>CM028129.1:1388680000-1398680000 GCA_016271365.2 Neoceratodus forsteri | reverse complement strand
ACTGAACTTATATAGCAGGGAAGAAACTTCTGGCAAGGTGGTATCCGGGTGTGCCATATAGAGGAGACTGTCATCTGCATAAAGTGCAATGCAGTGGTCCACCCCTTCCACAACAATATTATGGCCTGCACAAGGGGTTCAATATAGGGAGCAGACAATAAGGGTGACAGGGGGCATCCTTGCCAGGTGCCCCTGCCTAATGAGCAGGATTGTGAGATATGTCTGTTCGCCTTCACAAAGGCTTAGGGGTTAGAATATATATGTTGGAGGAGGGTTATAAACTCCTCAGAGAGCCCAGCTTTCTCGAGAGTGGCAAAGAGATAGTGCCACTTAACCCTATCGGATGCATTTTCAGTATCTAAACTAGACAATAGAAAGGGAACGAGTCGGATGTGTATCCGATGGAAGAGGTGTGTGTTAAGGGGGGGCATTGTCTTTTGTGTCGGGGTTTGTACAAAACCTGTTTGGTTGGGATGAATAAGTGACGGCAGTAAGGAGTCCAGTCTCTGAGCCAGCACCCCCATAAACAATGTATAATCCATATTTAGGACAAAGATCGGTCTGTATGATTAAAATTCAGTGGGGATTTTCCCAGGCTGTGGAATAACAGAAATTGTGGCATATGCCACGTGTAGGGTATGTACCCTCCCTCCATAACCCCATTGCAGACCTTCACCAGTTGGGGAAGAAGCAGGTCATGTTGGGATTGATAAAATTCCATTATGTAGTCGTCATGCCTAGGGGCTTTCTGGGTATGCGCCCTGTGTAATAAGAGTTCCAATTTAATGGTGTCTTGCTGTTGATTGAGTTGTGGGAGTGCCAAGGGTGTTTATAAAAACAAAAAAATAAATAATTGCCATCATGTCCAGAGCAGTTTTGGGGTTCTATGTAAGGAGATGTAATACTGGCAATCTCCCCTGCCCCGTGGAGGAGGGTCGAAGTGGCAGGGTGTTTAAGTTGGGCTACAGTGGCTCTGATCTTTTGCTTTCGAACCTGGTGGGCAAACACTGTAGTGGCCTTAGGGCCCACCTCATAATACTTATGGCCGAGAAACAATAATACCATTTCTGTTTTCTCCAGTAGGATTTTGTCTGTATCCCATTTAGTTTGTTCCAATTAAGAGATGACTAATCTGTCACCTTGCGCGTGCACAAGCTGTAAAGTGCAGTGAGTCCGGGAATATCTGGAAGAAGAAATCCTGTTTGTCTGCCCAGTGCTGACTGTCACGCTGACAACGGATGCATCTCTGGTATAGTGGGGAACACGCCTGGGATACACAGTCCATGAGTTTTGGTCGCCCAGGGAATCCTGTCACGACATAAACCTGCTGAAGCAGCCGGACCAGTGGCATACAGGGCTAAGGTGCTGTGCGCCTTACCTCTTATCACACCGGCAACCTGTGTTCAGGAATGAACTCTGGTCACCAGGGGTCGGCCAGTGAGGGAGAGGATTGAGCATCCAATAAACAGCTCTCCTTTTTCGGGGTTGGGAGTCTTATTTATATATTTATTACAGTTTGGTGACCGGGTAGGCCCACTGAGCCCCGAAGGTCCCTTTTTCAGGGGTGACCTGGGATAACAATACATGTTTTGATACAGAGAAAGGCTTGGGTTACAGAATAATTTTCGGGTTTGCATGCAGGTTACAGTCATGGTTATCAACATGATACAGGTCTTACTAATAGGCAGGGATACAATCGTGACTAACAATATACCGTTTTCCAGAGGAAAGCTATCTGTAGGATGATGACAAGGCCAAAGATCTTGCCAACTTGGCCCTTGACTGCCCCCAGGTAGAGGCCTGGGGGTAGTTCCAGCAGCCCAAGTGACACTAAGGGAGGGGTCTCGGTTCAGTAGCATGTGTATGCCTCGATGTGCACACGCTTACATGCTGTGGCAGCAAGGCGGACTAAGGGAGAAAAGCAGAAAATGGGTTGGCACAGGCTATATGAAGCCCTGCCTACCTACCTCCACCCTGCGTCGCCTGTTCACCCAGCCCAAACTGGATGTGTGTGTCACATGATTGGGGGAAGGATGTCCCTCCCCTTCCTGGCCCTGTCACAGTAGTAATCTGTGGGGGATACAGGGCTCGGTGGACTGGGAGATGTATGCCGGGTGAGAGGGGTGGGGACAGGGCTGAGATCCTGCCTGTGGCAACTTGCCAGGGAACTAATCTATATTGGAGGGGGTGGAGAACCTTCTGGACCTCCATGCAGTGCACTTGGCTCTGATGAAATTTGCTTCTCTAAACAGGGGTCAGGTCCCTGACATTACCGTCGGGGGAATGCTGTGGTACAGAACCGTCCTTCAGGACGGCCCCACTGCAAGGGGCTGATCTCGTAGTGTTGATCTCCCACATTTGGGTGTGCTATGGTGTCAGGGGTGATCCAGGGGCAAAGTCATGGCTGGGATGAAACTTGACCTGAAATGAACTAGTACAAACACTAATATGGTAATTTAAAATGTGCCGTTCAAAAACTCCTGTTTATTTTCCATGTAGTGGATGATTAATTGTATGTCTTGCAGCAATGTGCTGGCTCAATTTGTGAAAAGTATGGCTTGGAAGAGTGTACTTGTGCAAGCCAAGATGGAAAAGATGACAGGGAATTGTGTCATGTTTGCTGCGCGAGCAAAGGTAAGAACCATTTGAAAGTCATACATCAGTGCTCCAGGTAAGGGGAGTACTGGCCCATTTTACTCTTATATTTTAAAGAAACACTCTTTTAAAAACTTTTTTCATGAGCAACAATACTCATCCCAGCTCATGGAAATGCTCCATATGTGCTTAAAAATTTACTTTTTTTTAAGGTTTAAAGCACTTTTTCTCATAAGTATCAAATTTTACTCATTATAGAATAAGTGAGTAAATTACTCTGTTATTTTTATACATTAAGTGCATCATAAAAAACTGGAAGAAGGTAACAGTTTTTGGTGCATAGCATAGTAATTTGCTATACAGCTGTATGGCCTCGCAGAATGTATTGCTATCCATTGCATTTGCTGTATATAATCTTTACAACTTCAAATGTTTCATTTTGCGTAGTATACAAAATGCCCTGCTAGCTGCGTATTTCATGGGAAGCAAGATTTTTGTTCTGTTGGTAATACTGTTTGTCTGGACTTGAAAGCATTTTCACAAAAAGGTTTTTGTTTAGTTTGTTGTTCAGGGTTCCAGGAAGGGCCTTCAGGTTGGATTCAAGTCTTTGCTACTTTTTATACAGCAAACGTTCTGCATTTCGTATTGTCTTAGATTTTGTTAAATTCTTTAGTTGATTTTCAAAATAATTGCAGCACTGTGTCTTACATATCTCACCATAAAACTAATGTAGCATCCAGTCAATCATAGAGAAATGATAAAATATGAATGCATTCCATCTGTAAAAATGATCAAGATACAATATTGTAATAATTCCACTAACACGAATGTGTGTCAGCTGTGGAGGGGAGGGAATAAAACATGATTACATGGACACTGTCAATCCCCTTAGGCTTCAAAGGGTCCCGAAATTTTAAAAAAATTACAATTTATGATTGGTCACATTCTGTAGAATTTGTTGCTGTAGCTGATGGTTATTTCTGATACCTTTTTTAAAAGAGAAAAACATACTGCCCACTGTACTGGTTTTAACACAAAGCTGTGTTTGCTTACAATCCTTGATCAGCTCTCTCTGCATCTTTGCTGGATTTGGGAACATCACAACACAGTCTAGCAACTCAAGATGCAGTGGAAGGAGAGGAGACTACTGCATCATGAGTGGCTATGATGTTTTGGGGGTGTCTCTAATGTTCAGGAGGCATGCAGTAAGACTAGATCAAGGATTTGAAACAAAACATGGTTGGGTATAATCACACTATTAGAGTGCATTTCAGTTCTACTAAGACAGGATGCAGATGAATCCGCCCAGCAACATTAACAAACTTTTGAGAAGGTAAGCAATCATAAACTAGAAATAATATGTAAAAAGGTTTGACAATGTGACTTTAAACTCATCCTGCAGCTGTAACCCCAAAAATTTGAAACCTATATATCTGTACACAAACACTCGCACACACATAGTGTAAGTAACGGGTCACAAATGTCATGGTTATTTTTGCTTGTCAGCCACCTACAGTGAGAATATCGTGATCTTTAGGACGTCTCCCGCCATCGACCTATCTCATGGGAACTGTAAGTCATTAGCATTAGGACTACTCAGAAACTTTTGCTAGCTGGTGCCTTTGATGTGCGTCACTACCACCTATATGACGTGGGCGGCCTCATCACACTTAAGTTCTTTTCTTCTGCTGTTAACTGTTCACTGGATCACTGCCAGTATAATGCCATCAAATTTCACTGTGGAACCTTCTTCCTCCTCAGCAAAGCATGTGGGAGACTGCATTTAGTAAAGTACAGCCTGAAGAGATAGATCCTCAGGAGGGAGTCCTGGGTGCAGGATGAAAGGGTGGAGTCGGAAGGTAGATTCCCTTTTTCAAACTGCCCCTCACCGTCTTATTCCTTCTCTAAATCCCCCTCAAGTCCATGAGGTCAGGGTTATATTCTACCACATTGTCATCACCATGAACAACAGGAGCCACAGAAGGAATCAGCGATGCCGGCAGTGGTTGAGGAGTAGACTGTGTGGTGAGCTTCTAGAATCCATCAACAAAGGCCCTGGTACAGATGGCCCTGTTGACAACAGAATAGTGCCAGTGGCAGCAGTGTTAGTAGGGTGACATAACATATCTGAGAATGACGCCAGCAAAACCTGGGATTCGATGGCACCCTGAAAAGGGTCAGTGATTACCTGCATTGAAGGACTGGAGCGCAACGACAGTGGTGATATTACCAGCCATAGTAGGTTTGGCAGTGCCTGAGCCAAACCCTGACCTTAGTGTCTCAGTGACAGTCATGGG
The DNA here is from genome assembly GCA_016271365.2 of Neoceratodus forsteri. Classification (NCBI taxonomy): domain Eukaryota; kingdom Metazoa; phylum Chordata; order Ceratodontiformes; family Ceratodontidae; genus Neoceratodus; species Neoceratodus forsteri. The sequence goes on along the minus strand of CM028129.1, from coordinate 1,398,675,108 downwards.
GGGCTTTAGTCGGTGCTGCCTGAATGGGTGCAGATGAGGATGTACCATATTTCATTGGCAAACTGGACCTCGCTGGTGAAGCAGCCTTATCTTTGTGCTTAGGCTTATGACCAGAAGAAAAGGACCACCACGATGACTTTTCCTAATCTTTGTCTTTTGACTTTGATGGCCCCTTCTCAGTCAGCAGCAGGGGAGGTGCAGGCCTGAAACCTGCAGCTTTTTCCAGGGCTTTCAATGCTTTTTGAGCAAGGAAGGTCTCTAAGGCCTTCCGTCGGCATTGCCTTGTAGCCAGGTTGAAACTTTGGCAAATTTCATAAGCCATGAAGTTGTGAGATAGGCCCAAACAGTGCACTCAAATTGCATGAGTGTCGTCCTTTTAGATTTTATAGCTGCAGGAACAATATATGAACAGAAACTCTTTGTCCTTTGGCAGCATACAGAGATAATGATAAAAAAATACTTAAAATAACAAAGAGCAGTGACTATTTCAGTGTTGTTTCTCAGCAGGTCCAATAAGGATGATTGGTGGGAACATATGAACATATGAAGAAGCCAGCAGAAGAAGGCCATTTGGTCTATCAAGTCTGCTCGTATTGCAGGGTCCACAGCTTAAGCTAATGTCCCTTCTCTCCCTCCCCACTCCTTCCATCCTCCCTACTCATGATTCTTATCTTCCCCCGATGCCTATCCCAGCCTCTCTTAAAGCTGCTCACTGTCTTTAACGCGATGACCTCTTCCAGCAGTGCATTCCAAGTATCCTCCACCCTTTCTGTGAAGAACTGCTTCTTGACATCCCTCCTTAACCTCCCACCCTCCAGCTTAAGACTGTGCCCCCTCGTGATATGGTTGCCACTCAGCTTAAAGAGACTTTCCTTATCTACATTATTTATCCCTTTCAAGTACTTGAATGTCTCATGTCCCCTCTCTCTCTCCTGTCTTCCAGGGAGTACATGTTCAGCGCCCTCAATCTCTCCTTGTATGCCTTGACCTGCTGACCGGGTATCATCTTTGTAGCCCTCCTCTGTACCTTCTCCAGCAGGTTAATGTAATTTTTGAGGTGTCGGCCCCAGTACTGAACTCCATACTCTAGATGCGGCCTTACCATTGACCCGTACAAGGGCAGTATAACCACCTCTCTCTTACTGCTGATCCCCCTAGCTATGCATCCCAGCATCTTAATGCCTTTGCTGCTGCTTTTTTGCACTGCGTGGAGTGCTTCAGGTCACTAGTGATCACTCCCAGGTCTTTATCCTCCTCTGATGCAGCTACTCGGACTCCACCCAGGTAATACTCTGTCCTGGGATTCATGGCTCCAGTATGCATAACTTTGCATTTCCTGGCATTAAAGCCAAACTGCCAGATCCTGGACCACCTCCCCAGCTTTTTCACATCTTCCTGTAGGTCCCGTATCCCTTCAGCTGTGTCCACTCTCCCACAGAGCTTGGTGTCATCTGCAAATAGGCATATTTTGCCTTTAATGCCATCCCCAGTGTCATTGATGAAGACATTGAACAACACTGGCCACAGCACGGAGCCCTGTGGGAGCCCACTGGTTACATCTCTGGTGCCAGATAACTCTCCCCCCACCACCACCCTTTGGGTTCTTTCCCTCAGCCAGTTTTCCACCCATCTGTCCATCTTCTCTCCAACTCCAAGATCCACCAACTTCCTGGTCAACCATTTGTGGGGCACAGAGTCAAAGACCTTACTGAAATCAAGATAGAAGATGTCTACTGCTTGGCCCCTGTCTACTGTCTTAGTGACACAGTCAAAGAAGTCAATCAGATTAGTTTGACACGATCCCCCCCATTAAACCCATGCTGCCTCTCATCCTGGAGACCATGCTCCTCTACATATGCCACCAACTTTTCCTTTAGTATGGTCTCCATGAGCTTTCCCACAATAGAAGTCAGACTGACTGGTCTGTAATTCCCTGGATCATCCTTGGGACCACTTTTGTGAAGGGGCACTACATATGCTGTTCTCCAGTCCTGTGGTACCACTCCTGACTCTAGTGAACTATTAAATAGGTCTGCTAGTGGCCCTGCCAGTTTCTCAGCCAGTTCCTTTAGTACCCTTGGATGTACTCTGTCCGGGCCTGGTGATTTGTCCACTTTCAATGCCAGCAGACCCTCCCTCACTCTGTCCTCCTCTATCACTATGTCTGTGTTTCTCTCCCCACCCCCGCTCCTCTCTTCCCTCCTGAAGGAACCGGTCCATCCTTCTCCATGGTGAAGAGAGAACAGAAGTATTCATTTAGTATCTCTACTTTTCCTTCATTATCCTCCACCCACTCCACCCCTTTCTTAAGCCTAACAATCCCTTCCTTCTTGTCCCTTTTCTCACTTATATATTGAAAGAAAGCCTTCTCCCCCTTGTTAATTCCTTCAGCAATTTGCAGCTCCTTCTGTGCCTTTGCTCGCCGGACTTCCTTACTTGCCTCACTAGCCAACCTTAGGTAATTTTCCCTATCCACCTCTCTCTTGGTCTTCCTGAATTTTCTATAGGCCAACCTCTTTTCCCTTACTGCCTTGGCAACCCCAGAACTGACCCAGCTGGGCGCTTTGGCCTTGTGTTCTTCCCACTAAGCCTAACACACTCAACTGTGGCAACCAGTATTCCTTCCTTAATGATGGACCACTTTTGGTCCACCCTCATATCTGCTCTGATGCTCACCAGATGGCTCCTTAGAACCTCACCCATTTTCCTGAAGTCCGCCCCCCTGAAATCCAAGATTTTGGTCTTAGTTGGGATGCTTTCCCTGCCCATATCCAAATGGAAACACACTGTGCAATGGTCACTTCCGCCCAGTGTCTCCCTGACCATTATTTCCTGTACATGCTCCCCATTTGTGAGCACCAGATCAAGAATTGCCTCAGCTCTTGTTGGTTCAGTGACGCCCTTAGTCAGGAACCCACTCTGCAGTCCTTCCAGGATCACCTGACTCTTAGCACGTGTTGTGGATGGTATCCTACAGTCCACCTTGGGCAGGTTGAAGTCCCCCACAATTACCACCTCTTCTTTCCCTGCAGCTTCCAATATTTGTGAGATCAGTTCCCTGTCTCTTTCCTCATCTTAAAAGGGTGGTCTGTAAACCACCCCCAACCTCTTACCAACTTAGGAGTGTTGGGGCCAGCCACGGTTTATATTTAGTTAGTTTTTGTTGACCAGGTAAGTGCACTAGGCAAATAAAATGTCTATTTTCAGGCACGACCTGGGAGAATTACAAAAGCAATGTAATACGCAAAACAGGACAGGCAAAAAACAATGTACAATGCACACCAAGAGATTTCCATAAACAGCTACAAAAAAGTGAAATAAGCAGTATTAGTTAGTACAAATGAATAAATACAGCAACATAAGGCAGAAAGCCATGTACAGGCAAAAGCAAAAATAACCAAACCATAGGTGGACCCTGAATTAAAGAAGTAGTGCACCCAAAACTTGCAAAAAACATATGTTGTGCAGAGTGTTTTGATTTGTACATTGTTGTGTGTCCTTCCCTCTGTCTGCTATTAAGTTTTTCCTAAATTAGCCTGCTAGCTTTAGGGTAGTTTTACGACTCCTACAGAGCTCCATCTGAGACAGCTTAATTGTATTCCTTTGTCCTAGAATGGACCTTGTCTCATGTGACAGTGATGTAGCAAAGACCATAAATCCAGCAGAAAGGACTGGTTCACAATCCGTTCACAACAGTAGAGATGGCTTTATTTTAAAATCTATAGAATTCAGCTTAGTGACTATCCTCATCGTAAAGGTCTTACTGCACTGAAGAACTTTGCTGCTGGTAATTTTTGTGCAGCTTGTAAAGCTTTCAAGATATTTAGTTCGTTTGGCATGTGTGTGCTAAATGTTGGGTCTCTGCTACATCACTGTTACGTGAGACAAGATGTAGTGTGGGAACAAAGAATACAATTAAGCTGTCTCAGTTGAAGATCCCCAGGGGTCTTAAAACTAGCATAAAGCTAGCAGGTTAATTTAAGAAAAACTCCTAATAGCAGTCAGAGGGAAGGAAACACTAGAACTTCACAAACAAAACATTCTGCACAACATATATTTTTTGCGAGTTTTGGGTGGACTACTCCTTTAAGTAGGTGGATTCAGCAATGGAAGCGAGTGAGCATGAAACATCAGACAGCAAGAGTAGTGCAATTATGTATGTGTTGGCAGAGACATTTGAGGTAAAACAGAATAACCAAAGGTAGGCTAAGAGCCAAAAGAACAAAGCAAGAGTGAGAGGAGGAAGTATTGCTAGAGGATTAAGAGCAGGGGTGTGTGTGTGTGTGTGTGTGTGTGTGTGTGTGCAAAAGTGGTGTGAGGGAAGTCAAGAGCAGGAGTATACTTCACAGGGGCTAAGGTAATCATCATTGTGGGTGGCCCTCTGCTAACAAAAAGTTTCTGAGTGGACCTGACGCTGACTGCTTAGGGTTCCAAAGGTGTGGCCTAATGGAGGAGATATCCTTCATGAAGATATTTTATTTTCCTTTTCTTTCCTCTGTGTAAGTCTGTTCTGCTTCACATTCTGTCCTTTGATGTTTCTCTGTGCCTTGTTAGCTGGCCACTAACTATCAGGGCGTTATTCTTTCTAGTTTTCTTCTGGGTTCTGTGACCCCACCCCTAATGCAGCAGGCATACTGGTCTGCAGAAATGACTGCCTTGTGAGAAGGTCCCTGAATTTGGACTACAGGAAGGATGTATGTTTACTTTTAAATTCTACTCCAGTTGGACAGAGAAAAATTGTGAGGGGACAGTTCATAGTATGCTTTCCTGTCTGCTATACAGCAGAAGCAGCATGTAGCAAAAGGAGAGTCCATCAGCCCACCCTTCTAATACTAAACTTTCTTTTCTCTGGAGAGTACATCACTCCTAGGAGAAGCTTGTTTCAGTAAATGATACCAGCTGCCAGGACAGAGATTTGCTGTGGGCCTTAAATCATGCATTTTTATTTAAATAAAACAGTTGCGACCATCAATCTCCACACGGGACTCATGAAGAAAAGTGAATTGAAACAAAGATAATGTGCATGAGCAGGTATAAAATCTTGTACCACCCTGTTATGATTAAAACAGGGAGCACCACATTGTCCTTAATTAAAATTTTATTTTTGTTTTATGTAGTTTTTGTTTACTGGGTAAGGTGCACTAGCCAAAAGACTATTTTCAGGCACGACCCAGGATGGTACAGAGACAAAAAACATTCAGTGGCTACATATTTGTACAACACATACAAGTAATATATAACTGTTTAAAACATATACAGTGGAAAAATAAGACAAAAAGACAATACAGCATTTAAGTTTACATGCAAGAGACAGCAAGCCAGTCATTTTTGACATAAACTGAGCAGTGTGTTAACAAGTGAGGAATAGAGTGCTTTGAGAGTAGGTAGTGGACAGGCAGAGATTGGTGAAAGGGGGATAGAGGGAGAGGAGGAGAGAGGAGGAGTCAAATCATTTGGAGGGAAATGAATATGGTGGGGTAAGGGTAGTAACCAAGTATAGTACGGAGATGAGGGAGATTGAGAGAAAAAGGTGGAGCGAGGAGGCAAAAATAGGTTGGGGGGAGAAATTGATATGGTGAGATAAGTGCAGATCATCCAAAAACTCATCTAGTTTGTGAAAGAAGGGGAGGGTTGTGCAGTTAAAATGAGAAAGCACAAGCAGAGAAAATCTGATCGAAGGAGAAGAAGAAATGGAAAGAGGACGGTGCAATAAATAAGGAGAAAGAGACTGAGGAAAATGCTCCTCGTTGGAGAGGGCCACAGGGGAACAATAAGAGAGAGGGGTGGAACTTAAGAGTTTAGGCTATGGTGGTTTTAAGCAGGAGCATGCACAAGAGGAGAAGAGATGGCAACGTAGTTCTCTTTTAAAGGAGATGTGGGAAGCATTTTGACGGAGAGTTAAAGGGAGTGTGTTCCAGAAAAGTAGTGCATGACAAGCGAAGGCACGACCACCTTTCCAAGTGTGGTCTTAGAATATGAACAGGGACATGGTCCGCAGAGCGCAAGGCATAGTTTGATTTGTGGTAGAGAAAGAGATTGGCCAGAGGTTTAGGTGAGTGGCATCTGATGGTACTGTCAGTGATGGATCTAAGTGCATAGGATCTTAATTCTTGAGGAGGAAGCCAACCCAGATCTGAGTAGAGGAGACAGTGATGTTTCAGACGGGGGGAGCAAGATGCGAAGCGACAAATATTATTGTATTATCCACTTTAGTGAGACCGAGGTTGCTGGCAGAAACATACGTGGCAACCCATTATGTGAAGGAGGAAGTAGTATCCCACGGGCAATGGGCAGCCTTGCTTGGGGAGGCATAACAAGTACAGTAGGCAATACCGAAGTTTGAGTTTACCTGCTTACAGGTAGCTTGAATGTGGAGGTCAAAACTCAGAGATGGGTCTAAGTGACCCCTAGATATTTGAAGGAGTTTACGACACCTATAGATGTTCCATCGGGGGAGGAGACACTGAAGAGTGTTTGGGCATGTCTGAGTTTGAGACTTGACCCAAATAGCATTGTCTTGATCTTTGATTTATTTAGAATGAGTTTGTGATTTTTAACCACTGGTGGATAAGCTGAAAGTCACAAGAGAGTCGAGAGTTTGTCATCAGTATTCTTAGAACTGGTATACAGTGCAGTGTCATCCGCCTATAGTAGAGAGGAAGTATTACGGAGATTTGAGGTAATGCTATTGATGAAAATTGAGAAAAGCAGAGGACCTAAGATAGACCCTTGGGGAACCCCAATATTGGTCGTAACCTTGTCGGAGAGGGTAGAGTTAAATTTCACATATTGGGGACCTATCAGTCAGATAGCTGTTAAACCAGTTCATAACGTTTGATGAGAAACCTAGAGAGTCAGGAGTGGCGGAGAGGATGGCATGGTCAACGAGATTGAATGCCTTGGTCATATCAATAAAATGACCCCAGTGAGCGAGCCAGAGTCCATGGCCACTAGAGTGTCGGACGTAAGTTTAAGCAGGGCAGTAGTAGTACTATGACCCTTGCAGAAACCATGTTGAGCGTCAGTTAAGAGGGCATGTTTTAGGAGAAAGTCTGTGGTTTGGATGGCAACTAGTTTCTCTAAAATTTTGCTGAGTGTAGATAGGATGGCAGTGGGTCTGTAGCGGTAGGATCAAGCGGGTCACCTTTTTTGGTGCACAGGGGTGACTCTGGCGGATTTCCATATCTCGGGGACGGAGTCTTGACACAGGGAGAGAGTATAGATGAAAGCCAGGGGACCAGCTATGTATGGGGCAGGGCAGCTAATTTTAGGAGCTTAGGTTCCAGGTTATTCGACCCCACGGCTGCATACTCTGAGATGTTTCGCACTAGTCTGAGAACCTCATTACTCTGGATAGATTTGAAGTGGAAAGTGAGCCCAGATGATTTTGATTGTATGACAGGATTTGATGGGGTGGGGAAAGTGGAGGTGTATTGAGTAAGGTCAGCAAACTGCTTAAGTTAGCAATGGTGAGGGGACTGTTACAGTGGATGCCTTTTAGGGACATAGTATTGGGAGTAGCGGACTGGTTTGAACCCAGGAAGAACTTAATATGGGACCAGAATTTTTTCGGGTTTCCCTGGGAATCTGTTAGTTGATCCTTACAGTAGGAACTTTTTGCTTCCCTGATTTCTCTTTTGCAGGCTCTTCTCAGTGTTCTGTAGGTGTGAAAATCTCCCAGGAGGCCAGATTTCTGGTAGCACGACCAGCTTTTGTCTCGCTGTCATAATTTTTTGAGGAGGCCAGATTTCAGCCATCGGGTCTGCCTGTTTCTTACTTGCCTAGTCACAAGTCGGCTGTGTTTTTCTTGTAGGTATTTGAAATTGGTCAAGAAAATGTCTACAGCAGACTGAGCGTCAGATGAGCTATATAGGAAGGACCAGTCAGTGCAAGCAATGTCAGACAGAAAGGCTTGAGGGTCAAAATTCACATAATTACGGAAGGTAATGTAATGGGGCTTCAATGGTTCAGGTCTGTTTTTCCCCCAGATACAGAATGTGGGAGAGTGGTCAGTTATGGCATCAAGCAGGATGCCAGAGTCAACAATGTTTTCAGGGCAGTTTGTCATAATCCAGTCCAGCAGTGTGCTAGTATTAGATTGAGGAGTAGTTCTGGTGGGTAAGGAGATAAGCTGATGTATATTGTAGCTTTGCAGTTTAGTCAGGGCTGTCACTTGTGAGCCTCTGAGCCAGTTGATATTAATGTCCCCTAATAGGAGAACTTCACTATTTCCTGAGTAGGAAGCAGTTTGGTCAAGTAACTCATCCAGTCCTTTGTGGCTATTGGTAGGGGGATTGTAGGCGCAGACAATATGTAGCTTCTTTGTGCCTAGGGAGAGGAGAGTATGAAGAGCCTCACAGTGGTCAAGGGGAGACGATCTAACAATAGAGAGCTGGAGGTGAGACTTGAAGTATATAGCTGTGCTCCCCGCCCCCGTCTTTTTGGGCTGGTGTGTCATTTCTTAGGAAATTAGAAGATGGTAGGGGGCACAGAGAGTCAGGGGTAGATGGTTTCAGTAAGGCATATAATATCTGGATTATGGAGTGCGGCCCAAGATTAAAGTTCAGCAAAATGCCGCACAAGGCTCCTAATATTGTGGTGTGTAATAAGCAGACCTTTAGTATATGGGCTAGGAGGAGCTGCGGGAGTTTGGGGCCCTGGATTGGGTTGTATGTCCCCCGAGAGCAGAGTGGCCAGTAACAGGAGGTACCAGAGCTTGCAATGCTGGAAAAATGATTGGGCATGAGCTCGAAAGGAGCCACGTTTGTGTGCATGGGCAACCAAGTGGACCCATGCCTTGCTAGGAAGTAATGATGTGGGATCATAACGAAATGCAGGACCCACTAGAAGATTCGAAAATGTGAAGTCATATAGTTGAGAGTGAGGGAGAGTGGATTCAGCATGAGGGACATGAGTAATTGATAGGTGTAACAAAGGCAGAGTGCCTAAGAGAAGGAGAAGTAGTAGCAATTGGTAGTTCATTTTTCAGGCCCTGGAACTAGTGGCCCAAGATATGGAGAGGGACTAAAGACTAGGAGATTTGTGAGGGAGGGGGAGAGAGATAAAACTGAAAGCGGAAAACGCTTATGTGATGGTTCGTGGGTCGGATTCAAGTATGGATGCCTGCAAGGGGCTAAGGGGCGAAGGCAGCAAGCCGAAAAAGAGAAAAATAGAGACTTATGGGCAGTTAGAGCTAGAAAAACTGAAAATTAGCTAAGAGAAAAAATAGCTCTAAAGGTTGGGAAGACAGGGAGAAAAGAACTAACAGGTACCTGGGAGTGGCTGGGGGAAAAACTGCAAGGAAGAGAACAAAAGGGGAAAAGAATAGATAAGATAGAAAGGTTGAAAGGAGATTGACAGTCTGGACGATACAAAGCAGTGGCCGAGTCAGGTAGCAGTGAGTAACACTATGTGAAAAAGGCAATATTTATGAGGCTTCGCTTGGTTTAGGGAGGTTGGCAGGTATACTGTATAATGGAAAATAAAATACAGAGGCAAAAAGTTACTGGAGGTTTGTGGTTTGAAGTGGGATATAAGGGGTAGGTCAATGAAAGGGAGTGAAAGAATACAAACACAGGATGGAGCACGTAAAGATTTGAGCTAGGGAAGTGCCACACGGTAGAGAGAGAGAGAGAGAGAGACACAGAGAGACACAGAGAGACACAGTATTTAAAGGAGGCCTGGGAGGGGGTGGGAAGAAAAATTGAATCCCAGAGCCTGTGAGCTGAGAGAAGGACAGGGAAAAAAATCAGTCAAGAGAGACCGGCTAGCAGGGGCCCCAATCAGAAACCTTTAGTGGTACCCGCTGTCCAATCAGGAGTCACCAGCTAAAAGGCGCACCAATTGGAGGGCACTGCCGGCAGCTCCAGTAGAAAACGATTGCAGCTGCTGCACCTAGTGTTGGGATCCAGGGGTCAGGACCAGGAGGGCATCCAGGAGCCGGAGATTTCTGTGGTGATGGCGGCGGTCAGGCAAAACAGCCGTGGAGGTGCCGCAGAGTCCGGAGGCGCTGCGCGGTGCAGCCTAGTGTTGGGGTCAGGACCAGGAGGGCGGCCAGGAGCTGGAGATTTCTGCGGTGATGGCGGTGGTCAGGCAAAACAGCCGTGGAGGTACCGCAGAGTCCGGAGGCGCCGCTCGGGGCACGATGCAGCCTAGTGCTGGGATCCAGGGGTCAGGACCAGGAGGGCGGCCAGGAGCTGGAGATTTCTGCGGTGATGGCAGCGGTCAGGCGAAATGGCCGTGGAGGTGCCGCAGAGTCCGGAGGCGCCGCTCGGGGCCCGGTGCAGCAAATGTCTGTGGGTGCCCTTGTTTTCCACATTGCAGCTGGTAGGATAGGCAGAGTAGATGTGAAGCCATGAGCTTCATTGCATTTTGGTAGAAAGCTCAAAACAGATGAGCATTTGCCAAGGCTTAATATGTTGTATCAGATGTGTTTTGGTTGTGCTGTAGAGAATGATGAAGGCAGAGTAGTTCTGAAATAAAGAGAGTAGTTCTGAAATAAGAGAGAGGTTCTTGAAATAAGAGAGTTTGCAATAGTCAGTGAGTAGTCAGCTGGCTCGGGATGCTGAGGGTTGAGGTCAGCTGGCCACACGGGCGACTTGGCCCGGGAGCAAGCCTCGGTCCGCAGGGGTTGAGCAGGGAGGGACAGGATTGAGCATCCGAGGATGGCTCTCCTGCCCCAGGAGGGTGGGGATTGATCTTGGGCTCTGGGGACTCCTAGTGGTGGCTGAGAGCACAGTTAGCCTGAGATCTGGAGTCAGTGGGGATTGGCTGCGGTGGCGACCTGCCAGAGCCTTGCGGAGCATGCGTGCCAGCTGAGACGCATTTACACATCGAGCCAATAGGGGAAGAGCGGAAAAAACACTCCCTGCTGGAGATGGACGGCGCCCTTTTTCCTCGAGACTCCCAACGCTGACATCGCGGTCTCTCTCTCCCCGCCCAAGCCCCTCCAACCCGGAACTGAATACTGTAAGAAAGAGCGCCCCAGGAGGATCGGGCGGCCCTTCCCTGGAGGGATCAGACCCAAGGGATGTGCCTGCTCGGGGGTGCGGAGACGGGGGTCACCACAAGCAGCAGGTAGAGATCGAACAGGAGGTAGCCGGAGAGAGTTCCCCAGTGTGGCAGGCGCATAAACAAAGGTTATTAAAAAAAAAAAAAAAGTCAGTGAGTAGTACTGTTTGCCTTATGTATTTTCATTTCTGAAGCTGGAAACAGGATTTTGAAGGTTCTAAAAGATCTTCCTAGACTGCATCTTCACCATTCAATCACACTGATTGGTTCTCAGCTGGAGGAGCTAGGACCCTGAGGGCACCAAAATTCTTCAGGGGCCTGGTGCCAAGACAGCCTGCATGCATGCACAGCACCACGAGAGCTAGTCTCACGCTGCATATCCTGTCTCAACAGCAGCCCCCAGCCGCCTCGGTTCCTATTTTTATGCCATGGAGTGGGTTTCAGTGAAAGTGCCGCTCGCCTGCCAGGAGACAGAGTTTCACGTCTGTATAACACAGTGTTACAGTTTCATCATTTTTATTTCGGTTTAGTTTAGTGTTGTTTTTATTTTTTGTTAAAGAAAAGTTTCTCACCCCAGGAATCCCTCAGTATGCTTGACTATAGCAGTATTGCCAGCTGGGTTCAGCTGCCCCAAAGGTGGTGCCTGTGCAAATGATAGCATGGCATTAGCCATTAAGAAAGTGCTAGGAGACTGCTGCTTGTAGGTGCTGCGGCTAGTGAGTCAGATTTATTTCTCCGCCCTCTGGAACAAGTTGATCCTGAAGTGCTCTCCATTTTTCATTGCTTGAAGAAATTTATTTTCAGTAAAGTAGTTTTATTTCTGTAGATCTTCCTGGACATAACGTCTCCACCACTAATGAGAGTACATCGGAGGCGCTAGGACCCAGTGGGAGCCAAACTTTTTCAGGCGGGGCGGTGCCAAGATGGAGCCACGAGGAAGCGGCACCATGAGCTAGGCTCGCGTGGTATAGACTGTCTCGGCATCGACCCTCCAACCACCTCAGTTCCTTTCTTCCTGCCATCGAGTGCGCTTCAGTGACGTCGTTCACCCTCTGGGAATCGAGCTTCAAACTAGCAGGTTAGTTTTCAGTTTTATTATTTTGTATTTTATCACGAAAAGTACATTTAATAAAACTACTTTTGTACAATAAGTCTTCAGCCCTCCATTGACTGAGTCGCCCATGAGTGGGCAGGTGACGGTAGGGAGACTTCATATGAAAGCTGTTCAGTCAGCTGGGCCGGGTCTGGTCCGACGACCTCTTTTTTTTTTGGGGGGGGGGTCTAACAACGGATGGTCCAGTGCTCAAGGGGGAGGATGGGCAGTACCCCCAAAGCATAAAAAGAAATGGTCCCATTCACGGCACCATTCGACTTTAAAGGGTACCTAAACAAGCAGTTTATTAAAACTGCAAACTCCAAAATCTGGCTTCATAACAAGGTAAAATAGAGTACATTTATGCTTAAACTGCATTTATGTAAATAATATAAGTGCAGTTTCATAGCTTTTGAAAAATGTAAACATCAGCCTTTCACTTTCAAAAAACAGCCTTGGTTTCTCCCTAAGATGGCTGCTAAGTCTGTTAAGTGATGAGTCATGACATCATCTGAGCCGAAGACAGAGTTCCACGTATATTTCTATAGTGCTTACTAGTTCTTCTTTCCCTCTTTGTTTTGAATTGTTGTACCAGAATGATCAACACCATGTATTAACTCGTGGATTAGTTCAATCCGTACACGTTAGGCTATGATTTTGTTCATTTAGTTTACTTTAACTTGTGGAAAATGTCTTGCAATCCAACTGACTTTTTCCTTGGCAAACTGCATTACAGTACAACACTTCAATTACCTGATGATCTAGTGGTTATGTGATGCATAGAATTTTGTTTTTTGTTAGCCAGGAGAGAGACACTAAGCTGAAAGCTTGTTTACAGGTGTGGCCTGGGAGCACAAGGAAGTGTAATGACTTGCTCAGGGTCACAGCAAAGTACTGGTCTGGTTCAGTTCCAAAGCCCATGTTCTCTTGTTAATCCACAAATAAGGCTTACTTTTTCCAAGTGAACCCCCTGCACATAGCCTGCCTTCTGCTGAACACCCCACCATCCATACCCTGTCCTTAGTACTGCCTGGTGCCGCATATGTGTTTACGGTCTCAGGAAGAGAATTATCATACCTCAGATTGTAATCTTGTACCTCGGAGAGTTGTGCACTCCTATACCAATATGCATCATCAGCTGGCACTGTTAAAAAATGCCTCCTAAATCACTCTCCAGTCCACATTCTCAGTGTTTGACTTCTGCTCCCACAGTAAACATCAAGTGGATCACCACCCTTCTGCACAGTGACAGTAGTATGTACAGTTCCCCTGTTGTGTTTTTTCCCACCTCATTAACCAACAACTAGGTCTTCCTGGAGGGCCAGGCAATAAGCATCATGACCCATCAGAAAAACTGCTGTTCATGCCCTCATAAGGGCTGCACTTAGAATGGGTAACAATATTATTAGCAGGAGAGGCATACTAATACCTTGAGCAAATCCACCCGACTTCGATTGTCATTCTACTCCTTTACCTGTGATCTGCAGAACCCCGCAGGACAGTCCCCAGCAATTCTTCTCCAGTACTTTTCTGTGCTGTACTCCACAATTCGAGTTGGCTGGCTACCACCCTTCCAAATCTTGAATTAGCTATATGCAACTCCCTCAGTACTGTCCTAACAAACGTCAACACCCCCCTCCCCCCCCCCAACCTAAGGGTAATCTCCCTACACTGAATTCAAGTAACAGTTTAGGTGTAGCTCTGTCACTCTGAGTATTTGTCATCGCTGGTTACTCTCATCCATGGTCAGCTAGTGATCACGATGTTGGCAGCCCCACATTTCATATCTCACAGTGATCTGCTCAACGTCCTCCTTCATGTCTTCAACTAACCTGAATATAGCTATACCCCACTAGAATGGCCTCTTAAGTCCCTCTCTGGCATTAATTCTTCTCACCTGCACCCTACACCAAAAACTGGTGAGTTCACTATCCTTCTGCATCATGAATATGGTTAGTACAGTCTCCTATGTTAGTTTTGCATATTAATAATAAACATAATCTTCTGGTAAGCCAGGCTGATAGCTGCATTGCACAAGTGGAAAAACAGGCTTTCCGACCCATATAAGATCTAAGCCACCTATGATTTGGCACTAGTAAATGACGTGCATAATGATGTGCACACCCATCATTTAGCAGTGCCTAATCAAAGGTAGCCTAGATCTTTTAAGGATAGGAAAGCCCATCATTCTCCTTGTTCCCTGTTGCTATCAGCCTGACTTACTGGAAAGATAAGTTTATATTTGATATGTCAGAATAAAACAGGGACTCTACTACTTGCATTCATGATGCAGAAGGGTGATGAGCTCACCAGTTTTTGGTGTGAGGAGGAATAGTGACAATTGAATACTAGAGGGGACCTGAGAAGGCCACTCTTGCAAGGTGCTGCTATATTCAGGGAAGGGGGAAGACAGAGGAGCGAAATATGAGCAGATTACTGTGAGAAATAAGATGTGGGCTGCCAGCACCTTGATCACTACCTGACCCCTTTGTCTTGGCCAGCATTCCCCTTCCTGTAAAACCAGTTCATGCAATTGTCCAAGGCTGTGTGTGGATATTAATGTATGAAATGGCTGCCATTACATGTTCAGTCACTTCACTACCAACCTAGTATTGCTTGTAAAGCACTTTGGGATACAATGTGTATGAAAACCACTATTTAAATGCTGATTCTTATTATTATTTCCCATGGAAAAATAAGACAAGACAAGCATATATTTGAGTTTCGAGGAAGCATGAACTGTAACATTGGACTGAACAAGAACTTTGCTACAAAAAAGTGGTGGCTCTAGGGGGTGGTGAAGGGTGTGGCTGCATCCCCCCCACATACATAGTAATGTACTTGCGTGCTGCTGGTGCATTTCACTTTGTTGAAGAAGTCTGATTTATTGATTGTACAAATGCTTACATTCAAACTATGGATTACATTTGTAAGTTCTGTCAAAAATGCACTAGAAGAGAACAGCAGAAAATACAAAGGTTTAATAAAAATGTTAAAAAGTGCATATTAAGCATGCACACCACCCCCACTGTAGCATCTTGGATCTACCATAACCACTAGACCACCAGGTTATTCAAGATTTGCACTGCACTGTGGTTTGCCACAGAGAAAGTCGGTTGGATTAAAACACAATTTCAGCATGTTAAAAAAAACAAAATGAACAGAACCATAGCCTAACATGTGTATTATACAAAATAATGCACATGGTTTTGATCTTTTGGGTGAAACAATTCTATACAAAGGGAAAAAATAACTAGTTAGCACCATAGTGAGCCATATATCCTTCTGACTTTGGCTCAAATGATGTCATCACATAACGCATTTGGCGGCCATTTTAGGAAGCAGGTAAGATAGTTTTTTTGAAATTAGAAGGCTGATTTTACAATATTCAAATGCTCTGGAACCACATTTAGGTAAATTTTATATATATATATATATATGTGTGTAGTTTTATCCTTAATGAATACAGCAGCCTTTCCTTTAGTCACCTATGGAGTCCGAGTTTTGAATAGTTTGTTGTCAAAATGTTGTTTAGGTATCCTTTAAGTTCTTCTTCGGCCCACCAGTCGAATAAGAAACTGCATCACTCGAGGTCACCCTCTGGTACATCTGCGTGTAGACGGTCAGTTGTTTGGGTCAGGAACCAGTCCCTGTCTCTTTCGGAGTCTCTGGTTTCTGTCTCTGACTACTGGCTTCTTTGACATCGGAGCCCCTTGCTGCCTACTGGAGGGGCTTCCGATGAGCAGTTTCACCATTGGGCCACTGTTCTGGAGCAGTGGGCTTGGAGGTTGTCCTAACTGCTCAAGCTGGCCTGTCTGTCGCTGAGGGCTTCAGGCCTGTCTGTTTCGGATGGGCAGGTGGGGAAGTTAGGACTTCCTGGTCGTGTGGCACCTTCTTCGGTGCTGTCGACTCCACGCTACGGTGTCTGTCCCGCTCATATGGCTGCGGTGCAGGTGTCCACACCAATGCCTTTATCTCCTTCCATTTTTCATTCTTTACCTTCAAATCATAGTTTGCAGACTTCTGCAGAGGTGCTGCTGCCTGTGGTGCCGGGGGCCGTGCTCATTGTCGGTGCCGTGTGCGGTGCCATGTACGGTGCTGCACTCCCTGTTGGCACCATATGTGACACAGTTTTCTGCATCAGCGCCACTCTTTGACGACACTGCATAGTTTCCAGAAGTTTTCAACTCCGATTCTGTCTCCTCCTCTTCTTCCTCCTCCTATTTTTAATTCCTTTCCTGTCTATACAGTCCCCCCTGAACTGTCAGGAGATGATATTGAGCCTGATCCTGATCTTCGGCTGGGTGATAATGTTGAATCCGATTCTGCCCAGGGGGCAGGGATCAATCCTCCTGCAGAGCCTGTGGTGGAAGACCTTTCCTTTAAGTCTTTGCTCAAGAACTTTAATTCTACTCTTTCTCTCCAGACTACGGAAATTGATCCTGGGAAGCTACTGCACCTCCAGTATCTGCATGCCCCAGAAATCCCTGTGGATTTAACCCCTCTGGTGCAGCCCTCTTTTGAGACTTTTTCCCAGATGGTGTGGAAGAATCTGGCTCTTTTTCTCTCTGTGGCCAAGTCCATAGATAGGACATATGCCCTCCATGGGTCGCCCCATCTTGGCCTCACAGGCGTTTGCTGATGCCATAGTGGTCCTGGCAGAGAATAATAAGGCTGTCCTTCCTCAGGAATCCTCAGCCTGTCCTATGAACAAAGAATCTCGCTAGATCGACACCTTGGGTAAGCGGGTCTTTGTTGCCTCAACTCTGGGCATGCGTATTGCTAGCTACCAGGGTTATTTTTCTTAGTAAGAGTATGTTCTTTGGCATTCGCTCAAAGCAATGGTAGAAGCTCTGCCTGAGTCAGAGGTTACCTCAGACCATAACTAGCGGTATCGAATCCAATAATCAGCAGATTAAAGCTGCAATGGACGCTTCCGATACTGCTTCCAGGGAGGCGGCGGCTGGCATTTGCAACAGTCGCCATTCCTGGCTGCATACTTTAGGCTTTACGAATGATGCCCAACAAAAAGTCATGGCCTTACCCTTCCTCGGTACGTATCTGTTTGGGTCTCAGGTGGAACAAGCACTAGAGGCTACTCAGAAGACTAGGTCTGCCATTAAGACAAATGGGTCCTCAGGATAATCTGCGAGGGGTACTCTCTCAATCTGTCGGAACCCCCCCCTCGGATCATCCTCCCAAGCGACAGCCCAGGCTGTCTGCTGTGCAGTCAGACCTTCTTGCTTCCGAGGTGCAAGGCCTTCTGAACAACAGGGCAGTAGAAGTAGTTCTGTTGGATCAAACGAAACACAGGTTTCTACTCCCATTACTTTCTGGTTCCAAAGAAAACTGGCAGTATGCGCCCTGTTCTCGATCTAAGAAAGTTAAACCATTCCTCTACAAGGAAAAGTTCAAGATGATATCACTCGGTACCCTGCTACCTTTGATTCATCAGCAAGATTGGCTAGCCTCCCTGGACATGCAGGACGCCTACCAACACGTTCTCATGCACCCAAAACACCACAGATACCTAAGGTTTGTGGCATGGGCCAACACTGTCAATTCAGAGTCCTGCCCGTTGGGCTGTCCTCTGTGCCTCGAGTTTTACAAAGTGCTGTGCAGTACTCCCATATCTGGATGGCTGGCTTCTTGCAAGTCCCTCCAGACAAGAGACTCAAATTTCCTCATGTCCAGGGGAGTCCTGCTAAACGTCAAAAAGTCGCAGTTGCAGCCCTCCCAGAAGCTTCTATTCATAGGAGCCGTTCTGGACATTTCCTGCGCAAAAGCCTTCCTTCAAACAACATGAAGTCTTGCTGTATTCTGACTAATGCAGTTAGCCCCAGCCTTTAAACTGCCCCGGAGAACAAAGGGTTAAACTTTCTATGCAGAGCATAGAATGCTGAGCTCGAGCTCGGTTGATGTCTGTCTGTTTCCCTTTGAAATCTAACCGTCAGATTCTTTACTCTGCCTTACTGAACAGTCGCTCCGGAGATTTCTCCTGCAGCTTGGTTCGAAAGTCGGTTGAAGTGTTGGTTTACTGTCGGTTTTTAACTGAACTTTATTTCCACATAGTCGGTTCAGTCTCTGTCTGTGGTACCGTGAGTACTAGATAGGTTTTGTACTGTTTTTCTGTGAGGAACTTGTAAAAGTGTGGATCGATTCGGCTGAACCGTTCATTTGTTGATTCTTGTATCTTACTCTCATGTGTGGTTACCAGTCCTTATCGGTTCTAAAAAAAAAAAAAACGTCTTTGGTAAGGTTTTTTCCAAGACCCGTGACACAGTTATGAACCAATAAGTGAGTCTTGCCTGGCGGTTGCCAAAAAAAAGGGTAAGTTGGTTAGGTTGGCCATGTCTGAGAAACCCAAGAAAAAAAACGGGCCCACTGGGTTTCAACACTGCAGTGAGTGTGGGGAGGTCTTTGCTAAGGCTGAGCCCCACACCACCTGTGTTTATTGTCTGGGGTTTGAACACCTCGATTCAGACTGCCAAATTTGTAAAAACTTTCGCAAATCTACCCTTGAAAAGAGATTAGTTAGACTGAGGGAAAAGGAGGCCGAGAAGTCCGCTGACCCGGATGGCCAGCCCGGTTTGGTTCCGACCGAACCAGAAGGAGTGCCCTCTGACCAGGGCGATACTTCTTCAGGCGAAAGGAGAGCCGATCCCGATGGTTCGGTTCCGACAAAAAGAAACGCAAAAAGAAATCATCCGGTTCGGATCCAGAAGCCCATGTTCCGACCGCCGAGGAAATAGCTAGAGCGATTCGGATTGTGGAAGTGCTTCACCCGGTTCTGACCAATCCAGCACCTTTTGGCAGGGGCTCGGTTCGGTCGGTTCCCCCAGTTCACAATTATACCCCTGAAGAATTTTATGAACCGGAGTTTGAGGGGGAGTTTGAAGATGATGATGGTGATGGTGAAAGTCTGGATGTGCCTGTGGAACCGGACATCTCCCCAGACAGACCTTCAGGTGTATCCCCTCCTAGGCTTTCTGAGTCCCCTTCCCACTTTGTTCTACAGAAAGGTGGCTGAGACCCTCCAGCTTCCTATGGAGGAGGCAATGGAGGATCAAGAGGAGCCTGATTTTGTGGAAATGATAGACATCCCAGAGTCCAGGAGACTGTCTATTCCCCTTCACAAATCTTGTGGGAAGCAGACACAAAAAATCCTGAAGTCTCCCAATTCTTTACCTCCTGTTGATAGAAGAATGGACAAGAGGTATATACTTTCAGGCTCAGATACAGAGTTTTTATATCAGCAATGCAGCCATGTTGGAGTTGTGCAGGCTGCTGCCTGTGATAAGGCTAACATTCCCTTGGCTTCACACACCCCCAGACAAAGACTCTAGGAAGATTGATGCCATGGCAAAAAAACAGTACATGGCATCTTCCTTGGGACTCAGGCAGGCGAATTATATGGCCTATACAGCCAGGTACCAGAAGTCCAGGTGGAACACTGTACTGGCACTGGCCAAACAGGCCTCCCCCAGCTAGCCAAGGAGCTGGAGAAGGTGGCTGCAGATGGGATTGAGGCATCAAAAGTTCAGTTTCATGCTGCTGTGCACTCCAGTGATGTGTCATCAAGAGTCATGGCTACATCTGCGGCTCTTCAGAGAATGGCTTGGCTCAGATGTACTAGCCGCTCGCAGGATACCCAGGCTAAGGCCATGGATTTTCCTGTAGTGGGTAATTCTGTGTTTGGGGAGCAGACAGAGAATTACGTGAAGAAAATGGATGAGTATAGGACCACTTACAGGAGTGCTCAGGCCAAAGAGAGGCAGGCAACTCCTCAAAGGCAGCAGTCTAGGGGCAGGGGCAGGCCTTTTCATAGGCCTTTTTACGAAGCACAGACCTTTTCTCCCTTTTCACAGAGGGGGTTCTTCAGAGGGAGAGGCAGAAGGGGGATGAGCAGGGCTGCTTCCACTCCTCAGCCTAAGGTCCCTGCCAAGCAGTCACCCTGATGGGCCTGCCCAGGCCGGCTCTCCTATTCCAGTAGGGGGTAGGCTGACTTACTTCGTCCAGGACTGGCTGTCTATTACATCAGACAAGTGGGTCCTGGAAGTAGTAAGCCAGGGACTGGTTCTCAGCTTCAAAAAATTTCCGAAGATGAGAGCCAGACCTTTTCCACCTGCAGGTCTCTCGGAAACCCTTGCCCTAGAGGCGGAGGCTTCATCTATACTGGCTTTAAGAGCCATAGAGAGAGTACCTACCCTACACTGGGGCAAAGGTCTATACTCCAGGTACTTCCTTACCCCAAAAAAGACAGGGGAGTGGCGACCCATCCTAGACCTAAGATACCTAAACAAACATTGTTTAAAACCAAAGTTCAAGATGGTAACTTTGGGAATAATCCTTCCCTCTCTAAGGCCAGGGGACTGGCTAGCCTCCCTGGACCTCAAAGATGCCTATTTTCACATTCCCATTAGGGGCTCCCACAGAAAGTACCTCAGGTTCGAGTTGCCCTCAGGCCACTATCAGTTCAGAGCAATGCACTTTGGCCTAACTTCAGCCCCAAGGGTCTTCACATAGTGCCTGGCAGTAGTAGTTGCCTTCCTAAGGAGGCAAAAGATTTCCATTTTTCCATATCTGCACGACTGGCTAATAGTGGGCAAGTCTCCAGACCAAGTCAAGTCGGACCTGCAAGTGACCCAGCAAGTGCTCACTTCTCTAGGATTTCTTCTCAACCTTCCCAAGTCGGTTCTTGAGCCAGTCCAGCTTCTTACCTTTATGGGGCAGAGCTGGATACGGTCAAAGCAAGAGCCTTTCTTCTCCTGGAAAGGGCAAGGGTTCTTCTAGAACTAGCCTCTTCCTTCAGCCTTCAGGTATCTCTACCAGCAAGGCATTTCCTCCAGCTCTTGGGCCACATGGCAGCTTCTACGGCAGTGGTCCAAGGGGCAAGATTCCAGATGAGGGACATTCAGTTCCATCTGAGGGCTTTTTGGTCTCAGAGGAAGGATTTCCTTACCAAACTGATCCCGGTGACTATGACCTTGATCCAAGCCCTTCAATGGTGGCAGGATCAGGACAATTTAAGGCAAGGGGTCGCATTTGCCACTCAGTCTCATTCAGTGGCCCTTATCACGGATGCTTCCCTTCTGGGCTGGGGAGCCCATCTGGGGGCCCTCACTGCCCAGGGACTGTGGTCCCCTCAGGAATCCCTTCTCCATATCAATCTCCTAGAACTCAGGGCAGTTTTTCTGGCCCTGCAAGCTTTCTGTGTCAGTACGGAACAAGGTGGTTCAGGTCAGAACAGACACCACCACCACCATGTGGTACATCATCAAGCAGGGAGGCACTCGGTCTACCGCCTTGTCCACAGAAGCCATGAAGTTGTGGTCCCTGGCTTATTCCCTGCAAACCTCTCTGATAGCAGTTCACCTTCCAGGGAAGGACAATGTGCTAGCAGATGCACTGAGCACGCTCTCACAGGGCCATCACGAATGGTCCCTGGACCCTCTGGTATTGAAGGTGATTTTTTTCAAGGTGGGGCACTCTAGAGATGGATCTTTTTGCAGCCCCAGGCAATCACCAACTTCCTCTCTTTTGTTGCGGACCCCCAGTCTTGGGCTCAGTTCCCCTGGATGCTCTGATTCTGAACTGGGAAGGGAAATTTCTGCATGCCTTCCCTCTTCTGTTCAAAGTTTTAGTCAAAATAAGGTCACAACCTTGCAAAGTGATTCTGATTGCTCCAGACTGGGCCAGACTGCCCTAGTACCCCCTGTTGCTGTCCCTAGCAATCCATCTTCCCCTGTCTCTTCCCAGGAATTACAACCCGTTAACCTCCTCTCAGGTGAGAATTTGGTACCCCAATCTTCAGTCTCTCAATCTCAGGGCATGGCTCTTGAAGAGTTAGAGTTTGCAGATTTGCATCTGTCTCAGGGGGTTCTGGATATTCTCAAAGCTTCTTGAAAGCCCTCCACCAGAAAGACTTATAACTCCAAATGGAAGAGATTCAGCATTTGGTGTTCCAGGAAGCATATTTCTCCAGATACTGCTGAATTGCCTACAGTTCTGGATTATATGGTCCATCTTAATGGCCTAGGCCTCAGATCAGCTACTCTCAAGGTACACTTGTCAGCTGTTTCTGCTTTTCTCTCAGTGTGGAAGTCTTCCTCACTATCATCTCATCCTGTATTCTGTAAATTTTTAAGGATTGCTTCATACCAATTCTCCCTTTAGAGACCCTGCCCCTGCCTGGGATTTAAATGTTTGCATTACTCAACTTATGCAACCTCCTTTTGAGCCTATGTCCTAAGCAGAGCTTAAGTACTTGACTTGGAAAACTGTGTTTTTGGTAGCTATTACCTCTGCCAGACGTATCGGTGAATTGCAAACCCTGTCAGTGGAACCTGATTTTATCTCCTTTCACAGGGATAAAGTGGTCCTTAGAACCAATAGAAGGTTCTTGCCCAAAGTGGTTTCAGATTTCTACTTGAATCAGTCTGTGTCTCTTCCCTGATAATTCTTCCTCAGGAGAGAGGAGGCTACACAGTTTAGATGTTAAAAGAGCCCTTAGCTACTACATTGAGCGTACCAAGGGTCACAGGTTTGAGTCTCTCCAGTTGTTCCTCACTTATGGAAAAGTGGGAAAGGGCAAACCTGCCACCAAGAGAACAGTTGCCAGGTGGATTGTGTCTTGTATACAATTCTGCTATGAGAAACTGGGAAAGATTCCACCCTCAGGTCTGAGGGCTCACTCTACAAGAGGTACAGCTGCTTCCCTGACTGCTGCCAGGGATATTCCTCTCTTAGAGATTTGTCAAGCAGCCACCTGGAAAACAGTCCATACCTTTACCAAGCATTGCTCTCTGGATATCCAGGCTAGGAGTGATGCTCGGTTTGGCACAGCAGTACTTCAGAGCCTATTCCTAAAGTAGGTTCTGTCCCTCCTCCATGGAGGTACTGCTTGGTAGTCTGCATTAGTCAGAATACAGCAAGACTTCATGTTGTTTGAAGAAAAACTTACTCACCTTAGTAATTATGTTTCTTCTATTGGAGTCTTGCTGTATTTTGACCCCCGCCTCCCCTCTCAGAACCTGTTTTTTGGGAAGTGGGCGGGCAGGCGCAGTGTTGCACCTCAGGGGTTCCCCTTTACACCCTCTGCTTTTTGTTTGGGTATTTATTTGGTTGTTATTCTTATTTGAATTGGTTTTGTGTTTCTTGACTTGAGTCTTCCTTTGGGAATTCAAAACTTTTTGTTGCCAGTTGGCTAGTAAAAATTTTACAATTTCCACATATGATAGTTAGTGAGTTTTTGCTCATAAGAATCTGACGGTTAGATTTCAAAGGGAAACCGATACATCAACCGAGCTCGAGCTCAGCATTCTATGCTCTGGATAGAAAGTTTAACCCTTTGTTCTCTGGGGCAGTTTAAAGGTTGGGGCTAACTGCATTAGTCAGAATACAGCAAGACTCCAATAGAAGAAACATAATTACTAAGGTGAGTAATTTTTTTGTCTGGAGGACAGAAGGAGCGATATTCTTCAGATGGCCTGCTTCATCAAAGAGAACAGCTCAGTTCGAGCTGTCTCAGTGCAGCGGATGCTGAGTCTCATGGCATCCTCGGTTTTCACTGTGCCCTTGGCTCATCTTCACATGAGCTCCTCGGTGGATGCTCAGTACTCAGTAGTCGCCAGCCACTCATCCTCAATCCTTTCACATCAAGGTGACAAAACCTCTGAAATGGTCCCTGACGTGGTGGTCTCAAGAGGACAACCTTCTGGAAGGATATCCCTTCACCCCTCTAGATCCTCAGATCTCCATTACCACGGACGCATCCCTGATGGGCTGGAGAGCTCACTGCCAGGATCGCCACACCCAAGGCACATGGTCCCAGGACGAGCCTCAACTCCACATAAACATCTTGGAAATGAGAGCCGTCCTCTATGCAGTCCAAGTTTTGAAGGACATACTCTGCCACAAGAACATTCTCATTCAAATGGGCAACAAGGCAATGATGTAGTACATCAACAAGCAAGGCGGTGCACACTCTCACCCATTATGCAGGGAAGCAATGAGAGTGTGGGAATGGTGTCTGGAGCACAAGGCTCTGATTCAGGTGGTTTACCTGCCAGGAGTACAAAATAAGCTGGCAGACCATCTCAGCAGAACGGAGACTGATCCTCATGAGTGGTGTCTTGACTTAACCATCATTCAGTCACTCTTCGTAGAGTGGGGATCTCTGGACCTGGACCTTTTTGCGTCCCAACTCAACGCAAAACTGCCTCTCTTCTGCTCCAGAAATCCAGTACCTGGCATTTTTTTGTCAGGATGTGTACAGGCTGCGGTGGACAGAACACTTTCTTTGTGCATTTCCTCCTCTCCCCCTAGTTCAGAGAGTACTGCTCAAATTGAAGGCACGCGGGGGCAGAATGATTCTCATTGCCCCATTTTGACCTCATCAGATCTGGTTTCCTCTAATCAACAGACTATCAGAAACCCCTCCAAAACCGCTTCCCCTTCAGACAAAGCTTCTGACCCAGGGCCCTGTAGTTCATCCCAACCTGAGGTCTCTTCACCTCCATGCATGGCTGCTGAGGAGATAGAGGTGAACAGGTTTAATATTTCTTGTAGGGTTTCAGATATTCTTTTAGCTGCACGCAAGCCACCTACCAGGAAAACCTACACTGCTAAGTGGAAACATTTCTCTATCACGTGCGCCAAATCCTTTTGCAATCCTTTTTTCTGCCCACCGAGTAAAGTCCTGAAGTATCTGTTAGACCACTCAAACACAGGTCTGCTGTACTCTGCAGTCAAGGTTCATCTTTGCGCAATTTCGGCATATCATATGGCAGTACATTCCATGTCTTTGGCTCAGTTGCCTGTAGTGAAGAGTTTTCTTAAGGGTATTCTGCATACCAGACCACCTGTTAGACATACAGTTGCAGCCTGGGACACTAACCACTGCTGCTGTTTTTAACAGAGGAGAAGTTTGCTTTCAGAGCAAGAAGCAACAGTGTAGATCTACAGATTTCTTACTGATAAAGCACTTCAATCTCAGCAGGAGTCAGTACCTGTTGGATTAAGCAAACAGATACTTTATTAGAAGAAGGGGGTCTCATTTAAGTAAAAAAAAAAGTCACTGTGTTTCTCTGAGGAAAGGGGGCTATATCAGTTTAATTTACTGAGTCAGTGCAGAGGGAGAATCTAATTCGAGGGGTGGCTTAGCAGCTTAGGAGTACAAAAGCAGCTGGCTCCAATTACAGCTTCCTGCTGTTTTTAAACAGATGAGAACTTTGGTTTCAGAGCAAGAAGCAGCAGTCTAGATCTACAGATTTCTTACTGATAAATCACTTCTATCTCAGCAGGAGTCGGTACCTGTTTGGATTAAGCAGATACTTTATTAGAAGAAGGGGCTCTCATGTAAAAAAAAAAAAAAAAAAGTCACTGTGTGTTTCTCTTGAGGAAGTGGGCTGTATCAGCTTTATTTACTGAGTCAGTGCAGAGGGTGAATCTAATTGGGCGTGTGGCTTAGCAGCTTAGGAGTACAAAAGCAGCTGGCTCCAATTACAGCTTCCTGCTGTTTTTAACAGAGGAGAACTTTGGTTTCAGAGCAAGAAGCAGCAGTCTAGATCTATAGATTTTTTACTAATTGCCCTCCTTCCCACCCCTCCACCCACCCACCGAGAGCCAGTTCTAGTTTTACAGCCACTGGATTTGATTGACAACAGAAACTTCCTGTTTGGCAGTAGGAAGGGAAGGATCACTGAGACACATTAGTTTCATCAACTTTGAAGGAGCCTAAAAAACAACTCGCTCTCCCCCCGGGCTGCTGGAGGTCTGAATCCAAGCACAGAAAAAGGAGGAAGTTTCTGTCCCAGAACAGGAAGGGTGAGAGTTGTAAGGGCACATAGGCAGTAGGAAAGTAAGTGTAAAAATACATAGAGGGAGGAGACCGTAAACATACAAAGCAACAGGAGAGGGGACACAAAATAAGTCAAGATAGGAGTGGTGCAGTGCAATGGCTGTGGGTCATCAGTGTTCCAGGAGACATTCTGGAGGCTGCGATGCTGCCCTGTTTGCAAGCACCTCTCTGGTCTGAGGGAGGAGGTTGCCCGTCTCCAGGTTGACCTGGCTAGGATTCGTGAAACCTCTGTCCCCACCCAGGGACCACCAGGGCCATCACAGTTACCTCAGAAGTTGCCAAGAAAGAGGAGCGGTTGCACCAAGGTGGGCTCAGGGAGGGAGAGGGTAGTGGAACAGAGGTGCATCCCTCCAGTTGTACCTCTCCACAATTCATGTGCTGTTCTGGCAAAGAGTGGTTCCTCTATGGAGGCATCTGCAGTGGAGACCAAGGAGGATGCTGGGAACCTCCACAAAGGAGACCCACAGGAGTGTGGCACAAGACCCCACAGGGGAAGGAAACAACTCCTGGTGGGGGACTCTGTCATTAGGGGGATAGAAGTGGGGGAGGAAGGGGATAGGGAGGTAAGGTGCCTGCCTGGCGCCACGGCTCGGAGGGACAGGAAGCGAATCCTCAGGATTGCGGGAGCAGCTGCACGAGGGAGGGAGCTGGATGTCATTGTCCACCTAGGGACAAATGACCTGGCTGTGAATGGGATCAGAGCAGTGCAAGAGGAGTTTGTGGAGTTGGGGAGGGGCCTTAGACAAGTAGCATGTACAGTAACCTTCTCGGAGGTGCTGCCTGTCTGTGGCAAGGATGATGCTAGGGTATTCTGCACCATGGGATTCAATGAATGGTTGAAAAACTGGTGTGGAGCTCAGGGTTTTGGCTTCACTGGGGACTGGGGAGCCACCTGGTGGGATGCAGGCTTATACTGGCGCGATGGTCTGCATCTGTCCGGGGAGACCAGGAACCTAGGTGACAGGTTTAAATGCTTCATTGGCAAACATTTTAACTAGCCAAGGGGGAGGCACTAAAAAGGAGCAGGGAAATCCCAGCCTCCCCCCACAAAATACAGTAGTTAGAGAGGTAAACACCAAGGTATAGAAGTCAGTAGGGAGCAGGACAGGGATAAATGCAGAAGAAGGCAGTAAGGACAGGGATGGGGCTAAAAAGGGGTAAGGCCATAAAAAATAAATGGATAGGTGATGAGTACCAATGCCCGCAGTCTGTGCAACAAGCTCCCTGAACTAGTGGCCTTGATGGAAGAGGGATGCCTGGATATTGCGGCAGTCACTGAAACATGGTACACAGAGAACCATGACTGGTATGTCAACATACCAGGATACACAGTCTACAGGAGGGATAGGGTGGGTAAAAGAGGAGGAGGAGTAGCTCTCTATATAAGGGAAGGGATTAAAGCAACAGAACTAGAAAGTAAACAGAAAGTTGATGAGTCACTATGAGTCACCCTGGAGACAGGAAATGGCACTGCAATCCATACAGAGGGTTGTGTACAGACCCCCATCTCAGGGGAGGAAATGGACAAGAAATAATAGAGCATCCTTAAAATGGCAGAAAAAGGGAGATATTGTTGATGGGGACCTGAATATGCCAGATGTTAACTGGAGTACTTTGCTGCAGGCACATCCAAAGCAGGGTCATTCTTGATGCCCTACAGGGGGCATGCCTTAGACAGCTAGTGTTGGAACCCACTCGAGAGGGAGCAGTCTTAGACCTGGTACTCTCAAATGGGGAAGGAGAAAGGATCTCAGATTTAGAAGTGGGTAGCCATCTAGGAACAAGTGACCACCAAACAATGTGGTTCACAATAAACACAGCCATAGAGTCAAGCCGTACAAAAACAAGAGTATTGGACTTTAGGAAGGCTGACTTTGGGAAAATGAGAGAGTGCCTCAGAAAAGCACTAGCAAACGGGCAAGAAGGAGGGGTGGAGGAACAATGGGGAATAATCAAAACAGCCATCGCACAGGCAACAAGCCTTTGTGTGAAGCAAATCAACAAAACAAAGGAAAAAAACACCATGGTTCTCAAAAGAGGTGGCAGGGACAGTTAGGGAGAAAAGGATAGCAGTAAGGAAATATTAGGAAACACAGAAGGAGCAGGACAGAGAACTTTATTAGTTAAAGCAGAAGGAGGCAGGGAAGGCAGTCAGAATAGCAAAGGCACAAACTGAGGAAAAGATAGTCAACTCAGTTAAGAAGGGGGAGCGAAGAAAGACCAAGGGAGGTATACAGAGACTTAATAAAGTGGGGAGAATGTGGGCAGAGGGTGACAGTGAAAAAGCAGGTATACTGGATGAATATTTCTGCTCAGTATTCACAACAGGAGAGGAGGGGGAGGTACCTAAACCAAACAAGAGAGAAACTCTGAATAGGGGGGTCAGTACCAGTCCATTCACAGAAGAAAGGGTTTTGAAAGAACTCTTGAAACTGAGGGTGGACAAAGCAGTGGGAGCCTGATGGGATTCTCCCAAGAATTCTAAAAGAACTAAGGGTAGAACTAGTAACACCACTGACTACTCTCTTTAACAAATCATGGGAGGATGGGGTGGTACCTGGGGACTGGAGGAGGGCAAATGTGATTCCACTTCACGAAAGTGAGAGCAGGGCAGAGGCAGGAAACTACAGACCAGTTAGTTTTACTTCAGTGGTAGGGAAAATGATGGAATCATTTCTGAAGGAAAGAATTGTTGAGTTACTAGAGGCCAGTGGGGCACAGGACCCAAGGCAGCGTGTTTTCACAGCAGGAAGGTCATGTCAGACAAACCTAATAGATTTCTTTGACTGGGTGACCAAAGTAGTAGACCAGGGAGGGGCTGTGGAGATGGCCTACCTAGATTTTAGCAAGGCATTTGACACAGTCTCGCACAAAAGATTAATATAAAAGTTAGGCAGTCTTGGAGTGGGTCCCAAGGTGGTAGCCTGGATAAAAAAAACTGGCTGGACAACAGGACGCAGAGGGTAATAGTAAACAGAGTCCACAGTAAAGAAAGGAGGGTAACTAGCAGGGTACCGTAGGGTTCGGTACTGGGACCGGTCCTCTTTAATGTCTTTATAAGTGACATTGGAGAGCACCTGGAAGGAAAGGTATGTCTCTCTGCAGATGACACAAAGATCTGCAACAGGGTTGATTCACAAGGTGGGGTGGAATGAATGAAAAGGGACTTGGCAAGTTTGGAGGAATGGTCAAATATGTGGCAGCTCAGATTCAGTGCAAAGAAGTGCAAACTAATGCATCTGGGAAACAAAAACCCAGGGGAAGAGTACACAATGTGGGGTGAGTTAATAACAACAAAAATCGAAAGAGACCTAGGAGTAATTATATCAGATGACCTAAAGGTGGGCAAGCAATGTGAGAAGGCAGTAAGGAGGGCCGGGGGGATACTGGGATGCATAGGGAGAGGCATCAACAGTAGGAAACAGGAAGTTGTTATCCCGCTGTACAGACAGTGAGACCCCATCTGGAGTACTGCGCGCAATTCTGGAGACACCATCTCTGCAAAGAGAATCCTCTGTTCAGAGGAGGGCAACCAAAATGGTGCAGGGTCTGCACCAGAAGGCATACGAGGAGAGACTAAAGCAGCTTAATATGTATACCCTTGAGGAAAGGAGGGAGAGGGGAGACATGGTAAAAACTTTCAAGTATCTCAAGGGAATTAACAAAGTACAAGAGGGTAGTATCTTTCAGAAGAAGAGATGTGCAAGAACAAGGGGGAACAATTTGAAGATGGGGGGCGGCTCAGAGGTAATGTTAGAATGTATTTTTTCACAGAGTGTTGTGGATGCATGGAACAGCCTTCCTGAGGAGGTTGTTGAATTCTCCCTCTGTTCCTGACTCAAGAATGCATGGGACAGGCATAAGGTAATTCTAGTGGGGCGTAGGAGGAAGTAGGCTGTTGATTGACTAGAATCTGCAGCTTATCCATCAGGTAGGGAAATGGGCAGACTAGGTGGGCCAAGCGGTCCTTATCTGCTGTCAAATTCTATGTTTTATGAAACCTTGTGCTAGACATGCTCACTCGTAAACCTTTCGAGTCTCTAGCCACTTGCGAGTTGAAATTCCTTACTTGGAAGACTGCCTTCCTGGTGGCCATTACTTCGCTCGTGGAGTATCAGAAATGCACGCTTTGGTCAGACCCCCGTATACTGTATTTCACAAAGCAAAGTAGATCTTCCTGGACATAAAGTCTTCACTACTCATTCACACTAATGGGAGTACACCGGAGGTGCTAGGACCTAGCAGGAGCAAACTTTTCAGAGGACCTGAGATGGAGCCGCAAGGAAGCGGCACCGTGAGCCTCGGCTCGTGCAGTAATGACTGTCTCGGCGTCGACCCCACCAACCGCCTCATAGAAACATAGACTTTGATGGCAGATAAGGACCGCTAGGCCCATCTAGTGTGCCCATTTCCCTACCTATAGGATAGGCCGCAGATCCTAGTTAACAAACAGCCTATATCTTCCTGCCCCCCACAAGAATTGCCTTATGTCTGTCCCATGCATTCTTGAATTCTCCACAGTTTTAGACCCCACAACTTCCTCAGGAAGGCTGTTCCATCATCCACTACCCTCTCTGTGAAATAATACTTCCTCACATTGCCCCTGAACGCCCTCCTTCTATCTTTAAATTGTGTCCTCTTGTTCTTGCAAGTCTCTTTTTCTGAAGATGCTACCCTCTTGGACTTTGTTGATTCCTTGAAGTACTTGAAAGTTTCTATCATGTCCCCCTCTCCCTTCTTTCCTAAGGTATACATATTAAGCTCCTTTAGTCTCTCCTCATCTGACTTCTCTTGCAGACCCTGCACCATTTTGGTGCCCTCCTCTGGACTGCCTCTATCCTGTTCATGTCCTTGCGGAGATGGGGTCTCCAGAACTGGACACAGTATTCAGATGGGGTCTCACCAACTGTCCTTACAGAGGATAACAACTTCCTGTTTTCTGCTGCTGATGCCTCTCCTATACATCCCAGTATACCCTCAGCCCTCCCTACTGCCTTCTCACATTGCTTGCTAACCTTAAGGTCATCTGATATGATTACCCCCAGGTCCCTTTCCTGTTTTTGTTGTTACTACCTCCCACCCATTGTGTATTCTTCCCTGGGTTCTTGTTTCCCAGGTGCATTATTTTGCACTTTTGCATTGAATCCTAGCTGCCATACATCTGACCATTCCTCCAACCTTGCCAAGTCCTTTTCATCCTTTCCACGCCTCCTTGTGTATCAACCCTGTTGCAGATCTTTGTGTCATCTGCAAAAGGCATACTTTTCCTTCTGCAGTCCCTCTGCAATGTCACTGATGAAGACGTTAAAAGGACTGGACCCAATACTGAACCCTAAATTGCCCACTGGTAACCACCCTTTCTTCAGAGTGGACTCCATTTACAATTACCTTCTGTGTCCTGTTGTCCAGCCAATGTTTGCAGGCTACCACCCTGGGACCCACTCCCAGGCTGGTTAATTTGACTATCAATCTTTTGTGTGAGACTGTGTCAAATGCCTTGCTAAAGTCTCGGTAGGCCATGTCCACAGCCCCTCCCTGGTCTACTACTTGGTCACCCAGTCAAAGAAATCTATTAGATCTGCGTCTGACATGACCTTCCGCCAGAACCCATGCTGCCTGGATCCTGTGCTCCACTGACCTCTAGGTACTCAACTGTTCTTTCCTTCAGAAGTGACTCCATCACTTTCCCTACCACAGAGGTCAGACTGACAGGTCTGTAGTTTCCTGCCTCTGTCTTGGTCCCAGTTTTGTGAAGGGAATCACATCCGCCTTCCTCCAGTCCTCGGGTACCACCCATCCTCCATGATTTATTAAAAAGAGTAGCCAGTGGTTTCACTAGTTCCTTCCTTAATTCTTTTAGAATTCTGGGGTGAATTCCATCAGGACCCATTGCTTTGTCCACCTTCAGTTTTGGAGTTCTTGCAGAACCCTTTCTTCTGTGAAAGGACTGGGATCGACCCCCCCTATCAAGAGTGCTTCTGTTAATTGGATTAGGCACTTCCCCCTCCTCTTTTGTGAATACTGAGCAGAAATATTCGTTCAGTATTCCTGCTTTTTCACTGTCCCCCTCTGCCCACCCACCATTCATTCTATTCAGCCTCACTATCCCTCCCTTTGTCTTTCTACGCTCGCTGATGTACCTATAAAAGGTTTTATCCCCATTCTTAACTGAGTTGGCTATCTTTTCCTCAGTTTGGGCCTTTGCTATTCTGACTTCCCTCCCTGCTTCTTTCTGCTTTAACTGGTACAGCTCTCTGTCCTGCTCCTTCTGTGTTTCCTTATACTTCCGGAATGTTCCTTTTTCCCTCGCCGTCAAGTGCACTTAAGTGACGACCTCGCTCACCCGCTGGGAGTTAAACTTCACTAGCAGCAATAGTTCAGTTTATTGTTTTGTAGAATTATTTTCAATCAGTACTGATTATATATTTTAATTGTACAGCAGAAGTCTTCAGCCCTCCATTGACAGTCGACCATGAGCAGGTCAGGTGACAGGGAGACTTCATATGAAAGCTGTTCAGTCAGCCAGGTCCGGTCCGCTGCCCTCCCCAGAAGGGGGGGGGGGGTCTGACAAAGGACGGTCAGTGCTCAGGGGGATGGGCAGTGCCACCAAAAGCATAAAAGGAAACTGTCCCATTCTCAGTGCTGTTCTGCCTCGAGTTGTTCTTCGACACATAGGTCGAAGAAGAAACGGCATCACTCGAGGTCACCCTCTGGTATATCTGCATGTAGACGGTCGGTTATTAGGGCCTGCCACCGGTCTCCACCTCTGTCAGTCGCCGGTTTCTGTCTCTGGTAGCCGACCTCCTCAATACCAGAGCCCCTCCCTGCCTATTGAAGGAGCTTCCAATGAGCAGTTTCACCAGTGGGCTGCTCTTATGGAGCAGTGGGCTCGGAGGTTGGTCCAGTTGCCTGGGCCGGTCAGTCCGACACTGGGGCCTTCGGGCCATTCAGTTTTCGGAGGTACGGGTAGAGCAGTTGGGCCTTCCTAGTTGCGCGGCACCTTCTTCGGTGCTGTCTACTCCGCACTCGGGTGTTTATCCCCCTCACATGGCTGTGGCACAGGGGTCCACACCGATGCCTCTATCTCCTGCCATTTTTCCCTCTTTCACCTCAAATCGCAGTTTGCAGACCCCTGCGGCACCGCTTCGGCTAGCGCCTTCCTCCTTGTTCTCGGCGCCCTTTTCCTCTACGGCGCTGGGGACTGGTGTGGCGCTGGCCAGTCTTGAGGGCTTCTTGACTCCAATTCTTTCTTCTTCTTCTGTTCTTCCTCCTGATTTTCACTCCATTCTTGTCTACACAGTACCTCCTGGACTGTCAGGAGATGATTTTAAGCCTGACCCAGATCTTCGCCTGGGTGATGATGTTGAAGACACTGCCCTGGGAGCAGGGATCAATCCTTCTGCAGAGCCTGTGGTTGAAGACCTTTCCTTTAAGTCTCTGCTCAAAAATTTAAATTCTACTCTTTCTTTCCAGACTACAGAAATCGATCCTGGGAGGCTTTTGCGACTCCAGTATCTTCATGTTCCGGAGATCCCTTTGGATTTAACCCCTCCGGTACAGCCCTCTTTCAAGACCCTCTCTCAGATAGTGTGGAAGAATCCGGCTCTCATTCTTTCCGTGGCCAAGTCCATAGATGGGAAGTATGCCTCTCACAAGTCTTTGCTGATGCCATTGTAGTCTTGGCAGAGAATAAGGCTTTCCTTCCTCAAGGATCTACAGCCCGACCAATGAACAAAGAATCTCGTAATATAGACACCTTAGGTAAGAAAGTCTTGGCTGCCTCGACCCTGGGTATGCGCATTGCCAGTTACTAGAGGTATTTTTCTCAATATGAGTATATACTTTGGCATTCCCTCAAAGAAATGGTAGAAGCTCTGCACGAATCGGAAGTTAGCACAGAGCTACTCCAGACCATAACTAGTGGTATTGAATCCAATAACCAACAGGTTAAAACTGCAATGGATGCCTACGATACCGCCTCCCGGGCGGCGGCAGCTGGCATCTGCACCCACTGCTGTTCTTGGCTACATTCTTCGGGCTTCACGAATGACGCCCAGCAGCAGGTCATGGCTTTACCATTTGACGGTATGTATCTGTTCAGGCCTCAGGTGGAGCAAGCTCTGGGGGCCACGCAGAAGAATAGGTCTGTCATCAAGACGGCTAGACCTGAACCCGCCCCCTCCCAAGGGGGTGCGAAGAAGCGTCAGTTTCACAATAGTCAGTCCTTTCAGGGTAGAGGCAGAGGAGGTTTTAATGAAAACCACAACCCTTAGCCACAAAAGAAAGTGCAGCAGAAGGCACAGGGGCCCAAAGCGCCCAGTGCCACCTTCTGAGTTTCTGGCCCAGGTCCCACCTCAGCTGTCCGAGGGGGGACTCCTCTTCAGCAGCGGGAAAACATCTGACTCAGTTCTACAATCAGTGGAAATCTGTAACATCAGACAAATGGGTCCTCTGGATAATCTGCAAGGGGTACTCTCTCAATCTTTCGGAAACCCCTCCAGATCATGCTCCCAAACGACAGCCCAGGCGGCAGTAAAGTCTGATCTTCTTGCTTCTGAGGTACAAGGCCTTCTGAACAACAGGGCAGTAGAAATAGTTCCGCTGGCTCAATGACACACAGGTTTCTACTCCCATTACTTTCTGGTCCCGAAGAAAACCGGCAGCATACGCCCCATTCTGGATCTCAGAAAGTTAAACAAGTTCCTTCACAAGGAGAGGTTCAAGATGATATCACTAGGTACCCTGCTATCTTTGCTTCATCAACACAATTGGCTAGCCTCCCTGGACATGCAGGATGCTTACCAACACATTCTCATACACCCAAAGCACCACAAATACCTAAGGTTCGTGGTATTGGGTCAACACTATCAGTTCAGAGTCCTGCCCTTTGAGCTATCCCCGGCGCCTCGAGTTTTTACAGAGTGTTATGCAATTCTCGTGGCGCACCTCGGGAAAAATCAGAATACAGGTGTTCCCATATCTGGACGACTGGCTCCTAGCAAGTCCCTCCAGGCAAGAGACTCTGGAGGCTGTGGCCACGGCCGCAGACTTCCTCATGTCCATGGGAGTCCTACTGAATCTCAACAAGTCACAGTTGTAGCCCTCCCAGAACCTCCTCTTCATAGGAACTCTTCTGGACACCTCCGGTGCTAAGGCTTTTCTTCCAGAGGACAGAAGGAGTGGTATCTCACAGATGGCCCGATACATCAGAGAACACAGCTCGGTTGGAGCTATCTCGATGCAGCAGATGCGGGGCCTCATGGCATCCTTGGTGTTCACTTTACCCTTGGCTCATCTTCACATGAGAACCTCTCAGTGGATTCTCAGTGCTCAGTGGTCCCCAACCACTCGCCCTCAGTCCTTTCTCATCAGGGTGACTGAGCCTCTGAAGAGGTCGCTCACCTGGTGGTCGCAGGAGTACAACCTTCTGGAAGGATATCCCTTTGCCCCTCTGGATCATCAGATCTCCATTACCATGGACGTGTCCCTGGTGGGTTGGGGAGCCCACTGCCAGGATCTCCACACTCTGGGTACGTGGACTCAGGACAAGTCTCAACTTCAAATAAACGTCCTGGAAATGAGAGCTATCCTCTATGCAGTCCGAGCTTTGAAGGACATACTCTGTCACAAGAATATTCTCCTTCAAATGGTCAAGACAG
The DNA here is from genome assembly GCA_016271365.2 of Neoceratodus forsteri. NCBI lineage: Eukaryota > Metazoa > Chordata > Ceratodontiformes > Ceratodontidae > Neoceratodus > Neoceratodus forsteri. The sequence goes on along the minus strand of CM028129.1, from coordinate 1,398,639,485 downwards.
TGATGTACTACATCAACAAACAGGGCGGTGCATACTCTTACCCATTATGCATGGAAGCAAAGAGAGTGTGGGAATGGTGCGTGGAGCACAAGGCTCTAATTCAGGCGGTTTACCTGCCAGGAGTACAAAACGAGCTGGCAGACTGTCTCAGCAGAACAGAGGCGGATCCTTAAGAGTGGTCTCTCGACTTGACCATTATTTATTCACTCTTCAAAGAGTGAGGAACTCCAGACCTGGACCTTTTTTTGAGTCCCCGCTGAACACAAAACTGCCTCTCTTCTGTTCCAGAAGTCCAGGACCTGGCATTTTTAGTCAGGATGCGTTCAGGCTGTGGTGGACAAAACACTTTCTATACACTTTTCCTCCTCTTCCCCTAATTCAGAGGGTACTACTCAAATTGGAGTCTCGAGGGCAGAATGATTCTCATTGTCCCCTTCTGGCCTCAGCAAATATGGTTCCCATTCCTCAACAGACTATCGGAACACCTTCCCCCCCCTTCAGATGCTTCCCCTTCAGATGAACCTTCTGACCCAGGGTCCCATGGTCCATCCCAGTCTGAGTTCTCTTCACCTTTATGCTTGACTCCTGAAGAGAGAGAGGTGAATAGGTTCAATGTTTCTCGTAGAGTTTCAGATATTCTTTTGGCTGTGCGTAAGCCGGTCACTAGAAAAACCTACACAGCTAAATTGAAGCATTTCTCTATCTGGTGTGCAAAATTCTCTTGGAACCCTTTTTCCTGACCACCGAATAAAGTCTTGGAGTATCTTTTAGACCTCTCAAATACAGATCTGCAGTACTCCACAGTCAAAGTTCATCTTTGTGCGATTTTGGCATATCATGAGCCGGTACTTTCCATGTTGCTGGCTCAGTTGCCTGTAGTTAAGAGGTTTCTTAGGAGTATTCTGCATACTAGATCTCCTATTAGACATCCAGTTGCAGCCTGGGACATTAACCTTGTGCTAGACATGCTTACTTGTAAACCTTTCGAGCCTCTAGCCACTTGCGAGTTGAAGTTCCTCACTTGGAAAACAGCCTTCCTGGTGGCCATAACTTCGGCCTATAGAATTTCTGAAATACATGCACTGGTCACAGACACTCCCCCCAACCCGTACACTGTATTTCACAAGGACAGAGTAGTTCTTAGGACTCATCCTAAGTTTCTCCCTAAGGTTGTCTCAGAATTCCATCTAAACCAACCTTTTGTCCTTCCTACCTAGCGAACTTCCAGAATGAAGAGGATTGTACCCTTCATTCGCTGGATGTTAAGAGAGCATTGCGGTTCTATCTAGGTAGAATTAAAGAAATTTGCAAGGCTCAACAACTGTTTGTTTCCTTCAGCGAGAACTGGCTTGGTCAACCTGTTGCTATCAGATGCATCTCAGCATGGCTGGTGGCATGCCTTCGCCACTGCTATTCTATGGCACAGGTCAAGCTGGAAGGCAGAGTGTACGCTCAGTCTACGAGAGCAGTCGCGGCATCTCTGGTGGAAATCCGTAACCTGCCCATTGCAGATATTTGCAGTGCAGCTACCTGGAGCTCCGTGCATACTTTCGTTAAGCACTGCACCTTGGATGTCCACGCCAGATGACATCTGTCGTTTGGCAGAACCATTCTTAATGGACTTCTGTCCTAAGCACGTGAGCTGTTTATCTCCTGCCGCTCCGTCTCAGGGCAGGGGGGTTGTTTAGCTTGGTACTCTCCCACTAGTGTGAATGAGTGGTGGAGACTTTATATCCAGGAAGATATGGAAATTACGTACCTACCGTAATTCTTGATCTTCTTGGACTAAGTCTCCACCACTCATTCACATGCCCACCCACCATCCCCTGAGCTGACTTCTCTGTTTATGGTCTTCACTCCCTCAATGGCTGGGCTGCGAAGACTTTATTGTTGACCCTTCTTACATGGGTCATTCGGACTATCTTATGTCCAATTTTTAGACTAGTCCTTCTAGGTTAGTTACATTGCACCTCCTTGGAAAAAAAAGGTACTGAGGCAGTTGGAGGGTCGATGCCAAGACAGTCATTACTGCATGCGCCATGGCTCGCGGTGCCGCTTCCTCGCGGCTCCATCTCAGTTGCCTCCTTCTGACAAGTTTGCTCCTGCTGGGTCCTATCGTGCTCGCATTAGTGTGAATGAGTGGTGGAGACTTCGTCCAAGAAGATCAAGAATTGCGGTAGGTACGTAATTTCCATTTCTTACGACTCATCCTAAGTTCCTTCCTAAGGTTGCCTCAGAATTTCATCTAAATCAACCTTTAGTCCTTCCTACCTACTTTGCCAACTTCCAGGATGAGGGCGAGCATACTCTTCATTCCCTGGAAGTAAAAAGAGCTTTACGATTCTATCTGGACAGAACAAAAGAAATTTGCAAGGCTCAGCAGCTGTTTGTTTGTTTCCTTCGGCACCACCCGGCTGGGTCAGCCTGTTGCTATCAGGTGCATTTCAGCGTGGCTGGTGGCATATCTTTGCCACTGCTACTCCATGGCACAGGTCAAGTTGGAAGGCAGAGTGTAAGTTATCTCTATCAGAGCAGTTGCGGCATGTCTGGCAGAAATTCGTAATGTCCCCATTGCAGATATTTGCAATGCGGCTACCTGGAGCTCCTTGCACACTTTTGTTAAGCACTATGCCTTGGATGTCCATGCCAGACAACATTAGTCTTTGGCAGGACAATTCTTAATGGACTTCTGTCCTAAAAAGTGAGCTCCTCTCTGTCCTGCCACCCTTCTCAGGGGATTATTTAGCTCGGTACTCTCCCATTAGTGTGAATGAGCGGTGGAGACTTTATGTCCAGGAAGATATGGAAATTACATACCCACCGTAATTCTTGATCTTCTTGAATGAAGTCTCCACCACTCATTCACACTCCTACCCAGCATCTCCCAAGCTCACTTCTCTGTTTCTGATCTTCACTCCTCCAATATTGGGTTGTGAAGGCTTTGTGTTTTGACCCTTCTTACACAGGTCGTTCAGACTATCTTATGTCTGATAGTTAGACTAGTCCTTCTCTGGTTTAGTTACGCTTCACCTCCGGGGATACTGAGGCAGTTGGATGGTCGACGCTGAGATAGTCTATACCACATGAGCCTAGCTCACAGTGCTGCTTTCTCACGGCTACATCTCGGCACCGGCCCTCCTGAAAAACTTTGGCTCCCGTTAGGTCCTAGCGCCTCCGGCGTACTCCCATTAGTGTGAATGCGTGGTGGAGACTTCGTCCAAGAAGATCAAGAATTACGGTAGGTACATAATTTCCATTTTCTGCTGCCTATATTCATTTTTAGAATTTTTTTCACTGTTTTTGTTGTTTTTTCTCAGTTCCCATTGGTTTCCAGGAACCGAGAAATCTTTCCCTGACAGTGGTTTTCACCATGGTTCCCATGCTTTTCTCCTGACTGGAAATTACTTTCTGTGGTAAAAGTGTGCTGTTTTTTTTTATATTTTAACTTTAGTTATATCGGTTCACCTACCTTTTTAGGGAACCATGATTTTCATTACTTTTTCTTTTCTTTGGTACTATTTGGGAACCGTCTCTCACAGTTCCATCATGGTTGGAAACCGACCAGGATTTTAGATATTTTACCTATTGGGGAACCGAATATTTTCTATTCCGATGATTCTGTTATAGATACATAGATGCTGTCGGCAGATAATGACTGCTAGGCCCATCCAGTCTGCCTGTTATAAGCTGCCTAACGAAGTGCCCATTGACTTTAGCCTTTTCTTCCTATCTCTATTATTCCTTTGTTTTTGCCCCATGCATGTTTGAAACCCACCACTCTACAGACTGCCACCTCCTGGGGCAGGCTATTCCATGCATCTACCACCCTTTCCGTAAAAAAAGAACTTCCTGAAATTTTCCCTGATGCGGCCACCCCTCAGTCTCATCCTCTTGTCCTGGCACTACTATTAATCTGGCATATGTTGTCCCCTTCTACCTTGTTAGTGCCCTTGAGGTACTTGAATGTTTCTATCATGTGACCTCTCCCTCCTTTGTTCCAGGGTGTATAAATTGAGGTCCCTCACTCTCTCCTCGTAAGGCGTGCACTATAATCCCTTCACCATTTTGGCTGCCCTCCTCTGCACCGTCTCTATTTTGTTAATGTCCTTTCGAAGGTGAAGTGTTATTTTGAGGAAGGCGATGAAGAGGTGGAAGGCATAGAATCTGATGGGTCCCCTGACCAGGAATATGGCTCTCCTTCACATGGTCAGGAGGATTTCTCCTCCCATAACTCATTTGTTATGTCAGATAAACCTAAAAAGAGTACTGGACCTACAGGTTTTAAAAATTGCACTGAGTGTTTTAATCTTGTGGCCAAGGCAGACAGCCACGATCTTTAAGTTGTTTAGATACAGAGCATAACTGTAAACTTGGCACTAAATTTTGCTCTAAAACACTTAAGAAAAGAGCAAAAAGACCAGAATTTATGGCTTTTCAGTCTGCCTCCCCTTATAATAAGTCTTTTGAGGACTCCTCTCAACATCAATCTAAAGATAGGTCCTCTAAGGACTCCCTAGAAAATAAGTCTGACAGAAATATTTCAGACCAAGACAAACAAAAGACATTCTGAGCAGGTTTCTGATTCAATGCCTGCCAAAAAGAAACAAAAAGGAAAACAGATCACTGTCCCTCCCACTGAAGTGCAAAGGAAGATGCCAGTGACACAGCAAAATATGCCTTCTCCTGAGGAGTTGGCAAAGGCTTGGCAACTTTACCAGACTTTTCAAGCTGTGGGCAATTTAATTGGTGCCCCAGGTGGTCCTTCCACACCTGTTCCCACAGACCCTGACCAAGGCCAGGGTTTTTATTTTGAGGAAGGCAATGATGAAGAGGAGGAAGGCATTGAACCTGATGTGTCCCCTGCTCAAGGGCCAGACTGTCCCAAGTCAGGACACACTACACCACGACCACCATGTTTTACATCAACAAGCAAGGGGGCACAAGATCCTCAAAGCTCTGCACAGAAGCCATGAAAATCTGGCTGCTGGCTTACTCCCTGTACATGCAGCTAACTGCCATCCACCTGCCAGGCAAGGACAATGTGCTGACAGATTCTCTAAGCCGCATCATCCAGGGCAATCACGAGTGGACCCTAAACAGACAAGTGCTGACCACAGTATTCAGGAGATGGGGCACTCCAGAGATAGATCTGTTCTCCAGTCACTTTATTGCTGCAGGCCTCCGGCACTGGGCACAGTGCCAGTGGATGCCCTGTCCCTCAACTAGACAAGAAGGTTTCTCTATGTTTTTCTGCCTTTTCCCCCTGATCCTCAGTGCTTCTCAAGCTCAGGAGACAACCGGCAACAATGATACTGGTAGCTCCAGACTGGGCAAGGCAGCCTTGGTACTCTGTGCTCCTCGCCCTGTCAACCACATGGCCCATTCACCTGCCTCCGAGCCACAGTCTCCTGCCCCAAATGGGGGGTGACGTAGCCCAACATAGAATCTCATCGCATCAAAGCTTGGTACTTGAAGAGTTACAGTTCCCTAATTCTGATTATTCAGAACAGAGCCTCAGAATCCTTAGACTAGCTAAAAAATAGTACGAAAAAGACCTATGCATCCAAATGGAAGAGGTTCTCTTTATGGTGTAAAGACAGTCAGATTGACCCCTTGCAGCAGAGTCTGCTCTCCATACTGGACTACTTGGTTCACCTGCAGGCCTTAGGGCCTCATCCTTGAAAGTCCACCTGGCAGCCATTTCAGCGTACATTTTTTTCCTTTTTCCATTAATATTTTATGGGTTTTTCTGGGTTTTCTCCTGTCCCGCTCACATGTGTCCCTTACATGATGTACATGTGTGGAGGCACGCGCACACATGCTGGTACCTTCTGCACTTGTCACTGAACCTCCTTTCGGTGACGGTGGAACTACGGGTGGGTGACCCCCTCCCACCTGGGAGAGGGGAGCAACTGCTCAATCCTGCTCCCACCCCCCCCCCGTGCCGGCATCCCAGTGACCTGAGGTTGTCCCAAACCCGGGTCGCTAGTGCAGTGCAAGATAAGGTGTCCAGCACCTCAGCCCTCGAGAGGGTTCCTGCAGTAGGTCTTCACATATAGGGCCTCAGCCCTGGCGTCAGGTCAGCCACCGGCAAACTTGTGAATGCCAATCATGAGGGGACCCGTACGGCCGGTGCGTTGTGACATCAGCCCGACTATAAAAGGGGCGGTCCCATGCCCGCTCTCCAGTTCTTTCCCACCGTCACCTCAGTAACGTTCGGCTCATGTTTGAACAGCAATCCAACGTCCGCGTTGTTTTTGTTGAAGTTTTCTTTGCCTCTTACTAAATATTTCTCCACAAGTTCTTCTTCAATTGATGTCTTCTAGAAGAAGAAAAAGTGCTCTAAGTGCAGCACTCAAATCCCGCACGGGGACGACCATTCCCGCTGCCTCCTTTGCCTAGGTTCCAGACACGACATCCAGGAGTGTTCCATCTGTCAGGCCTTCAACCAGGCGAGCAGAACCAGGCACAAGACATCCCTTGAGGCCTATCTTCTGACCCAACGCTTGACGTCTATGGAAAAAAAGCTCCAAAAACTGAGGGAAAGGTTATCGTCGCCAGCCCCAAAAAAGAAGAAAAGTAAAGAGAAGCACCGGGACCAGAGTCCGTCGCCACATGAGAGGCCTGCAACTGTGAGTACTTCTTTGAGTGCCCCGTCCGCCTCCTTGGGCCGGGCCCCTTCTCCCCCTTCTGCCGAGGTGAGCGGGCAGCCGGAGGTAGCCTCCTTGGGTTGTAATTTACTCACCTTGTCCTGCCGGTAAGACTCCCCTTGCCTCCAGTGAAGGGTGTGTGGCCTCCGACGATCAGTCTAGTGGTGGCCTTCCAGCCATCTCTAGCTTGGCTGGATCTGTTGTTTTGGAAGCCGGCTCCTCTGACATCCATCCGGATCCATCCACTCTCCCGTCGGGCTCCAGTTTGGCCCCCAATACTGGACAGAGTGAGGGACAAGTCGACCCCTCATCCCCTAGGGTTCTTCACCCCAGGGACTCACCACTCGATCCTTTGCTTTTTGCATTAGCCAGATCACACTTAGACTTGCCATTGGGGGCCCCTTGAGCTCCCCCCCCTTGCCAGGCCTTCCGCCGTCTCCGGACAGGAGTCCGTTGCCGGCTGGGGATCCCGCCATGGAGCCTCCACCCTGTGGCACTTCGGGCACGCTCCTGGATCCAACGCCATCTGCTGGCGCTATGGCACTGCCCTCTGTGGGCCCTTTAGCTGGGTTCCCTGACTCTGAACCCTCCCTCCCGCCCCCAGGCAGCCCTCCGTTGGCCACTCAGTACCCGACGCCAGGTTAGCCGGCGCCATCTTATCCGACACTGGGGTATCCTACCCCAGGACACCCCACGCCGGATTATGCAGGGTACTCTTACTATTACCCTTCCTGGCAGTATCCTCAGTATCTGGGGTATCCGAACTTCCAGCCCCCTCCTCCTCCTCCACCTCTGGTACTGGACCGCGAGTCCGTTCCCCTTTGGTGGAAGGACGCCAGAACGCAACTTCTGTCAGAGCTAAGACAGTCGGTGGGAGAGGCGCCCACCCCCAGGGTCACCTCTCCACCACCTCCTCGGACCAGAGCTTCGGGCTCTTTAGCTGTTAGCACCACAGAACCAGACCCCTCTGTTCCTAGCGGTTCCGAGCCCTCTGACTCAGACACGGATGCGTCAGACCCTAGATCTCCCGTAGAGCTTTCCCCGAAAGACTCTCCCAAGTCTCCACCGGAGGACCCCTCTTTCCAAGATTTGCTGAGTTCCATTCAGGTGGTTGGCGGATGGCAGTCCAAAGAGGTAGACCCGAAAAGAAAACTCCTTGCGGAGCACCTGGATCTGACCACCTCCAGCCCTATCCCCATTCCCCCGTGGATGGGACCCCATAAGGACCTTATAACCACAATTTGGCAGCAACCGTCCTCCATTCCAGCAGTTTCGCGCAAGGCAGACCGCACCTGTTATCCCCCGGAAGGGATCCCTCACCTTAATTCCCACCCTAAGGCTGACTCCATGGTCATCACAGACACTTATGACCGTTCAGCCCAGCCCAAACACTTGAGCTCTTCGCCTCCTGGTAAGGACTCGCATCAGCTTGACCAGTTTGGACGTAAAATCTACTCTTCTTCCTCTTGTGCGATACGTTCCCTTAATTACATCTCGCATATGGTTGCCTTTCAAAAAGCTTCCCTTTTGGATCTTGAAAGAGACCTCCAAGAGGTTCAGGATGAAACCCTGAGGAAGAAGTTATTAGACAAAGTTAGGATGGGGAAATCATCGTGTCGTCACACCCTACGGGCGACCTATGACTCTGTGGATTCTGTGGCTATAGTGGCAGCCTCGGGGATCTGTCTCCGCTGCCTCTCCTGGCTTTGCATAGCAGGCCTGGCGCAGGACATACAGTCCTCTCTTCAGGACACCCCCTTTAGGGGTTCAGTCCTCTTTGGTGGCGACGCTAAAGATATCATTACTGGGCTGCAGGAGAGCGGATGCTCTTTATGGGACGTCCGTTCCTTATACAAGATGGGTCAGAAGAAGCAGCCTTTTCACCGCCAAAGAAGGTGGAACAAATCCCAGGCGAAGCGCCAAGGAAAGAAACGCGCCCCTGGATCTGGAGCTCTAACCCCACAGGCCACATTTTCTAAACAGGCCTCTGGGGCAAAAGCTTCCCTCCCCTCGGCATCCTGACTCCTTTCCCCTCCTTCCACTCCCTCCATTAACTCAGGAGGAACCGGTCGGAGGGAGGTTCGGCCTCCACCTGAACGGTTGGAGGTTCGTCACTGCAGAAGCTTGGGTGCTTCAGCTCATCCAGCGAGGTCACGCGGTAGAATTTAGCAAGATTCCAGCCCCTCAACCGCCGGGACGGTCCTTCTATCTTTGGGATCAGGTCCCCATTGTCTCTCAGGAAATTCAGGCACTTCTAAAGAGAGCCATAGAACCCGTCCCATCAAACCAAATAGGAAGGGGATTCTGCTCCCACTTTTTCCTGGTACTGAAGGAAACGGGCGACCTGAGACAGATCCTGGACCTCAGCACACTAAACATCTTCGTCGAGTACAAGAGGTTTCGTATGTTGACTCTTCAGGGGCTTCTTTCCCTGCTCCACCCAAATTCGTGGCTCTGCTCCCTGGACATGCAGGATGCTTACCTGCATATTCCTATCCTCCCGCTCCACCACTGCTTTCTCCGTTTTGTCTTTATGGAGAAACATTTCCAATTCAGAGTACTCCCATTTGGCCTCTCTTCAGCCCCCAGAGTGTTCACCAAATGCCTGGTGGTAGTGGCGGCGTTTTTACGCCGTCAGGGCATTTGTCTTCCCATACCTGGATGACTGGCTCCTCGCAAAACCCTCTCCTGCCAACCTGAAAGAGTCGCTCTCTTTCACTCTGAACTTGTTTGCTTTCCTGGGCATAACGGTCAATGTTCCCAAGTCCCAGCTAGTACCATCCCAGAGACTCCAGTTCATTGGAGCTGTACTTGACACAGTTCAGGGCAAAGCTTTTCTGCCATCGCATCGTGCTGAGACCTTAGCTTCTCAGGCCACTCTCGTGGCCCAGGCCCGATGGATCCCAGCAGACTCTGTATGCCGTCTCTTGGGACTGATGGTGGCCGCCATTTCAACAGTTTCCCATGGCCAGGCTTCACATGAGGGTCACCCAGTGGTCTCTTCGAGTCCAGTGGGACCAGAGGATGGACGACATGAACCAAAAGGTCATGATCTCCAACAGTCTTCGGAGAGATCTTCACTAGTGGCAGGATCTCTCAAACCTATCGAAGGGAATTTCTTTCCATCCTTCAGTTCCAACCCAAATTCTCACCATGGACGCCTCAGATCTTGGCTGGTGAGCCCATCTGGGGACTCACAAGACACAAGGGTCTTGGTCTGACCAGGAGCTGGTGCTCCACATCAATGTTCTGGAGACCAAGGCGGTGCTTTATACGCTCCAGGCGTTCCAGTTGCTCCTGGTTCCGGGATCTCTTAGTCCAGACGGACAAGATGTCCACAGTCTGGTATCTAAACAAACAGGGAGGAACCCGTACATATCCTCTTTGCAGAGAAGCAATAAGGGTGTGGCACTGGGCGATTCAGCACAGCCTTTACTTGACAGCAGTTCATGTTCCGGGTGTAAGCAATGTCCTGGCGGACAGTCTCAGTCGATCAGTGGCTAGGGCCCATGAGTGGGAGTTAAAGTCAGAGGTGGTTGAAGATCTCTTTCTTCGCTGGGGTCGGCCAGAGATAGATCTGTTCGCCTCACCATACAACACAAAACTGCCCGTCTTCTGCTCGCCCGTTCCTGGGCATGGTGCTTTTTGGCGAGACACACTGTCTCTTTCATGGACAGGGAGGTTTCTGTACGTCTTTCCTCTCATTCAGAAGGTCTTGGTGAAACTACAACAGGAGGGAGCTCACGCCATCCTTATTGCCTCTCTTAGGTCACGCCAAATTTGGTATCGTCTGCTGCAACAATTGGCACTGGAACCTCCGGTTCTTTTGCCCATTTCCCACAACCTTCTGACTCAGGAGCAGGGCACCCTGGTGCATCCGAACCTTCAATCTCTCCACCTTCATGTGTGGCACCTGTGGACATAGCGATTTCTCATTATGGGGTATCTTCACAGGTTGCGCAAATTCTAGTGGAGGCCAGAAAACCCTCCACCAGGTCTACTTATGTAATGAAACGGAAGAGGTTCACGATATGGGCCCAAGCAAGGTGCTGGGATCCATTTTCGTGCTCAGCTTCCCAGGTTCTAGAGTACCTCGCACATCTGTCTGAGGCGGGCCTTAGCTACTCTTCCATTAAGGTCCACCTTTCTGCGGTGTCGGCCTACCACCTCCCAGTGGAGGGCAAAACCTTGGCTCAGCTGGATGTTGCCAAAACATTTCTGAAGGGCATCCTTCATTTAAAGCCTCCGATCCGGAATCCTTGTTCCCCGGGACCTGAATTTCATGCTCAAGAAGCTGACTTTACCCCTGTTTGAACCAGCTTCTTCCTGCGACTTGCGCTTCCTTTCCTGGAAGACCCTATTTTTAGTAGCAGTTACTTTGGCCAGAAGGGTTTCCGAATTACAGGCTTTTGTCTGTAAAGAACCTTATTTGATTTTTCATAAGGACCGAGTAGTCCTTCAAACTAATCCTTCTTTTTTACTGAAAGTGGTTTCGGAAACCAATTTGAACCAGTGCGTGGAATTACCAGTGTACTATCCACAATATTCCAACAGGGGGAACACCTATTGCACACCCTTGATGTGCAGCGGATTCTGAAGTACTACACAAACAGGACTAAAGCGGTTCGTAAATTGAGCCAACTGTTGGTAGCCATCGCTCCACAGTGCCAGGGCAAGGCTATATCCAAGCAAACCATCTCTTTCAATGGCTAGCTAACTGCATCCATTTTTCGTATACGAAATATGGGAAGTCCCTTCCAGGGGCAGTTAAAAGCCACTCCACGTGTAGCATGGCCTTTACTGCCTTTTTTAAGAATGTGTCTATGGCAGAGATCTGTGCAGCAGCCACATGGTCGTCTGTTCACACTTTCACTAAGCATTACAGTGTGGACATTGCCTCTCGGCGCAGAACTGGCTTTGGTCTTGCAGTCTTGCAAGGCCTCCTGTTGTGAATTCTCATGGCGACTTCTCCTCCTCCCGGATGCACCTATGCTTTTGGTTTTTCTCTGGGACTGCTTGGTATTCAGTCATATATGTGAAGACCTACTGCAGGAACCCTCTCGAAGTAAGATATTGCAGTTACATAAAAACTTACCATAACAGTAGATCTTCGAGAGAGGTTTCTGCAGTAGGTCTAGTTTCCCACCCCTCTTCCCCCAGTTTTTGGATGTTTTATCCTTATTTTCCATCATATCTAGTCCTTCGGGACTAGAGTGTAAGTGGGCTGAGGAGTTTTTACTCCGGTCTCATCCTTACCTTTCTGTAGGTCTTCATTGGAAAAGAATTGGAGAGCGGGCGCGGGACTGCCCCTTTTATAGTCGGGCTGATGTCACGATGTCGGGGACGGTCCCCGCTGATGATTTATATCTACAAGTTTGCCGTGCGGACCTGACGCCAAGGGGTGCAGTCCTATATGTGAAGACCTACTGCAGGAACCTCTCTCGAAGATCTACTGTTACAGTAAGTTCTTATGTAACTGCAATTTTCTCATCCCATTTTTAGAAAATTCTTTAAAGGCCTGCTACACTTGCAACCCCCACTTAGAGAACCTGTCTCCCCGGGCTTAAACCTGTGTATAGCCAAGTTGATGGATGCATCATGCAAGCCTATGGTTACAGCAGACCTAAAGTATGTCACTTGGAAAACAGTATTCCTAGTGGCCATTGCTTCTGCCAGGAGGATTTCAGAGCTGCAAACTCCATGCACTGAGCCAAACTACATCATTTCCCACAGGGAACTTCCTTCCCATAATGGTATCTGAATTTCATCTCAACAATCCATAACTCTCCCTGTCCTTATCACAGACAGATCACTCCTGGTGACCACAGGCTTCACAGCCTGGATGTTAAAAGGACCCTCACCTACTACCTGGAGCATAGGAAGAGGATCGGGGCCTCTCATACCCAGCTCTTCCTCACCTTTGCTGAGGTGGGCAAGGGCAGACCAGCCTCTGATAAATATCTCGTACTGGATAGTCTCTTGTATCCAATTCTGCTACAGTAAGGCTGGCAGACAGCCACCTCAAGGCCTCAGGGCCCACTCCTCCAGGGGCACTGCAGCCTCCGTTTCAGCTCACAGGGACATACTCTTACTGATTATCTGCAAAGCAGCTACCTGGAAGACTGTGTACATACCTTAACAAAGCCCTACTGCTTGGATGTACAGTCCAGATATGATGCCAGATTTGGCACTGCAGTCTGGCAGAACCGGTTTCCAAAGTAGGTTCTGTTCCCTCCTCCCAACTACACTTCTTTGTAATCTGCATAAGTCAAGCATGCTGAGGGATTCCTGGGGTGAGAAGAAACTTTACCTTAGTAATATTGTTTCTTCTGGGGGATCCCTTAGTAGGTTTGACCTCCCACCCATCCTACCCTCAAATAACCTGATTATTAACAGTTCTACAGTTTTTATCACAGACCAAATTCTTACTGAGGGGCTTATTTAGTGTGATTTTTCACAGTTAAATGCATTATACATAGTTTGCCTTTTGGCAGTTTCTTTTTTTCCTTTTCCATATATTTTTTTTTTTTTTACAATTACTCTGGAGTACGGTTAGGGATTGGGGCCTTTAGCCCCATGGGCTTCGAAATGAATCTCTCACTAGCAGCAGCACCTACAGGCGGCAGTCTCCTGGCATTTTCTGATTGATTAATGCCATGCCATCATTAGCACAGGCACCACCTCCTGGGCAGCTGAACCCAGCTGGTAATACTGCATAGGTCAAGCATACTGAGGGATCCCCTGGAAATAACAATATTACTATGGTAAGTAATTTTTTTTACTCTGACCAAGCAAACAAAAGAGACATTCTGAGCAGGTTTCTGATTCAGTGCCTGCCACAAAGAAACAAAAAGAAAAGCATATCACTGCCCTTCCCGCTGAAGAGCAAAGGGGGATACCAGTGACGCAACAAAATATGCATTCTATTGAGGAGTTGGCAAAGGCTTGGCAACTTTATCAAACCTTTCAAGCTGTTGGCAATTTGTTTGGTTCCCCAGGTGGTCTTTCCATATCTGTTCCCACAGACCCTGACCAAGGCCAGAGTTTTTATTATGAGGAAGGCAGTGATGATGAGGAGGAGGAGGGCATAGAATCTCATGGGTCCCCTGACCAGGAATTTGGCTCCCCTTCACATGGTCAAGAGGATTTTTCCTCCCATTATGCTTTTGTCCAACAGATAGTGGACACCCTGGACCTCTCCATACAGAAGACTGCTGAGGAGGAGGTGGCAGACTTTCTTGACATGATGGGTCTCCCTCCTCCCAAGAAGCTGCTGCTTCCATTTTATAAGTCCCTTCGCAGGGCAACATTCAAACTGCTTCAGAATCCCACTTCCACTCCTCGGGTAGATAAGAAAATTGAGAGAAAGTACCAGTTAGATAAAACTAATGCTGATTTACCTCTACACTCATGCTGACCAAAAAGGTGTGGTACAGGCTGTAGCCTGTTACAAGGCTAAAGTGCTTCTTTCTTCTCAGCCTCCCATGGCCAAGAAGTCCTATACTACAGCATCTCTGCTGCTGCGCCTCTCTACGTACATGGCATATACAGCACAGTACCAAAAGGCTTTGTGGAACTCAGTCCTGGCTATTAGCCAGAAGCTCCTGACAACATTGCTCGGGACCTGGCAGAAATTGTCAAAACCGACTTGAAGACCACAAAGTACCAGTTTCATATGGCAGTGGATGCCAGTGACGTCACCTCCAGATCTATGGTCCAAGTCATTTCGCTTAGAAGATTTGCTTGGTTAAGAACTACCAGCCTCTCACAGGACACTCAAACTAAACCTATGGATTTCCCCTGTGAGAATAATTCTCTTTGGGGACAAAACTTAGGCATACATGAAGAAGGTGGAGCAATACAAAACCACCTACAAGAGTAATGCAGTGAAAGAGAAAGCCTCCAGGGAAGAGGAGGCAGAAGCAAGGGTTAGTATACCAGAGCCTTTTATCCCATGCCTGTGCTGATGCCCATGGATTACTCCCAGATGAGAGGTTACGTCAGAGAAAGGGGCAGAAGGGCTCAAAAGCGTACTAACCCTGCCCCCTCACCTAAGGCCCAGTCTAAACAAAACCCCAGATGGGAATGTTCAGGTCGACTCCCCTTTCCCAGTAGGAGGAAGGCTGATCCATTACCTCCATCAGTGGCAGACCATCACCACAAACAAGTGGATGCTGGAGGCTGTGGGTCAAGGATTTACCCGGCAGTTCAAGGAATTCCCCACACAGCAGGGAAACAGGAATTTCAAGCCTCTAACTTCCACAGAAAAGATTCTGTTGGAGTCAGAGATCAAACTCTTCTGTCAGTAAATGCAATATAAAGAGTGCCCCCCTCCCTGTGGGGGAAGGGCCTCTATTTAAGATACTTTCTCACCCCAGGAATACTCCAATATTCCTAACTCTTCTGCACTATACCTTTAAGGTCAGATCCGCCCTGAGATAGAATGCAAGGCTAATGATGGAATCATTGGCATGAGCCACTTTTCAAATGCTGCCACCTATCAACTGCCTACATTCTAACTCTCAGATTTCTCTCTCTGCCTGTCAAGACCAGACGCCTGGAGAGTTCCTCCTCATCATCTAGTCAGAGAAGCCTTTATTAATAACAAATACTTAAGTATTTTTCATTTATTTTCATTTGCTGTCTCTTATTAGTGTTATTTTAATAACCATTAGTTTATTTAGCTAGTTTTGTGTCATTTTCTCGGTTTCTCACGGTTCGGAATAACCACTGAGGAATCGAGGTACTTTTAGTTAGTTTTGGGGGTTTTCCCCTGTTATTTACTAGTTTTTGTAAATTTTGTGTGCTAAAATCTTTGATTTTTAGAACCGATACCTTCGGTTCTATTTCTATCAGTTCCCGGTTTTGCTCGGTTTCCCCAATCAGTTCCTGAACCGAATTTAAAAACTCTTAGTGCTTTGAGATTGTGGTTTTTCTTCATTATGTCAGAAAAACCTAAAAAGAGAACCGGAGAACCTGGTTTTAAAAACTGTTCAGAATGTGGTGAAGTTTTTGCCAAGGCAGATAAGCACTCCATTTGTTTTTCTACCTTGGTTTTGACCATTTAAAAACTAATTGTGACATTTGCAAATCTTTTCTAGAAAATACTTTGGAAAAACGTCTGGAGAGATTAAATAAGAAATTTAAGGGTCCCTCTGGCTCTGACCAGCCGAAACCCTCAGGGTCTGTGGGTGACACCACAACTTCTACTGTTTGTACCCCTGATACGGGTTAAAAGAGACCCTCTGAACTGGCTGTTTCTCCGGTTCTAGGAAAAAAAAGTAAAGAAAACAAAGCACACTGAACCCCCTGTGGAAAAGGGGACTTCTGTGATGCCTGCCACTGTGCCTTCTCCTTTAGAGATTGCACAAGCAATAAAAATAATGCAAACTTTGCAGGGTCTGCTGCCTATGGTTTCACAGACCACAGTCCAGACCCCTGCACCTTCCAACCCACCCTCCTTTCTTGAGGAGTGTGGTGAGGAGGAGAAGAAAGAAGGTGAGCCTATAGAGCCTGAGGTCTCCCCTGAACAGGAGTTTGGCTTCCCTCCCAGGGCTATAGAAGATTATTCTTCTCATTTTTCCTTTATCAGGAAAATTGCTGATGCCTTGTACATCCCTACCTCTGAAGCTGTAGAGGATGAGGAGGAGGCTGAATATCTGGAAATGATGGCGCTGACTCCTACTAAAAAAAACTGTCACTCCCCATAAATAAATTTAAAAGAGATATTTTAAAACTCCTCCAAAGGGGGCGCCGCTGAGCAGCATAGATGGAAGCACCTCAAAACTCAAGCTCCAGAAGGACACTTATTAAATAAAGCTTTTAAGTACTAAATACTCACAAGTTCTGCAGTTACGAGTGATCAGACAAGTGCAGGGACCTTGCAGACTGTTAAGATGGGGAAAGTCAAAGGAAATAACTCTTCTTCGACTGATTTTTTCACCCCGAGGCGAGCAACCCGCGATGTGCAGCCTGTGCAGAGTGGCGTGACCTCAGACCACGCTGAACCAGCCGCCAGAGAGGCCTCTCTTGCAGCAATTTATGCCACGGTGCAGAAATTGGTAAACTCGGTCCAAGAACTAGATAAAAAAATTCGATTCACTCACCCCCAGGGTTTCGGCCCTTGAAACACGCATGGACCACTGTGAGACCATGGTGCAGCGATCAGAGACCTCAGTACTTAAAACCACAGAGGCTACTACTAAGCTAATTAAGGAGAACATGCAAGTGCGCCGATGTTTGGAGAACATGGAAAACCAGACGAGGGAACAATATCTCCAGGTAGTCGGCCTACCCGAGGTGGCTGAAGGGGAAGATGCTCTGCTGTTTGCCAGGACATTTCTGCCAGCTCTTCTGGGCCTCTCAGAGGAGGATCCACCATTCTCGCTGGAAAAAGCATATAGATTTACGTACAGATGGGCCCCGCTGGACCCTACAACCCCTTGGACACTCATGCTGACCTGCAGAGGCGTAGGAGATCGCGACCGTGCTCTTGCTTTAGCCCAAAGGCGGAGATCGCTGAGATACGATTATGCTGTGATTATGATGTTCCCAGACCTGTCCTATAGCACTCGGCAATGGCGGAGAGCCTTTGATGGCCTGAGGGGTCGTCTCAAACAACATAAGGTGCAACACCAGCTACTTTTGCCTGAGAAGCTGCGAGGGGTCTGGAATGGGCAACAATTCTTATTTAATGATGCAAAAGACGCTGAGAAGCTCATCACCCGAATAGAGCAGGAGATGGAGGATCGAGAAGAAGGGGAGAATTCGTTGGAAGAGGTTTGAATTACAAATTGACTGTGGACTAAAACAGTAAGACTGCTAAGGCCCTGTGTGCTTGTTAATGTCTAGGCCTGTGACGTTAAAATGTGTTCCATATTACAAGCCATTGTGTTTGCCTTATTGAGCTGGTGATTTGGGACTTTGGGTCAAGTTAAATGTTTTTCTGGACTAATTTCAAGTCCTCAGTATTCTTGTTGATCTCATGACGCCTGACCTCCATGCCAATTTAATAATATAACCCTGTATAACTTGGCAGGTAGTGTGGGGATGTTTTCTACCGATTGCTGAATGTTTTATCAACCTAAGGGTAAATACTGTCAAATATTGTGCCATAATTTCTTGTAAAATGAACGTGTCTGATGATGTTAACAGTAGACATGTGTGAGTATACTGTTGGTAGGTTCCTTCTGGGAGCTGGGGGATTGTATTTCTATTATGCATGATCTGGCAAATCATAGAGGACTCGCTATGACCGAGACGTCACTATGTTAAAAGGGACTAGACTATGACCTACTGGTAAGAATGATTCCTCTGGACTCTTCCATGGCTGCATGCATATTTACAATTTACTTTGGACTCTCATTTAAATTTTCTTCTGTACTCCCCCCAATGGAATACCGAACAAGGGGGTGTCCTACCTTGATCCTTTGTAAGAGAAAACATGTTATGTATACTGTGCTAACCACCTATGTATACTTGATCTGTGAGTTTTGCTTACAAAATCAATAGAGATATACAGTAATAAAAAATAAAAAAAAAAAAAAGCCTCCTCCAAACTCCTGGGTCTGTCCCTCCTTTGGACAAAAGGTTTGGATAAAAAGTATCAGCTTGACAGAACAAGGGCTGAATTCTTATTTTCACACCCTGACCATCGAGGGGTGGTGCAAGCTGCAGCTTGTGACAAGGCAAAAGTCCCTCTGGCTTCCCACCTTCCAGAGAAGGACTCTCGAAAAATTAAAGGTAGGGCCAAGAAAGGTTACCTGTCAGCCTCTGTGACCATTAGGCAAGCTAACTATTAGGCCTATGCAGCCCAGGTACCAGAAGGCTCTCTGGCAGTCTGTCCTGGACATGGCTGAGAAAAGCACCTTCTCCTCTTTCGGCAGACCTAGCTGAAACTGCTAGGTTTGGCCTGGAAGCTGCCAAATATCAGTTCCAGATGGCAGCAGACAGTAATGAGACTGCTGCAAGGTGGATGGCAAATACCATCGCACAGAGAAGGTTTGGTTGGTTGAGAGCCACAAACCTCATGCAGGATACCCAGAATAAAACTGGATTTTCCTATGGAAGGCAATTCCCTATTTGGTAGCCATACAGAGGCCTATATGAAGAAGGTGGATGAGTATAAAGCCACCTTCCATAGCAGTTCTGCAAAAGAAGGACCCTCCACCTCCTCTAGACCTTTCAGTAGGGGAGGCAGGGGCAGATGATTTCATTCCAGGCCTTTTTATCAGACCATTGTACTTCCTCATGCGCCTCAATACCTGTGCAGCAAGGGTATTTCCGGGGTAGAGGCAGAAAAGGTGCCAGGCGTGGTGCCCAGTCTCAGCCCCAATCTAAACAGGACTCCTGACTTCATCGATCAGGCTGCCTATCCTTTGCCAGTAGGAGGCAGGCCGACCCATTTTTTTCCAGAATTGGAAAACCATCACCACAGAAAGTGGGTTCTGGAGATAGTGGGTCAGGGCTTGTCTTTAAGTTTCAAGTCCTCCCCTGTTCAAAAAATCTGAATTTTCAAATCAGCTTCCCTCCTGGAAAGCAAAAGGTTGGAAAAAGAGGTGAAACACCTTCTTTCACGAAAAGCAGTGAAACCAGTGCCTTTGCATCAAAGGGGAAAAGGACATTACTCAAGGTATTTTCTCATACCAAAGAAAAATGGAGAGCTGCGGCCTATCTTGGATATCCGGGTCCTCAGCAGGTTCCTAGCAAAACCAAAGTTCAAAATGGTGACTTTGTCTCTGACTCTACCAGCACTCCGAAAAGGAGATTGGCTGGCATCATTGGACCATTTCCACAGCCCCATAAGGGAGTCTCATAGAAAATATCTCAGGTCCAGACTCCTGTCAGGTCACTTCGGTCTCACTTCAGCACCAAGGGTGTTCACAAAGTGTCTGGCTGTGGTAGTGGCTGACCTGCGCAGACAAGGTGTCACAGTATTTCCCTATCTGGACAACTGGGTGGTGGTGGTAAGTTCAGTTAACAGAACACCTACAGCTCACTCAGCAGCTTCTGCAATCTCGGGGTGTCCTTTTAAATCTATAAAAATCAGTTTTTCTTCCTTCTCAAATTCTGCAGTTCTTAGGAACAGAAATGAATACCATAGTGGGCAGAGCCTTTCTACCCAGAGACAGGGTAAAAAGGCTTCCTGCAGTTGGCAGGTTCTTTCAGGCTCAATGTCCCAAAGCCTTTTCTTCAACAGCTGGGCCAAATGGCAGCTGCTGCAGCAGGCACAGTGCTAGGCTCCAGGTTTCAGATGAGGGACATCTAATTTCACTCAAGAGCTCATTGGTGCCAACAAAAGGATTCGCTGTCAAAGCTCGTTCCTGTAACAAAAACATTTATCCAAGCTCTTCAGTGGTGGAAAGAGGAAACCAACTTAAGAGAAGGGGTTCCTTTCCAAAAAGAACTTCCATCAATGATTCTCACAACGGATGCATCCCCCTTGGGCTGGGGGTCTCATCTAGCAGAGCACACTACCCAGGGCACTTTGTCATATGCAGAGATTCTTTCATACATAAACTTGTTGGAGCTCAGGGCAGTGTTTTCTGGCAATGCAAGCTTTCAAACCACTGGTACAGGGAAAGGTAGTGCAAGTCAGGACAGACAATACTACTACCATGTACTACATAAGCAAGGGGGAACAGGGTCAAGCGTCCTTTGCACAGAGGCTATAAGAATTTGGACCATAGCTTATGCACTGGGCTCCTCACTACAGGCCATTCATCTGCCAGGCAAAGACAATGTTCTGGCAGATGCCCTGAGCTGAATCAGCCAGGACCATCACAAATGGTCCCTGATCAGGCAAGTGGTGCAGACCTTATTCAGGAGGTGGGGCACCCCGGAGATAGACCTCTTTGCCTCTTATCAGAGTCACCACTTGCCACAGTTCTGTTGCAGACCTCCAGTAGTGGGCATGGTTCCTCTGGATGCCCTTATTCTGGATTGGTCAGGGAAATTCCTGTATGCATTTCCTCTGGTATACAGGGTGCTGTTGAAACTCAGGTCTCAGACACCAACAATGATTCTGATAGCCCCAGACTAGGCCAGGCAGCCATGGTACTCCCTGTTGCTGTCCATGTCAGTGGACAAACCAATACACCTTCCCAGGAGGCACAATCTTCTGACCTCCAACCAGGGAAGGCTCCTGTATCCTAACCTCAAGTCACTCAGGCTCAAAGCTTGGCTCTTGAGGACCTGGAGTATGTTGGTTTACATCTTTCTGAACCAGTTATGGATGTTTTAAGAGAATACAGGAAATTCTCTACCAAGAAAACCTATGCTGCAAAGTGGAAGAGGTTTTCTATTTGGTGCTCTAGTAGGAGTATAGTGCCAACCCAGGCAGGAGTGCCATTGGTACTGGACTACCTGGTCTACTTACATTTCACAGGCTTACAGCCTTCTACACTAAAGATTCATTTGGCTTCAGTCTCAGCCTGTGCATCTGCAGGCAAGACTGTTTCTTTGGCATCAAACCCCATATTTCAAAGGTTCTTCAAGGGCCTTTCTCATATGTTTCCACCAGTGAGAGAACCAATGTCAACTTGGGACCTTAATATCTGCATTGCCCAACTCATGGTCCCGCCCTCTGAGCCTATGTTTTCAGCACCTTTGAAGTATGTCACATGGAAAACCGTGTTTCTAGTGGCCATTACTTCAGCTAGAAGAATTAGTGAGCTCCAGGCTTTATGCATTGAAAAGGACTACATTTCCTTGCATAGGGATAAGGCAGTCCTACAGACAAATAGGAAATTCCTCCCCATAGTGGTTTCAAACTTCCACTTGAAGCAATCTATCACTTTGCCAGTGTTCTTCTCTGACCATTCTTCTTCTGGTGAACGTAGGCTGCATAGCCTGGATGTCAGAAGAGCTTTGAGCTACTACATGACAGCCACTAAGCTCCATAGGCAGGACAGAACACAACTTTTCCTCACTTATAGGGATGTAGGAAAGGGGAAATCCAGCATCTAAAAGGTCAGTGTCTCATTGGATTGTCCAGTGTATCCAATTTTACTATTCAAAGGTGGCAAGGAAGCTCCAGAGGAGCTTAGAGCCCACTCCACAAGGGGTACAGCTGCAACACTGGCAGCTGCAAGGGATGTACCTTTGGTGGATATCTGTAAAGCAGCAACCTGGTGAACAGTACACACATTTTTCAAGCATTACAGCTTGGATATGCAGGCTAGGGCTGATGCCAAGTTTGGTACAGCTGTCCTGCGGAGCCTGTTTCCAAAATAGGTTCTTCCTGCCTCCTAAGGTACTGTTTTTTAGTCTGCAGAAGAGTTAGGAATATTGGAGTATTCCTGGGGTGACAAGAAAACGTTACTTACCATAGTAACCTTGTTTCTCCCAGGGGATATTCCAGTATTCATAACTCTCCCACCCTGCCTCCCCATTTAAGAACCAGTGGCCTCTGTATTCCATGCTGTACCTTAGTGTTTGCATGCCACTTTCTACTTTTATTGGAACTTGTTCTTTCGTTTTCTCCTTTTCTGGTGATTCTGACATAGGAGTTTGGGGTGTTGTTTATGATAAGTTTATATTTCCTCCAGTTGGAGGTCTGGGTGGGGAATGTTGAAATTAAATTTTATATATTTTAAATGTTGGGCCCTCTCTTTACAGGCATCCACGAAATCTGAGGGTTAGAATGTAGGCAGCTGATAGGTGGCAGCATTTGAAAAGTGGCTCATGCCAATGATTCCGTCATTAGCATAGCATTCTATCTCCGGGCAGATGTGACCTTAAACGTATACTGCAGAAGAGTTATGAATATTGGAGTATCCCCTGGGAGAAACAAGGTTACTATGGTAAGTAACTTTTTCTTCTACTCCCATTACTTGCTGGTACCAAAAAAGACCGGTGGCATGCACCCAATTCTCAACCTCAGAAAGTTGAACAAGTATCTGTTCAGGATGATCTTCCTGGGAACCTTACTTCCAGTCCTCCATCAGCATGACTGACTGGCATCCCTGGATGTGCAGGATGAATGCCAGCTTTGTCCCGGTTCACCCAAGTCACCACAAGTATCTTCGCTTCGTGGCCTTGAGTCAACAATACCACTTCAGAGTCCAGCCCTTTGGGCTCTCCTTGGTATCTCGAGTCTTTACAAAGTGTTTTGCAGTTTTCGCGGCACAGCTCAGAAAATCTTGGCATCCAAGTCTTCCCCTACCTGGACAATTGGCTCCTAGCAAGTCTGTCCAGTCAGGAGACACAGGAAGTAGTCTCCATGGTTTCTCAGTTCCTCACCTCCATGGGGGTTCTGCTGAATCTGGAAAAGTCCTAGATTCAACCCTCTCAGCTCCTATTCATAGGAGCCCTCCTGGATACCTCCAGGGTGAGGGCTTTCCTTCCAGAGGTCAGGAGGAACGACATTCCCAGATGGTGTCATACATCAGGGAGAACACAGCTGTTTAAGTTCTCTCCATGCAGCGGATGTTGGGCCTCATGGCCTCATCAGTGTTCACAGTACCTCTATCCCATCTACACATGAGGATCACCCAAATGGATGCACAGCACACAGTGGTCACTAACCACACATCTGCAGTCTTGCCATATAAAAGTGACAGACCCTCTGACAAGATCACTTGGATAGTGGACTCAGGAAGACCAGCTTCTTCAGGGTCTTCCCTTTACCCCGCAGGAGTCTCAGATCACCATCACCACGGATGCATCCCCGATCGGTTGAGGAGCTTATTGTCAAAATCGTCACGCTCTAGTGGTGTGAAGCCAGGAGGAGTCTCATCTGCACATATATTTTCTAGAGATGAGAATTGTTCTTTACGCTGAGGAGCCTTGAAAGATGTCTGCCACAAGATAATTCTTCAGACTGACAACAAGTCTGTGATGTACAACATCATCCAACAGGATGGGGCACACTCCTACCTTCTGTACAGGGAAGCCATGAGGGTATGGGAGTGGTGCCTTGAGCTTGATGCCCTGATTCAAGTAGTCTACCTGCTGGGAGCTCGAAACGACCTTGCGTATCGCCTCAACAGGACAGAGGCAGATCCACATGTGTGGTCGCTCGCACCAGACATTGTGTAAATCGATATTCGATGAGTGGGCAGCCTAGACCTGGGCCTTTTTGCATTGTCACTCAACGCAAAACTGCTTCTGTTCTGCTCCATAAATCCAGAACCTGGTGTTTTCTGTCAGGATGCATTCAGACTGCGGTGGACAAGATGCTTTCTGTGTGCATTTCCTCCTCTTCCATTAATTCAGAGGGTGCTGCTCAGATTGGAGGCACAAGGGTGCAGAATGATTCTGATTGCCCCATACTGGGCTTGACAGGTAGTTCCCATCGATCTACAGGTTGTCAGAAGTCCCTCCAAGGCAGTTTCCTCTGCAAATGGACCTACTGACACAGGGACCCCTGGTCAATCCCAACCTGTGCTCCCTTTATCTCCTTGCATGGCTCCTGAGGAGATTGAAGTGAGTAGGTTTTAAGTTTCTCAGAGATCCTCTTGGCAGCGTGTAAGCCATCCACTAGGAAGACTTACATGGCTAAATTGAAGCTCTCCTAAATTTGGTGTGCAAAGTCCTATCTGGATCCATTCCATTGCCCAACCGAATAAGGTGTTGGAGTACCTCCTAGACTTGTCATCTGCCTGACTGCAATACTTGACAGTGAAGGTACACCTCTGCACTGATTCGGCCTGTCGTCATGAGCCAGTACAGAACATGATGCTGGCTCAATTGCCGCTAGCCAAGAGGTTCCTTAAAGGCATCCTGCACACTAGACCCCTGGTCAGGTTACCGGTGGCTGCGTGGGATAGTAACCTCATGCTAGATATGCTCACTTGTAAACCTTTTGAGCCTCTAGCCACCTGTGACTTGTTAACTGACCTGGAAGACCGTCTTTCTGGTGGCCATTACTTCCCCTCGCAGGGTCTCTGAAATGCATGTCTTGATCACAGACCCTCCATATACTGTCTTTCACAAGGATAAGGTGGTACAGTACTTTGTACTCACCCTAAGTTCCTACCCAGAGTGGTTTTGGAATTTCACCACAATCAGCCTTTGGTTCTCCCCACTTATTTTGCTAACTTCCAAAATGAAGGGGACTGCACCCTTCAGTCTCTGGATGTCAGTAGTGCTCTACGGTTCTACATCGATGGAACAAGGGAGATCCATAAAACCAAGCAACTCTTTGTATCATTCAGCATGGCCTGGCTGGGCCAGCCAGTGGCCATTAGATGCATTTCTGCTTGGATAATGGCATGCCTTCACCATTGCTACTCAATGGCGCAGGTCAAGTTGGAAGACCGGGTGTATGCCCACTCTACCAGAACAGTGGCAGCGTCCTTGGCAGAGATCCGTTCTATTCCCATTGTGGAAATTTGCAAAGCAGCTACCTGGAGCTCAGTGCATACCTTTGTGAAGCACTGCGCTCTAGATGTCCATGCCAGACAGCATACTTTCTTTGGCAGAACAATCCTTAATGAACGTCTGTCCTGAGTGAGCTCCATCTACTGCCATCCTGCTTGGAGGATTGTTTTTTTTTTTAGCTTGGTACTCGACCAGCAGTAGGAGTGAATGGTGAAGACATTAAGTCCAGGAAGATATGAAAATTACATACCTACCGTAATTCTTGATCTTCTTAGACAAGTCTTCACCATTCATTCATACGCCCACCCAGCTCACTTATCCTGTTTCTGGTCTTCATGCCCTCATGTGTTGGGCTGTGAAGACTTTGTTTCTGGACCCTTCTTAGATGGTTCAGCCGGGCTAGCATATGCCTGGATTAGGTTAGGTGTTTTTGTAAGATAGTTTTCGCTGCACTTCCTCAGTCAAAAAGGTGTTGAGGCAGTTGGAGGGTCGACGCTGAGATAGCCTACACAGGTGCAAGCCAGTCTTGCGGTGCCGCGCATGCGCAGTCCTACCTCGGAGCTGGCCCTCCTGAAGATTTTTGACTCCTACTGGGTCCTAGCACCTCCAGTGTAATACCCAGCAGTATGAATGAATGGTGAAGACTTGTCCAAGAAGATCAAGGATTACAGTTGGTACATAATTTTAATTTCCCTCATCTGTATCCACCCTCCCACATAGTTTTGTGTCATCTGTGAAGAGACAGCCTACCCTGGATTCCCTCACCAGTGTCACTGATGAACATGTTGAAGAGGACCACACCCAGGACAGATCCCTGTGGAACCCCACTTGTAACCTCCCTTTCTTCTGATTTAACCCTGTTGACCACCCTCTGCTGCCTCCCTTCTAGCCAACTACCCACCCAGTTCAGTATGGTTTTAGCTGTATCCAGGTCTTTCATCTTTTTGAGCAACCTTTTGTGTGGTATTGAATCAAAAGCCTTGCTGAAGTCAAAGTATGGCATCTACAGTGTGGCCCATGTCTACCTCCTTGGCCACCCAGTCAAAGAAAAAGAATCAGGTTAGTCTGACCTTCTTGCCACAAAACCATGTTGTTTACTGTCCTGGAGCCCATTGCTCTCTAGGTGGTCCATGAGGTCCTCTTTGATTAGTGATTCCATCAGCTTCCCCAGGACGGAGGTCAGATTGACAGGCCTGTTGTTCCTTGGTTGCTCCATATCTCTCCCACCCATTATGAAGCAGTACAACATCTGACATTCATTCTCCAATGCCTTGGAACTTCCCCGGACCCAAGTGAGCTGTTGAGCAGCCCAGCCAGAGGTTCAGCCAGTTATGCTGATAATTTCCTAAGTATCCTTGGATGCAACCCATCTGGGTGTGGGGCCTTATCTATCTTAAGGGCTGCCAGCCCTTTCAGGACCCTCTCGCTTGTAAATTTTTGCTGCCTCATTTCCGGGACTCCCTTAGTGGGCCACACTGATGCCGCTTTCTGGCATGGACCCACAATCCTCCTTAGTGAATACTGAGCAAAAGTAGCCATTCAGGATGGGCGGCCTTTTGCTTATCCTTCTCTATCACCCTACCCCCCTTCAACTAGCCATGTGATGCACCCCTTTTCCTTTTTATGACTGTGGGCCGAGCCTACGGCCATTTTGCTATCTGTAGCTTGAAAATGGAGTTTCGTGGAACTCATTTTTTGGACTTTTCAATGTATTCTTCCACTTCTACAAATCACTATGACAACTAAAATCAAAATAATCCCTTCTTTCTCTTTAGAATGTTGGGAGGCATAACTCCAAGCTGCTTATCTGATGGCCATTAGGGAACTGAAACAGCTTGTTAAATATTGATTGCCTATTAAACTGGAGATTTGTTTACCCCTTCGAAATGCAATAGCTTGCACATTTAAATGATTAGCATGAAAACATTTTTTGCTACTAATTCAGTTGGGGATGAACATCTTTCAAGAAAGATTCATACCTCATAAATGTTACCCTTTCCCTGCAAATGTTGTAAAGATTTACACAATTTTTAACCTCTCAAGACATATCTGATAAAATGCCAGGTCTTCAGTGAACAACCCATACTAAATACATAAATTTCTTTTTGATAGAGAAGGGCTGTGGCCTGCTTCCCAAACATAACAGATAAGAAAAAAATACTCACCGTAGTAATGTTGTTTCTTCTAATGGAGTCTTGCTGTATTCAGACATAATGCAGTTAGCCCCAGCACTTGAACTGCCCCGGAGAAGAAAGAGTTAACTCTATGCAGAAGCATAGAACGTTGAGCTCAAGCTCGGTTTTCAAACCTCTATCTTTGGTACTTCCCAGTGTAACCGTCATATTCTTACAAGCAAACTAACTAATATACTATAGTATAGAAATTGTTCAACATATAGCCAAAGGGCAAAAGATTATTTTTGGGCCCAAAAGACTCTTTAAGTCGAGAACCCAAGAAGGAAAGGTGGTTGACAATATTTAAGTAAAAAACACCAGAAAAATAATAACATCTGTGCCACCCAAGAGGAAGGGTACAAGGTACACCTCTGAGGTGCAACACTGTACCTGCCAGTCCACTTCCCAAAACCAGGTTCTGAGAGGGGAGACGGGGGGGGGGGAGGTCTGAATACAGCAAGACTCCATTAGAAGAAACAGCATTACTATGGTGAGTAATTTTTTCTTCAAACAACATGAAGTCTTGCTGTATTCAGACATAATGCAGACTACCAAGCAGTTCCTTATGGAGGCGGGAATGCAGAACCTACTTTGGGAAGGGGCCCTGCAGTACCGCTGTACCAATCCTAGCATCACTCCTAGCCTGGATGTCCAGGGAATAATGCTTGGTGAAAGTATGTACTGTTTTACAGATCTCTAACAAAGGTATATTGCTGGCTACAGCTAGAGAAGCAGCTGCACACCTACTCGAGTGAGCCCTCAGGCCTGAAGGGGGCGTCCTACCCAACTTGTCATAACAAAATTGTATACAAGAAACAATCCACCTGGCAATTGTTCTTTTAGTGGCAGGCTTACCTTTCCCCACTTCACCACAAGTGAGAAACAATTGAAGACAGTCATTTCTGTGTTCCTTAGTATGCTCAGTGTAGTAGCTAAGGGCCCTCTTAACATCCAGACTGTGTAACCTTCTTTCACCTGAAGAAGAATGGTCAGTGAAAAACACAGGGAGAGATATAGACTGGTTCAGATGAAAATCTGATACCACTTTGGGCAAGAACCTTCTGTTGGTTCTTAGGACCACTTTGTCCCTATGGAAGGAAATGAAGTCAGGTTCAACTGACAGAGCCTGTAACTCACTAATCCGCCTAGCAGAAGTAATAGCTACCAGGAACACAGATTTCCAGGTCAAGTACTTCAATTCGGCTGAAGCCAGAGGTTCAAAGGGTGGCTGCATTAGCTTAGCAATGCAGACAGTAAGATCCCAAGGCGGAGTGGGCTCCCTGAAGGGAGGGTTAATGTGAACCAGGCGTTTGAAAAACTTTATGAAAACAGGATGAGATGCCAGGGAAGAGCCCTTCCCTGCTGAGAGGAATGCAGAGACAGCTGCTAGGTGAACCTTCAGAGTGGCAGGCCTAAGGCCTAGACCTTTGAGATGAACTAGATAGTTTAAGGTTGTGGAAATGTCTGCAGGATACCTTTCTGAGAGCACCAAATACTGAACCTTTTCCATTTGGAGTTGTAAGTTTTTCTAGTGGAAGGTTTCCTGGAGGCCTTCAGAATATCCAGAACTCCCTAAGAAAGATGTAGTGCTGCATATTCTAACTCTTCAAGAACCAGGCCTTGAGATTGAGAGACAGGAGATTGGGGTACCAAATCCGGCCCTGGGAGGAGGAGGACAGGAGATTGTATGTCCTGGGCAGAAACAGGGGACGTGACACTGACAAGGACAGCAGTAGAGGATACCACAGCTGTCTGGCCCAATCTGGAGCCACCAGTATCACTGTGCAGGGTTGAATCCTGATCAGAACTCTGAACAGCAGAGGGAAGGCATAGAGAAACCTGCCCTTCCAGTCCAAAAAGAGAGCATCCTGGGGAACCGTCCCCAGGACTGGAGGTCTGCAGCAAAACAGGGGAAGTTGATGATTGTCCGGTGGTTCAAAGAGATCTATCTCTGGAGTGCCCCATCTGGAGAAGATGACCTTCAGTATGTGAGGATCCAGGGACCATTTGTGGTGTCCCTGTGAAATTCTGCTCAGAGCATCTGCTAGTACGTTGTCCTTCCCTGGAACGTGAACTGCTACCAGAGAAGTTTGCAGAGAATAGGCCAGAGACCACAGCTTCATGGCTTCTGTGCACAAGGCCGAGGATCGAGTGCCTCCCTGCTTGTTGATGTACCACATTTTGGTGGTGTTGTCCGTTCTGACTTGGACCACCTTGCCCTTGACTGAATACGAGAAGCTCTGCTGGGCTAGGAAAACTGCCCTGAGTTCCAGGAGATTGATATGAAGGGGAGAGACTCCTGTGGAGACCAGAGCCCTTGAGCTGTCAGGGCTCCCAGGTGGGCTTCCCACCCTAGGAGAGAAGCATCCGCAGTTAGAACTACTGAAGGGACTTGAGGGAGAAATGAAACCCCTTGACCGAGGTTGTCCTGGTCCAGCCACCACTGGAGAGCTGGGACCAGAGTCTGAGTCACTGGAACCAATTTGGTAAGTGAATCCTTCTTTTGAGACCAAAAAGACCTTAGATGAAACTGAATGTCCCTCATCTGGAACCTTGCTCCATGCACCACTGCTGTGGAAGCTGCCATGTGGCCCAGGAGCTGGAGGAACTGTCTTGCTGGGCGGGAGACCTGAGGTCGAAAGGAGGAAGCGAGATCCACTAGGGCCTTCACCCTTGCCAGGGGAAGGAAGGCTTTTGCTTGAACAGTATCGAACTCTATGCCTATAAAAGTGAGAAGTTGAACTGGTTCGAGTACAGACTTTGGAAGATTGAGAAGAATCCCCAAGGAGCTGAGTAGGTCCTGGGTAGTTTGAAGAGCTGACTTGACCTGCAAAGGTGACTGACTCACTAAGAGCCAGTCGTCCAGATATGGGAAGATGGTGATACCCTGTCTTCTGAGGTAAGCCACCACTACTGCAAGACACTTTGTGAACACCCTTGGAGCAGATGTCAGGCTGAATGGCATGGCTCTGAATTGGTAATGGCCTGAAGGCAACTCAAACCTGAGGTATTTTCTGTGGGAGCATCTGATAGGAATATGGAAGTAAGCATCCTTGAGGTCTAGAGATGCTAGCCAATCCCCTGGCCTTAAAGAGGGAAGGATTATTCCCAGAGATACCATTTTGAATTTGGGCTTGGAAATGTGTTTGTTCAAATACCTTAGGTCTAGGATGGGTCGCCACTCCCCTGTTTTCTTTGGGGTAAGGAAGTACCTGGAGTGCAGTCCTTTTCCCTTGTGCTGAGTAGGAACTTTCTCTATAGCTCTGAGAACTAGAAGAGATGAAACTTCTGCCTCTAGGGCAAAGATTTCTGAGATTGATGCAGGTGGAAAAGACTTGGCCCCTTTTTGGACATTTTTTGAAGCTGAGGGCCAGTCCCTGGCTTACTACTTACAGGACCCACTTGTCTGAGGTCACAGACTTCCAGGCCTGGAAGTAGTAAGCCAGCCTGCCTCCTACTGGAAATGGGGAGTCGACCCGGGCTGACACATCAGGGTGTCTGCTTGGCAGGAGCCTTAGACTGAGAGGAGGAGGGAGCCACCCTGCTCATCCCCCTCCTGCCCCTCCCTCTGAAGATCCCCCTCTGTGGGAAGGGAAAGGAGGCCTGGGCTTGGTAAAAAGGCCTTTTAAAGGGCCTGCCCCTGCCCCTAGACTGCTGCTTATGCGGAGTGGCTTGCCTTTCCTTGGCCTGTGCACTCCTGTACATGGTCCTGTATTCATCCATTTTCTTCATGTAAGCCTCTGTCTACTCCCCAAACAGAAAGTTACCCACTACAGGAAAATCCATAGCCTTAGTCTGGTTATCCTGTGAAAGGTTAGTACATCTGAGCCAAGCATGCCTTCTGAGAGACACAGATGTAGCCATGACTCTAGATGCCACATCATTGGAGTCCACAGCAGCATGAAATTGCATTTTGGATGCCTCAGTTCCATCAGCAGCCACCTCCTCCAGCTCCTTGGCTAGCAGGGGAGAGAGGCCTGTTTAGCCAGTTCCAGAACCGTATCCCATCTGGATTTCTGGTACCTGGCTGTGTAGGCCATATAAGTAGCCTGCCTGAGTCCCAAAGAGGATGCCAAATACTGTTTTTTGGCCATGGCATCCACTTTCCTGGAGTCCTTATCCGGGGGGTGTGTGAAGCCAAAGGAATGTTAGCCCTGTCACAGGCTGCAGCCTGCACCACCCCAACGTGGCTGCAATGACTATAAAGGAACTCCGCAGCTGAGCCTGATAACAAATACTTCCTGTCCATTCTCTTATCCACAGGAGGTATTGAATTAGGAGTTTGTAAAATTTTGTGTGTCTGTTTCCCCAAGGATTTATGAAGAGGGATAGACAGCCTTTTGGACTATGGGATGTCCATCATTTCCACAAAATCAGTCTCTTCATCCTCCTCTGCGGCTTCAACCAAGGGAAGCTGCAGGGTTTCTGCCGCCTTTTTGTAGAACAAAAAATTTGAAGGGGACTCAGAGAGCGCCTGGGAGGAGAGACACCTGAGGGCCTGTCTGGGGAGATGTCCAGTTCAGTGGGCACATCCAGACCCCCCCTCATCATCATGGCCGGGATAGTCTTTGTCTCCCTCCCACTCCTCATAATAAACATCTGGATCATAATCCAGAGGAGACGGTTCGGACGGAACTGGTCTATGCAAGTGAACAATGCTTATCGCTTTGGCTATTTCATCTACGGTTGGAGAGTGCGATACAGGATCCAAACCGGCAGACTTTCGGTTTTTTTTTGGCAGAACCAACCCCTCAGAGTCTGCTTTCCTTTTGCCCGAGGAGGTATCACCGAGGTCAGTAGGCACCCCCTTAGGTTCGGTCGCAACCGAACTGGGCTGGCCATCTGGATCCACGGACTTCTCGGCCTCCCTTTCCTTCAACCTACTCAGTCTCTTTTCCAGAGTGGTTTTGGGAAAGTTTTTACAAATGTGGCAGTCTGATTGGAGGTGGTCAAACCCCAGACAATAAACACAAATGAGGTGGGGGTCGGCCTTGGCAAAGGCCTCCCCCACACTCAGTACAGTGTTGAAACCCAGTGGGACTGGTTTTCTTCTTGGGTTTCTCAGACATGGCCAACCTACCAAAATTACCCTATAGTAGCTTTCAAGCCAGGTAATAACAACCGATCGGTAACAAACCGTGTCACGGGTTTTGAAAAAGAACCAGGAAAAGGCCCAGTTCTTTTGAAACCGATTGGTACCGGAACACCACTCTAATCCCAGAAAGTATTAATTTAAGAAAGAAGACAAAAAACAAGGTTGGTTCCCGCCGGACCAACCGAAAAGAAACAATTTCCACACAGTTTTTAAAATTAAACACTGTCACTACCTATCTACACACTACCTGTACCGTAGAAAGAGGCTGGAAAAAACGAAAAACAATAAAAAGAATTGGTTTTAACCAAATGCTTTACTTTTAACGAACCGAGCAGAGGAAATCTCCGGAGCGACTTCACTGTTAAGCGGAGTAAATAATCTGACGGTTACACTGGGAAGTACCACAGACAGAGGTTTGAAAACCGAGCTCGAGCTCAACATTCTGTACTTCTGCATAGAGTTAACTCTTTCCTCTCCGGGGCAATTCAAGTGCTGGGGCTAACTGCATTATGTCTGAATACAGCAAGACTTAATGTTGTTTGAAGAGCTACTGAGATCTGATAGTAAGTGTGTGTTTGTTTGGGGGAAGGGTGGAGAAACAGTCAAACTCTAGGCAAGGGAGTCCTCATCTAATGAATTAACTGCTGACAAACCATGAGTGATACAGAAGCAAATGATATGATACCTTTTATTGGACCAACATAGATGTGACATAAAGAACTTATACCATTTATCAAATTCCTGATCAAACAACTGCAAACAGAAGGCTGTTTTTGTCATTTTATAATATGATGTACTGAGTGTGTATTTACTGAGTTGCTGGATCAGGGCCTTGATAAAATACTATTTACTTAACTCATTCAAGATTCCATCAGGTGGACAGAAAAAAGTCTGAGAATTTGTCTGAAAACTAACAACTGTAAAATGCAAAAATTGCATTTGTGTGTGTATATATATATGTGTGTGTGTGTGTGTGTGTGTGTGCGTGCATATATATGTGTAAATATGTGTGTGTATGGAAATGTCTATTTGCAATAAATTTGCTTACAGGCATTAGTAGTATGTTTTGTAAGATTGTCTGACTTGTGATTACTAATTTTGAGTATAGTTCATGAAATAATGAACTTGATATTTGTTGTTTCATATAGTCCCACATTATGCCTTATGCATGGCATATAAATCCAAATAATTCCAAGGCCATCGTGACATGTAATATTAACACTAAACAGCAAATCAGAGCTCTTTTCCTAATAAAAGGCTGCTGATAAAATAAATAAAGAACAAAGTCATAAATAAAGAACCAGTGGCTTATGGAAAAATGTACAGGGATTTGGTTCTGTCTTTGTGGGGAAAACACAGGGAAAATGAGGGCTTCTTACAGAGCAATCGTTATTTGGATCTGGGAGCACTGAATATTTCTTATCCTATATTTTGTATCCTGGATAGGGCAGGGGAAATGCTACATCTCATTGTCACAGGGATGTTCATTTACACATTTTTGCACTGTATTTACTCAGGCTGTCCCAGATTAGATGCGATAACTTATTTTCAGTGGGGTCATGATTTTATCATTTTTATAATGTAGTCAGGCTACCTAGTCCAAGGCCCCCATATTCAAAGGAGATATGCAGCGCATCGTGGTGGAAAAGGGAGATGTGCAGCACAACTCCAGCAATGCGCAACAGTGCAATATTCAAACGTGTGGGATGTGCAGGTCTCAAGGGAATGGACCTGGGCACACACAAACAGTATGCCATTCAAGTTGAGGGGGCAATCCCATGCATATGCTGTGCTGTAGCATATTCAGTGGGAATGTGCCCCTCACAGTCCAAAGCACCGAGGCCCACAGTTAGGCCCTGAATAGCTGGCGTAACCCAGCCAGCCACCCACAGGCAGGCTGCAGATGTGCACCCAGGTGCACAGCAGCCCTGGTAGACTAGAGGTACCCCTTTCCATCTCCAGTCTAGCCAACTCCATCCCTGAAGAGCTCCATAGTGTAGGGCCTCCCCCCAGACCCGACTGCAACAGAGGAAACCATGGTCCATAACCAAAGTCTAGAGGACTCTCATCCACCACCCCTGTACACAGACACCCTCACTCCCCCATACCCAACCTGTTGCATAGATTGGTGCTGCCCTCCACATCCTGCTATGGCCAACCATTGACTGCACTGAACCCGGGCTGGGGACCTGCACTCTGGAATGACCCAACTGTCTGTACCGTGCATTGGGGCATTATGCCAGCTGTGTATCCACCAGTGTATTCAGCTGTGTATACGTCCCTGGCAAATTGAAGAGGGAATTTACATGCCTCCAATGCATGCCTTGTCAATGCTGTATCTTCCTGCTGTCATACACCGCCGCAAGGCCACACTCTCCCTGTTCTCCTGTGTAACATGCCACCCTCTGGACTTCTAAAGTATCCCGGGTGCCATGGGGTGCAATATCCTCTAATGCCATTTGCAGTGTATGCTTCAGGCTATAGATGGTTCATCCGCAGTTCCCCAGTTGTACAAATGAATGGGAGATCGGCTGTAACATGCCTGTTTTGGGACCTGTGTGAGTGGGTACAGCATAGTCTGTCACCCACACTGAGTAGTGTGCAATGGCACCGGGATGATGGATCCGCATGTGAGTGCCTGAGGAGTATGGCCACTGGGTGATATCACCCACACACAGCTCATGCCTACGTATAACACATTCCAGTATCCTACTACGAGTGCTCTGCCACCTGCCAACAGAGTGGTACGATCCCATTACAGAGCCAGACATCACAATGGGGTGGGCAGGGAGGGGCTGTCTGTGCACCATTGAGGGCAGGGGCCACTACACTATGGACATGGACTGTGGGTGTATTCAGGTGCAATTAGGGATGGCATTGTGGTCACTACAATATGGAATCGATAGAGCCTGGACTCCAGTACAGTCGGGGCTGATGGAATGGGTGGGGGTGCCACTATACAACCAGAGACTTCAGGGTCCGTCCCACATGGGAGCTATCGGAGTCAGGGTTTGGGGGCGAGAGCTGCTCCAGTGCGTTCATCCGCATGCCAACATGCAAATTGGATGGTAATGAGCATGCATAAGGCCCCTTTGCACCCTGCATGCTCAGTTCATTTGCATTCCTTTGCTGAATATTGCCCTTGGGGGCTGCGGTGCATGCTGGTATGTGCCACGTATTCCCCCTGGAAGGTATTTACTCGGGGTCACCCTGGATGCACCTTATTTGGCAGCCGCCTGCACTGCGACTCCTGTCCAGGGTCACACTTTTAACAGGAATGATGAAGCCCGCCAGGATGAAGTGCAATGTCACAGGTTTGCTGCATGACAAAAGGGATTAACTTCCTTTGAAATTGCATTGTTTGCTGCAGTAACTCTACTGCAGAATTCTGCAATGCTGCGCTTCATCCTGGTGGGCTTCACTGTATGCACACCCTGTACCGGTGGTGCATTCTCTTTGAATGTTAATAATAATTATAATTTAAAATAAATAATAATTTTATTTATTAAGCGCAATTCACTTACCAAAGCGCTGTACAAATAAAAATAGAAATTTAAAACAAGGAATAAAATCCTATAAGCTCTGCTAAATTGCTTAACTATTCATAAATACGAGATTAAATAGATGAGTTTTTAATGCAGTTTTTTTTGAACTCTCAATCTTTATTTTTTCCAAACAGACAAAATACCAAAAAATAAAAATTACATAAGAACAGTTAACATAAAAAGAGCACTTACATTGGTACAAATTTACTGATTTCATTCAATTGCTCTGTGAGTGGCATTTTAAGTTAGTTGAAGGGCTTAAGATTCAAGGAACAAAACCTGAGTGCAGGGGTGTAATGTATAGCACCCATCTTCTCCACAGATTCTCAAATTCAGCTTGTGATTTATTAAGAATTGCCGTTATTCTCTCCATTTTGTAAATCTGAATCATTATCAGAGACTATTGGTCCAACGTAGGAGGCACTGGGGAGAGCCAGTTTTTAGTTATAGCTTTTTTTGCTGCAAGAGTAGCCAAATTCAAAAAGTTCCTCGTCGAGATGTTTCTACAAGTCTGTGGATACTCTCCTAAGAAAAAGAAGTAGGGATCAACACTTATATCTGGAGAGATTATTTGTTGCAAGGCCTCCTGGAATTTAGCTAAAAAAGTATGGAGTGCCTTACAAGACCAGAATATATGGCCCAGTGTAACCGGGGTGTATCCACACTGCCTCCAACATGCCCCTTTAGAGGGGTTGTACTTCTGGCTTATTGCTGGGGCTCGAAAGTATCTTATAGACAGTTTCCACGCAAACTCCTTCCAGTGCCCTGAACTGATGCCTTTCCCCATTGCCTCCAAATGTCTTTCCCATTGTGTGGAAGATACCTCAATCTCCAGGTCCCTTTGCCGGGTTAATCTGATCTTCGTTATTGAATCATCCTCTAAAGAGCTCAAGGCCCTATAAAGGGCAGAGATTATGTGAGTAGGAATTGAATTTTTATCTATAACCTTAATGAAAATTTCTAGGAGTCCAGGGAGAGGGAAATCCCCCCCACCTTACTTCTCCAAGCTTCCGAAGAAAATCCCTAGCCTGAAAATATATAAACCTGTCCGTATAAGGAATACCATACTTCTGGGTTAGTTCTGTTAGAGACAAAATCACTCCCCGTGGCATAAAATTATATACCAAATGAAGGCCCCTCTTCTGCCAATCTCTGAATCCCGCATCTAATCTGGCAGGGATGAAGGAGCTTATATAGGGCAGAGAAAATAATGCGGGTCACCAGTCTGCAAGCTTTTTGGATGCCAGCACCCCCTGCCAGTATTTTAAAGTTGAGTAGGTTGTATGGGTTATCCACTCTGTCCAACCTTATATCAGGGGGAGAGGATAATAAGATTTGGTATATATTTTTAAGTTCCTTCACCTGACCCTCTACTGATTTCCACCTAGCCACATAACTTTCATCAAACCAATAAAGGGGTATTCTAATCTGAGCAGCTAAGTAGTACAGTCTAAAATTTGGTAGAGTCAATCCTCCCTGTCTCCTAGTAAGCTGAAATATGGACGGCCTTATCCTTGGTCTCCGATATGCCCAAACAAATGGAGATAATTTCCTTTGCAGGGTTCTATAAAATGCCTCTGTTAACGGGATGGGAAGGGTTTGGGCCAGATAAAGAAAGCGAGGAAGCACTATCATCCTGATAGCTTCGATTCTATGATACAGAGATAAGGGAAGCACTCTCCATTTCTCTAAGTCGGCTGATAACCTATCCAGAAAAGGGGCATAGTTTAAGGTGAAGAGGTCTGTATGTGACCTTCCAATCTGTACCCCTAAGTATTTAATGAACCTCAAGTCCCAATGAAAAAGGAATTTAGCTTTCATCTGTACTGAAGGGGCATAATTCAAGGCCATTACCTCTGTCTTAGAGGGGTTGACTCTATAGCCAGCTAGGTCTCCAAATCTATTCAGTGACTCCCAAAGATAAGGAAGGGAGTTTTCAGGGTCCGTCATATATATTAATAAATCATCAGCATATAATGCTAGTTTATGAATCTCTGTACCAACCTCTACTCCTTTTAGGCCTTCTTCTTTTCTCAATGCTTGGGCTAAAGGCTCCAAGTATATGGCAAATAATAGAGGCGACAGGGGGCACCCCTGCCTGGTGCCGCATGACAATGAGATAGGGGAAGAAAAGGAACCATTTATTATAATATAAGCTCTGGGGTCAGAATACATTAGCTTTATCGATGATATAACCGGTTGGGGTATGCCCATCTTCCCCATCGCTGCCCACAGGAAAGACCTTTCGACCCTGTTGAACACCTTCTCCACGTCCAACGAAAGGAGCAGAAAAGGCGTTCGCAGCTGCTCCATTCGATGTACCAAATGCAGAGTTCTCTTAATGTTGTCCTGCATTTGGCGGCCAGGAACAAAGCCCGTTTGGTCCAGATGTATTAATTGGGGTAAAAATTTCTTAAATCTTTCTGCAAGAATGGAAGCAAATATCTTGTAATCTATATTAAGCACAGAAATTGGTCTGTATGAGGAGCAGGAAGTGGTGTCCTTACCAGGTTTTGGAATACTGGCTATATAGGCATAGTGCCATGAATCTGGGGCTGCCTTCCCTTGCTGGACCCCTTTACATGCCTCCAAGAGAATTGGGATTAGGTCTTGTCTGAATGTTTTATAAAAGTCACTTGAGTAACCGTCAGGGCCCGGACTTTTACCTCTCTTTAGGGCCATAAATGCCTGGCTCATTTCCACAGCAGAAATTGGTTTTAATAAAGCCTGTTTTTGCTCTTCCGTTAATACTGGGAGGTCAAGACCCTGCAAAAGGGCCTCAATCCCCTGGGAGTGTACTGCCTTTTCAGCCTGGTAGAGGGAACTGTAAAAAGTTTGAAAAGCATGCTCTATCTGTTTGGGGAGGGAGACTAATTTATTTGAGATTGGATCTCTAATTTGGGTTATATTGGAGCCGGCCTTATGTTGTCTAAGTCTGTGTGCGAGTAGACGAGTGGCTCTAGGGCCCTCTTCATAATACTTTTGCCTTATAAACTGCAAAGCTTGTTCCGTACGTGTGTCTAGGATCCCCTTAATTTGTTCTTTCGTAGCATGCAGCAAGGGAAGAACCCCTACGTCTCCCGATGTGTGTTGGGCCTGTAGCTCTTCAAACTGACGTTGGAGCTTGTCTAAACGTAATTGCTGCTGTTTTTTGTGATAAGACGCATATTTTATTATATCCCCCTCAGAACTGTTTTCAGGGTATCCCATAGGGTATTCCGCGATACCTCCTGGGTAATGTTTTCCGATAGAATCTGCTTGATTTTCTTCTGAGTCATATCCCTGAAATCATTCATGTTTTAAAAGGAAATTATTGAATTTCCATAAAGTATTGATTTTCTTTTGCTCCCAACTCATTTTCAGAGTTATACTGGAGTGGTCGGATAGCACCGTAGGGGATTGTACGCAATCTTGTATTTTATACAAATGTTCCTTAGAGACATGTATGTAGTCTATTCGCATGTAGACCCTATGGGGGGGGCAGAGAAATGAGTGTACTCCCTTTTATTAGGGTGTAGGTGTCTCCACACGTCCACCCATTGGGCCGCTGATAGATAAACCTGAGTTGCCTTTTGGGCTGAATTTATTTTGGAGTTTCGCATGTTCGAGGCATCCAGCGGGGACATAATCTGGTTATGATCCCCTCCTAGCACCAGTACCCCTCTATGTACCTCCATGACCTTCCAAAGTAGTGATTTTCTTACTTCAGCTCCCGAGCCGGGGGGGGAGGACGTAAAGGGAGGCAAGAGTGATATCTTGGCCTTCCAGTTGTCCCACAGCAACAGCGAGCCTCCCCTCGGAATCCGCATATGAGTTCGTCAAATGAAATGAAGCGTTTTTGGGTACATGAATAGCAGCCCCCCTCTTCTTCCCTATCCCATAGACAGATGCCACAATAGTGGAAAAACGCAAATCTAGAGAGGTTTTGGTGTTTTTTTTATTCAAGTGAGTTTCCTGCAATAATAAAAATGCCGGTTTCATTTTTTTAAGGGAGCTAATTACTCTATATCTTTTTATGGGATTATTAAGCCCATTAACATTGTGGGAGCAGATCAAAATCGTGGAGGAATTAACCATAGACCAGAGGATTATTACTTAAGGCTGCCTACAATGAGATTGGTTGGGCAATACCTGTTGAGATCATAACTTCTACCACTACCAGTGGTGCAGAGGAATCATCCCCTTCCTTCCTGTCCTTAAACCTACTGCCCACAGCAACCCACAGTTCCCATAGGTTGGCACTGAATAATCTATTGAAGAGAGAATTGACATTTAGAGTAAGTGCAACATACATTTTCAAATGAGAAACATACAAACTTTTAACAACTATCAACCTAAATAACTTATTTACAATTGTACTTCCAGAAATAGAGGGTAATAGAATCAATTTAATGCAGTTTTAAAGCTCTCCACGGTCTGGCACTCACAAACCCATCGAGGTAGAGAGTTCCACAGGGTAGGTGCAGCATAAGCAAAAGAACGAGCACCAGATGTTTTCAGCTGTACCCTGGGAACCTCTAGCAATCCCTCGTCAGCGAAGCGAAGTGGGTGGAGGGGGCAGTAGGGGTGAAGAAGCTCTTACAGGTTACTCGGACCCTGACTGTGTAGGACTCTATAGGTCAGCAAGCTGACCTTAAAGGTGATCCGCCTTTGCACTGGCAGCCAGTGCAGCACCTGCAGCACAGGAGTAATATGGCAAGATCGAGGTAGCCCAGTTACTAACCTAGCTGCCACATTCTGCACTAGCTGCAAACGGCGAATATCAACCAGCACACCTTCTTTGTGCAACGCATCTTTCTGCTCATGCATTGATCCGGCACTTAATATATCCCCCCAGATGTAAAATATTGTTTTTAGTGCATTCTGATTTACATAATGCAGCATAATATTGTGTAGATGTAGAGCCCCGCTGAAAATAAGCTACCATTCCTTCTGTAAACTATCCAGACTAAATATATAGCAATCAGCAGGCATATTGTAGGAAAACACATTATAAAAATGGGTAAAAGGAAAACCACATTGAAACTGCCTCTCCACAGATCTGCATTGTGCAAATTCATTAGAAATAATGGGTAAAAGCATCCCAAAAGCTCTCCAAAGCCATATCGGCTCTGACCAGAGTTTGTTTTCACTGCTATGTCTGAAAAGCAGTTTCTCTCCATTCTTGACCCCCTCTGCGATATGCAGCTCCATGCCTGCTTTTGCCTCCCT
This sequence comes from Neoceratodus forsteri, assembly GCA_016271365.2. Classification (NCBI taxonomy): domain Eukaryota; kingdom Metazoa; phylum Chordata; order Ceratodontiformes; family Ceratodontidae; genus Neoceratodus; species Neoceratodus forsteri. The sequence continues at coordinate 1,398,598,486 of CM028129.1, read as the reverse complement.
GTTTTTTTGTAGATAATCTTCCCAGTCTGCCCCTCTTTTTTTTGTATTTATAGAAAGCCTTCTTTTTGGCCCTAACTGCTTCCCTGACCCTTGCTGAAAACCAGAATGGTCTCTTCAACTTGTTTTTTAGATACTATTCTTATGCTTGCCTTTGATGCCTCGAGGATGACTTCCTTTATTGCCCCCTTCTCTCCTTAAGCCTCCTTATGTTCTCCATCCCTACTAACTTATCCCTGACCGGTTCCCTCAACATATTGAAGTCCACCCTTCTGAAGTCACGGACTTCGGTTCTTGATTGTGAGTTGCCAGCCCTGAGGGCCAAATCAAACCACACAGAATTGTGGTCGCTGTTCCCTAATGGCTCCTCTACTCCAACAGCACCCACCATCTCTGATTTGTGAGTACCACGTCAAGGACTGCATTCTGCCTGGTAGGTAGTCTCAGAAGGCGTCCAATAATGTCTGACTTCTGGCACCCTTGGCCACCGGGACCTCCCAGTCGACATCAGGCAAGTTCAGGTCACCCAACTCCACTAATTTCCCCTTTGCTGCCTCTCTTTTAAGTTCTTCCTCGAGTTCTCCATCCCGTTCCTCTGCTTTCCCTGAAGGCCTAAGTGCAGTTTCTTGCCGGAGGGTGCCGTCAGTTGCATCCATACTGACCCGGCCTCCCCACTGCTACCCCTAATACTTCCATTTTCTGCCACTTCAGTGTCCTCTCTGACAAAAAGAGCAACTCCCCCTTCCCCTTCCACCAGTTCTTCTATCCTTCCTAAACAGTGAATACCCAGGAACCATCATCTGTGTCATTTTTATCTGTGGCCCACATTTCTGTGATGGCCACCAGATCCACTTCGGTATCGGCCATCAGTGCCTGGAGCTCGCTGAGTTTGTTGTCTGGGCTTCTGGCATTGTCATATCCCCTTCATTTGACCCCTGCTCTAACTGTGCTACTGTCCTTTTGCTTTTCACGTTTTCTTCCCTCCTCGTTTGTGCTTATACCTTTTACTTTCCTCCTCACTTGTATTCTTCCCCTTGATCCTGTGAATGCTACTGCATTCCTTGTACCCTCTTTGCAGTTACTGTCCCCTGGATGTGGGTGAGTACTATCTAGGATCCCCTTCTGCTCACCATCCACCATGGATCCCCTAGACCCAGACTGCCCTGCAGTCAGTGTAAACATCTGATGTAGACGTCAGACTTCTGCCTTAGTGCACTAGTCCCCTCGCTTGTTAGGTGAAGACCATCACCCTTGAAGAGTATTCTGTCCCAGAATTCCCCAATCCCTGATAAAGTGGTACCACATGTCGACCGTACCCTTAAGCCAACTGTTAAACACCTTTATTTCATTACTCCTAATTCTGTGTTGCCTGCCTTCCCTGCTACACACAGGGAGGATCTTGGAAAAGGCCGGGAAGCTGTGTGTGCTGCCAGTCTGTGCCCAGTCTCTGGAAGTTCTGCTTTGCTGTTTCTACTGACTGGTTGGCCAGATCATTGGTACTCAGGTGTATCAGCACTCCCAGCTCCCCATCCTCCCTATTCCATCGAAATCCCAGTTGTCCGATGCTGTAGTTAGACATCGGACCATCTCCCTCTCCTATCACCCTATCTATGCCCCTGTTCATTGAGTCCCCAACCACTAGGACCTTTCTGTTAGCCTTGCTTCCCTTGGTTGCCAGTGTGATGCCCTCCCTTTGCCCCTCAGCTGACTCAGAGCCCCCCCCCCACCCCGGTGGAGTGAGGAGGCGGAACCCCCTCCAGGGTGCAGCACAATTTGCCATCTGGATGGTACTGGGACGGGCTGCATCCTTATGGCTTCCCCTCCCCCGTACCCTGTCACCCTCTCCACTCTTCTGGACTAGTGGGCCTCTGGGGGACTGGGGATCTAGTGGGTGAGCTCCTGCTGAGCTGAATGTGCGGCTTAGATATCACTGTCTTTGCTGGTGATAGTTGAGCATGGAGCTCTGCTGTGGTCCTGCAGAAGGGGCAGTGCCCCCTCCCCCCAGCACATCTCTGGAGAAGAGTGCCCCACGGTCCCTACAACTGAGCGCTTCTCCCCTGAACCACATCGTATAAGGAACTGTATTGTCAAGAGAGAGAACCTTGCTTAATATCACTTTGTTTAAATTGTACAGGCTTACCGTATAAGATACGGCGACAGTGTATGATTCAGGTATCACAGATATGACCTTGATGTTGTCAGGTGATTAGGCTGCACCACAGATATAGATGTGAAAAAAACCCAACAACCTTAAGAAGTTAGAGAATAATAACTGGTGGAATTAATTCCTCACCACTAGTAACAAAATAAATGGAGTACTTCCTACACCTCCCCTTACTCCCTTAGCTTTACATAAATTTAATACAGTGAAGCTCACTTATAAGAACATCGGTTGTAAGAACATCCCTTGTATAGCAACATTTTCACTATGTACTGATCTTGCCCCATTATATCCTATGGAACTGAAGCCCGTTTAAAAGAATACCAAGATCGGTTTTAAGCAAATTTATTTATTTTTAATTTTTTTGTGGCAGAGCACTGTGATCTGGGCAGTTGCACTGTGAAAAGCTGAGGTTTTGCACTAATAAATGGTATAATTAAGGTGCTAATTACTGACAGTAAGCTGTAGCGTCTCTTGTGCGGTAAATAATGGTAATTCATCACTATCTATTCACAGTCAGTTAAATTTGCTGCTGTAATACAGTGGCCATCAATGACACCCTTCTTAGCACAGTTACTGACTGACAGCTGAAACAGTTGAAGTAAATTCTGCATTCCTCCATGGTCTGCGTTATACAATAGCTGTCAATGACACATTCCTAGAGCACAAATCATTTAACTTCCAGTGCAGTTAACAACCAATGGCTGAAACACTTAGTTAATTCACATAGGCATTCATCCATGGCAGTCCTGTTACAGAACTTATACCCCCCTGTAGAGGTTGAATTTCAAAGCAGGCTGCCATGGAGAAGAATCGCAGAACCGTGCTGACACTAGCCCAGAAAATACAGATTATAGAAAGCTTGACCCAGCTGGGCACGAAATGGACAGCTCTAGCAAAACAATTTAACATAAATGTCTGCACCATCTCTAAAATTATGTCAAATAAAGAGACGCTTTACAAGGACTTCCAGCGCGGTTTTAACATGGAGATCAAGCGAAAAAGAGCTGGCAAAGATGAAGTGGTGGAAGTCGCCTTGCTCCATTGGTTCAGTGCCTGCCGAGCCACAGATGCTTCCATCAGTGGCCCCCTATTGCTAACTAAAGCTCAGCAGCTGGCAGATGGATTAGAGCTTGAGTTTACAGCAACAAATGGCTGGCTTTGCCATTGGAAAGAATGCCTCAACATTCATTTTAAATGGTGCCACAGCAAGAAACAGGACGTGGACACCAGTGGTGCAGGTAACTGGACTGACACTGTGATCCCACTGCTGCTAGCCGAGTTTCCACCAGAGTAGATTTACAGTTGTAACGAGACTGCCGTTTATTTCAGAGCCATACCTTCAAACAACATGAAGTCTTGCTGTATTCAGACATAATGCAGTTAGCCCCAGCACTTGAACTGCCCCGGAGAGGAAAGGGTTAACTCCATGCAGAAGCATGGAACGTTGAGCTCAAGTTCGGTCTCCAAACCTCTGTCTGTGCACTTCACAGTGTAACCGTCAGATTCTTTACTCCGCCTAACAGTGAAGTCGCTCCGGAGATTTCCTCTGCTCGGTTCGGTAAAAGTAAAGCGTTCGGTTTAAAACCAATTCTTTTATTGTTTTTTCAGATTTCCAGCCTCTGTCTACGGTACAGATAGTGGTGTAGATAGGTAGTGACTGTATTTATTTTAAACAACTTGTGGAAATTGTTTCTTTTCGGTAGGTCCGGTTAGGAACTGACCTTGTGTTTTCTTCTAATTTTAAGTAATATTTTCTGGGCTTAGAGTGGTGTTCCGGTACTGATCGGTCTCAAAAGAACCGGGCCTTTTCTCGGTTCTTTTCCAAACCCGTGACACAGTTGTTACCAATCGGTTGGTATTACCTGGTTTGAAAGCTTCTATAGGGTAATTTTGGTAGGTTGGCCATGTCTGAGAAACCCAAAAAGGAAACCGGTCCCACTGGGTTTCAACACTGTACTGAGTGTGGGGAGGCATTTGCCAAGGCCGAAACCCACCTCATCTATGTTTATTGTCTGGGGTTTGACCACCTCCAATCAGACTGCCAAATTTGTAAAAACTTTCCCAAAACTACTCTAGAAAAAAGATTGAGTAGGTTGAAGGAAGGGGATGCCGAGAAGTCAGTGGATCTGGATGGCCAGCCTGGTTCGGTTGCAGCCGAACCTGAGGAGGTGCCTACTGACCTAGGCGATACCTCCTTGGGCAAAAGGAGAGCCGACCCTGAGGGGTCAGTTCGTCGAAAAAGAAATGAAAGTCTGCCAGTTCGGATCCAGTACCGCATACTCCAACCGCGGATGAGGTAGCCAAAGCGATTAGTATTGTCCAATCGCTTCATCCAGTTCTGTCTGAACCGGCACCGCCGGTTAGGCGGGCATTTCGGTCGGAACCGGCTCCTTTGGATTACAATCCGGATGCTTTCTATGAGGAGTGGGAGGGAGACGAAGATTATCCTGACGATAACGAAGATGACTACGACCAGGGGGGTCTGGATGTGCCCATTGAACTGGCCATCTCCCCAGACAGGCCCTCGGATGTCTCCCCTCGCAGGCTTTCTGAGTCCCCTTCACACTTCTTGTTTTACAAGAAGGTGGCCGAAACCCTCCAGCTACCTATGGTTGAAGCTGCTGAGGAGGAAGAAGAGCCTGATTTTGTGGAGGTGATGGACATCCCAGAGTCCAAAAGCTTGTCTATCCCTCTTCATAAGTCCTTGGGGAAACACACAAAAGATTCTACAGACTCCTAACTCTTTACCTCCTGTAGATAAAAAAATAGACAGGAGATGCATGTTATCAGGCTCAGCTGCGGAGTTCCTTTATTTACATAGCAACCATGTTGGGGTAGTGCAGGCTGCAGCCTGTGACAGGGCAAACATTCCTTTGGCTTCACACCCCCCAGACAAGGACTCCAGGAAAGTTGATGCCATGGCCAAAAAACTATACTTGGTATCCTCTTTGGAACTCAGGCAGGCAAACTATATGGCCTATACAGCCAGGTACCAGAAGTCCAGGTGGGATACGGTTCTGGAACTGGCTAAAAAGGCCTCCCCCCAGCTAGCTAAAGAGCTGGAGGAGGTGGCTGCAGATGGAATTGAGGCATCCCAAAGTACAATTTCACGCTGCTGTGGATTCCAACGATGTGGCATACAGAGTCATGGCTACATCTGTCTCTCTCAGAAGGCACGCTTGGCTCAGATGTACTAGCCTATCACAGGACACCCAGTCTAAGGCTATGGATTTTCCTGTAGTTGGTAACTCTCTGTTTGGGGAGCAGACAGAGACTTACATGAAGAAAATGGACGAATATAGGACCACTTACAGGAGTGCACAGGCCAAGGAAAGGCAAGCCACTCCTCAAAGGCAGCAGTCCAGGAGCAGGGGCAGGCCCTTTCACAGGCGTTTTTACCAAGCCCAGGCCTCCTCCTCTTACCCACAAAGGTTTTTTTTTCCAAGGGAGTGGTAGAAGGGGGATGAGCAGGGCTGCTTCCTGCTCCCAGTCTAAGGCTCCTGCCAAGCAGACACCCTGAGGTGTCAGCCCGGGTCAACTCCCCAATCCCAGTAGGAGGCAGGCTGGCTTACTACTTTCAGGCCTGGAAGCTGTTACCTCAGACAAGTGGGTCCTGGAAGTAGTAAGTCAGGGACTGGCCCTCACCTTCAAAAGGTACCCAAAAAGGAGGGCCAAGTCTTTTCCACCTGCATCAATTTCAGAAACCCTTGCCCTAGAGGCAGAGGTTTCATCTCTCCTGGCTCTCAGAGCCATAGAGAAAGTTCCTACTCAACACAGGGGAAAAGGCCTGTACTCCGTGTACTTCCTTACCCCAAAGAAAACAGGGGAGTGGCGACCCATCCTGGATCTAAGGTATTTGAACAAACACATATCAAAACCTAAATTCAAAATGGTAACTCTGGGAATAATCCTTCCCTCTTTAAAGCCAGGAGATTGGCTAGCATCACTGGACCTCAGGGATGCCTACTTCATATCCCTATCAGGTGCTCCCACAGAAAATACCTCGGGTTCGAGTGGCCTTCAGGCCATTATCAGTTCAAGGCCATGCCTTTTGGCCTAACATCAGCTCCAAGGGTGTTCACTAAGTGCCTTGCAGTAGTGGTGGCTTACCTCAGAAGACAGGGTATCACCATTTTTCCATATTTGGACGACTGACTCCTAGTAGGGCAGTCATCAGACCAGGTCAGGTCAGCTCTGCAAACCACTCAGGACTTGCTCAGTTCTCTGGGGTTTCTTCTCAATCTGTCCTCGAACCAGTACAGCTTCTCACCTTCATAGCGGTGGAATGGGATACTAGCCAAGCAAAAGTTTTCCATCCTCTGGCAAGGGTGAAGGCCTTAGTCGACTTTGCTTCCTCCTTTCGGCCTCAGGTTTCTCTTCCAGCGAGACATTTCCTCCGACTCCTGGGCCACATGTCAGCCTCCACTGCAGTGGTTCAGGGAGCCAGATTTCAGAAGCGGGACATTCAGTTCCACCTGAGGTCCTTTTGGTCCCAGAGAAAGGACTCTCTCACCAAACTGATTCTAGTGACCCAAACTCTGGTACAAGCTCTCTAGTGGTGGCTGGACCAGGACAACCTCAGACAAGGGGTTCCATTTCTCCCACAAGTTCCATCAGTAGTTCTGACTACGGATGCTTCTCTCTTAGGCTGGGGAGCCCATCTGGGAGCCCTAACAGCTTAGTGGATCTGGTCCCCGCAGGAGTCTCTTCTTCATATCAACCTCCCAGAACTCAGGGCAGTTTTTCAAGCCCTTCAGACCTTCTCAGATTCAGTCAAGGGCAAGGTGGTCAAAGTCAGGATGGACAACACTACCACAATGTGGTACATCAACAAGCAGGGAGGCATTCGGTCCACGGCCTTGTGCACAGAGGCCATGAAGATTTGGTCTCTGGCCTATTCCCTTCAGACTTCCTTGGTAGCAGTTCACCTTCCAAGGAAAGACAATGTGTTAGCAGATGCCCTGAGCAGGATTTCACAGGGACATCACGAATGGTCCCTGAATCCTCACATTCTGAGGATCATTTTCTCCAGGTGGGGCACTCCAGAGATAGATCTGTTTTCAGCACCAGACAGTCATCAGCTTCCTCTGTTTTGTTGCAGACCTCCAGTCCTGGGGACAGTTCCCCAGGATGCCCTCATTCTGGACTGGAAGGGCAGGTTTCTCTATGCCTTCCTTCCTTTCCCTCTCCTGTTCGGAGTTCTGATCAAGATAAGAACTCAACCCTGCACAGTGATACTGGTGGCTCCAGATTGGACCAGACAACCCTGGTATCCTCTACTGCTGTCCTTGGCTGTGTCACGTCCCCTGTCTCTTCCCAGGAGTTACAATCTTCCCTCCTCCTCCTCCTCCCAGGGGCAGATCTGGTACCCCAATCTCCAGTTTCTCAACCTCAAGGCCTGGCTCTTGAAGAGTTAGAATATGCAGCACTACATCTCTCTCTCAGGGAGTTCTGGATATTCTGAAGGTCTCCAGGAAACCTTCCACTAGAAAAACTTGCAATTCCAAATGGAAGAGGCTCAGTATTTGGTGCTCTCAGAAAGGTAATGTGCCTGATTCTACAGGCATTTCCACAACCTTAGATTATTTAGTTCATCTGAATAGTCTAGGCTTTAGGCCTGCCACGTTGAAGGTTCATCTAGCAGCTGTCTCTGCATTCCTTTCAGCAGGGAAGGGCTCTTCCCTGGCATCTCATCCTGTTTTCAGGAAGATTTCAAAGGCTTGGTTCACATTAACCCTCCCTTTAGGGAGCCTACTCCGCCTTGGTATCTTAATGTCTGCATTGCTCAGCTTATGCAGCCACCCTTTGAGCCCATGGCTCCGGCTGAATTGAAGTACTTGACCTGGAAAACTGTGTTCCTGGTAGCTATTACTTCTGCCAGGCAGATTAGTGAATTACAGGCCTTGTCAGTTGAACCTGAATTCATATCCTTCCATAGGGTTAAAGTGGTCCTAAGAACTAATAGGAGGTTCTTGCCTAAAGTGGTATCGGATTTTCACCTAAACCAGTGTGTGTGTGTGTGTGTGTGTATGTGTATATATATATATATATATATATATATATAGGGGATACATGATGGGCATGAGTGTGATATGGCAAATATTGTCACTCATGCAGAGTGAGATATCCAAGCTCACGATGCAGGAGTGACAATATTTGCCATAGCACATGATCTGCCCATCATGTATTCGATATATACAATAGGGCCAAGAGTTTCAGAAGTTTTGTTATGCTGTCTTGTGTTCTGTTCCTGTTAATGTGTTTGCTCATTCTGTGTGTAAGCTTTTCTGAATGGGCTGGCATTGTTATAAACTCTGAGAGACACATGAGTGTGTTTTGCAATGCTAAATGAGTTAGTTTCAGATAGGAATGAGAAACATACTTTTGTGGAGCTGTAATGTTTAGCAGTCTGGCTGCAGTGAAGCTAAGAGCATGTAATTGTAATGAACTGAGAGGCAGAGTGTCAGAACAGCTGATACTGTTTTCAGTGGTAATTAAGTTAGCTGCAGGCAGAGTGCAGAGTGTTCTGTGAAATTGTGCTCTTTTGGATTCTGGCTGCAGTGAAGTTGAAATTGTCACAGTAATGGGTGAGAATCAGAGTTTGAGGAACAAGTGAGAGTGTGTTTCAGTGGTAGTTGAGTTAGCTGCAGGCAGTAGTTTAGACTGTTCTGTGAAGCTGTGCTGTTTGGAATTCTGGCTGCATCAAGTTGAGAGCATCATAGTAATGAGCTGGAAGTTTGGGGGGGGGGGTGGATAGGTGTGTTTTGTAATGCTCACTGAGTTAGCTGTAGGCAGCAGTGAGACCTCTCGGGTAGTTCTGCATTTGTGTCTATGGTAACAGCACAGGTGTTTCTTTCATGCTGAGGGGAAAGCTGCCTAGGGTGCTGATATCAGTGACCTTTTGTGACCTGTGTGTGTAAATGTCTCATATCATCACAGTAGAGCAGAGGGTAAAAATATCACACTGCAGTAGATGATGCACTGTTTTATCTCACTCATTTACCACTCACCCCTATTGTATGTGTGTGTGTATATATATATCCCTGTGTTTTTCACTGTCCATTCTGCTTCAGGAGAAAGAAGATTACGCAATTTGGATGTTAAAAGGGCTCTTAGCTGCTACATAGAGCATACTAAGGAACACAGAAATGACTGTCTTCAATTGTTTCTCACTTATGGTGAAGTGGGGAAAGGTAAGCCTGCCACTAAAAGATCTGTTGCCAGGTGGATTGTTTCTTGTATACAATTCTGCTATGAAGAATTGGGTAGAACACCCACTTCAGGCCTGAAGGCTCACTCCACTAGGGGTACAGCTGCTACTCTAGCTGCGGCCAGAGATATACCCTTGTTAGAGATCTGTAAAGCAGCCACCTGGAAAATAGTACATACATTCGCCCAAGCATTACTCCCTGGACATCCAGGCTAGGAGTGATGCTAGGTTTGGCACAGCAGTACTGCAGAGCCTATTCCCAAAGTAGGCTCTGCATTCCCTCCTCCATAGGGAACTGCTTGGTCGTCTGCATTATGTCTGAATACAGCAAGACTTCATGTTGTTTGAAGAAAAAATTACTCACCGTAGTAATTTTGTTTCTTCTAATGGAGTCTTGCTGTATTCAGACCTCCCCCCACCTCCCCTCTCAGAACCTGTTTTTGGGAAGTGGGCTGGTAGGTAGTGTTGCACCTCAGGGATGTACCTTGTACCCTCCCTCTTGGTGGGGTAGCTGTTATGTTTATCCTTCTTGTGTTGCATAGCTTAATTTGTCACTACCTTGTTTCTTCTTAGGTTCTCGACTTGTCTTTTTTTGGACCCCAAAAATATTTTGCCTTTTGGCTATATGTTTCAAACAATTTCCATATTATAGTGCTAAGTAAGTTAGTTGCTCATAAGAATCTGACGGTTACACTGGAAGTGCCACAGACAGAGGTTTGAAAACCGAACTCGAGCTCAGCATTCCATGCTTCTTCATTGAATTAACCCTTTCCTGTCCGGGGCAGTTCAAGTGTTGGGGCTAACTGCTTTATGTCTGAATACAGCAAGACTCCATTAGAAGAAACATTACTATGGTGAGTAATTTTTTCTGATGGCACACTTGCCTTCCGTGGTGACTCTGCATCTGGGGAGAAAAAGGCGAAAAAAAGGATCTCTGCTCTGGTGTGCTCTAACATGACGGGGACAGGTGTGAAGGGTGTGCCTTAGAGTTGCGAACCCTAATGCTCACCCCATTGTTTTATTCTGTACCCATGTCAGGTTATTAAATGTTGAAATGGGGTGAGCATTAGGGTTCGCAACCCCAAGGCACACACCTTTCACCTGTTCCTGCATGCAGGGTGGAGGTGGACCTTAGGGTTGGGAGCCAAGGGTGGGGTGTTCGGTTTAGAAACCGAGGGTGGGGGCAGGATCTTACGCTTGGGAACCCAAAGATCGCATTTCCCTACTTTTTACGCTTCAGCCCTAATGGTGCATTAACAAAGTTGTTTGCAATGAATTTCCTTACTTTTTCAGATAGTACAATATAATTATTTTACGGTGTGAGTGCAGGGCCCTTCAGCCCCTGCGCTCCCATCCCTCTAGTAAGGCAGTATAACATCATCCTTATGTTACGGTGGGAGCACAGGGCCATTCGGACCCTGCACTCCCATTTGTGCAAATTACATAACTTGTGCAAGATACTGTTGTATTTTGCACAAAATACAAAAGTATCTTGCGAAAGTTATGCAACTTGTGCAAATTACAACTTTCATGCCTGACATATACGTGTTCCTATAGGAAATAATGGGAAATTAAAAGTGTAATAACTTTTGAAAGGATGAATATTTTTTCACCAAACCTTCAAAAGGCACATTTGTGAGGCAAAGGCTTTCTACCCTGAAAATTTCAGACAGCTACCTAAAGCCATTTCTGAGATATAGGTGGACATAGAAATTTAAAAAAAAAAACTGCTACATTTAGGATTTTTTGATGCTCTGTATCTCAAAAACCACAAAACCAATTCACACGACATTTGGCATATCAGGAGATCTACCCCCAGAGATTATACATGCCAAATGTCATGCAAATCCATTGAAGGGTTGCTTAGTTATTAAGGTGCAAAGTATGCATAACTGGATGACAGTGTGCGAACCGTACTTTCATTATACGTATACATTTTCCCATACGAAATAATGGGAAATTAAACGTTTAATAACTTTTGAACTGATTTAATATTTTTTTCACCAAACCTTCAAAAGGCACATCTGTGACCCAAAGGCTTTCTACCTTGAAAATTACAAACCACAATATAAAGGCATTTCTGAGAAACAAGTGGACAAAGAAATGTGAAAAAAATGGTAAATGGATTTTTTTTTTTGACAGTTTCCATCTCGCAAGCCACTTAACGGATTTGCACGAAATTCTGCGTGTCAAGTCACCTACGCCTGGAGATTATGCATGCCAAAGTATGTGTAAATCCGTTGAGTGGTTCCAAAGTTATTAAGGTTCAAAATGTGGGGTTTAACATAGAAGTTTGCACTCAACCCTAATATACTGGCGCTACCACGGCAGTATTATATATACATATATTCATGGCAAAAAACTCCATTAATTCATCAGTTGGGGTTGTTTCCACGGCGACAAAAGTGTGGAAATTCAACGTTAGGGTTACCACCCCACCCCACGCCCCATCCTCAAACCCCTAACTCCGCATTCTCACACACACACGCAAGCAGGGGAAGGGCCAAGGCAACACAACCAATCGGAGACAAACAACATCACGTAACAGAAGTAACATAGATCTCTCTAAACGTAGTACAAGACACATCCATCATCATGGTCCAGCAACTGTATGAGTTCTTCTGCCATCAAAGTAGGGGTATACACGCATACTGGGCAACCACAGGAGATGGGCCACAGTAAGCATTTCTCTAACAAACATCAATGACAAGATTTAAGCAGATGCCTATATCTTAGTTGTTAAGAAGTGATGAAACACACATTATGTTATCTGTAGATAGCTTTATTGGAAATAGTTTGGATAACCTTAGCAACAGTCACTGGATGTTTGCATATTTTTTTCTAATAGAGTGAATCAGTCCTAATAACAAATGGTAGTAATAATAAAAGTAATGTTTTGTAGTATAGTTTACAAGCAGCATGTGACAGCAGCAGTTGTAACATCCAAAGCTAACCATAATGTGCTGCTAATGAGTATTTCCAGGTAACACAGCTGTATAACAACATGTGATGGTGCTAGTTTCATACCTGAGCAGTATCTGAAAAGGACTATGCATGTGTCGGCTCTCTTTCCTGCTACCACATGCCTGTGCTGTAGCAGCGATGCCTGCAGCAAGCCAATTGTTGAACTATGAGATATAAAAATCAATATTTAGAAACTTTGTGCAGACTACAATTTACGGCATGAAAAAATATGCCAGCCATAATGTGTCATCATACTGTGCTGGCAGTATAGAGTCGATCATACTGCATTTGTTTTTTCATTACATAGTGTTACATGAAATGAGTACGGTGTAGTGATTATTGTGCTTACCGATGTGACTGACTTGGGGGGGTGGTAACCCTGACATTGAATTTCCACACTTTTGTCGCTGTGGAAACAACCCTAACTGATACATTAACAGAGTTTTTTGCCATGAATTTCCCTTCTCTTTTTAGAAAGTGTAATGTAAGTGGTATGTGTTAGTGGGAGCGTGGGCCCTGCGATCCCTTTACATTGTCCATTTTTTCGCATAATGATATGCGTACATGGTAGCTCAGGCCCTCTGGGCCTTGCACTCCCACTTATGCTTAAGTATGGATCCATACAGCAGCCCTATAGGGCAAAGAAGCCTTGTTACAGTAATTTGCTAAAATCTCAGCAACCTTAGCAGCTAAGAAAAAAATTCCAGTGCTGATGTAATTATGATAGTGAGTACTTCACGCGATATATATGGTCGGCCAAATCCATATCTCGCATCGTTTCTGAGATACGAGCACCGAAAACCACTGAGAAGGCACCCTTCTAACCCTTGGAATATGTTCTTGCCAATATCTCTGTAACCATAGCAAGTAGGAAAAAAATTCCACGGCAGGTGTCATCTGCTATTTCCACACTTGTTTCAGCAGGTTAGTTCACCTAAAGGTGAACCAAACTGTCTGCGAAAACTCTGTATCTCGCTTCATTTTCAAGATACGGGAGCCTAAAGGCATAACAGGCTCCGCAGTATTATCCTATGGGAAATTTTGCAACTTCAGAACACTAACTTTTAGCCCCTTGAGTGTTTTGGCACCAAACCACAAAAAGACACATCTGTGTGACCAGGGCTTGCCACATTTCAGATTTCAGCCCAAAAGATCAAACCGTTTTGTTGCAGGAGGATGGCAAAGACTGACAGTTATTTTGAAATACTTTTGCAAATTACTTTTGCAAATCCCGATAGTTTCGAAAAAAAAATCACGAAACTTTCACATTTGCGAAAGTACTTTTTTCTTGAAGTTAGAAAAGGCATTTCTGGGAGGTTTAACCCTCTCCCCCCCAAAAAAAAAGGTAGAGCTAGCATCCTCAGGACCCCACTAGGTAAACACAACAGTCAGTGTTTACCTAGGGGGTCCCTGTTTTAAATGCCAGGCATTTTTCTGTATCACTAACTGAAAACAAGAAGGCCGAATCACAAAAGTAACAGTGCCATTTGCAAAGTAAAAATGGCATTTGCAAAACTTTCATGATGCACAGCTAATTTTCCCCATTGACTATAATGGGAAATTTGTTTCTTGAATAACTTTTAAACGGTTTAATATTTTTTCACCAAATCTTCAAAAGGCACATCGGTGACCAAGACTGCATCTTCCCTGAACATTTTGGATGGAATGGACAAACTGTGCGGGCTGTGGGTGCGAGCAAAGAAAAGCACAAAAAATGGTACTTTGCGTTTTTTTTGGCATTCTGCAAGCTCAACATTACATCTAACATGTAACACCCGCAGATCCAGAGATCTATGGTGCCAGACCGCACATGCAAAATTTCAGGCAACTCCGTCATATGGTGGCAAAGTTATTAAGGTACAGAATTTGTGGTTTAACATTAAAGTGTTTACTCAACCCTAACTACAGTATGTGTATATATATATATATATATATATTATATTTTTTTTCTTTGCAAAAACTTTAACACGCTAGAGTTGAAGCAACAAAAGTAGGGAGACGTGGTGTTAGGGTTTCCAACTCAGACACCCTACCCCCAACCACCAGACAGCAACAGGAAAAAAACATTAGTTTCCCCTCTCCTGCGTCTTCGCTAGTCTGGCATGTGGTGTGCTGTGCCTTTGAATTGTCAGCCGTAACACGTACCCCATTCTCATATACTCTACACATCTCAGCTGCTTTCATGATCGAAAGGGGGGCATGTTAGGGCTGACAACCCCATGGCACACCCCATGCCTGATTAGAAAAGATGCAAGAGAGGTGAAATTGTTTTTTTTTTTTCCTGTTGCTGTCTGGTGTGTGTGTGGGGGGGGTGTCCCCACTTTTGTCGCTTCAACCCTATCTAATGCATTAACGATGTTTTTGCAAAGAATTTCCTTACTTTTTGAGATGGTATCCCTCCTTAGATGCATACATATATCCTGAAGACATACACGTAGGTGCGGAAGCACTGCGGTTCCATGGCTACATAGATGAAATGTGTGGATGGCCCTGTACTCTCATCCCTCCATTGATGTGTACATGTGTGTTGTCATGAAAGCGCAGGGCCTTATGAACATATGATATTCACCAGCAGAAAAAGACCTTACTGTCTACCAAGTCTGCTCAGTTGTGCAGCTAGCAGCCCTTATTTTGCAGCTGCTCCTCCCTCGCCCCCTCTCCCTTGACCCTTCCTCTTACTCTGTCCCATCCCCTTTTGAAGCCCCCCACTGTTCTACTGGATAACACTTTTGTTGGCAGCACGTTCCACCTGGCCACCACCCTCTCTGTAAAAAGTGTCTTCTCATCTCCCTCCTGAACCTTCTCCGCTCCAGTCTCATATCATGGTCTCAGGTGTCCCTCCCCTCCCTTAGTTTGAAAAGCCCCTCTGTACAAGACTTGTTCATCCCTGTCATGTACTTGAAGGTTTCAATCATATTTCCCCTTTTCCTCCTCTCCTCCTGTGAGTACATGCTCAATTCCCTCAGCCTACTCTCATATGGTAAGTTCCCCCAGACCTTTGATCATCTTTGTTGCCCTGCAATGCACCCCCTTCAGTAACTTAATGTCGCTCTTCAGGTACAGGCACCAGAACTGCATGCAGTATTCCAGGTGTGGCCTAACCAGTGATCTTTACAATGGCAGACTCACCTCCCCCCTCCTTGAGGATATACCCCTCACAATACAACCCAGCATCCTGTTAGCCTTTGCAGCCGCCTTTCTGCATTGTGCTGAGTTGTTCATTGCCACCGTAATGAGCACCCCCAGATCCTTCTCAGTCACTGCTAACTGCTCACCTCCAAGATGATGGCTCTTCCTCGGGTTTTTAGCCTCAAAATGCAGCACCTTGCATTTTTTTGGTAATGAATCCCAGCTGCCAGGTGTCCAACCAGGACTCCAGCTTTGACAGATCCTCCTGCAACCCTTGCCAACCCCTTAGGTCATCCACTACCGCTCCCATCTTCTTGTCATCAGCAAACAGACTGATTTTGCTCTTGGTGCCTACCACCAAAATGTCTGCAATGAATATCCCAAATAGCTCTTGTTCCAACACCGAGCCCTGTGGAACTCCACTCATCACCATCCTTGGGGATGATAGCTTCCCAACCACCACCACTCTCTGCTGCCTCCTCTGCAGCCAATTCACTACCCAGCCCACCAACTTCACTCCTGCTCCTGTAGCTTGTAGCTTACTTCCTAGTCTCCCATGCAGCACTGAGTCGAATGCCTTACTGAAGTCCAGGTACAGGACATCCACTGCATGGCCGTTGTCCAGTTGTGTAGTTACCCAATCATAGTACTCCACCAGGTTGATCTGGCATGATCTGCCAGTGACAAAGCCAAGCTGCTTACTGTCCTGTAGTCCATTGGCCTCCAGAAGGTATACCAGGCTCTTTTTCAGGATTGTCTCCATCAGCTTTCCCATGATGAATGTGAGGCTCACTGGTCTGTAGTTCCCTGGGGCCACTCTTATGGAGAGGTATCACATGAGCCATCTTCCAATCCTGAGGTACACACCCTGAATCTAGTGAGGCATTGAATAGGTCTGTCAAATGCCTTGATCTGCCTCTGCCAGTTCCTTCATTACCCTGAGATGAACACCATCCGGCCCTGGTGCCTTGTCCACCCTCGGTGCCCTCAATCCCTTCAGCACCTTGTCCTCTGTGATATCCCTGTCTGTCATACTCTTCTCCCTCCTTACCTGCCTTTAGTCTCCCCTTGGGTATCTTGCCCCCTTTCCTTAGTAAATACAGAGCAGAAGTAGTTGTTTAGCGCATCTGCCATTTCACCTCTCACTTCCACCCATGCCCCTTCCCCCTTGAGTCTTACTATATTGTCCTTATAGCCTTTCTTCTCCGTGATGTACCTGAAGAATTTCTTCTCCTCCTCCTTAATGCCCTGCGCTAGCCTGAGCTCCTTTGACGCCTTTGCTGCTCTTGTCACCTTCTACAAATGGAGATTCTGCGCTTCTATTTGTAGCAAAACAGCCACAAAATTGTCAGCATACCATTCTTAGTACCCCACATCATGAACTCAGTATAAGTAGCTAGAGCACTACACCTAAAGCCTCAGTATGACAAAGCACATGTATCCAAAAGTACATAAGGAGCATGCTCAGAACCCTCATTTTCAAAACCTTATAACTCCAGACTACATTAATGTTTTTCCACCAGACTAAAAAAAGGCATCTCTGTTAGGGAAGCCCTTTATACCCTGAAAACGTCAGAGCAAAATTGCCACGTGTTTGTGTGGTGTGCAGTGCCAAAGAAACACCTCACATTACAGTGCTATCCTATGGGAAATTAAGCTAAATTTCAAACCCGTGTGTCTCTAGACCAAATTAATGTTTTCACTAAATCAGCAAAAGGCACATCTGTGGGGCAAGCCCTTTGTACCCTGAACATTTCAGACCAGAATTCCAAACCATTTCTTTACTGGGAGCAACAAAAAATTGCTGTGTAATAATCCTTTTGCATGTTCTTTTTTTGCAAATTTGCGAAACCAGATCCTTTTTCATGTTGTTTTGTTGCTATTTGTGAAAAAGGATTCCTGAGCACGAAAAAAGACAGAGAAGAGAATGAGGGAAAATTCATTTCCAACTCATTTTCCAAAAACCAACACTAAAATCAGGTGAAGTGGGTCCCAATTAGTAGAACACATGTTGGTTTCTACTACATAATTTTTTTGACTTGTTTAATTTTGTCTCCCTCGTTAACTGAAAGACAAAATGGTGGCGGCACAAAAAAAGATTTCCCATTTGCGACACAGGATGTCCCGTTTGCGAAAAAGAATTACCCATTTGTGAAAAAAGATCCTTTTCGAGCCTCACATCTAACTGACCATGCTGAGAATCCGAATTTTCAAATCCTTATAACTCCAGACTGGATTGATATTTTTGTTACCAAACCAGCAAAAGGCACGTGTGCGAGGCAAGCCCTTCTACCCTGAAAATATTTCTTTTGTATCATATCTTATTACCCTAATGTTGACATCTAATCTAAGGATTGTATAATGCAGTGGGCTGCTACTTCTGATGTCCTATTAGAACTAGAACACTATGCCAGGGGAAGCTGTTTCTAAGCAGCAGTCAAGATTCTGGCTAAACAATGCCCTTGAAAAGCTTAATTTTGGAAGAACATAGCAGCCTAGAAAGCCTACTAAACAGTGGAAAACAAAATAACAGTCCTACATAATTAATAGTCCACCACAAAAAAGCCAGCAAATCTTGGTCATAAAGACTACCTAACAAAAGCCACACACAAACTGCCAAACAATATAAATAATACAATATAATTTATAAATATTAATGTGTTAATATAGAATAGTATAATATATATTATATAAATCACTAATATATAAACAATATAATATATATTGACTAATATCATAAAACTATATAAATACAATTAAATTTAAACTAGAAGTGTTATGGGGTACATCCCTGCCAACCAAGGAGAATAAACAGTGGTAAAAAAATTTTTTTATCATTTGGATGGCCTCTTCATGTATAGACAGAGTCAACATATTAATAATTTGAAATGTTGAAGGCATACCTGTATCCATATTAGTATTCACAGTGAATATGCTGAGCCTGTATACAAAGCAACTATCAAAATAATTAAATCTTTTTTATGTGGCGAAGTCCTTGTATGGAAATTATTTTCAGTTTGTTGCAATTATTGGCATGCATGAGCTATCTCTGGTTATATTTCTGAACCTCTTTGTATGTCTGCTGGTAGCCCCGGAACCTTGTGCACCACCTTGTGACTGGATTAAGCTGTTTGTCTTTGCTTTTGTGTTTTTTTTTTTTTAAATAAGTAAATATTTACTAACTGCTATGCAGTTGCTGATGGAGCGGGAGTCACACGCAGAGGGGTCCTCGGCTCTTGGACTGTGAGGGTGAAAGAATGCTACACAGAAGGGACCACGGAGGCACTGGGTTCGGACACAGTGCACATCTATGGAGAGCACAAACAGGGAAGCAGGTCACTTTGAATTCATTTTGTGAGCTTTTAGGCACAGTGTTAGAGATTCGTTACTAACGACAGCCCTGGGGCTCATTTCACAGGGTTGTTCTGGATTACCAAATTGGGGAATAGATGAAATATTACATTGTTCTCTTCACTGTGTATTTGCATTTACAGAGGCTTGAGGAGGCTTTGTGCTATGGGCAAACGAGGTGATTATTTTAACATTGTTTCACTGGATTATTGAGTTGGGGTATTTTTTTCCTTAACAGGGGAATATCTGTGAGGCTACTGGGGTTAGGTTTGCAATAAGGAGTTTACCAGAGACGTGACCATTAGGTTTCAAAAAGTGTTTACCAGAGACATGTTTATAATTTCTGTGCACTGTATATTTTCCTTTACAGGGGGTTACTTGAGTGATTGCTGTGGACACGTTGTATCTGTTAATTTTCACTATTTCGTCCGCGCCATTGCAGCTTTCTTGACCTGACATAGGTGTGGTGTTGTCCAATCAGGGGAGGAAGGCTGCAAGGTGTTAGATGTTTGAATTTACTTCTGGTGAGCTGTTAATTCCTGCTCACCTACCGACCCCAGGGCTCATCCTCCTTTTATAGGGTGTGAGCCCATAGTGTACTGACACTTCTACCACCTAACAGGAAGTACCACACCTAGGAAGGAGGAGAGGAAACAAGGGGTGTAGTTAGTTAACTATAAAGAGAAGCTAGACCAGGAATAAAGGGGGGGTTCTAGAGACTAGTAAGGGGAAGGTCACATCGAACAAGATAGGAGTGGTTCAGTGCAGTGGCTGTGGGGCAGCGGTCTTCAGGGAGACGTTCTGGAGGCTACGATGCTGCCCTATCTGCTGGTACCTCTCTGGGTTGAGGGAGTAGGTTGCCTGTCTTCAGGCCAAGTTGCCCAGGTTACAGGGGATTTTCACCCCCCACCCAGAGGCCACCAGGTACACATCTTGAACCTCAAAGGATGTCCAGAAGGAAGAGTGGCTGGATCACTGTGGGGTCAGGGAGCGTGGGGGGGGTTTTGAAGCACATCCTCCAGCCAGTCCGGCTGAGTAACTCCTACGCTGTACTGGAGCAGCAGGAAAGCCCAACAAGGGCACCCCCAGCTGAGACCAAGGAGGATGGGCGGGTCCTCCATGATGGAGCCCCAGGAAAGGGAGGTAGAGGACCCCAGAGGAGGAGGAAGCTACTCCTGGCAGGGGATTCGATTGTACATGGAGTGAAGTTAGGGACACCTAACAGGGGAGAGGGAGGTCAAGTGCCTTCCAGGAAGCACTGCAGGGAGGGATGGAAAGTGAATCCATAGGATCGCAAGGGTGATAGTGAGGAGGGAGGAACTGGATGTCATTGTCCAGCTGGGGACAAATGACCTAGCGGGGAATAAGTTGGATATAGTCAGAATCCAGGAGGACTTCAGGAAGTTCAGGGGGGAGTCTGAAGCAGATGGAACACTCTGTCACCTTCTCGAAAGTGCTACCGGTCCACGGCAAGGTGGAGGCTAGGACACTCCGCATCCAGAAATTCAACTCCTGGTTGAAGGAATGGTGTGGAGAGGAGGGTTTTGGCTTCATGGGGGACTGGGGCCCCACCTGGAGAGATCAGAGCCTGTATAAGGATGATGGCCCTAAGTGAGGCATTTCAGTGCTTCTGCAGCAAGCATTTAAACTGGCTGAGAGGGGAGAGTCAGGAAGCTCAGGAGGTTTAGTATCACTGCCCCGGGAGCACATGCGGAAAAAAGAATTGATGGCAGGGGCAACTGAAGCAAGTAGAAAGGGAGAAGCAGAGGATGCAGGCAGAAAGGGTCCTGGAAGAGCTCACAAAACCGAAGATGGTCAAATCTATGGGGCCAGATGGCATACACCTGAGGATATTAAGGGAGCTGTGAAGGTAACTAACAGCACCCCTGGCAGCAGTGTTAAACAACTCACTCAAGACACGAGTGGTTCCAGAGGACCGGAGGAAGGCACATGTCCATCTACACAAAAATGTTAGTAAGGAGGAGGTGGGGGTCTATAGGTCAGTCAGCTTCACCTTAATAGTAGGGAAGATCATGGAGGCACTGCTGAAAGAAAGAATACTGGCACACCTGGAATCCACTGGTGCCCAGGATCCAAGGAAACGCAGATTCACAGAAGGAAGGTCGTGTCAAACAAATCTGATTGATTTTTTTGACTGGGTGATGAAGGAGGTAGATTGGGGAGGACGGTGGATGTCGCCTACCGCGATTTCAGCAAGGCCTTCGACACCATCCCACATAAAAGGCTGGTTAACAATATGTGTAGTCTGGGCATGGGGCACAAGGTAGTAAACTGGGTAGGAACTGGCTAACGGACAGAAGGTGGTGGTAAATGGGGTCCAATCTGGGGGGGGGGGGGTTGCCACCTCGGGGATCGGCCCTTGGGCCAGTCCTGTTCAATGTCTTCATTAGTGACATCGCAGAGGGCTGGAGGGAAAGGTCTGCCTGTTTGCAGATGACAAAAAGATCTGCAGCAGGGTGGATACTCCAGAAGGGGTGGAGAGAATGAGGAGGGCCCTGGAGAAGCTTGAAAAATGGTCTGAGGTGTGGCGACTGCGGTTCAATGCAAAGAAGTGCAAAATAATGCATTTGGGAAGAGGGAACTGTGGCATGAGCTACAAGATGGGGGGAGAGGTGCTGACGATCACCAAGGAAGAAAGGGACCTGGGGGTTATTATTTCAGTTGACCTAAAGATGTCAGCAGAGTACAAAGGCTGCAGGGAGAGCCAGTGGCATTCTGGGGTGCATAGGCAGCGGTATCACTAGCAGAAGGTGGGAGGTGGTGATGCCATTGTACAAAACACTGGTGAGGCCTCACCTAGCGTACTGTGTGCAGTTCTTGAGGCAACACCTTCGCAAGGACATTGACAGAGTGGAGGCGGTCCAGAGAAGGGTGACCAAGATGGTACAGGGCTTGCACCACAAAACATATGTGGAGAGATTAAAGGACCTCAGTATGTACTTGCTGGAGGAGAGGAGGATCAGAGTCACATGATAGAAACTTTCAAGTACCTTAAGGGCATAAACAAGGTGTTGGGGGGGACATCTTCCAGTGTAGGAGTACAAGAATGAGGGGGCATAATATGAAATTGGAGAGGGGAGGCAGGTTAAGAGGAAATGTGAGAAAGTTTTTCTTCACGCAGAGGGTGGTGGACACATGGAATAGTCTGCCACGGGAGGTGGTGGGAGCGAACACAGCGGAGGGATTTAAACATGCCTGGGACAGGCATAAGGGAACCTTGAGAGTGGGAGGAATGATGAAAAACCACTGACCAGATAGGGTCAGTGGCCGTAAACAAGTATAGGGCTTATGGGCAGACTGGATGGACCTGGCAATCCTTATCTGCTGACAATTTCTATGTTTCTATGCACAAAAATACAAATGTTTCCCCAACAGTGACTTATTCAACACTGATTGACCCACTTTTTTGTTCTTCAGGTAGTCCAGACTGTTCAAGCACCGGGTCCGATCGTTGGGATAAGTACTTCAGTGGCAAGACCATCACACTACAACCAGGTTCGCCTTGTAATGATTTCAAAGGCTACTGTGATGTATTCATGAGATGTCGATTGGTGGATGCTGATGGTCCCCTGGCCAGACTAAAGAAAGCAATCTTTAATCCAGAGCTGTATGAAAACATTGCTGAATGGATTGTGGTAAGTGTTCCATATAAGCATCTGAGATATCAAGCTAAATACTGCTGAGCACTGTAAATAGTTTTTTGTTTTTTTTTTGGGGGGGGTTGATAGAGGTCTTGTATTGTTAAAACACTTTTGGGACAGTTGATATATTGGCTTGATCATTCAACATTGAAAGCCACCTTAGGAGTGGCCAGAGCAACTGTATGAGGCTGGTAGTGCAAAACACATATGGGGTTCAAGTTTCACATTTATTGTCCGGCTTTTGGCCTTTACAAGAAAATTCCAAAACATTTAAAATACAAGGTTCATAAATAGTACCAGATTATATAATTATATTAAAAGTTTTAAAATACATGTAATATCACATTACAAGACTTAATAGAATCAGCAATAGGTTCTGTTTATATAAGAAATTATTTCTAAGAAACAGTCTCAAATATGCATACACTCAAGTCCAGTGGCAGTTAGAATATAACATTGAATAATCTGAATATGCAGAAAGGTCGGCAAAATTACAGTCCGAGTATAGGTAAATGTAGAGCCCCAGAGTCCTGGTGCCCTCCAAAAATGGGAATCCAGGTGCTTTTGGGCTGGTTAGGTAGGGAGGTGCCCCTGGGTTTAGAGTAGGTACACCCCCCCAAACAAACATGAAGCTCTGTTTAAAAACAAAAACGATTTTTCTTCTGCTCGGTTTTGCTGCAGCTCCTTGGAACCCACCCCACCCCGTTACCTTGTGCTGGGCACCTGCTCTCATGGGCCCGGTCGTGAGGGCATGCAGGCAGGGATGGGCTCGAGAGGATTCCAAAACGGAATCCTCAGCCCGTTTGAATGGCAGTAGCCATTCAGAGTCCAGTCCATTGGGAGAGAATAGAGCAGCAGCATCCAGGGGAGCGCTTGGCTGGCCAGGGCTCGGCAAAAGGGAAGGGACTTACCTTTTGTCCTGGGGTCCCTTCTGATGACCTGGCTGGTCCATCAGCGATCGCTCCCTCTTCCTCGATGGCAGCTGTAGTCTGACGGGTTCCGCAGTGGCAGTAAAGCGTTGTTGGTAGGGGCAGCAGGTCAAGACCATCCCTCCCATTCCTCATCCATCGCAGAGTGGGTCTGTTGGGAGGGGCAGTGGCAACAGTAAATGGCCGACCCCTCCAGCAGCAAGCCTGGTCACAGATGTTCATCGGGAGGGGTGGCAGGTCCAGGCCGTCCCCTCCAGTAGCAGTCCAACAGCAGGTGGTGTTTCGGGAGGGGCAGCGGCAACAGCAGAAGGCCAACCCCTCCAGCTCCAGTCCTCATCCCAGCAGTCCCTGGAGGTCCATCAGGAGGAGCAACATGTCCAGGCTGTCCCCTCCATCCGGTAGCCCATCAGTGGGAGGTTCGTTGGGAGGGGTGGTGGCAGCAGAGGTAGGCCGTCCCCTTCAGGTCCAGCTTCAGTGGAGGCTTGTGGGAGGAGGCGGGTCCAGTCCCTCCCAGCACCAGCAGCAAATGTCCCCGGCCTCTAGAAGTAATGTGGGCGGCACAGTGAGTGGTGGCAGCCCCAGGCTCAGGTGCTGGCCGCCATGCAAAAGGAGCTAGTTTTATTTTAAAATAAAAATAAATTCTGGGTGCATCCAGGTGCCGGCAGCATCCGTTTGGCCATGCCGGCTCTAGCAAAGGACCACCCATGGGGAGGAGTTGAAGAAGGCTTAGATGAGCCAGGGGAATGTGGGGGTGGGCAAGGCACCAGCAAGGACCGCTCTTGGGGCGGAGTTCTAAGGAAGGGCTCCCTGGTTGTGACTGGAAAGGCGGAGCAAGGGCGGGGTAGGCCAGAGTGATTGACAGCAAGACCCCAGCCAGGCCCGAGAGAGATTTAAAGGGCAGTGACAAGCCTACCAGAGATTTAAAGGGTAACGGCAGGCCCCTCTGGTGTAAATGAGGGCAGAAACTGTACAAATGACTGGTAACTTTTGCAAATGCCTTCAGATGGAATTTTAAGTGGTTTGTGCTGAATTTAAAGGGGCAATAGCAGATCCCTCAGGTGTAAAAGGGGGCAGGAACTGTAAATAAATGACTGGTTGCCTAAATATTGTGGATTAACACCTGTCAGCAGATTTTAAGTGGTCTGCAGCAGAGGCCAGGGTTAAAAGGGCAATGCACTCTCGAAAGTGAACTGCTTATAAATAGATATACATAACTGCTTTATTGCGATGTTTTTGGGGCCCCTGTGATAACATTGTCCGTATGCCAGTATCTGTTTGCCAGCTGGCGAATGCCATAAAGTGACAGTGCCCCTGCGATGTTATGTAATCTGATAACTTGAATTGTTTTATCTGTTTAAAATGCCCTAAGTAATGCTTTTGCTAGAAATGAAGACACATACACAGGGTTTTAAGAAAATGTTTATTGTGCCGAATCCCTTCAGCCTGCGTGTGATCCTAGGTGCTCCAACCCTGTTTTCCTCAACCAGCTGTCATGTCCTTGTCTATTCTTGTGTCCCGGCAGTCCACGTAGGGGCTGTGGCTGGGTTACCTCATGTCCCGGCAGTCCACGTAGGGTCTGGGGGTGGGTGCAGTTGGCAGACTTTTTCCTGGAGTGTTGTAATTTCTGGTGGCCTATAGAGACCTTTGTGCCGATGACCCACACCGCCTCGGAATAGTCCTGCCCTGTGTCCTGTTCTGTCTTTTCCCTTGCCCCTGGGCAGCTGGTTCCCTGCCTTGCTTTTCTCTTTCCCCTTTTGGACACGCAAGAGTGGCTGGCTTAGAATGTTTACAGCTGATTTTTTGAGTATGGTACAGTATAACTTAGTAATGTGTAGATAACTTATCTTTTAGAGTTGTGAATTTAGAAATGCAATGCATTACTTTAGTAATGTTCTAGCCCTTTATAGTTTGAGCTTAGAGTTTAAATGTTTAGTGTAATGTTATTGTCTAGTCATGTTTAATAAACCTTTGCATTGTTCTTTGCATTCGAGTCAGCTTCACGCCTCTCCTTGTGTCCCAGGTGGTAGCAATTGAACTTGTGCACCCTTCCCCAAAATTTTCCCTGACACCCACTGGCCAGGCATCACACAAAATCCACCTCCGGGTGGTTGACTTAGTCAGATTACCTTGTGTTTTCCCTTCCAAGTTGTAGCTGAGGTAGACCTGTGCCCTGACCCGACCAGGCCATTTTGAGAGCAGTCGACGTCAGTGGCTATTCCTCACCCATTACATAAATATAATTTTAGATTGTTATTTTAAAGGTATATATGATAATGACGTAAAGATAAGGGAAACACGGTAGTCTGCCATAATGTGTGACTAAAATTTACAGAAAACGGGAAATCTCAGTTGTACACAACATCTGAAGATTTAAGCATTTATTCATAAATACCACAAATGAGCTATCTGAGTGTACCGATGTAATATTTAGAAAAAATAAGTAGGAAATAAGGGCAGGCCTTGGATGGGTTCATGTCGAGTTACCTACACCCCCATCCCAAGTATCATGCCTGTAATCTCAAAATTCCCAAATCAAAAAAACTATTGAATATTGGGGAAAAAAGCCAATTTGTGGCAAAAAATGAAGCAAGTCTCCCATGTTCCCTATAGAATATAATTGTCTAAATCCATTTTGTACATTTCTCAGGAGTGTCGGTATGTAATTTGTTAATGCCATACATTTCAATTAAAAACTCTAGCTCTATCTCAGTCTAATTGTTATCAAAGCCAAAGTAAATAAGAGCATAATTCCCAGGTTTATCAGGAACACCTCTGTTATGAGGAGATTGCTGCTCAGTGTCCCTCTTGGATCACTTCTGGTATATTAGCCTCAGAGAAAAAAAGAGGCCATTGTTCTTTATTTAGAAACATAGAAGTTGACGGCAGATAAGGACCGCAAGGCCCATCCAGTCTGCCCATTTCTTTTTCTACCTGATGAATGTGCCATTAGCCTTTGCTCTGTCAATGGCCTATCTATTCATACTCATCTGTATTGCTCCCTTATGCCTATCCCATGCCCGTTTGAAGCCCTGCACTGTATTCATATCCACCACATCCTGAGGTAGGCCGTTCCATGTATCCACCACCCTTTGTGAAAAAGACCTTCCTCACATTACCCCTTAATCGGCCCCCTCTAATCTCATGCTGTGTCCTGTTGTCCTGCTATTTTTCTTATATGGAAACATGTCAGACTCTTTCACCTTGTTAATGCCCTTAAGGTGTTTGAATGTTTCAATCATATCACCTCTCTCCCTCCTTTGCTCTAGGGTATACATATTGAGCTCAGTTAATCTGTCCTCATATGTTTTCTGATGCAGTCCCTGCACGATTTTGGTTGCCTTTCTCTGGACTGCCTCAATTCGGTTTATGTCCTTGTGAAGGTGTGGCCTCCAGTACTGCATGCAGTACTCCAGATGGGGCCTAACCAGTGTCTTGTAAAGAGGGATTATTACCTCCCTCTTCTGACTTGTGATACCCCCACTAATGCACCCCAACATCTCTCTAGCCTTACCTACTGCTTTAGTGGTCTGCTTGGATGATTTCAGGTCATCGGTGGTGATGACGTCCAGGTCTCTTTCTTCCCTTGTGACTGCCAGCAACTCCCCTCCCAGCCTATAGGTGGCTTCAGGGTTTCTCTTCCCTATGTGCATGATCTTGCATTTCTTTGCGTTAAACCCCAGTTGCCACTCTTCCGACCATTTTGCAAGTTTATCCAGATCTCTTCTCATTCTGCCCACCCCATCTGGATCATCTACTCTGTTGCAGATCTTGGTGCTGGAGCTGAAAAATTCATATGAGGTTGTACTGATTCCATATTACTGTCCCCTTCCATATCAAATTTGTCAGACCCAGGGACTTTGTCTATGGATTTAGTGCCTTGTTTTTGTGTTGTATTTTCTTTTTAATTCTCTTAGGATTAGATTTTTTATTTTCTTTCGTATTCTGGCTTGATTTTGAATCTAAAATCATAATAGAATTTTCCTTTGAAAACAGAGAAGGAAGTTTAACTTGAATACCTTTATTTTTTCTGGAGACAGTTGGAGCTACCTGGCAGTCTTCTGTAAAGCTCTCAGTTTGTGCCTGAGTCTTATTCCTAAATTGTGTTAACAGGGCTTGATTATGAAATTCATCTTCTCTGAGGTTCAGTACTTGCTCCTTCAAAGCCCACATATTCTCCAATATTACATTAGCATAATATGGATTTTTTTATAATTTCCAAAATTTGCTTAGACAAAGAAGAGAATGATACAAAATCTCCCTC
Source organism: Neoceratodus forsteri (assembly GCA_016271365.2). NCBI lineage: Eukaryota > Metazoa > Chordata > Ceratodontiformes > Ceratodontidae > Neoceratodus > Neoceratodus forsteri. The sequence goes on along the minus strand of CM028129.1, from coordinate 1,398,570,819 downwards.
ATTTGCAAAATGCTCCTTGTTATATTTCACTGAAATCTGAGAAGTAAGGATTGATCGTGGTGGCACTAGCTCTGGAGTTAGTGGTGGATTGTTTCTGTCTCCAGGCCCAGATTCTCTTGTATCAAGCAAGTTGGCTGGCACGAATTTCTGAAGTCCCTCAATAGGGTTACTAAGATCTTGTATTACTGAAGTTAAATTATCTGGATATGAGGAAAATTTTAAAGTAACTAATTTCCTCTTCACCCTAGATCCCTAGGGGTGGGGAAAAAAAACTACCTGTATCATAGAAAGGTAAGACCATGAATCATCTGGTGAAGATTCTTGAAGAGAAAAAGTAATTACGTTTGAATTTTCTAGCAGTATTGAAGAGCTGTAATCAAGGGGCACCACAGAGAGTCCTAAATCCGAAGGTAATATAGATATTCCTTCTGCTGGAGGGGAGCTTGGGAGGTTCATTTGGGACCTGACTTTCCCCAGATTTTTAGATGTATTAAATGACTCCTGTGAATTAACAATTGTAGTTGAGAGGGCGGCTGGACTGGGTGTCAGCCCCCCCCCAAGACCTTATCAGTGCTTAAAGATTTAAACCTGTTTAGCTTTTTACCCTTTTGAGTTTTACTACTTTGAGGAGAACTGATTATCAAAGGTGGAGAACAGTTTTTTCCACTTCTAGTGCTGATCATTGTGCTCTCCAAAAGGGTTCATATGGGGTTCATTAAAAAAGGTGTTTGAAGTAGCAGCAGAGGTTTGCATTTCTCTAGTGATAAGAAGCAAAACAGAATTTGGCCGGTGCCAGCAAGGCTGATCTTGCTTTTTATGTTGGCTCACTGACATCCACCATACTGCATTAGTAGCAGATTTGGAGGTGCGGTCACTGTGGGCGAATGCAGGCCACGCATTAGTAGGTGCATCCCTCATTTCCTAATGAGGCAGCTGCAGGCACTGACACCAGCAACACGTAAACTGGCCAACAGACCAAAGAAAAGGTCCGCTGCAATGAGAGCTAAGCTTCTCATGCCTTTCTTGTTGAACCAGTTTACAAAACATGGCGGCATGCTGCCGAAGAGTGCCCCAACCCACTTCATTTGCAGACAGAGAACCCACTCCCGTTGGCATAATGCAACCCCCATTTAAAGTGTGTGCCGAGGTGGCCAGTTTCCCCGCATCATGTCCCCCTTCCCAGTTTAATTTTCCGACAGAGGCCCTCCCATCGACTGTCCCCCATTTGTTATGTGCCGACAAGGGGCCCAATCCCCGTCGGCTACCATTCCAAAAAAAAAAACACTTGGGTGGCACACTGGGAGCTCACCCCAGCATGCCAAATGCACCTGTAAAGAAAAACCGTCCCACGATGTGTTTTTTTCTTTAAACCTGCAAAGCAGAAAGCGGTCCTCGTCAATTCCAGTGGCCCTGCCCCCAGTCCGCGCCCACCCTCTGCACACCCTGCCTCCCCACACCCCCCTCACCCCATACTTACCTCCGGAGCACGGCGTGACGATCTTCGGTGGACCGTGAACACGTCTGCATTCTTCAAAGCCGACCGCGAACTGAAGAAATGCTGGTAAGCTGTATAATGGCTTAAATAGGTTTTTTTCAACTTTGGTGCATAGTTCGGGCATTTTTGAGAATTTTGCACCACATTTTCAACATGGGGTTATTGGGACCCCTCCTCACGAATTCAGTCACTGTCATGGCGTTATTCGTTCCTGAAAGGTGATTTCACAGTCACTGCGTGGAATCACCTTTAGGGACTGATTAGCGAAATGAACAGTGCCACTATTCATGAGGAGGGGCTCTCAAAAAGCCCATGTTGCAAATGATGAAACAAATCCAAAAATGGCTGTTCTGGCGTCACGTTACGCAGTTTCCACATGCTTGTAACTTTGTGAATTTATAATATTTCACTCCAGATTTTCAAAATTGACATTTTTACACACCTCCTTGTGAACAATACAGCTGTCATTTTACATATCTTGGCTGAAATGTGTTTTCGCACATCTAGCACAGAATAGCACGGTTGCTGTGCAAAATCAGTTTTCAGGACAGTTTGAGAAAATGACGGTGACCTTGTTTATGAGCAGAGGTCCTAAAATGTCTGTTGAAAATTTGGTGATGAAAGTCCATAAAATGACTGTTATAAGCGTGCGTTACACTGTTTCCACGCACCCTTGTAACTTTGCAAATTTGCAATATTTTCATGCCAGATTTTCAACACTGGCATTTCTTCACATCTCTTTATGAACAGTACAGCTGTCATTTTTCACATTCTGCCCAATATGTTTTTCGCACCTGTGGCGCACAATGGCATGGTCGCTGTGAGAAATCAACTTTTGGGACAGATTAACAAAATCACAGTGCCACTGTTTATGAGGAGAGGTCCCAAAATGCCTATGTTGAAAATGTGGTTAAAAAAATTCAAAAAATAATTGGGTTACGGACGTGTGTTGTGCAGTTTCTATGCCTGCTCATGACTTCACCAATTTTTCATATTTTCACTCCAGATTTTCAGCGTTGCCATTTTCTTACACCTCCTCATGAACAATACAGTTGTCATTTTTCACATCCTGCCCAAAATGTGTTTTCATGCCTGTGTCGTCAAATGGCATAGTCGCTGTGCAAAACCACCTTTCGGCTAACAAACTGTTAGTGCCACGCTTCATGAGCTGGGGTCACAAAAAGCCCATGTTGAAAATTTGGAGTGAAAATACCAGCAAACACCTGTGGCAATAGGGTTTCCAACTGTAACATCCCACCCTGTAGAGACTGACAGGCGTCAGGAGTGTGACTTGGGATCATTGGCTGTAATGCTCATGCCATTCCACCCCCGCCGTGCAGCCACTAACAGGTATTGAGGTGTGCTGCCCTAAAGTTCACCCCATTCTCCTATACTGCACCCATCTCAGCGTATTTTCTTATGGAATGGGGTAAGTATAAGGCTCAAAGACCCCAAAGCACACCACAACACTTGTCAGTGTCTACAGGGTAGGGTGAGGTAAAATGGCATGAGTGTTATAGCTGATGACCCAAAGGCACACCCCAGTGTCTGTCGGTCTCTGCACGGTGGGGGTGGGGTTGGCGTCAGTTCAATACTTCACTGCCATTCCTATTATGCATCTCTGACTCCTGCACTACCAATGCCAGTGAGACAACATTCAGCATTGATAAGTTCTTGTTTAATGTTATCTTGGACTCACTGTCTCACCAATCTCACTGTTACCGTATAATATAGTTCCATGAAGACCACATCCAGTGTCAGTTGTACAGATTTTTTTTTGTGTGCATTGCCTACACAGAGGACTTCGACACAGTGGCAATGCTTTTTAGTAATGCTTCCCACATTGTACTCGGTGGTTCCAGCCAACACTAGGTTATTAGTTTCATCCCCCAGCATCAAACTCACTTATCGCCCCCTCCATATCATATATATATATATATATATATATATTATTTTTTTGATTATCATTTATTTTAATTCTCTGATAGTTTGGGTTGAACACTGGACCCGGCATCAAACTCACTTATAGCCCCCCTTCATATCATTGATTTTTTTTCTTTTATTCTCTGATAGTTCAGTTTGAACACTGGACCATTCAGGTAGCTGGGGGTAGAAGGCTGGATTTTCTTTTATCCCGTGAGTGGCCGACCTGGGTTGGGTACCGGCCCTGTCAGGTAGTTGGGGAAAGGGCCAAATGTTTCTAATCCATGAGAGGCCAAGTTGGGCATCAGGCCCAGCAAGTCGGTTTTGGGGGGTCAGATTTGTTTTTATTCCCTGACAGGCCTGGGTGGGTTTGAGATTCATCAGTGTATTGGGGAGGGGGTGTACAATTTATTTTATTCACTGATAGTCTGGGTTAGGCCTGGACTTATCAGGTAGTTGGGCTGAGGAGGCACAGATATTTTGAATTCTCTTAACATATTGTGTTGGGCACTGGATCAGTTTGGTAATTGTGGAATGGGGCCAGATTTTATTTCCTGATGGGCCAGGTTGGGCATTGGACCCATCAGGTAGTTTGCTGGAGGGGCACATGGTTCTTTTTTCCCTGACAGCCCAAGTGGGGGCACTGGACCTTTCAGCTGTGCAGCAAACTGGGATGGAGTATGCATAGCAATGTGATCCCTATGTGCTTTTTGGGAAAAGTTGAGACTGAGCACCGAGAGAGAGAGAGAGAGAGTTGGACGGTGGAGCCGGCAGCACTGGTACTTGGGTTCACAGCTTTGTAAGTGCGTGCCATCTCTCCCCCCTCCCCCCCCGGTCCATGCAGGCCAGAGGATGCTGAGATGCCTTAACAGAATGGCAGCAGCAGTAGCCTCCAGCTTCCTGGGCAGTGTTTGAGCCCCTCACTGTGACCTAAGTGGATGGGCTCAGGAAAAACAGTGTTTAAGTACCTGCCTATTCCACCTTCCACTCACCGCTTTGCTGCTTCTCCTCCTTATTTCCGTTTGGCTCAACCCTTAGGCTGTCAACAGAATTGGAACGTATAGGAGGGACTTCCAATGTGGCCGTGACCAAGATGGCGGCTTAGCTTCTAGGCTCCTATCCTCGGACACCTGTATTTACTGAGAAAAAATCCTAAACCTGCTTTTTCATTTGGAAATCTGCTGAAATTCATTAAAGTATACACTTTTGTAGTGAATAAAACTGTTTTTTAATGTAGCTCTGAGATATTTTCCCGTCAGTTTATTGGTAATAAGTTTGGGGTACAGCGGTATGGCTACGAGCGGCCTGATCATAACTCAGCGGTAGAGCTTGAGATCAAGGAGATGTTTAGCAAAATATTGGCGGAGGTCTATGGGGTTAAAGAAACTATTATTCATATGGAACACAAAATGGAGCAGCTGAACCTCAGGGTTTCAGACACGGAGGATACCCTGAAGCACCTTGATTTATGGTCTGACTGCTTAGACGCTGAGGTGCAAGACTTTAAACGGGAGCTGTTAATGGTGTGGGAGAAAATTGATGATTTAGAATGTCGTAATCAAAGAAATAATATTAGTATAGTAGGAGTGCTGGAGGGAGCAGAGGGGAAGACTGTGGCTGATTTTGTTCATTATCTTCTGTATTCAACGCCGGGTCTTTAGAATGTGTCCTTAGAGGTGCAGAGAGCACACAGATTGTTAGCACCATGGCCCAAAGCTGGAGAAAAAAACGTGACTGATACTGGCTCTGTTTCTCAGTTATGCTGTCACGGAGCAAATATTGACAAAGGCGAGAGAGAAAGGGAATTTGCTGTGGCATGGGCATTAGATTTCGCTTTGCGAAGACTGTTCTGCCAGACTAAACAAAAAAAGAGCTGCCTTCACCCCCCATTCATAAATCCTTGCAGCAGCTGGGGTGAAATATAGAATGTCATACCCAGCAAGCTTCAGAATCGAAGGAAACTGGGCATTTCATGAATTCCAAGACCTCAAGGATGCTGCAGAGTTTAATCGTTCCTTGGGTAAACAGCCTCATTGTGAACAGTTTTTGGGTCACCCTGACAAATCCCACTCGACTACAGGGACAAATATTGATGCTCTTAGAGTCCATCTCTAGCAGCAGGCCATAAAACATGGGATATCCAGCCGTAGGCATAATTTCCTCTGAATGATTTCCCAGCAGTCTTTTCTAGGGGCCTCCTCTTCCTGTCACCTGATGTGCTCTTGCACATATATAAAGGGGAGACCCCTGATACTTCTCAGTTCTTTTCCAACTGCGACCGAGTCAACATCAAGTTCTCCTTCAAAAGTACCATCTTTTCTCCAGTTCATCAACAAGTTCTACAGTTACCTAAGAAGTTCTTCTACTGAAGTCTTGGGAACCCTTGTTTCGGAAGTGTTCCTGTGACCAGAGGATCGTGTCTGAGGACCTCCACAAAGTATGTGTTTGGTGCCTGGGTTTGGAGCACAACACCAGGGAGTGTATCCTCTGCGGACGGTTCAATAAGGCCACCAAGTGCCGAAGACTCCAGCAGCTAAGGGAATACCCCATGGAGCAGAAGGTAGCCCTTTTGAAGCAGCAGCAGTGCTCCTCTGCTGGGGAATCTTTGACCTCATTCTCTGGGTCTTGAAGGGGTGAACCCTCATCGTCGACTGAGCATGGGGCCAGGTGGAAACATTCTTCTAAGACTAAACATGTTTTCCTCATGCCGCCGTCTTCGTCATCAAAGTCCTCAAGCTCCTCAGCAAAGGTAAGTAGCATGGCTCCCACTGAACACACACACCATCTTCTCCATTGTTGATGGTAATAGGCCCCTCTAGGTCATCGTCTCCTCCGTTGACGACCGCAGTTGTGCAGCAGCTTCCACCGCTGCCTCCGCCAACTTGCATAGTCAGCTATTGTTCATAGACAATAGCTGCATCTGCTCAGACAGGTCTTCTGTCGATGAAGCATTCACTGTTCCTCCCCATCGACAGGGCAGTCTAGCTACTCCTCGGCTGCTCAGTCGACAGTGCTCCCATCGACAACCCATTCTGGCTGCTCCTCGTTGATGTTGGACCCTGTGGCTTCTCTTTCATTCTTTAGTGAGCCTCCTGTCGATGGGACTTGCCTGTCTGCCTCCCTTGTCAGCGGAATGCCGTTGACGATCCTGGCAATGCCTCAAATGGCTTGGGGGACATCGTCTTTGAGTACTCCCCATTCTCTATTTTAGGGTCCTATGTTCACTCCGCCATACCAATGAGCCAGCTGGGTCCCTTACCCTTGGCAATCCCCTCTCTGGTACCCATCCAGTCCGTGGCCCCTCTATCTGCAGGGAGTCAGTTGGCCATGGTGGATGTACAAGCTCTAGTTTGATCTATTATGGGCCTTACCAGACCCTCCCCTCGCCCTTTAGGGGATGCCGTGGTACCTACCTCAGTCCCCTACAGGCGTTCTTCAGCCTCCCGGACTGGGAGTTCCTCTCCTTCCTCACCTGGGTTCCGCCTCAGGCCTGATGACCCGTTCTTACAAGGATCGGCTCTAGAGGCAGTGAGGGATGAGGAAATGGATCAGGATTATGGCTCACAAGTCTCTTTCAGAGACGTCCTTACCCAGGGATGCCCCAGAGGTCCTCCCCTGCTCTCCTCCAGATGACCCTTCCTTTTCAGATATTATGGTGTATATGCAGAAAACCTTTGGTTTTCCAACTACGGAACAAGGATGCCTCAAGAAGCAAGTTGACCAAGTACTTGGGCCTTCCTAATAGCCCATCACTGGTTGTCCCTCCCCTGGTGGATGCTTTTGAGGAAACCATGTTGATTGCCTGGCAACAACCTTTCCAAATTCCCTTTACTCCCTGCGAGGCGGACAATCTTTATAGAGCCCCTATGGACCACCCTTATCTTTCTATGCTTCCACAGGCAGACTGTGTAGTTAAGAATGCAGCTCGTGATAGATCTACCAGACCGCAACACATGAGTACTCAACCCCCAGATAAAGAATCCAAAAAATTGGATATCGTGGGGAAGAGGGTCTATGCTTCGACTACTTTGTCCCTATGCATATCGAACTATGTGGCCAATCTCCTCAGATATCAAAAGGAGATACTTAAGGCCGCTCAGGAATCAGTCCAGTCCCTTCCACCTTGCCAGGCTCAAGTGGACCTTGATGCAAAACTTTTCACTGCTGCAGCTGTAGGCCACCACCTGCTCAGGACTACCTATGATGCCATTGATTCTTCGGCTAGTGCCTCTTCGGTGGGTATTTGCTTCAGATGCCATGCATTACTAAGGGTTTCCATATTCTTGCAGGATGTCCAACAATCTGTCCTTAATGCCCCCTTTCAAAGGGGACAAACGTTTTGGGCCACAGACCCAAGACATTCTAAAAGACCTGCAAGACTCTGGTCATACCCTTCAGTTTGTTCAGACCCTATATCGCCCTCAGGCAAAACCTGCATACAAAGGATCCTTTCGGAACCGTTCATCTAAAGGTAAACCTGCTACTCAGTGGCAACCTGCTCAAAAAAGCAAGGTTCAATTGGCCCTGCCAGGCTCCAGATCTGCCCCAAAGACATCCCGATATATCTCTGCTGCCCCTCAGCAGGGTCAGCCTTCTGCCTGAAGGCCTGTCTGTGGCCGCGGAGGCAGAGACCCCCTCCTCGGCCATCGGGGGCAGGTTCTCCCTGCACCTCAGAGGTTGGCAAAGGATCACATCAGAACTGTGGATCCTTCAATTGATCCAGTAAGGTCATACATTGGACTTGACCAGTCTTCCTCCTCCTTTACCTCCTCGAGTCTCACACTACCCTCCGGACCATGCTCTAATACTACAAGCAGAAATAGATGCTTTGTTACAAAAACATGCCATAGAAGCAGTTCCCACCCATCAAAGAGGATTGGGATTTTACTCCTGTTTTTTTCTGATTCCCAAATGGTTGGGGGACTTGTGTCCCATCTGGATCTCAGAGGACTCAACCTCTATATAAGGTACCAGAAGTTCAGGATGGTGACGTTGCCCACCCTACTTCCCCTGTTAAACATGGGGGATTGGCTCTGTTCCCTGGACATGAAGGATACTTGAATCCTGATATCCTGATACACCCCACCCACAAGTGGTTCTTACGATTCCAGTTTTAGGACTGTCCTTACCAATTTTGGTCCCTCCCTTTTAACCTTCCTTCAGCCCCCATGGTATTTACAAAATGTCTAGTGGCAGGGGCCCTTCGCCAGGAGGGTCTGTACATCTTTCCATACCTAGACTGCCGACTCCTAAAGACATCTACATGCCCCATGCTGAAATACACCCTCACCCACACCCTAGAGATGTTCTCCATAGTGGGCATCATGGTCAGCTATCCAAAGTCTATGATGCCCCCATCACAAACTCTTCAGTATATAGGAGCAGTACTAGACACCTCTCAGGGCATGGCGTTTCTTCCTAGATCTTGGGCGAATGCTATTCTGACCCTCATTCTACGTTCAGAGACTTGTCTGTATGTCTCTGCAAGGGACTACTCTTGGCTCCTGAGACATTTGGCAGCAACCATTTCCATTGTCCCTCATGCCAGACTTCATATGAGGATCCTTTAGTGGAACCTTGAGTTCAGTGGGATCAGAAATGGGACGACTTCGATGCCCCAGTCCTTTAGTCCTCCCCAGCACTTCACACACTGCAGTGGTGGAAGTCCAGGGACAATCTCCTGAGGGGCATGTCATTCCATCCCAAGGTCCCATACCTTATTTTACCTGTGTATGCCTCCTTGATGGACTGGGGTGCCCATCTTCATAGGGTTCAGTCCTAGGGCTCTTGGACGGTGCTGGAAGCTCGTCTTCACATCAGCGTCAGTACCGTCCTTGAACACTTCATACAACTCTTCAGCGCTGTGTGCGACAAACATCCTCCCTACCGAACTCGTAAAATTAAAGGATATGATAACCCCTGGATCTCCCCTGATCTTATTGATCTATTAAAAACCAGGGACCACCTGTGGCACAGGGCCTGGGCCACTGGGAATCAGGCAGACGTATAGCGTTCTAAACAGGCAAGGAACAATTACACCAGAGCTATCCACACTTCAAAAAGAAACTACTACAAAGAGGCCCTGTCTCGCACATGGAATGATGGCAGAAAGTTTTGGAACAGCCTCATAGAAGTTACCAGGAAAGCCCCCCAAAACACCCCCTCTATGCTGAGTATCAATGGCGAACCTTCCATTGACCCAAGAGACATTGCTAACACTTTCAGTGGCACATTTACTGACCTGAGCAGTGTCCTACCTCCTGCCTACTTCTGCTCAACTAGTATAGTAACTCTGGCTCCACAGGTAATGTTGCTTCTCCCCTCTTTCACTCACCGTTTTACTTCAGGGCCATCTCTGCCCCTGAAGTCAGGAAATACCTCCTCAGGACCCTGGGTAAATCAAGATCTGGTGTAGATTCTCTGGACCGTAAGTTTGTCGTGCTCACTCTTGACGAGATCCTTATGCCCTTAACTCATATTTTTAATCTATCGCTTAGGTACTTTCAGTTTCTGAAACTGTGGAAGGCGGCTACAGTTACACCACTGTTTAAGAGTGGTGACCGTGCTCTACACGGGAACTATTGCCCGATATCCATTCCCCCTCCACTCTCCAAAGCTTTGGAAAGGATAGGGCCGACCAGCTGATCGAATACCTAGAAAAATATCAGCCACAATGCAAAGAGCAGCATGGTGTCAGGAGCGGGCATAGCACCGCAACAGCCTTACTAGAATTCACAGGCTATATCCATTGCTCTTTTGATCAAGGTCACCTTGTCTGTGCGATCTTCATAGACTTATCCAAGGCATTCGACATGGTGAACCATGCCCTCCTAGTCAGTTAACTCTGTGCTCTTGGACTATCAACCGACATGGTGGGTTCGATAGTTACCTGTGTGACTGCTCGCAGCAGGTGAACATTGGGAACACTCTCTCCAACAGGAAACCTGTTCGCTTCAAAGTTCAAGGTTCCATTCTGGGGCCCCTCTTGTTAAGAGTCTTTCTTAACAAACTCCCTCTTGTCGATGATACTGTTGTCTTTATCAGTGAACCTGACCCCAAAGCTTTGGAGAAGCGGCTCCAGGAAAACTTTCCTGACATTGAAAGATGGTTCAACAAGCCTAAACTCATAATGAATTACAAAAAGATGAAAATAATGTTGTTCTCCAACCCACAAAACAGAGACTGCTTCTACCCTCTAATTATCACCAACGAAGTGGTATCTCCCCTGGAACTGATCCAGAACTTAAAATATCTGGGGGTCACGGTCAACAGTGCTCTGTCCTATGCCGTCCACATTGACAACGTCGCCAAGGCCGTCAGCTCATGCATTGGGCTTCTCTACAGGCACAAATCTTGTCTTGCCTCTGATGCCCTCAAACTAGCCATTCGTAGCTCTGTGGTATCACTTATAGACTATGGGCTTGTCATCTATGGATCAGCCACAGAAACTTCCCTCCTACGCATCTCTGTTTCTCTTAAACAAGGCCTGCTGGCTCCGCCCGTTTGACCCATACCTGCGACCTGTATTCCCAAGCTGACTGGCTTCCCCTCAAGGGCAGGCTTATGTATCAAACATGTCTTCTAGCTAAAAAAGTGGGTCTTGCAATGATGCTTCCTGGTGTTCAGGAACTCCTTATCCCGTTCACCATCCATCGCCACACCAGAAGCTCAACTAGCCAGGTTTTCAAGATTCCCCGCTGCCATACCTCACAAGGACAAAGATCATTCGCCTATCTTGCTCCGCTTTGGTTTAATTCACTTCATTTTGACATCTCCTCGGCACCCACGTTAGGCTCTTTTAAACGTCTGGTCAGACAACATCTTGTCGCTTCGGCCAGCTGGGACTTCCCCCCGATATTTTCCAACCATCTTGACCCACTTCTGGGCCTTCTGCACCCTCTGGCACCCCTCACCCTCCTGAACTCCTTGCCTCCCTACCCTCTCCCTTACACACACACACACACACACACACACACCCCGTCTCTCACACCCTACTTCGTCTCTCCCCTCACCTGTTTAGGCCCTTGGGCTGTATCTCCCCAGCCCTTTCTGCCTCCTGCACCCTACTCTTCTCACATCTTCTCCCCCACTCTTAGTCTAGGACTCCTGGGTTGCTCCCATGTCCCTCACTCTGTACCTGACTTGCTTTTCTCTACCTGCCTCCAGTGCTGTTGTGATCCTCCCTGCATCCTCTACTCCTCTGTAACTCACCCACAACTTGGCCTACTGGGTTGCAACTCTCTAATGTAACCTGACCTTTGACCCTACCCTTGACCCACCTCCTCTCTTAAATCGCACACATGTAGCTTGTAGTTATGGGCCTTAATTCTCTTCTATTCTTACCTTGGTTCTACCCCTTTATCCACCTCCCCCACTCTCCTTTTGTTCCTCTGTCCTGCTCCTTTGTCCCTAAATAAATTACATTATCTGTATTTTTGTGTACCAGAGGAACTCATTAGTACAATGCCATGAATGGAAAGCCTTGCATGTCCCAAGGTACCTTCTGTTAACCACCTCTGAAACTCATGTAACCATCTCCGAATCTCATGTACCCTGGTATTGTATTATGCACCATAAGATTATTTTTATGTTCCCTGTAGCCTGTCTGTGTTCATCTCTAACAGGAATGTTTCTAGTATCTGGAATTGTACGCACTAGTATACTCCTTGTATTGTTTGCCCTCCTTTATGTAGTTCCTCTGACGTGGAACCTATAAAAGAGCTTCTAGCTCGAAGGTGTTAATCCAAGATTTGAATAAATAAATAGAACGTCCTGGAACTGAGGGCTGTTCTGTATGCCTTATAAGCATTCGAAACATTAATCCCTCAGGGATACCTTCAGTTGCAATTTGACAGTTTCACGGTAGTTCACTACCTGAACAAACAAGAAGGTACCCATTCACACCCTCTCTGCCAAGAGTCCATGAGGGTGTGGCATTGGGCGATTCAGAGAGGCATTTACCTTTTGGTGGTCCACATTTCAGTGGTGTCAAATACACTGGCAGACTCCTTGAGCAGAACTTATGCTCGTGCTTATGAATGGGAACTCCACCCAGACATCTTGCCAGACGTCTTCCTGCGGTGGGGTCGCCTGGAGTTAGACCTGTTTGCCTCTCCACAAAACACAAAACTGCCTCTCTATTGCTCTCTAGAACGCAGTCCTAGAACTTTATGGCTGGGTGCCTTGTCTCATTCCTAGACAGGACAATTTCTTTACATTTTCCTGCCCTTTCCTCTCATACAGAGAGTACTGCTGAAACTGGTCAAAGACAGGGCGTCGATGATTCTCATAGCCCCCTACTGGCTGAGACAGATTTGGTTCCCCTTGCTGTAACAGATCTTGGATCGGGATCCTCTGCCTCTCTGTCCAGCCCTCCTTTCGCAGGAGAATGGCTCCATGCTACACCCGGACCTTCGCTCCCTGCGCCTGCACGCATGGCACCTGAGGACGTTGTCCTCTCTCTTGTTATCAGGTGTCCCCAGGGGTAGTGGAGATTCTGCAGTTGGCTCGGAAGTCCTCTACTAGGTCCTTCTACTCTGTGAAATGGAAACATTTCTCCACTGGGGCCTCTTTCTAGGAACTGGACTCTTATGAATGTTCCCACAGAGAATACTGGACTACCTACTCTCTCCCTCTGTTAGAGGGTGGCCTAAAATATTCCTTGATAAAAGTACACCTATCAGCTATTTCTGCTTTTCATTTACATTTACCTGTGGACAACAAACCATTGTCCTAGTTGCCTCTCATTAGAACCTTCTTGAAAGGTATCCTTCATTTACGTCCCCCTGTTCGGGACCCTATCCCAATGTGGTATTTAAATTTTGTACTTGAAAAATTGACTGAAGGTCCTTTTGAGCCAGCAGATACATGCAAGCTACAGTTTGTGTCATGGAACATGATTTTTTTGTTTGTTTGTAGCGATTACATCATGGTAGACATATCTGAGTTACAGATGCTTATGTGCAAGCCACCTTACTTACTGTTTCATAGGAATAGAGTGTCCTTATATACTAACCCCTCTTTTCTCCCGACAGTAGTTTCTGAATTTACTCTTAAGTCCATTCAGTTGCCAGTATATTTTGCGGAGCCTAAGAATCTAAGGGAAGCCCTGCTTCATACTTTCTATGTGAAAAGGACATTGAGACTTCTATCTTCTCCACACTGAACAGTTGCATAAAACTGAGCAACTGTTTGTCTCTTTTGCCCCAGGATGACTGGGTGATTGGGTTTCTAAGCAATGCTTGTACATATGGTTGGCCAACTGCATTACGTTCATATATAGCAAATATGATAAACCTCTCAAAGGATCCGTAAACCCCCACTCCACTAGAGGTATGGCTACCTCCACAGCGTGTTTTCAAGGTGTCTCAGCTTCAAAAATTTGCAAGGCTGCCACCTGGTATATTGTAAATACATTCACGAAGCATTACAGGCTACACATTGCTTCTAAGAAGCGTGCCACTTTTGGACGGGCCGTCTTCAATGGCCTCCTGTCCTAATCTACTGCGGTTTGCTTCCTCCTCCCATGGGCATCATAACTGCTTGGGATTCTTCCCATGTGTTATGGCCTGCTGCAAGAGATTCACTTGAAGAAGATAGTACAGTTGCGTAAGAACTTAGTAACAGTTAGATCTTCGATAGTATCTCTTGCAGCAGGCCATGCTGCCCCGCCCACCTTCCCTCTTGCTCCTGCTTCAGAAGGGTACCTTGCTCCATCCTCTCATGAAAGCCTTGAGCTGCTGCCTTTTTTGTTCCTCTCCTCAGTTCCCATTGGAAACCTATGATTCACTTTTCATATCGGTCGCTAAGATAGAAAAAAGAACTGAGGAATATCAAGGGGCCTCCCTTTTATATATGTACAAGAGCACATCAGGTTACAGGAAGAGACTGCTAGGAAATCATCCACAGGAAGTGTTGCCTACTGCTAGATAGCCCATGTGCTATGGCCTACTGCAAGAGATACTCTTGAAGATCTACTGTTACAGTAAATTCTTATGCAACTGTATGATGTCTCTGGAATGGACATGTCTGTATACTCCTCAGCACCCACCTCAGCTTCCCCTGAACAGTGGCAGAAAAGGAGATCAGGATGTTGGAAAAGGGAGACCCAGGAGTTGTCCACCTTAAAGAAGCAGGAAATGGATCATCGCAGTAGGAGTTGTGGAACACGGACTTGCCGCCATGAATCATCATCCTCAGTGTCACCACCAGATAGTCATTACAGTCATGATATGTGGAATCTGCTTTTAATGTACAACTCCTGACTGACCTTAATGGGGAACTAACATCAATCCCTCAACGGGATCCGAATTGTCGTTGGACCCGATACAAACTTGGGCAGAAATTGTGAATGACACTTGAAAAGGCCTCAGGAATACTCAGTGGTTTGTTTCTATTTTACAGTGTTGCAGGTCTTGTCACAGACTGCCTAATCGAATGCTGGGAATGTATGAAATAAATTGCTGTGTACTATTTTTTTTTACAGGTTCCATGTCTGTGGTTGTTTCACAGTTTGGCTGGGAAAAGACACTCAATTCAATATTTGTTGATCTTTTTTATTATTTTTTATTTTTATTTTATTGAATTTTGTTGACCGGGTAGGCCCACTGAGACTAGAAGTCCCTTTTTCAGGGGCGACCCGGTGGGAGGGTTACAGATGGTAACCTACTGAAATTGAACCAGATTAAACTGTTGGTGGTATTTTTAGTGAATGGGGGAAATTTGGCCAGGGCACTGGGGAAATTCCCCTACTCAACTGAGGGGGAAATTCTGGCCGTCCAAGATGGTGATCGAGAGTCATGGAGGAGGACAGGCTGCTGTGGAGGTGAGGGAGCTGGTCTTCTCCCACACCTCAGCACTGTTAGAGACTGAAGAAATAACTAACCTGCATGACGATGGAAAAAATATAGAAACAATGGAACAAAAAGAAAAAAAGGAAGCTCAGGGGAAGATATCTGAACTCTCTGAGGCACAGGAGGAGGGAATGGAAGTAGATTTTATCTCCGATGGATCCGAAGAGAATGGTTCAGGCAAAGAAGTTGGTTTAGAAACAAACAAAGCACATAAATTGCAGAAACTCCTGGACACTGAAGAACATAAGTTCTTGGCTTCCAAATCTTCCCTAATGCAGAGGATGTGACGACTTAAAGCTGACGCTGTCGGAGCTCAACAGCTGGGCAGTAGTGCAGACGTCTCAAAAGACCCACCTACTGCTGGAAGTAGCGCGATGACTGTGAGTGTTTCGACAGCAGAGAAGACACCTCCTCCTCCTGAGAGTACAAATAAAAATAGTGAAAAATTAAATGGCTAATAGAAAACAAAGTAAAAACAAACCTGAAATAGGGCCTTGGTCAGTGGAGACAGCCCTCCGGGGAGCAGGTTGGAAACAGTCTGAATCAGGACAGTGGGTCGCCTATCAGAATGCCATCACTGGGAGACTTTGTTTCTCCTCTCCCTCAGGCTGAAACAGGGGTCCAAATGTGTGCAGCTGGGGATGCAAATAGAGACAGTGACCTGCTGGTTATTCCAGAAGATCTAGCTTTAATTCAAAACCCGGTCCTGAATTTGCCTCCCATAGAGACAGCAACTAGAATAGAAGATACCACACAACCCCAGATTAAAGCGCCATTAAACATTATTCCAGACAGGCAGGGGAAAAAAAAGTTTTCTTCTTTATTTCGTCTGCCCGTCTTACCTGCGAAGCGCCACAACGCCGTAAGACTCTCCTATGTTGGTGGCCTACCTGAACCTCTAGACCGTGTATGTGTAGCTAGAAATCTTCTCAAAGTCTCCATGGAATTTTTCTCCCACGAGGTGTATGCCCTAATCCACATCTTGGGAGAAACAACATTTGATACATGTTTTAAAACCTTGAAGGGTCTAGAGAGATTTTGGGCAAAATACCACTCTTTAAAATGAAGGGCATCATGGACCCCATTCCTGGCTATCCCTCTAACAAAGTCAGCATATAAATCTATCACATCCTATTTAGGAACGAGGGAGTGGATTTGTCAGATGTCCTGTGTTGGCTAAAAATGAGATGTACAGTGTGATAGGAGAGCCTGAGGCCATTTTGGACACTGAGAGTATTTGGACCAGGGGTTGGAGGGTTAAAGCATTGTTAAAAATCAGATGATTCTGGAGTTCTTCACCTCCCAAACTCCTTTTTTCTAGGATGTGACGGGAGTTCTGTTCTATGCAGGACAGCCTAAGGCTTGCTACAAGTGCGGGTACCCATCCCACCTAAGTAGTGTGTGTGATACTGTAAAATGCTATCTCTGTGGTGATCTAGGTCATATAAGTTCTAACTGTTTAAATGAATGCAAATGTAATTTATGTGACTAAATTGGACACACAATTCAGAATTGCACCTGGGCTGCACGTAACCAGGAGCACCATGATGGGGGGACAGACCAACAGTTTATTATATCCCAGACCCGGGAGGCAAAAACTAGGATCAGATCAAACCCTACCTACCAGATTCTTGAGCCAGAGGAACCTTCTACCTAGACAGCTTCTCTCCCTGTGCAAGATAGAACCCTGGTTCAGCAGATGGAGCCCCCAAGACATAGGACAAATAAAGAGGTTGTAGCTGACCAAGACCTGACAATAGTGGAAATGCCCCCCAACCCCGAGCCTGTTCAAAAAAGCTGCAGACTGTCCACTAGGTCTAAATTAAAAGCAGTCCCCCCTTCAAAAACAGTTAGGACTTCTCCCTTACCCACTTAAAACAACTATGAGATTTTGCAGGAGTCATCAGAAGGATCAGGGGAAGATTCTGAGACCTCCTCAGTCCCTTCTTCACACCCGGAGGGGATGACCGACAGAGATGGGTTCCAAAGGCAGAGAGACCAAAAAAGGAAAACAAGGACAAAAAAAAAAGATATATGGGGTCAGGGAGAAGAAAATAGTGGCAAAGTTGTGGTAGTTGAAGAAAAAACATCTGGCCCCTCCTCCAGAAAGAAAAAAAAAATCATGTCCTGTACTAATTTTGAATGTCATACTATTAATGTAAACAGCATAAAGAGAGTAAACAAAAGAAACATTGTGTTTGCGTTTTGTGCTTCACTGCCATTTGGAATAATCTTTCTACTAGATGTTAGATTTCACACTCATTCTAAAATAAAACAGACCCAAAGACATTGGCTAAAGGGACCATTTTTGTGGTCAATTGACCAGGAGGCCTGCTGAGGGGTAGGCATCCAGGTACACTCCATGAACTTCAGGCTATTAAAATTATATGATGTGGGCCCCGTAGGGTATTAATACAGGATGTTCTAATTGACCAGATCCCATACCGCTTAATAAATATATATGAGCCCCAAACAAAAACAGGAAGAATAGAGCTCATCTCTCTTATTCAGTCATATTTACACACATCAAAACAAGTTATATTTGCCGGTGATTTTAACTGCAGTTGGAGTAGTCAGGATAAAAGCTCACATGCCACTACAAAAAAATATATTGTGACTCCCATTCTTTAAGTATGGCCATTCGAACAGCAAAACTGAAGGATGCATATTTGGAATTTACAAAAAAAACATACTCCTACATTCCAGAAAGGAATCCTGGCCACCAGGATTGATTGTTTTCTTGTCTTCAGGCTTGCATATTTAGGCAGCTATAGTCTCTCCTGAGGAACTTTCAGACCACAGAAGAGTTCTATAACTGTAGGCAGTACCCCCCTGGACTTTAAAGGCCCAGGTATATGGAAATTCAGTACTATTAACTCACTATTAAAAGATAGAGAGCTCCTTAACTCAGTAGGACAAACATACGAGCATACGAAATTTGCCAGCAGATAAAAGCCTAGAGGTCTATCAAGTCTGCTCGAATGTGCAGCTAGCACCCCTTATTCTGCAGCTGCCCCTCCCTTCCACCCTTCCCCTTCATTAACCCTCTCCCTTGTCCTGTTCCATCCTCGTTTGAAGCAGTCCACTGTTGTACTGCATACCACTTCTGCAGGTAACTCATTCCACCCAGCCACCACCCTCTCTGTAAAAAAAGTGTCTCCTCATCTCCCTCCTGAACCTTCCTCTCTCCAGTCTCGTATCATGGCCCCTGGTGGCCCTCCCCTCCCTTACTTTGAACAGCCCTTCTGTACCCGTCTTGTTTATTCCTTTCATGTATTTAAAGGTTTCAATCATGTCACCCCTGTCTCTCCTCTCCTCCAGTGAGTACATGTTCAACTCCTTCAACCTCTCTCATATGATAAGTCCCCCAGCCCCTTGATCATCTTTGTCGCCCTGCGCTGCACCCCCTCCAGTAACAATGTCCCTCTTCAGATATGGGCGCCAGTACTGCAACAGTAATCCAGGTGTGGTCTAACTAATGATCTATACAGTGGCAGAATCACCTCCTCCCTCCTCGAGATATACCCCTGCAATACAACCCAGCATTTTGTTGGCCCTTGCAGCTGCCTTCCCACATTGTGCCGAGTTGTTCATTGACCTGTAATGAGCACACCCAGATCCTTCTCCTCCTCCTCTGTCTGGACTAGCTGCACTCCCCTAGCTGGTAACTCCTCCTTGGGTTCTTCATCCCAAAATGCAGCACCTTGCACTTTTGGCATTAAACCCCAGTTGCCAGGTGTCTGACCAGGTTTCAAGCTTTGCCAGATCATCCTGCAACCCCTGCCATCCCCCTAGGTCATCCACCACCGCGCCAACCTTAATATCATCAGCAAACAGACTGATCTTGCTCTTGATGCCCCATGATATGTCTGCAATGAATATCCCAAACAACACTGGTCCCAACACTGAGCCCTGTGGGACACCGCTCGTCACTGCCCTTGGGTGTGAGAGCTCCCACCCACCACCACCCTCTGTTGCCTTCCCTGCAGCCAGTTTCCTACCCATCTCACCAGCTTTGCACCTGCCCTGTGCCTACTAACCTTCCAGCCTCCATGTGCACCGAGTCGAATGCCTTATTGAAGTCCAGATACAGGACATCCACTGCATGGCCCCCTGTCCAGTTGTCTAGTTACTCAGTCATGAACTCGACCAGGTTGGTTTGGCAGGATCTGCCACATATGAAACCATGCTGTCTGCTGTCCTGTAGTCCTTTGGCCTCTAGAGAGGGCCACCAGCTCTCCTTCAGGATAGTCTCCATTAGCTACCACGGTGGATGTGAGGCTCACTGGTCTGTAGTTTCCGGTTCATCCTTGGGGCCACTCTTGTGGAGGGCACCACATGAGCCATCTTCCAGTCCTGAGGTACACAGCCGAATGTAGTGAGGCATTAAATAGGTCTGCCAAAGGTCCTGCAAGGACCTCTGCCAACTCCTTCAGTACCCTGGGGTGGATGCCATCTGGGCCTGGCGCCTTGTCCACCCTCAGTGCCTTCAAACCATCTCAAACTCTGCCCTCCATGATTTCCCCATCTGTCACCACTCTCCCCCCCCCACTTCTGCCATTTCTCCCACCTTGGTGTCACCCCTCTTCTCTTTAGTAAATACTGAGCAGAAGTACTCATTTAGTGCTTCCCTTATCGTACCTGCTTCTACCCACCCCCTCCTTCCTAATCCTTACTATGTGGTCCTTACAGCTCCTTTTCTCCCTGATGTACTTAAAGAAGTCCTTCTCCCCCTTCTTAATGCCTTGTGCCAGCCTGAGTTCCGTAGATGCTTTGGCTCCCTTTACTGCCCTTGTCACCTCCTTCGATTCTGTCAAGTACTCCTCTCTGTCCTCCCCCCTCCCTGTTTTCTTGTACTTCCTAAAGGCAGCTCTTTTCCTCCTTACCTTTTCCATGACCTCCTTACTCAACCAGCTCGGTTTCTTAGCCCTAGCCTTCTTGCTCTCATGGCTTTGCAGCAGGTTTTGGCTGCCTCCACTATCCCCAGCTTTATGAGCTCCCCCCTCTGGTTAGTATCCATACTAGATTGAATTCTGGCCAGGTACCCTTTTACCACTTCCCCCATCCTCCCAAAGTCTGCCCTCCTGAAGTCCAGCACTCTTGTGCCAGATTCCACTCCTTCCTTGCCCATATCCAATGTGAGCCATACTGAGTGGTGGTCACTCCCTGACAGCAGTTCCTCCACTGTAAGTTCTCTCACAAAGTCCCCATTTGCCAGCACAAGGTCAGGGGTATTCCCTAACCTGGTTGGTTCACTGACTATTTGCAGCAGGAAGCTGTCCTGGAAGGCATCCAGCAGTACCTGCTCCCTTCTGTTCCTGGTTGTTGGGGTGCTCCAGTCCACTCCTGGCATGTTGAAGTCCCCCACAATCACCACACTACCCTTCTCGCAGGTCCTCCTGATCTGTCCCGCTAGTTCCCTGCCTAATCCTCCATCTGAGATGGTGGCCTGTACACTCACTCCCATTCTAGAATCCTATTCTTGGAATCCTGGATTTGCACCCAAAGTGACTCCGTACTACCCTCCTCCCCTTCCTCCCTTACACACTTCAGTCCTTCCTTCACATATAGTGCCACCCCCCCTCCTTTCTCAATCACCCTGTCTCTACGAAATAACCTGTACCCTGGTACAGACAGGTCCCAATCATTATATTGGGTGGCCCATGTTTCCGTGATGACTGCAATGTCCACCTCTCCCTCTGCCATGAAAACCTGTAACTCTGCAGTTTTCCTCCCAAGGCTCCTAGCATTAAGGATAACCACCTTCCACCCTTGTCTCTCTCTTCCCCCCCCCCCCCATCCTGCCCTCCTTTCCTAGCATCACCAATAGTACTTGCCATTTGTCCTTTGTCCCTGTTATGGGGGTAGCTCATATGATTTCCCAGCCTGTGGTCTCTGCATATCTCTTCCCAACTGCCACCCCCACTCCTAGTTTAAATTCCCAGCTTCCTCTATATACTCTTCCATCCTCTGTTCTCACTTTCTTTCCCTCCTCACTCAAGTGTAGTCTGTCCTTGGCATAGAGACTACTGTCCTCTCAGGTCCCTCCCACCCCCAAAGCCCATACCCTTAGCACAACACCAGGTTCTTAGCCATCCGTTAAATTCCTGTATTCTCAGCTTTCTTGTTGTGCTTGCCTTTGGCACGAAGTATCTCGGAAAAAGTTACTGATCTTCCTGCCCCTCACATAATTGTGCTAGTTCTTCAAACCTCCTCTGGACTATATCTACTGTCTTGTCAGCCAGGTCGTTTGTCCCAAGATGTATAATTAAATGAGGCTTGTCCCTACCCCTTCTAGCATATTTCAGAACAGACTGTCCCACCCTTTCCGCTGTCATTCCTGGCATGGCCTCCACCTAAATGCGACTATGCCTCTCCCCCTTGGTACCCCACCTAACTCCTCTTAGTATTGAGTCCCCCAGCACTAAGATTCCACCCCTCTTACTCCCTGCTTGCTTCCATTCATCTCCTCTCTCATTTCAGCTCCTCTTCTTCCTCCTGCACATTATTTTCCCCTTTACCCTGTTGCAATTCTCCCACAGAACTTCCCCCGCTCCAGTTTGGTCCAGGCATTTATCAATTACTCCTCTAATTTCATCATTTCCCTCCTCCACTTTCTTTCTCTCTAGCAGTGCACAGCTGTTTCTGAAGACCCTTCACAATGCCCCTCCTCTCTCTTCATAGTAACCTGTTCTCTCCTTTCCACTCCATGACTTTTGCCACTTCTTCGCCTCCCCTTCCAAGTCCCTATCTCCTCCTTCCATTTGTCTTTTGTCTCCTGACCTGGTTTCACCAGCTATCGTTCTTCCTGGCCTGGGCCCTTTGTCTCTGCTTCCTTCTTCTGACCCTCTCCTCACCACTGTTGGCCAAATCGCCTCCCTCATCTCCCCTTTTCCTCCCTCCAGTATTGGGCTAAACCCACCCCAATCTGCCTTGCCTGTCTTAGTTCCTCCTGCAGACCCTCAATCTCCTTTCTAAGTTTTCAATGTGGTTGCACACTAAACATTCTCCACACTCCAGGCAATGTTTAGAAAGATTGGTGTACCGCAGTTGTTGCAGCCTGCCACCTACCCATTGCTGTCGTTGCCCACCAGCGACCCCCCAACCTTCCAGATGCAGGATACCAAACACTCCCCCAAGTCTCCCCTCTATCAGTGCAAACCTTTTTTTTTATTTCCCTTACCTCCTTTGTTGCATACGTTTAGATATATTGAGCAACTGCTTTTTATATTCCTATCCTTCCTATCCACACTCAGAAAGAGATTTTAAGTAGCCATTGCACAACCTTCTTCAAACTCCCACTCCTCCTTTTCCCAATGCAATATCAGTGCGAAGAAGTAATAATGAAAGCTCCTAGATTTGCATTTACTTCCCTTCCACTGAGAGAGCAGTCATCTCTTCACTTGCTGCTGTTCCTTTCCTGGATATCTGCTTCTGCTATCACAGGTGCATATCATTTGCCTGTTTGAGGAAGTGATGTCAGAACCCCTAGTATAAAGGAAATAATGGACCAGGGGTGGGACCAGCCCAAGTCTTCCAGACACAATTGGGTAGCTGAGGCCTCTGGTCAGACCATTAGCACCCTTCCCCCACTATGCGCTCAAACTTTGCAGCTAGTGAAGCCAGCAACAATGAATCACAGTTCTACTCAAAGCCCCCAAAATAGGTTTGCTACCCAAAGAAACAGGACTCCAATTCAAACAGCTTCACCAACACATCATCAGAATAGGCTTGGAATTAGAAGATATAGGTCTCCAATTCAAAGAAACAGACACAGTTAAATTACACCAATTATGTTTTAAAACAGAAGAAATAGGCCTCTACAAATACAGCCTGCCACACAGTGAACCAAACAAATGAGCCCACTTATAGCTACCAAAACAGGTTTCAAAATTCCAACAGCCCCAAACAATACCCTGCTAGCCCCTTAGTAGTAAGAAAGAAAAGAAATAATCTACCAAGTAGAATCCACGTAAAACAATGTAAAACAGGAAGCTACTGTACTGTAGATCTGATTCTGTCCCCCTTCTAGTTCCTTCTGAGAAGCCAAAGTCAGCTCTTATCAGCAAGAAAGTCTGTGTGGATATGTTATGAAGACCCTGTAAGGTGGTGGGAGGATACAAAATTAGATTTGACATCATTATTAAAACAATATAGCAAGAATAAATGCAACACCATATACCTGCAGTACTTGCATCGGAGACATCACGCCCAAAATGTACTGACCATTTCAAACAACATGAGGTCTTGCTGTATTCTGACTATATGCAGTTATCCCCAGCACTTGAACTGCCCCGGAAAGTAGTTAACTCTATAAAGAAGCACAGAACGTTGAGCTCAAGCTCAGTTTTCAAACCTCTGTTTGTAGCACTCTGAAGTGTAACCGTCAGATTTTTTACTACGCCTAACTGTGAAGTCGCTCTGGAGATACCTCCTGCACTTCGGTTCGGTATAGTTTAAATCGGTCGGTTTTACCTCACTGCTTCTTTATTTTCGGTCTTCTTACCTCTGTCTCAGTAACAGTAAGTGGTAGTAGTAGGTAGTTTATTGTGATTCTGGTATTATTGTGGAAATTGTTTTTGCCTTCGGTTCTTCGGTCGGTCCAGTGTGGAACCAAATCCCATTCTATTTGAGTTTTGTTCAAAAATATTGCTGTGGTTTCTGGTACTTATCGGTTCCTAAAAAAAAAAATCTGATTTTTCTGGATTTTTTTAACTGACCCGTGATATGGTTGGAACCGATCAATTTTTAGTTGCCTGGCGTAAAAGCTGGTAAGGGTAACTGTTTCAGTATTTCGGCATGTCTGAGAAACCCCAAAAGAAAACCGGTCCTACTGGGTTTCAACACTGTACCAAGTATAAGGAGGCCTTTGCTAAGGCCGACCCTCACCTCGTCTGTGTTTACTGTCTGGGGTTTGACCACCTCAAAGAAGACTGCCAGATTTGTAAAAAGTTTCCCAAAGCCACTCTTGAAAAACGTTTGAGTAGACTGAGGGAGGCCAAGAAGTCCGCTGACCTGGATGGCCAGCCTGGTTCGGTTGCGACCGAACCTGAGGAGGTGCCCACTGACCTGGGTGATAACTCCTCAGGCAAAAGGAGAGCCGTTTCTGTGGAATCGGTTTCTAGTAAAAGGAAACGTAAATCAGCCGGTTCGGATCAGACTTCCCATGGTCCGACCGCTGAGGAGATTGCAAAAGCGATCACTATAGTACAGTCGCTTTGCCCGGTTCCGACCGAACCGACAATGGTTCACAGAGGTTCGGTTCAGTTGGACATAGTCGCTTCTGGCATTGATCCAGAGGCTTTCTATGAGGGCGATTGGGATGGAGAAGAAGAGTATGAGGAAGAGGAAGATGAAGGCCTAGATGAGCCAGTAGAGCCTGACATCTCCCCAGACAGGCCTTCCAGTGTGTCTCCTCCCAGACTTTCTGAGTCCCCCTCCCATTTCTTGTTTTACAAAAAGTGGCTGATACTCTTCAGTTCTCAGTTGAAGAAGCTGAACAGGATCAGGAGGAACCTGACTTCATGGAAATGATGGATGTCCCAGAGTTGAAGAGAGGGTCTATCCCTCTGCATAAATCCCTGGTGAAACAGACACAAACAATTTTGCAGTTTCCAACTTCTATACCTCCTGTGGATAAAAAGATGGACAGGAGATATATGTGGTCAGGTTCTGGAACATAATTTCTTACTACTCATTGCAGCCATGTTGGGGTAGTGCGGGCTGCAGCCTGTGACAAGGCTAATATTCCCCTGGCATCCCACCCCCCAGATAAGGATTCCAGGAAAGTGGATGCCATGGCCAAAAAGCAATACTTGGTATCCTCTTTGGGACTCAGACTAGCTAATTATATGGCATATACAGCCAAGTATCAGAAATCGAGGTGGGATACGGTTCTGGAACTGGCTAAGAGTGCCCCTTCCCAGCTAGCCAAGGAGCTGGAGAAGGTGGCTGCAGATGGTACTGAGGCATCCAAGGTCCAATTTCACGCTGCTGTTGACTTGAATGATGTGCATTCCAGGGTCATGGCTACATCTGTCTCCATGAGGAGATTAGCTTGGATCAGATGTACCAGTTTGTCACAGGATACCCAGACTAAGGCCATGGATTTTCCTGTTGCTGGTAACACTCTGTTTGGCGAACGGACAGAGGCTTACATGAAGAAGATGAACAAGTACAGGACCACCTACAGGAGTGCTGCAGCAAAAGAGAAGCAGGCCGCTCCTCAGAAGCAGCAATTTAGGGCTGGCAGGGGCAGGCCTTTTCACAGGCCTTTTTACCAAGCCCAGGCTTCCTCTTCATTCCAGCAGAGGGGGTTCTTCAGGGGAAAAGGTAGACGAGAGATGACCAGGACCCCAGCATCCACTCAGTCCAAGCTCCCTGCCAAACAGACGCCCTGAGGTGTCAGTCAGGGTCGCCTCCCCAATTCCTCTAGGGGGCAGGCTGGCTCACTACTCCCAGGCCTGGGAGTCCATTATTTCAGACAGATGGGTCCTGGAAATGGTGAGCCAAGGACTTGTTCTCAGTTTCAAAAGGTTCCCAAAATTGAGAGCAAGATCTTTCAGCCCCCTCTCCCCCTTGGAGACAAAGGCCTTAGAGGCAGAAGTCTCCTCTCTTCTGCTCATGCGAGCAGTAGAGAAGGTACCTCTTTGTCACAGGGGAAAAGAACTTTATTCCAGATACTTCCTTACCCCAAAAAAGACGGGAGTGGCAACCCATCCTAGATTTAAGGTACCTCAAACACTTAACAGAACCAAAGTTCAAAATGGTGACTCTAGGAATAATTCTTCCCTCTCTGAGACCAGGAGATTGGCTAGCCTCCCTGGATCTCAAGGATGCCTATTTTCACATACCCATCAGACATTCCCACAGAAAGTACCTCAGGTTCGAGTTGCCCTCAAGCCATTATCAGTTCAGAGCCATGTCTTTCGGCCTAACATCTGCTCCAAGGGTGTTCACCAAGTGCTTGGCAGTAGTGGTGGCATTCCTCAGGAGACGAGGTATTCTTCTGTTCCCATATCTGGACGACTGGCTCCTAGTAAGTCAGTCCTCAGATCAAGTCAGGTCAGCTTTAGAGGTCACTCAAAGGCTCCTGGAGTCCTTGGGTTTCATTCTAAACCTAGAAAAGTCAGTTCTGGAACCTACTCAGCTGCTCACTTTCATGGGGTGGACATAGACACTACCGAGGCAAGAGCATTCCTTCCTCTTTCAAGAGTCCAGTCTCTAGTCACTCTGGCTTCCTCTTTTCACCCTCTAGTTTCTCGTCCAGCCAGACATTTTCTTCAGTTACTGGGCCACATGGCAGCCTCCACAGCTGTGGTCCAGGGAGCAAGGTTTCAGATGAGAGATATTAAATTTCATCTCAGGTCTTACTGGTTTTAGAAAAAGGACCTTCTCTCCAAATTGGTTCCAGTGTCTCAAACTCTAGTTCAAGCACTCCAGTGGTGGCTGGAGGAGGACAACCTTCGACAAGGTGTTCCATTCATCAGTCAGACTCCTTCAGTAATTCTCACCACTGGCGCCACTCTCCTAGGCTGGGGGGCTCACCTGGATCAGCTTATAGCTCAGGGAATCTGGTCTCACCAGGAGTCTCTCCTTCACATAAATCTTCTAGAGTTGAGGGCTGTCTTTCTAGCTCTGCGGACATTCTCAGCTGTGGTTCGGGGTACAGTAGTACAAATCAGGACAGACAATACCACAACCATGCGGTACAGCTACAAGCAGGGAGGCACCCTGTCCTTGGCCCTGTGCACAGAGGCAATGAAAATAGGGTCTCTGGCTTATTCCCTTCAAGCTTCCCTGGTGGCTGTGCACCTCCCAGGGAAGGACAACATTTTAGCAGATGCTCTCAGCAGAATTTCTCAGGGTCATCACGAATAGACTCTGAATCCCCTGGTCCTTCAGGTTATCTTCAAGAGGTGGGGTACTCCAGGGATGGATCTCTTTGCAGCCCCAGACAATCTTCAACTTCCTCTCTTTTGTTGCAGGCCTCCTCTCCTAGGCTCTGTACACCAGGAGGCTCTACTATTGGATTGGACAAGCAGGTTCCTGTATGCATTTCCTCCTTTCCCTTTACATAGAAACATAGAAGTTGACGGCAGATAAGGACCGCAAGGCCCATCCAGTCTGCCCATTTCTTTTTCTACTTTATAAATGTGCCATCGGCCTTTGCTCTGTCAGTGGCCTATCTATTCATACTCATTTGTATTGCTCCCTTATGCCTATCCCATGCCTGTTTGAAGCCCTACACTGTATTCATAGCCACCACTTCTTGAGGTAGGCCATTCCATGCATCCACCACCCTTTCTGTGAAAAAGAATTTCCTCACACTCCCTTAATCAGCCCCCCTCTAATCTCATGCTGTGTCCTCTTGTCCTGCTATTTTTCTTATATTTAAACATGTTAGACTCTTTCACCTTGTTAATGCCCTTAAGGTGTTTGAATGCCTCGATCATATCACCTCTCTCTCTCTCTCTCTCTCTCTCTCTCCTTTGCTCAAGGGTATACATATTGAGCTCTGTCCTTTGATATTCAGGGTCCTGATCAAAATCAGATCTGCCTTGCAGGGTGATTCTAGTGGCTCCAGACTGGGCCAGACAGCCTTGGTATCCTCTACTACTGTCACTGCCTCTGTGTCTTCCCAGACAGTTCAATCTTCTGACATCCTGTCGGGGAAGGATCCTCTACCCCAATCTTCAGGCTCTCAGGCTCAAGGCCTGGCTCTTGAAGAGTTAGAATATGCAAATCTAAATCTTTCTCAATCAGTCTTAGATATTCTAAAGGTTAGCAGGAAACCTGCTACCAGAAAGACTTACAATTCCAAGTGGAAAAGATTTGGGTTTTGGTGTTCCCAGAAACCTGTTCAGCCAGAGTTGGCTGACATTGCTACTGTATTGGACTAATCTCCCAAACATGCTGTGTTACCTACATATATGTCGGTCCTTTATGTTAACAGAGCTCAAAAGAAGGTAACCTGGAGGGCTAAACAGCTCACATTTGTAGCTTGAGTTTGTAAAGCTTACGCAGGTTCCGTGAGGTACACTGGTTACATCTAATGGGTTTTCAGTACAGCTGATTGCTGTTGCAGATCCATCTATAAGGGAGTAGTGGTTACAGGTGAAGCAATTGGACGTAGTGCAGGCACACAAGATGCACCTTTTTGTAAAGTAAGCATAAGGTTGGTTCCTAGCTGGAAAACTCGATATGGTCGGAGAATTTGGTGTTAACACTTTTTTCTTTTATTGCTTTTAGTATTGGTTGTAATGCCATTACCTACTTCAGCTTTTGGCACTCAAGTGAACCTCTCATAGCTTACATGAGTACCATAGGGAACAAGATTTAACATAGATTTGCTTGTTCAGTGTCTGTAGTTACTTCCCATATTACCACATGAGACTGCTCAGTGTAGACAGCGGCATCAAAATAGGAAAGTCCTCTGAAATGGGGAAAATCCACCAGATGTATTGCCCAAAAACTGAAGCCCTCAAAAAAAAAAAAATTATATCTTCGCATAGAGGCCACCCTCAAATAATAGTCACACCACAAAACAAAATATTGTAATAGAAGCCACCCTTGAATATAGACCGTGGCTAGTATTCAAGGGCTACCTCCATTTCGAAGAACCAGGCAGTTAGTATGGTTTTATAGAATCAACCTGGATGCAATGAGCCACTTAGTTACCAAGCTACACTAACATAATGTGACAAAATGTATGTTGGGATTTATTTTGTTTCAAGATTCACTGACCTGTTAGACAGCTAGATCCACTGCGCTCCATTCTGGATGGAAGAGGGATATGGAAACTGACGGTAACACAGTAACACGTCATGCCACACTGAGGCACCATAATTTGGTGTTTGTAATTGCTTTGCTGCTGCTTGAATGTTTAAAAGTCTAAATTACCAATATTGCCTATGGGGTTTATGCCCACTGAACTGTTATGTTCTGTGTGAGAGCTGGTTAGGGAAACAGACATTAACACCCCATGCCATGCTGAGCCTCCATTGTACTTCTATGGGTGAAGTAAGAAGCTGTGCTGTTGTTTGAAAGTATTGCCAGTATTGGAGCAGGTGGCAGGTAGGAGACCGATGGAAGATCATGCACGTATTGCCTGCTGTACTCTTCACCTACCTCTGGCTGTTCGGACAACAGAATTACTTAGTACCTTGGGCAGCTGTTTAAATAAAAGCTGCTCTCGATTAAAAGCCACTGGAAAAAAACAAGAACATG
Source organism: Neoceratodus forsteri (assembly GCA_016271365.2). Classification (NCBI taxonomy): domain Eukaryota; kingdom Metazoa; phylum Chordata; order Ceratodontiformes; family Ceratodontidae; genus Neoceratodus; species Neoceratodus forsteri. The sequence continues at coordinate 1,398,541,320 of CM028129.1, read as the reverse complement.
AAGTAGAAGCCATGGCTTTTAACTGAAGATAATATAGTATTCGAAAAAACGCTGAGTAGAACTGGCGAACACATTCAGTTGCTGATAGCTTCTTTGATGTCCGGCCACCATCCTCACATAATTATTGCTTGCAGTACTATTATGAGGAACTCTTAAGACCCTCATATTTCTTTACCTGGCCAGATATTCTCAACACTCAGTCTTTGTACATGCATAGGTAAGATCTTTAACATTTTCGCTTCGAATTGCACTCCCCATTCCAATTAGAGATGGTTGAGGTGCTGCCACTGTGCTTTGAGTAGTCTTTGCAGCAAGGCAAAAAATCTTTGCATAGATTCACCATTCCCAAATGGCAGACTCCACAGTAAAATCTCCCTGAAGTTCGCCCTTGAAGGATAGCCAGCTCCATTAGGCCATCATTTTGCATAGTCTGCTACTTGAAGTTGAGTGGGTGGCCTGATTAAAAAAAAAAAAAATTAAAACAAATCCCTTTCCTCCTTCCATGTAGCATCCCATCTCTTCTCCCCACTACTGTCCTGATAACACGTTAAGCACTCAAACATCTCCTTGGGTGCATTAACTTTGATATGATGCTGGATCCAGAGGTGGTGACTGGAGCAGCATTCCTCACACTGTCTTGGCCCTCCACCATCTGAATGAATGAGAGCATGCTGATAGTGTTTGGTGTTGGTGTTAGGAGGGCTGCACCACACATCATCTGAGGATTTAACATATCTGTCTTAGCATATCCATTTTTCAAAGCCAGTGCGCTGAATAGGGGAGTTAAGTTGCTCTGTATGTTTATTTGGACCGTGGGGGTGGGATTGGGTTAGAATCCTGAGTGTGTTGAGGGAAAGCTGGGTACAAAACAGTTATTGAACTATGCTGATAGAGGGGGAGGAAGGTGGCAGCAGTGGTGCTAAGTGGGTTAGGACTGGGGAAAAGGGGTTAAGTTTTTTAAATTCTGAGACGGGGGGGTAGAGTTTGATGGATTGGGTGTTTTGTGATGAGTTGCTTTGATGGTAGAGGAAGGGATTTATTTGAGAATGTCCCAGTGAGGAAGACTGCAAAGTGTCAGCATGCTGGGGATGTTTGTCCACAGCTCCAGACACTTGTAATTGTCTTTGTACTGGTAATTTAAATTAAAATATGGCATTTTGAGTACTTACTGTGCTGTTTATTTTTTTTAGTCTTCACTGAGTGAACTTTCTTACCGGTCGTGATGTTTGACAGGGGACCTTGTGGACGAGATAAAACTTTGCCAGCAAATGCATTTTACTACACTTTCTGAAGATTTTGGCAAACTTGATGAATTGCCAGTACTTTGCCAGTCTTCATAAAGAAATGAAGTTCGACACATCTTCACCTGCAAACTTACTCTTTTTTTATTTTTTTTTTAAATTGCTGTTTATTCCATTTCTTCTCCCCAGCTGCCAGGTCCTCCTTCAGCCTACACAAACTCTTCTGCCATCAGTAGGAGTCCTACTCTGCTTTATGGTCTTGAGGCCCAACAGGAGGAGCCGCTGAGGCCTGAGAGGGGTCAACAGGGCCCTACTGTGACATTGGGGGTGGGGTGGCTTCATCTGCCTGGGGTGGCTGGGGTATTTTTTTTCCCTTGCTGAGCCCTCCCTTAGCCTTCACTAGAGCATGGTCCTGAAGAGCGACCCCACTGAACGTGCCTATCAGGGCTGTCAGAAGGGTGGGTAAGTCTTGCCCTATCTTTGGAACTCACCTGCCGGACATACTCTGGGTATGGGGTGCCTCTGCGTCACTCGCCAGGCAAACAAGTGCATGCCAGCATAGGCTGGCTCCAGAGGGACCACTTACTTCTTTCTGCACTACACGCCTTCACCCTGGGCCACCAGAGGGCAGTTGTGCAGCATAAGGAGGTACCATGCCTCCCCAAGGTAGGCCTACAAACTTTCTTGTTGATAGTTTTGTGTAAGTTACTTGGTGGAAGTATTGCAGTCCTGTTGTTACTACATTTAATCATTTTATTCTTGTGAGTATATAGTCTGGAGTAGTCTTTACTAAGTAAATATTTGAGCTGAGAAAGATGTCACTGATGCCTCGGGGGATAGTGTCCATGTACCTTTCTCACTTTCATTGCTCCTTATTGGGGCAGGCCTTTTCCTACCATCTGGATTCTTGTCTACTGGGATACTTTGGAACTCACAGAAAGGAAAATCAATCATCTTTATTTACCAAGCGAAACACATTTGAGCAAAAACTCATTTTCAAGGGGGACCTGGAGAAATACACAAATCAGAACAATAGTATAGAAATAAAAAATAAGAGATACGGCATAATGCAGGATGACAGCGTGACACCAAACCCAATATATACAATATTCACAGGCGTAGAGAATGTAGCACAGTAATCAAATACGTTATATACATGAATAATAAAATGAGAACGGAGGAGGAAGGATGAAGCAGAACATAATAGAGAAGTTGAAGGTCAGCCAAGGAGAAGGAGCTGAAGCCCAAGGCCATAAGGCCCACATTCAGCAGAAACCATCACAGGACTCCTTAAAGGAGCATGCATAAAGTGTTTTAAAAGCAGTCATTTTGATAGGGGTGGCCAGCTTCAGGGTTTTTTGAAGTTTATTTCAAAGCTGAGGGAGTGCACAGCTTATGGATGCTCTGCCAAAACTTGATTTAAGTTTAGGTACTATTAAGGAGATGTAGGAGAGGCTTCTCAGTGAGTAATTACCTGCAGAGCAACTGGGCAAGCAGTCAGATATAATGTGGAAGCTGTTTTGTGATGGCTCTGAAGGTTCACAGAGCAGCATTTCTTAGCCTTCTATAGTTAAGGGAAGTCCAGCCTACTGTGGAGTAGAGGGAGCGATGATGAGTGGAATACGGCGCTCCTGTGATAAACCTGATAGCTCTGTGATAGAGAATGTCTAGTTTGGCCAGTGCAGAGGAAGGACCTTGACAATAAAGGAAGTCTGTATAGTCTGAGAAAGAAAGGTGGTTTGTACCAGCCTTTTTTTTTTTTTTGGCTTCCTGAGTTAGTAGATGTTTTATCCTGAAAAACAGGGCAAGACACTGCTTGAGTTTGTTAGAAAGAGCCTCAATGTGGTCAGAAAATGAAAGCTTACACTCTAACCATACCCCCAAATATTTTAATTCGCCCACAGATTCCAAGGATTCACCAAGGAGTGTGATAATATGGGGTACTGTTCCCATAGTGGAGGGATTTGTAGCATTGACAAAGGGTGAGAAAAAACATCGCATTCATTTTTTTGGCATTTAAGAGAAGCTTTTGATTAAGTAGGTTTAATTGCAGATGATTTGAAATCAATTTGAAGGTCCCTACAAGCGTATTCAGGGGTAGGCCTGCCAATATAGAGGACAGTGTCATCCTCAAAGAGGTGGATGTTGGCTGATTGAACTCCAGCGTCTGTATTAATATATAACGCAAAAAGCAAGGGTCCCAGTACGGATCCCTGAGGCACACCTCTCAGCAATGATATCAGAGGGGAGTCTCCCCCCCCCCACACCAGCTTTGACCTGCTGTAGTCTTCCATTGAGGTAACTGGAAAACCATTTCAGTGCAGCTCTATCCAGGCCGATATTGTGGAGAGTATCCAGAAGCAAGTCATGATCCACGGTGTTGAATGCCTTGCTTAGATCAAGGAATACGGCTCACACATAATTCTTCGTGCCAAGGTCCTTCTGCCAGTCATTCGTAACCTTTGCAGGTTCGGACACTGTGCTGTGGTGAGGTCGGAATCCTGACTGTACAGGATTAAGAAGGTTGGAAGAGTCAAGATAATTTTTAGGCTGAGAATTAACCAGCTTCTCTTAACAGTTTGGAAAGGATGGAGAGAAGGTAAATTGGCCTGTAGTTGTTTAGGTCACTAGGGTCACCCAATCTGAATAGCGGGATGACCTGAGCAGTCTTCATATTAGTGGAAGGTCCCCCTGCTCAAGGGACAAATTATAAAGATGTGTAATAGGTACAGGCAGGACATGGTAGCTGTCAGTAAGCAGAAAATAACATTGTTTGATTTTCCTGATACTGTATCTTAATCAGAAGTGAGACAACCAAGACAAGTTGGTGAGCGAGAAATATAACTTTTAGAGAAGACCATCTGGAAATAAGCAATACTGGTTATCATTTTACGGTTTCAGGTTTTAGTAGGCTTTATTCTTTCACAGTAACCAATACAAATGACAGACAAAAACCGGTATAATTCAGGGTACAGAATGAGTGCTACTAAAACTTCTTGTACAAGTAAGTGAGGGAATTCTCAGCAATATTTGAATAACTAAGCTCAACATGTGATAGAAAAGTTAACAGTCTGATAATTTGTTTTTTAATGCCAAGAAAACAGGTTCATTAGTATCTCAAGAACTAAACTTAAAGTGGTGTCATAAGCAGCATACCTGTCTTGTTCACCAGTCATAAATTGCTTAAATACTACAAATTAGAAGGGCAAAAATATTTCAATTTCTGGGGAACTGTTTAGTAATATAATGATACGTTATTAAAGTAACTATTATTCATAAACAAATATTATGTTTTTTTCTAGGCTCACTGGTGGGCAGTATTGCTGATGGGAATCGCGCTCATAATGTTGATGGCTGGCTTTATTAAAATATGCAGCGTCCACACACCAAGCAGCAATCCGAAACTACCGCCTCCTAAACCTCTCCCTGGTAAGGAGATTCATTTTTGTATAGATAATTGCAAAATTGAATGTGTAATCATACCAGTCTGGTTTACTTCAGTTGGTTAATATGATTTAGCAAAGTAAAGTCATGATCAGACATCCATAGCTGATCTTCCAGGAATTAATCACCATTGATTCACACTAGTGCGTCTTAGCTGGAGGTACTAGGTCCTTGCAGGAGCCAGAACTTTTCAGGAGGGCTGGCGCCGAGGTAAGTTGTTTGCATACAGGGAACTGACAGACTGACTCGTGTTGTTACAGCTTACCGTGGCGCTGGCTGTCAACCGCCTCAGTTCCTTTTTTCCCCACTGACGAGTGCGTGTCACTGACAACGTTGTTTGCCCGTTGAAAGTCAGAACTTCACATCTATGTGACAACAGCATTCAGATCTTCTCAGTTTTAGTGTTAGAACTAGAGGTTATTTTTGTCAGTTTAGTGTTTTTACAGAACTATTTGTGGTAGTTTTCACACAGTCCTACCAAGTCTGTGGTTGATGGCCATGGAGGACAAAGGTAGGGAGCCTTATCAGGCAGGCTGCCTCAGCAGTGGGCTTTGTCTGGTCCGCTTTCCTTTTTGGGAAAGAGTTCTAACCATGGGAGGTCCTGTGCTCGGGAGGAAGGACAGTTGTACCGAAAGCACAAAAGAACAGGCAATTTCTCAGCTCACAGGGAGAGAGAGGACCCTCATAGGTTACAGTTGCGCCCCCCCCCCCCATGGTCCCATTTTTGACACTACCAATGCAGCCATCAACAGGCTGGTAGGGGACATCCTCACAGAGAATAGTAGTTATCAGGGTATGGCCACCCACTTATCACTTTCCTTCCCCTCTGGGTTACAGGTGGGGAGGATGCTACCTTTATGGTTTGTCATAGGCCTTCCACCCTTCCTGCTACACTTGGGGAGGCAGGTTGCAAATCTGTGTCAGCCATCCTGGGAGTCACTAGAGCTACCCCAGGACATAGTTTGAAACTGCGTAGATGGGGCAGGATGTTCAGGGTAACAGAGTAGTCACCCCAGACATATCTGAGCCTGAGTATAATAAACCACAGGCCACTCTGCCATCAGGTCAGCAAAGATAGTTGGCCCAGCTCCCATGACAGCTATGCCACGGTAGGAGCTTTTCCAGAACCGTGCAGGTGGTGGTGAGGGGCAGGATATTTGTGAATAAGTCCTGTGACACCTCAGAAGCTGCCAAGGCATCTGCCCTTGGCTTCCATCTGGAGACGCACCTGATTTAGAGTGGCTGGTTTTGCCATTAACAGGCAAAGAACTCTTTCCATGCCCTCTTCCGAAAAAAGAGCTGAAGTAGAAGTGTCACTGGTTACAGGCCTTCCTTTCAGCCTGTAGGCCATAACTGGAGCCTGGAACCCTTTTCTTCTCTCTCTCTCTCTCTCTCTCTCTCATACCCAGCTTAAGCGTATGTAGAGGGTGTCTGGTTGTCCGGCTAATGTTCCTAGCTGATCCACTGGTAGCTGCGTCCTTCAGGCCAGTAGAAGGGCATCTGCCCATGCCTGACCCACCTGGCCACCCATTCCTTATGCTTCTAGCCACATAAACAGGAGCCCTGTTGTAGTGGTGCTTGGTTCACTGTTGCTGTTTCCATCAGCATTGTTCACAGGAATGGCCATCGGACAGCTATCACACAGGGTAGTGATACCAAAGGACTAGGCCTAAACAGTGGTAACAAGAGCACAGACGGCAGATCTGAGGCTTACCTCAGGCCCCAGAGTTTGGACTTTTTCCTTTTAAATATATCAGATCCAGAGTAGTCACCCTGTGGACCCTGCTACCATACCTGGGTTTAGGGCATTGCGTTCTTCTTAAGGATGGGGGGCTGCGAGGGGCAGCTGCAGAATAAGGGGTGCTAGCTGCACATTCGAGCAGACTTGATAGACCTCTAGGCCTTTATCTGCTGGCAAATTTCGTATGTTCGTAAAGATAGGTATGGAGTAAGCCAGCGGGTTACAGTTCTTGTTCTCTAGAGCATACACTAGCAGTCCAAGGAGTTCCCCTGCCCTTATTATTTTCAAATGATAGGGGTTCATTGTGTCAGTTCACTCCAGGATGTAGTTTTTATATATTCCTGCATGGACCCACCACGTGTTCCATGTTGCAGACATCACAGTCAGTATGCCTCCGGTCTGACCAAACTTTGGCGGTACTTACGAGATATGGGGTACAGTCTAGGGCCAACCTCCCCCTCACTGAACAGGCTGCCCAATTGCTAACCCAGCCATAGTGGATCCATCTCGCAGGTCTCTAGGCCTACTAGTAATGAGTACGGCCCTGATAGTCAGGACAGGGCTGTCCGCATTTAACGGCTTTTTAGGTGATCCCTAAAGGCATTGGTCACCGCACATATCGAGGTGCTGGAGTACAGTATTCCCCCATCCCTTTCTGCAGCAACCCTTTTTAGCTGCAAAGGAGAGTAGCCTCTTGGTGCACAGGAGGGTGTCGTCGTCGTCCCCCCCAATATGACATCAAGCCTTCTGTGGATTCAGATGGGTAACATCAGTCAGGGGGAGGACACTCCTCCTACCTTTACAGCAGGAAATACTAAGACTCGGGGGCTGCGCATACCAGCACCACAGACTGGTGAATCTGGCTGTGGCTGTACACTCCTGCTTTTCTGCTAAGGCCTAGTATCACAAGAAGGGAATGCTGGGGTCTGTCAGGCCCTTATCTGGAGTTATGGTCCTGCCTGGCTCCCACAAGCATAGTCATGGACAGACTTAGTCTCTGATGAAGTGGTTACTGTCTGGGAAGCGACGGGGAACATCGTCCTCCAGACCCATTTAGGCTACTGTTCTTGTACAGTGCCTCTAGTCCGTGGTATCTGCTATTTTTCTCAGACACAGATTCTTTCAGTGCACTTCGGGCGTTGGTCCATCTTTCCATTTGCCCATTGCAGGTGGTACTGTTGCCCATTTGATAGGGATCTGTATATCTAGCAGAGGCCTATGATCTTTAAAGTCTCTTGTTACAACACAGTCCTAACTGGAGGCATGCATTGGAGAGTTACCTAGGCTTCTTTTGCAGCAAAGGTGACTAGCGGCCTGTGTGATGAAATATTACCATGGCTCCCTCTGAGCTGGCTGTGCATGCAGGAGTATGCCTCTTCCCCAGAAAGAGAGCTCCTTTTGTCTACTGCCACCCCTTCCTTTCGAAGGATGTCTCAGCTTCAGGCAGACATACAAACCTTTCTTCTCACCTGCTGCACGAAGGCTGCGAGTCTTTGTGCCCTCATCTTGAGTGTCTCCTGTTGATGCCCAGAATACTCTGGTGTTCTGTATGCTGTGTCACTGCCTCCAAGAGGTCTCTCAGCTTGGTTTTCAGCCTTCTTTGAACAATAGGGCCTTTTGTCTATGACCGGGGCGTGCCTAGCAGGCTGGTCACCTGCAATCTTACTTCGGGAAGAAGCTGTTGCAGCAGGTACCACAATTAGGACTCAGGCCTTCAACTCCCACACTAGGATCAGGCATCAGAAGTCTCTTTCCGCCTTCCTAGTAGAATCAAAATTGGCTGCCGTGGAACGGGCCTCTTCCTCAGGGGAATCCGACCACCCTCCCACCCACAAGCAACACAAACACCAGGAGCACAAGGACAGAGAAAGGTCCCACTCTAGGCCCAGGTCTTCGGGCTCGAAGTCCGGGTCTTCAGGGCATGACTCCCGTCTCACGGCCCTTAAACCATCTTCTGGGCCTTCTGTGACAGTCTCCTGGAACTACCTTTCATCCTTTGAAGGTACATCCACCCGCCGAGAAGGCTTTTTCGCTGGGCGCAGGTAAGACCTCCTGCTGCTCAGCCTCTTCCCCGAAGGCCGACTCCCAGGAGTCGAGCAAGGCGTCCGGGTCTTCTGGCAGCAGGGCCTCCTCCTTGCCATCTAAATCTCGGGACTCCGACTGACGCTCACCTCCGGTGACTGGCCGGCGCTCAGTCAAGAAGTCCACAACCCATAAGGCCGACCGCCCTAAGGCTCACGCCTCTGAAGGGCATCCATCGGCTTTTAAGGACAAGCGAATGCCGGACCGACGTCCACCCGCAGTCCCACCGGCCACCGTCCCAGCGAAGGTCATACCATCGCCAGTCACTATCCTTCGGCGCCTCTCCAGCGTCAGTTCTGGCACCCCATCACCTCGGTGCTGGCCCGTCTGAGTGCCGAGGCCTGACAGAAGCAGCGCCCTCAACGCCGCCCCTTAGGCCTATGCCAGTGGATGAGGGTTGGACCCAGCGCTGGTACCCCCTGATGACAGGGCCGATGCCGGCTCAGGTGCTTCTGCTCCCCCTCTGCCTAGTTCACCCAAACTGAATCTCTCGCAGGTCAAGGAGCTTTTCACCCACTGGTGGGATACCGTGAAATGGTATCTGCCAGCGGAAGCACCTCTTCCCACCACAGAACCATTAGATGTGAGGGTGGATGAGGAACCGGCACCCAAAAAGCATAAGGAGAAAAGGAGGTCTAGGTCCAGTAGTTACTCCCGCTCTTCTTCTCCGGACGACAGGCGCAAGAGGAAGCAGCACAGATCTCCTTCTTGTTCAACCCCCTGACTCTTACGTGGACTCTGACACTTCACGGGTAGACTCCGACATAGTCAGACCTGGGGGACACGGAGGGACACCCCAAATCTCCTCCAGATGACCCTAGCTTCATGGATGTGATAAGGCACATCCAGTCCAACATGGGCTGGGACACTAAGGCCCTGGACTCTGAGCGACTGCGGTTGGCTAAATACCTCTGCCAAAAAGACCCTAAGCCGGTGGTCATCCCTGCCATGGTCGACACCTTCAAGGATGTCACCCTCACGACCTGGAAGCGCACTCACTTCTCCTCTGCCATGCCCAAAAAGGCTCATCGGCTTTACCGGGCACCTAAAGACCATCCTTTTCTGGCCAAACCACCCGCAGTGGACTCAGTGGTGATTTCAGCAGCTCACGACTGCTCGCAGAGGCCCAAACACCTGAGCACCTAGTCGCCTGATAGAGAGTCAAAGCAGCTGGATTCTATGGGACGCAAGGTGTACTCTGCTGCCACTTGCAGTAGCAGGAGCCTAAACTTCCTGGCACACATGGTCCAATTCCAGAACGCCCTTTGGGAACAAGGGTTGGACATTGTGCAGAGCATGCCCGATTGCCCTCAGCGGGCAGAGCTTGCCAGACTACTTCAGAGCGGCTCAGACGTGGGTACCCACATTCTGAGGTCGGCCTATGACTCTCTGGACACCTCTTCAAGGGCGGCTGCCAGTGGCATTTGCCTTCCGACACCATGCTTGGTTTCAGGTTTCTGGGTTTGATTCAGATGTACAGACAAACATACTGGACACTCCCTTCAAGGGCTCCATGCTGTTTGGCGAAGACATGGAGAGAATCATCACCAGGCTGCAGGACTCCAGCAAGGCAATCCAAACCGTGCAGTCCATGTACCGGCCGAAACGGGTGAGCTCGTAAGCCTCATTTTCGTGGATGTGTGGGATATCAACCTCAGCAGCCTCACTTTCAACAACATTCACAGCGAGGCGGCTTTAGTCGCAGGGGTAGAGCCAGAGGTTCTTCTGCCTCCTCCTCTAGACGGGCCAAAGCAGCCACTGCCGCCCCCAACCCCACCGCCTGACTATCCAGGCTACCCTTCTCCCCCAGACGTTCAGTTAGGGGAGCTGGTCGGAAGCCGCTTTTCCCTCTACGTGGATGCATGGGGTCAAGTGACCTCCGACCAGTGGGTACTCGATTTTGTGGAGTTCGGGCACTCTATAGAATTTGACTGTATTCTGCCAGACAGACCACCGCCCCATCCCGTTATCCAAAGGAACACCGAGCGCTGGTCAGAAGGGAGATTTTTATCCCTTTTGGACAAACACGCCATCGAGCCGGTTTCACCAGCCGAAAGAGAGAGAGAGGGTTCTTCTCCCACTTCTTCCTAGTTCCGAAAAAGTCTGGAGACCTCGGACTCATTCTAGACCTCAGCGATCTGAACCAGTGGGTCTCCTACAGGAGATTCAGGATGGTCTCCCTCCTTGCTCTCTGCCGCTTATTTCGGCAGGGGACTGGTTGGCATCTCTGGACATGCAGGTTGCATACTTGCATATCCCTATCTCCAGGAGCCATTAAAGATTTCTGAGGTTCAGGTTCAAAGACAAGGTCTATCAGTTCTGAGTCCTTCCACTCGGTCTCTCTTCAGCTCCCAGAGTCTTCACCAAGTGCCTGGCAGTAGTCGCTGTGGCACTGCGGAGATGGGGCCTCTTTGTGTTTCCTTATCTGGATGATTGGCTCCTCCTGGCCCCCTCCAGGTCTCGCCTGTTGGAAACTATCAGGGATTCCATCTCGCTGTTTCAGCGCCTGGGGATCACCATCAACAGGGACAAATCTCATCTGCTCCCAGCCCAGAACCTCCAGTTCATAGGAGCTCTTCTGGATACCAGTCTCAGGAAGGTGTTTCTTCCCACCAACAGAGCAGATCGCATTCAGGTCTTGGCCTCTCAGATCTCTTCAGCCTCAAGAGTCCCTGCAAGGCTCCTCCTCAGGCTGTTGGGGCTTATGGCAGCTGCCCTGGTTTTGGTCCCTCTGGCGCGCTTACACATGAGAACCATTCAGTGGTCCTTAAAGGTTCAGTGGGATCAAACTTTAGACAGCTTGGATGCCTTGATCCGGATCTCGGAGCCAGTCTGCTGGGAATTACGTTGGTGGATGTTGTCAAAAAATTTGCTGGCAGGCATCCCCTTCCACATAGGGGCACCGTCCCAGATTCTGACCGCGGATTTGTCGTCTGCGGGATGGGGCCCTCACTTGGGGCACATCACACTCAAGGCTCTTGGTCCCCAGTGGAGGCAGATCTGCATATCAGCGTTCTGGAGCTGAGAGCAGTCCTTTATGCCCTCCAAGCCCTGGTCTCAGTCCTAGTGCCAGGCCACCTCTTGGTACAGATGGACAACACTTCGGTGATGTTCTACATCAACAAGCAGGGTGGCACACACTCTTACCCCCTCTGCCAGGAAAGTCATGCGAGTGTGGGACTGGGCTGTGGAGCACCAGCTCTTGTTGATGGCAGTACACGTTTCAGCGGAACAAAATGTACTGGCCGATACACTCGGCAGGACAATATCGCAAGCTCATGAATAGGAGCTGCTTCAAGAAGTCGCAGATCACATCTTCTGTCAGTGGGGGACACCAGACCTGGATCTCTTCATGTCACAGTTCAACGCAAAACTGCCCAGTTTCTGCTCATTAGGTCCAGAGCCTGGAGCTTTTTGGCAAGACGCGTTGTCCCGCTGCTGGAAAGGGAGGTTTCTCTATGCGTTTCCCCCTTTCCCGCTGTTGCAGAAGGTTCTCTTCAAAGCGCAGTCAGAACCCTCCATCCTCATTTGGATCGCTACGCTATTGCCTCTTCAGATTTGTTTTCTTCTACTTCACGTTTAGCCGCAGAGCCTCCGCTGCTTCTTCCACTGTCCTCTCATCTCTTGTCGCAGGACATTGGGTCCCTGATCCATCCGAATCTGCGCTCTCTTCACCTGCATGCCTGGCTCCTCAGGACCTAGCTAAAGCCAGATTTGGTGTGTTCGATCAGGTAGTGCAAGTTCTGATTGAGGCATGCAAGCCTGCCACCAGGGCCACTTAAGCTGTGAAGTGGAAACATTTCTGTATATGGTCCACAGCCAAGAGGTTGGACCTGCTGGTCTGTCTGGTTAATTCAGTTCTAGAATACCTGCTTTGTCTCTGAGACAGGTCTCAGTCATTCCTCCATCAGAGTGCACCTGGCCGCCATCTCCGCTTATCACTTGCCTGTATCTGATAAGACGGTGGCTCAGATGGAGGTTTCCAAAGCCTTCTTATGTAGTAGTCTTCATATCAGACCTCCCATCAGGGATTCTGTTCCCCCTTGGGATCTCCTTTTCGTCCTGGAGAAGCTTACGCTTCCTCCCTTTGAACCGGCTATGGAAGCTGGGCTCTGTCTTATATCCTGGAAGACTTTGCTTTTGGTAGCCATTACTTCAGCGAAGCGCATTTCAGAACTTCAAGCCCTCTTGTATAAAGAACCTTACATTGTTTTTCCCAAGGATAGGGTTGATCTTTGCACTAACTCGAAGTTTCTACGCAAGGTGGTTTCCGAGCTCACTCTGAATCAATCCATTCAGCTCCCGGTATACAATCCGGAGCATTCTAATAGGGGGGAACCCTGCTTCACTCCTTGGACATCCACAGGGCTCTCCAATGTTACCTAGCTAGGACGAAATGGGACAGGAAATCTGATCAACTTTTTGTATCCTTTGCTCAACGGTCCTTAGGTCGCCTGGTCACCAAGCAGACATTTTCGCACTGGTTGCTCCATTGCATTACCTATTGTTTGAGAAGCACAGCAGGTCTACCCCGGGGCCGGTTAGAGCTCACTCTGCCAGAGCTTTCGCTGCTTCGTTCGTGGCACTGAATTGGGTACCAGCAGTCGATATTTGTGCTGCCGCTACCTGGAGTTCTGTCCGTACTTTTCTCAGGCATTACAGCCTTGACATTGTTTCCAGACGCAGAGCAGAGTTTAGCCTCGCAGTTCTGCAAGGCCTGGTTTCCTGAGGGATCTTCCTTTTTCCTGCTGTTCCTCTCCTTACTCCTCCCCATCCCAAGGGTTGTTATATGTTTATACTGCTTGGGAATCTGTCCTAATTGTGGTACCTGCTGCAAGAGCTTCTTCTCGAAGTAAGATAGTACAGTTACATAAGAACTTATTGTAGCAGTAGATCTTCGAGAGAAGCTCTTGCAGCAGGTATATTTCCTGGCCTCCTTACCCCAGGGATCAGGTCCTTTTCAGGCTGGTCTTTCCTCCTTGCGAGGGAATCTCACTTCATACTTCTGACTATTGCCTGTTACCATCTCTCTCCCTGACGCGGGGCTGTGCAGAACTGGAGCATGGGCAACTCCTACCTTATATAGCGTGACGCCGGGGGTGGAGCCGACGTCAGCGGGAGCGTTCCCACGTTGGTGATGCTGGATGGAAAAAAATGCAGAGAACCGCTGCCAGTCCTGATTGTGGTACCTGCTGCAAGAGCTTCTCTCGAAGATCTACTGTTAAGGTAAGTTCTTGCGTAACTGTACTTTATGTTGGTTACATATGGCTATGATAACCAACATCCTGCATTGTTTGTGCCACTTTATCTGGTGACACACAGCCTGTATTGAATGTTTCACTTTGGGCATGCTGCAGGGACATGAGCAGGTAACCACTGAAGTACTGTCCACACTTTCACCAAAAACTTGCAGTCTGGATATTGCCTTCTACAAGACGAGGCTTATGTTTAGCAGGTATTCTTCCATGGGCCTGTAGTCCTCTGACCACCCAGACTGTTAGTGGTTGGAACTGCTTGGCACTCATAGGTGTGGCCGAATGAGAGATATCCTTGAAGAAGATAGAACAGTTACGTACTTACTGTAACAGTAGGTATTTGAGAGAGTCTTTCATCAGGCCATTACGACCCACCTCATTTGCAGCTTGGTACATGCTGTCTCCTTCCTCTCTGAAAGGCCATCGGATGTCTCCATGTTGGGTTTTTGCAGTCTTTGTCAGGCAACACCATACTTTCTGGTTCCCTGAACAGAAGGCCTTGAGAGATTATGGTCTTAAGTCTGGGTTTCCCTGTCTCCTTTGTTCAGCAGGGGCCTTCCTTATCTTTGGGTTTCCTGGACAAAGCTCCTGGGTTCGACAGCTTTATGCAGACTCTCTTTTTCCATGAAGGCGTACTGGATGTCTTCCTATGAGGTGGTCTGCCTCTCATTAGGCAGACCCCTATGCATTTTATATTGGTTCCCTGAGGAGAGATCCTCTGAGCATGATCTCCAGCAAGGAACTAAGGAGGTGACAGGGCCACCCACGCTTATATATTGCAGGGTGATGTAGGACATTCTCGTGGGTGGCCTTAGCGAACTGCTTGCAAAAGTTTCTGTGAGGTCCTAGGGCCTGGCAGCTATATATCCCATAGGTGTAGCCTAATGAAAGAGATTCTCTTGAAGAGCAACTGTTATGGTAAGTACGTAACTGTTCTTTCAGAGTCCTGCCCTTTGGGTTAAGTGCTTTCCAGTACTTGCTGTGCACCTGGGAAAAATAGGACTCCAGGTTTACCCATACCTGGACAGTTGGCTGATAGCCAGTCCATCCAGGCAGAGATGGAACAGGCAGTGGCCATAGCCTTTCAGTTCCTCACCTCCATGGAGGTTCTGCTGAATTTAGAGAAGTCTCAGCTCCAACCTTCACAGCAGCTGCTGTTCTTAGGAGCTCTTCTGGGTATAAACAAGGCCGGAGCCTTTCTACCAGAGACCAGAATGCATGCAGTCCTGCAGACGGCGTACTGCACCATGGAGCGCAGAACTGTACTAGCTACTCCATGCAATGCTTAAGTCCTATAGCCTCCTCAGTGTTCACAGTGCCCCTGGCATGGTTTGTATATGAGAATGACTCGATGGATGCTCAGTGCACAGTTGTCACAAGTGACATGTCCTCAGGCCTACCCCATTCAAGTGACCAAGCCCCTGCTTTAGTCACTCACATGGTGGTCAGTGGAGGACAGTCTCCTCCAGGATTTTTCCCTTCTCCTAACCGGAGTTCCAGGTTGATCTCATCATGGATGCCTCCCTGTTGGAATGGGGAGGTTCTCTGTCAGAGTCTGCAAACACAAGATGTCTGGGACCCATCAGAGACTTATCCCCACATGATTTGGAAATGCAAACTTTTTTGTACAGCCTGCAAGCCCTGTCAGCCACAGAACAGTCCTTCTTCAGACAGACAGCAAGTGTGTGGTGTATTACATCACAAACAAGGAGGAACAAGCGGGGAGTGGGTCTAGCCACCATTATGGATGGATGTGCTTTCTTCTGGGCTCCCATAGGAAAGTTTTACTTTGGTTTCTTGTACTCATGGAATGAGAGTTTTGCCTCCTTTTGGCTACGGTTAATATCTACTATACTTGTACTACCAGCTGTAAAAATCTTCTTAATCCTGATGCTATGGGGAACCCGAAGAAGAACACCGTAGGTGGCGGCAAGAAAGGGTGCATAGCAGGGCCTAGTGGTGGGCATGCTTCAGTGGCACCAGCTGGCCTGGGGGCTAAAGAACCCACAATGTTTGATATTTTGAATGCTATTTAAGCCCTTGACAAAAGGGTGCTTGCCCTTGACAATAAATTTCAGAACTTTAACTCCAGGATTCTGACCTGTGAAACCCAATCTGGGGCTGCACAGACAGAGGCTAAAGAAGCAGCAGTGGCAGAGTTAAAAGCTGCTACAGGAACAACTGCTCTCATTAAGGAGACTTAAGCCCTTAAAATTTCATTTAGAGGCTTTTGAAAATCAGATTAGATCTTCCAATTTAAGATTGCTCCGTTCATCTGAAGATGTTGAGGGCGACGATCCGGTCTCTTTTATTGGGAGGTCGCTGAGCTCAAACTTAAACATGGCACTGCTACTTGTCCAGCATTTTGGATCACCCTGAGGACGAGAACAGATACAACCTTCCCAAGATCTGTGCTTATTCACGAATGTGACAGGACTATGGCAGCTGCAAAAAAGATTGGACCGATGGAATGTGGGAAGCGGTCCATTTTTCCGGACCAGAGTTTTGCTTCTAGGGAACATCGGAAATCTTTTAATGCCCTACGAGCTCAATTGCTATCCCTGGTAGTTTCCTACACTCTTACCCATCTCATCTCCGAATTATTTATACTGGTAAACAATAACTATTCTCTGATCCAAAAGAAAATCCGAGTGATCTTTGGCTTCCATAGAGCCCTGGCTGAGGGAGAAGAGGAGGGTTGAGGACTTTGTACCCTAAATCTTAGCCATGAGGACACTGTTAAGGATCGGGGGAATCAAGGTGCCTGGCTGATCTCTTCTTGGGTTGCATGTCCACATAATTTTTTATGTTAGTGAACAGCAAATGTTGTAGTTTTCACCCTTTTACTGTCAGTTCTAGCCATTCCACTGCGGGTACCTGTAAAAATTGCATCTCGTGGTGTATCCTCACTCCGCGCAGTAACTATGCTGCAGCTAATCGCTTTTGGTGGTTTTTTTTTTTTCCCCTTATACTAGCTTATGCTGGACTTCCATAATCTTCCAACTTTAGAAGTGTTTGCTACTATATTTTTCTCCAGGACTCTAGGCGCTCCATTTAGAATTGTATATTGATCTCTGGTTTACATGTTGCTGATTGTTTTCCATGCTGTTCCATATATAGTTTTTTTTACATGATGTAGTTCCCTCGCATGATATGTTTGTAGCCTGTATGTGCTGTAACTTTTACAATATCAATTTTTGCAGCCACGCTAGGGGAACACTGTTCATTGTTTATTGCAGCTTATCTGCCTTTTGTTCTCTTAACATCAGTTGTCATCTTTTCTGATGTTGTACTATGGGGCTTAACCTTTTTTGATTGTTTTTAACTATCCTTAGTCAGTGCATCTGATCTTTCTATGGGACTACAAGGCTTATAATGTAAGGAACCTTTTGATATAATGTTGTCACTCTGTATAATTTGTCCATTACAGGTGTGGCTTTTGCTGGCCTATGGCTGTTACAAATGATGCTTTTTTCTCTGTCTTCCTGCGTGTGTAGACAATTGATATTTTCCTTTTTAATGTGTTAGTACCCTGAGCATTACATTCATCTGTCCTATGCTACGTTTCATGACTGTTGGATGTAGAACAGTGTATTTGATGTGGACTGTTTGTAAGTTTGACGTTATCAAATAATAAAACAGATTTTACAGCAAAAAAAGGAAAAGCAAGCTCTTACCCTCTCTGCAGGGAGGCAAGTAGAGTGTGGGAATGGTGCCTCAAGCAGGGGATCCTGCTCCAGTCCATCTGTGTACTCAGCCGAACAGAGGCTGGTCCTCATGAGCGGTCACTAGCTCCAGACATTGAGATCACTGTTTGACAAGTGGGGCACCCCAGCTGTGGTCCTTTCTACATCCCCACTCAATGCCAGACTGCCTCAATTCTGCTCCAGGATATCCAGCACATGGCATTTTCTATCAGGATGCATTCAGACTGCAATGGCAGAATCTGTTTCGGTATGCATTCCCTCCAGTGCAGAGGGTGTTGTACAAACTGGAGGTGCACACCGGCAAGATGATACTGTTTGCCTCTTGCTGACCTCAACAGATATGATTTCCCCTGTTGAACAGACTGTCAGTTAGCATACTACGGACTCTCCCACTCAGGACGGACTTACTGACTCAGTCACCTGGTCTAGCCCAACCTGAGCTCCCTTCCCCTTCAGACCTGGTGCCTGAAGAGATAAAAGTAAATAGGAAGAAGGTATCTTTGAGGGTCTCTGGAATACTTTTGGCTGCCCATAAATCTTCCACGGGACACTTACACAGTCAAATGGAAAAGATTTTCCATCTGGTGCTCTGAAACCTGCATCGACCCTTTTGGGTGTTCACCAAACAAGGTTATGGAGTACTTGCTGGACCTTTGTGATGCTGGTCTACAGTACTCCACGGTTGAGGCACTTGTGTGCTATTTCTGCATACCACTAGCCCATCAGTACCCTTTACATGGCACAGCTGCTACTGTACAAGAAGTTCCTTAAGGACAACTTTCACACAAGTCATTCCACCAGGAAGCTAGTGCTTTCTGGGATATTGTCCTTGTGCTGAATTTGCTCACCCGCAACCTTTTGAGCCCTTGCAACACGTGAACCGAAGGTTTTAACTTGAAAAGCAACATTTCTAGTGACCGTCCCTTCTGCTCGCAGATTGTCTGACATCCATACCTTAGTCACATTTTCTGGATACTGTTTCCACAAGGACAGGTAGATGGATCTTACTTCAAGGGGGCTCTTGCAGCAGGCCGACACCAGTAGGACTGTCGTCACCAGGACCACACAGAAAACTTCTAGCTAGCAGTCTTATCATGGGGACCGCCCCCGCCGGCATCGGCATGCTGGCATCCACCTATCCTATAAAAGGGGTGGTTTCCCAAACCTTAGTTCTTTCCTGCCATCGACCCGCGCATGTCAGACCTTCACAGACGCCCTACAGTTGACCACATTTTCTTGTGCTTACCGTGCTTTTTTATTTTCCTTTTTCTTAGTGATTAAAATATAATTTTAGGTGTTTGTTCACCAAACTTTATGCCTTCTCGTGCATCCTGGTCTTCCGATCGTCCGACCAAGTGTGCCTGCATCAAACAGATACCAGCTAAGAATGGCCATTCTGCATACCTGCTCTGCCTAGCCATAACAGTGACACTGAAGCCTGTCAGTTTTGCCAAGACTTCAACCAGGCCACTCTGAGGCATCGTTTGAAGACCTCGGAGAGCTATGTTTTTTTTTTAAGTAGCTGTAAGCTCCTCATCTCCTCCAGTGGCCCCTATCTAATCTACCCAGCCCAGTCATCTGGCTCCTCCGGAGTCTTACCTTCACACCATTCTAGCCACAGGACCAGGCTTGCCCAGCCACTGGTGCGGAGCCTGCGGTGGGTCAATCATCATCTCGCCACCGTGTGTGTTTTTTCACCATTTATGCCCTGCCTTTCCCCGTTACTGGGTGCGTGACATGTCAGTGTGTTAATGCGTGGAGCGTCACGCCGTTGCAGAATCACAGCACCCACCCTTCATTGGCATCCCCATCCTGTTCTTTCCTCTGGCCTCCACCTGGGGGCAGTCATTTGGCAGGACTGCCAAGCCTCCCTCCCCGGCAGACCCCCAGCGACCCACTCACACCGCAGACATGGGTCCCTGGCATGGCAAGAGGTAAGGCATGGATGCCTCAGCCTCCCATGCCACTGGGCCCGAGAGCTATCTTCTTAAGCAGAAGTTGGCCGTGATGGAGAAGGAGCTGCAGGTCAGGAGCTCTTTGGCTTCCTCGGCTCAATCCTTCAAGGCTTCTTCTTCCCAGAAGAAGAAGAAATCGGGCGGGAAGCATAAGCACTGGGACAAGCACTGGGACTGTCCTTGGTCAGCATTTCGCTCGCGGTCACCACATAGATCGGCGGCCGCCTCTGGGTCTTCCTCACGCGTGGGAGTCTGCCCCTCCAGCCCTATCAGTCCTTACATCCTCTGGGCTCCCGGTGGCTCTGCCACCCACCCTTATCTCTATCTCGGGCGGTGGCTCTTCTGGGCAGCGGACATCGTCCCGTCCCCCTAAGCCCCTGACATTCATTCCTTTAGCACCCACAGGCACTCAGCCAGGCAGCTCAGCTGGTTCTGGGTCTTCTGGCACATTCAGACCGCCGTGCCCCCCCACCAGGCCAAGATGTTCCCTTCATCGGTGCCTGATTCTGGGACTGACGCCAGTCCTGTTGGGCATCACCCGTAGCAGGTGCTCATCTCCTCATCTACCAAGGTGTCACCTCTGCCCTTGCCTCAAGGGTCTACTTCCCTGCAGGCACCGCTCTCACCTGTAGGGTCTACGTCGGCCTCTTCTCCGGACCATCATCAGCCTTTGCCAATTACACCAACGCCGGCCCTGCCAACTCCATAGCCATCATTGCCTCAGACCTTACCACAGCCAGCGCCTGCTGGACCGCCTCCAAATCCGCAACCAGCGCTTGGTGGGCCTACACCTGAGTATCCTACGCTATCTCCTCCATCGATGTACCCCTGCCCACAGCCGCAGTACCCTTATCCTCCAGTCTACAACCTACCTCCACTGGTGGATTACAATGCTCTTTTCTCTGCCAGGTGGTCCTTTGTAAATAACAAGGATGGATCACCCTGAGGCCATCTCCCCCTCACTTCCCCCGGGACCCTCCGCCTCAGAACCTAGACTGGGCAGGACCCAGTGGCCGTCATACCACAGGATCCTCCATTGACTTGGCACATGTACGGAAGAGCATCACCCCCGACACCGGTCCCCGATAGCAAGTATTCTGAAGATGGCTACTCCTCTTCTGAGTCCTTTGAGGGCTCCGGCAATTCTTTTGAGGGGCAGAATCAATCTAAGGAGGGCTTCTGTCTCCCCCAAACAACCCAATATTCCTAGACATAATGCATCATATCCAGTCCCTCATGGGCTGGGAGATAGAGTAACTGGACCCAGAATGTCACCAGTTGGCAGTTTACTTGTGACAGAGCGATACCCTCCTGTGGTGATACCCCCTCTAATTGACTCCTATGAGGAAGACACCAAGGTGGCTTGGAACCGCCCCTCTGCCACTCCGCCTTTGTCCAAGAAGGCAGACTGTCTCTGTCATGCTCTGGTCAGTAAACCCCTCTTTGGGGAACACCCCAAAGTGGACTCTGTGATCATTAGTGTGGCTCACGACAGCACTAAGAGACCCAAACATCTCAGCACCCATCCCCCTGACTGGGAGTCCAGACAGCTTGACCAGTGGGGCAAGCGCATGTATGCATCCACTACCCTTACTATTAGGGCCATAAATTATTTAGCCCACATGGTACAGTACCAGCACACCCTCTGGGACCAGGCTAGGGACCTGGTACAGACACTTCCTAAGGACTCTACTTAAACTCAGCTGGCCCAGCTGTTAAAGTTGGGATGTGATGTTGGCACGCATATCCTGCGGGCAGCATACAGTGCCCTGGACACCCCCCGGCCATGGGACGGCGACGGGGGTCTGTCTTCATCGCCATTCTTAACTTAGAGTGTCTGGCTTTGCCCCTGATGTTCAAGCCAGCATCATAGATGCCCCATTTAGGAGCTTGGTACTGTTAGGAGGAGATGCCCAGAACATCATCTCCCAGTTCCAGGAGTCCCGCAAAGCTCTCAGATCCGTTTATTCGTTCTACCGCTCTCAGCCCCACACAAGCCAACATCAGTTCTTTCGTTGGGCCTCTCATCTTCCCACCAGAGGTCGACAGTCAAAGGCCTCCCTGAAGTGCAAGGCCAGTACCCCCAGCAGTGGCCACCACAGGGTCCCCGAGCACCCACAACGCTCAACTTACCCATGGGTTCACCGCCTTATTCCTTGCTCCAACCCCCAAATCCCTCTAGCCGAGATCCTGGAGGAGGCGGTCAGGGGTCGGTTCTCCCTCTGCCTAGACAGGTGGCAAGCAGTGACCACAGATCAGTGGGTGCTGCACCTCATTGAACACGGGCTCACCTTAAAATTCCTGGAACTTCCTCCAGAAAACCCTCCCATTATCCTTAGGCCCATCTCTCTCTCATTTGAGAAGAGATTCAGGCTCTCCTGCATGAGAGGGCGATAGAGCCCGTCCCTCTGGCTCAAAGAGGAAAGAGGTTCTAGTCCCACTTCTTCCTCATCCCCAAGAAGACGGGGCACCTGAGTCCGATCCTGGACCTCAGCCATCTGAACCTGTACAAACACTTCAGAATGGTCACCTTCCGGGACTATTGCCCCTCCTTCCACAGGGGGACTGGCTCTGCTCCCTGGACATGCAGGATGCCTACCTCCATATCTAGGTTTTCCTGGAAAACCACCGTTTCCTTTGGTTCTGTTTCCAGGAGGACCATTTTCAGTTCCGGGCCCTCACTTTTGGCCTTTTTTTGGCACCTTGGGTTTTTACCAAGTGCCTAGCAATGGTGGCCACAGCTGAGGAGAACAGGGCTTCTACATGTTCCCCTACCTGGCTGCTGGCAACCACCTCCAGGGATCTCCTCCTTCCAACACTGGAATGCACCTTTCGGCTCTTCCAGGCTTTGAGGATCATGGTCAATCTGCCCAAGTCTTGTCTCTCCCCGTGCCAGCGCCTCCTGTACATTGGGGCGGTTCTGGACTCTTTTCAGGGCAAGGCCTTTCTGCCGGAGGACAGGCGGAGTGCCTGATAAGCAGGCCCTCCAGTCAACAGATCCCAACCATAGCATTCCTACGCTTGTTGGGGCACTTGGTAACCATAGCTATGGTCCCCATGGCACCCCTGCATGTGCAGATTCCCAGTGGACCCTTCGGGTATAATGGGACCAATGCACAAATGACCTGGATCAGCCAGTCATGGTCTCCGATCTGGTGAGGAAGACCTTGGGATGGTGGCAGAACCATGCCAATCTCCTGCAAGGGGTCTCCTTTCGGGCTGTGCCCCCTCAACAGATCCTCACAACGGATGCCTCGGGGTTTCAGCTGGGGCGCTCACTTGGCCGATCGCCAGACCCATTGGACCTGGACCGAGGTGGAACAGAATCTCCATATCAGTGTGCTGGAGATATTAGTGGTTCTTTATGCCCTGCAAGCTTTCCAGACCCACATTCTTCCTGGCCCACTGCTGGTGCAGACGGACAACATGTCCGTATTGTACTACATCAACAAGCATGGGGGCATTCACTCGTACCCTTTTCATTGGGAAGCAATGAGGGTCTGGTACTAGGCCATCGAGTATGGCCTGGAACTCTTAGACATTCATGTTCCAGGTGCGCAGAACATCCTGCCCGATAGTCTCAGCCGATCCAGGTCGAGGACTCACAAGTGGGAGCTTTTGCCCTCAGTAGTTGAAGATCTCTTCGACTGGTGGGGCCACGTAGTAGAGATGGACCTTATTGCATCCCCACTCAATGCAAATTTACTGCTTTTCTGCTTGCTCGATTCAGGGCCTGGAGTTTTCTGACACAATGCGTTGTCCCTCTCCTGGAAGGGGAGGTTTGTGTATGCCTACTCTCCCTTTCCACTCCTCCCAGAGGGTTCTGCTCAAGCTTCAGTCAGAGGGGGCAGAGGTGATCCTCATAGCCCCCTGTTGGCCATGTCAGATTTGGTTCCCCCTCCTGCAGCAGCTGGCAGTGGAACCTCCAATACCCTTGGCCCGTGCACTGGTTTGCTGTCCCAGGATCAGGGCTCCCTAGTCCACCCGGACCTCAAATCCCTGCATCTGCATACGTGGCTCCTGCAGACTTAGCTGTCACCCACTTTGGGGTTTCCTCCAGGGTTGCTGATGTCCTGGTGACTGCTAGAAAACCTTCCACTAGAGCCACGTATGCCTTGAAGCGATATTCTCTCTGTGGGCCGCTGCTCATCACTTGGATCCCTTCACCTGCCCAGTGATCTGGTTTTGGAGTACCTGCATTTCGGACTCACGCTTAGGGTACTCCTCACTTAAGGTACACCTCTCTGCCATCTCTGTGTATCATGCACCTATTGAGGGTAAATCTGTCACTCAGCTGGAGGTGTCCTGCATGTTCTTGCTTGGCATCCTACATTTGAAACCTCCCATCTGGGATCCTGTCCCTCCATGGGATCTTCTTTTCATGTTGGAAAAACTCGCTTTGTCTCTCTTTGAACCGGCCCTGAGTTGTGAACTGCGCTTTCTGTCGTGAAAAGTATTATTTTTACAGGGTTCCCCACTCTCTGAAAATATAGGGCGGTGGCAGTGGTGATCGGGTCAAATGGTGCGTTATTTTTCGGGACCTTCTATATGCACTGTACATGTGCATAAGTAGCTTTTAAGTAACATATAGGGTGCTGGTATTAAATGGGTAGTATTGCAATAAAGGATGTCAATAAAAGACAATTTTGGAGAATTTTAAAAAAAATGGATAAAAATATAGGGTGGTGGCAAAAAAATATAGGGTGATGGTAAAAAATATAGAGCGGTGGTAAAAAAAAATATAGGGTGGTGGCCCACCGCCCTAAAACAATGAATGGGGAACACTGTTTTTAGTTGCTGTTACTTCTGCTTGGAGGATTTCTGAGCTTCAGGCTCTGACGTGTAAGGAGCCTTATTTGGTTTTTCACAAAGACAGGGTGTCTGCATACTCATCCTAAGTTTTTGTCTAAGGTGGTGTCTTGAGTTTACTTTAAATCAATCCATCCGGGGGGGGGGGCGCACTGTGGAGCCCCAAGCAAGATGGAAGCCGAGATCTAGACTTCTGCGATTCCAGCCGTATCTAACCCAGATAAATTAGTTTTACCGGACACGGCGAGTAAAGGTAACAGTCGCATCTGCTAGTGGAAGACCTCTGGTGCCGGCATGGGTAATCCGAAAAAGGATAAAACAACTTCAGAGGGCAGCAAAGCTAAAAATCTTCTGATCCCTCCAACCATGCACTCCGCGCAGGGCCGAGACCTTGCTGCTGTACCAGCTGCATTCGAGGAAACCATACAATCTTTGGGACACAAAATGACCCAACTGTTAGCCTCAATGGCTAACCTGGGGGACAGATTTGACTCACTTGCAAATAGTTACCAACATGGAATCTGATGTCTCTCATCTCAAAGTTGAAGCTACGGAGACTAAAAAACAAGTGGAGGCAGCCCTTGGAGCCACGGCCAACTTGGTAAAGGAAAACACACACTTAGGATCATGCTTAGATAATTTAGAGAACCAGACCATGGCTGCAAATACAAGAAAAATTAGAATGCCGGACACTAGCGAAGGGGACCATCTGGTTCTGTTCCTGAGGGAATGGTTGGAGCAGCAGCTGGGGCAACAGTTGTTGGACTGTACTTGCGCTATACAAAAGGCCTACTGGGTGGCGTTCCAAGGTAGATAAGTAAATGTGGATGCTCCAAGGGCCATCGTTATGGTGGACAGAATTGGAACTCGAGGCTTTTTGCTGGCGTTGTCAAGGCAGAAGCGGTCCTTGCTGCATGATGGACATTGCATTTCTTTATATCCGGATTTCAGCTATGCTACTCGTCAGCAGAGGAAGAGATTCAATGGCGTTCTTGCCATGCTGCTGGAGGCAGGGATCCCACATGGACAGTTGTTCCCGGCTCAACTACGAATAGTCCACAAAGGAAAAGCATTCATCTTTTTGGACCCATCTGAGGCACTTAAATGGGCGCAAAAGCATGCCTCTGCTCAGAGGAGCAGAGAAATAAGTTCACAGTCCAATTCAGAAGATGAAGAACTGGACACTTAAACTGTTCCGATCAATATATTAAAGTGCAGGTTTGCAAAGTGGGTTTGTTCTCCCTTAATATGTAGCTCCCTTAGTTTTGTTAGTAGGTTAATGTTATCCTGTACACCTAGGCTAAGGTCAAGTTGAGGAGGGTCTACAGAGGGAATGTAATTTGTAAAATCTAATTTATAGTTTAAAATATACTGATTTCATATCTTAACTTCCAGTCTTCTAAGGGCTAAGTGGGCAGTTTAAAGTAAGGTGCTGTGATTTTAGATTTTGTGTGTGTACCTCCCGGTACATTTAACAGCTGGTAAAGCATGTGTAGTGTTTTTCATTTTCCCCTTTACAGGTTGGGGGGTGGATTTAAGAAATAAATACTAAGCATTTGATAGTAACATGCAGCTCATGGGCTCATTAACATAGCATATTTTAAATAATTAGTTGAGTTGATTATTAAGGTTTCTCCCCCACATGACGTATCTAATTGATATGTTGTGTAAGATTATTCGCATGTATTAAGAGGGGTGGTGCCCTCATGTGAATTCTGTTTGTAAATCCTCTTGTAATGCATCTGGAATATAAACTTTGTTTTTTGTTTTTACGAAAATTAATAAACAAAGTTGAAAAAAAAAAAATCCATCCACCTGCCAGTTTATTACCCTGAATATTCTAATCAGGGGGAGGCCTTGCTTCACACTTTGGATGTGCATAGAGTGCTCAGGTATTACATCCATCGCAGCAAGCCTCTGCGAAAATCAGACCAGTTGTTTTTCTTTTGCTCCCAAGAGAGAGAGGGAGCACCTGTTTCGAAGCAGTGTTTGTCTGAATGGTTAACTAATTGCATTGTCTGCTGTTACCGCAAGTACAGGCCCTTGCCAGATGTGGTGAAAGGCCACTCCACCAGAGGTATGGCTGCCTCCTTGGCTTGCTTTAAAAATGTGTCTGCTGCGGACATCTGTGCAGCTGCCACCTGGTGCTCTGTCCACACCTTCATTAAACACTACAGTCTGGACATCAGCTTCTAGGCGCAGAGCCAGCTTCGGCCTCGCAGTCCTTCAGGGCCTTTTCTCTTGAGCCCTCTGCCGATATCTGGTACCTCCTCCCAGCTGCCCTTTTGGGGTCATTTCTGGCACTGCTTGGGACTCAGTTCAACTGGAGTTAGCCTGCTGCAAGAGCCCCCTCGAAGTAAGATAGTGCAGTTACGTAAGAACTTACCATAGCAGTAAATCTTGGAGAGGAGCTCTAGCAGCAGGCTCTTTTTTCCCTCCCTCCTTCCCCGTTAGCTTATTTTTCTTTGTGTCTCTTATGCTTGCATTTTATTTTTGGCTCTCAGGAACCACTTCGGTTCTCCTTTTTGCCGCCTGCCTTGGGTTTCCGGTGGTAGAACTGAAGTAGGTGTGGGGGACTGCCCCCTTTACAGGATAGGTGGACACCAGTGTGCTGACGTCAGCGTGGGTGGTCCCCTGTGATAGACTGCTGGCTAAAAGTTTTATGTGTGGTCCTGGCAGCTTCAATCCTACTGGTGTTAACCTGCTGCAAGAGCTCCTCCCGAAGATATACTGTTATGGTAAGTTCTTACGTAACTGTACTTTCTCACCCCAGGGGTCCTTCAGTAGGCTTGACTGGTGCAATATGCCAGCTGGGTTCAGCTGCGCCAGAGGTCTAGACTATGCTTATGATGAGCAGGCATTAGCCAATCAGAACACAGGAGAGATTGTGCTGTGTGTGGTCTAACTCTGCCAGGGGGCTGTCAGATTCAGTTCTCCGCTGACTGTGGCAACACTGCCCCAGAGCTCTCTGTTCAGACTTCACTTGAAGATATTAATTTATTTTTATTTCAGTAGCATTCTAGTATTTGTCCTGTGGTTGGAGTTTTGTGAGTTATTTTTCTATATTTTTAGTATTTGTAGCAGTTCCCTTCGGTTCTGGGGAACGGCAACTTTTTTCTTTTTCTGCAGTTCCAACTGCGGTCCCGAACTTTTCCTGAGGTAATATTAGCACCTGAGGTAAAATAATCGTGTCTTTTTTTTTGTTTTGTATGTTTTAAACATTTAGCGGTTCCTTGGTTTTAGTCGGAACCACATGTTCTCTTTGTATTTATCTGTTTGTCTAGCATTTGGAACCGTTTTCTTCACAGTTCCATAGCACTTAGGAATCGACCGATTTCTCTCTTTTTTTCCCCGGTTGGTATCATTATAATTACAAGTCTTCTGACAAATTGGCATGTCAGATACACCCAAAAAGAGGACTGGACCTACTGGTTTTACAAATTGTGTTAAGTGCATCAGGTTAGTGGCCAAAGCAGACAGCCATGATATTCGTTTAAGTTGCTTAGGTCCAGACCATAACTGTGAGTTTTGCTCAGAATTCTGCTCTAAAACAGTAAAAAGAGGCCACAAACATTGGAAATTATGGCCTCTTAGTCTGCCTCCCCCTCTAACAAGAACCCTGAAGAGGGGTCTTCCTCACATGAAAAAATCTAAAGATAGATCCTCTAATGACCCCATAGAAAACAAGTCAGATAAAAAAATAATACTGACCAAGCCAAAAAGATACAAAATGAGCAGGTTCCTGATTCAGTGCCTGCAAAAAGAAACAAAAAGAAAAGCATCACTGCTCCTTCCGCTGAAAGACAAAGGGAGATGCCAGTGACACAAAAAGATGCACCCTCTGCTGATGAAATGGCTAAGACTTGGCAGTTATATCAAAGCTTACAGGCTATGGGCAGTCTTCTAAATGCCCCTACAGATCCTAGTGCCCCCTCATCCCTCTAACCCTGGGCTCAGTCAGGGCTTCTATTATAAAGAGGATGAGGGGGAAGAAGAGGGTGAGCCTTTAGAACCAGATGTTTCGCCTAAGAGTTTGGCACTGTTTTTAATGGCCAGGAGGACTTTTCTTCTCCACTGTACCTTTGTTCAGCATATGGTGGACACCCTGAACCTCACTATCCAGGAGACCACTGACCAAGAGGAGGAGGAGGACTTCCTAGATATGATGCCCCAACACTAAAAAGCTGCTTTTGCCAATAAATAAGTCTCTTGACAGGGCAACCTTTAAACTGCTGCAGAACCCCAGGTCTACCATAGGAGTGGACAAAAAAATTGAAAAGTACCTCCAATTCGAGAAAACCAATGCTGAATTTCTGTACATGCACCCAGACCATGAGGGAGTGGTGGAGGCTGCAGCTTGTGACAAAGCTAAGGTTATGTTATCTTCCCAGCCTCCTGTAAAGGAATGTAGAAAGCTGGACTCTATGGCAAAAAAGTCTTACACTACAGTCTTCTTGCTGATTCACCTCTCTACGTATATGGCCTATGCAGCACAGTATCAAAAGGTTCTCTGGAACTCTGTGCTGGCTATCAGCCAACAGGCCCCAGACAAAGTGGCTCAGGACTTGGCAGAAAAGAACAGTTATGTAAGAACTTACCGTAACAGTAGATCTTACTTCGAGAGGGCTCTTGCAGTAGGTAATTACATATAGGACTGGCGACCGGCGGGCTTGGACCCATGGAAAATTTCATGGCGGTCCTGGAGGACCGCCCCTACATCAGGTGACGGCGTCAGGAGGCGTCGGTATAAAGGCGGTCCCTGATGCCTGCCTTCCAGTTCTTTCCACCGTTAGCTCGTGCGGTGCCTTGCGGAAAAGTTTGTTGCTTCATCAGCCTCCCTTCGTCGGTTTTTACCGAGATTGTTCTGATTTTCAGGTCATCGTCAGTGTATGTCGTCCCCTACACCCTCCGAGCACAAAAATAAGTGCGACTCATGCGGCGCCCAACTCCCGCACATGGACCGCCATTCCCTGTGCCTGTTCTGTCTAGGACCCGATCACCCGGTCGAGAAGTGCCAGCACTGCCTCAGCTTCAATGCGGCTACCCAGAAAAGGCGGCAGCAATCCCTGGAAGCCCATATTTTGAAGAAAAAGATGAGTTCGATGGAGAAGGAGCTCAAAAAACTGAGGCAGGCGTCCACTACCCGCGAAGGCCATCGGAAGAAGGACAAGGAGAGGCACTGGGACAAGGGCTCCTCTACCGCGTCTCCCTGAGGTGCGGATCTCAGGTAACGTCCCCTTCGGGGGACTGCTCCTCGACGGCCGCCTCTGAGGTTTCCGAGGCGTCGGCCCCATCTGGCTCGCGCTCGGGCCTTTCAAGCGCCTCAGACGGTGGAGGTCTCTACCCTGGTTCGGCCGCAGTTTTGTGGCCCACTGGCTGCAACCCAGTAAGCCAGGCGCCGGCTCTCCGACGTCCACGCGGAGAAAGCTGGTAAGGCGCACGACCCTTCGGGGTGGCGTGCTGGCCCTCTCCCACCAGACCAGGCCGATCCTTCTCCTCGGTCTGCCTCCAGTGAAGGCTCCCATAAGTCGGACGCCGGCTCCTCCAGCGCCTGTCGGGAGCTCACCGTAAAACTGCACGTCGGTTCGTCCGAAGTCCGGTCGGCGACAGAACTGACGATGGACCTACCTACGTCCGTCGTCCCCGGTTCTCCGCAGCATTCGCTGCCATCCGGGGACCCAGAGTCCCCCCCCCAGCCTGATCCCGGGGATTTTTCCCCTCCATCCCCGGGCGACGCTGGGGATCTTCATCCGTCAGACCATCCTCCTTTGGGTGCACTGGATCTGGCGCTGAACCGGCGCGTACTCCTCCGATGCCGGGGTCCCCAACGCCTGTTTTACTGACTCCAGATGTCGCCCCATCTCTGGGCGCTCCAACTTGGATCCGCCCGTGAGGCCACCGGCTGGGCCGTCTGGTCTGGCATCCCCTCCGGCTCCCGGGTAACCTCCATCCTATCAGACGCTGACGTACCCAGGACCACAGTATCCGGCGCCGCAGTACCCGACGGCAGTCTTTCCGACGCCATAATACCCGACGCCAGGCTACCCGCCGCCAGGTTTCGGATAATCTCCATATGGGTACAACCCATATCCTTATCCCCCTCCTCCTCTTCCACCACCCCCACAGCCGCCGGTGGACTTGCAGGAGACTCTGGCCTCCTGCTGGGCTGAGGCCGAGGCTCAGCTCACCAGGGAGGTCGAGAGCCGCCTACCGATGACAGTGCCGTCTCAGGTTCCCATACATCCGAGGCGGCGCACTCCCTCACCACCTTCGGACTCCAGGGCTCTCCCGTCTGGATCCAGAGAGGGGCAAGATACGCTTCCCCGGGTACTTCCCAAAGGGTCCGTTCCTCCCCCGGGTCGGGAAAGGGAGTCTTTTTCCTCTTCCTCTTCACCCTCGGACTCCTCAGATTCCTCCGTTGGTTGCTCCGAGAGGGATGACGAGCCATGCTCTCCGTCGAAGCCCAGGCCGAGGACTCCTCCGAAATCTCTTCCGGAAGATCCTTCTTTTATGGAGTTGCTAAGGAAAATCCAGGAGGTTCATCAGTGGCACTCTTTGGAACCAGACCCTCAGCGTTTGAAACTCGCTGAGCATCTGTATCTGCCCGTGACAGCCCCTACTTTGGTGCCACCCTGGATACAGCCTCATGCCGACCTTGTCACCACCATCTGGAAACAGCCGTCGGCTCTAGCCCCACTTCCGCTGAAGTCGAATAGGTTATATCAGGCTCCCGAGGGTGTTGGTTTTTTAGATTCCCACCTCGTGCTGACTCGGTCGTGATTAGCGCTGCTCATGGCCGGTCGGCCAACCCAAAACATCTTGTCTTGTCACCACCTGACAAAGAATCCCTCCTACTTGACCAGTATGGAAAGAAGATCTTTGCTTCCTCCATGCTGGGGATTAGGGCCCTGAACTATGTCGGCCATATGTGGGACTACCAGAAGGCCATTATGACTCAGGTGGAAGCCAAACTGGACTCCCTGCCAGACTCCCAAGTCAAGCAGGAGTTGGCTGATCTTGTCCGCTCTGCACGTTCGGCCAGTCGACACATGCTTCGTGCGACCTACGATGCAGTGGACACTGCTGGACGGAGCTCAGCTTTCACCGTAGGCCTACGTCGTCATGCTTGGCTCCGCGTGTCAGGGTTAGTCCCGGAAGTGCAATCCGCTATCCAGGAAGCGCCCTTCCGGGGGTCGGTGCATTTTGGTGGTGATGTCAAGGACATCATCACCGATTTTCAGGAGAAGGGGATGGCACTGAAGTCTGTTGACTCCATGTACCGCCCCCACCAGCCTGCAACGCCCGCCTTTCGCAGACGGAACTGCCCAAGGCGAAACCCAGGAAGGCGGGCCACAAAACGTCAGGCCCACAGCTGCAAACCCCCACCCAAAAAAAGCAGTGGGTGCTTCAGCTGCAGCGCTGCCCCACACCACCTGACTCCTTCCCTCTCCCACAGCCTCCGGACTCCCTGGAGGAACCGGTAGGAGGGAGGTTTTACCTCCACCTTCCGGGATGGGAGAGGATAATATCAGATTCTTGGGTGCTCCAGCTGATCGCAGAAGGACACGCGATAGAGTTTCTATAGAAACCACCTCGCCACCCCCCCCCAAAGTCGTCATATTCACGGGAACACCTTCTCTTGGTCCAGGAGGAGATTTCAGCTCTACTTCTGAAACAAGCAATAGAACCGTCCCCCTTCATCTTCAAGGGACGGGTTACAATTCCCATTTCTTCTGGTCCCAAAGAAGACAGGCAATCTCAGACCTATTCTGGATCTCAGTTCCCTGAATCTTTTTGTGGAGTACAAAAGGTTCAGAATGCTCTCGTTGCAGAGCCTTCTGCCCCTTCTCCAGTCGAGTCAATGGCTATGTGCCCTGGATATGCAGGATGCTTACCTGCACATTTCCATTCTCCCGTCTCATCGCAAATATCTTCATTTTGCATTCCAGGGGGACCATTACCAATTCAAGGCACTTCCGTTTGGCCTATCCTCGGCGCCCCAAGTGTTTACCAAATGCCTGGCAGTGGTGGTGGCCTACCTGCGTACCAGGGGGTGCAGGTTTTCCCGTACCTGGAC
The DNA here is from genome assembly GCA_016271365.2 of Neoceratodus forsteri. Classification (NCBI taxonomy): domain Eukaryota; kingdom Metazoa; phylum Chordata; order Ceratodontiformes; family Ceratodontidae; genus Neoceratodus; species Neoceratodus forsteri. The sequence continues at coordinate 1,398,509,009 of CM028129.1, read as the reverse complement.
GATTGGTTCCTGGCGGCCTTTTCCAGGGAGGAACTCCTGCGCTGCCTCACCCTTACTCAGCAGGTTTTTGCCTGCCTGGGTATTACCATCAACCATTCCAAGTCTCACTTGATACCATCTCAGAGACTACAGTTCACCGGGGCGATTCTAGACATGACCATTGGCAGGGCCTTCCTGCCTCCGGACCGGGAGTCCACCCTCCAGACTCAAATAAGTCTGTTGTCCGGCCGCAGACGGGTCAGTGCAAGGTCAGTCCTTCGCCTTCTCGGGCTCATGGCAGCTGCTATCACGACAGTTCCTCACGCTCAACTCCACATGAGAGTATCTCAGTGGACCCTCTGCTCCCAATGGGATCAGTTAGTGGACGACTTAGATCACCCAGTTCTAGTCTCCTCGCCGATGCTTTGAGAATTGCAGTGGTGGATGGTTCGAGAGAACCTGTTTCGGGGAGTTCCTTTCTTTCGTCCTCCCCCCTCCCAGACTCTAACCATAGACGCCTTGGGCGAAGGTTGGGGAGCCCATCTAGGTCCCCATCGGACCCAGGGCTCCTGGTCCAAGCTTGAACAAACACTCCACATCAATGTGCTTGAGCTACGGGCAGTGTTGTACGCTCTCCAAGCCCTTCACCCATACATCCTTCCCGGCCACCTAGCTGTCCAGACGGACAACATGTGTGTGGTTTGGTACATCAGCAAACGAAGGGGGACTCGGTCCTACCCTCTTTGCAGGGAAGCCATGAGGGTTTGGGATTGGGCAGCACAACACGACCTTCACCTCACGGCAATTCATGTTCCGGGAGTCGACAACACCCTGGCAGACAAGCTAAGTCGCTCTTCTGCTCTGACTCATGAGTGGGAACTGGACCAAGGGGTCCTAGACAATATCTTTCAACTTTGGGGAACACCACAGGTCGACCCGTTCGCATCCCCTCTAAATGCAAAGCTTCCTGTCTTCTGCTCGCTCGTTCCAGAGCGAGGCGCTTTCTGGAGAGACTCTCTGTCTCTGGACCGGAAGGACAGATTCGTCTATGCCTTCCCCCAATTCCACTTATCCCACGAGTCTTGCAGAAACTAGCTTCAGAAGGAGCATGAATTATTTTGATTGCTCCTTTCTGGCCCAGGCAAGTTTGGTTCTCTCTTCTACAACAATACTCAGAGGATCATCCTCTTCCTCTGTCTCGAGGTTTACTGACCCAGGATCAGGGGACCCTGGTCCATCCAGGCCTCAAATCTCTTCAGCTGCATGCATGGCTCCTGCAGACTTAGCTCAATCCCGTTTTGGGGTTTCCCCTCAAGTGGCGGAGATTTTGGTGGAAGCTAGAAAACCCTCTACTAGATCCACCTACACCATGAAGTGGAAAAGATTCACCTTCTGTGCTGCTTCCAAGGATGTGGAACCCTTTTCCTGCTCAGCGGGGCTTCTGCTGGAGTACCTACACGCCATCTGTTTGACCTGGGTCTCAGTCATTCTTCTCTGAAAGTCCACATGGCAGCCATCTCGGCCTACCATGTCCCCTTTGCAGATAAGACATTAGCTCAACTGGAGGTCTTTAAGACCTTTCTCAGAGGGGTCCTCCATTTGAGACCTCCTATACGTACTCCTGCTCCCCCTTGGGACTTGAATTTTGTTCTCGAGAAACTTACTCTGCCTCCCTTTGAACCGGCAGCTTCCGCAGAATTGAAGTTCTTTTCGTGGAAGACTCACTTCCCGTGCTATTACTTCTACAGAGAATTTCCGAGCTCCAGGCCCTGATGTAAAATTCCATACTTGCTTTTTCACAAGGAACGGTTGCTCACACTAACCCTAAGTTTCTCCCTAAGGTAGTAGCTGAGTCTACTCTAAATCAGTCCATAGAGTTACCCACCTTTTTCACGCAGTACTCTAATCAGGGGGAGTATTTACTCCGTACTATGGATGTTCACCGGATTCTGAGATACTACACCAACAGGACGAAGGATCTCAGAAAGACTGATCAACTGTTCGTCTCTTTTGCTCATAAACGGGAAGGCAATGCTGTTTCTAAGCAATGCCTATCTAAGTGGTTGGCTCATTGCATCACTTTTTGTTGTGACAAATACAACAAGACCCTGCCGGGTCAAGTTGGAGGCCACTCCACCAGAGGAGTAGCTGCCTCAGCGGCTTGTTTCAAGAATGTGTCAGCGGCAGATATCTGTGCTGCCGCCAGCTGGACTTCCGTCCATACCTTTACTAAACACTACAGTTTGGATATCGCCTCTCGCCGTAGAGCAGGCTTTGGGCTGGCTGTTCTGCAAGGCCTCTTATCTTGAAGCTTGCACAGCTAGAACTGCTTTTTGGAGTAGTTTTCCTCCTCCCGGTGCCTCTTTTTGTTCCAGACTGCTTGGGATTCAGTCCTATATGTAATTACCCACTGCAAGAGCCCTCTCAAAGTAAGATAGTACAGTTACGTAAGAACTTACCGTAACAGTAGATCTTCAAGAGAGGCTCTTGCAGTAAGTAATTCCTTCCCCCCCCCTACATCCCCCTAGGCTTTTTCAGCTCCTTTTCCAGTGACGGAAATATCCGCTCCTCTCTCGTCCAGCCTTTTTCGGCCTGTGGCGGGAAAGAACTGGAAGGCACGTCAGGGACCGCCCCTTTATACCGACGTCTCCTGACACCGGTCACCTGACGTGGGGGCAGTCCCTCGCCAGGGACTGCTAGCCAGAAATTTTTCTGTGGAGTCCTGCCGCCTGCCGACATCAGTCCTATATGTAATTACCTACTGTAAAAGCCTCTCTCGAAGATCTACTGTTACGGTAAGTTCTTACGTAACTGTACTATATTCAAGGGGATCTCAGTCATCAGGTTACACCATAGGAATCTTCGCCATTGGGGAAGGGGAATCCACACGGAAGATTTTCAGCAGTACAACTGGGGCCACCCATGCCGTCAATGTCCACAACCCTATATAGGCATGGGCTGCCCCACTCCCTCCTTAGTTCTTTCCTTCTGGAAGATGAAGGGAGCAAGGCTCATGCCCTGGGGAACAGAGGATATAACGAGGGACCCAGCTCTAAATAAAAGATTGGAAACAGCAGATAGCCAGGTCCTAGACAGGAGCCCCAAGAAGGGAGATGGTGGGAGGGAATCATACCTGATGACAGAGATCACCTCGAAGATTTACTGTTACAGTAAGTTCTTACGTAACTGTTCTGTTTTCTTTGGGGGTATCTCAGTCATCAGGTTACACTGTAGAAATGAGTACCAAGCAGTGAAAACAGTCAGTCTGGGAGGTTGGAGCTCCATAAACTTAAAGACAGGAGCCCTTGTAGCACAGCCCTGCTGAATCCTGCACTGGCACTTGAGGCAATGTCCAGACTGTAATGCTTGGTGAAAGTGTGGACTGTATTCCAGGTGGTTGTTGCCCAAATGTCAGCAGCTGAGACCCCTTTAAAATAAGCCACCAAGGTAGCCATGCCTCAGGTAGAATGAACTTTGACAGCACCAGGCAGATCTTATCTGTGTCAGTCTTCACCATTCATCACCTTTGGGCACTGGCCAGAGGTCATGACCCCATGGGAGCTCTTTTTAATTTTTTTGGATGGGCATAGTCGATGCTCCATCAGCGCCGCTCTCGATGCCGACAGTGCGCTCGCGGGTTGGCTGTTAGGTGTTGTTGACTCCACCCTCCCGCCAGTTCTTTGTCTCCAGCTGTCGAGGTCACCTCGTGGAAGCTCTGCTGTGTGAGAGGCATGTTGTATTTCGTGAAGCCTTCGGCTCCATTACGGGTCCGTCAACTCCGTTCTCTATTTCTTCCTGCTGGTTCACTTAACGTCGCCTAAGGTTAAAGTGAGACTGTTCCCTTCTTTATTTTGCGACGTCGGGTCTTGTTTGGTGGTGTTTTTTCCATAGGTCATGTCTTGGTCGGGAGCCAAGAAATCAATGAAGACGGGACGGCCCCCCCCCCATGCGTCGGTGCCCGTGCAGCCATAAGTATTCCGTCACCGACTAACATGACCGTTGCCTCACGTGTCTTGGCCCGCTACTCGACATGGATTCGTGTGATGCCTGCTTCTCCATGGACTGTCGTGTCATCGAACAATGCGCGTGGAAAGTTAGACGAGCTCTGCCGACTTTCAGGGGCCAGCGCGCGCAAATCGCAGGCCAAGCCACGTTCTTTGGCCTTTTCCTCCGGGTCCCCCCAGTTCTGTACTGACCGGGGGGGGGGCTTCTGCTTCTTGTAGCCTAACCGTGGCAGAAGCCCCTTCCGTGGTGCAGGAGGCCCAGTCTGTCCCCCTTGGGGAAGGGCAGGAGGCATTGCCTTGGCAATCACCCCTTTGGGGGTGAAGACTCCCCTGGTGTCGTACCCTTGGTTCGGAAGGCCTGGGTTGGCGCCGTCATTGGTGCCGGTCCGTCGCTCGGTGCCGTTGCTGCTGTTGGTCCGTTCGTGGCACCGATGGTGCTCACGGTGCCCGTGGGATTCTGTCTGACGCTGTCGCCTGCTGTCTCGACCCAGCACAGTCTGCTGCGCTGGCTGAGCATGGCACCATGTCCCAGCTCTGGGGCCGCTTGCGGCTCTGAGCAAGGACATGGCGCCATGGGGGTTTCGGATTGCAGCGCTGTTCATGGCGCAGAGAGCACGGTCGGGATCGTGATCCGTGCCGTCTCTGGCCTCGGCGCCACTCGTGGCACCATGGGTCGGGACGGCATCGTCGGGGTTTCCAACCTTGGTGCCATTCACAGCGCTGAGAGTGCAGTTGGAGCCATTGTCGGTGCTGTCTCTGACCTCGGCGCTGCAAGCATCGGGACGGCGACGTGACAGGCTCCGGCTCCGAGGCTGCTGCTGTCGTTGGAGCAGTGTCTTCTTCCCGCACTGTTCGCAGTGCGGCTGGGGACGTCGGCGCCGACTCTGGTGCAGTCTCTGGATCTGGTGCCCTTTTCAGTCGGGATGGCAGCGGGCGTCCATGCACTGTTTGGCACAGAACTTCAATCTCCACCTCTTCGGAGGAGGAATCTGACTCTGAGTCAGATAGGCAGTCTGACTCTTTGAAGTTGGCTGCTCATGTGGACACATTGGTAGTGTCCTTGACAGGCTGGAACCAGCCCCCGAAGCGGACAGTGGCTCCCGGGACCAGGGTCGGGGTGCTGACCAGCAGGCAGTGGTGCAGGCCACCATTGCTCTGCAGCCTGGACTCTGAGGGTTTTCTGACCCCTCAGTGGTGGTACCCCCTCATGTGGTGTGCCTGGATTGCCCAACTTTGGAGCCAGTCAAAGCACCCACAGGAGGGGAGGGTACTGCTCCCTGGATAGCCCCTTCGGGACTGACCAGGGTTGCCAGCTGCCTAGGCTGGCTATCTCAAGGAGGAGGGCACTTTTGGATTCCGAGGGGTCGAGGAGTTTGGGCTCCATGCGGCAACCTTTTTCTAGAGTCCACCCGGGCTCTGGGAGAAGTAGTTGCATGGACCCTTATCCTTCCCTTTTGGTTTCCTCGAGAGGGCCCTGTTCTTTTGAGGTAGGGGACTTTCCTTCTGGACTTTCACGGCCCCGGTCACCTCACGGGGTGAGGGGGGGGGGATTCTTCAGGGCGCAGCATAGGCAGTTCCAGTATGGTCAACCAGCTGTTGGCTGTGGATTTTCCGGAGCTACCTCTTCTCTTGTGGCTCCAGGTGCACTCTAGCTCAGGTGGAGGACAGCTGATTCCTGTTGTCAGCTCTGCCCTCTCTCCTCTGCCACATTCTCCTGCTCTCCCAGGTATCCTTGGTCCTAGCAGTCCTCTCTCCTGGGAGCAGTTCAGAGCTGTGGCTGCTCAATTTCCCTCTTATGTTAGGGCCATGAACAGGCAGGTTTTTCAACCTCCCTCTGAGCAGCCAACCTCTGATGTCCTCTGACTCCTCATCCTCCTCTTCAGGAGGTGAGGAACCATCTGTCCACATCTCCCCAGCTGCTGATCTCGCTGAGTATCAGCGTTTTCTCGTGAGGATGTTGGAGGACCTGCATGTCACCCCTCCCACTCAGCACAATCCGGAGCATTCAACGTGCGCCTTTTTGGCTGATTTCAGTGCAGACACTCTTGTAGTGCCCCGCCCCGGCCTGCTCCCCTTAGGGAGGCGTCGTTGCGCTTCTGGCAGAGACCCTTTTCCGGAGTCCCAGCCCCTAGGGATCTCTGCCACATGTATTGTCGTCGTCCCCCCCCCCCGGAGTCTCCAGGTAACTTGCCTCATCCTAGCTCAGGATTGACGCAATTGGATACTCCCGACAGGCTTCGCGCCCTGCACCGTGACCGGCCCCCAGATCAAGATTCCTTGGATTTTGACTTCTGGGGTAGGAGGACCTTTTGCTTGGCACGGTTGCTTCTCTCGATATCTGCTCATTGGGTCTACTATGCTACCTATGATAGGTTCCTATGGTCCAGGCTAGGTCAACTCCTAGCCTCGATGCCTGACACGGAGGAAACCAGACAAGCCATTGCGCACTCTGCACATGGCCTGGAGCTAGCAAGGCACCAAGCAAGGGCATCATATGATGCCAGTGAGGTAGCTACCAGGGTCATAGGGACAGCGATCTTTTGTTTACTGACATCCTCAGCAGTTTGCAAGCACTGGAGTAGTTCTTGCTTCTGGGAGCCATAAGGAAGAGCTTGGGCAGCAGCTTTGCCCTTTCTCCAGTTGGTATTCTGGAATTTAACCACATGTGACAGATAGTTTACAGTCCTCAGGCCCAGAGTGGAGAAGGTGTAACCCTTTTACCCCAAAGGTCAATCCTGCTAGATTCTTTTTCTGGGGGAAGGGAACTAAGGTGCTTAGGTGCCTTAGATCTGTCATGGGCTGCCTTGATGACCACAGAGTCAGTTTTGTCCTGGCAGCAAAGTTATGAAGGCCCTGAGGGGCATTATAAAGTTTGTCTTCCCTGTGTGGCATAGCTGGCATCATGTCTGGTTTGTGCCAGGCTGCCGTAGTGGCATTCTTCAGGGCTGGCAGCATAGGAGGCATGATCTTGGGGGGGGAGATTCAGGAACCTTCAGGAAGTCCACCAGGTCTTTCCTGGTGACATCCTCTTCCTCAGTCTGGAAGCCCATAGTGGCAGACAATTGCTTCATGACATTGAAAAAGGTAGCATCCTCTGGAGGGAGACCTTGGAGTATGCTTGACAGAGTCCTTACTGACTGAAGAGGCAGTGGACTTATCTGAGATGAGGATTTCCTCCTCTTCATCCTCAGTGTCATCAGGGAGGATGAGATCAGGATGATATTCCTCCTTGACGTCGACCTCCTCGTCTGGATCTGGCGTCAGATGTGCCTGGGGCAGCCCGAGAGAGTCTCCCAGGGTCGATGAACTGGTGTTGCCTACGAATCTGCCATCAACGAGGGCCTGTTGAATGCACCCAGCTGCTGAATGAGTACTTCATTCGGGTCCATAGTGGTTATTGCCGGAGGGGGGGTTCGACGGCTCGGAAGCCGACGACCCTCCGTCCTGGGAGCCCAATGAGCCTGTAGCCCTGGGAGAAGAAGGGACAGGCTTCAACGAAGTCCGTCGACGGTGGAGGGGCCAACGACCTCTGAGGTTGACAGCGGAGTGCCCTGGGAGTCAGGTGGAGGAGCTGTCAGTGTGGCTCTGGTAATAGCAGAGACCTGAATAGTTGGTCTCTTCATCATCAGCCACCATCAATGAAGAGCCCCCGAAGAAGAAGAGGCTGACAGGAAATGGGATCGCCTCGGGGGCGGTCACAATCCTGGTCTTTTTGTAACTTTTCCCTGAAGACTTGTCTCGGGCCTTGGAGCTCGAAGATCCGGTGGGCGACTGGCGGCCGATGCCCCCTGCCCAGAGCTGGCTGCTGTTCCACGAATTGTTTGAGCCTTCTTGCATCGCCTAAGGATTATTTGATTAAACTTCTGGCAGAGCTCATAATCTGAGACGACGAGGTTAGGCCCAAGACAGCAGACACAGAGTGTTTGTCTGTAGAGGCAGTCTCCTTTCCACAGTAGCAGTGAAGGATTAACTCTCAACATAAAAAAGGAAAAATCTCTGAAAAGAGATTTAGGTAAGAGTAATTGGGGGGAAAAAAAGAAACCGGTCCGTAGGCTGAAAAAGGTGCAGAAACTGTGCTTGCAAGTCAACGACGGGAAAGAACTGAGTGGGGCAACCCACACCTATATAGGGTTGCTGATGTCGGTGGTGTGGGCAGCCCCATTTGTACTGCTGAAAATCTTCTATGTGGATTCCTCTTCATCGACAACGAAGATTCCTGTGGTGTAACCTGATAACTGAGATACCCCCGAAGAAGATCCATAAAAACTGCCTTGGAAGTCACTAAGTACCAGTTTCATATGGCTGTAGACACTAATGATACTGCCTCCAGAGTCATGGCCCAGGCTATTCCTCTTAGGCGCTATGCTTGGTTGAGAACAACCAATCTTTCTCATGGTACCCAAACTAAAGCTGTGGACTTCCCTTGTGAGAATAATTCTCTTTTCCGGGACAAAACAGGCCTACATGAAGAAGGTGAAAGAGTATAAAACCACCTATCAAAGCAACGCAGCTAAGGAGAAAGCCTCCACTTCCCAGAGACTTCAAGGCAGAGGAAACCGAGGCAGGGGATACTTTCCTAGACCTTACTATGCCATGCCAGTGCCTGTGCTCCTAGACTACACTCAAACTAGGGGCTACTTCAAAGGAAGGGTGCGGAGGGCCCAGAGAAGAGCTGACCCCTCACCTCCGTCAAAGGCTCAAACAAAGCAAGTCTCCTGACTACAACATCCAGGTTGCCTTCCCTCCCTCATTAGGAGAAAGTCTGACCCACTACCTCCACCAATGGTGCCTCATCACAGACAAATGGGTGCTGGAGATGATGGGTCAAGGTCTTACTCTGCAGTTCAAAAAGTTTCCCTCTCAACAGGGTCTCAAGTCACTAAAGCCCCCTACCTCCAATAGAAAAGCTATTGTTGGAGTTAGAGGTCAAGTCATTCCTGTCTGCAGAAGCAGTGGAAAGAGTCCCCTTCCCTCAGTGGGGAAAAGTCCTGTATTCCAGGTATGTTCTCACTCAGAAGAAAAATGGGGATTGGGGACCCATTCTGGACCTAAGGTATCTGAACAAACACTTGCTCACTCCCAGATTTAGGAAGTTCACCCTGGCAGTGGTGATTCCATCTTTACAACAGGAGGACTGGCTAGCATCCCTAGACCTCAAGGATGCTTATTTCCACATTCCAATCAGGCCATCCCACAGAAAGTACCTCAGATTCAGGCTACCCTCTGGCCATTAGCAGTTTGCAGCTCTGCCATTCAGCCCTTCTTCAGCTCCCAGAGTCTTCACAAAGTGCCTGGCAGTGGTAGCAGCTCATCTCAGAAGGCAACAGGTGTCAGTCTTCCCCTACCTAGACGACTGGCTAATAGTAGGCAGGTACCCACAAATGGTCAGGGACTCCCTCAGTTTGACACAGAGAACTGTGGTGTCTCTGGGCTTTCTGATCAACACAGAAAAATCCCACTTTGAACCAGTTCAGTTGCTGGAGTTCATTTGGGCAGAACTGGATACCCAGAAGGGAAAAACTCTGCTCTCTTGGGACAGGGCTCACAACCTACTAGACCTGGCAAACTACTGCTTTGTCCTGGGCCAGCCAAGGCCTGCCAGACACTTCCTCAGACTCCTAGGCCACATGGCCTTCACTGCAGCCATAGTCCCAGGAGACAAGTTCCAGCTGAAGGACGTACAGTATCACCTAAGGACTTACTGGTCCCAGACATCAGATTCCCTGTTCTAATAAAAAAATTTTTATTTTTTATTTATTTAGTGATTCAGAAAAGACCTTTGAGCACAAGCTCTTTTACAAAGGTTCCACGTCATAGATTGAAAAACAAACAATAGGAGAAAGCAAAGGTGCATTACAATGAATGATACAGCTTGGATTCAGAACTTACAGAATAACTCAAAACATAGGTACAATTTAAAATAACAATAAAAACACTTTATGAGGGCGGGGGGAATAAGCAGTCACAGAGTGCCTTGTCAGTAGTTCAGAGGGACAGGGATAGCTGGCAGTTGGGTGAAGAAAGGAGGTACAAGAGAGAGGTATCTAATGCGGTGGAGGTGAAGGAAGAAGGCGATAAGGTATAGGGAGAAATGGTGGGGTGAGGGGAGGCTGAGTGGAGAAGACATGCTAAAGTAAATGGTGGGGTTTGAGGGGGCATGGTCAGGCAGCCAGAATTAGTAGTGACCGTTAGGGAACTCATGGGAGTGTGAGTTGGGGGAGGGTGGGGTGGCTGGTGCCGAAGGAGAATGACGCAGACTGATTGCTGAGGCATGTTATGAGAAGGGACAGAGGGAGGGGGTACCTGAGGCCTGCCTAGTGCTTGCTGGGGGCAGAGAGAGCAGGTGTGGCTGGACTCAGGGGCAGGTGCACTTAGATAGTGTTATTAGGTGCTGTTTGAGGTCAGTTTTGAATTGTGCCAGACAGTTGGTGGCCAGGAGGTGCCCAGGGAGTTCATTCATCCACAGGGAGGCCCGGTAGGCAAATGCACGTTGCCCAAGTGAGGTGTGATGGAAGGGGATAGCCAAGACCCCTCTAGTCCTCCCTCTGGTGACCTGTAACGAGTTGGCCGCATTGATCAAATTGCCTACACAAGGTGGTGTTTTACCCAATAGAGTCTTCTTCCCTAGGATGCAAGTCTGGAGTATGACCCTGTTTCTTAATGACAGCCAATTTGCGCGTTCGTACAAAGTACAGGTGTGAGTGCCACACTCAGCATCCAGGGTGAGTCTGCAGGCTTTGTTGAGCGTAGTCTGAACCCTTTTGAGCACTATATCCATTGCCGCCCCATAGACCACTAGTCCATAGTCAATAGTGGATATAATTGAACTGTGGACTGAGAAGCGGAGGGCCCCCAGAGAGGGGTGTTACCTGTGCCTGTACAGGACACCAGTCTTGGTATTGACTGTCTTGACCAAAGAGTCAATATGGTGCACAAATGTGAGGGTATCATCTATTGACCCCCAGATACTTGAACAAGTGAACTTGTTCCAGCAGCTCACTGCATGAGTCGGAGATCATGAGGGGGTGGTGCTTATTTTTTTTGTGGGGGCTGGACATAAGCATGGCCTTGGTCTTCTTGTAGTTTAGTAGCAACTTATGACTACAGAACCAGTCCTCGAGTTTGGAGAAGGAGTTCTGCAGCTCAGATTGTAGGGCAGCGTGAGACTTGCTGCTGCTCAGGAGCACAGCATCATCTGCATATAGTATGAGTTTGGTGTCGCAGGCTGTGGGAAGGTCATTTAAGAAGAGGCTGAAGAATAGGGTCCCCAGTATTGATCTCTCGGATACCCCTAATGATACCTCTCTTGTGCTGAATACTGTTTGCCCAATTTTGACACATTGATTTCTCCATAATAGGTAGTCTTTCTAACCAGCAAAGGGCATTGGGCGCCACACCCATGTTTTGCAGTTGGGTCAGTAACAGGGGGTGGTTGACTGTATCAAAGGCTTTGGTGAGGTCAATAAAGACAGACCCCACCAGTTTACCTACATCCAGGGCCTCATGTGCATAGTTCATGTAGTCCAGCAGGGCATTGGTTGTACTGTGATTTTGCCTGAAGCCATGCTGGTTGGGGCATAGTAGATTATACTTACTGAGGTAGTCAGTGAGTTGACCCGCCACAGTCTTTTCCAGTGCCTTGGATGGGGGGGGGAGAGGATCGAGATGGGTCTGTAGTTGGCTACCAGAGATGTGTCGTCTCCTTTATGCACTGGCGTAACTAGGGCCTGCTTCTAAACTGCCGGGAATTGGGCAAGGGTCAGGGACTTATTGTACAGCATGGTAATGGGTACTATAAGAATGTCCCAGGGTGAGGGATAGAAGTTTCATGTCTATCCCATCACTGCCCAGTCTGGTCTTACCTAGTTTTTTCTTGACCACAGTAAGGGCCTCCTTCACAGTCACCCTTTTAAAATAGAAGGTTGGGTGAGAACACTCTGTAGATACATTGTTAAAGTGGTTCAAATCAGGTTGAAAATAGGCAGGTGGTAGCGCTGGGGTAAGATCAGTAAAGGCTTTATTGAAGACTTCTGCAATAGCTAGAGGGTCTGTAGTGGGGGTGTTACTGATACTGAGCAGCTGAGAGAGCTGTATGTCGAGGGGATAGCATACCCTAGAATAGTCTCTTCACCTCAAAGCCTGGTACTTGAAGAATTAGCTGAGGGTGCTTCTTGTCCTCCTTTCCAAGGATACTTTTGATGCTGGAGACCAATTCCAGTCACAAGGACCTTATTCCAAGCCCAGGACTGGTGGAAGGACATATAAAATCTCAGAGAAGGGGTTTCTTTCAAGCAAAGGCAACCCTCCAGGATACTCACCATGGATGCCTCCCTCCTAGGATGGGGAGCTCATCTGGCAGACCAGTCCATAAGCAAGACATGGTCACCCAGAGAGTCCAGCTACCATATAAACCTCCTTGAACTCAGAGCTGTGTACCTGGCTGTCAAAGCCTTTGCCTCCCAGCTAAAAGATCAGTCTGTTCAAATTAGAACAGACAATATCACTGCCGTGTTTTACATCAACAAGCAAGGGGGCACAAGATCAACAAAGCTCTGCACAAGGGCCATGAAGATTTGTTCTCTAGCATACTCCCTGGACATATAGCTCTCTGCCATCCACTTGCCAGGCAAGGATGGTGTACTAGCGGACACTGTTGAGCAGCATCAGCCAGGGCCATCACGAGTGGACCCTAAATAGACAGGTACTTACCACAGTATTTAGGAGGTGAGGCACCCCAGAATTAGATCTTTTCACCTCCAGCCTGAATCATCAGCTTCCACTTTACTGTTGCAGGCCTCCAGCACTGGGAACAATGCCAGTAGATGCCTTGACTCTGGATTGGACAGGGAGGTTCCTCTATGCCTTCCCTCCTTTTTCCTTAATCCGCAGAATCCTTCTGAAACTCAGGGGGTCAGTTAGCCACCCTGATTCTGGTGGACCCAGACTGGGCAACATAACCATAGTACTCTCTGCCCCTTGCCCTGTCAGTGAAGCTGCCCATTCGCCTACCCCTGAGTCACAGCCTCGTGACAGCCTCAGATGGGAATAGCGTACCCTAGAATAGTCTCTCTTCACCTCAAAGCCTGGTACTTGAAGAATTAGAGTATCCACACTCAGAGTACTCTTAACAAGTCCTAAAGATCCTTTGTCTGGCTAAGAAACCTAGTACTAAGACTTATGCTTCTAAGTGGAAAAGATTCTCTCTCTCTGTAGTGCATGGATAGGTGCATAGACCCACTCAGTGCCATCCTGTCTTCCCTGCTGGACTGCCTGATGCACCTGCAAACCTTAGGCCACAGAGCCTCATCCCCTTCACCTAGCAGCCGTTTCAGCTTACATTTCTGCTGAGAAAGAAAAATCTGTAATTTCTTATCCATTTTTTAAGACATTTTTCAAAGGCCTCCTGCACTTTCAACCCCCCACTTAAGGAACCTTTTCCTCCCTGGGACCTGAACTCTGCATAGCCAAGCTCATGGAGCCCGCATTTGAGCCTATGTCTATTGAAGACTTAAAGTTCCTTACATGGAGAACAATTTTCTTAGTGGCTGTCATCTCAGCCAGAAGGATTTCAGAGTTTCAAGCTCTATGCACTGAACCAAACTACATTATCTCCTACATGGATAATGTAGTCCTTAGAACCCATAGGACATTCCTGCCTGAAGTAGTATCGGAATTTCACCTCAACCACTGTGTAACACTTCCTGTCGTCTTCACAGACAAATCCACTTCTGGAGAGTGAAAACTCTGTAGTTTGGATGTGAAAAGGGCTCTAACCTATTACTTGGAGCACACCAAGCGGCTCAGAACCTCACATACCCAGCTCTTCTTCACCTATGGCAAGGTGGGCAGGGGCAAACCAGCATCCAAGAGAACTAATACTCACTGGATAGTCTCTAGTATTCAGTTCTGTTACAGTAAGGCTGGCAAGCAATCACCCCAAGGTCTCAGGGCCCACTCCACTTGGGGCACTGCAGCCTCCGTGACAGCTGCAAGGGACATCCCTTTGCTTGATATCTGCAAATCAGCCACCTGGAGGACTGTACACACCTTCACAAAACAGTAGTGCCTGGATGTACAGTCCAGATCAGATGCTAAATTTGGCACAGCAGTCCTGCAGAACCTGTTTCCAAAGTAGGTTCTGTACCTGCCTCCCAAATTGTACTGCTTTATAGTCTGCACTAGTGAAGCATACTGAAGGACCCCCGAGGTGAGAAGAAAAAATTACTCACCGTAGTATTAATGTTTCTTCCAAGGTGTCCTTCAGTATGCTTGATCTCCCACCCATCCTCCCCTTACATAACCTGACTGAGGATGGTCCTGCAATCCTTTCTTTTGCCAAGTGTTTTACTACCTAGGCTGAATGGCTATAAAGTTTTCACAGTTATGTATGTTTTTGCAGTTTCTAGCCGTGTTAAGAGTTCATAGTTGTTATGCTTTTTTTGATTACTTAGAATTTGGGGCCTTTTGTCGTTTTAGCTTCGAAATGAATCTGACTACCCTCTGGCAGAGACCACACACAGCACAGCCTCTCTTGCATTCTGATTGGCTAATGCCTACTCATCATTAACATAGTTTCCACCTTGGGGCAGCTGAACCCAACTGGCATACTGCACTAGTCAAGCATACTGAAGGACACCTTGGAAGAAACAATATTACTACGGTGAGTAATTTTTTCTTCTCCACAGACACCCTAAGTTCCTACCAAAAGTGATGTCGGACTTCTATCTGAATCAGTCTCTATGCTACTTTCCTACTTTGCCAATTTCTAGAATGGACTGTGTATTCTCTGAATGTTGAGAGGGTCCTTACATTTACCTGGTCAGAACTAAGGACTCAGGCAATCAAACAGTTCCTTATCTCCTCCGATCCCAGTTGAAAGGGACATCCTGTTACAATCAAGTGCATTTCCATCTGGATTATGAACTGCTTATGCCAGTGTTATGCCAAGGCTCAAGTCAAGATGGAATGTCAGGTCCATGCCCATTCCACTAGAGCAGGTGCCACATCTTTGGCAGAGATCTGCTTTGTACCCGTCAGCGATATTTATAGAGCTGCTACTTGAACAGTGCACACCTTTGTCAATCACTATGCCATAGATGTCCATGCCAGGCAGCATGCCACCTTTGGCAGAATAATCCTGAGGACTTGACTCCTGACATCCTAGTCTTGGGAATTTTGTCTGAGGTTGGTACTCTGACCCACTAGTGTGAAACAGTAGTCAAGGCTGATTCCTGGAAGATATGAAAATTACACATGCAACGTGATTGTTGATCTTCTAGGAATATCTTCACTATTGATTTACATGCCCACCTGCCATCCCCCAGGCTCACTCCATTATCTCATATTGGTCTTCACCGCTTGTCCTTGGTTAGGTCTGTGATGACACTGTTGCTGATTGATTGATTTGGTTTATTGTTCGACTTCAAATTAAGTCATTACAAATATCCATCAATAAATACAAACCGTGCATAATTAAAAAGCTATACAAATAGCAACCTTTACATATTCAATAAATATCCACCATATATGATTTATAAAGCAATCTCCATTTATCACAATACGTTTCAAATATATCTCGTATCAAATGCAACTTTTCGTGTCGTCTATCTTTGAGACTGTTTTTTTTTTCCTGCATGTACATTGACAAAATCATGCAATTGCTTTTAAGTATGCTTTTAAGGGGGGTCGAAGGAAGTACCAGGAAACTATAGACCCATCAGTTTAACCTCGGTGGTGGGAAAATTAATGGAGAGTATACTAAAGGAACGATTGGGGGTTTACTTGGAGGAGGTGGGAGGTCTGGATAGTCGGCAGCATGGGTTTGTGCCAGGTAGATCATGTCAAACCAACCTTGTGGAGTTCTATGAATGGGTAACATCAGAACTGGACAGAGGTAAGCCTGTGGATGTATTATTCTGACTTCAGCAAGCGTTGACTCTGTCCCCACAATGGTCTGGTGGAGAAACTGACGGGGTTAGGAGTAGGCCCTTGATGGTCAGATGGATTGAAAACTGGATAGCTGGACGCACTCAGAGAGTAGTGGTCTGTGGGGAGCTCTCAACCCTACAGAGGTTGGTAGTGGGTACCACAGGGCTCGGTCCTGGGTCCAATCCTGTTTAATGCATACATATCAGACATCAGGGATGGTATAGGTGTGAAATGAGTCTCTTCAGGATGGCTCCAAGATGGGAGCAGTAGTTGAGGGAGAAGAGGGAGGTTGGCCCTGCAAGGGACCTGGACACCCTGGAAAGCTGGGCTCACACATGGAAATTAAATTTCAATATCACCAAGTGCAAGGTGTTGCATCTTGGTCGGGAAACCCTAAACACAGGTACACCCTGGGAGGGAGGTGCTGGAAGCCTCAACAGGGGAAAAAGACCTAGGGGTCATGGTGGATACATGTATGAATAACACTGAGCAGTGCAGGAGAGCAGCTAGCAAGGCAAACAGGATGTTGGGATGCATGCAAGGGGATCACCTCTAGGAGCAAGGAAGTGATTCTGCCGCTGTACAATGGACTGGTTAGACCACACCTTGAGTACTGTGTACAGTACTGGAGACCACACTTGGAAGAGGGACATACAGCTCCTGGAGAGGGTACAGAGAGGAGGCAACAAAGATGATACGAGGGCTAGGGATTTGACTTACGAGGACAGACTTGAGGAGCTCTGCCTGTTTTCATTGGAGGAGAGGAGAGACAGGGGGACATGATTGAGGTCTTCAAGTACCTCAAGGGAATAAATAGGTAAACATGGAGGGATCTTTAGACTAAAGCAGGGAGGCATCACCAGAGGGCATGGTTTGAAGTTGGAAGGTGGAAGGGTGAGGGGGAAAAGAGGAGGAGGTTTTCACTGAGAGGGTGGTGGACCCTTGGAATGCTCTGCCTGGTGAGCTGGTTCAGATCCACAGTGGAGAGCTTTAAGAGAGGGTGGGACAGACACAGAAAGTGGATGTATCAGATGATGGCCTGTCCCGGGGGGGTGGGGATGGATGATAGGGGTTTCTGGAGCACAAGGGATGGGAGGGTCTCGGCACCCAACTAAGGATCTAGGTTCGAGCAGACTTGATAGACCATAAGGCCTAATCTGCTGGCAAATAGTATGTTAGTATAATGAATTGGAGGTTTTTAACAGATAAGTACATTGATAGCAGGGTTCCATAGCTAGAGTTATCAAAATATCAGCTAAAAACAATCTTCTCTGAAACTCGTCTAATGGGCAGAACATACTGTAAGTAGGTGAACTGGGCTGTCATCATCCAAATCACACTTGCACCTTCTTGTGTTGGAAACACCAAGTTGGAATCTCAAGTGTTGGCTATCTATGTATCCAAACCTAAATTTTGTAAAAGCTTTCTGAGGTATAGGGTTCTTAAGTTCATCTAGATATTTCTCTAAACAGAAATATATTTTTGAATTTACTGCAAGCCAACTACTTAGCTTATAACTTCTTATCCCATTAATTTTTTGTATGGACACATCCTTAATTTTTCTTTTAATTTTGTATTGTAACTCTGCTGGATAAACAGTATAAATTTCCATTGTACTGTACATTCCAGCAATCCATTTGGTTTTAGGATATTTTCTAGTATATTAAAACTTGGAAATGTCAGCCTGGCTCCCCTATATTCAATTGTTTCATCTAAACATATTCTAGATTATCTTTTTTCTGGTCTGTTGTACGTTTTGACCCAATAAACTGCCAATCTTGAATCAACAGTGCTTTGTATGGTGGTCTGTCCTAATTCAAGCCTAACTAGAACCGAAGCTGTACTCATAGGCAGCCCCAGTAGTCTCTCATATATTTTACTCATAAATTTTTCCAATGGATCTAATTTATCTTGTCCCCATATATCTGGTCCGTATAATATACAGTTTTTAATTTTCACATTTAAAACTTACAATGTTCCTCTTACTGATTGACCTCCATATCTATAGGAGAACTTCTCTATAACTGGAAAAAATTTACTCATTTTGGTAGTCACTGTTTGAATATGCACCTGACATTTTAGATTATAATTAAATGTGATCCCCAGATATGAGAAGTTCTTTATATACTGTATTTCGTGTTTGTCAGATTTTAAGGATGTTATCTTTCCTTTATTCACATACTGTTGACTAAAAATCATATATTAGGATATGTCGAAATGTATCACCAGTCCTGCCCTTGTACATGCTCCAAGACATTTTTTCATACTCCTGTTAATACCTAAATAGCTTGTCGAAATCAACACCAGATCGTCCGCATATGCCAGGTGGGGACACCGTCCAAAGCCTAGTCTTGGCATGTGCAGCTTAGAGTCATTCATTACTTCCAATATCCTATTCAGAAATATGTTAAATAGAATCGGGGAAAGCACACAGCCCTGTTTTAAACCAATGTTTGTAAGAAATTATGGTGTACAATCACCCTCCCTATTATATCACACTGAGGTATAGTTGTTCTCATATAATGTCTCTAAAATTTTGAGCATAGCAGCATCAATTTCATAATCCCCCAGAACATCCCACAATTTCACCCGATCAGTCTTATCGAACGCTGCTTTAAGATCTATAAGGACACAATATAATTTCTTTTTTTTTGATATGTGTGTATTTATGAACAAGATGCGATAGCACAAAACATTGATCAAGTGTGGAAAATTCTGGAAGGAATCCTGCTTGAGCCTCACTCAGTATATTTTTTTCTTCAATCCAAAATATTATTCTAGTGTGTATAATCTTTGTGAAAATTTATAATGAAGTACCCAATAGGCTAAAAGGCCTATAAATGTGTGGATCTGATTTTTCTCATTTTTTATAAATTGTAATTATGATGTTCTCCCTCCATGTTTCCGGTATTTTACCCCCCTGTATTATGTTATTAAAAAGGGATTTCAAGACTGGAGTCCACAAGTCAGGGTCGTCCATGTATATATCCACAGGTACCCCATCTGGACCTGGTGCCTTATGCCTTTTTGAGCATTCTATAGCCTTCCATATTTCATGCTCTGTACATAGTTCTGTAGATGTTTCACAGTTCTTAAAATACTGAACCTTTTCATCTGGCATGTGTTTATAGAACAGCACAACAAGTGTTTTGACTCATTTATTTATTTATTGGTTTATTTTTTTTTTTTTTTTAAAGAAAATTATCTGAGGATCGGTGGCAGAATTTTTAGGACAGTAAATTAATAAAAAGGGAACTAGGAGAGCTTCTGTAGCAGACAAGTAGTGGAATAGCAGTATAATGTGGGGAGTGGTGCAATGCAGTGGCTGTGGGGCAGCCATATTCAGGCAGACCTTCTGGACACTGAGGTGCTGCCCTATCTGCATGCATCTCTCTGGACTGCGGGATGAGGTAGCCAGACTCAGAGCGGAAGTGAACTGGGTCAGGAGTACCATCACCCCTATCCAGAGACCACCCAGTCCAATGCAACTGCCTCAAAGGATGCCGAGAACGAGGAGCACTTGGATGACAGTGGGCTCAGGGAGGGTTAGCGCGGTCAGGCAGAGGCACATCCCAGATTCTATTCCACTCAAGAACTCATGTGCCACACTGGCAAATGGGGACAACCAAATAGAGGTACCCAGAGAAGTGGAAGGAAAAGATGTGGAGGTTAGCCAAGGAGGTGACCTCAGCGGGGAAAGCAGTGGACCCCAGAGGAGGAGGAAGCGAATCCTGGTGGAGGACTCCATCATAAGAGGGATCCAGCTAGGAACACAGGAGGGGGAGGACAGGGAGGTGAGGTGCCTACCAGGTGCCACGGCATGGAGGGATGGAAGGAAGATCCTGGGGATCACTGCGAATATAAGTTTCCTAAAGGGTTAATAAAGAAGTTAGTGAAACAACTGAAAGTATTAAAGAGACAATTAGTACCAACAGGATAGGGATACTATTTGTGTACTTATTAAGTTTTTAGAAGATGTGGGGCCAGATATTCAAAGTGTAGCGCGGGGCACAAATTCGTTGCGTTGGACTAGCGCCGAATATCAGGCTCACCCTCCCGTCTTGCCTTCCCAGTGAGTGCATCAGGGTGGGGGGACTACTAGACTACCAGGGAAGTATTAAATTTTATATGTGAATGGGGGTCAGGATATGTTCATGGGGTGGGGGGACCATTAGACTACCAGGGAAGTATTACATTTTTGTATGTGAATTGGGGTCAGGATACGTTCATGGGGTGGGGGACCATTAGACTAACAGGGATAATGTTCATTTTTATATGTGAACGGGGGTCGGGATACGTGCGTGGGGGTGAGGGAACCACTAGACTACCAGGGAAATATTTAATATTTAGATGTGAACGGGGGTTGGGATATGTGCGTGGGAGTGGGGGGACCACTAGATTACCAGGGTAAAGTTATTGATTTCATTTTCAACAGGGGTTGGGAGCTGTGCTTGGGGGACCACTGGAACTTGAGAGGTTTCAGTGTGTTTTGAGGCTACCAGGGGTCAAGGATCATGCTGGCCTGGCTGACACTAGCCTACCAGGGGTGTCACAGGCACACACTGGAACAGGGACCATGACAGCAGAAAAGGACTGCCTGGCCCAACCAGTCTGCCCTGTTCCCTATCTACTGGATATGCTGCATATCCTAGTGACCCTACAGCCTATGGCCTCCCGCCCCCACCAGGTTTGCCTTATGCCTGTCCCATACATTGCTTCCCCCAACTGTGTTTCACCCATTACTGCAGTGGGGTACCTATGTTGTTTGGGTAGGCAGCTTCCAGGTCATGTATGGCCATGGGCAGTGTGTCTGATTTAGCTATCGATCTCTATATGTATGTGTATATAGATAGATAGATATACTGTGTATATATAGATATATATACACACACACATACGTATATATATATATATATATATATATATGTATATATATATATATATATATATATATATGTATCTATATACACATACACATACATACAGGTCCTGCTTGCACAGCTGATGGGTGTTGTATGCATGATGTGCCTGCCAGACACTGCACTCTGCTTCAGCTTGTACTTCCATTCTGACCAACAGGGATACTGTGGGCATGCCTTGGCCTCACAGCATCAGTCTGTACTTCCATTCCGACCAAAAGGTGGAGCTGTGTGCACCATGCAGTAGCACCGGGCAAACTGCATGGTACTGTATGCTAAGCAGCACATAATGAGATGCAAATGTGCCTGTTTGCCCACGGATTACCCAAGTAGGCTCATTTGCATGGGAGCTTTGAATATAGCTCCCGTTTGCCCCGGGCTAACCAGTTTGCACCGGGCTAATGTGTTAGCACTGTGCAATCAAGTTAGCCTCAGGCAAACCTCACTTCAGCATAGCACACTAAGCACAGTTCTGCAGTGTGTGGCTTACATTGTTGTTTGCAGTCATACCTTTCAACTATCCACACATTTACATCCTATTGGGGGAAATACACATTTACCAAATACACCATTTTCTTATTGGCTATCATACAGACTGGGAGTATACATTCTGACTTAATTTCCACCTCTTTATGATCTATTTTATAATTTATTTTACACCATGTAATTAAACCCCCGATTTTCTCCAAAAGTGTTTTGCTTTTTTAGCATTTATCTGAAACATTGTATATCCATCCAGATTGTCTTATCTGTCCAAGTTTCTTGTACACAAATATACTTAAATGATGTTAAGTAAGTCAGAAATGACACATCTATCAGCTTGTCCCCAATCTCTGCCACATTCCATGAAAGAAATTTCATATTGCTTATACGACCCTCTATAGCCTTCTGTTCAGCATTTAGTTGTCAGTAGCTTATATCCTGAAGTGCCTGGAATCTATTTGATGTCCTAATCAAATTCTGCCACTGATTATTTCCTATTACACTTTTTGCAAGTGGTTCCAATTCTTTCTCTCCATACATATTAATGTTAAATTTATCTAACATTTCTGTTTTTCCCAATATGTATCTATAGTCCGTTTCATTCCTGGTCCATATAGATATCTGTCCATCACTCTCCCGTCTTTTAACCCTTCTTTGCATAGAGGTGTCTTTGGTCAAACTTTGTACTATATCCAGCACTTTCATTTTTAAGTTATTCTTTGATTCTGTTAAGAAATTACCTATCCCAAAGATAGAAATTTGAAACTCATTTCCTTTGTTTTCACTTTCTTTGACTTCTTTATGGTATCCTGGGAATATTGTTCAATAGGGACTACACAATCCATCTCGAAACCCAGTTCGCGCATCCTCTCTTTTGATTTTATATCACCTTTAATGCATAATACTGATCCGATAATAAAAAATATCAAATCTGTGTTAAGTAAAGGTCTTACACAGAGTTTCTTCAGTAGGTTGTCATGACTACCCTCTCCTTGGAGTATTGAACTCAAAAACTGTTCTAAATGAGTATTCAAACTCACTTCTGGAATTATTGGCACGTTGTACAGAGGTAAGAATAAATCAGTTACTAAAGTTCTTCACAAAATCTTTCTTAATTTAATCAATACTGTCTTTCTCTTTCTCAAATACCTCTTGTACCATCAATCCATCCTTTTCTAGTGTCCTTTCCTCTTTTTTATCCTGAACAATCTGTTCTTCTGTGGTACCTCTTTTTCCTAGTTGTTTTCCATCTACTTTTACATTAACTTTTTTCTTTTTCTTTTTTAAGTTTACCACATCATTCTGTTTTGTTTTATTAATTAGCTTTGCTCCTAACTTTTATAAATATTTTTTATTGTTCGGTTTTATCTTTCTTGTATTCCCAAACTCTTTCCTGTTCCTTTTACCTGTGTTGTGATCCATATAATTTTCCCTATCACTTAATCTCCCTGATTCTTTAATACTATTACTGCTTACTTCTATTTTATCCCTTCTTCTCTACTTCCTATCTTGGGCCACTCCCTTATCCCACAAAATAGGATTTCCATCCCATAATTCCTTCAAATTACTGTTCTGACCATTGAAGCCCTCGGGTAACATTATCAGCTCCCTTTCTGCTGACTCTGATTAGATCCTATTATAGTCGATTGTAGGATCTCTAGGCTTTCAGTAATATCTTCAGAGCTTAGCATAGGTCTATCTACCTCTGTCAGTACTTCTCCCATTTTTAATTGTTTTCTAATAGGACTCATTATAGAGATTTGACTAAGTTACTTAGCACCTGGTGATTCCAGAGGCTCTAATGGGTCCCATTGTGTCATTTTGTTTAGTACCAGCTCAGTCTTTTTCTTATCAATTGCCAGTCCCTTAATAAATGAGAGATCCTTTTTGATCATCACCATCTGTTTATAAATCATGGTGTTCGCTTTAAAAGGATCTCTCAACGCCTTGATACATTATTTTGTAATATTTTCCAAAGAGGGAGTAGAAGTGTATGAGTCCTGAGGGCTCATCCATAATGCCTCTTCAGTATCATATTCTAAAATGTGTTTGTCCATGCTATTTCAATTAGACTCCCTTTCCATAATACTCTCACAATAGGAACCACCACCGTATCTAATCTCTTTAAATTTCCTTTCTATCCTGTTGTTGGTACTAATTGTCTTTTTAATACTTTCA
Source organism: Neoceratodus forsteri (assembly GCA_016271365.2). NCBI lineage: Eukaryota > Metazoa > Chordata > Ceratodontiformes > Ceratodontidae > Neoceratodus > Neoceratodus forsteri. The sequence goes on along the minus strand of CM028129.1, from coordinate 1,398,485,518 downwards.
ATTGTTTCACTAACTTCTTTATTAACCCTTGCCAGAAAACTCTCATTCAAACAACATGAAGTCTTGCTATATTATGACATATGCAGTGAGTCCCAACCTTCGAACTGCTCCGGAGGTGAAAGAGTTAACTTTCCATGCCAGGCATGGAACCTAGAGCATGAGCTCGGTTGAACACTCTGTCTGTTGTTCTTCAAACTCAAACTGTCAGATTCTTTACTCCGCATCACTGAAAAGTCGCTCCGGAGATTTCTCCTTCTGCTCGGTTCGTTTGTCGGTTAAAAAGTTTTATATTTCGGTTTCTTGACCGAAATTAAACCGCAACCGGTCGGTTCAAGCTCTGTCTGTGGTATCGTAAGTAATAGATAGGCTTACATTTATTTTCTAATGTGTGGAACTTGTAAACGTGTTTTCGGTTCAGTTTGAACCGATCAGGTTGTTTTTCATAGACTTTCTAGTCCTTTAGAGTGCGCTTCCCGGTTCTTGTCGGTTCTAAAAAAAAACGGATTTCATTACGTTTTTTTCCACCACCCGTGACACGGCTGGGAACCGATAAGGGAGTCTTGCTTGGCGGAGTGCCATTAACGGGCAAGTTTGGTTAGGCTGGCACTATGTCTGAGAAACCCAAAAGAAAAACCGGGCCCACTGGGTTTCAACACTGTGGTCTCTGTGGGGAAGCCTTTGCTAAGGCTGACCCACACACCACCTGTGTATATTGTCTGGGGTTTGACCACCTCAATGCAGACTGCCAGATTTGTAAGAATTTTCCTGCTGCCACCGTGGAAAAGAGAGTTGGTAGGCTCAGGGAAAGGGAGGCCAAAAAGTCTGCTGACCCGGATGGCCAGCCCGGTTGGTTTCAAACCGAACCGGAGGGAGTGCCCTCTGACCAGGGCGATGCTTCCTCGGGCCAACGAAGAGCCAGCTCTGAGGAGCCGGTTCCAACTAAAAGGGTTAGAAAGTCAGCTAGTTTGGAGCCAAAAGTTCTTTCTCCAACCGCTGAGGAAATAGCTAAAGCAATTCAAATTGTCCAGTCACTTTCCCCGGTTCCGTCCGAACCGGCACCATCAGGGAAGCGGTCGGTTCGGTCAGTCCCACCGGTTCAAGATTTTGATTTTGAGGATTTTTATGAACCGGAGGAAGGGGAGGAGGAATATGGGGAGAGTGAATGTGATTTTGAGGTCTGGAGTGTCCATTGAACCGACATCTCTCCAGACAGGCCGTCAGGGTCTCCCCACCAGGCTATCTGAGTCCCCTTCTCATTTTATGTTCTATAAAAAAAGTTGCTGAAACTCTCCAACTCCCTGTTGAGGAAGCTGTTGATGACCAAGAGGAGCCTGATTATGTAGAAATGATGGATATTCCAGAGTCTAGGAGACTGTCTATTCCCTTGCATAAATCTTTTAGGAAACAGACAGTAAAAATTTTAAAAACTCCTCACTCCATCCTCCCTGTTGATAAAAGGATGGACAAGAGGTATACTTTATCAGGCTCTGATGCGGAGTTCCTCTCTCAGCAATGCAGCCATGTGGGGCTAGTGCAGGCTGCAGCTTGTGACAAAGCAAATATTCCTCTAGCCTCGCACCCTCCTGAAAAGGACTCTAGGAAGATGGATGCCATTGCAAAGAAACAATACATGGCAGCATCTTTAGGACTCAGACAGGCAAATTATATGGCTTATGCTGCTAGGTACCAGAAGTCCAGATGGGATACTGTGCTGGCCCTAGCGAAACCAGTCCCTGACCAGCTTGCCAGGGAGCTGGAGCAGGTGGCTGCGGATGGTATTGAGGCATCCAAGGTGCAATTTCATGCTGCAGTAGACTCTAATGATGTGTCATCAAGGGTCATGGCTACATCTGTGGCACTTCGCAGAATGGCTTGGCTCAGATGTACTACCCTGTCACAGGATACCCAGTCTTAAGGCTATGGACTTTCCTGTTGTGGGTAATTCTCTGTTTGGGGAGCAGACAGAGAATTATATGAAGAAAATGGATGAATATAGGACCACCTATAGGAGTGCACAGGCCAAAGAAAGGTAAGCCACTCCTCAAAGGCAGCATCTCAGGGGCAGGGGCAGGCCTTTTCATAGGCCTTTTTACCAAGCCCAGGCCTCCTCTTCTGCTTATGCCCAGAGGGGGTTCTTTAGAGGGAGAGGCAGACGGAGTACAAGTAAGCCCACTTCTACCCCTCAGCCCAAAGCCCCTGCTAAGCAGGCTCCCTGATGGGTCGGCCAGGGCCGATTCTGCTCCACAGGTAGGGGTCAGGCTGGCTTACTTTGTCCAGGACTGGAGGTCTTTAACATCAGACAAGTGGGTCCTGGAAGTAGTAAGCCAGGGACTGGTTCTCAGCTTCAAAAAGTTTCCAAAGATGAGAATCAGGTCCTTTCCTCCTGCAAATCCATCAGAGGCTCTTGCCTTAGAAACAGAAGTTTCTACCGTCCTGGCTCTCAGAGCTGTGGAGAGGGTTCCACCGCTACACCAGAGCAAAGGGTTGTACTCCAGGTACTTCCTTACCCCAAAAAAGACAGGAGAATGGCGGCCCTTCCTAGATCTCAGATACCTGAACAAGCACCTTTTAAAACCAAAGTTCAAAATGGTGACTCTGGGAATTATTTTACCCTCTCTAAGGCCAGGGGACTGGCTAGCCTCCCTGGACCTCAAGGATGCCTACTTCCATGTTCTTATCAGAAGCTCCCATCGAAAGTACCTCAGATTCAAACTGCCCTCAGGCCATTATCAGTTCAGAGCAATGCCCTTCGGCCTCACCTCGGCCCCGAGGGTATTCACAAAATGCCTGGCAGTAGCAGTTGCCCACTTAAGAAGGCAAAAGATTGCCATCTTTCCTTATCTGGACGACTGGCTCATAGTAGGCCAGTCTCCAGATCAGGTCAAACTACACCGTCAGGTAACTCAGCAACTGCTCACATCTCTAGGTTTCCTTCTCAATTTCCCAAAGTCAGTCCTGGAGCCTGTCCAGCTTCTCACCTTCATAGGTGCAGAACTGAACACAAAAGAGGCCAGAGCCTTCCTTCCTCTGGAAAGACCAAGGACCCTGATCTCTCTGGCCTCCTCTTTCACCCTTCAGATCTCTCGACCAGTAAGGCACTTTCTTCAGCTCCTAGGGCACATGGCTGCTTCTACAGCAGTAGTGCAGGGAGCAAGATTTCAGATGAGGGACATCCAGTTCCATTTGAGAGCCTTCTGGTCTCAAAGGAGGGACCCTCTAACCAAATTGATCCCAGTGACTCGGACTCTGATCCAGGCCCTTCAGTGGTGGCAGGACCAGAGCAGTCTGAGACAGGGGGTCCCTTTCACCCCCCAGTCTCACTCCTTAATCCTTATGACAGATGCATCCCTCTTGGGGTGGGGAGCTCACATGGGCGACCTCACTAACCAGGGATTGTGGTTCCCTCAGGAATCTCTGCTCCACATCAATCTGTTGGAACTCAGAGCAGTTTTTTATAGCACTTCAAGTTTTTTCCACATCTGTTCAGAACAAACTGGTACAGGTCAGAACAGACAACACCACTACAATGTGGTACATCAACAAGCAAGGGGGCATTGGTCTACGGCCTTGTGCACCGAAGCGATGAAGTTGTGGTCTCTGGCTTATTCCCTGAACACCTCCCTTACGGCAGTTCATCTACCAGGCAAGGACAATGTCCTGGCAGATGCTCTCAGCAGGATTTCCTCAGGGCCATCACGAATGGGCCCTGGATCCCCTAGTACTGGAGGTAGTATTTGCCAGATGGGGCACCCCGCAGATAGATCTTTTTGCAGACCCAGACAATCACCAACTTCCCCTTTTTTGTTGCAGGCCCCCAATGTTGGGCTCAGTCCCTCTGGATGCCTTTCTTCTCAGTTGGGAAGTGAAGTTTCTCTGTGCTTCCCCCCCTTCCCTCTCCTGTTCAGGTGCTAGTCAAAATCAGATCTCAACCCTGCAAGGTGATCCTGATTTTTCCAGATTGGGCCAGACAGCCCTGGTACTCTCTCCTTTTGTCCTTAGCAGTCCACCTTCCCCTGTGCCTTCCCAGGAATCACAACCTGTTATCCTGTGCCCAGGGAAGAGTTTGGTATCCGAACCTCAAATCTCTCAATCTCAAGGCTTGGCTCTTGAAGAGTTAGAGTTTGCTGACCTACACCTTTCCCAAGGTGTATTGAATATTTTGAAGGCCTCTAGAAAGCCTTCCACCAGGGCTACTTATAATTCCAAATGGAAGAGGTTTTTCATATGGTGCTCTGGCAAGCACATTTCCCCAGAATCTGCTGACTTGCCCACAATCCTAGATTACTTGGTGCATTTGAATTCATTGGAGCTTAGACCAGCTACCCTAAAAGTGCACCTGGCAGCCGTGTCTGCTTTCTTATCAGCAGGCAAACCCTCTTCCTTTTCAGCTCATCCTGTATTCTCCAAGTTTTTCAAGGGGTTGCTGCACACCAATCCCCCATGCAGGGACCCTGGCCCTGCTTGGGATCTTAATATTTGCATTGCCCAGCTTATGCAACCCCCTTTTGAGCCATTGTCTTCAGCAGAGCTTAAGTACTTGACTTGGAAAACTGCGTTTTTGGTAGCCATCACTTCTGCCAGGCGCATAAGTGAATTGCAAGCATTGTCAGTGGAGCCTGATTTTATCTCCTTTCACTGAGATAAGGTGGTCCTCAGGACTAACAGGAAGTTTTTGCCTAAGGTGGTTTCAGACTTACGCCTGAACCAATCCATGTCTCTTCCAGTGTATTTCACTGATCATTCCTCCTCTGGCGAGAGGAGGCTGCACAGTTTGGATGTCAAAGAGCCCTTAGTTACTACATAGAACGTACCAAGGGTCAAAGGTTTGACTCCCTCCAACTGTTCCTCACTTATGGTGAGGTTGGTAAAGGAAAACCTGCCACTAAAAGATCCATTGCCAGGTGAATTGTTTCTTGTATTCAGTTTTGCTATGAAAAACTGGGCAAGGTTCCTCCCTCAGGCCTGAGGGCTCACTCTACCAGAGGTACAGCTGCGTCTCTGGCTGCTGCCAGGGACATCCCAGTCCTAGAGATATGTCAAGCAGCTACCAGGAAAACAGTTCACACTTTTACCAAGCATTACTCCCTGGACATCCAGGCTAGGAGTGATGCTTGGTTTGGCACAGCTGTGCTTCAGAGCCTATTTCCAAAGTAGGTTCTGTCCCTCCTCCATGGAGGTACTGCTGTGTAGTCTGTATATGTCATAATATAGCAAGACTTCATGTTGTTTGAAGAAAAATTACTCACCTTAGTAATGTTGTTTCTTCTAATGGAGTCTTGCTATATTATGACCTCCTCCCCCGCCTGCCCCTCTCAGAACCTCTACTTTTGGGATGTGGGTGGGCAGTGTAGTGTTGGCACTTAGTAGATGCCCACCTTATTCTCACCCCTTCTTTTTGGGGTGTTTGGGTGTTCTGCTTTTAATTTTTCTTTCTTGGTTCCCCTGACTTGAGTCTTTGTTTTGGGACCAAGGAAAATGTGTTCTTGTATTTAGTAGCCAGTGGGCTAGTGTAGGTTTACGGCTTCCACACAGAACCTTAGTGAGTTTTGCTCGTAAAGATCTGACAGTTTGAGTTTGAAGAACAACAGACAGAGTGTTCAACCGAGCTCGCGCTCTAGGTTCCATGCCTGGCATGGAAAGTTAACTCTTTCACCTCCGGAGCAGTTCGAAGGTTGGGACTCACTGCATATGTCATAATATAGCAAGACTCCATTAGAAGAAACAGCATTACTAAGGTGAGTAATTTTTTCTTCTGTAGTACTGGCCAATTATTCAAATTATTAGGATTATTTCCTCCTTTGTCCTTTTCTTGTGCAATTTCCTGTACTGTATAGCTTTGTTTTCTCACCTCCTGAGGACTTCTGTCCTTTTGTTCTGTAATAGCATTACCATTAACACACACCCCCCTATTGTGTGTTCCTTCTTGCTACTCCACATTTCTAGAACCAATGGTTGGATCAACCTTGCCTCTGGGTTATATTTTACTGAAGTGTCAGTTTGTTTATATTTTTGATTTACACCAGGAAGAGACTTCTGTATTGGGGATAATAGTGCTAAGTTCATGTGTCTCTCTAACTCTCCAGATTCATTACTAATCTTTAATCTTTCTATTTCATCCTCATTCTTCTCTGTAGTTCTTCTAGTTCCCCCTTGTCTACCTAGCTTTTTATTTGTATCAGTGACTTACTCCCCTTAACAGCGTTCTTGCCATTCAGCTTCATTTTATACCCCATAAATCTTGTGCCCTCAATATTTACTGAGGTTACTTTACCACTTCTTGAATTTACAGGCATTAAATAAGTTTATACTTATTCGCCAACTTTCAGTTAGGATCTTTCACAGTCCTACACCAAATTTATGTAACAGTAGGACTTTAACAGAACATCAATCCCCAAAGGCGCTATACAAGTAGTGATATAATCGAGATGGTATTAGCCTAAATAAAGCTCACAGTTCTCCAAGCCTCAAGAACCTTCCTCCACACCATAGGCCTTAGTCCAGAACTCTTCTAGTCTTTTCATATGTATATTCAAATTCAAATCCCAATGGTCTAAGTCAGGCAATCAGTTTCCTTAGTCCACTTTATTCCTGATTCAATTTCAAAAGTTCAAAAAAAGTTCCAGTAGAATTCCAGTTCAATATATTAAGTCTCAGTGTGGAATCTGTCAACTTGTTCCACGGCAAAAAATCCCTCAGTCCAATATAAGGGATAAAGGTGAGTGTCTGTGTTTTTCCTTCAGGGAGCAATAATCACTTTTCCCTTTTCACTGTAATAGAGAAAAGAAAAAAGCTAATAACAAGCCTGTGAGGGACCATACAGCAGACCAGTATTTACCAACGCAAACCGTTAGTTACTAACACTCTGTAGCTGTAGATAAGGAGCAGAGAAGAATGTATCAAGCAGCAAATAAAAATATCTTGATCTTTACTTACATTTCTGCATTTTCTTGATATGACCTCACTGGAGCGTTTTTACGGTACTGAAGGTTCCCAAAGCACATGGACTAAAAGATATAGCCCAAGTGTCACTTCTATCCCTCGCTCCCCCTTAGCAGCACTCCAGGTAAACCTGGAACAGTCACCGACAAGAACCCAGATTGAAACACCCCTCTCTCTTACTTTCACGGAAGTCGAGCTTTTGATATGCCGTAATAACAATCCTCAAAAGCGGCCTAAGCGGTCGTGGCAGGGATACAGATAAAAACTTTAAAACCTGCACACCCCCAAAGAAGCCTATAAAGGGCTAAAAGGCCTGAAGCTGGACTTTATCCCCTGCCTCACCATGCGCAACTTCAGTAAAAAATGACAGTAGTGATCCCAGGACGCCAGCACGTGCACTTTAACTCCACCGTCACATGCTGGCCTCACTCCAATGAGCTCGGTATTCCTGGTTTGTATTTTCACTAATTTTTAAACACTAAATTCTAATTAAAATGGCATAAATACATTAGGAATATGCACGAATGCGCACAAATATATACTTCTGATATCCTTTTAAAGCTAAAAATATGACAGCACTATGTGTTACAAAAGTCAGGTTGCACAAATAATTCAATGTCGTTAACAACTAAACCATAAACAAGAGCAAAAGCACAAGTAAACACGAGTAAACACTGTTGAAACGCTGTACGGCTGCTTGTATTTAGCTCCAGTTTTAGCTGTTAAACTTCTGCCTCTTACTAATCCTTGTCTGAGAATGCAGTTCTTATACTAGTGCACAAGTGCAATGTAGTGCAATACCCACAAAAAGAGAATATTGTAAAATTATAAAACTAAAATAAACTCAAACAAAGAACAGATTGCAAATGGCAGTCCTCTCCTTTCTGAGTGGAATTCAGGATCGATAAGCCTCCGCAGGCTCCTCTAGGTTCTCCCCTCTCACAGCAGGCTTCTCCAACTCTAACTCCTCACTGCAAAGTAGGGAGGCCCAGAAGCCATTCAACACCACACCACGGACTGCCAGGGAGGTCCAAGCTTTTAGTCAGGCTGGAAAGGTCAGCGAAACTAAAAAATAGTGGCAACGGTGGCATACCTTTTATGAAAATTTTAAGTGTTTCGCCGACTCCTGCTTATGGCACTCCTCCACAACGCTCCAGCGATCGGCTTGAATCCTCTCCGACCTAAAAATCCTCCTAGACACTTACTGGTTTGTTGACCCTTCTTTTATGGGTCACCAGTACTCTCTTATTCCCTTAGGTTAAGCGCGTATTTGTTAGGTTGTGCTGCACCTTCTTGGTAAAAAAGGTGCTGAGGCGGTTGAGGGCTGGTGCCGAGGTAAGCCATGCTGCGTGACCCAGTCTCACTGTGCTACACATACTTTACATGCAGCTTACCTTGGTGCCAGCCATCCTGAAAAGTTCTGGCTCCCGCAGGATCCTAGCATCTCCAGTTGAGGACCCACTAGTCTGAATCAATGGTGAAGCTATTCCTGAAAGATTAACAATTACGGTGAGTATGTAATTTTGATTTCTTACAATACAATATTTTGAGCTTATAACCATCATATTGATTTTACAATTACAATATGTAACAGAAGTTCAGTGTGCAGTATAATTACCTATACCTGAGGCAATCATGTAGTGAATGGTCTACAGTACTGGGAAAAACAAATACAGCAGTTGAAATAAACACAGTGAAAATTCACTTCATGATTTTTCTTAGAAACTAATAATTTTGCATGTAATAAAGTAATTATGAATTACTTTAATGTGAACTAAAGTACAACAGTCTTGTATCAGCTGTAGCCTTACTGTACAGAGAGCATTATAATTGAGCCTACTGTTCAGTTTTGTACACTTTTCCACAGAAAGCATTTATGCAACTTTCTGTTTTAAAAATATATACTGACAGTGACCCATCTCACTGTACCTACGTACTGTAGAATGAGAAATTAACACATATCAATTTTGCACTCTAAGATGTGCTGGAATGTTTGTATAAATTTATTTTCGCAGTATGTGTCTTACCCACCTTCCACCTGTCATGTTACTCAAGATTTTAGGTCCTTGCAGATTGATCTTAAATAAATCATTACTATTAACTCCAACATATGGGTCTGGGCCGGAGGCACTACGACTCTGCGGGAGCAAAGCTTTTGCTATAGGACTGGGCACAGTGCCTGTGCAACTGTATATGGTGCCATGCACCAGCCAACAGCCATTGCCGGCTCCCTCACTAACCTCAGTTCTGTTCTTCCTGCCATTGAGTGCACACTGTGGGAGCATAGCTCCTCTGTTTGACTTATTGTTGCTGTTTCTTACTATGTCAGTATTGTTTTAACTTCTTTGCAGTGTTACTTCTGTTTGTTGTTTTTCCATGACAACGAAGTCCAATTTAAAAAAAAAAAAAAGGGCAAAATAATCAAAGTCTGACAGCTGCCCATTCACACTTCAGGAATCCCTCACTTATGTTTAACGACAGCAGTCATTCCTCTGGAATGAGCAGACCCGGAGCTTAGAATTTTATGCAAATTATGGAATTTTGGAATTAAATTCAGCTCTGCTGTGGTCACGCTCACCCCTACCCTCTAACATCGTATTTATTTCTCCACCTGGAGAGAACAGCCACTCCAAAGTCTTCTCTACACTTTTTGCTGGTTTACTGTTTATTGTTTTAAAAATCTTAGTGTTTAAGTTACTATTCAATACTTTGCATTAGGGTGTTATATATTTAATTTATATACGTTTTGGATGTAGCTCCAGTTCCAGGTCGGTTTCCAGGAACTGGAGAAGGCTGTTCTCGATGCGGTTCCCGCTGTGAGAGAACCACAATTTAACCTCTTTAAATTGACTAAAAAATTGTTTTTACATAACCACGTCATGATTTTTGCCCAAAATTAGTCTCAGTTCCCAAGTTTTGGGGACAGACTAAATCTTTTATCATATTGTGATTAGTGAACTTCTTTTGAGGTAACTTTTAGATTTGCGGTTCTCTTTTGAGGAATCTAATCGTATTTTGGGCCTAGTAGACATGCCGGTGGAGGGGTAGACCCAATCCTTTGAGTGTATCCTGGACGCAGGTGTGGGGTGCAAAATTCTTCTCATTTACTGTCCACCCAGGGATGGGGAGCAATTTTTGCAGGAAGTCATGGACTTTGTTGTTGACATGGTGTTAGAGTCACCCAGAGTGATGGTGCTGGGTGACTTCAACGCCTGGATCGATGAACTTTCACATTTTGGACAGAACTTCCTCCAACTCATGTATGCACTGGGCTTCACACAGGTTGTTTCCTCTGCGACCCATATTTTGGGCCGCTCATCGGATCTGGTCTTCTACTGGATATGAAAAGCGCCGACTTGGTGGTGGAACCAGTCGGATGGTCTGACCATCAGACCATCGGGTTCAGCTTCCAGGCACCCCTGTAGGCCTGCCCCTTCAGAGATGGTCCGGTGCCACCCATTGAGGGATATGACCCCAGACAGCCTAATGGTGGTATTGGACTTGTTGGGATGTACGAGTGCAAGCATTGGTCCAGAGAACCTACTACATGCCTATAATAAGGTTGTGGCGGCAGCTCTGAAATCCATAGCTCCTGTCTGGGTTCGCCCTCTCTCTTTGTCCTCGATCCCCATGGCTTGATGGGGCTTTGAGGGAGATGAGGAGGAGAGTAGGGTATAGTCTCGAGTGATGCTGGTGGAAATATGGCCTTGATGCTGCCAGGCTTAGATTGATGGCACATTATGCAAATTATCAATCAACGATCTCCCGTAAGAAGGCAGAATTCTCACCCCAGGAATACTCCAATATTCCTAACTCTTCTGCAGTATACCTTTAAGGTCAGATCTGCCCGGAGATAGAATGCTATGCTAATGATGGAATCATTGGCATGAGCCACATTTCAAATGCTGCCACCTATCAACTGCCTACATTCTAACCCTCCGATTTCTCTCTCCGCCTGTCAAGACCAGACACCTGGAGATTTCCTCCTCATCTAGTCAGAGAAGCCTTTATTAATAACAAATACTTAAGTATTTTTCATTTATTTTCATTTGCTGCCTCTTATCAGTGTTATTTTAATAACCGTTAGTTTATTTAGCTAGTTTTGTGTTTTCTCGGTTTCTCACGGTTTGGAAAAAACATTGAGGAACCGAGGTACTTTTAGTTATTTTCATAGGTTTTCCCTGGTTATTTACTAGTTTTTGTAAATTTTATGTGCTAAAATCTTAGTTTTTTAGAACCAATACCTTCGGTTCCGAACCGCTAATCCCGGTTCAATGTCTGTCGGTTCCCGGTTGCGCTTGGTTTTCCCCAATCTGTTCCTGAACTGACCACAACAGATGAAATTATTGTTTTTTGAATTTAAAAATCTTTAGTGCTTTGCGGTTTTTCTTCATTATGTCAGGACAACCTAAGAAGAGAACCGGAGAACCCGGTTTTAAAAAATGTTCTGAATGTGGTGAAGTTTTTGGCAAGGCAGATAAACACTCCATTTGTGTTTTCTACCTTTGTTTTGACCATTTAAAAACTAACTGTGACATTTTCAAATCTTTTCCAGAAAAGACTTTGGAAAAAATGTCTGGAGAGATTAATTAAGAAATTTAAGGGTCCCTCTGGCTCTGACCAGACAAAACCCTCAGGGTCTGTGGGTGACACCACAACTTCTACTGTTTCCACCCCTGATATGGGTAAAAAGAGACCCTCTGAGCCAGCTAGCTCTCCAGTTCCAGGAAAAAAATAAAACAAAGCACACTGAACCCCAAGTGGAAAAGGGGACTTCTGTGATGCCTGCCACTGTGCCTTCTCCTTCAGAGATTACAAAAGCAATAAAAATAATGCTGACTTTGTAGGGTCTGCTGCCTGTGGTTTCACAGTCCCCAGTCCAGACCCCTGCACCTTCCAACTCGCCTTCCTTTCCTGAGAAGCGTGGTGAGGAGGAGGAGGGGAAGAAAGAAGAAGGTGAGCCTATAGAGCCTAAGGTCTCCCCTGAACAGGAGTTTAGCTCCCCTCCCAGGACTATAAAAGATTATTCTTCTCATTTTTCCTTTATCAGGAAAATTGCTGATGCCTTGGACATCCCTACCTCTGAAGCTGTAGAGGATGAGGAGGAAGCTGAATATCTGGAAATGATGGGGCTGACTGCTACTAAAAAAAAATGTCACTCCCCATAAATAAGTTTTTTAAGAGATATTTTAAAAACTCCTCCAAGCTCCTGGGTCTGCCCCTCCTTTGGACCAAAGGTTGGATAAAAAGTATCAGCTTGAAAGAACAGGGGCTAAATTCTTATTTTCACACCTTGACCACCAAGGGGTGGTGCAGGCTGCAGCTTTTGACAAGTCAGAAGTCCCTCTGGCTTCTCTCCCTTCAGAGAAGGACTCTCGAAAAATTGAAAATATGGCCAAGAAAGGTTATCTGTCAGCCTCACTGGCCATTAGGCAAGATAACTATCAGGCCTATGCAGCCCAGTACCAGAAAGCTCTCTGGCAGTCTGTCCTGGACATGGCTGAGAAAGCACCTTCTCCTCTTTCCGCAGACCTAGCGGATACTGCTAGGTTTGGCATGGAAGCTGCCAAATACCAGTTCCAGATGGTAGCAGACAGTAATGAGACTGCTGCAGGGTGGATGGCAAATACCATCGCACAGAGAAGGTTTGCTTGGTTGAGAGCCACAAACTTCACACGGGATACCCAGAATAAGACTCTGGATTTTCCTATAGAGGGTAGTTCCCTATTTGGCAGCCATACAGAGGCCTATATGAAGAAAGTGGTTGAGTATAAAGTCACCTTCCATAGCAGTTCTGCAAAAGAAAGACCCTCTACCTCCTCTAGACCTTTCAGTAGGGGAGGCAGGGGCAGACAATTTCATTCCAGGCCTTTTTATCAGGCCATGGTACTTCCTCAGTGTATTTCGGGGTAGGGGCAGAAAAGGTGCCAGGCATGGTGCCCAGTCTCAGCCCCAATCTAAGCAAGACCCCTGACTTCATTGATGAGGATGCCTCTCCTTTGCCAGTGGGGGGCAGGCTGACACATTTTTTTCCGGAATTGGAAAACCAGCACCACAGACAAGTGGGTTCTGGAGATGGTGGGTCAGAGCCTGTCTTTAAGTTTCAAGTCCTCCCCTGTTCAAAAAATCAGAGTTTTCAAACCAGCTTCCCTCCTGGAAAGCAAAAGGCTGGAAAAAGAGGTGAAACATCTTCTTTCACTAAAAGCAGTGGAACCAGTGCCTTTGCATCAAAGGGGAAAAGGACTTTACTTGAGATATTTTCTCACACCAAAGAAAAATGGAGAGCTGCGGCCTATCTTGGATCTCAGGGTCCTCAACAGGTTCCTAGTAAAATCAAAGTTCAAAATGGTGACTTTGTCTCTGATTCCACCAGCACTCTGAAAAGGAGATTGGCTGGCATCTTTGGACCTAAAATATGCCTATTTCCACATTTCCCATATGGGAGTCTCACAGAAAGCATCTCTCTGGTTCAGACTCCTGTCAGGTGATTATCAGTTCTCAGCTCTACCCTTCGGTCTCACTTCTGCACCAAGGGTGTTCACAAAGTGTCTGGCTGTGGTAGTGGCTCACCTGCACAGACAAGGTGTCATAGTATTCCCCTATCTAGACGACTGGCTGGTGGTGGGAAATTCACCACAACAGTTAGCAGAACACCTGTAGCTCACTCAGCAGCTTCTGCAGTGTCTGGGTTTCCTTTTAAATGTAGAAAAATCTGTTTTTCTTCCTTCTCAAAATCTGCAGTTCATAGGAGCAGACTTGAATACCATAGTGGGCAGAGCCTTTCTACCCAGAGACAGGGTAAAAAGCATGCTGCAGTTGGCAGGTTCTTTCAGGCTCAGTGTCCCAAGGCCTGCAAGGCATTTTTTCAACTTCTAGGCCACATGGTAGCTGCTATAGGCACAGTGCTAGGCTCCAGGTTTCAGATGAGGACCATCTAATTTCACTTAAGAGCTAATTGGTACCAACGAAAGGATTCCCTGTCAAAGCTCGTTCCTGTAACAAAAACATTTATCCAAGCTCTTCAGTGGTGGAAAGAGGAAACCAACCTCAGAGAAGGGGTTCCTTTCCAAAAAGAACTCCCATCAGTGATTCTCACAACAGATGCATCCCTCTTGGGCTGGGTAGCTCATCTAATAGAGCACACTACCCAGGGCACTTGGTCAAGTGCAGAGACTCTTTTACACATAAACTTGTTGGAGCTCGGGGCAGTGTTTCTGGCAATGCAAGCTTTCAAACCACTTATACAGGGAAAGGTAGTGCAAGTCATGACAGACAATACTTCCACCATGTACTACATAAACAAGCAAGGGGGAATAAAGTCAATCCTCCTTTGCACAGTTGCTATGAGAATTTGGACCCTAGCTTACTTACTGGGCTCTTCACTACAGGCCATTCATCTGCCAAGCAAGGACAATGTTCTGGCAGATGCCCTGAGCTGAATCAGCCATGACCATCACGAATGGTCCCTCAATATGCAAGTGGTGCAGACCTTATTCAGGAGGCGGGGCACCCCAGAAATAGACCTCTTTGCCTCTAATCAGAGTCACCACTTGCCACAGTTCTGTTGCAGACCTCCAGTAGTGGCAAGGTTCCTCTGGATGCCCTTATTCTGAATTGGTCAGGGAAATTCCTTTATGCATTCCCTCAGTTTCCTCTGGTATTCAGGGTGCTGTTGAAACTCAGGTCTCAGCCAGCAACAATGATTCTGATAGCCCCAGACTGGGCCAGGCAGCCATGGTACTCCCTATTGCTGTCCATGTCAGTGGACAAACCAATACACCTTCCCAGGAGGCACAATCTTCTGACCTCCAACCAGGGGAGGCTCCTGTATCCGAACCTCAAATCACTCAGGCTCAGAACTTGGCTCTTGAGAACCTAGAGTAATTTGGTTTACATCTTTCTGAACCAGTTAAGGATGTTTTAAGAAGATACAGGAAATCCTCTACCAAGAAAACCTATGATGCAAATTGGAAGAGGTTTTCTATTTGGTGCTTTAGTAGGAGTATAGTGCCAACCCAGGCAGGAGTACCATTGGTACTGGACTACCTGGTCTACTTACATTCCACAGGCTTATAGCCTTCTACACTAAATATTCATTTGGCTTCAGTCTCGGCCCATGCATCTGCAGGCAAGTATGTTTCTTTGGCATCAAACCCCATATTTCAAAGGTTCTTCAAGGGCCTTTCTCATATGTTTCCACCGGTGAGAGAACCGGTGCCAACTTGAGACCTTAATATCTGCATTGCCCAACTCATGTTCCCTCCCTTTGAGCTTTTGTTTCAGCACCTTTGAAGTATGTCACATGGAAAAGTGTTTCTATTGCCCATTACTTCAGCTAGAAGAATTAGTGAGCTCCAGGCTTTATGTATTGAAAAGGACTACATTTCCTTCCACAGGGATAAGGCAGTCCTACAGACAAATAGGAAATTCCTTCCCAAAGTGGTTTCAGACTTCCACTTGAACCAATCTCTCACTTTGCCAATGTTCGTCACTGACCATTCTTCTTCTGGTGAACATAGGCTGTATAGCCTGGATGTCAAAAGAGCTTTGAGCTACTACATGACAGCCACTGTGCCCCATAGGCAGGACAGAACACAACTTTTCCTCAATTATGGGGATGTAGGAAAGGGAAATCCAGCATCTAAAAGGTCCATTTCTCGTTGGATTGTCCAGTGTTATCCAATTTTGCTGTTCAAAAGTGGGCAAGGAAGCTCCAGCAGGGCTTAGAGCCCACTCCACAAGGGGTACAGCTGCAACACTGGCAGCTGCAAGGGATGTACCTTAGGTGGATATCTGAAAAGCAGCAACCTGGCAAACAGTACACACATTTGTCAAGCATTACAGCTTGGATATGCAGGCTAGGGCTAATGCCAGGTTTGGTACAGCTGTCCTGCAGAGCCTGTTTCCAAAATAGGTTCTTCCTGTCTCCTAAGGTACTGCTTTTTAATCAGCAGAAGAGTTAGGAATATTGGAGTATTCTTGGGGTGAGAAGAAAGAGATCGTATCTGTGTCAGTCTTCACCATTCATCACTTTTGGGGTTACTGGCCGGAGGTCATGACCCGGGAGCTTTTTTTGGGGATGGGCAGAGTCGATATAGCATCGGGCGTCACCGCCAACGACCGCGTGGCACCGTAAGGCCATTATGTGCTGTTGACTCCGCCATCCCGCCAGTTCTTCGTCTCCCGCCATCGCGGTCACCTCGTGGGACGCTTTGAGAGCAATTTTCAGGCCTACCTGCTACTCAGTTAATCTTTCGACTCCGTGTCAACTATTCCTCCGTGCCGAAGTCCGTCGGCTTCCTCCTGCCGGTTCTGTTAGCCACACTCGACGTCGCCTGGTAAGATCTTTCCATTATTTTTGTTATTTATGCGATGTCAAGCCTTATTTGGTGTTTTTTTTTCTCCGTAGGTCATGTCTCGGTCGGAGGGCAAGGAAACTTCTAAGGCGGGACGGCCCCCCATGCGACGGTGCCCATGCAGCCAAAAATACTCAGTCACCGACCAGCACGACCAGTTGCCTGCGCTTGGCCCGCTCATGACAGAATTCATGCGCATACTGTTTCTCCATGGACCACCGGGTCATCGAGCAACGCGCATGGAAAGTCGGGCACCCACTCATCGGGCCATGCCGCGTTCTCTCAGCCTTTCCTCCGGGTCCCCTCCCGGTTCTGTATGGACCGAGGAGGAGGGAGCAATGGCCTCTCTTAACCTAGCTGTGGCCGAGGCTTCTCCCGTGGTGCAGGAGGCCCAGTCTGTTCCCTCCGGGGGATGGACGGGAGGCACCGCATTGGCAATCGCCCCTTTGGGGGCAAGGCTCCCCGGTGTCGACCCGCTGGCTCAGAAGGCCCGGTCGGGTCGCCTTCTGCGCCATCTGTTGGCGCAGTTTCTGGCCTCTGAGCCATTGGCAGCGGCGGTCAGTCGCTCGGCACTTGGCTACTGTCGGTGCCATTCGCGGAGCCAATGGTTCTAGCAGCGCCGTGGGAGGTTCTACAGCGCGGTCTCTGACTTTTTCTCACCTCAGTGCCATCGAGGTTGATCATCGGCGCCGTGTCCAGTTCCGGGACCATTCTCGGCTCTGGACATGGACTCGGCGCTGTGGGGGTTTCGGATCTTGGCGCCGAGAGCGCTGTCGGAGCTGTCGTCGGCACCATCTCCGTCCTCGGCGCCACTCGCGGCGGGATGGCACTGTGTCAGGTTCTGGCTCAGAGACTGCTGTCCTGGTTGGAGCCGTGTCCTCTTCTGCCACTGCTCACAGTGCTGCGGAGGACACTGGTACCGACTCGGGTAAAGTCTGTGTTTCTGTTACCCTGTTTGGTCGGGATGGCAGCAGGCGCCCGCCAACTGTTTGGCACAGGGCTTCGGTCTCCACCTCTTCGGAGGAGGAGTCGGACTCTGAGTCAGACAGGCAGTCTGGCTCCTTGGAGTTAGCTGCTGGCGTTGGCACCCTCGTGAGTGTCCTCGACAGGCCAGAGTCAGCCCCCGAGGAGCGGGCAGGGATTGCCGGGCTGGGGTCGGGTTCTGACCAGCAGGCAGCGTGTGCAGGCCACCA
The DNA here is from genome assembly GCA_016271365.2 of Neoceratodus forsteri. Classification (NCBI taxonomy): domain Eukaryota; kingdom Metazoa; phylum Chordata; order Ceratodontiformes; family Ceratodontidae; genus Neoceratodus; species Neoceratodus forsteri. The sequence continues at coordinate 1,398,468,030 of CM028129.1, read as the reverse complement.
TTGCACTGCAGTCCATCAGGAGGGTTCTCTGACACCAGTGGTGGTACCCTCAGGTGGTGTGCCTAGATCACCCAACTTTGGGGCCGATCAGAGCACCCACAGGAGTGGAGGGTGCTGCGCCCTGGCTAGCTCCTTTGGGGGCCGACCAGGGCTGCCAGTTTCCTAGGCTAGCTCTCTCGAGGAGGAGGGCGCTCTCAGATTCCGAGGGGTCTAGGGCATGGGCTCTGTGCGGCGACCTTTTTCTGGAGTCCACCCGGGCTCTGGGAGAAGCCGTAGCATGGATCTCCACTCTTTTCCTTCGGTTTCTTTGACAGGGCCCCATTCTTTGGAGGTAGGGGACCATCCTTCTGGACCTTCACGGCCCCGGTCACCTCACGGGGGATTCTTTCGGGCGCAGGCAAGGCCGTTCCAAAATGGTTGTTCAGCTGTCGACTGTGGGGTCTTCCGGAGCACCTTCTTCTGCTGGTACTCCTGGTGCGCTCCCTAGCCCAGGCGGAGGTCAGTCGATTTCTCTTGTTGGCTGTGCCTCTATCAGTCTGCCGCATTCTCCGGCACTCCCAGGCATCCTTGGTCCTAGCGGGCCTCTCTCCTGGGAGCAGTTCAGGGCCGTGGCTGCTCAATTCCCCGCTTATGTCAGGGCAATGGACAGACAGGTTTTTCAACCTCCCCCCGAGCAGCCACCCTCTGAGCAGTTGAGGTCCTCTAACTCCTCTTCCCCTTCTTGTGGGGGAGAGGAGCCTTCATCCGTCCACATCTCCCCAGCTGCTGATTGCGGAGTATCAGCGATTCCTCGTGAGGATGTTGTTGGACCTGCACATCACCCCTCCCACTCAAAGCAATCCAGAGCACTCGGCGCACGTCTTTCTAGGTGACTTCAGCGAGGACACCCTTGTCATGCCCCCCTGGCCTGCTCCCTTTCGGGAGGTGTTGTTGCATTCCTGGCAGAATTTCTCTGGAGTTCCTGCCCCTAGGGATCTCTGCCAGCAGTATTGCAGCCCCCCGGAGTCTCCAGGTTCCATGCCTTATCCTCAATCAGGATTGACGCAGCTGGACTCTCCTGATGGGCTTCGTGCTCTCCACCGTGACCGATCCCCGGTTCAAGATTCCTTGGATTTTGACTTCTGGGGGAGGAGGACGTTCTACTCTGCATGGTTGCTGCTCTCCGTCGCAGCACATCAGGCCCACTATGCATCCTATGATAGGTTCTTGTGGTCCAGGTTGGGTCAGCTTCTAGCATCTTTGGCTGACACGGAGCAAACCAGGCAAGGCATTGCACTCTCTGCATGTGGCCTGGAGCTAGCAAGGCACCAAGCGAGGGCATCGTATGATGCCAGCGAGGTAGCTACCAGGGTCGTAGGGACAGTGATCTGTACTAGGCGGGTGGCATGGCTACGTCTTTCCCGGTTGTCACCCTTGGCCCGGTGTAGGGTGATTAACTCTGCTCACCAGAGAACCTATCTCTTCTCCTGCAGACGAGATGGCGTTTGTCGGGAAGAACTTCCTTCCCCTCCGGGAGTTCCTGCCTCACTGTCCCCACACTCAGGCCTCCCCAGGCCCTGAAGGTTCTCCCTCTTAGTTTGTCACCCACTGAGAGCTAAGGAACTCTTCCTTTAGGTTAAAACTCCCTTCGGGGGGCTCGGCACTCATCTAGAAGTGATGAATGGTGAAGATTGACACAGATAAGATAAGAAAATTACGTACCTACCGTACTTGTGATCTTTCTGTGTATCTTCACCATTCATCACAATCCCGCCTGCTAGCCCCCTGGGGCCTCAGTCTCTGTGCCCCCCCTTGCCCTCCTCCTTTCTTTGTCAGGAGTGGGGATAAACAGGGGCACATAGGGGGATGATATTTCTAAGGGGAGAGTGGTCAGCGTGCGGGGCACTCCTTCTCCAGTGCTTTGGCTTCACCCCTGTGGGTGGGAGTTGGCAGTTGCCCTCCATTCTCTACTCCTCCTTTGTTCCTGTCAATCCTTAATTTTCTTTGTCCATTGGACATATGCTTCCTTATTTAAAAAAAAAAAAACAACTAATTTTTCTTACACCAAAAATCCTTTCCCTGAGGGGGGAGAATCCCTGTGTCCTATCTTTCTTCCAGAATAACTATTTTCTGCCTTTTGGAGTTATTGCCAGTAATTCCATGCCTTGAATTCTGACATTGAGCCTTTTGGCTACTCCTTGCAGTTCCTATACAATCTGGAGACAAGTCAAGGTCCAGGGTATGGTTGCTACCTCCCTTCCCAAACTTACCCTAAATTCCTCCTCTCTCCTTTTGCATATTTCCAGAGATTGGGGCCCCTACCCAATCCGCTTAGTTTCCTTCTTCTGTCCTCTCAGTCGTTTATTTCTCCTTTTGCTTTATATATATTTTCCTTTGTCTGTCCCTTGGACTTCCTTGTCCCACTGTCCCATCCCTTTTCCTCACCTCTCCGGTGACTCAGAATTGGCGGGAGGGCGGAGTCGACAGCACATAATGGCCAACCCATGAGCGCCACATAGTGCGTCTGCCTCGAGGGCGGCGCCGATGCTGCGTCGACTCCGTCTATTCAAAAAAAAAAAAAGTTCCCGTGGGGTCATGCCCTCCAGCCAATAACCCCAAAAGTGATGAATAGTGAAGATACACAGAAAGATGATAATTACGGTAGGTACGTAATTTTCATTTACTTACCATAGTAGCCTTGTTTCTCCCAGGGGATACTCCAATATTCATATCTTTCCCACCCTGCCTCCCCGTTTAAGAACCAGTGGCCTCTATATTCCATGCTGTACCTTAGTGTTTGCATGCCACATTCTACTTTTATTGGAACTTGTGCTTTCATTTTCTCCTTTTCATGTGATTCTGATATAGGAGCTTGGGGTATTGTTTATGATAAGTTTACATTTCCTCCAGTTGGAGGTCTGGGTGGGGAATTTTGAAGTTAATTATTGGGCCCTGTCTTTACAGCCGTCCATGAGATCTGAGGGTTAGAATGTAGGCAGTTGATAGGTGGCAGCATTTGAAAAGTGGCTCATGCCAATGATTCCATTATTAGCATAGCATTCTATCTCTGGACAGATCTGACCTTAAAGGTATACTGCAGAAGAGTTATGAATATTGGAATATCCCCTGAGAGAAACAAGGATCTTACTTCGAGAGAGCTCTTGCAGTAGGTAATTACAAATAGGACTGCCGGCCGCAGGACCCCATGGAAAAATTTCTAGCTAGCAGTCCCTGGCGAGGGACCGCCCCCACGTCAGGTGACCGGCGTCATGCGGCGTCGGTATAAAGGGCGTCCCGACACCCGCCCAGCCTTTCCACCGCTAGTTTTGCAGCACCTCGTAAAGTTCGTGCTTAGCAAAGCCCTGTTCTTTCGTCGGTTTTTACTGAAAGTTTTGAGTATTTTTTCTTCTCATCATCAGGTCAGTGTCGGTGTATGTCGTCCCCTACACCTTCCAAAAACAAGTGCGACTCATGTGGCGCCCAACTGCCACACAAGGACAGCCATTCTCTCTGCCTTTTTTGCTTAGGCCCCAACCACCCGGTCGACAAGTGCCCGCATTGCCTGCACTTCAATGCGGTTACCCGCAGACGACGCCAACAATCCCTGGAAGCCCATCTGCTCAAAAAGATGATGTCTTCAATGGAAAAGGAATTGTAGAAGCTCAGGCAGGCGTCGACTTCTCCTGAAGGACACCACAAGAAGCAGGACAAAGAAAGGCACAGGGAGAAGGCCTCCTCGTCCGCGACTCCGGCTGGAGTCGCGGCTCAGGTAACATCCCCTCCGGGGGATCATCCGACGATAGCCTCCAAGGTTTTGGAGGAGGCGTCGGGCTCGCGCTCAGGCCTTGCGGGCGCCTCCAGGCTAAAGGAGGCCTCTGCCCCAGTACCGCCGCAGGCTTGCGGCCTACTGGCACGGGCACCTCCCATAAGTCGGACGTCGGCTCCTCCGACATCCGCCGGGAGAAGGTCAATAAGACGCCCGACCCTTCGGAGCGGCGCACGACCGTGTCCCTCTCGGACCGGGCTGCATCCCACCCTCGGCCCGCCTCCGACGAGGGACCCTGTAAGCCGGACGCCGGCTCCTCTGGCACCCGCCGTGAACCAGCCCCTAAGTCGCACGTCGGCTCCTCCGATGTGTGCCGGGCGTCGGAACCTACAACGGACCCTCCAACTTCTGTCCTCCCAGGTTCCCCACAGCCTTCGCTGCTGTCCGGGGAGCCCGAGTCGCCCCAGCCTGACCCCGGGGACTTTTCTCCTCCGTCCCCGGGCGATGCTGGGGATATTCCTCCACCGTCAGACCTCCTCCTACAGAATCGGATCTGACGCCGTCCTCGACATCGGCTCCGACGGGCGGGATATTCCCATCCGCCGGGCCCCACCCCCCAAGGCCTCTCAGTGTCGACCCACCCGTGGAGCCTCCTACTGGGCCGTCTGCTTCGGCAGCTCCCCGGGTACCCGCCGTCCTATCCGACACCGTCTTACCCAAGTCCACAGTATCCAGCACCGCAGTACCCGACGCCGGTTCCTCCGACGTCGCAGTACCCGACGCCGCAATACCTGGCACCGGTTTTCCCGCAGCCGGGTTACGGATACTCGCCTTACGGATATAATCCGTATAATTATCCCCCTCCTCCTCCTCCACCGCCCCCAGGCCGCCAGTGAATCTGCAGGAGACTCTGGCTTCCTGGTGGGCTGAGGCCAAGGCTGAGCTCACCAAGGAAGTTGAGAGCCGCCTTATGGCGATGGTGCCACCCCCGGCCCCTGTACGCCCGAGACGGCACACTCCCTCTCCGCCTCTGGATTCCAGAGCCCTTCCCTCTGGATCCAGAGAGGGGCAGGACACTCGTCCAGGGATCCCCCCTAAGGAACCCGTTCCTCCCCCTAGACGGGTCAGGGAGTCTTATTCTGCTTCTGATTCTTCTTTGCTCTTAGATTCCTCGGATTCCTCCGATGGATGCTCCGAGAGAGACGACGAGCCTTGCTCTCCGTCCAAGCCCCGGCCGAGGACTCCTCCGGAGTCTCCTCCGGAGGATCCTTCCTTCACAGAGTTGCTCAGGAAGATCCAGGAAGTACATCAGTGGCGTTCTCTGGAACCAGATCCTCAGCGGGTCAGACTCGGCGAACATCTGGACCTGCCCCTTACAGCCCCTACCTTGGTGCCACCCTGGATCGAGCCTCATGCCCACCTTCTTTCCACTATTTGGAAACAACCGTAGGCTTTAGCCCCGCCTCCTAGGAAGTCCAACAGGCTATACCAGACTCCGGAGGGTGTAGACTTTTTGGATTCTCACCTCCTGTGCAGACTCTGTCGTGATTAGCGCCGCTCACGGCCGGTCAGCACACCCCAAACATTTAAGCTCGTCTCCTCCAGATAAGGAATCTCGACTCCTGGACCAGTATGGAAGAAAAATATGCACTTCTTCCACACTAGGAATTCGGGCCCTGAATTATGTAGCACAAATGGGGGATTACCAGAAGGCCATCCTTACCCAAGCGGAATCTAAGATTGACACCTTACCTGACCCCCAAGTCAAGCAGGAGTTAGCTGACTTAGTCCGTTCTGCTCGTTCGGCCAGTCGTCACATCCTGAGGACGACTTACGATGCAGTGGACACTGCCGGGCGGAGCTCCACGCTCACCGTAAGTTTCGGCCACGCCTGCCCGGGCTACGCGTCAGGTTTGGTCCTGAAGGTAGTCAGCAATCCAGGAACCACCTTTCAGGGGTTCAGTGCTTTGGTGGTGATGTCAAGGACATCATCACTGACTTGCATGAGAAGGGGACGGCTCTGAAATCTGTGGATTCCATGTACCGTCCCCATCCCTCGCAGCGCCGCCCTCGCAGACGCAGCCGCCTCGGGCGAAACCCCAAGGAAGGCAGGCCACTAACGCCAGGCCCCGCGAGCTGCCAAGCCCCACTGCTCAAAAGCAGCGGGTGCCCCAGCTGCGGCGCTGCCCCACACCACCTGACTCCTCCCCTCTCCCACCGCCTCCAGACTCCCCGGAGGAACCGGTAGGAGGGAGATTCTCCCTCCACCTTCCGGGTTGGGAGAGGATAACAACGGATTCATGGGTGCTTCAGATTATCGTGGAGGGGCACTCCATAGAGTTTCTACAGAAACCTCCACGTCACCCCCCTCTGAAGTCCTCCTATGCAAGGGACCATCTTCCTTTGGTCAGGGAAGAAATATCTGCCCTTCTCGCAAGGCAAGCTATAGAACCCGTTCCTACTCACCTTCAGGGGACGGGTTACTATTCTCATTTCTTCCTGGTCCCAAAGAAGACGGGAGATCTCAGACCCATTCTCGATCTCAGCTCCCTGAACTTTTATGTGGAATACAAAAAGTTCAGGATGCTCTCCCTTCAAACCCTTCTGCCCCTTCTTCGGCCGGGTCAATGGCTTTGTGCGCTGGATATGCAGGACGCATACCTGCACATCCCCATTCGTCCCTCACATCGCAAGTACCTCCAGTTTACTTTCCAGGGGGACCATTACCAATTCCGGCACTTCTGCTTGGTCTTTCCTCAGCTCCCCGAGTTTTTACGAAATGCCTGGCGGTGGTAGCGGCCCACCTGCGTACCATGGGAGTTCAGGTGTTTCCCTACCTGGATGACTGGCTCCTGGCGGCCTCGTCCAGGGAGGAGCTCCTGCATTTTCTCTCCCTCACCCAGCAGGTTTTCACTTGCCTGGGTATTACCATCAACCATTCCAAGTCTCATCTGGACCCCTCCCAGAGACTTCAGTTCATCGGGGGCTATCCTCGATACGACGGTGAGCAAGGCCTTCCTTCCTCCGGACAGGGCGGCCTCCCTCCAGTCACAGATTTCCCTGCTATCAGAATGCAGGAAGGTTCCGGCGAGGTCGGTTCTCCGTCTCTTGGGGCTCATGGCGGCCGCCATCCCGACGGTTCCCCGCGCGCGGCTCCACATGAGGATTTCTCAGTGGACTCTCCGCTCCCAGTGGGATCAACTCGTAGATGACCTAGATCATCTGGTTCTGATCTCCTCGCCAATGATAAGAGACTTGCAATGGTGGATGGTTCGAGAGAACCTGTTTCAGGGGGTCCCCTTCTGTCATCCTCCCCCCTCCCAGACTCTGACCACGGACGCATCAGGCGAAGGTTGGGGAGCCCATCTGGGTCCTCACCGAACCCAGGGTTTATGGTCCAGATTGGAGCTAGCTCTCCACATCAGTGTGCTCGAGCTACGAGCAGTACTATATGCCCTCCAAGCCCTTCACCAATACATCCTTTCCGGTCACCTAGCTGTCCGGACGGACAACATGTGCGTGGTGTGGTACATCAACAAGCAGGGAGGGACTCGGTCCTACCCGCTATGCAGGGAAGCAATGAGGGTTTGGGACTGGGCAACGCTTCACAACCTTCGCCTCACTGCGATCCATGTTCCAGGAGTCGACAATACCCTGGCAGACAAGCTAAGTCGCTTCTCTGCTCTGCCACACGAGTGGGAGTTGGACCAAAAGGTTCTAGATGACATCTTCCAGCTTTGGGGGACTCCACAGATAGACCTGTTCGCCTCTTCCCAAAAACGCAAAACTTCCCACCTTTTGCTCGCTCGCTCCAGAGTGAGGCGCTTTCTGGAGCAACGCTCTGTCTCTAAACTGGAAGGGCAGATTCGTCTATGCTTTTCCCCCAATTCCTCTGGTCCCTCGTGTACTGCAGAAACTAACAACGGAAGGAGCAAGAATGATCGCTCCTTTCTGGCCCAGGCAAATTTGGTTCTCTCTTCTACAACAATACTCAGAGGTTCCTCCTCTTCCTCTTCCTTTATCTCGAGGATTGCTGACCCAGGATCAGGGGACCCTGGTCCATCCGGGACTCAAGTCCCTGCAACTTCATGCATGGCTCCTGCGGACCTAGCCCAGTCTCGCTTTGGTGTCTCTCCAAAGGTGGCCAAAATTCTGGTGGAGGCTAGAAAACCCTCCACTAGGTCCACTTACACCATGAAATGGAAGAGATTTTCTATTTGGGCTGCCTCTAGGAATGTGGAGACTTTCTCCTGTCCTGTGGCCATTCTGCTTGAATATTTACATCACCTCTTCGACCTGGGTCTCGTTCATTCCTCCTTGAAAGTACACATGGCTATCTCAGCTTACCATGTTCCTTTCGCAGATTAAACCTTTGCCCAATTAGCGGTATCCAAGACTTTTCTTAGAGGTGTCCTTCATCTCAGGCCCCCGTCCGGACTCCTGCTCCCTCTTGGGACTTGAACTTTGTTCTCGAGAAACTTACCCTTCCTCCCTTCGAGCCTGCGGCCTCTGCAGACCTGAAGTTTCTATCGTGGAAGACGCTCTTCTTGGTGGCCATTACCTCCGCTCAAAGAATTTCCGAGCTCCAGGCCCTCATGTGTAAAATCCCTTACTTGGTTTTTCACAAAGAACGAGTAGCTCTTCTTACGAATCCTAAGTTTCTACCTAAAGTGGTAGCGGAGTCTACCTTAAATCAGTCTATCGAGTTACCTGCCTTTTTTCACGCAGTACTCCAACCATGGGGAATATTTACTCCATACCATGGATGTTCACCGGATTCTGAGATATTACACCGATAGGACTAAGGATCTCAGGAAAACTGACCAGCTGTTCGTCTCTTTTGCTCACAAAAGGGAAGGCATCTTGCCATCCATGGCATCTGTGATACCCTCCAGTCAGGTTTTAGAAAAAAAGGTTTGGGTGCTCAATGACCTCCTTGTTGTGAGAGATCAGAGGAGCCATACAATCTTGGTCTTCCTTGGTCTGTTTGCAGCATTTGACATCATGGACCATGGGGTACTGCTCGAACGCCTATGGTGGGTCTGTGGACTGTCTGGTACAGTCCTCAGATGGTTCCACTCTTTCCTCACTGGCAGGTTTCAGAGAGTAGTGTCGAGGATTTATTCCTCTGATACTTTCTCCCTGCCATGTGTGGTTCCGCAGGGCTCAGTGCTTTCCCCCATGTTGTCCATGGTGTACATGTTGCCATTGGGGAACATTGTAAGGTGGTACGAACTGAGTTTTCCCTGCTATGCAGATGATACTCCACTGTACATGTCCTTTACACCCGGTCAGGATGTTGCATTCTCAGTATTTAACAGCTGTCTGTCAGAGATTCAAGCCTGGATGAGTGCCAACTGGCTGAAGCTGAACCCTGACAAGACTCAGGTTTTGGTTATGGATCCGGGTCAATGAGTAGAGGGGTCTTCGGCAGGGCTAGCATCTGGTCTGGTGCTGGGAGGCTGCCAACTGAGGACCTCTGAACGGGTACATAGTCTGGGCGTTATTCTTAACGAGGGATTGACTCTGAAGCCTCAGGTGTCATCTGTCGTCAAGACCTTGTTTTACTATCTGAGGAATATCACCCAGATTAGGCATCTGGTTCCACCAGACAACCTTCCAACATTGATTCATGCCTTTGTGACCTCTCACTTGGATTACTGTAACGCCCTTTACCTAGGGCTACCAGGGGTTGATATCCACCATCTGCAGCAAGTGCAGAATACGGCAGTCAGGCTTCTGACTGGGCTTTCTCGATCTAGCCACATTACCCCTGTGCTGTACGTGATGCACTGGCTGCCAGTATAATGGCAGGTCACCTGATGAGAGGCAGAAGCACGGGGTGCTGTTTTATTATATGTTAGGCATATTTTGCCTGCTTAGCAACACACAACCTCTGAATTTACTTCCGGGGCATTTTCCCCTTTATCTAGTGCCACTGCAGCAAGCAGGGCAAGCGTGGAGCAGGGCGCACATTGCTGCGCGCGGAGACGTGCGTGTCAGCAGTGTCCGCTGTGACACTGGGATCTGGGACACAACAGTTTGTTTTCAGTACCGGCCCGGGAACGGAGGGGGAAGAAGAACAGGGGTTTATATGTGAAAACTGCTACCTAATCAGTGTGCCACAAGCTGAAATTGCTTCCCTGCAACAGAGGGTTAAAACACAGGCTGAGATCTCTGTGTTAGAATAATTTATAGATACAGTAGAAATTGATCTTTCTAGATCACATCAGCTGTTGACATCAGATACTGATCCACATACAATAAATCAGGGTGAAAACCCCAAATGGTACACTGTACGTAGATCAAGAGGGGGAAAAGGGGTAGGAGAAACCTAGGTGGGCCCTCCAACTTACTTACCCCAGAAAGATTTCAAGCCCTTGATATAGACCAAGAACAGGATGTGCTACAGGAGCCTATTTCACCCAATAAAACTTGCAGTGGTCTGAACTCCCCTACCTCTACTACATCTACACAAAGTATCAAAGCATCAAGGGATGTCCTTGTAATAGGAGACTCCATTATACAATACTGTGACCAAGTTATGTGTAAAAACAGAAAGGAATTTACAACAGTGTCAGTTTTGCCAGGGGCAGGTATCAGGGATATTCGCAGTTTACTACCTGGGTTACTGGAGAATACACAGACTCCATTAAGAGTCTTACATGTGGGTGTAAATGATGTGGGAAAAATAAATCTCACTGAGATACAGAGGGACTTTGAGTGTGTGGGGGAGGAATTTAAAAAGCAGAGGATGTGAGTTGATTGTCTCTGGAATACTACCTGTCCCCTGGGCAGGATGGAAGCAGACTGCGAGTATTAGGTGTCTAAATGGTTGGTTAAAAAGATGGTGCCACAGAGAGGGGTTAATAGTCTTGGATCATTGGGAGGAATTCCAGGCACCCCACAGCTTCTCACATGATGGTCTTCACCTAAATAGACAGGGAAAAAGGATTCTGTCATCCAAATTAAAACAGACTATTAAACAATATTTAAACTAAATACTGTGGGGGGGCGGGACCGGGGGCTGTGAACATAAATATGACCTATAAACAAAAACCTTGTGTAATTGCCTAGTCCTAAATGCTAGAAGTCTTACAAATAAAATGGATGAATTAAAACTAAAATTATACAATGACAATATTAATGTATGTGCCATTACAGAAACTTGGTGGAGGGTCGAGGATACCTGGGACAAGCAAATCCCGGGTTATACTCTATACAACAAGGATAGGCTCCATACAGCAGGTGGTGGAGTGTCATATGTTCAAAATGACATTACATCTGAGATTATGGGCTGTACTGCATGGGTTCAGGAGGCAATCATATGGGTAAAGATTATCCCACCAAGAGCACCCAAAATTAATATAGCAGTGGTGTATAGACCACCAGCTAGGTTACCTGAACAAGACAGCCATTTACTAGATTTTACTAAATGTATAGCCCAAGAGGATAATGTCATCATACTAGGAGATTTTAACCTCCCAGGTATAAAATGGAACCTATTACAGGCAAACTCACAGGTTGAAGCCAGTTTCTTGGAAGAACTTCTAGTCGCAGGAATGGGTCAACTTATAAATGATAACACAAGGGGTAATCATATTCTAGATTTGTACTAACTAATATGGTTGATAACATCCAAAACTGCAGGGTTGAGGCTCCTTTGGGAAATAGTGACCATTTCATGGTCAGTTTTCAATTTAATAGGGATTATCATATTACCAGTGGTAGTACAGTACTGTATGACTTTAATCTGGTCAACTATTGTACATTTAGAAATGAACTAGATATCTGGAATTGGCAGCAAGAATTAGCAAATCTAACACTAAAAGAAATGTGGGACAAATTTATTAACAAAATAAATGAGTTGATTCAAAAGCATGTCTCAATTCGAAAAAAAATATCACAATTCCAGGAGATCCTTGCCCCCTTGGTTGACGTCTGCAGTTAAAAAGTTAATAAAAAATAATAATAAGGCATATTCTAGCGCAAAGTGTAGTGGAGAAGCCAGCTCATGGGCTATCTATAAACATCATCTAAAAAGGGTTAAAACAACTATTGCGAAGGCTAGAAGGATCTTCGAACAAAAACTGGCAACAAAAGCACAGGATAATTATAAACGTTTTTATGCATATATTAATAAAAGGGGCCAGGGTAAAAAAAAATTGGACCACTAAAAGATAATAATGACAAAATAATAACTGAGAACAAGGATATGGCTGACACGTTCAATACATATTTTTCCTCAGTGTTCAATACAGGTCAAAAATCTAGAGCAGTTGATCACATTGTACTGGGAACATCTGATGTAAAAATAGAGTTCGAGGATGTAAGAAATAGGCTAAGAAGTTTGAACCACAGCAAAGTTTGTGGACCTGATGGTTTACATCCAAGATTATTGAAGGAACTGGCAGATAATTTGGCAGGGCCTGTCACACTAATATTTCCACAGTCCCTGGAGACAGGGCAGACTGTGCAGGCATGGAGACGGGCAGCGATGGTCCCTATTCATAAAAAGGGACCAAAGCTTGCAGTGGGTAATTATAGGTCAATTAGCCTGACTTCTGCCCTAGGAAAAATACTGGAAGGCATTATAAAGGACTTTATCATGGACTGTGTAGAGCTTGATGGAAAAAAAGATGAATATCATCATGGATTTACTAAGGGACGCTCATGCCAAATTTACTTGAGTTTTATGGTAAAGTTAGTAAATCACTTGATGAAGGCAGTTCAGTGGACATTCTATTTTTAGACCTTGCAAAAGCATTTGATAAGGTCCCTCATGAACAATTGATTAAAACTATTTCTAATATAGGGATACATCCAAAAATAATAAACTGGATAGGGGATTGGTTGTTTGGAAGGAAACAGAGTATGCGTCTTGGGAGAGATGTCTGATGGGCAGCAGTCACTAGTGGGGTCCCACAGGGATCTGTTTTGGGACCATGCCTGTTTAATCTCTACATGTCTACTATGCAAATAACATCAGACATCTGGTTGTCCAAATCTGCAGATGACACGCGTATAGGCCTTCCAGTTAATAGCAAAGTAGATGCATTGAACTTACAGATAGCTCTTGGAGAACTGGAGACAAAGGCCAGGGAAAATATGGCAGCCTTCAATACGGACAAGTGTATGGTTATGCACTTTGGGAAAAAAAAAATCTCGAGGTGAATTATAGTTTGGATGGTAGTATCCTCAGAATAGTACGTGAGGAACTAGATTTGGGTATTAGGGTCAGCAATGAACTTGAGTTCCACTCACACTGTAATCAGGTGGTTAAGAGGACAAATGGAATCCTGGGATGCACACATAGGCATATTAAAAGCAGGAAAAGAGAGGTATTGCTCCCTTTATATACCTCTCTTGTGCGGCCTCACACAGACTACTGTGTGCAGTTCTGAGCACCAGGCTACAAGGGAGATACTGTATAAATGCCCTCGAAGGTACAGCGAAGGGCAACCAAAAGAATTAGTGAATTGCATGATGATTATGGAGATAAATTAAAGAATCTGGAACTATAGTCCCTTGAATACTGTAGGCTGACAGGGGATATGTGCCTAATCTATCGGGCACTGTCCGATAATCAGCTTTGGGAGCAATTGGACTTGCACCTCAGGGTACAGACATATAATACCCACGCCCGAGCCCACCCCTTACAGCTTAAGGTGGATAGATGTAACACACAGACTCGTATGTTTTGGTTTTCAATTAGGGTGGCAAGAGTTTGGAATGACCTGCCAATTGAGGTTGTAGCTAGTAAAACAATGTTATCCTTCAGACAGTCGCTTGATACTTATTTAAGTGGCAGGAGTATAAAGGGATACTAAATTTTACTGACAAAGCGAGCTTAATGGATATTCGTCTTTATATAGCTCTGTACTACCATACCTTTAAGATTGGTTTGCTGACCTATAAAGCCCTACATGGACTGGGTCCAAGTTACCTGCAAGAGCTTCTTCACCCCATTGCCCCTTCTATCCGCACTGCCGACGAAGGATTGCTAGAGGGTTCCCAGGGTTCAACTGAAGACATCTGGGGGCTCATTCTTTTGTGTTTGTAGCACCTACCCTGTGGAATTCTCTACCTTGTCAGGTTCAAGAGTGCCAGACCATGGAGAGCTTCCGAATGGCACTGAAAACCCATTTATTTAATCTTGCCTTTTTTGTTACTTCAGATTAATTCGTTGATATGATGTGACAGGATTTTAATTATTGATTTTAAAGTTTTTGTTTTATACTGCTGTAAAGTGATTTGACATTTTGAATTGCACTTAAATAAAGTTTATTATTATTTTTTACTGTAAACCCCTTTTTTAACATTACTTGGGCTTATTCTTATCTAAGAAGCCCTGAAGGTTGCAGTTCACAGCTCGGTCCTCTCGATCATTGATTATGGTCTAATCATATACTGTGCTGCAACCTCCACATCTCTTAAACAACTCACAGTGTCCCTGAACAAAGCCTGTAGGTTAGTTACGGGTGCTGTGCACCTCACTCATACCTGTGAGTTATATGCTCAATCTGGCTGGCTCCAACTAAATAACGGGATCAAATATCAAACTTGCCTCCTGTCCAAGAAAGCTGTGCTTTGATTACTACTCCCGAGCATTGGTTGCCTACTAAACAAATCCCCTAAGACCCAACACACATGTACCTCCGTTTCTGACCTCCTTCTAGTACCCCACTGTCAGACTGCTCAATACCAGCGATCCTTTCAATACACAGCCCCCCTGTGGTTTAATAATCTAAGCAACCAACTGAGCAGTCTTTCTAGTCTGTCCCAATTTAAACTTATGCTTCGTCAGCATCTCCTAACTGAAAGCACTTGTGATTGTTACACCTAGTTTCCCACTTCTGCAGACACCCTTATACCACTTTTTTCACTCTCTGAGGTTCTTACTTGGCTTCCTGTTTTGTTTCACCTCTCCTGACAGAACAATTTCCCCTTTCCCCCTGCTACCTCCTCCTTGCTCTTATCCCACTGACGACCCCCTTCCTGGACCTGTCCGGGTCCTCTGGTCCCCACTCTCCTTATCTTCTTCCCTTCATCCGCCCTCTTTTTTCCCCTCTTTTACCCTTTCCCCCACCTTAGCCTCCCCTCCCTCTTACCTTACGACAAAGCCTCTGGCTGCCATATTTTCTTTTCCTTCTCTATCTGGACTTTGCCCTCTCATCTCCTTTACCTCTTCCTTACTCTTACCCCCAACCTCTGATTAGCAATGTTGCTTCAAATGTACCTTATGGTTTTCTATGCTTGCTTGTAATCTTGAGTGTGTAGCACTGTTCCCACTTAGTTGCCAGTTGACTTGCTGTGCTTCGATGATACCATGAATGTTGTCTGTACCACCGTTGATACCATGTATGTTGTCTATACCTCCCAACCTTATTGTAACCCTTTCCTTTGATGTGGAACCTTTGTAAATGAGCTGCCCCTAGCTCAAAGGTATTTGTAATCTGAGATTTAAATAAATAAATAAATAAATAGATGGATGTTTGTTTTTTTCAATATTTTAAATTGGGAACTGGAAACAATTTTTCAAGGTATTCAGTGTTTGGCATGACTGATAGATCTAAAAGGAAAATGGGAGTTGCAGCCTTTAAAATTGTGCAGTTTTTCTTCAGCTTCTAGGTGTTCAGGTTCAGACCACAATTTTCAAAACTGTGACCTCTGCCAACATTTTTGCCCTGAAACACAAAAGAAAAGGGCTAAAAAACTAGCAGTCTTTATGGCTTCTCAGTTTGCCTCACCGCCACCAAAAGGCTCAGATGAGGGTCCAGCCTCTCAGAGTAAGCAGCAGTCCCTGTCAAAGGGGACAGAAAAATAAGATAAAGCTGCAAAAAATGGCACAGAATGCGGGGCATCTGAAAAGGGGACTCTGAATCCAGTAAAAAGTAAAGAGCTTCTGAACAGACACCAGAAATGGTGCCTGCTAAGAAAAATCAAAAAGGAAAACGGATCACTGCCCCTCCTGAAGATAGAAAGGAGACATCGGTGACTCAAAACAAATGCCGTCAGTAGAGAACATGACAAAGGCATGGCAATTTCTCCAGGCTTTCCAAGCTATGGGGAATTTCATGAATGTTTCTTTAAAATGGAGAGCGTGGATTCACACCAGTGTCTCACAGGAACATATCTACAAATCATTGTATGTCAGCTTTATTGCCCTTTTGCCATTCACAGTGCAGACAGCATCTGCTACATGCTGCTATGCAGTGATTTATATATTCTTTGATAAGAGATTGAAATGGAGTACAAAAACTATGTGTGATGTTTTGTGACAGAGAAAATCAATAGCCAGAAAATCAACTAATAAATCCCCTTGAAAAAGCCTAATGACAGACGACACATCGGGGTAAGTGAAATAAATGTATTATTGAACTGAAGAAATGTTTGTGCATGTTCCTGCAAGTCTCTGGTGTGAATCCACTCTGTCCATTTTGAAGCTTTTTTGGCTGACCTCCATGTGGATACTCCATAAGCTTAACCAAGTCCTCAGACATTTCCCACAGACACAGTGCTGTAATTTCATGAATGTGCCTGCCCCCCCTTCCCCGCCTCCAGTTCCATTCCCAGTGGCTGTGGAGGAGGAAGAGGTTGAAATTTACTGTAACGCTGAGGAGAAATTAGAACTCACAGAATCAGATGGTTCTCCTGAGCAGGGATTTGGATCTCCTTCCAAGCATTCATAGAACTATACCTTTGTAAGGCATATTGTAAATACCCTCAGCGTCTCCTCCCATGAAAATAAGGAGGATGAATAGGAAGTAGAATTCATGGACACGGTGGGCTTCGCACCCACAAGGTGGTTATTGCTGCCCATTCATAAATCCCTCAGGAAAGCCACAAGCAAAGTTATGTCAGCACCCACCTCAGCTGGTGATCAAACCATTAACCCATTAACTGGGGCTTTTGCTGCACCATACTTCCCACTTCCATTGCCCCAAATGGGCAGGGCTGCTGCACCACACACTTCCTGTCTCACAGACAGGGCTGCTGCACCCTGATGTCCCCCTGTGTCCATCCCCACAGTTGAGACTTCTGCACCATGCTGTCCTCTGTCCCCACAGCCAGGGCTGCTGCACCCTGCTGTCTACACAGTTGAGGTTGCTGTGGCCTGCTGTGCCCTAGAGCCCCATGCCTCTGCAGTTAGGGCTGCTGCACCATGCTGTCACTTGCCACAAGAATCAGGGCATTTGCTGCACCCTGGTGCATGCCTTCACAGTTGAGGCAGTCGCACCCTCCTGCCCCCCTGCTACCAGAGTCTGAACCTTTGCTACACCGTGCTGCCCACATCCCTTGTCCCAAACAGGCATGGCTGCTGCACCCTGGTCCACTGTGTTGAAAGCTTTGCTCCTTGACATTGAATTATTTATTTTTTCATACAGATTTTTATCCTCCTCTTGAGCCCTGGCAGGGACTGTGGTCCTCCACATGGAGGAGCTCACTTCTCTGGTCCTCTCGCATCTCTGCTCATGCTGTCCTGGAAATTCCCCCATGGATTGCCCCCTGCGGTGGGGCCAGGAGGGAGAGCATTGGCTGTCTCCCCTCCCCCGAGACCCAATCCAGACACCGTGATGGCCCTCGGAGACGTGGGGCCATCATGGAACCTGCCAGGCTCCTATTTTCCGTTTTCTCCCATCTCCCCTCTCCTACCAACATAAAGACATTGGTACGTGCCTCCCTGCCTGTATTGCCCTCCAGCCACTGCCAGAGGGCACTCAACAAGTGGGACAAGTCACTCTCCCCCCCGAGAGAGAACAGTCCTCCAGACGCTCGATCCTCTTTACCCCCTGGTGGCCCAGGATTGTTTCCGAACCCAGGTTGCCAGTGTGGCGCGAGGTGTAGCTACCAGCGCCTCAATCTCCAGTGCCACTGGGATGACTTGACACTGAATTCTTTGGCCTGAGGGTGGATGGCATCTCACTAGTATCGAGAAGTCCAGTGCCACCCTAGATTCTGTGGCTTCACTCCAGAAGGACCTGAAAGGTGTAAAGGAAAAGAAAAGACCTTTCAGTTTTCAGCCCTTTCAGCCTCAGCAGTCTCTGCAGCAAGGGTAGTTTCAATTTTCAGTCCTGGTGCCCCAAGGCCAGGCTCTCCGGCCAGGGGCCCAAAAAAGGTGGAGGTAGGGGAAGTGGTGTCCTTCTGGCCTCAGTGGCTCATGTTCCCTCCAAAGCTCCCCAGTGATTGGTGGGTGGGGTTCACCTTCCACCTGTCCAGTCCCTGACCCAGCTCCCTGTGGGGGGGAGGGGTCGACTTTGCCACTTCTGTCTTCATTGGCCCATCGTTACTACAGACACGTGGGTTCTCAAGATGGTTGGCAGAAGGTTGCCTATCAACTTCAAGGCTCTCCCGCCTTACCAATCCCATGCTCCAAGGGAGTCCTTGGTGTCACAGGACACGCTGTCCACCTTCAGGATGTTGCTCAACTCCTGACAAAAGCAGCCACAGGCCATGTCCTGGATGTCCTAGGAAGTCGACTGTGTGTGTCCAGGTGGTACTTGGTCCCAAAATGGACAGGGCGCTGGTAACCCATACTGGATCTTCGAGCTCTAAATCAGTTTCTCAGGAAGCACAAGTTCAAGATGATCATGCTGAACCATATCACACCGTGTCTGGAGCAGGGCATGTGGTGCTGCTCTCTGGGCCTCAAGGACACCTTCTTCCACATCCCAGTCTGTCCGTCCCACTGAAAGTAACCCCTGTTCCATGCAGAAGGGGTGCTTTGTCAGTTCCAGGTCATGCCTTTCAGCCTCTCCTCTGCACCTAGGGTTTTCAGCAAGTGCATGGCAGTGGTGACAGCCTTCCTGCAGCACAACAGTGTTGTGGGTTTATCCCTGGCTAGGTGACTGGCTGATAGTTGGACAGTCCAGAGAGGCAGAGGAGTGGTCCAGACCTCCAGGGACGTGACCCCCTAGACCTGCAGAGATTTGGGCCTCTTGGTCAATCTGGCCAAGTCCGAACTGATTCCCTTGCAGGTGATTCATTTCATCGGGGCAGAGCTAGACTCCCTACAGGCCAAGGCCTGCCTCCCTGAGGAACAGGCATTAGATCTTACATCCTTTGCCGCCAGATTTCAGTTTGGGTGCTCACGCCCTGCCCTGGATGTCCGGAGGCTGTTGAGGTATATGGCATCTTCCATCAACTTGGTTTGGTGGTCTCGCTGGCTGGTGCGGCACCTGCATTGGGAGTTGGGCTGTCAGTGGTCCCAACATCTAGGACACCTGGACCAGCCAGTTAGTGACCCAGCCAATATGGGATGCCATCCATTGGTGGCTTATCTCGGAGATTCTGGTGGAAGGAGTCCCATTTGTTCACCCAGAACAGACCATCCCTCTCATGAGGGACGCGTCCCTGGTGGGATGGGGAGCACACATGGGGGGAACCACAGGACCCACAGGTTCTGGTCACCCAGGGAGTCCCATCACCACATCGGCCTGCTGGATCTCCATGCAGTGCGACTAGCTCTGATGGAATTTGCTTATCTAGTCAGGGGTCCAGTTGTGCAAGTCCAGACAGACAACATGACCATGTTCTACTTGAACAGGCAGAACAGCACGCAGTCCCCTTCCTTTGTGTAGGGAGGTCCTCCGCACCCGAACCCTTGTGTGCCACCTGGATGTTGATATCCTGGCAATCCATGTTACAGGAGCAGACAGCTGGAAGACTCTCTTAGCAGGTGGGCGGGACATTGCACAAGTGGTCCCTGCATCAGGAGGTGGCAGGCCACCTGTTCTCCCTGTGGGGCACACCTCTGGTGGACTTGTTTCCTCCTGGGAAAACACAAAACTAAGGCTGTTCTGTGCCCGCCTTTCCACAGTCAGGGACACTGGTGTTGGATGCCTTCACAAGGCCCTGGACCCCAGGCCTCCTGTGTGATTTTCCTCCCTTTCCCCCTGATCCACAGTGTGGTGGTTAAGGTACAGAAAGACACAGCATGGATGATCTTGATAGCTCCAGACTGGTCATGCAAGTTCTGATACCTGGGTCTGTTCACCAGACAACAGGGGAAGATCCTGCAATCGAATTTTCAATTCCTGCACCTCACAGCCTGGTTCCTGAGTGGCTAGAGTTCTAGGCTTTGGGTCTTTCAGAGAATGTGCTCCATGTTGTGGAGGCCTCTTGAAAAGAGTCAACTCACCAGTGCTACGCCTTTAAATGGAAACGGTTCTCCAGTTGATGTCAGGGCAAGGAGCTTTTTTTTTTTTAACACTTCCTTTTTGGTTTCATTTCCACAAGAAAAAAAAAACTCCAATCAGAAGTATTAAGATTACAGCTGGTAGACAATAGTTGTAAGCATGACTATCTAAATTTAAAGTACGTTCATACAACATTATACTGCTGTTCACATATTGAAGTGAATCTGCAACATCTATCCCACCGAAACAGATCAATGAAATACCTGTAAGTATTTCTAGTAGTTATATAAACACGAAAAATAAACAGTCAAAAACTCTAAGAGTAAAACACTAACTAGTAGTAAAGTCAGAGTCTCAGTGTCCTGTTATTTTTCCATACAGTTATACCAGATTATTTTTAATTTCTTCTCATGATTGAAGAATATGGGGTCCATACGCTGGCTACTCTTGATTCGTTCTCATTCATTAAAATTATGAGGCATACCGAATACCTCGGGGTCAACACTCAGCATTGCCAAACGGGGGAGACCTCACAGCCCTCTTAAAATTTGGGGAACGGGAGGAACCGAGGGAAAGGGGCCCATCCTACCTACAGGTCCACTACTGGCTATTCTGTCCCAACCAAATCATCCATGGAGTCCACCAATTCAAGTAGGGCGGGGATCTCTGCTGTAGCCTAAATGTCAGTTCCTCTAACTGTTGGATCTGCACCACCGCTGCTATCCAGTCCTGCTTTGTTGGAGTAGATGGTTGTAACCAGCATCTGGTTATTGTTTTTAAGGCTGCCACAAGCCTGATCTGCCACAGATATATAGTTTTCCGCCCACGAATCTCCCCCCGGCAAGCGACCCAAAATCAAACATTCTGGTTCCAGTTCATTTTGGATCTGAAATATTTGCCTCAAAGAAGTTAACTATTGTTATTCAAAAATGTGAAATAATTGGGCATGTCCAAAATATATGAAAACGAGTGGCTCTGCCTTCTCTACAATTTCTCCAACATTCAGGAGATGTACCCACCTGTTGTTTGGAGACCACCACTGGTACTTTAAAATATCTAATCCTCACTTTCCACAGGAACTCCCTCCAAGAAGGGGAAGAGGATACCCTCCAGATACTACCCCAACCCTTTTCCAATATCCCATCTGGAATAGAGACATTGAGCTCATGTTCCCAGACCTGTTTAATATACTGCGTATTTGAATTGATCCATTGCAGACCTCTCTTATACAATTGGGAGAAAGCACCAGATGCATGTTCAGACTTCTAAATCTGTTCAAAGGTCTGCTCTGTAAACCCCCGAAAACCTGTACGCTGTTCCAGTTGGATTTTTTTATTGATGTAGCTACACATTTATAAGTACCGCATTCTATCGGCCGGGGAGATACCAAAAGATCTCTGAGCCACTTCAAAAGACAACAGTCCTCCATCCTCTAACAGCTGCCATGGTGCTTGTAACTCTTTTCTAGCTCTCACCTGGAACCAAGGGTCCAGTGCAGCCGGGCGAAAGGTAGGGTCAAATATCCGCCACCCATGCCTCCAATATCCACCACGTCTCATCTCCCTCAAAGTCCCCCTTCTTCAACCCTCCAGTGTGGTGCGGGTAGCAGAGAGCATCCCTTCCCAAGTTCTCGAGTGATCTGTTGTCTGGAACAGCACTGCTGGCAAGAGAGGAGATGTGCATGCTACCCTCTCAATCTCCTTCCAAGTAGCCCTGTACGTCAGGTGCCCCCAGAGCAGAGCTCTAGGGCAAGGAGCTTGATCCCAATGCCTGTGCTTTGGCTAGTATATTGGAGTAGTACCTCTGGTCCCTGTCCCAGCTGGGACTCCGTTCAACCCATAAAGTGCACCTGGCAGCCATCTCTGCATACTGGGCATGGACTGATAATCTGATGGTGGCGCAGGAGAAAGTGGTCGGGATCTTTTTTTTAAAGGCCTTGACCACTTGTCCCTGCCAGTGCATGAGCCCTCACCACCTTGGGACTTGTTGCTGGTTCTGGCCATGCTCATGGGCAAGCCTTTTGAGCCTATGCACAGGTGTGAGATGTCACACCTGTTGTGCAACATGGCCTTCTTGGTAGCTATGACATCAGTATGAAGAATCCGTGAGCTCCAGTTGCTCTTGGTGGAGCCTCCGTACTTGTTCTTCCACAGGGACAAAGTTGTCGTTTACCCCCACCCAAAGTTCCTTCTGAGTGCTGTCTTACAGTTCCACTGCAACCAGATGATGAACCTCCTGGTCTTCTTCACGAATCCATCTTCAGAGGCTGACTGCAGGCTCCATACATTGAGCCTGTGGTGGGCATGTATTTCGGGGTGAGGCCTACAGCTTTTTGCGACATAGTCTGAAGCTGCACCTGGCATACTGGCATCTTAGAGGATTGTTGTTAGGTGAAATGCGTCTTGCATGTTCTTCTGTTATAGGTTGGTGGGTAGGGAGCCACCTGTAGAGCTCATTCCTCCACACATACTGCAACCTCAGTGGCTGCTTTTGTTGGCATCCATATCAATAAGATCTGCAGGGCTGCCACCTGGAAGTCAGTACACACCTTTCTTTCCCATTGCAGCATCAACCTTGAGTCTTGTCAGAATGCTGCATTTGGGGTGTCAGTTCTCCAGTCTCTGTTTGCATGCCTTGCCCCCTCTTCCCAGAGAACTGCTGAAAGTCTGCCAGTGTGTGGATATGTGAACCATATCCACACCCCTAGGAAAAATAGGATTTTCCTCGAAGGTATCTCTTGCAGCAGGTACTACTTTTGAGAGCCCGCCAGAGGGCACTCTTCCAGATGGTCGCTTTCTCCAGCAGTGCATAGTGGAGGCTGTCCACTCATGATGTCATCACTCCTTGCATGCATAAAAGAAGTGTGCAGCCCCCAGTATCCTCAGTTCTAATCCCGCCGTCTACTAGCTTGCAGCACTCCATCTCTACAGCTTCAGTGCCTTGATAACATCAACGATGAAAGAGAAAAAAACACACCGAACGGCTTGCCGCTCTTTCAACCACTTTTTTTCTGAATATCTAAACAATCGGAATCACTATTTAGAAAGTGCCTTTGTGGCAGAAAAATATACCATTACGATGAGCAAATAGTCTGCATGCAGTGCTTGGGGGGCCCACAACATCCTTGACTGCTCCATCTGCAGGGGTTTCAACCAGACAACTCATCGACGGAGACTCCAGGAGATAGTCTTGTATTATAGAGCAGAAAATTACTCTGCTCGAGGAGTCTCATCCCCATGCTTCATCCTCATCTTCTGAAACTTCACAGACCTCAGAACGTAGCTGTAAGCATAAGCATAGAGACAAAAATCTGTCTTCTGACTGCAAGAGGTCCCACTCTTTGACAGCGTTGTCCTCTGGGCCATCGTTGACAGTGGTTTCAAGAACTCTACAGAAAGAACTAAACCCTCATTGACAGTGGCTCTGCCAGTCCTCTCGTTGACAACGCTCGATGCTACCCTAGCTGTAGTGACTTCACCAGTCACCTCTACGGCTCTGAGCCATTCGACAATGGCACAGCCTCCTGAAGAAAGGACTGGTCTGCCTCACCGTCAGTGCCTTCATTTCACCACTCAGACACCTCACCCTTACAGTCTCCCTCAATGAGACCGTTAACGGGACAGGGTTATATTATCAAGGAGAAGGGTTTCTCCCTTACTGTCTTACCTAAACTGCCACCACCTGCCCAGGTGACAATGCATAGGGGACCATATATGGAAGCCAGAGGATCATGCCAGTCTCTGCCACCGACCCAGCTGCTCCCACAGTCGCCCCCCCATTTCCTCCATTATACCCCTTAGTTCTCAGGCCACAGTGCCTCCACCTCAGGTGCCACATCTGCAACACACGGACACTACTCATTCTGTGGAAGTGGCCACAGTGGTACAAATCGTGCTGCAAGTCATGCAGTGCCAACATCCCTCACAACAAACAAAAGCAGCCCGTCCACCACCTTACTCAGCCCCTTCTCTTCCACACAGACGTTTTTGGCCAGAGGCCACCGTGTCCCCATAGGAGACCATCACAGTCTCCATTGTACCAGTCTTTAGAAGAGGAGTCAATCCAATGGGAAGAAAGGGAATGTGAAGAAGATTATTATATAAGGGACGGATTGAGACCCCCCCCTCTACTAATTCTACTATATCCTCCCTTGAAGGGGACCAAGACTGCCTTATGCCAATCTCGCCCCCGCCCCCCCGGACGATCCAACCTTCTTAGAAATGATGGTTCAAATCCAGAAGGCAATGGGTTTTACCACAGAGGAACCAGATAGATAGCAAACCACCCTAAGAAGGAGAGGACACTTTGTCTTCCCCTATCTAGACAATTGGATAATAAAAGCCTCCACCAGAGAAGATATGATCCAATCCCTGACCGCGACCCTGCAGCTCTTCGAACAGTTGAGCATAACAGTGAAGCTACCCAAGTCCCAAATAGACTTGTCACAAAGACTCCAATATATTGGGGCCATTCTGGACATGACAGCAGGAAAAGCTTTCCTGCCAGACAATAGACATCAAACCCTTATATCTTTGGTGAACAAGTACAGCTCAGTCCCAGGTGTCACAACAAGACAACTTCTAGAAATCTTTGGCCACATGGCCGTAGCTATTTCCACCGTTTCCCATGCTTGACTCCACACAAGGCTGATCCAGTGGGCCTTCAGACAACAGTGGCACCAACATACAGGCACTTTAGAGCACCAGATCTTGGTCACCCCCACATTAAGCAAAGCACTGAAATGGTGGACAGACTAATCCAATCTGGACAAAAGAATGCCCTTCCAAATGCCACTGCTTGTCCAAACCTTGACCACAGACATGTCAACCACAGGTTGGGGTGCCCATCTGGATCAGCAGTATCAAATCCAAGGCAACAAACTGCATATCAACACCTTAGAAATGAGAGCAGTCAGACTCTCACTCAAGACGTTTCAACTATACCTATCACCAGGTCCCTTACTGATCCAGTCAGACAACACAGCGGTGGTCTACTATATCAGCAAATGGGGGAACCAGATCCAAACTTTTGTGCCGCGAGGCATCCTGGGTCTGGCACACCACCATTCAGCAAAACCTAACACTCATAGCAGTTCATGTACCAGGCGTTCAAAATGTACTAGCAGACCACCTAAGCAGGTACTTACAAGGCCACGAATGGACCATCAAATCATCTCTCCAACAGAGCATATTCCAACAGTGGGACACCCTGGAGGTGGACCTTTTTGCCTCTTTGATGAACCACAGGCAACCTCAGTTTTTGTTCCATTGTACTGGACAAAGGGGGGTCTTACTATAGATGATCTTTTCCTCTCATGGACGCAGAAATTCTTACACAACTTTTCCCCCCCTTCCCACTTCTCCAAAGAGTCCAGCTCAGGCTGCAAAGAGAACCATCATTAGTGATTCTGATTACACCCTTCTGGCCCAGACAGATATGGTTCCCCTTGCTACAACAGTTAGCAATCAGGGATCCCATCCCCCACCTCTGTCTCCAGATCTGCTGACCCAACAGCAAGATGCCATTCTCCACCCCTACCTATGGTCGCTACACCTACATGCCTGGCTCCTGAATACATCTTCATAAACAGGCATAACATTTCTGAAAAAGTGGCCCAAGTCTTATTGGCAGCCAGAAAACCTTCCATGAGGAAATGTTATCAAGACAAGTGGAAACGCTTCACCTACTGGGCAGCCAGAAAGTCATTAGACCCCTTTCCATGCCCCCTTCCAGAGATACTAGAGTACCTCACTGAATTGTCCACACAAAATCTGGGATACTCTACAGTCAAGATTCATGTGGTGACCATCTCAGCCTTTCATGATCCGATCGGGAACGGAACAGTAGCACAGATGGACCTCACAAAAATGTTTCTGAAAGGGATTCTACATATGAAACCCCTATTTGCAGACCTCTCCCACCTTGGGACCTCAACTTTGTAATCAAACAGCTTACCACAGAGCCATTCGAACCAGCTGAGTCATCAGATATGTGCTACCTATCAAGGAAAACATTATTCCTGGTAGCTATCACTTTGGCTTGCCGCATTTCAGAACTGCAGGCTCTTATGTGTGAGGAATCTTACTTGAGTTTTCATAAAGACAGGGTCTCACTATATACCAATCCAGCCTTTCTCCCGAAAGTGGTCTCAGAATTTACTTTACACCAGTCAATAAATATGCCAGTCTTTTTCCCCAATCATACCAATTCCGGAGAACAATTACTACATATCTTAGACGTACACCATATTTTAAAGATCTGTATTAATAGATCCAAATCTGCTAGAAGATTAGACCAGCTCTTTGTGGCTTTTGCCCCCCAAAAGAGGGACTACCAGTAATTAAACAAACACTGTCAAACTGGCTGGCACATTGCATCATGTACTGTTATGCTAAAGCTCACAAATCACTACCGGGCAATATACATGCCTACTCCACTAGAGCTCTCGCCACCTCAGCCGCCTGCTTCCGAGGGGTTTCAGTCACGGACATATGAGATGCAGCTACTTGGTCCACTATTCATACATTTACAAAACATTACAGTATAGACGTTGCCTTCTGGCACTAGACCTCTCTTGGCCATGCCGTCCTACAGGGCCTCCTTTCATAACAACTTCCCATCCTTACAAAGACTGCTTGAGAATCACCCCAAAAGTAGTACCTGCTGCAAGAGATACCCTCAAGGAAGATGATAGAGTTTCGTACTTACCGTAATTATAGATCTTTGAGAGGATCTCTTACAGCAGGTACATATCCGTCCTCCTTCTCGGAGAGAGCAATTTTTATATACCACTCACAGAGAGAGAGGGCACCACTAGTCACTTCAGTTCTCCCTCAGAGCCATGCTCAGCGAGCTGGTAGCCAGTGGGGAACTGAGGATGCTGGGGGCTGCTCACTTCTTTTATACTTGCAAGGAGTGATGACATCACAAGTGGGCATCCCCCACTATGCACTGCTGGAGAAAGTGACCATCTGGAAGAGCACCCTCTGGTGGGCTCCCGAAAGTAGTACCTGCTGCAAGAGAGCCTGTCGAAGAACTACCGTTATGGTAAGTATGAAACTGTGCTTTACTCAACAGTACCTGTAGTTCTAGGAGTGTTATATGGTTCACATCCACACCACCCACCAGAACTCCCCGGCTAGTGGTATGGGAAGATCTGATGTCACAGAGCAGAACTGAGGGATATACCACCCGGGTGGTGGGAAGAGCTTTGCTTGGACGTTCCAGCGAATCCACTCCTGTATACCACTCCTTGAACTACGGTTACAGGTGAGTAATCTACTTTTTATGTTAGTTAGTGTGCCTGGTCTCCCTCTGTCCCAGACTTGGTAGTCCGGTATTATTTTGTTTACATCACTGTATCTTTTCAAACAACATAAAGTCTTGCTGTTTTCAGACATAATGCAGTTAGCCCCAGCACTTGAACTGCCCCGTAGAGGAAAGAGTTAACTCTATGCAGAAGCATAGAACATTGAGCTCGAGCTCGGTTTTCAAACCTCTGTCTGTGATACTTCCTGGTGTAACCGTCAGATTCTTTACTCCGCCTAACAGTGAAGTCACTCTGGAGATTTCCTCTGCTCGATGCGGTAAAAGTAAAAGTGTTCGGTTTAAACCGTGTAATTTTTGTTATTTTCCTGATTTCCAGCCTCTGTCTATGGTACAGGTAGTGTGTAGATAGGTAGTGACTGTGTTTTATTTCTGTGAAAAAGTCTACTTATATGGCCTACACAGCCAGGTACCAGAAATCCAGATGGGATACAGTTCTGGAACTGGCCAAACAGGCCTCTCCCCAGCTAGCCAAGAAGCTGGAGGAGGTGGCTACTGATGGAATTGAGGCATCCAAAATGCAATTTCATGCTGCTGTGGACTCCAATGATGTGGCATCTAGAGTCATGGCTACATCTGTCTCTCTCTCAGAAGACATGCTTGGCTCAGATGTACTAGCCTTTCACAGGATACCCAGACTAAGGCTATGGATTTTCCTGTAGTAGGTAACTCTCTTTGGGGAGCAGACAGAGGCTTACATGAAGAAAATGGATGAATACAGGACCACTTACAGAAGTGCACAGGCCAAAAAAAAGGCAAGCCACTCCGCACAAGCAGCAGTCTAGGGGCAGGGGCAGGCCCTTTCAAAGGCCTTTTTACCAAGCCCAGGCCTCCTCTCCTTCCCACAGAGGGGGTTCTTCAGAGGGAGGAGCAGGAGGGGGATGAGCAGATCTGTTCCCTCCTCCTCTGTCTAAGGCTCCTGCCAAGCAGACACCCTGATGTATCAGCCCGGGTCGACTCCCCATTTCCAGTAGGAGGCAGGCTGACTTCCAGGCCTGGAAGTCTGTGACCTCAGACAAGTGGGTCCTGGAAGTAGTTAGCCAGGGACTGGCCCTCGGCTTCAAAAAATTTCCAAAAAAGAGGGCCAAGTCTTTTCCACCTGCATCACTCTCAGAAACCATTGCCCTAGAGGCAGAGGTTTCCTCTCTTGTAGCTCTCAGAGCTATAGATAAGGTTCCTACTCAGCACAAGGGAAAAGGACTGTACTCCAGGTACTTCCTTGCCCCAAAGAAAACAGGGGAGTGGTGACCCATCCTAGACCTAAGGTATTTGAACAAACACATTTCAAAGTCCAAATTCAAAATGGTAACTCTGGGAATAATCCTTCCCTCTCTAAGGCCAGGGGATTGGCTAGCATCTCTGGACCTCAAGGATGCCTACTTCCATATTCCTATCAGATGCTCCCACAAAAAATACCTCAGGTTCGAGTTGCCTTCAGGCCATTACCAACTCAGAGCTATGCCATTTGGCCTAACAGCTCCAAGGGTGTTCACAAAATGCCTTACAGTAGTGGTGGCTTACCTCAGAAGACAGGGTATCACCATCTTCCCTTATCTGGATGACTGGCTCTTAGTGGGTCAGTTACCTTTGCAGGTCAAGTCAGCTCTTCAAACTACCCAGGACCTACTCAGCTCCCTGGGGTTTCTTCTCAATCTTCCAAAGTCTGTCCACCAACCAGTTCAGCTTCTCACCTTTATAGGCATAGAGTTGGACACTGTACAAGCAAAGGCCTTCTTTCCCCTGGCAAGGGTGAAGGCACTGGTGGATCTCGCTTCCTTCTTTCGACCTCAGGTCTCCCGCCCAGCAAGACAGTTCCTCCAGCTCCTGGGCCACATGGCAGCTTCCACGGCAGTGGTGCAGGGAGCAAGGTTCCAGATGAGGGATATCCAGTTTCATCTAAGGTATTTTTGGTCTCAAAAGAAGGATTCATTTACCAAACTGATTCCAGTGACTCAAACTGTGGTCCAAGCTCTCCAGTGGTGGCTGGACCAGGACAACCTCAGACAAGGGGTTCCATGTCTCCCTCAAGTCCCATCAGTAGTTCTAACTACAGATGCTTCTCTCCTATGGTGGGGAGCCCACCTGGGAGCCCTGACAGCTCAAGGGGTCTGGTCTCCACAAGAGTCTCTCCTTCATATCAATCTTCTGGAACTCAGGGCAGTTTTCCTAGCCCTGCAGAGCTTCTCAGATTCAGTCAAGGGCAAGGTGGTCCAAGTTAGGACAGACAACACCACCGCAATGTGGTACATCAGCAAACAGGGAGGCACTGGGTCCTCGGCCTTGTGCACAGAGGCCATGAAGCTGTGATCTCTGGCCTATTCTTTTCAGACTTCTCTGGTAGCAGTTCATCTTCCAGGGATGGACAACATACTAGCAGATGCTCTGAGCAGAATTTCACAGGGACGTTACGAATGGTCCCTGGATCCTCACATCCTGAAGGTGATCTTCTCCAGGTGGGGCACTCTGGAGATAGATCTCTTTGCTGCACCGGACAATCATCAACTTCCTCTGTTTTGTTGCAGACCTCCAGTCCTGGGGACGGTTCCCCAGGATGCTCTCATTTTGGACTGGAAGGGCATGTTTCTCTATGTCTTCCCTCCCTTCCCTCTGCTGTTCAGAGTTCTGATCAAGATCAGGACTCAACCCTGCACAGTGATACTGGTGGTTCCAGATTGGGCCAGACAGCCTTGGTATCCTCTACTGCTGTCCTTGTTAGTGTCACTTCACCTGTCTCTGCCCAGGACATACAATCTCCTGTCCTCCTCCCAGGGGCGGATCTGGTACCCCAATCTCCAGTCTCTCAATCTCAAGGCCTGGCTCTTGAAAAGCTAGAATATGCAGCACTACATCTCTCTTGGGGAGTTCTGGATAGTCTGAAGGTCTCCAGGAAACCTTCCACTAGAAAAACTTTCAACTCAAAATGGAAACGGTTCAGTATTTGGTGCTCTTAGAAAGGCATCCTGCCTGATTCTGCAGGCATTTCCACAACCTTAGACTATCTAGTTCATCTGAATGGTCTAGGCCTTAGGCCTGCCACTCTGAAGGTTCATCTAGCAGCTGTCTCTGCACTCCTCTCAGCAGGGAAGGGCTCTTCCCTGGCATCTCATCCTGTTTTCTGAAAGTTTTTCAAGGGCCTGGTTCACATTAACCCTCCCTTTAGGGAGCCCACTCCGCCTTAGGATCTTAATGTCTGCATAGCTCAGTTTATGAAGCCACCCTTTGAACCTCTGGCTTTGGCTGAATTGAAGTACTTGACCTGGAAAACTGTGTTCCTGGTAGCTATTACTTCTGCCAGGCAGATTAGTGAGTTACAGGCTCTGTCAGTTGAACTTGACTTCATCTCCTTCCATAGGGACAAAGTGGTCCTAAGGACCAATAGGAGGTTCTTGCCCAAAGTGGTATCGGATTTTCATCTGAACCAGTCTATATCTCTCTGTGTTTTTCACTGGTCATTCTTCTTCAGTCTGGATGTTAAGAGGGCCCTTAGCTACTACACTGAGCATACTAAGGCACATAGAAATGACTGTCTTCAATTGTATCTCACTTATGGTGAAGTGGGGAAAGGTAAGCCTGCCACTAAAAGAACTATTGCCAGGTGGATTATTTCTTTTATACAATTCTGTTATGACAAGTTGGGTAGAACGCCCCTTCAGGCCTGAGGGCTCATTCGACTAGGGGTACAGCTGCTTCTCTAGCTGCGGCCAGAGATATACCTTTATTAGAGATCTGTAAAGCAGCCACCTGGAAAACAGTGCATACTTTTACCAAGCATTACTCCCTGGACATCCAGGCTAGGGGTGATGCTAGGTTTGGCACAGCAGTGCTGCAGAGCCTCTTCTCAAAGTAGGTTCTGCATTCCCTCCTCCATAGGGAACTGCTTGGTAGTCTGCATTATGTCTGAATACAGCAAGACTTCATGTTGTTTGAAGAAAAAATTACTCACCGTAGTAATGTTGTTTCTTCTAATGGAGTCTTGCTGTATTCAGACCCCCCTCCCCACCTCCCCTCTCAGAACCTGGTTTTTGGGAAGTGGGCTGGCAAGTACAGTGTTGCACCTCAGGGGTGTACCTTGTACCCTCCCTCTTGGGTGGGGTGGATGTTGTTATTTTTTCTGGTGTTTTGTACTTAAATATTGTCACTACCTTTCCTTCTTGGGTTCTCGACTTGTCTTTTGGGCCCAAAAAGAATCTCTGTGCCCTTTGGCTATATGTTGAACAATTTCCATACTATAGTATGTTAGTGTGCTTATAAGAATCTGACAGTTACACTGGGAAGTACCACAGACAGAGGTTTGAAAACTGAGCTCGAGCTCAACGTTCTATGCTTCTGCATAGAGTTAACTCTTTCTTCTCCGGGGCAGTTCAAGTGCTGGGGATAACTGCATTATGTCTGAATACAGCAAGACTCCATTAGAAGAAACAACATTACTATGGTGAGTGATTTTTTCTTCCTGATTGCTTTTGGGCTAGAATGATTAATAGCCCTCTCCTGGTTTTTCCTCACTTTGTTTCTGTCCTGGCAAACAGAATTGAGGTTAGTGAGAGTCAAAAACAGTTATTGGCTGGCACGCAGCACCACGTGCAGGTTTGCAAGTGCCATGCCCAGTAGTCTTGGCCAGCCCCCTTGAAAAAAAAGTTTGCTCCCACTTGGTCCTAGTTCCTCTGGCCCAGACCCATATGTGCTAATTGATGAGGAAGATATTCTGGAAGTTTAACAGTTATGTTAAGTATGCAACTTTTATTTATGTCAGGTGCATAAGGTGTACATTTGTTCTGTTTCCTTCTCTTCTCTTTTCTCTTTCTCTCTATTCTCATTGCTACTTATCTGTCTCTTCAAAGTGGATTGTTAGAATACACCATTGTGGATTATACTTATCTTAATTCTTTTCCCTTGTGCAAATAGGCACTTTAAAAAGGAGAAGGCAGCAGCAACAGCAGCAGCAGCAGCAGGCGCCACCGCGGTCAACCCGAGAGAACTATCAAATGGGACAATTGAGACGTTAATAGCAGCTTGCCTTGGTTCTTTCTAGTGCCTACAGTAGGAAAACTTGACTCCAAAGAAAACCTGTTAACAGACTTCTTACCCAGTCTAATTTGAAAGAAGCTCCCAATCCCACAACCAAGAAAAGTTGATCAGTTTTGAATGGATGAAGCTTAAAGCTCAAAATGAAGAAAACTTTTTGTTAATATGGTTTTCCAATAAGACATACATTTTTTTACCTATTTAATGGCACAATGTCTTAGGAGAGTATGACTTTCCCCTTGTCTCCTCATTGCTGCATATTCTGTATTGCAAGTAATTATGATTCCAAGTAAAACTGAATATTTTAACTGCCAATCAAGGCTAAGAAGCTCAACAACCTCAGTGTTCGAAACTTTATTTGCCAATATATTTACTAATTCTTCCACACAGGCCTCTATTTCTTACACATACCCATATTTCTGTGTGGAATTGTAAAAATGCAATATGGATTTCTTTCCTTGTATTATAAACTTTTTTCTGCTGTTTAATAAAGAACTTACTGTTTTAATTGACATACTCAGGATAATAGAGGATAGGATGGATTATGGCAAAGGATTCTTAAATGTTTTCCACAGCAGCTGTGAAATGGGATTCTAAAACTCTTCTATTTACCTTTTTCAAGAATGGCATTGATTACAGTTTTGCCTGTAATGAACAGCTGCTAGTATGTATATTGTGCAACATTGATGGCTCACTTGCAGAAAAATGTCGCACAAAATCATGTGCAGAAGTTGACTGATTTTGATCCGAGTTCTGTGCATTACATTCACTGGATTATTTCAGTACTACGTTAATCTGTTTCAGATACAGATGTTTGGGGAGAAAAGTAACACAGTTTATGGTAACTTTGGTTGTAATCTTGTAGAACGTGGCAGAAAAAATATAAAGCTGGGTTGGAGTTAGTGCAAAGGTTTGGAGTTGTTTTTTTTTTGTTTATTTTTTTGTCTAGTGCAGAGTAATTGAATGACCACTAAATGGCAAATATGTAGTTGCACTGTATTTACAGAGGTAGAGACGGGCTTTAAAATAGCATTGAGGGATATACAGTACACACAGATTTTAGTAATAGAAGGTCCATTACAAATTTAATGTTAAATTATCCTAAAATAGGAAATGTTAATATTTAAAAAAGGCCCAATGGTTTTGCGATTATATCATCCTGATTGCTTCGTACACAACAGTTTTTAATTAAACTGAGGGAAACATACTGTCATTATTTTTCTGGTTTTAAGAGAATTTAGACATTTCAGATTTGCTAAATGTTGGAAACACTTGCGTTTTCAGAGTATAACGTTTACATGGATGTGTGTGTAATGGTGACATAAGCCAGCAAGGCCACAAACATTATCAAGAAAAGCATGATATCTCTTCCTTGTAAACTTGTACATTAGGTAAAGATTTTTTCAAATTACAACCTTTTTGTACATGAATTAGAGGACAGTTTTGTATATTGAAACCCTTATCCTCTAGATGTATGATTATACATAATTCTGAAAGGTCTTAAATGGGTAGAAATAAACGTAGTTACTTTTTAAATCTTTAAATATTTCAGTTTTCAGTTGTACAGAGATTGAAACTGGGTTTGTGTTTTTGAAATGATTACTTTTTTTCTGCAAGGGTCATTAGTAAAGTTCTTGAGTGTGGTAGACTTTATCTTTTTATATATATATATATATATATGTTATTTTACCTTTTACTTTTTTTTTTCTTCAATTATCATCCTGTGGTAGGGTTCGGGTAGTGTAATGCTGCCCTTTTTATTCAAGTCTATGTAAAGTCTTCTGAAAAGAAAATATGCACTGAACTCTCCACTGCAAGTTACAATGTGGTAAGAAAAGAACTGAGAAAAATGAGATCTAATACTGCTGTCAACGTTTATTGTCCACTGTGTTTTATACAGTATCTTTTTTTGTTCACTTTGGAAATTTTTACTAAAAGTTGCAAAAAGTATTGTGCAAAGATATGTAAGTTTTTTGACATTTGAAATGCATTAATAAATAGACTTGATCAAATAAAATTGAGTCTTTTGTTTCTCTAAATATCCAAGCAGATATATTCTTTGTATACTCTGCCTTGTTTTATGATACTCTGGTTTTGACTAATCCATTGTTTGATGTTTTCTAATGCTGTATCACCTGTTATTGCTGTTCCTCTGTCTGAAACTCTCCCGGGTCGTGCCTGAAAATAGGCAATGTTATTGTCTAGTGCACTTGCCTGGTAAACAAAAGCCAAATAAATATAATCTGATGTGTGGATCATCTTCAAGGATATCTCTTTCATCAGGCCACACCTTTGGAACTACTCCCACGTCAGCTCTTGAACCACACAGAAACTTTTGCAAGCCAGGGACCACCCTCGATGATACCATTCACCAGTGTCTACATAAACATGTCAATCTTTCCTCAGTTCTTTTCCCACCATAGATCATACTCATCGGACCTGCATGGAAACTTCAACCGCTAGCCGCTGTTTATTATTTTTTAGTTTAAAATCACTAGTTTAGTGATTCTCAGTGCTTCTGTAAGCCACTTGAAAGATCCTTCTAAGTTATTTTGGTATTGTGAGCACAGAGAGAACAGCCTGTTCTAATCTCAACAGGACTTACTACCTCCCAGACCCTGTCGATGCCTCAGCCCAGCATGCAGCAAAAGAGACCTCCTGAGCCGCTGCCAGTGTCGCTGGCATGGTCTTCTCTTCTAGTCGTCGAGGGGGTTGATGACAAGATTTGAATATACAGTAATCCAAACCTTATATTACAGGAGGATTATGAAGAGGAGGAGGAGGAGGAAGGGTATGCAGAAGACCAGTATTTACCTGGCACCAGCTCCACCTTATCCTCATGTAGTGAGGACTTTGGTGACGTGAACACCCCAAGGTAACCGCCAGAAGACCCATGTTTCTCCAATCCAAGATGCAGAAAATGCAGGCTGCCATGGTCTTTTCTTTGGAAGAGGTGGATTCTACAAGGAAAGATATAATAGAATTTTTGAATGTGCTAGAAACCTTCTCCATCATTATTCCTCCATCATACCAAGCCCTGGAGGATACTAACTATGCAGCTTGGTAGAGACCAAATGCCATACTAGCTGTTCCTTGAAAGGCTGACAAGATGCACCCTGCCTGATCTAACAAGCCTTACTATGCCAGTCAGCAAGCAGTGTTAAAAATGCCCCTTTTCAGGAACAGTAACTTTTTGGCTACAGTTTTGAGGGGCACTTAAAGGGCCTTCTGTCATCTAGAATGACCTTAAGATCAGTAAAATTCTTATATGCCTCACTAGGTAGAGGTAGTGGCTAGAGACAGTTTCTTTAGCCAATTGCTAAGGGGGCTGACAGGTCTAGAGATAAAAGGCAGAAGTAAGGGTAGTGGAGCCTTGCTAGCCCCCCCTAGGTTGCCCATTCAGAAGCACCTAAAGCTGGTGGACCCAGTGGCATTGCCCCCACCTGTTTAGCCTGACTCGCAGCAATACACACTTCAACCACCATTGCCTCCAGGGGTGGTCGTGGTGTGTTGTGTCTCCCTTCATCTGAGTCAGTGCAGGGAGATCACCACAGATGAATGGGTTCTAGACATTATTGCAAAAGGTCATGCGCTGGAGCTTCTGGACACCCCTCCAGATCATCCACCATCTGCATCAGCTTATCCCCTGGGGCACATGTCCCTGTTGAAAGAAGAGGTACAGGCCTTGTTCCAAAAACATGCCACAGAACCAGTTCCTGTCAAGCAGAGAAACACAGTCTTCTACTCCAGATACTTCCTAGTCCCTACATGGACAGGAGATCTGAGGCCTGTTCTAGACACGAGACCTCAACTTCTGCATAGAGTTTAAGAAGATATTTTGCAAAGATATCGCTTTCATCAGACCACATCTATGGAACTTGTAGCCGCCAGGCGCTTAGGACAGCACGGAAGCTTTTGCAAGCAGTCCACCAGGGGCTGCCCACAATGATGTCAGACGTCTGCTGCTGCATAAACGTGAGCGGCCTCTTCCTTCCTCAATTCTTTTCTCTCCATTGACCATACTCATCGGACTGTTCATAGAAATGCTGCTCCGATTGCTGCCACTTGATTTTTTCAATATAGTAAAACAAGAACTTTAACAAGTGATTTTTCACAGAGTGTAGGTCATCGAAGGAACCATCGAGCTGTTCCAGTATTGTGAATGTGATGAAAAAACTTATACCAGTGATTCTCACAACGTTGGCATCTGTTGCCTCAGCCCAGAACACCACAGTATGCAAGTCTGCCCGATTTGCAGGTATTTCAACACTGCCACCCAGCAATGCCAAAAAGGGACCCTAGAGAGGCATCTCTTAAAACAGCAGGTAGCCCACATAGAGAAGGAGCACCAGCAAAAAAGTACCGCTGCATCGCCAGCCCGCTTCTCCAGGTCTAGGTCTTCAGAATCCCAGGAGAAGTTACCTGAGAGCCATAAGCACAAGTACTGGGGAAAAGGAGAAAACCTCCCCAGTGAGCTCCAGGTTGCCCTTCCGCACAGCAGGTATGACCTCCACTGCGTTGTCAACCTCTCTGACAGCGATGCCATTCAGCCCCTGGACCATAGGCATAACTCCTAGGTCGGGGTATGGCGTTGGCGCTACTAAGCCTAATATGGCTGGTACACTGCAATCAACGTCGGGGGGGGCCTTGCTTCCTCTGTTGACCTCTACCGGCACACCTGTCGACCAATTGGGTGCTGATGTCCAGACAGTGCTATCCTTTATGGACATGTTTAGAGGCCTACTACCTCCTCCTCCTGTACCAGGAAGCCCATCGACTGAGCTTGCTACTGGGACACCCCTTGCAATGATGCACATTAGGGTCATATCTCAGCCGCCTTCTTGAGCGCCACTGACCTTGCTAGCACGCCCCCAATACCCGTTGACCAGGCCGATGATTGTCAAATACAATCCTGATTTAATAATTGAGGAAGAAGAGGACTATGTGGAAAGTCATTATGAGTTAGGCACTAGTTCCAGTGTCCACCTGCAGTGAGGACTGTGGTCCACACCCCAAGGTTCCCACCCCCCAGAGGACCCAACTTTCCTCACCATTATGCAACATTTACAGGCTGCCATGGGTTTTTATTTATTTTATTATTCGAAAAGTAACCTTTGGGCAAAATGCTCTTTTTCAAAGGTTCCATGTCAGATAAAGTACATGACAAAACAACAGAGAGTTACAGTGACAGTGGTCACAGTTAACAATAAAAAGTTACAATTGTAAAGAAAACAGTGGTTCATTTACACAGGTATTAGGTATTCAAGTACAAGATACAACCATCAACATTGGTGTGTACAAAGCGAACGGAGATAAGATTGCTTGAAACCAGAGATATAGAACACTTACAGATTAAAGTAAACCAGGAGGACACCAGAAATACAGGAAACATCCATAGCAATGGAGGAGCAGCCCGGAGCTGGGCTTTGTCCAGGTTTAGAGGATGAGGCGAGAAAGAAGGGTAAGGGCTTGGGAAGTGAGGGAACACAGAAAGGGGGCTGGGTGAAGAAGGCAGGGACGGTGCTATATGGGGGCCAGGAGGACCACTATTAAAAAAAAAAAAAAAGCACAAGAAACAGGTGGAGGGAGACTGTTAAGGAGAAGGAAGAGCGGAGAAGGCGAAGGGCCAGCCCCACTGTTCACCACACAGGAGCTGTGTTGCCTGGGCAAGGACTGTTTGGTTTACCTGTAAACATAGGCGCCAGTGTCAGTGAGGTATAGCTTTAGTTCCGATTTAAAAGAAGGAAGGCTGTTTAATGTTAATTATGTGTACAGGGATCTCATTAAGCCAAAGGGGGGAGTCCTTGTATGCAAAGGACCTTTGACCAAAAGAAGTTTTCCAAAATGGGATGGTGAATGAGTCATGATTTGTACCCCTGGTCAGATGGGAAGAGTGACTTGCAAGTAGTATGTGTTTGAGGTAAGAAGGGGCTTTACAAAGTAGAATTTTCTTGCCTAGGAGGCACGTCTAATACTTTATTCTGTTTTTGAAATTAAGCTAGTTTAGGTTGTCAGCCCCCAAGGTGAGCCTACAGGCCTTGTTAAGGGCTGTTATTACTCGCTTCAGCGCTGTGTCTGAGGCCGACCCATAAACTACCAAGCCATAGTCAATTATTGACAGGATGGAGCTGGAAACCATAAGGTGGAGGGTGGCGGGTGTAAGATATTGTTTATGCTGGTGCAGGACACAGAGTTTGATGTTTACCACTTTAATAACCAGATCTGTGTGCTGGGCGTAGGAAAGGATGTCATCAGTGATGACCCTGAGATACTTGAAGGTGTGTACCTGCAGTGATTGGGTAGCCTAATTGTTGATTATTGTCAGCAATGGGGATGATTTCTTGTTCTGAGAGCTTGAAATCGGCATAGTTTTAGTTTTCTTATAGTTAAGAAGCAGCTTCTGTGAACTGAACTAATCCTCAAGGTAGTGGAGGGTGGTCTGTAACTCCTTCTGCACATGGTCAAGCTGCCTGCCACTGCTCAGAATGACCACTTCGTCTGCGTACAGAATGATTTTGCTCTCACTAGCCTTGGGGAGTCTGTCTAAGAACAGACTGAAGAGGACAGGTCCCAGAATGGATCCCTGAGATACTCCAAGTTCGATATCGCTAGCAGTGGAAATCACAGTCCCAATTCTGACGCACTGTGATCTGTGGGAGAGGTAATCCATAAACTACCGTACAGCCTGTGTGGAAATTCCCATGTGCAGCAGTTGTTTTAGTAATAAGGGATAGTTTACGGTGTCAAACGCCTTGGTGAGATCTATGAATATATATCCCACTAGTTTGCCACCATTCAAAGCCTTATGCACATAGTCCATGAACTCGACTTGCACTGTTGTAGTGCTATGGCTCTTATGAAAGCCATGCTGTTGCAGGCATTGAAGTCCATATTTCTGAAGATATTCAGAAATATGATTGGCCACAGTTCTCTCTAGCGCTTTCGAGGGGGGAAGTAGAATTGAGATTGGCCGATAATTAGCCATGCTGGTACGATCCCCACTTTTTAGTACAGGGGTCTCCAGCGCTAGCTTCCAAGCAGATGGGAATTTAGCCAGGGCGAGTGATTTGTTAAATATCATGGTAATTGGGACAAGAATCTCTTCAAGTGCTACTGCCAGTATCTTCATGTCGATGTCGCTACCAAGCCTAGTTTTGCCAAGTACCTTCCATATATAGGTTCTGGCCTCATTAACCATCACACACGTAAAGTAAAAGTTAGGATGATTGGTGTTGCCACTAGAGGTAGTCTGTTCTAGCTCAGTGTGATTGAGGTAGCCAGGAGGGAGGACTACGCTAAGATCGGTGAATGATGTATTAAAGGATTCAGCAGTTCTGTGCGCGTCTAGTGTAGGGGTACCATTAACATGGAGCATTGTAGGCTGCTCCCTGTCCTCCTTTCCTACAAGATCATTGTTGTTTTGCCAAAATCTTTTTCCATTTCCCAGCTTCTATCAAGCTGTTCTTTATAGTATTTCACTTCGGCAAGCCTGTTGAGGCATGTACACTTATTTCTGGCAGCCCTGTACTTTTGGTAGTCAGCAGGGCTGCCAGAGTTCCTAGCCATGCTCCACAGATTATCTCGTGCCTTCAACTGATCCAAGCGGTCACAAGTGATCCACCCACTGAAGGATCCTCTTACTTTTCTTTTCCTTGAGGGGACAAAAATATCACAGACCTCATTGAATTTATCAACGAAAAATTTTAGTGCATGATCTATGTCCGGGAGTCTATTTAAAGGGACCAGTCAGCATCAGCAAAGGTGGATTTGAAGGCGTGGGTATTGTCACAAACGCACTCAGCAGATCAGGCCCTCTGCTCCCACAGTGCCAACCTCCAAGCGCAGTAATGTGAACAGGTAACAGACAGTGTAACCCTCCTGTCTGCTTGTATGCCCAAATCACCTTTGGTCTCAAGTTCTGGGGATTCAAACTGTGAACCTTATGCTAGCGTACCCAACTGTACATGCTCAGATAATATTCTCTTCGGGGGATGCAGTATATATTTCGCCTAAGGGCACCTAACCAGGTATCCAAACTGAATCCTTTAAAACTCTGTAAAAGACCTTCAGTATATTCTTACCTTTTCCCAGTTTAGTAACACCATCAAGCTGTTGAACAGTTGTCAGACTTAACCATCTATACATCACATGCAAAAAAGAACTAGCAGACAACCCAAGGCAGTCTTTCAAATAATATATTTACTAAAAATGGATAAAAATATGAAAAATGTAAACACAGAACAATATATCGAAGAGCATACAATCACATAAAAGAAAACAAGGGAAAGTACAACACAAAAACTCCTACCACAATACATTTAGACTTTTTCTATCTAATGTACTACCTCTAAGTGCCTATAGTTAGATCAGAGAGCTGAGAGCTGTCTCTCTCTAGCGTCCCAAGATGGAATATATGACAACTAAGTTCAGACACAATATTGTTTTTTTTGTTTGTTTGTTTTTAAATCTGTTTCACTCTAGTCACGGCTTGTGGGACCTTCTCTTGGGCATCTGGTCCTTTATCCTGCCTGCCTGTGGATCCCTCAGTCTGTGCCTCCTCTCTCCCCCCCTGCAGCCAGCACCCCCTGGTTTCACCCGCCCGGGGAGGGTAGCCCTCACCTCTTTGGGCTCTCTTCCAAGTCAGACTCTGGCTGCAGGTGGGCCCGGAGGGAGGAAGTGGAAGGCCAGCTGAGGAGAATGCGGCGGAGAGCATGGGGAATAGGTACCATCGCCTGTCCCATGAGACAGTCTTTTCCTTGTTTTGCGCTGGTTCCCCCGCCTCTGTGTGGGCATGCCCCAACGCTCTGGCACACAGCAACCATACCAGTGTCAGCTACGTTGATCTCATGCTTCCAGGCTTGCTGCGACGTCCCCTGATCTCCACCAGGGGTCGCCAGCACACCGAGCTGACCCAACCCATTCTGGGGAGTAGAGCACCACTAGAGCACTCCGTCCTCAACCCACCCCTGCCGACCCACCAGCACCCAAGCTCGCTCCCGAACTAAGGTCACTGGCGTAGCATCCAGCGCCTCAACCCTCAGTGCCACCGGGCCAGCTCAGTATTCAGTTTAAAACTCTGTCTCCACACCACTTCTGTGAGTCATCTAGCTCCTCCTTTTAGAAACAAAAAAATACAAACATGATTTCCTGTCGGGAGATATTTTAAATAATTTGACTTCAGCAAAAACTTATTTCCCAAATTATGACAGTCTTTAATCAAGCCTTTCCTTTGAACTAGAGGCTGGTTTCTTATTTTCCCAAGGAACATCAAAGGTTTTTACAACTTTGCCAAATGTCACTTAGGTGCAATATAGCCAACAGGAATCTGCTAAGTTATGTCCTATCCTATAATAAAATGCATATTTAGCTTCCCAACTTAAGAGTCAGGAGGTCATGAAAAGGCCACAAAATGCTACTTCTCAAAGAAGTTAATTACATTAGCGAGATCTCCTGGTCAGTTCCTGTAACTGAAACCTGGGAGGAGGGAGGGAGCACCCATGGAGCACAGACTAGCATAATATATTTTTATATTACAAATATACAGCAATCATAACCAGCTGGCCAAGCATCACAGGTATAGCCCCTCTTCATAACTCAGCTGTGAATAGTAATGGGGGGAACTTTAACCTCTTTATTCACCAATGTACTCATGACTGTCATGTCATGAATGTCATCAGTGACATGGCGCAGGACCTAGAAGGCAGAATTTCACTGTTCGCTGATGACACAAAGCTCTGTAACAGAGTAGACACACCAGAGGGTGTAGACAGAATGAGAAGCGACCTGCAGAAACTTGAAGAATGGTCAGGGGTTTGGCAGTTGAAATTCAATGCAAAGAGTG
Source organism: Neoceratodus forsteri (assembly GCA_016271365.2). Lineage (NCBI taxonomy): Eukaryota > Metazoa > Chordata > Ceratodontiformes > Ceratodontidae > Neoceratodus > Neoceratodus forsteri. The sequence continues at coordinate 1,398,425,957 of CM028129.1, read as the reverse complement.
CAAGATAATGCATATGGTGCACAAAAACCCTCGGCAATATATCAGTTGGGGGTGAGGATATAGCATGCACCAAGCAGGAAAGGGATCTTGGGGTTATCATCTCTGATGACCCCAAGGTAGGGAACAGGTGACAAGGCAGCAGGTAAAGCAAATAGGATGCTGGGATGTATAGGCAGGGGCATTACCAGCAGGAAAAGGGAGGTCATAATTCCGCTATACAAGACACTAGTGAAGCCCCACCTGAGTACAGTGTACAGTTCTGGAGACCATACCTACGTAAGGACATAAACAGGGTAGAAGGTTCAGAGGAGAGCAACAAAGATGGTGCATGGATTGCATCACAAGTCCTATGAAGACAGGTTGAAGGAACTGAACATGTACTCCCTGGAGGAGAGGAGGAGAGAGGATATGATAGAGACATACAAGTATCTTACAGGGAGGAACAGGGTGCAGGAAAACACTATTTTAAGTGAAAAGATGTTCCAGGACTAGAGGGCATGGGATGAAGTTGGAGGGGACGTATTCAGAGGAAACATGAGAAAGAATTTCTTCACAGAACGGGTGGTGGACAAGTGGAACACCCTGCCAGAGGAAGTGGTGGGGGCTGAAACAATCACAGGATTTAAGAATGCATGGGATAGAAATGAAGGAATTCTGGAGGTCAGGGGTAAGGGGCAACAGACTTCTAGGAAAACAAACTGAACTTACAAGCTCAAATGTGCAGACTGGGTGGGCCATAGGCCCTTATCTGCCGACACTGTCTATGTATCTATGTATCTATGACTGGTGAATGGTTGCTTAGACAGTCCGGAAGCACTGCAACATTTTTGATCCTGGAAAGACAATTGCATAGGATCCAGTTCAGTAATGTGCCTTTGCCAGACTTATGTGTCAGTCTAGTATATTCAGATACAGACTGTGTAAAATACACACTAGCAACCTGGTCTTTAAACATAGCAGATTCCTTACTGAGCCAATTGATATTGAAATCACAAGTAATGATTTTAGAGTTCCTCTTGACCTTAGAGATCTCTGCCAGGACTGTGCTGAGCCCTGGCTTTGCATTACCAGGCAGCAGATAGAGGCGATAATGAGGGACTGTTTTGTCTCCTGATGAGATCAACCGCTAGCAACTCATGTTCACCAGTGACACCAAAGATAGGCAGCACCGTTCCCCAGATAGTTTCTTTTACATGAATTAGGCAGCCATCCCATCTTTTCCCTGTACAATTAAGCCTATAGGTGCCATAGCCCTGCATGGCAATGGAGTTGTCATTGGTTTTGGAGGTAAACCATGTCTCCATCAGGCATATGATGTCAGGACTATGTCACCTGGTCCATGCTTGGAACTGGGCCATTTTAGGAAACAGGCTGCATATGTTCATGACAGTGATCTTCAGTCCACAGCCCTTAGTCCGATTCTGCATCCTAGGGGTGAAAGGTCCAGGGTTTGGGTGCATGTCTCCAGAGATCAAGAGCAAGAGGAATTAAAATCTAGCAGCAAGGACGAGTATCCAATTGGTCCAAGCCCTTTTTCTGCGGGTCTTAGGCATGTTAGCATGCTGACCAGGGCTGATGGTAGTGGTATTAAGTTGAGCCACCACTAGGATGCTGCTACTGATGGGAAACATGATTAGGTGGGCCAGGAGGGGTGATGGAAGAATGTAAAACTGCTCGACAAGCAATCCTGGCACTGTTCCAGTCAGCCACTTGCTAGGGGGAGGGTGACAGGGCCAAGTTCATCAAGAGGAGATGTGGATGGGAGGAGACATTGACCCACCAAAGGGGCAAAGGTTAGCAGAAATAACACCGAGATGACAGGAGTGCTGTCCATAGTGGCTATAGTGTGCTTAGGTGCTGAAACAACTGCCAGTCCTTAAGCCAGCCCTAGGGAGTGTTCAATTCTGCCGGCAGCAATCAGTGGCTGAGAGGAACTGTAAAGTTAGTTTGGCAGCCAAACAGTGGTGGAGGCAGCTAAAGTGGGTGGAGCTTAGCTGCATTTAATTGAGGCTGGGGACGGCGGTGGGTGGGAGGCACAGATTTTAGTTATGGTCTTGAAAGTGTAGGAACAGAAGGAAAAACAGCCAGAAAAGCACAGTTCGAGCAGCTTCTCAAGTTAACCGAACATTAAGTAGAAGTGTACGGGTGAAGAAATAGGAGTGGACAGGTGGGAGTAGTTAACTGGAGCAGTAGAATTGGATGCAGAGCTAGAGAAGGAGCAAAATAGGAAAAGTGTGACAGGAGAGGTAGAGTAAGAAATTGTTCAACTGAAGGAAAGGAAAGAACTGCCCCAAAAATATGAGCAAAAGTAAGGAGGTAGTGAGAGTATAATTAAGTAATCCCATAAATTCACCCAAGGAAGAGCAGGCCTAGGAAGAGGTGGACAGTGTGTAAATTAAGCAGCTGATTAAGAAAAAGGAGGTGGTGACTTCTAGTGGAGATATAGGGTATGACCTGCTGATGAGAAAGAGGGGAGTTCTGAAAAAAGCGCAAAACCCACTGGCAAACACATGATTGTCGTTACCTATAAACGTAAAGCTAGCTAAGGGTGGGAGGGTATTGGGGGGTGGACAGAGAGCAGCCGTGTCTCCCAATTAGATTGTGAAGCACTTGAGATCCGAATTAAAACAAGGGAGCTGCAAAACCAAATTATCGCTACAGCAGGGAGCCTTGAATAAATAAAAGGGCTCAGCTGGAAAACGGCATAAACTGGATTTCTACTACACCATTAAAATTACAACGGTCAGCAGGGGGTAGGCGAAGTTAAATCGGGGAGTTAAAAATCCAAATGAAAAAAGCCCCTAAGAGCTGTGAACTCAAAACAGGATTTAAAGAAATGCAGGTCAAAATTATGCCCCTAAGAAACTATGGGCACTACAGTATTCCAACAGGAACCTAAACAAGGCAAAACTAAGTCCATTCATAAACTGTACAGAAGCTGAAGCCAAATTGGGTGTTTGTTCCAAATGGTGCCAAAGTTTGAATCTGAGGACAAAGGCTGAAGTGCAGTATCGGCAGCATCCTAGGGCATACCTTAATCCAGCAGCTCCTCAGGCAAGTGCCTTGATGTCCAATGGCTAAGGAGAGAGAGAAGAGGGTAGACAAGTGATTATAAGAGTACAGAAAGGATTAGGAGCAGACAAATCAGAAGCAGCGTGGGACAATAGGAGTTGAAGGGGGAGTGGAGAAGGGAGAGAGGGAAACAGGGGAGTGGGAGTAGAGAAACGAGTAGAGCCAGACAGAGTAGGCAGACACAGCAACACCATAAGTACAGTATAGTAAGAAAAACACCCAACAAACAGAACAAATCTCTGATTGGACCAGTAGGTAAAATAATTCCAGTGCACGGTGCAATTCCCAATAATATAAGCAGGCTAGAGTTTCTGTAAACCAACACAGTACATGAATATTAACAGCAGAGCTAAAAATTAATGTGTAATTTCTAAATGTGAAATATCAAGTAACCACAGTAAGTATAGTTGGTAAAAGTACATTTGTTAGCTTTTCCTCCCAATTAGATTGTGCAGCGCTTGAGATCTGAATTAAAACAAGGGAGCTGCAATACTAAGTAAACGCTACAGCAAGGAGTCCTGAATAAATAAAAAGGTTTTGATTTAGAGGAGCAAGATACCACCAAGAAAAATGTGCTAGATTTCTTGGAGTTACCTGATGCTGTCTCTGTTGTGGTACTTCCTCTCTTCCCTACTGTAGAGGATGCCGACTTTGCTGCCTGGCACAGGCTGAATGTCATTCCAGCCATACCTGAAAAGACATAGAATGCACATGGCTCCCTTGAGGAAACTTTTTTTTGGTAGCCAGCCTACGTCAGACTCTCTGGTCATCAGTACTGCCCATGATGGGTCAAGGGCACCAAAGCACCTGAGCTCCCTTCCCCTGATAAAGAATCCAGGAGGTTGAATGTGCTAGGTAAGAGGACTGTTACCTCAGCCTCCCTGGGCTAACTACCAGGCCCACATGGTCAAGTACCAGAATACTCTCTGGAGCAAGGTCAAGGCAGCTGCACAAGCTGTGCCAGAGGATACTCCCAAGCAAGAGCTCCTAAAGGCACTCACAACTGGGGCTGATGTAGGAAAACACCTGCTTTGCATGACCTATGATGTTTCCGATGCCTCGGCCAGGGTGGCTGCCTTGGGTCTATGTATAAGGAGGTACTGCTGGCTTAGGGTAACAGGGTTTGCAAATGACGTACAACAGTCCATTCCCGGTGCCTTTTAGTGGATGGATATAAATTATTTGGCTCGGATGTCCAGGATATCCTCTTTAACCTTCAGGCCTCAGGCAAGACCCTGCAGCCAGTACACACTCTCTACCATACCCAACCAAGGGGCAGGCAGAGGATGCCTTTTCATGCAGCTGGCACTAGATACCATCCTGCCACCAGACAACAAGGTAAGGGCAAGGGAGCAGGGGCCTTGCCCATGCCAGGAACCACTCCAGATGCACACTCAAAAGTCTCTAGAGGTGGTGGCATAGCAGGAGCCACCACAACCAGCTCTACATGACTTCTTGTACACCCTCAACCACCATTACCTCCAGGGGTGGTTGCATGGGGTCGCCTTTCCCTTCACCTAACTCAGTAGAAGGAGATGACATCAGATGCCTGGGTCCGGGAAATCCTAGCACAGGGTCATACTCTGGAACTTCTGGACACACCTCCACTGCCAACCCACTATCCTCCAGACCAGATTCCTCTGTTCTTGGAAGAAGTTCAGACTTTGCTTCAGAAGAAGACCGTAGAGCCTGTGCCCTTCAAACAAAGTAACACAGGGTTATACTATCATTACTTTCTAGTCCCAAAATGGACAGGAGACCTGTGACCTATTCTGCATCTCAGGGACTTGAACTTTTTCATAAAGGATAAAAAGTTCAGAATGGTCACCCTGCAAGGCCCACTCCCACTGCTCCAAGCAGGAGATTGGGTCTGTTCCCTTGACATGAAGGATGCCTATCTTCATATCGAAATTGGCAAATGTCACAGAAGGTATCTGAGGTTCCTGTTTCAGGAGGAACACTACCAATTCCAGAAACACTGTTGCACATACACTGTAAAGATTGCAGATAACTCTTCACTTTAATTATGTTGTTCAAAAAGTAGTTCAACAGCAGGTAAAGTTCAATGGACACATATTTACAGAAATACAATATCCATTTAAGTCATTGAATTTGTAACATATCCATTCAGCTCCTGAAAAAGGCTGCAGAATTCAGTCCATCCTAAAGAAGTGAAGTCAAAGAAGTTAGTGCTGCTACAAAGTATCCAAAATGCAGCGTGGTGGAGGGGCTCACCCAGTGCTTCTGAATATCACTTTGTGAAGGGTGATGGGTAAGTGAGGGGGCTGTCCGCATATATCATATCCTTCTCAGAATAATTTACATAGCTAATAAATATGTATGAAAAAATAACTTTTGAAATAGTATTCTTAATGTGCTATGTTGCAATATTAAGTTAACTGAACCAAAAAATGTTACTGGATTGACCCCCAGTAATACATGCCAACCAGTTAAGAAAGCTGCCCTTAAAAGAGACCCATACATTTTTGAAAACTACCAAAAACTTCCAAACATTGCCTCCAATATATTCATAACTTTGTATTGGATTATTTGATACTTAATTGTTCTTTTAAATATAATAAAAAAAGACAATATATGGAGTATCTACTTAGCTCCTGGAGAGAAAACTCAAAAAACCCACCAAACAGCACTAAGTTGTTTAAAAAATAATTGAGAAACACTTGTGCTGAATAACCTTAAATTCATAGGTATCAGTCGTGACATAACAGTATTTTTTGGCTTACAGAAACAGAGTAAAATCAATCTCACTAGTCAGACCATTTGGAATTAATGTATTAAGGACGAAAATCAGACAAGATTCCATTTACTCCAATGTTTTACCCCTGCCACTACCTTCTAGGAGGAACTTTGATGCTGTGAATTTAAGGATCTTCATCAAGAATATCTATCAGCAGGCCACACCTGTGACACTATAGCCACCAGGCACTAGGACCACATGGAAATGTATTCGGTAGCAGTCCACGAGGGACCACCCACAACGATGTCAGCCAGTGATGTCCTTCCCATATAAACGTGGACGGCGACGCACACTCCTTAGTTCTTTTCCCACCGTAAAACATTGCATGTCTGACTCCACAGAGACACTGCCGCTTCAGATGACAGAACAATCTTTGATTTCTGTTTTCTTTTCTCATCCTAGTTTGTTAATCACTTTATTTTTTAAACTGATTTTAACCTTTGTTTATGCTGACTACCCCCAGAAACTCTTCAGATACTGCAGGTACAGTAAGAAGATCTGTGATAAAGAGGACCATGACACCGGCATGCACTGTCTCAGCATGGATCATGACGTTAAGGCCTGCGAGGTCTGTTGTGGATTCAAACAAGCTACCCAGTGGTGTCATCAGAAGACCCTAGAGTCCTGCTTCTTGGAACAGAAGGACACCAGAGTGGAGAAAGAGCTCCAGGCAAGACATCTACTGCTGCCCACATCCTCTCTTCCACAGGGTCGGCCCTGGCAGTGCTTCCCACTGGTCCTTCTTTGCCCGGCGATCACTCATCAACATCTGGCCTCTTGATGCCCCCAATGTTCCAACCCCTGCCATTCAGACCCTTCTTGTTCGGGGGCAACAGAGAGGGAGTTCTGCCTGACCAGCTTCATCCAGTGCTGGCCCATCAACGCTGGGATTTCCTACCTCCCCATCGATGCCTTTGACCATTTAATCATCGACGCCTCAGGCCATCATGTCCCGGCTTCAGCCCTTCTCATCAATGCTTCAGGCCATACTGCCAATGCCAGGGATCCAGCCCTCCCCCTGTAGGCACTACAAGGCACTCTTGCGACGCCGATCACTGTCGACATCCAGACTATGCTCTCCTTCTTTTAGGAGTTAATGTGCTGCTTTGCGCCTCCTCCAGGCTCGTCTGTGCTGGGACTACTAGGCCAGCTCCCATGCTGACACCTTTCACATCGATGCACCCTACCAACTCCTGGTCATCAATGTCTTCATTGCACTTTTCAGAGCCAGTTGAGCAGGCGGATGAAGAGGGGGCTAGGTGCCCCTCCAGTTCTACCTCCACTGTTTCCTCGGGGGCAAGGATTCCATCAAATATACCCTAAGGTCCCCCCCCCCCCCAGATTACCTCTCCTTCATCTCTGTGGTGAAGCAGCTACAAACAGCTATGGAGTTTGATGCTGAGGAGCAGGCTATTACCAGGAGAACTGTGGACAAATATTTGGAATTCTCCCTCTCTGATTATTCCTCCTCTGCTCTTGCATTAGAGGATGCCACCATGGCTGCCTGGTACAGGCCAAATATCCCTGCAATGCCCATTAAGGAAGAAATATCCCTGCAATGCCCAGGAAGGAAGACAGATTGTACAAGGCTTTCTCAGGGAAGCCTTTGTTTTTGCAGAGCAACCTCAGGCAGATTCAGTGGTGATAAATACTGCCCGTGATAGGTCTAAGAGATCTCAGTACCTCTGCTCTCTTACCCGGATAAGGAGTCTAGAAAGCTGGATCTTATGGGCAAGGGGGCCTATGCCGCTGCCACGTTGGCCCTTAGATTTATCAGTTACATTGCCCATATGGCCAAATTCCAGAACATTCTCTGGAAAAAGGCCAAAGCTGCAGCTCAGGCCCTTCCAGAGGGTCCCCAGAAGCAGGAGCTACTTGAAGCCCTCCAGTCTGGGGTGGATGTGGGTAAGCTCCTTTTAAGGCCTTCCTCTGCTAGAGCAGCTGTGGATATCATTTGCCTAAGAATGCATTCTGGGCTCAGGGTGCCCTGCTTTGCTACTAACTTACAACAGTCCATCCTGAATGTCCCCTTCACAGGCTAAAAGGTCTTTGGTGTGGATATGCAGGACATCCTTTCTGATCAATAGGCCTCAGGAAGGACCCTGCAGTCGGTCCAGTTGCGTTACCATACCCAGCCAAGAAGTGGGTAGAAGGTGCCTTTTCACTGGGCCTCCCACAGACCTAAGTTGAGTACCGACAACCAGGCAAGCGCCAAGTAGGAACAGTCCTGCCTGTCCCTACCTTCACCACTGGGAAGGCCCCTAGAGGTGGAGGTGCAGCCCTGCCCGTGGGTTCTGCCTCAGCATGCCTTCTTACTAGACCACCACCCTCCAGTACTACAGGAGGCAGTGGTAGAGGGTTGGGTCCTGCAGTTCATAGAGCAGGCCAAACGTTAGAACTTCTGGAATGGTCTCCAGATCTTCCTTCAGTTCCTACAAGTTACACTCCAGATATCTTTCAAGAGCTGCTGGAGGAATTTCACATGCTGCTGTTGAAAAGGGACATAGAGCCTGTTCCCAAGGAGCAAAGAAACAGAGGGTTCTGGTCCCATTACTTTCTAGTTCCCAAGTCAATGGGGAATGTGTGGCCCATCTTGGACCTGAGAAACCTGAACTTTTGCATCCAGTACAAGAAGTTCTGGACGGTTACCCTACAAGGCATGCTGCCTCTACTGCACAAAGGAGACTGGGGCCCAGATATTCAAACTGTGCCCAAAAAGTGCGCAATAGCAGGAGCAAGCGCAAGTCTATTGTGCCCATGCGAAAGAGATGCGATATTCAAAAAAGGAGCAGGCCAAATTGTGCCTACAGCCAACGACTGAATATTGCACCACCTGCGTCATAGCGCAACTAGGGAGGGGAAGCTGAGCAGTCCAGAGGTGCCATAGCACAACCAGGGGCTCCCCCCAGCTGCAGAGCAATGTAACTGCACAATCAGGGAGGTAGGGGCCCACCACCCATGCCACAGATGGGCAGAGGAACACACAGCAGAACAGACATTGTACCCCCACACCCCAAGCACAGCACAACCGGGGGAAGGCTGGAATAACCACTGGTCCATGGAGACAAGCAAACAACCCACAGCCTGGCCATGGTGCCCCATCACACCTACCGGCAAGCTGTGACTGGCACACAAGGAGTGCAGACCACCCTGTGCCACACCATCCCCCCCAGTGCACAGCACACCCTGCACCATGATCCCCAGACCCCCATGAGCAGTGACCACCACTGCAGGAAACCCCATTCATGCCACCACCCCCACTGTGTCAATGCAACCCTGTGCACCACAGAATCCTGCAAGCCAGCCCCACCACAAGCACCCATCAGCAGGTTGCAGCACACGGCAATGCAACAACGGCAGACACAGTGCCACCACGCATAGTCCCCCGAGGTACTGCTGAGAGACCGACCATGCATTGGCACAAGAGGTACCCCATATGGGACAGTCGTGTCCTTGACACCACCACCAGTGGTACAGTGCCCTGCACAGTATTCCAGTGACACATCCCGGCCCACCACTGGCCACAACAGCCAGCACAGACACCCACAGTGGTGCGTGGAAGCATGCACCACACCGGATGCCACACAGGGTATGGACAGACATCCACCCATACCCAAGGGCACAACACAGGGACGCAGTGGTGGGGCAACCAAGCCCCCATTGTGGGCCCATGTAAGCCGTGTACACACAACCCGAAGTTCACCATGGCACTGGACTGCCAGCCACCCTGTGCAGGCACCATGGATCCGTACACCACCAGTAGTCACCCGGAGCACAAGCCACAGACAGTGGGGCACATCCCCTGCAACACACAAGCCACAGCATGGAGGTGGGACAATGACCGTGTCACCCACAGTGCCACCTGAGCCAGGCATGCGCCACACCAGTAACATGGTCAACCCAGCAAAGTGACGAGTACGGTGTCCGCCCTGCAGGGAATGCCACCACTGACATGCCAGTGGACTGTGCAGGTCACAGACAGGCATGTGTGTCGGCTGCACAGGCCATGGACGGGCCGATGGGTGCGCCATGGACACAGAGCACGCGCCATGGACCACTGCACACAGTCATCCAGTACACAGGGAACAACACACACAACACAGACACTGATATCTACCCCCACACCATAGTCGCCTCCACACGGACACACACACACACATACCCATGACTGCACCACCCCTGATGCTATGCACACCACTGCAGCTGAGCACCTATAGCCCGCTGCAAATCAGACCACCACGGTATTCGTATAAAATTCAAATGTATTGTAAAAATATAAAACTGAACTATGTACAATAATAAAAACTATTTACAAGCTTGGGGTGGGGGACACAAACAAGGTGGGGTGGGCAGGGGAAGGGGTGGACAAATGGGATGGGATAGGAGGGGTGTAAGGGTGGGTCCAGGGGGTAGGGGAAGTCAGGGACCAAGGGACTGTTATAGTGACTGCCGTTCCTGGCTCTGGGTCCGCCTGGCTCTGTGGCACCGCAGCACCCCCGTCACGTCCAGCCTCCTTAGTATCGCCACCGACTCGCGGGCCAGATTCAGGAGCTCCCTCATGGTGTCCCATATTTCCCTAAGATGTCTCGTACCTAAGACAAGGGAGTATAGTCAATAGGTGTGAATGCACAACTCCATACAGCCTGCCCACTGTGCATGGCATACAGCCATGGGACATACCACTGTGATGGTGTGTGACCACCCGCAGTGATCATGTCCACAGGACTTGCCCACCCAGGCGCATACAGCCATGCGGAACACTGCACACACCCACTGGCCAAGTCACGCACAGCACCACGGTGGCCGTTTAGTGACATGGCAATGTGGTGCAAAGGCAGTGGCACAGACCTGCACCTGGTGCATGCATGGACCACCAGTGATGCACACCCAGACATGCATCGCCACTGGACAGTGTTGACTGTAACAAGTGGCGTGCATGGCAGTGATGTCAATGAATGGTGGCCATGCCCCGCTGCCCACCCTGTCACACAGCATGCAATACTAAACGTGGAGGTCTGGCACTTACCCTCATTGGGCCGGTCAGGTGAGCGTTGCTGGTCCTCAGCCCACCTGGCTGCAGTTTCAACACCCCTCTGCCATTCTGCCCACACCCTGCGTATTTCGTCCGGGCCTGTGGGGAAGAAAAGGAGAGAAGAATGTCAGTACATTCCCGAAGCAAAGTCCCCCTGTCTCAAGGTGTGTGCCCTCCCACCCAGCCAGACCCACCCACCCCACACCCTGTGAACACCACCACGGCCAACCTTATACGGTCTCTCCCCTATGTGCTGGACACATACAACACTGTGACTCATATGGACGATAAAAGTGTGTTGATGGAACCCCTACCTGGACGTGGCACCATGCCCCTCCTGGCACGTGACCACAGTCGGGCCAGTAGCTCCGGCTCCCTCCTGCACAGGTCACCATAGCGGTGCCTGCACTGCTCAGCCGAACGCCCCTGGCCTGTTGCCTCATCCAGGGCAGTGGCCACCTCCTGCCACACTTGGGTCCTTGCCCTCTCCAGGGGGGCCTCCCCAAAGAGAGGCCCATGGTGTGGCTCAACTATGGTCACCAGATTGGCCAGCTCAATGGCCGTCCATGAAGCAGCTCGTCTACGTGCCATTCCAACAGCTATAGTAGGCAATACGGTGCTCTGCAGCGTGGCTCCCCATGTGCAGATGCGCGGTACAGCGCTGCCATTCCCTATCGCGCTGTTACCGAACAGCGCGATAGAGGTGCACCTATGCCTGACGCATGGCGCCAAGGGGGCAAAGGTCAGGCACAGGGTCAAGGGTCTCTGGCGCAAGGCCACGCACAGCACCATCGGATGACAATGCGTGTAGCACGATTGGCTGCCTGTGTGCTAGCGCCACAGTGGACTATCGGGCAGTTGGGCCATTGTGCCTATGAAGGCCCAGTGCCACAGTGCCATGTAGTGACCATTTCTATAGCGCCACTGGCACAATGGTGGCTATGCCCTGCATTGCCTACCGTGCACAGCACATCATCAGCATGGCAGACGCCTGCATCAGCAACCCAGGCATGCACAGTTAGGTGTACTACGCATGCCACAGAACTGCGCCATTGGCTCAGCATGTTTAACACAAATGCGCAAAGCGCAACAGCGCAATATTCAGCCGTCATATGCAAATCATCCGATCAGCCATTCAATGGCGCGGCACTGCAATTTGCATCTAATTAAAGTTGCTCCTAGCCTCATTTGCATGGATTGCGCTATAAAGGTGCGACAATGTGCTGCAGTGGCCATAGTCGGTTACTGCAGTTTATTGGTGAGTAGCATGCTGTTTGGGAGTGTGGACTGTGGATTCAGGGACATGCATGGGACTGCACAGTCACAGGTAACAAGTGCCATTCTTACAGGCTGCATAATGACCGAGCACGTTGTTGGAGAGGAGGAAAACAGTGGTAGGAGGAGAAGGAGGCCGAATTTTACAAAGGCCGAAACTGAGGCCCATTTTCGAGGCCTACCTGGATCAGGAGCCACTGCTCAGTGGACGTCGGGGAACCCCCCAGACCCGTGCTACTGCATGGGAGGAGGTGGCACGTGCCGTGAACCTGCATGGCAGCCACCAGCGCTCCGTGCAGGAGTGTAAGAAGAAGATGGGTATGGACAGGAGGAGGGTTAAGGAGAAGGTGGCTGCCATCAGGGCGGCACGTGCTGCAACAGGTGGGGAACAGCCGGAGGTGGTACAGCTCACCCCAGAGGAGGACAGGCTTGCTGGAAGCATGCGGCGAAGTGCCATAGAGGGTGTTCCGGGTGGTGGCTTCCAGACAGGTGGTGGCCCATCACTGCATGGTAAGTCATGGTCTGTCTGGGGGGCAGGGTAGGTCACACGCAGTACTGTGACTTTTCTTTCCCTTACAGATCCTGAGCGTCTGCATGGGTCAACGGTGGTGGGCCTGTCCACTGCGGACAGTTGGATGGAGTCGGAGGTGGGACCATCCACCTCCACAGGTATATGTGGATCATTACAACAGTGGGGCCGCCTGGCTGTCCACACTGATGTCGTTGTGACAGGTGTGGAGGAAGCCCTGCCTGTGTCCCAGCATGCTGGCGTCCACGGATGCCAGCACACTTGTGGCTGTGGCCGGGGCAGAGTCCAGCACCAGTGATGATGACACGACTGTCATGGGCAGTGACACATGTGTGCCACAGGATGGACACACAGCAGGGCAATTTGCACCCATGGCTGTGGGTGGTGCCACCGTGGAGGCCTGCATGTCAGCACAGTCCCAGGCTGTGCCTGTCAGCACCAGTGGGGCAGCACTGGTGTCTGTTCAGGACAGTGGGACTGTTGCGGCCACTGCGTCGGCACCACTGAGCCCTGCGGTGCGGCAGCCGGAGGGGCAGCATCAGCAGTCGCCCACTGGGCTTGGGAGTACAGGGCTCAGCGGCAGTGTCTGTGCACCGCCTGTGGACATGCCCAGACCTGGTCCTGGTGCGCAGCACCCACCCTCATGGGGTGCTGAACATCAGGCCCTTGCACACCCTGAGGGACAGGATGCCGAGGAGGCTGATGACCTCTTGGACGAGCACACCCGCCTACTGCAAGCATCAGTCCAGCAGCAGATGCAGCTTACGACATCCGTGGAAGCACTGTGTGTGGCTCTGGAGCGGGCAGAGGAGCGTCGGAGCAGGGACATTGAACAGATCCTGGCACGGATGGACTGTTTGTGGGAGGATGTGACCGCTGCCATTGACAGGCATGCACAGGCATTCATTGCTGTCATGGCCACAATGGGAACACAGTCAGGTGCCCATGCATCGCAGACACCACGCAGTGCACTATCCACCCCCCGTTCCTGGCGTCGTGCGACTCCCACCCTGTTGACGCCGGGTTCAGCTGTGGGCATCCTGAGCACTCCTGGTGCAGGCATGTTCGGTGTGCTGCAGACCCCTTTGTGGGCACGGTCGCGTTCGTGCAGTGGAACCCCTGGGGGACCATTGGTGCCACCCCATGAGGCCAGTGGTCAGCCTGCCAGTGCTGGCAGGTCTCAGTGGGGCCGCCCACGTATCCGTGGTGGCCGTGGCACTGTGACGCGGGACTGACCTGTCTCCCAGCATGGCTACTGTCTGTGCTGCCCTGTGTGCATTGTGTGTGTGTGTCAGTGGGCAGTGCACGGGTGGGTACCCGGCCCTGCACGTGGACACACAGTCCACCTGCACACCCTCCCGGCTACTGTCCGTAGTTGCGTGTGCATGATGATGCCTGCATTGCACTGTACACCAATGTGCAATGGTGCTCAGCATCTGACACACACACATGGACAGGCAGTGGGCGTGGTGGCCTGTGGACATGTGTGTTGCTAGGGTGTGCGTTCTGGGTCGGTGTGCCTTCTGCCCTCTGTGCACATTTGTTGCATTGTGTGTGTCCTTCGGCGTGGCATGTTAATCCTCACCCATCCCTGGCTGTGTGTGTGCCTCTGTGCTCTGCCACTTCCCTTGATGGCATGCACCACCGGTGTGGGTCCCTGCATGTTTGTGGGTTGTGCCTTGGCCACTGGTGATTGCGCATGGCCCCATGACTTACCTGGGTTGGCTGAAGTGCTCCTCCGTGATGATGTCCCCGTGCTGCTGTGCCAGCCGGAGCAGTCAGGGGTCCCGTTGGCCAAAGGGGGGGGCTGCCCATCACCATCGTCACTGGTGTCCCCATCATCCCCATCATCCCCATCGCTGTCCCCCTCTTCGACCTGTACAGCTTTCCCACATTCGTTGGCCATGTTGTGCAGGATGCAACAGGCCAGGAATAGCCCACAGGCCTTTGAGGGGCTGTACTGTAGGGCACCGCTGGAGGTGTCCAGGCAACGGAAACTTGCCTTCAGCATCCCGAACACACGCTCAATGACATTACATGTGGTGGCGTGAGCCTCATTGTAGCGTTGCTATGATGGGGTCGCAGGCCACCGGTAGGGTGTGAGCAGCCAGGGACGGAGTGGGAATCCACTGTCACCTGTGTGAAGAGGGTGGAGGTTAGTTTGGTGATCAGGATCGCCCTGCCCTGGGCCATGTAGGCCACTACCCATGTCACCTCTGACCATGCCCCCCCCAGGCCCTATGTTTGTCCCTGTGGTTTGCATACTCACCCACTAGGTAGCCAGTGGGGATGTCCCCACTCTCAGATTCTGTGGCACAGTGCTGACTGGTGCCAGATGAAAGAATCATATGCTCCCCCAGGGTGCATGGCACAGACGTTGCTGATGCTTCCCCTGGCATCGCACACCACCTGGCAGTTGATGCTGACATAGCCCTTGCGATTTATGTATGCGGCCCCCTCGGGGCCAGGTGATGTGCGGATGGCCACATGGGTGCAGTCTATTGCCCCTAGCACGCCAGGCATACGTGCTACCCTGTGGAACTCCTGTATGTTTGCTGTGCACTCCACCGCTGTGCTGGGGAAATGGATGTACTCCTCAGCATGTGGCAGCAGTGTGCTGAGGAATTGGGTAAGGTGTCATGACGTGGCTGACTGGGTCATGCCTGTGGTGTCCCCAGTTGGTCTCTGGAAGGTACCCATGGTGATCAAGCACATGCAGGCTGTTACCTTGGTCTCCACTGACAGCATGGCTCCGTCGGGTGGGTGCCTGCATCACATCACTGCACAGCTCACATAGCCACCTCAGAATTGCCCTGTTCAGGTGGTACCAGCCCACAATCTCAGTATCTGTGTACAGCTCAAAACTGGTGCGGGCTCGGTACTGCCTGTTGGGGGCATACCACCGACGGGCCCTTCCACGGCCATGCCCCCCTGCCGCCCGCTTCCTCAGCCCCCATTACTGCCTCCATGTGGAAGGTGGCACTGGCCATGTCCCTGGCTTGCGTTCACCCCCCCCGGCAGCTGTTACTGTATTCCCCCCGCTGTCCTGGCTGCTACCTCCCCTGCACCGGGTACACCTGCCTGTGCTGGCCTCTGTGCTGTGTGGCTCCCCACACCTTCCCTGTGCCTGGCTGGTTACTGTGACCTTTCCCTGGCCTGCCCTGTTTGTGCCACCTGCCCTGTCTGTCTGCCTCTGCCTCATGTGGCTTCCCTGTAGCGTTCTTGCGCCTCTTCCTTGCTCCTTTTTATTTTGGCTCATTTCCGCTATGGTGCAACTTCCGCTTGCTCCACTGTTGTGCATTGTGCAAGTCTTTGAATATAACACTGCGCCATTTATGCATGGTTCCTCCCCCTTCGGTTGCGCATACCTTCATTATCATTGCACTGTTGCTCAGCATGATTTCGGGGGCACAACTGCCTCCTGCTGAATATCGCAGAATGGCACAATTTCGGACTTGCACAGGCGCAACCCTATTGCGCATGGCTTAACTCTTTTGAATATCTGGGCCTGGGTATACTCCCGAGACATGCTGGATGCATACCTGCACATAAAGATGTATGCTCCACACTGGAAGAACCTCAGGTTCCTCTTCAAGGGGCAGCACTATCAGTTCAGGACACTGCCCTTTGGCTTATCTTCTGTGCCACGAGTCTTTTCCAAATGCTTGGCAGTGGTGGCAGCAGCTCTCAAAATGGAGTAACTGTACATATTTCCTTACCTGGATGACTGGTTGCTTAAAGCCCAGTCTGAAAAACAACTGCTCCGCACCCTAGCACAGATCAGACAGCTGTTCCACTCATTAGGCATCACAGTCAACCTGTCCAAGTCGGTCTTGACCCCATGTCAGTGTCTTCAGTACATAGGAGCCATATTGGACGCTGTCAAGGGTGCAGCTTTCCTGCTCCAACACAGGGCAGAATGCCTGATAACACAGGCCCAGCTGCTTTACAGCACCCAGTATGTCACAGCCACGACATTCCTTTGGCTTTTGGGCTTGCTGGCTGTAGCCATTGTCATGATTGCCCTGGCGAGGAAGCAGATGCATATCTCCCAATGGACTTTAAGTCCAGTGGGGTCACTGAACTGATGATCTAGAACAGAAGATTCTAGTAATTTCACCAGTGAAGACAGTGCTCCAGTGGTGTATGGAACTCAGCAATTTACTCAGAGGGGTCTCTTTCCTGCTTGCCTCCCCTCATCAGATCCTCACCACGAGCACTTCAGAGATGGGCTAGGGTGCACACCTGGGCCTTCACCAGACCCAGGGTATTTGTACGTAATTGAGAGTTCCCTCAACATAAACATTCTAGAGATTAAGGAGTGCTAAAGACTGATCTGGAACTGAATATATACATAAGAATGAGCTACTTAAGGATAGGGTTAATTTATATTCATGAGCATACCATTAATATTGATTTGCAGTTCATTAATATTCACATATTAATATTCACAGTTAGCTCATTAATATACCTGAGCAGCTCACTTAGATGTATGTATTCAGTCCTAGAATGGTCACTGGTGCTCTTTAAACAAAGAGCTTTGTGACTTCTTCACCGAATCCCTCATGTCTCAACTAAGTGATCTTGGGGTTTGGAGTTCCACAGCAGCTGCTGTGGTACTGCTATTGAGGTGAGAAAATGGATGCACACCAAAGCGCAAGCTCAGCCATTCTCAGTTCGGCTGCATACGGTTCTGTGTCAGTGCTCCCCTGGTCACTCTTTACAAAGAGAAATGTAATGTGGGGCCACACAGAGACTGAAACACCTTGAGGGACTGGGATCAAAGCAGCAATGAGGAAACAGTGCATGCCTACTTGCAACCACACCGAAAGTGTGCAATCTGGTGTTTCGCGCATGCGTGTTGGCACACATCTGCTTTCTTGCCATGATAGCGGCACATCAGGAACAGCCGCAGTACATTTGTACCCCGAGATCACTTACCTGGGATCTGAAGACATGAGGGCTGTGGAACAGAAGCCGCAAAAGTGTTTAAGGTGAGCCAGTGATTGATCTGAAACTGAATATATACATAAAAGTGAGTTATTTCTGAATAGGGTTCATTAATATTCATCAGCATCCCAGTAGTATTCATTTACAGGTCATTATTATTCCCAGTTAGGGCATTAATATTCCTGAGCAGTTCATTTAGATCTATATATTCAGCCCTAGAATGGTCATTGGTGCTCTTTAAACAGAGAGTTTTGTCACTTCACTTCATCTCTCATGTCTCAACTGAGTGATCTTGGGGTCTGGAGCTCCACAGCAGCTCCTGAAGCACTCCTATTGAGATCAGAAATTGGATGCATGCCAAAGCACAAGCGTGGACCATCAGCTCAACCATTCTAGGTTTGGCTGCATGTGGTTCTGCATCAGTGGTCCCCGGTCACTCTTTACAAGGAGAAACGTGATGTGGTGCTAGACAGACACTGAAACATCTTGAGGGATTAGGGCAAAAGCAGCAATGAGGAAACAGTGCAAACCTGCTTGCAGCCACACTGAAAATGTGCAATCTGGTGTTTCGTGCATGTATGTTGGTGTACATCTGTTTTCTTGCCATGATTGCGGCACCTCAGAAACAGTTGCGTTACTCTCGGACCCCAAGATCACTTAGCTGGTGTCCAGAGACATGAGGGCTGTGGAGCAAAAGCATCAAAAGTGTTTGTTAAGGAGCACCAATGACTGATCTGGAACTGAATATACATAAGAATAAGCCTCTTATGACTAGGGTTCATTAATATTCATGAGCATCCAATTAATTTTCATTTTCAGGTCATTAATATTCTTAGCTAGCTCATTAATATTCCTGGGCAGCTCATTTTGATCTATATATTCATTCATAGAATGGTCATTGGTGCTCATTAAACAAAGAAATTTGTGACTGCGTCCCTCATGCCTCTGCTAAGTGATCTTGGGGTCTGGGAGCTCCATGACAGCTCCTGAGGCAGTGCTATTGAGGTGAGAAAAGGAATGCAAGCCATAGGGCAAGCGTGGGCCATCAGGTCCAACATTCACGTCTTGGTTGCAAGCAGTTCTGTGTCTGTGCTCCTCTGGCTGCTCTTTATAAGGAGAAATGTTATCTGGGGCTCAACAGAGACTGAAACACCTTAAAGGATTTGTGTCAAAGCAACAGTAAGGAAACAGCAGAAATCCACTTGCAGATGCACTCAGAATGTGCGAGCTGACAGTCCAGGCATGTGTGTTGGGGAACATATGTTTTCTCGCCACAATAGCGACACACCAGGAGGTGCCACAGTGCTCCTGGACCCTGACATTCCTTAGTTGGGGTCCAGAGACATGATGGTTGTCTGCAGAAGCCACAACTGTATTTAAGGAGCTCCAATGACTGAACACTGACTGAATATATTCATACAAATGAGCTACTTATGAATAGGGTTCATTAATATTTATTAGCATTCTAGTAATATTCAATTGCAAGTCATTAATATTCACGAGTACCTCATTATTCATCAGCAGCTCACTTTGTTGTATGTATTCAGTCCTATAATGGTCATTGGTGCTATTTAAACAGAGTTTTGTGGCTTTTTCACCATGGCGCTCATGTCTCAACTAAGTGATCTTAAAGTCCAGGAGCACCATAGCAGCTCCTGAGGTCCTGCTGTTGAGGCGACAAAACAAATGTGTGCCAAAGTGCAATTGAGGATCGTCAGCTCGAACATTCTCTGTTTGGCTGCAAGCCTTTCTAAGTCTGTGCTCCTCTGTTCACCCTTTATAATGAGAAACATTATGTTGGTCCGGACAGACTGAAAAACCATGAGGGATTTGGGCCAAAGCTGCAGTGAGGAAACAGTAAAAATCTGCTTGCAGCCACAAAGAGAATGGTCAAGCTGGCAGTCCGCAAGTGCATGTTTGTGCACATACAGTATGTTTTCTCGCCATGATAGTGGAACATCAGGAGCTGCCACGGTGCTCCTGGACCCCGAGATCACTTAGATGAGGTCAGGAGTCATGAGGGCTGTGTTGCAGAAGCTACAAAAGTATTTCTTTAAGGAGCATTAATGACTGATCTGTGACTAAATGTATACATAAGAATGAGTTACTTATGAATAGGATTCATTAATATTCATGAGCATACTAAAGTTTATTTCAGATCATTAATATTCACGAGTAGTTCATTAATATTCATGAGCAGCTCATTTAGATGTATGTATTCAGTCCTAGAATGGTCATCGGTGCTCTTTAAACAGAGAGTTTTGTGACTTCTTCACTGCATCCCTCATGTCTTAACTAAGTGATCTTGGAGTCCGGAGCTCCACAACAGCTTCTGAGGCATTGTTATCAAGATGAGAAAATGGGTGCACACCAAAGTGCAGACCATCAGCTCAACCATTCTCGGTTCTGCTGCGTGTGGTTCTGCATCAGTGCTGCCCTGGTCACTCTTTACAAGGAGAAACATTATATGGGGCCAGACAGAGACTAAAACACCTTGACAGATTTGGGCCAAAGCAATAATGAGGATACGGCACAAACGTGCTTGCAGGAGCACCGGAAATGGGCGATCTGACATTTCGCGCATGCGTGTTGGAGCACATCTATTTTCTTGCCATGATAGTGGCATATCAGGAACAGACGCAGTACGCGAAGACCCTGAGATCACTTAGGTGGGGTCTGGAGATATGAGGGGTGTAAAACAGAAGCCACAAAAATGTTTGTTTAACGTGAGACAGGACTGAATTGAATGTTACCTAAGAATGAGCTTCTTATGAGTAGGGTTAATTAATATTCATTTGCTGGTCATTAGTATTCACAAACTCATTAATATTCATGAACAGCTAATTTAGATATATGTATTCAGTCATAGAATGGTCATTGGTGCTCTTTAAACAGAGATTTTTTGTGTCTTCTTCACTACGTCTCTCCTCACTCAACTAAGTCATCTTGGTATCTGGAGCTTCATAGCAGCTCCTGAGGCACCACTATCGCGATGAGAAAATGGAAGCATGCTAAAGTGCAAACACAGACTGTCAGCTCGACCATTCTAGGTTTGGCTAAATGCGGTTCTGCTTCAGTGCTCCCCTGGTCACTCTTTACAAGTAGAAATGGTATGTGGGGCCAGACAGAGACTGAAACACCTTGGGAGATTTGGGCAAAGCAACAATGAGGAAACAGCGCAAACCTGTTTGAGCCACACCAAAAATGTGTGATCTGGCGTTTCACACATTCGTATTGGCACACATGTGTTTGTCTTGCCATGATAGTGGCACCTCAGGAACAGCCACGGTACTCCAAGACCATGAGATCACTTAGCTGGGATCCAGAGACATGAGGGCTGTGGAGCTGAAGCCGCAAAAGTGTTTGTTTAATGTGAGCCGATGACTGATCTGGAACTGAATATATACATAAGAATGAGCTACTTATGAATAGGGTTCATTAACATTCATGAGTATACCATTAATGCAGGTCATTAATATTCACAGCTCATTTAAATTCCTGAGCACTTCCGGTTAGATGTATTTATTCAGTCCTAGAATGGTCATTGGTGCTCTTTAAACAGAGTTTTGTGACTTCTTCACCATGTTCCTCATGTCTCAGCTATGTGATCTTGGGGTCTGCAGCACCACAATGGCTCCTGAGGCACTATCGAGATGAGAAAATGGATGCACACCAAAGTGCAATTGCGGACCGTCCACTCAACAATTGTTGGTTTGGCTGCATGCGGTTCTGCATCACTGCTCCCCTGGGCACTCTTTACAAGGAGAAACATTATGTGGGGCCAGACAGAGACTTAAACACCTTGTGAGATTTTTGCCAGAGCAGCACTTTGGAAACAGGGCAAACCTGCTTTCAGCCACACTGAGAATGTGCAATCTGGCTTTCTCGCATGCGTGATGGTGCACATTTGTTTTATTTCCATAATGGCAGCACATCAGGAACAGCTGTGGTACTCTTGGACACTATGATCACTTAGCTGGGGTCTGGAGACATGAAGGCTGTGGAACAGAAGCCAGAAAAGTGTTTATTTAAGGAGTGACAATTACTGATCCAGAACTGAATATATACATAACAATGAGCTGCTTCTGAATAGGGTTTATTAATATTCATTTGCAGGTCATTAATATTCCCGGTTAGCTCATTAATATTCCTGGGCTGTTCATTTAGATGTATGTATGCAGTCCTAGAATGGTCTTTGGTGCTGTTTACGCAGAGAGTTTTGTGACTTCTTCACCATGTCAGACTGGGTGGGCCATAGGCCCTTATCTGCCGACACTGTCTATGTATCTATGTATCTATGTCCCTCATGTCTCAACTAAGTGATCTTGTGGTCCGGAGTAACACAGCAGCTGCTGAGGTACTGCTATCAAGATAAGAAAACAGATGCACACTAAAGCACAATTGCGGACTGTCAGCACAACCATTCTCTGTTCAGCTGCATGCAGTTCTGTGTCAGTGCTCCCCTGGTCACTCTTTACAAGGAGAAACATTATGTAGGGTGATAAAGAGAATGAAGCACCTTGAGGGATTGGGGCCAAAGGAGCAATGCGGAGACAGTGTAAATCTGCTTGCAGCCGCACCGATAATGTACGATCTGTTGTATTGGCACACATCTGTTTTCTTGCCATGATAGTGGCACAGCTGGAACAGCTGCTGTACTCTCAGACCCCGAGACCACTTAGCTCAGGTTCAGAGACACGAGGGCTGTGGCTCAGATGTTGTTAAATTGTTTTAGGAGCACCAATGACTGATGTGGAACTAAATATATACATAAGAATGAGCTACTTATGAATACAGTTCATTAATAATTATGAGCATCCCATTAATATTCATTTGTAGCTCATTAATATTCAGAGTTTTCTCATTAATATTCCAGAGCAGCTCATTTTGATATATGTATTCAGTCCTAGAATGGTCATTGGTGCTCTTTAAACAGAGAGTTCTCTGACTTTATTGCATCCCTCATTTCTCAACTACATGATCTTGAGGTCCAGAGCTCCACAGAGACTTCTGAGGCACTGTTATAGAGATGAAAAAATGGATGCATGTCAAAGTGCAAAGTGTCAGCTCATCCATTCTCGGTTGGACTGCATGCAGTTCTGCATCACCGCTCTCCTGGTCACTCTTTACAAGGAGAAATGTTATGTGGGGCCAGACAGAGACTGAAACACCTTGAGGGATTTGGGACAAACCAGCAATGAGGAAACAATGTAAACCTGCTTGCAGCCACATATACAATGTGCATTCTGGCATTTTGCACATGTGTGTTGGCGCATGTTTGTTTTCTTGCCTCAACAGAGGCACATCAGGAATAATCGCTGAACTCTCGGACCCCGAGATGACTTATCTGGGGTCCAGAAACATGAGGGCTGTGGAGCAAAAGCAGCAAAAGTGTTTGTTTAAGGTGTGTCAATGACTGACCTGGAACTGAAAAAAAAAATTATATATACATATATATATATCAAGTAAAGGGATATGCAATGGAAGCAAGTGTAATAAATGATTTATCTGCACAACAGCAGTTTGATTTTGGGTAACCTCACGAGTGGCATAAGCTATGAGTGAAGTGTCCGAGGTCAAACTGCTTGAGTGCAGATAAATCATTTATTACACAAGTTTTCCACTGCATATGCCATTTATGCAATTCTTTTGTTTTTGTTTTAGTAGGGGGCATTTGTTAGTCAAAAAAGGAATAAAAATTGAATTTTTTGCCATTTTTGCTGATTATAGGAAATCTAAAAGGAATCTAGAAATGAAACATCGTTTTGTAGATATTTTTATGCTGAACAAATTTTGTGCTCAAAGTACCATACTATCATTTTTTTGGTTTTAAATTATTTGTATTTGTTTGATGAAAAAGTGCACAAAAATGGAATTTTCTGCTGTTTTTTGCTAATTCTGAAAAAAACTAAAAAGTATCTATAAATGAAACACCACTCATTTTGTAGATATTTCTGTCCTGAATAAACTTTGTGCTCACAGTACCATGCTGTCATTTTTCATTTTAAAGTTATTTACTTTTGTTTGAGGACAACATGAAAAAAAGTATATGAATTTTCTGCTGTGTTTTCGCTAATTATCAAAAAATCTAAACAGTATCAATAAATAAAACACCACTCATTTTGTAGATATTTCCGTGCTGAACAACTTTCGTGCTCACAGTACCATGCTATCCTTTTTTGTTTGAAAGTTATTCGCATTTGAATATGGTTAATACTGCTACTGAGGCTGAACATTCTAAATGACATAAGCACTGTATAGATAAATGGCTGATGACATAAGCACTGTGTAGATAAATGGCTGATGACATAAGCACTGTATACATAAGTAAGCAATAATACGCAACAGGGTGGACGGTATTGGGCTATACCGGACCGCCCAGGGGTGTGATGAGGTCCGACGCTGCAGGCGGAGGGCCTTATAGCCCCTGGAAGGTCCAGTATAGCCCAATACCGCCCACCCTGGAGGGTATTATTGCACTTAGAAAATGGGAACTGTAAAAAAAAAAGTTTAACAAAAAAAAGTTAATGAAAAATACATTTAAAATAACTTTTGAAATAAAATAGTTCCTCCGCCTGTATTATATTGATGTGATTTTGTCCTACAGGAGTCTCCATACTTATGACTGGAGCTGGTTGTCATGGTTATCCTCTCCCACACAGAGATATTATATTGGTGCTATTTTTTTAAATTGTGGGGACTTATGTGATGCACTGCCGTGTTACTGTTCACTGTTTATCATTTTAAAATCAACTGCAGATGGCGATAATGAGCCTGCATTAACATAAGGGATGAGACACAGATTGACGTTCACATACGCTTCAATAGAGCTGGATGATGGTGCTGCTCTCATGTTCAGGGGACGAAGAAGTGGCTGCATACTGTCCGCTTCTGGATGTTTTAGCCCGGTGAATTTGCAGGTATTAGTTGTCCCTTGTAGTGGGTTTTCGTTGTCCCATATTCTTTTGTACTCTGTGGGAGAGCACGGTATTTGCAGCGGCTGTCATGCCGCAGATGGTCGTTCATCTACAGTATGCTATCTCTAACAAAATACCGTGCTCTGAGCTACGGTCATGGTGGTGACATTTATTTATGTGTTTACATTATTTGATGCCCAATTTTGCAACCGGAAAACTTTACTGCTGCTATACTTTAACTTAATCCCAGTCTGTTACTGTTTGTTTAGTATTTCGCCGTGGAAGATTACGGCCTAACCGCTAGTTTTAGAATGGTTGCTTTGCGAGTACCGCAATATGGTGGCTATTTATGGTGAACATTCGGCGTGCCCACTGATTAGATGAGTGATGGGGCACCCCAGATTTGTTCTTGTTTTTCTGCAGGCTTTATCGGGAAATAAATGAATCTCTTGTTTAATGTTTCAGCCAATGGGATTTATTTATTTCCCTATGCCATTTTCTAAATGCAATTTATGTACACAGTTACACAGATAAAAATGATTTATCACACTCTGTTTATCTCCACCCCATTGCATAAGATAAATATATATATATTATGGTAGCATGGTAGTGCTACCATAGTTAGGGTTGAGGAGCCAATTCTATGTTAAACCCAAAATTTTGCACCTTAATAACTTTGCAACCGTTTGACGGATTTACCTGAAATTTGGAATGCATGATCAAGAACCATAGGCTTTGGATTCTGCCAAGTTATGTACCAGACAGATATACAGCTGCGGAGTTATTAAGTGTGATCTGCTTGTGCGTTTACACTTTTTCTGGAATTCTGCTGTTGCACCTACAGGTTGCATGGTTTGCGTGACCTGCCTGAAATCTTAAGGGAATGTGTGGCCGGGGTCCCCGATGTGCCTTTCAAAGATTTTGTGAAAAAATATTAAACGGTTCAAAAGTTATTCAAAAAACAATTTCCCATGATAAGTCAATAGGGAAAGTTAACAAAAAGTTCAACAGTGTCGTAAATGGCCCTGTTACTGTAGCAAATCCGCAATCTTGTTTTCAGTTAGTGATCAGAAAAATGCTTGGCATTTAAAATTGAGACCCTCTAGCAACCTAATTCTTTTTGTATTCACCTAGTCGGGCCCTGAGGATGCAGCCATGTCTTTATTTTGGGGTAAAACACCCCAGAAATATATTTTTCAGATTTCTGGAAAAAGTGCTTTCGCTAAGTAGTGTCGCACTCGTGAAAGTATCACAAATTTTGAAAGCTTTCGCAAATTGCGACACTACTTTGCGACACTATGCCCAAAATAACAGTAATTCTTTGGCACTCCGCTGCAAAAGAATGGTTGGGAGTTTTGGGCTGAAATTCGGAGGGAACGCAGCTGACATCTCACAGATGTGCCTTTCAGTGTTGCATTGAAAAAATTTTACATGGCAGCAAAGTTACGGCACTCCAAAGTTGACGTTTTTTCCCATAAGATAACATTATGGCACCTGACGCAATACAGGAATCCTTTGGCACCCTGCTGCAAAATAACAGTTTGGTCTTTTTTCCTGAAATTTGGAGGGAAGACAGCCAACAGCCCACAGATGTGCCTTTCAGTGGTTTGGTGGAATAATATTACAGGGAGGCAAAGTTATGGCACTCTGAACTTCTCTTTTTTTCCCATAGGATAACATTACGACGTTCACCGCGCCTTTCAGGGCCCGTATCTCGGAAACGGTGCAAGATATGGACTTTTTGTCAGAAAAATGCTTAAGTACAAAACTAGCCAGGACAGTCGTAAATCATATGACTTTTAAATTTTTTTCTACGTCGTACGGTTCCTGAGATATAACCTATTTAGTATTCCAAGTCCTCATTTTCTGCTCCGATACCCATTATTATGCATACATTCTTTGTACTCACTGTCTTTCTCTGTGCAGCTTTTTGGGAAAACCAGCCTGTGCCCTTACATTACTGTTACCGTTGCCCTTTACGCTTGCAGTTCCATACCAGTTTCACTTACCGTTGATGTCTACACCACCATGTGCATTATCCTTTGCATTTTCATTTGTGCTTGTGTTTCTGTTATTTTTTGCCATTTGTGTGTACAGTACTGTTTCTCTTTCTGTTTCACTTTGTGTCACCATGCCCATTGACATTTCCGTTTGCAGGCACCATGTTACTATGTGACAACAAATCACGTGGCAGAACGTTCCCGTCTATGCCACCGTGTGCGTTACCCTTTCTGTTCTCATTCGAGCTTGCGTTACCATTTGCGCCACTGTTAGTGCTTCTGTTTGCATTGCTGTTCCTGTTACTATGCCACAAGACATCACGTGGCGGGCCCCGCGCTCCCGCCTCCACATTACTTGGCGGGAGCGCAGGGCTCAGAGGGCCTGCACTCCCACCGCTGCATTACATTCACTATTTCTCATTATCATTCTCAAAAAGAAGGGAAATTAGAGGCAAAAAAATCCATTTAATGCATTAGTTAGGGTTGTTCCACAGTGACAAAAGTGAGGAAATTCGGTGTTAGGGTTGAAAACCCCTTGGACCCGCCCCCAACCGGCATTGGGGTGCGCATTAGGATCGTTAGTCCTAACTCTCACCCCATTCTCCTATACTTCTGCTGCTTTACACATGTCACAGGGTGAGAGTTAGGGCTGATGATCCCAATCGCCCCAATGCCGGTTGGGGGGGCGGGGGTCCAAGGAGGTTTTCAATCCTAACACTGAATTTCTCACTTTTGTCGCTTTGGAACAACCCTAACTAATGCATTAAACTGAGTTTTGCCTCTATATATATGTGTGTTATATATATATATATATATATATATATATTTATACAATAGGGGTGGGTGATAAACGTAAATAAAAAGTCATATTCTCACTTCAGTGAGATAAATAATACTGATGTACATACAAGGAAAAATATCTATATTTACACACATGGTAGGTATGTTAGCAACAGTTATTCTCACTTCAGCTGAACTACTAGTAAAACAAGTCCAGGCACTACACTGCATTCCTTATTAACAGAAATCACCTGGTAAAACATATGAACATGTCACAAAATACCTCGAGTGTCTCGTTTCAATAAAAACAGCGCTGTTTCTAATTAAACACATTTAAGACAGATACACCTCGTACGCTGCCTAATGTAGCAGATGTAATGCGGAGTGCTGAATACGACATCGCAGAACTGAAAAAACGTAGTAAAACTTCCATCGCAGAGACGACCACTAAAATGGAAAAGCAAAATGTTTCTGAGCAAAATAAAACTGAAACAACCAAACAGGAAGATGAATAAATCTTTCTCAGCTGCTCGCAGTTTCAACTTGATAAAGAGCCGCTTCTTGACCCTGCTGAAATGGGTAAGCTGAGCACAACTGAAACAATTCGTAATGCTGGATTTCCGTCAGTAAGTTTCGTTAATACAGATACTGAATTCATCAACCAATACATTGAATCTGCTAAAAATAATAACACTAGAAGAAAAACACAGTGTGATATCAATGATTTGCAGCAGTTCCTAAAGCAAAATTTAACATCACTACCAGTATTGAAAACATGTCTCCAAATGACATAAACATAGCTTTGTGCCATTATTTCATTAATTCCAAAAGAAAAAATGGCTCAGAATATGAGCCCTTAAGCGTACGAGCGAAATTTCAAAGCTTTGAACGACACTTAAAGCAACATCAATACCCAGAATCGTTGTCATCCTCACAAACATTCATGAAATGCAGAGAAGTCCTCTTATCTAAGCAAAAGAAATTAAAGGAGAGGGGCAAAGGAAATAAACCTTTTGCGGCAGATGAACTTACTGACACCCTCATAAATGAGCTGTATGATAAAGACATTTTGGGACCAAGAACACCACAATCGTTACTTAACACTATGTGGTTAAATACCACAATGTTTTTTTGTTATTCGAGGCAACACCCAATGCAGGAACTTAAAATGGGGTGACATTAAATTATGTTCTACTGAAACAGGAGAAAAATTAATTGAATTTTGCACTGAAAGGCAGACGAAGACCAGAAGTGGGAATGATCCCAAAGACAGTCGACTTCTAAAACCCCAAGTTTATCCCATAGCAAATAGAAAAAAGTGCCCTGTTGCAAACTTTATGTTCTATTCTGAGAAAAGACCATATAAAAGTAACTATGAGTCCGCTCCTTTTTTTTTTTAGCGATCAATCAACAATATAAATTAATGCAAAGTAACTGTTGGTTCAAAAACCAACCGTTAGGTATTAATACAATAGCCAACATCCTAAAATGTATGATTGAAACAGCTGGTATTGACACAGATAGAAGGCTGACTAACCATTCTATCAGAAAGCACCTTGTACAAAAACTGGTAAATTGCAACGTTGCTCCAACCGATATTATACAGATATCGGGACACAAGAAGCTACAGTCCCTAAATGATTATTCAGAAATGAGCGAAGAAAAGCAGAAAAGTATTTCAAATCTTTTAAGTTCCCATGATAACCCACAACCATCCACATCGGCAGAATGCCAAGCTGCACTTCACAGTCACAGATTAGCAACAGAGAAGCACAACTATCCTGCTTGTTTCACCAAGTCAAATTCCGAAGAAACTGGAACTTGTGCGCCAAAGGATGAATTTTCCACAATTTGTAAACCAATGTCAAGTTGCTTCTGTAACCCGACTATTACTGCACAGCACATCACATTTAACATTTACCAAAGTAAGTCACCACAGTCTGTACCATAACAGCCCCAATTGTAAACATTTCTCATACATTCCCAACATCACATGAAGAGTTTTAATTATGCCTTTCTTCTTTTCTTTCCAGCTCAGCAGAAAGACAGCCCTCCAAAGAAGAAATCAAAGCCGAATTCCTCTGAAAGCAATACAGAATGAAACAAACCTCAGAAGCAGCTGCCGTCATAGAAGTCCGTAGATACGAACCATGAAGACGTCCAGTGAAAAATAACACCTTAGTCACAAAAGCAGCACACTTGAAATAAAGTTACACCAAGCACAAATAAAAAATAAAAAATAAATGGAAAGTGCACAGAAACACGCAATACACTGACTACCATCCTGGAACTCACTCTCAGTAATTAACCACGCCCACTGCCCCTCATCACCAATCAATACACATAACACTGTAACAGTCACTCACACCAACCAATCATACCACAAGAACAACAATCAATGAAACACATTTCTCCTACTAGTACCACCCAGCAACCAATAAAAAACCACAACCACGTAACACAGCCAATGAAACAAGAGAAACCATTCTCATTCACAAAAACGACAGTCCCCATTCACAACAGTGACCTACCTCAGCGGAGCAACACATACACTTAAAATAACACTTTTCCTTCAAACCAAATGCCTAACTTTTAAACCCAATCAAACACATAAGAAAACTACAAACCTATTGTATAAATCGAATACATGATGGGCACCAGTGGGATATGTAAAATATTTTCACTCCTGCATCGTGAGACAACATGGATCCCATAATGTCTTGCGTAAAGCAAACACAGCATTCCACAGTAAGAACACCGTACCAACAGTCAAACATGGTGGTGGTAGTGTGATGGTGTGGGGATGCTTTGCTGCCTAAGGACCTGGATGACTTGCCATAATTAAAGGAACCATGAATTCTGCTCTGTACCAGAAAATTCTTAAGGAGAATGTCCAGTCATCCTTCCGTCAGCTGAAGCTGAAGCGTAGTTGGGTCATGCAGCAAGACAATGATCCAAAACACAAAAGCAAGTCTACATCAGAATGGCTAAAAGAAGTAAAATTAAAGTTTTGGAGTGGCCAAGTCAAAGTCTAGACTTAAACCCAATAGAGATGCTGTGCAGGACCTGAAACAGAGCAGTTCATGCTCGAAAACCTACCAAATGTTACTGAATTAAAGCAGTTCTGCGAGGAAGAGTGGGTTAAAATTCCTCCACAGCGATGTGAAAGACTGATATTGAATTATAGGAAGTGTTTGGTTGCAGTCATTGCAGCTAAATGTGGCATAACCAGTTATTAAGTGTAAGGGGGCAATTACTTTTTCACACAGTGCCAGTTGGTGTTGGTTAACTTTTTTTCATTAAATAAGTGAAATTAAAAAAAAAACAAGTGTTATTTGTTCACTCAGGTTCCCTTTATCTAATATTACATTTTCTCTAAAGACCTGAAAACATCCAGTGTGACAAATATGCAATAATAGAGAAAATCAGGAAGGGGGCAAATACTTTTTCACGCCACTGTATATATATATATATATATATATATATATATATATATATATAGATATACATATATATATATATATATATATATATATATATGAATATATATATATATATATGTATGTATGTGTATATATATATATATATATATATATATACACATACACATATACATATACACATAAGAATGAGCTACTTATGAACAGGGTTCATTAATATTCATGAGCATCCTATTAATATTCATCTGCAGCTCATTAATATTCCCAGTTAGCTCATTAATATTCCTGAACAGCTGATTTCAATGTATGTATTCACTCCTAGAATGTTCATTGGTGCTTTTTAAACAAAGAGTTTTGTGACTTCTTCACGTGTCCCTAATCTCTCAGCTAAGTGATCCTGGGATCCGGAGGTCCACAGCATCTCCTGAGGCCTTGCTATCAAGATGAGAAAATGGAAGCACGGCAAAGTGCAAGCACAGACCATACGTTCTACCATTCTCAGTTCGGCTGCATGCGGTTCTGCGTCAGTGCTGTCCTGGTCAATCTTTACAAGGACAAACGTTATGTGGGGAGCAACAGAGACTGAAATAGCTTGAGGGATTTGGGGCCAAAGCAGCAATAAGGAAACAGCACAAACCTGATTGTAGCCGCACTGAGAATGTGAGATACGGCATTTTGTGCATGTGTGTTGGCACACATCTGTTTTCTTACCACAATAGCAGCTCATCAGGAAGAGCTGTGGAACTCTTGGACCCTGAGACCACTTAGCTGCTGTCTGGAGACATAAGGGCTGTGGAGCAGAAGCCGCAAAAGTGTTTGTTTAAGGAGCACCAATGAATGATCTGGAACTGAACATACACAGAAGAATGAGATACTTATGAATAGGGTTCATTAATGTTCCTGAGTATCACATTAGTATTGATTTGCTGGTCATTAATATTCTCAGTAGCTCATTAATATTTCTGAGCAGCTCATTTATATGTATGTATTTATTCAGTCCTTGAATGGGCATTGGTGGTCTTTAAACAGAGAGTTTTGTGACTTCTTCACCTATTCACTAATATCTCAGCTGAATGATCTTGGGGTCTGCCGCTCCACAGCATCTCCTGAGACACCACTATCAAGATGAGAAACCAGATGCATGCCAGAGCGCATGCGCAGACTGTCAGCTTGACCATTCTCAAATCAGCTGCATGCTGTTCTGCGTCTGTGCTCCCCTGTTCACTCTTTACAAGGAGAAACATTATGTGGTGCCAGACATAGACGGAAACACCTTGAGTAATTTGGGCAAAGTAGCAATGAAGAAATAGCGCAAACCTGCTTGCAGCTGCACCAAGAATGTGTGATCTGACGTTTTGCGCATGCATGTTGGTGCACATCAGTTTTCTTGCTATGATAGTGGCACATCAGGAACAGCCGCAGTACTCTTGGACCCTGAGATCACTTAGCTTTGGAATGGTGTCATAAGGGCTGTGGAGCAGGAGCTGAAAAAAGTGTTTGTTTAAGGTGAGCGAATGATCTGGAACTGAATATATACACAAGAATAAGCTACTTATGAATAGAGTTCATTAATACTCATGAACATGCCATTAATATTCATTTGCAGGCCATTAATATTCACAGTTAGTTCATTAACGTTCCTGAGCAGCTCATTTTGATGTATGTATTCAGTACAAGAATGGTCATTGGTGCTCTTTAAACAGAGAGTGTGTGACTTCTTCACTACATCCTTCATGTCTCAGCTAAGTGATCTTGGGGTCCAGAGCTCCACAGCATGTCCTGAGGCACCGCTATCAAGATGAGAAAATGAATGCACACCAAAGCACAAGCGCAGAACGTGAGCTCAACCATTCTCGGTTCGGCTGCATGCGGGTCTGCGTCAGTGCGCCTCTGGTAACTCTTTACAAGGAGAAATGTTATGTGGGGCCAAATAGAGACTAAAAACACTGAGGGATTTGAACCAAAGCAGCAATGAGGAAACAGTACAAACCTTCTTGTAACCACACCGAGAATGTGTGATCTGGAGTTTCGTGCATGCATGTTGGCGCACATCTATTTTCTTCCAACAATAGCAGCAGATCAGGAACAGCTGCTGCACTCTTGGACACCGAAATCATTCAGCTGGGTATGGAGAGACGAGGGCTGTGGAGCAGAAGCCACAAAAGTGTTTGTTTAAGGTGAGGCAGTGACTGATCTTGAACCAAATGCTCCAGGAGACATCAGGTTTGTTCAGATAATCGAGAGTTTGGATAATCGGTGTCAACAATATTAAGTAAAAGAGAGTTGGGGGACAATGTCAGAGCTCAGATAATAGGAAGATCTGGATAATCAGGGTTCGGATAATTGAGGTTGTACTGTATATACATAAGAATGAGCTACTTATGAATTGGGCTAATTAAGATTCAAGAGCCTCCCTTTAATATTCATTTGCAGATCATTAATACTCACAGTTAGTTCATTAATATTCCTGAGCAGCTCATTTAGAT
This sequence comes from Neoceratodus forsteri, assembly GCA_016271365.2. Classification (NCBI taxonomy): domain Eukaryota; kingdom Metazoa; phylum Chordata; order Ceratodontiformes; family Ceratodontidae; genus Neoceratodus; species Neoceratodus forsteri. Next base: position 1,398,392,718 of record CM028129.1, on the reverse strand, counting down.
GTATGTATTCAATCTTAGAATGATCCTTGGTTCTTTTTTAAGCAGAGAGTTTTGTGACTTCTTCACCACGTCACTCATGTCTCAACTCAGTGATCTTTGGGTCCGGAGCTCCACAACGGCTCCTGAGGCACTGCTATTGAGATGAGAAAACGGATGCACACCAAAGTGCAATCATGGACTGTCAGCTGAACCATTGTCAGTTCGGCTGTATGCGGTTCTGCATCAGTGCTCCCTTGGTCACTCTTTACAAGGAGAAACATTATGTGGGGTCAGACAGAGACTGAAACACCTTGTGGGATTTTGGCCAAAGCAGGAATGTGGAAACAGCGCAAACCTGCTTTCAGCCACACTGAGAATGTGTAATCTGGTGATTCTCGCATGCTTGGTGGTGCACATCTGTTTTCTTGTCATGATAGTGGCACATCAGGAACAGCTACGGTACTCTCAGAACCCCAGGTCACTTAGCTGGGGTCTGGAGACATGAGGGCTGTGAGCAGAAGCAGCAAAAGTGTTTGTTTAAAGAGTGTCAGTTACTGATCTGGAACTGAATATATACATAAGAATGAGCTACTTCTGAATAGAGAAAATGGTTGCACACCAAAGCACAAGCACGGACCATCAGCTCGACCATTCTCAATTTGCTGCATGCGGTTCTGCGTCAGTGCTCCCATGGTCACTCTTTACAATGAGAAATGTTATATGGGGCCAGACAGAGAGTGAAACATCTTGAGGTGCCAGCCCAGTGGTGCTGAAGGCTGAGGTGCTGGTTGCCATACCTTGCACCACGCCTTCGAACGGTGTTCAGGAACAAGCACGGGTCATCAGGGGATGGCAGGGGAGGAGAAGGATTGAGCATCCGATGGACTGATGTCCTTCTCCGGGGATGGGGAGTCCATGACATTTGGCACCTGATTGCCTCCTGGCAGACGTTGGGGGACAAGACACTCCGCTGTGCTTCGGGGAGGAGTTGGGGGTAGATGCCAGGAGGGAGCGCGTGCTGACATGTGCACGCTCCCCTCCGCCAGCATTATTGGATGCCCTTAGCTCTCTGGGGGAAAGCTAAGAAACTGAATGGCACCTGTCTGTGGCCTGATGGACATCCATGTGTGTTCACCATGACCAACGCAGCACCCATCTGGATCCGTGTTCTGTGGGGAATTGGGTGCTCCCTGCTGCCCCACTATGGGGGTAAGCTGCAGGAGTTGGGTGTTGGTTGGTTGCAGTAGAGGTGGATGGCAGCTGGATTCCCTAGAGGATGCAAGGACAGGGGAGCAGACCAGGTGGCCAGAGGAGATAAAAAAAAATAGCCTCCCCCCAAAAAAAATGCCTAGAGGGATTTGAGAAAAACCAGCAATGATGAAACAACGTAAACCTGCTTGCGGCTGCACTGAGAATGTGCATTCTGGCTTTTTGAGCATGTGTGTTGGAGCACATTTGTTTTCTTGCCATGATTGCGTCACATAAGGAACAGCCGCGGTACTCTTGGACCCGAGATGACTTAGCTGGGGCCCAGAGACATGAGAGCAGTGGAGCAGAAGCAGCAAAAGTGTTTGTTTAAAGAGGACAGGAAATGATTTCTAATCTGCAGCTGTTTATAATGTTCTCATTTGTTGAAATGATATCCATAAACTTAAATGATCCAAATGCAACTGTAGCTGAATAAAAAGTGATGTGAAAAACTGTATTTTGCATTGTTTTGTTTTTATGGGCAGCATTCTGTTACAGTTCTCTTCACGGAATCAGTGATCTGGAGTTTTAACTATGTCACAGTTTGAGCACAGAACTCAAAGCATGGTTCTGATACGACAATAGCTCATGTTCAACATTCTGTACACAAACTGTGACATAGAAAAAACTCCAAATTACTGGTTCCATGAAGGGAACTGTGCAGAATGTTGTCCATAAAAAGGAAACAACTGAAAACACAATTTTTCACATCCGCGTTTATTCAGGTACAGTTCCATATGGCTCATTTGGAGGCAGGTCTTTCATTTCTGTTAGTAGTAACATTACTAACAGCTGCTAATTAGCACAGATTTCCTGTCCCCTTTAAGGTGTGTCAATGACTGACCCAGAACTGAAAAAAAAAAAAATATATATATATATATATATATATATATATATAAATATATATATATATATATATACAAAATAACACATGTCCCCTTAATGGCTCATGGGCTGCATATGCAAATCATTACAGAATATTATGCTGGTTCAGCTTTAAGCAGAAATGCATGGTGCCGAAAGGCCTCACACAGTTTGCAAAGGGTGCCAACAGAAGACACAGACACTTGTTTTGTCCTACCAGGATTCATCATTGTACCTCATTTGTTTGACACCCCAGTGGAATGAACCCACTACACTAAGATGGTCTGTCTGGGTTATGTTGTGGTGAACCCAATTAAAACAGAAAAAAAGCTTAAAGATGAAGAACCACAGCGCGCAGCCACTGAGGCAATGGTTGCCGCAAAGGGCATTGGCCGGGAAGCCAAGTTTCAAAGAAATACAAAATCACACATGCCCCCTTAATGCAAAGCATCATGGGCTGCATATGCAAATCACCACAGAATATTATGCTGGCTCAACTTTAAGCAGAAATGCATGATGCCGAAATGTCTCTCACAGTTTGAAAAGGGTGCCAACAGAAGACACAGACACGTGTTTCATCCTACCAGGACTCATCAGTGCACCTCGTCTGTTTGACTTGTGCCACTTTAGAAAATGGGTAGACAAAGGTTAGTTTCTGATTGGCTAATGCCACTAACTTGCTGGTCCGTTATCAGACAACAGAGACCGGGAATGAGTCCCAGTCTCTGGCTGCCTGATTACCTTACAATATTACAGAATCAATCGAATGTTCAATTTAAATAGCTGCCATTTGTTTTCCCTCTGTTAGTGAGAGATCGTACCTGTCAAGTTGACTTTTAACACAGAAACTGGTGGGGGCTCACAAAAGGTATCACAAGGTGCCAAGTAACATATACTTGTCAACACCAGCACAAAGTAGGAGAAGCAGCAGCCTGACAGAAACACATTGTACCCGAAGCAGCCTGACAGAAAAGCACACACCACATACACTTGCAACTGAACTGCCTCAGATATTCGAGCTGCGCGGCTCCGTTCCTTCACCCCCACCCGTCTGTCCCATAAGATGTTTGTTTTGAAAATGCTGCACACTTTTCCTGGCTCACAGATTTGAGCCATGCTGCCCTGCTCATTACCCATTCAAAAATGAACCTTAATCAACATGAGCAGTTAGCAGTGGGACTGTTCTGTACCATCTCGGCAGCTTCACAGCTGTCAGCATGTCAGCAGCATTCGTCTCTAGATCTAATTTAAAATGGTAGCCCTGCCAAGTAATGGCATTCAGAAAAGCCGAATAACAAAACAAAAAAATGCACATTAATCTGTCTGTTTTTACAGGCTTACACCTCTTTTTGTTGCCAGCATGTTTGTGCTCTCTCTCTCTTCAGACCTTCTGTCCTCTAAGCAGTTCCACATAGCACAACCGTTTGCCCGCGAAATCCTCCCACTCCAACATCAAGCGTGTTTTTTTTGGGGAGCTAGAATACGTCAGCCAGTTTGTTACCCCAAAAATAAATAAAGGGAGCTCCATCACCAAGGAGAAAAAAAAGAATACAAGGTGTGTGTGTGTGTGTGTGGGGGGGGGGGTGACAAGAAACTGCAGGAAAACAAATTAAATTGACAGTCTCTGTGCCTATGTGTTTCTGCTGGGGGGCAGGTAATGACAAGATACTGAAGAAAAACAAAGAAAATTGATGGTCTCTGTCAACTTACAAAAGGAGGCAGTACCAGGCAGGAGTTTTAAGTACAGTCCTCAGACCGGATAGAAGTCAAATGCAGGTGGAGGAACTGTTTTATTTCAAATGTTACTTTGAACTTATTTTTCATTAATGTTTTTTTAACTATTTTGTGTTTTTTTTTACAGTGCCTATTTTCTAAGCGCAATAATACCCTCCAGAATGGGTGGTATTGTGCTATACTGGACCTTCCAGGGGTTATAAAGCCCTCCACCTGCAGTGTCGGGCCTCATTATGTCCTTGGGTGGTCTGATATAGTACAATACCGCCCACCCTGGAGGGTATTATTGCTTACATAGTCAGGGTTTAGTACCCCATTTAAGGCTAAACTCTGAAATTTGGCAGCTTAATAACTTTGCCACCGTATGACGGATTTGCCTAAAATTTGGCATGCACAATGTGGTACCATAGATCTCTGGATCTGTAATTGTCGGCTATACAGTTGTGGAGCTGCATAGCACCGGAGAATGCAGTAATTATGCATTTTTGATCATTCTTTGCTTGTGCCTACAGGTCGCACAGTCTGCGCAAGCAGTTCAGAACCTTCAGGGAACATGCAGCCACGGTCCCCAATGTGCCTTTTGAAAATTTCATGAAAAAATATTAAACGGTTACAAAGTTATTCAAAAAACAAGTTTCCCATTATAGTCAATGGGAAAAGTTAACAAAGAGTTCGAAAGTGTCACAAATGGGAGTTTTTAGTGTCGCAAATGACCCCTGTAGTGTCGCAAATCCGCCATCTTGTTTTCAGTTGGTGGTCACAGAAATGCTCTGCAGTTAAATTTCGGACCCTCTAGGGACACAATTCTTGCTGTGTTCACCTAGTTGAGTCCTGAGGATGCTAGCCATGTCTTTTTTGGTGGGGTTAAACACCCACCCCAGGAATATGTTTTTCAAATTTTTGTAAACAGTAGTGTCACAAAGTAGTGTCGCACATGCAACACTTTCATGATTTATTTTGCGAAATTGTCGGAAATCACAACACTACTTTGTGACACTATGCCCAAAACAATAGGAAATATTTGCCACCCTGCTGCAAAAGAATGGTTTTGGTCTTTTGGGCTGAAATTTGGAGGGACGAAAGCCAAGATCCCACAGATGTGCCTTTTGGTGGTTTGGTGACAAAATATTAGAGGGCTGCAAAGTTACAACACTCTGAAGTTGGTGATTTTCCCATAGGCTAACATTACGTCGCTCGCCACACCTTTCGGGGCCCGTATCTCAAAAACACTTCAAGATACGGACTTTTCGTCAGAAAAATGCTTAGCCCCCTGCTAGCGGACTAAGTGCAAAACTAGCCAGGAAAGTCATAAATAATATGAAAGTTAATTTTTTTTTACGTCGTACGGTTCCTGAGATATAAGCAATTTAGTATTCCAAGTGTTCATTTTCTGCTCCGAGGCCTATTATTATGCATACATTCTTTGCATTCACTGTGCTTCTGAATGCAACTTTTGGGGAAAAAAAGTGTGTGCATTTGCGTTACTGTTACAGTTAGTGTTTGCATTAGCATTTCCATTTACATCACCGTGTGGGGTTAACCTTTGCATTTGCGTTTGTGTTACTGTTACCATTTGCATTTCCATTACTGTTTTTCTTTGCGTTTCCTTTTGTGTCACCGTGTGCATTACCATTTGCGTTTGCGATGGTGGTTCCTTTGGTGCCATCATTGGTGTTACTGTAAGCGTTTGCATTTCCAATTGCATTACCATGACTGTGCACATTACGATTTGTGTACGCGCTTGCGTTTCTGTTACTGCTCCCTTTGGTGTCATCATTGGTGTTACCATAACCATTTGCATTTCCAATTGCATTACTGTTACTGTTCGCGTGTTCTTCACCATTTGCATTTCTGTTGGCCTTAGCATTTGTGTTTGTGGTAGCGTTTCTGTTGTCGATTGCGTTACTGTTTTCTTCTGCATCGCCATTGCCATTACCATTTGCATTTGTGTTACCATTTGCATTTTCATTACTGTTTGCATTTGTGTTTCCGTTAGCATTTGCGTTACTGTTTTTGTTAACGCTTGCGTTTCTGTTGCTGTAAGCATTTGCGTTACCATTTCTGTTTTCATTAACGTTTGTTTTTGAGTTTCTCTTTACATTTGCATTATCGTTTACATTTGCACCACCATGTGCATTGCCATTTGCGCTTGCATTACAGTTAGCGTCACTATTTTATTTTACGTCACTGTTTCCATCACCATTTGCATTAACATTACCATTTGTGTTTTTGTGTTTACGTACTGCAGTGCAAAACATGTTTTTGATATTTTTCTGCACTGTCTTCCATGACACATAGCACAGACACTGGATTACTTGCTGTTACCGCCACTGTACCTAAACTTTTACTTAACACAAAATGATGGATTTGTAAGAATCTAAAGTGGTCTTGGGAAGGTAAGCCGAAGTCATCTGATAATTGTTTAAAGCTTTTAAAACCTTGTGAATCAAACAATTGCCCTATAGAAGAAAGACCTGCTCTTTCCCACCTGGAGAAACCCAAATCTGTGTAATTTGGAAGAAAATCCAGACAAGCTCGATTAGGGGTCTGGGCAGAAATTCTCACTTGCAGACCCAAATTTTTGTTAACCCCTATCCAGACCGGTTTTAATACCTTCGACCATGGGTTGTTCAAGCACAGTTTTGATAAACGTGCATGATCCATAAAAATTATATTTACCAACTGAACCCTGGGCACCACTGGTTTCTCTAGGACTGTCCATAAAGGCTAATTGTCATTTGGCCATAATTGTTCCAGTACTTGGAGCTGAGCTGCCCAGTAATATTTTTAAAAATGTGGAAGTCCAAAACCTCTCTTCTCTTTAGCCCGCTGCAATATCTGCCACTTAACCCTGGGTGGTCTATGGTTCCAGAAAAATTTAGATGCAGCTGATTTTAGACTTTTCCAAAATGAGGCAGGTGGTCTAATTGGTGATACTGTGAAAAGAAATAATAACCGGGGTAAAATATTCATTCATACTGTTTCAATACATGCTGAAAATGATAAGGGTAATTCCGTCCACCTATTATAATCTGTTTGTATATCCTGAAGTAGTTTGAGATAATTAGTCTGATATAATTTAGCTATATTATCTGGAATCCAAACTCCCAAGTAGCGAAATCCCTCATTCACCCACTTGAAATGTTCCACTTGTGGAAGATTGCCCTGCACTGGTTTGGGAATAGGGAGCATTTCAGTTTTAGTTTCATTTGTTTTAAACCCTGAGATGGCACCAAATTCTTGTATTAGGGACAAGTCGAGGGGAACCGAATATTTGGATCTTCTAAATATAATAAAGTGTTATCCACGTACATGGAAATCCAGACCTCCTTCCCCTGAAGCTGAATTCCCCTGTAGGAGTCTGGCTGTCTTATTTTAGCAGCAAATGGTTCCATACTTAAAATAAACAAAAGCGGGGAAAGTGGGCATCCTTGCCTGGTGCCACGCGTTATATGAAATTTTTCTGGCAGAATGCCATCCACTCTAACCTGAGCTACTGGATTCAAATAAAGATTGGCAATCCAATCCCTAAACTTGGATCCAAAGTCAAACTTACTTAAAGTTTTATTCAAAAATTGCCAGTCAAGGCGATCAAATGCCTTTTCTGTATCTAGCACAATGACTGCTTTGAGATTATGCTGGGGAAGTGAGGGAGTCCCTTCCAGGACATTTAATAGTAGTCTAATATTATCTTGTATGAGCCAGCCAGGCACAAATCCTGTCTGGTCACTATGTATCAGAAGCAGAATTATACCCTTCAATTTTTCCTCTATCAATTTAGCAAAAATCTTTGCATCAGTATTCAATAAAGATATTGGCAGATAGCTGGCACACTCAATAAGATCCTTCCCTGGCTTCCATCCATGTCTCTGGGACTGACCCTTTACCATGAGCTTCGTTACATACCCTTAAAAGAACTGGGGTCAATTCTTTCCGGAATGTCTTATAAAATTCAACTATGTAACCGCCAGGACCCAGGGATTTCCCTGATCTTAAAGATATAATTATCAAATCCAGTTCCTTTGTTGTGAATGGTTTCTCTAGGCCAAGGATCTGGGCCTTGGACAACTTTGGAAGCTGAACTGATGCTAAAAACATGTGTATTTTTGATTGATGATCAGCTTGTCTCTCGCTAGTATACAAGTGTGACTAGAAATCCACAAAAGCACCCACTATCTCTGAAGGTTGGTCTAAGATTTCTCCTGGCTTTGTAAAACTTTTAATTTTGGGGATAAATCTATCCATTTCTTGCTTTTTAAGTCATACAGCCAGCAATTTACTGGCTCGGTACCCCCCTTTCATAATATTTTTGGTTTGTGGATCTTAAGGAATTAAGGGTACGATGTAACATTAACTTGTTATAATCTTCCTGAGCTTTAAGTATTTTTTGGTAAAGAAAGGGGTCACATGATATCTTATGTTCTGTTTCTAAGGACGTTAAAATATTAAGAGCCTTTGTGATTTTTGCTTTATGTAATTTATTCCTATAAGCTGCGTGGCTAGTGAATTTGCCCCTTAGTACTGCCTTTAGCCCATCCCAAATAAATTTCAACGGAGTCTCTATTTCTGAATTCTCTTCTATATACCATTTTATTTCTTCCTTAAGTGTATTCAGTAGGGTTGTGTCTGTTAATAGGACAGGGTCTAGTCTCCATTGTCCCCTTTGCTTTGGTGAGTCCCATTCCACCCGCGTCCGAACCATAGCATGGTCCGAAAAGGATGCCGGGGAAATCTGAACCATTCTAGATAAGTGTGTTTCAGAACACCATGTATAAAACCGGTCTAATCTAGAGTAGGTGTTTGTGGCAGGGGAATGAAAGGTAAAGTCTTTTACAGTAGGGTGTTGCCACCTCCACAGATCCACCATACCTGCTTCATTAACTAATATTCGGAGAGTTCTAGAACAGGACCCCAGTCCACCCCACTCCGGTGGAACTCTATGAAGGCTAGGGCTCTCTACACAATTCCAGTCTCCGGCCAGTACAAAATGTCCTGGGGGAGACTTGCCAAGGTCAAAAACAGTTTTCTAAAGAATTCCCCCAAAGGAGAGGTAGGAGTGTCTACAGACCCTAAATTAATGGGGATGCCTCTAAATTCACCTGATACAAAAATCCATCTGCCTGTACCCTCCTTAAGCACGGTCCTTGGTGTGAAAGACAGACCCTTTTTTACCAGGATCATAGTTCCCGCTTTAGATGCGGTTGGGTGAGAGTCTGAAAAAAACATGCCCACCGAAGACCTTCTTAGCTTGTCGTGATCTTTGAGAGATAGCTTTGTTTCCTGTAAGCATGCAACATCACATGATAAGTCCCTCAATTCTTTTAGAATTCTTGCCATTTTTATAACATTATTAATTCCTTTCACATTAACTGTACATACATTCAATGAACCCATTTTTAAATTGTAGGTGTGCTATCCATAATCTTTCCTCTTTTCTCCCCCCCTCCAGTGTTTCCCCCAGTTACATAAAAGACAAACATAAAAACACAGACACATAATACAATAAAAACAAAACACCAATATCTTATATAGGACATGAAATGAGAGTAGTCTCAACAGGAGACTAAAGAATTATTAGCAACAACACAGATGGTCTGAAGGACCTGGGCTTAGGCGGTGAAAATACGCCCCAAGGACAAACTTAATTGCCCAGTTGTGCCCCTTTGCAGCCGCAGAGGAGGTCACAAAGATAAGGTCTTCAGAAGTATGTGAGGAGTGCGGCACACAATGTGCCAAGGGGTTTCTCCCAACCGCCGTCAGCAGAAACACGCGTTCCCTTCTAATAGGGTGACCGGTGTAGGAATAAAAGACCCCGCTGTCAACCCCAGATTGTGTACATTTAATGATTTAAGCCATCCTTGTAGAAAAAATGTATGCCTTTAAACCGTTAATCATTTCAAACATTTTGTATAAAACAAGTAACGATTTATAACTTATGGAGAAGAAAGGTTAAGCACAATCATTTTCCCTTCAGTAATAAGTGAAACCTTCAGCGCCCCATAATTAGCTTCATTAGACATGCAGATATAATTCCTATTAGCAGAATTTTGTAGACATTCTTAGTGGCCTGTAAGTTAACAAACAATATCGAAGGCCCTGTTAGCTCAAGATTAATTCCTAGGTGCAACCACTTACTACTGGTAAAACTTACCTAAAAGTGTAACAAAAAGATCGAACCTCTTTCCCTAAGGAAAGGGGATAGAATGATTAAGGCATTAACTTCCCTAGGAGGTCTCACTTCTTAACTGATTCCCCTTGTTCAGGTGAATGATTATGTGTAGTCACTGGGAACCAAAACATGGATGAACCATTCTGGGAGGTCCGTTTCATCAGCACCCCCAGGTGAAATTTGTCCCTGCAGTAAACAGTCCCCCGCTCCAAGGAATCCAGGACTAAAACATTCGCCGGCCTCCTGAAGCTTCCAGCATAAATTCGGGCAGGTTAGCCTGACCAGTTTCCGTGGTGCTCCGGGAGGGAGAAAAAACATCTTCAGCGGAGGTCTCAGAGGTGAGTTCAAACCAGCAAACTTCTAGAGATTTCTTAAAATTTCAGTGGAAAAAGTTACATGGGAAGATCCACTGAGCCACATCAGCGTGTAATGGTAACAGGGAGTTATGTCTTCTTCTCTGAGGATGTCTCCCTCCTGGTGCCAAACCTCCTGCTCCACTTTCTCTTCACTGGTATCTGGAATGGCAATCCCCAATTGTTCTAGAACCGGAGTAGCCTGCAGTAGGTTCTCAAAAAATCTATGCCTCAACATCAGTGGGATCTAGTGGGCCTCCAGCCAAGGCAGATCTCTATTTACAGGGCACTAGTAATTTAACTTATATACAAGTTAAACAAAGCACAATTAAACCATTACTTGCATTTTTTTCCTTTTTTTCCTTCTAATTACTCTGACTAGGTTAAACCCAGCAACTTATTTGGAATGGATTTCATTAACTGCAAGTACTGTGGAACAATTTTCAGAAGGACAGTCTACAGGATTTAGGACACTGTCCCACCATGCTGAGCCTTTGAGATCTTCGGTCTCAGCTCAGACAAGCATGGGCAGAAGTTGCACGCCTCAAATTTCATATTGAAGAGGAAATACATTATAAGAACCACCACCCATTTCCCCAGCATCCAACAGAAAAACCTAAACCGCAGAGGGTAGTTGGTCCAGGAGGTTGGCAGGTGGTTAGGAGGAGCAAATCAGGTGCCCCATCACCTCTGCTCTCCAACACATTACCTCCAAAACCATATAACGCTACAAACAGGTATCTGCCCCTATCTCTGAAATCAAATAAAGAGGCAGAAGACACTGCCAGAGCTTGGACACTCTTGACACAGGAGCTGAAAATACAACAATACTCACCCAAATCAGAACCAAAACTAAACAAGCACAAAGGAAATCCAAAAAACTTTGGATCATAGGGAGACCCATGATTCGGGAGTTGATACTCATCTCCGAAATAGGGTGATGGTCAGATGTCTCCCAGGTACATCAGCATGGAGACACTGACCGCATTGCTAAAATTGTTCACAAAGCAGGAGAAAACATTGATGTCCTAGTACACATAGGGACTAATGATCTCGCCAGCCGGTCAGTTGTGAGACCAAGGAACACCTGACTAAGCTGAGTGACAAACTATCATCTATTTCCTGCCTCGCATCTCCTTCTCTGAGATCCTGCCAGTCTGGGGAGAGGAACAGATGGACGGAAGGTCAGAAAGAAGGAGAGATAGGGAGCTAAACACGTGGCTCAAGGACTGAGTACCAGGAAAAAGGACACAGATTTGTAGGGAACAGGCAGCAGTTCTGGGAGCGAAAGTTCTTAAATTGATGGACTGCATCTGACTAAAGAGAGAGTCGATAGCATTGGGGCAGAAGTTTGATCGCCTTGCAGAATATTTAAACTAGCAAACAGGAGAGGTGCAGCACCCATATCGACGAATGGGAAGAACACCCCCCCCTCAGCTAGTGGTCAAACAGGACCATGTCTTGCTATTCACATTTGCATCCACTGTAAGAAAAAGGTTTGTCTCCCATACGATGCACAGGGTAATGCCAAACTTCACCCAACAACTAATACCCAAAATCTGGCCAATGGAAATCATGTACAAATGCTCACAGCCTGAGGAAATAAGATCCCAGACCTGCGAGCACATGTCAGAGGCTAAAGCTGGACAGTAGCAGTGGTGAGACATGGTTTACCAGTAACCACACTTGGAGATCGGCATCACCTGGGCTATGTATTGTTCAGAAGAGACCGAGGTGCAAAAGGGGAGAGGGCCTGTATGTTAATGAAAATATCGTTACAGAAACGTAAATACATATGAGCCAGAAGAACTGTGGTCACTCCTGAAACAGGAAATGGGACAGCTATAAGAACTGGTTGTCTACAGGCCCCCAGACCAGAGGGAGACATAGACACATTACTGTTAGAAGATATACAAAACATGACAGCTAAAGGGAGGTTCTGATAATGGGAGACTTCAACATGCCAGATATAGATTGGTCAATACCAGCAGGAACATCTGCCAGAACTAGACTCATAGTGGATTCCCTGCAGAGGAGGGCCTCAAACAACTGAGCAGTAACAACCCACAAGAGACAGGGCTATCCTAGATCTAGTACTGACTAACAAAGAAGGGATCACAGATCTCCAGGTAGAAGGTCACCTGGGGTCCAGTGACCATCGCACGTGTCTTCAATTTGGCTACTACATCTAAAATCATCCCATTCCAAGGCAAAACATGGGACTACAGAGGAGCTGACTTTGGATAAGATGGCCAACAGAGTTAAGCTAGCCCTGGCAAAAGAAACACAGGAGGAGGTACAGGCAAAGTGGCAAGCATTACGATACAATACTTGAAGCAACATCCCATTGTGTTAGACAGAAAAGGAAGTGCAAAAGAAGAAGGAACCACTTTGGTCTCAAATACAGTAGCAGAAAAGGTCAGAGCCAAAAGGCTGGCCTTCAGAAAATATAAGGAACACACCAGGGATGAAGATAGGGAGGCATACCAAACTGCCCTAAGGGAAGCAGGTAAGGCTAAGGCAAGGCAAAGTCCCAAACTGAGTAGAAACACTAGCATCAATAGTAAAGAAGGTGACAAGACTTTCTATAGATACATTAGTGAAAAGAGAAAGTCCAGAGGGGATATTAAGCTTAATGGAGAAAAGGGAGCATGTGAGGAGGACCCTCAAAGGCATCTATCCTAAATAGATACTTTTGCTCAGCATTTACTGAAGAGAAGGCAGGGCAGGGCCCACAGCTCAACATCATGGACACAGGGGAGGGAGGTGAGCACTACTCCCTTCACAAAAGAAAGGGTCCACAAGAGCACAAGCTCAGGGTGGATAAGGCAATGGGACCTGATGGCATACATCCCAGGGTACTTAAGGAGCTAAAGGAGGAACTAGCAGAGCCATTAGCAGAATTGTTTAGTGAGTCTCTGAGCACAGGAGAGGTCCCAGAAGACTGGAGAAGGGCTTCAGTGATCCCGCCTCCACAAGAGTGGTAGCAGGGAGGAGGGGGAACTACAGACCAGTCAGTCTTACCTCAGTAGTGGGCAAGATTATGGAGGCACCCTAAGGAAAGGATAGTGCAACACCTGGAATCCATAGGGGCACAGGATCCAAGACAGCATGGGTTTACAAAAGGAAGGTCCTGTCAAACTAATCTCATAGATTCTTTGACTGCGTAACCAGAGTGGTGGACCAAGGGGAGCAGTTGATGTCGCCTACCTTGACTTCAGCAAAGCTTTGACACTGTTCCACATAGAAGATTGATAAATAAGCTAGGTAGGCTCGGGGTGGGTCAAGTTGATCAACTGGGCGGCAAACTGGTTGACTGGCAGAAACAGAGAGTGGTGGTAAATGGTATACAGTCAGAAGAGATGCAAGTCACAAGTGGGTACCCTGGGATCAGTCCTGGGGTCAGTCCTATTCAACATCTTCATTAGTGACCTCAAGAGTGGACTAGAGGGTAAAGACTTGTCTGTTTGCAGATGACACCAAGATCTGCAACAGAGTAGGATGATCCAGATGGGGTAGGCAGAATGAGAAGAGATCTGGATAAACTAGCAAAATGGTCAGGAAGAGTGGCAACTGGGATTTAATGCAAAAGAAGGCAAAATCATGCACATAGGAGAGAAACCCTGAAGCCACTTATAGGCTGGGAGGAGTTGCAGCAGTCACAAAGGAAGAAAGAGACTTGGGCATCATCATCACTGATGACCTAAATCATCCAAGCAGACCTCAAAGCAGAGGAAATAGGGGTGTTAGGGTGTATTAGTAGGGGTATCACAAGTCGTAGAGGGAGGTAATAATCCTCTGTACAAGACATTGGTTAGGCCCCATCTGGAGTACCGGCAAAAGGTATTGGAGGCCACAATCTTCATGGACATTAACTCAAATTGCGCAGTCCAGAGAAGGCAACCAAATGGTGCAGGACTGCATCAGAAGACATATGAGGACAGATTAACGGAGCTCAATATGTATCCCTTGAGCAAAGGAGAGAGAGGTGATATGATCGAGACATTTAAACACCTTAAGGGCATAAACAAGGTGAAAGAGTCTAACATGTTTAAATATAAGAAAATTGCAGGACAAGAGGAACAGCATGAGATTAGAGGAGGCCGATTAAGGGGAAAATGAGGAAATTCTTTTTTCACAGAAAGGGTGGTAGATGCATGGAATAGCTTACCACAAGGCGGTGGCTATGAATACAGTGCAGGGCTTCAAACAGGTACATGGATAGGCATAAGGGAGCAATACAAATGACTATGAATAGATAGGTCACTGACAGAGCAAAGGCCGATGGCACATTTATAAGGTAGAAAAAGAAATGGGCAGACTGGATGGGCCTTGCGGTCCTTATCTGCCGTCAACTTCTATGTTTCTATGTTTCTATGTTTCTATCCTGCATCCACAATCTGGCTGGGTATCGAAGATATGCCTTTAGCCCCTTTTCCCTTAGCAATTTAACTACTTGAAGAACTTTCTTCCTTTTATTAATCATGCCTGGAGGAATGTCTTGGTCAAAGTATACCTTTTGTCCATCGAGATTTAAATCCTTCTTGCCCCAGGCCAGGTAAAGAATTTTCTCTTTTGCTGTAAATTTAAGAAACTTAACCACTAGTGAGCGTGGGGGTGGGGGGGGCAGTTTTGGGCCTGGGAGCAAGGGCTTTGTGCACACTTTCAATGATGAATTCAAAGTTCTCTGGTAGGGAAAGTTCTTGTTGTAGCCAGGATTCCAAATTTGTGATTGTATCATCCTGTTCACTATCCTCTAGAACTCCAAATATTCGGATATTGTTCCATCGAGCCCTGGCTTCTGCATCTTCTGCCCTCTGTGTTAACTCTCTCTCTCCGGTGCAAAAAAGCCAATGATCTCCCAGACACCATATGCTCATTTTGGAGCGTTTCCATTTGTGTTTCTACCACAGTGGTACGATTCTCCAATTTCTTGAAGTCAGTCTGCAAACAGGATATTTTAGAGTCGCGATGCAGTATGCTGAGCTTTCTTTTCCCGTCAGCTTTGCTAAAAGTCGATGTGGTTTCTGAGTCGGAGTCATCTTCTTCGGAGGCAGTCTGCAGGGAGGATCATGAAGGAGAAGGACTAGTAGGCCACTTTTCGTTCTGCGACATGGTACTCCTGGGAGTTGAGGCAAGATCCTTCGTTTTTGTTCTCCCCATATTAGCCAGCTGCAGCAAAGCCTTGACAGATGATTTGATAGCTTTTTAATGCTCAGATGGCTAGCGATTAGCAAATTGTACAATCCAGGGTCCTACAGCAGCATGGCTAGGCTGCCATTGGGCTCATTGCATCACCGGAAGTCCTCTGGATCTTATTTTTAAAGGGGACAATTAACCAATTTAATATGGTTCCCATACCTGTTTTATAGTTATGCCTGGTGACATCCGTGATTAATTGTTGAAGGCCCTGATCCATAAGAAGCTCCTGAGCGCCATCTTTACGCAGAGAACTCCAATCTTTATTAAAATCTCCCATGAGAACCCATTCTCAATTGGGGGGGAAGAACATTCTTTACCCCAACAACTATGTCCCAACCATCTGAAAAACATCCTGGGGGTATATAAATAATACTCAGGCTTAAGGGTTTTTGTTAGCCTAAGACAATGTATATTGTCAACAAATCACACTTTGAGTCAGCAGATGTAATATCTAACATTGTAACATTAAGATGACATTTAGAATATATCATGACCCCTCCCCCCTTCTAGTATCCACACAGTCTTTTCTAGATAAGCTATAACCTGGTAGAGACATCTCATCATCAGCAATATTATTATTAAGCCATATTTCAGAAAGAGTCACAATATCAATCTTATATTGTTCCACCCAAACATTAAAGGAATCCCACTTTGCTATGAGGCTTTGCATGTTCAGGTAAACTATACTGATTGCTGACCTATTTGAAACTGTGTTACATTCAGAAAAATTGACCAATACAGGGATGCCAGAGACACTGGGACCTGGGTGAGGGTGTACTGACCCTGAGATTAAAAGTAATAAAAATAATCTGTGGGACAAATCTCATAAATCTGTCTTCTTTCATTCTTGGTTAAGCCTCTAGCAACTCTTACTGTAGCTCAAAAATTCATTAAAAAGGTGGGAACACCACCCACATCCCCTCCAGCATTTCATAAGTCACCCCAAGCAAAGAATGGTGGTCTAGAATCATTACAAGAAAAAAAGGTTTGAGCTAAACAGTACCTAGAATAATTAGCATCGGTACAAAAATCAAAGTCCCCCTCCCAACCTCTCAACCACTAAAAACAATGAATGAAAAAGTACAGAACATATACATAAGAATAACAACATTATTAAAACTATAAGTAAAACTAAAAATAAATCATTGCCATTACTAGGGACAAAATAGCTTGCTTATATAGAACTGTTACACATTACCTTGAACAACCCAGTTTTTAGCCCGACAGCTGGGAAGATTTATTTATTTTTTGGGGGGAATGGCGCTCAAGCCACTCATGCTTGCGCTTCTCATGCTGAGCGGGCAGCACGGGTGTTTAAAGGGAGTGACCCCACCTCCTTCTTGACATCACCAGCTGTCCGTTCCTCCCAAACCCCAAACACCAAACACCAGTTCAGTTATAGTGCTTGTAACTAAGAATGGCCTCTCACACCATTCTTACAGAGATGTTTAGAAACAGTCTGAGTCCTTTAAACAGAGGTGAGGAGTGCAAGATTTATGAAGAAAACATCTCTCACCCAGTCTCTCCAAACAATCTTGTTCTTGCCTCTAGCAGGGACTGTAAAGTGCAGCAACAGGTGGCAGTTCCAACACAGATGTAAAGTGCAGCAGTAGGGGTGCCCGCCTCAGCTTCTGAGATAAATGCAATCTCCAGCTGAGTGGGCAGTGCGGGTGTTTAAAATTAGTGACCCCGCCTCCTCCCTGGCATCACCAGCAGTCTGTTCCTTCCGAACCCCAAACACCAATTAAGTTATAGTGCTTGTAACTAATAAGTAACATTAATAAGTCTGTTTCAGTTGATTCAGTTCTGCAGGACCTTACAAGACGAAGACATTTGGAAGATGAGCCGCAATCACTCATTTTTCATCATCTGAAGAAGTAGCCCACTGTTCACCGTATTTTATTCTGGCTAAAGTCCTATCTGTGTAGACAGCTGAGATGTGTGTTTTTTCATGTCAAATCGACGTATGATATTTATTTCCACATTTAGAGGCACTGCGTGGACATTGGTAACTAGGGAGTTGCTGCTGTCCGGGAGTTCTCATGTGCCCAACATTCTATTCTGTTAATGGCCTTGGGCTGTGTCATTTACCCCGGTGGGGGTGAGCAATATACAGCTGTAATGACTACCCATTGACAATGTAAGAACTAACAGAAATGGAAATCACGGTAAGTATGAAGGAATTTCTTGTTATGAACACCCTAATTAATAAAAGTGAAGAGTTTTATTTGCAGTCTTTATGGTATATGTGCCACAGTTTTTCTGGAATTCTGTTTGACAATATTTGGATTGTGCATTGTCCATCTCCTGGAAAGGGAAGTTTTTTTATGCCTTTCCTCCCTTTCCACTTATTCAGAGAGTACTACTCAAGCTGAAGATGGAGGGGGAACTTTTATCACTCATTGCTGCCCTATGACCTAGGCAGATATGATATTCCCTGCTGCAGAAGCTTGCAGTGGAATCCCCATTACTTCTGCCCCTGTGCAAAGCTCTACTGTCATAGGAACAGGGAAGAGTAGCCCACCCAAACTTAAGTCCCTGCATCAGCACACATGGCTCCTGAGAACATAACCATAGCTTGCTTTGGGGCATCACAGAAAGTAATAGATGTTTTGATGGTTGCTAGAAAACTGTATCCAGACACGCACCATGAAATGGAAGCAGTTTGCTTTATGAGCCACTTCACATAACCTGGATCCATTTACCTGCCTAATCGGTCATGTTCTAGAGTACCTATTGGATTCATGCCTATAGTATTTCTCAAAGTGCACTTGGCTGATGTGTCAGCGTTCAACTTTCCACATGCCTGTTGAGGGCCACACAGTTGCTCAGCTGGAGGCAGCCCATACATTTTTGAAACATATTTTACACATAAAGCCTCCCATTTGAAATACAGTCCCGGCTCAGGATCTGAATTTTGTTTTGGTAAAGCTGACTTTGGCTCCTTTTTTAAATTCTGGTTCACATTTTCTTGGAAGACATTATTTTTAGTTGGAATAACTTCTGCTCAAAGGATTTTGGAGCTGCACGCTCTAATGTGTGAGCCTCCTTATTTGATTTTCCACAAAGAGAGGGTGGTGTCTTTGCATACAGTCCTAAGTTTCTTCCAAAGGTGTTGTCTGTTGTCTGAGTTTACTTTAAATCATACCATCCACCTACCAGTGTATTATCTAGAGTATGCCAGTCCAGGGGAATATTGCTCCAAACCTTAGATGTGCATAGAATACTCAGGTGCAATGTACATGGTATAAAGGACTGCAGAAAGTCCTTGCAGCATTTTGTTTCATTTGTCCCTGGGAAAGAGGGTGCTCCAGTTTCTAAACAGTGCTTGTCCAAATGGCTAGCGCATTGTATTATGTT
The DNA here is from genome assembly GCA_016271365.2 of Neoceratodus forsteri. Classification (NCBI taxonomy): domain Eukaryota; kingdom Metazoa; phylum Chordata; order Ceratodontiformes; family Ceratodontidae; genus Neoceratodus; species Neoceratodus forsteri. Next base: position 1,398,373,809 of record CM028129.1, on the reverse strand, counting down.
CTGTTGCAGGAAGTATGGAAAGAAACTTCCTGGGGTGTTTCACGGTCATTCCAACAGAGGCATGGCCACTTCTGTAACTTGTTTTCGGAATGCATCTGCTGCAGAAATCAGTGCAGCTGCTGCATGGAGTACTGCCCACACATTCACTAAACACTACGGTTTGGACATTGTCTCTCATAGAAAAGCTGGGTTTAGCCCAGCTGTGCTACAAGGCCTGTTACCGTTAGCCTATAGGCTCCAGCCGCTCAGACTGTTAGCTTCTGGTACTGCTTGAGACTCATTCCAAAGGTGTGGCTTGGTGAAAGAGATATCCTCGAAGAAACAAGAACACCTATGTAAGAACTTGATGCAATAGTAGATCTTTGAGAGAATCTCAAGAGAGACTCTTTCATCAGGCCATACCGTCCCTCCCTTCTTCCCCCTCAGGGGTTGCGACAAAGGATCCTTGTACTGCTGTCTCCATTGCTATCTTTTCCAGCACTCTGTCTCACCTGGTATGTGGAGTACGGGGGTCTCTCCTGGTTTCCTAGAGGGAGGTCCTCTGAGCATGATCTCCAGCGAGAAACTGAGGAGAGGCAGGGCCGCCTACATTTATGTAGACATGATGCTTGATGTTGTTGTGGGCAGCCCCTGGCTGACTGCTTGCAAACGTTTTCATGTGGTCTTAGTGCTGATGTGAGTATAGTTCCAAAGGTGTGACTTGACGAAAAAGATTCTCTCAAAGATCTACTGTTACAGTAAGTTCTTACATAAATTTTCTTTTCATATTGTCTGCAAACTCTGATTTCCCCTGTTGCAAACAGGGACTGGATATGTTCACTGTATATGAAGGATGCTTACCTTCATATCCAAGTCAGGAAGACTCACAGAAAATATTTGAGATTCAAGCTGGAGGGGGAACATTACCAGTTATATTGCCCCTTGGCTTATCTTCTGTTCCATGGGTCTTTACCAAATGCTTGGCAGTGGTAGCAGCAGTCTTCCACAGGGAAGGTATATGTATTTCCCTATCTGAAAGATTGGCTCTTAAAGGATCACTGCAATGACCAACTTCTACACAACCTAGCTTACACCAAAAAACTCTTTAACAACCTGGGGTGACAGTCAATCTGCCAAAGTCAGTACTGACTCTGTGTCAAAGACTGCAGTACATGGGGGCAGTCTTTTACTCAGCTCGGGGCTATACATTCCTGCCTCCGGACAGGGCTGAACACCTTGAGGCTCAGGAACAGATGGTGTTCAGCACTCAGTATGTATAAACCAGGACTTTCCTATGCATGCTGGGACTCATGGCAGCAGCCACTGTCATCAAGACACTGACCCACTTGCATATGCAGATCCCTCATTGGACCTTGAGAGTCCAGTGGGACCAGTTGAACAGCGAACTAGACCAACAGGTGCTTGTTACGTTTCCCTTGAGAAAAAGCACTGATGTGGTGGATGGATCACAACAACTTACTACAGGGTGTTCTATTCCTGATTCCAACCCCAGCACAAATTCTCACCATGGATGCCTCAGGATCCGGGTGGGGAGCACACGTGGGACTTCATCAAACACAAGGGACATGGACTCAGGTGGAGGCAAAATTGCATATAAATGTTGTGGAGATAAGAGCTGTCTTACACAGTCTCCCAATGTTTCAGGAGCATCTGACTCCAGGTCCTCTGGTAATACAGATGGACAATGTCATTGTGATGCATTACATCAACAAACAAGGGGGGACTCATTCATATCCGCTATGCAGGGAAGCAATGAAGCAATGAGTGTATGGTGTTGGGCTCTGAAACATAGACTAGAATTATTAGCCATGCATTTTCCAGCTGTCCAAAATGTCATAGACAAATTAAACAGGTCACAGTCCAAGATGCTGCTGACCTCAGTTGTGGAAGACATATTCACAAGGTGAGGTTGCCCAGAGTTGGACCTTTTTCCATCACCACACAATGCAAAACTGCTGCATTTTTACTCACTCACTCCAGGACATTGATTTTTTTTTGGTGAGAAGTGTTGTCCTCTCTTATAAAGGGAGGTTTCCTTTCCTCTAATACAGAGAGTACTACTCAAATTGAAGGTGGAGGGGGCAACCCTCATCCTCATTGCTCCACTATTGCCTTGGCAGATACGGTTGTAACCAGGGTTCGGGTTGGGTGTTATTATTAGTTATTAGTGCCCGGTGCCTCCAGTTTTCTAACCCACTACCTGACTAGCCTGGGTTCGGGGAGAAAACATTCGAGTGGCATCAGGGCTAGGTTTGCACTTCTGGTCAGGGGCACCCAAGTAATTCCAGACACAGGAAGCAATAACTGAAAATGTCCAAACCAGGAGTGGGATTCTAAAGTGGGGCTTTTATTCACTTCAATACAAGAATACAAAGCAAGATGGACCCCCACGGGGCTACACTCACTGGATATGCAGATCTATAGAGGTCAGAACACATCTTCATCATCACACAACCCTCAAATTTTGAACACACTGGGCTCTCACGCCCCAGCTGGTACTCTCACTCTTGGATTCCCTGGCATGGCACTAGACCAGCACTAGTACACATTTCCACATGTCATGGATTTTCAGTGGTGGCTCCCTCAACCACCCATGAGTGCTTCTAGCTCTAAAGGGAAGAACACATCCTTAATCCCACATCTGGGTACTTTCTGCAGACACTGGCCAAGTGTCTGGGAGAAAGCTATAGGTGCCCAAAGTGAATCCGTGGAGGTAAATCTGGTTACTCCAGATGGGGGGTCTCCAAGCTCTTGTTCCCAAATCCATACCCAGCCATTCATTTGGAGTCAACACCTTTTCTTTGAACTCTCTGTTTGTAGAATGCTATCTCAAAATGTATATCACATTTAACAATCTACTGTCCATGTAACTGGTGTCCTGACTTGCAGCATTCTCTAAGTGGCTATGTCCATCCCTGTAGACCCCCACTGGGTAGATGCCTTTTAAGCCATACACATATCTCAAAGTACTGTACTGGGCTGTCCTTTCCTGACCCCACAGAAGCAGATACTTTTACACAAATCTGTTGGTGAAAACATGGGATATATCAGAGCAGACTCACCATGGTTCGCAGGTGCCCCAGGGCTTCTCTCACAGAAAACACACATCTGGTACCTCAACACAAATTCTCTTGTCAGGTAGCTTTCCCTCTTCCATCAAGGCCAGGGGGTTGCCCCTGAAATGCTGGTCTTTTTCCCTCCAATCCCTCCAGGGATGGGGCACTGGAACAAACTGGGGAATGGTCTCAACCACTTCTACAGGTTTCTTCTGTGTCCTTCTCTACGGCGAGAACACACACCCTCTTCCTGTTGTAGCTCTATTACAGAGTTAGGCTCTGAGGGGCTGTCAACTGCAGCACACTCCTCCTTCCACTGAGTCTCTCACTAGACTTCTACTGATTGCCTTTAAAACCCCAATATTCTACCCTAACTCCCTGCTGCAACATTCCACTGTGGTTTATGCTGCTGCAAGAATGCTAAGTGATATCATCCCTCCAGCTCAGCTGAGACTGAGGACAGAGTGAGACAGTGTGAAACCCATTTAATTGGTGTCTCACAAGCTGCCTTTCCCTGTCTGCCACTAGATCTAAGTGGGATTCTAGTAACCCCAGGTGACAAGGGGGTTACACCCTTCCTTGGCCAGGAAAATGACTGTCCGCAGTCATTACTGTCCCGGCCCAGGCCATCCTACCCTATGTGCTACCTACGGAGAGGGGTGATCAGGCCCTCTCCTACCATGTGCTAGGCACAAGCAGGCAACACTAAGGGCCCAGAGGCCATCGGCTGATGCATCAGCCTCTACTCTATGATCTTGTTATGGTTACCTAGTGGCCCTGGTAGAATTGTCCAGAGCATAACCCTCAATAGATCAGTACTGTGGCCCCTATGGCTGGTCAGGACCACAGCCTGTATATCCCCCCAAGCCCTGTATGGAAAACCTGTCTGACCAAAACCCAAATTACCCCAAAACAGGGGAACCTCCCCCCAACCCTGGACACCTGCAACCAAACACAAGGAGCTAATAGTATACTCTAGGTATTACTCCCACACTCTCCCACAACCATACCTGTGGAAGAAAAAGTTAAATACAGCAAACAACACTGCACTTTAAACACTTCTACTTTAAAGCACATGGAAGACTCCGCTGAGTCCCTCCTCCTCCTCCTCCTCTTCTTGTCTTCTCTTCTTGTCTTCTTCAGAATCACCTGCAAGAGAAAAGACAAAACAACTCCTAATCTGCAAACACAGTACTATCTAACCCCTACTATCAAACACTGGAGAATCCCCAAAATATGTTTTTTTAGAAAAGTAGAAAAACAGTAAAAACAGTAAAAAAACAACGACATTATTTACAATACACATTTTCAGGGATGGAGTGCCCTAAAAGTCCCATCTAGTGACAACGGTGCCTGAAGGCAAGTCCAGGAAAGAGTCTCTCATGGGCCAGAGCCCGGTGAAGCACAGTTCTGGTAGGACTGTAATCCTGAAGGGGCGAGTCTTTGAGGACAGTTCAAACAATCTGAAGTCTGCTAGGTGTAGGGTGTGTACTGCAGTGTCATTAAAAATAGAAAAGTCAGGCCGGCCCGGTGGTGCAGAGAGCTGAGGCACTGGTGCCTTACCTCGGCCCACGCTGGCGACTCGGGTTTGGGAACGGACTCGGGCGCTGTGGGCTGGCAGGGGAAGGAGAGGATTGAGCATCTGGAGGACTGCTCTCCTCTACTGGGGAGGGGTGGGGGGATAGCTCTGCTCTGTAGTGGCCCCCGGTGGAGACTGGGGTAACACAAGTAAGCGGAAGCAGGAGGGACTAAAAAGAGAAAGCAGAAAAGCAGCTGTGCTGCCAGATGATTTGCCTCCGCCCATGTTCCCCGAGCCTCTGGGAGCATCCTGCCACAGCAGCACATCCCGGACCGTAAGTTAAAAATAGTGTGCTGGGGTTCCCTGCCACCCAGTGCCTTCCCCCTCGGAGGAGGGGGACCCACCTGGTGATGGGATATGCCGGGACAACTCGGGATTGGCTGCTATCTGTGGGGAAGTGCTCCAGAAGAGGACTGCCGGGGGGATGGAGCGCTAGGAGGCCCGAAGGAGTGTCGGGCATTGGGGTGTAGGAGGAGATAAAAAGAATAAACAAAACAAAAAAAAAATAGAAAAGTCTGGACTTACCATTCCCTTGAAGAACGAAATCAATACGACACCTGGATTTCCAGGCGAAGACTCTCCCTGGCAGCATTCTTCAGATACAGCTGGGTGGACATCTTCTGGAAAATGGCAGGATGGCACATCTGGAAACTGCTGGGATGATGTCATCTAGGAGATGGAACCTTGGAACAGGACAGAAAAAACAGCTGGTCTGAAGTCATCTGAAATCCCAGGCAATGAATCAGAATACAGCTGGGATGGTGTCCTCTCTGGATATGATGGAATCTGGAAAACCAGTACACTGCAAGGCTGATGAATCTGGGGCACCTGGTTCCTGGAACATCAGTCTGGCGGAACAACATAGGTACGGCAATGGCTGGATGGCAGCACTGGCTACCACTGCTCTGATTTCCACTTGGTAGGCATGGGCACATTCACAGGAAGCTGCCTGCATTGCGAAAAGTAGCACAATAGGTCAGGTGCAAGAATTATTACCCTGTCTGGGTGCTCATAATTCACATTGAAAAAGGTTTCATGTCCTCCTCCATCCACGATCCAAACAGTGTCTATAAACAGTGTTCTGCCCATATCCATTGTCTGAATTTCTCTTGTAACACTCTGTCTCGGACATATCGACTTGCACCAGGATGCACATATCTTGTTGCCTCTTCCATTATCCAGGATTTCCTGCTTCTTTCAATCTCCTCCCAGACTCTCTGAGGAAAGGTAGGAAATGATATCCCATAGATCTCATTCACCTTCCTACGGACCAGTCTTTCCTCTTTACTACACTTGGTCAACTTGAGACCTCTGGCCTGGATTGGGGGTGGCCAGTCCTGGTTTTGCCAGCTATGCATACTTAATGCAAAGTAAAATGGATCTTTGACTCCTTCTTGTGGGGACAGGGCTGTGGAGTCACCAATCCCTCCTTCTGTTCGCTCCTCTGAGGCAAGAGCCTGAGGCTATGGATCTTCACCTTCTTCATAAGGCCACATAGGTTCCCCCTTATCCTCTTCCTTGCTGAGGATCTGAGCCCAGGAGTTAGCAGTAGTCCTCACTCCTGAGACTATCCACTCCTGGCTGGGCGTGGAGGTTGACTCCTCCCATTCAAGGGTCTCCCTCATCTCATCTTCTCCTATGAGACTTGGGCTAGGCCCCTCTCTCCAAGGATCTGCTGATGCTCCCTCCACACTGTCTCTCTGTGACCCGAACTCGGATACATCAGTACTTTGCTCTGCCTGTAGATCTGCACCCTCTTGCTTCGTGCCATACTCTGCTGAGCCTCCTCCAACAGGCTCTACCTGGTGCTGTGTGCTGCCAACTGCAGGTTCTTGAAGCTTTGTCTATGTGGGAGCCAAACAAATCTTGGGTACTTTGGTTAGACCATGTCTCTCTAGGCACCCAGAACAGTGAGGAACCATGAAGACATCCCTGCCAGCCTTTAAGCACATTATGCACACTCTTACTGGATATCCAGGAATCACCACATGAGGAGGCAAACTTCCCCTGTAGTAACCTCTCTCAATATCTTTCATTCTGTTAACATCTTCTACTATCATAGCCCGGGCATGATCCGGGTAGTGGGCTGATCCTGAAGCCATGACCGCAGAGAAAAACAAAACACTGTTATCTCAAGTCCCACTCTGTTGGGAAAAAGTTTTACAAAATGGCTCCCCTGCTGCTGTGTTTACTTTATTACCTCACCCTGTAATGGCGGCGGCAGCACTGCTGCGCATCAACGTTCTGTTTCTGACTCAAACCACTGCGCATCCGATTTACACATTCTACTTATAAAGTTTACTCAAACTGTGTAAACTGCACTGTCTATTCTCTTAGCACATTTATATGGTTTTTTACTGGACTTTTTTATTTGCTGTAACTCACTGTTCTTGCTTAAAATCCCTAAAGCCACAGTATTTCATTGCACAGGATTGCCTGTATTTCTTGTTGCATCTTTCATACAACCCACAGTCTCTCACATGGCTTTGAAAATTATACTGTTGCTGAACCCACAATTATGACACAGTCCATCTTTGCCAAATGATTGCACTGCTACACACAGATTCAGCTGGTTTTAGTTAAAATCACACACAGTTTGATTTGTTTTTAGGTTGGTACTCACTTAATCAGTAGCTGGTTATTGTGATGGAAAAATTTGGCCTACAGCTGGTCTTGGAGGCCTCTGGAATGAAGCAGGCTGGCAGTCCTGCCGATTGTCCCTCCAAACACCTCTCTCTCTTCCCAGACGAATCGAAATGCGGGTTGAGTCCGATTTTAAACAGAAAAATCAGATTTTACCACTTTTATAATGTTTTCAGTCACCGCAGCCTTCCTCCTGGCAAGCCAGTTTGCACACTACTCTCTCTCTCCCACTTGAACACTGTGCAGTCACTCTAGAGCTGGCTTGGGGGGCGGGACTGACTGCAGTCTCACCGATCACTTGATGCCATGCAAATAAGCCTCTTTCTTCTCGTGCTCTTCTCCTCCATGGCGATCATCAAGCAGGCAAAATTTAAACTGCAAATCACACTTTTTTTTTTCAACTGTAGCTTCTTGGCGGGAGCACCATTTTGACCATTTTTCATGGCATGTCACCCAGCGACTCTCTCTGTCCATACAACAAGCACTTCCAACGTCTAGGGCACAAATCTCTGTTTGTTTCCCATTGTTTTTCACCCTTTTCTTGTCACATATAACTTTAGAAAGCTGGCAAATGTTATAACTTTGATGCAGGACAAGGGGCATACGCTCTCGGGCTTTACTGCTCCTCGGTAAACTGGTGGCACAATTACAGCAGCACATGAACAATAACACACAGCGGGACATTTGAGTGGCAATGCTTCCACTTTTTGGGCTATCTACTGCCAGACAGCCAAAACACTAGCCTTAATCCAAGCAAATCTTTCTTGTTCTCTCCCTAGATTCCAAACCCAAATCCTCAGCGGTGCCTCCAGTTTGTAACAAGGGTTCGTGGGGTTGTTGTTATTATTAGTTATAAGTGCCCAGTGCCTCCATTTTTGTAACCCACTACCTGGCTAGCCTGGGTTCAGGGAGAAAACATTCGCTTGGCGTCAGGGCTAGGTTTGCATTTCTGGTCAGGGGCACCCAAGTAATTCCAGACACAGGAAGCAATAACTGAAAATGTCCAAACCAGGAGTGGGATTCTAAATTGGGGCTTTTATTCACTTCAACACAAGAAAACAAAGCAAGATGGACCCCCCACGGGGCTACACTCACTGGATATGCAGATCTATAGAGGTCAGAACACATCTTCTTCATTATCACACAACCCTCAGGTTTTGAACATACTGGGCTCTCACGCCCCAGTTGGTACTCTCACTCTTGGATTCCCTGGTATGGCACTAGACCAGCAGTAGTACACATTTCCATATGTCATGGATTTTCAGTGGTGGCTCCCTCAACCACCCATGAGCTCTTCTAGCTCTAAAGGGAAGAACACATCCTTAATCCCACGTCTGGGTACTTTCTGCAGACACTAGCTAAGTGCCTGGGAGAAAGCTATAGGTGCCCAAAGTGAATCCATGGAGGTAAATCTGGTTACTCCAGATGGGGGGGGTCTCACACTTCTTGTTCCCAAATCCATACCCAGCCATTCATTTGGAGTCAACACCTTTCCTTTGAACTCTCTGTAGAATGCTATCTTGAAATGTATATCACATTTAACAATCTACTGTCCATGTAAATGGTGTCCTGACTTGCAGCGTTCTCTAAGTGGCTATGTCCATCCCTGTAGACCCCCGCTGATTAGATGCCTTTTAAGCCGTACACACATCTCAAAGTACTGTATTGGGCTGTCCTTTCCTGGCCCCACAGAAGCAGATACTTTTACACAAATCTCTTGGTGAAAACATGGACTCTATTTCAGAGCAAACTCACCATGTTTCGCAGGTGCCCCAGGACTTCTCTCACAGGAAACACACATCTGGTACCTCAGTACAAATTCTCTTGTCAGGTAGCTTTCCCTCTTCCAGTAGGACCAGGGGGTTGCCCCTGAAATGCTGGTCTTTTTCCCTCCCATCCCTTCAGGGATGGGACACTGGAACAAACTGGGGTACGGTCTCAACCACTTCTACAGGTTTCTTCTGTGTCCTTCTCTAAGGTGAGAACACACACCCTCTTCCTGTTGTAGCTCTATTACACAGCTAGGCTCTGGGGGGCTGCCAACTTCAGTACACCTCCTTCTTCCACTGAGTCTCTCACTAGACTTCTACTGACTGCCTTTGAAAACCCCAATATTGTAACCTAACTCCCTGCTGCAACATTCCACTGTGGCTTGTGCTGCTGCGAGAATTCTGAGTGATGTCATACCTCCAGCGCAGCTGAGATTGAGGACAGAGTGAGACAGTGTGAAACCCATTTAACTGATGTCTCACAAACTGCCTTTTCTGGCCTGCCACTAGATCTAAGTGGGATTCTAGTAACCCCGGGTGACAAGGGGGTTACATGGTATCCCCTGCTCCAACAATTGGCAGTGGAACCCCCAATACCTGTACCATAGTGCAAGGGCCTGGGGGGAGGATCACTGGTCCATCAGGATCTGAAGTCCATATATCTGCATGCCTGGCTCCTGAAAACAGCCATGGCATGATTTGGAGTATCACCTAAGGTGGCTGATATTCTGTTGGCTGCCAGAAACCCCTCCACCGTACTTACTTATTCTTCAAAATGGAAGCAGTTTATACTGTGGGCCGCTTCCAAACAACTGGACCCCTTTACCTTCTGGTCAATGCAGTGTTGGAATACTTGCTGTCCCTATCAGATTCTGGTCTTCAGTATTCCTCGCTCAAGGTGCATTGGATTGCTTTTTGAGCTTGTCATTTCTCAGTGGATGGACAAATGGTTGCTCAATTAGAGGTATCCTGTACTTTTATGAGGGGTATATTACACATCAAACCTCCCATTTGAAACCCAGTCCTGGCTTGGGACCTGAATTTTGTTTTGGAAAAGCTTACTTTGGCTCCTTATGAGCCAGTTGCAAGATATGGCCTACACTTCTTTTTTCATGGAAACCATTATTTTAGTTGCCATAACTTCTGCTCAAAGGCTTTCAGCGCCACAGGCTTTAATGTGTAAGCTTCCCTATTTAATTTTCCACAAAGACAGGATGTCTTTATGGACCAATCTTAAGTTTTTACCAAAGGTGGTGTCTAAATTTACTTGGAATCAAACCATCCACCTTCCAGTGTATTACCTGGGGATTTTGGTTGATTCTCATTTAAACTTTGACACTCATATCACAGCTATCATTAGTAAAGCAAATAAAATATGGTGGGCTATCCACCATAATATAACATCAAAAAGCCCTGACATCTTGTTGCCCATATATAGAGTGTAAGTAAGGCCCTACTTTGACTATGTCTCACAATTATGGAGTCCCTCCAGAAGGAAGGACATTGTTAGTATTGAAAAGGTACAGAGAAGGGTGACTAAATCTATAATTTCTAATAAATCTCTTTCACATGAGGATGTACTTTCCAAATTTAATCTGATGTCATTAGAGAACCGAAGAATCAGAGGCGATCTCCTACTTGTATGGGACATAATTCATTATCCCTACTTGTCAGAAGACTGTGGCCTACACTTTAAGCAAGTTCTTGTTAATACCAGAGACCATCCATTGCAACTTGCAAGAAGCAAATGTAATTCTAAGAAAAGGGCTTATTATTTTTCTCAGAGAGTTGTCAGACCATGGAACATGCTTCCTTTGGAAATTACTGCCAGTAACAACAAGACTACTTTCAAAAATAAACTCGATAACTACATGAGATCAGGAAAGCTTTTAAAATACTATATGTAAGCCTTGAAGCAATATGAGCCTAATAGCCTTCTTCTTCTTTCAGTTCTTAGTATGATTCTTAGTACCTCAAGCATGGCAATCCAGGGGAAGCATTACTCTGTGCATGGATGTACATAGAATTCTCAGATATTATGTCAGTCACACCAAGGACTTTAGAACATCCTCTCAGCTTTTTGTTTCATGTGCCCCTGTGTCTAAACAGTGCCTATTCAAATGACTGGCATATTGTATTATGTTTATTTATTTATTTATTTATTTATTTATTTTACCAATTATTTTACCAGGTGAGACACACTAAGCTGAAAGCTTGTTTGCAGGTGCAACCTGGTAGCACAGGGAAGTTAAGTGACTTGCTCAGGGTCACACAGTATGCACCTAGGGGGCTATGGGATTCAAACCCAGGTCTCCAGATTTGCAGCTCAGAGCCTTAATCCACTGCACCATACTGCCTCCCATGTATTATGTACTGTTATATTGTAGCCCCCCCCCCATGTCTAGGGGTATGCTGGTGGAAGTCTGGGGGCGTGTACAGCAGAAGAAGACACATACCTAATCGACCTCATTTCCCAGGCCTTGGTAGAAACCGGAGTGCCCTCTGACTTCTGGATGCAGAGCTGTGGAGGCAAAGTCTTGTTAGCGGCAAACGGTTCTTCCAGAATGAACGAGGCAAACTCCAAACTGCAGGAACAGGGGATCCCATTTTATGAACAGTTAATTTGGAACAGGTAACGACCACTCCATGAAGCAGTAAAAAACACACAGTGATTAGCTCTGGACCGAGAGGTCACATCAAAAGCTAGTTGGGTTACTCTGGACTCTGAAGGTCACATTCAAGTATCTCATCCAGGTAACTACCTAAGTGGCTAGGTAGCCAAAGTCCACACCCAGACAGCACAACTTGAGGCCCAATCAGGCCATCATTGTAGGCAGCAACAGTCCTTCTCTCCACTCACTCCCTGGGGTCAAAGGAACTCAGACTAGAGCCACCCTAAGTTTCCAGCTCTGCTTAAAAAAGAGGCTCAAGCAGGCAACTCCACCCCAGGCAGCAAAGGTGAACATCCCCACCAAACCCTGCACTTGGAAACTGGGCAGTTTCAAACTCAGGGCCATATGGGACCAGAGGCTGTTCCCGGAACCTCAGATCTCTACTGTACCCCTCACCTCACCTCACCGGCTCCATTCTTCCTCCTCTGTCCTTCTCTGTTCCTCTAAGGTCGACAGCATCTCCTCCTTCTAATCTCTCCTAAGCAACAATCCCTCTTTGGGGTCCCACTCAGCAGCTGTCCTCTGGGCTAGCTGCAGACGATCCCACCCACATGCTACAGGTCCCACAGGAGTCTCTACCCTTTCCTCCAGGCAAGCATCTATCCTCATCCATCAAGGGAACTGATCACTGGTCTGGCCCCAGAATCGGGGCTCCACACAGGACGGCTGCCGCCACATCCCTCAAACTACCCAATCACCTTACTGCTGTGCTAAATTAAAGAAAGATTTTGCTGAATGAGAGAGTAATCACCCCACTCAGTCCTTACTCCACTCGTTCTCCCCTGGTTCCCATGCTGCTGCCCCTTTTATCCTCCAGAAGCTCCTCCTCCCCCACAGGCACCAAAACCACCCACTAACCCACAGCCTTATGGGACATGTAGTCCCAAAATAACTATTTACAAATGTGCACCCTCCAATTTACCACCCAGAACTGAACTACCCCCTTGAATTTGAACAAGGTGTCTCTAAATTTTCCCCCTGGTGGCCATGCATGCTCTGCAGCGTGGACTACCACCAACTGTTTACAAAACTTTATTCCCTTCCTCTCCCTTTTGTTCCTTCCTCCTGTGGTCTCAAGCCTGGCCAAACCCCAAAAGCCCAACCCAGGACCCGCAATGTGCCTGGAAGCATGGTAACACAGACCTGGTACTTGGCCCACCTGCCAAAGGCCAAGGCAAACCGGAATCCATGCTGCCAAAATCGCAGCACAAACATAAGCCCATTTAGGGGGCTTACAATAGGAAGTTTGGTTAGAAACTTCATGGGGTGGTTCGTGGTCATTCCACAAGAGACATGGCCACTTCTGTTGCCTGTTTTCATAATGTTTCTGCTGCCGAGATCTGTGCAGCTGCAATTTCAAGTACTATCCACACTGTCACTAAACATTAGTCTGGACATTGTGTCTTGAAGAAAAGCAGGATTTGGCCTGGCTGTGTTACAGGGCCTGTTTTCCTGAACACATACAGTATGTTCTATCTGCCCAGACTGCTGATGTTTTTTGGTACTGCTTGGGACCCATTCCAAAGGTGTGGCCTGATGAAAGAGATATCCTTGAAGAAGATAGAACAGTTACGTACTTACTGTAACAGTAGAACCTCAAGAGAATTTCTTTCATTGGGCCATGCCTGCCCACCCTCCTTCCCTCTTAGGGTTAGAGCAATGGATTTCTTGCCCTCCTTCAATCCATAGTTGCCTTTTCCAGCTCCCATAGTCACCTGGTATGCTGGGAGTTGGTCTGGTCTCCTGGTTCCCCACAGAGAGGTTCTCCAAGTATAATTTCCAGTGGGGAACTGAGGAGAGATGAGGCCACCCACGTATATGTACACACTGGAGCATGACATCATCATGGGAGGCCCTGGCTTGCAGAAGTTTCCCTGTGGTCCTAGTGTTAATGCGGGAGTAGTTCCAAAGGTGTGGCATAATAAAAGAGATCCTCTTGGAGATCTACTGTTATGGTAAGTATGTAACTGTTCTTTACTTTTCTCCTTTTCCTTGTGGTGAGATCATGTATCTTGTGTGACACTGCAAAAATTGTAGCAGTGCTGCGAATGCATGAAAAAAAACATTTTTATTCTCCACATCACCTATTGTTGTCCTCACAGGGCCCTAGTCTCAGTCATTATCGGGGACAGCACAAAACAGGCAGATTTCAGTCACACCATTGCACCGCCATCTAATAGTACCATGAACAAAGTTGGGCTCATGCCACCAGGGGAAGGAGTTCCCAATCAACAAAGGCATATTGTGAATTGCAAATCCAGTTGTTTGCATGCTCTAACAGTCTGCATTGTGCTTGCAACTGGGTTGCTGCATGGCATTGCACCAGTTGTGTGGCACAATGCCATGCTCAATCACACTGGATCACATGGATATCCTGCAAGGAATTGTCCTCCATCCCTGCCTTCACCTACACCCCGGCTACTGCACTACCAACAGTACTCCTACTGGCAGAGCTGACATACTATGCATTGCAGCCCTCCCTTCCCAGAGGAGTCCCTCCTCCCCAAAAGTGGCCCCAATGCACCAGGCTCTTTCCTAAACTCAGATCACCAGCATCATGAGCAGTAGCACAACTGCTGTGCTGCTAGTCCAGCATAATGGTTTTTATTTTGCTGAAAAATTTGACTTTGAAGTTAAGTTTTCTGTTTTGAAAGAATGTTCTGTCATTCCACCCAACATTTTGACCATGATTTGACCTCTCAGGTAACAATTGCATCATACTCATTTGATAATTATTCCATTCTACCACATTACATACAGTATATTACATCCTTCCATTATTGTAGGGTGGTATAGGCTGATCTTCAAGGATCTCTCCCTTCATTGAGCCTCATCATGAAACTGTAAGTAGTCGGTGTCAGTACCACCTGGAAATGTTTGCTGGCTGGGGCTGCTCACATCGATGTGCCTTATCAACACCTATATAATGCGGGCGTCCCCGGCATGTCTCAGTTTTTTCTCCCACTGTCAATCACTCATCAGTCCACCACTTCTGAAAACCACCATTGAACATTTGCAAGTATTTGCTAACACTACTACTTCTCACAAGTTTATTTTAAAACTTTCTTTTATGGTGAGTACCGAAAGACAAGGCACTAGTGTTCCGTTATTATTATTGTAGTAATGTTAAGATTTACAAAGATGACAACCACTCCATTTGTGTCCTTTGCCTCAGTTCAAACCACGATGTTAAAGCCTGCTCAGTCTGCCAGAACTGTAACCAGGAGATGTCACAAGAAAGCACTAGAAGTTTTTGTAAAGCTTCAAGAAATGGAGAAACTGGTTGTGGCGAAGGTAGCTTCACCATCGTCAACCACTTCTGTTCCCAGTTCACCACTGGCTTGTTGATCCCCACAGTCAATGGAAGCCATTGCTGACTCATTGGAGAAAAAGGATAAGCCCCCAAAACTGGCAAAGAAACGCTGCTATTCAGAGAAGGATAAGAGGCGAAAGGACAAGGCCACTCCTCCAGACCATTCCAGTTGACCTATCAGATGGTGTAAGTCTACTGAAAAAAGACAGGTCCCCGACTTCAGCTGTTGGTCCTGTTGCCCTCTGATCTTCTCTCAAACATCAAGATCAGAGTCCAGTGTTAGCTTGTCTCCCCTGCCAGGGGTTTCACAGCCTTTTCTGATGTCAGACACTGTCCTGTTAACAGCTTAGCCATCATCGACCTTTTCAGGGCCATTGATGCACAAATGTTCTATCAAACAATGTCTGAGCTGTTCCAGAATCTGAACCCTTGGCTAGTCCATAATTGGCATTACTGTCAATGCTCCATTTCTCTATCTCTACCACAGTACTGAGCCCTGAACAGCCTCCAACATGATTCCTCTCAATGGCTCCTCCTCAGTTGTCTCCATGTCGTGTTGACCCTCTGGTGATGGTGGTTGACTTCAATGATAAACTGGAGTATAATCCAGAATATATGGAGAAGGAAGAGGCCATAGATGTGGTTGGATCAAGCTCCATTCTGTCATCTTGCTCATAAGAGAGTGCGAAAAATACATCAAGGTCTCCACCTCAGGATGCCTCTTTCTAAACCTTCCTTAAATATGTTCAGGCTAAACTGGGGTTTCAAGTGGAGGAGGAGGATTCCTCCAAGAGAAATTTCTGAGTTCTTGGAGGTTTCTGCCTCTCCTACTGTCATTATTCCTTCTGTGCATTCTGCACTTCAGGATGTGACTGTGGCAGTATGGCACAGACCTGTTCAATTGCCAGCAGTCTCTTGGAAGGTCCTGGCTGAGAACTTGCCAAAGGGCCAGGATAAAACACTGACACAATAGACTATTGCTAATGGCCAGGAGACTGGTAAGCATCTGTGGAGGTCTGCATAAGATGACTCTGATGCTACTGCTGCCAGGGTTGCTGCCTCTGAGATATGCCTTCTCCACCACTCTTTGCTAAGGGTGGCTAGTTTTGCTTCAGATGTACAGCAGTCTGTGATGAATGTATTATTCCCTGTCCCCTTCCCCCAGGATGCATCTGGAATTGAGCAGTAGTCTGCTCAGCATGTCTTCCTGGTAAAATATTTAAATAAACAAACAAACAAACAAATAAATAAACGCTTCATTCAGGGGCAAACAGTGGCTTGGCACTGACATTGAAAATGACTCTTAGATTCCTGCATACTTTGAACTCTAAGCCCCGTTGAAGAGGTTGTGGTTCTTTTTGCAGTTCCTATGCCCATCTGGGCCATGGCTATTCAAGGGGCCCTGGACATTGTTCCTGGAGATATTAGCCTTCCACCTTCCAAGCTACCAACCTACCCCCCAAGGGCCCATTTCCAGACTTACAAAAGGTCAAACCATTACCAGCACCCACACCGCTCCAGGTGCCTTCTGACTCACGTCCCCTTCCTCTGGCCTCACTACTTCAGGAAGTTTTTGTGGGAGGCCACATCTTCCTCCTTCTTCAAAAATGGAGTGAGAGTACTACTGATACTTTGGTACTAAAGGTGGTTCAGCATGGACATGCCTTAGAGTTCCTCGCTGTTCTTCCAGTTACACCACCCTCTCCCATTGGCCAACAGATATCCTCCAGGATATCTTGCTCTTCTGCTGGAGGAGGTTCAAACCCTTCTTTGCAAAAGGGCTTTAGAATTAGTCCCAGTTTAAGAAACAAACCAAGGCTATTACTCCTGGTACTTCCTGATTCCAAAATTGTCTGCAGATTTAAGGCCAGTACTAGATCTGTGAGGACTGAACCTTTACATAGAATACAAGAAGTTCATGATGGTCTCCCCTGCAGTCCCTCCTTCCCCTATTACTGAAGGCAGATTGGATGGCTGCAGTGGACATCAAGGACACATACCTTTTTGTTAAGATATGCAAGTCTCACAGAAAATAGATGCATTTCATGTTACAAGGCTCACTCTACCAGTTTCTTGTCTTGCCCTTTGGTTTGTGCTCTGCACCGTGTGCCTCTACCAAAGTATTTGCCATGGTGACTGCTGCCCTCTACTGGAAGGGCCTGTATGTCTTCCCCTACATAGTTGACTGGCTGTTAAAGGACCCATCTCGGGAAGCCATTGTCTACACACAGTTTTGGACTTGACAGTTGTTAGATCAGCTTGGTATACTGGTCGGTGAGCAGAAGTCGGTCTTTACCTCCTTCCTTACAATACCTAAGGGCTGTTCCAGACATGGTGCTGGGTCAGGCATTTCTTCCCTCCGACTGTGTCATTGCACTAGAGGCCAAGGTACAGCTTGTCTCCTTCAGCAATTATGTGTCAGCTAGATGTCTTCTAAGATTAACTGGCTGATGGTGGCTGCCATCTTGACTTTTCCACTAGCATGCCTCAGTGGTTCCTTAGAGCACAGTAGGCACAGCATTTTGGCAAGTTGGAGTATGCCATACAGCTAACGCCTCTCTGTTGCTCCCAACTCTGGTGGTTGGCATGCTTCAACCTATAGATGGAGTCCCTGTTCCTCCAGCTATGCCCCTGCCTGGTGATGACCACATATGCCTCAGGTTCAGGCTGGGGTGCTCATCTGCGCTCCTTCAGAATCTAGGGCCAATGGGACCCTCTGGATATGGTTCTTCACAGCAACACTCTGGAGATGAGGGCTGTTCTGCATGGACTACAGGCCTTCACCACCCTCCTTCCTGGGACTCAGCTGCTGATCCATCATACAAGACATCACTGATGTGCTTCATCAGTCAATAGGGTGGGGTTCATTCCTTCACTCTCTGTAGAGAGGTGATGAGAGCTTGGCACTGGGTAGTGGAATGAGACATATTCCTGTAAGCAGTATTCCTTCTTGGTACTCTGAATGCAGCAGTGGATCACCTGAGTTTGTCCCGTGTGCTCTGCCATGAGTGGGAACTCTCAGTCTCTGTTGTGGTTAACCTCTTCAAAAAATTGGGTAATCTGGGCATAGACATGCTTATGTCTCTGTATAATTCAAAACTGCTGCGTTTCTGCTTGCTCACTTCAGTGCCTGTAGATTTCTGGTGATGTGTGTTGTCTCTCTCTTGAAAAGGGAGGTTTCTGTATGATTTTCCCCCATTCCCTCTAATATGGAGGGTTCTGATCAAGCTGTGGGCCAAGCCAGCCACCCTGATTCTGGTAGCTTCTATTTGATATCCATTACCCCAGCAACTGGCCATTTAACCTCCTGTCCCGCTCCCTCTGCAAGCCAGACATCTAGCACTGGAGCAAGGTGCTGCAGTGCACCCAGATCTTCAATCCCTACCCCTCCACACCTGACTCCTGAAGACACAGAGCTATGGTGTTTTGAGGGTGTCCCCAGCAGTGGGAATGTTCTGTGGGCAGCTAGAAAGTCATCTACCTGGTACTCTTATTCACAAAAATGGAAACATTTTACATTGTGGTGTACTTGGCATAGTCTAAATCCTTTACTTGTCCAGTTCCTAAAGTACTGGACTACCTCCTGTCTCTTATGGACTCAAGACCTGAAGTGCTGGACTACCTCCTGTCCTTTATGGACTCAATACTGGTGTTGGGTGGGCCGATGACTGACCTGTTCAACACCTCCCTGGACACGGGGTGCATGCCGCCGGACTGGAGGTTGGCTCATGTGGTGCCTATCCATAAAAATGGCCCAAAGGATGAGCCTGGTAACTACAGACCTGTCAGTCTCACTTCCACAGTGGGTGAGCTCATGGAAGCAATCTTGAAGGAGAGACTGGTAACCTTCCTGGTGGTCAGTGATCTCCAGGACGGGCAGCAGCATGGGTTCATCTCGGAGAGATCATGCTAGACCAACCTAATAAAATACTATGATTGGGTGACAAGGGAGTTGGTCAAGAGCCATGCAGTGGATGTCCTATATTTGGACATCAGCAAGGCCTTTGATTTGATCCCTCATGGGTGACTGTGGGCAAAGCTGGAACACGTAGGGGTAGGGGCTTGGCATGGAGACAGATTGCAATGGGTGTTTGTGGGGGGGGGACTCTCATCTCCCAAGCCAGTGACCAGCGGTGTGCTGCAGGGCTCTGTGCTGGGGCCAGTGTTGTTTGGGCTGTTCATATCGGATATTGCACACAGGGTTGGAAGCAGGATCAGTCTGTCCACGGATGACACCAAGATGGGTGCTGTTGTAGATGACATAGAGGGGTGGCAGAAGCTACACGGTGACCTTACCATACTTGAGGAGTGGTCAGCAGAGCTGGCAATTGGGTTTTAATGCAGAGAAGTGCAAAGTTATGCACTTCAGGGCGAGGAACCCGAGGAAGGAATATTGGTTGGGTTGGGTGCGGTTAGAGGTCGCTGAGGAGGAGGAGAAGGATCTCAGGGTCATAGTAACAGGGAGCATGAACAACTCTGCTCATTGCCAGATGAGTGCAGCTAGGGCCAATAGGATGCTGGGGTGCACTGTGCGAGGATTCTCGTCCAGGCACAAGGAGGTGATCCTGTCCCTGTACAGGTCCTTGGTCAGGCCACAGTTGGAGTACTGCATGCAATAGTGGCGTCCATACCTGAGGAAGGATATCAAGCTGCTTGGGGTGGTGCAGCGTACTGCAAGAAAAATGATACAGGGGGTGGAAGGCAGAACCTACGAAGAAAGGCTGAGTCATTCGAATTTGTTCACCCTGGAGGAGAGAAGGGATCCGGGGGACATGACTGAAACTTTCAAATACTTGAGGTGGATCAACAAATCTGGCACAGAGGGGCTGTTTAAGCTAAGTAAGAGAAGGGAAGGGAAGGGACACAAGGGAGCATGGGCTGTGATTGGAGGGAGGCATTATTTCACTGAGAGGGTGGTGTTGAAATGGAACGCTCTGCCAAAGGAGGTGGTGGCATGCAGGATGGTGGGGAGTTTCAAAAAGGGCATGGGACAGGGCAAGGGGGGGCTGGGTAAATGACACTGAGCAGCTCCAGGAGGTGAATGGGGGGTCAGGGCAACTGCAATATAAGGGTGCTAGCTGTGCCTATGAACAGACTTGATAGACCATGAGGCCTGTATCTGCTGGCAAGTTTTATATGTTTGTATGTTCGTAAGACTCTGGTGTTCCTCTATTAACGTCCACATGGCTGCTAGTGCTGGCATTTCATGCCCTAACAGACGGCAAGACTGTGGCCCAGCTGCACGTTTCTCATAGATTCATAAGAGGTATTCTCCTACTACACCTCCCAGTCCAAGATTTGATTCTGATATGGGACTTTAATTTGGTCTCAGAGACCCTCACTGAGCCTCCTTTTGAGCCAGTGGCTACTTCTGAGTTGGATTTCCTCTTTTGGAAGACACTGTTCTTAGTGACCATGGCATCTGCTACATCCATTTCTGAGTTACAGACCCTAGTTGCAGACCATCCTTTTATTATTTTTCATATGGGTAGGGTTACATTATGTACCAATCCTTTCAAATGTTGTGTCTGAAAAAAAATTTAATCAGAGTGTAGACCTTCCCATTACTTTTTGTCTCTCACAAATAGTGGGGAACATCATTAACAAGCCCAGAATGCTGCACTGATACTTGGATCGCACAAAGGATTGTAGAACATTGTCTCAGCTTTTTATTGCTTTTGCACCCATGATGGTGGGCTCCCTGATTACTTAACAGGGCTTTGCAAAGAAGTGTAAGGTTATGCACTTTGGGGTGAAGAACCCAAGGACAGAATACTGGCTGGGGGAGAGGGTTAAGCTGGGGATCACTTGAGTAGGAGAAGGACCTGGGGTAATGATAACAGGGACCATGAACAAAACTGCCCAGTGCAGGAGAGTGGCTGCAAAAACAAACAAAATTCTGGGGTGCATAGCGAGGGGGTTTTCGTCCAGCGGTCCTTATCTGCCGACAGTTCCTATGTTTCTATGATAGATCTACTGTCTCCTCCAGGAATAAGGACTTGGTCAAACACACTCCAAGATCACCCCCACCAGAGGATCCCTCCTTCTTTAATATTATGAAACAGCTCTCCTCCACTATGGGGATCCCGACTGAGGAGGAGGACGTTGCAAGTAGGAACCTGGTGAATTTCTTGGAGAGCCCAGAATCTCCACACAGAGTTATTCCTCCTCTGCTTCCAGCACTGCAGGATGCTGCCATTGCTGCCTGGCATAGGCCCAACTTGGTACCTGCCATACCCAGAAAGGCTGATAAGCTTTATCAGGCACCCTTGGGGCTGCCTTTCTATGCAGCCCAGCCAGAAACCGACTCAGTGGTAATTAAGGCAGCTCATGACAGGTCCAAGGCGCACAAGCATCTGAGCTCCCTCCCCTCTGACAGAAAATCTTGGAGGATTGACCTTTGGGGTAGCAGGACTTTTGCCTCAGTCACTTTGGGCCTTAGAACTGCCAACTACTTGTCTCATATGATAAAGTACCAGAATACCCTCTGGAGGAAGGGCAAGGCTGCTGCTCAGACCCTTCCTGAGGGTTCCCAGAGGCAGGAGCTTCTCAAAATTCTCCAGGCCTTGGAAGATATTAGTAAGCCTATGATATAGCTGATACTAAAGCCGGGGCAGCTGCCACTGGCATTTGTCTTAGAAGGTGCTCCTGGTTTAGGGTGTCTGGCTTTGCTGCTGATGTCCAGGAAAAGGTGCTGAATGCCCTTTTAGTGGTTCACAAACTTTCTGGTCCTGATGAGCAGGATACTTTTAATGACCTGCAGGCCTCTGGCAGGGCTGTTAGGTCTGTCCACTCCCTTTATCATACCCAACCTAGGAGCAGACTGAGGCCCTCCTTTCATAAGGTCTTTCAGAACTCAGGTTCTAGAACCAAGCTCCGGGGCAAGCACAAGTCCAGCTCTGCCTTGCCTGCCCCCTCCTCCATCACTGGTCCCTCGGCTAAGCACTCCAGGGGAGGATTGGCCCCAGCTGCTGGTTCCTCCTCAGCCTGGCTCCTTGCCAGACCCCCATTTCTTGTTACAAGCCAGGAGGTAGTGGTCGGAGGTCGGGTCTCCCTCTGTCTGTCTCAGTAGAGAACCATTACTCTTTGGTCATGATGTGTAGGATATTATCAAAGACCTGCAAGCCTCAGGCAGGGCTGTTCAGTCTGTCCACTTCCTTTATCATACCCAGCCCAGGAGCAGACTGAGGGGCTCCTTTCATAATGTCTCTCACAAGTCTGCTTCTGGAAGAAAACTCCAAGGTAAGCCCCGGGCCAATTCTGCCTTGTCTACCCCCTCCTTCACCTCTGGCCCTCTGCTAAGCAGTCCAGAGGAGGAGGTGCAGCCCCAGCTGCCAGCTCAGCCTCAGCCTGACTCCTTGACAGACCTCTCTCCTCTTGTTCCAAACCAGGAGATGGTGGTCGGAGGTCAGTTCTCCCTCCATCTGTCCCACTGGAGAAACATCACAACAGACACTTGGATCCTGCAGATAATCAAAGAGGGCCATGCTCTAGAATTTCTGGAAGAGGTTCCAGATGTTGCACCGGTTCCCACGTATCATCCTCTGGACCACACAGTGGTGCTCTGGGAGGAGGTTTTCTCCTTGCTGCACAAAAGGGCCATAGAGCCAGTGCCCGGGTGGCAAAGGAACAAAGGGTTCTACTTCTGGTTCTTTCTGGTTCCCAGAAGAACTGGGGACTTGAGGCCCATTCTAAACCTCAAGGAGTTGAATCTTTACATCCAATACAGAAAGTTCCGGATGTTAACTTTACATGGCCTTCTTCCTCTACTCAAGCAGAGTGACTGGTTATGCACCCTGGACATGCAGGATGCCAATCTACATATCATGGTTTGCTCACCTTGCAGGCAGAACCTATGGTTCCTCTTCTAGGGGGAACATTACCAGTTCAGGGTGTTGCCATTTGGTTTATCCTCTGTGCCACAGGTATTTACCAAGTGCTTAGCAGCTGTAGCAGCAGCCCTCAAATACGAAGGCCTTTATGTGTTCCCATATTTGGATGTTTGGTTACTGAAAGCCCAGTACAAGGAACTAATGCTGCTGACTCTAGAACGCACCCTACAGTTGTTCCAGTCCTTGGGCATCCCTGTCAGTTTTCCCAAACCTGTCTGACTTTGTTGCAGCGGTTGTAGTGCTGGACTCTACTCATGGCAAGGCCTTTCTATCACAAGACAGGGTGGACTACATCATAGCTCAGGCCCAGGCTGTGGCTCAGTGCCAGTATGTTCCAGCCACGGAGTTCTTGAGGCTGCTAGGCTCAATGGCCATGGCCATTGTTACGGTCCCCTTGGCCAGGTTGCATATAAGGATTCCACAGTGGACCCTAAGGATCCAGTGGGATCAGTGCCCCAATGATCTTGATCAGCTGGTCCATGTCTCCTCCCCAGTACGCAAGGTGCTTCAGTGGTGGATGGAGAAGTAGTTTGACCTTTTGGGACAGTAGAGCAGTGGTTCTGAGGTGAGAGGTTAGTCTGTGCCGAGATGATGGGAACAAGTGGGGAATGCAGGACTGTGAGAGGAAGCAGCCTGACAACATTTTTATTTTTTGCTTCAGGATGAACTGAGCTGCCTGGAAGTTTGGGGTCATCCAGATCACACCCCACAGAATGGACTTTGAGTGAAAGGACATTTGGGACTCTTGTGACTATTTGACCATAAGGGTCCAGAGAGATGTGTTCTCCCCATGTATAATTACTTGCTTCATGGAGTGGCATCATGTTCTATTAAAATGGGATCCCCTGTGTTACTCTGAAGAAAGAATGGCTTCTGTTGTTTAATAGACTGTTAATGCTACAGTACTAACCATTTTTTTTCCTTTTAGCCCAGCACTAGTGGGCCCAGGTACACACCACCTGTAAGGACTTGGCAAACATAAGTCAATCTTAGAAAGTTTCTGCTGTGACAATCCTCTCCACATGGACAGTGAGGGAGGGGGTGGGCTATAATGTGGGGGCTCATCCAGGATATGTTTTTGGGGTGCTTATGGCCGGCCTGGACCCCAACAATGGTGCTGGTTGAAGTTGTTTGATGGTTTGGAAGTTTTACATTGAACTGTTGTGCAACTAACATGGTGCTGTGAACTGAGAAAAAACATGTTTTTCATGGAGTGTGGGGTGCCAGAGGGTCTTCTGAATGGGGATCTCATGCCTGGTCCATGTGAGTTTCATGCAAATGGGCCGAGGTGAGACTTCTGGATTGAACTTATTAACTTTTGTGGGGCAGAGCTCACATTTCCTGTTGCCTCGTGCTTGTATTTTGGAGTAGAGGACCAGCATGCATGTTGATGATTGCAGTGGATTTGGCTTCTGTTACTGCTATCTTGGTTTTGCCTTTTGGACTGTGTGAGCTGTTTGGATCAAAATGGCACAAGTACCCTCAGCATCTGATGTCACCGTGCCTTCAGAAATGTTCAAATGGATGTGGGAGCTGGTAGGGAAGTCGACTGTGCCGGCTGCATGTACCCTGTGTCACAGTAAGAGCTATGAAGTGGTGCTGCTCCCTGTGTGTGCTGCATGCCAAGGTACCAGCTAATCCAGTTTTGGACTCATTCAATCCATCACCTCCCTGACTTCAGCTGACACCAGCTTGAGAGGTTGGGAGGATCTCACTGTTCGTATCAATCCCACTGGCATCCCTGAGTCCATGGCATTAGGAGGCAAGCAAGAGTCCAACCCCCCAGGAAAGCCAAGCATCCAGTACAGCATTGGGCCATGGTAAGGGAAGGGGCTGGTTAGATCTGAGGGATGAGACCCAGATCAAGTTTTTGACCCCAGATGGATTTTGGTCCAGCTAGGCTAAAGAGTGAAGTGGCCCGAGCTGAGCCTTCAGTGACTGTTTTAGCCTCACGGCCTGCGCCCACAGATGAGATTACTGGAGCTGCACCCTCTGGACCATCGGCCAGCTCACACCCCCTGCAGAGTCCTCCAGTAGAACAGATGGAGAGTATTCCCTCCCCCCAGTGACCTGGAGACTGGCGGAGCTGAGAGTCAAATGGAGGGAGATGAAGTTGATGATTGGGAGGTGGAATCAGAAAATTATCCAGCATCTCCCTATGCAACTGTGGTAATGTTGCCCCCCCTCAGGACCCCGTGGATATTTGTGCCACCCGTCCTTGGTCTAGGGGGTCACTGATGGCTGGCTGAAGAGAATCAGCAGCAGGAGTGGGAGTACCAAAATGGAATGTGGCTTCCACAAGGGCAGGCTCCGAGAATGACCATTCGCAGCTTGCTGGAGTGGTCACAGGTGGAGAGACATGTGCAATGTCATGTCCGGCAGGAGTTTCCCCAATATGACTATCCCCACCTGCCAGAATGTGTCTTGGACATCATAGAGGATAAGAGGTCAGATTGGGTGTCTCGTGGCATCTTGGGGAAGCTGTACTGAAAAAACAACCTACATGGCAACAGCCCCATGGTTTCCTACAGGAGGCCTAGCTGTTTGCAAAAGGCATCTGTGCTTGAAGTGCCAATGAAGGGCTCATACCATTCAAAAACTATGCCTCGCTGCAGGACATTGACGGTGGTCATACAAAGTATTGTCAGGGCGCAACTGATTTGTATGGTCAGCCTTGCACTAAGCCCCATGTCGATTGTTATTACTGCAGGGAATAAGTGTTTTTTTTTTTTTAGTCTTTGGTCACCGGGTAAGGCCCACTAGGCACAAGTGCCTGTTTTCAGGGGTGACCTAGGAGCACTGGGCGGTCAAGTGACTTGCTCAGAGTCACACAGTATGCAAGTGGAGGCTGTGAGAATCAAACTCAGGTCTGGTCTGCTGGATGTACCAAGCTCGTTCACACCTCATTCCTCTAACCTCTGGGCTATACTGCCAGCTGTTACTATGATGCCCCAAAGAGCTGGGATGCCTGACACCCTCACAGGTAAGTAAAGTAAGTAAGTAACATTTTTATTTGTATAAGGCACCCTTCCAGTGCTCAGGGCGCCTTTACAATACACATTAAAAAAGAAAATTTCATAACATTAGAAGTTAAAAGCATATAAAACATATTAATACACACTCAGTTAAGTCCCTGTAAATGCCTGCTTAAAAAGATATGTCCAATGACTTTTTAAAACCTTCCACGGTCAGGCTCTCTCATATCTGGTGTGGTAGAGAATTCCACAGGGTAGGTGCCATAAAGGCAAAAGATCTTCCTCCTGATGTTTTTAGGGATACCCTGGGAATCTCTAGCAATCCCTCACCAGAGGATCGGAGTGAGCGGGTGAGACAGAAAGGATGTAAGAGTTCTTTCAGATAGTGGGGTCCCTGCTCATGTAGGGCTTTATGGGTCAGCAATGCGACCTTGAAAGTGATCCACCACTGTATTGGCAGCCAGTGCAGTTCACGCAGCACAGGTGTTATATGACTGGATCTAGGAGTTCCATTCAACAACCTGGCCATTGCATTCTGCACTAGCTGCAAGCGAAGGATAGCTACCCATGGTAGCCCTAGGCAGAGGGCGTTGCAGTAATCAAAATGACGGGTGACAAAGGCATGGACCAAGGTAGAAAGATCTTCATGTGGGACCAGGTGCTTCACCTGGGCTATGTTCCTTAGATGGTAAAAGGAAGATTTTACTACAGCTGAAACCTGCGCCCTCAGGATCAGGCCTTCATCAAATACCACACCCAAGTTATGCACCTGGCCCGAGGCAATAAGCAGGGTCCCACCAAGATTTAATCCTGAGGGTTTTCCCACCCATACCCCTGTCATCCTGTAACCAGGGTCCACCACCAATACCTCTGTTCCCCCCCCCCCCGAGTTCAACCAAAGCAACTGGCACTCATCCAGTTCTGAATCTCCAGCAGGCAGTTATTAAACACTGTAACAGAGTCTAACTCCTGTTCAGGTACAAAGACATGTACAGTTGAGAATCATCGGCATAGCAATGAAAACTCAACCCGTACCATCTTACAATGTCCCCCAATGGAAGCATGTACACCACAAATAACACGGGGGTCAGCACCGAACCCTGTGAAACCCCACAGAGCAGCCAGTGAGGGACCGAGGAATAAATCCCCGGCACCACTCGTTGGGATCTACCCTCAAGGAAAGATTGAAACCAACTGAGGACTGCCCTTCCTCAGTCCACAGAAGAACCACAGGTGCTCGAGCAGCACCCCATGATCTACAGTGTCAAATGCTGCTGAGAGATCAAGGAGAACCAAGATGGAACGGGTTCTCTGATCTCTCAACATCAGAAGGTCATTGAGTACCCATACCAGGGCTGTTTCAGTCCTATGCCTTTTCCTGAAGCCAGACTGGAGAGGGTCATAGAAATTGTGGTTGGTTAAATGATCCTCCAGCTACAAAGCGACCACCTTCTCAATAACTTTCCCTATAAAGGGTAAGTTCGAGATCAGTCTGTAATTGGCTGGGCAGACAAAGTCAAGGGAGTTTTTTTTCAGAAGGGGGCGCACTACTGCCTCCTTTAAGGGATCTAGAAAGATCCCTCTCTCCAATGAAACCCCCACTATCCCAGCAAGGACTGGGCCTATAACGTCTACACACCCCACTAGTAGGTGTGAAGGGCCCAGATCCAAACTACAGTAGATTGGCCGCAAAGTCTGGATGATCCTCACTATATCTACGCCTGCTGGTTGACTAATGGTGAACCAGGTCCATCGAGTTTTAGTACCATCCGATTGATTAATGCAAGGTCCAATGGGAAGGCACTGGTTGATCTCATCCCTGATGGTGGACACCTTATCAGTGAAGAATTTGCATAAACTCCTCACACTGTACTTGTGACAACACTCGACCAGAGTGAAGACATGCTGGATTGCACAGTCTGCCCACAGTCCAGAAGAGCTGGGCTGGCCTATTCTTCACTGTAGCAATTTCCCTGGACAGAAACTTTGCCTTCTTATGAGAAATTGCTGACTGGTAGATCTTATAATGATCTGTCAATCTAAGTTTATCCACCTCCAGGCGACTTTTCTGCCAGTGTCTTTCCAACCTTCGCCCTTGCCTCTTTAACTCACGGATTTCCCCACTAAACCAGGGGGCACCCAGCTGAAGAGTAAGAGGGTGAACACGAGTTAGAGCAATGATATCCAAGGCCTCAGTAACGGCCCTGGGACTGGTGCACCCAGGACATCTATCCATGGGTGAGGTTAACCCTTTTTGTGACTTTGTTGCAATCTGAACTGGAGACTTGGGGGGGGGGGGGAGTTGGACCTGGGATGCCACCCTAGGCTGCAGGCAATCCATTTGAAATGTCTGGTGGGTGGGTGGACAGTGATTAGTGCTCAGGCGTGTGGGGGTACTGAGCTCATAGTAGTGTCATGTGGTGCCAATTTGTTCTTTCCACCTTTTTGGTGAGCAGCCTGAAGCTCTCCTGGAGTTTGGCAGGGAGGGAGTGTGCATATCTTGCCTGACTGGGCTCCGGTGAGGGTGACTGGTGGCTCTCCAGAGCTCACCAAGGACACTGAGCATTCAACTTGGGGAGAATTGTAACCCCCCCCCCCAGAATAGGGGTGTCATTATAGTCCATTGGGACATGCACCAGTTGGGATAAGTGGTTGGGACAGTTTGTTCCTGGACTGTTAAGAGTTAATAGTTTTGCTTCCCTGAGGGACTGCTGCAGTGTGGGACTACCCTAGGCATAGGTAGGGTGATATAAGGGGGTGCATGGGAAGAGAAAGGGATTTTGTGGGAAGTGGAAGATAGTAAGTGGCACAGGTCGAGTGTGGCCATTTGCCCACTCAAGTGGTGTGGTAGTTTCATTTGGTATAGCGGGTGGACAGCCAACACCCTATTGGGATGTGGCAGTGGCCACTGTAAAGGATTCCCCAGTTGCTGGGAAATGCTGGAAAAAAACAATACCCCATGAGAGGATGGTAATCATATATCTGGGATGGCTGCAGGTGTGGGGTACGAGGGGAAGTAAAGTGATCACAGATGAGATGGGAAAATACCACCTTATTGCATGGAGACCATCCACCACAGTGAGCTGAGTGCCTGGAGGCAGTATGGGAGCCAGTGGCCCTGAAATGAGAGGCTGCCTGCTTGATGCATCAGCATTGTGCCAGGTGGGAAGAAGGAAAAGTAGCCCCAAGATGAAAGGCTAGTGCGCCCCGCTCAAATAAGTATTTTGACCTTTTTGGACAGTGGAGCAGTGACCCTGAGGTGAGAGGTCAGTGCACTGAGATGATTGGAACAAGTGAGGAATGCAGAACTGTGAGAGGAAGTAGCCCTGCAGGACGTTTTTGGTTTCGGGATGAACTGAGCTGTCTGGAAAATTCAGGGTCATCCAGATCACACCCCGCAGAGTGGACTTTGTATGAAAGACACTGGGGACTCTTGTGACTATGTGACCATAACGGTCCAGAGAGATGTGTTCTCCCCATGTATAATTACTTGCTCCATGGAGTGGAATCATGTTCTACTAAAATGGGATCCCGTGTGTTACTTTGAAGAAAGAGTGGTTTCTGTTCTTTAATAGACTGTTAATGCTGCCAACCACAGTTCTCCCTTTTAGCCCAGCACTGGGGGGGCTCAGGTACACCCCACTCCCATAAGGACCTGGCAAATGTAAGTCAGTCTTGGAAAGTTTCTGCTGTGGCTGCCCCCTCCCCATGGACAGTGGCCATCAGCATACTCCTAGACACCGGGCATGGAGTGGGCTACTAGAATTTCATGCAAATTAAGGAATCTTAGAATGAAATTCAAAACTCTGCTGTGTGGTTGTGCTCAAGTTTGCCCTCTAACAGCAGATTTATTTCTCCACCTGAGAAGAAGCATCACCCTGAAGTTGCTTCCACTTTAGAGATGGGATGTTTTGATCACTTTCGTTTTATTTGTGTTTAAATGCTTTTTGGTTAGTAAATGATTAATACTACATTAGTAAAGGCATTTTATTGTTATCATTTTTGTAGTGCATGTCTCCAGTTTCTTTTTTCAGTTCTTGGAAACCAGAGTGCTTCTTTTTGGTTATTGCTGCTTTTGCGGTCCTTGCTGTTAGTCCTGGTTCCGTTTTGTTTCAGGAACCGGGATGCTATTCTATTTGGGTTTTGTTTTCAGTTTTTATTCTTATATAGTGTATGGTGGAATGTTGTTGGGGATGGAAATCCATCCCTCGAACAATGCTATTGTGCTGCACTAGCTACAATAGCTAGTGTATTGTGCTGCACTAGCTACGTAGCTAGTGCAGCACAACTTCGCACGTATTTGCGTATGCACAACATGAGAATCTCTCTTCTTCCTCAAATGGCCATCGCAGTAACAGCGGACCTTGAAAAGAGTGGTAGTGACAAAAAAAATGGAAATGTAAGGTCAAACTTGTTGAGTTATGGTTGCCCATACACTGTAAAAGACAGTGTATGAACAATTATACACAACACAGATATTTTTTACTCTCAAGGTTTCTGTGGTAATGAGATCTCTCGAGCTGTGTGCTTGAGGTTTCCTGTTACTATGGAAATCTCTCGAGCAAAAAATATCCTTGTGTATGATTGCTCATACATTATCCTCTATATTATTTAAATTTCGATCGGCTCCTATTATTATGAGAACCGAACTGCAGTTATGTTTTTCTTTTGGGAACCATTCCTTAGGTGAAAGAGCTAAAGAAAGAACAGGACCCACAGGCTTTCAAATAAAAAAATGTTTTAATTTTCTGGCAAGGGCAGATCGCCATAATTTGTGTTTTAAGTGCCTGGGTCCTGGCCACGATTTTACCACCTATATTTGTGCATTGAGTTTTGCCCAAAAACAATTAAAAAAAAAAGGTTAACAAACTTAAAGAAATTATGGCCTCACATTATGACTTGTCATGGCAAGGCTCAGGTGAGGGTCCAGCCCCTCTACGTAAGCAGAAGGACAAGCCTTCTAAAGATGGCATAAAAAGCAGGGTGTCTGAAAGGGGGAGCCCTGATACCACAAAAACTAAAAGAGCCACTGAGCAGGCACTGGAAACAGTGCCTGGTAAGAAAAACATAAAGAAAATAATGTCACTGCCTCTCCTGCTGAAAAGGCAAAGGAGATGCCAGCGAGCAAAAGTAAGTTTGCCTCATTTGAAGATATGACTAAAGCATAACAATTTTTCCAGGCTTTCCAGGTTATGAGTGCTTGTATGACCATGCCAGACCCCCTCCCTTAGCTCTGATACCTGTGATGATGCCTGTGGGGGAGGAGGCAGAATTGTATTATGATGAGGAGGAAGAGGAAGGGGATCCTTTGGAAATGAATGGTTCCCCTGAGCAGGAGTTTGTTTCCCCTTCTCGATCTTCAGAGAACTATACTTCTCACTTTACTTTCATGATGCAAATAGCAAATACCTCCAATCTCGCACCCCAGGAGAAGACAGAGGATGAAGCTGAGGTTGAATTTAAGATATGATGGGCTTAGCCTCCACAAAAAGCTTGGTTTTGTCTGTCCACAAGTCTGTAAAGAAAGTCACCGTCAAAGCCTTGTCAGACCCCACCTCTGGACCTTGACACTTTGGATCATGATACCCTCTTGACCAGACTAACAGAGCCTGGACTGAACATGAACTGTGTTAAGTGATTTGAATCCTATTTAAAGGGCAATAGCCAATTGGTTGCTGTAGGTGAATTTATATCTAGTCCAACCATAAATAAAACCAGAGTCCCATAAGGATCAATTTTAGGACCTCTATTTTTCTAACATCTACATGAATGACATTTGCTTTTCTGACCCTAATATTAAGTATCATTTATACACAGATGACACCATTGTATATACTGAAGGACATTCAGATTAGTATATCCAGGAAAAATTACAATGTGCTTTTGATTGCCTGCAATTGTTTTTTTATGACCATAAATTAGTTCTTAATGCAAACTTTGCAAAGAAAACCCAGTCAGTTCTTTTTGGTAGGAATAAAGTAGGTAATGTTGATTCTCCCCTGGTGTTACAGACCCTCAGTGGTACAACTATATAGCAAATCACTTCCTACAAGTATCTGGGGATGTGGCTGGACAATGAACTAAAGTGGAACATCCATGTGGACAGAACTTTGAGTAGTACTGGTAAGCGTCTGAGTATGCTGTACTGCTCCAGGTCTTGCATGACAGCTGAGACCCATAGGCATGTAATAAATACCATGCTGGTATCTTTGTTGGACTATGATGTTATCCTTTACGCTGGGGCATTGGGGAGGGAGGTGGTAAGACTGGACATTGTTTACAATAGGTTGTCCTGCTTCATCCTTAACACCCCCTACCTTCCAGGGGATGCATCACTGTAGTCTCTGTACTAAATTGGGCTGGCTAGGACTTAATGAATGAAGAAATTTGCACTTACTTGATTTTATATATGCCATAAGGGCAGATTTCCTATGTATGTTTTGGAGAAACTACAAAGGAGACCAATCAAGGAGGGGTTAAGATCAGCTTTAGGCCTTGAGTATAAAGTCCTTTCTTGTGGTCTGGTGGTTGCGATAACTTCATTATACTATATGGGTACTGTGCTATGGAACTCTATTCCTCAAACTTTTTATATATTCCTTGCAGTGTCAGTGGCTCAGTAGGTAGCACACTCACCTCTGAGGCCAGGAGATCAGAGGGCTATGGGTTCAGGTCCCACATCTGGCACCTGGGTTAATATCCCAATACTGACACTGTAGTGTAGCATGAGAGGGGTACTGCACTTCTGAGGTGCCGTCTTTCGGATGAGACATTAAACTGAGGTCCCATCTGCCTGGATTGGTGGTAGTTCAGGTGGATGTTAAAGATCCCATGGCACTTATCGAAAAGAGTAGGGAATTTCCCGTGTCCTGGCCAAATTTCCCTCATTCACTAAAATTACCACCAACAGCTTAATCTGGTTCAAGGTCAGTTGGCATTCATCTGTATCCCCTTCCCCCGGGTCGTGCCTGAAAATAGGCAGGATTTGTCTAGTGCACTTACCCGGTCAACAAAAAATAAATAAATAAATAAATAAACTCTGAAGCAGGTTGGCAGATTAATTAGCCCGAATTCTATCAACAAGTGGTATGTAAATCATGCTATGCTCTCACCATCCTGTTGCCATAAGTTGGGTATAGGCTAATCAGGAGTGCATATAAGCTTACAAGGGTGAGTAGTGGTTTTCTAACCTCTTCAGGGCCCCTGGATTATATAGACCTATATTTATTTTTCATGTTTTTATGTATTTTGAACTTTCCCCCAGTTGGGTTCCTCTGTTTATATCTGTGTCCCATTTGGGTTTAATCTGCAACAAAATTATGGGGTTAGTAACTGTCACATGAATAATATTTTTGTTTTGTATTATATTTATTTTATTTTATATACTTTTACGTAATTATTATGTCTTGATAACCTGTATCTCTTGTTATATGTATGTCTAAGTAACTAGAAATTATATGGGACCTCACTGAAAATGAACTTCGGTTCCAGCTGAGCTTATCCCTGTTCATATTTTTGATATGAATACAAATGTTTACTACTATGAATACCCACCTCTGCTGCTGGCATAGCAAGAAAACAGAGAAAAGGTACCAGGTGGATAAACAGGGTGCTGAGTATGTATACAGCCACCCTGACCATGAAGGAGTGGTTTAGACTGCTGCCTGTGGCAAGGCTAAGATACCCCATTCCTCTCAGCCCCTGACAGAGATTCCAGAAAACTGGATAACATGGGTAAAAATGTTTACACGTCAACTTCTTTGCTGCCCAGACAAGCCGCTTATATGGCCTACTCTGCTCAGTACCAAAAGGTGCTTTGGAGTTCTGTAGTGGCCATGAGTGAAAAAGCACCTGGTAATTCAGCTCAGGATTTGGCAGACATAGCAAAAGCTGCCATGAATGCCACCAAGTACGAATTTCATATGGCTGTGACTGCTTCCAGGATCGTGGTGTATGGAGGGTCTCTCAGTAGGTTTGCTTGGCTCAGAACTACAAACTTTTCACATGAAACTCAAACAAAACCATGAATTTTCCTTGTGAGGGAAAGTCTTTGTGTGGTGACAAGACTTACATGAAAAAGGTGGATGACAACAAAACCACCTACAAAAGCAATGCTGAGAAAGAAAAGGCCTCCACATCCCAGAGGTATTATAGAAGGGGAGGTAGGAGCCGGGGCTACTACTACTGTGCTTATGTGACCTATGACTACACCTCTCAGAGGAGCTTTTTCAGAGGTAAGGGAAGAAGGGGTCCCAGACAGGGAGGTGCCACTCCAGTTCCCGATGCCCACACAAAACAAAACTCCTGACATGTGTGTCCAGGTTGCCCAACCATTGCCAGTGGGAGGAAAACTAACTCATTATTTTCAGGCTTTGGAAAATATTACCACAGACAAGAGGGTTCTGGAAATACAGTGCAAGAGAGCCAGACACTCGTAGGATAACACCTGGGTGGATAAATAAAAAACTCAGACTTCACAATTTCCAAATGGAAAAATGCTTGAATCTAGTCAGGCGATGTGAAAACAAAGGTGTGAGACAAGTGTCAGCCATACTAACACCCCAGCGCTTTGACTGTGGTCTTCGTCAGGGGTTCCAGAAATAATGAGTCAGGGTCTCTCTCTGCAGTTCAAGAGATTTCCAAAGCTCCAGAGTCACAGGGCCTTTCCTTCTCATACCCCTGCAGAAAAATTCCTGCTGGAGTGGGAGGTACAAAACATGCAATGAGCAAATGCAGTGGAAGAAGTTCCTCCTCCCCAAATTTGGAGGGGGCCTTATTCCAGATAACTTCCTGACCCACAAGTAAAAGGGGAGCGGGCACTCATTTTAGATCTCAGATATTCGAACAAACATTTAAAAAATTAATAGTTCAAGATGGTAACACTGGGAACAGTAATTCCATCCTTGCAACAAGGATGCTGGCTGGGGTTACTGGATCTGAAAGACACCTACTTCCATATACCAGTAAGGCCCTCTCACAGAAAATACTGCAGATTCAGAGTGGGAGATGGTTACCAGTCCACAGCCTTTCCCTTCCCTTCACCCTTTTCTCAGCTCGCAGAGTTTTCACTAAGTGCCTAGTTATAGTGGCGGCACATTTGAGGAGGCAAGGGGTAATGATTTTCCCCTATCTAGATGATTGGTTGGTTTCAGGTCAGTACTATCAAGAAGACAAGGCCTTTTTCTCTCACCCAACACACCCTGGAAGAGTTGGATTTCCTGATAAACCTCCAGAAGTCTCAACTATAACCTATACAGGTGTTGGACTTCATAGGAGCAGAACTAGATACTGTTCAGGGAAGGGCATTCCTCCCTCAGGTGAGGGTGGCCAGTCTGGTAAAACTGGCAAAGTCCTTCAAAACAGGACAGCCAAGACCTACCAAGGGCTTCCTACTTTAAGTAGAACACAGGGCCTCTTCTACAGCAGTGGTGCCAGGGTCCAGACTTCAGATGAAAGATGTCCAGTACTACTTAAGAGCCCACTGGTCTCAAAGGTGGGATCCATTGTCAGAGTTAGTGCCCGTATCAAAGTGACTGTTAAGGGCATTAGTATGGTAGAAGGAAAGAGGAAAACGTTCACGACTTTCAATTACAACTTTCAAGAAGGAGTTCGCTTCATCCAGCAGCCACCCACAGTGGTGCTCACTATGGATGCCTCCCGCCAGGGGTTGGGAGACCATCTAGAGGATCTCACTGTAAGCAGGGTATGAAACCCACTGGAGTCTCAGGAGCTTATAAACTGCCTGGAACTCAGAGCACCATGATTGGCAATAAACGTCTTTTTCTCTCACATCAGGGGCCAGTCAGTCCAGATCAGGACAGACAATACCACCACTTTGTACTGCATCAACATCAGGGAGGAGCAAGATCTTCCAAACTGTGCACAGAAGTAATGGAGATCTGGAGTCTGGTTTATTCTCTGTGAGTAATTTTCTGCAATTCACCTGCCTGGCAAGGACAATGTCCTGGTAGACTCTCTAAGCAGAATCAGTCAAGAAAACCACGAATAGGCACTGAACAACTAAGTGCTGTCCGCAGTGTTCAGAAAATGGGGCACACCAGCGGTGGACTGGTTTGCATCTTGGGAAAACTAATAGCTCCCCTTTTTTATTGCAGGACTCCCTCAGTGGGAACAATCCCAGAGGACACACTAGTCCTCTCATGGAGAGGAAAATTTCTTTATGCATTCCTTCCTTTCCCACTTCTGTTGAGAGTGCTAACAAACTCAGGAGGAACTGGCAACAATGATTCTAACTGCACCAGACTGGGCCAGGTGGGCGTGCTATTCCCTGCTCCTGTCCCTCTCCTTCAGTCTTCCAATCTTCCTTCCCCGGAGTCAGTATCTGCTGACTCTATCTTAGGGCAGGATAACATTCCCAGAACCAAGAACCCTGTGCCTCAAATTTTGGTACTAGAAGAGCTAGAGTTCTCTAGCCGAACAACAGGCCTATAAGATGAGGCCCCATCAAAAAATGGCCCTCCAGTAAGGCCAAGAAACCCCTAATCTGTTGTCCAGATTTCGATGAGGGATAATGTCATACAGAAACATGGCCTGCTTGACCCCCCCATTCCGGCCTACCATTTACCCACCCAGCACTCGGCACCTACCCTAAGAAGCCCTCCAAAATATCCATTCCACAATAAACAACATGCAACATAAGTACTTATCTATAACTGTCAATTTTCAAACCTACTGTTGTATTCTGTTCTGCTACATACTAACAATGTAAAGCGGAACCTACCACTCCGTTGATGCCTATGTACTGCCCTGTCATGTACTGCACACTTTATGAAGAAAACCAATGACCACTTTGTCAACCCTGTACCCTTCTGTATGAAGATTTGTGTATTGTAACTATGTACTGTATATTGTAATAATGTACTCCTATGATCTTGTAACCTCGAATTCTGCCTATGGTACCCATTGAAAATTAGCCTCAGCTCAGTTGGGGTCTGACCATGTTCATATCATGTGACAATGAATGTGAATAAAATGTATTACTACTACTACTACTACTTATTACTACATGTGCTCAAGGTTTCCAGGACACCAGCATCTAGGAAGACCTATGCTTCCAAGTGGAAAATATTTTCCCTGTGGTGCTCATCCAGGCAGCTCAGCCCCCTCAGGTGAGCTTGTCCACTGTTTTGGACTGTTTGATCCACCTGCAGTCCCTGGGCCTCCGGCCTTCAACCCTGAAGTTACATTTGGCAGCAGTGTCAGCATATGTTTCAGCTGGCAAGGATAGATCTTTAGAGGGCAGGTGGGCAGTGCGACACAGGAACACAGTGGTGCTGGGAAGGGCAGCTAGCCTATACACAGCACTATGAACACAAACACCCACACCCAAAAACCACAGGAGGACTCCAAAATGTTATAAATTATTTATTCATCCTCTTGGTAGCCGAAACAGGTTGCCAGAGGGCCTCTGGCAACCTGTTTTGGCTGCCAAGGGAATGAATAAATAATTTACTATGTTTTGGATTCCTCCTGTGGTTTTTGAGTGCGGGTGTTTGTGTTCAAAGGATAGATCTCTAGCCTCATAGGCTATTTCAAAGAGGTTCTTTAAAGGTCTGATTCACCTGAACCCTCCTTTTAGGGATCCAGGCCCTTCTTGGTACTTGAATGTCTGTATTGTGCAGCTGATGGTGGCTCCATTTGTGCCTGTGGCAACTGCTGCTCTGAAATTTGTGGCCTGGGAAACAGTTTTCCTGGTAGCAGTTACCTCATCTAGGAGGGTGAGTGAACTCCAAGCCCTCTGTACAGATTCCAACTATATCATATTCCACAGGGACAAGGTAGAACTGAGGACTAATAGAAAAAGTCCCCCGAAAAGTGGTGTCTGAATTTCATCTGAAACAGTTGATCACTTCCAGTGTTTTTTACACAGCATTCCACCCCAGGGGAGCAGAAGCTCTACAGTTTAGATGTTAAAAGAGCTCAAGGGTACTACTTGGACCACACAAAGGATGTCAGGTCCACAAATTCTCAGTTGTCACCTACAGTGAAGGAGGTCAAGGTGTCATTTCTCACTGGATAGTAGCTTGTATTTAGTTCTGTTATGGCAAAGCTGGCAAGCTTCTGCTAGAGGAGCTGAGATCCCATCCTACAAGAGGCACATCCACCTCTGTGGCAGCATCCAGAGGTGTCTCCATTCAGGAAATCTGTAAAGCAGCTACCTGGAAGACAGTACACACCTTTACAAAGCACTGCTGTTTGGACATTCAATTCAGAAGAGATGCCAGCTTTTGCACTGTTATCTTGCAGAACCTTTTCCCTAAATAGGTTCTGTGCCCAGCCTCCCAAAGTACTGCTATGGAGTCTGCATTTGTTAAACAACTAGTGAGGGATTCCTGGGGTTTGAAAAAAAATTATTCACTTGTACTGTAGTAATATTGTTTCTTCCGAAGAGATCCCTCATTAGGTTTAACAATCCCATCCCTACCTCCCAGTTCGGAACCTGGAAAAAGATTCTCACAAGAATCAGTTTCTTTTTAATTGCTTGAGCTTTACTTGTTGCATTGTTTGAACTGATAAATTGCCTGCTATAGTGTAAGTTTTTTCCTAAAACTTTTAACCCTTATGGGTACTCCTTGATAGTCATTTACCTACCTTTAGTGGTCACTGCTCACCACAGCTTGAGAAATAACTCTGTCATTAGAGGACAGAGGTGAACATGACCACTCCGCAGAGTTTTGAATTTCATTCTAAGATTCCTTAGTTTGCATAAAATTCTATACTGCGGGACAACTCAATCCCTACAGCTTAATCCAGGGGACTGATTGCAGCTGTTAAACCTAGTGAAGGGTCCCTTTGGAAGAAACAACATTACTACAGGTGAGTAGTTTTTTCTTCTGTCCTTAACGTTTCTTGAAGTGCAAACATAGGCTGCACAAAAAACTATATAGCTATTATCATAAATCAGTGAGCAATGATAATTGAATAAAACTATTTAGTTTGCAAAGGGGGAGGAGCAGTCTACACTACCAGATGATTCTTTAGGATAATAGCTGCTGCTGGTAATTCTGTTTTCTGAGTTTAAACTGTGGGGAGTTAGGAGTGTGTGATTCAGTTTGCAGAGGGGGAAGAGCAGTCTACACTAAGATTCTGTGGGATAATAGCTGCTGCTCAGGTAATTCTGTTTTCTGAGTTTAAACTGAGGAGAGCTGGGATTGTGTTGCCAGGGCTGATACACTCTCATGAGTGTCAGGTGTAGGCCCTAATCCCACCCTCCTCCCCCTCCCTCCCAGAGCTCTGCCTTCCATTTATGGGGGAACACCTGCCCTGCAATTGGAGGTAAAGGCTTCCGGTGTAGCTCATGTAGTTCTAGCCAATGGGGGTGGGGTTTAAAGACTGGGAGAGAGGAGCTTAGGGAGTTGTACACTTCCCTTATCAGTTTACTGTGTAAGACTGTACCTAGTAACAGGGTTACCCATTTACTGTGGGACTGTATCTAGGAATAGTGGGTGACCCAATTAGTGGGGAAGGGTGTATCTTGGACTAGTGGAGAATCCTGGTGGCTTACCCAAGGATACCTACTTGGAGGGGATGGGACCACACGTCATCAGGGCTGGCATCTTTGGGAGAGTAGTGGGGTGCCCAGGGTGTGGGGCAGTCGAGGCGGCCATGGTAGCGGACTGAGCTTGGAAGTTCAGGGGTTGCCAGTGTGCTACCAGCTGGCACAGCTTAGGGAGGAGGTAGAGGGGGTTATGAGACAGTTGGGGGAGGGGGGAGGTATGGTTGTAGAATAGGGCAGCAGCTCTCCCACGGGGTTGTAACAAGTACTAGGGGTGGGGGCATAGGGAAAGGAGTGCAGGAGAGTACTCTGGGGTCGCATAGGGACCCTGAAAATACCAAGGAAGCAGGCAGGTATCAGGGGACCCCCCACAGAGGGGGGCCAAAGGGAGGACTTTCTCAGGGAAGCAGGCAGATAGTTGGGGCTGGACAGAAGGAAGCAAGGTAGGGAGGTGGATTGCACCTTCAGTTCAGTAACTGCTTCAGTTCTCTTCTTCTGCTTGAGGATGAGGGGGTGATGAAGCCATGACAGGGGCGGTTAGAGATGGAAAGGGAGTGGGGGGCAGGAGAAGGGGGTCAGATAGCAGGAAGAAAAATGGGAGAACTTGGAATGGAGGAAAATGGGGGGAGCAGGGGATCAGAACAGGAGGAGGTAGAGGGAGGAAAGTGCAAGGAGAAGGATCAGTTGGGAGGAAAGGTCAAGGAGAAGGACCAGAAGTACAAGGAGGATACAGTAAAGAGAGCTGAGGGTTTAGGCCAGGGGAATATGATAGGCAAGGAGGGGCTGAATGGAGATGGTAAGGAAGGGAGGATGAGCCAGGCTAGGTTAGCAGATGGGGGGAAGGACCAGTCACGAGCAGTGATGAGGGGGTAGTGGGGTACAGAAGGATACTCAGGAGGAAGAGAGGCATAGGATCAGAGGGGAAGGGGTGGCCAAGGTAAATAAGGAGGAGGCAGAAGGTGGCACCCAGATAGGGGGAGGAGCA
The DNA here is from genome assembly GCA_016271365.2 of Neoceratodus forsteri. Classification (NCBI taxonomy): domain Eukaryota; kingdom Metazoa; phylum Chordata; order Ceratodontiformes; family Ceratodontidae; genus Neoceratodus; species Neoceratodus forsteri. Next base: position 1,398,333,409 of record CM028129.1, on the reverse strand, counting down.
AGGAGCTGGCTAGGGAGAAGGGCCGGTAGAAAGGATGAGGGACAGGAAGGGGGTAAATGGAAGAAAAAGAGCAGTCAGGGTGCTCCTGTTGGGGGATTCCATGATTAGGGGTATCAAATGGAATAGGGAGGGGGAAGCCTGCCCAGATAGAACAAAATGCTTCCCTGGACTAACGGTGCACAGGGCCAAGCATGAGGTATATCAGCTGGCAAAGGGTTGTGGGGGTTCTCCGGACATACTGGTCCACCTGGATACCAATGACATTGTGGGAAATAGCAAGCTAGAGATACAGACAAGGTTCAGGGAGCTTGCCAGGGTCTGTCATGACATACGATGTGCAATTTCCTTCTTGGAAAGCCTACCGGTGCCAAGGGCTAGTGGGGAAAACAAAAGGACGATTAGGGAGATAAACCAGTGGCTCAGGGAGTGGTGTGGGGCCAGAGGGTATGGGTTGATGGGAGATTGGGGGGAGACCAGGGAGGATAAGGGGCTGTATGCTAGACAAAGGCTCCATCTCAATTTGGGGGGAAAGGCAAATCCTTAAGTTGAAAATAGAGGGGTTCATTGGTGAAAGGTGGGGTTTAAACTTGTGAAGGGTGGAGGGATGGGAGAAAAAGCTGTCGATGGGGTCCAATAAAGGAGGGACTCTGTCTCCATCCCCCTTGGGAGCTGGAGGAATGTGGGAAAAGGCCAACTGGTAAGGTACAGACCGGGGGAAGATGGAATCCCCATGGGAACGCAAGCAGGGGAAATGGTAGTATAGGGAAAGGGTGGAAGGTAGTCCTGCTAAATGCCAGAAGCTTGGGCAATTAAATGCCTTAGCTTCAGGTGATGCCAACTGAGGAAGAGGTGGATGTGGCAGCGGTCACTGAGACCAGAGCCACCACAGGGCATGACTAGGACCTGAACCTGGAGGGTTACACCATGTTCAGGAAGGTCGAGGGGAGGGAAGGGGAGGAGGGGTAGCAATAATAGTCAAAAACTGCATTGGCATAGGAGGAGTAGAGGAGGCGGAAGGAACTGTGGATGCGATTTGGGTCACCTTGATAACAAGGGGGAGGCAAGAGAGTAAAAATAGGAGAGGTGTATAGACCCCCTGCACTGGCGGAGGAGCTGGAGGAGAGTCTGGTGGCAGATGTTGGGAGACACTGCAGATTGGGCAGGGGAAGGGTGGTGGTGTTGGTGGGCTTAAACATGCCAGGAACAGACTGGGAGACTATTACATCTTTGGTGGCCAGGGAACAGAGGTTATTGGATGTCATTCAGGACGCATTCCTAACTCAGCAGGTGGGGGAACCGACCAGGGAAGTGTGGGTACGGGATGTGGTCCTGGCAGACAGTGACCAGATTGGGGGCCTGGAGGTAAGGAACCCATTGGCAGGGAGTGACGATGCCACAGTCTGGTTCTGCCTGGACTTAGGAGGGGGTAGAAGGCTGCACAAAGACAGAGGTAACTGACTTCAGGGGGGCAGATTTCAAAGAAATGAGAAGGATCCTTAAGGAGCATTTGGATGGGATTGGGCCAGACATGGACGCTGACAGTAGGTGGGAAATCATCAGGAGGGGGGTGCAGGAGGCTACCAGAACCTGTGCAAGAGTAAGACAAAAATGTGGTAGGGCCCAAAAACCCTGCTGGTGGACCAGGGAGGTTCAGGAGGTGGTGAGGGGAAAAAAGGCAGCCTATAGGCAATTCAAGTGCTCAAGGAGTGAAAGGGATCGAGGGGAGTATGATCTGATGGCCAGAAGGGCCACTAGGGTGGTGAGGGCAGCCAAGGCAAGGAAGGAGCAGAACCTGGCCAGGGAAATTAGGAGCGGGAACAATGGGTTCTTTAGATACATTGGGGAAAAATGAAGGGTGAAAGGGCAGATTAGCAGGATTAAAACAGGGGGAGGGATGGGCACAAAACTCGGGGGAGCAGGCTGAGGTACTAAATGAGTACTTCACCTCAGTTTTCACCGAGGAAAATCAGGGGTCTGCATCTTACATGGGAGGAGATGGTGAAACTGAGGAGGGGGAGACTCTTACTGATCAGCGGGTCTGGGGAGGGGGGGGCATCACTGGCAGGAGGGGGGAAGGCTAAGCAGGGGGACGAGGTAGTGGAGGTGGAAATCATGGCAGAGAGAGTGAGGGAAGCCCTCAGGTCGCTTAAGATGAGAAAACACTGGGGCCAGATAAATTACATCCCTGAGTGCTGAAGGAACTGGAGGATGTCCTGGGGAAACCCCTGGTGGAGCTGTTCAGCATCTCTCTGAGGACAGGGTGGGTGCCCCAGGACTGGAAGGTGGTGCATATAGTGCCTATCCACAAAGGGGATCAAGGAAGGTGGCAGGGAACTACAGGCCTATCAGCCTGACATCGGTGGTGGGCAAGGTGATGGAGGGCATTGTCAAGAAGAGGCTGGGGGGGACCTGGAAAAGTCGGGGTGCCTGGACGATAGATAGCATGGATTCATCCCGGGGAAATCGTGTCAGACAGACCTTGTGGAGTTCTATGACTGGGTGATGATTGCCTTGGACCTGGGTAGACCGGTGGATGTCCTCTTTCTTGACTTCTGCAAGGCATTTGACTCTGTTCCTCATGGGGTCCTGTTGGATAAGCCGGGAGAAATGTGGGTGGGGAACTAGATGATCAGATGGATAGGCAATTGGCTCCAGAACCGGACTCAGACGGTCATGGTTGGCAGGATAGTCTCATCCCAAAGGAGGGTCATTAGTGGGGTCCTGCAGGGATCGGTCCTTGGGCCCCTCCTGTTCAATGCCTACGTCTCTGACATGAGGACAGGTATCAGGACTGAGATGAGTCTCTTTGCAGATGACTCAAAACTGGGGGTGGTGGTGGATGGGGAGGAGGGGAGGGTGACACTACAGGGGGACCTGGAGGCTCTGGAAAGGTGGTCTAGAAAGTGGAAGCTGAGGTTCAATGCAGAGAAATGCAAGGTACTGCACCTGCGAGCCAGAAACCCGGGCCAAGTGCACACCTTGGGAGGGGGATGCTGCAAGTCTCGATGGCTGAGAGGGACCTGGGGGTGGTGGTGGATGTCAAGATGAACAACTCGGAGACTTGTAGGAGGGCAGCGGCCAAGGTCAACAGGATGCTGGGATGCATCACTAGGGGGATCACCTCCAGAAGGAGGGAAGTGATGCTCCCTCTGTATAACTGCTTGGTGAGGCTGCACCTCGAGTACTGCGTGCAGTTTTGGAGGCCACACTTAAAGAGGGACATTGAACTCCTGGAGCGGGTCCAGAAGAGGGCAACCAAAATGATTTGGGGCTTGGGGGACAGGACCTATGGGGAGAGGCTCAAAGAGCTAAATATGTACACACTGGAAGAGAGAAGGGACTGGGGGAACATAATAGAGGTCTTCAGGTACATGAAAGGAGTAAATAGGGGAGGAGCAGTCAGGGTGCTTCGAAGGAAGGAGGGGGGCAACTAGAAGGCATAGGTGGAAGCTGGAGGGGGAGATTCAGGGGAGAAAGGAGGAGGTGCTACTTCACTGAGAGGGTGGTGGAGCCATGTAATGCGCTGCCCAGGGGGCTGGTGGAGGCAGAGATGGTGGAGGGGTTCAAGAGGAGGTGGGACAGGTACGGGGAAGGGTTCTGGAAGCAAAATCCAGTGCAGCGAGAATATCCTGGACTGGGAAGGAAGAAGCCAGAGAGGGCGAGGGGGGCAGCAAGGTCAGCTCCAGGGTGGGGGCTGACCAAACGAGCAAACACAAAAGACTGTTAGGCCTATTCTTCTGGCAATTTAGTATGTTAATATATATGGATAAACTGCATAACCTCATACTATGAAGGGTAATGACATATCTTCTGATGTCAATAGCTTATACTGTTTTGATGTCAGCTTACAGTTTTAGGACTATTTTCTTGTAATTATAACGGAATTATGGCACTAGTGTATGAGGGAGATTGGAAGGCTTCTACCACCGAGCAGAATTTTAATATAAAACTCACAACAAATAGGCCAAACGGTTCCTGCTGCCAAGTGATATTTTAAATTTAACCCCACTATAGGTAGGGTGGGGCAAGGTTCTGCTGCTGAGTGGCATTTAAGCAATAAACCACAAGAAGGTGTGGGTTATGGGGATAGTTACCACGGCTGGTGTGGTTTGTATGGGGAGCTGCATGTGTCACTGTAGCAGTAGTCGTCCCCCCATACACCTTTTGAGTGGGTTATTGCGATTATACCATGTTCTTTTTATTTTTTGTGAAAAGAAAAAAAAAGTAAAATACAGGGTTTCCCAGTTTTAATTATTTTTATTAAGTTTGTTATTCCACCAGAAAACTGAGTTCCTTGTTGCTAGGTGGAATGATGTACTAATCATAATAATTCCCACCCCCCTTGCATGCGAGGCTTGTTTTTGTTGCTCTGTCTCCCTCTGCTACGTATACACACATATTGTCTAGAGCTTCAAACTAACATACTAACATACTAAAAGCCAGCAGAATAGGCCTGATGGTCTGTCGTGTCTGCTCGGTAGCCAGCCTCCTAATGGGTGTTTGCTTTTCAACCCCCCCCAGCCCCAGAGAGGGCCATCTTTGGCTTCAGTTTTCCCTTGTACTTGTCCCACACCTTCTTGAAGCCCTCCACTGTGCCCTCTTCCACCAGACTCCCAGGTAGTGCATTCCATGGCTCCACCACCCTCTCAGTGAAGTAATGCCTCCTGCGTTCCCCCCTGTATTTTCCCCCCTCTAGCTTCCACTCATGTCCCTTGGTTGTTCCCCCCTTCTTTAGTCTGAAGATCTCTTTGACTTCCCCCTTGTTTATTCCTTTTACATATTTGAAGACCCCTATCATGCCCCCCCATCTCTCCTTTCCTCCAGCAAGTACAGCCCAAGTACATCCAGCTTTTCTTCATAGGGCCTCCTCCCCATGCCCTGAATCATCCTGGTTGCCCTCCTCAGGACCCTCTCCAGCAGTGCTATGGCCTTCTTGAGGTGAGGTCTCCAGAACTGCACACAGTACTCGAGATGTGATCTGACAAGGGTGTTATATAGAGGGAGGATCACCTCCCTCCTCCTGGGCATAATCCCCTGGCTATGCAGGCCAGTATCCTCTTTGCTTTTGCCGCAGTTCTTCTGCAATTTTCAGTGTTATTCATTTTGATGTTGACCACCACCCCTAGATCCCTCTTGCTCATTGTGGCTTGCAGTGAGACCCCCCCAGGGTGTATACATGGCCTCGGTTTCTGACCCCCAGATGCAGCACCCTACACTTCTCTGCATTAAACCTCAATCCCTACCTCCTTGACCACTCCTCCAGGGTATCCAGGTCCCTCTGGACTGTCTCTCTTGCTTCGCCTCCATCCGCCAGTGCTCCCAGTTTTGAGTCATCTGCAAAGAGACTCATCCTACTCCTAACCCCCTTCCCCATATCCGAGACATAGGCGTTGAACAGGAGTGGCCCCAATACCGAACCTTGGGGGACCCCACTATTGACCTTCCTGGGGGAGGAGACTATCCCACCCACCACTACCATCTGTATTCACCCCATCAGCCAATTTTCTACCCATCTGAGCAAGTGCCCTCCCACCCCATCCCCCTGCTTTGTTACAGCCCATTGTGAGTGCACCAATCAAATACCTTACTGAAATCCAGGTATAGGATGTCCACCGGCCTATGTCAGTCCAGGGTCCCCATCACCCATTCCTAAAAATTTATGAGGTTAGTCTGACACGATCTTCCCAGGATGAAACTATACTGTTTGTCATCCCGGTGCCCCAACCTTTCCAGCTGCCTCCCGAGCCTCTCCTTGATAATGCCCTCCATTACCTTGCCTACCACAGATGTTAGGCTGACAGGCCTATAATTCCCCATCTCCACTTTAGACCCCCCCCCTTTGTGGATAGGTACAACATGTGCCACCCTCCAGTCTTGAGGCACCATCCTGTCTGGAGAGAGGTGTTAAAGAGTGCAGCCAGTGGAGCTACTAGTGCTTCCGCCAACTCCTTCATGACCCTCGGATGCAGCCCATCCAGCCCTGGTGCCTTATCAGTTTTTAGCACCTGAAGGGCCTCCTTCACCCTATCCACTGTAATTTTTCCCTCCCAGCCCATCCCCTCATTCAGCCTCCCATCCCCTTCTGGTTTTGGGCCTACCTGAACACTAGCCTCCTTCGGTCTTCCAGACTCCATCTGACCTCTTGACTTTGCTGGCTCCTCTTCCCTCCCATCGGGCTGGAGGGATCCCCTGCCTCCTCCTCTCCCTCCCTCTGTAAATATTGAGGCAAAGCACTCATTTAGCACCTCTGCCTGTTGCCCCACCTCCTGAGCCCATCCCTCCCCAGTCTTAATGCTGCTGATCTGTGCCCTCCATTTTCTCTTCTCCCCTATGTATCTACAGAATCCCATTCCCCCCTCCGGATATCCCTAGCCAGGTTTTGCTCCATCCTCGCCTTGACTCCCCTCACCACTCTAGTGACCATCTTAGCCATCATCTCGTACTCACCCCTCTCCCTATCCCCCCACAGCACTTAAAATTGTGCATAGACAGCCTTTTTATCCCCTCATCCACCTCCAGCACCTCCCTGGTCTGCCAACACGGCTTGTTGGCTCTACCATGCTTACGTCTTATTTTTGTACAGGACCTAGTAGTCTCCTGCACCCCCTTCTTAATGGTTTCCCACAAGGTACCAGCGTCCATGTCTGGCATAATCTTGTCCAAGCTCCCCCGGAGAATCCTACCCATGCCCACAAAGTCTGCCCCCCTGAAGTCTACTACTACTGTATTAGTGCGGTTATCCTCCCCCCCAGATACAGCAGAAACCAGACTGTGGTGTGGTTGCCATCTGCCAGCGGGCTGCACACATCAAGGCCCTTTATCTGGTCACTGTCTGCTAGGACAATATCCAGTATCCACTCCTCCCTAGTAGGGTCCCCCAGCTGCTGGACCAGGAAGGCATCCTGAAACACATCCATCAGTCTCTGTTCTGTGGCCACAGAGGATGTCATTGTGTCCCAGTCTGCCCCTGACATATTAAGGTCACCCATGACCACCACCCTACCCTTTCCAAGGTCACAATGACCCTTGATGTCCTCAACTAGTTTGCCCTCCAGGGCCTCTTCCATCGCAGGGGGTCTGTACACCACCCCTAATTTCAATATTTTACCTCCCCTCGCTTGCAGGGTTATCCAAATCACCTCCACCCCCACCAGCCTCTTCCACTCCACTAACCATTATGTCATTTTTGACAATCAGTGCTACACCCCCTCCTCTTCCCTCTCCTCTATCCTTCCTGAATATTTTGTAACCCTCCAAGTTTAGGTCCCAATCATATTTCTGGGTGGCCCATGTCTCAGTAATTGCTGGCACATTCGCTGATCCCTCAACCAGCATTGCCTGGAGCTCAGGCATTTTATTGTCCATGCTCCTGGCATTTATCAGGACCGTCCTCCACCCTGACCCCTCTCCCTTCTCCAGTCATCTTGGCCCTGTGCACCCCCTAGTCGCTCTTTCCTGCACAGTTCTCAATGGATTTGCAACGCAGTCACTTGCCCTCATTTTATGCTCTAGACATGGACCCTGAAGCATCCCTCCTGGAGCTATTCTTTTACTTAACCCTTCCCCCTTTACAAGTTTAAACCCTACTTCTCGACTATGAATCCAGCAAGTTTTAGTTTTAAGATCTCCCTCCTATCCATGTTAAGGTGTATCCTATCCCTAGCATATAACCCCTTGTCCTCCCATGTATCCCCCAGTCCCCCACTAGCCCATACCTTTCTGCCCTGCACCAGTCCCTGAGCCACTGGTTCACCCCTCTAAGATTATACTTGGTCTCCCTGGGCACCCCAATACTGGCAGAATCTTGGAGAAGGAGATTGAGCTTCCTATAGACTGGCAAACCCTGGCCAGTTCCTGGAATCTTGCCTTGCACTAATGGACTGCCGTTGCACAGCGTGTGCTTTCGGGTTGGATTTCTGATGTGCACTGCGAACTGCTTCTGTGTTCTAGGAAGCAGTAAAAAGTGACCGACCTTGTGCGCCTTTTTTAAAATATTTTTTTATTTATATTTAAAATGGAGGAGTGAGAGCAGGAGGTGACCAAAGGGACAGACTGTAAAATTAATGAAGAGAGAGCCAGAGACAGTGACAGGTGAACCAAGAGCTACAGCTGGATTATACTGACAGACTGACAGACTGGTAATGGAGTGCAGTCAGAGCAGGAGCTAAGACTAAGCCTGAGGCGAGGTGGGTGCAGTCTGGGAGGTTATGTGGAAATACTTTTTTAAGTCTGTTGTGCAACATTTTCTTTTTTCAGTACGGTTCCAGTTTCTTGGGCAGGTTTGTGCTTTGTACAGTGTGTGCTTTGGTGAGTGGGATGTGATGGCAGTCGGAGACCGCCGGTTAACGAGCATTTCAATATGGCGGTACTCCGGTTTGAACTTCGCAGGTTGGATGAATTTTCGAGATGGGGCTGACTAGCACCTTTGCTGTGGGTATATCGTAGGATTTATCACTGCAGAAAGGTGCCAGCCAGCTAATCACAGTACAGCATTTAATGTTTTATCTCTATGTCTATGGTATAATTTCATTTAAACCCCACTATGAACAGGACTCCTGCTACTGACTGGTAGTTTGAACTACTATACATTCTACTACAGTTGGGACAGAGGGGACATTTGCCACTGACTAACAGTTTGATTTAAGACACACACCCACACTGTATGAATGGAATGGAGATGGCCTCTGAGCCAGAGCAGCATTCTGACTTAAAGAGGAAAATTCACATTCAGTGGAGCCCACCAGAATGCAACAAAAATACTGCAGAATTGTGCAGCTGAAGTGCTGTAGGAAACAAGCCATTCAAAATAACTGTTAATCCCATTTACCATGCAGTAACCTGTTTCTCTGCATTGCATCCCTGTGGGCTCCAAGGAAACTGCCCCACCACCTATGATGTGCCCTCTCAGTTTGAGCATTGAGGTTAAAAAGCATGTTTTACTTACACTTGTGAATAATGATTTATATGGTTTATATGGTTGAACCTGACAGCCCCCACCTTGATATACTGCAACCTATGCTCCGGCAGCATCTCACCCCCACTGATTACATCAGTTCTAGGGATTGGCTACATTGCACAAATGGTTCAAGGAGCTTTGAAGAACTCTGAATTGCCTGTTGCCAATCCTGCCATGCTTCTGAGGGAAAGTACAGGATGTGCATCCTATGCTTAGACTTGGGAGTACAGCAGGAGAAACAACAAGCAAGTCAGAGCTTTTCAATGCACCTAGAACTACTTGTGCTAATTGAATTCCCCATGGCTGATTCCTGGCTCTGACGTCAGCCTTTGGTGTTGCAAGATGCCACCTGAACATTATTGGTTACATACAGTATGTCTGACTGGGGGGAGGGTTGCAAGATAAACCTAGATAAATCAGTATTATTATTCACAGATTATAGTAAAAGAAATGTTATCCTCCATGTGCAGATCCACAAATTGGGGACTGCTCTACACCATATGTTTGGGAAGCCATCTCACTTTTAAGCCCTACTACAGGTGGTAAGGTCTTCTTCCCCAAGTGGCATTTTGACATAACAGACACAGAGCTTTTTTTTTTTTCTTGTTTTTACCCCCACCTCTACCCAGCACTGTCACCTGACTACCTTGCCTCCACCCACACATCCCGTAGGACCTCCCATGGAGCCCTGGCTTACCCCCCAGGTGGGGACTCAATGGAAGGATCCCACTTTAACCTCCTCCCAAGGGGAATCAAGTCTGCGTTGGGGTTCAGTTGAGCGGCAGTGGTAGGCAGGTGAGGACCCACTATTTGGCTCCCATGTCAGTGTCACGCTGGGAGAGGCATTTTTCAGTGTATGCTCTCTTAAGCATGATGTGCCACATGATGCCAAGGCTTACACCGGTGTCCATCACTCTCTCTCCCCATTAGTGCAGACTCCGGGGCTGCAATACCTCCGGATGTCACCAGAGGTCAGGCCACCCCCAGACCAGAGTACCCCCTGGAGGAGCCGAGCATTCCATCAAACGCTCAAACATCCTCCCCCCAGCCGACCCTCTGACTCCCGGGCTCACTCCCAAACCTGGGTCATCGGCACTGCAAGCAGAAATCCAACAGCTACGCTGCCGGCCCAAGTCAGAGCTTTTTAATGCACCTAGAACTACTTGTGCTAACTGAATTCCCGGTGGCTGATTCCTGGCTCTGACATCAGCCTTTGGTGTTGCAAGATGCCACCTGAACATTAAGTGTGTCTGACTGGGAGGGGTTGCAAGATAAACCTAGATAAATCAGTATTATTATTCTCAAATGATAGTAAAAGAAATGTTATCCTCCATGTGCAAATCCGCTAATTGGGGACTGCTCTTCACCATTTGTTTGGGAAGCCATCTCACTTTTAAGCCCTACTACAGGTGGTAAGGTCTTCTTCCCCCAAGTGGCATTTTGACATAATACACACGTGCCACAATAGTGAAGAGTGGGCTCCTGCTGACAAGCAGTGTTTTCATTTAAACCCCATTACAAGCAAGCTGGAGAAGAACTCATGCCACAGAGCTATATTTAGATGTAAGCACTGCTATGAACAGGGTAGGGGTAGCTCCTTCTGCTCAGCAATGTTGATTGAAACCCTCACTGTGGGTAGAGCTGGGAGGGCTTCTGCCGTAGAGAGGCATTTGCTTTTCAAACCTGTGTTTATCCACTTCACTTCTGACTTGCCCTATCTGGCCAGCCCCGCATCTCCTTCACCCACCTTCCCTAGGTACTAACCCCAGCCTCCTGTTTGTCCATTGCACACCTCTCATGGCAGGGTCCCCAGACAGGGCAATTTCCCTAACAGGGTCAGGATCTGATGTGGAGGCTAGTGCCTTATTGGAGGTGCGAGGCCTTTGGGGTGCCAGATATCATCCTGTTGGTTAATTTTTCCCCCATAAATTATCTCCCAGTGTGAGGGTTGCCCATAAGCAGTGACATGTGGGTGTACTATCTGCATTTGGCAGCTGCCCCTCCTCTGATGTGCCTCCGCTGCACTACCACACAGCTTCTGCCAGGTGGCAGATAAAAAGCAGAGGATTTAATCACACCCTCCCTGATGGAGGAGAGCTGTTTATGGGGTGCTTATCCATCCCCAGGCAGGCCCACTGCATCCTGAGTCCTTTCCAGAACCTGAGTAGAGAGTGGAAACACTGCTTCTGTGCTACCTAGCTGGCCCAGGGAGCATTTTGGTTTAAAACTGCTACAGGCAAAGCAGAGGATAACTTCTGCCAGCAATGAGTAGTTTGATTTAAATCCTGCTACGAGCATTGTAAGGAGGGCTTAGTTTAAATCACAGTTCATATATTAAAAAAAAATGCAAGCAACTCTGTCTCCATTCCATCTTGAGGTTCTAATGATGTCTTACAAACCACCCTAGCTTACCAGTGTGGTTAATAACATAAAACCCCTGAATAGAAATATTTCTGTGTATTGCATGTTAAAATAATATTCCGTATGAAGAACATCACTATGGGCCAGATATTTAAAACTTTGCCCAGTGGGCAAATTGATTGCGCTCTGTTTGCCCGGGGTTTGTGCCCATACACAATGTTCAAAGAGGACTTTTGGATGTGAAAAATATAGTGTATGCAGTGGACAAAAGAAGGGGGAGGGACAGAAATACTGGCGCGGCATAATATTCACCACATTTGTGTTGCACAAAGGGGTTAGTGCAGGCCACTTTGCACAGCACAGATACCACTGATCAACACCCTGACTTACTCTGGGCAACCCTAGTGGCTGCAGGAGTCACTGCAGCCAACAAGCAAGTTGGCAGTTTGGCGAGCACACCCGTTCCCTGGTAGTCTGTGGTCTCCCCTCCCTTCAGTTGCTGTCCCATATAGTTAAAAAGAATTCCCTGGTACCTAGTGGTTCCCCCAACCTCCGATTGCCAACCTGTATGTTTTAAAAATTTTCCCTGGTGCCCTGCGGTTCCCCCCCACCCTCCGATCACCTGCCCGTATGTATTAATAATTATCCCTGCTGTGTAGCAGTCCCTCCTGCCCTCAGATTGTTGGCCCATATGTTTAAAAAACCCCTCCTGGTGCCCAGTAACCCCCCAGCCTCTGATTGTTGATCCGTATGTGTTAATAAATCTTCCTGGTGTCCAGACGTTCCCCTCCCCACCCACTGATTGCTCTCCCTGAATTGTAGACAGTATTTCCCTGGTGGTCTGTGGTCCCTTCCATCCTCCAATCGCTAGCCCCAGTGGTGACAAAAATTCCCTGCTACCTAGTGTTCCCCCACCCTCCAATTGCTTGACCCAGTATATGCTCAGATATTCCCTGGTGCCCAGTGGTCCCACCCCCTCTGATCTCCATACTGTATATTTGAAAGTATGTCCCTGTTGTCCAGTAGTACCCCCCCATATGATATCTGCAGCTATCTGAAGCAAAATGATTTCAATAAATAAAGAAAACCTAAATAAATATCACATATTCGCTGGCATCTAGCAGCCCCCTACACCATGGGCATCGAACACCCACCCTGCCAACTCCCCCTTACCTGAAGCACTGGTGATACATCTCTGATACAGCAACAAGCACAGCTCTCCTCTCACCTCCTCAGCTGGCAGCTGTATGAAAGGTCACGGAGTGCACAGCCTATGTATAGTACAGCAAGCGTACAGCCTGGTGTGCTGTACAAGGAGTGCTCCTTGTACAATACAGAGGCCGTGTGCTCCCTCTAAAGTACATATGACACTCACCCTGAAATATACATAGGATGCGTGCTCCCTGATTTTTTATATGGCAGCCAGTCGAGCAGGTGGGAGGAGGGTTGTACCAGTCCCCATATCGGAGCCATGGCATCGGCATTTCAGGTAAGGGGGTTGGCATGGATGCCTGGGAATGATTACGTATGTAGGGGGATGGGGATTGGTGGGTGAGATGTGCCAGTAAATGACAGGGAATAGGTGATATTTACTTAGTTTTTCTTTATTTATTGAAAACCTTTTGCTTCAGATACAGTATCTTCAGAGATATCATAAATGGTCGATGATCGGGGGGGGGGGCACTGGATGCCAGAGACATACTTTCAAATATATGGGACAGCAATTGGAGGATGGGGGGACCACTGGGCACCAGGGAATGTCTGGGCACATATCTGGGCTAGCTATCAGTGGGTGGGAAGGATCGCTAGGCACCAGGGAATTTTTGTCACTACCAGGGCTAGTGATTGGAGGATGGGGAGGGACCATGGACCACCAGGGAAATACTGTCTACAATTCAGGCCAGCAATTGGAGGGCAGAAGGGACCACTGGGCACCAGAGAGAATTTGTTAAACATACAGGCTGGTGATTGGAGGGCAGAGGGAGCTGCTGGACACCATGGAGAATTATTAAAACATGGACCAGCAATCAGAAGGTTGGGGAGACCACTAGGCACCAGGGAGATAATTTTTTAAATAATGGGACAGTGATCGGGGGGGGGGCACCAGGGATTTATTTTAAACTATACAGGATTGGAATTGGAGGGTGGGGGGACCACTGTGCACCAAGGTATTCATTATTCATTTTAGAGATACAGGATGACACTTGGAGGGTGAGGGGGAACACTTGCCACCAGGAAAATGTTTCTTTTTACAGGAACAAGTGCTCGGTGTGGGAGTGGGGCCAGTCACAGGGATACACATCTGCTGCCACTTCCCATACAGATGAGCCCATAATGGGTATGCAAATGGACCTTTTGTGCCTTGTATGCTGAATGGGCTCATTTACATTAGGATTTCTGAATATCACGCTGGGAGCTACTGGTGCAATGGGATCTGGGGGTGCTATTCCTTGCACTGCCAGGATCCATGTTGGGGCAGCACTATTCAGCTTAGTGCTGCGTCGACATGCCCCTATATTGAGTCGAATAGCACCAGTGCACTGTCTGACTGAATATAGCATCCTCTTTGTCCTGATCAATGGACAAGCGAAGCGCGAATCTTTGCACTTCGCTTTACCCATTTTTAAATAGCAGGCCCCATATGTCAAAATAACCAAACATGATGTAGTACATTTGAGTGTACATACAATGTCTTCAATCACAAAATCAAATGCATGTATCTGAATCAAGGATATTGCTAATGAAATCATTTTTCCTTTTGAAGAGGCTCATAAAACACATACTGCAATACAGCTGGGTATAAAACTACATTTTGGAGTACTTTGCCTTCAGGCAAGTTTATCGTATGGTTCTCCAGCCATTGCATGCTTTGCCACATTAGAAGGCTGATGTAGTGTTTGTTGGTTTTCAGATTTATAAGCACTCTTTTATTTAGCATTGATACTCTCCAAAGACAATAGGCATTTTGTAGGTTCTTCTGAGGGAGGGCTCCACATTCTGTTTTGTCTGAATTAAACGCTTTTTTTGTCCATGATTAAAACCTTTAAAACCAGAAGCAGCTTGAATTGCCCAACATCAGTTCAAAGTTGTACTTGAGTTTTCACACTTCTGAGCAATGTCCGGGATTAACACTTTCCTATACATAAATTAAGTTTTTGTCCATTGTGATGGAGATGCATGTTTGAATTTATTCTTATTTTCAGCTCTTTTATGCTGGCATTTCACAAATGTTTTCTCCTGGGTTGGGTGGAGGTGCACATTAGAAACACTCTGAGAACAAAATGTCATCCTAGAAAGAATAAAATTCAAGATGAGTTCGATACTTGAAATTGCTGAAAACTTGTCAAACTAATTAAAACTTTATATTCTCATAATTATTTTTTTATATGTTGTCTTGAAACCTCAGTAAAGATTGCCCCCCCAGAGGAGTGCAGTGTAAGTTTTTGAAAGCATTTTCTGCATAGATAAGGGTAAAAAAGTATATTTGAATATTATCTTTGTTTAACCTTAGCCAACACCAGTACTTTCCCTTGGTCAGGAGGCAAAGATCGACTGTTGGACACATAGCCAGTTGCAATGTATCAGCAGTTATATGCTTGCCTGTGGGGCAGCAGATTAGAAAGTTGTGGATTCTAACCCCTCACTAAGGGTAATACCCCTAACTGACACTGTAGTGTAGTATGATGGGGGTTGTCAGTGACATATTAATGAGCAGAAAATCTGAAATTTGTGGGTTCTAGCCCCTTACTAGGTACTAGTGGTAATACTCCAAACTGACATTGTAATGCAGTATGGGGGGAGGGGGACTGCTGAGAACATTCTTTTCCCCAAAATGGTTAACAGATTGCTAGACACAAAAACATTTAATTTGACGGCAGACAAGAACCGCTTGGTTCACCCAGTCTGCCCTTTTTCCCTACCTACTGTAATACCACAGATCCTACTTGATCTACTGCTTAACCCTTCCTTCCCTAACCACTAAGGTGCCCTTATGCCTATTCCATACATTCTTCAATCCCGATACAGTTTTTGCCCCCACCATCTCTGCTGGGTAGCTGTTCCAGGCACTGTGTGACAGATCTAATCCCAGTTGCTTAAAATGATTTCTCAGTATCCAGGAAAACATTTTACAGTAATGTAAAGAAAAAACTGAGTTTTCATTTAATTAATTTTCTGTATTAACACCCCCCCCCATTCTTTGCTACTGAGGATGTTTGCATGAAAGCAGAATCTTTGTGTCTGGGACTTCAGTTCAGCCTCCTGTTTTGTCCTGGACTGAGATCATAAAACTTTGTTTGTGACATCACAGTCTGTTGCTGTGGAAATTAAGATGCCATAAACTCAGGGTTTGGACTACAGCACAGGAAAAAGCAAGAAGATGAGAGGAAACTGGAGACATAGAGATCATGTTTTCATACAACTGTGCTTTGTAATAAAAAAAATGAGGGGAGCTATGTAGAGGCAATAAATGAAATATACAGGCAGCACAATTGTGTCTGAAGATTATGTTTGAAAACCTTTTCAGGATATTAGGAAATCACGAAGTTTCGAAAGAAAATACATTCTGAAGGCAATTGAGATTCATCTGCCAAGTTTTCAGAAGCAAATGCATCGCTTTGAAAGACAGGAACTTAAAGAATCATAGCAACTCATCTCTAATCATCACAAAAGGTTCTGTTTCCTGTCTACCCCTTCAGAAATAATTATGTACTCACTACCATAACTTGGAGATCTATAGAGATGCATGGAACAGCATAGAGTTTGTGTTAACCCTTTCTCTCGGGTCTCATCAGGTCAGTTTTTATATATTTTACTGCAATACAGTCAGCATGCCATTGTAAAGTCCACAATGTGAGCTCCCGATTTTGTCATCCATGGAGCAGTTGTCAGTTTTTTAAACATAATACACAGTAGCATACATAGTAATTTAAAGTTGGAAGGGACTCTAGGTCCGACATGTCTTCCTCCTGCTCCATAAACAGTTATGAATAAGTATGCTGCGTAAACCTGTGTTAATCACAACTCTGCACTTCAGACCATACTTTCATAAATATGATGTTTCAGCTATTACACTGTACTAGTGAATACTTTTTTTTTCATTTTCAATGTTCTTTTCCAAGGTTTACAGCACATCATGGTAGTCCAAAATGTCTATATAAAAAAAGTATTTGCCTCTCCCAAATAAACTCACAGTGCTTTTATTTATGATATCATAGTTCCCCCCAAAACAACAGAGGATGATGTCACAAACAGCAATTGTGAGGTTAGAAGGGGAGACTCAGATATATTTTTAAAAAACTCAGTGAAATAGGTACTGCATTATCTACAATATTTAAAAGACCAACAACAGGGAAATGTAAAAAAAAAAAAATAGAAAACACTAAAGTTAAAACATAATTTGTTTAAATCTAGTGTTGGTTGGCTAGGATCTGCAGCTTATCCATCAGGTAGGGAGATGGGCAGACTAGGTGGGCCAAGCAGTCCTTATCTGCTGTCAAACTTTATGTTTCTATGTTCTATGTTTCTAAGTTTCAAGCTTTTTTATTATAATAGAGTTGATCTTTAAAGGGTGTCCCTTTCCACTCTACTTCCCATGTTATCCAGTAAGTCTCTTGGCAAGTAGAAATTTGTACAGGCTTACTGCAAAGGCCTGTACTGTCTTCATGCACACTGTCTCCACTGGTAGGCTGTTCTATAGGTTTACCACTCTCTGACAGAAGAAGTGCTTCCTAATGTTACCCTTGAAATTACCACCTCTGAGATTCAGTGCATGGTCCTTTCTCCAGTTGGAGGACACCAGATTACACATCTCTGCTTAGCCTTGTTGATACCCTTGTGTATGTGAAAAACTGAAATCACATCCCTTTTTAGTCTCCTCTTCTCTAAGATTAACACATTAAGGGCCACCAGCCTCTCCTTACGATCTTTGTCTTCCACACCCCAAATAATTTTGATCACTATATATTGCAACCTTTCCACTGCCTCAGTGTCTTTTTCTTTTATGCTAGGCAGCCCAAACTGCATACAATATTCTAGATGGGGACAGACCAAGGCCTTCTAAAGAGACAGGATAACTTCCTCTACCCTGCTGCTTACCTTCATTTTGGTGTGCCCCAGTATTCTGTTGGCCATTTTGGCAGAAGCCATACATTGCTTCATCCCTCATCTTCTGTAACTCTCTGGTCATAGTCTTTCTGTGCTGCAGCAAGGAGCCCTATACAGTGTGTGTCTTCTGTCTGTTTTTCCTCCCAAAGAGTAACACCTTACATATGGCTGCACTGAATCCAAGGCACACAGGGTCCAACAAATCAGCCAGCTTGTTTAGGTTCTCCCAAAGTTTGTCTCCATCCCCCAAGGAGTCCACCACCCTGGCCATCTTAGTCTCATCAGTAACTTAAGCAGCCTGCTACAGACCCCAGCTTCTAGTTTGTTGATAAAAAATTTTGCAACATCAGTGACCCCAGAATTGATCCCGGAGTGCCCCTCTCCACTCAGAGTAGTGCTGTCCACCACAGCCCTCTGCTTTCTGCCCTAAGCCAGTCAGCAATCCACCTTGTGTGTGCCTCCTGCATACCACATTGGTGTACTTTGCCCAGAAACGTGTCATGCACCACAATGTCAACAGCCATCTTAAATCATGCTGTCATCCCATACCCTGTCATGCTTTATTACTTACTTCCAGCACTTTCATTTTTTCCTCTTCCAACTCCAATTTATTTCCTCAAAAGGTTTCAGCAAATAAACCTTTCTAAATGCCCTTTTTTTTTTTGCACTGATGAATTCCTCCGTATAAGTCTGCATCTGGTTTTGGTGTCAAAAACTACATGAAATACAACATCATCCTACAGCAATTAATTCATGAACGTGAAAACTTCATCTTCTGCCAGCAGCTTTGATAAAAACTTGCACAAAAGAAATCTAGATACTTACAGTAGTTAGCTTGGGAGACTATACATAATGCCTAAAAGTAGCACTTCTAAAACTCCAGAAGCAGAATGTAACTTAAATTTAGATAAAATAATTTGCAGTTACTTTTCCCCTGTCATCATGTTCCCTGCAAAGCAATGAACTCTGATTCTTCCAGTTTCCAAAGTAGTATTACAACATATTTATTTATTTTATTTAGTTTTTGTTGACTGGGTAAGTGCACTAGACAAATTCTGCCTATTTTGAGGCACGGCCTGTGGGGGGGGAGATACAGATGAATGCCAACTGACCTCGACTCAGATTAAGCTGTTGGTGGTATTTTTAGTGAACGAGGGAAATTTGGCCAGGACACCGGGGAAATTCCCCTACTCGTTGGTAGGGGGAGCTGCTGTCCTACGGAATGGACAGTAGTCTGGGTCTGGATGGCAGATGGAGAGGTTGCTTCATCTGAGCAGCTGGTGATTTTATCCCCGACCGTAGCTGTGGATTCCTGAGGGGATACTGAGAGTTTTGTACCAGTTTCTGATGCTATTTTAGTGATCCCGTCTGATGTACCTCTCGACTTGGAGGTAGCAGAGACAGCGACTGAATTATCTCGAAATGTGCAGCCCTGGATTGCAACAGAGCACCTCAGGAAAGTGAATCTGCCTGCACAGGCTATATTATTTTCTGTGGATTCTTGTCATGTTGGCAGTGCTGGAGTTTGTCAGCAAGCGGCTGACAGGAGTGAAGTTTCTGCGTCAGTAACGTCTGACGCATCAGAGCTGAATGCTGCTGGTATGCGGAAGCAAGTTTCTGTTGTGGAACAAGATGCTCCCTTTTCAGAACAAGACTGGTCAAGGGATGCGTCTCTCTCGAATGCTGGATGGGTACAACAGGCGGATGGTCGTTGGATTCCTGACTCGGGATGGATTTCCTTTTCAGATTCTACAGAGGCTATTCCTCAGCCTCCTGTGACAGGTACTGGTGTTTCTGCTGGACATTCCTCTGATAACTCTTCATGGACTCCAGGGGTTTTAAGGGAGGAGGGGTCAGGTACAGAGGCGGGGATGCTGGATGGTGCACCTGTACCCTCTGGACGCTGTCCCCCAACCAAATCTCCTAGGGCCTCCCTCCCTTCCCCTAAGGATGGTAAACATCAGCGTGGCCCTCTTTTTCTGATTTCCGTAAGGGCAATAAAGTGGAACAAACTCCTCGCCACAACGCAGTTAGACTGCAATACAGAGGTGGATTACAGGAGCAACATGACAGGCTTTATGTGGCCCGAACTCTACTGATTAATTCTAAGAACTTTTAGGCTGGGGATATTTTTGCACATATTAATATTAAGGATGAGGACAACTTTGGTATTAGTTTTAAAACCTTTAGGGGTTTGGACACCTTTTGGAGGAAATATGAGACACTTAAACTAACTGCCTTATGGACATCCTTTTGGGTGATTCCCCTAACTAAACCTCTCTTTAAACCTGTTACTATTATGTTTAGAAATGAGGGTGTTAATGTGGGAGATATTCTCTTTTGGTTGGGGGAAAAAATGTGATGTTTTGGGCCCTTCTGAAGCCATTATGGATTCGGAGGGCATTTGGACTGGGAATTGGAGGTTTAAGATAAAACTGCGGATGACTGAAAATGAAGTTAGACATATTCCTAACAGTTTCTTTTTGAGTAAAGATCGAGGGGTATGTTTTTATCCCAGGCAACTGAAAGCCTGCTATAAGTGTGGCAGTGGCACCTTAGCAGTACCTGTGATAGGGTACGTTGTGCTTTGTCTGGGGACTATGATCATGACAGTGCTGTATGTAGGAATACATTTCGTTGTGAGCTATGTGATGAGCAAGGCCTTGCATACCATCAGTGTCCCTGGGCAGGTCAAAATAGGCCTGGTGGCCCTGATAAAGATTCTCTTATCAACCAGGCCCAGGATAGATGTAGACCTCACAAGCCTGCATCTACGGCTGAGGAGGACCCTCCCCCATAGGCAGCTGGTCAGCCTGACATTGCTACTCCTCCTTTTGATCCTGGTAAACCTGGTCAGGATCTTTCTGGGGGTGCTGTTGATTTTCCTGCTTTTCCTCTTACAGAATCTTCCTCCTCTACGACTTCTGCGGTTGTACCAGAACTTCTACACCTATGCCCCCCAGAACAAAAATTATTTGCATTATTTGCAGTTACGGGATCAGTTCTATACTTTAATGTCTCTACCTAATGTTGCAGATAGTAGGATTCAATCCAAGTTGGCTGTGCTTAAATATGTTTTCTTATCATGCTGCTACAGCATCTTTTTGTAATGCTGAATTTCGATATGGTACAACTAAACAGTCATATTCTGACCCTTATATGGCCTGTAAGGATACAGTGTCTCATAAGGTCATGACTGGTTTGTATGACAGTACTGGTAGTCTAAGAACTTCAGATGTAAAGATTTTAGATATTGTTCATTCTCACTTGTTTCACTTTTTAGGTTCTAAATCTGTTTTTCTGAAGGACTGGGGACATATATACCTTTCCTAATTCCTCGATTGAACCCTGCTTTATTAACTGAGTTGGAAAGGCCTATCACTGCTCTTGAAGTTAGGTAGATTATTGCTAAATTGAAACCAGGGGTTTCTCCGGGAGTGGATGGCCTGACACATGATTTTTATAAACTATATGTGGATGAATTAAGTATTATTCTATCTCATGTGTTTAATGCTTTAGCTAAGACAAAAGAGGTTTTTGTGCAGGAATTTGTTTTAGCACTAGTAGTTTTTATTTTCAAATCAGGAGACATGTGTGATCTATGTAATTGGAGGCATATAAGCCTTCTTAATACAGACTATAAGATTTTTTCTTCAATTTTGTGTAAAAGGCTACAAAGGGTAGCATCTGTGTTGATCCATCCTGCGCAAACTTGCTCTGTTCCTAGTAGGAATATTAAGCAAAGTCTATTGTTGTTGAGAGCTCTCACTGAGTTTGGCAGACAAAATAAATTATCGGGATTCCTATTAGCTTTGGACCAGCAAATAGCTTTTGTTACCATTTCACATGACTTTTTATTCACTGTTTTAAAACACTATGGGATTCCTACTCAATTTTTGGCATGGATTATGCTGTTATATAAAAGTGCTTCTTTCTCTCCAATGGTTAATGGACTAATAGGCGCCAGTATTGCTTTGAGAAGGGGAGTTCGACAGGGTTGTCCTTTAAGCCCTCTACTTTTTACTTTTGTTTTGGATCCATTGATTGGATGGATTGTTAATGATGATTTAGCTTGGGGGATTTCCCCATCTTTAGACATTACTCCCCAAAATATTTCTGCCTATGCAGATGATATTTGCCTTATGGTATGGGATTCAGTATCAGGTACTAGAGCCTTACAAATTTTTAAGGATTTTTCAGGTTTCTCAGGAGTGGGTCTTAATTTTGATAAATGAATAGGCCTGCAATTAGGCCGTGGCACTCAGGTTTCCAGGCTAGGACCTATAAATATAGTTTCTTCTCAGATTAAGATTTTGGGGTATATTTTGGAAATTGTGATACTGCTTTTTCTTAATTGGAATGATAAACTGGTAATAGGAGAATGAAAGGTGCAGATTTGGAAATCTTGAACCTTTTCGAAAAAAAGATTTTAATTATAAAAACATTTCTTCTTCCAATATTTTTGTATATTAGTTATGTTTTTCCTATGCCAACACAACTTGAAACATGACTATTGAGTTGTTGTTTTTTCAGATGCTTTGGGGCAGCAGATTAAACCCCATTAAGAGGGATTTCACTTATTTGCGAGTTAAGGATGGGGGTTTAGACATGATTAATCCAGTTGTTTTTTATTTTTCTCTTTTTTTTTAGTTCTATTTTGCATGATGGCCCAAGAGGTATGGAAGACACATGGGCTGACTGGAACGATGAATTGTTTAGTGCCTTTTTTCAGTATTGGAGGGATTCAGGGGTTAAAGGGGTTAAAGGTTTAGACATTCCTGAGTTTGCAGTTCCTGGTTTTAAAAAAACTGAGATTATGACGATGGTCAAAAAATGAAGCCTTTCTAATGAACAGGAAGCAGATTTATCATCAGATTATGGAAATGAACTTCACATTTCAGGTAGATTTTCCCAGGTGTCGCCCGTCTAACCTACAATTTGCTCTTAAACTTTTGAGAGATCCTCAGGTTCAAACAACATGAAGTCTTGCTGTATGCTGACTAATGCAGTTAGGCCAAGCCTTTAAACTGCCCCAGAGAACAAAGGGTTAAACTTTCTATGCAGCGCATAGAATGCTGAGCTCGAGCTCGGTTGATGTCTCTGTCTGTTTCCCTTTGAAATCTAACCATCAGATTCTTTACTATGCCTCGCTGAACAGTCGCTCCGGAGATTTCTCCAGCAGCTCTGTTCAAAAGTTGGTTGAAGTGTCGGTTTACTGTTGGTTTTTAACCAAAATTTATTTCCACATAGTCGGTTCAATCTTTGTCTATGGTACCATGAGTACTAGATAGGTTTTGTACTGTTTTTCTGTGTGGAACTTGTAAGAGTGTGGATCGGTTTGGCTGAACCGATCATTTGTTGATTCTTGTATCTTACTTTAGTGTGTGGTTACCGGTCCTTATTGGTTCTTAAAAAAACGTGTTTGGTACATTTTTTTCCAAGACCTGTGACACAGTTAGGAACCAATAAGGGAGTCTTGCCTGGTGGTTGCCGAAAAAAGGTAAGTTTCGTTAGGTTGGCTGGGTTTCAACACTGCAGTGAGTGTGGGGAGATCTTTGCTAAGGCCAATCCCCACACCACCTGTGTTTATTGTCTGGGGTTTGAACACCTCGATTCAGACTGCCACATTTGTAAAAACTTTCCCAAATCTACCCTTGAAAAGAGACTAGGTAGACTGAGGGAACAGGAGGCCAAGAATTCGCTGACCTGGATGGCCAGCCCGGTTTGGTTCTGACTGAACCAGAAGGAGTGCCCTCTGACCAGGGCAATACTTCTTCGGGCAAAAGGAGAGACGATCCTGAGGGTTCGGTTTCGACAAAAAGAAAACGCAAAGAGAAATGTTCCAGTTCGGATCCAGAAGCCCATGTTCCAAATGCTGAGGAAATAGCCAGAGCGATTTGGATTGTGGAATTGCTTCGCCCGGTTCCGACCAATCCGGCACCTTTTGGCAGGGGCTCGGTTTGGTTGGTTCTCCTGGTTCACGATTATACCCCTGAAGAATTTTATGAACCGGAGTTTGAGGAGGAGGGGGAGTTTGAAGATGATGATGGTGATGGTGAAAGTCTGGATGTGCCTGTGGAACCAGACATCTCCCCAGACAGACCTTCAGGTGTATCACCTCCTAGGCTTTCTGAGTCCCCTTCCAACTTTATGTTCTACAGAAAGGTGGCTGAGACCCTCCAGCTTCCTATGGAGGAGGCAATGGAGGATCAAGAGGAGCCTGATTTTGTGGAAATTATGGACATCCCAGAGTCCAGAAGACTGTCTATTCCTCTTCACAAATCTTTTGAGAAGCAGACACAAAAAATTCTGAAGTCTCCCAATTCTTTACCTCCTGTTGCTAGAAGAATGGACAAGAGGTATACACTATCAGGCTCAGGTGTTTTTATATCAGCAGAGCAGCCATGTTGGGGCTGTGCAGGCTGCTGCCTGTGATAAAGCAAACATTCCCTTGGCTTCACACCCCCCAGACAAAGACTCCAGGAAGATTGATGCCATGGCGAAAAAGCAGTACATGGCATCTTCCTTGGGACTCAGGCAGGCAAATTATATGGCCTATACAGCCAGGTACCAGAAGTCCAGGTGGGACACTGTACTGGCACTGGCTAAGCAAGCCTCCCCCCAGCTAGTCAAGGAGCTGAAGGAGGTGGCTGCAGATGGGATTGAGGCATCAAAAGTTCAGTTTCATGCTGCTGTGGACTCCAATGATGTGTCATCAAGAGTCATGGCTATATCTGTGGTTCTTCGGAGAATGGCTTGGCTCAGATGTACTAGCCTCTTGCAGGATACCCAGACTAAGGGCATGGATTTTCCTGTAGTGGGTAATTCTCTGTTTGGGGAGCAGACAGAGAATTACATGAAGAAAATGGATGAGTACAGTACCACTTACAGGAGTGCTCAGGCCAAAGAGAGGCAGGCAACTCCTCAAAGGCAGCAGTCTAGGGGCAGGGGCAGGCCTTTTCATATGCCCTTTTACCAAGCACAGGCCTCTTTTCCCTTTTCTCAGAGGGGGTTCTTCAGAGGGAGAGGCAGAAGGGGGGATGAGCAGGGCTGCATCCACTCCTCAGCCTAAGGCCCCTGCCAAGCATACACCCTGATGGGCCTGCCTGGGCCAACTCTCCTATTCCAGTAGGGGGCAGGCTGACTTACTTCATCCAGGACTGGATGTCTATTACATCAGACAAGTGGGTCCTGGAAGTAGTAAGACAGGGACTGGTTCTCAGCTTCAAAAAATTTCTGAAGATGAGAGCCAGATCTTTTCCACCTGCAGGTCTCTTAGAAACCCTTGCCCTAGAGGCAGAGATTTCATCTCTGCTGGCTTTAAGAGCAATAGAGAGAGTATCTACCCTACACTCGGGCAAAGGTGTGTACTCCAGGTACTTCCTTACCCCAAAAAAGACAGGGGAGTGGCGATCCATCCTAGACTTACGATACCTAAACAAATATCTTTTAAAACCAAAGTTCAAGATGGTAACTCTGGGAATAATCCTTCCCTCTCTAAGGCCAAGGGACTGGCTAGCCTCCCTGGACCTCAAAGATGCCTATTTTCACATTCCCATCAGGTGCTCCCACAGAAAGTACCTCAGGTTCGAGTTGCCCTCAGACCACTATCAGTTCATAGCAATGCCCCTTGGCCTAACGTCAGCCCCAAGGGTCTTCACAAAGTGCCTGGCAGTAGAAGTTGCCTTTCTAAGGAGGCAAAAGATTTCCATTTTTCCATATCTGGACGATTGGCTAATGGTGGGTCAGTCTCCAGACCAAGTCAGGTCAGACCTGCAAGTAACCCAGTAAGTGCTCACTTCTCTAGGATTTCTTTTCAACCTTCCCAAGTTAGTTCTTGAGCCAGTCCAGCTTCTTACCTTTATAGGGGCAGAGCTGGTTACGGTCAAAGTAAGGGCCTTTCTTCCCCTGGAAAGGGCAAGGGTTCTTATAGAACTAGCCTCTTCCTTCAGCCTTAAGGTATCTCGACCAGCAAGGCATTTCCTCCAGCTCTTGGGCCACATGGCAGCTTCCACAGTAGTGGTCCAAGGGGCAAGGTTCCAGATGAGGGACATTCAGTTCCGTATGAGGGATTTTTGGTCTCAGAGGAAGGATTCCCTTACCAAACTGATCCCAGTGACTCTGACCTTGATCCAAGCCCTTCAATGGTAGCAGGATCAGGACAATTTAAGGCAATGGGTCCCATTTGCCACTCAGTCTCATTCAGTGGTCCTTACCATGGATGCTTCCCTTCTGGGTGGGGAGCCCATCTGGGGGCCCTCACTGCCCAGGGACTGTGGTCCCCTCTGGAATACCTTCTCCATATCAATCTCCTAGAACTCAGGGCAGTTTTTCTGGCCCTGCAAGCTTTCTCTCAGTCAGTACAGAACAAGGTGGTTCAGGTCAGAACAGACAACACCACCACCATGGGGTACATCAACAAGCAGGGAGGCACTCGGTCTACGGCCTTGCACACAGAAGCCATGAAGTTGTGGTCCCTGGCTTATTCCCTGCAAACTTCTCTGATAGCAGTTCACCTTCCAGGAAAGGACAATGTGCTAGCAGATGCACTGGGCAGGATCTCACAGAGGCATCACAAATGGTCCCTGGGCCCTCTGGTATTGAAGGTGATTTTTTCAAGGTGAGGCACTCCAGAGATAGATATTTTTGCAGCCCCAGACAATCACCAACTTCCTTTCTTTTGTTGCAGACCCCCAGTCTTGGGCCCAATCCCCCTGGATGCTCTGATTCTGAACTGGGAAGGGACATTTCGGTATGCCTTCCCTCTTCTGTTCAAAGTTTTAGTCAAGATAAGGTCACAACCTTGCAAAGTAAATCTGATTGCTCCAGACTGGGCCAGACAACCCTGGTACCCCCTGTTGCTATCCCTAGCAGTCCATCTTCCCCTGTCTCTTCCCAGGAATTACAACCTGTTAACCTCCTCTCAGGGGAGGATTTGTTACCCCAAACTTCAGTCTCTCAATTTCAAGGCATGGCTCTTGAAGAGTTAGAGTTTGCAGATCTGCATCTGTCTCAGGGGGTTCTGGATATTCTCAAAGCTTCTCAAAAGCCCTCCACCAGAAAGACTTATAATTCCAAATGGAAGAGATTCAGCTTTTGGTGTTCCAAGAAGCATATTTCTCCAGATACTGCTGAATTACCTACAATTCTGGATTATATGGTCCATCTTAATGGCCTAGGCCTCAGACCAGCTACTCTCAAGGTATACTTGTCAACTGTTTCTGTTTTTCTGTCAATGGGGAAGTCTTCCTCACTATCATCCCATCCTGTATTCTGTAAATTTTTTAAATGATTGCTTCATACCAACCCTCCTTTTAGAGCCCCTGCCCCTGCCTGGGATTTAAATGTTTGCATTGCTCAACTTATGCAACCTCCTTTTGAGCCTGTGTCCTCAGCAGAGCTTAAGTACTTGACTTGGAAAACTGTGTTTTTGGTAGCCATTACCTCTGCCAGACATATCAGTGAATTGCAAACCCTGTCAGTGGAACCTGATTTTAGCTCCTTTCACAGGGATAAAGTGGTCCTCAGAACCAGTAGAAGGTTCTTGCCCAAAGTGGTTTCAGATTTCCACTTGAATCAGTCTATGTCTCTTCCTGTTTTCTTCACTGATCATTCTTCCTCAGGAGAGAGGAGGCAACACAGTTTAGATGTTAAAAGAGCCCTTAGCTACTACGTAGAGTGTACCAAGGGTCACAGGTTTGGTTTCCTCCAGTTGTTTCTCACTTATGGAGAAGTAGGAAAGGCAAACCTGCCACCAAGAGAACTATTGCCAGGTGGATTGTGTCTTGTATACAATTCTGCTATGAGAAACTGGGAAAGATTCCACCCTCAGGCCTGAGGACTCACTCTACAAGAGGCACAGCTGCTTCCCTGGCTGCTGCCAGGGATATCCCTCTCTTAGAAATTTGTCAAGTAGCCACCAGGAAAACAGTCCATACCTTTACCAAGCAATACTCTCTGGATATCCCAGATAGGAGTGATGCTCGGTTTGGCACAGCAGTACTTCCGAGCCTATTTCCAAAGTAGGTTCTGTCCCTCCTCCATGGGGGTACTGCTTGGTAGTCTGCATTAGTCAGAATATAGCAAGACTTCATGTTGTTTGAAGAAAAAAATTACTCACCTTAGTAATTATGTTTCTTCTATTGAAGTCTTGCTGTATTCTGACTTCCCCCCGCCTCCTCTCTCAGAACCTGGTTTTTGGGAAATGGGTGGACAGGTGCAGTGTTGCACCTCAGGGGTGCTCCTTTACACCCTCAGCTTTTCTGTTTGGGTGTTTATTTTGTGGTTATTCTTGTTTGAATTGGTTT
Source organism: Neoceratodus forsteri (assembly GCA_016271365.2). Taxonomy (NCBI): domain Eukaryota; kingdom Metazoa; phylum Chordata; order Ceratodontiformes; family Ceratodontidae; genus Neoceratodus; species Neoceratodus forsteri. Next base: position 1,398,305,680 of record CM028129.1, on the reverse strand, counting down.
TGTGTTTTGTTCTTCCTGACTTGAGTTTTCCTTTGGGAATACAAAACTTTTTGTTGCCAGTTGACTAGCAAAAATTTTACAATTTCCACGTAGGATAGCTAGTGAGTTTTTGGTTGTACGAATCTAACAGTTAGATTTCAAAGGAAAATGGACAGAGACATCAACCGAACTCGAGCTCAGCATTCTATGCTCTGCATAGAAAGTTTAACCCTTTGTTCTCCGGGACAGTTTAAAGGCTGGGGCTAACTGCATTAGTCAGAATACAGCAAGACTCCAATAGAAGAAACATAATTACTAAGGTGAGTATTTTTTTCTTCCAGTCCATATGTGGGATGTGACTTGGTTGTGTTGTTTTGGTAGACTTGGGGTACGAGGGAATTGGAAACACAAGGCTATGGAAGAGAGGGATTATTTACAACCAGGTTGTCAAGGTTTGTTAGAATCTTTAGATAATTTTTTTTATCAGCTGTCAGTATATTACCTTGTTTTGGTCAGCCCTGAGAAATAAGTGGAATTGGGGTCCAATTACCTATGAATCCCTTATTCTGGGGGAATATTCATTTTTTTTTCGGAGATATCATCCAAGTGCACTTAATATTATTTTTGCTGGCATAAAATTTCATTTGTGGCAAGCCCGCTGTTTGTTTTATACTCAACATGTTGTACTGCCAAACTCTGATTATTTCACAAATTGAGACTGCAATACGAAAGATTAAATCTGTTGAATTTTTGCAATTGTATAGGAGACAATTTGTTATGTATTGGAAATGTATGGATCTTTTATTTTGATACTTTATTATTTCCCTTTTTCTTTGTATTTTGTTAATTGGTTTGTTTGAGATGTATTGAGCTTTCTTGTGATGTACTTTATCTGCAATAAAAAATTCCCCTACTCTTTTTGATAAGTGCCATGGGATCTCTAACATCTACCTGAACTACCACCAATCCAGGCAGATGGGACCTCAGTTTAACATCTCATCTGAAAGATGGCACCTCAGAAGTGCAGCACCCTTCTCATGCTGCACTAGAGTGTCAGTGCTGGGATATTAACCCAAGTGCCAGATATGGGAACTGAACCCAAGCCCTCTGATCTCCCATCATCATCTCCACATAAAACATGTGGATTGTCTGCTTGAGGTTACAAACTCTCAGCTTTTATCTTTGTTACATTCACAACAAACATTCGTCAATGCTGAATGTTTGCTTGCAGTATAACACGGCTTTAAAGAGCCCCGGATGTTGTTGGGACAACTCTGAAAAACATAATATCTAGACAGACACAATTTAGCTTATATTTCACCCTTTTTTGTAAGTGTTGCCCCTATTTGTTTATTACAAAGGAACATAGAAACATATAATTTGCTGATGGCTCGCTACACCTAGTTTGCCCATTTTTAACTACCTATAGTTTCACTGCAGATCCTACTTGATCTCTGATCTATTACACTCCCCCACTTCCTGTCCCCTAAGATTCCTTAGTGCCTATCCCATGCATTCTGGAACCCCACCACTGTTTTCACACCCACCACCTCTGCTGGAAGGCTGTTCCAGGAATCCACCACTCTTTCTGTGAAGAAGTACTTCCCACATCTGCCCTGAATTTACCACCCTCCATCTTCATATCATGCTCCCTTGCTCTTGAGCACCTTTTTCCTGAAAAATACTTCCCTCGTTTACCTTATTTATTGCCTTTAGGTATTTGAAGGTCTCTATCATATTCCTCCTTTCCCTCCTCTCTTCCTGCATGTTCATATTCAGGTCCTTAAATCTCTCCTCGTAGGGCTTCTGATGCAGACCCTGCACCATTTGACCTCCTCTGGACTGCCTCCACTCTGTCTATGTCCTTCCAGAGATGTGGTCTCCAGAACTGGACACAGTACTCTAGGTGGTGCCTTACCAGTGACCTATACAGAGGCAACACCACCTCCCTCTTTCTGCTGGTGATACCCCTTCCTATGTACCCCAGCATCCTACTAGCCCTCCCAATGCCTCGTCACACTGCCTGGCCGTGTTTAGGTCATACAATATGATTACCCCAGGTCTTTTTCCTGTTTGGTGGTTGTCAGTGTCAGAAATGCACTCAGCAGGTCAGGCCCACAATGCCAACCTCTGAGCGCAGTAATATGAACAGATAACAGACAGGGTAACCCTCCTGTCTGCTTGTGGGTCTGAATCACTGTTGGTCTCAAGTTCTGGGAGGATTCAAACTGTGAATCTTATGCTAGCGTACCCAAATGTACAGGTTCAGATAATATTCTCTTCGGGGAGATGCAGTATATCTTTCGCCTAAGGGCACCTAACCAGGTATCCAAAATGAACCCTTAAAAGTCTATAAAAGACCTTACTGTAGGTATATTCTTAAATTTTCCCAGTTTAGTAACACCATCAAGCTTTTGAACAGTTTTTGTCAGTCTTAACCCTCTATACGTCACATGCAAAAAGAGAACTGGCAGACCCAGGTAGTCTTTTAAAATAAAGATTTTACTAAAGATGATAAAAATATGCAAACTGTAAACTCAGAACAATATATCAAAGAGCATACAATCACTTAAAAGAAAACAATGAAAGGTACAAAACAAAACCTCCTACCACAATACATTTAGACTTTTTCTATCTAATGTATTACCTCTTTAAGTGCCTATGTTAGATCACAGAGCTGTGTCTTTCTACAGTCCCAAGATGGAATATATCACAAACAGCTCAGACACAGCATTAGTTTAAACTGTGTCTCCCCACACCTCTTTTCTGTGAGTCATCTAGCTCCTCCTTGTTGAATATAAAAAATATACAAACAGGATGTCCTATCAGGAGGTATATTAAATAAGGTGACATCAGCAACAACTAATTTCCCAACTATGACTCCTTAATTACAATTTTCTCTTTGATCTTGAGCAGTTCCTATTCCCAAGGCATATCAAAGAGTTTTACAAGTTTTGGTACCAAGGTGGTATGAAATGTTCTTCCTACAGGCATCATAAAACTTTACGAGCCCTATATCCTGGCAGCTGGGTCACTTATAATTAAGACAGAAAAACAGGTAACCCTTAATTAAGTCTCTCTGGTCTTTTAATTACCTCCTGGTTTCAGGTCACTTGTCATTTCACTGAAACCTGAGGGGGGGCACCCATGGAATCCCAGGCTCACGTACTATATTTTTATATTACAAATATCATACAGCAACCATAACCAGCTGGCCAAGCGTCACAATCCTCCCCACCTAGACTGAATTTGGGGCTCTATCCCTTGCATGGGATGAGCTCCACAAGTCAGTTCACTCCTCATACAGACGCGACAGGCCATCAATGTTCTGATTGGTCGCTCCAGCCCTATGTAAGACTGTCATGTCATACCCTTGCAAGGCAAGACTCCATCTTAATAGTATACCATTAGTTTTCACCATTTGTGTTAGCAAAACCAGGGGGTTGTGGTCAGTGTGTACCTCAAAATGCTGCCCATATAAGTATGGCTCTAACTTCTTTAGGGTCCACACTATGGCAAGACACTCTTTTTCCACAGTAGAGTAAGCCTGCTCCCTGTGAAGTAACTTTTTATTCAGGTACACTACAGGGTGATCTTTTCCTTGGTTGGATGTCTGACTCAGTACTGCCCCCATACCCATGTCTGAGGCATCAGTCTGGACTATAAAGGGTCTGCTATAGTCAGGACTTGTCAATACAGGAGCATTGCACAGTGCCTCCTTCAGTCGGGTAAAGGCTTTTTCACAGGCTGGTTCCCAGGTAATTTTCTTAGGCATCTTTTTCTTTACCAGGTCAGATAGGGGAGCAGCCAGGGCACTGTAATTGGGTACAAATTTCCTATAGTACCCTGCTGTCCCTAGAAAACTCCTGACCTGCTTCTGCATTTCCAGTCAGGGCTATGCCTTGATCACCTCTATTTTTACTTGGTTAGGATGCAGCTGTCCCCAGCCTATAACATGCCTGAGGTATGCCACTTCAGCCATGGCTATCTGGCACTTCTCAGCTTTGACAGTGAGCTGGCCCTCTGTATCCTGCCCAGCACTTCCCTAAGGTGGGACAGGTGTTCCTCCCAGCTGGCACCAAAGATGGCAATGTCATCCAGGTACGCCATGGCACACTCCTCAGCACCATTTAACACCTGGTTCACCAACCTTTGGAAAGTGGCTGGGGCATTCTTCATTCCAAAAGGCATTACTTTAAATTCAAATAAGACTATCAGAGTGATGAAGGGTGACCTCTCCCTAGCTCTGTCTGTTAACTCTACCTGCCAATACCCCTTTTTCAGTTCAATAGTCATAAGGTATGTCGCCCCTCCCAACTTATCCAGGAATTCATCCATCCGGGGCATCAAGTGGGTGTCTGACTTCGTGACTGCATTTAGTCCACGATAGTCCACACAGAAATGAGTAGAGCCATCTGGCTTGGGCACAAGGACTATGGGAGAGGCCCAGGGGCTGTGAGATCTCTGGATTACCCCTAAATCCAGCATTTCCTCCACCTCCCTTCTAATGTACTTTTGGACAGCCTCTGATACCCGATATGCTGTCCGCCATATGGGCGTCTGTGTCCCTGTCTCTACATCATGTGTCACTAAGGGGGTTAGTCCAGGCTTGGCGCTAAAGAGTGGGGCAAAGTCTGCTAAAACCTCCCTTACTTCCTGGATCTTGTCTGGGGCCAGCTGGGGAGACAATTTAACTGCCTCCACAGAGAACTCCCACTTGCTTTCTTCCAGCAAGTCCAGAAGGGAGTCTCCTTTGTCCGTCTCCTCCCCAGGACTACATACTGCAAACACCATGTCAGCCCTATTAGCATATGGCTTAATCATGTTGACATGGTACATTCTTTCTGTCTGCCTTCTGTCAGGTAACTCTAAGATATAGGTCACGTCATTTACCTTTCTAACTACTTTGTACAGTCCTGCCCACTCAGCCTGCAGCTTGTCTTTCTGGACCGGAAAAAGGACCATGACTTCCTGACCCACCGTGTATGAGCGAACTCATGCTCTGCGGTCATACCACACTTTTTGTTTCTGTTGGGCAGCTGCCAGGTTGTTCTGGGCTGTCCCCATAAGCTCCTTCAGCCTTTCCCTAAACCTAAGGAAATAATCCACTATGTGAGTTCCCTGGGTGACATGCTTGCCTTCCCAGTCCTCCTGGATCAAGTCCAGGGGCCCACGTACCTGGCGTCCAAATAAGAGCTCAAAGGGGGAAAATCCTGTTGACTCTTGGGGCACCTTTCTGTATGCAAACAACAGGTGAGGAAGGTATTTCTCCCAGTCCCTCCCATGCTGTTCAGCAAACGCTTGGATCATTGACTTCAGGGTACCATTAAATCTTTCCCCAAGCCCACTGGCTTGCAGGTGATAAGGTGTCACACACCTCTGCACCACCCCACACTTCTCCCAGTAACATTTCATCAGGGTCCATGAAGGAATCTGGACAGGATAACCTCCTGCGGAAACCCAACATGGGAGAAAATCCCAAGTAAGGCATCTGCCACTTTGTCTGTCCTCAGTGATGATAGGGCAACTGCCTCTGGATACTGGGTGGCATAATCCACTGCAGTCAGGATGAACCTCTTCCCAGAGTAGCTGGGAATATTTAAAGGCCCCACAATATCCTTTTCCACCCTATGGAATGTCTCCTCCACTATGGGCAATGGAATTAGGGTGGCTTGGGTTTACTTAGCTGCCTTCCCTATTTCTTGGCATCAGTGACAAGACCTGCAATACTCCTTCACCTGCTGGGTGAAGTTGGGCCAATAGAAATTCTGGGCCAACTGCCGCATAGTGCGTGTGATTCCCAGATGACAAGGGAATATCATGTGCAATCTTGAGCAACTGCTCACGATGCCCCTGGGGAATGACAAGCTGCCTACCTATCACCCCTCCCTCTGTCTTCACATCCTGAGTATATGTCAGTCCATTTTCCCAATAAACTTTATGTTTACCGTCACCTCCCTTTGCTCCGTCAGAGTCTGCCCAAGCCCTCAGCTTCTCTAGACTAGGGTCACTTTTCTGAGCAGCTGCAAACTCTTTGCACATTCCCAAGGCTTGGGACAGGTCCCCTTCAGTCTCTAAACTAGGGTCCCTAGCACTAGCATCAGGGCAGTCAGGATCACTGTCATCCCTAACCCTCTGACAATGGGTCAACCCTCCTTCTTTGGAGTAACCCTCCATAGCTGTGTGGTTAACTGCTACTGGGGAAATTTCTACATCCTTTTCATTAGTCTCTATATCAGAAGACACAGGCTGGGGAACCAGCCTTTCAATGGTTTCCACAATGGCTTCTGTGGGTCCAGGGAACTACAATATTCCCTTGCCGCTTGGCTATGGGTAACTGCACACACCATCCCCTGTTTGAAATTGTTGCCGAGGATGACATCAACTGCTAATGGTTTGGCTACAGCCACCTGTTGCACAGTTCCCCCAGTTTCACACCAGTCTAGGAGAACACTAGCAAGTGGCAATGTTTTCTCCTCACCGGTGAAGTCTTGTACAGTTACAAATTCATTGGGTATAAGCTGACCAGGCTCTACCAGATCCCCTTTCACCAATGTCAGGGATGCCCCTGTGTCCCTTAACCCTTGTGTCTGTACACCATTCACCGTGATTGGGTGCATGTGTTCCCTCATGTTCACAGGCATGCTTCCAGGGACACACAAATAACCCACTTCTTTCTTAGCCCCATGTTGCATATTGCTCGTCCTTTTGAGACACTATCTGGCAATATGCCCAGTTTCTTTACAAACCAACATTTGTTTCTTTTCTCAGAACAATCTTTTCTTTGAAACCTGGGGCTAACTGGTTTCGGTAGAGGCAGTGAGGGTTTTAGTTGCACTGAAGGTGCGCTTTTCCCTTTCTGCACTGCCACGCCCGCCCCATTTTCTCTCAGAGCAGGTCTGCTCTTAGCATAGCAGTCTGAGAGTTCAGCAGCCTCATGCACTGTTTTGAGATCTTGTTCCTCCAGCCAGGTTTTCAGTTCTGCTGGGCATGCCCCAAAAAATGTTTTAACAAAATAGCATTTTCAATGTTATCTACAGAGTTTGCTTCAATTCCTTCCCACCAACGTTTTAAACACTGACGTTGCTTTGTGGCTAGCTCCTTGTAACTCATATCAGGGCTTCTCCTGAGCTTACAGAATTTAGCTCTGTATGCTTCTGCAGTTAAAGAGAAACACTGGAAAAAGCACAGCTTTACCCAGACACTACAAAAATTCCTGATTAGTGCTGTAAGATTAAAACAAAAATAATTACACTAATTGATTTTTTAGTGATTTAAACAGTGGCCTTCAACTTTCACTTTCTATTGCTGGCAGCCACCATTTCATGAGTAGCAGAGAGCTTCCAGAGCTCACTTTATGCTAATATGTCCTGCCAACCAATAGCTGAGGTCAAACAGGCATATTAGCATACAGTGAGCTCAGGAAGCTCACTGCTGCTCATGAAATGGCTGCTGCCAGCAATAGGAAGTGGAAGTTGTGGGTAGCTGTTCTAAATCATTAAATAAAGTTGTTACTGTCTGAATGCATTAATTGAGAGATTCTGTAGTGTCTGAGAAAAGCGGTGTCTTTTCCATTGTTTCCCTTTAAATAAAACTTTTTTTTAAAGTGCAGCTTTAAATTTGCTGTAATCATTACTGTCCTCATTGTCCATTTGACCCGATGCATCCCGAACTTTCCCACTAAGTAGTGGGGATAGCTGGAAGCTCCAGGACCCTCTAGGAATTTTTGCCTGAATGTAAACTTTTTCAAAGGAGTTTAAAAAGGCATCCATATCCTCCCCCCTTTAAATTCAGCTATCAATTCAGAATTTAATTTGTAACCCAGTCCTGTAGTTCCAGTTAAACCCAAGCCACTTACCTGCTCTGGAGCTAGTGGTTGGAGTCGTATCTTCTCCAGTTCACGTCGCCTCTGACACTCACGCTCCTCATAGTCCACCTCTCACTGTTCTCACTCCCTCTTCTCCTCTGCAGCTCACTACTCTCGCTTCTCTTCTGTCTGGAACTCCAGCTCCATTCTGCACAACTCAATCTGCAGCTTGACTGCTTCTGGCTCCAGAATGCTGGTGACCTTCCCCTTCTGCTGTGGCCCTTCACTGGCACTGGCCCTGCTGTCATCCTCACTAGATCTGGACACTGCACTGGCCGCTGGCCCCTCCATGCCCAAGGTTTGGTCTTTTACAGTCACAGTCTGTGACTCGATGCTCTGGGCATCTGCTGCCATCAGGGTGTCCATGAGGTTCTGCTTGGTGGCTCTTGCCTCTTGTAGGACTCCTCTGTCCTGGCACAACTGCCTCAAGTAGTCTGCAGTGTACCCACTGTAGTTGAAAGCCATCTTCTTCCCTAACTATGGCTACTCTAACTTGCACTTTAGAAAACAAATAAAACAGGTATGAACTTGACTGTAAGCAAAATTATATAGTTCTGTTTCCTTTCTTAAAAAATAAATCACTGCCTTATTTTACAAGTGAGCTGTACAGTATTAAGCTGACACACTGAACAGTTAAAGCATGTGTTACCAATTTTATCCCACCGCTGCCACCAAATCTGTCACAAACGCACTCAGCAGGTCAGGCCCTCTGCTCTCACAGTGCCAACCTCTGAGCGCAGTAATGTGAACAGGTAACAGACAGGATAACCCTCCTGTCTGCTTGTGGGTCCGAATCACCCTTGGTCTCATGTTCTGGGGGGAATCAAACTGTGAACCTTATGCTAGCATACCCAAATGTACAGGCTCAGATAATATTCTCTGTGGGGGATGCAATATATCTTTCACCTAAGGGCACCTAACCAAGTATCCAAAATGAACCCTTAAAACTCTGTAAAAGACCTTAGGTATATTCTTACCTTTTCCCAGTTTAGTAACACCATCAAGCTTTTAAACAGTTTTTGTCAGTCTTAACCCTCTATACGTTACATGCAAAAAGAGAACTGGCAGACCCAGGTAGTCTTTCAAAATAAAGATTTTACTAAAGATGATAAAAATATGAAAAATGTAAACACAGAGCAATATATTAAAGAGCATACAATCACTTAAAAGAAAACAAGGAAAGGTACAAAACAAAAACTCCTACCACAATACATTTAGACTTTTTATATCTAATGTATTACCTCTTTAAGTGCCTATGTTAGATCACAGAGCTGTGTCTTTCTACAGTCCCAAGATGGAATATATCACAAACAGCTCAGACACAGCATTAGTTTAAACTGTGTCTCCCCACACCCCTTCTGTGAGTCATCTAGCTCCTCCTTGTTGAATATAAAAAATATACAAACAGGATGTCCTATCAGGAGGCATACTAAATAAGGTGACATCAGCAAAAACTCACTTCCCAAATATGACTCCTTAATTAACATTTTCTCTTTGATCTTGAGCAGTTCCTATTCCCAAGGCATATCAAAGGGTTTTACAACTTTTAGCACCAGGGTGGTATGAAATGTTCTTCCTATAGGCATCATAAAACTTTACAAGCCCTATATCCTGGCAGCCAGGTCAGTTCTAATTAAGACAGAAAAACAGAAGACCCTTAATTAAGTCCCTCTGGTCTTTTAATTACCTCCTGGTTTCAGGTCACTTGTCATTTCACTGAAACCTGAGGGGCCCATGGAATCCCAGGCTCACATACTATATTTTTATATTACAAATATTATACAGCAATCATAATCAGCTGGCCAAGCAGCACAGTCAGTACCCCCCCATTGCTGTATTCCACCTATTCCACCCCAGGTGTCTATATCCCAAGTGGCCTGTCTAGGAGTGGGACAGAAAGCAGTAAACTAGGTAAGAAGTTGGTTGAGCCAAAGGGTGGTGGTAAATGGAGTCCACTCAGGAGAAAGCAAGGTGACCAGTGGCGTGCCTCAAGGGTCAGTACTAGGCCTGATTCTCTTCAATGTCTTTATTTATTTAAAGTTGGTAACCAGGAAAGGGACACTGAACTGAGGCTCATTTCAGGTGCAACCTGGGGGACGGGAACAGGGCAGTCAATCAAATAACAAACAGAAGACTTGTTCCAAAAATTACAGAGTAAATGTACAAAATTACAAAGTAGGCAGAGTGCAAATAATAATTTTGCAAGTGCCATAATATATAAAATAGGATAAAAATGACATAGATATGAGAAGGGGAAGAGGAAATTAAGAGAGGTGGGGTAGGGACGGGTGAAGGAGGGTAGGAGAGACTAAGGAGGGGATAGCAATGAGAGGTGGAACATACATGTGGTATATATCAGTGACATTGCAGAAGGACTAGAAGGGAAAGTCTGCCTATTTGCGAATGTAACAAAATCTGTAACAGGGTGGACACACTGGGCTGAGGGGATGAGGAATGATTTGCAGAAGTTAGAAGAATGGTCAAGTGCTTGGCAGCTGGGTTTCAACACTAAAAAGTGCAAAATCATGCACTTGGGGCACAGGGACCCGGGGGCTATGTACCAATTGGCAGGGGAGGTACTGGTAACCACCAAACAGGAAAGGAACATGGGGGTAATCATTTCTGATGACATGAAGGTAGTCAAGCAGAGTGAAAAGGCAGTGGGAAAGGCTAGTATAATATTGGGGGTGCATAAGGAGGGATATCACCAGTAGGAAGGAGGTAGTGTTGCTCCTGTACAGGTCACTGGTTAGACCACACCTTAGGTACTATGTCCATTACTGGAGGCCCCACCTCCAGAAGGACAGGGATACAGTGGAGGCAGTACAGAGGTGGGCAACCAAAATGGTGCAGGGACTGAGCCCTACAAGGAGAGACTAAGAGAACTGAATGCTGTATGTATTCGCTGAAGGAAAGGGGGGGGGAATATGATAGAAAAATTCAAATACATAATAGGTATTAATAAGGTACAGGAAGGTAGCATTTTCCACAGAAAGACAGGCTCGAGGACAAGGGGTCATGCTATGAAGCTGGGAGAGGCTCAGAGAGGATGTTTGGAAATATTTCTTCACAGAAAGAGTAGTGGAAGTCTGGAACAGCCTCTCAATGGAGGTGGTAGGTGCCAAAACAGTCGCAGGATTCACGCATGCATGTGATAGATACAAGGGGACCTTGGAATGAACACAAGGGGTGGGGGCGATGGGAGATTGTACAAGGGCTGCGGTGTGCACAGTAGGTAGGGAAAATGGGCAGACTGGATAGGCCAAAGGAGTCTTTATCTGCTGACAACTTCTATGTTTCTATGTAAGTGCATTATTCTCACCCCAGAGTCCTTTAGCATCAGTAACTAAATGCACTAAGCTGACTAGGTTGAACTGCCTCGGAGGTGGATCCATGTGTAGACCCCTCACCCCTGCCTTTTTACCAAAATGACAGGTGGCATGCTGTTGAAGCTGACAGCAGTACCTGGTGGGGACCTGGGTTCAGGGAGGATGAGGTTACTTGGCACAGGGGGACCTAGGTTTGGCTACTCTGCACAGGGGCACCCAAGTAAATCCGAACACAGGAAGCAATAACTGTAATGTCCAGAACCAGGAATGGGATTCTTCAGTGTGGCTTTTATTCACATACTAGCTGAACAAAACAAAGCATAGATGGACCCCCATGGGGCTACATTTCCTGGTAATGCAGATTAGAGACTACAACGGTCCACTGGAAGAATGAACCAATTATACTGTTTTCAGGCTCTGGACCCACCAGGCACACAGCCCGGACTTGCATGCGCTTTGGGTACACAGCCCGACTGGCCCGGCTCCCCCGCCGGCCACTTGATCCAAGGTCCATTGGAAGAATGAACCAATTATCCTGTCGTGGCTCCCCATACCACTTAGAGTCTGCGACTCCTATAGAGATTTTCCCTTTTGCAACCCCACGTCTGGGTACTTCCCCCATCACTGGCCAAGTGCATGAGGCAAAGTAGCAACCACAGCAGAAATCCATAGAGGTGGACTTGGTTACCAAAGATGGGGGGTTTGCCCACCTCCAGCTCCCACAGCCCATACCCGGCCATTTCCCTGGGAAAACTGAAACTTCTGAGTGTAGATTAAATGGTAGGTTAACTGGCGCATCTCCTCTACATATTACTTGAATCATAGATACATAGATACATAGATACATAGACAGTGTCGGCAGATAAGGGCCTATGGGCCACCCAGTCTGCCCATTTGAGCTTGTAAGTTCAGTTTGTTTTCCTAGAAGTCTGTTGCCCCTTAACCCTGACCTCTAGAATTCCTTTATGTCTATTCCCATGCATTCTTAAATCCCGTGATTGTTTCAGCCCCCACCACTTCCTCTGGCAGGGTGTTCCACTTGTCCACCACCCATTCTGTGAAGAAATTCTTTCTCATGTTTCCTCTGAATCGTCCTCCCTCCAACTTCATCCCATGCCCTCTAGTCCCGGAACATCTTTTTCTCTTAAAAATGGTGTTTTCCTGCACCCTGTAAGATACTTGTATGTCTCTATCATATCCCCTCTCTCCCTCCTCTCCTCCAGGGAGTACAATCCCACAGCACTCTAGCATTTGACACTACTCCACTTGTCTGGCCTAGTCCTATTGGCTTCCCAAAATGTAGCTCAATTTCTAGATTCCCACACATGTCCCAGGGTGAAGAAAACATTTTGCCCTGTCATGTTAGAGCAAACACTCACCCTTTAGTTGCAGGTGCCCTATAGGCGAATCACAAATCTTCCAACTTTCCAAACAAAGTCTGAACTGAAATGGCAGCTTTTCTTCCTCTTGGCAGAATTAAGGGGATTGCCCCAGGAATCTGCATGGGGATCTTTACATCCCCCCCCCCGGAGGGAGGGGCACTGAGACTCGAACAGCGGTCTCCACCACTTGAGCACACCTTACGTGCTCAAGATAAACTGGACACTGACTCCTTCTTACTGAAGGCAAACTGGAACTGAACTTTTTTCTTTGAAAACTCCCAACGTTCTATCTAACTCCCTCTGCTGCAGATTCCAATGTGGCTTATGCAGCTGTGAAAGTTCTATTGGTGATGTCATCCCTCAGTCTCAGCCGACACTGAGAACAGAGTGAGACAGTGTGAAACCCATTTAACTGGAGTTTCACAAGCTGCCTTCCCTGCCTACCACTAGGTCTTACTGGGATTCTGGTAACCCCGGATAACAAGGGGTTACACGTGACGAGAGGAAAGACTGTCAGCAGTCATTATTTACCCGCCCTTAGGCCATCCCACCCTATGCTACTCAGCGGAGGGGAGATCAGGCCCTCCCACCATGCAACACAGGCAGGTAACACTAAGGGCCCAGAGGCCTGTAGCTGACATGTCAGCATCTACCTATCCACTTACTATGGACACCTAATGGCTCTGGTAGAACTATCAGAGCATAACCCTGATAGATCAGCACTGAGGACCCCATGGCCACTGAGGACCACAGCCTGTCTATCCCCCCAAACCCTCTAGGGAAAACCTATCTGCCTCTAACATAATATTCCAAAACAAAAACAAAAACAACCCGGGGACCTCCCCGACCTTGGGCAACCTGCAACCACACCATTAAAATACCACATTACTGCCTCCTCCCTACCCCCACAACCACACCTGTGGAAGAAAAGGGTTAATACAGCAATAACCATAACAATAACACCACAGTTCTTTAAATTTCTACACAATAAAGCACTGATGAGGAACTCCGATGAGCCCCTCCTCCTCCTCCTCCTCTTCTTGTCTTCTCTTCTGTCTTCCCAGGAACACCTGTAAGAAAAAGAAAGACACACACACTCCTAATCTGCATACACAGTCTACCAAAACCCCTACCCATCAAAACATTGAAAAATCCCAAAACAATTTGTTTTTTTTTTTAGAAAAAAGGTAGAAAAACAGTATTTACATTAGATAACAATGACATTATTTACAATACACATTTGGTGGGATGGAGTGCCCTAAGAGTCCCAACTAATGACCACAATGCCCAAAGGCTAGTCTAATAAAGAGTCTCTCCTGGGCCGGAGCCCAGTGAAGCACAGTTCTAAAGGCCAAAGTCTCGAAGGGAAGAGTCTTTGAGGACAGTTCACACATTTTGAAGTCTGTTAGTATAGGGTGTGTACTGCAATGTCATAAAGATAGAAAAGTTCGGACTTACCAGCCACTTGCAGTACGAGATTCGGCACCAACCTGCACCTCTGACGAAGACTCTCCCTGGCAGCATTTCTTCTGATACAGCTGGGCGGACATCTTCCGGGAACCACAGGAGGGCACATCTGGGAACAGCTGGGATTGATGTCATCTCTGGAGATGGAACCTTAGAAGAGGAACAAAAAGAAAACAGCTGGTCCGACGTCATCCGATTACCAGGCGATGAACAGGAAACAGCTGGGCTGGTGTTCTCTCTGGATCTGAAGTCATCTGGTGGGCCAGTTGATGGTTGCTGGACAGGACAGTACACTGTAGACTGATGAATGTGGGACACCTGAGTCCTGGATATTCATATTGGCAGATCAATAAGGCACTTCACAGTCTGATGTGGCAGTATTGACTACCACTGCTTGGCTCTCCATTTTGTAGGCACGGGCACATTTGCTGAGAGGTCCTTGCACTGAGGCCAATAGTACCAGGGATCAGGGGCTTGAATTATTACCCCGTTTGGGCGCACATAATTCACATAGTGGGAGATTTCACGTCCCTCTCCATCCACTATTCTCACTCTGTCCATAAACAGTGTCCTGCCTCTCTTCCACTGGGTATACGTTTCGTGGAACAGTCTATTCTTTACATGCTTGTTGGCCCCAGGATGCACACTTTTCATTGCTTCATCCCAGATCCAGGATTTCCCGAAGTTCTCAATCTCTTCCCAGACTTTTCGAGGAAAGGTAGGAAAGGTCATACCATAGATCTCATTTGCCTTTCTATGAACCAGTCTCTCCTCTTTACTTGCTTTGGTCAATCTGAGACTGCTGGCCTGGCTTGGGGGTGGCCAGTTCTGGTTCTGCCAGCTATGGATCCTTAAGGACATTAGAAACGGATCCCTGACTTCTTCGTCCTGTAAAGCCAGGGCAGTGGCATCACCACTTTCTTCCATACATTCCTCCAAGGCAAGATCTTGAGGCTGTGTACCCGTTCCTTTTTCCAAAGGCCACATAGGTTCCCCCTCATCTTCCTCTTCACTGAGGATCTGAGCCCAGGAGTGAACAGTCGTTCTCACCCCTGAGACTATTCACTCATCACTAGGTGCAGAGGTTGACACCTCCCATTCAAAGGCCTCCAGCATTTCATCTTCACCTAAGAGACTTGGGCTAGGCCCCCCCACCTATGGGTCTATTGATGCTTTATCTGAACTTTTTTTCTGGGATCCAGCATCCGAAACTTCAACTTCTGGTTCTGTCTCTTACTCTGCACCCTCTAGCTTTGTGCCACACTCCCCCGAGGGGCCTTCCTCCACAGGCTCCGCCTGGTGCTGTGTGCTGCCAACTGCAGATTCCTGAATTTTTGTCCATGTGGGGGCCAAACGAATTGGAGGCGCTTTATACAAGCCATATTTTTGTAGGCATCCAGCACAGTGAGGAATCATGAAGACGTCCCTGCCAGCACTCAAGCATATTTGGCATACACGCACTGGATAATTAGGAATCGCCACATCGGGAGGCAGTTGCCCTCCATAGCACCACTTTTTAATATCTCTCAGTCTATTTACTGCTGCTGTTACTGCAACCCAGGCATGATCCGGGTAATGAGCTGGTCCTGAGGCCATAACTGCAGAGAAACAAACAAAAGTTCACTGTAACTGAAATTCCCACTTTATTGAACACACTCTGTAGCTGTAAAATGGCTCCTCTGCTGCTGTGTTTACTTTACTACCCCACCCTGTAATGGCGGAGGCAGCACTCCTATGCATCAACATTTAGAATCTGGGTCAAGCCACTGCGCACCCGATTTACACAAGCTACTGATAACTTTTACTCAAACTGCATTACTTGCTCTGATCTTGCTTTAAACACATTTACAGGATTTTCCACGGACTTTTTACAAGCTGGTATAATTTATTTTATTCACAGTCCCTTAAAGCTTCAGTTTTTTAGCACAGGATGGCCTGTATTTCTAGTGCTGCATTTTGCTACAACCCACAGTCTCTCTCTGGCTGCAAACTTTAAACTGAGGCTAATTTCACTTCCATGCACACAGTCAATGGCTTAACAGACTTGCACTTGCTGGCAGGACTTTACACAGTTGTTACTTGCAAAGCGACTACACTGTTGCACACACATTTTTTATGGCATAGGCTGAAAATCACTGTTTTAGCAGTTTCTTGGTTGTTTACTTATTGTTATCAGTAGCAATTTGCTGCGATGGGGAAAAACGGCCTGCAGCCAGTTCTTGAAGGCCTCGGTACACAAACAGGTGGGCAGTCCTAGCGATCGTCGTTTTAAACACAAAACTTGCAATTTGGATGATCGATTAGCGGGTTGAGCCCGATTTTAAACTAAATAGTCTATTTTTAAACTGTTTACAATGTTTTGAACACTCTGCGATGCTCCTCCACTGCCAGTACACGCACTCCACTCTCACTTCCTCTCGAATGCTGGGGCAGTCTCTGTAGAGCTGACTGAGGGGCGGGACTGATTGTAGCCTGACCAACCACACGACGCCATGCAAATGAGCCTCTTCTTCCTCGTGAGGGCTCTTCTCCTCACGGCGATCATCGAGCAGGCAAATTTAAACTGCAGAATGCAACTTTTTCTTCTTTTCCAACTGACTCCATGACAGGAGCCCATTTCAGCCATATAACATAGCCATTTACTCTGCAGTCTCTCAATTCACTCAGAAAGCATTTCCAACGTCCAGGGCACAATTTTCCTGTTGCTACCCCAAGTCTTCCACACTTTTCTTCACAACAGTTCATTTTTAAAAGCATTTCAAACATCCAGGGCACAATTTTCCTGTTGCTACCCCTAGTCTTCCACACTTTCCTTCACAACAGTTCATTTTAAAAGCAGGCAAAAACACTGTAAACACTTTTGATGCAGGACAAGGGCACACTCTTTAGCTTTAATGCTCCTTGGTAAACAGTTGGCAATTTTAAACAGCAGCACAAGATCCACAGCACACAGCAACACACGCTAGAGAAATTGCTTCAGCTTTTTGGGCTACCCACTGCCAGATAGCCAAAACGCTAGCCCCCCTTGCCCAAGCACCTTCCTCCCAGAACAAAATCCAAAGTGGTGCCTCCATTTTTGTAGACCCTCACCCCTGCCTTTTTACCAAAATGACAGGTAGCATGCTGTTGAAGCTGACAGCAGTACCTGGTGGGGACCTGGGTTCAGGGAGGATGAGGTTACTCGGCACAGGGGGACCTAGGTTTGCTACTCTGCACAGGGCACCAAGTAAATCCGAATACAGGAAGCAATAACTGTAATGTCCAGAACCAGGAATGGGATTCTTCAGTGTGGCTTTTATTCACATACTAGCTGAACAAAACAAAGCATAGATGGACCCCCATGGGGCTACATTTCCTGGTAATGCAGATTAGAGACTACAACGCGGTCCACTGGAAGAATTAACCAATTATACTGTTTTCAGGCTCTGGACCCACCAGGCACACAGCCTGGACTTGCACGTGCTTTGGGTACACAGCCCGACTGGCCCAGCTCCCCTGCCGGCCACTTGATCCACGGTCCATTGGAAGAATGAACCAATTATCCTGTCGTGGCTCCCCACACCACTTAGAGTCTGCGACTCCTAAAGAGATTTCTTCCTTACTTGTTATGACTCCCCATCTCACAAAGAGAATTTTTCTTCACACTTGTTGTGGCTCCCCACACCACTTAGAGTCTGCGACTCCTAGAGAGATTTTCCCTTTTGCAACCCCACGTCTGGGTACTTCCCCATCACTGGCCAAGTGCATGAGGCAAAGTAGCAAACTACAGCAGAAACTGTAGAGGTGGACCTGGTTACCAAAGATGGGGGGTTTGCCCACCTCCAGCTCCCACAGCCCATACCCGGCCATTTCCCTGGGAAAACTGAAACTTCTGAGTGTAGATTAAATGGTAGATTAACTGGCGCATCTCCTCTACATATTACTTGAATCACACAGCACTCTAGCATTTGACACTACTCCACTTTTTTGGCCTAATCCTATAGACTTCCCAAAATGAAGCTCAATTCCTAGATTCCCACACATGTCCCAGGGTGAAGAAAACATTTTGTCCTCTCATGTTAGAGCAAACACCCACCCTTTAGTTGCGGGTGCCCCACAGGTGAATCACAAATCTTCCAACTTTCCAAACAAAGGCTGAACTGAAATGGCAGCTTTTCTTCCTCTTGGCAGAATTAAGGGGATTGCCCCAGGAATCTGCATGGGGATGTTTACATCCCCCCCGGAGGGAGGGGCACTGAGATCCGAACAGCGGTCTCCACCACTTGAGCACACCTTACTTGCTCAAGACAAGCTGGACACTGACTCCTTCTTACTGAAGGCAAACCGGAACTGAACTTTTTTCTTTGAAAACTCCCAACGTTCTATCTAACTCCCTCTGCTGCAGATTCCAGTGTGGCTTATGCAGCTGCGAAAGTTCTATTGGTGATGTCATCCCTCAGTCTCAGCTGAGACCGAGAAAAGAGTGAGACAGTGTGAAACCCATTTAACTGGAGTTTCACAAGCTGCCTTCCCTGCCTACCACTAGGTTTTACTGGGATTCTAGTAACCCCGGGTAACAAGGGGTTACACATGAGTATGCATATAATGAATTGGCTTATCAGAAAAGAGCAGGATGGTGTGCTGAGTGGAGCCTACCCAGTGGGCACCAATTTGTTTTCTCCGACTGACTGAGAAACACTGCCTCTGAGGTGTTCTCTCTCACACAGAGAAAACCACTTTTTTAGCCCTATTCTTCACTTTTGTGCTGAGTTTGTGAGTATTTTTGTCATTTTCACTTTTTCAAGGTTTTTTTAGCGGTTCCTGTCTGGTTGCTGGGATCCACGGGTTTCCCTTTTTTCCACGTATCCCCACGGTTCTCTTTTGTTTTTTCAGAGGTAAAATGTTATCGTGTCTAGTGTATTTCGACAGTTCTTTAAGTTATTTTGATACTGGTTCCCTCATTTCTCTGGGAACTGCTATTTTCATTGTTTTGCTGCTTATTCTACTGTTTTTAAATTGTGGTTCTTTACTGTGAGGAAACTGACCGCTTTAGAACTTAATCCCCATTAGGAACCGATAATTCATTTTTTCTGGCATATTGGCATGTCAGAAAAGCCAAAAAAGAGGACTGGACCCACAGGTTTTAAAAATTGTGTAAAGTTCCACAGAATTGTGGCACAAGTTGATACCCACAACCTGCGTTTATAGTGCTTAGGTCCAGTTCATTACTGTTCCCTTTGCTCTAAATTTTGCTCAAAGACGCTAAGGAGCAGAGCAAAACAGTTAAGAGAAATGGCTGCTAAGGCTACCGATGAGGAGCCATCTAAGAACAAGGGTGCTGATGAAGTATCTGCTAAATCTTGAAGTAATAGCAGCAAAGGTACTGATAAAGTACCATCTAAAGGAAAAGATGGAAGTAAAGGTGCTGATGAGGTGCCTAATAAACCTAAAACTTCCAAAGGTGCTGATGAAGTGCCAACTATGAAAAGAAAACCTGACCAGGTCACTGATGAAGTATCTGCTAAGAAATCTCAGAAAGAAATGCATGCCACTGCCCCTCCCTCATCAAGCAAAGGAGAGACGTCAGTAGGCAAAAAGCATAAAGATAAATCTAAAAACATTGAGTCTCAGGGGCACAATCCCCTGGATCTACAAGGGGATTTACCCTCTGCTGAAGAAATGGCCAAAGCTTGGCATCTTTACCAAACTCTTCAGGGCATGGGATCCATGTTCAATATCCCTGCCACTCCTAGTCAACCCCCCTTTTCAGTCCCTTCTCATGTAGAAGGTTTTTCTGGGAATGATAAAGATTATTATGGCATTGACTCAGATGATGACTCAGGGAAAGCCCATGGAGCCTGATGTCTCCCCTGATCCTAATTTTAGAGCTTCCCCCAGTGATCAGGAGGAGGCTTCCTCGATGCTAACCTTTTTACAGCACATGGTGGGCACCCTGTATCTCCCCTCACAGGACTCCACATAGGAGGATGAGGAGGATGAAGACTACAGGGATATGATGGGTCTTCTCCTCCAAAAAAGGTTGTCCTCCCTATACATAAAGAATTCAGGAAAAATACAATGAAGCTGCTTAAGACAACTACATCTGTGTCTGGGGTAGTCAAGAAAATAGACAAGACATATCAGCTATCTAGGACTGACACTGACACTGACTTCCTGTATGTGCACCCTAGTCACAAAGAAGTGGTACAGCAGGCAGCTTGTGATAAGGCTAATGTTCCCCTGTCCACTCAGCCTCCTGAGAAAGAGTCTAGGAGACTTGATTTCATGGCTAAAAAATCTTATACTTCCACCTCTCTCCTCTTGCACCTTTCTTCCTACCTGGTTTATTCTGCCAAGTACCAGAAGGCTCTGTGGCAATCTGTTCTGGCTATTTCCCAGAATAACTTGGATACCATGGTCCAGGACATACTAGAGACAGCTAAAACTGCATTGGGAGCTACTAAATTTCAATTTCATATGGCAGCAGACAACAATGAAGCAGCTTCCAGAGTAATGGCCTAGGCCATCTCCCTCAGGTGCATTACTTGGTTAAGAACAACCAACCTGTCACAGGACACCCAGTCCAAAACAGTGGACTTCCCGTGAGACCAAAACTCCCTCTATGGTGATAGAACGGAGGCTTACATGAAGAAGTTGAATGAATACAAGGCGACCTAACAGAGCAACACAGCCAAGGGTAAGGCTCCTACTCAACAGAGAGCTCAAAACAAAGGGAGCAGGGGCAGGGGTTTCTTCCCTAGACCCTTCTTTCTTTATCCTATGACAGTGGACTATACTCAAATGAGGTGATTCTACAGAGGGAGAAGCAGGAGAGTACAAAGGAGAGGTATCTCCTGCTCCTGCCACACAATCTAAGTCCTAACTCCTCTGTCCAGGTCACCTCCCATCTACCTGTAGGGGGCAGGCTCTCTCACTACCTCTAGTCCTGATCCTTCATAACTTCAGAAAGCTGGGTCCTGGAGATAGTGGAAAAGGGTCTACCCCTTCAGTTCCAAAGGTTTCCATCTCTCAGGGGTTCTTACAAAACCCTAAACTCCTACAGAAAAATGTCTTCTGGTGCTGGAAGTAAAGAAGCTGCTATCAGCAAAGGCAACAGAGAGAGTACCTCCTTCCCAGAGAAGGAAAGGTCTCTATTCCAGATACTTCCTTGCAGAGAAGAAAAATGGGGAGTGGCGACCTATTCTTGACCTCAGGCACCTGAACAGGCACTTACTCAAACCAAAATTCAAAATGGTCACTGTCTCAACAGAGATTCATTCCCTTCAGCAAAGAGACTGGCTAGTCTCCCTGGATCTCAAGGAGACCTATTTTCACATTCCAATAAGGCAGTCTTATAGAAAATTCCTAAGGTTCAGGCTGCCATCAGGGCACTACCAGTTTGCAGCTATGCCCTTCAGCCTTTCTTCAGCCCCAAGGGTATTCGCCAAATGCCTGGCTGGGGTGGCAGCTCATCTCAGAAAATGGGGAATTTCAGTCTACCCATACCTGGATTTATTTTTTTATTTAGCTTTTGTTGACCGGGTAAGTGCACTAGACAAATCCTGCCTATTTTCAGGCACGACCCGGGGGAGAGGGATACAGATGAATGCCAACTGATCTTGAACCAGATTAAGCTGTTGGTGGTATTTTTTAGTGAATGAGGGAAATTTGGCCAGGACACGGAAATTCCCTACTCTTTTCGATAAGTGCCATGGGATCGTTAACATCCACCTGAACTACCACCAATCCAGGCAGATGGGACCTCGGTTTAACATCTCATCCGAAAGACGGCACCTCAGAAATGCAGCACCCCTCTCATGCTGCATTACAGTGTCAGTACTGGGATATTAACCCAAGTGCCAGATGTGGGAACTGAACCCACAGCCCTCTGATCTCCCGGCCTCAGAGGTGAGTGTGCTAACTACTGAGCCACTGACACTGCTATGACTATGACACTGGATGACTGGCTCCTGGTGGGCAGTATGCCTCTGCAGGTGCAACAGGCCCTCATTATTACAAAGCAAGCTCTGCAGTCTCTGGGATTCCTCATAAACAAAGAGAAGTCCCATCTGACTCCAACTCAGCTCCTCACTTTTATTGGGGTAGATCGGGATACTCAGCAAAGCAGGACCTTCCTCCCTGAAGAAAGGGTACAAAAATTCCTGGCAGTGGCAAATTCCTTTGTCTTGAGCCAGCCCAGGCCAGCCAGACATTTTCTTTTTTGTTTTTGTTTTTATATAGGTTTTTATAGGTTTTTCTTGGTAGGTCCCACTTTCCCCGCTTGAGACCCCAGCACACGGCCATACGTGCGTGTAGAGGCTCGCTTACACCGTGGCACCAGCTCAGCCCCTTCCACCCTCCCATTCTTGCCACCCCCACCACCTACGCTATTCCACCAGACCGCCACCCAGTGGGAGCGGAACTACAGGAGGGTGACAACCCACCCCCACCACCACCAGGAGAGGAGAGCAGCCTGCTGGCTCTGCTTGATCCTGTTCCTCCCCCCCCACGCAAGCACCCCGATGACCTGAGGTAGTTCCTGGACCCAGGTCCCCAGTGTAGCTTGAGGTAAGGCATCCAGCGCCTCAACCCTCAGTGCCACCGGGCTTGCAGACGGACATTTTCTAAAGCTCCTTGGACACATAGCGTTCATGACAGCTGTCGTTACAGGAGTCATTTTCCAGATGAGGGACATGCAGTACCACCTTCAAGCTTACTGGTCCAAAAAAATACATTGTCTGTCCAAGCAGGTTCCAGCCACAGAAACCTTACTCCAAGTTCTGGACTGATGGAAGGATCCTACCAACCTGTCAGTGGGAATCCCCTTCCAACTGCCTTCTCCCACAAAAATCATTACCACAGATGCCTCCCTCCTGGGGTGAGGAGCTCATCTGGACAGCCATTCTGTCAGTGGCATTTGGATTCTCAATGAATCTGTAATCCACATCAATCTACTGGAGCTCAGAGCTATCTAACTTGCTCTTAAGTCCTTTGCCCCACCGCTAAAAGGTAATTCGATACAAATTAGAATGGACAACACCACTGCAATGTTTTACATAAATAAGTAAGGTAGCACAAGCTCCACAGTGCTTTGTACAGAAGCAATAAAAATCTGGTTTCTGGCCTACTCCCTCGACATCAGCCTTTCAGCCATACACCTCCCAGGCAAGGACAATACTCTAGCAGATGCCCTCAGTTGGATCAGCCAGGGGCACAACGAATGGACTCTGAACAAACAGGTCCTTTCCACAGTCTTCAGAAGGTGGGGCACACCAGAAATAGATCTGTTTGCCTCACACCTCAACCATCAACTTCTTGTGTACTGCTGCAGGCCTCCAGCACTAGGGACTCTGACAACAGATGCCTTGTCCCTGGAATGATCAAGGAAGTTCCTTTATGCCTTTCCTCCCTTACTTCTGATTCACAGAGTGCTGCTGAAGCTCAGGTCCCAGCCTGCAACAATGATCCTGGTGGCACTGGATTGGCCAAAACAGTCGTGGTACTCTCTCCTGCTAGCCCTGGCTTCCAGCAAGCCAATCCAGTTTCCCCTCAGTCACTCTCTCCTGCTCTTCCTCAGACAGGGGTGACATCCTAAACTGCAGTCCCTTCACCTCAAAGCCAGGTTCTTGAGGAGTTAAAGTACCCAGAATCCCAATATTCGGAACAGGTCCATACCATCCCGAGAATGGCCAAGAAACCTAGTACCAAGAAAACGTATGCAGCCAAGTGGAAAATATTTTCTTTTTGGTGCAAGGGGAAGCATTTCAATCATCATCTCAAAGCATCAGTCCCCAATCTTCTGGACTATTTGGCTCACTTGCAGGCTTCAGACCTCAAGACCTCACCTAGCTGCAATTTCTGCTTACCTGTCCATAGGCAAGAGCAGACAATCATTTCATTACATGTTTTCAAAAAGTTCTTTAAAGGCCTTTGCCACCTTCAGCCCCCAATTATGGAACCTGTTCCTCCTTGGGACTTAACCTGTGCATTGCCAAGCTCATGGAGCCACCTTTCAAACCCATGGCTATGGCCCACCTGAAATATGTCACTTGGAAGACAGTCTTCATAGTGGCCATTACCTCTGCCAGAAGAATTTCAGAGTTACAAGCACTCTGCACTGATCCCAACTACATTATCCCTCACAGGGACAAGACAGAGCTCAGAACAAACAGGAGGTTTCTGCCTAAGGTGGTTTCTGAATTTCAACCTTAACCAGTCTATCACTCTGCCCGTGTTCTTCACTGAAAAATCCACTCCTGGGGAGCAGATGCTCCATAGTCCAGATGTGAAGATAGCCCTATCCTACTACTTGGAACACACCAAGGAATTCAGGGGCTCCACTACACAGCTTTCCCTCAGCTATGGGGAGGTAGGTAGAGGAAGGCCAGCCATTTAGAGAACTATCTCTCGGATAATCTCCTGTATTCAGTTCTGCTACAACAATGCTGGTAAACAGTCCCCTGAGGGCCTCAGGGCTCACTCTACCAGGGGCACTACCGCCACAGTGGCAGCTGCAAGGGACATTCCCTTGCTTGATGTCTGCAAAGTAGCCACGTGGAAGACTGTACACACATTCACAAAGCATTACTGCCTGGATGTATAGTCCAGATCTGATGCCAGATTTGGCAGGGCAGTCTTGCAGAACCTCTTTTCTAAGCAGGTTCTGTACCTGCCTCCCAACTGCACTGCTTTGTAGTTTGCACTTAGTTACTGATGTTAAAGGACCCCTGGGTGAGAAGAAAAAATTACTCACTGTAGTAATAGTGTTTCTTCCAAGGTGTTCTTTAGCATCAGTAAGCTCCCACCCTTTCTCCCTGGGAACCTTTTTGAAGAGGACTCTGTTTCCACATTATTGCCAAACTTGTTCCTGAAGTTTCTGAATTCCATTTAAAGCAAAGTTTTCATGTTTTTCAATGGTTTTCTGTTCATGCTGTTGCATGAGTTTTGGATCCTGTTGATCCGCACTAACATGGGCATGTTCCCATTCTTCCTTCGGAAAAATTGTGGTGTCCTCTGGGCAGGCTCCACTCAGCACACCCTCCTGCTCTTTTCTAATTGGCCAGTTCATTATATGAATATTCATAACTCCATCTCTGAGGCAGTTCAACCTAGTCAGCTTACTGCACTCAGTTACTGATGCTAAAGGACACCTTGGAAGAAACAATATTACTACAGTGAGTATTTTTTTCTTTTGCACTTTTTCACATTGAAATCCAACTGCCATACCCCTGAACACTCCTCAAGTGTTCAAAGGTTACTGCTCATCCTTTCCACACACCCTCATCGTGTCCAATTTATTGCAGATGTTGGTGTCGTCTGCAAAGAAGCAGATATTCCCTTCCAGCTCCTCTACAGTATCACTTATAAAGACTTTAAAGAGGACTGGTGCCAGCACTGATCCCTGATGCACTCCAATGGTCACCCACCCTTCCTCAGAGTGAACTCCATTTACCACCATCCTTTGCTGCCTATCCCTTAACCAGTTTCTTACCCAGTTTCTTAACCACCTTTTGAGCCACCTCTAATCTTTCCAGTTTGCTTATGAGTCTCGTATGTGGAATGGTATTGAGAGCCTACCAGAATCAAGGTAGGATATGTCCACTGCTCCAACTTGCTCTGTTTCCTTGTTCTCTCAGTCAAAGAAATCTATCAGACTCATCTGACATGACCCCCCCAACAGTGAATCCATGCTGCCTCAGGTCCTGTAATCCACTGGATTCAAGATATTCCACAGTCCTTTCTTTCAGCAGTGATTCCATTAACTTTCCCACCACTGATATCAGGCTGCCTGACCTATAATTGCCAGCCTCTTCTCTGCTACCACTTTTATGTAGTGTGACTGCATCCACCCTCCTCCAGTCCTCTAGAACCACTCCTGTTTCCAATGATCTGTTAAACAGGACTGTCAAAAGGTGCAGCCAGTACTTGCCTGAGCTTCATCAATACCCTTGGATGTACCTTGTCTGGCCCCATCACCTTGCCCACTTTCAGATTAGTGTGTCCCTTCAGGAGTCCCTCCTCCGAGAATGTACTAGTGTTTGCTTACTTCTTTCCAATGCTCCTATTACTTTTTTTGTGGCCCGTCCCTTTCCCTTCCTCTGTGAACACTGAATGAAAGTATCTGTTCAGGATATCTGCCTTTTCCTAGTCCCCCTCTGCACAGCCCCCCTTTCCCTTTTTAACCTTTTAGGCCCATCCTTGGTTATCCCCTTTTCACTTACATACCTAAAAATGTTCCTTTTCATTACTGTCTGGGCTATTTTCTCTTCTGTTTGTGCCTTTACACTCCTTATTTCCACTTTCTGCTTCCCTCTGTTTCCCCTGGTACACTTCTCTAGCCTCTTCCTTCTGCATCTCCTTATACCTTCTGAATGCTACCCTCTTAGCTTTTACCTATTTCAACACCTCTTTTGAGAACCATAGCAGCCTCTTTTTCCTCTTGCTTTTGCTCACTTGCTTGCTGCAGAGGTTTGTTGCCCTCACTGTTGCCCTTTTTAGCTTTGTCCACCGTTCCTCCGACCCACCCAGGTCATCCTCCCAGCCAGGTCACCCATCTTTATAAAATCTGCCCCCTGAAGCTCAGGACCCTTGCCCTTGTGTGGTTTGATTCTGCAGCTGTCATTATGTTGAACCACTCTGTACAGTGATCACTGCTCACTGGGTGGCCTCTCACCTTGATGTCTGCAACAATGTTCCTGTTAGTGAGTACTTGGTCCAGTGTTGCTCCATCATGAGTGGGTTCACTGACTGGTTGCCTAATGAATGCCTCCTGCAGGGAGTTTGGGATGTCCCTACTCCTAGCTGAAGCTGCAGCTGGGAGGCTCCAATCTACATCTGGCAGATTGAAGTCCCCCACCAGCAGCACCTCCCCCTTTCCTCTCATTTTGCCAGTGGCTTCCACTAGTATCTTATCTAACTCCGCCCCCTGTGCTGGAAGTCTGTAGATCATGCTAGTGTGAAAAGTGGCTCCATTCCCTATCTTCAAGATGACCCACAGTACCTCTGTCCCCCATATTCCTATCTCTGTCACGTTTATGCTTTCCCTCACATGAAGCACCACACCTCTCCTTTCCTTCTCAACTTGTCTTTCCTAAACAGAGCACAGCCTGGACATTTGCACTGAAACAGGATCTCTGCTCTATTTGCTCTGTCTGCTTGTCTACCTCTGCAGTCGCAGTTCTGTTTATGGCATCCTAGTTTGTTGCTATGAAGGTAATTATGTCATAAACAGGGCATTATGATGTCATTTGTAGACAAGCAGCCAAAGCTAATAAAGTCCAAGGGATGGTACTCTTGTTTTTATGTCACTGTTCACAAGATAGGCCTATTACCACTTTATTTAATGTTCCTATTTCCTATGTTGTAAGACACTCCAGAGTTAAGACACTATCCCTTTAAAATGGCCAAGGGAAAGATGAACACATTAAATGAATTACTGTTAAAACCTGCTTGGGCCTGACATTCATCTAGATAGGGACTAGACAGGTTTATGTATCGCAAGAGTCATATTCCTTGAATCAAAATGGACACTTAGACATTCCACAGGCAAAAGGTCCCCAGTGGGAAGTCAGAGGTCAGCAGAAAATGGCCCTTAGTGGGACATCAGCCTAAGTCAGTAAAAGGTTATGCATAAACCAAATATTAGAGGTGTTAGACCTGGAACCACAGTGACACCTGCAGGAAAAGGTAAACTGTTGCACTCCTACCAAAGAGGATGGGTGTGGCCTGAAAAATGATATCACTCAGACTTTAACTTAGAGACAGTTTTGAAAATCAATGCACTTTTAGCTTGGAATTTGAAGCCTGTGGAGCTATTCCTAGAGAATCTCAGAGCTAAGAACTTATCAAGCTGGTATATACTTTTAAAGTATATGTAGGCCTGGGGAAACCTCTAAAACAAACCTGAGTATTGTGAAATTGGACTTTTCACATACTGAACAGAAAATCTGATTTTAAGTCAGAATTTTGTAAACAAAGACTTTTCACCAAGAAAACACCTGGCGTCTCTAAAAGGATCTTCAGAGAACTGACCTTGATCACAGACTTGCTGCAAATCTTTTGCTTAATGAACTTTCATCAGTATGAGAGTGAGATTCCTTTCAAAAAGGGCACTTGACATTTTCTGACCTCTAAACCTCAGAACAAGGTATCATTTTAGAAATAACACTGTATAGTGTCCTTTGTATAACTATCCAATAAGTATTTTATATATTTGTCTGCATTTCAAAATCTTCCAAATTGTAGAATTTACAGTGTTGTTTTTATTTCCTCAGGATGCATGTGGAATCGAGCAGTAGCCTGCTCAGTATGCCTTCCTGGTCTGACCATCACTCCATTAGGTTCAATTTTGAGGCCGCCCCTACTAGGTCAGCCCCTTCGGAAATGGTCCGGTACCGCCCATTGAGGGGTGTGTCCCCAGATGACCTGATGATGGTACTGGACCTATCGGATCTTCTGATAGATTGCTTGGATCCAGGTGACCTAGTACAGGCCTATAATAGGGCAGTTACAGGGGCCCTGGATTCTATTGCACCTGTTCGTGTTCGTCTGCTCACTCTTTGCCTCAGGTCTCCGTGGTTTGATGAGACCATGAGGGAGTTGAGGAGGGTTGGACGAAGGCTGGAGAGGCGTTGGCGGAAGTCCGGTCTGGATGATGACAGACTTAGTTTGATGGACCATTATATGGCCTATCAATCTGCAATCTCTCATAGAAGGCAGAGTTCCTGTCCAGGGAGATGGCGGCTGCACAGAATAGACCAGCCCAGCTCTTTGGACTGTGGACAGACTGTACAACCAGTCTGTCTTCAGCCGGAAGGGCCTTTCCACAGAACCAGTGTGAGAGTTTGCTCTTTTCTTTGCAGATAAGGTTGCCAAAATCAGATCGGATGTCCGCTCTTCCCTCTCCAGTGGGGGTAGTGATGGTTGGCCAGATATGTCAAACACCCAGTTTGCATGGTCTGACTTCAGCCTCCCCAAAATCGAGGATATTGTGATGGTCATCCGAGTGCTACGACCAACCAGCTGTGACTTGGACCCTGGCCCCACATGTCTCCTAGTGGATTGTGTGGATAAAATCAGCCTAGTCCTGGCTTTGATAGTCTGGAAGTCTTTGGAGAGGGGGATCTTTCCTGAACCCCTTAAAGAGGCTATAGTTAGGCCTCTTTAAAAAGCCCTCCTTAGACCCAGATTGTCTAGCAAATTACAGACCAGTCTCTAACCTACCCTTTGTGGGTAAGGTTATTGAGAAGGTGGTTACACTGCAGTGGAGGATCATCGACCAACAACAATATCTCTGATGCTCTCAATCTGGATTTAGGAAAAGGCACAGTACCGAGACAGCACTTGTTAGGTGTACTAAATGACCTCTAACTAGAGATCGTAGGACCTGTTCTATCTTGGTACTTCTTGATCTCTCTGCAGCATTTGACACTGTTGATCATGGGGTGCTGTTGGAGCATCTGCGGTCCATCTGTGGACAATCTGGTATGGTTCTCAGGTGGTTTAGATCTTACCTTGGAGGTAGGACTCAGAGGGTGGTGTCGGAATTTTTTCCTCGGCATCAGTCTCCCTGCCTTGCGGGGTACCACACGGCTCTATTCTAGCACCTATGTTATTCACGGTGTATATGCTGCCTTTGGGAGTGATTATAAGATGATATGGACTGGGTTTTCATTGCTAAGCTGATGATACCCAGCTGTATATGTCTTTTGTGCCCGGCCAGGATGCTGCCTTGTCGGTATTTAATAACTGCCTTGCAGAAGTCCAAGATTGGATGAATGGGAGTTGGTTGAGGTTAAACCCAAGAAAACTGAGGTGTTGGTTGTGGATAAAGGTCGCTGTGAGGCGGGTTTGCCAGCTGGATCGCATTCTGGCTTATGGTTTGCAGGCGCTCCACTGACAACCTCAGATCAGGTGCGGAATCTTGGTGTAATAATTGATGACCACTTGACGCTTAAAGCTCAGGTGTCAGCAGTGGTCAAAACTTCCTTTTTCCATCTGAGAAATATCACCAGGGTGAAGCATCTGGTTCCTCCAGAAGATCTTCCAACATTGATCCACGCCTTTGTTACCTCCCGCCTTGACTACTGCAACTCCCTGTACCTAGGGCTATCGGGGGTTGAACTTCGCCATCTGCAGCTAGTGCAGAATGCAGCAGCCAGGTTGTTGACTGGTTCTTCTAGATCCAGTCATATAATGCCATAACTCCGTGGACTGCACTGGCTGCCAGTACTTTGCGAATCACCTTCAAGGTCCGGTCTTCTGACCTATAAAGCTCTACATGACCAGGGACCAACTTACCTGAAAGAGCTCCTTCGCCCCTACTGTCCCTCCCGCCCTCTCTGATCCACTGATGAGGGATTGCTGGAGATTCCCAGGGTCTGTTTGAAATCTTCGGGGGCTAGGTCATTTAGCTTTATGGTGCTGACCCAGTGGAATTCTCAACCTCGTCAGGTGCGAAATAGTCCGACTGTCCTGATCTTTAAAGGAGCCTTGAAAACCCACCTTTTTAGTCTAGCTTTTAATGATTTATAATAGTTTTAAACTCTGTTTATTTATTGTTTTATGTTATTGTACAGGCGCTTTGGATTGAAGAAAAGCGCCTTTTATAAATAAAAATTGATTGATTGATTGATTGATTAAACGCTTAAATAAATAAATAAATTTAAGTAAAGTGATTATAATTTCTATCAACTCTGCCTGGGGTCTGGTTGTGTGATCTAACATTTTAAACAAAAGAGTTTTGTAAGGATTGTATGCCTTGTTAATGGAGATAGTGACCATTCGTCTATCCTAAAAAACAAATAGGCAAGAGGCTGCCAGTGGCTGTGGTAGGATTCTAAATAGAGAACGTAGTAACAGAGTCAGGGAGACTTGAGACTACATTTTCCACCCTCCCACTGAGAAAAGGAAGGCTGATAATGCTTCCTGAACCTACAACTGCTCATGAGTTCCATAAAAAGGGGGACATCCCTGAAAACAGGAGGTCCTGCCATACCCACGGGGCTGGGCTCATGACAGATTTGGTGCCAGCTACTGGGATTTTGAACAGTCTTACAAAACCATCACACAATAGAGGGCAGAATTTGGAAAGGGGAAAAAAGAAATTTGTTTGCAGATAAAAAACCCTATCTAGTTAGAACTTTTTTTTTGAGCAGAGTAGTGTAGCATAGAGGAAGAATGTCTTCCCTGTACAGCACTGTGGATCTGGAACAGCTGAGGAAGATCTGTGTAGAAAAGAGCATTCCCAGTGAGAACAAAAATAAAAAGCAACTCACAGAGGCCCTTATGGCAGCAGACAAAGAAGCCCACTGTGTTTAGACTACATAATGGTTCTTAGATCTTCAGCATGATGAGCCTCCCCAAATCCATGGAAAAGATTTGGAACCTCCCCCAAAAACTGAAATAATCTTGGGCCTCCCCAAGGAAAAATAACATGCTGTACTTTGCACAGTACACCATGAATAAATTGAAACCCCTTTGAGCACTTGGCTCACATTCAGTTCTTTGTCTTATACTGATGTGGAACCTTTGAAAAAGAGCTCTTGTGCTCAAAGGTGTTATCTGAATAACAAATAAATACAATATACAAATATTATTATTCAGTTTATTGTAACACACACCCCCGGTCAGCCTACTTGCTCTGCTATTTTCATTCTTGAACCATTGTTACCCCTTGTTGCAGTACCTTCATGGGTCAGACTACTTTCTTTGTTTCCTCTCTACATGAAATAACCTTCCTGCATACTTTGCCTCTCCCCTCTTTCTCTGCTCCTAAGCAACTTCTCTGGAATACTTTGCTCCTTCCTGCTACTGCTCTTAGCACTTCTATACTCAACCCTTGTGTTGGACTGTTCTGCCATCAGTCTACAAACTGATCAATTACCACCATTCATTATCAGTTTATTGTTCATATTTGTTTGACTATAGTTCATTGTGTATTTCTTGATTGTTTTGCAGTTACTTTTGAAATGTATTCACTACCTTCCCTTCCCGGTACACCTGAAATGAGCTTTAGCTCATTCACCTTTCCTTGTCACCTATTAGTAAATAAATACATAAAATTCACCTACTGTTATCCCCTTTCAGTTTGCTTAATCTCTTCACACAAAATACATAAAACTCAAAATTTAAATACTGTACTTTTTCAGACTTGCCTGAGCCTCCCCTGGAACAGGTTGGGGCCTCCCCAAGGAGGCTGGCCTCACCATTTGAGAACCCCTGGTTTAGAGCCACAGGTGGTGACTTTGGATGCCCAGAGCCCAGGGGAGCAGGAACCATCCACAGAAAAGGAGCTGGAGCTGAGGAGAGTGTGGATGCAGGAGAAACAGCTTGAGCGGGAGCAAAAAATGTTTGAGATGGAACTATAGGAAAGGCAGTGCCAGAGAGAAGCTGAAGAAAAGCAGCACCAGAAAGAGGCCGAGGAAAAATAGCACCAGAGAGAGTTCGAGCTGGAAAAGCTGAAGCTCCGACAGCAACCCCAACAACACCCGAGCAGGTAAGTGGTGGGGTTGGGTCTGAAATTCCAGGGCTGGAGTACAAATTAAACTCAAAATTGATGGTGTAGTTTAAACATGGGGAGGATATGGACATGTTTTTAAATTCATTCAAAAGGTCTGTATCCTAGCCAATCTACCCAGAGAGACCTGGAGCTTCCAACTATATCCACTGCTTACTGGCAAGGGGAGGGAGGCACTGGGACAGATGGATAATGTGAACAGTAAAGATTTTGATATGTTGAAAACTGCAATGTTAAAAAAATATGATCTGACCCCTGATGCATACAGTGAAAAATTCCAGAAACTATCTAAGGAGCCGGGAATGAGCTTTGAGGAAATAGCCACTAAATAGCATCAATATTTAAAACGCTGGTGGGAGAGAATGAATGCAAATTCTGTTGAAGCAATTGAAGAGGTGATATTACTTGAACAGTTTTATTGGATTTGCTCACCTCATCTAAAGCTTTAGCTGAAGGATCGAGACCCTAAGACTGCCAAACAGCTGCAGAGATGGCAGATCGCTATGCTCAAAGCAGGTCTGCTCTCAAGGGAAATAGGGGAGCAGGGAATGCAGTGGCAAAGGGAAAAAGTGGGCATTTTGGACAACCAAAAACCATGGTACCTCTGCAGAAAGAAGGGAACCACCCAGTGCCTAAAAGAGAGTTTGGGGACAAGAAAGATGATGAATGCTGGCATTGTAAACAGCCAGGCCACATTTCTAGTCAGTGTCCTAAGAAACCGCAAAATGTAAAAGGGTCTGTACAAACTGAGACAGTTGCCAACTGTATTACTGACTCTATCCCTAAAAATATGAGGGTGCATATTCACCGAGTTATGGTGAATGGGGTACAGACTAGAGGGCTAAGGGATACAGCAGCATCTTTTACCCTGGTGAAAGGGGATTTGGTGGGGGATGAACAAATACTGCCAAACCAGTTTGTCTCTGTGAGGGATTACACTAGGGAAAAGAAAACCTACCCATTAGCCAGTGAGTGTTAGCCTGGATTGGGGAGATACAGTTGAAGGGGTAAGAAAGCTGGCGGCAGCCGACAAACTCATTATGGATGTTATTGTGGGGAATGATCTTCCACAGTGGGTGGTTTGTGTTTTGACCTGCAGCCAGAAGGATAGGGGCTCCTGTGATCTTCGGGACCCCACAGAAATTCAGACAGGAGAGGTTGAGAGACAGGCCAGCCAAGCTGTGGCTCTTGTAAAAGAGGGTGATAACAGAGGGATGGAACTTCCCCTAGGGACAATTAACCAACCGCTACTGGAGTTTGCTCTCAGGAGAAAGGGGTGACACATAGCCAGGGGGAGGGGGAAGGTTGTGATACGAAGTCCCCTACTGCCACAGCTATGGACTTCAGCCTGGGACCTGATGTGGACATGCCACATACTCTGGGTAAGTAGGAAGACTTAGCAGCAGCACAGCAGACAGACCGTAGCTTAGAGAGAAGGTGAGGACCTGTGCAGTCTGATGGGACACAGGGAGGTGACAGAAAGCACAGGGTGTATTGAGACAAGGGACTGTTATACACACAGGACATCAGGACAGAGGGAGGGGTGATCAGCAGGCAGCTTGTTATTCCTCAGGGTATCGCCAGGTATTGCTCAAGGTGGCTCATGGTATTCCCATGTCCGGACATTTGGGCATTGCTCGTACTATGCAGCACTTAGCCCACAATTTCTATTGGCCCAATATTACCAAGCAGATGATGGAATACTGCAAGTCTTGTCACCGGTGTCAGGAAATACAGAAGGCCGGAAGCAAAGCCAAGGCTGCCCTGATTCCCTTACCAATTGTGGAGGAGCCATTTCAGAAGGTTGGAATGGATATTGTGGGTCCTTTGAATACCCCAAGTTCCTTGGGGAAAAAGTATATATTGACAGTCATCAATTATGCTGCCCGCTATCCCGAAGCCATCGCGCTGTCCTCCCTTAAGGCAGACAAGATGGCAGACATTTTGTTGAGGTTTTTCTCCCATGTTGGGTTTCTGCAGGAGGTCATCTCTGATTAAAGGGGTACCTTTATGTTGGACCTAATGAAGTGTTTGTGGGAGAAGTGTGGTGTCGTACAGAGGCAGCATGACGCCTTACCACCCAAAAGCCAATGGTCTCATAGAGAGATTTAATGGGATGCTAAAAGCTATGCTTATGGCATTTGCCGAACAGCATGGGCAAGACTGGGAGAAATACCTGCCCCACCTGCTGTTTGCCTATAGAAAAGTGCCACAAGAGTCGACTGGGTTTTCACCCTTCGAGCTCTTGTATGGACACAGAGTGAGGGAGGGCCACTAGATTTAATACAAGAAGACTGGGAAGGTAAGCATGCCACCCAGAGGACTCCCATAGTGGAGTATGTGTCAAAATTCAGGGAGACGCTGAAGGAGCTTATAGGTGTGGCCTAGAGCAACCTGGCAGCTGCCCAGCAAAAACAAAAGACCTGGTACGATCGTGGAGCCAGAGCTCACTTGTATGGGGTAGGACAGGGGGTAATGGTTCTGATCCCAGTCCAGAAGGACAAGCTGCAAGCTGAGTGTTTGGGGCCATACAAGCTAGTCTGGCAGGTAAACAATGTTAATTACATTGTGAAGTTGCCTGACTGAAAACACACTCACAGGATGTATCATGTAAACATGATGAAGCCATATTTTAATAGGGCTGACATGGTACTTGCGGTTTGCAGTCTTGGGGAGGAGTTAGGTGAGAAAGACCCCTTCTTGACTTGTTATCCAAGAGTAAGTAGGCATCATCTGTGGGGACCATCATGCTGTCACCCCAGTTGACACCTGGACAGGCCCAAGAATTGAGGACTGTTTTACAGGCATTTGCCCCTTTATTTATGCCAAAGCCTGGAAGGACACTGCCAGCGGTGCATGATGTAGACAAGAGGACCCAAGCATCCATATGTAGGAAAAGCTTACTGGGTGTCAGAGACAGTCCTCAAAGACATTAGGAGGGAGGTGGGGAAGATGCTGGTTCTAGTGGTGATCCAGAAATCCCACAGCTCCTGGGCCCCACCTGTAGTCCTTGTACCAAAACTAGATGGGACTGCACGATTCTGCATAGATTATCATGGGCTTAATGCCATCATGAAATTTGATGCCCACCCAATGTCATGCATGGTTGAATTGCTGGACAAACTGGGGGGGGGTGACACATTTAACTCCAGTAGACCAGAAAAAAGGGTACTGGCAGGTGGAACTCATGGACAAGGCTAGGAAAAGGTCAGCGTTCATCACCCTAATCGGCCTGTTCGAATTCAAGGTCTTGCCCTTTGGGATGAAGAATGCCTCTGCTACCTTCCAGCTGTTAGTAAATCTGGTATATCAGGATATGGAGGACTTTGCAGTCATCTACCTGGATGAGATCGCTATTTTCAGCCAAAGCTGGGAGAAGCACCTGACACACCTGAGGGAGGTGTTTGGCTGAATACAGGCCACAGGTCTGACTATTAAGGCAGAAAAGTACCAGGTGGCCATGGCAGAGGTCACTTATTTGGGACGTGTGGTGGGGCGAGGCCAACTCTGCCCAAACCAAGTGAAAATAGAGGTGATTGCAGCATGACCCACGCATGAAACCCAGAGACAAGTCAGGAGCTTTCTGGGGACAGCAGGGTATTATAAAAAATTTGTTCCCAACTACAGCTCCCTGGCCACTCCTTTATCTGGGTTGCTGACAAAGAAGATGCCTAGGAGGGTAAAATGGGACCCAGACTACGAGCAGGCCTTCACACAGCTAAAATCCTCACTGTATAGGGCCCCAGTACTGGCCAGCCCAGACTACAATAGGCCATTTGTGGTGCAAATGGATGCCTCAGATTTGGGAATAGGGGCAGTCCTCAGCCAAGTATCCAATCAGGGGACAGAGAGCACCCCATTGTATACCTAAGCAAACAGCTGCTTCTGCATGAACAAGCTTATTCAACAGTAGAAAAAGAATGTCTCGCCTTAGTTTAGGCATTGAAAAAACTGGAACCATGTGTGCATGGGAGGCATTTTAAGGTCCAAATGGACCACAACATGTTGGTATGGTTGGGCAAGATGGAGAAAACGAATGGATAACTCCTGAGATGGAGTATCACCTTGCAGGCTTATGCCATGAAAGTTACCCATAGGCCTGGGTCTAAGAATGGGAAAGCAGATGGCCTATCTCACATATTGGATAAATAACAGAACTGGAAAGAATGCTGCCATCAATAGAGTTGTGTTCCCCAGGTTCTGTTTTAGAAGGGAGGAATGTGACAAAATAGGCCTATTACCACTTTATTTAATGTTCCTATTTCCTGGGTTGTGAGACACTCCAGAGTTAAGACACTGTCCCTTTAAAAAGGCCAAGAAATGGTGAACACATAAAAAAAATTACTGTTAAAACCAGTTTGGGCCTGGCATTCATCTAGAAGGGACCAGACAGGTTTATGTAGCCCAAGAGTCATATCCCTTGGATCGAAATGGACACTTAGACATTCCACAGGCAAAAGTCCCCCAGTGGGAAGTTAGAGATCAACAAAGAACAGCCCTTTGTGGGAGGTCAGCCTAAGCCAGTAAAAGGTAATGCATAAACCATATGTTAGGGGTGTTAGACATGGAACCACAGTGACACCTGCAGGAAAAGGTAAACTGTTGCACCCTTACCAAAGAGGATGGGTATGGCCTGAAAAATAACATCACACAGACTTTAACTTAGAGACAGTTTTGAAAATTGGTGCACTTTTAGCTTGGAGTTTGAAACCTGGGGAACTATTCCTAGAGAATCTTAGAGCTAAGAAGAACTTATCAAGCTGGTATATACGTTATAAGTATATGTAGGCCTGAAGAAATCTCTGAACCAGACCCGAGTTTTGTGAAATTGGACTTTTCACATACTGAACAGAAATTCTGATTTTAAGTCAGAATCTTTGGAAACAAAGACTTTTCACCAAGAAAATACCTGAAGTCTCTAAAAGGATCTTCTGAGAATTGACCTTGATCACAGACTTGCTATAAATGTGTTGCTTAATGAACTTTCATCAACAAGAGAGACAGAGAGAGGGAGAGAGAGAGAGAGAGAGAGAGAGATTCCTCTCAAAAAGGTCGCTTGATATTTTCTGAACTCCAAACCTCAGAACAAGGTACGCAATAACAGTGAACAGTATTCTTTGTATAACCATCCAATAGTTATTTTATATTTGTCTGCATTTCAAAATATTCCAAATTGTAGAATTTACTGTGTTGTTTTATTTAAGTAAACTGATTGTGGTAGAGCTGCGCTGTACCCCAGAAATTGAGAAGCACTTAGGGACGTTTTTCTATCCCCCCTTGCTGAACACTGTTGCAACAGTGTTCTTTTTCAGTCGATACTTTTCAAGTTTTCTGCTGGTGGGTTGGCCACCCACCAAGCAATTATTTTCTCTATATTCTGTGGTTTTCTTTCCTTCTGTTTCTGTGTATGTTTAAGTTGAAGAAGCCCTCGGACAAGGCTTCAATATGAGAGTTCATGATGGAACTCTAACAAAAAGTACTGTACCTTTAAGAAAATAACAGCCTCAAAGAAAGAATGTCACCAGTGTCCTGCTTGATTGCTGACTGGCAGGTTAAATAAAACAAATGCTTATGCTATGTTTGAAGTGCTTTCTGTGCCTTATATCACATGAAATACCTCCAGTACAGTCTTAGAAAAAAATAACTAATTACAGCAATGGCCTCTGGAACAACTGGAGGATAACAGCAGAGTAGATCCCGAGGTAAAAAGAATCAAAAAATGCGTGATGGTGGCGGTCATCTAGAGAGCTCTAAACAGCCGTAGCACCTCACTGGCGAGCCACCAAGGCCTAGACATGAACACTGATGTGGAGTCGGAGCGTCTCTCCCGATCTCAATTCGAGATGCTGCTGCAAGAAATAAAAGCATTTGGGGAGAAACCCAACAAGAATTCCAGACCTTGCACCAACAATTAAAAAATGTGGAGGAGCGACAAGATGAATCAGAGGGCCACATCACCTCCCTTGACTTGGAAACCCAACAACTACATATGGCAGTGGATTTTTTGGTGGATAATCAGGAGGCTATGCAGCAAAATCTCACAGACTTAGAGGCTAGATCGGGAAGAAAGAATATTCTCATATATGGATTGCTGGATGGTGCAGAGATTGGGAGGATGACAGAATTCCTAGATCTCCTCCGTGATGTGCTGGACATACCTGCTACTTTCAGATTCAAGATAAAGTGCACTCATTGAGCCCTCACATCTCGGCCTTCAGACTCAAAAATCAGGCTCCACTCAATTGTGTTCAAACTGTTGTGTTATAAGGATAAGGAGAAGCTTTTAAAAATGGCCTGGTAGAAGAAGGTGGTGAAGTATAATGCGGCACGATTGATTTTTGACCATGACTATCCCCTTGAAATTTTAAAACAACGCATGGCCTATTCTGCAATCATGAGAGAGAACTGAGGGCTCATAACCAGCACTTCCAAACACCCTATCTGGCCAAGCTTAAGATATTCTGGGAGTCTGGTATGGTTGCATATCAGACGCCAGAGGAAGCTGAGACGGACCTGCAAGACGGGCTGGCTGACAACCCCAGCTGCATCACAAGATTCATGCCCTAAGCCTCCTCAATCAACATGGGCTACAGGAGTGCAACATCACCATAGGTATTCAGTTAAGAGAGCTGTGCCATCTACTTTGCAGGACATATGGAGCATCTTTCAAAAGCTTCAGGAGAAGCCCACCACAACAAGAGAGCTGCAAAGTACAGATACCTGAATCTTTGAATGGTCAGTGGTATATTGACTTTGTTGGTCTCTGAGAATACAGAGACATTGGTAGGAGAGATGCTATGGTGATGTTATCGGTGCATACTTGAGGCTCTCTATATGGGTTGGATTCCCATGTATTGAAATAGGCTCTGCTAATAATGGGGACCTCTGGGCTTGAACTTCATCCCCACCTCCGATTGCTGGCTGAACTCTCCGACATAGAGGATAGGCTGTGATTTGAGCAAGAGTCCCACTTTCAAGCTAATAATTTAGCGGGCTTGCCTATAAAGGGACTCTGAAACAGTCCAGACACAGATGGCATGAGATATCTGAAAACCCGAAGAGTCGCATAGTAGCACGCGTGTTAGAGGGCCATTGACTTTACAGTTTAAGAGGCTAATCCCTCTAAATGTTAACCATTGTTAAATACACTAGTTGTTCTGATTTCTTGCCAGTTGCATGCTCAGTAGATGGGCAATATGTAAATATATCAGGTGGATAAGCCCTGTGGCTAAATAAGCAACAGGAAGAGATACTGGTTCTCACAAATGCAGGACAGGGGGTAACTACTGAGACAAACTGTTATACTCTTATAGTTTAAAGATTATTTTGGATTATAGGCTTTTATAAGAATCACTGTGAAATGCAAGAGGAGCGGGTGCTATGGGAATAATATCCAAAGATGCTATCCAAACTTGGGATCCCACTATCGGAGGCCTGGATGATGGCACATTACTTAAAAGGGATCACATGACTTGGTGTATAAATAAAGGGCTCAAGGGGCACACTGACGATCAGCCAGTTGCCAAGGATGCACATGCGACAGGGTGTAGGTCTCATAGGGGGTGAGCACTTGGCAATGATACTTTTTTCCATCTTTTCTTTTTGGGGTCTGGTTTTGTCTGAGACCCAGGGGGCCTGGTGGACTTGCCCATCACATTACCCCCTAGGGCCATGAAGACTCCTGCAGTTTCTCTCATGGTTCCACTGAGAGGAATAGGTTCTAATCCCTCCTCCCTTGGAAGTTATGATGTATATACTGTCAAAGCCGCATATAACGGGCACATCTGTGTAAGCAGATTCTGCCCATTATAATGCGTGCCCACAGTAACCAAAAAGAATTAATTTAACACCGACGTGCAGATCTCCATACTCCCGCTAGTCCTTGCTGCTCTGTTAGTCTGCTGTACTCCCACCCACCTTCCCCGAGGCCAGTAACTCTGCTCCTGCAGTAACCAAAAAGAATTAATTTAATTTATTTGGAATTCCCAATGTCCTCAAATTTGGTTTACCTTATTACAGCTCCCTTAAAAGTTGGGGGGCCTGGCACTGCCAGATCTGGATGTATACTATCAGGTGGCACAACTTAGAACCATAATTTATTGGTTGTAGCCTAATTATCAGGCTAAATGGAAGGAATTGGAGATCTGAGAAGAGGGTCTCATCAGTTTAAATAAGGTATTATTACAGACACCATGCTCCCCTCCCACAGATATAACAGGTAATCCCTATACAATTAACACACTGAGAATCTGGAGAGCGGTGCTGGAATCTAAATCCTTGGCCGCCTATAGACACTTATTATACTCCCTACAATACTGTCATCTGTTTGGGCCAGCTCAACTGGACCATGGCTTCAGAAATTGGGAGCGAGATGGCTTACACATTTCATTAAAGATAGGAACTTGCTTCCATTTGAGGCACTCAACGTCATGAATGACATGCAGGCACAAGATGGGTATAAAATGCTACAGGTACATAACTTTGTTAAATCATTAAAGGGGCCAACCTCACCAACCCCTCTACCCAAATTCATAGACACAATAAAACTGGCAATAGAAGGAAGGGCTCTCTTGACACATATAATCTCATACCTATACCAGGAGCTGGTAGCACTTAAAGAAGCTTTTATAAAAACAGTTAGGTGGGCCTGGGAAATAGATTTGGGAATAGAGATAGCAGAAGACATATGGTCCACACACCTTAATTTCCTGCATTATGGAATGTCTAAGGTTCTTTAAAACCCCAGCCATTCAGGCCAAGTACTCAGAGAGGAGGGATTCTTCCTGCTGGAGAATGTGTGGCCATGGGGTGGCTTCACATGGACACATCTTCTGGGAGTGTTCAAAAATACAACCTTTCTTAACAGACCTATTTAAGGCCCTATCTGAGATGTTTTCTGCACTGCCTCTCCCTTCGCCACTTGTATTTTTCTTTAACTTATACCTCTGGGGATGCAGGGATTCCAAAACCGGGAAGCTTATAAATATCTGTCTGCTAACAGCCAAAAAGGTCATCACAAAAAATTGGCTTACACCACCACCCCCCCTGCAGTCTTGGCATGACCTGATGATACAAGTCTATAAAATGGAACAGCTAACAGCAACTATTAACAAAAACAAAGAGCAGTTTGAGTTAATATGGAGGAG
Source organism: Neoceratodus forsteri (assembly GCA_016271365.2). Taxonomy (NCBI): domain Eukaryota; kingdom Metazoa; phylum Chordata; order Ceratodontiformes; family Ceratodontidae; genus Neoceratodus; species Neoceratodus forsteri. The sequence continues at coordinate 1,398,264,014 of CM028129.1, read as the reverse complement.
ATGGGTAACTTATGTCTCTGCCCATATACCTGAATTTGTTCGTTGAGAATAATTAAATACATGAAGGTTAGGGCAGGTACCAAGCATGAGGTATGAGACAGCATGTACCCGAGACAGATTAGACTTTACCTGCTCTCCAGCAAGGTATAATGGATTAGACAAAGCCTTAATTCCTCACTTAGATTAATTTTGAGAAAACCCCCAGGATTATTACACTAAAACTCCAGGCTTAGTTAAGTTAAATTAATGTTATTTTAATTAATCTTAGGCTGATTTTATATATATATATATATATATGATTTGATTGATTGATTTGATTAATTTGATTAAAAGTTTATTTTTTCCCAGGAAATTCATTTGTTAGGACAAAGTCCCGTTTACAACAAAGTCCTGCATGTAAATTCTAATACAACTACTAATTAACAATTGACATTTAACATAAGTAATACAAACACAACTAATACAAACAAATGTAATTGCACTCTACATACATACATTATTTAAAACACACACATAAAAAATACAAACTATTAAACAATTCATTTTTAAATTTAAAAAAATCTAAATTTGTTTTCTATGATTCAGTCAAACCATTCCAACTTAATGCTACTCTATTCTGGAGCATACCGGCCCCTAGTCTATTAAAGCTTCTATACATTGCGATATTGCTTAATGGATTCCTAGTATTTATATATGATTCGTTATTTATCTTTCTTTTTAATTGCTTATACAAAGGATGGTTATACTTTTTGTGAATTATCTTATGGCATATAGTAAGCAGAGATAGTTTCTTTTTTTCAGGTTGAAGCCAATTTAACTTATAAATTATACAATGATGCTCATTTTAATACTTCGGTAGCAAATTTACCTATCCTATAATATATTTGATTAACCAAATTTAACATGATTTTAGTGAATTCATGTAAATTATAGAACCATACTCAATATGGGTAACAGCATCTGTTTTGCCAATCGCTCCTTTGCCACCAAAGGTAAAGCTCCCATAACTCTTCTAAGGGCCCCTAATCTTTTATTCACTTTCTTTACCTGAACTGATATGTGATTTACATATGTCATTCTAGCATCTACTTGAAACCCTAAGTATCTGTATGTTAATACATTTTCAATCGTTGTACCATCTTGTAAATGTAATTGTGGTTTGGGCTCTTTTCTCTACATGAACCAATGAAAACAACATAGTTTGTGTTTTTTAGCATTCAAAGAGACCAGATTTACTGAACCATTTTTGCATTTGTAACAAATCACTTTAAGCGAATCTAATCATACCTGTGAGACTGTCAGCAGGCGCCACTAAAACAATTACATCTGCGTACAGTCTCACCTCTTATATTTAATTTCATGAACCAAATTATTAACCTAAATATTAAATAATAATGGGCCCAAAATAGAGCCCTGGGGTACACCTCTCTCTAGTTTCCCAGGGACCGACATCATTGTACCACATTGAACACATTGATATCTATTTGTCAAATATGACTCAAGCCATTTTAATATTTGGCCCTTAATCCCTATGGCCATTAACCTAGTCAAAAGCAAATCATATTGAACTAAATCAAAAGCCTTACTGAGATCCATAAACACCGCCCCTGTGTACTTTCTTTGGTTCATAGATGTAGCAACCAGGTCATTAAATTCCAACAGGGCAGTGTTTGTGGATCTCCCCTTTATAAAACCATGTTGTTCATCTACTATTACAGTATTTGTATCTAAATAATTATTTACCTGTTCATAGACTTTACGTTCCAAGATTTTAGATAAAATTGGCAAAAGGGCTATTGGCCTATAATTTGAAGGAATAGTTTGATCCCCAGACTTATAAATGGGAATAATTTTCCCCATCTTCCAAATTTCAGGAACAGTAGAAGTACTCAAACTCCAATTGAACAAATAGGTCACAATAGGGGCTATTACATGTGCTCCCAATTTTAAATATTGGGCCTCAATCCCATCAATACCTCCTGATTTGCTTTTATTTAAATTTTTTAGCTCTTTCAGTATATCCCTCTCTTTTAAATTTCAAACTTAAATATTCCTGTATGGGCTACCAGCATGTCTGATAAAAAGTAGAAATCCATTCCATTCACATTTCAAATCTGGCAACTTTAAATCCGGTGAATTCCAAAAAATACGTATTAAAAATATTCACTATAACCTTTGTATCAGTAACTAGTTTTCCATCTTGTACCAAAGCAGGACTTATGGAGTCTTTATTTGGGGATTTCAGCTCTGTTATAAGCTTCCAAAACTGCTTGGAGTCAGAGGAGTTATTTATTTTATTCTGATAATATTTATTCTTTATGTTTTTAATTATATTTTACACTTATTCCTCCAAAACCTGAAGGTATTCCAATCTGCTTCTTTCTTTGTTTTCTGCCTTTTTCCATATCCTATCTCTAATCCTTAAATATTTTTAATCTTATTGGTGATCCATGGGGCTTCTTTTATTTCCTTTAATTTTTCTTATTAATGGGGCATGGTACTGTATTACATTCAAAAACATGTCATTAAACTCTTGAATAGCCAGTTCTAGGTCTGGTATCAAATAAATTCTGTCCCAATGGTTGCCTAGATGATTACAAAGGATTGCTCATTAAAACCTTTAAAATCTCTTCTCAAATAACTAGTTGATTGTTGAGTAATGCACTGTTGTAACTCAATAGTACAAGTAATAGGATTATGGTCCCCAAATTTAAAGGTAATACTTCCCAGGTTTTACTATGTCCTGGGATGCAAAAAATAAATCTAAAAGAACCGTAAGTTCCATTTTTGTATTTCTTGTAGATTTTTGTATTATTTGGTGCAAACCCAGAACTGAAAAACTACTCTCCAATTTTCTCCCTCTAGTCTGAAACCAATCTGCATTAAAGTCCCCTGTTAAAACTACTTGTTTGTCCTTTATTTTTTCTAAAATTAACTCTGCTAGTACATCAAATGTTTTACTTTTTGTTTTAGGGTGTATAAACACTCCTACCACTAATTTTATCGAATTAATTCAATAATAAGACAGTCAATTCCTTCCTTGTTCATACTTAACAGCACTTTATAGGGGCCAAGAGTATTCTTAATAAACAACATCACCCCCTCCTTTTACCTCTATCTGCACGCTTCTATAGAAAATCCTGAAAGTTGAATTTCTTCCTGCATTATACCTGTATGTAACCATGTTTCTGATACTGCTAATAAATCGTACTCAGTTTTAGTTGCCCATACCCTATACTCGTCCATTTTATGGACTATGCTTCTAACGTTCTCATGAACCATCGAAAGCTGCTTAATTTTTTTACAATTAGGGCCCGGATTTAACTCAATATCCCCACTTTGAATTAACAGCATTAAACATAATATATTTGTACTTCCTGTTACTTTTAACCCACAAATACCATGCTTAACACAAGAACTCTTTTGATAATATCGGGATTCATTTGTAAAGTGATTCCTTCTCCGAACGAATCCATCTTCACAATTGAATCGAACATTTCCCATAAAATACATACCTGATAACTTCATCATATCACCTCTAACTTCCTTATCTTCAAAGGTACTCATGATTATTAATCCCCATACAAACCAACCCCCCAAACATATATACAAAACAGACCCCATAATTAAGCTTCTTACTGCCAAACAAGTTAAAACAATTTCTCTACCGAGGTGAGGCCATGCTGACTTACGTTACCACACGGCCGGGTACAGTGAGATTGCGCGGGTTTTATAGTGCTGAACCTCTAGTTCATTCAATCACTGACCCCTCATGCAGAATGACAGAGTTTCAGGTGCAGTTCATTCAAACCCAGAGTAAAAGCAGGCACTCAATTAGCAGCAGTAGTAAAAGTACAGCTTGTAACAGGCATTTAGTTCAAGCAAAGCAGTTCTCCCAAAGAATGTCCCAACTGGATATTATATATATATGTATATATATATATATATATAGATAGATAGTTGATGGATTTAATTGAATGGAAACTATGTTAATAACACTTATATGTCATGTGCATTGATTAACGTATTGTATGGCTGTATATGTATGTTTTGAAAAACTTGAAAATAAAAAGTAAAAAAAAAGAGAGTAGAAGCTATTATTGCTCCTTCTATGTCCTTGCAGACACTATGTGTAGGACAGAGAGGCCAAGTTAATTGTAGGCACAAGGCCAGAAGAGGCTCTGCAATGGTCCCTTACTGTAGGCTGAAGTTTAGTATGTTTGGTCAGGGGGCAGGTCTGATGGTGAAGACAGACATACCCAAGGACAGACAAGGGGTCTGAGGTGGTAGACATGTTTTGTTTTTGTTTTTTGTCATGGAAAACTTACAGAGAAGGAAGTAGGTGGAAAAAGGATCAGAACATGTGTTGGGGTAACACTTAAGAGAGTCTACCCTCAGGTGCCTGAATCAGTGTCAATAGAAGTGAATGAAACAAAAGACATAGTGGGTAAATGTAGAAGGGTTGAACCAAAGAAATGGGACCGTGCTTAGAAACAACATGCCTGGTAGGGTGGAAGCAGTGAATTACTCACCTTAGATATCCATACTTTACAGTTGTCCAGAATTTACTGTTATGAAACTTGAAAGACAGCAGAACAATGTAGATTTATTTCTCTCCCATGTCATTGTGCTGAGGTGCAGCATTGAAATAGCTAAATCTGTATATATGGATATTATGATGATTTTTTAGTATCAGCCCCAGGGTATTTGTATAAAGAGTATTGCTAAGGAAGAGGCTATTTCATAGCATATAGGCAATACTTATGCTTGAATTATTTAAGGGACCCTGGGGCAGAGCTTCTGTAGAGGGTGGGTGGAAGCTCCACACAGCCCTATAGCTGGTTGTATAGGGTTGTTTCACTACAGAAAACCAGTTGTTTGAGGATCCCTGGTTTCCTCTTAACCATGGGTGTGTGGGGTAGAGCTGCGCTCTGCCCCAGAACTTGAAAAGCACTTAGTGACATTTTTCTATCCCCGCCCCTTGTAGAAGACTGTTGCAACAGCGTTCTTTTTTTTATCCTATACTCTTTTCAAGTTTTCTGCCGAGGTGAGTTGGTCACCCACGAAGGTACTTTTTCTTTTCTCTATATTCTGTGGTTTTCTTTTTCCCTTCTAGTCTCTTGTTTGCGTTTGCTGAAGAAGCCCTGGGCAAGGGTCCAATATGAGATTTCATGGAACTCTGACAAAAAGTACTGTACCTTTAAGAAAATAACAGCCCCAAAGAAAGAATGACAATAGTGTCGTGCTTGATTGTTGGCTGGCAGGTCAAATAAAACAAATGCTTAAGCTATGTTTAAAGTGCTTTCTGTGCCTTATATCACATGCAAAGTGACAGATTAAAACTAATGTGCTCACAAGAGCAAAGGTGCTATTGGAATATTTAAAATGCCTGATACATAAGGTGCTTGCAGTGCCTTCACAAACACAGGTTAAATCACTTCTAGTTCTTTAAGATATTATAAAGTCAAGGTGCTTATCTAAAAAGAGATTGATGCCAAACATTGAGATAAAGTGCTTGATTTAAGAAAGGTTGCTTGGTGAATAGTTAAAAGTGCTGGCAGTGCATGAATAAAGTGCAAAGTGCTTTCCTGAATTTAAGGATTAGTAAATGGATATATTAAAGTGCTAGCATTGTATATGTATTTGATATAATGCAAGGACACTGAGAAATAACCAAAGGTGCCTGGCTACAGAAATAAGTGTCCCAGTCCATTTACTTTCTGTTAAATACTGACTGAAATTTGTCTGCTTGAGAGCCCCATTTCCCTAAACAGTGGGAGAAAGCAAAAAAAGAGAGAGACTTGTTAAATGAATGAAAAAGGAGCATGTTTACTCCTCTATTATCTTTAATACAAAAAGAAGGACCCCGGCAGTGTTTGTTCGAGAGAGGGCCCATTTTTGTTAGAAGTTAAATACTACCCCCCCTCCCCATTTTAAAAACAGGCTCATTAAAACCAAACTGTAACCAAGGGAAAGACTTACAATAAAACTACTGCAATACTGTAAGTTGTTTAAATACCTGGAAAAAAAGCACACTAAGCGTTCTCTGTTTTGTTTCCTGTTTCCCTTTCCTCCAGCCTTCTAGACCAGAACTGGGCCTACCTGCTGCCTGGAGATGAATGAGCTCTCAGTATAGGGGAGCAGCACCCTCTTCAGACCCTATTTATAATAGTAAACCTGCTACTCATTGTGGAAATAGGAGGAATTAAGCACTTATTAAGTGACTGTTACACATGCATAGGTTTATAACAATTGTTCTTTCAAGACTGTATCAAATGTTCTTTTGTGGTCCGATGTAATAATAAAAGCTGGTTATTATGGTGGGTCATCCTGAGACATTTGTCTTAGAGATAGTTATTTCCCTGTATTAGATAAGGATCAGATCAGGTGACCAGACCTTGTTGTATAAAAGCCCACCACTAGGGGCTAGTGATTCAGATAGGGAAGTCAGCTGAACACTGACCATCAGAGGAGAAAGACTTCAAGAGTGTGCTTGAGCAAGCACTGACAGATAGACTGATTTCAGGCTGAAGCTAAGCCATAGTTTGCTGAGAATGACTAACCTCATTTTGCTTTTTGTATATACTTTTTTTTTATTATATTGAAATTTTCTGAGTAAAATAAAATGATAAACACACGTTTGCATTTTTTATGCACTTAATTCTTTGTCTGCTGTGTTATCCTTCACCCACATCTGTTAACACTTATTATAATTTCTTATCTACTCTACCTGGGGTCTGGTTGTGTGATCTAACATTTTAAACAAAAGAGTTTTGTAAGGACTGTATGCCTTGTTAACGAAGATAATGACCGCTCGGCTATCCTAAAAATCAAATAGGCAACAGGCTGCCAGTGGCCGTGGTGGGATTCTAAACAGAGAACGTAGTACTAGAGTCAGGGGGACTCGAGATTACATTTTCCACTCTCCCACTGAGAAAAGGAAGGTTGATAATGCTTTCTGAACCCTACAACTGCTCACAAGTTAAATAAAAAGGGTGACATCCCTGAAAACAGGAGGTCCTCCTGTGCCCATGGGGCTGGGCTCATGACAGACATTTCCCTTAGTAATAAAGAAAAATGGGAAAGAACTGCACAATATAAAGTTCTGGCTGAATGGTACAGAGGGTAAAAGCATAGAAGTGTTAAATAGTGGGTTGCTGCTTCAGTCCCCTTCAGGGCCACAAACAATATTGTCTAAGGAAATTTGTGCTACAGTAAACTTGTAGCCAGGCCAGTAACATGGAGGGCTGAGGCACCTGATATCTCTCCTCCTGCCACACCAGTGACCTGGGTTCGGAAATAGACCAAGGTCGCTTGGGCGCTGGCATGAGGAAGAAGGATTTAGTGCCCATCGAGAGATCTCCTTCACCTTGGGGGTACTGCTGCTTAGTTGCCACCTATTGGAAGGGTAGGTGGCACAGTGGTGGTCACCAGAATTGAAAGTCAGAGGCAGGTATTGAAAGCGTGCACCGTCTTCATGTGTGTGCCATTGCATGCCACCGGTTCTGACTCAAGGAGAGTAACAGGTGAAAAAAAAATCCTAGGCCAGATTGACAAAACACCATGGGACTAAGTCCCGCTCCACAACTCCAGTTGCAGACCAAAATCTTCAAAGCTGCAGAGATTTGTATTCACAGTCTGCTGCAGCTGCGGGAGATGTTACGCCTGGTCCTGCCGGGGGTAACATATTCCACAGCTGAAGGAGAAAAACACCCACAAACTGCCATAAATCCATGGAGTTGGTTGTAAACTGGTTTCACTTTTGAGACTATCACAGCTGCGGGAAAAACTGTGGCTCCACAAGTGGCAACTCACTTGTGCCGGGTTTTCCCACAGCTGTGGGGTTTTGTGGGGCTTTGTGAATCTGGCCGCCTGTCTGCAGAATGATGCTGCGACCTTAGAGGCACCACACAACCATCATGCATGGCACCTCCTCACACAACAAGGTAAGAAGTAGATGGGGTTAGTCCTGGAGGTGGGGTGAAGTGATAGGAGTTCAACAGTGGAAGGGAGACGATGGGGAGGGCAGCAGGATAAAATCCATATAAAAAAAAGATTACAAAACTATTTGAATGATAAAATGAATTGTGTCTAACTCTCACATTTTTCAAAGTTTTCCAACTGGTATTAGGGGCTCCTTAATGGGAACATAAAAAATGTGTAATTTAAATGAACTATTGCTGATGTTTTCTGTTCATTAGTGACATGCTGTTAACATATTTGAAGCTATTATATTTGCATTCTGCATGCTGTTTTTTCTCCCTGACTCTGTTTAGTGGTTTCAACTAGGTGCTTTCTGCCAATTGGGCCGTTCACATGACCTGATCTGCACCTTTGTGAGCGGTGCAAATGAGCTGCACTGACGCAGATCAAGTTGTGCAAATGATTTGAGGAGCACTGTAGATTGCTCTGTTGTGGTAAATCATGATCCCTGTTTTTGTGGGAACGCATACTGGTGCAGGCGTTTTTACCTAGCGTGTAAACATGCTGCTCCATCTGCACCAGATCACCCCTGTAGCACCCTGCACCAGCCAAATTGTCCTTCTCCGACACTGCATATCAGCTTTCCCCTGTTGATTCCTGCTGCTTCCTTTCAGGCCCTTAACACAGCTGCTGGTAATTGTTACTAAAAAGAATTGGAACTTTGTAATAAGAATTCTGATGCCTGACCCTCCCCAAACCCTGCCACTGTCAGTGAGTGCAGAACAGCACACAGCAGCCCTCACCACAATAACCAGGGAAACAAGGTCAAGGACAGGGGGAGACCATCATGAGCCTTGCTGTTCCGAGCCCCGGTGGAAATTTAGTGGAAATGCCGGAAGTACTGGCTGCCATCCTGCACTGGTGCACAACTGTACCCATGTAAATGGCTGTCATGAGTGGTGTGGCTGGAGCAGTGGATGAGCGGCATGCATGGGAGTGCATCAAGCAGGTATTTATTTATTTATTGAATCTCAAAATTAAGATCTTTCAGGCAGGGGCTCTTTTACACAGACTCCACATCAACAAGGAATTATACAGAGGAGGGAGTAACAGGCATGAGTACATTGGGTAGAAATAAGCAGGCTGGGTGAGGTATAATAAACCCAGGAGACATTTGAAAATAAACTTAGTACATACAAACAATAATAATACTGATATTAAGTGCTAGGGTTAAAAATACATAATAATACTGCTATGGAGTCATGTGATGCAAGCCACCTTGCAGCAGCAAGGATGTGGAGCTCCCATCCCATCCTCCTAATTTTTGTCAGTTTTGCTATCTACAGCGGGGTTTTTGCTTAAATTTCCACATCAGCAGTGAGATCCTGCCTTCAGCCATCGTTATCTGTGTCTCTTCGCATCGCATTTGGCTAAAGATTGCCACGATGGAGGCTGATATGAGACAGGCCCCCCCTGAAGCACATGCTGCCTCCAACTCTGGAGAAACTGCCTAAAAAATCCAAGGCCCAGAGTTTGGCGTCCAGCAAAATTAATCCTGCAGCTCCTCAGGCTATTCTTCTTATGAAGGATCGGTTACTCCAAGAGCTTCTGCCTTTTAAAGAAACTTTATCCGAATTATCAGCGGAGCTTAAATCAATGAGAGGAGATCTAGCTGACCTACATAGGAGAGTGGGCGACTCAGAGGCCCGATTCTCCTCCCTGGAAAACTGGAGGGCTAAAGTGGATCCTGAAATCATTCATCTTCACCAACAAATATAAAAGCTCCAGCTAAAAACAGAGGATCTCGAGGGGAGAAGCAGGTGAAATAATCTCCTCATCATAGGCCTGCCAGAGTCTGAAGAGGGGCTGAATACCATCGCCTTTCTACAGAAATTTCTCCTAAAAGTCATCAGCCCTTCTCCTCTCAATCCCTCCTACCCAAATTGAAAGGGCTCACAGGTCTCTCAGGTCCAAACTGCAACCTGGAGCCTCCCCATGGCCAATCATCCTGAAATATTTGCGTTATATCGAGAAACAAAATGTCCTCTCGAAGGTCCAAGACCTCCAATCTATTACCTGGGAAGGATCAAAACTTCGTATCACACAGGACCTACCCTATGAGATCCACAAGAAATGCTCTGCCTTCCACCCCATTGTCAGCAAGATAATAGCTGCTGGCATGCTTTTCAAAATGATCTACCTGGCGAGGCTACAAATTTCTATTAATGGTTCCTGGCATTCATACGAATCCCCCACACAGGCCCAAAATGATCTACTATCTAAGCTGCCTGAGCTCTTCAAATCTAACTGAATAATTCAATAGTACACTTAGTCTTTGTTGCCCCTGGGGGTAAAATCACCAGTTATTGTTATTGGTCTAATGTTGATTACCTGTTTTGTCTGTTAGCATGGATCCAGGGTGATTGGGACCTCTACCATCCGGATGGGGGGGGACTGGGTCCCGTGCTTTCCCTTCCTCTGTGAATGTCTGGGCCTACCCCTCAAGAGCTAGCTGCCAAGATGGACCCCATTGTTACCAACTGGAACTATAATTCCGCGAGGTGTTTCCAGGGGACCGACCTTGTGTTGGAATGTTTTGCTGGTCCTGTACTCTCATTCTTCCCCCCCGGGCAACCCCCACACTTCCTCATGGTGGACATCATCTGGGGCCATTTCCCCTGCAGGTACCATATTTTATTTTCCTTTTTCAGGTATTGCAGCTACATTACTCATTTCCTTCCTGATGGAGGTTATTCTTGGTGGGCGGAGCTGGTCCTGAATTCATTGTATCCAGGTATGTAGGATGGCCTGGGGCCTTGGCCATAATAACTACAGAGACCTCTGGCCTAATTCCAGACCTCCTTTCTCAGGTCTTGGGCCCTAAACCCACCCTCCAATTTTGCAAGGCTACAGAGTACCTTCGTTGGAATTGCTCCCAGCCCTTGTCCTTCCGAGGTGGGTGGTCCACGGCTTTGTCCCTATGCTTAATGAGGTCTGGTTTCTGGCTCTTATTATGTTCTATACCTGACGGGGAAGGGATCAGATCAGTTCCAGTATAGTAGCTTCTTCTTGCTGTTTTTACATTGTTTCTTGTGGATTTTACTTGGTAGAAGGTTATTTCTTTTCTTTCTTACTACTTCTAAGGTGCTAGCAGAATATTGTTTTGGGGCTGTTGGAATTTTGAAACCTGTTTTGGTGGCTATAAGTGGGCTCATTTGTTTGATGTTTCACTGTGTAGCAGGCTGCATTTGTGGAGGCCTATTTCTTCTGATTTAAAACCTATTTGATGTAATTTAATTGGGGCAGTTTCTTTGAATAGGTGACCTATATCTTCTAAATTCAAGCCTATTTTGATGTGTTGTTGGTGAAGCTGCTTGAATTGGAGACCTGTTTCTTTTGGTAGTAAACCTACTTTTGGGGCTTTGAGTAGAATTGTGATTCCTTTTTGCTGGCTTCCCTAGCTGCAAAGTTTAGTGCATAGTGGGGGAAGGGTGCTAATGGTCTAACCAGGGGCCTCAGCTACCTGATTGTTTCTGGAAGACTTGGGCTGATCCCACCCTCCCAGCCTCACCCCACCTGCCCCAGGTCCATGATTTTCTTTATACCAGGGGTTCTGACATCATTTCCTCAAATGGGCAAAGGACATGCACCTGTCATAGCAGAAGCAGATATCCAGGAAAGGAACAGCAGCGACTGAAGAGGTGACTGCTATCTCAGTGGAAGGGAAGTAACTGCAAATCAAGGAGTTTTCATTGTTACTTCTTTGCATTGCTATTGCATTGTGGAAAGGAGGAGTAGGAGTTTGAAGAAGGTTGTGCAATAGTTACTTAAAGTCTCTTTTTGGGTGTGGATAGAAAGGATAGGAAAGTACAAAGCAGTTGCTCAATCTATCTAACTGTGTACAACAAAGGGGGTAAGGAAAATTAAGAAAATAATGTTTTGCACTGATAGAGGGGGGAGAATGGAGACTTGGGGAAGTGTTTGGTATCCTTCATCTGGAAGGGTGGAGGGTTGCTGGTTGGCAATGACAGCATTGGGTAGGGTGGTAGGCTGCAACAACTGTGGTGCACCAATATTTCTAAAAATTGCCTGGGGTGTGGGGGGATGTTTAGCGTGCAACCACATAGAGAAACTTAGAAAGGAGATCAAGGGTCTGCAGGAGGAACTAAGACAGGCAAGGCAGACTGGGGGTGGGTTTAGCCCAATACTGGAGGGAGGGAGGAGGGGAGATGAGGGAGGGCGATTTGAGCCAACAGTGGTGAGGAAAGGGTCAGAAGAAGGGAAGCGGAGACAAAGGGGCCCAGGCCAGGAAGAACGATTACCAGGGAAACCAGGTCAGGAGACAAAAGACAAATGGAAGGAGGAGATAGGGACTTGTGAGGGGAGGAGAAGAAGTGGCAAAAGTGATGGAATGGAAAGGAGAGAACAGATCACTATGAAGAGAGAGGGAGCGAGCATTTGTGAAGGGTCTTCAGAAAATAGTTTTGCACTGCTAGAGGGGAAGAAGAACGAGGGAAATGATGCAATTGGAGGAGTAATTGATAAATGTCTGGACCAAATCGGTGCAGGGGGAAGTTCTGCTGGGAAAATTGCACAGGGGCAAAAGGGGGAAATAATGTGCAGGAGGAAGAAGAAGAGGAGCCAAAAATTGGAGATGGAGGTGAATGGAAGCAAGCAGGGAATAGGAGGTGTAGAATCTTAGTGCTGGGGACTCAGTACTAAGAGGAGTCAGGTGGGGTAGCAAGGGGGAGAGGCATAGTCGCATTTGGGTGGAGGCCATGCCAGAAATGACAGTGGAAAGGGGGGAACAATCTGTTCTGAAATATGCTAGAAGAGGTAGGAACAAGCCTCATTTAATTATACATCTTGGGATGAATGACCTGGCTGACATGACAGTAGATATAGTCTAGAGGAGGTTTGTGGAACTAGGACAATTATGTGAGGGGGCAGGAAGATCTGTAACTTTTTCAGAGACACTTCCAGTGCCCAAGGCAAGCACAACAAGAAAGCAGAGAATAGAGGAATTTAATGGATGGCTAAGAACCTGGTGTTATGCTAAAGGGTATGGGCTGTTGGGGGGTGGGGAGGGACCTGAGAGGACAGTATTCTATGCCAAGGACAAACAACACTTGAGTGAGGAGGGAAAGAAAGTGTTGAAACAGAGGATGGAGGAGTACATACAGGAAGTTGGGAATTTAAACTAGGAGCGGGGAGGTGACAAGTGGGCAAGAGACATGCAGAGACCACAGGTTGGGAAACCATATGAGCTTACCCCTATAACAATGACAAAGAACAAATGGCAAGTACTATTGGTGATGCTAGGAAAGGAGGGCAGGATTGGGGGGGTGGAAGGTGGTTACCCTTAATGCTAGGAGTATTGGGAGGAAAACTGCAGAGTTACAGGTGCTCATGGCAGAGGGAGAGGTGGACATTGCAGCCATCATAGAAACATGGGCCACCCAATACAATGACTGGGACCTGTCTGTACCAGGGTACAGGTTATTTCATAGGGACAGGGTGATTGGGAAAGGAGGGGGGTGGCACTATATGTGAAGGATGGACTGACGTGTGTAAGGGAGGAAGGGGAGGAGGGTAGTACGGAGTCACTTTGGATGCAAATCCAGGATTCCAAGAATAGGATTCTCAGAATGGGAGTGGTGTACAGGCTGCCATCTCAGACAGAGGAGTTAGACAGGAACTAGTGGGACAGATCAGGAGGACCTGTGAGAGAAGGTAGTGTGTCATTGTGGGGGACTTCAACATGCCAGGGTGGACTGGAGTACCCCAACAACCAGGAACAGAAGGGAGCAGGTACTGCTGGATACCTTCCAGGACAGCTTCCTGCTGCAAATGGTCAGTGAACCAACCAGGTTAGGGATTACCCTTGACCTTGTGCTGGCAAATGGGGACTTTGTGAGAGAAGTTACGGTGGAAGAACCGCTGTCAGGGAGTGACCACCACTCAGTATGGCTCACTTTGGATATGGGCAAGGAAGGAGTGGAATCTGGCACAAGAGTGCTGGACTTCAGGAGGGCTGACTTTGGGATGATGGCAGAAGTGGCAAAAGGGTACCTGACCAGAATTCAACCTAGTATGGGCACTAAACAGAGGTGGGAGCTCATAAAGCTGGGGATAGAGGAGGCAACCAAAACCTGCTGCAAGGCCCAGAGCAAGAAGGCTAGGGCTAAGAAACCAAGCTGGTTGAGCAAGGAGGTCATGGAAAAGGCAAGGAGGAAAAGAGCTGCCTTTAGAAGGTACAAGAAAACAGGGAGGGGGAGGACAGGGAGGAGTACTTGACGGAATCGAAGGAGGTGACTCAGGCAGTAAGGGGAGCCAAGGCATCTATGGAGCTCAGGCTGGTACCAGGCATTAAGAAGGGGGAGAAGGACTTCTTTAGGTACATCAGGGAGAAAAGGAGCTGTAAGGACTACTTAGTAAGGATTAGGAAGGGGGGAGATTGGGTGGAAGCAGGGTGCAATAAGGCAGAAGCACTAAATGATTACTTCTGCTTGGTATTTACTAAGGAGAAGAGGGGGTGACACCCAAGGGGGGAGGAATGGCAGAAACGAGGGGGAGGGAGTGACAGATGGGGAAATCATGGAGGGCAGAGTTCGAGAGGGTTTGAAGGCACTGAAAGTGGACAAGGTGCCAGGCCCTGATGGCACCCACCCCAGGGTACTGAAGGAGCTGGCAGAGGTCCTTGCAGGATCTTTGGCAGACCTATTTAATGCCTCACTACACTTGGGGTGTGTACCTCAGGACTGGAGGATGGCTCATGTGGTGCCCCTCCACAAGAGTGGGCCCAAGGATGAACCGGGGAACTACAGATCGGTGAGCCTCACATCCATCATGGGTAAGCTAATGGAGACTATCCTGAAGGAGAGGTTGGTGGCCCTCCTAGAGGCCAAAGGACTACAGGACAGCAGACAGCATGGCTTCATACATGGCAGATCCTGCCAAACCAACCTGGTGGAGTTCTGTGACTGGGTAACTAGGCAACTGGACAGGGGCCATGCAGTGGATGTCCTGTATCTGGACTTCAGTAAAGCATTCGACTTGGTGCCACATGGAAGGCTGGGAAGTAAGTTAGAAGGCACAGGGGCAGGTGCAAAGCTAGTGAGATGGGTAGGAAACTGGCTTCAGGGAAGGCAACAGAAGGTGGTGATGGATGGGGAGCTCTCAAACCCAAGGGTAGTGATGAGTGGTGTTCCACAGGGCTCAGTGCTGGGACCTGTGTTGTTTGGGATATTCATTGCAGACATATCATTGGACATCAAGAGCAAAATCAGTCTGTTTGCTGATGATACCAAGGTAGGAGCAGTGGTGGACGACCTAGGGAGATGGCAAGGGTTGCAGGATGATCTGGCAAAGCTTGAAACCTGGTCAGACACCTGGCAACTGGGGTTTAATGCCAAAAGGTGCAAGGTGCTGCATTTTGGGATGAACAGCTAATATTCTTCAGGTGAAGCTACCTCTGGCTAGAAGCTGCAATACTGAACATAGGATTTGCAAGAAAGCGAGTTGTGCTCACAACAGAGGGAGGTGAACCTTACAATTGTCGTTGGTTTGTAGCAGATATTCTGCAGGTGGAGGCTACTTCTAACTGAAAGGTGAAATAAGGAACTTAGAATTATCAGGAAAAGACAGTCTTTCAAGCAACAGAGGGAGGTGGATCTAGTTTTACTTTTGTTCCAATTCTTAAGATTTTCAGTGCAGGAAGAGTTTAAACCTTAGGCTAAGAATTTGTCATAAGTCCTGAAGTAAGTGCAGGTACAGGCTGTGTATTTGACCCAGACAGTGCCCTAGGGGGTGGAAACTGTTTTTTGTGTTTATCTGTGTGTGCCTTAAAAGGCCAGACAAGACTGTGTCAGGAAGTGCTTACATCATAGCTACTTATCAGCCAATAGTTTTGGAAGAGTCTTACAGACCTGAGAACAATAGTATTATAAGCAAGTGTTTTATAGCAAACTCATCAGAACAGCTAATATTCTTCAGGTGAAGCTACCTCTGGCTGGAAGCTGCAATACTGAACATAGGATTTGCAAGAAAGCGAGTTGTGAGCACAACAGAGGGAGGTGAACCTTACAATTGTCTTTGGTTTGTAATGGATATTCTGCAGGTGGAGGCTACTTCTAACTGAAAGCTGAAGTAAGGAACTTAGAATTATCAGGAAAAGACAGTCTTTCAAGCAACAGCAGGAGGTGGATCTAGCTTTACTTTGTTACAATTCTTAAGACTTTCAGTGCAGGAAGAGTTTAAAGCACAGCTGACTTATTTTGGGGCTGACTGCTTTCAGAGCACAAACCACCAGGCTGTTTTGGGGCTGGGGAGGTTTACCTGTGTCTGACTTGGATGTCTGGATTGTTCTCTGTTTGATTAGCAGGGTATTTTCTCTGTCAAATTGTTGTGTAGGGCATCTTGCTGACAGGAAGGCACTCATCGCAGCTGTGGGTCAGAGCTTTCAGCTGATTGTTTCGTGAGGGCACAGTTTAGGCCCAACCCCTGCCCATCCCTCACCCCACCCACCCTGGAAATACTTCCTTTATACCTGGGGTTCTCACATCATTTCCTCAAGAATGCAAGGTTCATATCATTGTCATATCCTCTCTAGCACACTGCCCTGACAATATAAGCATACACATTGTATAATATATATATTTCTATATAACAAACCAATCACACACACACACACACACACAAAAAAAAGTAGATAAACATGTGGGGAGTAGTGCAATGTAACGGCTGTGGGACAGCAGTCTTCCGGGAGTCTTTCTGGAGGCTGAGATGCTGCCCTATTTACAGACAACTCTCTGCCCTGAGGGAGGAAGTTGCCCATCTTCAGGCCACACTGGACAGTAGTAAGGGAACCTTCCCCCAGGCCACACTGGACAGTAGGAAGGGAACCTCCCCCATCCAGGGAGCACCAGAGCCACCACCACTACCTCAGAGGTTGTGAAGAAAGCACAGCAGTTGGACCACAGTGGGCTCAGAGAGGTGAGGATGGTGGAACAGAGGCACACCAGTCAGTTGTTCCACTCACAATCCATACACCATTCTGGGGAGCATAGCTCCCCTATGGATACACTGCAGAGGAGACTAAGGAGGCTGAGGACAACTGTCACAAGAGAGGCCCACAGGAAGGAGGCAGAGGACACCACAGGAAAGGAAGCAGCTCCTGGTGGGGACTCAATATTAGGGGATAGAACTGGGGAGCAGGGAAAACTGAAGTAAGGTGCCTACCTGGTGCCATGGCTTGGAGGGACAGGAAGCGCATCCTCAGGATCACGAGAACAGCTGCACGGGAGTCTGAGCTGGACATCATTGTCCACCTAGGGACAAATGACTTGGCTCATCATGAGATTAGAGCAGTGCAGGAGGACTTTGTAGAGTTGGGGAGTGGCCTAAGACAAGTAGCACACACAGTATCCTTCTCAGAGGTGCTGCCTGTCAATGGCATGGGTGAGGCGAGGGTACTTTGCACCATGCAGTTTAATGAGTGGTTGAAAAAATGGTGTGGGGCACAGGGGTTTGGCTTCATTGGGGACTGGGGTTCCACCTGGAGGGACACCAGCCTATACTGGCAGGATGGTCTGCATCTGTCCAGGAAGGGAACAAGTCTTTTGAGCAATCGGTTTAAATGCTTCATTGGCAAGCTTTTAAACTAGTCAAGGGGGGAGGCACTAATAAACAGCAGGAAAATCCCAGCCTCTCCCTACAAAACAGGATACTAAATGAAAAAAAGACCGAGGTAGAAAGGTCAGTGGGGGATGCTGCAACAGAAGGTAAAGCCATCAAAAAATGGAGAGCAATGAGTACCAATGCCCATAGTCTGAGTAACATGCTTCCTGAATTAGTGGTCTTGATGGAGAAGGAACATCTGGATATCGTGGCAGTCACAGAAACATGGTACACACAAAACCATGACTGGGAAGTAAACATACCAGGATACACTATCTACAGGAGGGACAGGGAGGGTAAAAGAGGAGGAGGAGTAGCTCTTTACATAAGGGAAGGAATCAAAGCAACAGAACAAAAGGGTAAACAGGAGGAGAAAGCACTGTGGGTAAATTTGGAGACAGGCAATGGCACCACAATCAGTACAGGGTTGTGGAACTCCTTCTCAGGGAGGAAATGGACAAGGAAGCGATAGAAAGTATACTTAGAATGGCAGAAAAGGGAGATATTGCTAATGGGTGATCTGAATATGCCAGATGTTAACTGGAGTGCAGTTGCAGCAGCCACTTGAAGAGTGGGTTATTCTAGATGCCCTACAGGGGCATGCCTTAGACAACAAGTATTGGAGCCCACTCGAGAGAACAATCTTAGACCTGGTTCTCTCAAATGGAGATGGAGAGGATCACAGATGTAGAATTGGGTAGCCATCTGCGAACTAGCGACCATCGAACAGCATGGTTCTAATAAACACAGCAATAGAGTCAAGCCATACAAAGGCAAAAGTACTGGACTTTAGGAGGGCTGACTTTGCCAAAATGGGTGAGTGCCTAAGGAATGCACTAGCAAATGGGCAGGAAGGAGGGGTGGAAGAACAATGGAGAATAATAAAAACTGCCATCACAGAGGTAACAATCCTTTATGTGAAGCAAATAAACAAAACAAAACGATGTAAGAAACCACTATGGTGCTCAAAGGAAGTGGCAGTGAAGGTTCAAGAGAAAAAGAAAGCATTCAGGAAGTACAAGGAATCACAGAAGGAGCAGGACAGAGAACTGTATCAGTTAAAGCAAAAGGAAGCTGGGAAGGCAGTCAGAACAGCAAAGGCCCAAACCGAGGAAAAGATAGCCAACTCAGTTAAGAAGGATAAAACCTTTTATAGGTACATCAGGAGCGAAGGAAGACCAAGGAGGGATAGTGAGGCTTAATAAAGGGAGGGAGGGTGGGCAGAGGGTGACTGTGAAAAGGCAGAGATACTAAACAAATATTTTTGCTCAGTATTTACAAATGAAGAGGGTACCTAAAACAAACAGAGGAAACACTCTGGATACAGAAGTTGATACCAGCCCATTTACAGAAGAAAAGGGTTCTGAAAGAATTCTTAAAACTGAAGGACAAAGCAATGGGGCCTGATGGGATTCATCCCAGAATTCTAAAAGAACTAAGGGTAGAACTAGTGACATCACTGACTACTCTCTTTAACAAATCATGGGAGGATGGGGTGGTGCCTGAGGACTGGAGGAGGGCAGATGTGATTCCACTTCACAAAAGTGGGAACAAGGCAGAAGCAGGAAACTACAGACCTGTTAGTTTAACCTCAGTGATAGGAAAATGATGGAATCACTTCTGAAGGAAATAATTGTGAGTATCTAGAGGCCAGAGGGGCACAGGACCCTAGGCAGCATGGATTCAGCGGGAAGGTCATGCCAGACAGATCTGATAGATTTCTTTGACTGGGTGACCAAAGTAGTAGATCAGGAGGGGCTGTGGACATGACCTACCTAGAATTTAGCAAGGCATTTGACACAGTTCCACAAAAGATTAATATACAAGTTAGCCAGCCTGGGAGTGGGTCCCAAGATGACAGCCTGGGTAAAGAATTGGCTGGAGAATAGGACACAGAGAGTAATAGTAAAATGGAGTCCTCTGAAGAAAGGGGTTACTAGTTTGCGTACCGCAGGGTTCAGTATTAGGACCGGTCCTCTTCAATGTCTTTATAAGCGACATTGCAGAGGGACTGGAAGGAAAAGTATGTCTCTTTGCAGATGACACAAAGATCTGCAACAGAGTTGATGCACAAGGTGGGGTGGAAAGATAAGAAGGGACTTGGCAAGGTTAAAGGAATGGTCAAATGTATGCAGCTTAGATTCAATGCTAAGAAGTGCAAGGTAATGCACCTGGGAAACAAAAACCCAAGGGAAGAGTACACAATGGGGGGTGAGATACTAACAACAACAAAAATGGAAAGGGACCTGGGAGTAGTCATGTATATCAGATGACCTAAAGGTGGGCAAGCAATGTGAGAGGGCAGCAAGGAGGGCTGGGGGGATACTGGGATGCATAGGGAGAGGCATCACCAGTAGAAAACAGGAAGTTATTATCCTCTGTACAGACAGCTGGTCAGACCCCATCTGGAGTACTGTGTGCAGTTCTGGAGACCCAATCTCCATAAAGACATAGACAGGATGGAAGCTGTCAGAGGAGGGCAACTAAAATGGTGCAGGGTCTGCACTGGAAGACATATGAAGAGAGACTTAAGGAGCTTAATATGTATAGCCTCGAGGAAAGGAGGGAGAGGGGACGTGATAGAAACTTTCAAGTACCTCAAGGAATCAACAAAGTCCAAGAAAGTAGCATCTTTCAAAAAAGAGGTGTGCAAGAACAAGGGGCACAATTTGAAGATGAGGAGGGCGGCTCAGAGGTAATTTAGGAAGTATTTTTCACAGAGATGGTTGTGGATGCATGGAACGGCCTTCTGGAGGAGTTGTGGAGTCAAAACAGTGGTAGAATTCAAGCATGCATGGGATAGTCATAAGGCAATTCTAGGGGGTGGGGGTAGGAAGAAGTAGGCTGCTGGTTAACTAGGATCTGCAGCTTATCCATTAGGTAGGGAAATGGGCAGACTGGATGGGCCAAGCAGTCCTTATCTGCCGTCAAATTCTATGTTTCTATGTTATGTAAGAACTCAAGGAGGAGTTACTAGCTAGGGGGAGTGCAGCTAACCCAGACAGAGGAGGAGAAGGATCTAGGGGTGCTCATTACAGGGTCAATGAACAACTCGGCACAATGTAGGAAGGCAGCTGCAAAGGCCAACAAAATGCTGGGTTGCATTGCATGGGGTATATCCTCGAGGAGGGAGGAGGTGATTCTGCCTCTGTATAGGTCATTGGTTAGACTGCACCTGGAGCACTACGTGCAGTACTGGTGCCCGTTTCTGAAGAGGGACATTAAGTTACTGGAGGGGGTGCAGCGCGGAGTGACAAAGATGATCAAGGGGCTGGGGGACTTATCATACGAGAGGAGGCTAAGGGAATGGAACATGTACTCGCTGGAGGAGAGGAGGGATGGGGGGGCATGATTGAAACCTTTAAGTACATGAAAGGAATAAACAAGATGGGTACAGAGGGGCTGCTCAAAGTAAGGGAGAGGAGGGACACCGGGGGCCATGATATGAGACTGGAGGGAGGAAGGTTCAGGAGGAAGGTGAGGAGACACTTTTTTACAGAGAGAGTAGTAGCTGGGGGGAATGCGTTACCTGCAGAAGTGGTATTCAGTAGAACAGTGGACTGCTTCAACAGGGGATGGGACAGGACAAGGGGGAAGGTCAATGTAGGGGAAAGGTGGAAAGGAGGGGTAGCTGCCGAATAAGGGGTGCCAGCTGCACATTTGAGCAGACTTGATAGACCTTTAGGCCTTTATCTGCTGGCAAATTTTGTATGTTCGTACTGTATGTTCATATGGCATTTTACACCTGTATTTCTTTGTCCCCTGCTGGGATCTGAGTAGCAATTGGTTCCCCTTCTTACGTGGCAATAATTTTATAACTCTAGTTGTTAACTCAGATTTAAACAAAGGGAGGTGGGGTGGGGTGCTTCGGATTATGCAGGCGCAAGGTAGATCTGCATAGCGTGCTGAAGTCTGGGCGGGGCCTCCTGCCTCACTACTATGGTATTTTCTTTAGTCTGTGGCTTCTAATAGTGGGTAGGAGAGCTGCTTGGGACTGGACTTCTACTACCTTTCTTTCCACGTGCAGTAATACCTGTTTCATTCTGAAGTCCTATGTAAATAGTTGTTGGGTTTTACAGTTTTTGGGTTGTTTTTTTTTTGGGGGGGAGAGGGTGTTCGGGTTACAGTATCCAGGAGTTGTTGATCTTTATTATTGGGTCTTTTCGAGGGGTAGTATGGGGGTGGGGGCTTTGGGTTTTACATGACACACATTACAGTATTCATTGTTAGACAGCCTACATGTTATGCTGGTTCTCACTTTTGAAACTTGTGGGGTGAGTGCCGGTGGGGGTACTGGGCTACATTTGTTAACTTCATAGAGTACGGAGGTTAATTATCTACTGTTTTTTCCATTTACGGAGGCTAATCATGTGCTGGGTGGGTGGGTTGGAGTGTACCCTACAGGTGGTCTTGGCTTATTCACTGCTTTAGGCTTTTTCCTTGGTTAACCACTAGGAATGGCTATTACCACCTGTAAAATTTTTACATGGAATGTTAGGGGAGTTAGAGACCCAACGAAGAGCTACCAAGTCCTGAAACATTGCACCCTACTTAATGCTGGTATCATTCTATTACAGGAAACCCACTTGCTGGTGAAGGAAGCTGTCTGGTTGCGCAGGCAGGGTGTGTCCCACTTTTTTGCCTCGGGGACTCCTCCTCGAGCAGAGGGGTAGCCATTCTAATCATGCGTACAATCCCCTTCCAGGCAGACTTCTCTATTGTAGATCCCAGGGGGCAGATAAATTCTGGTCAAGGGCTGCCTTATGGGTAAAACAGTAGTTCTGGGTTCAATATATGGGCCGGCGGGTGGTGACTCCTTATTTCTCATGGACCGTGCCAGTAAAGTTGCCTCCTTGTTGCCCACTTCTCTTATTCTGGGGGGGATTAGAATATTTCCCCTACCCAGGACTTGAATAGGACCCATCAGCCATTAAAACCCCCTTCACCATCTCAAAGAGCCCTAAATGACTTTATTGACACACTCGGGCTCTGTGATCATGACGTGTCCTTAACCCATCCCACCGCCTTTTCTCCTTCTACTCCACCCTCCACCAATCTTGGTCCAGATTGGACTACATTTTAACTAGTATCCCTCTTCTGGCTGGCTTATGTCAGGCCGGAATTCAGCCAGTAGTACTCTCTGACCACTCACTGGCCTGGGTGGTTCTCTCCCCTGACCCTATACAGAAAGATAAGTCCTGGAAGTTGAATAC
Source organism: Neoceratodus forsteri (assembly GCA_016271365.2). Taxonomy (NCBI): domain Eukaryota; kingdom Metazoa; phylum Chordata; order Ceratodontiformes; family Ceratodontidae; genus Neoceratodus; species Neoceratodus forsteri. Next base: position 1,398,241,200 of record CM028129.1, on the reverse strand, counting down.
CCAATTACTAAAAGATTAAACCACTATCTCCAAGATCCAATCTTTCATTCAAACTTTTATGGACACTAACAGGGGCTCTGTGCAGCGAGAGGATATTGAGTGATGTGCACTTAAACGCTACCTCCGTGGTGAGTTTGTTAAGTTAGCATCAAGAAGGAAGAAACAAAGGGAAAGAGTAGCTTTGTCTCTTTTATCTCAGATAAGGGTGGCCGAGCTATCTTTATCATCCTCCACTTCCTCTGACTCCTTGTCGGAAATCCTTGACCTCAGAAATAGATATGCAGGTTTGTTGAAAGAAAAGGCAGAGTATGTCCTTCTGAAAATGAAGGCTAGCTATATAGATCAAGAAGAAAAAGCCGGTAGACTCTTAGCTCTCCATCTCCATAAAGTGGAACGCTCTAGGCTCATCCACACCATCTAGGCCCCAGATGGTTTTACCAAAAACGGCACTCCAGAACATTGCACTGGTTTTTGAGAATTTTTACCACACTCTGTATGGTAAAATACCTTCTTCGCCTCCCTCCTGGGACATAGAAAATTATCTAGATTCTCTTGCATTACCCTGCCTAGCTGATCATCAACAGCTCTCCCTGTCATCCCCTATTACTCTAAAAGAAGTGGAAGATGCAATTCGAGATCTAGCCCTAGATAAAGCACCTGGCCCTGATGGTTTTCCCTCTAATTTCTATAAAACCTTTGCTAGAGATCTAGCACCCCTACTGCTCAAGTTTTATCAATACATGCTTAATGCTGATCTCCTCGATCCATCGCTACTGGAAGCTACAATAATTCTTCTTCTCAAGCCTGATAAACCCCATACATTCCTGGCCAGCTATCGACTGATATCCCTCCTAAATTGCGATATCAAGATCTTGACCAAGATACTCTCTCTCTATGCATTCGGAAGGTGTGGACCCCCTTTCTGAGTCCAGAGCAGCTAGGTATCATTCCGGGGCATTCCTCCATGGATCATCTTAGGAAACTTTCCCATATTTTCCAGATAGCCCATTCCTCCAAGATCCCAATGGCCTTAATCTCGTTAGACGCCGAAAAGGCATTTGATAGAGTAGAGTGGGATTTCCTCTTGTTGACTCTCCAGAAAATGGGCTTCCCTCTATCTTCCTTCAGTGGATCCAATCTATCTACTCCTCCCCCTCAGCCAAGATTTATTGCAATGGGGTCTTTTCTTCCTGGTTTCCCCTTTATAGTGGCACGAGGCAGGGCTGCCCCCCTCACCCTTCCTTTTCAATCTCTCTTTGGAGCCCCTTCTATATCACATTAAGTTGTCTCTCCAAATACAAGGCATCTCAGTGTTTAATCACACCTTAACCCTCTCTGCTTACACAAACAACATTCTTCTTCACTTAGAACACCCTGCCACTTCTCTGACATATCTCCTTGAGGTCGTAGCTCAATTTGGCAGCCTCTCCAACTACAAACTTAACCTCGTGAAAACTGAAATCTTCCCCCTGAATCACTTCACCCACAGATCCGATTTTAGTCAATTCGACATTAAATGGTCTCCTCACTCACTCAAGTATTTGGGTGTCTTCTTATCCACTGATCCCTTAACTACCAGGAAGTTGAACCTCGACGACCTAGTAGTTTCTCTCCAACAAGACCTTCGAAGATGGGAATCTCTCCCACTATCCTTATGGGGGCATATCAATGTTATAAAGATGAATGTTCTCCCTAGGCTTTTCTCTCCTTTACACATGCTGAGTATCTGGCTCTCCCTCTCCTTTTTTCAATATATTTACTCCCCTATTCTTGGCTTCATCTGGTTACATAAACATCCTAGGTGTTCCTTGCTTAAACTGAGTCTTCCTAAGGAGGCAGGGTCTCCGTCTTCCCAACTTTCTCCTATATTACTGGGTTAGCCATTTTGCCAAGGCTGGCAGATGGCTTTCCACTATAGCAGAAGATTACACACCCATCTGGCTACAACTAGAAACTCAGCTTTTACAGAAGCACAATCTCTACTCCTCCTCCATCTTTTATCTTCCATGGAAAGTCCTACCTGACCCGCTCTGCCAGTTAGCGATAGGGGTCTCACTTAAAGTATTTTCCCAATGTTGCTCCTTCTATAAAATCTCCCCACATTGGGACTTCACTCAGCCTCTTAGTCTTAATCCTAATATCAAGATAGATAGCTCTCACATCACTCCTGGGTGGCTACCTCCATTATGGAATGCCATAGTGGCGGATCTTCACTCCCCTGACTCTCTTCTCTCTAACCCAAGTATCCTTGAGAAGTATTATCTGACCTTAGTGCACATCTACAAGATCTTCCAGCTGAGACACTTACTTGGCCAATTTTTTGGTCTCTCCCCTCAGCCTTCCAAAGTAAAACCCATTTTACAAAACTTCCAGGACTTATCTTCTAAACCTCGCTGCATATCCCTACTATATGCTTATCTCCTGACTATTGGTCACCCAGATCCCTTACCTAGTTCCAAAGTATGGTCCTCTCTATTGCCAGATCTGACCATTGAGTGGGCTCAAGTTTGAAAGGATCTCCATACTTATATCTCCCAAGACAGCCTGCATGAAATGTACTACACTCCTGTCAGACTGGCCAAAACTGGGCACCTCCCCAAGCTCACTTGTTCTAGATGCGGTAAGGCAGAGGGGAATATACTGCACATATTCTGGCAGTGCAACAAAATTGCCCCTCTATGGCAAATAATCCAATCCAGGTTGGACCTCTTGCTGGGCTTAGAAGAATTTTTCACTGCAGAGATCTGTATTCTGGGTATATACACTAATATCAGGGTCAAAGAATATAAATATCACATGGCTCTAATTTCTATGGTGGTCAAAAAACTTGTGCTTAAACATTGGATGGACCAATTAGTCATATCCTACAGTGAATGGCTGAATGATCTCTCAGCATGCTTTAGAAATGAATGCCTGATTGCCAGCTCCTGTAATAGACTCAACCTGTTCGATAAAAAGTGGGGCAACTTATGTGCCTTCTATCTACATTAATGGTCTGTAGGTCTGCTAACTCTCCTTACCTATACCACCATATCATGAACTGCTTTCATCCTTCCTTAAGGACACACTCCAGGGGTGGGTTCACTGGGGGGGGGCAAGTTAATTTCTCCGAATGTGATGCCTCAATTTTCTACTATGTTCTGTAACTGCTTGTTTTTTATAAAACCAATAAAGATTTTGAATTTGAAAAAAATAATAATAATACTGCTATTAAGTGTGAGGATTAAAAAGGTAACCAGAAGTTGGTGGAGGGCAGGTGTACAGGAAGAGAAAACCAGTTAGAAGCAAACTAGAATAGTGATGAGTTACAAGGCATAACAGGCCAATAGGTGGAGGAAGAAAAGAGGAAGAACGAGAAGTCGAGGAGGTTGACTTTGACAGGGGATAATAGTGATGATTTTCCAGGTTATAGTGTTGGAAATGTTACAGATGACCGTAGACTCAGTGGTGACACAGAATAGCAGCACAAGAGGGCATTGTCATTAAAATGGCAGGATAGGTATAAGCAGAGGGTCACCAGGGTTAAGTGGGGCAGTCACAGCTGCTGTGGTTGGCTAGGTGCTGTCGAAGACAGTTTTTGAAAGAACCAATTTCGGGAGTTGATTGAAGGTGTGCGGGGAGGTTGTTAAACAAGCTAGGTGCTCTGTACATAAATGCTCTTTGTCCTAAAGATGTCTTTTATTTATTTATTTATTTATTCAGATCTAGGATTACAATTACCTTTGAGCTGAGGCTCTTTTACAAAGGTTCCACGTCAGAGGCAAGTACATACAGGGGATACAAGTGAAAATGCAACAGTCACAGTAAATACAACAGAAGGTAGTTAGAGACAAGTTCAGATAATGCTTAAGGTGGAGACACTTGCTGGATTATACAAATGGTAAAACCAGAGATGAAGGTGAGGCCTTGGTTTAGTGACAGCAGGTGAAGAAACAGAATACAAGGAGGTAATAGAAGGGTAGGGGCACAAGGATGCAGACGGAGGCATTTGTCAGATGAAGGTGGGGAGAAGTGCCGGTGACATGGGGGGGTGGAGGGTGGGGAAGGGAGGTATGGTGGAGAGGGGCAGATAGGAAATAAGTGCATCAGTGGGGTACAAAGTGGCTAAGGGGGGTGAAAGAGAGGCAGTATAAGGCGCTGGGAGATGTTGGCTTAGATTAGGTGAGGCAGTCACAGGAGCTGGAGGCAATAAGGTGGAGTCGTAGTCTAGTGTTAAAGATACCAAGAGCTGGAGCTGTAGAGATGGCAGGGTTGAGGCTATTCAGCCAGAGAGGAGCTTTGTAGGTGAAGGAACGTTGACCCTGAGTGATGCGACAGTGGAGAACTTGCATGAGGTGAGTTTTTAATCCCCTGGTGATCTGCATGCTGTTCCTGTTGTTATAAAGCAGAGTTGTGACCCCCGAGGGTGCAAGGCCAAGGCTAATTTTCTTTGCCATTGTGCAAGTGAGGTACTTGATGCGTCTAGAAAGCTGGAGCCAGACGGTTTTAGCATAAAGATCACAGGTATGGGTAAGATGGTGGACCCCAGTGATAAGCCAACTTGACTTATTGGGGGCTGTTGAAATACGTCTGAGGGTAGTCAATGTGGCTGAGCCATGAATGATGAGACCATAGTCAATAATCGAGACCATGGAACTCTGAATGGCAATCTTCAATGCATCAAAGGTGAGATGTTATCTGTGTGTGTAGAGGAGACCAAGGCGGGTATTAGCAGCTTTTGCCAAATTGTCGACATGCACCCCATAGGAGAGGTTGGAGTCAAGCAGTATCCCAAGGTATTTGAAGGAAAGAACCTGTTTGAGGGTATTCCCTTGCGATATGGAGATAGTCAGGGGGTGTAGCTTGTGCCGATTGCGGGAGCTGCAGAAGAGCATAGACTTTGTTTTTTTGTGGTTAAGGACAAGTTTGTGATTAGAAAACCATGACTCAACGGTACTGAAACCAAGTTGGAGATTACGTTGCAATGACATGGGATCTTTGTGAGAGGAAAATACGACTGCGTCGTCGGCATAGAGGATGATTTTCTCCAGGCAAGATTGCCTGTCATAAAGGTACCTTAAAAGTTAGGTTGGGCGTGCTTCACGTGCAGTGCATGTTAGTGTGGGCCCTGTTGAGGAGCTGCTGGGTAGACGGGGGGATATTCCTAAAGAGATCTTTTTGGCAATAAAAAACAGAAACATAGAAACATTGAAGTTGATGGCAGATAAGAACCGCAAGGCCCATCCAGTCTGCCCATTTTTCAGGTGTGATAGGAGATTCTGCTCTGGAGGTTGAGTTAATTGGATTGTGCATATAAGTCACAGGTATATGTGTTCCTACTAGCACCAGTAACTAACCTGCAGGCTTTATTGAGAGTAACCCCTAACCTTCTGAGGGCAGTGATGGTGGCAGCACCATAAAATACAATGTCACAATCAATGATAGACAGTATGGAGCTCGTCACTTCAAGGCATAGTGTCTCTTAGGTCATACAGTGCCGATGTCTATAAAGGAGACCTAGCCTGATATTAGCAGTTTTGGAGATGTTATTAATATGTTCTTGATAGGAGAGAGTACTGTCTAGGGTGATGTCAGGTACTTAAAACTAACTACCTGCTCAAGCTGTGTATCAATATTGTTGGAGATGAGTAGTTTGGCTCTTTTAAACTTGCTATGAGTCCCAGCAAAGGCCATTGTTTTGGTCTTTTTATAGTTCATAAAGCTACATTGCAAGTCACTGGTAAGGAGTGTAGGATCAGGCTGGCTGCTGAAATCACATGCGTGCCAAACAAAAAAGCTGCCGCACACATACACCTTAGTAATTCCGGAGCCAGTATGTGTGCGGCAGCTTTTTGTTTGGTACGATTTTAAGGAGCTGCAAGCACCATTATTACCTAGTGCATGACTCGTCTGAGGAATGTAAATCACAGCATCATCTGCATACAGGAGAAGGTTACTAGGGCAAGCTAGGGGAAGAATATTGAGGTAGAGGTGAAACAGTAGGGGACCAAGGATTGATCCCTGTGGAACACCAGATTGCATGGAGTGACTACTTGAGTGAATCTAAGATTTTTACGTGTTGGGTCCTGCCACTTAGATAACTTCTGAACCAGGAGGTAATATCACTGGAGAGTCCTAGGGAGGGTAGGGTCTGGAGCAGTAAGGAGTGATTGACCGTATCAAATGCCTTTGTAAGATCTATAGATATAGAACCTACAAGGTGACCACGGTCGAGCGCTTTATGGACATAGTCTGTGTAGGTGAGGAAGGTGCTAGCAGTGCTATGATCTTTCCTAAACCCATGTTGCTGAGGGCATTGAACGCCATGGGCGGATAGATATTCAGTTAGCTGTTTGGCCACTAATCATTCAAGGGTTTTCGAGAGGGGTGGTAAAATTGAAATGGGATGGTAGTTGGCATGGTTTACTCCATCACCACTCTTGTGGATTGGAGTCACAACTGCAGCTTTCCAGACAGAGGGACATTGACCAAGGCGTAGGGACAGATTTAGGACCAGGTGAGTGGGGCCAGGACTGCATCAATGGAGAGGAGAAGTAGTTTGAGGTCAAGGGTGTCACAGCTGTGCCTTAACTCATCAAGCACCTTCACAAGGAGTTTCCTGGCAGCAGAAGGGGAGACTGACCTGAAATAGAACTGGGGAGCATTTGGAGGGGAGGTACTATTACGGGCAATATCCTCAGCAGATGGCTCTTCAAAGAAATTGGTAGGGAGAACTCCACTCAGGTCAGTGAATGAAGTATTGAAAATGTTAGCAGTTTCACTCGGGTCTTGAACGGTGACCCCATTAGGGTTGAGTAAGGTGGGCGGGGACTGATTGGGCTTGCCCGTAAGGTTTTTAATATTGTCCCAAAATATTTTACTATTATCCCAGGAGCTAGCAAATATGACTTGGTAGTATGTGGCCTTTTCCTGCCGGATGGCCCAGGTGCAATTATTTCTTGCAGCCTTATAGCATTGCCAGTCTCTAGGTTTGCTAGTGGATTGCACCCATAGGAGCCAGGTTTGTAAAATATTTGGTGAGACCCAAGGGTCAGGGGTCAAGGCCCACTCCCAGTCCAGGGGTCAAGGCCCCACAAACTAGCCCAGGGGGTCAGAGGTGAACCACTGTGTTCTAAGTGTTAAAGCACCACCCATGGTCTGGGGTCAGAGGTCAACCCAGCACCATCAGGGGTCTATGCATGGGATAGACATAAGGGAATTTTGGAGACCAGGGGCAACGAGCAACACACTTCTAGAAAAACATAGAGGGAACTAAGAAGCTCAAATGGGCAGACCAAAGTGAGACCTTTATATTCATGTGCACACATGCCACACACAAAAACATCGACATGAGATACATAACTCAGGGAACTTAGTCAATCAGCCCTCTGACACACTGGATCCGGGATTCCCTGGACTTGAAGAATATCACAAACTGTATGCCTTTGTAATCCTACAAACACAGAACCCATATGTAAAGTACAGTCAAGCATGGGGCTTAACTGCAGCTGCTACCCCCTTTAAAAGGAAAGAGAACATTGTTTAACCAGGAGTAGCACACTAAGGTGAATCTTGTTTCCATATGCGACCTGGGAGCACAAGGAAGTTAAGTGACTTGTTTAGGATCACACAGTATGCACCTAGGTGGCTGTGAGATTCAAACCCAGATCTCCAGCTCTGCAGTTCAGAGCCTTAACCCACTGTGCTATACTGTCTCAAATGCAATGAGAACTTTGTTGTAACAAACAGTTGCACTGCCAGACAGTGCCATATATTATGTCAGGGGCTCAGGGAAACCTCTCAGTCAAAGAGCTATTTTTTTTTTTTATAGGTGTGTGTTCTCACCTGAAGAGGAACACAAGAAGAGCACAGTGAAATGGTAGAGACCACTTTCAGTGGTTCAGGGCCCCATCCCTTCGGGGATGGGGGGAAGGAATCAGTCTGCTTCCAGGGGCAACTCCCCTGGTCCAGCAAGGGAGAAAAAGAAGCTGCCTGAGTTAAGTTCGTGCTGAGGCACCAGAATTTCTGGACGAGATTTCTTTGAAGAGAAAACGCCTGTGGGGCACCTGCAACCAAGGGGTGAGTTCGCTCTGCTAAACAGCCAATGTGTTTTCACCTGAAACAAGATGAAACTAAAGTGACTGTTACTTTGGGGTCAGAAAAAGACAGCCAAGTACAGTTTGGAAGATATAGGGATTGGACTGCTTAACTCTGTGGGGGTCTAGAGTAATGGACACAACCACTTATTAAGTATGTTCAAGTTCAGCACAAATGGGATGTAAAGACAGTAGATTGAATGTGAATACATTTAAAGAGAATCTACACAGCAAAGTGTTTTCAAGGATGAGGTGTTTACAGTCCAGAGAAATGGCTGGGTAGGAATTATGGGAGTGAGAGGTGGGAGACCCCCCATCAGTAGTAACCAAATTCACCTCTACGGGTTTGCTTTGGGACACCTGTTGCTTTCTCTCAGGTACTTGGCCAATGCCTGAGGAAAGTACCCAGATGTGGGATTGATGAGGAAGATTCCCTGATGCATCCAGAAGTGCTCATAGGTGGTTTAGGGAGCCACCAGTAAATGTTTCCATGCTATATGGAAAGTGTCCAAAGGGCTGGCATGATAGCCGAGCCATGGAAGGAAGGTAGTCCAAGTGGCTGGCAAGGGAGCCGAGCCAGGGAAACCCAAAGCAGAGTACAAGTGCGGGTTGTGTGCCCAGTGTGTTTCAGAGCCTGAGGGCTAAAGTGAAAGTGAATGTGTTCTGATCTCCATAAATCTGCATTACCAGGAGTGTAGCCCCGTGGGGGTCCATCTATGCTTTGTTATTCTGTTGGAGGTGAATAAAAACCACACTTTAGAATCCCACTTCTGGTATTGGACATTACAGTTATTGCTTCCTTTGTCTGGAGTTACTTGGGTGCCCCTGTTGCAGAGTAGCCAAACCTAGCCAATGTGCCGAGTGACATATTTCTCCCCGAAACAGCCCACCAGGTAGTGCTGTCAAGATGGAAACAGCATACCTGGGTGGGGGTTACATTAACAACACAGCAAACAGTGCAAGAAGGTCCAATCTACTCTTTTCTGGACCAAAAGAAATTGGGAAATAAGACTGATAAGGACCTGAACTTTGATGACTGGACCCCACAAACTGCACTTGAAAATGCAGGCTGGACTGTAGGGTCTACAGGCCAGTGGACTCCAAATCCTACAGACCCTTCTTACCAACAGTTGTTGAAAGAAGCTTCTTCTACAGTGGCCACCAGCACAAGCATCGATAAGAGCTCCAATAAACCCCGGGGTAACGCTGATTTAATTGCTTCTAGACCAATTAATAATGTTACAGATATTATAGATGTTACCACAAATGACATGTCTAAAGAAAAGGAAAGTGTGCAAAATGTGTTGTTTACTACTGAAGCTAGGCAAGACAACCATGTTGTATAGGGAAGGAACCTTATTGATAAGAATGGTGTGGAAAATACTGAACAATCCAACCCAAACCCTCTTTTCAAACTTTCAGATTTGTTTTCTACCAAGGGAATCCCAGCTCCTAGGCGCAATGCTGTCAGGCTCCTTTTTAAAGGTGGCTTAGAATCCTCTCCTGACCATTTGTATATAGCCAAAACTTTGTTAAAACAATCCATGCATTTTTTTTTCTTCTGAAATATTTACCCTTATTAGTCTTGGGAATGGGAACTTTGATATTAGTTTTAAAAGTATATCAAATCTGGATAGTTTTTGGGCTCAGTATGAGCATTTAAAAAATTCTCCTGTTTGGATCCCCTTACATGCAATTCCACTTACAAAGCCTTTAGTTAAAATTATCACTATTATGTTTAAAAATGAAGGCGTACATGTGGAAGATATTATGTTTTGGCTAAAATAATGCTGTGAACCCTTAGGAAAGCCCACTCCTACTTTGGATTCTGAACAGATTTGGGATGGGGGCTGGAGAGTGAAAATAAAACTCTTTTCTACTGATGCAGGGCCTGCACACTTGCCAAGTTCCTTTTATTTGGGAAGAGACCGAGGGGCCACTTTTTACAATGGACAACTCAGGTCATGCTTTAAATGTGGATCCAAGGCCCACCTTAGTAATGCCTGTGATACTGTTCGATGCAACCATTGTTTAGAATTTGGTCACCTGGCTTCGGCCTGTCTGAACTTATTTAAGTGTAACCTGTGAAAGCAAATGGGGCATGCATACGGGAGATGCCCATGAGCCTCCCACAATAGGGATGACTGCCCTCCCAGGAAGGATTCATAAATCAGGCTCAACATTTAGAAGCTAAATAAATTGCAGATTACACAGCCCAACAGCAGACAGCTTTGGTACTGGTAGAAGATCCCCCTGAACAGTCCACCTCTGAGCATTTAGAAGTACAGCAACCCCCACATCTCCCTCCCCCCCCTTCCTGCGAAAACATTACAAACAGAACAAGCAGAAGCAGTGCAAGTTGATATGCCCCCTCCCCCCCGTGATAAAGAAACTTCTTTCACTACTGTAACTGCAAAGAAAAGATCTAGACATGAGAAATCTGTTACAGTCAAAAATACAGAACACCAACAAGAGTCCCACATGTGTGAGTGGAAAAAAGAGAATAAGTTCTCAGTATTACACCCAGAGTCCACCGATAGGGATTCAGACGAAGATAGCCTAGATTCCTCTTCTGTCACATCTGCCACAGACATAGAGACCAAAGATGAGGAATCAATAGCAAAAAGAACCAGACAGAGGCATTCCTCTAAAACCCCCTGAGATATTCTGGTAGTTAGGAACTGTGTTTCTTCTACACACTAGCTCTACTATGGGAAGTCTATCTATCAGCACCTTAAATATTAATAGCATTAAAAATAGAAATAAGCGAATAGGAGCCTTGTTTTCCTTAAAAGAATTAAGAAGTGATATTATTTGTTTACAAGACACCCACCTTAAAACACTTTCTGACTTGCAAATATCTACCAGAGAGTGGGATTTGGGCCCTGTTTTCTGGTCCACGGGTGTGGACACATGTGATGGGGTGGGAATCCATTTTGCAAACCCTCTTCTCAGTGTGTCCAGGTTAGTAGACATTCACCCTGGTAGGGCTCTTCTAATTGATTTTTCTTTTGGTGCTGAGATATTTAGATTGATCACATCCTATGCTCCCCAAACAAAGGCACAACGTGCTTCTTTGTTTAGGGAGATTCAACCTTTCTTACATTCATCTCGTTTAGTTTTGTGGGTTGGAGATTTCTATTGCGGGCTTTCCAAATCTGGTAGAGGTCTCCATACTGATAAAATGTTTAGTGATTCCATAGCTTTAGCTCAAATCACTAGTACAGCTAAACTGATAGACACGTATAGGAAAATAAACCCCACTGGGGGTTATACCTTTTTTAAAGGACCTTTAAGAACAAGGATTGATTTTGTTTTTTTATCTGAAATTATCGATATAGAACACAAAGATGCAGTTCCAAATGCTTTTTCTGGCCACGTAGCTCTTAAAGCAATAATTTCCTGGGGGGGATGCCCCTCGATGTAAAAAGAATAGCTGGAGGCTAAATCAATCAGTTTTAGAAGACAAAAATATTATAAAATCATGGAAACAGGAATGGACTGCTCGACTTTCAGTAGCTGTATTATACTCTGACATACCAGAATGGTGGGAGGATACAAAAAAAACTTGGCGTTCTTTCTTTCAAAAGAAAGGACAAGGTAAAACTCAAAAAGAGTATGTTCAGTACTTAAAATTGAGACATCAGTTACAAAGGCTTATCTCACTGTTAGATACTACAAGGTATGATTTTAGTGAGCAAATCAGAACTATTAAGATGAAAGACCTGCAATATAATAGGGCAGTATCTCTACAACAGGAAAGCAGGTTTGGGACTCAGATGCAAAGAAATTCTTTAGATCCCTATAAAGATTGTAAAAAAGAACTGAGAGTAGGATAATAACTAGCCTGATAGATTCTTATGGACATAAGGTTAGTTCTCCATGTGAACTTTTAGATATAGTCATTACACATATTACTAATCTTTTTGATCAACCCCTCCACCCAAGATGTAACCCTTCTGGACACACTTAAGGCCCTAGGCCTATCACAGGTCTCCAAGTTAGATAATCAGGAGATGACCAGGGAGATTACTATTAATGAGGTAGAAGAAGCCATTTCTTCATTACCTAGTCACACAGCTCCTGATTCAGATGGTATAAGTTCCGGTTTCTATAAAGCCTTTAAAAATTAACTTTCACCAGTCTTGGCTTTACTATATAACCACTGTCTACAAGAATCCAAGTATTTGGCTTCCATGTTAGAAGCTGTATTGGTAGTAATTTATAAACAAGCATTTGTCAATGCCGAATGTTCGCTTGCAGGTATTTGCAGTGGTATTTGGCACTTAGACATGGCTTAAAAAAATCAGTGACAAAGAAGTACAAGCATTTGTCAATGCCGAATGTTGCTTGCTTCTATGTGCTGTTTAGGTATTTGGAAGTCATTGGAGTGCAAATATTGAAAATTCGAAAACTTACGTGCGTGCGTAGGAACTGTGCAATGCACATTCGTAAAACAGTCATTTTTAAGAATTTTTTCACCAAATTTTCAACATAGCCATTTTAAGACCTCTGCTCATGACCAGTGTCACTGTGATTTCCTTAATGTGTCACATACATTGATTTTCGCACACCGACTGTGCCATTGTGCACTACATGGTAGGAAACATGTTTTAGGTAAGATGTGAAAATGACAGCTGTACTACTCATAAGAAGGTGTGGTAAAATGGCAATGTTGAAAATCTGGAGTGGAAATATTGAAAATTTGCAAACCTACGAGCGTGTGTAGGAACTGTGCAACGCACGCTCGTAAAACAGTCATTTTTAGGAATTTTTTCACCAAATTTTCAACATAGCCATTTTAAGACCTCTGCTAATGAGCAGTGTCACAGTGATTTTCTTAATGTGTCCCATACATTGATTTCGCACACCGACTCCGCCATTGTGCGCTACATGGGCGGAAACACGTTTTGGGCAGGATGTGAAAAATGACAGCTATACTGCTCCCAAGGAGGTGTGGTAAAATGGCAATGTTGAAAATCTGGAGTGAAAATATTGAATCATGCAACATACAGAGCCTGCATAGGAACTGCTAGCGCACGCTCATCAAAACAGTCATTTTGGAATTTTTGCAAATTTTCAACATGAGGTTTTGGGACCCCTTCTCATGAATGATGTCACTATCATGGCATTATTCAGGCCCAAAGGGTGATTTCACACAGTGACTGTGAAATCACCCTTGAGACCGAATAACGCCATGACAGTGACATCATTCATGAAGAGTCCAAAACATGTTAATTTGGTGCAAAATTAAAAAATATCTGACTATTCAATAAAGTTGAAAACCCACTATCTAGCCCATTATGCAGCTTACGGCATTTCCTCAGTTCGCGGTCGGCTTTGAAGAGTGCAGGCGTGTCCAGGTCCACGAAATCGTCGGCGCGAGCTCCGGAGGTAAGTATGGGGTGTGGGGGTGTGGGGAGGTAGGGTGCGCAGTGGGTGGAGTGCGGGTTGTGGGAGGGGCCTGGGAGGCGCCCGTAGGACCGTTTCGATTCACAGGTTTAAAAAAACGTGACTTGATGGGGCGTTTGCCACGCTGGGGTGGGCTCCCAGCGTGGCACAGAGATGGCTGGGGGCATGCAGCTGATGGGGATTGGGCACCCTGTCGGTAGAGGATGCGGGACTGGATGTTTGTCACGCTGGGGTGGGCTTCTAGCGTGGCAGAAGGATGGCTGGGGGGAGGGCCTGGAGCCGACGGGGGATTGGGCACCCCTGTTGGCAGACAACGCGTGACGTTGGCCACGCTGGGGTGGGCTCTCAGCATGGCAGCAAAGATTTGGGGGTGGTGTGGCGGTGCTGTGTATGACAGCGGTGGTTTTCTTTGAAGAGAAGCCACCGCTGTCATCTACAACACCCGTCAATCAGATAATGGGACTGCCACGCCTGCTCTATGGAGCAGGGCATTGCAGGAGAGGGCCACACCTCCAAAGTGTCCCATTCTCCCAAGACGTTCCTTGAGCATGCGCGCAAGCGAAAGTAAAAAAGCAGTAGGGAGGATATTAACAACTGGCGCCCTTTAAGTTTACAAAATACAGATCTTAAGATTTTAAGTAAAATTTTATTGTCAAGCTTAACCAAAGTAGCAGACTATTTGATAAGCCCATATCAGACTTGCGCAGTGAAGGGAAGGAGGCAACAAGATAACCTAATTTTCCTCAGGGAGCTTTTCGCTAGTGGGGATAGTGGAAAGGTTCAGGGATATGTCTTGGGGTTGGATCAGGAAAAGGCATTTGATAGGATATCTCATCACTTTTTATGTCGATTGCACGCAGCGCAAGAAACATATTGTGGCAGCTTGCTCAGAAGCAGGCTGTGGAGGCACAGCACTGTTGTGGCCAATGCCCCAACAGCCAGGCTTGTCCTGCTTCCCCCAGTGCCGTCGCAGGCTGCTGGTGACAGTAGTTTGGAACGTTTGCACCAACTTCATACAAATCAGCCTTTGCAATCAGGGGCCGCCTCATCATTGCAGCATCAGCCATCTGCTGCAATGAGGGAGCAACCCGTCATTGCAGGGTGGGATGTAAACACCCTGATATTGTTTGTGAACATGGCGGTGGGTTGCCGCCATATTCACAAACAATATACCCCCTCTGTTTATTTCCTGACGGGGGCCCCAATCCCCATTGGCCTCGGTGTCCCTGTGTTTCTGGTGCTGACAGGGGCACCCACTCCCCGTCAGCATTCTATAACACCCCACCTGCTTTTATTCCTGCCGATGGGGTGCCCAATCCCCATCAGCATAATGAATTCCTCCTTTGTTTGCCGACAGGGGTGCCCAATCCCCCATCGGCTACTGCTGCCCCCGCAAAAGAAAGCTGTTGGTGGCACACTGGGAGCCTAGCCAAGCATACCACATGTCCCTGTAAAGGGAAAAACGGGTCCGCAAAGTCTTTTTTTTTTTTACCTGAAAGAATGGAAATGGTCCCTCGTAGTCTCCCTGCCCCCCCACAACCCGCACCCACCCACTGCGCACCCTGCCTCCCCACCCCCTCACCCCATACTTACCTCCAGAGCTCAGCGCGATGATCTTCGGTGGACCAGGAACACGTCTGCACTCTTCAAAGCCGACCGTGAACTGAGGAAATGCCGGCAAGCTGTATAATATAATAAATAGGGTTTTTTCAACTTTAGTGCATATCTCGGGCATTTTTGGGAATTTTTTCACCAAATTTTCAACATGGGGTTTTTGGGACCCCTCCTCATAAATTATTGAACTGCCATGGCGTTAATCGGCCCTGAAAGGTGGTTTCGCGGTCACTGTGCGGAATCACCTTTCGGGGCTGATTAACGAAACAACAGTGCAAGTGTTCATGAGGTGGGCTCTCAAAAAGCCTATGTTGCAATTTTGGTGGAAAAAATCCAAAAAATAACTGTTTTACGAGCATGCGCTGTGCAGTTGCTACGCATGCTGGTAAGTTCGGGAATTTGCAATATTTTCATGCCAGATTTTCAACATTGGCATTTTGTCACACCTCCTTGTGAACAGTCAGCTGTCATTGTTCACATCCTGGCAGAAATGTGTTTTCGCAGTTCTGGCACAGAATAGCACGGTCGCTGTGGGAAATCAGTGTTTGGGACAGATTAAGAAAATGACAGTGACACTGTTCATGAGTAGAGGTCCTGAAATGGCTATGTTGAAAATCTGGTAACAATACTCCATAAAATGACTGTGTTACGAGCGTGCGTTGCGCAGTTTGCATGCACGCTCGTAACTTTGCGAATTTACAGTATTTTCACTCCAGATTTCCAATATTGCCATTTTCCCACACCTACTTATGAACAGTATAGCTGTCATTTTCCCCATCCTGGCTGAAATGTGTTTTCACACTTCCGGCACAGAATAGAGCGGTCGCTGTGGGAAATCACTGTCCTGGACAGATTAAGAAAATGACAGTGATACTGTTCATGAGCAGAGGTCCTAAAATGCCTATGTTGAAAATTTGGTGATGATAGCCCATCGAATGTCTGTATTACAAGTGTGCGTTGCACACTTTCCATGCACCCTTGTAACTTCGCAAAGTTGTAATATTGTCACACCAGATTTTCAACAGTGGAAGTTTCTCACACCTCCTTCTTAACAGTACAGCTGCCATTTTTCACATCCTGGCTAAAATATGTTTTTTCACTCCTGCCGCAGAATAGCGTGGCCGCTGTGGGAAATCACTGTTTGGGACACATTAAGATCAAACGAGTGAGAGGGGCGAGTGACCGAGCTCAACTGAGCTCTGTTGGGACTGCTGCAGATTTGTTTCTGGGCAGACAAAGTGCCCAATGCAAGAGCCCAGTACAAAAGGGCAGCCTGCAGCACTGGGAGAAACAGAACAAGAGAGCGAGTGATGGAGGGGGAGTGAGCGAACTCACCGGAGCGCTGTCAGGACTGCTGTGGATTTCTTTGTGGGCAGAAAAAGACATCAATGCAGGCAGGGGCCCAGTACAAAAGGCCAGCCTGCAGCGGTGGGAGAAACAGTACGAGCGAGTGAGACAGGGGGACTGAGTGAGCTCAATGGAGCTCTATCAGGACTGCTGCAGATTTCTTTGCGGGCAGAAAAAAGCGCCAATGCAGGCAGGAGTCCCGTACAAAAGGGCCGCTTGCAACGCCAGTACAAACAGAATGAGCGCGTGAGAGAGGGAGACTGAGCGACCTCAACGATGCTCTGTCGGGACAGCTGCGGATTTGTTTGTGGACAGACAAAGGTGCCAACGCAGCCAGGAGCCCCGTGCACAAACGCAGCCTGCAGCGCCAAGAGAAACAGAATGAGTGAGTGACAGAGCGGTAGTGAGCGAGCTCAATGGAGCTCTATTATGACTGCTGTGGATTTCTTTGTGGGCATAAAATGCGGCAACATAGGCAGGAGCCCAGTACAACAGGCCAGCTTGCAGCACGGGCTGAAACGGAATGAATGAATGAGACAGCTCAATGGAGCTGTGTCGGGACTGCTTCAGATTTCTTTCTGGCCAGAATAAGCCACCGATGCAGGCAGAAGCCCAGTACAAAAGGGCAGCCTGCAGCGGCAGGAGACACAGACCGAGCGAGTGAGGGAGGGGGAGTGAGTGAGCTCAATGGAGCTATGTTGGGACTGCAGCAGATTTGTTTGTGGGCAGAAAAAGGCAGCAATGCATGCAGAGGCCCAGTACAAAAGGGCAGCCTGCAGTGGCAGGGAAACCAGAATGAGCGAGTGAGAGAGGGGGAGTGAGCAAGCTCAATGGAGCTCTATCGTAACTGTGGCAAATTTCTCTGTGAGCAGAAGAAAGCGGCAATGCAGGCAGGGCCCAACAGAAAAGGGCAGCCTACAGCGCCAGGAGAAATGGACTGAGCGAGTGACAGAAGGGGAGTGAGCGAGCCGAATGGAGCTTTGTTAGGACTGCTGCAGATTTCTTTGTGGGCAGAAAAAGGCGCCAACAGAGGCAGGAGCCCAGTACAAAAGGGCATCCTGCAGCGCCACGAGAAAAAGAATGAGTCAGTGACACAGGGGGAGTGAGCAACCTCAACGGAGCTCTGTCGGGACAGCTGGATTTCTTTGTGGGCAGAAAAAGGTACAAATGCAGGCAGGAGCCCAGCACAAAAGGGCAGCCTGCAGTGCCAGGAGAAACACAATGAGTGACTGAGAGAGGGGGACTGAGCAAGCTCAATGGAGCTCTATCATGACTGCTACGGGTTTCTTTGTTGGCAGAAAAAGGCAGCAACGCAGGCAGGAGCCCAGTACAAAAGGCCAGCCTGCAGTGCCAGCAGAAACAGAATGAGTGGGTGAGAGAGGGGGAGTCAGCAGGCTCAACAGACCTGTGTTAGGACTGCTGCAGATTTCTTTGTGGGAAGAAAAAGCCACCCACTGAGGCAGGAACCCAGTACAAAAGGGCAGCCTGCAGTGCCAGGAGGAACAGATTAAGCGAGTGAGAGAGGGGGAGTGAGCGACCTCAACAAAGCTCTGTTGGGACAGCTGCGGATTTCTTAGTGGGCAGAACAAGTTGCTAATGCAGGCAGGAGCCAGTACAAAAGAGCAGACTGCAGCACTGGGAGAAACAGACTGAGCGAGTGACAGAGGGGCAGTGAGCGTGCTCAACACACCAACGCCATCAACATTCGGCATTGACAAATGCTTGTTATTTTCAGTTCTAAAAGCCTTTGACATTTCTGAACAATTCGTTTTATGGTTACAAAGTTTATATCAAGATTCCTATCTATTGCCTAATGTGAATGGGTGGTTTGGGAGAAAAGTTAAGATTCGTAGAGGTGTTAAGCAAGGGTGTCCATTAAGCCCCATTTTATATGTTTTGGGTATAGATATTTTGATACGAATGATATTGGGACATGCTGAGTTGGAAGGAATATCTATTATTCCCCACCTCCCTGCTATTAAAATATTGGCCTATGCTGATGATTTTGTTTTGTTTCTTTCACTGCAATATAATGAAGAGATTGTAAATATAATTTTACATCAATATGCCTCAATGTCTGGATCTCAGATCAATATTAGTAAGTGTAAAGGGGTTATAGTGGGTAGCACTCCCCTCCCTTTAGTAGGTCAGATTGCAGGAATATCCATTTCTGATTCCCCTATTTCCATCTTGGGTCTTGAATTTGGGCCAGGGGATAATGCTAAAAGAAATTGGGAAAAGAAATTAAGTAAGGCTAGTAACCTAGTTAAAAGTTGGAAGGGGTATTTGTTGTCAAATAAAAGGAGGGTTATGTTAATCAAAACCTCACTATTGCCATGTTTTTTATACATAAGTTACATTTTCCCTTCCCCTTCAGTATTTTTTACAGAACTTTATAGTATTTTTTTTCAAGTTTTGTGGGGCTCTAGGTTAAATCCTATTAAAAGAGAGCTCACATATCTCCCCATTTCTAAAGGTGGTATTAGTATGGTAAATCCAGTAGCTTTTTATTACAGTATCTTTTCTGAATATAATTTAAGTTGTGTTTTTAAGCCAGGGTTGGTACTCTGGAAAGACCTAGTTATGTCTTGGGTACAGACAGCACTACTCTCATGGGAAGAGAAAAGACCCAGAATCCTGGCACAAGTGAAAACTATGCCTATATATGGTGAAGAATGTATAAAGAATGCTATTAAATGGGGGGATTCTCCAGAACAATTATCAATCTTAAGTAGAAAAACAATACAGGCAGAAATTCTACTGGTTGAATGCCATGCTAAAGTTGAATTTCCACATTGTGTGGAAGCTGACATTTCTTACATACTGCAACAATTGTCAAATCCAAGGGTTCCTGCATATGTATGGGATTGTGTGTGACTCGGGAATTTTGATAGGTTAGGGGTAAAAGCAAATCATAAACATAAACAAATTTCGGAAAGATACTGCACCAGAGAAGGTTGTGATGGCATCCTAGAAACCCAACATTTATTTTTGGACTGTCCATACACACAGGGTTTCTGGAAGCTTTTGTCTCAAGTTTGGGAAACTTTTTTGAAACTTTCTTATTCTGGACTTATGTTTCTACCAGAAGATGCTCTCTGTGCAAACTATCATAAATACACTGTATATGTTACTCGTGCTGTAATTAGATATTCTATGTGGCAAGCAAGGTGTGTGTTTCTATTGCAACAGAAAATAGTAACTTATCTGGAGCTATTATCTAATATTAAAAATGCATTAGTTCAGATACAAAAGATGGATGAAAAGTGCTTTTCACCAGAAAAGATTAAGCATCTGTGGATTAACTGTGAGAAATGGTTTATGTAACCTTCTGGTTTCTTTTATGTTTCATTTATATTTTTCTTGTCTGTTTTAATTTTTTTCCCTTGATTCATTCCAGTTTAACTAAAGTTTGCATATGATTGTGACTATAATTGCTGACATATTGTTTGTATATTGTAATGAAGTCCACATTTACAAATAAAATTCCCCTATTCTTTTCGATAAGTGCCATGGGATCTTTAACATCCACCTGAACTACCACCAATCCAGGCAGATGGGACCTTGGTTTAACGTCTCATCTGAAAGACAGCACCCATCTCATGCTGCACTATGGTGTCAGTTCTGGGATATTAACCCAAGTGCCAAATGTGAGAACTGAACCCACAGCCCTCTGATCTCCCAGCCTCAGAGGCAAGTGTGCTACCTGCTGAGCCACTGACACTAGCCAGACATAATTAATATTTAAGAGAAGGTAAACTTTTTTGAAAAACAAAATAACAGAAGTTTTCAAGTAACAAGCAGAACATTAATTCCAACAATGAACACATAATATTTACTTAGAAAATTATTTTATTGAGAACTTCATAAACTAAAGTACTCGATTTTTCCACACAGCATGAAATAATATTACCGGGTATGCTTCTCAAACAAAGTATGCTAATAAGTGTAAGAAAAGTGAGAAGGTATTAATTTATGGCCCAATAGGGAGAGGACATGTATTTGTGTGATGGCATAAATGAAGCACTGTGCTTGGGATATGAACCACTGGCCACAGTACACCTCTTTAAAAAACACATTTAGGGCTATATGCATGAAACAGTCTAACAAGTTGTACCACTGAGTCACAGGGAAAGCATTAATGGACTCCATGTCTACTTCTGCCCTATAAACCTCAGTGTAAACCTCAGTATAAAGTGAGTCAGTATTTAACCAAAGATACATATATGAGACCTTTAGAAAATGAACACAGTGTTTTATGTGCATGTAATTAAATGGGTTAACAGTAGTCTCGAGTGCGGTCGCAAGGGCTAGCTGCTCAAAGCCCTCCCCACAGCCACCGAATATCCCCCGTTGACAACGAAGCTGCTGAAGGCACCAGGTAGCGATTCCCAGATTACAGCTGCTTCAGGGAGCTGCGCCACAGAATTTTAAACTTGGCGCCTTTTTTCTCCCGCATAGTGTCTTGACTGTGTCTTTGTATTCGCATCGGTGGAGCAGTGCTGCTGTTAGTTTGTACTCATAGCACTCTGCCTCCTAAGCCACCCGGAATTGTAACAAAAAAAAAAAAATCTGTATTGAAAGGGGAAAAGTGCCATACAGCTCAGGACTGTAAGGGGAACCGTGCTGTACTGCCTGCACAGTAATCAAGAACTGCCACACCAAAGGGGTTTCAGAGCTTTACTGCCGTGCACCTTGTACTGATAAAGAGCCATAGCATTAAGGGATAGAGCTGCACTACCATCTCGCTCTAAATCAGGCACTATTTCACCCTGGGGATCTGAGCTGTACTGCTTCTACGCTAATTGTAACTGAAAATTACGTGTGTAAGATCTCCTACCCGGCTAAGGCGCCGTGCACTTGTCTGTAAAAGCAAGCCAAATCCCTTTGCATTGTACAGCCTGTATTCACTGCTTTTGTGTTAATCTTGATATTTTAAACTGCTGCATAGAAGTAATCTAGCTCCTCCTCCCTACCTACCTACCTGTATTTAATAGCTGCCTTTTTTGTCCCCCCCTGCAGTGCGTCACAAGGGCTAGCTGCTCAAGCCCTCCCCATAGTCACCGAATTTTCCCCGCGGACAACGAAGCTGCTGAAGGCACCAGGTAGCGATTCCCAGATTACAGCTGCTTCAGGGAGCTCTTGCCCCGCCTGCGCTTGCATGGGCTCCCCACCACCCCCACCACCCTTGGTGGGCTCCTCCTTATAAATGTGTTGACCTCGTGAGCTCCTAGACCTCGTGAGCTCCTAAGCCAATCAGCCCACTTTCCCATTAGCTCCCTATATTATTCAGCCACTAGTGGCCACCGCAGAGCAGATTTCTATCTACTACTGTGTAAGTAATAAAATTTAAAAATGCAGTTTCTCACACTTACAATCATTATGCTCTTCCTCACCTTATCCTCCCTTCCATCTTCAACCTATCCTATTCTGCCTGATTCATTGCCACTTCTCTCGATAGTTACCAAACCACCCCTCCACTTCTCCTCAGCACTAGTGGACCACAATCAGTCCCCTTGGCACAATTGGTCCCTGGGAGCCTCTATCCTTCCTCCCTCTTTCCATGCTGAGATGCCTACCCTATTTATCCCCCTCTACACAAACCCTAAGACTACCTTACGTACTCCCAACCACTCCACTCGACGCGGGACATCTCCAAAGACCATGCGCTTACTAAGGCACACCCTGACTCTCCTTCTCCTTATAGCCGGGGACATTGAACGTAACCAAGGACCACCTGCAACCATAGCTGCCCAACCCCCCGCATCAGCTACGCACCTCCCTAAAGGTCTTAAGATTGTCCACCGAATCATATGCAGCATCCTAAACAAAATAGCAGCCCTACAAACCATGGTCCTTTCCCTTCACCCTGATATTGTAATCATCACTGAATCCTGGCTGAAGCCACACAACCGGGATGTTGAATTCTCAATACCTGGTTTCTCCCTAATCCGCCAGGACAGACAGGGCAGAAAGAAGGGTGGCGGCACTGCCATGTACATCTCCTCAAATCTCCAATTTTCCATAATCACCTTGACGGCCCCCATACAATCTATAGATTCCCTCCTAATCAAAATCCCTCTGTCCCATTCATCCCAGTATACATTTCTGGGTCGTACTGCCTGCCTGAAACACCACTGGGTTGCATTCTTGACCATCTTGGCAACCTGAGGTCCCATATGGAGGGTGGCGAACTTCACATACTTGAGGATTTCAATCAGAATTGGCTAGGCAGCGCAGCCTCAAAATTGCGACACCAAATAAATGCCCCAAATTTGCCCCAGCAAATAGTGGAACCCACTCACCTAAACTACAAATCCAACAAACACACACTCCTGGATTGGGCTCTAACTACCCACCCTCATTGGATTGTTCAAGCTGGCCTACTACCTGACTCCCTTAGTGACCACCATATGATTTATATGGTGCATAAAATCTTCCGACCCATGGCCCCCCCACCCCGCACGCTTCACAACAGAGTTTATAAATCCCTTGATCTGCCAGCTCTCCTAAATGACCTCACCAGCATTGACTGGTCTTTCATCCCTAGGGCCACCTCCATGGGCGAGGCCCTGAAATTTTTTTCCACTAACTTCCTCACCATCTGGGACCGCCATGCTCCACTCAGGAGATCCCGAGTAAGAGGATCCCATTTACCTTGGGTAGCAACAAACCTTATGGAACACCTACGAGCCAGAGACCATGCCCGGAAATCTTTCAAGGCCACAGGTGGTCAAACAGCTCAGCAACACTACCGGTCGCTAAGAAATGCCTGTACAAGACTCATTCGACAGGCCAAATCAAATTACTTTAAAACTGCATTCAATAACAACTTCGCTCACCCTACTCAATTCTGGAAGTCAATAAAATCCCTTCTCTCCCCTCCGGCCCAACCCCCAACCCCCTCTCTTAACATTGAAGGGAAAATCATCATGGATCCTAGCTTAGTAGCTACCGAGTTTAATTCATATTTCTCCTCCACTGCTTCATCCCTTCTCTCCTCCCTTCCCCATTCCCTGTCCATTTCTCCCCCTACCATACCATCCCCGGCCTCCTTCTCTCTATGCCCAATCTCACCTGGCCAGGTGCTAAATATACTGCAGTCATTCAACCCATCCAAAGGTAAATGCCCTTCGGGCCTTGATTCCAAAATGCTCCTGCTCTCAGCACCTGCCATAGCCCACCGGCTAACCTTGCTTTTTAACCTGTCATTTAAACTTGGGGCAGTCCCCAACCTATGGAAACAAGCCACAGTCATTCCTCTACCCAAAGGAGGGGACCTCTCCTCACCATCCAACTACCGCCCTATATCCCTGCTCCCCATTCTAGCCAAAATTCAAGAGCGCCTTGTCCTCTCCCTGCTCCACCACTATCTTGAGACCATATCATTCTTCACCCCTTACCAGGCCGGCTTCAGAAAAAATCACTCCCCCACCTCCTCCCTCCTCCACCTCACTAACACCATCCTCACGGGTATGGACAAAGGGGTAATAACAGCTGCCATATTTATAGATCTGGAGAAAGCTTTTGACACGGTCTTCCACCCCCTGTTGCTGGCAAAACTTGTTCAAGCTGTTCTGTCGGAGAATGCAAATAACTGGTTCCACTTATACCTGGCAGACAGGTCCCAATCAGTCCGCATTGGCTCAGCTACATCCACCTCACTCCCTGTCACCAGCGGAGTCCCCCAAGGGTCTGTTTTCGGCCCACTGTTGTTCTCTATTTTTCTCAACGACCTGCCTGCAGCCTGCCCACATACGGCCATCCACATGTACACAGATGATACAGTGCTGTTTGCCTCTGGCCCATCCTCTAGTGCCGTGTCAGCCTACCTACAGAAGGATTTCGACTCCATCCAACGTTGGTTCATCTCAAACCAACTATTCCTAAAAAAACCGTCTCCCTCACCTTCAGCTCCTGGTCCAAACAAACCCGGCTTACTGCACCACCTACGTTCTACACTCTGGATAGCTCCCCACTAGAGGCCTGCACCTCTTATCGCTATCTCGGTGTCTGGTTAGATCAACATCTTGACTTTTCAGCACATATTGATGCTCTACACAAAAAACTGCATCCCATGTTGGGAGCCCTCTACCGGAACAAAAATTGCATACCCCTACCAACCAGACAAGCAATAGTCCAAAAAATGATCCCCCCTATTATTGATTATGGTGATGTTGTCTACTGTGCCGCCCCACAAACTTCCCTAGCTAGGCTCGAGCCCCTATTTAACTCCTTCTGCCGATTCTCGCTGGACCATCCTCCCAACACCCACCACTGTGTCCTCTACCAATCCTTGGACCTCCCCTCTCTACACAACAGAAGATTGCTTCACTGCGCTAGAACCTTGGCTAAGTTCATGTCACAGACACTCCCTTCCTACCTGTCATCCTCCCTAACTGCCCTCTCCCCACCTACCTACGTCCTCCGAAACATCGACACTAGGCTCCTGCACATTCCACACAGATCCACCCAGTCCGGCCAGGCTGCTTTCAGCTTCAGGTTGCCCGAATTATGGAATTCCCTGGCAGCCGATATTAGACACTCCACAAATACTCCCCAGCTAAATGCCCTTCTCAAAATGCACTTCTCTACCAACTGCACCTGTAACCCCCCCCAACACCCCCCACACTTCATAACCTTCCAGCTGTTAGCACCAGTCTGGTTCTCCATTTTCGGTCTGTACCTTGTATGAAATGTAATAAGAATTGTACCTACGCTACTGTACTATGACTGCTACACCCACTGCTTGTTTTAAACACGTTATGTATGTTTGCTTCTGATGTATCACTGTACCATTGTAACTCCCTAACCCCAGGGCGCATCTGGAATCGAGCGGTACTCTGCTCAGCATGCCTTCCTGGTAAATCTCTTAAATAAATAAATAAATAAAATTACAAAAGATTTTTATTAGTGTACCTGGACGGCACTGTTCTATTCAAATATTACAATAAATTCAGTACATAAACAAAAATAATATAATATTATGTTTTCACTAGATGAACACTTTTATGGGCCAGGACAACATGGCTCTTTGGACCACAAAATGTTGCTGTTTCAGAATAAAAGATTACCCAAATACATTCATCGCTGGAGTAATCCCTACTTCTACTTGGTCCCTTACTCAGTGGAATATTAGGAATTAGATTTAGATAACCCTCCAAACATGAAGCTCTTTAACATAGGAATACAGAGGG
Organism: Neoceratodus forsteri; assembly: GCA_016271365.2. NCBI lineage: Eukaryota > Metazoa > Chordata > Ceratodontiformes > Ceratodontidae > Neoceratodus > Neoceratodus forsteri. The sequence continues at coordinate 1,398,215,555 of CM028129.1, read as the reverse complement.
AGGGTTTACAATTTATTACAATACTCATGTCAGAATGCCACTATACAGGATTATTCTTCATTTATCCCTACTTACTCACTTGTTCCCTCTACTCCCTCGTGCTCCCTACCTGCCGACCTCCCTCTCTGTCCTCCTCCTTGCCCTTCCCTCCCCAGGGCAGCATGCTCTTGTTTACCCAGAACAATGCACCTTCTGGAGCCACTGGCCCAATTTACAACTTCTCCTCTCAGTACAAGGTGGTGATCTTAGGAATAACCGTAAACAAAACATTATGACCTCTTTTTACTAATGTGATAGCTTCACTTGGTAGTCTTCCTCAAAAGTGGATGTGAATTGTAAAGTAAATTATGAACATACATACGAACATACGAAGAAGCCAGCAGAAGATGGCCATTAGGTCTATCAAGTCTGCTTGTGTTGCAGGGTCCACAGGCTGAGCTACTGTCCCTGTCCTCTCTCCCCACTCCTCCCATCCTCCCTACCCATGACCCTTACCCTCCCTTATACCTGTCCCAGCCCCTCTTAAAGCTGCCCACTGTCTTCAGTGAGATTATCTCTTCTGGCAGCGCATTCCAAGTGTCCACCACCCTCTCTGTGAAGAAGTGCCTCCTGACATCCCTCCTAAACCTCCCACCCTCCAGCTTAAGACTGTGCCCACTCGTGTTATGGTTGCCACTCAGCTTAAATAGACTCTCCTTATCAAACTTATTTATCCCTTTCAAGTACTTGAAGGTCCCAGTCATATCCTCTCTCTCTTTCTCCTGTCTTTCAAGGAGTACATGTTTAGTGCCCTCAACCTCTCCTCATATGCCTTACCCTGATGACCAGGTATCATCTTTGTAGCCCTCCTCTGGACCTTCTCTAGCAGGTTAATGTCCTTTTTGAGGTGAGGGCAACAGTACTGAACTCCATACTCTAGATGCGGCCTTACCAGTGACCTGTACAAGGGCAGTATAACCTCCTCTCTCCCTACTACTGCTCCCGCTAGATATGCATCCCAGCATCTTGTTTGCCTTTGCTGCTGCTTTCTTGCACTGTGTGGAGTGCTTCAGGTCACTAGTGATCATTACTCCCAGGTCCTTCTTCTCCTCTGATGCAGATACTCAGACTCCACCCAGGTAGTACTCTGTCCTAGGATTCTTGGCTCCAATATGCATACCTTTGCATTTCTTGGCATTGAAGCCAAGCTGCTAGATCCTGGACCACCTCCCTAGCTTTTCCAGATCTTCCTGTAGGTCTTGTATCCCTTCAGCTGTGTCCACTCTCCCACAGAGCTTGATGTCATCCGCAAATAGGCACATTTTGCCCTTACTGCCATCTCCAATGTCATTGATGAAGATATTGAACAATACTGGCTCCAGCACAGAGCCCTGTGGGACCCCACTGGTTACCTGTCTTGTGCCAGATAACTCTCCCCCCTACAAGCACCCTCTGGGTTCTGTACTTCAGCCAGTTTTCCACCCATCTGGTCATCTGTTCCCCAATCCCGAGAAGCTACCAACTTCCAGATCAACCTTTTGTGGGGCACGGAGTCAAAGGCCTTGCTGAAATCAAATAGAGGATGTATACCACTTGGCCCCTGTCTACTGTCTTAGTGACACAGTCAAGGAAGTCAATCAGATTTGTTTGACACAATCTCCCCCCCATGAACCCATGCTGCCTTGCATCCTGGAGACCATGCTCCTCTAGATATTCCACCAACCTTTCCTTTAGTATGGTCTCCATGAGCTTGCCCACAATGGAGGTCAGACTGACTGGTCTATAATTCCCTGGGTCATCCGTGGGACTGCTTTTGTGGAGCAGCACTACATGTGCTGTTCTCCAGTTCTGTGGTACTATGCATGTCTCTAGTGAACTATTAAATAGGTCTGCCAGTGGCTCTGCCAGCTCCTCAGCCAGTTCCTTTAGTACCCTTGGATGTACTCCATCCAGGCCTGGTGATTTGACCAACTCAATGCCAGCAGCCCCTCCCTAACTCTATCCTCCTCTATCCTCCTCTATCACTACATCTGAGTTCACCTCCCCCCATTCCTCATTTCCCTCCTGAAGGCACTGGTCTGTCCTTCTCCCTGGTGAAGACAGAACAGAAGTATTAATTTAGTATCTCTGCTTTTCTCCATTATCCTCCACCCACTCCACCCTTTTCTTAAGCATAACAATCCCTTCCTTCTTGTCCCTTTTCTCATTTATATAGCGAAAGAAAGCCTTCTCCCACTTCTTAATTCCTTCAACTATCTGCAGCTCCTTCTGTGCCTTTTCTTGCTGGACTTCCTTACTTGCCTCACTAGCCAACCTTAGGTAATTTTCCCAATCCACCTCTCTCTTGGTCTTCCTGAATTTTCTATAGGCCCACCTCTATTCCCTTACTGCCTTGGCAACCCCAGAACTGAACCAGCTAGGCACTTTGGCCCCTGTGTTCTTACCCCTGAGCTTAATGCACTCATCTGTGGCAACCAGTATTCCTTCCTTAATGATCGACCACCTTTGAAATTATCTGTTCCATTATTCAAGTACAGTCACAGATGGTAAGTGGAGCAGGAGAACAAGATCCTTCACAGGATTTTATTTTATTGAGGTATCTAGACTTCAATAAATATTCCCTATGCAAATGCAGTATGACAGCTGGGCTATAAACTATGTATAAATCAATTGAAAAATGGGTTTGAATCTTAACCCAGGAGAGCAGTACGTGAAGTGATTTCATTTAGATACAATTTATACCATGTATGACTTATTGCCTTATAAATGAAAAATTGAACACAGCGGTCAGACATATAGTTAAAATTTCTCTTTATTGCCCAATAGGACCCCAATCCATAAGTGTCAACATTTGGTGCAACATATTACATATGCATTTCAAGATATGTCGAGAGCAGCTAAACAGGTGACAGTCTGCCCACTGAATGTTCTCAGGCACGTTGCGAAAGTGAAGCTGAGTGCAGACTAATGGAGATAAGTTTTCCATCATCAAAGATTTTGTCCTTGTCAACTCTGTTCATTTCTACTGCCTGATATGGTGATGCTGTCCTTTGGGATGGCTGTTAACCGCTGTTTCTCGGCATTGTGTGCTATTAAGTACTCTGTCGCCAAAGAAAGTGCCACTTTCGTATAAGTTGTGTTGTGTAATAAAATCTCCTGCATCGATAGTCACGACCGCTGTAATACATGCCTTAGTACCAGTCACGATATTTGGTGTTGACCAATTTTAAAAGGTTCAATTAGGCTACTTGGAGGTACAGGAAGAAATCATTTCTCTAGAAGATCATGGAGAAGATGGTCTGCATGTTGGGGTGATAAGAGAATTGGCCACAGTATTGGCAGTGCCCTTAGCCTGTATATTCAATTACTGCAATTTGGAGTGGTGCCAGCAGATTGGAGATCCACTGATGTAGTACCACTCTACAATGGAGGAACAGGGATGATCCAGGAAACTACTTGCTGGTCAGTCTTACCTCCATTATAGGTAAGCTGACTGAGACCATAGTAAAGAACAGTTTTGTGGCCTACCTAGAGGACAGTGGACTACAGGATGAAAAGCAGCATGGGTCTGTGTCCAGGAGGTCTTGCCAGACCAACATGATATTGTTTTTTGAGTGGGTCACCAAGCTGATAAACAAGGTCCAAACAGGACTACTCCTCTTCTTTGATTTTAGCAAGGCCTTTGATTTGGTTCCACACAGGATGCTGCTGAAGAAGTTGGAGAGCGTGGGAGTGGAGCAAGGTTTAGTTCAATGGGTAGGAAACTGGCTAAGGGGGAAGCAACATAGAGTCATGGTTAATGGGGCTAAATCATGGGAAAGAGAGATCATGAGTGGAGTACTGCAGGGATTGGTCCTGGGACCGGTCCCATTTATTATGTTCATAATGTACTTTGGGGAGGGTATACAGTGCACGTTGTGTCTCTTTGCTGATGACACAAAGTTTTGCAACAGGGTGGCTCAAGTGAAAGGGGCGCTGGAGCTGTAGATGGACCAAGAAAAACTAGGTAAATGGTCTAAGGTCAGGCAACTGAGGTTCAATGCCAAGAAATGCAAAGTAATGCACTTAGGTAGGCAGAATCCATGCACAGAGTACTGGATGGGAGGAGTTAGACTGGCCACTACAACAGGGAAGAGAGGTCTAAAGGTCGTAATAAACAAGCAAGCAAGTCAATGGAACAAAGCATACAGCAAGGTACTGAAGATGATGGATTGTTTAGGGAGTTCTGGAGCCCTCTCCTGAGGAAGGACATTGACAGACTAAAGTTGGTACAGTGAAGAGTCACCAAGATCATCCAGGGCCAGCAAGACAGATCCTACGAGGAACAGTTGAAGGCTCTAAACATGTATTTGCTGGAGGCCAGGTGGGAGTGGATGGACTTGATTGAAACCTATAAGTTTCTCAGGGCTATAAACAAGGTAAATAGTGAGAACCAATTTATAAGAAAAAGAGATGCAGTCACTAGGGGGCATAACTGGAGGTTGTTGAGGGCAAATTCAGGAGAAACTGGAAGACGTTTTAATTCACTGAGAGGGTAGGGGAACAGTGAAAAAGACTGCCAGCGAGAGTGGTTGGCCAGCTACCCTTAATGGGTTTAAACATGGTTGGTATAGTGCATGGGGACTCATAATCCACAAAGGGGTAGCAAGGGTTTGAGGCGTGAGGTAGCATGTGGGAGTGATACAGCCCACCAGGGCAGTAGGTTACTGGGGTGAAGTAGTATACTAAGGGCAGACTCAATGGACCTTCGGTCTCCTTCTGCCATCAAATTCTGTGTATCTAATTTTAAGTTCTATTACAGATGCTTCCTTGTGTTGAATTAGACAGGAGGGTTTCATCCCATCCTGGATCTTTGAGCACCAAGTAAGCACATTGCATACAAAAAGCTTCGTATGCTCCACTTGTGGATACTCCTTACCCTGCTGTGTCATGATGACTGGATGTGCACACTTTGTATGCAAGACACATCTGCATATAAAAACCAGGAGATGTCACAGGCAATAACTGCAATTCTGTCTACAGGGCCATCAGTTTCAGTTCTGTGTGTTGCCCTATACTTGTCCGCAGCACTGCATGTATTTATAAAATGCTTTGCCTTGATAGTCACAGCTTTTCATTGGATGATGCTGCATGTGTTCCCCTGTATGGACAATTGACCCCTGTAGGGGTCCTCTCTGCAGACCTGATAGTTTAATGAACAGGACAAGACAGTTGCTGAACTGGCTGAGTGTCCTAGTCAAGTACCAAAGTCTATTCTTTCTCCTTGCTGGAGGTTACCGTATATTGGAATCATGCTGGACATATCTCAGGTGAAAGCTTTCTTATCAGAGAATTTGGAAGATGCCCTCATATCTCAGGCAAGTCTGATTGCCAGAAACAACATGGTTATAGTAAGGACCATACTCCAGTTATTGGGCCTGATGGCAGCATCCATCTTGATTGTTCTCTTGGCTTATCTGCATTTATGGCTTCCTCATTAGAGTACCACAACAGCTTCTGTGAGTACTCCACTGATGACAGGAAAGGCAGCATCTGCTGTTAGAAGCTACATTCCTCAGGAACCTCCTTCAGGTAACTCTGACTTCAGATGCATCCAACTGCAGGTGGAGGCCATATCTCAGATCCTTCAGGACTTTGGGGGGGGGGATGTCTGGTTACCAGTGAAAGTAATCTCCATATAAATGTGCTGGAGATGAGGACAAGCCTATACCAGTGAGAGGCACTGACCCCACAGATTTAAGGAAGGACCTTACTTGTACAGATGGACAACCATTGTGTCAGGTACTACCTCAACAGACAAGGGGAAAACACATTCCTATTCCCTGTGTTCAGAAGTGATGCTGGTGTGGGAGTCAGCAGCAGAGCACAAAGTACAGCATTCTGTAGTCTATCTGGAAGGCATGCAAATTTTGCTGACAGGTGCACTCAGCCTCTCCATGGCATTACCTTGTGAATGGAAATGGCTAGAGAATGCAGCAGAGCTTCTGTCTAATTGAGAGTGGGTATCCAGAGTTGGACCTGTTTGCAACCCCACACAAAACAAAACTGCTAGTTTTTCTTGCTCAATCCAGGACCTGGAGTTTTCTGGCAAAATGTGCTGTCCCTCTACTAAATGGGATGGTTCCTGTATGTCTCTCCTCTGATCTCACTCATTCAGGTCCTGGTCAACCTCCAGAATGAACAGCCACCATGATTCTGGTGGCTTCCCAGTGGGTGAGATAGATCTGGTTCTTGATGTTTTTGGACATGGCATTTGAGCCTCTGTTCCAACTGTCCCACAGCACAAGTCTGTTGCCACAGTTCCAGGGCTGTCTGCTGTTCTCGGACCTTCAGTCCCTGTAGCTGTACACTTGGATCATGGGGACAAAGAGTTAGCATGCTTTGGCCTGTCTCCTGAGGTTTTGGCAATCCTCATAGCAGTCTGGAAACCCATCGACTGGACACACCTGTTCACTAAACTGGAAATTCTTCAGCATCTGATGTCAGGCTCAATCTCTGGTTCCTTTTACCTACCCTATTTAGAGTATTTTGGAGGGTATGCTCTTCCTGCCCCAGACAGGCTTTAGTACACTTCTGTGGAAGTACATCTGTTTGCCTTCTCAACCTATCATGCACTCATAAGAGGGAAATCTGTGACTCAAATGGTGGTTTCTTATTCTGCACACAGATCCCCATGTCTGTAAGCCTGTCTTGGCATGGGACCCAAATCTGGTTCTTGACTTCCTTACCAGTGCTCCATTCAAATCTATCACCTCCTGCAATCTCAGGTTTCTATCTTTGCTGCATATCTGCAATAATGGCATACAGTATGTGGGTTTCAAGTAGACTCACCACAGGACGGATTATGCTAAGGGTTGTGGCTTCTGTGCTGAAATTCTTAGCCACCAATTCATATAGTCACAGAAATAAACTTTTGAAGAACACACCACTGTATTCATGACAGATATCCACCACTGTCCACAACATCAAATTTCATGGCCTGAAACACAGCTTTCTGTCCCACAAGTCTTTCCAGCATATCAAGGATGGAGTTTCACCATGTGGAAACATCTTTAATTAAGGGATGTTGAGAAGTATTTTGCTTCTGACGGTAATGCCAGACAAGCTCCATATGTCTGGAGGAACAACTGAAATATATATATATTTTTTATTATTATTTCTCTTCCGGAGCTCTGGCTGCAAGCCTGCTATCTGTTGTCCCCCCAGCGTCAGCCCCCAAAGATCAGACCCCCTCCCTTATGCACCCCGCGACTTACCCTTCACGGCTGGGTGGTGGGGAGTGACTCGACATACCTCAACGAATCCATGCCATGGAGGTGCCTTCTCGGGGACTGCGCTGCAGGGCACAACTTCATTCTGCCGGGCTCTTTTTCTGCTTTTCTCCCTGTGGGCCATGGCGTGCAATGATGCCAGTGACTGGGTACATGCATGCTCCCGTGTGCACCCCAATCAAGCGTCTGCTATGTCCCGCCCCCATAGCTTGTGGCTACATGCCACTGATCCCCAGTCTCTGCTAGGGGTCAGGCAAGCACCGGCCACCAGAACCCCCCCTCCCCGGAGATGGAGAGCAGTCCATAGGACGCTCAATCCATCTCCTCCCTGCCGACCCACGGCAACCTGTGCCCGTTCCCGAACACGGGTCACCGGCATGGCGTGAGGTGTGGCGTCCAGCACCTCAACCCTCAGCGCCACTGGGCCACCCACAACTGAAATGTTTTATAATGTCCCATACAATCCTTTGTGTTCCATTAAACTGTGCATGTTATTTAGGACATGAGTCATCACCAGATTTTGTGTGCGTGTGTGTGTGTGTGTGTGTGTGTGTGTGTGTGTGTGGCAGAACAAGGTGCATGGCTGAAATCCCCATCATCCATTACCATTTTATTTATTTATTCATTTATAAACTGGTGACCATGAAAGGCACACTTAGCCAAGGGTTATTTTCAGGTGTAACATGGGTGAAGGGTACATGGGAGTATGCATCATACAGGTAAACATAAAATAACAGTATATAAACACAGTGCAACAATCCTGCCCTGAAGTTATCATCTCTGCTTGTGACATCAGAATAATTTCTGTGACAACAGGTTTTGATGTCATAAATGGAGGATTATGAATGCCTTGACTAAGCAATGGAAACAGATAAAGTCTATGGGGAGACAATCCCATTTAATGAAAATGTCTGCAGTAATAAAAATGGCAGGTCCTGAAATTAAGAGTGGTGGAACAGAGGCACATTCCTCCAGTTGTATCGCTCCACAATTCATATGCCATTCTGACAGAGTGTGGTTCCTCAATGGAGGCACCCGCAGTGGAGACCAAGGAGGATGCTGGGAACCTCCACACAGGAGACCCACAGGAGGGTGACATAAGACCCCATAGGGGAAGGAAACAACTCCTGGTGGGGGACTCCATTTTTAGGAGGGTAGAACTGAGGGAGGGAGGGGAGAGGGAGGTAAGGTGCCTGCCTGGTGCCATGGTTTGGTGGGACAAGGAGCAAATTCTCAGGATCACAGGAGCAGCTGCACGAGAAAGGGAGCTTGATGTCATTGTCCACCTAGGGACAAATTACCTGGCTGGGAAAGGGATCGGAACAGTGTAGGAGGAAGAGTTTGTGGAGTTGGGGAGGGGCCTTAGGCAAGTAGCATGCACGGTAACCTTCTTAGAGGCACTGCCTGTCTATGATGTGGGTGAGGCTAGGGTGCTCCACACCATAGGATTCAATCAGTGGTTGAAAAACTGGTGCAGAACTCAGGGTTTTGGCTTCACTGGGGACCGGGGGTCCACCTTGAGGGATGCAGACCGATACTGGCGTGATGGTCTGCATCTGTCCAGGAGGGGAACCAGGATCCTAGGTGATAGGTTTAAATGCTTCATTGGCAAGCATTTAAACTAGCCAAGGGGGAGGCACTGAAAAGGAGAAGGGAAATCCTAGCCCCCCCAAAAAAATCAGAGTAGTTAGTGAGGTAAACACCAAGATAGAGAATTTGATAGGGAGAAGGGCAGGGGTAAATGGAGAAAAAAACAAAGGCAGTAAGGACAGAGATGGGGCAAAAAGGGGTAAGGCCATCAAAAAATGGAGGGTAATGAGTACCAATGCCCGTAGTCTGGGTAACAAGCTCCCTGAACTGGTGGCCTTAATGGAAGAGGGATGCCTGGATATCGTGGCAGTCACAGATACATGGTACACAGAGAACCATGACTGGGATGTCAACATACCAGGGTACACAATCTACAGGAGGGACAGGGAGAGTAGAAGAGGAGGAGGAGTTGCTCTCTATGTAAGGGAAGGGATCAAAGCAATGGAACTAAAGGGTAAACAGGGAGGACAGGAGGCACTGTGGGTCACCCTAGAGACTGGAAATGACACCACAATCCACACAGAGGTTGTATGCAGATCACCATCTCAGGCGGAGGAAATGGACAAGGAAATGATAGAAGGCATCCTTAGGATGGCAGTGAAAGGGGAGATATTGCTGATGGGGGACCTGAATATGCCAGATGTTAACTGGAGCACCTTTTTTGCAGCCACATCCAAAAGCAGGGCCATCCTCGATGCCCTACAGGGGGAATGCCTCAGGCAGCTAGTGTTGGAACCCACTCAAGAGGGAGAATCTTAGACCTGGGAATTAATGGCATTCAACCTGTAGAATTTCTGCCTGTATTGTTTTTCTACTTAAGATTGATAATTGTTCTGGAGAATCACCCCATTTAATAGCATTCTCAAATGGGGATGGAGAGAGGATCTCAGATCTAGAAGTGGGCCATCTGGGAACAAGTGACCACTAAACAGTGTGGTTCATGGTAAACTCAGCTGTAGAGTCAAGCCATACAAAAGTGAAGGTACTGGACTTCAGGAGGGCTGATTTTGCCAAAATGGCAGACTGCCTCAGAAAAACACTAGCAAACAGGCAAGAAGGAGGGGTGGAGCAACAAAGGGGAAACATCAAAACTGCCATCACAGAGGCAACAAGACTGTGTGAAGCAAATAAACAAACCAAAATGAAGAAAAAACAATATGGTTCTCAAAAGAGGTGGCGGGGAAGGTTAGGGAGAAAAAAATAGCATTCAGGAAGTATACGGAAACACAGAAGGAGCAGGACAGAGAACTGTACCAGTTAAAGCAGAAGGAAGCGGGGAAGGCAGTCAGAATAGCAAAGGCCCAGACTGAGGAAAAGATAACCAACTCGGTTAAGAAGAGGGATAAAACCTTTTATAGGCACATTAGGGAGTGAAGAAAGACAAGGGGAGGGATACTGAGGCTGAATAAAGAGGAGTGTGGATGGGCAGAGAGGGACAGTGAAAAAGCAGTGATACTGAATGAATACTTTTGCTCAGTATTCACAAAGGAAGAGGAGGAGGACGTACCTAATCCAGTCAATAGAAACACTATGGATAGGGGGGTCGATATCAGTCCTTTCACAGAAGAAAGGGTTCTGAAAGAACTCCCAAAACTGAAGGTGGACAAAGCAATGGGGCCTGATGGGATTCACCCCAGAATTGTAAAATAATTAAGGGGAGAACTAGTAACACCATTGACTGCCCTTTTTAACGAATCATGGGAGGATGGTGTGGTACCTGAGGACTGGAGGAGGGTGGATGTGATTCCCCTTCACAAAAGTGGGAGCAAAACAGAGGCAGGAAACTACCGACCTGTCAGTTTGGCCTTAGTGGTAGGGAAAATGATGGAATCACTTCTGAAGGAAAGACTTGTTGAGTACCTAGAGGCCAGTGGGGCACAGGACCCAAGGCAGCTTGGATTCACATGGAAGTTCATGTCAGGCAAATCTAATTTATTTCTTTGACTGGGTGACCAAAGTAGTAGACCAGGGAGGGGCTGTGAACATGGCCTACCTAGACTTCAGCAAGACATTTGATACAGTCCCACACAAAAGATTAATAAACAAATTTGCCAGCCTGGGAGTGGGTCCCAGGGTGGTAGCCTGGGTAAATCATTGGCTGGACAACAGAACGCAGAGGGTAATAGTAAACGGAGTCCAAAGTGAAGAAAGGGGGGTTACTAGTGGGGTACCGCAGGATTCAGTACTGGGTCCGGTCCTTTTTAATGTCTTTATGAGTGACATTGCAGAGGGACTGGAAGGAAAAGTATGTCTCTTAGCAGATGACACAAAGATCTGCATCAGGGTTGATACACAAGGTGGGGTGGAAATGATGAGAAGGGACTTGGCAAGGCTGGAGGAATGGTCAAATGTATGGTAGCTTAGAATCAATGCAAAGAAGTGCAAAGTAATGCACCTGGGAAACAAAAACCCAGGGGAAGTGTACACAATGGGATGTGAGATACTTACTAACAACAACAAAAGTGGAAAGGGACCTGGCAGTAGTTATATCAGATGACCTAAAAGTGGGCAAGCAATATGAGAAGGCAGTAAGGAGGGCTATGGGGATACTGGGATACATAGGGAGATTCATCACCAGCAGAAAACAGGAAGTTGTTATCCCTCTGTACAGACAGCTGATGAGATCCCATTTGGAGTACTGCGTGTAGTTCTGGAGACCCTATCTCCTCAAAGACATAGACAGGGTGGAGGCTGTCCAGAAGAGGGCAACCAAAATGATGCAGGGTCTGCACCAGAAGACATATGAAGAGAGACTAAAGGAGCTTAATATGTATACCCTCGAGGAAAGGAGGGAGAGGGGGGACATGATAGAAACTTTCAAATACCTCAAGGGAATCAACACAGTCCAAGAGGGTAGCATCTTTCAGAAAAAGAGATGTGCAAGAACAAGGGGGCATAATGTGATGATAGAGGGGGGATGGCTCAGAGGTAATGTGAGGAAGTCTTTTTTCACAGAGAGGGTTGTGGGTGCATGGAACAGCCTTCCTGAGGAAGTCGAGGAGTCAAAAACAGTGGAGGAATTCAAGAATGCATGGGACAGACATAAGGCAATTGTAATTTGGGGTAGGAGGAAGTAGGCTGTTGGTTAACTAGTATCTGCAGCTTATCCATTAGGTAGGGAAATGGGCAGACTAGGTGGGCCAAGCAGTCCTTATCTGCCATCAAATTCTATGTTTCTATGTTGAAGACTTTAGGGAAAGTTTTTGTAACTAAGTTCTGTTGCTGCTGGTTGTGAATTTCCGTGCTTTGAACGGAAAATCTCTTTAAAATAATGCATATGACACTATGTACTGCGCTATGTATCTTATAGAAAATAGTTCATCTGTTTAACATTAAAGCCAAGACATAATATTCCATCTTTGTATAAAATTAAAATGTTTTATAGAACAGAATATAAAAATGCATAAATTGATTACTGACTAGAGATCTGCTGGGTGCAGGGAGACTGAGTGAACAATAAAAATCTAAATACGAAGAATAAAAGAATTCAGAAAGTCAGACAGACTTTTTGTCATAAACAGACTTAACACAAAGGGGCTAGGCAACCTCAAAATATACCATGGCTAGATGAATTCCAACTTGTGTAGGCTTTGAAATATGCATAAAAGAAAGTGTAATGAGGCTCTTGTACATCTGCTAGTACTATTAGGCACCAACATCCTTCAGTCCTAAGTCCACTGCATTCTGGGTTTGTAGTTCTGTACTGGTGCTGAGTAGTTTAGCAGTACCATCCCTCTGTTCTGAGCCGCAGTAACCAGTTTCATGCAAACTGTATCTAGTGTGCTTCTGTTCACTGACCTGGATGCCTCCTGACTTATAACTGAACCCAGTCACCACACTAAGCCTACCAAACCACAGGCTTACAGTGTTCAGAATGTGTAACGACTCATTTAACCAAAGACATTGCTGCTTATCGTATAGAACGAATAAACCATGCACAACTGTAGCAGACATACAAGGTGGCTACATGGTCGTTCATTCACGCTTCTACCAAACATTATTGCCTGGATTTCATCTGTTCTGTCAGTAAAACCTTTGGCTATAAAGTGCTGAAGTTGATATTTCAGTTTTTATTGATTCTAGTATTTTTGTGTTGGTATTGCGTAGAATATTCAAACAAATGTCAATACCTGAAGATCCTTCTCCACCCATATTAATACAATTGTCCATCTCTATGTAAATGTAATTCTTCCTCATGCTGCCTACCCACCTTCTGATCCCTCCCATACCAGTTAGTATGGATACTCCTTTTGCTATACCTCCACCATCTGCTGACACACAATTCCTATATAAGCAAGCAAATGCTTCCCTTATTCACCTCCCATCTGTTAACCTCTCCCTGACCCAAAACAATATCCTCAAGTTAAACAAGCATTTGCCAATGCCGAATTTTTGCTTGCTGGCATTGGTAGTGTAGGAGTTAGAGAGATGTATGATAGGAATGGCAGTGAAGTATTGAAGTGAAGCCAACCCCACCACCACCCTGCAGAGATGGACAGGCACTGGGGTGTGCCTTTGGGTCATCAGGCATAACAGCCATGCCATTTCACCGCACCCTACCCTGCAGACACCGACAATTGTCACAGTGTGCCTTGGGGTCTTTGGGCCTTATGCTCACCCCATTCCATAAGAAATACGATGAGATGGGTGCAGTATAGGAGAATGGGGTGAACTTTGGGGCCAAAGAGTGCAAGGCACACTTCGATGCCTGTCACTGGCTGCAGGGTGTGGGTGGGGGTGGAATGGTATGAGCATTACAGGCGACAATCCCAAGTCACACCCCTGATGCCTGTCAATCTCTACAGGGTGGGGCGTTATGGCTGGAAACTCTAACGCCCCAGGCGTTCATTGGTATTTTCACTCCAGTTTTTCAACATGGGTTTTTTGTGACCCCCATCTCATGAACAGTGGCAACATCAGTTCATTAGTCAAAAGCTGATTTTGCACAGCAGCTACGCCATTTGGCGCCACAGGTGTGAAAACACATTTCGAACAGGATGTGAAAAATGACAGCTATACTGTTCATGAGGAGGTGTAAAAATGGCAATGTTGAAAATCTGGAGTGAGAATATAATAAAACTGGTGAAGTCACAAGGGTTCGTAGAAACTGTGCAACACACACCACTAATGTAATTAGTTTGGGGATTGTTTACAGCAGATTGTCAACACAGGCATTTTGGGACCTCCGCTCATGAACAGTGTCACTGTGATTTTCATAATCTGTCCCAAACACTGATTTCCCACAGCAACCATACATTTCTGCGCCGGAAGTGCAAAAACACATTTCAGCCAAGGTGTGAAAAATGACAGCCGTACTATTCATAAGGAGGTGTGGAAAAATGCCACTGTAGAAAATCTGAACTAAAAATATTACAAATTCGTGAACTTGCAAGGGTGCATGGAAACTGCCCAATGCACGCTTGTAACACAGTCATTTTATGGACTTTTGTCACCAAATTTTCAACATAGCCATTTTAAGACCTCTGCTCATGAACACTGTCACTGTGATTTTCTTAATCTGTCCCAAACATTGATTTTGCACACCGACCACGCCATTGTGCGCTACATGTGCGAAAACACATTTTGGGTGAGATGTGAAAAATGACAGCTATACTGCTTATAAGGAGATGTGGTAGAATGGAAATGTTGAAAATCTGGAGAGAAAATATTAAAAATTCACAAAGTTACGAGTGTGCGTAGGAACTGCACAATGCATACTCGCAAAACAGTTATTTTTGGGAATTGTTTCACCATATTTTCAACATAGGGTTTTGGGGGCCTACCTCATGAACTGTGACTTGTTTTGTTACTTGGTCCCAAAAGGTGGTTCTGCGCAGTGACTGAGAAATCACCTTTTGTGACCGAATAACAAAATGACAGTGACTGAGTTCATGAGGTGGGGCCCCAAAAACCCCATGTGGAAAATTTGGTGAAAAAATTCCCCAAAATGGCTGAGAGATGCACTAAAGTTGAAAAAAAACATTATGCCATTATACAGCTTACTGGCTTTTCTTAGAAACATAGAAACATAGAATTTGACGGCAGATAAGGACCGCTTGGCCCACCCAGTCTGCCCATTTCCCTACCTACTGGATAAGCTGCAGATCCTAGTTAACCAGCAGCCTACTTCTTCCTACCCCCAACCCCCAGAACTGCCTTATGACTATCCCATGCATGCTTGAATTCCACCACTGATTTTGACTCCACAACCTCCTCTGGAAGGCCGTTCCATGCATCCACAACCCTCTCTGTGAAAAAATACTTCCTTAAATTACCTCTGACGCCCCTCTATCTTCAAATTGTGCCCTCTTGTTCTTGCACATCTTTTTTTGAAAGATGCTACCCTCTTGGACTTTGTTGATTCCCTTGAGGTACTTGAAAGTTTCTATCATGTCCCCTCTCCCTCCTTTCCTCGAGGCTATACATATTAAGCTCCTTAAGTTTCTCTTCATATGTCTTCCGGTGCAGACCCTGCACCATTTTAGTTGCCCTCCTCTGGACAGCTTCCATCCTGTCTATGTCTTTGCGGAGATTGGGTCTCCAGAACTGCACACAGTACTCCAGATGGGGTCTCACCAGCTGTCTGTACAGAGGGATAATAACTTCCTGTTTTCTACTGGTGATGCCTCTCCCTATGCATCCCAGTATCCCCCCCGTCCTCCTTGCTGCCCTCTCACATTGCTTGCCCATCTTTAGGTCATCTGATATGACTACCCCCAGGTCCCTCTCCATTTTTGTTGTTGTTAGTATCTCACCCCCCATTGTGTACTCTTCCCCTGGGTTTTTGTTTCCCAGGTGCATTACCTTGCACTTCTTAGCATTGAATCTAAGCTGCCATACATTTGACCATTCCTCTAACCTTGCCAGTCCCTTCTCATCCTTTCCACCCCACCCTGTGCATCAACTCTGTTGCAGATCTTAGTGTCATCTGCAAAGAGACATACTTTTCCTTCAGTCCTTCTGCAATGTAAACAAAGACATTGAAGAGGACCGATCTAATACTGAACCCTGCGGTCCCCACTAGTAACCCTCCTTTCATCTGAGTGGACTCCATTTACTATTACTCTCTCTGTGTCCTATTCTCCAGCCAATTCTTTACCCAGGCTGTCATCTTGGGACCCACTCCCAGGCTGGCTAACTTGTATATTAATCTTTTGTGTGGGACTGTGTCAAATGCCTTGCTAAAGTCTAGGTAGGCCATGTCCACAGCCCCTCCCTGATCTACTACTTTGGTCACCCAGTCAAAGAAATCTATCAGATTCATCTGGCATGACCTTCCGCTGTGAATCCATGCTGCCTAGGGTCCTGTGCCCTCTGGCCTCTAGATACTGGACAATTCTTTCCTTTAGAAGTGATTCCATCATTTTCCCTATCACTGAGGTTAACTAACAGGTCTATAGTTTCCTCTCTGCCTTGCTCCCACTTTTGTGAAGGGAATCACATCTGCCCTCCTCCAGTCCTCAGGTACCACCCCATCCTCCCATGATTTGTTAAAAGGGTAGTCAGTGGTGTCACTAGTTCTACCCTTAGTTCTTTAGAATTCTGGGATGAATCCCATCAGGCCCCATTGCTTTGTCCACCTTCAGTTTTAAGAGTTCTTTCAGAACCCTTTCTTCTGTAAATGGGCAGTATCAACTTCTGTATCCAGCATGTTACTACTGTTTGTTTTATGTACCTCCCCTCTTCCTTTGTAAATACTGAGCAAAAATATTTGTTTAGTATCTCTGCCTTTTCACAGTCTCCCTCTGCCCACCCTCCCTCCTCCCTTTATTAAGCCTCACTATCCCTCCCTTGGTCTTCCTTAGCTCTCTGATGTACCTATAAAAGGTTTTATCCCCCTTCTTAACTGAGTTGGCTATCTTTTCCTCGGTTTGGGCCTTTGCTGTTCTGACTGCCTTCCCAGCCTCCTTTTGCTTTAACTGATACAGTTCTCTGTCCTGCTTCTTCTGCGATTCCTTGTACTTCCTGAATGCTTTCTTTTTCTCTTGAACCTTCACTGCCACTTCCTTTGAGAACCATAGTGGTTTCTTACATCGTCTTGTTTTGTTTATTTGCTTCACACAAAGGCTGTTACCTCTCTGTGATGGCAGTTTTATTATTCCCATTGTTCTTCCACCCCTCCTTCCTGCCCATTTGCTAGTGCATTCCTTAGGCACTCACCATTTTGGCAAAGTCAGCCCTCCTAAAGTCCAGTACTTTTGTCTTTGTATGGCTTGACTCTATTGCTGTGTTTATTGTGAACCATACTGTTCGATGGTCGCTAGTTCCCAGATGGCTACCCACTTCTACATCTGTAATCCTCTCTCCATCTCCATTTGAGAGAATCAAGTCTAATATTGCCCCTCTCGAGTGGGCTCCAGTACTAGTTGTCTAAGGCATGCCCCTGTAGGGCATCTAGAATAACTGCACTCTTAAGTGGCAGCTGCAACTGCACCCAGTTAACATCTGGCATATTCAGATCACCCATCAGCAATATCTCCCCTTTTTCTGCCATTCTAAGTATACTTTCTATCATTTCCCTGTCCATTTCCTCCCCCTGAGAAGGGGGTCTGTATACAACCCCTGTGCGTATTGTGGTGCCAT
Source organism: Neoceratodus forsteri (assembly GCA_016271365.2). Lineage (NCBI taxonomy): Eukaryota > Metazoa > Chordata > Ceratodontiformes > Ceratodontidae > Neoceratodus > Neoceratodus forsteri. The sequence goes on along the minus strand of CM028129.1, from coordinate 1,398,198,132 downwards.
TGCCTGTCTCCAAATTTACCCACAGTGCTTCTCCTCCCTGTTTACCCTTTTGTTCTGTTGCTTTTATTCCTTCCCTTATGTAAATAACTACTCCTCCTCCTCTTTTACCCTCCCTGTCCCTCCTGTAGACAGTGTATCCTGGTATGTTTATGTCCCAGTCATGGTTTTGTGTGTACCATGTTTCTGTGACTGACACGATATCCAGATGTTCCTCCTCCATCAAGGCCACTAATTCAGGAAGCTTGTTACCCAGACTACGGGCATTATGTTCTTCAGTTTGTGGTCGGCTTTGAAGAGTGCAGACATGTTCCCAGTCCACTGAAGATCATCGTGCTGGGCTCCGGAGGTAAGTATGGGGTGGGGGGTGTGGGACGGTGGGTGCGCAGAGGGTGAGCGTGGGTTGGGGAGTAGGGGCAAGACAGTCAATGAGGGACCATTTTTTTTTTTGCAGGTGTCTTTTTTTTTTTATTTTAGAAGATGATGCATGACTTTTGCCACGCTGGGCTGGGCTCCCTGCTTGACAGCTGAAAGTTTATTTTTTTGGGGGGTAGTGGAGCCGACGGGGGATTGGGCACCCCCGTCAGACATACAGACATTTGCCATGCTGGGGTGGGCTCCCAGCATGGCAACTGGAAGTCATTTTTTTTGCTGGAAGGGTTCAGTGGAGTTGATGGGGGATTGGGCACCCCTGTCGCCATATAGAGTATTGCCATGCTGGTGTGGGCTCCCAGTGTGGCACCTGGAAATCTGTTTTGGGGGGGCAGCGGAGCCCATGGGGGATTGAGCACCCCTGTCGGCCATACGGTGTGCTGGAGGACGGAGTGCATGAGCACGCTGGGGTGGGCTCCCAGCGTGCTACGTAGGTGTTTGGGGGGGGAAGAACTGTCTATGACAGTTCAAATGCAGTGTGACATGTAGGCAATTTGCATACTGCCGACGGCAGTATGCAAATTGCCTACACGTTATCACCGCTGATTGCTGCAGTTTTTCACTTTCAACTGTATGCCACTGTATCTGAACTGCTGTCATAGACAGTTCCGACATTTATTGGTGCAGTGAGACAGTGCCTGCAAAAGGGAGCAGAGCATTGGAACCTGAGTGGCACACATACGAAAATTCGTATGGTGGCACTATGTTTCTTGCACATGCGTGCAAGCAAACATAAAAATAGCCTGCACAGGCTTTAATCCATCTGCTATAGTATCTTTTTGAAGCTTCCTGCCCCATTTTTGCTGAGTCTTTCTTTATAACAAAACATCTTTCTGGCTCTTGAGTTATTTTGTGCTTCTTATATAGGATGCTGCTTTGGGTCAGGGAGGAATTTGATACATGGAAACTCAACTTTGATGGCTTGGCTCAACTTAGGCCCCATATTTCTGGACCCATCAAGTTAAAATTCACATGCTAACCATGTTTCAGTCTCTGGTTACGGGTGTGCTGAATAGCCTTAAGTCTGAACAGACACACCTAGTGTCAGATGTGAGTGTGAAATGTGTGCTAGAGAAACAGACACATAATAAAGTGCTGCCTGGCAGGCCATGAGGATAGGGCCCTCTGTAATTTTGTGTCTCTCTTGAGTCTGATTGGCTACATGCTTAGAACTTTTGGATTCCTAGTTGTGGTAATATTTTCACTGTCCTCAATATACATTTTTAATTATGCATCAAATTAGGTTTACCAGAAGAACTTGAGGGGACTGTTTTTGTTTCAATAGAAAAACCAAGCATTTCCCAAAAAATAATTGTATTATGTTTTACAGTCTGCTTGTGATCATATTTTGAAAGCTGCAACTTTTAAACTGTTAGGCTTTGAAACTTAGTTTCTTTTTAAATGACAGCTTGGATTCAGACCAACATACTGTAAAAAGACCATCACTGTACAGTTCTCTGTGTTTATACATTATACATGTCAACATAATGTGGTACTAAAATAACATTTTCCAGCCATTTTAAGTTTAAGCAATAAACCACGACAGGGTGTAGGTTATATTGGAAGTCATCCATGCCTAGTGTGGGTTGGTCACAAGACCGCAGGCCGAGTGAGTAAACCACACCCGAAGTGGGTAAGTCCCAGCATAATCCACCTCCTGGAGTGGTTTATTGTGATTATACAATGTCCCTTTTTCTTGTGGCAAGAAAAAAAAATAGGTGTTTTTTCAGCATTTTAAATTACTTTTATTTAATTTATTGCTGTGCCACAAAAAATATTCCTGGTTTGCTAGGGCTTTGGTTGGGTTGCTAGGGCTTATTGCTCCCTCTAGAAACAACTTTTTAAAAACATTGTTACATTTGTTTAAACTATGAAACTGTAATGCTGTGTGTCTTCACATCGTGTCTTGGACAAGTAAGCTAGCGGTACTTCAAAAGAACGGCACACAGCTGTCTGTTTTTGTTATCAGTTGCGACCACTCGTTCTGAAAACAACTTAGTACACTACAAGAGCAGTGGGTGACCAGGCAATGTAAGACGTAAAAACTTTCCAAAATGACCAGAATAGAGACCACAGCAGAGACAATAGATTCTACATTGCGGTTTACCTGAGGGAACAGGGAGTACATATAATCAATACGGGGCCCATCCAAATTGGAGGGTTCAACGAAGAGCTGTCTGTAGCCAGGAGGTAGAGAAGACAAAGCTGTGGTCTGACTTTGGCCTGCATTGCGTTTCGGAGTTACATGACATTTCTGGCAGATTAAAAAGTACACTACATGTATTTTAAAATATTTGGTTTTGTGTTATTGAAAATGGGTTTGGTGACTGGGGGGTGTATCAGTTCAAAACTGACTGCATGTTTGAATTTTGTGAACTTCGTGTTGTGGTTTAGCAACTAATCAATATGGCAGCTTTAATGGTTTGCTTTTCACGAGGGTCAGAGTGATTTCTACATGTGGACATTGCAGTTGAGGCTGACTGGCACCTTTTGTGTGGGTTATGCCTGGATTTACCATGGCAGAAAGATTCCAGTCAGCCAATCAAGGTCCCCGATTCATGGACCCAACTGTATAATTTTATATATTGTATATGGAAGATGTAGCAACATCATGTATTGATATAGTAGCTTGCTTGACTCCAAACTTTGATTTTAAAATTTAAGTTTGTAGCTCTAATGTTTCCAAAGTTATCCAATTTTAAAGAAATTATGTTTTGAAAGGTCTGGCACTGAAACTGTTAGGGCTAGAAACATATTTTTTAATGAAAACTCGTAGTCAGATCCTTAAGAATTAGTCATTTTACTTATTGGATTTTGTTAACCAGGTAGGCTCACTGAGACTTGAGTCTCTTTTTCAGGAACGACCTGGGATAAGTTACATACAGTAGATGTCATTAACTTGATACAATATCATGTACAATAAAATGACTTTAGAGATGTAGTGACAACTGTAGTAACAATGCATTCAACAGTAATAACCAAACAAATTGGTATAACAAATCCTACATGCAGAGTGGTAGGACAAAGTGCATGTGTACAATATTGCAGTACACAATACATCACATTAAGTTCTAGGGATAATTCATGCCAATGGAGGGAATAAAACACCTTAGCAGGTTTGGCACAACAGAAACAGAGGTAGGCCTAGCAGAAGCAGAAGTAGTTATGCATAGGGTAGGGTATCCTTTGAGTAGTCCCTTGGAGGCCTGGTAAGTACAACTTTCCTGGATAGGGACAAGAAGATAATTTCAGACTAAGGGAGCTTTGTGTTAAAAGGACAGTTGACCAAATGTGGTCCGTGTTCTAGGAACCTCTAGAAGGGGTAGGGAAGAGAAGAGGAGATGCCTTTTAGAGGGCTTCCATATCAGTACATCTGTGAGACTGGGAAGGCAGTTTATTATTATGTTGTAGGTCAGACAAGGTGTTGGGTAGTATAGATGCTGTCCAAGATGGTGCCAGTGTAGAGAAGCAAGAACATTGCAATGGTGTTCTCTAGTTCTAGCACCAGACCCAAACCTGCCAATTCTGTGATGGATTGCTTTGAGCTTTATTAACTCTACACCTTTCAGGGAGGAGAGGACTGAGGCCCTATACAGTAGCGTAGGGAGGAAGACAGGAGGAAGACACTGTTGGCTATAGACTGGCGGGCTTCATTAGTAAGGTAGCATTTGAGCCTATAGAGCAGCCCCAGGTTTTGGGAAAGAATCTTGTTGACATGCTCAGTGTGGGTTTTAAAAGTAAGCTCTTGGTCAAGCCAGACACCAAGATACTTTATAGTATCTACCACTTCCAGTTGGGAAACTGTGGAGGTGGAGATCTGCAGAGGTTTACTGTTGTCTGGGCCCAGATTTCTGAATCCAAACAGCATGGCTTTAGTTTTTAATTTTCATTGAGAACTAGATGGTTAGAGACCAACCGGTCTACAAGTTCACTGAAGACCCTAGTAAATCTGACTGTGACAGCATTCAGGTTTGGGACGGTTCTATATAGGACCATATCATCTGCATACAGAAGCACCTTGGCATTGCAACTGTTGGAGTGGAGCTCATTGACAAAAAGCAAGAAGAGTGTGGACCCCAGGACAGAGCCTTGGGGACCCCATCAAAGTTCTCTCACTGGGAGGAGAGGTGTGACCCCCACTTGATAGATTGCTTGCACCCTATGAGATAGCTTCTAAACCATTTACAGGAGAACTGGTCTAGCCCCAGGTTCCACAGCTTGAACAGCGGAAGGTCATGGTTAACCAAGTTGAAGGTCTTTGTGAGACTGACAAATATAGCCCCCTGTGGTTATCATTGACTGCTCCATGATGTGACCCACACTGGCTATGCGTAAGACGTTATGCAGCTGGGCTATGACAGATATTGTGTGAGACCAATTTCTGTTAGCATTTTGGACTGAGTGTCCTCCCTATTGACAGAGTCAGGAATACTGAAACTTCAGATGGAAGGGCTATTGTAGCAGCTGAATGCCTCCTGAACCACTCAAAGTAACATGCTGCATTTAACAGCCTTGCCTTGACATTTCCTTGCCAAGCAGTCTTCCCAGTCCTCCAGCAGCCTAGTGAGTGCTGGGTTGCAAAGGCACTGCTTTCCCACCGCTGCCATACTGTTGTCCCTAGTCCACACTGACAAGAGACTACAGAAACCCCTTACTAAGCCCCAGGGTGGAGCTGAGAGCCACCCTTTGCCAGATCTGATTATCTGACTGGGTGCTCAGTGTCTGACCTGGCTGCAACACTGGTTGACCAATGCTATCTAGAGGATGCACTACAGAAATGCACAGGATGTGGTCAGTCTACCAGAATTCCCCCCACACACACACACATATGACAAAGCTTAGTGAATTACAGAAGTGTGGCAGTCTAAAACACACAAAGTGGCCAGCTTTCAGGACTGGACCTCTTATCTTAAGTATAGTTAAATTAAAAATGAATAGTTTTAAGAATTTAGTTTAGGGATACTCAGTCCCCTCCAATTCAACTGACTCTGGCTCTTAAAATTGGCTTGTCTGGCCACTAGGTCTTCATCAAAATTTGGAAAATACCAGTTTTGCATATAAAAAAAATTGCCTGCTCAGGGTTTAGTCTGCCATTTTTTAGGCCTTATTCTCAAAATGGGCCATTCCTTTTTTTGGATTTTGGTAGGATTGGAATGTGTGCATTATTTTTTCATATGTCCTTCAACTCCCTTACCTCTAGCGACTGAACAGGTCTCCTTGTATCTGCAGAACTTCTCCTATCCCTTGAAACCCTCACAATGGTGGGGAACCCAACCACTAGCTGGTACAGTAACCCTGTCTCCATGTATACGTGACCAAGTACCTCTTAGCCTACCAGGGAAGTGGAATTCAACAAATATATTGGTGTTGGTGGTAAGGGCCATGCAACTGCATGACCCCAGCAGGATGTGGAGGTGTGCAGATTTCATCTGGCCTCCTCCAGGCACACAATTTTATAACCCTTCTTATTACCATAGTGTAGAGTAATTCAAAACTCCACTCGTTACATCCGGATGACCTGACAACATGCCCTGTCACATTATATCTCCAGCCTTGCATTGACTAACATTCCCTGAGCCAGCAGGAGGACAGTCAGTCAGTAGTATCATGACTCCACCTTTCCTGGAGAAGGTGAGCATACAAGTAGATGGCATGCCGCTTTGTGAGACACCAAATTCAAGGTAAGAACCTGAGTTTCCATCATATTGACCTAGGCTACACCTTGTTGCCCAATGGCAGGTAGCTGACTGAATAAGGGAATTATTCATGCCCCTTACCTGTGGTATTGTTCACCATTTTCTGCTCCCTCCCTTTTCCAGTGCTGTGAAACAGTAAAATATCAAATGGGCTAGCACTGGGAGTGGATAGTGGGTTTCCCACAGAGGTCGGAGAACAAGACACAAACCTCGTGCTCGTAGGCTGGGAGACAAGTGCAAACTGAAAGAAATAGGATGCTGAGGGAGACACAAAGTGGGCAAACAGAAGCAGGTATAATCTCCAAGTGGAGGCACAGAAGTAGAGTATAAACTTGACAGTTTACTGAATCATAGAGTGCAGCATGAACTCTGGCACTTCAAGTCTGTAATGTGGCTTTTCATCTGGGAGCTTCTGTGCCCCCACTTTGTGTCTCTTCTAACAGAAGCCCCCATCCTCATTGAAGCAGGACCTTGCACAGTGGTCAGATACTGCACTGGGAATTATGGGATAAGGCAGAAGAGAATCAATTTTTTGACACACGATTTATGCTAAAACACATTCCTATTAAAAAAATAAAGCCCTAGAAGGGATTTGCATATACTGTTGTTCCATATCTGTTTTCATAGCAAAATAAAGTCCTATCATGGTATGGTGAGAGTGGTGTGTAACACCAACACATGAAACCCAGTAGGCACTAGGTTTTACACCCTCTCCCCAAATATCCTGTTCAACAGTTGGGGGTTTTGAGAATAGATTTACCCAAAGCTTCAGTTAGTTCTGTCTTGGAAGTATTTGATTTCCAAAAATAAGGTAAAAACATCCAAAATAAAGAAGAAGATTCCTACTCCAGAAAGAAAACAAAAAAATTGAAAGAGATCCTGTTTCACAGGCATAGGAGAGAAAAATGATTAATTAATCTGTAAATATGGCATTTTACCAGTGACATTTAAAAACAAGTTCTTCAAATACAGTAGCTGCTTGTTCGAATACTGACTTGCAAAATATGGGACCTGTGAAGTATTTTTACTTTTTAAAACCTCCAATTAGTTTGGATTTTAACCACTTCCAAAATGTTAACTGAACCTGTGGAAAGGAGGCACCAGATGTTATATAATATTTGTGGCCTATTTCTGATCCCTTTTGCAAAACATTTCTGAACTGAGCATTCTTGGACTTTCAAAAAATAATATGCCAGTAAGTACAACAGTACAAGGTTACTTACTTGGCTATGAAGGTAAGTGCCATATAAGCAGAAAGAAAAATGGTTTTAGACAAAGAAAGAAAACCCATGGAGTGATCAGCAGTGTACTGAATGGAAACACAGAAACTTAGACCATGATGGCAGAAAAAGACTATCGGTCCATCTAATCTGCCTGTAATACTCTGGCATACTCAGAGACCTATTGTTTATCTACAGTTTTTGTACACACTATCCACCACACATTCTCAACCTTACTGCTAACCCCCTTAGTAACTATTAAGTCCTTAACTCTGTCCTAGTCATGCCTTAAATTATTATTGGTTTTAGTGCCCATCACCTCAGCTGGCAGGCTATTCCACTCTCCCTGTAAAATAAAACTTCCTCACGTCCCTCCTGAATCTTCCTGCCCCCCCTGCCAGCTTCCACTTATGCCCCCGTGTTCTAAATTTGCTATTCTTGTTGAATAGTTTCTCGCAGTTTGCCTAGTTCATTTGTGTCAGGAACTTGAAAGTACGGTATCTATCATATCTGCTTCAACCTTCTGGACACTAGAGTGTACATGTTCGGTGCCTTAAGCTGATCCTCGTAGGATCTGCTCTGCTGGCCATGAATAATTTTGTTTACCCTACACTGCACCATCTCCAGCTGTCTTTGTCTTTTGTTAGGTGAGGACTCCAGAACTGGGCACAGTACTTCAGGGGTGGTCTCACCGGTCATCTATGGATAGGTATTAATATCTCTTTCCTTCTGCTATTAAAACCCCTCCCAATACACCCCAACATTCCAGTTCCCTTACTACAGACCCTATTACATTGGCTAGAATGTTTAAGGGAGTCACTTCTGGTGACTTCTGGGTCCCCTTCCTCAGAAATAATGCTCAGCTTAACCCCTACCTTCCCATCCCATCCAATACTCCAGCCTGTGGTTCTTGTTCCATATGTGCATTGCCATGCAGCTTTTGGTGCTGAATTTTAATGGTCAAACCCTGGACCGTCTCTTCAACCTTTGTTGGTACCTCTGCAATTCCCTTACCCCCTCCTTGCTGTCTGCCCTACCACAGAGCTCAGTGTCATCTTCAGGGAGGCACAGTTTTGCCCTGAATTCCTTTCCCCATGTCACTAATGAACATATTGAAAAGTACTGCACCTAGGACTGATCCCTGTGGCACCCTGCTTATAACCAGTCTCTCCCCCAGATTTGACTCTGTTCACCACTACCCTTTGCTCTCTTCCCTCCCTCTAATCAACTACCCACCCATCTAACTATGTCCATCGTGGGGTGGTATCCCATCAAAACGGAGACTGAAATTGAGTGACTTGAATATGAGTGACTCAATTTCAGCACTCGTCATGTGAGCGACCCTGAAAGGGTAGTGAGGGGTGAACAACAAGGCAGCCAGAAGAACAGGAGGGTGAATGGAACAGGATGGAAGGTATGTGGGAGGTAGTGTGGTGAGAGGCTGCTGAGCTGGCTGTGTGGTGTGGTGGTAAGGGTGGCTGGCTACAGTGGGGAGGGTGCAGGGTTTGGGGCTGAGGAGGCGCAGAGTATTTTGTGTTTTGCGGGTGGGAGTATGTATATATTTTTTTTGAAACTCAGTTTTATTGTTCATTCTGATTCAACATTATTAGCAGTGTACAGTGGTAACACAATACTTGACAGACTGTGTACAATATCAATCTCCCAACAACTCTCTTTTTAAACATTAAAACAGACTTTTGCAATCTTATTCCAGAGAAAAGAGGTATATTTTAAATCAAGTCATCAGAGTTCTATGCTGGTCGTAGGCACATCCCTTCCACCCAGGACTTATTATATATTTCTCTGAATAATCAAATATATCAAGCTGAGCTACCAAAAATGAAAACCAGAAAACCAAGGGAGCATTCTAACTTTGACCCCTTTGTTTGGGCCTCTCCAACAAGGCCCCCGGACTGGCTGTGTAAACCCCACCCCCCGAACATTATTTTCTGTTGGTGGTAGCATATTGTTGTCCTACCTTACTGTCTCCTTCTGATTTCTTCTTCTCCCAGACACCCAATAAATATCCTTTAGCTCCACTCCCATTCACCCTGTACCAATCCCATTGTCATCTAAACTGTCCTTCAGTTTAGCAACCACTCTTCCCAGCGCTGCCACCTGCCCAAATACTTCTCTAAACTAAGGCGCAGTTTTGCTGTAATGGATTCCATTAAGACCACCTCTTTCATTCTCCGAACCCACTCTCCCAGAACCGGAGGCTCTTGTGACATCCATTTCCCTGTAATGCACTTAAGAGACACCACTATCATAGTGAGCAAAACTTTTCTGGATTCTGCTTTTTGATGTGTTATCATAGGTAGACCCAAAATCCAGTCCTTAAATGTTAATGGGACCAGTATCCCGGTGATATCCCCCACCACTTATCGAATCCTTTTCCAGAAACCTGTCAGAACCGGGCAGCTGCAAAAAATGTGCCAGTGACTGCCCCTCACACCACAATTCCGCCAACATTTATCCCCCATCGTTATCTTGTAATGTCTAGTCACTGTGGGTGTGTGGAAAAAGCGCACTAAAACTTTCCAAAACAAATACCTCCATATCGGAGCTGAAATAGCCTTCCAACCCCACTTTAAATGATGTGTCCAGTCTGCCTCTGTGATTACAATACCTGCCTCCCTTTCCCAAGTTCTTTTATAAGTCCCCAGATTAGCTGTTTGTAGTTGAATTAACATTTTTTTTTGCGCCTTCCACTTCTTCCTGGCTGCCCACTCCTTTGGGTCTCTATTGGCCCTCCCAACTGCCTGCCCTGACTCCCACACTGGCTACCAACCTCATTTGGCAGTCCCCCCCCCGGGTATCCCTTTGCTAGGCAGGTCCCCCCCTCCGAAGGGGAAGGCACCGGTGGGGTGGCCAGCGCACTATTTCATTGTCCCTGGGTACTACTGAGGTGTGTCGGTCATGGGATCAGCGGCAGCGGAGGACAGAGAGACTGTCATCTGGCCAGCCAGGAAGCCTTTTCCTGGTTTTCTGTGGGGGAGTGACATCCTGACATCAAGGCATACGCTGATGTCTGTCACTCCCCTTGAGCACTGGACCCAGGCATCACTGCTCTGCTCCCAGCCTCCATCAGGAGTCAGCGTGTGCCGGTGCGCATCCCCACCCTCCCCCCGGAGAAGGAGAGCTGTCTCCGGATGCCCATCCTTCTCTCCCTGGCTGGTTCTCCGGTGACCCGAGTCCATTCCCGAACCTGGGTCGCCGGGGGCACAGACGGAAATCCAACCGCTGCGCTGACGGGCCAGCCGAATTAACATTTTATAGATACTTGATATGTACCTAGTAGGGCCTGCCACTGTTACTGCCCCATATAAGAAAACCTCCCAAGTGAAATAAGGGCGGGATAGCCTCCATATGTGGTCATCTGCATTAATGAAAAGCCTTACTTGCATACATCATAGGAAGTCTGAGTTGGTCCACTGGAATTTATTTTTTGCTCTCTGAAATGCAATACATTTACCCCCTTCGATAAACTGGGGAAAACATAGTGATTCCTTTAATTTCTCATCTGGCATAACCCTGGTCAAATGATGGTGGGAAAAACTCTGGCTCATGCCGAATCAGGGAAAGGAGACCCACTCCAGATGGTGTACCTAATGTTTTTTGAATCCTCCCCAGTATTTCCAATCCATGTTTGACCCACTGATTATGTATGTGTTTCTTGTAATCTGGTGGAGGTGTTGCTAAAACCAGAGCAAACAAAGACCTATCACCTAGTGTTGCATCTTCTAGGCTATACCATTGTGAGGAAACCCTCTGTCTCACCTAAGTCATTAGGCTAGCTGTTTGGGCAGCCAAATAATAAAATGGAATATTGGGAAGACCAAGTCCCCCTCCCTCCTTTGGTTGTTGCAACATATGTTTAGCCACTCTAGGCTTTTTGAAGTTCCACACAAACTTTGACAGACCTTTGTTCATTTTATTCCAAAATCCCTGAGGAATCTGAATAGGTAAGCACTGGAATAGGAAGAGCAGGCGAGGCAGTACATTCATCTTTATTACTTCTGTCCGGCCCACTAATAAGAGGGGTAGACGTTTCCATCTGGCCATGTCCTGCTCCATTCCCCTCCAAAGCCCCTCATAACTGATGGAGAATAATCTGGAAAGATCTGCCGTGATCCGAATACCCAGGTACTGTATCTGATCTGGTTGTCCGTGCCCATGCAAATGGGAAATGCTCCTTGAACTCCCCCAAAGGGGCCCCACTTAGAACCATAGCCTCTGATTTCTGGATATTGATTTTATAACCTGAAATTCATCCAAAGGAGTGCAAGACCCTCACCAGTGAAGGCAGGGAAGTCTCTGGGGCTGAGAGACAGAAAATTGAATCATCTGCATAAAGGGACAACTTTTGTTCTAGTCCCCTACCGTGATGCCTTTAATCTCTTGTTCCTGTCTGACCCTAGCGGCCAGTACCTCTAAGCGCAATGCAAAGAGCGGGGGTGACAAGGGATACCACTGTCTAGTTCCCCTAGACACGGGGAAGGAGCAGGAACTAATACCGTTAACCCGGACCAAGGCCTCTGGTCGTGTGTATAACTGGGTAATGGTTTGTGAAAATGTAGGGCCGAAATTCATATGTTCCATGGACAGTTTTAGAAATTGCCAATTAACCCTGTCAAACACTTTTTCTGTGTCCATAGAAATAGCCAATTGTAAATCTGTCTGTTTGCTCTGGGAAGAAATATTTAATAGTTTCTTAATATTATCTGAAAGATAGCACCCCGAAATAAACCCAGTGTAGTCTTCGTGAATCACTTGGGATATCACCTCCTGTAATCACCTTGCTAAGAGGCCTGTAAATATTTTTAGGTCAACATTCAGTAAAGATATTGGTCTATATGACCTGCATTTGGAAGGGTTCTTACCCTCCTTATGTAGTATTGAAATTTGAGCTATACGCCAGGATGCCGGGGTGTCCTTCCCCTCCATGACTTCTTTACAGGCCTCTACTAAGACTGGCATTAGAACCTCTCCAAATTCTTTATAAAATTCAGACGTTAATCCGTCCAGCCTCGGAGACCTATCATGGCTAAGTGCTTTAATTTGCTCATGTAGCTCAGCTTGCGTATTTTGGGCCTCCAGTAAATCTTTGGAATCTCTGTCATAGGTTCTTAGGTTTATTTCTTGAAAAAATTGAGTTGTTGCTGCCTCAAAATCCCAAACCTGATCTTGGCTATATAACTGCCTAAAATAACTGGCAAATGAGGCTGCAATCTTTTCTGGATGACTTGTTTCCTGATTGTCTATAGGATTTCTAATTTTTAGAACTAACCTGCTCGCCTGCTGAGTGCGAAGCATACTGACCAGAAAATTTCCTACACAATTTCCCCTTTCAAAATATGATTGACGTATATGTCTATAAGCTCCCTCCAGGAGCGAGGTCCATATTTTTCCAACTTCTGTTGGGATTCCTTCAGCTATTTTCGTGTTTCAGGGTTCAATGAAATCTTGTGTTGAAATTCTAAATCTGCTATTTTATTTTCTAATTCTATGATTTTCTGATTATTCTTCCTTTTTTCTCTAGCCGCGAAAGCAATAATGGCCCACTAAGGACCGCCTTAAGGGCATCCCATCTTACCACATGGGTAGATGAACCTATGGGATTGTTTTCTAAATAGTCTACTATAATGTCTTTAATATGGGACTTGAAATCCAAATTATTAAGGAGACTGATATTAAACCTCCAATGAGAGTTTCATTGCCCTTTTGGTTTTTCGGCGATGTACACTTGCTATAACGGAGATCGCTATTTAGCAATTGCCATTTTGACATAGAACCTCACTGCACCTAGATCCTTCAACTTCTTTGGGAACCTTCTGTGTGGCAGTGAGTCAAATACCTTGCTGAAACTGAAGTAGAATAAATCTAGTTCTTGTCTCTTATCCACTGCCCTAATTACCCAGTCAAAGAATACTATCAGTTTGGTCTGACAAGACCTCTTTGCCACAGACCAGTACTGTTTACTATCCCGGACTCCATTTTCTCCAGGTAAGTCAATTAGGCCCTCTTTGACCAGCGTCTCAGAATTTACTCACAATGGACTTAAGACTGACAGGTCTGTAGTTATCCAGTTGCTCCTTGTCCCTACCTTTGTGGAAACTATGTCTGCTGCCTTACAGTCTTTCAGAACAACCCTGACTGAATTGAGCAGCTGATTAGCCCTACTGGGGGTTCAGTCAATTCTGATGTCAGTTTCCTGAACACCAACAGAGGAAACATAGACAATGCTGACAGAAGAAGATCAAAGGTCCATCTAGTCTGTATAGAGTTCCCTATCTGCACCTGGGTGTATTGTCCATATGGGGTTTTATCTCTTCTGGTCCACCCCCGCTTCCCTCATTGCTACTACTGACCTGAGCAACCATGGAACCATCTACTCTCTCCCAGCCATGCTTGAAACTGTTTACAGTCTTGCCCCCCACCACCTTCACTGGTAGACTGTTCTATGACTTGACCACCTTTTCTGTAAAATAAAACTTACTCACATCCCTTCTAAACCCCCGCCACCTGCTAGTTTCCTTTCATTAGCTCGGATTCTTGACTCCATACTCCTGTTAGATAGTTCCCTGCAGTTCACCTTTTTTATTCTGTTCAGGAACTTGAGGTTTCTAGCATATCCCCCCCACCCACCCACACAGGTCTGGTCTTCAGTGAGTACACATTCAGATCCCTTAAGACACTCTTCATAAGATCTGCCCTGTTAGCCCAGAATCATGTTGGTCACCTTGTGTTGCACCATCTCCAGCATGCCCCTGTGCATTCTTAGCTGAGAACTCCAGAACTGAGCACAGTATTCCAGCTGTGGCTTCAGCAGTGATCTATATAGAGTTGAAGTACCTCCTTTTTCCTGCTGTCAGTACCCCTTCTGATACACCCCAGCATCATGTTCATCTTACTGCAGGCCTTGTTACACTGGTTTGATTGTTTGAGGGAGCCACTAATGACTACTTCTATGTCCCTTTCCTGTGCCATAGATGCATGCCATCCTGCCTTAGGGCCTTATCTATCTTTAGGGCTGTAAGACCTTTTCTGATCCTTTTATTTGTAAATACCTTCTGCTTCAGTTCTGGGATCCAGTTTCAGCAATCTTTATGCCACTTTCCCTTTTGGTTACCACAATTTTAGAAGCCCAAAGTGGGATATTTCTTACTGAAACATGATTTTTCACAGAACAATATGTAATCTCGACTAATGCAACAGATTTGTTTTCCCTAAATAATCAGAATTAAGACTAAGGGACTGATTCTAAAAGGGGACAGCATGATGCAAGGCGAAGGAGTGTGACGTAAGTGGAGATTTGCATCACCACTTGCATCACACTGTGATTCTGGTAGGCAGCCTGTGGCTGCCACAGATAGGTTGCGACAAAGCCCCCTTGTGCCATGGCTGCGTCCAACAACCTAGTGTGCCAGGTTGTAAGGGGGCTTGCACCATGGCGGGGCTACCACATCCCCCATTTTGGGATATTGGAAGCCCCACCATGGATGCAGGAGTGCTCGCCACTTAGACCAGCATGGAGATGGTCTAAGTGGCTTGCACCAGGCAGAGCCAGGGAGCAGTCCTCCTGTGGTAGAGCAGCAGAGCCCCCATGTGCCAATAGGATGGCATGCCTGCTGTGGCAGGCTATTGTCAACCCCCAATGCCATAATTCCCCCAACACACAATTAAGCCCGAACCCTATTGTCCATAGAGATGTAGAAATTCCGGTCACAGCCCACTTCCTCTTCACCCCCACGCTCCTGCTGTGCCAACACTTAAGTACCACAACCTACCCTGGTGGTCTTGTGCCCCCCATCCTCCCCGCCCTGACATACAATGCCCAAGCACCCCACTCCCCCAGACCATCACCGACCCACTGCTGAGACTGGCTCTTCCCTCCCACACCACCACAGCCAGCTGCAGAATTCAATTGCACAGATCACGATTGCATAATGTGGCTGGCCGGGTGGTGTGGTGAGAAATGCCAGTCTCAGCCGGAGTCGGCGACAATGGGGGAGTGGGGTGTTGGGCATGTATGTCAGGGTGGGAGGGGGCACTAGACCACCAGGTGAGGTTGTGGTACTTAAATGCTGGCACGGCAGGAGTGCAGGGATGGGGAGAAGTGGACTGTGACCAGAATCTTTACATCTCTATGGACAACGGGGTTCGGGGCTGTGTGTTGAGAGGAACTATGGCATTGGGGGTTGGCAATAGCCTGCCACAGAAGGCAGGCTACACTGGGGGCACACGGGTGTCCCAGCTGTACCAGGACAGTGTCCTATGGGGGCCACATGCAGTGGCTGCCCAGTTTGTGCCCACTAACATGCTTCCTGCCCTTCGGCCACCTGGAAGAGACCCTGCCACCTAGTCCTTGGCTGCGTCGTGGACTTGCAACAATGCTGCACTATGAGCCACTCCTTTTGGCACAGGGCTGCAATCTGCGGCTATTCTGGATTGTTTGCTGCAAGTGGAAAACCATCCGGAATAGCACAACTTGTGGTTGCCGCAGCTATTTCGGATGCATCTCCCTTCCTTGCTGCAATTCGTGTCTGATGCAGGCAGCTTCCAGAACTGGACCCTAAGTGTTGTAGTTTTCTAGTTGTTCCTAGTGTTTCTTATCATTTTAATGTATTTTAGTTATGGTATTAGAGTTTTTTCAACATTTAGAGGAAAGTCAGGAAAAAAAATTTCTGCTATAATGTCAGGACATGCAGTATTTTTCATGTTTTTGTGCAGGACCCAGCTGCCCAAATCAGAACTGTCTTGCAAAAATTGGGACAGGTGGTAACGCTACATTCCCTTAAAGTCCTGACTCTGGGTTGGGAACAACCTTGGGTCATCCGCAGACGGCCGGGGAGGGGTGGGAGCAGGATTGAGCTACATACTGGAAGCGCTCCTTTCCCGGTGGAGGATGCTGTCCCTCCCGTAGTCCCGTCACCACCAGGTGGAGATCCAGTGGTGACATAGGTGGGTGGAGGGGGCAGCTAGTAGGGTGGGGTGCCCTACAGTGCGTGGCGTTCCCATGTCTCCACACGCGCATGCCCATGCCAAAGATGAGCGGGTAGGGATGGATAAAAAAGGGAAAAACAGAATAAAGAAATAGTAGGAAAAAAATGGTTGCCTTCTACTCATCCTTCTCTATCACCCTATCCCCCTCTGTCAGCCTAATAATTTCTCCTCCCATCTTTCATTTTTCCCTACCAATTTAAACAAAATCAGGTCAGAGCCAATATGGCTGTGGAGAGCTTTTAGGAGTGGCAAGAGCAGTGAACAGAATATGCTGTGCTCTTGCTGCACAGATGTCAGCCATAATACTGCAACAATTACAATACTGGGCATGCATGATACTCACACATGTGCAGTTTGCCCCTTAGTCAGCCTTGCACAACATGGCGGTGCTGAGATAACTACTTGTAACAACCCAGTCCCCTCGGGTTACTGGAATCCCATTAGTACTAGTCTTAGGCAGGTAGGAAAAGGCAGCTGGTGGGGAGTTCATTAGAAGCTTTCTACATAGTGACATCATTGTTTACTCAGCTAACCTGAGAGAAGGATGATTATGTCATTTAGAACTCTCACAGCAGCATAATCATTTTAGAGTCACTTGCTCTTGGGGAGCTTAGAATGTTTATCAGTAAGTTCAAGTGTGGCAATTAGGCTGGCAGGAGGTCTTCCACTGGGGCTCTGTCAAAGGGAACCCTGGTATTTCTCACCCTAGTTTGGTAAAATCTTCAGTTTGCCGGCAGGACTCTCTAATTTCACTCCAGGAGGAGTGAGAGGGAATGCAGTTCTTGTGGATCCAATGGGTAATCCCCTGAGGTTCCTGAAGTTCACATCTGCCTTAAGGATGAACAATGAATAGAATCTGACAGCTACCAGAGAAAGAATGGTGCCTTTTGTTCTTTCCATGACTGGAAGGAAGAAACAACTAATCTGTGAGTACAGAATCTGAGACTGTTCTCTGAGGGAGTTGTCTGAGGTGTGTGTGCCCAGATAAGGCTAGACTGCACCGGTTAGGACCCCTTTCAACACAACTGTGCTGAATTTAAAGTTAAAGTTGGGAGTCTTTAGCAATTCATTGGGAATTGGAGGCTCATTTGGTGTAACCCTGAAGGAATGGCAGAGGCTGTTTGGGACAAAGAGTGAGGAACGCCATCTGGAGTTTCAGGCAGGGCTAAGTGGTTCATGGATAGGTACCAGTGTTCCCTGGGCAACGACCATGCACCAGGAGGATTTTAAAGTGCATGGCACATCCCATAGATATACACTTTGGAAATGGAAATGTGTGGGAAATGTTTAAAGTGTGTGGCACATCCCACAGATATACACTTTGGAAGAGAGATAGGGAGTTTTTTTGTGGAACACAGTACTGCCTAACAAAGTGTCCTGCAAAAGAGATTGTGCCTGTATTGCAATGATAAACATTTGGGGGACCACCCTTGCCTTAAATAACATCTGTAAATAAAGCCATACTGCAAAATCCCAGTTACTGCTTTGGACATTCTGTCTATTGTTTCTAGTGTGAATGTTATTGGGGCTCCTCAGCATTTAGGTCTAGCATAAGCCTAGCATCCTCTCCCCTGGACCCAGTTGTAAATAAAAAGGTTCATTTTAGTATATACCCCCCCCATCCTTTAGATAATGAGCCTGGTATACACTACAATGCTAGGTGTGGTACCATGAGTGTAGCTCTGCCAAAATAAAATTGTATGCCATGTAGTTGTCAGTTCTTTTAAGTGGGGTGCCAGCTAGCCAAAGGTGGTGTGGGGGTTACATACATATGCACAATACTTGTGCATGCACAGTTTAAGTCTGCGCCACCATGTTGCACATGTCCACCGTCATGTCCGCAGTTGCAGAAAGGAAAAGTAGTGCACCAGGAAGTGGATATGTTTATGTTGGTTGCAGAGGGGAAGGACTGCATAAACAGAATCACTGGGAACTATGCTGGAACACTGGGGCAGAACATCAGACAGAGGTCCGGTTACGTGCTTCCACAGTGCTCTTTTACAAATCTGATGATGGCATAACATCTATGGAACTTGGCCCACACAACCGTAAAAATCAGACTCAGGAGGAGACTCTTAACAAACTAGAGATCTGGTCTTGGATTTGCTTGTCATTACAGTCACTTTCTCATTCTTTTCTAAGCAGTAATTGCTGGTAAATGTGCCTTAACCATATTGATCTCAGTGCTGGTAGACTACTTCTGGTTTCCCCTGATTGCATTAGGAGAAGGTAGTAGCAGTTTTGAAGTGGTTGCTGCCAGTGGTGGCATGCTCTGAAAAAAGTGGTCCCCATGCTCGTCTGCACATTTTAGAAATGACCCCTTGAGTTAAAAGGGACAGAATTGATTACTTATGTGCAGCTGTTTGAAATGTCTCTATTTTTTTTTATAAATTATATTCATATCTCTAAAGGATCCCTATTTTAACTGTGCCTGAATAAAAGCTGAAGCTGTCAGTTGTGTTTTGCTTTGGTTTTAGATTTATAGAATTGTTATTTAATGCAACAGCAGATTAGGTACATATGGACACATGTTGATACATGGACATATTAGGATAACAGTATCTCAATTACAAGGAGGTCTGTGTTAGGTTTGGGTTTTGAATGTACACATACACTAGTCACTTGTTACAGAATTGCAGATATATCTGTTTAAGATAGTATATGTTAAACTATTCCTGAGTAATATGGACTTATTGTACACAGACTTTAAGAAAAATGTATCTGAACAGTACACTGTGTAAAATTTGATTGACACCACTGTGTGAAGCAGCTGGTGAATGCTTAACTTACAGTAGGGCAGATTCTCTTTTAACCTATTTTTTACTTAACATATATATAGTTTTATATTTATAAGACTTTAAACATTATTTTTAATCACTGTCATTTACTAATACTAGCACAGACACACACAGAGGGTTTTAAAATGAAACTTCAATTGGTTTATAGCTTGCGTTAGGGAGTGAACTTTCAAGTCAGTGAAATTTGTCATTCAGATAGCTTTCATTTGATGGAACTAATCATGTCTTGGCGAAGTAATTTGCAAAGCTGAGGCTGTTTAGAAGTACAATAGGAGTTATCAAGAGTTATGCTAAACAAATGTAAATATCTCTAAAAGTATACAACTTACAGATAATAAACCTTAGAAGGTTGTTCAGGACAACAAGACATTTCAAATGAGCCTATTCATTAAGCTGCACTAATTACATTTTTTAAACTATTGCCATCTGATTACCTGAATTTTCATTTTTCATCACACTGTTCACCTTTTGGATGGCAATATTTAAAAAAATCTAATGAGTTTAGATAAGTGACTACCCTCATTTGAAAGCTCATTTTGTCATGAACAACTTTCATGTTGGTTGTATATTGGTTACTTGTATACTTTCTGAGATATTTACATTTGTTTGGCATGACTCCTACTGTGTTCACTCAGAGAGAAAAAAATTAGGTTGTTTGGAAGATCATATTTTACAAAATATAAAGAAACAGATTAGTGACTACTCTCATGAGAAATATCTTTTTGCCCTGAATAACTTTCACACTGCTTGTTTTTGTGCACCTTGAATAGTTTTAAAGATATTTAAATTTTTTTGGAAGGTGTGCACATTTGCTCTCAGAGAAAAGCAGCTTGGAGTTCTGTGTCCATCATTCTAATTAAACAGAAAGAAGGGAGTATTTATTTAACTGCCATGGAGATTTGCAGAATGGAAGGATACACTGAAAATTCCTAAAGGATGTGTTCCACCGAAACACCTTTTTTCAAGGGAAAGAAGGATGGCTGTAGGCTCTGCCCACAGCCATAAAAAAAACTCATTTTCTCTGCCCTTGACCACCTCCACAACATGTAAGTCTTGGTCTGCTTTTACATTCCTTTCTGCCCTGTTGGCTTTTCTTCTTTTACTTGGTATACCCTCCATTCTTCATCCCCCTACTTCTTCTTGTACTTAATGAAGGCCTTTTTCTTTGCCTTCACAGCCTCTCTGACCTTCTTACAGAAGCAGATTGGTCTTTCATATGTATTTTTCTTGGTAACCATCCTCAAGCATGACTTTGCTGCCTTGAGAATGGCCCCTTTAATTTCTCCCCATGTTACCTTCACACCACTAATTCTGTACACACCAACCAATCTATCCTGGACTACTTTCTGGATTACTTTGAATACTCTATATTTTAGCTGCTCATTATGCTCATGTTGACCTCCCCTTTTGTTCTCCTCCCCCTGGGTTGCACCAAGAAACAAGCTTCTGCTCAGTGTGCCTTTCACAGCCATCAATTTTTAAATAAATAAACTAAAATAAAATAAAAGTCTCACGGCCTTGGTTGCAATAAGTGCTTCTAGATTACAGAGGTCCCTCTTTAACTTATGTCAAGACATAACTCAGTGTCTGCTAAATGACAAATGGCATGTGCCCTTCTCAGTTTTATATGATCAGAAGCATGCCATGCCTACTGCACAATATTATTTAAATTAAAAAGTTAAATGATGCTTTACATGGTGCCCCCATGCTGGATAAATGGAGGGAGTCAGCCCCTCCCACTTTCCATCCCTCTTGACTGACGTGCACTAGCCACCTTCACATAGATTTAAAAGGTACTTCCCCTAAATGTGTTCAGCTTTTCTGCTGATAGATTACTTTAAGATTAATACATTTATTTATCATGTGCCTTTTCTATCTTGTGCTTGTTAAAAGGGTATTTTGCTTCTTTGTATCTGTAAATTACCCAAGAAATGTTCTCACTAATTTTATGCTTTTACAGGTCTGTGCAACTGTAGAAATTTTCATGCGTGAAATCCTCATTTAAAAAAAAAAGGTTTTCCTTATAGTATCTGTTTGATTTGACTCATGGATGGATCACTGTACTATTACAAACAGGGTGGGAAGGGGCATGCAGTTTTTTGCTTTAACCTTTTACTAAATTTTTTATTTATTAGTTTTTCTGGCAAGCAAAACATATGTACCCACAGAGGGTTTATTCACATTTCACAATCATAACACCAAAAGAAATCATAAGAGTATAAAGATATCCCCACCAACAATTACATCTTACAGGGGAAATTGCCTATAATTAATGGTAAAATATTAGAACAAAGTCACGTTTCTCCAAACTCAAACTGGATGTAGTAAGTACAATAAATTAAAGGGCTATAGTCTGAAAATTATTTACATGTTTAAAGTATGACTTGTTTTACATAGGATTACATAAGAAGAAGCAAATGGAGACTTCTATTTTGCTCTCTACTAGTTGTACTACTTTTCCGAGAATGTACACTGCTCAGCTGTTGTACACTCTAATGCCTAGTTATGCAGTTAGGGAGCATATCTAAACACTTATATGTAAATGTTGATTTTTTTTGTTCTCAAACCAAAATTGTCTTCTTTGTAAAAAGCCTGATGTATGCTTAACCGATACACAGCCCCAAAATATGACAGTTACATGGCATCTCATACACACAGCCTACCATATAATTTCCTTTCTAATTTTACAAATCAAATGATTGGTTGTTCTTCCTGAGATGCCCCATGTAATTTAAGCCTATTAAGAAAGAACAGAAATAGAATTTGAATATCCCCTTTCCCTACTGGAGGTTGGCCTAGTATGATTCAAGAGAAAATAATTAATTAAAAAAAAAACATAAGGCATGGATTTAGCAAAGATGCATAGCTCTAGCAAACAGATGGATGCAGAAATACATTTGCCAAGTGCGTTGAAGTACAAGACATAAAGTACTGCAGTCCAAGTATAACTAGCTCTCTTTAGCTCCCAAAATGTATCTCATGCTGTTGGGATGATTTTGAGTGTTTTCCCTTTCTTATTGTTTTTGGACAAATCAGAAATTACATCTTACGGGCAGTTTATTAAAGTTACTACCCATCCAGAATTGTGGTGCTTATTGGCCAAGCTGATAGCCCATTGGCAAGCATGTTTGCATACCATTCAGGGACCCATGAATAAGTCCTGAGTTTGGGATCCCAGTCTGGACTAGAAGGAGGCTAAGCACCATCCCCAGTGTCTCACAATACCTCCAGGGGAAGGTCTATGGCATCCACTACTACTACTGGTTGACTGTTCCACAGTAGCCCAGGAGGACAGGAACAAAACATCACAGTATACCCTCACAGCATCTCACCTACAGTGGAGTCTGGAGTTGGGATGCCTAGATGACCGACACCTTGCCCTAATACACAGATGTCAAGTATCAGACTCATTAATGTGTCCTCTTTTTAATGGCTCAGCCAGATATGTTGTCTGTCTAGCAGGGCCACCTCTGCTGGGTGGGATGGGATGAGAGGTGGTGGTTGAAAAGCCCAAAGGCTATCCATATTATGACAGGGGCTGGTGGATGTGGAGGGTTCCCTGCAGCTGAGGTTAGGGGGCTGAGGGAAAAGTGCCATGATGTGGAGGGTGAGTTCTGGGCAGCTTTGCTTATGAAAAGCATCAAGTCCTGCTTATGAAAACTATCAAATTGCAGGATGAAGAGTAAATCCCAAACCATGCTTTCAGAAAAGACAGACTATGGTGCCTAACTCTCAAAACTGGATGTTATGCTCAGAAGCAGTTAGTCCAGCAACATGATATGTCTTGTGGACTACCATGTGGAGGAAATAGTTTCCACATTGGGTTATGTGACAGAGAACTTAGGTTAAAAATGTTCTTCCTCTGGCCCCCCAATATGGAGGAGTGAATACGTATACATCTTCTCTGTGAATCTTTATATATGCCCATAACACCAATGTCTGCTTTCACCTTTTGCTTATGAATAGCAGAGAATTCCCACATTCTCACAGCTGAGTAGAAATCTAGAGAATATACTGTATGTGCTAAATAGAAGATAGATATATAATGATTTTCACTGGAAAAGCATGTGACTATATTGGTATCAGTTTGAGCTGTGAGAGGGCTTTTGGGTGCATGTCCCTCTTCCATCAATCCCAGCTTCAGAATACTGAATCTCCTCCCTAATTCTTCCCACTTTTCTGCCTTTCTATCCCCTGTACTCTCTCACTGATGGTTTACACAAAGCATCATCTTCCCAGCAGAGAGTGATGCCCTGGAAATAGAACCTTATGTAAATAATGGAATTTAGAACTAAAATTCAGACTCAGCTCTGTGGTCATTTATTTATTTTATTTATTAGCTTTTGGTAACTGGGTAAGTGCATTGGGCAACAATCCTGCCTATTTTCAAGCACAACCCGGGAGAGTACATTTTACAAACCAGTAGTTACATACAGTTCACGGGTAAGAACAGTACTACAGAAGATCACAGAGATATATCTTAATCAAGGATAACATAGTTGCCACCAATGAGGGTGTAGGATAGAGACAGCAAGGCTAGACTATACGACAGTCAGGGAGCAACACAGTAGAGTAAGAGAAATCAGTAAGCAGGACCAGGGTAGAAGAGGGGAATCAGATACAGACACAGGAATCAAGTGCATGAAGGTGGGAAAACAGTGTTGATTTAAAAGCTGAGTGAGAAGAGGAGCCCCTTAGGTAGGCAGGTAGGGAATTTCAGAATTTGGGGGCCAAATGGGCAAAAGCAAGCTCCCCCATTTTAGTCGAGCGGGGAGGGGGGACGGAGAGCAGTGTTGAATTAGAGGACCTCAAAGTTCGGGAATGGATCAAGGGAGTGAGCATAGCTGCAATACTGTCGGGGCAGGGTGCTCTGCTTATAGAGTCTATAAAGCAACCCAGAGAGAAGGAGCACTGTCATTTAGGGGACAACCAATGCAAAGAGGAGTATAGGAGGCAGTGGTGGGTTAGGCAGGGGGCAGATAGGGCAAATCTACAGATGTTATTATAGGAGGTGTCCCATTTATGTAGGATGCTGGCATTTGCATGAGAGAGTATGGGGAGGGCATAAAGTAGCCTAGGAAGCAGTACACCTCATGCCACAGAAGTTCTGGCTGCAGGGGTAAGGGAGTGGCGCACTTGGTAGGCAGCACCTAACTTAGCATTTAAGGATCAAAAAACCTCATTTATATGTGCAGAAAAATCAAGCACAGGATTGAGGGTCACTCCAAGGTATATGAAGGTATCTGTTGACTTGACTACTGTCCCATCAAAGCTGAGCACTTGTAGCTTAGTAGACTCAGAGTGGACTTTCCTGGCAGATCCAAAGAGCAATGCCTGAGTCTTTGGGGAATTGAGAATGAGAGAGTTGGAGGAGAGCCAGTGTTGGATCAGTTGGAATGAGGATGAGAGGTGAGCGTTAATGTCAGGGACAGACCGGGAGGCTGCATAGAGCACCAAGTCATCAGCATACATGATGGAGTGACAGTGAGTAAGAGAGGAGGGAGTATCGTTTGTGAAAATGGAGAAGAGTAAAGGTCCAAGAATGGAACCTTGGGGGACACCAGAGGTGATTGGGGCAGGAGATGAAAGAACTTTCCCGAAGGAGGTGGATTGGGAATGGCTGGTGAGGTAGCTGCTGAACCAGGACAGGGTGGATGCAGAGGCCCCTAGTGAGTAGAGTTTGATTAGGAGCAAAGGATGGTTAACCAAGTCAAACACCTTAGTGAGGTCTATAAAGATAGCGCCAGTGAGGAGTCCTTTGTCCATACTGGATTTGATGTTGCTAGTGAGAAGCGTGAGGGCAGTGGTGGTGCTGTGTCCAGCCCTGAAGCCATGTTGGGCAGGAGAGTGAATATTAAAGTTTGATAGATGCGTGGAGATCTGGTGATGAATAAGTTTCTCTAGCATCTTGCTGAGGATATGTAGTAGGGCTATGGGCCGGTAATTGGCTAGGACATTCGGGTCACCTTTCTTGAATACAGGTATAACCTTGGCAGCTTTCCAAGCTGTAGGCACTGTTGAGGTGCAAGTAGACAAATTAAACAATCTAGTAATTGGGGTAGTGAGGAGGTGAGCCCCAAGTCTAATTATCCTCGGGGCTACCTTGAGGGGGGTGGATAGAAGTAGCTTGAGAACATCCGACCATGCTATGTAGGGCAGGGTAAGCGGAGGAGGAGCAGAAGGGGGGGATGGGAGCATGGGGTCCTGAAGGGGAGATGTTTGGAGCCTTGGTAAAAAGTACGTTAAACGCATTGGCTATGGTACGAGGGTTGTTGCACAGTGAATTGTTTATTAGCATGTCCTTGGGAGATGGATGCCTAGTGTTTCCCAGTATCTCATTGATCTGCCTCCAGTACTTTTTGGAGTCAGAGACAGAGGACTGGAGGAGTCTCCGGTAGTAATTGCTTTTGGCAGCTCGGACCTCTTTCTTACAGGCATTACGCAGAGAATGATAGTGGTCAAGGTCAGGTTGAGCAGAAGAGGTTTTCCATTTTAACCAGGCTTTGTTCCATTGCTTGAGTAGGTGCCCTCTGACCCTCCGTGTGGAGACTGGGATATGTTTAGACTGTAATGCTAGTAGTGTGGAGTTAAAACGGTCAGTGGCCAGGTTGATATCATTAGTTTAAAACAGGGGGGAACAGTCAGCATGTTTTAAATCAAGTAGGAATGCTGTGGGATCCAAATAGGAAAAGTTGAAGAAAGACAGAATCTTAGGTGGAGGGTGGACTGCGGAAACCCCCCTTATGCAGTAGACTAGGCAGTGGTCACTAATAGTGTCAGGTAGAACCCCAGTAGAGGAGTAGCAGTGCTTGCGGTTGGTGAGGATCCAGTCAATCATTGAGTGACAATGGTTATTCTGTGTTATCTGAGTGTGGGAGGAGATGAGTTGTTCAAGGTTAGCCTTGCTGATAGTCGAAGCATGAGAGGAGGAGTTAGGATCTGGCCAATCCAGATTAAAGTCACCCAGGCAGACCACTTCATTGTTCTTTTTTAGGGCAGGAATCAGTCCAGTGAGCTCCTCAAGACCAATTTTACTATTATGGGGGTGCGTATACCCCAAGTATATGCAATTTCTTGGCCCCCCCAGGAGCAGGAAGAGAGTGCAATACCTTGCAATAGTTCAGACATGGGGATGGCAGCAGAGTGACGTTAGGGTGTGATTTGAAGTACAGTGCCAGGTCACTCCCTCTTTTAGGGGATGCACGGTCAGCGCGGAGCAGGTTATATCCCGGTAAGGTACAGTTTATGTCCAGAACAGTTGGTTTTAACCATGTTTCAGAAAGTACTAGGATGTTGGGGTTGTTAGCCAGAACCCACACTTCCAGCTCAGGGAGATTAGCTAGTAGGCTGTGGATATTCAGGTGCATGATGGACAGGCCTTGACTTTGAGGAAAGAGTAGAATGGCCGGGGAGGTGGGAGTGGTAAGGGAGGTTGAGGGGCCAGGGTTCCTTTCGATGTCTCCAGCTAGAGTAAGAGTGAGGGTAATGACCCATAGAAGAGTGATTGCTGTAGCAAGGGGGACAGAAGAAGGGGAGATAATCCTTCTATGCACCAGGTGCCTTAGTAGGGACCCAAAGAGTTTAAGGCTTAGGTAAGCAGTAGGAGGAGGAGGAGAATGGGAACCTTCAGCGATCAGATTTGAGAATATAAAATTCTTAAGTGATTCCTCCGACAAGGGAGGGGAGTCAGCCACATGGGATACAGAGCTAGAGGCTAATAGTGTGAAAAACAGGGGCACAGTTAGAAACAAAGATTGTCTGATCTCCATAATAAACCTGGTACACCGGAGAAATGGTCTGGGAGAAGAATTGAAAAGAGTGATAAAAAAAGGAGGGACGGCAACAGGGGAGACCTTAGGTACAGAGGAGTGGCCTGGTGGTGGCCTGGAGGGAGAGAGAATTTAGACAGAGTAAGGAGCAGGGCAGACTGAGGGTGCAGCAACTAACTGTGGACAGCAGAGAAATGAGCTGATAGAGTAGATGCTCCACCTAGTGGAGACAAGAAATAACCTGCAGGTGGGAATGTAGACAGATAGGAAAAAAAAATAACAAGTCCCACGTGGGGTCCAAGATCTGAATAACCAAACACAGCTAAGAGTGGGAGGGTATTGGGGTGGGAGGGGAGCAGCCGCATAGCGGCTGCGGGGGTCCAATACCCCGAGCAGAAAGCAGCTGAGTGCAGCATTCACCCGGAGCGGGGGGAGAGCAGGCGCCATCAGCCCAGCGCTGCAGCTGCAACTGAGGATCGTACGGAGTGCTTCTTGCAGCGATCCAAGATTCGGTAGCTTCCTAAGATTAAGCAGGTACTGGAGAGGGAAGACAGCAGCCTGCACTGATTAAAAGGCAAATTCACACAGGGAGACAGTACGGCTTCCTAAGGCAGCCACAGGCGATCAGTAGGCAGGCTACAAAATGTTTGCTAGATGTTGCAGGGACTGAAGTAGCATTTACAGCCGCCTGAACGCTTAGGATTAATACTGAGCCACGAGGGGGAAGGTCCTGACCTTCAGCTCACAAAGGAGACTGTACTGCAAACAAAGCAGCCTTGGGCAGTTACAAAAGACTTTAGTAAGGTAGCCTCCTAGATTCATTAACAGATCCTTATTATAAGCTAAATTGATAGTTCTGTAGTCCTACTCTAGCCAGAGGTGCTAGTTGGCACAAAAATCTGGAGAGCAAGTCAGTAGTCTCAGTGGAAAAAAAGTACAAACAAAGCCGCTTTGAAAAGGCACCAAATTTGAAATTGGGGCCAGATACAGTCCATTCTAGTACCTGTAGATATTTGGCGGACGATCCCACAGCAGCTCCATGGGCAGAGAGCCCCTGTGGTTAGGGGGTGGCTGTAGAGAGAAATAAATAGGAAGGTAAGTGGGAGGTATCAGAGGAGAGTTAAGGACAGGGAATCAAGTTACAAGTGAGGCAGGGAGACAACAGAAAAGCTACCAACTAGGAGGAGGAGGAGGAGGAGGAGGGGGGAGGGGGGCAAGCAGAGAGGGTCAGAAAAGGTGGAAAGGAAGGTATGTAGGAGTAAGTTCAGGCCAATTTAAATTACAGAGCACACATGAATTCATAGCAGCACAAGCAGTTGTACATTCAGTGCGCTTAGGAAACAACTAGTGAACGGTAGGATTATTACAAGGCAAATGTGCAAGACAGTACTGGCAAAAGAAAATCAATTCAATAATCTAAGGCAAAAAAACAGTACTGGCAGAAGAAATCATTCCTAACATTAATAAGCAGCTCAAATGCACTGAGCAGTAACTACCCTCACTAGCCCCTAACATCAGATTTGCTTCTCCACCTGAAGAAAGCTGTCACCTCAAAGTCAGCACTGGTTTCTCTGGTCTCCAGATCTTTATTATATTATTATTTAAAGTTTATTTAGCCAGTCTTTGTAACTCTGAGCTAGTTAGGAAGTTTGCTGGTAATTTGTTGCTTTTTAATGAATTTTTGTGGTTTCTGTTTCCTGATCAGTTCCAAGGAACTAGAGAAGGCCACTGCACATCATGGTTCCTGCCCAAAGGGAACCACATTGTTTTTATTTAATTATCAGGTTTTATGTTTCAAAAGGTTGTGAAACCACATTTCAAAATTTTTTATCTAGCAGTGTTTATTTTCTTATTCACGGTTCCCGCTGAGAGGGAACTAGGCCGTTTCACTAAGCTACCATTTATTTTATTCAGAAACCACCTCCTTTTTCTGTGATACTTGCAGTTTTTCACTGTTTTAATGCAGTTCTCATTATAGGGGAACCAAAATTTAAAACGTTTCTATTCAGAACCACAGTTGGCCACCAGGTTCTGCTGGAATGTTTTTGTTCTGTATTTGGCAACTTAAGTACTCTTTATGGAGGTCGTCAGCATTTGGCATGACTAATAGACCTAAGAAAATGCAAGCAGGACTAACAGGCTTTAAAAACTGCAAAAAATGTTTCCAGCTTCTGGCAAGGGCAGATTGCCATGAGCTTTGTTTAAGGTGGCTGGGTCCAGATCATGACTTTACCTGTTGTAAGCTCTGTATACATTTTTCACTAAAAACCAAAAGAAAAATACAGAAAAAAGAAGAGTTAATTGCTTCCCAGTCTGCATGTCACCAAAACAAAATAAAGCCTCTGAAGGAGTTCCTAATGATGGTGGAAAGCACACATCAGAGGATTCGTCCTCTCAAATACATTATCAGTCCCCGTCAAAGGGGACAGAGAAAAAAATAAAGTTACTCGGCCATCAGATAAGCATGGTAAAGATGGTAAAGATACCAGGATGTCGGGGGAAGGGGCCCTGAGTCCAGTGATGACAAAAATACAAATAAAAGTTTCTCAGAGCAGGCACTAAAAACAATGTCTGCCAAGAAAAAAACCAAAAGAAAAGAATGTCTTTGCCACTCCTGAAAAAGGAAAGGAGCAAGCCTTGGACTCATGACAAATGCCCTCAACAAAGGACATGGCAGTGCTGTGGCAGTTTTTCCAGGCCTTCCAGGTCATGGGGAATTTTTTGCATATGCCTGACCCCCCTACCCCCACCCCGGCTCAGACTCCAGCCTACCTGCCTGTGGAGCAGGAGGAAGTGTACTATGAAGAGGAGGAGGAGGAGGAAGAGGAGGAAGGAAAATCTACTGAACCAGATTTATTTATTTAGTTTTTGCTGCCCGGGAAAGGAGAACTAGACAGTTCTGCCTATTTTCAGCCTTGTTCTGGGGGAGAGGGATGCAGATAAATGCCAACTGACATTGAACCAGATTAAGCTGTTGGTGGTATTTTTAGTGAATGGGGAAAATTTGGCCAGGACACCGGGGAAATTCCCCTACTCTCCAGTAGGGGGACCCTTGGTCTGTTTCAGGTATAGATCCCTTCAGTATGCAGCAGACTGTTGCAGGGGACAGAGGTGATTTTCAGAGTGCTATGGAGCAAGAGCCAGAGCAGGAACCCACTGTTACAATTGCACAATGTGGACATATGGAAACCATTGGAGGTGAGGCAACAGAAGAACAAAGGTTGCAAAATGTTATGGCCTTAGAATCTACACATTTATTAACATTGATAATGGAATCTGAAATAGAACAGGAGATTGCAGCAGATGAAGAAAAAAAGAGAAAGCGTTTTGGACAGAGCCCTACAGAATCATTACAGAAAAAAGGCTTATTTCAAGAGGGGTCACATTTATGGGGTGCTGTTGAGTTCGTACAGCCGAAGACTTCTTCTCCAGGTTCCGATTCAATTCTGCTACCATTTATGGCTGAAGAAGCAACCTGGAAACCTGAACAGGCCCTGCAACAAGCAGGGTGGATTCTACTAAATGGAATATGGGTTCCCGATCTGGATATTCCCTTACCTGGCTCTCCTAAGGATGGGAGTACTGCTGTATTTGATAAAGAATCTGTCAATATAAATATGAATGTAGAAGACTGCACTCTAAAGGCTTTCAAAAGACCAACAGATGACTCATAGGGTGCAGCCCTACCCATTGATGCTTCTGCGTCAGATGCTGAGTCAGACGGTCTGATATTGTCAGAGTTTAGGGATCGGGGGCCCAGGGTACAGCTCCAGTCCACGGAACTCTGACAAAATTCTAGACCACAGATTCTTCCTTCTACATCAGGTACTTTTTCTGAACATGCTGCTCCTGTTGTTTCACAAGTTAATTCAGGGGACACTAATAGTCCCAGGACAAGGAGTAGGCCTGCTAGCTACGCTAGATTGTTTAAAAAACCTGAGGAGGCTGCAAGATGATTTGTAGTCCAGTTGTACTACAAAGAGGGGTTAGACTTTCCACCAGACAGGAATTTTGTAGGCAAAAATTTGCTTTTAGATTATTTACATTTTACATTGGCTGAAGTGTATGCATTGACACATGCATCAGGGGACCATAATTTCAATGTAAGCTTTCGATCAGCAACCTTACTTGACTGGTTTTGGGCAGCATATTATGGGGTTAAGAATACTGCCTTATGGAAACCATTTGTGGCAATCCCTATAACCAGACCAACGGCAAAAATAATAGCTGTGCTATTTCGGAATGAAGGGGTAAATGTGCTAGACATCTTATACTGGTTGGAGAAACAGTGCACAGTGAATGGCTTGCCTGATGCTATTATTGATGATAATGGATTCTGGACAGGGGGATGGAAGTTTCATATACAGCTTAAAGTTTCTGAAGAAGGTATTCAACATCTGCCTAATTGTTTTTTCTAGGGGAGGGATGGGGTATTATTCTACCTGGGGCAACCACACTCATGCTATTGGTGTGGCTCAACTAGACATTTGAATTCGGATTGCGACCAGATGAAATGCTCTGTGTGCAGGGCCTTGGGTCATTCTGCCACTACTTGTGTTGCCCCTGTACTTGTAATCTCTGTGGGTCAGAGGATCATGTTTTTTTCTCTTGCCCGTGGGCAGCTCACAACAATGCTGATTATACGGAACATGACTTTTATGTCAACAAGTCTTCTAAACAGCATAAAGCGCACACTGACACTTCTGCTCAGCAAAGATCTGCCCCTAGAGGCAGATGTACTCCCCCTCCTCTACCAACTTTGGAACAGAGGAAGGAACCCCAGACTTTTTCAGTGCAGACAGGAGTATGTGATGAGACAATAGTGCATCCCCCATCCCCGGAAAAGAGCAAGATGCCTCCCCCTTCCCCTCCATTGATTTTAGCACCAACAGAGATGATTCTTGATCCCAATGGAACTCCAGAAGATCAAACTGATTTTCTGCCCATGCCACAAAAATGATCTCAGTCCAAAAGGTTGCAAAATCACAAAATCAGCCGGGGGTAGAAATCTCTAACACTTATGAGCCACTACAAAGTTGGGGAGACATTATGGATGATGCAGATTCAGATGTTTTGATTCCCTCAACCCATAGTGACCCCCCTACGGAGCAGAGAAGGCTAGATCCACCCAAACCTCAATCAGTGGTCACCAGAAGGGTCACTAGGGTGAGCAAGAAAAAAGTGTCCTGATTTCACTTTAAAACCTTAAACTGACTATTCCTGTGCTTCATTTAGCGAGTCTAAATCTGAACAGTATTCGCTCTGAGTTTAAGGGGAAAGCTACATATGCAGTATTGCAGTCCTTGACTTTTGATATTTTTTTTCTTACAGGATATGAGGCTGTATACTGTGCAGGAGGGGTACGTGGCTACACAAGATTGGTTTGTGGGAAGATCTCTATGGTCTCTAGGGCAGGAATTGTGTTCAGGGTTAGGCTTTTGCCTCACCAATCCTGATATTCTCATACAAAAGGTGATGGATATAGCTCCAGGGAGAGCAACGATGTTGGATGTGCAGATACAAAATATAGAATAGTGTATGGTTGTCCATACACAACAGGGCTATGTTGCCATCGAGGGGATGTGATGACGTCATACTGACCTCGAGAGCGAAGCTCGAGAGGTCAGTTTGACGGCAGCACATCCCCGAGATGGCAACATAGCCTGTTGTGTATGGACAACCATACAATGTTTTATATAGTATATGGTTCTCCAAAACATCAAAACTTTCTCAAGGTTTCATACCTTGTGATAACGCTACCTCTCCTCCGTTCAGTCCCGCTGTGCTCCTGAATCCGGTTCTGTGGCAGTCCTGCTCTGCTCCTGTCACCCATGATTTATAGCCCCCAGTAATTTAGAAAAAAACGAAAAAAAGACAGACTGGTAGTTTTCATACATGACGCTGACTGTGAAAGTCTGTGTCCAAACTATCTTACGGTACTATCAACACTGTCTGCTCGCCCGACCGCTCGCTAAGTGAATCCGCCATTTTAGAATACATTTTTTAAATCAGTTCTTGTTTCTGCCAATCAGGTAGGAGCTCAAGAAGCAAAAGTTGTTGTACTATCGATGTGATGTCAGAACGATAGTACAACAACTTTTGTGACTTTTGAACTGCCCTACAACAGGATTTGGAAAGCCATCGTTTTCCATCCACAACAAACCGTAATCATATACCAAATGTTTTTTGTAGACTAATAAATATCTATGCCCCACAACAGAAGGCCCTTCGAGTCACCTTATTTTACAAAATACTTCCCTATTTATGTACAGGTCATTTAATATTTTGGGGGGAGTGATTTCAATACAGACCTATGGAAAGGGAAAGCATCAAATAAAATATACTGTGACAGTATTGCATTAAGGGCGATTTTGAAACAAACAGCATTGCGAGATGCGTTGGCAGAAAATGCAAAGCCTACATTTTTTAAAGGAGTTTTTTCTTCAAGAATAGATTATTGGTTTATTACTGACATGGTGCCTACAAGTGCGACACAGGTTCTTTTAGTAGAAACATCTGACCATTGTTTGATTGGGGTAAAGGTGTCCCCACATCCGGCCACCCTACTGGGAAATGGGGTATGGTGGCTAAATGCTAGCATTCTTCAAGATCCTGACACAATTAAGACTTTGAGAGGAATTGTGTAAGATATATTATCAGTCCTGTTTTTATATGATTCCCCGATTTGTTGGTGGGAAGATACTAAGTCCTGTTGTATAGATTTTTTTAAACAGCATTTGAGAGCTAGAGTGATTTCCAAAAATCAGGCAGACTTAAATCAAAGGAAGGCACTACAGGATCTATTGTCCCAGGTAACAGAGGGCGGGGATTCATGTGAGGAAGAGATTGCTCTATTAAAACGAGATCTGATCCAACTCCACTATAACAGACAGAAATCATTAGAGATGGAGCAGAGGTTCGGAACCCAAGGAAGGAAGGAGCAAACAACCCCATATGAAGTTTGCAGGGGTAGGGCCAAAATTAGACACACGATGTCTCTGCAGGATGCTTCAGGGTGTCTGAAGACAGATCATTTTAACATTTTACAGGTGGTGGAAGATTTTATTACAACTCAGTTTCAACCTTTCTCTGGTGATTTAGAGGTTGCATCACTTTTACTAGGTGCATCTGATCTCCCTAGGCTGGAACAAAATACAGCAGAAGGTCTGATAGGGAATTTTTCTACAGTAGAACTGGAGGTAGTAATAAAAAATTTAAGTGATAATACGGCACCTGGTTCTGATGGTTTGCCTGGGGAATTTTATAAAGTTCTATGGGGTATGATGGCATCTGAATTATTACAGGTTTACAATGCATTCTTGAAGGAGAATAGGATTACGGAGACAATGTATCATGGATTAATGATTTTTTATATAAAAAGGGGGACAGGACTTCTATCCATAATTGGAGGCCTACTACCCTATTAAATGTGGACTTTAAAATCTTCTCCAAATTACTTTGTAACAGACTACGGGCAGTCCTTGATCAATTATTGCACCCTTTACAATTTTGTTCAGTGCCAGAGAGATATATTCAAGATGCTCTGGTTTTAATAAGAGAATTGTTTGAGGCTAACTCAATTGGTCATATTTTAAGTATAGATCAAGCCAAAACATTTGATAATTTATCTCAAGATGTTCTCTGGCTTGCTTTGGCAGGGTATGGGATTCCTGCAGTTTTCATTAACTGGTTACAAATTGGTTATTCTTTGGTGTATGTTACCCCTGTGGTGAATGGTTGGGTAGGGAAGAATTGTCCAGCTGGTAGAGGGGTACATCAAGGATGCCCACTTAGCCCTCTTTTATATGTACTGGCGCTAGATCCTATTCTAAGAATTTTAAATGGGTCACCGCTACTGTATGGGATTAAGGGTTTAAGAAACGAGGATTTAAAAACCATCTGCTATGCAGATGATCTTTGTGTGGTATTCCCTGATCTCCAGAGTGGAATTTTGATAAATAAAGTAATACAGTCTCTTTTACCTGTGATGGGGGCTTGTGTCAATATGGACAAAAGCATTTGTTTAAGTCTTTCAAAGCGAACAAGGACCATTGCCACAATAGGGGGCGTTCCAGTTTTAGATTCCTATGGGAAGATCCTGGGGATATATTTTTTTTTGGGGGGGGGAGGACCCTGCCTGCCATAATTGGGAACTTAGTATAAATAAAGGGAGGGAATGGATAAGTAAATTGGGTAAGTGGAAAATGAGTAAACAAAAGTGCATTTTTTTTGTACTTTCTATTTTTCCCTCCTCTCTCCCCTCAACTCCAGTCTCCTTGGAAGTACCTAGAAGTCATCCCACTACAGTTCACTCCTACCTGGTCAATCTTCCATCGCCCATGTAGCCTCGGTTTCCCCAGTAGCGACAGTGGGATCAACACTCGGAATTCTCTGGCAGCATCGGTTGGGGAGGATGCCAGGAGGGCAACCGTAAATCGTGGGCAAGCTCCGGTTCTCTGTCTCTGCTGGAGCTGAAGTTTTTTTTTCCCTTTTTCCTGGGAGTGGCCAGCGCCCTGATGTCAAGGCCTCACCGACGTCTACCACTCCTCGCTCCTTCACTATGCTTCTCTGGTGCTTGCTGTATCTCCGTCTTCCGCCAGAGGTCAGCCGAGCGCCGAATATGGACCCCTGTCCCTCTCAGGAGAGGAGAGCTGTCCTCCAGACACTCAATCCTCTCCCTCCCTACCGACCCCAGTAACCCGGGCTCGTTCCCGAACCCGGGTCACCGGCGTGAGGCGAGGTGTGGCGTCCAGTGCCTCAACCGTCAGTGCCACCGGGCCAAAAGTGCATTTTTATGACAAAATCCTTTTTACTTCCTTTGTTTCTTTATGTGGGTCATATTTTTCCCTTGCCGAAGAGGCTTGAAACAGCCTTGATGACATGTTTTTTTTCTGGGTTTTGGGGGAACAGGTTGAACCCCATTAAGAGGAACCGTTTATATTTAGATATCCTGCAGGGCGGAGACTGGATGATTCATCCAGTGGTATTTTTCTTTACATTATTTTTAACCACAAATTTGAAGCCAATTATTCAGGGGATTCCTAAGCTGTGGCATTTCCAAGTACTTTCTATTCTAAAAGAAGTTTTGAAAGAATGGGAAAGTGCCAGCTTTATTCACAAAAATAAAAGGAAATATAAATTATTGTCAGGGTGGGTTTTGATTTTGACCATATAAAACATTGGACTGTTTCCTTTCAGGATTTTACTAAGCTTACAAGGAAATCTTTATATGCGGAGATTTTGGCAAAACATTTTTTTGCATCACCTTTTGAGGATTTTCAGGAGGATGAAAGACAAGCAATCTCAGTTCGTATAACTGATAAAAAGATTCCAAGACAAATGTGGGATGGTATGTGGTTAGGAGTCCATGGGAGGATTAATACGAGAGACAATCACAAGCATAAAGCATTAAGTGATAGGTACTGTTTAAGGAATACATGCATTATGCAGGGAGAAACTGTAGACCATTTATATTTCAATCGCCCCTTTATTCAGGATTTTTGGGTAATATGGGGGACCCATTGGGGACAACATCCTTTTAAGGGTTTATCAAATCTACAATTGTATTTTGGAATCTTTCCTATTGAATGGAGTGCTTATTATCGTAGCACCTTAAATTTAATTATGGTATTTATATTATATTGGATTTGGCAAGTACTGTGCCGATTTGTTTTTCAACAACAACAGATAACGGCACTAGAATTGTATTATTCAGTCTTCAATGCGATTACTACACTGAGAGATCAGGAGTTTGTGACATTGAAAAGGGGCGTTTGGGAAAGATATTGGCAAAAGTTTTTTTTAACTATATAGCTGACTGTAACTTTTGGAACACATAAACTTTAGTTTTTTTTTTTTACATACAAGTGGGGTCAACACAGTCTGGATTTACCTTTTCTCCATTGCTAGAATCTATTAGATCTGCCTGAAGTATTACTTGTTGTATGTATCTTGGTGTTAAGGCATAAATAATGAATTCCTCCTTTCTCCTTTAGTGGGGAAGGGGGTTTTAGTACTTGACTTATTTAGGCTTGACATTCATGTATGCTACAATACTTCTTTTTGGTTGTTTCTTGATTCCTTTTATGATTTTGTATGCAGTAATACATTTCTGCATAACTTTATTTTGTAGGTTAAAACAAAAGTTCCCCAACTCTTATAGTGGGGAGGGGGAAGGGGGATTTGTTTACTATATGGCCTTAAAGCTTGGGGCCAGTGTATGAAGCAATACTTATTATGTGTCTACTTTTAATTTTTTGATTTGTATGATGGATTATTCTTTGTAGGTATTTTGTTTTTAGTTCTAAATATACATCCCCTTACTCTTTTTTTTGGGGGCATGGTTTATTTGACAGTAGAGTAGAAAAAGTATGCTTGTAATACTTTCTTGCTTTGTTTTTCTGATTTGTATACTACTTTTGTGTGCTTTAACACTATTTTGAATTGATTTTGAAGTTATAACAATAAAAATTCCTCTACTCTTTTAGTGGGGGGAAGGGGAGTTTTTTTTTTTTGTTTTCAGCATCTACTAATAGGTTTTGGGGCTAGACAAATGCAATTTTGTGTTAATGTATGATGAAATACTTATTTATGTTTCCTTTTCCTTATTTATGTTTTATTATGAATTTGTGTGCAGCAACACTATTATATATGTAATTTGCTTTAAAGTTATAATAAAAAAATTCCCCTACTCTTTTCGAGAAGTGCCATGAGATCTTTAACATCCACCTGAACTACCACCAGAACAGACA
Organism: Neoceratodus forsteri; assembly: GCA_016271365.2. Classification (NCBI taxonomy): domain Eukaryota; kingdom Metazoa; phylum Chordata; order Ceratodontiformes; family Ceratodontidae; genus Neoceratodus; species Neoceratodus forsteri. Next base: position 1,398,160,463 of record CM028129.1, on the reverse strand, counting down.
GATGGGACCTCGGTTTAACTTCTCATTTGATAGATGGCACCTCAGGAATGCAGCACCCCCCTCGTGCTGCATTACAGTGTCACTATTGGGATTTAACCCACGTGCCTGGTGTGGGGATATAACTCACAGCCTTCTGATCTTCTGGTCTCAGAGGTGAGTGTGCAACCTGCTGAGCCATTGGTACAGATGGTTTACCTGAGCAGGATTTTGGCTCCTCTTCAAGGCCTACAGAGGATTATTTGTCATATTTCTCTTTTGTTAGGCAAATGGTGAACACCCTCAAGATCCCCCTGAAGGAAAGGATTGTGGAATATCTTGAATCCAGTGGGTTACAAGACCCAAGGCAGCATGGTTTCATGGGGGCCATGTCAAACAAATCTGTTCTTTTTCTGGATGACCAAGGAACTGGATCAGGGTGGAGCGGTGGACATGGCCTACCTAGTTTTCAGTAAGGCATTCGATATCATTCTACACGGGACACTAGTAAGCAAGCTGGTAGCTTAGAAGTGGGCCCAGAAGTGGTAAGCTGGATAAGAAACTTGTTAGGGGATAGGTGACAGGGGATGGTGGTAAATGGCATTCAATCCAAGGAAGGGAGGGTGACCAGAGGGGTGCCTCAGGGATCACTGCTGGGATCGGTCCTTTTTAGTGTCTTTATAAGTAACATTGCAGAGGAGCTGCAAGGGAAGGCCTGCCTCTTTGTGGATGACACCAAATTTGTAATAGGGTGAACGCTCCAGGGAAGTGGAGAGGATGAGCAGAGACCTGAGAAAACTAAAGGAGTGGTCAAGGGTATGGTAACTGTGTTTCAATGTGAAAAAGTGATAAATAATATACTTAGGGCACAGAAACTCAGGGGTGGAGTACAAAATGGGTGTCATGGTACTGATGACCACCAAGCAAGAAAGAGACCTGGGGGTAATCATATCGGATGACCTAAAAGTGGTCAGGCAGAGTGACAAGGCAGTTGGGAGGGTGCGTGGGATGCTGGGGTGCATAGGGAGATGTATCACCAGCAGAAAGAGGGAGGTGGTGCTGCCTCTGTATAGATCACTGGTAAGACCCCACCTAGAGTACTGTGTCCAGATTTGGAGACCACATCTCCAGAAGAATACACAGAGTGGAGGTGGTCCAGAGGAGGGCAACGAAAATGGTGCAGGGTCTGCATCAAAAGCCCTGTGAGGAGAGATTAAATGACCTTAATATGTATACTCTGGAAGGAGGGTATGATAGAGCCCTTTAAATACTTTACAGGGGTAAATAAGGTGCAGGAGGGAAGTATGTTTCAGAACAGGTGCTCAAAAACAAGGGGACATGGTATAAAGCTGGGGGGGTAGATTCAGGAGAGATATGAGGAAGTACTTCTTCATAGAAAGAGTGGTGGATTCCTTGGACAGTCTTCCAACAGAGGTGGTGGGTGCAAAAACAGTGGTGGTATTCCAGAATGTATGGAATAAGCACAAGGGAATTATAGTGGAAAGGATTGGGGGGGGGAGAAAGAGCTGTAGATTGGGTGCAGTCTGCAGTAATGGTGTAGGTAGGGAGAAATGGGCAGACTGGATGGGCCAAGCAGTCCTTATCTGCTGTCAAATTCTATGTTTCTATGATTTCCTCCCTCAGGGGAGGGTAGCAAATGTGATTGCCACAGCAAAATCCTTTACAGTGGGCAAACCAAGGCTTGCAAGGTATTTTCTACAGCTACTGGGCCACATGGCTGCATCCATAGCAGTGGTGTCATGGGCCAGGTTCCAGACGAGGAACATTCAGTACCACTTAAGAAACCACTTTTTCTCAAAGATGGGACTCTCCAAACTAGTGCCAGTCACAAAAGCATTGGTATGGGCAATGGCATGGTGGAAGGATGAAAGCAACCTCAGAGAGGGCACTTCCTTCTTCCAGCAATCCCCAACAAGTATCCTCAAAACAGATGCTTCACTCCTAGGGTGGGGTGCCCACCTGGAGGACCTCACAGTATGTAGCATCTGGAGCTTGCAGGGCACCCATGAATACATCAGTCTCCTGGAACTCAGGGCAGTATTTCTGGCAATGCAATCCTTCTCCTCCTAGCTGCAAGGTTACTCTGTCCAGATCAGAACAGCAAACACCTCAACAATGTATTACCTAAACAAGCAGGGAGGTTCAAGATCCTCAAGACTGTGTACAGAGGCAATGAGGATCCCAGACCTGGCTTACTCCCTAGATACAAAAATCTCTGCAGTACACTTGCCAGGCGAAGATAATGTCATGGCAGACTCCCTAAGCAGAATCAGCCAGCGAAACCATGAATGGACCTAGAACCAGCAGGTCTTGGCCATGGTTTTTATTAGATGAGGCATTCCAGAAATAGATGTTTTACTCATGGGATTAAAATTAGCTCCCAAAGATTTTTTCAGGCCACCGTCAAAGTGCACAGACCCAGAGGATGTCCTAGCCTTGACGTGTACACCTTCTCTCTATTCCCACTTATACAGTGAGGGCTCCTAAAGCTCAGGACAGAGCCAGTAACAATAATCCTCCTAATAGCCTCATACTGGGCCAGGCAGACCTGGCACTCAGTGCTCTGGGTTCTGTCCAGCAAGAATCTAATCAGCTTTCCACTGAGTTACAATTTACTGACCCTATCTCAGGCCTGGATAGCATTTCAAGATCCCTGGACATTATGTCTCAGGGCATGGTTCTTAAATAGCTTGAGTATTCTAGGTTGAATCTATCATAGGAGGTCTTGAGCATGCTTAAAGCTTCTAGAAAACCAGCAACTAGCAAAGCATACTCCTGTAAGTGGAAGACATTCTCATACTGGTGCACTCCAGCAAGATAATCCCAATGCAGGCAGGGTTGCCTCCATTCTAGACTACCTAGTACACTTGCAGTCCTTAGGCTGGGGGCCATCAACACTAAGGGTACTTCTAGCAGCAGTGCTGGCATACACATCAGCAGGCAAGGACAAGTCACTGGCCTCTCAGCCTATTTTAAAGGCCTTACTCACACTACCTGTGAGGGTACCAGTCCCCACAAGGGACCTGAACATCTGTCTTGCCCAACTGATGAAGACTTCCTTTGAGCCTATGACTACTGCTGATTGAAAATATGTGACATTGAAAACCCTTTTCCTGATTGCAGTGACATCTGCTAGGAGGGTAAGTGAGCTGCAAGCCCTCTGCACAGAGCCAAATTACATAATCTTCCACATGGACAGGGTGGTCCTTAACCAGTAGGAAGTTTATACCTAAGGTAGTATCAGAAGTCCATCTGAACCAGTCAGTTGCCCTTCCTGTTCTCTACCCTGAGCATTCCAGCCCAGGTGAGCAGAAATAACACAGCTTAGATCTGAAGAGAATACTGGGCATCTACCTAGACTGGACAAACAATTTATTTGGTGTATTTCAAAATTCTATTTAAAATTTTTAGAAATGTTTCAGAGCCATTTAGCTACTTTTAGTAGTCACAGTTCCCTCTACCTGTAGAAACATAGCTGACATTAGGGGCTAGAGTGGAACATGATCACAATGCAGAGTTTGAACTTTAGTTCTAAATTCCATTATTTGCATAAGGTTCTTTCCCTGAGGCATCACTCTCTGCTGGGAAGATGATGCTTGTGTAAATATAGTGAAGGATCCTTGAAAAAAAAAACAACATTACTATGATGGATATTTTCTTCTCCTCCTTTTCCCTTTGAAGTCGTTTCCCAATTACAAGGCTGGAAAATGCAACGTGGAAGCAGGGTTTCTTGTGCAACTCCTTAATCCTGCTTGAAACCTTTCCCCTGCTTTTTGTTCCACATATGTGCTACTGTTTGCTACTTTCATATGTGGTACCGTTTAGCACTTTGTTTCTCAGGAAATGGCAGCAATGTTGCACAACCCATACATTTTCATACCCATGATTCAGTGTTTGCCACTCATGGAATTAATGTATTATCATGCTGTGGTAAACAGCATGTAAAACAGATGTTTTAACATATTCCTTCACTCATTGTTCAGTTTAGCTAAGGAGCTGTTTTTCTCTGCTTACCTATGTTTTGAACACTGAAAGTAAAGGAGTTTGGTCCATACAAAATAAAGAAACAAAGGAAGGCTCATATTTATCAGTTTATTTCCTATAGAAATGGCATTGTCCTCCTTTCCAGGAGTCATGCTGATAATGTTTGCTTGCAAAGCATGTGAGCATATTGGTTATCAGTCTGAGCTGTGAGAAGACTTCTTAGGACATGCCTGGTGCCCCTTCTCCACCCAGCACAGCTTCAGAATACTTAATCTCCTCTCTACTTCCATTCACTGTCTGCCTTTCTCCTTCTTTTCCCTTTGGACTCCTTTCCCAATCATAAAACTGGAAAATGCAAGATGGAAGTGGGTTTCCTTGTACAACTCCTACTTCCTGCTTGAAACATTTTCCCTGCTTTTCTTTGCACATATGTGCTACTGTTTATTACCTTTATATGTGCTACTGTTTAGTACTTTGTTTCTCAGGGAATTGCAGAGATGTGTACAATAGATAGCTTTTTCTTGTCAGTGGCTGCCTTGTCAATATCCACCAACCCTTCAACAAAACCAGTGGTGGTTGCTCAATCCCATCGCCAGCATTGCCTGACCTAGACACTACTGAACTCTGCTGCAGGTATTCATTCTCCTGCCTGACTCAGCCACTGCAGAAAACCTGTGGTGGGTGCTCTGCTCTGCTGCTGATATCCCCTATACTTGACCAATCCAGTGCAGAAAGACGGTGGTGGGTGCTCAACCCTGACAATGGTATCCCCCTCACACCTTGCCAACCTGTTAATTAAAACTGGCAGTGGGTGCTAATTCCTGCTGCTGGTAACATAGAAACATAGAAGTTGATGGCAGATAAGGACTGCAAGGCCCATCCATTTCCCATGCCCATTTCTTTTTCTACCTTATAAATATGCCATCGGCCTTTGCTCTGTTGGTGGCCTATCTATTCATAGTCATTTGTATTGCTCCCTTATGCCTATCCCATGCCTGTTTGAAGCCCTGCACTGTATTCATAGCCACCACTTCTTGTGGTAAGCCATTCCATGCATCCACCACCCTTTCTGTGAAAAAGAATTTCCTCACATACCCCTTAATCGGCCCCCCTCTAATCTCATGCTGTGTCCTCTTGTCCTGCTATTTTTCTTATATTTAAACATGTTAGACTCTTTCACCTTGTTAATGCCATTAAGGTGTTTGAATGCCTCGATCATATCACCTCTCTCCCTCCTTTGCTCAAGGGTATACATATTGAGCTCTGTTAATCTGTCTTCATATGTCTTCTGATGCAGTCCCTGCTCCATTTTAGTTGCCCTTCTCTGGACTGCCTCAATTTGGTTAATGTCCTTGTGAGGTGTGGCCTCCAATACTGCACGCAGTACTCCAGATGGGGCCTAACCAGTGTCTTGTAAAGAGGGATTATTACCTCCCTCTTACGACTTGTGATACCCCTACTAATACACCCTAACACTCCCTAGCCTTTCCTACTGCTTTAGAGGTCTGCTTGGATGATTTCAGGTCATCAGTGATGATGATGCCCAAGTCTCTTTCTTCCTTTGTGACTGCTAGCAACTCCCCTCCCAGCCTATAGGTGGCTTCAGGGTTTCTCTTCCCTATGTGCATGATTTTGCACTTCTTTGCATTAAATCCCAGTTGCCACTCTTCTGACCATTTTGCTAGTTTATCCAGAGCTCTTCTCATTCTGCCCACCCCATCTGGATCATCTACTCTGTTGCAGATCATGGTGTCATCTGCAAACAGACAAGCCTTACCCTCTAGTCCATCTGCAAGGTCACTAATGAAGATGTTGAAGAGGACTGGCCCCAGAACTGATCTCTGAGGTACCCCACTTGTGACTTGCATCTCTTCTGACTGTATACCATTTACCACCACTCTCTGTTTTCTGCCCATCAACCAGTTTGCCACCCAGAATCACCCTCTCCCACTGACCACCTTTTCAGTAAATCCAGAGGTGTATGTAAAATCCCTCACTTACCTAAGAAGGGTCACACAAAGTAATCCTCTCGTAACCAGCAATGTGCATCTTTCTATGGCGCCTGACTGTGAACTGACTGAAAACAAGCTAAGTCCAGTTAGTGGCTTTTTAATGGGTTTTGAACGTTTACTGATAATGTTGTCATTTTTTGACATTTTTCCCCCCTAGTTTCAACATAACCTTTTTTTACCCTACGTTATGATCAAGTATTATTTTTCAAATACCCTCCAAAACATGTTCTTGCAGTTACTCTGGTGTATTTTAAAAAAATTCAGTCTGTCTTGATCATAAGGTGGGGTCATAAAAAGATTATGTTAAAAATGTGGGGTCAAGGCTAGCTTGCTGCCACTACAGTAGTGCTATCATTTGTGGTGCTGATGACTCAAGTTTAGGAGTGAACTCAGAATGTCAGAAGGTCAGCCGGGGGGAGGAGGAGGACTGAACATCTGGTGGAGTGCTCTCTACCTCTAAGGAGTTGGTGCGGAGACTGGAATTAACTGGTCCCTAATGGTGTCTGAGGGTAGGGTGCAAGGAGCACAACACAGCAGCTTCAGAGTGGCAGGCATCTGATGTGCCATGTACAGAAGCGTGTGTGGTACTGTCATTGATACCATTGCATTCTTGCTCTGTCATGCCAATGTTGAGGGAAAAAATAAATAAAAAACTCCCTGGCCAGCAGGATGACTTCAAGCCAGCCACAGGCCCACACCCTACGAGCAGGTGCTGCCATGAAACCTGATCCGTTCAGGGGTGGAGGTTGAGGAGCCCTGCCACCCTCACTGGTGGGGGTAAGACCTGGAGGAAGGAACAGGCAAGGTAAGTCCTGAGAAAGTCAGGATAATGGGGCTGGGGTGGCTGGCACAAAGGGGGCTGCCCGATGCTCAGGGAATAAAAAGACTAACTGAAAAAAATTTTGGATAAAAAAAGAAATTGGTGGCCAATATGTAAAAAACAGCTATGTTATGAAGAAACATTGACATTTTTCAGCAACGGCTATGATGACAATTTGGGGTCAAAATTTGGAAAAATAACAGTGAAGAATTTCAATGTTTACTTATAACATTATTATTTCTGCAGATTTTAACCCCAAATTTTCACCATAGTTCTTTTGTTACCTCGCCTCATAAACATGACAGTTGTCTTTTTTTCAGATCCAGCCCAAAGTGTCTTTTCACGCACATGCCACAAAATGAAGTTTGCTTGGATTTCATAAAAGACACCTATCATGTTCATAAGTCGGAGTAATAAAAAGACTAAGTTGAGTTGATATCTTGGAGGTAGAAGACTTGGTTTGCTGGCCAAGGTACCTAGCTTCACCTGAGCTCTTTCCTTCTAAGACTGCTTGAAAGACAGAGTAGGGAAACTTACCAGAGCAAGGGAAAAGGATTAAGACTTATTTTGGCTAAGCAGATTTACTGTGTGGTGTTGTTTTTATTTTTTACTCATAGGGATTGCTACTGTTTGTTGCTAACATTTCATTGCTTTATTTTCTCTGTAGCAAAGTGTTTCTTACAGCGTATATCTTTCTGAAATTATTACAGGTGGTGCTTACAGGTTTTACAGTTTTATCTAACATAAGGATAAGCTTTCAGGTTACTGCATTTGTTGTTGACTGATTGTTTCTGCTCTTACCTCCTTGTTCTTTCTTCTGTGGTTCTTCTTTTTCGGCAGGAAGGGCCCAGCCACCCACCCCTATCCCCAACCACCCACACTACACTCCTTTATAGGGTACCACAGTTGTGACATTTCCTGTGGCAGAGCAGGAAGGGTGAATCAGTGGGGCTCCACAAGGTGAGCTCATTTACAGGGCACTAGTAATTTAACTTGTTATAACAAGTTAAACAAACACAATCAAACCATTACTTGCATTTTTTTCCGTTTTTTCCTTCTAATTACTCTGACTAGGTTATAAACCCAGCAACTTATCTGGATGGATATCATTAACTGCAGGTACTGTGGAACAATTTTCAGAAGGACAGTCTTACAGGATTTAGGACACTGTCCCACATGCTGAGCCTTTGGAGATCTTAGGGCTCAGCTCCGGGCAGCGGGCAGAGATTGCACGCCCTCAAATTTCATATTCAAGAGGAAATACATTATAAGAACCACCATCACTTCCCCAGCATCCAACAGAAAACCCCACCGCAGAGGGTAGTTGGTCCAGGAGGTTGGCAGGTGGTTAGAGGGGCAAATCAGGTGCCCCATCACCTCTGCTCTCCAACATATTACCTCCAAAACCATATAAACACTACAAACAGGTATCTGCCTCTATCTCTGAAATCAAACAAAGAGGCAGAAGACACTGCAGAGCAGGACACTGCAGCACAGGAGCTAGCACAACAAAACTCACCCAAATCCAGGAACCAAAAAAAAAAGCAGAAAGGAAATCCAAAACTTCTGATCATAGGGAGACTCCATGATTCGGGGAGTTGATACCCATCTCCAGCCAGGGTAATGGTCAGATGTCTCCCCAGGTACATCAGCATGGAGGGACACTGACTGCATTGCTAAAATTGTTCACAAAGCAAGAGAAAACATTGATGTCTTAGTACACATAGGGACTAATGATCTCGCCAGCCGGTCAGTTGTGGAGACCAAGGAACACCTGACCAGGCTGGGTGACAAACTCTCATCTATTTCATCTGGCATCTCCTTCTCTGAGATCCTGCCAGTCTGGGAGAGGGGAGCAGATGGACGGAAGGTCAGAGAAGGGGAGATAGGGGAGCTAAACACGTGGCTCAAGGACTGGTGCCAGGAAAAAGGACACAGATTTGTAGGGAACTGGCAACAGTTCTGGGAACGCAAGTTCTTTAAATTTGATGGACTGCATCTGACTAAGGAGGGAGTCAGTGCATTGGGGCAGAAGTTTGATGTCTTTGCAGAATATTTAAACTAGCAAATGGGGAGAGGGGTGCAGCACCCCACACGTCGAATGGGAAGAACACCCCTCCCTCCTCAGCTAGTGGTCAAACAGGGATTCAGCATGTTTGCAGTTCATTTGCATCACGAGGTAAGAAAAAAGGTTTGTCTCCCCATACAACGCACAGGGGTAATGCCAAACCTCACCCAACAACTAACACACCAAAATATGGCCAATGGAAAATCATGTACACAAATGCTCACAGCCTGGGAAATAAGATCCCAGACCTGCAGGCAATAATGTCAGAGGCTAAACTGGACATAGTAGCAATTAGTGAGACATGGTTTACCAGTTACCACACTTGGGAGACTTCAGTACCTGGCTATGTATTGTTCAGAAGAGACCGAGGTGCAAAAAGGGGGGGAGGAGTGGCCCTGTATGTCAATGAAAATATCAAAGCTACAGAAATTCAGAATACACATAAGGAGCCAGAAGAACTGTGGGTCACCCTGGAAACAGGAAATGGGACAGCCATAAGAACTGGGGTTGTCTACAGGCTCCCAGACCAGGGGAAGGACATAGACACATTACTGTTAGAAGATATACAAAACATGACAGCTAAAGGGGAGGTTCTGATAATGGGAGACTTCAACATGCCGGATATAGATTGGTCAATACCAGCAGGAACATCTGCCAGAACTAGACACATAGTGGATTCCCTGCAGGGGGAGGGCCTCAAACAACTGGTACAGCAACCCACAACAGACAGGGCTATCCTAGATCTAGTACTGACTAACAAGGAAGGGATCACAGATCTCCAGGTAGAAGGTCACCTGGGGGCCAGTGACCATCACATGGTTTGGTTCACTTTGGCTACTACATCTAAATCATCCCATTCCAAGGCAAAAATATGGAACTTCAGAGGAGCTGACTTTGATAAGATGGCCAACAGAGTTAAGCTAGCCCTGGCAAAAAGAAACACAGGTGAGGAGGTACAGGCAAAGTGGGCAAGCATTAAGGATGCAATACTTGAAGCAACATCCCATTGTGTTAGACAGAAAAGGAAGTGCAAAAGAAGAAGGAAACCACTTTGGTTCTCAAATACAGTGCAGCAGAAAAGGTCAGAGCCAAAAGGCTGGTCTTCAGGAAATATAAGGGAACACAGAGGGATGAAGATAGGAGGCATACTAAACTGCCCTAAGGGAAGCAGGGAAGGCAGTAAGGCAGGCAAAGTCCCAAACTGAGGAAACACTAGCATGAACAGTAAAAGAAGGTGACAAGACTTTCTATAGATACATTAGTGAAAGGAGAAAGTCCAGAGGGGTTTGCTAAGCTTAATGGAGAAAAGGGAGCATGTGGAGGAGGACCCTGTAAAGGCATCTATCCTAAATAGATACTTTGCTCAGTATTTACTGAAGAGAAGGTAGGGCAGGGCCCACAGCTTAGCATCATGGACACAGGGGGGAGGGAGGTGAACACTACTCCCTTCACAAAAGAAAGGGTCCTACAAGAGCTTGCTAAGCTCAGGGTGGGTAAGGCAATGGGACCTGATGGCATATATCCCAGGGTACTTAAGAAGCTAAAGGTGGAACTAGCAGAGCCATTATCAGAACTGTTTAGTGAGTCTCTGAGCACAGGAGAGGTCCCAGAAGACTGGAGAAGGGGTCATGTGATCCCTGCTCCACAAGAGTGGTAGCAGGGAGGAGGCGGGAACTACAGACCGGTCAGTCTTACCTCAGTAGTGGGCAAGATTATGAGGCAATCCTTAAGGAAAGGATAGTGCAACACCTGGAATCTATAGGGGTACAGGATCCAAGACAGCATGGGTTTACAAAAGGAAGGTCCTGTCAAACTAATCTCATAGATTTCTTTGACTGGGTAACCAGAGTGGTGGACCAAGGGGGAGCAGTTGATGTCACCTACCTTGACTTCAGCAAAGCTTTTGACACTGTTACACATAGAAGATTGATAAATAAGCTGGATAGGCCCGGGGTGGGTCAGAAGTTGGTCAACTGGGTGGCAAACTGGTTGACGGGCAGAAAACAGAGAGTGGTGGTAAATGGTATACAGTCAGAAGAGATGCAAGTCACAAGTGGGGTACCTCAGGGATCAGTCCTGGGGCCAGTCCTCAACATCTTCATTAGTGACCTTGCAGATGGACTAGAGGGTAAGGCTTGTCTGTTTGCAGATGACACCAAGATCTGCAACAGAGTAGATGATCCAGATGGGGTGGGCAGAATGAGAAGAGATCTGGATAAACTAGCAAAATGGTCAGAAGAGTGGCAACTGGATTTAATGCAAAGAAGTGCAAAATCATGCACATAGGGAAGAGAAACCTGAAGCCACCTATAGGCTGGGAGGGAGTTGCTAGCAGTCACAAAGGAAGAAAGAGACTTGGGCATCATCATCACTGATGACCTGAAATCATCCAAGCAGACCTCTAAAGCAGTAGGTAAGACTAGGGGGGTGTTAGGGTGTATTAGTAGGGGTATCACAAGGCATAAGAGGGAGGTAATAATCCCTCTTTACAAGACACTGGTTAGGCCCCATCTGGAGTACTGCGTGCAGTATTGGAGGCCACACCTTCACAAGGACATTAACCAAATTGAGGCAGTCCAGAGAAGGGCAACCAAAATGGAGCAGGGACTGCATCAGAAGACATATGAGGACAGATTAACAGAGCTCAATATGTATACCCTTGAGCAAAGGAGGGAGAGAGGTGATATGATCGAGGCATTCAAACACCTTAAGGGCATTAACAAGGTGAAAGAGTCTAACATGTTTAAATATAAGAAAAATAGCAGGACAAGAGGACACAGCATGAGATTAGAGGGGGGCCGATTAAGGGGGAATGTGAGGAAATTCTTTTCACAGAAAGGGTGGTGGAAGCATGGAGCAGCCTACCTCAGGAAGTAGTGTGGATGTGAATACAGTGCAGGGCTTCAAATAGGCATGGGATAGGCATAAGGGAGCAATACAGATGAGTATGAATAGATAGGCCACTGACAGAGCAAAGGCTGGTGGCACATTTATAAGGTAGAAAAAGAAATGGGCAGACTGGATGGGCCTTGCGGTCCTTATCTGCCATCAAATTCTATGTTTCTATGTTTCTATGAACGTTTGGTGTCAAAATCTCAAAAAAACAAAACAGTTATGATGAAACATTAAACTTCTTAAATGTTTACTCATAACTTTGCTATTTTTCCAGATTTCACCCCAAATTATCAACATAGCCATTTTCCTATTCCACCTCATGAACATAACAGGTGTCATTTATCAAATCCTGTTCAAAGTGTTTTGCCACACTCATGCCACAAAGTTACATTTTGGACAGTATTTCATAAATGACACATGCCACGTTCATAAGGTGGTGTCATGAAATACTATGTTGACAATTTGGGGTCAAAATCTCAGAAAACAACAGAGTTATGTACAAATGTTGGCATTTTTCAATGTTTACTCATAATGTTGCAGTTTGTTGTAGTTTATTTATTTATTTTTATTTAGCTGTAATTCGGAAAATAACCTTTGAGCAGGGCTCTTTTACAAAGGTTCCTCGTCATGAAACAGAATACAAAAAGACACACACATTGTACAGATACAGTTACAAGATGCAATACAAGTGAATTTGCAAAGAAAATGACAAGTTATTACACAGGCAGTTACGTGGGGTGCAGCTAATTCAGTTTGGATAAAAATATACAGTACCTTCTCAGATACACAGAAGGAGTTAAGAGGTGAGACACTGCAGCTGGACAACAAAGGGGTCAGCAAGTTGGGGGGGGATGGGATAGGTGCTAGGGTTGCAGCCGTAATGGTTGGCCTTGTCAAATGGAGAGGAAGTCATGGGGTAGGGGAGGATAGGTGAACCCACATGTTCAGTGTACTTATTTTTACTCCATCCCATGAACATGGCAGGTGTTATTTTCAAATCCCCTCCAAAAACTGTTTTCGCAGTCATTCTGCAAAATAACATTTTTGGTAGAATTTGATAAATGACGCTAATCTTTATATCTGGTCCTAGCTATTCAAAGGGGTTGCACCTGGTGCAACTGAGTTGTACCAGCACAACCCCAGAACTGTGCCCCAGAGCAATATTCAAAAGCGGGAATTGCGCAGCACAATTCCTAATGAGCTGGGGTGCAAAGATAATGTATACGGCACACCTCCAGGGGGCGTGCCCATGCATATGCGACACATCCCAATATTCAGCCCGGGATGTGTGGCGCATCTGCTGGCACAACCCAGAGATGGGCCGCATACCTGTGCTCAAAGTTGAGCCCATAATAGCCTGGCTCAAGTGCTATCCACCCACAGGTGGGCTGCTGTATTGCAGTGCGCAACACAGCAGCCACCAGCCATGGGTGGCAATCCCCCCAAACACCATGCACAAGCATACACAAATTGTCCCTGGAGGTCCAGTGGTTCCCACCACCTCTCCCATATCCCCAATCACCATAGACATATTTATTTCATAACCCTGGTGGTCCAGTGGTTCACCCCTCCCTGCCTGTACCTCTGATCGCTCGCATAGCTAAATCGGAATTCCCTGGCAGTCTAGTGTCTCCCCTACCCCACCGGTAACCCTGAGCACCCATATTTGTACCTTAACACCTCTCTGTTGTGAAGCGGCCCCAACCACACAGGGACCCCAGCCCACCTAGATTCCCCTATCATCAGAGGGAAAGGTCTCACTCGCATACCTCCATGGTTGCCCACTGAATGACAGCTACAGTAGATGGAAAGCCATTGGTTCGACACTGTGGACCAATGGCTTGCAGTGCATACGTAACACTCATTCACAAATATGTGTATGATTCACATATTTGTGAATGTATATAGAGTGGACGAAGCCCATTGGTCCATAGTGTGGACCAATGGGCTTGCAGCTGCTACTGTAAGCTGTCATTCAATGGGCAGCCGAGGAGGTATGCCGGTGGGATTGCTGCCCACAGAAGACTGGGGGAGGGAGCTGGTGGGCTTGGGTCCCTGTGTGGGTGGGGGTGCCACTGGACCACCAGGGAGGTGTTTAAGGTAGAAATACGGGTGATCAGGGTTACCACTGGGGTGGGCGGGGTGACACTAGACTACCACGGAATTCCGATTCAGCTATATGAGTGATCAGAGGTACGGGCAAGGATGGGGGGACAACTGGACCACCAGGGACTTTATTTCATTCATATCACAGGGATCAGAGGTATGGGCAGGGAAGGGGGAACCACTGAACCACCAGGGACTGTATTTTATCCATATCACAGCAATCAGAGGTACGGGCAAAGAGGGGGGAACCACTGGACCACTGGGGACTTTATTTCATCCATATTAGGGTGATTGAAGGAGGGGATCACTGGACCACCAGGGTTATGAAATACATATATATATATACGAGTAATCAGGGATATGGGAGGGGTTGGGGGAACCACTGGACCACCAGGGTTATGACATAAATATAGATATGGGTGATCAGAGATACAGGAAGGGGGCACTACTGTGGTCCCTGGTACAGGGACTGCATGCTGTGCAGGGAACCAGGCACATTTCATTGGCCCACCCTGCACAACACATGCAAATAGACCCATTTGTGCCTTGCATGCATTATGGCCCCATTTGCATATTAGTGTTTGAATATCAAGAATTTGTGCACGGCATATCTCTGATGCACTGGTGCAGTTTCCATTCCTGGTATTCAGACCTGTCTGGGGGGTTACACTGGCACATTGTATTTGCACAGTGCACATTATTTGATATATTCAGAAGAGATGCGCTATGACACATCTCTTTTGAATATATCCAGTGACCTGCCCATTTTGGTCCATGCCTTTGTGACATCGTGCCTTGTTTACTGCAACTCCCTTTATCTAGGGCTTTCTGGGGTTGATATCCGCCGACTGCAGCTAGTGCAGAATGTGGCAGCACATTTGTTGACTGGGGCTTCTAGAAGATCTCATATCACCCCTGTGCAGCGCACTCTGCACTGGCTGCCAATACAGTGGCGGATCACCTTTAAAGTAAATCTATTGACTTACAAAGCCCTATACGGATTGGGTCCCAACTACTTGAAAGAACTTCTGGTTCCTTACACCCTTTGCGACAGCTCCACTCGGCTGACGGGGGGTTGATGGAGATTCCGAGGGTTAATTTAAAGTCACCTAGTGCGTGTGCCTTTGGATTTGTGGCACCTACCCTCTGGAATTCTCTGCCTTGTCAGCTCCGGGAGTGCAGGATGGTGGGGAGTTTTAAGCAGGCACTAAAGACTTTTTTATGGGGGAAGGCATTTCCTGTTTTATCGTGATTTTATATTATAGGTATTTGGAAATGTGTTTGGTCTATATTATTACTGTACAGCGCTTTGAGATATTGAAAGGCACTTAATTAAATAAATTTTATTATTGTTATTATCCCTTAATTACTCCAGTACAACTCAGTTGCGCAGTGCAACCACTTGTGCCATTGCCAGGTGCAGTTCTGAATATCGGGCCTTCTGGGGAAATAAAAATACTGTATTGAAAATTCAGGATCGCAACCTAAGAAAACAACGTCAAGTGTGAACCTCTTCATTTCCCAATCATGACACTTTCACTATTATAACTAATGTTATTAGTGTATTAATTTTAACCGCTGCACTATCTATGCCCAATAACTACACAGCAAATACAATCACAATAACATTTGATGTTGGTCAATGCTTATTTTGAATGCCATTAAGAATAGGATCCAAAATGTATATACTATTTACGTAGGACCCTGCACTCAAATTGGGCTCTTTTGGTGTGCCCCAGCGTAAGATTTATTCCCCATTCTCCAACTATTCTTGTAAGATCTTCTACCCTTAATGTGGAGCTGGACGTTTGGGAGTGCTGTAGTGTTGGAATCAGAGCAACATCAGGGGACATCGACTTGTAGCCCTTGTTTTACACCAGTAGATCCCTGCTATACAGAGACTGGTGTGTAGAAAGTGCATGTTGATTAAAGACAACCAATAATTTCTTTGACTCCTGGATTAAACTGTGTTTTTCTTAGCAGTTCAATATTATGTTAGGTTATGTTATGCTATATTGTGTTGTGCTGTGCTGTGCTACGATATGTTATGTTATTTTATGTTACGGTACGTTATTTTTCATTTATTTTCTAGTCTATTCTGTTTATTCTCTGCTTTTCCCTCTGCTGATGGATAGGACCCTTTTTCAGTAGTACTCTATACCTGAAATCCACCTAGGACACTGTGTTGCTTATGCGCCCCAACTTCTAGTCCTGATCCTGACTTGATTTACTCCCTCCCTCTCTCACTACTGGCCCATATGAGTGCACCATCTTACTGACAGTCTCAGTCCCCCTACTGTCAGGCTGAGTAAACTGAATGGTGGTCTCACACACCATCCAAAATGTATTTGTTCTTCAAGTCCTATGGGAGACTGAGACGGGTCCTCCCAGACAGACTCCAAGCCAATGGGGCAAGCTCTTCATGGTCAGGGCATAGGGATGAAGGCCAGAGTGACCCTATGTGCTGTGGTATCAGGTGGACACATCACTCTCTAGGCCCCATCTGCTTATATAGCTGGCCCCAACTGCTGGCATGCTTGCAAGCCCAACTGACACCACCCACAGCACCCTGGTGCTGATTATGGCCACACCTCTCTTTTTATGTTCTCTGAGTTACCCGTGGGTACATGGGGAATAGTTCATTGTTCTCTCCATCTCTGCTGGCCCACAGAATTGACCCAGGCTCAGGATACAAACCCAGGTCCAACAAGGCAAATCACTCCTCAGCCACTGTGTTATAAGTTATGCTTTTTTTATTTTATTTAAATCAGAAATTCTCTTCATTTGAAGGGGTGCATAACATTAATATTTGCTGACCTTTGGAGAAATGTTTGCTCTCAGTTCCCTCTTTGGTGTCTTGTTTTAACACAGGTTGCACCCCCAACTGGCCCCTTTTCTCATTTCCCAAAAGTATATATTGATCAACTCTATGCTGCACACCCACAAATCAAGGTATTTAGAGCAGCTAGCATGGGTATACAAGGCTGCCCACTTGTCTCAGAGAGGCCTTTTGCAGGGACTTGTGCAAATAATGAGCTTTGAGAACCCATAGTCTGAATGTAGTTACCTATTTTTATGGCTGCAGTGGGCAGAGCCTGCAGCCGTCTTGTGAGTACCTCAAAAACGACCCACTGGATCCATCCGAAGAACAAATTTGGAGTTGTAACACAATCATTCCACAACTCCAAAGCACTGTGCTCATCCCCCCTCCCTCCATGGGTGCACTACTTTTGTTACCATTGCCCACCATGCTCAAGATGGCCGCCAAAGCCAAGTGTGCATGTCGAACTGCTCACGCATGCGTGCTGAGCTCAGGTGGCCATCTTGGGCACGGCAGACTGTTCCAACATGAGCTCAGCAAGTGTGGCTGCAGCCGTGTCGACTCTGGCCAGAACTTGCTAAATTTAGTGAGGGCATTAACTCATTAGGCACACTTAGCACATTGTTATCAATCAACTCACTTTACAGCAGAATTTTAATTATGCAAAAAGATTATGGGATACAACTCTGAGCTAGAGTCTTTTTTCTAGAAATGCTCCAAATTACCCTTAGAATGGATTTTATACTAAACAATGTTCCTTTAAATGGGTAAGCTGATTATATTCTAATTCTCAAGGGTCTATAGTATGAAGCAGACAATGTAACTTCAAGCTGAATGAACAGTCAATTTACAATGTTGATCAAGTATGCAAACTTACCTTTCTTGTGTTTCTCCAGCTTTGACCCGTATTTTTTTAACAATAAGTTCTGGATTAATTCTTGCCTTCCTCCATGGAATAATGGTTTGAACAGTATCCCAGATGTTAGCCCACACTGCTGTGCCTTCCCATTTAAAGTTGATCATCATCAGCTCACCAATATCAATGTCAGTGGTAATAAGGAAAGAATATGTTTTGTTCCCTGTGATGCGTTCATCCCTGTTAAATCAAAATACACTATAACTATTTGGTACTTTTTACAATTGAACTTTTTCAAGACATGTGAACAACACGTTGTGGTGGCGTGGTGATTTTTGAAGCAGCACACAGTACTGTGAATCCAACAGTCATGAATTCAGGTCAGGACTCACATGACTCTCACTCATCAGCTTAAGATTTGGATTTAGAGAGATGCATAGGATCTCTGGGGATGCACTTCAAACAAATCCGGAATTGAGGTGGTGCTCAGTGAACAATGAGTTGCACAATATATAAGGCAGCCACCCCCAAATTCAGCAAATGTAAACATCCACATTCTGGCTTGTGCGTAGCGGAAAGACAAAATGTAAATGCAGGAGGCCCCCCACTCTGTGTCATAAACAAAAAAAAACTAAAAATATCCGGGGAGGCATCTGTTCAAGAGAAAGGCAACCCCCTTAACTGCTACTAGTATTCTTGACAAAATGAACGTTGTTTACCACTGTAAAAATATTTCTTTTTATTCTCATTTAAGAGCCAGAGGGTTGCTTTGATTCACTGTTTCATAGCATAAACCCTACTACTTCATCAGGAATATTTAAATGACCTTATTTCAGCTCTTTAGTATATGACCATCATGGATTTCACCACCCTTCTTTTGTTTTATATTTATCGATGACCACTCATGTTTTACTTTCGCATCTCTTGTCAGTAACATGCTGTACCAGTATTGTATTTACTCTTCTCATCTGGAGGTAATATTTTTTTTTTTCTTGTTACGCTTCTCTTTAAATTCTTTCTCTTTTTTTACTTTTAATTTAAAAGCACAGAGAGAACTAAGTACAGAACATACAAGTCATATACCTCATTGACATAGATTAAATAAGAATAATCTCAAAAATCTAAAATTACACGTGAGTTAAAATCTATTACCCCATTGACATAGTTATAGAACTATTAAAATAAAAGTAGAACAATAGATGGAAGACTGGCAGAAAACAATGCCTACCAGACTTACTCCTGTAGATATAATCAATAAAGACCGACAAGCGAGTAATCCGGTCGGTTCAAAAAGTACTAACCCCATAATCCCCAACCCCTAACCCACCTCATTCTAAATCTAATTCCATTAAACTAGAAAATCATGGGACAAATGTATCGTCCTCCTGAGAAATATAGAAGACCCAAGGCCTCCAATGTAGCTCAAAACAGATAACTCGTCCCCTACATTGTGCAGTTAATTGCTCCATGTAATATACTTCGTTCACAATATTATGCCATTGGGCAAGTGTGTGGGGGGGTAGTACTATGCTATAAATACGTCATAGCTTTTTTTGCAGCCATTAAATACATATAAAGCATACTCCTAGAGGGGGGAGGAGACCCATTTGGGGCTATATATAAAAGTACCAGTTCAGAAGATAAAATCACCTCCGGTCCCACCAGTTGTGACAGTCTGGCCCCAATGTCCCACCAAAAGGAACTAAGCACCGCACAATGCAAAAATATATAAGCAGAATTAGCCAACATTTCCCCACAGGCTCTCCAGCAGGCACTATATGAGATACTTTACTAGTTTATCTGGTGTGTTAAAAAAACAAATCCAACATTTCCAAATAAATTCTTGCCAGTAGGGAGCCTGAAACATTTTCATCGAAGGTGGAATTGACTCTAACCATTTTTCATATGAGATATTTGTGGAAAGTTCAGTATTCCAAGTTTTCAATGTGGATTGTGTAGTCTCACTCCAATAATCTCTAAGACCCTTATAGGCTAGACCAATTAAATGTGGGAATGCCTGGCCCCCCAATGAATCTAAAATTAATCTCAAACGTTGGGGTATTGGGTTAGAAAGGGCACACCATGGAGGGCCCTTATGAAACAAAAAAGTCCAGACTAGCAAATATCAGAAATGTTCCTGACTAGACATCTGGTATGAGGTGAGTAGATGGGCGAAGGTGACCACCCCTTGAGTATCCAAAAATGTAAATATATAAGATAACCCCGACTGATGCTACCTTTGAAAAGCTAGAACAAGGCTCACTGACAAAAAATCTGTTTCGGTTGATAAAAGGTGAACATAATAAAGAACAGGTGCCAGCACTGGGAGAGTTTGAATTTTATGCCAACCCCATAAGGTGTCTCATGTACCTAACATAAAGGCCTTAATGTCTTGGAGGGGAGGTTAGAGGTGCAAAAACTATTGTGCCTACGTCAAACAAATCATTCAACACAAACTCCATGTGCTTACAAGTAGCCTCATAGGAGGGATTAAGTCATAGTAAAAGTGTTTTGAATATCACCGCATTGTGATACTCCATGAAACTGGGAAGGTTCAGGCCTCCTCTTTCAACTGGTAACTGAAGCAATGACCAGCGGACTAGAGGATGGTGGCATGCCCACTCAAACCTGGATACGGTTCTTTTCCAAGATATAAAAAAATAGGAGGAGGGGGTTACTGAGAGTGTTTGAAACGGATAAAGAAATCGGGATAAAATAGACATGCAGATGGCATCTATTCTAGAAAAAAAGGATAATTGAAGGTGGGCCCATTTACTCAAATCTCAATAAATTGCCTGCATCGGTGGCTCATAATTTATCAGTTCCAAATGTACCAGGTTCTGAGGTAATTGTACCCCTAGGTACTTTATTTTAATACTTCTCCAGCGGGAGGAAAATAAATGTTTTAACACCTGTGATAGAGAAAAATTAAGAGCTAACACCTCTGTCTTAAGTATGTTTATCACATATCCTGAAATTACTGTGAACTTCTGGAGGATCTCCAAAATTTCTGGGATGGACTTTTCAGGGTCTAATACTGTCAATAAAATATCATCCACATAAAGGGAAATTTTAAAAATCTGCCCACCCAACAGAATTCTATCCACTCCCTCATGTTCTCTTATGGCTGCTGCTAAGGGTTCAATGTATAAAGCAAAAAGAAGGGGGAAAGGGGGCAACCCTGGCAGGTTCCACGAGTCAAAGTGATTGGAGTGGATACATGGCCATTGACTCAAAGGAATGCTTTGGGTGTTGCGTAAATGTTCTGAAGCCAACATATAAAGTCTTATAGAAAACCAAATTGAACCAGAGTCTTCCATAAAAATGGCCATGAGACCCAGTCAAAGGCCTTGTCAACAACTAAACTGATCAAGGCCACCAGGATAGATCTCTGATTAATGTAGTCAATTAAATGTATAGTTCTGCGAATATTGTCCGAAGTCTGGTGAGCATGGATGAAGCCTGACTGGTCAGTGTGTATGATAAAAGGAAGAAGCCTCTCAACCCTGTTGGCCCAAACAGACATAAACAGTTTATAATCCATATTCAATATGGAAACAGGTCTGTATAAAGACTGCAGTTTGGGGTCCCATCTGGGTTTTATGATGGGAAAAAGAGTAGAATAGGCCCATGAAGGGGAGGTAGACTCTCCATCCTGTACCTCCTGAAAAGTGGCAATCAAAGAGGGGGCCAATTTAAAAAAGGTCTTATACCACTCAGATGGTAGTCCACCCAGACCGAGACATTTCAATGTTTTGGTTCCCAAAAGCGCTACTGTTAATTCTTCCATAGTAATCGGGGCTAATAACATGTCTTGGTGATGTTGTGAAATTGTTGGAAGGGAAAGTCTGGAAAATAAATTATTAATTTGGGTTTCATCTGGGGGAGGGAGGATGCAGTATATAACTGATGATAATATGATCAAGAAACTTCTAATATATCAGTGTTGGTTGAGACCAATGTTCCCTGAATGGGAGACTGAAGCTGCATAATACAAGAGGCAATTCTGTGTCCCTGCAGTTGCCTGCTAAATTTCTGGTGCCCTTGGGCCCACCTTCATAATGATACATCTTAATAAAAAACAATGCCAATTTCACCTTCTCATCTAAAATCTTTTGTAATTCCACTTTCAGGTGGTGAATACAATTTCGGCCCTCCAGCGTTTGACCGTCAGTATTTTGTTGCAGTTGTTTTAATTTGGTCTCCAGCTTAATGTACGCGATCTCCCTTTGTTTTTATCTGTGGGAAGTGTAGGTAATTATTTCTCCATGAAGGACAGCCTTTAAAGTGTTCCAAATTATGACTGGACAAATTAACGGAGAGGAATTATCATGCAAAATCTGAGGAATCTTGGATATTATTAGTTTTTTAAATTCCTTAAGAAGTGATAAATTCAAGCACCTATTAGATATCTTTCAGGGCTTACATAGGTCTAATTTCAAAAGTAAGGGAGAATGGTCCAAAAGAAACCACGGACATATTGTTAATTCTTGGAGCCAGTCTGTAAGTTCCCGAGAGACAAAAAAATAATATAATTGGGAAAATGTATGAAAACACACCAAATAAAAAGTGTAGGCCTGAGTCGTAGGGAAAAAAAAATCACCACACATCTGTCAATCCTAGGGAGTCTTGCTGGATTCAGAAATATTTTGGGGGAAGCCGATAGCCGATGCCCTGCCGAGGCTGATGTATCAAGTTATGGGGACAATGTTAAGTTCATGTCTCTGCCCATCAATAAACACCCCTGGGACATTTCAAGTAATTTTTATTAAAAAAAGAGTGACATTTTGCAAGGGAAGCCTGCAGGTGAAAATACACATTTACTAAAGTTACCGCCTTCCCATATAACTGACCAGTTAGTATTATGCAGCAGCCAGAAGGGTCTACATACTCCCTGTGGACTAGGAAAACGGTAGATGTGGGTATCAAAATGGCAGTCTCCCTACGCTTGCCCTTTTAATAAGAAGAAGCAAATACATGGTATTGCCACCCCCCAGGTGGACCATTTGACCAGATTATTCAACCCATTAATATTAAGAGATAACATCTGTACTAAGAAAAGAGCCATTTCTAAAGTATAAGGAATTATTTTCTAAATTGTATAGCTTAAATAAGTCAAGTAATTTGGGGTATAATCCACCATTGTGGGGGAAGATAATAAGAAAAAATCTAAATCATTTTTATAAAGCCATGCAGCTATAGGGAGGCTGGCTACATACCCCTTCATAAGGAAAGGTACTCCCATCCCAATCAAACCAATAGGTACTGACCTAGAAATGAAAGCAGATAGCTTAGTAGACAAACTCTGCACATCATTTTGCAATGTTATTATGAGGGCAAAAAAAATGAACCAGGCAAACAACAATTTAAAAATAAAGATAAAGCCAATGGGGCTATAAGTGACAAAGCAGGGGTTATAGCACACCAACTACCCCCGCTGCCTAAACTATGTACAATTTGGGGTGCACCCTGTTTACACTTACAGTGTCTCAATGAAAAATAGGGTGCTAACAAAAGAACTTCCAAAGTGGGGGAGATTAAAGAAGGTCTCCCTACGAGCTTACCTTGTAAAACAGTGGTGGGCTCTGTAGGTTGGCCAGGATTATGATGTACCTGGGCCTCCAGGGCTGAAGAACCCCTACAAAATTGGTTAAGGGGAGGAGAAAGAAAAAAATATCAATTAAACCTAAAATAAAAAAGTCATACCACATCATACAATAGGCATTACTTCTGCCCTCCCAGCTAAATGAAGTGGATTAAAAGAAGCTCCCTCTATAACCATTGGAAAAGAGAAACAAAGAGAGGACAACCCCTTCAAATACCCCATAGAAGTAGCTAAGTTTGCAACACCAATACGAACATATGAACATACGAAATTTGCCAGCAGTTAAAGGCCTAGAGGTCTATCAAGTCTGCTTGAATGTGCAGCTAGCACCCCTTATTCTGCAGCTGCCCCTCCCTTCCACCCTTCCCCTTCATTGACCCTCCCCCTTGCCCTGTCCCATCCCCTTTTGAAGCAGTCCATTGTTCTACTGGGTACCACTTCTGCAGGTAATGCATTCCACCCAGCCACCACCCTCTCTGTAAAAAAGTGTCTCCTCATCTCCCTCTTGAACCTTCCTCCCTCCAGTCTCATATCATGGTCACTGGTGTCCCTCCCCTTCCTTACTTTGAACAGCCCCTCTGTACCTGTCTTGTTTGTTCCTTTCATGTACTTAAAGGTTTCAATCATGTCCCCCTGTCCCTCCTCTCCTCCAGCGAGTACATGTTCAACTCCATCAGCCTCCTCTCGTGTGTTAAGTCCCCCAGCCCCTTGATCATCTTTGTTGCCCTGTGCTGCACCCCTCCAGTAACTTAATGTCCCTCTTCAGATACGGGTGCCAGTACTGCATGTAGTACTCCAGGTGCAGTCTAACTAACGACCTATACAATGGCAGAAGAGGAAGGAGGTGATTCTGCCACTGTATAGGTCATTGTGATCAAATGTATCAATATAAACATTTATCATTTTCTACTAAGAGAGTAAATTTTTTCTCGGTTTTATATTACTTGCTGTATTACTGAGAACATTTTCCTGCATACTGGAATTTCCTCTTAGAGATCATGTGCTCTATATTGTTGTCTATACATGAAATCATTATAATCATCTGGGCCTGATATAATCCCTTCTACAGGAACAGAGTGTGATGCCATCAACAGAGGATTATGATTTCAGCTTGCCAAGCTGTAGGAGCAAATAACTTCCTGGGGATAAAATGCTGTTTTCGTACAATTGCACTTGGAAAAAAATATGTTTATTCTGTTACAGAACAAACATTTAAATCTTCTGACAATTAACAACAGTATTTCAAACATGTTTTAACAATTTTCAATTTGTATTTATTGCTGTATGGAAGTTGTAGTAACATAATATATCAAACAGAATAAAGTATGGGGTGGAGTGTGTAATGTGAATTTTACACACACCCGAGGTGTTGGATGCCACATAAACCCTGAGAGCGAAGCTTGAGGGGATTATCTCAGCATCCAATACTGATGGTATGTGTAAAATTCGAGTTTACACTCCACTCCATATTTTATTTTATATACTGCTGGGTTTCGTTTTTTTTTGCCACAGCAATTATCTAAAAATAGAGTAGACATCTCCGTGCAGCCACGGTCCGACTGAGTTTCAGCAGGGTCAGCGGTCGGATATGTCTGATGGAAAAAAGGGTTGTTTTTTTTCCTTTTTGGTTGTTTGGTTATTCAGAGGCTGTTTAAGTAGTGTTTGTGCAGCTGTTTGTTTCTTCTTTTTTTTTTTAAATGTACTTACTGCGGAGTGAGTGTGGCGGTCTGGTCTCTTTGGCTCCTGGCAATGCGGAAGAGTGGCGGCTGGCACTGATGCATGCACAGCAGAAGGGAAACCCGGTGTGTGTTTGCTGTAATAAACATTCCTTTATTACAGCAAATTATGCTACGGGTTTTCAATGGGAAAAAAACAGAACCCAATGTAACCACCCCGTCTCCTGGGGTTACCAGAATCCTATTAGTACTAGTCTTAGGCAGGTAGAGAAAGCAGCTGGTAAGGAGCTCCTTACGGGGCCTTTTACATAATGACATCATTGTTTACTCAGCTAGCATGAGTGGGAATGATTATGCCATTTAGAACTCTCGCAGCAACATAACCATTTTTGAGTCAGCTGCTCAGGGGAAGTTTAGATTGGTCAGTTAGTCTGAGTTTGGAAGTCAGAGTGGCAGGAGGTCTGCCACTTGGGGCTCTGTCACAGGGAGCCCTGTGTTTCTCACCCTAGTTTGGATTAAAGCTACAGTTGTCAGTGAAGTGGTGGAGACCTTCTGCAGCAGGAATCCTTGATTTCACTCCATAGGGAGTGAGAGGGACTGCCAGTTCAGTGTATCCAAGAAGCAATCCCCTGAAGGTCCTAGAGTGTTTACAGCTGCTTTTGAGAAGGTCACTGTGTGAGAAATTCTGACAAAGCTACCAGTGAAAAAAGGATGCTTTCTGGTTTGTTCTTTATGCCTTAAGGAAGGAGCAACAGCTATGTGAGTACAGATGCAGAAACTGTTCTATTAGGGAGTTGGCTGAGGTGTGTGTGCCCAAGATAAGGCTAGATCACACCTGTCAGGACCCCTCATACACTTCGGTGTCAAATTTAAAGTTTAGAGTTCGGAGTCTTTAGCAATTCATTGGGTGTTGAAGGCTTCTTTTGGTGTTACCTTGAAGGAATGGCAGAGACTGTCAGTTGGGGCAAAGGGTGGGAGGAATGCCATCTGGAGTCTACAAAGCAGGGCTGACTGGTTCATTGATGGGCACCAAGGTCCCCTGGGTAGAGGCCAATGCCCAGGATGAAACTTAAATATGTGGCTCATGTCACAAGTTTACACTGTGAAATGTGTTTTGGAAATGGCTCAAAAATGTGGTTCAGGCCACAAGCATCCAACATGGGAAATGGAAATGTGTTTGAATATAGCTCAAGTATGTGGTTCAGACCATGAGCAAGTTGGGAAAAATGGATAGAGAAGTTTCTGTGGAAAACTACTGCCCAGCAAAGAGTTTCTAGAAAAAGAGTGTACATGTTTTGCCATGGCCAACCATGGGGGGGTCCACTTGTGCTTTAGTAACATCTGTGAATAAAGCCATACTGTACAATCCCAGCTGCTGCATTGAACATTGTGATCATTGCTTTCTGTGTGGAGTTATTGGGGCTCCCTCATCAGTTAGGTATAGCATACGCCTACCATCCTTGACCCTGGACCTGGTTGTAAATGCAAAGGTTCATTTTGGTAATTGTACCCCCAACCCCTTCCTTTAGATAATAAGCCTGGTATACACTCTGAAGCTAGGGGTGGTACCAATCTGAGTATTTCTGCTAAAAGTAAATGGTATGCCATATGTGGGTACTAGTTCTTTTAATGGGGGGGGGGTGCCAACTTGCCAAAAGTGGCCTGGGGGTTGCACCAATAATTATACCATTATGGTCCAAAGTCAGGCAACTGAAATGCAGTGCCAAGAAGTGCAAAGTGATTTACCTAGGGAAATAAAATCCCAGAACAGAGTACTGGATGGAAGGAGTTCAGATGGACACAACATCAGAGAAAAGGGACTTAGGAGTAATCATCAGTGACTTCCTTAAACAAACCAACCAGTATAACAAGGCCTTCTGCAAGGCTAACAGGATGCTAGGGTTTCACTGACAGAGGGTTTGACTGTAGGAAGCAGGAGGTATTATTACCTCTGTATAGGTCACTGGTAAGGCCACACCGGGAGTATTATGCCCAGTTCTGGAGCCTCCACCTAAAATAGAGCAGGGAGAGGCTAGAGATGTTATAACACAGAGTGACGAAGATGATTCAGGGCCAGGAAGGCAGATTCTATGAGGATCAGCTAAAGGTGCTGAACATGGATTCACTGGAAACCAAAAAAGAGAGGGGGATATGACTGAGACCTTCAAGTTCCTGAAAGGAATAAACAAGGGGAACTGTGAAGAGCTATTTACCAGAAACAGAGAAGCTAGGCCATGGGGTTATGAGTGGAGGTTACATGGGGTTATGAGTGGAGGTTAATGGGGTCATGAGTGGAAGTTACATGGAGTCATGAGTGGAGGTTACATGGGGTTATGAGTGGAGGTTAATGGGGTCATGAGTGGAGGTTACATGGAGTCATGAGTGGAGGTTACATGGGGTTATGAGTGGAGGTTACATGGGGTTATGAGTGGAGATTAATGGGGTCATGAGTGGAGATTACATGGGGTTATGAGTGGAGGTTACATGGGGTTATGAGTGGCAGTTACATGGGGTTATGAGTGGAGGTTACATGAGGTCATGAGTGGAGGTTACATGGGGTCATGAGTGGAGGTTACATGGGGTCATGAGTGGAGGTTAAATGGGGGAAGATTTAAAAAGGATGTGAGGAAGTATTATTTTACAGACAGAGTGGATGAGCCATGGAACGATAGGACAGCAGAGATGTTTGGTGCCTGAACCATAGATGGCTTCAAACACAGCTGGGATAGAGCTAAATGTACAGTAGCTACTCAGCAGTATGAGGGAGGTGGAAACACAGGGAACAAAAGTGGGTATAGGGTATGCATAGATCCCATAGAGACAAAAGGTCCTGGGGTATGAAAGGGTAATATGTACAGACAGTTTGGATTGTCGGTCTTTTTCTGTCATCATCGTCTATGTTTCTGTTTCTGTGTTTCAATATATCAACTACGCCTACTCTGAGTTTTCTCTGAAAAATAAAACACATTATGTTCCAAGCCCTGATGGTCACAAAAGTAACACATTTTAAAGAAAGGTCTAACTTTAAAAACAGTAGGGCTAGAAACTTTTTTTTTAATGAGAGCTTGGAGTCAGATAAACACAAAGAGATAATGACAATGTATTTTTTATGTGTTGTTATAGGTCTATACATGTTGATATACCATGTTAGTAAAACATGCTTATGAACTTTGGTTTTCAACTTTTTAGAAAAAGTGTTAATATTTTTTTTATATCAGTGTTGCTGAAATAAGTTTATTTCATAGTACTAATATATGATATTTCATATTGAAACATTGCATTGCAATAGTTTCATTATACAGTATTCATACAAAAAAACGGTTTTATAAATGTAAGAACCACTATTTCATAACTTTAAGGAATTGTAGTTCAAATGTATTCAATCTAATAAATAACTGTGCTGTTATAACCTTCCTGTCCTATATTGTAAAGCCTTTATGGCATTGCAGACATTTAACTCTGGACTCTGTCAACTCCAACTCTTCCTTGTTTTTACAGGCTTTCCTGTGAAAGCACTGGAAGTAAGACAAAGAAGGTGGGAATTAAGGTAGTGCAATAGCACTCTCAGAGATTTTTTTTTCCTTTTTAGCATTAAACTTTTTATTCAAGATTTCAACACATAAAATGTAAACAATGAATCAGAAAAAAAAACGGTATAAAAAGACAACGTAATCAAGCAGATGGTACTACACCAACTTGCAATTACGCAACAAAGGATACAAAGCATACATTGTAAGTCCAGGATGGTAAATCTGATACGAAAAAGGAGAACAAAGCAAATCTATATCCTATGAGGTGGCATCAAGAGAGCAGAGTAGAGTGAGTGTGCAGGAGAGATAAAACCGTGGAAAAGTGACACACTAACAGAAGGAGAGGTTATGGAAGAAGGATCAAGTGGGAGGATTGCTAGGCTGCGGAAGAAGAACTGACCATAGATATGACTGGAGAAAATGGTCTAATTGATGTGATAAATGTCCTGTTTTGCAATTATGGTGAAGGATAATCTTTCAAAAAGAGCCAGTTTGGCAACTGATGAATGCCAGGAGAGCAGTGAGGGGGAAAGAGTGTTGCTATGTCATTAAAATAAGTCTTTTGGCCTCCATTAGAATGCCTAAAATCCAGCATTGTAAAGGTTTAGACAGAGCAGGTAGCACTGTCAGGATTCCTAAAATACAAAGTTCTGGGGGAAGGTGGGATAGGCGTGTTCAAAGTTTTGGAGCAATTTGAAAGGATATTCTGTGGTCACAAAGCAAGTTGGGGACGGCTCCAGAGTATGTGGAGGAGTCCCACATCTGGCTGTGAGCATCTCTAACAAGTAGAGGATGGGGCAAGGGCCATAGAAAGGAGCACATGGTGGTCTTATAATATTGATGCAGAATTTTAAGTTGCATAAGATGACTCTTAGCATTGCTGTGAGTCACACAGGCAACATAGGTGGTGGTAGTCCATTGGGAGGGCTGTAAGGGGTGACCCAGTTCCATTTCCCAGCCTGCTTTGTTGGAATTAAGAATATCAAATTGGGATTGATGAATAGTGGCATATGCTCTGCTGGTCCATCCCCAAGTGCTTTGAGAATGTTGAAGCGTAGGGAGCCAGGACCAAGAGGGTGGAGTTTGAAGGGTCTTTTCATATGACTGAGTAGCTGACTGAAGTTGTAAGTAATGCCAAAAGTCAGTATGGGGGAGACATTATTTAGTCTGCAATTGCTGAAAGGATAAAAGCATTGTAGAATGCCAAATATAGAGGTCTGTGATAGTAAACAGCCCTTTCGCTGCCCAAGTGGGCCACCAAATCGATTTGCCATCAATTTGTGTGTGGGGGGGTTGGGTCATTGATAAGTATATTGTTTGGGAGGTACATATAAGGTCTTAGGGACTGATGTAAGGGTCATGCATCTATTCCAGGCTTATAGGGTGACCAGTGAGGTTCCACAGCGGTCAGTTCTGAGATCTATAGCTCTTTGCATAATATGTTTATAAGTGATTTGGAGGTGGGTGCCGATAGCTGGATTGCCACATTTGCTGATGACACCAAGATAGGAAGAGTACTTAGACTGCAACAGGAGACAAAGAAAATGCTCATGCCACATTTCTAAATTGTGTGTCACTGCCACATTCCGAAATTGTGCGTCACCGCCACATTCCGAAACTGCGTTACTGCCACATTCTGAAATTGTGCGTCACCACCAAATTCCAAAATTGTGCATCACTGCCTCATTCTGAACCTGTGCATCACTGCCACATTCTGAAATGATGTGTCACTGCCACATTCTGAAACTGTGCATCATTGCTGCATTCCAAAACTGTGCATCACCGACACATTCTGAAATTGTGCATCACTACTACATTCCTAAATTGTGTGTCATTGCCACATTCCAAACCTGCACGTCACCACCGCATTCTGAAATTATGCATCACCGCCACATTCCAAAATTGTGCATCACTGCTGCATTCTGAAATTGTGGATCACCACTGCATTCTGAAATTGCGCGTCACTGCTGCATTCCAAACCTGTACATCACCACCACATTCCAAACCTGTACATCACTGCTACATTCTGAACCTATTCATCACCTCTGCTGTCTGAAATTGTGCGTAACTGCTGCATTCTGAAATTGCTCATCACCACCGCATTCTGAAATTGTGCATCAACTGCCACATTCTGAAATTGTGCATCACCACCACATTTTGAAACTGTGCATCACTACCACATTCCAAAATTTTGCATCACTGCTACATTCTGAAATTATGTGTTCCAGCTACTTTCTGAGACTGTGTCATTGCTGCACTCCACAATTGCAGTCTGGTAACATTAAATCTCATATCTGCAGTATTTTAAAAATTGCACACAACTTTGTCATTCTAAAGCCATATTTGCCACTGCATTCCAATCCCCTGTTGCATTCTGAAGTATTGTACCTTGCATCTACACATTACATGTGCTAACATCCCCCCCATATCAGTTTTCCTTTTTCAGATGTTTACTACACCTGCAGTTTTAAGTAACATAGGAGAAGTAAGTCATATAAGGTAGCTTGCAGGGTGGACTAGGTTGTGAGTTTAGGAGATGACATCAGCAGCTCTTCACTGGAACTGACTTTTTTGAACAGTCAGTGAATTAAGGGTTACAAAATTAATTGTAACTTTTAAATGAAGTAACTTATAAATCTGATTTTTGGCATGAGGTTGATTGAGGATATGCTGATCCAAATTCTGAATTTATTGATGCCAAAAACTGTGGCCTCAGTCTCTCTTTAAATGGTTGATGACTTGGAAATCATAGGTTATGAGAACTGTCTGGTAGAACTGAGACTGTCTTCAAGGAAATGAGAAGGGTCGGGGGAAACATGATTACAGTATTTAAACACCTAAAATGGATGATGCCACCAGATCAAGTGCAGCTCTTTAAGATGCACAAGGATGAAAGGATAAGTGGACCCTTAATGTCACTGAAGGAAGAACAGTCAAGGGAAATGTCAGGCAGAACTACTTTGCAGAAAAGGTGCTAAACATTTGGAATGAACTGCCATAGCTTGTGGTATTACCTAATACTGTAGTAACCTTCTACCTCAGACTAAAGAAAATGGGGGGACAGGGCATTCACTATGAGCCAGTGAGAGGGAGGAACTCAACTGACTGCTGGCCCCCTCTTCATAAATGTGTGTGTGTGTGTATATATATATATATATATATATATATATATATATATATATATATATATTATGATTCTATAGATCAAGAGTAAAATATTTAACTTTTTTTTAAATACAAATAAGTGTTCAAAGTGGAATGGACCACATTTTCATATACTTCGCAGCAGTGTGAGGTCCTCTTGTGGTAGAAGAGGTTTTTATGTGCAGCCTGATCTCCATATTGGTTGGCCAGATTAGCCTTGGTGACTTACAATTTCTGTTATAGACAACAGTGCCCACGTTTCTCACTCAGTTAGTGCTGTCAGACAACACTGGTCACAGGTCACTGAATCAATTTTATGATTTCTATGATTGATAGCAGCAGCAAATACTGCTCTCATCATGCCAGTACTGATTACTGTGATTAATAACTTCTTTGATCAACAGTGGTAGGCACTGATATTTCAGTCTGTTGATGCTTTCTGGCACAGATGGCAGTCTCTACAGCCTGCTCTTGTCAATCCTACAAGCAATGTGTAGAAATTCCAAGATGATTAACTTACAATTCAATAAAAAATGCTGATTTTGAAGTAAAGAAGTACTGTATGGGGCAATGCTACTGCAAAATCTCGAACGGATGTAAGATATTGTGTAATTCTAATAGATTTGTTTTTCATTTAAGTGATTAGCTCATCCTTTTTTTATGTATGGG
The DNA here is from genome assembly GCA_016271365.2 of Neoceratodus forsteri. NCBI lineage: Eukaryota > Metazoa > Chordata > Ceratodontiformes > Ceratodontidae > Neoceratodus > Neoceratodus forsteri. The sequence continues at coordinate 1,398,128,280 of CM028129.1, read as the reverse complement.
AAATCAAACTGGCTAACAGTTGAGGAAATGGATAATTATAGTGCCGGTGTCTTTGTCCACAGATTTGTGTGTAAGGATGCTGGAGGCATTATGGCCGACACTGTAAATGCCAAAAGTACAAGTTTGAACTTAAGATCAAACACTGTAGCCACCATGGGAATCCCATTGTATAGGACTAGTACACGTCTAAAACCTGGCATATAATTCCTATAGTTGAAGGATTTGTTATACCAAGGAAACCACAGGTCCAGTCATGTGAGCCTGTAGATCAGTGGTTAGAGCACTAAGATGGTATTCCAGGGGCCTGGGTTCAATTCCCAGTGGGTCACATTATTTCTTTCTCACTACAATTTGTGATTTAAATTGCTGAGCAATGGATAATACTGCACCAAAACATATACTTGTCGTATCGAGATCAGACAAATTCAGACTGCTGGACTGTTTAAAGCATGTTTAAAGCAATACTTGCACAGCATTACCAGATGGAAATGTTTTAATGTTTAGGTTTAAAAATGTGCTTTATATACATTATTTAAAACTTGGAATATAATTCCTATCGAGATCAAATATTTTCAGGCTGTAGGATTGTTTATATATGTATTGTGCCTAGTCCATATTTTACCTCTGTAAGCTGTAAACCCTATGTAACTTACTTTGTCTGTAACTAATGTTTTTCTAACACAATTGTTATTTTGCACCCAGGTCACACCTGGAAATGAGCTTCAGCTCAGTGTGCCTTTCCCGGTCACCAAATTTAAATAAATAAATAATACATTTAGAGCACATTTAAGCAATATTTGTACAGCACTATTGGAAGTAAATGCTTTTAATGCATATTTTGTTTTGTACTGTTTTTGTAAAATGTATGTATGTTTATTTTTGTGTGAGTTGTGCCTATAAAAGGGCCATGTGGCCCAACACACTTAACCGATAACCAAATCAAATAAATAAAATTAAATAAATTAAATAAATAAATTAACATAACTAGTTTAAATTACAGTTGACAGATGCACCATGAAAAATGAGGAAATTCAAAGTTAAAGTTAAAAAGGATACCAGTAGGTCTGGCTGCAGGAAGAAGGACTCAGCACTCTGCAAGACACTCCCCTCCTCTGTAGGGGGAGGGCCTTTTCTCCCCTGCAGCCCTACCATTTAGATGGCCATGGATGGCAAGTCAGTGATGGGTAGACAGGAAATGGAGGCTGTTGGCTGGCAGAATGGATGATGATGAGCCTTCATGTACCATCATGCCACATCCCTAATATGCTGATGACCTGGGAAGAAAACACATGGAAAATGGCTGTGGCATCTGTGGTGGAAAAATCCTGGCATTTCAGGGCCCCATATGTCTGTCATACTGCAGCCTGAAGAGATCCTGTAAATTGGAAGTATATCCACCCCACCTCTGAAGCTACCTGGGAGGCAAACTACTGCTCATTGGGGCAGCTGAAATGTCACAATGAGACTGAGTCAGGGGTGCCTTGGGGAATCTAGAGAGAAAGGGGAACCAGAGATGGAAGGGGGAAGTAAACATTGTAAGTGAAAAAAAACATTTGTCAATGCCGAATGTTGTCTTGCTGGCATTGGCTTTGGTAGTGCAGGAGTTAGAGAGATGCATAATAGGAATGGCAGTGAAGTAGTGAACTGACACCAACCCTATCTCCACCCTGCACAGACTGACAGACATTGGGGTGTGCCTTTGGGTCATCGGCCATAACGCTTATGCCGTTTTACCTCACCCTACCCTGCAGACACCAAGTGTCGCAGTGTGCCTTGGGGTCTTTGGGACGTATATTCACCCAATTCCATAAGGAAATATGCTGAAATGGGTGCAGTATAGGAGAATGGGGTGAGCTGTGGGGCCAAAGAGTCCAAAGCACACCTTGATGCCTGTCAGTGACTGCAGGGTGGGGGTTGGGGTGGAATGGCATGAGCATTACAGCTGACAACTCCAAGTCACATCCCTGACGCCTGTCAGTCTCTACAGGGTGGGACATTACAATTGGAAACCCTAACACCCTGGGTGTGTGTTGGTATTTTCACTCCAGTTGTTTAACATAGGCTTTTTGTGACCCCACCTCATGAACAGTGGCAGTATCAGTTTGTTAGCCAAAAGGGGATTTTGCACAGTGACTGCGCCATTTGGTGTCACAGGTGTGAAAACACACTTTGGGCAGGATATGAAATATGACAGCTGTACTGTTCACGAGGAGGTGTAAAAAAGTCATGAGTATGTGTAGAAACTGTACAATGCACGCCCGTAACGCAATTACTTTGGGGATTTTTTTAACCAAATTTTCAACATAGGCATTTTGGGATCTCCGCTCATGAACAGTGTCACTGTGATTTTGTTCATCTGTCCCAAACATTGATTTCCCACAGCGACCACGCCATTGTGCGCTACATGTGCGAAAACACATTTTGGGCAGGATGTGAAAAATGACAGTTGTACTGTTCATAAAGAGGTGTAAAAAAATGGCACTGTTGAAAATCTGGAGTGAAAATATGAACAATTGGTGGTCACGAGCATACATAACTTGTTTCATGCCCTAAGCACTTGTCCAAGTCCCTAGTAATCCTCGGACCTGGCTAGACAGCATCGCTCCTTGGCCTTGGCTGCTCCCTCTACCCTCACTTATATTCTATCCTCAACTGTTAGTCTCCACCTGGATCTCCTACTTACTGCACTATCTATGTTAATACTTTTCCTGCAACTTAGCAATGCTTGTTCTACTGCTGTGTTGTTTATTTCCTCCACAGGATGTACCTACTATTCATTCCCTGTTAATTATATTGTTGCACTTGTGTTTCGTGCTCAAACTCCCTACATTCTATGTATAAGGATTTGTCTTCCCTAAGATGTAAGGTCTACTTCTCATTGTTGCATTTGTTCTGTACCTATTTTCATGATGTTATGTACTCTTCCAGGTCGTGCCTGAAAATAGTCACACTGCTGACTAGTGCACCCTACCCAGTAAACAAAAACTAAATAAATAAATAATAGAAACTGCTCAATGCACGCCTGTAATGCAATTGTTTTGGAGATTTTTTTAACCAAATTTTCAACATAGGCATTTTGGGATCTCCGCTCATGAATAGTGTCACTGTGATTTTGTTAATCTGTCCCAAGCATTGATTTCCCACAGAGACCGTGCCATTGTGTGTCACATGTGCGAAAACACATTTTGGGCAGGATGTGAAAAATTACAGCTATACTGTTTCTAAGGAGGTGCGAAAAAATTGCAATGTTGAAAATCTGGAGTGAAAATATTAGAAATTGCCAAAGTTATGAGCGTGCGTGGAAACTGCGCAATGCACGCTCGTTGCACAGTCATTTTTTGGAATGTTTTCATCAGATTTGCAACATAGGCTTTTTGGGACCCCACCTCATTAACAGTGGCACTGTTGTTTCATTAATTGGTCCCAAAAGGTGATTCCGCGCAGTGACCGTGAAGAAAAAAATTACTCACCTTAGTAATTGTGTTTCTTCTAATGGAGTCTTGCTGTATTCTGACATATGCAGTTATCCCCAACACTTGAACTGCTCTAGAGAGGAAAGAGTTAACTCTATGCCAGATCATAGAATGTTGGGCTCGAGCTCGGTTCAAACCTCTATCTGCAGCACTTCAAAGTGTAACCAGTCAGATTCTTATGAGCTAATACTAACTAACTACACCTCCTAAGTGAAAATTGTAATTGCAGTAGCCAACAGGCAACAGATTTTTGGGTCCCCAAAAGACTCAAGTCAAGAACCCAAAAAAATAACCAGGTAGTAGACCAACATATAACTACAAAAACAACTTAAGTGAAAACCCACTCCCCCTTCTAAAAGGGAGGAGTGCCAAGTACACCCCTGAGGTGCAACACTGTACCTGCCAACCCACTTCCCAAAAACAAGTTCTGAGAGGGGAGGCAAGGAGGGAGGTCAGAATACAGCAAGACTCCATTAGAAGAAACACAATTACTAAGGTGAGTAATTTTTTCTTCAAACAACATGAAGTCTTGCTGTATTCTGACATATGCAGAAGACTACCAAGCAGTACCTCCCAGGAGGAGGGTACCAAACCTATTTTGGGAATAGACTCTGCAGTACTGCTGTACCAAACCTAGCATCACTTCTAGCCTGCATATCCACAGAGTAATGCTTGGTAAATGTATGGACTGTTTTCCAGGTGGCTACTTTGCATATTTCTAACAAAGATATATCTCTGGCCACAGCTAGAGAAGCAGCTGTACCCCTAGTCGAATGAGCCCTCAGACCTGAGGGGGGTATTTTGCCTAGCTTTTCATAGCAGAATTGAATACAAGAGGCAATCCACCTAGCATAGTTCTCTTAGTAGCAGGTTTACCCTTTCCCACTTCACTATAAGTGAGAAACAGCTGAGAACAGTCAAACCTAAGTGCCTTAGTATGCTCAATGTAGTAACTAAGTGCCCTCTTAACATCCAAACTGTGTAACCTTCTTTCTCCTAAAGAAGAGTGATCAGTGAAGAACACAGGAAGATACATGGACTGGTTCAGATGAAAATCTGAAACCACCTTGGGTAACAACCTCCGATTGGTTCTAAGGACCACCATATCTCTATGGAATGAGATAAAATCAGGCTCCACTGACAAAGCTTGCAACTCACTAATACACCTGGCAGATGTGATAGCTACCAGGAACACAGTTTTCAAAGTCAAGTACTTAAGTTCTGCTGAAGCCAATGGCTCAAAAGGGGGTTGCATAAGCTGAGCAATGCAAACATTAAGATCCCAACCAGGGGTGGGGTCCTTAAAGGGAGGGTTGGTGTGAAGCAACCCTCTAAAGAACTTACAGAAAACAGGGTGAGATGCCAGGGAGGAAGCCTTCCCCACTGACAGAAAAGCAGAGACAGCTGCTAAGTGCACTTTCAGAATGGCTGGCCTGAGACCTAGGCCATTGAGATGAACCATATAATCCAGAACAGTAGCCAGATCAGCAGTGTCTGGTAAAACATCCTTACTGGAGCACCAGATGCTGAATCTCTTCCATTTAGAATTATACGTTTTTCTGGTGGCAGGTTATCGAGAGGCTTTAAGAATATCCAAGACCCCAGAGACAGGTGCAGACTTGCATATTCTAACTCTTCAAGAACCAAGCCTTGAGGTTGAGAGACTGAAGATTGGGGTACCAGATTCTCCCCTGAGAGGAGGTTAACAGGTCGTGCCTCTTGGGAAGAGATAGGGGAAGATGGACTGCTAGGGACATCAACAGGGGATACCAAGGCTGTCTGGCCCAGTCTGGTGCAATCAGGATCACCTTGCATGGTTGTGACCTGATCTTGACCAGGACCTTGAATAACAGGGGAAAGGGAGGAAAGCCATAAAGGAATTTGCCCCCCAATGCAGAACCAGAGCATCCAGGAGAATTGTGCCCATGACTGGAGGTCTGCAACAGAAGAAGGGAAGTTGATGATTGTCTGGAGCTGCAAAGAGATCTGTCTCTGGAGTGCCCCACCTTAAGAAGACTACTTTCAAAATGAAGGGGTCCAGGGCCCATTCATGATGGCCCTGAGAGATCCTGCTCGGAGCATCTGCTAGCAGATTGTCCTTCCCTGGTAGATGGACCACTACCACAGATGCCTGCAGGGCATAAATCAGAGACCACATTTTCATGGCTTCTGTGCACAAGGCTGTAGACCGAGTGCCTCCCTGCTTGTTGTTATACCACATGGTGGTGGTATTGTCTGTCCTGACCTGAACCACCTTGTTCCTTACTGAGTCCAAGAAAGCTTGGAGAGCCAGGAATACTGCCCTGCTCTTCAGAAGACTGATATGAAGAAGAGACTCCTGAGGGGACCACTCTCCCTGTGCTGTGAGGGTACCTAAGTGAGCCCCCCAGCCTAGAAGAGAAGCATATGTGGTTAGTACCACTGAATGAGTCTGACTGTTGAATGGGACTCCTTGCCTGAGATTGTCCTGATCCAACCACCATTGGAAAGCCTGGATCAGTGTCTGAGTCACTGGGATTAATTTGGTTAGAGGATCTTTTTTTCTGGGACCAAAAGGACCTCAGATGAAACTGAATGTCCCTCATCTGAAATATGGCTCCCTGTACCACTGCAGTGGAAGCTGCCATGTGGCTTAGGAGCTGAAGAAAATGTCTTACTGGTCAAGACACCAGAAAGCAGAAGGAAGAAGCCAGGTCTGTAAGGGCCTTTACCCTTGCCAGAGGAAGACAAGCCTTTGATTGAACAGTATCCAGCTCTATCCCTATGAAAGTCAGGAGTTGTACTGATTTGGGAACTGATTTTGGTAGATTGAGAAGAAACCCCAGGGAAGTGAGCGATTGCTGTGTCACTTGTATGTCTGACTTGACTTGGTCTGAGGACTGTCCCACAATGAGTCAGTCATCCAGGTATGGGAAAATGGAGATATTTTTGTCTCCTGAGAAAGGCCACTACTACTGCTAGGCATTTTGTGAACACCCTTGGAGCTGATGTTAGCCCAAAGGGCATTGCTCTGAACTGATAATGGCCTGAAGGCAATTCAGACCTGAGGTACTTTCTGTGGGAGCACCTGATGGGAATGTGAAAATAGGTATCCTTGAGGTCCAGGGAGGCCAACCAATCCCCTGGCCTCAGAGAGGGAAGAATTACTCCCAGAGTCAACATTTTGAATCTTGGCTTGACAAGGTGTTTGTTTAGGTATCTTAGGTCTAGGATGGGCTGCCACTCCCATCTTTTTGGGGGTAAAAAGGATCTGGAGTACAGACCCTTGCCCCTGTGTGGAGTAAGAACTCTCTCTATGGCTCTGAGAGCCAGCAGAGAGGAAACCTCTGCTTCTAGGGCAATGATTTCGGAGATGTTTGCAGGTGGAAAAGATCTGACCCTCAGTTTTGGAAATTTTTTGAAGCTGAGGGCCAGTCCCTGGCTTACTACCTCCAGGACCCACGTGTCTGAGATAACAGACTTCCAGGCCTGGAAGTAGTAAGCCAGCCTGCCTCCTACTGGAATAGGGGAGTTGACCCGGGCTACCACATTAGGGTGTCTGCTTGGCAGGAGCCTTAGACTGGGAGGAGGATGCAGCCCTGCTCATCCCCCTTCTGCCTCTCCCTCTGAAGAACCCCCTCTGAGGAAAAGGAGAGGAGGCCTGTGCCTGGTAGAAAGGCCTGTGAAAAGGCCTGCCCCTGCCCCTAGACTGCTGCTTTTGAGGAGTTGCCTGCCTTTCCTTGGCCTGTGCACTCCTGTAGGTGGTCCTGTACTCATCCATCTTTTTCATGTAACTCTCTGTCTGCTCCCCAAACAGAGAATTACCCACCACAGAGAAATCCATGGCCTTAGCTTGAGTGTCCTGTGAGAGGCTAGTATATCTGAGCCAAGCAAATCTCCAAAGAGACACAGATGTAGCCATGACTCATGATGACACATCATTTGAGTCCACAGCAGCATGAAATTGGATTTTAGATGCCCCAATCCCATCAGCAGCCACCTCCTCCAGCTCCTTGGCTAGCTGGGGGGGAAGCCTGTTTAGCCAGTTCCAGAACAGTATCCCATCTGGACTTCTGGTATCTGGCTGTGTAGGCCATGTAGTTTGCCTGCCTGAGTCCCAAGGAGGATGCCAAGTGCTGTTTTTTGGCCATAGCGTTCACCTACCTGGAGTCTTTATCTGGGGTGTATGAAGCCAAGGGTATGTTAGCCTTGTCATAGGCTGCAGCCTGCATGACCCCAACATGGCTGCATTGTTGGAGTAAGAACTCCGTACCTGAGCCTGACAGCATATACCTACATAGAAACATAGAAGTTGACGGCAGATAAGGACCACAAGGCCCATCCAGTCTGCCCATTTCCTTTTCTACCTTATGAATGTGCCATAGGCCTTTGCTCTGTCAATGGCCTATCTATTCCTATACGCATCTGTATTGCTCCCTTATGCCTATTCCATACCTGTTTGAAGCCCTGCACTGTATTCATATCCACCACTTCCTGAGGTAGGCCGTTCCATGCATCCACCACTCTTTCTGTGAAAAAGAACTTCCTCACATTACCCCTTAATCGGCCTCCCTCTAATCTCATGCTGTGTCCTCTTGTCCTGCTATTTTTCTTATATTGAAACATGTTAGACTCTTTCACCTTGTTAATGCCCTTAAGGTGTTTGAATGTTTCAATCATATCACCTCTCTCCCTCCTCTGCTCTAGGGTATACATATTGAGTTCAGCTAATTTGTCCTCATATGTTTTCTGATGCAGTCCCTGCACCATTTTGGTTGCCCTTCTCTGGACTGCCTCAATTTAGTTAATGTCCTTGTGAAGGTGTGACCTCCAGTACTGCACGCAGTATTCCAGATGGGGTCTAACCAGTGTCTTGTAAAGAGGGATTATTACCTCCCTCTTCCGACTTGTGATACCCCTACTAATACACCCCAACATCCCTCTAGCCTTACCTACTGCTTTGGAGGTCTGCTTGGATGATTTCAGGTCATCAGTGATGATGACGCCCAAGTCTCTTTGTTCCCTTGTGACTGCCAGCATCTCCTCTCTCAGCCTATGGGTGGCTTCAGGGTTTCTCTTCCCTATGTGCATGATCTTGCACTTCTTTGCGTTAAACTCCAGTTGCCACTCTTCTGACCATTTTGCTAGTTTATCCAGATCTCTTCTCCTTCTGCCCACACCATCTGGATCATCTACTCTGTTGCAGATCTTGGTGTCATCTGCAAACAGACAAACCTTACCCTCCAGTCCATCTGCAATGTCACTGATGAAGATATTGAAGAGGACTGGCCCCAGGACTGATACCTGAGGTATTCCATTTGTGACTTGCATCTCTTCTGGCTGTATACCGTTTGCCACCACTCTCTGTTTTCTGCCCACCAACCAGTTTGCCACCAAGTTGACCAACGTCTGACCCACCCCAAGTCTACCCAGCTTATTAATCAATCTTCTTTGTGGAACAGTATTGAAAGCTTTGCTGAAGTCAGGGTAGGCAACATCAACTGCTCCCCCTTGGTCTACCACTCTGGTTACCCAGTCAAAGAAATCTATGAAATTAGTTTGACAGGACCTTCCTTTTGTACACCCATGCTGTCTTGGATCCTGTGCTCCTATGGATTCCAGGTGTTGCACTATCCTTTCCTTAAGGAGTGTCTCCATAATCTTGCCCACTACTGAGATAAGACTGACTGATCTGTAGTTCTCTGCCTCCTCCCTGCTACCTCTCTTGTGGAGCGGGATCACATGAGCCCTTCTCCACTCTTCTGGGACCTCTCCTGTGCTCAGGGACTCCCTAAACAGTTCTGATAATGGCTCTGCTAGTTCCACCCTTAGCTCTTTTAGTACCCTGGGATGTATGCCATCAGGTCCCATTGCCTCGTCCACCCTGAGCTTATCGAGCTCTTGTAGGACCCTTTCTTTTGTGAAAGGACTAGAGCACACCTCCCTCCCCCCTTTGTCCACGGTGCAGAACTGTGGGCCCTGCCCTACCTTCTCTTCAGTAAATAGTGAGCAGAAGTATCTATTTAGGATAGATGCTTTTACATGGTTCTCCTCCTCACATGCCCCCTTATCCCCTTTGATCTTAGCAATACCCTCTCTGGACTTTCTCCTTTTATTAATGTATCTATAGAAAGTCTTGTCACCTTCTTTTACTGTTCATGCTAGTGTTTCCTTGGTTTGGGCTTTTGCCTGCCTTACTGCCTTTCCTGCTTCCCTTAGGGAGTTTGGTATACCTCCCTATCTTCAACCTGCTGTGTTCCCTTATATTTCCTGAAGGCCAGCCTTTTGGCACTGACCTTTTCTGCTACTGTGTTTGAGAACCAAAGTGGTTTCCTTCTTCTTTTGCAGTTTCTTTTCTCACTAACACAATGGGATGTTGCTTCAAGTATTGCATCTTTAATGCTTGCCCACTTTACCTGTAGCCCCTCACCTGTATTTCTTTTTGCCAGGGCTAGCTTAACTCTGCTGGCTATCTTATCAAAGTCATCTCCTCTGAAGTCCCATATTTTTGCCTTGGAATGGGATGATTTTGTTCTAGTGGCCAAATTGAACCATACCATGTGATGGTCACTGGCTCCCAGGTGACCTTCTACCTGGAGATCTGTGATCCTTTCCCTGTTAGTCAGTACTAGATCTAGGATAGCCCTGTCTCTTGTGGGTTGTTGTACCAGTTGTTTGAGGCTCTCCCCCTGCAGGAAATCCACCATGTGCCTAGTTCCTGTCCATTCTCTTGTCCACAGGAGGTAAATAATTTGGTGTATGGAGAATTTTTTGTGTCTGTTTCCCAAAAGATTCATGGAGGGGAATAGACAGCCTCTTGGACTCTGGGATGTCCATCATTTCTACAAAGTCAGGCTCTTCTTGTTCCTCAACAGCTTCAACCAGAGGGGGCTGGAGGGTTTCTGCCACTTTTTCTGTAGAACAAATAGTGGGATGGGGACTCAGAAAGCCTTGGAGGGGAAACATTAGAAGGTCTGTCTGGGGAGATGTCCGGTTCAATGGGCTCATCCAGACCTTTCACACCATCATCATCATCATCATCGTACCCTTCTTCCCCTTACAAATCCAGTTCATAATAATCATCTGGACAGTATTCTGGAACTGGAGGAACCAACGGAACCGAGCGCCTACCAGGAGGTGCCGGACCGGACAGAACCGAACGGAGTGATTCCACAATACTAATCACCTGGCTATCTCTTCAGCGGTTGGACATAATGGTTCTGGATCCAAACTGGTTGATTTTTTCTTTCTCTTTGATGGAACTGACCCCTCAGGATCGGCTTTCCTTTTGGCCGAGGAAGTATCACCCAGGTCAGTGGGCACTCCCTCAGGTTCAGTCAGACCGGGCTGGCCATCTGGATCAGCGGACATCTCGGCCTCCTTTTCCTTAAGCCTACCCAATCTTTTGTCCAGGGTGGCCTTTGGAAAATGTTTGCAGATCTGGCAGTCTGAATCGAGGTGGTCAAACCCCAGACAATAAACACAAGTGGTGTGAGGGTCTACCTTAGCAAAGGCATCCCCACACTCACTACAGTGTTGAAACCCATTGGGCCTGGTTTTTCTCTTGGGTTTCTCAGACGTAGCCATCCTAACCACTTACCCTTTAGCAGCTTAAAAGCCAGGCAAAACCCCCCTATCGGTTACCAACCGTGTTACAGGCTGTGTAAAAAAAGTCTAAAAGTTATGTTTTCTTGAAATTGATAGGGACAGGTACCTCACACTAAGAAATTAAAGAATAAAACTAAAAACAACACAATCGGTTCCAAACTGGACCGACTGACAAACTTTACAATTTCTACACAGAAATAAACAGTAATTATACTAAAGTCCACTACCTACAACACTTACTGTACCACAGACAGGGATCTGAACCGAAAAAATAAAGACAAAAAATGGTATAAAACCAACGTTTTACTAGGACCGAACCGACAAGCGAAGGAGCAATCTCCAGAGCGACTGTTCAGTTAGGCGGAGTAAAGAATCTGATGGTTACACTTTGAGGTGTTGCAAACAGAGGTTTGAACCAAGCTTGAGCCCAATGTTCTATGCTGTGGCATAGAGTTAACTCTTTCCTCTCCGGAGCAGTTCAAGTGCTGGGGATAACTGCATATGTCAGAATACAGCAAGACTTCATGTTGTTTGAAATGACCTTTTGAGACCGAATAATGAAATCACAATGCATGTGTTCATGAGGTTGGGTCCCAAGAACCCCATGTTGAAAATTTGGAGTCAAAAGTCAAAAAGATGGCCAAGATATCCACCTAAGTTGAACCCCCCCACACGCACTGGACCTCCAGAGGTAAGTATGGGGTAGGGGGGTGTGGGGAGGGGGAGTGCGCAGAGGGTGGGTGCAGGTTGGAAGAGGAGGGGCATCCTCATGACAAGGGACTGTTTTCTTGTTTACAGGGACAAATAAAAAAAAACATTGGAGGGAGGTTTTTTTTCCACATTTTACAAAAACATACATTTGGGCACACTGGGGTGGGCTCCCAGTGTGCAACCTGGGTTTTTTTTGGGTGGGGGACTGAAGCCGATGGGGATTGGGCACCCTGATTGGCAAAGAAAGTGTGTCTGTGTTGGGGGGGACATGATGCCGATGGGAATTGGGCACTCCCGTCGGCAAATAAACTGAACTGGGGAAGGGGCATGCTGACAGGGGGATTGGCACCCCGTAGTCAGCTTTCTGGGGATTGTGAGAGGCAGATGGCAGGAGCCACCGCCATGTTTATTGAAATATTTCACCAGGCAAGGCACATAGGGAGGCATGTCATCTGTGCCGCTGCATGACGAGCTTGATTCCAATTGCAGCGGCACATTTGTTTCAAGTTGGTGGCACTTTGAATAATACTTGTGTCACCGCTAGCATGCTGGCTAATTGGAGAAAGAGGGATGCACCTATTAAGGCATGCCCTGCATTCACCAACAGTGACACACCTTTGCATTTCTCCTACTACCACAAAATGTTGCTTGCACATGAGCAAGACAACATAAAAAGGGCTGCAGTGCCTAGCTGAATAGGCTGTTGGGTTTCCAGGGTTTAAAGCATACTCTTAAGAGTGCATATGCCATGGTGCCTGCAGGTAGGAGAGAGGGGGAAATTATGATGTCATGTGGTACTTTGAGGGGTGCCGCTCTGTGTAACAGGGCATGGACTTAAACAAACACCACATGCTTTGTAATCAGCAGGGCCCACCTCCAATGATGTCCTAGACTAGCCCAAACTAGCAACATATGCTTACCTCCTTATCCTCTGTGACCTCCCACAGCAAGGAGAAGGCCCCTTGTTAGGGGTAGTACTAGTCCAGAGCATTCCACTTGAAGACTGGCAGAGAAGGTAGCTCAGGACTTGGTATTGCACCACTAGATGGAGACAGGTTAGCCAGAGGGAATAACAGAGGGAGGCCGGAGTAGGAGGAAAAGAGTGTGTGTGTCTGTGTGTGTGTGTTTCTGTGTTCGTGCATGCGTATGTGTCTGTGTGTGTGTTAAATTCTGACTTTGGCATAGTAAACAGGTTTATAATGAAGAATGGTTAAAACTTACATTATTGTATTATGAATGACTAGCACTATGCTTCAAAAGGCAGAGCCAAGTTATTTTATCTTTCCTAGATTATATTATGACTATTGGCCTTGCACATGCACAGCATGTCCCTGCAGCATGGGCAAGCTCCCTGGCCCAGCCGTAGGGTATGCTGTGGTGCAGGAACTTGCTGACAATCCCCCCTGACTGAGGCGCATTACCCCAGCATGGTCTGCTTCCGGATGTGGTGACTTGAGTTCACTCCCAAACCCAGCTCACCTGCATGGCAGTATGACCTGCTGCCGCTAGGCCATCTCTCATTTGCTTTAATACACTAATTAACTCCATGTTCTCTGGTTCTCCCTGTGTCCCACCCTCTCCTTGGAGACTCCTCTTAGCTTATCTGTGGTAGCTTTAGTTTGTTACTCTTGCCCCATGGCTGACCTCTTCAGTGACTGACCCACAGGTGGTGGATATTGTTTATCTGGAGACTGAGAAGAGTGTACGAGTATCCTGGTGTAAATGTGCACCATGTCTGTACCTGTCAGTACCTGAGAGCGCACATGTTTGCTGAGGGGGGCAAATGCCTATGTCCCACCATAGATATGAGGAGTTAGGAAGGCTCCTGCTGTAATGGCTCCCTTGTACCCACCAACCTCATTGGTCCCTCCATCAGATGCTGCTCTGCCTCTCGTGCATTTGTCTAGTGTACTTACCAGGTCAATAAAAACTAACTAACTAATTAACTAACTAACTAACTCACTAACTAACTAACTTACTAACTACACCAATAAATGCACTTTGTGGTTTACAAACTGAATACAGAACCCTACATAGTAACACAGTATTGTGATGATGGGAGGGACTTAGGCTCCATAATCATCACCTCTCTTGCTGTACTGCAGTAACTGAACCCAATTTGAGTATGGACATTGGGCACACATCAAAGCTTAACAACTAGAATGTTACTCATAGTCTTGCTGTATAATCCTTAATTCAATTCTCTCCCCTAGGAATCTATCTATAGTAGTCCTGCTTTGAGAGTCTATACACTGCTAGTTTCTACAACCTCACTAAATAGATTTTTCCCAGATGCTAATCACCTTTTGTGTAAAGTAATTCTTATCAGTATCACCTCTAATTCTGCCCTTTCCCCACACAGTTTGAAAACATGCCACTAGCTCTGATTGTACTCAACAATTCAAACATCTGTGTATTCTCCAACCTGTCTATCCCCCTTTACTATTTGGAACACTGTGGTCAAATCCCCTTTTGACCTTCTCTGTTAGGTAGAATAATTTGAGCTTGCCTCCTAGGTAATTCATTTTTAACTGGACCATAGTAACCTGGCCATGGATTTACATACCCCGTGGTATTATATAAACTGCCATAGAACACTGAATACTGATAAGAAACATATGGTACAGTAACTATTATATCTGGAGCTATCTGAACTTACATATTTTCTATCACAAAGTTTTGCAAAATTACATATCTGGAAATCACTGGCCCCACAAATCAGTTTGGTGGCCCTGTGCTAAACCATCTTGATCTCTTTGATGTCTGTTGTGTACTATGGTAACCAGAACTGGACACAGTACTCCAAGTGTGGTCCAGCTCAGACCTTATACAGAGACAGGATCATCTCCCTTGACATGCTCCTTATTCCCTTCTGATGCATCCCAGAATTGCATTTGCTTTCTTGACTGCAGCAGTACACTGCCTGCCTGACTTCAGCACTCTGTGAAATGAATTACAAATCATGCATTACCTGACATGGTATTAGTTACATTGAAACTGGTGGAGAATGATGATATTGAGGTCTTCCAGTACATATCACAGTGTTTGATGGCATTACTGCTGCTAGATCACGAGAAAACTCTTGATGGTTGACTACAGGAAATTTTTGTTTCCTGTAGATTAATAATGTGTACAAATAAACTAAAACTTAACAACCTCTTCAAGTATTGCAATCCTTACTTGTGCCTTTTAAAACAGTTACAGTGTTTTGAGCTATTTCAATTAATTATTCTCTGGTCATCTACACTTGGCAAAGAAAAATATTCACTGTTCTTATGGTCTGAACAAATTTTGTTTATTTACAATTTTTGACCAGGAAATGCACATTAAGCTGTGATAGCTTGTTCCAGGTGTGTCCTGCAGGGTGGGTTACATGGACCCGTATTTTTTTTTTAACAACAAATCAATATAGTTTTCTTGTTAGGTCTTGGATATACATGTCAGCAGCAATAAAAAAAAGGAAAATGGTTGATCTAGGAAACTGGCACTGGCTGTATGGTTATATTCACATTAGAAATGGTTTAAACCTTTGGGGAATGTTACTGGCTGGAGCGCCTTCTCCTGCAGATGGAAAGGAGATTTATGATGGATCATTGCCAGTGTTTAAAGGTTTTGGTGTTTATTTGGCTACACTGTATTTTTAAGTAAAAAATATACTGTACAATATGCCACATATAAATAGTATCTAATACATAGTCAGAAGTGTTGCTTCTCATTTATCAAGATATTAGAGTGACAGTATCACAGCTGGAAGAAACCACAGTGGTTGTAACAACCTAATGAAGTAATTATCTGTTTGCCAGCTCTCTTTTTTACAGTCCACTAGTTAACACTGCAATGGTACCCTTATCTGTAACACCTTCTATGAGTTTTCACTGTCATGTTTGATATTAGCAAATAATTCTGAGGAAGAACATAAAATTGATGATATCTACAATGGCCGGCTATCAGCATCAGCAATAAGGACTTTTGCTTTATTAACCCATAAAGTTAATATCTGACCAAATGTTGACTTTGCCTTAAATGTACCACCCAAGAAACTCATCTTAGGAATAGCACCTTGTTTTATAAGCAAGTAGATATTTGTTGGCAGATACCTTAGTTTAATTAACAAGTTTAATACTCACAGAATAATTGGTAGGTTCTCAACATCTTCCTTAGTCCCAATCAGTGACACCGTAAGGGTGGGTTCTAATTGTTTTTGTGCAATTTGGTTAATGAAATGGATCTTAAACTGATAGTGGTAAACTGCAACAAAAAATCAATAATAAAAGTGTTTTACATTTCAGTTGTAAACATTCATATAACCTTTTTTTATATTTTCAGAACTGCACATTGTCATTATCGAACAAGTACAAAAATCAGTATCAGGTCACATTTATATTGTCATTTGCAAGCAACTGTATCTGTGATATAGGAATCCTATATGATAAACAATAACATTTAGAAAATTAAAATTATAACATAAAATATTAACTTTATAAACCTCAAACCAAGTACTGGGGCTAATAAAAACCTATCATAACACTATGGCTCTCTTGTCAATCAGGGAACCCATCTGAGGCGGGGGGGGGGATTAATGAATGTCAGTTACTATAGTAATGTATTTCCTCACAATCAATATGGATAGCTGAAATACAGTTCAACAAGCATATCACTAAGATCTACAAAGGATAGTTTAAATAACTAAATATGATCAGTCTCTAACTCTTTCCCAGCAATGCCCACCTCAACCATCTTTCAGTAAACTGTTCAATCTTACTTTGAACTTTATATGGCAATCGTTCCACTTCTTGTATAGACCCAGTAATATGTTTCCACTCTGCACCTGTTGGGGGCTCAGGCTTCAATCATTTATGTGTTATTGCCTTATTAATTGCAGCAACACAGATATACCATAAATACAATATATTTATCCCCTTGACTCCTATGGGTGGAAGTCCCAAAACCACATTAGCAAGAGAGAGACAGGGCTATTAATTTGAAACAAAGTTTGCAGAACCTGTGTCACTTCTTGTCTGAAATTATGTAAAACTGGACAAGAGTAAATAACATGAGAATGAGAAGCCCTTTGTTCCCCGCATCCCCTCCAACACTGGGGTGTAATGGAGCTATCCCACTTAGCCTGTTATTGGGGGGTAAGAAGGAATGTAACCTTTACCTTCCACATGTATTCCTGCCACTGTGGAGATGAAGTGACTTTAAATGAGCCTTTCCAAATTTTTAACCATTCCACTTTTGCAAGGTGAAAGAAAGTCTGCTTCTTTTTTTTTTCGAATTCTGTTTTTTCCATCAGCCAGTGGAACCCTCTCAGGCATCCTGTAGTACCCCCTGACTCTACCTCTGTACCTGAGAGGCCTCCTGAAACCTGGCACCAGCTCGGCTAACCCCCCCGGCTCTGAGCCCCCCGAGGTAGGGCCGCCCTATCCACCCAGGGTGCTCTATCTGCAAATTCAGGCCGGGCTGGGCTCGCCCCAGGTAAAGAGTTCCCCCTGGTGGTGGAGTGTGGTCCTGGTGGATACAGGTGCCATCGCATATCCACTTGGCTGGGTATTTTTGCTTTGTCCTCACCCCTCCCTCATTACTCCCTCCCTCCCTCTCCCTGATGGAGTCCGGTGTGCAATGACACCAGGGAACATCTTGCTGTAACTCTGCAACCCTCTATTTCTGGCCCTGAGCATTGCAGTACCTCCGGTCTCCACCAGAGGTCACTGTGGTGCCGGGCAGAGAATCCCTGCCCCCCCTGAGGAAGGAGAGCTGTCCTCCAGATGCTCAATCCTTCCTCCCCCCGCCGACCCCCGGTGACCTAGGCTTGCTCCCAAACCTGGGTCGCCAGCATGGCATGAGGTGTGGCATCCAGTGCCTCAACCCTCAGTGCCACCGGGCTGGTGAAAGTCTGCTTCATCTTCCCATTTTCTCTTTACTAAAGCTGCGGCATCCGCTCTATGGTTATTAAGAAATTGGTATATCTGTGAAATAGCTCTTCTGGGGGCTGACATAGGTAATAAAGTATGAAGCCCTGGCTCCAGAGGAGCCACGGGGCAATCTTACCTCACTGCCTGAGTTTGGTCTGTATAGAGGCCTGGATTTACATATAGTGAAGTAAATCAGGTTGTGTCTAGCCAAAAGCCTCTCGGCATTCTGCAAATGAGAGAATATTATCTCCTCTCATCAACTTTGTCAGATGTTGGAGTCCTTCTCTATTTTGCCACCTATAGTATGGGTCTATTTTGCCAGGTGTGAAATCTGGGGCATCAGTAAACTAGCAGTTGCACCAAAAGTCAATTTGAACCTGGGGGTACTTTTGAAAGTGGTCCCAGGCCTGAAAAGTGAGTCGGATCACCAATAATTGATTCAAAATGGTTGATCTGGCCCATGAGGGGAGAAACAACTGAGACCTGATGGGTCACTCACATGAGAGAGCCCTTTCCATATCTTGCCAATGGGACCAGGAAGGCATGGAGTCCCACAAGAATGCCCACCTAACTTGAGCAGCAATCCAGTATTTTCACAAATCCAGAAGTGCCCTACCGCCCATCCTTATTAGCTAACAGTAACATTCCCCGCACCCATGGTCTTTTATTAGCCCATAGGAACCTAGAAATCTTCCTTTGAACCTCTGTAAACCAGCTTTGTGCCAATAGGGTCAGAACACACTGGAATACATATAAAAATCAGGGTAGTAAATTCATTTTCACTGCTTGTATGCGGGCATACAGAGGAAGTGGTAATACTGACTATCTTGCAAGATCTGCTGCTAGTTGTTTAATCAGGGGGACATAATTATCTAAATAAAGATGCTCATTCATGGCTCTCAGTGCAATTCCTAAATATCTAAGCCCCTTCAGGTCCCAGTTCATTGGAAACTGTTGGTGAATTCTTTGAGTTGGTGTATAGTAAAATTTCAATATTTCAGATTTTGTGGCATTTAAGGACTATCCTGAAAGAAGAGAGAATTTCTGTATCAACTGCATCACTCTGGGGAGGGAAGTGTCTGGGCTTGTAAGGTACAGGAGCACATCATCCGCATACAGGGCAATTTTATGCTCCTGCATACAGAACTCCACTCCCTTGACCCCTGGGTCTTGCCTAACCTGTTGAGTCAAAGGTTCAATATATAAAGCAAATAGCAGGGATGACAGTGGGCACCCCTGCTTAGTACCCCTATTTAATTCAAACCTCCTTGAGATCATACCATTTGTATGGATGTACACCTGTGGGCAGGTATATAATCTCCTGATTATACCCAAAAAGGTCCCTGAGAAACCAAACCCAGCAAGGATCCTATATAAAAATTCCCAGCTTTCTTGATCAAAAGCCTTTTCGGCATCAGGACTGAAAATCAAGGCTGGTGTGGAGGTGTTATTAAGGTTGTCTATAATATGTAGTGTACGGTGTATGCTATCTGCTGCCTGGCAACCTAACACAAGCCCAGTTTGCTCCTTATGGACTATAAAAGGGATAATGTGTTCCAGCCTCCTGACTAATATAGTTGTTAAGTACTTATAGTCAACATTTAAAATGGAAATTGGATGATAAAAGGCACAGAAGGTAGAGTCCTTGCTGGGCTTGGGCACAGCAGAAATGAAAGCCTGTTGCCATGAGGGGGTTAACCCGGAACCCTCCTCCATGGTCTCTTGGTAGGCCAATCACAAGAAGGGGACTACTATGTCTTTAAATTTTTTATAAAATTTGGTCGGGAATCCATCCATACCAAGACTCTTCCCTGTTTTACTGCTTCCTATAACTGAATAAATTGCTGATTTGGTGAGGGGCAGTCTAACATTTTATTCTGTTCCTCAGATAGGTGAGGTAGTCGTAAGTGTTCCAAAAAATTTGTAGTTTGGCTGGGTCAGGTTTCGATTGTTGTGTGTACAATTTCTGGTAGTTTTTACATTTTTTATAAAATTTGGTTGGGAATCCATCCGTACTTGGACTCTTCCCTGTTTTACTGGTTCCTATAACTGAATAAATTTCTGATTTGGTGAGGGGGCCTTCTAACATTTTATTCTGTTCCTCAGATAGGCGAGGTAGTCGCACGTGTTCCAAAAAAGTTTGTATTTTGGCTGGGCCAGGTTTCAATTGTTGTGTGTGCAATTTCTGGTAGTGTGTTGTAAAGGCTTCTGAAATTTCCTGTAATCTAATTACTCTCTCTCTCTCTCTTGCGGATGTACGACCTGAGTTATTTGGGCTTGTGCTCTTCTCACCCATAGGCGTAATGCTAACACATTCATATAACTTTGTACCAGAAAAACATTTTGTAAAAAAAAAAAAAAAGTCAGTTGACCGGAATCTACAATAGACTTGATTTGTCAAGCACGGTTACAAAACAATAAAGTTACCCGTAGCCTCTGACCGAAGGCAGAAAAACAATATCTAAATATAAAAACACTGGCACATCTCAATCATACCACATTAAGCAGGACACCCTCTTTTTCCCATCATTCTTCCCCAAAACCTCTTTGCTTTGTTGTACTACAGTATTAATATTTATTTATTTATTTTTTTTATTTATTTGTAAATCAGACAACCTTTGAACTAAGTGCTCATTTGCAAAGGTTCCACGTTAAACATTGTAATAAATATATTTGGATACAGGCAGCATAGATGAGCATTTGTTAATACAATCAATACATTGGATACATACAGCTCCAGTGAGAATTGTCAAAGCAACAATAACCAAATATACAATGTAAGTTATGTATTCATAAATAAATCAGTTGATTATTGTAGATGTAATTACTTCCTACATGAGTTCAGAAGGAAGAGGGGGGTGGTGAGAGTGGGAGGCAAGGTTTCAGGGAGGCAATGGTGGACTGGGGTGGGGATGGGGTAAATTGGATGGCCAGGCTCAGGTTAGGAATTAGAATAGGCATCTGCATGAGGAATCTCGAGTGAGTTCCTTCTTGAGGGCACTCTTGAACTGAGACATTTTTGGTAGCTCAGAGATGGAGGTAGGGAGGTTGTCAAGCCAGTGAGCAGCACAGTAAACAAATTATCATTGACCCCGGTTTGTTCTACATTTGGGGACTACCAGTACATGTCTTGCCATGCTCCTGTTAGTATACTGGTTGTGGACAGGGTGGAACAGAAAGGCCATGGCAGGGGGAGCAAGGCCAGAAGGTGCTTTTTTGGCCAAGGCCATACTCTGTTACTTTAAGTGCTCCCTCAGGGGAAGCCAGCCAGTGAAGGAATAAAGAGTACAGCTGTGTGTGAGTCTGTCTGAACCTGAGATGAAATGGCAGGCCCTATTGAACAGTACCCCTACCCTATCCAAAGAAGTGCCAGAGGCTTCTCCATATACAGTGAGTCCGTAGTCGATGAGTGGGAGGATAGAGCTTGCTACAGCCAGATGCCTGGTCTCATGGGTTATGTTCAGGTGCTTCCTAAAGAGGGGCCCTAGTTTTCTGTTGGTCAGGCTAACAGTGTTGACCACATGCTCTGTGAAGGTAAGAGACTCATCCAGTTTTGCCCCCAGATACCTAAAGGTACACACCTGTTCTAGCAGGGATCCCAGTGCATTCAGGATGGTCAAGGGGAGAGTATTTCTTCTTAGATGGGTACTAACAAAGAGCATGATTTTAGTTTTTTTTTATAATTAAGGACAAGCTTGTTCTGCTTGAACCAGTGTTCAAGGCAATCAAAGCTGCTTTGAAGTTCTCATGAGATGACCACATGCTGAGGGCTGCTCTGCAGGGACAGACTAGAAAAAAAGGGCAGTGGTCTTGTCATTTTTTATAAAGAGTATCTTGAGATAAAATAAATCCCTACTCCATTATTAGAATCTGGTTGTGAAAGTCTTTTCTTAGAAATTATATTAGGAAAGACAAAGAAGTTAATAATAGGGTGTATGTATAATCTCCCAAATTCAAAATTACAAGGATTGGAAGACATTATGAAAATAGCAGAAAATGTTAAGAATAAAGAGATGATAATAATGGGTGACATGAATTTAAATTGGTTAGGGCATGATGTAAATAAATATAGGAAACTGCTGCATAAAGTTAACTTAGAACAAATTGTAACTGAGGGTACCAGACAGAACTCTAAAACAAAGCAGTCTTCACTTATTGACTGGACTGCAGTCAATGACATAATGAATAATGCTACCTCTGGGGTTTTTCCTAATGTTATCAGTGACCATTGTCCAATTTTCTGTACATGGAGTAAGAAAAGACCTAAGGGGGAATTTCAAAATTGTTGAAACAAGATCACTAAATGATGCGAAATTACAAGGGATAAAGCAATAGTTTTCTGAGGTTAATTGGTATAAATTACAAACTGTAGGTGATGTAAATGAGGCTGTTGAAGTATTCCAGAAAATATTGGAATGAATAATTAACAGAAGAGCACTGAAAATAAAAAAAATGAATAAGGGGGGTTAGTAATAAGTGGTTAAATAAGGCTCCTAAAATTAATGAAAGAAAGAGACAAGGCCAATCAGATCTATAGAAAAATCCAGACTCGAAAGAGACTAGAATTGTTATCAACAATTGAGAAATGAGTGTAAAAGAGAAATAAAAAAGCTAAAGCTGTTTATTATAAAAAATGAACACGTTACCAGTTTTCAAGATTAATGTAAATTTTGGCAAAGTTTAAATAATTTGATTTCACCTAGGGTTAAGAATGATAGTAGGGGTTTGGTGAACAGGGATTAAGAGATAACTGATAACAAACATATAGCTGATTATCTTAATGAGACATTTACTAGTTTACAAGATTATCTACAGGACTTTGGTGAACCAACTAAACAAGGTACTTTGGGACTAAGTACGCCTGAACCTAAATTTTATTTTGGAGAAATCTCTTGGGGAGAGGTATATTCTGAGTTAACTAGGCTAGATGCTTTGAAGGGGTCAGGACCTGACATGCTAGACCCAATAATATTAAAATATGTTGCTAAAGAAATAGCATATCCTTTGCAAATAATATTTAACAAATCCATCTGTACAGGCATTGTTCCAAATCTGTGGAAAACAGCAATAGTCCCTTCTATTTTTAAAGGTGGATCGGCAAATTTGCCAACCAATTATCGACCAATATCGTTGTTGTTAGTGGTTGGTGAAATACAAGAAAAGTTACTCCATTTTCAGGTCTTGGAGTACTTAAATAAGTACAGTTTGTTGATGACAGCACAGCATGGTTTCCGGGAAGGGTGTGGTACGATGATGGCCTCGGTCACATTCATGAACGACCTTCATGTGAATGTGGACAGTGGGATGTATGTTGGGGCAGTGTTCATGGACCTGACCAAGGCCTTCAATCTTGTAGATCACCCCCAATGGAACTTAAATTTAGGAAATTGGGCTTTGGGGACTCTGTAATTCGTTGGTTCCATAGTTATCTTACTGGATGGATGCAGCAAGTCCATGTTAATGGAGTAATGTCTGAATCAAGACACATAGAGTACGGTGTTCCCCAGGGCTCAATTTTGGAACCTTTATTGTTTTCAATTTATATAAATGAGTTACCATCTATTTGTACTGAATCATCAATTATTTTGTAAGTAGACGATGTTGTGTTGTACATGGCAAACAAAGATATTGAGAAAGTCCAACTAATTCTGGGTAATGAATTTGACAACTTGACAAGATGGCTGAAGGAAAATCGATTAGCTCTTAATAAGAAAAAAAAAATAAGGGAATGTTATTCTGCTCAACCCACGAAACCAAGAAGTTACAGGAACCTTTTAATATAATAGCAGATTATGGTAAAACATTAGATATTGTCCCGGATTTTAAATATCTGGGAGTAACCCTGGATAGTAACCTTAGTTTTCAAACTCATGTAGATAGTGTTACCAAACAACTAGGTCAGAAAAGTGGAGCCCTTTATGTTGTGAGGGATTACCTTACAGATGATGCCAGAAACACCATAGCAACAGACTGCGTAATGCCCATATTGGACTATGGAAGCCAAGTTTGGGGTACTGCCTCAGAGAAAATTGGACACCAAAGATACATTTTGTTTAATACTATATGTAGATTTGCTCTGCGGGCCAAGCCCAAGGAACATCACTGTAACATGTACAGTAGATTGGGGTGGTTATCACTTGAACATAGAGATACTTTGCAAAGGGCTTGCTTTGTATTTAAATCAATTCAAAGTACCAAATCTAATCCTATGCATAACTTTTTTTCTTTGAGGATATCTACTAGAACTTTGCTTTCCCAAAATTCAATCCTCTTAACTGCCTCGACTTATAAAACCACAGAGTGTCAAAAATCTTTTAAACAAAATGCCATAAAAAATTGGAATGATTTACCAGATGATTAGCATAATGCTCAAAGCCTATACCAGTTTAGAAAATCATTGAAAAGTGTACTCAGTGTCAAGTCAGTATGTAACTGTACTTTTAATTTGTTTTAGATGTATACTGTCTCTGCCTTGTGTAAATGCCTTTTTACCTGTTTATTATTATTATTGCCTTCAAATGATTTTTTTGTATGTATTTTTGGTTCATTTCTTACCTTATATGTGTCTTTGGATTGATGTACTGAGTGTCTTTCGACACTCACTGGGTCAAGCCTGTAAAAGGGTCCTGTGAACCAGTTGCTTTTTACCTCGTTACCAAAAATCAAAATCAAATCAAATCAAACAAGATCAAACCCCTTTGTAACATACACATATATGGCAACTACCAGGTGTCCTTTGTTCATGGCTTCATGTAGGTGAGTTGTGAATTCGATGAGTGCTTTCGTGGTACTATGCAATTTTCTAAAGCCATATTGTTGGCAACACAGTAGGCTATATTTCTCAAGGTAAGAGATCAGCTGATCAGGCAGTATTCCTTCAAATGCTTTTGAGAAGGGAGCTAGTATGGAGATAGGTTTGTAATTAGCCACATTAGTACTATCCCCATCCTTATGCACTGGGGTAACTACAGTGGCCTTTCAGGTCTGTGAGAATTGACTGAACCACAAAGAGAGGTTAAATATTTTAGTCTGAGGCAGTGCCACCTCTTCAAGGACCTGGGCCAGTAATACCATGTCAGTCTTGTCACCACCCACTCTTGTTTTGCCAAGAACTTTATGGTTCCCTTGGGGGAGATCAGCCTGAAGTAAAATTTTGGTAGGTTGTTGCTTTGTTGCTCTGTCCCATCAGCACAGTTTCCCAAGATTCCCAAATCTATGGGCAGTACTGAGGTTAGGTCTGAGAATGCAGAATTGAAGATGTTTGCTATGTCAGTCAGGGTTGATACCACTTGGGTATTGCTGCTGGGCAAGGTTGGAGGTGACTGGTCATCTCTGCCCATTAGATCCTTTATGCACTGTCAGAATTTCGTACTATCACCCCAGCACTGCCTCTGCAGGGTAATATGGAAGTCTGCTTTAGCCTTCCTAATTAGTCATGTGCATCTGTTTCAGGCTTCACAGTACCATTGTAAGTCTCTTGGGTATCCAGTGGCTTTGGCTAGCTCCATAGATTATCCCTGTCCCACATTAGGGCACATAGTGATGATGTGATCCAGCTAGCGGATGTGTCTTTTACTTTGTGCATTTTGAGTGTGGTAAATTCATCACAGGCTTCTGCAAATATTCTGCAGAAGTAGTCAAGGGCCAAGTCTACATCTTGTGTTGCATCCAGATAGCTACAATCCAATTGGGCTATATACCTCTTGAAGGGTGCAACCCAGTCTTAATGGAGGAACCTATAGTTTATGGTTTGATGGGTGTCTTTAGGGGTCTAGCAGACCACTCGCACAGGGCAGGTGAGTGGTCACTAATAGCATTCGGCAATACCTGGACTTTAGTAACCGCTCAGGCTGGGTGGTTAAGACCCAATCCATTAGAGGTTTGGTACTGGTTTGGGGCTGTCGGACACTGAAGTGTCAACATCTTCCTGACATGACCCTACAGTGATGAATTTATGTTGACCGCAATTTGCGGTCGACATAAATCCATTGGAGAACCTCTTTGTGTTTATTGGGGGCTTTGCCCTGAACAGCCCACACAGGGACTCTGCCCCCTGCACTTCCTGGACTTAGGGATTATCAACCTTGAGTCAGAGTTGATTCAGGGAGGGGGTGCAGGACTGGGGAAAGAGTGCTGGGGTCCCAGGTGGATTTTACAGTGAGCTGTCGATGTAGTCGGCATCAACGTGTTCGCTTTTAAGGTTTCACTGTGGGATCGGTATACACCGGTTTGTAGTTCACTCAAGTGTGTTCTCCAACTAATTAAGTTAGGAATAGGCCAGAAATGAGATCTTGGTACATTGTGCTAGACTTGGCTGACCAGTTTATATTAAAGTCTCCAAGTATTATAGATTCACCAGTTGAGCAAGTCTGGGAATAGTGGCTAGCAAAGGATTCCATGCCTGATGAGTGCTTTCCCAGAGCAATATAGACTGTCATCACTGTAAGATCTCACAGCCCATTGCCCTGCTTAGAAACATAGAAGCTGACGGCAGATAAGGACCGCAAGGCCCATCTAGTCTGTCCATTTCTTTTTCTACTTTATAAATGTGCCATCTGCCTTTGCTCTGTCAGTGGCCTATCTATTCATTCTCATCTATTACTCCCTTATGCCTATCCCATACCTGTTTGAAGTCCTGCACTGTATTCATAGCCACCACTTCCTGAGGTAGGCCGTTCCATGCATCTACCACTCTTCCTGTGAAAAAGAACTTCCTCACATTACCCCTTAATCAGCCTCCCTCTAATCTCATGCTGTGTCCTCTTGTCCTGCTATTTTTCTTATATTGAAACATGTTAGACTCTTTCACCTTGTTAATGCCCTTAAGGTGTTTGAATGTTCCAATCATATCACCTCTCTCCCTCCTTTGCTCTAGGGTATACATATTGAGCTCCGTTAATCTGTCCTCATATGTCTTCTGATGCAGTCCCTGCACCATTTTGGTTGCCCTTCTCTGGACTGCCTCAATTTAGTTAATGTCCTTGTGAAAGTGTGACCTCCAGTACTGCACGCAATTCTCCAGATGGGGCCTAACCAGTGTCAGCCAGAGAATTACCTCCCTCTTATGACACGATACCCTACTGATGCACCCTAACATCCCCCTAGCCTTACCTACTGCTTTAGAGGTCTGCTTGGATGATTTCAGGTCATCTGTGATGATGATGATGCCCAAGTCTCTTTCTTCCTTTGTGACTGCCAGCAACTCCCCTCCCAACCTATAGGTGGCTTCAGGTTTCTCTTCCCATGTGCATGATCTTGCTTTGCATTAAATCCCAGTTGCCACTCTTCTGACCAGTTTGCTAGTTTATCCAGATCTCTTCTCATTCTGCCCACCCCATCTGGATCATCTACTCTGTTGCAGATCTTGGTGTCATCTGCAAACAGGCAAGCCTTACCCTCTAGTCCATCTGCAATGTCACTGATGAAGATATTGAAGAGGACTGACCCCAGGACTTGATCCCTGAGGTATCCCACTTGTGACTTGCATCTCTTCTGACTGTATACCATTTACCACCACTCTCTGTTTTCTGCCCGCCAACCAGTTTGCCACCCAGTTGACCAACTTCTGACCCACCCCAAGCCTACCCAGCTTATTTATCAATCTTCTATGTGGAACAGTGTCAAAAGCTTTGCTGAAGTCAAGGTAGGCAACATCAACTGCTCCCCCTTGGTCCACCACTCTGGTTACCCAGTTAAAGAAATCTATGAGATTAGTTTGACAGGATCTTCCTTTTGTAAACCCATGCAGTCTTGGATTCTGTGTCCCTATGGATTCCAGGTGTTGCACTATCCTTTCCTTAAGGAGTGCCTCCATAATCTTGCCCATTACTGAGGTAAGACTGACTGATCTGTAGTTCCCTGCCTCCTCCCTGCTACTACTGTTGTGGAGTGGGATCACATGAGCCCTTCTCCAGTCTTCTGGCACCTCTCCTGTGCTCAGAGACTCACTAAACAGTTCTGCTAATGGCTCTGCTAGTTCCACCCTTAGCTCCTTTAGTACCCTGGAATGTATGCCATCAGGTCCCATTGCCTTGTCTACCCCTGGCTTAGTGAGTTCTTGTAGGACCCTTTCTTTTGTGAAGGGAGTAGTGCTCACCTCTCTCCCCCTGTGTCCATGGTGCTGAGCTGTGGGCCCTGTCCTACCTTCTCTTCAGTAAATACTGAGCAAAAGTATCTATTTAGGACAGATGCTTTTACAGGGTCCTCCTCCTCACATGCCTCCTTTTCTCCTTTGAGCTTAGCAATACCCCCTCTGGACTTTCTCCTTTCACTAATGTATCTATAGAAAGTCTTGTCACCTTCTTTTACTGTTCGTGCTAGTGTTTCCTCAGTTTGGGACTTTGCCTGCCTTACTGCCTTCCCTGCTTCCCTTAGGGCAGTTTGGTATGCCTCCCTATCTTCATCCGCTGTGTTCCTTATATTTCCTGAAGGCCAGCCTTTTGGCTCTGACCTTTGCTGCTACTGTATTTGAGAACCAAAGTGGTTTCCTTCTTTTTTTGCACTTCCTTTTCTGTCTAACACAATGGGATATTGCTTCAAGTATTGCATCCTTAATGCTTGCCCACTTTGCCTGTACCCCCTCACCTGTGTTTCTTTTTGACAGGGTTAGCTTAACTCTGTTGGCCATCTTATCAAAGTCAGCTCCTCTGAAGTCCCATATTCTTGCCTTGGAATGGGATGATTTAGTTGTAGTGGCCAAACTGAACCATACCATGTGATGGTCACTGGCCCCCAGGTGATCTTCTACCTGGAGATCTGTGATCCCTTCCCTGTTAGTCAGTACTAGATCTAGGATAGCCCTGTCTCTTGTGGGTTGTTGTACCAGTTGTTTGAGGCCCTCCCCCTGCAGGGAATGGTGTCTAGATCTGGCAGATGTTCCTGCTGGTATTGACCAATCTGTATCCAGCATGTTGAAGTCTCCCATTATCAGAACCTCCCCTTTAGCTGTCATGTTTTGCATTTGCTTGATTTTAATGACAAGGCGCTCACACTGGTTGGTAGTTGGATTCATTTTCACTTTCTGTGCTTGCAGTCTAGAGGTAAGGTATATAAGGCCCCCCCCCCGCCTTTCCCATTCTGTCCTGCCTAAAAATGTTATAGCCATGCAAGGCTATCTCTGAGTCTGAAATTCTGTTGTTCAACCATGTTTCAGTGATAGCCAGTAAGTCCAGTTGGACATGTTCAACCCAGGCTTCTAAAAGTGGCAGCTTAGGAAGCAAACTGCCAATATTAAGTAACACTATTCTTAACCTGCCCTCTTGGCTAGGTGTAGCTCCATTCCTGACACTGGGTCCAGGGTTAGGGTGGACATCTCCAGAGATGAGAAGGAGCATTCAGCCTTCTGATTTCTTCAGCTTGATAGAAGTACAGGCAGAGTAGCTTATGTCCACCAACAACAGTATCAACAAATATTCATTACTGTGTACTCAAGAAATCTAACATTAATTCCACACTAGGGGAGAGATAATTATTCAAAACACAAGAGCATAAGATAAATGAATATAACGTTTCAAACTACACAGTTCCTAATTTTTTTTAATATATACTTTTCCCATCCTGGTTCTGTTCCTTTTTTAACCCCGGTGAACCCATTCCCATCGCCTCCAGCTGTGGCCCTCACTTTCCAACCCCTTCAGGTTATCCTCTGGGGCAGTACTGGATTGGGCAGCTACCCTATCTCACCAAAGCACCAAAGGATAGTGAGGGTCACAGTGGACTGTGCAGGGCCTGAGTATACAGTACATGCATCATTCTGCAGGCCTGGGAATTTTAGACCTTTTTTGTCCCTCCCCTGCAGATGCCCACAATAGGCTGGCTAACCCATGCATATGTGCGCTTCTTGTAAGTTGCCACATGGGGCTGTCAGGTGCCTTCCCTCTCCTGACAGCTTTGCTTGCATGCCTGCCGGTGGTGACTCATATGGCAGTGCTGTGGCTTAGGCAGGCTGCAACCTACCCCTGAGCATTCTCTGGGATGCTGGATCCTTCTTCCTCAGTCACCTCTCTGATGATCTAGATTCAGGGGTGAACTCTTACCCAAGTTGCTGTGTTGCAAACTGTAACACTGACACTGTGCCACTGGTCCAGCCACAGTTCCTAATTATTTTTTTAAAACTGCACTTTATAACTTCTGTACATAAAATTCTTGTATTGAGATAATTTATCTATGAATATTAGAAAAATTGTCTGAGTTCACATTATCAGCATTAAAAAACATATATCGATATTATTTTTGAAAAGAGAAAATAGTATTGATATGCATGTTTTGTACTAACATTTTGCATTGCCATGAATAGATATATAGTGACTTATGAGAACCATACTGATATGATCTCGTTTCATTTAAAAAAATGTTTCTAGCACCAACAGTTCTAAAGTTAGACCTTTCAAAAGAAAATGTATTTAAAATGGGCTAGTTTGAGAACTGTTAGGGCTAAGACCTTTATTCAACTTATGTCAGCTATGTTGGTACAGTATATCAAGAGTCTAGGTCAATTCTGCGTATCAATAATTGTGCTGGCAATTACCACACAGACAAAACCATGACAGCAAAAGCCATGCGTGGAGAAACACAGCACAAAGCCAAGACCGCATGTCCAGGGTGGCAGAACTCGGCAGAGAGAAACTCGCTGGAGGGGGGATTTACTATTACAGACTCTGGCGGGGGCAGAAACTTTGAGGAGGGAGATTTACTGTTACAAACTCAGGAGGTAGAACTCTGGGAGAGAGAAACTCTGTGGAGAATTTACTATTGCAAACTCGGGGGACTCGGGGTTGAGATTTATTAATAGTAACCCTAGAAGGGTGCCAGTCGGGGGTAGTGCAGTAACATCCCAGTGCTATTTCATCCCATTTGCTGTTTTCCCCAATGCTATTTTCATGGTGCGGTTTTTGTGGTGCGATTATTACCATGCTAAATTGTCTGGATATTATATAACTGTATATTAATATATCATGTTGCTACAACTTTCATACATTGATACATAAACGCGTAAAGTGGTTTAAAAATGTGTTAAACACTGTTGTTTTTACCAGTATAATTAATATAAACAATAAGACTAAAACTTAAGAAAATGTAAACATGATATACCAATCATATATAAATAATTTTTTTCAGTTAATTTGTTTTTATTGAGTTTGCAAAGCAGTTAGATACATTAATTCAGAATCATATATAAATAATTGACATAAAACATTTGAAGTCAAAAGATATTAGTGGTTGTTCCATTAAAGAATAAACATGGCTAGCTTGGTGGTGCTGAGTATAGAGATGCCTGCTCGCCACACTGGCAATTGGGTTTGCACCCCAAGCCTGGAATGTCAGGAGCAGATACTGGCATGAAGACAGGAGAGCGTCCATGGGGATGCTCTCCTCCCAGCAAGGGTTGAGCACTGTCCTCTTGTGGAGTGGCTTCTGGTGGTTGACTTTAGTGCACATGACCTGGGTGACCACATGTTGAGCTTGTGCCCCCCCCCCGGATACTGTGGCAGATGCAGCTTGGGAGATGGTTCACCACAAAAGTGTGTACAAGGCTGGTGGTGCTCACAATAAATCAAGATGCAACAGATTCACAATCGGGCATTCACCACCTCAGCAGAAGGACACCAAACTGCTCCAAGAAGTTTCTTAAATAAAGTCATTTTATTTACATGCAGAGACACAGGGTGTGGGCAAACTCCACCTGTAATATGCCTGCCTGAGACAGCATGTACAGGTGGTGTTTGTCTGTCACTCATCATCTTCTTGAATAATGCCTTTTATTTGCAAATGTGCTTGTCTCAATGGCTAACTCCTTAAACGAAACTGAGATAGACAGATCATGCTGCAGAGGGAAGGAGAGAATGTGCAGTATAAGCCTGCATTGGCATGTGTTGGCCCTACAGCGGCAGCAGCAGACAGAGCATATAGAGCTGGGGAGAGGTGCAAGGGGGATTTGTGAAAAATTCATTTGAAAAATATATTTTTTGACTAAGTGTTGTAGTGTGCAGGGCACAGAAATCAATATTATTAGTTTATTTAATTTTTTTGCCCCCCTCCCCCACAGCAGAAGCAGAATGAATTTAGTAGACTGGGAATGGTGCAGGGGAGACTTTATTAACATACTAACATACTATTTGCCAGCAGATTAGGCCTTACGGTCTATCGAGTCTGCTCGAACCTAGATCCTTAGTTGGGTGCCGAGACCCTCCCATCCCTTGTTCTCTAGAAACCCCTATCATCCATCCCCACCCCCCCGGGACAGGCCATCATCTGATACATCCACTTTCTGTGTCTGTCCCACCCTCTCTTGAAGCCCTCCACTGTGGATCTCTGAACCAGCTCACCAGGCAGTGCATTCCAAGGGTCCACCACCCTCTCGGTGAAAAACCTCCTCCTCTTTTCCCCCTCACCCTTCCACCTTCCAACTTCAAACCATGCCCTCTGGTGATACCTCCCTGCTTTAGTCTAAAGATCCCCTCCATGTTTACCCTATTTATTCCCTAGAGGTACTTGAAGACC
The DNA here is from genome assembly GCA_016271365.2 of Neoceratodus forsteri. Lineage (NCBI taxonomy): Eukaryota > Metazoa > Chordata > Ceratodontiformes > Ceratodontidae > Neoceratodus > Neoceratodus forsteri. The sequence continues at coordinate 1,398,096,095 of CM028129.1, read as the reverse complement.
TCAATCATGTCCCCCTGTCTCTCCTCTCCTCCAATGAAAACAGGCAGAGCTCCTCAAGTCTGTCCTCATACGTCAAATCCCCTAGCCCTCGTATCATCTTTGTTGCCCTCCTCTGTACCCTCTCCAGGAGCTGTATGTCCCTCTTCAAATGTGGTCTCCAGTACTGTACACAGTACTCAAGGTGTGTCTAACCAGTCCATTGTACAGCGGCAGAATCACTTCCCTGCTCCTAGAGGTGATCCCCCTTGATGCATCCCAACATCCTGTTTGCCTTGCTAGCTGCTCTCCTGCACTGCTCAGAGTTATTCATACATGTATCCACCATGACCCCTAGGTCTTTTTCCCCTATTGAGGCCTCCAGCGCCTCCCCTCCCAGGGCGTACCTGTGTTGGGGTTTCCCGACCAAGATGCAACACCTTGCACTTGGTGATATTGAAATTTAATTTCCATGTGTGAGCCCAGCTTTCCAGGGTGTCCAGAACCCCTTGCAGGGCCACCCTCCCCTCTTCTCCCTCAACTACTGCTCCCATCTTGGAGTCATCCGCGAAGAGACTCATTTCACCCTATACCCTCCCTGATGTCTGATATGTATGCATTAAACAGGATCGGGACCCAGGACCGAGGCCCTGTGGTACCCCACCAAACCTCTCTAGGGTTTGAGAGCTCCCCACAGACCACTACTCTCTCTGATGTCCAGCTAGCCAGTTTTCAATCCATCTGACCATCAAAGGGCCTACTCCTAACCCCATCAGTTTCTCCACCAGACCATTGTGGGGACAGAGTCAAGCATGCTGAAGTCCAAGAATAATACATCCCAGGCTTACCCCTGTCCAGTTCTGATGTTACCCATTCATAGAACTCCACAAGGTTGGTTTGACATGATCTACTTGGCACAAACCCATGTTGCCGACTATCAGACCTCCACCTCCTCCAAGTACACCCCAATCGTTCCTTTAGTATACTCTCCATTAATTTTCCCACCACCGAGTCAAACTGATGGGTCTATAATTACCCGTACTTCCTCGACCCCCTTATGGATTGGTACCACATGTGCCTCTCGCAATCCCTAGGTACCCTCCCTGTCTCCAAGTGACCTGCTGAAAAGCTCCCCAGGTGCAGCCAGTATGTCCGCCAATTCCCATAGTACTCTTGGATGAATGCCATCCGGCCAGGAGTTGTCTTTCTTTAGGGCCTTGAGGGCTAACCACACCTTTGGTGGAGATGGCATCATCCGTCCCCTCCCCACTGGTCTTTTATCCTTATCCAGATGTGACCCCTGGTGCCTTTCCCTCCCTCTTGCTCCATTTCTGTTGCTCCCTGATCTCACTCCTGCCGCTTCTATCCCTTCATGCCTTGTTTGTAGATATCCCATCCCCTCCCTAGTGAACACAGAGGCAAAGTACTGTTAAATACCTCTGCCTGGTCCCTCGCCTCTTCCACCCACCCTCCTTCATCTCAATCTGCTGAGATGGCACTTAGTTTTTCTCCGGCCCCCAATGTACCGGAAGAACCCTTCCCTCCATGTATCCCTGTGCCAGCCGCTCTTTACTGGACTTTGCTCCCCTCACCATACAGGTGACTTTTCTAGATGCAAGCTGGTACATTTCCTTATCCCTATCCCTCTTGTTGTTTTATATTTTTGTAGGCGCCTTCTTTCTCTGACTGCTACCTGTACCTCACTGGACCACCAGCATGGTTTACGTGACCTTGCTCCCTTACGTTTCAACTTAGCGAGATCCTGACTGCCCCATGAAGTCCCCGCTTTATGACCTCCATCTCCTTTCCACACTTGTCATTGAGGTAATCCTTCAAATGATCCTTGAGAATATTCCCATGCCCATAAAGTCTGCCCCTGAAGTCCACTGCCAGTGTCTAGATCTCACCCCCACTCCCCCCATGTTATTTGAAACCAGACAGTATTGTGGTCACTCCCAGTCAGGGGTCCTGTACAGCTATGTCCCTTACCAGATCCCCATCTGCCAGAACCACATCCAGGACATGCCCCTCCCTTGTGGGCTCCATCACATGCTGTGTTAAGAACACATCCTGGAAGCTATCCAGCAGCCTCTGCTCCTTGGCCACCTTAGAGGACATGGTTCCCCAGTTTGTACCTGGCATATTAAGGTCCCCCATCAACACCACTCCTTCCCCTTTTGGACCACACTGGGCAATGATGTTGTCCAGCAAACCATCCTCTAGAACATCACTCATCCCGGGGGGCCTATATGCTACTCCCAGCTTGACCTTATCTCCTGCTGGGGATCGTAAGGTGACCCATAAGGCCTCCACGTTTCCCTCTGCCTCTTCTACCATAGCAATTTCTATATCATCTCTAATGAACATAGCCCTCCACCCCTCTGACCTCCTTTCTATCCTTCCTAAGCATAGTGTACCCTGTACATTTAGGTCCCAGTCGTGGTTTTGTTGGCCCACGTCTCCGTGACCGCGCCACATCCACCCCCTCGAACAGCATGGCCTGGAACTCCGCAACTTGTTTCCCAAGCTCCTGGCATTTACTAACACCAACCCCACCCCTTATCCCTGGTCCTCTTTGCCAGACCCACCCAGATTCCTTATACTTCCATCCTCCCCTGCTCCTCCTGAAACCTCCACCTCCAGTCTGTTTCCCCCTCCCTCTTGAGCATGTGGCTACTCCCTCATCTGGAGGAGGGCTTCTGGTCAGCCCTCCCTCATCCCTCCCCTTACAAGTTTAAACCCCACCTTTCTTGTATGTAGTCAGCCATCCCTGTTTAAGGACTTCCTTCCCTAATGGGGCAAGATGAAACCTGTCCTTGGCATATAGTCCTTATCCTCCCAAACTCCATTCCAGTTCCTAACACCCCAACCCATTCTCTTCACCCCACTTCCTGAGCCAGTCATTAACCTCTGTGAGCTTCTTTTTTTCTCCACTGAGGCCTTTGGTACTGGCAATATCTCCAAGAAAATGTTGCATCCATTATCCCGACAGACTCTGGCAAGTTCTTGGAACCTTGCTTGGATTTCAAAATGCTATTTCCCTCTAGATCATTAGTTCCCAAATGCACAGGAAATCCGGTTTCCCTCCACAATCCCTAACCATTTCATACACCATGAACTTTGCTCTGTGCACTGTCAGCCCAGAGATACTCACTACCTTCACCTGGCTATGGCATCCACCCCCCTGTCCCTCCCAATGGATACCCCTAATCATCGAGTCTCCCAGTAACAGAACCTTAACACCGCCATCATCCTTATGGTTACCTCCACTATGCCCTCTCAGCCCCTTCCCCCTTTATTCATGATCTCAATTTCATGGGAGTCTTCCTGCCTTATTAGAGACCCCCTTGTCACCCTCCCCTTTCTGCCTCCCTTGCTATTTTGCCCACTTAACTCAAACCCCCTGAATAGGTGTCCCTTAACCCTCTCTTATCTGAACCATTTATCCTGGCCCTGATGGTTTCCCTTCCCCACACCACCTCCTCCTTGTAATAGTACCCCTGCTTGCAGAGGTTTCTCTGTGGGTCCCCTTTAGCTAGGGCCCCATCCTTGGTACTGACCTCCCAGCTGAAGGGGGGCTCCTCTCCCACCTCCTTGTCTCCCAGTTTCTCTCCAATCATGCTCTCCTCCCTCATGTCTGGAATATGTTGCATCTCCCCCATTTGCTTAACATATATGTTTCCCCTTCTCCCTCTGGGACTATGTCTATCCTTTCCATAGCTGGTCTGTGATGCCCTATGGGTATCCGACTCCCTCCCCCCGGCCTCTGTATAAGTTTCCTCATTTCCACCAACCCCTTCCTCCCCCTCTAGGTTGCTTAGTAGCTCAAATTTATTGTGACACTCTATATCAGCCTCCATCAAGTAACCCGAGTTTCCCCTGACTGCATCTCTAAACTGACCCTCTTCTTCCTCTCTTGCACTGTTCACCTTAGGAGCTCCCTTCCCACAGTCTGCTGTTTTAGGCTTCTGCACAACAGCCCCTCCTGACTCTTCCCCCTCCAGTCTCTTTGTATTCAGAATGTTCACCCCGTACGCTTTCCCCTTAGCATCAACTTCCCTATCTAGGGTCCTCTGTCCCTAATATCCCCTCCTGCTTGCTGTAACATAATCCTGTAATTTCAGAGCGTTGCCCCAGCCTCCCTCAGCCCCACCTCTGCTGCCCATATCCACCCCTTATCCTTGGACACCCCCAGCTCCCACAGCTTACTCCTTAACCAATATACCTCACTCCTGATACAAGATAGCTGTCTACAGAGTGGGCAGCCTCCCTCTCCAGGCCCAATTTAGAATTATTGCCATCCCACAGCCTGTGCAGCCTACAACCTTCCAAAGATGCCTGCCATGGTGGAATATGGCCACCCTGATTTTCCCTCTGTTTATAATAGCACACCCCTTTCTCAGTCCCTTTCCCTGGAGTACAGTTCTCTCTGTACTGACTGTAGTTATTTACAAACCCAATTTCAACCCCACCAATAACGTTCCCAAGTCTCACAAACACATACAGTCCAGTGTGTGTTCGGTCCCACTAACAGTGTTATGTAAGCAGACATCAGGTACCATACGATGTCACAGGGCCCACCAGCTCCTGTTGTTCTGAATTTCAGTCCCAAACAGAAATACTCAGCCCTTCAATCCCAACCCCAGTGGCTTTTCAGTATTTAAGAAGGCATACAAAACAGGGTGGCTGGGAGGGCTCTTACCAAACAACACATTTAAATTTCCCTCTAAGTATCCCTGCCAAACAACTATCCCCAAGCCACCAAAGTTACAATGTAACAGTTCTAATTCAAGGTAATAATTTTTAACACATAAAACTAATTTCACTTACAAACTATTCAAATATTTCAGTTAAAACAGAATATAACTCCAGTCCTCTTTCCTACCTGGCTGCTGCTTAAGCTCCCAAGTGAACAATGAAAGCCAAGTTAATTCCTGTTTAGAGACAAGGTAATTGCAGCTAATGTCCCATCCCCCAAACACCAGGCAAACAACACATTTAAATTTCCCTCTAAGTATCCCTGCCAAACAACTATCCCCAAGCCACCAAAGTTACAATGTAACAGTTCTAATTCAAGGTAATAATTTTTAACACATAAAACTAATTTCACTTACAAACTATTCAAATATTTCAGTTAAAACAGAATATAACTCCAGCCCTCTTTCCTACCTGGCTGCTGCTTAAGCTCCCAAGTGAACAATCTAATTTATTTATTTGAAGAGTTTCACCAGGAAAGGTATACTGAGCTGAAATAGCTTGTTTCCAGATGCGTCTGGAGGGGGGGGGGGGGGAGTACAGTAAGTATAAAACACAGGATACAGTAAATATTAAATAAAAATGTTACAAGTAATATACAGATAATTACACATACTGTATGTACACTATATTGGTAAACAGGTAAACCCAGAATGCACAGAGAAGCAATGGGGAGCCATCAGAATTGTGGAGCAGCTGAAGGCACAGAGTGGACAGCATAACAGAGTTGAGAGGTCGTGCAGGCAGGTGTGAAAGCATTGTAGGAGAGACAGGATTGATTAGACAAGAAGTAGTGAGTGGAAGGGTAGGGAGAGGGAGCAGGGAGGAGGGAGGGGTAGTAATAAGAGTGGTAGGGGTGTGGTAGAGATGGTGAGGTGGACTTTCATCCCCTCTGGGGTGAAAGCCCCACAAAGACTAGATGTGGCATGATACACACCCAGTCAGCATCAAGGTTAACAAGACAGCCAAAAGGAGAAGTTGGATAGAGAATGGAAGAGCAGGCTGTTCGTCCCTCAGGGGTACAATACCAAAGGGCTAGACTCTGTTCTGCGCACACTCCATCCACGTACTGGTTACCTGGCCTGCGAGGAAAGCTTAGATGGGAAAGGGTGGGGGTAGGGAGGAAAGGGTGGTGTGGGGGAGGGAGGGGATAGTAGCAGTTACAGGAGGAATGAGGTGGAGTTAAGCTGTTGGGGGAATATACAAGTGAGAGGAGGAAATAGGAAAAAGGGGTTGTGGTGGAGTAGAGTGTAGAGAGAGTACGGGGGATTACAGAGGAGACAAATGGAGTGGGTCAGTAGCAGTTACGGGAGAGTGAGATGAGTTCAGACAGGAGGGAGGCGGAGGAGGCAGACTGGATGTGTGATGGGAGTGAGTTCTAGAGTTTAGGGAAGCAGTAAAAAAAGGCAGCTTGGCCTGCTGAGGAGGACCTGGGTAGGAGAGCAAGGGGGCAGAAGGTGGAGCTGCAAAGGGCATAGAAGGTGGATGGGGGCTGGGAGAGGATAGAGGGAAGGTAGGGAGGGAGGGAGAGAGCACAGCCGGTATCTGGTGATTTATTTGACAAATGGTTTGACTGCTAGCTGGGGGCACTAAAATTCATCTCTATTTTATTTTTTGCCTGTGAGCGAAAACAAACTGAAGTAGACTGCTGCAGGTCTCCCAGTGATGGTGAGGAGGTCTTGAGAGTGTCAGTGAGTGGGGCAACATGTGTATGTATGTATGTGTGTGTGTGTGTGTGTCTGTGTGTGGGTTGGGGGGGTATCTGCCATCCAGTGGTATAGAAACCATGAGGAACAGGAAAAAAGACACACTCTCCAGTAGATTCATTAAGTATTTATATTTTTTGATTTAGCATACTCATATAGGGAGTACTCTGAGTGTGTGTCAGCAGCCAGCACTTCATAGGCATAACCCCATTTCATCTGGGCTTTATGAATACTTAAGGAGACTCTATTTAAGCCAAATGAGCCAGTGTGAAAATCTTTTCAAGTTTTTTTCGGTCTCAGCTGTTTTAAATTCTTCATTTGCTTCTTTAATGACCCAGTGCTTCTCCTGCACTTAGTGTTCCAGGTATTCACAGTGTTAGATCCAAGAGGTGGTGGTGGAGAAGACATTGGTACAGATGGCAGCTCCAGGGGTTAAGGATAACCAGAGCAGAGGCAGGGAACAGAAGATGTGTGTCTGGACATGCAGGACAATTTAAATCCAGACTATGTTGCCAGCCAGCTATGTATCACTGCTGGGGCACAGCAGATTTTTACCAGGGCATATGCCCTGCCTGGCTCTATCCTGGAGCCTCTGATAGTCCATCGAAAGAAACCATGATTCATTAGTCCCCAGATGTCAACAGGTTCCATGCCAGCCTAAGCAAACTTGAAGCATACGGGTGTCCCAGTGTTCCTACATTGAGTACTTTGAGGTCCCCTGCCCATGGGGATTTAAGAGATCCATCACAACCTGTAAAGGAATGCCCCCCATTCATCTTGTACAAACAGGACAACACCAGCTGCCTGTGTCAGTGGTATCAGCACCACCACAGCCGCCTCTGCACTGTGGGAATGGACGATTGCCTGTCCACATTGAGGCATGATATGATGTCTCCCCTGTTCCCAGTCCCCAAATCAGGCAGCAGCTGCAGCAGTAGAATCACCATGCCTAGTTTTGCTGCTTAGTCATTGTGCCAGAAAGGTGACAGTGAGTTTCAGTTTGGCACTGACATAACTGTAATCTTGCCATCTGAGGAAAAAATGTAATTGTTTGGGCTAGGGCAAGGTATACCAACTCTACAATATTATGAAAGTAAGCCAGTAGCACAACCACTGAAGCAGCTTAAAGTAATGGTGAGTGTCAGTGAGGAGGATATGGAAGTGGAGCAGCTGGATTGGGGGCAGGGAGTATAAGGTGTTAGAGGAGGGGAAAGCAGAAACACATGAGGAGGAGATGGCAAAAGGGCAGGGGAAAGCTGAAAAATCATTTAAAACTGAGATGGAGGGGCATGGAAAAAGGGAAGAAAAATTTGAAGGGGAGGAGATGCAGGTAGAAGAAGCAGGAGAACAGGAAGCAGGAAAGGAGGAAGCAGGAATAGAAGAAGAACATACAGGAGAGGATGAAGATGAAGGCAAAGAGTTTGAAAGTGTGCTGTCAGCTGTCAGAACCAGCTGAGTGGCATGGAAGACAGTGGCAGGGGGCTTCGCCACCCACCACGCTGGCTACCTGGGTTCAGCAATTAACTGGGGTCACTCAGAGGCAGACCATGGGGAGGAGAACAGAGCATCCCACGATGACGCTCCTCCTTTAGGGAGGGGAGACAGTGTGTACCACTGTTCAATCACCACCTAGTGGAGGCTAGGTAGCAGAACAGCGGCTATCTACCTGGTTGGCCAGGTGCAGGTCGTTGAGGCATACTACATATTTATGCAGTACATGCACACCATAACATGCATGTCGGCCCTGGGAGAAAAGCTGTAGGGAAAACAGCTTGGGCAGGCAAGATGATAGCAGTCTACCTTGCAGGCTCTGCACCACCCAAGTGGACACCCACCCACCCACGGAGGTTCAAGAGGTGGTGGTAAGTCCCAGGTTGGGTGGCTGACTGACTGGGGTTAACCACTGGATAGGGGCTGTCCAAGTGTCAGAAATACATGATGAAAAAACTAAAAGTTTGCTGTCAGTTACATTGACGAGTTCTGCTATACAGCAAAATGGAGGCCGTCATGGGAGGAGATGGACAAATAAAAAGAATAAATAATGCACAAGAAAAAAGCAAATTGGTCAAGCAGAGAAAAATAAAAACCAAGCTGACTCCTGTGCCCAGATGATTAGCCTTATTATAACCCAAGCACTGCTACTGTCAGTGCTGCCCATACAGGTCACCTGGCCCAGCCACTTTATTCTACTATGGCAGAAAAAAACAAAATCATCTCATTATCACCACCCTATTGCTCCCCCTATAAAAACAGCAGTCCAGTCCTGTAGCTGAAAAATTAATGAGCTCTTCTACAGTTGGTAGTATTTTACAAATGACCCCGCGCAAATCCTCTGAGAGCTTGTTGCAGTGTGTGACAAGGTATCCCATGATGATTGAGACTACATTTCAACGACCACAAATAAGCGACTGAATTTTAGCAATTCACACAGCTGTGACCTGTACAAAATAGCAGCACAACCTTAGTAGCACCAATGCCTGCTGAAGCTGTATAAATAATAGCGATCGCTGTTAATAGCGAGCAGCCACAATGAATGCAAAATAGTGAGCGGTACAAATACCACGCCATACCATGCATTCCACAATGAATGCACTGACCTGTAATGCCCCGCCACCTTAATGCAGAAACAATCAACTTCTGATTTCATGTGACATCAAAATAGCACTCTGAAATTGAAAAAAAAAGAAACAATCACAAATTGTGATTGAATCCAGTCTGTTGGTGACATTTCTTTATTGATTAAAAGCCACAAATGAATCCAGTATATCAGGTATAGCAGGTATCTAAACTTCCTTAAACCTGAAACTGAAAATTGTATGCTAGACCCCGTAGATACTCATATCTGCTTCTGTGCTCATATTCTGCAACAACTGACACAATCCGCTGATTCATATCCTTGCACTTTCTTTTTTGCCCAGTAACACCTGCTCCAGAAACCATCTGCTCGATCCTGAGCTCAGTCATGTGCTGTTCCTCCACAAGGCATTGTATTAGCATCTATATACTTGGGTGGCAAGCCCCAAGCCTGCAATTGAATCCACAGTGCTAGCCTTCCATGGCATTATTAGTATGCGCTAGTCCCCTTGTGGTAGCATCACGACAGTTCCATTGCTGTTGGGGAAAGGCTGGTCTTCTCCTCCCCAAATTGCCCCCTTGGAGTGCCAATCCATGTGGACTCGAAATAATCGAGCAGTGGCTGCAATATTTCTGCATGAGTTGTAAAGAAATCCCACTCATGCATTTCTTCAAATGTATCAATCACATCACTTACTGGAACAAAAGCCAATGAAAGTAACATCCATAAGTGAAGTGCAAAATCAGGGTCTGTGCTGTACTTCTCTTGGACCACAGGATACTTCTGCATCCTTCTCCAAACTGCCTGTGCATAATGGAAAAAACATTCTCTAATTTCGGTGTTAGGGAATGAAGTGCTAAATGCTTTCCATGCTGACTTCTCAAAGTCCATGATAGAACATAGATTCATTGTAGTGCACAATTCAATTACAGTAGCTTAGAATACACTCTTGAGTAGGACACAGTTTTTCGGGAGCCATTAGCACATGAAGTGCTATGACTATCTCGCCAGACTTAATGCAATGCACAGTGTAGAGCTGGTCAAATAAAGCAGGACAGGACTTAAAAGTACCATCAAGCATCCAATCAGTGCATTCCTGCAGCATCTTGTTGCTAGAGTCAGCGGCAAACATTAAGACCCTGTCCTTTTCTTTGCCACTGTCAAACTGCAGGAATGGTACACCAGAAGCTGTAACAGTAAAATTTGCAGGTATTTCCAGATTCTCAACTGAGCAAGGGGTGGCAGGACAACCTTGTTCCACCTGTCTGATACATTGCACTGTACATTTAATTAGGGGAACCCGAGGTAAACGACCTGCCAGAGCATCAGGGGCTGATGCGGTACATTGAACCACCACCTGTGTGGTGGTCTCCACACTTGCTCTAGCCCTTTCACGCACATCTGTCATAATCTTTCTGACACCCACATCACCAGCATCAGGCATATGCATGTAGTCCTTTAGTTGCGCTGTAACTGTGGAGTCAATTGTGTGAAGTCTTACAAGGCAGCTAAACTTATGCACATCGACACATTGCCAATAATCCTTCTCCCCTTTCTCCTTATCCTTTCGGTAGATGTAACCAGCATGTACAGCAAGTGGCCTACAGTACCTCTCTGGCTGTTTATTAGCTCAAACTCCATCCTGACAGTTGAAGTAACAGGAGCACTAATGCGAGTGAGACAGTGTAGGTGCACTACATATACCCAGTGTTAGGATCATGTAGCAACATACTGGTTTACTATTGGTCATTGTTGTTAACAAGGAAGTGGATGTGGACACAGGGAACAAGGGAACCTGGGATCTAGCAAGGGATATAGCAAAGACATGAAAGGAGAGAGGTGAGTAGCAATTTTATCTCATGCTAACACAGCCATTATTATTATGCAGCGCCAAACATTCAAAATGCTGAATTGTGCAGTCACTAATAATTGAGTCGCCGTTATACAGGTGCAGTTTTAAAGGTCACAATTTTGCAGTCACCATTTTTACATGGAACCTGTGACAGAAGGATCTGCTGGGGTTAGTCTACTTGGACATTGGAAACCAATGTTCTGGATAATCATCTACAGTGTGAACGTGGCATCTTCTTAATAGTCACATTGATTCCCAATCCCTACTCAGTTCACATGAGCCAGCAGATGCAGTAGCAGCAGTAGTGACAGTCAGGTATGAGTGGTGGGATAAGATGGTTTGTTCAAGTAATGCAGTCTCCACGGCAGTCATTGTAGCCACCTGATGCATACCTAGGTACTGGGGCTGCTTCAAAATTACCACTCCAACCACCAGCAACAAAACAAACTCATTGATTTGAGTCATTACATGCCTGCAATAAATGACCACCAAGTCATCAAGCTTCTGCCTAAATCGCACAACTGACTGGTGAGTTGTCCTTGATCTTCAGCCATTCTCCATTGTAGAGGACACTTGCTTTTGAAGACTGTTGCCTGAACTGAAGCCCAAATACAACATTCCATCATGCTTTATGTTACTCCTGGTATGTGCTGTACAAGTCAGGATTTATGCAGATGTTGACACTTCTGAGAAGATTGAGAGGGTTATGTGCATTTCACTAGTGATATCTGGAGCAGTAGTGCAAAATAAAGCTTCCTATGTCTCACTACCCATTGGGTTGGGTCCATATCAAGTAGCACTATCACCATTTCCATCTCACGTCTGCTACCACTGACCCCTGCATAAGTTATGTTGAAGCAGAGAACCTCACAGAGGCACACCAATAGAGGAACTGCCTTACTTAATGTGTCAGTCATGGAGGGGAAGCACTGAGCGGACAGCATTCTGCAGTTTATCCAATCACTGCTGGACATCTGCATTTCCCCTCATGATCTGAAAGTGGCAACAATCAATCAATCAATCAAACTTTATTTAACCAGGCATAACATCGTTGAGCAAGCTAATTTTCAAAGTGGTCCTGGACATAGAAACATAGAATTTGATGGCAGATAAGGACTGCTTGGCCCACCCAGTCTGCCCATTTCCCTATCTAATGGATAAGCTGCAGATCCTAGTTAACCAGCAGCCTACTTCTTTCTACCCCCACCCCTAGAATTGCCTTATGGCTGTCCCATGCATGCTTGAATTCAGTCACTGTTTTGGACTCCACAACCTCCTCCGGAAGGCCATTCCATGCATCCACAACCCTCTCTGTGAAAAAATACTTCCTTACATTACCTCTGAGCCGCCCCCCTTCTATCTTCAAATTGTGCCCCCTTGTTCTTGCACCTCTTTTTTGGAAAGATGCTACCCTCTTGGACTTTGTTGATTCCCTTGAGGTACTTGAAAGTTTCTATCATGTCCCCTCTCTCCCTCCTTTCCTCAAGGGTATACATATTAAGCTCCTTTAGTCTCTCCTCATATGTCTTCCGGTGCAGACCCTGCACCATTTTAGTTGCCCTCTTCTGGACAGCTTCCATCTTTTCTATGTCCTTGCAGAGACTGAGTCTCCAGAACTGGACACAGTGCTCCAGCTGGGGTCTCACCAGCTGTCTGTAACAGAGGGATAACAACTTCCTGTTTTCTACTGGTGATGCCTCTCCCTATGCATCCCAGTATCCCCCCGGCCCTCCTTACTGCCCTCTCACATTGCTTGCCCACCTTTAAGTCATCTGATATGACTACCCCCAGATCCCTTTCCATTTTTGTTGTTGTTAGTATCTCACCCCCCATTGTGTACTCTTCCCCTGGGTTTTTGTTTCTCAGGTGCATTACCTTGCACTTCTTAGCATTAAATATAAGCTGCCATACATTTGACCATTCCTCTAACCTTGCCAAGTCCCTTCTCATCATAATTACAGGCAATTACAAGGTAAGAAATAAAAACTGTATATACAAGGAACTAAAACAGACTTATACAGAGAGGGATAACACAATTATGTGATAAATACAGCACACAGAACAAACATACAAAGTAAGTCCATGTTTAGGATGATTCAACCCTGGTCACCCACTAGGACTAGTAGTCCAGTGGATTTGCTACGGATAAGACTTGGGAGGATGATGAGGTAAGGAAGGGGGAGGAATAGGGGATTGAGGGGGTAAGGGTATGGATGGTAGAGGGAGATAAGAGTAAGAACTGCAGTAAAAAGAAAGGCCTACTGCTAGAGAAGGTGGCATCTGTGAGTTTCTTAATGGACATGAAGTTTTTAGGGGTCACCACGACAATAAGGACTGACTGGTCACCTGCAGCAATTACAGGATTCCTTTAGGTACCCTGTTATCAGTGCTTTGAAGGTGAGATGACCAGGGAGGGTTGAAAGCTTTAGAGTCCTTTGCTTAGTATTCCATATGGAAGGAAGGGAGAAATTAATTGAAGCTGAGCTGTGAAGTAACCTTACTCTAGGTAAATGGAAGCAGATTAAAGAGAAGCGTCTCAGGCTATATGTCCCCTAGGCACGCTTAAAAAAGCATGAGATGTAAGTTGGTAAATTATTAGACAGAACCCTGTAGAACCAAAGAAGGCATTTCTTTTCCTCCTTGTAGTAAGAGATGACCATCCCATCTCTTGGTATAATAGGCAGTGGTGGGTGCGGAAAGGTAGGTTAAGGATGAATCTCAATGCCTGTTGGTAAAGAGTGTCAAGTTTACAAAGCACTGAAGAAGGGCAGTGGCTGTAGAGAAAGTCAGTGTAATCAAGTAGTGGCACGACAGTTGTTTGCACTAATCTCTTCCTGGCTTCCTTGGTAAGTAGATGCTTAATGCAGTAGAATACGTCTAAGCATTGTCTTAATTTTTTTGAGAGCTCATTCAGATGGCACAGAAAGTTAAGTTTATTGTCAACCAGAATCCTAGGTATTTAAAGATGTCAACAGTTTCCAGGGTTCACCCAATAAGGTTAGAATTTGAGGGCTACATGTTGGTCCTGGTGCGGCATTCAGTGAGAGGATCATGGCTTTAGTCTTTTTGGCGCTAAGCAGAAACTTATGCTTCATAAGAGTATATTGAAGAGAGACAAAATCTCACTGTAATTCCTTATGAGCCATGTCCAGAGAAGGGTTTGAGGTATAAAGGACCATGTTGTCTGCAAATAAGTGCACATCAGCTGTGCACATGTGTGAGTCGAGGTTATTGTTGTAGATTGCAAATAATATAGGGCCCAAAATAGAGCCCTGAGGGACACCTCACAGAAGTATTTTTAATGGAGACAAAGCTCCTGAAGCTTTGACATGTTGCAATCTATTAGCAAGACAGCTAGTAAACCAATTAATGGCAGTGCTATTGAGACTGATATTACTCAATGCATTTAGCATAATGTTGTGATCCACAGTGTCGAAAGCTTTACTAAGGTCAAGGAAGAGTGCAAACATGTGCTTCTTAGAGTCCAGAGAAATTTGCCAGTCCATGGTTACTTCAACACTCATGACGGACAGTAGGATTAACATGCTGAAGGCCATGAATGATAGGGAATTCTGCCATGCACCTTGTTTTGCACATGCGCTGATTCTAGTGTCATGTACTTGACAGACAAGCACAATTAAAAGAAATACTTGATACTGTGTGGGATATTCACAGATAGTTCCATTGTTCCTACAAACCAACTGAGCTCCTTGGTCACAATCAGTAGAAGCACAATTTTTCCATAGCATTGCTTGGAAGATGTGGTGACAATGTGGAACTCCATCGTTTATATGGTTGAGAGACTGGTGGAACAGAGCTGTGATCTAGGATATGGAATTCAATGTTGTGGTTTTTGGAGGATGTTTGTCCTGGGTGCAGTGATGTGTTCTGCAAAAGCTTTTCTTTCCTTCTGAGACTTCATGAACACGCCACCAAAGATGTCACTGCTGAATCAGCAGCCCTTAGCATGGTCCTTTCCTTGGTGAATCTAGCTTGAATGACTCACATGCCATGATTTTATATCTTGTACAGCAATCCAGCAAAGCAAGGCAAGTAGTAATAGCCACTGAGGTGGCGGTATTGATTGTGGTGGTAAGAATGGGCTGGCAGTATAGCTTAGAGATTAGAGTAGTGAGCTGTGAACGAGGTTGGTATATCCAGCATCCAGACCTGGGTTTGATTCTCACAACCTCCACCTGCATACTGTGTGTCTCTGAGCCAGTCACTTAGCCACCCAGTGCTCCCAGGTTGCCCCTGAAAACAGGTACTTGTGCCTAGTGGGCCTTACCCAGTTACCAAAGATGCTGGTGTCATGCAGACATTTTAAGGAAATGCACAAACATCTCAGAGTACATGATGGTTGCTTATCTAGCAGAGTCACTGTCAAACTGAAGTAGTGATCCTATCAAAAACTGGTAAGACAAGAAACTCATTTGGCTTGCACTCATTAAACTGTCTTTTTATTTTCTTGGATGCCCTCCAAGCACAACTGGTGTTATTGCCTCACCACATTGCTCCGGGTTAGATTCTGAGAATATTGAATTCTTACCCTTTCTGAAACTCAGTTTTCCAATGATCAACTTCAGTTATTGACTTAATTTTTCCCATGTCCAACAAATCATGTCTACCACTGCTCCCACGCCTATACCTTCTGCTGGTGAGTCTCCCCATACTCCCACTGGCACTGGCAGCACCACAGTCTGACTCACTACTTGCAGCAGCACTGGCAGTGCAAGAACTCTGGCACACCTCCACCTTAGGTCCTCCTGGAGGCAGTACAGTGTTTTTTACCATGACGTCACCATGAAGCTTAATATGATCAGGTGTGATGTGTGGCTCACATTGGGCCATTGTCAATTAAATAAGACCAATCATGTCACCCAGTCCACCATCAAGGAATGGGAATGGATGCCCCAACATCAAATAAGTTATCAGTGATGGCCGTGCACAGATACACAACTTCCTTGATCTCGTAATCTCATGAAAACTGTTGATTACACGTTTGACTGTAGCAGGCAGCAGCTGTCCTAATCGTCATTTCAGGTCAATCCATATAAATACTTAAAAAAAAATAGAATAATAAAACAAAAACAAACAAAAAGAAAAACTGCATCTATGCATGGTGAAACATCGAGAATTTAAATATGCAAAGCACTATGTTTATTACCTTTTAATTTGCATTTATGTTCATGCATGCATACTTTGGGGGTTATTATAAATTTTCTAACTATATGATGCCAGTCTGAAGGTAATAATTTTCATGGTGGTAGAACATGGACTACAGGGGAGTTAGCCTTGAGCTCAGCAATGAATACTAATAATTACTATAGCTCAAAACTGGGACACAGCCATTGCACTCATCTTAGGTATAAAAGACATCCATTCAAAATGTGGAAATTATATGAGAATGCTTATACTTGAATCATTGTTTTAGATATATGGAGTGTGCAGTAATGAATATAATGGATAACATCTAAACCTTGTTAACACCTTCAGACTAAGCATTTTCCAGCTTCAGAACCTATTTTGGGTTCATTTTCCTTTTACAGTAACTTATGTGGCATGACATGGGGAACTTTGGCACTAACTAACGATTAGCACCAACTGTAATTATCAAGACTTCTAATTGGCTAAGTACAACATATTAGTGGGACATACATGCACTGTATTAGTTTGTTTCTGTCTGTCAATTTGTGATAATAGTCATTAACATTTTTTCTCCTGTTAATTCTAGAAACATGCCCCCACATTACCACAACAGATATTTACTCTAAACTGCCTTAGCCTGGTCTCAGTGTTTACAAGAGCATTGGATAAAATGTATTCAGCTGTAAAGTACTACTAATACTTTTGCATTATCACTATATCTGCAAAAAGACATGCCAAGGTGGGTAATTATGGGCCAGTAACTGCATTGACTGAGTGTATTGTTAGGCATGAGGTGCTTGAGCTGAGTGCCATTAAACATGAGAGGAAAGTGTGATTATTGCCCATTATTACACATCCCTTAAGTGTCTTATTGCACTTATAACATGGGCACTACTCAAAACTGTTTTTAAAAAGTTTTTTTTTTATTATTTGTAATAAAAAAATAGTGTTGCCTGTATTAAATATGAGCAGAATACAAAAACCTAGTTCTAGCTGCCACATACTGATATTGAAGCTCAACCTGGTGCGCAGGATAAACAGGTTTAGTAGTGTAAATATAGCCAGAAAATTACACTCTTGTTCTAGTCTTTTAGCCAATCAGGTGGCTAGAATGTTCTTACCCATGTTATAAATTTGAACATTGTCAGAGGTTTTAAGGCAGGAATCAACATAAATTTACCGCCTGCTAGAAGCCTCTTCCAGCACTATCTCAGTACTTATCTTTAATTCTCTCCTCAAGTCTCTATAAAGAATCTTACATCTTTCAAGCCAGAAGCAGGCAATAGAGAAAACCAGTTCAGACTTGTTTGGCCTTGTTATACAGCAGCTGCCAAGGCTGCAAACACCTTGACTCTGATTGATGCAAATCAATCAATCAGGCAATCAATCAATCAGTCAACAGAAGCAAATAATTATCGTTCTAAACAGCCAAATCATGATCCAGCAGTGCAGCAGCAGCAGCAGCATGTTGTGCTGGCACCTGTGAAATGGAGGTTTGTGCGTGATCACTGAAATCCCACACTAAGATGGCTGGGAGCCTAGTATATCATGGACATGAGGAGTTCAGCTCTCAGGCAAGTCAAGCATGTTATACCATCATTTACGCACCTTTACTGACCAACCATGGAGTGGCATTAGCATCAGCTATAAAGGCAACTACTTACTTCTCTGGCCACAAAACAAACAGTATGCTGTGTCAAATTAATATCAGGGTGCACTATGAGCAATTGCCAGATAACCAATTATACAAACAAAAAAAGAGATCTAGTGCACACTTTTATAAGATGAACATAAGCATTTGGCAAACTGGATGGAAAAATTTTAAGTCAAAAAGAAATTGTCCCATGGGATGTTTGGTGCCATTATCTTGGACACATTTATCTTTAGTTTGCCCACACTGCCAGAACTTAAGTTGTAAATGTCTAGGACTGTATATGAACAAGTCCATATCTTTCAATAGCCCTAAGTTTCTGCAGTGGTCACTAAATAGTTCTGACATTTCTGTAGTCTATTCTTTAGCTCCACTTACATTGTCTGTAAAGCCTTTACTATGGTCATATGTCTGATGTTTTAATCTACATCTGTGATTTGGAATTTGTATGACTGACTTTTTTGTTTTTATCCACTTGTATAGCTTTTTCTGTGTGTCCAGCTTTGGGTATACATGATTTTTTTTTTTAAACTTGATAAACAATCTTGAACCATGAACCTCTCTGGGGATAGTGTGTGTGCTGGGCCTCCTTTTTACATTTGATGAGCCTGCACACCAAACATTTTGTGGGGGTGCATAGGGATTTCAGAAGTGTGTCACTGCCGAGCCCATTGCATTTCTCAGTTGTAGGGGCTTGGCAGTCTAAACCAATAAGCACACAATGTAGTCCTGATGCAGCTCTCTGCTTCATGGGAGTAAACTTCATGTACTTCAAAGGAGCAAAGCCACCCCCAATCAGAGAGGGCTTCAGTCCTTTGATTTGCAAGAAGTCGCATCAGCAAACAACTGAGTGGCTTTCAACATCAGGAGCCTGTCACCACCTTTACATGTAAGCTAATTCTGGCTTGCTCTGTTTCCAAAACCGTCCATCCTTGTCTGTTGCTGGTGCCCATTAACTCTCCCCCACCCAACCCTCTCAGCCAGCCACTCCCTCTCAGCACCCACCACCAAACACCCCCGACAACACTTGACACTGGGGTGCCCAATCCTGATGTCTCCACTTCATAGTTTATTTTATTTTACTAAATATAGCCTGCAACAAAGAAAACGTCCATCAATGTCTGTTACTGGTGCCCCATTACTGGTGCCCCATCAATCTCCCACCTCAACCCCTTCCTCTCAAGCACTTCCCACCCACCAAAACACTTTTGACACTGTGGGTACCCAATCCCCAGTGTTGCCACTTCATAGTTTTTTAAGTTTATTACCTGTTGCCTACAACACCCCCCACCCCAACCTCCTCACAGCACCCCAAACAACACTGACACTAGGGTGCCCAATCTCCCAGTGTTGTCACATCATAGTTTTTTACCTGTTGCCTGCAACCAAGAAAACTGTCCATCAGTGTCTGTGACTGGTACCCCTGCCAACTTTCCCCACCTGACCCTCCCTTCAGCATCCCCACCTCCCCACAAACAACACTGACACTGGGGGTGCCCAATCCCTCAGTGTCTTCACTTGAAATAAAGAAAACTGTCCCTCATCTTTTATTTTTAATAAAAACCCTGAAAAAAAGGAAACCATTCATTGATGTATATTGTGCTGTTATCCCCCCCACCAACCCTCCCACTCAGCACTCACCCTCCACCCCCCCATCCCTTACTTACCCACTGGGATCCAACAACTAAATATTTTCTGGACCACAGACATGTCTTCACTCTTCAACGCTGGACCACAAACTGAGGAAATCTGTTATGCGATTCAATGTATTTCAATGGGGATTTGAACTTAGTGCTATAACTTTGCCATTTTGGAATATTTTTGCCCCAAAATTTTCAACATGCCTTTTTTGGAACCCCCACCTGATGAACAATTACAGTCAAACTAGGCAAATCTGTCCCGATAGGTGATTTCGTGGTTGCTGTGCAAAATTACCTTTTGGGCCAGAGTTGAACATTTTCTCTGCCCTTGTTCATAAGGTGGGGTCATAAGAAGGACATGTTAAAAATTTGGTGTAAAACTATAAAAAAAAAAAATTAAGAGCCTACAATTTGTGGGCCTTTGAAATTTGTGAACGCAGCCTAGTAACTTTGGTAATTTTCAATATTTTGACCCCACATTTTTAATATGGACATTTCTTCACTGCACCTCATAAATTTGACAGCTGTCATTTTTCAAATCCTGGCAAAAATGTGTTTTCACACCCTGAAAGGTGATTTTGCAGTCGCTGCGTGAAATCACCTTTTGGACAGGAGCTGAACATTTTCTCTGCACTTGTTCATGAGGTGGAGTTATAAGAAGACTATGTTGAAAATTTGGGGCAAATATATTAAAAAACAACAAAGTTATGAGCCTACTTAGAAATTTACAAATGCAGGCTTGTAACTTTTTACATTTTCAATATTTTGACCCCAAATTTTAAACATAGCCATTTCTTCATAGCACCTCATGAATACGACAGCTGTCATTTTTCACATCCTGACCAAAATGTGTATTTGTACCTGTGGCGCAGAATGATATTTCGGTGGTGCGAAATGATGTTTTGGCATGGATTTGAAAATCTTCACCTAACGGGTCAGTTAGGTGGGTTAATAAGTAAGCTAAACAGGCAGGTGAGGAACAGAGCACCCACAGCAACAGCAAGCACCAGGACTCCAGTTACAAGCATAACGTCCTTTTATTGAGATGCAGTGCATCTTACACTTACACCAAGTGAGCCCCACTTAATTAGCAGACTAGCTGCTCTGAAAATTGACGTTTCTCCTGGCCACTGCCAGACATCATCAGAGTGAATCTAATTTCATTTCATTTAGTGCCTACTATATTTAGTGACTTCATAAAGGCCATGTAACACATCAACCAATTAGGTATTAACAACTTCAATTTAAAAAGTTACCAAGCTACATAAAAACAGTCACCACTTATAGAATAAATAGAATACACTTATAAATATCTTGGACCTATCATGTTTTTACATCATAATTTTCAGACTTTGTATTTTACATTGAAAGATATATACTCTCATTGCAACATGTGCTCAATAGCACAGTGATCTTTCTACTCAGCATGTAACAGCCCAGACACTACACTTATGAACTATATGTGTATAACAGAGCCAGGTATTAAAAGAATGAACATGTAGACTTTTTACATATTGCACTTATGTTTGTTCAAATAACTGAAAACAGTACCCTGGCATTCTATCTGGGATACACACAAACTGGAACTGGACTAGGAAAATCACCACTATAAAATTGATTCTCAAAAGCTGAAATTTAGCTAGTTCTAATTTCTTTTCAGAAATGATGTTAGATGAATGTTTTCATTCAGTCCATCATTTCTACTTGCTCCTAGCTCATGAATCCCAAAACTCTCTCTTCTACCTTTTTTTTTTCTCTATGACACCTCCCCTTGGACCCACTGTGACAATTTCCAAGCCAGTGAAGTGGATAGTGTGTGTACCACGTGGGTTATTTTTAACATGCTTCATTATGGCGTAGGTGTCATCACCTCTAGCTAAAGCATGGACATGTTCACCTATCCTTGTCTTAAAACTGCATGTGGTGCATCCAATATAGTAACTACTACAACTGCAGCTTAAAAGGTACACTACTCCCTTTGTGTCACAATTGATAGAATGGCTAATTGCAACCGTGGATCCTGTTCTGGGGATGGTGAATGTATGACTTGTGTGCACATAACCACAATAAATGCACTTCCTACATCTATAAGCGCCTTGGGAGGAGGGGGGAGACTAAGATGTGCCCTAGCAGGTTCTGGGCCTGGCATGGTAAATGGCCAATCAGGAGAAAGTAACTGAAACTGCTGTGCCGACGAGCATTCTGATTGGTGGATTCACCGACCGATTTTTCTCTGGACCTGGAGATGGAAATCCAATTTTACAACAGAACGCCACTACTACTGAACCAACTACCGAAGTTGAAACAAAACTCTCTTCAGAAACCTTAAAAAACTCGTCCTGAAAGGTAGGAGAATGTTTTGGCATAAAACTACACTTGAGGCATATTTGACTGTTAAACGGGTACCACGAGGCCTTCATATTTTGCAAAAACCGTCCCATGGTACTGATGACCCTGTGTTCATGGCTAAGTGGCACCAAAATATGAAAGAAGCGTCAATAAATCATATTGCATTACTACTAACACATGCCAAACCAGCCCATGAACAATTAACTATAGACATAGCTGATGCTGAAACTTTACTTAAATCTCAAGCAACACCAGAAGAATTTGTCAAATTCAACAAACTATTGTATGATAAGGTTACTTGTTATGACATGCAATTGATGAAGCACAAACAAAAAAGTTCACGAGGGACAAAAATGATTATAAATTTAACAGGGTCTATGACTGGCATGTTACAGAACAGTCTCCTAAACATTTGAAATCCATTTTAAAAAGAACTGCTGGGTCTGATACCAGGGGAGGCGAGACTAGCTCAGTACTTGATTACACTACTGGGCCTTCAGACACAGACGGGTCAGAAACTGACCCTTTATTAGAGGAGGACTTGGGGGAAACACAGCAGTCCCCCACAAATACAGAATACTCAGAACACCTGGAGCAGCAAATGGGTCACCCATTTTCAGGACACTTATCAGCCAAGGGGAAAAGGATGGTGGGTGGGGGGTGGCGTGGAAGAAAAAGAAGGACAGATTACTTATCTAGCAACATATGGGGCACGCCACCTCCACACTCTACCACTGATTTTATACCAATTGTGAACTTATCTGATTATGCCTTGACTGTAGATGAAGAGAAAGTGCTCAGTAAGGGGCTCTCATTTAGTCCTACCTCTGATATTGACTTCTTCACCACCTGTGTGGATTTGCACACATTTGCAGAAATCTAACATTTAAATGCATTTATACAAACCAGAATGCAAATGTTGCTAACAATGTCAATGCTGACAACAGTGGATTGGCTAATAGCCATCAGACTAGATTTCAGGCCAGCTCTTAGTATTGCCCAACTCTTAACCCTGTGGTGTCTACATTTATTAAAAAATGTGAATTAGATTTGGAAAATGCACGTAATGGTCCTGTAGAGTCTAGTCTCTCTAACTGTAGAACTGCAGAGATTAAAGCTATTAAAAATTTATCAGCAAACAAAAAGATCACTATAAAACCTGCTGACAAAGGTGGGGCCATAGTTATAATGAATACTGATGACTACGTTTCAGAGATCATGAGACAACTCTCGGACACAGGTTTCTATACCAGGGTTAACAGAGATTGTATTTCTGCATTTAAACAAGGGATAGATGAACTTTTAAATGCAGGCTATGTAAAAGGGTATATTACTGATAACACCTACAGGGCTACGACTGTGGCATACACTACAATACCTGTGATTTATGTTTTGTCCCAAATACACAAAGGCCTGGACAAATCATCAGGTAGGCCCAATATATCATGCCGAGGGTGGGTCACTGAACCGCTCTCTATGTTTGTAGACCAGCATTTACAATCTTTGGTTCAAAGCTTATGCTCATATGTCCGAGACTCCACAGAAATAATTAATCTGATGGAAGATCTGGATATGAGAAACAATTGTTTTTTTGCCACAGTAGATGTGAACTCAATATATACAGTCATACCACATGGGGAAGTTCTAGAAGCCATTGAATTTTTTTCTTAATACTAGGTCAGAAGAACAACTGGTTGAACTTCCTACACAATTTTTGGTTAACCTAGCAGAAAAAGTTCTCACCAATAATGTGTTCATGTTTCAGAACTACTTGTACCTACAGACCACGAGGATGGCCTTGGGGGCCACTATGGCCCCAGTTATGCAAATTTGTTTGTTGGCAGATGGGAGATTCAACACCTGTACAGCACCACCACAAATCCATTTTATGATATGATAGATTTGTAGTGGCACTATATTGGTGATATACTCATCATATGGAAGGGCACCATGGATAATTTTGAGAGGTTCATACAGTGGATAGAAAGCACCAGTAGCTATCTTAGATATATGTTTACTCTACACCCGATGGAAATCACCTTCTTAGATCTGAAAATTTACTGTAATGGCAGGGGTGAAGTGTGCACTACTTTATTTCAATAATATACGGACTGCAACAGTTTGCTGTGTTTCGGAAGTTGTCACCCTTACCATGTTAAATATAACAAACCAAAGGGCAAACTAGTGCGTACGCTAAGACATTGCACAGAAAGGGAGGAATTTGAGGTGAAACACAGCACCCAAGTTAAAAGATTTAAAGATGGGGGTATAGCAACAGAAGTATACTTAAAGCAATAGAAAGCACAGAGAACATCGATAGAACATGGGTGTTACAATATAAGGAATCTAATAGGAACTAATTTGCCTCCTGTCCCTTTGTCACCACATACTCCAGTAGGGCCAGTATAGTACAGGACATTATGACATGTAATTAGTCCACTCTCCAACTGAAACCCAAACTAGATAACCTTGTGAAGGAAGGCGCTAAAATAGTGTTCAGAAAATGTAGAACACTGCAGGACATGGTGATGTGCAATATCATGCCAGGCCCAGAACTTTTAGGGTGCATCTTAGTCTCCCCCCTCCCCCCAAAAGCACTTATAGATGTAGGAGGTGCATTTATTGTGGTTATGTGCACACATGTCATACATTCACCCACCTCAGAACAGGATCCACGACTGCAATTAGACATTCTACCAATTGAGACACAAAGGGAGTAGTGTACCTTTTAAGCTGCAGTTGTGGTAGCTACTATATTGGATGCACCACAAGCAGTTTAAAGACAAGGATAGGTGAACATGTTTGTGCTTTAGCTAGAGGTGATAACACCTATGCCATAGTGAAGCATGTTAAAAATAATCCACGCCTGACCCGGTGGTGCTCAGGGTTGAGGTGCTGGATGCTACACCTTGCACCACACTGGCGACCCGGGTTCGGGAACAGACTTGGTCCACTCGGGGTCAGAGGGGAGGAGGAGGATCGAGCATCCCAATGGATGCTCTCCTCCTCCTGGGGTGGAATCCTTGGCTGCTCTTTTGCACCCGATGCTCCTGTGCCTGTGGAAACATGGGCATCGGGGCACAGGTAGCTCTTTGGAGTCAGGGAAGGGAGGACGTTGTAGGGTCTTGACGATGGTATGTCTGCACGTCATCTGTCTGGATGCCAGTCCTGTGTGCTGAAGTCCTCAGGGGAGGAGGGGTTATGGGAGGGATAGGGAGAAAAATGGAAACACCCCCTCTCGATCCTAGATGAGGACCGATCCGCACCTCCGATCACCCTTCCACGGGGATATTCACTGTGTGTGGTACTCCCTACGAGGAGAGGAGTCAGAAAGGGGGAGAAAGAGAGAGATGGAGATAGCCTGACACTCTAGGGTCAGACTCCGTGGGGGTGCTCTTGAGGGATTGATCAGGGGTCTGAAGGAGTGGAAAGAAAGCGTAGTTAGGCATAAAAAAAAAAAAAAAAAAAAATCCACGATACACACACTGTCCACTTCACTGGTCCAAGGGGTGGTGACATAAAGAAAACAAGCATTTGTCAATGCCGAATGTTGATTATGCTGGTGTGTTGAGCTCGCTCACTGCCCCTCTGTCACTCGCTCAGTCTGTTTCTCCCGGTGCTGCAGGCTGCTGTTTTGTACTGGGCTCCTGCCTGCATTGGCACCTTTTTCTACCCATTAAGAAATCTGCAGCTGTCCCAACAGAGCTGCGTTGAGGTGGCTCACTCCCCCTCTCTCACTCACTCATTCTGTTTCTCCTGGTGCTGCAGTCTGCCCTTTTGTACTGGGCTCCTGCCTCTGTTGGTGGCTTTTTCTGCCCACAAAGAAATCTGCAGCAGTCCCAACACAGGTCTGTTGAGCCTGCTGAGTCCCCCTCTCTCACTCACTCATTCTGTTTCTGCCGGCGCTGCAGGCTGCCCTTTTGTACTGGGCTCCTGCCTGTGTTGGCACCTTTTTCTGCCCACAAAGAAATCCACAGCTGTCCCGACAGAGCTCTGTTGAGGGCGCTCACTCCCCCTGTGTCACTCACTCATTCTGTTTCTCCTGGTGCTGCAGCCTGCCCTTTTGTACTGGGCTCCTGGCTCTGTTGGCGCCTTTTTCTGCCCACAAAGAAATCTGCAGCAGCCCTGACAATGCTCCGTTGAGCTCGCTCAGTCCCCTTCTCTCACTCGCTCATTCCATTTCTGGTGGCGCTGCAGGCAGCCCTTTTCTATTGCGCTCCTGCCTGCATTGCCACCATTTGCAGCAGTTACAATACAGCTCACAGGCCGCCTTTCACACTCCTCTCTCACTCACAGATCTGATTTTCCTGCCACTGCAGGCTGCCATTTGTACTGGGCCCTGCATGCATTGCTGCCTTTTTCTGCCCACAAACAAATCTGCAGTAGTCCCAACAGAGCTCCATTGAGCTCACTCAGTCTCCCTCCTCACTCGCTCATTCTGTGTCTCTCTGCTGCTGCAGGCTGCCCTTTGTACTGGGCTCCTGCCTGCATTGGTGGCTTGTTCTGGCCAGAAAGAAATCTGAAGCAGTCCTGACACAGCTCCATTGAGCTCGCTCACTCCCCCTGTCTCACTCACTCATTCTGTTTCTGCCCACGCTGCAAGCTGGCCTTTTGTACTGGGCTCCTGCCTGTGTTGCCGCATTTTCTGCCCACAAAGAAATCCACAGCAATCACAGTAGAGCTCCATTGAGCTCGCTCACTACCGCTCTGTCACTCACTCATTCTGTTTCTCTTGGTGCTGCAGGCTGCGTTTGTGTATGGTGCTGCAGGCTACATTGGCACCTTTGTCTGTCCACAAATAAATCCGCAGCTGTACCGACAAAGCTCCATTGAGGTCGCTCAGTCTCCCTCTGTCACACGTTCATTCTGTTTGTCATGGCACTGCAAGCGGCCCTTTCATATGGGGCTCCTGCATGCATTGGCGCCTTTTTCTGCCAACAGAGAAATCTGCAGCAGTCCTGATAGAGCTCCGTTGAGCTCACTCAGTCTCCCTGTCTCACTCACTCGTACTGTTTCTACCACCGCTGCAGGCTGGCTTTTTCTACTGAGCCCCTGCCTGCATTGATGCTTTTTCTGCCCAAAAGGAAATCTGCAGCAGTCCTGACAGTGCTCCGTGAGTTCGCCACCCCTTCCCTCACTCACCTCTCGGCTCTGTTTCTCCCAGTGCTGCAGGCTGCCCTTTGTACCGGCCTCTTGCTGCTGGGGGCCTTTTCTGCCCACAAAACAAATCTGAGTAGTTCTGACAGAGCTCAGTTGAGCTCTGTCACCCCTCTCACTGCTCCATCTTAATCTATCCCAAACACTGATGTCCCACAGTGACCTGCTATTCTCCGTCGAGTGCAAAACATATTTTAGCCAGGATGTGAAAATGACAGCTGTACTGTTCATAAGGAGGTGTAAAGAATGCCACTGTTGAAAATGTGGAGTGAAAATATTACAAATTTGTGAAGTTACGAGGGTGCGTGGAAACAGTTGAATGCATGCTTGTAACACAGTCATGTTATGGAGTATTGACATCAAATTTCCAACATAGTGATTTTAGGACCGCTGCTCATGAACAGTGCCACTGTCATTTTCTTAATCTGTCCCAACACTGATTTCCCACAGCGACCGCGTTGTATTCTGTGCTGCAATCAGAAACCACATTTCACTCAGGATGTGAAAATGACAGCTGTACTGCTCATAAGGAGGTGTGAAAATTGCCATTGTTGAAAATGTGGCATGACAATATTATGAATCTGCAAAGTTACAAGGGTGTGGAAAGTGCAATGCACACTTGTAACACAGTCATTTGATGGGCTATCATCACCAAATTTTCAACATAGGCATTTTAGGACCTCTGCTCATGAACAGTATCACTGTCATTTTATTACTCTGTCCCAGACAGTGATTTCTCACAGCTACCACTCTATTCTGCGCCGGAATTACGAAAACACATTTCAGCCAGGATGGGAAAAATGACAGCTGCACGGTTCATAAGTAGGTGTGGGAAAATGGCAATGTTGAAAATCTGGAGTGAAAATATTATACATTCGCGAAGTTACGAGCGTGCATGCAAACTGAACAACGCACGCTCGTAGCACAGTCATTTTATGGAGTATCATTACCAAATTTTCAAGATAGCCATTTCAGGACCTCTACTCATGAACAGTGTCACTGTCATTTTCTTAATCTGTCCCAAACACTGATTTCCGACAGCGACTGTGCTATTCTGCGTCGGAAGTGCGAAAACATATTTCTGCCAGGATGTGAACAATGACAGCTATACTGTTCACAAGGAGGTGTGACAAAATGCCAGTGTTGAAAATCTGGTGTCAAAATATTGCAAATTCACAAAGCTATGAGCATGCGTAGCAACTGTGCAGCGCACGCTTGTAAAACAGTCATTTTTGGGATTTTTCCCACCAAATTTGCAACATAGGCTTTTTGAGAGCCCACCTCATGAACACTGGCACTGTCGTTTCATTAATCGGCCCCCAAAGGTGATTCCACATGTGACTGGGAAATCATCTTTCGGGGCCAATTAACACCATGACAGTTGAAGCATTCATGAGGAGGGGTCCCAAAACCCTGTTGAAAATTTGGTGAAAACATTTCAAAAAATGCCTGAGATATGCAGCAAAGTTGAAAAAACCCTATTTACTCCATTATACAGCTTACCGGCATTTCCTCAGTTTCGAGTCGGCTTTGAAGAGTGCAGATGTGTTCCCGGTCCACCGAAGATCGTCGCGCCAGACTCCAGAGGTAAGTATGGGGTGAGGGGGGTATGGGAAGGCAGGGTGCGCAGTAGGTGGGCGCAGGTTGCAGGCGGGGGGTCTGGGATACCGCTAGGGACTGTTTTTTCTTTACAGGTAAAAAAAAAAAGACAATGCGATGGTTTTACCTTCACAGGGCATTTGGCACACTGGGGTGGGCTCCCAGCATGCCACTGGAGTCTCGCTTGGGGGGGCTGTACCTGATGGGGATTGGGCACCCCATCGACAAACAACAAAGGGGATTCCTTTCGCCGATGGGATTGGCACCCGCCAGCAAATAACAAAGGGGGGATCCTTCTGCTGACGGGATTGGGCACCTCATTGGGAATAACAAAGGGGAGATAATTCCTTTTGCCTACGGGATTGGGCACCCGTTGGACAGACACTGAAATGGGTACATTATGTCGACGGGGAGGGCTCTCCATCAGCAGATAAACATTGTGGGAGGTTATATTGTTTGTGAACAGGGCGGCAACCTGCCGCCATATTCACAAACAATATCAGGCTTTCTAGATCCGCCCTGCAATGACGGATCACTCCCTCGATGCAGTGCATGGCTTACGCTGCAATGACAAGGTGGCCCCTGATTGCAGCGGCTGATTTGTCACAAGTTGCTGTGAACATTCCAAACTTGTGTCACCAGCAGCCTGCAACGGCATTGGGGGAAGCGGGACAAGCCTTTGCAGGCTGTGGGGGCATTGGCCACAACAGTGCCGTGCCTCCACAGCCTGCTTCTCGGCAAGGTGTGCCAATATGTTTCTTGCGCTGCGTGCAATCAACATAAAAATAGGTAGAAAAGACAGTTTTTGGATTCATGAGCTAGGAGCAAGGAGGAATGATGCACTGAATGAAAACATTGATCTAGCATTGTTTCTGAAAAAATTAGAACTAACATACTAAAATGCCAGCAGAATAGGCCTAACGGTCTTTCGTGTCTGCTTATTTAGTCAGCCCCACCCTGGGTGCTGACCTTGCTATCCCGCCTTCTGTGCTCTCCTTCCCAGTTCTGGAAATTCTTGCTGCATTGGATTTTGCTTCCAGAACCCTTCCCTTGTACCTGTCCCACCCCCTCTTGAACCCCTCCACTGTCTCTGCCTCCACCAGCCCCCTAGGCAGTGAATTCCATGGCTCCACCACCCTCTCAGTGAAGTAGCACCTCCTTCTTTCTCCCCTGAATCTTCCCCCCTCCAGCTTCCACCCATGCCCTCTAGTGGCCCCTCTCCTTCCTTCGAAGCACCCTGACTGTTCCTCCCCTATTTACCCTCTTCATGTACCTGAAGACCTCTATCATGTCCCCGGTCCCTTCTCTCTTCCAATGTGTACATATTTAGCTCTTCGAGCCTCTCCTCACTTAGGTCCTGTCCCCAAGCCCCCAAATCATTTTGGTTGCCTCCTCTGGACCCTCTCCAGGAGGTTAATGTCCCTCTTTAAGTGTGGCCTCCAAAACTGCACTCAGTACTCAAAGTGCGGCCTCACCAAGCAGTTATACAGAGGAGTATCACTCCTCCTTCTGGAGGTGATCCCTAGCGATGCATCCCAGCATCCTGTTGGCCTTGGCTGCTGCCTCCACAAGTCTCAGAGTTGTTCATCTTGACATCCACCACCACCCCAGGTCCCTCTCAGCCATCGAGACTTGTAGCATTCCCCAGGGTGTACACTTGGCCTGGGTTTCTGGCCCCCATGTGGGAGTACCTTGCATTTCCTGCATTGAACCTCAGCTTCCACTTTCTAGACCATCTTTCCAGAGCCTTCAGGTCCCCGTAGGGCCACCCTCCCCTCCTCCCCATCCCTCTCAGCCATCGAGACTTGTAGCATTTCCCTCAGGGTGTGCACTTGGCCTGGGTTTCTGGCCCCAGGCGGAGTACCTTGCATTTCCCTGCATTGAACCTCAGCTTCCACTTTCTAGACCATCTTCCAGAGCCTCCAGGTCCCCTGTAGGCCACCTCCCTCCTCCCCATCCACCACTGCCCCAGTTTCAGTCATCCGCAAAGAGACTTATCTCACTCCTGATTCCTGGCCTTATGTCAGAGATGTAGGCGTTGAACAGAAGGGCCCAAGGACTGATCCCTGTGGGCCCCACTAATGACCCTCCTTGGGATGAGACTATCCTCAACTACGACCCTCTGGGTCTGGTCCTGGAGCCAATTACCTATCCATCTGATCATCTGGTTCCCCACCCCCATTTCTCCCAGCTTATCCAACAGGCCCACGTGAGGAACAGAGTCAAATGCCTTGCTGAAGTCTAGAAAGAGGATATCCACTGGTCTACCCAGGTCCAAGGCACTAGTCACCCAGTCATAGAACTCCACCAGGTTTGTCTGACATGATTTCCCTGGGATGAATCCATGCTGTCTATTGTCCAGGCACCCTGACTTATCCAGTTCCCCCTAGCCTCTCCTTGACAATGCCCTCCATCACCTTGCCCACCACCGATGTCAGGCTGATAGGCCTGTAGTTCCCTGCTACCTCCCTTGATCCCCCCTTGTGGATAGGCACTATATGTGCCACCTTCCAGTCTTGGGGCACCCACCCTGTCCTCAGAGAGATGGTGAAAAGCTCCGCCAGAGGTTTCGCCTGGACATCCGCAAGTTCCTTCAGCACTCTGGGATGTAATTTTATCTGGCCCTGGTGCCTTCTCCATCTTAAGGGAGCAGAGGGCTTCCCTCACTTTCTCTGCTGTGATTTCCACTTCCGGTACCTCTTCTCCCTGCTTAGCCCTTCCCCCACCTGCCAGTGATGCCTCCCCCTCTCCCCAGACCCGCCGATCGGTAAGGGTCCCCTTCCCTCAGTATCTCTGTCTCCTCCCATGTATGATGCAGCACCCATTTTCCTTGGTGAAAACTGAGGTGAAGTACTCATTTAGTACCTCAGCCTGCTCTCCGGTCTTGTGCCCATCTCTCCCTGATTTAATCCTGCTAATCTGCCCCTTCACCCTTCGGTTTTCCCCAATGTATCTAAAGAACCCCTTGTTCCCTCTCCTAATTTCCCTGGCCAGGTTCTGCTCCTTCCTTGCCTTAGCCGCCCTCACCACCCTAGTGGCCCTTCTAGCCATCAGCTCGTACTCCCCTCGATCCCTTTCACTCCTTGAGCACTTGAATTGCCTATAGGCTGCCTTCTTTCCCTGCACCACCTCCTGGACCTCCCTGGTCCACCAGCAGGGTTTTTGGGCCCTACCACATTTTCATCTTACTCTTGCACAGGTGCTGGTAGCATCCTGCACCCCTCTCCTGATGATTTCCCACCTACTATCAGCGTCCATGTCTGACCCAATCCCATCCAAATGCTCCTTAAGGATCCTTCCCATTTCCTTAAAATCCGCCCCCTGAAGTCGGTTACTTCCGTCTTTGTGCAGCCTTCTACCCCTCCTAGGTCCAGGCAGAACCAGACCATGGCATGGTCACTCCCTGCCAATGGGTCCCCACTCCAGGCCCCCAATCTGGTCACTGTCTGCCAGGACCACATCCAGTACCTGCGCCTCCTGGTCGGTTCCCTCACCTGCTGAGTTAGGGCAGCGTCTTGAAAGACATCCAACAACCTCTGTTCCCTGGTCACAGAGAATGTCATAGTCTCCCAGTCTGTTCCTGGCATGTTTAAGTCCCCCAACACCACCACGTTCCTCTGCCCAGTCTGCAGTGTTCTCCCAACATCTGCCACCAGACTGTCCTCCAGCTCCTCCGCCAGGCAGGGGGTCTATACACCACTCCTATTTTACTCTCTCGCCCCCCTTGTTATCAAGGTGACCCAAATTGCTCCATGGTTCCTCCTCCTCTACTCCCCATGCCAATGCAGTTTTTGACTATCATTGCTACCCCTCCTCCCCTTCCCTCCCCCCTGTCTTTCCTGAACATAGTGTAACCCTCCAGGTTCAGGTCCCAGTCATGTCTTGCAGTGCCCCAAGTCTCAGTGACCGCTGCCACATCCACTGCTCCCTCAGTTAGCATCGCCTGGAGCTCAGGCATTTTATTGCCCAAGCTCCTGGCATTTAGCAGGACTACCTTCCACCCTTTCCCTATAGTTCCATTTCCCCTGCTCATGTTCCCATGGGGATTCTGTTTTCCCCTGGTCTGCACTTTGCCAGTCGGCCTTTTCCTGCAATCCTCCTGGTCCCCAGGGGGGTGGAGACAGAGTCCCTCCTTTATCGGCACCCCCTTAACAGCCTTTTCTCCCATCCTGCCCCCCTTCACAAGTTTAAACCCCACTTTTCACCAATGAACCCCTCTATTTTCAACTTGAGGATTCCCCTCCCCTCTAGCTAAATTTCAATTTTTGAGAATCAGTTTAATAGTGGTGATGACAAAATTACTCACCTTAGTAATTGTGTTTCTTCTAATGGAGTCCTGCTGTATTCTGACATGCAGTTAGCCCCAACACTTGAACTGCTCTGGAGAGGAAAGAGTTAACTCTATGCCAGAGCATAAAACGCTGAGCTCGAGCTCAGTTCAAACCTCTGTCTGCTGCACTCTGAAGTGTAACCGTCAGATTCCTATGAGCTAATACTAACTAACTACACCTACTGTGTGGAAATTGCAAAATTACTAGCCCAAAAGGCAACCAAGTATTTTGGATCCAAAAAGACTCAAGTTGAGAAATCCAAAATGAAAACTAGGTAGTGAACAACTATAACTATCAAAACAATATTCAATTCAATTCAATTTTATTTATAAAGCGCCTTTCAAGACCAAGGCGCTGTACAAAATATTAAAAATAATAAAATCCCAGCATTTAAAAGTCAGCCACAACTAACAGAGATACGCTAATCCAAAAATATATGTTTTTAAAGCAACTTTAAAGTTTTCGATGGTTGGACATTCTCTCAACCAATGAGGTAGAGAATTCCACAGGGTTGGTGCTGAAAAAGCAAAGGCACGAGAACCTGATGACTTTAATCGAACCCTGGGAATCTCCAGCAATCCCTCGTTGGCGGAACAGAGAGGACGGAGGGGGCAGTAGGGAATCAGAAGATCTTTCAGGTAACCGGGTCCCTGATCATGTAGAGCTTTAAAGGTTAGTAAACCAACCTTAAAGGTGATCCGCCATGAAACCAGCAGCCAGTGCAGTTCGTGGAGCACAGGCGTAATATGACTGATTCTAGAAGTCCCAGTCAGTAGCCTGGCTGCCGTGTTCTGCACCAGCTGGAGGCAGCGGATATCAACCCCTGGTAGCCCTAGGTAGAGGGAATTGCAGTAGTCAAGATGGGTAGTGACAAAGGCGTGGACCAATGTTGGAAGGTCCTCCGGGGGAATCAAATGTTTCACCCAGGCGATACTCCTCAGATGGTAAAAAGAGGACTTGACGACAGCTGACACCTGAGATTTCAGGGTCAGACCATCATCAAAAATAACGCCCAGATTTCGCACCTGTTTAGAGGTAGAGAGTGGTACACCACCAAGTAATAAACCTGATGGTTGTCCAACTCCCACACCCATCCCTGGACGACCTGGATCCACAACCAACACCTCAGTCTTATCTGGATTGAGTCTCAACCAGCTCGAACTCATCCACAGTCTGATCTCATCAAGGCAGCTATTAAGTACAGAGAGTGCATCACCCTGACCGGGGAGAAAGGACAAATACAGCTGAGTATCATCTGCATAGCAGTGAAAACCCAGACTGTATCACCTGATGATTTCTCCTGGCAGCATATATACTGCAAACAACATGGAGCTAAAATGGAGCTCTGTGGTACCCCACAAGGCAGGGAGTGAGCGCCAGAGGAATAAATTCCGGTGACAACTCTCTGAAACCTGTCCGTGAGGTAAGAACGAAACCATTTGAGGACTGTACCAGACAGCCCACAAAAGACCCGCAGGCGCTCCAATAGCACTCCATGGTCTACAGTGTCAAATGCAGCAGACAGATCGAGAAGGACCAGAATGGTACATGCCTTTTGATCTCTGGCAATTAGGAGGTCACTCAATACCCGGACAAGGGCAGTCTCTGTACTATGCCTTTTCCTGAAACCAGACTGGAGAGTATCATAGACATTGTGAGATATAAGGTGATCATCCAATTGCAATGCAACTGCCTTTTCAATAACCTTACCAACAAATGGCAGGTTAGAGATAGGCCAGTAGTTAGCTAGACAATCTGGGTCCAAGGAGGATTTTTTAAGGAGTGGTTGAACTACCGCCTCCTTAAGGGGGTCAGGAAAAAAAACCCTCTCCAAAGACAACCAGACAATGTCTGCAAGGATTGGGTAGATAACTTCTACACAACCTACTAAAAGTGGTGTAGGACCCGGATCTAAACTACAACTAGTTGGCCACATTGTTTGGATGATCTTCACAATGTCACCGAATTCCGGCCAGTGAAAATCTAACCAGACAGACTGAGGGCAAGCCACTTCCAATCGACCACCGCAGTCCTCCATAGGAGGGGTCGGACCGATGCCGGACCTGATGCCGACAACCTTATCTGCAAAAAAATGAGCAAACTCCTTGCATCTTAGCTGAGAAAAAGGTTCTCTAGGCTGAAGACAGCCTGGATTGCACAGTCTGTCCACAGTCCGGAAAAGCTGAGCCAGTCAATTTTGTGCGGCAGAAATCTCTCTGGACAGGAATTCTGCCTTTTTATGACTGATTTCTGATTGATAGCTATCATAATGCGCCATCAATCTAAGCCTGTCGGCATCAAGGCCCGACTTCCGCCAGGCTCTCTCCAGCCTTCGGCCTACCCGCCTTAACTCCTTCAAGGAGCCGTCAAACCACGGACCCCTTGGACGGCGGGTGAGAGCCCGAACACGAACAGGAGCAATTTTGTCCAGAGCATCTCCCACAGCCTTATTATAGGCTAATACAAGATCATCTGGACTCATGCATTCACCCAATAAGCTCAGTAGATCCAGTACCACCATCAGGTCATTGGGGTTAACACCCCTTAAAGGGCGGTACTGAACCATCTCCGTAGGGGCAGACCTATTGGAGGGGGCCCTGAAGTCGAACCTTATGGTGCAATGGTCAGACCAACTGACTGGTTCCACCCCCAAATCAGTGATCTCCATACCCCACCACCCTTGGTCGGCTCTCGCTTATATTGAGTTTCTGTATCACATGACGCGTGCCAGAACCAATCAGCCTACTTTCCCATCTGCTGGTTATATCTTTCCAGCACTAGAGGGAGTCTGCCCTCACTTTCTACTTTTTCTTTTGGGAAATGTCTCTACTTAGCTTATATCTTGCTACACTGGCTCTCCTTTTATCCCCGCCTTTACCTGCTCCCCACCCCCCTATATCCTACCTCTACCCGCCATCGACTAAAACACCCTCCCTCCGCTCTCAGTGTTCTGCTCTCCCATCAGACTGCCCAACAACTATCTCCCTGGCTATCCCCCCATATCCCTCCCGTACCCTGGATCACCTCACTACCCCACCCACCCACCACCTAAGTGCTACTCTCAGTATTGCGATTTCTATCACAAGAGGTCCCTCTCCTCGCTAGCGCCCAGGTTCTGTTCTCCCTTCCCATCCCATGCACCTCCCGGGTACGGTATCGTCGACCACATAGATACCCCTACCCCAGCAACCAGCACCTTGCGAGGCGCCTAATTTTACTGCTGCTTCTGCTCTCCGGCAATGTGCACCCGAACCCGGGGCCCGCCGCCTCTGCCATACCTCAGCCTACCGGAGGCAAAGGCCTCCGGACGCTTCTTTATCAATATATGCAGTCTCCTAAGAAAACTGCTGCCCTCCAGTGCTGGGTCTCCCAACACCTCTCAAAATTCTCATGCTTGCAGAAACCTGGCTCTCCTCCCACACGCCCGACTCTGCCGTCTCTCTTCCAGGTTTTTCCCTGTTTAGGGCCGATAGGATGGGCAGGCGTGGTGGGGGGTGTGCTATTTACCTGTGCGACTCGCTCCCCGGCCATGCCCTCTCCAACCCCGAGCTTAGCTACAGGGCGCAAGCCATTACCTTAAAAATCTCCCCCCACCCAGGTCGTGGCCTCCTTTATCTAACCGTGGCTTACCTACCCCTGGGGCCTAAAAAAGATCTTGCGGTCGCCTCCCTTCTTGACTACCTATCCACTCTACCCCGGAAGGCCGAACAACTAATCTTGGGTGACTTAAACACCAACTGGCTCAGCCCATCTTCTGACAATATTAAGAACAAGCTTGCAGCCCTCGACCTGTCCCAATTAGTCACCCAGCCCACTAGGATTAACAAAGTAACAGGTACTAGTTCCCTTCTGGATGTAGTCCTCTCCAACCGGCCACATAAAATAGGGTCTGTGCAAGTCCTTGCAGACTCGCTCAGCGATCACTCCCCTATCATCTGCTCTTGGTCATCCCCCACTCTCAGCCCGGTGTACTGCAGGACCCCACGATGCCGTTTTCTCCCCAGAGGTCTTGTGAACCTCAAACGGCACCTGGCCCATGTCAACTGGACCCTGTGGCTCATGACCTGACATCAACTCTGCCCTAACTTACCTCACCACAGTTTTCAACCATGCTTGTGACCTGTTTGCCCCTTTCTGCACTCCTCAAGTTAAAAAATGGACTGCTGCATGGATAACCCCTGCACTGATCCACCTACTAAAAAAAAGGGATGACCTCTGGCACATAGCTAATGACCCGTAGATTGGCCTAGAGGCAAGCCTACAGGCAGCCCGCAATCAATGTACCTGGACCATCAGGCAGGCTAAAGCTAAATACTACCAGGCTGCCTTGACATCCTCCTGGGACTCGTCCAGAGCTTTCTGGGACAACATAAAAGAACTGAATGGGAATGTCCGTCCCCGATTCCAGATTGTCATAAATGGGGCTGTCTCAACTGACCTACCGTAGGTCGCTGACTGCCTTAATAAGACTTTCACAGATTTAAGTGCTGTCCTTCCTGCCCACTTTTTTGACCCGGTTGCCACACCCTCTCTTACTCCAACTCCTGGCCACAATTCCAATTCCAAATGATCTCACCACATGATGCCAAATCTTTCCTACTAAGATCCCTTACCTCTCAGAACCCAAGTAGTGACCCTCTCGACTCCAAAATACTTCACCACGCTTGATGTCATGCTTATCCTCACGCTTATCATAAATAAATCCTTATGCCTAGGCCAATTCCCGAGGCCTGGAAGCATGCTGAAATAACTCCCATCCACAAGTCTGGGGACCGCATCTGCCTAACAACCACAGGCCCATCTCCATCCTCCCCTTATCCAAAGCTTTAGAAAAATCAGAAACACACAGCTCACGGAATACCTATCCAAACACAACCTCTTATGTCCGGAGCAACATGGTTTTCGTCCCTGGCCACAGCACATCTACTGCCCTCCTGGAATTCTCCCACCACATACACCTCGTGACTTGACATACCTGCCTGTGAGGCGGTTTTCATAGACCTTTCCAAGGCCTTCGACATCGTGTGCCACCCCTGCTCTTACTCTCCCTGAGCAAACTGGGCCTCTCTCCCACCCCCCTTATGTGGTTCACAAGCTACCTTCACAACAGGACCCAAAGAGTCAAGCTCAATGGAACCCTCTCCTCCAACCTACCTGTACTCTCTGGGGTCCCTCAAGGCTCCATTCTTGGACCAACTCTTTTCAGCCTATTCCTGAACACCCTCCCTAGTTCCTGTTCCAGCAAAATGCTGCTCTATGCAGACGACGCCGTAGTCCTAGCTACTCACTCGGATCCTCTCTCTCTCCAAGGCATATTACAAAATGCGTTCCTTCAAACTGAAAAATGGTTCAACAGCCATCGTCTAGTCCTTAATCTAAAGAAAACAAAGTCCATGCTATTCTCACATAGGCAAAACAGCCAAGGACTTTCCCATCCACATCACCACCAGCATGCTCCTCCCAATTGAACAAGTATCATCCTATAAGTACCTGGGCATCACCTTTGACTCGGCCTTACCTTCCATGTCCACCTCAAAGCCTTGTCATCTGCCATGAACTCCAGGATCGGGCTTCTCACCGCCACAAAGACTGCCTCCTGAACCCACCTTGTAATTAGCCATTGCCTCATCGGTGTTATCATCGGCCGACTACGGGCTCCCAATCACGCAGCTGCTGACACCACTGCCCTATCTAAGGTCCAGACCGCTATTAACAAAGCCTGTAGGCTCCTTATCGGTGCCCACAGCAGAACCCACACCTGTCTGCTATACTCCAGCACAAATATACTCACTCTTGAGGAAAGACTGAAATATCAAACCTGCCTGCTGGCTAAAAGTCTGTGTCAGGCCTTGCCCTCCTGGGGTCTCTGGACCCTTGCAGCTGGCTACTAGGTCCCTGCCCACCCAAGTCCTCCACTGCCACCTTCTGTTCCAAGGCCAAGACCTCTCGCTGCCAAAGGTCCTTTCATCACTTGGCCCCTGCTTGTTCAACTCCCTCCCGAATCTATCTCCAAGATCCCGGATGCGTTTAAACCACCTCCGTAGCATATCATTGACAGCCGATGCTGTAGATGCCTGTAGCTAATCCGGTCCCGCCCACCGTTTTTAAGACTAGCTACTAGTTGTATGATGTATCTATTGCTTTGTTACAATGCATGTAACTCTACAAATGTTGTACCAGTATAGCTGCTGCCTGTAATCTTTATTTTAAAGTGTGTCTATGTATTTTTTCACCCGTGTGTTCATCCCTGTCTCTACTCACCTAATTGTTGTCTCCCCCCCCTTACGACGAGGTACCTTTGTAAACGAGTCCAAGACTCAAAGGTTGTAAAACTGATTGTCTCCAATAAAATAAAATAAATAAAAAAATAAAGACCAGATCCAATGAATGACCACCTATATGGGTAGAGGAGGTAACAACCTGTGTCAGGCCCAGCATATTCATCAGCTGGAGGAGATTTTAACCAAACTGAGAGAGTTCATCGTCGACCCAGGCATTGAAGTCATCCAGAAGTATTAGTCTGGGAAACTTCAGCACCAGGTCGACGATGAAGTCTGCAATCTCCTGCAGGAATTCTCCACCGTCACCTGGTGGACGGTAGATGAGGAGAATCCCACAGCCTGCACCCTCACCCAAGATATATTCAAAGGAGCTGGTGTTTCCCAATGACACATCCACAAGGCCCAGCTCAGATTTAAACATAATGGCCACACCCCCGCCCCTACGATCCAGCCTTGGACGGTGTATCACCGAGAACCCGGCTGGAGTTACCGAGGCCAATATAGGGCCCGGATTGTCATCAAGCCAGGTCTCGGTGATGCAAGTCAGATCTGATGAACTAGCAAGATCAGCAATAATAGCTGTCTTGTTCTTAATTGATCTGGCATTGCATAACACCGCCAAGGCAGGATGAGATGTCGGGGAAGACCTCGGCACCTGTCCGATTTCTACGGAGCCCTTGGGTATGGGGACAAGACAAGAGTAGCCTCTACCCTGACCCCATTTTGCCCCAGGGCGTCTTCTGGACCCTAAAACCCCAATCCACCCTCCCCCTCCTGTCTCCCACCAGGCCCGGCTCTCCACCTTCGTCAACTTCTCCTCAGGATCCCCAATGCACGACACCTAAAATAGGTGTCGGATGACAATGGTGGGCACTCAAAGGGACGTAATTCCCTGAGCCTAGTGGGGGAATAATGTCCAACCATCATTAAACAAATCAAATATCAAAAAACAAACAAGAACAAACAAAAACCTACAAATATCAAACCTATAAATAAAAACACGCTCCACTGTCTCTCACAGAGGGAGAACAAAATAAAACAAACAGTCTAATCTAAAATAAAAAAAATAAAATTAAATAAAAAATAAAAATAAAACCCCTCCCAATCACAAATTAATCCCAAGCCAAAAATATCCCGAATAACAAAAATATATTAATAAAGTAACATCAAATAAACCAAAAACATAATGTCGATGCTAACACATGCCACTGGGTACTCAAAGTTGTGTTTTAAACTTCAATGAAGCACCTCTCACATGCTACAATCCAGCATATTGTCAGAATATTAAAATATTATGTTATATTATGTTCAATGAAGCACTCTCACGTATACAATCCAGCATATTGCTGAAATATTAAAATGTTATATACTCCCCCAATACCACCTCTCACATGGATTGGGATCGTTCGTAAAATATATCAAGCAGAACTATAAAATAAATATACACTCTCACCACCCCTAAATCCAAGAACAGGACAGGGACAAAAAAGCCAGTTCTCCAGCAGCTCCAGATAAAGATAAAAACAGGGTCAAATCCAGCAAGAAAAAGACAGGATAAATTCTCCAACAAACAGTCGCACAGCAGAGATCCGAATATATCCAGGCAGGAAAACCATGACAGTTCCCAACACAGTCCGCTGGCAGCTGATCCTCACACCGCAATTAGATCAAAAACTCCAAGTAGGCAAACATTTAGGGAACAGTCACAGGCAGATGCATAAACCCATTCACTTAGGAAGCAAAGACACCCCCAACTGGTCGATGACCCGCGGCTACAGATGCCTCAACAGTTAGCCCAGGGGCTGAACCCCAAGGAGGCTTAGGAGAAGCCCCAGTTTCCCCCAGCTCCCTAGGGATCACACGAGGCAACTCCTACCCGGTCAAAAACCGAAACAGGGGCCGTCGCCTCACAGGACCAAAACAAATCTCCGCTCGGTCCATATCCGCTGAAGCAGCTGTAATTAAGCCCGCTAATCAGCGAGCATTACCCTGTTACAAACACCTCAGGCAAATCCACAGGTCCAGCAATGAACTCCTTCCCTGCATAAAAGTTCTTCAAAATATCTTCAAACGAAGCAATAGGCTCCACATATCCACATATCCTGACGGAATAAAGAGATGGTGAGAGACAAAAGTCAAACAACAAACAAACCGAAGATTAATCTACACAGTTTGTCCTCGATCCCGACAGAACGAACAGTAAGATTGAGTATCCAGTACTGTATCCAGATGGCGTAAAGATACAGTCGACAATGTGATCAACGAAAAACAAATTAAAACTAAATAAATTTTAATTTTAAGCTATAAATTAATTAAAACGAAAACTTAAAACGAGTCACTCTTAGTAACTCTTAGTAGTTCTCAGTGGCTGACCCAGCGTGGCCGCCATCTTGAAACTCTTCTGAACATAACATAACCCACTCCCCCTCTCTAAAAAGGGAGAGTGCCAAGTGCACCCCTGAGGTACAACACTGCACCTGCCAGACCACGTCCCAAAAAACAGGTTCTGAGAGGGGAGGCGGGGGGAGGGGGAGGTCAGAATACAGCAAGACTCCATTAGAAGAGACACAATTACTAAGGTGAGTATTTTTTTCTTTAGACAACGTGAAGTCTTGCTGTATTCTGACATTATGCAGACTACCAAGCAGTAACTCCCTGGAGGAGGGCACCAAACCTATTTTGGGAATAGGCTCTGCAGTACTGCTGTGCCAAACCTAGTATCACTCTGAGCCTAGATATCCAGAGAGTTATGCCTGGTGAATGTATGGACTGTTTTCCAGGTGGCTGCTTTGCATGTCTCTAGCAAGGGTATATCTCTGGCAGCAGCCAGAGAAGCAGCTGTACCTCTAGTCGAATGAGTCCTCAGACCTGGGGGGGGTTACTTTACCTAGCTTTTCATAGCAGAATTGTATACAAGAGACAATCCACCTGGCAATAG
The DNA here is from genome assembly GCA_016271365.2 of Neoceratodus forsteri. Classification (NCBI taxonomy): domain Eukaryota; kingdom Metazoa; phylum Chordata; order Ceratodontiformes; family Ceratodontidae; genus Neoceratodus; species Neoceratodus forsteri. Next base: position 1,398,054,137 of record CM028129.1, on the reverse strand, counting down.
TTCTCTTAGTAGCAGGTTTACCCTTTCCCACTTCACCATAGGTGAGGAACAACTGGAGAGAGTTGAACCTAAGTGCCTTAGTACGTTCAATGTAGTAGCTAAGAGCCCTCTTAACATCCAAACTGTGTAATCTTCTCTCTCCCGAAGAAGAAGAATGATCAGTGAAGAACACAGGAAGAGACATGGACTGGTTCAGATGAAAATCTGAAACCACTTTGGGTAAGAACTTCCTGTTGATTCTAAGGACCACCTTATCTCTATGGAATGAGATAAAATCAGACTCCACTGACAGAGCTTGTAATTCACTGATACGCCTGGCAGAGGTAATAGCTACCAGAAACACAGTTTTCCTAGTCAGGTACTTAAGTTCTGCTGAAGGCAAAGGCTCAAAGGGTGGTTGCATAAGTTGAGCAATGCAAACATTAAGATCCCAAGCAGGAGTAGGATCCTTAAAGGGAGGACTGGTATGGAGCAATCCTTTGAAGAATTTACAGAAAACAGGGTGAGATGCCGGCCAGGAAGCCTTCCCAACTGACAGAAAAGCAGAAACAGCTGACAAATGTACCTTTAGGGTAGCTAGTCTGAGGCCTAAGCCATTAAGATGAACCATATAATCCAGAACTGTAGACAAGTCAGCAGTATCTGGGGATATGCGCTGTGTAATCTTCTCTCTCCCGAAGAAGAAGAATGATCAGTGAAGAACACAGGAAGAGACATGGACTGGTTCAGATGAAAATCTGAAACCACTTTGGGTAGCTAGTCTGAGGCCTAAGCCATTAAGATGAACCATATAATCCAGAACTGTAGACAAGTCAGCAGTATCTGGGGATATGTGCTATGTAATCTTCCTAGGAAGTTCTTACCCAAAGTGGTTTCAGATTTTCATCTGAACCAGTCCATGTCTCTTCCCCCAGCTTGCTCCTCACCAGCCTAATTGTTCTCTCTCTTATCCCCCTGTCTTATCAACACTAGGCCCATCCATCCCCTTATTCTTCCTTTCCCAACCTCGGATAGGAGCTCACTACCCTGGGTTGTGACATCCTACCATGCCCCGTACTTTATAGCATTCAATCCGGCTCACACATACTCCTTTTCTCCATCCACCTTCTCTACATCCAGCTTTACCAACTCCTTTCTGTGCACCGTGCCTCCTAGCCTTTCTCCCTACTTCCTCCCTCTTTTCCCCTACCTTCACCTCTACTTGGTGTATATTTTATTTTTTTCTTCACATTTCTCCTGCAACCTTAGATAACCTGCTTTATCTTCCTATAGACACTTCTATGTATGTAAATACCATGTAATCTGTATAATATCTGTATAATTCTATGTACATATGATCTTCTTTTTCTTCCTCTCTGTAAAGAGTATTATCTGTATTGCCTTGTAACTACCTGTGTTGACCTGTATATACAATTGTTCATGCTCCACCCAGGTCCATCTTGCAAATAAGCTTCTGCTCAACGATGAACACCTGGTTAAATAAAGACTTGATTGATTGATTGATTGTTTGAACACCAAATGCTGAATCTTTTCCATTTGGAGTTATAAGTTTTTCTGGTGGCAGGCTTTTGAGAGGCCTTGAGAATTTCCAGAACCTCCTGAGAAAGATGCAGGCTTGCAAATTCTAGCTCTTCAAGAGCCATGCCTTGAGGTTGAGAGACCGAAGGTTGGGATACCAAATCCTCCCCTGAGAGGAGGTTAACAGATTGTAATTCTTGGGAAGAGATAGGAGAAGATGGACTGCTAAGGACAGCAATAGAGGATACCAAGGCTGCCTGGCCCAGTCTGGAACAATCAGGATCACTTTGCACGATTGTGACCTTATCTTGACCAGAACTCTGAACAACAGAGGGAAGGGCGGAAAGGCATACAGAAATTTCCCCTCCCAATCCAGAAGTAGAGCATCCAGGGGTACTGAGCCCAAGACTGGGGGTCTGCAACAGAAGACAGGAAGTTGGTGATTGTCTGGGGCTGCAAAGAGATCTATCTCTGGAGTGCCCCACCGTGAAAAAATCACTTTAACACTAGGGGATCCAGGGACCATTCGTGGTGACCCTGAGAAATCCTGCTCAGGGCATCTGCTAGCACATTGTCCTTCCCTGATAGATGGACTGCTACCAGGGATGTCTGTAGGGAATAAGCCAGGGACCATAATTTCATGGCTTCCATGCACAGGGCCATAGACCGAGTGCCTCCCTGCTTGTTGATGTACCACATGGTGGTGGTGTTGTTTCTCCTGACTTGAACTATCTTGTTTTGTACTGAGTCCGAGAAAGCTTGTAGAGCCAAGTACACTGCCCTGAGTTCCAGAAGATTGATATGAAGTAGAGACTCCTGAGGGAACCATACACCCTGTGCTGTGAGGTCTCCCAGGTGAGCTCCCCACCCCAGGAGAGAAGCATCCGTAATTAGTACCACAGAATAAGACTGAGTGATGAATGGGACTCCTTGTCTGAGGCTGTCCTGATCCAACCACCATTGGAGAGCCTGGAACAGAGTCTGAGTCACTGGAATTAGCTCGGTCAGAGGGTCTTTTCTCTGAAACCAAAATGCCCTCAAGTGGAACTGGATGTCCCTCATCTGAAATCTGGCCCCTTGTACCACTACAGTGGAAGCTGCCATGTGGCCCAGAAGTTGAAGATAATGCCTTGCTGGTCGAGACACCAGAAATTGGAAGGAATAAGCCAGGTCTATAAGGGCCTTTGCCCTTGCCAGAGGAAGAAAGGCTCTTTCTTTGACAGTGTCCAACTCCACCCGTATGAAGGTCAAGAGTTGTACTGGTTCGAGAACTGACTTTGGAAGATTGAGGAGGAATCCTAGAGAAGTGACCAATTGTTGGATCACTTGCAGATTTGACTTGACTTGGTCTAGAGACTGTCCCACAATGAGCCAGTCATCCAGGTATGGGAATATGGAAATGTTTTGTCTCCTTAAAAAAGTCACTACTACTTCTAGGCATTTTGTGAACACCTTTGGTGCTGATGTTAAGCCGAAGGGCATTGCTGTGAACTAATAATGGCCTGAAGGCAGTTTGAACCTTAGGTACTTTCTGTGGGGGCACCTGATGGGAATGTGAAAATAGGCATCCTTGAGGTCCAGGGAGGCTAGCCAATCCCCTGGCTTTAGAGAGGGAAGAATTATTCCCAGAGTCACCATTTTGAATTTTGGCTTGAGTAGGTGCTTATTTAGGTATCTTAGATCTAGGATGGGTCGCCACTCCCCTGTCTTTTTTGGGGTAAGGAAGTATCTGGAATATAGACCTTTGCCCCTGTGTGTAGTAGGAACTCTCTCTATAGCCTTGAGCGCCAGCAGAGAGGAAACCTCTGCCCCTAGGGCAATGGTTTCGGAGATATTTGCAGGTGGAAAAGACTTGACTCTCAGTTTTGGGAATTTTTTGAAGCTGAGGGCCAGTCTCTGACTTACTACCTCCAGGACCCACTTGTCTGAGGTAACAGACTTCCAGGCCTGGAAGTAGTAAGTCAGCCTGCCTTCTACTGGAAAAGGGGAGTCGACCCGGGCTGACACATCAGGGTGTCTGCTTGGCAGGACCCTTAGACTGTGAGGAGGATGCAGCCCTGCTCATCCCCCTTCTGCCTCTCCCTCTGAAGAACCCCCTCTGAGGAAAAGGAGAAGAGGCCTTTGCCTGGTAGAAATACCTGTGCAAAGGCCTGCCCCTGCCCCTAGATTGCTGCTTTTGAGGAGTTGCCTGCCTTTCCTTGGCCTATGCACTCCTGTAGGGGGTCCTGTACTCGTCCATTTTCTTCATATAATTCTCTGTCTGCTCCCCAAATAGAGAATTATCCACTACAGGGAACTCCATGGCCTAAGCCTGGGTGTGTTGTGAGAAGCTAGTACATCTGAGCCAAGCCAATCTCCGAAGAGACACAGATGTAGCCATGACTCATGATGATACATCATTACAGTCCACAGCAGCATGAAATTGAATTTTTGATGCCTAAGTCCCATCAGCAGCCACCTCCTCCAGCTCCTTGGCAATCTGGGGGGAAGCCTGTTTAGCCAGTTCCAGAACAGTATCCCATCTGGACTTCTGGTATCTAGCTGTGTAGGCCATGTAGTTAGTCTGCCTGAGTCCCAAGGAAGATGCCATGTACTGTTTTTTTAGCCATGGCATACAACATCCTGAAGTCTTAATCTGGGGGGTGTGAAGCCAAGGGTACATTAGCCTTATCACAGGCTGCAGCCTGCATGACCCCAACATGGCTGCATTGCTGGTACAAGAACTCCGTACCTAAGCCTGACAGCATGTACCTCTTGTCCATTCGCCTGTCCACAGGAGGTAAAGAATTTGGATTTTTAAGCAATCTTCGTGTCTGTTTCCCAAGAGATTTATGGAGGGGAATAGAGAGTCTCTTGGACTCTGGGATGTCCATCATCTCCACATAGTCAGGCTCTTCTTGTTCCTCAACAGCTTCAACCAGAGGGAGCTGGAGGGTTTCTGCCACTTTTTTGTAAAACATAGAGTGGGAAAGGGACTCAGAAAGCCAAGGAGGGGAAACACTCGAAGGTCTGTCTGGGGAGATGCCTGGTTCTATGGGCTCATCCAGACCTTCCACACCATCATCATCATCATCATGATCATATTCTTCATCCCCCTCCAGATCTGGTTCATAATACTCTTCTGGGGAATAGTCTGGAACCGCAGGAACTGACTGAACAGAGCACCTACCAAGAAGCACCGGATCGGTCGGAACTGGATGAAGTGATTCAACTATACTAATCGCCCTGGCAATCTCCTCAGCACTTGGACGATGTGGTTCTGGATCCAAACCGGCCGATTTCTCCTTTTTCTTTCTCTTAACTGGAACCGACCCCTTAGGATTGGCTCTCCTTTAGCCCGAGGGAGTCTCACCCAGGTCAGTGGATACTCCCTCAGGTTCAGTCAGAACCGAACCAGGCTGGCCATCCAGGTCAGTGGACTTCTCGGCCTCCTTTTCCCTATGCCTGCCCAATCTTTTATCTAAGGTGGCCTTAGGAAAATATTTACAAATCTGGCAGTCTGAATCAAGGTGGTCAAAACCCAGACAGTAAACACAGGTGGTGTGGGGATCAGTCTTAGCAGAGGACTCCCCACACTCACTGCAGTGTTGAAACCCAGTGGGCCCGTTTTTTCTTTAGAGTTTCTCAGACGAATCCATCCTGAAAACTTACCCTTTACTCGGCAAAAGCCAGGCAAGACTCCCTTATCGGTTCCTAACCATGCCACGGGTATTTGAAAAAAATGTCTAAAATACGTTTTTTTTTAGAACCGATAAGGACCGGTACGTCACACTAAATATAGAAATAAAAATAAACTTAGGAGAAAAAAGCAGACAATCGCTTCAGCCAAACCGATTGAAAAAGTATTTCTTTACGATTTCCACACACAAATCACACTAGTCCACTACCTAAGTACTTACTGTACCGCAGACAGGGATCTGAACTGGAAAAAAATAAGAAATAGTGGTTTAAAACCGATGTTTTTTACTATACCGAACTGATAGCGAAGGAGAGATCTCCGGAGGAACTGTTCAGTTAGGCGGAGTAAAGAATCTGATGGTTACACTTCAAAGTGCAGCAGACAGAGGTTTGAACCAAGCTCGAGCTCAACGTTCTATGCTCTGGCATAGAGTTAACTCTTTCCTCTCTGGAGCAGTTCAAGTGCTGGAGCTAACTGCATAATGTCAGTATACAGCAAGACTTCATGTTGTTTGAATTTCCTAGTCCAGTTCCAGTTTGTGTGTATTCCAGATAGAATGCCAGGGTACTGTTTTCAGTTATTTGAACAAACGTAAGTGCAATATGTAAAATGTCTACATGTTCATTCTTTTAATACCTGGCTCTGTTATACACACACAGTTCATAAATGTGGTGCCTGGGTTGTTACATGCTGAATAGAAAGACCACTGTACTATTGAGCACATGTTACAGTGAGAGTATATATCTTTCAATGTAAAATACAAAGTCTGAAAATGATGATGTAAAAACTATAGCATGATAGGCCCAAGATATTTATAAGTGTATTCTATTTATTCTATGAGTGGTGAATCTTTTTATATAGCTTGGTAACTTTTTAAACTAAAGTTGTTAATACCTGATTGGTTGATGTGTCTCATGGCCTTTATGAAGTCACTGTATATAGTAGGCACTAATTGAAATGAAATTAGATTCACTCTGATGATGCTTGGCAGTGGCCGGGAGAAATGTCAATTTTCAGAGCGGCCAACCCGCTAATCGAGTGGGGCTTACTTGCTGTGAGTGTAAGATGCACTTTATCTCAATAAAAGGATTTTATACTTGTAACTGGAGTCCTGGTGCTTGCTGTTGCTGTGGGTGCTTCATTCCTCGTCTACCTGTTTACTGCTACTTCCACTAAGCACCACAGCATGGATTCTGGTGCTCCACACCTTTTTCTGCTAATAAGTAGGCTATGCTGAAAATTTGGTGTACAAATATAATAAAATGCCCAGGTTACGATTGACCATTATATTATTTCAGCATTCACTCATAGCTTTGCTAATTTCCAACATTTTGATTCCAAACTTTCAACATGGCCATTTTTCCACACCTCCTCATAAATGTGACGTGTCATTTTTACAGTCCTAGACAAGATGTGTTTTCGAACCTCTGGTGAGAAATGACATTTTGGTCAATATACTATAAATGGTACATGTCATGTCTATGAGTTGAATCCTAAAACAAAGATCTTCAAAAGCTAGGGTCAAAATTGGTGGCAGTATAGTGCAGTGGTCTAAGGTGCTGAGTTGCAAATCTGGTGACATCCAGCAGACCAGACCTGGGTTTGAATCCCACAGCTTCCACTTGCATACTGTGTGACTCTAAGCAAGTCACTTAACCTCCTTGTGCTCCCAGGTTGCTCCTGTAAAAAAGCTTTCAGCTTAGTATGCTATACCTGGTTAAAAAAAACCCAACTAAATAAAAAAAAAAAAACTGTTTACCAGGCATTCGGCATTGACACATGCTTGTTTGTTTACTTACTTGCTTGCCCTCTGAATGGCTGAATGGTGCTGCATAGGACAGTCTGATTGTTGAAGTGGGGAATGGGAAGAAGGTGAGACATTGTTAATAATAAAATAAATTAAATTAGTCCAAATATATTGCATGCATTTTTGTTATATGTTAAGGCCAGCATCCTGCATTTTGAGGATTTGGGGGAGAAAAGTTTGAGAGGTCATCATTGTTCCTTGGACCTCTTTAATTGAAAGTAATGAAATGTTAACCAACCTTTAAAAGGCATTTGGGAACGTGTTTTGAGGAACAATTTCTTTCCTTTCTGAGGAGTCACCTTTTTAATATCATATCCAAGGGTGTTGCACCGACTCTTTCTACAGCTGAGGCAGATCCCTTTATCAAACGTGTTGATGTCCTTGCACCCGTAAGCAACACTTTGTTTATCTTCATTGAGTATGGAATCAATAAACAGGTGTACCGACCTTTCATGTGCACATTTTACTGCTTCGGTGAAACCTAGTAGCAAAGGATAAAAAGGTCTAGATTTACTTTTATTCATGGAACCTTCTGTAGTTCCATTATCAAGTGCAATAAATAATTAATACCCTTTCATGCGTTGATAAATTACAGTGTGTTGATTTGCTCTGTAGCAGTTGCGTTCTTTAGCACAACTGTACTATGATTAGGCAATGTTGCATACTTTTACTATCTCATATTAGGATCAGCTGTAAATATCCACATTTGTTATTTCTACTGCTATAATATGCTACCGTATTTACCAGCACTGCTTTATTTTTATTGAAAATAAATAGAACAGTTGAGAAACAATGAATAGTACAGCAGTCTTGTTTCTTTGCCAGGTGTGTGGTTTGGCCCTTAACATGACATTTACTACTTAGAACTTCATGGCAGAATACAAGACTGTAGCTGAGCAGTCATACTTAGAGACAATGTTATTATTTTCACATTATGATTTGGTTAGAGACTATATTAAGGATTCAGTAGTGGGAGCCCCTCCTATGTGATCTTAAAGGAAACAAACAAGACAAACTCTATTTTAAAAGCATGCCCATGCAAGAACCCTGAATCGCACATAAGCAGCCTAGTCACTTGTGCTGGTATGTATGGCATCTATAAAGGTGCTCCAACCTATGAGCTCATGGCATGTATTGCCATGTTCAGGAATTGGTTGAGGTGAGGTATTCCCAGTATTAAAATCCACTTGCACCCATTTATGAAGTCTCCTAGCAGGGGAGTCACCAGGTCATAACCTGAGGGTGTGGGCTTTCATTTGCTTTTAAAAAGCTTCACAATTCTGCCTTAATGCAGAAGGACAGAACCCATTACTCAGTTCTAGCCAAGCTTGGAATTTTAGTGTCCAAAATCCAGCTGATTCTCCTGCTTCTGGCTTGTAGAGTACAGTCGTGGAGTGTTTAACTTTATGCCTGCTGGAGGGAAGGTATTGTATGTCTGTAATGCACCCCCTTAAATGTAAGGCAGAACTAGTTTCCATCATTTTTATAATTTTATTTTTCCTGCCTCCCTAAGTGATTGTCCTCCATGCCTACCTTGATTGGCTACTTACCAGGTGCTGCCCACCTGCCACACAGTTGACTTTCCACAGCCTCTGCACATATTAACCTGAAGATGCTGCCCTAGGGGAAAGCCCCACTGTAGTGTGAGCCCTAGGCAGTGGGAAGTTCCTGAGCTTACTTAGTTCATTTCTGCAGTGAAAAAGTCAGAGGAAGACTTTTTGGGGTAATGGCAAGGGGTTAGGATTGGCATCCTTGCATCAATCAGGGTATTTTTCCCTGTGAAGCTTTCTTTCACCTTCATGCCATACTGACAGTGGCTCAGGTGAGTGTTGTTCTGGGGGATGGCATGGCCTCCCTGGACAGGAGTCACTGTTACCCCCAGAGCCTTGGAGCCATTTCCTGGGATCTAGAAACAATATCTCAGCATGCTCCCAAGATTCTACTGGCCCAGCACAGTGTGGCTGGTCCATGCAGGGATCTGGGTCACCCACATAGGAGCACGACCATATCAACCAGTGTCACAGGACACTAGTTCCCATAGTTACGACATAAATGAATCCATGAAGCTAACCCTTTTTCGGCTATTGATTTTTATAAAAAATTTAAAAACAGAAAAATAACCACTCTATATCGGCTGCAGCAGCCATATCTACAAGCACTGAAGTGCCTGCAGGAGCAGGTGAAAATTAAAGGGGTATCACATGACTTGAAAAGACTGCCGGTATCTGTTAAGAGTCAGTCTGCCTCTATCTTGGTTTACCAATATGTGCGTGATAAAAACACCAATGTTAGAAATAAAGACAATTTTCTCTGCTGGAAAAAGAAACATGCAACAAATAAACACAAAATAACACCAAACAGATCACTGTACATTAAACTTCATTTGCTCTGGTTGCTTGTTTGATATCACAAGCCCTTGCTTATAGCATCACAGTTTGTTGCTGTGGAAATGAATAGGTTGTCATATTGAGATTATGCTGCCAGCTGCAGTCAGGCAGACAGAGCAGGTGAAGTCTAATTAACAGTTATCCTATTTTCATGTCAGTGTGGATAATTATGAAGAAAAAAGGGACATAAATATAGAATAAAGGATGGGGAGGTGTGTGATTTGGGAATTTAATACACACCCGAGGTGTGGGATGCTACATAAACCCTGAAAGTGAAGCCTGAGGGGTTTATTAAAGCATCAAACACCAAGGGTATGCATTAAATTCAAGTTTTTCACACAGTTCCCCATCTTTTATTTTATATAATTGCTGGTCAGCAATTTTTTGCAGCCTGACTTCACACACACACACACACACACACACACACACACACACACACAGACACATACACACACTTAGTTTGACTCTCTGTCTCTCCCTGTCCTTCCCTTTCCAGAATGGGCACTTTGTTTTTAGTTTCTATTTATTTATTTATTTATTAAACTTACAGTTTCCAGTGTGGAACGCACCAGTCATCCCGGGACCCGTTCCTGCTCGCACTCACTAGCCTGTGTCTGAAGCCGACGAATTGCAGGATCAACCAGATAAACATTTTTTTTTACAATGTTAGGTAGGATCAAGCAGACAGAGTGTGAAATGTGGACGTAAATTATAGGGAGAGATGAGTCTGTTTGTGGCGGCTCCTTGGTAATGAAGAGACAGAGCCACCATGTTTTCATAACTATTCAGACCGCCCACCTAGAAAACGAGCACCAGTGAGGGAGCTCTACATTTTGATCGACACAGCACATGAATGTCATAATAACCAGTGAGTTATTATGGCAAATGTCAATTGGCTCTCTGAATACAAAAAAATTGCTGACCAGTAATTATATACAGATAATTGTGAAATATAAGCTGAGAAGTAACTCAAACATATATTCTTCCAAAGTCTGTCTTGTGATGTCAGAGGCTCTTTAAATAACAGGTGTTTTGATGGCACGCTATCTTATTTTTAGTTCAACAAAAAATGGTACCTGCGATTCCATGCTTCGCAATATGAGTATATATGTTTTGAATATGGCAGCCGGGTTGGAAGTTGCCTCCATTCGGGTAAAAATCATAGTGAGCCACCGGCTGCTTGATTCCAACACTTAGGCCCATGTGCTGCTGTGTAAAAGTATGAATAGCGTCTACAAAGTTTGCATCATCAGGAGACAAACGATCTACTGAAGATATTCCTTCAAACAAAGGTCCAGCAGGGTCCAGGCCTATAACAGAAATAAACATTAAAACTGACTTATAGGGTAACTTGTGGATTGAGAAACCATATTTTCATGCAGTATACAATTCTCTAGACTTAGCTGTACATGGACTCATCTGCTGTTATTGAGTTTCCTGACCGCAGGTCATTTGGCAACTCCTAAACCTACTTTATAGTAAATGTAGATGCTGAGGTTAGGCCTGACAAGTAAGAAAGTAAATCAAAGGTTTCAGAAAAGGTCATTGTGTTGTGTATTCTACAATATGCTGCGAATTCTGCAATTAATTTTACCTGTTATTCTTCCAATCTTGTTGGATCCCTTAATATAGCTGCCAGCAAATCCTGAAGCATGAGCACCCAGGCTATATCCAATCAAATGGACCTTTTCTCTTGGAAACTGAAAGGATGCCTAAAAAGACAAGGACTTTTTGGCTTAGCACTACTACAGAACACTGATTTAATGATTAAATACTGAAAAGAATGACTAAGCTATCAATGTTATCTTAGCAAAAGCAACATTTCTGGTTTATTATTGGAAACATGAACACAAAATTTTACAATTCCTGTTTGCAATCTCCATATTTTGAATATTCTCGGCTCAATTTTCAAACCCTCAGGAATGGTGCATGGTGCTTGCATCAACAAGGACTGGCACAAGGGGCATCTTGTGCTGCACCATGTGCCATTCCCAATTTTCAGATGCCCATGGTGACAACTGAGGAGGCCACCTGTGCCGGCCGGACTTGCGCTGTACTGTGACGGACACACACTGGTGCAGCAAAGCGGAGAGGGGGCTTGCACCAGGGCATCACTGCAGTAGCCCCTTAATTGGGATTCTGCAAACCCCTGCAATGAGTGCATAGGCTGCCAGAGTGAGACCAGCTGGGAGCTGATCTAGCAGCTCGTGTGCCAATCCAAGTGCTCTGCCATGGTGGGAGGTGGTCCATGCCCCCTGTTGCAGTCACTGCCAGGGGACATCTACTGCCCTTTTGGTTTTGGCCAAGTGTCCCAGCAGTAGAGGGACCATGCCTGGAGAATTCCAGGGCCTCCTCCTGCCACAAGTCACAGTACCCCCCCCACTGCCTACCACCAAGGGGGCAATGCCAGTGCCATGTCTGAGGTCTATCACAACCCCCCAACCCCAACCTGCCCCAACCTCCTCTCCATGGGCCCTGCCAACTGCTGGCTACATGGCAGGTGGCACCCCCCATGGCTGCCACAGCTGCCTGAAACGTCCCAGTATGCATCATTCCCCCACCTGTGTGCCAGTGGGTCAGCACATGGGACAACCTGCAGGAAACTCACGAAGTTTGGCACTAGGACCCCAATTTTAACAAAACCGGGTGCAGTGTCCCTGGTGCACTCAAATTTGATGCAGTTGGGGTTTTGGTACAAGGTGCACCAATCTAACAGGGCTTTGAGAATCGAGCCCCCTGTTTTACAACAATGATATTAGATAGGATCATACTTCCATCCATTCTATGAAATCTGCTATATGTTTGCCAGCAATGTGGGTATTCCTTGCTGCTATTGGGTAGTGCTGATGTGCCAAGGAGATCCAGTCTGTAATGATCACATTAACATCTGCCCTTTTGGATAGCAGTGCCGTTGATAGCTTCCACATCCAGTCTTCCAGCATTCCATCCACCTGAAAAGTAAAGTTATACATGAGGCATATAAGGAATCATGGATCTGGCCCCTGCTTTGACACATTCCATCTTATCTTGTAAAATGCTTAGGAAAAATGCTGCATCCTGACTGTCTGAGCCCCGTGCCTTACCTGGTGATAACTATTGGTCCACAAACCCTTCTGGTAATCAGGACACAGTGCACACAAATATCCATACCTACCACAAATGTTGTGAAAAAATATTCTAGCAACCGTGTTTATGAGGTACAAAACCTTAACACCACTTAATTGCCATAACTTTAAAATGACATTTTATAATAATTTAAAACCTACCTCCCTTAGTCACCACCTAAACACCTAACATCTAAAAAGAAAACATTTTTAACACATCCAGTCACCTTTTTTATGTTTTCTTACTTTTATATTCCAGTAGTGCTCTATCATTCAACCCCCCCCTGGAGGCACTGCAGCTATTGCTGCGTTAACCCACTCTCTCACTCGTTTGCTCAATTGGCTTTACTGTTCTAGTAACAAACATCCTCTGACATCAGTGATGATTTACAGCTGCTGCTCACTCTCACTATTCTTCTCACTCTCCTTACAGAAATAAAGGCAGCAGACAAGTGGTTGCATGCAGTATCACTCCATAAAAAATGGCAGCACTGATGTTTCCGTCTCTCACTTGCCCACTTCTCTTACTCTTAATCTTTCACTGCCTCAGTTTTGCTTTTGATGGCCACACTGTTCTATCTCTCTCAGTTCTATGTGATAACGGCAATTGCGGAAAGACAATTGCTGTTACGGCGAGTGTACATCCCCAAAAAACAATTTCGCCAATGTACACTCCCAGTGCACAGCAAAAGGGTGCCGGGAACTTGTTTTTTTTTTGTTATGTGGGGTCAGTGCCCCCCACACCCCCCCTTTGGGGGCTTTGCCCTCCCAGCACCCCACTACTAAAGGATTCTCAACTCCAGGGAGGGTGCATGTCAGGGGGGATGCAAAACCGGGGGGAAAAAATTTAAATCCAGGTGCAACAAAATGTATGTGCACCCAGACCTGAACCTGGCACCCTCGCAACCCTAGCCTGCCACCCACCCACCATGCCATGGGGCCAGCTCAGCAGCCCACCACTGCACCACACCTCACAAACCCTCCGTCCCCTTTCGCCCATTGCTTGGGTGCTCGCTCCCCCCCTTGTACATGTACATATAGCAATATCCTGTCACTATATTCGCAGAGCCCCCCATTTGGTCACCCTCCCTGCTCAGTAGCCCTGTTGACATGTGCCATGACTGAGTCACCCTTTTTGAAATCGCCCAATCGCGGTCGCCATTGTCACAGGCTACCTCTCTCTCTAGCTCTCCTCTCTCTCGCAACCCCCCCCAAAAAGCAAATAAAAAAGCCATAATAAAAAGGCTTTGGAAACAAGCACAGACTACCTTGCTCAATTTTAGGAAAAAAGGATACCATAATTGCAACAGCACCATATAGAGGACAAGCTGAAACAGAAACTATTTTTTAAATTTGAAAACACTTTTTAATGTATTTTTTGTCCCTTTATGCATCTTTTTTTCTGTAGCTTCTGCAATTTTTTACAGTGGACCCACTTTATAACTGGAATAAGATGCTGCAGGAGTGTTGCTTGCCATGGGTTAATGCACTTCCAGGTGCTGAAGACATTTATCTTAAGCAACTTGTGCTCACTACACACTTGAACGTACATTAAACCATGACAGCAAATGCCCCTGTCATACCTTATTGCTTACTTATCGATATCAAAGTATTTTGTTTACCAGTTACAAAAAAAGTGATCTACACTTTTCACACTGTAAATCAGATTACTTACTGTCCCTCGCATCTCCTGTGCTACTGTTGGTGCAAGAACCTTTATATTTTCAGTGGCCCCTCTCTGTGTATTAGCTTCCGTTTCTCTCTTTATCCAATAGACTCCAATTTCCTTTCATGAAAATGTCATCAAACTCCCCTTAACTGCTCCTCCCTTTGACTCATGACTTTCTGTTTCTTTGTGATATTTTTTGTGTGAAGTTGTACAGAATCAATTAGATGTAGCCCGTCCATTACCTTGTCTAATTTTTTAATTGATTTTCATCTGTTTGTCCCTGCTTTCTCTTTTACAATGTGTTAAAAGTCTTGTTGGATCAATCTTTGTGTTTCCCAATATTTGGTCTTTAATTCTTTCTGCTTCCTCTTCCTTTTCTTATCCTTTAGACAAAAGTAAGTTTTTCCAGCGGGCCCTGGAATTGACTGGTAGGTGAAATTGTCTATCGTCTTGATTGCAGAAATTGTTGTTCATTCAATTTCTAGGTGTAATTTTCCAGTATGTTCAACAATTATATCAGTTACCCTCACACTTCTCAGATGAGGATGTATTTGACATATGAACTGTTATGAATTATTGAGTCACTTAAAAATCTAATTTAACTATCTCAACTGTTGCTTACTGTTTATACTCCAATTTAGCACTTCATACAGTTTCATAGCATATGTACTGCATTTTTATAATTGTCATTTTTTGATGCATTTAAATAAAACACACTGCACAGAATAGCATTGTATTCTATGGTACTGTACCTTTTTGCTTGTCTTTGGAAAATAAGAACTGTGCAAGCTTCATGTTCATTTTGTCTCTTATACAATCTGTCACATTTTTCCTGTTGGTGCTTTTTGTCAGTTAAATATATTTATCCAATGGAAATATAATTTTAAAAGCATGTAATTAAATATATTTGTCCATTGGAAGTGTAATTTTAAAGACATATAAATGCATTTATCACACAGTTGTTTAGTCTAAAATGAGAATAAATGCTTTATCCTCATAATTCCATGATTGACTAGGAATTTACAAGTTGAGAAGCTTACTCCTTGTAGACGTGCCCAAAATATTTAATATGCTGTTCACCCGTTATTTTTCATGTGATGGTCAATGCGATTTCAAAACATGCTGTCATTATATACCACTGTGACTGGCAAACCATTCCACTCAGAAACAACCCTCTGGTTAAACCAATGGCCCATTGGTTTCTTTTTAGAATGCATCCCCTTCCACTGTTTTATTATGTCATCTGAAGTCCCTATCATGTGTCCTTGCCTCAAGCCCCAGGCATTCCCATAGACCATTATTTTTCACAGGCCCTATAGACAAGGCACATATCACCTCTTAATCTTTTGTATCTAAGGGAAAACATCCAGTTCCCCTTAATCTATCATCATAGCATAATGATTTTACTTTGGCTACCATTTTCATAGCTCACCTCTGCACCCTCTCTAGTCCTTCTATTTGGCTCTGTGTGTACAGTGCCCAAATCGGCACACAATACTCCATGTGTGGCCTGACCAGGCTGCAGTAAAGGGGCATTAGTACCTCCCTCTTCTGACTCCTGATGGTTCTAGTGCTACAACCCAGAATCCTACTTGCCCTTCCTGCAACTTCCCTACACTGGTTATGGAACTTCAAAGCACTGGAAACCAGTACTCCAAAATCCTTTTCTGTCACTGCCTTTTTTAGTTCAAAACCATCAAGATAGTATTTGGTCCCTTGGTTTCTGACACCAAGGGTATGCTGACCGCATGGTGACACCATTACAGTGAATATGTCGATGCCAACAACATCAACAGTTCACTGTAATGGTCCACCTGTGACCCCAGCACTCTGTCTCCCGGTCCTGCACCCCCTCCCCAAACCAACTCCGACTCAGAGTTGGAATCCTTTAGTTCAGGAGGTGAGGGAGGGGCAAAGCCCCCCGATATAAAAAAGACTGGGGTCTCCTGCCAGATTTATGTCTACCGCAGCTTGCGGTCAACATAAATCCATCGCTCTGATGTCAGTCGACAACATAGTTGTTGAACCGGCATCGTACAGCCGATACCAAGATGCATCACTTAACATTTATCCTTATTGAACTTTAACCTCTTTGTAGTGACCCATGCTGATATATTATTCAGTTCCTCCTGAAAGGATTTATCATCATTGGTGTTACCAATAATGGCCCCTATTTTGGTGTCATCAGCGAATTTGCTCAACCAAGCATTAGTTGAGCATTTCATGGATGATGTAAAAATATTAAAAAGTATCAGCGTATCGGCCCCAAAACTGATCCCTGATATCAGCCCAGTTGGAATAATGACCTTTTAGAACAACTCTCTGTTGCCTCTGATCTAACCAGGAACTGATCCAGTTCAGCAATAACCCATTAATTCCCAAATCAGAGACAGAATCCATTAGTTCTGGGTGTGGCACAAAATCGAATGCTTTGGCAAAATTGATATATACTATATTTTATTTTTTATTTATTTATTGATAATTCGGAATTGCACCTTTGAGCTAAGGGCTCATCTACAAAGAATCCTCATTAGACAAGTTTATATGGAGACAACAAGAAATATATACAGTGATGGGGGAGAGACCATAGCAGCTAACAAGCATTGTCTGAGAAACTTTAGGTAACAAAAATATGGAGAACATACACATTGGATAGTACAGAATGCAGATACATTCAATATGACCATGGGATTCAATCAGTGGTTGAAAAACTGGTGTGGAGCTCAGGGATTTGGCTTCACTGGGGACTGGGGGTCCACCTGGAGTGATGCAAGCCTATACTGGCATGATGGGCTGCATCTGTCTAGGAGCGGAACCAAGATCCTAGGTGATAGGTTTAAATGCTTCATTGGCAAGCATTTAAACTAGCCAAGAGGGGAGGCACTGGAAAGGAGCAGGGAAATCCTAGCCCCCCCCAAAAAATCACGGTAGTAAGTGTGACAAACACCAACATAGAGGTGTCGATAGGGGGAAGGGCAGGGGTAAATGGAGAAAGTGACAAAGGCAAGAAGGACAGGGATGGGGCAAAAAGGAGTAAGGCCATCAGGAAATGGAGGGTAATGAGCACCAATGCCCGTAGTCTGGGCAACAAGCTCCCTGAGCGGGGTGGCCTTGATGGAAGAGGGATGCCTGGATATCGTAGCAGTCACAGAAACATGGTAAACAGAGAACCATGACTGGGATGTTAACATGCCAGGGTACATAACCTACAGGAGAGATAGGCTGGGGAGAAGAGGGGGAGGAGTAGCTCTCTATGTAAAGGAAGGGATAAAAGCAACTGAACCAAAGAGTAAACAGGGAGGAGAGGAGGCACTGTGCGTCACCTTGAGACTGGAAAGGGCACCACAATCCGCACAGGTGTTGTGTACAGACCCCCATGTCAGGGGGAGGGAATGGACAAGAATATGATAGAAGGCATTCTTAGAATGGTAGAGAAAGGGGAGATACTGTTGATGGGAGACCTGAATATGCCAGATGTTAACTGGAGCACATTTGTTGCAGCCACATCCAAGAGCAGGGCCATTCTTGATGCCCTACAGGTGGCAGGCCTCAGACAGCTAGTTTTCGAACCCACTCATGAGGGAGCAATCTTAGACCTCGTACTCTCAAATGGCGGCAGTGAGAGGATCTCAGATCTAGAAGTGGGTTGCCATCTGGGAACAAGTGACCATCAAACAGTGTGGTTCACGTTAAACTCAGCTACAGAGTCAAGCCATACAAAAGTGAGGGTACTGGACTTTAGGAGGGCTGACTTTGGCAAGATGGGAGAGTGCCTCAGAAAAGCACTAGCAAACAGGCTAGAAGGAGGTGTGGAGCAACAATGGGGAATCTTCAAAACTGCCATCACAGAGGCAACAAGCCTTTGTGTGAAGCAAATAAACAAATCAAAATGAAAGAAAAAGCCACTATGGTTCTCAAAAGAGGTGGCTGTGAAAGTCAGGAAGAAAAAGATAGCATTCCGGAAGTATAAGGAAACACAGAAGGAGCAGGACAGAGAGCTGTACCAGTTAAGGCAGAAGGAAGCAGGGAGGGAAGTCAGAAGAGCAAAGGCCCAAACAGAGGAAAAGATAGCCAACTCAGTTAAGAAGGGGGATAAAACATTTTAGAGGTACATCAGCGAGCGTAGAAAGACAAAGGGAGCAATAGTGAGGCTGAATAGAATGAACGGTGGGTGGGCAGAGGGGCACAGTGAAAAAGCAGGGATACTGAATGAATATTTCTGCTCAGCATTCACAAAAGAGGAGGGGGAAGTGCCTAATCCAATTAACAGAAGCACTTTTGATAGGGGGGGGTCGATCCCAGTCCTTTCACAGAAGAAAGGGTTCTGCAAGAACTCCTAAAACTGAAGGTGGACAAAGCAATGGGTCCTGATGGAATTCACCCCAGAATTCTAAAAGAATTAAGGGAGGAACTAGTGAAACCACTGGCTACTCTTTTTAATAAACCATGGGAGGATGGTGTGGTACCCGAGGACTGGAGGAAGGCGGATGTAATTCCCCTTCACAAAAGTGGGACCAAGACAGAGGCAGGAAACTACAGACCTGTCAGTCTGACTCTGTGGTAGGAAAAGTGATGGAGTCACTTGAAGGAAAGAATAGTTGAGTACCTGAGGCCAGTGGGGCACAGGACCCAAGGCAGCATGGGTTCACAGCGTGAAGGTCATGTCAGATGAATCTAATAGATTTCTTTGACTGGGTGACCAAAGTAGTAGACCAGGGAGTGGCTGTGGACATGGCCTACCTAGACTTTAGCAAGGCATTTGACACAGTCCCACACAAAAGATTAATAGTCAAAGTAACCAGCCTGGGAGTGGGTCCCAGGGTGGTAGCCTGGGTAAAACACTGGCTGCACAACAGGACACAGAAGGTAATTGTAAATGGAGTCCACTCTGAAGAAAGAGGGGTTACTAGTGGGGTACCGCAAGGTTCAGTATTGGGTCCAGTCCTTTTAATGTCTTCTATCAGTGACATTGCAGAGGGACTGGAAGGAAAGTATGCCTTTTGCAGATGACACAAAGATCTGCAGCAGGGTTGATACACAAGGAGGCATGGAAAGGATGAGAAGGGACTTGGCAAGGTTGGAGGAATGGTCAGAAGTATGGCAGCTAGGATTCAATGCAAAGAAGTGCAAAATAATGCACCTGGGAAACAAGAACCCAGGGGAAGAATACACAATGGGGGGGTAGTAACAACAACAAAAAAGGAAAGGGACCTGGGGGTAATCATATCAGATGACCTTAAGGTTAGCAAGCAATGTGAGAAGGCAGTAGGGAGGGCTGGGGGTATACTGGGATGCATAGGGAGAGGCATCAGCAGCAGAAAACAGGAAGTTGTTATCCCTCTGTACAGACAGTTGGTGAGACCCCATCTGGAGTACTGCATCCAGTTCTGGAGACCCCATCTCCGCAAGGACATAGACAGGATAGAGGCAGTCCAGAGGAGGGCAACTAAAATGGTACAGGGTCTGCCGTATGAGGAGAGACTAAAGGAGCTTAATATGTATACCCTTGAGGAAAGAAGGGAAAGGGAGGACATGATAGAAACTTTTAAGTACCTCAGTGGAATCAACAAAGTCCAAGAGGGTAGCATCTTTAATAAAAAAGAGACGTGCAAGAACAAGGGGACACAATTTAAAGATAGAAGGGGGGCAGTTCAGGGGCAATGTGAGGAAGTATTATTTCACAGAGAGGGTAGTGGTTGCATGGAACAACCTTCCTGAGGAGGTTGTGGGGTCTAAAACTGTGGGAGAATTCAAGAATGCATGGGACAAACATAAGGCAATTCTTGTGGGGGGTAGGAAGAAATAGGCTGTTGGTTAACTAGGATCTGCGGCCTATCCTGTAGATAGGGAAATAGGCAGACTAGATGGGCCAAGCGGTCCTTATCTGCCGTCAAAGTCTATGTTTCTATGTTTCTATGACAAAACATTCAGTATGCAAGAGCATGAAGAGATTATTACAGAGCATCACAGACATATCTGGCTGAGTGTCATCGGTTGCAGCTATTAATCATTGTCAGGTTAACTTTAGAAGGTACAATGTGTGAATACATTCACTGTGAGTAGCAAAAACACTGGCACATTCACAGCTGATAGGAGACACCAGGTTGATATAGTACAGAATACAACAATTCACGGGTTAATACAGAGCAAAAGTAGAGGATATAGTTGGTGCAGTCGAGCTTGGGGGGCAGAGGAGGGTATCCAGGAGGGGGGCAATTAACTGAGAGAACGCTAATGCAGTCAGCTCCACCAAGGGAGAGCATCATTGTACCTGAGCGGCTAAGGGATGGGCTTGTCATGATTTGTGAGAACACTAGTACTAGGGCCTGGGGGCTGAGGGATAGTCATGTCACACTAGGTGAGGGTTAAGTCTGGCATTTGCAGTGTTCTGGAGGTGTGATGGATTTCCAAAGTTTGGATTTGAAGTGGCCAAGACATGTGAGGCTTGTGGTTGTATAGGGAACCTCATTTAGCCAGGTAGGGGCCCTAACTGCAAAGGCTCACCTGTCCAGAGTTGTTTTCCTGAAAGGCACTGCCAGTGCATGTTTTGTTACACTTCTTGTGGCATGCATGGAGGGGGCAGGCTGGAATAGCCCCAGTAAGGAAGGAGGTGTGAGCCCTAGTAGAGCCTTCTTCCCTAGCAGGCAGGTCTGGAGCTTGATTTGGTCCTAGAGAGGAAGCTATTTTGTCCTAGTGTATGGATCGCAAGTATGCGTGAGAAGATTGGTATCTAGCACAAATCTGCATGCCTGGATGAGGGTTGTCTGGACTCAGTGAAGGGTGGTTTCTGAGGCTGCACCATATCCCACATTACCATAGTCTAGGACTGGTAGGATTGTAACACTGACAGCCAATAGTCTAGCCTCCAGTGTGAGGCAGAACCAAAGCCTATAAAGGGTACTTAGCTTCCTGTTGGCAGCGGAGGTATTATTGCCAATGTGTTTATCAAATGATAGGGACTCATCAATCATGATCCCTAGGTACTGGAAGGAGTTCACCTGCTCTAGGGTGGAGTTCAGGCTGTTTGCTATTAGGAAGGGTGCTGTTGGTTTCCTCTTTTGGTGTCCTGTGAAGAGCATCATCTTTATTTTTTTGCCGTTGAGCACTAGCAAGCTATTTTTAAACCAGTCCTGTAGATGATTGAAGTTGTTCTGCAGGTTCCTAGTGAATGCTTCCTGGCAGGAGTCACAGAAGAATACCACAGTGTCATCTGCATAGAGCAGGACTTTGGATGTAGGGTAAGCATCTGGGAGGTTATTCACAAAGAAGCCAAACAAAAGCGGGCCAAGTATGGAGCCCTGTGGGACACGTACTGTGACTCCTCTGGTCTCAGAAGTGACTCAGTTGATTTTAACTTGCTGTGACTGCTCAGTCAGGTACAGTGGTAGCCATGCAAAAGTTGGCTGGTAGCATGGTATACTGAGTGATGCACAAGGGCAGTACCCATTGAATGACATGTATAGCGGTACCGTGCAATGACGTGCACTGCCTGGTACCAGTCAACTTTTGCGCGATTACCACTGTAGCTACTGAACTGGCTAATTGTATCGGGAGACAGCCCTAGGCAACTTAACCTGTGGAGCAGCAGCTGGTGATCCACCAAGTCAAATGCCTTGGTTAGGTCAATAAAGATTGCACCAACTAGATGACCCCGGTCGAGTGCCTCGTGGACAAAGTCCATGAATTCAATTCAGCTGGGATGCTATGTGATAATGGCGAAATTTTAATGGAGAATGTCAAAACGGCGAATCCTAAAAGGTGACTCCAAATATGGCACATACAGTATAATAAATGGTAGCTGTCTGAAATGGCGATTTTTTTCCTACACACAGTGCAAAATTAGGATTTATGCAGTAATCCTACACCTGTAGGTGAAAATTATATGTCAGTCTTCTAAAGTAGTCATACCTATCACAGACTGCATACTCCTGCACCACAGCCACAAGCCGATTATTGAGGTACCGATATCGCTGATGTCCTGGAGCACAAGCAGCATCAGAGACCAGCTGCTCGATCCTCACCTCGGACAACCTCTGCTCCTAATGCAGGCATTCGATCAGCCTCCAGCTATTCCGGTGGCATGCTCTGAGATGGGTATTAAACCCCCATGCCAGCCTTCTACAGCATTATTAGTCCTTGCCTGCCCCTGATATGTTGCCTCATAGCAATTCCACAGATTGATGGCAAACACAGGGCGCCTCCTCCCAGACCTACTAAGAGGACGACCAAGCCAGGTGTCATCAAAGTAGTTGAATAAAGGCTTGAGAACCTCCTCATTTTACACGAAAATACTGGTGCACCTTTTGATCCCTTTATATAGGTGGGGGGCTCCCCCAATCACACCCCCATGGGGGGCTGTGCCCCCCAAACCTCCTGCTATCTCTAAGATTCTTACTCTGAGATGCTTCTTGACATTGGGGTAGGTTATCACCTCAGAGTCACTGTTAAGAACATGTTGCCATTTATTTACGGTTGACATTGCTTCGCTGTTTTTGACTTGCCCATATTGAGTCACACTGTTGATGTACTACCCTAGAATGTTTTGATCCAAAGCTACACTGGTGGGTTCAAAGAAATTAATCAGGTTGGTCATACACGGCCTGCCTTTACAAAACCCATGCTATGTTGGATCCACCTGACCTGTGTCAATAAGGAATTTTTCCAGG
Source organism: Neoceratodus forsteri (assembly GCA_016271365.2). Taxonomy (NCBI): domain Eukaryota; kingdom Metazoa; phylum Chordata; order Ceratodontiformes; family Ceratodontidae; genus Neoceratodus; species Neoceratodus forsteri. Next base: position 1,398,031,307 of record CM028129.1, on the reverse strand, counting down.
TACTCCTTAATAACAGCCTCCAATATCTTCCCCACAACAGAGGTCAAACTGATCGGCCTATAGTTGCTGTGAATAGAACTATCACCCTTTTTAAGTAAGGGTATGACGTATGCCAACTTCCAGTCACCTATGACCCTGCTCTCATTGAGAGATTGCTGAAATATTCTGGCCAGAGGTTCCTCAATCTGTGCTGCTGTCTCTTTTAAGAGCCTAGGATCAGGCCCTCAGGTCTAGCTGACATATTGCAATAAAGATTTTTAAGCCTCATCTCAATATGTGTCCTCTCGATCGCAATCTCACTGATATCTGAGATGTCGCTGTGCATCCCCAATGAGCAGTTTCTCTTATGGTAGATGCCAACAAAAAAAAATTGTTGAGGGACTCTGCCAGTTCTCCGCTATAATGTACCTCCTGTTCCCATGAAGTGGACCCACTGGAACTTTTATTTTCTTAGAACTATTCGCGTAATTATAAAATGCTTCCTATTATTTTTGGTGTTTACTGCTAGGTTCTTTTCAGATTTGCTCTTGTTCTTCTTTATAAGCTTTTTGCAATCCCTTAACTTTGTTTTATAGTTTAGACATGATTCCTGTGTCCTCCTGATTTTGGCCAAGTAGTATATCTTCCTTTATTGCAATTTATTGTCCATTTTATACTTTAGTACACCACACTGCAGTTCTACCTCCATTGTTGCATTTCATTTTGAGTGGGACATATTTATTTTCTCAGGAATTAAGCCCGTTCTTAAACAAAAATTTGCCCTCACAATTCCATGAATTATTCTCACAGTCCCAATTTATTCTCTGCTAAGCAGCCTCTTATTGGATACATTGAATATGCAATGGGTCTGGTTTAAGTAAATGATTTATCCTGACTCATTGGGATTGTCCTCTGTAGCTTCAGTGATGACTCTGCTTCAATCCTTCACTCCTGAATCCACATAGTACAAACACAACTCATCAGGATAAATCAGTTATTTAAGCCAGTCTCATTGCATATCCCCTATAAAATAATAATTTAATTAATCTGTTTACTCAAATGCAAAAATCAGCAGTGGCAATCAGTTTACACACGTGTATTAATCAGCTGTGGCAATCAGTTATCATCAGTGTGGTCAGTTCACACCAGAGTATTAATCAGTTGTGGCAATCAGTTTATTATAGCAATGTACAAATAAGATGCAGGAATCAACTGACACCAGCATATCGATCTGCTGTGGTAACCAATTGATGCAAATATATTAATTGACTGCATTAATCATTTTACACCAGTATATTAATATGTTTTTTGTTTTTATTTTGTAAACTTTAACACAGAAAAGTTCAGTTACAAGTACATACCTTAGTGTTAATAACTTCATGTAAGGTTTTACAAACAGTTGTAATAATCATTTAAGTTTATACAGTACCTTTAACCTGCCTTGGACTTACATTTTTCACCTACATTAGGATATTAAACTTTCCCAGGACCTGGAGAAGCTGCCAATGGAATCTCTCAGAAGTTAGGGAACCATCCCTGTGTCAATGCCTGCTCCATAGGTAGCCAGACCTTTTCATATTTTTCCATTTGCTCCTGACAGAGTACTGGGTTCTCTCCAATTTCATACAAGCTAGGAGCAAATTAATCCCTTAGGGCAGTGGTGGGGACAGCAACCAGTCTCCGATGTTGGGCAATTTATTCATCCCCACCACCACACCTTGGCACCACAATGGCTGATTCACAGGTGCCCCGCCTCCCCTAGTAACCCCAGGAGGAGCTCTATGGGTTCATCAGCATTGGCAACTGGAGTGTCTTGGTCAGTAGGGTCAAAATACTCTTAAACCTTTGTATCTTATGGCATCCCCAAATCATGTGGTAGAACGTACCCTACTAAGCAGAACACTTGGGACACAGATCTGACTCTGTAGGATCTATCCTGTGGCCAGGGCCAATGTGAAATATTTACGCATCAAGAGAGTATATTGAATGGCTCTCAGTCTATTGTTTATGGAGCATTTTAATATGTTTTTTAGTATAATTTTCCAATCCCTCCATTAAGCCAGCATCATGAATATCTGCCTTCCACCTTCTTCTGATTCTAGTAAGCGGATCTGGGAGGGCTCCCAGAAGAAGCCTGTAGCATCTGCACAGGGGTTTAGATTTTTCTATCCAGGGGTAGCCTGTAAAGACCTCCTTCAGGGGTGTGTGAAACAGAGTAATCTGTTCTGGGTGTTTCATAAACCAAGCCTCCAACCTAGCCCTACGTCTAAGGCAAAGGAAATAATGTGCAGCATTGAGACCAAATTGACTTGTCAGTTCTGCAAAGTCCCTTACTCTCCCCTCATCGATCAAATGGTTCAAGTGGGTATGCCCTCTCATTCACCACTGCTTCAAACTCTGGACTTCCACCTCTGATGTACCCCTCCCATCCCCCAACATGGCCTCAAGGGTGGTCTCTGGAAACAGGGACAGCTTTTGCCTCAGCAGCTTGTGGGCCCACCTCCATGCTTTCCAGGTGGCCCTCATTAATGGGTTGTTGATTTTTTGTATCCACAGATCTCCCAACAACCCCACCAGTACCTAGTGGTATCGGGGGAGCTTGGGAGCACTCTCCAGACCCACCCATGAAGGGACCGGTTCTCCCTTCCACACTAGGTCTTGTATAAATGCCAGCTGGGAAGCTACGTAGTACAAGTGAATGTTGGGGAGGCCCAACCCTCCCTGTTTCACTGGACGCCAGAGTATCTCTTTTTTTATTCTGGGTCTTTTCCCCTGCCAGAGAAGCTGAGTTATTGCTCCCTCCAAGGATTTGATCTACTTCTGGGGGATATGTATCGGGAGCATTTGAAAAAGGTAAAGGAATAGAGGTAGTATACTCATCTTTATAAGGTTTACCCTTCCCAGGAGGGTCAGTGGGAGTGCCCTCCACTTGTCACATTCCTCCTTAACTTTTTTAATAACTGGAAGGTAGTTGAGGTTTGCTATAAGGGAGAGCTTGCTAGGAAGGTGGATGCCTAGATATTTAATAAAGTTTGAGGGGTGGATGGTGGCTCCTGCTATTAATATTGGGGTTTTCCAGTCTCCCAAGAGGAGCCACTCACATTTAGCCCAATTTATTTTATGATCAGATATGGGGCCATATGTATCAAATAATTTAGTGAGGGATAGCAGGGCTTTGTCCAGTTGGGCCAGAAAGAGCAATTTATCATCTGCAAACAGCGATATACCATGGTTCTCCCCTTCCAGTGGAAGCCTTGTATTCCTTTATGTCCTCTGATCACCACGCCAGAGTGTCAATGGTCAGGACATACAGGAGGGGAGACAGGAGGCATCCCTGTCTCATACCCTGTGTAAGTGAAAATGGCTCAGAGTGCTATTTGTTAGTATTTGTGCTTGGGGGAGGTGTACAGAGCTCCCAACCACTTCCTTATTTTCTCCCCAAAACCGAATATTTGTAGTACAGCAAACCTAAAGGACCATTCGACCCGGTTTATTGCCTTCTCTGCATCTAATGCCAAGAGGCCCCGACTCCCCCCCTCCCTTTTTTGGAGACCTTCTATGCATGATATTCAGTGTTCATCTCAAGTTGTACTTCACTTGTCATCCCTTCACAAATCCACCTTGATCAGGATGAACCAATCCCGGAAGGACCCTCTCTATTCTCGATGTCATGGTCTTGGCCATTATTTTATAATCAGTATTGAGAAGGGAAATAGGGTGATAAGAGTCACATTGAGCGGGGTCCTTCCCAAGCTTGGGTAGCACTGTCATGGTGGCTAATAGTTGTGATGTAGGAAGGGGAACATCCCCCGAGTGCTGCCTGCACCATATTTATTTTATTTATTTTTATTTAGTTTTTGTTGACCGGATAAATGCACTAGACAAATCCTGCCTATTTTCAGGCACGACCTGGGGGAGGGGGATACAGATGAATGCCAACTGACCTTGAACCAGATTAAGCTGTTTGTGGTATTTTTAGTGAATGAGGGAAATTTGGCCAGGACACCGTGGAAATTCCCCTACTGCATGTTAGTGGTAGGGGGACCTGCTGACTGACACAGCGTTTTTCCATTTGGAGCACGGCTTGGCATGGAGCTGGACGTCTTACCTGCTGAAGGCAGGAGAGCTGCAGATAACTTGATGGAGGAGGATGGGAATAATATGGTGAGCGCTGCTTTGTGTAATCCAGGGGAGATTCCCGTAGACAAGTGCGGAGTGAACCGTGCTACGGAAGAGTCGGGAGATGCGGGAAATAAACGGACCAAAACGATGGATAATTTTACAACACAGCCCGAGGCGGCTGGTGGCCTGGAAGCTGAGCAGGTCAGCGAGAGGCACGCAAAGAACCTGCCTGTGGTGGTGGAGGGTTTGATTGCTTCTGATGTAGCTACATTGCCTTTTGCATCAGGGGAGGAGCGAGACACACCATGGGAGTTGCAGGCAGCGATGGGGGACTTCCCAGCCAGGGACTGGAGCAAGGAGACTGCCCTGCTAGATGCAGGATGGATGAAGAAGGATGGCAGGTGGATACCGGATACTTTTTCCTCTGAGGATACGGCTGCTCAGGAGCCTTCAGGGACAGTGCAACCAGTGGAACTGCAGGTGGAGGCAGGTGATGCCTCAGTTGGTGAGACTTTTCAATCTTTTACTGCAGGGGTAGACTTGGGGGCCTCTAATGGGACATCGAATGTTCCCCCCCCCCTCCTTCCTGTCCTCGGAGAGAACACTTTAACAAAGGTCCACGCTTTTCAGACCTATTTTGCAATAATCACTTGGAACAAGCCCCCAGATGGAATGCTGTTCGCCTTAGGTACGGGGGGGGGGCTTCAAGAACAGCCTGATCGATTCTTTGTGGCACGCAGGCTCCTCAAAGGATCCATGAATTTTCAGGCATCAGACATTTATGCCCTAATTAACATTCGGGGGGAGGAAACTTTTGATATAAGTTTTAAATCGTTTGTGGGTCTTGACAAATTCTGGCAGAAGTATGATTCCCTTAAAACTACCCTTTATGGACTCCATTTTGGGCTATTCCTATCACAAAACCACTGTTTAAAACTGTGCATATTATGTTCAGAAATGAAGGGGTAAATGTAGGGGACATTCTGTATTGGCTGGAGAGTAAATGCACTGTATTGGGTCCACCTGAATCAGTCATTGATGGGGAGGGCATTTGTACAGGCAGTTGGAAGTTCAAGATAAAACTGCATATTGTGGGGGATTTGGTTCAACATGTTCCAAAAAGCGTTTTCTTGGGGAGGGATCGCGGTGTCTGCTTTTACCCAGGCCAACCCAAGGCATGTTATAATTGTGGGAGCCCCACGCCATCTCAGCAGTGCGTGTGATAAAATCAAATGTGCCTTATGTGGGGAACTTGATCATGACAGTAGTACCTGCCACAATATTTTCCGCTGCAATCTGTGTGATGCCCAGGGACATGCTTGCCATCAATGTCCATACGCGGGCTAGAACAATTCAGGAAGCCTAGATAAGGAAACCCTGATTTCAGATGCCCAGGACAGATTTAGACCATATACGGAGGAAGCAGCCTCCCATGACCCTAATCCTCCTGGTCCGGATCCTCCAGTTTCAACTCCTCCTGAGGGAGAGGTATCCGGCTCCTCCGGTATACTTCCTGAGGCTGTACAACAATTAGAGGGTCAGGGGCACATTGCTCCTATCATGCCCATTCTAGCCCCCCCTGCCACAGAGTTTCTGGCACCTCATCCAAGACGTGTGACTCGGTCTCATGCAAAAAAGCTTGTTCTACCACCTATCACCACTACGCATAACACTTTTCAGGTTCTGCAAGATGCGGATGGGGACTCTGAATCTGATTTATTGGTGGCTTCAGGGGTTCTGTCTGAGATGGAGTGTGATGAAGAAGGAGGTTCTGAATTGCTGGTCTCCACGAAGAAGTTGGGTGGAAGCGTAAAAAGGACAAGTCTTAGTCCTGCTCACTGGCTTTTTTGACGGTAGCTTCCCTGAATTCTTGTAGTCTCAAGAATTCAAAAAAACATCTCAGGCGTTTACATTTTTGTAAAACCTTATCTGCAGATATTATTTTACTGCAGGAGACGCATCTCTCTACCCTTACAGACATCAATTACACCAGGAAATTGTGACATTCAGGACCCTCTTTTTGGTCCTTTGGTCCTGATGTTGCAGATGGGGTGGGGGTATTATTCTGCCATCCTTTTGTTCAAGTTACTGGCTTGGTAGACATAGTTCCTGGGCGGGCATTGCTCCTGGACTGTGTCTTCCGAGGGTTTTTTCTCTGTATCATCAACATTTATGCACCCCAGGTTAAATCAGCCAGGATTGCCTTGTTTATGGAAATACAGCAGTACCTGCCTACCCCTAGGCACATTATCCTGGGGGGTGATTTCAATTGTGGGTTGGATATTAGATTTCAGGAACAATTGCAGCATAAGATGTATTGTGATTCTCATGCTTTGTTTAAATTTTTGTTGATGGCCTCCTTGACAGATGCTTATAGAACACTTCATTCTGACTCAGGGTCCACTTATAAACGTGGCAGCCTTGCAACACGGATTGATTTTATTTTTTCTTCCAGATATTTACTACCTTACACTTTTTTCTTGGCCTCATGCAAATTTTCGGACCATTTATTATTACAGGCAAGATTTTCACTGTCTAAGATTCCACCGGCCTTTCCTGCCTTGCCAGTTCGGTGGAAACTGAACCCGGCAGTTCTCGCTACTGAGTGATTTCAGTTATGTTTATCTCAGGTGTTGGACAGAAGGCGTTCAGTGGCTGGGATGTATGATTCCTGGGGTGATTGGTGGAGGGACACTAAAATTGAGTTTCGTATGGTCTCTAAGGCTTATCATTTTAATACCCAGTCTACAGATTATCTTGCCTATTTAAAACACAGAGCACAGTTTTATAAATTAATGTCACTTCCCTCGGTTTATGATGTTCAAATACAGGAACAAATAGCCGTGCTCAGACAAAGCATGAGGAATTATCATTATGGGAAGGCTTGTAAGATTCATGATGAATTATCTTATGGGCTTAAGTATTCGCCAAGTTTGGACCCTTTTTCGGCTTGCAAGCAAGCATTAGATGGTAAACTTATGGATGGTCTCTATGATTATAGGGGGATACTACGCACAGCGGACACTGACATGCTGCACATAGCTCGGGTTTTTTTGCAATTCCAGCATGGTAAAGCGTTCCAGCCCACTATTAAATGGGAGGACTTGTTTACTTTTCTCCCACCTACTATTACTCACTCTGATTCTCTTATTTTAGATAGACCCATTACCCTGGATGAGGTTAGATCAGAAGTAGTGCATTTGAAGTCAGGGATCTCACCTGGCCCAGATGGTTTAATTAATGAATTATACAAACTCATGATGGATGATATCAGCGCCATCCTGACTTCTGTTTTTAATGAGATTCTGGATTTTTCATGGATGCCAAGTGGATTCTCGGATGCCTTGACTGTTTTCTTATTTAAAAAAGGGTTAAGCACCGCATTGAGAATTGGAGACCAATCTGTTTATTGAATACAGATTACAAAACCTTTTCAGCAATCTTGTGTCATCGGCTCCAAAATGTTGCTTCTTTCTTAGTACATCCAGTGCAAACATGTTCCACTCCAGGTAGACACATCCATCAGAATTTGGCCCTACTATGGAATGTGTGTGAGTTTGGATGGTTGGGGAAACTGTCTTGTTACTTACTTTCCTTGGACCAGGCTCAAGCCTTCGACAAGGTGGCACATGGGTTTTTATTTGATGTCCTACAGTGGTATGGGTTTTCCACTAAAATAAGAACCTGGGTGGCACTTTTATATAGCAATTCCCCAAATTTTCCACTTGTTAATAGATTAGTAGGGGAAGGGATTGATTTCTATAGGGGGGGTGCACCAGGGCTGCCCACTCAGTCCCTTGTTATATACCTTCGTTTTGGACCCTTTGGTTCGGGAACTCCTTCATTATCCCCACGTTCAAGGTTTAACTCCATCTCCAGAGGTTCCGCCACAGTGTTTGGCAGTCTATGCAGATGACATGTGTTTTCTGCTTCGTGACACAGCTGAAGGATTAGTTGCATTATATGTAGTAGACCAGTTTGGTTGGCTTTCAGGAACATCAGTGAATTACGAGAAAAGTGTTGGTGTTTTCTTAGGTGAAGGGGTTTTTGATTCCATGATTGGGCGGATACCTATTTCTACGGGGCCCATCAAGATTTTAGGTTGTTTCTTTGGGTCAGGAGATTTAAATGATCTTAATTGGCAATCTCGCATTGTGATGGGTGAAAAGAAGGTACATTTATGGAAAAACTGGTCATTTTCTAAATAGAAACGTGTATTAATAATCAAAAAGGTTTTACTTCCTTTGTTTCTTTATTTGAGTTCAGTTTTTCCCTTACCTAGGCACCAGGAAACCCATTTATATAATATTTTTTTTTCAGATGTTGTGGGGAAGCAGATTGAACCTGGTCAAGCGAGATTTCACATATCTTCCGATTAAGGCTGGTGGTCTCAGCATGATTAATCCTGTTGGTTTTTATTTTTCTTTTTTTATTAAAACTACATTTAAAGAAGTGTCGTCAACTCACTCTCATCCATGGGATGTCTGGACGCTGTTTTTCCTTCAAGATTTTTTATCAAGGTGGTCTACTGTAGCACCTATCGTGAAAACTAATTATAAAGTACCTTCCTTTTGCCAGTAGTGGTAACTAAGCTTCGTATGTGAGGTGGCAAAAGATGAGGTTTTTAGGCTTCCCCGGAAAGGTATATATCAGAGTATAATGTCTCAGAATGTTTTGGTTCGGGTTGATTTTCGCAGGTGCTACGCCACGAAAACACACTTAGTTCTTAAAATGCTGACGGATGGGAGGATTCCTGGTCGGATGTGGAATGTCACTTGGTTAAGTTGCCATGGAAGGCTAGGGGTTAAAGGGAATTTAAAACATAAGGCTCTGGCAGAAAGGAACTGCATTCATTTTGAATGCGTGGGTATAGAAGAAACCCAGACTAATTTTTTCCATAATTGTTCATATACAGTACAGTTTTGGTCCACTTTGTCTGCAAAATGGGGATGGGGGATGGCATGTCAGATTACATATGAATGCTTGGTTTTAGGGGAATATTCGGGGTACTTTTCCCGTTTTCATCCTAGTACCCTTAATGTAATATTTGCTTGCATCAAGTTCTATCTTTGGCAGGCAAGATGTTCTTTTTCCATACAGCATACGTGTACTTTACCCATGGTGGTGATCAGTCAAATTGAATCGGCTTTATGGTCACAAAAAGACTTTGAATACCGTCATGTTCTGATTTCTTTATTTCACGAATACTGGAAGCATGTCTACTGGATTTAATATGGTCTGTTTTTTTTCTCTTGTATTTTTCTGTTATTTTTTTTGTTTGATATTTACACAGTAATGTTTCTATTTCCAGTTTCTATTTGTTTCTGTTTCCAATGAGTACCTGTATTGATGTTTTTTGGTTTTTGAAATAAACAATTCCCCTACTCTTTTCGATAAGTGCCATGGGATCTTTAACATCCACCTGAACTACAACCAATCCAGGCAGATGGGACCTCGGTTTTAATGTCTCATCCGAAAAGATGGCACCTCAGAAGTGCAGCACCCCTCTCATGCTACACTACAGTGTCAATACTGGGATATTAACCCAAGTGCCAGGTGTGGGAACTGAACCCACAGCCCTTTGATCTCCTGGCCTCAGAGGTGAGTGTGCTACCTACTGAGCCACTGATACTGTTATATCAAGCATAAGGGCACCTAGTGTACCCCTTGTTAGTCTGTAAAACTCTACTGATATCCGTCAGGCCCAGGTGCCTTTCCCCATTTTGAGGCCCACACTGCTTTTATGATTTCCCCCAGTGTGATGGGTTGGTCTAATTTATCCCTCAGGGGTGATTTAAGTGAGGGTAGGGTAACTTCCTTTAGGAATTTATTTGGGTCTCCACCTGGGGGTACCTGAGACATTTACAGGGTGGCATAAAAGTCTTTAAAGATTTCATTGATTTCTTTTTGGTAATGGGTAAACCCACCATTCTTTGCCTCCATTCCCAGGATGGTCCTCTCTGCCCTCTTCTGCTTGATTAAGCCTGACAGCCATTTTCCTGCTTTGTCTCCCTCAAAGTGAGTGTGTGAATGTGTGATTGACAGATCCCTCTCAAGCCTCTTTGATGTCATTTGATTTAGTTGGCCTTTGAGCTTTTTGAGTTTGGCTGTGTCAATTGGCCGTGGGTTGACCATCGCCTTCTCCTCCAGCTCCTGGATTTGTTTTTCCAGGATTTCCTCCTCCTGGAGTAGGGATTTCTTCTGAAATGCTACATATGAGATAGTTTCTCCTCTAATAAAAGCCTTCATTGTGTCCCAGACATTGTTATTGTGGGCTTCCTCGTTGCCATTAAGTTCTATAAACTCTTTAAGTTTTGTGGAGATCTGGGCCAAGTACTGTTTATCAAGTAGTAGCGCTGGGTCCATCCTCCACTGGCAAGGGGGTGGGCACCCGGGCGAGGGTCAAGTGTCACCATGAAGGGGGCATGGTCTGAAATTATAATCGGACCATAGGAGGCCTCTAATCCACCCCCAACCAGACCCGGGGACACGAGCATGTAATCCAATCTACTATAGACATGATGGGCATGTGAAAATAATGAAAACTCTCTGGTGTCCAGATGGCATTGCCTCCAGACCTCTATCAATACCCTACCTTTCACTAAATCTTTTAGTGCCACCGCACTTGCTGGTGGTGGTCTAGACCTCTTTCCCGAGTGGTCCAATATGGGGTCCCAGTAAGTATTAAAGTCCCCTCTTATAATAAGGTTGTCTGAGTATGGTGCCAGTGTTACTGCTAGGTGTGTGAAGAAATCTGGAGAGTCGAAATTCAGACTGTATATTGACAGTAGGGTGTATTTTGTTTCACAAGGTCAGCTTCTGCTATTATGTACCTCCTCTGGGGGTCCGAGAACACAGAATGTATTTTATGTGGCAAGTTTGGGTGCAGCCAAATGGCTACTCCTCTGGCCTTAGAAGTGAAAGGGGCTACCAGCAATGATCTCCCTCAGGATGATGGCAGACGGGCTGCCTCATCCTTGGTCAAATGGATCTCCTGCAGGAAAATAACATCTTCCCTCATTTTTTTAATATAAGCCCATACTTTTTTCCTTTTAACCACAGTCTTTATTCTATTGACATTCCAGGTGATAACAATTATCTTCTCCATTTGAATTCAATACAATTAATAAATTTGGAAGGCCACCTAACATCCATTTTACTGTTCATATCAACTTTTGTTGTTTGCATACTGAACTCTATTTTTTTTTTCAATTTCAGCAAACATAAACATCCTTCTCCCCTTCCCACCCCTTATATCCCCTAGAACATGAAACTGTACCCCCCCATCCCTCTTCCTACCTGTCCTCCTCCCCCCAATACCCCAAGTAACAAGAAAACGAACATGTAAACTGTAAACATGTATCCCTTAATTCCCCATGGGTCACAAACCCAAACTAATTCCAACCACTACTTTTTGTGGATTGAACTGGATTTCTAACCTATGAATCATGTGGTAAACAACTGTATAGAAATAGGCCACCCCTCTGGAGGGTGGGCAAGGGGGAACTTCCCCCCTCCCGAGGAAGGTAAGCACACGGGGGTGAAGGGGAGAGCCCCCAACATAATGAAGCTTTATTGCCTCCAACGTTTTGGAAGGGGGTCCCTTCCAACTGTCTACTTCTCTCCAGGGGTTTGTGGGGAAGGGACCTCTCCCCTGCTCACCGCATTCCAAAATGCATTTCTCAGATTAATTTTAAGTGCTCTTCCATCCTCATACTTGTACCCCTAGGATGGTATCTCCTTCTGAATTAGTTATTATGAGGCTAACCCTTTAATTATTCTAGAGCATCTCTCCCCCCAACCCCCAGCACCCCCCAGGCCCCCTCCCATACCAAGAATTTAGTGTTTTAGAGCCAATTTACTCATTGATCAAAATTAGGTCCTTTGAGCCCTGTAAATTGTACTGCTTGGACTTTTAACATCCTCCGTTCTCCCCAGAGCAGTAGAGACAAACAAAGGTCAGTTATTTATGTACTGTTCAGGCTTTCTGTCTTCAAGGCTGTGAAGATCATTTGGGCATCTTCCCCAACGATTGTCGCTGAAAAGGGCAGCAAGAGAGCATCCCTAGTTCACCATGTGAAGCTGCCGAAGAGCAAAGGAGACAGGCCATGAATGGGTAGGCCCCACGACTCAGCCTGACAGGCCACTGAAACTGGTGTTACGAGCTTCAGAATGAGCCTTCCCCCTCCCAGCTCCCCCCCCCCCCGGGTCCCACTTCTAAATTTTACAGTACCTGGTATATATGTCTGGGATACCTTCAGCCCTCAGAGGAAGAAGCTGGTTGGTCTTTCTTTTTCTTTTCCAGCTCTAGCACAAAGTCCATAGCAGCCTCCAGATTAGTAAAAGCTCTCTGCTTTTCCCCCTGCTGGCGTAATATCAAGCAGGCTGGGTAAACCAAGGCAAATGGGCAGTTGAGATTGTGAAGTCTTTTTTTGACTGCATTGAAGGCCTGACTCTGTGATTGAAGTTGCCTGGAGTAGTTGGGGAAAACACTGACTCTCGAGCACTTTACTGTAAGAGGGCCTTGCTTTCTGGCAGCCTCCAACACGAACTGCCTGTCTTGATAATGTAGAAACTTCACCAGTATGTGTCTAGGCCTCTGTTCTGGAGATGGCTTCTAGCCAGGAGAACAGTGCACCCGTTGAATTTCAAAGGAAACCTCAAGGGGTATCTGGAGGGCTTTTCAAAGCCATTTTTGTATGTAAGCAATGCAGTTGTTCCCCTCCAGCCCCTCCGACATGCCCACCAAATGAATATTGCTCCTCCTTTCATGGTTTTTGTGGTCGTCCATGCACTGTTTTAGGTATTTGATCTTTTTCAGCGCATTCTGCAAGTCCAAGGACATCCTGTTACATTTGTCCTCCTGTGCCCCCATTCTGGATTCTAACTCTGTAATTCTGATTTTGTGTGTGTCTACCATCTTGGAGATGTTGTTGACCATCTGCTGGAGATGCTGTAGCTAGGCTATTATGTTTTCAAAGCCCACCTACATCTGAGTCCCCAGGTCATATTTGAGGTCCCTTATAAGCCTTTCTAATGTCTGGTATCCCATCATAGGGTCTGCCATTACTGATGAGGCCTTAGTCAGGGAGTCCTCCCTTGCCATTCGGGCTGACACTTGAGTAGTTGGTGCTTCTGGGCCTAAAGCTTTGGAGGTTTCAAGGGCCGGTTTAAAGTGCAGTTTTGCCTGGGTTTTCGCTAAATTCAATGAGGAAGGCATCTGGACTCTTAATTCTTTAATCATCTGCAGTTTCCCAATATTTGAGGAGGGGATTGTAAGGATATGTGATGGATCTATCTGGAGCTCTCTGATCAACCTTCCATCTTGTTGCCCAGCTAGGCCACACCCCCAGTATATTAATATCTTGCTATCAGTTTGTGTCAACCCTTTTCTGACGGCAGAGGCTGAGGGCTTTTTTACTAGAATGCCAGGCCATAGAGACTACAGATGGATTTGTAGCATCTCAGAGGAGAAAGTGTCAAGATGGCAGAGTGATAGGAAGGTACAGGCATGCCACTGTGGCACCCTTGCCTCAGGTCACTTGCCAGGCTACCTGAGATGGCAAGTGCCCCTCACTTGCAGCAGCTGTCTGTGGATCCAGTGCATGAGAACAACAGAACTCATTGTCTAGTCATCTGGTAGTCTCCTTGGACAGACACCAGGACAGTGGTGAAGACCCTGGGGAGTTGGAATCTGAAAACCATTTAGTGTAGCTCACCATTCATTTTTGTGGGTGTGTAAGACAGTCACTAGAAGGGTATGACTATCTTAAGAGGCTTCCCTTCAAAAGATGTTTCTGGCAGTCTATCCATGAACACGGGATCTCGCAAAATAGGGGGCAGTTTTGTTCCTGTTTCCAAGGGATGCTGCCAGCTGTGCTGAAAATGGTGATAGGTCTGGTGACAGAGACTGAGATGTTGATACAAATAGGAGATGAGCCTACTACTGTATGTGTGTGTGGGGAATCCCAGTCTGGGACGGACACTGGAGAAACTGCCTGTGGCAGAGGGTTTGGGGAGATTGCCAGCCACTGCCAGAGGGCAGGCTGAGTAATGCACTGCTGCAGTGGTGCCCAGTGCACCATCCAGAGAGAGAGTAAGGAGCTGGTTTATGCGAAGTACTCAGAGCTAGGGTGGCCATCTGCCAGGAGTACCTGAATGAAAGTCCCTTGCAGTGGTGCCGCCTCCTGCACACCAGTTGAACTGATGCAGCGGTGTCATGTAGTATGTGGGAAATGTGGGAACCCAAAGCTCATAGCAAAGTGGGAGAGCTGGTAAATTCAGAGACAGACTAGGAAAGGCTCTGTCCTGAGGTACAGCATCTCCTCACCTTTATTCATTTTCAGTAATATTTTGCAGTAGTATTTTTCCTGATCTGTGTTGTGCTTTACACCCTCATATTTATGGTCATAGTGCTTTTTTATAAAATAATTTAGACTTTTTTTTTACTTTTGTTGGTGTTTCTATTAGTGATTTGGGGGTATATGTTAGAAATGTATTTGACATATTAGAAATGAAACTAGTGATGTGCACTAATGGCAGTATGTTTAATTTTTTGGAATACTGTCTCTCATAACTTTCATTCTTTCTGTTGAAACATTAGTATTTTTTTTTTACTTAGTTTATTGAATCATTCAGGCAGTAACAAGTCTGTACTGGAACAATAGGAAGCAGTTGATGCGAGCAGGCACTTCCGACACTCTGATATTTACAGTACTGCAAACAAGAGAACACCAAACATGTTTTTGAATGATTATCGATGTAACTTCTGGTGGAGCATGACCAAAATGGCCGTGTAACTCTGCAGTTCTTCATCTCGGACTGTCACGCTCACAAAACCAAAAATCCAAGTCACCATTCAGAAAAATCCTCTGTCAGCATTTGTTAGATTTTATTCTCCTGAAACAAATCTATTTTTCACAAAACAAATTTTATTTTTTTCTGCTCAGAATCATGGAGTGAAGTTGCTCCATTTGGAGATATCTGCTTACAGCTCGTAACCTAGCTCACTGCTGACGCGTCCACAACCGCATAAATGTTTCAAAAAATATTAGAGGAGGTTATGGGAGTCAAAGCTAATATGGACTTCCTACAATAACAGTTAGATAACTTGCAGATAACAAGAACACCCTCAGACAGCTGGACTGGCAGGTAGACTCCCGGGACACTGAAATCTTGGGGCCAGATGGGGTGCACCCCAGGGTCCTTAAAGAACTAAGAGAGGTGGTGGTTGAACCTCTGGCTATCCTGTTTAGCCGATCACTGGAAACAGGGGAGGTACCCAAAGACTAGAGGACAGCAGATGTAGTCCCCTTATACAAAGTGGGAACAAAGAGGAAGCAGGGAACTACAGACCAGTCAGCCTCACCTCGGTAGTGGGGAAGATCATGGAAGCACTACTGAAGGAGAGATTGGTGGAACATCTGGTTGTCAGTGGACTACAGGACCCAAGGCAGCATGGTTTCACCAGCGGGAGGTCATGTCAGACCAACCTTGTTGAATTTTTGACTGGGTGACTAGGAGGTGGATCAGGGAGGGCAGTGGACATGGCCTATCTGGACTTCAGCAAGGCCTTTGACACTGTGCCACATAGAAGACTATTACACAAACTGGGGAATATGGGTGTGGGCAGGACAGTAGTGTGGTGGGTAGGTAACTGGCTGGGTGGCAGGACACAGAGGGTGGTGGTAAATGGCTGTCACTCCACAGAGGGAAGAGTGACCAGTGGGTACCACAGGGATCAGTGCTGGGACCGGTCCTATTCAACATCTTCATCTGTGACATTCTGAGGACCTAGAAGGCAGAATTTCACTGTTCATTGATGACACAAAGCTCTGTAACAGAGTAGACACACCAGAGGGTGTAGACAGAATGAGAAGCGACCTGCAGAAACTTGAAGAATGGTCAGGGTTTGGCAGTTGAAATTCAATGCAAAGAAGTGCAAGATAATGCATATGGGCACAAAAACCCTGGCACAATATATCAGTTGGGGGTGAGGATATAGCATGCACCAAGCAGGAAAGGGATCTTGGGGTTATCATCTCTGATGACCTCAAGGTAGGAAACAGTGTGACAAGGCAGCAGGTAAAGCAAATAGGATGCTGGGATGTATAGGCAGGGGCATCATCAGCAAAAAGGGAGGTCATAATTCCCTATACAAAGACACTAGTGAGGCCCCACCTGGATTACAGTGTACAGTTCTGGAGACCATACCTACGTAAGGACATAGACAGGGTAGAGAAGGTTCAGAGGAGGGCAACAAAGATGGTGCATGGATTGCATCACAAGTCCTATGAAGACAGGTTGAAGGAACTGAACATGTACTCCTGGAGGAGAGGAGGAGAGAGGGATATGATAGAGACATACAAGTATCTTACAGGGAGGAACAGGGTGCAGGAAAACACTATTTTAAGCGAAAAGATGTTCCAGGACTAGAGGGCATGGGATGAAGTTGGAGGGAGGACGATTCAGAGGAAACATGAGAAAGAATTTCTTCACAGAACGGGTGGTGGACAAGTGGAACACCCTGCCAGAGGAAGTGGTGGGAGCTGAAACAATCACAGGATTTAAGAATGCATGGGATAGACATAAAGGAATTCTGGAGGTCAGGGGTAAGGAGCAACAGACTTCTAGGAAAACAAACTGAACTTACAAGCTCAAATGGGCAGACTGGGTGGGCCATAGGCCCTTATCTGCCGACACTGTCTATGTATCTATGTAAATCATCAGGCTTAAAAATTAAATATTCCTTTTTTTTTTCTTTTTTTTTTCTATTGTTTGTTTATGCTCCTTGGGAGCCTGGCAGTTGGCTCCGGGTCCTCTCTTGGAGGGACTCGGTCTCTGGCTCTCCATTCCCTGCCCAACTTCCCCTGCAATCCCCCATGGGCCCCCCCATGACAGGGCCGAGGCAAAGGGGCGCTGGCTTTCCCCCACCCCTGGAGTGAAATCCAGATATCCGGGGAGTTGGGACAGGTGTAGGAGAGCCATCACAGGAGCCTGCCAGCTCTTTTTTCCTCTATTTTCCCCACCCCCTCCCCACTGACGGCATATGTCACCAATGTGCCTCCCGACTCGCATCTCCTCCAGCCACCACCAGAGGGAGATTGATGAGGAGGACAGCAATCCCTGCCTCCCTCCCTGAGAGCGGAGAGCAGTCCTCCGGATGCGAAATCCTCTCTCCCCCCCCGATGACCCCAAGTGGCCCAGGCTCATTCCTGAACCCGGGTCACTAGTGTGGCAGGAGGTGTGGTGTCTAGCGACTCAACCCTCAGTGCCACTGGGCCAGCTTTAAATAGCCCTCCTATGGGATAAATAGACAATATAGAGTGCAGGGGTGCCACAACAATATTAGAATAATAAGGGTACCACACGGAGCAAAGGGTAAGAACATGAATGATTTTATGTAGCATCTGCTGTCACAGCTACTAAAGGTAGCTATTGGGCAGCTAGAGGTGCAACACTCACACAAAACCCTGACTCCTCGCCCAAAGCCCAGAGAGAGACCTTGACTAATCCTAGTCATGTTACTTCGCTACTCAGTAAAGGAAAATCTCCTCTAGCAAGCCCAAGAAAAAGGAGCACTGATTTGGCCTGGATACCGAATCTCTCTATTCCATGACTGCTCTGCCAAACTCAATAAAAAAAGAGCAGCCTTTACAGTAGTCCGGGTGGCCATGCAGAAAGTCAGAATGAAGTATTGCATGGTATACCCAGCCACTTTCAAAGTTGAAAGAAATGGGGTTTACCATGAATTCACTGAAGCTCAGGAGGCAGCAAATTTTGTAAAATTCCCCTTGGGGATAGATGTCCAGCTTTCCCGACCTCCCTTAAGCCACCACCCCCTTGGGAAAACAGACACTCAGACCTCTACTTCAAAGTCTGCCTTGATGGACATTACACTGTATATGAAAAGCCCCATCTACCAGTACAGCCCACCGATGAGCGGCAACACAAACAAACAGAACAGAAAATCAGGGGACCCCACCTCTCATCAACCTTTGTCACAGTGACCACCACACAGGAGTAGAAGCTGAGGTTCCAGAGCATCTGTAGGAAGCTCATAAGACTTCTCCCTTCCAGAACAATCTCTGTTGCTTCTGTTGAAAGATGACCAAAATGTTCCGCAACCATTTATTTATTTATCTATCGAAATGTTTCACCTGGAAGGCACATTGAGTAACAAGTCGCTCATCTCCTGGTGCGACCTGGGGGAAGGGGTACAATTGGAATGGGACATTAAACATTCAAGTTACAAGATCAACATTAACATACAGTTGTAAGGCAGGTGTTACAAAGAGTGTTACAACAGTGTTGCGCATAACATGTAGAAAGAGTGGACAATAATAAGTGCCAGGTTAATAAGTAAACAAGTGCTTACGTGAAAGAAAAGGGGGAAGGGGAGGGAAGGGGAAGAGTCGTGTCCCTGGAGACCCCTTCAGGATGCAAGGAACCCTGCAAGGGGACTGGGGGAGACCAGAGAGAAGGGGATAAGGCAGTGTCCCAGAGAGACCCCTTTAAGATAGTGGGGGGAAGGGAGTAGATGAGAGATACAAGTCCCTTGGGGACAGGGAGAGGGACCCATGGACAGCATTCGGATGGATGAGCATTTCTCACTTAAGACAGAACCGAGCATCAACTATAGCAACCAAACTCCTGGGCTGAGGTGGCCCAGTTACCTAGGCAGCATCCTGAGGAAGCAGTGCAGAAGTGACAGTGCTCAAGCAGCCATGCACAACCAGACCATTACCTGACTTTATCTGGGACTACATACTGTATGAGGTATGTCCTTTATCCTAATATCACTTGGGTCAGACAGGGGCAGGGGGTGCAATCTAGAGATTAAGGGCTCTCCTGCTCCCCCCAAATCCCAGCCTCTGGTCTTCTTGTTAAGGTACAGCAATGCTCCGCACAGGGGCTTGGAGCCTGATGAGCAAATTGCTCCTCCTACCTCTGGTGATCCCTCCCAAATCACCTCTCTACCTTAAGACACCCAGCTGCTGACAGGATATGCTACCTGGCTAGTCCAGACTTGGAGGCTAAATTAATACATGCCCTTAGGGAGTTGGAGACGTCCCCCCAACCTAACTTCTTCCCAAGGGGTTCCCCTTTACATTCTAGCCTCCAGATTAGACCTCTGTGATAAATTGTTGACTAACCTTGTGCTACAACAGCCCCCCCCCTTTCCCTGACACAGAAAGGGAGCCAGTATGTTTACTGCACATTCAAATCAAACCCTCCTCACAAGCATCCCTGATCTGTAATTGGGTCGAGCTGTCTATTAATAACCCTTGTCCAATTAGCTGAACCCCCTTATTTTTATTCTTATAGGGGCACCATGAACAATATTGTGGTGTACTGCTTATAATTTTTATTGTACTTTGCATTATAAGTCTGATTTGTCATTATTTTTTTTACCTCAAATGTACCTGAAAAAGGAATGTATATTACAGTGTACCTACCTGAAAACTTAATGGGAGGGCTTTAAGCCCAAGGTTCGATCATACCTCTCAACTGTCACACATTACGAGGTACATCACTCATTTTATCCCTCAGAAACCCTTTGTCCCACGTTGAGAAAGTGACATTCCACACTGACCCCTGAAACTTGTAAGCAGAAATATATAATATAAGATGCTAGTTATCAGAAAATATTACAATCATTAGTGCACTTATTTCCACAGTATTCTGAGCTTGCCATGTCATGTTTTATGATGTGTCACACATTTTGTCCTGTTGTCACACATCTTGTCACACATTTGGGTGATAAAAGGTTGAGAGGTATGGGTTCGATGGGCAGAGCAACGTCACTCCCCCATCGGGCTTAAAAGGTCACTCATCCTGGGCCCCTCCAGGATTCATTTTTTTCGTTGCAGCTGGAGGTGCTGCTCCTATTCCGTCTCCCTGCAGTATTTCCCTTCTCTGTGTCTCCATGTTTTGCAGCGCCTCCAGCCACCAGCCCAATCTGTTCTCTCATTCCTTGCATTGCCTGCGCACTTTTCAGCTCTTTTCACTGCATCATTATTTCCTCATTCTGCCTCTGCCATTCCTGTCTCTGCTGCTTTGTTCCTCCCCTTTTCCCCGTTTCTCTCTATTTTTGCTGCTTCCAGTTGTTTGCTGCTCCTTGCTTCACTGCCACATCTACCATGCCTTTGCTGCTGGCTTGTTCTCCTGTCCCCCCTGCCCCAGTTGCCTGGCTGCTTTGGCTGCCTTGGTTGTGCCTCTCTCTCTCTTCTCCTGCTTCTTTTCTTGTGTCGAATCATCCACTGTCTCCTCGCTCCCTGGGCAATTTACGCTCTCATTTCCGTTCTCGCTTTCTCCCTGTCTGTGCTTCCCTTCCTCTGCTTCATTTCCCCTGCCTTCCCCCAACTTGTAGCACCTTTCAAATTGAGCTCTCTTCCGCCCTCCTGTTCCCCTTTCAGCGCTGCCTGCTGTTACCTGATGATCTGCCCTTTGGGGCTTTGTGCACACCTTGGAGCTGCTGCTCTGTTCCTCCTGTCACTTTCAGGTTTCCGTAGCAGCTGCATCTCCCAGCTTCTGCTGCTCTCACTTCTCCCACACCAGCTTCCTGGCTCCATGCTGGACTGCTCCCAGTACCGCTCAGCCCTTCATGCTTCTCTCTCTCTCTCTCTCTCTCTCTCTCCTCCTGGCTCACTTACTATTGCTAGCTGCAGCCCTCATCAACCCTTCCTCAGCCTCTCAGCTCTTCCAGTACCTATTCATCTGGGGGTCATTCCTGGAATCAGCTGCCACCTGCTCGGGCTGTCTCCAGCAGCTCCTTCTTAGGTATCATTGTCCGTTGCAGGGTGCTGCTGAGAGGGCCGTTTGCTTTTCCATGTTTGGTCTGATCATTTTTATTTTCTCTGCTCGTTCTACTTCTCCTTGCCCTGGAATTTCATCATGCCCATCTCCATCGTTATGGCAGCTTGACCCTCCTTCTCAGCCGTCCTTCTTTCCAAATTTGTTCCCATTTCACAATTCATTTATGGCAGTCTGTTCAGTGGGGGGGAGGGGTGGATTTTTCTTTCTTTGTTATCGATTCTGGTTTTGCATCATGTTACTGTCTGTCTTCTCTTACTGCTACATTTTCGGTTGCTTTACTGCTTGGGTTTCCCCTGTGTGGGGAAGGTTAGGACTATCTCCGACCAGATGTTTTCTCTGTTTCCTGCTCTCTCTCTCCCCTATTTACCCCCTTTCATGGTCCTGTCTGGCAGTTAGGATTCCTAGGTTGTATGGTTCTTCCAGTGCTGCTACATCAGTCAAGTCCTCTTCATTTGAGGACCATCCTCTTTCAGCCTCTGGTGTGTTTGCCATACACATTGCCGTGGCTTGTTAGGGTGGCCCGTGTCTGTCCCTGTTGCTCATGGGCTCCAGTCTTCCTGCCCTGTCATCTAGCCCCTCCTGCTGGTTTGCTACTGCCTCAGCTAGCCTGTTGCCCCTTGCTGGGGGCCGGATGGTTTTCATCCATCATCGTTTGTTGTTCCTTCGTGTCTCTGCTACTGCCCTCATGGTTCTCCTGTTTCCTTCGCTCAGTTGGTGTACTTCTCTTTGCCTCCCCTGCTTTGCCTGTGCATTTCTTTGGGGTTTTGTCCCTCTCCTGCAAAAAAAAATAAAAAAAATAATTCAAAATCCTTTCGAGGAACCTCCTTACTTGCATCACTCTATCGAGCATCCTATCTTCATACAAGTTCATTTCAAGTTCCTTCCTTTGTTCATTTCAAGTTCATTTCCAGTCTCCTTTTCCCCCAATCTGCTTATGTTGAACTGCTGCACTCCTGCTGCACTCTTCCTTATCATTGCATCATTCCTGTCTCCTCCTCTTCCAGTTCCATATCAGCAGCTGCCTTCATCTGGCCTGCATTCGATAATTCTTTTGGGCATACCTATCATTACTCATATGCCACCTCATTGACCTGTGGCTCTCCGGCCGCCTGTATCAGGTTCAAGACTCTGGTCATTATTCACCACTTTGCAACAGACATCCCAGATTCACTCCAATTGTGGCTTTGCCCCATCATCATCCAGTGTCCATTTTACTCCTATTGACTGCTTAATCTGAGCATACCCTCTGATTCCAGGCATGCTTTCTTGGCCTCGGAATATACTTCATCACATCGCTCAGTCGCAGCACTCATCATCGTCAGTCTTCTTCAGCCTCAGTCTTCTCTTGAGCACATCTAGATATCCCTTGCTCATCTGACCTATGCATGGATTGACTCCTTCCCATTGACTATTCGATCATACCCATTTAGGGTCCCTGCTGCATCATGCTCCTTCTTCGATCTGTGCTTTCTTTTGGGGTTTTTCTCTATCAAGTCATTTTCCCTACTCGTATCCTTATCTTTAATGAATCATTCTCTTTACTGACATTCATCCTCAAATCAAATGTCGTCAGCCTGGAGGGAAGGCGACCTAGGCCTTGGATCCCCAGAGGTTTCCTCCTTAAAGGGGTTTTTTCCTCTCCTCCGTGACAATGGTCATAATATTAGTTAGTGCTTTCTTCAGGTTAGTTAGTTAGTTAGGTTCCGCTGTTGGATGGAGGTGGATGATGTCCCCGGCTTTCCCCTCTCTCCTTAGGAAGTCAGTCCTTATCATCTTCTCAGAATTCATTCATCATCCTCGCCTCTTCGACGCTCGACATCTTTGGGTATTCTTTTTGGGCTTCTTCCTAACCTACCATTAGCCGACGCAATCATTCCCACGGCACCTGTAGGGGGGGGGGAATCCTCCTCTAGGGTTCCTTGTGTCATATCTCTACAGGGTGGTATATCCCATGGATAGAGAGGCAGAAAGCCACAAAGTAAATCAAGTTACACAAGCATCTCATATCTCATCCGGTTGCGTAAGCACATCGAATGGGAGGGCTTTAAGCCTGAGGTTTGATGGGCGGAGCAACAACGTCACTCCCCCATCAGGCTTAAAAGGGCCACTCATCCTGGGCCCCTCCAGGATTAATTTTTTCGTTGCCCACCATCCACCCCTCCTCCTCCAGCGGCTCGTCTCTCTTCCCCATGGGCTTCTTTCTAACCTACCTTTAACCGATGCAATCATTCCTGCAGCACCTGTCGGGAGGGGGGACCCTTCTCTAGGGTTCCTTGCGTCGTACCCCTACAGGGTGGTATATCCCATGGATAGAGAGGCAGAACGCCACAAAGTAAATCAAGTTACACAAGCATCTCATATCTCATCTGGTTGTGTAAGCACAGTGAAATAAATGAAATGAAATGAAATGAAAAATATTAGTATTTCCAGTGCCCCAGAGATGGATAAATCATAGTCTGATGCATCCCACCCCTCCCGCACACCTAGACCTCCTTGTGGCTAGCTTTCACCATTAAAACAAGGTGCATGTTGGGGGAGGGCCCCTTGCCAGCATAATTATTTCTGCCCCCCCTTAGCCATACACGGGCAGCTCGATGCAACAGTGATGAGGTTAAGTCTCTAAAATGCACCCTCATGGGTCAAGCTCATACAGTTGCATGGTTATCTGTGAGGTCAAGGATCAGCTGTCCTCCTTTTTGAGCTGTTTCTTCTGTGTTTTTTATTCTTTTTCTTGCTGTTCAGATTACCCTCTGTCAACTACTCGGAAACCAGCTTATGCAGCACAGCACCCTTGTAGTTAGCAACCACATGGCTTGCTTGCCAAGGAAACACAGAAGGGGACATTTCTCAGCTTATGACTGACAGACACCTTATCTGCTTTCATCTTCAGGTAGCCCACCTAAGGGCTATACTGAGCAGTGCAGTACAATTCTACTTTGACTACACATCCACTGAACAGAGCCTTTATAAGGGGATACACTTTTAATAATGCTGGATACTGTTTATGGTAGCTCCAAATCTGTCTGGAGACCTAGGTCTCCTCTGCTCTTTATGCTCCTGGCAACCACTTTTCCCCTCATCTAACTGCACCCCACTTCTTCTTGCCCACATTCTATCTTTCCTCCTTTTCATTCTGGCCTTTTCACCTTCCTAGAAACCTTGTTGGGAACTGAGAACTGCACCCCCCAGGTACATGGAGGCAATCCAACCAGCTGCAGATATTTACTGTGGCTAAAGGACACTTTCATTAGCTCCCCCTGGTGTCTCTCCCTGCACACTACCACAAACCACATAAAACCTTCCAACATGGATATTTCTGCTTTAACACACCAACCGATATGGTTATAACTGGTTTCATGCTCCCTTGTTTAGGCCTGAGAGGATCAAGAGGTATACTCTGTAGAGAAGCTAGGGAGCTGGAAGAAGGCTGCTTGGAGAGACACTGTCTCCTCCGGATATTACGTACTACTGGTATCCACCCAAGTGAGGTAGATATATCAGGCCCCCCTCCAACTAATCTTACCCTGGAAATTCCTACTACAATGGAGGGTTGCAACATAGTGTTTGCCATTTTCTGCCTTTTATTGGTATACTTGTTGTACTTTGCATGATTAGTTCACTTCTTTCAACACTACTGTTTGAAGGCCACTCGGCTCTATGTCAGTTGTTAAAGTTCAGATGTGACTGCATGGCAGGCAGGGCTCTACCTCTCCTGACCTCTAAAGGCCATCTAAATTTATAGGTTTTGACTTTTGATAACTTGTTCTAGTATTCTGGCATGTTGCTTGCACCTCTCTATAGCTCCTCCTGTCCACACATCAGTAGGTCAATACCCATATTTTTCACAATGGATACAATTCCATATGATGTAAAGCTGATCTCTTGGAACATGTAATGTCTAATTTCTCCCATAAAAAAGAAGCAGATGTTATCTCACCTGAAAAAACTCAATGTGACATAATGTTGTTGCAAGCAATACACCTGATTCCTGCAGAAACTAGCAAGCTCCAGAGGGAGTGGGTGGGATATGTGGTGGGTAGCTCAGGCACTACCAAATCTAGAGGGAGAGGTAAAAAGCATCACATCCAAATACTGGTCATGAGGACCAGTAAAGAAGGCTAATGGGACAGGCTCCTCATTGACAACAATTCCCTCCTTTTAAGGAATATGTATGGCCCCAATGAAGACACGTCTGCTTTTTTACCTGAAATAGCCCAAGCCCTCTCCAACATGCTCCAACCAAGAGATCAGCTCATTTTAAGAGGGGATTTCAATGAAGTGTGGGACCCTGTGATGGACAGACTTAAACAGACATCTCTAGCATGCATGTACTAACTCCAGGAATGTCGTAATCCATTTGGCCTCTGCGTTCACGTTGGTGGATAGCTGGAGGGCCTTGAACCCCACTGGCAGGAATTTTACTTTCCTTTCTGCTAGACACAATACAACTAGTTGAATAGAGTACTTCTTGATAGAGCTTGATATGCTGCACTCAGTCCATGACACATGAATTGGGTCTATTGTAATCTAGGACCATGTTGCAGTCTCCCTAACAATGAGCATAGGTCAACCCCCCCACACACACACATACTGATGGTGCCTTAATACCCTTTACTACTAGATCCACAATTCAAACCTTGCTTAAACAAAAAATAAGGGCATACTTTGAGCTTAATGACACTGGGGTTCAAGGTCTATGTGTTGGATACCTTAAAGAGCAACTCTGCACTTCAGCATGTGCTTTCATAAATAAGATGTTTCAGCTGTTATTATTTACTAGAGAATACTGTTTTTTTCATTTTCTATGTTCCATTCCAAGATGTACAGCCCATCTTGGTAGTCCATCTAGACAGTCTCTATAGAAAATATTTGACTCTCCCCTGTTAACCTCACAGTGCCTTTTTTATGACATCAGTGCTCACCATGACAACAGACTGTGATGTCACAAACAGGAATAGTGTGGTTAGCAGGGAAGAGTCAGATACAGTTTGAAAGACTCGGTGAAGTAAGTATTTCATTATCTGCAATATTTAGTAGACTAAAAAAGGGATAGTAAAAGAAATAACAAATAACTAGAGAACAATAAAGTTAGAACATAGTTTGTGTAAATCTAGGGTTTTTAAGCTTTTCATTATAATAGAGAGTTGCTCTTTAAGGCATACCTTAGGGTGAGAATCATTAGTTACTCCTCCCATGCCAAAAAGTAAAGGCAGGCTCAGCTCCTGAAGCTGGAAAGGGACCTCAAAGATAAAGAAACCTCATACAATGACTCAGATGCCCCCTTCCCACAATTGAAATGGGAGATCCCCCAGATTAAATATCAAATTAATACCATTACTTACACTGTAGCCCAAAAAGCCATTCAGTGCACTGCCCACAAATACTGGGAATCTGCAGAGAAGCCCGGCAAATTGCTCACCTACTGATTGAAGGCAATACAGACAGCCAAACACATTCACTGTATTAAGGCTCTGTCAGGCACCCTAATTACAGAACCAGTTGCAATTAATGGGGCCTTCGGTGACTTTTATGCAAAGTTGTACTAATCCCAGCTGACCTCGCCTCCCTCACTGGACTCCTTTCTTGAGTCATCCATCCTCTCCAAGTTCACTAAGGCCCAGTTGGAATCCTTAGACAGCCCAAATACAGTCCAAGAGATCAAATCTGCAATTAAGGCCCTACCAAAGGAAAAAGAAAAAAAAAAGGTCCTGATGGCTATCCAGCAGAGTTTTACCCACCCTGTGAGGAACAGCTCAGTGGCAGATTATTGTAGGTCTTCGAGCAAGCTAGAGAACATGGTCAGCTTCCTCTCTCCTTGTCTGAGGACCTTATAGCACTTCTACCAAAACCAGACAAGGATAACCAACAACTGACCAACCACCATCCCATCTCTCTGCTCAATGCTGGTGCTAAGATTTTGGCCAAACTCCTAGTACTCAGACTGCAAGCCCTGATCCCACACCTTATAGAACACCACCAGAGCAGCTTTTTAACGGCTGTATGGCCACAGACATTCTCAGGGTACTTTTTGATGCCATTTGGGTCAGTCAACAGCAGCAGGAACCTGCATGTCTAATGATCATTAATAGTGAAAAGCCTTCGACTCTACTGAGTGAGGTTATCTATAATAAACCATTGCAGCCATGGGAATTTGTACACCTTCATACAGTGGGTCAGGCTACTACATGCTAATCCTGCTGCCTGCATTCTCATGAATGGCCTGGTCTCCCACCCCTTCCCTCTTGCAAGAGGGACACAGCAAGGTTGCCCTCTGTCCCTGCTCCTGTTTCTCCTCGCTATGGAACCACACCTACAGAGGATCAGACAAACAGAGGCCATTGAAGGCCTTAACATAGAAACATAGAAACATAAACTTTGATGGCAGATAAGGACCGCTTGGCCCACCTAGTCTGCTCATTTCCCTACCTACAGGATAAGTTGCAGATCCTAGTCAACCAACAGCCTATTTCTTCCTACCCCCCCCACAAGAATTGCCTTATGTCTGTCCCATGCATTCTTGAGTTCTCCCACAATTTTAGGCCCCACAACCTCCTCAGGAAGGCTGTCCCATGCATCCACCACCCTCTCTGTGAAAAAATACTTCCTCATATTGACCCTGAGCTGTCCCCCCTCTATCTTCAAATTGTGTCCCCTTGTTCTTGCGCATCTCTTTTTCTGAAAAATGCTACCCTCTTGGACTTTGTTGATTCCACAGAGGTACTTAAAAGTTTCTACCATGTCTCCCCGCTCTCTCCTTTCCGCAAGGGTATACATGTTAAGCTCTTTTAGTCTCTCCTCATATGGCTTCTCTTGCAGACCCTGCACCATTTTAGTTGCCCTCCTCTGGAATGCCTCCATCCTGTCTATGTCCTTGCAGAGATGGGGTCTCCAGAAATGGACGCAGTACTCCAGATGGGGTCTCACCAACTGTCTGTACAGAGGTATAACAACTTCCTGTTTTCTGCTGGTGATGCCTCTCCCTATACATCCCAGTATCCCCCCAGCCCTCCCTACTGCCTTCTCACATTGGTTGCTAACCTTAAGGTCATCTGATATGATTACCCCAGGTCCCTTTCCATTTTTTTGTTGTTGCTACCTCCCCATTGTGTTATCTTTCCTGAGTTGTTGTTTCTAGGTGCATTATTTTGCACTTCTTTGCATTGAATCCAAGCTGCCATACTTTGACCATTCCTCCAGCCTCTGCAAGTCACTTCTCATCCTTTCCATGCCTCCTTGTGTATCAACCATGTTGCAGATCTTTGTATCATCTGCAAAGAGGCATACTTTTCCTTCCAGTCCCTCTGCAATGTCACTTATAAAGACATTAAAAAGGACTGGACCCAGTACTGAACCCTGTGGTACCCCACTAGTAACCCTCTTTCTTCAGAGTGGACTCCATTTACAATTATCTTCTGTGTTCTGTTGTCCAGCCAATGTTTTACCCAGGCTACAACCCTGGGACCCACTCCTAGGCTGCTTAATTTGATTATTAATCTTTTGTGTGGGACTGTGTCAAATGCCTTGCTAAAGTCTAGGTAGGCCATGTCCACAGCCCCTTCCTGGTCTACTACTTTGGTCACCCAGTCAAAGAAATCAATTAGATTCATCGGACATGATCTTCCCACTGTGAATCCATGCTGACTTGGGTCCTGTGCCCCAGTGGCTTCTAGGTACTCAACATTTCTTTCCTTCAGAAGTGATTCCATCTCTTTCCCTACCACAGAGGTCAAACTGACAGGTCTGTAGTTTCCTGCCTCTGTCTTGCTCCCACTTTTGTGAAGGGGAATCACATCCGCCTACCTCCAGTCCTCAGGTACCACACCATCCTCCCATCATTTGTTAAAAAGGGCAGTCAGTGGTGTCACTAGTTCTCCACTTAATTCTTTTAGAATTCTGGGGTGAATTCCATCAGGCCCCATTGCTTTGTCCACCTTCAGTTTTAGGAGTTCTTTCAGAACCCTTACTTCTGTGAAAGGACTGGGATTGATCCTCCTATCTGGAGTGCTTCTGTTAATTGGATTAGGTACCTCCCCCTCCTACTCTTTTGTGAATACTGAGCAGAAGTATTTGTTCAGTATCCCTGCTTTTTCACTGTCCCTCTCTGCCCACCCACCGTCCTTTCTATTCAGCCTCACTATCCCTCCCTTTGTCTTTCTATGCTCCCTGATGTACCTATAAAAGGTTTTATCCCCCTTCTTAACCGAGTTGGCTATCTTTTCCTCAGTTTTGGCCTTTGCTCTTCTGACTTCCCTCCCTGCTTCCTTCTGCCTTAACTGGTACAGTTCTCTGTCCTGCTCCTTCTGTGTTTCCTTATACTTCCTAAATGTTGTCTTTTTCTCCCTAACCTTCCCCGCCACCTCTTTTGAGAACCATAGTGGCTTTTTCTTTCCTTTTGATTTATTTGCTTCACACAAGGCTTGTTGCCTCTGTGATGGCAGTTTTGATGTTCCCCATTGTTGCTCCACCCTCCTTCCTCCTTCTAGTCTGTTTGCTAGTACTTTCTAAGGTACTCTCCCATCTTGCCAAAGTCAGCCCTCCTGAAGTCCAGTACCCTCAGTTTTGTATGGCTTGACTCTGTAGCTAAGTTTATAGTGAACCACACTGTTTGGTGGTCACTTGTTCCCAGATGGCTACTCACTTCTAGATCTGAGATCCTCTCACTGTCCCCATTTGAGAGTATGAGGTCTAAGATTGCTTCCTCATGAGTGGGTTCCAAAACTAGCTGTCTGAGGCATGCCACCTGTAGGGCATCGAGAAAGGCCCTGCTCTTGGATGTGGCTGCAGCAAAGGTGCTCCAGTTAACATCTAGCATATTCAGGTCCCCATCAACAGTATCTCCCCTTTCTCTGCCATCCTAAGGATGCCTTCTATCTTATCCTTGTTCATTCCCTCTCCCTGACATGGAGGTCTGTATACAACCCCTGTGTGGATTGTGGTGCCATTTTCAGTCTCTACGGTGACACACAGTGCCTTCTCTCCTTCCTGTTTACTCTTTTGTTCTGTTGCTTTTATCCCTTCCATTACATAGAGAGCTACTCCTACCCCTCTTCTACCCTTAATGTATTTAGAAATTGGGTCAAACAATGAATCTATCCCTGAGACAATAGGTCTTCCAGGTGGATCTCTCATATTTTTATGGATTTTTGGAATACTATAAAAAGTTGGTACTTTCGGAAAATCTATGGTTAACATTTTCAACTCCCACTCCTGCATCCAATTTAAGTCCACAAATTCACTTAACAATTCTCTTAATTTACCTTGTAAAAATACAGTGGGATTTTCTGGTAGTAATGAATAATTCATCCTGTTTTGTAATAAATTCATACACTTTCTTTTGTAATCTACTCTATCTTGAATTACTATTCCTCCTCCTTTATCTGCTTGTTTTATTACAATTTCATTGTCACTGTTTAAATCAGTTAATGCCTTCCTTTGTTCTCTTGTTAAATTTTGGTAATTTGGCCATAATTGATTCCTATTTTTATATAAATCCATAACTTCTTTTTCTACTAAATGACAAAATGTTTCTATCCCGTGGTTCCTATGTCAGTCCCAATATTATTCACATAAATCTAATCTCCACATGGGTGCAGAGGTCTCTGCAAATCTCTAAAGGAGAATCATGGGATTATCAAAGACACTCTTGTTACTTCCAAGGCTGATCCCCAAAATGTGGATTTGAGGATACATTGTTCCAATAAACCGTGGACCTGATTCAAAAAGCCCCTAGAAGGATACACCTGCTTCAAACATAATTGACGCAAGTGACACCTTGCACCAAAAGATGCCCCTGGAGCTATTCAGAAAGGCAGCCTGTGTCAAATGCAGGCTGAATGCTCAAAAGGGGGCTTGCACCAGCCTTGCACCACTAATCTGGCTGCAGTATGGTGCTAGGGGGCATGTGGCAGACGTAAGCTGCCATGTCCCATATATTGTGATTCTCAAAACTGCCCAAGAGGACACATTTCTAAGTACCATTAAACCAGCCAGGGCTGATCGAAAGGTACGTAAAATATGTCCCTCTACGACAGTTGAGCAACTTGAGGCAATGTGCTGCTGTCCCCCCGATCCCTGATATTGTCAGTAATAAGAATTAATAAGAACCCCCCCTTTCCCTGGTGGTCTAGTGGCCCTCCTCCCTGATCCCTGATGTTGTTGGTAATAGGAATTAATAACCCCCTTCCCTGGTGGTCTAGTGGCCACACTCCCTGATCCCCAGTGCCGCTGGTATTAATTATTAGTAATAACAAAGGGAACAAACCCTTTAACAATCTCCAATGTCCAAAGAAATAAGAATTAATAACCCCCTTCCCTGGTGGTGTGGTGGGCTCCCATCCCAGATCCCCAATGCTGCCAGTATTAATTATTAATAAACACCCCTTTTGTGGTAGTCTAGT
The DNA here is from genome assembly GCA_016271365.2 of Neoceratodus forsteri. Classification (NCBI taxonomy): domain Eukaryota; kingdom Metazoa; phylum Chordata; order Ceratodontiformes; family Ceratodontidae; genus Neoceratodus; species Neoceratodus forsteri. The sequence goes on along the minus strand of CM028129.1, from coordinate 1,397,999,991 downwards.
GGCCCCCTCCCAGATTCCTGATGCCTCCTGTATTAATTATTAATAAATCAACCTTCCCTGGTAGTTTAGTGGCCCCCGATGCTGTTGGTACAGTATTAATTATTAATAAAACCCCCTTCCCTGGTGGTCAACTGGATCCCTACTCCAGTAGATAGTGCCCACCACCCTGCCCCCCCATCCTGATACAGAGCCGGCGACCGGCACAGCTCTCCTTTCATCTCCGTGGCCGCTGACTGAACTGTCACCGAGAGTGTACTGTATAGTGATGCTCACTGTACAGTATGCTCAGTGACAGTTCAGTGGTGGCTGGCCACAGAGGTAAGAGGAGGTCTCGTGCAGTCGCCAGCTAGTGCATCGGGATGGGGAGTGTGGTAGGGCACTACCTGATGGAGTGGAGGGCCACTAGACCACCAGGAAGGGGTAAGCACACTAAGATGAGCGCATTGGTGATCAGGAGGGGCCACTAGACTACCAGGAAGGGGTTTATTAATGTAATACCAGCAGCATTAGGGAACAGGAAGGGAGCCACTACACCACCAGGGAAGTTTTTTTTATTAATTCTTATTACCCAGGACATCAGGGATTGGTAAAGGGTTCTTTTTTATTAATTATTATTATTGCTAGGGGCGTCGGGGAGGGGGGCACTAGATCACCAGGGATTGGAATTAATTTATATTATCAGTGGATTGGGGATGGGGGGACCACACGCCTTTACTGCATGGAGCCTGGGGCAAGCCCCTCCCATGCACCTTGTGTTTGTCACACAGGAGAGATTGTGGCAAGTATGGGGACTTAGGCACCGGGATCCCTCCCATACCAAAATCTGGTGCAGGGTTCCTGGCACACGGGACTTCGGCGCAAGCTGCTGTTTGCTGCAACTTGCACCGATCTAAGCGCTCTTTGTGAATTGAGCCCCATGTTCACAAGGGATTATGGAGAATTATAGTTTAGCAGTCTGATTCCCATTTAGAAACCAAAACAATTCTGGGAAAAGTAAAAGATCGATTGGCCAGAGCATCTGGCCCTTGTACAGTAGTTTGATTTTTATTGCAACAAATCTGCCCTCTCCCAATATCCCTCACTCTCTTTTTTCAATGCCACAAATCTATCTTGTTCATATATACTAGGTTTTATTGGGACATTGAAAAATATCCCCAAAATGATTTTTAAAAATGATTTTATTATTAGTAAGCTGCCTGAAACAACAGATGAAATGGTGGCAAATTATTACCCCGTTTGACAGCATTTGAGTGGCATCTCATTCTCTTAGTGGGTATGGAAATGCTGAGACGTTCTGCTTTTACCACATGTGGGTCTGAGATCCACTGGCTGATTAACCCAAAACCTCAGTAAATGATTCCACCAGAATTATCTGACAATCTCAGACTTTTTTTTTTTTTATTTCTTTTTTCACCTAAGGCTCCTTTTCAAAAAAAAGGAAAAACATCCGTTTTTTTCATTTATATGTTTATATTATTTAATTTTTTATTTGAAACATATTTTACCAGGTAAGCAAACAGAATCCAGACAGACACATTTCCAGTTGTGACCATGGGCATTTTCTCTTTGCTGCCTGCTTCCTTGAAATTTATTTATTCATTTATTCTTTGGTAACCAGTTAAACCCACTGGGTGAAGGAAAGCTGTTTACGCTGGTAAACAGACATTTCACATATGAGAGAAGGGCTACATAGGACAATTCAAGTGATGACTAAATATCATTTGTAGCATTTTCATATGAACAGTGCTCATACAGTAGATGGTCTTTCAAACTGCTATTAAAGGGTGGTTTTAGCTTGCCTTATCTGAAAAGTCAATGAATTTCAGACTTTGGGTGCCACAAATTCAAATACACATTGCTCCATGCCAGTTTTTTACAACTGTTGAAGTGATTGTTTACAACTTCTCTAAATTCCCTTGTACTAATTTGAGTTTTCAGTAGCTCACCCAGGCATTCCAGATCTAGTTGCCTAATTTTGAAAATGGAGTCGCAAATCAGAAAGTTTACCCCGAGGCTAGGGGGAGCCCTTTAAAATTGATATCACATTTAAAACGTAATGTTTAATGGAAATGGAAGGTTCTTTTATATTTGTAAACAGTACTCTATGGACTTGCATGGTTGCACATACTAATACTAGTGGACACACAGTTTTTAAGAAACACTGACTTGGGGAGTTAACCTGCATAAATGGCAGAGCTGAGATTGGTGGGGTGGAGATAAACATGCCCAACCCCTGCATATCATACTTACATGCACAAATTAGTATCAGCCACTGCTATTTGATCCCTTCCTCCACTATCTGATAACTATAAAGATGAATGCAATCCTTATTAAAGAGTTATATTCAAAACTAGCTAGTAATTGCAAATGAACAAATGGAAACATACATCCTGTAGATGTTGATTTCCTTTGGTAGTCTCATAAGCACTTTGCCTTTTACAACTCTTAAAATGACACTGCTGATTTGCTTTTTACAATGTACAAAAATGAAACTTCTCACTCAAATACGTTTGCATTCATTTGTTACTACTTGATTACTCCTAAAAATGGCTGTGTTTGTAAGGCCTAGAGGCGGTAACTGACAAAGCGAGTTCTACAGGCCTCTGGTTATCTTTTGTGAAAACATCTGCACATTTTTTTCTGTAGTGCTTTTAGATCTTTCAACCATTCTGGAGGTTAAAAAAGTAATTTTTTTTTAAGGAAAGGATTGGTTTTATAAGGAAAGAAATATATCAATATTTTAAAAAAAGTTCCTACCGACCATCCATGGACTAACATCACAAGTGGAAGGGAGGTATTGAAGTTACAATTTTCAACAGTCTCTGCCTTGGATGGAAGGATTTGACAGTTCTCTTCAGCATCATTCAGTGTGTACAACCGAAATTTGATTTCCGAATTGTACTGACCTCTTCGGGCAGCCTCATAATGTTCTGCTATTGCATCATAAATAAAAACAAGAAATATCTATTAGAAACTGAGATTTTAATTCTACACACCTAGCTTTGTGGTACTTCATACTGTGTACAATGTGGATAGTGTGAATTTAGCAAATGAGAATTAATGGAATGAGTAAGAGAAACCAAGTCCTCTGATTGGTCAGATGCAATCACATGAACATGCATTATTCTGGCACAATAGCACAGGTCAGAAATATTTAACTTTCTGCACCTCATTACTCAGATTTGAAAATACAAATCAGAGGCACCATTTCATAATCAAAATAAATCACTCCAGGATGTGCATAATTGTGGGAAAAGAGCACTTCTCAGGTACATAAAGCACTCAGTGTTTTCTCGTACCTTACTTCCCAAGGTGTGCCCTTATTTTAGAATAATGCATAATACTCTTTCATGCCTTAATGCTGAATTATGCCAGTGTACCCTATATAAACATGAAAATGAAGGCTGGTGGCTGGCAACAAGGCAAAAATGTAAACAAAGGATCAGAAAACCAGTAACAAAATCATAGCTGATATCAATAAAGCTCAATTGTACTATATTCCACAAATAAGTGAATTTCAAGCCATTCAGCGTAATTCCAGAAAACATGAACTTTTCCCTATCAGTTGATTTAGGGTGTTATTAAACAAAAGGTTATGGATAACCATTCAACAGCAGTCAATGAGAATGATTCTAAACACTTCTTTATTCTGGTTGCTAGGGGGATAACTATTTGAGTATTTCTTCCTCCCATATCCCTCCCAAAATTTGGGTTTAGTACTTTACTAGCTTATCATTTGATTCAGCTGAACCAGCATTCTCATTAACCTCTTATAATTCTAATGACTGTTGGTCTTTAATAGAGACAAGATTATATATGCTATACTGTCATTCATCTTAAACACAACTTCATACCTTGTAGCTGGAGAAGTTCATGTATTATTTGTATTCACAAGCATGGTTCTACAGCACATCCTTTAACGTATAGACCTAGTCCTCTTTTAGATATTCTCTTCAAAACTTTTACTAAAATTATTTTGGTATACAGTAATTAATGGAATGGATAAATCATTTGAATTATCTTTCAGAATTTCAAGCAGGTTTTCATAATACTTACTCTACTCTAGACTACTGTTTCATTTATCACATCTTCTTAATATGTACTCATTACAGGTCAGAAAATACATATGGTTTTTGTTTACCTTCACTCAATTTTTGATTCCCTTTCCTGTTATATATTATGAGAAAAACTAAGGTTTTGGGGAGTTAATGAATTGTTATTAAATATAATTGTAAATGTGCATTCTTATATGTGGTCACGTGTCAAATGCGGCCTAAATGGTGAAATGACTGACCAATTTAACATCAATAAAAGAGTCAAGCAGGAATGACTTCTGGATCCCTGTTTATTTATTATTTATATTAACGACACCTTAATGAAATTGGTTTCTGTAAATGTTGACTGTCCAAAACTCATGAGCAAAGCTATTTTTAGTTTGTCTTTTGCCAATTATCTCACAGTTCTTTCTTTGTCAATGTATGGTTAAAAAATCTCTATGTATTTCAAATACATTATGTTCTGAAGAAAAATTAGCTATCAATATGTAAAAAAAATCTTATCTTACAATTGGCAGGGGCAAGGTTAATATAAACTGGGTGTTTAGCATTCACAAATGTGAAGAAGTCTATCTGCACGTGTTATAAATGAAATGTGAAGTACTCATTTCTTCCTCAACTAAGAGTTCTTTTATTCTCAAGGCAGTGCGAACTCAGTGCTACTATTTATACCGTGATTACTGAGACAAATGTAAAGTCAAAAGATGGCAACAGGTAGCGTAAAGAAATAAAGTCACTGTACCAGTCTCAGTATTCTTCTTGGCTCAATCGCCTAATCCAGGGTAGTAGACATTATTTTTGGCTCAATTGCCTAAGTCCAACGACTTCTTCCAAATGCCGCCTTTTGACTATACATTTGGCTCAGCGATTACAGAATAAATAGTAGCACTGAGTTTGTACTGCCTTAAGAATAAAATAATTCTTGGTTGAGGAAGAAATGAGTACTTGACATTTCATTTTTAATGCCATTTTACTAGAATTAAGGAAGTGTGCTGTTTTATCAGTGTGTTTTATATATATTATATAATTTTTTTTTCCAATTATTTTATCAGGTGAGACACACTAAGCTGAAAGCTTCTTTACAGGTGCAACCTGGGAGCACAAGGTAGTTAAGTGGCTTGTTCAGGGTCACACAGTATGCAAGTGGGTGACTGTGAGATTCAAACCCAGGTCTTGAGATTTGCAGCTCAGAGCCTTAACCCAATGTGCTATACTGCCTCCTAAAATGATTTGGTAAGTTTATCAATAACGTTTTCACTCATTGATTTAGGGTGGGGGATTATACTTGAGTGGAAGTCATAGTACTGTATTTGTGACATCATAGTTATTTTCATGGCAACTGATTGCAAAGGTGTAGGCACAAACAGGGGATGATGCTGAAAAAACTGAAAACTTGATTTTTTGTTTCTTCTTCCTTATTTAGTAATGATTGTCAATAAATGCCTTGTCGGTTTGTAAGTACTGTCACCACAGAAATTCATTTTCTTTTTAACTTTTGTGCCATATGGCAATTCTTTTGAAATCTTTTTATTTTTCTATTATAAAGTAATTTCATTTATAAAAATATTAACCCCCCAACATTTTTTTGTTTTCCTTTTTAATGATGATATGGTAGTAAGGAGTAATATTATTGGATTGATATTACATTTCCATATAATATCATATCTCTCAAAGAGAATATTTGAATTGCAACATTTTTTTAACTCCCATTCCTTTTTGGGGTCACATGATGTAGTAGAAAGTCTTCCAAGCATTAAAGCAGATGTAACCTTGTCTGCAGTGCTCCAGATAACATTGGCATTCAAGAGAAATGTACTCATCATTTTTGACATTAGATGAGTAAAATATAACTTTGATGAGTACGAGTGTTTTAAACTTGGAAAAACAGCTCTTTCTGAAGTATTTATGGAACATTTCCAAGGGCTGAATTGAGTATTGGTACTAATCAAAAACATTTTTAAATAGTATTTCTTTCTTTTTTTATTCATTTAGTATGCTTTTTCTCCCACACCCAGACCGGCCTCATCAACTCTACCTCGCACCCAGCTCCATCATCCATTTCTCTGGGACTTACCTCTCCTGGTTTCCTCCCTGGCTTACCCCCCAGAGCAAGGCCTTAGAGGGGTGGTCTTGTTGCCCCATAAGGCCTTAAACTCGGTGTCCAGGGAACACTGTGGTCCAACAGTGCAGGTCTTGCACAGTGAGGCAGGGTAGCATCCTACACAGTCCAGCATCTTTCCTGTTTTGTCCTCTGGAATGTGTGGCATGCAGTGATGCAGTGGTATGCATGCTCACATCTGCCACACCTCCCTAGTCATGCAAACTCTGGCTGTCAGACCGCATGTACCCTCCAGGGGTCAGTCAAGCACCAGTTGCTTCCCCACTTCCCCCCCAGAGGAGGAAAGAAGTTCTCTGAATGCTCAACCTTCCTCCCTCCAACTACCCCCCAACATCCCAGGTTCAGTTCCAAACCTGGGCCATCAGCGTCACATGAGTTAGCACTACCACTGTGCCAGAAAGCCAGCTAAAGTGTATTTCTTAAAAACTGGTGAGTAAAATAGGCCAGCACTCTCCTTATCTGGAGCCCTGCTTATCTGTGATCCCCACCATAACCTGGCCTTAGGCAGGCAGGCAGGTAGGGTTCCACTCCTACGGTTGGGATCCAGCCCTGGCACCACCTCCGGGGGGAAGAACCACTGGGGCTACCCACAAGGTGAGGGCATCTGGAGGTGGTGGAGAGTCAGGGGTTAAAAAGAGCTGTAGCCAGCAGCTGCCACTCACTCTATTCCACCCTCTTCAGATTTAACTCTTTTCTCCAGCTTCAGATCTACCAGCTGCAGATTTAACTCTTCTCTGCCAGCTAAAGATTTTTCATTTCAGCCAGAATGGAATATCCGACAGGCAGTTTTGTTTCAGATATTTCTGGTAAGTTTTTGCTTCAAGTAGATATTTTTTTTTGCAACAGAACATTCTTACAAATTGTTGATTTATTAGTGCCATTGTGGTTGCCATGTTCAATCTGTTACAGATTTTTCTGGCTAATTGGCTCCCCCTTCCCCACTTAGACAGCCTTTGTTCTTAGCAGAAACTGTCTTTGTCCAGCAGTGTGCTTCCTGCACCATTGTTGCTAAATTTTGTGCATGCCTTTTAGGGCTATGGGCGGAGTCCACAGCTCTTCTGTCAAAAATGGCTTTTCCTAGAACTTCCTTTTTAGACATTTGTGTGTATTCCTCCACAGCTGCAAAGTAGTGCACCCCCCCTCTGATTTTTGCTATTTGTTGCTCTATGTTAAAGTTACCTGAAGGGGAGAGGGGATGCTACTGTATTGTACCTCTGAACTTCTCAGGATATTAACAAAAAAACCTTTTTAAACAGCTGTTTCTATCATTTGTCCAGCTCAGTCTAACAGATTTGTTCTATTTATTTCAGCAGCCTAGGGGCTAACTCATTTCCTCAAGTTTTTTGTGAAAACGAAAGCTCGACTCAGTGTCAGATTACAGATAGTGGAACTGCAGTTTATTAGTTGACATTCCTTTCCACAGGACAAGCTGGAGGCAAACACTGGAAACAGAAGACTGTTTTTTTCTCATTTTATAATATGATGTACTGAGTGTGTATTTAGTTGTAGGGTTGGGGACTTGAAGAAAATAATAACATTTATGTAACTCATTCAAGATTCTATCAGGTGGTCAGAAAAACGTCTGAGAGAATTTGTGTAAAAACTAGCAAATGAAAGATGCAAAAAATAGTATGCACACTGGCCTCTGAGCCTGGAAGATCAGAAGGTTGTAGGTTCAATCCCCACACTAGACTTGTGGGTTAAACAGCTTGTGTACTGCCTAAAACTAATATTAGATTTTAAAAGCAGTCAACCATTACCTTTTATATTTGAGATACTTTATCTTTTCCCTTTGTTTAATTAGAAGATTGTTTACCTGATGTTAATATGTATGACGTGTGGAACAGCACTCTGTGTGGAAGCTGACCCAGCTAGCTATACTACCCCTACTACATCACCAGCATTGTGACCTCACTGACTGTGACATCACTGCCACTTAGGAAAAGCAATTCAGTGACTGTTAGGTCATTCACCTGTGATTTCACTGTCAGCTTGACATATAATTTCAATACCTAACAGCAAATCAGAGCCCTTTTCCTGATAAAAGGCTGCCAACATATTACATTTAAATAAACAACAAAGTCACAAATAAGGAACTAGTGGCTTATGGAAAAATCTACAGGGATTTACACAGGGATTTGATGCTGCCTCTACAGGGAAAATACAGGGCTTGTTACAGGAAAATGGTTATTTGGATCTGGGAGCACTGTGATGATTGTAACTAAATAGCACTATATGGCACCAGCTCACAAAAAACAAAAGAACCCCAAAAAAGATGAGATAAATTTACAACCAAATTGACAAATATTGACTGAAACTAAGAAGGACAAAGAAGGGACGTAGGATTTAACATAGAAACATAGAATTTGACGGCAAATAAGGACTGCTTGGCCTACCCAGTCTGCCCATTTCCCTACCTAATGGATAAGCTGCAGATCCTAGTTAACCAGCAGCCTACTTCTTTCTACCCCCAACCCCTAGAATTGCCTTATGGCTGTCCCATGCATGCTTGAATTCAACCACTGTTTTTGACTCCACAGCCTCCTCTGGAAGTCCGTTCCATGCATCCCCAACCCTCTCTGTGAAAAAATACTTCCTTGCATTACCTCTGAGCCACCCCCACATCTTCAAATTGTGCCCCCTTGTTCTTGCACACCTCTTTTTTTGAAAGATGCTACCCTCTTGGACTTTGTTGATTCCCTTGAGGTACTTGAACATTTCTATCATGTCCCCCCTCTCCCTCCTTTCCTTGAGGCTATACATATTAAGCTCCTTTAGTCTCTCTTCATATGTCTTCTGGTGCAGACCCTGCACCATTTTAGTTGCCCTCCTCTGGACAGCTTCCATCTTGTCTATGTCCTTGCAGAGATTGGGTCTCCAGAACTGCACACAGTACTCCAGATGGGGTCTCACCAGCTGTCTGTACAGAGGGATAACAACTTCCTGTTTTCTACTGGTGATGCCTCTCCCTATGCATCCCAGTATCCCCCAGCCCTCCTTACTGCCCTCTCACATTGCTTGCCCACCTTTAAGTCATCTGATATGACTACCCCCAGGTCCCTTTCCATTTTTGTTGTTGTTAGTATCTCACCCCCCATTGTGTACTCTTCCCCTTGGTTTTTGTTTCCCAGGTGCATTACCTTGCACTTCTTAGCATTAAATCTAAGCTGCCATACATTTGACCATTCCTCTAACCTTGCCAAGTCCCTTCTCATCCTTTCCACCCCACCTTGTGCATCAACTCTGTTGCAGATCTTTGTGTCATCTGCAAAGAGACATACTTTTCCTTCCAGTCCCTCTGCAATGTCACTTACAAAGACATTGAAGAGGACCGGTCCTAATACTGAACCCTGTAGCACCCCACTAGTAACCCCCCTTTCTTCAGAGTGGACTCCATTTACTATTGCCCTCTGTGTCCTATTCTCCAGCCAATTCTTTACCCAGGCTATCATCTTGGGACCCACTCCCAGGCTGGCTAACTTGTATATTAATCTTTTGTGTGGGACTGAGTCAAATGCCTTGCTAAAGTCTAGGTAGGCCATGTCCACAGCCCCTCCCTGATCTACTACTTTGGTCACCCAGTCAAAGAAATCTATTAGATTCATCTGGCATGACCTTTCTGCTGTGAATCCATGCTGCCTTGGGTCCTGTGGCCCGCTGGCCTCTAGGTACTGACAATTCTTTCCTTCAGAAGTGATTCCATCATTTTCCTATCACTGAGGTTAAACTAACTGGTCTATAGTTTCCCGCTTCTGCCCTGCTCCCACTTTTGTGAAGGTGAATCACATCTGCCCTCCTCCAGTCCTCAGGTACCACCCCATCCTCCCATGATTTGTTAAAGAGGGTAGTCAGTGGTGTCACCAGTTCTATCCTTAGTTCTTTTAGAATTCTGGGATGAATCCCATCAGACCCCATTGCTTTGTACACCTTCAGTTTTAAGAGTTCTTTCAGAACCCTTTCTTCTGTAAATGGGCTGGTATCAACTTCTGTATCCAGAGTGTTTCTATTGTTTGTTTTAGATACCTCCCTCTTCATTTGTAAATACTGAGCAAAAATATTTGTTTAGTATCTCTGCCTTTCACAGTCACCCTCTGCCCACCCCTCCCTTTATTAAGCCCTCACTATCCCTCCCTAGTCTTCCTTCGCCCCTGATGTACCCAAAAAGGTTTTATCCCCTTCTTAACTGAGTTGGCTATCTTTCCTCAGTTCGGCCTTTGCTGTTCTGATTGCCTTCCAGCTTCCTTTTGCTTTAACCGATACATTTCTCTGTCCTGCTTCTTCTGTGATTCCTTGTACTTTCTGAATGCTTTCTTTTTCTCTTGAACCTTCACTACCACCTCCTTTGAGAACCATAGTGGTTTCTTACATCATTTTGTTTTGTTTATTTGCTTCACACAAAGGCTTGTTACCTCTGTGATGGCAGTTTTTATTATTCCCCATTGTTCTACCACCCCTCCTTCCTGCCCATCTGCTAGTGCATTCCTTAGGCACTCACCCATTTTGGCAAAGTCAGCCCTCCTGAAGTCCAGTACTTTTGCCTTTGTATGGCTTGACTCTATTGCTGTGTTTATTGTGATCCATACTGTTCGATGGTCACTAATTCCCAGATGGCTACCCACTTCTACATCTGTGATCCTCTCTCCATCTCCATTTGAGAGGACCAGGTCTAAGATTGCTCCCTCTCGAGTGGGTTCCAATACTAGTTGTCTAAGGCATGCCCCTGTAGGGCATCTAGAAAAAAAACACTCTTAGAAGTGGCTGCTGCAACTGCACTCCAGTTAACATCTGGCATATTCAGATCACCCATCAGCAATATCTCCCCTTTATCTGCCATTCTAAGTATACTTTCTATCATTTCCTTGTCCATTTCCTCCCCTGAGAGGGTCTGTGCTATAACCCCTGTGCGGATTGTGGTGCCATTGCCTGCCTCCAAATTGACCCACAGTGCTTCTTCTCCTCCCTGTTTACCCTTTTGTTCTGCTGCTTTGATTCCTTCTCTTATGTAGAGAGCTACTCCTCCTTCTCCTCTTTTGCCCTCCCTGTCCCTCCTGTAGATAGTGTATCCTGGTATGTTTACATCCCAGTCATGGTTCTGTGTGTACCATGTTTCTGTGACTGCCACGATATCCAGATGCTCCTCCTCCTCCATCAAGGCCACTAATTCAGGAAGCTTGTTACCCAGACTACGGGCATTGGTACTCATTGCTCTCCATTTTTTGATGGCTTTACCTTCTGTAGCAGCATCCCCCACTGACCTTTCTACCTTGGTCTTTTTCTCATTTAGTACCCTGTTTTGTAGGGGTAGGCTGGGATTTTCCTGCTGCTTATCAGTGCCTCCCCCCTTGACTAGTTTAAAAGCTTGCCAATTAAGCATTTAAACCAATTGCCCAAAAGACTTGTTCCCTTCCTGGACAGATGCAGACCATCCTGCCACTATAGGCTGGTGTCCCTCATGTTCATCATGTCATGGAATATAGAGGGATTGAGTACCCAATTGGCTGATCCTGAGCTCCAGAAATTTTTATCCACTGTGGATATATTTGCATTACAAGAAACTTGGATCCTTGATAACAGTTCACCTATTATTCCTGATTTTACAGGTTATTCTGTATCTGCAGTTAAAAAAAGGAAAATGGTAGACAGAGTGCCAGCCTTATAATTTATGTTAAAACAGCACTCAGTTTTGTTGTACATCAAACATATAAGATGAACAAGATACAGATTGTAAACTTAAAAATGGATGGGATAGATTTGGTTTTGAGTAATGCATATTGCCCCCAGGCAACAGATTAGAAGCATATAAGACATGGGATAAATTTAAAGAAGAAGTACCACAAACTAGTGGAAATATTCAAAAACATACCTATTGTATTCCTTGGAGATTATAATGCTAGGGTTGGCAATTATTATTCAAATAATATCCAAGGAATAAATATAATTAACTGTAATATAATTTACAAGAGGAAATCTAAAGACAAAGGGCAGGATTCACAAACCCGGTTGGGAGCTATGTACCAGTCTGCAACCCCAGTGGTGGACTGAAATCGACCACAGCGGTGGTGCATGCGATTCACAGCCACAGCAGTTGCGGAGGGTGTTACAGCTGCTCCCACTGGCCATAGCAACTCTCTGCAGCTGCAGTCATCCCCCTAGCAACACCACCCACAAGCTGCCATAATTCATGGAGCCAGTCGTAATCCGGCTTAAAGATTTAGCTGTTCTGCCTCGACCCAAATCATCACACTTGCCAATTTGTCTAAGATGGAATTATAAGGGGGCCAACTGGAGGTTTAACTCATAGTGCACAGTCCCAGATTGAAATTGTCAACTCTAGATGAATTAGATGGAATGGAATAGCAATAGCTAGATTTGATGAGATAATATATGCAGATTATTTGGAAGAATTGAAACATAAAGTAATGCATAATACAGAAAATAACGTTAAATTAGGAATATGGAAAGATATGATGTTCTATTTAGCACCCTTTTTTACTGAGAAATCTATAGAGAAGAAGAACAAGACAACTTGGTTTAATAATTCTTGTAAGACTGGCAAGAGAAATCTTAATAGATTAATATGTATATATAAGAAACATCCCAATAATATTAACAAAAAGGCCTTAAATAAAGGAAGAGTAGATTATAAGTTATTGTTAGAAAGAGAAAAAGGAAACATCACACTAAAATGTGGGAAAATCTGAGAACTACAGTTATTAAGAAAGATGTTAAACAATTTTGGATGTTGGTCTCAAAAGGCTTTGGACAATATGCTAATAAAGTAATAGCTTCGATCACCCCAAACAATTGGGAAGAACACTTTGATAAATTGTATTTCAGTATTGATGAAATTGACAAGAGAAGAGTAACATACCATTTCCCTTCATTTGGGCCACGTCGTTTTTTCATTTCTAAAGAAGAAATTATTGATGCAATTGAGAAAAGTTCTACAAATAAAGCTCCAGGTCCAGATAAAGTTCTTTCAGATATGTTTAGATCATTTAGAGATTGGTGGCTTCCCATTCTGTACCATATATATAATATGGTTTGTCAATATGACATTTATCCAGAATCTTGGTCAGAAAGTACAATTTGTCCAATATTTAAAAAGGGGGATGTAAATAATCCCACCGTGTATTGCCCAATTAGTTTAATAGATTCATCACAGAAAATTTTTACAAGAATAATATTGGATCACTTACAAAAATGGGTTAAGGATTAGGATCTACTGACAGAAGCGCAAAATGGATTCAGAATGGGTCGACCTACACTTCAGCACTGTTTTGTATTGAAACACCTTCTTTGGAAATATGTAAGGATTACAAAATCCAAATTATATTGCTGTTTTGTAGATCTCAAAACAGCTTTTGATTCAATAGTTGAATTTTACTGTGGGATAAATTATACTCGTATGGTATTGACCCAACCCTTTTGACGATAATTAGAAGATTACATCAGAATACATGGTTGAAGGTGAGATATGACCAGGTAGAAAATTTAACAAATAAAATCCAAACAAACTTAGGAGTGAGGCAAGGTTGTTTACTTGCTCCTTTATTATTTAACCTTTATACTGACCCAATTTTATGAGTTCTTGATAAACCAGAGTTTCATTCACCGTTAGTATTAAAGAGCAAAGTGACTTGTCTAGCTTATGTGGATGATATAGTTTTAATATCAACATCTAAATTGAGATTGCAATGCAAATTAACTTATTTTTTGGAATTTTGTAGAAAAGACAAACTTCAAATCAATAGGGATAAAACAAATATGGTTGTCTTTGGTTTAAACAGTACTGTAAATCTAAATCATCTATTTCTTTAGATGGTAAGAAAATAGATGCAGTAAACAGTTATGAATACCTGGGAGTAAATTTTGATCAGAGCTGTCATTGGTCATCCCATATAGATAAACAAAAAAGTAACTTAAAGTTAGCAATAAAAGCCTTTAAAAGATTCAATATTAATTTTGGACAAGCCTTGGTGGAAGGCTTATTAAGAAACTTGAACACCAAGATCATGACTTCCGTTTTATATGCCTCCCAAATATGGCAGAAGCTAATGTTACTACTTTGGAAAAAATGATAAATCAAACATATAGATATCTTCTGAGGATTCCACAATCAGTGCCTGCTGAAATTTTGAGATTTGAATTGGGCCAGAAATCATTTAAAATTTGGGTCATGGAAAGAAGAATATTATTTATTTTAAGATTATTTCTTCTACCAGCATATCAGTTCCCCCATTTATGCATGGAAGAAGAACTGGAATATGATCAAAGAGGCTTCATGCCTCCCCTCATTTCTACTATTAAAAAAACCTTGCTTCCAATAGGATTGGGCCAATTATTATACAAGATATATTTAACTCAGTTTGATTATATTAAGTCTCAAGTTAAATCAAGATTGTCAAACATTGAACAAGCAGAGGATCATTCTAGAATAATGCATTTGGTAAACGTCAGGTGGTATAAAAATATGAAGCTATCAAGTGGTTTAGATAAATATTTGACAACTCTGTCTAATTGGAATGAAAGAAGAGTTATAACAAGATTCAAAATGGAATTATATCCTGCAAATTATATAATGTTAAGACAAAAAAGAAATGGAGTTAATACTCCATATTGTATATGTAACAATAATGTGGAAGATGATCTAAAGCATATTGTACTACATTGTCCTCAATTTAACAACCAGAGGAAATATTGGTTGGGTTCTATTCTGGCTACCCTCGGTCTTCCCCTGATGAACTTTTAATACACTTGTTCAATTCAAATGATATTCGAATATTAAAAAATGTGAGTTATTTTCTGATTTAACTTTGATACTATTATGTTTTGTCTAATGTAATAGGAACTTACGTCTATGGATTGTAATGTATGATATGTATCACATTTTAAACACTGATTTTAATATTGTAATGACATTTGTCGAACAATACACATTTTCTACCTACCTATATGGCAACAACAAAAAATGACTTTGGTCAATTGGTAGCTTTTCACAGCCCTATTGGCTCTGGCTAGAACTTGTTGATTAGAGGGATCTCTATAAATATAGGGACTGTAACTGGAAACATTTTGTGCATGCTTTGCCACTAGAGGAATAAGCTGGAAATAGAGGATCTATAACTGGCAGAATGTTGCTTTTTTCTTTGTGTAGACGGTTTAGCTTAAAATGTGGGATCTGTAACTGTGAACATGTTACATTTGGTTTAGTTTTCAACTCTGTACATGTTGTGCAGAAAGCTAAACACTAGGATCTAAACAAAAAAGTGTATACAAGACTGTTATGTGTATTTTTAGCGAACATTCAGAAACTTTCAGTACTGGCTTGTATTTTTGAGAACTTACAAAATGATCTACAAAGTTATATGGGCATTTGCCTTGTTTGGGAGAGACTGCTTAAACTACAGGCTGTTGTCTACTTAATGTGGCTGCTAGGCCTAAAATCCCCTTTCAAGTCCCCCTCCTCTGCAAGCCTTGTTTCTTGGTTTCTGGAGCCATGCACTATCACTCTTATAATCTTTGTTGTTGGTGGTGGTGTATGTAACTGCATGTGAATTTATTATATTGTATGTAAATGAATTTTTATATGGTTGGTTGTAACTGTGGTTCAGTGTCAGTCATGGCTGAAAAAGGGCTGTGCCCAGTCCACCTCCTGGTTAAAAAAAAATTAAATGAAAAAGAATAACTTTTTTTTTTTTCGCAAAATTCATATAATGTGAACTTGTTGCCAGTAAGTCCCTTTGTGAGCAACAAAATATGCCTTGCAGACTGGGAGTGCCAGTGTGCCAATTTTGCTATAAAAAGTAAATAAAAATGCAAATACATAAAACAAAAGAGGTTGACAAAAAATTTCTCATTTTTGGCTCTTATGGACATCACTATTCCTATAGCTATAATAGCTTAGGTGACCTGCTGCAGTACTTTAAATATTACCTGTGCTGATACATTTAGGCTTACTGAGTGGCAAGAATGGGTTGGTACCATGCCGCATGGTGGTTGGTGTTCCCAGCATCTGGGTGGCAGACTGCCCACCCCCCCCGAAGCCTGGGTTCACTGAGTCAACTAGTCATATGAAATTAGGTCATGACAAGGTTATTAAAATTGCTGTTCCTTTTGGGGGCAGTATTTTCTTATTATCGCAGCCTGTAGCAAGCTGAAAACATCTTCATGTCAAGGCTGCAGCAGCCACCATGCTTTAAAAGCAGCTGAGTTGTTTGGCTGGGTCCTTATTGCCTAAGAAGAATACTGTGCTGGGAAAATGGAGGAAGCCAGCAAAGGAGCAGTCAGCCTCCACCTGAAGAAGGCAGCCATGAAACCCTCAAGAGACAGATAAGGAAAACACAGGGGTTAATGTGGTGCATGATGTGGGATTCATACAGATAGTAATAAGAGTGTTTGGAGGAGTCACCCCAGAAAATCCCCATCTGACTCAACCCTCAGCCAACACAATGGCAAAGAGGGCCCTGGGTCAGAAGACGGCTGTGCCAGATGTGGTGATGGTAGGGGATTCCTAACCCCATGCCCAACCCGACAAGGATGGATCCCATATAGCCCGCCCAAAAGCTTAGAGGACCCATAGGGCCTTCCTCCCTGGACCAGAAGATGGACAGGCTAATGGAGGCAGTGGTGGGTCTTGCGGTGGCAATTCAGGCCCAGCAGCAAGAAGTGGCCAGGGCCAGACAATGACAGGGTCAGGAAGCAGTGGGGCAGTACTGTCAGCAGTGCCTCTGATCCTGGGATATTACATCAGCATAATCCAGCTAGTTGGATCACACTTGTCCAACAAAATCTGCTAGCAGATTCATGGGTGCAAATATGTGGATATGTTTTTTTTAATTGAACCAGCCCAAGGAGCTGGAAGAAAACAAAAAGAAAAAAGCAGACTGTAACAAAAAGTCGATAAAGGTTGACAGGACATTTGATAATTGGTGGGATTTCTTCATCAATTCATTTTCTTCTCCAACAGGACACAAACAACTGCCTGACATGTTTTGGACATGGCTGTCCTTCTTCAAAGGCAAGCTGGTTTACATAGAAGCAACACATATCTAGGTCAAACAGGAACACATGATGCTGTGACACCCTGTGACTCATCTCATTAAAAATGTAGAAACTTTATTACATTGCATATTGTGAGTAAAAAAAACAACAACTTATTGTTCCTTAAGTGCCAAAATAACATAAAGTGACGCCATAGTCTCTTAAACATATACAGGCTACAACAGAAAAATAGAAAAGGGGAAGGTTAGTGTTATTGGGGTGGGAAGGAATCGTAAGGAATGGATGTCATAAGGGAAAGATTAGAATAAGAGGGTGGGAATTTAAAAGAGATTAAAAATGCAGTGTACACCCAGGGAAACTCTGGTAATAGTACTAGATGTTAAATACATAGTTTACAAATAATTTACCTAAAGATTGTATGGACCCTATTCAGTTTCAAGTGTTATAATCCAGCATTGCACAGTGAGCCTATATTGCACTAATCCATAAATGCTTAAAAGTTTTTTCAGAGAAAACTAGGAGTGTCTGGGTTTAGGGAAGGGTCTTGCTACTATTTTCTCTGTTTTAGGTAAGGTCGTAGATCTAAACGAGAATTCAAACCTGGTTTCTTAGTTGCTTATACAGTGAGAATCCAAAAGTTTTCTCTAAACAGAACTAAGTTGTCAACCCCTTGGTTTTCTAAAGACTTTATCTATGGCTACAAAATCAAAAGTATGTGCTGTATCCATTCCAGCCTCCATGATGTGCTGTGTTGTGGCATATGTGATGTCAGATTTTTCATTCACATGTTCACTCACGCTATCCTTGAATCTATGCTTAGCTTTTCCTATGTAAAATGCGCCACATATGCAGGTAGTCAGATATCTAACTCCCTCGGTATGACAGGTTACACACTGTCTGATTTCAAAGGATTTTGTGGTGTTTATCGAAGTAAAGTTCTTTGTCTGCCTGACATGTTCACATTGGGGCCTACTCATCAATGCTCTGCACCACTACGCATCCTGCGCAAGCAACGCGCACAGGCACGTATGCACAGAATGGACGGAAGCCACTAGCACACGGCATACACAAACAGCACAGAGAGCCATGCACAGTGCAAACACGTGAACCTTCACGGCAAGGGGCTTACGCAGCTGTGGAGGGGCAGAGACACAAAAGCGGCACACACAGGTCAGCAGATGTGCATGCACAATGCCAGATATGTTAGAAGGGTGCACAGCCACTCTGTGAGCACACTACACAGACAGAAAACAGCCATACACAGGCCTACACAGTGCACTCACAGGGTAGAGAGCACAGTGAGGCAGTGAACAGGTGGCCGGGCACTGGCAGCTGCACACACCAGCCAGTCATGCACCAGCACAGTGCACGGCATCAGTATCGCACCATGTGACAGGCACATGCCGCATGTCATCATCGCACAGGTCACACCAGGCCAGACATGGCCAGCAACAGCACAGTGTGCAAGCACATGGGCATGCAGGACAGAAACGGGCACAGCGGATGAAGGGGAAATGGTGATGCTGGGTACCAGGCTGCAGAACTGTAGCCGGAAACACCCAAGTGGCACACACAGTCCCCAACAGGGACACCACCCATTAGAGAACGTACACATCCACCCCAAATGTTACCCCCCTCCACACAGGCCAGTGTGCCGTCAGATGAACCCCCCATGCCAGAGGAGGTGGAACATGTATCAGTCATCTATACAACAGACGTGTGAACAGAGACACACCACAGTGGACTACACCAACCCACACACTACAGGATAGAATGACAAAGGCACCAAAAACATACATGGTATGTGACAAGCACACAATGAAACAGTACACATATGTGTACAGTGACCATGCCTGCCCACACCCATGCTAAGCAGCACACACACACACACACACACACACACACACACACACACAAAACAGCCTGTGAACACCATGCCAGGGTGAGGAACCAGACACTGTGACCGTGTAGGTAACACATGGCTTTACTGAGGTAACACTGTATGGCACACATGGATGCAACACGGCACAAGGCTAACATTCTTGAGGTGTGGGGTGGCTGTACGGGTACCCCCTCAATCAGAGTCCTCTGAGGGCAGGTTCGGGTTGGTGGACGGTGTCAGCTCCGGGGGGGGAGGGTGTTTGTGAAGGCCCTCTCCTCCAGAACCAGCCGCCTGAAAGGGCCATGATAACACTGCAATGAGAAAAGCAGACAGAGGGAACTGACATCAGTGCCACAGCAGCATGTAACAGCCCTGCCACGGCCATGCCACCTACCCACATGGCACCACACACACACACACACACACACACACACAGACAGCCACAGGCCACCTACCTTGGAAGGGCATGGATAGCCCACAGGTCCCCATCATCATCCCAGTACACATAATCCTCCATGCTGCTCCAGAGATCAAGGCGCCATGGCAGGTCCTGCGCCAACCGCCACCAGGGGGTCACCACACGGGCCGGTCCTGGCCCACCCATATCCCGGTGCTCCAGGACCAGCACAGCCTTCTGACGCCGGTTCCCCTGCAGAACAGAACAGAGACAGTGAGTACTGAACATGCCCAGAGCATGGGCCTCCCCCGCCTGCCCGCTACACAGGCAGCATGACCATTGCAGTAGCCACTCACCTGACACCGCTCTGTGAACTCCCAGATCTCACTGGCTGGGATCCATCCTGGTATGTGGCATCTGCCACCCAGTAGATTTGATGTGGCAGGGTGAGTCTGCCATGCACGACACTTGCTTCCATAGGTGGAGCGTCCGCCGCCATCCCCAATGAAGCATAAATGGTGCTTCACATGGGGCATGCACACATACCATGTGACTGTGCAACACCCATAAGGGCACATATGACACACCACACACCATGCACAACACACACGTGTGGATGTGCAATGCCACGGAGTGGATGCTACATGCGGAATGCAATGGAGGTGTGCAATGTGCCCAGGGGCACTACTACATGTTGTCCTCCTTGAGGAGGCAGATGCAGAACAGCATGCCAGAGCATGGCTGTGGCCACAGATGTTCAGGCTGTGGCTCCATGCATCATCGCTGCACCCCACAGAGTGCCTACAGTGGTACACGGTTGACCATGGCACCCTATGGTATCTCTGTGGGCTGCTGGAGGCTGAGATCACCCCAGCTACATGGAGCTCCAGGGCGATGACCGTGGAGACCAAGGTACTGTGTGCCCTGCAGTACTATGCCACGGGCACATTCCAGTGGGTGACGGGTAACGTGACAGGGGTGAGCCAGGCATCCATGTCCCAGGCACTGCACCAGGTGACCAATGCCCTTGTGTGGCACCGAGAGGGGCACATCACCTTCCCCACATCTGATGCGTATGTCAGGATGGTCAAGGGCAGTTTTCTTGACATGTATGGCATGCCGAACACCATTGCTATGATCGATTGCATGCATGTGCCCATTGTAGTACCACCAGTCAATGAGGAGGCCTACAGAAACCACAAGGGATACCACAGCATCAACTTTCAGGTAGTGTGCAATGCCAACGGCATCCTGACCAATGTTCTGGCACGGTATCCTGGGTCATACCACGATGCCTAAGTGTACAACAACAGTGCCCTGAAACATCATATGGAATGGCAGCCAGAGGGCTATGGCTGGTTGCTGGATGAGGCCCCATGCACAGGTGCATCATCGGCAGCAACCCATGGCACACAACACCGCTAACCATGACTGTCCACTGTCCCCCACAGGTGACAGCAGATGCCCCCTGATGACAACACTGCTAACACCATACCTGGCACCATGGCACCCGGCGGAGGCTGCATACAATGCAGTGCACATGCAGGCATGGGGCATTGTGGAGCACACGATAGGGATGCTGAAGATGTGCTTCCGATGCCTGGACCACACAGGTAGCACAATGAAACTTGCACCGGGGATGGCGTGCAAAGTGTTCACCACCTGTGCCATGCTGCACAACATATGCATGCACTGCAGGGTGCCCATGCCAGTGGACAGAGACCCAGAGGGGGGCAGGGAGGAGCCATCACAGCCACCCCATGGACCGGCACCACCTGGGGAAGGTGTGAGGGCACCACCCATGGACAACTGTGCAGTGGAATGCATTGCGGTGAGGGCCATGCACCATCGAGTGGCCCATGGCACATTTGGACGGTGAGTATGTACACATGCTGGTGATGATGACTAGGGATGTAAGTTTGTCATGGCAGTCATACACGTCATTGATTCCATGACGTTTGATCTTTATTCAGGACTTCCATGACTTTCACTAGTGTCATCAGAATGTAGCAATGATGACAGTGCCACAACATTTACTACTGTTTACTAATGATTTCATGAACAAACAATGAGTCATTAAAACCTCATCCATGACAAGCTTACATTCCTAATGATGACAGCACATGCCTGAGCTGGCAGGTGTGTGGGTGTGTGCGCCATGCTGCGGACACAGCCACTGTGCCCCACAGGTGTTGCACAATAGCAGCATGATGCAGTTGGCTGCATGACTGGTATTCAGTGCCAGGGTCACGCCATGGGACCACACCCGCTGCTGGTATGGGGTGCAGGGTGCATACAGTGTGGTGGTTCTGTGCCAAACCACTGTCCAGTGCATTGTGGTGGCTGCAGCAGGGTGCAGTGCACCCGGCGCCCTCCCCGGATGGTGCCGGTCCATGGAGGTGTGTGTCTACGTGGCGTGCTGTGGGGGTGTTGGGGTGCGTGTGTCGGTGTCCAGTGTGTGTGCGTGTGACATGCTGTATGCCTGTGCCTTCCATGCTTGTTGTCCAGCCAGGCATCTCACTGTGCCTCAGGCACCCGCTGACCTGCTCCATGGCCATGCCCCCTCTCGGCCACCGCCGTGCGTGTTGCGGAGGTTGTGCCACCCCGTGCCAGCTGTATGCTGCACAATCACCGGGTTCCAGTGTGGGTACCAGCACCCATGTTGGCCTGTTGTGCTGGTGCGACGCCATCATGCTGCCCCCATTGTGCCACGGGTGCTGGGACCGTCGCAGTGTCTGGGACCATGGGTGCTGCCTCAAGCGGCGGGCCGTGCCTGCTGGGTGGCAAGGTGGGCCATGATGGCATGGAGGATGTCAGCTGTTTGCCCCTGTACCCTAGCAACCTCAGCCCCCACAATGGCCAGGAGCTCCTGTGCCTGTGCACCTGTGGCCATCGCCTCGGCCATGAGCTCCTGCGCCCTCACACCCATGGTGATGTCTTCTGCGATCCGCTCCTGCATCACCATGACCTCTGTGAGGTGGTTCACTGCCTCCATAGACTCACGTGTCACCTGCCGGCAGTCACTCTCCAGCCCACGGAGGTCAGGGTAGTAGCTGGCAAGGAGCGAGCCGCAGGTGCCTAGATGGTGATGCCTCCATGGTGGGGTGTCGATGTCCCTGTCATCCCAGTTCTGTGTTCCTGGTGGTTCTGGTGGCACCTTGGGTGCATTGCTGTGTGTGTCCTCTGGTGCTCCCATGCCACCTGTCCTGGTGGCCGTGGCCTCCACTGCAGGTGGTCAGGGAAGGGTGCTGTCCCCCCGCACCAGTGTCCGCTGTCTGGTGGGTGTGCTGCACTCCTGTCGCTCTGCTTCGCTGTCCTCCACTGGGCCTGGTCCACTGTCCTTCTCGCAGTTCTGCTGCCCCAGTGTCTGTCCACTGACGATGTCCTGGCTGTCCTGTGGTGCAGCAGTGGGCTGGCTGTTGTCCCCTGCATGTCCCGGTGGTCTGTGCTGCTGTGTACCTGCGTGTGACATGGGTGGCAATGGTTACTGTGTCTGTGTGTCCAGCGTCTCTGCATGTGCAGTCCGTGGTCCAGCATATACCCACCTTCCTTGCCTGCCCTCTGCGTGGTACCACCCTGTTCAGTTCCTGGGTGGTATGGTCCCTTACCAGCTCCGTCTGCATCGGGCACTTTAGGGATGGATGGGACAGGTTGTTACTGACCGCTGCCGGTGCCTGATTCACCAGCTGTGGCTGCATCCTATACACACCCGTGTTTTACGTACCTGACATGCTGTTGAGTCCTTCTGGCTCCCCTGTCCGTCAAGATGTCACTGATGGCATCCATGACCTGCTGCTCAATGGGCGTCAGGGGTGGTTTGGTGGGTGGCGGTCCACCACCTGTGGTGACCTGTGACCGGTGTGCCTGGCTGAGCCACCGCTTCACCTGTAATCGGAGGTCACACCACTTGTGCTTGATGGCCATGAGTGTGCATGCTACCGGGCCTGCAGCATCGATAGCCACCTGCAGGTCCAGCCATATCCTGGCCTTGGTCTCCGTTGGAGTGCTCAATGCCTGCCGACCAAATAGCACATCATACTGCTGCCTCACCTCAGTGATGAGGATGGCCACCTGTTGCCCTGTGAAGTTCAGGGACCACTGGTGCCTTCCACCGCCTCCTCTGCCCATGCCGCATCCACTGGCGGGGCCAGTTGCGCTTTCACCTGTCCCCTGCATGTTGCTTGCACTGTCTGCAGACATGCCTCTTCCTCAACGTGTATTCCACTGGCGCATTGCGTGTCCACATCACCTTATATGGTGGGGTCATGGGGCATTCTCACTGTCCTGCATGGGCTGTAGCCTGCCCCCATGCATAGCTGCGTGCCTCTTCTGTCTCCGACCCAGCCTCCTGGGGCTGTGTCGGGTTGGGTTGTGCATGCCGCATTGTTCCACACTGCTACACGGTGCGAAGCTGCGCACCTGCATTTGCATTCATTCTGAACGTAGCACTTCCCCTCAGTGAATAGGGCCCATTGTGCACATCTTTTGCACCTATAACATCCTGAGGTTTATTTAGCCATGTTTTTATGGTGTTGTCTGTAAAATGGCTGTGTACCAAGAGGTCCCTCAATGTGGGAGCTGTTTTGTAACGCATTCTAAAGGGTGTCCTTGCTAGCTCTCTCAGACCTGGGTCTGCTGTGAGTATGTACCAATGTCTCTTCAAAATGATTTCTAACTCTTTTGTTTGGGCAGAATACTGGATTACAAAATTAAATCTTATGTCTTTATTTTCTATATGTTCCTTTTCTCTGAGCAATTAAAATCTTTCCATTACTTCTGCCCTACATTTTGCTTGTTCTGTTTTGTCTCTCCCATATCCCCTCTCAGTTAACCTTTTTGTCAGTTCCTCAGCTCCATTTTTAAAGCTTTCTTCTGTGGAACAATTTCTCCTTGTCCATAGGAACTGGCCTATGCTATTGGTATATTCTGGGAGATATGGGGGGATGGCAGCTACTTGTCAAGATGAGGGTGTTTCCATCCAGGGGTTACGATAAATATTGTTTTCAAGCTGTTTTTGACAGAGGAGAACTTTGGTTTCAGAGCAAGAAACAGCAGTCTAGAACTACAGATTTTTTTACTAATTGCTCTCCTTCCCACCCCTCCACCCTCAGCCAGTTCTACTTTTATAGCCACTGGATTTGACTGACAACAGGAACTTCCTGTTTTGCAGTAGGAAGGGAAGGATCACTGAGACACATTAGTTTCATCAACATTGAAGGAACCTAAAAATAACTCTTCCCCCGCCTGCTGGAGGTCTGAATCCAAGCATGGAAGAAGGAGACTACTGAAGACTACAGGAGGTTCCTGTCCCAGAACAGGAAGGGCAAGAGTTGTAAGGGCACATAGGCAGTAGGAAAGTAAGTGTAAAAATACATAAAGGGAGGAGCCAGTAAGCATACAAAGCAACAGGAGAGGGGACACAAAATAAGTCAAGATGGGAGTGGTGCAGTGCAATGGCTGTGGGGCAGCAGTGTTCTGGGAGACATTCTGGAGGCTGCGATGCTGCCCTGTTTGCAGGCACCTCTCTGGTCTGAGGGAGGAGGTTGCCCGTCTCCAGGCTGACCTGGCTAGGATTTGTGAAACCTCTTCCCCCACCCAGGGACCACCAGGGCCACCACCGTTACCTCAGAGGTTGCCAGGAAAGAGGAGCGGTTGGACCAAGGTGGGCTCAGGGAGGTAGAGGGTGGTGAAACAGAGGTGCATCCCTCCAGTTGTACCTCTCCACAATTCATATGCTGTTCTAGCAAAGAGTGGTTCCTCTATGGAGGCACCTGCAGTGGAGAACAAGGAGGATGCTGGGAACCTCCACAAAGGAGACCCACAGGAGGGTAGCACGAGACCCCACAGGGGAAGGAAACAACTCCTGGTGGGGGACTCGATCATTGGGGGGTAGAAGTGGGGGAGGAAGGGGATAGGGAGGTAAGGTGCCTGCCTGGCACTATGGCTCAGAGGGACAGGAAGCGAATCCTCAGGATCGCGGGAGCAGCTGCACAAGGGAGGGAGCTAGATGTCATTGTCCACCTAGGGACAAATGACCTGGCTGTGAATGGGATCAGAGAGGTGCAAGAGGAGTCAGTGGAGTTGGGGAGGGGTCTTAGACAAGTAGCATGTATGGTAACCTTCTCGGAGGTGCTGCCCGTCTATGGCAAGGATGATGCTAGGGTATTCTGCAGCATGGGATTCAATGAATGGTTGAAAAACTGGTGTGGAGCTCAGGGTTTTGGCTTCATTGGGGACTGGGGAGCCACCTGGAGGGATGCAGGCTTATACTGTCGCGATGGTCTGCATCTGTCCGGGTGGGGGAACCAGGATCCTAGGTGACAGGTTTAAATGCTTCATTGGCAAGCATTTAAACTAGCCAAGGGGGGAGGCACTGAAAAGGAGCAGGGAAATCCCAGCCTTCCCCCACAAAACACAGTAGTTAGAGAGGTAAACACCAAGGTAGAGAAGTCAGTAGGGAGCAGGACGGGGTAAATACAGAAAAAGGCAGTAAGGACAGGGATGGGGGTAAAAAGGGGTAAGGCCATAAAAAATAAATGAAAGGTGATGAGTACCAATGCCCGCAGTCTGTGCAACAAGCTCCTTGAACTAGTGGCCTTGATGGAAGAGGGATGCCTGGGTATTGTGGCAGTCACTGAAAAATGGTACACAGAGAACCATGACTGGGATGACAACATACCAGGATACACAGTCTACAGGAGGGACATGGTGGGTAAAAGCGGAGGAGGAGTAGCTCTCTTTATAAGGGAAGAGATTAAAGCAACAGAACTAAAGAGTAAACAGTATGGGTCACCCTGGAGACAGGAAAAGGCACCACAATCTGCATGGGGGTTGTGTACAGACCCCCATCTCAGGGGGAAGAAATGGACAAGGAAATGATAGAAGGCATCCTTAAAATAGCAGAAAAAGGGGAGATATTGTTGATGGGGACCTGAATTTGCCAGATGTTAACTGGAATACCTTTGCTGCAGGCACATCCAAGAGCAGGGCCATTCTTGATGCCCTACAGGGGGCAAGCCTCAGACAGCTAGTGTTGGAACCCACTTGGGAGGGAGCAATCTTAGACCTGATACTATCAAATGGGGAAGGAGAAAGGATCTCAGATTTAGAAGTGGGTAGCCATCTGGGAACAAGTGACCACCAAACAGTGTGGTTCACAACAAACACAGCCATAGAGTCAAGCCATACAAAAACAAGAGTACTGGACTTTAGGAAGGCTGACTTTGGGAACATGAGAGAGTGCCTCAGAAAAGCACTGGCAAATGGGCAAGAAGGAGGGGTGGAGGAACAATGGGAAATAATCAAAACAGCCATCGCAGTCTTTGTATGAAACAAATCAACAAAACAAAACAAAGGAAAAAAACACTATGGTTCTCAAAAGAGGTGGCAGGGATGGTTAAGGGGAAAAGGATAGCATTCAGGAAATGTAAGGAAACACAGAAGGAGCACGACAGAGAACTTTATCAGTTAAAGCAGAAGGAGGCAGGGAAGGCAGTCAGAATAGCAAAGGCACAAACTGAGGAAAAGATAGCCAACTCTGTTAAGAAGGGGGATAAAACCATTTATAGGTACATTAGGGAGCGAAGAAAGACCAAGGATACAGAGACTTAATAAAGGGGAAGGAATGTGGGCAGAGGGTGACAGTGAAAAAGCAGGGATACTGAATGAATATTTCTGCTCAGTATTCACAATGGAAGAGGAGGGGCGAGGTACCTAAACCAAACAAGAGAGAAACTCAGAATAGGAGGGTCGATACCAGTCCATTCACAGAAGAAAGAGTTTTGAAATAACTCTTGAAACTGACGGTGGACAAAGCAATGGGGCCTGATGGGATTCACCCAAGAATTCTAAAAGAACTAAGGGTAGAACTAGTAACACCACTGACTACTCTCTTTAACAAATCATGGGAGGATGGGGTGGTACCTGAGGACTGGAGGAGGGCAAATGTGGGAGCAGGGCAGAGGCAGGAAACTACAGACCAGGTAGTTTGACTTCAGTGGTAGGGAAAATGATGGAATCACTTCTGAAGGAAAGAATTGTTGAGTACTTAGAGGCCAGTGGGGCACAGGACCCAAGGCAGCATGGTTTCACAGCAGGATGGTCATGTCAGATGAATCTAATAGATTTCTTTGACTGGGTGACCAAAGTAGTAGACCAGGGAGGGGCTGTGGATATGGCCTACCTAGATTTTAGCAAGGCATTTGACACAGTCTCACACAAAAGATTAATAAACAAGTTAGCCAGCCTTGGAGTGGATCCCAAGGTGGTAGCCTGGATAAAAAACTGGCTGGACAACAGGATGCAAAGGGTAATAGTAAACGGAGTCCACAATGAAGAAAGGAGGGTAACTAGCGGGGTACCGCAGGGTTCAGTACTGGGACCGGTCCTCTTTAATGTCTTTATAAGTGTCATTGGTGAGCACCTGGAAGGAAAGGTATGTCTCTTTGCAGATGACACAAAGATCTGCAACAGGGTTGATACACAAGGTGGGGTGGAAAGGATGAAAAGGGACTTGGCAAGGTTGTAGGAATGGTCAAATATGTGGCAGCTCAGATTCAATGCAAAGAAGTGCAAGGTAATGCATCTGGGAAACAGAAACCAGGGGAAGAGTACATAATGGGGGTGAGTTAATAACAACAACAATAATCGAAAGAGACCTGGGAGTAATTATATCAGATGACCTAAAGGTGGGCAAGCAATGCGGGAAGGCAGTAAGGAGGGCTGGGGGGATACTGGGATGCATAGGGAGAGGCATCAACAGTAGAAAACAGGAAGTTGTTATCCCTCTGTACAGACAGTTAGTGAGACCCCATCTGGAGTACTGCGTACAATTCTGGAGACCCATCTCCGCAAAGACATAAATGGAGTGGAGACTGTTCAGAGGAGGGCAACCAAAATGGTTCAGAGTCTGCACCAGAAGGCATACGAGGAGAGACTAAGGCTGCTTAATATGTATACCCTTAAGGAAAGGAGGGAGAGGGGGGACATGACAGAAACTTTCAAGTATCTCAAGGGAATTAACAAAGTACAAGAGGGTAGCATCTTTCAGAAGAAGAGATGTGCAAGAACAAGGGGGCACAATTTGAAGATAGAGGGAGGCCTGCTCAGAGGTAATGTTAGAAAGTATTTTTTCACAGAGAGGGTTGTGGATGCATGGAACAGCCTTCCTGAGGAGGTTGTGGAGTCAGGAACAGTGGGAGAATTCAAGAATGCATGGGACAGGCATAAGGCAATTCTAGTGGGGATAGGAGAAGTAAGCTGCTGATTAACTAGAATCTGCAGCTTATCCGTCCGGTAGGGAAACGGGCAGACTAGGTGGGCCAAGCGGTCCTTATCTGCCATCAAATTCGGTTTCTATGTTTCTTCCCTTCTGTGTTCTCTGAAATGTAAAGGTCTAGATAGTTAATAGTGGTACTGCTACTCTGATGTGTGAATCGTAAATGTTCATTAGTAGTGTGCAGAAACTGAACAAATTCCTGAAACAGTTCAATACTCCCTTTCCAAGTAACAAAGATGTCATCAACAAAATGTTTCCAAACTATCAGATTTTCTTTGTATCTATTCGTGATGTCACTGTAAATAAAATTTTTCTCCCACATACCAACATAAAAGTTTGCCACCGATGGGCACAGGTTGTCCCCATCATGGTTCCCTTTATCTGGAGATATAAATCCCCATAAAAAAGGAACACATTTTGCTTTAACACAAATTCCAACAATTTTATAATGAAGGCTGTTGGGGGGGGGGTAGAACCTGTGTTTTCAACTTCATTCAAAAAGAAAGCTGCCACATCTAGTGCCCCCTCATGGGGGACATTGGTATATAGAGATTCTATATATAATGTTATAAGCGGCATATTGTCCTCCATCTGTATAGTTGGTAACAAATTCAGTACCTCCTGCATGTCCTTCAAGTAAGATGGTAATTCAGAGACAAGAGGTTTCAAAAAGTGTCACAATATTTTGAAAGGGGCTCTGTAAGCAAACCAATCCCACTTACAATGGGTCTCACTCTACAAGCAACTAAGAAACCTGGTTTGAATTCTCATTTAGCTCTACGACCTTACCTAAAACAGAGAAAATAGTATCAAGACCCTTCACTAAACCCAGACACTCTTAGTTTTCTCTGGAAAAACTTTTAAGCATTTAGGGATTAGTGCAATATAGGCTCATTGTGCAATGCTGGATTACAACACTTGAAATTTAATAAGGCCCATGCAATCTCTAGGGGAAATTATTTGTAATCAATGTATTTAACATCTAGTACTATTACTAGAGGTTTTCTGGGTGTACACTGCACGTTTAATCTATTTTAAATTCCTACCCTCTTATTCTAATTTTCCCTTATAACATCCATTCCTTACCATTCCCTTCCCAACCCCCTCCCCCAATAATACTACACCCCCTTTCCTATTTATCTTTTGTAGACTTATATATGTTTAAGAGACTATGGAGTCTATATGGTAGCACTTTATGTTATTTAGGCACTTTAGGAACAATGAGGGTTTTTTAAACACAATATGCAATGTAATAAAGTTTCTGCATTTTTAATGAAATGAGTCACAGGGTGTCTCAGTACTATGTGTTCCTGTTTGACCTGTATATGCGTTACTTCTATGTAAACCAGCTTGCCTTTGAAGAAGGGCAGCCATGTCTGAAACATGTCAGGCAGTTGTTTGTGTTCTGTTGGAGAAGAAAATGAATTGATGAAGAAATCCTGTGTGATGGCGTCCCTTTTACAAGGTTTGTGAGTGCTAGGGAACTTTATAGTAAGTGTATTTGTATGGTTCCTGAAGCACTACTATTCTAGTGTGCACTCTGTTGACAAGTACCTAAGTAGGATCATGTGTGCCCACAGGTAACCTAGCTGGCTGGAATATGATGAGGAGTTCCTACGCTGTATGCAGTATGACCCATCTACGGACTGGAGCACATTGGACATGCCTTTGCTGGTCAAGATCATGCGCGGGGATGAGGTCCTTTGTCTGGTCCACAGGTTCATAGGCTTGAGTCAGATGGGACCAAAAACCAGGTTTGTTTCAATTTCAATAAGGTAAGTTGCAACAGAAGCCCTTGTACATTTCTGCATGAGTGTTTATCTCATGGCCAGCAGCATCTCTTCAGCTAGGGCAAACGTAGCAAGCCCCCACAAGGAGGGCACCAGCCCTTTCAGAAGAAGCAAAGTAAGCTTGAACCAGTCAAGCCAGCCCACTCCTGGACATGCCCTTGCTTGTTGAGATTATGTGTGTGTGGGGGGGTCCTCCATGCAGACACTTAGTTGCCAATAAAGGCATCTCAGTCACAAAATTCCAAGCACACAGGGCTCCCAAATCAAGTTTGCTTCAATTGCTTCAATTGACATGAGTGATCTGTGTGCAGTCAGTGACACCACTTTATTGAACGCAGACCCAGCTGGCCCCCCAGGTGGCAACCAGCCCTTTCAGAGGAAGCAAGGGAAGCCTTATGTTGGTAAGCCTGCCCATTCTGGAAAGGGTGTACCAGCTTAGGCCCTGGCTGAAGCATTACCTGGACTGCGAGGTGACCATCCTGCTAACAGAAGGCTTCACAGTGGGCTTTAGGATCCTATATGACGGCCCCAAGCAGGGGTACAAAGCTGAGAACCTCAAATCTGCCAGCAAGAGGCCACAGATGGTCTGGAACAAGCTCCAAAAAGAGCTGTGCTTGGGGAGGGTGAGGGACCCTTTTCCTTCCCCACCTTCCTAGCCTGTGGGTTATACCACTGCCTGGTACCTAAGAAGACCCTGGGCAAATTCCACATGATTAACCACCTGTCTTACCATGAGGGTGACACAGTAAATGATCACATGGCTGTTTAGTATGCATCATTTGACAGGGCAGTTGAGGCAGTGTACACAGTGGGTTGAGTCTGCAGTTCAGCTACTGCAGGTCCACCCAGCTGACCAAGACTTGTTGGGGATGAAGTTTGAGGGGCAGTATTATATGGATAATTGGATGCCCATGTGATGTTTAGTGACCTGTGCAGTGTTAAAATGCTACAGCACCTTCTGGCAACTGCTCAAGAAGTGGGGAGACGGGATCATTTTCTATCTGGATAATTTTCTATTCATGGGCCCAGCCTACTCCTCAGTCTGAGGGCAGACTCCGGACAATTTTTTACACCTGTGCCACAACTTTGGTTGTCCCATTGGCCCCTGGCAAAGTTGAGCTTCTGAACTTGGTCATGACATTCCTGGGTATTGAAATAGATGCGGGGGTGTAGGAATGCTGCTTGCCACAGGAAAAGATTGAGGCTTTAAAGACCCTTCTGAGCCATGCAATGGTGGTCAAGAGGGTTACACTGAAGGAGCTTCAGCAGTTAGTGGGCCACTTAATCTTTGCCTGTGGGTCATTCCCATGGGGGGGGGAGGCATTTTTCCAGTGAATGGCAAAGATGGGGACTGGTGCCCGGAAGCCCCACCACCAAATATGTGTGACAGAGGGCTTCAGGGAAGATCTGGAGGTGTGGTCTACCTTCATTTCCCACTTTGACAATGTCTCAATGTGGCTGGTGACAGCTGACAGCCAGAAGCTGGAACTGTTTAGGGACGCATCACAGTGACTTGGATTTGGGGCATATTTCAAGGGTGCGTGGTGTGCCACTGAGTGGTCCTCAAGTTGAGCAGTAGCAGGGACTCACAAAGCAGATTTCCCTGCTGGAATGTTTCCCAATAATGGTGGCACTCTGTGTGTGGGACCCTCAGATGAAGAATAAAAAGGTAGTTTTCTGGTCTGACAATATGGGTGTAGTCCACACTATCAACAGGCAACTTGGGGCAAGAGGTCCATTGGGTGACCTCATGAGGATTTTTGTCCTCAAATGTATGCTTTTGAATGTCCATTTTAGGGCTGTACATGTTCCGAGCATTGAGAATAGTGTTGCTGATTCTTTATCTCATTCACATTGGTTGAAGTTTGGGGGATTGGCTCCAGCAGCAGACCAGGATCCATGCCCTGTTCAAGATTTTCTGTGAAAGGTGGTGACCCTCAGACCTGGGAGTGTATAGGTAATGCTATTGCCCCAGACCAGAGCGGCATATCGCCATGGAGTGGAAAGCTACCATGTAGTCCATACAGAGGTGGTATGGCCTAACAGCTGGCGGATTTCTGCTGATAAGTTGTGCAGCTACATTATGGAAGCTAAACAGCAGGCCTGATGCCTGGGGTTGTGGGTCAAAACCTGGCAGGTTTGTTCTGGTTCTCTCAGGTGTGGGGCTTCACTGATGCTACCATAACTTTAACATTCAGAAGGTCCTTGATGGTTGGAGTAAAGGGATCCTGAAAAGTGTTGACCAAAAGTGCCCAGTTAGCCCGGCGACACTTGAGAAAGTGTGGGTTGCCCTCCTAGTGGTCTGCTAGTCCCCATTTCAGATTGGATTATTTAAGACCACATTTTTCCTGGCATTCTATGGGACCTTTAAGATTCTGGAGTTAGGGCAGCCAGCAAAGAGTGGGGTCACCACAGGCCTGCAGGATGCAAATGTGACAGTGGTACTGGAAGGTGTACATGCCCAACTGCACAAGAGTAAGACCGACCAAGGAGGAATGGGTCGCTGGTGCACCATGCAGGCTCCTGTGGGGTTGGTGTGGGATTAAGACCATAGTGGCGGACTACATGGCCCTTCACCTGCCATAGGGGTTGGCCTTTCTGCAGCATGCGGATGGCACACATGTTACAGCTTACAAGTTTAGGCATGTCTTAAACTGGCCAGTACATTGGGCGGGGTTGAATTCCAAGGAGTACAAAACCCATTCTGTCATGGTTGGGGGCAGCAGCAAATGCCAAGGCTCAGGGTCTTAGGAATGGGCAAATACAGGCCCTGGGCTAGTGCAGATCCCAAGTGTTTTGCGTTATATAAGACCATGCTTGCTTTAACACTGCCTTGCTGTTTTCCAGGTTCCTCTGATGGTCCCAAGTAATTGTGGAGCTGCAGACATTCCTTCTTTCACTGGGTAGCAGAGAGAGCAGAAGGTTGGCCTGGAGAGAGGAACCTGGGGATTCCACCACAGAAAGCACAAATTATTTAGTTGCGACAGAGAGTTATGTGCTAGCAGGAACATTTACCTAGGCTGACAGCAGTAGCCAGACATGGGAGTTCACCAGACATTCTGCTGGTTCATCTGGGTGGAAACAACCTGGGACTCTGGAAGGCTATTAACTTGCTTCTGAGGATGAAGGAGGACTTACAATCCATTTGGGAATGGTGGCCAAAGAGAAAAATTATTTTGTCGCACATTACCCAATGACATCACTGGAGGCATGCGGAGAACTTTCAGGCTATGAATTAAGCATGCACACACGTCAACAGGGAGATGCGGGCATTCATGAGATCCATTGGGGGAGCTTTGATATGGCGCAGTAATATTAACACATCCTGGCAGGAATTTTATGCCAAGTATGGTATTCATTTATGGGGCAATGGTTAGGACTTGTTACTTGAGTCATTCCATCATGTGTTGGAGGAGTATTTGGAGTGAGCTGCTTGGAGAGTCAGACCATGTCCATCCTGTGGTGGATTGGGAGTCTCTCAGACTGATGGTAACAAGAGGAAAAGGGGAAGGATTAAAATTCTTCCTAAGGAGTTTTCTTTGATCAGCATGAGACATATGGAGCCATGGGAGTTGGACCCCAAGTGGAGGGGGGGGGGTCACAGTCCAGCCCCATCAAGCTTGCCTGTGGGAGTGGTGCCACCAGACATGGGTGTTCGCTTGCCACCCGGCCACATGATCTCCCCACTCACTGAAGTTGAGCCATCCCAGAGAGGTACATCATTCCCTCAGTCCACACATAGGTAATGCCCTTCACGGTAAGGGGTATGGAGGCTCCGAGGTGATTGGTGAAATTTCCCAGCTGCGCACACCACTCGTTTTGTGGATATTTCAGTTAGTAAACATATGGCTGTGGCCATTTCTCCAAGACCTGTGCTGTATGTGTTTTTCTAGGGAAGTGGTTATGAGGACTAATAAGCCAGTGGTACTATAAATACAAAGTCACATCTGAGCGACATCACCCCTGTCAAAGCTTCAGCAGCAGTGAAGTGCTGGGTCATTTTTCTGCCACCACCTCATTACCGTTATCCACTTTTTACCACTACCTTGTTGGGTATATTCTTGAGAACTGGACAATATCTAGGCTGGTAAACTGGTCAGTATTTTGCTTCATAAATATGCTTCAACAAGTGATGCAAATCTATCCAGCCTACCAGTGCTTCGATATAGCTATTGCTTATGACACTGACAACCTGGGTTTGGGCTCAAGCCTGGGCCATCGGTGGGCCGGCTGGGGGGAAGATGATTGAGTCTGCCACGGGATAGTCTCCTTCTCCAGGGAGGGAGGGAATCATGTCCTACTGCTCTACTGCCACCTGGGTGACCACAAGTGGCAGTGCAGAGGCTATGCGGTTGGAAGAGGGACCACTGGAGTACGCCCATGGGTTTGCTGAATCAGGCCTCACCAGAAGCCAATCCCAATGCACACTCCTGGTGTGGGACACAGACAAAAATGGGAAACAATGTACACAGCTACAGGCAGATGAAGCTCCTGCAGTGGCCCACTCCTTCCCCAGACCTTAGTTGCGACACTCCTGGATTGGATCCACATCTTCACCTCCACCTTGGATGTCCAGATTACTATGGGGAAGAAATGCCAAAGTGGCTCAGTGCATACCCAGCCCCAGAGGATGAGCTGGGGGTTGGGGAAGCACAGAGGTGTGTCATGTGTGGGTGTAGGGACCAGGAGTATTCACAGCAAAATCTCTGTAGATAGGGAAGCTCACTTGGAGGTAGCCAAAGCCAGAAAAGCAAAAACAATAATTTGGAAAAAAAAAGCAAGTGATGCAAATGAAAGCAACCTATGAACTTTGTTAACGAACTGTTATAAGCAAGTAAATTGCCAGAAAGCAAAGCTTTGTTTCTAAACCAGCTAACTAAAAAAACACATCCCATATATCAAAATACTCTTGAAACAAAGACAACTACAAAAGTTAAAAAAAAACTATTAAGAAATTTACCAGCAGCGTTTTTAAGTCTTTTTTTTTTGTGCCTGCACTATAATTGTGGTTTGTGAAATGAAGATTATGATTTTGGCTCCTGAATAAGCCTTAGCATGTCTGTTGTCACAAGTTATATGCCAGTGCAACTGAAACTCCACCAATAACAGGCTTGTGTCCAGTAGTATACTGGGTTTGTTATTAGTAAGTAAGGTAACATTAGAGCTTAATTTCAGATAAAACTGATATAGAACAAGGGGTCTGATTTTCAAGAGCCCTTAGAGTGATCAAGTTGCATCGCTCTAAGGCATAACAAACTCGGTGCACCTGGCACCCTGTGCCTGATTTTAGAAGAAGCGAGTCCCCGCCACCTCAAGGTTTGTTGCAAGCTTGCAGCTGTGCCAAACAGTTGCACACCTCGCAGGGAATTACCCGTAGGGATCTAGCCCTCCTGCCCGGCGCAACACTAGAGGGGCCGGGATAGTTGGGGGTGAAATTGCTTGCTAGGAGGGGGGCAGAAGGGGCATGGGAGGTGACATAGGGGGAGTCAGGGGGATAGCTGGGACTGAAGGGCAGTGATGTGGTAACTGGTGGGGTGCGTTTACTTTTGTATTAATTTTGTAAACGTCCAGCAATTAATAGTAGTGTACTAATATATACAATAACTATTACTCATACTGTACATACAGAAACATCTCTAATCCAACACATCGAAGGAGGGGCAAGTGATAATTATGCATAACATGGCATCAGATTGAACCATAACACAGCAGACCTCACAACTGTACAGTTATACAGACCATATTGTTACGGTCTGTATAACTGTACAGTTGTGAGGCCTGATGCATTACAGTTCAATCTGATGCCATGTCATGCATAATTATCACTTGTCCCTCCTTCAATGTGTTGGATTAGAGCTGTTTCTGTGTGTAAAGTGTGAGTAATAGTTGCTGTACATTGTAGTACACTACTGTACTGTTAATTGCTGGACATTTGAAAAATTAATATAAAAGTAAATGCACCCTGCCGGTTACCACATCACTACCTTTCAGTCCCAGCTGTCTCTCCAACTCCCCCTATGCCACCTCCTATTCTCCTTCTGCCCCTGGCAGCCCATTGTCTGACTCTGACCCACTGGCGCAAGCCACTTAGACCACCTCCTGACTAGTCTAAGTGGTGCCCCTTGCAGTGTCCTCGGCAGGGCTTGCAAAATCCCCAAAAAGGGGATGTTGCAGCCCCATTGTGGCTCAAGCCTCCATTGTTTGATGCAACCCTGGCACAAGGGGGCTTTGGCGCAGCTGCACCAGTATTTGATGCAGGCTGTAATAGAAAATTGCGAATGATGCAAATTGTAATGCAAGTCACCCCTTGCGTCAAAATCGTTTGACGCAAGTCCCTTGCGCCATTCTGTTTGAAAATCAGGCATGTTTTGCAGTACTGTCTGTAAAATGAGCCGACTGCACCAGAGAATGATCTAATCAAAATACAGTACACGATAATAGCAAAAAAAAGAAACACTTATCTCCATGTCTGTTATGTTTGCTTTGCACTTTTTTCAGTAATACTGGAAGATGATCATCTCTTCGTAAAGTTTAAGAATCATGATTAATGTTCATACTTGACTTTGCATTGGGCTCTCATGAAGTACATAAACAGCTTAAAGAGAAAGGAATGATGTACCAGAAGAACATTGTCTTAGTAGGCCATGTCCCCCCTTCACTGAAACAGAGTGAGATGTAAACAATACCATGGGGAAAATGTGCACAACCATGTGTTTATTGATAATCATAATCCAGATTACATCAGTAGCGGGATGTGTGCAGAAAGGGAGTCATAGAAAGGCTCTGGATGATGAAATCTTGATCTCAGTCAATCCTCTACCCCAAAGGGGACCCTTTGAGTGGACCCCCACTCTTCCAAAAGGTACCGTCTCGAGGGACACCACAGTCCAAGGCATAACGGGTGGCCCCTGGGCTGTGTGGCATGCACCCCCCAGTGGATGGCCCTTCACATACAGGCTATACCTGAAGAGGCTATCCCATGACCAGGCCCTGAAGGGTATCACCAGTCACTTGGCTCCTCACCTCCTGCCAGCCTTGAGGAGAACTGTCTGCAGAGATGCAAGTTTCTCCATTACCCCACTGTACACTCCTTGGGAGACTACTATGCTGCCACAAGATGAGCTCTGTTCC
The DNA here is from genome assembly GCA_016271365.2 of Neoceratodus forsteri. Taxonomy (NCBI): domain Eukaryota; kingdom Metazoa; phylum Chordata; order Ceratodontiformes; family Ceratodontidae; genus Neoceratodus; species Neoceratodus forsteri. The sequence goes on along the minus strand of CM028129.1, from coordinate 1,397,962,336 downwards.
TGGTGCTCATCCCCCACCCAGAGCACTTCATGCTAGCAATTCTCTAAAGAACTTTGTACTGTAGGTCAGCTAAAAACCTATCACATCCTATGTCTGACAAATACACACCATCCCAGGCATATAACTGAGGTATAGCAGTGACTATCTCATTGTGTCTTTTAGGACAGTCCCACCAAGAAAGACCATAAAATTCTGCATGCCCATGTTGGTCAACCTGCAGGCTTTCTCGATTGCTGTGGGATTTCTCGCCTATCACCAGTGCCTCCAAGGGATGATGTTTGGCCAGACTATGCACATCCCTGGTCAAACTTCCTACTGAAACCACAGACACTGCTCCTAAGTCATTGCCTCCTAAGAGGTGAACCAGCAAAATGCTAGGGGGGGTTCCCTCACCATTGAGCTTTGACTGTGACCCATGGGAGCAAGTCACCCCACCTCATCACCCACATACCACTCAATAAACTCACTATTGCAGTGGTCTAGAAAAGACTTTCACCCCCAAGATTTGCCTCACTCACACAACTGCCCAGTGCATGAAGGAATGACTGCATACTCAAATTTGCCTTGCCCAGCAAGCACCACCTGCTGGGGAACAAAAACAAGAAGGTTATAGTAAATGTGGCCATACATATCCTTCAAACTCCTGTGTCCTACATCAGCTAAGTGCCTGGATCGGCCATCCATCAACCCTTCAGCCCTATGTTCATGGCAGCCCTGATGCAAAAGGAATGGGTATTAAACTCTATCGAGTCCATGCCCAGCATCCTCATGGCCTTGGCTAGAACATGGTGGAACTGGAATAACATCAGTAGTGTCCCATCTCCATATCAGAAGAATGTGACCCCCCCTGCCTGCCCTCTAGACAAAACGTTCCTGTACCTGGTCTCACAAGTTCCACTGTACCCGTGGTGGAGGCCTTAATTTACACTGGCACCCTCAGGCCAAACAGTCTATCTTGCTCTTCCTGAGCTGTACATAAAAACCCTCCTGGATCACCACCACCTTCTTGTCCCAAGAGGACACCACAGTCCCTGGTGCTTTGCTTGGCTGGACTAATTTGGATACCCAAAAAGCCCCACAGAAGGTCACCAAGAAAGCAGTGTGGAACAACACTGCCTCTGATTTAGATGAGCATACCATTGGCAGCTTACACCAAACCTGCTCCAGCAGGGCCAGACTAATTGCCTATTGCCTGTTAGGTTGTTGTGGGACACCACAGGACAATTTCTCAGACATTTTGCAAGGTCAGAATGCCTGAATGTTGTCATCCATACCAATGACTTTAAGGAATCATGAAATGCCGGCCAAATGCTGGCTCACTGCCCCTGTTGTCAACTCTTCCCATTTCATCTGCACTAGGCCAAGGTATAGCTGGTCTGCCCGAATGGGCCACATGCTCTGTCAACTCTGAGCCTGCTGCACACTTAGGAAGTTCTCAATACTCCTTCTGTATGCTGCCTCCATGCTGGGTGCTATCACATTCTTGAGTAACTCCCAGGCGGCTGGATCACCAACTCCCAGAGGAAGGTCTGGGGCTTTCCTGGGGTGCTCCTCCACTTCTAGGGCCAGCTCCTGGAATTTCCACCAGTGCAAATGAGAAAGTGCATCAGCAATACTGTTATCCACACCTGGCAGATGCACAGCTTTTAACTAGATATTAAGCTTAACACATTTAAGCACAAAAACCCAGATGAGGTCACCCAGTGGGCCATTTGCCCTAAAGTGTCCATTTGTGGTGTGAACCACCCTCGTGCTGTCTGTTCTGAAGACTACTATTTTATCAAGAATGTGATACCCCTGACACTACCAGGGTGACCACAATGGGAAAAAACTCTAGCAAAGTGGCTTGCTTGTGCAAGCCTGCCTTCTTCCAGGTGAGGAGCCACTGACCTGCACACCATTCTTCCTGAAAGCAAGCCCAGAAGCCAAAGTCCTCGGATGCATCCATGAAAAGATGAAGCTCCTGGCTGGTGGTTATACCACCCCATTGACACCCCATTGAAGCAGTTCAGGAGGTTAGCCAAACCCCTAGGTCTTGTCTCATCCTCTTGCTCACCTGTAGCCTGTGAAGAGGTTTCTGGCACCCTGTACCTACCTTTACCAAGCAGTGTAAAAACATCTTGCCCATAGGAATTACTTTGCAAACAAAGTTGAGGTGACCAAGCAGCTGCTGTAGTTCATGCAAGTTAATCTTGCATGTCCTTACCTCCCAGGCCAATTCCCTTAGTGCCATGGTCTTCTCCTATGATAAGTGAAATTTGGTAGCTGTGGTGTTGATCTTGATATCTAGGAAGGGCAAAGATGTAAGGGTCTGGGCCAAATGCACCCTGGGTCAGGGTAGCCTGTGACATAGGCGCCTGATTCAGGGCGACGTCAGAAACGGCAACGCGATATGGGCAAAAGCCCGGGAGGTGTGGGGGCAGGGAGGGCAACCAGATATGGTGGGGTGGGCGACCCTAGTGACAGGATGTTACTTTATGTACACGTGTGGGGGTTTGGTGGGGGAGCGAGCATGGTGAGCGTGGCCTGGGAGGGGGCAGAGGGGATATAGGGGTTGGCACTGTGGTTAGCTGCCAAGCTGCGTCGTGGCATTGGGGGTTGGCCTCTGCTTGCATTGTGTGGGGTTCTGGGTTTGGGTCTGGGTCCAAGTTCTACTGTGTTTTTGTTGCACCCGGTCCCAAGCTTGTTTTTTTTTGCTTTTGCCCCCCCTACATGCACCCCCCGGAGTTGAGAATCCTTAAGTAGGGGGGTGTGGGTGGGTGCAGCCCCCCCCACAGAAAGCAAATGTATTTAGTCTCCGGCGCCATTCCTCCTTGTGTCGAGGTTGCCAGGGTGGCGAAATTGTTTTCGCCGCCCTGACTTCGCGATAATGCGGGTCTCCATTCGGCACTCACCATTATTACATAGAACCTGGGTCAGCATACACTTCCTGAAATGACTCCAGCAAGTGCCCGCTGTCTCTGGTCTTGGGCCTGTGCACAAACAAAAAGTTATCCAGACAATGTACCACCTCCATCCCACCCACCTTACATGTCACTGCCCACTGCAGAAAAATGCTGAACTGCTTGATCAGAGCACGTCAATGCACACCCCATTGGCATACAATTGTCTACATAGTACTAGCTCTCAGACTTCATGCCCAATAGGTCCCTGTCCTGTTGGTGAACCAGCAGGACTCAGAAGGTGGAATCTATGTCCACTTTTACCAAAAAGGTCCCCCTGCCATCCCTACCTCACAACCTCAACTGCCCTGTCAATTAATGCAGACATTGTCATCTAGTATGGGTAAATATGGTCACTGAGAATCCCCCTCTGAGTAAGATAAGTGATTGATCATCCTTAACTTACCTGGCACATTCTTGGGGACTAGACCAATGGGGGACACCATGAAATGTGGTAGAGACAGTGTGGAGAAAAGCCTTCTGACCCTCCCTGCTGCAACCTCTTTCACCAGCTCAGCTAGGACTAGACCCGATCGCTCTCTGGCCAACTTCAGGTTCTTGAATTAGTACCACTGATGGGGCCATTGCATGATATCCTAAAGCTGTCCACCAGGACGTGAGCAGTTGCCCAATCTGGCTAATCAGCCAAATAAGCCTCTATGTGATCTATTCATATTGGCATTGGGAGTCTTGTCGGACCACTTCTGAAAGGGCTGAGGCATGGAGTTGCCCGGTTTGCAATGGGTGAATGGGTAAGGGTGACCACACGCTATGCACACATGGGTGAACTTGCAGGGTTCTACCTTACACCCCTTGGTTAAAATTATAACTGTTCCTTCCTGCCCCTTCCCACTAGTGTTCTGCCCCCTTTCTTTGGTAACTGCAAATACCTGACCAGAAAGCTGCTATTGGTCAGTAGATCACATCAATGGAAGGTCCAACATATCCCAGGTCCTGACTGGATCGCTCTGTTTTCTATAATGAAATTCCTCATTATACTCCAGCCTCCCCCTCCCCGGCTTGCTGGCATGCATGGCCATCAACTGGCTATAATAGTTCCATAGGCCATTTGCCTTGACTGGGTTGGCCTGGGTCAATATTCCTGCAACAATCATGAAACCAGATAAGCAATTTTCTCAGCTGCAGCATATTGGGACCCTCTTCTTCATCTCAACCCCTCATCCTCTGGCTCCTTGGGTATGTTGAGTAATGTAAATATGTCTATGTACTCCCTGTTGTCTATTTGCTGCGTCACCTTGTTGGAAAGTTGTGAACCCACAGGTTCCCCTAGGCTCACATAGCTTGTTGCTACAAATGGAGACAGCGTCTACTGACCGGGTGAAGCAGAAGTAAGCAGTGGAGTTGCCTCCTCTTGTGCAACAACCAATGCCAGACCTACAGGTTTGGGTTCCACTTGTTTACACTCCTGGGCTTTGATGAAGGCTAGAACCATATCAAACTTTTACTCAAACAGCAAAGGCTATGTTCTCACCATGTGAATCTGTGGGCTAAATGGAGCTGCCAGAGGCTGTGAGAGAACTGGGGAGCCAGAGCCATGCCTGCCAGTTGCTGGGGAGAATTTTGTCCGGGACCTCTAGGTGAGGGAGGTGGTCTAAAATGGTGCCTGTGTGCAGGACTACTGGCTGACTCGGCACCCCTGACCCCCCCTGGGCCCATCAGAGACTGGATTATGGCAGGGCAGCCAGAGGGAGTTGGGCCTGCTGACACCAGAAGGTTGGCACCCATTGGCCTGGCAGGGGTGGGCTGATCCCCTCCATCCCCCCCTTCTCAGGCACTTGGTCTGGCTTGATTCTTGGGCTGGAACCATCAAGAATTCAAATTAGGGAGCGTTGTTTAACCAGGAGTAGCACACTAAGCCCAAGCTTGTTTCCAGATGTGACCTGGGAGCACAAGGAAGTGAAGTGACTTGCTTAGGATCACACAGTACGCACCTAGGTAGCTGTGGGATTCAAACCCAGGTCTCCAGATAGGCGGCTCAGAGCCTTAACCCACTGTGCTATACTGCCTCCTGCCAAATTAGCAGTGCCCTTAACTCATCAACACTCCAACTCTTGAAATTTGACCTACCTTCCAGTGGATTTTGATTTGTCTCTGGTCTCCCCAAACTTACCCACCATTGCAACCTGTACAGAATCTCTAGTTGGCCCTCCCTCAAGAACTGTCTTAACAGAAAAATTGCCATCTTCTTCCACAAACTGTCCCTTGGTTTCCTTCCTGACAGCATCTGATCCCTCTTCTCTAAGGTGGTTCAACCCAGGGCCACAAGATGGTCTTCCTCCCTCTCCTTTTCTGTCCATTTCTGCTGCACCTCACATTGCCAAAAAACCCTCTCCTACATGGGCCCCAAATTCTTCAACTCTCTCCCCTCAGAACTCATCCAATGTCCCACCACTTCTGCCTACAAGTGCAATTTAAGGAAGCACCTGTCCCTTACCACCACTTGTAGTTGTCCCCTATCCTGACTGTCTCTCCTTCCTTTCCTTTTCCACCCCTTCCACTCCACTTCTCAAGCTTGAGCACTCACACTCTTGAATGCATGTGGTTGGAGCACCTGACCATTAATTAATTAAAAAAAAAGAAACCCTTATTAGCACTAATTGAAAGTCTAGCACTTGTCTCCGAGTATTTATCTGTTATTTCCTCTCTCAAAATTATTCATTTTCTTTTTTTTTGTGTAACTGTTGATAAACTGTTTTTGTTCTTTACTTCTTGCTTATCCTGTAACTTATGGAATTGTTATGCCTAAACTAGAAGCTTGTGAAAATGGGCACTTTTGCTCACATGCCATTCCAGTATAACAAATAAATGAAATGAAAATGAAATGAGGATTTGTCAATTCAGCAGGTGTCTGCCTAGCTTAATGTGTCTTCCCGTTCTTAGATGGTGCCACTGGAGGGTGGTTCACTGGCATCAGTACCAGTGTCGTTACAGGCAGCTGCTGCAGTGGTGGTTGAGCTGGCACCCCCGAGTGAGGCAGGGCCTCCCAGGTTGTGGAAGCAGGCATCCTACCATGCTTTCTCTTTCCCCTGGGAAATGGCCACCAGTTGCCTCTCAAGGTCTGCCCCTGCTGCCTTTCTCTTTTCTGGCCTCCTGGTTCACTCTGTAATCTGTGAAAATCCAAGTACACAGAACATCAAACCCCTGTCTGTGGTATCTGCCTCTGCTTTATACTACACCACAGGGTTGTATGATAAATCTCTCTCTCTCTTTTTTTTGCACCTCCTGTGCCCACTGCCACCCTGCTCCTTCAGGCTGCTGATGCCGCCCCCTCTACCCACCAGACTCACCCCTGCATCTCCAGGTCCACCAGAGTACACCTTCAGTCATCCATCCCCTGGACTGACTTGTCCCTGCTGGAGGCCTCGTCTGACAGTTGTAGAGGGGAAAGACACCTGGAGCCTTACTCCTTCCCTCCAATTTGGTGGCTTGTCCCTGCTGGGAGCCTCCCTGCTGTCTAGGTAGAGGAATGAATGTACATGGTTTAAGGCTGAGGGGTTTCAGATTGCTGGCACACTGGGGGTCAGTTGGTGTGGGAGGGCCCACACAACCATCATCCAGCATACCAGTGTGGAAATTTCCTCCAGTTTTCACCCTACACACTACCTGCATAGACACACACATGCTGTGGTTGACCTGGGGAAGGGTTGCCTGATGGTGCAATTTCACCTGCACCATCAAAGGCACACCACATGTTTCCACTAGGAGCTGCTGCAGAATGATGCAGAGTCAACCCTCCCCTCTGGGAGGAGCGTGTCCAATGGATGCTCTGAATCCTCCTTGCTGGCCTCTGCTCCTGACGTCCTGGGCTCAGAGTGTGAACCTGGGTCACCAGCATGCCACATCAATCCCTTTGGCACCACAGAGCTGGCTTTCTCTCTTTTTTTAATAAGGATGGTCCTCCATTTTTTTCCCAACCTTGCCCTCACCCACCCCATCCCCCTACCTTCTTTTTTATTTGAGAGGATAAATGAAGAAACCTGGTCACCTTAACCAGCTGTCCATTGAACCTGGGTTCACCAGGAGGGAGGGTCTTGTCATGGCAGCCTGGCTTTTACCATGCTCCCCCCAACTTGTGGGTTACCCAACTTTCCTGTAGACCAATGATCCCTGTGTCCCACTCCAAGGGAACACCTCTTGTGAATGCATCTGAAGCAAAGAGGGCAACTCTTGCATGGGTTTTAAAATTGTTTCTTATTTTAACTTATTGTTTTTGTTTACATCTCCTTCAGCTCTGCATATCTACACAGCTATTTCATGTATTTTAATGTTTTTCATTAAGGAACAGAATTAATTACCCCTCTGCAGTTCCTTTTTTAATTCAATGCAATAGTAAGACTTCTGCTGTGTTTCATTATTAATAGTATGAATTTTCCATACATTACCGACACAGAGGCAGAGTCTTTTTGTAATCAAGCCTGCATGCCCATCGGCTGTATCAAGGCTGTTTAATGATCTGTTAATTTAAATTGCATTTTCAGCATTGCTGGTGTCTGCCTGCAAGCTCACAATTCAGTAAAACCGGTCAGCCTACAAAAGCCTGGAATAATGTTCACACAGATGATGTACAAAGGGCTGCAATCCCTAAAATCCTAGGCAAACTTTACCATTTAATGTTTTGTCATCCTTTTTTGCCTTTATACAAAAATTGGCACATTGGCATTTCTAGCTTTTTAGAGCATAAGTTGTTGCTCCCTATAGGAATACATGGAAGGGTAATCTGTTACCCGTCTTGCCAGCAAGTAGTCATGTGGCCAAGAAATAATAACACTGGGCATATATTGTATTTTTTACTGACTACAAGTACACATTATATGAATTTTATGAAAACTCCCAGTTGTTCTGCAAGAAGGACTACATGTGTGATACAGCACGGCTCTAGAAAAAAAATAAGCAATCCAAGCTGGGAAGGGAGACTTGAGACTTCACAGCCACATTTAGTAGGCTGTAGGTTAAGGAGTCCCTCCCCAGACAAGGCAAATGTCTATAGAATACTGTAGTTCAGTTTGTAAATTCCCCAAAATGCAAGGCAGTACTGAAAATGTACTAAATGTTCACTAAAAATACTACCAGCAGTCTTGTGTGCAAATTTTTAGATCCCAGAGCTTAGTCCTCTACACAACAGCATGCACAGAGTAGAGAACCAAGCTAAAAATAAAAATGTGCTGGTTACAGATCCCATGTTTTAAGCTTAGCCCCTATACATAGGCCAGAGCAATATTTTGCCAGTTACAGATCCTATATTTTTCCTATATTTCCAGTTTAGACCTCTAATACCAAACGTCTGTACAATGTGTTGCCAGTTACAGCTTCTATATTTTCAGCAAGCCCTCTAACCAAAAGCTGGCACAAAATGTTGCCAATTAGAGAGCCTGTATTTCCAGTTTTGCCCTCTAATCAAAAGCATGCTCACAATTTTGCCAGTTACAGATCCTATATCCTTCAGCAAGCAGTTACATGGCCATAAAAACAACCACTGCACACACTAGTTTTTAAAGATTGCAAGGTCAGCTAAGATAGATTTATATGAAACACCAAACTTTCATGTGCAGGAATATAAGTGTGAGAGCACATGGCAGGAACAAAGACAGTTTGAGCTAAGAACAAATGCAGTTTCACAGCTACTGTAGCTAAATGGAAGTGTGGCTCTTGCTCAACAGTCCAAATTAGCCGGGAAAGAAATCCCTGTAAAACAGGCTGATCATGGCAACCACAAATAATGCTTATTAAAATAAACACTTTTTAAACGTGCTATGGGAAACCTTTTAAGTCTACCTAAAGCAAACTCTTACCAGAAATATCTAAAATAAAATTGAGCTCTTGCAGGATACTTAATTCTGGCTTAAAAAAAAATCATATCAGACAAACCTGGTGGAGTTCTATGACTGGGTGACGAGTGCCTTGGACCTGGGTAGACCAGTGGACGTCCTCTTTCTAGACTTCAGCAAGGCATTTGACTCTGTTCCTCACGCGGGCCTGTTGGATAAGCTGGGAGAAATGGGGGTGGGGAACCAGATGATCAGATGGATAGGCAATTGGCTCCAGGACCGGACCCAGAGGGTCGTAGTTGGCGGGATAGTCTCATCCCCAAGGAGGGTCATTAGTGGGGTCCCACAGGGATCAGTCCTTGGGCCCCTTCTGTTCAATGCCTACGTCTCTGACATAAGGACAGGAATCAGGAGTGAGATGAGTCTCTTTGTGGATGACTCAAAACTGGGGGCGGTGGTGGATGGGGAGGAGGGGAGGGTGGCCTTACAGGGGGACCTGGAGGCTCTGTAAAGATGGTCTAGAAAGTGGAAGCTGAGGTTCAATGCAGGGAAATGCAAGGTACTCCACCTGGGGGCCAGAAACCCGGGCCAAGTGTACACCCTGGGGAATGCTACAAGTCTCGATGGCTGAGAGGGACCTGGGGGTGGTGGTGGATGTCAAGATGAACAACTCTGAGACTTGTAGGAGGGCAACAGCCAAGGCCAACAGGATGCTGGGATGCATCGCTAGGGGGATCACCTCCAGAAGGAGGGAAGTGATACTCCTTCTGTATAACTGCTTGGTGAGGCCGCACCTTGAGTACTGCGTGCAGTTTTGGAGGCCACACTTAAAGAGGGACATTAACCTCCTGGAGAGGGTCCAGAGGAGGGCAACCAAAATTATTTGAGGCTTGGGGGACAGGACCTATGAGGAGAGGCTCGAAGAGCTAAATATGTACACATTGGAAGAGAGGAGGGACCGGGGGGACATGATAGAGGTCTTCAGGTACATGAAGAGGGTAAATAGGGGAGGAACAGTCAGGGTGCTTCGAAGGAAGGAGGAGGGGACCACTAGAGGGCATGGGTGGAAGCTGGAGGGGGGAAGATTCAGGGGAGAAAGGAGGAGGTGCTACTTCACTGAGAGGGTGGTGGAGCCATGGAATGCGCTGTCTAGGGGGCTGGTGGAGGCAGAGACAGTGGAGGGGTTCAAGAGGGGGTGGGACAGGTACAGGGGAAGGGTTCTGGAAGCAAAATCCAATGCAGCAAGAATATCCGGAACTGGGAAGGGAGAAGCCAGAGAAGGCGAGGGGGGCAGCAAGGTCAACACCCAGGGTGGGGGTTGACCAAACGAGCAGACACGAAAGACCGTTAGGCCTATTCTGCTGGCATTTTAGTATGTTAGTATGTTAAAGGGAAATGGAGGGGCAAAAGGAGTGATTCTGGCCAGAGTGGAGAAGCAAAGAGGGTTAGCAAGCTGTGCACTAGGTCAAATAACCCCTTTTATTCCTCCCTTCTGGCCACAAGCCCTCCACCTCCGGGGGACCCTCCCTGCTTACCTGGCCCCATCCCATGTGGGAGTGTCCCAAACTACCTCACAGACCTGCCAGCTCAGGTGTCAGAGGCGTCAGTGGCCACAGACAAAGGCCCCCCCTGCTGCAATTCTTTGCAGCCTTTCTATTGCCCACTTCTAAAATGTCACAGTATCCTCATGTGTATATCTTCTATATAGTTACAGTCTTTAGATCAAAGACTGGGAGCTTCCATGTAACGTGCAATTTGCAAACCTACTATAACACATACTAAGGGTGTACTTAAGTCTTGTATTTGGTTACAGGGTCCCATAAGTCAAGCCAGGGATTAAGAGGCACATTTGAAACTCCCCTCACTTGATGAGCTCTCATAAATAAGTACATTCCTCATATGGGGTATTACTTTCCACTTGTGTGGTTCCTAATTAAATACATTCAGGCTTCTGCTTAAAACATAATGCCCCCCCTCCCTGATTTGGGGGCTCTTATATAAATGCTCTCCACTGAGTCTGGGCAGCTGAGTGCCCCTCTCAGGAGGGAATTTCTATCCTGGGTTTTTGGGTCACAGACTGCCATGCCTCACCCATCTACTAAAGACACCCAACTAAAGACTCACGTGCACCTCAAATACTGTACCTTTCTGGGGGCAGGCCTTGCCTCAGAAAGTCCTCCTGCAGTGATCTTCATATGATACTCTCTACCAGCAGCAACAATAATTCAATATTCTTTAGTTGTATTCTCAGAAGTCATAACAAATACATCCTACAGTAATTCAGATTCAGTGGGGTTCATTTTTGCTTTCTTGATTTGCGATACCGACATCCATCACTGGTCACATCCTCCCTAGTCTTGATTATGGCCCCTGTGATAGGTTCATGTGTATTTGACAGTAATGATTATTTGTACCATCTAGTGGCTAAAGAGCATAGTTACAATACAAAATTTTATGGTATTACTAGCAGGAAGTTCTTATTGTACATACGGTGCGATTACAACTGAAAGAACACATGGCTACAAAAAAGAGCTGTTCAGTTCTACATTTTGTGAGATTGCATGACATGTCACATCAACTAAAACATCATAGACATATGTACTATTTATTAAAGTTAACTGACCAAGTCCCAGTTTTCCAGTTTCCTTACAGAATTTGGGCTAACACTTTTTTTAAATCCACTGTAGGACAAACTGTAGTTCCCAAACTTTCTAAAATGCCTGGGACTTGGGGCCCACTAGACCACTGGAAGCTTTTGTGTTTTGGTACTTTGAGATGGCAGCTCCAGTAGTGTGCTGCTAATTCAATACTGGAGTAGATATTTCATCTTTATTTGTATTTAAGAAAATATTTTCCCAGTATCAGGGTAACCCAATGGAGTTGTAAGATCTCTTTCCTAGCCAGGAGCATGATGTAATAGCGTAATGGGGATGGATTAAAGAACATTATAAAACAGGCTTCAAAAATCATGAAATCAGATTGGCTAAGGGCTATCTATACCTGTGAGGATCTCAGCACAAAAGCGTTGGATAAAGATCCAGCAGCCACTTCACAGTAAAATGAATACTAACCACACATCCTTACTGCCATCACAAACATGGCTGCCATCTTTACTCACAAAAATCCTTCAACTAGGCCCTAAAAAAGCTGCCTTAAATAAAAAAAATCTCAATGTTAGTTGCCCTCATGATCCCCTTGTTACAGACACATACATAAATTACAAAATGAAGTACTGCACTACAGTACTTACAGTTTTAATTTCTGCTGTTTCTTTACTGACCATTAAAAATCTACCCCCTATCCTTAGTTGCTTACCAAGGAAACCTCTGCTGTTTATCCTGCTACAGAGAAAACAGAAGCCCTGGTTTCATCCAAGGTCTTCTTTTGTGTGGGTTTGAAGTGAACATTTGCCAGCAGAACTGAACAGAGATTTGAATTTTTGTATTATAACCATAATAAACATTTTTATCTATCGAATGTAGGAAAGAAAGAAAAGAACCACTATGGGGAAAAGGGAGGAAATAATATAAAGAAATAAGGAAAGGTAAGGAAATGGGTACATGGGGTGGTTTGGGTAAAACTGAGGGTTAGGGGCTAATTCAGCTAGAGGAGAGGGAGAAAGGGCCTTTAGCTGCTGAGTGTGTTTGTAAGTTGATTTAAAGTAGTTTTTTAACTGCCATTTCAGTGTGTTGGAAATTGTATTTGAGGTCTATTTCTAACTGCCTTTTTTTTGTACTCTTAAATTTGGTTTGGGCAGGGTTAAGGGATTTTAGCAGACAAATTGGTGATTATGTTTAAATGACAAAGAACCTCTGTGTGCAAACACTGAGGCAAGGGTTACCTCAAAGGGCATTTGGCTGGGAAGCCAAGTTTCAAGAAAATACAAAATCACACATGCCCCCACAATGCAAAGCATCATGGGCTGCATATGAAAATCACCACAGAATGTTATGCTGGTCCAACTTTAAGCAGAATTGCATGGTGCCGAAAGGCCCCTCACACAGTTTGCAAAGGGTGCTAACAGAAGACATAGACACGTGTTTCGTCCTACCAGGACTCATCAGTATGCCCTCGTCTGTTTGACACCCCAGTGGAATGGACCAGCTATCCTTAAGGCAGTGTGCCTTGGATATATTGTGGTGAACCCATTAAAATAAAAACTATTTAAAGACAAAGAACCTCTGTGTGCAAACACTGAGGCAAGGTTACCCAAAAGGGCATTTGGCTGGGAAGCCAAGTTTCAAGAAAATACAAAATCACACATGCCCCCACAATGCAAAGCATCATGGGCTGTATATGAAAATCACCACAGAATGTTATGCTGGTCCAACTTTAAGCAGAATTACATGGTGCCGAAAGGCCACTCACACAGTTTGCAAAGGGTGCTAACAGAAGACATAGACACGTGTTTTGTCCTACCAGGACTCATCAGTATGCCTCATCTGTTTGACACCCCAGTGGAATGGACCAGCTATCCTTAAGGCAGTGTACCTTGGATATATTGTGGTGAACCCATTAAAATAAAAAACTATTTAAAAGACAAAGAACCTCTGTGTGCAAACACTGAGGCAAGGGTTACCCCAAAGGGCATTTGGCTGGGAAGCCAAGTTTCAAGAAAATACAAAATCACACAAGCCCCCACAATGCAAAGCATCATGGGCTGCATATGAAAATCACCACAGAATGTTATGCTGGTCCAACTTTAAGCAGGGTGCATGGTGCCAAAAGGCCTTCCACGACACCATGCAATTCTTAAAAGCGGACAACATCAACTGTCTGTCGTATTCATATGCAACCCATGATGCTTCGTCAATGAAGGGGGCATATGTGATTTTGTATTGTGTTTAAATGTTGCTCTCTGGCCTGTAAGTGCAGGCATCATATTACTGGGATTAGTGCTGTTAGAATGTGATGGTTAACTGCTATCTCAGTCAGTCTTCAGCTAGAGGAGAGGGAGAAAGGGCCTTTAGCTGCTGAGTGTGTTTGTAAGTTGATTTAAAGTAGTTTTTTTAGCTGCCATTTTGGTGTGTTGGAAATTGCATTTGATGTCTGTTAACTGCAGAAGCAGTTGGGGTCTGGCAGAGGTTGTCTGAACCTTCTTTTGTTGAGCAGTTAGGGAAAGGATTTAGTTGCTGGATAAGCATTACATTCTTTTTCAGTCTGTACACTTTAGGGCAGTAGTGCAAGTTGTTTAATACAGTGTTTGTGTGGGACCTTCCTCCAGAGGAGGTTGCAGTTCTTGGAGGTGCAGTGAGGGGCAGACACAGGGCTGATACACTCTCATAAGAGTTGGGTGTGGGCCCTAATCCCACACTCCCCCCCCTCCCTCCCTCAGCTCGGCTCCTTTACAGGGGCACGCTGCCCTGCAATTGGAGGAAAAAGCTCCAGGTGTAGCTCATGTAGTTCTAGCCACTGGGGGTTGGGTTTAAAGGCCGGGAGAGAGGAGCTTAGGGAGTTGTACACTTCCCCTATAAGTTTACTGTGTAGTACTGCACCTAGTAAGGGGGGTACCTGTTTACAGTGGGACTATGTCTAGGATTAGTGGGTGACCTGATTAGTGGGTAGGGGTATATCTTGGACTAGTGAGGAACCTGGTGGTTCACCCAAGGAAACCTACTTGAAGGGGGATGGGACCACACATCATTAGGACTGGCATCTTTGGGAGGGTGGTGGTGTGCACAGGGTGTGGGGTGGCCATGATACTGGACTGGGCTTGGAAGTTCAGTGGTTGCCCAGTGTGCTGCCAGCTGGCACAGATTAGGGCGGAGGCTGAGGGGATTAGGAGACAGCTGCAGGGAGGGGGGAGGTATGGTTGGGGAATAAGACAGGGGTTCTCCCACGGGGTTGCACCAAGCACTAGGGGTGGGGGCATAGGGAAAGAAGTGCAGGAGAGTACTCTGGGGTCACATAGGGACCCTGACAGAGGAGGCCATAAAGGAGGACACTATCAAGGAAGCAGGCAGGTATCTGGGGACCCTCACAGTGGGGGGCCAAAGGGAAGATATTCTCAGGGAAGTAGGCAGATGGCTGGGGCTGGACAGAAGGAAGCAAGATGGGGAAGTGGATCTGGCCTTAAGCTCAGCAACTGCTTCAATTCTCTTCTTCTGCTTGGGGATGAGTGGGGTGATATAGCCATGACAGGGGCGGTTGGAGTTGGAAAGGAGGGGGCAGGAGGCGGGGCCGGATAGCAGGAAGAACAGGGGAACTTGGAATGTGGAAAATGGGGGAGTGGGGATCAGAGCAGGAGGAGGAAGTGGAGAAGGTGCAAAGAAGGACCAATTGGGAGGAAAGGGCAAGGAGAAGGACCAGAAGTACAAGGAGGATAGAGTAAAGGGGGCTGAGGATTTAGGCCAGGGGAGCACAACAGGCAAGGAGGGGCTGAACGGAGATGGGAAGGAAGGGAGAATGATCCAGGCTAGTTTAGCAGATGGAGGGGAAGGACCAGTCACAAGCAGTAACTGGGGGGGGTAGCGGGGTACAGAAGGATACTCGGGAGGAGGAGAGGCATAGGATCAGAGGGGAGTGGGTGGCCAGAGTAAATAAGGAGGGGGCTGCAGGTGGCACCCAGATAGGGGGAGGAGCAAGGAGCCAGCTGGGGGGAGGGGCCAGTAGAAAGGAGGAGGGACATGGAAGGAGGAAATGGAGGAAAAGGGGCAGTCAGAGTGCTTCTGTTGGGTGATTCCATGATCAGGGGTATCAAATGGGATAGAGAGGGGGAAGCCTGCCCGGTTAGAACAAAATGCTTCCCTGGACTAATGGTGCACAGGGCCAAGCATGAGGTATATCAGCTGGCAAAGGATTTTGGAGGTTCCCCGGACATACTGGTCCACCTGGGTACCAATGACATTGAGGGAAATAGTGAGCTAGAGATACAGGCAAGGTTCAGGGAGCTTGCCAGGGTCTGTCATGACATAGGATGCATGATTTCCTTCTCAGAAATCCTGATGGTGCCAAGGGCTAGTGGGGAACACAAGAGGAAGATTAGGGAGATAAACAAGTGGCTCAGGGAGTGGTGTGGAGCCAGAGGGTATGGGTTGATGGGGAATTGGGGGGAGACCTGGGAGGATGAGGGGCTGCATGCTAGAGATAGACTCCATCTCAATTTGGAGGGGGAAGGAAATCCTTAAGTTGAAAATAGAGGGGTTCGTTGATGAGAGGTGGGGTTTAAATTAGTGAAGGGGGGAGGGATGGGAGAAAAGGCTGTCGAGGGGGGTCCGATAAAGGAGGCACTCTGTCTCCACCCCCTAGGGAGCTGGAGGAATGCAGGAAAAGGCCGACTGGTAAGGTGCAGACTGGGAGAAGATGGAATCCCCAAGGGAACGTGAGATGGGGAAATGGAAGTATAGGGAAAGGGTGGAAGGTAGTCCTGCTAAATGCCAGGAGCTTGGGCAATAAAATGCCTGCACTCCAGGTGATGCTAACTGAGGGAGAGGTGGATGTGGCAGCGGTCACTGAGTCCTGGGCCACCACAGGGCATGACTGGGACCTGAACCTGGAGGGTTACACCATGTTCAGGAAGGACAGGGGGGTGGGAAGGGGAGGAGGGGTAGCAATAATAGTCAAAAACTGCATTGGCATAGGAGGAGTGGAGGAGGTGGAGGGAACTGTGGAGGAAATTTGGGTCACCTTGATGACAAGGGGGGGGCAAGAGAGTAAAAATAGGAGTGATGTATAGACCCCCTGCACTGGCAGAGGAGCTGGAGGAGAGTCTGGTGGCAGATGTTGGGAGACACTGCAGATTGGGCAGGGGAAGGGTGGTGGTGTTGGGGGACTTAAACATGCCAGGAATGGACTGTAAGACTATGACATCCTCAGTGGCCAGGGAACAGAAGTTGTTGGATGTCTTTCAGGATGCATTCCTAACTCAGCAGGTGGGGGAACCAACCAGGGAAGCCCAGTACTGGATATGGTCCTGGCAGACAGTGACCAGAATTGGGGGCCTGGAGGTAAGGGACCCGTTGGCAGGGAGCAACCATGCCACGGTCTGGTACTGCTTGGATCTAGGAGGGGTAAAAGGCTGCACAAAGATGGAGGTAACTGACTTCAGGGGGCAGATTTCAAGGAAATGGGAAGGATCCTTAAGGAGCATTTGGATGGGATTCGGCCAGACATGGACGCTGACAGTAGGTGGGAAATCATCAGGAGGTGGGTGCAGGATGCTACCAGCACCTGTACAAGAGTAAGACAAACATGCATTAGGGCCCAGAAACCCTGCTGGTGGACCAGGGAGGTTCAGGAGGTGGTGAGGGGAAAGAAGGTGGCCTACAGGCATTTCAAGTGCTCAAGGAGTGAAAGGGATCGAGGGGAGTATGAGCTGATGGCCAGAAGGGCCACTAGAGTGGTACGAGCAGCCAAGGCAAGGAAGGAGCAGAACCTGGCCAGGGAAATTAGGAGAGGGAACAAGGGGTTCTTTAGATACATTGGGGAAAAATGAATGGTGAAGGGGCAGATTAGCAGGATTAAAACAGGGGAGGGATGGGCACAAGACCTGGGGGAGCAGGCTGACGTACTAAATGAGTAGTTCACCTCACTTTTCACCAAGGAAAATGGGGGGGCTGCATCATACATGGGAGGAGATGGTGAAACTGAGGGGGGGACCCTTACCGATCGGCGGGTCTGGGGAGAAGGGGAGGCCATCACTGGCAGGAGGGGGAAGGCAAAGCAAGGGGATGAGGTAGTGGAGGTGGAAATCATGGCAGAGAGAGTGAGGGAAGCCCTCGGGTCCCTTAAGACAGAGAAAGCACCAGGGACGGATAAATTACATCCCAGAGTGCTGAAGGAACTGGCGGATGTCCTGGTGAAATCCCTGGTGGAGCTTTTCAGCATCTCTCTGAGGACAGGGTGGGTGCCCCAGGACTGGAAGGTGGTGCATATAGTGCCTATCCACAAAGGGGGATCAAGGGAGGTGGCAGGGAACTGCAGGCCTATCAGCCTGACATCAGAGGTGGGCAAGGTGATGGAAGGCATTGTCAAGAAGAGGCTGGGGGGTACCTGGAAAAGTCAGGGTTCCTGGATGATAGACAGCATGGATTTGTCCCGGGGAAATTGTGTCAGACAAACCTTGTGGAGTTCTATGACCGGGTGATGAGTGCCTTGGACCTGGGTAGACTGGTGGACGTCCTCTTTCTTGACTTCAGCAAGGCATTTGACTCTGTTCCTCATGGGGTCCTGTTGGATAATCTGGGAGAAATGGGGGTGGGGAACCAGATGATCAGATGGATAGGCAATTGGCTCCAGGACCAGACCCAGAGGGTCGTGGTTGGCGGGTTAGTCTCATCCCCAAGGAGGGTCATTAGTGGGGTCCCTCAGGGATCGATCCTTGGGCCCCTCCTGTTTAACACCTACATCTCTGACATAAGGAAGGGTATCAGGAGTGAGATGAGTCTCTTTGCGGGTGACTCAAAACTGGGGGCGGTGGTGAATGGGGAAATGGGAGGTGGCCCTACAGGGTGACCTGAAGGCTCTAGAAAGGTGGTCTAGAAAGTGGAAGCTGAGGTTCAATGCAGGGAAATGCAAGGTACTGCACCTGGGAGCCAGAAACCTGAGCCAAGTGTACACCCTGGGGGGGGGGAATGCTACAAGTCTCGATGCCTGAGAGGGACCTGGGGGGTGGTGGTGGATGTCAAGGTGAACAACTCGGAGACTTGCAGGAGGGCAGCAGCCAAGGCCAACAGGATGCTGGGATGCATCGCTAGGGGGATCACCTCCAGAAGGAGGGACGTGATACTCCCTCTGTATAACTGCTTGGTGAGGCCGCAAACTAAAGTACTGTGTGCAGTTTTGGAGGCCACACTTAAAAAGAGACATTGAACTCCTGGAGAGGGTCCAGAGGAGGGCAGCCAAAATGATCTGGGGTTTGGAGGACAGGACCTATGGGGAGAGGCTCGAAGAGCTAAATATATACACATTGGAAGAGAGAAGGGGCTGGGGGTACATGATAGAGGTCTTCAGGTACATGAAGAGGGTAAATAGGGGAGGAGCAGTCAGGGTGCTATGAAGGAAGAAGGAGGCAACTAGAGGGCATGGGTGGAAGCTAGAGGGGGAGATTCAGGAGAGAAAGGAGGAGGTGCTACTTCACTGAGAGGGTGGTGGAGCCATGGAATGTGCTGCCCAGGGGGCTGGTGGAGGCAGAGATGATGGAGGGGTTCAAGAGGGGGTGGGACAGGGTACAGGGAAGGGTTCTGGAAGCAAAGTCCAGTGCAGCGAGAATATCCGGGACTGGGAAAGGAGAAGCCAGGGAGGGTGAGGGGGGCAGCAAGGTCAGCTCCCAGGGTGGGGGCTGACCAAACGAGCAGACATGAAAAACCATTAGACCTATTCTGCTGGCATTTTAGTATGTTAGTATGATTTTGCTGTGAAAAAAATCATTAATTTGTTTCATATTGTTTCACTTTGGCACATCCCCCCAACCCCACAAAAAATAAACTTGGACCCAATTTATAATTGTAATGAGACACTGCAGGGTGTAGATTGGATAATGGCACTTTGTGGGTGGTTGAAGGCATTCAGTGATGTCTTGTGCCTCATAACACACCCAAGCTACGCCGTTATCCCACCATAGTGCACACCCTGTCATGTCTTGTTGTTAAATTAGGTCAAGTCATTAGTGGCTCTGGTGACCCTTGATGCTAGCTTACTGTGAAATGTGCATCATGATATGATATGAATCTGGTTCTGACCTTACACAGGTCCGTGTACTATCCATTGGATCATACTGCTTTCATAAACTTAAAAATGTTTCAACTTCCACACACAAAGCAAAGAAATCTTCAGATTTGGCATCCACTAAACATACTTTATACAGACTATTCCTTACCAGACATACTCAACTGGCTTCTCCTTAGGTGAGTAAATATTCACCTTGGGAGATGCTACAGTTAATTATAAGTGTTTCCCAATAAAAGGATCATTTAAAAAAGTGACAGCCAGACTTTCAGCTTTGATGACACTAGGAGATTCTGTGTTTTTTTTCTGGCAACGACGGCTCTAACCTGATCTGTTTACATACTGCATATTGAAACCATGACTATGGGCATGCACAGTAGTGTTGTCACTAATGTGTATGCCCATAGTCACAGTTTCAGTATTCATCATGTAAAAAAAAGGGTTAGAGCCCTCATTTCCAAAAAGACCCACATTACTGAAATCAGCACAAAAGCTACTGTTAGGTACAGTATTTATCTCACACCCATCTAAAAATGTTAGACTAATTCACGACTCATTTTAGCCGTGACTCGGCATGCCATCACACTTGGGGACACATGGGAGCATCAGCCAGTGGAATTCCAGGGAATACTTATGTAATCCTGTAGCATGAAGGCATTCTGTTGCTCACTAATGCCAACCGCACACATGCTGCCATGCATTTAAGGCAAGTCCTGACAAGTGGACAGTGTCCACGGAAGTGTCCCTTCAACAATGATAATCAACTTCCATTGTATTAATAAAGGGGAGAGTGGGTGAGTAGAGGGTGACAGTGAAAAAGCAGAGATACTGAATGAGTACTTCTGCTCAGTAGTCACAAAAAAAGAGGAAGGGGAGGTATGTAATCCAATCAATAGAAGCACTCTGGATGGGGGGGTCGATATCAGTCCATTCACAGAAGAAAGAGTTCTAAAAGAACTCCTAAAATGGAAAGTGGACAAAGCAATGGGCCCTGATGGGATTCACCCCAGAATTCTAAAAGAACTAAGGGGAGAGCTAGTGACACCACTGACTACCTTTTTTAACAAATCATAGAAGGATGATATGGTACCTAAGGACTGGAGGTGGCTGGATGTGATTCCCTTTCACAACAGTGGGAGCAAAGCAGAGGCAGGAAACTACTGACCTGTTAGTTTGATCTCAGTGGTAGGGAAAATGATGGAATCACTTCTGAAAGAAATAATTGTTGAGCACCTGGAGGCCAGCAGGGCACAGGACCCAAGGCAGCATGGATTCACAGTGGGAAGGTCATGTCAGATGAATCTAATAGATTTCTTTGACTGGGTGACCAAAGTAGTAGACTGGGGAGGGGCTGTGGACATGGCCTACCTAGACTTTAGCAAGGCATTTGACACAGTCCCACACAAAAGATTAATAAACAAATTAGCCAACCTGGAAGTGGGTCTCAGGGTAGTAGCCTGGGTAAAGAATTGGCTGGACAACAGGACACAGACGGTAACAGTAAACAGAGTCCACTTAGAAGAAAGAGAGGTTACTAACCGGGTACCGCATGGTTCAGTACTGGGTCTGGTCCTTTTTTTTTTTATGCTTCTGTTGTTAATCTTTTTATTGAGATATAAAAAAGAGACATGCAAGCATGAACAAAAAAGAAATATCCACCATATAGAAATACAAAGGAAATAACTTATCACATGTTTTATATATATATATATATATATATATATATATATATATATATATATATATATATATGTATATATATATATATATATATATATATATATATATATATATATATATATATATATATATAAACATACAACAGGATGTTAGTGTACATAATGATGATGATACCATTGGCCTTGATTATATCAGGGAAGATAAACAGATGGGTTATAACCATAAGACATAAAAGGTTGTAGAAAATAATCAGTTCCAAAATAGATGCTGATGACACGCAGCGTTTAGACATGTAATCATTTATATAAAGTGATACCTATAAGAATACAAACCTCGAACAGTAGTGGAGGAAGAAGAGAAGAAATACAAAAAGAGGTAACAAAGAGATAGAAAGGAAAAATGGAAGAAACAAGAGTAGAAAGAAGATAAAGAGCGATATCTGTGCACGATAATAGTGAAAAGACTCTAATCACAAACAGAAGGAGTAAAAGCTGAATAATTCTAAGGATTAGGGCTTGTAAAAACTTAGGAATTAATGTATTTGAAATAATCCTGCCAGCACTGATCATATGTAATGAGTCGGTCATGAATAACATGTGATAAATGATCTAATGAAGCATAATGAGAAAGATTTTGTAAAATATCTGAGAGGGAGGGAACTGAAATAGATTTTCATCTCATCAAAATTAAACGTTTAACCAAAAGGAAAAATATATATAACCATCTAAAATGTGCATGGGAGAGGGAGATATTGTTTGGAATAAGGATGCCCAAAAGAAATAATTTAGGATCGAAAGGTAGTTTTTGTCCTATGACTTTAGAAGCAAATGAGCATACTTTATGCCATAATTTATTAATGGGGGCACATGACCACAAAATATGGAGCAAATCCCCGTTGGCATGATTACATCGCCAACAGTTATTATTGTTTAGTAAACCCATACATTGAAGGATGGAGGGGGTTCTGTACCAGAAATGTAGAATCTTAACTTGTATTAAAGAGCTTCAAGTATCCTTAAATGAATTGTGTGCAAAAAACCAGCATTTGCTCCATTGTGAATCAGAAATATTGTAGTGAAGAAGGTTGCTCCATTTAATTTTGACTGAAATGGATTGATCAGGGAGATTATCAATAATGTCTTTATAAATGGAGCTATTCAGTTTTTTAGTAAGTATTACCCAGTGCAAGATATAGCAGTCCAGAAGATTATGTTTATGAACAAAATTTGTGATAGAGTTATAAGCAGTTCGAATTTGTAAAAACTTCCAAAAGTCCTGGTTAGGGAGTTTCCAGGACTTCTGCAAATCAGAAAATGTTCTGAGGGTAAGTGAGTTCTGGTCTAGGATGTTTCCAAGAAAGGAAATGCCTTTATTCTTCCCAGTGTGACAGAAAATTGAATGATTTTCCAAGGTGAGTAAAGGGTTGCCCTATAAAGGAGCGTATAACCAGGGTTTGGGGTTAGATTTCAAGAATTTGTGGATTAATTTCCAATAAAAAACAGAAGATGATATAGTCGGGTGGGCTTTTAATTTAGAAGTAAGGGGCTAAAAATAAAGGAAGTAGGATTTCCTTGAGGACACAAAGCAGATTCCATTGCAATCCAAAGAAGAGCATGAAAAGAAGGTTTCTGAAACCATTTAATGGTTTGGGCTGTCTGAAAAGCCCAAAGATAACCTTTGAACCAGGGGAGTCCGAATCCACCTTTCTTCTAGTGTGAGGGGAGTTTGTTACAGCTGAACCTCGGTGGTTTCCCATCCCATATGTAGTTACCTATTAGTTTATCAATTTTGGCAAGAAAAAAGGAAGGTAAAATTAAAGGAATACTGGTAAAGAATCTTGGGGGATATGGACATCTTAATGGATGCAATTTTCCCCAGAAAGGAAAGGTTAAGAAGTTTCCATCTATCTAGAATTGTTTTTATGTTGTCGAGTAAGAGATTAAGGTTAATGTCCCATATTTTCCCTAAGTTGCTGGATATTTTAATGCCTAAATATTTTAAACCTTGAGGTAGCCAACAAAATCTAAGAGGTAGGTTCATAAAGGGTTTACAATGGTCGTTAAGGGGTAGAGTTTCTGATTTGCCATAATTTAAAGCAAGGCCTGAAATATTTGTAAATTTGTTAAGTAAATCAACAAGCAGAGGTCCAGCATCATTCAAATTTTCAAGTAGAATTAAAAGGTTATCAGCATAGGAAAGTGAGATATATTGCGTGTTTCCCACGAGGATACCCTCGATACCAGCAGATTGGTATAGGCAAGCAGTCAAGTGTTCCATAGCTAAAATGAACAATGAAAGAGATAGAGGACAGCCTTGCCTGGTTCCCTTCACCAGTTGTAAGTGGGGAAAGATAGTCGAATTGGTGAGCACTCTAGCTACCGGGGAGTTATATAGTAGTTTAATGCAGGAGCAGAAGGAATGGGGAAGTCCAAAATAAGATAACACTTGATAGAGGTAGTCCCAATTTAAGGAATCAAAGGCTTTCCTCAAAATCAATGCCTATAGCCGCTGCCGGTGAGTTAAGAGATTTAGCTTTATGAATTAGGTTGAATAGGGAACGTAAGTGGTCAGATCCGGACCTATGTTTAATAAAGCCAGCTTGTGAACAATGGGTAAGTTTGGAAATCAGAGGCTCAAGTAAATTAACAAATAACTTCCCGTCCATATTCAACAAAGAAATTGGTCTATAATTAGCTGGATTTAAGGGGTCTTTATCTTTCTTAGGGATTAATGTTATGATCGCTTCTGTACATTGGGGGGGAAGTTTGCCAGTGATGGAGGCTTCTTGATAAACATTGAGAAGAAGGAGGCATAAAATATCGGAGAACTTTTTATAAAAGTCAACTGAAAATCCATCACCACCAGGTAACTTACCAGGTTTCAAGGATGAAAGGACTATGAGAATCTCTTACAATGAAAAGGGTTTATCTAAAAGATTAATTTCAAGTGAAGAGAGATTGGGAAGATGTAAAGTTTGGAGAAATTGTTGAATTTGTTCAGTATATGGGGGCTTTGTATTAGAGTATAATTTTTGATAAAAGGTTCTCATAATATGGTTAATGGATGGATTATCATAATGAGTTGTGCCTTGCTCATCTTTAAGACCTAAAATATATCGTTCCAATTGCTGTGCTTTAAGCTGGTAAGCTAGGAGTTTCCCATTTTTATTGCCATGCTCCCAAAATTTTTGTTTAAGTTTAAAAAGAGCCAATTCAGTTTTACGGGAGATGAATTTATTAATTTTGATTCTGAGTTGAAGAATTTCAAGGTGAAGGAGGGAGTAAGGGCGATGTTTTTTGGAGGAGAGGTATAAGTTTTCTTTAATTTTGAATATTTTTCCATGTCAGCCAATTGTTGCTCACGTAGTTTTTTTCTGTGGGCTGCATAGCTGATAATTTCCCCTTGGATTGTAGCTTTGAGGGCTTCCCATCTGGTAGATATAGAAACTTCAGAAGAATTGTTGTGAGTAAGGAAGTCCTGAATTTGCACTTTGATCATAGATAGAAAATCAGAATCTTCAAGAAGGAGAGGATCTAGTCACCAATAAGTAGATTTGGGAGTAGGTGGACCCCATAAGAGATGTAGTTTAACAGGGGAGTGATCCGAAATAATAACGGAAGAGATGGAAGAGTCAATGTTTTTTTCAATTATTGCAGGAGAGGTTAGCCAATAATCAATTCTACTGTATGTTTTATGAAAAGAGGAGTAAAAAGTATAGTCTCAGTCCTGGGGATGTAGTGAATGCCATATGTCGGTTAGACCAATGTCCTGCATGAGTAATGAAAGGGCTTTAATGCTTCTGGGATGGGCTTCTGTAGTAGGATCACTTCTATCTATACTAGCTTCTAAGGATAGGTTTAGATCCCCGCCAAGGATAATTGGTGTATTATCTGTATTAAGGGTTAAAATTTGTTGAGCTAAATTATGGAAGAATTCTGGGGATCCAAATTGGGAGCGTAAACATTGACAAGCAAAAGGGGACCAGAATTAGTATTCAATTTGACCATCACCCATCTGCCTTCACGATCGGAGAGGGATTTAATAAGGTACCATTTAAGATTCTTATGTACCAGAATGGCGACCCCCTTTTTGTTTGAGATATAATATGAACCATATATTTGACTGACCCAATATTTTTTAAGCCTGTGAACATCCTCTGTTAATAATTTTGTTTCTTGAAGGAAAGCAATTTGTGTTTTATATTTTTGAAGCTGAGAAAGGATTTGTTTTCGCTTACAAAGAGAGTTAAGTCCCTTCACATTCCATGTATATAAAAGTAAATCACTCATAGTGTTGGTAATAAAAAAAAGGGAAAGAACACAGATAGTGAAGGGACATATAAATTAACCAGAGGATGGTCAGAGTGTAGGCTAATAACAACATATATATAGGAGGTTAATGGATGGATTATCATAATGAGTTGTGCCTTGCTCATCTTTAAGACCTAAAATATATCGTTCCAATTGTTGTGCTTTAAGCTGGTAAGCTAGGAGTTTCCCATTTTTATTGCCATGCTCCCAAAATTGTTGTTTAAGTTTAAAAAGAACAAATTCAGTTTTACGGGAGATGAATTTGTTAATTTTGATTCTGAGTTGAAGAATTTCAAGGTGAAGGGGGGAGTAAGGGCGATGTTTGTTGGAGGAGAAGTATAAGTTTTCTTTAATTTTAAGTATTTTTCCATGTCAGACAATTGTTGCTCACGTAGTTTTTTTCTGTGGGCTGCATAGCTGATAATTTCCCCTTGGATTGTAGCTTTGAGGGCTTCCCATCTGGTAGATATAGAAACTTCAGAAGAATTGTTGTGAGTAAGGAAGTCCTAAATTTGCACTTTGATCATAGATAGAAAATCAGAATCTTCAAGAAGGAGAGGATCTAGTTGCCAATAAGTAGATTTGGAGTAGGTGGACCCCATAAGAGATGTAGTTTAACAGGGGAGTGATCCGAAATAATAACGGAAGAGGTGGAAGAGTCAATAGTCTTTTCAATTATTGCAGGAGAGGTTAGCCAATAATCAATTCTACTGTATGTTTTGTGAAAAGAGGAGTAAAATGTATAGTCTTGGTCCCCGGGGATGTAGTGAACGCCATATGTTGGTTAGACCAATGTCCTGCATAAGTAATGAAAGGGCTTTAATGCTTCTGGGATGGGCTTCTGTAGTAGGATTACTTCTGTCTATACTAGCTTCTAAGGCTAGGTTTAGATCCCTGCCAAGGATAATTGGTGTATTATCTGTATTAAGGGTTAGAATTTGTTGAGCTAAATTATGGAAGAATTCTGGGGAGTCAATATTGGGAGCATAAACACTGACAAGCAAAAGGGGACCAGAATTAGTATTCAGTTTGACCATCACCCATCTGCCTTCACTATCGGAGAGGGATTTAATAAGGGACCATTTAAGATTCGTATGTACCAGAATGGTGACCCCTCCTCTTTTTTTTGAGGTATAAGATGAATCATGTATTTGACCAACCCAATATTTTTTAAGCCTGTGAACATCCTCTGTTAATAATTTTGTTTCTTGAAGGAAAGCAATTTGTGTTTTATATTTTTGAAGCTGAGAAAGGATTTGTTTTCGCTTACAAAGAGAGTTAAGTCCCTTCACATTCCATGTACATAAAAGTAAATCACTCATAGTGTTGGTAATAAAAAAAGCGAAAGAACATGGATAGTGAAGGGACATATAAATTAAACAGAGGATGGTCAGAGTGTAGGCTAATAACAACATATATACAGGAGGTGGCAGGAATAATCAAATGGAGGTTAATTGGCACAGATATCCTTATATAGATATAATAAGTGAATAAAAAAAGAAAAAAACATTATTTAACAGTCACTATAAAACACACTATTACACTAGAAAAAATTACTTCTTAGATGAACGATGAGATATGAGTCAGCTAAACTGCTAGGCGACTCACTCACCGTACTCTTAGGCGTAGACAATTGGAATAGACCAAAAAGTACCAGTTGAAAAGCTGGTCAGAACCTAGGGTCTAAACCTTCTAATAAAATATGACTGTTACCATCAATCAAAACTGATCAGAAATAACTATACTATATTAGGCAGGGAGCCATATTAACCTCAGCATACTATAACAGCCACTATAGTCATAAAAGTAAGAGAATAATACCACAGAACAATAATAAGTATATTTGGTATCTATAAGAATAGTTGAAAAGCCAACTTCTTATAATTGGAAGCCTCAATTTGCTGTAAAAGAAAACCAATAAAGCCTTAAATGTATGCAATCAGAGGAAAAGGCACTTATTTAATATAGATGTTAGAAGAAAAAAAGGTAATTACTGCATTGAACATCTTATAAGACTAACATAACGATAGCACAGGACTGGCATTAATAAGTGGATAAAAAAAAGAAAGAGAGTAAGGAAATAGAAGCCCCTTACCTTAAGCCAACTCAGCACAGGGATAAATATATGGGTTATCTGGCTTCGGATAAATCTATGCACACAGGTGGATTTAAAATAAATGCTGCAACCCTTTACTCGAAAAATTGCCAATATATGTAATATATGGGGTAGATAGGTCTATGTAATAGGCCCATCGAGCCCCCACATAAAAAGGATGATTTTATTAAGGTATTGCCTGAAATTCTAATTAGGCTTTGAGTAAAGTAGGGCATAGAAAGACAAGCATAGCATAGATATTGTATTATAGACATCCAAAAATGGCCAGCATCTGAGGTATATCGTGATGGTTTTATTCAAATAGGAAAAAAAGAAGGAGTTTGGCAAAAAGAAGTCGAGTAATCAGATTGTTCTCAATATTATAACACTGGTAAGGGGGGATAATGCCTTGTCCTTGGGTATTTGTATAGTAAGTACAATGTTAACTGGGGGGGGGGGAGGAATGAGTAAGTTTAATTAGGAAATGCACCAATATTCAGAAGCTGGAGTCATAGTATTTGGCAAAATAAATGTAAAAAGCAACAAGTTTGCAAAATGCAGTAATCACCAGAAACTGTGTATCAAAATATATAAAAGGGGGAGAAATTAAGAAAAAGTGCCAAAGTTCCACTGAGAGGATACAATATCAGGTAGAATTAGAGCCAGAAATAACATTTACAACACACTGCGATGTACAGCCTTCCGCCGTCACAACCTGCTGGAAGTGAGATATCACAAAAAGAAGGTTGCACAGGGTGAGTTGATTCAATTGGCAAACACTGGTTTTACAGCAGACAAAATCCTGATACAACTGATCAGGAAGAAATAGAGACAGCCTATAAACAGCCATTACTTTAATTGCTCCAATGATTGCATTTTGTATTTGCTTTTGGATTTGGCTTTGCGTCTTTTTTTGGGAGGTTCAAGAGATTTAATGGGAGAGCTAGCAACAGCATCTGCCCATGAGGAGTTTGCAGATCTGATGTCCTGTGTAGCTGTGTGTGAGTTAGAGGGAATATAATCTGTATTATGGTCCGATAAATCCTCTTGCGATGCGTGTGCTAGAAAAGTAAACTTATTATTCAATGGTATGTCAGGATTCACAATTGAGTGAGCAGTAGAGGGTTGATAGGTGTTAGTAATACTATCAGTATGGCAACAGGAGAGTTTAAATGAACCGGATCCAGAACGTATTTTTTCTTTGATTCTTTCGGATTGCCTGTGAGAAGAAGCAGCTGTGGCAGAGCTGGACGGGACTTCCATTGTATAATTTCTCCCTCATCGTCCCGTGCAGCAATTTCTTTCAGTCGTGCAGACTCCAGACTGCCTGTTGGATTCACCTCAGAAATCAGTACCGTTGGGTTGGATAATGGAATCGAAACATCCAAAAAGCTAGCAAGAGCATCGGGGACATCAAAATCTTTAAACGAGGAACCTTGAAAAATGCACGCTGTGGTCAGATAGCGTAAGGCAAATTTTATGCCTCTTTGGTGCAATATGGTTTTCAAAGGCTTGAATGCCATGTTTTTAGAAGTTAGCTCCTTTGAGAAGTCTCTATAAATGAGGATTTTGTGATCTCGCCACTTAAATTCTCCTATTTCTCTGGCATGCTTAAGGATCAGTTCGGTATGTGCTTAATTTAGGAAGTGGGCGATGATGGGTCTGGGTCGATGATCTTGGGAAGGCTTGGGACCAAGGGTTCGGTGAGACCGCTCAATAATCAAAGGTAAGTCGGGGGTAACTTTAACAAGGTTGGCAAATCATGGAGCAGCAGAGCAGATGTATCCCCCAATTCAGCACCTTCAGGGAAACTGAGAAAACGTAAATTGTTTCTTTCATTTCGATTTTCAATATCGTCGATTTTGGATTGGAGAGATTTAATAGTGTGGTCTTGATCTCAAATCGTGGCCTGTAGATGATGTATGGAAGCTGCGTTTTTGGTAATTGCGTTTTCATTTACAGCAATTTTTTGGTGTACCGATTCAAGCATGGCAGTATTCTGGTTAGTAGCTGTTTTTAAATTGCTGATGTCAGTTAATATCTTTGAAAACATCTCTTCCACTTTTGCAAATGCGTTGGATTGCACACGGAGGTCCGCCATAGCATTGGTTGATAAGACATACCAATCTTAGTACTAAGATGCCCGAGTAGAGATGTAAGTGCTCAAAATAACTTACAAGTTGTATGAGGCAGGTAGTTTACAGGCTGAGACTGAAAGTTGGCTTCAAAGGAAGGTATGGGTATGAATATATGAGGTTAAATTACTGCACTCCCTGCAGAGAAGATTGATTATGCTGCCATCCTCTGTCTGGTCAGGCCACGCCCCCTCGGTCTGGTCCTTTTTAATGTCTTTATAAGTGACATTGCAGAGGGACTGGAAGGAAAAGTATGCCTCTTTACAGATGACACAAAGATCTGCAACAGGGTTGATACACAAGGGGGGTGGAAAGGATGAGAAGGGACTTGGCAAGGTTGGAGGAATGGTCAAAAGTATGGCAGCTTAGATTCAATGAAAAGAAGTACAAAGTAATGCACCTGGGAAACAAAAACCCAGGAGAAGTGTACACAATGAGGGGGAGGTACTAACAGCAACAAAAATGGAAAGGGGCCTGGGGGTAGTCATATCAGATGACCTAAAGGTAAGCAAGCAATGTGAGAAGGCAGTAAGGAGGGCTGGGGGATAATGGAATGTATAGGAAGAGGCATCACTAGTAGAAAACAGGAAGTTGTTATCCCTCTGTACAGACAGTTGGTGAGACCCCATCTGGAGTACTGTGTGCAGTTCTGGAGACCCCATCTCCGCAAGGACATAGACAGGATGAAGGCAGTCCAGAGGACGGCAACTAAAATGGTGCAGGGTCTGCACCAGAAGCCATACGTAGAGAGACTAAAGGAGCTTAATATGCATATCCTCGAGGAAAGGAGAGAGGGGGGACATGATAGAAACTTTCAAGTACCTAAGGGGAATCAGCAAAGTCCAAGAGGGTAGCATCTTTCAGAAAAAGAGATGTACAAGAACAAGGGGGTACAATTTGAAGATAGAGGGGGGATGGCTCAAGGGCAATGTGAAGAAGTATTTTTTAACTGAGATGGTGGTGGACGCATGGAACGGCCTTCATGAGGAGGCCATGGGGTCAAAAACAGTGGGGGAATTCAAGAATGCATGGGACAGAAATAAGGCAATTCTGGTGGGGGGTAGGAAGAAGTAGGCTGTTGGTTAACTAGGATCTGCAGCTTATCCAATAGGTAGGGAAATGGGCAGACTGGGTGGGCCAAGTGGTCCTTATCTGCTGTCAAAGTCTATGTTTCTATGTAAGAAGTGTCAAAATTAATTAAGTAGTACATTAGGCAGTATAACCTAGTGGCTAGAGCCCCAAGGCAAGAATCTGGAAAACATATAGTCTCATAACTATTGGATTTGTGATCCACAACTTCTACTGCATACTACATGACCCATGGCCAGGGCAAGTGACATAACATTCCTGTGCTAATGGGAGGCACCTGGAACTTGGAACATGCTCTCCAATAGACAGGATCTGCTAGCTCCTCTATCCTTCCAGTATGAATGATAGGGCCCCCCCTCAAATGCACAAGATGAGCCATTTAGTGGACAAACTACCACAGTGGGCCCCCATTAAAGATTTGTGCCACTCACTCTCAGTATCAGGAACACCAACGGGGGGGGAGGCAGGAATCTTTCTAGCCACTTCTCCCCATGTGGGATACCAATGGAGTGGGAAACAGACCAAAGGAAATGGGCCTGTTCACCTTCAAGGTCAGCTTGGCTGTGGCCACCTGAAGGTATCGGCTTTACTTAATAGCTAATCAGGGAGGTGAGTCACATCACAGTTCAGCCCCTGACTTTCTCAGATTACTCAGCAGCTGAGTGCTTTACAGAAAAATGCAGCTTAGGCAGAAAGAAAATAGTATGTAGTAAATACATTTTGGGGACTGCTGGAGACCCTGCTTATTCATCCACCTTTTTCATAATTTGATTTATCTAGCTTTTGTTTACCAGGTAAGTGCACTAGACAAAAAATGCCTATTTTTAGGCACAATCTGGGAGAGTTACAATAGCAGGTAGCAACAAACGAAAGAATGGTTTGCAAAACAACGGTAAATGAACAGAAAGTATAAAAGTTAAACAGTAGCCAAAAAGAATAGACAATAGTAAGGTACAAATTACTAATACAGACAATAAAGCATTAGCTAAGAACAGACAACAGCAAAAGTAACCAAACAAGTTGTGGTCCTAGAAATAAATAAGCGAATGCAGTACACAGTAAACAGAACATGAAAACAGCAGTCAGCGAGGGTAGTGCATCGAAGTACTAGCAACAACATCCAGCATAAACCACACCAAAAGTTGGTGAGGAGCTAGAGGGAACAAAGCAAAATGAGATGAAAATGTGCAGCATAACAGGATATAAGCAGAAAACCAATGAAGGCATAGAGATTAGGAGATGTCAGGAACAGGGGCATTTATCAGAAGAGCTGAGATAATTGAATAATTCTCTTTTGAATGAAAAGTGAGACTGGCAGACCCTTAGGTGAGAGGGTAGGGAGTTCCAAGCTCTAGGGATAAAGTGAGTAACTGCCTGCTTGCCCATTTTACAGGAACATTTAGAAACAGCCAGGAGGGCCTGGTCTTTGGAGCACAGCAGGTAGGCAGAGTCAACAGGAGTGAACATAGAGGCCAGTGAGGCAGATTTGGAGGACCTAAAGATGCTGTCGCTTGAGCAGCAGAGAATGTAAAAATCCCAGGGTGGGGGAGCCAATTTAGATCAGAATAGAGCGGAGTGGTAGGTGACATGAGGGGCAGACAGGGCAAACCTACGAACATTATTATAGGAGACATTCCATTTCAGGAAGTAGCTAGCATTGGCCTGGTAAAAGGAGATGATCATGTAGCATAGGCTGGGAAGTAAGATACCCTGGGTGATAGCGACTGGTTGCAGGAGTGAGGACATAGCTGATCCTATACGCAAGGCAAAGCTTAGTATTGATGGACTTGCAGATGTTAGAGATGTGCTGTGAGAAGTTCAGAGCAGGGTCAAGTGTGGCTCCTACATATTTGAAATAGCTGGTCACAGAGACAAGGGCGCCACTTGAGACACTGGATGTCAAGACCAGTGGCACCGTCGCAAACCTTTTGAGGGGACACAAAGAGCATGGCCTGGGTCTTATCAATGTTCAGTACAAGGCAGTTGTGGGTGAGCCAAATTTGGACTTTGTGGAAGTCAGAGGTGAGCCTGGAATTAATATCAGTCAGGGATTTAGAGCCAGAGTAGAGCACCAAGTCATCAGCATATAGAAGAGTATGACAGTGGGAAGGGGTGTTGGGAATATCATTGATAAAGATAGAGAAAAGCAGCATGCCCAGGATGGAACCTTGAGGAATGCCAGTGTCTATAGAGGCAGGGGTGGAGAAGGCCTTATTGAATGAGACAAATTGATGATGTTTACAGAGGTAGCTAGAGAATTGCTTTAAGGTACTGTAGAGGTAGAGACTCCAAGGGTCTCAGCTTTGTGTAGGAGGAGGGAGTGGTTAACCAGGTTGAAAGCCTTGGTTAGGTCAATGAAAATGACCGTGGTTAGCATACCTTTGTCAATGTTAGATTTTTCATTGCTAGTGAACTGGGCAAGGGCAGTAGAAGTGCAGTGAGCAGGCCTAAAGCCATGTTGGGCAGAAGATAGCATGTTATATTTTAGTAGGTAGTCTGAGACCTGAGAGTAAACAAGTTTTTCCAAATGTTTACTAAGGGTAGGTAGAATAGCAATAGGGTGGTAGTTATTAATAGATTTAGGATCACCCTTCTTAAACACGGGTATGATCTTTGCCATCTTCCATTTGCTGGGGACAGTAGAAGTAGTAAGAGAGAGGTTAAAGCGTTGGGTGATGGGGAGGGAAGGACAGGGGCCTCCAGCTTAAATATTTTTGGTTCAGTCCCATCTGGACCGGCACTAATGAAGGGTGGGATGGTGTTCAGGAGACACAGAACCTCACGGCGCAAGACAGTGTGAAGGTACAGTGGACAGACAGAAGGATGGGTAAAAGAGGGGAGAGCTGCAAGGTGTAAGATATAAGAGAATCGAAATGAGAGAGATCAGAAAAAAAATCAACTGAATGCATTAGCAGTGATGGTAGGATTATTATAGTTTGCATTGCCAATTACCATATTTGGAGGGGTTTGGTCCCTACTATTGCCCAATAGTCCATTGATTTGTGACCAGAAGCTCTTGGGGTCTCTAGCCATGATAAGAAGAAGATTTATTTTATTTAGTTATTGATTCATTTGGTAACCAGGTTGGTGCACTGATCCGAAGATCTTTTTCAGGCATGGCCTGGGCCAGAAGCTGGCACATGCCGCATAAAAATACAGTGAGAGAGCAACGTGTATCATACAGGGAACATTACAGTGGAGGTCAAGCTAACAGAGAAAATATAAGGTAAACAGTACCAGGTACATCAGCAATTGAGCAAACAAGGTATATAACATTTAGGTAAACAGGGTAAAGTTGCTCCATCATTCAGCAAAAGGAATAACAATAGTATTCAGGATGGGAGAAGAGAGTGGAGCACTAGAGGGGGAGGGGTAAAGGTGAGCTGCATGAGAGGTGAAGCCTTGCTAGCGGCCTGTGGGCAGATGCAGGTGGCGGTGGACAGATAGTGCATTCTTAACAGGGAATTTAGATTTAGAGGTGGGTCAGGGGAACGTAGGGAGGAGGGGAGGTTGTTTCATAGTGAAGGTCCAGCTGCAGAAAAGGCTCTTAGACCCATCCTCATAGTTATGTTAGGGTGTTCTAGTTGAAGATATGAAGACTGACATAGATTGCTGCAGTAGGTTCTAGGCCAGTTAAGGAATTGATAGTGGAGAGTAGGAGGGATTATGCAAAGTATCAGCAATGGTCCGGGCCAGCAGGTAGGAGCACTGTGCTTGTGGAGGGACTGGTAAAGAGTGCAGTGGTGAGTGAGGAGAGGGGAGCATAGGGCAAGGTGACATATACGATTGTAGGTAGCATCCAGGCGGTTAAGGTTGGTATTGGAGGTGACGGAGTACACCGGGTAGCCATAGGCAAGGATGGGATGGAGATTGCCATGGGCAATAGCAAGCCAGGCTTCTGGCGAGAGGTGGTTGATCATGTGATAGCAGAGCCCTATCTTCTGGTTGATGCACCTAATCAGTGAGGCAATGTGGTCAGTGTAGGTTAGGGACGGGCCCAGGATTACCCCCAGACACTTGAAGGTGGAAACAGTGTCAAGGGGAGATCCATCTGAGGATTTGACAGTAAGAAGGCCACCATTGTGGGTTAGAGCAGAGAGTTTCAGTTTGGAACCAAAAAGCATGGCCTTTGTTTTGGCAGCTTTGACCAACAGTTTGCTGGTGGAGAACCAACAATGTACCTTGCAGAAATCATCGGTAAGAATGGCCGATAGAGAGGAGGGGGAGAGGTCATTTTGGTATAGTAATAAGTCGTTGGCATAGAGGAATGATTTACAGGGTAGGCCCTCTGATGGGAGAGAGTTAATGAAGAGGGAAAAGAGGAGGGGGCCAAGAACAGATCCTTGGGGTACACCCACAGAGACAGGCAGGAGGTGGGAGGTGACACCACCAAGTCAGAGCAGCTGTGTTCTACCAGAGAGGTAGTTAGTTAGCCAGGCAGTGGAAGCAGGGGAGAAACCAAGGGCGCCGAGTTTTGCTATCAGGATGTTGTGATTTACAAGGTCAAATGCCTTTGACAGATCAACAAACACTGCACCAGTTAACGTCCCTTCATCCATATTCCGCAGCACATGGTCGGTGAAGAGGGCAAGGGCCATGGTAGTGCTGTGCTCCTTCCGGAAACCATGTTGCTGAGGCAAAGGAGATTATATTTGGAGATATGCTCTGTAATTTGATAGTTCCCAAAGATCCCAACAGTACTTACTTTTAGCCACCCTGATTGCTTTTTTACAAACACTTCTCATAGCATGAAAAGCGAGCCAATCGGCGTGTAAGGAAGAAGATTTGAATTGGCCCAACATTCTTCTCTAGCTTTGAGTATAGAGAGTAGGGGGCTATGCAACCATCTAGTAGGTGTCCCTCTAACCAGGCATCTGGTGACCGGGATGTGCTTCTGTTGAAGGGAGGTGAGAGTGGAGGTGAAGTATTCAGTAGCAATGTCAACATCACAAGTGGAGAAAAGAGAAGACCAGTCGACACAATTGAGGTCAGCAAGAAAGGCATCAGGTTTGAGAGTCGAGAGGTTTCTTAGGGTTAAAGAGGACCAGTCAACACTACTAAGGTCGGCAAGGAAGGCATCAGGATTGAGAACCGAGAAGTCTCTTAGGGTTAACACCTTGGGGGACAGAAAGGGGAGCTAGTATTCCAAACACAAAACACTGGTGAGTGGTCACTGATCGAGTCAGCAAGGGTACCAGCTGTGGCGATCCTGTTCTTCCTATTAGTTAGGACCCAATCAATGAGAGAGTGGTGAGCCCCATTACTGGAGTATCTAGGAGGGTCAGTTATTAGTTACGAGAGGTGGGCCTTGCTTAGGATAGACCCAAATGCTGTTTAGTTAGCACCAAGCCAGTCTAAATTAAAATCACCCATGAGAATGATCATGCCATTGACTGTTGTGTTGGGGTCAGGGTGAGATGGGCAAACTAAATACATGGCACAGTAAGCAGAAGCAACAGACTGTCTTTGTGAGTAAGCAGGTCTGGGTGAGTGAGCTCCATTCATACTTCAGGCCATAGATTGCTGACATGTTGCTGTGACTAGCTCTATGCTGCACCACCTCCCCCAATAATTGACTGATACCCAAAATTGACAGCACAGAAGGTAGAGTCAGAGAATTAGATATAGTGTTGCACAGCTGGCTGATTAACCAACTGACCTACAGCAGTGTGTCTCATAAGTAAGCTAGACTTGCTGTACCACCAGCATTGCATTGTCACTGTCTCTTTAAGAGCTAGTGCACTGAGTTTCATTGTTAGACTCTTAGATACTTACTGTAGTGCATGCTAATAAGCCTAACTAAGGGACCCGCATCAGTCACTGTACATAGCCTTGGGAGATGACCAGTGACCAATCATTCGGAGTTTTAAAAATCTCTTGGACATTGCAAAATAAATGGAAACTCCCAAAGCTGCAGCATGTGGCTGCCGTTGGCTGTGGGGGATTCTGGGATGTGTTCAGAGCAGCGAGTTATGAAAAATGTTGGGGCAGGGGACAAGTAGATCAACCAGATGTACTAGTAGCTAAAAACAATAGCTTTAAGTAAAACTGTTTTTTTTCTTGCCTAAATCTGCTAATCAGGGACAGTCCCCAGCATAGGCGTGGGAGCAATATTTGCTAGTGGTGAAAACGCCATCATATAGTTTTTCTAGTAATAATGTGTTTCTGGAAAAAATACATAATAACCTTTATGCTTTTTATTTTATTTCATTTCAGTCCTTAAGGGAGGTATGTGGTGTTGAAGTTTTTAAACATTCCTGCTTGCTTGATAAGCCCACCATGAATAAATCAAACTTATAAAATGTCATAAAAAAATCTAGAAATCTCATTGGCCAAGAGACATCAACTGACCGTACATTAACTCTCTATAAATGCACAGCCATCCTGGTCCTAAAGCGCATCACACAGTGATCAAATCAGTCCTCCTACAACCAAAACTATCTTAAATCAGTCTCCCTACAACCAGAATTGATCTTCCATTACAAATATAGCTGCTATACCTGCACTGTAAAAACCTTCAACTGGGCCCTAGAAATAAAACTACCTGAAATAAAAAATAAAACAAATTAATTAAATGTTGTTTCTCAGATCATCACATGCTCCTTACACACATAAACAAATTAGAAACTTTAAGTATTGTTTACAGTTTTCATACAATTGCTTTCTTTGTTGACAGTGAAAAATTCCCCTTCTGTCTTTACCTGCTCATCAGAGAAATCTCTTCTGCCTATTCTGATAGCGAGATGATTGAGTCTGTGGTTTTAGAAGAGGCCTTTGATATGTGTGTGTGTGTGTGTGCACACAGTATGTTAGGAGGCCCTTGTTAGTCGAGCGGTGCCCTTCGTTAATCTCTAAATGGCCATTCTTGAGCTGAAAAATGGAAGAGAAATTAAGCCCCATTCATTTCAATGGGGCACACCCCTGTGCTCCCCCTGGTCAAACGTCATTACATGCTTGAGCGCAGGGGCATGTCAGCATTACCAGGGCACTATGAATCAATCGGGCTGGCTGTCACTAAGCAAAAGTTGTGAGGCATGTATCAAAGGTATGGGATACTATTTATTCTTGAATCCTGGCTAGAATAACTATCGCTGAGGGCAGCTACCACAACATGTAAGTGGTAGCTGCTCTTAGGTAGGGTGGAAATTCTCTTTAAGGTTTATTGAAGCAGAGAAATGTAGCTGTGTCAAAATTCCAGCTAAGCAAGTATTGTGCTTAGAAAGGAGTACATGGAGTAAACAGTACATCCAGTTCACAGCCATATGTCAGGATACCGTACACCCCTCTCTCACTGGGGTGAAATTTTATTGTTTAGTGTCCTCCCAGTTTGAGATAAACAGTAGGGAGATTTGGAAATGGCCTGCACAAGGTAATGCCACGTGACTTCACCTCTCCAGACCTGCTCTCACCAGGACTAGGAGGAAACCAGTAAGCCATGCTCCCAAATCAGAGCTGCTTTCTCATTGCAGTCCAATAAGGACCCAACAGGTGATGCTGTAGAAATCCATGAGAACAGCACTGATCTAAAAATGTAATCCACAGTTTAAATAAGAACAAAATATAGTTCAAGAAAATTACCACATCTGCTGTTTTGGTATGTCAATATTTCTAAGATACTTTGATGTTAGAAAAATCAATGAGCAGACTGCGCAATATCGAAAAATAAAAAAAAAACAAAAAAAAAAACCTCACTCCCTATTATGAACTCACTATAGAGCTGTGCCTTATATAGAGTACAAATTACTCTACAGTCTCCCAAACTAAAATCAGCAGTTTTGACTAAAGGATAAGCAAAAATTCCTAAAGAAGGAACAGAAGGGACCTTGGTTTCACATAATAATAATAATAAACTTTATTTTTATGGTGCCTTTCAAAACCAAGGTGCCTAACAAAGTTACAACCACATAATCATAAAATGTCACCACAACATAATCAACAAACATCTTAAAAACAGATAATCATAACATCTTAAAACTTTCCAACAGTTAAATGCTATTTCCGTCAATTAAATACCATATGCTTGACTCCATAGCCAGGTTTTAAGTGCTTGTTTAAAATGCTCCACGGTCGTGTGCTCACGTAATCAACTGGGTAGAGAATTCCAGAGGGTGGGGGAAGCATACATAAATGTCCTAGCCCCAGAAGATTTCAAACGTACCCTTGGAATCTCTAGCAACTCGTCATTGGCTGAGCGGAGTGATCGCCCAGGGCAGTGAGGAACCAGAAGCTCTTTCAGGTAGTCTGGGCCAAGTCCATGTAGGGCGTTAAACATCAGAAGACCGACCTTAAAGGTGATCCGCCACTGAACAGGCAGCCAGTGCAGTCTGCGCAGCACCGGCAAAATATGGCAGGACTGCGAGGTAGCCATCAAGAGCCGTGCCACAGCATTCTGCACTAGCTGCAAGCGGTGGATCTCTACCCCAGGTAGCCCTAGGTAGAGGGAGTTGCAATGGTCCAGGCGCAAGGTCACAAAGGCATGGATCAGAGTAGGAAGGACCCCGGATGGAACAAGGTGCCTGATCCTGGCGATATTCCTCAGATGGTAAAATGAGGATTTGACGACAGCTGACACCTGAGAGTGCAGGGTCAACCCATTGTCAAAAATTACTCCCAGGTTCCGCACCTGTTCAGAGGCTGGTAATGGCTCACCCCCAAGATCTATACCCGAGGGTGAACCCCCATCCAACCTCTCTATCCGATGACCTGGATCCACAACCGAGACCTCGGTCTTGTCAGAGTTCAACTTTAACCAGCTGGTATTCATCCACTCCTGGATTTCAGCAAGGCAGTTATTAAAGACCGAGACAGCTCTATCCTGGTCGGGGGAAAAAGAAAGGTAGAGCTGGGTATCATCTGCATAGCAGTGAAACCTCAGCCCATGCCTTCTTACAATGTCTCCGAGGGGCAGCATGTACACTGTGAACAACATGGGGACAGCACTGAGCCCTGGGGAACTCCACATGATAAAGGGACTGGAGCCAAGGAAAAAACCCCGGACACCACCCTCTGAGATCTTCCCGTGAGAAACGATGTAAACCACTTGAGGACCGTACCCAACAGTCCACAAATGAACCTCAGGTGATCAAGCAGTACCCCATGGTCCACAGTGTCAAATGCTGATGAGAGATCTAGGAGAACCAAGATAGAATGGTTCCTCCCATCTCTAGCCATCAGGAGATCATTGAGCACCCAAACCAGCACTGTCTCGGTATTATGCTTCTTTCGAAATACGGACTGGAGGGGTTCATAGATGGCATGGATGGTCAAGTGGTCCTCCAGCTGTGTGGCCACTACTTTCTCAATCACCTTCCCCACAAAGGGAAGGTTAGAGATTGGTCTGTAGTTAGCAAGACAATCTGGGTCCAAAGAAGCTTTCTTCAAGAGTGGTGTTACCATCGCCTCTTTCAGGGAGCTTGGAAACTCACCTGTCTCCAAGGAGCACCAGACTATTCGAGCTAGGACCAGGTCAATGACATCACTAAAACCCAAAATTAGGGAAGTAGGTCCCGGATCAAAACTACAGCATGTAGTGTGCACACTCTGGACAATTTGCATGACATCCATGAAGGCCTGCTGACCAAAGGTACTCCAAGAAGAACCAAGATATACGAACCTGCGCTGGTCCACCACAACACCCGTAGAGTGTGCCGGCTGGAAAGCCGCCCTGATGTTGACCACCTTATTTGCAAAAAATTGAGCAAGTTCTTTGCACTATTCTTGCAAAAAAGCTTTCTGGATTTGTAGACAGGCTGGGTTGCACAGTCTGTCCACAGTTCAGAACAGCTGAGCTGGTCGATTTTGAGCAGCTGCAATCTCCCCGGACAGGAACTTTGCCTTCTTATGGGAGATTTCGGATTGATAGGCTTGATAATGGTCCATCAATCTAAGGCGGTCAGCATCAAGAGAGGACTTCTGCTAACAATACTCCAACCTTCGCCCAAGTCGCCGCATCTTCCTCAGAGTCCCGTCAAACCATGGGGATTGAGGCGAAGGGAGAGTGGATGAACACGGACAGGAGCAATGATATCCAGAGCTATCATGATGGCCGAATTATAGGCCACCACGAGGGGTTTCTGGATCACTGTCTCACCTGAAGGAGGGTATCTCACCAGTGCAATACCCCTTTGTGCTGCATTACTGTGTCAGTATTGGGTATTAGCCTAAGTTGCTTGTGTGAGACAAGATCCCATGGCCTTCTGATCTTTAGTCCAAGACTCATGTAGGCAATGTACTAACCCACTGGCACTGCTTTTCAAGCACTCAAGCTGGTATAGTTGGCCTACAGAAATAGAAGAAAGAGGGGACAGTGGCCATTAGTTGAACAAGGGGTATAGAGTGAGGCCTCAGCTGTAGCCAGCAGGAGAGCATTGAGTTAAACATAAAATTGCGTATGTAACACCCTTCTGGGGAGAGAATTTACAGTGGGTCCTCATGACACACTGTTCCCTTTTAGAGTCCTTGGGCCTAGAACCCTTAATGGGTTAAAATTTCCTTCCTCCAGGGGAACCGGTCAGCCATTGGTTGGGAGCACTTCTTGGGGCAGGTCTTGCTTAGCCCACATGAGAGTGCGTGGGGGTGAGTGAGGGAGTTGGAAGGTGGGAGCGTGGGCAATTGCTCGCTTCTGCAGGACAGTCCAGTTTCTTGGTATGAGAGGCTCAGTCCAGACCCTGTGAGTATGTGGCGGTGGGTGTAGATTTTCGAGACTGTGATAGGAGGGGGAGTAACAGGTTGTTAACATGTGGTCACCTTGGGATTCAAACCCATGCAGAATGTGAACTGAGTGCAGGAATGAGAGCAAGATGGGACTTCACATCCATGAGAACAAGCACCAAGGGGCAGCTGAAGTAAGTTTAAGTGCAATTTTTCAGCTGTCAGAAGGCAATAGGGAGATTTGGAGGAAGGACTGCTCTCTGGGTTCCATGTGGCCCATATTATGACCTCGAGTAAAAAGAGAGGTCACCTTGAAGTTTGGTGAAGTCTTGGCAAATAATGGGAGGTCAGCCTGAGGATGTGGTTGCTGTCCTGTGCATGAAGTTGTGGTTAGTGGAGTTAAGGACCGTGGATCCTGGCCTGATGGAGATAGTTAGCCAAGCCAAGCTGAATACTGTTGAGGAAATGGCTAATAGTTGTGCTGCCCTAAATTTGGACCAAAGTGTGAACCAACTTTCTGAATACTGCCATTTCATGGACAAATAATGGACAATGCTGGAACATGGAGAATGGACAATGCTAGGACATTGATATAGAGTATCCCTCTGTCCAATACCTCACCTTTTCCCCACAGGGATTGAGCAACCCACTGACTTCCTCTCCATGGAGGAAAGTTAATGATCAAATCAAGTTGAATCTAAATGTTGAATCAAGTTGCAATTAAAGTTTTATTGTTCCTCTATATATATGGTTGGGACTGTGTTTCTGCTGGCCATGTTGCCTTGTTTACTAATCAAACTTGCCTCCTAGCCCAATGCCCCGTAGAAGAAGAACTGTTCTGCAGTCCTGAAGAACAAAATGTAAGCCATCTTTAAAGTTTGTGTTGTGGGTCCCCCTCCCCACAGACTTAACACTTGCATAGACACTGGGGGGAGGGGGGGCTACATTAAAAATTAGTATTAATTTATTTTTTTGATGGGGACTGGTTGTTTTTTTGTACTGGTATGTGTATGCAATGTCTGTGTGAGTCATCTATATATATTATGTGTGAATACTGCAGGTATGTATCTGTATGAGAGGTGGTCATGTTCACATACACATTTGCCCTTCCTGTGTATGCTTACTTCTGTGCTTCTTGTGGTGTGTGTGGATGCAGGTTTTGGGCAAGTGCCTGAGGGTCTGTGGGTAAGGGTGAGAGTCATGGGTTTTGGTGCAAGTTGAGTACATATGCAGTTGAGGAGTTATGGGTGCTGAGTGTACTTGTGGAAGGGGTGCTTTTTATAGCTGGTAATGGGAAGGAGGGTAAGATGGGTGCTGAGTGGACCGAGACATGGTGTAATTGCATTTCACTCTTTGGGGGCTGCATGGGATACACTGGTAACAGGATGAGGGGGGATGCTGTCATGTCTGTATCAGTTCCAGCACTGCTAGTATCACACTCATTGGTGTACACGGACTGCCATGCTTGTTAGCCTACAGTCCTGCATTACCAGTATTGAACTCATTGGCACTGTATATACTCTCCTATAAATCGACCTAATATATAATTTGACCCCCTTTATCTTGTCAATTTTAGTAAAAGTACAGAGATTATTTTGCTGCCCAGCTGAAGGGGAAAATCTGTTTTCTGATGAATATCTGGCACACAGTCAACTGCACACAAAATCAGGTTACACAGCTGCAAAATGGTTTACTATTATAAAACTCCAGTAATAGGTCAACCACATAGATAATTAGAGTCTCCTTTCTTGGAGATCTATTTTTTAGCATAAAAACAAAACTTATACACAAGTATTTTTTTCCCTATTATGAGTTGTTGCTCCCAGAGCATGGTGGGCGGCTATGGCCCTCCCTCGGAGGGACTTATCCTCTGGCCTTGTGCATCCCTGCTCATGCCAACCCCTGGTAGTTCCCCCATGGCTTTCCCCCCACTGCAGAGCCAGGGAGGAGAGCGCTGGCTTTCTCCCTTCCCCCAGAGCATAATCCAGAAGCCCAGGGGTGGCACAGGGACACAGGGCCATCATAGAGCTCGCCAGCTCCCTTTTCCATCTTTTACTCCCGTCCCCCCCTGCCACTGACATAGGGGCACTCCCGGCCCATACTGCCCTCGGGCCACTGCCAGAGTGCAATCAACGAGCGGGATGACAAACCTCCCCCCACCCAAGAGAGGAGAGCAGTCCTCCAGATGCTCGATCCTCTCTCGCCCCTGCCGACCCCCGGCGATCCGGGCTCATTCCCGAACCTGGGTCGCCAGCATGATGTGAGGTGTAGTGACCAGTGCCTCAACATCCAGTGCCACAAAGCAGGCCAATACATAAGTATTTACAGTATATCTTGTCTGCTGTTTGTTTGCATACAGTTCCTGCATTACTAGCATCTAACCCATTATTGTATATCTGCTGCCACATGTGTCTGCATACAGTCCTGCACCAGTATCAAACTCATTGGTGCATATTGGCTGCCATGTTTGTAAGCAATAATACCCAACAGGGTGGGCAGTATTGGGCTATACTGGACTGCCCAGGGGTGTAATGAGGCCTTATAGCCCCTGGAAGGTCCGGCATAGCCCATACTGCCCACTCTGGAGGTATTATTTGGCTTAGAAAATGGGCACTGTAATAAAAAATAATATAAAAAAAGTTAATAAAAAATTAGTTTAAAATAAGTTATGTAATAAAATAGTTCCTCTGCATGCATGGTTACCCCCCTCCCCCTGCCCCAAACACACACACACGGGGCTTTTGAAAGCATAAGGAGTGAGGTAGTGTTTTGTTTTATTTTTTACTTTAAACCTCATCAGCATGGTTCAGATGGGAGGAGTCATGGAACCACCAGTAGTGCTGATTTGAAGCCACTTAACAGAAAGCGATCAGGATACTCTGCCCGAGGGAGTAAGACTGAAATATGTGTTGTTAGCCTTCTGTACTTAAGGGCAGTTGCAGTGCTGAAACTGGTCATCAGCACTAATGGTTGTGAAAATTGTGATTGCTAGAGCTAGTTTAATACATTTTAAGCTGTGTCCGTTAATTTCTTTGCCATTTCCCTAATTAGGTACTGACCTTGTGCTTGTGAGTGGGGGTGGAGGGTGGGGGCTTGCTGGCAAAACCAGATTAAAATAACATGGAAGGATTTATTTTACTTATTTGAATTTCAGTGGGTATTTTTGTTTTGATAAATAGTAGCA
Source organism: Neoceratodus forsteri (assembly GCA_016271365.2). Lineage (NCBI taxonomy): Eukaryota > Metazoa > Chordata > Ceratodontiformes > Ceratodontidae > Neoceratodus > Neoceratodus forsteri. The sequence goes on along the minus strand of CM028129.1, from coordinate 1,397,917,800 downwards.
ATTGCTTAAGTTTTGTTATTATAGCCTAGATTGTGGTCGGAACGAGGAGTTTACTGAAACCGTACATTAATTGCGGTCCCGGTCCTGAAACAGGAAAGCAGCACTAATGCTACTGTGGATTGTGTTTAGTTTTGCTTTCTTTATATTTTTTCTACTGTACCCAGTAGCCATCGGGACATTGGCAGAGGTGCCAGCGATCGGCTGCTGAAGATGTTTATGGACTGTGGTAGGAACTAGTATTTTTTTATCCTGCATTGAGAGACATTACAAATGATAATTTTTAAGCAAAAATACATAAAATGACTGAGATGGAGGTGGAGGGTAGAAACGGAGGATCAACTAAAAGTCGGGCACGATGACTATGCTAAACGGTGTGACTGCTTAAGCTGATGCCAGTTATTGTATTGTTTTGTAGCTGTAAAAAAATGAGAAAAGGCAGCTTGAATTTTGTTACTCTCTGTAGTCACAGGCTGAACTTGTAAATGTGCCACTTGAAGTCGGGTGGTGAGGGGGAGGTCTCGCTCGCTAAGCGAGAAAAAAAAACATGGCGGTAGTAGCCATTTTCAATATTCTACTGGCACATTACTATTTAGAACATTATGAGGCAACAGAGACTGGGACTAGTTATTTCCTGGTCTCTGTTGCCTCATACCCTGACCGACTGATTGCCTGTTTTAGCCAATCAGGATCAAGAATAAACATTACTATTTTCTAAGAAAAATTGCACAAGCAAGGAAACACATTCTAGCCGCTATTAAGAGGTCATTTATCACTAGAAATGAAACCTGTATTGTTCCACTGTACAAATCCTTCATTAGACCTTACACAGATAATGCAGTCTCCTTTTGGACCCCCATCTTTGCAAAGATAAAAAAAAAAAAAATCAATGAAAATATGCAAAGAAGAACAACGAAGCTAATCCCCAGCATTAGAAAATTGCCTTATAGGTTAAGATCTTTAGGGCTATATGACTTAAAATTAAGAAGGGACCATGGCGACATACTTTTACTCTACATCTTAAATGACTATGAACTTACGAAGGAATGCAACATTACAATATCAGATATATCAACATATCTAAGATGTCATAACAGGCAGGTACCTATACCTAGGGCAACAACGAACAAATGCAAACATTATTTTACAATTTTATCCACTATACTTTGGAACTCTCTTCCAAGGGCCTACGTCCACCTTAACAAGACCGAATAAGATCAAGTAGTGTTGTGATCCTGGTCCTTAGAAGGGATTATTTTAATTTTATAAGGGGGGAATCAAAGATAAACTGTTAGAGGTAACAGAGGCCCACAGAGCAGAAGCAAAGTGAGACATCTTTAAGAAAGATATTCTAGAAGTCATGAATAACTGTATGTGAGAAGTTACAAAGAAAAACAAACATGAGGAACCTGCTGTATTGCATTTTTAGAGCAAGTAAGAGAGGAAGCGAGAGATGAAAGAATATCTTTTGAAAGCTAAAGGGCCAGATATTCAAAACTTTGCCCTGGGGCTAAATTAGCACTGCCCAGTGTGTTAAATTAGCCCGGAACCAATAGCGTGCTATATTCAAAAGGGACCGCCTACACCTGCTGAATATAGCGTGCTAAGGAAACCGGGGAAACTGTGCTGGGAGTGCAGTGCAAAAATAGCTTGGGAAATAAGACAGCTCTGAATATAGGATCCAGGAAGTGCAAACCACAACAGCAGCCCAGTGCACAGCAACATGAAGGAAGGTAGAGGTGAACCATGTGGCCAATGTGTGTGCTAGCAAAGGAGTGGACTCATTAAAGCTGCAAGCACCAGTGCATGTGAAATTCTGCAGAAATGTACCATGTTTCTGAAATGTTTGCACAGCGCAAACACATTTGTGCAGGTTTTGCACAGAGCTAAGCCATTTGCCCAGCGCTATCACGTTTGGCCGGGGCAAAAATTTGCTATATTCAAAAGTGACATGCAAATGAGCCAACTTAGGCAGTCTGTGGGCAAACATCCAGAGTAGCAGCTCATTATGTCCTGATTTGCATGCAGTTTGCCCAGTGCTATTGCAGGGTCCCTCAGCTCCACCTGTAGGTCAGTCTGGAAGTACAGGGGCTGGCTGGGTCTGCCCACAGCTCCACCTGTAGGTCAGTCTGGAAGTGCATGGTGGTAGCTGCAGGCTACATTTGTACAGAACCGCATAGAATATTGTGCCTCAGGGGACTACACAGCACAGGCACAGGTGGTGGTGCTGCATGCAATAGTCGAACTGTAGGTCCTGCTACAGTGCACAGCAGACACTACAGTAACAAGTGGGCCAGTAGTATGAGGGACACAGCAATGTCTATGGTGTGTAGAGCATCAATGACTGCTGCACTTTACACCGTGACAGGCCAGTCTTGCAGGTGTATGCTGACAGTGGACATTACTGTTATGCTGTTGTGCGACCCACAGATGCTACACCACTGGCATGGAATACTCACAGTGACATATACATGGCTGGCTGCATGTGCTGTGGTGTCTGTACATCTGTGCGGTATGTGGCTGGGAGGAGCACATACCATTAGACAGGTACACTGGTGTTGGGGTATTTCCTACATTCCACCATTTGTACTGCATGTATTGTCCCAGTCTTGTGGCAGCACCCAGTATGTGGTGCAGACTGGCCACCTGTACACCCTCCCCTCAACACCCTCCATGCTCCTAGTGCTGCATGTGTGTGCTGGATCCTGTTGGTGTCCACCGAAGGGTGGTCTGCAGGTGTGTACTGTATGGACACACTGCCATAGTGTACACTGGGTGCTGGGTCACCAATTAATGCCTGGCATGGTTGGGACCGGTGGCAGATGATGGCAACATAGAAGGTGCCATCCGTGTGCAGCATGTTTCTGCCATGTCTGATGTCTTTATATGTTTAATATTTACTGGTTAGGGTCAATTAACCACTGCTGGCAGATCCTCGTAAACTCCATAATTCACACTTGTGAAAGTTCCATAAACCATGGTTCTACATCATGCAAAGCTGCGCAAAGCCACAAAGTCACCCAAAGCTGGTTTTTCCAGAGTTAAGACTACCTTTTCCTGCATGGTAATTTGCACCTTGCAAAGTGTCACGCTAAGTCACATTAAAACACTTTGTGTGGCGCTAATGCACTGAATGTAGCATTGCGCCTGTATTCATGTACATGTCCCCTCTTTTTGCCCCTTGCATACATTATACTTTTGCCTGGTGCTAATGCAGTTTGCCCACGCTATTTGGCCTTTTGAATATAGCGGACCCACGCAAACCCGGCTCAAACCAAACGCAAACAGTTTGTGTGCAGCACAAAGTTTTGAGTATCTGGCCCATAGGGGCTTAAAAATAAGGAAGACTGGCAAGTTTACAAGTAACATCAAAGGAAGCAAAAAGGCAACCAGAGAAGTCCAGGCTGACACAGAACTCAGAAACTGCAGAGGGAGTTAAAAAATAGACTTAAGAAAGATGGTGAGTGGGTAGAGGAAGATAAGCAAAAGGATGAAGTTCTGAACAATTATTTGTGCTCAATTTTTACAGCTGAGGATAGAGGTCCACTTCCTAACAACAAGATAAAGATTGATGTGGAGCTGAGAATTGAATGAAACCTTACAGTTTTTTTCCATCCTGTTTTTATAGTCCTCTCCATGGCGACCCCCTTCCGACCGACCCCCCCAGGCCATCATCACCCGGCTCCTTCAGAGCTCACCTTGCCGTCGTCGTCCTCTGCCATAGAACTGTGGCGAGTGCCCAGCCACCAGTACGAGGCCTGCAAGGGGTCGGTCTTCATCCTGTCATTGAGGTGTTTTTCCTCTGTTTTCTACCTTTATCCCTGAGGTCATGGTAACATGGTCGCACATGCACTTGGAGGCATACATGCGTCCCGAGGCCTGAATGACTCTGATCCTCCCACCCAGCCTAGCGTCAGCCCCCTCCAACACTACCATCGAGCCTCCACCCGGTGGCAGTCAAGGGCTGGGAGGGCTTACCTTCCCAAGCTGAGAGAGGAGAGCTTTCTGGTGGCCACTCGATCCTCTCTCAGCCCTCCCCCCGGCCAACCCCCAGAGGCCTGAGCTCGCTCCCAAACACAGGTTGCCAGTGTGGGAGAGGTGAGATGCTAGGCACCTCTGCCCTCTGTGCCACTGGGATGTTAAACCTATACAGTTTAAAGAGGATAGAGTTAAAAAGGGGCCGGAATTACTTAAGGTAGATAAAGCTCCAGGTCCTGACAGTCTACATCCATGAGTACTGAAGGATCTAGGACTTGAGCTTGTGGTTCCCCTGACTAAACTGTACAGGTGCTCTATGGAGACAAGGGTGGTTCTAAAGGACTGGAGGAATAAAGTGGTAGTGCCACTATGTAAGGGTGGGGATAAAGAAGAATTGAGCAAATAACCCTATGTATATTGTATATGGGACTTGTGTCCCATTGGAAAGCTCATCAACTATTTCCTTGTATACCACGCCAAGTAGAGTCATACATCACAGTCATTAAAGTCATATACCAACTCTGGTTGTGTTATATGACTTTAATTGGCATGATATACGACTTTGTCACTGAAGCTCCAGTCTTCCTTCTGCACCAAAGTCTGTCGTGGGCTGCATTTTTTTTTATATATTGGGGGGGGGGTGTTTGGAGAATCATGGTGCAAGACTAAAACTAAACAGAAAGTGTGTGGAGGTACTATACTCTTGCAAGCCTTCCATGCAACTGCCATCCATGCTGAATAGAACAGGACACCTTTACCAGCTCAAGCCCAACCACATAGCACTCCTGACTGCCACACTGACTCAAATCACATTCCCAACTGCCACACCGACCTGAACTGCATACCTGACCACCACACCGACCCGAACTGCACACCATTCCCATCCTCAACAGCACACATTAAGGGGCCAACAGCCCTAGCCACACTCTTTAAATAGGAGGATCTTGTACTATAAAAATGTAGGAGGGACAAAATGTAGCAAGGGAAGCCTAGAAATGGTCACAAATGTGATCTAAAAAAAGATAATAGCCATTCTAATGTACTATATAAAGCAAAAATGCTAGAAAAGTATAGTATATGAGGATATAATACCATTTCAGGGGCTATTTATCTCAATAAACCCACTTGCCCTTCAGGCTTGTGGGTTATTGGCCAATTAGTCCCCTTGATGGCATTATATCCTCATGTACTGCACTTTCCTTGCATTTATTCTCTATATAATGCATTGATGGGAATTGTGTCCTATTGAAAGCCCATCAACTATTTACCTGTATACCATGCCAATTAAAGTTATATACCACAGTTATTAAAGTCATATATCATGGCTGGCCATGATATATGACTTTAATTGGCATGATACATGACTTTGCCACTGAAGCTCCAGTTTTCCTTCTGCATCAAAGACTGTCTTGAGCTGCAATTTTTTTAAATAATGGGTGGTCTGGGGAATCATGGTGCAAGGCTAAAACTAAACAGAAAGTGTGTGGAGGTAGTGTACTCACCCAAGCCGTCCATGCAACTTCTGCCAATGCAGAAGACAACAGAATACCTTTACATGTTCAAGCCCAACAAGATGACACTCCTGACTGCCACACTGATGGGAACCACACTCCTGACCACCATGCCGTCCTGAATCACATGCCATTCCTGTCCTCAACTGCACACCTTAAAGGACCGACAACCCTAGTCACGCTTTGCTTAAACAGGAGGACTGTGCACTATGAACTCCGGCCAGACCCATGAAGAACTCACCTCCAAACTTCAAACTGATTTCAACAAAATCCAACACTGGTTCAAAACCAACCATCTCTCCCTAAATGCCAAGAAAACTGTCTCTATGTCTTTCGGCACTAGACAGCATCTATCCAAACTCACCCCCCCCGATCTTCCATACCCTAAATAACACCATCCTTGATGAAGTGCCCTCCTTCAGGTATCTAGGGGTTTGGCTTGATCGCCACCTCTCCTTTTCCACACACGTGGATGCTATCATTTCAAAACTGCGCCCAAAACTTGGCACCCTCTACAGAAACCGCTCCAGTCTCCTGCTACCTGTCAGATGTGAATTAGTCCAGAAAATGATTCTATCCTCCTTCGACTACTGTGATGTCATTTACAGCTCCGGCTCTAAGACCACCCTAGCCAGACTTGACCCCTTATTTAATGCTTTCTGCTGCTTTGCCCTCGATGCCTCCCCCCGCTCACATCACTGCAAGCTCTACCGTTCACTGGCCCTGCCATCCCTGAGTAACTGGCGCCTAATTCATAGTGTTAAATTCACTTCCAACTTCTGGCTTGGCTCCATCCCGCCCTACCTCATATCCTCCTTATCTTCCCCACCTACCCCCCACCCATGCCCTCAGGTCCACTGACGCTAGGCTATTAGTCATCCCTCGCCAAAGGACCACCGCCGGCCAATCAGCCTTCTCTTACCTCTTCCCTAAACTCTGGAAAGGCCTGCCGGCCTAGATCCACCATTCTTCATCCAAACACTCCCTATCCTCTGCCCTCACTAACTTCCTTGCACCAAATTGCAACTCCCCCTGACCTCCCCCCCTGATAGCTTCTCTTCCCCCATCCTCCCTTAGTGCCTGATCAGCGGCTCGGCCTTCGCCTAATTGTCTGGCTCATACACTGCCCTATGCACTTACACGCTCACTCTTACTCACTCTTTTCACTCCTAATATCTCCCTTTCCTCTCTCCTTCCAAATAACCTACGCTCGTCAGCCTTACGCATAGCTACTAACTCCCCTCTCCTTTCCCCCACTACACCTAAACCACCCCCCTACACACCTAATGTTTACTAGCCCACTCCTCCTCTACCTCCTATCTTCGCTCTCTAACTCCCACTATCAACTTGGGTGCATCTCACTTCAGCTCAAAGTTCTGTTACTGGCACTCAAGTTCTGTTACTGGCACTCAAGTTCTGTTACTGGCACTTATGTAATTCATGTATTGCCTCGATGTATACCCATGATATGTATACCCTGTCCTTGAAGATCATGTTCTGTACTGCTCTTCTTACGTAACAAGTTCAAATGTAATCCCACCCAACTATGTACATTATCTGTATTGCTCTACTGCTAAATTCAACTTTTTTATGCATACCTGCCTCCTCTGTAACCCCTCCCCCCAGGTCACACTGTGAGACGAGCATCTTTTCGCTCAGTGTGCCTTTCCTGGTGAAACATTTTCAATCAATCAATCAAAAGCAGGAGGGACAAAATGTAGCAAGGGAAACCTGGAAATGATTGCAAATGTGATCTAAACAAAAATATAACTACCCTAACATATTAAGTAAAACAAATGCTAGGAAAGTGTAGTATAAGAGGATATAATGCTATCTCAGGGCTAACTAGCTCAGTAAACCTACCTGCCCTTCGGGCTCCTGGGTTATTGGCTAATTAGCCCCCTCAATGGCATTATATCCTGATATACTACACTTTCCTAGCATTTATTCTTTCTTGCGCTCTCTCTGTCTCTCTCTCTAATTGCTGCAGAAGACCTACTGAATAAAGCAATGTAATTTCAATGGTAATTAGTTCCCTTTGTCATTCAGGAATATGTGACACTGCCAGGATGAAGTGAATGCCACAGTTTCCTGCATGACAAAAGGGACTAATTGCCATTGAAATTACATTGCTTTATTCAGTAGGTCTGCTGCAGCATACTGCAGAGTGTGTTAAAAGTGTTTCATCCTGGGGGACACCACTGTAAATACATATATATACTGTGTATATATATATATATATATATATATATATAGATACACATTCAAAAATATAATTAATGCATCATTTAGGGTTGCCGCAACAAAAGTAGGGAAATGTGTTGTTAGGGTTTCCAACCTTAACACCCCACCCCCCACCTTGCAGGCAGCAAGAGGCATGGGGGTGTGCCTTGGAGTTCTCAGTCCTAATGCTCACCCCATTCCATGTGTAAGTAAGCCAAGATGGTTGCAGTATAGAAGAATAGGGGAGCATTAGGATTGAGAACCCCAAGGCACATCCCCATGCCGCTTGCTGTCTGCAGGGTGGGGGTGGGGTGTTACGGTTGGAAACCCTAACACCACATTTTCCTACTTTTGTCATGGCAACCCTAACTGATGCATAAATAAAGTTTTTTGCAATGAATTTCCTGACTTTTTCAGATAGTTTACTTGTATCCTTATTTGCCTGTGGTAGCGAAGGGCCCTTTGGGCCCTGCACTCCATGCTCTGTGATAGTCCTAATTTGGCTGTGGGAGTACATATGCATACAGTATATGTATGTAGCTGTCAATGCACAGGTCTCTCTGGGTCCTGCACTTCCATTTATAGGACAACAGTGACCAAATTGTCAGCATATCTGTCTTATTACCGCACATCATAACCCCATACAGAAAATTTTCAAATCCCTGCCAAAGCATAATTCTGCACAATTGCAGTGCCATTCTGTGCCATGTGTGTGAAAACACATTTTATCCAGAATTTGAAAAATGGCAGCTGTGACATATATGAGGTGGGGTAATAAGAAGGCTATAATCTGGGGTCAAAATATTTAAAAATTCCAAAGTTAAGAGCGTGCATAGCAAAATTCCAATGAATGGTCATAACTTTGCCATTTTTACAGATTTTGACCACAAATTTTCAACATAACCTTCTTATGACTCCACCTCATGAACAATATAACTGTCATTATACAAATCCTGCCCAAAAGGTGAATCTGCCAAGCGACTGCGAAATCACCTTTCAGGAAGGAGTTGCATAATGGCAGTCATATTGTTCCAGAGGTGGGGTCCCCAAAAGGTCATGTTGAAAATCTGGGTCAAAATATCAAAAAATGATTTAGTTATGCATAAAAGTTGAAACCCCCACTGAAATACATTGAACCGCATTTACCTTGGTTTCCCATATCACAGTTGCCAGTTCCAGCAGCAAGATGTGTCTTTGATCGCAGAGTGGACCCTCAACCTAGAAACTGTTGAGGTGATTGAGGGTGTGTACTGGGGAGTGTGGGGTGTTGGGTGCTGAGTGGGAGCTTGGGTGGGGGGGCTGATTGCAGAGGGACCGTTGTTTTTCTTTCACAGCTTAGTTTGAAAAAAAGTAATTGAGGGACCATTTTCGAAGTTCAGAAACCACATTCACTGAAAATGCCATTTGTCAGTTTGTTTATTGTTTGGTGCAAATGTAATTTTTATGTAGGATTTGTAAGCAACATGCAATGCTGCCCAGGCAGTAGTGACAGTGCTTTTGACCAGGTTTTATTCACCATCCTGTGATGAACGCCAAGCTGATCAGGTGGAAAGAAAAGTAATTAAAACCTATAAATTATCTTTTGCAGCCCTTCTCAAAACGTCTCCTGCAACTGAGATAAGGCAGAGAGCCTCCATTTACAGCTTGAAAGGGATAGAATCTCACAAAGGCTACCTGGCTAAATGGGATATTGATAAAGTCCTAATTAGAATTTAATTAAGTACCCTCACTCACTTTTGAGATAAAGATTTCAATCTTGTGAATGTAAATATAAATAAGCCTCATTTAGGTTCAAACACAGCATGCAATGTTTGTAATGTGGCAAGTTTTAAAAGTATTTCCAGAGTTGGAATTATAAAGATTTTCAGGGCTGATTGTATTGGACGATGGATGCACTCCTCTCTGTTGTATACTCCAACAGTTTCACCATTATTCATTTATTATTAAGAAAAGTGCAAGTAAATAGCAACATGGAATGCTATGCACATATGCAATATATACTTGCATGCATTCCATACAAAGAAAAGATACCAGGCCTGTTGAAATGTTGTGTCAGCCCTCCAACAAGTGTGTGCCTTTTTTCTTTGTGCAATTATATATTTCAAAAAGTGTTAGCTATTTACTTATCAGTGTTAACCACTGTACAAAGAAAAAATAAATAGCAGACAGTGATCGTAGGGTGGGGGAAGGTGCCACTAGACACCAGTGAAATGGTGGCTCACAGCTCAAACTGCAGTCGGCATCACGAGTTCCAGCTGCAGCTGCAGAAGTCAAGAAAATCCCACTGTTCTCATGCAGAGAACGCAGGGAAAGCGCTCCTCACACTAAGCTGGGTTCCCAGGATTTTGGGTGCCCAGAAAAGGTATTTCTTGACATAATTTTAAAAAAAGCAAACATCAGAAGGTAACTAAATGGGTCCCGTTTAGCTAGGTTCTGATGTTTGTTTTTTGAAATCCATTCATTTTATGTTTTCTTTCTCTCAATAACTGAAAAATTAAAATGTTGGATGCACAAAAAAGGATTTCCCACTTGCGATGACCCATTTGCAAAAAAGGGATTAAACTCCTGTGACACAGTATCTATTTTCAAGCTGAACATCTATAATTTCCCATTGAAAATAATGGGAACTTCAAAATTTAATAACTTTGGGACAGATTAATATTCACCAGACCAGCAAAAGGCACATTTGTGAGGCAAAGGCTTGCTACCCTGAAAATTTCAAACCACAATGTAAAACAGTGTCTGAGATACAGGTGGACAAAGAAACAGCAACAAACACACACATTTAGCAGTTTTTCAGACTCTGCATCTCAAAAACAGCACAAATGATTTGAATGAAATTTGCCACATCAACAGAACTACCATAAAAAATTATGCACGCAACATTTCATGCACATATGTTGAACTGCTGCAAAGTTATTAAAGTACAAATATTTTACTTTAACATAGAAGTCAGCCCTCTACCCCAACTATACTGGCGCTACTGCGCCTGTATATAAAAAAATAAAAATCTATCTCTCTATATACAGTATGTATATGTATATGTGTGTATATGTATATATATATATATATATATATATATACACACATGTTCATTGCAAAAAAACTTTGTTATTGCATCAGTTAGGGTTGTCATTACAGTGACAAAAGTTTGGAAATTCAATGTTAGGGTTATCAACCCTATCCTCAATTTTCATTCTTCACACTCCAACAGGCCGGGTTGTGCCTTGAGTTGTCGGCCTCAACTCTCACCCCATTCCATTTGTAAGGAAGCTGAGTGGTACAGTATAGGACAATGGGGTGAGTTGGTCTGCACCCTAAGCACACCCTGACACCTGTTGGTGTGTGGAGAGTGGGGGGGGGGTAGGGTTAGTAACCCTAACATCGAATTTCCAAACTTTTATCACTGTAATGACAACCCTAACTGATGCATTAACAAAGTTTTTTGCAATGAATTTCCCTTCTTTTTGAGAAAGTGTAATGTTATTTTTATGCAGTTGTGGGAGCGCAGAGCCCGGTCCTGTGTTCCCATCATGCATACATTTTGTAATTGTCTCTGATTTTCAAGTGGGAGCACAGATCCCAGAGGGCCCTGTGCTCCCATCTATACGTATATATATAAAGACCCCACTACTGACTCACTGGGACTCTGGATACTTTAATGATATCACATCTATAATGTAGGGCCCTGTGCTCCCATTATTGTATAATGGGATCCAAATGTGGGAGCACAGGGCCCTACAGGACCTGTGCTCCCATGTGCCCATAAGTATAGAGATATAGCGCATGCCTGGAGCCATTCCAGGTAACCCTTGTGCTGCAAAAGTTGCAATATCTCAGGAACCGTAGGAACTTTGGAAAAAATTCCTTCGCAGTTGTATTCCTCGCCTGGCCACCTCCATGCATCCTGAATACACCTAAGCTGCACTTAGCAAAAAATCCATATCTCAAACTGTTTTCAAGATATTGCCACTGAAAAGTGCCATGACTGCCACAATGTTATCCTATGGGAAAATTCACAACTTCAGAGTGCTGTAACTATGGAATGGGTGTCCATTTCTTCACCAAACCAGCACAGGGCACATCTGTGGGGCAAGGGCTTGCCACCCTGCAAACCTCAGCCCAAAAGTCCTGTTTTCTTGCTATGAAGTGGCAAAGAAAAAGGTTTTTGGGGCTGATTACCTGTTTTCACTTTCAGATCATATATTTTTTCCCATAGGCTATAATGGGAAACTTTAAAGTTTAATAACTTTTCAATGGATTAATATTTTTCACGAAACCTTCAAAGGGCCCATCTGTGAGGCAAAGGCTTTATACTCTAAAAATTACAGGCCACAACCTAAAGCCATTTCCAAGATCCAGGTGGACAAAGAAATGTCAAAAAACACAGATTTTTCTGTTTTTCAACACTCTATATCTCAGAAACCACAAAATGGATTCCCACAAAATATGGAAGGTGAAGAGACCAACCACTAGATATAACGCATGCTAAACTTCATGCATATCCATTGAAAGGTTCTAAAGTTATTAACGTTCAAAAATTCAGGTTTAACATAGAAGTTACCTTTCACCCTAACTGTACTGGCACTACCGCGCCAGTATAATATATATGTGTGTGTGTGTGTGTGTGTGTGTATATATATATATATATATATCTATATATTGTTTGCAAAAAATGTTGTTAATGCATCAGTGAGGCTAACTTCATGCCACAAAAGTAGGGAAATGTGGCGTTAGTGTTTCCAGCCCTAACTCCCCCCCAGCAAAAGGAAAAAAAAACATTAGGTTTTGGGTTTCTGGAGTCTTGACGAATCAGTGGTGGGGTCTCCCTTTTGGTTGTCAACCCTAATGCTCACCCCCCCCAGCCCATAGCCTCCAGTCTGAAGCACAAGGTACAGCTCCAAGATGGTGCCTCATAAGGACACACTGTTCAACGGTAGAGAAGCATGGCCCTGTGGGCCTTGCAAGAAGAAAGGAGATCTTATGAGACATTGTTTGCTCAGGGAAAGAGGTGAGCATTAGAGCTGACAACCCCAAGAAAGACCCCACTACTGACTCACTGGGACTCTGGAGACCCCAAACCCTATTGTTTCCTTTTGTTGCTTGGAGGTGGGTTGGGAGTTAGGGTTGGAAACCTTAATGCCACATTTCCCTACTTCTATGGCATTAAGTTACCCTAACTGGTGCATTAATGAAGTTTGATGCAAATAATTTCCTTTCTTTTTGATATAGTGGAATTGTATCCTCATTTATGCATGTCCCTTCAGGACCTGCAGAAACAGGTGCAGATTTTCAGAGCCCTTTGGGTCCTGTGTCATGGGAAGACTCCTTCCACCTACAGAAGTGAAGCGCATGGCACATTCACTTGTTACACATTAATTCTTTACACATTCATGCTTTACACTTCCACTCTTCATATATTCACTCTTTACACATTCAGTTTTCACACATTCACTCACACATTCACACTTCACACATGCACTCTTTATTTTTCTTATTTAATTTTGACCCCAAATTTTCAAGATATTCATTTTATGACTGCTGTTATAAACATGACATGTAGCACTTAAAGTAGATTGGCCGAAATCGCCAGGTGGGTGACTTGAAGGGGAAGGGGAAGAAAGAAGAGATACCGGGGGTGGGCAGCCCAGTCCACTTAAAGGAGAACTGTTTTGATTTCAGGGGATCTATGTGCTTGCAGCTAAGAAGAATAGTATATGTGGCTACTTCTAACAGTACTTTAGTTTAGAACTATGGACAAAGTGCACTGGCAAAGCTAATTTCAGTTTCACACCATACAGGCAATGATGTGCATCTTGACCCACTGTGAAATACAGTAATTAAGAAGTGCAATAAGTTATTAACCCTGACCCACTCATAATTTTCAAAAGTGTGAAACACAATTTGGTTTTTATTTATGTGAATGGCTGAGTGTTATTCATACAAGAGCAATCTCTTATTCTGAGTTGCGAGCAGCACAGTAAGCACTGTAAGAAGTAAACATTAAACTGTAAGTTATCTTCCTGATTTCTCTGAATTGCGGTCAGTCACAGCAATATAATATTTCAATCAACGTTTCAATTTTCATTTATAGCATATTGATGTTGGTTCATCAGTTTTGATTTTTGTGACAGTCAGGGTGGTTATGCAATTGAGATTCATACAATTGGCTCACAGTGTTTTACATCAGTTGAATAATGCCAAAATGCAGCATGTTTTTTTTTTTTCCTTTTTTTTGTAGCCATTCTCTCATTTCACTTTGTATGGTCTTCTGGAATAATGTTAGCCTTAATGAATTGTTCATTGTACGTAGGAAACTTACAGTTTGAGATGAGTGCCAGTGTGCAACATGGTTTTTGTGTGTGGGGAACTGCAAATTTCTTATTACTGCTGTTGATTGTGATTGCTGCTGTTACACAGATTATGCATATTCAGTATTTGCAGCCTATTATGGTATGTCAAACATCTTGAGATAATTAGCAAAATGAAGATTTATTTTTTAGTGTCCTTATACCATGGGCCACTGACCACCTTCCAGATTAATTTTTCATAGAGCCACAATAGTTAGGGTTGAGTAAGCTGTCATATATATATATATATATATATTCTATGCAGAAAACTTTGTTAATGCATCATTTAGGGCTAAAACACAAAAGTCAGGAAATGAGACCTTTAGGGTTGCCCTATCCCCACCCCGTGGACCGCCTATCATGGGCCTAAATGTCACCCATTCCATCTGTAATCAAATTCGTAAGTCACAGTAAAGAAGAATGGGGTGACATTTAGGCCTCACAACCCCAATGACACACCCCTTCAGCTGTCAATCTTGGGATGATGGGCAGGTCCTTGGGGGGGGGAATGGGACAACCCTAAAGGTCTCATTTCCTGACTTTTTGTGTTTTAACCCTAAATGATGCATTAACAAAGTTTTTTATGTAGAATTCCCTTACTTTTTGAGAAAGAATAGAAAAGTAGAAAGTTGCACAGGTTAGTGGGAGCGCAGCCCTTCAGGCCCTGTGCTCTGACCAACTTGCAAATTCCTGCCTAAGATAAGAGTTCAAGTACTGAATATCATATGAATTGCTGGCAGCGCATATGGTTGGGAGTGTGGGGCCCACCACCTTGAAAGAAAGCAAAGTGTCAGTCAGCAGAGTGGCATAATTCAACTCCTGTTTACATCTCAGACACCTAATCACTACAAATTACCTCCATGGCAATAACGCTAGGCACCCTATAAATGTGAAGCCAGTACCGGAATGCAAAACGCCATATGCAAAACATAAAATGTGTCATGAAATATGGGTGCAGCAAATGAATTTTCCAACACCTAAACACCATAATTCACATGGACAGCACATCCTCTCAACACGCTCCAAATTTCAATGTAAAAGACCAAACTGTTTCTGAGTTATAAAATGTGAAAGTTTCAGGTTTTCATTCATCACACTGGCAGAATTCCACACCTATTAACATTTTACACACCTAATGACTGAAAAGTACATCTATGGCAGTAAGGCTGGCTACCCTAGTAATTTAAAGCCACTACCACCATGGAAAATACTGTCCGCAAAAAGTAAACTGTGTCATGCAATATTTCTGCAAAAAATGTATTGTCTGACACCTAAGTACTATAATTCACATCAACAGGACATGCTGTCAACATCCTCCAAATTTCAAGTTAAAAGATCAAACTGTTTCCGAGATATTTAATTAGAAAAATTGTTAAAATTGTGCCATCTAGTCCCTCCCTATCAAAGATCATGATCAAAGAATCTTACGATCAAAGAATTTGCAGGCTCACGATCATAGAATTTGCAGGCTCATGATCAAAGAATAAAAAATGTTAAAACAATTTTTAGAGAAAAATACATGAAACCACAGCCATGACTCGACAGAACAAAGTCCCCTGAGTAGATCCCACCCTAGTTTGCCTTTAGAAGTGACCCCTGTGCTGAGAAAATTTAATTTTTCATGTGGCCATCTAGTTGTACCCTCGTGATCAAAGATCGCTGTCAAAGAATCTCAAGATCAAAGAATTTGCAGGGTCATGATCAAACAATAAAAAAATGTTAAAAGTCAATCCTTAGGCAGAAATGCATAAAACCACAGCCATGCCTCAATAGAATGAAGCCCCCTGAGCAAAACCCACCCTCATTTGGCTTAATAAGCCAACCCAGATCTGAGAAAATTGATTTTTTTAAGTGGCCATCTAGTCATGCACTCGCGATCAAAGATCGCGGTCAAAGAATCTCGTGACCAAAGAATTTGCAGGCTCATGATTAAAGATCATTAGCGAGTCACGATCAAAGAATAAAAAAGTTAAAAAAATGTTTTTGACCATTTTGAAAGAAACCACAGGCATGGCTCGATAGAGGCAAGATGCCTGAGCAAAACCCACCATAGTTTCACCTCAGAAGTCCCCCCCTGCACAGAGATATTTTAATTTTTCCAACTGCAAACTAAAAACAAGATGGCGGCCATCACAATCAAAGAATTCCTCGTGATCTAAGATTCTTTGATCACAAGCCTGTAAATTCTTTGATCGTGAGGTGAGACTAGATGGCCAAAACTCCACTCTTCTTTCACAAAATAACCATATAAATTTCCCCATTGACTTATAATGGGTAATTAAAACTTGAATAACTTTTGAATGGATTAATATTTTTTCACCAAATGAAAAGTGTCATGTTCCTTGACCCAAGCTCTTTCAGCTAAGCAAAGTTGCAGAGCAGCACACCACACAATGGCCATACAGCACCACGGACAAAATCAAAAAAGCTGTCCCACGTAACTGTCGAAAAGTGCATTTTCAGCATTTTGGTGTGCAAAAACTCTAAGTCCAACCAAAATGAAATGTGGCACATCAAGAGATCTATCATGTCCCACAACGCATACCAAATTTCATGCAAATCCATTGAAAGGGTCCAAAGTTATTAATGCGCAAAATTTTGAATTTAACATGGAAGAGGCTTCATAACCGTAAATATAGGGGCATGACTGCACCCCTATAATATATTCCATGACCAAGCATGCTGACATTCTACAGTAAAGTAGAATGGGGGGAGATGTAGGCCTCATGACCCCAATAACACACCAAGGCATCTGTCAGACTGTGGAGGATTGGGGTGGTGTGTGTGAGAGGGGTTAGGGGTTCAATCCTAATGTCTCATTTTCTGACTTTTTTTGCTTTAACCCTAAATGAAGCATTAACACAGTTTTTTGCATAGAATTTCCTTACTTTCTGAAAAAATTTAATATAAGTAGTAAAAAATACGTATTGGTGAGAGTGCAGAGCCCAGTTCCCACCAAGTTGCCAATTTTTGCATAACAATATGCATCTGGACCCACGCTCCCACTTATGCAAAGCTACGGAGCCATGCAGCAGCACTATAGGGCACCAACCCCCTGTAACAGTAATTTGTCCATATCGGGGGAACTGTAAGAGCTAGAAAACAAATTCTAACATCATTGTAATCATGAGAGTGAGTACTTCATGTAACATCGAAAAGACCGTACCCATATCTCACATCGTTTCCAAGCTATGGGCACCAAAAAGCACTGGACAGGCACTCTTTCAACCCTTGTGACAGTACTTTCACAATATCTCATGAACTGTGCAATGTACAAACAAAATTCCACTAGAGGCTTACTCTACAATGTCAGATCTTTTTCCGGTGGCTAGCCACCTGTAGCAAAAAGTCTGTATCTCACTTCATTTCTGAGATAACAGTGCCAAAAGTCAAGACACAGACTGCAATGTAATCCTATGGAAAAATGTCAATTATGTCATTGAATATCTCTGCAACAAATTATTTCCCCAACACCTAAACAGCATAGTTTACATCTCTATGACATCCCCTAAACACCATGCAAATTTCAAATAAAAAGACCCAACTGTTATTGAGATATGGTCATCCCAATTTGGGCCATCTGGTCTTTCCTAGGGCCATCTGGTCTTTCTCATTCCCAAAATACATTTTCCCATAGGCTATAATGGCAATTTCAAATTGTAATAACTTTTGAACAGATTAATACTTTTTCACCAAACAAAAAGTGGCATGTTCCTTGGCCCATGCTCTTTCTATGTGACAAGTGTGGGATCAATAGCTGACATGGTGTCCATGCAGCGCCATGGACACAAAATGCACAAAAGTGGTGAAAAGTTTATTTTTTGGCACTTCACTGCGCAAAAACCGTATGTCCGACTGAAATGCAATTTAGTAAATCAAGAGATCTACCACACCAGATTATGCATTCCATATTTTGTGCAAATCCGTTGAATGGTTGCAAAGTTATTAATGTACAAAATGTGAGGTTTAACATTAAAAGTGCCTACCACAATGCAAAATGCTATACACAAAATGTAAACCGTGTCACGCAATATCTCTGCAGCAACTTAATTTTCCAACACCTACGGTAAATATCATAATTCACATGCACCGGACATCCCCTCAACACCCTGCAAATTTCAATTTAAAAGACCAAACCGTGTCCGAGATATAACATTTTAAAATGTGAAATTTTCATTGGTCAGAGTGGCAGAATTCCGCACCTGTTTACATTTTACACACCTAACAACTGAAAAGTACGTTCATGGCAGTAAGGCTAGCTACCCTATAAATTTCAAGCCACTACCACAATGCAAAACGCTGTCCGCAAAATGTAAACTGCGCCATGCCATATCTCTGCCACAAATGTATTTTCTGACACCTAGGCACCATACTTCACATCTACAGGACATCCTGTCAACACCCTCCAAATTTCAAGTTAAAAGACCAAACCGTTTCTGAGATATTTAATTTTAAATGTTGTTAAAATTGGGCTATCCGGTCCCTCCAAATCTGGCCATCTAGTCCCTCCCTCGGGATCAAAGAATCTTTGATTGTGAGCCTGCAAATTCTTTGATCACGAGGAGGAACCAGATGGCCAAAACCCCATTCTTTGTTCACAAAATAACCATATAAATTTGCCCATTGACTTATAATGGGAACTTAAAAGTGCTATACTTTTGAATGCCTCAATATTTTTTCATCAAACGAAAAGCAGCATGTACGGCCAGTGAAGCTCTTTCAAACAAGGCATGTCACAGAGAGGCACACCACACAATGGCCGCGTAGCACGATGGACAATATCCCAATAACTGCCTCCAAAACTGGATAATTTTGCATTTTTCAGCATTTTTGTGCGCAAAGACCGTAAGTCCGACTGAAATGAAATTTGGAAAATCAAGAAATCTACCATGGTAAAGTCAGGGTTGAGTAGATTGTTTAATGTTAAACCCCTAGCTTTGAAATTTTAGTTCTGAGTTTGCTCAGTAGGGTATCAAATGTCTATCCAAAAGACCCCACTGAGCATGCTCTGAATCAAAAATTTCAAATCCTTATAACTTGGGAATGGATTGATATTTTTTCACCAAACCAATGAAAGGTGCCATTCAGGGGCAAGCTCTTTTTACCATGAAAATTCCAGACCACAATTCCCAAACCATCTGGGCTATAGGTGATGACAAAAAAACAGCAAGAAAACCCTGATATTTGCTAAAACGTACTATTAAGATCTCAGAATTTGCACATCAGACTGGAACAAAATGTGGCAAATCAAGAGACCTTGTCCCCCAGACAGTGCACACAAACTTTTGTGGAATTCGTTAAATGGGGAAAAGCTATTAAGGTGCAAAGTTAGGGGTTTAACATTAAACAGCCTACTTAACTTTAACTATAGTGGCGTTACCATACCTCCATAATACTGTATGTAGATATGTATATATACATATATACACTGTATATAAATATAGTACTAGCATCTGCTAAATTCAATGGAATTTCACAAAAGTTTGCATGCGCAGTCTGTGGGGCAAGTTGTCTTGACTTGCCAAGTTTCATTCCAGTCAGATGTGCAGATTCCAAGATCTGGATAATGCATTTTTAGGAAGAAATTGTTTCTTTTTTTTTCGCTGTTGTTTTTTGTCATCACCTACAGCCTAGACAGTTTGGAATTTTGGTCAGGAAGTTTCAGGGTAGTAATGGCTTTCCCCAGAATGGTGCCTTTCATTGGTTTGGTGAAAAAAATATTAATCCATTCCCAAGTTATAAGGATTTGAAATTTTGGTTCTGAATGGATTAATATGTTTTCATACCCACCCAGTCAGATACAACTCAGAGACATATTGCAAGTTAAAAAGTTTATTTACTTACAATGCCTTAATATCCTGATGTGCTGGCATATTGCCAAAAAGGTGTTCATATTCCCACAGTTGCCACAGAAAACACAAAATGAGCACTGTTATTAAGTTCATGTTTAGCATGTATTAATTAGATCAGTTGAGTCATATTACTATTAATAATAAACTATTGTATTTCTAATCATAAGCTATTTTAATGTATTTTCCTTTTCTTCTTATCATATATTGTCATTTGAAAATCTGTAAATAACATATTTAGAAATCTTATGAATATAGCAAATGGACTCTTATCATGTCTTCTGTTCTTTAAGTTAAAACATTATACACTTAACAGAAAAATGCAAAAGCAGCCATTGCTGACTGTAGCCAATTCTTGTCTTATTTGCCCACTGCTAGTAATACCCCACTAACTCTCCCTTCCTTTGATATCTACTTTATTTGTGACAGATTTTTACCCTTCTCTGCTGTTACCCTGTGTAGTAATTGTCAGTGTCAGAGGCTCAGCAGGTTGCACACTCACCTCTGAGGCTGGAAGATTGTAAGGTTGTGGGTTCTAGCCCCCCACCAGGCACTTGGGGTAAATCCCAATACTCACACTCTGTGTTTCTGGTGCAAGGCCCCACCTTTTATAAAATTGGGTGCAGTGCACCTGACACACCCGGAGTTCACTGCAGCCCTAGAGTGACGCAACTTGCATCTCTCTAAGGACTCTTTGGAAATCGAGTCTTTGCTCTTTAAGCTGATGTATTTTTTAATCATAAAACAATAACTGGTATTGCTATTGAGGTAGAATGTATACATGGCATAACACTTTAGTGGAGGCATAATTCTAAAATGAAAACACTGCAGCAGAATTCACACTAATCTCTCTTATGACTGAGCTGCTTTTGCATTTCACAACCAGCTGTATACATGTTGTTGGATCCAGCACAAACCTTGCAAAAACTGCTGCCTAAGAGCTGCAACTCAGTTTTGATTTGTAATGTGACAGAGCTGTCTAAACATTGCAAAACAATATGAGATGAGACACCTATTACTTGCCACCCCCACCAAAAAAAAAAACACAATGCAAAACCAGATCACTAGCATGCATGATACTTTAATGCAGACTGTACTGTAAATTGCAATCTGGGTAACACAGTGAATAAATGTCCTATCTGAGTTAAGAATGGACAAAATTACAGAAGCCTGCTCTGGAACTGACAATATTCCTTAAACAAAATAAACAAATGGCCTTGAGCAAGTCACATCAGGGAGAAAAGGAGTTGTAAGGACCAAATAGTAAGGATAAAGAAGGTTGGAGGGTGGGTGGCAATAGGGGCAGAACAGACAGAAGCATTAAACAAGTACTTTTGCTCAGTATTTACTAAAGAGAAAGGGGAACTGTATCCAAGGGTGGTGGGAGGTTGGGCACGGGGAAGGGAGGAGGTGACAAATGGAGAAAATCCCAGTGGGAAGAGTACTGGAGGGCTTCAGGGCACTGAGGGTGGGCAAGGCACCAGGGACAGATGGCATACACCCCAGGGTGCTGAAGGAACTGGCAGAAGTCCTGTCAGAACCCTTGGCAGACCTGTTCAATGCCTCCCTGAACTCGGGGAGTGTACCTCAGGGCTGGAGGATTGAACACGTGGTACCCCTCCACTAGAGCAGACCCAACGATAAGCCAGGGAGCTACAGACTGGTAAGCCTCACATCCATTGTGGGAAAGCTGATGGAGACAATCCTGAAGGAGAGGCTGGTTTCCCACCTAGAGGCAAATGGGCTGCAGGACAGCAGACAGCATGGGTTTGTTTCAGGCAGATCCAGTCAGACCAACCTGGTGGAGTACTATGACTGGGTAGCCAGGCAATTAGACAGGGACCATGCAGTAGACATCCTGTACCTGAACTTCAGTAAGGCATTTGATTCGGTGATGCATGGGAGGCTAGGAAGTAAGCTGGAAGGCATGGGGCAGGAGCACAGATGGTTGGATGGGTTGTGAACTGGCTACATGGGAGACAGCAGAGGGTGGTGGTGGAAGGTGAGCTCTCATCTTCCAGGGTGGTGGCAAGTGGGCTGCCACAGGGCTCTGTACTGGGGCTGGTGTTGTTTGAGATCTTCATAGCAGACATCACAATAGGCATCAAGAGCAAGATCAGTCTGTTTGCAGATGATACCAAGATGGGAAAATAGTGGATGACTTAGAGGGGTGGTAGGGGTTGCAAGATGATCTGGCAAAATTGGAGGCCTGGTTGGACTCTTGGCAGCTGGGGTTCAATGCCAAGAAGTGCAAGATGCTACATTTCAGTGCAAAAAACCCAAGGAGGAGCTACCAGCTAGGGAGGACTCAACTAGTCAAGATGGAAAAGGAGAAGGATCTGGGGGTGATCACAATGGGAGCAATGAAGAACTCAGCACAGTGTAGAAATGCAGCTACAAAGGCCAACAAAATGCTGGGTTGTACTGCCAGAGGTATATCCTCCAGGAGAGGGGAGGTGATCCTGCCACTATACAGGTCACTGGTTATACCACACCTAGAGCAATGCATGCAGTTCTGGTAACGGCACCTGAAGAAAGACATTAGGTTACTGGAGGGTGTGCAATGCAGGGCAACAAAAATAATCCAGGGGCTAGGGGACTTACCCTATGAGAGCAGGCTGAGGGAGTTGAACATGTACTCCATGTATGGGAGGAGGGATAGAGGAGACATGACTGAAACCTTCAAGTACATGAAGGGAATAAATAAGATGGGCACAGGTGGGCTTTTCAAATGAAGGAGGGAGAGGGACGTTCGAGGGCACGATCTGAGATTGGAATGGGGAAGGTTCAGGAGGGAAATGAGGAGACACTTTATGTGGAGAAGTTGGTGTCTGGGTGGAATGCATTGCCAGAGGAGGTGGTGGTGCCCTGTAGAACAGTGGGCTGCCTCAAAAGTGGATGGGACAGGGTAAGGGGGAAGGTCACTGGAGGGGGAAGGGAGGGGCAGCTGCAGTATAAGAGCTGCTAGCTCCACAATCGAGCTGACTTGATAGATTAAAGCCTTTATCTGTTGGCAATTTTGCATGTTCATATGTTCATACTTAACCTGACAGTGCTGTCCCATAAGGTCATAGAGCAGTTTCTGTTGTATGCTAATTTATGTTAGTCACAAGTGAAGAGATGGTAAATGGTAGTGGGCAGCATTGTCAAAACCTAGAGCTACATCAGTTAAAAATACCATCTGCACTGGTTTTGACCTCATGTGTCTCAACATACAGTAATATGGCTAGGCCATATTTTGCGTAGTCTAACACTTACAGTACATCCAACAGAATGAATTTGCTTCTTAAACCGGAAGCAAATAAAACTTACTTCTGATTTTCAATCCAATTTCTGAGGCAAATACATTTTTCACAAATTGCATCAAAGTTATGCAAATGAATGGAATCTCTGAAAATAAGTCAAATTTATCTGGACAGCCATCAGACACATTGGAATGGATCTAGATGCAGAGGGATCATAGGAATGTGCCAGCATCTATCTTTCTGAAAATACAGGTCTACCTGTACATAAACTATTGAAAGTATTTACAAAAACCTCTGAGCAGCACCATTAAATATAGTGTTCCTTTAAATATTTCAAATTTAAAAATAACTAGCTGAGAAAATGCAGCTTACAAGAAGAGAAACATTATAATGATATAAAAACACAGAGGTACAGCACAACATTTTTAGCATCACATAAACAGATGTTTTCAAAGGCCTTTTAAGGCTTACGCATATTGACATTCTCTGTTTAATAATTAACCTTGGAACTTGCATGAAAACTGAGGTCAAATATATTGCCTAATCATATGTCAAACAAATACCAGAAAATTTACTGGAATATTTTTACCCCATTATACATACTGTGATATAATACTAGTTACTGAAATATTCCACCAAGTCTTCTTTGATCAAGTACATTGCTAATTAAACCAATCTGGTTTTGAACAGCACACACTGTATATGTTTCCTTTTGCTGTAAATGCTGTGAGGTTGTGCACAGTTTATGGTATCCATGTTTAAATTCAGGCTTTCAGTATTTAGATGTAGTATAGGTTTATATTTGGGGTGGTGCTGGAGGAGTTTCAGTTTCAGTTCTCCCTGTTTTTTTTTGGGGGGCAGCTTTAATGCCATTTCAGAGAATGTTGGGTGGGGGGGGGTGACTTATTTAAATGCCTCTCACAAATAGGTCTGATTTTCAGTGTCCTGTCAGGGCTCTGTGCCAGTGCTGAAATGATTCCCATACCTCCAATAGCCAAGTGCTGACATTCCCCTACAAAAGACCCTGCCCATTAAGATACCTGAACCTCTTTTCTGTGGAGTTTTGTATATAGCAGATAGTTCTGATTGTGATGGTATTCAAGCTTCCAGCTCTTTTATACTCTGGAGAACAGATTGGGGCAACTGAGCTAAGAGCCACCATCGGACAAGGAAACAGAAATACCATTTCTGAAGAGTCAAGGTTTTTAATTTTTAACTGCAATGTTGCTATCTGATATATCTGTAGACTTGCATTAATTTAAAATTCTTCATTTGTTACTGATGTGTTACAGTTAATAAGGCAAGAGAGAGATATGTTTTACTGAAATTGTAATGCATAGACAAAAGTTGATCAACAATGTATGTACAAATGTTTGATCGGCAAATAATTGAACTGCACAAATACAGAATTACTAAATATAAAATTACCAATTTGCTTATGTTCAAATTCTGCATCCATGGCTTTTATGATTTAGTACTTTAAGAACAGCAAAATAATATTAAACATTTAGCCTTCATAAGAAATGTTAATGTTCTCTGAGGGTTTACTTCCAATTAATATTTGACAAACTGTTTTTCCCCCGTTGTTTTTTTTCCCATCATATCACAGACTTTTTCACTGGACAAAAACAGTTCTGTAGTACAGTATCTGTTTATTTTAAGCACAGAAAAGTGTCCTAAAATATCAATAAAAGTGGCTGAAAAAAATTTACAAAAGTTCAATTTGTTTGTAAAATATTCCTAAAAAAAACTATTGAATATCTTGTACTTTAAAAACATTCTTTAAAGACAAATCTTACCTTTACTGTGTGGTTTTTGTGCCCATGCTTCACAGATTACATGGAGAAACAGCAGAAGTAACAGAGACGATAAACTTCTCATGTCTAGCCAGAATTCAAACCTCAGTGCCACCTTTCAGTATATCACCAATGAAAAGCCCCAGGTTTGTTCACCTACAATGAATTCTATACATTGGTTATCACTATGGCTTTAACTGTTTGGTTGTTTTTACATTGTTTGACAGTCTTTTGACAGGAATGATATTTTAGTTGGATTCCTGCCTCACTGCATATGGTTTTGAGGCAGAGACCTCAATGACATGAAATGTAGTTCAGTATTTTGAAATTCTGCCGAACAGCTGAAGGTCATAGGCGGTCTTCCAGATTAATAGACTTGTATTTGATTGGCTGCAGTCTCTGTCTGAACATATTGCGAAAGGACTGTAGGTGCTACATAAGTTTATCAAAATAGATTTTAAACCCAGGCAAAAAAACAAACAAACAAAATAAATTAAAAAACAACAACAACAAAAAGTAATGCCTTTTAAAAGGTGCACAAAGAATGGTGGTCTCTAGATAGTCTAGAAAGTATCAGTTTAGAAATGGTTAGCCATAGTTGATGTTCCTCTATACATGCACCTGTAAAATGAGGCTATTCCAGAGTATGTGAAAGAAATTGCAGTGGTACAGCAGTAGTGCTCTATCTGGCACATGAAAGGACCCACAGCACATGCCTCCCAGGCTGATGTGGCAGGGAAGGGCGGAGCAGAAAGACTGCACTGGATGAATGGGGCAATAAAAAAGTGATCAGATGAATGAACAAAGCAACAAATGAAAAATGAGAAAGCATGCAAAAACAACAGAACTGAGCTGACTGTAACTTTTAATTAATTAGGTTCCAGGATATTACATCAGCCAGTTGATCGTCTTCCATGGGGTTTAAATATGTATTCTATCCATAAGGCTGTCAGTGAGTTTTTCTTTTAGTTCAGCTACACAAGTTTAGAATTTGCTCTTCTGTGATGTCTTTATTCTTTACACATATAACATGAATAATTATACTTAATAAAAATAAGCAACCTTCAGATAATATTTTTGCAACTGTTTTTGCTGTACAAATGTGCCTTTAAAAAACCTGCCACTGCTTTGGATGTATCTGTAGCAGATTGTTTCACACACATGAGCATCTAAAAATATAACTGCTACTGATACCTTTCATTACACGTTCTACAGGCTTTAAGTACTAGTTACACAGTATATTTCAAACACTTTGAGGGTAAAACTTTGGTTATTCATCCAGGACATTTGCCCACAGCAACTGTTAACAGATGCTACAGTAGCACTGTGGTAGAAGGGTTGGCTTACAGATGTCTTTGCTTATAAATATACTGCACCCCGTAGTTTTGCTTTTAACTATTGCGATCATTACTACAATACATTAGTACAATATGGTTTACTAGCTTTAAAGAAAAAAAAATACTTTGCTAATAGCTAATATTTCTGTATTTTAGTTGTGTGATTGCAAATCCTCTAAGGATCCAGAAGTTTGCCCCCTTTTCTTAAGGCAGGACCAGATGGTCCTGGCTTCCTAGTCAAGTCAGGGATCTGGTGGAGGAGAAGCTGGAGAGTCCTATAATGGAAAGGGTACAGCAGCCATGGCGAATACATCACTATTGCCAATAATTTGGGCTCTGTCTCCAACCCCTCTGCATCAGGTGGTACCCAGTCCTCCTTCTACCTCAGACTTCTGAATGCAGCCCTCAGCCACCTGGAACACCAAGGTGCACTGTGGTAGATAGTACCACCTGTCAACCTGGAAGAGAGAATCTAGTGGACTGCTTAATTATCTTGTCCAGTGCATTGCTGTAGGCTTAGGGACAGGAATGCTGGTATGGCATGTGATTCTTTTGGCATGCTTCCCTTTTTTAATCAAACTTCTCTTCTAATTATGATCCATTAATGACTCTTGAAGAAGAGTCCTGTTGCCACCAATTGAGACTCTGTACCTAAAGCCTCTGCCCCAGACAGAGCCCAGCCTCCCATCCACCTCAGACTGTTGAGTGCAGCCCTGCATGCAAAATATCTCTTTAGGATATTTTTTAAGTATAAATATCTCACACTTGAAACTTTCACTTTTATTTAGGTTACAAAGTAAGATGTGATGCACGATATAGCAGAAGGTGCTTAGCTAACACATCATGGTACACTAGTAAAATCACTATAAACAGAATCTAAAAATACCCGAATGAAAACAATCCAACTTCATTCTGAAAACTTTGCAGATGGCATTAGCAGAGATTTCTTGGTGCCTTTTCTAAGCTCTGAAGTCTTGTCCCTGACAACTGCCTGACCAAAATAAACACTGTAATCTGTAATTGACGGGAAGGCAGCTATTTTTTCATCTCCAACTGTATATTATAATGGTGCATTGGCATCTAAAGTACTGCTTATGAGGTGTAATTAGTAACAAGTCTAAAATTAGCTGACTTCAATATTTATTTTGCTGGGTTATCAAAAGATTTTATCTACTACCTAGAAAATTCAGTGGCACATTAATACTCCCAATAAAAGGAAGGGAAAAGAAGCTTAGACTCATTAGAGGGAACATTTTGAAGCCAGTATTGATTAGAGCCAACATGCTTGCAGTCAGCATGCAACACAGATACATACAGTACACTGTACACATGCAGACACCTGCACACAAAGACACACACCAAAATAAATGCAAACACGAATACAAACAGACCCATCCACAGACAGAGACAATCTGTGCTTACATACATACATACATATATACAGTACATTCATGCATACATATATACAGTACATACATACATACAGTACATTCATACACACATACATACAGTACATTCATGCATACATACATACATACATACGTACATACATACATACGGTACATGCATTCATTCATACATACATACACATACAGTGGTTTTATGCTGTTATTCAAATAACCTGGGGAGGGCATCAACGGTTATGATCCTTGTAGAAAGTGGTACTTCTTTCTCAGGGCCTGCAAACCCCACCTTTGTACCCATGCTACTAACAGTTGAACCTAGGCAGATGATGTTAGGGCACCTGCATGAAAATGAAAAAGGTTTCTGGGGTCCAAGTGCCTCTACCTTCCTTCCTTCTGACAAGTTGATGAAGGCAGAACTGCAGTGGGAAGATTGAGCAAGTATGAACCAAGTCACTACTTCTATGGATGACTGTGGCAACTGGAAGCAAAAACTTGTGGCTAGGCAGTGTCCTCCCTCATGAGAACCACATTCTGGAATTCTAGAGCAACCTATAAAGTTCTCTGCAGGTAAAAAACAGAACCATAGAAACACATAAATTATTACAGTCAGAAAAAGACTAAGGGTCCAGTCAGTCTGCTCTGGTCCTATCTACTGCCACTCCAGACTATCTCTGTGCAGAGTTTAGCCTGAGCTCCCTATTAGCAGCTCAGTTGCTTAAGTAGCTTTTCTCCCTTCCGTCGCCTTTGCTTCCATTGTTATCAACCCCTTACACCTGTCACACCCCATCTTGAATCCCAGCAATGTCTCTTCCTCTACCACTTCCTTTGTCAAGCTGTTCTACTTGTCCACCTCCCTCTACATGAAAAAAGCATTTCCTCATATCTCCCCTGACCTAACTCCAGCCAATTTGTAGCCATGCCCCCCTAGTGCAGGTCCTTTTACTGTGTTTAACAACTGTTGATAATCAACCCTGCTGAACCCCTGGAGGTACTTAAGTGTTTCTGTCATATGCTTCCTATCCCTTCTGGTCTTAAGCGAGCACAGGTTCAGCCTGCTCAGCTTTTCCTCATATCATTTTTGTGGCCCTCCTTAATAATAATAATAATAATAATAATCTTTATTTGTTTGAAGCGTAATTCAAACAAGTACCAAAGCGCTTTTACAACTAAAATCTTAAAACTATAAATATTTAAAACCAGCGTAATAACAGACATCCCTCAGTTAATTCTCAGGATA
Source organism: Neoceratodus forsteri (assembly GCA_016271365.2). Lineage (NCBI taxonomy): Eukaryota > Metazoa > Chordata > Ceratodontiformes > Ceratodontidae > Neoceratodus > Neoceratodus forsteri. The sequence goes on along the minus strand of CM028129.1, from coordinate 1,397,888,871 downwards.
GGCAAGTGAGAATAGATATGTTTTAAGTGCTGTTTTAAAGCTCTCCACAGTCAGGCACCCTCTTATCCGATGAAGTAGAGAATTCCACAGGGTAGGAGCCACAAATGCAAAAGCTCGGGCTCCACAGGTCTTAAAGCGGACCCTGGGAATCTCCAGCAACCCCTCATTAGAGGAGCGGAGTGGTTGGAGGGGGCAGTAGGGACATAGGAGCTCTTGCAGGTAACTCGGTCCCTGTCTGTGTAGAGCTTTGTAGGTCAGCAAACTGACCTTGAAGGTGATCTGCCACTGAACAGGCAGCCAGTGCAGTCCGTGCAGCACAGGTGTGACATGGCTAGATAGAGAAAGCCCAGTTAACAACCTGACTGCAGCATTCTGCACCAGCTGCAAGTGGTAGATATCAGCCCCTGGTAGCCCCAGATACAGGGTGTTGCAGTAATCAAGGTGAGAGGTCACAAAGGTGTGGACCAGTGTCGGAAGATCGTCGGGCAGAACCAGATGCTTAATCTGGGCATTATTCCTCAGATGATAAAATGAGGTCTTGACAACAGATGACACCTGAGACTTTAGGGTCAACCCCTCATCAAAAATAATGCCCAGACTCTGCACCCTTTCAGAGGTCATCAGCTGGCGACTGCCAAGCAGAAGCCTGGAAGCCTGCTCAGCCGAAGACCCCTCTACCCGGCAACCTGGGTCCACCACCAAAACCTCAGTCTTGTCAGGATTCAGCCTTAACCAGTTGACACTCATCCAGTCTTGGATCTCAGCGAGGCAATTGTTAAACACTGAGACCACATCATCCTGGTCAGGTACAAAGGACATGTATAGCTGAGTATAATCTGCATAGCAGTGAAAACTTAAGCCATACCACCTTACAGTATCTCCCAATGGCCACATATACACCGCAAATAACATAGGTGAAAGCGCAGAGCCCAGGGGTACCCCACATGGTAGAGAGAATGCATCAGAGGAATAAATTTCCAACACAACTCTCTGAGACCTACCAGTGAGGAATGAGTGGAACCATCTAAGGACTGTTTCTGACAATCCACAGATTACCAGCAGGTGCTCCAACAATATGCCATGATCCACATTGTCAAATGCTGCAAAGAGATCAAGGAGAACTAAGATGGAATGACTCCTCCAATCTGTTGCTATCAGGAGATCATTGCGCACCTGAACCAGGGCAGTCTTGATGCTGTTCCTCTTCCTAAATCCTGACTGGAGAGGATCATAGATTTCATGGATGGTAAGGTGGTCATCCAGCTGCAGTGCAACCACCTTCTCAATAACCTTGCCCACAAAGGGCAGGTTAGAGAAGGGTCTGTAGTTGGCAAGACAGTCCAGGTCGAGATAAGATTTATTCAGGAGGGGTGTCACCACCGTCTCCTTCAGGGAGTCAGGAAACTCCTCTGTCTCAAGCAAACACCAGACTATCTCTGCCAGGACTGGGCAGATGTCATCAATGCACCCCACAAGGAGGTGGGTTGGGCCCAGGTCCAAACCACAGCAGCTTGGACGCATACTCTGGATGATCCTTATGACATCCATGACTGCCAACTGATTAAAAGCCGACCAACAAAACCAGTGCTTTGTAACCTCCAACCGATCACCACCCTGCCCATTGGAGTGAGCTATGCAGATCTCTGATTTAATGTCGGCAACCTTATCAGCAAAGAAGTGAGCAAACTCGTCACACTTATCCTGTGACAGTGCTCTCCGAACATGCAGACAGGCTGGATAGCACAGTCTGTCCACAGTTCAGAAGAGATGAGCTGGTCGGTTCTGTGCAGCAGTGATCTCCCCAGACAGGAACTCTGCCTTCTTACTGGAGATGACCGATTGATAGTCCATGTAATGGGCCATCAATCTAAGCCTGTCAGCATCAAGGCCAGATTTCCGCCAGTGATGCTCCATCCTTTGCCCCTCTCTCTCCTCATCTCCCTCAAGGTCCCATCAAACCAAGAGGACCAAGGATGAAGGGTAAGGGGGTGAACTCAAACAGGAGCAATAGAATCCAGAGCCACCACCATAGCCTTGTTATAGGCCAATAGTAGGTTGTCTGGATCTCTGCTAGCAGTTCGAAATCCTGATAGATCCAGCAGAGCCATCAGGCCATCTGGGGTCACACCCCTTAATGGGCAATATAGAACCATCTCCAAAGGGGCAGGCCTATAAGGTGGAGCCTGGAAATTGAAACTGATAGTGTAATGGTCAGACCAACCAACCTGCTCCACTGCCAAGTCAGAGGTCTTCATACCCAGTAGGGAGACCTGATCCAGAGAATGACCAGAATTGTGGGTTGCAGAGGAAACTACCTGTGTGAAGTCCAACTAAATCATTAGTTGGAGGAAGTCTTGACCAAAATGCGAGGTTCATCGTCGACCCAGGCATTGAAGTCACCCAGCAACATCACTCTGGGAGACTTCAACACTATGTCGACAATGAAGCCCGCGACTTCCTGCAAAAATTGCTTCCCATCCCCAGGTGCATGGTAGATGAGGAGAATTTTGCACTTCACACGTGTGCCTAAGATAACATTCAAAGGATCTGGTCTCCTCCACTAGCACATCTATCAGGCCCAATTCCATTCTAAAACAAATGGCCACACCCCCGCCCCTACAATCCAACCTTAGGCAGTGTATCGCCAAGAACCCTTTGCACAGTTTCCGGCTGGCCTCTGTATTTCTTAAGATGAAGGTTCATAAATTGCACACAGTACTCTAAGTGCAGCTTTGCTAGGATTTGTAGATGGGCAGGGTCACCACCAGCCTCTTACTGGTGAAGCCCTTGCTAGTGTAGCATAGCATCCTGTTGGCCTCAGCATGTGCCTTATTGCACCGGGTTGATGTCTTGAGGTTCTCCTTGCTGATTACACCATCATCCCTTTCCCTTATTGTTTGACCCATTATGATGCCTCCTATCCTGCACTGTGTTTTGTGGTTCTTTTTGCCAGTATACAAAACCCTTGCATTTTTTTTTACACTGAATTTTTGCTGCTGGACATTGGACCATTTTTCCACCCTCTGTATGTCCCCTCTCATTCCTCTATTCCCCTCCACCGTTTCCACCCTGCCACATATTTTTGTGTGATCTGTCTTCCTTAAATATTACAGAAACACTCTAAACTGATATGACTGATGTAACATTAAGTACTTACTTGCATTAATTGTTTTTTACTTGTGTTTTTTGGCTCTATTGTAAATATCTCTGTATGCATTGTACCATTTGACCCTGAGCTAACTAGGTCCATCTTGTAAATGAGCTTGCTCAATGATGTTTACCTGGATAAATAAAGATTTTGATTGATTGATCTGTGAATGAGCTAATTTTACTTGTAATCCCTCCCCTGTGTCACAAATGTGCATATAAAAATGTACTGGTTCAAGGACAAAACCCCATGGTACCCCCAGTTGTCACCTTCCTGATGACTGAGTGGGTCCCATTTACCACCACCCTCTGTGCCCTCTTGCTCAGCCAGTAGCTTATCTAACTGGATAAGCTCTGCCTATTCCCAGGACCTCAGTTTCTTCACAAGTCTCCTGTGTGGCACCAAGTCAGATGCCTTGCTGAAGTCCAAGTAAAGGACACTCACAGCTTGGCCTTTGTCTACTGCCTGTGACACTGAGTTAAAGAAATCAAAGTGTTTTGTCCAGTATGACCTCCCATTAACACACCTGTGCTGCCTTTTATAATGCAGGTCATTAGCTTCAAGGAATTCCAATATCTGATCCTTGAGGATAGACTACAATGTTGCCATTGTAGAGGTCAGACTAACTAGCCTGTAGTTCCCTTAGTCCCCTTGTCTCTTTGTCCCATCCATTATGAAGGGGGACTACATCTGCCACACTCCAGTCTTTCAGGACCACCTCTGTCACCAGACTACAGTTAAACAGACCTGCAAATGACTCAGTCAGTTTCCCTCACATTTCTGTTATTACCACAGGGGGTACCTTATTTAACTTCAACATCATTAGCTAATTGAGTATCCTGTAGGTTACTCCATATTTAACTTCTGTCTGTTCTCCTCACTCACCTTTGTTGAGCATTATGAAAGAGAGCCTACTTTCTCCACCGAGAATACTGAGCTGAAGTATTCATTCAGTAGATTTACGTTTCCCCAAACCTTAGAAGATCCTGAGCTCACATACATTTTTATATCAGGACTGCTACATAAAATGTAGGGGTTATCAAAGATGAGCAACTAAATTTCCTGGCAAGTTAAGGTATTTCATTTGTATTAAAAAAAAAACATGAGGAAACCATGGGGGGAAAAAGCCATGGTTCTGATAGTCAATGGGTACACCACACGGTAAGCAACCATGCTGCTCACATGACTCCAATGTATGGTCCCTCCATGCCATAATTAATCCCACTCACATGGGTGACAGAGAGGAATCCCATCTCACCTCCGCAACCAAGCAAATGAGCCTTATCCAGTCAAATCATATAGCACCCCTGGTTTTATGGGAGCACAGGTGACACATTAGAATGATCCCATGTGTCAGCCCATTGATGTTAATGGCCTATATTTACAATGTTGTTTTGGGTGCCGTGCAGCTCATATGACTTCTTTTAGAACGCGGGGTCGTGTATTGGGGATGGTACATATCAGCACTGAGTTTCTTTGCCTCTCCAAAACAATTGACTACAAACGCTCATTAACATCAGTAAATCACCACTGCTGGGTCATGGAGTTCTCCACACTCACCCTTTTTTCATCCCCTTAGACACTTACGTAGCATTTTGAATAACATTCCTGATTTGCTGAAGTTGTCCTCATCCTTTACTTCCCTCTTCTGCCTTAGCACAGCAACTGTTCTTTCAAATCAGCTAGCTATGCCATACTATCGATGCCAGAAAGTCCTACAAAGATAGGGGATAGTGCATTTACCAGCTTTGCTCCTAGGTTATGGAATTCTATCCCTCCCAATATACAATCTTACCGGTCTATCCAGGGTTTCTGTATGGTTTATCATAGACTCCTACTAAATGCATTCTTATGTTCAAATACAAACTCCGGCAACACCTTATTACACTTAGCAGCTGCAACTGCCACGCCTAACTGATGCCCCCTCTTAGTCCTAACCTAACCTCCCTTGTGCCTCACACTCCCACCGTTCATCCCTACTACCTCCTTTCCCACTTTTTCGGGTATCTACTCCTCCTTTTCCACCCTTACTGATATACACTCCTGCCCTCCCACCTTTCTGTTATCCACACCTCATCCTGTCTACTAGGTTTTCAGCCTCTCAACTGCCTACCAACCGCCTAGTGTTTTGTCAGCTCTGGTCTTTGTTGCCTCTAGTTTTGCAACCCCATCCCCTCCTATCCCCCACTCTAATACAGACTAAGTCAATTTCTGACTGCATTGATATCCTGATTAAATCCTGTTACCTTCCTGTAAACCTATGCATTTTTTCCTCTCAATTTTATCTTCAAATTATGCTATGTGCCCATCTGCTGATATTGCAACCTGTTACCTTGTTATGACAAAGTCATACTACTGATGGCACCTCTTTATTTTTACCTTTTTGATTGTATTGACTGTAAGCCATTTCTTAATCCTGTTAAGATCTTATGTGTGTAAGTGTCTCAGCATCATTGTCACTGTACTTGTAATTGTCCTTTTGTTGTAACAATGTGTTCACTTCTGATGTGGAACCTTTGTAAAAGAGTCTCTGGCTCAAAGGTATTGTAATTCCGAGAAATAAATAATAAAGAAAAATGTTCTTGTTTTTAACCAATTTCATTTGTATGATAGTTTCTGCATTTCATCTTTCCTTGTTTATACTGGGTGTTTATACTGGGTTTAGAAAGGAAGAAAGCCATACAGCCCAATAGTAACCGTTCCCCACATCAGTGGGTCCATTTTGAACTATTTTCTAATAGCCACACATCTAATTTTGATTTGAAGGTGGACACTGAATTACTACACACTATGTCACTTGGAAGAATGTTCCAAATTCTACCTGTTCTGTTAATAAACAAAAAGTATGTATGTTTTTTTCAGCTGTGTTCAATCTAGTTTGTTTTTTATGCCCTCTTAAGCTTGATGGTTTGTCCTGTAATTGAATCTCCATCTCATTTTTCAATCCTTGATCCATCATAATTTTAAACAATAATATTAGGTCCCTTCTAACTCTTCTTTGTTGCAATGAAAATAGACCAGTCCTATTAAGTCTATCTTCATAACTTAAGTTTTTCATGGACCCAATCATTTTAGTAAACCTGTGGTGAATTTTGTCCATTCTATCAATTTCCCCTTTCTTATATGGGTTCCATAACTGAAACCCAAAATTGAAGTGCGGTCCTACATACATTTTGTTATAGCGGCAACATACATCTCTTTGTTCTGTTAATTAAACGTCTTCTGATGTTTTTGATCATAAAATTGGCTTTTTTTATAACGTGTCCTGTGTTGTTTAAACTCTTAATTTGTTGTCGACTATGATGCCACAATATTTCTCTTGACTTGTGGCATTCAGATTTTTGCCATTTAATGTGTATGTTTGTAGTATGTTTGCTTTATTTAAATGCATAACAGTGCATTTACTAATGCTAAAAAGCATTTTATTTCTTATTGACCAGTCTTATAATTTTTTTAGGTCATCTCTCATTTCTGTTGCATAAGTGTTCCAACTGGCCCACCTAATTTGATACCATCTGCAAATATGATTACAGTATTGTTAATGTCTGTATTGAGGACAGTGATATATAAAGAAAACAACACTGGCCCAAAACCGAGTCCTGTGGCACCACGCTACTAACCCCCACAGGAGCAGAGCAGTCCCCTAATACTCTTACTATCTGCATTCTGTTTTCTAAGCAGTTCTTAGTCCATCTAATTATTCTACTGTCTATCCCAAATATGCCCATTTTTTCTATTAAACTTGTATGTGGGACTTTATCAAATGCTTTTTGAAAGTCCAAGTATATGCTATCCATAGATGTATTGTTGTTTAGTGCTTTATTTATAGACTCATAGAAACATAAATGATTGGTGGTACATTCTCTTTGCTTCTTAAACCCGTGCTGTTTCTTATCATTTAGTCCCAATATAGTCATATTCTCCTCAATCTTTATTTTTAAGAAACTTTCAGCAATTTTGCATAAAATTGATGTTAGACTGACAGGCCAATAATTTGATATGTCTGACCTAGCTCCCTTTTTGCACAGTGGCACAACTGTTGCATGCTTCCAATCATTAGGCACCTCTCCTATATTAAATGAGATATTGAATATTCTTCCTAGTGGGTATACTATGTGGTCACCTAGTTCCTTAATAAATCTGGGACTCAAATGATCTGGTTCTGCTGATTTATGGACCTTAAGTTTCTTTATCATGTCTTTAGTTGATGGAATACTGAAATGTAGTTCTAGATTTGGGCATATGTTTTCTTTCATCTCACTTTTACCAGTTTCTTTACTTTCAAACACTGTCCCAAAGAATTCATTAAAAGTCTCAGCCATTTCCTTAGGAATGCTTATCTCCTTCCCATTCAATAATAATGGGCCAATCTGGTTATTAGATCGATTTTGAGTATTTATGTAGGCATAAAAGCCCTTACCATTATCTTTTGTATGCACTAAGTTCAACTCAACCTTATTTCTTTCTGGAGTGGACAAGATCAGGAGGTGGAGGAAAGGTGGGGGAAATTAAAGGGGCTGTTCTCAAAGCAACCAAATAATACTTCAGAATGGTTACCAAGAGTAACTGGCTAGACCAGTCTGGTTATCTAAGAAAGTCAGGGGGTCAGTGAGGGTAAAAAAGGGCCTTCATTGACTACAAAGAGAAATGGGGATGAATAATGGAGCAAATTCCAGGTAGCGATAAGGAGGCCAAGAAGGATGTCAGGGATGCGAAAGCAGACATGGAGCTGTGTATTGTGGAGAGAGTCAAGGGAGGGAAAAAAACAACTCTTCAGGAACATCTGTGAAAAAAGAAAGATGAGAAGAGGACTTTTTAGCCTGATTTGAGGTGGGGGGGAGTAGGGTAGTAGAGAAGGATTAGCAAAAAGCAGACATTCTACATGACTACTTCTGCTCAGTATTCACAGTGGAGTAGAGTGATCCTCTGCCAGAATGCGGTACAAAGGCTACTGCAAGGGGAATCCAAGAAATGGGGCAGGTGGTAATTATAGGAGAAAGGATTAGAAAAAGGCTTGCAGCCCTGAAAATAGACAAGGCTCTAGGGACAGATGGGATGCATCTGAGGGTTCTTGGGGAATTGACATTGGAATTGGCCGAACCCCTGGCAGGGCTATTTAATAGCTCACTGCAGTCAGGGGTGATCCCGAGGGGTTGGAGAATAGTGGACATGGTGCTGCTTCACAAGGGAAGGGACAGGGGAGAACTGAAAAATTACAGGCCAGTCAGTCTTAGTTATGTTTTAGGTAAACTGATGGTGACACTAGTCTAATAGGACCTAGTGGTCTACCTTTAGAAAAATGGGCTCCAGGCTAATAAGCAGCATGGGTTTGTGGCAGGGAGGTCTTGTCAGACCAGCCTGATAGTACTGTTTGACTGGGTAAAAAGGGTGGTGGCTATGGGACAAGCAGTAGATTTACTCTGTTTTAACTTCAGCCAGACATCTGACTTGGTGCCACACAGAAATTAGAGGATCTGGGAGCAGGAAAAGGACCTAGCTAGATGGGTAGGAAGTTGTTTACAGGGGAGATAGCAGAGGGTGGTGGTAAATGGGGTCAGACTGGGGGAAAGTGAGGTCATGAGTGGGGTACAGTATAGGTCAAGAACCAGTCCTTATTAATATGTTCATCAGCGACATAAGAGAAGGAATACAGGGTAAGATGTCTCTTTGCTAACAACACTAGGCTCTGTGACAGGGTAGACAGTGAGGAGGGGGTAAGGGAGTTGCAAAAGGACTTGCAAAGGTCAGAATGGTGGTCTAAGATCTGCTGTTTAAATTTAATGCCAAACAGTACAAGGTGCTGCACACAGGGAACATGAACTCCAGGAAGGAGTAGGGTTAAGCTGGCCACTACTTCAGAGAAAAGGGGCCTGGGTATCATCCTAAGTGACTCCCTAAAGCAAACTAGTCAATGTAACAAGATCTATAGCAAGGCAACCCAAATGCTAGGGTGTACTGGAAGGGGTTTCAATAGAAGGAGCAAAGAGGTAATACTACCTCTCTATAGGTCACAGGTGAAATTCCATCTGGAATACTGTGCATGGTTCTGGAGTCCTCACAGTGACAGTGAGACAGTGCAGCATACGAACATACACAATTTGCCAGCTGATAAAGGCCTAGTGGTCTGTCAAGTCTGCTTGAACATGCAGCTAGCACCCCTTATTCTGCAGCTGCCCCTCCCTCCCACCCTTCCCCCCTTGTCCCTCCCCTTGCCCTGTCCCAGCCCTTTTGAAGCAGTCCACTGTTCTACTCAATACCACTTCTGCCAGTAATGTATTCCACCCAGTTACCACCCTCTCTGTAAAAAAGTGTCTCCTCATCTCCCTCCTGAACCTTCCTCCCTCTAGTCTCATATCATGGCCCTTGGTGTCCCTCCCCTTCCTTACTTTGAACAGCCCCTCTGTACATGTCTTGTTTATTCCCTTCATGTAGTTGAAGGTTTCAGGCATGTCTCCCCTTCTCTCCTCTCCTTCAATGAGTACATGTTCAACTCCCTTAGCCTCCTCTTGTATGGTAAGTCCCCCAGCCCCTTGATCATCTTTGTCACCCTGCACTTCACCCCCTCCATAGAGTAACCAGAATGATTCAGGGCCAACAGGACAGATCCCATGAGGACCGGCTCAGGGCACTGAACTCGTATATGCTGGAGGCCAAAAGGAGAGAGGGGTGACATGATAAGAGACCGTCAAGTTCTTGAAAGGAATAAACAATGTATACTATTTAGCAGGAACTGAGGGTTGAAAACAAGGGGACATGAATGTAGGAAGATGAGGGGAATTCAGGAGGGATACTGTAGAGTTTTAATTTACAGAAAGAGTGTTTGAGCTATGGAGCAGCCGACTGGCAGAGGTGGTGGGTGCAGAAACCATTAAGCAGTTCAAGTACAGCTGGGACACAGTAAAGGGCCTAATAGTTACTCAGGGGTGTAGCACTAAATCCCTACCAGGTCAGTATCTCATATGCTTAATAGCATATGTTAAAACCGTGCAACAGGAACAGCGTGATAGGGTAGAGCGAGAGGGTGAAAAACCGTGAAAGGGTGTATATGCGGTAGTGTATCCTCTCACTCTTCCCAGATAGGGGATGAGACGTGTTGGGAGGTGGGGCTGGCAAGCAGCTGCTGTGGCTTGACAGGATGAGCCACAGGCAGCGACAGAAGGAGACGGTGCGTTTGGGACCGGATTTCGATTCCCGATTCCAGACGCAAGGAATTTTTTTATTTTTCACACTTTGTGTGAAGTTAAGTGTTAACCCCCCCGGAGTTGGTTATTTTAGTTGGGGGGGTTTGGGGGCACAAGAAAGACATATGCCACTTGCAATATATTGCACTGTATTGGCAGTGCGGTATATTGCTGTGGCATAATGTCTCGCTAATTTATGACCCCGTGCCCAATAAAGCTGGGAGCTGGGGGGGTGAGGGTGAAAAGTCCTTCTAGACAGTAGGTCATGGGATAGAGTAAGGTAAAACTGGGTAGAGTGGATGGACCAATGGTCTTTTTCTGCTGGTATTGTCTGTAGTTCAATGCTTCACATTTTCTGCATTGTTACCTACTTCTGGCTTTGCATTGTGTACATTTATTTATTACCATAATTTCTGTTCCCCATTCCCTGTTTCTTTGTATTATACTGTACTCCTGGTAACCTTTGTACTTGTAACACTGCCATTTGCCCATGTTTTAATATACGCCTGTGCTAATGCTGTTGTATTGCCATTTCCTTTGTAACCTCTCAGGTCATACCTGAAAATAAACACTTGGCTTGCAGTGCACTTACCTGGTGAATAAAAATTGAATAAATAAATACTTAGCTAGACCCATTTATAGCAGACAAAGGTTGTCCCTGCCCTCCTTTTTGTGATGTGGGTCCTGCGTAAGTTATGCTGCTTACAGAGGCCAGGGCAACCTAAGTTCAATAGAGGCTGCCTATGTATATCCAAGTTTCATAGAAAAAATATAATTTTCTGTCAGAAATCAGACCTTAAAGATTTGAATATTGAGCCCCATAACTTTTTGGGAACACTGTAGGGTGACAGTGGGATTCATTGTAATATTTTATTACCAACGCAGACAATTTTTATTTTTCACTACGGCACTAAGTATTTCCTTTTAGAGATATTTTTCAAGTTAAAAATTATCCAAATGCTGGCTCCATGGTGCCGAGCAATGGAGTTCACTTGGTACGCTGGTGGCCAGGGTTCACACCCCGAAATCGGGTACCAGGAGCAGAGACCAGAAAGGAGGGGTATCATAAGTGTCCTTTGGATACTTTCCTCCCAAGGGGGGTGGGTTTCACCTGGGGCCCTGCGGGCGGGTTGGTGGCATACTTGGGGGAAGTGATGCCTCAACATGCCCTCCCATATGCCCCACCCCGGGCCGCCCCACACAAGGCAGAGATCTGTGTGGGTGGGGCACAGTAAATATGGAAAAGCATACCCTGACCGACCAGATGATGAGTTCCCAGCTCCTGCCACTCAAAGCCCTGGAGTCAGCCCAGAACCAGTACTGCAGCTCCTGGATTGCATGCCACTGGCTGCCAGGACCCCCCAGCAGAGAGATATGCCGGGGTATCCAGGTAAGGCTACAAATTGGGGCAGGTAGTGGTGGCAGGGATCAGAGGGTGGTAGGGTAGGTGCTGGCACTCCGAGGGAGTGGTATAGCAATGTATTTATAAGATACACATAACTATGTAAACAGATCTCAAGGTGTAGTGTTACAGTATATTTGTCACTATCGTGTTATATGTGTATAAAACCTCATAAAGACAATGTAAAAGAAAATTAGCATTTGAAAAAACCATTGCAGAACTAATCAACAGAATAACATTAAATGTAAATCTGAAAAATCAACACAAACTTTTTAAAACATGTTTTGTTACAAGAAATTATTTTTATTTAGTTTTTTTCTGTGTATGTATATATCCTCCAACTATCGGGTTCACCACAACATAACCCAGATAGACCATCTTAGGGTAGCTGGTTCATTTCACTGGGGTGTCAAACAGACTAGGCACACTGATGAGTCCTGGTAGGACAAAACACATGTCTGTGTCTTCTGTTGGCACCCTTTGCAATCTGTGTGAGAGGCCTTTCGGCACCATACATTTCTGCTTAAAGCTGAACCAGCATAATATTCTGTGGTGATTTGCATATGTAGCCCATGATGCTTTGCATTATGGGGGCATCTGTGATTTTGTATATCCTCCAACTATCCCCCCTCATTTCAGGGTTTGGTCACCACCTAGCCCTGTCAGCTAGCCTGACCAGCCCAAGGGTCCTGCATGGGTTGTTCTCATGTCCGATGGACAGGCATCTCTCTTCACTGGTAAGGATCTGACATGGAGACTCAACAGGCACTATGGAGCCCAAGTGTGCCAGAGCTATCATCCTTGGTGGCCAACATTTCCCACCTGCACTTTTCTTCTTTACCTTCCCAAAACCCCATGGCAGCACACAGTTTAGAAGACTGGCAGGCATGAATGTAGACATCCCCTGATGGAAGGAGCATTCTCCTTAAGCCCACTGTCAGGGTGAGGTCAGTGTTCTTCCAAGCCTTGAGTCACCCACTGCAACATTATTGATAGTCCGAAGGTAGCTGCATGAATATGATGTTTGACTTTTATACGTGGATACTTTGGCCATTCTCACTCTCTGTCCCACGGGGGACTTCCACCCTGTTGGGTACTGTGGAGGCAAAGGAACCCCCTTGAGGAGGGCTCCACCCTAGAGGTGCTGAGGGAACATAATTCCTTTAGGCTAAAGGTACCTTGGGAAGGAGCCCAAAAGTACTGTGCAGTAGACGGTGAACACAGAGACTGAGTGGAATACTGACTGACAGCAACTGGTGATGACTGATAAGAATCAGAGACTGATTGGAGCAATGACTGATAGGAACTGCTAACTGAGAGCAGACAGAGGCTTTATTTATGCAAGAAGAGAGAGAATTGCAGGATTGAAGGATAAGAGAGCCACCATCGAACCCCAGCTCACAGCAGAAATCTACTAATAGGGTAAATGCTATACTAAAATATGCACGCTATATTATAGCTTTTGTCCTACAGGAGAGAAAAAATCCTGTGGAGGAAATCTCTGGAGATCCATGGCCTTGGCCACCATCCCTCTTGGCATGAGAATTTGTTATTGTGACACTTTGGAATGCTAATTTTGATTTCAAAACTCAAGGGAAGGTCTTGGAAGGATAACTCTCTCTAACCCTTTAATAGGATAGTGCTGTGGGATGCCATGAACTGCCCTCTTCAGTAAAAAGCAAGTTCCCAGCAAAGGATCCCCACCCATCAAAATGTGGAATGGGGAGAGTAGCAATGGCTGAAAAGCTATCACATGACCTTGAGACTGTGCGGAGGCCTATCCTCGAATCGAAACCAGAGAAAGGGGATATAGAATAAGCCCATCTGGACCTTAGGAAGATGCAGGTAGAATAGCTTTCAGAGGTGCTGTCAATGTAGTCTGGACAGCTAAAGGAACCTCTGTGGGCTTAAGGCCCTGCCCTCTTGCAGCTGAAGTCTTAAATGCTACACACTGAGGTGCCACCAACTGAAGGTCTGCATGGCTAAAGTTTTCTCTGGAACGTTGGTCTTTATCACCTGGTGGGACTGCCAGGAGGCACTGCAAGAGACCAGTGGCCTATAGAGAAGAACCCCCACATCAGATAATCGACTCACCCTCAAGATGCAGACTTCAAGGGGAGCACACTGTCTACCCACAGTGAGAACCTTGAGGGCAAGATTCTAACTGAATATTGACTACTGAATGGAATGACTTATACTGATGGAAAATACAAGGACTGAAAAGGTACTAAAATCTGAATGTACATTAAAGGTCAAAATGAGAGGTAAGATCCAGTCTCAGCAGGAAAGACTGGAAGCTGAATAAACACTAAGACTCGGATAGTAAATACCGAGCAAACTGACTGAGTAAACTTAACTAAAATGACAGAGCAGAAATGGAAGTGGATGCCTTGCTAGGAAGTCAGGTGAAAGTAACTGAAAAAGAATGCAGTGGAACAGAAAGGTTTGCAAGTGGCCTGGCATTAACAGCAAAACAAAAAAGCCTGAAATAGCACAAGGCCAAACAGCAGAATGGCATAGGTGAGACATACTGTGGAAACTAGTAAGCACACCATGAGCCAACACAGAAAAAAAATAGGAGTTACATGAGGACAAGAGTGCAACATGCATAACTGGCTGAGAGAAAGAAGGAAGCACAAGCTTCAGCCAGGTAAGGTAAAAAAAAAAAATAATAATACAGGCCTAGAAATCCACTGCAGGTGAAAATCGAACTGAAGGTCCAAAAGCACAAAGGGAAAATGGCAGACAAACATGGGGAGAAAAGGGGGGGGGGGCAGAGCCCCAGCAGAGCCTCTAGCTGCAGCAAAGAAACAGTGCTTACAAATGTGGCTGGAGGAAGCTGGCATAAATAGCTCAGGAAGGGGGGTGTGTGGCTGGTAGCTCCTGCCACTTGAACTGCAGACACAGCCTTTGAGTTCCGAGACCCACACGTTAATCCCTGGAAATGTACAGGTTGGAACAAGTTCAGGCAGCAGGGTCTGGAATTTGGTCAAATCACACACAGAAATCATGAGCCACTTGATTCATCCCTGATTGCCATAACAAATATGGCTGCCACCTTTACTCATTAAACCTTCAACAAGGCCCAAAAAGTAAAACTCCCTTAAATTTAAAAATATAAGTATGATGGACAAGACAGCACTACATGACTGGACATGCATGTGCCAAATTCACCCACACCTGGATAAGCTATACCCCCTGCATCATGTTGGCACCACACATGAGTGCATGGCTGCACATGTATGTGCCCCTGTATTCTGGACTCTGCCTATACAATAAACAGTGTACACAACCAACTGTTATGATGTGATGCCAGTGGTGGAAGCATATACTGTATGTCTAAATATACACAGTGACAAACACAGCAGTGTAAGTCCATCCACCATCTGTATGGCGGTACCCCTGATTTGTGATGCAATATGTGGAGGATAACATCTGGCAACCATATGTCCCATTATGGCACAAATGGGTACATGGGTGATGGAGGAGATCCATACATTTTCACAGTAGGAGTGTGGGTATGTGCCACAATCTATGCTCTTTGGGATAGTTTCTGTAGAGAACAACAATGCAATTGTGACAACATACATGCATTACTGTATTGTATGATGGACCATGCCATTTGAAGGGAATACCACAGTGTGGGAAATGCATTGTAACCAGGAGTGCACCCCCTCCCACATGCTGCACATGCCTCCCTATGGGCATGTGTCATGTAGTTGTGACACATACCAGCTCAACAGGACCTAGACATGATACAATTCAGTATTTATTTATTTATTTAAATGTTTCACCAGGAAGGCACACTGAACAACAAGTTGCTCCTTTCTTGGTGCGACCTGAGGGGGGGATTACAATGAGGATAAGACAAATGGAGCGTATACAGAATAATAAACAGAAGAACAGTACCTATGAGTTGGAGCTTATACAGTATAAATAACAATCGGTAATCAGTTCAGACAATACAGGTTGGAAAGATTAATACCATCAATAGGTAGACATAGAATCATGAACCGTAAATTGGGCAGCTAAGAAGCAGCAAAAAAAATAAAAAAAAACAATAGTGCAAAGATGTTCTAAGTGCTAGGCTCTAAGGAAGTAACAAGAGCTAGAGTCAGGAAGGAGAAGGCAATTACCATTGATAGAGTAGGGAGAAAGGTAGCTAAGGAGTGAGGGAGAAAGGGAGGAAGAGTAGGATGGGGGGAGGGGGAAGTCATCCGAAATCCTAGAACCCCTTCAGGATGTAAAGAGCCCTGCAAGGGAGGCACGGAGCAGATGAGCTGAAGCAGAAGTTAAAAGGGAGAGATGGACTGAAGAGAGCAGCCAGTCAGCCTAAATCCCTTTCAAGATGCTGAGAACGACGGTATAAATATCAAGTCCTACCAGTGAGGTATGATTTAAACCAGTTTGTGGCAGACGAGGTCAGGCCTGCTGCGGAAAGGGAGTCAAGAAGCAGTCGGTGAGAGACTGTCGAACACTTTGGCTAAGTCGACAAAAATAGCTGAAGTTATCAGGCCATTGTCCATTCCTGTAAGGATGGAGTCAGTGAGCCTAAGGAGGGTGGTGGTGGAATGGTTCTTCCTAAAACCAGATTGGAAAGGGGTGAAAAAGGAGGAATCAGAGAGAAAAGAGGAGAGTTGGGCAAGAACATGACAGTGGATGAACGTGATCCTGTAACCCAGCACTAAATGTCACAGTGAATGAACAATGTTCAGTCTAATCAACCAACATAGCATGGAATCAGTCAGGATACAATGCCTGTATTACATTGCCAGCCAGTGACATGCCACAAAATACAGCAGAAACATAATGAGTTCTAATGACATGTCCTCAGATTTGTCACACACAACACTGTGAATGTACATATCATAGACAGTTGCAATTGTACAGACTGTGCTGTAAATAATGCATGTGATGGTTCTGGCTGGCAAAAAAACACACTCCTCAGCCGTAAGACAGTGTAGTAAACACTTGTCCATAAATTTAAAACGCCATACTAGTTCAATACTAGTTCAATGCTGCAGACCTTGACTGGTTTCGTACACTCTAGTACATCATCAGGAGGGTTCAATACTGGGTTAGTTACAAGCTTTAAAAATGGCTCTCTTAAAGTGGCAGTGCATAATAACAATCATCAGTGAACTGAGTTCAAAAGTGCTCAGTAGTGCCATTCTAACAAAAACTAAAGTGACAACGGTATAAATATCATGTGTTGGTTACATTATCAGGATGTGCTGTTACAGTGTTACAGCCACTGCTTGGTGGTCACACCACATATAGCACTGTCATTAGCCACCCCACCCCACAGTACAACAGCCATGATCATTAAATGTCCCAACCTAATAGAGTACTAAGACTGGATAACAAGAGAACTGGATGGGGGCCATGCGGTGGATGTCCTGTATTTGGACTTCAGCAAGGCCTTTGATTCAGTGCCTCATGGGTGGCTGGGGAGGAACTGAGATCTGTTGGGGGAGGTGAAGATGGCCAACTAAATCAAGAATTGGCTGAAGGAGAGGGAGCAATTGGTGGTGGTGGTGATGGTGGTGAGGGGGACTCTCAACCCCTAGACTTGTGACAAGTGGGGTACCGCAGGGCTCTGTGCTGGATCCGGTATTGTTTGGGCTGTTCATTTTGGATATCTCACACAGAATTAGGAGCAGAATCAGTCTGTTTGCAGACAATACCAAGATGGGAGTGATGGTGGATGATGTAGAGGGGTGGAAACAGCTACAGGGGAACCTAACTAAACTGGCGGAGTGGTCCGCAAAGTGGCAACTAGGCTTCAATGTGAAGAAGTGTAAAGTTATGCACGTTGGAGTGAAGAACTCGAGGAGGGAATACTGGTTGGAAGGGGTGAAGCTGGGGGTCACTGAGTAAGAGAAGGACCTGGGAGTGATGATAATGAAGACCATGAACAACTCTGCTCAGTGCAGAAAGGCTGCATCCAAGGCTAACAAGATGCTGGGGTGTATTGCAAGGGGAATCTCATCCAGACATAAGGATGTAATCCTGCCTCTCTACAGATCCCTAATTAGGCTGCACTTGGAGTGCTGCATGCAGTACTGGCAGCTGTATCTGAAGAGAGATATCAGGCTGCTAGAGGGGGTGCAGCATAGGGCGACAAAAATGATATAGGGGATGGAAGGCAAAATGTACAAGGACAGACTGATGAATCTGGGTCTGTACACCCTGGAGAGGAGGAGGGATTGGGGGGATATGATTGAAACATTAAAGTATCTGAAGGGGTTAAATAAAACTGACACAGATGGGATGTTTAGGCTGAGGTAGGGAAGGGACACAAGAGGACATGGGGTACAATTGGAGGGGGACGGATTTAGGAGAGAGATGAGGATGCATTATTTCATGGAAAGAGTGGTATCTAAATGGAATACCCAATTGGAGGAGGTGATATCATGTAGGACAGGGGGCACTTTCAAAAGGGCATGAGACAGGGTATGGGTGTGTATGTGTGTGTGTCTGGGTAAGTAGTAAGGAGATATTGCAAGAGGGGAGAGAGAGGGAGGGGTGGGGCAGCTGCGATCTAGGAGCACTAGCTGCACACTCAAGCAGACTTGATAGACCATAAGGCCTGATTCTGCTGGCAGATTTGTATGTTATGTATAACATGGGACAGGTGAGAAGCACACATGTACACAAATGTGTGCACTAAGTATGCATGTCTACAAACATGGCATGGTTGACGTGTATGCCAGTGTTGGCTATGCAATGTGCATGCAGCATAACGTGCTGGGCCCTGGCACACATTGCAACCAATGGATGCACAGTGTGGAAGCTTGATTGTTACAGTCAGATCACCATGCATGCCACACACCACACAGCTGTAGTGCACATGCATAGCATCTGTATATGTGTGGGGTGGCACATCCTTGGCTATGTAGTTATATGAGACCACTGTGTATCATCAGCAGATATTGCACTGAGCTATGCCTTACATCCCACAACAGCCAGAGACTATGTGTTGAAACACAGAAACAGAAACATAGAATTTGACAGCAGATAAGGACCACTTGGCCCACCTAGTCTACCCATTTTCCCTACCTGATTTCATATACCGCAGATCCTAAATGATCTGCTGCTTACCCTCTCTTTCCTATCGCTAGAGTTCCATTATGTCTGTCCCATATGCTTTTGAATTCCCCTACCGTTTTTGCTCCTACAACATCTTCCAGGAGGCTGTTCCATGGATCCACCACCCTTCTGGGGAAAAAATACTTTATCACATTACCCCTAAGTCTACCCCCTTCTATCTTCATATCAAGGCCCCTTGTTCTTGAACATTTTTTTTGTAAAGATGCTACCCTCTTGCACCTTATTTATACCCTTGATGTATTTGAAAGTCTCTATCATATCTCCCCTCATATCACTTTTGGTGCAGCCCCTGCACCATTTTTGTCTCCCTTCTCTGAACCGATTCTACTCTGTCTTTGCCATTCCAGAGATGCAGCCTCCAGAACTGGACACAGTACTCTAGATGAGGTCTCACCAATGTTCTATACAGTGGCATCACCACCTCCTTCCTTCTGCTGGAGATACCTCTCCCTATGCACCCCAGTGTTCCACTGGCTCTCCTCACAGCCTTCTCACATTGTTTGGTAACCTTTAGAAGATCCGATGTGATTACTCCCAGGTCCCTTTCCTGTTTGGTGGCCATCAGTACCTCCCTCCCATCATGTACTCCTCTCCTGCATTTCTGTGCCTCAGGTGCATGATCTTGCACTTCCTTGCATTGAATATCAGCTGCCACACCCTTGACCACTCAAGCTTGCTTAGATCCCTTCTCATTTTTTCTATCCCTCCTGGAGTTTCAGCCTTGTTGCAGATCTTCATGTTGTCTGCAAAGAGATACACCTTCCTTTCTAGTCCCTCTGCAATGTCGCTTATGAAGACATTAAAGAGGACTGGTCAAAGCACTGATCCCTGCAGGACACCGCTGGTCAACCCGCCCTTTGGATTTAACTCCGTTCATCACCACCCTCTGTGTCCTAACACTCAGCTAATTTTTGACCCAGTTTACCACCCTGGGACCCACTCCCAGGCTGCCCAGCTTGTTTACTAGCCTCCTATGTGAGAAGATGTCGAAGGCCTTGCTGAAATCCAGGTAGGTCACATCCACTACCCCTTCCTGATCCACCTCCCTAGTCAACCAGTCAAAGAAATCTATCAGATTTGTTTGACAAGATGTTCCCGCTGAGAATCCATGCTGCTTTGGACCCTGCACTCCACTGGATTTGAGATATATCAAAAACCTTTCTTTTAGTAGTGATTCCATTCGTTTTCCCATGACCGAGGTCAGGCTGACTGGCCTGTAATTGCCAGTCTCCCCCCTGCTCCTACTTTTGTGGGGAGGGACTGCATTCACCCTGCTCCAGTCCTTTGGTACCACACCTATTTCCAGCAAATTGTTGAACAGGGCTGTCAGTGGTGCTGCCAATGCCTCCCTAAGCTCTGTTAATACTCTGGGATGTAGCCCATCTGGCCCCATTGCCTTGTCCACTTTCAGATTAGCGAATTCCTTTAAGACTTTCTCCTCCTTAAATTGACTGGTGTCCACCTCCCTCCCAGTGGTGCTTCTGTTGCCTAACTTTGGTCCCTCCCCTTCCCCTTCCTCTGTGAATACCGAACAAAAATACTTGTTCAGGATTTCTGCTTTTTCTTGGTCCCCTGCTGCAGCCTTCCCTCTTTCCCTTTTTAGTCTCACAGTCCCACACTTTTTTCTTTCACTAACATACCTGAAAAAGTTCTTGTCCCCTTTTGTTATTGCCTGGGCTATTTTTCTTCTGTTTGCACTTTTGCACTCCTGACTGCTTTCCCTGTCTTCCTCTGCTTTTCCAGATACCGTTACCTGTCTTCTTCCATCTGTTTCCTTGTACCTCCTGAATGCCACCCTTTTCACCCTTACCTTCTTGGGCACTTCCTTTGAGAACCATATTATTTTTTTCTTTCTCTTTGTTTTGCTTACTTGCCTAATACAATGGCTTGTTGCCTCATCTATGTCTTCCTTAAGATTCTCCCATTGTTCCTCCACCCCCACTCTTTTCTCCTTCTCTGCCAGTGATTCCTAAGACATTTCCCCATCTTTAGATAGTCAGCCTGCCCGAAACCCAGGACCCTTGCCTTTGTGTGGTCTCACTCTTCTGCTGTTCTCACATTGAACCACACCATACTGTGATCATTTGATCCCAGATGGCTCCCCACTTTTACGTCTGTAATTCTGTCCCTGTCGGTGAGCATTAGGTTCAAAGTTGCTCCCTCTCAGGTGGGCTGTGTCACTAACTGTCTTAGGCACGGACCTGCAGAGCTTCCAGGATGTCTCTGTTCCTGGCTGAGGCTGCATGGTTGCTTCAATCCACATCCGGCAGATTGAAGTCTCCTACCAGCAGCACCTCTCCTTTAGCTGTCATTCTGTCATTGTGGATGCTTCAGTTATCCTATTATTGGGCTTTATTGCCTAATACCCAACCCCCAACTACCCCTCCATCTCCCCCCCATCTCCTGCTGCTACCACCACACCTGCACCCCCAGCAGTTCCACCCCCTCAGCCTCCCTACACCTGCCCCTCCCCTCTCCCACCTGCTCCCCTGTCTCCTTGCTGCCCACCTTCCTGTCTAACACTTACAACTGTGCTGTGTCCCTGCAGCACTCTACCACCCTTAACTAGCTCTCCCACCAGTGTGGATCTATCCCCCTCCTTGGAGAATGCTCCTCCTCCTTCCCCCTCTACTTCCTGCCCTCCAACCCTTCCCTCTCTACCAACACCCTCTGATGAAAATGACAAATCTGTCCTCAGGCTGCTTCCACCCCCCCCCCTTCGTTTTTTTAAACATGTCCTCTACTTGTGAGGGCAGCACCCTAGAGGCCCAGGTACTATCCTTTGACTGCCTACAACACTTCCAAGGAAACTGTTTTTTGCCTGTTATGTAATTGATATTATGTGAAATGCTGAATCCCCTCATAACCCTGTAACCTTAACTATCTGTAACCTGTTCATAACAAAATGTACCTATTTGTAATTAATTGTATAGTAACAGTGCCTGTTATCTGTATGTACACATAATGTTTTTGTATGGCCTGAAACCTTTGAAAATGAGTCCAAGACTCAAAGGTATTAATCCTAAACTGCAATAAATAAAGTAAATTCTGTAGATGACTTCTACAAGTATCCTTGTATTGGAGGTCTGTAGATCACACCAGTGCAAATGCCAGTGCCATTTCCCATTTTCAGGGCAATCCACAGTACCTCCACCTCTCCTTGCATTCCCGGTACCTCAGTTGCCTTAATTCCTTCCCTGATGTAGAAAGTCACTCCTCCTTCCTTTTTACCCACCCTGTCCCTCCTGAATAGAGTGTAACCTGGTGTTGCCATATCCCAGTCACGGTTCCCCGTGAACCATGTCTTGGTAACAGCGACAATGTCCAGGTCCTGACTCATGACAATTGCACACCATAGACTCTGACTCCTGATATGCATTACACACATGCACATTACAGAGCCTTACCTTTCTTCAATTGTGTTTTTGCTGCAACCTGCAGCATCTCTAGACATTTAGCCTCTGATTGGGTAAGCTCATCCAATCTGTTGCAGCACTGTGCTGGTGTCTGGTCAGAGTCTGCTGCCCTGGAGACCCGCCTGGTAATGGTCTTCCAGATATAGGCCTTATCTGCCCTGGATGCCTCCTTCAATGTCTGGCCAAAAAAGGGAACCCTCTTTCTTATTCTCGGTCACCTCCCTCACTAACATTTCCACCCCCTCTGGAGTGAACCTCCTGTCCTTCTGCTTTTCATCATCAGTCATTTTGGCCTAGTTTTGGCATGCTTGTGACAGTGCCTCAAGCAGCTCACAGGCACGGGGCTGGACAGGCTGCTTTGCAGAGTTTTGCTTCCAAATTCCACGCTAAATATAGATATTTGCTTGCATCGTGCAAGCAAATGTGTCTGCATCAGCATAACTAATGCAGACATAACTATGTGCATACTCACAGTTGATGATCATATGTGCATGCATCCACAAAAGTCTGCATGGAGCTGTGAAGACATTGCTTGTGGATATGAGAGCACCACATCATCAGTGTGGACCATGACGTCATTGTAGCATGCGACTACATAGATCACTTGATTGCAGATGGAGACTCGCTAATGTGGTTAGTACTCGCAATTGAATTAGCGATGCTTGCAAAAAGAGTATATAGATACATACCATGAAAATTGACCTGCTTGCACAGGCAAGGCAAAAAGAATGATCTGCATGTCACTATGAATGCATTACTGTCTTATTATATGCTGACGCATCCCCACAGACTTGCAATCCACACTGAGGAATGTGCCTGGGGTGCAGCAGGGCTCTTCAGTTTCAGCAATTGTTCAGAACACACTCAGGATGTTTTTTCTGTTCACTACAGTGTAATATAGTGCCACAGATGTATCATCCACAGTTCATGTGACACAGACCTTTTTGTCACTGTTTTGCAGGCCAGCATCATCATCCCAGTCTGGACAGCTCTGCAAGCCCTAGTTCACTGAGAAGGAACACCAGTTATGTAATGGTGTCAGCACACATTCTACACAGTTGTATGTATGTATAATTCATGCTGTTAGTCCTTGCTGATAGGGTAAGGCACAATGACCACAAGGCACATGCACATATACAATAAGAAACTGTACTATATACAAGAAGGGAGTGAAATTAGTTCATAATGATAAAGCACAGATTAGAATTACACTAGTCTCAAAAAACTAGGGGTGCAAGAGGACAACAGGACTGGTGAAGTGAGTAGAGAGGAGAGGGTGGATAGTAGCGCTAGCTGAACTGATGATGTCAAGAGGTAAGGAGGGAGCGGGCTGGGGTAGGGAATGAAAACATGGAGCAGACAGTGGTGTCCTTGTCAGTGTTAGAGAGGGAGTGAGCAAGGGGTGGGTAACCCATCAAAGCAGCGACTGAGTGACTCGGATATGAGTGACTCAGTTCAGCACTCGATATGTGAGCTACCCTGAAAGGGTAGCGACTGGCGAACAGCAAGGTGACTGGAAGCACAGGACAGGGAACTGAACAGGAGGGAAGGTATATGGGAGGTAGTGTGGTGAGAGGCTGCTGAGCTGGCCGTGTGGTGTGGTGGTGAGGGTGGCTGGCTACAATGGGGAGGGCTCAGGGTTCAGGGTTTGGGAGGAGCACGATATTTTGTGCTTTGTGTGCGGGAGTTAATATTTTTTTTATAAGGTTCTCCCCCTTCCCGACATGCATCCCCTGGAGTTGAGAATCATTTTTGAGGGTGCCCCCTGCATAAATAACATAAAAACATTTGTTTATGCTGGTGTTGCCTCACTGGGAGTGTACAGTGCTGTTTTGTTTTTTTGGCAATGTACACTTGCTGTAACAGCAATCACTAGTTGACGATCACCATTGTGACATGGGACCCAAGGGGTGTGGGAAGAGAGATGAGAGAGATGAAACAGTAAGTAAAGGGGTGGAGTGAGCAGTAACAGGAGGGGTGGGTGAAGGTTGGGTAGAGAGGGAGCATGTGGGGGTATGAGGATATGTGGGGGGAGGTCAGAGAGGAGGAGCAGTGAGGGGCCCAGGTGGTTGGGGTGGAAAGACACAAGGTGGGAGACCTACAAGGCGGTGAGAGGTTAGAACCTGCAGTCACAGGAGCTGAGTTCATCAGGTGTATGAGTAATAATTTCTTGAAAGTTCTGAGCTTTGGCACATTTACTACTTCTGGGGAAAGTTCATTGAGCCAAAGGGGCACCTTGTATGAGTAGGATCTCTGTGCTAGGGCAGTGTGCCAGAAAGGGATATGTAGGGCATTTCATGTTTTTCCTCTGGTCTGGTGCAAACTGGATGCTAGTTTAAAGAGGTTTGTAAGGGATGGCGGAGTTAAGCTGAGGAGAGCTTTTTTCCCGAACAGGCAGGTCTGGTATTTAATCCTCCCCTGAAGGTTAAGCCACTTAGACTGGGTGTAAAGTTTGCAAGTGTGAGTGAGCCTGGATGCCCCTAGGGTGAGCCTACAAGACTTGTTGAGGGCAGTTCTGACCGTTTTTAGGGCTGTGTCAATTGCTGCACTGCACACAATTATACCATAGTCTATAACAGAGATTATAGAACTGTTGACAGCCAGAGACAAGGCTGCATGGGTCATATTGTGTCTGTGTCTGTAAAGCAGACCAATTCTGGTGTTGGCTGTCTTTACAACATTGTCTATATGTTGGGTAAAGGAGAGGGGGCTATCGAATGTGACACCTAAATATTTAGTGGTGTTAACCTGATCGAGTGGCTCCTGTTTGTTGTTCCGGATGGTCAGCTGACTGACTCTGTATTTCGCCTGGGTGTTAGCAAACAACATAACCTTAATTTATTTGTAATTCTGGAGAAGCATGTTTTGCGTAAACCAGTCCTCTATAACTGTGAAGCTATTTTGGAGTTTGGATTCTAGCAGGTGCAGGTGTGGGATATTGGAGAAGTAGCTGCATCATCTGCATAAAGCAGAATATTATCTGGGCAGGCCATGGGGAGGGAATTAAGGAACAGACTGAATAGGAGCGGGCCCATGTTTAAACCTTGCGGGACCCTGGTTGTCACCTGCCTACTATCTGAGAGAGTCCCATTGATCTTCACTTGTTGCAGTCTGTTGCCAAGGTAACTTTTAAACCATCCAACTGCGTCGGGTGATAACCCGGATGCAAGGAGTTTGTTGAGTAGGATACTGTGGTTGACAGTATCAAAAGCTTTAGTGAGGGCAGTGTATACCGACCTCCCTAGCTGGCTGCTGTCAAGCACTTTATAAATGAATTAAGTGTATTCCAGAAGTGCTGTGGTGGTGTTGTGGGCCTTCCAGAAGCTGTGCTGTTGAGGGCACTGGATGTTATATTTGTTTGGGAAGTCCACCAACTGGAGGGGGCAAGGCTTAACAGCAGAGTGGGGCAGACATGTCTTTACAGAGCTCCTTAAGTTGTGAGTCCTTTTAATATAAAAATAATGTTTTAAGTGTACTTGTTTGATGCCAAGGAGTTTCCTGGGTGCTGGAGAGTTGATTGGCCATGGGAGATGGGAAAACAAAAATTCTCTGCTCCTGCCAACAAGTTTTTTAGCCAAAAACACCTAAAGCATGAGGTTCCAGGCCTCCAGTGCAGGAAGGAGCCACGGGAGGTAGTTGTACCAATCTGGAAGAAATGTATTTCATTACCATTAGTTCCACTTTGGCATAACTAGTCTGAACTGTCCAGGATATGGACAAGAAACTAAATGCTCTTACCCCGAGAGTAACTGCTCTGGAGACTAGACTGGATAGCACTGAAGAGATGATCCAGTGAGTGGATGGATCAATATTAAAATAAGTGGATATAACAACCACATTAAAAAAAAGAAAATATGCATCTCAGACAGCAGCTAGAAACAGTTGAAAACCAAATGAGAGAGGGGAACATTCGTTTGATTGGGTTACCTGAACAAGTCGAGGGAGAAACACCTTTTGATTTTATATCTACCAAACTGCCACAAATGCTGGGACTTTCCATAGATGATCCTGCCCTTACCTTAGAAAAAGTGTACTGGATGGCTCCCAGAAGAGCTGTTGCTGATGGCATGAGTCTGGGGACTGTATTCATAATCCGCAGTGGGGTTGGGGTCAGATTGCATCCTTGCTATGGCAAGACGGAAGAGAGAGCTGCAATATGGAGATGCCCAAATATCTTTGTTCCCCAACTTGCCATATGCCATGAGGCAGTGCCGGAAAGCATTTGACCATGTCAGGAGCTCCCTGCATGCCCTACGAATGCAACACGAGCTCCTGATGCCATCCAAGTTAAAGATATTATGGAATGTTCACACTTATTTGTTTAATGGCCCCTCTGACGTGATTAAAATGGTCCAAAAAATAGAGCATGAAAAGGCAGGAAAGGAAGATGGTGACTCAGACATCGAGGAAAGTTCATGAAGATTAGTGATTTCCCCTTGTGGCTCTTCCATCTTGGGCATCTTGTGTGTGGAAAAATGCTCCCTGCCTCTTGGTAAGCACACGCGGCACATAAATTACAAACTGTAGCTATTTAAACTTTGTTAGAACTCCTGTTTTGTATCCTTGTTTGCAGATTGCAGTTTACACTGACAGTTGAACAGTTTGACAGCTTGTTGATTTCACTGGGCTGGAGGCGACGTACATTTCAAAAATGTAGAGCTCCGACTCAGTGCTTGTTCTCTTGTATGGACCTCTGAAGTAACGATCCTGGACACATTTGACATTCAGTCAATTTCCTTTTCTCGGCACTAGGTCCAAATGCTTGAAAAAAGACCTTTCCCCTCAGTATATGGATTACTTTTCACCAAGTTAGGCAACATATTGATGTGGGGGGGGATAATAAGGGTCCACTCTTTCAGTTCATTGTTAAAGGTCTCTCATTTTAAAATGGAGTTAAATATGCTAGCCATAGCGCTACTAATGAGGTGCAAGTGCTTAGAAAAAGTCATATAAATCTTTTTGTTATATAAATCTTTTAAAGTAGAAAGGTGGTGAATAAAAATTGGTATGGTGACAGTACAGAACAAAACCTTGGGGGAAAAGTTCTACAGATCTATACACTATTGTGCATGTAGATTACTTAAGTCCCAAATACTTAAATTGGGTGGACTGATTAAAAGGTCATTATGGTAAACAATGTTATATATGTAACCCTAGTTTGTTCCATGCTGCATATATAAGCTGTTGTATTATTGTATTTTAATATATGGATTGTTGAAATAATAGGGTTGAAAAGCATACAAAAAATTCTTGTAATATCATCACTCCTGGAGTGATAATATTACTGTTCCTAACTGATAATACTATCGTTCGGGTGCTGTAATAGTATCGTTCGGCACCTGAATTATAGTATTATCAAGAAAGCTGAAGAGCGCATGCGCAAGTCTATCCCTGCCGTCTTAGAAAGCGTGCCTTCTGATTGGCCACTTTTGCTCTGTGGCGGGCACAACGAGTCAGAAAACATGACGACTTGCTCGCTCGCTTAGGCAGTGAATGGTCAGGAGCAGCAACCATTTTTCTTTACTGTAGAAAAAATGTTTTTCATTACGAACAATCCGACTCTGTCCGTGGCTCCTCTGCTCGCCCGATATCACCACTGACAAACAGTTTTAAAAAAAAGCAGTGCTAAATGAAGCCCACAGCACCTGCTCATCCACACAGCACTGGGGAACCCTGCCAGCATGCACATGGACCGACTGACTCAATTGTTCAAACCGAGGTGATCACAATTTATCCACATATATTTAAAATAAATAGGTTTTGGCATAACAGCAGAATATCCATCCGAGGTTCAGGGGACACTTGAAACCTCTCGAGGTTCGCTCTCGAGGTTTTCTTTGTCCCCAGAACCTCTCGATGGAATTACTACCTTGTAATACACTAGAACCTATCTATTATTCTATTTATTGCAATGATATACTAAGGTAATTCCCAACCCATGCATACCGTTTTCGATGGGTGTCTTCAATAATCTTAAATGGATGTACCACGTATGTAATGTGTAATCCATCACAAATTCTTTTTGCTGTAAGCTTTGCTTGTAAAATTTATAAATAAAAGTAAAAAAAAAAAAAAAAAAGGGAAGTCTACCAACTGGTCTGATGCTATTCATTAGAGGGCTTTGGAGAAAGAGGAGAGTAGGAAGATAGGCTGATAGTTGTCATGACTCGCCCGATCCCCACTTTTGTGAACTGGTGTGACAACTGCGCATTTCTATTTCTTGGGGAACTGCCTGTATCTCAGGGATAAATTTAGAATGATGGTGAATCGTTGTAATAATTCATCTAGGGCGAGTGCTATTAATTTAAGATCAAGATAGTTGCTGCTATGCCTAGATTTGCCGAGACTGTTGGATATATTTTTTGGCTTCCGAGTGGGAGATTTGCTTGAAATAAAACTGTGGGGTACCTGTGATGGGTTGGGTATCTGCACCCTGTGTATCTTCTGAGCTAGTCTTTTTGATGTTGAGGAAGTCTGGTGGGAGGATGTGACTGAGGTCTTAGAAAGCAATGTTGAATGCATCAGCTATTGTTTTTGAATCTTGAGTGATCTCCCTGTTTACAAGGAGCATAGAGGGGCAGGACTTCTTATCCTTTCCCATCAGATCTTTTATGTTGCTCCAGAATTTCTTGCCATCCCCCCATGTGCTGTTTAGTCTGTCTTTAAAATACTTTGCTTTGGCAAGCCATAATCTCCTGGGTACAAACACTTCTTGCTGATCTGTACCGCTGGGCATCAGCTATCTTGTCTGTTGCCTTTGCTTTGTGCCAGAGGTAATCCCTAGCCTTCATGAGATTAAGAAGAGCTTGAGTGATCCAAGAGTTGTTGATACCCTTTATTTTATGCTTTCTAACCAATGCATAGGTATCACACACAGCGTTAAAGGTTGAGATAAATTGATCTAGGGCCTGGTCAACATCTTGGAAGGCAAAGATGGAGGACCAGTCAATCTGCTTAAGGTGAGCTTTAAAAGAGCTTAATTTCCCTCTTTTAAGAACACAACTTGAGACTGTATTTGGGGGGGAAGGGGTTAGTGATTTTGTTGGATCAAAGACAGGTGACTGGGGAGTGGTTACTTAATCTGCTAGGATTAGGGTGTCCGTGATACAGTCTGGGCTGTTTGTAAGGACCCAGTTAATTAGTGTCCTGTCTGGTAATTAATCCTGGTCTGGGCTTCAATCATTTGGGAGATGCCAAGGCTAGAGATGGCATCCTTGTAAGGGGCTGCTTCATTTGATAACCAGTTAATATTAAAGTCCCCTAGGAGTACATTTTCCCTGTTGTGGCTCAGGTCAGTAAGAAAGTTGATTAATTTGTTGAAGCCGAGTGTTTGTGCTCTGGGGGTATGTATACTGATACTATGGTAAGTGATTTGTTTTGGTTTCCAAGTAATAATTTAATAGCCAGGATCTGGATCTCTTTGCTACAGTCAATTTGGGGGAGTGTGTAGGCTTGGAGGTGGTTTTTGACAAAGATGAGACAGCCCCGCCCCCTTTTTGCCCAGTCTGTTACTCCTGAAAGTGGAGTACCCACTAAGTGATAGGGCCGAGTCAGGGACTTTGGGGGACAGCCAGGTTTCTACTATGGAGGTCACATCTAGCTAGTGTTGGCTAACCCAAACTTGGAGCTGGTCTAACTTTGGGAGGAGGCTGCAGATGTTTAAGGTTTAGGAACTGTTCTGACTGCTTCAAGGATTTATTTCTGCCTGACGCAGGAGGACTTAGTGCTATGGTGCTAGTGACTGGTAGACAAGGATTTTGTTAGAGCCCATTCCTCAACCGGATAACAGTACAAGAAGCAACTGTTGATATCATGTGACTTTGGCGACCGCGATTGGGCACCTACCGAAAGGACGACTCAATCACGATGCCTGTCATCGGGGTGACTGGGGAAGATGGGGGAATGCGTGAAATAGCAACATTCTGTCACTACATGCCTACCCACATGGGCGGGGAGTGAGCAGGCCGAGCATGGGGTGGGAAGGGATGGAGGGGTTGTAGGGGGTGGTGCCGCAGTGAGCTGTCGAGCTGCTGCCATAGCGTGGTGGGTGGGTTCAGGGCTGCAGTGGGAATGGTGCTGGGTTAGGGTCTGGGCACAGGTGCTTTTTGTTGGGCCCAGCCCAATATTTTATTTATGCTGCATTTGTACCCCCTCCCCTGACATGCACCCTAGGCTGAGAATCCTTAAGTAGGGCGGTGCGAGGTGCGAAACTCCCCCTCACACAAAACAACAAATCCCAACTCCCCAGTGCCATTTTGCTGTGCACCGGGATGTACATCACCAAAATATTTTTTCGTCAATGTGCCATTGTCATTATCACATAGATCCGCAGCTGTCGGACTGTGGAGCTGTGTTTGTTTAAAACTGCATAGTTTGTAGCAAGATGTTAAATTTGGGAATATTGTATGAACTGTTTACATGGATGCCATCTTTGTGACCCCTGACCCTATTCTACCCAATCAGTGACTGAGGAGCTCTAAGGACTGTAGCTATGGTTCCTGGGTAGGGGATGTGGACAATGTTCTTGGTGCCTTTATTGACAACCAATGAGCCAATGAGTAACACTGAAGCATATTCATTTCTGTGATGGGCAGCTGAATTGTTCAGTGTGAGGAGATATTCACCTCCCTGAAATGTTTTGGGGAGAAGGCTGCTTGGGAGATCATGAGAGAGGCTCTCTGAGGAAAGAGGGGAGCAGTAGTGAGTGAGAGAGAGAGACGTCTTGGAAATTGGCCCAAAGCTGCCACAGCCACCAACTGGGAGACTTGCAGACATCTCCCATTGACTGGGAGCCAGAATTTCAGTTTCCAGTGGAAAAGGGATAATGTGACAACCTGAGGAAAGCCCTCAGTTGCTACTGGGGCTGGGACTGAGTTTCCAAAGTTTGAAATGTGTTTTAGTGACTGGAACCGGTGTTGGGAGAAGTCCTCTGAGTTCCGACTGCCTGGGGAGCAGTAAGTGTCAGGGATTACTTTCCAAGAGGGTGGAGATCCTGCTGAGAGACTGTTTGCCTTATCAGCCTGGGTGTACATCTGATCTGCCACAGAGGAGTTGTGTCTGCTACCTGCAGAAAGTGAAAGACTGTGTGAACCCAAGTTTGGGAGGAGACTTCATGCCAGTCAGGATGGTCTGGGGAATAGCCCAGTATTGCCACTGCCATGCAGTACTGATCACTTGCCCTTGGGAAATAGAAGCCTTGATGTGTGGGGTAGGTCTGTGGCCCTGGTCACTGGGGCTGGCCTAATCCAGCTTCCAAGGAACCTCAACCTGAAGGCGACAAGCTGTAGGAGCCTGCATCAACCTGAAGGTGACAAGCTGCTAGACTTCAGCTTCATTCAAGCCATTTTCCAACCAGCTTTGCTTCTAGAGGCCTCAGCTTAGCTGAGACAAACTGCATCTGCTGATCCCACTGGACCCTGCAAAGTTAAAGTTCAGAACCATGAGTAACAACATGGCCTGCCCTGAGCTGGGGATCAACTCTAGGTATTTAAAGTTCATATCTAATTACAAGTGCACCAATGTTAGACAACCTGTGGCATTGTACAGGCCTGCATCTCTGTTTGGGTACCCAGTTAGACTCTGGGAGACACTAGTACCAGTGGGGAGGTGGGGCTTATTAATGGTATTGCTGTTGGGGGCTGGGTGCAGTTACTGTTATGGTTTATGCACGTTGCCAATTCATTAGCTGTTATCAACTGTTTCTTTCTGCATCATCCAATCCCCTTTCCTCAATAATAAACTTATCAATGTTATTGCTCAAAGCTGTCTGCAAGCATATTATTAGTTAGGTCATTAATTGTATGCAACATAGATTATTGCATTGATATATTGTATTATGTGCATGGGGCGACTGGAAGGGGAGTTGGGTAGGTACAGCATTACAGTGGGTTGTACTAATTAACCAACTGGCCCACTGTATTTCACTCTGGGCGGAGGCAATGCGTAATTTATTTTCTATTTGGGAAAGAATGCCCCTTTATCATCAAAACAGAGACCAGGCCCCTCAACCTGGTTGGAGCCCAACAGGCAGTGGTAGCATGCAGTTAAATGGCACCTGGGTTACACACAGGCGCACAAAAGAAAAGCTGGCCACTGCACACAGCAGCATGCATGTTTTGGGTAGGAGACCCCATCACACAGCAAGACCTGACTCCAGAGAAACACAGAAACATAGACTTTGATGGCAGGTAAGGACCGCTTGGCCCACCTAGTCTGCCTATTTCTGTACCTATTGGATAAGCTGCAGATCTTAGTTGACCAACAGCCTACTTCTTCCTACCCCCCACCAGAATTGCCTTATGTCTGTCCCATGCATTCTTGAATTCCTCCACTGTTTTTGACCCCACGATCTCCCCAGAAAGGCCGTTTCATGTGTCCACCACCCTCTCTGTGAAAAAATACTTCCTTACATTGCCCCTGAGCCATCCCCCCTCTATCTTCAAATCGTGTCCCCTTGTTATTGCACATCTCTTTTTCTGAAAGATGCTACCCTCTTGGACTTTGTTTATTCCCTTGAGGTACTTGAAAGTTTCTATCATGTCCTCCCTCTCCCTCCTTTCCTCAAGGGTATACATATTAAGCTCGTTTGGTCTCTCTTCATATTGCTTTTGTTGCAGACCCTGCACCATTTTAGTTGCCCTCCTCTGGACTGCCTCCATCCTGTCTATGTCTTTGTGGAGATGGGGTCTCCAGAACTGCATGCAGTACTCCAGATGGGGTCTCACCAAATGTCTGTACAGAGAGAGAACAACTTCCTGTCTTCTACTGGTGATGCCTCTTCCTATACATCCCAGTAACATAGAAACATAGAGGTTGGCGGCTGATAAGGACCACAAGGCCCATCCAGTTTGCCCATTTCTTTTTCTACCTTATAAATGTGCCATCGGCCTTTGCTCTGTCAGTGGATTATCTATTCATACTCATCTGTATTGCTCCCTTATGCCTATCCCATGCCTGTTTGAAGCCCTGCACTGTATTCATAGCCAACATTTCCTGAGGTAGACCATTCCATGCATCCACCACTCTTTCTGTGAAAAAGAATTTCCTCACATTCCCCCTTAATCGGCCTCCCTCTAATCTCATGCTGTGTCCTCTTGTCCTGCTATTTTTCTTATATCCCCCCAGCCATCCTTACTGCCTTCTCACATTGCTTGCCTACCTTTAGGTTATCTGATATGACTACCCAAGGTCCCTTTTCACTTGTGTTGTTGTTAGTACCCCCCCCCCATTGTGTACTGTTCCCCTGGGTTTTTGTTTCCCAGGAGTATTACTTTGCACTTCTTTGCATTGAATCTAAGTTGCCATACTTTTGACCATTACTTCAATCTTGCCAAGTCTCTTCTCATCCTTTCCACCACCCCCCTTTGTGTATCAACCCTGTTGCAGATCTTTGTGTCGTCTGCAAAGAGGCATACTTTTCCTTCCAGTCCCTCTGCAATGTCACTTATAAAGGCATTAGAAAGGACCGGACCCAGTACTGAACCCTTCGGTACCCCACCAGTAACCCCCCCTTTCCTCAGAGTGGACTCTGTTTACTATTACCCTCTGTGTCCTGTTGTCCAGCCAATGTTTTTACCCAGGCTACCACCCTGGGACCCACTCCCAGGCTGGCTAATTTGTTTATTAATCTTTTGTGTGGGACTGTGTCAAATGCCTTGCTAAAGTCTAGGTAGGCCATGTCCACAGCCCCTCCCTGGTCTACTACTTTGGTCACCTAATCAAAGAAATCTATTAGATTTGTCTGACATGACCTTCCCACTGTGAATCCATGCTCCCTTTGGTCCTGAGCCATACTGGCCTCTAGGTACTCAACAGTTCTTTCTTTCAGAAGTGATTCCATCATTTTCCCTATCACTGAGGTCAAGCTAACAGGTCTGTAGTTTCCTTTCTGCTTTGCTCCCACTTTTGTCAAGGGGAATCACATCCGCCCCCTTCCAGTCCTTAGGTACCACACCATCCTCCCATGATTTGTTAAAAAGGGTAGTCAGTGGTGTCACTAATTCTCCTCTCAGTTCTTTTAGAATTCTGGGGTGAATCCCATCCGGCCCCATTGCTTTGTCCACCTTCAGTTTTAGGAGTTCTTTCAGAACCCTTTCTTCTGTGAAAGGACTGATATCGACCCCCACATCTGGAGTGCTTCTATTGACTGGATTAGATAACTCCCCACCTCTTCTTTTGTGAATACTGAGCAGAAGTATTCATTCAGTATCCCTGCTTTCTCACTGTCCCTCTTTGCCCACACACCCTTCCCTTTGTTAAGCCTCACTATCCCACCACTAGAGGGCATTGGTCTTTCTTCACTCCCTAATATACCTATGAAAGGTTTGATCCCCCTTCTTAACTGAGTTGGCTATTTTTTCCTTGGTTTGGGCCTTTGCTGTTCTGACTGCATTCCCCACTTTCTTCTGCTTTAACTGGTACAGTTCTCTGTCCTGCTCCTTCTGTGTTTCCTTATACTTCCAGAATGCTATCTTTTTCTCCCTAATCTTCCCCATCACCTCTTTTGAGAACCATAGTGTTTTTTTTAATTTTGATTTGTTTATTTGCTTCACACAAATGCTTGCTTCCTCTGTGATGGCAGTTTTGATGTTTCCCCATTGTTCTTCCACCTCTCCCTTTTGCCTGTTTGCTAGTGCTTTTCTGAGGCACGCTTCCATTTTGACAAAGTCAGCTCTTCTAAAGTCCAGTACCCTCAGCTTTGTATGGCTTGACTCTGCGGCTGTGTTTATCGTGAACCACACTGTTTGGTGGTCACTTGTTCCCAGATGGCTACCCATTTCTAGGTCTGAGATCCTCTCTCTGTCCCCATTTGAGAGCAAACAGTATGTCCCCTTTTTCTGCCATCCTAAGGGTACCTTCTGTCATTTCTTTGTCCATTTCCTCCCCGAGACAGAATCTGTATACAACCCCCTTGTGGATTGTGGTGACATTTCCGGTCTCCAGGGTGACCTACAGTGCCTCCTCTCCTCCCTGTTTACCCTTTAGTTCTGTTGTTTTTACATAATTGCCTGGACACTGGAAACCCATCAGGTGTTTAGTGTTGAAGGAGACATCAGCACCACAGTGGGGCCTTCCTGGCAGGGTGACTGAGTCCTTGCACTAAGCATGTATCAGGACAATGTGATTTTGGGGGCAGCAGGATAATGGAGCACATCACACACGAGGACACAGTGATGTTGGTTGAAGGTTTGTGTCACAGCCATGTTTGTTATGCACACGTGACAGGGTGAACATACTGCAGCTGCACTGTTGATACTGTGCACAGGTACACATAAGCATGGCACTGATGGGCATAAAACTGTGGTACACATCAATGGCTATGCCAAGATCCTAGTGCTGATACATGTCCTTGTCTGTCTCCTTTCCTGCAAACACATCTAAAGTGAGAACAGCAGCAGCAAGGATGGTGGGAAGGATGCCAAGTGGCTCTTCGGTGATGACCGACACAAACAGAAGAATGTCACACTCTGGAAATATAAGTGGTGCTGAGCAAGACAGCCAGCCTACTATTTCCAAACAAAAAAGAAAAAAAGCTCTGCACTCACAGATCCAAATGGACTGAATGTCCAAATGTTAAGGGTACTAGTAAAGGTATTTTATTGTAGCATCTATGGTAGAAGAACAGTCCGACTAGGACCCTGAGCCTTGGTGCTTCAACCCTATGTGGGTCTTTGTCATGGGGCAGGTCTAGTCTCCTCTGTGATGAAGCTTCACAGGCCAGGAGAACAGAGCACCAGGGCAATAATGGGCAGACTCTGGTCCTCTTTTCAGATATGGAGCTGGTGGAGGAGGTTACTGAGGACTCATCATTAGACACAATGCTGTAGTGCAGACCCTGGTGCCTGTAGGGCAGATGAGTCATACCCAGATAACCCAGCCTGCTGCTGTGGAGGGGCGTGCTGAGCAAGCACAGGGTCAGTGAACTGGTGGTACGCCATGTGAACACAGCTGGTTCTGCTGTCATCCATGTCAGTGCATGCCACACATGGCCCTCACTGTCCTAGGACAGGGCTCTGGACTACTGGGCTCTGTATCATGGGGCACTTGCTGCCAAGCAGGCAGTGCTGCAGAAGCTGCAGTCTCTTACTGCAGCAGTCAGAAAGCAGGGGAATGGCAGCTGCAGTCCATGGCCAATAATAATGACACCCTGCAGGTACTGCAGTCACTGATGCACCACCAGTTGGTCATGATACAGCACTGCAGTGTGGCTTCTGAGTTCCAGGCTCCTCCTTGGTCCACTGCACTATGGCTGTAGAGTCCAAGGCCTCCTCTTTGACACAAATTGCAGCTGCCTGTGAACAGTTGATTCTGGGTTCAGCCATGCAGTCAGCAGTGGAATGATCTAGCATGGTCTGTGTAGACAATCAATGGCATCCACACCAATGCACCATCGACCAGTGCCTGTGGCACAACTGACACTTCTGCCCTCATTGCTGTCACAGACATGTGCCACAGCATGCACAGCAACAGCCACACATGGTGGGGTCCATGGCCACCTGCTTCACCTCTGCTTGAGGGCTTCATGGAGGATTTTGTCTCAGCACCATGAAAGGGGAAGGGGAAATTGTTTAAGCAGGAAAGGCACACTAAGCAGGAACTTGTTTCCAGGCGTGACCTGGGAGCACAAGGAAGTTAAGTAATTTCTCAGAGTCACACAGTATGCAAGTGGGGGGCTGATGGGATTCAAACCCAGATTTCCAGGTTTGCTGGTAAGTGCTCTTAAACACTACGCTATGCTACCTCAATGATGGTGCCATAGCACCAGAAACTTGTCAGGTGGGGCATGTGGCACCAGCCATAGTGGGTGTGGCACCAAGAGGTAGGTGCATGCTGCTTTTCTTTCCTTTTACTGTTTTATTCCCTGCCCTACCTATTTATGTTTCTTCACTTGTGGTGGGTGCACTAATGTTCTGTTACATATTTGCCTCATGGCATATATGTTGTATTTTAGTGTGCATTGTGTTTTACCTTGGTTCAGTAAATTTCTGGGCAAGCAGATGTTCCCTTACCGCCTTGGAGTGTCTGGCCATTCTAGAGTCACGTCACCCATAGTGAACCAGTGACTAGTCATCAGGGCCATCACCAACAAGTGTGTCATGCTCGGAGATGTGCAGTGGTATTTGACATTTCCCCCATATCTGACTCTGCTGCTGTCCTCTTATGCTTCACATTTTTTTTCACCTCCTGTACCCAGTCCCTTTTCTCCTCCTCCTCCTCCCCCTCCACTTTACACCATCTCCCTCATGCTCCTCCTCCCACACACTCTTCATTCTTCTCTCCTGCCACTCCTTCTGCTTCCTTCTGGGCTCTCCTACCGCTTAGCACTACAAGAATGTGAGCCTCAATGGTCTTGATGCCAAGCTTCCTCATCTCTCAGCTCCTGCCATCGCATCCCTATTACCCACATTCCCAACCTCTCTGTCTTCTTAGCTGCTGTCTCTGACATTTGGAAACAAACAACTGTCATCCCCCTCTCAAAAGGGGTCAATCTCTGCACTCCTTGTAACTATAATCTAATACCCCTCTTCTCTACCCTGACCAAGCACTAGGAACACCTTCTCAGCTCTTCCCCTTCCTTGATTCCTCCTTCACTCCTTTCCAGTCTGGCTTTGGGAAGTCACATTCCACCACCTTCTCCTTCCTCCAGCTCACTGAGACCATGCTTTCCAGCATGGACCAGGGCCAGATCACCTCTACCATCTTTGTTGACTTCTGAAAGCCTTCAGCACTGTTGCCCATGCCCTTTTCCCAGACAAACTGTAGCCAGCGAGGCTCTCTGTCACTTTAGTCAGTTGATTCCATTCCTGCTTTGAGGGTTGGTCTCAAGAAGTCTAGATTGGAGACACGTTATCCCTCCCCACTCACTATCAGCTCTGGTGTGTCCGAAGGGTTCATCATTGTGCAAATTCTCTTCTTCATCCTCCTGAATGACCTCCTTGCTGCCTGTTCCTTTGCATCCATCCACATGAACACAGATGATATGGTGCTCTTTGCCTCTGGCTCCTCTGCCCCGTTCTCACTGCCCAGCTCTGACTAGGCTTTGCCAATATCTAGCATGGGTTCCAGTCAAACCAACTGACCCTTAATGTAGGCATGGGTGGGTACTAAAATACCTGACCTGAAATGGTACCCACGGGTACCTATAGACTACCTGAAATTATCCTAAAAATACCCTAATGAAAAATGGGTAGTTGGTTTGGGTCATGTAGGTACTACCTAATTCTACTACCATATTAGCCTACCCTGACCATAACAAAAATGTGAAAGACTATTTTTGAGTGTAGGCTGTATACTATTAAACTGTTTGTTATGTGCCGTGAGCCCTGTCATTTATGAGGCAGGTATGAGAGGCACAGTTGCTCTGATTGAGATTGCTACTGTTACCAAAAATTATACCCGTGGCAGACATTGCTGAGGCAGGTAGAAGAGTTGCAGGTGCTCTAAGTGGACATGCTGCTGTGTCCAAAAATTATACCCATAGTGGGCATTTCTGAGGTAGGTACAAGAGGCACAGCTGCTCTGATTGAGCCTGCTTCTGTTTCCAAAAATTATACCCATGGTAGGCATTGCTGAGGTAGGTATGAAAGGTGCAGCTGCTGTTAGTGATCCTGCTGCTATTTCCAGAAATTATAGCCATGGTGGGCATTGCTGAGGCAGGTATGACAGGTGCAGCTACTGTGAGTGAGCTTGCTGCTGTTTCAAAATTATACCATGGTGGGTGTTGATGAGGTAGATCACGAGGAGGTGCAGTTGCTCTGGTGGAGCCTGCTGTTTCAAAATTATACCCATGGTGGGCATTGCTGAGATAGGTCGAGAGGTGCAGCAGCTCTGATTGAGCCTGCTGCTGCTTCCAAAAATGATACCCATGGCGGGCACTGCTGAGGCAGGTACGACAGGTACAGATGCTGTGAGCGAGCCTGCTGCTGCTTCCCAAAATTATACCCATGGCGGGCATTGATGAGGTAAGTACGAGAGGCGCAGCTGCTCTGAGTGAATGCAGATTTAAATAATGGTGCCAACATTGTCAGAAAAATGACAAACGTGCCTGTTTATCCATCAACTGTCTGTGACCATGGCAGGATTTATGTCAGATTTCCTTCCCCTCGCTGATGACACTGGTGATTATGAAGAATTTATAGAAGTGCTATTGTGTGCGCCAGAGGCGCATGCTGCTGGTTTGGCAGAGTTTAACTGCTGTACATCACTTAATGGTGTTGGTCAGGCAATGCTACATTTGGTTAGCAGAAGATCTCTCCAATACTTATCCCCTGCAGAAAGGATTGCTTTAGTGTTCCCCTTAAAGCAGGAATCTAGCAAAGTAGCCAACACATAGGTGTCATTCTCAAACATGGCATTTATTCACTGAATAGTTGATTGTCTGAGACTCAATCCATCTGCCAGCATAACAGTAGTGGTGTTTTCTTTTGACTGAAAGTCTTTCTTTATGTTAAGGAGAATGGGAAGAACTCTTACCTGAGGAAGAATTTGACTCAGAGTTGCACTGTCTGCACTGACATCATGTGTGGCAGCCTCAGATGGCTCCAATAAGGTGACCAAAGATTCAAGCAGACTCCAATTGCTGGAACTGAGCATGATGTCTACTTTACCTATTTGATTCTGCATGGTGTAATCATGTACAGATTTTTTCAGTTCAGGAAGCCTTTCCAACATGTAAAATGTTGAATTCCAGTGGGTTGGGACTTCCTGCTTTAACATATGCAAGGGTAAGCTGTTTGACATCTGCAGCCCCTTCAGAATTTTTTGTGCTTTCACAGAGTGGCTGAAATTATCATATATTTTCCTAGCAAGATCTAAGAGGTTTTCAACATTTCTATTTCCATTAAGAAATTGTGGAAAACAAGGTATGTGTTGGTAGTTCCCATCTCTAACAGCTTTGACTATGTTGGCACCATTATCTGCACTATGAACCCTGGAGATAAGGAATACGGAGTAATCCATTTCTGGAATTGTTTTCCAGCTCCTGCCAAATATTCACACTTCTCAGCAGTGTGGTTTTCCTCAAAAAATGGTGGCACACAACACAGCCTGTTTCCTACTGCTTACGGTAGAGTGGGGATTATTACTTTCTGACTTAAAACTTGCCCAATGAGCTGTACGAACATGCAAACATAAAACTTACCAGCAGAAACAGGCCTCACAGTCTATCAAGTCTGCTCGAATGCGTAGCTAGCACCGCTATACTGCAGCTGCCCCACCCCATCCCCCCTCTCAATTTCGGAAACTGCTCAGCTTTGTTTACCCAGCCCCCATTTGCCCTGTCCAATACTGTTTTGAAACTGCCTACCATCCTGCATGCCACCACCTCCTCTGGTAGAGCGTCCCATTTTTGACACCACCCTCTCTGTGAAATAATGCCTCCCCATCTCCCTCCTGAATCTGCCACCCTCCAGTCTTAGCCCGTGCCACATTGTGTCCCTTCACTTCCTCAACTTAAACAACCCCTCTGTGCCAGATCTGTTGACCACCGTCAAGTATTTGAAAGTTTCAATCATATCTCTCTGATCCCTACTCTCCTCCAGGGTGTATAAACTCAAGTGTCTCAGCCTTTCTTCATAGGTTCTGCCTTCCATCCCCGTATAATTTTTTTCACCCCTACACTGCACCGCCTTGAGCATCCTGATATCCTTCATCAGGCATGAATGCCAGTACTGTATGCAGTACTCCAAATGTGGGCTGACCAAGGACCTGTACAGGGGCAGGATCACATCCTTGTTTCTGGATGAGAACCCCCCATGCAATGCACTCCAGCATCCTATTGGCCTAAGCCACAGCCTTCCTGCACTGCACAGAGCTGTTCATGATCCCTGTTACTATGACTCATAGATCCTTCTCCTCTTCAGTGACACCCAACCACACCCCACCCAACCAATATTCCCTCCTTGGGTTCTTCACCCCAAAGTGCATAATTTTGCACTTCTTTGCATTAAAACTCAATTGCCACTTTGCCGACCACTCCTCAAGTCTGGTTAGGTCACCCTGTAGCTTCTGCCACCCCTCTATGTCATCCACAACAGCCCTCATCTTGGTGTCATCAGCGAACAGACTGATCTTTTCTTTTTCCCGAACTTTCTTTATGCTCCCTACTCACCCGACTCCTGGCTGCTCCCCAGTGTAGTATCGCCTTTTCCCGCACTCCTTAAGCACTCTGATCAACTCCTGGCTTGGGCCTATCTCCTTCTGACTCCTGTGGCCACCCAACCCCCTGGCTCTGAGCCCCCCCCAAGGCGAGACCGCTGACTCCTACTGGTGCTCTATCTGGAATCTAGCAGAGTGACCAGGATGTTGAGGAGAGCCAATCATTGGTCAGCAGAACCCAGAACTGTGTGTGGGAGCCGTCCCACTGGACCCACCTTCGCCTACCAGGCAACAAGGGTTTTTCTGCTTTTTTTGTCCCTCCCCCATAGGCTTGGCTGTGCATGTTCACAGGAGTGTCACTGCAGCCAATCCCCTTACTGGAGATTCCCGACTGCTGCTACACCCCCAGTCTCCACTGGGGGTCACCAGACAGTGGGATCTTCTACCCCCTCCCTCCCAGGAAAGGAGAGTTGTCCTCTGGATGTGCAATCATTTTCTTCCCCTCTAACCGCTGACGACCCAAGTCCACTCCTGAACCTGGATCACTGGCGTGGCTCGAGGTAAGGTGTCCAGCACATCAGCCCTCTGTGTCACTTGGCCAGCAGCGAACAAACTGATCTTGCTCCCAACCCTGTGTGCAATATCCAATATGAACAGACCAAACAACACCAGCCCAAGCACAGAGCTCTGAGGCACACTGCTTGTCACTGGCCTAGGAGAAAAGAGTTACCCCCCAACAACCACCCGTTGCAGTCTATCTTCCAGCCAATTCTTGATTCAGTTTGCCATCTTAGCCTCCACCACTACGTATTTTAGCTTTGCCCCCAGCTGCTCGTGAGGGACCAAATCAAAGGCCTTGCTGAAATCCAAATATAGGACATCCACTACATGGCCCTTGTCCAACTCCCTTGTGACCCAGTCATATTATTCTATTAAGTTGGTCTGGCATGATCTCCCAGAGATGAACCCATGCTGCTGCCCATCCTGGAGCTCACTGACCTCCAGGAATGTTCCCAGTCTCTCTTTCAAGACTGCTTCCATAAGTTTACCCACCATGGAAGTGAGACTGACAGGACTGTAATTACCCGGCTCATCCTTTGGGCTGCTCTTGTGGATAGGCACCACATGAGCCAATCTACAGTCCTGCAGCATGCACCCCATGTCCAGGGAGGTGCTGAACAGGTCAGCCAGTGCCCCGGCCAACACCTCTACTATCTCCCTCAACACCCTAGAGTGAATGCCATCTGGACTTGGTACCTTATTCACCCTAAGTGCCTTCAGACCATCCAATACCTTGCTTTCCAGAATCACCCCATCAGTCACCTCCTCCCCCCTCGTCCCCACCCTCCTAGTCCACAGAAGTAGCTGACCTCCTACTTCCCTTGTGAACACAGAGCAGAAGTATTCATTCAGTACTTCTGCCTGTTCCTCCTCCTTCTCCACCCACCCCCTGTCCATCTTGATCCGGACTATCCGGTACCTGCAGTTCCTTTGTTCCCTTACATATCTGTAGAATTCCTTCTCCCACTCCCTGATGCCCTGAGTCAGCCTCATCTCCTTGAAGACCTTGGCTTCTCTTATTAACTTGGTTACCTCCTTGGACCTCCTTTCGTACATCTCCCTGTCCTCCTCCCTCCCGGTGCTTTTCAGTCTCCTAAAAGCCACTCTTTTGGCCCTCACCCCCTCTAACACATTCCTGGTCATTCAGCATGGCACCCTAGCCCGGTGTTTTTGCTCGGAGTCCTGGTGCATGCTTCAGTAGCCTCCCTCAGCCCAGACTTCATGATATCCCACTTCTGTTGTGCATCCATCTCTGATCTAATCCCCTCAAGGCCCCCCCTCAGTATTTCCCTCATCCTCCCAAAGTCTGCCCATCTGAAGTCCACTACCCATGTTGCTGACCCCACAGCCTCCCTGCTCATGTTGAGTGTGAACCACACTGAAAGGTGGTCACTTGCAGCTAGTGGGTCCTCCACCCGTAGCTCCCTCACTGTCAGCCCATTTGATAATACCAGGTCCAATGTATTACCTAGCTGGGCTGGTTTGCCAACCATCTGCACCAGATGGCTATCCTGGAACACATCCAGAAGTACCTGTTCACTGGCACTAGAGGTGGCTTGGGTTCCCCAATCCACCCCAGGTAGATTGAGGTCCCCCACAATCACCACGCTCCCCTTACTATATACTCATCGAATCTCATCCACCAACTCCCTATCCAACTCCTCAGATTGCTCCTGTAGCCTATAGACCACCCCTAGCCTCAGTTTCCTACCCCTTGAATCCAGGAACTGCATATACAGTGCCTCTGTCCTCTCCTCCCCCCCATCCCTTGTGCATCTAATGCCATTCTTTACATAAATCGCCACCCCTCCTCCTTTCCCCACCTTTCTGTCCTTCCTATAAACCCTGTACCTGGGGATCACCAGATCTCAGTCCTGGTGTTGGCTGGCCTACATCTCCATGATGGCCGCAATGTCCACTATCCCTATGTTTAAGAGAGCCTGTAGTTCAGCTACTTTGTTACCCAGGCTCCTCACATTCAGGGAGACCACTCTCCTCCCATTACCCACCTTCTCCCTACCCCGCGCCCCTTCTACCTGACCCTTCCCTCATGCCCAATCTCATTAAAAACGCTGCTGTCATGAGGGGTCAGCTCTTTCAGATCCCCTACCTGGCAACCTTGTACACTAACTGCACACTCGCCTCCCCCCTTCCTAGTTTAAAAACCCCTTGGAAGCTAAGTATTCCTCCAGATTCCACTTCAAGACCCCCTGCCCAGCTCTACTCAAGTGCAACCTGTCCGCTGCATATAGGTCACTGTTGACCCCATGTGTTCCCCCAATCTCCCGCCAGCCCATATCTATGAGAGCGATACCACTCCACCAGCCAAGAGTTAAACTCCACAGTCTTGTCCTTCCTCACCCTAGGTACCAGAAGCACTTCTGAGAAGGTCATTGAGCACCCGGCCTCCATGCACAGCTTCCTAGTTCCTCAAATCTCTCCCAAACCAACACCACCGAACATTTCCCCCAGGTCATTGATGTCTACATGCACCACCACGTGAGGTTTTTCTATTCCCTCCCTGTCACATCTAAGCAAAGCCTACCCTGCCCTACCCACTGTTAAGCCTGGTATGAATTTCACCCATAACCGACTGTGCTGTTCACCCCTCCCTCCCTTCCCACCTGATCCCCTTTAGTATAGAGTCCCCCATCACTACTA
Source organism: Neoceratodus forsteri (assembly GCA_016271365.2). Taxonomy (NCBI): domain Eukaryota; kingdom Metazoa; phylum Chordata; order Ceratodontiformes; family Ceratodontidae; genus Neoceratodus; species Neoceratodus forsteri. The sequence continues at coordinate 1,397,844,294 of CM028129.1, read as the reverse complement.
CCCCCCTTCCCCACCTCTTACCTTTAACTGCCTGCAAACCCTGTCCATCTCTTGAGCATTCCACCTTCCCTGCCTACAAGCACCTGGACCCTCCCCTCTGCACTTCCCCTTCACTTCTGCCACACCTTTCTTACCCCATGCCTGCTGCCCTGCTCCCTGTGACCAATGCACCATCTATGATCCCCCACCGCCAAATGTCACTCCAACTCGCCTGGCTGCATCCCTCCATTGCTCCCCTGCCTTGTCCCCCTCCTCTACCCCTACCTGTCAAGCCCTTCCCCCCTCCCTGTCTGGACTACTGTCCCCAGCATTCTCCCTACCCTGACTGTCGCCTGCCCCATTCCTGAGGATACCATCCTCCTCCTCCTCCTCCTCCTCTGCTGCTGACACCAGAACCTTATACCTATTACTTATTCCTACCCCCCTACTACCGGCATTGTTACTGCTGCCATCTCCATACAGACCCACATTGTGGCCTGGGTTCCACTTCCTCCTTTGGGGTTCTCCTCCTCCTCCTCCTCCCATCCCTGGGTCTCCCTGCTGGAGGACCCTCACATCCTCCCTGGTTTCAGCCTCAGGTTCCTTTGCAGGACTCTCCCACTCCTCCAGAACCATGAAGGGTCATGAAGTCAATTGTTTGGTTGTTGTGTAAAGAGCACAAGTGTCAAAAGGTCATCCACCCGAAGGTGAATTTTTGTGTGACGCCCAGCCAGCGGGTGTCAGGGGAAAATTTCGGGGAAGGGGACACAAGTACAAATAACACTACTGGGAACACAAGGAGAGGCATGAAGCTGGCTCGAATGCAAGAAACAATGTTACAGTTTATTGAACATGACCAAACAATAACATTACACTAAATATCTATACTCTAAAACTCTGCAGCGAAAATAGTACTAAATTTAGAACTTTACTTCCTATTTGATAAATCAGTTGTAAATACCTTACGTCAGCCACCCTTGCGTGTCTAATGGGGAAAAGGGAAAGAAAGCAAGAAAGGCAACCAGTTGCCGGGATAGGGAAGACATACAACAGGACACAGGCCAGGACTATTCCGAGGTGGTGTTGGCCATCGGCGCAAAGGTCTCTATAGACCACCGGAAAGGACAACCCCTTCAGGAAAAGTCTGCTAAATTTCCACCCAGCCACAGACCCAATGTGGACTGCCAGGACTCAAGGTCACCCAGCCACAACTCCAACATGGACTGCCGGGACACAGGACAAACAAGGACATGACAGCTGGTCAGGGCAAACAGGGTTGGGGCACCTGGGACCACACACAGGCTAGAGGATGGCGGAACAATAAGCATTTTTATTTACTTAAACTCTGTCTGTGTGTTTTATTCTTAGCCATAGGTACTAAGATACTCTAAATGCAAATAAAACCATTCAGAAACTATCAATAAAAGTAAATCACAGTGGCACTGTCTCCATCGTTGACTGGCGGGCATTATCCACATTTATGCAAACAGTTAATTGGTTAAAGTTCCTGGCTCAACAGAGCCTTGCATTTGCCTTGTCCCTTTAAATTTAGCACAAGCCACATAAAATTCCATTTGAAGGCATTGATAACAATTACCGCCCATTTGTACAGTTCCTTGCCCATTTTTGACTTAAGGGGCCTGACGTTCCCTCTTTAAGTCTGATAGGACTGACGTTGCCCCTTTAAGACTTCTACTGATACAGGCAGTCAATCATGCTGCAACATCCCAGTCCCCTTCTCTCACTGTCTATGGGGCTTTCCTATAGCTCTGTCCCATGGGCGGTCTTTTGCTCGGGTCTTGCCTGCCCCCACATGTCACTGGCTCTCTGAGCCTTTGATCGCCCATGGGTGGTCCTATGTTAGGGACTTGTGCTTGCCCTGGTTACTTCAGACACCTGGAGTACCCAAGATTTTAAAATTAAAATTAAAAAGATTTCTTTCTTTCGGCAGCCAGCACCCGAACGTGGTGCTGCCGCCACTCTCCCTGCTGCCATTGGTTTGCTTCTAAGGCCAGGACTGGAGCTGGAGATCAGAAGGCATGGACCCGCCTCCTCTGCTCCTGGAACTGGAGGGGATGGTCTACCTTTGCTGCTGCCGGTCCTCCCGAAACACCTGCTGCTGGACTGATGCTGGGGCCTTGCCTGGATCCGCTGGCCCCCCCCACCGACTGGACTGCCGTGCTGCCGGCTTGCTGGATGGAGGGGCAGGCCTAACACTGCTGCCGCCGCCCCTCCTGTAGCACCTTCCACCTCAGGATTATCGGAGGTGACAGCCTGGACCTGCTGCCCCTCCTGACAACCATCTGCTGGGCTACTGGATGGAGGAAATGGAGATGAGGGGTTGGCCTAATACTGCCACTTCTGCCCTCTCTGAACAACTCCCGATGACCATCTTGCTGCTGCGAGTGCCTGCTGGAGGGGCCGACCTGGACTTGTCGCCCTCCTGACAGGACTTTTCCACTGCTGCTGGACCCAGGAAGAACCCGACGACTATGTCACCACCACAAGGAGGGGGGAGCGATCGGCTGAGGACCAGCCAGGACATCGGGAGGGACCCCAGGACATCGGGTGAGTCCCATCCCATTTGCCGAGCCCCGGCCGGCCTAGCGCTCTCCCTCGTCCTTGCTGCTGCTGCTTCTTCTTCTTCCCTCACTCGCTAATGGGCCGAACAGCCACCACTGTTCAAATGGGCTGAGGATTCCATCTTGGAATCCTCACAAGCTCATCCCTGCCTGCATGCCCTCGTAACTAAGCCCACGGGAGCAGGTACCCAGCACGAGGTAATGGGGGGGAGGGTTCTATAATGAAGCTGCAGGCAGGGAAATCGAGCAGGGAAACTTTTTATTTATTTTTTTTAAATGGAGCCCTGCTGTGGCTTCACATTTTGAGGGGGAAATACCTGGCTAAGGACCCTCCCTACTACCTGGGGCGCTTTCCTGTCGCCCCAGCCCCAAGGCACCTGGCTGCCCATATTTGGAGGGCACCAGGCTCTGGGGCACTACAGTTGTAGTCAAATGTTTGGTTTGCTGGTCCATATATCTGTAGCTATGTGAGCTTGCTTCACCCCAGAGAGTTTCAACTGCTTAATGACTTCAGTAAACACCAAGTCATACAAGTGTGGAGCAGTCTTTTTCAAGAAATATGTTCAACATGGAACAGTGTACCATGGTTCAATGTGGTTCATGAACTTGAGTAAACCTTTTTGGGCAATAAAAGCAAAAGAGGTTGACAATCAGACAACAGCTCTGCAATAACTCTGTTTAACAGCTGGAATCGTGGATGCTGGTGGGTAAATTTTGATCTCCTTGCAACACTTTTCTTTAATGTTGGTTGACAAGATCTTTTTAATTGTTGGGGAAATGTATTTTTCATGCCTTTTTCATGCAGAGTACTATTTTGGGATTTTTCAGTACTTGGTGTCAGAAAACAATCTATGCTTGTCTGGGAAGACTGCAAGAATACATCAAGTGATTGATTCAGTGTCACTTCATGCTTCCAGTTCATTGTCACTATGGTCTCCACTATCACTACCTCCACTACCACCCATACCAACCACACTGCCCCTTGCCCTGCCCCACTCAGTTGGGTGTTTTGCCTTTGCATGTTGCATCATTACTGTTGTTCCAAAATTTTCCAGTGTGTCACCACCACTGATGCTCTTTTTGCACAGAGTGCATACAGTTCAACAGTTGTCTACAGGGTCAATGTAAAATAAATTCCACACTAAAGACGTACCTTGTTTGGTCTGTGCCACAGTGCCTGGCACTATTCTTTGTACAGTCAAGGGACCGGAAGAAAACTCTATACTGCCATTTACATGTTGAGATGAACTGTTCTTATTTATACTCATCTTCTTATTCTTACTTTTAGCATATGATTTTTTTCTGAACTTGCCTCTCCTGCCTTACAGTGGCATCCTCTCCTACCCCCTCATCAAAACTACCTACCTCATCACCACGAGATTCAGAACTGGAAGTCCCATCATCATTATGTGGGACATAGCTGGGCCATTCCCAGTCCCCACTGTCACCGCCAGCTCTATCAGCATTCGCTGCCTCAGCATCTGAGCTTATATTTGAGGAGGATGCCTCCTTGCATGCTGCTTCAGCAGCTGGAAGTATCCCGGCACATGTGACAAAAAATTCAGTGCCTAACTCTAGTCAGTTCTTTCTGAAGCTCTGCTATCGTTTCATTGCTAACATGCTTTTTTGGTTCAGGACATTTCATGTCAGTCCTGGTGATATTATTATTGTCGCTATGTTCTTTATTAGTGCTTTGATTCATATTGACCATATCATTAACAGTTACATGTGCTGCAGCACTGTGCTTCCTTTTAAAAGAATTAGAACTAGGAAGTACGAGGCATAGTAGACACAGCCATGAAAGGATATTATTTCACTAACTGTTGGACAGACAGTGTAGCTGCCTATGTCACAGTAATAATGACAAGGTTCAGGCCTCAGGGGCACCTCCCAAACAGTGTGATACAGACATAAAAGGCTTTCACTATGCTGTAGAGACAGACAGTGTAGCTACAGTATGTCACAGTAATAAAATGACAGGGGCTCAGGGGCACCTCATAAACAGTGCGATACTGCCATAGAAGGTAATCATTATGCTGCAGAGACAGACAGTGTAGCTATGTCACAGTAATAAAATGACAGAGACTCAGGGACACCTAACAAACAATGTGATACAGCCGTAAAAGGCTTTCACTATGCAGCAGAGACAGACAATGTAGCTATGCTACAGTAATAAAATGACAGGGGCTCAGGGGCACCTAACAAACAATGTGATACTGCCATAGAAGGCTATCACTATGCAGTAGAGACAGATAGTGTAGCTATGTTACAGTAATAAAGTGACAGGGCTCAGGGGCACCTAACAAACAATGTGATACAGTTGTAAAAGGCTTTCACTATGCTGCACAGACAGACAGATAGTGTAGCTATGTCACAGTAATAGATGGGATCAGGGGCACCCAACAAACAGTGTGATACAGCCACAAAAGGCTTTCACTATGCTATAGAGGCAGACAATGTAACACTAGCTATGTCACAGTAATAATAATAATAATAATAATCTTTATTTATTGTGCACCTTTCAGAAATCAAGGTGCATTACATTTAAATAACATCCTAATAAAATGTCATAAAAACACTAAAATCAATAATATCAGTCCATGTCAGTACCATCCCCATATGCCTTCTTCCATAGGAATGACTTCAATGCTTATTTAAACCCCCCCACAATCATGCACTCTCTAATCCAATGGGGTAGAGAATTCCAAAGGGTCGGCGCCTCGAACATAAAAGCTCGGACACCGGAAGATTTTAAAGCTACCCTTGGAATCTCTAGCAACCCCCCGTTGGCTGAGCAGAGTGGTCACTCCAGAAGGTAAGGAACCAGAAGCTCTTTCAGGTAGTCAGGGCCCAAACCGTGTAGGGCTTTATATGTCAGTAAACCGACTTTAAAGGTGATCCGCCACTGAACCGGCAGCCAGTGCAGATCCCACAGCGCCGGTGTAATGTGGGAAGAACAAGGAATCCCCATTAACAACCGGACTGCTGAGTTCTGCACCAGCTGCAAGCAGCAGATATCAACCCCTTGAAGCCCAAAGTAGAGGGAGTTGCAGTAATCCAAGCGCAAAGTCACAAAGGCGTGGATCAGTGTAGGCAAGTCGCCAGACAGAACAAGGTGCTTGATCCCAGCGATGATCCTTAGATGGTAAAAGGATACCTTAATAGCCAACACCTGAGCACATAATGTCAGCCAATCGTCAAGAATCACCCCTAGGTTACGCACCTGTTCAGAGATAGGGAGCTCAACATCCCCCAAGAATAAACCAGAGGGATGATTTGTTCCCCAACCCCCTATCCGGCAACCAGGATCCACCACCATCACCTCCGTCTTCCCAGAATTCAACTTCAGCCAGCGGGACCTCATCCAACCATGGATTTCACCGAGGCAGTTGTTAAACACCGAGAGTGCTCCATTCTGGTCAGGTGCAAAAGACAGATAGAGCTGGATATCATTGGCATAACAATGAAACTCCAGCCCATATTGTCTTACAATGTCTCCGAGGGGAAGCATGTACACCGCAAACAACATGGGGGACAGCACAGAGCCCTGAGGTGCCCCACAGGACAGAGAGGTAGGATTGGAGGAAAATACCTCCGACACCACCCTCTGAGTTCTACCTCTGAGGAAAGAGGTAAACCATCTGTGAACCAGACCTGACAGCTCACAGATGCCTCTCAGGGGCTCAAGCAACACCCCATGGTCTACAGTGTCAAATGCTGCTGACAGATCCAACAGGACCAAAATGGACTGTTTTTTCTGGTCTCTCGCCATCAAGAGATTATTGAGCACCTGAACCAGTGCAGTCTCTGTGCTATGCCTTTTTCGAAAACCCGACTGAAGAGGGTCGTAGATGTTATGGATGGTCAAATGGTTGTCCAACTGGGCAGCTACTACTTTCTCAATTACCTTCCCCACAAAGGGAAGGTTCGAGATAGGCCTATAGCTAGCTAGGGAGTCTGGGTCCAAAGAAGCCTTCTTCAACACTGGTGTCACCACTGCTTCCTTCAGGGAGCAGGGATATTCACCAGAGTTTAAGGAATACCAGACTATCCTCGCCAGAACCGGGATGATAACCTCCCCACAGTCCATGATCAGGGATGTAGGACCTGGGTCTAAACTACAGCATGTAGTGCACATACCCTGGACAATCCTCATAACATCTTCGATTTCTGGCCTTTCGAAGGAACTCCAGGAAAACTGAGGGATTGCGACCTGGGGCTGGTCCACTGCAATTCCCATAGAGAATGCTGCGCGGGTCTCCGCCCTGAAGTCGTCCACCTTATCTGCAAAGAACCAAGCAAGCTCCTTATACTGCAATTGTGAAAAGGCTCTATGAACCTGTAGACAGGCTCGGTTGCACAGCCTATCTATGGTTCAAAAGAGCTGGGCTGGTCAGTTCTGTGGAGCAGCAATTTCTCCGGACAGGAATATTGCCTTCTTATGAGTAATTGTTGACTGATAGAGTTGATAATGCTCTAGGAGTCTAAGATGGTCAGCATCTAAGCTAGATTTCCCCAGTGCCTCTCTAACCTGCGTCCTAGTCGCCGCATCTCCCTCAAGTCCCCATCAAACCATGGCGACCAAGGGAGAAGGGAGAAGGGAGAGAGGGTGCACACGGTTGGGAGCAATGGAATCCAGTGCAGAGGTAATGGCCTTGTTATAGGCCAGAACCAGAACCTCTGGATCCAAGCTCATCACAGGAAATTCAGATAGATCAAGCACTGCAGTTAAGCCATCGGGAGTCACATTCCGTAAAGGGCGGTACTTGACCATCTCCAGAGGGGTTGGCCTACGCAGAGGGGTGCAAAAATTAAATCTCACAGTGTAATGGTCAGACCATCTGACAGGTTCCACCCCCACATCAGAGGCTTCCATCCCCAGGAGGAAGACCAGGTCAAGCGAATGGCCATGTTTGTGAGTGGCAGAGGTAACCACCTGTGAGAGGCCCAATTAATACATCAATTGGAGGAAGTGCTGTCCAAATTGTGAGAGTTCATCATCGATCCAGACATTAAAGTCACCCAGCACCATCAACCTGGGTGACTCAAACACCAGGTCGATGATGAAGTCCACCACTTCTTTAAGGAATAGCTTCTTGTCTCCGGGTGGACGATAGACGAGAGCCATCCTATAGCCCCCACCTGCCACTACGACACATTCGAATTATCTGGTCTCCTCAGCTGGGACACTAGTGAGACCCAATTCGGTCTTAAAACAGACTGCAACCCCCTCACCCCTGCAATCCAATCTTGGACGGTGTATCACCGAATACCCGGCTGGGACTGCTGCCTCAAGTACGGGGCCAGCATTACCATCCAGCCAGGTTCTGGTGATACAAGCCAGGTCCACTGTACTCACCAAGTCTGCAACAATAGCAGTCTTGTTCACAACAGACCTGGCATTGCATAACACCGCCCGAGTTGGACAGAACTCCTGGGATGCCCCAACCACGTGCCCACCATTTATAGTGGTGGTGCCCTTGGGTATGGAGACCAGACAGGAAGGCCCACATCCAGCACTCCATTTCACCCCAGGGCATCTTCTGGACTTAACCACTCCGATGTAAGTGCTCCCCTCATCCATCCTCCGCTCTTCATATCCCCCGACCCTCCCTAGCCTCCTGCGGGCAATTCCCAAGGCCCGGCAGCGTTGATAGATGGAAAAGAGCAATGGAGGGGAGAAGAAGGGGTGGAGGGCATGAAGGGTGGAGGATGAATAGTGCATGACCAGAGGGGTGGGATAGTAATATATATTACAATTCACTAACATGGGGCAAAGACAATGGACTTCTACTCTCCCAGTAGCAGTAAATAAAATAAAATAAAATCTTGATTCGAAAAATAAATAAAAATAACTCGAAACAAAACTAAATAAAAAATAAATAAATCAATACATCAATAAATATACTAATAACTTAATAGACTACTAATTATATTAAATAACAGCAGATGAATAATGACAGAGCCCAGTCCATAAAAGTTAGAATAATAATTTTGGTCTGTGGAGCTCCCACCTCCTGCGGCCAAATTGTCCATTTATAGACCCATGGCCTCTCACTCCTAGGGTCCAACAGAAATAATAAAGCAATTTAAAATTAAAAGTCAGATTTATAAAAGGGCTCTCTACCAGAATTCAGTCCTCTCATGGGCTCTCAGCACCATAGGGAAATAAATGCAAGCCAATGTCCCTTAATAAAAGTTAAAGAGTGGACTGCAAAAGATAGAGCCAAATTCAGATTTGCAAAACAGCACAACACCAAAGTTCAGACCTCTCATGGGCTCACACCACCATGAGAGAGCAAACACTGGACAGTGTCCTTCAACAAAACCAAACAGGATCGTCTTCACAACCAGTCGAATTGAGCAATAAGCAGCCTTGACTTTTAGGGAAAACAAATTCCTTACTTTAGTGCTGTATTCCACGGGGTGATAAAAAAACCATGTAGATTCTGAAGTAGTTCAAACCAGAGTATCCAACAACAATACCAGAGGACTCACCCTGGAACATCTGCCTCACCTTGGACCCTACCACAACCAAAACAGCTCTCCAGCTGCTGCGATGTGGGACAGAAGTGCCAGGGATCCAGCCTCCTACCAGTAGCAGCCTCCTGACACACCACCAGAAAGAGGACAGGAACCAGGAGCAAAGCCCTCCAGCTACAGACAGTAGTAGTCAGATGATATCACAGTCCTTTCTCCACTCTGCTCAACACAGAAAAGGGAACCGAACAAACATCAGCGCACCATCAGTTTAGTTCCCCGAATTCACAAGAAAGGGATCCGGGAAGGCACCAGCACCTTACACAGTCAGTTCCACACACTGCTGTGGCCGCATCCCTCCGCAACACAATGTCCGGATTCAAATAGAATAGTATATATTATAATATAATAGAATGTCAGGGGCTCAGGGACACCTAACAAATAGTGTATACAGTACTTTCATTTCAAACCAGCTACCAACTACCTCCTGTTTTTGTCTTTTCCCTCACCTTGCTTCTCTGTTCTCTACCCAGTCCCCAGCACCACCTCCATGACTTAGGGTGGCCTGACCCCCTCTCCCTGGCTGAGATCGTTTCTCAGTCCCCCACTATTTCTCCCTATCCCTTTGCTCCTTGACAAAGTGTAGGTTAGGTAAAATAAAAAAAAGTTTTTGTCTGTGTTTTTCGATCAATAAATAGGCAAATTGTGCTGCAGAGTGAGTGCTCACACAGAGCTGCTTCCACATACCACAATGCACACAAACATACTGCTGTTGGCTGGATGCCTCGCGCAGACCCCACTGACCTATCAGGTACCAGCCCGGTGTCATGTGCTCCCATTCTGCTTCAAGTTCATGTAGAACCCTACAGGCTGCCCTTAATGCCTGTTTCCAAGTCCTTTACCCGTTACCCAAATCAAATGATCTGACCTGAGAATTGCACTGTTATGTTGGGTAGGGTAGCACATTATCCAAACTACCCTACCGGCCAAAAATAGGTGATACCTGCACTACCTGACCCAGTTGCCTGGCGGGTAGACCAAGCCTGCTTCAATGCCAAGAAAATGGTCTCCATATTCTGTAGCACCAGGCAGAATCTTATAAGGCTCACCCCTTTCCACTCCTTTCATACACTTGATGGTACTGTGATTGAGGATGTCTTCTCCTTTAAGTACCCTGGGGACTGTCTAGCTGTCACCTAGATGTCTTGGCTGATGTGGATGGCTTCCACCATAAACTCCACTAAAAATGTGGTGCACTCTATAAAAATCAAGTGAGTATCCCATCGAGAGATCGTCTTGAAGATGATCCTCCCCATTTAAGTTGATAGTGATACTGTTTACAGCACTGTACCCAAGTCCAACCTAGCTAGATTAGACCCCTTCTTTCATTCCTTCTGCAGTTTTGCTATGAACTATTCTCCCCTCACACACATCACTGTTGTCTGTGCTCCTCCCTTTCCCTCCCCTCCATGGATGCCAGGTACCTTGCCCACTGTGACTCCTTCATCTCCAAAGTCTGGCTTGGCTCCCTTCCCCCCACCTTACCTTTCTCCTTTCATCCTCCCTCTACTTCCTCATACTCTCTCTTCAACATTGACTCTCATTCCTTTTCTCTCCCATAGGAAGTCTACTTCAGGTCAAGCTGCTTTACCCTATTATTTCCCTAAGCTCTGGTCCTCTTTTCCCCTAACCATATGCTCTGCCTTTTCCTCCTACACCCTTAACTCTCTCCTTTGTGACTTCATAACTCACTCCTGTGACTGCTCCTGACCTCAGGTCATATGCTGTTGTCCACCACACTTCAGCCATGGCTCTACTTAGCCCAGCTTTTGCTCTGTGATCCCCCATACCTTCCCTTCCCAATTTAAAGTATTGTTTATTGTTTTTGACCATTTTAAAGTGTTACTTTACCCTAGGCATTTTGTATTGTAGTACTCTACACCAAATAGTTATCTGTCTTACACAAATATTAACTTATTGTATTACTGCTCCTCATTTTACTGTCTATTCTCCTTCCCCCCACAACCCAAGGATGCAACTAGAAATGAACTGTTGCCAGCTCAGTATGTCTTTCCTGGAAAACCTTTAAAATACAAAATAAATACAAACTGGACTGCATTGCTGTGGAATTTGCAGCAGACCATGGACATCTTACGCACTGTACTGCAAAGCCCCACTGGACCAGTCCAGACATCAGAACCTCATTTTGATGATTCCGAAGACCCTTTCCATGATGTTGTTGGTGGTCTGGTGGGCCTCACTGTAACACTTCTCACACCAATTTCTGGCCACTTACTAAAGTCATCAGCCAGAGATGTAGGTGATAAGCACTGTCACCGGTGGAGGGAGGTAGCAAGGCTGTTGGTTAGCTGCTGTGTATGATGAATGTAGTGGGGAGGGTTTATACTCACCAAATAGCCATCCACCTTGAGTTGTGCCACATGAAGACATCTTTTGCTCTACCAGAGTACTTCACCACCACATTTGTGATGTGATAGTCACCATCACACACCACGTCTATGCTGATGTTGTGGAAGGCCTTCCAGTTAACAAAGGCTTTCCCTTCCCTCTCTCCCAGGTGGTGCCTTGATGGTGACATGGGTGCAGTCCACAGCACCTACCATGACTGGGAAGTGAGCATTCTGGTAGAATGCCTGCACTGTTGCAGATCTCTGCTCCTGTGACATAGGGAATGTGATATTGTTGTCATATCTCCTGGTCAGGGTATTTAGTAGCTGGATCTATAGGTAAGACATTGCTAACTGTGTGATCTTTGAGGTGTCACCACATAGCATGTGGAACATAGCCAGTGGACAGAAAGCACAGTGCTGCTGTGACATTTAGTTCCACTGAAAGTGCAGGACTCTGGTCTGTGGTGCTCTGAATGTCCTCATGGGGAACATCACACAGTACCTGGATGATGTGGTGCAATCTGCTGGTCAGCCAGCTCCAGGAAGGGATGACATATGGACCCTACAGGAGGCATATAACCACTGGACTCACCTGTGCTATTGAGCAGCATTGTTTTGGTCCTCCCCTGAATCCCTCAGCAGCTCGAGCAGCAGCATGAAGTGCACCATGTTTGTTGTGTGTGTGTGTGCGAGTGTGTGTGTGTGTGTGTGAGTCAGACCTGGTCACTTTTTATAGCCACCTGCTAGTGTGCCTGCAGAGTTGTATCAGATTGGGAATGGATAAGACTAGCCTTCTGTTGGCATTATGTTTGTGCTTGCTATATACTGTCAATGCTTGCTATTTGTTTTTACTACATCGCTATACCAGATATTTATGCCCCAACCCCTAATTAGCATACTGTTTGCACTGGTGTTTTTTGGGGCTCATTATTATCTTTGCATGTACTGTCTACACTTTAAATATGGGGCCTGCCACACTGCCTCCCTTATTTTCCACTTGGTAACCCCATTTGTGAGTGACAATTCAGTTTTGTGACTCAGAAACCATTCATATACACTGGCCAGTTTCTGGTGCTTGTACCTCTCCAAGCTGTACAAATAGGGTGGGATATTCAGACTGCATCAGGCTGTGGCACAAGCCTGGGCGCAGCAGAACCAGGATGCACCAGGGTCATTGACAGGTGATATGCAATGGACATTCACATATCGGGACTGTGTAGTACAGTACGGTCTGCACGCCCATTGGCCCATGCTGTGGACCAATGGGCATACAACTGTACTGTACGCTGTCAGTCAGCAGGTGGCAGGGCGGCTTGTGGGTGGGGTGCTGCTGCCTGCCGCTGACCGGGGGTGGAGCAGGGTGGTGGGACTGAGTCAGCGGGTTGGGAGAGGGGTACCACTGGCCATCAGGGATATTTCAATTGCCGAAAGCCCGTGATCGGGCTGGGGGATCGGGTCCACTGGATGACCAGGGATACTAGAATAATGAAAGACCACGATCGGGCCCACTAGAACACCAGGGATATTAAAACATATTACAGCCTGCAATAGGGCTGGGGGATTGGGTCCACTGGACCACCAGGGATATTTACATACTGGAAGCCAGTGATTGGGCATGGGGGGGCAACTGCGATGGACAGTGCCACCGGAGCTTGGGTGGCCACCCACAGCTGGCAGCTGCCATGTTGCACCCTGCATTATGGCAGCTCACCTGTGGGTGGCCAGCTGTTGCTGTTTTTATTTTTGGCACAACTGTGTGCAGTGCACTAGGAGTTGCTGCCTGCCTATGTTCAGCGCCCGGGCTGAAAATCGGGATGTGAGGTATGCGTGGGCACACCCCCCCCACCTGTGCCACATACACTACTGATGCGCCCTGGTGCACCGGGATTTGTGCCACGCACTTTCCCCATTTGAATATTGCTCCAGGGTGCATCAGTGGGTTGTGCATGGTGCACCCCTGTTGCACCATGCGCAACCCTTTTGAATATCCCGACCATACTCTAAAGCATCATTCTCAGTGCAAGACATCATGGGTATGCAAATCCTTGTGCAAGTCAGTCTGACAAGTCTTCACCAGACCAGACATTGCCTTTTAAAGCATTGTTTTTTGAACCATAATGTTTTCCTGGCAAAAATATGAACATCCCCATTTTTTTTTTGTTTTCTTTCATTCCTGAACTACGATATGGGATTTTGAAGTTTTTAAAAATTGAATATCTTGGCACAGTTCTGTGCTGTTTACCATCAGAAACACATGCTAGCACCATCCTAATACATCTGTAGTATAAATCTAATATATGCATTAAAAAAGTAACCTCAATAGAAGAGATTTTTAAAAATTGCCAGTGGCAGACATCTTTAATGATGTGAGTTATTGATTACAAAATTAGCTACCAATGCTGTTTTAAAATATCTGAGAAAACTAAAAATACACAGAGGATTAATCTAAGGATGTCAGAAATGCATTTTTGCTAAACAACAAAAAAAGATGAATTTTTTTGTTGACTAACAGATACTGCTGTTTTAAACAGATTTGAACATCTGAGGCAAGATATTTATTTATAATTGGTAACTGGGAAAAGCACACAGAGCCAAAGCTCGTTTCCAGGTGCGACCCGGGGACAAGGTACAGAACAAACAAAGGGCTGCACAAAATACAAAATGCAGATAATTAAACAACATACAAAAATCTGCATTAATGTATGCATTTCTGCTTAAGGTTGAACCAGCATAATATTCTGTGGTGATTTGCATATGCAGCCCATGATGCTTTGCATTGTGGGGGCATGTGTGATTTTGTATTTCTTTGAAACTTGGCTTCCCCGCCAAATGCCCTTTGGAGTAACCATTGTCTCATTGCTTGCACACAGAGGTTCTTTGTCTTTTAAATTTTTTTGAATCTTTCTAATACAGTAAGTGATGCAGTGATCACTGATAGCGCCAGGTAGTATTCCAGATGCAGTGATATGGTGGGGGTGAGAGGATAAAACCCAGTCAAGCAGTGTGTGGTTCTTAGAGTGGGGGTTTATTCAAGTTGGTTTTCGGATCAGTTGACTAGGGTTTAGAGCTTCTGGTTTAAGGTTGGTGGATTTCGAGGAGGGTGACAACCAGTCAAGGTTGAAATCCCTGATCATCAGCAGCTCCCCACTAGACATGAGGGAGGAGATGGAGGAGATGATGGAAACTAAAGCATCAGGGGACATTTTGGGTGGAGCATAGAGAGCACCCAAAGTAGATTGAGGCAGAGCAGGGGATGGATAGTTGTGCTAAGATTACTTGGTGGGAGGAAGTTCTGGCCTCCTTGAAATTGATAGAGTATGAGACAGGTTGTCTAATGTACAGGGCAATGCCACCACCTCACTTCCCTATGTGTTGTCGAAATAAATTAAACTCAGGAATGGAGATGGCGGAATCAGGGATTTTAGCTGATTGCCAGGTTTCGGTTACACACAGGACATCTAAAGGGTATTGGGACACTCATACTTTAAGCATGTCAGTTTTTGGGAGGAGGCTGCATGCATGTAGTTGAAAGGTCTTGAGTCCCTTGGGCAAGGAAGAAAAGTTTGCATTGGAGATTGTGGAGGCTGAGGCCATGGGGGGTTGACAGTGGGCTAGGGTTGGGATGTATGTCACCTAAGAGGAGAAGTAGAATTAGAAATAGGGGTAATAAGGAGGTACCTTGATTTCTGTGGTAGTGAGAGGGGTACCGGGGAAAAGGGATGGAGGTAAACAAAGCCTCCAGGTTAAGAAGAGAGGAGGGTAGCAACCAGAGTGAATAAAAGAGAGGGGTAGGGGAGAGGAAATCATTGATAGGAGGCAATATGAGGAGAGCTGAGGAAAGAGAAGAGAAGGAGTAAAAAGTGGGGAATGCAGAGAAGAAAGATTTGGGAGGCGGGGGCATGGAGGGATGAGGTGCAACGAGGGGAGGGTCATGGAAAGGGATCAAGGAGAGGATGAGCCAGGTAGATAGTTAATGACATGGCAGGGAGAGAGGAGGAGGTGGGGTGTAATAAATACAGAAAAGCCAGGAGGAGTTAGGACAGGACAGAATGGAACAGAAGAAAAAAAAATAGGCAGCCCCAGAAGAGTAGAAGGAGAAATGTATGGCTTTATGACTATACAAAGGCCACAAGGCAGTGTAGAGGTAGTTTGGTATGCACAGTTCTGATACATTGTGAGCGCAGTAAAAAGGCAGAAGCTTACAGAAAAACTTAATTGGCTGCTAGAAGAAAGGGGCATGGTCTGGCTGAACCAAGACTATTTAAAGGTTAGCACCAGAATTATCCAGGTTTGTAGCCATTGTTATGGGGGGCTATATTCAGAGGTCCCTGTACCATGTGCTAAAACCGTTAACACCCAGGTACTAACGTAACGTTGCACCCATGCAAATGGGGGGGGTCCCCTTCTGCATACAAGTGTGATGGAATGTTCAAAGGTTTGCAACAGCGGTTAACAGCACCCAAAGTGGTCCTACTTACTGCTACCAAAAACCTCACCTTTCCTGGGCACTAAGCCTGCACCCCTTCCCCACTGATGGTCAGACAGCTGTACTGCAGCTTTCTGCACCCAGTCACTGGCACACCAGTGAAGTTGCAGGCTGTGGTGTCCAGTGGCACCCCCCCCACCTTCAAACACCTGGTCTGTATATAGTATACCTCTCCCTGGTGTCCAATGGCACCAGTGTTGCACATTGTACACTTCTCCCTAGTGTCTTGTGGCACTCCCCATTAATGATCGCCTGTTCTGTTATTGTAAGACATCTCCCTGGTGTCTAGGAGCACCCCTACCCCCCTTATCACTCATTCTGTATATTGTACACCTCTCCCTGGTGTCTAGTGACACCCCACCCTGATCACCTGTTCTGTATATTGTACACATTTCCCTGGTATCTAGTGGCACCCCATCCCCGATCACCCGGCCCATGTACTGCATAATCTCCCTGTTGTCCAGTGGTGCAGTCACCGTCACCTCTCTGAATGCCCGTTGACAAACAGACTGGCAAACATTTGCAGTCCAGTGGTGCCACACCTGCACCCAGAACACCACCCATCCAACCCCCCCTTAAAAGTGTGTCCAGGGATGTGTGTTGACTCGTGATACAGTGACTAGTGCAGCCCTCCTCTCACCTCCTCGGCCAGCCATTGTATGAGCTGAAAGTGAGCATGTGTGCACCTGTACACCTCTTGCTGGTGTCTAGTAGCACTCACAGTCAGTACACATCCAGGGACATACTTGTAAGGGAGGGTTGTATGACTGGTGTTCTGGGTGTGAGCAGGGTCAGTGGGGGTTGCTGGACTACCAATGTTCGCTGGTCCATTTATTGATGGGTATTCAGGGTGGGGCATGGATACGGCTGACCACCAGGGAGATTATAAAATACATGGGCTGGGTGATTGGGGGTTGATTGGGCTACTAGACACCTGGGAGAGGTGTACAATTTATGGAGAGGTGTACAGTATATGA
Organism: Neoceratodus forsteri; assembly: GCA_016271365.2. NCBI lineage: Eukaryota > Metazoa > Chordata > Ceratodontiformes > Ceratodontidae > Neoceratodus > Neoceratodus forsteri. Next base: position 1,397,827,379 of record CM028129.1, on the reverse strand, counting down.
AATGGGTAATCATGGGTGGGAGGGTACCACTAGACATTAAAGAGATGTCTTACAATCAGGGGGGGTGATAAGGGGTGGGGATGTCACTACAATATACAGAATGAGTGATTAGAGGATGGGAGGTGCCACTAAACAACAGGGAGAGGTGTACCATATATGGAATGGGTGACTGGGGGGGTGGAGGTGCCATTAGACACCAGAAAAAGGTGTACAATATATGGAATGGGCGATCAGGGGTTGGGGTCCCACTAGACACCAGAGAGATGTCTTACAATTCATGGGATTGGTGATCAGGGGTGGGGGATGCTACTAGAAACTAAAGAGAGGTGTACAATATATGGAATGGGTGATTGGAGGGGTGGAGGTGCCACTAGACACCAGCAAGAGGTGTACAATGTACAGAGTAGGTGATCGGGGGTGGTGGTGGGTGTCACTAGACACCTGGGAGATGTCTTACAATCATGGGATGGGTGACTGGGGGTTGAGGTGCTGCTAGACACCTTGGATGACGTGTCAGGCACCCACAGGTTGGGTGCTAATGGGCTGCCACTCACCATGAAAATGAGCCCATAATGGGCATGCAAATGGCCCCTTAGTGCCTTGCATGGCCAATGGGCCAATTTGCATGGTGTGGCTGAATATAGCCTACATGGTTCCTGATGCTATCTGGTCTGGGGGCACTATTTCCTGTGGGCTGGATACTGCCAGGTTCCTGTTAGAGCAGAGAAGTTTGACTTAGTGCTGAGTTGATCTGGCCCAATATTCAATCAGATAGCTATGGTCCGCTATGTGACTGGATACAGCAGCCACTGGGTTGGGTGCTAGCAGAAGCGAGCAAAAATGTTTGCGCCGCTCTTGTGCATGTTCTTGACTATCTGGTCCCTGATCCAATACTGTATATGCTGAGCATGACAACACACAGACATGTGTTTTGTCCTCTTGTAGAGTGCCCAACCGCAGTTTACTGCAGTAATATCTCAGCCAGTTTATTGTTTCATAACACAAAGGCAATCAGAACCTAAGAGAACGTGAAATAAACTGCTGGGCTATTATAGATGAAACAGCATGGTTACCAGACAGGTTAATTGTATAACTACATATCTATGCAATAAGTCAATTATAACAAAAAGTTTTAAAGTATAGAAAATTACTGCTTACATAGAGCACAGCTTTATAAATATCAGTCCCAAATAAAATGCTACAACAGTTACAGTGTAGTCTGGAAGTTATACAGTAGTTATTGAGAAATGATTCTTTTGGGACTAAGAATACAGGATGTCAGGTAGAAGCCTTCAGTTCCATCTCAAACCGGAAAGTAAAAAAAACTTTTAGCAGTAAGAACTATCATACACTGCAAAACACATTTACATGTAAACAGCCCACAAAAATAATCAAACACAATGTACATTTATCCAAAATGCAAGAGTTCAAAAATCTTTATTACTTGGACTTTACTTTCAACTGTGTATTATTTTTGCCTCTTAGGAGATTTATAATGTTGCCATTATTAGAGCCACAATCATTGAACGAATTTACAAAAACAACCTGCAATTTTAAAATAAACCATACTGTTACACGCCTAACTTACAAAACCACATTCCGCAGAAGGGATTTGCTCAGAACTGGTTTAGCACTTCTTACCACTTCAGTGCTATAGAACTTGCCCATCTGTACTGAACAATCATCAAAAGGCAACATTACACCCAAGAACACAGTCTAGTTGAAATATTGGTACTCCTTCATTTTTTCTAGAAGTATAATTAATATGTGACTCAATAGCTTTGACATTTCCCACTGTGGTTAGCAGGAGATTTCCTTTTTTTTTTCTTTTGATGAGCTTTTGTTAGAAGTAAGTTGCTGTCATGTACTCACATATAAGTTGAGTTTTTGATGCTAAGAATAGGTCCAGAATGTGGATTCGACTTGTCTGCGAGGTCAGCCTACTGTATCTGCAGGGTTTTATAGTGGTAAACGTGTTTGCAACTGTGTTATTTACATAATGTTGTGTATAGTTATGTCCATAAAGAATGATTCTGTGCCTGATGTTGGCCACAAAGCAAATCTTGCTCTCCAGTTTGGGCAGCAAAACAATGTCTATAATTTTGCTAAATCTGACAATGTAAAAGGGGCGGGGGGGTTGACTTATATATGAGGCCAACTTATAGGAGTATGACCACAGCCATTGTCCCTTTTTGTTACACAGTATTGATGAACCTTAAAAATTAGTATTTAAAATGTATATTAATGTTTCACAAATTGAGTTTAGACTCCAATTTGCAGGTATTTATTATTTTGCATGGTATGGTATGGTAAAATTGTACTCATATTTCATATGAACAGGAAATTCAATTGAGCAAAGCTCATTTACAATGAAGTCCCTTCTACAGTGGATACAGGTCCCTAAAAGTTAAATATAATAAAAATAAAATATTTCAAGAGAAACATGTATTATATATAGCGTACAGTTTAATTGTATTAGTTACACAACATTTCAAGTACAATAAACATAAATCACACATTAACCAGTACCCTAACTAAGGCAGCAATCTGAGTTCCTGTATGCCTGGCTAGACAACCATTTTCCGATTCTACTTATACTAATTTTATCCTGAGATGGTCTCAGATAGGAGGGCAGACTATTCCATAAGTTGGGACCCATAGTCAAAATGTGGGATCTTCTGATCTCAAGATTACATTTTCTTGGAAGAAATTCTAGAATGGAGGCTGATTGTAAATTTGATTTGATTTTTCTAAGTGAGAGGTTCTTTGATAATTAAATTTATAGCATTTAAACATAAACACAAACATGTTATAATTTCTCCAGTCCTTTAATTTCAACCAATCCAACTTCTTTCATAAGTCACAGATATGTGTTATACGTGGGGCATTGAAGAGTAGGTGAGCAATTGTATGGTATATTACATCGAGCTTTGCCAGCTCCATACTCAAAGCTCCTGCAAACAGTAGATCACCATAATCAAAAAGGGATAATGCCATAGTATTTACTACGTGTTTTCTAGTTTATCTGTCCATGTATGATTTACGTTTATGTAAAAACCCTAAATGTTTTCCTAGATTTTTCACAATATTATCTATAGGGGTATTCCATTTGAACCTTTCATCCAACTAGACTCCTAGATATTTGTAACTTTGTATCAATTGCAGTGTTTGATTTTCTGAGATTATAATACACAATGTAAAAGAAGAAGGCTGGAATATTCAAAGGGATAGCACCTAGTGCAACAGAGTTGCACTGACGCATCCCCGCATTGCGCCCCGGTAGGATATTGAAAAGGATGCCCGGCGCAGTGCAAATCCCGATGCGCCAGAGTGCAATGTAATCCCATGCAGTGCAGATGCAGGGGCGTGCTCATGCATATGCGCACATCCCGATTTTCAGCCCAGGTGTGGGCTCTTATGCTGGCACAACCCCTACTTGCGCCGCACACTGGTGCTCAAAGCTGAGCCAAAATTAAAAGGCTCAGATGTGTCCGGCTGTAATGCAAAGTACAACACAACAGCTGCCAGCCATGAGTGACCACCAGTCCAGCAGAAACACCATACACAAGCACACGGACCCTCTCTGGTAGTCCAGTGAACCCCCTCTCCCTCCCCGTATGCCCGATTGTGGGCTGTTGTAATAATTAAGTTTAACCTGGTGGTCTAGTGGTCCCCTCCCTGTATGCCCAATCGCGGGCTTCTGAAATATTAATTTCTAACCTAGAGGTCAAGTGGTCCCTCCCCATATCACCGATCACAGGCTTCTGAATATTAATTTCAACCTGGTGGTCTTATTGTCCCTCCTCCCGCATGCCCGATCACTGGCAGTTGTAATGGTAAATATTAGCCTGGTGGTCCAGTGGTACCCTCTCACCACCCACCCACAGGGACCCCGCCAGTCTGCAGCAGCACCCCACCTGCATACGCCCACGGAATGACGGCGTGCATAGTATGGGTTCGTACATCTATTGGTCCGACAGTATGGACCAATGGGCTTGAGACCATGGTATTATAGGACCAGATATGTGAATAAATGCCTCATCCGCATATCTGGTCCTCGTGTAGTCAATATGGTTTGTAAGCTCATTGGTCCACACTCAGAACAATAGGTACAGGACCATACTGTACACTGTAATTTGCTGGTGGTATGCATGGGTGCTGCCACCCATCAAGATGGGGTGGGTGGTGCTGGGGGTCCTCCGTGGGTGGGTGGGTGGGAGGGTGGTATCACTGGACCACCAGGCTAATATTTACCATTACAACAGCCCACAATCAGGCACATGGTGAGGGGACCAATAGACCACCATGTTACAATTTAATATTTCAGAAGCCCATGATCGGGCATACAGAGAGGGAACCACTAAACCACCAGGTTAAAATGTAGTTTTACAACAGCCCGTGATTGGGCATATGGAGAGGGAACCATTAGACCACCAGGTTAATCTTTCATAGTACAGAAGCCCACGATCAGGTGTACAGGAGGGGACGGGGTTACAGTAGCCTACCAGAGCCCCAACCCCTGACGACAGCAGCTAGACAGGGCAGCAGGCGCATTCCACCGGGACGCCCTGTGCAACGCATGCAAATGGGGCCATAATGACATGCAAATGGCCTCATTTGCACCTTGCATATATTATGACCTCATTTGCATGCCCCTGGCTGAATATCACAGGTGATGCACCTAGCGCAACTGCACTTGTACTGGCGCATCCCCGTTCTCCCTCTCTGTGGCTTGCGCTGGTGCAGTGCCACTGCACCATGCACAGTATTTGCTCTGACCTTGCCATATTCAACGGTGCTGTGCCGTGGCGCATCACCATTGAATAGCGCCTGATCCTGGCCCCGGCACAGCCCAGTTGCACTGCACCCAGGCTTGTGCCACTGCAGTCTGAATATCTGGCCTGAAGAGTTCTCCTTTTTTCACCTGTGGAAAAGCATGACTTGAGTTTTGGTAGTATTCATAACCAATGTAGAACTGCAGCAATAGTCTTGAATTTGATCAAGAGCTACCTGTTATTCATGTTCGATTTGTGATACTGTCTGTCCCTGTACATATACCATAATATCATCAGCATTAAGATGATATTTGGTTTGAGGAGACAGTTTTGGAAAGTTGTTCAAGTGTATATTAAATAATACCAGGCCTAAAACTGAACCCCGAGAGACTCCTGACATAATGGTAACTAAACTGGACCTGACATTATTCAAAACTACAAGTTGCTGGCATCCTTTCAAATAAGCGCTGAACCACCCCACAGCTTTCTGTGACAGCCCCACTGACTGCAGTCTGTACAGGAGGATGTCATGGTCCAAGGTGTCAAAAGCTTTGAAGAAGTCAACAAAAATAGCTTTAACATACATCCTCCTATCTAGAACCCACTGCAGATCAGATGGAACCCTGACCAGTGCTGAGGTTGTGCCATGAAGGGGTGTTAAAAAAGATTGGAAACAATCAAACATATTTTCCTCCAAATACATCTACAGTCACTTTCCAAACAATTTTTCAAAGATGTTTAAAGCAACCGATAACAGTGATATTGGACTGTAATTTTCTATACTTTTTTGTTGTGTGGATTTCGTACATTCTCTTTTTTTTAATATGCTGTAGTGTTTGTTAGCAGGAAACAATTTTATCATAACATTTTTAGGAAAGTATTTATGAAAAAAAATGACTATATATCCATTTATATTTTTACAGCATTCCATTCCTGAACTGAGATTTTTGGTTTTGAAGTTTGCCCGCTATAAAAGACTGAAACATCCTGGTGTGGCGCGGTGTTGTTTAATATCTGAAATATGTGCTAGCACCATCCCAGTACATCCACAGTATGAATATGGTATGTAAAGGCAACAAGTAACTTTAATGGAAGAGATTCAAAAAGTAACCTCAACACGAGAGACTGCTCAAAAATTGTTAGCCATGGCCGTAGAATTGAACTGAGTCATCACGGCAAAATCAGTGATAAAAGCTAGTTTAACAAACGTGAAGGACATAAAAATACAAGATGATGAATCTAAGGATGTTATAAATACATTATTCCTAAACTTCTATATGATGACATTTTTTGATGACTAATAAATATTGCTGCTTTAATACTGTAAAGTTGCAATAGACAAATTCTGCAAAAAAATTTGAAATGACACAACTTCTGTGCTTTTTATTGCATCTATAATTCTCTCAACTATATAAATTGCATTGGAAATGCAGTCATCCATCAATCAGATGATACGATTGACCACCATTCCCAGGAAATAAGTTGTTAATGATAAGGCTTTGGCCTGTGGTTTAGTGGAGTAGCCCCATAATAGCCTCGTCGCATCAATGCCACTATAAAGCCTATCATCACCAGCCCCTCAGGATGGTCTCATTCAGTTTGTGATGCTACTGCTACCCTGCCCTAACTTCTCTACTGTGGTTAATGTGTGCCTTTATTCTGTGTTTTTTTTTGGGTGGTCGTGGTGGTGTTCTGAACATTTCTCAGGCCCCGTGAGAGGAATCCTGAGCCCTGGGAAAAGTTCAGACTCTGTGGTCCCTATGCAGCTGTGTACAGTAGCGTGTCGGATGGCCCAGGCCCCTCTGATGCCAGGCCCTGGGAATTACCTCCAGCTCTCCCACCCTCTAAAGGGCCCTGACATTTCTCCCCACTTTTGCTCTCTTTACCATTTTCTTCTCACTTTATTTTGGTATTTGTTAGCTTATGACCTCCACAAAGGTAGCTACACAGTGTTCTCTTATTCCATACTTTGCTTGTAACATTACTAGTATTATGTTTGGAACTTCGTAAGACATAGAATCTTATAAGTTCTACTGAGCTGATTTGCTTGTTACAGCATCAAATGACTAGAAAAGCTTTGTTCCTGAACTACCATTCAACTGTGGCATTTACCAGCATCCCAAGGGATGTCTACTGACTCAGCCATGACTCCAATTTCAGGGCTTTGGGTCACTAGGTCCCACTCAGCTGCATGCTATGGTTCAGATGCTTGCCACCCTGCTGTAACCAGCAGCTCTAATGCATGCTACATTTCTGTTTTCCACTGCTGTGCATACTTTATAAGTTGGTGGTTCAAATGCCTGCTACTTCACACTCCTCTCTCTGCTGTGCATACTTTTTGAGATGGTGGTTCTAACCTCCCCTACCTCCCAAACCTCCTGCTGCTGTCAATAAAATTGGAGTCATATTAGGAAGTAACATAGAAACATCCTTCTTGAATCCCCCCGCCCCCATGAGTTTCAGGGAGTTACCTCAGTATCTGTGTTACCACTCATTGTGAACAGCTCACTGCTATCCACCTTGTTTATTCTGTGGAGATACTTGAACATCTCAGTCATATCACCCTTCGTTCTCTTGTTCTCAGTGTATACATGTTGAGATCCTCCAATTACTTCTCATAGGACCTACCATGCTGCACCAGTATCATTTGGTATCTCATTTCTGCACTGCTTCTGTACCAACTGTGCATGAACCAGAACACCACAGTTCTAATGCCCACTGCTTCCTGAATCAGAGTACCTTAAATCCCTTGTTCAGCAGCCATACAGCTACAAATATTATCCAGTCAACTCCTGCCTTGGTATCTGAAAGCACTGAGTCACTCAATTGTCCTTTTCAGCTTCAATCAAAAGAAACAACTCTTCAGTTTCTGTCAAGCAGTTACAGTTAAGGTGGCACACACTTCTTTTTTTTTGTATTATCTGTTCTTGCCCCCACTGGCCTAGCCAACCACCTTTGGGTGGCCAAGCCCCGCTGCCATGCTCCTACTGTCTGCCGTCCACTGCCCCTCATCCTGCCATTCTCCCAGCTGACCCAACGTATACCTTCACTGGGGGGTACTCCCCTTCCAGTGGTCAAGACTGGGAGGGGAGATTGTCAGTGCCTGAAGGCACATATTCTATCCTCTCTGGGGATGGCGAGGGTGCAGCATGGGCAACCTGTGCTTTTGCAGCAACGGAAGGGCAGACTGCCATCATCTAGATGGCTAGTTGGCCATTTTCCTGATTTTCTTCCCTCCACCCACTCATGCCCACGTCATGGCATCCTGGCCAGTTGCACATGTGATATTGGTGACCCATACCACAAAATGCGATGCAAAACCCAGCCGCCAGGAGCAGCCAAAGGGCAGTGGACATTTGACCCTCCCTTCCCAGAGAAGAGCATCCAAGGGACACTCTTTAGCCCTCTCTGCCAGCCTCCACTCCTGCCATCCTGGGTTCGGGTGCAAACCTGGGTCACCAGCTTGCCAGGCAGTCCCCCATTGCCTGGTGCCATGTGGATGGCATGGCCCACACTTCTTAAGGAATCACAGAGCTGTTTAATCTGAATTGGTATTTACCACCAAAGCAGGTGGTTCCAACACTCACTGTCTCTGAATTCATAAGGGATTCTAATGCCCACTAGGCTCTCAGAAGTTCTAACACTGACTGGTCTCAAGTCCTAAACTGTCTGAATGTTTGACACTAGACTAGAGTCATGGTTGTAACACCCATACTAAACCAAAACTCACTTCAGCCTTTAGCCAAGGTCTAAGTGGCACATCCTGTTTTTTTAGGATCTGAATCTGACCTTTCAGATTCATCCCTGACTCCTGAAAAAATTGTTATGCTTGTCAAAAAAAGCTACAACGTAGTATTTCCTGAATACTTAGCTCTACCCAACCAAGTCATGTAAGGCTCATTCTTAAGCCTCACTTGGTCATCTGACTGAGCTCACTAAGGCTCGACTACCAGAGTCTGTGACTTAAAGACCCACAGCCCAGCATTCCGTGCCTATCATTGAGTGAATCTGCCATGGTTTATTCAATTCCATAGAATTCAAACTCAGCACTTCAGATTCATCCTAGTCTTTTGAATGTCTGCTATGTGATCAAAATGAAATCGTAATCCAGGTCCACACAGGTATAAGGCACATACTTCTTCTAATGCTAAGGATCACCCTTAGATGTCTTCTAATGCTACGGATCACCCTTCATTCTATGGACACACATTTGTTGCTAAGCCAAAATACTTTGAACTACTTTCTAACAAACAGCCAAACACCCGTACCACAAGCAGGTCTTCTGGGATCAACTCTTCCTCCACACACAGCCTCCAAACTCTGACTGCTCTTACTGCAAGTCAATGAGTCACTGTCAGTTCAAAACCAATGCCCAAAACAGAAATCAGGTTACCCTTCCATTCTGCTCCTGCGCCTCATTTCAGTCGGATTCTTCATCTCCTCAATATGTCTCTTCCATATTAAGCCAACCACACTGAGTTCATGTGCTATCCAGGTGTGTGCCTAAGCAGCATCCTTATTTCAATTGTATTGAAACCTGATTGTCAATGACTAAATTTAGTACTGCCAACAGTCACTCCTTCATTATACCATTTTTGTTCAACAGAGAACTCCTCATCTGCTTTGACTGTCTGAATCTTGTCATTCACATCATGCCTAAACTACAGCCATTCATTGCATAATCACAATTCATACGGCAGTTATCTTAGCTCAATAAATTTCAATTACTTCATGAGATAAGATGAACTTTTTGTGCAGGTTGCATTAATTCCTGCCAAAATAGAACTATATTTCTGTATTGTTTGACAATCCTCTGATCACTGCACCTCAGTGAGGTTCAGACTTCTCTTTATTCTAAAGGTTTGCTTTTCCTATGTTTATTCCATCATCAGCCCCTTCAGACGTCTACCTTATCTCTGCAGCAACAGCTTTATGAGGTCCAAGCTGGCATCCAAAGAATAGGACTTCATCCATCTTCCAAAACTGCTTCTCTTTCATTCTCATGCTGCACTCATGGCTTCCATTTTCCATTCTGCACCCTACAATTCGTACCTCTGAGTTTGGCATTTTCAACTTTCTACATGATTCAACAACTTACTGCCAACATTTATCTACCTGGAGTTATACTATGATAATCAATATCATTTGACTCTATATTTTTTCTTCAAGATCCAAGACGTGAGTCTCAAAAACAAGATCAAGATTTGGTACAATGTCATTTAATTTTATTTCTGCATCAGCTTGGAATTCATTGCCTCCAAAATGACACAGTTTACTCACCTACTACAGCTTTAAAGTAGCTCTTGCAAAGTGGGTCAAATTTGAATGTGACTGCACTTGAATATCAGTTGTATTTATTTATTTGTATATCATATTTCATATCCCACTGCTGGCAGGGTTTGGTGGCAGTAGTACTGACATTTGTGCTCCATCCCCCCTCCAACTTGTTGGGGATCATGCGGAGCAGCAGTGGTAGCTGGACTTTTTGTATTTTTCCTGTTGCTGTTTTTTGATCCCCAAAACCCCACCCCTGAGGATGCCAGCATGAAGAACAAAAGTCCAGACTGTAGACATTTTAGCGCATGTCTCAGCCAAGCGCCTAATGGCGTCCTCCTGTCCTCACACTGTGAGTCCTTTGTCACCGCCTGTGCATCCACAGGCAATAGTAATGGGGCAGTGTGACAGCCCTCCCTTCCTTCTCTGTTCTCTACCCAGTCCCCAGCACCACCTCTGCAACTGAGCCTGGCCTGAACCCCTCCTCCTGGCTGAGATCATTTCTCAGCCCCCCACTATTTTTCCCTGTCTCTTTGCTCCTTGTATTATAGGTTAATTAACTAGATAAAAATAAAACTTCTTGTTTTTGAATTTTTTTTGTCTTTATGTCTTCTCTTCCACCTTCTTTCTCTGTTCTCTCCCCAGTCCCCAGTCCCCAACACCACTTCCATGACTGAGGGTGGCCTGACCCCCTCTCCCTGGCTGAGATCGTTTCTCAGTCCCCCACTATTTGTCTCTGTCCCTTTGCTCCTTGACAAAGTGTAGGTTAAGTAAAATAAAAAAAAAGTTTTGGTCTGTGTTTTTCGATCAACAAATTGGCAATTTGTGCTGCAGAGTGAGCGCCCACACAGAGCTGCTTCCACATACCACAATGCACACAAACAGACTGCTGCTGGCTGGATTCCATGCACAGACCCCACTGACCTATCAGGTACCAGCCCTGTGTCATGTGCTCCCATTCTGCTGCAAGTTCATGTAGGACCCTACAGGCTGTCCTTAATGCCTGTTTCCAAGTCCTTTACCCGTTACCCAACTCAAACGATCCAACTTGAGAATTACACTTATGTTGGGTAGGGTAGTACATTATCGAAACTACCCTATCGGCCAAAAATAGGTGATACCTGCACTACCTGACCCTTCTACCTGGCGGGTAACCCAAGCCTGCTTCAATGCCAAGACAATGGTCTCCATATTCTTTGGCACCAGACAGAACCTTATAAGGCTCACCCCTCTCCACTCCTTTAATACACTTTATGGTGCTGTGATTGAGGATGTCTTCTCCTTTAAGTACCCTGGGGACTGTCTAGCCATCACCTAGATGTCTTGGCCCATGTGGATGCCTTCCACAATAAATTCCACTAAAAACTTGGTGCACTGTACAAAAATCAAGTGTATATCCCATCGAGAGATCGTATTGAAGACAGGGTCGGACTGGCCTGCCCGGATCCCCGGAAAATTCCGGGTGGGCCCCCCCCCCCGGTGAGTACATACAGTGTACAGCAGCTGTGTGTGTGGGGGGTAACAAATGCGTCACAGTGCTCACTCCCTGCCTGCTTGTCTCATTCCTATCCTGGTATAGTTCACTGCTCTGAGCCTTCTTGACCTCCCTCCACCCCCGCCAGGCCCCGACACACCCCGACACTCGCCTGGCCCACCCAAGCCTTTGTTTTGTACCTTGTTGTTTTGAGCAGCGGCAGCCAGGCAGTAGACAGTCATCTCTCTCGAATCAATCTATTCTTAATCTCTCCTCATTTGGGCCCCTTTATGCGTATAAGTCGGCGTGCTGGAGTCAGGATGTGGGGGCAGGGTTTAATTGTCTCAGCTGGTATCAACAAACATTGCCCTCAGGCCCCGTGGCTGAACTGAACTGGCTGGGCAAGTTTCGAGCTAAGGGGGTGGGGGGGAGCTCAGGAAGGGTACCGCAACTTCCGCGAGACTACTGGAGAGCAATCCGATTGGTTGGGGAGAGAAAAAGAGAGTTTGCAGGCTGCTGGGTTGTCGCTCATCGTGACGTCACACGGTGGGACAGTGCGGGCACTTTAAAGGGGCCACAGTGCAGCAGCTTCGGTCTCTTCTCTTCTTTTCTCTTCCTCAAGTTGCACTGCAGAGCCTACAAAATAATCTATCCAACTTGTCGCTGGTGCCGTGTGTCTTGTCAGCAGCAAAGCGGTCGGTCGACTCTTTGGTGAACGGTGATTTTGAGTGGCGACTGGAGGAGTGTGTGAGCGTGAGCCAGCTGGCCAGCGAGCCGAATACTTCAAGAGAGGTAGGTAACCAAAGAAAGCAGAACAGAAAACACATGTTGTGTTGGTCATTTAAAGCAGAATAGCTCTCCAACTTGATCTTGTCATGTCAGCACCCTAGAATAAACAAAAAACCGAGCTCCTGTCCCCTCTCAGCCTCACACACATTAAGGGTCACCAGCTTTTCCCTCTAGTTTTTGTTTGCCACATGCTTGATCATTGTGGTGGCCTAGTGTTGTGCCCTCTTGACAGCCTCAAGCTGTAGTATTCCAGGTGGGATCCATACCATGTGGGTGTATTAGTCCTGTTCTGAGATGTCAAAAAATACTGAGACAGGCTATTCCATAACTTAGAGCTTCAAAAAGTGAAGTAGTCTTCCCTTCTATTAGTTAATACATGCTGATGGGATCTCAGGTTAGTTGGTCTAGCTACTGGAGTTAAATTAAACTGCTTTGTAAGTTTGTTTGTAAGTTCTTTGTATACCATCCAACAGTTGACAGAGTGACTGTGGATGCTTCTTGAATCTCTACCCCCTGCCAGCTTCAGTGAGTTTCCTCTAATCCCTGTATCTGAGCTCAAGGAGAAGAGCTCCTTGGCATCTACTTTGATTATCCCATGCAGTTGCTTGTATGTTTCTGTCATGTCACCCCTTTTCCCTTCTGTTCTCGAGAGTGCACGTGACCAAGTCCTGAAATCCCTCCTCATATTAGTTCCTGGACCATTTTGGTTGCTCTGTGCTGACTGCTTCCACTTAGTTGAAGTCCTTCCTCAGGTGTGGTCTCCAGTACCTTGTGCAATACTCAAGATATGGTCTTACCAATGACCTGTACAGTGGGAGGATCAGCTGCTGACTTCTGCTTATTCTCCTCCCTAGAGATACCAACATCCTGTTTGCCATTCTCACAGGCCACAGCTCTGTTACAGTGTGCTGTGGATTTTAGGTTCTCTGATATCAGGACCCCTAGGTTTGTTTGCTCCATGGTGCTTTACAACAATACCCCTTTGTACTCAGAACCCAGAACCTCAGGGCCAATTGTACAGTATTCTGTCAGATGAGCTGAAGAGAAGTAGCTATCACAGTTTAGCAGGAGGCTGACGTACTTCGCCCACTCTAAACAGTAAAGCATGTCCATGGGTTAGGTTATTGTCAGTTAATCTAACCCAAGGGGGTCATGAGGTGTGAGGCACAGCTGAGGGCCATGTGCCATAGGGCTAGATTAACAAAGATAACCTAACGGCTTGGAGCACTTTTATGCTATAATTAAACTTAAAAAATGAACGTTTTATGGTTCAGATTCTAATTGTTGTACTGTACATAAAGGTTTCCAGCCATTAACCTAATCATTATAGAATGCCATCAGCCAATAAGAGTGCTCTATTTGTAACCATTGGTTTACTATACAAATTAATTTCTGTAGGATTTATGGCAATCAATGTCTGAGCTAGCCTGACGACCAACGGTTAAGAGGGATCCTGGTTTGATTCCAGGCTCCACAAGCCTCTTGGGTGTGGAGGAGTGATGCGGTGGTCTAGCACAGTCCTGGTGTAAGGGATGGGTCCCCAGACAGAGGATGTAATCACTCTGAGTATGTGACTGCCCACTGGTGACCAAGGTGGAGTGGGCATGTGATGTGGAAGTGCCTCCTTCCACTTCTGGAGTCATAGGGACTGGCACTGTGCTGCATGGAAGGGTGCTAAACCTGATTCCCTATTGACTAGTGGGAGGGAGGTTGCCTTAACAAAAATCCCCTACTTTTACAGTCAGTGCTATGAGATCTTTCACATCCCACATACAAAAAAGTCACAAAAGGTGAAGACTGTAGTTTAAAAACTCGTTGACAGTCCTTAAGCAGGAAAGGGATCATGGGGTTATCATATGACCTCAAAGTGTCAGGGCAGTGTGAAAATATAGTGGTAGGGCCATGGGATGCTGGGATGCATAGGGAGAGGTATGTCCAGCAGAAGGAGGGAAGGTGGTATGGCCACTGTATGATTCACCGTGAGATCCCTCCTGGAGTATTGTATTCAGTTCTGGAGGCCATATCTCAGAAAGGACATAGACAGTGTGGAGGTAATTGAGATGAGGGCAATGAAAATGGTGCAGGGGTTGCAGCAAATGTCCTACAGGGAAAGACTGAGGGATCACATAATGTACACCCTGGAAGACAGGACAGTGAGAAGGGGACATGATAGACACCTACAAGTACCTCACAGGTACAGGTGTGCAAAGTTGTTACAATTTGCTCTACAAATAAATCTGAAAGGGGAACTCTCTGCTCACCTGCAGCCATGCAACAAGACAATGAGGTTATCAAACAATGTTGCCAGAAGCATTTTTGCAAGGTAGCAGAGTTCCTCTTAAATCAATGGGACTAAAGCCTCGAAATAGTTAGTCACTTTACCAGTAATTAAATGGCTTTCTTACAAATGGTAATACATGCTTATCTTATACTTGGCTAATGCATGTTGGGGCATACCAGTCTGTAAATATTTGTCTAGTTTATACACTAGGGCATGCCTGTCATTGTGTGGTTGGTGCCAATGTCCTCCCATGACTTTGTTGCATGCCCCCCTCCCCAGGACCAGTGCCAAGGCCCCCCTGTGACTTTGTAGTGGGGGGCCCCCCGGGGGCCAGTACCAAGTCCCCCCAGACCCATTTCCAGGTGGGCCCTTTGCTTCCCAGTCCGACCCTGATTGAAGATGTCCTCCCCATTTAAGTTTATAGTGACACTGTTTATAGCACTGTTCCCAGGTCCACCCTAGGTAGATTAGACCCCTTCTTTCATTCCTTCTGCTGTTTTGCTATGAACTACCCTTCCCTCACACACATCACTGCTGCCTGTGCTCCTCCCTTTCCCTCCCCTTCATGGATGCCAAGTATCTTGCCCACTGTGACTCCTTCATCTCCAAAGTCTGGCTTGGCTCCCTTCCCCCCTGCCTTACCTTTCTCCTTTCATCCCCCCACTACTTCCTCATACTCTCTCTTCAACATTGACTCTCATTCCTTTTCTCTCCCCCCTAGGAAATCTACTTCAGGTCAAGCTGCTTTATCCTATTATTTCTCTAAGCTCTGGTCCTCTCTTCCCCTAACCATATGCTCTGCCTTTTCCTCCTACATCTTTAACTCTCTCCTTTGTGACTTCATAACTCACTCCTGCAACTGCTCCTGACCTCAGGTCATATGCTGCTGTCCACCGCACTTCAACCATGGATCTCCTTAGCCCAGCTTTTGCTCTGTGATCCCCCATACCTTCCCTTCCCAATTTAAAGTGTCGTTTATTGCCTTTAACCATTTTAAAGTTTTACTTTACCCTAGGCACTTTGTATTGTAGTACTCTACACCAAATAGTTATCTGTCTTACACAAATATTAACTTATTGTATTACTGCTCCTCATTTTACTGTCTATTCTCCTTCCCCCCACAACCCAAGGATGCAACTAGAAATGAACTGTTGCCAGCTCAGTATGTCTTTCCTGGAAAACCTTTAAAATACAAAATAAATACAAACTGGACTGCATTGCTGTGGAATTTGCAGCAGGCCATGGACATCTTATGCACTGTACTGCAAAACCCCACTGGACCAGTCCAGGCATCAGAACCTCATTTTGATGATTCCGAAGACCCTTTCCATGGTGTTGTTGGTGGTCTGGTGGGCCTCACTGTAACACTTCTCACATACAATTTCTGGCCACTTACTAAAGTCATCAGCCAGAGATGTAGGTGATAAGTATTGTCACCGGTGGAGGAAGGTAGCAAGGCTGTTGGTTAGCTGTTGTGTATGATGTATGTAGTGGGGAGGGTTTATACTCACCAAATAGCCATCCACCTTGAGTTGTGCAACATGAAGGCATCTTGTGCTCCACCAGAGTACTTCACCACCACATTTGTGGTGCGATAGTCACCATCACACACCACTTCTATGCTGATGTTGTGGAAGGCCTTCCAATTAACAAAGGCTTTCCCTTCCCTCTCTCCCAGGTGGTGCCTTGATGGTGACATGGGTGCAGTCCACAGCACCTACCATGACTGGGAAGTGAGCATTCTGGTAGAATGCCTGCACTGTTGCAGATCTCTGCTCCTGTGACATAGGGAATGTGATATTGTTGTCGTATCTCCTGGTCAGAGCATTTAGTAGCTGGATCAATAGGTAAGACATTGCTAACTCTGTGATCCTTGAGGTGTCACCACATAGCATGTGGAACATAGCCAGTGGACAGAAAGCACAGTGCTGCTGTGACATTTAGTTCCACTGACAGGGCAGGACTCTGGCCTGTGGTGCTCTGAATGTCCTCATGGAGAACATCACACAGTACCTGGATGATGTTGTGGTGCATTCTGCTGGTCAGACAGCTCCAGGAAGGAATGACATGTGGACCCTACAGGAGGTATATGACCACTGGACTCACCTGTACTATTGAGCAGCATTGTTTTGGTCCTCCCCTGAATCCCTCAGCAGCTCGAGCAGTAGCGTGAACTGCACCATGTTTTGTGTGTGTGTGTGTGTGTGTGTGTGTGTGTGTGTGTGAGTCAGACCTGGTCACATTTTATAGCCACCTGCTAGTGTGCCTGCAGACCTGTATCAGATTGGGAATGGATAAGAGTAGCCTTCTCTTGGCATTATGTTTGTGCTTGCTATATGCTGTCAGTGCTTGCTATTTGTTTTTACTACATCACTATGCCAGATATTTATGCCCCAACCCCTAATCAGCATACTGTTTGCACTGGTGTATTTAGGGGCTCATTGTTATCTTTGCGTGTACTGTCTACACTTTAAATATGGGGCCTGCCTCACTGCCTGCCTTATTTTCCACTTGGTAACCCCATTTGTGAGTGACAATTCAGTTTTGTGACTCAGAAACCATTCATATACCGTGGTCAGTTTCTGGTGCTCGTACCTCTCCAGGCTGTACACATAGGGTGGGATATTCAGACTGCACCAGGCTGTGGCACAAGCCTCGGTGCAGCACAACCGGGATGCACCAGGGTGTTGACAGGGTGATATGCAATGGTGCTGCACCATGGCTTAGCATCGTTGAATATCGCTTTGTGGCCACCTGCATTGCGCATAGCACAGTGGCACTGCGCCAGCGCAAGTGGACAGGGAGGAGCAGGAGGATGTGCCAGAACAAGTGCCATTGCGCTATGTGCAGCAACCACAATATTCAGCGGTGGACATGCAAATGGGGTAATAATGCATGCAAGGTGCAAATGGGGCCATTTGCATTTCATTATGGCCCAATTTGCATGCAGGTGCGCTGATCCCCGGCGACTTGCGCCTGGCTCTCTGGCCCTCACCGGCAGTACACCCCTAGCCAGATCATGGGCTGTAATATGTATTTAAATCCCTGGTGGTCCAGTGGACCCGATCATACAGCCCGATCACAGGCTTTCATTATTCTTATATCCCTGATTGTGGGCTTTCAGTAATTGAAATATCCCTGGTGGTCCAGCGTACCCCTCCCAACCCGCCCACTCAGTCCCACCACCCTGCTCCCGGTCAGCGGTGGGTGGCAGCAGCCCTCATCGGGGATATTTTCAATTACGAAAGCCCGGGTGGGCTGGGATTGGGGTGGACCCTGGGATATAATGCTAGGGCCTGAGGACCGGTTGGGGATTGGGTCCACTGGACCACCAGGGATATTAAACATATTACAGCCTACAATCTGTTGGGGGATTGGGTCCACTGGACCACGATCGGGCATGAGGAGGCAACTGCGATGGACGGTGCCACTGGAGCTGAGGTGGTCACCAACAGCTGGCAGCAGCCATGTTGCACCCTGCATTATAGCAGCTCACCTGTGGGTTGCCAGCTGTTGTGCCTGCCTATGCTCAGCACATCCCAGGAATATCGGGATGTGCACAGTATGCATGGGCACACCCCCCCACCTGCACCACATACATTATTGATGCGCCCCGTTGCATCGGGATTTGTGCCGCACACTTTCCCCATTTGAATATCGCTCTGGGGTGCATCAGTGGGTTGCGCATGGCACACCTCTGTTGCGCCATGCGCAACCATTTTGAATATCCCGGCCATACTCTAAAGCATCATTCTCAGTGCAAGGCATCATGGATATGCAAATCCTTGTGCAAGTCAGTCTGACAAGACTTCACCAGACCAGACGTTGCCTTTTAAAGCTGCAATATTTGTTAGTCATTATTTTTTGAACCATAATGTTTTCCTGGCAAAAATATGAACATCCCCATTTTTTTTTCTTTCATTCCTGAACTACGATATGGGATTTTGAAGTTTTTAAAAATTGAATATCTTGGCACAGTTCTGTGCTGTTTACCATCAGAAACACAAGCTAGCACCATCCTAATACATCCGTAGTATAAATCTAATATATGCATTCAAAAAATAACCTCAGTAGAAGAGATTTTTAACAATTGCGAGTGGCAGACATCTTTAATAATGTGAGTTATTGATTACAAAATTAGCTACCAATGCTGTTTTAAAAATATCTGAGAAAACTAAAAATACACTGAGGATTAATCTAAGGATGTCAGAAATAAAAGATGAATTTTTTTGTTTTCTAACAAATATTGCTGTTTTAAACAGATTTGTACATCTGGGGCAAGACGTTTATTTATTTATTTATTTATAATTGGTAACTGGGAAAAGCACACAGAGCCAAAGCTCATTTCCAGGTGCGACCCGGGGACGGGGTACAGAACAAACAAAGGGTTGCACAAAATACAAAATACAGATAATTAAAAAACATTCAAAAATATACATTAATATATGCATTTCTGCTTAAAGTCAAACCAGCATAATATTCTGTCGTGATTTGCATATGCAGCCCATGATGCTTTGCATTGGGGGGCCATGTGTGAATTTTTATTTCTTATACAAAAATATTACACTTTTTAAAATTAAGTTAAAAAGTCATTATTACAAATGACAAAAATGAAAGCAGTATCACTTGTCAGAGAATAAAATGAGGAACAAATTTAATTTATGATAGAAGGCAGAGGGGAGGACAGAAGTTTTGGTCATGAGATTGATCTGAGGACAGCAGCAGACTGTAACTGGGAATGGTCTGAGTAGATGCTTAACTGCAAGACAGGCAGGGATGTGGCGGTCTGAGGGGGTGGAGGTTATTCCAGGGGGAAGGGAGTCAGAAAGGAGAAAGGCAAGTACATTTGGAGGTCCTAGCACAAAGGAGGGTGAAAGAGTGAAGGTCATTTGTCAGTGAGGGGTAGGGAGTGGCTGAGCTATAAGGGAAGAGAGGTAATGCAAAATGAAGTAGCAAAAAGTGAGATACGGATTAAACAAATCCCAAAAAAGTGAGTCATACAGCTCGGCCTAAATGGGTGACAAGCAGGCGATACAAAAACATTAGGGTGGTAAGGAATCAGGACACTAGGAGTAAGGCTGGAAGGAGAGAAGTCTGAGGAGCCTCTTGAAAGAGAGGATGGAGAAGGATAGATGAAGTTCATGGGATAGTTTATTCCAGAGGGAGGAGAAACAAAAGGAGAAAGCAGATTGCCCAAAAACAGAGTGGGAGTGAGGGAGAGAGAACGTTCGAGGGTCTCTGTGATGAGCGGAGTAGGTTGAGGTGGCCACCTGGGAGAAGCTGGAGGAGAGATAGGAAGGCAGTGTACCATGCCAGAATTTAACAGTGAAAGAAGCACAGTGAACCAGTCTTCTATGTGGCAAGGGAGCAAGTGATAGGGCACAGTAAAAAAGACAGTAGTGGATAAGAGAAGGGGAAGCTGTGGTGAAGCAGCAGAAGGAGTGTAACAGAATATCAAGTTTGCCTAAGGAGGCCTGAGAAGCCATGCCATACACCACATTAGCATAGTCAAAAGTGGGTAGAATCATTTTGGTGACAAGCTCACGGCAAGTGGGGGAAGGGTAGAAGTTTTTGTGCCAGCAGAGGGCACCTTGTTTAGGGTGAAGCTTGACACAGATGGCATCAGTGTGAATGGAAAAATCCAAGTGGGAATCTAGCCAAATCCCTATATATCTGAAAGCCAAGACATTCTCAAGACAAGAACCATCCAAGGTAGAGAAGGCTGGAGGGTACTGGAGGGTGGCCAGTTCTTGTCTGGTGCCGAATGTCATGGCCACTGTTTTTGTTTTGCATTTAGTCTGATCTTGTTTTCCATGAATCAGGACTGGACTCTGTTGAAATCATCTTGGAGGGGGGGCCTGCACACTGTTGACAGAGGTCCCAGAGAGGAAAAGAATAGTACCGTTGGTATACATGTGTATTTCAGCAGATCTACAGACTGATGGGAGGTTATTTACAAATAGGGAGAAAAGGATGGGGCAAAGGATGGAGCCTTGGGGGACACCAGAGAGGACTGGGAGTGGGAGAGAATAGATCATTGCCTATTTGAACCAGTTGTTCCCTATCATGAAGATAGGAATGGAACCAGTTTCCCTCAGGAACATCAAGACCGACAGAACTGAGAGTTTGTAGCAAGAGAGGATGGGAGATGGAATTGGAAGCTTTCACCAGGCTGATGAAGATGGTGGCTGTATTAAAGCTCTTGTGCATCGTGGAAAGCATTGAATCAGTGATGCGCAGAAGAGAAGATATGGTCGAGTGGTGCTTCTGGAATCCAGACTGCACGGGAGAGAGAGACAGTGTTAGAACTAGCAAGGTAGTCAGACAGCCTTGAGTGGATGAGAGGTTTTTGTAGTTTGTCAAGGGAGGGGAGGAAGGAGATAGGCCTATCATTACCAGGGGCTGGGGGTCCCCACCCTTATGGAGTAGAAGGACTTCAGCTAATTTCCAGGCCTTGGGAATGGAGGAAGAGGAGAGAGAAAGGTTTAGGATGTGTGTGAGTGGAGCTGCAATGGCAAAAGTAGAGATGTGGCAAAGCTTGGGGTGGAAACTATCAGGGTTGGACTTAGAGGGGTTTAGAGCAAGGACGGCAGAGTAGAATTTGAGAGGAATGAACAGGGGGATTGTCAAGTGGAGGGCTGGGCAAGTGAAACTGATTGGGCTGATGAGGAAGCGGTAGGAGAGGGGGAGCCGGGATTAGGGAGAGCGCAGGTGGCAAAAAATTTGTTGAAAATATTGGCGACAGAAGCAGGGTCAGAGACAGGTGATCCATCAACATGTAGAAATAATGAGGAATGTTGGGCAGGAGGGTCTAGGAGGGAGTGGAGAACCTTCCAGAATGATGCAGGAGTGTGATGATCTTGCTGCAGGTGACACCTGAAGTAATCATCCTGAGAGAGATGAATGGACTTGGTGCAGTTATTCCTGAGGGATTTGTACGCTTGAAAGTCAACCTGAAGAAGAGTGGCTTTGTAGTGGTGCCAAGCTTTATTCCTAGCCCTGCACTTGACCAGTAGGTCAGCAGTGATCCAGGGGTGGTGGTACCTCTTTACTCTGGCACTTATTAGGGGGGCATGGTGATTCCAAATGTGCAAGAAGAGGTTGGAGAAAAGAGATAGAGCTGAGTCAACATCACATGCAGAGTAGATAGGAAGCCAGTCTGCCTCATATAGGTGTTGTTGTAGGGCAGTGATATCTAGATTGTGTAGGGAGTGGGACCAAATGTACGTAGAGGCAGCACGGGGGAGTGAATCTTTCTAATACAGTAAGTGATGCAGTGATCACTGATAGCATCAGGTAGTATTCCAGATGCAGTGATATGGTGGGGGTGAGAGGATAAAACCCAGTCAAGCAGTGTGTGGTGCTTAGAGTGGGGGTTTATACAAGTGGTTTTTCAGATCAGTTGACTAAGGTTTAGAGCTTCTGTTTTAAGGATGGTGGATTTGGAGGAGGGTGACAACCAGTCAAGGTTGAAATCCCTGATCAGCAGCAGCTCCCCACTAGACATGAGGGAGGAGATGGAGGAGATGATGGAAACTAAAGCATCAGGGGACATTTTGGGTGGAGCATAGAGAGCATCAATGTAGATTGGGGCAAAGGAGGGTATGGATAGTTGTGCTAAGTTTACTTGGTGGGAGGAGGTTCTGACCTCCTTGAAAATGATAGAGTATGAGATAGGTTGTCTAATGCACAGGGCAATGCCTCCTCGCTTCCCTCTGTGTTGTCAAAATAAATTAAACTCAGGAATGGAGATGGTGGAATCAGGGATTTTAGACAATAGCCAGGTTTCAATTACACACAGGCTATCTGAAGGGTATTGGGACACTCATACTTTAAGCATTTCAGTTTTCGGGAGGAGGCTGCATGCATTTAGTTGAAAGGTCTTGAGTCCCTTGGGCAAGGAAGAAAAGTTTGCATTGGAGGTTGTGGAGGCTGAGGCCATGGTAGGGGGGTTTGACAGTGGGCCAGGCTTGGGATGTATGTCACCCAAGAGGAGAAGTAGAATTAGAAATAGGGGAGAATGAGGAGGGTACCTTGACTTTCTGTGGGAGTGAGAGGGGGTACCGGGAAAAGGGGATGTGAGGCAAAACAAAGCCTCCAGGTTAAGAAGAGAGGAGGGTAGCAACCTAGAGTGAATAAAAGGAGAGGGGTAGGGGAGATGGAGTCAGTGATAGGAGGCAATATGAGGAGAGCTGAGGGAGAGAGGAGAGAGAAGGGAGTAAAAAAGTAGGGGGGGCAGAGAAGAAAGATTTGGGAGGTGGGGGGCATGCTGGAGGGATGAGGTGCAACGAGGGGAGGGTCATGGAAAGGGATCAAGGAGAGGATGAGCCAGGTAGATAGTTAATGACATGGCAGGGAGAGAGGAGGAGGTGGGCAGGTGTAATAAATACAGAAAAGCCAGGAGGAGTTAGGACAGGACAGAATGGAACAGAAGAAAAAAAAATAGGCAGCCCCAGAAGAGTAGAAGAAGAAATGTATGGCTTTATGACTATATAAAAGCCACAAGGCAGTGTAGAGGTGGTTTGGTATGCACAGTTCTGATACATTGTGAGCTCAGTAAATGGGCAGAAGCTTACTGAAAAACTTAATTGGCTGCTGGAAGAAAGGGGCATGGTCTGGCTGAGCCAAGACTGTTCAGACGTTAGCACCAGAATTATCCAGGTTTGTAGCCATTGTTGTGGGGGGCTATATTCAGAGGCCCCTGTACCATGTGCTAAAATCGTTAACGCCAAGGTACTAAAATAACATTGCACCCATGCAAATGAGGGGATCCCCTTCTGCAAGTGTGGTGGAATGTTTAAAGGTTTGCAACAGCGGTAACAGCACCCAAAGTGGTCCCACTTACTGCCACCAAAACCTCACCTTTCCTATGTTAAGTTTCAGTCCCACCCCACTTGATCAGTGGGGTAGGGGTACAGGCTCAGAAAACCTAATATTCTTCAGGTGAAGTTACCTCTGGCTGAAAGCTGCAACACTGGACTTAGGATTTGCAAGAAAGCAAGTTGTGCTCACAACAGAGGGAGGTGAACCTTACAATTGACAATTGTCTTTGGTTTGTAGCAGATTCGATAGGAAAGTTAATATTCTTCAGGTGGAGGCTACTTCTAACTGAAAGGTGAAATAAGGAACTTAGAATGATCAGAAAAGGCAGTCTTTCAATCAACAGAGGGAGGTGGACCTTGCTTTCCTTTTGTTACAATTGTTAAGATTTTCAGTGCAGGAAGAGTTTAAACCCAGAGGGACTGAATGCTGTTTACTGTGTCTGTACTTGTGCACAGCAGACGTGTTTTGGGGCTGACTGCTTTCAGAGCACAAGTCACCAGGCTGTTTTGGGGCTGGGTAGGTTTACCTGTGTCTGACTTGGATGTTTGGATTTTTCTCTGTTTGATTAGCAGGGTATTTTCTCTGTCAAATTGTTGTGTAGGGCATCTTGCTGACAGGAAGCCACTGATCGCAGCAGTAGGTCAGAGCTTTTAGCTGATTGTTTTGTGAGGGCACCGCTAGGCCCAAACCCTTCTCACCCCTCACCCCACCCACCCCTGGAAATAGTTCCTTTATACCTGGGGTTCTGACATCATTTCCTCAAGAGGGCAAGGTGCATATCACTGTCGTATCCTCTCTAGCACACTGCACTGACAATATAAGCATACACATTATATAATATATATATTTCTATATAACAAACCAATCACACACACACACACACACACACACAAAAAACAAAACAAAAAAAATAAACAAGAAGGTAGGCAGACATGTGGAGAGTAGAGCAATGTAATGACTGTGGGGCAGCAGTCTTCCAGGAGTCTTTCTGGAGGCTGAGATGCTGCCCTGTTTGCAGACAACTCTCTGCCCTGTGGGAGGAAGTTGCCCGTCTTCAGGCCACACTGGACAGTAGTAAGGAAACCTTCCCCATCCAGGGAGCACCAGAGCCACCACCACTACCTCAGAGGTTGCGAAGAAAGCACAGCAGTTGGACCACAGTGGGCTCAGGGAGGGTAAGAGGTGGAACAGAGGCACACCAGTCAGTTGTTCTACTCCACAGTCCATACATTCAGTCTGGGGAACATAGTTCCCCTAAGGATGCACCCGCAGAGGAGATTAAGGAGGTTGCAGACAACTATCACAAGGGAGGCCCTCAGGAAGGAGGCAGAGGACACCAGAGGGAAAGAAAGCAGCTCCTGGTGGGGGACTCAATTATTAGGGGGATAGAACTGAGGAGAGCAGGGAAAACTGAAGTAAGGTGCCTGCCTGGTGCCATGGCTTGGAGGGACAGGAAGCGCATCCTTAGGATCACGAAAACAGTTGCACGGGAGTCTGAGATGGACGTCATTGTCCACCCAGGGACAAATGACTTGGCTCATCATGAGATTAGAGCAGTGCAGAAGGACTTTGTGTTTCCTTCTCAGAGGTGCTGCCTGTCACTGGCATGGGTGAGGCAAGGGTGCTTTACATCATGCAGTTTAACAAATGGTTGAAAAAATGGTGTGGAGCACAGGGGTTTGGCTTCACTGGGGACTGGGGTTCCACCTGGAGGGACACCAGCCTATACTGGCAGGATGGTCTGCATCTGTCCAGGAAGGGAACAAGTCTTTTGGGCAGTAGGTTTAAATGCTTCATTGGCAAGCTTTTAAACTAGTCAAGTGGGGAGGCATTGATAAACAGCAGGAGAATCCCAGTCTTCCCCTACAAAACAGGGTACTAAATAAGAAAAAGACCAAGGTAGAAAGGTCAGTGGCGGATGCTGCTACAGAAGGTAAAGCCATCAAAAAATGGAGAGCAATGAGTACCAATGCCCTTAGTCTGGGTAACAAGCTTCCTGAATTAGTGGCCTTGATGAAGGAGGAACATCTGGATATCATGGCAGTCACAGAAACATGGTACACACAGAACCATGACTGGGACGTAAACATACCAGGATACACTATCTACAGGAGGGACAGGGAGGGTAAAGGAGAAGGAGGAGTAGCTCTCTACATAAGGGAAAGAATCAAAGCAACAGAACAAAAGGGTAAACAGGGAGAAGAAGAAGCACTGTGGGTCAATTTGGAGACAGGCAATGGCACCACAATCCGCACAGGGGTTGTATACAGACTCCTCTCAGGGGGAGGAAATGGACAAGGAAATGATAGAAAGTATACTTAGACTGGCAGAAAAAGGGGAGATATTGCTGATGGGTGACCTGAATATGCTAGATGTTAATTGGAGTGCAGTTGCAGCAGCCACTTCTAAGAGTGGGGTTATTCTAGATGCCCTACAGGGGGCATGCCTTAGACAACTAGTACTGGAACCCACTCAAGGGGGAGCAATCTTAGACCTGGTTCTCTCAAATGGAGATGGAGAGAGGATCACAGATGTAGAAGTGGGTAGCCATCTGGGAACCAGAAACCATCAAACAGTATGGTTCACAATAAACACAGCAATGGAGTCAAGCCATACAAAAGCAAAAGTACTGGACTTCAGGAGGGCTGACTTTGCCATAAGGAATGCACTAGCAAATGGGCAGGAAGGAGGGGTGGAAGAACAATGGGGAATAATAAAAACTGCCATCACAGAGGTAACAAGCCTTTGTGTGAAGCAAATAAACAAAACAAAACGATGTAAGAAACCACTATGGTTCTCAAAGGAGGTGGCAGTGAAGGTTCAAGAGAAAAAGAAAGCATTCAGAAAGTACAAGGAATCCCAGAAGAAGCAGGACAGAGAATTGTATCACTTAAAGCAAAAGGAAGCTGGGAAGGCAGTCAGAACAGCAAAGGCCCGAACCGAGGAAAAGATATCCAACTCAGTTAAGAAGGGGGATAAAACCTTTTTTAGGTACATCAGGGAGCGAAGGAAGACCAAGGGAGGGATAGTGAGGCTTAATAAAGGGAAGGGGGTGGGCAGAGGGTGACGGTGAAAAGGCAGAGATACTAAACAAATATTTTTGCTCAGTATTTACAAATGAAGAGGGGAGGTACCTAAAACAAACAATAGAAACACTCTGGATACAGAAGTGATACCAGCCCATTTACAGAAGAAAGGGTTCTGAAAGAACCTTTAAAACTGAAGGTGACAAAGCAATGGGGCATGATGGATTCATCCCAGAATTCTAAAAGAACTAAGGTAGAACTAGTGACACCACCGACTACCCTCTTTAACAAATCATGGGAGGATGGGGTGGTACATGAGGACTGGAGGAGGGCAGATGTGATTCCCTTTACGAAAGTGGAGCAGGGCAGAAGCAGGAAACTACAGACCTGTTAGTTTAACCTCAGTGATAGAGAAAATGATGGAATCACTTCTGAAGGAAAGAATTGTTAAGTACCTAGAGGCCAGAGGGGCACAGGACCCAAGGCAGCATGGGTTCACAGCAGAAAGGTCATGCCAGATGAACCTAATAGATTTCTTTGACTGGGCGACCAAAGTAGTAGATCAGGGAGGGGCTGTGGACATGGCCTACCTAGACTTTAGCAAGGCATTTGACATAGTCCCACACAAAAGATTAATATACAAGTTAGCCAGCCTGGGAGTGGGTCCCAAGATGATAGCCTGGGTAAAGAATTGGCTGGAGAATAGGACACAGAGGGTAATAGTAAATGGAGTCCACTCTGAAGAAAGAGGGGTTACTAGTGGGGTACCGCAGGGTTCAGTATTCGACTCGGTCCTCTTCAATGTCTTTATAAGCTACATTGCAGTGGGACTGGAAGGAAAAGTATGTCTCTTTGCAGATGACACAAAGATCTGCAACAGAGTTGATGCACAAGGTGGGGTGGAAAGGATGAGAAGGGACTTGGCAAGGTTAGAGGAATGGTCAAATGTATGGCAGCTTAGATTCAGTGCTAAGAAGTGCAAGGTAATGCACCTGGGAAACAAAAACCCAGGGGAAAGTACACAATGGGGGGTGAGATACTAACAACAACAAAAATGGAAAGGGACCTGGGGTAGTCAAATCAGATGACTTAAAGGTGGGCAAGCAATGTGAGAAGGTAGAAAGGAGGGCTGGGGGGATACTGGGATATATAGGGAGAGGCATCACCAGTAGAAAACAGGAAGTTGTTAACCCTCTGTACAGACAGCTGGTGAGACCCCATCTGGAGTACTGGATGCAGTTTTGGAGACCCAATCTCCGCAAGGACATAGACAGGATGGAAGCTGTCCAGAGGAGTGCAACTAAAATGGTGCAGGGTCTGCACTGGAAGACATATGAAGAGAGACTAAAGGAGCTTAATATGTATAGCCTCGAGGAAAGGAGGGAGAGGGGAGTCATGATAGAAACTTTCAAGTACCTCAAGGGAATCAACAAAGTCCAAGAGGGTAGCATCTTTCAAAAAAAAAAAGGTGCACAAGAACAAGGGGGCACAATTTGAAGATAGAGGGGAGGCGGCTCAGAGGTAATGTATGGAAGTATTTTTTCACAGAGAGGGTTGTGGATGCATGGAATGGCCTTCCGGAGGAGGTTGTGGAGTCAAAAACAGTGGTTGAATTTAAGCATGCATGGGACAGTCATAAGGCAATTCTAGGGGGTGGGGGTAGAAAGAAGTAGGCAGCTGGTTAACTAGGATCTGCAGCTTATCCATTAGGTAGGGAAATGGGAAGACTGGGTGGGCCAAACGGTCCTTATCTGCCGTCAAATTCTATGTTTCTATGTATATTTCTATGATGGTCAGACAGCTGTACTGCAGCTTTCCGCCCCCAGTCACTGGCACACCAGTGAAGTTGCGGCCTCTGGTGTCCAGTGGCACCCCCCCATCCTCAAACACCTGGTGTGTATATAGTATACCTCTCCCTGGAGTCCAATGGCACCAGTGTTGCATATTGTCCACTTCTCCCTAGTGTCTTGTGGCACTCCCCATTAATGATCACCTGTTCTGTTATTATGAGATCTCCTGGTGTCTGAGCACTCTACCCCCCTATCTCTCATTCTGTATACTGTACACTCTCTCCTGGTGTCTAGGTGACACCCCCACTTTGACTTCACCTGTCTCTGTATATTGTACATATTTCCCTGGTAGCCCAGTGGCACCCCCATCCACGCATCACCTGGCCCATGTACTGCATAATCTCCCTGTTGTCCAGTGGTGCACTCACCCTCACCTCTCTGAATGCCCGTTGACAAACAGACTGGCAAACATTTGCAGTCCAGTGACGCCACACCTGCACCCAGAACACCACCCATCCAACCCCCTTAAAAGTGTGTCCAGGGATGTGTGTTGACTCATGATACAGTGACTAGTGCAGCCCTCCTCTCACCTCCTCGGCCAGCCATTGTATGAGCTGAAAGTGAGCACGTGTGCACCTGTACACTTCTTGCTGGTGTCTAGTAGCATTCACTGTCAGTACACATCCAGGGACACACTTGTAAGGGAGGGTTGTAAGGAGTGGTGTTCTGGGTGTGGGCAGGGTGGGTGGGGGATGCTGGACCACCAATGTTCGCTGATCCATTTATTGATGGGTATTCAGGGTGGGGCATGGGTACCGCTGACCACCAGGGAGATTATAAGTGTACATGGGCTGGGTGATTGGGGGTCGATTGTGCTACTAGACACCTGGGAGAGGTGTACAATTTATGGAGAGGTGTACAGTGTATGAAATGGGTAATCATGGGTGGGGGGGTACCACTAGACATTAGAGAGATGTCTTAGATTCAGGGGAGGGGTGATAAGAGGTGGGTATGTCACTACAATATACAGAATGAGTGATTAGAGGATGGAAGGTGCCACTAAACAACAGAGAGAGGTGTACCATATATGGAATGGGTGACTGGGGGGGTGGAGGTGCCACTAGACACCAGGAAAAGGTGTACAATATATGGAATGGGCGATCCGGGGTGGGGGTGCCACTAGACACCAGAGAGAGATGTCTTACAATTCATGGGATTGATGATCAGGGGTGGGGGATGCTACTAGAAACTAAAGAGAGGTGTACAATATATGGAATGGGTGATTGGGGGGGTGGAGGTGCAACTAGACACCAGCAAGAGGTGTACAGTGTACAGAGCAGGTGATCGGGGATGATGGGTGTCACTAGACACCTGGGAGATGTCTTACAATCTTGGGATGGGTGACTAGGGGTTGAGGTGCTGCTAGACACCTTGGATGATGTGTCGGGCACCCACAGGATGGGTGCTAATGGGCTGCCACTCACCATGAAAATGAGCCCATAATGGGCATGCAAATGGCCCCTTAGTGCCTTGCATGGCCAATGGGCCAATTTGCATGGTGTGGCTGAATATAGCCTACATGGTTCCTGATGCTATCTGGTCTGGGGGCACTATTCCCTGTGGGCTGGATACTGCCAGGTTCCTGTTAGAGCAGAGAAGTTTGACTTAGTGCTGAGTTGATATGGCCCAATATTCAGTCAGATAGCTATGGTCCGCTATGTGACTGGATACAGCAGCCACTGGGTTGGGTGTTAGCGGAAGCGAAGCAAAATGTTTGCGCCGCCTTTGTGCATGTTCTTGACTATCTGGTCCCTGATCCAATACTGATATGTTGAGCATGACAACACACAGATGTGTGTTTGTCCCTTGCAGAGTTCCCAACCGCAGTGTACTGCAGTAATATCTCGGCCAGTTTATTGTTTCATAACACAAAGGCAATCAGAACCTAAGAGAACATGAAATAAACTGCTGGGCTATTATAGGTGAAACAAAATGGTTACCAGACAGATTAATTGTATAACTACATATCTATGCAATAAGTCAATTATAACAAAAAGTTTTAAAGTATAGAAAATTACTTCTTACATAGAGCTCAGCTTTATAAATATCAGTCCCAAATAAAATGCTACAACAGTTACAGTGTAGTCTGGAAGTTGTGCAGTAGTTATTGAGAAATGCTTCTTTTGGGACTAAGAATACAGGATGTCAGGTAAAAGCCTTCAGTTCCCGGTCTCAAACCGGAAAGTAAAAAAAAAACCTTTAGCAGTAAGAAATATCATACACTGCAAAACACATTTACATGTAAACAGCCCACAAAAATAATCAAACACAATGTACATTTATTCAAAATGCAAGAGTTCAAAAATCTTTATTACTTGGACTTTACTTTCAGCTGTGTATTATTTTTGCCTCTTAGGAGGTTTATAATGTTGACATTATTAGAGCCACAATCATTGAACGAATTTACAAAAACAACCTGCAATTTTAAAATAAAACATACTGTTACACGCTTAACTTACAAAACCACATTCCACAGAAGGGATTTGCTCAGAACTGGTTTAGCACTTCTTACCACTTCAGTGCTATAGAACTTGCCCATCTGTACTGAACAATCATCAAAAGGCAACTTTACACCCAAGAACACAGTCTAGTTGAAATATTGGTACTCCTTCATTTTTTCCAGAAGTATAATTAATATGTGACTCAATAGCTTTGACATTTCCCACTGTGGTTAGCGGGAGATTTCCTTTTTTTTTTCTTTTGATGAGCTTTTGTTAGAAGTAAGTTGCTGTCATGTACTCACATATAAGTCAAGTTTTTGATGCTAAGAATAGGTCCAGAATGTGGATTCGACTCGTCTGCGAGGTCAGCCTACTGTATCTGCAGGGTTTTATAGTGGTAAACGTGTTTGTAACTGTGTTATTTACATAATGTTGTGTCTAGTTATGACCGTAAAGAATGATTCTGTGCCTGATGTTGGTCACAAAGCAAATCTTGCTCTCCAGTTTGGGCAGCAAAACAATGTCTATAATTTTGCTAAAACTGACAATGTAAAGGGGGCGGGGGGGGTGACTTATATATGGGGCCAGCTTCTAGGAGTATGACCACAGCCATTGTCCCTTTTTGTTGCACAGTATTGATGAACCTTAAAAATTAGTATTTGAAATGTATGTAAATGTTTCATAAATTGAGTTTAGACTCCAATTTGCAGGTATTTATTATTTTGCATGGTATGGTATGGTAAAATTGTATTCATACTTCATATGAACAGGAAATTCAATTGCACAAAGCTCATTTACAATGAAGTCCCTTCTACAGTGGATACAGGTCCCTAAAATTTAAATACAATAAAAATAAAATATTTCAAGAGAAACATTTATTATATATAGCGTACAGTTTAATTGTATTAGTTACACAACATTTCAAGTACAATAAACATAAATCACACATTAACCAGTACCCTAATGCAGCAATCTGAGCTCCTGTATGCCTGGCTAGACAACCATTTTCCAGTTCTGCTTCTACTAATTTTATCCTGAGATGGTCTCAGACAGGAGGGCAGACTATTCCATAAGTTGGCACCCATAGTCAAAATGTGGGATCTTCTGATCTCAAGATTACATTTTCTTGGAAGAAATTCTAGAATGGAGGCTGATTGTAAATTTGATTTGATTTTTCTAAGTGAGAAGTTCTTTGATAATTAAATTTATAGCATTTAAACAGAAACACAAACATGTTATAATTTCTCCAGAACTTTAATTTCAACCAATCCAACTTCTTTCATAAGTCTCAGATATGTGTCATACGTGGGGCATTGAGGAGTAGGTGAGCAAATCTATGGTATATTACATCGAGCTTTGCCAGCTCCATACTCAAAGCCCCTGCAAACAGTAGATCACCATAATCAAAAAGGGATAATACCATAGTATTTACTACCTGTTTTCTAGTTTCTCTGTCCATGCATGATTTATGTTTATGTAAAAACCCTACATGTTTTCCTAGATTTTTCACTATATTATCTATAGGGGTATTCCATTTGAACCTTTCATCCAACTAGACTCCTAGATAGTTGTAACTTTGTATCAACTGCAATGTTTGATTTTCTGAGATTATAATACACAATGTAAAAGAAGAAGGCTGGGATATTTAAAGGGATAGCACCTGGTGAAAGAGAGTTGCGCTGGCGCAACCCTGCATTGCGCCCCGGCGGGATATTGAAAAGGCTGCCCGGCACAGCGCAAATCCCGATGCGCCAGAGTGCAATGTAATCCTATGCAGTGCAGATGCAGGGGGCGTGCCCATGCACATGCGGCACATCCTGATATTCAGCCCAGGGTGTGCGGCTCATATGCTGGCACAACCCCTACATGCACCGCACACTGGTGCTCAAAACTGAGCCAAAATTAAAAAGCTCAAATGTGTCCGGCTGTAATGCAAAGAGCAACACAACAGCCGCCGGCCATGGGTGACCACCAGCCCAGAAGGAACACCATCCACAAGCACCTGGACCCTCCCTGGTAGTCCAGTGAACCCCTCCTCCCTCCCCGTATGCCCGATTGTGGGCTGTTGTAATAATAAAGTTTAACCTGGTGGTCTAGTGGTCTCCTCCCTGTATGTCCAATCATGGGCTTCTGAAATATTAATTTCTAACCTAGTGGTCCCCTTCCCACATCCCCGATCACAGGCTTCTGAAATATTATTTTCTAACCTGGTGGTCTAGTGGTCCCTCCCGTATGCCCGATCACTGGCTGTTGTAATGGTAAAATTAGCCTGGTGGTCCAGTGGTACCCCTGCCCACCCACCCACAGAGAACCCTCGTCACTGCAGCACCCCGCCTGCATATGCCAGCGGAATGACAGCGTATAGTATGGTCTGTACACCTATTGGTTCACAGTATGGACTCAATGGGCTTGCAGACCATAGTGCATTACACAGGATCAGATATGTGAATAAACGCGTTCATTCACATATCTGGTCCTGTGTAGTACAATATGGTTTGCAAGCCCATTGGTCCACACTGTGCACCAATAGGTGTACAGACCATACTGTACACTGTCATTTGGCAGGTGGTATGCAGGCGGGGTGCTGCTGCCCGCTGATGATGGGCTGGTTGGGAGGCTGGGGGTCCTCTGTGGGTGGGGAAGGGGGTATCACTGGACCACCAGGCAAATATTTACAATTACAACAGCCCGCAATCAGGCATATGGGGAGGGGACCACTAGACCACCAGGTTACATTTTAATATTTCAGAAGCCCATGATCGGGCATACAGAGAGGGAACCACTAGACCACCAGGTTAAAATGTAGTTTTATAACAGCCCATGATTGGGCATATGGAGAGGGAACCACTAGACCTCCAGGTTAATCTTTCATAGTACAGAAGCCCATGATCGGTTGTACAGGAGGGGAAGGGGTGACAGTAGCCCACCAGAGCTCTAAACCCCGACGACAGCAGCTAGACAGGGCAGCAGGCGTATTCCACCGGGATGCCCTGTGCAACACATGCAAATGGGGCCATAATGACATGCAAATGGCCTCATTTGCACCTTGCATATATTATGGCCTCATTTGCATGCCCCTGGCTGAATATCACAGGTGATGCGCCTAGCGCAACTGCACTTGCACTGGTGCATCCCCATGCTCCCTCTCTGTGGCTTGCGCTGGTGCAGTGCCACTGCACCATGCACAGTATGTGCGCTGACCTTACCATATTCAACTGTGCTGTGCCGTGGCACATCACCATTGAATAGCGCCTAATCCTGGCCCTGGCACAGCCCAGTTGCACTGCACTCAGGCTTGTGCCACTGCCCGGTGCAGTCTGAATATCCGTCCTGAAGAGTTCTCCTTTTTTCACCTGTGGAAAAGCATGACTTGAGTTTTGGTAGTATTCATAACCAATGCAGAACTGCAGCAATAGTCTTGAATTTGATCAAGAGCTACCTGTTATTCATGTTCGATTTGTGATACTGTCTGTCCCTGTACATATACCACAATATCATCAGCATAAAGATGCTATTTGGTTTGAGGAGACAGTTTTGGAAAGTTGTTCAAGTATATATTAAATAATACCAGGCCTAAAACTGAACCCCGAGAGACTCCTGACATGATGGTAACTAAACTGGACCTGACATTATTCAAAACTACAAGTTGCTGGCATCCTTTCAAATAAGCGCTGAACCACCCCACAGCTTTCTGTGACAGCCCCACTGACTGCTGTCTGGACAGGAGGATGTTATGGTCCAAGGTGTCAAAAGCTTTGAAGAAGTCAACAAAAATAGCTCTAACATACATCCTCCTATCTAGAGCCCACTGCAGATCAGATGGAACCCTGACAAGTGCTGAGGTTGTGCCATGAAGGAGTGTAAAAAAAGATTGGAAACCATCAAACATATTTTCCTCCGAATACATAAACAGTCGCTTTCCAAACAATTTTTCAAAGAATTTTAAAGCAAAGGATAACAGTGATATTGGACTGTAATTTTCTATACTTTTTTTGTTGTGTGTATTTTGTACATTCTCTTTTTTTTAATATGCTGTAGTGTTTGTTTGCAGGAAACAATTTTATCATAACATTTTTAGGAAAGTATTTCTGAAAAAAAAATGACTATGTATCCATTTATATTTTTACAGCATTCCATCCCTGAACTGAGATTTTTGGTTTTGAAGTTTGCCCACTATAAAAGACTGAAACATCCTGGTGTGGCGTGGTGTTGCTCAGTATCTGAAATATGTGCTAGCACCATCCCAGTACATCCACAGTATGAATATGGAATGTAAAGGCAACAAGTAACTTTAATGGAAGAGATTCAAAAAGTACCCTCAACACGAGAGACTGCTCAAAAATTGTTAGCCGTGGCCATAGAATTGAACTGAGTCATCACGGCAAAATCAGTGATAAAAGCTAGTTTAACAAACGTGAGGGACATAAAAATACAATGATGATGAATCTAAGGATGTTATAAATACATTATTCCTAAATTACTATATGATGACATTTTTTGATGACTAATAAATATTGCTGCTTTAAT
Organism: Neoceratodus forsteri; assembly: GCA_016271365.2. Lineage (NCBI taxonomy): Eukaryota > Metazoa > Chordata > Ceratodontiformes > Ceratodontidae > Neoceratodus > Neoceratodus forsteri. Next base: position 1,397,792,119 of record CM028129.1, on the reverse strand, counting down.
ACTGTAAAGTTGCAATAGGCAAATTCTGCAAAAAATTTGAAACAACACAACTTCTGTGCTTTTTATTGCATCCATAATTTTCTCAAATATATAAATTGCATTGCAAATGCAGACATCCATCAATCAGATGATACGACTGACCTCCATTCACAGGAAATAATTTGTTAATGATAAGGCTTTGGCCTGTGGTTTAGTGGAGTAGCCCCATAATAGCTTTGTCCCACCAATACCGCTATAAAGCCTATCATCACCAGCCCCTCAGGCTGGTCTCATTCAATCTGTGCTGCTACTGGCACCCTGCCCTAACTTCTCTGCTGAGGTTAATGTGTGCATTTATTCTGTGTTTTTTTTTGGGTAGTCGTGGTGGTTTTCTGACCATTTCTCAGGCCCCATGAGAGGAATCCTGAGCCCTGGGAAAAGTTCAGACTCCGGGGTCCCTATGCAGCTGTGTACAGTAGCGTGTCGGGTGGCCCAGGCCCCTCTGATGCCAGGCCCTGGGAATTACCTCCAGCTCCCCCACCCTCTAAAGGGCCCTGATATTTCTCCCCGCTTTTGCTCTCTTTACCATTTTCTTCTCACTTTATTTTGGTATTTGTTAGCTTATGACCTCCACAAAGGTAGCTACACAGTGTTCTCTAATTCCATACTTTGCTTGTAACATTACTACTATTACGTTTGGAACTTCATAAGACATAGAATCCTATAAGTTCTGCTGAGCTGATTTGCTTGTTACAGCATCAAATGACTAGAAAAGCTTTGTTCCTAAGCTCAACTACCATTCACCTCTGGCATTTACCAGCATCCCACGGGATGTCTATTGACTCAGCCATGTCTCCAATTTCAGGGCTTTGGGTCACTAGGTCCCACTCAACTGCATGCTATGATTCAGATGCTTGCTACCCTGCTGTAACCAGCAGCTCTAATGCATGCTACATTCTGTTTTCCACTGCTGTGCATACTTTATAAGTTGGTGGTTCAAAGGCCTGCTACTTCACACTCCTCCCTCTTTTGTGCATACTTTTTGAGATGGTGGTTCTAACCTCCCCTACCTCCCAAACCTCCTGCTGCTGTCGATAAAATTGAAGTCTTAATAGGAAGTAACATAGAAACATAGGCAATGACAGCAGATAAAAACCCATCCAATCTGCCCAAGCCTGTCTAATTTTGGGACTGTGCCCCTGTCAGTCCTCCCTACTCCTCCCACTTACCTTCCTATGCACTTTTCCTATGTGCTTGTCTCATCCCCTTTTAAAGCATCCTACTGTTTCAGCTTCAGGAGTTTATTTCAGTTTGTCATCACTCTCTTTCTGAATAAGTACTTCCTCACATGCTTCTTGAATCCCCCCACCCCCATGAGTTTCAGGGAGTTACCTCGGTATCTGTGTTACCACTCACTGTGAACAGCTCACTGCTATCCACCTTGTTTATTCTGTGGAGATACTTGAACATCTCAGTCATATCACCCTTCGTTCTCCTGTTCTCAGTGTATACATGTTGAGATCCTCCAATTACTTCTCATAGGACCTACCATGCAGCACCAGTATCATTTGGTATCTCATTTCTGCACTGCTTCTGTACCAACTGTGCATGGACCAGAAGACCACAATTCTAATGCCCACTGCTTCCTGAATCAGAGTACCTTAAATCCCTTGTTCAGCAACCATACAGATACAAATATTATCCAGTCAACTCCTGCCTTGGTATCTGAAAGCACTGAGTCACTAAATTGTCCTTTTCAGCTTCAATCAAAAGAAACAACTCTTCAGTTTCTGTCAAGCAGTTACAGTTAAGGTGGCACACACTTCTTTTTTTTTGTATTATCTGTTCTTGCCCCCCCCACTGGCCTAGCCAACCACTCCTTTGGGTGGCCAAGCCCCACCGCCATGCTCCTACTGTCTGCCGTCCACTGCCCCTCATCCTGCCATTCTCCCAGCTGACCCGACGTACACCTTCACTGGGGGGGCTCCCCTTCCAGTGGTCATGACTGGGAGGGGAGAGTGTCAGTGCCTGAAGGCACATCTTCTATCTTCACTGGGGATGGCGAGGGTGCAGCATGGGCAACCTGTGCTTTTGCAGCAATGGAAGGGCGGACTGCCATCATCCAGATGGCTAGTTGGCCATTTTCCTGATTTTCTTCCCCCCACCCACTCATGCCCGCATCGTGGCATCCTGGCCAGTTGCACATGTGATATTGGTGACCCATGCCACAAAATGCGATGCAAAACCCGGCCGCCAGGAGCTGTCAAAAGGCGGTGGACATTTGACCCTCCCTCCCCGGAGGAGAGCATCCAAGGGACACTCTTTAGCCCTCCCTGCCAGCCTCCACTCCTGCCATCCTGGGTTCGGGTGCAAACCTGGGTCACCATCTTGCCAGGCAGTCCCCCATTGCCTGGTGCCATGTGGATGGCATGACCCACACTTCTTAAGGAATCACAGGGCTGTTTAATCTGAATTGGTATTTACCACCAAAGCAGGTGGTTCCAACACTCACTGTTTCTGAATTCATAAGGATTCTGATGCCCACTAGGCTCTCAGAGTTCTAACACTGACTGGTCTCAAGTCCTAAACTGTCTGAATGTTTGACACTAGACTAGAGTCATGGTTGTAACACCCATACTAAACCAAAACTCACTGCAGCCTTTAGCCAAGGTCTAAGGGGCCCATCCTGTTTTTTTAGGATCTGAATCTGACCTTTCAGATTCATCCCTGACTCCTGAAAAAATTGTTATGCTTGTCAAAAAAAGCTACAACGTAGCATTTCCTGAATACTTAGCCCTGCCCAACCAAGTCATGTAAGGCTCATTCTTAAGCCTCACTTGGTCCTCTGACTGAGCTCACTAAGGCTCAACTACCAGAGTCTGTGACTTAAAGGCCCACAGCCCAGCATTCCATACCTATCATTGAATGAGTCTGCCATGGTTTATTCAATTCCATAGAATTCAAACTCAGCACATCAGATTCATCTTAGTCTTTTGAATGTCTGCTTTATGATCAAAATGAAATCGTAATCCAGATCCACACAGGTATAAGGCACAGACTTCTTCTAATGCTAAGGATCACCCTAAGATGTCTTCTAATCCTACGGATCACCCTTCAGTCTATGGACACACATTTGTTGCTAAGCCAAAATACTTTCAACTACTTTCAAACAAACAGCCAAACACCCGTATCACAAGCAGGGCTTCTGGGATCAACTCTTCCTCCACACACAGCCTCCAAACTCTGACTGCTCTTACTGCAAGTCAGTGAGTCACTGTCAGTGCAAAACCAAGGCCAGCAACAGAAATCAGGTTACCGGTCCATTCTGCTCCTATGCCTTATTTCAGTCGGATTCTTCATCTCCTCAATATGTCTCTTCCATATTAAGCCAACCACACTGAGTTCATGTGCTATCCAGGTGTGTGCTTAAGCAGCATCCTTATTTCAATTGTATTGAAACCTGATTGTCAATGACTAAATTTAGTACTGCCAACAGTCACTCCTTCATTATACCATTTTTGTTCAACAGAGAACTCCTCATCTGCTTTGACTGTCTGAATCTTGTCATTCACATCATGCCTAAACTACAGCCATTCATTGCATAATCACTTACAATTCATATGGCAGTAATCTTAGCTCAGTAAATTTCAGTTACTTCATCATATAAGATGAACTTTTTGTGCAGGTTGCATTCATTCCTGCCAAAATAGAGCTATATTTCTGTATTGTTTGACAATCCTCAGATCACTCCACCTCAGTGAGGTTCAGACTGCTCTTCATTCTAAAGATTTGCTTTTCCTATGTTTATTCCATCATCAGCCCCCTCATACGTCTACCTTATCTCTGCAGCAACAGCTTTATGTGGTCCAAGCTGGCATCCAAAGAAAAGGACTTCATCCATCTTCCAAAACTGCTTCTCTTTCATTCTCATGCTGCACTCATGGCTTCCATGTTCCATTCTGCACCTTATAATTCGTACCTCTGAGTTTGGCATTTTCAACTTTCTACATGATTCAACAACTTACTGCCAACATTTATCTACCTGGAGTTATACTATGATAATCAATATCATTTGACTCTATATTTGTTCTTCAAGATCCAAGACATGAGTCCCAAAAACAAGATAAAGATTTGGTACAATGTCATTTAATTTTATTACTGCATCAGCTTGGAATTCATTGCCTCCAAAATTACACAGTTTACTCACCTACTACAGCTTTAAAGTAGCTCTTGCAAAGTGGGTCAAATTTGAATGTGACTGCATTTGAATGTCTGTTGTATTTATTTATTTGTATATCATATTTCATATCCCACTTCTGGCAGGGCTTGGTGGCAGTAGTACTGACATTTGTGCTCCATCCCCCCTCCAACTTGTTGGGGATCATGCGGCGCAGCAGTGGGAGCTGGACATTTTTGTATTTTTCCTGTTGCTATTTTTGATCCCCAAAACCCCACCCCTGAGGATGCCAGCATGAAGGACAAAAGTCAAGAATGTAAACATTTTAGCGCATGTCTCAGCCAAGCGCCTAATGGCGCCCTCCTCTCCTCACACTGTGAGTCCTGTGCCACCACTCGTGCATCCACAGGCAATGGTAATGGGGCAGTGTGACAGCTCTCCACTCCTTCTCTGTTCTCTACCCAGTCCCCAGCACCACCTCCATGACTGAGGGTGGCCTGACCCCCTCTCCCTGGCTGAGATAGTTTCTCAGTCCCCCACTATTTCTCCCTGTCCCTTTGCTCCTTGACAAAGTGTAGGTTAGGTAAAATAAAAAAAAAGTTTTTGTCTGTGTTTTTCGTTCAACAAATAGGCAATTTGTGCTGCAGAGTGAGCGCCCACACAGAGCTGCTTCCACCTACCACAATGCACACAAACAGACTCCTGGCTTGCTGGATTCCATGCACAGACCCCACTGACCTATCAGGTACCAGCCCAGTGTCATGTGCTCCCATTCTGCCGAAAGTTCATGTAGGACCCTACAGGCTGTCCTTAATGCCTGTTTCCAAGTCCTTTACCCATTACTCAACTCAAATGATCCGACCTGAGAATTACACTGTTATGTTGGGTAGGGTAGTACAGTACCCAAACTACCCTACCAGCCAAAAATAGGTGATACCTGCACTACCTGAGCCAGCTACTCGTTGAGTATCCCAAGCCTGCTTCAATGCCAAGAAAATGGTCTCCATATTCTTTAGCACCTGGCAGAACCTTATAAGGCTCACCCCTCTCCACTCCTTTCATACACTTGAGGTACTGTGACTGAGGATGTCTTCTCCTTTAAGTACCTTGGGGACTGTCTAGCCATCACCTAGAAGTCTTGGCCCATGTGGATGCCTTCCACCATAAACTCCACTAAAAACTTGGTGAACTGTACAAAAATCAAGTGAGTATCCCATCGAGAGATCGTCTTGAAGATGATCCTCCCCATTTAAGTTTATAGGGACACTGTTTACAGCACTGTTCCCAAGTCCACCTTAACTAGATTAGACCCCTTCTTTCATTCCTCCTGCTGTTTTGCTATGAACTACATTCCCCTCACACACATCACTGCTGTCTGTGCTCCTCCCTTTCCCTCCCCTCCATAGATGCCAAGTACCTTGCCCGCTATGACACCTTCATCTCCAAAGTCTAGCTTGGCTCCCTTCCCCCCCGCCTTACCTTTCTCCTTTTATCCCCCCCCTACTTTCTCATACTCTCTCTTGAACATTGACTCTCATTCCTTTTCTCTCCCATAGGAAGTCTACTTCAGGTCAAGCTGCTTTACCCTATTATTTCCCTAAGCTCTGCTCCTCTCTTCCCCTAATCATATGCTCTGCCTTTTCCTCCTACATCCTTAACTCTCTCCTTTGTGACTTCATAACTCACTGCTGCAACTGCTCCTGACCTCAGGTCATATGCTACTGTCCACCACTCTTCAGCCATGGCTCTCCTTAGCCCAGCTTTTGCTCTGTGATCCCCCATACCTTCCCTTCCCAATTTAAAGTATTGTTTATTGCCTTTGACCATTTTAAAGTTTTACTTTACCCTAGGCATTTTGTATTGTAGTACTCTACACCAAATAGTTATCTGTCTTACACAAATATTAACTTATTGTATTACTGCTCCTCATTTTACTGTCTATTCTCCTTCCCCCCACAACCCAAGGATGCAACTAGAAATGAACTGTTGTCAGCTCAGTATGTCTTTCCTGGAAACCTTTTAAAATACAAAATAAATACAAACTAGACTGCATTGCTGTGGAATTTGCAGCAGGCCATGGACATCTTATGCACTGTGCTGCAAAGCCCCACTGGACCAGTCCAGGCATCAGAACCTCATTTTGATGATGTCAAAGACCCTTTCCATGGTGTTGTTGGTGGTCTGGTGGGCCTCACTGTAACACTTCTCACATACAATTTCTGGCCACTTACTAAAGTCATCAGCCAGAGATGTAGGTGATAAGCACTGTCACCGGTGGAGGGAGGCAATCCATTCACATATCAGGACTGTGTAGTACAGTACGGTCTACATGCCCATTGGCCCACACTGTGCACCAATGGACATACAACTGTACTGTACGCTGTCAGTCGACAGGCAGCCGAGTGGCTTGTGGGTAGGGTGCTGCTGCCTGCCGCTGACCGGGGGGGAGCGGGGTGGCGGGGCTGAGTGGGCGGATTGGGAGGGGGGTACCGCTGGACCATCAGGGATATTTCAATTACTGAAAGCCCACAATTGGGCTGGGGGATCGGGTCCACTGGACGACCAGGGATATTAGAATAATGAAAGCCCGTGATTGGGCTGTGGGATCGGGTCCACTGGACTACCAGGGATATTAAAACATATTACAGCCTGTGATCAGGCTGCGGTATTGGGTCCATTGGACCACCAGGGATATTTACGTACTGGAAGCCCACAATTGGGCATGAGGGGGCGACCACGATGGATGGTGCCGCCGGAGCTCGTATGGCCACCCACAGCTGGCAGCTGCTGTGTTGCACCCTGCATTACGGCAGCTCACCTGTGGGTGGCCAGCTGTTGCTCCTTTTATTTTTGGCACAACTGTATGCAGCGCACGTAAGAGTTGTGCCTTCCTATGCTCAGCACATCCCGGGCTGAATATCGGGATGTGCGGGGTATGCATGGGCACCCCCCCACCTGCACCACATACATTACTGATGCGCCCTGGTGCATCAGGATTTGTACTGCACACTTTCCCCATTTGAATATCACTCCGGGGTGCATCAGTGGGTTGCACATGGCGTACCCCTGTTACGCCATGCCCAACACTTTTGAATAGCCCGGCCATACTCTAAAGCATCATTCTCAGTGCAAGGCATGATGGGTATGCAAATCCTTGTGCAAGTTAGTCTGACAAGACTTCACCAGACCAGACGTTGCCTTTTAAAGCTGCAATATTTGTTAGTCACTATTTTTTGAACCATAATGTTTTCCTGGCAAAAATATGAACATCCCCATTTTTTTTTTTGGTTTTCTTTCATTCCTGAACTACGATATGGGATTTTGAAGTTTTTAAAAATTGAATATCTTGGCACAGTTCTGTGCTGTTTACCATCAGAAACACATGCTAGCACCATCCTAATACATCCGTAGTATAAATCTAATATATGCATTCAAAAAGTAACCTCAATAGAAGAGGTTTTTAAAACTTGCGAGTGGCAGACATCTTTAATGATGTGAGTTATTGATTACAAAATTAGCTACCAATGCTGTTTTAAAAATGTCTGAAAAAACTAAAAATGCACCGAGGATTAATCTAAGGATGTCAGAAATACATTTTTGCTAAACAAGAAAAACAAAAGATGAATTTTTTTATTGACTAACAAATACTGCTGTTTTAAACAGATTTGTACTTCTGGGGCAAGATATTTATTTATTTATTTCAAATTGGTAACTGGGAAAAGCACAAAGAGCCAAAGCTCATTTCCAGATGCGACCCAGGGAAGGGGTACAGAACAAACAAAGGGTTTCACAAAATACAAAATACAGATAATTAAACAACATACAAAAATATGCCTTAATATATGCATTTCTGCATAAAGTTGAACCAGCATAATATTCTGTGGTGATTTGCATATACAGCCCATGATGCTTTGCATTGTGGGGGCATGTGTGATTTTGTATTTCTTTGAAACTTGGCTTCCCAGCCAAATGCTCTTTGAGGTAACCATTGTCTCAGTGCTTGCACACAGAGGTTCTTTGTCTTTTAAATAGTTTTTTGTTTTATTTGGGTTCACCACAACATAGCCCAGATAGACCATCTTAGGGTAGCTGGTTCATTCCACGGGGGTGTCAAACAGATGAGGCATACTGATGAGTCCTGGAAGGATGAAACACGTGTCTATGTCTTCTGTTCGCACCCTTTGCAAACTGTGTGAGAGGCCTTTCGGCACCATGCATTTCTGCTTAAAGTTGAACCAGCATAATATTTTGTGGTGATTTGCATATGTAGCCCATGATGCCCTGCATTGTGGGGCCATGTGTGATTTTGTATTTCTTATACAAAAATATTATGCTTTTTAAAGTTAAGTTACAAAGTCATTATTACAAATGACAAAAATGAGAGCACTATCACTTGTCGGAGCATAAAATGAGGAACAAATTTAATTTATGATAGAAGGCAGAGGGGAGGACAGAAGTTTTAGTCATGAGATTGATCTGAGGACAGCAGTAGGCTGTAACTGGGGATGGTCTGAGTAGATTCTTAACTGCAAGACGGGAAGGGATGAGGCGGTCTGAGGGGGGAGGTTATTCCAGGGGGAAGGGAGTCAGAAAAGAGAAAGGCAAGTACATTTGGAGGTCCTAGCACAAGGGAGGGTGAAAGAGTGAAGGTAACTTGTCAGCGAGGGGTAGGGAGTGGCTGAGCTACAAGGGAAGAGAGGTAACGCAAAATGAAGTAGCAAAAAGTGAGATACGGATTAAACAAATCCCAAAAAAGTGAGTCATACAGCTTGGCCTAAATGGGTGACAAGCAGGCAATACAAAAACATTAGGGTGGTAAGGAATGGGGACACTGGGAGCAGGGCTGGAAGGAGAGGAGTCTGAGGAGCCTCTTGAAAGAGAGGAGGGAGGAGGACAGATGAAGGTCATGGGATAGTTTATTCCAGAGGGAGAGGAAACAAAAGGAGAAAGCAGATTGCCCAAAAACAGAGTGGGAGTGAGGGAGAGAGAATGTTCAAGGGTCTCTGTGATGAGGGGAGTAGTTTTAGGTGGCCACCTGGGAGAGGTGCGAAGAGAGATTGGAGGGCAGTGTACCATGCCAGAATTTAGCAGTGAAAGAAGCACAGTGAACCAGTCTCCTATGGGGCAAGGGAGCAAGTGATAGGGCACAGTAAAGAAGACATTGGTGGATAAGAGAAGGGGATGCTGTGGTGAAGCAGCAGAAGGAGTTTAACAGAATATCAAGTTTGCCTAAGGAGGCCTGAGAAGCCATGCCATACACCACATTAGCATAGTCAAAATTGGGTTGAATCATTTTGGTGACAAGCTCACCGAGAGTGGGGGAAGGGTAGCAGTTTTTGTGCCAGCAGAGGGCACCTTGTTTAGGGTGAAGCTTGAGACAGATGGCATCAATGTGAATGGAGAAATCCAAGTGGGAATCTAGCCAAATCCCTAAATATTTGAAAGCCGAGATGTTCTCAAGACAAGAACCATCCAAGGTAGAGAAGGCTGGAGGGTGGCCAGTTTTGACTGGTGCCAAATGTCATGGCCACTGTTTTTGTTTTGCATTTAATCTGGGCTTGTTTTCCATGAACCAGGACTGGACCCTGTTGAAATCATCTTCGGGGGGGGCCTGCACACTGTTGACAGAGGTCCCAGAGAGGTAAAGAATAGTACCGTTGGTATACATGTGTATTACAGCAGATCTACAGACTGATGGGAGGTTATTTACAAATAGGGAGAAAAGGATGGGGCCAAGGATGGTGCCTTGGGGACACCAGAGAGGACTGGGAGTGGGGGGGATAGATCATTGCCTATTTGAACCAATTGTTCCCTATCATGAAGATAGGAATGGAACCAGTTTCCCACAGGAACATCAAGACCGACAGAACTGAGAGTTTGTAGCAAGAGGGGATGGGAGATGGAACTGAAAGCTTTTACCAGGCCGATGAAGATGGTGACTGTATTCTGGCTCTTGTGCATCGTGGAAAGCATTGAATCAGTGATGTGCAGAATAGAAGATATGGTTGAGTGGTGCTTCTGGAATTCAGACTGCACGGGGGAGAGAGAGAGAGTGTTAGAACTAGCAAGGTAGTCAGACAGCCTTGAGTGGATGAGAGGTTTTTGTAGTTTGGCTAGGGAAGGGAGGAGGGAGATAGTCCTATCATTACCAGGGGCCGGGGGGTCCACACCCTTATGGAGGGGAAGGACTTCAGCTTATTTCCAGGCCTTGGGAATGGAGGAAGAGGAGAGAGAAAGGTTTAGGATGTGTGTGAGTGGAGCTGCAATGGCAAAAGTAGAGATGTGGTGAAGCTTGGGGTGGAAACCATCAGGGCTGGACTTAGAGGGGTTTAGAGCAAGGAAGGCAGAGTAGAATTTGAGAGGAATGAACAGGGAGAATTGATAAGTGAAGGGCTGGGCAGGTGAAACTGATAGAGCTGATGAGGAAGCAGTAGGAGAGGGGGAGCCAGGATTGGGGAGAGTGCAGGTGGCAAAAAATTTGTTGAAAATATTGGTGACAGAAGCAGGGTCAGAGACAGGTGACCCATCAACATGTAGAAATGATGAGGAATGTTGGGCAGGAGGGTCTAGAAGGGAGTGGAGAACCTTCCAGAATGATGCAGGAGTGTGATGATCTTGCTGCAAGTGCCACCTGAAGTAATTAGCCTTAGAGAGATGAATGGCCTTGGTGCAGTTATTCCTGATGGATTTGTATGCTTGAAAGTCCACCAGAAGAAGAGTGGCTTTGTAGTGGTGCCAAGCTTTATTCCTAGCCCTGCACTTGGCCAGTAGGTCAGCAGTGATGCAGGGGTGGTGGTACCTCTTTACTCTGGCACTTTTTAGGGTAGCATGGTGATTCCAAATGTGCAAGAAGAGGTTGGAGAAAAGAAATAGAGCAGAGTCGACATCGCATGCAGAGTAGATGGGAAGCCAGTCCGCCTCATACTGGTCTTGTTGTAGGGCAGTGATATCTAGATTGTGTAGGGAGTGGGACCAAATGTTCTTGGGGGCAGCACGGGGGGGTGAATCTTTCTAATACAGTAAGCGATGCAGTGATCACTGATAGTGTCAGGTAATATTCCAGATGCAGTGATTTGGTGGGGGTGAAAGGATAAAACCCAGTCAAGCAGTGTGTGGTTCTTAGAGTGGGGGTTTATGCAAGTGGGTTTTTGGATCAGTTGACTAAGGTTTATAGCTTCTGTTTTAAGGATGGTGGATTTGGAGGAGGGTGACAACCAGTCAAGGTTGAAATCCCTGGTCAGCAGCAGCTCCCCACCTGACATGAGGGAGGAGATGGAGGAGATGATGGAAACTAAAGCATCAGAGGACATTTTGGGTGGAACATAGAGAGCACCAATATAGATTGGGGCAGAGGAGGGGATGGATACAGTAGTTGTGCTAAGATTACTTGGTGGGAGGAGGTTCTGGCCTCCTTGAAAATGATAAGAGTATGAGATAGGTTGTCTAATGTACAGGGCCATGCCACCACCTCGCTTCCCTCTGTGTTGTCGAAATAAATTAAACTTGAGAATGGAGATGGCAGAATCAGGGATTTTAGCCGATAGCCAGGTTTCGGTTACACACAGGATATCTGAAGGGTATTGGGACACTCATACTTTAAGCATGTCAGTTTCAGGAGGAGGCTGCATGCATTTAGTTGAAAGGTCTCGAGTCCCTTGAGTAAGGAAGAAAAGTTTGCATTGGAGATTGTGGAGGCTGAGGCCATGGTGGGGGGGGGGTTGACAGTGGGCTAGGGTTGGGATGTATGTCACCTAAGAGGAGAAGTAGAATTAGAAATAGGGGGTAATAAGGAGGGTACCTTGATTTTCTGTGGTAGTGAGAGGGGGTACCGGGAAAAGGGGATGTGAGGTGAAACAAAGCCTCCAGGTTAAGAAGAGAGGAGGGTAGCAACCCAGAGTGAATAAAAGGAGAGGGGTAGGGGAGAGGAAATCATTGATAGGAGGCAATATGAGGAGAGCTGAGGGAAAGAGAAGAGAGAAGGGAGTAAAAAGTGGGGGGAATGCAGAGAAGAAAGATTTGGGAGGCGGGGGGCATGCTGGAGGGATGAGTTGCAAACGAGGGGAGGGTCATGGAAAGGGATCAAGGAGAGGATGAGCAGTGCCAGGTAGATAGTTAATGACATGGCAGGGAGAGAGGAGGAGGTGGGCAGGTGTAATAAATACAGAAATCCAGGAGGAGTTAGGACAGGACAGAATGCAACAGAAGAAAAAAAATAGGCAGCACCAGAAGAGTAGAAAGAGAAATGTATGGCTTTATGACTATACAAAAGCCACAAGGCAGTGTAGAGGTGGTTTGGTATGCACAGTTCTGATACATTGTGAGCGCAGTAAAAAGGCAGAAGCTTACAGAAAAACTTAATTGGCTGCTGGAAGAAAGGGGCATGGTCTGGCCGAGCCAAGACTATTCAAAGGTTAGCACCAGAATTATCCAGGTTTGTAGCAATTGTTGTGGAGTGCTATATTCAGAGGCCCCTTTACCATGTGCTAAAACTGTTAACGCCCAGGTACTAACATAACGTTGCACCCATGCAAATGAGGGGATCCCCTTCTGCATACAAGTGTGGTGGAATGTTCAAAGGTTTACAACAGCCGTAAACAGCTTCCAAATTGGTCCTATTTACTGCCACCAAAAGCCTCACCTTTCCTGGGCGCCAAGCCTGCACCCCTACCCCACTGATGGTCAGACAGCTGTACTGCAGCTTTCCACCCCCAGTCACTGGCACACTAGTGAAGTTGCAGGCTGTGGTGTCCAGTGGCACCCCCCCACCTTCAAACACCTGGTCTGTATATAGTATACCTCTCCCTGGTGTCCAATGGCACCAGTGTTGCATATTGTACACTTCTCCCTAGTGTCTTGTGGCACTCCCCATTAATGATCGCCTGTTCTGTTATTGTAAGACATCTCCCTTGTGTCTAGGAGCACCCCTACCCCCTTATCACTCATTCTGTATATTGTACACCTCTCCCTGGTGTCTAGTGACACCCCCACCCCTGATCACCTGTTCTGTATATTGTACACATTTCCCTGGTATCTAGTGGCACCCCCATCCCCGATCACCTGGCCGATGTACTGCATAATCTCCCTGCTGTCCAGTGGTGCACTCGCCCTCACCTGTCTGAATGCCCATTGACAAACAGACTGGCAAACATTTGCAGTCCAGTGATGCCACACCTGCACCCAGAATACCACCCATCCAACCCCCCCAAAAGTGTGTCCAGGGATGTGTGTTGACTTCTGATACAGTGACTAGTGCAGTCCTCCTCTCACCTCCTCGGCCAGCCATTGTATGAGCTGAAAGAGAGCACATGTGCATCTGTACACCTCTTGCTGGTGTCTAGTAGCACTCACTGTCAGTACGCATCCAGGGACACACTTGTAAGGGAGGGTTGTATGAGTGGTGTTCTGGGTGTGAGCAGGGTGGGTGGGGGATGCTGGACCACCAATGTTCGCTGGTCCGTTTATTGATGGGAAATTCAGGGTGGGGCATGGGTACCGCTGACCTCCAGGGAGATTATACAGTACATGGGCTGGGTGATTGGGGGTTGATTATGCTACTAGACACCTGGGAGAGGTGTACAATTTATGGAGAGGTGTACAGTATATGAAATGGGTAATCATGGGTGGGGGGGTACCACTAGACATCAGAGAGATGTCTTGCAATCAGGGGAGGGGTGATAAGGGGTGGGGGTGTCACTACAATATACAGAATGAGTGATTAGAGGATGGGAGGTGCCACTAAACGACAGGGAGAGGTGTACCATATATGGAATGGGCGATCAGGGGTGGGGGTGCCACTAAACACCAGAGAGATGTCTTACAATTCATGGGATTGGTGATCAGGGGTTGGGGTTGTTACTAGAAACTAAAGAGAGGTGTACAATATATGGAATGGGTGATTGGGTGGGTGGAGGTGCCACTAAATACCAGCAAGAGGTGTACAATGTACTGAGCAGGTGATCGGGGGTGGTGGGTGTCACTAGACACCTGGGAGATGTCTTACAATCATGGGATGGGTGACCAGGGGTTGAGGTGCTGCTAGACACCTTGGATGATGTGTCAGGCACCCACAGGATGGGTGCTAATGGGCTGCCACTCACGATAAAAATGAGCCCATAATGGGCATGCAAATGGCCCCTTAGTGCCTTGCATGGTCAATGGGCCAATTTGCATGGTGTGGCTGAATATAGCCTACATGGTTCCTGATGCTATCTGGTCTGGGGGCACTATTCCCTGTGGGCTGGATACTGCCAGGTTCCTGTTAGAGCAGAGAAGTTTGACTTAGTGCTGAGTTGATATGGCCCAATATTCAGTCAGATAGCTATGGTCCGCTATCTGACTGGATACAGCAGCCACTGGGTTGGGTGCTAGCGGAAGTGAGCAAAAATGTTTGCGCCGTGCTTGTGCATGTTCTTGACTATCTGGTCCCTGATCCAATACTGTATATGCTGAGCATGGCAACACACAGACATGTGTTTTGGCCTCTTGCAGAGTGCCCAACCGCAGTGTACTGCAGTAATATCTCGGCCAGTTTATTGTTTCATAACACTAAGGCAATCAGCACCTAAGAGAACATGAAATAAACTGCTTTGCTATTATAGATGAAACAGCATGGTTACCAGACAGGTTAATTGTATAACTACATATCTATGCAATAAGTCAATTATAACAAAAAGTTTTAAAGTGTAGAAAATTACTGCTTACATAGAGCTCAGCTTTATAAATATCAGTGCCAAATAAAATGCTACAACAGTTAACAGTGTAGTCTGGAAATTGTACAGTAGTTATTGAGAAATGCTTTGGGACTAAGAATACAGGATGTCAGGTAAAACCCTTCAGTTCCCAGTCTCAAACCAGAAAGTAAAAAAACCTTTCAGCAGTAAGAAATATCATACACTGCAAAACACATTTACATGTAAACAGCCCGCAAAAATAATCAAACACAATATACATTTATTCAAAATGCAAGAGTTCAAAAATCTTTATTACTTGGACTTTACTTTCAACTGTGTATTATTTTTGCCTCTTAGGAGGTTTATAATGTTGACATTATTAGAGCCACAGTCATTGAACGAATTTACAAAAACAACCTGCAATTTTAAAATAAAACATACTGTTACACGCTTAACTTACAAAACCACATTCCACAGAAGGGATTTGCTCAGAACTGGTTTAGCACTTCTTACCACTTCAGTGCTATAGAACTTGCCCATCTGTACTGAACAATCATCAAAAGGCAGCATTACACCCAAGAACACAGTGGTATTCCTTCATTTTTTCTAGAAGTATAATTAACTCATTGTCTCCTAGCCGACGCCTGTAGGCGTCAGTAAAATACACTGGTGTGTCCTGAGAACACCTACAGAAGTCAGCTACTGACTTCCTGTGTGCCCTAGCAATGTCTGGAGAAGTCACTTATATATTTTAATATATAATGTAACAGAAGATAATATATTTTTGACTGCATAGCACTGTTGGAAAGGTAATTTTGTGCTGAACAACTTTGCCACTGATATTCTCTGCATATCATGTATACTTTAGGAGTTATGCATATTTATTTATGGTATGGTGTGTAAGGCTTATGTTGCCTGTTTTAGTGAAAAAAAATGTTTTTGCTGTTTCAACCAGCATAGAAAAAAAACAAAATTGCATATTTTTCTTTGCATACCACCATTGGAAAGGTAATTTTGTGCTGAATAACTTTGCCACTCATACTTTGTGTTTAGCACTTACAGTTCTTGAGCTATTAGGATTTATTTGTGGCATGCTGACTATAGCTTGATTTTGCTTAGAAAGGCCCAGGATTTACTATTAACAGTATACAGGAGACAAGTGGTGCAACTTCAGAGAGCTCCTGTGGAGGCAATGAGTTAATATGTGAATCAATAGCTTTGACATTTCCCTCTGTGGTTAGCGGGAGAGTTCCTTTTTTTTTTTTTTTTTTTGATGAGCTTTACTTAGAAGTAAGATGCTGTTATGTACTCACACATAAGTCGAGTTTTTGAAGCTAAGAATAGGCCCAGAATGTGGATTTGACTGGTCTGCAAGGTCAGCCTACCTTTTCTGCAGGGTTTATAGTGGTAAACATTTTTGCAACTGTGTTATTTACATAATGTTGTGTCTAGTTATGACCATGAAGAATGATTCTGTGCCTGATGTTGGTCACAAAGCAAATCTTGCTTTCCAGTTTGTGCAGCAAAACAATGTCTATAATTTTGCTAAAACTGACAATGTAAAGGGGACGGGGGGGTTGACTTATATATGAGGCCGACTTATAGGAGCACAGCCATTGTTTCTTTTTGTTACACAGTATTGATGAACCTTAAAAGTTAGTATTTAAAATGTATATAAATGTTTCATAAATTGATTTTAGACTCCAATTTGCAGATATTTATTATTTTGCATAGTGTGGTATGGTAAAATTGTATTCATATTTCATATGAATAGGAAATGCAATTGAGCAAAGCTCATTTACAATGAAGTCCCTTCTACAGTGGATACAGGCCCCTAAAATTTAAATACAATAAAAATAAAATATTTTAAGAGAAACATTTATTATATATAGCGCACAGTTTAATTTTATTAGTTACACAACATTTCAAGTACAATAAACATAAATCACACATTAACCAATACCCTAACTAAGGCAGCAATCTGACTTCCTGTATGCCTGGCTAGACAACCATTTTCCAATTCTGTTTCTACTAATTTTATCCTGAGATGGTCTCAGATAGGACGGCAGACTATTCCATAAGTTGGGACCCATAGTCAAAATGTGGGATCTTCTGATCTCAAGATTACATTTTCTTAAAAGAAATTCTAGAATGGAGGCTGATTGTAAATTTGATTTGATTTTTCTAAGTGAGAGGTTCTTTGATAATTAAATTTATAGCATTTAAACATAAACACAAACGTGTTATAATTTCTCCAGTCCTTTAATTTCAACCAATCCAACTTCTTTCATAAGTCACAGATATGTGTCATACGTGGGGCATTGAGAAGTAAGTGAGCAAATCTATGGTATATTACATCGAGCTTTGCCAACTCCATACTCAAAGCCTCTGCAAACAGTAGATCACCATAATCAAAAAAGGGATAATGCCATAGTATTTACTACATGTTTTCTAGTTTATCTGTCCATGCATGATGTATGTTTATGTAAAAACCCTAAATGTTTTCCTAGATTTTTCACTGTATTATCTGTAGGGGTATTCCATTTGAACCTTTCATCCAACTAGACTCCTAGATATTTGTAACTTTGTATCAATTGCAATGTTTGATTTTCTGAGATTATAATACACAATGTAAAAGAAGAAGGCTGGAATATTCAAAGGGATAGCACCTGGTGCAACAGAGTTGTGCTGGCGCAACCCTGCATTGCGCCCCGGCGGGATATTGAAAAGGCTGCCCAGCGCAGCGCAAATCCCGATGTGCCAGGGTGCAATGTAATCCTATGCAGTGCAGATGCAGGGGGCGTGCCTATGCATATGTGCCATATCCCGATATTCAGCCCAGGGTGTGCGGCTCATATGCTGGCACAACCCCTACATGCACCGCACACTGGTGCTCAAAGCTGAGCCAAAATTAAAAGGCTCAAATGTGTCCGGCTGTAATGCAAAGTGCAACACAACAGCCGCCAGCCATGGGTGACCACAAGCCCAGCAGGAACACCATCCAAAAGCACCCGGACCCTCTCTGGTAGTCCAGTGAACCCCCTCTCCCTTCCCGTATGCCTGATTGTGGGCTGTTGTAATAATAAAGTTTAACCTGGTGGTCTAGTGGTCCTCTCCCTGTATGCCCAATTGCGGGCTTCTGAAATATTAATTTCTAACCTAGTGGTCTAGTGGTCCCCTCCCCATATGCCCGATCACAGGCTTCTGAAATATTAATTTCTAACCTGGTGGTCTAGTGGTCTCCTCCCCGCATGCCCGATCACTGGCTGTTGTAATGGTAAATATTAGCCTGGTGGTCCAGTGGTACTCCCTCCCACCCACCCCGAGGACCCCTGGCCACCAGCACCCCATAATCGGCGGGTGGCAGCACCCGCCTGCATATCGCCAGCGGAATGACAGTGTACAGTATGGTCTGTACACCTGTTGGTCCACAGTATGGACCAATGGGCTTACAGACCATAGGTACTACAGAACCAGATATGTGAATAAGCGTTCATTCACATATCTGGTCCTAATCTGTGTAGTACAATATAATCTGTAAGCCCATTGGTCCACACTGTGGACCAATAGGTGTGTACAGACCATACTTACACCGTCATTTGGCGGGTGGTATGCAGGCGGGTGCTGCCGCGCTGCGATGATGGGGGGTGGGTGGCTGGGGTCCTCTGTGGGTGGGTAGGTGGGGAGGGGGGTACCACTGGACCACCAGGCTAATATTTACCATTACAACAGCCCACAATCAGGCATATGGGGAGGGGACCACTAGACCACCAGGTTACAATTAAATATTTCAGAAGCCCATGATCAGGCATACAGAGAGGGAACCACTAGACCACCAGGTTAAAATGTAGTTTTACAACAGCCCGTGATTGGGCATACAGAAAGGGAACCACTAGACCACCAGGTTAATCTTTCATAGTACAGAAGCCCATGATTGGGTGTACAGGAGGGGAGGGGGTTACAGTAGCCCACCAGAGCCCCAACCCCCGACGGCAGCAGCTAGACAGGGCAGCAGGAGTATTCCACCGGGACGCCCTGTGCAACGCATGCAAATGGGGCCATAATGACATGCAAATAGCCTCATTTGCACCTTGCATATATTATGGCCTCATTTGCATGCCCCCAGCTGAATATCATGGGTGATGTGCCTAGCGCAACTGCACTTGCACTGGTGCATCCCCATGCTCCCTCTCTGTGGCTTGCGCTGGTGCAGTGCCACTGCACCATGCACAGTATGTGCGCTGACCTTACCATATTCAACTGTGCTGTGCCGTGGCACATCACCATTGAATAGCGCCTAATCCTGGCCCTGGCACAGCCCAGTTGCACTGCACTCAGGCTTGTGCCACTGCCCGGTGCAGTCTGAATATCTGGCCTGAAGAGTTCTCCTTTTTTCACCTGTGGAAAAGCATGACTTGATTTTTGGTAGTATTCATAACCAATGTAGAACTGCAGCAATAGTCTTGAATTTGATCAAGAGCTACCTGTTATTCATGTTCGATTTGTGATACTGTCTGTCCCTGTACATATATCACAATATCATCAGCATAAAGATGCTATTTGGTTTGAGGAGACAGTTTTGGAAAGTTGTTCAAGTATATATTAAATAATACCAGGCCTAAAACTGAACCCCGAGAGACTCCTGACATAATGGTAACTAAACTGGACCTGACATTATTCAAAACTACAAGTTGCTGGCATCCTTTCAAATAAGTGCTGAACCACCCCATAGCTTTCTGTGACAGCCCCACTGACTGCAGTCTGGACAGGAGGATGTCATGGTCCAAGGTGTCAAAAGCTTTGAAGAAGTCAACAAAAATAGCTCTAACATACATCCTCCTATCTAGAGCCCACTGCAGATCAGATGGAACCCTGACCAGTGCTGAGGTTGTGCCATGAAGGGGTGTAAAAAAAGATTGGAAACCATCAAACATATTTTCCTCCAAATACATCAACAGTCGCTTTCCAAACAATTTTTCAAAGATGTTTAAAGCAACTGATAACAATGATATTGGACTGTAATTTTCTATACTTTTTTTGTTGTGTGGATTTCATACATTCTCTTTTTTTTAATATGCTGTAGTGTTTGTTAGCAGGAAACAATTTTATCATAACAGTTGTAGGAAAGTATTTCTGAAAAAAAATGACTATGTATCCATTTATATTTTTACAGCATTCCATCCCTGAACTGAGATTTTTGGTTTTGAAGTTTGCCCACTATAAAAGACTGAAACATCCTGGTGTGGCGCGGTGTTGCTCAGTATCTGAAATATGTGCTAGCACCATCCCAGTACATCCACAGTATGAATATGGTATGTAAAGGCAACAAGTAACTTTAATGGAAGAGATTCAAAAAGTAACCTCAACACGAGAGACTGCTTAAAAATTGTTAGCCATGGCCATAGAATTGAACTGAGTCATCACGGCAAAATCAGCGATAAAAGCTAATTTAACAAACGTGAGGGACATAAAAATACAATGAAGATGAATCTAAGGATGTTATGAATACATTATTCCTAAACTACTATATGATGACATTTTTTGATGACTAATAAATATTGCTGCTTTAATACTGTAAAGTTGCAATAGGCAAATTCTGCAGAAAATTTGAACTACACAACTTCTGTGCTTTTTATTGCATCTATAATTCACTCAAATATATAAATTGCATTGCAAATGCAGACATCCATCAATCAGATGATGTGATTGATCACCATTCACTGGAAATAAGTTGTTAATGATAAGGCTTTGGCCTGTGGTTTAGTGGAGTAGCCCATGATAGCCTCGTCCCAACAATGCCACTATAAAGCCTATCATCAATTTGTGCTGCTACTGCTACCCTGCCCTAACTTCTCTGCTGTGGTTAATGTGTGCCTTTAGTCTGTGTTTTTTTCTGGGTGGTCGTGGTGGTGTTCTGACCATTTCTCAGGCCCCGTGAGAGGAATCCTGAGCCCTGGGAAAAGTTTAGACTCTGGGGTCCCTATGCAGCTATGTACAGTAGCACGTCGGGTGGCCCAGGCCCCTCTGATGTCAGGCCCTGGGAATTACCTACAGCTCCCCCACCCTCTAATGGGCCCTGACATTTCTCCCCACTTTTGCTCTCTTTACCATTTGCTTCTCACTTTATTTTGGTATTTGGTAGCTTATGTCCTCTACAAAGGCAGCCACACAGTGTTCTCTTATTCCATACTTTGCTTGTAACATTACTAGTATTATGTTTGGAACGTCATAAGACATAGAATCCTATAAGTTTTACGGAGCTGATTTGCTTGTTACAGCATCAAATGACTAGAAAGATTTGTTTCTAAGCTCAACTGATCATTCACCTGTGGCATTTACCAGCATCCCATGGGATGTCTATTGACTCAGCCATGTCTCCAATTTCAGGGCTTTGGGTCACTAGGTCCCACTCAACTGCATGCTATGGTTCTGATGCTTGCCACTCTCTAATGTATGCTACATTTCTGTTTTCCACTGCTGTGCATACTTTATAAGTTGGTGGTTCAAATGCCTGCTACTTCGCACTCCTCCTTCTGCTGTGCATACTTTTTGAGATGGTGGTTCTAACCTCCCCTACCTCCCAAACCTCCTGCTGCTGTCGATAAAATTGGAGTCATATTAGGAAGTAACATAGAAACATAGGAAATGACAGCAGATAAAAACCCATCCAATCTTCCCAAGCCTGTCTAATTTTGGGACTGTGCCCCTGTCAGTCCTCCCTACTCCCCCCCATTTACCTTCCTATGCACTTTTCCTATATGCCTGTCTCATTCCCTTTTAAAGCATCCTACTGTTTCAGCTTCAGGAGCTTATTTCAGTTTGTCACCACTCTCTCTCTAAATAAGTACTTCCTCAAATGCTTTTTGAATCCCCCCAACCCCATGAGTTTCAGGGAGTTACCTCGGTATATGTGTTACCACTCATTGTGAACAGCTCACTGCTATGCACCTTGTTTATTCTGTGGAGATACTTGAACATCTCAGTCATATCACCCTTCGTTCTCCTATTCTCAGTGTATACATGTTGAGATCCTCCAATTACTTCTCATAGGACCTACCATGTTGCACCTGTATCATTTGGTATCTCATTTCTGCACTGCTTCTGTACCAACTGTGCATGAACCAGAAGACCACAATTCTAATGCCCACTGCTTCCTGAATCAGAGTACCTTAAATCCCTTGTTCAGCAACCATACAGCTACAGATATTATCCAGTCAACTCCTGCCTTGGCATCTGAAGGCACTGAGTCACTCAATTGTCCTTTTCAGCTTCAATCAAAAGAAACAACTCTTCAGTTTCTATCAAGCAGTTACAGTTAAGGTGGCCCACACTTCTTTTTTTTTTGTATTATCTGTTCTTGCTCCCCCCACTGGCCTAGCCAACCACTCCTTTGGGTGGCCAAGCCTTGCCGCCATGCTCCTACTGTCTGCCGTCCACTGCCCCTCATCCTGCCATTCTCCCAGCCGACCAGATGTATACCTTCACTGGGGGCCCCCCTTCCAGTGGTCATGACTGGGAAGGGAGATTGTCAGTGCCTGAAGGCACATATTCTAGCCTCTCTGGGGATGGCGAGGGTGCAGCATGGGCAACCTGTGCTTTTGCAGCAATGGAAGGGCAGACTGCCATCATCTAGATGGCTAGTTGGCCATTTTCCTGATTTTCTTCCCCCCACCCACTCATGCCCACATTGTGGCATCCTGGCCAGTTGCACATGTGATATTGGTGACCCGTGCCACAAAATGCGATGCAAAACCCGGCCACCAGGAGCTGCCAAAAGCCAGTGGACATTTTACCCTCCTTCCCAGTCTCCACTCCTGCCATCCTGGTTCGGGTGAAAACCTGGGTCACCAGCTTGCCAGGCAATCCACCATTGCCTGGTGCCATGTGGCTGGCATGGCCCACACTTCTTAAGGAATCACAGAGCTGTTTAATCTGAATTGGTATTTACCACCAAAGCAGGCGGTTCCAATACTCACTGTCTCTGAATTCATTAGGGATTCTAATGCCCACTAGGCTCTCAGAAGTTCTAACACTGACTGGTCTCAAGCCATAAACTGTCCGAATGTTTGACACTAGACTGGAGTCATGGTTGTAACACCCATACTAAACTAAAACTCACTGCAGCCTTTAGCCAAGGTCTAAGTGGCCCATCCTGTTTTTTTAGGATCTGAATCTGACCTTTCAGATTCATCCCTGACTCCTGAACAAATTGTTATGCTTGTCAAAAAAAGCTACAATTTAGCATTTCCTGAATACTTAGCCCTACCCAACCAAGTCATGCAAGGCTCATTCTTAAGCCTCACTTGGTCCTCTGACTGAGCTCACTAAGGCTCGACTACCAGAGTCTGTGACTCAAAGACCCACAGCCCAGCATTCCATGCCTATCATTGAGTGAGTCTGACACGGTTTATTCAATTCCATAGAATTCAAACTCAGCACATCAAATTCATCCTAGTCTTTTGAATGTCTGCTATATGATCAAAATGAAATCGCAATCCAGATCCACACAGGTATAAGACACAGACTTCTTCTAATGCTAAGGATCACCCTTAGATGTCTTCTAATGCTCCGGATTACCCTTCAGTCTATGGACACACATTTGTTGCTTAGCCAAAATATTTAAACTACTTTCTAACAAACAGCCAAACACCCGTATCACAAGCAGGTCTTCTGGGGTCAACTCTTCCTCCACACACAACCTCAAATTCTGACTGCTCTTACTGCAAGTCAATGAGTCACTGTCAGTTCAAAACCAAGGCCAGCAACAGAAATCAGGTTACCCTTCCATTCTGCTCCTATGCCTCATTTCAGTCAGATTCTTCATCTCCTCAGTATGTCTCTTCCATATTAAGCCAACCACACTGAGTTCATGTGCTATCGAGGTGTATGCCTAAGCAGCATCCTTATTTCAATTGTATTGAAACCTGATTGTCAATGACTAAATTTAGTACTGCCAACAGTCACTCCTTCATTATACCATTTTTGTTCAACAGAGAACTCCTCATCTGCTTTGACTGTCTGAATCTTGTCATTCACATCATGCCTAAACTACAGCCATTCATTGCATAATCACTTACAATTCATATGGCAGTAATCTTAGCTCAATAAATTTCAATTACTTCATCAGATATGATGAACTTTTTGTGCAGGTTGCATTCATTCCTGCCAAAATAGAACTATATTTCTGTATTGTTTGATCACTGCACCTCAGTGAGGTTCAGACTGCTCTTCATTCTAAAGATTTGCTTTTCCTATGTTTATTGCATCATCAGCCCCCTCATACGTCTACCTTATCTCTGCAGCAACAGCTTTATGAGGTTCAAGCTGGCATCCAAAGAAAAGGACTTCATCCATCTTCCAAAACTGCTTCTCTTTCATTCTCATGCTGCACTCATGGCTTCCATTTTCCATTCTGCGCCCTACTATTCGTACCTCTGAGTTTGGCATTTTCAACTTTCTACATGATTCAACAACTTACTGCCAACATTTATCTACCTGGAGTTATACTGTGATAATCAATACCATTTGATTCTATATTTGTTCTTCAAGATCCAAGACATGAGCATACCTCTCAACTGTACCACATTATGAGGAACGTTCCTCATTTTACTTCACAAAAGCTCCCTGTTCCACATTGTGAGGACTTGTCCCACATTCAGTGTCAACATTTTAAAGCAGAAATCTTTAGTAAATGATGCAAAAAATATATTATTCAATTAATAACAGACTTTCTGAACATAAATGCAAACATTCTAACAATGTTCTGAGCTTCTTAAGTAAAGATTTAGTTAAGTGTTCCACATTTTGCTCATTTGTTCCACATTGTGAGAGGCAATGTTCCACATTTGGGGGACAAAAGGTTGAGAGGTATGGACATGAGTCCCAAAAACAAGATCAAGATTTGGTACAATGTAATTTAATTTTATTATTGCATCAGCTTGGAATTCATTGCCTCCAAAATTACAGGGTTTACTCACCTACTACAGCTTTAAAGCATCTCTTGCAAAGTGGGTCAAATTTGAATGTGACTGTACTTGAATATCAGTTGTATTTATTTATTTGTATATCATATTTCATATCCCACTGCTGGCAGGGCTTGGTGGCAGTAGTACTGACATTTGTGCTCCATCCCCCCTCCAACTTGTTGGGGATCATGCGGTGCAGCAGTGGGAGCTGAACTTTTTATATTTTTCCTGTTGCTGTTTTTGATCCCCAAAACCCCACCCCTGAGGATGCCAGCATGAAGGACGAAAGTCCAGACTGTAGACTTTTTAGCGCATGTTTCAGCCAAGCGCCTAATGGCATCCTCCTCTCCTCACACTGTGAGTCCTGCGCCACCACCCGTGCATCCACAGGCAATGGTGATGGGGCAGTGTGACAGCCCTCCCCTCTTCGGAGGAGGAGCATGTCCTATGGGACCCTCAAACCTCTTCCTTCTGGCCTGCACCCGATGACCCAGGCTCATTTTCTGAACCCAGGTCACTGGCGCTGTTGGTGGTAGCACTACCACCATGCTGATGGGGCCAACTTTGTTGTATTTATTACTTTATTATGTATTTATTGAATGTGCATTTTTCTACTGTAACTTTAAATGCTTGTACCAAGGACAGTCCTGAAAACAGGCTTGTGCTTAGTACCCTATCATGTTGAAATATAAATACAATTAAAATTCCATCATATAATCTTGGTGCACATCTATTAATGCCTTGCTGTGCCAAACTACTTGTGTCACTTCTTCTATACAATCACTACAATGGTTCAGAAGTTCGAATCCAAGGATTCACATTCTCCCATCAACTCCAAAACCAGCTCCAGTAAGCTGCAGCCTTGTCCTAACCTCATGCAAATCAGACATAGTCATTATGGGAACTCGTATCTACTACTCACTACAAGACTCATCCAGTACCAATGTTTGAGGAATATTGTCTAAGAAAAAAATAGTTTCCTTCAACCACGATTCTACACAGACGCACGCAACAATGTTATGTCATCATTTTTTTTCCATATCTTACACTCAAATTCACTTTTCTCTGGTTTTCAACCCTCTAGATTATTTGGACCATTCCTTCAAAATAGGTGCTGTTACACTTGCTTTCACTTTGACATGTATTTGAATAATACATTCACAATCATTCTTCAGGCTCCAAAAAACCACAAGAAGCTCTATGAAGCCTGAAGAGAAGGCTAACCCAGGCCTTAAGACCCCAGAGGTTTCCTTTTAAGAAGTGTTTTCCTCTCCTCTGTGCCAAGGTTTCTATACTCGAGAGCTCAGCCATATAATTATATTTCCTTTAGTCAGTCTTGTTTCCTTTAGCTCAGGTGCAGTTACTTGGGCACCTTCTACAGGGTGTAAGCCCACAGTCAGAACTGCCAAATCACATACATTGCGCAAGCATCTATACATCCTCATGGGCTGCTCCAGTGAATGGTAAGGCCTTGGCTTGTGATTTGGTGGGGCAGCCCATGACTGGCTATAAAGCATGTTATCACTAAGGCCCTGATTTTTCCATGATTCCTTGGCCATGGAGATATTCACAGAATTTAATGTAAACCACGGAAAAAAGCTAAATATTATTTTGCGGTATACGTGGACTGCGAAAATTATTCCGCGGTTTATGTGAGCTATGGAATATTATTCCTCAGTTTACATGAACTGCAGAATATTATTCCTTGGTTTACATGAACTGCGGAATACTATTCCCCGGTTTACATGAACTGCAGAAATATTATTCCGCGGTTTACATGAACTGTGGAATACTATTCTGCAGTTTACATGAAATGCGGAATATTATTCTGCAGTTTATACTGAAGAGTCAGTATTTAGCCAGCCTGCCAGCGCAGAGGTAGCGCTACCGTTCATGATGCCCTGGGTTCGGGAATGAGCCTGGAAAGTTAGAGGGAGGAGGATTGAGCATCCTGTGGACTGCTCTCCTCTGGGTGGGAGGACATCACTGGTGTTGGGGTAACCCCTTGTGATAGCCTGGGGTATGACAGCCAGGCCTGATTACTTCTGGGAGGCATGTTAGACGTTCAGTGAGCCACCCCAATGCTATTGAATGACACACCTCAGAAGGAGAAAACTGGAAAATGGAGGTTCTACTGGTACACGATAACATCCGCCCCCATGTTGCAGACCCCGCGACATTGACTGGGCTCTCAGTCCCATTCAGTCTCTGTCCAGGGGAAGGGGCCCCCTGGCAGCCTGTCCCTGGGGGGAAGGCCGGGGGTGTTCAGGAGTGAGGTAAGTCCTGAGGTGTGTGGCAGGGCTGAGTGTGTGTAGATCAGACCAATGGGGGCCGATGGACGAGGAGATGAAGCACAATAAATAAAAAAAAAATGAAGAGTCAGCATAAACTGCGAGTTAAACAAATCTGCAGTTTACATTGACTCTGACAAAGGAAAATTATTACATGGATCATATAAACTGCAGTTATTTCATGGATCATATAAACTCTGGAAGACTATTCTGTGGTTTATATTAAGTTCTGCAGGATGCTTTTTTGAATTCTGTGGAATTTAAAAACAAATATCTGAAAAGCATCTTTGAACAGCCCTGCCCATTTGTTTGCTAGGGCTTTACCCTAAAAATCAAAACCGGTAAATCCCCTCCCCATCCAACTTAGCCCCATCACCCTCCCTACCCCACCCTGAGAACCTCATTGAGTCCCTTTATTTATTTATTTTTTTTTGTAGATTATTTTTCTGCACCTTCTAGACTGGGGCATCCTTCAGGCTAACTCACTCGACATCTGCTTCTAACCACCCACCTGAACTGTTCCACCGACAGGACATTGGTTTTAGGATTCCCACCTCTCACGACCCCAGAGGAGAAGGCCAAGGATCCCAAGGGGTAGAGTTGGCATGCGACCCATGTTAGGCATGTGGAGCATCCACCCCTGGAGGTTTGCCATCATCTAAAACCTGGCTGGTGGAGGATTTTCTGCTTTTTGTAGTTTTTTCCCCCAGGAGTGCGACGTGCCATGATGTCCGTGCACAGCTGCCCTGCTGACGTCTGCTGCACTCCCACCCCAGTGTTCTGGATGGCGCTCCTACAGTACCCCTGATCTCCATCGGGGGTTGCAAGGGCATTGAGCAACCCCAGGATCCCGCCCCAGGGAGAGGAGAGCAGTCCTCCGGATGCTCAACCCTCTCCCTCCCCTGCCGACTCCCGGCTCCCCGAGTCCGTCTCCGAACCCGGGTCGCCTGTGTGGCGCACAGGTGTGGTATCTAGCACCTCAACCCTCAGTGTCACTGGGCCAGCTGAGTCCCTTTATTTGAAGTAGAAATATTTTTATCAGGTCCCATACTGTGCAGTGATCCTCATGCTTCTAATTTCACCACCGAGTCGCACAAAGTACTACTGGAATGAGAAACTGGCATTCTGGCCTAGTGATAAAACTAGAAGGATCAGGATCACTGTGCAGTGTGGTAGCCAATAAAAATATTTCTCACTCAAATTTGGTGGCCATGGGGACTTTCAGGCTGGGGTGTGGAAGGTGATGGGGCTGAGATGGATGGTGTGAATTTTTTACTTTCTAATACTGAGAATTCAGGAGTTAATTGACAACCTGCTCTGGTTTTTAGTTCTTAGCCCAAAAACTAACATTTTCCCCTACCTGAGTGCTGGGTTGGGGGGGTTGCTGACTGCTACCAAAGCTACCCCCCAACTGCTGCTGCAGAATTTCTGCAGAAATAGGAAACTAATGCTGCAGAAGTTCTGTGGCATCAGGAGGACTTGCCGCAGAGTTTAGACCCAAATTGCCACAGAAAAATCGGGGCCTTGGTTATCACCATCTTCTCAGGCTGGTCAAAATCTATTTGTCCCCCTCCTCCCCATCACCTCCTCTCTCCCTTAACTTGGGGAAGGGGCAGTCTTGTTTCATTTAACCTGGGTCCATATACCGAGTACCTCATACAGGGTGGAAACCTGCAGTTAAATTTTTACCATATCATGTACGTTGTACAAGCATCTAAACATCCTCATGGCCTGCCTCAGTGAACCGTGGTGTAGTACTCTTACTGCTATCTCTGGCAAAGTTGGGAGTTGTACTGAAAGGTACAAAATACATGCAAATTAAGTCACAGTGAAGGACTGGCTCACAAACAGCAGAGTGGAGGGCATTACAGCAATGCATGTAGGTTTAAAGCTCCTACCATCACACTTCATTCTTTAGCAAACAAACCTAAAAACAATGGAAACTTATTTACATGCAGGTAACGCATTTTCAGAGGAAACTGTGTTGTCTGAGTGACTCCATTTTGATTTTTGATGTGTAGTAACAGAACAGGATCCACCTACTATATAACAAAGTACTGAAACTCTTAAGACATCAAGATAATGGGGGCTCATTGATTAGCTCCTCCTATGGAGCGGGATTCCAGGTGTTTACTACAGGAGTAAAGAAAAACCAATGATTTTCCTTTGCTTTTAGACAACAGTGTACTGTCCTTCAGATTTGCACTGGAGGATATTCATATGGCTATGTGATCCCACAGCAGGAACTTGGGTAACACCCATAACTGACACTTTAAGGAAGTACAAAGGGGGTTCCTGCACTGCTGAGGTACCATTCTTGAGATGAGACTTTAAAGATATGCTGACACCTCAAAGAAAACTTTGAAAAACACAATATTTAGGTACAATTCAGTTTCCATTCCATATATATTCTATATATTTTCCCTCCCCTTGATTTATTTCTGAGGAAATTTGCATTAATACATGATCTCTATCCCTTAGAGTTCATCTGCCTCTTTATTTAACTTACTCCCTACTTCAAGTCATAATCCTGTGTTGTGACATCACAATCTGTTGCCATGGGAGTAACTGTGATGTCACAAGGAGTGCATTATAACCCCAGGTAGGGAGAAAGCGACAAGAACAGATGAACTCTTCAGGAGCAAAAATCCTGTTTTCATGTAAATTACACCAGTAATAAATAATGGGGAGGAGGAATACTGAACTGATTTGAAATACAAGCCGAACTGTGTCTAAATATTATGTTTTGTTAAAGTTGTCCTGAAGGCGTCAGCTGCTCTTTAAACTGAAGTCCCTTCTGCCCATTTCTGGTCACTGTACAGGTGGAAGTTAAAGATCACATCACCCTCATTGAAGAAAAGTAGAGGAGTTTTCCTGCTATCTTGGCCAACATTCCCTGTCATTAAAGCAGGTCTATATAACTCCCAACCAGGACACACCTAGAACTGAACTATCATCACAACTCAGTGTACCTCTCCTGGTCAACCAAAATTACTAATTCCAATAAGTTGGATATTATAAATGCAACTACTTGAATAACTGACCTATCCTTTATACTGCAGGGGCCATTTGTTGAGATAGACAGTTCCATATCTTTGATGAGGCATTTGTAGTAGTTAATTGTGTCTGAATGTAGCCACATAGTTTATTTCTAGCACAAACAGGGAGCTACTGTTAATATTTAAAAAGGCCAAGGTCAAAGAGATATACTGTTTAGCATTAATTGTAACTGGGACTATCTAAGTGACTTGCCAGTGTTATGCTGTTATAAACTTCAGCTGGTGTGTCTTTTTCTTTTCTTTTCATATCTACTGACCAGTATATTCAGGTATTGTTACTTATGATAAATTCAAACCTTTTAAATCTCCATCTTGAGTCTGGATAAGAATCCCTTTTTGTGTAGTTGGGGTTGTGCTTATTTTCATAAAATACTGAGAGTAAATAAATAAAGCAATGAGGAAGTAGCTCACCATTGGATTACAGAAGCCAATTTTTTTTTAAACAATTTTTTTTATACTTTCTGTTTTTTCTCTCCGTCTTTAGGCCAGCTCCAATTTCCTCCTTCCATCTACCCAGTCCTTTTATTCCAATTGATGAGTCCCCATTAATCTTGCCCCACAACCATTGCTGCACTCACCTGATCCTGGCTCCACAGAAAGTCATGACTTGTTCTGCATGGCAGGTAACCTGGGTGCAAACCACTTGCACATATATTTTAACTTATCATTTTCATCAAATACAGCTCCTGTTTTATGAAAGACAGCTACTGTATCCTCAATTATTCAGACAGAGAACAGACCTAATAAGAATAACCACATAACTATATCTGTACTTCCCATTTTAGCAAAGCTATTAGAACAGGTAGTATTTTCCCAAATGAGACAGATATTTGAAGCAAGATTGGTTACTAAAACAATACCAGCATTTATTCAAAAGAAGATATAGTACCATCACAGCATTGGTGGCTCTGATCTTAGAAATGATTCACTGGAAGAGCACTTTCTTATAGGTGCTGTCCTTGTGGACCTGTCAAAGGCCATTTAGTGGATCATGATGCTTAGCTAAAGAAACTTGCCAACATAGGAGTGACTCCATGTATGATGGCCTGGTTAACATATTATTGAACCAGACATCAGTAACTTGTTAAAACCCAGGATACATTATCTAATACACCTACAGTAAAATCCTGGCAAGGGTACCCCAAGGACCAGTCCTCAGGCCTCTACTACTTTCTATTTTTGTGAAAGACTTAATGTAAACACAATGCACTCTATGTACACTGTGAAGCTGGGTACATACCTGGTACATACCAAACAGGTACATACTGGGCTGCACAACTAAATGTCACACACCTGATCCCAAAACAACCCATGGGGTCCAGAGGCACTAAACCTGGAAGGCCTGGGCACATGCAGTAGCTATGTGCAATGGGGGGGGGGGGCAGCTGGGGTGGGGAAGGTAGACTGGAGCCTGACACTAGGTTTCCATTTAGAAGCCTGGGCAAGTCCTGGAGTGGACTCTCTGACCCATGAAGGACCAGTAGATACTGGGTTACAGCAGTCTGTATAAGGACTTCTGTATCCCCTAGGCAGGGATTTTTTCAATTTAAAAATTAAAAAAAGAGTGCCACAACTGGCATCTTCAGCCTATTTCTCAGTGGAAAAGAAGGAGGGATTGGGTCAGCATCTGCAGGGCTCTTCTGGGTCCTCAGCACTCTGCTAGGTGGGGTACACAATGGTTATGGTAGCCCTCTGGCTGGCATACCAGAACCTCCCCAACACTAGCTGGCAAAGTGCAGTTGCCACAGTGCAAGCCACACTCTGCTAGCTCAGACCCTGGCATGCCATTTCAATGTCTTGATTGATAGTTTGCTTTATTGTATGTAACATTGTGTATCGTACATTGTCCTTAATAGTTTGCTTTATTGTATGTAACTTTTTGTATTGTATTTTATTGTTTAATGTTAATGCCAGTTGTGGTTGAAAATGAGTTTTCAGTCCAGGTCACTACCTGATAAAACAAATAAAATAAAAGTAAGTAAGGAATATGCCATGTCAGGGTGTGCATTTAAAGATTTTGATGCACACCCTAGGGCTGCGAGGCACAAGGTCAAAGGCAAAGTGTCAGTAAGCTCCTGGGAAGTGTATCAAAATCATTTAATGCATGACCCCAGAGTGGCCTTTGGTGTTAATGAAATGGCTCAATGTTATATACAGTACTATAGTGAACATCAGTAAAAAACTGTTTTAAATTAAATACGTTGTTTAAATATATTTTAAAAGGGCACTGTCAGCTTTTTAAGCACTTTTTATGACCCCTCCACTGTTTGCCCTTGTAAACTGCACTTTGGAAGCAGTTGCTTACATGACATTCAGATTGTACCAGTAATGCGTGTAGACATTGATTTTTGCTAAAAAAAAGCATTTTGAATGGACCAACCTTTTCTCTTCTGTGCCCTACTTTCCACACGTTCCCATTGTTGCATCCTACTGAAGTCGTGCATAAACGAGTTTGGCAATTTTTCTGGCTGTTAACTCACTTAGCTCTAGAATAGAATCTTGAGTGAGTGCTGTATTCCTCTGTAAAATGACTGTTTTCCTGAGCAGTTAGAATGTTCGGAACTAAAATGGTAACACTCCGACTTGGAGTCTAAATAACTAAAAAAGTATAACTCCTATCACAAAACTTATAGCACGAAGTTTGCTCACAATAAAAAAACATCTTTAAAATGAGGGGTCACACATGTTAGTAGCATTAACTCTTTTTTTTTACAGAGCATGTAACAATGAAAATTTACATTTTTTTCTTTTAAAAAACTAAAAAAAAAAACACATTAGAAGTGGCAAATGTCTTTTGTATGATGGTTTTCCATCACACCAACATCATGCATTACACTGCCATAGTTTAGAGTATTTCTGAGCTGTTTTACATCATAAAACAGACCATAAACTAAGGCACGTGCCAACACATAATGCCAGTAAACCGACTGAATTCGGAAAAATGCTCTGCACAACTGCCCGCATGACATACACACCATGATAACTAAAAAAGTATGCCTCCTAGCCCCTAGACACCTGCACATAAAATGTTCACAATGACAAGAGCTTTAAAATGATGGGTCACTCATGTTAGTGGCATTTGCAGATATTTTTTTACAGTTCCTGAAATGATAAAAAAGAGCATTTTTTTACATTTTGTTCCCAAATAAAAACCTACATCATAAAAAGTACACCTTCTAGACCCTAGACACCAGCATGATAATTGTCCACATTAAAGAGGCCTTTCAAATGATGGGTCACACACATTTCTAGCATTTTTTTTTTTTTTTTTACAGTACCTGAAATGGAGGAAAATCACATTTTTACACTTTTTTTTAATCACAAAAATTCTAAAAAAAAAAGCACACCTCCTAGCTCCCAGTCACCAGCATACTAATTTGTCACAATGAAAAGAGCTTTGAAATCAGTGATCACACATTTCTAGCATTTACAATTTTTTTTAACAATACCTGCAATGGAGAAAAATAGCATTTCTTCACTTTTTAACCCAAATTAAAACCTACAAAAAATCTGAAAGGTAGCAAATGTGTCCA
Organism: Neoceratodus forsteri; assembly: GCA_016271365.2. Taxonomy (NCBI): domain Eukaryota; kingdom Metazoa; phylum Chordata; order Ceratodontiformes; family Ceratodontidae; genus Neoceratodus; species Neoceratodus forsteri. Next base: position 1,397,758,445 of record CM028129.1, on the reverse strand, counting down.
ATATAAAGTTGGTATTCTGGTATGTAGGAATGTTTCCTACTGACCTGCACTTACCAATAACCTTATTCCTGATTGGTTGATCCAGAAAGTGCTTAAGAAGTGCAGGACGCACATATGCACTCTGGAGATGAGAGGAAGTGAATACCTGATGCACATATGCACTATGGGGACTAGAGGAATTTTCCTGATGATGCACATTCACGCTATGGGGCTGAGTGAGTTAAAGAAAATAGCTGGCAGTATGAAGATAAGTGCACTAATTTGGGTAATACTAGTATTTTGAAAAAACAAGATTTAATTAAATTAAATTAGGTTTGATTCATGATTAGAACATGATTAGAACACAGAGTCAATGAGAGACTAAGGAGGAATAATGGAATGTAGTCAAGGCATTAGATTAAGTAAATGAGTACACTGAGAATACGGAGAACATGGAGTAAATTAGTGACCAGCTTTCATTTGTTTATTATTTTATTATGGGGGATAGTACCCTGATTTGATTTAACTAACATACGAACATACAGAAATGCCAGCAAAAGCAGGCCTTACGGTCTATCGAGTCTGCTCGAATGTGCTACTGCCCTACCCTCTCCACCCCTCTTTATTATAACCCATCCTCACCCTGCCCCAGCCCCTCTTAAAGCCACCAACCATTCTACAGGATACCACCTCCTTGAGCAGGATATTCCACCTGTCCACCACCCTTTCAGTGAAACAATGTCGCTTGATTTCCCTTCTGAATCTTCCCCCCTCCAATCTCAGCTGATGCCCTCTAGTATCCCTCCCTCTTCTAAGCTGGAAAATCCCTTCTGTATTAGCCTTATTTACCCCCTTAAGGTATTTAAAGGTTTCAGTTATATTCCCCTATCCCTCCTCTCGTCCAGGGAGTACATGTTCAGTTCGCCCAATCTATCCCTGTAGGACTTTCCCTCCAAACCCTGGATCATCTTTGTCACCCTACGCTGCACCCCCTCCCACAATTTGATGTCCTTCTTCAGGAATGGGCACCAGTACTGCATGCAGTACTCCAGGTGAGGCCTGACTAGAGACCTGTAGAGAGGAAGGATCACCTCTATTTCTGGAGGAGATTCCCCTCGCTATACACCCTAGCATCCTGTTGGCTTTTGCTGCCATCTTCCTGCATTGAGCTGAGTTGTTCATGCTGTCTGTTATAAGCACCCCCAGATTCTTTTCCTCCTCTGTGCTTTCCAGCTCCACCCCCCCAACTGATAGCTCCTCCCCTGATTTCTAGCACTGAAGTGCAATACCTTGCACTTCTTGGCATTGAACCCCTGCTGCCATGTTTCTGACCACTGCTGTAGTTTGGTCAGGTCCTCCTGCCGCCCCTTCCACCCTTTGATGTCATCTACCACAGCTCCTATCTTCGTATCATCAGTGAACACACTGATCCTACTCTGGATCCCGTGTGAGATATCAGCTATGAATATTCCAAACAGCACTGGTCCCAGTACTGATCCTCGTAGCACCCCACTCGTCACTTCCTTTAGTGATGAGAGTCTCCCCCCCACAACCCTCTGCTGCCTTCTAATCAGCCAGTTGACGATCCATTTGACCATCTTTTTTCCCACCCCTATGTACTCCAGCTTCCCCCCAGCCTCCCACGTGGCATGGAATTGAAGGCCTTGTTGAAGTCCAGATATAGAACATCTACTGCATGGCCCCTGTCCAGCTTCCTGGTAACCCAGTCATAGTACTCAATTAGATTTGACTGGCAAGATTTTCCTAAGACAAACCCATGTTGATGACCGTCCTGGAGACAATTGTCCTCCAAAAAAGGTCACCAGCCTCTCTTTCAGGATTGTCTCCCTGAGCTTCTCCACTATTGATGTGAGACTTACTGGTCTGTAGTTGCCCGGTTCATCCCTAGGGCCACTTTTGTGAATGGGCACCACATGGGCCATCCTCCAGTCCTGTGGTACACAACCTGTGTCCAGGGAGGTATTGAACAGGTTAGCCAGTGGTCCTGCCAGGATCTCCACTAGCTCTCTGAGTATCCTAGGGTGAATGCCATCTGGTCCTGGTGCCTTGTCCACCCTTAGTGCCCTCAGTCCTTCTAGAACCTTGTGTTCTGTAAAATTTAGATCAATCACCTCCTCCCCTCACTACCCACTCTACCCCACCTTGGGGTATCTGCTCCCTTTTTCCTTTGTGAACACAGAACAGAAGTATTCATTTAATGTTCTGCCTAGTCCACCCTCTTTTCCACCCACCCTCTGCCCTTCCTAATCCTTACAATCTGGTCTTTGTTCTTCCTCCTTTCCCTAATGTATCTGAAGAAGTCCTTTTCACCTTCTTTAATACCCTGTCCCAGTTTCAGCTCTCTTGAAGCCTTTGTCACTCTGACTAGCCTGGTAAACTCCCTGGACTTCTTCGTATACTCCTCCTTGTCAACCCTCCCTCCTGTTTTCTTGAGTTTCTGAATTGCCTTCCTCTTGGCGCTTAACCCCTCCATAACCTCCTGAGTCAACCAACTGGGCATCTTTGCCCTTTCCTTCTTATTCTGTGTCTTTGTACAAGTCCCAGTGGCTTCCATCAGATCTTTTTCACTAATATCCCATTTTTGACTAGCATCCATGTCTGGTTGAATTCCCGGCATATACTTACCCAAAATTCACCCATCCTTTTAAAGTCCACCCCTTTAAAGTCAATCACCCTGACCCATGCACCTCTGTTTCCCTACCCATATTGAGTGTGAATCACACTGAGTGGTAGTCACTCCCAGCCAGAGGGTCCTCTACCCCCAGATCTCTTATAGACTCCACAACTGAACTACTGAATTAAATTGGGTTCCAAATTGAGTTCAACAGTGAATCGCAACAAACTGAATGTGTATGCACGTGAAAAAAAAAGGTAAACAGTTAAAAAAAACACTGAACCGCAATCGCTAGCACTACTGCAAATAAAACAAAGGAGTTAATCTGCTGATAATGGGATCCATATGTCCAGTTCGCTATAACCGAGATTCGCTATAATGAGGGACATTATAGCGAGGGAGTACGGTATTTCACACAGAAATCATTACTTACAAAGTAAAAATGAGACTCAGTGCATGTGCACCACTGGCACTAGTGCACATGTGTTGAGTCCCGTAGGTGCACATGTGCTGAGTCCCATTTTTACTTTGTAGTAGCGATTTCTTTTTTGAAATACCGCTCCTTTTCTCAATATAATAGTTTTGCCAAAATCAATGCACTTACCTTGATACTGCCTGCTATTTTCTTTAACAGCCACAAAAATTGCCATGGGGACATGCGGGAAGTAGGGCATGGAAGAGAAAAAGTCAGTCCGAGCAAAATGCTTTTTTTTGTAAAAATTAATGTCTATACATGTTACTGGTACAACTGGAATGTCATGTAAGCAACTGTTTTCAGAGTGCAGTTTACAGTCAATAAACAGTAGAGGGGTCATACAAATTGCTTAAAAAACTGACGGTGCCCCTTTAAATAGAAAAAAGGTTTTATACTGATGAAATAGTTCCTCTTTTTGTATTAAACCAGTAGGTGGCACTGCATCATTTGCTTTAGATTTTTTATGTAAGGGGTATTTGGTCTGATACATAGATTTGGCTGATTAAAAAAAAGAACCAGAAATGCATGCTCAAGTAATGTCTCTCAGCCAATGAAAATTGTGGATTTTTCATTGCCCTTTTATAAAGATAAATTAAATTCTCAATGGACTAGTTGTTTAGACCTAACTAGTAGGGATGGAGGCTGGTGAGGCCTCTGTGATCATGTATGAGGGATGGGTGACTTTTGTGCCCTGGTATTGTCTGATATTTCCATACATCATATAATCTTTTCTGTGTGCCCCACCCCCATCCATAGAAATATAGGAACAGAATTTGTTTGCCGAAAAGGACTGACTGGCTCACCCAGTCTACCCAGATGGTCCCTGCCTAGTCTGTCTCCGCAGACCCTAACTGGTCTCTGGGGACCTTCCCTTCTGTTATTCCCCTATGTCTATTCCATGCCTGCTTGAAGTCCCCTACTGTTTTAGCTTCCACCACTTCCACTGGCAGTCTGTTCCAGGTGTCTACAACTTTTTCAGTGAAGTAGTACTTTTTCACATCCCTCTTAAACTTCACTCCCTCCAGCTTCACTGCATGCCCTCTAGTTCTGGTGATCTGTTTCATTTGAGAGAGGCTTCTCTCCTGCACTGTTTACCCCTGCGAGGTACTTGAAGGTCTCTATTATGTCCCTTGCTTCTTCTCTTCCATGGTATACATGTTGTTATCCCTCAATCTCTCCTCATGGGGCTTTTGGGGAACCCCCTGCACTATTTTAGTTGCTCCCCTCTGGACTGCCTCCACCCTGTCTATGTCCTTTTGGATGTGTGACTTCCAGAACTGAGCACAATACTCCAGGTGGCATCTCACCAGCAAGCAATACAGTGGCAACACCACTTCCCTCCTCTTGCTGGTGATACCTCTCCCTATGCATCCAATCATCCCACTGGCCCTACCTACTGCTTTGTCACACTGCTCTGCCCCTTTGAGGTAATCAGTTATGATAACCCCAAGGTCCCTTTTCTGCTTGTCAGTACCTCCTCCATCCTATGCTCAGCTGCTTGGTTCCTATGCCCTAAATGCATGACTTTCCACTTTTTGGCACTGAAACCCAACTGCCATACTCTTGACCATTCCTTGAGTTTCTCGAGATCCACCCCCTCTTGAGTGTCCACCCTACTGCAGATTTTCCTATCTTTTGCAAACAGGTATACCTTTCCTTCCAGTTCTTCTTCCATGTCACTTTTGAGGACATTTAAGGGGACTGATCCCAGTACTCAGCCCTGCAGAACCCCTCCCATCACTCTCCCATCATTAGGGTGTGAGTGAGTGCCTTTAACCACCACCCTCTGTCTCCTCTCATAACAGACAGGAGACAGAGGGTGGTGGTTAACAGATAGGAGACAGTGAGTGCTCTTCACCACCACCCCGTCTCCAATTTACTACTTTGGATCCCACCCGTAGGCTGCTAATTTGTTTCTTTATCAGTTTTCTGTGCAGCACAGTGATAAAGGCCTTGCTGAAGTTCAGATAGGTCATGTCCACTGCTGTCCCCTCATCTTTTTCCCAGGTCACCCAGTCAAAAGAAATCTATCAGATTTGTTTGGCATGACCTCACCCCCCCCCACACACACACATATGCTGAATTCATACTACCTGTTGTCTTGCAGCCCATTGGATTCAAGATACTCCACCGGGCATTTCTTATAGCAGGGTTTCCATTAATTTCCCCGCCACTGAGGTGAGACTGACTGTCCCATAGCTTCTAGCCTTCTTCCTCCTGCCGCTGTTATGTAGAGGGACCGCATCTGTTCTCCTGCAGATTTTCAGAACAATGTCTGCTTCCAGAGAGCTGTTGAATAAGGCCATCAGTGTGGCAACTAGCACCTCAATGAGTTCCTTCAGTACCCTTGGGTGTATCCTGTCTGGTCCCAGAGCCTTGTCTACTTTCAGATCTGCAAATCCCTTCAGGACTCTTCTCTCTGTGAATGGACTTGTGTTTCCCCCACCCCACCTCCTTTTCCCTGCTACACACTGTCCTCACAGCCACTGTGATGGCTGAGCAGAAGTACCTGTAGAGAATATCTGCTTTTTCTTGGTTCTTCTCTGTGCAGTCTTCCCCTTCCATCCTCCTTATCCTCACTATCCCTCCCATTGCTTTCCTCTTCTCACTTACGTACCTGGAGACTGCCCATTCCTGAGACAAGAGAAATCTGAAGCTGACACCCTTCCAGACTCACTAAGCGGGTGTCCAACATCACAGATGTTCTCAGGACGCTGGTGTGGCAAGCAGCAGCACAGCTGATGTGCCACCATTTAAGTTCCTTCAGACTTAATGAAATTACAAATCTTAATTTTTCTTTATGTCCAGAGAAATTAGCAACATTCAACAGTATTTCACACAGCTTATAAAACTGACATTTTCTAAGGTAGATGTAAGCTTAAATGCTTATGTTTTCACTATTGAAAACATCAAACTGAAGTGGATTTTAAATGCATCAGATAGGGAGGTGGTTGCATCTAATGTAGTACACTAGCTACCTCTGGCAGAAAGCAAATAAAAGGAGCTTTTAATGAGAGGAGGCCATGCATCAAGACATTTGATGTAATCAGACTGACATCATGGAAGAAAACCAGCCTCTCTCCAAAGTTTGAAATACCAGTTTGGCAACATCTCCCTTAGTTTGGGACTTTTAAGATTAGATAACTGTAACTCGAGTGTTTTCATTTGCTATCCATGCCACAAAAAAGCAGCCTATGGATGTGTGGGTGTGGAAGCATCTTGGGACATCAGGCCAAATAAGTCACTTTAAAAATAATCATAATATGGTATGGGGGACCATCAGTGCACGGTGAAGCATCAGGATAATTCAGAGGCTGGTTTGTTGGAGGATGGATGGAGAGGAGGCAGAGGTATAATTTCATGGAGAAATGGAGGCAGTGTAGTCTAGTGGATAGAGCACCGGCTTAAGGACCAAGAGATCACTAGTTCAAACCCTGCAACAGACAGATACTCACTGTGAGACATTGGGCAAGTCAATTAACATCTTTGTGGGGGAAAGGGAACATTGTTTAACCAGGAGTAGCACACTAAGCTGAAGCTTGTTTCCAAATGCAACCTGGGAGCACAAGGAAGTTACAGTAAGTGACTTGCTCAGAATCACACAGTATGCGCCTAGGTGTCTGTATTCCATGTATCTTTGTATTCCAGATGTGTTAATGTGGAGAAGCAGGACTCCACTGGAACTGAAATGTTGCATTTCAGCTGGGTTATGCTGGGTAAATAAAACATTAAAAAAAGAATTGGAGCTAATATCACTATAATGTATTGAAGAACGTTGTTATAAGCAGAAAATCATCTTTTCCAAGGTTGTTATACCATTGATGTGACATAACTATGTTGCTAACTCATTGATGGTACATCACGTCAATGGAATAACAAGAAATTATCTGAGCATGTGTGTTTCCTGAGCTAGTATCCCCACGAGTTGCTGTCACCATGACAGCATGGCGAGCAGAGTGCGCACATTTTTAATAAACATAGTTACCTGACAGCCCAGACACAAACAAAGGTGAACAACGTAGTACAGTAAAACCCAACCGATCATTGTGGGAGTATTTATTTTTTCAAAATCCGAGTGCACTGACTGGAAAAAATTTGTTTAAACACCTCCCAACTCAAACCGGCAGCTCCAATTGGTCCAGTTAAACATGTGATCACAAACCAATGACTTCATGTTACTTGTTTGAAGACTCATAGAGTTAAGTCCTTTTAAGCTTAAAACATGCGTACATAATCGTGTTTGTGTTGTTTTTTTGGTTACATTGGTGTTCTCAAATAGAATAGCTAGTTTTTAAAAAGATTGAATGGCGCATTTTCTACATCACAAGGTAAACTGCCAATATTCTACACTATCACCATCTAAGCTGTTCGGTGGGGGGGGGGTTGCAAACGGCACACTGTGGTGTGTGGAAACAGACTTCTTTTTTTTTTTAAATTACAATGCCTTCATCAATGACCATACACTATAAAAGACAATGTATGGCCAACGATAAACAATCACGCTATGCTTACTTCTCGTGATTCCAATGGCAACTTTGGTAAACCTCTTGAGCTGTGCTCTTAAGGTTTACCTTGGTTGCCGTGGGAATCACTTGCAGCAAGCAGCGCGTGATTGTTCATCATTGGCCATACATTATCCTTTATATGAGATATTAAAATGGACTACAACAAGAAGCTTGGACATCCTGAAGAGTGACTGAAGTTCCACCACATTACCAATCTCCTCTCATCCATGTATGTATTTTCTGGTGGCACTCTTCAAAATAGTGGGAATAAGGAAAGTGAATTATAGAACATTTTATTACAAACATGGGATCATTAATTGAACCACACCACTCAAAACATCAAGAGACTATTTGTGAAAGGGTTGGAAAGACAAAGAAGTATAGCAGAAACCATTCTGCTGCAAGTAAATTAAATGGCAAATGTGGAAAGATGCTAGCCATGAACTTGTTACCGTATTCTTTTCTATCAGAAGAAGGCTTTAGAGATTTAATGACGCTCTGCTTCAACATGGCAAATTCCCAGCAGGAAATACTTTGTGAGTGCAGCTGCAACACAGCTGTATGACACTCTCAAAAATAGGCACTAAATGCTAAAACTGTAGACTGACATTCCATTTTTAAGGGCTGTGGGTGGAGCCTACAGTACTATTGGGACTGTAGCTCTAAAACGGCTGATCTTGGAATTCCCTTTTTGGACATTTGGATGTATTCCTTCGCAGCTGCAAAACAGTGCACTCCCACTCTGATTTTTGCTATTTGCTGCTCTATGTTAAAAGGCATCTAAAAGAAAGGGGTTGCTAATGTATTGTACCTCAGAACTTCTCAGGATATTAACAACAAAAATCTTCTTTAACTGTTGTTTCTATCATCTGTCCAGCTTACATTTATTCTATTTCTTTCAGCAACCTAGGGGTTAACTCATTATAAGTTGTCTGGAGTTTACTGAACCTCTAAACTGCAGGCTGGAGTGTCAGATTACAGACAGTGCAGTTTGCAGCCTATGTTAGCTATCTGATTCCTATGGGCACAGACACACACACACACACACACACACACTTGTTTAGTCACAGTCATCATGCTGCTGCTGGTGTGTGTGTGTGTGTCCACACACACACACCAGCAGCAGCATGATGACTGTGACTAAACAGCACTATATGGCACCAACAAGAAAATAACTTTGGTCATTTGGTAGCTTTTCACAGCCCTTTTGGCTCTGGCTAGAGCTTGTCATTTTTGCCAGGGTGTGTTGCAACTGAAGACACTTATGTAAGCAATAAGACATGATGGGGTGTGCGTGGAACAGATTTTACCACATGCATTTGTGTACTAGTTATTACCTGTGCATGGAACAGGTTTCATGTACAGGTAATCAGTCAGGAAGCAGGATTTCCTCTTGCCATTTATAGTAAATGCCGATGAACATGGTAACTTCATCCATTTTCCAGGTTTTGCCCTCACATTTTTGTTATGATTTTTTTACCCAGAATAACCCAGCTGAGATGCAACTTCTCATTTCCATTGGGGCCCTGTTCCAGTCATTGCCAAAGATTGTTAGACAAAAGCACTGAGAGGCTAAGTGACTTGCCCAAGGTTACAGTCAGTATTTGGCTCCAGTGGAGTTTTAACCTTCCATCACTTGGTTCCCAGGCCATGTTCTAACCACTAGTTTATACTGCTTTTAAATTTAGCGGTGCACGACTGTTTCCCAAACAAGCTTCTGTTAAAGAGTTCCTTCTGATTTTCTGAAAAACAAAACAAACAAACAAAAAACCTTTCAGCCACACACTGAAAGCATGTTGGGCCTTAAAAGAGAGATCCAGCAGGAAAACTGTCTACGTTTCCACCAGAGGGCGGCTCTGCCAAACAGTAGGAGCAGACTGTTGGCAGAATACATTTATACTGAGAGTGGGCGATGATGACAGTTAAGAAGTTGAGAAGAGGAAAGTTTAGTTCCCTTCCCCTCCTCATTGATGTGCCTTTTTTTATACAGATAGTCAAATGCAAAACGGTGGTCTGATAACGAGGCAGCCTACATTTCTTCCTCGGTGATGGAGATAAACCCTGTCTGCTTTTCCAGGTTAAGTATTATCTTATCCAAATCTGATAATGTATTAGAATTCACCATGTTTATTTTCACCTGGAACTTGCCCAGCAGCCCTCAATAATCATAAAACAAACCTAAACAGGTAATGAAAGCCTTTTTATATTAAATCAAATGGGATATCACCAGATATTAATGAACTGCATCTTTGACTCTGATACTGACCTAAATAACTAACCAATCCCTAACTAATCAGATATGTTGATGAATTTACCTTTATTTGTTTATATTTTCATAAAGCATTTACCTGATATGCTATGACATATGTACGTTGCTATGACTTTCTTGCAAGTTTGCTGTTGTACATACAGGGGCAGAAAACAGAGGAGCATTCCTACATGAAAACATTAAAAACACACCCTTTTATTGGATCCAGGTTTCCCAGGGTGAACATAGGTAACCCTTGGACCCCTGCCTTTTTGCAAAACGACAGGTGGCATGCTGTTGAAGCTGACAGCAATACCTGGTGGGGACTGGGTACGGGGAAGACTAGGTTACTCAGCACAGGGGGCCTAGGTTTGGCTACTCTGCACAGGGGCACCCAAGTAAATCCGAACACAGGAAGCAATAACTGTAATGTCCAGAACCAGGAATGGGATTCTAAAGTGTGGCTTTTATTCACATCCAAACTGAACAAACAAAGCATAGACGGACCCCCACGGGGCTACATTCCAGGTAATGCAGATTAGCGATAACAGAACACTTCTTCACATTTCAGCCCTCAGGCTCTGAACCCACCAGGCACACAACCTGGACTTGCACGCAACTTTGGGTACACAGCCTGACTTGTACACTACTTGGGTTTTCCCCAAGGCCCGGCTCCCCCGCCGGCCAATTGATCCGAGGTCCATATGGGAATGAACCAGTTTTCCTATTGGTGGCTCCCAAAACCACCGTAGAGCCTTTGACTCCTTAAGAGAAATTTTCCTTCCAATCCCATGTCTGGGTACTTCCTTCATCACTGGCCAAGTGCATGAGGCAAAGTAGAAATCCACAGAGCAAATCCATAGAGGTGGACCTGGTTACCAAAGATGGGGGTGTCTCCCACCTCCAGCTCCCACAATCTATACCTGGCCATTTCTCTGGAAACTAAACAACTCTTCTGAAAGCTTGGCAATGTAGATTACAGGGTAGACGTATATCACATCTCCTCTACATGTCTTGACTTTCCCCTTGGGCTGGACTTGAACATACTTTTAATTTTGGCTAAGCCTATTACTCTAGGCCTCCCACTACTTCAGTAGTCCAATTCCCACTTTAACACAGTTCAGGATGAAACATGGGCCCTTTAGAAAGAGCAGAACTCACCCTTTGATTGCAGGTGCCCCACAGGTGAATCACGAAATCTTTTTGTACCCCACACATGTGGACACAATAAGGCAGCTTCTTTCTCCAGCAGTAGCCAGGGGGTTGCCCCTGGAATAGCAGGAAAACCTTCCTGCCCCATCCCCTGAGGGATGGGGCACAGAGACCCATATCAGCGGTCTCCACCACTAAAAAAAACAGCTTACTGTGCCTCTCTTTAGGCGGAAACACACACCTTTCCCTAAATGTAGCTCTATTTCAGAGCTGAGGCTCCAAGAGCCTGTGCACAGAACTGCTGTGCTCCTCTCACAACAATCTCCAACTACAGACTACTGTTCAAAACTCCCAACATTCTAATCTAACTCCCTTCTGCAGATTCCAACGTGGCTCATGCAGCTGCGATAGTTCTATGGTGATGTCATTCCTCTTTCTCAGCTGAGACTGAGAACAGAGTGAGACAGTGTGAAATCCATTTAACTGGAGTTTCACAAGCTGCCTTCCCTGCCTACCACTAGGTCTTACTGGGATTCTAGTAACCCCGGGTAACAGGGGGGTTACACTCGCCCTTGACCAGGAAAATGACTGTCTGCAGTCATTATTTACCCGGCTTAGGCCATCCCACCCTATGTGCTACCTGCGGAGGGGGGTGATCAGGCCCCCTTATACCATGTGCGAGCACAGGCAGGCAACACTAAGGGCCTAGAGGCCTTTAGCTGACATATCAGCCTCTACTCTACCCACTTACTATGGATGCCTAGTGTCTCTGGTAGAACTGTCCAGAGCATAGCCCTAATAGCTCAGCACTGCAGTCTCTATGTCCATTCAGGACCACAGACTGTCTATCCCCCCCTAGCCCTCTAGGGAAAATCTGTCTGCCTCTAACTTAACACCCCAAAACAAAAATAAACCAAGGACCTCCCCGACCTTGGGCACCCTGCAACCAAACACCAAGAAACTAATACCACACCATTACATCACTTTACTGCCTCCCTACCCCCACAACCACACCTGTGGAAGGAAAGGGTTAATACAGTAACAACAACAATAACAACCACAGTACTTTAAATTACTACACACTAAAGTACTAGTGAGGAACTCCGATGAGCCCCTCCTCCTCTTCTTGTCTTCTCTTCTATCTTCTTCAGGAACACCTGCAAGAAAAATTAAAATAACACACATTCCTAATCTGCATACACAGTCTACCCAAACCCCTACCATCAAAACACTGGAGAATCCCAAAAAGTTTTTTTTTTTTTTTTAGAAAAGGTAGAAAAACAGTATATACACTAGACAACAGTAGAAAACAATGACATTATTTACAATACACATTTGGGGGATGGAGTGCCCTAAAATTCCCAACTAGTGACCACAGTGCCCGAAGGCTAGTCCATTAAAGAGTCTCTCCTGGGCCGGAGCCCGGTGAAGCACAGTTCTAGCAGGCCAAAGTCATGAAGGGGAGGGTCTTTGAGGACAGTTCACACATTCTGGAGTCTGCTAGTGTAGGGTGTGTACTGCAATGTCATAAAGATAGAAAAGGTCAGACTTACCAGCCCCTTGTAGAATGAAAAATCTGCACCGACTTGCTTTTCAGCCGAAGACTCTCCCTGGCAGCATTTCTTCCGATACAGCTAGGTGGACATCTTCCGGGAACTACAGGAGGGCACATCTGTGAACTGCTGGGTTGATGCTATCTCTGGAGATGGAACCTTAGAACAGGAACAAAAAGGAAAACAGCTGGTCTGACGTCATCTGATTACCAGGCGATGGATCAGGATACAGCTGGGCTGGTGTCCTCTCTGGATCTGAAGTCATCTGGTGGGCCAGTCGATGGATTCTAGAAAGGCCAGTACACTGCAGAACTGCTGAATGTGGGGCACCTGAGTCCTGGATATTCATACTGGTGGATCAATAAAGGCACTGCACAGGCTGGTGTGGCAGTATTGACTACCACTGCTCGGCTTTCCATCTAGTAGGCACGGGCACATTTGCTGGGAGGTCCTTGCATTGAGGCCAGTAGTACAGGGGGTCAGGCGCTTGAATTATTACCCCATCTGGGCGCACATAATTCACACAGTGGAAGGTTTCACGTCCCTCTCCATCCACTATTCGCACTCTGTCCATAAACAGTGTCCTGCCTCTCTTCCACTGGGTCTATTTCTCATGAAACAGTCTGTTCTTGACATGCTTGTTTGCACCAGGATGCACACATTTCATTGCTTCGGCCCAGATCCAGGATTTCCTGCTGTTCTCAATCTCCTCTCAGACTCTCTGAGGAAAGGTAGGAAAGGTCATCCCATAGATTTCATTCGCCTTCCTATGAACCAGTCTCTCCTCTTTATTAGCATTGGTCAAACTGAGACCACTGGCCTGGCTTGGGGGTGGCCAGTCCTGGTTCTGCCAGCTATGCATCCTTAACGAGATCAAAAATGGATCCCTGACTTTTTCTTCTTGCATAGCCAGGGCAGTGGCATCACCATGCTCTTCAATGCATACCTCCGAGGCAAGAGCTTGAGGCTGTGTACCCGTTCCTTTTTCACAAGGCCACATAAGTTCCTCCTCATCTTCTTCCTCACTGAGGATCTGAGCCCAGGAGTGAGCAGTCGTCCTCACTCCTGAGACTATCCACTCATCACTAGGCGCGGAGGTTGACACCTCCCATTCAAAGGCCTCCCTCATCTCATCTTCTCCTATGAGACTTGGGCTAGGCCCCCCTCCAGGGGTCTACTGATGCTTTATCTGAACTTTCCTTTTGAGATCCAGCATCTGAAACATCAACATCTGGTTCGGTCTCTAAATCTGCACCCTCTAGCTTTGTGCCACACTCCCCCGAAGGGCCTTCTTCAACAGGCTCTGCCTGGTGCTGTGTGCTGCCAACTACAGATTCCTGAACCGTTGTCCATGTGGGAGTCAAATGAATCTGGGGCACTTTATACAAGCCATATTTCTCTAGGCACCCAGCACAGTGAGGTATCATGAAGACATCCCTTCCAGTGTTTAAGCAAATTTGACACACATGCACTGGATATCCAGGAATCGCCACACGAGGAGGCAGTTGTCCTCCATAATAACACCTTTCAATGTCCCTTAATCTATTTACTGCTGCTGTTACTGCAGCCCGGGCATGATCTGGGTAGCGAGCTGGTCCTGAGGCCATAACTGCAGGGAAAACAAACAAAAGCTCACTGTTACTAAAAGTCCCACTTTACTGAACACTTTCTTTACTTTTAAAATGGCTCCTCTGCTGCTGTGTTTACTTTACTACCCCACCCTGTAATGGCGGCGGCAGCACTCCTGTGCATCAACATTCAGAAATTGGGTCAAGCCACTGCACATCCGATTTACACACACTACTGATAACTTTTGCTCAAACTGCACAAACTTGTACTGTTCTTTTTCTAACACATTTACATGATTTTACATGGACTTTTCACTTGCTGGAAACATTTCTTTAACTCACAGTCCCTTAAAGCCTCAGGATTTTAAGCACAGGATTGCTTGTAAACTAGTGCTGCACATTTGGCTACAACTCACAGCCTCTCTCTGGCTTTAAAACTTTAAACTGATGCTGAACTCATAATTATGCACACAGTCAGTGGCCTGGAAAACTTGCACTTTTTGGTAGAACTTTGACACAGTCATTATTTGCAAAGCGACTACACTGCTGCACACATATTTAGCTGGCTTTTGGCAGAAAATCACTGTTTGAGCAAACTTTTACTGTTGGTACTCACTGTTATCAGTAGTGTTAGCTGCAATGGAAAAATGGCCTGCAGCCAGTCTTGGAAGCCTCAGAATGAAAATGGGTGGGCAGTCCTGCCGATCGTCTCCCCGATCACCACACTCGCAATTCAGATGATCGAGATGCGGGTTGAGCCCGATTTTAAACAGAACAGTCTGTTTTTAACAGTTTTACAGTGCTTTTTAATCACAGTGATGCTCCTCCACTAGCCAGTACACGCATTCCACTCACACTCCCTCTCAAATGCTGGGCAGTCACTGTAGAGCTGGCTGAGGGGCGGGACTGATTGCAGCCTCACCAATCACATGACGTCATGCAAATGAGCTTCTTCTTCCTCACGAGTGCTCTTCTCTTCATGGCTATTGTCAAGCAGGCAAATTTAAACTGCAGAAACCACTTTTTTTTTTAACTGACTCCACGGCGGGAGCCCATTTCAGCCATTTAGCATGGCCATTCACACAGCAAGTTTCCCAGTTCATTTGAAAGCATTTCCCTAGTCTTCCACACTTTTCTTTATCACACACAGTTCTTTAAAAAGCATTTCCAATGTCCAGGGCACAATTTTCCTGTTGCTACCCCTAGTCTTCCACACTTTTCTTTATCACACACAGTTCTTTAAAAAAGCTGGCAAAAACACTGTAAACAATTGATGCAGGACAAGGGCACACTCTTTTAGCTTTACTGCTCCTTGATAAACAGTTGGCATTTTAACAGCAGCATAAGAACCACAGCAGACAGTAACACACTAGTTAACTTGCGTCAGCTTTTTTGGGCTTCCCACTGCCAGATAGCCAAAACGCTAGCCCCCTTGCCCGAGCACCTTCCTCCCAAATTTGAAATCCTAGCAGTGCCTCCATTTTTGTAACCCCGGACCCCTGCCTTTTTGTAAAATGACAGGTGGCATGCTGTTGAAGCTGACAGTAGTACCTGGTGGGGACTGGGTTCGGGGAGGACTAGGTTACTCGGCACAGGGGGTCTAGGTTTGGCTACTCTGCACAGGGGCACCCAAGTAAATCCAAACACAGGAAGCAATAACTGTAATGTCCCGAACCAGGAATGGGATTCTAAAGTGTGGCTTTTATTCACATCCAAACTGAACAAACAAAGCATAGGTGGACCCCCATGGGGCTACATTCCTGGTAATGCAGATTAGAGATAACAGAAAACTTCTTCATATTTTAGCCCTCAGGCTCTGAACCCACCAGGCACAAAGCCCGGACTTGCACGCAACTTTGGGTACACAGCCCGACTTGCACACTACTTGGGTTTTCCCCATGGCCCGGCTCCTCCGCCGGCCAATTGATCTGCAGTCCATATGGGAATGAACCAGTTTTCCTATTGGTGGCTCCCCAAACCACCTTAGAGCCTTCAACTCCTAGAGGGAATTTTCCTTCCATCCCACGTCTGGGTACTTCCCTCATCACTGGCCAAGTGCATGAGGCAAAGTAGAAATCCACAGAGCAAATCCATAGAGGTGGACCTGGTTACTAAAGATGGGGGTCTCCCACCTCCAGCTCCCACAATCCATACCCGGCTATTTCTCTGGAAACTAAGCAACTCTTTTGAAAGCTTGACAATGCAGATTACTGGGTCGATGTATGCCACATCTCCTCTACATGTCTTGACTTCCCCTATGTGCTGGACTTGAACATACTTTTACTTTTTGCTAAGCCTATTACTCTAGGCCTCTCACTACTTCAGTAGTCCAATCCCTACTTTAACACAGTTCAGGATAAAACATGGGCCCTTTAGAAAGAGCAGAACTCACCCTTTGGTTACAGGTGCCCCACAGGTGAATCATGAAATCTTCTTGTACCCCACACACATGGACACAATAAGGCAGCTTCTTTCTCTAGCAGTAGCCAGGGGGTTGCCCCTGGAATAGCAGGCAAACCTTCCTGCCCCATCCCCTGAGGGATGGGGCACAGAGACCCGTATCAGCGGTCTCCACCACTAAAAAAAACAGCTTACTGTGTCTTTCTTTAGGTGGAAACACACACCTTCCCCTAAATGTAGCTCTATTTCAGAGCTGAAACTCCAAGAGCCTGTGCACAGTACTGCTGTGTTCCTCTCACAACAATCTCCAACTACAGACTACTGTTCAAAACTCCCAACATTCTAATCTAACTCCCTTCTGCAGATTCCAATGTGGCTCATGCAGCTGCGATAGTTCTATGGTGATATCATCCCTCAGTCTCAGTTGAGACTGAGAACAGAGTGAGACAGTGTGAAATGCATTTAACTGGAGTTTCACAAGCTGCCTTCCCTGCCTACCACTAGGTCTTACTGGGATTCTAGTAACCCTGGGTAACAGTGGGGTTACACATAGACGTTGCTACAACTGTAACAGGAACTTGGTCATCCTGACTAGTGCAGCAGTATTGTTTTGTTTGCTATGCCTGCTATTAGGGCTGTATGATACTTTGTGTCAGTGTCAGTGACTCAGCAGGTTGCACACTCACCCCTGAGGCCAGAAGATTGAAAGATTGTGGGTTCTACCCCTCACCATGCACTTGGGGTAAATCCTAATACTGACACTGTAGTGCACCATGAGGAGGATGCTGTATTCCTGAGGTACTGTCTTTCAGTTGAGACATTAAACTGAGGTCCGGTGCATCTGTTCTGGTGGTTGTTCAGGTGGACATTAAAGGCCCCTATGTTGGAGGCATTCAGGAGGGGCTTAAAGACTCACTTATTCAAGTTAGCATATCCTGAAAATATATTTTAATGCTGGCTGTCTGATTTACTGATTGTTGTAATTTTACTGTATATTTTACTCTGATGTTTTTGAATTTTTTGTATGGCTCACAGAACCTCTGGTATTGGGTGCTTTAAAAATAAACACTTACTTACATACTCTCCTATGGTATTTCTCAAAAAAGAATAGGGAAATGTTCCCAGTGTCCTGGCCAAATTTCCCCCATTCACCAAAAATACCACCAACAGCTTATTTTGTTTCAACTTCATTTGGTTACTATCTGTATCCCCCCAGGTCACCCCTGATAAAGGAACTTCTAGTGTCAGTGGGCCTACCAGTCAACAAAATTCAATAAATAAAAAAATAAATTTTGGCTGGGCAATAACTGGGCCCCATAGATGTGGAACCCAATTCTGCTCAATCCAATATTGTTACAAATGCAGGTTGGTTAGAATAGTTTGACTAGATAGGAGTCATAATGCCTAATCTTTTTAAAGAGGTAGGCTGGCCAAAATTTCTAGCATCAATACATTTAGAATCTGGATCAACATATCCCCAATTGGCCCCATGCCAAAAATCAGTTCTCTGTTACTTTGTTTTAAAGATACAAGTAAATTTGTAACCCTAATTTCACTGCCTGTTCAAAAAAGCTAGTTTCAGTGAAGAGCTACTGATGATGTCATAACCAGAACTCACAGCCTAGTCCTCCCTGTAAGCTACCTTTTAGGACTTACCTCTCCCACATTATTGGAAAATGCAGTTGTAATAAACATTTGAAAAGGAGAGATGATACTGGTTGGGTACAGGGCATGCATTTCCATAATTAGCAGATGGAAGGTACTTAACAATGTGATAGGAATTGGAGGGGGACTGCAGCAGCAAACATGGTTTTAGAATGCCAAAGAAGTGTGCAATTTTGAGGATACTGCAGGAATAAGATTTAATATTGTCACCAGGCTGCAACTGTGGAAAACAGTAATGGCACAATCACAGAAAGCATCAGGGATACGCAATTTTGAAATGTGGCAGGGACACTAAGATTCAGAATGTGGTGTTGTCATAAATATTTAGAAGGTAGCAGAGATACGTAATTGAAAAATGCAGGAGTCACATAGTTGCAGAATGTGGCAGGGATATGCAATTTTGTAGTGTGTCATGAATGTGTAATTTCAGCATATGGTGGTGATGTACAATTTCAGAATGTGGTAGGGAGGTTTGACTTCAGACTGTGGTGGCAGCATGCAATTTCACAATGTGGCATTGACACGGAATCTCAGAATGTGGTGGAATGCACAGTTTCAGAACATGGTCACATGCAATTTCAGAATGTGGCAAGGATGCCCATTTTTGGAATGTGGTAGGATGTATAATTTTGGAGTGTGGCAGGGAAATACATTTTTCGAATGTGATGGGTCCACACAATTTTGGAATGTGGCAGGAATGCACAATATCAGAATGGGGTAGGGATGCTCAGTTTTAGAATGTGATTTGGACATGCAGTTTTGGAATGGGGCAGTGACATTCATTTTTAGAACGTGGTGGGGATGCACAATTTTGTAATATGGCAGGATGTGCATTTTCAGAATGTGAAGATGAAAAATTTTGGAAAGTGGCAGTGACACACAATCTCAAAATGTGGCAAAAATGCATAATTTTGGAATGTAGTGAGAAACAGCATTTTCAGAATGTGATGGGGATGCACAATTTTTGAATGTACTTGTGACACAATTTTAGAATGTGGTTGGGACACAGTTTCAACATGTGGCAGGGGCATGCAATTCTGGAATGTTGCAGAGAATGTTTGGAATGTGACTTGCACATTCAATTTCAGAATGTAACAGTGACACTTATTTTTAGAATGTCATGGGGATGCACAAATTTGGAATGTGGTTATTATATAATTTTAAAATATGGCTGGGATGCAGAATTTCAGAATGTGGTAGGCGCACAATTTCAGAATGTGGCAGGGATGCATGTGTCTGGAAAGTAGCTGGGATGCACAATTTTAGAATGTGACTTGCACATGCAATTTCAGAATGTTGCTGTGACACTTATTTTCAGAATATGGTGGGGTTGTACAATTTTGGAATATGGTGGGGAAGGATGCTTATTTTTAGAATGTGACAAATATGGGCAATTTTGGAGTGTGGCAGTTAGAGACAGTTTTGGATTGTGGCAGAAATGTTTCATTTCAGAATGTGGATGAAACACAGAACTGTAAAATGTGATGGGGACTCCCAGTTTTGGAATACAACTGAGAAACACAATTTCAGAATGTGGCAAAAATGCATAATTTTGGAATGTGGTGAGGACTGGCATTTTCAGAATGCAGCAGGGATGCACAATTTCAGAATGGAGCTGGTACATACAAATTCAGAATGTGATAGTGATAGACAATTTAACAATGTGGTAGAAATGCATAATTTTGGAATGTGGTGATAACACAATTCTGGAATGTGTTAGTAACACTATTTCAGAATGTAGCATTGACACAAAACTTCAGAATGTGTCAGGGCCCTGCAATTTTGGAATGTGATGAAGATATGCACTTTTGGAAGGTGGCAGGAATGCACAATGTCAAAACATGACAGGGATGCATAATGTCAGTACATGGTGCAGATGTGATTTGCAGTTGTTTAATGTGGTGAGTATGTACAATTGTGGAATGTGGCAGGAACAAGCAATTTTAAAGTAAAATGGTTTTCCCTGTCATATTCGCCAGTGTGCATCACCACCACTGTACACTCTGAAATTGTCAGTCTCTGCCTGATTCCTAGATATGTGTCCCTGTTGCATTCCGAGACCCAGGGTCCACACCACAATTTGAGACTGCACATCCCTGAGGCATTCTGAAATTACATATCTCACCAATATTCTTACATGGTGCTCCACCTCAACATTTCAGAGCTTTGTCTGGTGTTACATTCCAAAACCACCTCTTGACGCACTCTAAAGTATAGTACTATACATCTGAACATTCTGGAAACTCATGCACTACATCCAAACGAGTGCCATTTTTTTTTTCAAATGATTACTAAAACTACAGTTTCTTAATCTTTTGAGAAATGTCCTATACGGTTGCTGACAGGGAGGGCTAGGCTGTGAGTTCTGGTTATGACATCATCAGTAGCGCTTTACAGAAGCTGGCTTTTTTGAGCACGGAGTGAAATCAGGGTTCTAAAATGGCTGGTGATTTTTAAATGAAGTAACAGATATTTGTTGGTATGAGGCTTATTGGGGATGTGCTGATTTTAATTCTGTAATGTAACATTTTTGGCCTGACTCCCTCTTTGAAACAGATTTGAAAATGTAAATAGGCACCAGATGGTGTTGAATGTTATTTAGAGTGGATAATGCATCCATACACCTCCAGCTGAACTGCTAAGAAATGTGCCCCACTGACCTCCAAAACTGAGAAAATAAAAAAAAAATCTGCTTCAGTCAGTTTGTTTTGTGACCTGTTTTTTCTTTAAATAACAAACATTGGTATATTTGCACTGATGCTAGATGCCTTTAGAAGTACATGAAGGAAACAGCTTGGTGGAACTCAGCGGTAGCTACATTTTGCTTGTTCCTGGTTTTGTCAGTGCATTTTATCTTTTCCTTGTGAGTGAACTATACAAATGTAGTATAAATAGAAAAGGAGGAAACATTATGTTTGTCCTCTTAAAAAGTGAAGGAACACTGCCAAGCCAGATGAGTTAGCTCATTGACTACATGCTTTTTAGTTTAAGTGAACTGGCAAAGCATTAGTGGAAAGCAATACCAACATTGTTATTCAGAAGTTGCTTCTTTATTGCTGAATAATACTGGTTTTCATTGTGCCATGTTTACCCATGCAGAATAAATAACTACCTTTAAAAAACACAGAAAAAAACATAGCTGAAAGCATACCACTTTAAAGCGCTACAGCCATGGTAGGAAAATCTTTTGTATTTACTGTAGACTCAGTAAGTACTGTATGTATTTCATATATTTTGGGTATTATGTTAGCTTAATTTTTTGTTACTAATTGTGTACATCCCCGGCCCCAATCCAGGTGGATTACTAGAAATGTGGAACTGTCCCTTTAAGGTTGAAGAGTCCGTACTGAGCCCTTAAAATGTGACAGGAACTTTGCTATAAGTAGGCAGTGTCCACCTGGATGGAGGAAAAAAAGAGAAGAAGCTGAGCAAATGAATGTTTCACTCAAAGAGTCCAGTCAAGGGCTATGAGTTTTGTGGTGGGCTCAAACATGATATGAATGCCCACAAGATGAGTAATTGCATAGGTCCTACCATCTAAATGGAGTTGGAGGAGTTTGGCCTCTTTGATGGACAACCTCTAGTAGTTGGAAGTGGGTGAAAGAGGTGTGCCTCAGCAAGGCTGAGCTATAGCATCAGGTTAGCCTGATCCGATGGCAGAGTCTAGGGAAATCCCATGCCACCAAAGCCCAAGTTGCCTCCCTTAAAACTTGCCAATACTTTGAACTGCGAACATTGGTTGTCAGTGAAGAACATTGGAAAAGTGTCCTGGGTAGCCTTGCTGCATATTTGATGTTTTAGATGAGGAAGGAGGTGTAAGGCTTCTCGTGGTTGGCTAGGGTGAGATATCTCTCTTTATCTGTGTTTTCATTTCTAGGAGGTGCCAAAGTGAAACCCTGAGATTCCATGCACAGCTGTATGTTTTTGAGGTGTACCCTGGTGTCAACTAGTAACTTGTTGGGAACATGGATTTATTTAATCAATTGACCTGAACGGTCTTGGTTTGACTTCTCCTCCAAGTTCCCTCCAGCCTGGGTGGCAACTGTCTGCCTCAGCTGACAGCCTACAAACAGCCTACTCCAAAGGTCTTTGAGTTGCCACCTCAGTTAGTTTAAAAAAACAATGTACAATGGGAGATACACAAAAGGAATTGAGGCACTGAAAACCTTTTCATTGAAGTGAGTTATTTGTTTAACGGGTACAGCTTTACATGGGCACCACTGTATTGATAAACAGTCACTGAACATCAGAAACATCAATTCAAACATGACAACTTTTGCCATAGACCACAGGTTGGTCATTAATCTAAAAAAAAAAAAAAAGCTATTCTTTTCACCCGTCACCAAAGCAGGGCCAGAAACACCCCCTCCAGATACTTCCCAGCACTCAGTGCCCCCTTGAACAAGTGTCCTCTTATAAATACATGGGCATTACCTTCAATCCAGCCCTTACCTTTCACTCCCACATTTGCACCCTCTCTTCTGCCACAAACTCACAGATTGGCCTACCATACTGCCACAGGGACTGCCTACCCCCAGAGGTGCTCCAACTGACTATCACCTCCTCAGTTCTGTCTCTTGTGGACTATGGTCTTCCAATCTATGCAGCCGCAGCCAATACTGCACTTAATAAAATCCAGTTGTCCATCAACAAGGCCTGCAGACTTTTGATCTGTGCTGGCAGACGCACACACACCTGCTCACTATACTCCATTGCCAATGTGCTTAACTTTGAGGAGAGGCTCCTCTACCAGTCATGTCTCCTGACCAAAAAAATACTCCTTGGTCTGTACCCCCCTGGGGTGACCTCCTCCCTCTACCATGCCACCCCTGTTGTTTCCACCCACAGAGCCTGTAAGGCCACCCTCCTGGTATCTAGAGCCAGGACCTCACTTACACAGTGGTCCTTTTGCTACAGGGCCCCATCCTGGTTCAACTACCTCCCTGGCACTATCACCAACCTCCCTAAAATTGGTCCCTTCAAAATTGCTCTCAGGAACCACTTATTCGCCACTTGCTGCTGTAGGTGTTCATAACCATTCTTGATTCCCATCTCTTACTGGCCCTCCTACTTGTGGGCACAACTGCTAGTTCACAATCTACTTGACAATGTCCCCGGGACTGCTAATTTCTACATCACTCCAGTTCTCCAGTACATTTCTCGCACTAATCGCCTAGCTACCACCTTGTATAGGCTAATGGCATTAACTCATGTAAAAGTACACTGTCATTACAACCTGTCTGTACAAATTCTTTGCACTGTAATTATGTAACGATGTATCCTATGAAATTATGTAACCCTGTGATTGTCTCTGTATTCTCTGATGAGGAGCATTTGGAAATGATTCCATGACTCAAAGGATTGTAATTCCAATATATACAAATAAATAAATACCATTATCTTGTGGTGTAGATAGAATTCAAGTGTATTATTATTATTATTACTACAGAATTTGATTTGGCTAGTCATAGATTTTGGCATAGTGGGGACTTGTAGGAGTTCCCTAACCCTCCCAGTTGAAGCTTGGTCATGAATTAATGTAGTGAACACCAGTTGGAAAAACAGAGTCAGTCACTTCCCAACCCTGTTGTATAAAATGGTCAAACCTTGAAAGACTGTACTGATGTCTGAGTATGGAAATATATGCTGGAAGGAGACACAGGCCCAATCCTCTCTCCCTCCCTCATTCTCCTCTGTCCTGTAGCACACTCATGAGAGACAATTTGCCAGAAAAACGTCACTAACTGAGCTGTAACAGACTTCTCTGTCTCTCTGTCTTGTTGGGGAGCCAGCATGGCAACAAGTTCACAGCACTCTGGGCATCAGTTCCCTCAGGCATTAAATGCACTGGATAGATGGTTAATTTGCCAGTGATGAGACTTCATGATAATGGCAGATGAAGCTCCAGATGGGAGGTCATAACCGAAGACTGGCACCTGGAAGGAACAATCCAAGCCCAGACATTACCAGGCCTGGTGGGCTTCCTTAGCAACATTGTAACAGCCCACCTGAAACCTTCATGATGCAGCTACCATAGATCATAGGCAGACATAAGCTTACAATTTTGTACCCTAACAGAGGAGCAGACCAACTGGCAGGCTTGGTTATAGTGACACCCAGAGGCTGGCTGTCTGTCTGTCGGTTTCCCTGCCTGTCCTGTCTGTCTGTCTGTCTATATATCTATCTCTCTACCTGATATACAATAGCTTGATTCAAAATATACAATTTTTCTTCAAGTGTGAGGGGGCAGGGCCATATCTCATGAGTGGTGGTTTCACTCAGCTTTCCCTCCTCCAATTCAGAGCTCAGGCTGGAGATCCTCCAGCTTCATACAGCAGCTTCACATACTCTCTCTCTCTCTCTCTCTGTCTCTGTCTCTGTCTCTCTGTCTGTCTGTCTGTCTGTCTGTCTGTCTGTCTCTCCCTCTCTCTCTAGCGCTCCCTCTTTCTACATCCCCAGGAGTCAGGTGATCTATCATGTTGTACCTCATTAACATCATTAGTACTTTTTATCATTTTTGTGAAGGTATTCTTAAAGGCAAACATATGAAACTTTAATACATTAACAACAGCAAAATCACACATGTGCACACCTTAAAACATTTTCCCTATCACCAGTGTTATGATATTTATTTACAAATATGTTTCTCTGAGTAGCAGATCTTAGTTATGAGCTCCTCACAACTTTGTACCTTCCCTAGGTCAGCCTTCAATTATACCAAGTCTTTGGCTGACCACCATCTTGGAAACAGCACCATCTGCAGGTGAGTGAACTGGAATTGCTGAGGCCATGCACTGAAACAGTGTTACATTTCATTTACCTTTTAGTTAACCCATTCTCTTTTGTGTTTCAGGGGAACCAGACTATCCATTTGCTTCAAATGTGAGCTAACAGTGTATAATAACACACATTAACTTTGTTCTTTTGTATCTGTTTCTATGTTAGTATACATTCAGGCAAAACTAAAGGGAGGTTAATGTATGTAACCTGCATGTGCACTGTGCATGTGTCTCTGTCTCTATATGTCAAACATCCTAATGTATTATATAAAACAAATGCTAGGAAAGTGTTGTATCAGACACAAAGGGCAACCTTAGGAGGCATATGCCAAGTGTGGTCCAGCCCCTAGCCTTACTGTCTGCTGAGCTTCACTGATCTTCACTGACTGGGAGAGAGACCAATCACAGAGGGAAGGCAAACTCCAACAGGTGCAGAAGCAGGGATTCCTTGACAGCAGTGCTATCTGGCTGAATCCACCTTGGAGTGCACAGTCCAGGCTCCTATCTCCGCTGAGGTGATTTCTCTCCTTGATCGCTCTGCTCAGACCCAGCCAGTGGCTACTGTCTTCTGCTGAGCTTCACTGATCTTTACTGACTGGGAGAGAGACCAGTCAGGGAGGGAAGGCAGACTCCGACAGGTGCAGAAGCAGGGATTTCTTGACAGCAGTTCTACCTGGCTGAATGCCCCTTGGAGTGCATAGTCCGGGCTCCTATCTCTGCTGAGGCAACTTCTCTCCTCGATCGCTGTGCTCAGACCCAGTCAGCGGCTGCTCTCTCAGCATAAGAAGCAGTTGGAACACTTACCCAGAATTCCTAGCTGCTGTATGTAAATCAGCATTTGTAATGTTGTACCACTACTGAAATAGTGGTCGACTAATAGAAAGCTTTCAGCTGGAAGCAATAGCTCAGACACAAAGGGCACCCCTAGGAGGCATACCCCAAGAGTAGTTCAGCCCCTAGCCTTACTGTCTGCTGTACCCACCACTGAAATAGTGGTCAGCTAATATAAAGCTCTCCAGACAGAATCAACCAAAAACAACAGCTCAGACCCAAAAAGGGGCAACCCCTAGGAGGCATACGCCCAAGGGTGTGGTCCTAGCCCTAGCCCCTAGCCCCTAGCCCCTAGCCCCTAGCCCCTAGCCCCCTAGCCCCCAGCCCCCAGCTCCTTACTGTCTGCTGAGCTTCACTGATCTTCACTGACTGGGAAAGAGACCTTCTCTCCTCCAGTCTCTAGTTGTGCTACTAAGTGCTGATTGTTTTTTAAGCAGGAAGGAGTAACAAAGGTTCTGCCCTCCCACCCTACTCCCTAATCCCACCCACCCTGGGTCATCTTTCTATATAGATTCTGCATTTCACCACTCACTTCCTGCCTGACCTGACTAGAAGACAAAAAATAATGCTTGTTTCTTTTGCATCTGCCTGGAACAGATCATCTTCTTCTAAATTTGAATAATTATGTACTCTTTCTTTTTGTCCACTGGCACGCACATGGATATCATTGGCTGCCAACACTGCAGGACCCTCTTCAATGGTCACATCACCTGAAGGCAGGACCGCTGTCCCCTATGCTCAGAGATATCTCACCTCATGGCTCAGCTGCAGGAGGCATGAGGTGAGATCAGCATCCTGTGTAACCACCTACAGGGAAACATTTCTTTTAGGAGTGCACCTCCACCTTGCAGACACCAAACCAACACACCCCTCCCCCAGAGAACGACCAGACCTGGGGGATGGCAACTGGTTGCAGGAAAAGGGGGCAGAGCTCAGGCAACTCTCTCAAACCAACAAAGCACTTTAAACACAGCAAACAGATACTCACCTCTTGCATCCATACCATCCGTAATGACAGAGGATGTCTCTGGCCAAAGGAATGCCAAATGCAACAGGATAGCAAAACAACATCATAAACAAAACCTCAACAGGGAAAAAATCATAATAATAGGGAACTTCATGATTCGTGGTGTGGACCCTCACCTGAGGCAAAACAAATGTGAGGATGTGCAGGTTAGATGTCTCCCAGGAGCATCCGCTTGGAGGGACATTAACCAAACAATCAACATAGTTAAAAAGGAAGAAGAGGACTCAAACATCCTGGTCCACCTAGAGATCAATGACTAGCAGCTCAGCAAGAAATTGGTTTCATTTTCATCCAGCATTGCGTTTTCTGAGATTCTGCCTGTTTGGGAAGAGGGGAAGAACAGGCAGATCATCAGCGAGAAAGAGATAAGTGAGCTGAACGCATGACTTAAGGACTGGTGCCACACAGAAGGGTACCACTTCGTCGGAAACTGAGGCAACTTCTGGGAAAGGGAGTTCTTCAAATTCGACGGCCTCCACCTGACTAAAGAGGAAGTTAGAGTACTGAGCCAGAAATTTGACATCCATGTAGGACATTAAAACTAGTGGGAGGGGAGATGATGGTAGCTCTAGGAGAAGCACAGATAGAGCCTGCTGTCTCTCCCCCTCCTGCTCGCATTAAATCTACACACTCCAGGATAGCAAAAGCAGGTAGCTGGGAACATAAAACCCTTTCAGCTGTGGCATTAACCATTACAATGGAAAGGAAGGAACCATAAACAGGGAAAACTACAAAGGAATGAACAATAAGATCAAGGGAGGCATGACAGACAAAGCAACACAGCAAGAGTGGTCAGCACTATGCCTCAATGCACGTAGTCTGGCTAACAAGATGACTGACCTCACTGCCACAGTAGCTGAGGCAGGACTAGACTGGGTGGCCATGACCGAAACATGGTTCACAAATAAACATGGTTGGGAAGTGACTGTCCCGGGGTACAACTTGTTTAGGAGAGATAGCACTGGGATAAAGGGAGGGGGTAGCTATTTATGTTAAGGATACCATCAATGCTACAGAAATGCAGCAGGTTCTAGGGGAAACAGAGGATATATGGATCACAGTAGGGGCCAGAAACTGGAAACCCATTCGGGTAGAAATAATCTACAGACCCCCAAATCAGGAGGAAGCCAGGGATAAGGAATCCTGGAAACCATACTTCAGATGTCAGGCAAAGGGGACATGGTGCTGGTGGGGGATTTCAATCTGCTGGACATAGATTGGAATACCCACACATCAGCATCACAGAAGAACAGGGAATTCCTAGTCACACTACAGGAAGCAGGCCTAAGTCAACTATTGACATCATTCACAAGGGGTAATGCGGTTCTAGATCTGATATTCACAAATAGCGATAGGGTTACAGGTGTCGAAGTAGGGAATCACCTGGGCAACAGTGATCATAACATGGTATGGTTCAGGGTAAAAAGGACTGTAGACTCCACACACTCCAAACTGAAGGTCCTTGACTTCAGGAGGGTGGACTTCACAAACATGAAGGCCTGCCCAAGAGACAACCTTCATAACTCGACAGAAGGGAGCCCTGAGGAATATTGGATAAATCTGAAGGATGCAATAACCATGGTCACATCACAGTGTGCCTGTCAGGTTAGTAAGAACAAAAGGAGGAAAAACCCACTATGGTTTTCCAAGGAGGTGGCTGCCATGGTGAGAGAAAAGCGCATAGCCTTCAGAAAGTACAAGGAGTCGGGGAATGAGGCAGACAAAACAGAATATAAACAGAAACTAAAAGAGACAGGGAAAGTGATAAGAAATGCAAAGGCTCAAACAGAGGTTAGGATAGCTCAGGATGTAAAAAAGGGTAACAAAACTTTCTACAGGTACATACGTGAAAAAAGTAAGACCAAAGGGGGCATTGTTAGAATCATAAAAAAAGATGGACAAACCACAGAGCAAGACTGGGAGAAGGCAGAGGAACTCAATGAGTACTTTTGCTTTGGGTTACCACCCCTTAAGAAGCCCAAAGTGGGACATTTCTTACTGAACCATGATTTTTTTGCAGGACAATACGTAATCTTGACCAATTCAAAAGAGTTGCTTACCCTAAATAATCAGAATTATGACTATGTGTTGTAGTTTTTTTGTTGTTTTTACTGTTCGATATCATTTTAAGGTACTTTAGTTAAGGTATTAGTTTTCTGTAACATTTGGAGGAAAGTTAGAAAATATTTTTTGCTACTTTAAGGTAGGGACATGCAGTATTTTTCATGTTTTTTTGCAGGACACAGCTGCCTAAATCAGGACTGTCCTGCGAAAGTCAAGACAGGTGGTAACCCTACTTCTGCTCAGTCTTCACACAGGAGGCAGATGGTAATGGATCAACAATAGGCATAAAGAAGTGTCTGATTGAAGGAATAGACATGGGTCCCTTCGCAGAGGAAAGGGTCCTGGAGGAAATAGACAAGTTAAAGGTAGATAAAGCTATGGGGCCAGATGGGACACACCAAAGAATACTGAAAGAACCTGGGAGGGAACTGGCAGCCCCTTTAGCAGTGCTCATCAACAAATCATTAAGGAGCGGGGAGGTGCCGGAGGATTGGAAGAGTGCAACAGTAGTACCACTCCACAAGAGTGGAAGCAAGGAACAGCCTGGTAACTACTGTCCGGTTAGTCTAACGTCAGTCATGGGAAAACTGATCGAGTCCCTGCTGAAGGAAAGAATCATAGCTTTTTTGGAGCAAACTGGTCAGCTCAACAAAAATCAACATGGTTTCATGGCAGAGAGGTCCTGCCAGACAAACCTGGTTGATTTTTTTCAGTTGGGTCGCCAAAACAGTGGATCAGGGTGGGGCAGTGGATGTAGTTTACCTGGACTTCAGCAAAGCTTTTGACTCCATTCTACACAGGAGACTAATAAAAAAACTGGAGAACATGGGACTTAGGCCCGAGGTTACAAACTGGGTCAGAAACTGGTTACATGGGAGAACTCAGAGAGTATTAGTAAATGGCACTTTGTCTGTGGAGGGGAGAGTGACTAGCGGGGTCCCGCAGGGCTCAGTTCTGGGGCCGATCCTCTGCAACATATTTATCAGCGACATTGTGGATGAACTGGAGAGAAAGGTGTGCCTATTTGCAGATGACACCAAAATCAACAACAGGGTAGGCACAACAGAGGGACAGCAAAGCATGGAAGCTGATCTCCAAAAACTGGAGGAGTTGTCCAAGACCTTGCAATTGAAATTCAGTGACAAAAAATGCAAGGTCATGCACCTGGGAAGGTGTAACCCAGGGAAATTGTACTCAATTGGGGGGGGGGAGCAGCTGGTGGCTACCAGGCAGGAGCGAGGCCTAGGGGTGATCATATCAGATGACCTCAAGATCAGTAGGCAATGTGAAAAGACAGTACTAAAGGCTAATGGTATCCTGGGATGCATAGGGAGGGGCATCACGAGCAGAAGGCATGAAGTAATCATGCCCCTGTATCGGTCCCTGGTCAGGCCTCACCTAGAGTACTGTGTCCAATTCTGGAGGCCACACCTCAGGAAGGACATAGATATGCTAGAGATGGTACAGAGAAGAGCAAAAAAAAGATGGTGCAGGGCTTGCATCAGAAAATGTACGAGGCAAGACTGGATGACCTCAAATTATACTCCCTAAAACAACCCAGGAATCATGGGGACATGATAGAAACATTCAAATGCCGGCCCAGTAGCGCTGAGGGTTGAGGCGCTGGATGCCACATCTCGCGTCACTCTGGCGACCCGGGTTTAGGAATGAGCCTGGGTTGTCAGGGGTCGGCAGGGGAGGGAGAGGATTGAGAGTCCCAGGGATAGCTCTTCTCTCCCAGGAGGGAGGGGGGCATTCGCCCGGTGCTTGGCTGGCCTCTGGTGGAGGTTAGAGGAACAGCAAGTGCAGGACCACATACAAGAGAGGGCTGGGAGTGGCTGTCATCAGCATAAAGCTTTGATGTCAGGACGCTGGCCACTTCCTCAGAAAAGGGAAAAAAACACCACCGGAGCATGGGTAGACAGAGCACCCAATACCAACCCTAATGGCGACTGCCTGCCTGACGACCGGGGGACCTGATGAGACACTGAAGCATCGGGACGTTTGGGTCCCATCCCGTACCCACCTGGGGGGTATAGCCACGGCTCCATGGGGGAACTTCTGGGGAACCAGGTAAGGCAAGTCATGGGGGTGGTTGATGGTGTCTCCCGAAGAAGCATAGCTCTGGGGTGAGAAGGTGGATAAACAGAAAGTAAAAAAAAAAAGAAACATTCAAATGCCTTTAAGGCAACAACAGGGTGCATGTGCAGAACCTCTTTCAGGTAAAAGACTACAGCAGGACTAGACAACACAACCTTTGACTTAAGGGAGGAAAGTTCAGAAGCAATACGAGGAAATTCTTCTTCACAGAGTGTGTTTTGGAAACATGGAATAGCCTGCCAGAGGGGTGGTGGGAGCCAAGACAGTGGGGGAATTCAAGCGGGCATGGGACAGACACTGTGGGATACCCAAGCAGGCAGCTAAGTAGGGGGATAGGAAGCCAAGGGCAGACTTGATGGATTGTACGGTCCCCATCTGCTGACAACTTCTATGTTTCTATGAGGATATAATGCCATCTTGGGAGCTAAGTAGCTAAATAAACCCAATCGCCCTTTGGGCTTGTAGGTTATTGGCTACTTAACCCCCTCAATGGCATTATATCCTCATATATAACACTTTCCTAACATTTATTCTCTTTCTCTCTGTCTTTCTCTCTCTCTCTCTCTATATATATATATATATACTGTATATCTACATGTATGTATGTACTGTATGTGTGTGTGTGTATTGTGTGTGTATATATATATATATATATATATATATATATTATTTTATTCTCTTCTCTCTGTCTCTCTCTCTATATACTGTATATCTATATGTATGTATGTGTGTGTGTGTATATATATATATATATATATATATATATATATATATCTATACACACAGATATATATATATATATATAAAGAGATATGTCATACCCCATACAGCAATATCGGTGATATTTCTCCCAAGTGTACCTTGACCGTATGACATCACAAGTGGCAATGCCACAAATGATGTCATAAGGTCAAAGTACACAAGGGAGAAATATCACTGATATTTCTGTATGGGACATGGCATATTTGATTTATCCACCATTTGGAGGTGTTTTTCATTTTTGTTCATGTTTCTTTTTCTTTTTATTCTGTCTGATGTGCAAACACTTTTCAGGATGACTGAGCAGTTGTTTCCCTGTACTGACACAGATAATGCTATTGCCTGTATTCGTGCATCACCTTGTGAGTTGGTTTTGTGGTTATGGAGGGTGAGCAGTCCATCGGTGGTGTTTCAGTGAGTGGGTGCAGCCTGCCTTCATACAACCTTAGGGACACTCATTGCCAGTGAAGAGTGAAGCAGACTGCCGGTCCTGAAGATGGGATTGACGATGCATTGATGGCAGGAGGTAACCTGCAGAGAAAATGTTGTTTTGGGAAAGACAGTGCACCTGAGCCAAGACTTCAGCCATTTTTGCTGGTGGCAAACTGATTGGGGAGAAACTGTTTTCTTTCTTTCTTTTTTTAATGATAGGAGACTTCATGCGGTGACTGGAAGGAGTTCAAAATTGAAAGTGCTCCACAGGGGGCAGCCATGAACTGAAACCAGCAGTTTATATTTTTTAGCAGTGCAGCTTGTGCTGCTCAGACAAACCAAACAGTAGCTACAGTTTTGTGACCTCTGGACCTAGAGTGAGAATATCAGACCTAAAGTGAAGATATTTTGATGTTCTCACTCTAGGTCCAGAGGTCACAAAAATATCACTGATATCTGGTGCCAAATATCCTCACAAGTGTTGGATAAATATACATATATAATACGTGGCTGGCTCTTCCCTAAATCAAAAAGGTATGATGGCAACCTTTACCTTCTTCACCCCAACAACTCCCCAAGCGTAAAACAAAAACAGTTGGAGGCCAGCTGCAGGGAATATGCAAGAAACCCCCCAATGCTTACCAATAGCTTTTAACTTGAAGCTCCAGCTCTCTCGCATGCTGCTGCCTCCATCTGAGACCCCAGGCCGCTTACTTCACTGGCTCCATGGGTCCTAATGACACATGGCTCTCCCTGACCATAAACCAACCTTGCAACCTCCGATGCCACTCCACACCACTGCCAACATGTTGCACCACTGCAATCCATGACACCAATAATAATAAACATTTTGTAGTTTTAAACTGTAGCGCGAAACCAGAAGTATCGGGAGAACGCACTTCCGGTAATCGCACTTAAAAACAACCGCTGAGCGAGCGGGCAGTCACTAAACAAATCTGAATTGCTGCTAGTTGCTCTGATATACTTTTTGTGTATGCATTGTTTGAATTACAGCTCATAGGGACATCTGTGGGACAGGGTCATTCCCTACCTCCAAGCCCTCTCAAGTAGTACAAGGCAGTGTGGGATATTGGAGGACTGAAGGCACTCTTTGGCAAATCTTGCCATCAGTTCTTCCTTTACTCTGAGCACTGCTCATAACTGTGGGGGCATTTTGCTGTTAAAATACCCATTTATATACTGGGTGAAGCCTTTTTAAAGGCTGAAATAAACATTTTGTAGTTTTAAATTGTAGCGCGAAACCGGAAGTAATGGGAGAATGCACTTCCAATTCGCTTAAAAACAACTGCTGAGCGAAAGGGGACAGCATGCGTGGGTCACACAGGAGACACGCGCCGCCTTACGGCGGTCTACCGTGTCCGCCGGGACACCAGGACCAGACAACTATGCCAACACATATACATATATATATATGATAACCAATCCACCAACTACCATCCTTGTATCTTTGAAGAAAGAACAATGGCACTGCAGGTGAATGGAAATATTTTATTCAGTGCATAGTATATGCACAGTCGCTCAGCAGTACAGGCTACAAACTACAACCTCAACTAGTTTCGCACCAAACGTGCGTCATCAGGAGGATGGTCTACCTACAATCCACGCCCTTAAAAAGCTAACAATTAAAGTGACAGTACCACATTACCATGAACCTCTGTATACAAAAAAATTCCTATGTATAAAAATGATATTGATATATGTCACCATAAATAAAGAATAAAATGCAAAACATATGCAAATTAATCACTAAGAATCAAAATAACTCAGATTTATATCTAGTAAATATTGCATTTAAAACAGTATATTCAATGCCTATTATATTTATTTATTCCCCAGTTGTGTACTCCTCCCTGGGTTTTGTTTCCCTGGTGTATTACCTTGCACTTCTTTGCATTGAATCTAGGCTGCCATACATTTGACCATTCCTCCAACCTTGCCAAGTCCCTTCTCATCCTTTCCACTCCATCTTGTGTATCAACCCTGTTGCAGATCTTTGTGTCATCTGCAAAGAGACAGACTTTTCTTTCCAGTTCCTCTGCAATGTCACTTATAAACACATTAAAAAGGACCAGTCCCAGTACTGAACCCTGCAGTACCCCACTAGTAACCCTCCTTTCTTCACTGTGGACTCCGGTTACTACTGCCCTTTGCGTCCTGTTGTCCAGCCAATTTTTTATCCAGGCTATCACCTTGGGACCCACTCCAAGGCTGGCTAACTTGTTTATTAATCTTTGTGTGGGACTGTATCAAATGCCTTGCTAAAATCTAGGTAGGCCATGTCCACAGCCCCTTCCTGGTCTACTACTTTGGTCACCCAGTCAAAGAAATCTATTAGATTCCTCTGACATGACCTTCCCATCGTGAATCCATGCTGCCTTGGGTCCTGTGCCCCACTGCATACTGTCTTGACACAAGGCAAAACACTGTGACTGCAAATTATAATTTGTGGTGTCAGTGTAATTTTATGAGCTCAAGTAACAGAGTAGATGTGTGGTTTGGCACTGGACACTAACAGAAAAGGGATGTGTTTTACACTAGAATTATTGGTTCTTTATTTATGGAATCTTTGCCTATCTGCCTAATGAATTTCATATTAATAATTTTTTCTGTTATAGTTTTGATGGCCTCTAGGAATGACTCTTACCTTCAGTCAGTCTCTCTGTGCCTGCTGACATACAGAAGTTGATCAAAGCTGGTGAAAAGCCTTATCAGATGATGATGACACAAAACAGGCCTTGTCTCTCTTCAAGAAGCCTACCAATATTCATGTAGAACGTCAGGAAAACAAGTGCAGAAAACATGCCTGTTCAACCTGGTGCTGCTTATTGCTGAAGGCAAAGCCAAGAAGGGCCTAAGTGTCTGGTCAAATCTAAATGGAAGGAATCTGGAGAAAGAGATGGTGATCTATACTTCAACATTGCAAATGCATATGATGAGATGAAGGAGTATTCAAAAGCCATTAAATTCTATGAGAAAGCCATCAAAACCTATAAAACCCATGAGATAAGCAGCATTGCAGATGCTCAAATAAAGTTGGGTTACTGCTACACAAACAATGGAGATCTAGCTGCAGCTGCACATATCTTCAGGCTGGCTAGCCAATCATATCAAAGCATTCAGAAAGCTGAAGATGCAGCAGTGGCAATGAGAGAGGCCATACACTATATGCGACAAAGTCAAAAGTTCTCCAGCACTGAGGTGCTTCAGAGGCAGAGTGAATGCTTACAACTATGTAAACAAGTCAAAGACCACAATGTGCAAGGTAAATTTGTGTAACAGGAGTAGACGAGATACATATTATATAATATATATATTTTTAATATATTCTACCATAAAGCCACATTAAAATCTTATGATGAATGCTAGCAAATAAATACATTAACCAGAAAATCTAAAAGCACTATCAAATAAATACATTAACCAGAAAATTTAAAAATGTTCTTATCTTTCCACTTCACACAAACAAATGTGCTGGCCATGCCTGTCTAGTGAAAGATGCAAGTGAAATGACAAATACAATAGAAACATAGAAATTTGCTGGCAGAAAAGAATGCTTCAGCCCATCTAATTTGCCCCACCCCCTCCCTGTCTGGTTTATCCTACTCCCCTTTATACCATGCCATTTTACCTTTATTTAGCCCTATGTAGTCCCAGGCCCTCTGGAATTTTCTCACTGACTCTACCCCCCCCCACCACCCATTCTGGCAGCTTATTCCAAGGACTCACTACTCTCTCAGTGAAGAACTGCCCCCTCACATTTCCCTTAAATCTGTCTCCCTCCAGTTTAAATGCGTGTCCCCTAGTTGATTTGTTTTCACTCAGCCTGAATATGCCTCCTTCCCTCACCCTGTTTATTGCCTTCAGATATTTGAAAGTTTCTACCATATCCCCCCTTTCCTGCCTCATCTCCAGTTGTGTACAAGTTTAGCTTCTCCAGTCGTTCCTTGTATGACTTCTTGTGTAGTCCCTGAACTATCTTGGTTGCCCTTCTCTGGACCCTCACCACCTCTGTCTCTGTCACCCTGTAAGTGTGGCTTCTAGAACTGAACCTGTATTCCAGATGTGGTCTGACCGTAGTTTTGTATAGTGGCATGATCACTTCCTTCCTCCTCACTTCTGTAATGCCTCTCCTATGCACTGCCAGCATTCTACTTGCCTTCCCCACTGCCTTGTTGCATTGGTTCCCAACCTTCAGGTTATGCAAAATGATGATCCCCAGGTCCCTTTACTGCTCTGTTGTACCAAGCTCCTCCCCCAACCCCAGCCAGTATGTTGCCCTTGGGTTCCTACCCTCTATGTGCATAATCTTGCATTTTTTTGCATTGAATTGCAGTTGCCACTTCCCTGACCACTCCTCCAGTCTGGACAGATCCTCCCTCATTCTTTCCACCCCTCCTGGTGTGTCCACCCTATTTCAGATCTTCATGTCATCTGCAAATAGAC
The DNA here is from genome assembly GCA_016271365.2 of Neoceratodus forsteri. NCBI lineage: Eukaryota > Metazoa > Chordata > Ceratodontiformes > Ceratodontidae > Neoceratodus > Neoceratodus forsteri. The sequence continues at coordinate 1,397,721,809 of CM028129.1, read as the reverse complement.
ACACCTTCCCATTCAGGCATTCAGAAATGACCCCAATGTATATCTTAAACAGTATGGGGCCCAACACGGATCCCTGGGGAACCCCATTCATCACCCCCCTTACCTTGAGTGCACCCCATTTACCACCACCCTCTCAGTTCTAGCTACCAGTCAATTCACCGCCTAGTTTGTTAGTTTGCTCCCTACCCCTAAGATGCTTAACCTGCTATTTATTCCTCCATGAGGGACGGTGTTGAAGGCCTTCCTGAAGTCCAATTAGACCATGTCCACCGTCCCTCCCTGATCCCATATCTCCGTTACTCCAACAAAGAATTCAATCAGATTGGTCTGACATAACATTCCACTCATGAAGCCATGCTGGTTGTTGTTTAGAGCCCCTCCTCCTCAGATATTGACCAGTCTTTCCTTCATAAGTGCCTCCATCAGCTTACCCAACACAGTTGTAAGGCTGACCAGATGATAGTTGCCTGATACTTCCTTTCCTCCCTTCGTGCAGTGGCACCACATCAGCCCTTTTCCAATCCCCTGGGACTCTCCCCTTGTCTAGGAACAGATTAAATAACTTTGTGAGTGGTGCTGCAAGTTCCTCCCTCAACTCCCTTAACTCCTTGAACACCTTGGGATGTATGACATTGGGGCCCATTGCCTTGTCCGTCCTCAAATTTCCTAATTCCTCTAATACCCTGTCCTCTGAAAAGGGGCTTGTGTCCATCTCCCTTCCCACTCTTTCCCTGCTTCTTAGCTCTGGCCCTTCCCTTCCTCCTCAACTGTGAAGACTGAGGTAAAGTATTCATTCAGCAGATTAGCTTTTCCCTCATCCCCCTCTAGCAGACCTCCCCTTCTCTCTGAGCCTCATAATCCCTGCCTGCCTTTCCTTCTTTTACTTATATACCAGAAAAATTTCTTATCCTGTTTTGGCCTCCTCGCTTTTTCTCCTCCATATCTTCCCTCTATTTTCCCTTCCTTAGCTTCTCCTTGTAAGCTCTTTCATCCCGGACTTATTTTTTCTGACCGCTCTTTCACTCTTTTGTAAACCAGAGTGGTTTCTCGTCTAGTTTGTTTCACCCTCATGATGTACTGATCCATCTCAGCAGAATTTCTTTATTGCCCCCATAACTCCTCAATGCCTCTAGATTCTCCTTCCTTCTAGTTACTTTTAAAAATGTCTTTCTTTTCTTAAAATCCACTTTCCAAAAGTCCAGTACCCAGGCAGTGGTCCTGTTCTTTCCATCCCAGTCGGAAGACTAAACCTGACCATTCTATGGTCGCTATCCCCAGATTTTCCCGACCGCAACTCCTCCTCAGCACTATCCCCATTTGTCATTGCCAGGTCTAGTATGGCCCTCCTCTAGTAGGTTCCCTGACCAGCTGTTGAACAAGTGCCTCCTGCTGGACTCCAACAGTTCCTACTCCTTTCTGATGTTGCTGTTGATCCTGCAGTTCACGTTAGAGATTTAGATCACCCACTACCAGAATATTTGTGTTTGTTTTACTGCACCTATTGTATCACTGACCTGATGAAGACAGTATAACTCTCAAAAGCTACTCTCAAAAAAAATTTCATTTAGTAAACAATAAGCTACAATGGGGCATTGATTGTCCAGAGATAAAACATGCCTAGGTGTGTAATGAGTCACAAAATATGTGTACAAAGTGCCTTTAGCACTTGAAAATGCATAAGTCATCCAGCCAGCTACCAAGAGTGTCTTACTGCACTTTTAGAATGGTTACTTTAAGCAATAATTTAAAAACAAAAAAGGGTCAGTTTTGTTTATAAAAACAGAATTTTTTTGTTAAAAGTAACTAGAACAAGTCCTCCACCTGTCACCTATCTGTCTCTTCACACATTATATACTGTAAATGAAATGTTTATTTATTCTGGAATACAGAAATTCAAACTTCTGCAGCATTCCTCTGAATTTTCATCCCCTCACAGACAACAGAAGGCCTTATATGGAGCCAAGATCTCAATTTTATCTGTGGCAGGGTATGCAGCAGACATTGCCTTATCAAGTTGGTGAGATACTGAGGGGACTGTGAACAGTACTTCATTTTCTAAATCACTGTATGCAAGGAGGGTATCAAGAGAGGAAAATTTATGGAAAATTATTTTATGTATTTATTTATTTTTCAATTTAGGGTGTTTTACTTTCTAGGGCATTGCTGAAGGTTTTCAGTAAGTAAAGGTGGCAGCTACATTTGTGATAGCAATCAGAGATGAGTGAAGTGGCTCATGAATTCTGTATCTGAGTGGCTCAAATTCCAAATCCCACTGCCTGAACCTGTTTCAGCCAGTGCATTTCTGGGGATCAAACATATGGTTGTCAGAACTTATTTAGCCAGTCAGGAAGCAGGAAATTTCCAACCATTTTCTAAGTCCAAAATAGCATATAACTTGCAGTTTATTTGTTGCTTTTATTTCTGCAAATCCTACTTCAAGCAAAAATATTGAGCATGAGTCTCGGTTGCAAGGACTGGCACAAAATTGTTGCACCAAGGATTCTGCATCAGTTCCTTGCCTGTGATCCCCCAATCTATGCTCAAAAGGGTTTGACTCACGTTCTGTACCAGTGCACAACAAAGTGCACTGTGTATTGATGGAGTGGGGTCACCATACTAATGGCATAGTTTGCAATGTTTAAGACCTTGGCAACTTCCATTGAAAATTGTCTTTTATATAGGAATAAGTCATTTACTCTTTAAGCCCTGCATCTCAGATTTATTCATAGGTGCTTATAGGTAGTATCAAGCTATAAGACTTTCGTCCTTAATGTTTGCCCATCCCAAAATTTTAGAACTTTGTAGTTCTCCCTACATAAAATATCCAGCCTAGCCTTAAAAGTGTCCATATTTTTACTTTCCACCATAGATGAAGGAAGGCTATTCCAGGTGGAAATTGCCCTTTGCGTGAACCAATATTTTCTCAAATTTGAGTTCCATTTAGGCATCACTAGTTGTTTGTTATGTCTCCTTGCACTACACCACCTTATTTTAAATGTAAGCCCTAAATCTTCCCTCAGCTTAGTGTCACCCATAACTTTATAGAGCATACACATGTCTCCTCTATGCCTTCTATAATGTAATGAGTATAGGTTTAAACGCTCCAGTCTAACTGAATAGGGAATGCCTTTTAGGCCAGTTACTGACCTTGTAGCTCTTCTCTGAACTGCTTCAATTTTTAGAATATCTTTCTTATTCTGTGGTGACCACACTTGAGCACAATACTCCAATTGTGTTCTAACCAAGGCTCCGTACAGGGGCATCAAAACTTTTTCATCCCTGCTGGCAATATGTCTCAAGATGCTATTAAGATTGTGATTTGCCCTTTTTACTTGGTCCTTACAGTGGGAACTGAACTTCAGATCAGTTGTAATTTTAATCCTCAGGTCTCTTTCTTCACTGGTAATAGATAGTGTATTATTTCCAAGTATGCATGTATGCAAAGATTTTATTTCTGTAGCCCAAGTGCATTACCTTGCATTTGGCTATATTCAATTCAAGTTTATTAGACACAGTCAATTATGGATTTCATTAATAGCCTTTTGAAATGAAGCAGCCTCAACTGTGTATTTCACTATCCTGCCCACCCTACAGTCATCAACAAATTCTGACAACCAAATGTTAGTATCTTTTAATATGAAGGTGGAAATATAGATATTAAAGAGGCAGGGCCCCAAAACTGACCCCTGAGGACCCACTTGAAATAGGTGCCCAGTTTGAAAGTACCCCTTTCACTGTCACTCTTTGCTTTCTTTCCTTAGCCATTCAGATATCCAAATTAGAATATAGGAATTGATCCTTTGCCAGTGTATTCGACAATTCTACATGGGGATGTTTGTCAAATGCTTTTGCGAAATCCATAAAGGCCACATACACTGAGTTTCCCTTGTCTAACTCACAGCTGACTTTTTCATAGAAGGTGAGTAAATTGGTCTGACAGGACCTTGACTTGGTAAAACCATGTTGTGAGGGATCAGACAAATTATGTTTTGCCAGAAAATCAAGAATCTCCTCCTTTAAGATACCCTCCTAGATCTTCCCCACTAACGAGGTCAAACTGACTGGCTTAAAATTTGCTGGCACATATTTGGGCCCTTTCTATCAGTGGAACCACAATTGTGACTTTCCAGTCCTAGGGTACTTCTCCTCTGTCTAGAGAGGCCTGGAATAAGCTAGTGAGGGGTAATGCCAACAGATCAGCCAGCTACTGTAACACTCTGGGATGAACGTTGTCTGGGCCAGGAGATTTATTAACATCTAGCCCATATAGCCTATTCAGTCCTTGGTCTTTCCCTTATTGGATTTTATGGGTACGATTCAGCCCCAAAAGCATCTTTTAGCAAACTAGATGTTCTATGTAGACATATTGCTCGATTTCCCTCTGGTGCTCATTACTTATATATCTTCTACTGTGGCCAGAACTGCTGTCTCTACTTTACGTACTGCTGACTTTGTTGAGCTTGTGGTTCTTCATGTGAAAACCAACGAAAGTGAGCAAGCCTTCAGTTATTTCTCTCCCATTTCCTGGAATGTCCTTCCCTCTCATCTAAGAGTGTTTTTGACTCCACCTCATTATCCCTCCAAGTTATGATAGTTTGTTCTGTAACTCTCCCCCTATGTTCAAACCCTGCTGTTGAGGAGTAACTTGAGATTGTTAGTGTCTGATTGTTATTGCTTTAGTACGTCATAGCTTTAAGATTTGTATGATATTGTACTGTAAATGATATATTAATTCATAATATACTGTAATGTTTGCTACATTTTATGCCATTGGACACCACTGTAAATGTTATATTACTTCATGATGTGCTGTAATGTTTGTTACATTTTTTGCCATTGGACACCACTGTAAATGAGCTTTGGCTCAATGGTTGTTCCATAAATTAAAATGAAATGAATAAAAACTGGGCCAGTCATATGTTAGCAATGCCTGTCTGCCTGTAGAACATTAAAAGGTAGATGTTATGGGTGTTGCTTAAGTGCTCTGACCCCTTTAGAGCCGGCAGTGAACAGAGATCAGTGATGGACCAGAATACTGAAAAGCTTTTATTAAGGGTACAGGGCTATGGGGAGCCATTGGACTACCAAGGAATATATCTCACTGGGGTTAGATAGCTAGGCAACTGGATTAACACCAAGATGGTAAGGGACCAAATGAAGACTTTCTCAACTGGGCCCTCAAATAGACCTTGGATCTGGCTCAGGCAGAGGGGAGCATGAGTGTACTGGGTGCATACTCATATGCACATCTGTGCTTGGCACTGTGCCATGTGGATATGTGCATGACTTCTTACCACAAACTGTGATGGGGCACAATCCCAATTTGTCCACATTAACAGCTATAATGCCTCATTTGCATCGGATGTTTTGCGGGGGCATTCTACACACCCCACCTACCTAGTGTATAGATCTGAAAAGCCAAAGAGGGGAGGTGAAAGAAGGGTCTGGTTTAGGAAAAGTATACCAGCACAGATCAATGGCACCTAGAGGTTTGGATGTTTTAATGCTTTACAGTTTAATTATAGGAACAATTAGTGGTTAGTAGCTAATTTTTAAAATAAAGTATGTGCATCTGTATTATACTACAGAAACTACTGCAGTGGTGCTATCTGTGTAGTATTTTAACCTACCAGGTCATAGTGCCACACACTTAATAGCGTACGGCATTATGGCTAAACCAGTACAGCGCTGGAGCTGTGAGCGAATGGTGCAGTACCACGTATACTGCTGTACGCGGTATTGCACCATTCACACTTTCCCAGGCAGAGGATAAGACCTCTGCTGGGAGTGGGTTCTGCCAAGCAGCTGCCATGGCTCACTGTACTGAGCCACAGCAGCAGGAACCCAGGCGCAGGTCTGGGACGGGTTTGATTCCGGTCCCAGAAACTTTATTTATTTTAAACATTGTGAGCTCCCGAAGTTAACCCCCCAGAGTTGAGAATGTTTAGTGGTGGGGTTCAGGGTGCAGCCCCATAACGAGGGGTGTGGTGGGCATAGCCCCCCCAAAAAAAGACTTATGCCTCATGGCAGAAATCGTACTGTATTGGTAGCATGATTTTGCCATGCGGCATAATGTCTTGTGGCATTATGACCACGTGCCATATTTTAAGCATATCGGGCTCTATTCATCATGCCTATCTGCGCCATATCTTGGGTGCATAGGCAAACATATGTGGGGATGCCACACAGTGGGGGCCCCATGGATCCCTGGTGGCAGTCATCAAATGTGCGCAGGCAAGGTATGCGCTGGATCCCATGGCTGTGCGAACTGCATCACACTATGGGCAGACTGGGGGGAGTATCAGGAGTGTGTCTGCACTACACGCCATTCACTAAGGCACATAGTACCAGCCACAGGGAGGGGTTGGGTCATGGTAGCCAGGACCCTGCCATAACCCAGTGCACACCCCTTAGGATAACACCTGCCAGCTATGGCAGGACTGGGAGAGGACCCTCTGTGTTGTCCTAGCCCACTAGGCTGATGGAGAGGGCTGGGGGCAGCTATTCGGGTGAGTGTCCATATTTTTTTAAACTTGGGATCCATGCCTTCCCACACACCCCCACTCTCAGGGCACAAGAGATTCACTCTGGAACCCAGGTCAAGTATTTGATTGGATGCCTATCTGGGTCTACCACGCCGCACCTGTCCACCCCTGCAAACCTGCATACTGGGGGGGCAGAGCTGTGGACAGGTGGCTGGCAATAGTAAATACTGCCATTGTGCACCTGTCTGCTGCTTCAGAGCTGTGTGGGCATGCCCTGTTGATGAATAGAGCCCATAATGTGATTACAAATCAACTATGTGCTGTGAAGCTTTTACTAGTTTCCTCAGAATGCACCTATAAAATGTTTCTTTCTTTGCCTTCCTAGGTGAAGGAGGCTCACCTCCCTCCCTATAATTAATATTCCTATCTCCCCAACCAGTTGTTTACACCACAGCTACCTCTGATCAATATTCCTGGTTCCCAAAACTGTTGCTCATTCCAATCCTCCCCTAATATTCATAGCCCCAGCAAAGTTGCTCACATCCACCCTCCCGTGATTAATATTCCAAGCACTCATCTCTTCTATATGTCTAATAAGTTATCCAAACCTGAAGGGACTGGTATCAACTGAAAAAGGATGGAAGGTTTAAAGGGACACTGTCAACCTTTTTTGCAGCATATTGTTTTTATGTAAAATCCCACATTTTATTATTGCTTACCTTCTCGAAAATTAATTGATTTTGCTGGTTGTTTTATCTACCTCCTTGCTTATTACAACGAAAATGCATGGTAATGTATAGCTATATCCAGCTTTGTTTTGCTTCAGATCACTGAACTACTCTTAGTGTACTCTTCTGAACATAAGAAACACCATCAAACAGTGCAGTCACTCATGATACAATAGTCTCTCTACTCCCACTGCATAATGAGTGGCTAGATTGCTTGGGGTGTTCCTGAGTCCAGGAAAGATGCAGTAGGAGCTGATCAAGAAATGTAAATAAAAATGTTTTGGTGTGGTAACACTAGTATGGTGGTAGTCAGTTTTCACTTTTAAAAGAAGAAAGGATCTGAATCAAACTACCAGCTGCATAAACAGTCTCTATAGAATGTGAACAACCAGAAAATGTGCTTTTTAAACTAGGGTCACTTTGAGGCCAAAGGGGGTTGACAGTGTCCCTTTAAGAAAGGCTAATTTTATTTAATAAGTTGCCCTTGACAAAATCTTGAAACACAGAGGCCGAAATATTCAAAAGAGTTGCACCCCAGCAGGATATTGAAAAAGCTGCCTGGCACAACACAACTCCCGATGCGCTGGGGTGCAATGTAATGATATGCAGCACAGATGCAGAGGGCATGCCCATGCATATGTGGCACATCCCGATATTCAGCCCGGGATGTGCAGCACATATGCTGGTGCAACCCTGCATTGCGCTGTATAGGGGGGCTCAGAGTTGAGCCTTTGCAGAGTAGGAGCAACTCCTGGCCACCCAAAAGTGGGCTGCAGTACTGCAGGGTGCAACAGAGCAACCCAGCTTTGGGTGGCCACCAGCCCACCCAGAACACCGTGCACAAGCGCACACTGACCAGGACCCCCCATCCATAGCCATGATCACACGGTATACATATAAAATGAAATCCCTGGCAGTCTAGTGGCCCCCAGTCCCCGATTCCCTGAGATATATTAATCATTTCCATCCCTGGTGGTCTAGTGGTCCCCCCTTCCACCCGATACCCCAATACATTGAACTATGACCATCCCTAGTGGTGTAGTGGACCATCCCCCACCTATTGCCATGATCACAGTAAATGTAAGGTACAACATTTCCTGGTAATCTAGTGGACCCCTCCCACACAAGGCCCTGATCATGGTCAATAGCCCACCTACTTCCCTGGTGATCCAGTGGCACCCCACCTCCCACCCACAGGACCCTAGCCCCTGCTCCCCCATCATCGGCAGGAGGATGCATCCCACCTGCATACCGCCCGGCCACCGTCGAATGACAGGTACAGTATGGGCTGTAGCTCATTGGTCTCGTGGACTAATGGCTTGTAGGGTATTGTTAGTACTAGACAGTCCTAAATATATGAATGATTCACATATTTGGGACTGTCTAGTACTGTATGCCCTGCAAGCCCATTGGTCCACACAGGGGACCCATGGACTTACAGCTCATACTGTACCTGTCATTCGGTGGGTGGACAGGTGGTATGCTGGCGGGATGCAGCCACCCACCGATGACGTGGGGGGAGCAGGGTGAGCTAGTGGTCCTGTGTGCATGGGAGGGGTGGTGGAGCCACTAGATCACCAGGGAAGTAGGTGTGGGCTATTGACTGCAGTCAGGGACTCGGGTGGGAGGGGGGTCCACTAGACTACCAGGGACTGTTGCATCTTACATTTACCATGATCACAGCAATGGGTGGGGGGTTCCACTAGACCACTAGTGATGGTCATAGTTATATGTATCAAGGTATCAGGTGGGAGGGGGGACCACTAGACCACCAGGGATGGACATGATTAATATATCTTGGGGAATCAGGGATTGGGGGGCACTAGACTACCAGGGATTTCCTTGCAAACATATACCCGGGATCCCCACAGCACACGTCATGCTGTGCAGGGCACCAGGCGCAAGTCACCAGCCTGTCCTGCACAATGCATGCAAATGGGGCCATAATGACATGCAAATGGCCCCATTTGCACCTTGCATATATTATGGCCTCATTTGCATGCCCCCTGCTGAATATCATGGGTGATGCACCTAGCGCAACTGCACTTGCACTGGCGCATCCCTGTGCTCCCTACCAGTGGCTTGCACCAGCGCAGTGCCACTGTGCCATGCACAGTTTGTGCACTGCCCATGCCATATTCAACAGTGCTGCACCATGGTGCAGCACCATTGAATATCGCCTGGACCTGGCCCCGATGCATCACAGTTGCACTGAGCCCAGGCTTGCAACACTGCCTGGTGCAGTCTGAATATCCCAGCCAGAATGGACACAGTGAGAAAATGCAAAACTAAAACTTATAATAAATAACAATAAATATGTAAAAATTATATTACTGTACAATACAGCTGTAACCCTCACAGGCTTACAAGCAAATCACTAGGATGAGAGTACACGTGTTGTGTTGTATAATGTTTCCTCAGGGCTCGACTTTGAACTGGGCTAGCTGAACAGCACGGGTACAGCAAGGCTGAAATAGATCACAATAATAGGCATTGAACTGAGTCTGATTTCAATCAAACTCTTGGTCTTTTTCATTCAGTTGCTCTTACTAGTGTATTCAATTGGCATCTGCAAGATGGTCCAGTTCAATACAGAGCATTGTAGGAATCAGGCCAGAGATCCCACCAATCAGCAAAAGTATTCCAGTCAATCAAACACCTCAATTGTTGTTTGTTACTATTTTCTGTGCAACTGATGTGGAACCTACAAAACAGCCACTGCTTCAGGTGTTATCAAGATCTTAATAAATAAATAATAAATATCAGACTGAGGAAGTTGTGGCCAATTAAAACAGCCTATAATTTAATCACTCTAGTGTGCCTTTTGATGGGCAGGAGCCCAAACTTAACAAAAGTGCATGCAGCTGTCACCTCATGGCAATTAGTGTAAAAAACCCACAGCCAATCCTGCATCGAGGATTAGTCCACCAACTGGTGTTTGTATTTTGTTTTATGAATAACAATTTTTATTTAGATGATAGTATTGCATAATACAATAAAAACAGAGTCCACAATTCATCTTATGTACACCACAGTGATACAATCTGGTTTACCTAATAAAAGTAAGAAAGAAATAAAGACAGTTATAAGGAGTTAATTTTAAGTATAGGAGGAATATTATCTTCAATTAATCTCCAACTAATACTCAGAATGTCATAATCATCTTCAAAATGTCCCACCACAACTTTTCATGCACCAAGGTTTCTCTTAATAAATTCCATCATCTGTGTTCCTTGAAGGTAGGTAATGCTCTGCATTCCACCTTTCTAAAATTTATCATTTTGTAGCCATGGTGGCCAAGGCTAAAATCTTATTTTTCTCTTTTGTTAAAGCATGGTAATAATTAAATAAGAAAATAATTGAGTCTAATTCTAACTCCACTTGGAGCATTTGTTCAATTAAGCTTTTTGGTTTTTGCCACCAAGGTTTAAGTTTTGGACAACTCCAGATGTTCCATATTAGCTATGAATCCACAATTATGCCAGCATTTTGCTTGTCGACTACTAGCTATTTTGCAATTGTAATGGAGTTAAGCATGCTGTATTATTCATTTTAATTGAATTGATTTATTCCGAGCCGATATATGAAGTTTGTTGGCCAATAATGGCCTGGCTTGGAGGACAGGAACACCTGGCGCCATGGCTTGAGGGACAGGGAAGAATCCTCAGGATCACCAAAGCAGCTGCACAGGAGAGGGAGCTGGATGTCATTGTCCACCTAGGGACAAATAACCTGGCTAAGAAAGGGATCAGAGCAGTGCAGGAAGAGTTTGTGGAGTTGGAGTGGCCTTATTGACAAGTAGCACACACAGTAACCTTCTTGGAGGTGCTGCCTGTCTATGGTGTAGGTGAGGCTAGGTGCTCCACACCATGGAATTAAATCAGTGGTTGAAAAACTGGTGCAGAGCTCAGGATTTGGCTTCATTGGGGACTGGGGGTCCACCTGGAGTGACACTGAGCTATACTCACATGATGGGCTGCATCTGTCCAGGAGGGAACCAGGATCCTAGGTGATGGGTTTAAATGCTTCATTGGTAAGCATTTAAACTAGCCAAGGGGGGAGGCACTGGAAAGGAACAGGGAAATCCTAGTCCCCCCAAAAAGTCAGGGTAGTAAATGAGATAAACACCAAGATAGAGATGTCGTTAGGGAGAAGGGCAGGGGTAAATGGAGAAAGTGACAAAGGCAATAAGGACAGGGATGGGGCAAAAAGGAGTAGGGCCATTAGGAAATGGAGGGTAATGAGTACCAGTGCCCGTAGTCAGGGCAACAAGCAGTGGCGGCTCTACACCAGGGCTCGCCAGGGCACGTGCCCCAGTAAAAAAATGCTGTGCCCCAGTTGGTGCCCCATATGCTGCAGAGCTTCCCCCATTGTAACAATATATCAGTGCCCTGGCTGCAATTTGCTGTGCCCCAGCTGTGCCCTGGTAACCATTTGTGGCTAGAGCTGCTGCTGGCAACAAGCTCCTGAATTGGTGGCTTTGATGGAAGAGGGATGCCTGGATATCATAGCAGTCACAGAAACATGGTATACAGAGAACCATGACTGGATGTTAACATACCAGGGTACATAACCTACAGAAGAGACAGGGAGGAGAAGAGGGGGAGGAGTAACTCTCTATGTAAAGGAAGGGATAAAAGCAACTGAATAAAAGAGTAAATAGGGAGGAGAGGAGGCACTGTGGGTCACCTTATAGACTGGAAATGGCACCACAATATGCACAGGGGTTGGATACAGACCCCAATCTCAGGGGGAAGGAATGGACAAGGATATGTTAGAAGGCATTCTTAGGATGTCAGAGAAAGGGGAGATACTGTTGATGGGAGACTTGAATATGCCAGATGTTAACTGGAGCACATTTGCTGCAGCCACATCTAAGGGCAGTGCCATTCTCGATGCCCTACAGGTGGCATGCCTCAGACAGCTAGTTTCGGAACCCACTCATGAGGGAGCAATCTTAGACCTTGTACTCTCAAATGGGGACAGTGAGAGAATCTCAGATCTAGAAGTGGGTTGCCATCTGGAAACAAGTGATGATCAAACAGTGTGGTTCATGATAAACTCAGCTACAGAGTAAAGCCATACAAAAGTGAGGGTACTGAACTTCAGGAGGGCTGACTTTGGCAAGATGGGAGAGTGTCTTAGAAAAGCACTAGCAAACAGGCTAGAAGGAGGGGTGGAGCAACAATGGGGAAACACAAAACTGCCATCACAGAGACAACAAGCCTTTGTGTGAAGCAAATAAACAAATCAAAATGAAAGAAAAAGCCACTATGGTTCTCAAAAGAGGTAGCAGGGAAAGTCAGGGAGAAAAATATAGCATTCAGGAAGTATAAGGAAACACAGAAAGAACAGGACAGAGATCTGTACCAGTTAAGGCAGAAGGAAGCAGGGTGGGAAGTCAGAATAGCAAAGGCCCAAACTGAGGAAAAGATAACCAACTCAGTTAAGAAGGGGGATAAAACTTTTATAGGTACATCAGGGAGCGTAGAAAGACAAAGGGAGGGATAGTGAGGCTGAATAGAATGGACAGTGGGTGGGCAGAGAGGGACAGTGAAAAAGCAGGGATACTGAACGAATATTTCTGCTCAGTATTCACTAAAGAGGAGGAGGGAGAGGTGCCTAATCCAATTAACAGAAGCTCTTTGGATGGGGGGGTCGATCCAGTCCTTTCACAGAAGAAAGGGTTCTGAAAGAACTCCTAAAACTGAAGGTGGACAAAGCAATGGGGCCTGATAGAATTCACAGCACAGAGAGACAGACCCAAGGCAGCATGGTCAGGGGAAGGTCATGTCAGATGAATCTAATTGATTTCTTTGACTGGGTGACCAAAGTAGTAGACCAGGGGGCTGTTGACATGGCCTACCTAGACTTTAACAAGACATTTGACACAGTCCCACACAAAAGATTAATTGTCAAATTAACCAGCCTGGGAGTGGGTCCCAGGGTGGTAGCCTGGGTAAAACATTGGTTGGACAACAGGACACAGAAGGTAATTGTAAATGTAGTCCATTCCTGAAGAAAGAGGGGTTACTAGTGGGGTACCGCAGGGTTCAGTACTGGGTCCAGTCCTTTTTAATGTCTTTATAAGTGACATTGCAGAGGGACTAGAAGGAAAAGTATGCCTCTTTGCAGATGACACAAAGATCTGCAACAGGGTTGATACACAAAGAGGTGTGGAAAGGATGAGAAGGGACTTGGCAAGGTTGGAGGAATGGTCAGAAGTATGGCAGCTTGGATTCAATGCAAAGAAGTGCAAAATAATGCACTGGGAAACAAAAACCCAGGGGAAGATTACACAATAGGGGGGAGGTAGTAACAACAACAAAAATGGAAAGGGACCTGGGGGTAATCATATCAGATGACCTTAAGGTTAGCAAGTAATGTGAGAAGGCAGTAGGGTATACTGGGATGTATAGGGAGAAGCATCACCAGCAGAGAACAGGAAGTTGAATATCCCTCTGTACAGACAGTTGGTGAGACCCCATCTGGAGTACTGCATCCAGTTCTGGACACCCCATCTCCACAAGGACATAGACAGAATAGAGGCAGTCCAGAGGAGGGCAACTAAAATGGTGCAGGGTCTGCAAGAGAAACCATATGAGGGGAAACTAAAGGAGCTTAATATGTATACCCTTGAGGAAAAGAGGGAGAGGGGGGACATGATAGAAACTTTTAAGTACTTCAGTGGAATCAACAAAGTCCAAGAGGGTAGCATCTTTCAGAAAAGAGATGTGCAAGAACAAGGAGACACAATTTAAAGATGGGGGGGACAGTTCAGGGGCAATGTGAGGAAGTATTTTTTCACAGAGAGGGTCATGGATGCATGGAACAGCCTTTCTGAGGAGGCTGTGGGGTCTAAAACTGTGGGAGAATTCAAGAATACATGGGACAGACATAAGACAATTCTTGTGGTGGTTAAGAAGAAAAAGGCTGTCGGTTAACTAGGATCTGCAACTTATCCTGTAGGTAGGAAATGGGCAGACTAGGTGGGCCTAGCAGTCCTTATCTGCCATCAAAGTCTATGTTTCTATGTTTCTATGTAATGTTATATTTCACCATTGTTGGTAGGTTATTTGTAAGCCCAGTTACTGGTTCCACTTAATATGTGCATTAATACTTTTTCATTATAATTACCTGTTATATTAGTACAGAATCTATTTAACAATTTATTTTCTCCTTTGTTAATTGTTCTGGTATGATGATCTAATAATCTATTAAATCCATGTCTGTCCTTGTTGAGTATAATGTCACTATCTGTTGGAAAGATGATTTCAATTTCAAGTAATCGAAAAAATGAGAATCTGCCTTTATTACATATCAATAAGTCCTCATATCTAGGACACTTTGCTTAATATAAAATATCTGTCCATTGTATACAGTGTTGTAGCTCTAAATCCATATGACTATGCTGACCTTTTGGCCATATCACATGGTTATCCCATATATCAGTGTATAGCCAAGGGGTATTATCTGCAGCTAAAATTTTGTTAGCTTTCTTAAGAGTTGTATACACATGAACAAATACTGGAACTTGCAGCAGCAGCCTAGGTATGTTAATTATAAGGGCTTCAATTCTAATAAATTTTGATACAGTCTTTTTAATAATCTCATTCAAAATTTGGTATTCCTTTTTGGGGTAAAAGGCCCATTTCCATAACAAGGTACTGTAGAATAATGAGCTAGTGCATAAACGGTAGGGTCTGGACATCCCAGTCCCCCTTTCACATGAGGAATAATAATTTTTCCCATGCTATATGTGGTTTGCCTCCTCTTCATATAAACTTCTTGATTAATCTTTTGAAATTAGCAAACCAACTTTCCTGAGGGAGCCAAAATATTCTGTAAACCATACATAAAGTGCAGAATTATCATCATTTTATCAGGTCAATATGACCTATAATGAAAGAGCCAAATTATGCCAGTTGTCTAAAAGATCCTTAATTTTGTGCAAAGCTTTATTGAAATTTAATGTAACATTTTTATTCTGATCATTTGTCAAAGTTATGCCCAAGTATTTAATTTGAGAATCAATATTAAATTATTCATGAGTAATAGGTAATAAGTTATCCCTTGTCTTTGTAATTCTAATAATTACTGATTTTGACTTGTTTAATTTATAACCAGATATTCCTGTAAAGTGATCTACTAAAGACAAAAAGTGAATTATGGAAGAATTAATATTTTTTACCACAAGTAGTTTGTCATCCACAAACACATTCATTTTCTTATAAGATTTATTTATTAGAACCCCCTCAATTCTGTTGTCCTCCCTAATTTTGTTCAAAAAGGGCTCTAGGCTCATTATGAAAAGTATGGGTGAGAGGGGGCATTCCAGTCTAACTCCATTCCTCCTCTCAAACTGTTCACATAAAAAATGGTTGATTTGAAATTTAACAAACGTGGTTTGGTACAGTGCTTGTACAATATTTACGATCTGAGATGGTATCTCCATAATCTTAAAACTTCCATCATATATTGCCTATTTAACACATCAAAGGCCTTTCTAGCATCCAATGCTATTATAATATGGAGTATGTTCTTCATCATCATTACTCTGTATGTAGAGAATAAAACTGAACTTGCCTATTGGCATCAGCTATGTTTTGTCCTTTGATGAATCCATAATGATCTGGTTTGATTATTTGATGTAATGCAATTTTAACCTATTGGCTACACATTTCACTATTACTTATAGTTGGTATTGAGTAAAGAATTGGGTGATAATGTTCTTGATTATTAACCAGCTTCCCTTCCTTATGGATTAAAAATAATTTTGTCTTCTTGCATTGATTTAGGAATATCTATATTTTGATGTGTTAATAACTGAATTATTTCATAAAGTTTTAGATGCTAATTTCTTTTTGAAGGCCTTACAAAATTCATTGGTGTAGCCATCCAAACCTGGGGTCTTACGATTGGGTAATTGTTCAATTGCTTCCTTGATTTCCCTAATATTATATATTATATAGTACTGATTCTAGTTTATGTCTGTACTCTTTATCTCAAATCCTTTTGTATTTAAACCTGGACCTATTGTGCTAGCAGTTATTTCTTTATGTAACCACAATTGTATTATATGTCTGTCTTTCAACTATGTATCTGTACCCCTTCCCCCAGGACACATCTGGAAACGAGCAGTTGACTGCTCAGCATGCCTTCCTGGTTAAACGCTTAAATAAATAAATACATAAGTTGTATACAGCTTTGATCCCACTTATAGTTACTTATATTTAATTTGCCAGCAAAATGTAAAACTTTGGAGTGGTCTATTTTGTTATCTTTCTGAAATTGTTTTTGTAATAATCGAAGAAAGCCCTTGCTATATCTTTATCATTAGAAACTATCTGGACTTCTGTACTTTCAATGGTAGGAATTATGTTATTTTCTTTCTCCTTTTTAGTCTAGTTAGCCAAATATCTACCTGATTTGCCCCTTCCAAATATTTAATAGATTTAACTTTCATAAGAGTTTGAATTGTTTCTTTGTTGATTATGTCTTGCCTTTTAATTCTAAGTTCTTCCCACACTGGACTGTATTTGTCATAATTTTGTATTAATAGGGGTTCTATGTCCTGAATCTTTTGGTCAAGGTTGTGAATTGATTGATTGTTTTTTTTTTAAACAGCATATTTTGACATGAAATTGTATGCCCCCCTTAGGAAAGCTTTAAGGGGTGTCCCAAAAAAATAGATTTTTATCACTACTATAATTTGTCTAATAATAATATTCTATTTTCTCTTTAATCATCTTCAAAATTGTGAATCTTTAATAGTTCATTATTACATCTCCAGTTTTTAGTGAATAATCTATTTCTTTCATCGATTTAAAGGTACATTGATACAATGGCATGGGCTGAAAGGAGGATTGTATTAATAGTGACTTTTTTGTTGAAATATGTTAATGATTTATTAATGAATAAGTAATCAAGTCTAGTAAACTGAGAATTTTTTTTATCATGTTGAGTGTATTGTTTAGAAGTGGGGTTCAGACTATGCCAGATATCAACTAGATCGCGATTTAATAAGAATATATTTAAAATGTTGGCTAAAGCAATGCTGGCTTTGGTAACTGGACCAGTTTTATCAATACCAGGACAAAGTAAGGCATTCATATTACCACCTAAAATTAATTTTCCAGTGTCAAGTATAGATTAGTGATATCTGCTAAGAAGGGGGAATAATTATTAAATGGGACATACAGTAACCCAAGAATGAAAGTTTCTGATGCAGTTTTAAGTTTAACCAGGATTATTCAGCCTTCCTGATCTTTTAAGGAGTCTAATAATTGAAAATTAAAAGTGTTTTTTTTTTATTAAAATAGCTACTCCATTAGATTTACTAGTACCTTGGGAGTAAAAAATATGGGGTAACCATCTTCACCTTAATTTGACCATTTATTTTTCCAATAAATGTAATTCCTGTAAGAAAATTACATCAAACTGTTTTTTTTTTTAATGTGGGTTAAGATACGTTCCCTCTTGATGGGAGTATTGATATCATTGACATTCCAGGTAGCAAATTTGATTATTTTATGCATCTAAAATGAAGAATTGTGTAATATGTCTGCCTTACCAAAATAATGGACCAGATTGTTAACATACTATCTACTAGTCGTGAAAAAAAAAAACTAAACCCTTAACACCCCCCTTCCCTCTGTATAACAACTGTTATATATTTAAATTGTAAGGTTCCCTAATAAGGATAACTCTATTAATTACCCAATAACAACTCTGCCAGACTCTCATTACTGCAGCTTATAAGTTCCTGCTGTGCCTCCCCTCTCCCCATATAGTCTTTATATTCTTCCTTCATTACAAAGGTCTTCTTAGATTTCTTAATAACCTGTAATGGAAAGAGAAGAAAAAAAAGGTATACGGCAGGAAAAGTAAATGTATTGTCCACCCCTCTTATTCAACAGTTTCCATCTTTATGAGTTGCTGATATTATATATAGTTTTTAAGCTCTGCTCTTATAAAAAATTCTGTTTTCAATATATTCTTAAGTTCCTTAGTTGCTTCTTCAACTGTTTCATAGATATATCATACCCCCCTCATGCATCACCTTTAGCTTGGCTGGATAGACCATAGTTGATTTAATTGACCTGTCCCATAGAGTCCTCCTCTTATTTGGCCAAACTTCTTTCTCTCCCCTATTAATTTAGCTGATAAGGCATTGACTATGGTGATGGAGGCTCCTTTAATGGCCAGTCTCTTTTTAGTATACTGAAGCCATCAGTATTTCCTTTTCTTGAGATTTTAAAATTTAGCCACAATTGGTCGAGGTGGGCCCTGTAGGCCATTGTCAGGTCAAAAAGTCCTGTGCACACCATTGAACTCCATTTTAATCTGATCTACTGGTATCTCCATATATTCAGACATCATTTCTTTTACAACTTTTTAATAGGTTTGTCTTTTTCCCAAGTCACAGGAACACCCAACACTCTTATGTTCTTACAAGTAGCTCTGGCTTCAAAGTCCACCAGTTTGTTTCTGATTTCTTTATTCACGATTTCCAAATCATTTAATTGCCTAGAAAAAGGAGTATTTAAATCTTCCAAATCAGATATTAATTTCTGGGCCTCTTTTATTTCTACATGGAGCGACATATTTTCATTTTTCAAGGAAGATACTGTTAATTGAAATGCATTGATTTTATCAGTCATCCATTTGTTTGCCAATCCCATTTGTTCAGTTAGCTTAGTTATTTGGGAAATTATAATTTGGGCCCAGAGAGGGGGTCTCTTCCCAACTATTGTCTTTGTTGGTTTCTATTGGAGAAGAATCTTCAGTATCTGATCTACTATTATTCCCCTGGCTCACTCGCCATTGTGTAACCAAAGGTGTCTTACCTGGGTCATTGACAAGACCATTACTCAATTTCAATAATTCAGAGTTGGTGGAACCACCAAGTAAAGGGGGTTGATTTAGAACAGTTTTAGAATTCACAAAAAACATTTCTTTCTATGCAAGCTGTTAATGCAGGCATAGAATATTGCTCCAAAATTGTAAAAGTATTAGAAACACATTCCTTGCCCCACTTATGGGGCTCTGAATTGAAGTGCTGGCTTGGTCAGAGCTAGAAGAACTATAGGTTAAGGTCTGGTTGGTGTTCAGGTTTCCTTCCATTTTATTAATAATTGCTGCTACATTCTGTGTGATGTCCGGGTCTCGAGTCATTTCTTTGGGTTCTATTGCAGCTTTGCTAGGAGGAATTGCTTATGTAACCTTCTCCTGCATCGCGGAATTGCCGGCTTCCTTCTCGAAGATTATTGCTATATTCACTCTAGAGGGAACCTTCCCAGAGCTTTTGGTTGTTGTATTTTTAAAAATGACATCTTGCTCAGGTTGTTTAAGACCTCCTTTTTTAAGAAAGATAGGAGCTGGGGTTAAAGATTTTATATTACCAGTTCCACGTGGATTGGTATCAGGCACTGATAAAGAACCGGCAGGAAACATTGCCGTGTAAGTGAATTATTGTCCATTTTAGTGACTGTGGAGGTCAGAGAATGCAGTCAGGTTTTATTTTATGAGTTCTCCCCAACTTAGAAGTAGTAGGGTTCCCGACCATTTTCTTCACGTTCTTCTTCTTGGCATCATGTGGGGTTCGGCACTAAAACTATCCGTAGCGATTCTGAATGGAGCGAGAGTAAAAGACCAAGTAGGCTTCAACAAACTATAAAACAGAGTTGTGTTATGAAGCTTTTACTCAGGCAGGCATTTTGAGTTGTATCTGCAGTCGGTACATGCTCACATACCTGAGAGCTGGTACAGAGTAACGGTCAGCCCTGAAGTGACGTCAGAGGCATGCTCACTTTCCTAGATCTCCCAACTGGGTGTTTGTATGACTTACAGCTGAGGCAGTGAATGAGGTGCTTAAAGAAGGAGATGGATCAAATGTGCTGACTGAAGTAGGAGATGGACAATCAGAAGGGAAAACATTGGAGTAATTACTGTCAGAGTGAGTTTAAGGAGTGCAGGAAATCAGGATCTGAAGACATGACACTGAAGCTCTTAAGTCATGCAAGCATGTGTTGCAAAATGAACCCACAATTACCAATTGCACAGCTTGCCACATAGCATTTAGAGTAAACCTGTGAGTCGGACTGGTGGCTCTGCAGTTTGAGGCACTGGGCACCCATACCTACACCACCCTGGTCACCTGAGTTGAGGAACAAGCTTGGGTCAGCAGAGGTCAGCAGGGGAAGGGCTGGGAGACAATTGAAGCAGCCACTGAGCTGCTCTCTTCTCCTGAACTGGGAAGGCACACTACTCACTCTTCTCTGACACCCAGTGGAAGCTGGATGTCAGAGCAGAGGTCTGGGTGCTGACTCTATTTTGGGAGGGTGGAAGGAGGCTGTGGTTATAGGGTGCATGGTGACTCCATGCACATGTGCTCATGGGTGTGCCACAGCTCTGGATTTGGGAGAAAACAGTAAAATAGTATGTCCCTCTGTAGCCATGTGCAATGACCCTAGTGCTCTTGAACTCCCTCCATGTGGATCCCCACCGTGTAATGGTGGGGGAAGCAGCTAATGGGCTTGGGAGCTGCCAGGTACAGGCCCAATGTGAGGTGCAGGTGCCCATGGACAGCAAACAGCAATATTTAAAAAAACAGCTAGCCGGCCCAGTGGTGTAGAGGGTTGAGGCACTGGCACCTTACCTCGACCTACGCCAGTGACCCAGGTTCGGGAACAGACTCAGGTCATCAGGGCTCAGCAGGGGGAGGATAGGATCCAGCATCTGATGGACTGCTCTCCTATCCTAGGGTGGGTTTGGGACAGGCCTCGCTCATGTAGCAGCCCCCAGTGGAGACTGGAAGCACTACAAAAAGCGTTGTGCAAGGGGAACAAGAAAACCAGAAAAAACACCCCGAAAGTCTAGCCAGATGATGGCTGCCGGCCCCAAGCACCTCCGAAGACCCACCTGGAGAGCCACAGAATGCCTCAGCAGCTCCTGGGACCAAAAGAATAGTGTGCTGGTTCATCCTGCTGGTGTCTTCCCCCTTGGAGGAGAGGGGACCCATCCGGTGAAGGGTTACACCGGACTACCCCGAGGAAGGCTGCAGTTGTTAGGTAGGTGGTCGAAGGGGGAGATAGTAGGGGAATGCCTGTGGACCATAGCGGCCCGAAGGAGAGGCAGCTCTGGAGCAAGTAGGGGTACAAATAGATAATGCAAAAAAAAAAACAGCTGTATTAAAAAAAAAAGAGTGAGCCTGTGAACTGTGTCAGCTCAGGGATCACATTCAGGACAATCATAGCTGAATACTAAGTGATGGGAGACTGAGACAGGACATTTCCTTAACAGACATTACCAGAAACTAGAAGTATCTTTTTGGTTTTCTGAACATAGTGAGTTGATGGGGGCGCTATTCATCTACTGTTTGAATTTTGTTGGGAACACCGGTGAGGGATAGACACTCTACTGCCTGTGTTATTCCTATCTGATTGACAAAACAGTTCATAGAACAGAATTATTGATCAAGAGCCCCTTTAGACATTTTGCTGGACTGCTAATAAATCAGATGGTACACCCCTTTAGGAGCATCAGTCAGGGTCCCTAGTTGTTAAATACCATGTCCACTGTCTGCAAAGTGAGTGACAATAAGGTGTATGCTGTCAGTGAGTGTAACTGTTCACTGTCAGCCTGTCCTGCTGTGTAGTATACAGCTGCAGGTTACCAACAGTCAGCCAGTAGTTACTGTGCCCCAGTCATCGGCATCAGTGTGCATTGTGTACCACTGACCAGCACCTCATCACCAGCAGTGTGCCTTATCAGAACTCCAGCTACAACATTGCCATAGCTGACTATTTCACCAGCCATGCAGTCAGTCAAGTGGAGAGTCCAGTACTGAAGTTGTAAGTATTTACGTAGTGCCTGTTTATTTTGGGTTTGCATTTGCGGTCCGCCACTGTGTGGAAACACAACATGGAGTTACTAACCTTGTTTGCTGTACTTCAAAAGTCACTGGGGATGGGGTTGTTTGGTTACTTAAAGTGCCCCAGTTCAAGATCCCAGCATCACAGACCTTGGGCCTACTCCATTACAACCCTGGGTAGCCAGTCAGAGCTGCAGAAGAAGAAGAAATAGAAACATAGAAACATGGACTTTGATGGCAGATAAGGACTGCTTGCCCACCCAGTCTGTCCATTTCCCTACCTATTGGATAAGCTGCAGATCCTAGTTAACCGACAGCCTACTTCTTCCTACCCACCACCAGAATTGCCTTATATCTGTCCCATGCATTCTTGAATTCCCACTGTTTTGACCCATGACCTCCTCAGCAAGGCCATTCCATGCGCCCACCACCTCTATGTGAAAAATACTTCCTCACGTTGCCCTGAGCCATCCCCTCTACCTTCAATTTGTGCCCCTTGTTCTTGCACATCTCTTTTTCTGAAAGATGCTACCTCCTGAACTTTGTTGATTCCTTGAGGTACTTGAAAGTTTCTATCATGTCCCCCTCTCCTCCTTTCCATGAGGGTATACATATTAAGCTCCTTTAGTCTCTCTTCAGATGGCTTCTGGTGCAGACCTCCTGCACCATTTTAATTGCCTCCTCTGGACTGCTCCATCCTGTGTATGTCCTTGTGGAGATGGGGTATCCAGAACTGCACACAGTACTCCAGATGGGGTTTCACCAACTGTCTGTACAGAGGATAACAACTTCCTGCTTTCTACTGGTGATGCCTCTTCCTATACATCCCAATATCCCCAGCCCTCTTTACTGCCTTCTCACATTGCTTGCTTACCTTTAGGTCATCTGATATGACTACCCCAGGTCCCTTTCCATTTTTGTTGTTGTTAGTACCCCCCCCCACTGTGTACTCTTCCCTAGGTTTTTTTTTGTTTCCAGGTGCAGTACTTTGCATTTCTTTGCATTGAATCTAAGTTGCCATATGTTTGACCATTCTTCCAACCTTGCCAAGTCCCTTCTCATCCTTTTGACCCCCCTTATGTATCAACCTTGTTGCAGATCTTTGTGTCGTCTGCAAAGAGGCATACTTTTCCTTCCAGTCCCTCTGCAATGTCACTTATAAAGACATTAAAAAGAACCGGACCCAGTACCGAACCCTCCGGTGCCCCACTAGTAACCCCTCTTTCTTTGGAGTGGACTCCATTTACTATTACCCTCTGTGTCCTGTTGTCCTGTCAATCTTTACCCAGGCTACCACCCAGGGACCCACCCCAGGCTGGCTAATTTGTTTATTAATCTTTTGTTGGGACTGTGTTCAATACCTTGCTAAAGTCTAGGTAGGCATGTCCCACAGCCCCCTGGTCTACTACTTTGGTCACTCAGTCAAAGAAATCCATTAGATTCATCTGATGTGACCTTCCTGCTGTAAATCCATGCTGCCTTGTGTCCTGTGCCCCACTGGCCTCAGGGTACTCAATAATTCTTTCTTTCAGAAGTGATTCCATCATTTTCCCTACCACTGAGGTCAAACTAACAGGTCTGTAGTTTCCTGCCTCTGCTTTGCTCCCACTTTTGTGATGGAGAATCACATCCGCCTCCCTCCAGTCCTTAGGTACCACACCATCTTCCCATGATTTGTTAAAAAGGGTAGTCAGTGGTGTCACTAGTTCTCCCTTAGTTCATTTAGAATTCTGGGGTGAATCCCGTCAGGGCCCATTGCTTTGTTGTCCTTCAGTTTTAGGAGTTCTTTCAGAACCCTTTCTTCTGTGAATGGACTGATATCAACCCCCTATCAAGATTACTTCTATTGATTGTATTAGTACTTCCCCTCCTCTACTTTTGTGAATACTGAGCAGAAATATTCGTTCAGTATCCCTGCTGTTTCACTGTCACCCTCTGCCCACCCACCCTCCCCTTTATTAAGCCTCACTATCCCTCCCTTGGTCTTTCTTGCTCACTAATGTACATATAAAGGTTTTATCCTCCTTCTTAACTGAGTTGGCTATCTTTTCCTCAGTTTGAGCCTTTGCTATTCTGACTGCCTTCCCACTTCCTTCTGCTTTAACTGGTACAGTTCTCTGTCCTGCTCCTTCTGTGTTTCCTTATACTTCCTGAATGCTATCTTTTTCTCCCTAACCTTCCCTGCCACCTCTTTTGAGAACCATAGTGTTTTTTTCCTTCATTTTGATTTGTTTGTTTGCTTCACACAAAGGCTTGTTGCCTCTGTGATGGCAGTTTTGATGTTTCCCCTTTGTTCCTCCACTCCTCCTTCTTGCCTGTTTGTTAGTGCTTTTCTGAGACACGCTCCCATTTTGACAAAGTCAGCCCTCCTAAAGTCCAGTACCCTCACTTATGTATGGCTTGACTGTGCAGATAAGCCTGTAACATTAAAGGGGAGCATGTGGGTTACTGTGATCTGTTATTGATTGATTGAGTGAATGATTGCTTGATTGACTGATTGATTGATTGATTGATTTTTAGGAACCATGGAAGCCCACTGGAACAAAGTCCCATTTTCATGGGCAACCTGGGATTAGTTACAGATAACAGCACACATTGGCTTCAAACATCCACAGTACATACTGGCTTCAAACATCAAGAAACATTGCACAGAAATTAGTTACATTTAAGGTATTTTGTGCAAAAACATGCTGTGCAAAAACAATTAGTGCAAAGCGGTACAAGAATAAGAAGAAATATCCTGACTAATGTCTGCCTGCATTGTGGGGATGTGCTTGGTGGGGTTAAGCCCGACTGTGCAGATAAGCCTGTAACATTGAAGGGAGCATGTGGTTACTGTGCTCTGTTATTGACTGATTGAATGATTGATTTTTAGGGACCATGGAAGCCCACTGGAACAAAGTCCCATTTTCATGGGCAACCTGGGATTAGTTACAGATAACAATACATACTGGCTTCAACCATCAACAGTACATACTGGTTTCAAACATCAAGAAAAATTGCACCGAAATTAGTTACATTTAAGGTATTTTGTGCAAAAACTAGCTGCGCAAAATTGCAAAGCGGTACAAGAAAACTGCAGTTCTCTGCAAGAACGTTTAGTGCAAATTGGTACAACTAAACTACAGGTTCAACAGCTCTACAGAAAATAGACAGCTTAGCACTAGATGTATAGCGGCAAGGAGGAAGAGTATATAGGTAGGCTACATTCACCCATTACATAGGCAGGTTTTCAGCGGTTGCATTGGGCTGTAGCTAGAAGGTGCTCCATGAGGGCTAGCTTAAAGGTGCTGGGGGATTGGCAAGCTTAGATGGGAGGAAGAAAGGTGAAGTATGAACTAACTTAAGATTTACTCCCTGGGTGTTTGTTTTATAAATGTCATTATTTGTCATTTGCACTTATGGTGTCAATTGCTATTCTTGATTGAGACATTAATAATTACATGGTATATAGGGGCATTGTTTTTGTTTAACAACATTGTCTGGCTGGGTTGGGTTGGTCTAGAAGCGAGAAGGTGGGTAAGTACTGCATCTCAGGGGGTGATACTACACATTACATCAGGCCCACTTTCACCCTCTGGATGCAGGTATCACACTATTGTTTATAAGATACAAACCCACAAAATGTCTAATTAGAGAAAGAACCAGGGCCCTTCTACCTTACACCTGCTATGGCAAGAGTGCATCACCACTTGATAACATGGCATCTTGGTGACGTGAGCGCAGTGGCTATCCAAGGATCTACATCCCAGGAAGGGCATTGTTCATAGCAACCACAGAAAGGCGTACACCATCATACAATGGGCAGATCCCATCTCATTAGTTAAAATAAAAAGAAAATGTCTGGGAGACCAGAAAGGTTTTCATGTTCTTCTCAAGAAGTTCATCCGAGGTACTGTTTCCAACAGAAGATGAAAGAGAGTTCCAAAGTTGTGGAACTGACACAGTAAATGCCCTCTAACCTGACCTTTTCAGTCAGGAGTGCAGAACAGTCAAAATGTTTGTTTTGGACAAACAGAGAGGTCAGGGAGAGGAATGCAGCACCAAAAATTCCATTAGCTTATAAATCACTTCTCTCCTGATGAATAAAAGTACATGAATTTGGTCTAATGTTAATCATACCAGAAACTGTAAGGGCCTGGGGAGAGTTTGTTTGTAAATTTGCTGCTATATTCTTTTTTAAGTACCATTTTTATTAAAAAATAAAAAACAACATATTCTGGGAAATGTTACAGAGATTGTGATGTGGAGGGAGATAACCATAAACCCTCAAATTTTGGTCATGCAGTAAGTTGAAATATTGGGTCAGTTGATATATATATATATATATATATATATATATATATATATATATATATATATATATATATATATATATATATATATATATATAAAATAATACATGGTAGTGTGTTTTACAAGACTTTTACACATACCTGAGGTGTTGGATGCTACATAAACCCCAAGATCAAACCTCGAGGGGTTTAGCTAAGCATCCAACACCGAGACTATATGTACAATTTGAGCTTACACACCACCCAATGTTTTATTTTATATAATTGCTGTGGTCGCATTTTTATGCCACAGGAATTATATAAAATATGTGCATTTCTTTGGTGTAGGAATTGGAAAGTCAGGCTTTTTTTTGAATGAAGAACTTATTATTTAGTAACTTATGTAACATGGAATTGAAACAGGAGGCAAACATTTTCAAATTAACACAACAAGAAAACATGAACTAGAACAGTAATAAAGCAACTAGCAAGAAACTATGGTTCCTTCGATTTCCCTGGTGATGCTGCTCATGTGACCTGCAGAGGAAGGGAGAGGAAAGACAAAGATAGGGATGTGGTGATTCTCCAAAGCCTGTGCTAATCTGTAAGGTGTCTGAGCTAAAGCAATATGTGATTTTTTTTTCTGTTGAAGGGTTTTCAAATGCAGTGTAGTGGAAGCCGCTGTGTGACTTGTGCTTTCTCATAGGAAAAACGGCGTGTGTTTGCTGTTTTAACCAGCTGGTTATAACGGCAAATTACAACTGGGTTTTCCTACAGGAAAAAACGCAACCCAGTAATTATAATAAATAAGGAATTTCTGAAGAGTCATTTGCTGGGATCCTTTAAACATGAAGGACAGTCTAAAGTACAGAAATATCTGTTTACTGTTTTGGTCAATGCAGCAAAAAATGTATCCCTAGCATGTGGTTTAAACATACCCTCCACACAGGATTAATCTGATTCTCTTAAGCATGTTTCTTAAGAGCAGATATATTGAGGGGAATATAGTGTGGCACTGCCCCTGTTTTGTGCTGTAATGGAAAGGTGAATGCTTGTCTTTTCTGGGGGTCTTATCTAGCCTTGTCATAACCTAACCAGAGCTGTGCTTACTGGATATCCCTGTAGAAGACATCAACTCTATTCCCACCAGAAGTACTTCTTCTATACTGTTGAATGCTGCCAAAAGACAGATATATTGCCCTTGCTGTGGATCAGACCTGCCCTAAACAGTTATGCTGTGGCACTCAAAAATCAGATCATGTATACCACTGGAAAAAAAAGTCTCCTTCACAGTACTCTCAGGAGGCAACATATGGAGTATAGCATAGGGTCACCTTTTCTAATATAACTGATGTGAGTGTGAATAAAAAATGTTCTCTGCCTGAGGGAAACTAGTAGCACTGTGGGTTAACCAGGCTGTGGTCCCCTGCACGGTGCTGCAGAGCCCTTAAGCTTTTGGGGTGCACCAGGAATGGTTTAACTGACTTGCTAATCACCTCATCCAAGACACTGTTCATGTCTCCCCCCTATAATCCATTTCCCCCTGGAGGAAAGACATTTCTACTGAATGCTTTGGAAAGAAGACAGTGGTATCTATGTTTGGACCATACACTGAGCCCAGTGCATACAATTGCCCTGTCCAGGTGCAGATCTGGATCAAAGCATACCTCATAGTGGGATAATTAATGGCCTTAAGAGTGGCCTAAAACTTAGCCT
Organism: Neoceratodus forsteri; assembly: GCA_016271365.2. Lineage (NCBI taxonomy): Eukaryota > Metazoa > Chordata > Ceratodontiformes > Ceratodontidae > Neoceratodus > Neoceratodus forsteri. The sequence goes on along the minus strand of CM028129.1, from coordinate 1,397,693,731 downwards.
GGAGCTATATATTTCCCCCCTTCCCAGCTTTACAAATAAAACTGGCTATGCCCACAGTTTTTCATTTTAATATATGGCAAAATCTTATTTCTTTTCATTACAGCCTTAAGATCATTAATATTCCATAACATAATCTGAATATGGCCGGCCTTCTGGCACTGCGTTACCACTACCAAGCACAATGCTGATGACCCAGGTTCAGAAGTGAGCCCGAGAAGTCAGAGGACTGGCCAGGGGAGGAGGATCAAGCATCCCTGTGGAAGCGGGAGAGGCAGACTGAGCTGGCAAGGTGGGGAGAAATGGAAGACATCAGTGCACGTGCCATGACATCATTGCATGTCACGCCTCCCACAGGGATAAAAGGAAAATCCTGCTCACGCATGATGACCATTGGCCTCTGCATGCCCCACCACTGATGACTCAGGCTCCTCCTGGAAATCTGGATCTGGTCTTGATGGCTTGAGGGACTCCCCACCACCCTGCCATGGAGGTCAAGCTGTGGGGAACTACAGGACAGGTAAACCCTGAGGAAGCCAGAGTAACAGGGTCTGGGAGGGCCAGCAGGAAGGAAGGAAGGCAAACCAGGATGGAGAGAAAAAACATAATCTGAATACTCTCTGCCATTATCTCAGCATTTTAATAGCAATCTACACTTCACATTCTTTCTGTGACATGGTACCTGCACACTGCCTTTAGTATTTAGTGCAAATGAAAATGCCTAATCAGCATATTTTAATGCAGCCTGTGTCCCCAAATATGGGTCTACCTACGAATGAACCCATATAACTTACCCCTCTCCATTCCTTCCTCCTCTAGATGGCTTTGCCAACAAAACAAAACTTATCCCTCATACTCAAACCCTGCCCTGAAGTTCCCTTGCAAACTAACTGTAACTTTGTGACATATTCCACAGATAAACAGTGATAAATGTAATATTAAACCTTAATCAGCTGTAGTGATAGTGTTTGTCCTCCACCCCCAGACACAGCAAGTTCATCTAGGTTCAGGTAGGGAGGGGAGCAAATTACAGATGTTTCTCACATTTAGCCAATGAGCAACACTAGGGACTCTTCACTGTATGGCACTCATTCAGAATCCGTCGGTCATGTAGGTTAACAATTTACAAAGATAAAAATAAATATGGGTCTGGCAGTATAGCCTAAATGTTAGAGTAATGAGCTGTGAATGAGCCTGGTACATCCAGTAGACCTGGGTTTGATTCCCACAACCTTCACTTGCGTACTGTGTAACTCTAAGCAAGTCACTTAACCTCCCCAGTACTCACAGGTCACCCCTGAAAACAGGCACTTGTGCCTAGTGGGCCTTTCCCAGTTACCAAAGACTAAAATAAAATAAAAATAAATAATACTGATAATCTCCTCACATTTATAGACACTATAAAATGGACAAACCTACTTTCATATCTACCCAAACAGTATATGCCGTAACGAATAAACATAGGCTGATATATTCTGTTCTACATAAATCATCCAGATCTCCCTGCAAACACTCAGAAGTGAAGAAACAGGGCATAGCCCAAGCCCAGAAACACTCTCACCCTGACAGTGCAGTGGCTTTGCATATGATGTCTGCACTGGTGGGATAAAATTCCAACGCTGCTGACATCTTAATGGTCATGTTATCTTTGGAGATAAATGCAAGACCACAAGATACAGTCCAGTACCACTTGCCACAGTGTTATTTATATATTGAGCAGGAAGTAACCTAATGTACCCAACTTGAGTTTTATTAGGGAAAACAGCTTAGAGCCCTCTTAATACAATAAAGCAATGAACAATTTGTATCAGGTCCACAGTACAGAGCTGATCCCAGGCAGTGATCTCTCAAAAAATTTCAGCAGGTGACCAAACCTCCAACCCATACACATTGTGCAGATGGTCAGTCAAAAGAGCCTTAATGCCCATGGTGGGAAGGCCACTTTTCCCCTCCATCTTCCTCCCCCAGAAGTCTCCCAGCAGCTCGAAACTCTGTAATCTGTTAGAGGGTCTTGATATCACTCATTCTGAGCATGAGCTGACAGTTAAAGTCCGTGCTTAGTTCACCACATTAATTTAAGGGTCTTTTCAGTGATAAACACCTCAGGTCTGCAAAGGCACTGCAATTTATAGCTATAAAGACATACTAGAGGAAGCTGCCTCATCTTTTGCTACCTTATGCTAGGGGTCAGCAAAACCCAGGGAGTAAATCAGCAGTGAAATGCTACTGAGCCAAACACAGTACCTGGGTTGAAATGTTCTGCAGATCTTCAGGTCACCAGAGTTGTTGAACATTGGCTCATTAATAGTATGCCAGTATGCTAGCAAACAGCTTCTGGATAAGATAGACTCCACCTACAGCAAAATAGCTAGGTTTGTGCGAAGATGCCCATATGACACATAGAACTGAAAAATGCAACCAAACATAAATGGGACACACTACAGATTAGACTAAACAAACTTGGGGTATTAACTGTGTTCAAAATGGCCAAAGGGATGGTAACAGTTCACCAAGAGATAGTCACCAAAGTCATTAATTATCAGTATACCATGTGAGAGAGATAACAAAGGGCTCTGTACACTTAAAGAGAATTCCGATTATAGCAAAATGACCCAGAATATACTATTCCAAAGATTTGGAACAAACTACCACCAATTCCAGGGCTCCCATATCTACAGGGATTCTTGTATTTTACAGGGATTTGGAGGCGTCTACAGGAAAACTCTTCCCATAGACTTGCATTGGTTATACAGGAAAACAGGGCAATTCAGCTTCCATAGGAAATAATGTAATCTACAGAAAAACCCAGGAATATCACCCTGGAGTTACAGGGAAAATGCCAAAACAATATGGGAGCACTGCAATTCTGAGAGGTTGTTAAACTCGAAATGGTTTCAAAGCAGTACTGAAAGATATATTTCTGGATTCATGCAAATGTCGTTGGCTAAGTGTTGTGAATGAGTCAATTCTGTAAATGTTAACCATGCTATTGTAATCTGAGGGCCATGCACACCCAGTTGCCTGATGTCCTGTAATGCATGTTTCACTGTTGTCAAATGTTTACCATATCTAAATTTTAAAACTGATGAATGTCACCACACCTGTCAATATAAATTATTATATTAATTGTTATGAACTGCAACCCAGAATCGTACAAACCACTGGACAAGTTTGAAAATAGGACCAACTGGTCCTTAAAGTTTTTATCCTGTCAAAAAATAAAGAAATCTGCTACTATTACATTCTATCCTCCACAAGAGCCTCTTCCCTGTTGACAAGCTACTCCACTTCATACATAGATACATAGATGTTGTCAGCAGAAAAAGGTTCTTGGCCCACCCTGTTTGCCCACCCTACTTAACTGTTCTACCTTGCCCTTTTGGCAATCCTTCCCTTGCCCACTGTCTTCCCTTTCTCTAACTAAACCCATCAGTATGCCCCATCCCTACTTGAAGCTGATGACTGATTTGGCCTGTACAACTTCTTCAAGAAGCTCATTCCACATATCCACCACCCTTTCCATGAAAAAGTACTTACAGTATTTACATTCTTTTTAAATAGCCCTCCATTAACTTTAATAAATTCCTCTGTCCCTGTGTTTGAACTCAGTAAAGAATAGTTCCTTGGTATTTACTCTGTTTATCCCATGCAGGTATTTGTATGTCTCAATCATGTCACTCCTTTTCTCAAGCACGTATATATTTAAAGAGCTAGTGTACTGTCTGGAAGCTGCCTGCAATTAATTGTAACTTTCAGATGTAGTCAGCTATCACTTTTATCTCAATTATTTATTCTTTTCTGTTTGCTAATTGGAGATTTTCCACCTGGCAGTACTTGGGTGATGTGTGGAGCAGCACTCCTGTCTGGAGGGGAAAAAGTCAGTTCTGTTCCTCCCACTACATCAACACTGAAACCACACTGACTATGACATCACTAGTAACCAATGAGAACCATTTCTCACTGCCAGGTTTCACTTTCACATGAGGGCAAGGACTGGCTCTCCCTGGTTACTAGTGATGTCACAAAGTTCCTGCATTTTGATTGGTAGCTTGTGAAAATCACTGCTCAGGCTTTAAGGATTGTGGTGCCTCAAGGTGTTTGGTCTCATTTCTGATGATGTAGTGAGAGGAACAGAACTGACTTTTTTTTAACTCCAGACAGAGTGCAGCTCCACATATCACCCCAGTACTGCCAGGTGGAAAATCTTCTAATTAGCAAACAGAAAATAAAAAAATACTTCAGATACTGAAAGTGATAGCTGAATGCATCTGAAAATTACTATTAATTCCAAGCAGTACACTAGCTCTTTAAGTCCTGCATCCTCTCCTCTTGCACCTTATCCCTAAAGCCATGGGCCATCTTAGTTGCCCTGTGCTGTACTGCCTCCGCCTTGATGCAGCCCTTCAGGTGAGGTTTCCAGAACCTTGCACAGTATTCCAGGTGTGGCCACACTCGTGACCTGTACAGTGACATGATCACCTCTCTCCCCTCTACTACTCTGTAATGAAAGTGTATGGTGGAAAGCCAGCCTGTTGATTCTCAGTTTTGAGGGGCCACATATGGGAAAACTACCAATCCTTCCTATGCAGCTTAGCCTTCAGACCTGCAAACTTTTGTCTCTCTTTAAGGAGCTGTTGACTGTAGTCAAGAAAAATTAAGATTTTGTTTCTGCCACTTTTGATGGAGCCTCTGGATCGGGATACCCTTAGCACTGACTATCTGTCCTAGAATCACAGGAACTTTTCTTGAAAATGCCTGACTCATTCAGCAGCCTTTAGCTTCTTTCCTGGCATCAGATGGGCCTGTTCAATTTCACAATGGATGCCTTCTTCTCCCAGGTCTATGGTATCCAGAAGCTATTTTTGCATGTACTTGATCAGATCCCTATCCTCCTCCTCCCCGGACACCAAACAATCATCACATTACACCTCTGAGCTCTACTCTCTTGGTCATCTATGAATCAGGCAGGAATGTCAGTCTCCTTTAGTGGAGCACACTCTTGGGCCCAGCCTGTCAGCAGGTTTTCCACTGCACTGACCCATTCTTCCACCTCCAAGAGTCCTGTCACATGAATGGCTGTGGTCTCAGTAAGTCTTACAATTATGCATTGAAGGTGGTTTATCTAAGCTGTTATATTTGTAAGACTGGCCCAGATTAATTCAGAAGTTAGTTATGAGGGCCATCAGGGCTGAATCAGACTCTGTGGTTGCGCACTCAATGACTCCATGGTGCCAGCCATGCTGTTGGAGCATGCCTGGATCTTGGGAGGTAGGCCCAAATGTGCAGTTGACGGTGCAGCTCCAAATGTCAGCTGAGCTCTTTTTTTTGCTTTGGTTTGTTTTTTTTTTGTTCCGAATGCTGACTGCTCATGGCATAGGTATACCATTTTGTGCAAGTAAATAACAAATCCCATAAAGGGTGCCTCTGGTTTTTATTTATTTATTTATTTAAACATTTGGTAACCAGGAAAAGCACATTGAACCTGGGCTCATTTCCAGGTGTGACCCAGGGGAGGGGAAACAGGTATACAAACACTTTGAGAGAGACAGACTGCTTATAGATGCTATTACATTAGATAAGTGAAAGTATACAAAATGCTATTGCCGAGGCATCAAGTGTAAGTACAATAGTATTAGGTATTTACAACAGCAAGAGGCACTCAGCAGTAGCTTACACAGCAGTATGCACATCAGAATTTACAAAATTTATACATCAGTGTGTACATTTGTATTTACAAGGTTGCTTGGCGATACAGGTCCTCAGCTGAGAGGAGTAGGTGTGGCACTTGATTGACAGGAGCACACAGGGGTGGCAGTAGGTGAAGCTGCTGTTTAATAGAATAGTGAAAGGGGAGTTTCCAATGGGGGGGAGTTTGTTCCATGGGCAGGGGAGCCAATAGGAGAAGGCAGATTTACCAGCTGAGGAGGATGGTTGGGGCAGTGTGAAGGATCTGGAGTCCCTGGACCACAGACCATAAGGGGAGTATGGCCATGGAAAAGCACTCTAATAGGTAGGAGGGTAGCAAGCTGAACCAGTATTTGGATATAAGATTAAGAGAGTGGATGTAGCATCGATGGGAAAGAAGTGCTTATGCCTAGTGTGCGTAGGGAGCAGTGCTATGTTCTGGGGGAGTTTGTGGCAAAGCAGCAGAACGCATTCAGGAGGGTGTCCAATCTGGATAGAGTTGTTGCTGGAGCAGTACTGTAATCCACATCTGCACAATCAAAGATGGGAGTGATCATTTTGGATTGGATTTCATGTCGGACTGGCAATGAGAGATAGTCTCTGTTCCGGTAGAGCATACCTAGCTTAGGGCATAGTTTAGAAGTAATAGCTTCTACATGATTCAAGAAAGTCATATGGGGTCCAGCCATACACCAAGGTATTTGTATTCTGTGACTGAGTCCAGTGGTGTCCTATTCAGTGAAGTGATGGGAGGGGGTGGAGGGGCTTTGTTTAGTTTTTGTACCATACTGAATGATAGACACTGTTTTTGAGGTGTTGGTTCTTGGTTGGTTGTTTTTGAACCAGCACTGAATGCTGCAGAAATCATTCTGGAGGGTAGCTTGAACAACAACTAGAACAGGACCAGCACTGAAAAGAATAGTGTCATCCACATACATATGTATTTGGGAACGAGTGCAAGCAGAGGGAAGGTCATTTATGAATAATGAAAATAGGATGGAGCCAAGAACAGATCCTGAGATACACCCATGAGAATTGGGAGTGGTGATGTGCAGTCAGCCACCAGACTGATTGGAGCCTGTTGTTTAGGTAGAAATGGAACCACTGGACTGTGATGGGGGCTAGTCCTGCCGCCTAAAGTTTTGCGAGGAGAAGAGGATGGGAGACTGAGTCAAAGGCCTTTGCCATGTCTATGAACATAGCTGCTGTTAGATGGTCTTGGTCTGATGCAGTGTGGATGTGATTGGTGATACGCATCAGTGAGGAGATTGTGGAGTGCTGTTTTCTGAATCCTGATTGGTAGGTGGAAAGGAGTTCATTATCTGTGAGGTACTCCGTTAGCCTGGTTTGGACAAGATATTGTTGTACCTTGGCAAAGCCTGGGAGGAGGGAGATTGGCCTGTAATTACTATGCACTGAGGGGTCACTGCCTTTGTGAAGGGGAATTATGCATGCCGATTTCCAGGCTTGCAGTACCATGCCTGATGTGAAAGAAAGATTTAGGAGGTGGGTTAGTGGCCTGGCAATTACTGGAGCTGATATGAGCAGGTGCTTTGAGTGGATCCCATTGGGACTGGACTTGGAGATATTTAGCGAGCAGAAGGCGACGAGGACCTCTTGCTCAGAGATGGGTGTGAATAGAAAAGTGTTGTTGCAGGTGTAAAGGAGGGTTCCTTCAGGGGGCTAAGGGAGGTCATCTGGGAGGGCATTGGAGGTGAAAAATGTATTTAGGGTGTCAACAATGCTGATAGGGTCGGTGATTGGTAAGCCATTTACCTTAAGGGTTGGAGTGTTGGATTGAGCAGGGGGATCAATAAGGGAGTGCACTACTTTTCAGAAGTTGGATGGATGTGCATGGTGCAGCTGAGATCTGAAATAGTCAACTTTAACTAGCCTTATAGCCTTAGTGCAGGCATTGCAGAGGGAGTTATAGACTTGCCTGGCTTGCAGGGTAAGTTGCGATTTGAAAAGGGACCACGCCTTGTTAGGGGCTTTACATTGGGCAAGGAGAGATGCTGAGATCCAAGGATGGTGGCGCTTCTTTACCCTCAATTTTTTCAAAGGGGCATGGGAGTCCCAAACTTTTGTAAATAAGTGCAGGAACTGGGTTAGGGCAGAGTCTATTTCCGATGCAGAATAAACCTGTTGCCAGTCAGCATGTCCAAGGTCATCCAGGAGTGAATTGGTATCTACTGTGCTTAGAAGGTGTATTTTTATGTATTTCGGGGCTCATTTGGGTAGCTGGATTTTTCTAGTGCAGTATGTGACACAGTGGTCACTTAGAGCATTTGCAAGTACACCTGATGAGGTCATTCTGTGAGGGTGAGAGGAGAGGATCCAGTCAATTAGCGAATGGTTTTGGGAGTGGGGGTTTATCGAGTGAGTTCTGTGATCAGCTAGGTAAGATTGAGGGACTCTATTTTTGAGATGTGAGCCTTGGAGGAGAGGGCAAGTCAGTCTATGTTGTAGCCAGTCCAGTAGTATCAGCTCTCTTTTGCTGCTAAAGGGGTATGGTGGCTAGACAAGAAATAAGTGAGTCATGGGCTAGTCAAGGTGAGGCATAGATCACCCCTATAAATATTGGGAGTGTGGTGGGTAGAGTGAGTTGTGTGAGGATAAGCTAGTGGGAGCCTTAGCATGATTCTCTTTTGGTGACTGATCAGGACAGAGGGTGCTTTACATAGATTGCCACACCTCCGCCTCTCTCGCCGTGGCCTTGCCATAGCAGTGTGTAGTCAGGGAGACTAAGTGAGGAGTCAGGGGTCCTAGCAGACAGCCAAGTTTCCATTAGGTAGAGAATATCAGGGGTATGTTCTGTCATCCAGCATTTAACTTGGTCAGGTTTGTGCAGAATGCTTCCGATGTTCATGTGGGCAATGGAGAGGCCTTTGTGAGAGTTTAGTGGCTGGGTTTTCAACTGTGGACGTGGGTTAGATTTGATGTCCCCTGCAAGGAGTAGGATGAGGAGGAGAAAAGAGTAGGTAGCTGGGAGTTTGTGTCTCCTAGTGGATAGTATGGATTTTGGAGTGGCTCTGGCAGACCAGAGTAGGGATGTGTATGTTACCAATTGTGGGTGTAGGATACTGGCGCTAACCAGGAGGGAGGGAGGGAGGGAGGAGGAAGGCGACAGAGGGGAGGTTGGCTGGCCTGAGGCAGAGAATAGGGAGGAAGTAACAGTTGGAGCAGGGAGGGAGGGCTGGGTATATGCATTTTGAGTTTAGGATTGTGGGAGCCGAGGTGAGGAGATGTGAGGAAATGTATGTAGAAAAGAGAAGCTGGTGCAAATCCATTTGAGTTGCGATGCATTGTAAGGATGAGGGAACAGGCAGAGGAAATTCCAGTCTAGGAGAGGGTTACTCACTATGTGTGTAGTATGTCTGAGAAGTGTAGCTATTTATACACAGGAGAGGGTTTTAAAAGGCATAACAGCCATGAGGTTGGAGCCGGGAAGGAGGGAGGAGGGGGGTTATGAGTATGAGGAACTACTGGTGGATAGGGAGAGTTGGTTTTAGAGGGTGTGCTTGAATGTGGGGAACACTAAAGAAAATCTCAGCAAGAGGGCTGATGCTAGCTGATGAGTTATGCTGGGAGAGGGAGATTGGTAGACTTTAGGTTGACAACAGAGACTAACATAAGTTATGCTATAAAAGAAAGAACTTGGTAGCCTTAAGGTAGATGCAAGTGAATTCTAATCATCTACAAAGGGCATATGGTGTCAAAAGCATTGGGATGTACCATTTTAGTAGGGTGGGCAGGAGGCACCAATGGTGCCTCCTACCCTACTAAATGTTTATGGTTGCTTAGGGGACAGCCATACTAACTAGAGTTCACCATTCCTACTGGCCAGGCCTTGTCCCCAAAGGATAGTCATCATGCCTCTACTAAAATGCTTATGGTTGCTTCAGGGAAAGACACGCTAACTAGAATCCACTATTCCTATTAGCCAGGCCTTGCCACCAAAGGATAGTCATCATGCGGAGTTGTGGGCCCATTCTTGTCAGCAAGCTCTAAGTAAGAGCCTCAAAAGGTCTGCCATATCCCATGTTCCCCCACTCCGCCTGTACCACCATATGCTGGAGGAGAGGAGAGGAGAGATCGGGGGGACATCATAGAAACATTCAAGTACCTTAAGGGCATAAACAATGTGTAGGGGGAGACATCATCCAATATAAGAGATGTGCAAGAACAAGGGGGCATGATATGAAATCGGAAGGTGGCAGGCAGAGGGGAAATATGAGGAAGTTCTTCTTCATGGAGAGGGTGGTGGACACATGGAATAGTCTGCCATGGGAGATGGTGAGGGTGAGCACAGTAGAGGGTTTTAAATATGCATGGGACAGGCATAAGGGTACCTTAGAGGTGAGAAGGTGAGTTGAAAAGCCATTGACCAGTTAGAGTCAGAGGCCACAAACTAGTGTAGGGCTTTAGAGCAGACTGGATGAGCCTGGCGGTCCTTATCTACTGACAATTTCTATGTTTGCATGTTTCTATATCCCTGTAGAGGATGCCATCTGTTTTCTGTAACAAGCAGACTGTGCTGAACTGACCCTCAGTCCTTCATACTAGTTCAGAGGGCTAGGGGTACATAGAAGGAAGGCTGTTTAGGCCCCCAAAGATGTCCTGCATCTGGCTGATGGAGGGGCATAGTGTCTATGGCTGTGCCCACTCTACTGACTCTGTACAATGGAGATTGCATTCTGCATTTGGCACTAGCACCCCCCCCCACACCTGTGGCTGCCCTGTAACTGGCTGCCTGCATAGATGTACTGGAGGCATTGGCTTTGGTGCTGTGTGAAGCATGCATCCTGGATTGTGGCTGTGAAGAGGACAGCTCATGTTGGTGTGGGACTTCTGTGCACCACCAGTCCACATTACCACTACTACATGGATGGACAAGGCCATTAGGAATTGGGTCCTTAATCAGCTGGAGACCACCCACTCACATGTCTCAGTGAGGTATTGATCCAGCTCAGCCACTGCATCCAGTAGTCACACTGTGAACCTCCAGGTTCCAGTTCAAATTGCACCACAGCCTTGAGTCCACTGTGTGACCTTGTGCAAGCTACTTGACCTTCTTGTGTTAAGTTCTCCCAGCAGTAAAATAGGGTAACTGAAGGACCACGGATCAAGGCCATTGGTTTTCAGTTTTTACCCGAAAAGCCCAGTAAAATTCTGGAATTTTGACTGTCTTCACACTGGTAATGACAATTAATTTTATGGAATTTATCATTTTATAACAGAACAGTGAACCACAGAACTTGCTTTTTTTTTCTTTACATTGTTTCCTGTACTAGTTTAATTTTGGTATTTTTCATTTGCTTGCTATCCCACATTAAATGTACAGATGATAACTCTGGGTCATGCATATGTCCTGTGTGTTGCAACAGTGAACAGCACAATGGAGGAAAAGGATCCAAGGGTAACTGTTGAATGTAAGCTGAAGCCAGGCAGGAAATGTGTTCTAGTCAAGAGAGCAAATCCAATGTTGGAATGCAATAGGAGGAGTTAAAGAGCAGGTCAAGCAAGGTGATCCTTGATGAATACAGGGTTTTGATTAGTATATATACAAACACTGCTGCACTCATTACAAACCCGGAGTGATGCAGCTCAAATCAACCTCAGCAAAAACAACCTTGATGTCCCCCTGATGAAGCCTCGTGAGATAGAGACAAAGCTCTGGGTGTAGTATCTCTCTTTCTGCTTTTGTCTAGCACCGCGTGATTTATCAATAAATTTGGAGCATATCTATATGCCATAGCTGAGTGTGTTTTGGTGCGCTGTTTTTGTCAATGCTTTGATTAGACTGCACATGAAATACTGCATCCAGTACTGGTAGCCACTATACTGAAAAGGCGTTGAAGAGATTGATAGGGTCCAGCATGTGGCCACTAAGCTGATTAGCTGCTAATGAAGCAGGAACTGCAAGGAGAGATTGGGCAGAGGCAATAAGGCTGAGAAAGGCACTGCTAACAAGGCTGTTTAACTTATCTCTGGACTTGGGGAGAGTACCAGGGGACTGGAAAAGAGCAGATGTGGTGCCATTGCACAGAGAGGAAAGAGCGAGCAACTATTGCCAGATCAGTCATACCTCAGTGGTAGGTAAGCTTTTGGAGGCCCTCCTTAAAGAAAGGTTAATACAATATCTGGCAGAAGGGGGTCTTCAGGACGACAGACAACATGGGTTCATGGAGAGAAAGATCATGCTAAACAAACCTGATTGAATTCTTCGATTGGGTGACAAGGGTGAGCGATCGGGGGTGGTGAGCGTGGCCTGTCTGGACTTCAGCAAGGCCTTTGACACCATCCCTCACAGGGGGCTTGTGAGCAAGTTGAGCAGTTTGGGAGTAAGAAAAAAATAACAAACTGGGTGGAAAATTGACTTGGGGACAGAGGTCAAAGAGTGACTGTAAATGCGGTGCACTCCAGGGAGGAAATGGTGACAAGTGGGGTACCCTAGAGGTCAGTTTTGGGGCCAATTCTGTTTAACATCTACACTGGAGATGTACAGGAGGGACTACATGGGAAGGTGTCTATTTAGGATGATACAAAAATCTGAAATAGGGTGGACACACCAGAGGGGGTGAACAGATGAGACAGGACCTGATAAAGCTGGAGAAGTGGTCAGAGAGTTGGCAGCTGAGATTTAACACAAAGAAATGCAAAAAATGCACATAGGGCACAAGAATCTAAAGGCCAGAAACACACTAGGAGGGGAGGTTATGATGACACAGCAGGAGAGAGATCTGGGATTATCCTATCTGATAACTTAAAAGAGGCAAATCAGTGCAATAAGATGGTGGGTAAAACAATCGGAATGCTGGCTTGCATGGGAGGTTAATAACTAGTAGGAAAAGAGAGGTGATCGTGCCACTATACAGGTCCATGGTACATCCACATCTGGAGTATGGGTACAGTTCTGGAGACCTCACCTACAAGAAGACATAGATAGGATGGAGACAGTTCAAAAGAAGGCAACCAAAATGGTGCAGGGCATGCATAAGAGGACATATGAAGAAAGGATGGAGGAGCTCAACCTGTATTCCCTGGAAACAAGGAGGAGAGATGGGATATGATCAAAACTTTAATCACCTGAAGGAAATAAACAAGGTGAAGGAAGGAACATCTTCAAGAGGACACCAAATCCAATAACCAGGGACATAGTTTAAAACTGGAGGGTGGACAATACAAAGAAAATACAAGGGGCACTACTTTACAGAGAGGGTGGTGGTCCCATGGAATAAGCTACCTGAGGGGGTGGTGGGTGCAAAATCAGTGGGGGAGATCAAGAGAACATGGGATAGTTACATGGGACTAAGCAATAACAGGGGAACAAGGCCGGGGTGGGGAGTAGGGTAAATAGATAAAGATACATATGGGGGAGGAGATGGGGCAGACTAGGTGGGCCTATGGAGTCCTTTTCTGATGACATACTTCTATGTTTCTATGTTTAAGGATAGGCTCATGGTGTTGTAAATATTAAGGGATAGACAGACTGGAGTATACATGGATGTCTGGCTCGTAAATGCAAGCAGAACTAGAGCATGTGCACTAAAACTGAGAGGACAGGATAATGGGTACATTAGAAAACACTACTTTGCACAGAGGGTGGTTAACACATGGAATCGACTAACCAGTGAGTTTGTGGATGCTAGCATTGATCTGGATTGCAATGGCGGACTGGAGAAATCCTGATCCTGGAGTACTGCATTCAGTTCTGGGTCCCCAGTACAAAAGGACATTGAGGTAATCAAGTGGATACAATAGAGGCTACCAAAATGATATGTGGTTTGAAGATAAAGCATGCACATATCTGATGTCAAGAAGGTTGGAAGAATGCGGGTTGCATTAAGGGAATAGTCACCGAAAGGGTCCCCAGACTCAAGTGTGGGGCTGGTCCCAATGCACTTTCTGTGCAAAAACATTTTGGTTTACTTACTGTTTACTGTAATATAATAGATTGTATCAGACTAATTTTGCTTAGTTGTATGCTAACATCTTCTGTTACTACAAATCCTAGAATACCCTGCAGGTGACATTGGAGCAGTAGGCAGCAGTGAGAAAAGAGAGTCAAGGTTCTACACTCCAGAGCCTGAAATAACACACTCGTCCTTAAATAATTTTCAGAGCTTTAATGCCAAATTGATCAGAATGTGCACAGATGCTCACCACATACCACGTTGTCCCGGCACTTCGGGTCATAACCGTCTTTAGGGGTGTGGTAATGGGAGAAACACATGAGACTTATATACAGATACAAATGAATCAACATGAGATCTCAGTATTAGTATTTACAACACCAACAGAAACAAGCATTTGTCAATGCTGAATGTTGTCTCGCTGGCATTGGCATTGGTAGTGTAGAAGTTAGAGATGCATAATAGGAATGGCAGTGAAGTATTGAACTGGCGTAACCCCACCCTGCAGGGCAGCAGGCATTGGGTGTGCTCAGGGGTGTCAGCTATAACGCTCATGCCATTTTACTTCACCCTACCCTGTAGACACTGACAAGTGTCGTGGTGTGCTTTGGGGTCTTTGGGTCAGTATACATACCCCATTCCATAAGGAAATACACTGAGACGGGTGCAGTATAGTAGAATGGGGTGAACTTTAGGGCCGAACACTCCAAGGCACACCTTGATGCCTGTCACTGGCTGCAGGGTGGGGGTGGGGTGGAATGGCGTGAGCATTGCAGCCAATGATCCAAGTCACATCCCTGATGCCTGGCAGTCTCTACAGGGTGGGGTGTTACATTTGGAAACCCTAACGTCATAGGTGTTTGTTGGTATTGTCACTCCAAATTTTCAACATGTGCTTTTTGTGACCCCAGCTCACGAACAGCAGCATAATCAGTTTGTTAGCCGAAAGGTGGTGTTGCACAGCAGTTATGCCATTTGGCGACACAGGGGTGAAAACACATTTTTGGGCAGGATGTGAAAAATGACAACTGTATTGTTCATGAGGAGGTGTAAAAAAATGGCAACGCTGAAAATATGGAGTGAAAATATGAAAAATTGGTGAAGTCATGAGCATGCATATAAACTGCGCAACACACATCAGTAACCCAATTATTTTTGGGATTTTTTTAGCCACATTTTCAACATAGGCATTTTGGGACTTCCCCTCATGATCAGTGATGCTGTGATTTTGTTAATCTGTCCCAAAAGTTGATTTCCCACAGCGACCACTCCATTGTGCGCCACAGGTGTGGAAACGCATTTTGGGCAGGCTGTGAAAAATGACAGCTGTACTGTTCATAAGGAGGTGTGAAAAATTGCCAGTGTTGAAAATCTTGCAAATTGGCAAAGTTACGTGGAAACTTTTTTTTTTTTTATTTAGTTGTTTAACCAGGTATAGCACACTAAGCTGAAAGCTTTTTTACAGGAGCAACCTGGGAGCACAAGGAGGTTAAGTGACTTGCTTAGAGTCACACAGTAGGCAAGTGGAAGCTGTGGGATTCAAACCCAGGTCTGGTCTGTTGGATGTCACCAGATTTGCAGCTCAGAGCCTTAGACCACTGCACTATACTGCCTCGCTAAACAGTGCAACAAATGCTTGTAACACAGTCATTTTATGGATGTTCGTCACCAAATTTTCAACATAGGCATTTTAGGACCTCTGTTCATGAACAGTGTCACCGTCATTTTCTCAAACTCTCCTGAAAACTGATTTCACACAGCGACCACACTATTCTGTGCCAGACATGCGAAAACACATTTCAGCCAGGATATGTAAAATGACAGCTGCACTGTTCATAAGGAGGTGTGGAAAAATGCCAATTTTGAAAATGTGTAGTGAAAATATTACAAATTCATGAAGTTATGAGTGTGCATGGAAACTGCACAACGCACGTTCGTAAAACAACCATTTTCTGGATTTTTTCACCAAATTTGCAACATAGGCTTTGAGAGCCCCCTCATGAACAGTGGCACTGTCGTTTTGATTAATCAGTCGAAAGGTGATTCCGGCGCAGTGACGCCAAAATCATCTTTGAGACTGAATGCGCCATGACAGTGACTGAATTCATGAGAAGTGGTCCCAATAACCCCATGTTGAAAATTTGGTGCCTAAATTCCCAAACATGCTTGAGATATGCACCAAAGTTAAAAAAACCTAGTTATGCCATTATACAGCTTACCGGCATTTTTCAGTTCACGGTCGGCTTTGAAGAGTGCAGATGTGTTCCCAGTCCACGAAGATTGCGCCATGCCCAGGAGGTAAGTATGGGGTGAGGGGTGGGAGGAGGCAGGGTGCGTGAGAGGGTGGGCGAGACTGGGGAGAGCCACCGAGTCGATGAGGGACCGTTTTCTGCTTTGCAGGTTTTAAAAAATAAATAAATAAATAAACAGGATGGTTTTTCTTTTAGGGTCATTTGACATGCTGGGTGGGCTCCCAGCATGCCACTGAGTGTTGTTTTTGGGGGTTCTGTAGCTGACAGGGGGTGGGCTCCTTGGAGCCAAATGAAACTGGGAAGGGGACATGATGCCCAGGGGATTGGGCACCCCTCGGCACATACAGCAATGGGAGAGGTTGCATTATGTAGCGGGGAGTGGAGTACCCCCATCGGCAAATGACGTGGGTTGGGGCATGCCGACGGGGATTGGGCACCCCTGAAGTCAGCTCTCCATGCAGTGGCAGTCAGCGCCGCCATGTTAATGGAAGGGCTTCACCAGGAAAGGCACGTAGTAGGGAGGGCGCGTTTTGATGCTGCAGCATGATGAGCTTGGCTGTCATTGCAGTGGACCTTTCCTTAGATGTGCTCTCCACATTATGTATTCCTGGTGTGGTGCCTGCATGCTGGTTTATTGGGGAATGAGGGATGCACCTACTGATGCATGGCCTGTATTCGACCAACAGTGACCGCACCTCCAAATGTGCTACTACTGCAATATGTTGGCCACACAAGCGCGAGCCAACATAAAAATCAAGAACATATCAAAACTTGTATCAAAAAAAGAAAATATCATGCTGCTTGGAGAATGGCTATCATGAATTAGATTGATCAAGAATACATAAATATTATAGCATATTGCAAATACCACGAAGCCAACCTTGGTACACTGTTTCACTGGAAAAATAAAGTTAGAAGGGGGAGATGATAGCAATCTACCTTCCAATGCGATCAGCCTTTAACCTCCTATAGGCAGAGACAGAGACAGATAGAGGGACCCTAAAGCAAAGTGACAGAAGAAAACAATATTAGAATGGTGACAAGAAACATAATCTATTTCTAAGCAATATTCCAAGCAGTATATCATAAGTAATACATATCAAATGATGATCAGAAAGATGAACTCATAAAATAAAATTCAACAGATGTATAATATCTATAGATTACTGCTGGATCATTAAATAAAATATAAAAGTCTGCAGATCAAATATCTACAAGACCCTAGAATCCAGGAAACCATCAAGGGGCATTAACTTAACATAGAGAGTGGTATCCAAAAGACTAAATTTAAATCAATCAAATAAGGTTTAACATCCCAAAAATCATTACCACCAACTGGTTTAATGCTCCTAAGTGTATAGATCCAATCGTTCTCTCGTTTCAACTGGTCATTAGTTCTGTTGCCACCCTTTCTTTTTGGTTTAACATGTTCGATTCCCATGAAATGAACACGTTCAGCATTAGAATCATGGCATTCCGTAAAATGGACACCAACAGGAGTGTCTTATCTATTATTTGTGATAGACCTCACATGTTTCTGAATATGCTGTTTGAGAGGTCTAACAGTGTGCCCCACATAAATCATATTGCAGGGGAACCACAAAAGATAAACAGTGAACACAGTGTCTAAATGATGCATTCTCTAAGTTTTAGTGAAATGTTCTCAAAAGGGGATGCTGGAATTGATTCCTGTCTCGCACTGGAAGAAACCTGAGGATCTGTGTGGTAACCAGTTCCTAAACCTGTGTGTGTGGGGGCTGCTAATTTACTCTGTACAACCTGGTCTTTAATATTTTGGGCCCTGCAGAATGAAACTCTGGGTTTATTGCCCACTGCTTTAGAAGCTTTTCTATCACACAAAGGCTGGTGAAGTTTCTATGGACAATCTTGCCAATTCTGCCTGCAAGTCAATTGAATTCTGTAACAAATGTCACAGGTTCATCACTTTTACACCTCCTAGATTTCTGGGTATCTTTATATGGTAAGCAAAAACAATGAAGGCTGTGCTAACGGTGAAGATGGTGCTGGTAAAAGAACATCCAGTTAAGAAAGAAAACTATTACCCCAGGCATCAGTTGAAGAAAAGTCTTTAATATAACCACCATACATATAAACAGACTGAAAAGTGAGTAATAAAAGGCTCGAACCAAACCAACCAGCCCCAGGCGCTTGAGGGCAATACCTCTTCATCAGGGGCATGGCTATTGGCACCAATTGTGGTATTATTATAGCTCCCTACAGAGGTGTTTCAAATAGAGTGATAATCTGCTCGCATACATATTCACAGAAAAGTGCTCCTTAAACAGTCAGTTATTATTTCTCATCATAGTTACAAATTTATCTTACAGTAGTCCACTGACACTTATATTTAAATGTGATACTCCAACATGTGAGCACTGTTACATGTCTGACAGCACTTAAAAAAAATATTGTTTTGTATTCTATGTCTAAATTTATTTAAGGAGAATTCTCCATTTTACCATAAAACTGTAGAGAAAAGCTGTCAGAGATGAAACCAATACACAACACTTAATATGAGTTGTGACATTCATGAGTGTAAGAAAGGGTACACAAATTGATCTTTAAGCTTATTAAAACCACCCGTTATCATTTATGATATGTGAATATATTCCTCCAAAAGTATCAGCTACAATTAATTTCTGTTACTACTTTTAAATAAAATCATATATCCAGACATTTTCAAATATTGCACACTGGATATCTACATTGGCAGCTCTATATGCTCACTGAATTGGTTAACTTAAATTAAATTGCTCTACAACTTTAAACATAGATAGATGCAGTCATCCTTCACTGAGAACTGCAACGTAAGGTTCAATGCTGCTTACAAAAAGTCTTATAATAACTTGAACTATCAGTGAAGGAAAGGCTGCCACTCCATGCAATCGTTAAACCCAGGAGGTTTTAAAGTTTTTAGTGTAAAAATTCACATGGATTCTTGCCAGTCCAACTGGTGAAACCTGCCCCCCCCCCAGGTTTATATGGCACATGATCTATCCCCATATAATGAACTTCATAGTCCCTTATTAAATCAATTTCTGTCAGATGTTTGCAAATGGAGTGTGATAAATGTCATCAACGAATTGCCCTGAAGTGCTCCTGTATTCACTCTTTAAGGCATCAAGTGGTTTGGCCAATGTATACTCTGCCACAGGAGCACCACAGGGCATAAATAACAAATTGGGTGTTACATGTTATGAAATGATTAATGTAAACCTCATTAACTCCTATATCAGCAGGATTTAAAAAGCTTTTTCCTCGGACAGCATGTTTGCAAGTAGTACAACATTTGCAATAATAAAAGCCTTGGGGTGTTCTACTTAACCAATCACTCTGTGTCTTGTCATTCTTATGTTTGCTTGCACGCATGTGCAAGAAACATAGTGCCATCATCAGAGATTTCGGAGGTGTGTCACCTCCTCCTCCAATTCAGTCAGTGTGCTGGCAGGCGCGGCCTCTGTAAGCCAATGCATTCTGGAGTTGTCTATGACACGCTCCAAAATGCAGTGGCATACAGTTGAAAGGGGGAGCTATGCTTGAGTGAGCAGTGATAAGATATCGCCTACTCATGCACAACTCCCCCCCCCCACATGCGCCCATGCAGGCGCGCGCGCCTCCCAGACGCACTGTATAGCCGACGGGTGCCCAATCCCCGCCAGCTATGCCCCCAAAGGCTTTAAATGCCACACTGGTGCCCACCCCAGCGGGCAATGAATAATATAGCCGACGGGGTGTCCAATCTCGTCGGCTCCACAGTCCTTCCCCCCGAATAATAGTGCCACGCTGGGAGCCCACCCAGCGTGGCAATGTATCCCAGGGCCGACAGGGTGCCCAATCCCTGTTGGCTGAATGCCCCCGCACAACCATTCTTGTGCCATGCTGGGGAGCCACCCCAGCGTGGCAAATGTCCCACGCCATCGCTTTTTTTTCCTTTTTACCTGTAAAGAAAAACGGTCCAACGTTGTCTCCCAGCCCCTCCCACAACCCGCACCCACCCACTGTGCACCCAGCCTCCCACACCTCCCCACCCATTCTTAGCTCCAGAGCTCAGCGACAATCTTCGTGGACTGGGAACACGTCTGCACGCTTCAAAGCCAACCGAACTGAGAAATGCCGTAAGCTATATAATGGGCTAGATAGGGGTTTCAACTTTGTTGCATATCTCAGGCATTTTTTGAATTTGGCACCATTTTCAACATGGGGTTTTGGGACCTTCTCATGAATGATGTCACTGTCATGGCGTTATTCGGGCCTGAAAGGTAATCTCGCAGTCACTGCGTGAAATCACCCTTCAGGCCTGAATAATGCCATGACAATGACATCATTCATGAGAAGGGGTCCCAAAAACCCCATGTTGAAATATTGGTGCCAAAATTCCCAAAAATGACTGTTTTACGAGCGTGCGTTGCGCAGTTCCTACGCAGGCTTGTAAGTTCGCGAATTTTCAATATTTTCACTCCAGATTTTCAACATTGCCATTTTAACACTCCTTCTTATTAGTAGTATAGCTGTCATTTTTCACATCTCACCCAAAATGTGTTTCTGCCCATGTAGCGCACAATGGCGAAGTCGGTATGCGAAATCAATGTACGGGACAAATTAAGAAAATCACAGTGACACTGTTCATGAGCAGACATCTTAAAATGGCTATGTTGAAAATTTGGTGAAAAAATTCCTAAAATGACTTTTATGAGCTACTGTTGCACAGTTCCTATGCATGCTCGTAGTTTGCAAATTTAATATTTTCATCCAGATTTTCAACATTGCCATTTATTAAACTTCCTTATGAACAGTACAGCTGCAATTTTCATATGCTGCCCAAAATGTGTTTTCACACATGTAGCGCACAATGGTGCTGTTGGTGTGAAAGCAATGTTTAGGACAGATTAAGAAAATCACAGTTACACTGTTCATGAGCAGAGGTCTTAAATTGGCTATCTTGAAAATTTGGTGACAAAAGTCCATAAATGACTGTGTTACTTGTGAGCATTGCGCAGTTCCCACGCACTCGTTAGTGCATGACTTTGTAATATTTTCAGTCCAGATTTTCACCAGTGACATTTTTCCATACTTCCTTATGAACAGTACAGCTGTCATTTTTCACAACATGGCTGAAGTGTGTTTTCACACTTTCAGTGCAGAGATGCGTGGTCGCTGTGGGAAATCATTGTTCACCACAGATAAAGAAAATCACAATGAGACACTGTTCATGATCGGAGGCACCAAAATGCCTGAGTTGACAATCTGCTGTAAGAAATCCCCAACCTAATTATATTACGGGTGTGCGTTGCATGCTCTTCGCGGACTTCACCATTTTTTTTTAATTTTACTACAGATTTGCAATATAGCCATTTTTACACCTCCCATGAAAGAGTACAGCTGTCATTTTTACATCCTGTTCGAATGTTTTTGCACCTGTGGTGCTAAATGCCGAAGTCACTGTGCATAAGCAGCTTTCAGCTAACAACTGATATTCCCCTGTTCATGAGGTGGGGTCACAAAACAAACATGTTGAAAATTTGGAGTGAAAATACCAACGAATGCCTGAAGTATTAGGGTTTTCAACTATAACCCAACCCTATAGAGAAGGACAGGCATCAGGGGTGTGACTTGGGATTCTTGCCTGTGATGCTCATACCATTCCACACCCTGCAGTCAGTGAGAGGCATCAAGGTATACCTTGGACTCTTCGGCTCCAAACTTCACCCCATTCTCCTATATCGCACCCATCTCACCATATTTCCTAATGTAATAGGGTGCGCATAAGGGCCAAAGACCACAAGGAACACCGTGACACTTGTCAGTCTCTGCAGGGTGGGGTGTGGTGAAATGGCGTGGCCGTTATGCCTGACGACCCAAATGCACACCCCAATGCCTGTCACTCTCTGTAGGGTGGTGGTGGGGTTGGCTTCAGTTCAATACTTCACTGCCATTCCTATTACGCAGCTCTGTAACTTCTACACTACCACTGCCAATGCCAGCAAGCAAACATTCGCATTGACAAATGCTTGTTGAACTCATTGTGTACCAGCATGCCCTTAGGGCTCTTTCCTCTATGAAATGTGATCCTGAGTCCCACCTCTTGAGTCTGCCTAAGGTCCCTATCTGTACCTAAAAGGTGCCAGTGTTGTTTAATGATGGATCTAAGATTATTTGGTAAAATGGAGAATTCTCCTCAAATAAATTTAAATGTGGAATATAAAAAAAATATTTGCTGGCAGACATGTAACAGTGCACACATGCTAAAGCATCACATTTAAATATATATGTCAGTGGACTATTATAAGATAAATTTGTAAATATGATGAGAAATAATAACTGTTTTTTTAAGGAGCACTTTTCTGTGAATATGCATGCACGAGCAGATTATTACTTTATTTGAAACACGTGTGGGGGATATAAAAATACCACAGTTGGAACCAGTAGACGCACTCCCTGATGAAGAGGTATTGCCCTCGAAGTGCTGGGGCTGGTTGAGTTGGTTTGGGAGCCTTTTATTACTCACTTTTCAGTTTGTTTATATGTATGGTGATTATACGGTAGAGACTTTTTCTTCAGTTGATGTCTGGAGTGCTGTTTTTTCTTTCTTTACTATCTTTATACAGTAAATCTGTTCGATCTAGTGGAAGTGATTTATCCTTAGCCATGGTAAGTAGTTCACATGAATAACCCCTTTCCAGGAACCATTTCTCCAAGTCTGCAGCCTGTTCTACAAATGTAGTAACATTACTGCAATTTCTGCACAGTCTAAGCATCAAACTGTGGAATTGTTTCCTTCAGTTTTGTGGGGGTGAGCACTCTCAGCTCTTAATACAAAGTTTGTAGCAGATTATTTTCTAAAGCAAGTGGTTCTGATCTCCTAACTTGATGTTCCACAAAATTTAAAATCCAAAAACTGTAAGTGATTACTGTCTGCTGTAAATGTAAATGTGAGATTCAGGTTGTTATTATTGAGCCATGTAACGAATTGTGGAATTATTTGTGTGTCCCCTTTCCAGCTACATATACACTCATCAATGTGCCTGTTCCAAGTTTTGATGTGTTTATAAAATGAGCTAACTATATGGATTCAGTACCCTTAATTCCTCCCACCATCCCCAAAAAAGATTGGCATAGCTGGGTGCCATGCCAACACCCATGGCTGTCCTGCATAGCTGTAAATAGAAATTGTCCTGGAACTCAAAATAATTATGTGTCAATATAAACTCAAGTGCCTGCAATAAAAAAATCAGTTGGCCTTTCCCCAGCTTTATGATGATTTTCTAAAAAAAATATTTGCATGTACGAGTTCCATGTTCACGTTTTATAGAGGTGTATAGGGATTTAGTATCTATTCCCAACCATCCTAAGTTATCGTCCCAAATCACATGATCGAATTTTCTTACTGTGTCTGTGGTGTCCTTTAGATAAGATGGTAATTCTGTCACACTGGCTTGTAAGAAGAAATCTACAAAGTGCCCAATGTTCTCTGTCAAAGAACTATTGCCCAAAATTATCGGTCTCCCCTGGGGGATTTGTGGTGTTCTTATGAACCTTTGGCAAGATGTAAAAGCTGGCGGTGACTGGGTACTCACTCCAAAGGTATTTGAACTCATTCTCTGTAATGTACCTATTAGGGACTGCATCAGTTAACATTTTAAAATGTTGTTTCATATAAACATTGATAGGGTTATTGATTAGTTTTTTGTAATTCAATTCATTTCCCAACAATCCCATCACAATTTCAAGGTAATGTTCCCTGTTCAACATCAAAAGATTACCCTTTTGTCAGCTGATTTTATAACACTATCCTTATTGTCCAACAGTTCTGACCTTTCTTCTTTAGTTAGATTGTAGTTTACAGGGGGGTGATGCATTGGTTAGCAGTTCTTTCACTTGATGTAACACAGCTTTTTCATAAGTCAGTACTGCAGCATTTGAAATTACAGGACAGAAAACTGACTTGCCTTTAAATCAGTTTGTTCTTTGTTTCAAAATGTCTTCAGAAGCAGCATCTCTTCTACTGAAATCTCCTGAGGTCATTTGCCTGCCCTGTGGTGCCAAGCAATGGGTGTTTGCTTGGCATGATGGCAACCCGGGTTTGTGCCCCGAGCCCAGGACATCAGAAGTGGTGGTCAGCAGGAAGGGAGAGCATCTCTCAGATGCTTCCATCCCGGGGGGGGGCCACATTGCACCACTCTCTTAGCAGCTCCTGGTGGTGGATAGTGTTGATGTCCTAGGCAGTATGGGTGGCACATTAGTATGGGAGGGGTGGAACCAGAAAATGGAAAAAGGGCCTGTACCAGCCCCACCAGATGATGGACACCTGCCCCACCACGCTGTGGTCCCCAGAGTGCCCACCTCTGTCCCCCCACATCTGCTCCAGGAGTAGCGTTCAGACTTCTACTCCTCTTCATTCCCCAGTTGGGGAAGGGGCCCTTCCAGTAGGGTTAGAGCCAGACCCCCCCCAGTAGCAGGGGTACACTGGGCATGACCCATGGAGTGAGGCAGTGGGGGTGTGACCCATGGGCAGAAGGGGCATTATGTGAGACTGAAGGAGTGGCAGACTGGGGGCCCAGGGGTAGGTGGCATAATAAAAAAGAAATCTCCTGAATCCAAAGTCCCAGTGGCTGTCGTGGCACCCACCCCTTCTGCCAATAATGATGACAAAGCAGCAGCCCCCATGCAATCCATGTCCAAATAGTATTTGCAGCATCACTATTTTCAAAGCCTGTTATTGCATTCAAAATTAAGTCCAGATCTTCTGAAATATTCAGTGAAGTTTCCAGTTACACCCTTGCCATCTTGATTCACAGAAACTGATTACTTATTCTTTAGAAAAACAACTTCAGTCTTATCTTTTGAAAAACTTTCTCAAATCCAAAATAATATTAAACTCATTAAGCATAGAAGTAGGAATAAAGTGAAGGCCTCATCATAACACCAATATCTAGCAGAGTTTAACTGAGCAGAGCAGATGTTAATTACTTTGAGGTGTGTGTTTTCTTCATGGTTAATCTCTGCGGCCTTTCTGTTTTTTTTGGCACCTCCTCTCTTGCCTCTCCTTGTCTTCCTTTTTCTTATTGTGATCTGGTTCTTTTTTCTAAAAAAATAACACTTGTTTCCCCTGTTGTTTCACCTTCAGTTGATTTATTGCTGGAATCCTGATCTGCACTCCTCGCATGTTCACTGCTTACAGGCTATCCCTTATCAGAATTGTGCTGAAAGCATACTTTAGACCTGCCTCTGCTTTTACTTTTGGATCTTGATTGCCACTTTTCCCACTTGAGGATATCGCCCTTGCTGTAGTCTTTAGTGTCCCTTGTTAGTTTGTTTTGTTTTCTGACAGTACTATCCTTTTCATATTTTAACAGCTTTTTTTGCAATGCTGTGTCATATTCTTTATAATCTGCTCTCTCTCTTTGAACTGTAAGGCTCATGCTTCTAATTTCTTTCAATTCTTCATCTAGTGTCTCCAGTTTATTGGTCTCTGACTTGATAACTAATTCTATAAAGTTTGTAACAAACACTGGCTGCTTTAAGCCACTCCTTTTAAATTCAAAATCTTGAGACCACTGGAAGGATTATATTGATTCTAAACCCTCACAGTGCTTGCTCTTTAGTGAGATATGCTTGTAAGTTATGCAACCAATAGACATGATGAGGGTGTGGGTAATCTCCTGATAAGAGCACACCAAGGTCGTTATTGGAAGGCACAATATTGCGCTTTAGTGCCTTATGCACCTGGGCGGTTTTATCAGGAGATAACCCACACCTCGGAGTGTCTTATTACGCTTATAAAATGGGTTCATCAAGTCACTATTTATGGAAAAAAATTAAAAATGAAAAGAGGGAAAGCATTTTAAGAATTTGAGCTTTTAAAATATAAACTTGTAAAATAGTCCCTTTATTTCGGCTCTTGAATCACAGCACTCCTAGAGTGCTTGAGATTCTGCAGTCTGAATAGCCAAACAAAGCAAACATCCCAAGAACAGAATCACAAAAACTCACTCTGGGTGTGTGCAGAAAAGGGGCAGCAAGCCCAAAGATACAAAAGAGAGGTCTTCTAACAAAAGCTGATGCACACACACACCCAGTAATACTCGGATCAGAGCTTCTTTTATGTATTTATTTCACCACACGCACACACTGACCGAGAGGACTTACGTCCGAAATGCATCAGGTGTGTGTGCAGTTGGTGAAATAAATACATAAAAGAAGCTTTGGATCCAAGTATTATTGGGGAGTGTGTGTGCATCAGCTTTTGTTAGAAGAATTCTTTGTTTAGCTGAATGCACCACAGTTACCTTGTGCATGGTTCGTTTGTGAAGATACAAAAGAGAGGCAAGGTTTTGCATTCCAGAGCCATAAATAACACACTCTGATCCTTAAATAATTTTCAAAGCTTTCATGCAAAATTGCTCAGTGTGTGCCAGACACTCATCGTACACCACTTTGCCCTGGCGCTTTGAGTCGTAACATTTCATCTGGGAGCATGGTAATGGAGAACCTCATCAGCTTATATACAGATACAAATGAATAAACATGAGCTTTCATTAATTTTAATATTTTTTATTATTACATTCTCGAATTAGTACCTTTGAGCTAGAAGCTCTTTACATTGGTTCCATGTCAAGTAAAGTACAAGCCATACAAACAAGGCAAGACAATATTACATGGAGGCATAGATACAAAGTACAATTTAGTTAATAACAAGCAAAACAGATATGAAAGGGAAAAAAGTCATTACTTGGGGAGGGGGAGCAGATAAGTGAGGTGCCAGCCTAGGCCACTGCAGCAGGAACTATCAGTGGATAGTACCCTGAGAGCAGCAGGTGGATAGAGCAGCCAGTGAAGCCTTGTCAGAGTTGGGGAGATGAATGGGGATGAGGGGAAAGTAAGGGGGTTGGACAAGGGTGTTGGAGCAGAGAGGAAAATGTGAGGTGGGGAGGAGGCAGGAACAACAGGTGGAGGTAGGAGGGGGGACGGGGAAGGAAGAGAGGAGGGTGGGGGGAGGAGGGGAAGTAGTCGTGGACAGCTGGCAGAAAGAACTAGCAATGGCAGTCACAGTGGGCCCCAAGCACCAGCTGCTGCTTAAGGTTTACTTTAAATGCTCCAAGTGTGGGAAGATTGGCAATGTTATCACGAAGAGAGTTGATCCACTGTGGAGCTCCGAATGCGAAGGATGGTTGACCTTGGGTAGTGCGGCATTTGGGGGTTAGGAAGAGCTGGTGCTCAGAATTTCATGTGGGACAGGGGTTGGTGCTGGGAACAAGTAATTGTTGCACCCTTGTCGGTAGTTGACCAAGGCGGATTCTTTTGGCCAGAAGGCAGGTCTGGTATTTCAGTCGGTCTGGAAGTGGGAGCCAGTTTGTCTTGGAGTAAAGGTCTCAGGTATATGTCAGTCTTGCCACTCCTGTTACAAGCCTACAGGTTTTGTTAAGTGCAATTGTTATGCGCCAGAGCGCAGTGTCTGTGGCTGAGCCATAGATGGTGAGACCACAGTCAACTAAAACCAGAGAGCTGTGAACAGCAATGCTTAAAGCTTCTGACGTCAGACTATGCTTGTGTCTATGGAGAAGTCCAATGCATGAGTTGATGGCTATGGCGGTGTTATCTGTGTGGAGGGTGTAGGTGAGTAAACTGTCAATGGTGATACCAAGGTATTTGAACTGTTGAACAAGATCAAGTGAGGAATCAGCGCTGTTGCATGTCAAGAGGGGATAATTTCTGTCCTTGTTTTGGGTGCTTGAGAACAGCATGGTCTTAGTCTTTTTGTAGTTCATAATCAACTTGTGGTCATGGAACCATTGTTCGACACTTGAGAAATCATGCTGGAGTCGCCACTCAAGGGCACCTGTGTCTGCGCCACTGGAGAAGACAACGCATCATCTGCGTAAGGATGATGCGACTTTGGAGGCTTGAGGGAGATTATTAAGAAACAAACTGAAAAGGATGGGGCCCAGAACTGAGCCTTGGGTGATGCCAGAGCAAACAGAGCTGACTGTCTGAGAGGACAATACCTATCTTGACTTGTTGGGATGACTATCTAGATAACTCACGGAACCAGTTGATGGTGTCAGTGGAGAGACCAATGGTAACTAGTTGGTCAGCAGGGAGGGCATGGTTAACCATATCAAAGGCTTTTGTTAAGTTGATGTAGATTGCCCCAACAAGATGTTCTTGGTCAAGGATTTATGGATAGAGCCCGTTAATTCAAGAAGAGCCGAGGTGGTACTGTGCCTGGTTCTAAATCTATGTTGCTCAGGGCATTGGAGCTGGTGTTTTTCTAGGTATTCAGTTAGCTGGTTTGCAACTATTCTTTCAAGTGCCTTAGAGATTGGTGGCAGGATGGAGATGGGTCTGTAGCTCTTTGGGAGGGCATGATCACCATTCTTGTGCACTGGGGTTACAACAGCGACACTCCATCTTTGTGGGAATCTAGCATATCGGAGCAATAAGTTAAGGATATATGTGAGAAGAGATAGGATTTCCTCCAATGTAAGAGCCAATAGTTTGAGATCAAGGGTATCCCTGCTGTATCTCCCTTTACCAGGACTTTGTTCAGATATTTCTGGCTTCCCAAAGGAGACCATTTTGAAGTAAAAAGGAGGGTGTTTGAGGGTCTGCATAGCTTTGGTAGGGTTGGCAGGGAAAAAAGCCAGCAGGGAGGATGCCAAGGAGGTCTGTGAAGGTTTGATTGAAGGTGTTGGCTATGGATTTGGGGTCAGGATAAGGGACCCATTGACATTGAGCATGGTGAGGCGGTTTAGGCTCATGGCGAGTGATCTCTTTCAGCCGTCTAGAATTTTCTTCCATCTTTCCAGCATTGTGTGAGGGCATCTTTGTAATATGTGTTTTTGCTACGAGGATGGTCTTGGTACAGTTATTCCTGGCCTTTTATAATTCTGGATGTCTGATAGTTTCCTGTGGCCCTGGCTACATGCCAGAGATGGTCCCTATTTTTATGAGTTCAAGAATGTCATGGTCTAGCCAAGGGTTGAATGGCCTCTGATTTTGCCCTTTTTAGGGGTGCATGTTTGTCGAGGCTGCATTGAAAAGGACAATGATGTGGTCAAGGGCACAGTCAATGTCAGAAGTTCCATACACTGTTGACCAGTCAGTGTTAAGGAGATTAGCCTTCAGAAGCCAGAGTGACCCGCTTAAGGACCCTATTGATTACAGTTCTTGGCAGAGGTTTGGAGAACTTGTTGGACCAGCAGAACCAGACAGGTGAGTGGTCGCTGATTGCATCCGGGAGAACAGTAGCATTGTTTATGTGCTCAGGGCGGTTCGTAAGTGTTCAGTCAAGCAGGGTCCTTGTGAGAGCATTGATAAGCTGTGTAAAATGTGCTGCATTAATAGCATCTTTGAATTGGTTAGCTTCCATGGCAAGCCAGTTGATATTGAAGTCACCTAGGAGCAGGACTTGGGTGCTGAGGCTAAAGGTTCCAAGGCAGTCTAAGATAGCTTGTAGGCCTTGGGCCATGTGTCTAGGAGGGATGTGCACAGAAAGGAGAGTGATAGATTTGTTGAGGGCACCAAGGAGGACCTTGATGGCCAGGGCCTGTGTATTGGGTCCCAGGCTGGGAAGATTCAGGACAAAACCCTGTATGTTGTCCCTAAGATAGATCGCACACTACCCTCCTCATTTGGTCAATCGATCCTGCCTGAAAACCCTATAGCCTGGGAGGTTGATGGCTCCATCTGGGATTTTTGAAGAGAGCCACGTTTCAACTATAAACAGGACATCAGGGTTATGAAGGGCCACCCAGGCTTGCAGGTTAGTGTGCTTAGCAACCAGGCTGCAAATGTTCATTGATGCAAAGGTTAGTGTGCCTGCTTTCTGCAGAGTTGCCCCCAATTTTTGTGGAGGGCCAGGATTGGGGTGGATGTTGCCAGAGAGAATGAGTAAGAGCAGGGCTAGCCTAAGGAGATAGCTTTTAAAATATTTGCAGCATAGTTTGCACTGCAGTTTAGTGGGGCCCCCTAATTTGGTGCTTGTCCTTGCAGGATATGAATCTGAACAGGAGCGTAAGTGGTGGTACATTCAGCTGGTGGTGCAGTGGTTGTGTCCCAGAGGACCTGTCTGTGTTGTAAAACTTGTAGTGGCCAGGTAGTTTAGAGCCAAGCACTGAGGTTATGGTGCAGTAGAGATTGAGGGGCATATTGTCATAGAGAATGGGGGCAGGCGGAGGGAGATCACATTGGGGCTGCCCAACGAGCAGAGGTAGTGCAGCCATTAAATTACATAGTGGCAGGAGACTTACTGGTCCAGTCATTGTAGGAGGATAGGGAGGCATTATGAACCTGGGCAGAGATAGAGTGGCAGAGACCTCGTTGCAGTGGGGAGTGCTAGGCAAAAAGCAAAATGTAGAAATTAAGCTATGACACTGAAAATCAACCCCCGAAGGAGAATTGGGCACCAGAGGTAGAGAGATATCTTTGAGACTCACTAAAGGGAGGAGCAGGCAGCGTGGTGGACGAATCAGGTAAGGGGAGGTGAGTGGCCTTGGACTGAGTGGGGGAGGAGGTGTATTTAATAGCAGTCAGGGTTGGGGCGGGAGGGCAGAAAAAAGACTGAGTAGCAGAAATTACAAGTAGCTGAAATTACGGCCCTGCTTCTCGCAGGGAAAGTTCAATTTTCGGGCTATGGTCGCATTCCAATGGCGTTCAACCAGGAACCCAGAGTTGGACAATAGCTAGCAGGTTGCAGAGTGGGGAACCAATTGGATGGCGGTGCTCAGCTGTGGCTTTGTGAGTGGAGAAAGCGTACCTTAGGTGGCGATCCTGCGGGCTGGAGGACGTGGGCGATCGGTTAGGCTTCAGCGCCGGTACCACTGGCCCAAGGCAGGCTATGGAGTGTCCACAGGTGTTCTTGAAGAGAGTAGAGAGGGAAGACTGAGTTACACAGGGAGCTAGAATAGATGGGCATAATCAGGCCCTGAGGAGAACAAAAGAATAATGGGGAGGGGGAGTAACTGTGAGGTGTAGGCGGAGGTGAAAAATAACAGTAGCAGAGGTGGGGGATGGCGCCAGAGCTGGCGTTAGGGGAGTTCATGAGAGTAAAGACAAAGGAGGGCATTGGCGTTAGAATTTAGAATAATTTAGTCCAAGGGGGGAAGAGCGTGATAGAGAGAAGTTGGCAGAGGGAGCGAAAACAAGAATTAAGGCAGCAGGGGGAGTGAGAGAGCAACAGTGCGTAGGGATAGAGGAGTAAAAGAGACTTAGTTACCCTTAGTTTCTCGGGCTAGGAATAACAAGCACAATCCCCACAGTAGACCAGCAGTTAAAGTACAAGTCCCTCCCAGTTAAATCTTGGATTCCCTTAGTTTCCCAGACTAGAAATAACAAGCACGATCCCCACAGTAGTCCAACAGCTAAAGTACAGTCCTTCCCAGTTAAATCACTGAACACTTTAAGTTTTAACAGAGGTGACAGTAAATGAGCAAGCATAGTAATTTAAACAGCAGATTACAACATTGCCCCTCTAGAGCGCATAACATTTGCAGACATATGTGATGAAAAAAGACTGAGTAGCAAAAATTACAAGTAGCTGAAATTACAGCCCTGCTTCTGGCAGGGAAAGTTCAATTTTCGGGCTATGGTCGCGGTCCAATGTGTTCAGCCAGGAACCCAGAGTCAGCCAATAGCTTGCAGGTTGCAGAGCAGGGAACCAATCGGATGGCGGCGCTCAGCCATGGCTTTGTGAGTGGAGAGGACGTACCTTAGGTGGCGATCCTGTGGGCTAGAGGATGTGTGGTTGGCTAGGCTTCGGCGCCAGTACTGCTGGCCCGAGGTGGGGCTATGGAGTCTCCACAGGTGTTCTTAGGTGGCAATCCTGCGGGCTGGAGGATGTGAGTAGTTGGCTAGGCTTTGGCGCCAGTACCGCTGGCCTGAGGTGGGCTACGGAGTGTCCGCAGGTGTTAATATTTGTATTCATAACATCAACAGAAAAAAATCAAGAACTTATCAAAACTTGCATCAAAAAAGAAAATAGTTTATATAAGCTCTGATCTTTTGTTTGCTGGTCTCTCTGTCCTCCATTAGCTATGTACAGTAACAGAGGACTCTACTTAGCCCCTGGAGAAAAGCAGTCCCAGAACACATCCGATCAGAGATTATAACAGCTGTAACATTTACTGAAGGCTATTGAACCTCTCACTGCTGCCTACTGATCTGATGTTAGCTGGAGGGGATTCTGGGATTTGAAGTAAAAGATGTTAGCTTACAACTAAGCAAAATTAGTCTGATATAACTTACTATACTACAGTAAACAGCAAATAAACCAAAATGTTTCTGCCCACAAAGTGCACACTGGGACCAGCCCTACACTTAAGTGTGGGGTACTTTGTGCTGACTGTTCCTCTTTAAAAGCAGGTAGACCAGCAGAGCGGGGAAGTAATCCTACCCCCTTTATAAAGTCCTGGTAAAGCCTCACCAGGAGCGGTGTATACAGTTCTGGTCTCCCCATGACAAAAAGGACAATGAGGAGGGATAGACACAATAGAACTGAATGGGCCCCATTATTCAGAGGCGTGAGCACGCACAGGGCGCTGCACGAAAAATAGGGCCAGCCAGCTCTGATGCAATATTCAAACAGACTGTGTAATCCAAACTGACGCGGTATCTGTCAGCATGTCGGGCCATGGTAGCATGGTACACAGCAAGCAGTCGCCAGGTTGTGCTGCTTGGCTAAGATCGCTGAGCCAAAGACCACCCATAGGGGTAAAGCATGGCACACATTGGTTAGCGCCATGGCCCCAATGAGTATTATTCAGCCCAAACATGCAGATGAGCCCATTGGGCATGCACAGCCAAGTGCACCAGGCCAGGTGCCCCATCCCAAACCCTGATCCCCTCTTGTGCCATAGGACTGTATTCCCTGGTGGTCTAGTGATCCCTCCCTAGCCCCGATCCCCTCCCATATGGTATGAATGTAATCCCTGGTGGTCTGGCAATCTCCCCCTCCTGAATCCCGACCTGTTTGTAGTGTAGAAATATATGTCCCTGGTGGTCTAGTAGACCCCCCACCCTGGCAGATACTGTCCCACCACCCTGCTCCCCTGTCCCAACCCCAGGAGCCAGCAACTGGCATGGCCCTCCATTCACTACCACAGCTGGCCACAGATTGAGCACTCAGTGAGCTTGTACTGTAATACAGTAAGCACTCCTTGAGAGCTCAGTCTGTGGTTGACCGTGGTGGTGAGCGGAGGGCTGTGCCATTCGCCGGCTCTTGGGGTTGGGATGGGGCATGGGGTGGTGGGACAGTACCTGCTGCAGTGGGAGTCTACTAGACCACCAGGGACATATATATCTATGATACAGGCAGGTTGGGGTTTGGGGGACTGCTAGACTACCAGGGATTACAGTCATATCCTATGGAAGGGGATTGAGGTTTAGGAGGGACCACTAGACTCTCTAAAACCAGCCCTTAATGGTGCATGGATGGGGCATGGGCACCACCCCTCTCATGCCAATGTTTTAGGGCTGGGTTGCAGAA
This sequence comes from Neoceratodus forsteri, assembly GCA_016271365.2. NCBI lineage: Eukaryota > Metazoa > Chordata > Ceratodontiformes > Ceratodontidae > Neoceratodus > Neoceratodus forsteri. The sequence continues at coordinate 1,397,660,378 of CM028129.1, read as the reverse complement.
ACATTAAACTGTGCCATGCAAGCAACCATTTAGTGCTTCTGAAACCTTTCAATATTGTGCTGCATTGCATATGTATTAGGGCTCTCTCATTTGCATTGGCACAGTGCGACATCTTGTGACATGGTGCTATCTGGAGTGCGCTGCGCATAGATTGCCTTTGAATATGGGCATGCCCCAACTACTGGTGCTGTTCCAGGTTAGTGTGGTGCACACCTGGTTTGTGACGCACTAACCATTTGAATATAGGGCCCAATGAGTTGAGAAGTTTTCAGGTAGTGTCTAACTGGGCATAGTACGAAGGCTGAAAGGTGACAAGTGTGGAAGAAGGAGACAGGGAAATTTGGTAAGAACTGAAAATCGATATGCTTCAAGAGCTGGAATGCTTTTGTGAGTATGCCTATACATACCCTGAATAGCAGTGTGTGCAGGTATAACCAAGCAAAACATGCCATGCATGCATGAAAACAAAGATGGGGTGTGGCAGATTTCAGTGTAAACCATAAGGTGATTAAAAGATGTTAATAGAAAAAAGTCTATTTTATGTTTGCTTGACACGCCACACAAGAAACATATTCAGGTTAGTAGAGCATTGCAGAGGTGTGGCAGTGTTGTGGCCAATGCAGGGGATGCTTTAATGGGTGCGTCCCTCAGCCACCAATCAGCAAGGAAGCTGCCAATGATGGCAGTTTTAGAGAGAACGCTGCACTTGAAAGAAATATGACACTCCAGTCAGGGACAGTTTCATCATTGCAGCGACAGATCTCTTCCCCCTCCCCCCTTTACAGCAACCAGGCATATTTCAGCCATGTGCATTACAGTGCACAGTAATGCACGTGGCTAGAGTTATGAGCAACTCATTTGCTCAGTGTGCCTTTTTCGGTGAAACATATTAATAAATAAACAAGCAAACATAATACATGAGCCCTGCTGTGGCTTTGCATAATTGACGGCTCCTGCCACCCACCACACACTCCCCCCAAAACTGATACTGGGGTGCCCAGTCCCATGTTGGCATGCATCCCCCCTCCCTGCCATTAATGTGGCACACTGGGAGCTCACCCCAGTGTGCCAAACAAATTATATTTCCAACACCAGGATGCCCACTCCCGGTGTCGGATGCCCCCCCAAGCCAGAACATATCTTATGCCAACAACGGGGTGCCCAATCCCCATGTTGGCATGCCACCCCACTCCCACTATTGTGGCACACTGGGAGCCCACCCCTGTGTGCCAAAGTAATTCTTTATCTTTTTCCGACACTGGGATGCCCACTCCCGGTGTCAGATGTGCCCCCCACACCCCTTTTTTCAGCTAATCTCAGGGTGCCTAACTCGGGTTGGCATTGATCCCTCAACTAGTCTGGCACACTGGAAGCTCACCCCGTCTGCCGAAATTTATTTTTCATACTATTTCACCTGTAAAAAGAAAAACATCCCTTGAGGTCTTTTGTTTTAAAACCTAAAGAAAAAAAATGGTCCTTGTTGTCCTCGCCCCTCCCATCTCGTACTCTCCCTCTTGCACCCCACCTTTCCCACCCCTTCACCCATACTTGCCCCAGAGGTCCGGCGCTGTGATCTTCTGTGGACGGGAACATGTCTGCACTCTTCAAAAGCCAACCGCAAACAAGAAAATCACAGTAAGCCCTATAATGGCAATCAATGGTTGGTTTCAACTTAGGTTGATATTTCAGCCATTTTGAGTTTGGTCCCAAAATATCAACATGGGGTTCTTGGGACCCCACCTCATGAACATTAGCACTGTCATTTTATTTCTCGGTCCTGAAGGTGATTTTGCGGTTGCTGTGCAGAATCACGTTTGGGACGGATTAACCAAATAACAGTGCCACAGTTCATGAGGGAGGTCCCAAAAGCCCATGTTGCAAGTCTGATGAAAAAAATCCCCTAAATGACTGTGTTTCGAGCATGCATTACAGTTTGTGCACACACTCGTAACCTGCACAATTTTTATATTTTCACTCCAAACTTCCAACATTGCCATTTTTTCACACCTCCTTATGAACAGTACAGCTGTCATTTTTGCATCCAGCCAAAAACATGTTTTTGCACCTGTGGCACAGAATAGCATGATCGATGTCAAAATCAACTTTTGGGACAGATTAATGAAATCACAGTGCCACTGTTCATGAGGGAGGTCCCAAAAGGCCATGTTAAAATTTGGTGAACAAATTCAAAAATGACTGCATTACAAGCGTGCATTACACGATTTCTTTCTTTTTTAAATTACTTTTTATCCGCCTTATCTCCTCAACGTTCCACTCCTTCAAACTTGCTCATGCCACCCACTCTCTCAACCCTGAGTCTGCCCTAGAGTGATCTTGGTGACTCCTACCTCCCTCTTGCCTCCATGGAGCACCTTGCACAGTGGGGGCTGCCCGTGAATTTCTGGACTGGGCAGCTGGAGCAGCTGTCATCTAGGACCGGTGGCGGTAGTTTCTGTTTTCTTGTGGTTTCCTCAGCCCCTGAGGACACTGGCTCGGGCAGGGACGTGCTTATGCACGCCTGCCAAGTGCTAACAGTGCCCTCCCTCCTAACTCCTCTATATAAGACTGACATGCCCCGAGTGGGGTGCTTCCACTTCTCCTATGGATGTCAGGTGCATTAAGCACCCTGGTAACCCTCCCCGTAGGAGGAAAGCGTCCATTGGGATGCTCAGTCCTCCTTCCCCCAGCCGACCCCCAGCAACCCAAGTCCATATCCAAACCCGGGTCACCGGCGTGGTATGAGGTGTGGCGTCCAGTGCCTCAACCCTCAACACCACCAGGCCGGCATCATGTTATACAATTTCTATGCATGCTCGTAAGTTCGTCAATTTTTCATATTTTCACTCCAGATTTTTAGCATTGCCATTTCTTCACACCTCCTCATGAACAGCACAGATGTCATTTTTCACATCCTGCCCAAAATGTCTTTTTGCACCTGTTGTGCCGAATGGCACATTCGCTGTAAGAAATCACTTTCAGGATTGAGTAACGAAATGACAGTGGCCACTGTTCATGAGGTGGGGTCCCAAAAAGCCCATGTTGAAAATTTGGAGCAAAAATACCAACAAATGCCCAGGGTGTTAGGTTTCCAACCATAACACCCAACCCTGTACAGACTGACAAGTGTCAGGGAGTGTGGCTTGGGGTCGACAGTCGTAATGCTCACACCATTCCACCCCCACCCAGCAGCCACTGACCGGCATTGAGGTGTGCCTTGGGGTCTTTGGCCCTAACGTTTACCCCATTCTCCTATACTGCACCCATCTCAGCTTATTTCCTTATGGAATGGGGTGAGCATAAGGCCAAAGACTCCAAGGCACACTGTGATATCTGTCCAGTGTCTGCAGGTGGTGTGGTGGAATGGCATGGCGTTATGGCTGATGACCCAAGGCACACTCTGGCATCCTGTCAGTCTCTGCAGAGGGGGTGAGAATAGCGTTAGTTCAATACTTCACTGCCATTCCTATTATGCATATCTCTAACTCCTGCAGTACCAGTGCCAAAACCAGTAAGCAAACATTCGGCATTGACAAATATTGCTTAAACCAAAGGCTGTTGGGAGCCTAAGGGATGATAAACTTGGTTTCTGTTTTTTTTTTTTTTTTTTCTTTTTTGTTTTGTTTTTTTGGTTAGCATCCGGAAACCCAGTTGAAGGACACACACACAATAAAATCATTGACATTATGGTCCTGGAGGTAAAATTGGATACAATGGATTTATTAGCCACCTTATCAATACCTAATCAACCTTACCCACATCAATGCCGTTCACTCAAAGCTCTTCCCCAAACTTGGTGCCTTGAACCACAAAAAAGACTGCCTATCTCCCCAGGTCCCCCTGGGGCTGGTTACTAAAATGGCACTTTCAGTCTTCGACTGTGCAGATGTGGTCTATGGCACTGCCCCCTCCTCTTCCCTTGCCAGACTGGACACCCTCTGTAACACATTTGGTCACTTTGCTACAAACACCACCACATTCACTGCTGCTCCCTCTACTCCTCCCTATCCATCCTCCTCCTACTGTCACATCGCCAACCCCACTGCACCTCTTTCATCTCCAAATACTGGTTTGGGTCTCTGCCCTCTTACCTAGCCTCACTCCTCTCATCCATTTCTTCTGCCTCATACTCCTGCCATTCCAGGGATCCTTGCACCTTCTCCCTTTCCTACCTTCATTCCTGTGCTGGGCAGACAGCCTTCTCCTAGCCTCTTCCCTCCCTCTGGAATCTGTTTCCTTCCTCTCTCTGTCTCTCCTCCTCCCCTGTCTCCCTTAGGCACCAGCTAAACTTTCCCCCACCCACATCTGCTACTGTCAGCCCTTTTCCTGACCCTCCCCTGTCAAAGCCCCTACAGTCCATGATGCTGGGCCTCCTCCTGAGTTCTCTCTCACCCTGTATTAGACTCCTTGCTATTTCTGCCTCTGCATTGCCATCATCCCATCAGCTTTGGTCTCTCTATTTGCATACCAAGGCTGCTCATTGTACCATGCTACTTTTACTTGCACTTTTTCCATGTTAAATTGTCCTCTGATTGCACTTCAGTTTACACCGATCATTTACTTGTGTATGCTTTATTGTATTTCCTTTTCTCTTCCCCAAGGGGGAACCTTTCCCCATTTCCCTGTCTCTCCCCTTCAGCCCGTATCCCTTAGTCACTAGCTAAAACTCCTTCCTATCTCCTCCTGCTCTAGTCAACCCCCTTACTGACCCTCCCCCATGAAGTTGGTTCCACCCCCTTGTTGGGCATCTTCCTGGGTTCAATTAGTGTCCCAACTACCACTGCACTGTCATATTTCAGCCTGCTCCTTGTCGCTTCATTTGGGCCTTGGAGTTGCTCATAGCACCTACTTCTGACACCTTTTATTGTTATTTGAACTTGTGTCATGTTGAATTTTACACTGCTTGCACTTTATTTTGTACCATTTCATTACTGCTATGTATGCTGTTTGTATTCCCTTACCCTAGGTCACACCTGGAAATGAACCTCAGTTCCCAATTTTCTAACAAACAAATAAATTATGGTTTACCACTGAAGTCTTTCCTTTTACCCCCACCCCCATATCTTTGTTTTCATGCGTGCATGGTATATCTGCATTTGTGGGTATGCCTGCACACATTTACATTCACAGCATGTGTGTGGGCATACTCACAGAGGTATTTCAGCTATGAGCCATGTCCATTTTCATTTTCTACAGGTTTCCTTGTCTCATTCTCTTACACTTGCCACCTATCAACCTTCTTACTTTGCCCAGATAATTTGACCCTCTCTGAAAACTCCTCAGATTGTTCATCCCTCCCCATAAACACCTTCATGTTTTCCAGCTTCTAGTGTCATTTTTCTCCTGGATCCACTCACCTATTTTCCTTCATAACATATATATCCTGTATTTCCCTTTACCTCTCCACTAACTTTGTATTTTCTCTTAATAGATCATTTCTGAAGAAGACCTTTGATGGGGACATCAGTTCTAATTACCATTTGCAGCATGTGTTTAATATGACCATTTTTTTTCTTTACAATATATTTATTTACTGTTTTTTTAACCGTGTCTAAGTAGCAAAATCCAAAACATCAAGGCTACCTCCTCCCTGCCACGGAGTATTTTAACAGTTTTGGTATTGGGGATGCCATTGCTGAACTATATCCACGTTAATCAAAGCAAATCAAAAAAGGGTTCATGCTACATATGAGATAAATTTAAATCATCTTCAGATTTATTTCATACCACATAATTCCAAAATTTGGGTGATGTTTTGGGGCTTGCCACTTCATATGGCCCCTTGTAATTATGGCCACCTTGTTTACCAAATACTCTATGTGTTTTCTCATCTGTGCTAACACTAGAATGGGTTAAATCTTATATGTATTAGTCTTTCCTGGCACTGGTCAGGCAGACACATAAATATTTACTGGGGGGTTCACTCCTCCCTCCATTTTAAATGTGCTTCTCTACCTGCCACTGACTCCCGAGACCAAAGGGAGCCCTTTGGCCTCAGGAGTTAGCGGCAGGCAGAGGAGTTCATATAATATAAGAGAGAACCCATCTTAGTGTTATCACAGATGTGAAAACATAGAGTGCTTTCTAGATAAGATGACCACACTCACAGAGCCAGATGAAGGGTGAAGCCTCAAAACATCACCAACATTTTTGAAATCATGTTGCATGAAAATAAATCTTAAGATGATTTAAATTACCTCATATGTGGAGTGCTTTTCTTAAATTTGCTTTGATTCACAACAAACAAGTATACCCATCGGCATCAACTGTCCATTTATCATAGGTGATGATCTGGATATACTACATACAATATATACAAACTCTGGATGGTAGCATTACATACAATTTATTAGCAAATATATTTTGCAGAATCATATATAAACAAGCTTTGTCAATGCCGAATGCTGGCTTGCTGGCATTGGCATTTGCATGGTACTGCAGGAGTTAGAGAGATGCATAATAGGAATGACAGTGAAGTATTGAACTAATGCCAACCCACCTACCCACACCCCTACAGAGATTGAAAGACGTTGGGAGTGTGGCTTTGGTCGTTGGCCATAACGCTTATGCCATTCCACCTCACCCCATCCTGCAGACACTGACAGGTGTTGTGGTATGCTTTGGGGTCTTCGGCCCTTATGCTCACCTCATTCCATAAAGAAATAAGCTGAGATGGGTGCAATATAGGAGAATGGGGTGAATGTTAGGGTGACAGAACCCAAGGCACACCTCAGTGCCTATCAGTGGCTGTAGGATGGGAGGGTGGGGGTAGAATACTGAGAACATAACGGCCGACAAACCCAAGTTACACCCCCGATGCCTATCAGTCTCTACAGGGTGGTTGTTTGGTTGGAAACCTTAATGTCCTGGGTGTTTGTTGGTATTTTCACTCCAAATTGTCAACATTGGCTTTTTGGGACCCCATTTCATGAGCAGTGGCACTGTCATTTCATTACTCAATCCTGAAAGGTGATTTTGCACAGCAACTGTGCCATTCGGAGCCACAGGTGCAGAAACACATTCCGGGCAGTATGCGAAAAATGACAACTATACTGTTCATGAGGAGGTGTGAAAAAATGGCAATGCTGAAACTCTGGAGAGAAAATATGAAAAATTTGTAAACTTATGGGCGTGCGTAGATACTGAGCAACGCACACCCGTAATGCTGTCATTTTTGGGAATTGTTTCATCAAATTTTCAACATGGGCAATTTGGGACCTCTCCTCATGAACAGTTGCACTGTGATTTTGTTAATCTGTCCCAAAAATCTTCAATAAAGTTTATTAAATGGCAAAATAAATCTATCCCAAAAGTTGATTTCGCACAGTGACCGCGCCCATTGTGCATCACAGGTACGAAAACATGTTTTGGGCAGGATATGAAAAATGACAGCTGCACTGTTCATAAGGAGGTGTGAAAAAATGGCAATGTTAAAAATCTGGGGTGAAAATATTAAAAATTGGTGAAGTTATGAGCATGCATAGAAACTGTGCAATGCACGCTGGTAACGCAGTCATTTTTTGGAATTTTTCGCCAAATTTGCAACATGAGCTTTGGGACCCCCTCTCACGAACGTGGCACTGTTGTTTCATTAATCAGTTCTGAAAGGTGATTCAAGCAGCAACAGCAAAATCACCTTTCGGGACCGAGAAATGAAATGACAGTTACATGTTCATGAGGAGGGGTCCCAAGAACCCCATGTTGGAAATCTGGGGCCAAAATTCCTAAAAATGGCTGACATAGCAACCTAAGCTGAAAAATCCCATTATAAAGCTTACCATCATTTCTTCAGTTCGCAGTTTGGCTTTGAAGAGTGCAGACGTGTCCCGTTTCAGAGAATATCATGGCTCCTGACCTCTGGAAGGTAAGTATGGATGGGGGGGTGTGGGGAGGTGGGTGCACAGAGGGAGGGTGAGGATGGGAGAGGGGGGTGAGGGAGACAACAATGGACCATTTTCATCTTGCAGGGGGAAAAAAAGACAGCGAGGGAAGGCTTTCTTTTTTACACAGCTTACACACAAAAAAATAGGCACACTGGGGTGGGCTCTCTGTGTACCACAATTCGAGGGGGGGGATGCCAACACAGGGATTAGGCACTGCAATGGGTTTTACCATGGTGCTGCGACATCCACAGCGCCAACATCCACGACTGCCGCAATGCTGAGTGTTAGCAGTGCACTGTTGGGTATGCATCTTTCTTTTATCAGGGGGCTGCACCAACCAAACCCCCACACCCCCCTGACTTTGGATTACCAACTCCAGTTCAGGGTTGTCTCAGTGGAGGGGGTGATACACCAGTGAGGCAGTCCCAGCACCAGCAGAGGCCATCTCACATGGCTTTCATCCAATTCCTGTCACTGTGATGGTCTTCATGCACAGGGGTTCACTGTACCATTGGTGAACCACCCCAATGTCAGCAAGCCATCTAGTTTGGGGGGGGTCACATCCAACACTGGGCATAAGCATCCTGGTGTCAGAAAGGGGATACTGTTTAACTAGGAAAGACACACTAAAAGGGGGGGATGCCGACACAAGGATTGGGCACCTCAATGTCTGCTTTTAGGGAGTGTGTGACAGGCGGCAGGAGCCGCCATGTTGAACTGGCCATAATGAGGAAGCATGCTGACACAGGGAATTGGGCACCCCAATGTTGTGATTGTGTAGCGGATCGCAGGAGCTGCCATATGTATTGAAATATTTCACCAGGAATGGCACATAATGGAGGCATGTCATCTGCCACTGCAGTGATGAGCCTGTCTCTGATTGCAGTGGCAGATTTCTTTCAACTTGGTGGCACTCTCTGAAACTGCTGTCATTGACAGCATGCTCACTGGTTGGTCACACCCCCTCCATTCGCCACAACACTGCTAAACCTCTGAAAGTGCTACTACCCCAATATGTTGTTTGCGCCTGCATGCAAGCCAACATAAAAAAGGGAATTCATTGACCATTTAAAACTTTGCAATGTTTCCTCAATTTGATATCAGGGGGCAGAACATTCCAGTTGTTAGTTGCAATAAAAGGGAAAGCATTACACAAGAGTATTTTAATCTGTATGTATGGTTACACACCCTTGTCCCCTGCTCTTCTTTCTCACCTATAGTACTCCACAATGCCTATAAAACCATAAAATGCAGTTCTTTTCAAAAGGTGATGTAATAACAAATACTGTATTGTCATGAATACTTTGCAGGAAACCTATACAATGACATTGGATTATATTACGCTGAGATGAAATTCTTCAGTCAAGCAGAGGAGTGTTTTATACAGTCCTTGAACACCTGCAGGGGAAGTACATTTAATGTCCAGAAGAGAGCTGTGTTACTTCAAAATATCGGAGCAATTTACAATGCACTGAGTCAGTATGAGAGATCTCTAAAGTGTCATGCTGAGGCAGTGGCGATGTATGGTAAGATGAAAGAAGTAAATGTTCCGAACTGTGATTAAATGGCATTAAAACCATGTTATTACTCATTAGTGTATAATGGGGCAGCTCTTTGGTTCTTTCTGGGTTGCCTGAAAAAAGTAATTAAGTTAGAAAAGTCTTGACTCATTTAAACATGAATAGAGCATTCCCCATTGAACTGAACCTCATTGTCAGGGTAGCACAAGCACAAATCATCTGGTTTACATGGAAAACAATATTTATTTAATAATACATAGCAATTCACAGTATGAACATCAGAATATGAATCCAGTATACAATATAAACATCTGAAGCATACAAAACAGAATAAATGATAGATAAGTGTGTATTACAAGGCAATAATACCATCAAGAGGTTCCCAAAGTCCCAAAACCTTGAGATGGGATTACTGCCTTGCAACACACTATCTATTATTATTTTTGTAATATATGGATAAGCCTTAATAATGCCATCTTGGCCCTTCAGAAAATTTTCTTGTATATTCCATGTATTATCAAGTCTGAAACCATGTATTATCAGTCTGAACCATGCATCATCAGTCTGAAACCATGTATTATCAGTACTGAATGATAGTATTATGGCACTGGCAGTTGTGTATTACAAGAAATGTTTCGATGGGCCAAGATGGTATTATTAAGGCTTATCAATATATTACAGTACAATAAATACTCAAACAACAGTAATAACATGTTTTTGGGGGAGGTAGGCTATGTTCATATAATATTGTAGGTACAATAGTAAGTGACTCAATTAAGCTTCAACAAATCCCAAAGCTAAAACAACAGGTCTAAAGTAAGGTGTCATTAGAAATATACCATTTTGGATTGTACCAGTGGAGATTGACGTTTCATTTACTCTCAAATTTTTCAGTAACGGATTTCAGACATAAGGACCCAAAATAAAACAAATGAAGCCCTCTGAGGAGATGAAAAAGCACCAAAGTAGCTGAAAATGTGCTGAGAACAAGAATTGAATGTTGTCTACCTCATAATATTTGACTAATGTGTGTTACTTCTCTAAATTCTTTCCTAACAAACATGAACATATACATACACATGCATGTACACACACACACACACACACACCTAGTAATTTCATTGGTCATAGATGCCGGAACATGGGGAAAAGTGTGTGGGGGGAGTTGATTTTCAAAAGGGCAAAGGGTAAAAAAAGAAGGTTTTGCAAGCCACTGTTTCTATACACAGAAATACTGTATTCATACATTTTTTAATGCAAAACACAAGAGAAATACTACATCACACCTACCCACTAAAGAACATTTTAAAGCCATTTCAGAAGTCTTTGCCACCACGAATTCTAATGGAAACACATAACCAAGTTTTGCATCACTGCAAGGCAACTCCAGAAGCTGCACTGATGTAGTAGTGGGTTTGACCATTTATCCATATTGAATCTATATTTCCAAAGACTCCTGAAATGACTTGCAGTTATGAATGTTTTTAATGAAAGATGGATAAAAGCTTCATTTCAATATACATTTGTATTTTCAGATAAGAGGCTATTTATTAGTACATGAACAGTGGACAGGAATACAACCCTTTAAATTATTTTGTAAACTTAACTATAGAAATGATATAAGGGGACTCTACAGACAAAGCATCAACTCTCCAAGCTTTGCAAGATGGTCAGAGTTAGTCAGATCAAAAGGTATCAGTATCCAACAGACAAGGCAAGAGAATATACTATATTGCCTCCTGATTAACAGTGAAACAGATTTGAATGAATGTTCATCATTCCACAGACTGGGAGTCTAGAGCCCGATTAGACAGCAGCAGTGCCTTACTTACCAGTCCGCTGCCTTCCCGCTGTGCTGTGACTTGATCCGCATTTAACTGTTTACACTCCTGTGACAGGGAAGACCCTGCCATGGATTTAGGACCCTTTGTATTTTAAAACACACTGGTTGCAACCTTCCTTTACTATCTCTTGTCTTCTTTTCTTCTAGTCCAGAAGGCAGGCCACCTTCAGGCAAACTTCCATCTTACTTATGTTATCCCTGTCCCTGTAATTTCCTGTATCCTCTTGGGTCCAGTAGTATGGAAAGGTCAAGTGCTTATTGACCTCCATAGTTGAAAGTCCTTCCCTTAGAGTGGGAATAATATGCACAGGCTGTGCAGATAGTGGATATAAAAGGAAAGCTTGTAGACAACAACTGGCTGTTAGGGTGTTGTATTTCATCATGACTATACTTCCACTGGTACTTTAGTATTCATGCCATGTAATTCTTATGCTAGTACAGAGGACATGACAGGAGCAGCAACCCTTTCCTTTTGTTTCCTTTTCCCCCTGCTGCTCTGTCAAAGAATTGTTTATAACAGGTATTGAAAGAGGGATGCCACTAGTACACCAGTCCTTATTAAAATGGCTGTTGCTTTGGGCATTTGGTGGTTCCCCTGCTGTTTATCAGCTTTCTGCTGTGTGCATATAATAAAAGAAAGTGGTTGCCGCTGTGGGCTGAGCCACCCTACGAAATGCAGTATTTCAATACACCGCTTGTGACTCACCCCATTGTTCCCTGAATAACATAGAGAATAGTGCATGGGCAACCATGCGCAACCAGCCTATTGTACCACCGAGGGGTTTTGACTACCTCAGACCTCGAGAGCGAAGCTCGAGAGGTCCGCGGTAATCAGAACCCCGAGGTGGCACAATAGGCTAGTTGTGCATAAGGATGCCCATGCACTATTTTTTATAGTGTATGGTCCCCCATTGCCAAAGTTTTTTGTTTTAAATTTTTGAAATGAAAAAAAAAATGTATTTGTTGCTCCATCGTGTTCTGGGAGTTGGGGCTGGTTACTTTGTTTACATGTGTGGTTGCTAGGGAGCAGACATCCCCATGTTTATTGCGTAGCCTTCTATTGGCTGTCAATGGGATGTGGGAGGGATTTTCAACTAAAAAAACTTGACGGCGTATGTCTCAGTTAGCGAGAGGATGTGGGCTCAGAGGAAACAATTACTTGTAAGTTATTTGAATATCTGGTTCTAATTTTGATGAAGCTGAGGTTATCTGGTTGATCCTGCATTTGTTTTTGGCTTACGTGCCTGTTCATGTTCGTGTCACCGGTTCGGGGGATCTTGCCGACAACGCTGCAGTTGCTGCTGCCAGGAGGGCTCGTGGCCAGTTTACGGTTCTGATAGAACCTCTAGAGTTTTTCCAAATGTTGTCGTACCACAGTGTACTACAATCACATTCCATGACCTTTTGAACTGTGGTACAACAACATTTGGAAAGGCTCTGATTTCTATAAAGAACAATACCTGACTATACACTATAAAACAAAGGTACCTCAGAAAGAAAAGGGAAGCAAGAGAAGGGAGAGGAGAGGGTCTGGGAAGATGTGCTAAGTAAAGTACTCCTTCTCACCGTCTTGTGCTGTCCCAAGGAAGAAAATAGGAGCTGCTTAAAAAGGGGAGTGAGACGTTTTTCCAATGTGCAGCTAGATGAAAGTGTCGCTTGCAACTCGCTCCATCCAGTGGTGCGGCCCCTCTGGAATGATACAGTGGCTTTTGCCACTATAAGGAAGCCTAGTACTTCAGCATTGGGGCAAAACTCCAGGTTGGAGCAGACAAGAGGCTATGCGCTCACGGTTGGAAGCACGCCACTCCCTGTCCAAGTCTCCTCTCTCATCTGCAGCAATTCAGCATCCTATAAAAGAAATAATTTATGAGAAAACATACTGCTTATAGAGAGTAACATCCTCTTGATCCTCACCAGACACAGGTCCCTCTTAGGGTTGTGCTATTAGGATGCCCTATGTATCTTAGAAATGGCCCTTGGCACAGGACCAAAATGAAAAATTTAAGCCAATGGCTAAGTGTTGCAGCCATCGGTAGAAGATAAAAAGCTTTTCTTTTTGTAATATTATATTATGCAGCTCCTCTCATATGGATGTACAGCAGCCTGTAGCTGTTTGATTACTAGGACACATTATGCTATATAAATACAATTTAGATATGAATAATGAGCTGGCCTAAACCACATAAATTCATGTTAAAATGATAAAAGCTACAATAAAGACCAGCGGTCTTTTGGATAATTATTTTCCTTGTTGGCTTTCCCTCTAAATTGGGTAGAGCAGTTATACAGGCACTGTGAGCTAAACTGCGCAGGATGAAACTAATTGCATGTGATTACCTGTGTCCAGTCCATAGAATACTGTCAGGCTAGAGTTCCTTTAGAAATCAGTGGCCCCTAGTGGGCCAACTTTATATACCTAGACCTGTCAATCAGAAGGGAATGGAAAGTTTCCCATTTCCCTTGACAGTTATTTGTGAGTTTTTATACTCAACTTTATTATTTCCAAAGTAAACACAATTACATCAGTTTAGCAAGATTCATCTTTAGACGTCACTCCATTGAGTAGTCTCTTAAACAGTATTAAATAAAAATAAAATTATTTAACTAAGACTGATTAATTTAGAAACATATGTTTAACCTTGGGCCTTATTAAAACAAAAAACAAGGGGTACAATAATCATTTCCCAGTATAGTACTAAAACCATTGTGTTTGACTGAGATCTCAAATATCAAAGTGAAGTGCATTATTTACTAAAAAATAAATCCACCAGTTAATGTCTGGCAAGGGGATACCTTAAGGTATAAACCTACCACTAGACAAATAAAACTAAAACAGGGTCAGGTAATTTCTGTTTGATATATCTCCCACCTGGTCCAGAAATTAAGGAATTGTGCTGATCTGTGCTGAATGTCAAATGTCAGCCATTCAAATCCCTGTATATGTTGTGCTACTTTCTTCCACTCAGATATGTCGGGGTTCCGGTTGAAGCCACCTCCTTGTAATGATTTTAAATGCTGCCGTCATGGACAGCCCATAAACATTTGCACCCTACCTTTCAGGTCTATGGTGGGGGAGTCCCAGCATCAAACCCTCCAGGGACAGATTATTCTCTAATCCAAAATATTATTCAAATGTCTGTGCACTTCCTTCCAAAAGGATTCAAGTTTAGGGCTGTACACAAAACATGTGCATGGGAAGCAGGGTCAGTTCCACATGCTCTCCAGTGGGAAGGAGATGTCCTTGGGGCTCAGTTTGCTACAGAGCTAGAACCAAAAGAAATGGGTTCAGATCTTCACACACATTCCTTCCAGAAGGAGGAGGTGGTACTCCAGACCCCCCTCCACATCAGACCCCACTGCTTATCTGTAATCTCAACAGATTGATCTTTCTTCCAATAGAGTTTGAGAACATCTCTATGATGGACCCTAATACTCACCAATGTACTATATAATAATGAACTAGCCCTTTCCCCACCCTTAGTGCTCCAGATCTCTTTAAATGGTAATATATTCCCCATTAATCCAGTGCCCATTGTCTCATCTCTGAGCTGTTTATTAATGTAATCCCTCATTTGGACATATCTCAACAGTGCCACTTGGTCCCAACCAAATCTCTGTGCAGCCTGTTCAAACAAAATTAGGGTTGAGTTTTGCATTAGTTGCTAGGTGCATAAAAACCCTCTCCGCTTGTATTTTAAATCAAGGGTCCATATTGAACAGGGAACTGTGGTTTCTCCATCCATCATTTGTATCTCCAAATTAATGCTTTAACTGCTTTTACTGAGATACCTCTCCTCCATCCCTCCAGAATAACCCTGACTCCTTGGCAGGGCATGCAGAATATGTCGGTATGGGCTAAATTAAATATTGTCAATGGCAATGGTTGTGGTGTCTTCCACGATAAGTCCATTTCCTTCCAATGTGCACTGTAGGTGAGATGTGCCCAGAGCAAGGCCAGCTTCATTTGGATTGCCACCCAATGATATGGGAGAATGCGGTGAGCCCTCCCCGTCTTGGGCAGGACCAAAAGATTTTGGTTTATCCGAGGGCTTTTATAGTGCCAATAAATGCCAATAGGCGTGCCTGCCACTTCAGAAGCTCCTGGTTGGGGATCACACATGGCACACATTGGAATAGATGTAAAAGTCTAGGCAAGGCATTCATCTTGATTGCTTGTACTGTCTGGTAAAAAGTAAGCGGGAGGAGGTGCCACCGACGTAAGTCTACTTTTAACTGTTCTACAAGTGGGAGGTAGCTCAAGGAATAAAACATGGCAGGATCAACTCCAGTGTTTATTCCCAAATATTTCAGGGATGTCAGGTCCCATTTCATTGGAAATTGCTGACGTATATGTATGGGATCACATCATTAAAGGAAAGCCCTTCGGTCTTTCCTGTGTTCAATTTGTAGCCTGAAAACTGGGAGAAGTCATCCAGGTGCTGGAGAAGGGCAGTTAGGGAAGTACATGGGTTTGCCGGGTACACCAAAACATCATCTGCATAAAGGGCTAGTTTATGGACTGTACCATTTAATGTTATTCCTGGGATGTCAATACATTGGTGAATACTCTGAGCTTGGGGTTCATTATAAAGGCAAAAGTAACAGGAGATAAGGGCAACCCTGTCTGATTTCTCTATGCAGAGAAAAACCTTCAGAGATATGTTCATTGACCCTAATAAATCCCTGAGGGTCATCATACAGCTTAAACCGAAAGGTAACAAAAAGGGGGGACCTGAAATGGGCAAGGACCCTTCTGAGATATGGCCAGATGACCCTATCAAAAGCATTTTCTGCATCTAAGCTTAGTAATAAGGCAGGGATTTGCTGTTTACGGACATGATCTATAATGTAAGCTGTCCGTCTAATGTTACATTGAGCCTGCCTACCTGGAATGAATCTAGTTTGGTCCAGATGTATAATCTCAGGAATCAATTGTTGGAGGCGCCTTGCAATTATGCCACCAACATTTTATAATCAATATTTAAAATTAAAATAGGCCTACAGGATGCACAACTTGTAGGGTCCTTGTCTGGCATCGGGATCACTGATATAATGGCATACCTCCAGGATGGTGGGATCACTCCTTTAGGTGTACAAAAAAATGAAAAGACCTGATGTAGAAGAGGGGTTATCTCCTCTTTAAAACATTTGTAAAATTCTCCTGGTATACCATCTGAAAACGGACACTTCCCCAACTTGGTTCTGCTAATCTCATTTTCGATCTCCTTAGATGATATGGGAGACAATAGCACCTCTTACTGGGCTGCCATCAGGGTAGGAAGACAATGAAGTTAGGAAAGAGTCAGTTTCTTCCTCTGCCACCGTAGGGGGTGGAGATTATAAACCTGAGTAGTATGCTCCAAAGACCTGGGTTATGTCTGCTATAGTATGATACATATATTAGTGAAGGTCGGGGATTTAATAGCCAAAATAAATGCCCTAGCTCTTTGAATTCGTAGTCTACCTGCTAACAGAATTAAAAATCTGGGACCTCCATCATAAAATCTCTGATGGAGGAACATGAGCTTCTGTTCCACATAATAATCTAACAGTCGATTCAACTCTGATTTCAATTTATGTAGTTCTTTAGCTCTTTCCCTGCTTATTCTATTTTTTTGTTGTTCCTCTAATGAATGAATGTGGGATTCAAGATTCACCTTTTTAGCTTCCCATATTTTTTTTCTCCCTGGAAGAGATTTCTATGAACTTGCCCCTGATAAGGGCCTTTATAGTGTCCCAGAGGATAGCAGGATTCATATCTCCTGTGTCATTTTCCTGTATGGATTGAGAAATAAAATCCTTAATGGTCTTAATTGTTTCAGGATTTCTCATTAGTGATATATTCATCCTTCAGAAGGTATTCTTCGGAGAGTCCCCCAACTTCAGTTTTAAAAAAACAGGGGCATGGTTGGACAATGAGATATCCCCCATCCAAGTCTTGATAGCCCAGGAAGAGGTTTCCTGCAGAAGCAAGATGTAGTCTAGTCTGGAGTACATTGCGTATACTGGCGAGTAGTATGAATAATTTTGTGCCTGCCCATTCAAGAACCACCATGAATCAACATACATATAGGTTTTAAGTTGTTTCTGTACTTAACATGTGATACAGTCTTTTGGTGGGATTTCTGGTGGGCCAGACGCTAAGGCGCCGTCCCCCCCCCCAGTCTTTTGTAGTGCAAAGTTTTTTTAGCACCTCCTTGCAGAATCGTTTGATTACTGCATTGTGCTTCTGACTGTCCTCTCTCTGTCTCCTCCACTTCTAGCCGACCCTGCCCTCGAGGCACCCAGCAAGCACAGGGCTCCGAGCCATCCCCAGCGGCGGGCGGGCACCAGAGGCTGAAGGGAGAACCAGGAGGCCGGGAGACAGCCAGCAAGGTGCGGAGAGTTGAGACCAATCGAAGGCTAGCGCTACCCAAGTCTTGCTTCCAATTGGTCCACCTTCTTCACTGACTTCTGCTCAAGCTTGCACTCCAAATTACTGCCTGGGTTTAGTGGGTTTTGACAGTAACTTCTCCAAAAAGAGCTGTTTTACCAGAACTGTTAAATTTTAGGTTTTAAGTTGTTTCTGTACTTAATATGTGATACAGTCTTTTGGTGGGATTTCTGGTGGGCCAGGCAGCTGGCGCCGTCCCCCAGTCTTTTGTAGTGCAAAGTTTTTAGCACCTCCTTGCAGAATCGTTTGATTACTGCAATTGTGCTTTTCTGACTGTCCTCTCCTCTGTCTCCTCCACTTCTAGCCGACCCTGCCCTCGAGCACCCAGCAAGCGCAGGGGCTCCGAGCCGCCAGCGGGCGGGCGGCGACCGCGAGGCTGAAGGGAGAACCAGGAGGCCGGGAGAGACAGCCAGCAAGGTACGGGAGAGCCGAGACCAATCGGAAGGTGAGTGCTACCCAAGCCTTGCTTCCGATTGGTCCACCTTCTTCACTGACTTCTGCTCAAGCTTGCACTCCAAATTACTGCCTGGGTTTAGTGGGTTTTGACAGTAACTTCTCCAAAAAGAGCTGTTTTTACCAGAACTGTTAAATTTTTAGGTTTTAAGTTGTTTCTGTACTTAATATGTGATACAGTCTTTTGGTGGGATTTCTGGTGGGCCAGACGCTAAGGCGCCGTTCCCCCCCCCCCCAGTCTTTTGTAGTGCAAAGTTTTTAGCACCTCCTTGCAGAGGTGTTTGATTACTGCAATGTGCTTTTTCTGACTGTCCTCTCCTCTCTCTCCTCCACTTCTGCCGACCCTGCCCTCAAGCACCCAGCAAGCGCAGGGGCTCCGAGCCGCCAGTGGGCGGGCGCGACCGCGAGGCCGAAGGGAGAACCAGGAGGCCGGGAGAGACAGCCAGCAAGGTACGGGAGAGCCGAGACCAATCGGAAGGCGAGCGCTACCCAAGCCTTGCTTCCGATTGGTCCACCTTCTTCACTGACTTCTGCTCAAGCTTGCACTCCAAATTACTGCCTGGGTTTAGTGGGTTTTGACAGTAACTTCTCCAAAAAGAGCTGTTTTTACCAGAACTGTTAAATTTTTAGGTTTTAAGTTGTTTCTGTACTTAATATGTGATACAGTCTTTTGGTGGGATTTCTGGTGGGCCAGACGCTAAGGCGCCGTCCCCCCCAGTCTTTTGTAGTGCAAAGTTTTTTTAGCACCTCCTTGCAGAATCATTTGATTACTGCAATTGTGCTTTTCTGACTGTCCTCTCCTCTGTCTCCTCCACTTCTAGCCGACCCTGCCCTCGAGCACCCAGCAAGCGCAGGGGCTCCGAGCCGTCAGCGGGCAGGCGGCGACCGCGAGGCCGAAGGGAGAACCAGGAGGCAGGAGAGACAGCCAGCAAAATCTGGAAAAGCAGTAATTTTGCCCACCCCCCCCTCTGGGTGTTTCTTTTATACACACCTTCCACTAAATTTCTTATCTCCACCCATAGCCAAATTCTAGCCAATAATTTGGACACAATTCCCTACTGCATACATTATTATTAACCCTTAGTTATCATGAATATGTTGATGCTTCTCCTACTGCTTCTTCTCTCACCTATAATATATCTTGAGGATGATACCTTTCCAGTCCATGCCCTTCTGAATAATGCGCTTGCCAGAGTGATCTCCTCTCTCACTTCCAGTGGATGCCTATCATTTTCTCAACTATTCACTACTGTTGCTCCATTGTAATCCATGGGGTAGCCTCAAAAGGTTCACAACCATTCATGTATCTCTTATGCCCCATGCCTACCTTGGCTATATAGTGCCCTTGTACCTGTCCATCAAGCTGGTACTCTATGAAAAGTTACTAAGCCTTAACCATCCTGGACCGTCTCTAAAGATTGGACCTCAAGCAAGAAAAGAAAACCCTCTTTTGGTCCCTTAAGCTATCTCTTGAAGCCCTTATTAAACTATTATTTTTCTTGCTGATCTGCATTGGCAATGTTGAAATCAATCAGGACCCCCAGAGGATTTACGCCCATCAGATTTAGCCTCCATTAAAGGTTTAAGCTTCCTTCACATCAACACATGCAGCCTCCTAAAAAGATCTCTTTGATCCAGGCCTGGGTCGCCCACACTTTGCCAGACTTTCTGGTAATTTCTGAGACATGGCTCAAACCTGCTACACATGATAGGAAATAAATCTACCCAACTACCAGCTATTCAGATCGGACCGCCTGACAGGGCATTGGAGTGGCTGTCTATGTTAAATCAAATATTTATGCATCTTGTCTTAGTGTAACATCAGTACCCAAAGAATTTGAATGTTTATCCCTTAAAATAGCCCTCCCCAATATGACAGCTTTTCAACTGGTTGGCTGCTATAGGCCCCCTCTGCCAGCCTTCAACTCATAATCATTTGGGAAACATAATAAAATTGGGCCCGAGGATACCATTATTTTAGGTGACCTGAACTTAAACTGGCTCTCCAATTCATCTGCTCCCCTAGTATCTTTTTGTGACACATATGGATTCACTCAATTAATAAATGAACCGACAAGAATTAACTCAAAAACAAAAGTAACAGCACCCTACTTGACATTATGTTGGTAAACAAACCGCACCTGTTTTCCATGCTGGAGTGTTATTCAGTGATATAAGTGATCACTGCCTTATTGCAGGATAAGATCATCAGTCAAGCCATCCAACCCTGCAAAATTCCTCACAAGAAATAAAAAAAACCTTAACATCGAAGGATATCTCACGATCTATATCATTCTATACGCTGGCAAGAATTCTATCATACAGCTTCTGTGGAAACAGCACTCAAGGTGCTAAATGACATATATCATGGCGCCCTCAATATTCATGCACCTTTCACTAGCGTTAGAATAAAAACAAATCCTGCCGCTGGTTTTCTGCTGATCTTAAATCTGTACTGCTTGCCAGAGATAAACTCTGGAAAAGGGCTAGAAAGACCAAGGATCCGTTTGACTGGCTTCAGTTCAGAAAAGCCAGAAACAGCTGCACCAAAAAGTGAGGAGGCCAAGGCTGCCTTCTATACGCCGAGCTTGATGCCTCCTACCTTAACCCAGCCAGATTCTGGGGCACCATCAAGGGATTCTAGGGCAGGACTCCTGTGCTCCTTGCCATCCCAAGTACACCATAATAATGCTGTTATCACTGACAAGTGTGAAATTTTAGATGCATTCAATGATCATTTCAGTACAGCTGGCCTAGCTTTTGACTCCTCCCCAGCAATCTACTACGGTCACAACTTAAATTCCAGTCGGTGATGGTCAGTAGACTGCCTCTTCATTTTCCTTCAAGCCCATTTTATTAAAACAAGTGGAAGACCTATTGCTATATCTAGACACCAAGAAAAGTGCTGGTGCAGACTCCCTGGACCCCTACTTTTTAAAAATTGCTCTTCATGCCATTGCAGTTCCTCTAACCCATCTTTTAATCTGTCTTTATCCACTGGTTCTGTTCCACATTGTGGAAAACAGCACAAGTGTTTCCCTCCTCAAATCAGGGGACCCCATGGATCTCAACAATTACAGACCTATATCCATCCTACCGGTACTGTCTAAAATGTTAGAAAACTGGTAAGTATCCAACTAAGAGACTACCTCGATGCTAATAATCTCCTTAACTCTGCTCAATCTGGGTTTAGGACCAGACACAGTACCATTTCTGCATTAGCAAAAGTAACAAATGATTGGCAAACTGAGTTAGACAAAAAAGCAACATCTGTGCTGTATCTTGACCTAAGTAAAGCCTTTGATACAGTGGATCATGAGCTGCTGATTTCCTCACTGCATTCCTTAGGCCTGGATCCAACCTCTCTTGGATGGTTCAGATGCTACCTCACTGATAGAATACAGCAAGTGCAAAATGAAGGTGTCCTATCCTCCTCAAAACCACTTCTAAGGGGAGTACGCAAGGATCCATCCTGGGCCCTATCCTTTTGCTATATATATCAATAACATTGATTCCAACCTCTCTGTTGCCAATGTTCATCTTTTTGCTGATGATACTGTCTTGTATACGTAATCCCTCGCCATCAAAGGCCTGTGAGTTATTACAATCAGAATTCTCCCTGTTGCAACATCAACTACTTGAAAAAGAAACTACTTTTAAATGCCAAGAAGACAAAGGCTATGTTTTTTCCACCAATATATACTCTTTCTCTCTCCAACAAACACTCTTCCCCAACTATCCACCATCCTTGGAGAAAATCTTGATTATGTGGTTAAATTCAAATATTTAGGGTATGGATTGATAACAAACTTGATTACACTCATTATGTTGAGGAGCTCCTGAAAAACTCAGACAGAGGCTCGGCCTATTCTTCAGAATCAAACATTACCTAACCAAAGAGTCTAAACAGAGACTAATTCAGGCTTCATTTCTATCTCTCATCAATTATGCAGATTTCCTATATGCCATTGCACTATGTCTATTTAAGTAAATTGGATACCTTGTACCATAGAGCTCTAAGATTCATCACAGATCTTCCTTTCAACACTCATCACTGCTTCCTCTATAATGCTGTTGGCTGGACATCCTTACATCTCAGGAGGAAAAAAATGCTGCATTATGGATTTACAAAGCTCTGTCAAACAAACTTCCACCTTATATTTCTGGTTGCTTTACTCTGGCTACACCGAGATCATATGCCCTAAGAAGCAATAACCTTATCACCTTGAAGCTACCTAAAGTCTGCACCCAGCATGGGAGGTCTGCAATCAGCTATTTTTTAGCATCTACCTGGAATTCTCTACAGAAGACCCTAAAGCTGAACACCTTCATCCCTATAGCATCCTTCAAAAAACTCTCCACAAATCTCTTTCCTGAGATATGCAACTGCTTCCACTAAGCCTAGTCCCTTCTTACCCTTTACCCCCCTTTTTTTCTTCTCTCTATCTCTGTTTATATACTTTTAAACATAGCTACATTATACCCTGCAATCCATTGCCATTCCCTTCTTTATTCCCCCATATCTACTTCCTTAAGTTTCTATCCATTTAAGACACTCCTAACCGCTTTCACAATCCCAACACCTCATAGTTATTTGTGTCAAACCTGTCTGACTTATGGTTTAGTTGTACAAAACCATTAGCTACCTTGCTTGTATATCGTTCTTTATTACTGTACCTATTTATTTATATAAAATTCTTTGCCTCTTCTCTGTATTTGTTTATGTATTATACTGTACTTTATTTTGATCTTGACCTATCAGGTCCATCTTGTAAATGAGCATTGCTCAATGATGTTCGCTGAATAAATAAAGATTTTGATTGATTGATTGATTGATACCCCATTTCTTTTAATAGTTTAACCACTTGCTTAGCAATTTTATATTCCTTTCTGGGGATCTAGGAGGTAGTATCAAGGGAAGGATCAAACACTAAGTTCATGTCCCCTCCACAAATCTCCTGGCCCTCACCCCATTGTGCTAGCAATAAAAAGAAAGCTCAATAGGTTATATAACTTGAGTTTGGAGGGAAATACACTGATGCTAGAGTAACTAGTGTACCATTCAATCTGCCTTTTACTAAAAAATAATTACCCTCCTTGTCAATAATTTTATCGATTAATTGGAAGGGAATCCACGTGGGGACAAGAACTGCCACACCCCTATGTCTGCCTCTCTTATAAGATGCGGTAATTACCTGCGAAAACCCAAAATGCTCCAGTTTTCTATGTTCTATCTGTCAGAGATGCATCTCCTGTAGTAAGGAGATGTCAGCTCCAGAATGTCGCAAGTAAGCTAGGATTTTATTCCTTTTGATAGGATTCGTAAGGCCATGGAAGTTATGGGAGAATATATTGTGACCATTATCTATCATAATGTAACAGGTAGACGGCAATCTCTCGCTCATAGGTCACTGTTCTATAACACAGGGAACTGCGAAAGTACACTAATATGCATTTCTCAGTCAAGAAACTAAAAACCCCAGCTATATAAAGGCCCTTACTCGTAATGTTGTGTTTTAGCACATATTTCTTGCAGGGTGACCTTCTGCTTGTTTTATATACTTATTAGCAAGCCCTCAGATGTTATATAATTTAAAAAGAGGGCCAAATAAGAGACTTTTAAAAAGTATGATGCTGTGATCACCTGCCCACAATGGGGGTGGGTATATAAAGCTCTTCTTTGAGAGAAGAAGACAGATAGAGAGTCAGTTGGAGCTAATTGTGTGGGTGAAGACTAGGAGAGCCTCTTGCTACACTGGTAAAGTGGAAACAGTGCTAGTTTACCACTCAAGCCTTTAAGTATAGGTGCTAATTTTGAACATTTATTTTCTGTGCAAAACGTTATTGCAGTATTTATTTTGATTTATCTGTTACTATAAATAAACATCTCATGAAGTCAAATGGGTTGTACCTTATCTCAAGTGTGGTGTCCATCTGTTATCCCACCCTATAACAACTCCCAAGCCTGATACGCCTCAGATCGCACTGAAAGGAGTGTCTGTGGACTTAGGGACAGGGTTCCCAAAAATGACATCTGCAGCCGGGAGATAGGGAATAGCAGCTGATTGAGCACATTGGTCATTCACACCGGGGGGTAATGTGCTCAATCCAGTATAGATTCCCACTTTTCTGGTGGATCACAAACTGGAGTGGGAGCACACTTAGAGCGATTTGGTGAGTATCCACAAAGCCAACCTTGTAGTGCATCAACCGGAGTGCATGACCTGATGTGCTGCAAAGAGGGTGGTGTAAATGGGGCAGGGAAGTGACTGCTTGGCAAGTTGCAGTTTTTATTTTACATTTTAGGTATAATAAGAGAGTATAATGAAGTATAGTCTGTGAAATCCTCAAGCAATTCTACTGTACAGAAAAATGACCCACACTCAAGTCTGAGTACGCAGTAGCAAGCTAAGAAAATATGGAGACTGCTGGGTAACAGGAGGACATAGGGAGATTTTGGGACTAGAAATAAACATTTAATTGTTGAACTACCAGACATTTTGTGTGTTTATTTATTTATTCCAAACATTTCCATCAGGAAAGACATACTGGGCTGGCAACAGCTAATTTCCAGAAGTGTGCTGGGAGAGGGGATAAAGTAGGGTAATGGAAGCAGTAGGACAAGAGTCACATAGTAGAAAACACGTATCATATGCAAGCGTCATATAAAAAGCAAAAAATAAAAATTATACAAAATAAGGCATGGAATGTAATCCAATGGACATCAAGGAGTCTTATTCCAAATAAAAAGTACAGTTACGCAAGGGGAAGTGCAGGAGAAGCTAATTTAGTGAGAGTCAAGGAAAATAAATAAGGGGGCAGGGGTGAACAGGGGAGTTAACAGTGTGAGCTAATGTGAGGAGCATGGATCTGGAAGAGCGGGAGAGTAGTGAGTGGGTAGAAAGTAGAGGGTACGGACTGAGTAAGGTACGGTATCAGGTACAGTTGCAAGAGTGCTAGGTGAAATCATGGAGAAAAGAGGAGACAGAGAGAGAGAGCATTGAAAAGAGGCAGAGTGGATAGATAGAAGTTTTAATGAGGTTTACTAATTTAAAAAATGAAAGAAAGAAACATTATGCCAGATAATCATTTGCCAAGTAGCTGTCAACAACATTAGCTGGCAACAATACAGCAAAATATCAATTTTTGATTCTGTTAATTGTAGCACAGAAGTGTTATCACCAGTAGGTGGTCAGAAATTCATTCTAAACAGGAGAAATGGTGCTTCATGTTGAATAAAATATATCACATGGAAAAAGTGACATGCATTGTGAGATGCAAAAGGAAGCTATTGACAATAAACGGACACAATGAGTTGCATTTATTATCATAAGAATTAGCACTGTGCTGCAGGGCCCGCATTGTAACCTAATGTTTGTTTATTAGGTATAACCACTGAGCAAAAGCTCATTCACAATGGTGACCTTGAATACAACACATATTACTAAAAAAAACTGGACCAAAACACCAATACAAAACATAAATACAACACAGTAAATAACTAAAAATAATTACAAACCTGTTCATAAGATACTAAATAATGTTTCAACATCAAATCAGATAGAGGTTTAGTATATAACTTTCTAAAATCATTTAGGAGTTTATTCCAAAAGATAGGGACAAATTGACTAAGAGGATACAAAGATCTTTTTGTTTTTGTACTAGGTACCAAAAACTCTTGAAGAGTGCATTTCTCAAAGACGGATCACTAGGTCACAAATTTAACCTGTCACTTAAATATTTTGGAATAAGTCCCAGGCCACATTTATAAGCAAATACATACTTATTATTGACCCTCCTCCTAGATAAAGAAACCCAACCCAATTTCTTTATACAATTCACAGTGACGGACAGTCAAGGGGCATTTTAAAATCAAACTAGCCAGGTGATTATAAAGCACATCTAGTACATGAAGCTGATTTTTGGATGCACTGTCATATAAAATATCAGCATAATCAAACAGAGGCAGTATTTGAACCTGTATTATAGTTTTCATGGTGTCAGCATTCAAACAATGTTGATTTCTAAATAAAAATCTCACCCCTTACCAACCTGTACAATTAATTTGTCCACATGTTTATTACCAGATCCTGACTGGTCTAGCCAATAACCTAAATACTTGTAAGTGTCCACTCACTCCAATGTGGTTCCAGAGTTATCCAGGACCACAAACTTATCAGATGATTTTATTTAGGAGACTGGACCAAACAACATAATCTTAGTCTTAGAAGTATTCAATTTTAGCTTGGAATCTGTAAAAAATCTTTGTAATCCATCAAAACTTTTTTGTAATGTATTCTGAATTTCCAAAACCAATGAAGTAGCAGTATAAATAATTGTGTCATCGGTGTACAGGTGGTAACTGATTCCCCCTACTCTTTTTCCCAGATCTTTCAGATATATCAGGAAAAGAAGGAGGAGCCCCAGGACAGAGCCCTTTGGCACACCACTAACCACTGATAAAGGGGTGGAAACAGTACCACCAACCGCCGTGATCTGACTCCAACTACTTAAATAGGAACAAAACCAAGATATTGCCTCCCTTCCCAAACCCACCTCATATAATCTTTGCACCATTTTGTAATTTGGTGGTCAATCATATCAAATGCCTTGGATAAATCAATCAGTATGGCCCCAGTATAATACTGATGGTCATTGACCCTACCGATGTCATCCAAGACCCTCAACATGGAGACCACCATGCAGTGTTGTTTACAGAAACCTGATTGAAATTTATCAAATAGGTCATGTTCCTGAAGGCAATCTACCATTTGCTTAGCTAGCAGTCTTTCTAATACTTTGCTAACAATGGGGAGCAAGGCAATAGCTCTGTAATTGAAAAGATGACTGGGGCTTCCCCCTTTAAATACAGGGACAACCCTGGCCAGCTTCCAGGCCTGTGGAAGGGAAGCTAACAAAATGGACTGGTTAAACAGATAAGTTGGGCAGGCCTGGTGGTGCTAATGGTTGAGGGGCTGGACACCACACCTCACGCCATGCCGGAGGCCCAGGTTCAGGAATGAGTCGGGGCTGGCAGTGGTCAGCTGGGTAGGAAGAGGATCAAGCATCCGATGGATTGCTCTCCTCTCCTGGGATGGGATCTGGGGGTTGCTCGGTGTAGCAGGGACCTCTGGTAGAGACCAGCGGTACTGCTAGTGCTTAGCCATGCAAAGGGGTGAAGTGGCGGCAGACATCAGTGACATGGATCGCGTGGATGTCATTGCACATCCACGCTCCAGGGGAAACTACCTGAGAAAAATCCTTGTCCTCAGGGATAGGCAAAGGCACCTCTGCTCCTCCAGGCCTCACTCCCGATATTGGGCATTCTTCTCTCCAGGGGCATCACCCAGCCCTGCATACTAGACTGTAGATAGAGCACCCTAGGTGGATGAGGCAGCCCCACCTCTGGGGGGTTCAGAGCCTTGGGGGGTGTCAGTTTGGCACGAGGAGTAGGAGGTGTCTCAGGTGGGAGGCAGAGCTTGGAAGGTGGTTTAATTCCAACAGTATTCCCAATACTTCATGGAGAGCAATTCTCCTAAAAGAAAAGACTGGGGAACTTTCATCAAGCTTATCCCAAGGATTTCACAGAGACTGAGTTACATCACCAAAAAAGTTTCCAGAACTAATAAAACACCTATTAAATCTATCAGAGAGACTACAACTGGGTTCAAACACATCATCTGGGGACAATTGAAAAGTGTCATTACATTTTGCGTGACCATTCAAGGCTTTAATGATTGACCAAAATTTCTTTGAGTTACCCACAGAATCGGAAGTTTTTGCCCTAAAATATGTTTTCTTTATTTCTCTTATCCCAACTATATAACTATTTCCAAGTTTCCTATATAGTTGCCACTCTCCAGATGTCCCAGTTAATTGAGCCATTTCCCATGCTTTATTTTTATCCCTATTTAATTTCTGGAGTTTGAGGGAAAATTGCAAAGCTGAGTTAGATTTAACCCTTTTAGATTTCTTAGATTTCATAGGCATGTGTTTATTACACACCTTTATAAATTCACCCAAAAAATATTCCCAAGTCAAATCTAGGTCAGGTATTAACTCAAGATGTTCCCAATTTAGACTTTCTAGATCTGCTATGAAATCAAAACAATCAAAATTTTTAAAGGATCAAAAACTTACATATTTGGTGGAACCCCTAACTGTGTGTATCCTACTTATACAGTACACTACATTATGATTGCTGAAGAGATCAGCGAAGACCCCTGTCTCTGTATAATGATATGGGCCATTAGTTAGAATTAAATTGAGCAGGGAGGAATCTTTAGGGTTATTTAAATTTATACGAGTAGGTTCCTCAAACAATTGGGATAACCCCAAACCCAAATCAATTGTTTTTAAACATTTAGATTTAGTAGGACTCAGCCAATCAGCATTGAAATCACATATCAACAAAAGTTCATGAGTTAAATTATATGGGAGAAGGACATCATGAATAGATGATAAAGCCTTCAGATAGAATGGGGTGGTTTATATCCTCCAAAAATAAGCTGGGGTTTACCCAAATGTAACTTTATTTCCAGGACTAAGTCCTCACAACTATTAGGGTCAATATTCAGCACTAAATGTTTTGGAACATATTTTACAGAATAATAAATTAAAATACCCTCACCCCCTTTATTCCGATCAGCCCTCATCATGTTATAATCTTGAATTTTCAAAAGTGCATCATCATGTCTATCACTCAGCCATGTCTCAGTAAAACTCATAAAATCAGGTTCGTAATCAACCACAAATTCCTTAATCATAGCTATCTTTGGTAAAATGCTCCTAACATTAGAATGATTAAATAAAATGCCCTTTCTATTCTTTCTATTGTTTGACAGTGGCCCAGGATTAGGTCATATATCCCCCACTCACAAGTAAACCCAATAAAATACAGGCCCTTGATAAGATATCTGTTCCTGCTAAGCAAGGGATGAAAGCTGGAAACAAGTCAAATTTACAAATTTCATGGCCCAGAAACCATCCCAAACCAGAGGCTAGTGTACAGTTTCTAACCTTCACCAACAGTTGTTCTTGATTAAAGACCCTGGGTAAATGACGGTGAACATCTCTGAGGACATTTTTTATACAATACCAGATAGAACTACTATCAGTACCATAATCAGGCCATGTTAAATCTAGGCCATTCACCTGCAGATCCCATTGGGATCAACTTTTTTCAACTTCCCATGGTGTCGACCCTAACACTAAAACTGAAACTACTATTAATAAAAAAGGCCCCATTGTAAAACTAATATACAATTTATTAAATATTTAAAACTCACTGTTTCCCTCTGAACCTACCTAAGCTACAGACCTCTGTAAATATTTCTTCCAAGTGGCGCTTGCACCACTCACGTGCATGCCACGGTGCACATGCCCGTGGGTGGCACAGGCTTTATTCATGAGATGTGCCCCACCCCCTTAACCCTTAGGCTGCCAAGAGAATTAGAACGTACAGGAATTCTAGACTGATATACCAGTCCGTGGCACAGCAAGGGTTAATGCTGCTCTGAGTGAACGGCTCACCGCTGAGCTCACAGCCAACCAAGAGCAGTACAATAATTATAGCAGCAGTTTGTAGTGCAAAATGTTAGTCTGTGGCACATACAGTCAGTAGCAGAAGACACAATGTTGTAATCGCACTTTCAGAAGTCAGCCACCACACAGTACATATGAGGAGTTTCAGCAGCTCTCACCTGAAGCCACCAAGATGTCATTCAGTGCTGGGGTGAATGAAACTTTCACGGGTGGCACGGGCTTTATTGATGAGATGTGCCCTGCCCCCTCAATGCTGCTCTGAGCGAACGGCTTACGCCGAGCCCTCAACCAACCAAGAGCAGTGCAATAATAATGCTCTCTGCACCCAGTAGAGAGTTATGGGGCAAGGGGGAGCTGATTGCTGGCCAGACCAGCCAATCATACACTGGTTGCCTGGGGTACATAACCACAATGGCAGATGACTGGGTGGCGGAGGCTACACACCCCAGGAGCTGCAGAATGGGTGCCTTGGTACCTT
This sequence comes from Neoceratodus forsteri, assembly GCA_016271365.2. Classification (NCBI taxonomy): domain Eukaryota; kingdom Metazoa; phylum Chordata; order Ceratodontiformes; family Ceratodontidae; genus Neoceratodus; species Neoceratodus forsteri. Next base: position 1,397,630,227 of record CM028129.1, on the reverse strand, counting down.
TCAGGATTCTGTGTAGTGCAAGTTCATCCCACTTCCCACCCCACACACTGAGCCCAATGAGTTGTTAAGCATGCATGTTCTGGATTGGGTACAGGCAGAGCAGAACACCAATTCATGACAGCTGCAGAGGCCCCCACATCAGCACAGGGGGAGGGGGTCTCCAAGGTACATGCAAGCACTACATACCCATATGGGGATGAATATAGAGCTTCATGGATTGGGTCCTTTATATAACTTTATGGAATTGTTTTGAGCTGCCTGCTGAAGTGTGGAATCTTCTTGCAACTTGCTAAGGCTGAGACTCCAAATGTCTGTTTATTTCTGCTTGCATACTTGACTGCAATGAAATATTAAATTTAAAAAACACCTTTGAGTATTTTTTTTCTCTAAATGAAAGAACAGCACATAAGACTGTAGTATTAATTTAGTCTAAAGTTTGTCCTTTGCTGGCCTGACTGAAGCCCCAGTGTCACTTATTTGACTCATAAATATTCTGAATAATTTGCATCTCTTTTCAGTTCCTGACATAACTTTAAGGGATAACTTCTGAGGCAGTACTATAGCGTGAATTTAACTTTTATAAAGTTTTAAAGCTGAGAACAGCAGCTTTAAAGCAATAGGAAGATTATGTTAATAGGTTAAGTATTTCTTTATACATCTGCCTTCACAATCATGTCAGGAATAAAAAAATGATGTAAATTACGCAGAAAAATTTGCTTAGTAAATTTGGCACCCTAGTCAGGAGACAGGTACATTCCACTCCCCTTCCAAAAACACAGGTGTTCTGAGTTAGCAGACTTACTTTTGAAGATGATGGTCTAGTCAAATCCTATACCACTGAAAAAATAACTCAGGAGCCAAGCAGAACACAGACATTGATGGATGCGATCTTGAGTAGAATAAAAAAAGCAGGCCTAAAAATGAACCGCAATCCTTATTCTAGAAACGCTTCATAACAGATGGTTGGGTAGCTGGTGGGAAAGGTGATAATTATTTAAAGAACTACTGATGCCTCAAGAAAAACTTTAAAAAACATAATAATTAGGTACAATGCTGTTTGCATTGCATTGGTATTTTATATATTTCACCTCCCCATAATTTGTTACTAAAGATATGTGTATGAATGATTGTTGTCCCTCAGAGTTCATTTTGAGTTCATCTGCTTCTATAGCTTACTCCCTACTTCAAGTCATAATCTTTTGTTGTGACATCACAATCTGTTGCCATGGGAGTAGCTGTGAGATCACAAGCAGTGCTCTATGACTTTAGGTAGGGAGTAAGCAGCAGGAATAGGTGAACTCTTCAGGAGCAAAGATCCTGTTTTCATGGAAATTACCTCACTACAAGTAATGGGGAGGAGGAATACAGAAGTAATGGGAAATACCAGCTGGACAGTGCCTAAATATTATGTTTTGTTAAAGTTCTCCTGAACAGGTCACCAGCTCTTTAACTGGGGGAGGTTTTAAGTACTTTTAGTTGCCAACTTGCCAGGAGCTTCCATTTCAATTGTAAACTGGGCCGTACACAAAAATATTACAAAGGATGCAATGACTGCATCCCTCTTGACTTTGCATGCATTAAAAGGGCACTTTGAATGTTCATGAGTAAAAGTGGGGGTGCAACAAAACCCCACCACCCATAGGTTCTGGCACCCATGTTATTGGTCTAAACACATCACCTGACCATTGATTGATAGTGGTGGAGTAGCGACACTGTAATTTGGGTTCAGGGGTCACTTCTCTGCTAACCCTTTATTGCTGGCCATTTATAACTCAGTCATCTTTGGATCTAAATACCTGAACGTTGTCATACACACCCTTTCTGACAGGAACTGGGAACCTGCCAAGTTTGATTAAATTTTACTCAATGTGTTTAGTATTTTATAAGATATGGATTGTATGAAAACTGGAAAAACTATGATTTTCGATGCTTTTTTGCTTACCGGTAACTGAGGAAGAGGCAGAGAGCCTTGATACATAGGGAAGTCAGTTTACCTGGTTCTTCAAATGGCTTTATGATGGAATCTCCCACTTTCTGTATCTGCACTTTATTAAAATTGCTGCAACAGAGTTCAGTGTGCACTCTTTCCCTTTTCTGCTTTTTCCTTGCATTTCTTTGTAAAGTAGCACTATCTGTACATGAGTTGTTCAGTTTTCTTTTGATACTATTTGCTTAGTTTTGAGACCTGAATCTTTCAGGTTAATGCGATCTGGTTTAAAAATGTGATGCTTTTTTTTTATTATCTCTTTTACCTCCTCCCGCAGAGCCAACAGGGGCTACGAACCCCCCCTTACAGAGGGGTGTGTCCTCCGGCCCTGATCACCCTGCTCTGCAGCCCCAGGCATTCCTCCATGGCTCCCCCCCTCACGGTGGGGCCAGGTTCTAAGTAAGGACTAAGTAATCCGGAACTGGGGGCTGCTGCAAGGGTGATCGGGCCATCATTGGTCCTGTCAGGCCCTGGTTTTTCCTCCATTTTTCTCCCATGCCTTCTGCAGTACAATGGGCTCAATGGCTGTCTCCACCTCTACGGAGGCAGCCAGGCACCCTGGTTGTTGGACCTACCCCATGTGTGCTGGTGACTGCACTGACATCCTGCCACCACTGGGTGTCAGCCAACTGCACTTGACACATTCCTCCCTCCCTTGAAGAATGAGAGCAGTCTTCTGGATGCTCGATCCTTACCTCCCCCAGCCAACCCCCAAACAGCTAAAGTCTGTTCCCGAACCTGGGTCACCGGCGTGGCGCGATGTGTGTCGTCCAGCGCCTCAACCCTCAGTGCCACTGGGCCAGTCAAAATGTGATGCTTTTGATATTTTCTGGGAAAGAAAATGTCTAAAAAGGAAAAGCTATTTTTATTTAAATTTGGCAGTCACTGCTGCCCAGAACATTTTTGCAGGATTATTCATCAGGTGTTTTAATGCATGATGGTATTGCAGAAGAAAACCCAGGAGTATGTATGTATGTATTTATTTATTTATTAAGTTCTCAGATTACAATAGTTTTGAACCAAAGGTTCTTTTACAAAGGTTCCATGTCAGTCGAAGTAACAGAGACAAAAATAATACAAGATACAAATTAGGTACACAACAAAAGTAGGTTATAAAAGGAGTAAGTGCTATGCCATGGTACAGGATATCAAAAATAAGTGCAGAATCAATGAGAGATAATTACAGGCAGCCAGGGAGGCTTTGTCAATAGGGAGAAGGAGGATGAGGCCAAGGAAAGTGGGGTGGAGAAGAGAGAAAAGGAGAATGGGAGGGGGAGGAGGACAGCTGAGTAAGGAGGGAGGAAGGGGGGAACAGGGGGAGGAGTTAGGAGAGTAGGTGAAGGATCAAAGGGGTAATGTGAGGCAGGGAGGATGCAATTAAAGGGTGCAAGAACATTTGTTGGAGTTAGATATGTGATTCTGGAGACTGAGCTTAAAAGGGCCTAGCATAGAGAGGTCATGTGTCACATGAGGGAGATCATTAAGACAGCGGGGAACCCTAAACTTGAAGGAGCATTGGGCTGAGGAGGTACAGCAGAGAGGAACTTGATAGACTGGACTAGACATGCCTCTAGTGTGGTGAGGGTTGGAGGTAAGCGAGAGCAGATTTTGGAGGGAAGGAGGAGTAAGCCTCAAACAAATTTTCTTTGCGAATAGGCAGATCTGGTAGGCAATACAACCCTTAAGGTTGAGCCAGCCTGACTGTATGTACAGGTCGCATGTATGAGTTAGTCTCGGAGCTCCGGTAGCTAATCTGCAGATTTTGTTGAGGGTAATATGAATTCTTTTAAGGGTACTGTCAGTAGCAGCTCCGTAGATGATGAGACCATAATCAACAATTAAGAGTAGTTAACTGGTGATTGCAAGGCGGAGGGCATTAGGGGCGAGACAGCATCGATGTCTGTAGGGAAGCCCTAACCTAGTGTTGACTGCCCTAGCTACGTGGTCCACGTGGGCGCTGAAAGACAAAGTTGTGTCCAGGGTAACTCCTAGGTACTTGAATTGCTGAACCTGTTTCAGAAGTTCATTGGAGTTGTTGATAATGTTGAGTTGGTGGTGTCTAAACCTACTGTGAGTGCTAGAGAAAAGCAGAGAAATCATTCTGTAGTTGCTGTTGAAGGGAGAGAGGGTCAGGGAGGCTGGAGAAAATGACAGCATCGTCTGCATATAGTAGAAGATTAGTGGAGCATGCTTATGGGAGACAGTTTAGAAAAAGACTGAATACGAGGGGGCCATGTATAGAGCCCTGAGGGACACCTGAGTGAACAGGGTGGCTGTCAGAGAATGAATCTCCAATTTTCACTGTCTGAGATTGATCAGTTAGGCAGCTTTGGAACCACCTCGTGACATCATCGGAGAAATCTAGGGCTGTGAATGTGTCAAGCAGAAAGGAATGGTTTACATTATCAAACGCTTTAGTGAAGTTGATAAAAATTGCCCCCACTAGGTGTCCGGTGTCAAAGGTGGGGTGGATGAAGTTAGAGAAATGAAGCAAGGCTATAGTGGTGTTATGAGACTTCATAAACCTGTGCTGTTGCAGGCTCTGAATTTGGTTTCTCTCAAGGTATTCAGTTAGCTGGTCAGTGACTATGCGTTCCAGCACTTTGGAGAGTCCTGGGAGAATAGAGATTTGATGATAGTTGGTGGGTTGGGACCTGTCACCACTTTTGAAAATGGGAGTAATAACCATAGCTTTCCAGGAGGCGGGGAACTGCCTGAGGCAGAGGGAAAGATTGAGGATTTTGGAGAGAGGTAGAAGGACTCCGACGAGGGCTAGGTAAATGAGTTTGAGGTCCAGGGTGTCACTGCTAGCTTGAGCTTTCCCAAGGGCTTGGGTAAGATATTTCTTTGCCTCTGCATGTGTAATTCTCCTAAAGTGGAATAGAGTGGGGGCAGGCAAGGAGTGGGTGGAGTTGACAATGGAAACGCCAGACAGGATAACAGGTGAGTCAGGGGGGAATATGCTACTGAGGTCAGAGAAAGCTGTGTTTAGGGCATTGGCAATGCTTTTAGAGTCTTGGAGGGTGGACCCCCCCAGCTTCAATGAAGAAGGGTGAGGCCTTGCTAGGGGAGCCCATTAACACTTTGATATTGTCCCAGAATCTGCAACCGTCGCCCCAGGAATTGGAAAGTGCATTTTTATAGTATTGAGCCTTTGCACAATGAATTTCCCTGGTACAGGCATTCCTAGCCATTTTATACTGCTGCAGGTCAAATAGCTTGCCAGTGGCCCTAGCACAAAGCCAGAGGTTAACCCTAGTGGCCATTTGCTTGAGAAGGGAAGCTGTAATCCAGGGGTTGCAGGTTCCCTTGACCTTCTGTTTTTTTGGTGGGGGGGGAGATATCACAGGCACTGTTGAAGGTAGAGATAAAATAATCTAGCTCCTGATCAATACTGTAGGCTTTATCTATAGGTGACCAGTCTATGTTTAACAGATAATCCTGGAGGTGCTGCAGATGACCTTTCCTCAAGACCCTACTGGTTACGGTTCTGGGAGAGGGCTTGAGGGATCTATTAGACCAGAGGCACAGGAGAGGAGAGTGATCACTGATTACATCCAGAAGGACGGTGGTCCCAAAAATTCCTTTTGGGTGGTTGGTGAGAATCCAATCAGTGAGGGAGCTGTGGCCTGACCGAGGGTTGAAATGGGTGGGTGAGCAGACTAATTGGGTAAAGTTAAGAGAGAAAAGGGTGTCTTTGTAAGGGGAAGCATCTGGAGCCAACCAATTTATGTTATAGTCCCCAAGAGTAACAAATTCTGTGTTGGGGGGAGCTTTGATAAGTAATCAACAAAGAGACTGAAACATCTCAACTGTTCCTTAGGTGGGAGATACACAGAGAGAACATAGAGAGATATTTCTTATTCTGACCAAGGATGACTTTAACGTGGATCAGTTTAATGTTTTTGCTGAAATCTTCTACTGGTAAAGCAAGGCTCTGGAGGGTGTTCTTACTGTAGAGAGCACACCCACCCCACCCATTTACCAAGCCTATCCTGGTGAAAGATGGTGTACCCATCGAAGGAAACTGCTGAGACATGGACCGCTGATGTAAGCCAGGTTCCAACAATAGCAAGTCTGTCTGGTTTGTGCTGTACACTCCAGACCTGGAGGTCAGCCAGTTTACGAAGAAGGATACTAATGTCTATAGAAGCTAGTTTCAGGGTGCCAGTGGTAGTGCTGCTATAGTGAGGGGCAGTGGGTGGGCTAGGGTTAGGGAGGATGTTGCCTGCAAACAGGAGAAGCAACAAGGTGATCTATGGCAGCCCTTGGCATAGCAGTTTGAACTTAGCCATAGGTTTATGTGGCCTAACCTTAACAATAAGGCATGAGTATTTGGCATTAAGGAAGAGAGGAATTAGTGCAGGGACATAATGGTTTTGGACAGGGTTGTATAGTTTGGTTGGCAAGGAGCCACCAAGATGGTGATCTAGTAGTTGACACAACGTTTCTGGTCCTACCTTATGGGGATTTAATATAAGCGGAGAGAAAACATTAGTGGCTGGCAAGTTTTCAAATGGTAGAGGGGATGAGGAAAGGATGTAGGATAGTACTACAATGCCAATGTTTAGAAGGGGCATCATAGCAGGTGAAGTGTGTGTCACTTTGAAATTTGGGCAAAATTAATATGGAGCTTGTCAGGGGCATGGGAGATGTTAGGGGTAGAGGTGCTAGAATGAAACAGGGAGATGCCTAGGAGGACAGAGTAATTAGGGATGAAAGTAGAGGGGACTGGAGGGAGAAAAAGAGGAGGAGGTATTGTGATACACTATAAATGTACTGGTGGTTCTTTAAGAAAGTCAAGGATAGGGTCTGGAAGGCATGACTATAGGGCAGAAGGTGGATTTAAAGAGTGCCAGCAGCGGGGAAAAAATCTAGCTGAGTTAGGATTACACAGAGTCTAGTGCTGGCTGAGAAAGCAGGAATTTAAAAAATTGAGCCTTCAGCAGAGCTGGTGGGGAAGGTGGCCAATCAGTCATCAGCTGAAGATGGCAGCCTGGTTTGAAACGCAATCAAGTGAAAAGTCCAGAGGAGCGTACCTGGTGAAGCCTCTTGGGGTCTGGGGAGGTGGGTGGCCAAAAAGAAATGGAGCCACAGCCACCAGGAGAATTGGGGGGATCTGAGGGAGAGAAAGAAAAGCATGACTAATTAGTGTGCTCGGGGGAACAAAAGCAGGCAGGGACAGACCGAAACTACGGGTATAAAAAGAACAGCAGGCAGCAATTACACAAAGGGAGGAGTTAGAGAGTGGGAGAAATGGAGAGTAGGAGTATCTGGCAGGAGGGGGGATTAGAGGGGGGAGGGAAAGACAGAGAAAAAGAAAAAGGAAAAAAGTGGCAAGATAAGGTAAACAGTGAAGAAAAGGAAGCAAGGTAAGCAGGCTATAACAGGATTGAGACTGTGGTCAAAATTAAACTTCAGGCTGGTTTAGAAAAATGATAGTAGGTCAAAAGCAGGTTTAAAATAATGGCCAAAATTAACTTCAGGACAGAACAGCTTAAAAGCTAGTAATTAACTTCTGTCTAGATCAGGTTTAAGACTGCACCTTATACATTAACTTCAGGCTAACCACAGATTACTAGCTATGGCTAGACAATTAAAATCTGGCTGAATGCAATACAAAAAGTCTAGCACAATTTTAAAATATTGCTGAGTTAGGACTACGCAGAGTCTAGTGCTGGCTGAGAAAGCAGGAATTTAGAAAATCGAGCCTTCAGTAGAACTGGCAGGGAAAGTGACCAATCAGCGGTCAGCTGAGGATGGCGGACTGGCTTGAAACCCCTTCTGGGGAAGAGTCCAAAGGAGCATACCTGGTGAAGCCTCTTGGGGTTTGGGGAGTTGGGCAACCAAAAAGAAATGGCGCCACAGCCACCAAGAGAATCGGGGATGGATCTGGTGAAGCCTCTTGGGGTCCGAGGAGGCAGGTGGCTGAAAAGAAATGGAACCTCAGCTGCCAGGAGAATTGGGGGGGATCTGATGAAACCTCTTGGGGTCAAGGGAGGCAGGCAGCTGAAAAGAAATGGAGCTGCAGCCACCAGGAGAATTGGGCGGTATCTGGTGAAGCTTCTTGGGGTCCGGGGAGGCAGGCAGATGAAAAGACATTGAGCCACAGCCACCAGCAGAATGGGGGGGAGTCTGAGGAGTATAGATGCAGCAAAGTTATATGTCACCTGCGAAGTAGAAGCAAATTCACAAAATTCATAATTCTCAAAGATTCGTGAATTTCCCAGCAGGTGTATCAACTTCATTGGTAAATTTTACTACTGTTGTTACAAAAAAAACTACAAAATTGCAGAACAATTCCTTTCCCCTTCCACTGTGCTGTAATTGCAAGTTAGGATTCATATTAAAGCGACAAAAGTATTCATTTTTATGTGTTTTTCTTTGTTTTCTTTCCCACACTAACTGAAAAAATGAAATTGCGGACCCACAAAAAAGCATTTCCCACCTGTGACACAGGATGAGCCATCTGTGCAAAGGCATTAGTCTCCTGCAACACAGGATGAGCTGTCTGCAAAAAGGCATCCGGCTCCTGAGACACAGAACCCGTTTTCATGCTGAACATCTATTTTTTCCCTTAGGAAATAATGGGAAATTTTCAAATTTAATAACTTTTGAACAGATTAATATTTTTTCACCAAACCTTCAATAGGCATATGTGTGAGGCAAAGGCTTTCTATCCTGAAAATTTCAGACACAACTTGAAACAGTTTCTGAGACACGGGTGGACAAAGAAACAGCAAAAAAACACATACCTTTAAGGATTTTTCAGACTCCATATCTCAGAAACCACACCACTGATTCAAACAAATCTTGCCACATCAACAGACCAACCACAAGAGATTTTGCTTGCAAACTTTTGTGCAAATCTGTTGAATCGAAGCAAAGTTCTTAAAGTACAAAACTTGGGCTTTAACACAAAAGTGAGCACTCAACCCTAACTATAGTGGCACTACCGGGCCACTGTAATATCTAGCTATATAGATATAATGCATTACGCAAATAATGACTGGAGTCAAGGGCTATGACAATTGTTATACTGCCTGAAGCCAAAGACTGAGGGCAGTATAACATATGGAGGCAATAGTTCATCTCGAGGGGTCAATATTTTCCCTCTATTGCCCAAAAAGGCTCCAGACAATTAGTTTAAAAAAAAACCTTGTGTTAGTTGTTTTGAACCTCCTCCATATAACTGAATAAATGTAAATGAATACTTACCTTTGTTTTCTGTGATCGCAGCAGTGATCCAGTTGTCCTTTCCAGTGTCTGCTAATCTGGTTAGTTACTATATGTAAAAACAGTCCCTAGTGAAGTATCTATCAGTAGTGCCTCCACACACACTAATCTGTTTTATTAAATAATGTTCACATCCTGGTACTAGCTGTCCCCCCTTCCCACTTTTCCTCACATTCTTTGGTAGTCTAGTGCTCCCCTTTTGATGACAACCGTCTGTTTATTTGTTGCAATCATTGGTGATCTAGTGCCCCCTCACCTTCTGATGATAACCTTCCGTTTTTTTTTGTTTTAATTCCTGGTAATCTAGTACTGATGCCTGTTCCAGTTTTAAAATCTCACCTCCACTCCCCACTGACCCCAACCCCAATCCGGATTCAGATTGTTAAAGGACACTGCCAGCCCTCCTTGCATCACATTAGCTTTGGTTGAAAACCCACATTTTATGATTGTTAACCTTCTCTAAAAATTATTGATGATGCTGGTTGTTTTACCTGCTTCCTTTCTTAGTTGAACTGAAATGCATGCTAACAATGTAATTACACGCAGCCTTGTTTTGTTTTGAACCCTTGGTCTACTCTTGTTGCAGACTTCCTGAACATTGGAAACAACCACAAACAATGCAGCCACTCATGATGCAATAGTCTCCTACCTCCCACTACATCATGAGTGTCTAGACTACATTGGGGTGTTCCCAAGTCTGGGAGACATAGAGTGGGAGTTAATCAAGGAATGTAAGCAAACATGTTTTGGTATGGCAGTCTGTTTTTCACTTTTAAAAAGAAAAAAGGAATCAGAATCCACCCTCAAGCTACATCAACTCTATAGAATGTGATCAATCCTAATGTGTTTTTTTTTTAAACTAGGGACACTTTGAGCACCTGATATACTGGTGGTTACCGAATCCTGGCTTAGACCTGGTTTTGGAGCCCGTGAAGTGAACATCCCCTCATACTTATTGTTTAGGATGGACAGACAGTCCAGAGGTGGTGGAGTAGCCATATATGTTAAAGAAAAATACCCTGTTTCTGTTACTGACTCAACCTCCATTCAAAATGAATTAGAAAACCTATCTGTTAAAGTCGAGATCTCCCCTATGGCTTTGCTCTGTGTAGTTGGATGTTACAGACCTCCGTCAGCTGGTTTACAACTTTTGAAACATCTGGAAAGTACACTGGGAGCTGTGTCATCTGAGGTCATAATTTTAGGAGACTTCAATTTAGATTGGTTCTCCAGTGCCTCCACACCCCTTAAAGACACCTGTGATGCCCTTGGGCTGACCCAACTAATTAATGAAGCTACTCGCCCTAATAAAAAGAACCCAACCAATAGCTCTCTACTAGATCTTATTGTTGTAAGTAAACCTTTCCTATACTCCCATGTTGGCGTATTCTTCTCTGATATTAGTGACCACTGTTTTATTGCATGTGTAAGAGCTAACCCTAAATCAACTTCCACTTCTAAATTCACCACCAAAAGATGCCGATGCAACTTTGATCCCTGTGAGTTTGTTGCAGAGATAAAAAATCCTTGCACTAGCAGGACTTCTACCTATCAAAATCAGTAAATATGGCATATGGCATCTTCCATGAAATTGTACTGGGGCCCTGGATAAGCACGTTCCATTGGTCAAAGTCCTTAGCAGGATCAAATCATGCCGATGGTTTACAGCTGAGTTAAAGTCTACATTTCAAAACGGACATGTTATGGAAAGCTGCCAAGAGATCTAAGCTGCCTGCTGATTGGATTATGTTTAGGAGGGCTAGAAACTTTTGCACCAAGTTGGTCAGAGAGGCAAAAGCTAATTTTTACCACGTGGAGCTTGAATCATCCTCACAGTGTCCCTCTAAATTCTGGAAAACCATAAGAGACATAGAAAGCCATTCCCCTGGTAATTCCCTACCAGCAAAAATTATAATTGGTGGCACCCCGTTCGTAGACAGGTCTTTCATCCTTGAGCATCTCAAGAACCACTTTGCCACTGCTGGTCTAGCTTTCGATACCTCTTCAGCCAGCAATCTCTGCTCTCAACTTGGCATCCTTGATCAAGGAGTACCTGTTCCTGATTCTACATTCTTCCTGCAGCCTGTATCCCTGAAGGAGGTTGAAGACCTTCTTTTACAGCTGGACACAAGGAAGAGCACAGGAGCGGACTTCCTGGATCTTTTCTACCTAATAATTGGTTATCATGTCTTGGATGTGCCACTTACACACCTTTTTAACTTATCTCTCCCTCAAGGTGCCCTCCATCATTTATGGAAAACTGCCCATGTAATTCCCCTGTTCAAATCGGGATACACTACTGACCTTAATAACTATAGACCAATCTCGCTACTACCTATTCTATCCAAGCTGTTGGAAAAAGTTGTCAGCAATCAACTCAGAAACTACATAGAAGCTGAGAACCTGCTTAACCCCTACAATCAGGCTTCAGATCTCGACATAGTACCATCTTGGCTCTCGCTAAAGTAACTAACGACTGGGAGCGCGAATTGGATGATAAGAATTTTGCCTACGCAGTATTTTTAGACCTGAGCAAGGCTTTAGATACTGTGGACCATGAACTGCTTCTTACATCCCTCCAGAACATTGGTCTAAACCCATCATCTTTGAGATGGTTCTCCAATTATTTTGCAGGTCAGCTCCAGCAAGTTAAGGCAGAAGGGGAATTTTCACCATTAAAACCCTTAGTGAGAGGTATACCACAGGGCTCTATTTTAGGACCATTACTCTTCGCACTCTGCATTAAAGTATCAATGTCAGTATAGAAGCTGCTAACATTCATCTTTTTCGCTGATGACACAGTGCTCTATGCCTGTAGACCATCCCTTGAATCTGCATGTAGTGACCTTCAACATGACTTCAACCAGCTCCAGCATCAGCTCCTAAACTAGAAACTACTTTTAAATGCCAAAAAACTAAGGCAATGATATTTTCTCCTCATGTTCATGTGTCAGATCCCATAAAAGCACCTCCAATTGTTACACTTCTGAGAGAACCCTTGGAATTTGTCATAAAGTTCAAATATCTGGGGGTCTGGATTGACCATAGACTGTCCTTTATAGACCACATAGAGGAGCTGATAAAAAGGCTTAGACAAAGACTTGGTCTTTTCTACAGAATCAACCACTTCCACTCAAGGGAGGCCAAGATGAGGTTGGTCCAAACCACCTTCCTGTCTGTACTAGACTATGCAGACTTTCTTTATAGTCAGGGTTCAGCCACTGCACTTTTGAAGTTGGACACACTCTACCATAGAGCCCTAAGGTTTATTACAGGACTCCCCTACTTGACGCACCACTGCTCTTTATACTCAGCGGTGGGATGGTCGTCTCTTATTCACAGGCGTCAGAGAAATGCAGCACTTTGGACAGTTAGAGCCATCACTAAGAAGCTGCCCCAATATATTTCTGATTGCATGCCACTATGCATGATAGGCAAGTACGTATTAAGAAGTGCTTCCTATATTACAATGTCTGTACCCAAGGTCAAATCACGTTTTGGTAGGGCCTCAATAAGTTATATGCTACCTCTATTGTGGAATAAGCTGCAAAAAACATTGAAAGTGGTCCTCCCTATTATGCTGGCAACTTTCAAATCACTGTATGCCCATTCCTTTATTGAATGTTGCAACTGCTTCCCTTAATCCGGGATTATCTTTTAACAAGGGCGCAGGCTGTTCCCTGCCTCTTTCTCCTCATCCTCCCCCAAACCCATTCACTGTTCCCTTGTTCCTTTATTTCAAATATCTCAGTTCTTCCTGTGATTGTGTTTGCAGCCATGACCAGCAGCTCATTCTTCCTCCAACCTTATTCTTTTACTTCCCCTACTCCCACCACATTTCTGTCCTGTTACAGGGTATTGTAACCACATCCTTTGGTTTTGCCTGTTAGTGGATACAGACTCCCTCATGCTCTCATTCTGGCTTCTGTATTCTATTACCTCGGTTTAGCTGGTCTACAGTTCCAGTGGTTGAATGGTTGGTTTGTTCCTTCCTTCCTTCCTCTTGTTTGATTCACTATCCGACTCCCCCACCCATTTTAATCCATTTTACTCTTCTCTGGATCTCTATTTCTCTTCCCTCCTGGGACTTTCAGGCAACTGTGTTGGGTTATACTTTTATATATCATTCAATGAAACTTTATATTTTCTGTAGACATTTTTTCTTTTTGTTTAGGCCTGGCTGTTGTTAATATTTTCTCATTGTAACTGTTACGGTTCTAAACTTGTTTTTCTTACTATTGTAAATGTGTTAAATCATGACTATGTATACAGTCCAGGTCCATCTTGAAAATGAGCATTGCTCAACGGTGTTTGCCTGGTGAAGTAAAGACTTTGATTGATTATTGATTGATTGATTGATTGAGGCCTTAGGGAGTTGACAGTGTCCCTTTAAAGTGGAGAGTGGGGCCAATATTACCCTTTGCTCACCTCCACTGCTGTCCACAATGTCATGCAAGTTCAGTGATTTGCATAATTTAACTAACTATATTTGAATAACGCAAGTCACTGGACTGTGTGAGATGGCAGCTGGCAGCAGAGGCAAGTGAAAGGTAATACCAGCCGCCATCCCTACTTTAGCAATTAGAATTGTGATCAAGGTTGGCGTCAAGGGGAGTGCAAGGTCAGGATTTTAAAATGGAAAAAGAAGTGGTCTGTAGGTTACCAGGGATTTAAAAAAAACTAAAAAAAAATATATAAGACAGAGTACTTGCTGGAGACAGCGGCCGATAGTGGTGATAAGTGAAGGGCCACACCAGCCTTTATTTCACTGATATGATAATGGTCTTGGGGGGAACATGGCTTGGGAAGCCAACAATTGTGGATGGGCATTAACTGGGCTTCTGCTACCACCAAACTAAAAGCAGCTAAAGATTATTTTCAACTCGTGGGCATCATTCTATGTATATGAACAATTATCAATACAACTGATGACATCTGGAAATCCACAAAACAACAGTATATGATTGATTTTGAACCCTTAAACAAGACTGATCTGCCTTCTGGGAAAGCACAAACAAGAACACAAAGCATGGCACCAGAGGTGGGTAAAGAAAAAGGCAAAGAAAAGGACACCCAAGAGCAATCTGTCATGGCTCTACTTATTAATCTTCAACAGGAGGTCAAAGCGGGCTTTGAGAACTTAACAGCCCAGATTACACATATTTAAACTGATGTCACAGGTCTGGCTGAGACCTCTGCTTCCCACCCTAAACAGCTGGATGAAGTTGAAACTTGTATTAGAGAAATGGAGGACCTAGTAGTGGACCTGTCAAAAGATCGCAAGACTGTCATCGAGCAGGTGAACAACTTACAAGAACAAGCCAATGACAAGGAAAACAGAGACAGATGTATTAACATTCACCTAATAGGTCTGCCTGAAAACTTTGAAGGTAAAGAAGGTGACAGAGTGATCCAGAGATGGCTATCAGGAAAGTTGGGGCTCAAACTGGAGACAGTGGATTTTGAGATACAAAGGGCTCACCGTATGGGACCCAAGCCAAAACCGGGAGATAAGCCCAGGCATTGTTTAATCAAATTTCTTCACTATCCTGACAAAGAAAAAGTGTGTTGTGCAGCTCAATCAAACAGTCCTTTAGAAATAAATGGTAATAAAGTTTAATCTTTCAGGACTTCTGCTGAGAACTACAGGCGAAGAGGCAGATATTCTCAGGAGTCAGATACACTCTATGTACACTTGGTTGGGAATACTTTTTGTTCTATCCAGCTAAAGTCAAGTTGATGTGCCCAGGTCACCCATCTCAATCCTTTAACAAACCTGAAGATGCTGAGAACTTCATCAGTACCATGGAGGCTGCCCAAGAGGGACAATCAAAATCTAGGAATGCACAGCCAGCCGAATGAGGTATTTGTTAATGTACTGTTTTAAATAAAAGATGCTGGAGAGATAATGAGACTGCCTGTGGTGTGTGATTGATGTTGCGCTCATTGGCTTTCAGAGTCAGGGTGACCATGTGGCATACCAGCATCCATCTTTGTTTGTGGGAAACATACTGCCATGTGTTGATCTCTATGCAGAGCTGTTGTGTGGGTCCCAAGACTTCCCCAATGACAGTCCCGATGTGTTAAATTTTCTGTAAATCATGTTGCTGTCATATTATACCTGATCTGAAGTTGGACACGTTACACTTTATTTTGGCTAAATCTGGGGCTGATTGGGTACTTGTTGGTGGGGAAGATGAACCCCATGATATATCCTGGGAGACCCCACAGTCCCTGCTTTACCATGAGGCATCCACTTCCATAGTGTGATGGCACCAGTACAACCTTTGGCCGCACATGCCTATGTACAGCTATGGTAAGTCTGGTCTCAGTCATACCCTTTAGCAAAAAGGTATTTTATCCTGTCTACAGGGGTCACATTGTAAGAACCGCATTGTAGCAAAATGATTTACTACATGCTCGATTGTGACTGGCACTGTGCCAAATATGGTTGTGTGAGCTGTGCTGCCATGTGTCCCCTGAAATTCTCTTAGCGACAGCTGTGACATAATTAACTCATATGCAGGCACAACTGGATGTGTAACTCTTCAGTTATGAGTCTGAATTCCAAAGTTTATGAAGTGCACCATATTTCTGGCTTTTTTTTTTTGGAAAAAGGGGGAAAAACAGTCAAGTAAATTGTTGTGACAGTTGGACCTTGCGATTCTTTGTGGGAGACCCCACAGCACCCACTGTGCTTCACCACAGGACACCCCTCTCAACAGTGTAAAGGCATTGCTGTGAACTGACCTGCTGATGAATAGAAGCACCTTAGGATATGCAACTTAACAATTAAAACATTATATTTTCATGGAATAAACTACCAAACGGTGTCGAAGTATATGAATATTTTATCTGGAAGCTGGCAATGTTGCTGCACTCAAGGGGGACCAAACACAGTATATTCAATAGCAAGAGAGTCATAGGCTCAAGATCCCCCATGCTCTCCCTCTGACTGCTGCTAGGGTGGAAGGTATCAGCATGGGGGGTAACTTCTTTGAGTGTTTCTTATGCCACAGCTCTGAGTTGCTTCAGACCAATAACTACTGACACTACTGTACCTTTTATAAGATATATTAAACGGACGCACAGCTGCCAGACTTATGAACTTTGCGATAAGTGGTTGTAATTGGTCTCAAAAGCATATGGTGGAATTCTGCTCCTATTCACAATCCTCAACAAAGTTCTACTCCACTCTATTTATCCAGGGCACATCGCAGGAACTGTAGCTCAACATGATAGATCAACCCCTCAAACACTGGCATACCTAATCTCTCCTTGAACTGCCAAATAAATTATACCTTGCTCTTGACAGTTTACCTTTCCATATTCCCTGTTTTTGGTGTATTTTGCTTAACAAGTGAATCTAAGACTCCGGGATATACTACCCTTGCATAGGTAGAGACTTTGAACAGTTGTTCTGGGGCACGCACCCATTTTAGTTAATGCCCCTTTCTCCAGCCTTTCCCAGTTTATTTGTTCATGCAGGGTAGTTTCCGGATGACTATCAGTGTATAACACTGGGCTATTGATCAACTGGAATCAGTGGATGCCCATGAGACTGCTCATTGCTTGACGTGGGGTGTGGAATAGCTTCCCTTCTTTTGATGGGGGGGTTCACCCCATTTGTCTGAATATATAGCATACATTGTTGTTACATAGGTGCTCAGTCTAGACCTAGTTCTACACCACAGAACAGGTGGGATACTGCACCGAAGGAATGCTACTCAAGGGAGAGGGAGGGGGAGGAGGGAAGTTCTATACTCGGTGTGTTTGCTAAATGTTCTGTTACTGTTTTTCATAGATTATGGCAAGTTGCCAGAATGGAGGGTGGGTACTGTCAGGACTTTCAGGGTAAAGCCATACAAAGGCAAAAATACTGGACTTTAGGAGGGCTGACTTTGCCAAAATGGGTGAATGCCTAAGGAATGCACTAGCAAATAGGCAGGAAGGAGGGGTGGAAGAACAATGGGGAATAATCAAAACTGCCATCACAGAGGCAACAAGCCTTTGTGCAAAGCAAATACTGTAAACAAAACAAAACAATGTAAGAAACCACTATGGTTCTCAAAGGAGGTGGCAGGGAAGGTTCGAGAGAAAAAGAAAGCATTCAGGAAGTACAAGGAATCACAGAAGGAGCAGGACAGAGAATTGTATCAGTTAAAGCAAAAGGAAGCTGGGAAGGCAATCAGAACAGCAAAGACCCAAACCGAAGAAAATATAACCAACTCAGTTAAGAAGGGGGATAAAACCTTTTATAGGTACATCAGGGAGCAAAGAAAGACCAAGGGAGGGATAGTGAGGCTTAACAAAGGGGAGGGGGGTGGGCAGAGGGTGAATGTGAATAGGCTGAGATACTAAACAAATATTTTTGCTCAGTATTCACAAATGAAGAGGGGGAGGTACCTAAACCAAACAATAGAAACACTCTGGATATAGGAGTTGATACCAACCCATTCACGGAAGAAAGAGTTCTGAAAGAACTCTTAAAACTGAAGGTGGACAAAGCAATGGGGCCTGATGGGATTCATCCCACAATTCTACAAGGACTAAGGGTAGAACTAGTGACACCACTGACTACCCTCTTTAACAAATCATGGGAGGATGGGGTGGTACCTGAGGACTGGAGAAGGGCAGATGTGATTCCACTTCACAAAAGTGGGAGCAGGGCAGAAGCACAAAACTACAGACCTGTTAGTTTAACCTCAGTGATAGGGAAAATGATGGAATCACTTCTGAAAGAAAGAACTGTCGAGTACCTAGAGGCCAGAGGGGCACAGGACCCAAGCAGCATGGATTCACAGCAGGGAGGTCATGTCAGATGAATCTAATAGATTTCTTTGACTGGGTGACCAAAGTAGTAGATCAGGGAGGGGCTGTGGACATGGCCTACCTAGACTTTAGCAAGGCATTTGACACAGTCCCACACAAAAGATTGATATACAATTTAGCCAGCCTGGGAGTGGGTCCCAAGATGGTAGCCTGGGTAAATAACTAGCTGGAGAACAGGACACAGAGGGTAATAGTAAACGGAGTCAACTCTGAAGAAAGGGGGGTTACTAGTGAGGTACCACAGGTTTCAGTACTAGAACCGGTCCTCTTCAATGTCTTTTTAGGCAACATTGCAGAGGGACTGGAAGGAAAAGTATGTCTCTTTGCAGACGACACAAAGATCTGAAACAGAGTTGATACACAAGGTGGGGTGGAAAGGATGAGAAGGGACTTGGCAAGGTTGGAGGAATGGTCAAATATGGCAGCTTAGATTCAATGCTAAGAAGTGCAAGGTAATACACCTGGGAAACAAAAACCCAGGGGAAGAGTACACAATGGGGGGTGAGATACTAACAACAACAAAAATGGAAAGGGACCTGGGAGAAGTCATATCAGATGACCTAAAGGTGGGCAAGCAATGTGAGAGGGCAGTAAGGAGGGCTGGGGGATACTGAATGCATAGGAGAGGCACTCCCAGTGAAAACAGGAAGTTGTTATCCTTTGTACAGACAGCTGGTGAGACCCCATCTGGAGTACTTGCATGCAGTTCTGGAGATCCAATCTCCGCAAAGACATAAACAGGATGGAGGCAGTCCAGAGGAGGGCAACTAAAATGGTGCAGGATCTGCACCGGAAGACATATGAAGAGAGACTTAAGGAGCTTAATATGTATAGCCTTGAGGAAAGGAGGGAGAGGGGAGACATGATAGAAACTTTCAAGTACCTCAAGGGAATCAACAAAGTCCAAGAGGGTAACATCTTTCAGAAAAAGAGGTGTGCAAGAACAAGGGGGCACAATCTGAAGATGGGGGGCAGCTCAGAGGTAATGTGAGGAAGTATTTCTTCTCAGAGAGGGTCGTGGATGCATGGAACGGCCTTCCGGAGGAAGTTGTGGAGTCAAAAACAGTGGTGGAATTCATGAATGCATGGGACAGTCATAAGGCAATTCTAGGGGATGGGGGTAGGAAGAAGTAGGCTGTTGGTTAACTAGGATCTCCAGCTTATCCATTAGGTAGGGAAATGAGCAGACTGGGTGGGACAAGCTGTCCTTATCTGCCATCAAATTCTATGTTTCTATGTAAAGTTTCAATGCTTTTAAATGTTAATTGTTTATTGGTTAAACTAGAAATCTTACATTGGGAACAGCGAGGGCCTACTGAAGAGGGCCTTAAGGGTTTCGAATATTTGTCAGACTTAAGGGTTACTGACATTATACTCTTCAATATTATTTATTTTTCATTCAATCTCAGATCTTTGAATTGGAGAATGTTCTCAGGAGGGAGGTGGAGGCTATTAAGAGGCTCTATTGCTTGATCTTTACTACTGTTCTACTGTTAATTGTGATTAGTAAAGCTTTGTTCTGTACAAGAGTTAAATGGGTTTGGAGTATTTTGGGTGAGGGCTACTGGTTAAAATGCTATAAGTTTTCTAATGTGTTTTTCTATATGTTACAAAATGATACTGGCAGATTAACATTATTTTTGATACTTAACTTTAAGAAGTGGTTGTTTAGGAAACTATCTACATTAAGATCGAAAAATGGATGAAAATATTTTTCATATTAGGTCATGTAAGCAATAAGGCACAAAGGAGTGTGTGTAAAACATATTTTACAGCATGGCCAGGTGTGTAGTAAGGCACGAGGCTGAAGGCTGAGTGACTTCAGCCACTGGACATGCTGTAAAATATGTTTTACACACATCCCTGAGTGCCTTATTGAGCTTATAAAATTGCCTCCTTTTTTTTTTTACTTTTTATTATTGGGAAAAGCATGTTTATATGTAGAAGCAATAGATTTACTTGTGTGCATTTGTGATAAAATAGTCCTTCCGCCCACTGCAAGTGATGTAATTGATGATGTCATTGTATTATTGCCTACTTTCTTCTTCCTGTTTTTTTTTTCTGTTTTTCTCCACATTCAAGATATGAAATGTTTACCATGGAATACATGGATTCAAAATTCTGCTCAGTTTCACTGGCAGAATGTTTCTCTCCTAACACACTGTACACACAGACAACAAAGGCCTTTGTTACAGCCAGAGACTCAATTATCTCACTGTCAGGGCAAGAAGAAGAGAGTTCCCTGATGAACAGGTAAAGAGAGAAGGGTGATTGTTCACTGTCAGCAAATAAACAGTTGTAGTGAAAACTATAAACAATACTTATTGTTTCTAATTTGTTTATGTATGTAAGGAGAGTGTGATAATCAGGGAAACAACATTTAACTAATTTGTTTTACTTTTTAATTTAAGGTAGTTTTATTTTTAGGACCCAGTTGAAGTTTTTTTTTACAGTGTAAAGGTAGCAGCCATGTTTGTGGTGGAAGATCACTTCTGGCTGTAGGGGGCTAACTGAAATGCTTGTGTTCCAAATGCCCATTAATCTGAGTTCCAGACTCTTCACTGCTGAGCAGTCCTTTTTTTGAGAATGTGTAAACCTTATTTTACACATAAATAAGAGCCAATCAGATTACTGGATTTTACCCTGCCATTTTATAAGGAATGTTAATGGTCTGAAGTCACATACTAAACAGAAGAGGGTACTAGCTAAGGTAAGGGCCATGAAAACAGATGTCATCTTTCTACAGGAAACACATATGATGGAGAAGCAGGGAACCCATATGGCCAAGAAGGGGGGAGGAGAATGATTTGGCTCCTATATCACTTCAAAGGCTAGGGGGCATCAATTTGGCTCCGCCCAAGGTTCCTGGGAGTGGTTACCAAATCTTATGCTGACCAAGGGGGCAGGTATTTCTTAATACAGGTACAGTTAAACACTGGGCTAAAATTAACTATTGGTTCCATATATGGACCAAACATTAATTGCCGATTTCTTTCACAAACTCTCAGTGCAAATGGTCGACTTTGAGGGCATGTGGTTGGTCTGTGGGGACTTTAATTGTGTCAAGGATACTGTCTTAGATCTTCCCCTATGATTGTGCTGCTGTCTAATAATGCTAAGGTGCTTTTGCATTTAATGAAAGATCACTCCTTTTTGGATGCCTGGAGATATTCTTCCCCACTGGTAGGGAATACACTGACTGCTCCCACTCAGCCTTTCACTATACCAGGCTGGATGTTCTCTTGTTATCACAAAGCCTTATTCCCACCATTCAGGCAGCAAAGCATGAGTCTATCACTGTTACAAACCATGCTCCAGTATTGGTAAATCTTCAAGATATGGGTGTCTCGCTTGATCCAAGATCCTTGAAGTTGGACCCCATATTACTTCAAAAATCTGATTTTATCTCGCATATAAAAGAACAGATCTCCTTATATCCCCAGATGAACCAAAGGGGAGAAACATCAATTTCCATAAGATGAGAAGCCTTAAAGGCCTTGATGGGTGTCATTATCTCTTATTCCAGTCATAGCAAGAAGGCTAAAACTCAACAGCTCTATGATTTGGAGCAGCAGATAGCCCACGTTGAAAAATAGCATATGGAGAACCCCATATCTTCTGTTTATCACCAGTTACAAAAGTTAAAACGGGAGCTCAATCAGCTAACCAACTCCAAAACTGAACGCACTTTAATACTGAACCATGCTACTACCTATTTTGAAGGGGACACTTGTGGGAAGTTCTTGGTTTGGCAACTAAAGCATAAATAAAGTGTCAAATCTGTTAACTGAATAGTTGGCCCAGATGGGGTAGCTAAACATACTGATGAGGATATAGGTGAGTGTTTCGGTAATTTATACCTAAAACTTTATACCTCCGAGGTTCAACCGTCTGTCTCAGACATACAGAATTTTTTGGGCAAGGCCCCTCTCCCCAGCATTACTCCACAGCAGAATGCTAATCTTCAGATTGACATAACCTGGGAGGAGATCTAAAGTGATCTAAAGTGCAATATAGCACCTCAGGGGAGAGATAGCCCCTGAACCTGCTGGGTTTCATATTGGTTTTTACAAAGCTTTTAGCGCAGAACTATGAGAAGCACTATTTGATAAGATTTTTGAGAGCTTGACTACTGGAATGCCACCCGCTCCACATCAATCAATCAATCAATCAATCAAAATCTTTATTTAACCAGATGAAACACCATTGAGAAAAACTCATTTTCAAGGTGGACCTGGACAAAAAATACTCAGTACACTGCATACATGCATACATACATACAAACAGTAGTTATACAAATTCATACAGGTAAGTTTTTATATATACAGTAAATACATGTTCAAATTCAGTACATCTCATAGGATGTGCACACAATATGCATGTGAATGGAGACAATAATGCATATAGAATAATAGATGGGGAAGTGTGTGATATGAGAATTTAATGCACACCCGAGGTGTGGGATGCTACATAAACCCCGAGGACAAAGGCCTCGGAGTTTATCAAAGCATCCTACACCAAGGGTGTGCATTAAATTCTCATTATCACATACTCCTTATCTTTATTTTATATAATTGCTGGTGAGCAATTTTTTCTAGCATAAATGCTGTGACCCCCAACAGACGTATGGTCTTTACACACACACACACATAAACACTATATCTTCTCTCTCTACACACACACACACACACACACACACACTGTCTCTGGGGCACCAAATAAAGCAACAGCAGCTCACTGTTCCCCCAGCTCCCATTCCAGATTCCCCAGTTGAGATGTGCAGGAATCCCCAGAGTCCCTCTCCCTCTTACCCTACAGCTCACTCTGCTCCCAGTTTCATTCTTTTTTTTTTTTAAATTTACAGCTGAAATCGTGATTGCGATTAGGCTCGCACTTACCCGTGTTAGGCAGTTAACTGCAGACTCATTCTGCCGACTTTCTGTGTTCCCCAAAACTAGTGAACTGCAGGATAAACCAGATACTTAAAAAAAAAAAATTGTAATATTTAAGGTAGGATCAACCAGATATATTAAAAAAACAATGATTACAGGAAGGTGATGGTGAAACCATGGTGTCGCCACACTAAGATACGGAGCCGGAGACACCATGTTTCAGGAACTGCTTAGCCCGACCAGATGCAAAACAGGAGCCAATAAGGGAGCACACCCTTTTAATAGACAGAGCATGTGACTGTCGTAATAACCGATTGGTTATTATGGCAAATATCAACTCAGTGAGCCCATTGAAAAAACTGCTCACCAGTAATTATACACAGAATAATGCGCACATAAAGTCAGATAATGCTCATTTCAATATACAGAGAAATAGGTTCCTAAAAGAGAAGGTGGGAAATAGGATCCTAGAAGGGAAAGAGACAGGGGTTAGTGTAAGGCTAGACAACTCAGTCAATCAATATACTGCAAGAGGACATAGGCAGGTGCCTAGAATATCATCACATTGATAAGGAATTAGTGCAACATAAAGAGCGAAGAACAGTGGGTAAGAACAGAGAGAGCTGATGAGTGGTAGAGATTGAGGCATACAAAGCGGGGAAAGGAACTGGCAAGAACAGAGAGGTGATAAGTGGTATGGTAGGGATTGTGGAATACAAGGCAGGGAAAAGGACTGACAAGACAAGGAGGCTTGAAAAAAGAGGGGGTCTATAGTGGGTCTCAGAAGGTAAGTGACGAAGACGCCAGTAGAATAAAATTCTGGCTCCAAGTCTAAGCACCTGTAATACATTATAGGTATCTACATATAGGGAGGCATAACAAAGGGTGTGTGGAGGCTAGCAGGCACCAGGACACAGTGATGGTCTGCTGTAATAACTGTCCTGCCTAAACCTGGTAAAGACCCAAAGTAATGTGGAACATATAGGCTCATTTCGCTACTTACGACTGATTACAAAATTATGGCGAGGGTAATTGCTCATAGACTAGAAAAGGTTTTGCCTGCCATAGTACATCCTGACCAAGCAGGATTTGTACAGGGTTGGCAGAGCAAACATACCGGTAGGGATTCTCCAAGGGGCAGGACACACGAGCCAGAGGCACATATCCCACCCACGCAGCCCCATACCCGTGGAACAATGTGCAGTGACCATGTTCACAGCCACTGGCCACTGCCTGGCTCCTTCTGTGACCCCGCCCACCCCTCAGTCCACAGAGTCATGTGGGGCAGCCAGGGGCAGCATAGCAGACCCAGGTGAGCATCCAATGGGATGCCTGGTGAGGGTCCCGCAGTGGATCATTTGTGCTGCAGGGTGTGGGTCTGGGTGCATGAATGCCAAATGCAGGCACCAGGACTCACATGGACAAACTGACTCAGCCAATGTGCTCCCCTGGCCGTGCCCATGGACAAGCACCATGTGGTGCATGGATGGTCCCTGGCAGGTGGACCCCTGACCTGTAAGCAGCCCCCCACACAGCAGCACCACATCCCGGGAGGTGAACCCCCATGCACCCTGTGCCCCTCCTCATGGCAATGGTACCCCCCACCACCCACACTGCCATGCCCCCCAGCACCACCACCCCTGACCTCCATACCTGCCCATCAGCCGGCATGGGGTGGCCAGCGCACAGCCCTCATTACACCTCCATGGCCACCAACCATCTCAGTGATGCTGTGTGGGACGTATATATATAGTGGTGCACTCAGCATCACTTGGACGGCTGGCAGCTGTGGAGGCATGAGGAGGGCTGTGCCACTAGCCATCCCATGCCGGCACTGATGGGCAGGTACAGAGGTTGAGAGAGTTGTCAGTGCCATGAGAGGGTCTACTGATCACCCATGGACAGCCAGGGTGGCCTTGATCGGGGTCTGGGGGCTGGCCCAGTAGGGCTTTACTGGGCAGGGGGTGGGGGAGTCTGAGTGCTTTCACTAGGCCTGTGCCCTATGTGTGTCAGGTGATGAAGGCAGGGGCTATCCACCCTTTTAGTGGTCCTGTTGGGCTGGGGTGGCATGGCAGGGGGGCCCTGCAGGGTTTGCCGCTGCCAACCACATACTGTCGTAGGGGGAGGATGCATTGACTGCAACTGCTTCAGAAATGAGTATACTGCATCCCCCTTCACCTAGCACGCAACACTTTTGAGCATAGCATGGAGCATGGGCACGCCCCCTGCACCACCCTTCAGACCACCCCTCATGGATCTCTCTGGCCTGGTGGGGGATCCGACATGTAGCAACCCCGTGCCCCCTTGGTGAATTGGGAACAGGGGCACAGGGCCCATGGAGGGTCTACGCACCCCAGATACGTGGTCCATAGACTCTCCACACATTGCAGGATAGGAGCTAGTGTGCGTAAAGCATTGAATATTATTTGGCATTGGGGGATATGATGCACTGGGTCTGGGGCAGCAGTTTTGGCTCTTGATGCGAAAAAGGCATTCAACAATGTGGAGGTGGGGTACATGTTTTCTCTGCTTAAAATAATCAGTTTGGGTAGCAATATGATAAGATGGATATCCGCTTTATATAAAAATCCCACAGGTCAGGTCTCAATTAATAGCAAATTATCAAAACCATTCCCCCTCACTAGAGGGACGCGATAAGGTTGCCCCCTCTCTCCACTGCTATATGTACTGTCCCTTGACCCTTTAGCAGCGGCAGTATGATCAGACAATCTAATTAAAGGCTTCCAATCAGGCAATAGCAATTTTAAACTATCTTTATTTGCTGGCAGCCTCCTAATATTCCCTGACAACTCAGAGCAGGGCCTCCCCAGGGTGTATCACCTATTAAGCGAGTATTGTAAAATTTCCAGTCACAAAATCAACTGGTCTAAGAGAGAGATACTACCAGTGTGTCATGGGACTCATATTCATTTAGATAATAATGTGCTGGATATGAAAGTTGTAGGAATGCTGAAATATCTAGGAATTTGCATTACAAAACCTGGGCCTGCATTATTCCGAGACAATTATGGTAAACTTTTGAATTAAATCTGACAGGACTGTGAGAGAAGGGTGGGCCTCCCTTTCAGTTTAATTGGGTGCATCAATACCATTAAAATGAATATACTTCCCAAATGGCTCTACCTCTTTCAAAATTTAACTACACAGGTTCCAAGTTTTTCAAATCTCTCAATGGTATCCTTACTAGATTTGTCTGGGGAAGGGAAAAATACTAGAATGGCGAGAAGTATATTACAGTTACCTGTGAATAAAGGTGGTTTGTCCCTGCCTAGCCAAAAATACTATTACTAGGTTGCACAACATGCCCTCCTCACTGAGGGGAGCCAGAACTGCACTCCTGAGTGGCTGAAGCCAGAGGGGGAGATAGATGTTTTGGTTTGCTGAGGGGTTACTTTCTCCCTGGATTCTCTGGGGTAACACTACCATAGAAAACAAACCCCTATACTAGGCAACTCAGTAGAATGTTGTTTGGCACTCACAACTTTATTAAACATCCACAGCGGTTGTCCTTAAGAGCTGGTTCAGTGGCTATCTGTAGAAAGATGGGGGGGGGGGGTACTGTATAATGTTCCCATGCACCAAGTCTTATTAAGGTGGAGCAAAAAAGGACTTAATTATGTGGGAGACATGCACGAGGGGGGAATGCTGAAATATACAATAAAAGAGGAGTTTTCCCTACATGCTGAAGACTTTTTCCCTTTCTGCAAATCAAGCACTATATTTCTAATTGCTCTACCTTGACATCCCCCAGTGAGGAGATTCTGTTTCATCCTCAGCCTGTCTCTCAGACTTTGACTGCCTTTTACAGGCTATTTCTAGGGGCAGAGGCCATGCAATAGATCAGGCGCAGAGAAGATAGAATGTTGATTTAGATGTCCATCTGATCTTGGAGTCCTGGGAGCGCGCCATTAAACACATACACGCATGCTCCGGTTCTAACATGTTAAGGAGAATCCAGTATAATTTGTTATACAGAGCATAGCTCACACCAGTATGACTTCATTGTTATAGACCTTCCCCTATTGGAGGCAGTATAGCACAGTGGTTTAAAGCTCTGAGCTGCAAACCTGGAGACCTGGGTCTGAATCTCACAACCCCCACTTGCATACTGTGTGACCCTGAATAAGTCACTTAGAAACATAGAAGTTGACGGAAGATAAGGACCGCAAGGCCCATCCAGTCTGCCCGTTTCTTTTTTTACCTTATAAATGGTGCCATCTGCCTTTGCTCTGTCAATGGCCTATCTATTCATACTCATCTGTATTACTCCCTTATGCCTATCCCATGCCTGCTTGAAGCCCTGCACTGTATTTATATCCACCACTTCCTGAGGTAGGCTGTTCCATGCATCCACCACCCTTTCTGTAAAAAAGAACTTCCTCACATTACCCCATAATCAGCCTCCCTCTAATCTCATGCTGTGTCCTCTTGTCCTGCTATTTTTCTTATATTGAAACATGTTAGGCTCTTTCACCTTGTTAATACCCTTAAGGTATTTGAATGTTTCGATCATATCACCTTTCTCCCTCCTTTGCTCTAGGGTATACATATTGAGCTCCATTAATCTGTCCTCATATGTTTTCTGATGCAGTCCCTGCACCATTTTTGTTGCCCTTCTCTGGATTGCCTCAATTTGGTTAATGTCCTTGTGAAGGTGTGGCCTCCAGTACTGCACACAGTACTCCAGATGGGGCCTAACCAGTGTCTTGTAAAGAGGGATTATTACCTCCCTCTTCCGACTTGTGATACCCCTACTAATACACCTTAAGATCCCCCTAGACTTACCTACTGCTTTAGTGGTCTGCTTGGATGATTTCAGGTCATCGGTGATGATGATGATGATGCCCTTAACTTCACTTAACTTCATTTTGCTCACAGGTCGCACCTGGAAACAAGCTTTGGCTTAGTGTGCCTTTCCTGGTTAAACAATTTCCACCTTAGTCCTCACTGCCCTAAATGCCTGGTTGAAGATGGTGATTTTCTACACATGGCTCTTATTTTTGACAAAGTGGCCCCATTTTGGAAAGAGATACACAGGATTATGGAAAAAGTGATGCAGAGTAAATTACCTTTTTCTCCTTCTAATTTTTTTTTCAATTTATTAAACATTTTGAAACATGAATACATACATTGCTATGCCTAGTGCACTTACCCAGTTACCAAAAGCAGACAAACAAACAACATACATTCAACCAACATCTTCCACCCAATTTGAAATAAGGACAAAGAACCATACAATAATGTGGAACACTGTAAGAATAAACATACAAGGCCTTGAAAATACATGAACTACAATCAACAGTAATAAGGCCTAAGTGATTAAAATTGCCTACATCCTATCCACCCCACCACCTCCCCTCCCCCCAAGGTACCCGGTTAGATGAGTGCTACCAGAATAGCGCCGTACTGTATGGCGCTAGTCTGGTAAGTGTTCATACGGACAGCTACCAGGGATTTACAGCACTTGCTATAAGCGCACTCCTGGTCGCTCCCATAGTCCTGAAGTAAGGATAAGAGCAACAGGGATCCGGTAGCTAGCTGAGCTGCTCCCATGATGTGGAGGGTTGAGGCATATAGTAGCTCGGCCAGCGCTATTGGAGACCAGGGTTCTAATCCTGGTCTCCAGTTATTTTGCCTATTTCGGGAATTTTTTTTTTTTCAAGGGGCTATGGAAACAGTATTCTAAAGCCCCAGAAATTTAACTTGCCCCGTGATCCACTCCGTAGTCTAATCTTTAAGTCCAGGCAGTGTGGTGGGCAGAGCCCCTGTCAGGATGTGTGGGTGCACAGCCCCTCAAAAAAAAAAGGTCCCATTTTTGTCAATTGCATCTTGCATGCGCTATTGTGACCAGCACTGTTTGGACTCAGTGCTTCCCCCAGCCTCAGCCTCACCCAGCCCTACACCTACCTCTCCCCTCTCACCCCAGAGCACATACGGGGTTGAGAATAATTCGGGAGCTCATCCAGAATAAGCATACCAGGAGGGTACCAAACAGATGGGAGTTAGAGCAACAGCCCTTTTCCTGTCGAAAGAAACATGTGAGCAGCCAAACTCCCCCATGTAAACCTGGGCTCAATTAAAGACAGTGCATAAGGGGTTAAAGGGCCAGTAGTGGGGCCCACTTGCTATGGAATGCTTCATGGCGATTCTGCTGTTGGGCAATGTGTTGCTCCATTTTGAGGACCTGGAGCACCTCTGAATGCCATTCCCTAAGAGAGGGCCTGATTTGATCTAACCAGTGTCGAACTATAATGAGTTTGGCCACCACTGAGATCAGGGACATAAAAGCTTTGCAGCAATCTAGCATATCCTTGGGAAAGTGACCCAGTAGACAGATCTGTGTATAAAGTAAGAATTCAAACCCAACATTGGATCCAGAGCGCCATGGATTGCCAGCCAGAAAAGAGACACCAGGGCACAATCCCAGAGGATGTGTTTTAATTACCCTTCTGAATTCCTGCAACTGATAGAGTTGGGATGCAGATCTACTCATCCTATATAAATTTGAGGGGGAGTAATAGAGGTTATGCAGTATGCAGATTTGTAGAAATAGAAGGCAGTCCTGTTTGATGTATTTGTATAGACGCTGCCAAATTTGCAGCCACTCCCTCTCACTCAGATTAAGATCTAACTCATGCTTCCAATAGAGGCATATCCCCTGAGGGTTATTCAGGTCATGGTGTTGGAGAAGGTCATAAAATTTGGACATAGGGTGACCTAGAACAGTGGTGTCAACAAGTATTTGCATCAAAGGGTTAGAAACATCCTACCATGGGAGGGACCCAGAAATGAAGAGATTGCACTGTTCACTTGCAGATGTTTAAAGGGATGATAAGTGGGAGTGTGGAACCTTTCCTGAACTGCATCTGCAGGTCTGAGCCTACCATCTATAGACAGGTGGACAGAAGCTCGAGGGAATGGTGTAGTTCACGATTCAGAAATGTATATTATCAAATAAGGGTTGGATCAGATCCTTATGTGGCGCGAGACCAAGGTGGGAATAAATCTAGAGGAGAGCCTTGAGAGACTACCATATCAGAGAAGCACACAGTGGTTTAGGGAGTTTGGATGGTTTGGCATAAATAAGACTACCTATATCAAGGCCCTGTGAGTGGCAGAGGCATTGTTCCAGTGAAAGCCACAGGGGAATATAGGAATCATCTGGGAGGCTGGTAACGGGAGAACTCCTCCTAAGTACTTTACAACAGTGTATAGCACAGTACTAGAGAAAGAAGTTAGGTATTCGTAGTCCACCAAGCTCTTTCCGATAGGTCAGCTTAGTATAAGCCTGGTTGTACGGATTTACCATTCAAGAGGAAATCTCCTTCTGATTTTATTTTGGTGATTAATGAGTCTCAGTCCTCCCACACCAAGAAAGGTACTAGCAGTAAGTTATGAGAGAAAGCCCTAGTTAATGCTAAGAAAACAACTGTAAAAAATTGGATAAACTCCTCACTCCTACGGTAGCTCACAGGCTCAACAACATGTCTTTTTGCATGAAACTGGGAAATTATCATTATAATGCTAAGGGCCAGGGGCACAACTGTAAGCTAATCTAGGAACCTTTGATGAATGCAGTCTCAAATAATGTTGTCTCATTGAAGTTGGCAATGTGATATTCAACATTTGTAATAAATAACCACTTGAAGGATTCTACGGTGACTACAACTTGATCTACTGAAAATAAGTATTAATTCTGCCATTGCTATATTCCAATGTGATTTTCTGCTTGGTGCCATCCTATACTGTATAGGCCATGACATGACATGACATAAGATAGATATTCCTAATAATTACTGGTGACCCCCTTTACAGACATCTTTCAAATGCTGTAATAACCCCAAAACCAGTTATTATGGCATTTTAAAAACTTTCTTTCCATAGCTGTGTCAATCCCAGTATGTGCACACCTCATTGGTTTGTACTCTGTATTTGGACGTGCTTAACACTTCAAGAAACATGGCAGCTCCGTTTCCTCACTACCAAGGAGCCACAGTGATCAGTTTCCCTTCAGTCACAGGTGACTTGTACAACATATTGACTATTTATCTAGTTGATCCTGCCTTTATAACATAAAAAATATATCTGGTTGATCCTGCTGTTGCTACCCTTCAGTAGGAGCTTTGGTCTGACCCATCGTGATCTCCAGTATAACTCTGCCTGACTTTACTGCAGTTCAGCAGTACCATTTAAAAAAAAGCTGTTCAAATGTAGGAAGGAAAGAAAGAAAGAGAGAGAGAGAAAGAGAGAAAGAAAGAAAGAAAGAAAGAAAGAAAGAAAGAAAGAAAGAAAGAAAGAAAGAAAGAAAGAAAGAAAGAAATGTCGTTACTGGACAGAGCGTGAGTGCGTGAGTGAGTGCGTGAGTGAGTGAGTGAGTGAGTGAGTGAGTGAGTGAGTGAGTTAGTGCATGAGTGAGTGAGTGAGTGTGTGAGTGAGCGAGTGAGTGTGTGTGAGTGAGTGAGTGCGTGAGTGCGTGAGTGAGTGAGTTAGTGCATGAGTGAGTGAGTGAGTGAGTGTGTGAGTGAGCGAGTGAGAGAGCGTGTGTGAGTGAGTGAGTGAATGAGTGAGTGAGTGTGTGAGTGAGTGAGTGAGTGAGTTTGTGTGAGTGAGTGAGTGAGTGAGTGAGTGAATGAGTGAATGAGTGAGTGAGTGAATGAGTGAGTGTGTGAGTGAGTGAGTGAGTGTGTGAGTGAGTGAGTGAGTGAGTGAGTGAATGAGTGAGTGAGTGTATCTGTGTCTATGTCTGTGTCTGTCTGACAGTATTACAGAACTGCTTAACATTGCCATTCACTCCCTGTACCAGTAATTATAAAAAATAAAGGATAGGCAAGTGTGTGCTTATGTATTTTTTGGATGACTTCATAAACCTCTTGAGCTTCGTTCTTGAGGTTTATGGGTCATCACACTCCTCAGGTGTGTAAAATAAATTTGTAACATGCACTTGCCTATCCATTATTCTCTATTTCCATATGTATTTTTTTTTCATATTGTAAATGCGACTTGCATTTGCTTTTTCTGTATATTTATTATATGTATTCTGCAGTGCCTTAATAAAATATGTTTACAAAAAAAATGATGATGGTCAAGGGGGAGTAGGAGGGTGGAATAAGAACCCAGAAGGAGGGCATTAGACTACTGGGGAATGTTGTAACAAAATGAGGATTGGGAGGGGGACCACTAGAACCAAGGAACAATAAATATTTGCCCACAGGTGCATATGAATACGAGTGCCATTTGACTGATCGTGGGTTTGAGTGACCTGTTCAGTGGGCAATAGTTCAAAGAATTATTGCCTCTTCTGAGGAACTACTGACTACTGCTGGTTTCAGACTGGTCAACAGTTCAAAAACTGAGTATATTATGTGACTGGTTGTGGACCAATCAAAGATCAAGATTTTTTCTCAATATACAGAAACTGTTTTCTTTAAAAAATAGGTCAGTTGTACAATGATCTGAAATTTAAAAGAGGAATAGGGCCAAGATAAACTGATCATTTATATAAATGTGTGTTAAAGCAGCAGTATTTGTTAGTCACCATGTAGTTTTTTCAGCAATTGTGTTTTTCTTACAAAAAGATCAATATACCCATTTTTGAGTTCACGTATGTGCTGCAAATTCCTTGGGATAGTGGCTTTTGAGGGGTGTGACACTGTCTGTCCAATGCAGAGTGCTCTGCAAGGGGCTTGACAGTATCACACCAATCATCAACCAGGCTGGTCCTGATGCTGTTTTGCCTGAAGTTATCTGCACTTGAAAAGAAAAAGCCACACCAATCATGTGGCGGCTTTTTCCTTTCATCTGCAGGTCACCGCAGAGCAAACAGCTATTTGTGTCATGACGTCTCCGCCCCCCACTCAGCACCCCATGGCCCCTTCCTGAAAGGTGGGAGCAGGTGCTTTCCTCACCTGCCTCCTCCACGTTCAGCTTTCTACTCCTTATTTTCTCTCACCCATGTGGAGCAGGCCACAGCCTAAGCTCCATATGGGCTGGGAGTATTCAGTGCCTGAAGGCATAAGCGCAATCGATCACACTAGCAGATCCCCCCCGCCTGCCAACATTGGGGTGCTCAATCCCCTTGTCATCATGTATCCCCACTCCCCCTTTAATGTGGTACAGTGGGAGCCCACCCCAGTGTACCAAAAACTACCGGTGTGTTGTGTTTCTGACACCGGAATGCCCACTCACAGTGTCGGATGTGCCCCCAGCCCCTATATTCTCCGACCTCGGGTGCCCAATCCCTAGGTTGGCATTGATCCCCCCCTAGTACTCTGGTACACTGGGAGCCCACCCCAATGTGCCAAAACCCATAAATAGTGTTCCTGTAAAAGAGAAGACAGACCCATGGCATCTTTTTTTTTAACCTGAAAAAAAAAGAAAACGGTTCCTCGTCATTCCTGTCGGCCCCCCTTCCCCAACCCGCACCCTCTCTCAGTGCACCCCGCCTCCCCACACCCCCCTCACCCATACTTACATCCAGAGGTCAGGAGCAGTGATCTCTGGTGGACCGGGAACATGCCTGCACTCTTCAAAGACCAACCGGGAACTGAAGAAAATCACAGTAAGCCCTACAATAGCAATCAATGGGGGGTTCAACTTAGGTTGCTATCGCAGCCATTTTGGGGAGTTTTGGTCCCAAATTTCCAGCATGGGGTTCTTGGGAACCCACCTCATGAACACAGTCACTGTCATTTCATTTCTCAGTCCTGAAAGGTGATTTCGTGGTCGCTGCGTAAAATCACCTTTTGGGACCAGTAAATGAAACAACAGTGCCACTATTCATGAGGTGGGGTCCCAAAAAGCCCTTGTTGCAAACTTAGTGAAAAAAATCCCAAAAATGACTTTGTTGTGAGTGTCCATTGTGCAGTTTCTATGCACACTTGTAACATCATCAATTTTTAAGAATTTAACTGCAAATTTCCAGCATTGCCATTTTTCACACACCCTTATGAACAGTACAGCTGCCATTTTTTTGCATCCTTCCCAGAATGTGTTTTTGCACCTCTTGGCGCAGAATGGTGTGGTCACTGTGTGAAATCAACTTTCAGGACAGATTCCAATGCCTCTGTTCATGATGGAGGTCCCAAAAGGCCATGTTGAAAATTTGTTGAAAACATTCAAAACATGACTGCATTACAAGCATCGTTCTGCATGATTTCTCACACTTACCTTCATTAACTTCGTCACTTTTATATTTTCACTCCAGATTTTCAGCATTGTCATTTCTTCACACCTCCTCATGAACAGTACAGCTGTCATTTCTCATATTCTGCCCAAAATGTGTTTTCACACCTGTGGCACCGAATGGCACACTTGTTGTGTGAAATCACCTTTTGAGCTAGAGTAACAAAATTATACTGCCACTGTTCATGAGGTGGGGTCCCAAAAAGCCCATGTTGAAAATTTGGAGCAAAAATACCAACAAACACACGTGGCATTAGGGTTTCCAACCATAACGCCCACCCTTAAAATACAAGGCAGAGGAATATATACAGAAAAATATGGGAGGCATGTACAACATCAATACCAACAGTGAACTTTCAGCATTGACAAATGCATGTTCTCTTTGTTTTCTTTCATTCCTGAATGGAGTTACAGGATTTTTAAGGGAACTGTCCATCTGTAATCGGGCTATACCTCGGCAGTGTGAGGCATGGCCCAACTAGCATTTTCAAAAAGTGTTTTAATATTTTCAACTCACTGTTTCTTAAATAAATAGATACTACTTGGTTGATCCTGCCTCCCTCTCACTGTCATTTTGAACTGCTCGTCACATGCATGGGAAGTTGTGGGTGCGCCAAGCAGTTCAAAACGCCAGCAGGAGGAAAGCAGGATCAACCAGATAATATCTATTTATTTCAGCAACTGTTAAGTTGAAAAGATTAAAACAGTTTGTAAAAATGCTAATCGGGCCATGCCTCACACTGAGGCATGACACAATTACAGGTGGACAGGTGTATGTTTCCCTTTAAAGTTTTTAAAATTTCCCAATCCCATGTCATGCCTGCTATGACAAAAATTAAATATCTTGATAAATACTGTGTGTTTATTATCAGAAATGTGTGACAGCACCATATTAATAAAGCCATAGTATGCACGTAGTACGTACATTCAACAGGTAACCTCAGTGGAAGAGATTTTTAAATTTAAATTGCAAGTGGGGCCATCTTTAATGATGTGAGTCATTACTTACAAAATTATTTATAAAGTCTGTTTTAAAAATATCTGTGAAAATTACAGATATACTGATGATTAATCTAAGGATGTCAGAAATACATTTTTGTTAAAAAAAATTGATAATATTTTTTTTTACCAACTAACAAATACTGCTGCTTTAATTTCCTAGGAATGTAGAAAGCAGTTAGGACAGATGATTCATTGACAGCCCATCAAGACCCACCCCTTCTGTGAATCTATGTCCAATATTTGTTGTCTTTCCATGACTCCCAGAAATGATGAATAACAGTTCCCTCCAGTTCTAGGAAACATTCAAGTTGCACAGTAGCAGTTTTATCGGCCAAGATAAACAACTGCAACTGTCAATAACTTGTCACCAAACTATTCTTAAATCTGCTCTCACTTTGAATATCATGGGAGGGGTGATCCTTAGAAAGGTGGCGTTAAATTAATGCATCTACACCAAAGAGAATCAATAGCAAACTTGAATGTATTAATGTCATTGTATTACCAACAAAGGAGTTGCAGGGGAGTCTTTGAACTTCAGAAGGACATAAATGTTAAAATATGAGGGTAGAGGCAGCTTCAGGGGGTAGAATGGTGAACAGCATCTTCATGCCTCTTATGTGTCTTAGAAAAGATAAATGCATCCTCATTTAAAACATGCTTGAAGCCAGCTCCGTGATGACGAGCAATGGAGTATCACTCTCTCATGCTGGTGACCTGGGTTCATGCCCCACACCCAGGGCATAAGGAGTAGAGGCCGGTAGGGAGACGACAGTCTCCTTCTGGGGGGAAGAAACTCACAGAGCCACTCTGTAGCAGCTCTTGGTCGTGGCTGGTGGAGGTGCAGATGATGGCATGGGCTAACCACCCACTGACTGGCCCTCTCAGCCAGCCATGCATGCGCATGAACAATTGGGGTGGAGGGGAGACAAGACACTGAAGAAGGTAAAATGCCATGCTGGCACATTTGATGAAGGCATGTCTGCCTCTCCCCATACCTGGATCCTCCTCGGCAACACACCCAATGGTTATGCCCCCTCTGGATGCTGCATGCTCCTTTACTAGGCTGAAGTGTGGTCCCTGGCAGGGACATGGCGGCCAATGAAGAGTAAAGTAATTAGCTCTCAAGTGCATTCCTCACAATGACAGCCAGTGGAGGCCACCACCAGAGACACGCTGGCCCAAGAAGGCATCTGGAGGTCTGAACAGGAGCATGATCCAAAAGGGTGCAAGAAGAGGGGTGAGTCTAGTGAGAGAAAGAGGTGACATTGTGGGGGGCCCAAAGGAGAGGGGTTCCAGGAGGAACAGTGGGAGAAAAAAAAAAAACATGCTTGCATCTTTAGAAGAAGAAGAACTTCCCCAGTTCTGGCTACCTTCTGTTTCTAAACTTAGTGCACATCATCAAATTATGCATATATCGGTACAGCAAAAGCAACTAAATGGCAAAAATGTATCCACATCAGTGAGAGAAAAACTGATATTAATAATTAAATTTTCAATGAAAACAGATACGAAGCAAAACTTGAACTGAGCTTGTGATTCAAATCCTGGTCTCCCGTGTGTCGCTTGTGCTGTTAATTATGCTGCACACTGGTTGAAGGTAAGACGGCAACTATTTTATTAACAGGAAGTTCCTCTGGGTAGTTCCTCCTAGAAGTCGCATAATAAACTAGATAGGCCGGCTAAGCCACAGCACTATCTATCACCACATCTCCTCTTTTGGAATAGATGCACATATCTACAGAAGTTCAAGCAGTCTTATACTAGCAACTTACTAGTTTACTTTAACTTTTTAAACTATGTTTAAACATTTCTGTTATTGTTACCTTTAGCTATCAGTGAAAATCAGGGTAGACTGCCTGAACACATCTGGCTCAATGGGAGTATTATTCTGCCTCAAGGTCACTTGCCATAAAATTATTTTAATACATTGAGTCTTTTTTTATTTATAAGTCCAACCTGTGAGGTTAGACCAACACCCATCCCGATCGTGTCTCATGACTGCTTGTTCTGTGACTGGTCTGTCTTTCAACAGCTTCTGCTATGGTCTCATCAATGGTACACAGTTTTCTAGCTGTACCCCTTCTGGTTAACTTTCTGGTGGATCATCTGGTGAATTCCTTAGAGGTGGTGACAGTCCATCTTCCGATCTCTGGCCTTCTCCCTCTCTGGAGTGAAGGCAAACAAAGTGGTGCCTGTTGAGTCTCAATCGTCCCTGTGAACTTTGCAGAAGATAGGAATGAGGTGACAGCTGTTCTGTGACCTGAGCCAAAATCTGTGTCAGGAATCCAGACTCATTCTCCAGGCTGAAGCTATGGCAAAGTCTGAGCTCTGTGTCATAAGTCATATGATTGTTTGCATTTGAAACTTGAAAACTGCTCATGGCCTTAGATTTTACCTTAGTCTGAAAGTTTGGGTTCAAAGGCAATGGCAAAATAGGCATGATTGTTCTCAGTTTTCTGCCCATCAGCAGTTCTGCCAGACTGTAGCTGCTGGCAAGTGGAAGTGGTATGGCTCAATAGGCAAGTAAAGCTCTGAATGGATCATTAGCTTTCTTGAGAGGTTTACTCTTTACTGTTTGCAATGCTCTTTCAGCTTCTCCATTTCCTTGTAGATGTCTTGGACTGTTTGTGAGATGTACAAAGCCATAGCCTTTTAAAAGATCAGGAAAGGCTGAACAATTGACTGTAAGCCATTGTCCAAAACTAGAGCCTCAGGCACTCCATGGTAAGTAAATAGAGAATACTGGATGGGCAACTATGCAGAACCAGTGTGTTCTGCCACAGAGGGGTTCTGATTCTTTCTGACCTCGAGAGCAAAACTCAAGAGGTCCATGGGAATCAGAACCCTGAGGTGACAAAACACACTGGTTCTGCATAGAGTTGCTCCTCCTGTTTTTTTATAGTGTACAGTACTGTATGAAATATGTGTTTTGTGAGTTCTTTTGCTTTCAAAATGAAACTAACTCATACAGTCTGTAGAAGTTCTAGAATGCTGTCCTACCACAGTAGGATAGAATCACATTCCATAACCTTGGAACTGTGGTAGGACAGCATTTTGAAAGGGATGGAATTCTGTACAGAACAACACTCCACTATACACTATAAGGCCCTGTCCACACTACAATATGGTGTGCTGTAATGTTCTCAAAAACGTTACTGCCCTTACCGTTAGTATGCATCCATACTGTGACGGTAATGTTTTTGAAAACGTTATAAGCTGGTGCTATTGCGTCCACATTTATGAAAATTATCCAGGTTTACTACTGGTTTTAAGAATGGTATTTCACATTCTACGGTATTCTGGTAGCAAGGAGAACTGTTTCACAAGCCAGACAAGCGTCTGCACTGGTAAGCATACCGTTACCAACTGTGTAACGGTTCTCATTCCGATCTCAAGACTACCTCCGAACAGGTATTTATTCTATCTAGACTTGAGCCTCATTATTATCCTTAATATTAGCCATTATGACTAGGTAACTTTGCAGACTTACTAGCCAAATCCAAATATGTAGCATATTTTGCTAGATTTTTTTCAAGTCTGCAAAGTTATCTTGTCATAATGGCTAATGGTAAGGTTAATGGTTAAAGAACCAGGTTTGTCCTAGATAGATAAATTAATATAATAGTGCATTGAATATACTGTTTTAAATGCAATATTTACTGGATATAAATCTGAGTTATTTTGATTCTTAGTGATTAATTTGCATATGTTTCGCATTTTATTCTTTATTTATGGTGACATATATCAATATCATTTTTGTACATAGGGATTTTTTTGTATATAGAGGTTCATGGTAATGTGGTACTGTCACTTTAATTGTTAGCTTTTTAAGGGTGTGGATTGTAGGTAGACCATCCTCCTGATGATGCACGTTTGGTGTGAAACTAGTTGAGGTTGTAGTTTGTAGCCTGTGCTGCTGAGCGGCTGTGCATATACTATGCACTGAATAAAATATTTCCATTCACCTGCGGTGCCATTGTTCTTTCTTTTTGTTTCTACATTTACAAGTTGGCACGCACTAGTGGAGCTGAGGACTTTATGTATTTCATCCTTGTATCTTGACTATCTTAAATCATGAAGAAAGCTAATAAGGTGTGTTCTGAGTGTAAGATGTATACCATTGGTAAACAAGATCCTAATTTTTTGTTTGATAAATGTATCTTAGTTAAAAACCTACAGGAGGAAATTAAACTACTACAACCAAGTGAGAATATTAGCTCTGAGATTAAAGCCTTAGAAGAATATATCGACCATATGTCATTACTGGTAGAAGCTAATACCTCTTCCTCAAAATGTTTGGGAGGCTCCTTTTCTAACGACCCACCTCTAAGTTGTTTACCACTCTCTATTTTGACTGAACATCCAGCAACTACCTCTACCCCCCCTTTAACTACTATTGCTAAAGATTTAGTCAGACACCCTGTAGAGGCTATAGAGGCTGAGGACTGGACTTTGATTCCTTCAAAAAAGCATACTAAAAAAGTAGATAGCTCTGTTCCCAAAACTTACACAATTCCACTATCTAATTCTTTTGAACCCCTTCCCCGACTTGGCTGAGGATGATTCTAATAGTACCTCAGGAACTGCTAAGCATATAATTGACATCCCTAATAGAGAAAGTTCTGAAGTTCAATTAGATCACAAAATAATTGTTACTTCAGTACTCAAAACTCCTCAGGTTTCTGTTCCCTCGACTACCTCCTTAGAGTCTCAATCTCTACAAACCCCTGATGTGCTTCATTCAAAAAAGCAGGTATATGTTTTAGGAGATTCCATAATAAAATATGTCAATCGCATAGTTTGTAATCCCGATAAGGAACACCAAACTAGCTCTAGTTATAGAGGAGCAAAAATAGCAGATCTTACATCAATGACTAAAA
Source organism: Neoceratodus forsteri (assembly GCA_016271365.2). Lineage (NCBI taxonomy): Eukaryota > Metazoa > Chordata > Ceratodontiformes > Ceratodontidae > Neoceratodus > Neoceratodus forsteri. The sequence continues at coordinate 1,397,590,196 of CM028129.1, read as the reverse complement.
TGATTTTGTCAGCTGCTGGGGAAAATCCTCTGGTGGTTGTCCATGTTGGCACTAATGATGTCACATGGTCCCCACTTCAACAGGTCACACAGGATTACGTGGCTCTATATAATGTTCTAACGGAACGTGGTTGCAGTATATGTCTTTCTGAAATCTTACCTATTCCAAGAGCAACCAGACATATTAATAATAAAGTAAAAGCATTAAATGAATGGATTCGTAAGTGGACCTACCGGCAGGGCATAACCTGCTTAACCCATTGGGAGGAATTTGATGATAGGCCATCACTTTTTTGTTGGGATGGCTTGCATCTTAGTAGAAGGGGTAGCACAATCTCAGGACAGAAAATAGCAACTTTCATAAATAATCATTTAAACTGACAGGAAAGGGGGAGATTGGGACGCCCCCATCTCTTGTAAAGATAGTCCATGTTCACCATACTGGACAGACCTTAATATTCTTTCATTAAATGCTCGATCATTAACAACTACTAAACTCGCAGAACTTGAAATTCTGGTTAAAACCCTAAATCTAGCTTTAATAGCTATTACTGAAACCTGGGGTAACACAGATAAAAAGCGGAGAGCAGAAATTCCTGGTTTTAAGCACTACTTTAAAAATAGAGTGGATACAAGAAAAGGAGGAGGGGTCAGTCAATATGTAAGGGATGATATCCCATCATATGAGTCAACAACCACTGTAGACTCCAAGAGTGTCTGGGTCCATATTCGACCTACTAGTATCCCCCAATTCCTTATAGGTACTTGTTATCATCCTCCTTCTCCTGATATCGACCAAACCAAGCAACTTTGCAATGAAATCATTCAAATAACTAGTAAAGACCCAGTTCTCATCTTGGGGGACTTTAATCTTCTTACTATAAATTGGGATGCACTCTCTGGTATTAACCAATACGACGAACAATTACTTTCAGTTATAATTAATCTGGGCCTCACTCAAAGTGTTAGAGAACCAACAAGGGGGATTGACATATTGGATTTAGTTATAACCAACCCTGAGACACATATATCCGACGTTCAACTACTTAACTCCTTGGGAAATAATGACCATCTGTCCCTATTCTTCTCCATCCAACTGCCTTATTACCTAAAATTAACAAACTGAAAATAAAACAATATAACAGGGTTAATTTTGAAAGCATTAATCATCAGATAAAGACCCTTAATTGGGAACAGATAATGTATCCACTGAATACCGAGGAGGCCTGGGACTTTCTAAAAACAAAGATACTTGAACTTGAAAAAAAATATGCCCCAGATAAATTTAAGTACAATAACAAAGGGAAAATCCACCCTTGGTTTAATGGTAATATTAAAATATTAATCAAACACAAAAACAAATTATTCTTAGCCTTAAAAAAATGTCCATCTGATCAGAAAGACATCATTTTACTTAGATACAGAGAGGTGGTTAGACAATTAAAGACAGCTATCATTTTGGCAAAACGGAATTTTGAATTTAAAATTGTTCATACTAAGGACTGTCATAAGGCATTTTATAGTTATCTAAATGGTAAGAAAAGTAATAATAATATGATAAGCCCTTTAGTCTGTAATAACATCACTATAACATCTGATACAGAAACAGCTTCAGAACTAAATAAATATTTTTCATCTGTTTTTACTCAGAGTTGACTAATATCTCACCTATCCCAGCAGGATCTAATTTAGAACCATATGAAACTATTTTCCAGGATATTCAGTGGGTGTTTGATTTTCTGAAACAATATACTAGTTCTGGCCCTGATAACATTAGCTTCAGATTCCTTATAGAGACAAGGGATATGATAATTTTGTCTTTGATTATTATTTTTAAAAAATCACTTTACGAATCCTCAATTCCAGCTGATTGGCGTACAGCCATTGTTACACCCATTTTTAAACAGGGCTCCCATTCCAAAATTGAAAACTACCGGCCTATTAGCCTTACGTCGATACCATGTAAACTTATGGAGAAAATAATTAAACAACAACTTGAAAATGAAATGTCTACATTAAATATTAATGACGACTATCAACATGGTTTCAAAACAGGATTCTCATGTACTACAAATCTGATTTCTTTTTATGACTATATTAGTTCAAGCCTTGACTGTAAAATATCAATGGATGTCATTCTTTTGGATAATAGCAAGGCTTTTGACAAAGTATCACACAGTATTTTGGCTAATAAACGTAACCGTTTAGGTTTTTCAGCACCTATTATATCCTGGATAAATAACTGGCTGAGTGGCAGAACACAGAGAGTTAGGGTGAATGGTGTACTGTCAGAAGTGGGTGTGGTGTCTAGTGGCATGCCCCAGGGAACTGTTCTGGGCCCAGTGCTGTTTAATTTATATATTAGCGATATGCATATCTCACCAAATAACATAATGGTTAAATTTGCAGATGATACCAAACTTGGGGGAAAGGTTAATAGCCCTGTAAATTGTCATAACTTAACATTGGATCTTGCTTTAATTGAACGATGTTGCATTTATTAATAAAATGCACTTTAATATATCTAAATGTGGAGTACTTCACTTTGGAAAAGATAATCCCAAACAAAAATATTATCTAAACAATAGCATTATTAGGACATCTTGTATAGAAAAAGATCTGGGTATTTTGGTTAATGACAAATTATCATCTTCCCCACATCGTTCTAGACTTGCAAATCAAACTAATGCATTACTACGTAGATTAAATAAAACATTAATTTCCAAATTTGAAGAATGCCTTTTAACTTTGTTTAGAAAATTGGCTTTTTATTTGGAGGCATCTGATTGGCTAGTGCCCCTTCAAGAGGGGTACATTAACTTTCAATAGATGCCCACCAAATAAAAGCACCAGTCCAAAACTGCCTGATGCCCACTCCGATATCATTGTGCCTAGCCTGCTTCACCATTGGCTGAAGCACTGGGCACTCGGTTTGAAACAACCACCACCTTTTTCACTCGCTAAGCAAAAGATACTGGGTTGCTACCAACATCCTCTAACAACAGATCCCCCCACGACTGAAAACATCACCACAAAAGACCCAAAAAGAAAACTGAAACGTCAACCTCTGTAATTTGACAGTGCTGGAATTCGCCACATACAAATACTTGCACCACTTTGAAAGGTACTTGCCAGTTGTCTCACTGAGCACCACTACTGATTAGGCCCATTGTCGCCACTGATGTTTCTCTCTCACACAACACCCACTCTGTAATACAGAGTTACTTTTGCGTTTACATCAGCTCGGCATGCCTGAGGTAATGGGTACATCTTCCCAGGCACAGTGCTGTATCAAATATCACAAAAAAAAAATGGAAAAAACCCACGCTGCAACCACACACACACACACTCGAACAAAAGCCTTCTTACTTGTTTTAAGCCTTGTGTGTCTACGCTGGTCGCGCGTGTGGGGTGTAACTATGACAACCAAACTGGCATGTCTGTGGACTGAGCAGTACTTGCCAGTTGTCTTGCTGAGCGCCGCTACTGATTAGCCCACTTGCCGCCGCTGATGTTTCTCTCGCACACAACACCCACTCTGTAATACAGAGTTACTTTTGCGTTTACATCAGCTCGGCACGCCATACTGAGTTCATCTGTTCTTCTGCAATGTGTGCTCTGGGGGGGGGATCACTTCAAGAGAATGGCTCTCGCAGAGGGGGGAGCAACACATGAATCAACAGCATAGGGAATCAGAGGGACTACTTTACCAACAACAGTTTTTCTTCTACTTTTTCTATTAATTTTAAACTAATTTCCTCTGTTATTTTACTTTTCAATTAAACTTGACACAGATGCCCATTTTCTAAGCGCAATAATGCCCTCCAGGGTGGGAAGTATGGGCAATACCAGACCGGCCAAGGGCTATAAGGCCCTCCGCCTGTGGTGCTGGGCTTCATTACGCCCCTGGCCGGTCCGGTATTGCCCAATACCACCCACCCTGTCGGGCATTATTGCTTGCATAGATCACACATAAGGCCCTATCTGGATTATGGATCTCCATTTTGGAGCCCTTACTTGAAGTCAGATATGAATAAAATTGAACAAGTTCAACACAGAGTCACTAAGCTAGTACTCCATCTTACTCACTTAGAATATGACACTAGATTGAAAAAAACAGGATTACATTCTCTTGAGCGTAGGCGAACTAGAGGTGATCTTCTGCAACTGTTTAAAATACTTAAATCACCAGTTCAAATGGAACAATGTGGCTTGTTTATTCACTAAGAAAAATTGTGCAAGACTTCACAATAAACAATTGGAAGTTAACAAAGCAAATAATAACAAGAGGTTAAACTTCTTTTCTATTAGATCGCCCAGGTTATGGAATAAATTACCCCAGGATATTGTTGACTCAATTAACATTACAACTTTTAAGAATAAATTAGATAAATGGATGGATGAATGGGATATGGGTAAATGATCCATCAATATGGAGGACAATCTCGATGGGCAAACAGCCTTCTTTTGTCCTATAAACCAAGTAAACCAGCGATCCAGAGGATGACTGGCCCAGATATGTCTCCTTTTATAGAGGAATCCTACACTACAGACACAGCAAAGGACCAAAAGAGAGTCCTTTTCCAAAAAGCCACTTCACTGTGGAAACACATGGGGCCAGAAAGGGCCAAGGCAAACCTGAAAATGGCTCCAACCACAACTCACCTGGAAACCCACCTGGCCCACACAGCAAGTAAAACTACACAAAAAATTTTCATGTATTATATAAAACAAGTGATGGGTATGTGCGGCATACAAGGCTATATGCCTATCTCACAGGGATAATAAAAGAATAATGCGTGTCATGCTGGGGTAACGCCATGCCTGGGGGGGGTTGGGCACGAGGCCACAGGCCGAATGCATCTAATGCCCCAGGCGTGGCATTATCCGAAATGACACACACGCTGGAATGCATTATTCCTATTATACAATGGCTCATTGTTATATATAAAATACAAAAATAATTTTAAAGAATGTTTTTATTAGTGTGGAAAAATATTTTTGTTTCTTAAGAGGAGATGCAAAAAAAAAAAAAAGGTGCTCTATATCCAAATCATCATCCATATTGGTTCACAGTGCTGAGACTAGACCTGTAGGGTCGTGCTGGGATAACGCCATGGGTCCAGCCCCAAACTGACCAATCACAGTCCAAGATTCTTTCTTGCTGTTGTATAATTAGATAATAATCCACTCATCCTTTGGTCTCATGGCCTTATTATCTAATAAACTCTCTCGGTGGGTGTATTTCCATGTATACCACACTACCCATCATTTATTCTCGTTCCCTCTCTCTCCATCTTTATATATTACACAGGCATGGTAGTGCCTGTATATTACAGTTGAGAAAGCACTTCTATGTAAAACCACAATTTTTGCACTGTAATAACTTTGTCCCTGTTCAACTGAATTACCCGACATTTGGTAGATGTGTAGTCTGGGCCAGGGTCACTGGATCCTGAAAATTTTGTGTCAATTGATTGGGGCAACAAAGCTACAGAGGTGCATGCTAAAATTCACCCAAATTAAGAGGGTTTTTTTTTTGCTCACATGTAACTGTAAAGCATTTTTTTTAAATCTGACACTTACAGGTTTGATAGAGTCTGGCCCAAGGTATTGGCTTTTGCAAATTTGAAGTTTTTCTTACATAGTTTTTAAAATCTGTTGTAAACAGTGCCTTTTTTGAGCATGCTCAGTTCAAAAAATAAATGTTCCAAAGATAGTTTTTCTTTCTTTTTTTTTTTAGCTGTAGCGGTTTGAGTAAAAGTGATTTCCTTCAAACTGTTTTCTTCAGCTGGTTGACAAAAGCAGTTTGAAGGAAATTAAAAGTGATTTCATTGAAAGCGATTTCCTTCACACTGCTTTTGTCAGTGTAAAGGAAATCACTTTCACTCATACTGCTAAGCCACAAAACCCTTTGTCCTAAGAACTCCTCCCTCCTGACCCACGTTCAATTTTACTGGATGGCAGGTGCCCAGTCCTACCACCAGTATGCCCCCCTGACCCACGTTTCATATCACGTTACTGGATGGCAGGTGCCTAATCCCACCTCCAGTGTCCCCCTGATCCGTGTTTTAATAAACTAAAGACAGCTGGCATGTACCCAGTCCTGCCGGCCACTACACAGTAATTAAAATCTACACTGGGGTGTCTACCCACAGTGCCAGCTGAGATAACCCCCTCATCTGCATAAGAAGCAGACCAGGATTCCTCACCTCCCAGTACCACAGTAGGTGAAGGCCTCCCTCACATCCTCACAAGTTCTGCCTGTCCCTCACCCCCAGCACATAGCCGGCGAGACCAGAGTACCCACTCCCCATGCTGCCAAAGAGTCTGCCAACACTGGAGTGCCTAAGCCCCAGTGTCAGTACCCTTGAAAATAAAGAAACTGCTTAGTTTTTTTTTATAACCTAAAAAGAAGAAAATGGTCCCTTGCCAATCTCTGACCCCTCCGACCTTCCCCACACTGACTCCTCCACTCAGCACTCACCACCCTACTCCCACCCCTCATACTCTCACTTACCTACATGTGGTCCATAAGTGTAGATCCACTCTCAGCAAAAACTACGTCCTTCTTGAAGTGCGAGGAAACAAGGCAAGTGTCATTAATGTATTTTCAATGCGTTTTAAACTTTTACTCATAACTTTGTTGTTTTTAAACATTTTTGCACCAGATGTTGAATATGGCCTTTTTAGGACCCACCTCACGAACAAAGTAGGTGAATGTTTTTTAAATCCCTCACTAAAGGTGATTTTGCAGGAATTCTGTGAAATGATATTTTGGGTGGAATTTGAAAAAAAAATCACCTACCAGGTTCATGAGGTGGGGTCATAAAAAGGCTATACTGAAAACTTAAAAAAAAAATGCATTAAAATGACCAAGTTATTTTATGAACACTGAAATATTTAAAAGTTCGCTCATAACTTTGGTACAGTACTTTTCAATATTTTGACCCCAAATTTTCAACACAAAAGTGTTTTCATTTTTGTGGCATGTAATGACATTTCAGCCAGTATTTTGTAAATTACACCTGTCATGTTCGGGGGTGGGGGGGGTCATACTAACACTATATTGAAAACTTGGAATAAAAATATAAAAAAAAGGTTATGAAGAAATATTTTGTGCAGGGCCAGCCATTGGCCTAATGGGTAGTGTCTTGCAATCCTGTGCCACTGAGCTTAGTTCGATGATGAGCTCAGTGAGCCAACATCATGGGCTGAGGCAAGGGGGCATGATGCTGCCATGTGGCACCACTCCCAGCCTGGGGAGATGGTGCAGTGTTGGCCACATGGGCAACAAGTAGCCATACAGTGCAGAAAACTTTTAATAGGTATTTTGGATACCACTAAGTCTACCATAGAAGCCTGGGCACAAACTTCCAGACTGCTTGGGGCCTTGGGCAAATGATCCAAACTGACTCCTATCTATAATAATAAATGCTTTAAACCCTCTATGCTGGACAGCACTTTTAGAACCTGGTACTTTCACAAAATTTTAAGAATAATAGGGAATTTTTATTCTGATGTAAATTTTAGGTTGTTTGAGCAAATTCAGGATCTGTATGATATACCATCCTCTCAAAACTGGCAATACATACAGGTAAAAAACTTTGTATTCAGAAAGAATGGTAATTCTTTTAATTTGTTAAGTAGTCCCCTGGAGGTATTTTTTAAAGGAGTTGGAAAACAATAAATGTCTAATTTGTGGACTCTATCAAATTCTGTTACATGGAGTTACAACTCCCTTACCTTTGGTAAAGGCGACATGGGAAAGAGAGCTTAATGTCTCAATTTCAGAGGTGGATTGGGAACATTTTTGAAATATTGAAATAATTATGGTATGAAATAAGAGATTACTTCAGATCCATTTTAATGTATTGCATAGAACCTACCTGACAGCCGCCAGATTACATGAGATAGATGTTTCTTTCCCTGAGATCTGTCAGAGATGTGATAGGGCCAGGGGGACTTTATCACACATGTTAGGGAATTGTGAAAAGTTTAAAATCTTCTGGACATACATCTGGTCATTACTGGGGCAACCACTGGGCTTGAACTTCCCTTTTGACCCAAGAATTGTGGTATTTGGTTATCAGGTGGATATACTGGATCCTCAAGGAAGTTTTAAGTGCCTATGGAATATTTGCTCTCTAGTGCCATGTCAAACTGCACCCTAGTCCCCTCCTCTATGGGGCTCCTCTGCTGTAGTCCCTAAGGGAGGGTGAATAAAGAAAACTTACAACACTCTACCACAGGGTGGCTTGTTTCGCTACCAACTCCCCGCCAAGAAGGCACCACTGTGAGGTCCTTGTTGATCTCCACTGGCCTTCTATGTGGCATAAACTGGCCTACACCTCTTTGAGCCTGACCTTCAAATTTACCATTGTTGGCCCTCCTCCTCACCTGTGTGGGCTGCTCAATCCCAAAGTCCAGGGCCAGGACCTGAGAGCATCCACTGGCCATCCCCTAGACATCCCTTGTGTTCAAACTAACTACAGCAAGTGCTCCTTTCGGTACACTGTCCCACACTTATGGAACCTTCTCCCTGTGGACTTGGCCAACTGTCATACTATTCGGGGTTTTAAGTTGGGCCCGAAAGTATACCTGTTAGGGCTTAGTCTCTGTGGTTTAACCACTAGTCTGGAACTTAGTCTTGGTGGCTGTACTTACTTGTCCCATGGCAATCTGCCCACTGGGTGGCTATATATATCCTGCAAATTACTGGTGCCACCTCTCCCCTAAAGTATTGTTGGTTAAGATGTCATATGTCTGATTTAATTGCTATATTGTATTTGTGTATGTAACTGACATGCTCTGTAATGTACCCTATACCCTATCCAATGTATGTCTAATCTACGATGTACTCATGCTAATGTATGTAATCATTGTCTGTAACAAATCAGGGTCGCTCCTGAAAAAGGGACCTCCAGTCTCAGTGAGCTTACCGGTTATCAAAATCTAAATAAATAAATTAATAGTAGCCAGCAAGGTAATTCTTCAACACTGGAAGGACATTGAGGCTCCATCATGTCTTGAATGGTTGCAGAAAATGCTGGACCAGAGTAGAATGGATAGAGTAATATATGCTCTAGAAGATAATTTTGAAAAATTGAATTTAATTTGGACACAATTTAGGCTTAATCTGGCTAATTCGACTAATTTGGCCCTTCAATAAATTTGGCCCCAGTTGTTATGACTGTAATGAAAGTGCTAAGTCTTCATGATTGTTAACGATGATTGAAGCACCCACGCTCTGAGCCATTCCATAAAAAAAAAATATACAATATATATATATATATATATATATATATATATATATAGTGCAGAAAACTCTTCTCTTGGCATACTGCCCAGAGGGCTGTGCACCTCTGCATCCGTAGCTGCATGGAAGTACAGGGCACAGAGAGCCCAGTGCTTCCACAGCCAGACGGACTCTTGTCACTGTATGTCTGTTTCTGCAGCCACATATAAGTGCAGGACCCAGAAACATAGAAGTTGACAGCAGATAAGGACTGCGAGGCTCATCCAGTCTGCCCAATTGTTTTGCCTTATGAATGTGACATAGGCCTGCACTCTGTCAATGGCCTATAGTCATACTCATCTGTATTGCTCCCTTATGCCTATCCCATGCCTGTTTGAAGCCCTGCAGTGTATTCATATCCACCACTTCCTGAGGTAGGCCATTTTATGCATCCACCACCCTTTCTGTGAAAAAGAACTTCCACAGATTACCCCTTAATCGGCCTCCCTCTAATCTCATGCTGTGTCCTCTTGTCCTGCTATTTTTCTTGTATTGAACCATGTTAGACTCTTTCACCTTGTTAATGCCCTTAAGGTGTTTGAATGTTTCGATCATGTCACTTCTCTCCTTCCTTTGCTCTAGGGTATACATGTTGAGCTCAGTTAATCTGTCCTCATATGTTTTCTGATGCAGTCCCTGCACCATTTTGGTTGCCCTTCTCTGGACTGCCTCATTTTGTTAATGTCCTTGTGCAGGTGCAGCCTCCAGTACTGCACACAGTACTCCAGGTGGGGCCTAACCAGTGTCTTGTAAAGAGGGATTATTACCTCCCTCTTATGACTTGAGATACCCCTATTAATACACCCCAACATCCCTCTAGCTTTATCTACTGCTTTAGTGGTCTGCTTGGATGATTTCAGGTTATCTGTGATGATGGTGCCCAAGTCTCTTTCTTCCCTTGTGTTTGCCAACAACTCCCCTCCCAACCTATACATGGCTTCAGGGTTTCTCTTCCCTATGTGCATGATCTTGCACTTCTTTGTGTTAAACCCCAGTTGCTATTCTTCTGACCATTTTGCCAGTTTATCCAGATCTTCTCATTCTGCCCACCCCATCTGGATCATCTACTCTGTTGCAGATCTTGGTATCATCTGCAAATGGACAAACCTTACCCTCCAGTCCATCTGCAATGTCACTGATGAAGATATTGAAGAGGACTGGCCCCAGGACTGATCCCTGAGGTACCCCACTTGTGACTTGCATCTCTTCCGACTGTTTACCGCTTATCCCCACTCTCTGTTTTCTGCCTGCCAACCAGTTTTCCACCCAGTTGACCAACTTCTGACCCACCCTGAGCCTACCCAGCTTATTAATAAATCTTCTATGTGGAATCGTGTTGAAAGCTTTGCTGAAGTCAAAGTAGACGACATCAACTGCACCCCCTTGGTCCACCACTCTGGTTACCCAGTCAAAGAAATCTATGAGATTAGTTTGATAGGACCTTCCTGTTTTAAACCCATGCTGTCTTGGATCCTGTGCTCCTATGGATTCCAGGTGTTGCACTATCCTTTCCTTAAGGAGGGCCTCCATAATCTTGCCCACTACTGAGGTAAGACTGACTGGTCTGTAGTTCCCTGCCTCCTCCCTACTACCACTTTTGTGGAGCGGGATCCATGAGCCCTTCTCCAGTCTTCTGGGACCTCTTCTGTGCTCAGAGACTCACTAAACAGTTCTGATAATGGCTCTGCTAGTTCCACCCTTAGCTTCTTTAGTACCCTGGGATGTATGCCATCAGGTCCCATTGCCTTGTCCACCCTGAGCTTAATGAGCTTTTGTAGGACCCTTTATTTTGTGACAGGACTTGTACTCACCTCCCTCATCCCTGTGTCCATGGTGCTGAGCTGTGGGTCCTGCCCTACCTTCTCCTCAGTAAATACTGAGAAGTATCTATTTAGGATAGATGCTTTTCCTTGGTCCTCCTCTGCACAATCCAACATATCCCCTTTGATCTTAGCAATACCCCCTCTGGACTTTCTCCTTTCACTAATGTATCTATAGAAAGTCGTGTCCCTGTCTTTTACTGTTCATGCTAGTGTTTCCTCAGTTTGGGCCTTTGCCTGCCTTACTGCCTTCCCTGCTATCCTTAGGAAAGTTTGGCATGTCTCCATATCTTTGTCCCGCTAAGTTCCCTTATATTTCCTGAAGGCCAGCCTTTTGACTCTGGCCTTTTCTACTACTGTTTTTGAAAACCAAAGTGGTTTCCTCCTTCTTTTGCTCTTGCTTTACTCTTTAACACAATGGGACATTGCTGCAAGTATTGCATCCTTAATGCTTGCCCACTTTGTCTGTTCCCCCTCACCTGTATTTCATCTTGCCAAGGCTAGCTTAACTCTGTTGGCCATCTTATCAAAGTCTGCTCCTCTGTGGTCCCATATTTTTCAATCAATCAAAATCTTTATTTATTCAGCTGAACAGCATTGAGCAAAGCTCATTTTCAAGATGGACCTGGGTAGAACAAGTTCAGTGTACAATACATTTACATAAAAAGAAACAAAGGTTTACAATAATTACAGGATTCAAGGTGACTAGCAGAGACAATGGCACAGTTAAACATACAAGCAGTTCAGAACATTTTAGTAGCAAGAGGCAGTATATACACAACAAATACATACAAGGTTAACTAAATTCAGTGGATTGTAAACAATATATACACACACAGAGTGGGCTAGGGCAAAACCAGCCAGGCTAGGGAGTTGCAGGACAGAGTGGAGGGGTACCAGAAGGACTACAAAGAAGGTAGGGGGAGGGAAAATGAATAGTTTGGGGGTAAGGATGGAGAACAACCAGATGAATAAGGCAAATAAAAGGGGCATCGCAGGCAAGGGATACAGGTCTCGACCTGTGGAGAAGGAGCAACTCCTTCCTCATAAAGGAAGAAGAAGGCAATTACAGTGTGGTGGTAAGAGTTGATAAGAAAGGAGTGTCTGGAACAGTAATCAAGTAATAAAGGAATAATGTACAACAAGGTGTGTGTTGTGCTGGGATAACATCATGCTTGGGGTGATTAGGCATGAGGCCGCAGGCTGAGTGTGACTAATCGCCCCAGACATGGCGTTATCCCAGCACAACACACACCCTGTCATGCATTATTCCTGTTATAAGATGGCTCTCTTGTAAAAAAAAAAGTACAATAAAATTAATTAAAATATATTTTTAGATATTTTTAAGTTATTTTTTACTGGGTAGATATACAAGGAGAAAAAATAGTCCTGATATTTTGTTGCCTTGTACATGTTTCTGCTGTTTGTTTGTTTTTCTCACAATGGGCTGGGTTTGTGTTTCACTGACACTCCCCCCACATACACATACACACAGACTCACTCACACAGAAGTCTTTACTTGGAGAGGTGAATAATAGATACACTTCTGCTGCTGTCTAGGGGAATGGGTGAAGATTGCTGAGGAGCAAGTCATTAGCAGCAGTGGCACTGAAGCTGACCGTCCCACTGAGAAGACCAGCCCCTGCTCTGCCGTTTCACTTTTTGTTTTTTGGGGGATGTGATTGAGGTTCTTCCAGTATAGTTAAGGTTTTACTGTGCTGGCAGTAGAAGAGGTATAAAAAAAATGTTTTTTTTTTATTTGGGGAGAAGAGCGTAATGTGACCGGTAAGGAGCGAGCGTGTGCTGGTGATAGTGAAGCCGTTGGGCACTCACTTCTGCTCTTTCTTCATGTAGGTCTTATTTAGTAGAGGTTTTGATGCTTTGTGTAGCGGTTATCCTGAAAGAAAATGGGATACTACGACAGTGTGGTCTGTGGTATGTATTTTTTTGTATAGTGATGTGCTGAATGTCTTGTGGACAGGTCTGAGGGATCAGAAGTAGAGCGACAAAGCGGGGAGTGCAGGAGCTGCTCGTAGGCAGCAGAGCAATTTTTTTTTTATATTTACATGTGGTCATTACTGTGGTGGGAGTGGAGCCGTGATGTTATGCCAGGATAACATCATGGCTCCAGTCTCAGAGTGGCCAATGAGAACAGTAGATTCTTTCTTGCCATTGTATAATGGGAGTATAGCAGATACTGGGTGAAAAAGGGGGGATAGGAACCAAGTGACCATATAAGAATGTGAAGAGCCAGGCAGGATCAATGTAGGCATTGCAAGAGCAGAGGCTGATTAGGGATGAGGGAAGCAATTACAAAATTCCTTAAAGGAATGAGCATATAGTGTTTTGAAGACAGCCAGGTTGACAGGGATGATCAGTTTCAACGTTTTTTGCAGTTTATTCTACAATGAGAGCAGCACAAAGCTTATGGACACTCTACCAAAGTGTGTTTTGACCTTGGGAACTTTCAGGGAAATAAAGGAGGCACTTCTCAATGTGTAATTGCCTAATACGCTTAACAGGAGACAGTCAGAGATACATTGGGGCAGTTTTTGGGAGATTGCTCTGAAGGTCCAAGTACAGGATTTCTGTGCCGCTTTTACTGGAGGGAAGACCACCCCATGGCTGTGTATAGGGAACAGTGATGTGTGGATATGGGAATACCAGTTATAAACCTTAGAGCTCTATGATAGAGCGTATCAAGTTTTGCAAGAGATGTGGCAGGGCCCTGGCTATACAGGAGGTCCATGTAATCTACTAGGGAAAGAAAGGTTGTTTGAATGAATCTCAACTTAGCATCTTTAGTAAGAAGACAGTTAAGCCTAAAAAAAAAAGACCAAGCCTCTGTCTAAGTTTTTTGTCAATTCCTTGATATGGTTCGTGAAGGAGAGTCTATGGTCAATCCACACTCCCAAGTATTTGAATTTCGTAACAAATTCCAAATGTTCACCTAACATTGTGGTAATCTGTGGGATTGATCCAGAGCTAGCCGGGTTCACAGCATGAATAAAGGGAGAAAAAAGCATCGTTTTCGTTTTTTTGGCATTTAGTAGTAGCTTTTTGTTTAGAAGCTGAAGCTGCAGCAGATTGAATTCAGCTTGGAAGTCACCACAAGCAGCTTTGTGTATCAGTCAACTTAGGCAGAGTACCATGTCATCTGCGAACAAGTGTATATTAGCCTTTTTTATGCTGTCATCAATATTATTGATCTAAATTGCAAACAGTAGGGGGGCCCGGGATGGACCCATGTGGCTAACATCATCAGAGAGGATTAAGTGGTAAAAGCTCACCTTCTGCCTTAACCTGCTGTAGCTGGCCTGTAAGATAATCATCAAATCATCTCAAAGATAGTTGGTCCAGGCCTATGATCTGAAGGAAGGATAGAAGCAGGCTATAGTCGACAGTATCAAAGGCATTGCTTAGGTCCAAAAATACAGCACAAAGTTTCTATTATCCAAGTCACACTGCCAATCATTGGTCACTTTAGCGAGTGCTGAGATTGTGCTGTGTTGGGCTCTGAAGCCAGATTGCAATGGATTTAATAGATTCGTAGCTTCTAAGTATAGCCTATGTGGGCTGCCCACAATTTTCTCCAGTCATTTAGACAATATAGGGAGAAGAGAAATTGGCCTATAATTGTTAAGGTCACAGGGGTCCCCAGCTTTAAACAGGGGGATAACATGGGTTGTTTTCCATACAGGTGGGAGGACCCCCTGAGGTAGTGATAGGTTGAATAGATATGTAATTACACACAGCTAAAACATGGTAACCAATCTTTAGGAAATAGGGGTCTAGAAAGTCAGCTCCAGCACTTTTCTTGGTATCAAGCTATAACAGAAGATCTTCGACCTCTTTCAGGAATGCAGGCTGGAAGGAGAAAGCTGAGTAAGAGACAAGGGTTTCATGATTTTGAATGCCAAGCTGGGAGTGTAGAGAACATGCAGGGGAGTTGTCGAAGACTAAACCTGCAGTGGCAAACTGGTTGTTAAGGGAATCAAGAATCTCCGTTCTGTCAGCAATAGTGGTACTACCAGAATTAAGCTTAGCTGGAAGGGAGTTTCCTGAAGTGTGACCACATAGGTCCTTGATTGTTCTCCAAAATTTAGATGAGCTCTTGGAGGCAGAGTCAAGTTCAGAATGATAGAATGAGGCCTTTGCCTCTCTAATCATCTTAGTGCATGTATTCCGTGCCCCTAAACAGGCACCAATTTTTGGGGTCTTAGTTTTGTGTGCTTTTTTCCAAAGTATGTCCCTCTCCAGCATTGCGGCCTTAAGTTCCAGTGTAAACTATTTGCAGATTTTATTCCTCACATGGACTTTTACCAGAGGTGCATGCTTATTTAGTGCCCCAACACTATTTCATAGAAAATGTCATATGTCTTGTTCACAGTATTTGCTAAGTAGAAGTCCTGCCAACGCAGAGAGTTTCTTAACTCAGCAATGTAAGCAAGGGGATCGAAATTACGTAAGCACCTCTTAACAGAAAATTTAGATGCAGGCAATGGCTTAAGAACTGATCTTATACAAGCAAAAAAACAGTAATCAGTGACATTAGTAAAAAAAAAAGTACCAGCATGAGAAAATAAGAGGGGTTGACTCACTAAGATAATATCCAACATGGTTCTATTATTGGGGTTCTTTTTGTTGGGACATGTTGGTTTGTCAGTAAGTTGTAACAACCCAAAGGAGTCACAGAATGATTTGAGTGGTGTTGAGGCCTTGGAAAACCAATCGAGATTGAGGACCCCTAAAATGATAGATTCAAGAGAATCAGGCCCCAGAATAATGCTTAAATGCTTCAGAAGCTGTAGACCAGCTGACGGGGGGCCTATAGCATCCTACCACATGAAGTACAACAGAGGTAGAGATCTCAACCTTGAGAGACAGACATTCACATTCATTTGGGACAGAGGTTGAACCAAGAATTGATACAGTGAATTTGTCCTTGACATAAATGGCCACTCCACCACCTCTGGGCTGTCAGCCAGCTCTAAACAGGGAGTAGTTGGGGATGTTAACTTCCCTATCAGGGGTACCTGGTCTGGGCCATGACTCAGAGACCACCAGAACATCCAGTGTGGTGTGGTTAATCCAGGCCTGGATCAAGGCATTTTTTTTAATAGGCTACATACATTAACATGCATAAAGCTCATTCCTTTAAGACTTATGAGATGCAAAAGCTTCTGGGGGACCAGAATTGAGCTCAACATTACCTGAGCACAGCAATAGGAGGAGCAGAAACTTCCTTATGGCTTGAAATGGGATGATTTAGTTCTAGTGGCCAAACTGAACCATACTATGTGATGGTCATTGGCCCCCAGGTGACCTTCTACCTGGAGATCTGTGATCCTTTCCCCATTAGTCAGTACTAGATCTAGGATAGCCCTGCCTCTTGTGGGTTGTTGTACCAGTTGTTTGAGGCCTTCCCCATACAGGGAATCCACTATGTGTCTAGTTCTGGCGTATGTTCCTGCTGTTATTGATCAATCTGTATCTGGCATGTTGAAGTCTCCCATTATCAGAACCTCCCCTTTATCTGTCATGTTTTGTATATCTTCTAACAGTAATGTGTCTGTGTCCTTCCCCTGGTCTGGAGGACTGTAGACAACCCCAGTTCCTATGGCTGTCCCATTTCCTGTTTCCAGGGTGAACCACAGTTCTTCTGGCTCCTTATGTGTATTCTGAATTTCTGTAGCTTTGATATTTTCATTGACATAAAGGGCCACCCCACCCCCTTTTTGCACCTCTGTCTCTTCTGAACAGTACATAGCTGGGTACTGAAGTCTCCCAAGTGTGGTTACTGGTGAACCATGTCTCACTAATGGCTACTATGTCCAGTTTCGCCTCTGTTATTGTTGCCTGCAGGTCTGGGATCTTGTTTCCCAGACTGTGAGCAATTGTGCACATGATTTTCCACTGGCCAGATTTTGGTGTGTTGGCTGTTGGGCGAGGTCCGGCATTTCCCCTGCATGTTGTATGGGGAGCCAAACCTTTTTCCTTACCTGGTGATGCAAATGAACTATAAATATGCTGAACTCCTGTTTGATCACTAGCTGAGGGGAGAGGGGTGTTCTTCCCATTCGATGTATCGGGTGCTGCATCCATCTCCCCATTTGTTAATTTAAACATTCTGCAAAGATGTCAAACCTCTGCCCCAATGCACTGACTCCCTCCTTAGTCAGATGCAGTCCATTGAATTTAAAGAACTTTAGCTCCCAAAACTGTTGCCAGTTACCTACAAATTTGTGTCCTTTTTACTGGCACCAGCCCTTGAGCCACATGTTTAGCTCCCCTATCTCCCCTTCTCTGACCTTCCATCCATCTGCTCCCCTCTCTCAGACTGGCAGGATCTCAGAGAAGGAGATGCCAGATGAAATGGATGACAGTTTTTCTCCCAGCCAGGTCAGATGTTCCTTGGTCTCCACAACTGACTGACTAGCGAGATCGTTAGTCTCTGTGTGTACCAGGACTTTGATATTTTCTCCTGCTTCCTGCACGATTTTATAGCAATGTGGTCAGTATCTCTCCTCGCTGATGTACCTGGGAGACATCTTACCATTACCCCCCCCCCGGCTGGAGGTACGTATCAAGTCTCCAAATCATGGAGTCTCCTATGATCAGAAGTGTTTTGGATTTCCTTTCTGCTTTTTTTGTTTTGGTCCCTGTTTTGGGTGAGTTTTCTTGTACTAGCTTCTCTACTGCAGTGTCCTGCT
Organism: Neoceratodus forsteri; assembly: GCA_016271365.2. Taxonomy (NCBI): domain Eukaryota; kingdom Metazoa; phylum Chordata; order Ceratodontiformes; family Ceratodontidae; genus Neoceratodus; species Neoceratodus forsteri. The sequence goes on along the minus strand of CM028129.1, from coordinate 1,397,572,366 downwards.
GTGCAATGTCCTCTGCCCCATTGTTTAATTTCAGAGATAGAGGCAGATACCTGTTTGTAGATTTTATATGGTTTGGGGAGGTGATACATTGGAGAGCATTGAGTGATGGGGCGCCTGATTTGCCCCTCCTAACCGCCTGCCAGCTTCCCCCGAACCAACTACCCTCAGCAGTCGAGGTGCTTCAGTTGGATGTTGGGGAAATGGTGGGTGGTTCTTATAATATATTTCCTCCTGAATATGTGATTTAATGTGTGCAATCTCTGACCATGCTGCCTGGAGCTGAGCCCTTAGATCTTCAATGGTCCAGCATGTAGGACAGCGTCCTAAATCGTGTATAACTGCCCTTTCAAAAAGTGTCCCACAGTACCTTCAGTTAATAATATCCATTCCAGATGAGTTGCAGGGTTTATAACCTGATCTGAGTAATTAGAAAGAGGAAAATGAATGCAAAAGTTGAATTTTTTGGTTTTGTTTGTTTGTGTGTTTTTGTATAACTTGTTATAACAAGTTAAATTACTTGTGCTCCTGTAAGTGAGGTCACTGTGTGGATACCCTTCTGATCCTCCCCTTCCTGATTTGCTACAGTAAATGTCACGACTGTGCTACTCTACAAAAGGAATGTAGCATGGGGTGGTTGGGGATGAGGGTGGGTGGCTGGGCCTTTCCCTTGCTGAAAAAGAAGAACTACGGCTGAAAGAAACAAGGAGGTAAGAGCAGAAACAATCAACCAACAACAAATGCAGTAGCCCTGAAAGCTTAGCCTAATGACAGATAAAATTGTAAAACCTGTAAAGCACCACCTGTAATAATTTCACAGAACATATACCCTGCAAAAACACTTTGATACAGAGAAAAATAAAGCAGTAACAGAATATATACCTTACAAAAAACAATTTGAATCAGAGAAGATTACAGCAGTAATCTGTAAGCATGAAACAGTAACAAACCTGCAGGCACACCCTGTAATAATGCAGCAGAAAGTACACCGTGAAACTGCAATTTGAATCAGAGAACAATAAAGCAGTAAAATGTTAGCAAAAAACAGTAACACACCCTGTGAGTACAAAAGAAAATGGTAACACACAATAAATCTGCCTAGCCAAAAGAAGTCTAAATCTTGTTCCTTGCTCTGATAATGTTCCTTGCCCTGTCCTTACAAGCAAATCTAGAAGAAAAGAACTCAGGTGAAGCTAGATGCCTTTGCCAATAAACCTAGTCTCCCACCTCTGTGCTTTCATAGCCCCCCAGGCAGTCCCACTGATTCTTTGCATCTGTAGTTGCATGGACATGTAGGGCCCAGGGAGCCCTTCACTTTCACAAGCAGATGAACTTTTCCTTTGGTGCAGGGCCCCATGCATCTGCATCTGTTCATGCAGGCTCCAAAGGGACCTGCTTGAATAAGGATAGGGTTCCGCTTTCACAAAATACTAAAAGAAGGGAAATTCATTGCAAAAAAACTACAGACATTACAGTTGATGAATGCAAATGGATGGAGTAATGAAATGAAAATCATTAGGATTTGGAGTCTCAGGAGTTTTGATGAATTGGTGGTGTGGTTTCTTGGGGTTCAACCCCAATGCCCACCCCCTCTCTTGAGTAAACAAATGTAATCCCTTGCTTCACACAGGGCTGGTAGTGAAGAAAGCTATGAATCTGTTGGTCATGTGTGGTGAGACATACTTCTCCACCTCCAAAGAATATATGCCTATGATGCACTCACTTACAGCTGTATCTTGTGCTTCAGACAGGAGACTGTGGGCTTGGAAGAGGGCATTAGGGTTGACAACCCCAAGGAACCACAAACTGCTGATTTGCCAAGACTCCAAACCCTAATGGTTTTCATTTCCTTATTTTATCCATTTTGTTTTCTTGAACTCTAAATGTCTGCATTAATGTAGTTTTTTTGCAAAGAATAATATATACATATCTATAGAGATTATACTGGCACAGTAGTGCCAGTATACTTATGGTTGAGCAAGATATTGAACACTAAACCCCAATTTTTGCACCTTAATAACTTTGGCAGCATTCAGTGAAATAGCCAAAAGTATGCATGCGTGGTCTGGCTGGTAGGGTATCTTGGACTGCATCTGGTGTGGTTTTCTAGATATGCAGTGTCAATTTTTAATGAATTACTTTTTTTTTCCTATACTTAACTTGGGTTTTTGTGCTCTCACATACAGCCTAGATGGTACAGAATTTTTTCATAAAACTTTCAGGGTCAATATGGCCTATGCCAAGGCAATGCCTTTCAAAGGTTTTGTGAAAAAAATATTAAACAGTTCTAGATTTATAAAGATTTCAAGTTTTTTCTGAGCATGCTCTGTAGGGTTTTCATATAGTCCTCTCATATGAATGATAAAAAACATCAACTATGAGGGTTTATTGTTTGTGAGAAAAAATATCATTCATGATGGCTGACACCTTTTTTTTTTTTACAACTGAAAATCATGGAAAATACCTAAAAATTATGTGTTTTCAAAAAACAAACACCTGAACCTAAGTTAATGAGACCTGTTTAGCTAGATGCTGGTGTTAGTTTTTGAAAATATGTCTGCAAATAAGGTTTCTGTGCACCTGAAAATCCTGGGTGCCCAGCTTTGTGAGAGGAGCCATTCACCTGCATTATTTGTATGAGTACAGTAGAACTTTTCTGGTATGTGAAACGGCAGCTGAAGTCATGCTGCTGGCTTGAGTGTGACCAGTGAGGTGACATATGCTCTCTGTCTCTATCTCACTCTGTATTCTTTATATCTATCTATCTATCTATCTATCTTGTCCCTCTCCCAGCTCAGCCAGCTCTCCCTCATTCTTCCCCAATGTATTGTTAATAATTTTATAAAAGTGGACCAGGGTGGCCACCCTGGTAGCACTTGCCTACACCCATCCCCTCTAGATTAAATGCCCCCCCCATAAACAGTTGTCAACAACAGGGTGCCCAACCTAGGGCTGCCATTCAGTTTAAACCTAAGCTGATGCTGGGGTGCCCAATTCCCAGAGTTAGCTCCAGTTATGTAATATAATTCCTTCAAAAAAGAAAACAGTCTCTTATTGTCTTTCTTTTTTACTCTGTAAAGAGGAAAATGGTCCCTTGATGACCTGATTCTCCAAACCTCCACCCACCCCACATGACCCCACCACTCAGCACCCCCTCCACACACACCCACACCCTCACTCAACTAAAAGTGTTCCATGATGTAGATCCACTCTTCAATTGAAAATACATCTTGTTCCTGGAACTGGCAACTGCAATATGAGAAAACAAGGTAAGTTCATTTAATGTTTCAAAGGGTTTGAACTTTTATTCATAACTTTATCATTTTTCAATATTTTTACAGCGTATGTTCAACATGACCTTTTTGGGACCTCAGCTCATAAACAAGGTAGGTGACATTTTTCAAATCCATCGCAAAAGAAGATTTCATGGTCACTCTGTAAAATCACCTTTCTGGTGGGATTTTAACATTTTCACTTACTGGGTTTATGAGGTGGGGCCATAAGAAAGCTATGTTAAAAATTTGGCATACAAAATATGGCAAAATGACCAAGTTATGAGTGAATGTTGAAATATTACAATGTTCACTCATAACTGCTAATTTTCAGTGTTATTCCACCATACTTTCAACATAGCCTTTTTAGGACCTCACCTCATGAACAAAGCAGTTGCAACTTTTCAAATATGTGCTGAAAGGCAATTTGGCAATTGCTGTATGAAATCACATTTCCACCACTTTTCACCTAACATGTTTATGAGGTGGGGTCATCAAAGACTGTGTTGAAAAATTGGTGTGAAAATATAGTGAAATGACTAAGTTATGAGTGAACATTGAAATATTTCAATGTTCAGTCATAACTTCATTAATTTTCAATGTGTTGACTCCTTACTTTTAACATAGCCATTGTTTCACACCAGCTCATAAACATGACAGGTGTTATTTTTCAAATCCTAGCCAAATTATGTTTTTGCACTCATGGTGTGAAATGACATTTTGGTCGGTATTCTATAAATGCCACATGTCAGATTCAGATTTTGTTTATTTCAGAAAATGTATAATACCAATAATGCTCACACTCATAAATAACACTTAAAAAGTTACAAATACAATTTAGATCCACCAGAGATATGATAATTATACATATAAATATTACTTTTAGGCAACATAATGTAAGTACATTATTTACCATTTTTAATGGCACAAAGTGCCAAATGTGCAAAACAGGCCACTCCAAATATAGCCTTTTAATTGGACGAGAACAGTATGTAGCCAAGCAATTCCTTATAGTACATGTATCTATCAATATACCAGAGGGATGTCTAAGCTCCTTAATAATGGGTAATATGTATTTCTCCTTAGGCTATTGAATTTTAAGCACACCAAGCATATATATTACATACTCATAAATGGCATTTAAAAGGTTGCAAATACAATTTAAATTCATCAAAGACACAGTAATTATACATATAAATATCATTTTTAAGCAGTATAATGCAGGTACATTAGTTACCATTTTTAATGGTGCAAAGTGCCAAATGTGCAAAACAGGCTACTCCAAATATAACCTTTTGGCTGGAGGAGAATAGTATGCAGCCAAGCAATTCCTTATTTTTTATTTTATTTATAAGCACATTGAAATTACAACCCTTTGAGTCATAAACTCATTTCCAAAGGCTCCACATCGTGATACAAAGAGGAAAAATACAGATAGTAACAAAAATTGAAGGAACAGATAATACATAAGACGGAGAACATTGAATACAATTAGCAGGGCGATAGTGTCATTCAGCAGATGAACTTCAGTCCTATACAAATAGTTGCTGGGCAGTTGTTAGCATGTCCATTAACAGAATGAGCTGTAGTCCTATACAATCAGTAGCTAGGCAGTTGCTAACATACAAGCACAGTAACTTGTTATGAGGTACAAAGTGTGCTGTCTCAGGAGAGACATTGTCAAGGCTGGCTAGGCTCTGGCCCCTGAAGAGAAGCACCTAGAGGCCTAGGGTGGTTTTGGAAGAGGACACAGGTGTATGGAATGTGATTATTGAGTGTGACCTTGAAAGGCCATATGTTGATAAGAGAGGTAATGGCGGGGGGGGGGGAATTGTACCAAGAAGGTGCTCTGAAGGGGAAGGATCTTTGTGCTAGTGCAGTCCTGACCCTAGGGATCTGCAATACAGTCTTGGAAGCACTGTGAATGGCAACAGTAGGGGTGGCAGGGAGAAGGGATGTGGAGATATTACGTATTTCTATCAGTATACCAAGGGGATGTCTAAACTCCTTAATAATGGGTGATATATATTGTTTCCCTTAGACTACTGAATTTTAAACACTCCAAGAGTATATGTTGAACCACAGGGCCATCAAAGGGACACTGACAAGGGGCTCTTTATGTGTTTACAAATACATGTTGCAGATCTTTTGCTATATTTATTCTGAAAAGGCAATATGCTTTTCTGTGTTTATATTTTTCACATAACAGGAGGTGAGGTTCCATGCCCTAACCAACTTTAAAGATGTTATAAAGTGACAGGGAGCTAATCAATGTTAATTTCACAAAATCCTCTTGCATAAAATGGTCACATATTCTCTGAAGGGCAAAATTACAGTATAACTTGGGTTGACATAGAGCATATGGGATGGTTAGTCTTTCTAAGCCAAATTGTTTGAGCAATGGGTTTAGTTTTAAAAAACAAATATTTTGTTCACCCTTCCCTCCATTACCTTAAGAAGACAAAGTTTTGGCAGACAGGAGTTACCCATGCAATCTTAGACCAACAATTCAACATTGTTTTCATAATCACAAATTGTATACTTAACCACCCAGCTTCCCTTCTCCCCACAGCTCCAGAGGTGTTTCTCGGTAAACCCAGCAACCTTCTTAGGAAGTTGTTCTGGACTGTTTCCAGAGTAACAATAGAATTATGGCAGCCCAAACCTCTGCTGCATACAGTAATTGTGCATTAGTTTTAACCACTAAACATTTTCCCAGGGCACTAAAAGAGTGCTCTGCAAAGTTGTGGACAAAGCAGAAATTCCCTTTGTGGTTACTTCAGCTTGTAATTTGGCTGCCTTAATAAATTCCTTCTAATTCAGATGTCTGTTGATTTGTGTACCTAAATAATTATAGGAATTTTCCTCATCTATATACTGGTTTCCTACCAACCATTTTTGATATTTATTCCCTTTTGCTCTTAGTGAAGACAAGTATTTTTGATTTACCATAATTCAAATCTCGGCCCAGTTTAGAAAGTTGCTCATGAATTTTGAACAAGTTCTTTTGAGAGTCCCGGGGGGGGGTAGAGGAAGTCACCACCATGTCATCTGCATATAACAAAATTTGAATCGAATGGCCATATATAGTGGGTACAATGGTATAAATTGTGTATAATTCTTTAACAACTGTATCTATGTATATATAAATAAATAAGCAGGGAGCTAAAAGGCACCTCTGCCTAACTCCATTTTAGACTTTAATCTTTGTTGTTAAAGTGCTGTCATTATTTATTCTTACCATGATATTTGTTTCCCTATGTAACATAATAAGAATTTTCAGTAGCTGTGGGGTCAATCCCTAAATTATGAAAAATTTGCAATAAAGTACCTCTATTAAGATAATCAAAAGCTGATGTTATATCCATGAATGCCATATACAGTTCTCTTTTTCTTGGTAAATACATACTTGTGTATTAGATATTGTAATGTAAAAATCTGGTCCACTGTGCTAAATTCCTTTCTAAAACTGCCCTGATTGATGGATAGAAGTTGTTTGTCCTCTACCCTTCTCTCCAAAGTTCTTAAAATCAATGCAGTATACAACTTTAAAGGTACACATAAAAGTGAAATGGGTCTACAACAAATAGGAGAATCTCTATCCCCTTTCTTAAAAAGAGACACAATAATTCCCATTTTCCATTTCTCTGGAATCCTTTAGGAGGTGTTTATTTCAGCAAATAATTTGGCCAGAATTTCCACTCACCAGTCTACATTACTCTGAAAAGTTTCTGATGGAAGGCTGCCAAGTCCAGGGGCTTTATTATTCTTTTGGGCCTGTATTATGTCTTTTTCTTCTACGGGAGAAATGTCATCTCAGAAATTACTTATATTGAATATCAGTTCTGAAAGTTCAGTATCCTTAGTAGAAAAAGCCTTCCCATAAGCATCATTAAAATGTGAAATCCATTTGAAAGCAGGAATTAGCGTATCTGCCATAACTCTGTTATACCCCAAACCATTTGCAAACATATTCCAAAATAACCTTGTGTCTCTGTAGTGGATGACTTCTTGAAAATCGCTTCATAAGTTTTTCTTACAACTTTCCTTTTTAGTTTTAATTACTAGCTTGTACTCTCTTTTTATATTAATGTATCATTTTCTAGCTTCCATTAATCTGCTCTTTTTGATCAATCTCTCTAATTTATATACTTCTTTCTTCAATGATACACAACTCTTACCATACCATACTACCTCCCATTTTTAATTTTCTATTAACATGGGTAGATGCATTTCTTGTTACTAAAGCAGCATTTAAATAATTTGTTATAGATTCAAAAGGAGAGAAAATATTTTCCCCATTAACTGGAACCCCTAAAATTTTGCTCCTTAAATTATTCACTTCCTAGCTATACACCAGTTCTGTCCATTTAAGATCCATTTCTTCTGACCACTTAATCTTTTTTGCATTATAAACTAGCACGTTATCGCTCATTATATGTACACTAATCTGAGTGTGAAGTTGTTCAGTATTCTTAACTGCACACTTATAATCTTGAGATTTTTTTGTAAGGAGCTATAACAATTGATGGGGAAATGATCGCTCTCCCACCATTCTAAGATCTGGAACCATTTGACCTGCTCATGAAAGAATATATTAGTTAAATATAAGTCTAAAACACTGCCTCCATATACTGTAGGAAAAGTGATTTCACCAGTTTAGCTCCTTTAACTCGTCTATTTATTATTCTTAGATTTAGCTTTCCCATTATCTCCAACAGTCTTACCTGAATCTTAATGTCCTTAGAGTTCTGTATTGGAATGCCTAAGCTGTCATCCATTGTCCAATAACTTGTCTCCATTTTTGGTTTTTTACTTAACTTTGCATTCAGATCCCCTAGGATAATCAGGGGAATCCCCTGAAGTGTTTCCTGTAACTCCATGATCATAGATGCAATATTATTCATAACACTTTTCAAAATTGTCCCTTTAGTTTGTGGAGGTATGTAACTATTAATAATAATTACAATTGGATGATTCTTTTCTGTAAAAAGTAGGCATAAACAATATGGATCACCTATATCTAATTTCTTAACCATGATGTTTTATTTACAAGACATGTATGTTGGTATATGCCCCCCTGCTGCCCTACCATATTTCTTTTCCTTATTCACATATATGTTCCACTGTTGGAATCCTTCTAGCTGGAAATCGTTATTATCAAGTGAATAAGTTTCCTGGAAAAGGAGGATATCATACTCACTGATTTTCTCCTACCAATCTCCAGCAAATTTTTTTGCTGACAACCCAGCAATGTTCCAAGAAAGTATGCTCCAGTTCTGTGGATGGTCCTTTTTATGTCAATCTGACATCTTTAAAATGGACTATTTAAATATATTTATGAGAGAATTAGATTTATTCAGATCCTTAAATTGATCTAATGAAAAACATCTGCCATTGTCACTATCTTCCAAAATGTGACTTATATTAGTTCTTATTCCTTTTTTAGTTCTACCCCTAAAAAGTATCCTAGGATCATCATCAGGACAGCCAAAGGAGTATTCAGTTTCTACTGGTTCAGATAATTGGTGATTCTTGATTGTAATTTGTAATGATTCTTCTACCTGTCCTCAGGAAAAATAGTCTGTTTGCTGACTGCACCATCTTTAATAAATTATGTTCCTTGGTTAAACTCCTTAGTGCCTTCAGTGATAGCAGCGTCTAAACTGAACTGATTTCAAGATCTTTAAATTTTGCTTTAAATTTGAACAAGAATACTCTCACTTCAGCAGATCCCAAGGTTAAGCATATCCACCCTTTATTAAGATTGTCAAAATATCTATACACAGACATAATGTCCTTTCAGCCAAACTTTGTACCTACCACTCCTTTACAGGCATTGTAGATCATCATTTTCAGAGACACACAAATTTCTGATCTCATTTTTGGAAAACCATATATGTATACAGTTGGGATTAATTTTCCCTTTCTAATTAATCTCTACTTTTCTTCACTCCCTTCCATAAATGCTACATGTCACGTCTATAAGGGGGAGTTATAAAACAACTATCTTTAACAATTGGGGTCAAAATTAAAAAGAAAAATGATTAAGAAATGTTGTGTGTAGTGCCGGCCTTTACACCAGTGAGTAGTGCTTTGTGACCTCATGCTTGTGAGCTGAGTTCAGGGGTGAGCTCAGTGAGCCATCTGGATGGGCTGAGGCTGGGGGGTGGCACTGTAATGTGGTACTACTTCTTCAGCCTGGGAAGGGAAGGTACAGGATTGCCCACATGTGCCCAAGTACCATATAGTAAAAAGAAATCTTCTCTTGGTATAGGACCCTGTACCTCTGTATCAGTGGCTGCCAGAGAGTCATGCACCTTGGCAGACAGATGGACTCTTTGGCTTGTATGTCTGTATCTGTTGCCACACTGAAGTACGAGGCCCAAAGGGGCCCTGCATTTCTGCAGCCTGCCAGATAGCCCCACAAATCCTTTGCATCCATTGTCACATAATGGCCCTGAACTTGCACAGGCAGAAGGATTTTTCTCTTGGCACAGGGCCCAGAGGGCCTTGCATGTCTGCATCTGTTCACACAGATCCCAAAGGGACTTGCATGAATGAGGAGATGATTCCACTATCTCAAAAAGTAAAGAAATTCTTTGGAAAAATTGCAGTAATACACCAATTAGGGTTAATCTTAGCACCACAAAGGTAGAGTAGGGCAATATGGCATTAGAAGACACCAGGATTTTGAGTCTCCAGAGTCTTGATAAATCAGTGGTGGGGTCTTCCTTGTGGTTGACAACTGTAATGCCCACTCCCTCCCATGAGTAAAAAAATATCAGACATATCTCTTTTCTTGATGCAGGACCCACAGGAAACTACAGGCTGGGGAAGGGGTGAGCATTAGGGTTGACAATCTAATGTTTTTTCCTTTTGCTGCATTGGGGGTGATGAGTTAGGGTTGGAAAGTCTAACACCACATTTTCCTACTTTTGTGACATTAAATTGAACCCTAAATGGTTAATTAGTGCAGTTGTTTGCAAAGAATGTCTATCTTTTTTTCCCCCAATTGTTTAACCAGGAGTAGCACACTAAGCTGAAAGCTTGTTTACAGGTGCAACCTGGGAGCACAGGAAAGTGAAGTGACTTGCTCAGGGTCACACAGTATGCAAGTGGGGGCTGTGGGATTCAAACCCAGGTCTCCAGATTTGCAGCTCAGAGCCCTAAACCACTGTGCTATACTGCTTCTAAACCACTGCGCTATACTGCTTCCATCTGCCTATCTGTCTATCTGTCTGTATCTATCTATCTATCTACCTACCTATCTGCCTACCTACCTGAGGAGGCAGTATAGCATAGTGGTTAAGGACACTGAGCTACAAACCTGAGACCTGGGTTTGAATCCCACTGCCACCATTTGCATAGGGCGTGACCCTGAGGAAGTCACTTAACTTCCTTGTGTTCCCATGTCACACCTGGAAGCAAGCTTCAACTTAGTGTGCCTTTCCTGGTTAAACATTATCTATCTATCTATCTATCTATCTATCTATCTATCTATCTATCTATCTATCTATCTATCTATCTATCTAACCAACCTTAAAGGGCCACTGTCAATAGGCCTCAAACTGACCTTCATTTAAAAAACACAGTGTTTGACTGTATGATTGCTTGCATTCTGTAGAATTTGGTGATGTAGCTGATAGTTTGATTCTGGTTTCCATTTTCTTTTTAAAAATGGAAAACAGACTGCCCACCATAATGGTGTTACCACACAAAAATGTGCTTGTTTACAATCCTTGATCAAGTCTCACTGCATGTTTCTGAACTTGGGGACATCCTGAGCACAGTCTAGACACTCAAGATGCAGTGGGGTATGAGTGGCTGCACTGTTTGGGGTGTTTCTAATGTTTAGGAAGTATGCAATAAGGGTAGACCAAGGATTTTAAACATAATAAGGCTGGGTATATTTATACCATCAGCATGGATTTCAGTTCTACTAGAAAAGGAAAAAGATAAAACAAGCAGCAACATCAGTGAATTTTAGAGACAGCAAGTAATGATAAAATGTGGATTTTCAACAGGAAATGATATGATGCACAAAGGGTTGACAGTGTTCCTTTAAGAAAAAGTCCTGTTCTCTGATCTGAGCCAGTCACATGACATTGAAGATTGTTTTAACTATGACCAGTTTCAAAGTGAAACTGGTCAATACATCACTACACTGGGCAATAGTCTTCTGAACTATTACTCAGTCAACCTGTCAGTCATGTTTGCCAGCCACCTCCCCCAAGCTGGAACCTAGCATCAGACATTAGGGCTGAAGAGTGCAAAGGGGATAAGGTAAGGAAATGAAAAACATTAGGATTGGGAGTCTCAAGACTCTTGGTGAATCAGTGTTGTGGTGTTCCTTGAGGTTGTCAACCCTAATGCCCACCCTGTCCTTTGAGCAAACAAACTTATACATGATCTCTTGCTTCAGGCAGGGCCCGAAGAAAGTTATGACTGATTCTGTTGGCCACATGTGGTAAGCCATTCTTCTCTACCTCCAAACACTATATGCTTATGAGGTATGGGCTTGGACCTGTACTCGAACATTTTAGTCTTTGGTAACTGAGTAAGGCCCACTAGGCACAAGTGCAGGGGCGACCTGGGAGCACTTGGGGGGGGGGGTTAAGTGACTTGCTCAGAGTCACACAGTACACAATTGGAGGTTGTGAGAAATAAACCCAGGTCTGCTAAATGTACCAAGCTCATTCACAGCTCATTACTCTAGCCTCTCGGCTAAGAACCTCAAGGAACACCACACCACTGATTCACCAAGACTCCAAACCCTAATTTCTTTCTTTCCTTACTTCATATGCTTTGCGTTCTTCAACTCTAATGTCTGCATTAATGTAGTTTTTGCAATGAATATGCATGTATGTATAAATATATATACACATATACATATATATATATATATATATATATATAGTCTGTCTGTCTATGTATGTATGTATCTATCTATCTATCTATCTGCAGTATCTACTGTATTTTACTGGTGGTGAATGCAATGGGAAAATAAGTCATGTTATTCTGAGATAAATATTTATTTTCACTCAGAACACATAATTTCCAGTTAGAATCTGAACATGGAATAAAGGGCCAGATTGAGGTTTTACAATGGAAAGAAAAGCAGTGCACGCTAAAACAAAGTAAAACATAAAGGCATTTTGGATAGTGTGGCATTTATCAAACACATAGAAACATAGAACATGATGGTAGAAAAAGGTCTACTGGCCCAACCAGTCTGACAAACCCTTTTTATTACTCGTATGATAGCCCTAGTGACCAGCTTTCTCCCTTTTACCCTCCCCCTTTACACCTCCACCTTCCCTTATCACGTCCTTGTGCCTGTCTCACCCATGCTTAAAACCACTTACTGTTTTGGCACAGATGACCACATCTGGCAGTCTGTTCCACTTGTCCACTACTCTTTCTGTGACAAAGTACTTTCAGACATCCCTCCTACATCTTACCCAGTCAGCTTTAGTTGATTCAACCTTGGATTTTTACTTAAAATGAACAATTCACTGCATTTCACCTTGTTAATCCCCTTATCTCTTCTTGTCTCCAGGGCGTACATGTTAAGCCCCCTCAGTCTTTCTTCATATGTTTTCTACTCCAGCACCTTGATCATTTTGGTCATCTATCTTTGCACAGCCTCCATCCTATAACAGTCCTACAGGTTTGGTCTCCAGAAACTTGCACAGTACTCCAGATGAGGATGAATCAGAGATCTATAAAGGTAAAGGATCACTTCTTTGCTTCTATTACTGATCCTCCTTCCTATGCACCCCAGCATCCTATTTGTCCTCCCCAGTGCCCTGTTGTACAGTGCCACAGATTTCAGGCTTTCCAATATTATCCCCCACCTCAGGTCCCTTTTCTCAGTTGCCCTCTCTGACACCACTCCCCCCCCCCACCACCAATTGTGTATTGCAATTTCAGGTTCTTGTCCCTGATGTGTATTACCTTACATTTTGTTGACAAAGAATCTCAGCTGCTATATCATGGGTTCTCCCTCATTGCTCTAACCCCATCCTCATTGTCCAATCTCCTGCAAATCTTAGTGTCATCCATGAAAAGGAAGATCTTTCCCTGAACTCCCACCCCTGTGTCACAAATGAATATGTTAAAGATGACGGGCTTCAAGACTGAACCCCGTGGGGCCCTGCTTGTTCTTCTTAACCTTCTGAGTGCTCCATGTTCAGTACCACCCTCTGTGTCCACTCCATTAGCCTGTTTTCCACCCATGTTGCCTTTTCCTCTATCCCTAGATCTCTCAGTTTCTTGACTAGACTCCTGTCAGGAACTGAGACAAAGGCCTTACTTAAGTCCAGGTACAGTATGCCTACTTTCTGTCCTCTGTTAGTAGCTCTAGTTACCCAGTTGAAGCATATTTGTTCAGGTTCATCTGGCATGGCCTGCCCTATGTGAACCCATGTTGCCTATTGTTTTGTAGATTGTTTACTCTGAGAAAGTCTACCAGCCTTTCTCTTAGTATAGCCTACAGTAACTTCTCCACCATAGATGTCAATCTGACAGATCTATTGCTACCTAGATCATCCTTACTCCTACTTTTTTGCAGGGGCACAATGTCAACTGTCCTTCAATTCAAGGGAACCACTCTAGTGTTCACTGAGCATTTGAATATGTCTGCTTGTGGTGTTGCAATCACCTAATTCCCTTACTATTCTTGTATATATCCCATCAGGACTCATTGGTTTATTCACTTTAAGTGCTCTTAGCCTCTCCAGCACACATTCATCTGTAATGTGAGTGTCATGGCCCCCTACCTCCCCAATTCTGCCTGATAATGCAGTATGGTAGTGGACTTTCTTCCTCATTGTGGTCTTCCCTTTTCTCAGCCTCACTATTCTTCCATTAGGCTTGTGCTTCTGCAGTATATACCGGAAAAATGCCTTAGTCCCCTGCTTTGTCCCACATTACAATTCTTAGTTTTGCCTTGGCCTTTTATTTTGTCACTACCTTACTGGTTTCCCTTGTTAACCTCAGGAACATTTGCCTGTTCTCCTCCCTTTGGTGCTCCTTGACCTTCCTAAATGCCATTCTTTTACTCTCTCACTCCACTTCTTACCTCCATTGTCAACCACATCAGTTTCTTTGCCTTTCTACATTTACTTACCTCTCCAATTCAGCATCCTGCAGCTTCTGCTGCCCTTGAATTCACTGCTTCCGGTTTCTTGCTCACTCCTCCAATACCTTCTATTACCCCTATGCTGTCCAACAATAATTCTTGTACCCCCACAAAACAATCAGCTGTTCTGAAGTCTCATACTTCTGTTTGGCTTTGCATCTTGCTGGTTTCTAATTGGATCTTCATCCACACTGCCCAATGATCACTTGCATCAAGAAGCTGTCAGACTGTGACATTATGGACCCATTCTCTGTTGGTAAGATCCAGGTCTAGCATGACTCCTTCCCCTGTAGGGGCCTGAACTGTGTAGGAAGTGATTCAGGGCATACCTAAACCAGTAGTGGATACCTTGCACTTGCCAACACTAGGACACTCCTGTCACATCTGGCATACTGAAACCACCTAATACCAGCACCTTCCTGAATTCTGCTCCTGATAACCTTCCCTACGTTTCTGTCTGCCTCTTGGTTCCGACATGGTGGTCTGAACACCACTTCTATTTTGATCCATTTTTGGTTACCTATGATTGCTTTTACCCAAAGAATTTATAATCCCTTGGTTTCTCCCCCATTATTCATCTCCATGGTCTCTATACCCTCCATTTAATACACTGCCACTCCCCTGTTCCTTCTATTTGTCCCTCCGGAAAAATGCATAGCTTGGTATAGTCATGTCCTAGTTGAGGTTTGGTGTAGTCCATGCTTCTGCAACAGCCACTATATCTAGCTGTGCTTCTGTCACCAGCCTTTGCAACTCTGGGAGTTTGTTCCCCAGCTTCCCGCATTTATGCATAATATTCCCACCCAGTTTATTCCCTCCTTTGCCAGTTCCTATCCTGGTTCATTTACCATTTTCATTTCTGTTTTTGGTGGTAAGAAAGCCGGTAGGGCCTCCATGAGTCATGTTTGTGTACCTGATCCCCCACTGAGCTGCCCTCCCCCACTGCCTAGTTTAAACCTTTCTTGCTGTTTTGTGCAGATCTCTTCCCCATCACCCACTTGCACTCCTCATTAGGCTGCAGGTAATCTCTTCTGAACACTGAAGTGGTTTTAGGCACAGACTAATCAAGTGGTCACTTGGGGCACCAGCATAGAAGGGGCATACTGAAGTAAAGGGTATAAACAGATATCAACTTGAAATGCAAAAAGTTATCATATAAAACCAAAAATTGTTGCTGTTCTCCTTGTATTCTTAGAATTTTTACCACTTTTTGGATGTGGGGTTGGGCAGAAGGGAGAAGAGGGAGGAGTGGAAGTGGTGAAGGGGGCACCACAAGTATTTCTGCTTGGGGTGCCATTAAATTTAAAACGGGTGCTGACTGAACAGCCTCCATCCTCTCCAAGTTGGTTCCCAGTCCCTGAGGAATAAAAATCCCTCCTCCCTGTACCACTGTTTAAAGAGCAGCTGACGACTTTGGAAAACACATTTAGACACAATTCAGCTTGTATTTCATACCTCTTCTACAGATTTCTCCTCTCCATTATTTATTACAGAATAAACTCCCTCAAAAACAAAGTCTTTATCCCTTAGAGTTCATCTGCCTCTACAGCTTATTCCCTGCCTGAAATCATAATGTAATGTTTTGACATCACAGTCTGTTGTCATGGGAATAACTGTGATATCACAAGCAGAGTATTATGATACCAGTGGCCTGATATTCAAAAGGTTGCACAGGCACAAACTACTGTTTGCCTGTGTAACCCAGGTTTAGTGCCTGAGCAAGATATTCAAAAGTGGCGTTTGCATGGGCAAACAGGGTTAGCACCCACGCAAAACATAGTCTATGTGGGTAGGCAATGGGAGGAGCATGACCATGAATATCCATGCTATCTTATATTTAGTGGATTTACGCTGCACAAAGGGTTTGGGATGGCCATTTTGCACAGCACAAATACTGCTGAACAAATCCCTGCTCTATGCCAGGCAACCCTAGCAGCCACCAGAGTTACTGCAGCCAATCACCAACTTGGCCGTGGGGCAGCACACCTGCCTCCTAGTGTTCTGTGGTCCCCCCTCCCTCTGATTGCCATGCCCCCTTGTAAAAGTAGTATTCTTGGTGCCTAGTAGCCTTCCCTCCACCTTCCAAATGCTGACCTATGGCTTGCAAGTATCCCTGGTGCCCAGTGGTCCCTCCCGCCCTCCGATCATCAGCCTAACTGTTAGTATGACAACCCCTGGTGACCAGTGGTCCCCACCACCCTCTGATGCAGAGCCCAACAACTATATTCCTGATCCTTCATGCTTAGTGGCCTCCCACTCTCTGATGTATAACCTGATGAGGGTACACATGATCTCTGGTGCCTAGTGGCCCCTCGCACCAATTGCCGATCTGCTACACCAAGATAGGCCCTGAAACATAGAAACATAGACTTTGATGGCAGATAAGGACTGCTTGGTCCACCTAGTCTGCCCATTTCCCTACCTAATGGATAAGCTGCAGATCCTAGTTAACCAACAGCCTACTTCCTCCTACTGCCCACTAGAATTGCCTTATGTCTGTCCCATGCATTCTTGAATTCTTCCACGGTTTTTGACCCTATGACCTCCTCAGGAAGGCTGTTCCATGCATCTACAACCCTCTCTGTGAAGAAATACTTCCTCACATTACCTCTGAACTGTCCCCCCTCTATCTTCAAATTGTGCCCCCTTGTTCTTGCACATCTCTTTTTCTGGAAGATGCTACCATCTTGGACTTTGTTGATTCCCTTCAGGTTTTTGAAAGTTTCTATCATGTTCCTCCCTCTCCCTCCTTTCCCCAAGGTTATACATCTTAAGCTCCTTTAGTCTTTCTTCATATGTCTTCTGGTGCAGACCCTGCACCATTTTGGTTGCCCTCCTCTGGACAGCCTCCACCCTGTCTATGTCTTTGTGGAGAGGGGGTCTCCAGAACTGTACACAGTACTCCAGATGTGTCTTACCAACTGTCTGTACAGAGGGCCAACAACTTCCTGTTTTCTACTGGTGATGCCTCTCCCTATGCATCAAAGTATCCCCGCAGCCCTCCTTACTGCCTTCTCACATTGCTGACCCACCTTTAGGTAATCTGAAATGATTACCCCCGGTCCCTTTCTATTTTTGTTGTTGTCAGTGTCTCACCCCCCATTGTGTATTCTTTTCCCTTGGGTTTTTGTTTCCTAGGTGCATTACTATGCACTTCTTTGCATTGAATCTAAGCTGTCATACATTTGACCATTCCTCCAACCTTGCCAGGTCCCTTTTCATCCTTTCCACCCCAGCTTGCATATCAACGCTGTTGCAGATCTTGGTGTCATCTGCAAAGAGACATACTTTCCCTTCCAGTCCCTCTGCAATGTCACTTATAAAGACATTAAAAAGGACCGGCCCCAGTACTGAACCCTGCGGTACCCCACTAGTAACCCCCCTTTCTTCACTGTGGACTCCATTTACTATTACCTGCTGTGTCCTGTTGTCCAGCCAGTGTTTTACCCAGGCTACCACCCTGGGACCCACTCCGAGGCTGGCCAATTTGTTTATTAATATTTTGTACAGGACTGTGCCAAATGCCTTGCTAAAGGCTAGGTAGGCCATGTCCACAGCCCCTTCCTGGCTTACTACTTTGGTCACCCAGTCAAAGGAATCAATTAGATTTGTCTGACATGACCTTCCTGCTGTGAATCCATGCTGCTGTGGGTCCTGTGCTGCACTGGCCTCTAGGTACTCAACAATTCTTTCCTTCAGAAGTGATTCCATCATTTTCCCTACCACTGAAGTCAAACTGACAGGTCTGCAGTTTCCTGTCTCTGTCATGCTCCCACTTTTGTGAAGGGGAATCATATCTGCCCTCCTCCAGTCCTCAGGTACCACACCATCCTCCCATGATTTATTAAAGAGAGTACTCAGCGGTGTCACTAGTTTTACCCTTAGTTCTTTTAGAATTCTTGGGCGAATCCCATCAGGCCCCATTGCTTTGTCTACCTTCAATTTTATTAGTTCTTTCAGAACCCTTTCTTCTGTGAAATGACTAATATCAACCCCTCTATCCAGAGTGCTTCTACTGACTGGATTAGGTATCTCCCACTGCTTTTGTATTGTGAATACTGAGCAGAAGTATTTGTTCAGTATCCCTGCTTTTTTACTGTCACTCTCTGCCCAACCACCTTCCTCTTTATTCAGCCTCAGTATGCCTGCCTTAGTCTTTCTTTACTCCTTAAAGATCATGTGCAACGGTTTTTACATATTTTTTATAAAAGCTTGAAACGTTGAAATTCAATTCCCTGTATCATGATTAGTGTTTCCTGAAAATTTCATCCTGTTTGGGTTTGTGGTTTTCTTTAAATCAGCATTTGTTAACTTGCTCTACAGTGGCTGAAAACAGTGGAGTTATTTCTGTCCTCTCAGTCAAACTTGGAGTGCAATGACATCATTTTGGAGTAGCTTGCTGTTTCAGATTCCCAATCAGAGCAGTAGTTTGTAGAGTTAATGGTTTGCTGAGCTCTCCAAGTTTCTTACAAACACAGTCTCTGGCTTGTGTTTAGATAGATCAGCTTAAAATATAACATTATCTTCTCATAAAGCTGATCATTTTAATTTCAATGCTGAATTGAAGTAGTGGAAATCTTCTCTGTGAGAAATTAGCTTGTCTGTCACAGCTCATTTTTTTCTAATCAAAACTCAGATTGTTTTTCTAACTACAGTAGATAACACAGGGCTATTAAATGAATATAAAATAAATATACATTTTGTTTATTCACAGAAACAGTTTGTATTTGATGTAGCCTCCATAATCAGATTTCATGTAAGGACATTTTTTTTCATGTCAGATTGACAAACAGTACATGTGCTTGAAATACTGTAGCAGAGTGTGACAGGCACCTGTCAGAACTCACAAATTTCAGTTCTTTGGTGGTTTCTGTGTGAAAATACATTATGTTAGGTATAACTAGAAACACTATGTGGCATCCTGATGCACCGTGTTTCTGCCTCACAGTGGAGGCAGCTGCAGTCTACTGCCACCTGTCCCTGCTCCAAAAGCCCCCTTCCTTCTGCTCCACATTTGAGGCTGCTACATCCTGCTTTCCATGATCTTCTCCCATACAGTCTAAGCTTGTGCACCCTGCTACCTCCATCCCCTGCCTAAAGAATCAGGGATGCTGTACCCTGCCTCCTCTTGCCTAAACAATTGGGGTTGCTGCATCCTGCTGCCCTCTCTCCCCAACCCTCACAGTTAGGGAAGCGGAACCTGTTTCCCCTTGTTCCTGTCTCCACAGTCAGGGCTGCCGTGCTGTGCTAAGCCCTAGAGTGCCAGGTTCCCTGCCTCCACAGCTGGGGCTGCTGTACCATGCTGCCCTAGCCACCAGAGGTGGGGCTTTTGCTGCACCCTGCTATTCACTTGTGTTCCCCCAAATGGTCAGGGCTACTGCACCACGTGTACCCCATCTCACAGTCAGGGCTGCTGTACCCTGATGCCCCCTGTGTTCTGCATCACAGTCAAGGCTTCTGCACCATGCTGTTCTCTGTCCCCTGTCACCAGAGACAGGGCTGCTGCACTCTGTTCCTTTCTACACAGTTGTGGTTGCTATGGCCTGCTGTGCTCTAGAACCCCATGCCTCTTCAGTTAGGGCTGCTGCACCATGCTGCCACTTGCTACAAGATTCAGGGCATTTGCTGCACCCTGTTGCATGCCTCAACTGTGGAGGCATGCACGCTGTTGCAGGCCTCCACAGTTAAGGCAGTTGCACCCTGCTGTCCCCTGCCACCAGATTCAAATCTTTGCTACACCTGCTCCCCACATCCCTTGTCCCAAACAGGCATGGCTGCTACACCTGTCCCACAGTTTGGGCTGCTTTATCCTGTTGCCACCTAACTCCTGCTTGAGCTGTTCAGGGCTGCTGCACCTGCTGCCTCTGTCCCCACACCACAGTCAGGGCCATGCCACCCTGTTGCCCCTGTTCCTATCTCCACAGTCAGGCTGCTGTGCACACCCTAGAGTCTGATGCTGCCTGCATCCACCGTTGGGGCTGCTGAACCCTGCTATGCACTTCCATTGCCTCAGATGGTCTGGGCTGCTGTACCCTGATGCCCACCTGTGTCTTGCCCCACAGTCAGGGCTTCTGCACCATGCTGTTCTTTGTTCCCTGCCACCACTGTGCCCTGCTGCACCACAGAACCCCTTACCTCCACAGGCAGGGGACAGGATGCAGCAAATGCCCTTGTGCTTGTGCTGCACCCTTCCCAAATAGCTGGGGGTTGCTGCACCCTGCTACCCTCTCTCTCACCCTCACAGTCAGGGATCCTGCACATGTTACCCCCTGTTCCTGTCTCAGTAGGGTGTAGCAAAGGATCTAACTCTGGTGGCAGGGAGACAGCAGGGTACAACTGCCTCAACTGTGGAGGCATGCAACAGGATGCAGCAAATGCCCTGAATCTTGTGGCAAGTGGCAGCATGGGGCAGCAGCCCTAACTGCAGAGGCATGGGGCTCTAGGGCACAGCAGGCCACAGCAATCCCAACTGTGTAGAATGGAGCAGGGGGCAGCAGCCCTGTCAGTAGTGACAGGGGATAGAAGACAGCATGGAGCAGAAGCCTCAACTGTGGGGCAGGACACATGGAGCATCAGAGTACAGCAGCCCTGACTGTGAGATGTGGTACATGTGGTGCAGCAGCCTGACCATTTGGGGCAATGGAAGTGGGTAGCAGGGTGCAGCAAAAGTACAACCTCTGGTGTTACGGCAGCATGGTGCAGCAGCCCCAGCTGTGGAGGCAGGGAACCTGGCACTCTAGGGCTTAGCACAGCACAGAAGCCCTGACTGTGGAGACAGGAACAGGGCAACAGGTGCAGCATCCCTAACTGTGAGGGTGGGGAGAGAGGGCAGCAGGGTGCAGCAACCCCAATTGTTTGGGCAGGGGTAGGGTGCAGGTCCTGATTCTTTAGGCAGGGATGGAGGGCAGGTGCACAATCCCTGACTGTGTGGGAGAAGACAGTGGGCAGCAGGGTGTGGCAGCCTCGAATGTGGAGCAGAAGGCAGGGGGCTTGTGGGGCAGGGGACTGGTGTCAGTTGACTGCAGCTGCCTCAGCTGTGGGGCAGAGACATGGCACATCGGGATGCCACCTAGTGTTTTTAGTTATACACATACATGATGTATTTTCACACAGAAACCACCAAAGAACTGAACTTTGTGAGTTCTGACAGTACATGTGCTTGAAATACTGTAGCAGAGTGTGACAATCACCTGTTTGTTAATCTGACATGAAAAAAAAATGTTCTTACATGATTGTATTTATGAAGGCTACATCAAAAACAAACTTTCTGCGAATGAACAACATTTAGATTTATTTTATATTCATTAAACAGTCCTGTGTTATACAGTTAGAAAAAATTGAGGTTTGAGTAGAAAGAACAGAGCTGTTATACAGACAAGATGATTTCTCACAGAATAAGATTTCCACTACAATTCAGCACTAAAGCTGAAATGATCACCTTTTTAAAGGAAGAGAATGATATATTTTAAGCTGCTCTATCTAAACACAAACCAGAAACTGGGTTTGTAAGAAACCTGGAGAGCTCAGCAAACCATAAACTCTACAGAGTGCTGCTCTGATTGGGAATCTGAAACAGCAAGCCACTCCAAAATGATGTCATTGCACTCTAAGCTTGACTGAGAGGACAGAAATAACTTCACTGTTTTCAGCCACTACAGAGCAAGTTAAAAATACTGATTTAAAGAAAACCACAACACCAAACAGCATGAAATTTTCAGGAAACACTAATCATGACACAAGGACTTGAACTGCAACTTTTTAAGCTTTTATTAAAAATATGTAAAAACCATTGCACATGATCTTTAATGTACCTATAAAAGGTTTTATCCCCCTTCTTAACTGAGTTGGCTGTCTTTTCCTCGGTTTGGGCCTTTGCTATTCTGACTACCTTCCCCGCTTCCTTCTGCTTTAACTAGTACAGTTCTCTGTCCTGTTCCTTCTGTGTTTCCTTATACTTCCTGAATGCTATCTTTTTCTCCCTTACCTTCCCCGTCACTTCTTTTGAGAACCATAGTGTTTTTTTCTTTTGTTTTGATTTGTTTATTTGCTTCACACAAAGGCTTGTTGCCTCTGTGATGGCAGTTTTGATGTTTCCCCATTGTTGCTGCACCCCACCTTCTTGCCTGTTTGCTAGTGCTTTTCTGAGGCACTCTCCCATTTTGACAAAATCAGCCCTCCTGAAGTCCAGTACCTCCACTTTTGTATGGCTTGACTCTACATCTAAGTTTATCGTGAACCACACTGTTTGGTGGTTGCTTGTTCCCAGATGGCTACCCACTTCAAGACTGGAGATCCACTCTCATCCCCATTTGAGAGTACCAGGCTAAGATTGCTCCCTCCCGAGTGGGTTCCAAAACTAGCTGTCTGAGGCATGCCCCCTGTAGGGCATCGAGAATGGCTCTGCTCTTGGATGTGGCTGCAGCAAAGGTGCTCCAGTTAACATCTGGCATATTCAGGTCCCCCATCAGCAATATCTCCCCTTTCTCTGCCATCCAAAGGATGCCTTCTATCATTTCCTTGTCCATTTCCTCCCCTGAGATGGGGGTCTGTATACAACCCCTGTGCAGATTGTGGAGCCATTTCCAGTATCCAGAGTGACCCACAGTGCCTCCTCTCCTCCCTGTTTACCCTTTAGTTCTGTTGCTTTGATCCCTTCCCTTACATCAAAAGCTACTCCTCCTCTTCTTCCATCCCTGTCCCTCCTGTGGATTGTTTACCCTGGTATGTTGACATCCCAGTCATGGTTCTCTGTATACCATATTTCTGTGGCTGCCATGATATACAGGCATCCCTATTCCATCAAGGCCACCATTTTGGGAGCTTTTTACCTAGACTACGGGCACTGGCACTTATTACCCTCCATTTGTTTATGGCTTTATTTCTTGTTGCCCCATCCCTGTCCTTACTGCCTTTGTCTTTTTCTCCATTTACCCCTGCCCTTCTCCCTATCGACTGTCTATCTTGGTGTTTACCTCACTAACTACCCTGATTTTTTTTGGGGGGGGGGCTAGGATTCCCTTCTCCTTTTCAGTGCCTCCCACCTTAGCTAGTTTAAATGCTTGCCAATTAAGTATTTAAACCTATCACCTAGGATTCCAGTTCCCCTCCTGGATAGATGCAGACCATCGCACCTGTATAGTCCTGCATCCCTCCAGGTGGTGCCCCAGTCCCCAGTGAAGCCAAATCCCTGAGCTCTGCACCAGTTGTTCAACCAGTCATTGAATCCCAAGGCATGGAGTACCCTAGCCTCATCCATGTCATTGACAGGAAGCACTTCTGAAAGTTACCGTGTGTGCTACTTGTCTAAGGCCCCTCCCCAACTCCACAAATTCCTGTTACACTGCTCTGATCCCATTCTCAACCAGGTCATTTGTCCCTAGGTGGATAATGATATCCAGCTCACTCCCCCTTGCAGCTGCTCCCATGATCCTGAGGATTTATTTCCTGTCCCTCCAAGCCATGGTGCCGGCAGGCACCTTACCTCCCTTTTCCCTCCCTCCCCCAGTTCTACCCCCTAACAATTGAGTTCCCCACTAGGAGTTGTTTCTTTCCCCTGTGGGGTCCTGTGCCACCCTCCAGTGGGTCTCCATTGTGGAGGTTCCCAGCATCCTCCTTGGTCTCCACTGTGGGTGCCTCCATAGTGGAACCATGCTCCACCAGAGTGGTGAATGAATTGTGGAGAGGTACAACTGGAGGGATGTGCCTCTGTTCCACCACCCTCACCCTCCCTGAGCCCACCGTGGTCCAACCACTCCTCTTTCTTGCCAACCTCTGAGGTAGTGGCGGTGGCCTGGGTGGTCCCTGGTTGGGGGAGCACGTTTCCTGAATCCTTGACAGGTCAGCATGGAGATGAACAACCTCCTCCCTCAGATCGGAGAGATGCATGCAAATAGGGCAGCAATGCAGTCTCCAAAATGTCTTCTGGTAGACTGTTGCTCCACAGCCAGTGCATTGCACCACTCCCCACATGTCTGTGTCCCTTCCTGTTACAGATGTTTTTTTTTCTTGTTTTAGTGTGTATAAGCTTGTGAGTGTCTCTACCCCTATTCATTATGCTGTGCCTTTAAGGATATGAACAGGTGCATGTTGCTAGCAGTTTGGGGGAAGTGATGTCAAAATCCCTGCAATAAAGGAAGTTATGTGCTTGGGGTAGGTGAGGTGAGGGGTAGAGTGGGTGGGAGTAAACCTATGCCATCCAGAAACAGTCAACTACAACTCTGACCCTCCACCCCAGGAAGTGCCTTCCTTCTTTTCAGACACCTATTTCACAGAGGTTAAGTAACAGGTCTAGTCACAAATGACTGCAGACATCTCCCAGCTACAGTTACTCCCTGGCAAATTAAAGTTAAAACTAAGAAAAGTCAACCCCAAAAACAGAATCAATACTAGTTACTTACACAGGTCCAAAAAGTTATAATTCAATTCAGTGTAATCTAGAAAATAACCTCCTTGATTTAAGGAAGCTGTGGCTGCTTTCTCTCTCTCTCTCTCTGTCTCAAGTGCCCAGTGTCCCAAACCCCTTCTCTGGTCCCATCCCACCATGGGTATGAGATGTCCCTGGTGTACTGTGGTCCCACCGGTCACTGATCCCTGTCCCCATACCAAAAACATGATCCAGCTCTGTGCCTATGTCCTATGTAAACCATAAAACAAGAGTCTCTGCTGTGTCCTGGTACCCCCTCTGATTGCCAGTACTTCCCATGTTAATGCAGCAGTCCCTGGCATCTAGTGGCTCCCCCACCATGGCACTGAAGACTCAACCAGCCCCCTGTCCCTTACTATCATCTTTGGTGCCACAGAAGTGCATCCGGTGACTGACACAGCCCTACTCACACCTCCTTGGCCAGCTGCTGTATGTCCATGCAGAAAGCATGTGTCTTATTTATAGGACTGGGTGCATCACCCAGTCCTATAAATAAGATGTGCACTCCCTGCATGGACATATGGTGGCCAGCCAAGGAGGTGTGCAGAGGGCTGTACCATTTGCCATCACACTCTAGTGGCTCCGAAGATGCTTGTAAGGGGAGGGGGGATTGCTTGGGTGTTCAGTGCTGCATTGGAGGGGCTACTACATGTCAGGGAGTGCTGCAAAAACACAGATAGTACCATCAATTAGATGGAGGGGTACAAGGACACACCAGGAACTCATGTTTTCTGTTCCTGCACCTTATGGTTTACACAGAACATAAGCATTGAACTGGATGGTGTTTCTGGTATGGGACTGGGGATTGGTGACTGGGGGAGCCACTGGACACCAGTGACATCTAAAACCCGTAGTGGGACAGGACTGGGGGGTGGTTTGAGACACTGGGCACTTGGGGGGCTATATTTGTGTAGCTGCCCAGTGATTGGTGGGGGGTCACTAGGTGCCACGGATCAGGGATATAATTGTTGGGCTGTGCACTGGAGGGTGGGGGAGCCATTAGGCACCAGGGACTTCCACACATGTATGGGACTGAAGAACAGGGTACAGCACCGTGAAAACCTGCCTCTGCTACCCATGCAAATGAGCCCATAATGGGCATGTAAATGGCCCCTTAGCACCTTGCATACCCAATGGGCTCATTTGCATGGGTTCCTTTGAATTTTGCAGTTAACGCTCTGATGGTATCCACTCACTAGGCACATTTTAGGATCCATGTCTGGGTAGTGCTACTTGACTTAGCACTGCACTGACATGGCCCTATATTCAATCGCATAGTGCTGGTGTTCTGTCTGACTAAATGTAGTGTCCTCAGACCCCTGGGCAATTGCAAAGTGCAATGCAAACCTTTTTGCTTTGCTTTGCACTTTTCTGAATATTGTGCCCCAGGTTGGGAAGGAGCAATAGGAGCTGATAAACCCTCAAGGAACAAAGATCCTGTTTTCAAGCATATGGCATCAGTAATAAATAATGGGAATAAGACATACCAAGCTAATGAGAAACATAAGATGCTTTGTGTCAAAATACTATGTTTTCCAAAGTTCTTGAGGTGCTGGTGGCTCTTTAAGCCACTCATTGAAATGGTACAGGTGAAGCAGTTTTCTTTCATTCAGATGTGGCCATGGTAGTACCGCCATAAAGATCACCACCTCTGCCTTTTCCATAACTACCTGCCCTACAGCATGCAAGCTTGCCTTTACCTGCTCCATGCATTTTCTAATCAGATTTTTGTACCTAAATATACAATCAGATCTGGTTCCCCATACCCCCTGTACCTGAGTTTTTCCATTTAGCCCAGGGTAACCATATACTGTACCACCTCTTGTCCCTCCAGTGTAAGAACCAGTTCCTTCTCCCTTATTGCTGAATCCCACAGCACTAGTACCATTTCTCTTAACCATTTGGGGCCCTGACCCCTTCTTGGCATGTCCACATCTGATGATACCTACCCAGGGGGCATGCTAGTCTCTTCCTCCACAGCATGGGCTTCCTGAAACCCCACCATCAACAGTGGTAGGTACCTGTTAATCGTGCATAGTCCTAGTTCAGTAGGCTTTACCATACCCCTGTTCCCTTCCCCCCTACTACTGTCCATTCACCAGATATGGCCTGGATGTGCATTTCTGATGTCCGTGGCAGTAGCATCCTACATAGCCCAGTGGTTGTAGCCCTGAGGCAGCATAGTTCAGTCCTTGTTATCCTTGCTACCTCCAGTTGCTCTTTCATGGCTTAGAACCTTCTGCAGGCAGTGGGCAATTTCCAAAAGCACCCTGTAGATTGCCACTGTATAACATGACCTGAACTCTTCCCACATGCCCTTGTAGTGTTCCCTCTGCATGTTTTGGTATTTTCATAATTTACTGCAGCTATCTATATAGTTACATGTTTTAGACACCCCTAGCAAGTTATCACAGTTACCCCTAAAGTATTCATTTGAGGTGGTACCCTGAATAGGATTTTACCCCACCTTCTAAATGTAGCCACTTTTCCTACTTCAGTCAGCTTAGGACCCCCTTATTATTTACATACACTTACAGTAGGTTGTCTTACCCTAGCTCTGTGTATGCAACTCGGCTGGTACCCTCAGTTTCACATTCCTGTTTTCTCCTAATTGCACCTCTCATGGCCAGTTCCTCTTTTAGACACCCATACAGACAGTACACTCCTATTTTGTGGCACTTACACTCTGGGATACCACACATGAGTCACAGGTCTTACCACTCATGCTGTGCATGAGTTATATATTCCCATTATAGTGGTACACTAGTGCCACTATAATTAGTGTTGAGCAGGGGGTTCTAGGTTAAACTCCAAACTTTTCACTTTAATAGCTTTGCAACCATTTAACAAATTTGCATGAAAGTTTGCATGCACAGTCTCAGGGGCAATATCTCTTGATCTACTAAGTTTTATTTCAGTCAGATTTGTGGATTCTTAGATGTACGTAGTAAAAAAAGTGAAAAAATATTTTTTCCCCTGTGTTTGTGTCATTGCCTAGTGTCTAGATGGTTTGGAATTTTGCTCTGAAATATTTAAGGTAGAAAGGGCTTTGCCACAGTAATGCCTTTCACTGGTATGGTGAAAAAATATTAATCTGCTTTAAAGTTATAAAAATGTGAAGTTTTGATTCTGAGCATTCTCACTAGGGTCTTCTGAATAGCCACTTGGAACAAAACCAAGAATTAGATCTATACAAAAAAACATATATATATCCATTTTCGTATGGTGTAATTCTTTTTCATGAGAAAAAATTCCTTTTTTGTATGTTCACCATCTTCTTTCTGTTTTTTTCAAACATTTTTGGAGACCCATAAATATGACATTCTGCAGAGACACCAACATATGTATCTTGCTAATCGTGACCCCAGTAGATAGATTCTGGAGTTACCATTTGTGAAAATGACTCAGAAATGCGTTTTTATACATTTTTAAATCTTTGTTCTTGACTCAATTTTGCTTTCATGTGGCCATATGAAAAAATAATTTGGACTTAGTTTTTTTTTTCTGATTCTTATTTTTGTATGAAGGCATCCTTTTTCATAATAACAACAACAACAACAAAAATAAACTCAATAAAAAGTATTCCTTCATATGAAAAAATAATTTGGATTTAATGTTTTTTCATATGAAGGAATCCTTTTTCATGAGGTTGTCTCATTCATACAAAAAAGAATCTGTTCATAGAAAAAAATAATTTGGATTTAGTTTTTTTCTGCATTTGAACTTCAACAAGCCATAACACCCTCAATATTTGGACTCAATGGACAATCTGTCTATCAAAACAGGTGTCATAATGAGTGCTACAAGAATAACACATACCCCCCTTCAAATCTAGGGGCCATTTAATAAAACATAAAAATAAAAAAATAAAATTCCCTTAGGATAACATTGGAACTTTAACAAGCCATATATAACCAAGCAAATGAATAGCTTTTTGGGAGAAATGGAAGGTGCAGGGCCCAGAGGGCCCTGCAGGTCCACATCAACATGGACATATGTATCTATTGAAGGGTGGAAGCATAGGGCCTAGAGGGCTCTGCACTTTCATTGGCAGATGGATGTGTTCTTGCAGGTCTTGAAGAGACCTGCAGGAATGAGGATACAATTCTATTATCTCAAAAAGTAAGGAAATTCTTTGGGAAAAGCTTCGGTAATGCACCAGTTAGGGTTCAGATTAAAGCAACAAAAGTAGAGAAATGTGGGGTTAGGGTTCTCAACCCTAAAACTCCTTCCCCACCATATAGGCACCCAAAGGAAAAAAACTTTGCAGTTTCACCTCCTGTGAGCCTTCGCAAGTCAGACCTGGGGTGTTCCGTGGGGTTGTCAGCCCTAATGCTACCCCATTCTCATATATTCTGCACATCTCATCTTCTTTACTGATGAAAAGGGTGAGCATTAGGGTTGACAACCCCAAGGAACACCCAAGTCCTGATTTGCAAAGTCTCAGAAGAGGTGAAACCATAATGGGTTTTCCTTTGTGTGCCTGCAGGGTGGGGTGTTAGGGTTTAGAACCCTAACACCACATTTCCCCACTTTTGTCTCTTTAAGATGAACCCTAATTGGTGCATCAACAAAGTTTTTTTTTGTTACAAAAAATATCTATCTATCTATCTATCTCTATCATAAATAGACAGACAGATAGACAGATACTTGTGGTGAATATATTAAGTAAATAAATCATGTTATTTTGGAATCAAGCAATAAGGCACAACAGGGTGTGGGTTATTGGAGATTTATCCACACCTTGTGTGGTGTGTGACATGGCACAGCCAAGTGACTTAACCACACAAGAAGTGGGTAGGTCACCCAATAACTCACACCCTGGAGTGCCTTATTGTTATTATACAATGGACCCATGTGTAAAATAAATTTAAAATGTGTTTACAGTAATTATCTTATTTATAAATGCCATTCCTCAGTCATGGGTTATGCAGGATTTACCCATGGTTATGTGACATGTTTTGACCAATGAGGTTACAGGATTTTCGTACACCATTGTATAATAAGTATTTTTTCACCAAGAACATGTTATTTCACTCAGGTCATGTTATTTCCACTTATAGTCTGGAAACAGAACACATAGTACAATGGGCCATATAAAGTTTACAATGGAAAGACATGTTTAAACTGCAACAAGGCAAAACAATGACAACTGCATTAAAAACCACTCATTAGTAGAGATGGCTGTGTTATTTAACTGTAACCCATTATGTATTCCATATATATATATATATATATATGGAAAACACACACACACTTTGCAAAAAAACTGGCAAGCATAAGCAAATATTTAGATTCAGACTAAAGCAACGAAAAGTAGGGAAAATATGACTTTAGGGTTTCCAACCCTAAAATCCTACCCCCACACCTAAAACAAATCAGGGGTGCAGTCTTCCTTGGGCTTGTCAGCCTTAAAGCTCACCCCATTAGGTGTGTATGCTTCTCGAGTGTGTAAGATGGGGTGAGTTTTAGGGTTGACAAGCCCAAGGAAGCCTGTACTTCTGATTTGTTTTAGGGTTGGGAGCTGGGGTTTTAAGGTTGGAAACCCTAAAAGCCACATTTCCCTACTTTTGTCGCTTTACCCTGAACCCTAAATGTTGTATTAATGCAGTTTTTTTACAAATAATTTCCTTACTTTTTGAAACAGTATAATTGAATCCTCATTTGTATGTGGTCCCATCTTTCCTTAGATGCGTACATATATGTTGCTGTGGAAGAGCAGGGACCTCTGGACCTTGTGCTTCCATTTCTATTGAAATGGGAATGAACTTTTCAGCATACCTTTCTTATTACCCACTTCATGAATCTGGTAATGACAATTTTGAAATTCCCACCAAAACTTGATTCTGTGTCACCGCAACGCCATGGAGTGCCACAGGTGCAAAAACACAGTTTGGTCAGGGCTTCATGAATGACAGATGTCACCTTCATGAGGTGGTGTAAAGAGATGGTTATGTTGAAAATTTGAGGTCAAAATATTTAAAACTGCTGACGTTATGGACAAGCATAACAACATTTCAATGTATGCCCATAACTTTGCCATTTTTACACTTTTTACCCCAGAATTTTCATTATAGCCGTCGTATGACCCCACTTCATGAACAAGGGTGGTAAAACCTTTCAAATCCTGGCTGAAAGGTGATTTTGCCAAGTGTCCGTGAAATTGCCTTTTGGGCCAGATGTGCAGAATTCCACTGACATTGTTTATGAGCTGGGGTCTCAAAAAAGCAATGTTGAAAATTCAGTGTAATAATATGTTGAAATGGCAAAATTATGCACCTAAGTTGAAAACCCCTTTGAAATACTTTGAAGTGCACTTACAGTACCTTAGTTTCTTAGCTCACGTAAACCACGGAATAATATTCCACAATTCATGTAAACCATGGAATAATATTACGCAGTTCATACAAAAAACCTCACAATAAAAGATTCCCCATATGAAAATGTCATACAGTTATTTTTAAAGTGCTTACTAAGCATGCATAGTACCCAAATTTTTAAGATGTACTAACTTTGGAAATTATTAATATTTTTTAACCACACCAGCAAAAGAAATCTGTATAAGGCAAGCTCTTTCTACCCTGAAAATTTCAGACCAAAATTCCAAACTGGCTGGGCACTATGCGATGGCACAAAAAACAAAACAAAGAAAAAATGGTGATTTTTTTTCCAGTTTTTTCACTATCCACAGCTCAGAATCCACACATACGACCAGAAAAAAACTAGCCTCTTCAAGATATCTACCCCATGAGAACATGCACGTAAAATTGCATGCAAATCTGATTAATGGTTGCAATTATTAAAGTGCAAAATTTGGGGTTTAACATAGAAAGTACGGTGGTTCTAACATTTATTTAACACCTTCACATCAATCAACCACCATTTATTTAACACTCTGCCATCAATCATCACCCCCTTCCATCGGCACTACTTGCAATTACTATCATTTTATTTCTAACCCTCTCCAATTTTTCACCTCAGCAACTCCCTCTGTAGCTGTTTATATATTGGCAGCATAAAGAAGCCATCATTTCAACAAGTCCACTTAATTCAGAAAACTTTGCTCCCTTTTTAAAATAGGAACCTTGTTTTTTTGCCTTCCTCCAGGCTGCAGCCAAGTCCTGTAGCTCACCACTGTCACAGTATTTTATTTCTGCCACACCTCCAAGAAAGAACAACTGCTTACACCAAAAACCAGA
Source organism: Neoceratodus forsteri (assembly GCA_016271365.2). Classification (NCBI taxonomy): domain Eukaryota; kingdom Metazoa; phylum Chordata; order Ceratodontiformes; family Ceratodontidae; genus Neoceratodus; species Neoceratodus forsteri. The sequence continues at coordinate 1,397,540,329 of CM028129.1, read as the reverse complement.
GCCCGACTACTGACAATGACATTTTACCAAGCAAGAAGCTGGGCAGCTGGCGAGAAGCTTGCTTTACCTTTTCCCTCAGGCCACTCCAACTTAATGCAGAGTCTCCTCAGCTCCTAATGCAGCATCTCCTTGGCTCCCCACACACACACCTCACAGTGCAGTTCCAGTCCCAGTATCCTCTGTCATCACTAAGACTGTCCACAGGAATCATACTTTTTTTTTTATCCTGCCTTACTACCCTCTCACCCCACTCCTTCAGACCTGATCAACCCCGTAGATCCCTCCCACGGTGTCTGCCCCTAGAGTGCCAGGCTTACTCCATCATCTCTCTACCTTACTGCTCTCTTCAGAGTGCCTGCACAATGGGGTCTGCCCATGGGTAGGTGATCCAGGACTTGGATCGGTCATCATATTGGACCGAGAGGGTTTTTTTCTGTTTTTCTCCCTTTAGTCCCTCCTACCCCTGAGGGTGTCAGTACACAGAACTGACATCCAGACAGATGGCATGCAGGCCCACACCTTTGTCAAATGCCCACAGTGTCCTTCCCTCCCTGACTTCGGAGAGTCGCCTGTGCCCCGATGCCTGTGCTTCCACAAACATAGGTGCATCGGGTGCTCAGAGCACCCCAGGAACCCACCCCAGGATGAGGAGAGCATCCATTGGGATGCTTAATCCTCCTCCTCCCCTCCAATCCCCTGAGGCCCCCTGTCCATTCCTGAACCAGAGTTGCTGGCGTGGTATGAGGTGTGGCGTCCAACACCTCAACCCTCAGTGCCACCGGGCTACCCCGAACTGTACCTTTTTTTTAAACTGAAAACGTTTTTCATCTCACCACTTCTCCTGATTCTCTCAATTGCCTTTCAGGTTTCCTGCAGTCCATTGTCCTCACATTGGTCCTCGGTCTCTTCAAAAGCTTCTGCTCCTTACCCTGGACTGATTCCAACTAAAACAGTGGAACGAAGGATCAGACACATACATACTCCTAGATGCAGAATCAGCCAGATACAAAATGTCTTCTACATGCTCAAATAAAATTTAAAAAAAAGAAATGACACGGTAAACAATACCAGTTTCTCGTTAAACAAGAAAAGAGCCCACCATGTTTTCCAAACTGTGTAGTCCGCCCACATCTGTACAGTACCCAGTTACAACATGCAATGCCAACCTTCTCACATCGCCTCCCTATCAACCTTGCTAGCTTCCCTAGCAACAAGATCTAAATGGCGCAATAACACACAGGAGCATAAAGAATACCATTTATTTTATTAAGCAAACACAATCAAAACTAAACAAAACAAAATACAAGCACCACAAAAAATTGCATCACTATTGCATAAATAAGATATGCATTGGGGCTCTGTCCTGTTTTAGCTACCAAATGTATAGGCATTAACCCGAGCTAATTGTATTTATACTCTGCATGATTGCTCATCCACATTTATTCTACGTATGTACTGTACGAATGTTTATATTTTATTCTGACTTGGAGCTTTTGGAAATGAGTATATGACTCAATGGGTTGTAGTTCTGATTTCCTAAATATATAAATAAAATAAAAAAAAACTTGTTAAATAACTGATTTATGTGCACTTGAGAAGTTTGCCTCGGACACCTCACTCGTGGCTTACGCCACTCATGGGTTTACCTGAGGTCAAACTGCTCTTGTGCACATAAATCAGTTATTTAACTCATCCCCAGTGCATATCATTCATATATATATATATATATATATATATATATATAACACACACACACACACACACACACACACACACACACACACACACACATATATATATATATATATATATAGTTATGTTAATCAGGGCAGAATGGATATAATAAAATTAGTGGCAATAGCTTTTGTTTGATGAATAGAACAATTATAATGCTTTGAAATCCACACAGGTTTCTTCTTTTTCTTCTTCACGCATAGTACTTTTTCATGTGAGGCAAAACAATCCCATTGATCAGAGCTCAGTCATACACAAATGTTATGATTCAGAAAAACTCTTCCTGGGCTTCTTGAGAGGGTGGCATAGGTGAACAAGATTCCTCAGAAACTCTGGAGGAGGCCAGCTGCATAGTAAAGCAAAAACACAGTCAATGTTCTAACAAGTGTTAGGAGATGGCACTTATAAATGTGAAACTTACAGATGGGTAAACAGTAAATGTGCTCATTGTCAATGAACGCCTTTGTTTTTTGGGTACTATAGTCTGTGTAATGGAACTGAGAATGAAAGATCAATGACAATACTATTGTATTTTGCTTTATTTTTAACTTCTAGCATGAATTTTTTGTAGTTCTTATTTCTCCTCCAACACTCCACTTAAGCCCCCTTCAGCTCAGCTCCTGCCCAACTCTGCCACTGAACCAGATCACAGGGAACTACTCCCCACCCTTACCTACCCTGTGGGGAACCTCTCATGGTGGGGTCTTCAGGGGTGGGCAAATTTTTTTTCCAGTCATTTAACCAGGTGAGACACTCTAAGCTAAAAATTTGTTTACAGGTGCAACCTGGGAGCACAAGGAAGTTAAGTGACTTGCTTAGGGTCACACAGTATGCAAGTGGGGACTGTAGGATTCAAACCCAGGTCTCCAGATTTACAGCTCAGAGCCTTAAACCACTGTGCTATACTGCCTCCTATTTCCCCCCTGGTTTTCTCTGACTTTGGTGGTGGTAGTGTAGGAGCTCCTCATTCTGTGGAGGCTGGTGTCAAGGAGCCTGAGCATGCTATCGTCATCCAGATGGCACTTTTTTCCTGCTCCCTTCCTGTTGAGACACCTGGTTGAGAACAGGCAATGTGCTTGTGCAACAGGTGTGCATGTCGCAAAGCTACCAGTGCGTCTCAACTTCTTTTGTCATCTCCAACTGGCATTTCCCTGGTAGGCACCCCAGGTTGCATTTTTTTCGGTGGGGATCAGTCATCCTATCCCCCAAGGAGGACAGCATCAAATGGGATGCCCTGCATTCCTCCCCCCACTGGCCCCTTAGAATGCATTTCTAACTACATGCCCTTTATACATGTGTTTGCCTATTTGTTTGTGATGGCTTAACAGTGAATGATGACAGCCTAATAAATATTACTATCACATGATCTTTACAAGATACAAATAATGTTGAAATGTACCACTATGCGTTGTGCCACTTTGTCCTCTTCATTGAGTCCTCACAGCCACAAGATGTGCATGTGTGTGTTGTTGTATACATCTTTGTACTTTGTGTTGGGTGTGTGTGTGTGTGTGTGTGTGTGTGTATGTGTGTGAGGAGGGAAGGGGCTGGAGGAAAGCATGATATCATCTTAGTCACAGAATGATCTTCTTTAGTAAAAAAAGAAGCACATTGCACCTCCTGGTATAAAGAAAAGTGATTTTGTCACTGAAGGGTTATAATAATTTATTATTTTTTTATAACAAAAATTTTTAAAAAAAGGCTGAGGGTAGAAAGAGAGGCTGCTGACTAAAATGGCATCATCAGACTAGGGGTCTGAGAGACGAAAAAGGGATAACAGTGAAACATCCTTATAAACTTACTGTAGCAGCATGGCAAGTCTTAAAAACGGCATTCTGGTAATAATAGGTCTTACATATAGAAATTAAACAAACTGGACCCGATATTCAAACAGGAGCAGCAGTGCAAATAGTTGTGCTGTGCTTCCGCTAACACCCACCCGTCGGCTGCTATATTCAGTTGGCTCCATGTGATAATGGCTAATAAACTATGGCAAATATCAAAACGGCAAAACCAATACAGCGACTGCAGTAACGGTGCCCTCAAATTACAGCGACCATCATATTTAACAAATGTTACATTGATTTCCACCACAAAACATGGCATCAGGCAGACCAAGAGTGGCCGCCCCTTCTGACTCACAAGGTATGTGATGGACATCTTTCTCATATTCCACACCTGTGCACCTTTGCTGCTGTTATTAACGTGGAGAGCTCCACTCCCACACACCCCCTTGGGGGCTGCGCTTCTCCCAAACCCCTCCTATCTCTAAATATACTACTCGGAGGTGGCTTCTTGACACTGAAGTAGGGTAAACCACTGGAGTCGCCATTAATGCATCATCACCGTAACTTGTATATCATCGTTACAGTGTTTGCCATTATGCCTTTGCCCTTATTACATCACCGTATTCATGTGCTACCATTCAGTTGGATAGCAGGTGGTGTAATTTGACTGAATATCGGAGCGTGTTGGCGCAGCACTAAGTGAAACTCTGCAACCCCGACATGGGCCTGGGCTATATAAAGCAAACAGGGAATAGAGCTGCCTGAAATGGATAGCACCAACACTCCTTTGGGCCATATTTAGCCACAACATGCAAATGAGCCCACTGGGAATACATGGTGCTGTACTGGCCATTTGCATGCCCATTATGGGCTCATGTACATGGTGTACAGCAACCTATTAGCACCCATCCTATAGTGTGACCAATGAACTCCCTGGTGACTACTGGCACTCCCTCCCCCCATCCTCCATTTCATCATATCAGATATATCCCTGGTGTCTAGTGGTACCCCACACCCCCGATCCCCTATTTACAAATATTAAGCAAGCCTTGTTGTCCAATGGTTCCAACCACTTCCCCAAGTTCCTGTTGACAATTTTTTAATTTTTTTTCAACTTATTTTATATTCCTGTGGCAGGTCATACTAGGAGTCATACTAGGAAAATATAGATGTACAGAAGGCCAAAGCCCATAAATATACATCTCCTGCCTTAGCAGGCGTTAATTCCCAATTCCCTCATTTAACAAAAACCTATTAAGCTTTAATTTAAATAGATTATAAGAATCAACTTCAACAATATCTTTTGGTAAAAAATTCCATAATACAATAATCCGTTGTGTAAAGAAGTTCCTTCTTAGCTGAGTTTTAGGATACGTAAGTCCTAATTGATAACTATGACTTCTTAAAGAGAACAACTTTTGATATCGAATAAAGCCTAAATCTGCAAACAATATAGGGTCCCTTATGATTTTGAACATTAGTAAGAGATCACCTCTTTTTCTACTGAGTTCCAATGAATAAAGATTCAAAGACAGTAGTCTATTATCATAATCTTCCCCATAAAGGCCTCGAACCATCTTAGTAACCCTCCTCTGAACCCCCTCCAGTCTCTTTACATCACCGCGTAATGAGGTGCTCCATAAAGGAGAGCAATAATCCAAAATGGGTCGTACATAGCCCCTATACAAGGTAATTATACAATTCCTATCTCTAGAAGTGATTGAATGTCTAATACAACCAATTAGTCTATTAGACTTTTTAATTAATTCAGTACAATAGTTACTAAATTTTAAATCCTTTGATATTAAAACACCTAGATCCTTCTCGTGTTCCACAGACTGTAATTGATGACCATATAAAAATAGTTGTAACAGTGGTTATTGCTACCCAAATGCATAACCACACTCTTATCCAGATTAAAGGACATACCATTTGAAACTGCCCATGACTCCATTATTAACAGATCTCTAGAAAGATCAGCATATCCATCCATTGTACTGATATCCAATGCAATTTTAGTGTCATCAGCAAACTTAACTGAAATTCCCTTAGTGTGTTTATCTAAATCAGATACAAAGATTGAAAATAACAATGGGCCCAATACAGAGCCCTGGGGGACCCCACTAGTGACCCTACCTATATAGGAAGTATAACCCTTAATCCTAACAATTTGTTCCCTATTCATCAATCACTCCTGAACCCATTTTATGATGAATTCATTAATCCCAAGTTTTCTCATTTTTTTAAGAAGTGTTATGTGCGGAACCTTGTCAAAGGCTTTACAAAGATCCAAAAAGACAATATCCACTGCTTTTTTTTCATCCAGAAATTTACTAATTTTCTCATAGAAACAAAGATTTTCAGTAAGGCATGATCTCTGGGTCCTAAAGCCGTGTTGTGTATTATCAACAAAACCAATAGTTTTTTAAATCAGTTATAAGTATGTCCTTTACAATAGGTTCCATAATTTTACCCAAGATACAGGTCAAACTGATTGGTCGATAGTTTGTCATGTTACTACGATCCCCCTTTTTAAAAATAGGGACAACTAAAGCTTGCTTCCAATCAACTGGGACCTCTCCCATTTGTAAAGATCTATTGTAAAGGACAAATAGTGGTTCAACCAGCCACCATCCTATAGCCTTTAAGACCCTCGGATGCAATGAATCTGGGCCAGGTGCAGTAGTTGTTTTGATCTGGTTAATTTACAATGTATTTGATCCCTAGTTATTATAATTTGGTCAATAGGATCAATATCCTGTAAAGAATTAATATCTTTATCGGAGAACACTGAACAGCAAAATCTATTAAACTCATTAACCATATCAACAGGATTACTCACGATGTTATTTAAAATTTTAATTGGGCCCACTATACTGGAGTCCTTCTTTTTGTTATTTACATAAGAGAAAAAGGATTTCCCTCCATCTTTAATATGTGCTAATCTAAATTCAATATTCCTTTTTTCCATATTGATGGTAAGTTTGCATGATTTTAATGCCTCTTTATATTTTGTTTTATTATAATCAGTTGAATCTCTTTTCATTGTTCTGTATGCTCTCTTTTTTGCTGATATTGATTTACAAACCCTATATGTATACCACATAGAGAGCTTCCCTTTGTGATTATATAAGGTTCATTTAGGAATATGTTTTTCAGTAAGTTCAAGAATCTTTGATTTTAATTTATTCCATAAGTCATTTACTGGGATGATATAATCTAACTGGGAATAGCTTTGCAACTCTTCATTTATAGCCAAAACATTTGCTTTACCAAAATCCAAGACTTTAGTAACCCCGATCTGTTTAATTTATTCATATACAATATTCAATGTAATGATGTTATGGTCACTGTTGAGCAATGGATCACTAACCTCTAGATTAGTAATTTTTTCAGGTATGTTTGTAAGTACCAGATCTAAAATATTTTGGCCCCATGTAGGTTTGTCAACAACTTGCTGCAAACCATTTACCATACAAAGTTCCAATAATTCATGTTCCTTGGAAAGTGGTTGCAGTATATTCATTCCAGTCAATTCCTGGGACGTTAAAGTCTCCAAGTAATAGGACATCCTTATGCTTTAGATTATTTGCAATATCTTTTAATAAGGAAAAATGGTCACATTGGGCAATATCAGGAGGCCTATAGCACATGCCAACCAAGAGATTTTTATTAGGAGTAGACTGTATTTCAACCCAAAGAATTTCATTTGTATCATTTGAAATTAGATTTAATTCTTTAAATGTTATAGTCTTATTTAGATAAATTGCCACACCACCCCCTCTTCTATAATTTCTGTCCTTATGAATTAAGTTATAACCAGGGATAGAATGATTCCATGATGAAATGTCATCCCACCAAGTTTCAGAAATTGCAGCAATGTCCACCTTATTGTTAACTAAAATTAATTCAAGTTCATCCTTTTTTTTGTATAATGAAGACTTCTAGCATTTATTAACAGGACTTTAAGAGTCTGATTTTTATTCCCACTACTGTTCTGCCTTTGTATCGTAAGAGGAACTGAACTTGCTATAGGAAGATTTAAAGATTCTATTCGCCCCTCCTTTGCCAGTTTTTTTAATTTTCTTTTTTACCATTAACAGACTGGTAAAAAATATTCCCTAATAATTTGGAGCCTAACTTGCTCAGGTGTAAACCATCTGAGCAAAAGAAACGATCGTTAGTAGAAAACAATTCCCATGTCTGTAAACACATAATGTGATTTTCCAAGCACCACCTGCAAAGCTAATTATTAAAAGATTTAATTTTTTGTAATCTTGCAGCAGATGCCCGTGGTACTGATAAGATCTCTGAGATAATAATTTCAGCTTTTAGGCTCTTCATTATAGACACTGCTTCAATTAACTCATTAATCATTTCCTGTATTTCAGATTTATTTATATTATTCGTACCAGCATGCAAAATAACAATATTATGATCCTCAGTCTTGTTTAGAATACCAGGCAACATTTCTGCAATATCCCTAATTAAAGCCCCACTGTAACTACAGCTGGTGACTTTAGATTTATTGCCCCAGTAGAATATCGATCTGTATATCGTATAATTGAATCACCCAAGATGTAAAATGATTTGTTATCATCAGTAACAGGGTGGTTTGAGACCTTTAGATGGGGGAGTGGCTTAGGATTTTGGGAGGGATTAATATTAGTAAAGTTTTGTAAACCCTCATCTGACCCAAGAACCTCAACCAATCGATTATTTGCTAAATTATTACTAGCAAAATTGCCATGGGGCTCACTAATTTTTTGATTTATATTACTGAGATTGTCCTTCTGAGCATTTATTGGGATCTCTTTGCAATCACTAGTTACATCAGTCCCATGAAAGGGTCCATTATTTATTCCAACATCCTGATCACTTGAACTAAGAGGGTCAAAACTATTTAAGAGAGGTAATGTAAAAACTTCAGCTATCCTTCCTTTCTTAGATGCTCTCTTAGTCTGCACCTCATACCAACCCTCATCATTTAGAACACCAAGGTCTTCCTCAGAATCTTGCTTTCTCTTACTACCCTCACCCGGTAGAGATGACAATTGGCCACATTGAGAAGTTTCATTATTGATTAGATTATTTTCCCTAAATGCAACTTCTTTATTTTGATATGTTGTCAAAAGGGAGGGGGCAACAATATGTTCAGAAGTAGAAGGCTCCACATATGAAACTTTGTTTAAGGGTAGTTCAGTTGGTGATAAACCATTTTCTACACCTCAAAAATCAGGAAAGTGTTGTGTGAATTCAAGACACCTAGATCTATTATAAAAACCTGCCAATTCCTTAAGCAGGGTCTCATATTCAGTACACTTAATGCATTTGTATGGCATCTGTGGTACAGGTATTAACATCAAACTGCACATCAAACAACAAGAACATTTGATACCAATGTCCCCTCCAAAGTTTTGATAGTGCTCAACATTTCTAATGATTAGGTGACAACTTATTTCAATATCAGACTAAAGGTGCACTACAACCCAAATGCAAACAATTCGGCTGATACCTTCAAAGTTTTTCCCTGCTTTCCACTGCTTAACATGCATAACACGCGTGAGGCGCTGCCAGGTCTTTAAGTGCCGTGGCAGATGCGCTGCCGCCTACCTGCATGGAGCAGTTTATAACCCAGACAGCCCAGAATGAGAATGAGGTCACCTGACCCCTGTAGCGAGGGTTTGATCTCCCTGGTATCACAGACTATGATGTAGCTTCAATTAAAGCCCTCTGTATGCTACGCTATACCAAAAACAGTTGTTCTAGCTGAGTGAGAATGTTAGCGTGTAGCGAAGTGCCAACAAACACCCCCCTAATTTGTATACACAGTTTAAAAGCTGCAGGCAGTAAAAAGTGAATTAGCAGTGCAGAAAAAACAAATGTCAGGTTCTCTCAGCCAATACTGTCTCACACCACTAAGGTGTCTCACAGCATATGGACAGAGATTATTGTCCACCAGCCTACTGGACTCAGGGTCTTTTGGGGTCTTGTAGCACCATGCATGCCCCGGCAGATCCCCAGAGCCGGTCCGGAGGTATCATCCTCGGCAGACCCCCACTTTTTCCTCTGTTTTCTCCCGTGTACCTATGCCCAAGACCCCTAGAAGTGGTAACACATGCGCGTGGAGGCACACATGCACACCACAGCTCCAGATAGGGTCTCCTCCTCCCCCCTCCACCGAATGGCTTACGCTGAAGGTCCTTGGAGAGGTGCAGCTTCTCCAGCCTCCACCAGAGGGTGGTCAAGCTCTGAGGAAGCCTGCTACCCCTATCCCAAGGTAGAGGGCTGCCAGCCGGCAGCCTGCTCTAGTCCTCTCCTTTCCCCCCTGGCCAACCCCCCATGACCCAGGCTTGTTCCCGAACCCGGGTTGCCGGCATGGCGTGAGGTGTGGTGCCCAGTGCCTCAGCCCTCTAGCCACTGGGCTGGCTCCATTGACAATTATTTAGTAAGCCCTGGTGCTCAGTGGTCCTCCGATTGCCCATTGACAAAGATTAAGTAAGCCCTGGTGTTCAGTGGTTCCCTTGTCCCTGTGAGTGCCCATTGAGTGTTGCATGCAGAAAGTTTGATTTTTCTTTTTCCTTAACAGATTTCCCTGGTGGTCCAGTGCTCTCTATTCGCATATACACTCCTGCCTGCTCTCCCAGCACCTGGCACAGCCCTATTCACACCTCCTCAGCTGACTCGTTGCCATATTGGGTTTCACTGATTGCCGGCCACCAGGGTAAGGGTGTGTGTGGGGCAGTGGTATGTGAGCGGCCGGAAGAGGTGGGGACACATATATTTGTCAATGGATGGTTCAGTGAGCTGAGGGGAACCACTGGACACTAGGGCTTACTTAATCTTTGTCAACAGGCAATGGGGAGACAATTGGACATGAGGGATTTATGTATTTAACTACAATTGGTGATTGAGTGGACCACTGGACACCAGGGTTTACTTAATAATTGTCAACAGGCACTTGGGGTGCAATGGGAACCACTGGACACCAGGGCTTACATAATATTTGTGAACAGGCAATCAGGGGTGGGGGTGACACTAGGCACCATATATACCCCTCATATGACGAAACAGGGGATCATGGTGGGGGTGCACTAGATGCCAGGGATACATTTAATCAAACCAAACAGGGGATTGGGGGGGGGTTGCCACTAGAAACTAGGGATACATCTACTAAAACAAAATGGGGGTTCAGGGCAGGAGGCTGCAATACAGTCACCCTGCCTTTGGAGGGTGGGTGTGCCCCATTAGGAGGTGGTTTTTGGTGGTGGTAAATAGCACCACTTTTGGGGCTATTCACTGCCACCACAAGCCTTTGAAGATATTGTACTGATATGCATGGGGTTGGGATCCCCTCACTTGCATACGCACAGTGGTAGTATAGCACTTGGGCACTGCAGATTTGTACTGGCGCTCCCAGGGTTTTATAATGTGGGTTGGCCGGGAGCACCAGCCTGGGCCGGCCTTAGGGTATGTGGCGCCCATAGGCAAACTTGCCAGCGGCGCCCCCCCCATTTTTGATCATTATGGTTGTTTTGAGTTCCGTTGCTTTCTGTATGGACCTGACTGAGTTGATTCTACTATTGTCCTGCTTAAATGGCAGTAATTAGAATGCATTCAGTTAAGTTTCACAATCTTTGGTTACTGTATGTTTACAATTAGTTAGAATCATTTTACTTTGTAATAAGTTTTGTTAATTCTCCCCAGTTTAACAGTATGTAAACCAAAAAGAAGAGCAGTCTTAATGCACTGGATTTATTAGGCAACCTCTCCTCCCAATATGGGTCTTACATTTAGGGCTTTATAGAGCCTGCCCTGGGGCACCAGTAACCCACACTATATTGCTCCTGTTGGTTTCTTTCCTGATTTGGATTTCACTCTTCCTGCCATGGGAACATGACCAAGAGAGGAGGGGGACCGGATCCCCAAGTACCTTCAGGCTTCAGTGCCAGTGTGCCACTGTCTCATGTAAGTAAGCTCCTAGTACTGCATTTCAAATGTGACTGTCACCAATAAAAGGGGCATAACCATTAATATTATGGGTTGCTAGAAAATGAAATTGGGGATGCTCCTGAGCACCATCAAGCTGAACTAGAAGACACCTACCATGATTGTACACCGGGGCCTGGGCAGGTGGTTGGACTCTGACTACTCATTCACTCATCATCTGGTATCAATTCATCTCACCGAGCACCAACACGGTGACTCACATAACGATGATGATGTTTGTGGTTGTGGATCCCACCAGCCGATCAATTCTTCCATCAACGACACACAACACAACTCTGTTCTCCCTCGTGATGGTGGCGGCAGTGGCACAAGTCAGCGATGTGTTGCTATATGGATTCAGCGCGAACAGTTGGGTTTCAATTCTGGTGAGTGGCTGGTGTGCTTTTGGGCGGGTCATCAACAGACGGGACTGCCTGTCTGGTGCAGTGGGCGGGGCACTTGCACACACACTACCGCCTCTGCAACTTAATTGGCTGCTGTGCTGGGTCTTTCCTTGATTGATGCCATGGGGCTTGCTGTGGGTGGCAGACGTAGTGGCAGGCCAGGCAGGCATAACCTAACAACTGACTGAAACAGGCAGCAGTGTAGTGGAAGCGGAGAATTTGGTCATCCTGCATTGCGGGGACTGAAACAAGATGAGCCATGGTAGACATAAGACTGAGCAGTGTGCACAAAGACATGCACCCCCCACCCCAAAAAAACACATCATTCATATTTGCAAACATTTAAAAATCACCGTCACGAACTTGGGGGAAAGAAAAAAGGAAACTAAAAAAATTATTTAACCGTTTATCATTGCCAACTTGGTGCCCCTGATACATGGCACCCTAGGCAACTGCCTAGTTCACCTATCCTTAAGGCTGTCCCTGGCACCAGTGCAAATCCGGATTAGTGCATCCATTAACCCTGTTAGCAGATGCACTAATCTTTGACTCTTGGGCCCACTGCATTTTAGATGACTATTGACCTTCAAATTCAATATCATACTATTTGATAAGGTATACCTACAGTATATGGACACTGTTTAACATCTCATTAGTTGGAATAGTTGCTGGGATAAATGTACTTGCGTTTAAGAGACTAGAATCTCCAGCTGGGACAGGGGCCATGTACAGTGCAAAATCACGGGGGACTGTTGCTAAGTTGTCCAAATGACCACTCAATCTCAATTTCTTTACTTGTGCCCAACTGAGCTTGGCAAAACAGGGTCACAGGCTTTTTCCTGAGTGGTTGCTATTGGTATTTCCACCAAGTGTAGAAAAGGGAGTATGCTGATGGCCCACAGGGCCATGCAGAAAGCACAGTGACCCTTGCAGAGAGGGGCACAAAACTGTGCAGCATCTCTTGCCTATGGAGACATACATCAGACAGCCTATAATGGGTGTCACAATGTTGCAACTGTCTCCAGCGGAGCCAGTAACGATAGAGATTGTTTTGGCACTGTAGCAATACAAGCCAGCAATGGGGACTGTTTTTTGGAAAGAGGTAGGATTTCCAAAGGACAAAGACAATCTCAAGAAGCAGGCAGGAGTGTATGTGTGAGTGGGGGTGGGGTGCACTGGCCCATCATGGATGTCTGTTACGGGAAAAGAAAAATCAAACTTTCTTCAGTACAGAAGTGGGCCAAAAGGTGAGGTTTGGGCAGATGGGGGGAACACTATGATGATGGCAGCATTCACCCAGGGCTTCGGGAATAGTTTATACTGCCATGCAGCTGGCACCATGCAATGCAAAGGTCCTTAAGAGTCTTTGTGCATGGCAGCTTTCCATGTTGATGCATTGGGGTGCCTCTTTGCACCCCGACTCTGTGCTTTCACCGACTGCAACTGTGCATCGGGTCCCAGATCTTTTTGATAATGAATCAGTTTTGGGCTAAATTTTCAGACATTCATATCTATGAGGGCTATACCCGCAGATGCCTTAAGTAGCCACAAAAAACTTAGCACAGTTTTTCATTGAACAACACAAGGGCACATAACATAACTATTTACATCCAGTTGTAGCATCCATGATGCTTTTTGGGTGTAAACATAGTTCAGGACTACAGCTTTGGTGGCTAACATGGCGGTCACAAATTTAAAGTTTCAGTTTCTTTTTAATGACAAACTTTTGCAATGCAAAAAAAAGAAAATACTAGATGATTATGGGCTGAGATGCTTTACTACTTTCTACATTAGAATTTCTATGCCGGAATGCTAGTGTAGAGTATAGTAACTGCACAACTATGCCAGTTGTCTACTCAGATATCACTTTGCACCAAAGGGGAAGGAGGGGCTCTTTTTAAAGCTGAGCTAGTTAAGACTTATTTGCCCAACTTGACTCTCCCCTGGTCAAGCATTGGTGATCCAGGATGCGAGGTGGTAAGTCCTTCCAGAGGGGTCTCTTGTCCCATAAACGCTGGGGGACATGAAGACAGGGTTGGCAGGTAGGGGATATTAATAATGATGATGTTGCATGGCAGAAGGGACTGACAGGTGGCTGGTAAAATGGTATAAGAATTATACACAAAAAAAAAGAACTAAAAAAGCCTGCTCTCTACTGACCTGCCACATTTGGGGTGACTCATTTCTTTTCCGGCTGGTTTTACATCTCAGATTTGAAGTACCCTGACTGAGACAGTTGGATCAGGAAGAAATGTGTTGTTTGAACAGGTGTGGGGATGTTAATGTAGTGGGAGTTTGTTTAAGTGGTTCTGCATAGTGCACAATCTGACTGGCGTGAATCAGGGATAGATTATATGCTTCAGTCTATACTGTTGGATAACGCTGCTAGTACTGGATGTATTCAAAACTATTAGGATACCATCTACACAACTCTGCAATAAATATGACACAACTGTACTGAAATATGCTTGTAAAAAATACAGTTACTTTTCATTTAATTTTATTCCTGAATTGAGATAAATGATTTTGACATTTTTAAAAGTTCCTGGTCTCTTGCCATGCTTGTGATGAACAAATTAAACATCTTGGTGTGGTCTTGTTTCAATATTTAGTAACTTTTTCCTGCACCCTCCTAATATATCCAAAGTACCAATCTACTATTTGCAATTAAGAACAAAAAAAATTAAAATGGCTAGTAAAAAAACATATTTATTGACTTGAGTTATTAATTACAACTCCAGCAATAAAAGTGGTTTTACAAATATCTGAGAGAATCAGAAATACACAGATAAAGCTAAGAATGGCAGAAATACATTTTGCTATAAAACAGTATGAGCACGTTTTGGCTGACTAAGAAACATTGCAGCTTTAAAGCACAAGGTTGTTAAGGAACTTGCTGAAGGTCACACAGTGAGTAAACAAAGGTAATAGGATATAAACTGGACCTCAGCATTCACAGTTCCATGTTATGACCACTGCGCTACACTGCCTCCATTAAGAGAAGTGATTTGTTGGGCCGCCTGATGGCTCAGTGGCAGTGCACTGCACATGGTACCTGGATTTGGGAGTGACCTTAGGTTGTCTATGATAGGGCAGTCATGGCTGAGATGTGCTGCAGTGTGCTCTTGATCAGGAAACAAGGCATAATGCTTCTGTGGCAATAGCGACTTCTGTGGCAGGGGCCATCACAAGCTAACCCTCCAGCACCACTCAAGGAGATAGATAAGGGGGAGGACAGAGAGAAAATGTGAGCCCAAACACGCAGAGTGTCTCAGGCTAGAGCACCAGCTTGGGCACTGGGAGATCGCAGAGACAAATACTCACTCTGTGACCTTGAGCAAGTCATTTAACCTATCAGTGCTCCCATCCTCATAGCTGCAGAAATCAGTAGACGTAGGACCCCACTGAAAATGAGATGCTCATCTTAACTGGGCTATCCCAAGTAAATAATAAAAGAAAAGGTGATGGCCATTACTTTTGGGACTCTCATCACACAAAGAGGTTCCTTTGGGAAGAAGCTGTGCCCCGATAATGAAGGTAAGTGCAAGGTCTGGGGTGTGCAACCCCCAATTGAAATGAACCACAGTATGAACTGACCAGCACTTGAGAAAAGGAACTTGGCAAAAACACAGTATATAGATTTAAAGGTACAGTGACTGTATTTAATTGCCAGTATTTTATTTCTTTAGTGGAGCGAAGCGCTTAGGCATTGTTTCTAGTCCTGCAGTGTGTAGATGTCTCATGCAATGAATTTTGAATTTATAAGTTACTTTGTATTTCCTTTGTGTCTAACTGGCAATTAAATACAGGCACCATGCCTTTACATCTATACATTGTGTTTTTTCCAAGTTAATTTCCTCATGTGCAGGTCAGTTTGTACTGAGGTTCCTTTGAAACCGGTGGTGCTGGGGTTCTGATGTCACTGGTCCAACGATGGACAAGATAACTTGGAAGTTGGAAAAAAAAATTCATCAAATACTTCCCCATACATGATAGTAGACAATTAACATATTATGATACCGATTAGCTAATTACACTGTGTTAATGTGTTAGTAACACCATATAAAGGGGGTCGTTTTTTTTACTGTGTTTTTATTGACTGAGAGGGCTCAGAAGCCAGTGCCATAAGGTTGACAGTAACTGGATAGGGAACCCTTTCAGCAACCAGAATGCAGTGCACACTTTTAAAAATGCCTTTTATGTTCTTAAAAAGAATAAGCAGACATTTTTGTAAAGTAAAACTGTCAAACACCCTAAACTGCCATAATGCATAAAATCACACATACACACACACTATATATATATATATATATATTTTTTTTCCTTTGCAAAATACTTAGCTAATGTATCAGTTAGAGCTGATACCACAGCAACAAAAAGCAGAAATGAGGCATTAGGCTTTTCAACACGATACCTCAACCCCTGAAGACTCCAGTCTATCACCCCATCCCATCCCCATCCCCCACCCGCCACACTCCAACAGGCGTCAGGGGTGCCATAACAAAGGCCCAACTCTCACCCCATTCCATGTGTAGAACTTGCTTACACACTACAGTATAGGATAATGGGGTGAGAGTTAGCTCTATGACCCCATGGCACACCCCGATGCCTGTTGGTGTGTGGGGGTGGGGAGGGTGGGTGGTAGGGTGGAACCATGGGGTGGGGTTAGGTTGGAAACCCTAATCTAATGTCTCATTTCCTTGTTTTGTCAGCTGTGGTATCCAATTCTAACTGATGCATTAACAACGCTTTTTGCAAAGAATTTCTCTTCTTTCAGATAGTATAATTGATTCTATTTATTTATGGAAGCGCAGGGTCCTTTGACCCCGCGCCCCATCTCCATCGAGATAGTACAATACTATCCATAGGTCATGGTGGGAGCATAGGGTCCTTGGGACCCTGTGCTCCCATCCCACAATCCAGATAGTACAACAGTATCCATATGTTAGGGTGGGAGGTAGGGTCCTTCAGATCCTGTGCTTCCCATACCTCCATCCAGATAGTACAACAGTGTGAAGAATGGGAAACACTGGAAAAGTTATGAGCATGCATACAAACTGTGCAATGCACACTTGTAATGTGCTCATTTTTTTGATTTTTTCACAAAATTTTCAGCACCAGCATAAGGGACCTCCCCTCATGAATAGTGCAAATGTGAATTTGTTAATCCATCCCAAAAGTTGATTTTGCACAGATACTGTGCAATTCTGCACCACAGGTGCAAAATAACATTCTGGACAGGATGTGTAAAATGACAGCTGTTCTGTTCATAGGGTGGTGTGAAAAAATGGCAATGTTGAAAATCTGAAGTGAAAATCTGAAAAACTGACATAGTTATAAGCGTGCATAGAAAGTGCGCATCACACGCCCGAAACACAGTCATTTTGGGAATTTTTTCACCAAATTTTCAACATGGGGTTTATGGGTCCCCCCTCATGAACAGTGACACTGTCATTTTGTTAATCCATCCCAAAAGTTGATTTCACAGAGCGACTGCGCCATTCTGCACCACAGGTGCAAAAACACATTTTGAGCAGTATGTGAAAAATGACAGCTGTACTGTACATAAGGAGGCGTTAAGAAATGCCAATGTTGAAAATCTGGAGTGAAAATATAAAAAATTGGTGAAGTTACGAGCGTGTGTAGAAAGTGCACAATGCACACTCGTAGCACAGTCATTTTTGGGAATTTTTTCACCATAATTGCAACATGGGCTTTTTGGGACCCCACCTCGTGAACAGTGGCACTGTTGTTTCATGAATGGGCCCTGAAAGGTGATTCCACGCAGTGACCACGAAATCACCTTTTGGGACGGAGAAATGAAACAACAGTGACATGTTCATGAGGAGGGGTCCCAAGAACCCCATGTTTAAAATGTTGGGCCAAAATTCATAAAATTGTCCGAGATAGCAATGTAAGTTGAAACCCCCCCATTGACTCCCATTATACGGCTTACCTCGATTTCTTCAGTTTGCGGTTGGACTTTGAAGAGTGCAGATGTGTTTCCGGTCCATAGAAAATCGCCGCTCCTGGCCTCAGATGGTAAGTATGGGTGAGGAGGGTGCGGGGAGGTGAGGGGCAAAAGGAGGGTGGGGATGGGGAGGGGTGACTGGGGAGACTACAAGGGATGGTTTCCTTCATTACAGGTATTAAAAAAAATAATTGGGACAGTTTTTTTTTGCAGGTTTTCTTTTGGGCACTGGGCACACTGGGGTGGGCTCCCAATGTGCCACATAAGTTTTGGGGGGTCATAATACCGACAGGGGAATTGGGCTCCCCCATCAGAAATAAGAGTGGGCTGGGGGTGGTCATCTGACACTGGGAGTGGGCATCCCAGCATTGGAAAGTGTATTTAAAAAAATATTTACATATATCAGTACACTGGGGTGGGCTCCCAGTGTGCCACAATATGGGGGGGGATACACACTGACACAGGGATTGGGCACCCCAATGTCAGTGAAGGGCAGACAGTTTTGATGCAGGATCCTGCATTGATCGCACATTTCAATGCAGAATTCTGCATCGAAGAAAAAACATCAGGGGACAGTTTTCTTTTTTCACAAGATTTTAAATAATATAGGCACACTGAGGTGGGCTCCCAGTGGGCCAAATGTGTGTGTGTGTGTGTGTGTGTGTGTGTGTGTGCGGGTTCCAGCTGCAGCTGCAGAAGTCAAGAAAATACCACTCTTCTCATATGGAGAATGGCTTACAAGCCATTCTCTATATAAGCTGGACCCTGGCTTACAAGCCATTCTCTATATAAACCGGACCCTGAAAAAAAGTTGGGGTCCAGTTTAAAAAAAAAAAAAAAATTAGAATACACCTAAAGTGGTTCTCTTTAGCTATTTTCTGATTTTTTATGTTAAAAAGGTTTGTGACTTCAAGTTTCTCGCTAAGCGGGGAAACAAGATGGCGGACGCAACACGGAAAAGAAGCTGGTATTTTTTGCACAGTAGTCCTATCGTGCACACAATACCAGGCTTTTCTTTGAAAAGAACCTGGTATTTTTTGCACAATTCTGTATTGTGCACACAATATGCTGGTATTATTCGCACAATACAGTATTGTTCGAACAATAGTATTTTTTGTGCCTGTCATATAAATTTTCCCATAGGAAATAATGGGAAAATTTAAAATGTCATAATTTTTGAACGGATTAATATTTTTTCACCAAACCTTCAAAAGGCACATGTGTAACCCAAAGGCTTTCTAGCCCACATTATAAAGTCATTTGTGAGATACAGCTGTAGAAAGAAATGTCAAAAAATCTAAATTTTTCCATTTTTTGCAACACTTTAAATCTCAGAAACCACTTGAAGGGTTTCCACAATATTTGGCACCCCAAGGGACCTAGCCCTAGAGATTAAGCAGGCCAACTTTCATGTAAATCCATTGAATGGCTCCAGAGTTATTAAAGCTCAAAGGTTGGACTTTACCACAGAAGTGCAGTTTCACTCTAACTATACTGGTGCGACCGCACAGTATAAGATATATATATATATATATGTATATATATATATATATATATATATATATATATATATATATATATAATTAATAAAACAGCAGTAGACAGAAAGTGCCAAATTGCCATGTTAAACACCATTTACTATTCATTAGAAACCATTTTGAGCTTGTCGTTCCCCTTTCAAAATTTTAGGCTGCAGATCCCCAGTGTAGTAGTAGGTCATGTTTCTCCATAAGCTTCTCTTCTACACCATCTTACCAACTGCCCACCCTCCCCACAAATGGTACTGTGATCACAGTGCTTTTAAATTAATCACCAGCCTCCTGAACCACTGCAGAAGTGGACTGATTTTAAAACTGACTTTGGCACTGCAAATGGCATCTCAGAAATGGTCAAGTATCCTCCACTACCACAGAACACATCCTGCTCCAATGTGCACCCTGAAGCTGAAACAAACTGCACTCATATGTGAGCTGACTAGCTTCAACAACTTCATGATTGTGCAACGATCACTACACGACAGTGAAGGTGTTGAAGCCAGTCAGCTTGCACATGTGCAGCTCATCTCTACTCCAAGTCATGCATCCAAGAAAGACATGTTCAGTTGATGCAGTGTTTTCTGGCCCCATCACAGTCTGTCTCTTGGTGGCAGAAGCCACACAAGCCTTGTTTTTTGCTGTATCATGGTCTCTCTCTTGGCTGCAGCAGCCGCAACTAGAGCTGTGGTCCTGCTCCTTCAAACCAGATGTGAAAGTTATTACTTTCCCCACGCTGCTGAAATTAAACAGTTGGATGGCAGCAGGTTATATGGACTTGGGGAACCCCACCATACAGCTCCGCTCCTCAGGACTGAATGAATGGGGGGGGGGTGAATCTTATCTTTCTGCCTGCTCCACTTCCACTTGACAAAGGTGGTATGTGAAAGAGAGATGGTACAAGAGGATTCCCACTTGTATACAGTATCTGAGGCTGAACACGTGTCCAACTATCTCCCCTAGACCATTTGATAACCCCAATAAATTAAAGTTTTGAGTTAAGAGTGCAGCTCATCCTATTTGTAGACCAGCTTGCAATTCTAAACAGTGCCACTCAGGGACAGAAACCTACAGAGAACAATGCTTTTTTTTTTTTCTGCAAAATGTTTATTTTTTTTTCATATAAGTTTTTCCCTTTTTTATTTTTCGTTATTTCTATTATTTTGGTATGGAGACCCATTTTATAAACACAAGACACTCCTGGGTAGTGGTTGTCATGGGTTAATGCCCTTTCATGTGCTGAAGGCATGAGGCACAAGCGCCTCATGCCTCACTATGCACCTAGGTGTGCATCCATTAACCCATGACAACTACTACCCTGTTGTGTCTTATTGCTTACTTAACACATTTATACCTAATAAGTACTATATATGTAACCCCTCGCCCATGCCTTTTTGCCAAAATGACAGGTGGCATGCTGTTGAAGCTGACAGCAGTACCTGGTGGGGACTGGGTTCGGGGAGGATGAGGTTACTCGGCACAGGGAGACCTAGGTTTGGCTACTCTGCACAGGGGCACCCAAGTAAATCCAAACACAGGAAGCAATAACTGTAATGTCCAGAACCAGGAAATGGGATTCTTCAGTGTGGCTTTTATTCACATACTAGCTGAACAAAACAAAGCATAGACTGACCCCCATGGGGCTACATTTCCTGGTAATGCAGAGACTACAGAACACTTATTCACCATTTTCAGCCCTCAGGCTCTGAACCCACCAGGCACACAGCCCGGACTTGCACGCAGCTTTGGGTACACAGCCGACTTGTACACACTTGGGTTTTCCCCACGGGCCAGGCTCCCCTGCCAGCCACTTGATCCATGGTCCATTGGAAGAATGAACCAATTATCCTGTCATGGCTCCCCACACCACTTAGAGTTGGTGACTCCTAGAGAGAATTTTTCCTTACTTGTTGTGGCTCCCCACACCACTTAGAGTCTGCGACTCCTAGAGAGAATTTTTCTACTTGCAACCCCACATCTGGGTACTTCCCCCATCACTGGCCAAGTGCATGAGGCAAAGTAGCAACCACAGCAGAAATCCGTAGAGGTGGACCTGGTCACTAAAGATGGGGGGTTCGCCCACCTCCAGCTCCCATAGCCCATACCCAGCCATTTCCCTGGGAAAACTGAACCATTCCTTTGCTGAACTTCTAAATGTAGATTAAAGGGTAGATGATCTGGTGCATCTCCTGTACATATTACTTGAATCACACAACACTCTAGCATTTGACACTACTTGACTTGTTTGGCCCATTTCTCTAGGCTTCCCAAAATGTAGCACAATCCCTAGATTTTCACACATGTCCTAGGGTGAAGAAAACATTTTGCCCTCTTAGTCAGAGCAGACACTCACCCTTTAGTTGCAGGTGCCCCACAGACGACTCACAAATCTTCCATCTTTCAAAATAAATGCTGAACTAAACAGGCAGCTTTTCTTCCACTTGGCAGAATTAAGGGGATTGCCCCAGGAATCTGCATAGGGATCTTTACATCCCCCCCAGAGGGAGGGGGCACTGAGACCCGAACAGCGGTCTCCACCACTTGAGCACACCTTCACTTACTGAAGACAAACTGGACACTGACTACTAACCTTTGAAAACTCCCAACGTTCTGTCTAACTCCCTCTGCTGCAGATTCCAATGTGGCTTACGCAGCTGTGAAAGTTCTATTGGTGATGTCATCCCTCAGTCTCAGCTGAGACTGAGAACAGAGTGAGACAGTGTGAAACCCATTTAACTGGAGTTTCACAAGCTGCCTTCCCTGCCTACCACTAGGTCTTACTGGGATTCTAGTAACCCTGGGTAACAAGGGGGTTACATATATGTGCATGTACACTACACCAGTTTTAATTTGTTACTAATACCTTACTAACACATTACTACCAAACACACTACAAACCACCCCACTAACACATCTAACAAGTCCTCAATAACATTTGTAACAAGCTCCACAACACATGTAACAGTCACCCTACTGCTGTCCCAACACTATGGTAAAACATAGGATATAACAAAAAGTGCCCAACCTAATGCATTATATAAAATAAAAGATGGCAAGGTATGGCATACTCATGAAATAATACCATCTTGGGGTTGAACAAGCTCATAACACCCACTCGCCCTTCAGGCTTCTGATTTTATGGCTTGTTTGACCCTTATATATGACTTTATGGCTTATTCAACCCATATTATAGGGGCGCAGTAATGACCTTATAGTAACGGTTGAGTAGAGTGCTCAACGTTAAACCCCTGTCTTCGTAGTTTAATAAATTTGGTGGGGTTTGTCGGAAGACCTCACAAATTTGTATTATCCAAGGACATGCCATGTTGTGAAAACATGAAGAGTTTCATGATGGCACTATGTGCAGTTTCTGAGATCTGGATACCCCTTATTTTGTAAAAGGGTCACATTTTTTCCCTGTACTTTACATGTTTTTTTTTGTGTGTTTTTTTTTCTTTTTTTTTGCTGTCATGTACAGGCTACATGGTACTGAATTTCTGCACAAAACTTTCAGGGTACATGTGGACTGTGTTGAGATAATGCCTTTTGAAGGTTTGGTGAAAAATATTAAACGGTTCCTCAGTTATAAGGATTTAAAAATTGGTTTCGGATAAATACCCCATACAAATCAGAAATTTCTGGTTCGTGAGAGTGATTTTTGGTTTGCAAATGTGATATATCACAAACCAAAAATGGGTCTCAGTAACCCCCCCCCCTTTTTATTTGGTTCACAATGGCCGCCATCTTGTTTCTTTATTTTAGCTACTACTGAAGTTGGAAAACACTTGTAAAGAGATAGTTTTAGCAAAACTAAAATATCCCTGATATACAGTGTTTTCCCTAAGCAAGATTTTGTAGTCTGTTTATGGGGAGATTTGCCAAAATGTTATATTTCACACATTCACAATCTCTTCTGAATGATTTCTGGTTTGAACCACATTTTTGGTTTAAACTAAACATTTTCTGGTTTGCAAACCAGGAAAACTGGTTCGAACTACTAAAGTGAACTGAGCAAGCTTTGCAACAAATCTATTGTTTCTTCCCATTAAACGTCTGGAAACACTGTCTAAAATTATCCTACAAGAACTGTCGCATCTGCTGCACCACACCTCAGTTTCAAATAATAAAAATGTTATTGATGCTACCTGATGTTTTCTCCTTTTTAATAAGGTATGAGTGATAAGCCGAAAGGGAGTTAAATAAGAGGATACTACCACTTGTCAGCAGAAAGTGCTGAAGTGAAAGGGCAGCAGATCTCACACAGTTTAACTTCTGAGCTTGGTTTCTTCATGTGTAGGTACATATTGTTCTTTCACTGTGCCATAAATTGTATTTTAGTTATGTGAGCTACTGCATCTTGCTTTTTTACGTCAAATACATGATATCGTCCAACCATATGATTATCTGATGTAAAATGAGCATTTAAAATATATGCAGAATGCTAGAATAGTGTTCTGGTTTATGAAGTAAATGCCTGACCAAGGAGCAAGAGTCACAGTATTACATTATAAGTGCAGTAGCAATAAATATGCACACGGTCACACCTGTAGTAGGGTATGCTCTTATTTATGACAGTTGGTATTTACAGTGTACTATAAATTTCACATGCCCAGCAACCTGATCTTACATTACGTGAACTGGGAGAAAAAGAAGGCATTTATCTGTGTAGTGTCTGTTTATAGTGATCCACAGTCTATCATGGGTGTTTGGAAAGCATTAATAGTTAAGTAAGATGAGTCTGCGGAGGGGAGCAATGGAGATTCACCTGTTTCTCTTGTTTTTCTTAAAATGGTATATTCCCCAAGTCCCTTGAAATCCATACATTGAATAGCAGCACTACACTAACATCACATAATTAAAAAAAACTGACAAGAATCTACTGCCTATTTGTATTACACACTAAATTTCTTACATTCTGGAGACCGCAAGGAATTTTACCACTTCCAGGATCTTGCAGTGAGCAAATAGACCTGCACATAAAAAGCATTCAGATTTATTTGAGAGTGGAGCTGTCCTTTCAGCCCCATGCTGTCCTATCATGTTAAAATGTCACTCAAAGCGATTTTGCCATTCAGAAAACAATCAAAGCCAGTTTGTTAACTGAAATTATGACCAGCTGGTTGGCTATTGGACAAGATAAAATAAACAACAACTCTTGATTTCAGGGCAAGGTAATCATGTTGGCTGCTGGAAAAGTCCACAATTGAATTGAAAAGGAATCCTGATATTGTGAAGGAATCTTCATTGCATTAGTACTGGAGGCTGCAACAGCTACAGTAGAGCTGCACAGATCAGGAAGCTGCTAACTAATGGTACTGGCCTGAATGCTATTTGCTATGAAGTTGCTTGGTTGAATGCACCAAGGTGCAAATTGTCATTCTCCAAACAATTACTGTAGATATCAGGTATAGTACTCCATATTTTCACATTCCAAAAATAGAGTTTGGATATTTTTTGTTTTTACCCAAGACATTAGCAGGAAAGCAAATATATTACAGGCATTTAGATATAATCAGTGTACTCTGTTTTAGCAATGGTCTCTTCAAGCTTTAAAAATGTGTTATAGATGTTTAAAGAGAATTAGAAAATGACTGATAGAGTTAGTCGAGAAGGGAGGGTAGGATAGCTGGATTCAGTAAATGAGCTTCAAACATGATTCAAATTACACACATGATAGCAGACTTAGAAGTAACTTTATTAGGCATCCTTCTTTGGTTACTAAGATAAATGCTGTTGAATGCTAGCTTGAAAACAAAAAATGCAGACAGTGTCATCTGAATTTATTTTCAAATTATAGGGGCATGGTAGCTAGTGAGGATTGAGTAGAGTGCTCAGTGTTAAACCCTTAACTTTGCAGTTTATTACTTTGATGGGGTTTGTTGGAATAGCTCACAAATTAGCATTTTCCATGGACGTGCCATGTTGTAAAAACGTGATGAGTTTCATGATGGCACCTTGTATGGTTTCCGAGATCTGGATATCCCACATTTTGCAAAAGGGTAACATTTTTCCCTATAATTAACATTTTTTTGTGTATGTATTTGATGCTCTCATGTACAGTTACACGGTACTGAATTTCTGCATAGAACTTTCAGGGTACATGTGGTCTGTGCTGAGGTAGTGCCATTTGAAGGTTTGGTGAAAAAATATGAAATGGTTCCTGAGTTATAAGGATTTAAAAAATTAGTTTTGGATAGATGCCACATACAAACCAGAAATTTATGGTTCGCGAGAGTGTTTTTTGGTGCTCAAATGTGATGTATCATGAACCAAAAATGGATCTCAAAGACCAATTTTTTTTGGGGGTAGGGTAGTGATGGCTGCCATCTTGTTTCTTTATTTCTGTTACTACTGAAGTTGGAAAACACTTGTAAAGGGATATTTTTAGCAAAACTAAAACAACCCTGATGTACAGTGTTTCCCTAAACAAGATTTTATAGTCTGTTTATATGGAAATTTGCCAGCATTTTACATTTCACACATTCACAATCTCTCCTGAGTGATTTCTGATTCAAACCACTTTTTTTGATTCAAACTAAACATTTTCTAGTTCATGAATCAGGAAAAGTGGTACAAACTACTAATTCTAGTTCATGACCCAGAAAATGTGATTCCAATTAGTACCTTTGGTTCTTGAAGCAGAAAATCTGTTCTAAAGTACTACAGTACGTTTGGTTCACAAACCAAAAAATTTAGTTCAAACTACTACTTCTGGTTCGTGAAGCATAAAATGTAGTTCAGAGCTGGACTTTTGGTTGGTGAAGTAGAAAATACGAAACTATGAAGACGCTAAGAGAAGAAATTGGTCTATGTAGTCTGCTCTTACTGCAGTGCTTAGAGGTTGACATACTGGGTCTTCTAAACCTGCTTACTCCTCCCATGCATCCCATCTTCACTACTCATGAAGAATATTTTCCTGCATGGCTATTCCAGCCCCTCTTGAAGGGCAGTGCATTGCAAGTGTCCACCACTCTATGTGTGAAAAGTGCATTGTCAGTTTGCTCCTACACCTCCCTGCCTGCATATTAACACTGTGGCCTCTCAAGTTGTGGTTACCACTTAAGTTAAAGAGAGCTTCCGTATCCATGTTACAGTAAAAAAACATTTATCCAAATGTAATGGGGGACATAAAAACATTCAAATAAATGGGGTTTTGGTTAATCGAGGTTCCCTATACATAACTGTCTGCACAAAACAAACTGGCACTGATCAACGGGCAGTATGATACAGTACATAAATACAGGTCTTTATTCAATAATTCACATAGTACAAAATCACACTTATAAATGTATGGTGCTTCAAGGCAATGCAAATTTTGTGCAGACAGTTTTAACTAGTTTTAACTAGGTGCAGGCATCCTGAGTCAAGCTGCGGCTGTGTTGCTGAGTTCTAATACAGTACTATACTGGACACAGATACTGGGTACTATACTTTTTGTACCTGATGGTCTACACTGATGTTAATGCTCTGGGTCAAGGAGGGACAGGGAAGAGAGAGAGAGAGAGAGAGAGATCCCCAAATGCTGCCACACACATGGTATTATCAGATGAGCCAGAAGGAGAGACCTACTGGCTTGCAGAAAAAAAAGTCCGACCAGTTGTTCTGAGTGGATCGCCAGCTCCGTGTTGCTGAGTTCTGACATACACAAGTCTGACTGGTCAATACATCAGCAGGGGACTAAACACTGCCACTTACTGCGGGCTTTGTTGCAGGGGGAGATTTAATGGGGGGAGCAGAGAGGAGACTTTGTTGCTGTGGTGGATTCAACAGGGGGGAGCAGAGATGAGCAGAGAGGAGACTTTCTCATTTTTCCTGGGGCTACCACAAATAAAGGTACAGGATTGGAGTTGCAGTTTTGGGGGGATGGGAATGCTGTCGGGATAATGGAGAGCCAGAGAGGACAGACTTACAGGCTTGTGGCTTACTGGCATACTGCATTGCTTCGGGCTTAAGGGCTCTCACCTTAATCACCTAATCACCTAAACTACCCATGAATAGCCTGTTAATTTATGTATCCACCTCACACCAGGTTTTTCACATTCAGGCAAACTGTTCTTGTTAGCAGCTGATTGCTGCATCTGATTCATAATGGAAATGCTTCATGGCTTCACTTATTTCACTGTGTGAAAATGGGGGACATCTCTCAGTTTTGGATACCTGAAAGTTTCTGATTAGTGGGGTTCAGATAAGTGGGGGTTTCTGTAGTTTTCTGTTGCTAGTACTTGAAGGTCTCAATCATGTCCCCTCTCTCTGTCCTGTTCTGTATTGAGTAGATATTCAGTGCCCTACACCTCTTATACTAAGCCTTACCATGGTGATCCACTGTCATCTTTGTAGCCACCCTCTGGAACTTCTTCTGTAGGTTAATGTGCTTCTTGAGGTGTGGGCACCAGTAACAAAGTCCATATTGTAGATGTGGCTTCACCAAAGAGTTATACAAGGGCAATATAAGTTGGTTTCTTGTTTAACAAGCCATACAACCAAGCAAATAAATCCCTGCTTTGCCAGAAATGGAAGCACACAAGGCCCAGAGAGTCCTGCACTTCCACACCAACATAAATGTATGCATCTATGGAGGGATGAAAGTGCAGGGCTCACAGGGTCCTGTGCTCCCACAGACAAATGAGTATACGATTATAATATCTAAGAAAGTAAGGAAATTTATTGAAAAAAAACTTCATTAATGCACAAGTTAGGGTTAAAGTGACAAAAGTACGTTAATGTGGTGTTAGAATTCTCAACTCTAACACCCCACCCCCACCTTGCAGGCAGCAACAGGAAAAAACATTAGAGTTTCACCTCTCCTGCATCTTCGCAAATCAGGTGTGGGGTTTACCTTGGGGTTGTTAACCCTAATGCTCACCTCATTCTCATATACTCTATATATCTGAAGATTATTTACTAATGGATCCTTTGTTCAGAGACTTATATGTTCTTTTTCTTACCTGATGATGGCTGTCTCTGATTGGTTGTGTTGCCTTGCCCCTTCCTCTGCTTGCATGTTTGGTGTGTGGGTGTGCATGTGTGTGTGTGTGTGTGTGTTGGGGGGAATGTGGAGTTAGGGTTGGAAACCCTAACACCGCATTTCCATACATTTGTCACTTTAATATGAACCCTAACTGATGCTTTAGCGATGTTTTTTTGCATTGAATTGTCTTTCTTTTTGATATTGTGTAATGATGACATTATTCATTTCTCAGATTCAGGTCCCTTTGGGACCTGCAGAGGTAATTGGCCACATTTTACATACATTATACCTGTTACATGAGTACTGTATGTGTAATAACGTGACTCTTTAGGACATTGGCTATAATCACTATATAATATAACTGAGCCCTGTGCTTCCATCAGTCCTTAATGGTATCCATTTGTCCATGTGTGAGCACAGGGTCCTACGGGCCCTGTGCTCCCACTCCTATCTGTCCATAACAGTATGAATATGTTCATGTGGGAGCACAGGACACTCCAGGCCCTATGCTCCCGTGCATGCATATTATAATTGTCCCTTATGTACGTTTGGCAGTGCAGGGCCCTCTGGGCCCTGTGCTCCCATCAGTCCATAATGGTATCCATTTGTCCATGTGTAAGCACAGGGCTCCCCACTCCCATCAGTCCATAATGGTATGCACATGTCCATGTGGGAACACAGGGCACTCCTGGCCCTGTGCTCCCCTGCATGCATATTGTAATAGTCCATCATTTATGTGTGGGTGCGCAGGGCCTGGATCAGTCTGTAATGGTATCCATTTGTCCATGTGTGAGCACAGGGCCTTATGGTCCCTGTGCTCCCACTCCCATCAGTCCATAATGGTATGCATATGTCCATGTGGGAGCATAGGTCCTGGCCATGCATACATATTGAAAGTGTTGTTCATTTACATGTAGGCAAAGCAGTACAGATGTCACATTGTGAATGCATGTCACAGTATCACAGTCACCTTCCCTTGCAGCTGTTAACAAGTCCTGGAAACATACAAAACAGCTTAGTACACCTAAAGGTATACTAAGTTGCAAATCACAGCCAGTCCATATTTCGAAGTGTTTTCAAGATATGGGTGCTGAAAGAGACCCCAACCATTACAATGTTATATTATGGGAAATTATGAAACTTCAAATTGTTATAACTATGCAGCACGTTAATTTTTCTCACCAAACCTGTAAAAGGCACATCTGTGAGGCAAGCCCTTTATACCCTGAAAATTTCAGCCCATAAGTGCAAACTGTTTGTTTGCAATGAAGTGAAGAAGAAACAGACATATATGGGAAAAGTAGTGTTGCAAATTGTGGCAATATCCCAGTTGTTTCGCGAAACAGTGCCACAACTTGTGGCATAACCCCCAGTGTTTCATGAAACAGTGCCACAATTGGCGGTAGTTTGCAAAAGTACTTTTGCAAATTATGGCAATAGTGCCACAATTTGCAAAAGCAAAAATGGCATGATTAAAATAAACATATTTCTGGCCACTTTTGGGCCAAATGAAGCACATAATCTGATTCCTCGGGCCCTGATTAGGTAAACACAAGTATCAGTGTTAACCAAGGGACAGTATTTTTTAAGATTTTGAATTTTTTTCACGTCACTAATGGAAAACAAGATGGCCAAATCTCAACTCTACATTCCGCATTTGCGAAAGTAAATATCGCTTTCATGGCAGCAAAAAGTACTTTTGCAAGGCACATCTTATTTTTCCCATACGAAATAATGGGACACTTTAAACTTTAATAACTTTTTAACGGATTAATATCTTTTCGCCAAACCTTCAAAAGGCCCACTTGCGACCCAAGTCTGAAAGTTTGAGACCAAACCCATGACAAAGGATTTATATAAAAATGGTAATTTTCACATTTGCTAACATTCTGCATCTCAGCAACTGCACATACTACCAGACTGAAACTTGCACATCAAGAGATCTTTGGTCTCCGACACTGCATGCAAAGTATCATGCAAATCGGTCATAACATTGCAAAGTTATTAAAGTGCAAAACTTTGGGTTTAACATAGATGTGACCATTTAAACCTAACCACTATATATATATATATATATATATATATATAAGATATTATATACACACAGTATTCTACTATACTGTCATGTAAAGTTGCTGCATGAAAGATCAAAAAAATATTTAATATGTATTTGCATTATCAGTGAGTTCTAGGTTTTCAACAGTGTCAGTTCTTTCAGACATTACGTTTTTAAAGGAACTAGATAAACAGATGAATATGTTTCCAGCATCTTACTGTATGCGGCCCACAAAACATCAAGAAATATTAATAATATTTTTGAACTTACAATTGTGTTTTCAATAGGACTGTTATCTCTGTGTGAGTCAGGAGAGCTTTGTCTTAATTTATAATTGATGACATCTGTCAATTTACCCGCAATCCTCTCTCTAGTGATAGCTGATTGATCCTGCAACAGAAGAAAAAAAGTGTTAATTGAGACTTTTCAATAATTATGTTATGTGGCCTTAGAATATTTTTTTTTAAAGGGTCTTTCACAGTTATGCAAAACTACTTTCTTTGTCATTGCTTATTTAGGGGAGACCAGACTGAAAATAAGGGAGAGAGTGGGGATTTAGGTTATTATATACCAATTTTACTATGCTGACTCTGTATGAGGTACCATATAACTAGGGTTGGCAGTTTTCGATTTGTATTTTTTTATAATTTCGATGGAAAATATCGATTTTTATTTTTAAACCTTTTTCCTGAGTTTTACCGATTTAAACTTTACCAGCTGCACACAATTATGGGTTTCTAAGCATTTATTTTGGTTTGTATCGATCTAATTTTCACTGTTGCAGTTAATGACAGCAAATGCTGAGGATTTACAAACTGATAAAAGCACACATTGTTCTCTTCACATGTCAAAATAGCAACATAACTTACTTTTTCTGTCTGTAAATTAGATTATTATCGATGGAAATATTTTTTCATCTATTTGTGTGTGTGCAGTGAAATCGACATTTATCGATTTCAATCTAATACTGCCAAGCCTACATATAACTGATGTATTGCCCTGTACCTATAGACAGTCCTTGGTCATGAGTACAGAGAACATAGTAGGGTGGCTGGGAGTTAGACATAAGAATCCTAATAGCACATTTCCAAACTTTGAGGTCATTGTGTTTGCAACCCTAATCGTTTATTTGCAATCTTTGTGTGTTTTGTGCAGTAGCAATCCTAATGAGCATCAACATAGCTTTTTGCCTAAAATGTACTTTCTTTTGTCTAGTAACTTCATTTACGCATGACTTTCAAAACCCTATACAAAGCAGGAGGTGTTTCCTAGTATACTTTTCACAGAACCCATGCTGGTTTGTGAAAAGCCAGAAAGACTTCTGCAGAAAAGGACGCAGCAGTCAATCTGTGGACTATGTACCATAATCCCCTGCTTCTGTGGGCTATGGGACCATTTGGGCCTTTGAGCTAAAAGTCATGTGCCCTAACACATTTTCTGGCATGGTATGTTTCTGATGCATTTGAAATACTGTATTTATTTTCAGATGACATTCGGGTGACATAAGTTAAAACTGTACAGAATACATGCAGCTGACAGTAAACAGAAGTAAGGTGCTCAGATGATCAATTTTAAAAGCAAATAGGACAATTGGTGTTTTTAGGATGTTAGGATTTTAGGATATTTGTCCTCAAAATGCAGTATATCCCAAAAACACCTCAGATGGCAAATTAAATGTAGGATATCAGAGTATCAGACATCTAACCTAGGGACAAATGACCTGGCTAAGAAAGGGATTAGAGAAGTGCAGGAAGAGTTTGTGGAATTGGGAAGGGGCCTTAGTCAAGTAGCATGCGCGGTAACCTTCTCGGAGGTGTTACCCATCTATGGCATAGGAGAGGCTAGGGTGTTCCGCACCATGGGATTCAATCAGTGGTTGAAAAACTGGTGTGGAGCTCAGGGATTTGGCTTCACTGGGGACTGGGGGTCCACCTGGAGTGATGCAAGCCCATACTGGCATGATGGGCTGCATCTGTCCGGGAGGAACCAGGATCCTAGGTGATAGGTTTAAATGCTTAATTGGCAAGCTTTTAAACTAGCCAAGGGGAGGCACTGGAAAGAAGCAGGAAAATCCTAGCCCCCCCAAATAATCACGGCAGTAAGTGCAGCAAACACCAACATAGAGGTGTCGATAGGGAGAAGGGTAGGGGTAAATGGAGAAAGTGACAAAGACAAGAAGGACAGGGATGGGGCAAAAGGGAGTAAGGCCTTCAGGAAATGGAGGGTACTGAGTAATAATGCCCGTAGTCTAGGCAACAACCTCCCTGAGCTGATGGCCTTAATGGAAGAGGGATGCCTGGATATCGTAGCAGTCACAGAAACATGGTACACAGAGAACCATGACTGGGATGTTAACATACCAGGGTACATAACCTACAGGAGAGACAGGCAGGGAAGAAGAGGGG
Organism: Neoceratodus forsteri; assembly: GCA_016271365.2. Lineage (NCBI taxonomy): Eukaryota > Metazoa > Chordata > Ceratodontiformes > Ceratodontidae > Neoceratodus > Neoceratodus forsteri. The sequence goes on along the minus strand of CM028129.1, from coordinate 1,397,507,483 downwards.
GAGGAGTAGCTCTCTATATAAGGAAGGGATAAAAGCAACTGAACAAAAAGAGTAAACAGGGAGGAGGAGGAGGCACTGTGGGTCACCTGGAGGCTGGAGGGCACCATAATCACACAGGGGTTGTGTACAGACCCCATGTCAGGGGAAGAAATGGACAAGGATATGATAGAAGGCATTCTTAGAATGGCAGAGAAAGGAGATACTGTTGATGGGAGACCTGAATATGCCAGATGTTAACTGGAGCACATTGCTGCAGCCACATCCAAGAGCAGGGCCATTCTTGATGTCCTACAGGTGGCAGGCATTAGACAGCTAGTTCAGAACCCACTCATGAGGAGCAATCTTAGACCTCGTACTCTCAGCGGGGGCAGTGAGAGGATCTCAGATCTAGAGTGGGTTGCCATCTGAGGACAAGTGACCATCAAACAGTGTGGTTCACATTAAACTCAGCTACAGAGTCAAGCCATACAAAAGTGAGGGTACTGGACTTTGGAGGGCTGACTTTGGCAAGATGGGAGAGTGCCTCAGAAAAGCACTAGCAAACAGGCTAGAAGGAGGTGTGGAGCAACAATGGGGAATTATCAAAACTGCCATCACAGAGGCAACAAGCCTTTGTGTGAAGCAAATAAACAAATCAAAATGAAAGAAAAGCCACTATGGTTCTCAAAAGAGGTGGCTGTGAAAGTCAGGAAGAAAGATAGCATTCCGAAGTATAAGGAAACACAGAAGGAGCAGGACAGAGAGCTGTACCAGTTAAGGCAGAAGGAAGCAGGGAGGGAAGTCAGAATAGCAAAGGCCCAAACTGAGGAAAAGATAGCCAACTCAGTTAAGAGGGATAAAACCTTTTATAGGTATATCAGCTGTACGAGAAAGACAAAGGAGGATAGTGAGGCTGAATAGAATGAGCGGTGGGTGGGCAGAGGGACAGTGAAAAAGCAGGAATACCGAGCGAATATTTCTGCTCAGTATTCACAAAAGAGGAGGGAAGTGCCTAATCCAATTAACAAAGCACTCTTGATAGGGGGGTGATCCCAGTCCTTTCACAGAGAAAGGGTTCTGCAAGAACTCCTAAAACTGAAGGTGGACAAAGCAATGGGTCCTGATGGAATTGACCCAGAGTTCTAAAAGAATTAAGGGAGGAAACTAGTGAAACCACTGGCTACTCTTTTTAATAAATCGGAGGATGGTGTAGTACTCTTGAGGACTGGAGGAAGGCGGATGTGATTCCCCTTCACAAAAGTGGGACCAAGACAGAGGCAGGAAACTACAGACCTGTCAGTCTGACCTCTGTGGTAGGGAAAGTGATGGAGTCACTTCTGAAGGAAAGAATAGTTGAGTACCTAGAGGCCAGTGGAGCACAGGACCCAAGGCAGCATGGGTTCACAGCGGGAAGGTCATGTCAGACAAATCTAATAGATTTCTTTGACTGGGTGACCAAAGTAGTAGACCAGGGAGGGGCTGTGGACATGGCCTACCTAGACTTTAGCAAGGCATTTGACACAGTCCCACACAAAAGATTAATAGTCAAATTAACCTAGCCTGGGAGTGGGACCCAGGGTGGTAGCCTGAGTAAAACATTGGCTGGACAACAGGACACAGAAGGTAATTGTAAATGGAGTCCACTCTGAAGAAAGGGGGTTACTAGTGGGGTACCTCAGGGTTCAGTATTGGGTCCAGTCCTTTTAATGTCTTCATCAGTGACATTGCAGAGGGACTGAAGGAAAGTATGCCTTTGCAGATGACACAAAGATCTGCAACAGGGTTGATACACAAGGAGGCATGGAAAGGATGAAAAGGACTTGGCAAGGTTGGAGGAATGGTCAGAAGTATGGCAGCTAGGATTCAATGCAAAGAAGTGCAAAATAATGCACCTGGGAAACAAGAACCCAAGGGAAGAATACACAATGGTTGGGGAGGTAGTAACAACAACAAAAAAGGAAAGGGACCTAGGGGTAATCATATCAGATGACCTTAAGGTTAGCAAGCAATGTGAGAATGCAGTAGGGAGGGCTGGGGGTATACTGGGATGTATAAGGAGAGGCATCATTAGCAGAAAACAGGAAGTTGTTATCCCTCTGTACAGACAGTTGGTGAGACCCCATCTGGAGTACTGTGTCCAGTTCTGGAGACCCCATCTCCGCAAGGACACAGACAGGATAGAGGCAGTCCAGAGGAGGGCAACTAAAATGGTGCAGGGTCTGCAAGAGAAGCCGTATGAGGAGAGACTAAAGGAGCTTAATATGTATACCCTTGAGGAAAGAAGGGAGAGGGGGGACATGATAGAAACTTTTAAGTACCTCAGTGGAATCAACAAAGTCCAAGAGGGTAGCATCTTTCAGAAAAAGAGACTTGCAAGAACAAGGGACACAATTTAAAGATAGAAGGAGGCGGTTCAGGGGCAATGTGAGGAAGTATTATTTCACAGAGAGGGTAGTGGATGCATGGAACAGCCTTCCTGAGGAGGTTGTGGGGTCTAAAACTGTGGGAGAATTCAAGAATGCATGGGACAGACATAAGGCAATTCTTGTGGGGGGTAGGAAGAAATAGGCTGTTGGTTAACTAGGATCTGCGGCCTATCCTGTAGGTAGGGAAATGGGCAGACTAGATGGGCCTAGCGGTCCTTATCTGCCATCAAAGTCTATGTTTCTATGTTTCTATGTTTCTAAAATCTGAAATCTCTCCCTTCTTATAATAAAATAATTGATTCCTGCCCACTAAATTCTATTCCCCCAACTCTTCCACAATATATAACAAGCCCTCCCATTCCTGGATCAGAGGAAAACCCCAGCTCAAGACCTCCACTAGCCCCCACCTCCATCTTCCTCATCCTCCTTATAATAAAATAATAGTAGAAGAAGGGTAGTGATTGACACAGGCCACATCTCTGGAGCCTGCTGCCTCCCTGCCAAAGTCCTACATCACCTCCTTGCGCAATATAATAAAGCCCCATCCCCATCCTTGGATTAGAGCAAAACTCCCCCACCCAACACATCCACTAGCTCCCCATCTCTTTTTCCCTTCCTCCTTATAATAAAATAATAGTAGAAGTGTAGTGATTGACTTATAAGCATGGTCAAATGACTTTATTCATCCCCCATCTCTCCTTCCACTGTAGCATCCTTTACAAACACTTTTCAAAGTTCACACAAAGTAAAGTTCACACAAAGTAGGAAAACCATCCAACTGCAAATCATGAAACTATCTGTATTTTGAGCAGATTTTTTATAAAATAATGAACACTTTTCAAAGTGCACACAAAAAAAGAAAAAACATCCTACTGCAAATGTTAAAAGTATTGCTAGTTTGAGTAGATTTTTAAACCATCCTACTACAAAACTTAAAAAAGATTTGTATTTTGAGTAGATTTTGTAAAATTATGAACACTTTTCAAAGTGCATACGAAGTAGGAAAATTATCCTGCTGCAAGTCTTAAAATATTTGTATTTTGAGTAGATTTTGTAAGTAAAATCAAAAAATATTACTTTGCAAACATTTTCATTTTAATTAATTACTAATTAGTTTATTTAAACAACAAACTGCATTGTGTACCTTTTAGTATCTCTCCCTCACAAACACTTAACCTTACCCTATACTTTTACATTTTTAAAAAGTTACATTAGCTGAAAGTTTTTGTTTATGTAGAACTTTTAACATAGAAAAAAGTCTCAGTGTAGGCCACAGAGATACAAGGACACAACAGGAATAGAAGGGCTGGAGATTCTTTGGGTTGACTTAGAGACAGGTGATAGATTTTCAAAGAGCCCAGTCACCACAATTTACAGCAATCTAGGGCTGCACATACTCTGGGTGTGCCATGGACCCTGCACCATATTTTGTAAAAGTGGGGGGTCCCTGCACCACAGGCCTTGGAGTTGCCACAGCTGCAGGGTTGTGCCAAACATGTGGTGCACCTGCAGGGTTTGATGGAGGGATCCGTCATCCCCCTGCCTGGCACAACCCAAGAGAGGCCACAAAGATGGGGGTTGGAGTATGCCAGCAAAGAGGGAAGTGGGGGCAGATGGAGCATGTGGGTTGTTCTAGTGAGTGAAGGGGTACAGTAGCAAATGCAGGGTGCTGGGGTGGCACCCAACAGAGGTGCCATTCCAACATCCTATGAGCTGATTGGCCAGGGTAGAGGGTGGTTGGCAGCGATGGACCATGACCTGGCTCTGGCTGTACACAGCCCTGACACCTGCCCTATAGGTACTCCAGTCCACAACACTATTGGTGGGCAGCTGCATGCCTCCACATGGGGGCCACAGCACCAGGGGACTGACACTGTGCCTGGGGAATGGTCCCCTCTACTACCTGCACTCAACAGCCTTCAGTTACTTCTGTCCAGCAACAGTATTGGGGACTGGTACATATATGGGGCAGATGCCAGGGCTGTGTGCAGCTGGATCTGGGTCACAGTCTGTCCCTGTCAACCCCCCACTACCCCAGCCAATCAGCTCACTGGACATTGACATGGCACCCTTGCCATATGTCACCCCAGCACCCTACACTTGCTGCCATGCCCCCCTCACTTACTAGGACACCCCCTGTGCTCTTTGTGTCCCTATTCCCCTCCTTGCAGTTCCCCCACCATTGGCCACTCTGCCTGACTGTGGTGCATGGCCCTGAGACCAGCTTCAGGGTGGTCTAAAAGCAGACACTTTTTCATGACCATGGTGGGGCTTCTGGAATAGCAAAAAGGGGATGGTGCAGCCCCACCATGGCGCAACCACCCATGTGACCTGGCACATGGGCGTTTCAGCCACAAGGGTGGTGCAAGGTGGCTATGGTGCATGGCATCCCTATTTCAATGTAGCTAGTGTTCAAAAATCAGGATAGCTGCAAACTATGATGCAAGGTGCCACTTGCATCATACTCATTTGGGCGTAGGCACCTTGCATAATAGTTCTTATTTTGAAAATTGAGCCCGGGATCTGGGGCCTTTATCCACATAGGGGTGGTGTACAGACCACCAACACAGGGGAGGAATTAGAGTTTTGAGGGGAGTCATTAGCAGAATGGCAAGCATAGAGGATCATGGGGGACTGCTTTAATCTACTGGATGTAGACTGGAGCATTCTGGTTGCAACTACAACTAGAAGCAGGGCCATCTCAGACTCCCTACAAGGGACATTTTTTAGGCAGCTTGTTACAGAACCCACAAGAGATAGGCAGTGCTGTATTTGGTACTTACGAACAGGGACAGCATTGCAAACATCACAGTGGACAGTTCCCAGGGTACAAGTGATAATTGTACAGTGTGGTTTGGCATACAGATTGGACAGGAGAAAAAGCACACTAAGAAAAGGGTCCTGGACTTCAGGAGAGCAGATTTTAAAGAAGTGGGAGATTGCTTTAGTTTTATACCTTGAAGGCAGGATGGCTGGGGGGGGGGTGAGTGGAGGCACAATGGAGAGGAACAAAGGGGGAAACAGCTAAGGCAATGGCAAGCTGTTTGAATGAAATAAGTGAGGGTAAGAAGAGGAAGAGGCCACTATAGTTCTCAAAGGATGTGACTGAGGCAGTAAGGGAGAAGAAACAGCTTTTAGCAAGTACAAGGAGACCCAAACAGAGGGGGGTTGGCAGGTATATCTAGATAAACAAAGGGAGGCAGGAAGGAGGGTGAGGGCAGCAAAGGCTCAAACAGCAGTTCCACTGGCAGCATGGCTTCACGGGGGGAGGTCATGTCAAACAAATCTCATAGATTTTTTTTTGACTGGGTAATGAGGGAAGTGGATTGGAGAGGGCAGTGGGTGTGGCATATCTGACCTTCAGTAAGGCCTTTGACACTGTACTGCACAGGAGGCTGATTAAGAAACTTAGCTACCTGGGGGAGGTGGGGGGGAGGTGGTATGCTGGGTATTAAGCTGGTTGAAAGACAGGAGGCAGAGAGTAATGGTAAACAGCAATCAGTTAGGGTGATGGAAGTAGGACTAGTGGAGTACCACAGGGTTTAGTACTGGGTTCTGTCCTCTTCAATGTCTTCATAAGTGACATGGCAGCTGAGGTGGTGGAGGGGAAGGTGTGTCTCTTTGTGGATGGCATAAAATTGTGCAACAGGATGGACACCCAGGAAGAGGTGAAAATAATGCAAACAGATCTGGGGAAACTAGAGGAGAGGTCTAGGGAGTGGCAGCTGGGTTTCAATGCCACAAAGTGCAAAGTCATGCACCAGGGAAAGGGAAACCAAGGGGATGTGTACAGGATGGGGGTGTACCTACAGCCGCAAAGCAAGAAGGGGACCTTGGTGTAATAATACCTGATTATCTCAAGGTGACAGAGCAGTGTTTGTGACAAGGCAGCAGGCAAGGCTAGCCAGATGCAGGGGTGCATACGGAGGGGCATTTCTAGCAGAAGAAAGGAGGTGGTGTTACAACTCTATTGCTTATTTTCTCATAAACCGGTTCATGCAATTGTTCAGGCTGTGTGTGGGTGTTGATGTACGATATGGCTGCCACCACACATTCAGTCACCTCACTACCAGTCTAGCATTGCTTGTAAAGCACTTTGGGATACACTGTGTATGAAAAGCACTATATAAATGCTGATTCTTCTTCTTCTTCTTCTTCTTCTTTCTAGTGAGACCCCACCTGGAGTACTGTGTCCCATTCTGGAGGCTGCCCCACTGCGATGACTTTGACAGAGTGGAGGCAGTCCAGAGGAGGGCTACCAAAATATTGGGAGTTGCATGAGAAGCTGTATGAGGAGAGGATGCAGGAACTCAACATATGTGCTCTCTGGAGGAGAGGGGATGAGAGTGAGATGGGACATGACTGAGACCCATAAGTACATCACGGGGGTGAACAAGGTGTAAGAGGGGAGTGTTTTTCAGGGGAGGAGGAGCACCAGAACATGGGGGCATGCTATGAGGCTTGAGAGGAGGGAGTTTAAGAGGGATGTGAGGAAATACTTTATCACAGAAAGGGTGGTGGAAGCCTGGAACAGTCTGCCAGAAGAGGTGGTGAGGACACAGACAGTGGGAAGCTTCAAGCTTCAAGCATTCATGGGATAAGAACATGTATTTATTTATTAAAAATGTTTCACCAGGAAGGGCACACTGAACAAGAAGTTGCTCGTCTCATGATGCATCCTGGGGGAGAGGGTACAGGGAGCATTTAACATACACACAAACAATCAAAGACTGTACAGAATATAAAAAGTATACATGTGAAACTGCATATACATGTTTAGACAGCATGAACACTAGTGACGGTAATGTACAACATAGGTGCAGTTATAAAATTTAGTTAATTAATTTCTAGTGCTAGTGCTTAGCCTAAAGTGCAGACAAGAGTGGGCAATGGGCTTGGAGCAGGCAGTAGGAGGAGAAGAACAGAGTTAATAAGGGGTGGTGGGGTGTTGGGGAGGTTAGACACAGGTACAGTTTACTGACAGGAAATTTTGAAGGGCTAGGGTAATGGAGTGAGGGGAGGAGGAGTGACAAATCTGGGGGGTAGGGCATTCCACAGTTTGGCAAAGTGATGAGAGAAGGCTGTCTGGCCTATGGGGGTAGTCCAGTGAGGGACATCCAGAAGGTAAGTGCCATATGATCTCAGGGAATGGGCAGGGGGAGGAAGGGAGGAAAGAAGAGAAGTAAGGTATGGGGGAGAGATCTGAACCAGAATTCTGAAACAAATTTAGAAACATAGAGGTGACGGTGATTTTCTAGTGAGGAGAAAGTCAAGAAGCGGTAGAGGTGACAGTGATGGGTGCGAGAGGGGGAGTCAAGAGCAAAGTGACAAAAGGAGTTGAAAAAGGGTGTCCAATCTGGATAGTGAAGACTTGGGAGTGACACTGTAGACTACACTGCAGTAGTAAAAAATAGGTAGGATCATCTTCTGGCTGAGTTCATGTCTGGTTGGTAGCGGGAGACAGCTACGGTTCTTATAGAGCACACCAAGCTTGGGGCGCAGCTTCTTCAGGATGGTGTCCACATGTCCAGAGAAGTTAAGGTGTTGGTCAAGCCAAATCCCCAATTACCTAAAGGAAGACATGTTTTCAAGAACTGTCCCATCAAGGGTGTGGAAGGAGGGTAGGGTGGGGAGCCTGGAGAGTCTCTGCCTAGTGCCGAAGGTAATTGAGACGGTCTTCTTGGTGTTCAGGGAGAGTTGGTGAGTGGAAAACCAGTGCTGGACTTTGTTGAAGTCTTGCTGAAGTTTGGTTTCAATGTCCACAGAGGAATGGCCCAAGGTGTAGAGGACCGTGTCATCGGTATACATGTGAATGGAGGAGGAGGAGCAGACTGAGGGCAGGCTGTTTAAGAATATTGAGAACACATGGGCATAATAAGATGAGTAAGGGGAGGAGGGAGGGAATCCTGAGATCAAATAAGGTCCAGGGTGTAGTAACAGTCAGGGAAAACGAGGCAGACTAGATAGACCTACCGGTCCTTTTCTGCCAGCAGTTTATATTTCTACAGTATGTGTAGTTTTAGCTGTTTTGCTTGGCAATTTTTTGTTAACATGTATGTGCGATCAGTTAATCATAATTACCTTAAAATCTAATTATTTCTTTTAACAAAAACCCCCAAAGGATTTATTTTCATATGAGATCTAGAAAACCTGTAAGGTTCACATCTCAGCCGTAAGTCATTTTTTAAGTTAATTGAACTCAAAAATGTTGCTAGCAAATCAGACAAAATACATAAATGTGTCCATCATATCTCCAATAGTACGCAACTGATCCTCCTGAAATTTGGAGGGTTAAGAAACCCTAGGAATGAAAAGGTGCATATAAAATTTCACAGTCTTAGGATCTAAAACAACTAAAATATGACCCTCTGTAAATGGCCATTTTTTATGAAACACTCAACCCTAATGTATAGGCACTATTGCTCCTGTATAATATATAGGTATAGATATATAATAAATGACAGTAATGTATAGTATACAAGGGAATAATACCATTGAGGGGTCAAATAAGCCATAAAGCCACAAGTCTGAAGGGCGAGTGGCCTTTATGAGCTTGTTCAATGCTGAGATGGTATTATTTCATGAGTTTGTTGGAAATTTCCATCTTTTATTTTATATAATGCAGTGATATGTCCTATGTTTTACCATAGTGTAGTTAATTTCTGTAGTATAGTGGTTTGTGTTAGTGTTTTTTCCATAGCTGAGTGAGTTTTCTGTAGTGTAGTGGTATGTACCTGTAAGATGGTGCATAGTGTTTTTCTGTAGTGTAGTGAGTTCTTAATGGACTGCTGCTGTTTGTCCCAGTTGTGTTTTTACAGTGCAGGAGCCTCCTATAAAGGAAGGAAGGAATGTCTTTTCTTTACTTTCAGGATGGAGATCAGTATGGCAGCAGTTGGGAGTGGCGTGGTGTGTGGTCCAGTTAGGAGTGTTGTTCAGTCTGCCAGAAAGCATCATGGTCTTTTCTCAGGCGTAGCATGCAGTCTGCCTGAGAGTGCCATTTCAGGCTGGGCACACTGAGCCAGAGTATATGGAGGCTGGGGGCACTGAGGTATGAGAGGAGTGATGGCAGGAGCAACATGGAGGACCTACATGACAGACCTGCTTGCTAGGTCAGTGAGATAAGAGGGAGGGCGTTGGGTGGGTTTTTAGTGTAGGTTAGGGTAGTTTTCTGTAGGTAGAGTTTCAGAGGATTTTAGAGTGACTGTTATGAAAGTTAATAAGGCGGATATTACATGTGTTATTAAAGGGGATGTTACATGGGTTATTAAGGGTCTTGTTACATGCATTATTGGGAATGTTTGTAGTGTGTTGGGTATTAATGTGTTATTAAGGTATTAATTAATTAATTAATTTATTTTTATTTTATTTTTTTGAGTCTTGGAATTAAGACCTTTAAGTCAGCGGCCCATTTACAAAGGCTCCACATCAAACATTTTGGATAATACATAGGAATGAGTAACAAACACAAGTACACTGGGTAAAATTAAACAATCATGGTGGGATACAACAAGCCGGAATAATAGTAACATAATCAAAGTACATACTAAAACAATTACATACTAAGACAATGGATACATGCTAGCAGTACGACCAAATTAAAAATATTGTCAGGTGAGCCTAATTGGAAAGAAAATAATAATACATTGATACAGTATAGTATCTGGGAACCCCCTTTATCACACTGATAATCAGTTTGATCAAATGCCATATGATGTCATACCCAGTTATTACAGCATTTGGAGTGCTCATGCTTTACTTTCCCTGTTGGGAACCTTGATTTCTATGCTCATGTCCCTGCACCAGTTATTACAAACACTAAAACATAAGTGACTGTGTGCTTATGAAGCTTTTGTTACACCCCCTTGATCAGGGGCGTCGTGCAGTTAGAAATTCTGGAGGGGCACAAAATCTGAACCCCTCTGGGGGGTCCGGGGGCAAGCCCCCCTGGGAAAATTTTGAAAAACTGAAGTCAAATGGTGCATTTTGGTGACTTTCAGCAGTCCAGAAAGCTGTTCCCCAACAAGCTAAATGCTATAATACTGATATAGGTTAGAGGAATGATAAATTGTGTTTGCCCTTTGTTCATTCTACTTACAGTGTTACCTTTTGTATTTCAAATTTTTTTTTTTTTTATGAATTAGTCAGAACTTGTGCATTTTGTGAGTCTTTTATCAACGGCATGCAAGCTTGCCTTCTATGTGATTTTTACTTTTTTACAAAATGAAAAACACACAGAAGGCATGCCTTACAAACCCAGAATCAATTTACCCCAGTAACAGAATTGTGGAAGCAGCCAGCCCAGCACCAGGCCCAGCCATAGTCCACACCCTCTGAGTCGGCTCACCTTCCACAAGAAAGAATGATGTTGCTGAACTTGTGTGTCTACTGATTTCTCTGTTATGTTTTCCTTCTCAGGAAAATGGCATTCACCCCACAGGGGCAGAGTCCAAAAGTCTGTTTTTACTACAGGTGAACATTTATCCCCCCTCCATAGGATAATTTAACAGAGAACACAACACAGTCTCAAATTGTGCAGAGGTGAACTACACAACCTAACCCTTAGGCTGCCAATATATTTAGAACATTTAGGAATTTGGGACTGATATAGCAGTCTGTGGCTCTGCAAAGGTTAATTAAGTTAGAGGCAATACTTGACATTTTAAGCAGTTTGACAGTCCTCAGCAGTGGTAAAATTCCTCTGGGACCCCTAAGGTGCATTGTTGTCATTTTAGACATTCCGTAAAGCTTCGCACACAGACAGAACACCCCCCTCACAGATACTTCTGGATTGCAATTGCAAAAGAACTGTTAGGTCCAGCCCTTGCCTTAGCCAACAGGTGCCTATAGACTGGGGCTACCAGCCTCTTCTGATGCCACTCAGCTCATAGAAGTCTGAAGCTGGGGACCAATTACCTGAGCACACTGGCATTGGAGGCTAAGGGTCAATACACGTTACCTCCCTGTGGCTGTTACCTGGGGGCTATGCGTACTAGAAATGTGGGATACCCTCCCTAAATCCCCAGGGGAGCTGGGAAGCTTAGATTAAAATAATCTGTCAAACACCTATACTTCTCCCTCCATCAGATAAGTACTTCACTTTTTCTACCACATAAAGTTGTTCTTTTACTTTTAAGAAAAATCCTCAATTGAAAGAAGGCAAATCCAAAAATCCAGATTAACTTTTCCCAGGCATAAAAACCTTGAAGTGCTGGTGAGTTCTTCACACACACAACAGTTTAGAGTGAAACAGTCTTTTTTTCTTTCATTATAGATCGAACCGGTGCTTCGAATTATGGCATTATTTATAACTGTGATTAAAATAGGATCCTGTAGAATTAAAACAAGTTTTTCATGTTTCTTAGCTCATTTTCAGACTGGTGTATTACTGAGATTACTAACCACAGATGGAACTGCTTATAAACCACCAATCAGCTTGCCGGATTTCTTCTGTCTTTTCACAAACAGGCCAGTCAACAGATTACATCAATCACATAATTTTTATGAGAGGGAAATCGGAAAGTAGACTATACAGAATACACTCTGTGTACCACAAGTAATATAAGTAAAATAAATAAATTAAATAACTAGTGATTATGTCAGCCACACTAGTCCACCAATACCAGGAACCATACGTTAATCAAGGGTTTGCTCCTGCAACAAAACCTGTTAACTACTTAAGGAAAGATCACTGGACTTGACCATCTGGCCAAGAGTACTAACTCACTTGGTTTGGGGGTCTTACTTTGTGAAGGCATTGCTAACTTTATTTCTTTTAAGTGCACCACTGCTGGCCAGTCATGTGCAACAAAAACAGACCTACACTGATTCCATGGCTGAGTACCCAGTAACACTTGAGGAGCTACTGTTGAATTTTAAAGTGTAAGTCACTGGATGGAGGGTAGTGCCCCCAGTACGGAAAGACATGCATCAAAACTGCGCTATGCTTGTGTTGTTTGTGGGCAGGCAGAGTTTGAGGGCTGAGCCAGAGAATGTACCTTACATCAGCCTCAGGTAAGTATTATTTTTGCTGCACCTTCTGACACATCAGAAGAACTATCCTGTTGTTTAAACCAGACGGGCCTAGGAGGACAAAGAAGACTAGCCGACTGCACATTCCCTTTCTCCATTTAGCATGACCTTCCCTAAATCTGTTACTTTTTTCTCTTTAAATTCATTGTCTTGCTATTTATTTTAGAACTGTTAAGTACTTGATGTGTGTAATTTGCTATTGCATTGGAGAGGTCCATAGGAGGAGTGCTCTGGGAGGAGGTACTATGTCCCAGGGGATTGTGCTGTACTGTCTCTAGGCCCGCTAAAACCTTTATCTCTAGGTGCAGGCAACTGTGTTAACTTTCTGTCTTAAACTGCTGGATATAAACCCCATAACCAGGAGTGTAATGACACAGGCTCCTCAGTCTTGTACAACCATAAGACAGGGGTAGTGACTGTATTAATGTTGACACAGTGACATTTAAATCCTTTGTGTGCTGCTTAGTGATGCAGTGCAGATTCCTGCAGCTCTTATTTATGCCCCTCAGGGCTACAATCCATCTATTTTGTCCTTGCTGCCTTTTGGGATATGGTTAAAAACTGGACCTCCAGACCTGGCCAAACCAGATTATTAAAATCTGGACTGGCCAGTCTGGCTGAACCAGCTGGACTGGGCACATGTTGTGCTAATATTGCTGATCCAGCCACTCAGAATTTTTGATCCAGTTTTTACCTATGTGGCTCAGTCCTGTCCCGGTGGTCTGGGTTTCATACACCGATCTGGTCTGGTCCAGTCCTGATAATCTGGGTTCCATCCCTACATAGAATGGGTTGAAAACTAAAACACCAGGATCCAACTGGACCAGATAGGTGGTTAAAATCCAGACCACCTGGACCAGACCAGACTACATAGTTAAAAGAAGGACCAGTTCATCCATCCATACAGAGGTACAACTTGTGTCTGTTCCAACTAAACCTGCCTATTCGGTTTTATCTTACCTCCTGCAACCTCAAAAAGTTTGATATACTAACCTGCAGGGCTCTTTACAAGGCTTTCTCTGCTTTCATTATTGGGGGCTTGTTGCATGCTGTTCTCATACAGGGAGGTGGGGGGACGGGGTGGTGAAAATTTAAACTGCTTCCTAGGCTTGCTTCTTTCCCCAGCTGCTGCTCGGCTTTGGCAGTATACTGACCTTTTTTTTTCTTAAACCAGGAAGCAGCCACGCCAGGAACTAACTTGTTATTTGTCTTCTTGCGTTCTGGAGGAACACACTACGCTCTCTCAGTGCTGACTGAGTAACGGAATGAATGACTGACTGTCAGGTCTGGCGAGAATGGTAAATGAACGATGTCAACAACGATGAATGAACCAGTTTGCCACATGAGCTATTTCTTTGTGCCTCAGCTGTGATTGGCTGCTGGCTGCCTGGCAGTTACCACCAGTAAACTGTTGTGTATCTGTCTCTGTTTGTTCTTACAGGTGCTCAGCTCAGCCAGTCCTGAAGCCAGTCACCAGCCCAGTGGGAGCAAGTACATTTTTTTAAAACGGCCGGCGGCTCTCAGTCGTCTCACCACACACCAATCGACTTGGAATCCCCACTCCCCAACCCCCCACCAAAAAGACCTTGAAAAACCAAAAAAAATGTTCCACAACCATCTGGAGAATAAAAAATAAAATAATGAATACATTTTTTTTAATAGCCTGCACAACAATATTGGGGGGGCACGTGCCCCCTCGGGCCCTATGGGCATGACGCCACTGCCCTTGGTATACAATGACCACAGAAACCTCTTGAGTTGTGCTCCCTGGCTTTATGGGTCATCACATACCTCAGGTGTGTACACACCTCTGGTATGTAAAAAAAACTTCATAACACACAGTTCCCTATGCATTATTCTCTTATTTTCTATGTACAGTAATTAGCTAATTGGTGTCCTAACATGCTAAATGGCTTCCATCATGTATGGGGACAATGGTCCAATCACGCATTTTATATCACACATACCCCCATAATGCAAAGCATCATGGGATGTATAGTAGATACAAATCATCATGACAAAAGGTAGGCTAGTTCTGCTTTAATCAGGAATGAGTGGTGCCAAAGGGCCTGTCACACAATCCGCAAAGGCTGAGAAGACACAGACATGTTTCGTCATACACAGGACTCAATGTGCCTCATCTGCATCTCACCCCAGGGGAAAAATGAACTGAAGGTTCTATATTTTATTTATTTATTTAAAAATGAGTAACCAGGAGAGGCACACTGAGCTGAAACTTGTTTCCAGGTGTGGCCCAAGGGAAGAGGAAGGAGAAAAGCACAAATACTAACAAAATACAGTCAGTCAAGAAATGTAGTTACAATGACACAAACAGCATAATTTGAGTGTAGTACAGACAAAATGGGATATGAACAGATGAAAAAGTATGTGCACTCAAGGACTTGAGCCATGGTGCTACACAGGCAGCTAGCCTAAACTTAACAAAACAAAAAAAGTGTGCACTCAAAGTGAGCAGCAAACAAGCAAATTCAAGGCTGAAATTCATTTATTCAGGAGTCAAACCAGAGAATGCCAACTGGCAACCCAAGCGCTTTGAGCATTAGGTCTCCTTCAGCGGGTGCTCCTTGGGGCTGCCAGTAGGTGCAATAAATAAATAAATAAATAAAAAGGCAGCCCTTATTGCAGTACAGGACACTGAGTTTAGGGCAGAGTGCGGCATGGATGGTATCAATGTGGGCAGAGAAGTCAAGCTTGCTATCTATCCAAACACCCAGGTACTTGAAAGTTTGGATTGCTTTAAGCAGTGTGCCATCCAGCATGGAGAAGATGGGGGGTGAGCCAGAGCAGCTTCTGGATGGTATCAAAGGTTATGGACATAGCTTTTTTTTGTATTTACCCGAAGTGTGTTTGACTTGTACCAATGCAGAATATTATAAAAGTCTTGCTGGATCAAGACTTCCAGAGATGTAGTTGAGGGACTGGAGGTGTAGTGAACAGTGTCATCTGCATACATGTTTGTACATGAGCTGGCACAATTGCATAGTTATACATACTGTATATATAAACTGCAACAAACTATGTTAATGCACACGTCAGGGTTGAAGAAGACAAAGTAAGGAAAGGAAAAACATTGGAATCTTGGGAGTCTTAGCTAATCAGTAGTGTGGTGTTCCTTGGAGGTGTCAGCCTTAATGCCCAATCCCTCCCCACCAGCCTGTAGCCTCCTGTCTGATGCGCAGATCACAGCTCCAAGCTAGTGCCTCCAAGGCACATGCTCTTAGGAGGTAAAGAAGTATGTTTCACAACATGTGGTCAACAGAATCAATCATATCTTGTGAGTCCAGCATGTGGCGAGAGATCATGTACAGGTCCCTCTTGGCCCTGTGCCAAGGGAAAAGTCCATCTTTCTGTTTGAAGAAGGGGCCTAGACTTTCATGTGGCTATAGATGCAAGGAATTGATGAGGCAGTTTGGGGAGGCAAGGAAGCACAGGACCCTCTGGGTCCTGTGTTTCTGTGCAGCTATGGTTGTTGAAGCATAGGGCCATCTGGGCAGTATGTCCAGAGAAGAGTGCTCTTCACTATATAGTTACTTGTTGCCCATGCAGCCAAAACTGCACCATCCCCCCGCCCCCCCAGGCTGGAGCGGAGTCGTATGACAATGCCATCCCCCAGCCTTGGCCCATCCAGATGACTCACTAAATTCACCCCCAAACACAGCTCACTGGCACAGGATTGCAATACACTGTCCACTGGGTAAACAGCTGGCCCTACCCACAACGTTTCTTCATAGCTTGTTTCATTTTGAGCCCAGATTTTCAACATAGTGTTTTTATGACCTTCCCTTCTGAACATGATAGGTACCATTTATTAAATGCTGGTCTTAACATTATTTTGCACCACAAGTGTGAAAATATCATTTGGGCACAATCTGAAAAATTACACCTTTCACATTCTTGAAGTGGTGTGCAAAAATGGCTATGCTAAAGATTTGGGGTCAAAATATTGAAAATTACAGAAGTTATGCATGAACATTGAAAAATTCAATGTTTACTTATAGCTTGGTCATTTGAACATATTTTTTCACCAAATTTTCAGCATAGTCTTCTTATGACCCCACTTCATGAACCTTGTTATTGAAGTTGTTTAAATCCTGCCTGAAAGATGATTTTTGCGGAATGACTGTGAAATCACCTTTTGGCATGGATATGAAAATTTAATCCCATTGTTCATGAGGTGGGGTCCCAAAAATGCCATGCTAAAAAACTGGTGCAAAAATATTTTAAAATTACAAAGTTTTAAGTAAAAGTTCAAACCAAATATAAAATACATTGATGGAACTTCTTCAGTTCATGGTCACACTTCTAGGAGAAGGATGTCTTTTTCAGTTAGAGTAGATCTATGCTAAGGGACCTTGGCCCAGATATTCAAACTGCGCCAGTCTGAGGCGCAAGCCCCTGCGCTGCTCAAAATAGTTGCACAGGGGTGTGGCCGGGGTGATATTCAAAGGAGTTGCGCTGTTGAGCAACCTTGAATATCACCCTGAGCCAGCGCACTTCTGGCGGCGCAGGAACTTGCGCACGCGAAGTTGCCAGAGTTGAGCATTAAACTTGGCGGTGGCGCAAGTGTAACGCATTGGCGCCATGCTCAAATTTCCGATATTCAAAAGGTGACATGCAAATGGGGCCATAATTTATGCAGGCTAGGGGCCATTTGCATCTATTTATGGCCCCATTTGCATGCCATTTGCATGTAGGTGTGCCGATCCCCGAGGACTTGCTCCTGGCCACCCTGCCAGGCAGCAGCCGTCGGGGACCGGACGACAATGCAGCCCGATCGCGGGCATCACAGTTACATGACACCCCCCACACATTTCCACAGCCCGATCGTACGGCAGAACACGCATGAAACTCTTCTCATTATCCTACAGCCCGATCGCGGCAGAACTCGTATGAACCCTTTCAGTGCCGGACCTGGCAGAATTCTGGTGAGTCTTTCAGGCGATCGCTGGCAGAATGGTTCTCACCGAATACTTTTCAGGTTCAGTGAACGGAAGCCGACACGGCAGATCGTCAGCATTCCTGATATCTCGGGAATGTTTTCATTTCATTTCACGCGCAGCGGCGGGCGACCATCTGCCAGTCGCCGCCGTCACCGACTGACTGTCCGGTAGGCTGCACCCATTGGTGCAGAGCCACAGCCATGGGCATGTAGTCCATACAGTACATGATAAACCAGATCAGGAATGATCATCACAAATCTGACTGTCATGACGGTATGGGCTGCACGCCCATTGGCTGCAGCTCTGCACCATCGGGCGGCAGCCCCACCGACAGTCAGTCGGCGGGCGTGCGGGCGGCAGGCGGGTGGATGCTGTCGCCCCGCCGCGGGGAGGAGCGGTGGAGGGGCTTCGGGTGGGGGACACTAGACACCAGGGAGATGTGGGTGGAGTTGTGTTGTTACATTCTGCCCGCGATCGGGCTTTACGGTCCACTGACCACCAGGGAGGTGATTCGCTGGGGAGGGTTACATTCTGCCCGCACCGGGCACTGGGGTTCACAGGTTCTGCCCGCGATCGGGCTGTGGAGATGTGTGGGGGACATGTACGTGTTCTGCCCGCGACCGGCTGTGGGAGATGTGGGGGGGTCATGTAATCTGTACTGCCCGCGATCGGGCTGGTGGGGGGCACAGGGATCGAGTTGGGGGCCAGCCAGGATGGTAGCTGCTGTGTTGCGCCCTGCAATGCAGCAGCTCACCTGTGGGTGGCCTCAACTTAAGCCTTTTTTTTTGGTCAAGCTTGTGCGCAGGTTGGTTGCGTATGCACAACTCTGCGCAACCCGACTGAATATCGGGTTGCGCAGGTTATGCATGGATCCTCCTCCTGTTGAGCATGCATTCATTTGCATTGCTCTCTGCATGACCTGTTGCCAGTGGGCGTAACTGCCTCCTGCTGAATATCGCAGAATGGCGATTTTGGACTATGCATGTAACCCTGTTGCGCATGGGCGCAACCTTTTGAATATCTGGGCCCTTCTTGCACGTGAGTGAGGGGTATGTGGGAGTGTGGGATGGTGGGTGCTGAATGGGGGTCAGGGTGGGCTGGCTGGGGTCAGAGATTGAGCAGTGACCATTTTCATATTTACAGGTTTAAATGAAAAACCAAAAAAGCTCTGTGAAGGAGGCTTTTTTTTCAGGGGGACCAGATTGATAATGGTGTTTGTGCACTGCAGTGTTGGCAGACTCTTTGGCAGCACCAGGGGGCATCCTGGTGTCACCAGCTATTTGTGAGGGCAGGTGAAGTGGAGGGGAGGAGGGCTTTGCATACAGCAGTACAAGGAGTTGGTACCCCAGCCCACTTTTAGTTTGGAGGGGTGTGATGTTATTCGGCACTGGGGGTAGGTACCCCAGTGTCATGGTTAAAGAAATTTGTAACAGTCTACAAGACTGGGCACCCACCATCCGGTTTTAGTGAAAGCATAGGACAGGATGGAAGGGGACACTGGTGGTATGATTGGAAACCTACCATCGGGACAGGAAGGGTTCTCAGGATAGGTGACATGCATTAGCACTGTGACCGAAGGTGATTTCTTTCACACTGCTTTTGTCAGCAGTGGCTGACAAAAGCAGTGTGAAGGAAATTGCTTTCAATGAAATCTGTTTTGATTTTCTTCAGACTACTGTCGTCAACCAGTTGACAAAAGCAATTTGAAGGAAATCACTTTCAGTCAAGTTGCTGTCAAAAAATGAAACCTATCCTTAGAACATTCATTTTTTTGAGCTCAGCATAAAAGCAGATTTGTGAAAAAGTGTGTATCTTGGGCCAGACTCTACCAAACCTGTAAGTTTCAGATTAAAAAAAAAACATTTTTTAGTTACCGGTGAGCGAAAAAAAAAGGTATTTAAATGGTGAATTTTAGCATATTTGCGCCTCTGTAACTTTGCCCCCTCCAACCCACTGAAGTGAAATTTTTAGGATCCAGAGATACTGTCCCAGACTCCACACCTACCAAATTTGGGGAAATTGAACGGGGCAGAGTTATTAAGAAGCACAAATCGGGGTGTAACATAGCAGTGGTTACTTAATCCTAATATACAGGCAGTACCACACCTGTATAATATACAATATATGTATTTTGTATACATATTATATATGTATTCTTTACATATAAGGGATACACAACAGGGACCTGCAGAATACAAGAATTATTTTCATGAGTGCAGTTTGACCTTGGGTAACCTCACAAGTGGAGTAAGCCATGAGTGATGTGCCCAAGGTCAAACTGCATGAGTGAAAATAAATCATATATTCCACAAGGTCCCTGTTGTGTATTTCATTTATGCAATAGGCAGGGACATTATGACTGTGTTTATTTAAAAGTTTTGTTGTTTGTTTATTTTAAAAGTTATTTTTTTTGTGAAAGAAAACTCCTATGCTTTGGAGTAGTGTTTTTGCCATGGCAGTTGTTATGGAGTCAGTGTCATGGTGCTGCACTGATGTCGCGGTATCACCACCGATTGGTTTAGATGCTGGTTTTCTTTTTTTTGTCTTTCTTTTTTTTGATATTTAGAAAGCTTTATTCAGTTTCAAAAGTCACAATCTTATACAATGCAGTAGATATAGCAACAAGGCTGTAAAGGATGCTGATTTTCTAAAAAAAAAATTGAAACATGGCAGTTGCTGTTAGTGAGGAAGTGAGAAAGGCAGGTGACACTGTCGAGATAGGTGGCTAAGAAAACGCTTTCTGTCTTTCAGTTTTGCATTTTTTAGTTATTTATTTTTTATGTGGGGAATGATTTGCTTCCTGTAGTGGTGTCATGGAAGAAGCAAGCCGCACCAAAGAGCAAACTATCTGGATGGATACGAATGTGCTGGTGGTTCTGGAGCCAAGGAAATTAAATAAGGTAGTATTTTTGGAAAGAGGCAACATGATGTGAAAGGAATGTATAAGTGGGTGGGCTGCCAGGGCTGTTATGTGGTGAAGGAGTGCTCCATTTGAAGACTCTGAAGCATGCACTGTGTGCGGCTAAACTGTCAGCAGTTCTGGAGTGGAGGCAGAAATAAGGGTACTGTACTATTTGTTTTTGTTATGCTCAGCAGAGGATGTGGTAGGAAGGCAGTACACAGAGCTAGAAAGGTACCTGAAGCTGACTGACAGATGAATGGTCGGGTAAATGGGGAGGAGGCAAGGAGCAGTGAGCAGTGTTAAAAGAAAGTGATTTTTTTAGGTAAAGCTGTCTTTGTAGGTAGTCGAGTCTGGTGGATGCTACTGTATAAATTAATGTGTGTAACATAGTGGCATGCTTATTTGGCTAGCTGATTTGAGTTTGTATGAGAAAATGAAAACAGGGAGGTAGTGCCGGCCGGTCAGGGGGTAGACATGTCATGATGACGTAGCTACTACGTACATAAATGCTGCATGACGTAGCTAATATGTACGTAAATAGTGATGATGTATCTACTGTGTACATAAACAAAAGCTTTGTACACAGTAGCTAGAATACATGTTTTTATCTCATGGATTTTCAGCTCACACCTATTGCATAAATTTAGGATATTTGGTGGCACTTATCACTGATATTTTTGCTCACTCCAAACCTAAAGTTAGAATATCGCAATATTCTCACTCTAGGACCCCATGAGCAACATATTCTCACTGTAGGTTGGGACTGGCTGGAGCCAGTAGTATGAGCAGCACAATTAGAATTTCACCTATTTAAGTGCATGTTGGCACCTGCTCCCGATTTCATAACCACGCTGTCTCACTGAAAACACTTTCACTTTGACTCAGCATCTTTTCTCAGTAACCATGTAGTAAAATAAAAAGAAAATACAAAACCCAAATGTTTCTTTCATTTTCATCATTTCCCTTGACTGCCTAAGAACGCAAAACGCAACACCATTTCAGTAGTCTTACCTCCCATCCCATCCCATCCCATCCCATCCCAAGACTTGCTCAATTGGCCTCCTGATCCACCTCTGACCAGCACTGTGGGACACTGGATGCTGGCAATCAGCACTTACAACCTTTTCTCCTCCCTGTACTGCGCCAAGTTGCTCCACTTGCTTGGACTGCCCACTTCCTCATGCAACAGCACTGCATGATGATGCCCAGATGCACACAATAGCGTTGCATACATCTGCATGTGTAAAAGGAAAAACACACTGCTCTTTCATCTTGAAACTGCTGAGACATCCAAAAACAATGAAAATGGCTATTTAACATATAACTGCTTCACAGAAAGTGGTGAAAGAAAGCTAGTGCACTAAGGGTGCTTCATAAATTAAATATGCCATGGTTCTATCAGAAATAACACTGACATTTCTCCCTCCTGCATTTTGACCTTTGGAATCACTCATGACTTTGCCACTTGTGATGTCATAAGGTCAAATAGCATTCAGGAAAAATATCAGTGATATTTCTGAAGGAACCATGGGATATCCCTTATATATCTATATCTATATATATTTTTTAATTTATTTATTGAGATCTTGGATAGTACCTTTGAGTACAAGCTCATTGAATAAGTTCCGTGTCTAGGCAAAAAAGCTATAAGAAATGTAAAACATGAGTAAATTACAACACAATTGTACTGGAATGACAAAGTAGAGCAAACACAGCATGTACAAGGTCATTGGCTGATCACAGTAGCCAGAGTCTGTTAAGTTACATTAGGTAGGCATTTATACGAAGGCTATGTTGGAAGCCGGAGTCAAGTACACTAAATTAGGTATTGTTTCAAGGTTATAGGAAGAGAGAAGAGCAGAGAAGAGAAGAGAAGAGAAGAGAAGAGAAGAGAAAAGAAGAGAAGAGAGGAGAGGCAGTACTTTGGGAGGAGAGATGATAGCTGATTGTGCAGGGGAAGGAGTGAGGGAGAGAAAGGAAACAGAAGCAGGGGGTGGAAGCTGGGGGAGGAGTATAGGTTATAGGGCAATATGCAGTGTCAGTGGCTCAGTAGGTAGCACACTCACCTCTGAGACCGGGAGATCAGAGGGCTGTGGGTTCAGTTCCCACATCTGGCACTTGGGTTCTCAGTACTGACACTGTAGTGCAGCATGAGAGGGGTGCTGCACTGCTGAGGTGCTGTCTTTTGGATGAGACGTTAAACCGAGGTCCCATCTGCCTGGATTGGTGGTAGTTCAGGTGGATATTAAAGATCCCATGGCACTTATCAAAAAGAGTAAGGGAAATACCCCAGTGTCCTGGCCAAATTTCCCTCATTCACTAAAAAACTACCACCAACAGCTTAATCTGGTTCAAGGTCAGTTGGCATTCATCTGTATCCCCTTCCCCTGGGTCGTGCCTGAAAATAGGCAGGATTTGTCTAGTGCACTTACCCAGTCAACAAAAACTAAATAAATAAATAAATAAACTGGAGAGAAGGGGAGGGTGGGGGTGAGCAGAGAAATTGATGGTGGGGTGGGAATGGAAGAGGATGGGTAGGAGGGTGGTGGGGTGGATAGATTGTGAAGGGAACTAAGATTAGAGGTGAGATAATATGAGGCTAGGAGGCACAAGAGTGGTGGCAGGATGGGTTAAATAGAAGGCACTGCAGGAGTGGGTTAGTGTAAGGTTAGGGGAGAGGCAGGAGAACACATGTAAGAAGTTACTGGAAGCAGGTACAGCTGACATTCTCTAATAGCTGTTGTCTCAGCAGTCTTCTGAAGGGACCAATCAAGCTTAGCGAGGAGATGTCAGGCTGTAGAGAGTTTAGCCACCCTGGGGCACGGAAAGAGAAGGACCTTTGACCCAAGGAGGTGCGACAGTAGAGAATTTTAAATAGGCAACAGTCTGAGCTTCGAGTGTTGCGAAGGTTAGTATTGGGGGAGAGAAGATTCTGAACCCCTGCGGGAACCAGGCCGAGCCTAGCATTTTTCACTAGTAAGCAGGACTGGTAGAGAAGTCTATCAGGGAACTGAAGCCAGTTAGCCTGGGCATACAAGTCACACGTGTGCGTCATGCGAGTGGCTCCTGTGGTAAATCGGCAGGCTTTGTTCAAAGCAACTTTAATGTGGCATAGGGCAGTTTCTGTGGCTGAACCATATATTACCAGCCCGCAGTCAATTAGGATCACAAGGGAACTATGCACTGCTAGTTTGAGGGCCTCAGGGGTGAGGCTATGATTGTGCCTGTGCAACAGACCAATGCGTGTAGTAACAGCCTTAGTGACTATGTCGATGTGGCGGTCAAAAGTCATTGTGCTGTCCAGCATGATCCCCAGGTATTTGAAATTCTGTACAAGCTCCAGAGGAGAACCCACCTTGTTGGTGATCAGAAGAGGGTGAGCTCTGTTCCGATATTGAGCTGTGGAGAACAACATTATTTTAGTCTTTGTATAGTTCCTCACCAGTTTCTGATCTTTAAACCATCTTTCCGCCACCGAAAAGTTGGTCTGGAGTTTGCCTTCGAGAGCGAAGGGGTTAGAGTAGCTGGTGAACAGTATGGCATCGTCTGCATAAAGAGTAGATGACAATTACAGGCAGAGGAGAGTTGGTTAAGAAAGAGGCTGAACAAGAGAGGGCCCAAAATAGACCCTTTAGGTACACCTGAGCAGACCTGATGGCTATCGGATAAGGTATTAGCAATCTTGACCCGTTAAGACCTCTCCAGCAGGTAACTGGAGAACCAAGCTACAGTGTCACGGGAGAGACCAATGCTATTGAGCTGTTTGATCAGAAGTGCTTGGCTGACAGTGTCAAACACTTTCGATAAGTTGATGAAGGCTGCGCCAACTAGGAGACCTCAGTCAAGGGAGTAGTTTACATAGCCTGTAAGTTCAAGCAGCACAGTTGTGGTGCTGTGGTGCTTTCTAAAGCCATGTTGCTCAGGACATTGCAGCTGGTGCTTTTCAAGGTGTTCGCAAAGCTGGTCCATAACTATTCTGTCAAGGGTTTTTGAGAGTGGCGGTACGATAGAAATTGGACAATAGTTCCCAGTAAGTGCCTGGTCACCACTCTTGAAGACTGGTGTGACTATCGCAGACTTCCACTTTACTGGGAACTGCGAGTACCTGAGAGAAGTGTTGAGTATATGTGTGAGTGGGGTCAGAATTTTGTCCAAGGACAGTGCTACGAATTTCAGGTCCAGTGTATCACTGCTGTACCTAGTTTTGCCCAGAACCTTTAGGCGGTATTTTCAAGCTTCCCTGGTTGTGATTGTTTTGAAGTAAAAAGGTGGGTGGGAAGGGGTAGAGGAACTATTTATTCATGCGTCAGAAGAGCTGGGTGGGTTGAAGAAGTCAGGGGGGAGTACCTCACTCAAGTCCATGAAGGCACTGTTGAACGAGTTGGCAATTGTTCTAGGATCAAGAGTGGGAGAGCCTTCAATGTTAAGCACAGTGGGGACAGATCTGCAGTCTTTACCAGTTACTTCCTTTAAGTTGTTCCAAAACTTTCTGCCATGAGGCCAGGTTTTGGTGAGGGCTTCCTTGTAGTATTGATTTTTAGCAGCCTGTATAGCCCGAGTGCAATCATTACATGCTTTCTTATAGCCTTGCAAGTCTGCCTGCTTGCTAGAAGCATATGCCATAGGCAGTCCCTTGAATTTAGCAAGTCGAGTAGGCCAGGGGAGAACCAGGGGTTGCAGTGGCCCTTGACTTTCCTAGTTTTCATAGGGGCATGCTGATCACAAATTTAATTAAAGTGGTGAATGATGTAATCTAGGGCAGTGTCAGCATTGTGTGTATTATATACCTGAGACTAGTCATGATGATGAAGATCCATCTCTAATGCTTCTAGGTGTCCCTGTATGAGAACCCTGTTGGTAATTATTCTCATGGGGGGCTTGATGTAATTATTGGACCATTTGAACAAGATAGGAGGGTGGTTGCTGAGTGCGTCTGGGAGGATAATGCTCCCCGATAAGTGACTGGGGCAGTTAGACAGTACCCAGTCAAGTAAGGTGCTGGTGCCAGTGGAGTAATTAACCCTAGTAGGAGTGGTGACCAGCTGCAAGAGGTGAGTAGCTGTGAGAGCATCTTTAAAGTTCTTGGCCTCCGGGGAGAGCCAGTTGATGTTAAAGTCCCCGAGGAGAATAATTTCAGTGTTTAGGCTCATTATATACATATCCATATCTATATCTATATCTATATATTTCTATTTCATCTTATATCTATCTATC
This sequence comes from Neoceratodus forsteri, assembly GCA_016271365.2. Taxonomy (NCBI): domain Eukaryota; kingdom Metazoa; phylum Chordata; order Ceratodontiformes; family Ceratodontidae; genus Neoceratodus; species Neoceratodus forsteri. Next base: position 1,397,481,972 of record CM028129.1, on the reverse strand, counting down.
TATCTATCTATATATATATATATATATATATATATATATATATATATATATATATACATCTACAGCTGTATATACATCTACAGCTGTATCTACATCTACATCTACATCTATACAAACACACATATATAGTGCAGTAGTGTGGATGCCCTTCATTAGTAGTAAGACAACATGAGTAGTAGGGGTAATGGTCCTGGAGCCTCTGGTACCCCGTGTGTAATGCCCCCCAAAAAATTGCCTTTGGAGAACCAGTCATGGAAACTAGCAATGACAAGGTCAACTTCAGTCTAATTGCTGAACCGGAGTATTCAGTACTGTAACATAAGTACTGTAATATACAGCACTGCCAGTAGGATTAGTTGTCATATCATCAATATCCTCACCATCAACATCATTATTATCATCAGCATCATCATCAAGTTAGCAAATTGGCAGTCATAGGCCTATTCCCTTGCAGAAAACAGAAATATGCTTTATATTTACCAGCACTTCAGCTGAGTCTCAACCACTCTGTTTATCGATTCTTCCACATCCAGATTTGGCTGATGTTGAGTTAAACCCTTCTGAACTTCATCCTGCCGGGCCTTAGAATTAGATCAGTACTGAATCCTCTGAAACAATGTTTAGTTTGAGTTTGACTAAGACTACAAATCTGTTGACCTTGATCTTGGTAAGGATGATTACTATAATGCTGATAATAATGATGAATCTCACGATTCAGTAGCAGTCTCATTTTCAGTTCCATATGAGACATCAGCGACAACAAGCTCATCAACTAATGACAAGTGTACAATCCCTATCAGTGCCTCTTCTTCAGTACTGCAGTCACTGTGGTGGCAAGTATACAAACTACTATCAGTTCCACACCTACAGATACCCTCAAAGTGTCTCTCTCTGCCAGTAGGCTCCCAGTCCTCACTGTCAGCAACACCACTAGCTCCAGTTCATTTCCTGTACCTGTGTAAGCTTTGAGGCTTACAGCACTTTGCTAGACATTGCCTAGCTTTAAAACCAATGTGCAGCATGGTGTGGAATCGTTTTTTTTTTAATACGCTGCACTGGTAGACTTCAGGCATTATGTGTGCAGTGGAAAACAACCATTTGCAGGGAGAAGAAAGTCAGCAGAATGGGAACTCCCTATGAGCTGAAGCACAATGCAGCATAACCCTCATGTAGTTTCTTATTGCACAGAGCTCACTAGGCCAGAATCTGGCAATAATGGTACTAGTGATGATTAGGATGAGTCAGAGTCAGACAATAGCAGTAGCAAGAGTCATTCTCCCAGAGGCAGTCATTGTGGCAGAGTGAGCTTAGTTCAACAGGATCCACCTTCTCCATGTAGAAGGAGCACATTAACATCTCTTGACTCAACAGCATCATCTGACATGTATGTCTTATAGCAGTATCCGGTGATAATTGTGCAACAAAAATAGTGCAACCATTTAACGCTCACAAGCTCTGAAGGTGGGGATTGCAGAATATGTAGTACTGTACCTTACTCTCATTAGACTCTCTTCCCACCATGCATCTCCCATTTTGAATGCTACTCTAAGTAGACTGTTAGCCTACTTTCAGTGAAAACATTCGTGTCCACACTTACCAGCTCCCCCATTTCATGTTGCCCAGCTAATGCTCACAGTGTCTACCCCTAAGACCCTCCTGGAAATTACATGCTACACCTTAATGATGCAATCATGGTAGAAGCAAGTATAGATATGCAGTATGCAATATTCATTTTTTACTTAGCCTACAGTGTTACTTGTTAGTTAGCCGCAGTGTTAGAAAGCAGACCATTATTTCTTTATGCTGTGTCCTGCTATTTCTGCCTTAGCCTGCAATGTACTTAGCTAGTGCTGTTTATGCTCCCAAGCATTTTTTTACAAGTGCTATATTTTACAAGCGCTGAACTATCAGCGCTATAATGAACCACGCTATTACGGTAGCATGGTATTGACAATAAACCCTTATAGCATTGTCAGGAAGAACAATACCACCAGTTCCTTGTTCACTCCTCTTGAAAAAGTCAACCAGTTAACTATAGCACAATTAATTCTTTGCAAGAACAAATTTTACTGCATCCAACAGGTACCAAAGTGACACAACTTTCTGGTTTGGCGAACAGGAATAGGTTCATACGTGGAATACGAGTCAGGAGATCGAGTAGACCTAAAGTGACTCACCATTTATCAGTGGTACTGCCTGCATTTAGTGGTTCCTATATGCTGATCCAATGAATTTTTGAATAATTCCATGGTCCTGCATGACACCACGTTGTCTGGTAGCATATTCCATATAGACACCACACACTGACTAAACTAGTTGCCTCTTTTAACTGTTCTATGTATTTCTCCTCTTATTTGATTACTGTGTGATCTAGTTTTTGGTTTGTGACATTTCTGCAACCCAATGGCTTCCTATATAAATTGATTATTACAAGCACTATAGACATAACACAGTTCACCCTTGAATCTTCTGTATTTCACAGAGTACAGACCCAGAATGATCCAGTTTATGTTACCCCATCCCACATTTTGATGTTAAATATGTAGGAGGCAACCTGATTTTTTTGTACTAAACAGGAGTCAAATCTTAATCCCAATTTTTTTTCTCACATAAATCCTACAATATTGTTTTTTTTGATGGACAAGAACAGATAACAAGAAACCCATACTGGTTCATTCAATATAAAAGAAAATTATATTTTTCATTTGTCATTTATTTAAATCAATACAGAGTTGAAAAGATGTTTATATAGGCAATTAGCAAGTAATTAAGCAACAATCTCTTTCAAATACAGTAATACATATATTCTCTCATTAGAAGTTTATTACACTGGTGACAGCCTTTTGTGCAGCATGTTTCAAATGTGCTATATGGCAACATGTTTCAAAGGATTACTACTGTACAAACCAGTATTAGGCAATAAATCCAGCATTAGAGAATTCAGTAGTACATAACAGTAGAACAATGTTATATTATCAGAAATGATGGTGCCTCAGTGAGTGGCTACTAACAATCCTCTGACGAATAAACTGGAGAATAGGAGAGGAATACAGCAATCAGAAATCACAGGCAAGGGAAAAATATACATTTGAGACAAATAAATTTGTTTAAAAGTAAACAGAGGCATAATGGATGGCTGTTGCAGACAGTATGGACTGCAAAAGCAAAGGATCTCCCACCAACAGCTTTGCACAATACACAGATGGTTGAGATAAGATAAAGACAAGTGTCCACCCAGTCTGCCTTGTTTTGACTTTCAGCTTGTTTCTAATTACCTCCCTGTAGCCAGGGCCAGGTTTAGAGTTTTGGGGGCCCCCAGTGAGATATGTTACGGGGCCCTTACTCAACCCAAACTTACTTCATCTTTTACTTTATCCAAAAATGCACATTTTATTTTCAGTGCAGCCAGTTACATATTTGTGTTTTTTATGGTGTGGTAGCATTGTTAGCCTTTGGAGCGCCACTACCATCCAGTCTGTATCTAACCTTTTTTTTTAAGTAGTTAAGTTCTCACTTTCAACTATCTGCAGTGGTAAGGTGTTCCAAACTGTTATTATTCTCTGAGTAAAAAAATGACTTCTCTTTTTTGTTCTATTTTTTTCACGTATTAATTTGTACTTGTGTTCTAGTAGTTTCATTGATGAAGTATGTTGTGAGCCCTAATGTTGTGGTATTAACATCATCTTGCATTGCCTTATAAGTCAGATAGAGGTCTCCTCTCAGTTGTCTGTAGTTAGCTGAACATAGACTTAGAGTGTTCAATCTCTCTGTATAGATATGTTCTCCCATGTTACTTATTATTTGGGTTGCTTTCCTTTGTATTCCTCCTATTAATTTAAAACTTCTTACAGTGTGAGGTTGCCAAAACTGAGATCAATATTCAAGATGGGGTTGCACCAGTCTTGCGTACAAGAGGATAATCATTTCTTTCTTCCTACTTTTAATGTTATGTAAAATACAATTTACAATTCTTTGGCATTTTTGACTGTTATCATGCAGTGTTTATCAAAGGACAGGTAATCTGTTATCCAAATTCCAAGATCTTTTTCTTCAGTTTTACTTTCCAGTATACTGTTATTCAGTTTATATTACATTTGTGGATTCTTTCAGACTAAGTGCATTACCTTGCTTTTCTTTCCATTAAATTTCATTTTGTTTTTTATTGCTCACATCAATATTTGATCTAGGTTGTTCTGAAGCTGTTTACTGTCAGTTATATTTTGTACAACACCTCCTAATTTGCAGTCATCTGTGTATTTGCAGAGCCATGCATTAGGAGTTTGGAGTGTTGATACCATTATATTAAATAAGGTGGGACCCAGAACTGACCCCTGGGGTACTCAACTTGTAACTGTTGACCAATCCGAGAAGTGTCCTTTAATGGCCACTCTTTGTCAAAGGGATAGAAACATTGAAACATAGACTTTGATGGCAGATAAGGACTCCTTGGCCCACCTAGTCTGTCCATTTCCCTGCCTACAGGATAGGCTGCAGATCCTAGTTAACCAACAGCCTATTTCTTCCTACCCCCCAACAAGAATTGCCTTATGTCTGTCCCATGAATTCTGGAATTCTCCCACAGTTTTAGACCCCACAACCTCCTCAGGAAGGCTGTTCCATGTGTCCATCACCCTCTCTGTGAAAAATACTTCCTCACATTGCCCCTGAGCCTCCCCCCCATCTTCAAATTGTGTCCCCTTGTTCTTGCACATCTCTTTTTCTGAAAGATGCTACCCTCTTGGACTTTGTTGATTCCAGTGAGGTACTTAAAAGTTTCTATCTTGTCCTCCCTCTCCCTCCTTTCCTCAAGGGTATACATATTAAGCTCCTTTAGTCTCTCCTCGTATGGCTTCTCTTGCAGACCCTGCACCATTTTAGTTGCCCTCCTCTGGACTGCCTCCATCCTGTCTATGTCTTTGTAGAGATGGGATCTCCAGAACTGGATGCAGTACTCCAGATGAGGTCTCACTAACTGTCTGTACAGAGGGATAACAACTTCCTGTTTTCTGCTGGTGATGCCTCTCCCTATACATCCCAGTATCCACTCAGCCCTCCCTACTGCCTTCTCACATTGTTTGCTAACCTTAAGGTCATCTGATATGATTACCCCCAGGTCCCTTTCCATTTACGTTATTGTTACTACTTCCCCCCCCCATTGTGTACTCTTCCCCTGGAGTTTTGTTTCCCAGGTGCATTATTTTGTACTTCTTTGCATTGAATCCAAGCTGCCATACTTCTGACCATTCCTCCAACCTTGCCAAGTCTCTTCTCATCCTTTCCATGCCTCCTTGTGTATCAACCCTGTTGCTGATCTTTGTGTCATCTGCAAAGAGGCATACTTTTCCTTCCAGTCCCTCTGCAATGTAACTTATAAAGACATTAAAAAGAACTGGACCCAGTACTTAACCCTGCGGTACCCCACTAGTAACCCCTCTTTCTTCAGAGTGGGCTCCATTTACAATTACCTACTGTATCCTGTTGTCCAGCCAATGTTTTACCCAGGCTACCACCCTGGGACCCACTCCCAGGCTGGTTAATTTGATTATTAATCTTTTGTGTGGGACAGTGTCAAATGCCTTGCTAAAGTCTAGGTAGGCCATGTCCATAGCCCCTGCCTGGTCTACTACTTTGGTCACCCAGTCAAAGAAATCAATTAGATTCAACTGACATGACCTTCCCTCTGTGAACCCATCCTGCCTTGGGTCCTGTGCCCCACTGGCCTCTAGGTACTCAACAATTCTTTCCTTCAGAAGTGATTCCATCACTTTCCCTACCACAGAGGTCAAACTGACAGGTCTGTAGTTTTCTGCCTCTGTCTTGCTCCCACTTTTGTGAAGGGGAATCACATCTGCCTTCCTCCAGTCCTCAGGTACTACACCATCCTCCCATGATCTGTTAAAAAGGGTAGTCAGTGGTGTCACTAGTTCTCCCCTTAATTCTTTTAGAATTCTGGGGTGAATTCCATCAGGCCTCATTGCTTTGTCCACCTTCAGTTTTAGGAGTTCTTTCAGAACCCTTTCTTCTGTGAAAGGACTGGGATCGACCCCCCCATGCAGAGTGCTTCTGTTAATTGGATTAGGCACCTCCCCCTCCTTCTCCACTTTTGTGAATATTGAGCAGAAGTATTTGTTCAGTATCTCTGCTTTTTCACTGTCCCTCTCTGCCCACCCACCGTCCATTCTATTCAGCCTCACTATCCCTCCCTTTGTCTTTCTATGCTCCCTGATGTACCTATAAAAGGTTTTATTCCCCTTCTTAACCGAGTTGGCTATCTTTTCCTCAGTCTGGGCCTTCCTGCTTTCTTCTGCCTTAACTGGTACAGGTCTCTGTCCTGCTCCTTCTGTGTTTCCTTATACTTCCTAAATGCTATCTTTTTCTCCCTAACCTTCCCTGCCACCTCTTTTGAGAACCATAGTGGCTTTTTCTTTTGTTTTGATTTGTTTATTCACTTTACACAAAGGCTTGTTGCCTCTGTGATGGCAGTTTTGATGTTTCCCCATTGTTGCTCCACCCCTCCTTCTAGCCTGTTAGCAAGTGCTTTTCTAAGGCACTCTCCCATCTTGCCAAAGTCAGCCCTCCTGAAGTCCAGTACTCTCACTTTTGTGTGGCTTGACTGTAGCTGAGTTTATTGTGAACCACACTGTTTGGTGGCCTCTTGTTCCCAGATGGCTACCCACTTCTAGATCTGAGATCCTCTCAATGTCCCCATCTGAGAGTACGAGGTCTAAGATTGTTCTCTCATGAGTGGGTTCCAAAACTATCTGTCCGAGGCATGTCACCTGTAGGGCATCAAGAATGGCCCTGCTCTTGGATGTGGCTGCAGCAAAGGTGCTCCAGTTAACATCTGGCATATTCAGGTCCCCAATCAACAGTATCTCCTCTTTCTCTGCCATCCTAAGGATGCCTTCTATCATGTCCTTGTCCATTCCCTCCCCCTGACATGGGGGTCTATATACAACCCCGTGCAGATTGTGGTGCCATTTCTGGTCTCTAAGGTGACCCACAGTGCCTCCTCTCCTCCCCTCCCTGTTTGCTCTTTTGTTCCATTGCTTTTATCCCTTCCCTTACATAGAGAGCTACTCCTCCCCCTGTTCTCCACTCCCTGTCTCTCCTGTAGGTTGTGTACCCTGGTATGTTAACATCCCTGTCATGGTTCTCTGTATACCATGTTTCTGTGACTGCTGCACTATCCAGGCATTTCTCTTTCATCAAGGCCACCAGTTCAGGGAGCTTGTTGCCCAGACCATGGGCATTGGTACTCATTACCCTCCATTTCTTGATGGCCTTGCCCCTTTTTGCTCCATCCCTGTCCTTATTGCCTTTGTCATTTTCTCCATTTTCCCCTGCCCTTCTCCCTATTGATATCTCTATCTTGGTGTTTACCTCACTTACTACCCTGATTTTTTTGGGAGGGCTAGGATTTCCCTGCTCCTTTCCAGTGCCTTCCCCCTTGGCTAGTTTAAATGCTTGTCAACGAAGCATTTAAACCTATCACCTAGGATCCTGGTTCCCCTCCTGGACAGATACAGACCATCATGCCAGTATAGGCCTGCATCACTCCAGGTGGACCCCAGTCCCTGATGAAGCCAAATCCCTGAGCTCTGCACCAGTTTTTCAACCACTGATTGAATCCCATGGTGTGGAGCACCCTAGCCTCACCCATGCCATAGACAGGCAGCACCTCTTAGAAGGTTACCGTGCATGCTACTTGTCTAAGGCCCTTCCCCAACTCCACAAACTCTTCCTGCACTGCCCTGATCCCTTTCTCAGTCAGGTCATTTGTCCCTAGGTGGACAATGACATCCAGCTCCCTCCCCTGTGCAGCTGCTCCAGCGATCCTGAGGATTCGCTCACTGTCCCTCCAAGCCATGGCACCAGGCAGGCACCTTACCTCCCTCTCCCCTTCCTCACCAATTCTACCCTCCTAACAATGGAGTCCGCCACCAGGAGTTGTTTCCTTCCCCTGTGGGGTCTCATGCCACCCTCCTGTGGGTCTCCTTTGTAGAGGATCCTGGCATCCTCCTTGGTCTCCACTGTGGGTGCCTCCATAGAGGAACCACGCTTTGCCAGAATGGCATATGAATTGTGGTGAGGTACAACTGGAGGGATGCACCTCTGTTCCACCACCCTCACCCTCCCCCTCCCTGAGCCCACTGTGGTCCAACTGCTCCTCTTTCTTGGCAACCTCTGAGGCAATGGTAGTGGCCCTGGTGGTCCCTGGGTGGGAGAGGTGGTCCCCCAAATCCTGGCCAACTCAGCCTGGAGATGAGCAACCTCCTCCCTCAGCCCAGAGAGGCGCCTGCAGATGGGACAACACCACATCCTCCAGAAAGTCTCCCGGAAGACTGCTGCTCCATAGCCACTGCCCTGCACCACTCCCATCATGTTTTATTTCTGGCCCCTTAACTGTTGTTTGGAATATTTACTCTTTCCTCTATTTTTTCTTTTTTTCCCTTCTTCTTCCTACTTACTTACTGCCTCTGTGCCCTTTAAGCTCCTGATCTTCTTCTTCTGAGACAAGAAGTTCCTATATTTCTCAGTAATCTCCTTACTTGCTCAGAGTCAGACCTCCAGCAGCTGGGAGGGGGGACGGAGAGCTACTCTTTTCCTTCTAGGATGGTGAGTCTTTCGTGGCTCTGTGATCACTCACTTCCTGCTCCCAAACAGGAAGTTCCTGTTGTCAGTCAAATCCTGTGCCTATAAAAGTAGAACTGGCTTAGGGTAGAGGGGAGGGAAGGAGGGCAATATAGTCCCAGTAGAGAAGCATAGTTATAACAGCAGCTCCTTCCTCTTGGTGTTCTCTGCATGTTCTCTGGCAGAAGCTATCTAGGGCAGTTTTTAAATCTGGCTTTAACCTGGCTTCCTTCTAGCTAAGCACTCCCCCTACTTTACAGCCCTTTCTACACTTAGTTAATTGCACAGATAACAATTCCTTTCAGCCACCTGAGACAAACACTTAGATAACTGCACAGATGACAATTCACGTCAGCCAACTCAAACAAACACACTAACTTTTTTTGTTTTGTTTTTACCCTATATTGAAGGTCCCAGTAGTAGAGTTCTAGTTCTTTAGTCCCAGTATAGAAGTATAGATATAACAGCAGCTCCTTCCAACCAGGAATTTATCCAGTTGATTATGTTTGGGTGTAAATGAATATTACTCAGTAACTGAAGTAGTGTGGAATGCAAGACTTTGTCAAAAGCTTTGGTGAAGTCTAGGAAGATTATATCAATAGGAAATATTTTGTCCAGGGCAGTACTTACCGGTTCAAGAAAGTTGATGAGGTTAGAAAGACATGACCTGCCAATGGTGAACCTGTGCTGTGTGGGGTCAATAAGGCTGCTATTTTTAATACAGTCTTCTATGCAGTTCTGTAATAGTTTTTCCATTCATTTTCCTACCACTGATGTCAAACTTATTGGCATATAGTTGTTAGTGTCTGTGAGTCGGCCCCCCTTATGTATAGGGGTGACAATAGCCTCTCTCCACTCCGGGATTGTTTTTCCCCTCAAAAATTGATCTATTAAAAAAGCACGTCAGAGAACCAACCAGTTCCTCTCTGAGTTCTTTCAGGAACCTGGGGGTGATGCCATCTGGCCCCTCAGTACCAAGGGGCTCCCAGCAATCACAGGGTGTAGTAGACCCCAATATACTATTTGTCTTTATATACACTTACAGCACTCACACTGAGCTGAAGATGTAGTAGTGCTGTTTATATGACTTCCAGATCCTTTGATTCCTTCCCGATCTCATGATGAACATGCTGGCAAGATCTGTGCTACCGGTTTTAGAGGTACTGACTCTGCAACTGAGGGCTTGGAACTAGTCAGTGAACAATGAGACCAAGATGTGCAGAACACAGTGTGGATCATGACAGAAGTAAAATGTATCAAAGGTGGATGATATGGCATTGGCATTGTAGGCTCAAGTAGACTGAAGAAGAGACAAGACAAAGTGACTTTGGGGAGTATGGGACAGTAAAGATGAATAGAAAATGGTCCATGTAGATGAGATTATGAAGGGAATGAGAAACGGGAAAGGACAAGTTGCTGATGGTGAGATTACTTCACCTCTATGGTCTACAAACCGGGGACAAAGCTTAAAATGTCAGAGATACATAATCAAAATCAAGGATATCATTTGAAACATTACAAAAGTTAGTAATAATAATAATAAACTTTATTTTTTAAGAGCCTTTTGAAGTACCAAAAGTTAAAACCACAATAACACAAACAGCAAATACAATAAGAGATAAAATAACAGATCCATTCAATTATACATCACTGAAGGCCTGACGTCACAAAAAAGTTTTAAGTACCTGTTTAAATCCCCCCACAGTCATGCACTCCTGTAGCTGATGAGGTAGAGAATTTCAGAGGGTAGGGGTCATAAACATAAATGCACAGGCCCGAGAGGATTTCAAAGACACCTTTGTAATCTCCAGCAACCCCTCATGAGCTGAATGGAGCTGTCGCTCGGGGCAGTAGGGAACAAGAAGCTCTTTTAAGTAGTCGGGGCGAAGTCCATGTAGGGCTTTATAAGTCAGTAAGCCGGCTTTGAAGGTGATCTGCCACCAAATCGGCAGCCACTGCAGATCGCACACAGCCAGAGTAATATGTGAAGAGTGAGAAATCCCCGTCAGCAGCCATGCTGCAATGTTCTGCACTAGCTGTAGGTGGCGGATATCAACCCCAGGAAGCCCTAAGTACAGGGAGTTGCAGTAGTCAAGGCGTGAGGTCACAAAGGCATGGACCAACGTAGGCAGATCCCAGACAGAACAAGTTGCTTGATCCTGACGATATTCCTAAGATGGTAAAAGGAAGACTTGATGACTGCCGACACCTGATATTGTAGGGTCAGGCCATCATCAAGCACCACACCAGGTCTCGTATCCGTTCAGAGGTAAAGATCTGGGAGCCCCCCAGATAAAGTCCAGAGGGCTGACCAGCCCTCATCCCCCTCTATACGGTGACCCGGATCCACAACCATCACCTCAGTCTTTCCCGCGTTCAACTTTAGCCAACTCGAATTCATCCAATCCTGGATTTCAGTGAGGCTGTTGTTAAATATCGAGAGAGCACTGTTAAGTTCTTTGAATAACTTGACTTGTGAACAAGAACGACCCAGTTTATGTTGCCCCATCCTACATTTTGATGTTAAATATGTAGGAGACAACCAGATTTATTTTATACTAGACCAGGAGCAAATTTTAATCTCAGTTTATTTTTCTCACATAAATCCTACAACATTAAGGGTTTTGATGGCCAAGAATGGATAACAAGAATCCCGTACTGTATCATTCAACAGAAAAAAAATCAGTTATTCATTTGACATCTATTTAAATTAATATAAAATTGAAAAGCTGTTTCTATAGGCAATTAGCAAGTAATTAAGCTGCAATCTCTTTCAAATTCCTAAGTACCAATATTCTCTCATGAGAAGCAAATTACACTGGTGAAAGCCTTTTTCCTATGGGGGACTGGAAAGGTATGTTCTTTGAATGGTCCCTTTTTAGCTAATTCCCTCACAACAGCAGTATTGATTTCAGCGCTTGGCATATATGGTATGCCCGGTTCTGATGATGACAGTTTACACAGTTCTTAGCAAAATTATGTGCACACATGTTAGCCTCCAGCCCTGTCTGGTAAAATTTCACTCCAAGTCCATTTATACACTTGCAAAGATGAATTGCTAAGTAAGGAGTTTGCAAGGACTTTGACTCATTTATGAACAGATGTTTTTACCTGGTCCATGCTAGCTGGTATTCTGTCTCTCTCTCTCTCTCTCTCTGTCTCTCTACTATGGTCCAATATGGTAGTTAATGTTCGGAGTAGTTAAGAGTTGTTCCTGTCTGGCTTCTTTGTAGTTATTTTGAGGCATGATAAATGGCACAAGCGACTGCATGTTGCTTCTCTCCTGCAGTCCCATAGCTTTGAAGTTCTTGTGGACAGACGTGGTGCTTGTTGCTGACATAATGGCTTCCTAAGATGATGGATCTCTCTAATGACTGGTACTTAGCTATACAGATACCCTAGTGATAACATCATTGGATGTTGAAAGATACCATACACCGACCACATTAGTAATGGCAGTCATTGGGATGTAAAAAGACGCCATGCAACCATCACTTTAGTGATGGCAATCATTGGATGTTGAAAGATGCCATGTACATCTCTCTTTCTTTTATATTTTATATAGTATATGTGACTCAGTAAACATTTTCTGACCAACATCATTAGACTGTGAGACAACTTATCAGAATTGATATAATAAATTATGTAATATTTATGAGCAAGTCAGCACTGCTTATCATCTACTGGGTATTCATAAGCACAATTCAAGAGGACTTTACATCTGAACACAGACTTCAGAAAAACAAACAGTTTATCAAAATACATGTCTCTGCACAGATGATAAATCTGAATAGCAAGGACAGTATGAAAAAGACAGGCTGGAAAAAACATAAATACATTTTGAATTTCAGGCCTACTCTTAAAAAAATCCAGGTTTCAAATATGACCTAAAAATGGTGACCCTATAGGGCCAACAGACTGCATGTCTGACATTATTTTTTGTTTCTTATCCCTACTCCTTACAACAATAATAGAAACACAAATTTTAGGAGGAAAAGAGAAACAATGTGGCTGAAATTAGGGCTTTTCCTAAAAATCACCATAGACAGTTGAGAGACATAGTTGACTAGGACTATAGCTGTGAGAGTTTACAAATTGTGTGTGATTATGGGAGTCTAGGAAAGGAAGTTGGAGTTCAGAGGGTTGAAGAGATTTTCAACATGCCCATTAAAGTCACCAGGCAGGGCTATCCCTGAGGAGGAGAGACCAATAGGGAAATGTAATTAACAAATTATGACAGGAAGCAGAGTTCAGTCTTAGGGAAGAGGGTGGGTGAAATGCTTGAAGGAGGAGAAAGACTGCACGGAGACGGTGAAAATTTGAATTTGGTCATGACTAGGACCATTATACCATCTTCTAGTCCTGAGTATCAGGACTATTTGGGGAAAATGCTTATGGTTCTCTTTTGTGCTTTTTCAAAATTACATATCAGTACTTTTTGGTTGGATGCACTCTCTTTTGCTGATCTGGAGGAAAGAGCCACAGTAGCAGACATGAAGGGATGTTATCACCGAAGTTTTGAAAAACTCAGAAATAACAACAGACACAGCTCAGCTGAAGGCTCCATGCTTTAAATGAAACCCACATCCAATGAGGAAGTGATTGAGGATTTACTTCATTTTGACACTTTAGGGGTAGACTGTGTGCTGAATTCCTATCATAGTACAGTATATATGGTGGAATGTTGTTTCTGATGGATTTCCATCCATACAGCAGAGTTGTAGTACCACAGAAATGACATCAAAATGTTGTTGTACTCTAGCAGGTTCATCACTACTGTGGTACAACAAACAACATGGAATGCTGTCCTGTGGCTGCCCTGCTAGAGCCATGACCAGGGACACTGGGAAATTTCGGAAAATTGTGCCCAAAGTTGTGGAGATTTTCCCCTATTTCTTGCAGGAACTTGCGGGGGGTTCCGCGGGCTATCTATTCATCAAATAGCCAGAAAATCTCTATCTATATGTTAATATATATGCTTCTGTTTGGTTTAGATACAAAAAGAAACACACAGAAGAAACACATAGAAAGTTACAGTTATTATAGCTGAGCTTTATTAAATCTCCAATCTATGAAATAGAATAGATTAAATGGCACACAAAAAAACTGAAATATATTTGACTTACAAACAAAGGTAATACTAACGCAGAGGGAAATAAATCATGTTTTTATAAACAGTATGGTTCCCATGTTTCATTCTTTGATAGTTTTTTATATACTTATTTACAATTCAAGTACCACACAATCCCAACACCTCACACATATTAAAGCAATTCTAACCAAAGAACGTGTTCATGCATAGACTAAAATAAACGGAGGTTTAAGTGACACATCGTAAACTTACTGAAATGTTTTGTTATATTTTAACATTAACAAAAGTTTGACATTTTCTTCCTTTAGATTGTGTCTATTGTCTTTCAGCAAGTCCGTATAAACAGAAAAAGTCTTCTCAATGTCAGCCGTGCTAACTGGCATCCACATGTACCTTTTAGCAAGCACTGCAAGTTTTTGCTGACCCTCCCTCCCACCATTCAGAGATACTGAAGTCTGCTGGAATGGACTTTGCTGAAGTTATATAAACATGCTAATCAAAGTCAGAAATGTCTGCAAGTCCTGGTAAATCCCCGATATAGTTCTCTTTGCCTTTCTCAAGTGTTGGTAGTTGTTGTGGATTGAACACATGTGCGGATTTGAATATATTGATGAATGGGTGGGTTTGGATTACATTATGCAGCTTCTCTGAGCTTCCAACATTACTTGCTGAAAGAGTTCCAGTCATGTTGCTCACTCCTCCTCCTTGCACTGTTCCAATTTTTCTACAGTTTTGGGCTTAAACTCGCCAGCTCCAGATGTCACACAAAAGTCCAGAAATAAGTGTACCTGCTGCAATCTGCAAAAAATGGTATGTCCTTGTGGGGCAGTAGTGGCTTGCAGTTCCTCAATAAGCCACACAAGCTCAGCCAAATGCTCACTAACAAATGCAGCTTGTGCCATCAACTTATTGAGGTTGCTGGCCAGCAGCAGTTTCAGTTTTTTAAATGTGGGTGCATCATATGCTGTAGAGGCTATAAATTCTGTTAAGACAGGCAAGTATTCTGAAAGGTATTCCACTGCTGTTACCCAAGAGCCCCAACATGTGACGACCACATACACTGGCATCTTTGGTATAATTCCAGCTTTGGCCTTCATAAAGGCCAGATATTCATGACGTCGCATGGTACTCTGGCAGAACACCCTCTTCACTAAACTGACAACAGTGTTCAGGTTTTCCAGCACAGTTGACCATACTTCAAGCATAAGGTTTACCAAGTGTGCAATGCAAGTCACATGCACAGCATTGAGTAAAATACCTGCCAGAACAGATCTAAAGGCTTTGAGCATGTAGCTTGCACTGTCTGTTGCAACAGCATGCACCTTGTTGAAGTTCACTCTGTTCTCATTTAAGATCCGTATTAAAGCCTGAGAGACAGTGGAATGGTTCACGCATTCCAGAAATTCAACGCCAATCAGGAGAGTCTGCTCCCTGACTTTGTTAAGAGGCAGTGCCAAAATGGCAAACACACTACAGCCTCAGGCATCTGTCGTCTCATCCAGAATTACAAAAATGTCAGTGTCCTGTGTCTGGTTCCGGAGAAATTCTTCATGCAGTGGTCGAAGTTCTTGTAGAGATGTGGTGCATAGATGAGCTGGCCCAGGAAGACTGCCACCCTGCTTCGTGTATTTGCATAGGAAGTTCTCAAATGCAGGAGCTTTTTCAAGGGGGATGTCTGCTCTGGTTAGGCACTTGATGAAGTCCATGGCAAATTCTTTCCTGTCCAGCATAGCAGTTGTAGCTCTAGTAAACGATGAAGCCAGTGACGGCTGACGCTGCAAGGTGTTACCTGAAACAAAAAACAAAACATAAATCAATATCAATGTCTGCACTTCTATTCAGATTGCTAGTCAAATTCTATAAAATATACAAGACTACCAGCCTGGTGGTGCCAAGGGCTGAGGCACTGGACACCTTACCGGAGGTGCTGGACACCTTGCCTTATGCTACACTGGCGATCTGGGTTCAGGAAGGACCCAAGGATGCCATGTTGCCAGGAAAGGGAGGGGGATGGAAGCAGGACTGAGCACTGGCTCTCCTCCTCTCTCCTGGGAAAGGGGTGGGGTCACCTGTCCGCAGTCCTACGGTCACAAGATAGAGGTCCAGTGGTAGGCGCTAATGGAGCAACTAGTAGGGTGGGGCGTTCAATAGGGCATGCATGTGTCTCCGTATGTGTGTACTTCATCGTGTAGGCCCAGGAGTTGGACAGGAGTCAGGACAGGAGTAGGACAACGAGAAAACCTTAAAAATCACTGAAAAGTACTTACGGGAAAAAAATATATAAAAGACTACTTTTTTAAAAAACATATATAAATCTAGGTGGAAATATCTTCTGGGAGGCTCAGCTGAAACAAAAACAAAGCATACAATTAGTACACATGCACATTTATATTCTAATCTTACACAATATGAAAATTTCTAGATATCTAGAAATGTAGTGGTCAGTAACTTTTTTTTTTTTAGGGGTGCTGCCTGCAACAAAAGGGAAAAAAAAACACATTTTACCATTCATAGTCTGCACATAGATAGTTACATTAAAAATTATATGAATGTGAACAGGATTACCTTCTTGTTTTTTCTTCAGTGCTGCTGCTTTTCTCTCAACATGCTACTGAGTTTTCATGTGAAGATCAATTGTGTGCTTCCGCAAGTAATCAATTGTCTGGCAGCAGAATCTGCAGAACAGCTTACCACCATCCTCATACAGGTCCTCTGGATACAGTCTGATGCGATCAGTGGCACAAACTGTGTATGACAGGTGTAGATTTTTTGCCTCTTCACGAGAAAGACATGGACGTTTTGAGCTTGGCTGAGACATTCTGTTGTACTCTTGCACCGGTTATGCAACCCACCCTCTTTCTGTCTTTGTGACAGCAATCTGATCCACAACCATTATTTATTTGATAGATGTAGGGATATATAATTAGAATCTTTACTATTTATAACATTTCCCTGCTATGCCCCAACCTCCCTTCCTCTGTGCACCTGTCCAAAGATCACAAACATAAACAGCTTTATGAACAGACACCGTTGTGAGGATGAATGATGCGATGTGCTCACTTCATGGCAGTTTGTGCCATATCAGTGGCACCAGCCCTGTTGGTATGGTATACCGGCATGGTGCAAGCTATACCAGGTGAAGCTGGTGCAAGCTGCAGCATTAGTATCAGACGATGTAAAATCCTGATTGCCCCTGGAGGACCAAATAGCTAGATAATGTTTTCCTGAGAAAAATGAGCCAAGCATCACGGAGCTGAATGGTTGACTGTGTAAAGATGGAGACTGTAACACTGCAGTGTTCACAACAAACGTGCTGAATCTCACAATTTTACGGTATTCTGCCCATTGCAATTTTTACAAACACTATACTTTCCCCATACACAGAGTAGTTCTGTGTAAAAATAATGAGTTTTTTTGTTTTCATCTCTTAACCTACCCAGCTGCGCCAGCCTAGATGCAATGCAGCACCTTGCAGTGAAATATCACAGTGTCACAATACTGCAGGGTACTGCACTGAATACTGGGTGGCGCTGCTGCAATTGACCTCAGCTACTGGAGTTGCCTTGCCATGGCACTGAGCTTGAGCATGGATTCTACCTGAATCCATGTGACCAAAGACTCCAGATATTTTTCAACATGAAGTAACAGGAGCAAGGCACTGATCTGCCGGACTAGTATATGTGTGGCAAAAACTGTTCTGTGCCAGCCAGCCCATCCACCCCACCCTCAGTCTTCACCAGCGGCCAGAGCAATTTTTTTCCACATGTGTGCTAGTCTGCCTGAGCTCTTTCCTTTACCAACCATCAAACAAGCAACAGGAGCTTGACACGGGCCTGGTGGACTGGTATACATGCAGAAAAAAATTGTTCTGGGCCAGCCTGCACGTCCGCCCCATGCCCACCATCACCTGAGGCCAGAACAATTTTTTTCTGCAAGTGTACCAAGCCCACCAGGCCCGACCCTCCACCGGCCATCAACAACAAGTGACAGGAGCTTGGCATGGGCCTGGTGGACTGGTATACATGCAGAAAAAAAATTGTTCTGGGCCAGTCTGCACGTCTGCCCCATGCCCACCATCACCCGAGGCCAGAACAATTTTTTTCTGCAAGTGTACCAAGCCCACCAGGCCTGACTCTCCACTGACCATCAACAACAAGTGACATGAGCTTGGCACGGGCCTGGCAGAATGGTATACATGCAGAAAAAAATTGTTCTGTTGTTCTGGGCCAGCCTGCATGTCTGCCCCACGCCCACCATCACCCGAGGCCAGAACAATTTTTTTCTGCAAGTGTACCAAGTCTGCCAGGCCCAACCCTCCACTGACCATCAACAACAAGTGACAGGAGCTTGGCATGGGCCTGCAGACTGGTATACATGCAGAAAAGAATTGTTCTGGTCCAGCCTGCACGTCCGCCCCATGCCCACCATAACCCGAGGTAAGAACAATTTTTTTCTGCACGTGTGCCAAGTCCGCCAGGCCCGACCCTCCACTGACCATCAACAACAAGTGACAGGAGCTTGGCACGGGCCTGGCGGACTGGTATACATGCAGAAAAAAATTGTTCTGAGCCAGCCTGCACGTCTGCCCCATGCCCACCATCACCTGAAGCCAGAACAATTTTTTTCTGTATGTGTACCAAGTCTGCCAGGCCTGACCCTCCATCAACCAATAACGCCAGACCGCAGGAGTATGGCCGCATTTGGCAGACTGGTACACGTGCAGAAAAATTAGTTCTGTGCCAGCATCCACCCCATGCCCACCATCACCCGAGGCCAGAACAATTTTTCTTCTGTATGTGGGCCAGTCTGCCAGTCCATCCCTCAATTGACCAACAACGCCAGATGCCAGGAGCATGGCACAGACCTGGCAGACTGGTACACATGGAGAAAAAAATTATTCTGTGCCAGCCTGCTCGTCCACTTCTGCCCACTATCACCAGAGGCCAGATCCTGCTGGACTGGCAGATGAGCAGGCTTGCACAGAACAATTTTTGGCCTTGGGAGATTGCCTGGCTAACATGTTTAAAACAAATAGCACTTCAGGATACCAGAAAATACAGCATACTCAAAGACATTGCTTGCCAACAATGCCAACAATCCCAGCATGTTCCTTCCCCACCACCATCCATCCAAACTAGCCAGCAAAGTAACTTACCAGAGATGCAGATTGGCACTTTGGGAACCAGGGAAAGCCTTCTGGGCAGGATTTCTGTTGTCCTCAGATGGCAGAATGCAGGCAGCAGATTTTCTTTTTTTTCCTCTCCAACTCTTGGAGAACTCCTTCCAGCGACCACGGGCTACCCACCTCTACCTCCCGCTGTGACCATTCCCTCTCCTCGTGCCACCGAGCACCACCTCCGGGTCTGAACCCTCCGGAGGTAGGGCCACCCCATCCACCTGGGGTACTCTATCTAGTAGGGCAAGGTACCTGGTGCACACAAACCCGGTCAGGAGTAGGGAAATGGCCCGGATTTGGGAGTGTGGGCAATGAAGGCCGTGGCACCTTCATCTATCTCCAGGTTGGAGTATTTTGCTAGTTTTGTTCCCATCCCTCCGGAGCATGGCTAGCAAGGTGACGTGATGCCATGACTCCACCCACCCCGGCGTTCACCATGCTGCTCAATCGGCATACCCCTGGCCACCACCAGAGGTTGCTCGATGAGCGAGCAACTCCCCCACCCTCCCCCGGGAAGAGAGAGCAGTCCTCCGGACGTTCAATCTCTTCCCCCCCCGCCGCCCCCCCGGCGACTCTCGGCTCGATCCCGAACCTGGGTCGCTGGCGTGGCGCGAGGTGTGGCATCCAGCGCCTCAACCCTCAGCGCCACCAGGCCGGCAGGCAGCAGATTTTAACAGTCAACAAGCAGGGAAAGCAGGCGGCAGGACAGATCACAATTATTTATTAATTATTATATCTTTTGAAGACTCCCAAGCGCTTTTACTGCTAGTGGACCTGAAGTGCAAATGCACCTCCTTTAGCTCTGTGCTGAAGACTTCAGGTTGGTCCAATTAATGTTTTAAGTCCCCAATTTAGCTGCAGGTTCTCTTGCTGCTTTTTTTTATTCCACGCTGGTCGCAGATCTCAGGTCTCGGGTCTCGAGGTGCAGGGCTCCGCTTGCTCACTTGCTCTTTCTCTCGCTCTCCCTCTCTCTCTCTCGCTGATCGGTCAGTCGGGGTTCCTTAGGTAAAAGTCACTCGCTCCTTAGGTGAATGTTACCTGTCCCCCCACAGTCCGCTGCATTTAAAGGCTTAGGCGGACCTGAGGGGGGACACAAAGCAGATAAAGCACGTGAAAGTATTTTAAACTCAGGGAGCCCATGACTGGATGTGTTGGTATTCCGCCCCCATTATGACATCACAGGGGGGCGGAACAGCCTTACTGGAGGGGGGATGGAGTTAGGCAAGCACTGGATGGCAGCACAATGTGGCTAAACTAAGAGAGATGCAGATTTTTTTAAGTTACCATGTGGACCACCACCAGAGCAGGCAATATCGCGGTGGAGTCATGGAGGGAGCATAAAACTGCAGAAAATGTGCAGAATTCATGCCCACGATTTTCCAGCATCCCTGGCCATGACTCTGGTGGCTAATGCTGTGACTGATTTTGACAGTTTCTATCAGACAAACACAGCATTAATGATTGAAGCAAGGAGCCTCTCATTTAGGCTCCTGAATGAAGCAGAGATACTGACATACTCACTGCAGATTAAAATAGGACACACAAACTTTTCCCCTTTTTAAATGAAAGAAAATGTTGCTGTTTCTTGCTATTTGCACCATTTGACTTGGTGCTCAGTTTTTTTTCATATACTGTAGCTTTTTGCCTCTTCATTGTCACTTTTTGCCTTTTGTCAGGCCCAGACTTGGTGACCCCCAGCCCTGCCTGCTACTCTCCCCACTGTCAAGGCAGCAGGGATCCATATGGAGCAGTGCCCGGGAATGCCGAGGGGCATCATGCTCAGCAATGGGGGACGGCATACATTTTTTTCTTGGTCTTTTCCCTGTCTCTCTAGGGCCACAACAAGACATGATCACACATGTGCGTGGAAAAGTGCATGCATGCTGGAACCAGCAGCTCCACTTCACCCACCTGGCCTAGTGCCATCCCCCTTGAGCTTGACACCACCACCACCAGACCTCCACCCAGTGGCAGCCAATAACTGGGGAAATTCACCTCTCCAATTCAAGAGAGGAGAGCTGCCTGAAGGCCACTCATTCCTTTCTCAGCCATCACCCCCAACCCCTGGCAGCCCAAGTTCATTTCCAAACTCCGCCTACTTGGGCTGTGTGGCTGGGTGTTTGTGTTTGTCTTTGTCAATAGTTTAGTTTTGGGGATTTTCATGTGTTTTGGCTTGGAGGAACTAGACCATTCTTGGATATGAGATCTATGAAAGTTTCCTGGACTAAGAAACTAGAAAACATCACCAGCAGATATTGGGATTCTCATTATAAATCAACTTTTTGGGAAGCCATCACAATCAAAGTAAGTACAGCTGAGAAATTCTACAAGCTCTGACCTGGGGAGTACAAACTGAATCCACATTTCTGTCTACCTTGTTGCTAAAGGGAACTGCATGTCTTTACGAACCATTCACAACTATTTAAACAAAGGGAAGACACTGACAAAGGGTTTTAACTTCCTGCATATGCCCCAGACCAGTGTTCCAGGAATTTAACACATCCTTTGTCTTGTTACCGTAGATCAAACAGTTTACTGGTCATATTCCTGTGGATTTGATTATTTTACATCACTTGGCAATGGGGCAAATCCTCCCCTTGGAGGCACACCACCGAAATTGATCTGTCCCTGCTCATGTGTGAGCCTTGGGTACATCTAGCCACATTGTATACAACTATTCCAATGCTGCATTTTCGACATTACCACCTGGCATTCTACTGTTCAAAAAAGAAACATGACCTTTCTCTGACTGAACTCTGCCTATGCACCCTGAAACTTGTGCTCCTCTTCCTGCTGCTATCAGGGACTGTTCACCCTAACCCCGGACCAAACACCTCAAACCAAAACAAACCAACAGGCACTCTCTCAATAATGTACCTGAACATCTGCAGTTTACTTCCTAAGCTTGATGCACTGCAAGCCTTTACCACCCAACACAACTCTGATATTCTGTCAGTAGTTGAAACTTGGCTCACCCCAAAGATTCCTGACCAGGCAGTCACCCTTCCTGGTTACAATGTCTTCCAGATTGATCGTAAGTCCAAAAGAGGTGGCGGGTGTGCCTTATATGTGAAAGACACTTTCCGAGGACACCCCATTGATTCCAATCTTCCAGCAACACCTGCTCAGATTCTTCCCATCAGACTCCTATTAGACACCCACAATAAGGCCCTCACAGTTGTCACTGTTTACATACCTCCTAAGGAACAGGGACCTGGCATAACCGCTGTCCTTGACTTTGTCAAATCCCACCCATCGGACTCCGAAATCATCCTTCTTGGTGACTTTAATATTAATTGGCTTTCAGCTGAAGGTGGGTCATTTAAGGACTCCATTTTATCAGCTAACCTGACTCAAATGGTTGACTATGCAGCCAGAAAGAACTACAGAACTGGGACCTGCACCCTACTCGACTGGATCCTAACCAACCACCCCTCTCGGATCGCGAAAACCTCAGTCCTCCCTGACTTGCTCAGTGACCACTCTCCCATCAGCTGTGCCTGGTCAAACAAATTCTATAAGTCCCCTCCAAAAATCATCACCAGCAGAGTCCTACCCCGTGGTCAGCTACTCCACCTCAAATCGCACCTCAGTCTGCAGGACTGGTCCCCCATCTTCAAGGCAACAGATATTAATACTGTACTGGAGCAATTTATTCACATTTTCAATGAAGCCTGTAATAAATTTGCCCCCCTCAAAAAGTGTAAAGTTAAATCGCTCAGTAACCCTTGGCTATCAGGAGACCTCCTAAAAAAACTTAAATCCAGGGACCACCTCTGGGAACTGGCTAGAAACTCCGGTAAGCAACTCGACATCCAGAATTATAAATGGGCACGGAATGACTGCACCAAATCCATTCGGCAACAGAAATCTGACTATTATAAAAATGCCCTCACTAACTCCTGGGGAAATGGGAGGGATTTCTGGAAAAACATTAAAGATGTCACTGGGAAGCAGTCAAAATCTTCGCCGAACATACTCAACATAAATGGGCACACTACACTCGACTCTAAAACTATTGCAAACATTTTTAACATTGCTTTCACTGACCTTAGCAGTGTTCTCCCCTCTGACTTCTTCCAAGATGTGTTAACTCCCATCCCCCCCAACTCCTCCACCCACGCCTGTCACCCACCATTCTACTTTAAAGCACTAAAGAAACATCAAGTCCAAAACTACGTTGCCAAAGCCATCAGCAAATCTAGAACAAGCAATGACACACTTGACCTCACGCTACTGGCCTTAACGCTTGACGAAGTACTTGGGCCCCTCACCAAGATCTTTAATCTCTCTCCTTCCTCTAGCCAATTCCTGTACAATTGGGAAATGGCCACTGTTACCCCAATTCACAAAAGTGGTGATAAGGCTGGCCATGCGAACTTCTGCCCTATCTCCATTCTTCCTGCCCTATCGAAGGCACTGGAACGTATAGTAGTGGACCAACTTACCGAGCATCTGGACAATTATAATATTCTCTGTAAACAGCAACATGGCTTTAGAAAAGGTCATAGTACATCCTCTGCCTTACTCAAATTCACCGGCTCCATTCACAGCTCGCTCGACAATGGACAACTAACTGGTGCTATTTTCATCAACCTGACCAAAGCCTTCGATACTGTCCACCAATCCCTCCTGCTGAGCCAACTGAAAAATGCTGGTCTCTCCAATGATTCAATCTCTTGGTTCAAAAGCTGTCTTGAAAACCGCTCCCAGTGTGTAAAAATTGGAGATGTGCACTCTGATTCCAAATCTGTCCTTTCTGGAGTCCCCCAGGGTTCAATACTGGGCCCCCTACTCTTCAGCCTGTTCCTTAACACCCTACCAGACTCCTGCACTGAACATATCACCCTGTATGCCGATGATGCAGTAATCCTTGCCACACACAGGACCAAGAAATTGCAAGAAAATCTCCAACGGCTTCTCCTCGGTTGAGAATTGGTTCACAAAGCACAAACTGATTCTTAATAAAAAAAAAAAAAACAAAGGCCATGATCTTCAGCAGCTCCCATAATACACATAAGCACTTCCAGCTCTCCGTTATCACCAGACAAGGTGCCGCACTGGAACAGGTCAAAAACTTTAAATACCTCAGGATTTCCCTTGACCCTCACCTCTCCTACACTGCCCACATTGACCATGTCGCGAAAGCCGCTAACTCCTGGCTAGGCCTGCTATTTCATCATAGGAAACACCTGACACCCGAAGCCCTCATTGTTGCTGTCCGGAGCTCCATCATATCCATCATTGATTATGGCATTATCATTTACGGCTCTGCTACAACCACCGCACTCAACCGTGTATCCACCGCCCTCAACAAGGCCTGTCGACTTGTCACTGGCTCCTAACGCCTAACTCACACCTGTGACCTCTATTCTCAAACTGGATGGTTGAATCTTGCCAATCGAATAAAACACAAAACTTGTATTACTACTAAGAAAATCTTGCTGGGTCTTGCCCCCCCTGGAGTCTATGCCCTCATACAACCGAGAATCTACACCCGACATACCAGGGGATAGAAACTTCAGCTTCTGCAAATCCCGCATTGCCGTACAACACAAGGCCAAAGATCCTTTGCTTACTGGGCCACTAGTTGGTACAAAGGTCTTCCCAGTGACATCTCATCCTCACTATCGCTCAGCACTTTTAAGACTCATCTCCACTTAACACTCACTGCCTCCAACCTCTGTGACTATTGTGGCTAAACATGTCTTTTGGTTCCATAGCTGAAGATGCCCTTTTGGATCCACATCTACTCCTGCACTTTGCCAGCACCCTCCCATCTTCACCTCCCCTGCTGGCCCATGACAAATGCCACCCAGCTGCACTACCTCTATTCTTATCTGCCTTACACCTCTCCACTCTCTGTTCCCTCAACCTACCTCCCCTTTTCTCCCATCCACGTAGTCTCCCTGATTTCACCCTCCTCCTTTCCCTTCCCTTCCCCAAAGTTTCACCTTATTGTTCTTTTTTCATCTACAAGACTATATTTTTTTTTTTTTTTATAAACTGTTATCTTTGCTTATGATTGTCTCAATTGTACCAATGACATGGAACCTTTGTAAAAGAGCTTTGGCTCAAAGGTATTTGTAATCCTAGAACAAATAAAAAATAAAATAAAATAAACTTGGATCACCGGTGCGGGAGAGGTAAGGTGGTTAAATGCCTCAGACCTGTGCACCACTGGGCCTTCACTTGGTGCCCAGTTTAAAGTAATTTATTGTGGCAGTACAAATCTTTACTCAGTAAGGAAAACATTGTGCCCATGCTCTATAAAAGAAAATGCATGGAAACTCATACACAAACAAGTATGAGCTGGCATCTTGATGTGCCATGGCAGCCACACACCTAACAAGTTTCACCCTTGACATTGAGTGGTTGTCATGGCAACATCAAGATGCCAACACAGGCTTATTGTGCATAGCTGCCCATATATTGTCCTCTATATCAAACAAACATCAGACAAAGAACCCACACTCCAGCAATGTGACAAGTGGGGGAACAGTGGGCAAGGAGGCGTGTCATCTTGTTGAGCAATGCCACACTAATTCAGACGTACAGTACTGCAATGCCACACAAATTCACCTGTTTATAAGTATAAGTTGCTAAAAACGTCATTAATGCTCCAGTTAAGGTCAAAGGAACAAAAGTTAGGAAATAAGGAGTTAGGGTTTCCCTAACACTCAACCTCCCACTCCAGGTGGAAGAGCAGGGTGTTTGCTTTCAAGCTCAACAGTCACCCCATTCTCATAAAGTCCTACACATCTGCCTTTATTTACAGATAGAATGGGGTGAGTGTTAGGCTTGAGTAGCTCCAGGGCACTCCCACATCTGCTCTTCTGCCTGGTTTGGGAGGGTGGAGTGTTAGGGAAACCCATCACCTCATTTTCCAACTTTTGTTGCTTTGACCCTAACTGGAGCATTAACAAAGTTTTTTGCAACTTATTTCCTTACTTTTTGAGATAGTATATTTTACTGTAGGCACGCAGTGTCCGAGTCCCTCCACAGATGAGTATATGTATGTAGGTGTTGAAGCACAGGGCCATCCGGGCCCTGCGCTTCCATTTATAGGACAACCGTGACCAAATTGCCAGCATAGCCATCTTATTACCTCACCTCATGTACCCAGTACAGAAAATTTTCAAAGTCTTGCCAAAACTGTAATTCTGCTCAACTGTAATGTCATTCTGTGCCACAGGTGCAAAAGTACATTTTGGCCAGGATTTGAAAAATGACAGCTGTGAAATATATGAGGTGGGGTAATAAGTAGGTTATGTTGAAAATCTGGGGTCAAAATATTTAACATTTCCAAATTTATGAGCGGGCATAGTGAAATTGCAATGCATGGTCATACCATTGGCATTTTTTCATATTTTGACCCCAAAGTTTCAACATAATCTTCTTATCACCCCACCTCATAAACCCCATAGGTGAAAAGTTTCAGATCCATGCCAAAATGTCATTCCATACCACAGGTGTCAAAACACGTTTCAGACAGGATGTGAAAAATGACAGCTGTACTGTTCATGAGATGGTGTGAAAAAATGGTTACATTGAAAATTTGGACTCAGAATATAAAAAAGTACCAAAGTTATGTGTGTGCATAGAAAGTTTTCAATGAACGCTAATAACTCAGCCATTTTGTAGGATGCAGACTACTTAACATGGTTTTGACCTCACTCGCTGAACACCGGCACTGTCATTTTGTTAATCAGGCCCAAAAGATGTTTTTGTGCAGTGACTCCAAAATCATCTTCTGGGACTGATTAGGGAAATGACAGTCACAGTGTTCATGAGGTGAGGTCCCAAAAAGGCCATGTTGAAAATTTGGTGTTAAAATACCCAAAAATGGAAAAGTTATGAACATAAGTTCAAATGCCATTGGCATACATTTTACGACACTTACCTTTATTCCTCAATTTGTGGTTCAGCTTTGAAGAGTGCAGATGTATAACAGTCCACAGAAGATGACAGCCTTTAACCTCCAGTGGTAAATATAGGGTAAGCAGGGATGTGGCGAGGTGGGTGCTTAGTGGGTGGGTCCAGATGGGAGAGGGGTACGGTAAGGACAATGAGGGACTGTTTTCTTTTTTCATGTTTAAAAATTAAAAAAGACGTCAGGGGACAGTTTTCTTTTTTACAGGTACTCATGGCATGAAGCTGCACAAGAGCACTGGTGGATGGCTGGGGTATAGAGAACCATGAGGAGGCATAGGCAGTATCAGGGCATCACAGTGTGCCCCATCTGCCACTGGTAACATTCCAGTGCCAGTCAGGTGTGAACACAATCTGGATACTGTATTGCCACACAATAAACATTGACCACCAGGTATGACTATGGAATATGCCAGCATGTCGGTGGGTGTGGTGATACCAGTCACAGTATAGCATGTTTGGTAGACCAGAGATCCCTAGCTCCAGACTGCAGGTGATGGTACATGCTCAAATGGACCCAGCCACAGCTGCCAGCCACTGCACTTCCCAGCCATCATCAGTGTCCCAGACCCACACCTCTCCTCCTCCTCCCTCTCTCTTGCAGCCTACCCCCCCTGCAAACAGCCCTGGTGCACCTACCTCTGGCATCCACACCATGAGGAAACACATTACAGTGCACTGTAACTGGCCAAAACAGACTGTTCTCTGCAATGCCGAATCACTGTTATGTAGTTCCCAGTCCCTATTAAGGTGTCTCCCTATAGATGTATGGACATGGCTGTGCCGCTGCATGTTTGGACAGTTGTTGGTATTTGTATTCTCTGTGGTGCTACTCTGATGGCCAGGTGTTACAGCATATCTGAAGTGCTTTACACAGCAGTGGTTGGGTACTATACATAGTGCCTGCAGTTGGCAACCACTCTTAGTGCACACCCCTTTCTCACCGCACATCAGCATCATTGGTTACACTGTGCCCTGTACATGTAGAGCACTGTGATCATGCCACAGCCTGTATGTACAGCAGACAGCATGGTGGTACATTTGGCTTGTTGTATGTTGCTAGTGTCCCATGACGGTGGCCAGCATAGAGATCCGAACATCCTGCTCGCATTTCAAAGGTCTGTACCTGTCTATGCTACACCACAGTGCACAGGCAATGTAAGGGGGCTTCAAAATGCCAACACAGGGAATGGGCACCTCGATGTCAGCTAATGTAAATAAAACAATGGGGGGGGGGCATCCAACACTGGGGGTGGGCATCCTGGTGTCAGATTATAGGAATTGACCGTTTTTTTAAACCAGGGAGGTAAGGGGGTGCCACTAGACACTAGGGAAATACAGTACAACATGGGGAAGGGCACAGAATTCATGATCAAGGATCCTTTTTTATGACACATGATATGAAATAGGATTCTTTTTTCATATCACGTGGTCAGGAAAAAAGATACCTAACAGGAAATAAAACACATTTCTGAGCCATATCTCTAACATTGACATGCAGATTGCACCTACGGGGGTCCCGATCAGCCAGCTAGGTGTAGTGGTCTCTTTCTAGAATGTCATTTTTGTGGCTTTTGGATTTTTTTTACATGAAAAACAAGATGGCTGCTCATGAAGAAGGAATTTTCTCTCATGGAAAAGGATTTTATTCTCATGAAAAAGGGACAGGTCTAGCAAGACTTTTTCAAGAGATCAAATCCTTTATCAAACTTTTTACCTCTATCCTGAAAAATGAACTTCCCTTAGGATATTATGGGAACTTAAAAATATAATAACTTTGCAACAAACTAATATTTTTGCACCAAAATAACAGTGACAGTTCTGTTACCCAAGTTCTTTCTACTATAAAAAAATCACACCAAAATTCCATACCATCTGGGTGCAAGACAATAAGGAAAAAACTACAAAAAGTAGTTGCTTTTTACTTTTTGACACTACCCGGATCTCAGAATCTGTACATCTGAAGGAAAAGAAACTTGCCACATGAAGAGATCTACCCTATGGGACAGCGCATACCAAATTGTGTGCAAATCCATTGAATGGTTGCAAAGTTATTAAAGTGCAAATTTGAGGTTTAACATTAAACAGGTTACTCAACCCTAGCTATAGGGGCATGACTGTGCCCCTATAATATCATAATGGAATATATTGTTTCGAGAACAAGACCTTGGGCCTTGTTTGATATCTACTGTAGTCAGATTTTTTTTTTAAATAGAGAATGAATCAACACAAAATCTGAGACTGTTTTTTTTTTTTTTTCTGTAAACAAATATTAATTTAAAATGCCAGCATTTCACTAAACTTTGACCAAGGGGCAAAACAGTTATCAGCTGCTAAGTAGCTGAATAAGATATTGTTTAGGATTAAATACCTACACATTACTGTAACCAACTCAATGTAGCAAGACAGTGTGAGATAATGTCATGTCATTAGAAATAATCAAAACATTCCTCCATTTTTGTAATCATTTTTGTGTATTGGATGGAGACTGTAATAATCCCCACTTGGGAAGGGGGTCACATTTGGAATTCTCATCTACTTTCTATTTTTCTCTCCTTACCTGGTTTCATACAGAAGCATTATCATTAGATTTATTGCAGCACAGGAATGTCAGTTCTATTCTGGACTGCTGTTCCTTTGTCAGTCTTAATACACAACCCAAAAGATCACATTCCCTATCTTTTGTGTACAATGCAAAGTAAATATCTAGTGTAAACAGAAAGTACCTTTGACTTTCCAAACAGAGTCAGCGCTTGTTTGTAATAGGTGATCGCCTGATCCAAGTTGCCAAGGCAAAATTGAGTAGCACCTAATCCTTCACAAACTTGCCACTGCCCACGTAGATCACCTAATGGTGACATACAACACATTGTCGTGTCTTTAGGGTGCTATGTAACTTTTCTGTTGTTACCAATTCTTAGTATGAACTTTTAAAAAGTATGTAAACTTCATACAAATTAAGCAGTTAACAGGTGTACCTACAGTATTAGTTATAAGAAAACTGTGCAATACTTCAAATGTCTATCTTGACTGAGAAGCATACTGGCATTGATAGCTCTTTAAAAATGAAAATGTTCAATAATTTGCTGCATAACCAAACCCTTTAGTGCACAAATATTACTTTTATCTAATGATGTCTTTTATTTGAATTGTAATAAATGCAGCCCTCCTTACCTACATCTACAAAGGCCTGTAGTGCCTGTTGGTAGTAAACTGCAGTCATGTTATAATTTGTCAGCTGGCTGTATGCATAGGATAAGTTACACAGACATTCTCCTTGAGATTTTCGTTTTCCTAAAGTACCTAAGGACAAACAGAATAAAATACACATTTTAATACAAACATTGTATGCTTGGTTATTTACAGTCATTCTAATGAAATGTGATGCAGCTTAGGTGTGTAACATTTCAGTCTCTTTGGAGGCATGGGTTCGAATCCCACTGCTGCCAGTAATACTTGGCTGGCAGTATAGATTAAAGATTAGAGTAAGGAGCTGTTAATGAGTGTGGTACATCCAACAGACCTGGGTTTGATTCCCACAACATCCACTTGCATGCTGTGTGACTCTAAGCAAGTTACTTAACCACGCCAGTGCTCCTGGGTTACCCCTGAAAACAAGGCTTCTGCCTAGTGGACCCAAGCCACAGCTGCCAGCCACTGTTTAACACGGAATAAAAAAAACATAATAATCCACATTTATGTGCATTTGTTCATGCAATTTGTGCATTGTTAAGTCCTGAATCTTTAAAGCATGCATGTCTATGTGTACTGTACGTTTTGGGTACACCTAAGACAGAGAAACTAAACGGTTAGAAGCGTCAATGTGGCATTGTGGTCAGAGCACAGATCTATTAATCTTGTGACTCAGATCGAAATCCCACCA
The DNA here is from genome assembly GCA_016271365.2 of Neoceratodus forsteri. Taxonomy (NCBI): domain Eukaryota; kingdom Metazoa; phylum Chordata; order Ceratodontiformes; family Ceratodontidae; genus Neoceratodus; species Neoceratodus forsteri. Next base: position 1,397,451,255 of record CM028129.1, on the reverse strand, counting down.
CCATCACTCACTCAATTACTCACTCTGTGACCTTGATTATGCCACTTAAAGCAACAATATTTTTGATCACTTGTAGATTTTTTTCATCAATAATGTTTTTTTCTGGAAAAAAAAACATCAATATACTAATTTTTTATTTTATTTTCTTTCATTCTTTTTTTAACTCTTTATTCTACTCCATGGGTGGGGGATGTACCCCAATTCGGTGCCCAGACCACTCTCCCAGCATCTTTCTCCAGGCTACCTGGCTGTGTGGCCCATAGCTTCTCCCTATAGCGAAGCTCCCCAGTGGCACTACGGGAGAGACTGAAGTCAACCATAAGACCCAGCCAAGGCTTACTCCTGGGGTGTCATTCGGGAGGCAGTTTGGGGGCATCATAGAGTTCCATGACAGGGGAGATTTTCTTGTTTTGGACCCCAGAGGCGCGGACATGCAATGACATCCAGGGTGGGACAGGCATGCTCCTGCACCCGACCCACTGTTGTCTGCTGTCGCCTACTCCCCTTCTTGAAGTGGATCCAGCTGTTGCACACCCAGCCTCTGCTGGGTTTTGCTGATACCCAGGGAAATCATGACCCCCCCCCCCAGAGAAGCAGAGTAGTCCATCAGATGTTCATCCTACCTCCCCCCAGCCAATGCTTTGAAACCCGTGCTTGCTCCCAAACATGGGTTACCAGCGCTGCAAGCGGACACACTTGCCACTGTGCTGGCGGGCTGCCCCCCCTTTCATTCTTAAACTAAGGCATGGGATTTTGAAGGTTTTAAAAGCCCCCATTCCTGTGCTGTGCCCATTAATGAAAAAATTAAACCTCTTGGTACTGTACATTGTTGTGCTGTTCACAGTCAGAAACATGTGGTAACAAATATCTAATACAGCCACAGTATGAATCTAGCATTTGCATTCAACAGATAACCTCGAAAGAAGAGAGTTATAAAAATTGCACATGGTGGCCATCTGCTTCATTAATTAAAAAAACTAGCTGGTTTTAAAATATCTGAGAACATAAAACATACTTGAGGATGAATCTGAGGATGTCAGAAATACATTTTTTGCTAAACAACTATACGATGATATTTTTTGCTAACAAATACTGCTGCTTTAACCTCTCTGTGCTCTACTGCCTCTCATTGTTTAGCTTTCCATAACCTCCTCCCACTCTGTTAGCCTTCTTATGCATGCCTAGTAGCTAATGCAACTGTTCTCAGGCTGACTTGTAAAGCAATTCAGTATAAAGCTCCAATTGCCATTGCCCTCCCACTAACCACCCTTCAAAGCATCTCTTTCTCCCTTGTCTCTGTTCCTGACGCCTGGAAGCTCACCACAGTCATTCCCCTTTCCAAGGGTGATAACTCTTCCAAGCATACCTCTTAACTGTACCACATTACGAGGAACGTTCCTCATTTTACTTCACTAAAGCTCCCTGTTCCACATTGTGAACACTTTTTCCACATTCAAAGTCAACATTTTAAAGCAAAAATCCATAGTAAATGATGCAAAAAATAGATTATTGAATTAATAACATACTTTCTGAACATAAATGCAACATTTTAATAGTGTTTTGAGCTTCTTAGGTAAAGATTTGATTAAGTGTTCCACATTTTGCCCATTTGTTCCACATTTTGACAGGCAGTGTTCCACATTTGGTGGATAAAAGGTTGAGAGGTATGCTTCCAAGCTAGGCAATTACCACCCTATATCCCTGCTCCCCACTCTTGCCAAACTTCAACAGCACTGCATTCTCTCTCAGCTTCCTTCCTTCCTTGACTCTTCTTCCTTTTTCACCTCCATTCCAGCCTGGGTTTCACAAATCCCACTCCACCTCAACCTCCCTTCTCTGGCTTACTGACTCCATTCTCTCTGGCATAGATCAGGGCCGCGTCACCTCTGCCATTTTTGTCAATTTGGCCAAAGCCTTCAACACTGTATCTCACACTCTCCTCCTAGACAAGCTCGCAGCAGCAGGGCTTTTCATCCCTGCCACTAACTGGTACCATTCCTGTCTTGTGAGTAGGACTCAGTCAGTCAGAATAGGCAACTCTTTATCCCCCCTCTCTCCATCAGCACTGGTGTCCCTCAAGGGTCAATCCTTGGCCTAGTTCTTTTCTTGGTCTTCCTAAATGACCTCTCTGTTCCTTCATGTACATTCCCATGTATGTGGATGACACTTTTCTCTATGCCTCTGGTGCCTCCCCCTCTGTTGTTGCAACCAGCCTCCAGCTGGAGTTCAACAGAGTCTAGCTCTGGTTTCGCACACACCAACTATCCCTCAACACCAAAAAGACAGTCTCCATGACCTTTGGCACCAGGCAAGGGCTCTCTAGGCTTACTGTCACTTCTTCCTTCCACACCCTTGATGGGGTCACATTAGAAAATGTCACCTGCTTCAAATATCTAGGACTCTGGCTTGACTGACACCTCAGCTTTTCTGGACACGTGGATGCCAGCCACAAAAAACTGTGTCCCAAACTAGGTGCTCTGTTCAGACACCGTGGCTGCAGCCTCTTACTGGCCTGCCATAAAATAGTCCAGAAAATGATTCTCCCAATTTTTGACTATGGTGACATAGTATACAGCTCAGTACCTACGTCCACCCTAGCCAGAATGGACCCCCTCTTCCACTCCTTTTGCCAGTTTGCTCTAGACTGTCCACCCCGTACTCACCACTGTGACCTTTATACCTCTCTCTCCTTCTCACCACTTGAAGCCAGACACCTTGCCCACTGTTCTTCCCTTGTCAGGATGTTCTGGCTTGGCTCATTCCCCTCTTACCTCTCCTCTATCCTCTCCGTCCCCTCTCCTCCCACTTATTTCCTCTGTAACTCTTACTACTGTACCCTGGCTCTCCCTGTGAGATCATCCACCGCAGGTCAGACTGCTTTCTCCTACTGCTTCACCAAACTCTGGAACTCCCTCCCTTTAAATATCCATTCTGCCCCATCCCCAATCACTTTCCTGTGCAACTTTATTTCCCGTTTCTGAAACTGCACCTGACCTCTTCTCTTGATGCCAGTGCTATCCCTCTATCTCCCCTTTTTCCCTAGTTCCCTCCTATTCCCCTCATTTTTACAGCCATGGGCATAGCCCAGCAGACATTTTGTATTCAGAAATGGGCTGATGTCATTTTTGCTACCATACAACATGATAGAGTGTTAAAAATAGATTCCTCCACAGAAGCCTCATTACTACACTGCCTGTGTGTGTATAGGAAGCTGTAGGGCACTATTTTTCCTTTGGCTTGAGGAATTAATTGAGCCCACAGAAAGTTAACTCATTATCTTCTGGCAGTCATTCTGTGTCAGATTACCAATGGATAGTACAGACATCATAGAAAGCTATTGGAAGTAGAACGGGTTTAACACTTCCTGGAGCTTTCTGCATAACAAATAAGCTCTGCTGTGCCTTCAGCTCCTATGAGCAGCTCATTAAGCCATTTGACACCACCACCCTAAGAGCAGTCATTCTGCTACTTTGCAGGAGATTCCATAGCAAAGTGTCCCAATGGTGCCTGTTTCCAAATAAATACACCAACTTCATTTTCTCAGGCAGGCAGTTCTGGGCTACTGTTTATATTCTACTGAATGTTCTTAATTTGCAATTTGTGACTATTGGTGTTTACAACTGAATGATAGTAACCTCATTTGTTTCACTTGCAAATAGGTAGGCATGTGTGTGTCTAATTTTTGTTTGACTTAGATTACACATAGAATCTGATCAGTTCATGACATGCCGTATTGTGATTAAATGAACTGATAAATGGGGTCTTTGGTTTCTTTTACAAATTCATTTTTTTCATAACCATGGATATAGTTTAGCCCAGCAGATGTTTTGCATTCAGAAAAGGACTGATGTCATTTTTGCTACCAAACAACATGATAGTGTTAAAAATAGAGTCTTCCATGGAAGCCTCATTACTACACTGCCTGTGTGTGTATAGGAAGCTGTAGGGCACTATTTTCCCTCTGGCTTGAGGAGTTAACTGAGCCCACAGAAAGTTAACTCATTATCTTCTTGCAGTCATTCTGTGTCAGATTACCAATGGATAGTACAGACATCATAGAAAGCTATTGGAAGCAGAATGGGTTAAACACTTCCTAGAGCTTTCTGCATAACAAATAAGCTCTTCTGTGCCCTCAGCCCCTATGAACACCTCATTAAGCCATTTGACACCACCATCCTAAGAGCAGTCATTCTGTGACTTTGCAGGACATTCCATAGCAAAGAGTCACAGTGATGCCTGTTTCCAAGTAATACACCAACTTCATTTTCTCAGACAGGTAGTTTTGGGCTACTGTTTATATCCTACTGAATGTTCTTATCCTGCAATTTGTGACTATAGGTGTTTATAACTGAATGATAACCACATTTGCTTCACTTGCAAATAGATAGGCGTGTGTGTCTAATTTTTGTTTGACTTAGGTTACACATAGAATCTGATCAGTTCATAACATACTGTATCGTGATTAAATGAACTGATAAATGGTGGCTTTGGTTTCTTTTATAAATTCATTTTTTCTGACCATGGATATACTAAAACAAAAATTTCTCAACAAAATGTTTCAAAATAAGGAGTTTAGCAGTAATTTAGTTGATATGGTGTGAAGAGCTGCTCCCTGGAAAATTACCTGGTTGGGTGGGGGGAGCTGCCACAGGCAGAATGGGACTTCATGGATGGGGGAGCCCATGGCAGCAGAAGAGGCATAATGGCATTAAAAGCTTAATGGTGTGGACATAGAGGCACCAATATTTGAGCATGACTTTGGTAGAGGACTAAGTGTGACTTGGGGGTAGGGAAACATCAGGAATTGAGTGAGTCTTGGTATTTTTAACATAATGGTTTTCTGAAACTTCAGCCTTCAATGGGTTAGACTCTGCATCCATCTGTACAGTATGTCACTAAGCCACATGTAGTGGGTTATGGGTAAAAACCAGATCACCAGACCCAGACAAGAGCTGTAAAATCTGGACTGGGCATAGCTTGTACAAATATTGCTGATCTACTCACTCCAGATGATCTGGTCTGGCTTTTATCTATCTGGTCTAGTCCTGATGGTTCCATTTCCAACCATGCCAATGAAGGGTTGAAAAACCAACTTCCAGGAGTGGACCAGATATGTAAAAGTCAGACTGAACATTGCAGTCAGAGTGACCAGACCAGCAGTATTTATGCAAGTTTCACCCAGTATGGCCAGTTTGGATTTTTACAGAACTGCTGTGGTTCAGGTCTGTCAGTCCAGTCTTCAATCAATCAATCAATCAATCAATCAATCAATCAGTCTTTATTTTATACTGAAAGGTATGTGAGCAAAAATGCCTGTTTACACAAACATCCAGTTAAGCATAAAAAGAGAACAGAACACCAGGTCAAACAATTACATAGTAAAATACAGTATAAACAGGTCTAACATAAACAGGTCTAATATAGAGATCTTGAGGGATATACAGAAGAAAGGGGAAGCAAATAAATAACAGTGACAAATTTACAGCATGGGATATGGTTGGAGGTACAATTCAGGAACATGAACAGTTGGGTGATGCATTGAAAAGAAGAAGTGCAGGTCCTGCATGCAGATGAGCATTCCCGCTGCATGATCTGCCTAGGCCCCAAACACTGGGTCAAGGATTGTGCATCCTGCCAATCCTTCAACCAGGCCACACAGATTTATTTATTGAATTTTGTTGACTCGTTAAGCCCACTGGACCTAGAAGTCCCTTTTTCAGGGGCGACTGGGTGGGGGTGGGGATACAAATGGTAAGCAACTGAAAAAGCAGAAAAGCTCAAAGTCCACTTGCTGGAGAAGTGCCTAGCTTTAATGGAAAAGGAGCTGCAGAATCTGTGGGAAAAATCTTCTTCTCCAACACCAGAACTCAAAAAGAAGGAAAAGGACAAGGAGAGGTACCAAGATTGGAATAGGTCTCCATCCACTTGGAGGTGACCATCAGGCACCACTGACACCGGAGGGGCCTCCACTTTGGTAAGTAACCCTACTGCCAGGTATCCTACTGCTCTGGCAGATCAGACCATGGCCTCCCTGCCTGCTTTACTCACAGTGCAGTTGGGGCTCTTCTTGGACAACAGAACCCCTATTGTGCTCCTTAGGCCCGTATCTTCTTGAGGGTCTATCACCAGCAGCCAGGTTGATAAGTCACTCCCCAGCCCCACTGAGGAGCACATGGTCACAACCGGTAAGCTGTACTCCAGCTCCGCTGTTGTCTGCATGGCCCAGGCTGAAAGGTCAGACGTTAGCTCTTCTGATGTCTGCATGGCAGCAGCTGATAAGATGCTCCCTGGTTCCTCTGGGGACAGTACAGCTGAGGCTGTCACGTCGGGGTCACAGGATACCCCCAACGTTGAGTTGAGCAAACTGCTGGACACGCAACAGGCTTTAGAGGGTTCTTCACTCCCACTGACCCAACCAGTCCCTCCAGGCTTGCCTGAAGATCAAGAGCTGGAGGTGGGCACTAATCTGGAGGTTCCCCCTTCTTCACCGGGTTAGTCTCTTCCTAGTTCACTCACTGGACCTATTGTTAATCCCTCTGTGGACCTTCCATTGGGACCTCCTCAACCCAAGCCCCCTTGGACAACCAGGTTATACCATCTTGGACTCCAGCTCCCCAGATGGCAGCAGGTCTTCTGTCAGGTTCTACTCACACCCCGACACCAAGTGATCCTTCACCAGGTGACCGTTCACCAGGTCAGGGTATGTCTGGCACTCCAGCCATTCCTCAAATGCTGGATGGCCTTCTGTCAGGCTTCCAGGCACTGAATCTTCCAGTGCTGGACATTTCTGTGCCTGATCCAGTGCCAGCCCCTTTGAATGTCCTTACGGGGCTGATGCCTCATCCTTCTGGACCTCCTGTTGGGCCTTCAGCCCCACCTCCTGCTAGGCCATCTGCTGCACCTCTGGCTCGACCTATGGGCAATGTTCCAGGCTATCCACTTCCACAATACCCAATGTATCCTTCTCCAGGGTATCCAACACCTGGTCTTCAACCACATTATGTACCAGGGTACCAGACAGTGGGCTATGTCTAATCAAGGGTATGCTCCTTCTGGCTTTCCCATCTCCTATCAGGCTTATGGATACCCTCAATATCAGATGTTGGGCTATCATTATACCAGCCCACTCCTCCACCACCTCCTCCTTCTCCTCCTCCTCCTCAGCCTCAGCCTCCACAGCAGCCTTAGGCTGATATCCAGGAAGTGTTTCAGACCCTGATTGAGGAGGCCAGGACCAACTAGCCTTGGAACTTGACCATCAGAAACCAGTGGCAGCCTCTACTCATGCATCCTTTCCGATCCCTAGATCAGTCTCTCCTGTGGCTTCCCACCTTTCTGAAGAAGGCTCCTCTAGACACCAGGTCAGGGATAAAACCCAGGACACTCCTCTAAAAAGGGTTCAGACCCCCAACAAGCACTCTTCAGACTCTGACTCTGACTCATCCTCCAGCTCTGGTACACATACACCTATAGAGCCTCAGCCTAAGGAGTCCCTGCAGTCCCCTCTGGAGGACCCTTCCTTTGCATAACTCCTCATAACTATACAAAATGCCTGTGGCTGGGATGTCCAGAAACAGGATTCAAAGCAGAAGAGGCTTGCAGAACATCTAGACATGACTGACACAGCTCCTTTGCCCATACTGCCTTGGACCGGGCCCCATGGAAACCTGACGTCCACTATCTGGCAACAGCCTCCATTCTGACTGTTTCAAAAAAGGCAGACAGGATGTACCATCCCCCAGATGGGGTCACACACCTTACTTGCCATCCTAATGCAGACTCAGTTGTTGTCATAGCTGCCCATGACCAGTCCTCTAAAACTAAACATTTGAGCATGTCTCCTCCTGATAAGGAGTTTAAGCAGCTGGACAATTTCAGTCGTAATATCTATTCCTCCTCCACTTACACCCTCAGGTCCTTTAATTATGTGATTCATATGGTTTCCTACCAGAAATCTTCCCTGGCCTCGCTCGAGTCCAAGCTGGAAGCTATCCAGGACCAGGAGCTTAAGGCCAAGATTGTCAGGACAGTGAGAATGGCTAAAGTCTCCTGTTGTCATACCATCCGGGCCACTTATGATACAGTAGACTCAGTTACTCACACCACAGCCACTGCTGTCTGTATTATGTGACATTCGTGGTTCAGGATTGTTGGCCTGGCACAAAACATCCAGCCCTCCATCCTGGATGCCTCTTTCATGGGATCCATGTTATTCGGAGGTGATGCCAAGGATATTATCACTGAACTGCAGGACCATGGTAAATCCATCCGTGATGTCTGCTTCATGTACCGAGGGGGTTATAAAGGCAAACATCCTTTTCATCAGGAACAGAGACACCAGACCAAAGAGGTCCCTGCTAAACGCCAGGCCAAATGCTGGTATCCAGCATCAGGAACCTCTACTCCCCCTGCCAAGTACCAGAAGCTCCCCAGAGGAGCTGCTGGCTCCCTTCCCTTGACCTGCTGAGTCATGGGGGAACCCCATCTCCTTCAGCTCCTCTAGGGGAACCAGTGGGGGGGAAGATTTGCCTTCCAGCTTCTAGGTTTGCAGGACATAACCATGGACTCTTGGGTCCTTCAGTTAATAGCAAGAGGTCACACCATAGAGTTTCTAGACAGTCCTCTGGACAACCCCCCATGAATCCCATTATCCTCCAGGGCACTTCTATCTGATAGGGGATGAGATCCAGGATCTTCTGCAAAAGTCAGCCATAGATCCCATGGCTCCAGCACAGATAGGAAGAGAGTGCTACTTCCATTTCTTCCTAGTTCCCAAAAAGAAGGGGAGTGACCTAAGATCCATCTTGGACCTCAGCATGCTTAACTTGTATGTTGAGTACAAGATGTTCCACATGCTCACCATCCAGAGACTTCTACTTCTGTTCCACAAGGGCCATTGGCTTTGTGCACTGGATATACGGGATGCTTACATGCACATCCCTGTCTACCAGGCCCACCACCACTTTCTTCAGTTTGCCTTACGGGGGAACATTACCAGTTCAAGGTCTCCCTTTTGGCCTATCCTTAGCACCTCAGGTTTTTACTAAGTGTCTAGCAGTGGCGGCTGTGGCCCTATGATGCAGAGGGATCTAATTATGCCTGTATCTGGATGACTGGCTTCTGTCAGCCTCATCAAAGAGCAGTCTGAGGGAGTCCCTCTCCTTCACCCTAGACCTCTTTTCCAGACTTGGAATAATATCCCAAGTCCCACCTCTCCCTTTCCAGCATCTAAAATTCATTTGGGGCAGTGCTGGATATGGTCCAGGGCAAGGTCTTCCTCCCATCAGATAGAGCAGAGACCCTGCAGGAACAGGCCAGATTAGTGGCCAGCTCATGCTGGACCACAGCCTGGTCGATCTTCAATCTTCTCAGGCTGATGGCAGCTGTGATCCCTACAGTTCCTCTAGCCAGACTGCATATGAGGGTGACCCAGTGGACTCTTCATGTCCAATGGGATCAGCGGCTGAACAACCTGGACCACAAGGCCCTAGTGTCCAGGTACATGAAGAAGGATCTTCTTTGGTGGCAGGAGTTGTCCAATCTCTCCATGGGGATTCCCCTTTCAACCCCCTGCTCCTACCATGACCCTTATGATGGATGCTTCATGTCAAGGCTGGGGAGCCCAACTAGGAAACCATCAGACCCAGGGAACACGGTCTCAGCTGGAAGCATCTCTACACATCAGTGTGTTAGAAATGAGGGCAGTGCTGTATGCCCTCCAGGCCTTCCAGCCTCTTCTATGTCCGGAGACACTCCTGGTTCAGACCGACAATATGTCTGTGGTCTGGTACCTGAACAAACAGGGAGGTACTCACTTCTCCCCTATATGCTGGGAGGCAATGTGAGTGTGGTACTGGGCAGTCCAGCATGACCTACACCTGACTGCTGTCCATGTGCCAGGTGTCAGCAAAGTTCTGGTAGACAGTCTCAGCCACACCACTGTCAGGGCTCATGAGTGGGAGCTAAATCAAGAGGTGGTCGAAAGCTTATTCGACCTGTGGGGTCAGCCGGAGATAGATCTCTTCGTCTTCCCATCCAATGCAAAACTACCAATTTTTGCTCACTTGTTGCCAGGTGTGATGTTTTCTGGTTAGATGCACTGTCTCTTTGCTGGACAGAGATGTTCTTGTATGCCTTTCCTCCCTTCCCAGTGCTTCAGAGGGTTCTCCTGAAGCTACAGGCAGAAGGGGTTCACATGATTCTAATAGCCCCCTTTGGCCTCATCAGATTTGGTTCCCTCTGCTTCAACAGCTATCGATGGAACCCCCAGTACCTCTGCCTCTCTGCCATGATCTTCTGACTCAGGGCAGAGCAGACTGGTGTATCCGGGCCTCAAATCCCTCCACCTGCATGCGTGGAACCTGTGGACATATATGGAATAACTCCCATTGTTATTATTTTTTTACAAAAATTGTCAGCTGTGCAGACGCATTTGTAAAAAAATGAATTATAATAGTGAGACTTCTCGAAATGTTATTTGACTTACTATAATTATGCTTGTCTATCCACTTGCTCAGTCTCCTACTTGTTTCTGTCCTTGTACTAAGTAATTACTGTTGCTTCATATCAAGTGGTTGTAGATTTTCAGATTGTGTGTGCCTGGGATGGAGCAGCAATAAAAGATAAACTATGCAATACCCTCAATAACACACCTACCCCAGTTTACTTTTACATAACACCCATTTTTAGGCCTTGTACAGTAAGATCTTCGCTCAAGAGAACAACTTGTAATAAAATATGTGAGACTTACACTGACATTTGGGTATATGCACTTTTGATATACTAATTATGTGTGTGTGTACTGTATAGCAATGTCCCAAAAAAAATCAATGAAACACATCAAATGTCTTCCTAAACATGTCTCAACATTGTGTTTATCTTCCACCTTGTCACAACATATAGCTGTCTCAGCAGTGTTTGCAATTAAGGTACAGTACCTTCATGTATATGGTAGCCCAGGTCTGTTGAGTTGATTGCTATAACAGTGCATTGAATAAAATGTGAAACATATAGATAACTGTAATACAGATGGTGGCATTATTTTTATATCTGCCCTTTCTCAATGTACCATACCTTGATTCAGTTTGTGTATGCAATGGCAATTCATGTTTATGTTTAAGCTCATGAAGCACCCTTATCTAGCTAATGCATTTACAGCCATAGTGGCTCTGCCAAAGCCTGTTTCCCTTACCACAGCCCCAATTTATATTCTTTGCTCCCTTTATCTACCTTTTCTCCCTCCCTCCTGACTCTTCTACTTCACTCCCACCTCCATCCCTACTTTCTCATGGCAGAACTATAATTCCAGAACACAGACTGGATGTTCATCTAGCTGTACCTGGTAGGGGTGGGTGAAAGTTGTGAATTCTGCTTTTGCAGAACTTCTGTGAAATTTCACAGAAATTTTGGAACTTTCTCCATTGGGGAAACTGGGATTATCTGTGGATTTTTGCAGAGTTCCACAGACTTTTTTGTGATCTGCAGAAAAATGCATATAAACTGCATAATTTATTCTATCCACAGTTTAATTAACTGCCAGTGAATGAGCATGTGCTTATACAACCACGCAGTCATTCACTGGCAATTCAGTGAGACACAGGTAGTGGAGGAGAGAGGAGGGCTGTGCTGGTGGCCCGCTTAGGGGCAGGGAGGGGGGAGCGGAGTGGTGGTGGATGAACTGTCAGGGTGGGGGGTCCACTAGGCACCAGAGAATACTGGAAATAGAGGGGGATAAGTTGGTGGACTGCCGGATGGTTTTTTTGTGGATTAAGGGAATCCAGGATAGGAGGGTGGTCCACTAGACAACAGGAAAATAAAATGTTTTTGGGTGCCATGATCGGTTGGTGGGGGGACCACTAGACACCAGGAAGGGATCGGAGTTTTTGTTTCTTCTTTATCAGGACCCATGGGCAGTAATCCTTGAGTGGTGGGGTGGGAACCACTAGATACCAGGGATCAGGGATTTTTTATTTGGGACTCACAATCAGTGGGTAGGGGGCCACTAGACACCAGGAGGGTCTGAGGAAGGGATTGAGGTTTTTATTTATTTGTTTATTTGCTGGGACCCCTGATCGGTGGGGGGGTGGATTAATGAATTAAACTGCGGTTAAAAATAAGCCTCAGAACTGACCACTGGCAGTGATCCGTTCTGCAGATTTTTTTCCCCACAGTTTAATAAATTAACCCACAGTATGTGTATTTATTCTGCAGTTTTAAGGTGAAATTTCTGCGAAAGTTGAGAAAATGATTTCTGAACTTTCGTGGAAGTGAAATTCGCACTTTTGCTGAAATTCCGCCAGCAGATTCTTGTTTTCACACACCCCTAGCACCTGGCTCTTGTGAGGTTTGCATCTGAAAGGGAAAAAGGTCTGCCTCTCCCTTACCTCCCTATTCTCTCTCTTATTACAGGCTTGGAAAACAGTGCACAGAATCTGTGTGCACCCTGGTGTGTCCAGCCCTTGTGGGGTTTGCATCCCAGATGGATGAAGAATTGCCTCTCCTTTACCTTCTCCCCCTCCTCCTCCTCCTCTCTTCTATCCTCCTCTCTGCTTTCTCCCCCCATCTGCTCCAAGGGAATTACCTCCCATGCCTAATCTTATTTTATTCATAATTTTGGAATATCATTATTTAATTCATATGCGCTGGTTGTGTGCTCTAAATTCAAACTGTATATATCTGTTCATTGTATCTTGAATCTCTGTACACTGTTGAAACCTCATTTATTATATCATATTGTTGTATAAACCTGTTGTACTTACCCACTTCCCCCTCCTCCCCAGGACGCATCTGGAAATGAACTGCTAGCTCAGTGTGCCTTTCCAGGCAACATTTTTCAAAAGAATAGTGTATGGTATGTGCTTTAAAAATATAAAGTCTTATATATCCAACCCTTTCCTAAAAGATTGTTGTGGTCTTTTTCTGTGTATGTATGCTATTTTGTTAATGTCCTTCTCTTTCAGACCTTCCCAAGGATTACTCACTGCTTACCCATCTCACTGCTCACTATCAGAGCCAGCTTTACTTTGCTGGGAGGGACCACTGGTGACACAAGTGATAACTTAGTGTGTGAGTGTGGCAAAATGACAAAGGGTGGTGCAGCTGGTGTGCTGCAGGGCAGGATGGCAAGCCTCTGGGAACCATTATCAATGTTCTGTTTGACCTGGGCCTACCCCCTGTATGCATGCACATGCTGCAGCAGCCTGAGGGATCTGTCTAGCACTACATGGATCCCTATGCTGCCAAGGATATCTCCACTAAGCCACAGCAAGTAGCAGCTATCGTGGTGGTGAACAGCAGCACACCTTCCTTGGTGGAGAACATTTCTAGGAGTCATCCACCCTCACTGCTGGCCTTTGCTATTGACATCTCAGGTTTGAGGCACAGAACCTGTCTCACTTTTATATTTCTTGCAAGCTGTGTTGCTTTACCTTTTTTAAATATTGATATTAGGGGTTGGCAGTACTGTGACACATTTTTACGAATGCAGTATTTGTATTTCCACAAGGGTCTGCATTTTTTTCCTGAATGATTTAAAAAAAAAAGATACACATAATGTACTACTTTAACTTTTGGAGGAATATTCTGACAAATGAATTGTGCAATGGCCACATACAAAGCAATATGGGTAACATGTATTCATACAGATATACAGATAAGCATACACACACTCACAGATGCACAGGCATATACACTTTTACTATACCTTCTGTGGAAGTTGAATTGTTAGACTTAGTTTTTAAAATTGGCAAGTTAGACTATAACCTAGTGGTATGGCCTCTGCTTATCATGATGCAGAAGACACAAGGTTGAATCTCACTCCTGATATATTATCCTAATGAAATTTTATAATTGTGTAACTTGGGAATCTAAATTCTTGTAATATTTCTGAAACATAAAAAGCAGTATTATTGGATCAGAAAACATTTCAATATATTACGTAACTCTGCATTTGAGGCTATAACAATAAACCTATGTGGCGTTAAAGCAGCTGTGTCACATAAAAGTGTCTCAGAAAAGCTAGTTTCAACTGCAAATTAATAAAGTTATTAGCATACCTGACAAATCTACTTTTTTATGCAGTTCTGATGCTGCACACCATGAGTTTTTTATTTACTTTCTTGATACTGAACCTTGATAGATCTACAATGCTTTTTCTAAGCCAAATGTTGTGGCTGTCTTGTTTTCATGAGAAAAAAAACTTTATAAAATAGATTTTGGCAGAACTAGAAAATGTTAACACCAAATAAGACTGGCAGATGCCTGGAGTCTTTTATAGTGAAAAAAGGTAGGGTCAATGTTCTTCCCCAGTTTCATTGCACTGTTACTTTAAGGTTATGAGTTGCTGTAGAATTGATCTCAGTGGAGGGGAAGATGAGCCTTTAATGGCTTACTGATAGGAGTGCTGGTCACTACATGGTGTGGTGATAGGTGGCTCTGTGTCTTAGCTAGCCTATCTAGTTTACTATGTGACCTCTAGGAGGAATGACCTTCCTGTTGATAAGGTAGTTGCCATCTTACTTTCAACCTGTGTGCAGCATGGCTCTTAACAGCACACATGACATGGTATCCAAAGTGAACAGAATGAGACCCCATTGGTAATTCTGAGCCCTCCATTGAGTCTGTTGTTGGGGACTCAGTAGCTGTCTATAGGGGCATGCTGCAGCATGCGTTATTATTTTTTGTAAAGAAAAAAAGCAGGAGTATTATTTTTTTGTGGGTAGCACATGGTCCAGAGTGAGAGCTGACCTGTCAGCAGAGAAGCTGAATTAGAACCAGATCATTAGCTTGCCAGTGGGACCAAAAACTTCACAGCAGCAGAAGCAGCACCAGAAAGGTAAAAAACAAAAGGAGCAGAACTGAAGTCCAGTCAGCCAGTAAGGCAGCTCCATTACTATTCTTCCTAACTATCATTGGGAGAGTGCAATAAATCCACCTTGGGGTCTTGTAGTCAGTTGGGAGCTGGAGGTGCAGAAAAGGCAAGTTGTTTAAAAGAAAAAGAAAAGTAAAGTAGCTTCTCATCAGATAGAGGACAGAAAAAGTGAAACTGATCTGGACTGAAGCAGACTTTGAAAACAAAGGTGTTTTGAGACCTGAAGCAGTGTACAATACAGCTTAAAGTGATTTTATGCAGTGAAATTTTGTGACTAAGTAATGGCAACAACAGCGACTTATCAGATCCAGCCACTTGAAGCTTTTGATTTTGCCATCCCAGATGACTTTTCAGAATAGTTCAGGTGCTTCAAAAGGTTTCATCTAGTCAGTACCCTAGCAGAGTCAGCAGTGGAGAATTAGGTGTACACCATGATATACTGCATTGGGGACAAAGCAGATGACATCCTCAGGGGGAAGATGTTTACAGATGCACAACAGAAAAACTGTAATGTATCTGAAAAAAATTAAGTGCATATTTCATAGTCTGTAGAAATGTTATCTATGAAAAAGCCAAATTTAACATATGCAGACAGGAATCAGGGGAACCCACTGATAACTTCATTACAGCATTGTACACTCCAGCTGAGCACTTATTTATTTATTATTTTATTTAGAGAAAAGTTTCACCAGGAAAGTACACTGGGCAATTGGGATTGCTTGTCTCTCAGTGCATCCTGGGGGAAAGGGAACAGGAAGAACAGACAAAAGCACAAATTGTGCATTTGCCAGTGAAGACCACAAATATGAACATAATTCAGTTATACAATGCATTATAATAGGATTTAGCAGCAATGAACACATATGGACATGTAGCCAATGGAGGCCACAATTATGAGCAGAATTCAGTTATACAATGTATAGAAAACTGTACTAAGCAGCAACAAAGGCATATAGACATAACATTGTGCAGTATGGATTGTGAGCTGGAAGTGCAGATCTAGAATTTGAATAAGTGTTAGTAAGTGCTAATTGAGTAAGTAAAATTTAAAATTTAGGGAGAAGGAGGGTGGATGGGCCAGGAGGTGATAGGCAAAGGCAGTAGGAAAGCAGTAATGATTGATGATAAGGAGTGTGATGTGGTAGGTAGGGAAGGGGTGGGCAGCCAGTTGTGCAGCTTGTGTCACTTTGGATGGTGGTCACCTTAAGTCTTGAGATGACAGCTACACGATGGGGTAGGAGAGAGAAGTTAGGTAGGAGGAGAGCAGGGTAGTTTAGGGATAATTGAGCATGTGAGAATTAGGAGCAGGTGCAGTTTGGAGAGAAGAAGTTTAGTAGTGCTGATGAGGTGGATGGGGTGGATGAGGAGTGGTGGATTTGTGGTGGTAGGGTGTTCCAGAGTTTGGGGAAATGGTGAGAAAATGCTGATTGTCCTATAGTGAGCTTGCATCCGGGGACAATCAGAGTGCGGGAGTCATCTGAATGGAGAGAACTGTGGGGGTTGGGGGAGGAGAGTGAAGGGCTGATGAGAGGTATGAGGGGAAGAGTGCCAAACCAGAATTTAGAGGTGAGTTTGGTGCAGTGGGAGAGTCGCCTGTTATCAAGAGAAGGGAAGGCAACAGAGGGGTAGAGGTTGCAGTGATGGGTAAAGGGGGAAGAGTCCAGGGTGAAGCAACAGAAAGCATTGAAGAGGGTATCCAATTTGGTTAAGGAAGACTTGGGAGTGGCATTGTAGACTATGTCACAGTAGTCAGAAATAGGTAGAATCATTTTCTGGACTAGTTCACGCCTGGCCATTAGAGGTAGACAGTTACGGTTCCTGTAAAAGGTGCTGAACTTGGGGCACAGTTTTTTCAGGATGGTGTCCACATGACCAGAAAATTTGAGGTGTTGGTCAAGCCAGACCCCAAGGTAACTAAATGAGGATGTGTCCTCGAGGATAGTCCCATCAAGGGTGTGAAAGGAAAGGGGCCGGGGGGTTAGCCTAGAGAGTCTCTGCCTAGTGCCAAAGATCACTGAGACTGACTTCTTGGCATTGAGGATAAGTTGACGAGAGCTAAGCCAGCATTGAACATTATTGAAGTCAAGTTGAAGCCTGGCTGCTACGCCATTGGAGGAGTGGCTGGAGGTGTACAGGACAGTGTCATTAGCATACATGTGTATGGAGGATGATGCACAAACTGCCGGGAGACCATTGAGAAAGAATGTAAATAGTAGTGGGTCAAGTACAATGCCCTGTGGCACATGGGTGGTAATTTGGAGGGGGGGTAGTGAATCAGCTATCCTAACTGACTGTGACCTACCTGTGAGGTAAGCTCTGAACCAGTTTGTGGCGGAGTCAGATAGGCCAGCTGCAGTAAGGTTTTCAATTAGGAGGGGGTAGAAAACTGTGTCGAAAGCCTTAGCAAATGTGGCAGAGGTGATTTGCCCACTGCCCATCCCTGTTAGGACTGAGTCAGTGAGTCTGACTAGGGAAGCTGCTGTTGAGTGGTTCTTCTGAAACCCAGATTGGAAGGGAGTGAAGAAGAAAGATGCAGAGAGCTAGGAGGAGAGTTGGGAGAGGACAAGATGTTCCTGGAGCTTTGCCAGGACAGGTAAGAAAGAAATAGGGCAGTAGTTGCCAGGAGAGGAAGAGTCACCCCCCCTTGGATAGTGGGAGGATGATTGCATGTTTCCAGGTGGTAGGGTCAAATGCAAGGGAGAAGGAGAGGTTTAGAATGTCAGCCAGTGGAGAAGAGATAGCAGATGCTGACAGGTATAGTAGCTTAGGGTTGAGGCCATATGGGGAGCTACCTTTGGAAGGGCTGAGTGCAAGGGGTGCTTCCAGAGCTTCAGTAGGGGAGATAGGGAGAAGAAAAAAGGTGAAGGTCGCAGCTGGGGGGGTAAGGGATTTTTTTATGTGGGGGCAGTGTTGGGGAAGGGGAAGAGGCTAGAAGGGCTGAAGCACAGGATGTGAAATAGAAGTTGAATTATGCTGTGACGCAAGGATAGTCAGAGATGAGGGAGTTGTTTACCTTTAGGAGTGGGGTGGGGGGTTTGTAAGGAGGGGAGAAGAGAGATTGCATGACCTTCCAAAATTTTGAAGTGTTGTTTTTATCATCTTGAAAGGTGCAGCAGAAGTATTCTGCTTTGACTAGTCGAATGGCTTTTGAGTAGGAGTTCCCGAGTATCTGGTATTTCTCAATGTCCCTAGGCAGCTTGGATACTTTGTGGGTTTTCCAAGTGAGGTCCCATGCTTGCTGGCACACCAAAAGTTCCTCCGTGACCCATGGGAGGTGGTTTCCATGGACTGTGGTGCATTTTAGAGGGACACAATTGTGTGAGACTTTGAGGAAATTTTCCTGAGCACTGTAACTATAGTGACCTATGAGAGGAACTGATTCAGGACTGGATTGTCGAGGGGCTTTGAGATGGCAGATTGGTTGAACACATGCAACTTGACAACCTCACTTTAGAGAAGACCATCACAATGACCCGACAGAGCAAGGCTGTAAGAAAAAAATGGTAAAACCTCCAACCAAGAGCAGGCAGAGGCGAGCACAAAGCACCTACAACTAACAGCAAGCCTTTGCAACTCACTATACATTGTCTTATTCTCACTGCGTTGCTCTATTTAAGGTACTGCTAATATGTAACTAATGCTTGTAACTAATTATTTTGTGTACTGGTCTGTAATCCTATGCCTTCCGTGATGCCCTCACTTATGTATTATGTAAATTGCTGTAACATGAACTGCCCGTTAGCACTGATTGTAACTAATCCCGGGTCACCCCTGAAAAAGGAACCCTTGGTCTCAGTGGGCTCATCTGGTTACCAAAATGCCATGAATAAGTGGACACCATGCAGGGTAGACATTTTTCTATTGAGAGGGGTCCGAAGAAACCTAATGCAGCTCCGAAAGTGATATAGGATCTGTGGAGCAGATGGACACCCCACAACAGAAAGGACATGCAGAAGCCATGCAGGAGGTCCGGGAACAAGCTGTCACACACAGCAGCTCAGTGTCCAACAAACAATGCCACTTGCCATGTATGCCACAGCAAAGGCCATTACATACAGTTAGTGCATATCTGTCAAAAGCAACAGTGCACGAAGTGCAAGCAGTGCCAGAGTATGACACTGAGAATGCTTTCTTGGGATCCTTTGAGGCCAAAGGAACTAGCTGGAAAATGACAGTTCTCATCAACAAGATGCCAACAGAGTTCAAGATAGACACAAGTGCAGACATCACAGCCATGCCAGCAACCCCTCTGCAAGGAACTGTGGGGCAAAATACTGCATACCTTTGTGGGCCACAAGTAAAGTCCTGATGGGGCCAGGAAGATACACCCTGAATGTTTGTGGAGTGTTCACTGCCACTATGACTAAAGGCAAAAATGCAAGCCAAGAGGACATTTACATTGTGAAGACCCTCCATACTACATTGTTCAACAGACATACAATCTAAAAACTTCATCTTCTTGCCAGACTCGATAGTGTGGAACGAAGCAGGTGGAGTGAGGAGTTCCCAACATTATTCAATGGCCTAGGAGAACTCAAAGAAGATTACTATTTTCAGCTGACACTAGGAGCAATACCATTTTCACTGACAGCACCCAGAAGGATCCCTGGTCTGCTGATGTTCAAGGTCAAAGAGGAACTTTCCAGAATTAAGAATCTGAGTGTAATTACTAAGATCGATGGACCCACAGATTGGTGTGCTGGAATGGTAATGGTCTCAAAGCCCAGATGGCGTCATAAGGATCTGTGTTGACCCAACCAAACTGAACAAGTCAGTCAGATAGGAGGGATTCATCCTCCCCTTAGTGGAGCAGATGCTGGGGATGTTGGGAGAAGGAATTCTCTTCACCAGGCTTGATGCCACTGCAGGATTTTGACAGCTACAAAGCCGATTAAATCCATACCTTCAGGACACTTGCAGTTTATATATTTAAGCGGACTATGCAATTATGTGATCTTGTCTTTTGTGAGGGTTGTTTAATATGGGCTGCATTCAAGTTGGTTTTCAGTAAGCAGTGCATGCTGGTTTTTTTTTTACTTCGGGGGTGTAATGGAACAAGTTTTGTGCTTCTGACTGTCAAAAAAGGAACTGGGGCATTTAGCTTTCTTACTTGCCTCACTTTAAAGTGCAGTACTGTCATGTACTGTGTAGTGGCATGATAGGGTATTGCTTCTATGATATTGTATGCTCATCACTGAGAGGATTTCAGTGATTTTTCCTGGTGCAGATTCTTAGGAGCAGCAAGGGAGCAGAAATTCTTCAGATTGTAGTAAGATGGTAACTGGCTTCATTTCGAGCCTTGTGCCTAATGTATTATCTGATTACCAGCAGGCCTTAGCATGCATCTTTTGCTGACAGTAGAGCATCTGTTGCACTATCCTTGTCTGGCTGGTCAGTTTCTGCAACTGCTATGGCAGTAACCTCTTTATCAATAAGTAGCCTGGTGCACTGTACATTGTCGTCAGATGCCACAAGTGTCAAAGAGGTATGCTTCCCAGTGCTGCCACTGTCTTGGGAAGGGGGGGAGTGCTAACATTTAGCTCTGATTTTTAACCAGCCTGCATATTTGTGATTGTGATATCCCCCATCTGCCAAGCCACATCAGTTTGAGAGGTGCTGGGGCTAGATAGAGAGCTTTGACTTTTCCGCCAGCGGGAGCTCCTTTTTCACGATGTGTTTCCATCCTGAAAGCTGTGCATGAATGAATGAAATGAGCTGCAAATCCAGACTTTTGGCAAAGGTAATCACCTCCCCTCTTGCAAGATTACTGTCAGTAGGTGCTAACTGGGTGCTAATAGATACAGCTGAGAAGCTGAACTGACAGTTACAGTTGCTATATGACAAGACAAAAGTCTGTTAAAGGCACTGACAGTCATCTGAGTTGAGCCATAATTATGTGATTATATGGAAGGCAATAATATGGTTAAATGGGCTTACTTACAAGGCATGAAGGGGAAATCAAGCAAGCAAAATTTTATTTATAAAATGTTATTCCAATAGATCATAGTGTTTTATAAAAATCACAGAACATAAAAACATTCAATTCAGCAAATCAAAACATTAAAAATGTATATAAACAGCAGGATTAAGTATCAAAAAATGCCAATTCAAATAAATACATTTTCGCTGGCCTGGTGGCGCTGAGGGTTGAGGCACTGGACGCCACACCTCGTGCCACGCTGGCACCCCAAGTTCGGGAGAGAGCTTGGGGAGCTGAGGGTCAGCAGGGAAGGACTGGGATTGAGCATCCATGGACAGCTCTCCTAGTCCTGAGGAGGGATCTGGGATCTCCGATGCACTGGCATCCTGCGGCTGCTGGGGGCTTTGCAGAGGCATGGCGATAGACATATGGGTCCAGGGGCACAGCGGATGTCTTCCAGGGGTGTGCAGCAGTGCGGCTCTTCAGGCGGACATCATTGCCGTCCGTGCTCAGGAGTAGAAAAGTGGAAAAAAAACCTTCCTTCGGGTGAGGCAAAGGCAATCAAAAATCAGCCCAACTGAACCTCACGCCCAAAACCGTCCATCTCTCTGGTTCTCATTTGGGTCTAGGACCACTCCTTGGGCCAAGGGGAAGTGCCCAGATCCCACTTACCCAACGTAGCCCTGAGATGTCGGTTCAGGTGGATGGTTGTGTTTGGTGGATGATGGAAGAGACCCAGAGAGATGCCCCGAAGGTAAGGGCAATAAATAAAGTATACTAAAAAACCCAAAATAAATAAGTTTTCAAGGCAGACTTGAAGGCCTCAACAGACGGGTACTCCCTAATCTGGTGAGGTAGAGAATTCCATAGGGTCAGAGCCACAAAAGCAAATGATCTAGCACCGGAAGTGGTTAAATAGACCCAGGGAATCTCTAGCAATCCCTCATCGATGGAGTGGAGAAGACGAAGGGGGCAGTAAGTACAAAGGAGATCTTGCAGATACTGCAGTCCCTGTCTGTGTAGGGCTTTGTAGGTCAGTTATCTGACCTTAAAGGTGATCCTTCACTGTACTGGCAGCCAGTGCAATCTACACAGCACAGGTGTGACAAGGCGAGATCTTGATAAGCCAGTCCACAACCTAGCAACTGCATTCTGCACCAGCTGCAGGCAGCGAAGGTCACCTCTGGTAGCCCTAGGTATAGGGTATTGCTATAATCAAGGCACATGGTCACAAAGGCATGGATCAGTGTAGGAAGGTCATCAGACTGGACCAGGTGCTTTATCCAGGAGATATTCTTCAGGCGATAAAATTAGATCTTGACAACGGCTGACACCTGAAACTTAAGCATCAGCTCGCTATCAATCATAACGCCCAGATTCTGCACCCAGTCAGAGGTCACCAGCTGAATGCCATCCAGCCATAGTCCAGAAGGCTGCCCAGTCAGTGACCTTTCTACCCGATGACTTGGGTCCACAACTAACACCTCAGTCTTATCCGGATTCAGTCTCAGCCAGTTGGCACTCATCCAATCCTGAATCTCAGAAAGGCAGTTGTTAAAGACCGAGACAACATCATTTTGTTCAGGCACAAAAGACGTACAGTTAAGTATCATCTGCATAGCAGTGAAAACTCAATCTGTACCTCTTAATAATCTCCCCTAATGGTACCGTATACACTGTGAACAACATGGGGGAAAGCACAGAGCCCTGCGGCACCCCACAAGGCAGGGGGAGAGGAGCCGAAGAAAAACTCCCAACTCCAATCTCTGCATCCTGCCAGTGAGGAATGAATGGAACCATCTGAGGACTGTACCAGACAGTCCACAGAATAGCCTCAAGTGCCCCAGCAATACCCCATGGTCTATGGTATGAAATACTACAGAGAGGTCAAGGAGGACCAAGATGGAACAACTCCTCCGATCTCTCGCTGTCAGGAGATCATTAAGTACATGAAACAACGTAGTCTCAGTGCTATGCTTCTTCCTGAAACCGGACTGGAGAGAATTATAGATGTTGTGGGTGGTCAGATGCTCCTCAAGCTGCAACACAACTGTCTTCTCAATAACCTTACCCACAAAAGGTAGGTTAGAGACAGGCCTGTAGTTTGTAGTAGTAGTAGTAAAAACATTTTTATTTACACAGGCAAAAATAATTTGACAATGCATAAAGTTTACACCATAGGTCTTATACAATGCCAGTTTTCATGGTGATCCTGTTATTGATGTTTATGTACAAATTACAAAAGGTTCCACACATTTTCAGTATTGCACATATTACATAAGATACAAATATTATATCATACTAAAAAGGAAAATGTTATAGCAACAACACACAGACATATTAACGACAAACTAGTACACATCACACATGATAACAACATGTTTATGTAAAAAGCAATATGATCAGAAGTCCTGTGTCTTGTACTAATCTAGTAACCCCTCATTTATCTATTGGGAACTACCAACAACAAGGTGTTACTCCAAACATATACATACATATTCAAGGTCCTGTTTAATTCTTTGTCCAAATTCCTTTATTGTCAAGTTCATTTCTCTTAAATCCTTTGATAATCTATTCTAAGAACTAGCAGCTCTATATTTAAATTTAAATGTGCTGTATTTATTTTGAATCCTAGGTAATTTTAGTGTACTATCCAAATTTCTCAAACAATAATTATTATAATTTACCCATTCTAATTATTTCATGAGTCTTTCAGGCAGTCAGGGTCGAGAGAAGGTTTTTTCAGGAGGGGGTGAACCACTGCCTCCTTCTGGGTATCCAGAAAAACCCCAGTCTCTAACCAACACCTAACTATCTCAGCAAGGACCAGTCTGATTTCCTCCATGCACCCCACAAGGAGGCATGTTGGACCAGAATCCAAACTACAGTAAGTCAGTCACAAGCCTCAGATCATCTTCATGACATCCTCGATTGCCAGCTGGCTAAAATCTGATCAGACAAACCAGGTGCTTGTGGCCTCACATCGATCTCCGCTCTGCCCATTTGAGTGAGTTATGTGAATCTCGGACCTGATGGTGTCAACCTTATCTGCAAAGAATTGAGTGAACTCATCACACCTCTTCTGTGAAAAAGCTCCCCGATTCTGGGGACAGGTTGGATTGCACAACCTGTTCACAGTACAGAAGAGCTGAGCTAGTCGGTTCTTTGCAGCAACAATCTCCCTGGACAGGAACTCTGCCTTCTTAAGGGAGACTGCAGATTGATAATCCTAGTAATGGGATATCAATCTAAAAGGAATTGGGACAGACAAAAGTTATTCCCTTAAACTGGCTTTCATTTAAGTGGTATGCATTTAAATGGGCTTGACTGTACATCTGTCTAAGGAACAGAAAAAACTGACCATGTTTGTTATGCTTTTTTGACATTATTGCTTTTAAAGATTGTCTTTTGACATCTCATCCACCTTGGAGCACTTCCAAAACAGAATGTGTCGAGCCCTGTAAAGCTTGGAGGGGTTGTTGGGGAAGTTCATGTCTGCGTTAGCAGGGAAAACAAAAGCTCTATGGGAACTGTTGTCACAGTCAAACCAGTAAGTTTTGGGTCCAGTTCAAGAGCAAGGGTTTACAGCTGTCAAAGCAGACACTGTGGCACTGCCTATCCTAGTCGTGTTCAATCCCAACAAAGAAAAAAAAGTAGCCACAGATGCATCATCCTTTGAACTAGGAGAGGTCCTGATGCAAAAATATGAAAACCAGTGGAAACTTATCGGGTATGCCTCAAGTGCACTGACTCCAACAGAACAGCATTATGTGCAAATTGAAAAAGAGAAACTCGCTCTAGTATGGGCATGTGAATGCTTTCATTGTTATCTGCCTAAAGCTTTGAATGGACTTGGCCCTTAGTACCTCAGTGATCTCCTGATGCCCCACATCCCTCCTAGGGAGTTAACATCTAGTGGAAGGGATCTGTTGGCTGTTCCTTCCTCCCAATTGAAGTCTGCTGGTGATCAGGCTTTGTCAGTGGCAGCCCCTACCTTATGGAATGTGCTCCCTGAAGAAATACGCACTATCAGTTCTGCATTTTCATTCAAAAAGCAACTAAAAAGCTATCTACTTCTGAGAGCCTTTCAGTAACTACAGCTGCTAAATGAAATTGTTATTAGGTCTGTGTATGTATAGTACTGTATAAGGGGATATTTCTTTTATGAATGGATATAGGTTGGGTCGTGATTTTATGTTATTTATGGTAGATTTATTTAGCCAACAATAAGACATGACAAGTTGTGGGTTATGGCCTGATAAGAGCATGCCCCAGGTGCCTTTAGCACCTAGGAAGTGCTCTTATCAGACCATAACCCACACCTCGAAGTGTCTTATTGCACTTATAAAATGGGTCCCCTAGTAAAAAATTAATAAAATTGCACATAAAAAGTGTAACTATAAGAAGAGTAAAAAAAAATATGATATCTATAGAAAAAACAAAAAGTAGTCCCTGTCATTGTATTGTACTGGGCATGTTTCATCAAAATAAACTTGGGAGCCGTGGTGTCTGTCTATTTCCTCCTCCCAACTCTCACTCCCACCCACGCGCACAAACACAAAATCCTCAACAGTATTCTTTTTTGTGTATGTTTTTTGATCAGGTAGCAAATGCTAATATAGTGTTACACAGAGGAGTGAGAGCAGGGGACTTCACCAGCTGCTGTATTTATTTAGGGCTTCTCTGAGTGTCTGCATCCTCCACACACACACACACATACATTTCTCCAAAATATGCTTTTGATTTCTTTGTGTGTGTTTTTTTATTTATTTAGGAAGCAAACTCTGAGCCATATCTCTCAACTGTCCCTGATTTTCAGGGACGTTCCTGATTTTGCCTCAAAATTTTCCTCTGTCCCTCATAAATTGCGTTATTTTGTGACTATACAGTGGGGATTGTAAGAACAAAATAATGTCAAACATTAAAGTTATATACTTCTTGTTCTTCAGAACATGAATCTTACACTAATCCCCTTATTCTATCAACTTTCTGGCTGAATATTACACATTTTTAAGATGTGTCCCTGATTTGGGATCTTTGTGCCTGATTTTTTAAGCTTTGACCCTGGTTTATGAGGCAAGATGTTGAGGGGTATACGCTGAGCGAGGGGAGGCAGCGTGTGTGCCCCTCACCAGCCGCCATATTTAGCACGGCTTGGATCATGTTTCAGCTGTTTGCTCTGCCATAAGTATTGAAAGCAACAGATGTTAAAAAAACAAAACAAAACAAAAAAACAGTTGACTGAAAGCAGGTGGAGCAGTGGGACAGGAATGGGTCTGCTGAATTGTGAAGGACCGGGCATGGTCTTTGATTTGAAAGCCGTGTCTTAGCGGCAGATGCAATGCTCACCAGATGAAGGCCAGTTTCTTTTTCTTGAGGAGCAGAGGTCAGATTATTCTATTCAAATTGGGAGAAAGGAATAAACATGTGTTTGCTCTATTGCTATTGTGCAGTGTAAAAGGTTGCTGCAGTAATGGCCCTTGTGTTGCTCGGGGGGAACTAGATGGGCAGCTCAATCACACAGCTATTTGTTGTTGGTAGCATGATTTCTTTTGTGTGGTGAGTCCTGAGCGGCTGAAGAGGTACCGGTTAGCAGGTTATGTGCTGATAAGGACACAGCTAAAGGTACCACTCAGCCAATTAGGACCCAGAAAATTCCAGACCCATTTTATAATGGTATTTATTGTACAGGCGCTTTGAGCCTTGGAAGAGCACTTTGCAGGAACTGAATAAACAAAAAAACAAACCTTGTGGGAGCACACTTCATTCTAGAGACAGAGCACAAACCTCTGGTAAGTCTTTTGAGCAACATAAGCCTAGATGATAGTTGATGAGATCCACCAATACCATTGTTCATGTTCCAGACAGGTTTTTCTTTACTACTGATGCCCTGTCAAGAATACCTCTCAAAGGACTACTTACAAAAACAGATGCACAACTCATGGAAGAAACACATACCTATCTTGCTCAAATACAAGACACTGTTCCAGCATCAGATAGCAACGTTGAGAAAATCAGACAACTACAGAAAGATTATGTTGTCTGCAAGTCATCACATTTTGCCAACATAGATGATCACCAACGGTTCAAGGTCTGGATACTATCAAACTGTTCTGGCATGAACAACACACCTTGACAGTCAAAGATGGCTTACTTCTGAGGGAACCAGAATTGTGATTCCTCAATCTCTACAGGATGCTACCCTGAAACTACTCTGTGAAGGATGCCAGGGCATACAGAAATGTTGCAAGAGAGCACAGCAGACTGTGTGGTGGCCGGGAATTGGTGCACAACTAACAACCCTGATAACCAAGAGTGAAGTCTGTACCAAACTCCACAGCAATCCAGTAGAACCATTGATCCTATCTAAATTACTGGACAGACCATGACAAAAAGTTGCTACAAATCTCTTTAACCTGAAAAGTCAGAAACTGCTCACAGTTGTGCACTGTCATTCAAGGTAGGCTGAAGCTGTTCCACTGGACTTTATCACTGCAAGTCATGTTACTAGGCACTTAAAAGAAATTTAGGCCCTGTCCACACTGCCTTCTCGGTAACGTTACAGAGTGGCTAAACCGTTACAGGGTTTTGTTAAAATGGTTCACGTCCGCATCTGTAATGTTACTGCTACCATTTTTGGATCCGATCTCAAGACCTGTTCGGAGGTAGTCTTGAGATCGGAATGAGAACCGTTACACAGTTGGTAACGGTATGCTTACCAGTGCAGACGCTTGTCTGGCTTGTGAAACAGTTCTCCTTGCTACCAGAATACCGTAGAATGTGAAATACCATTCTTAAAACCAGTAGTAAACCTGGATAATTTTCATAAATGTGGACGCAATAGCACCAGCTTATAACGTTTTCAAAAACATTACCGTCACAGTATGGATGCATACTAACGGTAAGGGCAGTAACGTTTTTGAGAACATTACAGCACACCATATTGTAGTGTGGACAGGGCCTTATAGTGTATAGTGGAGTGTTGTTCTGTACAGAATTCCATCCCTTTCAAAATGCTGTCCTACCACAGTTCCAAGGTTATGGAATGTGATTCTATCCTACTGTGGTAGGACAGCATTCTAGAACTTCTACAGACTGTATGAGTTAGTTTCATTTTGAAAGCAAAAGAACTCACAAAACACATATTTCATACAGTACTGTACACTATAAAAAAACAGGAGGAGCAACTCTATGCAGAACCAGTGTGTTTTGTCACCTCAGGGTTCTGATTCCCATGGACCTCTTGAGTTTTGCTCTCGAGGTCAGAAAGAATCAGAACCCCTCTGTGGCAGAACACACTGGTTCTGCATAGTTGCCCATCCAGTATTCTCTATTTACTTACCATGGAGTGCCTGAGGCTCTAGTTTTGGACAATGGCTTACAGTCAATTGTTCAGCCTTTCCTGATCTTTTAAAAGGCTATGGCTTTGTACATCTCACAAACAGTCCAAGACATCTACAAGGAAATGGAGAAGCTGAAAGAGCATTGCAAACAGTAAAGAGTAAACCTCTCAAGAAAGCTAATGATCCATTCAGAGCTTTACTTGCCTATTGAGCCATACCACTTCCACTTGCCAGCAGCTACAGTCTGGCAGAACTGCTGATGGGCAGAAAACTGAGAACAATCATGCCTATTTTGCCATTGCCTTTGAACCCAAACTTTCAGACTAAGGTAAAATCTAAGGCCATGAGCAGTTTTCAAGTTTCAAATGCAAACAATCATATGACTTATGACACAGAGCTCAGACTTTGCCATAGCTTCAGCCTGGAGAATGAGTCTGGATTCCTGACACAGATTTTGGCTCAGGTCACAGAACAGCTGTCACCTCATTCCTATCTTCTGCAAAGTTCACAGGGACGATTGAGACTCAACAGGCACCACTTTGTTTGCCTTCACTCCAGAGAGGGAGAAGGCCAGAGATCGGAAGATGGACTGTCACCACCTCTAAGGAATTCACCAGATGATCCACCAGAAAGTTAACCAGAAGGGGTACAGCTAGAAAACTGTGTACCATTGATGAGACCATAGCAGAAGCTGTTGAAAGACAGACCAGTCACAGAACAAGCAGTCATGAGACACGATCGGGATGGGTGTTGGTCTAACCTCACAGGTTGGACTTATAAATAAAAAAAGACTCAATGTATTAAAATAATTTTATGGCAAGTGACCTTGAGGCAGAATAATACTCCCATTGAGCCAGATGTGTTCAGGCAGTCTACCCTGATTTTCACTGATAGCTAAAGGTAACAATAACAGAAATGTTTAAACATAGTTTAAAAAGTTAAAGTAAACTAGTAAGTTGCTAGTATAAGACTGCTTGAACTTCTGTAGATATGTGCATCTATTCCAAAAGAGGAGATGTGGTGATAGATAGTGCTGTGGCTTAGCCGGCCTATCTAGTTTATTATGCGACTTCTAGGAGGAACTACCCAGAGGAACTTCCTGTTAATAAAATAGTTGCCGTCTTACCTTCAACCAGTGTGCAGCATAATTAACAGCACAAGCGACACACGGGAGACCAGGATTTGAATCACAAGCTCAGTTCAAGTTTTGCTTCGTATCTGTTTTCATTGAAAATTTAATTATTAATATCAGTTTTTCTCTCACTGATGTGGATACATTTTTGCCATTTAGTTGCTTTTGCTGTACCGATATATGCATAATTTGATGATGTGCACTAAGTTTAGAAACAGAAGGTAGCCAGAACTGGGGAAGTTCTTCTTCTTCTAAAGATGCAAGCATGTTTTTTTTTTCTCCCACTGTTCCTCCTGGAACCCCTCTCCTTTGGGCCCCCCACAATGTCACCTCTTTCTCTCACTAGACTCACCCCTCTTCTTGCACCCTTTTGGATCATGCTCCTGTTCAGACCTCCAGATGCCTTCTTGGGCCAGCGTGTCTCTGGTGGTGGCCTCCACTGGCTGTCATTGTGAGGAATGCACTTGAGAGCTAATTACTTTACTCTTCATTGGCCGCCATGTCCCTGCCAGGGACCACACTTCAGCCTAGTAAAGGAGCATGCAGCATCCAGAGGGGGCATAACCATTGGGTGTGTTGCCGAGGAGGATCCAGGTATGGGGAGAGGCAGACATGCCTTCATCAAATGTGCCAGCATGGCATTTTACCTTCTTCAGTGTCTTGTCTCCCCTCCACCCCAATTGTTCATGCGCATGCATGGCTGGCTGAGAGGGCCAGTCAGTGGGTGGTTAGCCCATGCCATCATCTGCACCTCCACCAGCCACGACCAAGAGCTGCTACAGAGTGGCTCTGTGAGTTTCTTCCCCCCAGAAGGAGACTGTCGTCTCCCTACCGGCCTCTACTCCTTATGCCCTGGGTGTGGGGCATGAACCCAGGTCACCAGCATGAGAGAGTGATACTCCATTGCTCGTCATCACGGAGCTGGCTTCAAGCATGTTTTAAATGAGGATGCATTTATCTTTTCTAAGACACATAAGAGGCATGAAGATGCTGTTCACCATTCTACCCCCTGAAGCTGCCTCTACCCTCATATTTTAACATTTATGTCCTTCTGAAGTTCAAAGACTCCCCTGCAACTCCTTTGTTGGTAATACAATGACATTAATACATTCAAGTTTGCTATTGATTCTCTTTGGTGTAGATGCATTAATTTAACGCCACCTTTCTAAGGATCACCCCTCCCATGATATTCAAAGTGAGAGCAGATTTAAGAATAGTTTGGTGACAAGTTATTGACAGTTGCAGTTGTTTATCTTGGCCGATAAAACTGCTACTGTGCAACTTGAATGTTTCCTAGAACTGGAGGGAACTGTTATTCATCATTTCTGGGAGTCATGGAAAGACAACAAATATTGGACATAGATTCACAGAAGGGGTGGGTCTTGATGGGCTGTCAATGAATCATCTGTCCTAACTGCTTTCTACATTCCTAGGAAATTAAAGCAGCAGTATTTGTTAGTTGGTAAAAAAAAATATTATCAATTTTTTTTAACAAAAATGTATTTCTGACATCCTTAGATTAATCATCAGTATATCTGTAATTTTCACAGATATTTTTAAAACAGACTTTATAAATAATTTTGTAAGTAATGACTCACATCATTAAAGATGGCCCCACTTGCAATTTAAATTTAAAAATCTCTTCCACTGAGGTTACCTGTTGAATGTACGTACTACGTGCATACTATGGCTTTATTAATATGGTGCTGTCACACATTTCTGATAATAAACACACAGTATTTATCAAGATATTTAATTTTTGTCATAGCAGGCATGACATGGGATTGGGAAATTTTAAAAACTTTAAAGGGAAACATACACCTGTCCACCTGTAATTGTGTCATGCCTCAGTGTGAGGCATGGCCCGATTAGCATTTTTACAAACTGTTTTAATCTTTTCAACTTAACAGTTGCTGAAATAAATAGATATTATCTGGTTGATCCTGCTTTCCTCCTGCTGGCGTTTTGAACTGCTTGGCGCACCCACAACTTCCCATGCATGTGACGAGCAGTTCAAAATGACAGTGAGAGGGAGGCAGGATCAACCAAGTAGTATCTATTTATTTAAGAAACAGTGAGTTGAAAATATTAAAACACTTTTTGAAAATGCTAGTTGGGCCATGCCTCACACTGCCGAGGTATAGCCCGATTACAGATGGACAGTTCCCTTAAAAATCCTGTAACTCCATTCAGGAATGAAAGAAAACAAAGAGAACATGCATTTGTCAATGCTGAAAGTTCACTGTTGGTATTGATGTTGTACATGCCTCCCATATTTTTCTGTATATATTCCTCTGCCTTGTATTTTAAGGGTGGGCGTTATGGTTGGAAACCCTAATGCCACGTGTGTTTGTTGGTATTTTTGCTCCAAATTTTCAACATGGGCTTTTTGGGACCCCACCTCATGAACAGTGGCAGTATAATTTTGTTACTCTAGCTCAAAAGGTGATTTCACACAACAAGTGTGCCATTCGGTGCCACAGGTGTGGAAACACATTTTGGGCAGAATATGAGAAATGACAGCTGTACTGTTCATGAGGAGGTGTGAAGAAATGACAATGCTGAAAATCTGGAGTGAAAATATAAAAGTGACGAAGTTAATGAAGGTAAGTGTGAGAAATCATGCGCAACGATGCTTGTAATGCAGTCATGTTTTGAATGTTTTCAACAAATTTTCAACATGGCCTTTTGGGACCTCCATCATGAACAGAGGCATTGGAATCTGTCCTGAAAGTTGATTTCACACAGTGACCACACCATTCTGCGCCAAGAGGTGCAAAAACACATTCTGGGAAGGATGCAAAAAAATGGCAGCTGTACTGTTCATAAGGGTGTGTGAAAAATGGCAATGCTGGAAATTTGCAGTTAAATTCTTAAAAATTGATGATGTTACAAGTGTGCATAGAAACTGCACAATGGACACTCACAACAAAGTCATTTTTGGGATTTTTTTCACTAAGTTTGCAACAAGGGCTTTTTGGGACCCCACCTCATGAATAGTGGCACTGTTGTTTCATTTACTGGTCCCAAAAGGTGATTTTACGCAGCGACCACGAAATCACCTTTCAGGACTGAGAAATGAAATGACAGTGACTGTGTTCATGAGGTGGGTTCCCAAGAACCCCATGCTGGAAATTTGGGACCAAAACTCCCCAAAATGGCTGCGATAGCAACCTAAGTTGAACCCCCCATTGATTGCTATTGTAGGGCTTACTGTGATTTTCTTCAGTTCCCGGTTGGTCTTTGAAGAGTGCAGGCATGTTCCCGGTCCACCAGAGATCACTGCTCCTGACCTCTGGATGTAAGTATGGGTGAGGGGGGTGTGGGGAGGCGGGGTGCACTGAGAGAGGGTGCGGGTTGGGGAAGGGGGGCCGACAGGAATGACGAGGAACCGTTTTCTTTTTTTTTCAGGTTAAAAAAAAAGATGCCATGGGTCTGTCTTCTCTTTTACAGGAACACTATTTATGGGTTTTGGCACATTGGGGTGGGCTCCCAGTGTACCAGAGTACTAGGGGGGGATCAATGCCAACCTAGGGATTGGGCACCCGAGGTCGGAGAATATAGGGGCTGGGGGCACATCCGACACTGTGAGTGGGCATTCCGGTGTCAGAAACACAACACACCGGTAGTTTTTGGTACACTGGGGTGGGCTCCCACTGTACCACATTAAAGGGGGAGTGGGGATACATGATGACAAGGGGATTGAGCACCCCAATGTTGGCAGGCGGGGGGGATCTGCTAGTGTGATCGATTGCGCTTATGCCTTCAGGCACTGAATACTCCCAGCCCATATGGAGCTTAGGCTGTGGCCTGCTCCACATGGGTGAGAGAAAATAAGGAGTAGAAAGCTGAACGTGGAGGAGGCAGGTGAGGAAAGCACCTGCTCCCACCTTTCAGGAAGGGGCCATGGGGTGCTGAGTGGGGGGCGGAGACGTCATGACACAAATAGCTGTTTGCTCTGCGGTGACCTGCAGATGAAAGGAAAAAGCCGCCACATGATTGGTGTGGCTTTTTCTTTTCAAGTGCAGATAACTTCAGGCAAAACAGCATCAGGACCAGCCTGGTTGATGATTGGTGTGATACTGTCAAGCCCCTTGCAGAGCACTCTGCATTGGACAGACAGTGTCACACCCCTCAAAAGCCACTATCCCAAGGAATTTGCAGCACATACGTGAACTCAAAAATGGGTATATTGATCTTTTTGTAAGAAAAACACAATTGCTGAAAAAACTACATGGTGACTAACAAATACTGCTGCTTTAACACACATTTATATAAATGATCAGTTTATCTTGGCCCTATTCCTCTTTTAAATTTCAGATCATTGTACAACTGACCTATTTTTTAAAGAAAACAGTTTCTGTATATTGAGAAAAAATCTTGATCTTTGATTGGTCCACAACCAGTCACATAATATACTCAGTTTTTGAACTGTTGACCAGTCTGAAACCAGCAGTAGTCAGTAGTTCCTCAGAAGAGGCAATAATTCTTTGAACTATTGCCCACTGAACAGGTCACTCAAACCCACGATCAGTCAAATGGCACTCGTATTCATATGCACCTGTGGGCAAATATTTATTGTTCCTTGGTTCTAGTGGTCCCCCTCCCAATCCTCATTTTGTTACAACATTCCCCAGTAGTCTAATGCCCTCCTTCTGGGTTCTTATTCCACCCTCCTACTCCCCCTTGACCATCATCATTTTTTTTGTAAACATATTTTATTAAGGCACTGCAGAATACATATAATAAATATACAGAAAAAGCAAATGCAAGTCGCATTTACAATATGAAAAAAAAATACATATGGAAATAGAGAATAATGGATAGGCAAGTGCATGTTACAAATTTATTTTACACACCTGAGGAGTGTGATGACCCATAAACCTCAAGAACGAAGCTCAAGAGGTTTATGAAGTCATCCAAAAAATACATAAGCACACACTTGCCTATCCTTTATTTTTTATAATTACTGGTACAGGGAGTGAATGGCAATGTTAAGCAGTTCTGTAATACTGTCAGACAGACACAGACATAGACACAGATACACTCACTCACTCATTCACTCACTCACTCACTCACTCACTCACACACTCACTCACTCACTCACACACTCACTCATTCACTCACTCACTCATTCACTCATTCACTCACTCACTCACTCACTCACTCACACAAACTCACTCACTCACTCACTCACACACTCACTCACTCATTCACTCACTCACTCACACGCTCTCTCACTCGCTCACTCACACACTCACTCACTCACTCACTCATGCACTAACTCACTCACTCACGCACTCACGCACTCACTCACTCACACACACTCACTCGCTCACTCACACACTCACTCACTCACTCATGCACTAACTCACTCACTCACTCACTCACTCACTCACTCACTCACTCACGCACTCACTCACGCACTCACGCTCTGTCCAGTAACGACATTTCTTTCTTTCTTTCTTTCTTTCTTTCTTTCTTTCTTTCTTTCTTTCTTTCTTTCTTTCTTTCTTTCTTTCTCTCTTTCTCTCTCTCTCTTTCTTTCTTTCCTTCCTACATTTGAACAGCTTTTTTTTAAATGGTACTGCTGAACTGCAGTAAAGTCAGGCAGAGTTATACTGGAGATCACGATGGGTCAGACCAAAGCTCCTACTGAAGGGTAGCAACAGCAGGATCAACCAGATATATTTTTTATGTTATAAAGGCAGGATCAACTAGATAAATAGTCAATATGTTGTACAAGTCACCTGTGACTGAAGGGAAACTGATCACTGTGGCTCCTTGGTAGTGAGGAAACGGAGCTGCCATGTTTCTTGAAGTGTTAAGCACGTCCAAATACAGAGTACAAACCAATGAGGTGTGCACATACTGGGATTGACACAGCTATGGAAAGAAAGTTTTTAAAATGCCATAATAACTGGTTTTGGGGTTATTACAGCATTTGAAAGATGTCTGTAAAGGGGGTCACCAGTAATTATTAGGAATATCTATCTTATGTCATGTCATGTCATGGCCTATACAGTATAGGATGGCACCAAGCAGAAAATCACATTGGAATATAGCAATGGCAGAATTAATACTTATTTTCAGTAGATCAAGTTGTAGTCACCGTAGAATCCTTCAAGTGGTTATTTATTACAAATGTTGAATATCACATTGCCAACTTCAATGAGACAACATTATTTGAGACTGCATTCATCAAAGGTTCCTAGATTAGCTTACAGTTGTGCCCCTGGCCCTTAGCATTATAATGATAATTTCCCAGTTTCATGCAAAAAGACATGTTGTTGAGCCTGTGAGCTACCGTAGGAGTGAGGAGTTTATCCAATTTTTTACAGTTGTTTTCTTAGCATTAACTAGGGCTTTCTCTCATAACTTACTGCTAGTACCTTTCTTGGTGTGGGAGGACTGAGACTCATTAATCACCAAAATAAAATCAGAAGGAGATTTCCTCTTGAATGGTAAATCCGTACAACCAGGCTTATACTAAGCTGACCTATCGGAAAGAGCTTGGTGGACTACGAATACCTAACTTCTTTCTCTAGTACTGTGCTATACACTGTTGTAAAGTACTTAGGAGGAGTTCTCCCGTTACCAGCCTCCCAGATGATTCCTATATTCCCCTGTGGCTTTCACTGGAACAATGCCTCTGCCACTCACAGGGCCTTGATATAGGTAGTCTTATTTATGCCAAACCATCCAAACTCCCTAAACCACTGTGTGCTTCTCTGATATGGTAGTCTCTCAAGGCTCTCCTCTAGATTTATTCCCACCTTGGTCTCGCGCCACATAAGGATCTGATCCAACCCTTATTTGATAATATACATTTCTGAATCGTGAACTACACCATTCCCTCGAGCTTCTGTCCACCTGTCTATAGATGGTAGGCTCAGACCTGCAGATGCAGTTCAGGAAAGGTTCCACACTCCCACTTATCATCCCTTTAAACATCTGCAAGTGAACAGTGCAATCTCTTCATTTCTGGGTCCCTCCCATGGTAGGATGTTTCTAACCCTTTGATGCAAATACTTGTTGACACCACTGTTCTAGGTCACCCTATGTCCAAATTTTATGACCTTCTCCAACACCATGACCTGAATAACCCTCAGGGGATATGCCTCTATTGGAAGCATGAGTTAGATCTTAATCTGAGTGAGAGGGAGTGGCTGCAAATTTGGCAGCGTCTATACAAATACATCAAACAGGACTGCCTTCTATTTCTACAAATCTGCATACTGCATAACCTCTATTACTCCCCCTCAAATTTATATAGGATGAGTAGATCTGCATCCCAACTCTATCAGTTGCAGGAATTCAGAAGGGTAATTAAAACACATCCTCTGGGATTGTGCCCTGGTGTCTCTTTTCTGGCTGGCAATCCATGGCGCTCTGGATCCAATGTTGGGTTTGAATTCTTACTTTATACACAGATCTGTCTACTGGGTCACTTTCCCAAGGATATGCTAGATTGCTGCAAAGCTTTTATGTCCCTGATCTCAGTGGTGGCCAAACTCATTATAGTTCGACACTGGTTAGATCAAATCAGGCCCTCTCTTAGGGAATGGCATTCAGAGGTGCTCCAGGTCCTCAAAATGGAGCAACACATTGCCCAACAGCAGAATCGCCATGAAGCATTCCATAGCAAGTGGGCCCCACTACTGGCCCTTTAACCCCTTATGCACTGTCTTTAATTGAGCCCAGGTTTACATGGGGGAGTTTGGCTGCTCACATGTTTCTTTCGACAGGAAAAGGGCTGTTGCTCTAACTCCCATCTGTTTGGTACCCTCCTGGTATGCTTATTCTGGATGAGCTCCCGAATTATTCTCAACCCCGTATGTGCTCTGGGGTGAGAGGGGAGAGGTAGGTGTAGGGCTGGGTGAGGCTGAGGCTGGGGGAAGCACTGAGTCCAAACAGTGCTGGTCACAATAGCGCATGCAAGATGCAATTGACAAAAATGGGACCTTTTTTTTTTGTGAGGGGCTGTGCACCCACACATCCTGACACGGGGGGCTCTGCCCACCACACTGCCTGGACTTAAAGATTCGACTACGGGGGGGGGGAGTGGATCACGGGGCAAGTTAAATTTCTGGGGCTTTAGAATACTGTTTCCATAGCCCCTTGAAAAAAAAAAAATTCCCGAAATAGGCAAAATAACTGGAGACCAGGATTAGAACCCTGGTCTCCAATAGCGCTGGCCGAGCTACTATATGCCTCAACCCTCCACATCATGGGAGCAGCTCAGCTAGCTACCGGATCCCTGTTGCTCTTATCCTTACTTCAGGACTATGGGAGCGACCAGGAGTGCGCTTATAGCAAGTGCTGTAAATCCCTGGTAGCTGTCCGTATGAACACTTACCAGACTAGCGCCATACAGTACGGCGCTATTCTGGTAGCACTCATCTAACCGGGTACCTTGGGGGGAGGGGAGGTGGTGGGGTGGATAGGATGTAGGCAATTTTAATCACTTAGGCCTTATTACTGTTGATTGTAGTTCATGTATTTTCAAGGCCTTGTATGTTTATTCTTACAGTGTTCCACATTATTGTATGGTTCTTTGTCCTTATTTCAAATTGGGTGGAAGATGTTGGTTGAATGTATGTTGTTTGTTTGTCTGCTTTTGGTAACTGGGTAAGTGCACTAGGCATAGCAATGTATGTATTCATGTTTCAAAATGTTTAATAAATTGAAAAAAAAATTAGAAGGAGAAAAAGGTAATTTACTCTGCATCACTTTTTCCATAATCCTGTGTATCTCTTTCCAAAATGGGGCCACTTTGTCAAAAATAAGAGCCATGTGTAGAAAATCACCATCTTCAACCAGGCATTTAGGGCAGTGAGGACTAAGGTGGAAATTGTTTAACCAGGAAAGGCACACTAAGCCAAAGCTTGTTTCCAGGTGCGACCTGTGAGCAAAATGAAGTTAAGTGAAGTTAAGGGCATCATCATCATCATCACCGATGACCTGAAATCATCCAAGCAGACCACTAAAGCAGTAGGTAAGTCTAGGGGGATCTTAAGGTGTATTAGTAGGGGTATCACAAGTCGGAAGAGGGAGGTAATAATCCCTCTTTACAAGACACTGGTTAGGCCCCATCTGGAGTACTGTGTGCAGTACTGGAGGCCACACCTTCACAAGGACATTAACCAAATTGAGGCAATCCAGAGAAGGGCAACAAAAATGGTGCAGGGACTGCATCAGAAAACATATGAGGACAGATTAATGGAGCTCAATATGTATACCCTAGAGCAAAGGAGGGAGAAAGGTGATATGATCGAAACATTCAAATACCTTAAGGGTATTAACAAGGTGAAAGAGCCTAACATGTTTCAATATAAGAAAAATAGCAGGACAAGAGGACACAGCATGAGATTAGAGGAGGCTGATTATGGGGTAATGTGAAGTTCTTTTTACAGAAAGGGTGGTGGATGCATGGAACAGCCTACCTCAGGAAGTGGTGGATATAAATACAGTGCAGGGCTTCAAGCAGGCATGGGATAGGCATAAGGGAGTAATACAGATGAGTATGAATAGATAGGCCATTGACAGAGCAAAGGCAGATGGCACCATTTATAAGGTAAAAAAAGAAACGGGCAGACTGGATGGGCCTTGCGGTCCTTATCTTCCGTCAACTTCTATGTTTCTAAGTGACTTATTCAGGGTCACACAGTATGCAAGTGGGGGTTGTGAGATTCAGACCCAGGTCTCCAGGTTTGCAGCTCAGAGCTTTAAACCACTGTGCTATACTGCCTCCAATAGGGGAAGGTCTATAACAATGAAGTCATACTGGTGTGAGCTAT
Source organism: Neoceratodus forsteri (assembly GCA_016271365.2). Classification (NCBI taxonomy): domain Eukaryota; kingdom Metazoa; phylum Chordata; order Ceratodontiformes; family Ceratodontidae; genus Neoceratodus; species Neoceratodus forsteri. Next base: position 1,397,412,191 of record CM028129.1, on the reverse strand, counting down.
GCTCTGTATAACAAATTATACTGGATTCTCCTTAACATGTTAGAACCGGAGCATGCGTGTATGTGTTTAATGGCGCGCTCCCAGGACTCCAAGATCAGATGGACATCTAAATCAACATTCTATCTTCTCTGCGCCTGATCTATTGCATGGCCTCTGCCCCTAGAAATAGCCTGTAAAAGGCAGTCAAAGTCTGAGAGACAGGCTGAGGATGAAACAGAATCTCCTCACTGGGGGATGTCAAGGTAGAGCAATTAGAAATATAGTGCTTGATTTGCAGAAAGGGAAAAAGTCTTCAGCATGTAGGGAAAACTCCTCTTTTATTGTATATTTCAGCATTCCCCCCTCGTGCATGTCTCCCACATAATTAAGTCCTTTTTTGCTCCACCTTAATAAGACTTGGTGCATGGGAACATTATACAGTACCCCCATCTTTCTACAGATAGCCACTGAGACCAGCTCTTAAGGACAACTGCTTGTGGATGTTTAATAAAGTTGTGAGTCCCAAACAACATTCTACTGAGTTGCCTAGTATAGGGGTTTGTTTTCTATGGTAGTGTTACCCCAGAGAATCCAGGGAGAAAGTAACCCCTCAGCAAACCAAAACATCTATCTCCCCCTCTGGCTTCAGCCACTCAGGAGTGCAGTTCTGGCTCCCCTCAGTGAGGAGGGCATGTTGTGCAACCTAGTAATAGTATTTTTGGCTAGGCAGGGACAAACCACCTTTATTCACAGGTAACTGTAATATACTTCTCGCCATTCTAGTATTTTTCCCTTCCCCAGACAAATCTAGTAAGGATACCATTGAGAGATTTGAAAAACTTGGAACCTGTGTAGTTAAATTTTGAAAGAGGTAGAGCCATTTGGGAAGTATATTCATTTTAATGGTATTGATGCACCCAATTAAACTGAAAGGGAGGCCCACCCTTCTCTCACAGTCCTGTCAGATTTAATTCAAAAGTTTACCATAATTGTCTCGGAATAATGCAGGCCCAGGTTTTGTAATGCAAATTCCTAGATATTTCAGCATTCCTACAACTTTCATATCCAGCACATTATTATCTAAATGAATATGAGTCCCATGACACACTGGTAGTATCTCTCTCTTAGACCAGTTGATTTTGTGACTGGAAATTTTACAATACTCGCTTAATAGGTGATACACCCTGGGGAGGCCCTGCTCTGAGTTGTCAGGGAATATTAGGAGGCTGCCAGCAAATAAAGATAGTTTAAAATTGCTATTGCCTGATTGGAAGCCTTTAATTAGATTGTCTGATCATACTGCCGCTGCTAAAGGGTCAAGGGACAGTACATATAGCAGTGGAGAGAGGGGGCAACCTTATCGCGTCCCTCTAGTGAGGGGGAATGGTTTTGATAATTTGCTATTAATTGAGACCTGACCTGTGGGATTTTTATATAAAGCGGATATCCATCTTATCATATTGCTACCCAAACTGATTATTTTAAGCAGAGAAAACATGTACCCCACCTCCACATTGTTGAATGCCTTTTTCGCATCAAGAGCCAAAACTGCTGCCCCAGACCCAGTGCATCATATCCCCCAATGCCAAATAATATTCAATGCTTTACGCACACTAGCTCCTATCCTGCAATGTGTGGAGAGTCTATGGACCACGTATCTGGGGTGCGTAGACCCTCCATGGGCCCTGTGCCCCTGTTCCCAATTCACCAAGGGGGCACGGGGTTGCTACATGTCGGATCCCCCACCAGGCCAGAGAGATCCATGAGGGGTGGTCTGAAGGGTGGTGCAGGGGGCGTGCCCATGCTCCATGCTATGCTCAAAAGTGTTGCGTGCTAGGTGAAGGGGGATGCAGTATACTCATTTCTGAAGCAGTTGCAGTCAATGCATCCTCCCCCTACGACAGTATGTGGTTGGCAGCGGCAAACCCTGCAGGGCCCCCCTGCCATGCCACCCCAGCCCAACAGGACCACTAAAAGGGTGGATAGCCCCTGCCTTCATCACCTGACACACATAGGGGCACAGGCCTAGTGAAAGCACTCAGACTCCCCCACCCCCCTGCCCAGTAAAGCCCTACTGGGCCAGCCCCCCAGCCCCCGATCAAGGCCACCCTGGCTGTCCATGGGTGATCAGTAGACCCTCTCATGGCACTGACAACTCTCTCAACCTCTGTACCTGCCCATCAGTGCCGGCATGGGATGGCTAGTGGCACAGCCCTCCTCATGCCTCCACAGCTGCCAGCCGTCCAAGTGATGCTGAGTGCACCACTATATATATACGTCCCACACAGCATCACTGAGATGGTTGGTGGCCATGGAGGTGTAATGAGGGCTGTGCGCTGGCCACCCCATGCCGGCTGATGGGCAGGTATGGAGGTCAGGGGTGGTGGTGCTGGGGGGCATGGCAGTGTGGGTGGTGGGGGGTACCATTGCCATGAGGAGGGGCACAGGGTGCATGGGGGTTCACCTCCCCGGGGATGTGGTGCTGCTGTGTGGGGGGCTGCTTACAGGTCAGGGGTCCACCTGCCAGGGACCATCCATGCACCACATGGTGCTTGTCCATGGGCACGGCCAGGGGAGCACATTGGCTGAGTCAGTTTGTCCATGTGAGTCCTGGTGCCTGCATTTGGCATTCATGCACCCAGACCCACACCCTGCAGCACAAATGATCCACTGCGGGACCCTCACCAGGCATCCCATTGGATGCTCACCTGGGTCTGCTATGCTGCCCCTGGCTGCCCCACATGACTCTGTGGACTGAGGGGTGGGCGGGGTCACAGAAGGAGCCAGGCAGTGGCCAGTGGCTGTGAACATGGTCACTGCACATTGTTCCACGGGTATGGGGCTGCGTGGGTGGGATATGTGCCTCTGGCTCGTGTGTCCTGCCCCTTGGAGAATCCCTACCGGTATGTTTGCTCTGCCAACCCTGTACAAATCCTGCTTGGTCAGGATGTACTATGGCAGGCAAAACCTTTTCTAGTCTATGAGCAATTACCCTCGCCATAATTTTGTAATCAGTCGTAAGTAGCGAAATGAGCCTATATGTTCCACATTACTTTGGGTCTTTACCAGGTTTAGGCAGGACAGTTATTACAGCAGACCATCACTGTGTCCTGGTGCCTGCTAGCCTCCACACACCCTTTGTTATGCCTCCCTATATGTAGATACCTATAATGTATTACAGGTGCTTAGACTTGGAGCCAGAATTTTATTCTACTGGCGTCTTCGTCACTTACCTTCTGAGACCCACTATAGACCCCCTCTTTTTTCAAGCCTCCTTGTCTTGTCAGTCCTTTTCCCTGCCTTGTATTCCACAATCCCTACCATACCACTTATCACCTCTCTGTTCTTGCCAGTTCCTTTCCCCGCTTTGTATGCCTCAATCTCTACCACTCATCAGCTCTCTCTGTTCTTACCCACTGTTCTTCGCTCTTTATGTTGCACTAATTCCTTATCAATGTGATGATATTCTAGGCACCTGCCTATGTCCTCTTGCAGTATATTGATTGACTGAGTTGTCTAGCCTTACACTAACCCCTGTCTCTTTCCCTTCTAGGATCCTATTTCCCACCTTCTCTTTTAGGAACCTATTTCTCTGTATATTGAAATGAGCATTATCTGACTTTATGTGCGCATTATTCTGTGTATAATTACTGGTGAGCAGTTTTTTCAATGGGCTCACTGAGTTGATATTTGCCATAATAACCAATCGGTTATTACGACAGTCACATGCTCTGTCTATTAAAAGGGTGTGCTCCCTTATTGGCTCCTGTTTTGCATCTGGTCGGGCTAAGCAGTTCCTGAAACATGGTGTCTCCGGCTCCGTATCTTAGTGTGGCGACACCATGGTTTCACCATCACCTTCCTGTAATCATTGTTTTTTTAATATATCTGGTTGATCCTACCTTAAATATTACAATTTTTTTTTTTTAAGTATCTGGTTTATCCTGCAGTTCACTAGTTTTGGGGAACACAGAAAGTCGGCAGAATGAGTCTGCAGTTAACTGCCTAACACGGGTAAGTGCGAGCCTAATCGCAATCACGATTTCAGCTGTAAATTTAAAAAAAAAAAAGAATGAAACTGGGAGCAGAGTGAGCTGTAGGGTAAGAGGGAGAGGGACTCTGGGGATTCCTGCACATCTCAACTGGGGAATCTGGAATGGGAGCTGGGGGAACAGTGAGCTGCTGTTGCTTTATTTGGTGCCCCAGAGACAGTGTGTGTGTGTGTGTGTGTGTGTGTGTAGAGAGAGAGAGAGAGATATAGTGTTTATGTGTGTGTGTGTGTAAAGACCATACGTCTGTTGGGGGTCACAGCATTTATGCTAGAAAAAATTGCTCACCAGCAATTATATAAAATAAAAGATAGGGAAGTATGTGATAATGAGAATTTAATGCACACCCTTGGTGTAGGATGCTTTGATAAACTCCGAGGCCTTTGTCCTCGGGGTTTATGTAGCATCCCACACCTCGGGTGTGCATTAAATTCTCATATCACACACTTCCCCATCTATTATTCTATATGCATTATTGTCTCCATTCACATGCATATTGTGTGCACATCCTATGAGATGTACTGAATTTGAACATGTATTTACTGTATATATAAAAACTTACCTGTATGAATTTGTATAACTACTGTTTGTATGTATGTATGCATGTATGCAGTGTACTGAGTATTTTTTGTCCAGGTCCACCTTGAAAATGAGTTTTTCTCAATGGTGTTTCATCTGGTTAAATAAAGATTTTGATTGATTGATTGATTGATTGATGTGGAGCGGGTGGCATTCCAGTAGTCAAGCTCTCAAAAATCTTATCAAATAGTGCTTCTCATAGTTCTGCGCTAAAAGCTTTGTAAAAACCAATATGAAACCCAGCAGGTTCAGGGGCTATCTCTCCCCTGAGGTGCTATATTGCACTTTAGATCACTTTAGATCTCCTCCCAGGTTATGTCAATCTGAAGATTAGCATTCTGCTGTGGAGTAATGCTGGGGAGAGGGGCCTTGCCCAAAAAATTCTGTATGTCTGAGACAGACGGTTGAACCTCGGAGGTATAAAGTTTTAGGTATAAATTACCGAAACACTCACCTATATCCTCATCAGTATGTTTAGCTACCCCATCTGGGCCAACTATTCAGTTAACAGATTTGACACTTTATTTATGCTTTAGTTGCCAAACCAAGAACTTCCCACAAGTGTCCCCTTCAAAATAGGTAGTAGCATGGTTCAGTATTAAAGTGCGTTCAGTTTTGGAGTTGGTTAGCTGATTGAGCTCCCGTTTTAACTTTTGTAACTGGTGATAAACAGAAGATATGGGGTTCTCCATATGCTATTTTTCAACGTGGGCTATCTGCTGCTCCAAATCATAGAGCTGTTGAGTTTTAGCCTTCTTGCTATGACTGGAATAAGAGATAATGACACCCATCAAGGCCTTTAAGGCTTCTCATCTTATGGAAATTGATGTTTCTCCCCTTTGGTTCATCTGGGGATATAAGGAGATCTGTTCTTTTATATGCGAGATAAAATCAGATTTTTGAAGTAATATGGGGTCCAACTTCAAGGATCTTGGATCAAGCGAGACACCCATATCTTGAAGATTTACCAATACTGGAGCATGGTTTGTAACAGTGATAGACTCATGCTTTGCTGCCTGAATGGTGGGAATAAGGCTTTGTGATAACAAGAGAACATCCAGCCTGGTATAGTGAAAGGCTGAGTGGGAGCAGTCAGTGTATTCCCTACCAGTGGGGAAGAATATCTCCAGGCATCCAAAAAGGAGTGATCTTTCATTAAATGCAAAAGCACCTTAGCATTATTAGACAGCAGCACAATCATAGGGGAAGATCTAAGACAGTATCCTTGACACAATTAAAGTCCCCACAGACCAACCACATGCCCTCAAAGTCGACCATTTGCACTGAGAGTTTGTGAAAGAAATCGGCAATTAATGTTTGGTCCATATATGGAACCAATAGTTAATTTTAGCCCAGTGTTTAACTGTACCTGTATTAAGAAATACCTGCCCCCTTGGTCAGCATAAGATTTGGTAACCACTCCCAGGAACCTTGGGCGGAGCCAAATTGATGCCCCCTAGCCTTTGAAGTGATATAGGAGCCAAATCATTCTCCTCCCCCCTTCTTGGCCATATGGGTTCCCTGCTTCTCCATCATATGTGTTTCCTGTAGAAAGATGACATCTGTTTTCATGGCCCTTACCTTAGCTAGTACCCTCTTCTGTTTAGTATGTGACTTCAGACCATTAACATTCCTTATAAAATGGCAGGGTAAAATCCAGTAATCTGATTGGCTCTTATTTATGTGTAAAATAAGGTTTACACATTCTCAAAAAAAGGACTGCTCAGCAGTGAAGAGTCTGGAACTCAGATTAATGGGCATTTGGAACACAAGCATTTCAGTTAGCCCCCTACAGCCAGAAGTGATCTTCCACCACAAACATGGCTGCTACCTTTACACTGTAAAAAAAAACTTCAACTGGGTCCTAAAAATAAAACTACCTTAAATTAAAAAGTAAAACAAATTAGTTAAATGTTGTTTCCCTGATTATCACACTCTCCTTACATACATAAACAAATTAGAAACAATAAGTATTGTTTATAGTTTTCACTACAACTGTTTATTTGCTGACAGTGAACAATCACCCTTCTCTCTTTACCTGTTCATCAGGGAACTCTCTTCTTCTTGCCCTGACAGTGAGATAATTGAGTCTCTGGCTGTAACAAAGGCCTTTGTTGTCTGTGTGTACAGTGTGTTAGGAGAGAAACATTCTGCCAGTGAAACTGAGCAGAATTTTGAATCCATGTATTCCATGGTAAACATTTCATATCTTGAATGTGGAGAAAAACAGAAAAAAAAAACAGGAAGAAGAAAGTAGGCAATAATACAATGACATCATCAATTACATCACTTGCAGTGGGCGGAAGGACTATTTTATCACAAATGCACACAAGTAAATCTATTGCTTCTACATATAAACATGCTTTTCCCAATAATAAAAAGTAAAAAAAAAAAGGAGGCAATTTTATAAGCTCAATAAGGCACTCAGGGATGTGTGTAAAACATATTTTACAGCACGTCCAGTGGCTGAAGTCACTCATCCTTCGGCCCCGTGCCTTACTACGCCCCTGGCCATGCTACAAAATATGCTTTACACACACTCCTTTGTGCCTTATTGCTTACATGACCTAATATGAAAAATATTTTCATCCATTTTTCGATCTTAATGTAGATAGTTTCCTAAACAACCACTTCTTAAAGTTAAGTATCAAAAATAATGTTAATCTGCCAGTATCATTTTGTAACATATAGAAAAACACATTAGAAAACTTATAGCATTTTAACCAGTAGCCCTCACCCAAAATACTCCAAACCCATTTAACTCTTGTACAGAACAAAGCTTTACTAATCACAATTAACAGTAGAACAGTAGTAAAGATCAAGCAATAGAGCCTCTTAATAGCCTCCACCTCCCTCCTGAGAACATTCTCCAATTCAAAGATCTGAGATTGAATGAAAAATAAATAATATTGAAGAGTATAATGTCAGTAACCCTTAAGTCTGACAAATATTCGAAACCCTTAAGGCCCTCTTCAGTAGGCCCTCGCTGTTCCCAATGTAAGATTTCTAGTTTAACCAATAAACAATTAACATTTAAAAGCATTGAAACTTTACATAGAAACATAGAATTTGATGGCAGATAAGGACAGCTTGTCCCACCCAGTCTGCTCATTTCCCTACCTAATGGATAAGCTGGAGATCCTAGTTAACCAACAGCCTACTTCTTCCTACCCCCATCCCCTAGAATTGCCTTATGACTGTCCCATGCATTCATGAATTCCACCACTGTTTTTGACTCCACAACTTCCTCCGGAAGGCCGTTCCATGCATCCACGACCCTCTCTGAGAAGAAATACTTCCTCACATTACCTCTGAGCTGCCCCCCATCTTCAGATTGTGCCCCCTTGTTCTTGCACACCTCTTTTTCTGAAAGATGTTACCCTCTTGGACTTTGTTGATTCCCTTGAGGTACTTGAAAGTTTCTATCATGTCTCCCCTCTCCCTCCTTTCCTCAAGGCTATACATATTAAGCTCCTTAAGTCTCTCTTCATATGTCTTCCGGTGCAGATCCTGCACCATTTTAGTTGCCCTCCTCTGGACTGCCTCCATCCTGTTTATGTCTTTGCGGAGATTGGATCTCCAGAACTGCATGCAAGTACTCCAGATGGGGTCTCACCAGCTGTCTGTACAAAGGATAACAACTTCCTGTTTTCACTGGGAGTGCCTCTCCTATGCATTCAGTATCCCCCAGCCCTCCTTACTGCCCTCTCACATTGCTTGCCCACCTTTAGGTCATCTGATATGACTTCTCCCAGGTCCCTTTCCATTTTGTTGTTGTTAGTATCTCACCCCCCATTGTGTACTCTTCCCCTGGGTTTTTGTTTCCCAGGTGTATTACCTTGCACTTCTTAGCATTGAATCTAAGCTGCCATATATTTGACCATTCCTCCAACCTTGCCAAGTCCCTTCTCATCCTTTCCACCCCACCTTGTGTATCAACTCTGTTTCAGATCTTTGTGTCGTCTGCAAAGAGACATACTTTTCCTTCCAGTCCCTCTGCAATGTTGCCTAAAAAGACATTGAAGAGGACCGGTTCTAGTACTGAAACCTGTGGTACCTCACTAGTAACCCCCCTTTCTTCAGAGTTGACTCCGTTTACTATTACCCTCTGTGTCCTGTTCTCCAGCTAGTTATTTACCCAGGCTACCATCTTGGGACCCACTCCCAGGCTGGCTAAATTGTATATCAATCTTTTGTGTGGGACTGTGTCAAATGCCTTGCTAAAGTCTAGGTAGGCCATGTCCACAGCCCCTCCCTGATCTACTACTTTGGTCACCCAGTCAAAGAAATCTATTAGATTCATCTGACATGACCTCCCTGCTGTGAATCCATGCTGCTTGGGTCCTGTGCCCCTCTGGCCTCTAGGTACTCGACAGTTCTTTCTTTCAGAAGTGATTCCATCATTTTCCCTATCACTGAGGTTAAACTAACAGGTCTGTAGTTTTGTGCTTCTGCCCTGCTCCCACTTTTGTGAAGTGGAATCACATCTGCCCTTCTCCAGTCCTCAGGTACCACCCCATCCTCCCATGATTTGTTAAAGAGGGTAGTCAGTGGTGTCACTAGTTCTACCCTTAGTCCTTGTAGAATTGTGGGATGAATCCCATCAGGCCCCATTGCTTTGTCCACCTTCAGTTTTAAGAGTTCTTTCAGAACTCTTTCTTCCGTGAATGGGTTGGTATCAACTCCTATATCCAGAGTGTTTCTATTGTTTGGTTTAGGTACCTCCCCCTCTTCATTTGTGAATACTGAGCAAAAATATTTGTTTAGTATCTCAGCCTATTCACATTCACCCTCTGCCCACCCCCCTCCCCTTTGTTAAGCCTCACTATCCCTCCCTTGGTCTTTCTTTGCTCCCTGATGTACCTATAAAGGTTTTATCCCCTTCTTAACTGAGTTGGTTATATTTTCTTCGGTTTGGGTCTTTGCTGTTCTGATTGCCTTCCCAGCTTCCTTTTGCTTTAACTGATACAATTCTCTGTCCTGCTCCTTCTGTGATTCCTTGTACTTCCTGAATGCTTTCTTTTTCTCTCGAACCTTCCCTGCCACCTCCTTTGAGAACCATAGTGGTTTCTTACATTGTTTTGTTTTGTTTACAGTATTTGCTTTGCACAAAGGCTTGTTGCCTCTGTGATGGCAGTTTTGATTATTCCCCATTGTTCTTCCACCCCTCCTTCCTGCCTATTTGCTAGTGCATTCCTTAGGCATTCACCCATTTTGGCAAAGTCAGCCCTCCTAAAGTCCAGTATTTTTGCCTTTGTATGGCTTTACCCTGAAAGTCCTGACAGTACCCACCCTCCATTCTGGCAACTTGCCATAATCTATGAAAAACAGTAACAGAACATTTAGCAAACACACCGAGTATAGAACTTCCCTCCTCCCCCTCCCTCTCCCTTGAGTAGCATTCCTTCGGTGCAGTATCCCACCTGTTCTGTGGTGTAGAACTAGGTCTAGACTGAGCACCTATGTAACAACAATGTATGCTATATATTCAGACAAATGGGGTGAACCCCCCCATCAAAAGAAGGGAAGCTATTCCACACCCCACGTCAAGCAATGAGCAGTCTCATGGGCATCCACTGATTCCAGTTGATCAATAGCCCAGTGTTATACACTGATAGTCATCCGGAAACTACCCTGCATGAACAAATAAACTGGGAAAGGCTGGAGAAAGGGGCATTAACTAAAATGGGTGCGTGCCCCAGAACAACTGTTCAAAGTCTCTACCTATGCAAGGGTAGTATATCCCGGAGTCTTAGATTCACTTGTTAAGCAAAATACACCAAAAACAGGGAATATGGAAAGGTAAACTGTCAAGAGCAAGGTATAATTTATTTGGCAGTTCAAGGAGAGATTAGGTATGCCAGTGTTTGAGGGGTTGATCTATCATGTTGAGCTACAGTTCCTGCGATGTGCCCTGGATAAATAGAGTGGAGTAGAACTTTGTTGAGGATTGTGAATAGGAGCAGAATTCCACCATATGCTTTTGAGACCAATTACAACCACTTATCGCAAAGTTCATAAGTCTGGCAGCTGTGCGTCCGTTTAATATATCTTATAAAAGGTACAGTAGTGTCAGTAGTTATTGGTCTGAAGCAACTCAGAGCTGTGGCATAAGAAACACTCAAAGAAGTTACCCCCCATGCTGATACCTTCCACCCTAGCAGCAGTCAGAGGGAGAGCATGGGGGATCTTGAGCCTATGACTCTCTTGCTATTGAATATACTGTGTTTGGTCCCCCTTGAGTGCAGCAACATTGCCAGCTTCCAGATAAAATATTCATATACTTCGACACCGTTTGGTAGTTTATTCCATGAAAATATAATGTTTTAATTGTTAAGTTGCATATCCTAAGGTGCTTCTATTCATCAGCAGGTCAGTTCACAGCAATGCCTTTACACTGTTGAGAGGGGTGTCCTGTGGTGAAGCACAGTGGGTGCTGTGGGGTCTCCCACAAAGAATCGCAAGGTCCAACTGTCACAACAATTTACTTGACTGTTTTTCCCCCTTTTTCCAAAAAAAAAAAGCCAGAAATATGGTGCACTTCATAAACTTTGGAATTCAGACTCATAACTGAAGAGTTACACATCCAGTTGTGCCTGCATATGAGTTAATTATGTCACAGCTGTCGCTAAGAGAATTTCAGGGGACACATGGCAGCACAGCTCACACAACCATATTTGGCACAGTGCCAGTCACAATCGAGCATGTAGTAAATCATTTTGCTACAATGCGGTTCTTACAATGTGACCCCTGTAGACAGGATAAAATACCTTTTTGCTAAAGGGTATGACTGAGACCAGACTTACCATAGCTGTACATAGGCATGTGCGGCCAAAGGTTGTACTGGTGCCATCACACTATGGAAGTGGATGCCTCATGGTAAAGCAGGGACTGTGGGGTCTCCCAGGATATATCATGGGGTTCATCTTCCCCACCAACAAGTACCCAATCAGCCCCAGATTTAGCCAAAATAAAGTGTAACGTGTCCAACTTCAGATCAGGTATAATATGACAGCAACATGATTTACAGAAAATTTAACACATCGGGACTGTCATTGGGGAAGTCTTGGGACCCACACAACAGCTCTGCATAGAGATCAACACATGGCAGTATGTTTCCCACAAACAAAGATGGATGCTGGTATGCCACATGGTCACCCTGACTCTGAAAGCCAATGAGCGCAACATCAATCACACACCACAGGCAGTCTCATTATCTCTCCAGCATCTTTTATTTAAAACAGTACATTAACAAATACCTCATTCGGCTGGCTGTGCATTCCTAGATTTTGATTGTCCCTCTTGGGCAGCCTCCATGGTACTGATGAAGTTCTCAGCATCTTCAGGTTTGTTAAAGGATTGAGATGGGTGACCTGGGCACATCAACTTGACTTTAGCTGGATAGAACAAAAAGTATTCCCAACCAAGTGTACATAGAGTGTATCTGACTCCTGAGAATATCTGCCTCTTCGCCTGTAGTTCTCAGCAGAAGTCCTGAAAGATTAAACTTTATTACCATTTATTTCTAAAGGACTGTTTGATTGAGCTGCACAACACACTTTTTCTTTGTCAGGATAGTGAAGAAATTTGATTAAACAATGCCTGGGCTTATCTCCCGGTTTTGGCTTGGGTCCCATACGGTGAGCCCTTTGTATCTCAAAATCCACTGTCTCCAGTTTGAGCCCCAACTTTCCTGATAGCCATCTCTGGATCACTCTGTCACCTTCTTTACCTTCAAAGTTTTCAGGCAGACCTATTAGGTGAATGTTAATACATCTGTCTCTGTTTTCCTTGTCATTGGCTTGTTCTTGTAAGTTGTTCACCTGCTCGATGACAGTCTTGCGATCTTTTGACAGGTCCACTACTAGGTCCTCCATTTCTCTAATACAAGTTTCAACTTCATCCAGCTGTTTAGGGTGGGAAGCAGAGGTCTCAGCCAGACCTGTGACATCAGTTTAAATATGTGTAATCTGGGCTGTTAAGTTCTCAAAGCCCGCTTTGACCTCCTGTTGAAGATTAATAAGTAGAGCCATGACAGATTGCTCTTGGGTGTCCTTTTCTTTGCCTTTTTCTTTACCCACCTCTGGTGCCATGCTTTGTGTTCTTGTTTGTGCTTTCCCAGAAGGCAGATCAGTCTTGTTTAAGGGTTCAAAATCAATCATATACTGTTGTTTTGTGGATTTCCAGATGTCATCAGTTGTATTGATAATTGTTCATATACATAGAATGATGCCCACGAGTTGAAAATAATCTTTAGCTGCTTTTAGTTTGGTGGTAGCAGAAGCCCAGTTAATGCCCATCCACAATTGTTGGCTTCCCAAGCCATGTTCCCCCCAAGACCATTATCATATCAGTGAAATAAAGGCTGGTGTGGCCCTTCACTTATCACCACTATCGGCCGCTGTCTCCAGCAAGTACTCTGTCTTATATATTTTTTTTTAGTTTTTTTTAAATCCCTGGTAACCTACAGACCACTTCTTTTTCCATTTTAAAATCCTGACCTTGCACTCCCCTTGACGCCAACCTTGATCACAATTCTAATTGCTAAAGTAGGGATGGCGGCTGGTATTACCTTTCACTTGCCTCTGCTGCCAGCTGCCATCTCACACAGTCCAGTGACTTGCGTTATTCAAATATAGTTAGTTAAATTATGCAAATCACTGAACTTGCATGACATTGTGGACAGCAGTGGAGGTGAGCAAAGGGTAATATTGGCCCCACTCTCCACTTTAAAGGGACACTGTCAACTCCCTAAGGCCTCAATCAATCAATCAATCAATAATCAATCAAAGTCTTTACTTCACCAGGCAAACACCGTTGAGCAATGCTCATTTTCAAGATGGACCTGGACTGTATACATAGTCATGATTTAACACATTTACAATAGTAAGAAAAACAAGTTTAGAACCGTAACAGTTACAATGAGAAAATATTAACAACAGCCAGGCCTAAACAAAAAGAAAAAATGTCTACAGAAAATATAAAGTTTCATTGAATGATATATAAAAGTATAACCCAACACAGTTGCCTGAAAGTCCCAGGAGGGAAGAGAAATAGAGATCCAGAGAAGAGTAAAATGGATTAAAATGGGTGGGGGAGTCGGATAGTGAATCAAACAAGAGGAAGGAAGGAAGGAACAAACCAACCATTCAACCACTGGAACTGTAGACCAGCTAAACCGAGGTAATAGAATACAGAAGCCAGAATGAGAGCATGAGGGAGTCTGTATCCACTAACAGGCAAAACCAAAGGATGTGGTTACAATACCCTGTAACAGGACAGAAATGTGGTGGGAGTAGGGGAAGTAAAAGAATAAGGTTGGAGGAAGAATGAGCTGCTGGTCATGGCTGCAAACACAATCACAGGAAGAACTGAGATATTTGAAATAAAGGAACAAGGGAACAGTGAATGGGTTTGGGGGAGGATGAGGAGAAAGAGGCAGGGAACAGCCTGCGCCCTTGTTAAAAGATAATCCCGGATTAAGGGAAGCAGTTGCAACATTCAATAAAGGAATGGGCATACAGTGATTTGAAAGTTGCCAGCATAATAGGGAGGACCACTTTCAATGTTTTTTGCAGCTTATTCCACAATAGAGGTAGCATATAACTTATTGAGGCCCTACCAAAACGTGATTTGACCTTGGGTACAGACATTGTAATATAGGAAGCACTTCTTAATACGTACTTGCCTATCATGCATAGTGGCATGCAATCAGAAATATATTGGGGCAGCTTCTTAGTGATGGCTCTAACTGTCCAAAGTGCTGCATTTCTCTGACGCCTGTGAATAAGAGACGACCATCCCACCGCTGAGTATAAAGAGCAGTGGTGCGTCAAGTAGGGGAGTCCTGTAATAAACCTTAGGGCTCTATGGTAGAGTGTGTCCAACTTCAAAAGTGCAGTGGCTGAACCCTGACTATAAAGAAAGTCTGCATAGTCTAGTACAGACAGGAAGGTGGTTTGGACCAACCTCATCTTGGCCTCCCTTGAGTGGAAGTGGTTGATTCTGTAGAAAAGACCAAGTCTTTGTCTAAGCCTTTTTATCAGCTCCTCTATGTGGTCTATAAAGGACAGTCTATGGTCAATCCAGACCCCCAGATATTTGAACTTTATGACAAATTCCAAGGGTTCTCTCAGAAGTGTAACAATTGGAGGTGCTTTTATGGGATCTGACACATGAACATGAGGAGAAAATATCATTGCCTTAGTTTTTTGGCATTTAAAAGTAGTTTCTAGTTTAGGAGCTGATGCTGGAGCTGGTTGAAGTCATGTTGAAGGTCACTACATGCAGATTCAAGGGATGGTCTACAGGCATAGAGCACTGTGTCATCAGCGAAAAAGATGAATGTTAGCAGCTTCTATACTGACATTGATACTTTAATGCAGAGTGCGAAGAGTAATGGTCCTAAAATAGAGCCCTGTGGTATACCTCTCACTAAGGGTTTTAATGGTGAAAATTCCCCTTCTGCCTTAACTTGCTGGAGCTGACCTGCAAAATAATTGGAGAACCATCTCAAAGATGATGGGTTTAGACCAATGTTCTGGAGGGATGTAAGAAGCAGTTCATGGTCCACAGTATCTAAAGCCTTGCTCAGGTCTAAAAATACTGCGTAGGCAAAATTCTTATCATCCAATTCGCGCTCCCAGTCGTTAGTTACTTTAGCGAGAGCCAAGATGGTACTATGTCGAGATCTGAAGCCTGATTGTAGGGGTTAAGCAGGTTCTCAGCTTCTATGTAGTTTCTGAGTTGATTGCTGACAACTTTTTCCAACAGCTTGGATAGAATAGGTAGTAGCGAGATTGGTCTATAGTTATTAAGGTCAGTAGTGTATCCCGATTTGAACAGGGGAATTACATGGGCAGTTTTCCATAAATGATGGAGGGCACCTTGAGGGAGAGATAAGTTAAAAAGGTGTGTAAGTGGCACATCCAAGACATGATAACCAATTATTAGGTAGAAAAGATCCAGGAAGTCCGCTCCTGTGCTCTTCCTTGTGTCCAGCTGTAAAAGAAGGTCTTCAACCTCCTTCAGGGATACAGGCTGCAGGAAGAATGTAGAATCAGGAACAGGTACTCCTTGATCAAGGATGCCAAGTTGAGAGCAGAGATTGCTGGCTGAAGAGGTATCGAAAGCTAGACCAGCAGTGGCAAAGTGGTTCTTGAGATGCTCAAGGATGAAAGACCTGTCTACGAACGGGGTGCCACCAATTATAATTTTTGCTGGTAGGGAATTACCAGGGGAATGGCTTTCTATGTCTCTTATGGTTTTCCAGAATTTAGAGGGACACTGTGAGGATGATTCAAGCTCCACGTGGTAAAAATTAGCTTTTGCCTCTCTGACCAACTTGGTGCAAAAGTTTCTAGCCCTCCTAAACATAATCCAATCAGCAGGCAGCTTAGATCTCTTGGCAGCTTTCCATAACATGTCCGTTTTGAAATGTAGACTTTAACTCAGCTGTAAACCATCGGCATGATTTGATCCTGCTAAGGACTTTGACCAATGGAACGTGCTTATCCAGGGCCCCAGTACAATTTCATGGAAGATGCCATATGCCATATTTACTGATTTTGATAGGTAGAAGTCCTGCTAGTGCAAGGATTTTTTTATCTCTGCAACAAACTCACAGGGATCAAAGTTGCATCGGCATCTTTTGGTGGTGAATTTAGAAGTGGAAGTTGATTTAGGGTTAGCTCTTACACATGCAATAAAACAGTGGTCACTAATATCAGAGAAGAATACGCCAACATGGGAGTATAGGAAAGGTTTACTTACAACAATAAGATCTAGTAGAGAGCTATTGGTTGGGTTCTTTTTATTAGGGCGAGTAGCTTCATTAATTAGTTGGGTCAGCCCAAGGGCATCACAGGTGTCTTTAAGGGGTGTGGAGGCACTGGAGAACCAATCTAAATTGAAGTCTCCTAAAATTATGACCTCAGATGACACAGCTCCCAGTGTACTTTCCAGATGTTTCAAAAGTTGTAAACCAGCTGACGGAGGTCTGTAACATCCAACTACACAGAGCAAAGCCATAGGGGAGATCTCGACTTTAACAGATAGGTTTTCTAATTCATTTTGAATGGAGGTTGAGTCAGTAACAGAAACAGGGTATTTTTCTTTAACATATATGGCTACTCCACCACCTCTGGACTGTCTGTCCATCCTAAACAATAAGTATGAGGGGATGTTCACTTCACGGGCTCCAAAACCAGGTCTAAGCCAGGATTCGGTAACCACCAGTATATCAGGTGCTCAAAGTGTCCCTAGTTTAAAAAAAAAACACATTAGGATTGATCACATTCTATAGAGTTGATGTAGCTTGAGGGTGGATTCTGATTCCTTTTTTCTTTTTAAAAGTGAAAAACAGACTGCCATACCAAAACATGTTTGCTTACATTCCTTGATTAACTCCCACTCTATGTCTCCCAGACTTGGGAACACCCCCAATGTAGTCTAGACACTCATGATGTAGTGGGAGGTAAGGAGACTATTGCATCATGAGTGGCTGCATTGTTTGTGGTTGTTTCCAATGTTCAGGAAGTCTGCAACAAGAGTAGACCAAGGGTTCAAAACAAAACAAGGCTGCGTGTAATTACATTGTTAGCATGCATTTCAGTTCAACTAAGAAAGGAAGCAGGTAAAACAACCAGCATCATCAATAATTTTTAGAGAAGGTTAACAATCATAAAATGTGGGTTTTCAACCAAAGCTAATGTGATGCAAGGAGGGCTGGCAGTGTCCTTTAACAATCTGAACCGGATTGGGGTTGGGGTCAGTGGGGAGTGGAGGTGAGATTTTAAAACTGGAACAGGCATCAGTACTAGATTACCAGGAATTAAAACAAAAAAAAACGGAAGGTTATCATCAGAAGGTGAGGGGGCACTAGATCACCAATGATTGCAACAAATAAACAGACGGTTGTCATCAAAGGGAGCACTAGACTACCAAAGAATGTGAGGAAAAGTGGGAAGGGGGACAGCTAGTACCAGGATGTGAACATTATTTAATAAAACAGATTAGTGTGTGTGGAGGCACTACTGATAGATACTTCACTAGGGACTGTTTTTACATATAGTAACTAACCAGATTAGCAGACACTGGAAAGGACAACTGGATCACTGCTGCGATCACAGAAAACAAAGGTAAGTATTCATTTACATTTATTCAGTTATATGGAGGAGGTTCAAAACAACTAACACAAGGTTTTTTTTTAAACTAATTGTCTGGAGCCTTTTTGGGCAATAGAGGGAAAATATTGACCCCTCGAGATGAACTATTGCCTCCATATGTTATACTGCCCTCAGTCTTTGGCTTCAGGCAGTATAACAATTGTCATAGCCCTTGACTCCAGTCATTATTTGCGTAATGCATTATATCTATATAGCTAGATATTACAGTGGCCCGGTAGTGCCACTATAGTTAGGGTTGAGTGCTCACTTTTGTGTTAAAGCCCAAGTTTTGTACTTTAAGAACTTTGCTTCGATTCAACAGATTTGCACAAAAGTTTGCAAGCAAAATCTCTTGTGGTTGGTCTGTTGATGTGGCAAGATTTGTTTGAATCAGTGGTGTGGTTTCTGAGATATGGAGTCTGAAAAATCCTTAAAGGTATGTGTTTTTTTGCTGTTTCTTTGTCCACCCGTGTCTCAGAAACTGTTTCAAGTTGTGTCTGAAATTTTCAGGATAGAAAGCCTTTGCCTCACACATATGCCTATTGAAGGTTTGGTGAAAAAATATTAATCTGTTCAAAAGTTATTAAATTTGAAAATTTCCCATTATTTCCTAAGGGAAAAAATAGATGTTCAGCATGAAAACGGGTTCTGTGTCTCAGGAGCCGGATGCCTTTTTGCAGACAGCTCATCCTGTGTTGCAGGAGACTAATGCCTTTGCACAGATGGCTCATCCTGTGTCACAGGTGGGAAATGCTTTTTTGTGGGTCCGCAATTTCATTTTTTCAGTTAGTGTGGGAAAGAAAACAAAGAAAAACACATAAAAATGAATACTTTTGTCGCTTTAATATGAATCCTAACTTGCAATTACAGCACAGTGGAAGGGGAAAGGAATTGTTCTGCAATTTTGTAGTTTTTTTTGTAACAACAGTAGTAAAATTTACCAATGAAGTTGATACACCTGCTGGGAAATTCACGAATCTTTGAGAATTATGAATTTTGTGAATTTGCTTCTACTTCGCAGGTGACATATAACTTTGCTGCATCTATACTCCTCAGACTCCCCACCATTCTGCTGGTGGCTGTGGCTCAATGTCTTTTCATCTGCCTGCCTCCCCGGACCCCAAGAAGCTTCACCAGATACCGCCCAATTCTCCTGGTGGCTGCAGCTCCATTTCTTTTCAGCTGCCTGCCTCCCTTGACCCCAAGAGGTTTCATCAGATCCCCCCCAATTCTCCTGGCAGCTGAGGTTCCATTTCTTTTCAGCCACCTGCCTCCTCGGACCCCAAGAGGCTTCACCAGATCCATCCCCGATTCTCTTGGTGGCTGTGGCGCCATTTCTTTTTGGTTGCCCAACTCCCCAAACCCCAAGAGGCTTCACCAGGTATGCTCCTTTGGACTCTTCCCCAGAAGGGGTTTCAAGCCAGTCCGCCATCCTCAGCTGACCGCTGATTGGTCACTTTCCCTGCCAGTTCTACTGAAGGCTCGATTTTCTAAATTCCTGCTTTCTCAGCCAGCACTAGACTCTGCGTAGTCCTAACTCAGCAATATTTTAAAATTGTGCTAGACTTTTTGTATTGCATTCAGCCAGATTTTAATTGTCTAGCCATAGCTAGTAATCTGTGGTTAGCCTGAAGTTAATGTATAAGGTGCAGTCTTAAACCTGATCTAGACAGAAGTTAATTACTAGCTTTTAAGCTGTTCTGTCCTGAAGTTAATTTTGGCCATTATTTTAAACCTGCTTTTGACCTACTATCATTTTTCTAAACCAGCCTGAAGTTTAATTTTGACCACAGTCTCAATCCTGTTATAGCCTGCTTACCTTGCTTCCTTTTCTTCACTGTTTACCTTATCTTGCCACTTTTTTCCTTTTTCTTTTTCTCTGTCTTTCCCTCCCCCCTCTAATCCCCCCTCCTGCCAGATACTCCTACTCTCTCCATTTCTCCCACTCTCTAACTCCTCCCTTTGTGTAATTGCTGCCTGCTGTTCTTTTATACCCCGTAGTTTCGGTCTGTCCCTGCCTGCTTTTGTTCCCCCGCAGCACACTAATTAGTCATGCTTTTCTTTCTCTCCCTCAGATCCCCCCAATTCTCCTGGTGGCTGTGGCTCCATTTCTTTTTGGCCACCCACCTCCCCAGACCCCAAGAGGCTTCACCAGGTACGCTCCTCTGGACTTTTCACTTGATTGCGTTTCAAACCAGGCTGCCATCTTCAGCTGATGACTGATTGGCCACCTTCCCCACCAGCTCTGCTGAAGGCTCAATTTTTTAAATTCCTGCTTTCTCAGCCAGCACTAGACTCTGTGTAATCCTAACTCAGCTAGATTTTTTCCCCGCTGCTGGCACTCTTTAAATCCACCTTCTGCCCTATAGTCATGCCTTCCAGACCCTATCCTTGACTTTCTTAAAGAACCACCAGTACATTTATAGTGTATCACAATACCTCCTCCTCTTTTTCTCCCTCCAGTCCCCTCTACTTTCATCCCTAATTACTCTGTCCTCCTAGGCATCTCCCTGTTTCATTCTAGCACCTCTACCCCTAACATCTCCCATGCCCCTGACAAGCTCCATATTAATTTTGCCCAAATTTCAAAGTGACACACACTTCACCTGCTATGATGCCCCTTCTAAACATTGGCATTGTAGTACTATCCTACATCCTTTCCTCATCCCCTCTACCATTTGAAAACTTGCCAGCCACTAATGTTTTCTCTCCGCTTATATTAAATCCCCATAAGGTAGGACCAGAAACGTTGTGTCAACTACTAGATCACCATCTTGGTGGCTCCTTGCCAACCAAACTATACAACCCTGTCCAAAACCATTATGTCCCTGCACTAATTCCTCTCTTCCTTAATGCCAAATACTCATGCCTTATTGTTAAGGTTAGGCCACATAAACCTATGGCTAAGTTCAAACTGCTATGCCAAGGGCTGCCATAGATCACCTTGTTGCTTCTCCTGTTTGCAGGCAACATCCTCCCTAACCCTAGCCCACCCACTGCCCCTCACTATAGCAGCACTACCACTGGCACCCTGAAACTAGCTTCTATAGACATTAGTATCCTTCTTCGTAAACTGGCTGACCTCCAGGTCTGGAGTGTACAGCACAAACCAGACAGACTTGCTATTGTTGGAACCTGGCTTACATCAGCGGTCCATGTCTCAGCAGTTTCCTTCGATGGGTACACCATCTTTCACCAGGATAGGCTTGGTAAATGGGTGGGGTGGGTGTGCTCTCTACAGTAAGAACACCCTCCAGAGCCTTGCTTTACCAGTAGAAGATTTCAGCAAAAACATTAAACTGATCCACGTTAAAGTCATCCTTGGTCAGAATAAGAAATATCTCTCTATGTTCTCTCTGTGTATCTCCCACCTAAGGAACAGTTGAGATGTTTCAGTCTCTTTGTTGATTACTTATCAAAGCTCCCCCCAACACAGAATTTGTTACTCTTGGGGACTATAACATAAATTGGTTGGCTCCAGATGCTTCCCCTTACAAAGACACCCTTTTCTCTCTTAACTTTACCCAATTAGTCTGCTCACCCACCCATTTCAACCCTCGGTCAGGCCACAGCTCCCTCACTGATTGGATTCTCACCAACCACCCAAAAGGAATTTTTGGGACCACCGTCCTTCTGGATGTAATCAGTGATCACTCTCCTCTCCTGTGCCTCTGGTCTAATAGATCCCTCAAGCCCTCTCCCAGAACCGTAACCAGTAGGGTCTTGAGGAAAGGTCATCTGCAGCACCTCCAGGATTATCTGTTAAACATAGACTGGTCACCTATAGATAAAGCCTACAGTATTGATCAGGAGCTAGATTATTTTATCTCTACCTTCAACAGTGCCTGTGATATCTCCCCCCCCACCAAAAAAACAGAAGGTCAAGGGAACCTGCAACCCCTGGATTACAGCTTCCCTTCTCAAGCAAATGGCCACTAGGGTTAACCTCTGGCTTTGTGCTAGGGCCACTGGCAAGCTATTTGACCTGCAGCAGTATAAAATGGCTAGGAATGCCTGTACCAGGGAAATTCATTGTGCAAAGGCTCAATACTATAAAAATGCACTTTCCAATTCCTGGGGCGACGGTTGCAGATTCTGGGACAATATCAAAGTGTTAATGGGCTCCCCTAGCAAGGCCTCACCCTTCTTCATTGAAGCTGGGGGGGTCCACCCTCCAAGACTCTAAAAGCATTGCCAATGCCCTAAACACAGCTTTCTCTGACCTCAGTAGCATATTCCCCCCTGACTCACCTGTTATCCTGTCTGGCGTTTCCATTGTCAACTCCACCCACTCCTTGCCTGCCCCCACTCTATTCCACTTTAGGAGAATTACACATGCAGAGGCAAAGAAATATCTTACCCAAGCCCTTGGGAAAGCTCAAGCTAGCAGTGACACCCTGGACCTCAAACTCATTTACCTAGCCCTCGTCGGAGTCCTTCTACCTCTCTCCAAAATCCTCAATCTTTCCCTCTGCCTCAGGCAGTTCCCCGCCTCCTGGAAAGCTATGGTTATTACTCCCATTTTCAAAAGTGGTGACAGGTCCCAACCCACCAACTATCATCAAATCTCTATTCTCCCAGGACTCTCCAAAGTGCTGGAACGCATAGTCACTGACCAGCTAACTGAATACCTTGAGAGAAACCAAATTCAGAGCCTGCAACAGCACAGGTTTATGAAGTCTCATAACACCACTATAGCCTTGCTTCATTTCTCTAACTTCATCCACCCCACCTTTGACACCGGACACCTAGTGGGGGCAATTTTTATCAACTTCACTAAAGCGTTTGATAATGTAAACCATTCCTTTCTGCTTGACACATTCACAGCCCTAGATTTCTCCGATGATGTCACGAGGTGGTTCCAAAGCTGCCTAACTGATCAATCTCAGACAGTGAAAATTGGAGATTCATTCTCTGACAGCCACCCTGTTCACTCAGGTGTCCCTCAGGGCTCTATACATGGCCCCCTCGTATTCAGTCTTTTTCTAAACTGTCTCCCATAAGCATGCTCCACTAATCTTCTACTATATGCAGACGATGCTGTCATTTTCTCCAGCCTCCCTGACCCTCTCTCCCTTCAACAGCAACTACAGAATGATTTCTCTGCTTTTCTCTAGCACTCACAGTAGGTTTAGACACCACCAACTCAACATTATCAACAACTCCAATGAACTTCTGAAACAGGTTCAGCAATTCAAGTACCTAGGAGTTACCCTGGACACAACTTTGTCTTTCAGCGCCCACGTGGACCACGTAGCTAGGGCAGTCAACACTAGGTTAGGGCTTCCCTACAGACATCGATGCTGTCTCGCCCCTAATGCCCTCCGCCTTGCAATCACCAGTTAACTACTCTTAATTGTTGATTATGGTCTCATCATCTACGGAGCTGCTACTGACAGTACCCTTAAAAGAATTCATATTACCCTCAACAAAATCTGCAGATTAGCTACCGGAGCTCCGAGACTAACTCATACATGCGACCTGTACATACAGTCAGGCTGGCTCAACCTTAAGGGTTGTATTGCCTACCAGATCTGCCTATTCGCAAAGAAAATTTGTTTGAGGCTTACTCCTCCTTCCCTCCAAAATCTGCTCTCGCTTACCTCCAACCCTCACCACACTAGAGGCATGTCTAGTCCAGTCTATCAAGTTCCTCTCTGCTGTACCTCCTCAGCCCAATGCTCCTTCAAGTTTAGGGTTCCCCGCTGTCTTAATGATCTCCCTCATGTGACACATGACCTCTCTATGCTAGGCCCTTTTAAGCTCAGTCTCCAGAATCACATATCTAACTCCAACAAATGTTCTTGCACCCTTTAATTGCATCCTCCCTGCCTCACATTACCCCTTTGATCCTTCACCTACTCTCCTAACTCCTCCCCCTGTTCCCCCCTTCCTCCCTCCTTACTCAGCTGTCCTCCTCCCCCTCCCATTCTCCTTTTCTCTCTTCTCCACCCCACTTTCCTTGGCCTCATCCTCCTTCTCCCTATTGACAAAGCCTCCCTGGCTGCCTGTAATTATCTCTCATTGATTCTGCACTTATTTTTGATATCCTGTACCATGGCATAGCACTTACTCCTTTTATAACCTACTTTTGTTGTGTACCTAATTTGTATCTTGTATTATTTTTGTCTCTGTTACTTCGACTGACATGGAACCTTTGTAAAAGAACCTTTGGTTCAAAACTATTGTAATCTGAGAACTTAATAAATAAATAAATACATACATACATACTCCTGGGTTTTCTTCTGCAATACCATCATGCATTAAAACACCTGATGAATAATCCTGCAAAAATGTTCTGGGCAGCAGTGACTGCCAAATTTAAATAAAAATAGCTTTTCCTTTTTAGACATTTTCTTTCCCAGAAAATATCAAAAGCATCACATTTTGACTGGCCCAGTGGCACTGAGGGTTGAGGCGCTGGACGACACACATCGCGCCACGCCGGTGACCCAGGTTCGGGAACAGACTTTAGCTGTTTGGGGGTTGGCTGGGGGAGGTAAGGATCGAGCATCCAGAAGACTGCTCTCATTCTTCAAGGGAGGGAGGAATGTGTCAAGTGCAGTTGGCTGACACCCAGTGGTGGCAGGATGTCAGTGCAGTCACCAGCACACATGGGGTAGGTCCAACAACCAGGGTGCCTGGCTGCCTCCGTAGAGGTGGAGACAGCCATTGAGCCCATTGTACTGCAGAAGGCATGGGAGAAAAATGGAGGAAAAACCAGGGCCTGACAGGACCAATGATGGCCCGATCACCCTTGCAGCAGCCCCCAGTTCCGGATTACTTAGTCCTTACTTAGAACCTGGCCCCACCGTGAGGGGGGGAGCCATGGAGGAATGCCTGGGGCTGCAGAGCAGGGTGATCAGGGCCGGAGGACACACCCCTCTGTAAGGGGGGGTTCGTAGCCCCTGTTGGCTCTGCGGGAGGAGGTAAAAGAGATAATAAAAAAAAAGCATCACATTTTTAAACCAGATCGCATTAACCTGAAAGATTCAGGTCTCAAAACTAAGCAAATAGTATCAAAAGAAAACTGAACAACTCATGTACAGATAGTGCTACTTTACAAAGAAATGCAAGGAAAAAGCAGAAAAGGGAAAGAGTGCACACTGAACTCTGTTGCAGCAATTTTAATAAAGTGCAGATACAGAAAGTGGGAGATTCCATCATAAAGCCATTTGAAGAACCAGGTAAACTGACTTCCCTATGTATCAAGGCTCTCTGCCTCTTCCTCAGTTACCGGTAAGCAAAAAAGCATCGAAAATCATAGTTTTTCCAGTTTTCATACAATCCATATCTTATAAAATACTAAACACATTGAGTAAAATTTAATCAAACTTGGCAGGTTCCCAGTTCCTGTCAGAAAGGGTGTGTATGACAACGTTCAGGTATTTAGATCCAAAGATGACTGAGTTATAAATGGCCAGCAATAAAGGGTTAGCAGAGAAGTGACCCCTGAACCCAAATTACAGTGTCGCTACTCCACCACTATCAATCAATGGTCAGGTGATGTGTTTAGACCAATAACATGGGTGCCAGAACCTATGGGTGGTGGGGTTTTGTTGCACCCCCACTTTTACTCATGAACATTCAAAGTGCCCTTTTAATGCATGCAAAGTCAAGAGGGATGCAGTCATTGCATCCTTTGTAATATTTTTGTGTACGGCCCAGTTTACAATTGAAATGGAAGCTCCTGGCAAGTTGGCAACTAAAAGTACTTAAAACCTCCCCCAGTTAAAGAGCTGGTGACCTGTTCAGGAGAACTTTAACAAAACATAATATTTAGGCACTGTCCAGCTGGTATTTCCCATTACTTCTGTATTCCTCCTCCCCATTACTTGTAGTGAGGTAATTTCCATGAAAACAGGATCTTTGCTCCTGAAGAGTTCACCTATTCCTGCTGCTTACTCCCTACCTAAAGTCATAGAGCACTGCTTGTGATCTCACAGCTACTCCCATGGCAACAGATTGTGATGTCACAACAAAAGATTATGACTTGAAGTAGGGAGTAAGCTATAGAAGCAGATGAACTCAAAATGAACTCTGAGGGACAACAATCATTCATACACATATCTTTAGTAACAAATTATGGGGAGGTGAAATATATAAAATACCAATGCAATGCAAACAGCATTGTACCTAATTATTATGTTTTTTAAAGTTTTTCTTGAGGCATCAGTAGTTCTTTAAATAATTATCACCTTTCCCACCAGCTACCCAACCATCTGTTATGAAGCGTTTCTAGAATAAGGATTGCGGTTCATTTTTAGGCCTGCTTTTTTTATTCTACTCAAGATCGCATCCATCAATGTCTGTGTTCTGCTTGGCTCCTGAGTTATTTTTTCAGTGGTATAGGATTTGACTAGACCATCATCTTCAAAAGTAAGTCTGCTAACTCAGAACACCTGTGTTTTTGGAAGGGGAGTGGAATGTACCTGTCTCCTGACTAGGGTGCCAAATTTACTAAGCAAATTTTTCTGCGTAATTTACATCATTTTTTTATTCCTGACATGATTGTGAAGGCAGATGTATAAAGAAATACTTAACCTATTAACATAATCTTCCTATTGCTTTAAAGCTGCTGTTCTCAGCTTTAAAACTTTATAAAAGTTAAATTCACGCTATAGTACTGCCTCAGAAGTTATCCCTTAAAGTTATGTCAGGAACTGAAAAGAGATGCAAATTATTCAGAATATTTATGAGTCAAATAAGTGACACTGGGGCTTCAGTCAGGCCAGCAAAGGACAAACTTTAGACTAAATTAATACTACAGTCTTATGTGCTGTTCTTTCATTTAGAGAAAAAAAATACTCAAAGGTGTTTTTTAAATTTAATATTTCATTGCAGTCAAGTATGCAAGCAGAAATAAACAGACATTTGGAGTCTCAGCCTTAGCAAGTTGCAAGAAGATTCCACACTTCAGCAGGCAGCTCAAAACAATTCCATAAAGTTATATAAAGGACCCAATCCATGAAGCTCTATATTCATCCCCATATGGGTATGTAGTGCTTGCATGTACCTTGGAGACCCCCTCCCCCTGTGCTGATGTGGGGGCCTCTGCAGCTGTCATGAATTGGTGTTCTGCTCTGCCTGTACCCAATCCAGAACATGCATGCTTAACAACTCATTGGGCTCAGTGTGTGGGGTGGGAAGTGGGATGAACTTGCACTACACAGAATCCTGAAAGGTACCAAGGCACCCATTCTGCAGCTCCTGGGGTGTGTAGCCTCCGCCACCCAGTCATCTGCCATTGTGGTTATGTACCCCAGGCAACCAGTGTATGATTGGCTGGTCTGGCCAGCAATCAGCTCCCCCTTGCCCCATAACTCTCTACTGGGTGCAGAGAGCATTATTATTGCACTGCTCTTGGTTGGTTGAGGGCTCGGCGTAAGCCGTTCGCTCAGAGCAGCATTGAGGGGGCAGGGCACATCTCATCAATAAAGCCCGTGCCACCCGTGAAAGTTTCATTCACCCCAGCACTGAATGACATCTTGGTGGCTTCAGGTGAGAGCTGCTGAAACTCCTCATATGTACTGTGTGGTGGCTGACTTCTGAAAGTGCGATTACAACATTGTGTCTTCTGCTACTGACTGTATGTGCCACAGACTAACATTTTGCACTACAAACTGCTGCTATAATTATTGTACTGCTCTTGGTTGGCTGTGAGCTCAGCGGTGAGCCGTTCACTCAGAGCAGCATTAACCCTTGCTGTGCCACGGACTGGTATATCAGTCTAGAATTCCTGTACGTTCTAATTCTCTTGGCAGCCTAAGGGTTAAGGGGGTGGGGCACATCTCATGAATAAAGCCTGTGCCACCCACGGGCATGTGCACCGTGGCATGCACGTGAGTGGTGCAAGCGCCACTTGGAAGAAATATTTACAGAGGTCTGTAGCTTAGGTAGGTTCAGAGGGAAACAGTGAGTTTTAAATATTTAATAAATTGTATATTAGTTTTACAATGGGGCCTTTTTTATTAATAGTAGTTTCAGTTTTAGTGTTAGGGTCGACACCATGGGAAGTTGAAAAAAGTTGATCCCAATGGGATCTGCAGGTGAATGGCCTAGATTTAACATGGCCTGATTATGGTACTGATAGTAGTTCTATCTGGTATTGTATAAAAAATGTCCTCAGAGATGTTCACCGTCATTTACCCAGGGTCTTTAATCAAGAACAACTGTTGGTGAAGGTTAGAAACTGTACACTAGCCTCTGGTTTGGGATGGTTTCTGGGCCATGAAATTTGTAAATTTGACTTGTTTCCAGCTTTCATCCCTTGCTTAGCAGGAACAGATATCTTATCAAGGGCCTGTATTTTATTGGGTTTACTTGTGAGTGGGGGATATATGACCTAATCCTGGGCCACTGTCAAACAATAGAAAGAATAGAAAGGGCATTTTATTTAATCATTCTAATGTTAGGAGCATTTTACCAAAGATAGCTATGATTAAGGAATTTGTG
Source organism: Neoceratodus forsteri (assembly GCA_016271365.2). Taxonomy (NCBI): domain Eukaryota; kingdom Metazoa; phylum Chordata; order Ceratodontiformes; family Ceratodontidae; genus Neoceratodus; species Neoceratodus forsteri. The sequence continues at coordinate 1,397,383,963 of CM028129.1, read as the reverse complement.
GTTGATTACGAACCTGATTTTATGAGTTTTACTGAGACATGGCTGAGTGATAGACATGATGATGCACTTTTGAAAATTCAAGATTATAACATGATGAGGGCTGATCGGAATAAAGGGGGTGAGGGTATTTTAATTTATTATTCTGTAAAATATGTTCCAAAACATTTAGTGCTGAATATTGACCCTAATAGTTGTGAGGACTTAGTCCTGGAAATAAAGTTACATTTGGGTAAACCCCAGCTTATTTTTGGAGGATATAAACCACCCCATTCTATCTGAAGGCTTTATCATCTATTCATGATGTCCTTCTCCCATATAATTTAACTCATGAACTTTTGTTGATATGTGATTTCAATGCTGATTGGCTGAGTCCTACTAAATCTAAATGTTTAAAAACAATTGATTTGGGTTTGGGGTTATCCCAATTGTTTGAGGAACCTACTCGTATAAATTTAAATAACCCTAAAGATTCCTCCCTGCTCAATTTAATTCTAACTAATGGCCCATATCATTATACAGAGACAGGGGTCTTCGCTGATCTCTTCAGCAATCATAATGTAGTGTACTGTATAAGTAGGATACACACAGTTAGGGGTTCCACCAAATATGTAAGTTTTTGATCCTTTAAAAATTTTGATTGTTTTGATTTCATAGCAGATCTAGAAAGTCTAAATTGGGAACATCTTGAGTTAATACCTGACCTAGATTTGACTTGGGAATATTTTTTGGGTGAATTTATAAAGGTGTGTAATAAACACATGCCTATGAAATCTAAGAAATCTAAAAGGGTTAAATCTAACTCAGCTTTGCAATTTTCCCTCAAACTCCAGAAATTAAATAGGGATAAAAATAAAGCATGGGAAATGGCTCAATTAACTGGGACATCTGGAGAGTGGCAACTATATAGGAAACTTGGAAATAGTTATATAGTTGGGATAAGAGAAATAAAGAAAACATATTTTAGGGCAAAAACTTCCGATTCTGTGGGTAACTCAAAGAAATTTTGGTCAATCATTAAAGCCTTGAATGGTCACGCAAAATGTAATGACACTTTTCAATTGTCCCCAGATGATGTGTTTGAACCCAGTTGTAGTCTCTCTGATAGATTTAATAGGTGTTTTATTAGTTCTGGAAACTTTTTTGGTGATGTAACTCAGTCTCTGTGAAATCCTTGGGATAAGCTTGATGAAAGTTCCCCAGTCTTTTCTTTTAGGAGAATTGCTCTCCATGAAGTATTGGGAATACTGTTGGAATTAAACCACCTTCCAAGCTCTGCCTCCCACCTGAGACACCTCCTACTCCTCGTGCCAAACTGACACCCCCCAAGGCTCTGAACCCCCCAGAGGTGGGGCTGCCTCATCCACCTAGGGTGCTCTATCTACAGTCTAGTATGCAGGGCTGGGTGATGCCCCTGGAGAGAAGAATGCCCAATATCGGGAGTGAGGCCTGGAGGAGCAGAGGTGCCTTTGCCTATCCCTGAGGACAAGGATTTTTCTCAGGTAGTTTCCCCTGGAGCGTGGATGTGCAATGACATCCACGCGATCCATGTCACTGATGTCTGCCGCCACTTCACCCCTTTGCATGGCTAAGCACTAGCAGTACCGCTGGTCTCTACCAGAGGTCCCTGCTACACCGAGCAACCCCCAGATCCCATCCCAGGAGAGGAGAGCAATCCATCGGATGCTTGATCCTCTTCCTACCCAGCTGACCACTGCCAGCCCCGACTCATTCCTGAACCTGGGCCTCCGGCATGGCGTGAGGTGTGGTGTCCAGCCCCTCAACCATTAGCACCACCAGGCCTGCCCAACTTATCTGTTTAACCAGTCCATTTTGTTAGCTTCCCTTCCACAGGCCTGGAAGCTGGCCAGGGTTGTCCCTGTATTTAAAGGGGGAAGCCCCAGTCATCTTTTCAATTACAGAGCTATTGCCTTGCTCCCCATTGTTAGCAAAGTATTAGAAAGACTGCTAGCTAAGCAAATGGTAGATTGCCTTCAGGAACATGACCTATTTGATAAATTTCAATCAGGTTTCTGTAAACAACACTGCATGGTGGTCTCCATGTTGAGGGTCTTGGATGACATCGGTAGGGTCAATGACCATCAGTATTATACTGGGGCCATACTGATTGATTTATCCAAGGCATTTGATATGATTGACCACCAAATTACAAAATGGTGCAAAGATTATATGAGGTGGGTTTGGGAAGGGAGGCAATATCTTGGTTTTGTTCCTATTTAAGTAGTTGGAGTCAGATCACGGCGGTTGGTGGTACTGTTTCCACCCCTTTATCAGTGGTTAGTGGTGTGCCAAAGGGCTCTGTCCTGGGGCTCCTCCTTCTTTTCCTGATATATCTGAAAGATCTGGGAAAAAGAGTAGGGGGAATCAGTTACCACCTGTACACCGATGACACAATTATTTATACTGCTACTTCATTGGTTTTGGAAATTCAGAATACATTACAAAAAAGTTTTGATGGATTACAAAGATTTTTTACAGATTCCAAGCTAAAATTGAATACTTCTAAGACTAAGATTATGTTGTTTGGTCCAGTCTCCTAAATAAAATCATCTGATAAGTTTGTGGTCCTGGATAACTCTGGAACCACATTGGAGTGAGTGGACACTTACAAGTATTTAGGTTATTGGCTAGACCAGTCAGGATCTGGTAATAAACATGTGGACAAATTAATTGTACAGGTTGGTAAGGGGTGAGATTTTTATTTAGAAATCAACATTGTTTGAATGCTGACACCATGAAAACTATAATACAGGTTCAAATACTGCCTCTGTTTGATTATGCTGATATTTTATATGACAGTGCATCCAAAAATCAGCTTCATGTACTAGATGTGCTTTATAATCACCTGGCTAGTTTGATTTTAAAATGCCCCTTGACTGTCCGTCACTGTGAATTGTATAAAGAAATTGGGTTGGGTTTCTTTATCTAGGAGGAGGGTCAATAATAAGTATGTATTTGCTTATAAATGTGGCCTGGGACTTATTCCAAAATATTTAAGTGACAGGTTAAATTTGTGACCTAGTGATCCGTCTTTGAGAAATGCACTCTTCAAGAGTTTTTGGTACCTAGTACAAAAACAAAAAGATCTTTGTATCCTCTTAGTCAATTTGTCCCTATCTTTTGGAATAAACTCCTAAATGATTTTAGAAAGTTATATACTAAACCTCTATCTGATTTGATGTTGAAACATTATTTAGTATCTTATGAACAGGTTTGTAATTATTTTTAGTTATTTACTGTGTTGTATTTATGTTTTGTATTGGTGTTTTGGTCCAGTTTTTTTTAGTAATATGTGTTGTATTCAAGGTCACCATTGTGAATGAGCTTTTGCTCAGTGGTTATACCTAATAAACAAACATTAGGTTACAATGCGGGCCCTGCAGCACAGTGCTAATTCTTATGATAATAAATGCAACTCATTGTGTCCGTTTATTGTCAATAGCTTCCTTTTGCATCTCACAATGCATGTCACTTTTTCCATGTGATATATTTTATTCAACATGAAGCACCATTTCTCCTGTTTAGAATGAATTTCTGACCACCTACTGGTGATAACACTTCTGTGCTACAATTAACAGAATCAAAAATTGATATTTTGCTGTATTGTTGCCAGCTAATGTTGTTGACAGCTACTTGGCAAATGATTATCTGGCATAATGTTTCTTTCTTTCATTTTTTAAATTAGTAAACCTCATTAAAACTTCTATCTATCCACTCTGCCTCTTTTCAATGCTCTCTCTCTCTGTCTCCTCTTTTCTCCATGATTTCACCTAGCACTCTTGCAACTGTACCTGATACCGTACCTTACTCAGTCCGTACCCTCTACTTTCTACCCACTCACTACTCTCCCGCTCTTCCAGATCCATGCTCCTCACATTAGCTCACACTGTTAACTCCCCTGTTCACCCCTGCCCCCTTATTTATTTTCCTTGACTCTCACTAAATTAGCTTCTCCTGCACTTCCCCTTGCGTAACTGTACTTTTTATTTGGAATAAGACTCCTTGATGTCCATTGGATTACATTCCATGCCTTATTTTGTATAATTTTTATTTTTTGCTTTTTATATGACGCTTGCATATGATACGTGTTTTCTACTATGTGACTCTTGTCCTACTGCTTCCATTACCCTACTTTATCCCCTCTCCCAGCACACTTCTGGAAATTAGCTGTTGCCAGCCCAGTATGTCTTTCCTGATGGAAATGTTTGGAATAAATAAATAAACACACAAAATGTCTGGTAGTTCAACAATTAAATGTTTATTTCTAGTCCCAAAATCTCCCTATGTCCTCCTGTTACCCAGCAGTCTCCATATTTTCTTAGCTTGCTACTGCGTACTCAGACTTGAGTGTGGGTCATTTTTCTGTACAGTAGAATTGCTTGAGGATTTCACAGACTATACTTCATTATACTCTCTTATTATACCTAAAATGTAAAATAAAAACTGCAACTTGCCAAGCAGTCACTTCCCTGCCCCATTTACACCACCCTCTTTGCAGCACATCAGGTCATGCACTCCGGTTGATGCACTACAAGGTTGGCTTTGTGGATACTCACCAAATCGCTCTAAGTGTGCTCCCACTCCAGTTTGTGATCCACCAGAAAAGTGGGAATCTATACTGGATTGAGCACATTACCCCCCGGTGTGAATGACCAATGTGCTCAATCAGCTGCTATTCCCTATCTCCCGGCTGCAGATGTCATTTTTGGGAACCCTGTCCCTAAGTCCACAGACACTCCTTTCAGTGCGATCTGAGGCGTATCAGGCTTGGGAGTTGTTATAGGGTGGGATAACAGATGGACACCACACTTGAGATAAGGTACAACCCATTTGACTTCATGAGATGTTTATTTATAGTAACAGATAAATCAAAATAAATACTGCAATAACGTTTTGCACAGAAAATAAATGTTCAAAATTAGCACCTATACTTAAAGGCTTGAGTGGTAAACTAGCACTGTTTCCACTTTACCAGTGTAGCAAGAGGCTCTCCTAGTCTTCACCCACACAATTAGCTCCAACTGACTCTCTATCTGTCTTCTTCTCTCAAAGAAGAGCTTTATATACCCACCCCCATTGTGGGCAGGTGATCACAGCATCATACTTTTTAAAAGTCTCTTATTTGGCCCTCTTTTTAAATTATATAACATCTGAGGGCTTGCTAATAAGTATATAAAACAAGCAGAAGGTCACCCTGCAAGAAATATGTGCTAAAACACAACATTACGAGTAAGGGCCTTTATATAGCTGGGGTTTTTAGTTTCTTGACTGAGAAATGCATATTAGTGTACTTTCGCAGTTCCCTGTGTTATAGAACAGTGACCTATGAGCGAGAGATTGCCGTCTACCTGTTACATTATGATAGATAATGGTCACAATATATTCTCCCATAACTTCCATGGCCTTACGAATCCTATCAAAAGGAATAAAATCCTAGCTTACTTGCGACATTCTGGAGCTGACATCTCCTTACTACAGGAGATGCATCTCTGACAGATAGAACATAGAAAACTGGAGCATTTTGGGTTTTCGCAGGTAATTACCGCATCTTATAAGAGAGGCAGACATAGGGGTGTGGCAGTTCTTGTCCCCACGTGGATTCCCTTCCAATTAATCGATAAAATTATTGACAAGGAGGGTAATTATTTTTTAGTAAAAGGCAGATTGAATGGTACACTAGTTACTCTAGCATCAGTGTATTTCCCTCCAAACTCAAGTTATATAACCTATTGAGCTTTCTTTTTATTGCTAGCACAATGGGGTGAGGGCCAGGAGATTTGTGGAGGGGACATGAACTTAGTGTTTGATCCTTCCCTTGATACTACCTCCTAGATCCCCAGAAAGGAATATAAAATTGCTAAGCAAGTGGTTAAACTATTAAAAGAAATGGGGTATCAATCAATCAATCAATCAAAATCTTTATTTATTCAGGCGAACATCATTGAGCAATGCTCATTTACAAGATGGACCTGATAGGTCAAGATCAAAATAAAGTACAGTATAATACATAAACAAATACAGAGAAGAGGCAAAGAATTTTTATATAAATAAATAGGTACAGTAATAAAGAACGTATATACAAGCAAGGTAGCTAATGGTTTTGTACAACTAAACCATAAGTCAGACAGGTTTGACACAAATAACTATGAGGTGTTGGGATTGTGAAGCGGTTAGGAGTGTCTTAAATGGATAGAAACTTAAGGAAGTAGATATGGGGGAATAAAGAAGGGAATGGCAATGGATTGCAGGGTATAATGTAGCTATGTTTAAAAGTATATAAACAGAGATAGAGAGAAGAAAAAAAGGGGGGTAAAGGGTAAGAAGGGACTAGGCTTAGTGGAAGCAGTTGCATATCTCAGGAAAGAGATTTGTGGAGAGTTTTTTGAAGGATGCTATAGGGATGAAGGTGTTCAGCTTTAGGGTCTTCTGTAGAGAATTCCAGGTAGATGCTAAAAAATAGCTGATTGCAGACCTCCCATGCTGGGTGCAGACTTTAGGTAGCTTCAAGGTGATAAGGTTATTGCTTCTTAGGGCATATGATCTCGTGTAGCCAGAGTAAAGCAACCAGAAATATAAGGTGGAAGTTTGTTTGACAGAGCTTTGTAAATCCATAATGCAGCATTTTTTCCTCCTGAGATGTAAGGATGTCCAGCCAACAGCATTATAGAGGAAGCAGTGATGAGTGTTGAAAGGAAGATCTGTGATGAATCTTAGAGCTCTATGGTACAAGGTATCCAATTTACTTAAATAGACATAGTGCAATGGCCATATAGGAAATCTGCATAATTGATGAGAGATAGAAATGAAGCCTGAATTAGTCTCTGTTTAGACTCTTTGGTTAGGTAATGTTTGATTCTGAAGAATAGGCCGAGCCTCTGTCTGAGTTTTTCAGGAGCTCCTCAACATAATGAGTGTAATCAAGTTTGTTATCAATCCATACCCTAAATATTTGAATTTAACCACATAATCAAGATTTTCCAAGGATGGTGGATAGTTGGGGAAGAGTGTTTGTTGAAGAGGAAGAGTATATATTGGTGGAAAAAACATAGCCTTTGTCTTCTTGGCATTTAAAAGTAGTTTCTTTTCAAGTAGTTGATGTTGCAACAGGGAGAATTCTGATTGTAATAACTCACAGGCCTTTGATGGCGAGGGATTACTGACATACAAGACAGTATCATCAGCAAAAAGATGAACATTGGCAACAGAGAGGTTGGAATCAATGTTATTGATATATATAGCAAAAAGGATAGGGCCCAGGATGGATCCTTGCGGTACTCCCCTTAGAAGTGGTTTTGAGGAGGATAGGACACCTTCATTTTGCACTTGCTGTATTCTATCAGTGAGGTAGCATCTGAACCATCCAAGAGAGGTTGGATCCAGGCCTAAGGAATGCAGTGAGGAAATCAGCAGCTCATGATCCACTGTATCAAAGGCTTTACTTAGGTCAAGAAATACAGCACAGATGTTGCTTTTTTGTCTAACTCAGTTTGCCAATCATTTGTTACTTTTGCTAATGCAGAAATGGTACTGTGTCTGGTCCTAAACCCAGATTGAGCAGAGTTAAGGAGATTATTAGCATCGAGGTAGTCTCTTAGTTGGATACTTACCAGTTTTCTAACATTTTAGACAGTACCGGTAGGATGGATATAGGTCTGTAATTGTTGAGATCCATGGGTCCCCTGATTTGAGGAGGAAACACTTGTGCTGTTTTCCACAATGTGGAACAGAACCAGTGGATAAAGACAGATTAAAAGATGGGTTAGAGGAACTGCAATGGCATGAAGAGCAATTTTTAAAAAGTAGGGGTCCAGGGAGTCTGCACCAGCACTTTTCTTGGTGTCTAGATATAGCAATAGGTCTTCCACTTGTTTTAATAAAATGGGCTTGAAGGAAAATGAAGAGGCAGTCTACTGACCATCACCGACTGGAATTTAAGTTGTGACCGTAGTAGATTGCTGGGGAGGAGTCAAAAGCTAGGCCAGCTGTACTGAAATGATCATTGAATGCATCTAAAATTTCACACTTGTCAGTGATAACAGCATTATTATGGTGTACTTAGGATGGCAAGAGTACAGGAGTCCTGCCCTAGAATCCCTTGATGGTGCCCCAGAATCTGGCTGGGTTAAGGTAGGAGGCATCAAGCTCGGCTGTATAGAAGGCAGCCTTGGCCTCCTCACTTTTTGGTGCAGCTGTTTCTGGCTTTTCTGAACTGAAGCCAGTCAAACGGATCCTTGGTCTTTCTAGCCCTTTCCAGAGTTTATCTCTGGCAAGCATCGTAAGATTTAAGATCAGCAGAAAACCAGCGGCAGGATTTGTTTTTATTCTAACGCTAGTGAAAGGTGCATGAATATTGAGGGCGCTATGATAATGTCATTTAGCACCTTGAGTGCTGTTTCCACAGAAGCTGTATGATAGAATTCTTGCCAGCGATAGAATGATATAGATCGTGAGATATCCTTCGATGTTAGGTTTTTATTTCTTCTTGTGAGGAATTTTGCAGGGTTGGATGGCTTGACTGATGATCTTATCCCTGCAATAAGGCAGTGATCACTTATATCACTGAATAACACTCCAGCATGTGAAAACAGGTGCGGTTTGTTTACCAACATAATGTCAAGTAGGTGCTGTTACTTTTGTTTTTTGAGTTAATTCTTGTCGGTTCATTTATTAATTGAGTGAATCCATATGTGTCACAAAAAGATACTAGGGGAGCAGATGAATTGGAGAGCCAGTTTAAGTTCAGGTCACCTAAAATAATGGTATCCTCGGGGCCCAATTTTATTATGTTTCCCAAATGATTAAGGAGTTGAAGGCTGGCAGAGGGGGGCCTATAGCAGCCAACCAGTTGAAAAGCTGTCATATTGGGGAGGGCTATTTTAAGGGATAAACATTCAAATTCTTTGGGTACTGATGTTACACTAAGACAAGATGCATAAATATTTGATTTAACATAGACAGCCACTCCACCGCCCCTTGTCAGGCGGTCCGATCTGAATAGCTGGTAGTTGGGTAGATTTATTTCCCTATCATGTGTAGCAGGTTTGAGCCATGTCTCAGAAATTACCAGAAAGTCTGGCAAAGTGTGGGCGACCCAGGCCTGGATCAAAGAGATCTTTTTTAGGAGGCTGCATGTGTTGATGTGAAGGAAGCTTAAACCTTTAATGGAGGCTAAATCTGATGGGAGTAAATCCTTCTGGGGTCCTGGATTGATTTCAACATTGCCAATGCAGATCAGCAAGAAAAATAATAGTTTAATAAGGGCTTCAAGAGATAGCTTAAGGGACCAAAAAGAGGGTTTTCTTTTCTTGCTTGAGGTCCAATCTTTAGAGACGGTCCAGGATGGGTTAAGGCTTAGTAACTTTTCATAGAGTACCAGCTTGATGGACAGGTACAAGGGGGCACTATATAGCCAAGGTATAGGCATGGGGCATAAGAGATACATGAATGGTTGTGAACCTTTTGAGGGCTACCCCATGGATTACAATGGAGCAACAGTAGTGAATAGTTGAGAAAATGATAGGCATCCACTGGAAGTGAGAGAGGGAGATCACTCTGGCAAGCCGCATTATTCAGAAGGGCATGGACTGGAAAGGTATCATCCTCAAGATATATTATAGGTGAGAGAGAAAGAAGCAGTAGGAGAAGCATCAACATATTCATGATAACTAAGGGTTAATAATAATGTATGCAGTAGGGAATTGTGTCCAAATTATTGGCTAGAATTTGGCTATGGGTGGAGATAAGAAATTTAGCGGGAAGGTGTGTATAAAAGAAACACCAGAGAGGGGAGGGGTGGCAAAATTTTACTGCTTTCCTGCTTGTTGGCTGTCTCTCCGGCCTCCTGGTTCTCCCTCGGCCCAGTGGTCGCCGCCTGCCCGCCAGGTTCGGAGCCCTGGCGCTTGCTGGGTGCCGAGGCAGGGTCGGCTAGAAGTGGAGGAGACAGAGGAGAGGACAGTCAGAAAAGCACAATTGCAGTAATCAAATGATTCTGCAAGGAGGTGCTAAAAAAACTTTGCACTACAAAAGACTGGGGGGGACGGCGACTTAGCGTCTGGCCCACCAGAAATCCCACCAAAAGACTGTATCACATATTAAGTACAGAAACAACTTAAAACCTAAAAATTTAACAGTTCTGGTAAAAACAGCTCTTTTTGGAGAAGTTACTGTCAAAACCCACTAAACCCAGGCAGTAATTTGGAGTGCAAGCTTGAGCAGAAGTCAGTGAAGAAGGTGGACCAATCGGAAGCAAGGCTTGGGTAGCGCTCGCCTTCCGATTGGTCTCGGCTCTCCCGTACCTTGCTGGCTGTCTCTCCCGGCCTCCTGGTTCTCCCTTCGGCCTCGCGGTGGCCGCCGCCCACTGGCGGCTCGGAGCCCCTGCGCTTGCTGGGTGCTTGAGGGCAGGGTCGGCCAGAAGTGGAGGACAGAGGAGAGAGGACAGTCAGAACAAGTGCAGTAATCAAACAATTCTGCAAGGAGGTGCTAAAAAAACTTTGCACTACAAAAGACTGGGGAACGGCGCCTTAGCGTCTGGCCCACCAGAAATCCCACCAAAAGACTGTATCACATATTAAGTACAGAAACAACTTAAAACCTAAAAATTTAACAGTTCTGGTAAAAACAGCTCTTTTTGGAGAAGTTACTGTCAAAACCCACTAAACCCAGGCAGTAATTTGGAGTGCAAGCTTGAGCAGAAGTCAGTGAAGAAGGTGGACCAATCGAGAAGCAAGGCTGGTAGCACTCACCTTCCGATTGGTCTCGGCTCTCCATGCCTTGGCTGTCTCTCCCGGCCTCCTGGTTCTCCCTTCAGCCTCGCGGTCGCCGCCTGCCCGCTGGCGGCTCGGAGCCCCTGCGCTTGCTGGGTGCTCGAGGGCAGGGTTGGCTAGAAGTGGAGGAGACAGAGGAGTGGACAGTCAGAAAAGCACAATTGCAGTAATCAAACGATTCTGCAAGGAGGTGCTAAAAAAACTTTGCACTACAAAAGACTGGGGGACGGCGCCTTAGCGTCTGGCCCACCAGAAATCCCACCAAAAGACTGTATCACATATTAAGTAGAAACAACTTAAAACCTAAAATTTAACAGTTCTGGTAAAACAGCTCTTTTGGAGAAGTTACTGTCAAAACCCACTAAACCCAGGCAGTAATTTGGAGTGCAAGCTTGAGCAGAAGTCAGTGAAGAAGGTGGACCAATTGGAAGCAAGACTTGGGTAGCGCTCGCTTTCCGATTGGTCTCAGCTCTCCCGTACCTTGCTGGCTGTCTCTCCCGGCCTCCTGGTTCTCCCTTCAGCCTCGCGGTCGCCGCCCGCCCGCTGGCGGCTCGGAGCCCCTGTGCTTGCTGGGTGCTCGAGGGCAGGGTCGGCTAGAAGTGGAGGAGACAGAGGAGGACAGTCAAGCACAATGCAGTAATCAAGCGATTCCTGCAAGGAGGTCTAAAAAACTTTGCACTACAAAAGACTGGGGGGCAGGCGCCTTGCTCTGGACCAGAAATCCCACCAAAAGACTGTATCACATGTTAGTACAGAAACAACTTAAAACCTATATGTATGTTGATTCATGGTGGTTCTTGAATGGGCAGGCACAAAATTATTCATACTACTCGCCAGTATACGCAATGTACTCCAGACTAGACTACATCTTGCTTCTGCAGGAAACCTCTTCCTGGGCTATCAAGACTTGGATGGGGGATATCTCATTGTCAACCATGCCCTGTTTTTTAAAACTGAAGTTGGGGACTCTCCGAAGAATACCTTCTGAAGGATGAATATATCACTAATGAGAAATCCTGAAACAATTAAGACCATTAAGGATTTTATTTCTCAATCCATACAGGAAAATGACACAGGAGATATGAATCCTGCTATCCTCTGGGACACTATAAAGGCCCTTATCAGGGGCAAGTTCATAGAAATCTCTTCCAGAATATGGAAGCTAAAAGGTGAATCTTGAATCCCACATTCATTCATTAGAGGAACAACAAAAAATAGAATAAGCAGGGAAAGAGCTAAAGAACTACATAAATTGAAATCAGAGTTGAATCGACTGTTAGATTATTATGTGGAACAGAAGCTCATGTTCCTCCATCAGAGATTTTATGATGGAGGTCCCAGATTTTTAATTCTGTTAGCAGGTAGACTACGAATTCAAAGAGCTAGGGCATTTATTTTGGCTATTAAATCCCCGACCTTCACTAATATATGTATCATACTATAGCAGACATAACCCAGGTCTTTGGAGCATACTACTCAGGTTTATAATCTCCACCCCCACGGTGGCAGAGGAAGAAACTGACTCTTTCCTAACTTCATTGTCTTCCTACCCTGATGGCAGCCCAGTAAGAGGTGCTATTGTCTCCCATATCATCTAAGGAGATCAAAATGAGATTAGCAGAACCAAGTTGGGGAAGTGTCCGTTTCAGATGGTATACCAGGAGAATTTTACAAATGTTTTAAAGAGGAGATAACCCCTCTTCTACATCAGGTCTTTTCATTTTTTTGTACACCTAAAGGAGTGATCCCACCATCCTGGAGGTATGCCATTATATCAGTGATCCCGTAGCCAGACAAGGACCCTACAAGTTGTGCATCCTGTAGGCCTATTTTAATTTTAAATATTGATTATAAAATGTTGGTGGCATAATTGCAAGGCGCCTCCAACAATTGATTCCTGAGATTATACATCTGGACCAAACTAGATTCATTCCAGGTAGGCAGGCTCAATGTAACATTAGACGGACAGCTTACATTATAGATCATGTCCGTAAACAGCAAATCCTGCCTTATTACTAAGCTTAGATGCAGAAAATGCTTTTGATAGGGTCATCTGGCCATATCTCAGAAGGGTCCTTGCCCATTTCAGGTCCCCCCTTTTTGTTACCTTTCGGTTTAAGCTGTATGATGACCCTCAGGGATTTATTAGGGTCAATGAACATATCTCTGAAGGTTTTTCTCTGCATAGAGAAATCAGACAGGGTTGCCCCTTATCTCCGTTACTCTTTGCCCTTTATAATGAACCCCAAGCTCAGAGTATTCACCAATGTATTGACATCCCAGGAATAACATTAAATGGTACAGTCCATAAACTAGCCCTTTATGCAGATGATGTTTTGGTGTACCCGGCAAACCCATGTACTTCCCTAACTGCCCTTCTCCAGCACCTGGATGACTTCTCCCAGTTTTCAGGCTACAATTGAACACAGGAAAGACCGAAGGGCTTTCCTTAATGATGTGATCCCATACATATCGCCAGCAATTTCCAATGAAATGGGACCTGACATCCCTGAAATATTTGGGAATAAACACTGGAGTTGATCCTGCCATGTTTTATTCCTGAGCTACCTCCCACTTGTAGAACAGTTAAAAGTAGACTTACGCGGTGGCACCTCCTCCCGCTTACTTTTTACCAGACAGTACAAGCAATCAAGATGAATGCCTTGCCTAGACTTTTACATCTATTCCAATGTGTGCCATGTGTGATCCCCAACCAGGAGCTTCTAAGTGGCAGGCACGCCTATTGCATTTATTGGCACTATAAAAGCCTCTGATAAACCAAAATCTTTTGGTCCTGCCCAAGACGGGGGGGGCCTTACCGTACCTCCCATATCATTGGGTGGCAATCCAAATGAAGCTGGCCTTGCTCTGGGCACATCTCACCTACAGTGCACATTGGAAGGAAATGGACTTATCGTGGAAGACACCACAACCATTGCCATTGACAATATTTAATTTAGCCCATACCCGACATATTCTGCATGCCCTGCCAAGGGAGTCAGGGGTTATTCTGGAGGGATGGAGGAGAGGTATCTCAGTAAAAGCAGTTAAAGCATTAATTTGGAGATACAAATGATGGATGGAGAAACCACAGTTCCCCTGTCTAATATGGACCCTTGATTTAAAATACAAGCGGAGAGGGGTTTTTATGCACCCTGGCAACTAATGCAAAACTCAACCCTAATTTTGTTTGAACAGGCTGCACAGAGATTTGGTTGGGACCAAGTGGCACTGTTGAGATATGTCCAAATGAGGGATTACATTAATAAACAGCTCAGAGATGAGACAATGGGCACTGGATTAATGGGGAATATATTACCATTTAAAGAGATCTGGAGCACTAAGGGTGGGGAAAGGGCTAGTTCATTATTATATAGTACATTGGTGAGTATTAGGGTCCATCATAGAGATGTTCTCAAACTCTATTGGAAGAAAGATCAATCTGTTGAGATTACAGATAAGCAGTGGGGTCTGATGTGGAGGGGGGTCTGGAGTACCACCTCCTCCCTTCTCTGGAAGGAATGTGTGTGGAAGATCTGAACCCATTTCTTTTTGGTTCTAGCTCTTGTAGCAAACTGAGCCCCAAGGACATCTCCTTCCCACTGGAGAGCATGTGGAACTGACCCTGCTTCCCATGCACATGTTTTTGTGTACAGCCCTAAACTTGAATCCTTTTGGAAGGAAGTGCACAGACATTTGAATAATATTTTTGGATTAGAGAATAATCTGTCCCTGGAGGGTTTGATGCTGGGACTCCCCCCCCCCCACCATAGACCTGAAAGGTAGGGGTGCAAAATGTTTATGGGCTGTCCTGATGACGGCAGCATTTAAAATCATTACAAGGAGGTGGCTTCAACCGGAACCCCGACATATCTGAGTGGAAGAAAGTAGCACAACATATACAGGGATTTGAATGGCTGACATTTGACATTCAGCACAGATCAGCACAATTCCTTAATTTCTGGACCAGGTGGAGATATATCAAACAGAAATTACCTGACCTTGTTTTAGTTTTATTTGTCTAGTGGTAGGTTTATACCTTAAGGTATCCCTGCCAGACATTAACTGGTGGATTTTTTTTAGTAAATAATGCACTTCACTTTGATATTTGAGATCTCAGTCAAACACAATGGTTTTAGTACTATACTGGAAATGATTATTGTACCCCTTGTTTTTTGTTTTAATAAGGCCCAAGGTTAAACATATGTTTCTAAATTAATCAGTCTTAGTTAAATAATTTTATTTTTATTTAATACTGTTTAAGAGACTACTCAATGGAGTGACGTCTAAAGATGAATCTTGCTAAACTGATGTAATTGTGTTTACTTTGGAAAATAATAAAGTTGAGTATAAAAAAACTCACAAAATAACTGTCAAGGGAAATGGGAAACTTTCCATTCCCTTCTGATTGACAGGTCTAGGCATATAAAGTTGGCCCACTAGGGGCCACTGATTTCCTAAAGGAACTCTAGCCTGACAGTATTCTATGGACTGGACACAGGTAATCACATGCAATTAGTTTCATCCTGCGCAGTTTAAGCTCACAGTGCCTGTATAACTGCTCTACCCAATTTAGAGGGAAAGCCAACAAGGGAAAATAATTATCCAAAAGACCGTTGGTCTTTATTGTAGCTTTTATCATTTTAACATGAATTTATGTGGTTTAGGCCAGCTCATTATTCATATCTAAATTGTATTTATATAGCATAATGTGTCCTAGTAATCAAACAGCTACAGGCTGCTGTACATCCATATGAGAGGAGCTGCATAATATAATATTACAAAAAGAAAAGCTTTTTATCTTCTACCGATGGCTGCAACACTTAGCCATTGGCTTAAATTTTTCATTTTGGTCCTGTGCCAAGGGCCATTTCTAAGATACATAGGGCATCCTAATAGCACAACCCTAAGAGGGACCTGTGTCTGGTGAGGATCAAGAGGATGTTACTCTCTATAAGCAGTATGTTTTCTCATAAATTATTTCTTTTATAGGATGCTGAATTGCTGCAGATGAGAGAGGAGACTTGGACAGGGAGTGGCGTGCTTCCAACCGTGAGCGCATAGCCTCTTGTCTGCTCCAACCTGGAGTTTTGCCCCAATGCTGAAGTACTAGGCTTCCTTATAGTGGCAAAAGCCACTGTATCATTCCAGAGGGGCGCACCACTGGATGGAGCGAGCAAGCGTTTACACTTTCATCTAGCTGCACATTGGAAAAACGCCTCACTCCCCTTTTAAGCAGCTCCTATTTTCTTCCTTGGGACAGCACAAGACGGTGAGAAGGAGTACTTTACTTAGCACATCTTCCCAGACCCTCTCCTCTCCTTCTCTTGCTTCCCTTTCTTTCTGAGGTACCTTTGTTTTATAGTGTATAGTCAGGTATTGTTCTTTATAGAAATCAGAGCCTTTCCAAATGTTGTTGTACCACAGTTCAAAAGGTCATGGAATGTGATTGTAGTACACTGTGGTACGCAAACATTTGAAAACTCTAGAGGTTCTATCAGAACCGTGAACTGGCCACTTAGCCCTCCTGGCAGCAGCAACTGCAGCTATGCAAGATCCTCTAACCGTGACACGAACATGAACAGGCACGTAAGCCAAAACAAATGCAGGATCAACCAGATAACCTCAGCTTCATCAAAATTAGAACCAGATATTCAAATAACTTACAAGTAATTGTTTCCTCTGAGCCCACATCCTCTCGCTAACTGAGACATACGCCGTCAAGTTTTTTTAGTTGAAAATCCCTCCCACATCCCATTGACAGCCAATAGAAGGCTACGCAATAAACATGGGGATGTCTGCTCCCTAGCAACCACACATGTAAACAAAGTAACCAGCCCCAACTCCCAGAACACGATGGAGCAACAAATACATTTTTTTTTTCATTTCAAAAATTTAAAACAAAAGACTTTGGCAATGGGGG
The DNA here is from genome assembly GCA_016271365.2 of Neoceratodus forsteri. NCBI lineage: Eukaryota > Metazoa > Chordata > Ceratodontiformes > Ceratodontidae > Neoceratodus > Neoceratodus forsteri. The sequence goes on along the minus strand of CM028129.1, from coordinate 1,397,367,259 downwards.
ACCATACACTATAAAAAATAGTGCATGGGCACCCTTATGCACAACTAGCCTATTGTGCCACCTCGGGGTTCTGATTACCGCGGACCTCTCAGGCTTAGGCTCTCGAGGTCTGAGGTGAAGTCAAAACCCCTCGGTGGTACAATAGGTTAGTTTCGCGCATGGTTGCCCATGCACTATTCTCTATGTTATTCAGGGAACAATGGGGTGAGTCACAAGCGTGTATTGAAATACTGCATTGGGAGGGTGGCTCAGCCCACAGCGGCAAACTACTTTCTTTATTATATGCACACAGCAGAAAGCTGATAAACAGCAGGGGAACCACCAAATGCCCAAAGCAACAGCCATTTTAATAAGGACTGGTGTACTAGTGGCATCCCTCTTTCAATACCTGTTATAAACAATTCTTTGACAGAGCAGCAGGGGGAAAAGGAAACAAAAGGAAAGGGGTTGCTGCTCCTGTCATGTCCTCTGTACTAGCATAAGAATTACATGGCATGAATACTAAAGTACCAGTGGAAGTATAGTCATGATGAAATACAACACCCTAACAGCCAGTTGTTGTCTACAAGCTTTCCCTTTTATATCCACTATCTGCACAGCCTGTGCATATTATTCCCACTCTAAGGGGAAGGACTTTCAACTATGGAGGTCAATAAGCACTTGACCTTTCCATACTACTGGACCCAAGAGGATACAGGAAATTACAGGGACAGGGATAACATAAGTAAGATGGAAGTTTTGCCTGAAGGTGGCCTGCCTTCTGGACTAGAAGAAAAAAAGAGACAAGAGATAGTAAAGGAAGGTTGCAACCAGTGTGTTTTTAAAATACAAAAGGGTCCTAAATCCATGGCAGGGTCTTCCCCTGTCACAGGAGTGTAAACAGTTAAATGCGGGATCAAGTCACAGCACAGCGGGAAGGCAGCGGACTGGTAAGTAAGGCACTGCTGCTGTCTAATCGGGGCTCTAGACTCCCAGTCTGTGGAATGATGAACATTCATTCAAATCTGTTTCCACTGTTAATCAGGAGGCAATATAGTATATTCTCTTTGCCTTGTCTGTTGGATACTGATACCTTTTGATCTGACTAACTCTGACCATCTTGCAAAGCTTGGAGAGTTGATGCTTTGTCTGTAGAGTCCCCTTATATCATTTCTATAGTTAAGTTTACAAAATAATTTAAAGGGTTGTATTCCTGTCCACTGTTCATGTACTAATAAATAGCCTCTTATCTGAAAATACAAATGTATATTGAAATGAAGCTTTTATCCATCTTTCATTAAAAACATTCATAACTGCAAGTCATTTCAGGAGTCTTTGGAAATATAGATTCAATATGGATAAATGGTCAAACCCACTACTACATCAGTGCAGCTTCTGGAGTTGCCTTGCAGTGATGCAAAACTTGGTTATGTGTTTCCATTAGAATTCGTGGTGGCAAAGACTTCTGAAATGGCTTTAAAATGTTCTTTAGTGGGTAGGTGTGATGTAGTATTTCTCTTGTGTTTTGCATTAAAAAATGTATGAATACAGTATTTCTGTGTATAGAAACAGTGGCTTGCAAAACCTTCTTTTTTTACCCTTTGCCCTTTTGAAAATCAACTCCCCCCACACACTTTTCCCCATGTTCCGGCATCTATGACCAATGAAATTACTAGGGTGTGTGTGTGTGTGTGTGTGTGTGTACATGCATGTGTATGTATATGTTCATGTTTGTTAGGAAAGAATTTAGAGAAGTAACACACTAGTCAAATATTATGAGGTAGACAACATTCAATTCTTGTTCTCAGCTACATTTTCAGCTACTTTGGTGCTTTTTCATCTCCTCGAGAGGGCTTCATTTGTTTTATTTTGGGTCCTTATGTCTGAAATCCGTTACTGAAAAATTTGAGAGTAAATGAAACGTCAATCTCCACTGGTACAATCCAAAAATGGTATATTTCTAATGACACCTTACTTTAGACCTGTTGTTTTAGCTTGGGATTTGGTTGAAGCTTAATTGAGTCACTTACTATTGTACCTACAATATTATATGAACATAAAATGCCTACCTCCCCCAAAAACATGTTATTACTGTTGTTTGAGTATTTATTGTACTGTAATATATTGATAAGCCTTAATAATACCATCTTGGCCCATCGAAACATTTTCTTGTAATACACAACTGCCAGTGCCATAATACTATCATTCAGTACTGATAATACATGGTTTCAGACTGATGATGCATGGTTCAGACTGATAATACATGGTTTCAGACTTGATAATACATGGAATATACAAGAAAATTTTCTGAAGGGCCAAGATGGCATTATTAAGGCTTATCCATATATTACAAAAAATAATAAATAGATAAGTGTGTTGCAAGGCAGTAATCCCATCTCAAGGTTTTGGGGACTTTGGGAACCTCTTGATGGTATTATTGCCTTGTAATACACACTTATCTATCATTTATTCTGTTTTGTATGCTTCAGATGTTTATATTGTATACTGGATTCATATTCTGATGTTCATACTGTGAATTGCTATGTATTATTAAATAAATATTGTTTTCCATGTAAACCAGATGATTTGTGCTTGTGCTACCCCTGACAATGAGGTTCAGTTCAATGGGGAATGCTCTATTCATGTTTAAATGAGTCAAGACTTTTCTAACTTAATTACTTTTTTCTAGGCAACCCAGAAAGAACCAAAGAGCTGCCCCATTATACACTAATGAGTAATAACATGGTTTTAATGCCATTTAATCACAGTTCGGAACATTTACTTCTTTCATCTTACCATACATCGCCACTGCCTCAGCATGACACTTTAGAGATCTCTCATACTGACTCAGTGCATTGTAAATTGCTCCGATATTTTGAAGTAACACAGCTCTCTTCTGGACATTAAATGTACTTCCCCTGCAGGTGTTCAAGGACTGTATAAAACACTCCTCTGCTTGACTGAAGAATTTCATCTCAGCGTAATATAATCCAATGTCATTGTATAGGTTTCCTGCAAAGTATTCATGACAATACAGTATTTGTTATTACATCACCTTTGAAAAGAACTGCATTTTATGGTTTTATAGGCATTGTGGAGTACTATAGGTGAGAAAGAAGAGCAGGGACAAGGGTGTAACCATACATACAGATTAAAATACTCTTGTGTAATGCTTTCCTTTTATTGCAACTAACAACTGGAATGTTCTGCCCCTGATATCAAATTGAGGAAACATTGCAAAGTTTTAAATGGTCAATGAATTCCTTTTTATGTTGGCTTGCATGCAGTAGCAAACAACATATTGGGGTAGTAGCACTTTCAGAGGTTTAGCAGTGTTGTATGTAATGGAGGGGTGTGACCAACCAGTGAGCATGCTGTCAATGACAGCAGTTTTCAGAGAGTGCCACCAAGTTGAAAGAAATCTGCCACTGCAATCAGAGACAGGCTCATCACTGCAGTGGCAGATGACATGCCTCCATTATGTGCCATTCCTGGTGAAATATTTCAATACATATGGCAGCTCCTGCGATCCGCTACACAATCACAACATTGGGGTGCCCAATTCCCTGTGTCAGCATGCTCCCTCATTATGTGGCACAACTAACATGGCGGCTCCTGCTGCCTGTCACACACTCCCTAAAAGCAGACATTGAGGTGCCCAATCCTTGTGTCGGCATCCCCCCCTTTTAGTGTGTCTTTCCTAGTTAAACAGTATCCCCTTTCTGACACCAGGATGCTTATGCCCAGTGTTGGATGTGACCCCCCCCAAACTAGATGGCTTGCTGACATTGGGGTGGTTCACCAATGGTACAGTGAACCCCTGTGCATGAAGACCATCACAGTGACAGGAATTGGATGAAAGCCATGTGAGATGGCCTCTGCTGGTGCTGGGACTGCCTCACTGGTGTATCACCCCCTCCACTGAGACAACCCTGAACTGGAGTTGGTAATCCAAAGTCAGGGGGGTGTGGGGGTTTGGTTGGTGCAGCCCCCTGATAAAAGAAAGATGCATACCCAACAGTGCACTGCTAACACTCAGCATTACGGCAGTCGTGGATGTTGGCGCTGTGGATGTGAGCACCATGGTAAAACCCATTGCAGTGCCTAATCCCTGTGTTGGCATCCCCTCGAATTGTGGTACACAGAGAGCCCACCCCAGTGTGCCTATTTTTTTGTGTGTAAGCTGTGTAAAAGAAAGCCTTCCTCGCTGTCTTTTTCCCCTGCAAGATGAAAATGGTCCATTGTTGTCTCCCTCACCCCTCTCCCATCCTCACCCTCCTCTGTGCACCCACCTCCCACACCCCCCATCCATACTTACCTTCCAGAGGTCAGGAGCCATGATATTCTCTGAAGCGGGACACGTCTGCACTCTTCAAAGCCAAACTGCGAACTGAAGAAATGATGGTAAGCTTTATAATGGGATTTTCAGCTAGGTTGCTATGTCCAGCCATTTTTAGAATTTTGGCCCCAGATTTCCAACATGGGGTTCTTGGGACCCTCCTCATGAACATGTAACTGTCATTTCATTTCTCGGTCCCGAAGGTGATTTTGCTGTTGCTGCTGGAATCACCTTTCAGAACTGATTAATGAAACAACAGTGCCACTGTTCGTGAGGGGGTCCCAAAAAGCTCATGTTGCAAATTTGGCGAAAAATTCCAAAAATGACCATGTTACCAGCGTGCATTGCCAGTTTCTATGCATGCTCATAACTTCACCAATTTTTAATATTTTCACCCCAGATTTTTAACATTGCCATTTTTTCACACCTCCTTATGAACAGTGCAGCTGTCATTTTTCATATCCTGCCCAAAACATGTTTTCGTACCTGTGATGCACAATGGGCGCGGTCACTGTGCGAAATCAACTTTTGGGATAGATTTATTTTGCCATTTAATAAACTTTATTGAAGATTTTGGGACAGATTAACAAAATCACAGTGCAACTGTTCATGAGGAGAGGTCCCAAATTGCCCATGTTGAAAATTTGATGAAACAATTCCCAAAAATGACAGCATTACGGGTGTGCGTTGCTCAGTATCTACGGACGCCCATAAGTTTACAAATTTTTCATATTTTCTCTCCAGAGTTTCAGCATTGCCATTTTTTCACACCTCCTCATGAACAGTATAGTTGTCATTTTTCGCATACTGCCCGGAATGTGTTTCTGCACCTGTGGCTCCGAATGGCACAGTTGCTGTGCAAAATCACCTTTCAGGATTGAGTAACGAAATGACAGTGCCACTGCTCATGAAATGGGGTCCCAAAAAGCCAATGTTGACAATTTGGAGTGAAAATACCAACAAACACCCAGGACATTAAGGTTTCCAACCAAACAACCACCCTGTAGAGACTGATAGGCATCGGGGGTGTAACTTGGGTTTGTCGGCCGTTATGTTCTCAGTATTCTACCCCCACCCTCCCATCCTACAGCCACTGATAGGCACTGAGGTGTGCCTTGGGTTCTGTCACCCTAACATTCACCCCATTCTCCTATATTGCACCCATCTCAGCTTATTTCTTTATGGAATGAGGTGAGCATAAGGGCCGAAGACCCCAAAGCATACCACAACACCTGTCAGTGTCTGCAGGATGGGGTGAGGTGGAATGGCATAAGCGTTATGGCCAACGACCAAAGCCACACTCCCAACGTCTTTCAATCTCTGTAGGGGGTGGGTAGGTGGGTTGGCATTAGTTCAATACTTCACTGTCATTCCTATTATGCATCTCTCTAACTCCTGCAGTACCAATGCAAATGCCAATGCCAGCAAGCCAGCATTCGGCATTGACAAAAGCTTGTTTATATATGATTCTGCAAAATATATTTGCTAATAAATTGTATGTAATGCTACCATCCAGAGTTTGTATATATTGTATGTAGTATATCCAGATCATCACCTATGATAAATGGACAGTTGATGCCGATGGGTATACCTGTTTGTTGTGAATCAAAGCAAATTTAAGAAAAGCACTCCACATATGAGGTAAATTTAAATCATCTTAAGATTTATTTTCATGCAACATGATTTCAAAAATGTTGGTGATGTTTTGAGAGCTTCACCCCTTCATCTGGCTCTTGTGAGTGTGGTCATCTTATCTGAAAGCACTCTATGTTTTCACATCTGTGATAACACTAAGATGGGTTCTCTCTTATATTATATGAACTCCTCTGCCTGCCGCTAACTCCTGAGGCCAAAGGGCTCCCTTTGGTCTCGGGAGTCAGTGGCAGGTAGAGAAGCACATTTAAAATGGAGGGAGGAGTGAACCCCCCAGTAAATATTTATGTGTCTGCCTGACCAGTGCCAGGAAAGACTAATACATATAAGATTTAACCCATTCTAGTGTTAGCACAGATGAGAAAACACATAGAGTATTTGCAAACAAGGTGGCCACAATTACAAGGGCCACATGAAGTGGCAAGCCCCCAAAACATCACCCAAATTTTTGGAATTATGTGGTATGAAATAAATCTGAAGATGATTTAAATTTATCTCATATGTAGCATGAACCCTTTTTTGATTTGCTTTGATTAACGTGGATATAGTTCAGCAATGGCATCCCCAATACCAAAACTGTTAAAATACTCCGTAGCAGGGAGGAGGTAGCCTTGATGTTTTGGATTTTGCTACTTAGACACGGTTAAAAAAACAGTAAATAAATATATTGTAAAGAAAAAAAATGGTCATATTAAACACATGCTGCAAATGGTAATTAGAACTGATGTCCCCATCAAAGGTCTTCTTCAGAAATGATCTATTAAGAGAAAATACAAAGTTAGTGGAGAGGTAAAGGGAAATACAGGATATATATGTTATGAAGGAAAATAGGTGAGTGGATCCAGGAGAAAATGACACTAGAAGCTGGAAAACATGAAGGTGTTTATGGGGAGGATGAATAACTCTGAGGAGTTTTCAGAGAGGGTCAAATTATCTGGGCAAAGTAAGAAGGTTGATAGGTGGCAAGTGTAAGAGAATGAGACAAGGAAACCTGTAGAAAATGAAAATGGACATGGCTCATAGCTGAAATACCTCTGTGAGTATGCCCACACACATGCTGTGAATGTAAATGTGTGCAGGCATACCCACAAATGCAGATATACCATGCACGCATGAAAACAAAGATATGGGGGTGGGGGTAAAAGGAAAGACTTCAGTGGTAAACCATAATTTATTTGTTTGTTAGAAAATTGGGAACTGAGGTTCATTTCCAGGTGTGACCTAGGGTAAGGGAATACAAACAGCATACATAGCAGTAATGAAATGGTACAAAATAAAGTGCAAGCAGTGTAAAATTCAACATGACACAAGTTCAAATAACAATAAAAGGTGTCAGAAGTAGGTGCTATGAGCAACTCCAAGGCCCAAATGAAGCGACAAGGAGCAGGCTGAAATATGACAGTGCAGTGGTAGTTGGGACAATAATTGAACCCAGGAAGATGCCCAACAAGGGGGGTGGAACGAACTTCATGGGGGAGGGTCAGTAAGGGGGTTGACTAGAGCAGGAGGAGATAGGAAGGAGTTTTAGCTAGTGACTAAGGGATACGGGCTGAAGGGGAGAGACAGGGAAATGGGGAAAGGTCCCCCCTTGGGGAAGAGAAAAGGAAATACAATAAAGCATACACAAGTAAATGATCGGTGTAAACTGAAGTGCAATCAGAGGACAATTTAACATGGAAAAAGTGCAAGTAAAAGTAGCATGGTACAATGAGCAGCCTTGGTATGCAAATAGAGAGACCAAAGCTGATGGGATGATGGCAATGCAGAGGCAGAAATAGCAAGGAGTCTAATACAGGGTGAGAGAGAACTCAGGAGGAGGCCCAGCATCATGGACTGTAGGGCTTTGACAGGGAGGGCCAGGAAAAGGGCTGACAGTAGCAGATGTGGGTGGGGAAAGTTTAGCTGGTGCCTAAGGGAGACAGGGAGGAGGAGAGACAGAGAGAGGAAGGAAACAGATTCCAGAGGGAGGGAAGAGGCTAGGAGAAGGCTGTCTGCCCAGCACAGGAATGAAGGTAGGAAAGGGAGAAGGCAAGGATCCCTGGAATGGCAGGAGTATGAGGCAGAAGAAATGGATGAGAGGAGTGAGGCTAGGTAAGAGGGCAGAGACCCAAACCAGTATTTGGAGATGAAAGAGGTGCAGTGGGGCTGGCGATGTGACAGTAGGAGGAGGATGGATAGGGAGGAGTAGAGGGAGCAGCAGTGAATGTGGTGGTGTTTGTAGCAAAGTGACCAAATGTGTTACAGAGGGTGTCCAGTCTGGCAAGGGAAGAGGAGGGGGCAGTGCCATAGACCACATCTGCACAGTCGAAGACTGAAAGTGCCATTTTGGTAACCAGCCCCAGGGGGACCTGGGGAGATAGGCAGTCTTTTTTGTGGTTCAAGGCACCAAGTTTGGGGAAGAGCTTTGAGTGAACGGCATTGATGTGGGTAAGGTTGATTAGGTATTGATAAGGTGGCTAATAAATCCATTGTATCCAATTTTACCTCCAGGACCATAATGTCAATGATTTTATTGTGTGTGTGTCCTTCAACTGGGTTTCCGGATGCTAACCAAAAAAACAAAACAAAAAAGAAAAAAAAAAAAAAAAAACAGAAACCAAGTTTATCATCCCCTTAGGCTCCCAACAGCCTTTGGTTTAAGAAGCATTTGTCAATGCCGAATGTTTGCTTACTGGTTTTGGCACTGGTACTGCAGGAGTTAGAGATATGCATAATAGGAATGGCAGTGAAGTATTGAACTAACGCCAATCCCCACCCCCACCCTGCAGAGACTGACAGGCATTAGAGTGTGCCTTTGGGTCATCAGCCATAACGCTCATGCCATTCCACCTCACACCACCTGCAGACACTACAGATATCACAGTGTGCCTTGGAGTCTTTGGCCCTTATGCTCACCCCATTCCATAAGGAAATAAGCTGAGATGGGTGCAGTATAGGAGAATGGGGTGAACGTTAGGGCCAAAGACCCCAAGGCACACCTCAATGCCGGTCAGTGGCTGCTGGGTGGGGGTGGAATGGTGTGAGCATTACGACTGTCGACCCCAAGCCACACTCCGTGACACTTGTCAGTCTGTACAGGGTTGGGTGTTATGGTTGGAAACCTAACACCCTGGGCATTTGTTGGTATTTTTGCTCCAAATTTTCAACATGGGCTTTTTGGGACCCCACCTCATGAACAGTGGCCACTGTCATTTCGTTACTCAATCCTGAAAGTGATTTCTTACAGCGAATGTGCCTACCTCACAACAGGTGCAAAAAGACATTTTGGGCAGGATGAAAATGACATCTGTGCTGTTCATGAGGAGGTGTGAAGAAATGGCAATGCTAAAATCTGGAGGAAAATATGAAAAATTGACGAACTTACGAGCATGCATAGAAATTGTATAACATGATGCCGGCCTGGTGGTGTTGAGGGTTGAGGCACTGGACGCCACACCTCATACCACGCCGGTGACCCGGGTTTGGATATGGACTTGGGTTGCTGGGGGTCGGCTGGGGGAAGGAGGACTGAGCATCCCAATGGACGCTTTCCTCCTACGGGAAGGGTTACCAGGGGTGCTTAATGCACCTGACATCCATGAGGGCCGGTGGAAGCACCGACTCTCGGGGGGCATTGTCAGCTCCTATATAGAGGAGTTAGGAAGGGGAGGGCACTGTTAGGCACTTGGCAGGCGTGCATAAGCACGTTCCTGCCCGAGCCAGTGTCCTCAGGGGTTGGAGGGGAAACCACAAGAAAAACAGAAACTACCGTCACCGGTCCTAGATGACAGCTGCTCCAGCTGCCCAGTCCAGAAACTACGGGCAGCCCCCACTGTGCAAGGTGCTCCATGGAGGCAAGAGGGAGGTAGGAGTCACCAAGATCACTCTAGGGGCAGACTCAGGGTTGAGAGAGTGGGTGGCATGAGCAAGTTTGAAGGAGTGGAACGTTGAGGAGATAAGGCGGATAAAAAGTAATTTAAAAAAAGAAAGAAATCGTGTAATGCACGCTTGTAATGCAGTCATTTTTTGGAATTTGTTCACCAAATTTTCAACATGGCCTTTTTGGGACCTCCCCTCATGAACAGTGGCACTGTGATTTCATTAATCTGTCCCAAAAGTTGATTTTGCACATCGACTGCGTCATTCTGTGCCACAGGTGCAAAAACATGTTTTTGGCAGGATGCAAAAAATGACAGCTGTACTGTTCATAAGGAGGTGTGAAAAAATGGCAATGTTGGAGTTTGGAGTGAAAATATAAAAAAATGGCGAAGTTACGAGCGTGTGTACAAACTGCGCAATGCATGCTCGAAACACAGTCATTTTTGGGATTTTTTTCACCAAACTTGCAACATGGGCTTTTTGGGACCTCCGCTCATGAACAGTGGCACTATTATTTAGTTAATCAGTTCTGAAACGTGATTCTGCGCAGCAACCGCAAAATCACCTTTCAGGACCGAGAAATGAAATGACAGTGCCAATGTTCATGAGGTGGGGTCCCGAGAACCCCATGTTGATATTTTTGTGACCAAAACTCTCAAAAATGGCTGAAATATCAACCTAAGTTGAAACCAACCATTGATTGCCGTTATAGGGCTTACTGTGATTTTCTTGTTTGTGGTCGGCTTTTGAAGAGTGCAGACATGTTCCCGGTCCACAGAAGATCGCAGCGCCGGACCTCCGGGGGCAAGTATGGGTGAAGGGGGTGTGGAAAGGTGGGGTGCACGGAGGGAGAGTACGAGATGGGGGAGGGGCGGTGAGGACAACAAGGGACCATTTTTTTTTCTTTAGGTTTTAAAACAAAAAGACCTCAAGGGATGTTTTTCTTTTTTACAGGTGAAATAGTATGAAAAATAAATTTCGGCAGACGGGGTGAGCTTCCAGTGTGCCAGACTAGTTGAGGGGGATCAATGCCAACCCGGGGATTGGGCACCCTGAGATTAGCTGAAAAAAGGGGGTGTGGGGGGCACATCTGACACCGGGAGTGGGCATCCCAGTGTCGGAAAAAGATAAAGAATTACTTTGGCACACAGGGGTGGGCTCCCAGTGTGCCACAATAGTGGGAGTGGGGTGGCATGCCAACATGGGGATTGGGCACCCCGTTGTTGGCATAAGATATGTTCTGGCTTGGGGGGGAGTCATCCGACACCGGGAGTGGGCATCCTGGTGTTGGAAATATAATTTGTTTGGCACACTGGGGTGAGCTCCCAGTGTGCCACATTAATGGAAGGGAGGGGGGATGCATGCCAACATGGGACTGGGCACCCCAGTATCAGTTTTGGGGGGAGTGTGTGGTGGGTGGCAGGAGCCGTCAATTATGCAAAGCCACAGCAGGGCTCATGTATTATGTTTGCTTGTTTATTTATTAATATGTTTCACCGAAAAAGGCACACTGAGCAAATGAGTTGCTCATAACTCTAGCCACGTGCATTTTGTGCTACTGTACATGGCTGAAAATGTGCCTGGTTGCTGTAAAGGGGAGAGGGGGAAGAGATCTGTCGCTGCAATGATGAAACTGTCCCTGACTGGAGTGTCATATTTCTTTCAAGTGCAGCGTTCTCTCTAAAACTGCCATCATTGGCAGCTTCCTTGCTGATTGGTGGCTGAGGGACGCACCCATTAAAGCATCCCCTGCATTGGCCACAACACTGCCACACCTCTGCAATGCTCTACTAACCTGAATATGTTTCTTGTGTGGTGCGTGTGCAAGCAAACATAAAAATAGACTTTTTTTTCTATTAACATCTTTTAATCACCTTATGGTTTACACTGAAATCTGCCACACCCCCATCTTTGTTTTCATGCATGCATGGCATGTTTGCTCGTTTGGTTATACCTGCACACACTGCTATTCAGGGTATGTATAGGCATACTCACAAAAGCATTCCAGCTCTTGAAGCATATCGATTTTCAGTTCTTACCAAATTTCCCTGTCTCCTTCTTCCACACTTGTCACCTTTCAGCCTTCGTACTATGCCCAGTTAGACACTACCTGAAAACTTCTCAACTCATTGGGCCCTATATTCAAATGGTTAGTGCGTCACAAACCAGGTGTGCACCACACTAACCTGGAACAGCACCAGTAGTTGGGGCATGCCCATATTCAAAGGCAACCTATGCAGCGCACTCCAGATAGCACCATGTCACAAGATGTCGCACTGTGCCAATGCAAATGAGAGAGCCCTAATACATATGCAATGCAGCACAATATTGAAAGGTTTCAGAAGCACTAAATGGTTGCTTGCATGGCACAGTTTAATGTTTCTGCAACCCAGCCCTTAACATTGCGCAGAGGGGGTGGGTGCCCCATGCCCCATCCATGAACCATCAAGGATGGGTTCCCTAGAGGTCTAGTGGTCCCTTTCCTAACTCCAATCCCCTTCCATGGGATATGACTGTAATCCCTGGTGGTCTAGCAGTCCTCAAACCCCAACCTGCCTGTATCATAGATATACATGTCTCTGGTGGTCTAGTAGACTCCACTGCAGCAGGTACTGTCCCAACACCCACCCCATCCCAACCCCAGAGCCGGCAGGTGGCACAGCCTTCTGCTCACCACCACGGCAACCAAGACTGAGCTCTCAAGAGTGCATACTATAGTACAGTACAAGCTCACTGAGTGCTCAATCTGTGGCCAGCTGTAGTGAATGGAGGGCCATGCCAGTGCTGCTCCTGGGGTGGGAGGGAGCAGGGTGGTGGGACAGTATCTGCCAGGGTGAGAGGTCTACTGAGACCACCAGGGACATATATATATTTCACACACAAACAGGTCGGGATTCAGGAGGGGAGATTGCCAGACCACCAGGGATTACATTCATACCATATGGGAGGGGATCGGGGCTAGGGAGGGATCACTAGACCACCAGGGAATACAGTCCTATGGCACAAGAGGGGATCAGGGTTTGGGATGGGGCACCTGGCCTGGTGCACTTGGCTGTGCATGCCCAATGGGCTCATCTGCATGTTTGGGCTGAATAATACTCATTGGGGCCATGGCGCTAACCAATGTGTGCCATGCTTTACCCCATGGGCAGTGTTTGGCCCAACGATCTTGTAGCACAGCACACAGCCTGGCGACTGCTTGCTGTGTGCCATGCTACCATGGCCTGATATGCTGACAGATACCGCGTCAGTTTGGATTACACAGTCTGTTTGAATATTGCATCAGAGCTGGCTGGCCCTATTTTTTCGTGCAGCGCCCCTGTGTGTGCGTAGCTCACCGCCTCTGAATAATGGGGCCCATTCAGTTCTATTGTGTCTATCCCTCCTCATTGTCCTTTTTGTCATGGGGAGACCAGAACTGTATACACCGCTCCTGGTGAGGCTTTACCAGGACTTTATAAAGGGGGTAGGATTACTTCCCCGCTCTGCTGGTCTACCTGCTTTTAAAGAGGAACAGTCAGCACAAAGTACCCCACACTTAAGTGTAGGGCTGGTCCCAGTGTGCACTTTGTGGGCAGAAACATTTTGGTTTATTTGCTGTTTACTGTAGTATAGTAAGTTATATCAGACTAATTTTGCTTAGTTGTAGCTAACATCTTTTACTTCAAATCCCAGAATCCTCAGCTAACATCAGATCAGTAGGCAGCAGTAGAGGTTCAATAGCCTTCAGTAAATGTTACAGCTGTTATAATCTCTGATCGGATGTGTTCTGGGACTGCTTTTCTCCAGGGCTAAGTAGAGTCCTCTGTTACTGTACATAGCTAATGGAGGACAGAGACCAGCAAACAAAAGATCAGAGCTTATATAAACTATTTTCTTTTTGATGCAAGTTTTGATAAGTTCTTGATTTTTCTGTTGATGTTATGAATACAAATATTAACACCTGCGGACACTCCGTAGCCCACCTCAGGCCAGCGGTACTGGCGCCAAAGCCTAGCCAACTACTCACATCCTCCAGCCCCAGGATTGCCACCCTAAGAACACCTGTGGAGACTCATAGCTCACCTCGGGCCAGCAGTACTGGCTACCGGCTCAGCCAACCACACATTCCATCTCTAGCCCACAGGACGCCACCTAAGGTACGTCCTCTCCACTCACAAAGCCATGGCTGAGCGCCGCCATCCGATTGGTTCCTGCTCTGCAACCTGCAAGCTATTGGCTGACTCTGGGTTCCTGGCTGAACACATTGGACCGCGACCATAGCCTGGAATTGAACTTTCCCTGCCAGAAGCAGGGCTGTAATTTCAGCTACTTGTAATTTTGCTACTCAGTCTTTTTCATCACATATGTCTGCAAATGTTATGCGCTCTAGAGGGGCAATGTTGTAATCTGCTGTTTAAATTACTATGCTTGCTCATTTACTGTCACCTCTGTTAAAACTTAAAGTGTTCAGTGATTTAACTGGGAAGGACTGTACTTTAGCTGTTGGACTACTGTGGGGATCGTGCTTGTTATTTCTAGTCTGGGAAACTAAGGGAATCCAAGATTTAACTGGGAGGGACTTGTACTTTAACTGCTGGTCTACTGTGGGGATTGTGCTTGTTATTCCTAGCCGAGAAACTAAGGGTAACTAAGTCTCTTTTACCCTCTATCCCTACGCACTGTTGCTCTCTCCTCCCCCTGCTGCCTTAATTCTTGCTTTTGATCCCTCTGCCAACTTCTTCTATCACGCTCTCTCTCCCCCTCGAACTAAACTATTCTAAATTCTAATGCCAGCACCCTCCTTTGTCTTTACTCTCATGAGCTCCCCTAACACCAGCTCTGGTGCCATCCACCACCTCTGCTACTGTTATTTTTCACCTCCGCCTACACCTCACAGTTACTCCCCCTCCCCTTTATTCTTTTGTTCTCCCTAGGGCCTGATTATGCCCACCTATTCCAACTCCCTGTGTAACAATCTCCCCTCTCTATTCTCTTCCAGAACACCTGCAGACACTTTGTAGCACACCTCAGGCCAGTGGTACTGGTGCTGAAGCCTCAGCCGACTGCCCACATCCTCCAGCCCGCAGGATCACCACCTAAGGTACACTTCTCCACTCACAAAGCCACAGCTGAGTGCTGCCATCTAATTGGTTCCCCACTCTGCAACCTGCTAGCTATTGGCTACTCTGGGTTCCTGGTTGAACACTATTGGACTGCAACCATAGTCCAAAATTGAACTTTCCCTGCCAGAAGCAGGGGCCGTAATTTCAGCTACTTGTAATTTCTGCTACTCAGTCTTTTTCTGCCCTCCCACCCCAACCCTGACCGCTATTAAATACACCTCCTCCCCCACTCAGTCCAAGGCCACTCACCTCCCCTTACCTGATTCGTCCACCACGCTGCCTGCTCCTCCCTTTAGTGAGTCTCAAAGATATCTCTCTACCTCTGGTGCCCAATTCTCCTTCGGGGGTTGATTTTCAGTGTCATAGCTTAATTTCTACATTTTGCTTTTGCCTAGCACTCCCACTGCAACGAGGTCTCTGCCACTCTATCTCTGCCCAGGTTCATAATGCCTCCTATCCTCCTACAATGACTGGACCAGTAAGTCTCCTGCCACTATGTAATTTAATGGCTGCACTACCTCTGCTCGTTGGGCAGCCCCAATGTGATCTCCCTCCGCCTGCCCCCATTCTCTATGACAATATGCCCTCAATCTCTACTGCACCATAACCTCAGTGCTTGGCTCTAAACTACCTGGCCACTACAAGTTTTACAACACAGACAGGTCCTCTGGGACACAACCACTGCACCACCAGCTGAATGTACCACCACTACGCCTCCTGTTCAGATTCATATCCTGCAAGGACAAGCACCAAATTAGGGGGCCCCACTAAACTGCAGTGCAAACTATGCTGCAAATATTTTAAAAGCTATCTCCTTAGGCTAGCCCTGCTCTTACTCATTCTCTCTGGCAACATCCACCCCAATCCTGGCCCTCCACAAAAATTGGGGGCAACTCTGCAGAAAGCAGGCACACTAACCTTTGCATCAATGAACATTTGCAGCCTGGTTGCTAAGCACACTAACCTGCAGGCCTGGGTGGCCTTCATAACCCTGATGTCCTGTTTATAGTTGAAACGTGGCTTCTTCAAAATCCCAGATGGTGCCATCAACCTCCCAGGCTATAGGGTTTTCAGGCAGGATCGATTGACCAAATGAGGAGGGTAGTAAGATCTATCTTAGGGACAACATACAGGGTTTTGTCCTGAATCTTCCCAGCCTGGGACCCAATACACAGGCCCTGGCCATCAAGGTCCTCCTTGGTGCCCCAACAAATCTATCACCTCCTTTCTGTGCACATCCTCCTAGACACATGGCCCAAGGCCTACAAGCTATCTTAGACTGCCTTGGAACCTTTAGCCTCAGCACCCAAGTCCTGCTCCTAGGTGACTTCAATATCAACTGGCTTGCCATGGAAGCTAACCAATTCAAAGATGCTATTAATGCAGCACATTTTACACAGCTTATCAATGCTCTCACAAGGACCCTGCTTGACTGAACACTTACGAACCGCCCTGAGCACATAAACAATGCTACTGTTCTCCCGGATGCAATCAGCGACCACTCACCTGTCTGGTTCTGCTGGTCCAACAAGTTCTCCAAACCTCTGCCAAGAACTGTAATCAATAGGGTCCTTAAGCGGGGTCACTCTGGCTTTCTGAAGGCTAATCTCCTTAACACTGACTGGTCAACAGTGTATGGAACTTCTGACATTGACTGTGCCCTTGACCACATCATTGTCCTTTTCAATGCAGCCTACGACAAACATGCACCCCTAAAAAAGGGCAAAATCAGAGGCCATTCAACCCTTGGCTAGACCATGACATTCTTGAACTCATAAAAAATAGGGACCATCTCTGGCATGTAGCCAGGGCCACAGGGAAACTATCAGACATCCAGAATTATAAAAAGGCCAGGAATAACTGTACCAAGACCATCCTCGTAGCAAAAAACACATATTACAAAGATGCCCTCACACAATGCTGGAAAGATGGAAGAAAATTCTAGACGAAGCTGAAAGAGATCACCGGCCATGAGCCTAAATCCGCCCTCACCATGCTCAATGTCAATGGGTCCCTTATCCTTGACCCCAAATCCATAGCCAACACCTTCAATCAAACCTTCACAGACCTCCTTGGCATCCTCCCTGCTGGCTTTTTCTCCCCTGCCAACCCTACCAAAGCTATGCAGACCCTCAAACACCCTCCTTTTTACTTCAAAACAGTCTCCTTTGGGGAAGCCAGGAAATATCTGAACAAAGTCCTGGGTAAAGGGAGATAAAGCAGGGATACCCTTGATCTCAAACTATTGGCACCTACATTGTTGGAAATCCTATCCCCTCTTACGTATATCCTTAACTTATTGCTCCGATATGCTAGATTCCCACAAAGATGGAGTGTCGCTGTTGTAACCCCAGTGCACAAGAATGGTGATCATGCCCTCCCAAAGAGCTACAGACCCATCTCCATCCTGCCACCAATCTCTAAGGCACTTGAAAGAATAGTTGCAAACCAGCTAACTGAATACCTAGAAAAACACCAGCTCCAATGCCCTGAGCAACATAGATTTAGAACCAGGCACAGTACCACCTCGGCTCTTCTTGAATTAACGGGCTCTATCCATAAATCCCTTGACCAAGAACATCTTGTTGGGGCAATCTACATCAACTTAACAAAAGCCTTTGATATGGTTAACCATGCCCTCCCTGCTGACCAACTAGTTACCATTGGTCTCTCCACTGACACCATCAACTGGTTCCGTAGTTATCTAGATAGTCACTCCCAACAAGTCAAGATAGGTATTGTCCTCTCAGACAGTCAGTCTGTTTGCTCTGGCATCACCCAAGGCTCAGTTCTGGGCCCCATCCTTTTCAGTTTGTTTCTTAATAATCTCCCTCAAGCCTCCCAAAGTCGCATCATCCTTTACGCAGATGATGCGGTTGTCTTCTCCAGTGGCGCAGACACAGGTGCCCTTGAGTGGCGACTCCAGCATGATTTCTCAAGTGTCGAACAATGGTTCCATGACCACAAGTTGATTATGAACTACAAAAAGACTAAGACCATGCTGTTCTCAAGCACCCAAAACAAGGACAGAAATTATCCCCTCTTGACATGCAACAGCGCTGATTCCTCACTTGATCTTGTTCAACAGTTCAAATACCTTGGTATCACCATTGACAGTTTACTCACCTACACCCTCCACACAGATAACACCGCCATAGCCATCAACTCATGCATTGGACTTCTCCATAGACACAAGCATAGTCTGACGTCAGAAGCTTTAAGCATTGCTGTTCACAACTCTCTGGTTTCTTTAGTTGACTGTGGTCTCACCATCTATGGCTCAGCCACAGACACTGCGCTCTGGCGCATAACAATTGCACTTAACAAAACCTGTAGGCTTGTAACAGGAGTGGCAAGACTGACATATACCTGAGACCTTTACTCCAAGACAAACTGGCTCCCACTTCCAGACCGACTGAAATACCAGACCTGCCTTCTGGCCAAAAGAATCTGCCTTGGTCAACTCACTCGACAAGGTGCAACAATTACTTGTTCCCAGCACCAACCCTCGTCCCACATGAAATTTGAGCACCAGCTCTTCCTAACCCCAAATGCCGCACTACCCAAGGTCAACCATCCTTCGATTCGGAGCTCCACAGTGGATCAACTCTCTTCGGATAACATTGCCAATCTTCCCACACTTGGAGCATTTAAAGTAAACCTTAAGCAGCAGCTGGTGCTTGGGGCCCACTGTGACTGCCATTTAGTTCTTTCTGCCAGCTGTCCACGACTACTTCCCTCCTCCCCACCTCCTCTCTTCCTTCCCGTCCCTCCTACCTCCACCTGTTGTTCCTGCCTCCTCCCACCTCACATTTTCCCTCTCTGCTCCAACACCCTTGTCCAACCCCTTACTTTCCCCTCATCCCATTCATCTCCCCAACTCTGACAAGGCTTCACTGGCTGCTCTATCCACCTGCTGCTCTCAGGGTACTATCCACTGATAGTTCCTGCTGCAGTGGCTCAGGCTGGCACCTCACTTATCTGCTCCCCTCCCAAGTAATGACTTTTTCCTTTCATATCTGTTTTGCTTGTTATTAACTAAATTGTACTTTGTATCTATGCCTCCATGTAATATTGTCTTGCCTTGTTTGTATGGCTTGTACTTTACTTGACATGGAACCAATGTAAAGAGCTTCTAGCTCAAAGGTACTAATTCGAGAATGTAATAATAAAAAATATTAAAATTAATGAAAGCTCATGTTTATTCATTTGTATCTGTATATAAGCTGATGAGGTTCTCCCATTACCATGCTCCCAGATGAAATGTTACGACCTAAAGCGCCAGGGCAAAGTGGTGTACGATGAGTGTCTGTGCACACACTGAGCAATTTTGCATGAAAGCTTTGAAAATTATTTAAGGATCAGAGTGTGTTATTTATGGCTCTGGAATGCAAAACCTTGCCTCTCTTTTGTATCTTCACAAACGAACCATGCACAAGGTAACTGTGGTGCATTCAGCTAAACAAAGAATTCTTCTAACAAAAGCTGATGCACACACACTCCCCAATAATACTTGGATCCAAAGCTTCTTTTATGTATTTATTTCACCAACTGCACACCACACCTGATGCATTTCGGACGTAAGTCCTTCGTCAGGTGTGGTGTGCAGTTGGTGAAATAAATACATAAAAGAAGCTCTGGATCCGAGTATTACTGGGGTGTGTGTGTGTGCATCAGCTTTTGTTAGAAGACCTCTCTTTTGTATCTTTGGGCTTGCTGCCCCTTTTCTGCACACACCCAGAGTGAGTTTTTGTGATTCTGTTCTTGGGATGTTTGCTTTGTTTGGCTATTCAGACTGCAGAATCTCAAGCACTCTAGGAGTGCTGTGATTCAAGAGCCGAAATAAAGGGACTATTTACAAGTTTATATTTTAAAAGCTCAAATTCTTAAAATGCTTTCCTCTTTCATTTTTATTTTTTCCATAAATAGTGACTTGATGAACCCATTTATAAGCGTAATAAGACACTCCGAGGTGTGGGTTATCTCCTGATAAGAGCACGCCCAGGTGCATAAGGCACTCGGCGCAAGCACATTGTGCCTAACAACGCACCTTGGTGTGCTCTTATCAGGAGATTACCCACACCTCATCATGTCTTATTGGTTGCATAACTCTACAAGCATATCTCACTAAAGAGCAAGCACTGTGAGGGTTTAGAATCAATATAATCCCTTCCAGTGGTCTCGAAGATTTTGAATTTAAAAAGGAGTGGCTTAAAGCAGCCAGTGTTTGTTACAAAACTTTTATAGAATTAGTTATCAAGTCAGAGACCAATAAACTGGAGACACTAGATGAAGAATTGAAAGAAATTAGAACGCAGGCCTTACAGTTCAAAGAGAGAGAGCAGATTATAAAGAATATGACACAGCATTGCAAAAAAAGCTGTTAAAATATGAAAAGGATAGTACTGTCAGAAAACAAAACAAACTAACAAGGGACACTAAAGACTACAGCAAGGGCGATATCCTCAAGTGGGAAAAGTGGCAATCAAGATCCAAAAGTAAAAGCAGAGGCAGGTCTAAAGTATGCTTTCAGCACAATTCTGATAAGGGATAGCCTGTAAGCAGTGAACATGCGAGGAGTGCAGATCAGATTCCAGCAATAAATCAACTGAAGGTGAAACAACAGGGGAAACAAGTGTTATTTTTTAGAAAAAGAACCAGATCACAATAAGAAAAAGGAAGACAAGGAGAGGCAAGAGGAGGTGCCAAAAAAAACAGAAAGGCCGCAGAGATTAACCATGAAGAAAACACACACCTCAAAGTAATTAACATCTGCTCTGCTCAGTTAAACTCTGCTAGATATTGGTGTTATGATGAGGCCTTCACTTTATTCCTACTTCTATGCTTAATGAGTTTAATATTATTTTGGATTTGAGAAAGTTTTTTCAAAAGATAAGACTGAAGTTGTTTTTTCTAAAGAATAAGTAATCAGTTTCTGTGAATCAAGATGGCAAGGGTGTAACTGAGGAAACTTCACTGAATATTTCAGAAGATCTGGACTTAATTTTGAATGCAATAACAGGCTTTGAAAATAGTGATGCTGCAAATACTATTTGGACATGGATTGCATGGGGGCTGCTGCTTTGTCATCATTATTGGCAGAAGGGGTGGGTGCCACGACAGCCACTGGGACTTTGGATTCAGGAGATTTCTTTTTTATTATGCCACCTACCCCTGGGCCCCCAGTCTGCCACTCCTTCAGTCTCACATAATGCCCCTTCTGCCCATGGGTCACACCCCACTGCCCTCACTCCATGGGTCATGCCCAGTGTACCCTGCTACTGGGGGTCTGGCTCTAACCCTACTGGAAGGGCCCCTTCCCCAACTGGGGAATGAAGAGGAGTAGAAGTCTGAACGCTACTCCTGGAGCAGATGTGGGGGGACAGAGGTGGGCACTCTGGGGACCACAGCGTGGTGGGGCAGGTGTCCATCATCTGGTGGGGCTGGTACAGGCCCTTTTCCATTTCTGGTTCCACCCTCCCATACTAATGTGCCACCCATACTGCCTAGGACATCAACACTATCCACCACCAGGAGCTGCTAAGAGAGTGGTGCAATGTGGCCCCCGGGATGGAAGCATCTGAGAGATGCCTCCTTCCTGCTGACCACCACTTGATGTCCTGGGCTCTGGGCACAAACCCGGTTGCCATCATGCCAAGCAAACACCCATTGCTTGGCACCACAGGGCAGGCAAATGACCCTCAGGAGATTTCAGTAGAAGAGATGCTGCTTCTGAAGACATTTTGAAACAAAGAACAAACTGATTTAAAGGCAAGTCAGTTTTCTGTCCTGTAATTTCAAATGCTGCAGTACTGACTTATGAAAAGCTGTGTTACATCAAGTGAAAGAACTGCTAACCAATGCATCACCCCTGTAAACTACAATCTAACTAAAGAAGAAAGGTCAGAACTGTTGGACAATAAGGATAGTGTTATAAAATCAGCTGACAAAAGGGTAATCTTTTGATGTTGAACAGGAACATTACCTTGAAATTGTGATGGGATTGTTGGGAAATGAATTGAATTACAAAAACTAATCAATAACCCTATCAATGTTTATATGAAACAACATTTTAAAATGTTAACTGATGCAGTCCCTAATAGGTACATTACAGAGAATGAGTTCAAATACCTTTGGAGTGAGTACCCAGTCACCGCCAGCTTTTACATCTTGCCAAAGGTTCATAAGAACACCACAAATCCCCAGGAGACCGATAATTTTGGGCAATAGTTCTTTGACAGAGAACATTGGGCACTTTGTAGATTTCTTCTTCAAGCCAGTGTGACAGAATTACCATCTTATCTAAAGGACACCACAGACACAGTAAGAAAATTCATCATGTGATTTGGGACGATAACTTAGGATGGTTGGGAATAGATACTAAATCCCTATACACCTCTATAAAACGTGAACATGGAACTCGTACATGCAAATATTTTTTTTAGAAAATCATCATAAAGCTGGGGAAAGGCCAACTGATTTTTTTATTGCAGGCACTTGAGTTTATATTGACACATAATTATTTTGAGTTCCAGGACAATTTCTATTTACAGCTATGCAGGACAGCCATGGGTGTTGGCATGGCACCCAGCTATGCCAATCTTTTTTGGGGATGGTGGGAGGAATTAAGGGTACTGAATCCATATAGTTAGCTCATTTTATAAACACATCAAAACTTGGAACAGGCACATTGATGAGTGTATATGTAGCTGGAAAGGGACACACAAATAATTCCACAATTGCTACATGGCTCAATAATAACAACCTGAATCTCACATTTACATTTACAGCAGACAGTAATCACTTACAGTTTTGGATTTTTAAATTTGTGGAACATCAAGTTAGGAGATCAGAACCACTTGCTTTAGAAAATAATCTGCTACAAACTTTGTATTAAGAGCTGAGAGTGCTCACCCCACAAAACTGAAGGAAACAATTCCACAGTTTGATGCTTAGACTGTGCAGAAATTGCAATGTTACTACATTTGTAGAACAGGCTGCAGACTTGGAGAAATGGTTCCTGGAAAGGGGTTATTCATGTGAACTACTTACCATGGCTAAGGATAAATCACTTCCACTAGATCGAACAGATTTACTGTATAAAGATAGTAAAGAAAGAAAAAACAGCACTCCAGACATCAACTGAAGAAAAAGTCTCTACCGTATAATCACCATACATATAAACAAACTGAAAAGTGAGTAATAAAAGGCTCCCAAACCAACTCAACCAGCCCCAGCACTTCGAGGGGCAATACCTCTTCATCAGGGAGTGCGTCTACTGGTTCCAACTGTGGTATTTTTATATCCCCCACACGTGTTTCAAATAAAGTAATAATCTGCTCGTGCATGCATATTCACAGAAAAGTGCTCCTTAAAAAAACAGTTATTATTTCTCATCATATTTACAAATTTATCTTATAATAGTCCACTGACATATATATTTAAATGTGATGCTTTAGCATGTGTGCACTGTTACATGTCTGCCAGCAAATATTTTTTTTATATTCCACATTTAAATTTATTTGAGGAGAATTCTCCATTTTACCAAATAATCTTAGATCCATCATTAAACAACACTGGCACCTTTTAGGTACAGATAGGGACCTTAGGCAGACTCAAGAGGTGGGACTCAGGATCACATTTCATAGAGGAAAGAGCCCTAAGGGCATGCTGGTACACAATGAGTTCAACAAGCATTTGTCAATGCGAATGTTTGCTTGCTGGCATTGGCAGTGGTAGTGTAGAAGTTACAGAGCTGCGTAATAGGAATGGCAGTGAAGTATTGAACTGAAGCCAACCCCACCACCACCCTACAGAGAGTGACAGGCATTGGGGTGTGCATTTGGGTCGTCAGGCATAACGGCCACGCCATTTCACCACACCCCACCCTGCAGAGACTGACAAGTGTCACGGTGTTCCTTGTGGTCTTTGGCCCTTATGCGCACCCTATTACATTAGGAAATATGGTGAGATGGGTGCGATATAGGAGAATGGGGTGAAGTTTGGGGCCGAAGAGTCCAAGGTATACCTTGATGCCTCTCACTGACTGCAGGGTGTGGAATGGTATGAGCATCACAGGCAAGAATCCCAAGTCACACCCCTGATGCCTGTCCTTCTCTATAGGGTTGGGCGTTATAGTTGAAAACCCTAATACTTCAGGCATTCGTTGGTATTTTCACTCCAAATTTTCAACATGTTTGTTTTGTGACCCCACCTCATGAACAGGGGGAATATCAGTTTGTTAGCTGAAAGCTGCTTATGCACAGTGACTACGGCATTTAGCACCACAGGTGCAAAAACATTCCGAACAGGATGTAAAAAATGACAGCTGTACTCTTTCATGGGGAGGTGTAAAAAATGGCTATGTTGCAAATCTGTAGTAAAATTATTAAAAAAATGGTGAAGTCACGCGAAGAGCATGCAACGCACACCGTAATATAATTAGGTTGGGGATTTCTTACAGCAGATTGTCAACTCAGGCATTTTGGTGCCTCCGATCATGAACAGTGTCTCATTGTGATTTTCTTTATCTGTGGTGAACAATGATTTCCCACAGCGACCACGCATCTCTGCACTGAAAGTGTGAAAACACACTTCAGCCATGTTGTGAAAAATGACAGCTGTACTGTTCATAAGGAAGTATGGAAAAATGTCACTGGTGAAAATCTGGACTGAAAATATTACAAAGTCATGCACTAACGAGGGTGCGTGGAAACTGCGCAATGCTCACTCGTAACACAGTCATTTTATGGACTTTTGTCACCAAATTTTCAAGATAGCCATTTTAAGACCTCTGCTCATGAACAGTGTAACTGTGATTTTCTTAATCTGTCCTAAACATTGCTTTCGCACACCAACAGCACCATTGTGCGCTACATGTGTGAAAACACATTTTGGGCAGCATATGAAAAATTGCAGCTGTACTGTTCATAAGGAAGTTTAATAAAATGGCAATGTTGAAAATCTAGATGAAAATATTAAATTGCAAACTACGAGCATGCATAGGAACTGTGCAACAGAGCTCAATAAAAGTCATTTAGGAATTTTTTCACAAATTTCAACATAGCCATTTTAAGATGTCTGCTCATGAACAGTGTCACTGTGATTTTCTTAATTTGTCCCGCATTGATTTCAAGATAATCGACCGCCATTGTGCGCTATATGGGCAGAAACACATTTTGGGTGAGATGTGAAAAATGACAGCTATACTACTAATAAGAAGGAGTGTTAAAATGGCAATGTTGAAAATCTGGAGTGAAAATATTGAAAATTCGCAACTTACAAGCCTGCGTAGGAACTGCTAACGACGCAGAAACAAATATTTTGAATTTTGGCATCATTATTGAAAGGTTTTAATTCCTTCATGAATGATGTCAGTTGTCATGGCATTATTCAGGCCTGAAGGGTGATTTCACGCAGTGACTGCGAAATTACCTTTCAGGCCCGAATAACGCCATGACAGTGACATCATTCATGAGAAGGGGTCCCAAAAACCCCATGTTGAAAATTTGGTGCCAAAATTCAAAAAAATGCCTGAGATATGCAACAAAGTTGAAACCCCCCTATCTAGCCCATTATATAGCTTACCGGCATTTCCTCAGTTCGCGGTTGGCTTTGAAGCGTGCAGACGTGTTCCCAGTCCACCGAAGATTGTCGCCTGAGCTCTGGAGCTAAGAATGGGGTGGGGAGGTGTGGGAGGCTGGGTGCACAGTGGGTGGGTGCGGGTTGTGGGAGGGGCTGGGAGACAGCGTTGGACCGTTTTTTCTTTACAGGTAAAAAAAAGGAAAAAAAACGATGACGTGGGACATTTGCCACGCTGGGGTGGGCTCCCAGCATGGCACAAGAATGGTTGTGCGGGGGGGGCATTCAGCCAACAGGGGATTGGGCACCCCTGTCGGCCTAGGATACATTGCCACGCTGGGGTGGGCTCCCAGCGTGGCACTTATTATTCGGGCGGGGAAGGACTGTGGAGCCGACGGATTGGACACCCCGTCGGCTATATTATTCATTGCCACGCTGGGGTGGGCACCAGTGTGGCATTTAAACCTTTGGGGGCATAGCTGGCGGGGATTGGGCACCCGTCGGCTATACCAGTGCGTCTGGGAGGCGCGCGCGCCTGCATGGGCGCATGTGGGGGAGTTGTGCATGAGTAGGCGATATCTTATCACTGCTCACTCAAGCATAGCTCCCCCTTTCAACTGTATGCCACTGCATTTTGGAGCGTGTCATAGACAACTCCAGAATGCATTGGCTTACAGAGGCCGCGCCTGCCAGCACACTGACTGAATTGGAGGAGGAGGTGACACACCTCCGAAATCTCTGATGATGGCACTATGTTTCTTGCACATGCGTGCAAGCAAACATAAGAATGACAAGACACAGAGTGATTGGTTAAGTAGAACACCCCAAGGCTTTTATTATTGCAAATGTTGTACTACTTGCAAACATGCTGTCCGAGGAAAAAGCTTTTTAAATCCTGCTGATATAGGAGTTAATGAGGTTTACATTAATCATTTCATAACATGTAACACCCAATTTGTTATTTATGCCCTGTGGTGCTCCTGTGGCAGAGTATACATTGGCCAAACCACTTGATGCCTTAAAGAGTGAATACAGGAGCACTTCAGGGCAATTCGTTGATGACATTTATCACACTCCATTTGCAAACATCTGACAGAAATTGATTTAATAAGGGACTATGAAGTTCATTATATGGGGATAGATCATGTGCCATATAAACCTGGGGGCAGGTTTCACCAGTTGACTGGCAAGAATCCATGGATTTTACACTAAAACTTTAAAACCTCCTGGGTTTAACGATTGCATGGAGTGGCAGCCTTTCCTTCACTGATAGTTCAAGTTATTATAAGACTTTTTGTAAGCAGCATTGAACCTTACGTTGCAGTTCTCAGTGAAGGATGACTGCATCTATCTATGTTTAAAGTTGTAGAGCAATTTAATTTAAGTTAACCAATTCAGTGAGCATATAGAGCTGCCAATGTAGATATCCAGTGTGCAATATTTGAAAATGTCTGGATATATGATTTTTATTTAAAAAGTAGTAACAGAAATTAATTGTAGCTGATACTTTTGGAGGAATATATTCACATATCATAAATGATAACGGGTGGTTTTAATAAGCTTAAAGATCAATTTGTGTACCCTTTCTTACACTCATGAATGTCACAACTCATATTAAGTGTTGTGTATTGGTTTCATCTCTGACAGCTTTTCTCTACAGTTTTATGGTAAAATGGAGAATTCTCCTTAAATAAATTTAGACATAGAATACAAAACAATATTTTTTTTAAGTGCTGTCAGACATGTAACAGTGCTCACATGTTGGAGTATCACATTTAAATATAAGTGTCAGTGGACTACTGTAAGATAAATTTGTAACTATGATGAGAAATAATAACTGACTGTTTAAGGAGCACTTTTCTGTGAATATGTATGCACGAGCAGATTATCACTCTATTTGAAACACCTCTGTGGGGAGCTATAATAATACCACAATTGGTGCCAATAGCCATGCCCCCTGATGAAGAGGTATTGCCCCTCGAAGCGCTGGGGCTGGTTGGTTTGGTTCGGGAGCCTTTTATTACTCACTTTTCAGTCTGTTTATATGTATGGTGGTTATATATTAAAGACTTTTTCTTCAACTGATGCCTGGGGTAATAGTTTTTCTTTCTTAACTGGATGTTCTTTTACCAGCACCATCTTCACCGTTAGCACAGCCTTCATTGTTTTTGCTTACCATATAAAGATACCCAGAAATCTAGGAGGTGTAAAAGTGATGAACCTGTGACATTTGTTACAGAATTCAATTGACTTGCAGGCAGAATTGGCAAGATTGTCCATAGAAACTTCACCAGCCTTTGTGTGATAGAAAAGCTTCTAAAGCAGTGGGCAATAAACCCAGAGTTTCATTCTGCAGGGCCCAAAATATTAAAGACCAGGTTGTACAGAGTAAATTAGCAGCCCCCCCCCCCACACACAGGTTTAGGAACTGGTTACCACACAGATCCTCAGGTTTCTTCCAGTGCGAGACAGGGAATCAATTCCAGCATCCCCTTTTTGAGAACATTTCACTAAAACTTAGAGAATGCATCATTTGCGACACTGTGTTCACTGTTTATCTTTTGTGGTTCCCCTGCAATATGATTTATGTGGGGCACACTGTTAGACCTCTCAAACAGCATATTCAGAAACATGTGAGGTCTATCACAAATAATAGATAAGACACTCCTGTTGGTGTCCATTTTACGGAATGCCATGATTCTAATGCTGAACGTGTTCATTTCATGGGAATCGAACATGTTAAACCAAAAGAAAGGTGGCAACAGAACTAATGACCAGTTGAAACGAGAGAACGATTGATCTATACACTTAGGAGCATTAAACCAGTTGGTGGTAATGATTTTTGGGATGTTAAACCTTATTTGATTGATTTAAATTTAGTCTTTTGATACCACTCTATGTTAAGTTAATGCCCTTGATGGTTTCCTGGATTCTAGGGTCTTGTAGATATTTGATCTGCAGACTTTTATATTTTATTTAATGATCCAGCAGTAATCTATAGATATTATACATCTGTTGAATTTTATTTTATGAGTTCATCTTTCTGATCATCATTTGATATGTATTACTTATGATATACTGCTTGGAATATTGCTTAGAAATAGATTATGTTTCTTGTCACCATTCTAATATTGTTTTCTTCTGTCACTTTGCTTTAGGGTCCCTCTATCTGTCTCTGTCTCTGCCTATAGGAGGTTAAAGGCTGATCGCATTGGAAGGTAGATTGCTATCATCTCCCCTTCTAACTTTATTTTTCCAGTGAAACAGTGTACCAAGGTTGGCTTCGTGGTATTTGCAATATGCTATAATATTTATGTATTCTTGATCAATCTAATTCATGATAGCCATTCTCCAAGCAGCATGATATTTTCTTTTTTGATACAAGTTTTGATATGTTCTTGATTTTTATGTTGGCTCGCGCTTGTGTGGCCAACATATTGCAATAGTAGCACATTTGGAGGTGCGGTCACTGTTAGTCGAATACAGGCCATGCATCAGTAGGTGCATCCTCATTCCCCAATAAACCAGCATGCAGGCACCACACCAGGAATACATAATGGAGAGCACATCTAAGGAAAGGTCCACTGCAATGACAGCCAAGCTCATCATGCTGCAGCATCAAAACGCGCCCTCCCTACGTGCCTTTCCTGGTGAAGCCCTTCCATTAACATGGCGGCGCTGACTGCCACTGCATGGAGAGCTGACTTCAGGGGTGCCCAATCCCCGTCGGCATGCCCCAACCCACGTCATTTGCCGATGGGGGTACCCACTCCCCGTTGGCATAATGCAACCCCCCTCCCATTAAGGTATGTGCCGAGGGGGTGCCCAATCCCCCTGGGCATCATGTCCCCCCTTCCCAGTTTCATTTGCCTCCAAGGAGCCCACCCCCTGTCAGCTACAGAACCCCCCAAAAAAACAACACTCAGGTGGCATGCTGGGAGCCCACCCCAGCATGTCAAATGACCCTGTAAAAGAAAAACCATCCTGTTTATTTATTTATTTATTTTTTTAAAAACCTGCAAAGCAGAAAACGGTCCCTCATCGACTCCGGTGGCTCTCCCCAGTCTGCGCCCACCCTCTGCGCACCCTGCCTCTCCACACCCCCTCACCCCATACTTACCTCTGGAGCATGGCGTGACAATCTTCGGTGGACTGGGAACACATCTGCACTCTTCAAAGCCGACCGTGAACTGAAAAAATGCCGGTAAGCTGTATAATGGCATAACTAGGTTTTTTTTTTAACTTTGGTGCATATCTCAAGCATGTTTGGGAATTTAGGCACCAAATTTTCAACATGGGGTTATTGGGACCACTTCTCATGAATTCAGTCACTGTCATGGCGCTATTCAGTCTCGAAAGATGATTTTGCGGTCACTGCGCGGAATCACCTTTCGGGACTGATTAATCAAAACGACAGTGCCACTGTTCATGAGGGGGCTCTCAAAGCCTATGTTGCAAATTTGGTGAAAAAATCAAAAAATTGTTGTTTTATGAGCGTGCATTGCGCTGTTTCCACACACGCTCGTAACTTCGTGAATTTGTAGTATTTTCACTCCAGATTTTCAAAATTGGCATTTTTCCACACCTCCTTATGAACAGTGCAGCTGTCATTTTACATATCCTGGCTGAAATGTGTTTTCGCATGTCTGGCACAGAATAGTGTGGTCGCTGTGTGAAATCAGTTTTCAGGAGAGTTTGAGAAAATGACGGTGACACTGTTCATGAACAGAGGTCCTAAAATGCCTATGTTGAAAATTTGGTGACGAACATCCATAAAATGACTGTGTTACAAGCATTTGTTGCACTGTTTAGCGAGGCAGTATAGTGCAGTGGTTCTAAGGCTCTGAGCTGCAAATCTGGTGACATCCAACAGACCAGACCTGGGTTTGAATCCCACAGCTTCCACTTGCCTACTGTGTGACTCTAAGCAAGTCACTTAACCTCCTTGTGCTCCCAGGTTGCTCCTGTAAAAAGCTTTCAGCTTAGTGTGCTATACCTGGTTAAACAACTAAATAAAAAAAAAAAAAAGTTTCCACGTAACTTTGCCAATTTGCAAGATTTTCAACACTGGCAATTTTTCACACCTCCTTATGAACAGTACAGCTGTCATTTTTCACAGCCTGCCCAAAATGCGTTTCCACACCTGTGGCGCACAATGGAGTGGTCGCTGTGGGAAATCAACTTTTGGGACAGATTAACAAAATCACAGCATCACTGATCATGAGGGGAAGTCCCAAAATGCCTATGTTGAAAATGTGGCTAAAAATCCAAAAATAATTGGGTTACTGATGTGTGTTGCGAGTTTATATGCATGCTCATGACTTCACCAATTTTTCATATTTCACCCATATTTTCAGTTGCCATTTTTACACCTCCTCATGAACAATACAGTTGTCATTTTCACATCCTGCCCAAAAATGTGTTTTCACCCCTGTGTCGCTAAATGGCATAACTGCTGTGCAACACCACCTTCGCTAACAAACTGATTATGCTGCTGTTCGTGAGCTGGGGTCACAAAAGCACATGTTGAAAATTTGGAGTGACAATACCAACAAACACCTATGACGTTAGGGTTTCCAAATGTAACACCCCACCCTGTAGAGACTGCCAGGCATCAGGGATGTGACTTGGATCATTGGCTGCAATGCTCACGCCATTCCACCCCACCCCCACCCTGCAGCCAGTGACAGGCATCAAGGTGTGCCTTGGAGTGTTCGGCCCTAAAGTTCACCCCATTCTACTATACTGCACCCGTCTCAGTGTATTTCCTTATGGAATGGGGTATGTATACGGCCCAAAGACCCCAAAGCACACCACGACACTTGTCAGTGTCTACAGGGTAGGGTGAAGTAAAATGGCATGAGCGTTATAGCTGACACCCCAAAGGCACACCCCAATGCCTGTCAGTCTCTGCAGGGTGGGGTTGGGGTTGGCGTCAGTTCAATACTTCACTGCCATTCCTATTATGCATCTCTAACTTCTACACTACCAATGCCAATGCCAGCGAGACAACATTCAGCATTGACAAATGCTTGTTTCTGTTGGTGTTGTAAATACGAATACTGAGATCTCATGTTGATTCATTTGTATCTGTATATAAGCTCATGTGTTTCTCCCATTACCACACCCCCTAAAGACGGGTTATGACCCGAAGTGCCGGGACAACGTGGTATGTGGTGAGCATCTGTGCACATTCTGATCAATTTGGCATTAAAGCTCTGAAAATTATTTAAGGACCGGAGTGTGTTATTTCAGGCTCTGGAGTGTAGAACCTTGACTCTCTTTTCTCACTGCTGCCTACTGCTCCAATGTCACCTGCAGGGTATTCTAGGATTTGTAGTAACAGAAGATGTTAGCATACAACTAAGCAAAATTAGTCTGATACAATCTATTATATTACAGTAAACAGTAAGTAAACCAAAATGTTTTTGCACAGAAAGTGCACATTGGGACCAGCCCCACACTTGAGTCTGGGGACCCTTTCGTGGTGACTATTCCCCTTTAATGCAACCCGGCATTCTTCCAACCTTCTTGACATCAGATATGTGCATGCTTTATCTTCAAACCACATATCATTTTGGTAGCCCTGTATTGTATCCACTTGATTACCTCAATGTCCTTTTTGTACTGGGGACCCAGAACTGAATGCAGTACTCCAGGATCAGGATTTCTCCAGTCCGCCATTGCAATCCAGATCAATGCTAGCATCCACAAACTCACTGGTTAGTCGATTCCATGTGTTAACCACCCTCTGTGCAAAGTAGTGTTTTCTAATGTACCCATTATCCTGTCCTCTCAGTTTTAGTGCACATGCTCTAGTTCTGCTTGCATTTACGAGCCAGACATCCATGTATACTCCAGTCTGTCTATCCCTTAATATTTACAACACCATGAGCCTATCCTTAAACATAGAAACATAGAAGTATGTCATCAGAAAAGGACTCCATAGGCCCACCTAGTCTGCCCCATCTCCTCCCCCATATGTATCTTTATCTATTTACCCTACTCCCCACCCCGGCCTTGTTCCCCTGTTATTGCTTAGTCCCATGTAACTATCCCATGTTCTCTTGATCTCCCCCACTGATTTTGCACCCACCACCCCCTCAGGTAGCTTATTCCATGGGACCACCACCCTCTCTGTAAAGTAGTGCCCCCTTGTATTTTCTTTGTATTGTCCACCCTCCAGTTTTAAACTATGTCCCCTGGTTATTGGATTTTGGTGTCCTCTTGAAGATGTTCCCTTCCTTCACCTTGTTTATTTCCTTCAGGTGATTAAAAGTTTTGATCATATCCCATCTCTCCCTCCTTGTTTCCAGGGAATACAGGTTGAGCTCCTCCATCCTTTCTTCATATGTCCTCTTATGCATGCCCTGCACCATTTTGGTTGCCTTCTTTTGAACTGTCTCCATCCTATCTATGTCTTCTTGTAGGTGAGGTCTCCAGAACTGTACCCCATACTCCAGATGTGGATGTACCATGGACCTGTATAGTGGCACGATCACCTCTCTTTTCCTACTAGTTATTAACCTCCCCATGCAAGCCAGCATTCCGATTGTTTTACCCACCATCTTATTGCACTGATTTGCCTCTTTTAAGTTATCAGATAGGATAATCCCCAGATCTCTCTCCTGCTGTGTCATCATAACCTCCCCTCCTAGTGTGTTTCTGGCCTTTAGATTCTTGTGCCCTATGTGCATTTTTTTGCATTTCTTTGTGTTAAATCTCAGCTGCCAACTCTCTGACCACTTCTCCAGCTTTATCAGGTCCTGTCTCATCTGTTTCACCCCCTCTGGTGTGTCCACCCTATTTCAGATTTTTGTATCATCCGCAAATAGGCACACCTTCCCATGTAGTCCCTCCTGTACATCTCCAGTGTAGATGTTAAACAGAATTGGCCCCCAAAACTGACCTCTAGGGTACCCCACTTGTCACCATTTCCTCCCTGGAGTGCACCGCATTTACAGTCACTCTTTGACCTCTGTCCCCAAGTCAATTTTCCACCCAGTTTGTTATTTTTTTCTTACTCCCAAACTGCTCAACTTGCTCACAAGCCCCCTGTGAGGGATGGTGTCAAAGGCCTTGCTGAAGTCCAGACAGGCCACGCTCACCACCCCCGATCGCTCACCCTTGTCACCCAATCGAAGAATTCAATCAGGTTTGTTTAGCATGATCTTTCTCTCCATGAACCCATGTTGTCTGTCGTCCTGAAGACCCCCTTCTGCCAGATATTGTATTAACCTTTCTTTAAGGAGGGCCTCCAAAAGCTTACCTACCACTGAGGTATGACTGATCTGGCAATAGTTGCTCGGCTCTTCCCCCCTCTTGTGCAATGGCACCACATCTGCTCTTTTCCAGTCCCCTGGTACTCTCCCCAAGTCCAGAGATAAGTTAAACAGCCTTGTTAGCAGTGCCTTTCTCAGCCTTATTGCCTCTGCCCAATCTCTCCTTGCAGTTCCTGCTTCATTAGCAGCTAATCAGCTTAGTGGCCACATGCTGGACCCTATCAATCTCTTCAACGCCTTTTCAGTATAGTGGCTACCAGTACTGGATGCAGTATTTCATGTGCAGTCTAATCAAAGCATTGACAAAAACAGCGCACCAAAACACACTCAGCTATGGCATATAGATATGCTCCAAATTTATTGATAAATCCACGGTGCTACGACAAAAGCAGAAAGAGAGAGATACTACACCCCAGAGCTTTGTCTCTATCTCACGAGGCTTCATCAGGGGGACATCAAGGTTGTTTTTGCTGAGGTTGATTTGAGCTGCATCACTCCGGGTTTGTAATGAGTGCAGCAGTGTTTGTATATATACTAATCAAAACCCTGTATTCATCAAGGATCACCTTGCTTGACCTGCTCTTTAACTCCTCCTATTGCATTCCAACATTGGTTTGCTCTTGACTAGAACACATTTCCTGCCTGGCTTCAGCTTACATTCAACAGTTACCCTTGGATCCTTTTCCTCCATTGTGCTGTTCACTGTTGCAACACACAGGACATATGCATGACCCAGAGTTATCATCTGTACATTTAATGTGGGATAGCAAGCAAATGAAAAATACCAAAATTAAACTAGTACAGGAAACAATGTAAAGAAAAAAAAAGCAAGTTCTGTGGTTCACTGTTCTGTTATAAAATGATAAATTCCATAAAATTAATTGTCATTACCAGTGTGAAGACAGTCAAAATTCCAGAATTTTACTGGGCTTTTCGGGTAAAAACTGAAAACCAATGGCCTTGATCCGTGGTCCTTCAGTTACCCTATTTTACTGGGAGAACTTAACACAAGAAGGTCAAGTAGCTTGCACAAGGTCACACAGTGGACTCAAGGCTGTGGTGCAATTTGAACTGGAACCTGGAGGTTCAGTGTGACTACTGGATGCAGTGGCTGAGCTGGATCAATACCTCACTGAGACATGTGAGTGGGTGGTCTCCAGCTGATTAAGGACCCAATTCCTAATGGCCTTGTCCATCCATGTAGTAGTGGTAATGTGGACTGGTGGTGCACAGAAGTCCCACACCAACATGAGCTGTCCTCTTCACAGCCACAATCCAGGATGCATGCTTCACACAGCACCAAAGCCAATGCCTCCAGTACATCTATGCAGGCAGCCAGTTACAGGGCAGCCACAGGTGTGGGGGGGGGTGCTAGTGCCAAATGCAGAATGCAATCTCCATTGTACAGAGTCAGTAGAGTGGGCACAGCCATAGACACTATGCCCCTCCATCAGCCAGATGCAGGACATCTTTGGGGGCCTAAACAGCCTTCCTTCTATGTACCCCTAGCCCTCTGAACTAGTATGAAGGACTGAGGGTCAGTTCAGCACAGTCTGCTTGTTACAGAAAACAGATGGCATCCTCTACAGGGATATAGAAACATGCAAACATAGAAATTGTCAGTAGATAAGGACCGCCAGGCTCATCCAGTCTGCTCTAAAGCCCTACACTAGTTTGTGGCCTCTGACTCTAACTGGTCAATGGCTTTTCAACTCACCTTCTCACCTCTAAGGTACCCTTATGCCTGTCCCATGCATATTTAAACCCTCTACTGTGCTCACCCTCACCATCTCCCATGGCAGACTATTCCATGTGTCCACCACCTCTCCATGAAGAAGAACTTCCTCATATTTCCCTCTGCCTGCCACCTTCCGATTTCATATCATGCCCCTTGTTCTTGCACATCTCTTATATTGGATGATGTCTCCCCACACATTGTTTATGCCCTTAAGGTACTTGAATGTTTCTATGATGTCCCCCGATCTCTCCCTCCTCTCCTCCATATGGTGCGCTGAGTGGGGGAACATGGGATATGGCAGACCTTTTGAGGCTCTTACTTAGAGCTTGCTGACAAGAATGGGCCCACAAATCCGCATGATGACTATCCTTTGGTGGCAAGGCCTGGCTAATAGGAATAGTGGATTCTAGTTAGCGTGTCTTTCCCTGAAGCAACCATAAGCATTTTAGTAGAGGCATGATGACTATCCTTTGGGGACAAGGCCTGGCCAGTAGGAATGGTGAACTCTAGTTAGTATGGCTGTCCCCTAAGCAACCATAAACATTTAAGTGGGGGGTGGCAGGGAGGCACTGTTGGTGCCTCCCTGCCCACCCTACTAAAATGGTACATCCCAATGCTTTTGACACCATATGCCCTTTGTAGATGATTAGAATTCACTTGCATCTACCTTAAGGCTACCAAGTTCTTTCTTTTATAACGCAACTTATGTTAGTCTCTGTTGTCAACCTAAAGTCTACCAATCTCCCTCTCCACAAACGCAACTCATCAGCTAGCATCAGCCCTCTTGCTGAGATTTTCTTTGGTGTTCCCCACATTCAATCAGCACACCCTCTAAAACCAACTCTCCCTATCCACCAGTAGTTCCTCATACTCATAACCCCCCTCCTCCCTCCTTCCCGGCTCCAACCTCATGGCTGTTATGCCTTTTAAAACCCTCTCCTGTGTATAAATAGCTACACTTCTCAGACATACTACACACATAGTGAGTAACCCTCTCCTAGACTGGAATTTCCTCTGCCTGTTCCCTCATCCTTACAATGCATCGCAACTCAAATGGATTTGCACCAGCTTCTCTTTTCTACATACATTTCCTCACATCTCCTCACCTCGGCTCCCACAATCCTAAACTCAAAATGCATATACCCAGCCCTCCTCCCTGCTCCAACTGTTACTTCCTCCCTATTCTCTGCCTCAGGCCAGCCAACCTCCC
Organism: Neoceratodus forsteri; assembly: GCA_016271365.2. Lineage (NCBI taxonomy): Eukaryota > Metazoa > Chordata > Ceratodontiformes > Ceratodontidae > Neoceratodus > Neoceratodus forsteri. The sequence continues at coordinate 1,397,330,514 of CM028129.1, read as the reverse complement.
TCTGTCGCCTTCCTCCTCCTCCTCCCTCCCTCCTGGTTAGCGCCAGTATCCTACACCCACAATTGGTAACATACACATCCCTACTCTGGTCTGCCAGAGCCACTCCAAAATCCATACTATCCACTAGGAGACAAACTCCCAGCTACCTACTCTTTTCTCCTCCTCATCCTACTCCTTGCAGGGGACATCAAATCTAACCCACGCCCACAGTTGAAAACCCAGCCACTAAACTCCTCACAAAGGCCTCCATTGCCCACATGAACATCGGAAGCATTCTGCACAAACCTGACCAAGTTAAATGCTGGATGACAGAACATACCCCTGATATTCTCTACCTAATGGAAACTTGGCTGTCTGCTAGGACCCTCTGACTCTCACTTAGTCTCCCTGACTACACACTGCTATAGCAGGCCACGGCGAGAGAGAGGCGGAGGTGTGGCAATCTATGTAAAGCACCCTCTGTCCTGATCAGTCACCAAAAGAGAATCATGCTAAGGCTCCCACTAGCTTATCCTCACACAACTCACTCTACCCACCACACTCCCAATATTTATAGGGGTGATCTATGCCTCACCTTGACTAGCCCATGACTCACTTATTTCTTGTCTAGCCACCATACCCCCTTTAGCAGCAAAAGGAGAGCTGATACTACTGGACGGCTACAACATAGACTGACTTGCCCTCTCCTCCAAGGCTCACATCTCAAAAATAGAGTCCCTCAATCTTACCTAGCTGATCACAGAACTCACTCGATAAACCCCCACTCCCAAAACCATTCGCTAATTGACTGGATCCTCTCCTCTCACCCTCACAGAATGACCTCATCAGGTGTACTTGCAAATGCTCTAAGTGACCACTGTGTCACATACTGCACTAGAAAAATCCAGCTACCCAAATGAGCCCTGAAATACATAAAATACACCTTCTAAGCACAGTAGATACCAATTCACTCCTGGATGACCTTGGACATGCTGACTGGCAACAGGTTTATTCTGCATCGAAATAGACTCTGCCCTAACCCAGTTCCTGCACTTATTTACAAAAGTTTGGGACTCCATGCCCCTTTGAAAAATTGAGGGTAAAGAAGGCCACCATCCTTGGATCTCAGCATCTCTCCTTGCCCAATGTAAAGCCCCTAACAAGGCGTGGTCCCTTTTCAAATCGCAACTTACCCTGCAAGCCAGGCAAGTCTATAACTCCCTCTGCAATGCCTGCACTAAGGCTATAAGGCTAGTTAAAGTTGACTATTTCAGATCTCAGCTGCACCATGCACATCCATCCAACTTCTGAAAAGTAGTGCACTCCCTTATTGATCCCCCTGCTCAATCCAACACTCCAACCCTTAAGGTAAATGGCTACCATCACCGACCCTATCAGCATTGTTGACACCCTAATACATTTTTCACCTCCAATGCCCTCCCAGATGACCTCCCTTAGCCCCCTGAAGGAACCCTCCTTTACACCTGCAACAACACTTTTCTATTCACACCCATCTCTGAGCAAGAGGTCCCTCCGCCTTCTGCTCGCTAAATATCTCCAAGTCCAGTCCCAATGGGATCCACTCAAAGCACCTGCTCATATCAGCTCCAGTAATTGCCAGGCCACTAACCCACCTCCTAAATCTTTCTTTCACATCAGGCATGGTACTGCAAGCCTGGAAATGCGCATGCATAATTCCCCTTCACAAAGGAGTGACCCTCAGTGCATAGTAATTACAGGCCAATCTCCTCCTCCCAGGCTTTGCCAAGGTACAACAATATCTTGTCCAAACCAGGCTAACGGAGTACCTCACAGATAATGAACTCCTTTCCACCTACCAATCAGGATTCAGAAAACAGCACTCACAATCTCCTCACTGATGCGTATCACCAATCACATCCACACTGCATCAGACCAAGACCATCTAACAGCAGCTATGTTCATAGACATGGCAAAGGCCTTTGACTCAGTCTCCCATCCTCTTCTCCTCGCAAAACTTTAGGCGGCAGGACTAGCCCCCATCACAGTCCAGTGGTTCCATTTCTACCTAAACAACAGGCTCCAATCAGTCTGAGTGGCTGACTGCACATCACCCCCACTCCCAATTCTCATGGGTGTATCTCAAGGATCTGTTCTTGGCTCCATCCTATTTTCATTATTCATAAATGACCTTCCCTCTGCTTGCACTCGTTCCCAAATACATATGTATGTGGATGACACTATTCTTTTCAGTGCTGGTCCTGTTCTAGTTGTTGTTCAAGCTACCCTCCAGAATGATTTCTGCAGCATTCAGTGCTGGTTCAAAACAACCAACCAAGAACCAACACCTCAAAAACAGTGTCTATCATTCAGTATGGTACAAAAACTAAACAAAGCCCCTCCACCCCCTCCCATCACTTCACTGAATAGGACACCACTGGACTCAGTCACAGAATACAAATACCTTGGTGTATGGCTGGACCCCATATGACTTTCTTGAATCATGTAGAAGCTATTACTTCTAAACTATGCCCTAAGCTAGGTATGCTCTACCGGAACAGAGACTATCTCTCATTGCCAGTCCGACATGAAATCCAATCCAAAATGATCACTCCCATCTTTGATTGTGCAGATGTGGATTACAGTACTGCTCCAGCAACAACTCTATCCAGATTGGACACCCTCCTGAATGCGTTCTGCTGCTTTGCCACAAACTCCCCCCTCAGAACATAGCACTGCTCCCTCTACGCCACACTAGGCATAGCACCTCTTTCCCATCGATGCTACATCCACTCTCTTAATCTTATATCCAAATACTGGTTCAGCTTGCTACCCTCCTACCTATTAGAGTGCTTTTCCATGGCCATACTCCCCTTATGGTCTGTGGTCCAGGGACTCCAGATCCTTCACACTGCCCCAACCATCCTCCTCAGCTGGTAAATCTGCCTTCTCCTATTGGCTCCCCTGCCCATGGAACAAACTCCCCATTGGAAACTCCCTTTCACTATTCTATTAAACAGCAGCTTCACCTACTGCCACCCCTGTGTGCTCCTGTCAATCAAGTGCCACACCTACTCCTCTCAGCTGAGGACCTGTATCGCCAAGCAACCTTGTAAATACAAATGTACACACTGATGTATAAATTTTGTAAATTCTGATGTGCATACTGCTGTGTAAGCTACTGCTGAGTGCCTCTTGCTGTTGTAAATACCTAATACTATTGTACTTACACTTGATGCCTCGCAATAGCATTTTGTATACTTTCACTTATCTAATGTAATAGCATCTATAAGCAGTCTGTCTCTCTCAAAGTGTTTGTATACCTGTTTCCTCCCTGGGTCACACCTGAAATGAGCCCAGGTTCAATGTGCTTTTCCTGGTTACCAAATGTTTAAATAAATAAATAAATAAAACCAGAGGCACCCTTTATGGATTTGTTATTTACTTGCACAAAATGGTATACCTATGCCATGAGCAGTCAGCATTCGGAACAAAAAAAAAACAAACCAAAGCAAAAAAAAGAGCTCAGCTGACATTTGGAGCTGCACCGTCAACTGCACATTTGGGCCTACCTCCCAAGATCCAGGCATGCTCCAACAGCATGGCTGGCACCATGGAGTCATTGAGTGCGCAACCACAGAGTCTGATTCAGCCCTGATGGCCCTCATAACTAACTTCTGCAATTAAATTCGGGCCAGTCTTACAAATATAACAGCTTAGATAAACCACCTTCAATGCATAATTGTAAGACTTACTGAGACCACAGCCATTCATGTGACAGGACTCTTGGAGGTGGAAGAATGGGTCAGTGCAGTGGAAAACCTGCTGACAGGCTGGGCCCAAGAGTGTGCTCCACTAAAGGAGACTGACATTCCTGCCTGATTCATAGATGACCAAGAGAGTAGAGCTCAGAGGTGTAATGTGATGATTGTTTGGTGTCCGGGGAGGAGGAGGATAGGGATCTGATCAAGTACATGCAAAAATAGCTTCTGGATACCATAGACCTGGGAGAAGAAGGCATCCATTGTGAAATTGAACAGGCCCATCTGATGCCAGGAAAGAAGCTAAAGGCTGCTGAATGAGTCAGGCATTTTCAAGAAAAGTTCCTGTGATTCTAGGACAGATAGTCAGTGCTAAGGGTATCCCGATCCAGAGGCTCCATCAAAAGTGGCAGAAACAAAATCTTAATTTTTCTTGACTACAGTCAACAGCTCCTTAAAGAGAGACAAAAGTTTGCAGGTCTGAAGGCTAAGCTGCATAGGAAGGATTGGTAGTTTTCCCATATGTGGCCCCTCAAAACTGAGAATCAACAGGCTGGCTTTCCACCATACACTTTCATTACAGAGTAGTAGAGGGAGAGAGGTGATCATGTCACTGTACAGGTCACGAGTGTGGCCACACCTGGAATACTGTGCAAGGTTCTGGAAACCTCACCTGAAGGGCTGCATCAAGCGGAGGCAGTACAGCAGGGCAACTAAGATGGCCCATGGCTTTAGGGATAAGGTGCAAGAGGAGAGGATGCAGGACTTAAAGAGCTAGTGTACTGCTTGGAATTAATAGTAATTTCAGATGCATTCAGCTATCACTTTCAGTATCTGAAGTATTTTTTTATTTTCTGTTTGCTAATTAGAAGATTTTCCACCTGGCAGTACTGGGGTGATATGTGGAGCTGCACTCTGTCTGGAGTTAAAAAAAAGTCAGTTCTGTTCCTCTCACTACATCATCAGAAATGAGACCAAACACCTTGAGGCACCACAATCCTTAAAGCCTGAGCAGTGATTTTCACAAGCTACCAATCAAAATGCAGGAACTTGTGACATCACTAGTAACCAGGGAGAGCCAGTCCTTGCTGCCTCATGTGAAAGTGAAACCTGGCAGTGAGAAATGGTTCTCATTGGTTACTAGTGATGTCATAGTCAGTGTGGTTTCAGTGTTGATGTAGTGGGAGGAACAGAACTGACTTTTTTTCCCCTCCAGACAGGAGTGCTGCTCCACACATCACCCAAGTACTGCCAGGTGGAAAATCTCCTAATTAGCAAACAGAAAAGAATAAATAATTGAGATAAAAAAAAGTGATAGCTGACTACATCTGAAAGTTACAATTAATTGCAGGCAGCTTCCAGACAGTACACTAGCTCTTTAAATATATACGTGCTTGAGAAAAGGAGTGACATGATTGAGACATACAAATACCTGCATGGGATAAACAGAGTAAATACCAAGGAACTATTCTTTACTGAGTTCAAACACAGGGACGAGAGGGAATTTATTAAAGTTAATGGAGGGCTATTTAAAAAGAATGTAAATACTGTAAGTACTTTTTCATGGAAAGGGTGGTGGATATGTGGAATGAGCTTCTTGAAGAAGTTGTACAGGCCAAATCAGTCATCAGCTTCAAGTAGGGATGGGGCATACTGATGGGTTTAGTTAGAGAAAGGGAAGACAGTGGCAAGGGAAGGATTGCCAAAGGGCAAGGTAGAACAGTTAAGTAGGGTGGGCAAATAGGGTGGGCCAAGAACCTTTTCTGCTGACAACATCTATGTATCTATGTATGAAGTGGAGTAGCTTGTCAACAGGGAAGAGGCTCTTGTGGAGGATAGAATGTAATAGTAGCAGATTTCTTTATTTTTGACAGGATAAAACTTTAAGGACCAGTTGGTCCTATTTTCAAACTTGTCCAGTGGTTTGTACGATTCTGGGTTGCAGTTCATAACAATTAATATAATAATTTATATTGACAGGTGTGGTGACATTCATCAGTTTTAAAATTTAGATATGGTAAACATTTGACAACAGTGAAACATGCATTACAGGACATCAGGCAACTGGGTGTGCATGGCCCTCAGATTACAATAGCATGGTTAACATTTACAGAATTGACTCATTCACAACACTTAGCCAACGACATTTGCATGAATCCAGAAATATATCTTTCAGTACTGCTTTGAAACCATTTCGAGTTTAACAACCTCTCAGAATTGCAGTGCTCCCATATTGTTTTGGCATTTTCCCTGTAACTCCAGGGTGATATTCCTGGGTTTTTCTGTAGATTACATTATTTCCTATGGAAGCTGAATTGCCCTGTTTTCCTGTATAACCAATGCAAGTCTATGGGAAGAGTTTTCCTGTAGACGCCTCCAAATCCCTGTAAAATACAAGAATCCCTGTAGATATGGGAGCCCTGGAATTGGTGGTAGTTTGTTCCAAATCTTTGGAATAGTATATTCTGGGTCATTTTGCTATAAGCGGAATTCTCTTTAAGTGTACAGAGCCCTTTGTTATCTCTCTCACATGGTATACTGATAATTAATGACTTTGGTGACTATCTCTTGGTGAACTGTTACCATCCCTTTGGCCATTTTGAACACAGTTAATACCCCAAGTTTGTTTAGTCTAATCTGTAGTGTGTCCCATTTATGTTTGGTTGCATTTTTCAGTTCTATGTGTCATATGGGCATCTTCGCACAAACCTAGCTATTTTGCTGTAGGTGGAGTCTATCTTATCCAGAAGCTGTTTGCTAGCATACTGGCATACTATTAATGAGCCAATGTTCAACAACTCTGGTGACCTGAAGATCTGCAGAACATTTCAACCCAGGTACTGTGTTTGGCTCAGTAGCATTTCACTGCTGATTTACTCCCTGGGTTTTGCTGACCCCTAGCATAAGGTAGCAAAAGATGAGGCAGCTTCCTCTAGTATGTCTTTATAGCTATAAATTGCAGTGCCTTTGCAGACCTGAGGTGTTTATCACTGAAAAGACCCTTAAATTAATGTGGTGAACTAAGCACGGACTTTAACTGTCAGCTCATGCTCAGAATGAGTGATATCAAGACCCTCTAACAGATTACAGAGTTTCGAGCTGCTGGGAGACTTTTGGGGGAGGAAGATGGAGGGGAAAAGTGGCCTTCCCACCATGGGCATTAAGGCTCTTTTGACTGACCATCTGCACAATGTGTATGGGTTGGAGGTTTGGTCACCTGCTGAAATTTTTTGAGAGATCACTGCCTGGGATCAGCTCTGTACTGTGGACCTGATACAAATTGTTCATTGCTTTATTGTATTAAGAGGGCTCTAAGCTGTTTTCCCTAATAAAACTCAAGTTGGGTACATTAGGTTACTTCCTGCTCAATATATAAATAACACTGTGGCAAGTGGTACTGGACTGTATCTTGTGGTCTTGCATTTATCTCCAAAGATAACATGACCATTAAGATGTCAGCAGCGGTTGGAATTTTATCCCACCAGTGCAGACATCATATGCAAGCCACTGCACTGTCAGGGTGAGAGTGTTTCTGGGGCTTGGGCTATGCCCCTGTTTCTTCACTTCTGAGTGTTTGCAGGGAGATCTGGATGATTTATGTAGAACAGAATATATCAGCCTATGTTTATTCGTTACGGCATATACTGTTTGGGTAGATATGAAAGTAGGTTTGTCCATTTTATAGTGTCTATAAATGTGAGGAGATTATCAGTATTATTTATTTTTATTTTATTTTAGTCTTTGGTAACTGGGAAAGGCCCACTAGGCACAAGTGCCTGTTTTCAGGGTGACCTGAGTACTGGGGAGGTTAAGTGACTTGCTTAGAGTTACACAGTACGCAAGTGAAGGTTGTGGGAATCAAACCCAGGTCTACTGGATGTACCAGGCTCATTCACAGCTCATTACTCTAACATTTAGGCTATACTGCCAGACCCATATTTATTTTTATCTTTGTAAATTGTTAACCTACATGACCGACGGATTCTGAATGAGTGCCATACAGTGAAGAGTCCCTAGTGTTGCTCATTGGCTAAATGTGAGAAACATCTGCAATTTGCTCCCCTCCCCTACCTGAACCTAGATGAACTTGCTGTGTCTGGGGGTGGAGGAGGACAAACACTATCACTACAGCTGATTAAGGTTTAATATTACATTTATCACTGTTTATCTGTGGAATATGTCACAAAGTTACAGTTAGTTTGCAAGGGAACTTCAGGGCAGGGTTTGAGTATGAGGGGATAAGTTTTGTTATTGTTGGCAAAGCCATCTAGAGGAGGGAAGGAATGGAGAAGGGGTAAGTTATATGGGTTCATTCGTAGGTAGACCCATATTTGGGGGGGGGGACACAGGCTGCATTAAAATATGCTGATTAGGCATTTTCATTTGCACTAAATACTAAAGGCAGTGTGCAGGTACCATGTCACAGAAAGAATGTGAGAAGTGTAGATTGCTATTAAAATGCTGAGATAATGGCAGAGAGTATTCAGATTATGTTTTTTTTCTCTCCCATCCTGGTTTGCCTTCCTTCCTTCCTGCTGGCCCTCCCAGACCCGTTACTCTGGCTTCCCTCAGGGTTTACCTGTCCTGTAGTTCCCCACAGCTTGACCTCCATGGCAGGGTGGTGGGGAGTCCCTCAAGCCATCAAGACCAGATCCAGATTTCCAGGAGGAGCCTGAGTCATCAGTGGTGGGGCATGCAGAGGCCAATGGTCATCATGCGTGAGCAGGGATTTTCCCTTTTTATCCCCTGTGGGAGACGTGACATGCAATGATGTCATGGCACGTGCACTGATGTCTTCCATTTCTCCCCACCTTGCCAGCTCAGTCTGCCTCTCCCCCGGCTTCCACCAGGGGATGCTTGATCCTCCTCCCCCTGGCCAGTCCTCTGACTTCTCGGGCTCACTTCTGAACCTGGGTCATCAGCATTGTGCTTGGTAGTGGTAACGCAGTGCCAGAAGGCCGGCCATATTCAGATTATGTTATGGAATATTAATGATCTTAAGGCTGTAATGAAAAGAAATAAGATTTTGCCATATATTAAAATGAAAAACTGTGGGCATAGCCAGTTTTATTTGTAAAGCTGGGAAGGGGGGAAATATATAGCTCCAGGCTAAGTTTTAGGCCACTCTTAAGGCCATTAATTATCCCACTATGAGGTATGCTTTGATCCAGATCTGCACCTGGACAGGGCAATTGTATGCACTGGGCTCAGTGTATGGTCCAAACATAGATACCACTGTCTTCTTTCCAAAGCATTCAGTAGAAATGTCTTTCCTCCAGGGAAATGGATTATAGGGGAGACATGAACAGTGTCTTGGATGAGGTGATTAGCAAGTCAGTTAAACCATTCCTGGTGCACCCAAAAAGCTTAAGGGCTCTGCAGCACTGCAGGGGACCACAGCCTGGTTAACCCACAGTGCTACTAGTTTCCCTCAGGCAGAGAACATTTTATTCACACTCACATCAGTTATATTAGAAAAGGTGACCCTATGCTATACTCCATATTTGCCTCCTGAGAGTACTGTGAAGGAGACTTTTTTTCCAGTGGTATACATGATCTGATTTTGAGTGCCACAGCATAACTGTTTAGGGCAGGTCTGATCCACAGCAAGGGCAATATATCTGTCTTTTGGCAGCATTCAACAGTATAGAAGAAGTACTTCTGGTGGGAATAGAGTTGATGTCTTCTACAGGGATATCCAGTAAGCACAGCTCTGGTTAGGTTATGACAAGGCTAGATAAGACCCCCAGAAAAGACAAGCATTCACCTTTCCATTACAGCACAAAACAGGGGCAGTGCCACACTATATTCCCCTCAATATATCTGCTCTTAAGAAACATGCTTAAGAGAATCAGATTAATCCTGTGTGGAGGGTATGTTTAAACCACATGCTAGGGATACATTTTTGCTGCATTGACCAAAACAGTAAACAGATATTTCTGTACTTTAGACTGTCCTTCATGTTTAAAGGATCCCAGCAAATGACTCTTCAGAAATTCCTTATTTATTATAATTACTGGGTTTTTTCCTGTAGGAAAACCCAGTTGTAATTTACGTTATAACCAGCTGGTTAAAACAGCAAACACCGCCTTTTCCTATGAGAAAGCACAAGTCACACAGCTGCTTCCACTACACTGCATTTGAAAACCTTCAATGAAAAAAATCACATATTGCTTTAGCTCAGACACCTTACAGATTAGCACAGGCTTTGGAGAATCACCACATCCCTATCTTTGTCTTTCCTCTCCCTTCCTCTGCAGGTCACATGAGCAGCATCACCAGGGAAATCGAAGGAACCATAGTTTCTTGCTAGTTGCTTTATTACTGTTCTAGTTCATGTTTTCTTGTTGTGTTAATTTGAAAATGTTTGCCTCCTGTTTCAATTCCATGTTACATAAGTTACTAAATAATAAGTTCTTCATTCAAAAAAGCCTGACTTTCCAATTCCTACACCAAAGAAATGCAATATTTTATATAATTCCTGTGGCATAAAATGCGACCACAACAATTATATAAAATAAACATTGGGTGGTGTGTAGCTCAAATTGTACATATAGTCTGGTGTTGGATGCTTAGCTAAACCCTCGAGGTTTGATCTTGGGGTTTATGTAGCATCCAACACCTCAGGTATGTGTAAAAGTCTTGTTAAACACACACTACATGTATTATTTTATATATATATATATATATATATATATATATATATATATATATATATATATATATATATATATATATATATATATATATATATCAGCTGACCCCAATATTTCAACTTACTGCATGACCAAAATTTGAGGGTTTATAGTTATCTCCTCCACATCACAATCTCTGTAACATTTCCCAGAATATGTTGTTTTTTATTTTAATAAAAATGGTACTTAAAAAGAATATAGCACAAATTTACAAACAAACTCTCCCAGGCCCTTACAGTTTCTGGTATGATTAACATTAGACCAAATTCATGTACTTTTATTCATCAGGAGAGAAGTGATTTATAAGCTAATGGAATTTTGGTGCTGCATTCTTCTCCTGACCTCTCTGTTTGTCCAAAACAAACATTTTGACTGTTCTGCACTCCTGACTGAAAAGGTCAGGTTAGAGAGGCATTTACTGTGTCAGTTCCACAACTTTGGAACTCTCTTTCATCTTCTGTTGGAAACAGTACCTCGGATGAACTTCTTGAGAAGAACATGAAAACCTTTCTGGTCTCCCAGACATTTTCTTTTTATTTTAACTAATGAGATGGGATCTGCCCATTGTATGATGGTGTACGCCTTTCTGTGGTTGCTATGAACAATGCCCTTCCTGGGATGTAGATCCTTGGATAGCCACTGCGCACACGTCACCAAGATGCCATGTTATCAAGTGGTGATGCACTCTTGCCATAGCAGGTGTAAGGTAGAAGGGGCCCTGGTTCTTTCTCTGAATTAGACATTTTGTGGGGTTTGTATCTTATAAACAATAGTGTGATACCTGCATCCAGAGGGTGAAAGTGGGCCTGATGTAATGTGTAGTATCACCCCCTGAGATGCAGTACTTACCCACCTTCTCGCTTCTAGACCAACCCAACCCAGCCAGACAATGTTGTTAAACAAAAACAATGCCCCTATATACCATGTAATTATTAATGTCTCAATCAAGAATAGCAATTGACACCATAAGTGCAAATGACAAATAATGACATTTATAAAACAAACACCCAGGGAGTAAATCTTAAGTTAGTTCATACTTCACCTTTCTTCCTCCCATCTAAGCTTGCCAATCCCCCAGCACCTTTAAGCTAGCCCTCATGGAGCACCTTCTAGCTACAGCCCAATGCAACCGCTGAAAACCTGCCTATGTAATGGGTGAATGTAGCCTACCTATATACTCTTCCTCCTTGCCGCTATACATCTAGTGCTAAGCTGTCTATTTTCTGTAGAGCTGTTGAACCTGTAGTTTAGTTGTACCAATTTGCACTAAACGTTCTTGCAGAGAACTGCAGTTTTCTTGTACCGCTTTGCAATTTTGCGCAGCTAGTTTTTGCACAAAATACCTTAAATGTAACTAATTTCGGTGCAATTTTTCTTGATGTTTGAAACCAGTATGTACTGTTGATGGTTGAAGCCAGTATGTATTGTTATCTGTAACTAATCCCAGGTTGCCCATGAAAATGGGACTTTGTTCCAGTGGGCTTCCATGGTCCCTAAAAATCAATCATTCAATCAGTCAATAACAGAGCACAGTAACCCACATGCTCCCCTTCAATGTTACAGGCTTATCTGCACAGTCGGGCTTAACCCCACCAAGCACATCCCCACAATGCAGGCAGACATTAGTCAGGATATTTCTTCTTATTCTTGTACCGCTTTGCACTAATTGTTTTTGCACAGCATGTTTTTGCACAAAATACCTTAAATGTAACTAATTTCTGTGCAATGTTTCTTGATGTTTGAAGCCAGTATGTACTGTGGATGTTTGAAGCCAATGTGTGCTGTTATCTGTAACTAATCCCAGGTTGCCCATGAAAATGGGACTTTGTTCCAGTGGGCTTCCATGGTTCCTAAAAATCAATCAATCAATCAATCAGTCAATCAAGCAATCATTCACTCAATCAATCAATAACAGATCACAGTAACCCACATGCTCCCCTTTAATGTTACAGGCTTATCTGCACAGTCAAGCCATACATAAGTGAGGGTACTGGACTTTAGGAGGGCTGACTTTGTCAAAATGGGAGCGTGTCTCAGAAAAGCACTAACAAACAGGCAAGAAGGAGGAGTGGAGGAACAAAGGGGAAACATCAAAACTGCCATCACAGAGGCAACAAGCCTTTGTGTGAAGCAAACAAACAAATCAAAATGAAGGAAAAAAACACTATGGTTCTCAAAAGAGGTGGCAGGGAAGGTTAGAGAGAAAAAGATAGCATTCAGGAAGCATAAGGAAACACAGAAGGAGCAGGACAGAGAACTGTACCAGTTAAAGCAGAAGAAGGAAGTGGGAAGGCAGTCAGAATAGCAAAGGCTCAAACTGAGGAAAAGATAGCCAACTCAGTTAAGAAGGAGGATAAAACCTTTATATGTACATTAGTGAGCCAAGAAAGACCAAGGGAGGGATAGTGAGGCTTAATAAAGGGAGGGTGGTGGGCAGAGGGTGACAGTGAAACAGCAGGGATACTGAACGAATATTTCTGCTCAGTATTCACAAAAGTAGAGGAGGGGAAGTACCTAATACAATCAATAGAAGTACTCTTGATAGGGGGGTTGATATCAGTCCATTCACAGAAGAAAGGGTTCTGAAAGAACTCCTAAAACTGAAGGACAACAAAGCAATGGGCCCTGACGGGATTCACCCCAGAATTCTAAATGAACTAAGGGGAGAACTAGTGACACCACTGACTACCCTTTTTAACAAATCATGGGAAGATGGTGTGGTACCTAAGGACTGGAGGGAGGCGGATGTGATTCTCCATCACAAAAGTGGGAGCAAAGCAGAGGCAGGAAACTACAGACCTGTTAGTTTGACCTCAGTGGTAGGGAAAATGATGGAATCACTTCTGAAAGAAAGAATTATTGAGTACCTAGAGGCCAGTGGGGCACAGGACACAAGGCAGCATGGATTTACAGCAGGAAGGTCACATCAGATGAATCTAATGGATTTCTTTGACTGAGTGACCAAAGTAGTAGACCAGGGGGGGCTGTGGACATGGCCTACCTAGACTTTAGCAAGGTATTAGACACAGTCCCAACAAAAGATTAATAAACAAATTAGCCAGCCTGGGAGTGGGTCCCTGGGTGGTAGCCTGGGTAAAAGATTGACAGGACAACAGGACACAGAGGGTAATAGTAAATGGAGTCCACTCCAAAGAAAGAGGGGTTACTAGTGGGGCACCGGAGGGTTCGGTACTGGGTCCGGTTCTTTTTAATGTCTTTATAAGTGACATTGCAGAGGGACTGGAAGGAAAAGTATGCCTCTTTGCAGACGACACAAAGATCTGCAACAAGGTTGATACATAAGGGGGGTCAAAAGGATGAGAAGGGACTTGGCAAGGTTGGAAGAATGGTCAAACATATGGCAACTTAGATTCAATGCAAAGAAATGCAAAGTACTGCACCTGGGAAACAAAAACCTAGGGGAAGAGTACACAGTGGGGGTTGGGGTACTAACAACAACAAAAATGGAAATGGACCTGGGGGTAGTCATATCAGATGACCTAAAGGCAAGCAAGCAAATGTGAGAAGGCAGTAAAGAGGGCTGGGGGATATTGGGATGTATAGGAAGAGGCATCACCAGTAGAAAGCAGGAAGTTGTTATCCCTCTGTACAGACAGTTGGTGAAACCCCATCTGGAGTACTGTGTGCAGTTCTGGATACCCCATCTCCACAAGGACATACACAGGATGGAGGCAGTCCAGAGGAGGGCAATTAAAATGGTGCAGGGTCTGCACCAGAAGCCATACGAAGAGAGACTAAAGGAGCTTAATATGTATACCCTCATGGAAAGGAGGGAGAGGGGGGACATGATAGAAACTTTCAAGTACCTCAAGGGAATCAACAAAGTTCAGGAGGGTAGCATCTTTCAGAAAAAGAGATGTGCAAGAACAAGGGGGCACAAATTGAAGGTAGAGGGGGGATGGCTCAAGGGCAACGTGAGGAAGTATTTTTTCACATAGAGGGTGGTGGACGCATGGAATGGCCTTGCTGAGGAGGTCATGGGGTCAAAAACAGTGGGGAATTCAAGAATGCATGGGACAGATATAAGGCAATTCTGGTGGTGGGTAGGAAGAAGTAGGCTGTCGGTTAACTAGGATCTGCAGCTTATCCAATAGGTAGGGAAATGGACAGACTGGGTGGGCAAGCAGTCCTTATCTGCCATCAAAGTCCATGTTTCTATGTTTCTATTTCTTCTTCTTCTGCAGCTCTGACTGGCTACCCAGGGTTGTAATGGAGTAGGCCCAAGGTCTGTGATGCCTGGGATCTTGAACTGGGGCACTTTAAGTAACCAAACAACCCCCATCCCCAGTGACTTTTTGAAGTACAGCAAACAAGGTTAGTAACTCCATGTTGTGTTTCCACACAGTGGCCGGACCGCAAATGCAAACCCAAAATAAACAGGCACTACGTAAATACTCACAACTTCAGTACTGGACTCTCCACTTGACTGACTGCATGGCTGGTGAAATAGTCAGCTATGGCAATGTTGTAGCTGGAGTTCTGATAAGGCACACTGCTGGTGATGAGGTGCTGGTCAGTGGTACACAATGCACACTGATGCCGATGACTGGGGCACAGTAACTACTGGCTGACTGTTGGTAACCTGCAGCTGTATACTACATAGCAGGACAGGCTGACAGTGAACAGTTACACTCACTGACAGCATACACCTTATTGTCACTCACTTTGCAGACAGTGGACATGGTATTTAACAACTAGGGACCCTGACTGATGCTCCTAAAGGTGTACCATCTGATTTATTAGCAGTCCAGCAAAATGTCTAAAGGGGCTCTTGATCAATAATTCTGTTCTATGAACTGTTTTGTCAATCAGATAGGAATAACACAGGCAGTAGAGTGTCTATCCCTCACCGGTGTTCCCAACAAAATTCAAACAGTAGATGAATAGCGCCCCCATCAACTCACTATGTTCAGAAAACCAAAAAGATACTTCTAGTTTCTGGTAATGTCTGTTAAGGAAATGTCCTGTCTCAGTCTCCCATCACTTAGTATTCAGCTATGATTGTCCTGAATGTGATCCCTGGACTGACACAGTTCACAGGCTCACTCTTTTTTTTTTAATACAGCTGTTTTTTTTTGCATTATCTATTTGTACCCCTACTTGCTCCAGAGCTGCCTCTCCTTCGGGCCGCTATGGTCCACAGGCATTCCCTACTATCTCCCCTTCCACCACCTACCTAACAACTGCAGTCGCTGGGTAGTCCGGGTAACCTCTTCACCGGATGGGTCCCCTCCTCCAAGGGGAAGACACCAGCAGGATGAACCAGCACACTATTCTTTTGGTCCCAGGAGCTGCTGAGGCATTCTGTGGCTCTCCAGGTGGGTCTTCGGAGGTGCTTGGGGCCGGCAGCCATCATCTGGCTAGACTTTCGGGGTGTTTTTTCTGGTTTTCTTGTTCCCCTTGCACAACGCTTTTTGTAGTGCTTCCAGTCTCCACTGGGGGCTGCTACATGAGCGAGGCCTGTCCCAAACCCACCCTAGGATAGGAGAGCAGTCCATCAGATGCTGGATCCTATCCTCCCCCTGCTGAGCCCTGATGACCTGAGTCTGTTCCTGAACCTGGGTCACTGGCGTAGGTCGAGGTAAGGTGCCAGTGCCTCAACCCTCTACACCACTGGGCCGGCTAGCTGTTTTTTTAAATATTGCTGTTTGCTGTCCATGGGCACCTGCACCTCACATTGGGCCTGTACCTGGCAGCTCCCAAGCCCATTAGCTGCTTCCCCCACCATTACACCGGTGGGGATCCACATGGAGTGGAGTTCAAGAGCACTGAGGGTCATTGCACATGGCTACAGAGGGACATACTATTTTACTGTTTTCTCTCCCCCAAATCCAGAGCTGTGGCACACCCATGAGCACATGTGCATGGAGTCACTCATGCACTCCTATAACCACAGCCTCCTTCCACCCTCCCAAAATAGAGTCAGCACCCCAGACCTCTGCTCTGACATCCAGCTTCCACTGGGTGTCAGAGAAGAGTGAGTAAGTGTGCCTTCCCAGTTCAGGAGAAGAGAGCAGCTCAGTGGCTGCTTCAATTGTCTCCCAGCCCTTCCCCTGCTGACCTCTGCTGACCCAAGCTTGTTCCTCAACTCAGGTGACCAGGGTGGTGCAAGGTATGGTGCCCAGTGCCTCAAACTGCAGAGCCACCAGTCCGACTCACAGGTTCACTCTAAATGCTATGTGGCAAGCTGGGCAATTGGTAATTGTGGGTTCATTTTGCAACACATGCTTGCATGACTTAAGAGCTTCAGTGTCATGTCTTCAGATCCTGATTTCCTGCACTCCTTAAACTCACTCTGACAGTAATTACTCCAATGTTTTCCCTTCTGATTGTCCATCTCCTACTTCAGTCAGCACATTTGATCCATCTCCTTCTTAAGCACCTCATTCACTGCCTCAGCTGTAAGTCATACAAACACCCAGTTGGGAGATCTAGGAAAGTGAGCATGCCTCTGACGTCACTTCAGGGCTGACCGTTACTCTGTACCAGCTCTCAGGTATGTGAGCATGTACCGACTGCAGATACAACTCAAAATGCCTGCCTGAGTAAAAGCTTCATAACACAACTCTGTTTTATAGTTTGTTGAAGCCTACTTGGTCTTTTTACTCTCGTTCCATTCAGAATCGTTGCCGGATAGTTTTAGTGCCGAACCCCACATGATGCCAAGAAGAAGAACGTGAAGAAAATGGTCGGGAACCCTACTACTTCTAAGTTGGGGAGAACCTCATAAAATAAAACCTGACTGCATTCTCTGACCTCCACAGTCACTAAAATGGACAATAATTCACTTACACGGCAATGTTTCCTGCCGGTTCTTTATCAGTGCCTGATACCAATCCACGTGGAACTGGTAATATAAAATCTTTAACCCCAGCTCCTATCTTTCTTAAAAAAGGAGGTCTTAAACAACCTGAGCAAGATGTCATTTTTAAAAATACAACAACCAAAAGCTCTGGGAAGGTTCCCTCTAGAGTGAATATAGCAATAATCTTCGAGAAGGAAGCCGGCAATTCCGCGATGCAGGAGAAGGTTACATAAGCAATTCCTCCTAGCAAAGCTGCAATAGAACCCAAAGAAATGACTCGAGACCCGGACATCACACAGAATGTAGCAGCAATTATTAATAAAATGGAAGGAAACCTGAACACCAACCAGACCTTAACCTATAGTTCTTCTAGCTCTGACCAAGCCAGCACTTCAATTCAGAGCCCCATAAGTGGGGCAAGGAATGTTTCTAATACTTTTACAATTTTGAGCAATATTCTATGCCTGCATTAACAGCTTGCATAGAAAGAAATGTTTTTGAATTCTAAAACTGTTCTAAATCAACCCCTTTACTTGGTGGTTCCACCAACTCTGAATTATTGAAATTGAGTAATGGTCTTGTCAATGACCCAGGTAAGACACCTTTGGTTACACAATGGCGAAAGAGCTAGGGGAATAATAGTAGATCAGATACTGAAGATTCTTCTCCAATAGAAACCAACAAAGACAATAGTTGGGAAGAGACCCCCTCTCTGGGCCCAAATTATAATTTCCCAAATAACTAAGCTAACTGAACAAATGGGATTGGCAAACAAATGGATGACTGATAAAATCAACGATTTCAATTAACAGTATCTTCCTTGAAAATGAAATATGTCGCCCATGTAGAAATAAAAGAGGCCCAGAAATTAATATCTGATTTGGAAGATTTAAATACTCCTTTTTCTAGGCAATTAAATGATTTGGAAATCGTGAATAAAGAAATCAGAAACAAACTGGTGGACTTTGAAGCCAGAGCTACTTGTAAGAACATAAGAGTGTTGGGTGTTCCTGTGACTTGGGAAAAAGACAAACCTATTAAAAAGTTGTAAAAGAAATGATGTCTGAATATATGGAGATACCAGTAGATCAGATTAAAATGGAGTTCAATGGTGTGCACAGGACTTTTTGACCTGACAATGGCCTACAGGGCCCACCTCGACCAATTGTGGCTAAATTTTTAAAATCTCAAGAAAAGGAAATACTGATGGCTTCAGTATACTAAAAAAGAGACTGGCCATTAAAGGAGCCTCCATCACCATAGTCAATGCCTTATCAGCTAAATTAATAGGGGAGAGAAAGAAGTTTGGCCAAATAAGAGGAGGACTCTATGGACAGGTCAATTAAATCAACTATGGTCTATCCAGCCAAGCTAAAGGTGATGCATGAGGGGTATGATATATCATGAAACAGTTGAAGAAGCAACTAAGGAACTTAAGAATATATTGAAAACAGAATTTTTATAAGAGCAGAGCTTAAAACTATATATAATATCAGCAACTCTATAAAGATGGAAACTGTTGAATAAGAGGGTGGACAATACATTTACTTTTCCTGTCAGATACTTTTTTTTTTCTCTTTCCATTACAGGTTATTAAGAAATCTAAGAAGACCTTTGTAATGAAGGAAGAATATAAAGACTATATGGGGAGAGGAGGCACAGCAGGAACTTATAAGCTGCAGTAATGAGAGTCTGGCAGAGTTGTTATTGGGTAATTAAGAGTTATCCTTATTAGGGAACCTTACAATTTAAATATATAACAGTTGTTATACAGAGGGAAGGGGGTGTTAATGGTTTAGTTTTTTTTCACGACTAGTAGATAGTATGTTAACAATCTGGTCCATTATTTTGGTAAGGCAGACATATTACACAATTCTTCATTTTAGATGCATAAAATAATCAAATTTGCTACCTGGAATGTCAATGATATCAATACTCCCATCAGAGGGAACGTGTCTTAACCCATTAAAAAAAAAACAGTTTTGATGTAATTTTTTACAGGAATTACATTTATTGGAAAAATAAATGGTCAAATTAAGGTGAAGATGGTTACCCATATTTTTTACTCCCAAGGTACTAGTAAATCTAATGGAGTAGCTATTTTAATAAAAAAAAAACACTTTTAATTTTCAATTATTAGACTCCTTAAAAGATCAGGAAGGCTGAATAATCCTGGTTAAACTTAAAACTGCATCAGAAACTTTCATTCTTGGGTTACTGTATGTCCCATTTAATAATTATTCCCCCTTCTTAGCAGATATCACTAATCTATACTTGACACTGGAAAATTAATTTTAGGTGGTAATATGAATGCCTTACTTTGTCCTGGTATTGATAAACTGGTCCAGTTACCAAAGCCAGCATTGCTTTAGCCAACATTTTAAATATATTCTTATTAAATCGTGATCTAGTTGATATCTGCATAGTCTGAACCCACTTCTAAACAATACACTCAACATGATAAAAAATTCTCAGTTTACTAGACTTGATTACTTATTCATTAATAAATCATTAACATATTTCAACAAAAAAGTCACTATTAATACAATCCTCCTTTCAGCCCATGCCATTGTATCAATGTACCTTTAAATCGATGAAAGAAATAGATTATTCACTAAAAACTGGAGATGTAATAATGAACTATTAAAAGATTCACAATTTTTGAAGATGATTAAAGAGAAAATAGAATATTATTATTAGACAAATTATAGTAGTGATAAAAATCTATTTTTTTGGGACACCTCTTAAAGCTTTCCTAAGGGGGGCATACAATTTCATGTCAAAATATGCTGTTTAAAAAAAAAAAACAATCAATCAATTCACAACCTTGACCAAAAGATTCAGGACATAGAACCCCTATTAATACAAAATTATGACAAATACAGTCCAGTGTGGGAAGAACTTAGAATTAAAAGGCAAGACATAATCAACAAAGAAACAATTCAAACTCTTATGAAAGTTAAATCTATTAAATATTTGGAAGGGGCAAATCAGGTAGATATTTGGCTAACTAGACTAAAAAGGAGAAAGAAAATAACATAATTCCTACCATTGAAAGTACAGAAGTCCAGATAGTTTCTAATGATAAAGATATAGTATGGGCTTTCATGATTATTACAAAACAATTTCAGAAAGATAACAAAATAGACCACCCAAAGTTTTACATTTTGCTGGCAAATTAAATATAAGTAACTATAAGTGGGATCAAAGCTGTATACAACTTATGTATTTATTTATTTAAGCGTTTACCAGGAAGGCATACTGAGCAGTCAACCTGGTTTCAGATGTGTCCTGGGGAAGAGGTACAGATACATAGTTGAAAGACAGACATATAATACAATTGTGGTTACATAAAGAAATAACTGCTAGCACAATAGGTCCAGGTTTAAATACAAAAGGATTTGAGATAAAGAGTACAGACATAAACTAGAATCAGTACTATATAATATATAATATTAGGGAAATCAAGGAAGCAATTGAACAATTACCCAATCGTAAGACCCCAGGTTTGGATGGCTACACCAATGAATTTTGTAAGGCCTTCAAAAAGAAATTAGCATCTAAACTTTATGAAATAATTCAGTTATTAACACATCAAAATATAGATATTCCTAAATCAATGCAAGAAGACAAAATTATTTTAATCCATAAGGAAGGGAAGCTGGTTAATAATCAAGAACATTATCACCCAATTGCTTTACTCAATACCAACTATAAGTAATAGTGAAATGTGTAGCCAATAGGTTAAAAATTGCATTACATCAAATAATCAAACCAGATCATTATGGATTCATCAAAGGACAAAACATAGCTGATGCCAATAGGCAAGTTCAGTTTTTATTCTCTTACATACAGAGTAATGATGATGAAGAACATACTCCATATTATGCAATAGCATTGGATGCGAGTAAGGCCTTTGATGTGTTAAATAGGCAATATATGATGGAAGTTTTAAGATTATGGGAGATACCATCTCAGATCGTAAATATTGTACAAGCACTGTACCAAACCACGTTTGTTAAATTTCAAATCAACCATTTTTTATGTGAACAGTTTGAGAGGAGGAATGGAGTTAGACTGGAATGCCCCCTCTCACCCATACTTTTCATAATGAGCCTAGAGCCCTTTTGAACAAAATTAGGAGGACAACAGAATTGAGGGGTTCTAATAAATAATCTTATAAGAAAATGAATGTGTTTGTGGATGACAAACTACTTGTGGTAAAAAATATTAATTCTTCCATAATTCACTTTTTGTCTTTAGTAGATCACTTTACAGGAATATCTGGTTATAAATTAAACAAGTCAAAATCAGTAATTATTAGAATTACAAAGACAAGGGATAACTTATTACCTATTACTCATGAATAATTTAATATTGATTCTCAAATTAAATACTTGGGCATAACTTTGACAAATGATCAGAATAAAAATGTTACATTAAATTTCAATAAAGCTTTGCACAAAATTAAGGATCTTTTAGACAACTGGCATAATTTGGCTCTTTCATTATGGGGTCATATTGACCTGATAAAAATGATGATAATTCTGCACTTTATGTATGGTTTACAGAATATTTTTGGGCTCCCTCAGGAAAGTTGGTTTGCTAATTTCAAAAGATTAATCAAGAAGTTTATATGAAGAGGAGGCAAACCACATATAGCATGGGAAAAATTATTATTCCTCATGTGAAAGGGGGACTGGGATGTCCAGACCCTACCGTTTATGCACTAGCTCATTATTCTACAGTACCTTGTTATGGAAATGGGCCTTTTACCCCAAAAAGGAATACAAATTTTGAATGAGATTATTAAAAAGACTGTATCAAAATTTATTAGAATTGAAGCCTTATAATTAACATACCTAGGCTGCTGCTGCAAGTTCCAGTATTTGTTCATGTGTATACAACTCTTAAGAAAGCTAACAAAATTTTAGCTGCAGATAATACCCCTTGGCTATACACTGATATATGGGATAACCATGTGATATGGCCAAAAGGTCAGCATAGTCATATGGATTTAGAGCTACAACACTGTATACAATGGACAGATATTTTATATTAAGCAAAGTGTCCTAGATATGAGGACTTATTGATATGTAATAAAGGCAGATTCTCATTTTTTTTCGATTACTTGAAATTGAAATCATCTTTCCAACAGATAGTGACATTATACTCAACAAGGACAGACATGGATTTTAATAGATTATTAGATCATCATACCAGAACAATTAACAAAGGAGAAAATAAATTGTTAAATAGATTCTGTACTAATATAACAGGTAATTATAATGAAAAAAGTATTAATGCACATATTAAGTGGAACCAGTAACTGGGCTTACAAATAACCTACCAACAATGGTGAAATATAACATTACATAGAAACATAGAAACATAGACTTTGATGGCAGATAAGGACTGCTAGGCCCACCTAGTCTGCCCATTTCCCTACCTACAGGATAAGTTGCAGATCCTAGTTAACCGACAGCCTTTTTCTTCTTAACCACCACAAGAATTGTCTTATGTCTGTCCCATGTATTCTTGAATTCTCCCACAGTTTTAGACCCCACAGCCTCCTCAGAAAGGCTGTTCCATGCATCCATGACCCTCTCTGTGAAAAAATACTTCCTCACATTGCCCCTGAACTGTCCCCCCCATCTTTAAATTGTGTCTCCTTGTTCTTGCACATCTCTTTTTCTGAAAGATGCTACCCTCTTGGACTTTGTTGATTCCACTGAAGTACTTAAAAGTTTCTATCATGTCCCCCCTCTCCCTCTTTTCCTCAAGGGTATACATATTAAGCTCCTTTAGTTTCCCCTCATATGGTTTCTCTTGCAGACCCTGCACCATTTTAGTTGCCCTCCTCTGGACTGCCTCTATTCTGTCTATGTCCTTGTGGAGATGGGGTGTCCAGAACTGGATGCAGTACTCCAGATGGGGTCTCACCAACTGTCTGTACAGAGGGATATTCAACTTCCTGTTCTCTGCTGGTGATGCTTCTCCCTATACATCCCAGTATACCCTACTGCCTTCTCACATTACTTGCTAACCTTAAGGTCATCTGATATGATTACCCCCAGGTCCCTTTCCATTTTTGTTGTTGTTACTACCTCCCCCCTATTGTGTAATCTTCCCCTGGGTTTTTGTTTCCCAGTGCATTATTTTGCACTTCTTTGCATTGAATCCAAGTTGCCATACTTCTGACCATTCCTCCAACCTTGCCAAGTCCCTTCTCATCCTTTCCACACCTCTTTGTGTATCAACCTGTTGCAGATCTTTGTGTCATCTGCAAAGAGGCATACTTTTCTCTCTAGTCCTCTGCAATGTCACTTATAAAGACATTAAAAAGGACTGGACCCAGTACTGAACCCTGCGGTACCCCACTAGTAACCCCTCTTTCTTCAGGAATGGACTACATTTACAATTACCTTCTGTGTCCTGTTGTCCAACCAATGTTTTACCCAGGCTACCACCCTGGGACCCACTCCCAGGCTGGTTAATTTGACAATTAATCTTTTGTGTGGGACTGTGTCAAATGTCTTGTTAAAGTCTAGGTAGGCCATGTCAACAGCCCCTCCCTGGTCTACTACTTTGTTCACCCAGTCAAAGAAATCAATTAGATTCGTCTGACATGACCTTCCCGCTGTGAACCCATGCTGCCTTGGGTCCCATGCCCCAGTGGCCTCTAGGTACTCAACAATTCTTTCCTTCAGAAGTGATTCCATCACTTTCCCTACCACAGAGGTCAAACTGACAGATCTGTAGTTTCCTGCCTCTGTCTTGGTCCCACTTTTGTGAAGGGGAATCACATCCGCCTTCCTCCAGTCCTCCTACCATGATTTGTTAAAAAGGGTAGTCAGTGGTTCACTAGAATTATGGGGTGAATTTCAGCAGGCCCCATTGCTTTGTCCACCTTCAGGTTTAGGAGTTCTTTCAGAACCCTTTCTTCTGTGAAAGGACTGGGATCGACCCCCCCATCCAAAGAGCTTCTGCTAATTGGATTAGGCACCTCTCCCTCCTCCTCTTTAGTGAATACTGAGCAGAAATATTCGTTCAGTATCCCTGCTTTTTCACTGTCCCTCTCTGCCCACCCACTGTCCATTCTATTCAGCGTCACTATCCCTCCCTTTGTCTTTCTACGCTCCCTGATGTACCTATAAAAGTTTTATCCCCCTTCTTAACTGAGTTGGTTATCTTTTCCTCAGTTTGGGCCTTTGCTATTCTGACTTCCCACCCTGCTTCCTTCTGCCTTAACTGGTACAGCTCTCTGTCCTGTTCTTTCTGTGTTTCCTTATACTTCCTGAATGCTATATTTTTCTCCCTGACTTTCCCTGCCACCTCTTTTGAGAACCATAGTGGCTTTTTCTTTCATTTTGATTTGTTTATTTGCTTCACACAAAGGCTTGTTGCCTCTGTGATGGCAGTTTTGTGTTTCCCCATTGTTGCTCCACCCCTCCTTCTAGCCTGTTTGCTAGTGCTTTTCTAAGACACTCTCCCATCTTGCCAAAGTCAGCCCTCCTGAAGTCCAGTACCCTCACTTTTGTATGGCTTGACTCTGTAGCTGAGTTTATCATGAACCACACTGTTTGATCATCACTTGTTTCCAGATGGCAACCCACTTCTAGATCTGAGATTCTCTCCACTGTCCCCATTTGAGAGTACAAGGTCTAAGATTGCTCCCTCATGAGTGGGTTCGAAACTAGCTGTCTGAGGCATGCCACCTGTAGGGCATCGAGAATGGCACTGCCCTTAGATGTGGCTGCAGCAAATGTGCTCCAGTTAACATCTGGCATATTCAAGTCTCCCATCAACAGTATCTCCCCTTTCTCTGACATCCTAAGAATGCCTTCTAACATATCCTTGTCCATTCCTTCCCCCTGAGATTGGGGTCTGTATCCAACCCCTGTGCATATTGTGGTGCCATTTCCAGTCTATAAGGTGACCCACAGTGCCTCCTCTCCTCCCTATTTACTCTTTTATTCAGTTGCTTTTATCCCTTCCTTTACATAGAGAGTTACTCCTCCCCCTCTTCTCCCCTCCCTGTCTCTTCTGTAGGTTATGTACCCTGGTATGTTAACATCCCAGTCATGGTTCTCTGTATACCATGTTTCTGTGACTGCTATGATATCCAGGCATCCCTCTTCCATCAAAGCCACCAATTCAGGGAGCTTGTTGCCAGCAGCGGCTCTAGCCACAAATGGTTACCAGGGCACAGCTGGGGCACAGCAAATTGCAGCCAGGGCACTGATATATTGTTACAATGGGGGAAGCTCTGCAGCATATGGGGCACCAACTGGGGCACAGCATTTTTTTACTGGGGCACGTGCCCTGGCGAGCCCTGGTGTAGAGCCGCCACTGCTTGTTGCCTGACTACGGCACTGGTACTATTACCCTCCATTTCTAATGGCCCTACTCCTTTTGCCCCATCCCTGTCCTTATTGCCTTTGTCACTTTCTCCATTTACCCCTGCCCTTCTCCTAACGACATCTCTATCTTGGTGTTTATCTCATTTACTACCCTGACTTTTTGGGGGGACTAGGATTTCCCTGTTCCTTTCCAGTGCCTCCCCCCTTGGCTAGTTTAAATGCTTACCAATGAAGCATTTAAACCCATCACCTAGGATCCTGGTTCCCCTCCTGGACAGATGCAGCCCATCATGTGAGTATAGGCCTGCGTCACTCCAGGTGGACCCCCAGTCCCCAATGAAGCCAAATCCCTGAGCTCTGCACCAGTTTTTCAACCACTGATTTAATTCCATGGTGTGGAGCACCCTAGCCTCACCTACACCATAGACAGGCAGCACCTCCAAGAAGGTTACTGTGTGTGCTACTTGTCTAAGGCCACTCCCCAACTCCACAAACTCTTCCTGCACTGCTCTGATCCCTTTCTTAGCCAGGTTATTTGTCCCTAGGTGGACAATGACATCCAGCTCCCTCTCCTGTGCAGCTGCTTTGGTGATCCTGAGGATTCGTTCCCTGTCCCTCCAAGCCATGGCGCCAGGTGTTCCCTGTCCCTCCAAGCCAGGCCATTATTGGCCAACAAACTTCATATATCGGCTCGGAATAAATCAATTCAATTAAAAATGAATAATACAGCATGCTTAACTCCCATTACAATTGCAAAAATAGCTAGTAGTCGACAAGCAAAATGCTGGCATAATTGTGGATTCATAGCTAATATGGAACATCTGGAGTTGTCCAAAACTTAAACCTTGGTGGCAAAAACCAAAAAGCTTAATTGAACAAATGCTCCAAGTGGAGTTAGAATTAGACTCAATTATTTTCTTATTTAATTATTACCATGCTTTAACAAAAGAGAAAAATAAGATTTTAGCCTTGGCCACCATGGCTACAAAATGATAAATTTTAGAAAGGTGGAATGCAGAGCAATTACCTACCTTCAAGGAACACAGATGATGGAATTTATTAAGAGAAACCTTGGTGCATGAAAAGTTGTGGTGGGACATTTTTGAAGATGATTATGACATTCTGAGTATTAGTTGGAGATTAATTGAAGATAATATTCCTCCTATACTTAAAATTAACTCCTTATAACTGTCTTTATTTCTTTCTTACTTTTATTAGGTAAACCAGATTGTATCACTGTGGTGTACATAAGATGAATTGTGGACTCTGTTTTTATTGTATTATGCAATACTATCATCTAAATAAAAATTGTTATTCATAAAACAAAATACAAACACCAGTTGGTGGACTAATCCTCGATGCAGGATTGGCTGTGGGTTTTTTACACTAATTGCCATGAGGTGACAGCTGCATGCACTTTTGTTAAGTTTGGGCTCCTGCCCATCAAAAGGCACACTAGAGTGATTAAATTATAGGCTGTTTTAATTGGCCACAACTTCCTCAGTCTGATATTTATTATTTATTTATTAAGATCTTGGATAACACCTGAAGCAGTGGCTGTTTTGTAGGTTCCACATCAGTTGCACAGAAAATAGTAACAAACAACAATTGAGGTGTTTGATTGACTGGAATACTTTTTGCTGATTGGTGGGATCTCTAGCCTGATTCCTACAATGCTCTGTATTGAACTGGACCATCTTGCAGATGCCAATTGAATACACTAGTAAGAGCAACTGAATGAAAAAGACCAAGAGTTTGATTGAAATCCAGACTCAGTTCAATGCCTATTATTGTGATCTATTTCAGCCTTGCTGTACCCCGTGCTGTTCAGCTAGCCCAGTTCAAAGTCGTAGAGCCCTGAGGAAACATTATACAACACAACACGTGTACTCTCATCCTAGTGATTTGCTTGTAAGCCTGTGAGGGTTACAGCTGTATTGTACAGTAATATAATTTTATTTTACATATTTATTGTTATTTATTATAAGTTTTAGTTTTGCATTTTCTCACTGTGTCCATTCTGGCTGGGATATTCAGACTGCACCAGGCAGTGTTGCAAGCCTGGGCTCAGTGCAACTGTGATGCATCGGGGCCAGGTCCAGGCGATATTCAATGGTGCTGCACCATGGTGCAGCACTGTTGAATATGGCATGGGCAGTGCACAAACTGTGCATGGCACAGTGGCACTGCGCTGGTGCAAGCCACTGGTAGCACAGGGATGCGCCAGTGCAAGTGCAGTTGCGCTAGGTGCATCACCCATGATATTCAGCAGGGGGCATGCAAATGAGGCCATAATATATGCAAGGTGCAAATGGGGCCATTTGCATGTCATTATGGCCCCATTTGCATGCATTGTGCAGGACAGGCTGGTGACTTGCGCCTGGTGCCCTGCACAGCATGACGTGTGCTGTGGGGATCCCGGGTATATGTTTGCAAGGAAATCCCTGGTAGTCTAGTGCCCCCCAATCCCTGATTCCCCAAGATATATTAATCATGTCCATCCCTGGTGGTCTAGTGGTCCCCCCTCCCACCTGATACCTTGATACATATAACTATGACCATCACTAGTGGTCTAGTGGAACCCCCCACCCATTGCTGTGATCATGGTAAATGTAAGATGCAACAGTCCCTGGTAGTCTAGTGGACCCCCCTCACCCAGTCCTGACTGCAGTCAATAGCCCACACCTACTTCCCTGGTGATCTAGTGGCTACCACCCCTCCCATGCACACAGGACCACTAGCTACCCTGCTCCCCCCGTCTGTCGGTGGGTGGCTGCATCCGCCAGCATACCACCTGTCCACCCACCCGAATGACAGGTACAGTATGAGCTGTAAGTCCATGGGTCCCTGTGGACCAATGGGCTTACAGGGCACTCTGATATAGACAGTCCAAATATGTGAATCATTCATATATTTAGGACTGTCTAGTACTACATACCCTACAAGCCATTGGTCCACCTGGGACCAATGAGCTACAGCCCATACTGTACCTGTCATTCGACGGTGGCGGGCGGTATGCAGGTGGGATGCATCCTCCTGCCGATGATGGGGGAGCGGAGGGGGCTAGGTCCTGTGGGTGGGAGGGTGGGGTGCCACTGGATCACCAGGGAAGTAGGTGGGCTATTGACCATGATCAGGGCCTTGTGTGGGAGGGGTCCACTAGATTACCAGGAAATGTTGTACCTTACATTTACTGTGATCATGGCAATAGGTGGGGATGGTCCACTACACCACTAGGGATGGTCATAGTTCAATGTATTGGGGTATCGGGTGGAGGGGACCACTAGACCACCAGGGATGGAAATGATTAATATCTCAGGGAATCGGGGACTGGGGGCCACTAGACTGCCAGGGATTTCATTTTATATGTATACCGTGTGATCATGGCTATGGATGGGGGGTCCTGGTCAGTGTGCGCTTGTGCACGGTGTTCTGGGTGGGCTGGTGGCCACCCAAAGCTGGGTTGCTCTGTTGCACCCTGCAGTACTGCAGCCCACTTTTGGGTGGCCAGGAGTTGCTCCTACTCTGCAAAGGCTCAACTCTGAGCCCCCCTATACAGCGCAATGCAGGGTTGCACCAGCATATGTGCTGCACATCCCGGGCTGAATATCGGGATGTGCCACATATGCATGGGCATGCCCTCTGCATCTGTGCTGCATATCATTACATTGCACCCCAGCCGATCGGAGTTGTGTTGTGCCAGGCAGCTTTTTCAATATCCTGCTGGGGTGCAACTCTTTTGAATATTTCGGCCTCTGTGTTTCAAGATTTTGTCAAGGGCAACTTATTAAATAAAATTAGCCTTTCTTAAAGGGACACTGTCAACCCCCTTTGGCCTCAAAGTGACCCTAGTTTAAAAAGCACATTTTCTGGTTGTTCACATTCTATAGAGACTGTTTATGCAGCTGGTAGTTTGATTCAGATCCCTTTCTTCTTTTAAAAAGTGAAAAACTGACTACCCACCATACTAGTGTTACCACACCAAAACATTTTTATTTACATTTCTTGATCAGCTCCTACTGCATCTTTCCTGGACTCAGGAACACCCCCAACGCAATCTAGCCACTCATTATGCAGTGGGAGTAGAGGAGACTATTGTATCATGAGTGACTGCACTGTTTGATGGTGTTTCTTATGTTCAGAAGAGTACACTAAGAGTAGTTCAGTGATCTGAAGCAAAACAAAGCTGGATATAGCTATACATTACCATGCATTTTCGTTGTAATAAGCAAGGAGGTAGATAAAACAACCAGCAAAATCAATTAATTTTCGAAGGTAAATAATAAATGTGGGATTTATATAAAACAATATGCTGCAAAAAGGTTGACAGTGTCCTTTAAACCTTCCATCCTTTTTCAGTTGATACCAGTCCCTTCAGGTTTGGATAACTTATTAGACATATAGAAGAGATGAGTGCTTGGAATATTAATCACGGGAGGGTGGATGTGAGCAACTTTGCTGGGGCTATGAATATTAGGGGAGGATTGGAATGAGCAACAGTTTTGGGAACCAGGAATATTGATCAGAGGTAGCTGGGTGTAAACAACTGGTTGGGGGAGATAGGAATATTAATTATAGGGGAGGGAGTGTGAGCCCTCCTTCACCTAGGAAGGCAAAGAAAGAAACATTTTATAGGTGCATTCTGAGGAAACTAGTAAAGCTTCCACAGCACATAGTTGATTTGTAATCACATTATGGGCTCTATTCATCAACAGGGCATGCCCACACAGCTCTGAAGCAGCAGACAGGTGCACAATGGCAGTATTTACTATTGCCAGCCACCTGTCCACAGCTCTGCCCCCCCAGTATGCAGGTTTGCAGGGGTGGACAGGTGCGGCGTGGTAGACCCAGATAGGCATCCAATCAAATACTTGACCTGGGTTCCAGAGTGAATCTCTTGTGCCCTGAGAGTGGGGGTGTGTGGGAAGGCATGGATCCCAAGTTTAAAAATATGGACACTCACCCGAATAGCTGCCCCACCTCTCCATCAGCCTGGTGGGCTAGGACAACACAGAGGGTCCTCTCCCAGTCCTCGCCATAGCTGGCAGAGTGTGTATCCTTAGGGGTGCACTGGGTTATGGCAGGGTCCTGGCTACCATGACCCAACCCCTCCCTGTGGCTGGTACTATGTGCCTTAGTGAATGGCGTGTAGTGCAGACACACTCCTGATACTCCCCCCAGTCTGCCCATAGTGTGATGCAGTTCGCACAGCCATGGGATCCAGCGCATACCTTGCCTGCGCACATTTGATGACTGCCACCAGGGATCCATGGGGCCCCCACTGTGTGGCATCCCCACATATGTTTGCCTATGCACCCAAGATATGGCGCGAATAGGCATGATGAATAGAGCCGATATGCTTAAAATATGGACGTGGTCATAATGCCACAAGACATTATGCCGCATGGCAAAATCATGCTACCAATACAGTACGATTTCTGCCATGAGGCATAAGTCTTTTTGGGGGCTATGCCCACCACACCCCGTTATGGGGCTGCACCCTGAACCCCACCACTAAACATTCTCAACTCTGGGGGGTTAACTTCAGGAGCTCACAATGTTTAAAATACAATAAAGTTTCTGGGACCGGGAATCAAACCCGGTCCCAGACCTGCGCCTGGGTTCCTGCTGCTGTGTCAGTACAGTGAGCCATGGCAGCTGCTTAACAGAACCACTCCCAGCAGAGGTCTTATCCTCTGCCTGGGAAAGTGTGAACGAGTGCAATACCACACAGCAGTATACGTGGTACTGCACCATTCAGCCAGCTCCAGCGCTGTACTGGTTTAGCCATAATGCTTGATTATTAAGTGTGTGTGGCACTATGACCTGGTAGGTTAAAATACTACACAGATAGCACCACTGCAGTAGTTTCTGTAGTATAATACAGATGCACATACTTTATTTTAAAAATTAGCTACTAACCACTAATTGTTCCTATAATTAAACTGTAAAGCATTAAAACATCCAAACCTCTAGGTGCCATTGATCTGTGCTGGTATACTTTTCCTAAACCAGACCCTTCTTTCACCTCCCCTCTTTGGCTTTTCAGATCTATACACTAGGTAGGTGGGGGTGGCGTAGGAATGCCCCCCGCACAAACATCCGATGCAAATGAGGCATTATAGCTGTTAATGTGGACAAATTGGGATTGTGCCCCATCACAGTTTGTGGTAAGAAGTCATGCACATATCCACATGGCACAGTGCCAAGCACAGATGTGCATATGAGTATGCACCCAGTACACTCATGCTCCCCTCTGCCTGAGCCAGATCCAAGGTCTATTTGAGGGCCCAGTTGAGAAAGTCTTCATTTGGTCCCTTACCATCTTGGTGTTAATCCAGTTGCCTAGCTATCTAACCCCAGTGAGATATATTCCTTGGTAGTCCAATGGCTCCCCATAGCCCTGTACCCTTAATAAAAGCTTTTCAGTATTCTGGTCCATCACTGATCTCTGTTCACTGCCGGCTCTAAAGGGTCAGAGCACTTAAGCAACACCCATAACATCTACCTTTAATGTTCTACA
The DNA here is from genome assembly GCA_016271365.2 of Neoceratodus forsteri. Lineage (NCBI taxonomy): Eukaryota > Metazoa > Chordata > Ceratodontiformes > Ceratodontidae > Neoceratodus > Neoceratodus forsteri. The sequence continues at coordinate 1,397,298,388 of CM028129.1, read as the reverse complement.
GGCAGACAGGCATTGCTAACATATGACTGGCCCAGTTTTATTCATTTCATTTTAATTTATGGAACAACCATTGAGCCAAAGCTCATTTACAGTGGTGTCCAATGGCAAAATGTAACAAACATTACAGCACATCATGAAGTAATATAACATTTACAGTGGTGTCCAATGGCATAAATGTAGCAAACATTACAGTATATTATGAATTAATATATCATTTACAGTACAATATCATACAAATCTTAAAGCTATGATACTAAAGCAATAACAATCAGACACTAACAATCTCAAGTTACTCCTCAACAGCAGGGTTTGAACATAGGGGAGAGTTACAGAACAAACTATCATAACTTGGAGGGATAATGAGGTGGAGTCAAAACACTCTTAGATGAGAGGAAGGACATTCCAGGAAATGGGAGAGAATAACTGAAGGCTTGCTCACTTTCGTGGTTTCACATGAAGAACCACAAGCTCAACAAAGTCAGCAGTACGAAAGTAGAGACAGCAGTTCTGGCCACAGTAGAAGATATATAAGTAATGAGCACCAGAGGGAAATCGAGCAATATGTCTACATAGAACATCTAGTTTAAAAGATGCTTTTGGGGCTGAATCGCACTCCATAAAATCCAATAAGGGAAAGACCAAGGACTGAATAGGCTATATGGGCTAGATGTTAATAAATCTCCTGGCCCAGACAACGTTCATCCCAGAGTGTTACAGTAGCTGGCTGATCTGTTGGCATTACCCCTCACTAGCTTATTCCAGGCCTCTCTAGACAGAGGAGAAGTACCCTAGGACTGGAAAGTCACAATTGTGGTTCCACTGCATAAGAAAGGGCCCAAATATGTGCCAGCAAATTTTAAGCCAGTCAGTTTGACCTCGTTAGTGGGGAAGATCTAGGAGGGTATCTTAAAGGAGGAGATTCTTGATTTTCTGGCAAAACATAATTTGTCTGATCCCTCACAACATGGTTTTACCAAGTCAAGGTCCTGTCAGACCAATTTACTCACCTTCTATGAAAAAGTCAGCTGTGAGTTAGACAAGGGAAACTCAGTGTATGTGGCCTTTATGGATTTCGCAAAAGCATTTGACAAACATCCCCATGTAGAATTGTCGAATACACTGGCAAAAGCAGGGATCAATTCCTATATTCTAATTTGGATATCTGAATGGCTAAGGGAAAGAAAGCAAAGAGTGACAGTGAAAGGGGTACTTTCAAACTGGGCACCTATTTCAAGTGGGTTCCCTCAGGGGTCAGTTTTGGGGCCCTGCCTCTTTAATATCTATATTTCCACCTTCATATTAAAAGATACTAACATTTGGTTGTCAGAATTTGTTGATGACTGTAGGGTGGGCAGGATAGTGAATGACACAGTTGAGGCTGCTTCATTTCAAAAGGCTATTAATGAAATCCATAATTGGACTGTGTCTAATAAACTTGAATTGAATATAGCCAAATGCAAGGTAATGCACTTGGGCTACAGAAATAAAATCTTTGCATACATGCATACTTGGAAATAATACACTATCTATTACCAGTGAAGAAAGAGACCTGAGGATTAAAATTACAACTGATCTGAAGTTCAGTTCCCACTGTAAGGACCAAGTAAAAAGGGCAAATCACAATCTTAATAGCATCTTGAGACATATTGCCAGCAGGATGAAAAGTTTTGATGCCTCAATGGAGCCTTGGTTAGAAATAATAAATTGGAGATTTGCTCAAGTGTGGTCACCACAGAATAAGAAAGATATTCTAAAATTGAAGCAGTTCAGAGAAGAGCTACAAGGTCAGTAACTGGCCTAAAAGGCATTCCCTATTCAGTTAGACTGGGCGTTTAAACCTATACTCATTACATTATAGAAGGCATAGAGGAGACATGTGTATGCTCTATAAAGTTATGGGTGACACTAAGCTGAGGGAAGATTTAGGGCTTACATTTAAAATAGAGTGTAGTGCAAGGAGACATAACAAACAACTAGTGATGCCTAAATGGAACTCAAATTTGAGAAAATATTGGTTCACGCAAAGGGCAATTTCCACCTGGAATAGCCTTCCTTCATCTATGGTGGAAAGTAAAAATATGGACACTTTTAAGGCTAGGCTGGATATTTTATGTAGCGGTAGAACTACAAAGTTCTAAAATTTTTGGGATGGGCAAACATTAAGGACGAAAGTCTTATAGCTTGATACTACCTATAGCACCTATGAATAAATCTGAGATGCAGGGCTTAAAGAGTAAATGACTTATTCCTATATAAAAAGACAATTTTCAATGGAAGTTGCCAAGGTCTTAAACATTGCAAACTATGCCATTAGTATGGTGACCCCACTCCATCAATACACAGTGCACTTTGTTGTGCACTGGTACAGAACGTGAGTCAAACCCTTTTGAGCATAGATTGGGGGATCACAGGCAAGGAACTGATGCAGAATCCTTGGTGCAACAATTTTGTGCCAGTCCTTGCAACCGACTCATGCTCAATATTTTTGCTTGAAGTAGGATTTGCAGAAATAAAAGCAACAAATAAACTGCAAGTTATATGCTATTTGGACTTAGAAAATGGTTGGAAATTTCCTGCTTCCTGACTGGCTAAATAAGTTCTGACAACCATATGTTTGATCCCCAGAAATGCACTGGCTGAAACAGGTTCAGGCAGTGGGATTTGGAATTTGAGCCACTCAGATACAGAATTCATGAGCCACTTCACTCATCTCTGATTGCTATCACAAATGTAGCTGCCACCTTTACTTACTGAAAACCTTCAGCAATGCCCTAGAAAGTAAAACACCCTAAATTGAAAAAATAAATAAATACATAAAATAATTTTCCCGCAAATTTTCCTCTCTTGATACCCTCCTTGCATACAGTGATTTAGAAAATGAAGTACTGTTCACAGTCCCCCTCGTATCCTTACCAACTTGATAAGGCAATGTCTGCTGCATACCCTGCCACAGATAAAATTGAGATCTTGGCTCCATATAAGGCCTTCTGTTGTCTGTGAGGGGATGAAAATTCAGAGGAATGCTGCAGAAGTTTGAATTTCTGTATTCCAGAATAAATAAACATTTCATTTACAGTATATAATGTGTGAAGAGACAGATAGGTGACAGGTGGAGGACTTGTTCTAGTTACTTTTAACAAAAAAATTCTGTTTTTATAAACAAAACTGACCCTTTTTTTTTTAAATTATTGCTAAAGTAACCATTCTAAAAAGTGCAGTAAAGACACTCTTGGTAGCTGGCTGGATGACTTATGCATTTTCAAGTGCTAAAGGCACTTTGTACACATATTTTGTGACTCATTACACACCTAGGCATGTTTTATCTCTGGACAATCAATGCCCCATTGTAGCTTATTGTTTACTAAATGAAATTTTTTTTGAGAGTAGCTTTTGAGAGTTATACTGTCTTCATCAGGTCAGTGATACAATAGGTGCAGTAAAACAAACACAAATATTCTGGTAGTGGGTGATCTAAATCTCCCCAACGTGAACTGCAGGATCCAAGCAGCAACATCAGAAAGGAGTAGGGAACTGTTGGAGTCCACGCAGGAGGCACTTGTTCAACAGCTGGTCAGGGAACCTACTAGAGGAGAGGCCATACTAGACCTGGCAATGACAAATGGGGATAGTGCTGAGGAGGTTGCGGTCGGGGAAAATCTGGGGGATAGCGACCATAGAATGGTCAGGTTTAGTCTTCCGACTGGGATGGAAAAGAACAGGACCACTGCCTGGGTACTGGACTTTTGGAAAGTGGATTTTAAGAAAAAGAAAGACATTTTTAAAAAGTAACTAGAAGGGAAGGAGAATCTAGAGGGCATTGAGGAGTTATGGGGGGGCAATAAAGAGGGGAATTCTGCTGGCGATGGATCAGTACATCATGAGGGTGAGCAAGCACAAATGAGAGAGGAAACCACTCTGGTTTACAAAAGAAGTGGAAAGAGCAGTCAGGAAAAAAATAAAGTGTTCAGGACCTACAAAGCTTCACAGGGGATGGTAGAAAAGGAAGCTTACAAGGAGAAGCTAAGGGAAGCATGGAAAATAGTTAGGAGGGCTAAGGCAGATATGGAGGAGAAAATAGCGAGGGAGGCCAAAACAGGGGATAAGAAATTTTTCTGGTATATAAGTAAAAGAAGGAAAGGCAGGCAGGGGATTATGAGGCTCAGAGAGGAGGGGAGGTCTGCTAGAGGGGGATGAGGGAAAAGCTAATCTGCTGAATGAATACTTTACCTCAGTCTTCACAGTTGAGGAGGAAGGGAAGGGCCAGAGCTAAGAAGCAGGGAAAGAGTGGGAAGGGAGATGGACACAAGCCCCTTTTCAGAGGACAGGGTATTAGAGGAATTAGGAAATTTGAGGACGGACAAGGCAATGGGCCCCAATGTCATACATCCCAAGGTGTTCAAGGAGTTAAGGGAGTTGAGGGAGGAACTTGCAGCACCACTCACAAAGTTATTTAATCTGTTCCTAGACAAGGGGAGAGTCCCAGGGGATTGGAAAAGGGCTGATGTGGTGCCACTGCACGAAGGGGGAGGAAAGGAAGTATCAGGCAACTATCATCTGGTCAGCCTTACAACTGTGTTGGGTAAGCTGATGGAGGCACTTATGAAGGAAAGACTGGTACAATATCTGGAGGAGGAGGGGCTCTTAAACAACAACCAGCATGGCTTCATGAGTGGAATGTTATGTCAGACCAATCTGATTGAATTCTTTGTTGGAGTAACGGAGATATGGGATCAGGGAGGGACGGTGGACATGGTCTAATTGGACTTCAGGAAGGCCTTCAACACCGTCCCTCATGGAGGAATAAATAGCAGGTTAAGCATCTTAGGGGTAGGGAGCAAACTAACAAACTAGGCGGTGAATTGACTGGTAGCTAGAACTGAGAGGGTGGTGGTAAATGGGGTGCACTCAAGGTAAGGGGGGTGATGAATGGGGTTCCCCAGGGATCCGTGTTGGGCCCCATACTGTTTAAGATATACATTGGGGTCATTTCTGAATGCCTGAATGGGAAGGTGTGTCTATTTGCAGATGACATGAAGATCTGAAATAGGGTGGACACACCAGGAGGGGTGGAAAGAATGAGGGAGGATCTGTCCAGACTGGAGGAGTGGTCAGGGAAGTGGCAACTGCAATTCAATGCAAAAAAATGCAAGATTATGCACATAGAGGGTAGGAACCCAAGGGCAACATACTGGCTGGGGTTGGGGGAGGAGCTTGGTACAACAGAGCAGTAAAGGGACCTGGGGATCATCATTTTGCATAACCTGAAGGTTGGGAACCAATGCAACAAGGCAGTGGGGAAGGCAAGTAGAATGCTGGCATGCATAGGGAGGGGCATTACAAGTAGGAGGAAGGAGGTGATCATGCCACTATACAAAACTACGGTCAGACCACATCTGGAATACGGGATTCAGTTCTAGAAGCCACACTTACAGGGTGACAGAGACAGGGTGGTGAGGGTCCAGAGAAGGGCAACCAAGATAGTTCAGGGACTACACAAGAAGTCATACAAGGAACGACTGGAGAAGCTAAACTTGTACACAACTGGAGATGAGGCAGGAAAGGGGGGATATGGTAGAAACTTTCAAATATCTGAAGGCAATAAACAGGGTGAGGGAAGGAGGCATATTCAGGCTGAGTGAAAACAAATCAACTAGGGGACACGAATTTAAACTGGAGGGAGACAGATTTAAGGGAAATGTGAGGGGGCAGTTCTTCACTGAGAGAGTAGTGAGTCCTTGGAATAAGCTGCCAGAATGGGTGGTGGGGGGGGGTAGAGTCAGTGAGAAAATTCCAGAGGGCCTGGGACTACATAGGGCTAAATAAAGGTAAAATGGCATGGTATAAAGGGGAGTAGGATAAACCAGACAGGGAGGGGGTGGGGCAAATTAGATGGCTGAAGCATTCTTTTCTGCCAGCAAATTTCTATGTTTCTATTGTATTTGTCATTCACTTGCATCTTTCACTAGACAGGCATGGCCAGCACATTTGTTTGTGTGAAGTGGAAAGATAAGAACATTTTTAAATTTTCTGGTTAATGTATTTATTTGATAGTGCTTTTAGATTTTCTGGTTAATGTATTTATTTGCTAGCATTCATCATAAGATTTTAATGTGGCTTTATGGTAGAATATATTAAAATATATATATTATATAATATGTATCTGCCTACTCCTGTTACACAAATTTACCTTGCACATTGTGGTCTTTGACTTGTTTACATAGTTGTAAGCATTCACTCTGCCTCTGAAGCACCTCAGTGCTGGAGAACTTTGACTTTGTGCATATAGTGTATGGCCTCTCTCATTGCCACTGCTGCATCTTCAGCTTCTGAATGCTTTGATATGATTGCTAGCCAGCCTGAAGATATGTGCAGCTGCAGCTAGATCTCCATTGTTTGTGTAGCAGTAACCCAACTTTATTTGAGCATCTGCAATGCTGCTTATCTCATGGGTTTTATAGGTTTTGATGGCTTTCTCATAGAATTTAATGGCTTTTGAATACTCCTTCATCTCATCATATGCATTTGCAATGTTGAAGTATAGATCACCATCTCTTTCTCCAGATTCCTTCCATTTAGATTTGACCAGACACTTAAGGCCCTTCTTGGCTTTGCCTTCAGCAATATAAGCAGCACCCAGGTTGAACAGGCATGTTTTCTGCACTTGTTTTCCTGACGTTCTACATGAATATTGGTAGGCTTTCTTGAAGAGAGACAAGGCCTGTTTTGTGTCATCATCATCGCATAAGGCTTTTCTACCAGCTTTGATCAACTTCTGTATGTCAGCAGGCACAGAGAGAGACTGACTGAAGGGGTAAGAGTCATTCCTAGAGGCCATCAAAACTATAACAGAAAAAATTATTAATATGAAATTCATTAGGCAGATAGGCAAAGATTCCATAAATAAAGAACCAATAATTCTAGTGTAAAACACATCCCTTTTCTGTTAGTGTCCAGTGCCAAACCACACATCTACTCTGTTACTTGAGCTCATAAAATTACACTGACACCACAAATTATAATTTGCAGTCACAGTGTTTTGCCTTGTGTCAAGACAGTATGCAGTGGGGCACAGGACCCAAGGCAGCATGGATTCACTATGGAAGGTCATGTCAGAGGAATCTAATAGATTTCTTTGACTGGGTGACCAAAGTAGTAGACCAGGAGGGGCTGTGGACATGGCCTACCTAGATTTTAGCAAGGCATTTGATACAGTCCACACAAAGATTAATAAACAAGTTAGCCAGCCTTGGGTGGGTCCCAAGGTGATAGCCTGGATAAAAATTGGCTGGACAACAGGACGCAGAGGGTAGTAAACGGAGTCCACAGTGAAGAAAGGAGGGTTACTAGTGGGTACTGCAGGTTCAGTACTGGGACTGGTCCTTTTAATGTGTTTATAAGTGACATTGCAGAGGAACTGGAAAGAAAAGTCTGTCTCTTTGCAGATGACACAAAGATCTGCAACAGGGTTGATACACAAGATGGAGTGGAAAGGATGAGAAGGGACTTGGCAAGGTTGGAGGAATGGTCAAATGTATGGCAGCCTAGATTCAATGCAAAGAAGTGCAAGGTAATACACCAGGGAAACAAAAACCCAGGGGAGGAGTACACAACTGGGGATGAGATACTGACAACAAAAAAAAAATGGAAAGGAACCTGGGGGTAATTATATCAGATGACCTAAAGCTGAGCAAGCAAAGTGAGAAGGCAGTAAGGAAGGCTGGGGGGATACTGGGATGCATAGGAAGAGGCATCAACAGGAGAAAACAGGAAGTTGTTATCCCTCTGTACAGACAGTTGGTGAGACCCCATCTGGAGTACTGTACTGTGTGCAGTTCAGGACACCCGATCTCCGCAAAGACATAGACAGAATGGAGGCAGTCCAGAGGAGGGCAACTAAAATGGTGCAGGGTCTGCAAGAGAAACCATATGAGGAGAGACTAAAGGAGCTTAATATGTATACCCTTGAGGAAAGGAGGGAGAGGGGGGACATGATAGAAACTTTTAAGTACCTCAGTGGAATCAACAAAGTCTAAGAGGGTAGCATATTTCAGAAAAAGAGATGTGCAAGAACAAGGGGACACAATTTGAAGATAGAGGGGAGATGGCTGAGGGGCAATGTGAGGAAGTATTTTTTCACAGAGAGGGTGGTGGATGCATGGAACAGCCTTCCTGAGGAGGTTGTGGGGATCTAAAACTGTGGGAGAATTCAAGAATACATGGGACAGACATATGGCAATTCTTGTGGGGGGTAGGAAGAAATAGGCTGTTGGTTAACTAGGATCTGCAGCTTATCCTGTGGGTAGGGAAATGGGCAGACTAGTGGGCCAAGTGGTCCTTGTCTGCCATCAAAGTCTATGTTTCTATGTTTCTATATGTTTTATTGTGCAGTATGTATAGCTATTTTGTGACCACCCTGCTACTCCAGGTATATTCCGGGCATCCAACCTGATGACTGTGTGTCTGCTACCAGACAAATACTTTTTGGAACACCTCCGTGGGTGAGAGCCAGGGGACCATAACTCATATCATACTGTAATATTAATTTGCTGAAAGTCTACAACTGTTTCTTCTTTGTTCATTTGAACCCTGGGTTTTATTTTTGGAACACCTCCCTGGGTGAGAGCCAGGGGACCATAACTGATATCATACTGTGATATTCATTTGCTAAAAGGTTGCGAATTGTTTCTTCTTTGTTCATTTGAACCCTGGATTTTATTTTTGGAACACATCCCTGGGTGACATCACGGGTGGTCTGATTAATTCTGTGTTTGTTTCTATAAAATGATCTGGAACAGATGTTAGTTGGTAGCATGTACTTCCCCTATAAACTTAAAACAACTACATTCCCACAGTTGTACTCCTTGATCTATTCCTTGGGTGAGTTTCAACATTTTATTTTAATGGGTGATTTTAATGCAAACTGGCTGTCTAATAGGGGTCTTAGATTAAAGTCCTCCCTTGCCCCTCTTGGCTTAAGCCAGCTTATTAATGACCCTACATGTTATGATTCAGTCTGTAGGGTCTATACTACTCTAGACTTGATTTTGTTTTCATCTGAGCTCCCAGTTAGGACCTCTGGTTGCCAAGGAGATTTGTTTAGTGATCACGCCCTTATTATGCAGTGAATCTTTCTCCTCCTAAATTTGCCTTAATACCATCAAGTTCTGTTGTTTCAAGCATTTCAATTTGGAGGTTTTTTGTTCTGGTCTATTTGGGATTAATTGGGGGAGTTGTTCCCCCTCCCTAAAATAGAAACATAGAAGTTGATGACAGATAAGGACCGCAAGGCCCATCCAGTCTGCCCATTTCTTTTTCTTCCTTATGAATGTGCCATCGGCCTTTGCTCTGTCAATGGCCTGTCTATTTATACTCATCTGTATTGCTCCCTTATGTCTGTCCCATGCCTGTTTGAAGCCCTGCACTGTATTCATATCCACCACTTCCTGAGGTAGGCCATCGTATATATATATATCCACAACACTTTCTGTGAAAAAGAACTTCCTCACATTGCCCCTTAATTGGCCTCCCTCTAATCTCATGCTGTGTCCTCTTGTCCTATTATTTTTCTTATGCCGAAATATGTTCGACTCTTTCACCTTGTTAATGCCCTTAAGGTGTTTGAATGTTTTGATCATATCACCTCCCTCCCTCTCTCCTTCCTTTGCTCTAGGGTAATGTTAATGATTACTTCTTTTGTCAGTTCAGTTCACTGTGTAACCAACATGCCTCTGTTCTAGAAAAAAGGGTCACATCTAAATATGTCCCTTGAGTGACCCCTTTTCTTATCTCCCAACTGAAGTCCAGAGATAAACTATATTGTAAAGCCAAGAAACTGGACAGCCCAGATGCTTGGCAGACTTTTAATAAAATTCATAGCTATTGTATCTTTATGATAAGGCAATCCCAATCCTCCTTTGACAAATTTAACCAAAGTTGGAAACAAGCCTAAGAAATTCTGGCACATGTCTGACTCTGTCTGTAAGGTTCCTTCTGTGTCTTCTACTACAAACATATCCTATGGTGGTTCTACTGTGTCCTCTAAAGAAGGTGTCTATAGTTTAATACTTTTTTTCTGAGGCTCCTGCTTTCTTATTTAAAAAGCTAGCTTATCTACCACTTGACCTTTTTTTTGATCCCCTTGCAGTGTCCCTTTCTTCAAGGCCCAAATTCTACTTCAGGTACATACAGACTGTCAAAGTATTTAAACTATTATCTTTGTTGAGAGAGGATACTGTTGAGGGAATCAATAATTTAGACAACTGCTTACTTAAATCCTGTGCTGGCATCTTGCCCCTCTCTTAACTCACATTTTTAATTTATCTCTTTCCCCCCTAATTTTTCCCTCAGCATGGAAATACTCTTTAGTTATGTCCCTACATAAAAATGAGGTTAAAATCCTAGTTGAAATTATCATTTGATTTCCTTGCTCCCCATAATCTATAAATTTATGGAAAAAAATCATTCTCTCTCAGATTTCCGAGTACAGTATCTGGTCATCTACCAGATCCTTTTCACTTTTCAGTTAGGCTTCAGATCAAATCATTCTACCCAAACAGCATTGATTGATTTTCACAATTCTGTTTCTAGGGCCTTGGACAAAGGATTTCTTGTTGGCTGTTTTTATTGATGTATCTAAAGTCTTTGACGTGATCAACCACTCTTTGCTCTTAGCTCGTCTATCCTCCTATGGCTTTTTCTCTAATGTTACTACTTGGTTTTCATCTTACTTAAAGGGCACAATTCAGCCTGTGTTATGGAATGGCTACCTTTCTTCTCCTCTCCTTATTTCCTCTGGGGTTCCTCAGGGGTCTATACTTTGTCCTATTCTTTTTAATCTTTTTGTAGATTCCCCCACCCTCTGTTGTGGATCACTGGTCAGTCTGACTTTATACTAATAATACTGTTCTCTTATATGTACATAAGAATTCATCTTCACTTTCTTTGATTCTTCAAAGTGACTTAGATGAAATTGTGAAATGGTTTTCCGATAACCTTTTGAATACTAAAAAGACTCAAACCATACTGCTCAGATCTCAGTCAGCAGTCTCTTTTGGCAAATTCCTCTTTCTCTTATACGTTAAATAATAATTCTCTTGAGCTCATAAGCAAATTCAAGCATCTTGTCTTACTTTTGATTCCTCCTTGACCTTCAATCTTCACATTGACAAAACTACTTTAAAAGTTTATCAATGCCTAGGTCACCTAAAATGCACCAGGCATTGTTTGTTAAGTTTGAATCATAGATACACTATTACCCAAGCCATTCTTCCCATTTTAGATTATAGTGATACTATTTACAGTCACACCTCTGCTTCAGCTCTTCACCTTCGGAATACTGCTTATTACCAGATACTATAGTTCATTTTAGAATCTAAATGGGACAAACATCATTGTGCCATTTTGCATCAGTTAATTTTGCTGTCTCCCTTTTCCAGACACACCCTCCATTGGTCATCCTTTATTTACAAAACCATGAACAAACAAACTCCCACCTATCTATCTGAAAGGCTTCCAGTTCCCACGCATAAATACAGTCTTAGAGATGTGTCCTACTGTGGCCTCTCTTTACCTAGGTTTCAAGCACACTTTGGGAAAGATTGCTTTTCATATGCTGCTCTACTCTTGTGGAACAACCTCGCTCCCCAGCTCAGAGCTTCACCCACCCTTGGTATGTTTAAACATGGTCTAAGGAAATTATTGTTACAGGAACAATCTGTTTGTACTTGTTGTAATTGATTTTGTGTATGTTTTGTCTTTTTATTTAGTGCTATTGGACTTGGGACATTCTGTAAATGAGATTTGTTTCTCATAGAACTTATTCTGTAATTTATGCAACTTTTAAATAAAAATAAAATAAATAAATTAAAGTCTAACACACACCTGGGAATCCCTGACAAGAATGTCTTCAAATCACTTTCAGCTGCTTATCATGCTGCTCACACTCTATTTCTCCATCACTCCTGCTGCCAGTGTAATATTCTGGGGGTGGTGTTTTACCAACCAGGAAAATGTGCTGATAGCTGGGACTGGACCATACTGTATATTTCAGTAGGGGGGCCAGTTAACTGTCAGACATAAGGGTCACAACAGCTGGTGGCTTCATTGACAAAGGTCCTCTGTGGCCAGGAGATGTTGCTACCAGTGACAATATCAAGAAAGCCCTCTAGGAGCATGAAACACCACTGCACACTATATCATTGATGAAGCCCCTCTGGTACAAAGCAATGCCACTGCAAGCTATAATGTAAATGTTTGTAAGGATCTGTGTAAGTGTTTGTGTGGGTGTTCATGGCTGTAGTGTCATTTAAACCTTGGCACCGCCTAATACCATTGGTACTGGATTACTGTTGGAATGCTATTTTGACACCAGGTAAAATACCACAACTACAAAATATAGTATAATATAAAATGCCAATGAAACACTAATTCTGCCATTTATAAACTGGTACAATATGCATTGTGGGATGCTTTTTGTTTATTGAACTAAATAGAAACCCTTTTATACTCATAAAAACAATTTTAAGTCCCACTATAGGAACTTATCTAGTGCAAAATTAGAAATCTCCAGAACTACAGAAGAGGTGTCACAGGCATAGTTGCCATTTTGTTCTCAAATAATTTTTTACTTTTTACTTATGAAAAATATTTTCTCATCCACGTTGGTAATACAAGTGAGGTAGGATTTGTAAAAATCCAATTTATCCACAAAAGTTTTTTTCTATTGGATGACATATATGTTGTTTTATAAAAATGCATTTTGCCAACAAAATGATTTTTACTCTTTGACAGAATGGATATTGTTTACAAGATTATCTCTGCTGTTTGACAACACAGAAAAGTTTTTGATGCATGTCAAAATGCATTTTCTTCACAGGGGGATTTTTCTTATTTTGTCAAAGTGCATTTAGTGCACAGAAGGGTTTTACTTAATAGAAACATAGAAACATAGACTTTGATGGCAGATAAGGACTGCTTGTCCCACCCAGTTTGCCCATTTCTCTACCTATTGGATAAGCTGCAGATCCTGGTTAACCAACAGCCTACTTCTTCCTAACCCCCGCTAGAATTGTCTTATGTCTGTCCCATGCATTCCTGAATTCCCCCACTGTTTTTGACCCCATGACCTCCTCAGGAAGGCCGTTCCATGCGTCCACCACCCTCTCCATTAAAAATATACTTCATCACATTGCCACTGAGCCGTCCCCCCTCTATCTTCAAATTGTGCCCCCCTGTTCTTACACATCTCTTTTTTTGAAAGATGCTACCCTCTTGGACTTTGTTGATTCCCTTGAGGTACTTGAAAGTTTCTATCATGCCCCCCCTTCTTTCTGTGGGGGTATACATATTAAGCTCCTTTAGTTTCTCTTTGCATGGCTACTGGTGCAGACCCTGCACCATTTTAGTTGCCCTCCTCTGGACTGCCTCCATCTGGTCTACATCCTTGTGGAAATGGGGTCTCCAGAACTACACACAGTACTCCAGTCTTGCCAACTGTCTGTACAGAGGGATAACAACTTCCTGTTTTCTACTGGTGATGCCTTGCCCTATACATCTCGGTATCCCCTCAGCCCTCCTTACTGCCTTCTCACATTGTTTACTTACCTTTAGGTTATCTGATAAGACTACCTCCAGGTCCTTTTCCATTTTTGTTGTTGTTTGTACCTCCCCCCATTGTGTACTCTTCCCCTGGGTTTTTGTTTCCCATGTGCATTACTTTGCACTTCTCTGCATTGAATGTAAGCTGCCATGCTTTTGACCATGCCTCCAACCTTGCCAAGTCCCTTCTCATCCTTTCCACCCCCCCGTGTATCAACCCTGTTGCAGATCTTTGTGTTGTCTACAAAGAGGCATACTTTTCCTTCCAATCCCTCTGCAATGTCACTTATAAACAGATTAAAAAAGGACCTGTCCCAGTACTGAACCCTGAGGCACCCTGCTAGTAACCTGCTTCCTTCGGATTGGACTCCATTTACTATAACCTCTGTGTCCTGTTGTCCAGCCAAGTTTTTACCCAGGCTACCACCCTGGGACCCACTCGAAGGCTGGCTAACTTGTTTATTAGTCTGTTGTGTGGGACTGTGTCAAAATGCCTTGCTAAAGTCTAGGTAGGCCATGTCCACAGCTCCTCCCTGGTCTACTACTTTGGTCACCCAGTAAAAGAAATTAATTAGATTCATCTGACATGACCTTCTCACTGTGAATACATGCTGCCTTGGGTCCTGTGCCCTGCTGGCCTCTAGGTACTCAACAATTCTTTCTTTCAGAAGTGATTCCATCATTTCCCCCCTACCACTGAGGTCAAACTAACAGGTCTGTAGTTTCCTGTCTCTGCTTTGCTCCCATGTTTGTGAAGGGGAATCACATCTGCCCTCCTCTAGTCCTCAAGTACCACACTAATCTCCCATGATTTGTTAAAAACGGTAGTCAGTGGTGTCACAAGTTCTCCCCTTAGTTCTTTTAGAATTCTGGGGTGAATCCCACCTTCAGTTTTTGGAGTTCTTTCAGAACCCTTTCTTCTGTGAATGGACTGGTATTGACCCCCCCATTCAGAGTGCTTCTATTGATTGCATTAGGTACCTCCTCTTCTTTTGTGAATACTGAGTGGAAGTATTTGCTCAGTATCCCTGCTTTTTCACTGTCACCCTCTGCCCTCCTTAATTTAATAAAATGAATTTATCCGCAGAATCAGTTTTCATATTTGATCAAAGTGCATTTTTCAAGTGAATGCTTTTAGCTAAACTACCAGCCTTGCACACTTCTGAATTAAAGGCTGAAGTTAAAAACCCTTCTCCATTGCCTAACTCAACCAATCACATAGATTTACTAGATATCTGTACTGGAAGATGATTTGTTGGTGAATAAGGAAATGGGGCAAGATGGGATTCAACCAAGGATCCCAAAGGAGCTGAGTGAGGTGTTAGTTGCACCTCTGGTGAGATGGCATCAGAGAGTGCATTCTTGTGGGTGGGGTTTGGGGGTGAAAAAGCCAGAAAAAGGAAGCCATTGGGTTGGTGGATGATGCTAAGTACTGTTCCTATATCTATTTAGGGAATTCTCTCTCCGACCTGAGGATGGCCCCAGGCATCTTTGCCCCTCATCACTGACAACTTGATATTGGAAGTCCCCCAGCTAGAAACTGAACATTAGAGTTCTGCCCTAGAGGGCAATGTGTGTGTTTGTGTAAGACCCCAGGTGCCTTTGCCCCTCATTACTGGCAACTTACCCCAGTGAGCAATATATGTCTGTGTGTGTGTATGTGTGTGTGTAATGAGTTGAGGGAGGACTGTCTGGAATTACTGGGGCACTGGGCTAGGGTGACTCCAAAGAATGGGAATTCTTGGCTGCGGTCCTGTCCACCAGCAGACCAAAGGTGGGGAAGTTAAACACCCCTTACCTCACAAATGAAATTCTGCATATGAAAAGCATTTCTTCATACAGTCAAAAACCTTCTATTTGGTGTAGTTTTATTGACAAAGTATAACATCCTTGCAAAAAGACAACTTACAAAGCTGCAGAAATCACTGTATGCATAAAATGCAATTATAGAAAATCATTCTGGAGACAGAATTTAATCTAATTTTAGAATGGAATTATTTTCTGCACAAAAAGCAATGTAGGTTTGACATCACAAAATGAGCAGAACCAAACTGCACAAAAACACGTATCCTGGATTTTAGGGGGCAGACTTTGGGAAAATGAGGAGATGCTTGAAAGAGGCATTAATGGGAATGGTGGAGGAATCAGGGGTTGAGGAACAGTGGGCAATATTTAAAACGGGAATTACAAGAGCAACAGAATTATGCATTAGCAGGTTAGCAAGGGGAAAAGGAAGAGGAGGTCATTATCATTTTCCAAGGAGATAGCGGAGAAAGTGAAAGTCGAAAAGACTGCATTCAGGCAATACAAAAAGACACAGGCAGAAGGAGATAGGGAGAAGTACCAGGAGAAGCAAAGGGAGGCAGGGAGGTTAGTAAGGGAAGCCAAAGCACAGAGAGAAGAGCACATTGCAAAATCAGTGGGTAGAGGGGACAAAACCTTTTACAGGTACATAAGTGAAAAAAGAAAGGCAAAGGGAAGGATAGTGAGACAGAAGGGGGAGGATGGGGGCTGCATGGAGAATGACAACAGTAAAGCTGACATATTGAACAGGTATTTATGCTCAGTCTTTACTGAGGAAGATGAGGGTAATGGGCCTGAAGGGAGTACAAGGGGTGAGAATGGTGCAGAAATGGACACACATCCCTTTACAGGAGAAAGAGTACTGAAGGAACTGGAAGGAATAAGAGTTGATAAAGCAATGGGGTCAGATGGGGTGCACCCCAGGGTCTCATAAGAACTAAGAGAGGTGGTGGCTGAGCCTCTGGCAATCCTGTTTAGTAGATCACTGGAAACAGGGGATGTACCCAAAGACTGGAGGACAGCAGATGTAGTTCCCTTATACAAAAGCAGGAACAAAAAGGAAGTGAGGAACTACAGACCAGTCAGCCTCACCTCAGTAGTGGGGAAGATCATGGAAGCACTACTGAAGGAGAGACTGGTGGAACATCTGGTTGCCAACAGACTTCAGGACCCAAGGCAGCATGGTTTCACCAGGAGGAGGTCATGTCAGACCAACCTCACTGAATTTTTCAACTGGGTGACAAGGGAGGTCAATCAGGGGAGGGCAGTGGACATGGCCTATCTGGACTTCAGCAAGGCCTTTGACATTATGCCACACAGAAGGTTATTAAACAAACTAGGAAATATGGGAGTGGGCAGGACAGTAGTGTGGTGGGTAGGTAACTGGCTGGGTGGCAGGACACAGAGGGTGGTGGTAAATGGCTGTCACTCCACAGAGGAAAGAGTGACCATTGGGGTACCACAGGGATCAGTGCTGGGACCAGTCCTATTCAATGTCTTCATCAGTGACATTGTGCATTACCTGGAAGGCAGAATTTCACTATTCGCTGATTACACAAAGATCTGTAACAGAGTGGACACACCAGAGGAGTAGACAGAATAAGGAGGGACCTGCAGAAACTTGAAGAATGGTCAGTGGGTTGGCAGTTGAAATTCAATGCAAAGAAGTACAAGATAATGCACATGGGGCACAAAAACCCTGGAACAACGTATCAATTGGGGGTGAGGATATAGCATGCACTAAGCAGGAAAAGGACCTTGGGGTTATCATCTCTGATGACCTCAAGGTAGGGAAACAGTGCGACAAGGCATTAGGTAAAGTAAACAGCATGCTGGGATGCATAGACAGAGGCATCACCAGCAGGAAAAAGGAGGTCATAATTCCACTATACAAAACACTAGTGAGGCCCCACCTGGAGTACAGTGTGCAATTCTGGATACCTTACCTATGTAAGGACATAGACAGGGTAGAGAAGGTTCAGAGGAGGGCAACAAAGATGGTACTTGGACTGCATCACAAGTTCTATGAAGACAGGCTGAAGGACTTGAATATGTACTCCCTGAAGGAGAGGAGGGAGAGAGGGGATATGATAGAGACATACAAGTATCTTACAGGGAGGAACAGAGTGCAGGAATTTTTTAAGCAAAAAAAGATGTCCCAGGACTAGAGAGCATGGGATGAAGTTGGAGGGAGGGTGATTCAGAGGAAACGTGAGGAAGAATTTCTTCACAGAATGGGTGGTGGACAAGTGGAACACCCTGCCAGAGGAAGTAGTGGAGGCTGAAACAATCACAGGATTTAAGAATGCATGGGATAGACATAAGGGAATTCTGGAGGTCAGGGTTAAGAGGCAACAGACTTCTAGGAAAACATAAAAGGAACTTACACGCTCAAATAGGCTGACTGGGTGGGCCGTAGGCCCTTATCTGCTGACAGTGTCTATGTATCTGTGTAGCACAATGATTGTACTTTGGTGAACAAAATATAAATAGATAGAAAATAGTCAGTGGAGAACATATTTTACTTGCAGGCAAATATTAACTTTACAAAGTGTAAATCATACTAGAGGCACCTTGATTGCAACAGTGATGGTAAATACAAACATTTTACCATTAAAAAAAGGAACTGCTTAATGTTGGAAAGCTCTACTGATCACAAAAATTCAAGTTCCAGTTTCTGTGCAGCCACTTGACTGTGAATGTACTGTACCATTCCATTTGTAGAGCCAGAGCTCAAGCTATTTAACCTTTTAAATTAAAGGGCATTAAAATGCCAACATTCTGAGTTGTGTAAAAGGAAGACCATTACTGGTTAGCATTTTTAATTCACACAGAACAGTGGTGTAATTATGCATTACATCGAGACGTGTGCAATCAGAAGCTGGCAATCAAGCATGCAGCTGTCAACCATACAACATAGTCTCACATCTGTTTTAAATAACAATGAGGCAACATAAGCAAATGGGAAGAAAATCACGGTGGTAAAGTGTTACCAGACAAATGTCACTTGTGTGGGTTCCCCCATATGGCCAGTTCTCACCCTAATCCTGCTTCATGTAAATGTTTTGATTTCTTTGCAAATTTAAAGAGAAAAAAAAAGAGAAGCAGCAAGCACTCCAGGCAGGCACCCCCATACCTCTTTTCTGACAGTTCATTGGTACCTGTTGCCACTCCAGTCACCTTGTGGGTCTCTCCCTGCAACTCGCTGTCTCTTTTCTCACCTTAAATTTTTCGGTGGATGTTAAAGATCCCATGGCACTTATCAAAAAGCGTAGGGGAATTTCCCCGGTGTCCTGGCCAAATTTCCCTCATTCACTAAAAATACCACCAATAGCTTAATCTGGTTCAAGGTCAGATAGCATTCATCTGTATCCCCCTCCCCCGGGTCGTGCCTGAAAATAGGCAGGATTTGTCTAGTGTACTTACCCAGTCAACAAAAACTAAATAAAATAAATAAATCCCTCACTTATTACCTCAGATTCTGCTGCTTAGCCTCCTCTTCAATGGTAGCAGCAGCACCAGGCTCACAAAGCTGTTTACTCAGCTTACGGTAACTTTCCAGCTATTCTTGCCTCCCTCCCCATCATTTAAAGCACAAATATCCCTAAACCATGTTTAAATGCTTACGTACACACATACCCCTCCCAAAAAACACATAAATTACAGCTTGCAGTGCTTTGTACCTGCGAGGTTGGCTTTCTTAATATCTACCGGCTGTGACACTTCTGATCACAGAGGGCCTTTATCAGTTACCAGCAGCTGCAATTAATCCTATGTGACTGTTATCCAGACTGGCCCCCCAAAAAAAGAATTATGGACTAGTCCCAGCTGTCAGCACATTGTCCTGGTGTAGCCCCAAGGTTACATTGGCAGCAGGAACAATAGAGGCATAGAGTTGTGACCGACATGGTAAGCAAAGAGAGCGAAGTGAAGATATTCCTGTCAGGGACTTCCAGGTGTGTGTTTGACATGCCTGCTGGTGCCCTGCTGTTCCAGCCAGTACTATAATCCACTGCCTGTGCAGCTATGCAGACTACACAAGTGATGCACAGCTGACTCCTAAAAAAGGTAATCTTAAGCTTGACAAATTTATCAAAGTACCAACGGTACTGACAGGCCCCAAAGAAATTGATTTATGTTGTACAGCAATAAATAGGAGATGTGACAGGTTCTGCCTTAAGGTATTTGTATCTTCATTTGAGGGTATTGGTGTATTGCTATCTCACTCCTGGCTTCACCACTTGTGGGATATCAACAGACCAATACCCTCTCATAAAGATAAAAATGATATCTTAAGTCAGACTGTGTCATATTTGATTTATACTACAGGTGTTAGGTGGTTTTGTGATAGAAATGGTATAAAGCTACAAAAGGAAACAAGTAATGTAAACTACATAGACATAAAACCCCATATGGACGATAGGTCCCGGGGCAGACAAGGAAATCTGGGCAGACTGGGTGGACCTTTGGTCTTTTTCTGCCATCATTATCTACGTCTTCATGTTTCTACTGTATATTCAATCAAAAAATAAATGGCATGTTACATTTTATTAATTTTTTGAAAGAGCTTTATCAGGAAAGACCTATTGAGCCATAAAACTCATTTACAGTGGTGTCCAGGGGTAAAATAAATGAAGCTGGCCACTGAGCATGCTCAGAAAATTTATCTTCAAATGCTCAGTGACCAACTGCATTTATCTTGCTCATGTTGCCCAAAATAACATGTTTATCTTGGCAAACATATTTTCAAGTATGGTGCATAAATAGGGATTATTTCATGAGGTAACTCCAGATATGCATGTTATCTGGTTTAGAATGTTGTTGTTATTGCACAGTAGCAGTAATAGCAACATTTCAAACCAGGTAACATGCATGTCTGAAGCTACTGCATCTCGTAGGATAACTGATGTGTACCATGGAAGTCCCAGACTTTATTGGTTAGTCTGTGGCTATTTCTGTGTAAAAATGTAATGTGAAGAAAGAAATTAAAAATATGCTTTCAAATTATATGTTGCATTCTTTTTTAGCAGCTTTATGTGTGATAGAGCCAATTGTTAGTATTCAATACATTCAAATTAAAATATTTAAACTGCTGTAGTACCTTCTGGTTACTTTTTTTCTGTTGTGGGAGGTATAAGTTGTCACTGCACCATTTTACAGGTGCCTTGATCATTGGAAAGGCACCTTTTATAAATAAAATTTGATTTGATTTTAAAGTTATCTTTTTCCACACTGACTGCAATGCTGCCATCTGTGTTCAGACTAGTGGTATAACCACCATCATGCTGATTGGTCCATTTCTCTTAGAAATCTATTAGATAGCTTGTTCAAACACACAACTGTGGTTGGTGGCCAGTGCTGTCACTCAGAATATGTGAGTGTGTAGTAATGAAGGCAGCGTGGTAACAGGCATGCTTGCTGTGATTTGAGAAAGGTAGGTTTTGATATTCTCAACTTTTTTTTATGGGGGGGAATGTGAAAGGATTTTTTTTTTTGCAATCTACATATATTTAAGAACAGATTCTTACTACTTGTGCTAAGGTCAGGACTTCACTTAGATAGTGAAGGTGACAGCATGAGAGAGAGTAAGCATTTCAGCTGTCAGGGAGCCTACGTTGGTGAATCCCACTTCCAGATGTGCTGCAAAGTTGATGCGTTTTAAAAAAATTCATCTACAGTTATATTTCCTAGGTATCTAGGACTCTGGCTTGATCCCAAGCTGGATGTCTCCCACTACATGGATATTATCCATGCCAAACTCTGGCCCAAACTTGATGCCTCGTACAGGTACAAGGATTGTCTCTCACTCCCTACTCAGAAAGCGCTTGTTGTGAAACTAATTCTGACCAACATAGATTTTGCCGACGTTACGTACAGCTCTGTGCCCCAACAGTCTCTCACAAAACTAGACCCACTGTACAATGCCTTCTGCTGGTTTGCCTCAAATCTACCCTATCAAACACACCACTGTTCCCTATACTCGGCTCTCTCTCACCTCACTAGCCTGCCACCACTTTGCCCACTGTGTTACCTTCATCACTAAGTATTGGTTCAGTGCTCTACCCTCTTGCCTCACCGATCTCCTGTCCCACTCCACCAACCCAGGTTACACCTTTCACACCTGTGACCCTCGCTCCTTCGCCCTCCCTCTACCACATTCTCAGTCTAGCAAGTTATTTTTTCCATTTAGACTCCCCGCCCCCTGGAACCAACTCCCCCACTCTGTCCGCCTCTTGCCTACGGCTGCATCTCTCAAAAAGCTCCTAAAGCCTCTCCCCTCCCCCTCCTCCTGCCTCCCTCCTCATCCCCCATGATGCTGTCCTCACTTCCCCCTTTCTCCTCTGTCCTCTTATCGCTCATCTTAATCCGCCAGCTATTCACATGTGGCTCCTCGTGCTTCATTATTTATTTCTATATATGGTGTACACTTGCAACAGTCTTGTACCTTATTGTATATAGCTAGAAAAAAATCAAATATATTTGTTCTGTATCTATTGCTATGCAATTAATTCTGTATTTTTCCTTTCCACTTCCACCTTTCCTGGGTCACACTTGGAAACGAGCTCCGGCTCAGTGTGTCTTTCCCGGTTACCAAATTTTAAATAAATGAATAACTAATAAATAAATGTCTTACATTATATTGTTTTTGTTTCCTTAACACATTCTGCATCAGTTTCTTATCTAAACATTTCTTTGCTGTTATCACATAATGCGTTTTTTGCATGTGGTCACACTGAAAGTGACTACTTCACTACTGACAGTTATTTAGTGCAAGGAAAACAGTGTTACTTAAATGCTAGTCAAACAAATTCAGCCTACTGTCTAATTAATTCTGTGTTGGTACCCAGGTTACTTAGTTCATGAACATCCACATTTATGCTGTGTTACATGAAAGTGACAGAGTTAGCTAATGATCTCATTGTGCCAAATGCAGTGTACTGTAAAGAACTAAGACTACTATGTGAATAACACAGCTACACTATTGTGCAAATAACATGTTTTCAGATGTTATTTGCACAGTAACTATATCTCTTTAGTGACCATAACACTTTTCCTCTTCAAAATGTTATTTGTTAGCCCTGTAGTGCTGAGGGTTGAGTCACTGGACACCGTACTTTGTGCTGCACTGTTGATCCAGGTTCGGGAACTACCTTGGGTCGTCAGGGTGCCAGCATGGGGGTGGGTGGGATAAGCAAAACTGAGTGAACTGTCAGGCTGCTTTCCTCTCCCGGGGGTGGGTTGTCGCCCCTCTCATAGTCCCGTTCCCACCAGGTGGATGTCTAGTAGGGTAACATAGGTGGGAGGGGGCGGCAGTACAAATGGGCAGAAGGGGCTGAGCTGGCTTCTGGTGTGTATGCGCACCTCCACTTGCATGTATGGCCATGTGCTGGGGCCCCAGGAGGGATTACGGGGAGAAAACCTGAAAAACCCATAAAAAGTTATATTAAAAAAAATGTTATTTGTTTTCCCATGGTATACATAGGGAAATTGCCATGAGGTAGCTTAGAATATGATTATTATTTGTTGTGGAATGTTGACGTTATTGTTCCCTTGCATGAGTGGATGAGCGAAGCAAAGCTATGAGTGCAATAGAACAATAACACCAGCATTCCACACCAAATAGCAATCATATTTTGAGCCCCTTCATGGGATATCCTATGTTTACCATGGGATTTTGAGTTTTGCTGTGATAAAGATGGTAAAAATTTACAAAAGAAATAAAGTACAGAATATAAACTGTGCCCCTCTGTTCAATGGCTCAGCATAAGGGCAAACAACCAATCAATACTACTGATGGAACCATTCGTGTTCAGTAAAAAATGGTATTTAACATGTGAGAATAAATTTCTGAACATGCTACGTGTGACCAAGATGTGTCTGAGCATACTCAGTGTGTTCAAAACAAGTGAGATAAATTTCTGAACATACTCAGCAATCAATGTAATTTATTTTGCTCATGTTGGGTTAAGAGAACACTTTTTATTTGCAAAATGTATTTGCAGACCCATCGTATACATAAAAGAAATATCTGAGTTGCTTTCAGTTATAAGTAAATGGGGCTCAGAAGATGTTTCCTGGCTACTCAAGAGTGTCTTTTTGTGTTGTAAATGAAACTGAGTGGTTATGGAACCATTAAACATTACAGTGGGATACTCTTAATAAGCCAAGAGGTCTCTCCCAAACCCTATTTACTTTTTTAGTAAATATTTATTTTTCTATTACAACTCAAATGTAATTCTAGTGGGAAATGTGATTGCTTCTGAGTAAACAGCAAAAAAGTAATGTTAAGTTAGGTAATGGATACACCTGAAGAGCAGAATCATGTTCGCTCATCACCTCAGTGCAGAGGTTTCATTTTCGTCAAAGTTTTAGCTATTAATGTTAAGTACGCTATTATTTGTTTTTGAAAACACTCACAACATTTTGGGTTTCCAATCATGCTAGCTGAATCTTACAATGGGCATATGCTAGAGAATGAGGCCCCGTATTCAGACATGGCCATTTGCCATGCAAAATATAGCACCACATACTAAACAGCATACGTTTATCAGAGAGACATATTCATAAGTTAATGAGATCTTTCTGGTGTATTCTACCTGTACAAATATTAGGCTGTGGTAGCACCATGCAGTGTGCATATTCACAGTGCACCCTTAGCACCCTACTATCAATTGACATTCAGTAGCAAAGGGGAAAGCACATCCCAAATGGATTAGCGCTTTTTCTCCTAGGTGCCATATCCAACCACTCACCAGAAACAGGCATTGTTCTGGAGGACTGGAGAAGAGCTGACGTGGTCCTGCTACAGAAGAGTGGCAGCAGGGAAGAGGCTAGCAACTATAGGCCAATCAGTCTTACTTCAGTGACGGAGAAATTACTGGAAACCCTCCTAAAGAAAAGACTGGTGGAGTATCTTGAATCTAATAGGTTGCAAGATCATAGGCAGCTTGGATTCACTGGGGAAGGGCATGACAAACAAATCTGACAGATTTCTTTGACTGGGTGATCTGGGAAATAGATGAGAGGAGAGCAGTGGATTTGGCCTATTAGGACTTTAGCAAGTCCTTTGGCACTGTGCCACACAGGGGGCTGATAAGGACAATGAGTAGCCTAGAGGTAGGATCCAAAGTGGTGAATTGGGTTAGAAATTGGTTAGCAGATAGGAGACAGATGGTGGTAGTATACGACAATCACTCTAACAATAGGAGAATGACCAGTGGAGTACCACAGGACTCGGTGTTGGGACTGGTCCTCTTCAGTGTCTTCATAAGTGACATTACAGAAGAACTGGAAAGGAAAGTATGCCTTTTTGTAGATGATACCAAAATCTACGATAAGGTGGAGGTGGACAATCAGGAGGGGTGGAGCGAATGCACAGGGAATGTAGGAAACTCAAGGAGTGGACAAGGGTGTGACAGTTGGATTCAATGCCAAAAAGTGCAAAATCATGCACCTAGGGCATAGGAACCCAGGAGCTGAGTACAGGATGGGGGGTACTGACAGTGATTAAACAGAAGAAGGACCTTGAGGTTATCTTATCTGATGACTGCAAAGTGGCAGGCCAGTGTGACAAAGCAGTGGGTAGGGCTAGTGGGATGCTGGGATGCATAGGGTGGGGTATCTCCAGCAAGAGGATGGAAGTGGTGTTGTCACAGTTTTGCTCACTGATGAGACCCCACCTGGGATACTGTGTCAAGTTAGATAGATAGTATACGCAGGTAATAAAAAGGGAAGAGGGGAGAGAGACACACAAAAAAGGGAGGGGGAGTTGTTAACCTGTATGTTCATTACTGTATTATGGGAATTGGTAGGGGGAGCAGGTAAGGTCTACATACAGAGTGCAACTATGATGGGAGTGGTGCAGTGCTGCAGCTGTGAGGCGGCAGTCTACAGGGAGGCCTTCTGGAGACTGCGGTGCTGCCCCATCTGCAGACACCTTTCTGGGCTGAGGGAGGAGGTTACCAGACTTAAGGTCAAGTTGCATTGGATTAGGAGGACCAACTCCCCCACTCAGGGACCACCAAGTCCACCTCTGCCTCCTCAGAGGAAGCTGGGAAGGAGGAACAGATGGACAATGGTGGGTTAGGGTGGTGGAGCATAGGCACATCCCAGATACCATACCACTACAGAACTCCTATGCCGCACTGGCAGGGCAGGACAGTCCCACAGGGATGCCCAAAGTAATGGTGGGGATGGATGTGGAGTTCCTCCAGAGTGGAGACCTCAAGGATGGTAGCAGATGACCCTAGAGGAGGAGGAAGCAACTCCTGGTGGGGCACTCCATAGTCCGGGGAGTGGAGTTAGGGACAGGTAGCAGGGTGGAGAGGGAGGTTAAGTGCCTGCCGGGAGGCTCAGTGGATCCAGAGGATCGCTAGGGTGGCAGCAAGGAGGGGGGAGCTGGATTTCATTGTCCATCTGGGGACAAATGACCTGGCTAGGGACAAGGCAGGGATAGGAAGAGTGTAGGAGGAGTTCAGGGAGTTGGGGAGTGGCCTTGGGCAGGTAGCAGGTTCTGTGACCTTCTCAGAGGTGCTGCCTGTTCATGGCAAGGAGGAGGCTAGGGATCTCCGCACCAGTGACTTTAACACATGGTTGAGAAACTGGTGCAGAGAGAAGGGTTTCAGCTTCATTGGGGACTGTGGACCCACCTGGAGGGATGTGGGCCTATACAAGGACAAGGGCCTGCATCCATCCAGGAAGGGGACCACTGTCCTTAGTGAGTGGTTAAAAGCATTTAATCTAGCCAAGGGGGGGTAGCGGAAGGAGGCAGGGATTATCAAACTGCCTGCTCCCACAGGTTAATGTAGTCTGCAGGGAGGACCCTAAGGTTGGGAAATCACTAGTGGTAACTAAACTAGGAAAAAGTAGAATGGCAGAGAAAAAGAGAAAGGGGATTAAAGGTGGGGGGAGTACTGAGGGAAGGCATGAGGAGAAAAGGGGGGATGACAGGAGGGTAAGTAGCAAAATATGGAAGGCCATTTTATTTTCAATTTAAAGTTTATTAGGATTATTTTCCTTTTTTTACACAAAAGGCAGATATACATACATATGCACAGTATACATAACACAGCATTTTCCCATGAATCTACCCCTCTCCCCTCCCCTTACCACCCACCTCCCCACTTCTCACATCCCCCCTCCCTTCCCTACTAAAGCAATAACATTTACAATATTTGATCTTACCAAGCATGTTGTGAACTTTAATTAGTCATCAAGATTGAGGTGAGTCACATAAACCATGTTATACTCTTTAAAGGGTATAGGGCATATAGGGGGTCCCATATTTTTTTTTTGAATATTCAGTTTATTAACAGTTTAAGTTTACAGGCAAACTTGGACATTTAAAAAACACACAAGTAATAAAACAAACAGATGCAATTGTGTGTGTTATTTGATGTTACCATAAGAAAAAAGAATCATGTTTCCACTTCATTCCATTATTTTCTATGTACCATTTAGGTTTATATATTTAGCCCCATCTTGAGCATTACATTCTCAGACACACTCAAAGAGGCTAGAAAGGGTGACCACTCTCTCACAAAGGTCTCCTCCCTATCCCTAACAGCCTGTGTCAGCTTTTCCAATGCAAGGGAGTGAAAGATCAGCTGACGCCAAAGCAGTACTGTGGGCCTGGTCCCTGAGACCCAGGTTTTTTGAATACAGTGAAGGGCTAACACAAACATAACCCTCATCCATCTGGGAAGCGGCAACCACTCCTCGTCTCCTTCTACCACCTCAACCCCAAACAGACATATCAGGGGATCTCATGCCAACTGTCTTCCAGCTATCCGGTTCACCTCGGTCACTACCTCCCACCAAAATTTAACCAAGACTGGACAAGACCAGAAACAATGGATGTAAGTACCCACATCCTTGTTACACCTCCCACATTGCAGGGATATCGAGGGATGTGCCCTGTGCACCACAGCAGGGGGCCAATACAGCCTATGCAGAAACTTAAAAAAAGCCTCTTTGAACTTATTACAGACCATCCATATTTTTTTAAACCTGCCCATTGTATTGTTCAAATTAACAATAGCTTTCTCTGTACGCAGATTTGCCAAAATTTCAGTCAACCATTCGTTATAGGGGATTTTCTGTTGATCAATCCAGTGCCTTAATACTAGTTTCTTGACCGACATGGCTATAAGAGTCATGTGATATTTGCGATTACAGACTCTGACTTCAGATAAATCACCCAACAGACAAATTTCTGGGGTAAATAGGTCATTGAGGCCTAGAAGAGGATAGGAAAATTATTTGATAGTATTCCATAATGTTGCTACTTTAGGGCAGGTCCAAAAAATATGGTTTAATGTTCCCTCTTCTTGCTGGCATCTGACACATAATGAGGAAGATTTTAAGCCCAATTTTGCTAGTTTACACAGTGAGTAATATGCATTATGCAGGATATACCATTGCATTAATCTTAATCTGTCTTGTGTCACAAATTTGTGGCAGTTGTGCCAGATTGTTTTCCAGTCTATGCTATGATTTGGGAAAAAAGACTCCCAGAGTTGAGTTGGCCCAAAACTGTCGGGAAATTTCCAGTTATGTATTTTGCTGTAAATTTTTCAGACTGCCTTGGGACCTCCACTGAACTCCAACAATTCCTTACTAAAGGGGATGACCTTAGCTAGTTGAGGTTTTTGACCAAAGGATTGTATTAACAGATGCCTTAACTGGATAATCTGAAAAGTGTGCCTGTGTGAGATACAGAGTTTAGCCATAATCTCTTTAATTGGAAACCATAATTCTCTATCCTTGATAAAGTAAGTAATATTCAGATTTTGTAATGCAGACAGCCAAGTTAGAGGAATTGGTTTTCCATCTATTTTGAGCTGCAGGTTCCCCACTAATGGCTGGCTGAGATCCTTAATATGGTCATATTTAAGGTAACGACAAATCTGGGTATGAATCTTTAAGAATATGGCAATTGTGGAGTTTTTGAGCTTTAGGGGGTGGAGGCTTTCTTTAGTATACAACAACCCCTCAGGATCCAAGCCACATGAGCGTATAAGGGTTAATTTGACTTTGAGCCAAGCCGGTGCACAGTGTAGGTTTTCTTTGTATAGCCACCTTAAATATTTATTGATGTGACTAGCCCAGAAATATAGTCCTACGTGAGGGAGGCGTAAGCCCACATTATGTTTGGGAGCAGTCAAAATATGATAGGCGATTCTAGGGGATTTATTATACCAGATAAAGTTAGTAAACAGGGTTTGTAATTTTTTGAACCAGGATAGAGGAAGCCAAATATTGAGCACAGAAAGTGGGTAAAAAAGCCGTGGAAAGACATTCATTTTAATTAAATTTATTCTACCCCACAGTGAGATAGGAAGTAAGGCCAACCTATTTAGATCCTGAGAAACTGTATGAACCAAAGATTCCAGGTTTAACTGAATAATTTGCCTGGGGTTTCTAGATAGTTCTATACCTAGGTATCCGAGGGAATCGTGCTTCCAACTGAGTCCTAAGGCTGATATATCCGATTTAAATAATTTGTGATGAAGTGGGAAAACTATTGTTTTGCCGACGTTTAATTTATAATTGGATATTCTGCCGAAGGCATTAATGATGTCTAACATAGGGAGTATGGCTAGGCAAGGGTTAGAAAGTAGGAAAAGGAGGTCATCTGCATAAGCAGATACTTTAATTTCACAATGGTGAATAGGGATCCCTTTATTAGCGTTGCAGTTTTGTAAATTAAGAATTAGTGGTTCCAGGTAGATATTGAATAATAGTGGGAACAAGAGGCATCCTTGCCTGGTTCCCGAGTGAAGTGTTAAGACCTCTGAAATCACTCCATTGCCTGAATCCCATGTGGTAGGGGATTTGTATAGTGTCCTAATCCACCCTCTAAAATCAGATGGAAAACTGAAGGCTTCCAAAGTCTGAAACAAATACTCCCAGTTCACCCTATCAAAAGCCTTCTCGGCGTCCAGGGAAATTAAAGCAGCTAGAAAGGGTGCATCCATAGACGCCGAGAAGACATGTGACAAGGTTCTTAGGTGGTCAGAAGAAGATCTGCCCTTCATAAATCTGACCTGTTCTGGTCCTATCAGGGTGTCCATAACTGCACTAAGATGATTGGCTAACACTTTAGTTAGGATTTTAATATCTTGATTTATTAAAGAGATGGGTCGGTAATTTGTTACACAGTCAGGAGCTCTGTCAGGTTTTGGGATCAGAACGATCAGCGCCTCAAATAGTATAGGATCAATATCAACTCCAGAGAGGATTTGTTGATACAGGGGAAGAAGCATGGGGACTTCCTGAGCTTTAAATTTCTTATAAAAATTAGCCGTGTAACCATCCATCCTGGGAGTTTTGTTCGTTGGCAAATTTCCAATAACCTCAGAAATTTCCCTACTCATTCTAGGGGACAACAGTTTGCTCTGCTGTTCCAATGTAAGTTGGGGTAGTCTGGCCTCCAGTAAGTAGTTGTGTATCTGTTGCACTGTTGAGGGAGTGTGCATAGGGCCATAGAGGTCTTTGTAATATGTAGTAAATTCCTTTATGATATCTTCTGGATGGGTTTTTAAAGATCCATCTCGTAATGAGGTTATCGAGACTACATAATGAGAGGACTCCATTTGTTTAACCCTGAGTGCAAGGAGGTAACCCGCCTTTTCTCCTTGATCAGTATATGATGCCTGGGTTTTCAGGATGGTATAAGCAGCTTTTTCCCAAAGAATTTCCATGTAGGCGGCTCTAAGTTTGATCAGTTCTTGCCTGGCCAGGTCCGGTGATTGTGGGGAGAGGTCTCTTTCTATGATCCTTATCTGGGACAGTAAGTGGGACATTCAAGAAGTTGAAACCTTTTTCTTATGGGTGGTCATACTAATAAGAATACCTCTAAGGTATGCTTTAAAAGCACACCATAACATATCAGGTCTTCCCTGGGGGTCAAAGTTATGCTTATAAAAGCTTTCAATGTGCTCCTTGATATGTTTAGTTGAATCAGAATCCTTTAACAATAAATCATTCAATTTCCATCTAGATCCCCTTTTTGGTAATGAGATTAGTGATATCTGACAAGAGACCATCGAATGATCCAATGGGGGGGCCAGGCAGAATCGATGTTTCAAAGGTTCCAGGTATTAGAGAAAGAGGCTGGAGTATGTAATCTATCCTAGAAGAGGACTGATGAACTGGGGAAACAAATGTGTATTCCCTTTCTAGGGGATGTAGTATCCTCCAGATGTCACACACTCCAATCTGATCCATCAGCTCCCGGAGTGCTCTTTGGGGAGGAGATAGACCCTTTCGCTGCTGACCTGACCTGTCCACCATTGGGTCATATACCAGGTTAAAGTCTCCCCCAATTATCATAGGTACAGAGATATATGGTTGTAAGACCTGGGTAAGCTGTGTGAAAAATTCTGGTGCATCCTGATTAGGCCCGTAGATACTGCTCAACAGTATCTCTTTATTGTAGAGTAAGCCCTGAACCAAAATATATCTACCCTGTGGGTCCTTAATCTTGTTAGTTGCAATAAATGGTATCCTCCTATGTATGAGGATCATCACCCCAGAACTATTAGTTGTCCCCTCAGTTGCGAAGAACTGACCAAATTACTGTCTTCGAAGCTGAGACGCCTCTGCACCTAACAGATGTGTTTCTTGAATATAAGCAATATCTATGTTCAATACCTTCAGATGCTTTAAAACCTGATATTGTTTAGTTCTTTTTCTCCCCCCTTTGATATTACAAGTGGCAATACGTATAGAATTAGCCATTTCTCTTAACACCTATATCTCTAAATCCCCAACCCCAATCCATCAGGAATTCACCTTCAAGTAGTGGTCGTTTCTTGGTAGTTGTGCTCCTAGCAGTGGTTACCCTCCCCCCTCCCTCTCCCACCTTCCCAATTTGTACAATATTATGCTGGGATTTTACTTTTACCCCTATTTGAGTACCCCTAAAATCCTCCCTTACTATAGGTAGAACGCTATGCAGCCTCTCCTATGCGTATCCCTCTTCTCCTTCTCTCCGTCGCCCAGCACCATATTAAAACATCATGCCCAGTAATATCAAATAAAACTGTAGATAACTGTAACACCTTCCATTTCTTGGGAATAAAATAAAATCTATGGTACCCCTGAACGCTCGGGAAAATTGAACAAAATTTGTGGTAAAAACTCAGGAATGATAATTCTTACCTATCGTTAACTTCCACCTGTTCTAAATTCCGTTAAGGCAATAATTTGTGGGCTTCAATTCCTCCCTAGTAACCTAATCACAGGAAATAAAAAACTGTTTTTAACTTTAAATGTCCAGTCTATTGAAAAACAATGTGAACTAAAACCTATGTGTGTACATCCACAAGTCGTTCTTGTCCATTGTCTCGCAAGGAGCGCCCTCTTGTGGTAAGTTATCACCAGTACTTATCCCTCAGGCAGGTCAAAGAAAACAAATCCACTGGTATTTTTGTAATAGGCTGTTATATGTCAGAGCAGCCACTAAATGTTACAACCGTTGGACAAAAAGAAAACTAAAGCATGTCAGTTACTACCCATGTATCAGACGCTCCAAGCCGTTTCTGTCCGATTACTCAAATCAATATGGAATATCAAGTACAATTTTAACAGTCAACATAAGCAGGTGAAGCTCTCCTTCCAAATTATGGTCTGGCGTGTAGTAATCTTCTTTGCGCTCCTGTTTCCCTCTCCCAATGATAGGTATCTCCCTCTGGAAATCTTCCTGCAGCCACCATTCAAGATCTGTCAAGTCAGCAAGCATGGAACAGGTCTGGGTAGGCCTTTAGTAGTGCAGTTAGGGCAGGATCCACTTCCTCAAACGAGGCCCATGTTCCAGCAATCAAAACTTGCAATCAAGCTGGATAACCCATGCGAAATTTTAGTCCTGCGGCTATCAACTTGGTTACTATAGGATGAAACAGTGTTCTCCTTTGCCTTACAGTAGCTGGCAAGTCCTGGGTTATATGGATTTTATTCCCCTCCCAGAGTACTTCTGCAAGTTCCTTTATTTTCCCCAAGAACAGATGTTTTTCCTGATAGTTCAAAAATGTGAATATTAGTGGTCGGGGTTGAGAACCTGGTGCTGGCATCGGTCTTAGAGCTCTGTGGGCCCTTTCTATTGAATATGATGCACGGAAAGGAGACGGGCCAGCCAGTTTTTCTATAAGCTTCTGAATAAATAAAATTGTGTTATTACCTTCCTCTTTCAGGAATCCCTATAATTACTACATTATTTCTGAGACTCCTCCCCTCTAAGTCTTCAATTTTTTGCTCTAACTTCTTGATTCTATGTCTGTTATCCACTGTTACACTTTCAGCACGGTCTGGTCTGCTTTTTTCTCCAAGGAAATAAGACGAGATTCACTGTCCATCATCCTGGTGGATAAATCCTGAAGTGCAGACACCATCTGTTTCATTTCAGTGACTACTGATCTCAAATCCTCCCGAAATGGTTTAAGCTCCTTCAGAAATAGCTCAAGAGTGGGGGGAGTTGCTTCGGGAACAGAAGTAAAGGAGGCCGTTGTAGTAGGTTGTTTGCTGCCGCCAGTTGGTTGGGCCTTGGATCTTTTGCCAGACTTCTCCGGGGAGACAGGAGGCATATGTTGGGGCACAGCAAGGTGCATTTCTGCATCCATCCTAAGCTGTTGTTGCTCTCCAGAGGTTAAACCGCTGTTTAAGTTTAAAACAAGAGCTGATAAGTTAGTTTAGATGTGAAAAAATGAAAGAAATAGCACTGGGCAATGGGAGCTGAGTTGAAGAGCTGCTACATAGTTTGCTGCATCATGTGGTCTCTGGAAGGCCATGTTTGCGAATGCTCTCAGCCTGGGAAATAAAATCCTGGATCTGGTGGCCTTGATGGCAGAGGCTGACTTGGACATTGTCGCTATTACCGAGACATGGTATAATGGGAACCATGACTAGGATTTAGCTATACCAGGTTATACTCTATTCAGGAAAGACAGGGAGGGTAAAAATAGAGGAGGGGTAGCTCTTTACTCAGGGAGGGTATAAAAGCAACTGAGGTACAGGAATTGTGTGGGGGGGGTGGAGGCCCTGTGGGTCACCCTGGGGATGGGCAGTGGCACCGCTGTTTGCACAGGCGCGATCTGCAGACCTCTAGCACAAGGGGAAGAGCTGGACAAGGTACTAGTGCAAGCCATCCATAAGATGGCAACTAAAGGGGAAGTGCTGCTGATAAGTGACTTCAGTCTGCCATATGTTGATTGGAGCATCCCAGCCGCAGCCTCGGCTAGAAGAAGAGACATACTGGACTCCTTGCAGGGGGCATGCCTTAGGCAGCTAGTGCTAGAACTCACTCATGAGGATGAGATTTTGGACCTGGTACTTACCAATGGGACAGAACTGCAGATGTCATGATTGGTGGACACCTGGGGCCCAATTCCAGAACATTTACGCATGCTGCAAAGTGACTTGTGCCCAAAACAATGGTACAAGTACCACTTTACACCATGAGTATCAACAACCGATATTCCAAAATGCAGCCTGCTACATGGTACAGACTGCCTGTGCCAAAGTGGTCCTATGCCACCAGGTATGCCATAAACACCCTGCGACATGGTGCAAGGGGGTTTATGGCAGCAGTTGCATCCTATTCTGGGATGGTGGCTGCTGAAACAGCACATTTGCTATTCTAAGAGAACCCTTGGAGGACATTGGTCTAAGTACAGTTAGACCAGCTATGGCTGTCTAAGTGTACTTCGCGTCTTGCGGGGGTGCCCACTGTGCCATGTGCACCAACAGACACCCCCAATGATCCCACATAGGCCCCCACCTGTCCCCATTGTCACATACACAGAAAATCCCCTCTGTGGGCTGCTGGCACACCCAAGCCCTGATCCCCAGTAATGCCCCACAGATTTAATCATAAGCCAGCCCCCAGAAGCCCGATCCCCAAAGGTGAAAGCTCCGCAGGGCTATACATGCACCCCCCCAAGCCCCAATTCCTGATCAAAAGCTTGCTGGTAATTGTACAATAATCAAATAGATGCACAACTGTTATCCCTGGTAGTCTAGTGGCTCTCCACCCGGCAGTGTCAGTCCACCCCCACCCCCCCCACACCCTTTCCCAGTCAACGACTGGCACATCCCACTTTACACCTCCACAGCCAGCCACCCACTGAGCTCCCTCTGAACATGTACTATTGTGTACAGTACACGCTCAATGAATGTTCATTGAACGCATACTGTATACAGTAGTATGCACTCAGAGGGAGCTCAGTCAGTGGCTGGCCGTGGAGGTGTGAGGTGGTGTACCATCGCTGACTGGGAATGAGCATGGGGTGAGGATGGACTGGCACTGCCAGGTGGGGGCCACTAGACTACCAGGATAACGAATGTGCATTGTGTTAGCACTGATTGCAAATGAAACTGGCACTCAGGGACTGGGGTTGGTGCATGTATAGCCTGCAGAACACCCTGGGGATCAGGAGCTTGGGGTGCATGTATAGCTGTGCGGTTACATGGGGACTGGGGACATGACCAGCTCTGCAGGGCAGTACTCAGGGGACCAGGGGGACATGTTCAGCCCTGCGGGACAGTACTTGGGGACCAGATGGGCATGATCAGCCCTGCAGGGTATTATGGGGTGATCAGGGCTTGGGGGGCTTGCACCCTGTCAGTGGGTATTTACTGTGGCTTGTGGCACACTGTTCAGGTGCACCCTCCCTTTGTTGCAATGCTTGGGGTGCCGCAAGTCATGGACATAGCCGCTGGGGAGCCTGGTTGTTCTGAAATCGGGCACAGGGTCCCCAGCACATCAGCATTTGATGCAAGTCACAATTGTCAGTGACTTACACCATGCCTTCTGGAATTGGGCCCCTGGGGTCCAGTGATCATTGCATGGTGTGGTTCAATATGAGTACAGTGGCAGAGTCAAGCTACATGAAAGCGAGGGTCCTGGACTTCAGAAGGGCAGGCTTTGTAAAGTTGGGGGTATGTTTCAGCAAAGCCCCAGCAGGGAGGAGGACCGGGGGAGTTGAGGAACAGTGGACCCATCTAAGAGGAGCATAGAAGCAACAAACCTTTGCATTAGGCAAATGAACAAAGGCAAGAGAAAAAGAAAACCACTATGTTTCTCAATGAAAGTGGCCGGGAAGGTAAGACTGAAAAAGCTGTTTTTCAGGAAATACAAGGAAACACAGAAGGATGAGGACAGGCTAGCATATCTGGATAAGCAGAGGGAGGGAGGGAGGCAGGGAAGGCAGTCAGGAGCACAAAGGTGCAAATGGAGGAAAAAATACCCCAAGCAGTAAAGAAAGGGAACAAGACATTTTTAGGTACGTTAGTGAAAGGAGAAAGACAATGGGGTGGGATTGTAAGGCTTAAGAGGGAAGAAGGGGAGTGTGCAGAAGGGGATTTGGAAAAAGCAAAATGCCCAAACAAATATTTTTGTTCGGTATTCACAGATGAGGGGAAGGTGTGGGACCACAATTAAGTGACGGGGGCAATAAGGAAAAAGAGCTGGACACCAGTCCATTTATGAAGGAAAGGAACTTGCAAAACTGAAAGTGGACAAGGCAGTAGGACAGATGGGATGCATCCTAGAATATTATAGAAGCTTAAGGAGGTGCTGGCAGCACCACTGGCAGCCCTGTTCAATGAATCACTGGAAATGGGGGTGGTTCCAGAGGACTGGAGGAGAGCAAATGTAGTCCCTCTACACAAAAGTGGGAGCAGAGAGTAGGCTGAAAACTATAGACCATTCAGCCTGACCTCGGTGGTGGGGAAAATAATGAAATCACTGCTAAAAGAAAGGATTGTGGAACATCTTGAATCCAGCAGTGCTCAGGATCTGAGGCAGCATGGGTTTACAGCAGGAAGGTCATGTCAAACAAATCTGATAGATTTCTTTGACTGGGTGACTAGGGAAGTGGATTGGGGGGAGCGGTGGATGTGGCCTACCTGGGCTTCAGCAAAGTCTTCAACACTGTTCCACATAAGAGGCTTGTAAACAAGCTTGGCAGCCAGGGAATAGGTCACAAGGTGGTAAACTGAGTGAGAAATTGGTTGAGGGATAGAACACAGAGGGTGATGGTAAATGGAGCTCAATCTGAGGAAAGGAGGGTGACCAGTGGGGTGTCAGAGGGATTAGTTCTGGGGCCAGTCCTATTTAATGTCTTCATAAGTGACATTGCGAAGGGGCTGGTAGGAAAGGTATGCCTCTTTGCAGATGACACAAAGATCTGCAACGGGGTAGACACTCCCGGAGAGTTCGAAAAAGTAAGGAGGGACCTTAGTAAACTAGAGGAATGGTCAAGAGTGTGGCAGCTGAGATTCAATGCAAAGAAGTGCAAAATCATGCATTTAGGGCACAGGAACCCAGGGGAGGCTTACATGATGGATGGGGGGGATACTGACATGTAAGGTGCTAATGAGGCATTTGCATACCCTTATGTGGTCATTAGCAGCTCTGTGCAATGTCTGCATGAGTACAGTATGTATGCAGGAAGGTCTTGTGCAGAGCTTTGGCTATGTCCCCATCCTCACTCGATCCCTGTATGCTTATATATAAAATCCTGGCAGCCTAGAGGTTCCCCACCCACTCTGATCCTCATTGTGAACTAAAAAAAGTCCTGGTATGAGTGGTACCCCCCCCATCCCAATTCCAGTTGTTAAATGAAACTACTCTGATAATCCAGTGGTACCCCCCCCACTCCACTCCCAACTATAGAATGATGTCCCCCCATCCCTGGGAACTTTGTAGAAAGAGGATCACATGAGAATTGAGATGCTGCATCTCAACTGGGCCATCCTGGGTAAATAAACTATAAAAACAAAGTGTCAGCAGTTGCTGGCCTTTATGGTCCCGCCCTCCACGGCAAGCAGTGGAAAATTTGAGTTCTAGACATAAGAGCACTGTTGGGTACCAGAGATCACAGGTTTAAAGCCTGCTAGAGCCAAGTACTCACTGTGCGAGCCTGAGCAAGTCACTTAACTTCCTAGTATGCCTGCCTATCTAGCTTCAGAAATGGGTGCAAGGAGGACCAGACTGGAAATGCAATGTTGCATCTCAGCAGAACTATCCTGAGTAAATCCATTGTAAAAACGAGTAAAAG
This sequence comes from Neoceratodus forsteri, assembly GCA_016271365.2. NCBI lineage: Eukaryota > Metazoa > Chordata > Ceratodontiformes > Ceratodontidae > Neoceratodus > Neoceratodus forsteri. Next base: position 1,397,260,928 of record CM028129.1, on the reverse strand, counting down.
TAGGACACCGATGGAAATGATGGAAATGAGATGTATCCCAGCTAGCCTTTTCTGTGGGAATAAATTATAAAATACAAATGAATAACCTCCCTTAGAGCCAAATACCCGCTGTGTAACCCACAGCAAGATGTTTAACCTCCCAATGCTCCAGTCCACCCAGCTGCAGAAATGGGTAAAAGTGGAACCCCAGTGGAAATGTGATCTTGGATCTTAGCTGACATATATCCTGTCAACATAAATTGTTAAAAGGCACAAAAAAAAAGAACATTGCTGCCAGCTGCCACCCTTTTTTGGACCCCCTGTCCCCCACTGGCAGAGTGGTCTAATGGTTAGAGCACCACTGGGAATCGGGAGATCATAGGGTTGAACTTCACTACAGCCAGATAGTCACTTTGGGGGCCTATTCACAAAAGTGCAGAGTGGGCTATGCACTGCACAACTTGTGCACATAGCCCACTCCTCACCTGCCCAGCCTCTGCGTGCATTCACAATGCACATACGCCCCCCCATGCACCCAATCCCCTGGCCGATTGCAGATTTCTGCACGGGGGCAGGCCTGGGGGTGGTATTGGGGGGGGGCGAGCCAGCACTCCACTCTTTCACTACGGTGCAGAGTGCTGTGCATGGGGGCTGCCAGCTACGCTTTTGCAAGGCAGCCATAAACCGTTGGGGCCAGTTACACCCCCAAGGGAAGCAGCCGCTGGACGCGGCAGACACAGTGGGGGGCATCTACCTCCCAATAGGGATGCCCCTGCTGTTGGGGCACACCAAGAGGTCAGGGTGGTCAGCCGGGGTACGCCCCTCAACAGCATAGTTGGTGCTCTGCATGCCAGCAGACAATATGGCACCCCATGGGCACAAGGGGAGCCACTGCAGGACCTTGCCAGGGCAGCCAATTGACTGCCTGCTTGGATCTGCCACTCCACACCCACCTGTCCCTCATGGACCTGTGCACTGGGGGGGGGGCACTGCCACACCTGGGAGCTGGAAGGGGGCTGGTGTTCATGAATGTGGCCCCCTGTACGGATCTCCCAAGGGTGCAGAATTGCCTGCCTGAATATGTGCCTTCGGGGTGCACATTAGTGAATAGGTCCCTTTGTGACTTTAAAGTGACACTGGCAACCCCCTTAAGCCTCAAAGTGTCCTTAGTTTAAAAAACTCATTTAATGATTGCTCACATTCTACAGATACTGCTGATGCAGCTGGTTGTTTGATTTGATTCTTTTCTTCTTTTAAAAAGTGAAAAACGGACTGCTCACCATACTGGTGTTACCACACAAAAAATGTTTGTTTACATTCCTTGATCAGCTCCTGCTGCATCTTTCCTGGACAAAAGAACACCCCCAACACAGTGTAGCCACTCATTATGCAGTGGGAGTGGAGGAGACTATTGCATTATATGTGGCTGCACTTTGAGTTTCCACTGTTCAGGAAGAATGCAATAAAACTATATAAACAGAATTTGAAACAAAACAAGATTGGTTATAACATATTGAATAATACATTGGGTGGAGTGCATAACAATAATTTTACACATACCTGAGGTGTTGGTTGCTACATAAACCCCAAAAGCAAAGCTTGAGTGTGTAAAATTTGAGTTTTACACACCACCCCATGTTTTATTTTATATAATATACTGGGGAGCATTTTCTCACCTGCTTCATTTAAATAAAAAAAACTAAAAAAAAACTGTGTGGCCAGTAGATGGAGCTGCTGTTTATAGCATTAAAGCAACATTGATTGTGTTATTTAAAATCCCTTCACAATCATTTTCATTATTTGTAATCACTTAACCCCCCCACCCATCCTTTTTTTTCTCTCTCTCTGTCTCTCTCTTTCTCTTTCTGCTTCTCGTCCTGTGTCTGTGTACGTAGGTGAACTGTAGCGGTACCAGTAGTTCAGCTACGGTTGGGCTGAAGTACTACTATTTACTTTCTCTCTTTTTTTTTTACCTCAAAGTGGGAGAAGCACAAAGTGCAACCAGGAACAAAACCGAAGTAGGTTTACCTGTATTGTGAGGTAATAAAGTATCATTGGTGATGTCTTTCTGACCTGTGGCATTATAGGTGGTGAGACAGTGCATCTGGCAGCAGTGCAGGCATGCACAGAACAAAAGAAACCCACTGCCTGTTCACTGTTTTAACCAGTTGGTTATAACGGTGAATTATAACTGGGTTTCCCTATGGGAGAAAGTGCTACCCAGTTATAATACATTAGCGTGCATTTCAATTCTACTAAGCAAGGATGCAGATAAAACAACCAGCAGCATCAATGAGTTTTAGAGAAGCTAAGCAATCATAAAATGTGGGTTTTTAACTAGAAATAATATGATGCAAAAAAGGTTGACAGTGTCCCTTTAAGCAGTCACTTAACCTCCCAGTGTTCCAGTTCACCCATCTGCAAAAATATGTATTAGCAGGCACCCCACTGGAATATAGAAACAGAAAACATTGACAGATAAAGACCCATTGGCCCATCTGGTCTGCCCAAAATGCTGTGTTACATCTCAGCTGGACTGTTGGGTAATTACATAGTAAAATGGATAAACCAGGAATCCTTTAAATTAAGTTACCCTCCCTCATGAGCTACACATAGCAATTTATCTACAAAACTTGCAAGCAAACATTGTGATATAGACAATGCAGATTTTTTTAAGTATTATTTTTCTTTTGAGGAGAACTTTATTTAAGCCACAGGCAGATACTGTATCTGCCACTATGATCTGAGCAATAGGTTTGCATATGAGTTTGCAGCTCCCCCCTTAGCTATTCATACCTAAACAGATTGCATGAATTTCACTACTTGCTAAGACTGCAGTCTGCAGTCTGAGTGCTGCCTGCTGGGCTACATTCAAGCCCCAGATGGAACTAATTTGAATTGACTGATTAAAACCCTACTCAGCAGTCCTGTAACTGAGTCTGATGTCAGCAAAACTGAATCACTCAGTGTGAATATAACACTAATATTCAGAAATTGCAGGAAAAAAAGTGTGCGTGACTACAAGAGGCACTACAAGCTACACTTGTTAGCTTCTAAAACTAGACCAGGGAAACAGATGCCAAAAATCCCAGACACTTGCAAAGCAAACCTTTCAATTAAAATTGTTAACCAGTATTTATAAAAAAACAAAACAAGACGCTGCATCTGTAAAATTTCACATACACCTGGGGTTATGTTATGCTTTGATAAACCCTCCAACCCCTTGAGCTTCATTCTCAGTCTTCATGTAGCATCACACCCCTTAAGTGTGTATATAATTCTGGTTGCGTGCATCAACCCATGTATTATTTTTTTATGTAAACTTGGCTGCTACATGGTTGCAAATCATCTAAAAAAATAATAGTATTTATAACTTACCAAACTGGTTGGGTAAATCAATTGACAGTGAATGAAATGAGACAAATAATAATAATATCCTTCACTGTTTGGGAAATGGATAGTTCTGGTGTTGCCTGCTCTTGTTTCTAATAAATATATGAGACAGAGGAAGAGAGATAGACAGAGAGAGAGAGAGAGAGAGAGAGAGAGAGAGAGAGAGAGAGTGCAGTGTTTACGGCAGCAACCGTAGCAACCTATTTATCTTCCCTTTCATAATGTGTTAATAAAAACAAGACATAACATGCCCAACAAAGAACAGTGTAGCAGCTATTTAGTTAAGATAAATGTCTATTGAACTGTTAACTAAATATGTTTTTACACCAAGCTATTATTAATGTATGATAACATTTCAGTCACTTATATTGGCATTATAGTGTTGATTAATGCATGGAGGTCTACATCATGTCTTACTTAAAACATCACCCTTGTAATATAACACAATTAGCTCCATCTAGTAGGTACTGTATAAAGAATAATGGACAGTGTAAGGTACACAGCAAGGTTATACTGGGTAGTGAGGGGTTCTGGTTTGCCGGTAGTGGCATAACCCTGAGACACCCAGCAGAGCTCAAGTAGATCTTTTAGAGTCTAATATTCTTTATATTCTATAGATCCAGAAATAATTTAAATTAGTTTTCTCCTTAATTGCCTCCCCTGTTATCTCTCCTTTAGGTCCTGCTACTGTTACCATTGCCCCATCTACTCTTCCATGGTACTGCATCCAGGGTTGTCTCCCCACTATATCCTTGGGAGGTCCTTAAAGCCACATGCTTCATTTCTATCCCTAACAAGTGTCCCCTTTCCTTTGAGGATGCAATGCTAGGAGAAGGATACACTGCAGTGGCTAGGGAGTTTGGAAGATGATTGCCCTTGAACAATGTAGACTTGGTTGCATGGAGGCAGCTAAGACAGCTGCCATCAGACATAGGGGCTGGCTTTTTGCTTCTTACATTCTTCCATCCCTGGGACACAGGACCATTAAAGGGAAGTCTCGCACCTGCAGTGCTGTGTATTTGCTTACCTCATTCCTCCCATGTCATATTCATTCCCTCTCTCTGTATTTCCAGTCAGCAATTGTGGTTTAAGTAAGCATTAAACCACAACAGAGCATGGTTCTACTATGGAATAAATCCACGATTGGGGGGCATGAGGCCACAGGCCAAGTGCCTCCAACCACCCAACCAAGGATTAATTCCACAGCAGAACCATGCACTGGAGTGGTTTAATGTGCTTATAACATGGCAGGTACAGAAACGGGGAGTTATGCTTTATAAGAGATTGTAACATGACATCCTATATTAGGAAGTACAATAAATGATGAACAGTCATTCAATTACTGATTACATGCAGATGTGACCAACATTTCAGAATATGTTTTCATTTTGGCTGACTTACATTCGTGAACTGTGGAATCATCTGTTTTTCTGCTGTGTTTGCTGTTTGGGATTTGGCTGCTGTGCATTATGGGAAATGCATATATTTAAGTGCACAGGAGATTTCAGCTCTGTGGTAGGTGTTCCTGCAATTCCCCTTGGCAGGCCAACAGATGGCTGTGAAACTTCTGGTAGTTGCTACTGCAATTCCTTTGGCTGGCCAACAGATGGCTATGAAACAATGCTAGCAGCAACACACTGTTTTATAGCCATTTTTAGATCAATTTCCAAATGTACAGATATGAGCTAAGCTAAAAAAACTTTCATAGACCAAGTTAAAAAAAAGAGCCCACATTACATAGCCATATAGATGTTTTCAAGCTACTGCAGATAAAGATTATCACAGGGGGAATAGATATGGTGGGTACACTGTTGTAAAATGGGGAGCACATATGGTAAGCACTCTACCATGGATTAATTCAGAAGAAACCATCACATACAGGATGCTGAAATGAGGAAGAGATATGTTGCGTACTGTACTATAGATTAATTGAGAATTAATCAATGGTCACCTGATGCAGTTTCTCCAATCAGGTGCAACCCTTTCTCTTCCCCATATTACGAGGAGCATTTGAAATGTAAACAATACATTTTTTAAACTAAGGGATCCAGCTCTCCATTTTCACAGGTGCTGAAAGGAGGATATGTGTGTCATCTGTGCAAAGGGAGCATTCAGTCTAATACTCCCCCACAACATGTTACAACTGTCTTACAGTAAGAGATGAGTAGCACAAAGGAACAGCTTTTTTTTCTTGTGAATGAAATAATTTTAGATGTATTATTTGTTATGCACACATAAATGCTACTAGTACTCCACAATGTGTGAGTGGTGTGACAGTACTATCTTAAGCCATAGCAAACTTAAAATAAAATATGGATAGGAAGCATTGAAGATCTTATGCTTACTTCTGAGCTGTTGCTTCAGTAACACCAAAGAATGGGAGGGGCTGTATTACAAGTGCTTCATTTGCATATAAATGGAGGCTTGCTTGATACTTTACAAGCTCATGTCAGAGTCTCAGAATCTAGAGATATGTTACAACAGAAAAAAAAACTGATCTCTCATTGACATACTTGCAGTAGCTGATGTAATGTATGAAAAATATGTCAGAAATATTCAATTCATAAACAGTAGTCTTCTCCTTTAAATCACTGTGCTCTTTTACAACCATTCTACATTGTCCCAGCCATCCCAGGCTGAAGCATCCCATGTGCTACCTCTACCTGTTGCCAGTAGGCAGCCAAGTAGCTGGGTGTGCTAACCACTCCAAGAGGCATTGCTATCATGATAAGGAGATCTGGGGCCTGAGTTTGAAGCCAAATGATGGGGATCTGGGGCTCACTTAAGCTGTAGAAATATTACTGTTCTCTGTTAAAAAAGCAACACATTTCTGTAACTTTTTTCTTGGCTTTTCCTACTTTTTATCTTTTTTCCTTCTGTGTCATCTTTTTGTTTCCTTTTTCAGGTGAAGACTTTACATGGAGATTAAAGTTCATTGAATCAATGTCCTACTTATTAAAAATGGGTAGGGTTGGGCAGATGGCTTTGAAGGGAAATTTATTTATTTTTTAAACTATTTTTAGAGTACTGTGCCACATGCTTCACCCTCCCAGCAAGACTGAAGTGCTGAGATAGGTTCACTGGGTCACTCAGACTACCCCCTAAAATAATCCCACTACTGATATATAAAATTACATTTTTGAGAGAACTGAATCACATGCTGCACTCTACCTGCATGCAAGGCACTGGCAGTGACACTGACACAAAGGACCCCTAATTTCCTGTGTTGGTAGCTTTCCCTTTCAAGGGAGGGCTGCCCACCCTGAAAGAAAAAGGTACTGATAAAAAAACCTTTTTTTAACACTTTTGTAGAGTACCAGGCGGCATGCTGTGCCCTCCTATCAAGACACTGACACTGATATACTCTAGCTCCACTGTACCACTGCGGCTGCTCTCTGAGGCCGTAAACTACCAATACATATAAGTTATTCTTTTAAATATATTGTTTAAGGTACTACACAGGCTCTGTATGGAACTGCAACTGACATATGTTCACTGATCGTGTTGCTATGGCTGCTCCTTGAAACCACAGTTAATGACAGAAGAAATTTATTTTTTATAAAAAGAACTGTTTTATTTACCTTTCACAGAATTATGCTGCCTGTATTTTCTGAAGTAGCAGGCACTGGGACTGACTGTTATGTCCAGCACTTGTCTCATACATCTCATGGTTTGGTAGTGGTTTAAACCCCCCCCCTCAAAAAACTGACAGCTCCTTCATAAACTTACAGTACTCTCTTGCCTTTCACTGATTCAGATTTGACCCTTCTACATAACACAACTGTCACAGGCAAACAATAATACATCCTGATATGTTTAGTAAAAGAAATCAATTGATTTTCTTCCCTCTAGTCCTCAGCACATCAGTGCCACTTCCACCCACACACACTGACTAGCAGCGATCAACATACCTGTCAAGAACCCTTCACTTTTACCCACCCACAATTAGAATTGAGCAAGGTATAGTTGGAATTGAAAAACAAACAGTGAGGTAGTAGGGAAAATGTTAGCAAAAAGAATACAGGCCCTGTAAAAAGAAAAAATTAGAAATAACTTTAATCAAAAAATACAGAAGGGCAAGTATTGACCGAGCAGGATGAGAGTGCAAAATAATTTTCAGCATTTTTTTCTGCTTTATATATTTGTGAATGCCATCCTACAGAAGAAGAAATTGCATATTATGAAAAATATGGTTTAAATAAAATAACAGACTATGAGGCAGAGAAATTGACTCAGCCGATAACAACTTTAGAAATTACAGAAATACTGCACAATATGGCAAAGGCTAAATGTCCAGGATTGGGTGGCTATACATTGGAATTCTGTTTGTTCTTTGCATCTACCATGGTGCCTCTGTTGGAAAAACTATACAACCAAATACAAACATTACATAAAATCCCCAGCTCCTTTTTTAGGGCCCATATTTCATTGATACTAAAGCAAGGAAAAGACAGCAACAGAGTAGAGAACTACAGACCAGTGGCAATTCTCAATGTAGTCTATAAAATATACACTAAAATACTAAATAACAGGATCTTGCCACTACTAAATAAAATCATTCATTCATAACAACCAGACAGGATTTATTCCCACGAGAACTATACAGCTAGGACTGCACAAGATACAGTTTATCATAGAATACCTTATGAAATCCAATATACCAGCAATCTTTTTGGGTTTGGATGTTACTAAAGCATTTGATGTGCTGGAACAGGAATATCTCTATGGGGCACTAAGAAGTTTTAATTTCCCAGACAAATTTATGGAAAATATAAAAACAATTTACAGTAGGCCTTTGGCACAAATAAAGATCAATAATACCTTTTCAGATCATATAGAGCGCCATAGAGGAGTGAAGCAGGGTTGTCCCCTCTCACCATCCTTATTTATTATTGGATTGGAACTATTACTGAACGAAATAGGGTCAAATAGTGAAATAAAAAGGGTCAAGATAGCCTCACAAGAGACCAAACTAAATGTATATGCAGACAATGTACTACTCCTATTACAAGACTCAGAGATAAGTCTACAAGAACTGAAAATAATAGTAAACACATTTTCTAACATTGCAGGGTACAAAATAAATGAACAAAAATCAGAAATAATTACATTTAATATAGATAAGCCAGAGAATCTACAACAAAATTATAAAAGCAAATATACAGGAGAAAGGAATGAAACACCTAGGAATCAATATAAATAGAAGTTGGAGAGATTCTGTATTTTATACCATAAAGAACTATATGATTCTTTATGCAATATATTTTTAGGATGGAGTAAAATTCCTTTGTCATTATGGGGCAAGATCCAGACCATCAAGATGGTGGCAATTCCTTTTCTCTCATACAGGTTGCAAACTATCCTTACTCCAATTCCTCCTATATGGTTTAAACAGATAAATAACCTATTTAGGAAATTTATCTGGAACAATAAACCTACTAGAGTTTATTGGCACTGATTATGCTTGTCTAAAGACCAAGGAGGTTTGGCTTGTCCTGACATTGAGGTTTGTCACATGGCCTTTTTTGGTGAAGCTGGCAATTAAATGGGCTTTAGATGAAGAAGATATGGATTATGAAATTGCATATCTAATGGTGAAAGAAATATATAAAGTTGGGGGGATTATAACTGCATTGTGGATACTGTGTTAGATAGATCTAAACCTGCTCCAGTGCAGAGGTCACGAAATGCAAAGGCGGCGGGAAAGCTGGAGGATACTTTCCACCTGGTAGATGTGTAGCAACACCAGCATCCGACCAGTCGTGACTACAGCTTTTTTTCGCATGCTCACCATTCGTATGCTAGACTGAATTGGCTGCTAGTTAGTTCATTCCTCCTGTCTGGGGTGGGTCTAACAAAACCCAATATTGGTGTTGGACCATGCATACCTGGTGGCCTCCGTCATTGGGGGGGGGGTGCCATCGGCAAGACCATGGAGCCATGACTCGCTGCTGTTGAAAGATGGAAAATTCACTGAATTTATGTCAGAGATCATTGGGAAGTTTTTGCACCACAATAAAAAAGGGGACACTACACATGGAATGAGATGGAAAGCATTAAAAGCATATATTCAGGGGAAGGTGATTACATATGCAGCTCACAAAAAGAAAACATCCTCACAAGAGTATGAGAAACTTAGATGTAAGATAGAGGCACATGAAGAAGCCCATATGAGTAGGTCTACCCCAGCTTTGTACCATATAGTACAGAAATTGAAATGGGAATATAATCTTATGTGCATGGCAACTTTGAGCATGCCATCTTATTGTCACATGCAGGAGCATATTTTGATGGGGATAGGGGAGGAAAATATCTGGCATGGCAGTTAAGAAAGAGGGAAGGGGAGAGGACAATTGGCCAGATAAAAACTTGGGATGGTGCATTGGCTTCCCTGACCCTGCAAATTGGAGCAGAATTCAGTGCATTCTATAAAGCCTTGTACACTTCAGAGGCAAACCCCACTACCCAACAAATGGATAGTTTCTTTAGCAAATCCTCAGTACCCACTACGTCAGCCAAGGAGACACAAGCTTTGGACTCCCCCTTGTTAGAAGAGGAGGTTCAAAGAGCAATAAAAGCACTAAAAGAAGGGAAGGCCCGGAGTCAGATGGTCTGCCCATAGATTATTTTCAAAATATACCCCGCTATTACTAGACCCTCTGCTTGACATGCTGGGTGAGAGCTTAGAAAAAGGTGTGCTTCCACCCTCCACACGGTCAGACACAATAACTGTACTGCCCAAACCAGGTAAGGATCCTACGGCATGTGCGTCATATCGACTGATATCTCTGTTAACCGCAGATTACAAGATCCTTGCAAAAGTGGTGGTGACCCAACTCAAACCCTTACTCCCCTCTCTGATCCAATTAGATCAGACAGGATTTGTTAAATGAAGATAGGGTAAAAAATAATATTAGGAGAACACTGAACATGATACACAAATGAGGGAAAACTGCCCAGTGCCACGGGGCAGCCATACTGGTACTGGATGCAGAGAAAGTATTCTACCATGTGGAGTGGGGATACGTGTTTGAAACCTTGAGGTACATGGGGAATAGTCCTGCAGCTCCTGAGCTGGGTGAAGATGTACCCTCTGCCCAAAGCACAGCTGGTCATCAATGGGGAGCTAACACAACCATTTACCCTGACCAGAGGAACCCAGCAGGGTTGCCCGCTATCCCCTCTTTTGTATGCAATTTCTCTGGAAACGGTAGCAGCAGCCATTAGGCAACACATGGGCATCCAATGCTTTCAGGGTGGGGGAAGGGACCACAAGGTAGCTCTTTATGTGGATGACCTGCTACTGTACCTGCAGTACCCAGTAAGGGATCTGCTAGCTGTGCACTCCTTGCTGCAATAATACAGCACCCTCTCAAGCCACAAGCAGGGCGAGCGCGCATCGTCGCGTGCAAAGACACGCGTGTCTACCGCATGTTTGGCGTGTTCAGCGTGTTAAGGCAGTGAAGTGCTCCCAAGTAATTATTTAAGGAGGCTGTTCAATTAATCCTGGCACTATTTTGTGTAAGCCACTTTGTTCAGATTTACATATTAAGTCCTGTGTCCTCTAAAGTTAATTTACCACAATGACCACCTTAATAGATACCCCTACTCTATCATGTATAACTGCTTTGCCTCCCCCTGTCATTACCATCATGACATTAGATGGTGATGTGGGTATTAAATGTAATCTGTACTCTATGTATCAGTTGGTTCAGTGCTTGCCCTGTGCGCGGATTCTGCTTATACCTGTGACAAATGCATTACTAATAAGGAACTTAACACAGAGATTGCCACATTTACTTCTAGGCTACTCCAATTAGAAAACAGCCAGAAGGATATGCTACTTAGGTTTACTCAGCTGGATAAAGCTGCTCAGCCAAACTCTCTACCGTTTGAAGGTTTGCTTACTGGTTCCCAGCCAGGTACTTCCATCCAGAGCCTAAATTATAATACATCCTTTACCAGCTCTCATCCCATACTTAATAATAATATCACCATTGATCAGGAAGACACTCCATCAACAAATAAACATAGGAACCGGGGAAGGGATGTCGTTTGCGACACTGAAGCACATCCAGATTATGATACTAACTGGTCCCAGGTCCCAACAACTAGAGCATTGAAAAGGGGCCGTAAAGCTGAACAGTTTTTCTTACCAACCCAAAATGCTTTTTCTGTATTAACAGAGTCAGCAGGCCTCTGCTCACCCATTATGGACCCAGGGAGGAGGTCCTCAAGGGAACACAATGGTTATACATAACACTCCAGTTCTCTTGTTATCAGTCCCTATTAAGTCCCATACTTATCCTACTCCTCAATTGGGCAACAAAGTATTACCATCGAACAAGTTATTACCATTAAACACATTAGGGATGGATATTAACACTCCCACAATTGTCCCACAACCTAACACTCTCCCAGGTGTTTGTGACGCACCAATGCAAAAAAAATCAGTCTCAAGTTTTTTAGGTGACTCCATAATCAAACATTTGGATAGAGCTGTTTGCAATCCAGATAAAGCCAACCGCACATGTTCTAGTTTCCGGGGAGCTAAAATTTCTAATATTACAAAAATGTTACCTGACATTATCTCCAATTCTGGATCCAATCCACTTGTTATAATACACACAGGTATAAATGACATTAATAGTATGCACCCCTTACAAATAAAGAAAGATTATGTTGCCATTTACAATTTATTGGTTGACAAGGGATGTACAGTCGTTTTTTCCGAAATTCTCCCAGTGCCAAGAGCTACTGATCTCGTTACTGCCAACATTAAATCTATAAATGAATGGTTAAGAAAGTGGTGTCTTAAACAGAACATTGACTGTATCACACATTGGGAGAGCTTTTATGGAAGGGACTCACTTTTCTGCTGGGATGGTCTCCACCTCAGCAGATGTGGGAGTACTATTTTGGGTAAATCTATAAGTTCCATTATAAACAAGCATTTAAACTAACAGACTTGGGGGGAAAATGGTCACTCTGCCTATTCTCTAACTGGGACCAACAAATATTCTAGTAATAAGTGCTGCAATTTTTTAGCATTTAATGCAAGATCTTTAAACCAGTTGAAGAAGTCAGAACTTGAGCTCAAATGTATTCAACAGGAACTTCATATCATAGCAGTTACTGAGACTTGGTGGGACTCCTCCTCAGGCTGGACCAGGGAAATACCAAACTTTAAGCTCTATCATAAGGAGAGAGAAAATCGGCTAGGGGGAGGAGTCTGTTTATATGTTAGAGAAGATATTCTATCATATGAAATTCCTACTCTCACCTCCACAGAATCATTACGGGTCACTATCCAACTAAAAGGTCACCCTAAGTTTATATTGGATGTTTGCTACAGACCTTCATCTGCAGACATATCCTATACCTCCAACCTAATTAATGTTATCTCTGATATAGCTGGTAAGGGAGATACTTTGATCTTAGGTGACTTTAATTTTCCAGGTATGAACTGGTTATCCTCCCATGGTATTACAGAACAAGAAAAAGCATTTGTCACTACCTGCATATACCATGGTCTCGAATAATTGGTAGATTCACCCACTAGGGGCTCAAATTTACTTGATTTAGTTATCACTAATATTGAGAACTTGATCTTTGATGTGAAAATATTAGCCCCAATCGAAAACAGTGACCATAACTCAATTAATTTCAGTATTAACATCAACAGCACTAAACCCATTAATAATTCTACTTATAAGGACTATAATAATGCAAATTTTGACTTAATTAATATAAAAATCACTGAAATTGATTGGGAGGAAAAATGTAGGAATAAATCAGTTAATTGTGCCTGGACTGAACTAAAGGACTATATTCATTATTTGGAAAATAATTTCATCAATACCTTAAAAAAATATAATAAGAAAGTTAAAATCCCTATCTGGTTCAATAAATCCATTAACAAATTAATTAAAAGAAAGGAGACTTTGTTCAAAAAACTTAAAATAAATTCAAATTCTTATATCAAACTTCAATATAAAACCGTGGTTTCTTCCCTAAAATCAGCCATTAAACATGCTAAATTAAGATTTGAATTCAATTAACTCATTCAAAGACAAGTCAAAAATATTTTTTCTCATACATTAATAATAAGAAAGGTAATAATAAAACTATGGGCCCAATACTGTACAATGGGAATCCTATTTCTAATGATGTTGAAACAGCTAACCACTTTAATAACTATTTTTGTTCAGTTTTCAATCCACCAGATGTTTGTCCTGTAATTGTTAATGATATGTCTCAAATTCCCCCCTTTACTTATGATGGGATCCTTCAAACTTTATTAACACTTAATAAAACTTCAAGTCCAGGCCCCGACAATATTTACCCAAGGTTTTTATTTGAAACTGCTAAATCATTGGCCATCCCATTAGTGTTGTTGTTTAATAAGTCATTACTTGAAAAAGCTGTCCCAGATGACTGGCGCTCTGCTACTGTTGTCCCTATTTACAAGAAAGGAAATAAATCCAACATCCAGAATTATAGGCCTATAAGCCTTACAGCTATATTAGGGAAAGCAATGGAGAGGCTAATTAAGGATCGGTTTGAAATAGAAATAGACAATTTAGGTATTAAGGATAATACCCAGCATGGCTTTAAACAAGGTCATTCCTGTTCCTCGAACTTAATCTCCTTCTATAATAATATTAGTAAATACCTAGACAATAAAATCCCATTTGATGTCATATTACTAGATTTCAGCAAGGCTTTTGATAAACTATTCCATTCTATTCTAATGAATAAATTACTTAAATCTGGTTTTTCACCATGTCTCATAAACTGGACTGCAAGCTGGTTGCAAAACAGGATCCAAACAGTAAAAATAAATGGTTTCTTTTCACAAATTGGTAAGGTCACAAGTGGAGTCCCCCAGGGCTCTGTGTTGGGCCCCTTGTTATTTAACATCTTTTTAAGTGACATGCCTGTCTCTCCCAATAGTCATTTATCTAAATTTGCTGATGATACGAAATTGGGTGGTGGGGTTCATACCATTCCTGCCATTAGATCTCTTGTAAACGATCTTCACTGTATTGAATCTTGGGCAATGCACAACTCTATGACCTTTAACACTGACAAGTGTTCTGTTCTTCATTTTGGTAACAAAAACCCAAAGACTAATTACTACTTTAATAACATTTTGTTAAAATCCTCCACTAAAGAAAGAGATCTAGGCATCATAATTGACAATAAGTTATCTCTTAATTATCATTATAACAAGGTGATTAGATCAGCTAATGTTTTAATGAAGCAAATTAGAAGAACTTTTGTCAGTAAGTCTGAGCACTGCTTATTACCTCTATATAGGACTTATATTAGACCTCATCTGGACAATGGATCATCTTTTTGGAACCCTTACCTTAAAGGTAATACTACTCGTTTGGAACAAATCCAGAGACGGTTCACCAAAATGGTACTACGGCTAAAATCTTTTACCTACTAATCCTGACTTAAAGAAACTGGACTCTCTCCTCTAGATATGTGCAGGTATGGGGGGACATTCTCTTTGTCTACAAACTACTTAAATTTTCCACTCTAATGAATCATTGTGGACTCATTTTTGCTGACAAAAGAATAGTGGGTAGACGTCACAATCTACAATTAGCTGTAGAGTGGGCAAATACTAATAAACTTAATAATTTCTTCTCCATCAGAGTTGCTAAATATTGGAATTCCTTACCACAAGACCTGGTTAATTTAGCTAATTTTGATTTATTCAAATCCCACTTAGACCTATGGATTAATTCTCATTACTGTAGTAACTAATGATCCTCTGTTTGAGGAGGACAAACATGATGGACCTTGTGCCTTCTTTTGTCCCATTCTTTCCAGTATTTCCAGTAAGGTGAACTGGTCTAAATGTGAACTCCTTCCCATAGGTTCAATGAACCACCCAAAACTTTCTCAGGTGCTGGGTGGCCTGGTTATGGTTAACTCATTAAAATATTTGGGTAGGGGGGCACTGATGAGCAGCTAACTGAGCAGACGTGAATTTCCATGCTGCTCCCTCTTCACGGCTATAATTTTTAAAATAAAAGTTACCAAGTGTCCAAAAGTGTGATCAGCGAGTAGCAGATGGTGTGCGAACTTGGGATGGATGAATATTTGGCATCGGGACCCTCTAAGAGCCAGAGGACTGTGACAAAAAGCGCAAAGAAGGTTGGTGATGGTTGTGGCATGGTTTTCTTTTCAGCAGCAGAGGTGGCGGCCCTTGGAAGAGAGTTTACAGGGCAAGTTATAACAGCACTGGAACCCCAATTAATCAAGCTCGAAGGAAAACTCGATCTGAAATTACAAGAGATACAAGAGCAGCAGGTAGTGCAGGCTGGCAGAATGACGGAGATGGAGGAGAGAATATCACATATGGAGGACAAGTTGTTGGTGACTCCTGGGCTCATGGTGGCACTTCAGAAGGAGCTGAATGAGCTAAAAGAAGCATTCGATTACCAGGAAAACTATCACAGGTGATTAAATCTTAGACTGAGAGGGTTACCGGAAGGTATGGAAGGAGAAAGTGTGCTGGACTTTTGCTCAAAAGTATTGCCTGGGCTACTAGGCCTGCAACCTGTGAAGGGTAAATTAAAGCTTGAGAGGGCTCATAGGGCCGTGATGCCAAAACCTGCGAATGACCAGCCTCCGAGACAGATAATATTTAGGTTCCATCATTTTCAAGATAGAGAACTAATGCTGAAGGCATATCGGGAGAAAGGAAAGGTGGAATATGAAAGTCACCATCTATTTATGTCGCAGGATTATTTGGCCAGGCTTTTGAAAGGAAGGAAGGCATTTAATAGTATAATGCTGCAACTGCGTGATCTGAAAGTGGAAAACTTCCTGATTTACCCAGCTACATTAAAAATAAAACATGAAGGCGCTACATATTCATTTTGGGAAGTGGAAAAAGCAGAGGAATTTGTGAGGAGTCTAAGGCAAAAGTTGCGCTGAGTCCTGCACGGAGATCTGGGTCAGGGAGCTGAGGGCTCTGCAATGAGACTTGAGAGATGAAGCGCAGATGTAAATATGGAGGATCGTTCATTTATTTTGGTTCTGGAGATACTGTTTTTTTGATGCCAGAGGTCGTGCTGGTGAAGATGGGAGGCTTTGAGAGGATGAGGACATTGCCCCATGTTGGGAAGAGCTGGGGGACTTGGAAATGGATGGAGAGTGGTGGAGCGCTCAGAAAATGGCGGGGAGAGACATGGAGGAAAGGGACAGAGGCAGAAAACAGGAGTATGGTGAGAGGAGGAATTAGACCCGATGGTGGAGTTACCTGGCTGCAGGAGAGATTGCCATAAGCCCAATGATGAAAAGAACTGCCTCTGATAATGTCTGGGTGCAGGTACGAGGACGGTTGGGGAGAGGGGCTTAGTGCAATTTTTTTTAAGCCGGGCTCTTTCCCTGCTAGCTCCTTCTGCTGATACCCATAATTGTATGGAGCAATTTTGTGTGGCAATAGCTAAACGGGGGATAAGGCAGAGAAATGGAGGAAGAGAAAATGCCGATCTGAAGGGGAATAGGATGGAGAAAATGAACTGGGGGTGGGGATAGGAGAAGAGATATGCTGAGAATGGATAGGGAGGGCTATTATGGGGCATAAAGATTAAGTGGCCATGGGGGAGCGTGAACGCCTGTTGCAGCACCTGGGGATGAGGCCGACACTTGGGTCAGGGAGACTATTAGTGTCTAAGGACCCAGGGGAGGGCAGGGGATGGGAGGTGGGAGGTAAGGATTGAGCTGGGGGGGCGGACATTTCAAGATAAAAAGGAGGAGGAGGAGCGTGGGAAGGGAAGGGAGGGGGTAAAGACAAAGGCAGCAGTGGAAAATGGAAGGGGGAGGAGATCACATGGAGGATGGAGGGAAGAAAGTTAATAAAGGCGAAATGAAAGGGGAGAACATGGTGGGGGAAGAATGGGTCATAGAGGGAAGAAAGGAAAGGGGATGTGTGTATATAGTTATCTGTTTAAAATGTTGTTGAGAGTGTGTATGTTGTTATTACAGTTTCTTGTTTTCTATGAACAAAGTGCAACCAAAGAAGTTAAATATATAAACCTTCATGATACTGATGGAAAGATGATGATGAAAGGGAAAAGAGGAGTATGCATAGATGGCGATTAGTAAAAATGTGAATGTAATCACCTGGAATGTCAGAGGTATTACAAATCCAGTAAAGAGGTCTATGTTGCTGTCCGCCCTTCAAAGAGGGGGCGCCCATGTAGCTTTGCTACAAGAAACGCACCTAACAGAAGTAGAGCATGCCAAACTGACCAGGAGAAAGGTGGGGAAATGCTATGCAGCTTCGGCCTCAGTGCGTAAAAGGGGGCTGGCGATATTAATACATAAGGGGCTGAACTTAGAGGTGCAGAGAATAATCAGGGATATGAAGGAAGGGAGATATATTTTTGTTGTGGGGACCCTGGATGGAGAACAGATTACCTTGGGTTCAGTATATGCCCCAGCAGTATTGGAATACCAATTGTATGCCTCTTTGCTGGATTTATTGGTGAGGGAGCAATTCCCAGGGCTAATAATGGGGGGGGGACTTGAACTGGGCCATGGACCCGAAAATGGACCACTCCGAGGGGAAGGGGAGAAGTTCGGGGGCAATGCAACAATGGCAAGAGGGAATGGCGGAATTGGAAATGGTGGATGTATGGCGAACTGCAAATCCGGGAGCGAGAGGATATACGTTTTTCTCGAACCCTCATAAAGTATGGATGTGGATACGCTATATATATGCTACGAGAGAATGGTACACACGGGTGGGGGAGGTACAGCACAGTCCAATACATGTATCAGACCATGCTATGGTGATAGTGAACATACAAGGTAGGGAAAGACGGGAGACGCCTCCTGCATGGAAATTTCCCACTTATCTGGCCCAGAATGAGGAATTTAGAAAGCACCTGGAGGATAGCTGGGATCTCTTCATGGCTACAAATGATAAGGAGGGCACCTCGAATAATATTTTGTGGGAAACAGGCAAGGTATTTATGAGGGGAGCAATTATTGAATATGTTTCCCGTATAAAGAAACAGAGATGTGCACAAAGGAAGGTGCTAGAATGTAAACTAAAGGAGTTAGAGAAAAGAGTGGCCCGAGGGTAAAAGGGGGAGGCCATTCAGGAACTGGGAGTAATTCGGGAGGCACTGAACGTGCATCTAAGGGCAGAAGCGGAGACAGCCAACCTGTTTAGTAGGAGATACATATTTGAATGGGGAAAAAAACAGGTCCAATGGTGGTTAATCTCATGAAGAGACACAGAGGGATGAATAGAATTTTGGGAGTGAAGGATGAAAAAGGCACTTTACAGAGAGAAAAGGAGATAGGGAATGCCTTTAGGGCCTTCTTTCAGAAGTTGTACCAGGCAGAGGATGAGGGAACAAAGGAAAGGATGATAGAATTTTTAGAGAAAATAAAAGTCCTGAAAGCCACACAGGCACAGAGGGAAAGGCTGGGAAAACCAATTATGGAGGGAGAGGTGCTGAGAGCTATTCAAAAGTTGCAGAAAGGGAAAGCGAGCAGCCCGGATGGGTATCTAGTGGAATACTACAAGATGTTGGGGACCCAGGTTGCAAAGGTATTGTGCAGAGTGTTTCAGCAGGGAGAAGGGTTGGAAAAGGTCAGCTTGCCAGATACATGTTATGATGCTAGTATATGCCTCATACCAAAGGAGGGAAAGGACCCTGCCCTGTGTGCCTCGTACCGGCCAATATCATTGTTGAATTGTGATCTGAAGATAATGGCTTAAGTTTTGGCCAGTGGGCTAGAGGAAATTTTACCGGGGCTGGTTCACCCGGACCAAACTGGGTTTATCAAAGGATGACAGTCGTATCATAATATGAGGAGGCTACTTAACGTGCTGTGGAGGGTAGGAAAGGGGAAAGAAGATATTGGGATCCTCTCGATGGACGCGGAAAAAGCATTTGATAGGGTGGAGTGGAAGTATTTGTTTGAAATACTGGGGAGGTTTGGTCTAGGTGAACCGTTCCTAGGGTGGGTAAAGGTGATGTATAGAAAGCCCAGGACGCAGGTAATTGTAAACAGGGGCAGGTCGGAGAGCTTCAACTTGGAGAGAGGTACGAGGCAGGGCTGTCTGCTCTCCCCGCTATTGTTCGGACTTGCTATAGAGCCTCTGGCAGTGGCAATTAGAGAAAGTAAGGACATACAGGGGTGGGAAGAGGAGGTGGCTTGCAGCAGAGATTGGCACTATATGCGAACGACATGCTGTTGTTTATGAAGAATCCTAGGAGTTCGGTTCCTGCTTCTTGGCCTTGATTGAGGAGTTTGGGAAAAATTTCGGATATAAAGTTAATTTGGGAAATCAGAAGTTATGTGGTTTAAGGGATCGCGTGAGGAGATTAAACACTGGGGGCTCAAAGTGGTGGGGGAGAGCATGACATATTTCGGGGTGCAGGTGGGCAGATCTTTGGGATCACTGTATAACTTAAACTATACCAAATTGATAAAAATTATAGAAGCGGACCTGAGAAGATGGGAGCACTTGCCCATGTCATGGCTGGGTAGAATCAATATAATAAAAATGAATGTGCTGCCTAGGATCCTGAATCCCTTACAAATGATACACCTGGACCTGTCCAAGGAGGATGTGAATAGGCTGGAGAAGGCCTTTACCGCTTTTATTTGGAAAGGGAAACGTCCGAGGTTGAGTCTAGGGAAGCTAAAGGCAGATAAGTAAAAAGGGGGGTTAAACTTTCCAGATCTGGAGAATTACTTCTCGGCTACACAGCAAAGATACGTGGCAGACTGGGTACATAAACCTGACGTAGCCAGATGGGTGGAATTGGAGCAGGGAGAGGCACGGGGAAACTAACAGCATATCTTCATACTAGAGGGTTAAGAGCGTATAAGAGGAGAAAAGAAGTGAACCCTATGGTGGTACAGGTACTGATGGCCTGGAAAGTGTTGAAGAGGAAAGGATGGACACAAGGGAAAGAGACACTCTTGCCGCCAGTGGTGGGGAATCCCTACTTTCGGCCAGGAATGGAGGATAGTGGATTTGGGAACTGGGAGCGAAAGGGAATAGGTAGCTTGGGGCATCTATTGGTGAATGGGCAGTTCTGCTCATTGCAGGAGTTGCAAGAAGTAGTAGGAAGGGATAAGAGGGATAGGTTCCGGTACTTCCAGACCAGGGCATATATGGGAAGTTTGAGAAAAGAAAATAAAGGGTTGTATGAAGCGGAACCGGTAGAGGGAATGATATATGCAGCTAAAAAGCAGGAAAAGAGGTTTATAGGCAGGGCTGCTAAGAGAAGGAAGGCTATATCACCAGATAGGACAATAAGGACCAGGAAATTCTGGGAGAGGGACCTTGGGAGGGAGATATCGGACCAGAACTGGACACTACTGCTGTAGAGGCACTCGGGAATAATGATATGCAACAAATATAAGGAGGCTTACTTTAAATTCAAACACAGAGTATATCTACCACCAGTAATAGTACACAAGGCGCATCCTGAAGTGTCGCCCTTATGTGGAAGGTGTGGTTCGGAAAGGGGAATGTATGTGCACTGCTTCTGGGAATGCCTGATACTGCAGAGATATTGGCAGGAAGTAGTGGATAGAGTGGGGAAAATAGCCGGAAGGGAGCTGCCAATGGACCCTCTAGGATATTTATTTGGAGTGGAGAATGGGGAGGAGGAGGAATGGGTACCGCTTCCCAGGTGGATTAGGGTACTGTTCATCTTGGCTCGACATGGGATTCAGAATACGTGGGTTTTGCAGGTGGCACCAACAGTACAAGGGTGGTGGAGGATGGTGTTACAGACATTGAGACTTGAGAGGCTGACATATGTGATGGGAGGAAGGGAAGAAGGATTTGAAAGGCACTGGGCCCCGTTCTTGGCCTCCCTAATGGAAGAAGAAAGTTGGATGTTATGGGAAGGTACAGGAGGATAAGAAAGGAAAAAAGGAAGCTAAGAAAGGTATGTGAAAGTAATTAAGATGAAGTGATGAAGGGGAGGATAAATACTATGGAAAGGATAGCTAAGAGAATGGATAGAAGTGAATGATAGAAGAGTATGGAAAAGAGTGGATGGAGTTGAAGATTGAAGGTACCAGGCAAGAGAATAATGGTTGCACTTTGTTTTTGTTTTGATTGATTTGTTTTGATTTGATTTGACTTGATCTGATTGGATTTTATTTAATCTTATTTTATGATATATTATAAGATATAATTTTAAACTAGTATTTTCCAATGTAATGCAACTCTGTAGAAATCAACTGTAAGATTGTGTGGAATGAAGTGAAAAGATTGGTCTCTGCGGGGATATAATGGTAGTAACTGGATGAATAAGTTATGTGTTTGATTGTATGTAATAGCTTATTGGAAAAACAAATAAAAATATTATACAAAAAAAAAAATATTTGGGTATCTTACTGTCAGCCAAAATTGGAACTTTGTACGCCATTAACTATGGCCCCCCTGGTACAAAGGGTTGCGGAGGATTCTGACCATTGGCAAAATCTCCCACTGTCTATGATAGGTTGAGTAAATACCATCAAGATGATGATACTGCCTAGATAATGATAGTGCCTAGGTGCTTATACCTGCACCAGTCCTTGCCAATATCACTCCCTCTGCAGCACTTTAAACAAATGAATTCAATAATTCACAGGTTCCTCTGGAAGGGAAGAGCAGCCCGTATTAAATGAAATATACTCCAGCTGCCAATCAAAGGGATGAACTGGGACTCCTGAATGTCCAGTATTATTACTGGGCAGCACAGCTGGCCTGTTTCCCTGGAGGAATGCAGGAGAGCCAGCTGGCATGGCTTGCATTAGAGGAGAATGAACTGAAAGGCCCATTTCATATGCAATTTCTGTCTGGCTTATTAGGGACTAGTTGGGCCACTCGAGTACCGAATCTTTGTATTCAGACTACCATTAAGGCCTGGACAGTAGCACATAGGAAAATTGGCAATTCTTCTACCCAATCCCCATACATAGACTTAATTATGATAGTACTTAATAAAGGGGCCTATCTGGCGCAGATACATCAGCGCCTACTGAAGTGGAGGAAGCTGGGTATGTTGCATACTGCCCAACTATATGAGGGGGGGGAGGATACAAGAGTTCCCTGCATTAAGAAGGAAATGGCATATTACCTCAGGAGATTATTTTGTCTATTTAATGATTAGGCAGAGATTGGGTGAAACACTGGGAGCTGTGGATGGGTGGGTGGCACCTTCGTCTCTTGAAGAGGAACTATATAGACCTCAACCTTGCTGCAAACCATTAACCACATACTACCAAACTTTTCAGGGGGCCAGTGATGACCCCACTGAAGGCATCAAGGCTAAATGGGAGCAAGATCTAGGAGTAGGGTTGGACCCAACAACCTGGAACTTAGCCATCAATCATTTTAACTCATGCTCGAGGAGCAAAATTCTCAGAAAGGTGCATCTGAACTTTCTCTATAGAACCTACCTAACCCCAAAGAGACTCAACACCATGGACATGGTTAAATCCGGACAATGCCCTAAATGTGCGGAGGATGGCACAGACTTTGTACACTTGGGGTGGGATATTCAGAAATGCGCCAAAGGCATGTGCAACCCCGGCGCAGCACAAGTCAACTGCGCAACAGTGCA
The DNA here is from genome assembly GCA_016271365.2 of Neoceratodus forsteri. Taxonomy (NCBI): domain Eukaryota; kingdom Metazoa; phylum Chordata; order Ceratodontiformes; family Ceratodontidae; genus Neoceratodus; species Neoceratodus forsteri. Next base: position 1,397,237,931 of record CM028129.1, on the reverse strand, counting down.
GTGACTGCGATATTCAATGGTTGCGCACCGCAACATGTGCCAGCACAATACGGCTGAATATTGCAGGCACAGCACCATGGCGCAGTGTGAGGTGCACCAGGGAGCAACCAGAAATGTGCCATAGCGCAACCAGGGATGCGCAAGGGGCAGAGAAAGATGTGCCAAGGCACAGCAGGAACAGCCAGAGGCACAGCAGAGGGAGAGGCACGGGGGAAGGGGGTGGAACAGTGCGGGAAGGCGGGAGCACCAGGCCAGGAACACTGGCATGGACACAGCCAGCGCACAGGTCACCACTGCACATGGAGTGCAAGCATGCATCGGTGCCCCCCCCGGGAGGGTGCAGGGCACAGGCATCACTGACATACAGGGGTGGGCACCCTAGACCACCACACACCGGTGGGCATGCAGCGGCCCGGCCAATGACAAGCCACACCCCAACACATGGCACCCACCACACACACACACCACACATCCCGAACAGCCATCCCAGGGCCGCACCAAGGCACAGCCACTGACCAAGGAGCATGCCAACACCATGCATGCACCACCCAATGACACAGGCACACCACACGGCCACCCACCACATGACTGCAGCATGGACCCATTCGCCAGCTGCAAGGCAGACACGGACACAGAAGGGTAAACAGGTAATAAATATAATGGAAGAAAGCAACACAGCTAAACACAACACATGTAACAAAGGGGAGGGTAGGCGCAGGTGAGAAGGGGTCAGGGGACAGGGCCTGTATAGGTGGATGGGGGAAGGTAGGGGAAGGGAGGACAGAGGTGTGAAGGGGCTGGTGGTCCTCAAGGCTGGCCATGGCTGGTCTGCACATGGTGCCTCCCTCTGCGCCGGTCCCAGAGCAGGATCCACCGGGTCTGGTCTGCCATCTCCATGGTATGCGAGGTAATTAAAATAATGTGCCGCAGAAGACGGCAGTAGAGTGGGAGCCTGGAAAGCCTCTGGACACCTATGTCAGAGGAAGGGACAGGTGATCAGTGAAAGTCCAAAGCACCCCGCCCCCCCGTGCACAGTGGACAGTGGGTGAACATGCCCTTGGAGTGGCACCCTGGCTACTCGTAGTGGGCGGACCTATGCCTGCTGCCAACCCAGCAAGCCACAGCAGCACACAGTGCTGGAACGCACTGCTCATGGGCCACCCGATGGCACAGCGGCAGACAGGTGGCATGCTGCTGCAGTGGAACTGCAGCGGCACAAGTGGTGGCCGGACACACACCCGGCCCACCAACAGCTGCCACACATGAGCAGTGGCTGCCCCACAGCAACACGCACACTGCATCATGTGCTGACCACAGCTGCCACAGCACAAGGCACAGGGGACAAAGACCATACCCCTACCCCTGCCGCCCACCCTGCACAACAATGTGGGACTTCACAGTGCCTACCTGCTCCCTGTGGTGCTCCACGCACTGGTCCCAGCACTACACACCCATCCGGGCCTCCACCCACCGCTGATGGGCCCACAGTGGCCTGCTGCGGACCACCAGGTGCTCCGGCTGCCCTGGCTGTCCTCTGGTCCTCAGGTCCTAGGATGGGAACACAGACAGGCACACATCAGAACACAGCCACAACATGGGCCCACTGCCACACCACCCATGTACAGAGTGCACCTCGGCCTGGCAGGGCCACTAGGCATATGGGCAGCTCATACAGTGACCGGCAATGCCATGCCACAGGGCATGCTACAACACCCCCCCACATGGCATGCAGCCCTGCCAGCCCCATGGAACAGTGGTCATGCACGGACGCAGTCGGGGCCCACTTACCTGACATGGCATGGCACCCTGCCAGATGCGCACCTGCAGTGCCCTCAGCTGCTCAGGGTTCCTCCGAACCAGGTCCCCATACTGCTGGCGACACTGCTCCCTGATGCGCAGCACACCAGTGGCCTGGACAAGGCCGTCGCCAATCTCCTGCCATACATCGGTCCTGGGTCTTGCGAGGGGCTGCTGGCCAAACAGGTCGGTAGCATGGGGCTCCACCTGGGCCACCAGGTTCACGAGCTCGACCTAGCTCCAATTGTGGGCACAGGGCACTGCGCAATGTGGCATGTTCGGTCCATACTGCAGAATGCCAAAATGGCACCCAGTAGTGCACGTGCACAACATGCACAGGATATACGCCTTGCACAGAGATGCACTGTCTGCAGCAATCACACATCTCCAGGGATGTGCAGCATGGGAGTGGCCACTGCAGCATGTGGGACACAGAGAATGCTGGGGGGCACAGGGCATGGCATGGGCAGGAGTCAGCATACGCAATGTGCGAGGGCACACAATTGAGCACACGACACATAATGCGCAACAGGGCCATGTAGGTGGCACACCCAATGGGACCAGTAGCTCTCAGGCACCATTGGCCCAATGGCGCATGGGTGCCATAGGTCCCATGGAGCCCGAGCGCCATTGTCCCAATGGCACCTGAGCATATAGGCCCTATGGCGCTCGAGTGCCATTGGGCCTATGGTGCTCAAGCACCATTGGGCCAATGTCGCATGGGCATGATGGCCCCTATAGCGCACACAGCACATGCTGCATGATAGGTGGCAGCGAACGCCATTGCACATGCATGTTGGCGAGTACTCACTGCGCATGTCACAGCATTGTACAACGACATGCACCGCAGCAAGTTCATTGCACAATGCGCAACAGCGCGATATTCTGCCGACAAATGCAAATTTAGCTCATCAGCCTATCCAGGGCACGATGAGGACATTTACATGTTATTATAGTTGCGCATTGGCTCATTTGCATGCGATGCGCTATAAAGGCGCCGCACAACATCACAGGCCATGGACCGGTATTGCAACCATCAGAGGTAGGATGTGCCTGCCAGGGGAGGGCCAGCACAGGGTGCTTGATGACTGGGGTGGGCCACTGCAGCCACTAACCATATGTCCATGTGCACAGGTAGCAACATGTCCGAGCACGAGGAGGGTGAGAAGCGTGGGCCTGCCTGGAAGCGCAGGCCCAACTTTACGAGAGCGGAGGCAGATGCGCTGTTCAAGGCATACCTCAACAGGGAGCCATTGCTGAGTGGCGCAACTGGCACACCCCAGGCCAGGGCCGCAGCCTGGGAGGAGGTGGCGGAGGCTGTGAACCAGCAGGGCAGCCACCAGCAATCGGCACAGGAGTGCAAGAAAAAGGTGGGCACTGACAAGCATCAGATAAGGGAGAAGGTGGCGGCCATCTGGGCCACCAGGTCAGCCACAGGTGGGGGCCAGGCTGCCATGTCACAGCTCACGCTGCAGGAGGAGATGGAAGCGGCCACCATGTGGTGTAGTGCGGTGGAGGGTGCGCCAGGCAGTGGATTCCAGACTGGAGGGAGCCCATCACTGCATGGTAGGTCTGGCAGGTGGAGGGAGGCGGGGTATTGTGGGCCAGCAGCTCTAATGCATCTGTGTTCCCTTACAGCACCAGCTCACCAGCATGCGGTGACTGGGGCACCTGCGGCTGTCGTGGTAGCCTGCCCAGCCCCAGAGGACCACCCATCCACTTCCATGGACATCCGGGGGCCCAATAGGATGGGAAACTGACACTTCCATCCAGCCGGATGTCCTGGGCATGGTGGCGGACAAGGCCCTGGCTGTGTTACAACATGACACCAGCCACGACGTGCTCTGTGCGGAGATACAGATCGGGTTGGGGTCCGACACTGATGATGATCAGACCATTGTCCTGGTCAGCGGGGGGCTTGTCAGAAGGGAGTCACCCATACCAAACAGCAGCATTGGCTGCATGGCTGGTGGCAAGTTGGTGGCAGAACAGCTGCCTGCCACTGACCCTGGTACTGCTGTGTGCGCAGGCACAGTGGCACAGGGTGGCAGGGCACCTGCACAGGCACTGGCCAGTGCACAGTGGCTGGAGGAGCGGCAGCAGCACACTGCTGGAGTTGTTGGGGGCCGGGTGACATGTCTGCCGCTAGGGTGCCTGACACTGCCCATCCCCATGAGGGTCATGCTATGTGACCCCCCACCTGAATGGGGGGCCATGCAGCATGGTCGTATGACACCGGTGGGTCGGCAACATGTCCATGCACCACAGGGTGCCAATCCCTTGCCCGAGCACACCCAATTGCTGCAGGCCTCCATGGAGCAACAGGTGCTTCTCGTGGCTGGGATGCGGGCACTCCGTGCAGAGGTGTGCCAGGCAGCCGAGCAGCATGAGAGGGGCACTGCAGAGGTCCTGGAGGCCAGTCAATGCCTGCGGGAGGAAACGACCGCAGCCCTGGACCACATTGCCAATGCGATCTTGGTTGGCCTTGCCCAACTGGCTGCCACAGGGTGTGGCCAACCGCCACAGACACCACAGAGTGCAATGTCCACCCCACGGCCCCAGCGTTGGGCTACTCCATCCATGTCGATGCTGGGCTCTGCTGTGGGCATCCCAGGCATGCCTGGTGTGGGCCTGTTTGGGAGACTGCAGACCCCTGCGAGGACCCGGTTGTGGTCCTGCAGTCCCCACCCCTGACCTCCCCATGGCCATTGCGCAGTCTGCGACTGCTGGCTGGCCACAGCACGGCCATCCCCGTGTCCATAGTGGCCGTGTGACTGCACAGTGGACCTGATGTGCACGACTCCCTGTCAGCTATCTGCAGCCACCACCCTGTGTGCATGTAGGTGTTGTATGTGTGTGCATGGCACGGTCGTGGCAGCCGTGTGGTGTGCCACATGCTGCCTGTATGTGCATCTGCCCAGCCACTGGCCTGTGTGGCATGTGTGTGATGATGCCATCTCACCAGTGGTTGCACATGCGTACAGGTGCCCTGCATCTGAGGCATGCCATGCGCTGGCACCCAGTCGCATGCATGCGGGTGCCACTGTGTAGGGGTGTGTGTGTGTGTGTGCCATTGTGCAGTGCTGTGTGGTGTGGTGTTGCATGCGGCCATGTGGCACTGCCCCGCCACTGCACCATGCGTGTGTATGCATGGCCCTGGCCATGCCCACACATGGCTGTGTGCCCTGCCACTGTGTCGGTTCTGTGCACATGTGTGTGTCCACCAACCTGCATGCACCATAGTGCTCCTGCGCTATCATGTCTCACTGGTGGCATGCCAGCCGATGAGCTGGGGATCCTTCTGCCCGGGGGGGGCTGCCCACCACCTCTCGGCCCAATGCACATGTCGTCCCCAATGCTTTTCCCCTCATCGGTCTCGACAGCTATTCCATGGTCACTGGCCATGTTGTGCAGCATGCAGCAGGCCAGGAACAGGCTGCAGGCCTTCGAGGGGCTGTGTTGTAGGGCACCACCAGACCTGTCCAGACAACAGAACTGTGCCTTCAGCATCCCAAACACACACTCAATGATGTTCTGCTTGCTGGCGTGTGCCTCATTGTACTGCTCTTCCACTGGGGACAATGGGCGCTGGTAGGGTGTGAGCAGCTAGGGTCTGAGTGGGTAGCCACTGTCACCTGTGTGTGGGGAGGGAGAGAGAGGGATGGTTAGCCTGGTGACCCCTGTCACTGTGCCCCAAGCCCCTCCCAGCCACACACGGTGGTTCCCCTGCCCTGTCCTCCCCCCTTCCATGCCCCGCTGTACCCTGCTGCCCATGGTCTCGCCATACTCACCCACTGGATGTCCTGTGGGGATGTCCCCACTCTTGAACCTGTGGCACAGTGCTGAGCTGTGGCAGATGTAGGGGTCATGTGCTCCCTCAGTGTGTGTGACACATACATTGGTTAATGCGCCCCCTGGCATCGCACACCACCTGGCAGTTGATGCTGGGGTAGCCCTTCCTGTTGATGTAGGCTACCCCTCCACATCAGGTGGCATACAGATGCCCACATGGGTGCAGTCGATGGCCCCTAGCATGCCAGGCATATGTGCTACCCTATGGAACTCCTGCATGGTTGCTGTATGCTCTGCCTGTGTGCTGGGGAAGTGGATGTGTTCCACAGCATGTGGAGCAGGGCGTTGAGGAATTGTGTGAGGAGCCATGATGTGGCTGACTGGGTTATGCTTGTGGTGTACCCTGTTGGTCTCTGGAAGGTGCCCCTGGTGAGCAGGCACATGACAGCTGTTATCTTTGTCTCCACTGTCAGGGCGTGGCTCCATCTAGTGGGTGCCTGCATCTTGTCACTGCATGGCTCACAGGGCTGCCTCAGAATCACCTGGTTCAGGTGATAACAGCCCACGATCTCTGTGTCAGCGTGGGTCTTGAAGCTGATGCGGGGCCGGTACCACCTGTTCAGGGCGTACCACCGTCAGGCCCTTCCACGGCCATGTTGCTCTGCCTCCTCACACCCCTCATTATGATCTCCATCTGGAATAATGCACTGGCCATGGCCCCTGTTGTCCTGTCACCTCCTGGGTGTCCAGCTGGACTGGCCTTCCCGGCTCTGTGGGGCAGTGCCTGTCACTTGGCTGGACCCCTCCTGTGTACCCTCCCCCTGGGTGGCTATTGCCTGCAGGCTCTGTTGACCACCCCTGTGGGTGCCTGTGTCACTCCTCTTGGGTCTGGTGGCTCTGTGTGGCACCACTCACCTCTCATCCTCCGGGCCAGCCTCCTGTCTGTCTCACTCTCTCTCTCTCACTCTCTCTCTCTCTTCTCTCTCACTCTCTCTCTCTCTCTCTCTCTTCTCTCTCTCCCTGTGTGCTTTCTTCTCTCTCAGACTGCCTGTCTGTGTGTCTCCCTCTGTCCTGCTCCCCTCTGGCGCAAGTGCCCTCCTCTTACTTGCTCCCTGTATTTATAGGCTCAAGTCTGCTCCGCGTAACTCACAGTTGCTCCTCACTTGCGCCATTGGTTGGGGATTGAATATCGCACTGTGCCACATATTCATGTGTACGCCCCCTGCCCTTTTGCATGCATACATTACTATTGCGCATTGGTGCACTGCTACTTGCGCTGCACAGTTGCTCCCACTGAATATCACTCTGTGGCGCATCTCCGCAGTTGTGCATGCGCAACCCTGTTGCACCATGAGTAACTGCTTTGAATATCCAGGCCTTAGTATTGACATGCCCTAAGGTAACCCTGTTCTGGCATGAGGTACAGTACATAGAATAATGAGTGGGGTGCTGAATTGTAGGCTGTCAAAACCCCCCTTAGAACTACTATTTGGGGCTGATCCTGACAGGGTGGCTCAAGCAATCAGTTGTGGTCTCTAGCTTTAGTTAACGCCAAAAAAACAATAGCACAATCATGGTTATCAGTCAGTGCACAACTTATCCAGCAGTGGGCAAATAATACGATGCATTTCTTAAAACTGGAGAAGATCCAGTTCACAGCCAATGGGGATAGTGCTAAATTTGTGAACCTGTGGGATCCACTGCTGAAGGCCATTGTTAATGGGGATTTTCCTATGTAGAGGCCCTAACGGGAACTTGGCCATCAGCTTTTTTTCAAACCTTCTCATGAACATAAGAAAGGCAAACTACAGTAGAATAAAATGAAATGAAAATAAAATGAAATGAAATTACTTTAACCTAATGTATGTAATATAGTTGACGAACTTAAATCATGGATTACACATTATAAATGTGTTCTCTAACCTAAATGTATTCTCTAACCTGATGCATGTATGGTATGAAAACAAATGTGAATTTGTATGCATAGCCCTACTACCTGATGTTACTTTACTTTGTTACTGTTTGGTTACAACCAATAAAAAGATTTTACAAAAAAAAAGTATACAAAGAGCCAATTGTTATAAAACAGATTTTGTTTACAGCAAAAAACTTGCTAAAATCCAAGAGTTCTATAGATTCACCAACAAGACTAAATGGGCAAAACATATATCACCAATGAATAAAATTTGGCAAAACCCTAATTTTAGAATTGATGGAAAGATACTGGACAAAAAGGTCTGGAAAAGTAAAGGAATAAGAAAAGGGCAAGATTTTTTCGAGAATGGAATTAAACTAAAATGGGAACAATTTAGAGAAAAATTCCTATTACGTAATAACCAATACCTGTATTTTAACCAACTTTGTAGCACATGTGCAAAAGGCTATAAACGTTGGGAAACAGCACCCAATAATAAAATGGTAGAAAAGGAGTTACCAAACATTTTGGAAAACAGGTAAAAAAAAAACTATATGCTTAGTTAACAAAAATGTTACAGAAACCCATTAAGGAGTTTTACAAATCAACATTCTTAAAATGGGAAAAAGAACTTAACCAACCATGCACAGAACAACAATGGTGGTTAGCCTGTAATTCAATCTCAAAATATAAACTTACTAGAGATAGAGCCATACAATATAAAATTCTTAATATAACCTATTATTCGCCATACAGGTTGCATAAGACTAATCCAGAAATTTCAGATACTTGTTGGCACTGTGGGACAAAAAAGGCAGATATGTTACACTTTATGTGGGAATGTCAGTTGTGTTCTTCTTGGTAGACTCAGTCCTTTGAGATTTTGGAAAACACGGGATTTAATTTTCCACAGTGGGAAGATCCTAAATTTGTGATCTTGGAAATGTTTAATGAATGTAGAATAAGGCCAGAATATAGATTGATTCTGAAAGCTAACATTATGACAATCAAAAGATTGCTTCTTAAAAATTGGAAATGTGATACAAATCTGAGGCCTTTTCCAAAAGTAGAATGGAAATAAATCTTTTTAAGCACTTTATATAACTATAATTTTTGTGGAGACTTTAAACCACTGTAGAAAATATATAATAAAGACATTGCGGAGTGGGTTAGAGAAGATTTTACTGTCTAAAGGTATACCAGTCTATTTCTCCATGTTTCTTATTTATATTTATTTATTTATTTAGTTTTTGTTTACCGGGTAAGTACACTAGACAAGTTTTATGCCTATTTTCAGGAATGACCCGGGAGAGTACAAAAGGGTACAACAGGTACATTGATACAGTAATTGGTTCAGACGAATACATTCAGGTACAAAAACAGGAGAAAAGACAATTTTTACAGTTTTTACATTTACGTGGAAGGTACACCCAGATACAGTGTTGGGGCAAGGTACAAGTTAGAGATAAATTCAATGACCAACAGGGCTGGTGAGGATTATGAGCATAGTAACATCATAGCTCGGTCAAGCAAGGAGGGGATTTGGACGAGGACATAGTGCAAGAGTGGTGACGCCAGAGCAGGAGAGAAGAAGCCGGCACCAGTGGACACCGGGAGGCTAAGGAGGCTTAGGACATTCACAGCGAGAAGCCACCTTAAGATGATCCCACAGGGAGGTCTGGAAACTCTTGTGAGAGGAGGCAGTATGGACTCTTTTCAGGAAAGGAGTTCCAGAGCCTGGGGCCATGGACAGCAAAACTCCGGTCCCCCATGTTGGAGGGGAAGTAGGTACACTTAGTAGGCCAGGGCCTTGGGATCTAAGCAGGTAGGGGGAGACTGGGGCAGGAGCAAGAAACCGGCCAGTCCTGGAGGGGTGCCGGAGCTAAGTACTTTACTCACGAGGCACCCAGTGCTAAAGTTAAGATGATTAAGCGGGGATAGCCAGCCAAGCTTCTCGTGAGCATTGCAGTGATGGGTGTGAGGCGGCAGGGCAAAAGCGACAGATGTTGTTGTACATTGTGCTCCACTTGTAGGAGGTCTTGAGAGCATGAGCAACATGAGGGAGCTCAGAGCTGAGGGAGGAAGTAGTACTCCCCTGGCAAGAGCTAAGCGAGCCGCTGGAGTGAGGTTGTACCGAGCCCTGTAGGCCATCCCCAGTTTGCGGTGTTTACCCCACTGCAGGCATTATGGATATGACTACCAAGGTCCAATTGGGGATCAAGCATCACCCAAGATATTTGAGGGAGGTCACGGTAGGGAGAGGGAGCCATTCGTAGTTGATATGTAGGGAGTTGAAGAGGCTCAGATTTTGGCAGAGGAACCAAGAGCATAGCCTGGGTTTTGTTTTGATTTAGGACCAATTTATGGTTGAAGAGTCATGCCTGGATGTTCCAGAGGTCTTCAGATAAGTGATGATTTAGTGTGGCTGTATCACAGGAGGGGCCAGGAGAACCAGGTCATCCGTGATACATGATGACACGGCAGCTGGAGACCACATCAGGGAGATTGTTGATGAACAGGGAAAAGAGTAGGGGACCCAGCATGGAGCCCTGAGGGACACCAGAGGTGACAGGCCGGGGGGCAGAGAGGACTTTATTGAATTTAGTTAGTTGTTTTCTGCCATATAGGTAGTCAGAGACCCAGTTTAGGGTGGTGGGGGACAAACCAAGGGACCTCATCTGCAGGGCAAGCAGGTCGTGGTCAACGAGGTCGAACGCCTTGGATAAGTCAATAGATACCACACCTGAGAGTTTTCCCTGATCCATAGCAGCTCTGATGCTGGAAGAGACTGAGATGAGAGCCGTGGAAGTGCTGTGCCCTTTACGAAAGCCGTGTTGGGCCGGGGTCAGCAGACCATGGGAGTGGATATACTCCGAGATTTGTTTGGCGACCACCTTTTCCAGGAGCTTGTTGACAGCAGAGAGGATAGCTATGGGACGGTAGTTGTCCAGATTTTGGGGTCGCCCTGCTTAGGGACAGGGACGACCTTGGCAACCTTCCAGATATCCGGGATCAGTCCCTGCAAGGGATAGGTTGAAAATGTGGGCCATCGGGGAGGCTATAAGGGGAGCACCTAGTTTGAGAAGCTTTTGGCCCAGATCATCAGGACCAGGGCTAGCATTCTGGGAGAGATCAAGAAGGAGAGACCGCGACTGCTACTGATACCGCCTCCTTAGGTAAAATGGAGGGCTGGTCAGACCAGACTCATTGGACGGGAGGTGGGCAGTTTGAGTTTTGGGCTGAGTGGACTTTCATGGTAGAAGGAGAAGGTCGTGAATGAGAGTTTAGACATTAATAATCACGTGAGGATTGTTGCAGGAGACTCCTCGATGAGCATGTCAGTGACCCCGGAGTGATTGGATGGTTCTCCAGAACCGTCTGGGGTCTTTAGCAGAGCTGAGAAGGGCGGCCTTGCAGAAGTCGCTTGTTGCCCCCCTGATCATTTTCTTGCACTCATTTCTGAGTTTTCTGTATTGCTGCAACAGGGCAGTGTCGGTGAGCTGCTGCACTGATGCCAGCATTTGTCTCTCGCTCGCATGTGGGAGAGGAGACCCCCTTTCAGCCACTGGGTGGCTGTCCCATGGACCCTACGCCTAGTGATAGGGGCATGCCTATCTTGTAGATCCAGAAAGATGCTGTGGAACGCGGCGACGGCCAATGAGGGATCCAGTGCTCTGTAGACTGTTGACCAGTCCGTAAGCCTGAGTTCCTCCAAGAACAGGTCAGGGTTTAATCTGGCAAAGTTTTGAACCTGGATGATTTTGTGGGCAATCTTAGGGAAGGGGATATTCCATATACACAGAACCGGAGAGTGGTCCGATATGGCATCGGGTAGGGCCCCTACTGAGGAGATCCTCTCGGGACGGTTTGACATAATCCAGTCCAAGAGGGAGCAGGAAGTGCCGCTTGCCTTTGACGGTGGGCCCTCTACCAGTTGTGTTAGGGATTTGGTGGCAAGCAGGGCCTCAAACTGCTTGACGTTTTCCCCATCCCAGTTTAGGTTAATGTCCCCCAAGATAAGGAGTTCATTTACCCCGGTACTGGGACAGACAGTATCCAGGAGATGGGAGAGGCCCTGCAGCCCGCCCTTAGGTGGGCTGTAGGAGCATACCACATGCAGTTTCTTGGTGTTGCCAAGCAGCAGCACGGTGTGGAGGAGCTCACAGGTTGACGGCAGCATGGAGGTGTGGTTTATAAGGGATACGTTGAGGTGGGCCCTGTAGTAAATCAGGATACTTCCTCCCCTTTTGCTCCCTATTCTGTCCTGCCGTTTTAGCTCATAGCCAGGGAGCCTGCAGACCGAGTCGGGAATCTGGGGTTTAAGCTAGGTCTCGGTTATCCCCAGGATGTCAGGCTTGTAGAGAGTGACCCATGCAGTGAGCTCGTCAAGGTTGGGAAGAAGACTCAATGTTGATGTGAGCAACTTTCAGGCCCTTTCCTCCACCATTTCTGAGGAGAGTCAAGGTGGTGGGGCCAGGATTGACTTCAATGTCGCCAGATAGGGCAATGGACAGTAAGATTAGCCACAGAAGGGTCCTCTCGGGGACCTTTTGATTTCTGGCCTCCAGACACGACGTCGCTTAATGTTGATTTGGGGCAGGACGAGTCTAGACAGCAGTCCGCTAGGAGGATAGCGGGGACCAACGGCATTGGCCATAAGGTTTGAGAACGTAAAATCGGTCGCAGAGCAGTGGTGGATGGACCTGCCACTGCCACTGTCCTGTACAGGGTCAGTGTCCGAGAGGAGGGGGATGAGTCCCAGGATAAGGGTAGCCAGGAGAACGAAGTGGAGGGGGAACGGAATTCTTTAACAGAGATCATGCCGAGAGGCCGATCTTGGATAGAACAGGGGGTATACTGTAGGGGACCTGGGAGCAGTGAGGTGACAGAGAGCAGGGTCATGCAGGAGCCGAGCAAGCTCCAGGGGTAAGGCTACTGACCAGGAGTGATAATGAGCACCAGCGGTGTGGCTACAGACCTGGTGTGATGATAAACTAGCACTATCTGGAGGTCCAAAGACACTTAGCAGTGACAGTACAATTTGGTTAAATAATAGTTTCAGGATACTGCTTAACAGTCAATAACAGAATAAATTATTTAACAAAAGCTGTAGTAATGACATTTTGAGAGTGCTGAGGTGGCCCTGCTTATATACACACACTGAAAACTAAATGGCAATTAATGCTCTAATGCTTTAAAACAGTTATGAACAATCTTATTTGCTAATAGTAAGATTTTCCAGAATTAAGCAGTAGAATTTTGAATGAGAGAAGTTCGTACTGTAGAGCCACGGCATTTCAAAAGAAACTGGCCAATAGGAGCACACAGTTAGGGAGACCAACCAATCAGGTTGCAGAAGTAAGAAAGCACTGCTTTCCGGCTGGTCAAAAAGTCACCGTACCTGTCATTGTTGCTGGCTGGAAATGAAATGTATATAAGAGCCACCTGACAAAAGTATGAAATGACTTATTAACAATAATATGATGTGTTATGTTTGTATGACTATCCTGTCCAGTATTTATGACAATTATGGAAAATAACAAATGTTATTTGCAAAAAAAAAAAAACTTTGATCTACTTACATGGTATAAAAGACTCACCCACCACATATTCTCGTCATCTTTGTATTCATTGGCACCAGTGTCTGCCTATTTCCACCTCACTTTTGATTCACATAGTGCTTTTCTTTTGTCTTCCTGCTAGACGTCAAGGAACTTACATCAGTCACCACAAAACTCAGGTCCGTGTGCCCTGTCAACAGTGCCCTCGGTGTCTTGTTGTTTCTTGGTGTCACAGAGCTCACTGTGCAAAATGGGATATGTTAAAGTGCCTGTCTCTCCTGATGTCACATGACAACTGCAAGAAGGAAGGAGGGAAGGTAGACTCCTTCACCTCATCCACTCACTGAGTACAGAGCAGAGCCCCAGTGAAGAACACAAAGCAAGGAACACTTTTGCTATGACTTGCAGGGCTGCAGATCAGTTGGAAGCCAGTAAGGATAAACAGTGTAGCTGTCAGCGATGACAGTGGCTCTAGCACTGTGTGAGCTAAGCAGGGACAAGGCATCATCCTGTGGAGACTCAGCAGGTGTTATGCTGGAGCCTGGTTCTTGCACCCAGCTCTGGACATGGAATCCATGTTTCTAATTGAAAATCAGCTGGGTGGGTACTTATATCTTTAGATCAGTGTATGGCATGGGTACACAAGTGGTGCTGCTGTAAACCATGGAAGCAGAAATATAACCCCCCCCATGAGGGAGTAAAGTGACTAATCCAATGCTTGAACATCCCCGCCAGCCTTTGTTTATTACACCCCGGGACTGGGATATGAATGCTGACTGGCAACATTCCAAGTTGTCTCATACTGCTGCGCACCCCCAGAGACGACAATTTTATTTTTTTTATTAAAAAAAAAGCCTGAAAAAGAACTGCAGTCATAGTGTTGTAGCTCAGATGACACAGGCACGTGAGTAAAATAATTTTAATGATAATGGAAAGTAATCATCATCATTTAGTCATGTGGCAAGGTATAAAGAGAACCAAGACATTGAGGGGGATATTCACTGGGATATCATGTTTATCCATTAAGGCTGTGCAGTACAAATGCGGTTCAGGACAAATACACACAAACATGACACTATTTATATATGCAAATACAAATATCACATTAAAATGGACATGTTCTGCTCCATGTTTGTTGGGTCTTCCTATCCATGCAGCCCCTTAAGGGTTTAGTATGCTTCACCTCAGCTTGGTACTGCTTTTTATATCATAATTTTTCTGTTACTGTGTCCTCTGGTTTTTGCCCTGGTGACTCTCTTTAAGGGCTCATTACTCGTTTGCTTCAGGTTTCATATTTTTTTTTTTTTCCAAGGCCAGCATACTTCTAAGATTTCCATTGAGCCTGTGCTGGCTGCTCCTCAAATCACACTAGTCTGCCCAGGTGACTGTCCTCCGCTCTCATCTTGACCCCTTCTAATCTTTTCATCCATACCATACCTACTCTAGCTACTACTTTCTGACAAATGCCTCAACAATCAACAATGGGGATTTGCCTACCATCAACTAATGGGTGTATGCCCCTCCAACAACTGGGCATATGCTCAAACTTTGCCCCTCAAGGGTCTATTAGGCTTATGTCTTCTGTTAATTCATACTGCAATGAACAGTAAGCTTCTGCTCTTTATGGCTTCATATTTCAATTAATCGAATCTCTCAAGGGATCAGCTTCTTACATCCATAAACCTTGTTAGAAGAAAGTATTAGGACTGAAGTAGCTTTTCTAGTCTTCTCCTTGTGCTTAGGGTATTTTGAACCCCAGTGTTGCTTAGTGCAGTGGCTGCTATGCTCCCAGAGGCCAGCCTTGATTTCTCTATAGCTGGAAGTTGTTGAGGTCAAAAGGAGACTCTCACTCATTCCTTAGTTGCAGCAGCGTGTCTCAGGTCAGAGTCACCCTTGAGTTAGTGTGTTGTGTTACACCTGGAGGAATAGTGACATGAAGCCTTGGATCCCCAGAGGTTTCCTCCACAAGTGTGGCTTTCCTTTCCATTGTATTAATGGTTATAAAATTAGGTAGTCTACAGTATTTTGTCTTAGATAGTTTTATCTACCGGATAGGTTGGGACTCAGAATGTGGCTCCTCTTCCTCACTGGTCACTCAGCTAAATGGCCTTCCTTCTCTCCTTAGTGGAAGTCAATGTTCTAACAGTTCTACTAACACCTTTGACTTTGACTTGTGTGCTTATCCCTAAGATAGCTTAAGCCAAAATACTTGCTGTTCTATGGCACCTCTAGAGGTCAAAAACTCCTCAACAGAGTTCTTTTTAATTAAGATTTTGGAAAGCACCTTTGAGCCAAGGCTCATTTACAAAGGTTCCACATCGGACGTAGACAAGTTGTATGTAACAGAAAGGATGAATTACAAGACAAATAAGGTTATACAATACAGGGCAGCCAGAGGCTTTGTTAGATACAATCACAGGCATACAACACCAGAGCATAGAATGCACGTTTTTGCAGTGCGTCAAGGGCTTGGACAAATTACAAGACAAGTAAGGATTATACAATACAATGCAGCCAGAGGCTTTGTCAGATAGAAGCATAAGCATATAAATCCAGAACATACATACACTTTTTTACAATGAGTGAGGGGCTAGACTAGCAGGGCCAAAAAAAAAAAAAGAATAGTCGGAGTCGGGAGCAGAGGTTAGTGGGGTAGAGCGGGATGTAGAGAAGCTCAAGAGCATTGTCAGAGAGGGGTGAAGGAAGGGAGGAGGTGGAGGATGGGGAAGAAAGTGAATGAGAGAATGGTAAGATGGAGGTGGGAAGGGGAGCAAATTAGTGGGGAGTGGTGGTGGTGGTGGTAAATTAGTGGGGAGGGTGGTGGTGGTGGTAGCAAATTAGTGGGAGTGGTGGTGGTGGTGGTAGCAAATTAGTGGGGAGTGGTGGTGGTGGTGGTAGCAAATTAGTGGGGAGTGGTGGTGGTGGTGGTAGCAAATTAGTGGGGAGTGGTGGTGGTGGTGGTGGTAGGAAGTCGGAAAGAGAAAGAGAGCTGAAGTAAGAGGGGGTGGAGGGAGGGGGGCTACTGAAGGAGAAAGGATGAAAACAGGTGCCGGGTAAGATGGGGTAAGAGATCAGAGAAGGGGTGGAGAAATGTGAGTGGGGGTGAAGGAGGTGTCAAAGGGGAAGGCAAGGGGGTAGGAGAACTAGATTTAATTATGAGAAGCAGTCACCAGAGGCCCTGGCTATGAGGTGCTGGTAAAGATTGTGCTTGAAAGAGCCCAGCGTAAGAACATTGGTAATTTCTGGTGGCAGCAAGATGTACCAAATTGAGGCTCTGGTCTTGAAAAAGCATTGCCCGTGGGTAGTGCAGCTGTGGGGAATGGAAAATGTGAGACTTTTCAAACTTCTGGTTAGGCGGGAGACACTGTAAGGAGTCAGTATAGTCTTGACCCCAGGGGGAAGTAGATCCAAGGAAATTTTTTTTAGCTAGGATGCAGGTCTGGTACTTGATTCTGCCAGATAGTTGAAGCCAGTTTGCTTGTTTGTAGATATCGCAAGTGTGGGAAAGCCGGGGGGGGGCAGAGGTTAGGAGATGACAGGCCTTGTTTAGGGCTATGCTATGCGTTGAAGTGCCAAGTCAGTAGTGGAGATGCAGCAAATTTAAATTTCACTGGCGAAGTGCCCGTGAAGTGGGCACTTTGTGTTGTCACTCCACTACACGGAGTGGCCAATATGAAAAGCTCACTTTGCCTTGTAACTATTACTTTGCGTTGTCATTCTGCCTTAATGCGAAGTAAGGTGAAGTGACAACAATATTGGCAGCCCCCCCACACACAGTCACCAGAATTAATGTGCATCCCCAAAATGCTACTGTTTTGTGTCCAGAAAATTACCCAGTGCTGACAAAGTGAAATGAGAGCATAACAAGAAATGCAAAGTCTCCCAGAATGAATGCACACTCAGTCATGCATGCACTGGTCACACAGAGTCACCACAATTAATGTGCATCCCCAAAATGCTACTGTTTTGTGTCCAGAAAACTCCCCAGTGCTGACAACGTCAAATGAGAGCACAATAAGAAATGCAAAGTCTCCCAGAATTAATTGCACACTCAGTCATGCATGCAGTGGTCACACAGAGTTACCACAATAAATGTGCATCCCCAAAATGCTACTGTTTTGTGTCCAGAAAATTCCCCAGTGCTGATGAAGTGAAATGAAAGCATAACAAGAAATGCAGTCTCCCAGAATTAATGGCACACTCAGTCATGTGCTCAGTAGTCACACACAGTCACCAGAATTAATGTGCATCCCCAAAATGCAACTGTCTTGTACCCAGAAAATTCCCCAGTGCTGATGAAGTGAAATGAGAATATAACAAGAAATGCAAAGTCTCCCAGAATTAATGGTGCACTCAGTCATGCATGCAGTGGTCACACACAGTCACCAGAATTAATGTGCATCCCCAAAATGCTACTGCCTTGTATCCAGCAAACTCAATGGGCTGGATATTCAAAAGGGTTGCGCCATGCGCAATAGGGTTGCACCTGCGCAAGTCCGAAATTGCGGCATCCTGCCATATTCAGCAGGAGGCAGTTGCGCCCCCAAGTCAAGCTGAGCAACAGCGCAATGCTAATGAAGGCATGCTGAAATGGAGGTGGAAGAACCATGCATAAACTGCACAGCTCGATATTCAGTGGGCTGTGCAGAGATGTGCAGGCGCAACCCCCAACCTGTGCCTGCACAACTTTGAGCCAAAAAAAAGAGTAAGTCGAGCGCCATCCACAGGTGAGCTGCCCCATTGCAGGGCACAACACAGCAGTTGCCACCTGTGGGTGGCCCTCAACGTTCTCCCTGTGCCCCCCTGCAGCCCAATCGCAGGCATAAGTAACCCCTCCCTGACTGGGTCTGATCTCGGCATACGTACAACTCCCCTCCTCCCACCTGGCCCATCAGGCATAAGTGTACAACCCCTCCCCGACTGGCCCGATCGTGGGCATAAGTGTAAAACTCCCCCTCCCCGACTGGCCCGATTGTGGGCATAAGTGTACAACTCCCCTCCCCGACTGGCCCGATCAAGGGCATAAGTGTACAACTCCCTCTGCCCCGACTGGCCTGATTGCTGGCATATGTTTAAAAATAACCCTCACTCCCCACTAGCCCGATCACGGGCATATGTTTAAAAACAACCCCACCCCCACTAGCTCGACTGGCATATGTTTAAAAACCCACCCCCACTAGCCTGACCGGAGGCAGCAAAGAGGTCAAACACCCTCCTCCCCAAGAACATATCCTGGTGGTCCAGTGGACTGCGGAGCCCAATCTGGGCAGCAAAGAGGTCAAACACCCCCAAGGACCACCTACCCTGGTGATCTAGTGGCCCCCACCCCACCCACCCATGGAGCCCCACCACCCGCCGCCCTGTCAGCCAGGGCGGCAGCATCCACCTGCCTGCCGCCCTGCTGCCCGCCGACTGACTGACCAGTAGGCTGCACATCCATTGATTCAGAGTAAGAGCCATTGCCCGCAGCCCATACCATACAAGGCACCCCTCCTCAAGATTCCTCCTTCTCCTCCTCCTCTTGTCTGGGAATATCCATCCTAATCCTGGACTACCAATTGGCATGATGCCACCCCAACGTACCTTGTGACAGTTGCACATTGCCTCTCTCAACATTTGTAGCATCCTAAAAAAGTGGGACTCCTTCCAGACCTGGGTACTTCAACATCAACTGGATGTCATTGCAGTGTGTGAAACCTGGCTCACCCCTCGGACCCCGGATTCCTCCGTATCATTGCACGGGTTCACCCTTTACCATGCAGATCGTCAGGGTATGCGAGGAGGTGGCTGTGCCCTCTATACCAAGGATACCTTACAAGGTCACCTACTCCACTCCCCTCATCTGGGGGCTGGCACACAGGCCCTCACTGTCAAGCTGGCTCTGGGAAGAGCCCAAAACCCATTGTACATTACAACAGTATACATTCCCCCAAGGGACCAAAAATCAGCCTTCCAAGCAGTTTTGTCATACCTGGACACATTACCATCACAGTCAGAACAACTTGTGCTTGGTGATTTTAATATCAATTGGCTAAGTAAGGATGCCATCCCACACATTGATCTCACCACAGCCCAAGACCTAACTCAACTGGTCACTTCTCCTACCCGTTTTGCTCCATGTACTGGATCCTCCTCCCTACTGGACCTCATCTTTTCCAATCTCCCGGGCAAGATTATGAACGTCTCTGTCCTTCCAGACACCCTCAGTGACCATTCTCCAGTTCTCTGCTCCTGGTCCTGTAAAATCCCAAGATCCCCTCCCATAATAATTGTGCAACGTAAACTTGGTCCTGGTAAATTGGCACAATTGAAAGCGCACCTCAGGTTCGTGGATTGGTCCTCCATTTTTAATACTGTAAACCTTGACAGTGCCTTGGACTTATTTACCCGGTCCTTCAATAATATCTGTGATCTCTATGCACCATTCATGAAAAGAATGATTAAAGGCAACCATGTACCTTGGTTCACTCAACGGCTCAAGACTTTAAAGTGAACCAGAGACTCGTTATGGTACCTCTCCATCGAGTCCGGCCTCCCCCAAGATAGACAGAATTATAGAATGGCTAGGAATAAGTGCACTTGGGCCATTCGTAGGGCAAAAGCAGATTACTATAAATCCGCCTTAACCTCGTCCTGGGGCTCCAGCTGCAAGTTTTGGAACAACATTAAGGAAATACGCGGTAAGGTCCCCAACCTAGTCCCCTCCCAAATCATGTCTAATGGGTCCTTGACCTCTGACCCCACTCACATTGCTGCAGTTTTCAGTGATGCCTTCTCCAACCTTATCCATGTTCTCCCCCTGAATTTCTATGACCCACCTGCTCCTAGCTCACCCGCCCCACACCTTGGTGCCCCCCCCTTTTACCTTCACTACATCTCTCCCAAGTCAGCTGAACCATATCTTACTGCTGCCCTTAGTCACGCCTCCTCCAACGCTGACTCCCTTGACCTCAGAATTCTTCGGCTTTCCCTTAAAGAAGTCCTTGCCCCTCTCACCCACATTTTAAACCTCTCCCTCTCCCTTGGCAAATTCCCTGCCATTTGGAAATCTGCCTATATCATGCCTATATTTAAAGGTGGGGACCACTCCTCTGTTAACAATTACCGCCCTATCGCCATACTACCCCCCTCTCCAAAGCCTTAGAGAGGATAGTTTCGGATCAGCTCACTGACCACCTCAATAAATATAACCTACTCTGCAAACAACAACATGGTTTCCCTAAAGGTCACAGCACGACTACTGCCCTGCTTGAACTAACATCTCACATCCACACTGCACTGGATAAAGGCCACATCACAGGTGTGATCTTCATTGACCTCCTCTACCTTGACAGGATACTAGTTTACTGGGATTGAGAGCATATTGATTTACTGTAAAAACAGTATTGTCACGGTGTCTGCTGCCAAAATCGTTTACAGGGTTTGGTTTTGTGTACTTTTATAATCATTTTACCTCTACACAGCACGTTAGCAATTTGCTACTCCACTATTGCAGGCACTTCCTTCCATCCTTGTACCAATTTAAAGTTATTTTAGGTACAAGATGTGATGACAGCAGCAACACTACAGCCTCCATCCCTAAGGTGTGATGGAAGAGCACTACAGCCCCATCCCTCAGGTGCGATGGCAGCACCAACAGCACTATGGCCCCATCCTTCTGGTGTGATGGCAGCAGCAACAGCACTATGACCTCCCTCCCTCAGGTGTGACAGAAGTAGCAGCACTGTGACCCCCATCCCTTAGGTGTAATGGCAGCAGTACTATGTTCACCACTCCTTGGGTGTGATGGCAGTATCAGCACTATGGCCCCTTCCCTCAGGTGGGATGACAGTAGTACTACATTCCCCATCCACCAGTGGTGATGGCAGAAGCACTACAGCCCCCAGCCCTTCGGTGTGATGGCAGTAGCAACAATGCAGTCCACATCCCTCAGGAGTGATGGCAGTAGTGACAGCACTATGATCCCCTTTCTTCAACACCTACACCCCACATGCACAAGTTACAAATGACTTAGTCTCTTTGCTTGTTAGAACTCAGCTGTGAATTAATCTGAACCATCACTGCTAAGGTGGACTACCTTTGTTTTTTCCTATCTATAATTTAACTGCTTGAATTGGATTTCTGCCTGTGACGCTGCTGACCAGGTTTAGGGAACAGACTTGGGTGTTGGAGGGCCAGCTGGTGAGTGAAGGCTTGAGTGTCCAATGACCACCACCTTCTCCTGGGAGAGGGTGGGTTCATGGCTCAGCATTTGCTGGGCCCTGGTGGAGGCCAGAGGTAGAACAACGTCAGCCCTCACGGCTGGAGGGAGCATGATGGACGCCGGCTTGTGCCTTGACATCATGTGGCCTGTCACGCTCCCAAGAAAATGGGAAAGCACCCGCTGACTAACTGAAGGGCGGCTGTTGGTCCCTCCATAAGCTGGAAGCCCCAGACATTTGTCCGTTCTGACTCTGCGATGCCCAGGATACACCGGAAGCTCTTTGGGGCAATTCTCTTCCCCTGGCAGCCACCCACACGGGTAGGGGCCCACTCAATGAAGGGTTACTTTTGGTTACATGGTAGCACAGCAGTAAGGGGCAGTGGATGGTGGTCAGGATGCAGCAGTGGTGGTACAGGGCTTTGGCAGGCCTGAAGGAGTGGATGGCCAGGGGGTAGGAGGAGCAAAAAAAAAAACTGCTTGAATTTGCTTCTTTGAAATAAAGTGTCTTCACCAAAAAAATCCACAAGTGATTAGTGGAGGACCTTCAAATGGATTCATGCATCTCCCAGACATGTGAATGTCTTTTTTATATGGTGTCCATGAAAGGTGTCCCAGTTTTCATGTATTTGTTCAGATGTAAATTGAGCACTACTCTGCCCACCAGCATCATACAGCCCCTGGGGTCTTGCCTTATGTATGTCATTGAATGTGCTTTCAAAATCCACTGGCCAAACATAAGTACACTTAAATACTTAACATGTGCTTTTTGTTGAAGCAGTCTATCAGAAAACTTTTTGTTGTCACAAAGACTGAAACAGCAGGTGGGAGAAAAGGTGCAACTGATCCAATTCACCTAAATGGGGTGCTAACTGTGAATTCTTTTAATAAGTAGTAAGGCAGTTTCTTCTTTGTGAACATACTTTCATTCAGACTACTTTTCATTCAAACAACTGAGGATTTTGGATGGCCCTACTGATTATAAACTTGAATAAGCTAGTTGGTAACAGTGATCCTGCATTTAGCAATCTACAAGCTAATATGCAAAGAATACAATAAAACCTGACTAAAATCTAAAAAAGTTTGTAAAACACATAAAATGTATTTGAACATTTATCTTTACCTATACAAAATCATTGCCGCTCAAGTAAAACTCAGGTAAATTCATGGTACCCTGACTACTATTCTATGATGTAGTAAACATATATATGTTTTTTTTTTATATTCTTTGTAAAGCAGGTAAGGCCCACTAAGCAGACCTGTGTTTTCAGGAGTGATCTAGAAGCACTGGGAGGTTAAGTGACTTGCTTGGAGTCGCACAGTATGCAAGTGGAGGTTGTGGGAATCAAACCCAAGTCTGCTGGATGTACCCAGTTCAATCACAGTTTGTTGCTCTAACCACTAGGCATGGGTGGTTAAACTGAATGGCTGATTACAATAAAGCAGTGCGGGTGATTTCCTTACTGACTCTATATGCAGCAAAACAGAAAGAATGAAAAGCACAGCAACATTCATTTTAAGATGCTGAAATCTGGGTCAGCCCACTGGCGTTATGTGGTAGCAGTATTGCTTGAAATGCCAGCGACCAGGACAGAAGCAAACTCGAGTTGCTGGAGGTCTGGCCAGCGGAGTAGGATCGAGCACCTGGGGGACTGCTCTCCTCCTCCAGGGAGAGTGGGCTGCAGGTAGTGCTGCTTTACCACCACCTGTGTGGCCACGGGTGGTGGTGCAATGGTGCTGCAGAGTGATCAGGAGGGGAGGACGTTAGCCAGGATCTGGAGCAGTGGCATGTCTCTATGTGATCTACCTCCTTGGATCTCCTCTGGTGCCATTGCCCTCAGGGACAGAGACCAGAAAACCAGGAACAATCACCCCACATCGGCCACTGGCAGAAAGGACCCAGGTGCCCCAGACTTCATAACCAGGCTCCATGAGGGACCCACTGAGCTGCCCTGACACCACTAAGGGAGTGTGGAGGGTGACCTTGGGTCCTTCCCTCCCACCTGGGGGTACAATCCAGGCAGGATAGGGGCAGGCCCACAGGAGCTCCTGGGGTGAAGATAAGATACACAGCCTAGGATCTCTGAAAAGTAGAGACTGATGCTGTGAGAAGGGGACATAGAAAAAGAAAATAAAAAAAATGTAAAATGATGCTGAAATCTTAGAGATTCTGTGCAGTGACATGCAATTTCCGTGAGGCACCGACACAAGAATTCAAAATCCGCAAACCAAGCAGGATTCCGTGATTGTTACCGGTGTTACCGGTAAAAATGGAGAACCAGGGTCCCTGCCTTTGATACCATCCATCATTCACTACTCCAAACCTCTTTGCTCAACCTGGGTCTCTCACAGGAAGCAGTGGGATGGTTCGCTGACTATCTTGCCAACCGGACCCTTCAAGTTAAAATTGGCAATACCCTATCACCTAAATCTCCTGTCCTCTCAGGGGTCCCACAGGGGTCCATTTTGGGTCCCCTCCTATTCAGCCTTTTCCTAAACTCCTTCCCCACTTCCTGCACCTCCAACTTATTACTATATGCAGATGATGCTGTCATATTCTCCTGCAGCTCTGACCCCTACCTACTCCACCACTCCCTCCAGTCCTTCTTTATGAGGCAGTAGAGCGCAGTGGTCTAAGGCTCTGAGCTGCAAATCTGGTGACATCCAGCAGACCAGACCTGGGTTTGAATCCCACAGCTTCCACTTGCATACTGTGTGACCCTGAGCAAGTCACTTAACCTCCTTGTGCTCCCAGGTCGCTCCTGTAAAAAAGCTTTCAGCTTAGTGTGCTATACCTGGTTAAACAACTAAATAAAAAAAAAATGCAGTCGAAAGTTGGTTCTCCTCTCAACACCTTATTATCAACTATAAAAAAAACAAGGGTATGCTATTCGCACACCCACAGAATTCCAGGACTGGGCTCTTCCCACAAATACTATCAGCGTCCCAGACTCCCCTGGAATTTGTGCATTTGTTCAAATACCTCGGCATCACTTTGGACACTGGCCTTACCTATCATGAGCATATACATCAATTATCTAAGGCCCTAAATATCAGGCTAGGGCTCCTGCACCGCTATAAACATTGCCTTACCCCAGAGGCCCTTAAGCTTGCTATATCCTCCTCGGTACTCTCCCTGCTAGACTATGGTCTCCTGACTTTTGGAGGGGCTAGCTCCTCAGCCCTTGATAGTCTTAGACTCGTCCTTAACAAGGCCTGTCATCTTATAATAGGATGTGACAGACTTGCCCATACCTGTACTCTATATAAGGACACCAAATGGCTTAACCTTGACAACAGAATCAAATTCCACACTTGTCTCTTGGCAAAAAAAAAATTACCCTTGGCCCTTCCCCCACTGCACTCACCCCTTTAATCTCTAAGGACTCAAAAGTTAAGCACACCCATAGCTCTGACACCCATCATTTCTCCATCCCTTCCTGTCGCACAGCTCAGTTCCAAAGATCCTTTTGTTACAGGGTATCCTTGTGGATGAATAACCTACCCTCCTCCTTGCATTCTGATCAAAGAATTGGTCATTTTAAAATGCACCTCTGGGCTCACCTTTGATCCACAAGTGACTGCGTCTGTATGTGAATCGGTGCCACCTTTTCCGTGTACTACTGACAGTGGCCTCTGGCCTGCCTCTGCTAACAGCTCTTAATCTCCCCCCCCAGGGATGTTAAGTCCAGTTTTTTCTCTCAACTGCCTCAAACTGTTCTAGTTCTTGTTTGTTAGCTTAACTGCTCCTGTTATTAACATAGCTATACTCTGTAACAAGTACTGCTTTGTGTATCTGTCCTAACTGTATTGTATTTTCTGTATATATTATATGTGACGTGGAACCTTTGTAAAGGAGTCTTTGACTCAAAGGTATTTTTGATCTCTGAAATAAATAAAAAAAATAAAATATCTGGACTGCCTTGTACGGTATGGGCTGCACTCCGATTGGCTCTTGCTCTGAACCAATGGGCGTGCAGCTCTGAGCAGTCAGTCGGTGGCGCAGGTGGCAGGCGGGTGGGATGCTGCCGCTCACTGCTGATGGGGAGCGGGTGGTGGGGCTCCATGGGTGGGGTGTGGGGTGGGGGCCACTAGATCAGCAGGGTAGGTGGTCCTGGGGGATGTTTGACCTCTTTGCTGCCCGCGATCGGGCTTTGCGTCCACTGACCACCAGGGATATGTTCTTTTGGGGTGTTTGACTTTGCTGCCCGTGATCGGGCTAGGTGGGGGGTGGGGTTTTTAAACATATCTCCGCGATCGGGCTAGTGGGGGTGGGGGTTGTTTTAAACATATGCCCGCGATCGGGCCAGTCGGGGGAGGGGAGTTGTACACTTATGCCCACATCGGCCAGTCGGGGAAGGGGGAGTTGTACACTTATGCCCATGATCGGGCCAATGGGGAGTTGTACACTTATGCCCGCGATCGGGCCAGTCGGGGAGGGGAGTTTACACTTATGCCTGTGATCAGGCTGCAGGGCGTTGGTCCCGACGCCTGCTGCCTGGCAGGGTGCCAGGCGCAAGTCCTCGATCGCGATCTGTATGTTAATGGTACGTAAATGGGGCCATAAATAGATGCAAATGGCCCCCCCTGCCCCTTGCATGAATTATGGTCCCATTTGCATGTCACCTTTTGAATATCAGAAATTTGCACATGGCGCAATGGTACTTGTGCCACCGCATCTTGAATGCTCCACTCTGACCACTTGCGGTGGCCCAAGTTCCACTGCACCATGCACAGTGGCTGTGGCTGGGGGGTGATATTCAAAGGAGTTGCTCAATAGCGCAACTCCGTTGAATATAACCCCCGGCCACACCCCTGTGCAACTATTTTGTGCAGCTCAAGGGCTTGCGCCACAGAATAGCACAGTTTGAATATCCAGCATATGGTATTGCAAATGCACAGATAGATTAAGATTGCACTGTGCACTCAAGAGATGCAGATGCAAAGGGACAATAAAACCTAACCAGTGTTTACAAGACACAATCCAAATCTGTAAAAATAATGACAGTTCTGCTTTAACTCTAATCATGTTACTAACAGTATTGAGCTGCTAACAGTGCTCCTCAATCCATTCCTTGTTTGCACAAGCTCCATACTATGCTGCACAAGCATCTATTACACAAGACAAGCAACCAATGGCACTTGCTATTCCCTACTTAGCTGCATTCTGTGCTAGTGAACTGAAAGGAATGCCTGAGGGTATGCCCAGGATTTGTGGGGCAGCAGGGGAAACATAGCCCCCCCCCAAGAGCTGTTTAAAATGTATGCCTCAAACGTCCTCTGGACACTCATTGTTTTTCTCCCACCATTCTCCCCATCTCTTCTGATTGTTCACTTTTCTCTTTCTGGCCTTCTTCCATAATGTACCTTTAGTCAAATGACTTGCCATCCTATGGTACCTCTAGTGGTGGAATCCTTCACAATTGGTTCCTGTGTTTTCATTACCCCAACAGGGTGTTAGTTCCTCAGAAACAAAGGACACGAAATGCCACAAACTTTAAATCCAATCATGCTTCTAACAGTACTGAGCTGCTAACAGCAATCCATGCCTTTTTCTAAACTTATCTCTATTCAGAAAAATTGGGTTTATCCACCACAGCATATAATGAGGAACATACCATATTACATTAAACATGTAAATGGTGTAAATAAAAGAAAATATAGTACATGAGAAAAGAGTAAGAAAACCAAAGTCCACACATTACCCCATTCCATCTCTGGTTACCCACTATCTGTATGGTTGTGGGCTTTCTATCTGAGCATCTTTTTCTAACATATTTTTCCCCCCTGGCTCTGGAGAGGTCCTCCTTTCACTCCTACCAATCCCTATTCCTGTTTATCGTGACCCAGTTACTCACCTGATCAGGCTTCCAGGCCCACCTGTGACACACTGCTGTGCTGCCCTCTTGGCTTGCTCCCCTAGGGCCAAAGTCACCTTCTGTCACTGTGGCTTACATCTTTGCTATCTGGCCACCCACCATAGAGGTGAAGACCTGGAGGATCCCTGACCAGTGGTGGTGGTGGTGTGGGTCTGGTAATGAATGTGGTGGGCATTGGGCAGAGAGCAGAGGCTTCATCTGGCTTCATCCATTCTGAGATTTGTTCACCTGATTTTGTCCCGCCCTTCCCTCAGGAGTCTGCTGTGTCATCAGATGCTGGCAAGCCAATGTATCCCATGACCCGACACTCACTCCAGGCTCCCTGTTCTGATGCTCTCCCCTGTACTGCCACCCATGGCTACCGAGGTGGCAGTAGAACAGTGGATCAGTTAGTCCCTCCTCCCCGGAGGAGTTTCCTCTGGGATGCTCAATCCCCCTCCCCATGGCCAGCCCTCCAATGGCCCTGGCTAATTTCTGAACTCAGGTCATTGATGTTGCATGCTCTACTGCTGCACCAGCAGACTGACCAATCTGAACACCTTTTCATTTTCTCTTTGCAATTTCTTTGCTATTTATAAGCAGTGAGCCCCCCCCCCTTAGAGGAGGAGTGCATCCTCTGAGACACTCGATCCTCCCCCCCCAGCTGCCCTCCAATTGCCCTGATTCATTACTGAATGCAGGTAGTTGGCATCATGATTCATAGCTCTACTGCTGCGCTGGTGGGCTGACTCATCTGAGCACCTTTTCAGTTTCTCTTTGTGGTTTACTTGCTATTTGTAAGAACAATTTAGGTCAGCACTAAATATTCATCCTAACAGTAAGGAAACGAACAGTAAAGAAACTGTGTAAACCATTTAATGGTCTGCATATTGTACAACAAAACACACCTTTTGCTTTTGTAGGTCCCTCACAGATTCCTAACTGGGGCTGTGGGTTAGTGAGGAAAGGGGAGACTGAACACATCTTTTATTCTACAGCACCCAAACACCACAATTTGCCAAATGTTACTTATGGTGCAGTGATGGTGCTCTGCAATAGGATTGCTATCCTGTGTGTAGTTTGATATTTAATCAAAAAATAGGTAAGTTAAACTGTAGGCACTCATGGGTAAGCATTGTATTCTAGAGCACCCCCCCAGTGACGTACTGTATTCCACCCACACTCTCCAGTAGTCTAAAGATTTTCCAAGGTCAGGTGTAGCTGTGCTGTAATCCTATCCATGTTATACACCGAATCAGTCCTCAGTTGTGGGCACCCCAGGACACAGTCAATGCAAAGTTAAGAATTGTAATGCCGTCATCACCATTATCCGAAAAAAACTTTCTCCATTTTTTCCTTCTAATTCCCATGACTGTGGCTCCCAGCAGATAAGTTGTAAAGCTCTGTGGCTAGGTCACCCCTCACATCCTGTGGAGTTCGACATGTACATTTGATCAGTATGCCCTCATCACTGGGCAGTCCCACAGTATGTGGAAATTGTTGCCTCTCCTCCCTCATCCCCAGCAATAGTCCTTAGTTATTCTCCCACAGTACTTAGTTATTGTAGGCATGTGGAAGTACCTGATCATCACGTTCCAGCAGAACTCATGCAAGTTTTGTGAAACAGATGCCTTCCAACCCTTTACTAACCAATTATTCCATTGTGCCTTGGTTATACCTGACCTGAGTCTTTCTTCCCACTTTGCCTTGACCTGGTGTGTGTCTGTCCCTTTGGCTTTTATAAGGATTTTGTATAACACTGAAACAAATCTCAATCTTTCCCTTAGTTTAACCACCCAATGAAAGAAAAATCTTCAAGCACAGTGTGGGCTCGCTGAATCTGTTTTGGGTTTTCCTCTGCTGTCATATACTGTAACTCCTGACCTGAAGGAACCTAAGAAAATCCTGTCATCTCAGGGGGTAAGCTGCTCTAAGCTGCTCAAAAGATTTACCATATGCTGACTACTGTATTAAGTCTCACCCTTCCCCTGTACTGTCTACCCTCGTCTCTTCTTATTGTAGTCTTCTCCAGAGTATTGTACTGCTGCCTCTTAAGCTATGTTATTTGTCTTTGCCTGTAACTAATTTTGCTGCAGTTTCTGCATGATTTCTGTACTTGAATTTCTTCCTATTGTGATGATGTACTATGTAATATCCACTTTTGTACCTGTATCCTCTGTAACTAAATCCGGGTCGCTCCTGAAAAAGGGACCATCGGGGCTCAATGGGCCTACCCGGTTAACAAAATTGAATAAATAAATAATATGCCCCTCACCTTCTGAAGCTGGGCAAATCTAGTGATAGCTATTTGATTCCAGTAGCTGTAACTTATATCCTGTTTGGGAGGGTTGGGAATCAGGGTTTTCATTTATCAAGCTCATGGGACCCAGCTCATTTGGAGTATTTTTAAGTGCCTTCATTTTAGTCAGGACCCTCAGAGAATGCCTTGTCCACTGGTTTGTAACACTTTTCCAGATCTCTGGTGTCCATTTTATATGGAGAACGACAAATAGTGAGATTGGGAGATCCATTGAGTTTTCCATTCTGTACCACAGGGACTGAAGAAAACAAACAAAAAACAGGTGCAACACCTTCCACATACAACATTTCAGGTTGATGTACTCTATGCTTTTATTGCATTAGAAGTTTATCAGCAGACACACAACCCCCACCAAATGACAACCTGACATTTCACTTATAGCCTCTGAGCTTTTTCAAGGGTGCTTTTTTTCCTCTTCAATATTGCACTCTAACCGTGAGCACTGCTGCCACAATTGCATCCCTTAGCAGTCAGTACCAGCTGGACTGCCATGACTGTTTTGCTCAGGAAATCAAATAAGCGGTGTGTGCCACCAGGTAGTAGAACTGTAGGTTCAGCAAACCAAGCCCCCTTTTCTGCCTTGGCAAGGCCAGAATATCTCTTCAAATCCCAGCCCGGTTTCCAGCCCATACAAATCTACCCAGTATTTTCTGTATGATGTTCCAGAGTCTGGCTGGAACTTGAATAGGAAAAGTGTGAGAAAGGAACAACAGCCTCAGCAGGATGTTCATTCTTATATTCCCAATTCTTCCCAACAGAGAAAGGGGCAAAAGGTCCCACCTCTGTACCTCTCCCTTCAGTTCTACCATGAGTTTCTAATAGTTCAAATCAGATATATATGACAATCCTGGGGTGATACTCAGTCCTAAATATGGTGTTTGGCAACCAGACATTATGGAAGTTTGTTCTAAATGCTGTTGTACCCCCTACTGAGCCAAACTGCCTCTGATTTGGAGCTATTAATTTCATACCCCACTATCTGCCCATATTCTTCCAATGTATGCTACAGTTCCAGGAAGGGTTGTTCTGACTAACCGAGAAAAAAATAACACATCATCTATGTAGAAGAAAATGTGTGTATCCTCTCCTACCCTGTGGCTGCCTCTATCAAGGTCTCTATGCATAGAGCAGAAAGGTGAGGTTAAAGGGAGCAGCCCTGCCTCATACCACCACTGAGTGGAAACCTTGTTGAGTTCACTTCATTACCCTTGACCACTGCCTCCGGTTTGTTGTAGAGGGCTACCAGGCTGGCCTGCAGACCTGTGCCAAAGTTCATAAGGCCCAAAGCATGTTTTAAAAATATCCACCACACCCTATTGGAGGCCTTCTCGGCATCCATCAATATGGTCAACGGGAACTTCTTTGAATTTTTCTGAGATTAACAGATGTTTCAAAATCGGCAGATGTTATCTTGTAGGACTTTCCACCATATGAACCTTATCTGGTCCGAGTCTACCAGGCCCTATAGGAACTCCAACAACCTGTTTGCCAATAGGGAAGTGAACATTTTCATGTCTATATTAGCAGAGAGACAGGCTTGTATGAAATTCAGTGCTTTGTGCCCTTCTTCTCCTTTGGCAGGATTGTTATGTGGGCCTAACACTGTAATACCGTGCCCTCTTTCCCCCTTACTGTTCGACTGAACAGTTGGTTTAGCAGTGGTATTGTCCCTTGGGAACAACTTCTGTGGAACTCAGATGGGAACCTGTCCATCCTCTGAGACTTACCACTTTAAAGTTTTGTTATCATTTCAGTAATGTCCTTTTGTGTAATAGGAACCTCCATGTGTTCCCTCCACTCCTCTGAAAATTGCTTCAATTTAATGTTAGTAAAGAATGTGTGCAACTTTTCCTAATAGTTTCCTTCCTCTTCACCTCAGTAGAGATGTTTGTAGTATGCTGCAAAAGTTTTTGTAATTTGCGTAGGGCTTGAGCGTACCCTACCCTGACCCCAGGTCCCAAATCCTAGGCACTGCCCTGCTGGCCACCTGTCAGTGGAGATGCCAAGCTAGCAACATCTGTGTCAGATTGCCCTACTTATAATACCTCTGATGAATGTACCACAGACACCCTCAATATTCTGTTCTACTAACCTAATTTATTTGTCTCTTTCTTTTGAAGCTTGTTTCAGCGAAAGGATAAATGACCAGCATCTCAATGGCCATATGCAGAGATGGTGTGGGCATGGTCGAAGGAAATAGAAAGCGGGGATAAGGGAAATATGCTCCATTAGGAGCACTAAACAATAGTCCCTTAGAAGTATTTGCCAGTTTGGCAGAGTAGCAGACATGATGCTGACCCAGAAAGCAGGGCATCTAAGTCCATTTTCATATACAGGCAGCAGAGCATCCACAAATTATTGGGTGCAGCTTGCCATGTGGCAACATCAAAACAGCAGGCTCCATACCACTTGTATGGTCACAGTCACAGGCCAGTGGGTACAGGTGAAGCTGTTGCCTAGCCTCCTCATTCCAAAACTATGAACAGTAAAAGGAACTCTTGCAAGACAAACAGATCTCAGCAGCAATGACAGTAGGAAGGTGGGGGGAGGGGGAGAATTAGACTGAGGTCTTAACCATCAGATAAGGCCTGGCCCCATAGCTGCAGCTGCAGGCTGGTGTGATTCGTGTTCATAACCATGCTGTGGCCTAGTGCTAACACTGAAAATGGACAGAGAAAACAGCAAGGCCCAGATATTCAAAAGGGTTGTGCCATGCGCAACAGAGATACGTCAACGCAAGTCCGAAAATGCGCCATTCTGCGATATTCAGCAGGAGGCAGCTGTGCACCCCAAATTACAATGCGCAAGAGTGCAATGGTAATGAGTGCATGCGCAACTGAAGGGGAGGAGCCATGAATAGATGGCACAGTGCGATATTCAACAGCATGCACCATGCGCAATAGGGGAGCAAGCGGAAGTTGCGCGATAGCGGAAATTATCCAAAATAAAAAGGAACAAGAGAGAGGCACAAGAACGCTATAGGGAAGCCAGAGGTGGTAGCAAGGTGACAGCCACAGAAGAGAGGGAAGCAGTAAGTGGGACTGGAAAGGAGCAGGACAGGGCACACCTGGGAACATAGGGCAACAGGACAGGAGTGGAGAACCTGTACCACAGTGGACTGAGGGCAGTGGCAGTGGGCAGGACAGCCAAAGCTCGGAGTTGTTCTCGGTGCAGGGGGAGTATCACAAAGGACAGTGGGGGAGCAGGATTAAAGCTGCTGGGGGAACACGAGCCAGGGACATGACCGTGCCACCTTTCAGATGGGGGCGGTAATGAGGGGGTGTGAGAAGGCAGGCAGCAGGGGGGCATGGCCGTGGAAGGGCCCGTCAGTGGTATGCCCCCAACAGGCGGTACCGAGCCTGCACCAGCTTCGAGCACTACAGTAACACCGAGATTGTGGATCGGTACCACCTAAACCGGGCAATCCTGAGGTGGCTCTGTGAGCTGTGCAGTGATGAGATGCAGGCACCCACACGATGAAGCCATGCTCTGTCAGTGGAGACAAAGGTAATAGCTGTCATGTGCCTGCTCACCACAGGCACCTTCCAGAGACCAACAGGGGACACAACAGGCATAACCCAGTCAGCCGTGTCACGCCTACTCACACAATTCCTCAGTGCACTGCTGCCACATGCAGTGGAGTACATCTGTTTCCCCAGCACATCGGTGGAGTGCACAGCACACAGACAAGAGTTCCACAGGGTAGCACGTATGCCTGGCATGCTCGGGGCCATTGACTGCACCCATGTGGCCATCTGCACGCCACCTGGCCTGGAAGGTGCTGTGTACATCAACCGGAAGGGCTATGCCAGCATCAACTGCCAGGTGGTGTGCGATGCTAGGGGGCTCATAACCAATGTCTGTGCCATGCACCTTGGGGGAGCACATGATGCCTTCATCTGGCACCAGTCTGCACTGTGCCACAGGTTTGAGAGTGGGGACATCCCTACTGGCCACCTAGTGGGTGAGCATGCAAATCATGCAGGATGACATGGATCTTGGGGGGGGCATAGTCAGAGGTGCCATAGGTACTGGCCTAGACGGCCCATGGCAGGGCAACACTGATCACCAAACTACTGTCCACCCTCTACACACAGGTGACAGTGGCTATCCACTCCGTCCCTGGCTGCTCACACCATACCGGCAGCCCACGACCCCATCGCAGCAACGGTACAATGAGGCACATGCCACCACACGCAACGTCATAGAGCGGGTGTTCGGAATGTTGAAGGCACATTTCCGTTGCCTGGACACGTCTGGCGGTGCCCTACAGTATAGCCCCTTGAAGGTCTGTGAGCTATTCCTGGCCTGTTGCATCCTGCACATCATGGCCAACAACTGTGGGATAGCTGTAGAGGTTGAAGAGGGGGACAGCAATGGGGACGATGAGGACGCCGGTGCAGATGGTGATGGGCAGCCTCGCCCTTGGGTGAAGGGACCCCGACTGATCCGGATGTCGCAGTTGCACAGGGACACCATCACAGAGGAGCACTTCAACCAACCCAGGTAAGTCACGGGGCCATGTGCAACCACCAATGGCAAAGGCACAACCCACAAACTTGCATGGACAAATCCCAGGGGTGCACGGTGGAAAGGGAATTGGCCGAGAGTGGAACCACACATGCCATCAGGGATGGGCAAGACCTAACACGGCACGTGGTCATGCACACACACACACCCCCCACAAGACATGCACAAAGGGTAGGAGGTACGCCGACCCCAACCGCCACCCCTAGCCACACACACGTCCACAGACCACCACTCTCAGTGCCTATCATTGTGCGTGTCTCAGACGCTGGGCACCATTGCACAGTGGCAGACAGCGCAATGCAGGCATCATCATGCACACGCCACAGCGGCCAGCAGCTGGGAGGGTGTGCACATGGACCATGTGTGTGTGTGTGTGTGTGTGTGTGTGTGTGTGTGTGTGCAGGGCCGGGTACCCCACCCATGCATTGTACGTTGAACAACACACTGCACACAGCGCAGCGTCAGACAGTAGCCATGGTGGGAGACAGGTCAGTCATGCAGCACAGTGCCACGGCCACCAAGGATGTGTGGGCAGCCCCTCTGAGACCTGCCAGCCATGACAGTCTGACCATTGGCCTCATGGGGTGGCACCGACGGTCCCCCAGGGGTGCCACTGCGGGAACGTGACCGTGCTCGAGCAGGGGTCTGCAGCTCACCGAACATGCCTGCGCCAGGTGTGCTCGGGGAATGCCCACAACTGAACCCAGTGTCGACATGGAGGGTGTCACACGACGGCGGGAATGGGGGTGGACATGTCACTGCGCGGTGTCTGCGGTGGATGGGCAAATAACTGTGTGCCCATTGTGGCCATGACAGCTGTGAATGCCTGTGTCTGCCTGTCAATGGTGGCGGTCACATCCTCCCGCAGCCGGTCCATCCCTGCCAGGAGCAGACCGGTGTCCCTGCTGCACCGCTCCTCTGCCAGGTGCAGGACCACACTGAGTGCATCCACCGCCATCACAAGCCGCAACTGCTGATCCACTGAATCATGGAGTATGCGGGTGTGCTCATCTAAGAGGTCATCCACCTGGTCGGCATGCTGTCCCTCATGGTGTTCGCGGCCGTGCTGGGCAGCACCCCTTGAGGTTGGGTGCTGCACACCAGGGCCGTGCTGGGGTATGTCCACAGGCAGTGCAGTGACGCAGCCCCCTGACACTGTCCCCCCGTTGCCATTGGCCAACTGCTGACACTGCCCCTCCGGCTGCTGCTTGTCAGGGCTCAACGGTGCCACTGCAGCGGCCACAACAGCCCCACTGTCCTGGATGCACACCAGTGCTCCCCCACTGGTGCAGACAGGCACAGGCTGGGACTGTGATGTCACGCAGGCCTCCACGGCAGCACCACCCATGGTTATGCCCGTGCTGTTACCTGCTGTGGGGCCATCCTGCAGCCCACATGTATCACTGTCCATGATGTGAGCTCCATCATCATTGGTGACGGATTCTGCACCAGTCAGAGTCTCAGCATTCTGGCATCCATGGACGCTGTCACGCTGGGACATGGGCAGGGCCTCCACCAACTTCAGTCCAGACAGCCAGGCGGGCACACTGTCATCCTGACCCTCGGACACCTGTGGAGGTGGATGGGTGCTCCTCTGTGTCCAGGGTATTGCCCTCAGTGGACGAACCGACCACCACTGACCCATGTAGATGCTCAGGAGCTGTAAGGGAACACAGTAACATTAATGTCTCAGCCCTACCCTGCGGCATTCCCCCCACCCCCCACACAGTGACAGATCAGGACCTACCTTGCAGTGACGGGCTACCACCCATCTGGAAGCCACCACCTGGAACACCCTCTAGGGCGCAACGCCACATGCTGCCAGCAACCCGCTCTTCCTGTGGTGTCAGGCGTGGCACGGCCGGCTGTCCACCACCAGTCACAGCCCGTGCTGCCCTGATGGCACCCATCTTATCTTTTATCCTCCTCCTGTCCGTGCTCACCTTCTTCTAGCACTCCTGCATGGACCGCTGGTGGCTGCCATGCTGGTTGACAGCACGCACCACCTCACCCCATGCCGCAGCATGGGCCTGTGGTGTTCCCCACTGTCCACTGAGCAGTGGTTCCTGGTCAAGGTAGGCCTCAAACAGGGCATCTGATTCTGCCCTGGTGAAGTTGGGCCTCCTCTGTCTCCCACGTCTCTGTTCCTCCTCCTCCTCCTCCACCTCACGTTCGGTCATCATTGATCCTGTGGGAATGACAGGTGTTACCTCTGAATGTGCAGTCCCATGAATCTCCCACACACCACAGTCCACACTGGCAAACAGCATGCAACTCACCACAATAAACTGCAATACCAGACTATGGCCTCTGCAGTCCCCTGTCACATGTATATAGCGCAACGCATGCAAATGATGCGAGGCTCAATTTTAAGTGGATGCTAATGCAGTAGCTGTGCCAATTGCTGATGAGCTGATTTGCATATGCTGGCTAAATAACGCGGTGTTGCACCTTGCCCAATTGTGTTGAACGTGCTCAGGCAGGGGCGCAGCTCTGTGATGTGCACAGTAGACACCGAACGGTGCATGCCCAGGGTGCTGATGCCCACACCTGCCATGCTGCTGATGTGCTGAGTGCGGGAGGCAGTGCAGGGCACGTCCACCACTGTACCAGTGGTGCTAGTGCACTGTTCACATGTATAGCGCTCTTGCCCTGGGGAGCCGTAGGCACCGTGGTGCCACAGCGTGGTAGGCCACTACAGGAAGTGCCACACAAGTGCCCTACCGTGCTACATGCGGTGAGTACCAATTGTGTTGTGGCAGTCCATGCACGAGGGACCCCTGACCCTGTGCCGACCTTTGCCCCCTAGGCACCATGCATCCACATGGGTGCACCTCTATCGCGCTGTCCGGTGACAGCACGATAGGGAATGGCACTGCAGTACTGCACAGCATCCACACATGGCGGACGTGCGCTAGGGAGCGCCATTTTGATTCTCACTCGGTAGAAAGATGGCATGGAGATGGGCACCTATCTGAAGCCAGGTTGAACTGGCTAACCTTGTGTCCTTAGTTGAGCCCCATGCTGGTGCTCTCTTTGGTGAGGCACCCCTGGACAGGGCCAGGAGTGCCATGTGGGAGGAGGTGGCGGTGGCCCTGGAGGAAGCGACGGGGCTCCAGCAAACAGCGGAGCAGTGCAGGCACCGGTATGGGGACCTCCAGCGGAGGGGCCCAGACAGGCTTGCCCACCTGCGAGCACGTGCCAGGAGGGGCACAGTTCCACAGCCAGGTAGGTGCCCCATCCATACACTGGTTATGTCCATACGGGTATTGTGGTGGGCATGTGTCCACCACATGGGGGGTGGTCCGTCCAGTGTGGGCAGTGGTGGTGGTGGTATAGGGGTGGGGGGCAGAAGGGTTTGGCTGTGTGGGATCACACACACCCGGTGGTGGGGGGCCTTTGCTACTGGATTGTACTGATGTTCCTATCTCCATGTTTGCACACTAGGCCCTGAGGAGCGCTGCCATGCGAGGGAGGAGAGGCAGCGGCGTGAGGCATGTCCTGATGCTGGAGGACCCAAACCGGGCCCAGCACCAGGACCAGCCTGATGATGGTGAGTGCCTTACTTCCAAGATTTTCTGTGCATGCTGTGTAGCAGGGTGGGTGGCGGGGCATGGCCACCATCCATTGATACCACTGCCATGCATGCCACATAGTACAGTCAGCACTGTCCTGTGGTACTGCATGTGTGAGTGTGCGTCGCTGGTGTTCCATGCGTGCACCGGGTACATGGCTGTGCCACTGCCTTCGCACCACAAAGCCATGTCACTGCACAGCCACGGTGGTGCTGTTCAGGACTTGGGCGGTGGGTGTGTGCAGTGATCCACATGGCTGTGTGCGCCTGGGTGGGTAGGTCTTGTGGACACGATCACTGTGGGTGGTCGCACACCATCACAGGGGCGTGTCCCATGGCTGTATGCCATGCACAATGGGTGGGCTGCAGGGGGCTGTGCATTCATGCCTATTGACTCTGCTCCCTTGTCCTAGGTGGATGGAGGATGGTCCATGTTGAGTGGGCACTGCAGGAGCTGCTACAGGTAGCCAGGGCCTCTCTGGCCATCCTAGAGAGGATGGATCGCCATGGCATGTGGCGTAGACATGGCAGGAGGCACCACAGAAGAGGGAAGCAGGGCTCCCACTGAAGACAGGCCACACATTGACCTCGACAACCCCTCTGGACCCACCCTCACACCCCTCCTTCCTTCTCCCATTTGTTCACCCCTGCCCCTTACCCACCTCCACCCAGTTTGTGGCCCTCACCCCTTTTAACTGTATATATGTACATAGTTTTGTTAATACTTTTCTAATACATTTGTTTAGTTATACCTACTGTTGTGGTCTCTGATTTGCAGTGGGCTAATGGTGCTCAGCTGCAGTGGTGTGCATGGTGTCGGGGTGGAGCTATCATGGGTGTGTGTGTGTGTCCATAGGGGAGGCAAGTGTGGTGTGGGTGTAGCTCTCAGTCACTGTCTGTGGTTTGTGTGTTGTTCCCTGTGCAATGGATGACTGTGTGCAGTGGTACACGGTGCATGCGCTGTGTCCATGGTGCACCCGTCAGACCGTCCATGGCCTGTGCAGCAGCCACCCTTGCATGTCTGTGACCTGCACAGTCTGCTGGCATGTCAGTGGTGGCTGCCCATGCTGGACTGCCACTGTACCCAGTGTGATGCCGGGTTGCCTCCTGTCACTGGTGTGGTGCACATCTGCCTCGGGTGGCACTGTTGCCTCAGCTGTTGTTGTCCCACCTTGATGCTGTCACTTGTGTCTGTTGCAGGGGATGTGCTCCACTGTCTGTCACTTGTGCTTCAGCTGCATGCTGGTGGTGTACAGTGTCGTGGTGCCTGCACAGAGTTGCTGGCACACCTGTGCCATGGAGGGGTTCTGGCCGTGTGTACACGGCTGTCATGGCCACGTGTCGGGGGTTTGGTTGACCTGCTACTGTGTCCCTGTGTTGGTGTGCCCTTGGGTATGGGTGGTGTTTGTCTGTGCACTGTGTTGCATCCTATGTGGTGCATGCTTCCATGCAACACTGTGGGTGTCTGCGCT
This sequence comes from Neoceratodus forsteri, assembly GCA_016271365.2. Taxonomy (NCBI): domain Eukaryota; kingdom Metazoa; phylum Chordata; order Ceratodontiformes; family Ceratodontidae; genus Neoceratodus; species Neoceratodus forsteri. The sequence goes on along the minus strand of CM028129.1, from coordinate 1,397,198,912 downwards.
GGCTGTTGTGGCCAGTGCTGGGATGGGGTGAGTCCTTGGGAGGGTGTGCAGGGTGCTGTGACACTGGTGGTGGGGTCCGGGGCATGCACTGTCACGTGTGTGGTACCTTGTGTGCCGACGCATGGTCGGCCTCACAGCTGTACTGGGTGGGAACATGCGTGGTGGCACTGTGTCTTCAGACGTTGCTTTGCTGTCTGCTGCTGCCCACTGTTGGGTGCTCGTGGTGGGCCTGCCTTGCATGGTTCTGTGGTGCACAGGATTGTATTGTCACAGTGGGGGTGGTGGCGTGCTTGGGGTGTCCTGCACTGTTGGGTGCTACTCCTGGGCAGGGTGTATGGGGATCATGGTGCAGGGTGTGCTCTGCATTGGTGGGATGGTGTGACATGGAGTGGATGGGCATCCATGTGTGACGGTCCCAGCTTGCAAGGGGGTGTGCTGGTGCACCATGCCATGGTGGTGGGTTTCTTGCTGGTGTCCCTGGGCCAGTGGTTCTTCCTGCTCTCCTCCGGTTGTGTGGTGCATGGGGTGTGGGGGGGGGTGATGTCTGTTCTGCTGTGTGCTCCTCTGCCCATCCCTACCATGGGTGGTGAGCCCCTGCATCCTGTCCCTGCGCGTCCCTGGTTGTGCTGTTGTGCTGCTGCCCTGCTCCACTAGGCATCCCTGGTTTTGCTATTGTGCATCTGACCTGTGCCACTGCACATCCCTGGTTGCGTGATATTCAGTCATGTGCCGCAGGCGTCTTGACCTCGCAGTGTTTGAATATGCGCGTTGTCACCGTGGGCACAGTGGACTGCGCTTACTCCTGCTGTTGCGCACTTTTGTGTCGCAATTTGAATATCTGGGCTCAGGTCTACAATTCCAGTGCCCATCAATGCCCTGGGAGTGGGAATGACTCAGCCATCACAGAAAGCAGTAAATTGAAAATCCCCTATAAACAAGCATTATCCTCTCAGTAAACAAAGAAACAGATGGAGCTGGATGCAGGAATGAACATCAAACAGGTGAGGTTGAATTGGGTCTGCATACTTACAGAGTGTGGGCTGGATTGAGCCTTCACCAAGTGGGGGACTGTGCTCCCCATCAGCAGGCCGGACTTCAGGTCTGACCCTGTATAGTTGAGGATGCTGAAGCTGGAGGAGGAAAAAACACTGGATCCCACAGTTGCTGAGGACAGCTGAAGTGGTCTTGGAAGAAGTCTGCCTCTTGTTGGTCCGGTGGCACTGGAGGTTGAGGCTCTGGTCACTACATCTTGTGCCATGCCAGTGACCCGGGTTCGGGAATGAGCCTGGGCTGCTGGGAGTCAGCGGTGGGGGGAGAGAATCGAGCATCTGAAGGACTGCTCTCCTCTCTCAGGGGGAGGGAGACCTGTTGTCCTGCTCATTGATTGCCCTCTGTCAGTGGCTGGAGGGCAACACGGGCAGGGAGGCATGTACTGAAGTCATACATCGGTAGGGAGGGGGATGGGAGAAAATGGAAAGGGAGCATGGCACAGTTCCATAATGGCCCCATGTCCATGACGGCCAACCCCGGTGTCTGGATTGGGTCTCTGGGGGGGAGACAGCACCCTCCTCCCTGACCCCGCCACAGGGGGCAATCTGCAGGGGAATTTGTGTGGGACCGGAGAAGTCAGTTCTTCTGTGAGGAGGACCACAGCCCCCTGCAGTGCTGACCACAATCATGCTTCACCATGCCAGAAGAGGCAGGCTTCTCTTTTTTTTTTTCCATATAGATTTTTTTTCCCTCAGGGCTCATGGAGGGAAAAAATCTATATGAAAAAAAAAAGAAGCCTGCCTCTTCTGGCATGGTGAATCATGATTGTGGTCAGCACTGCTGGAAAGGCTAGTGAGTGTATGATCTCATTCCTTTTTGCATCTTACTTGATGTGGTCAAATGAACATGGTTCATCAAGCACTGCCTTGGAGTAGTCAGGGTAAAAGGACAGCTGCTGACTATTGATATTTCTCAGCTCTCTTGTTTGTTTAAAAGGGAACTAAAGTCAACATCTGCAAAAAAATACATTGTGCTGAGTGTTTTGATTTGTAGGTGTATTCCTAGTAAGTCCTTCCCTTATTTGCTGAAGGGAGTTTGTTTCTAAATTTGTTTGCTGGTTTTATGGACCCTGGGGATCTTCATGTTACCATTTTTATGTTTACTTGCACGCATGTGAAAGAAACATAGTGCCATCATCGGAGATTTCAGAGGTGTGTCACCTCCTCCTCCAACTCAGTCAGTGTGCTGGCAGGCGCGGCCCCTGTAAGCCAATGCATGCTGGAGCTGTCTATGACAAGCTCCAAAATGCAGTGGCATACAGTTCAAAGGGGGAGCTACGCTTGAGTGAGCAGCGATAAGATATCGCCTGCTCATGCGCAGCTCCCCCCCACACAGCAGCGCGGCGCGCCCCTGCACGCACGCACACTGTATAGCCGACGGGGTGCCCAATCCCTGCCCACTGTGCTGTGCTCCCCTGCCCCCAAAGTTTCAAAATGCCATGCTGGGTGCCCACCCCAGCATGGCATCAATGATATAGCCGATGGGGGTGCCCAATCCCCATCGCCCACTGTCCTCACCCCCCAAGTAGGTGCTACGCTGGGAGCCCACCCCAGCATGGCAATTGATGCTTAGACCGACGGGGTGCCCAGTCCCCATCAGCTGAACACCCCTCCAACTATCTTGTGCCACGCTGGGAGCCCACCCCAGCGTGGTAAACGTCCATGTCGTCCTTTTTTTTTTTACCTGAAAGAAAAGCGGTCCCACGTAGTCTCCTGGCCCCCCTCCACAACCCGCACCGACCCACTGTGCACCCTGCCTCCCCCACCCCCCACCCCATACTTACCGGACCTCAAGCGACGCATCTTCTTCGGTGGACTGGAACACGCCTGCACTCTTCAAAGCCGACTGCCGCGAACTGAGGAAATGCCGTAAGCTGTATCATGGGCTAGATAGGGGTTTTCAACTTTGTTGCATATCTCAGGCATTTTTTGAAATTTTTGCACCAAATTTTCAACATGGGGTTTTTGGGACCCCTTCTCATGAATGATGTCACTGTCATGGCATTATTCATGCCTGAAGGGTGATTCCACAGTCACCGCGCAGTTACCGCGCGAAATCACCTTTCGGCCTGAATAACACCATGACAGTGACATCATTCATGAGAAGGGGTCCCAATAACCCCATGTTGAAAATTTGGTGCCAAAATTCAAAAAATTACTGTTTTACGAAGCGCCATGCAGCAGTTCCTGTGCAGGCTCGTGACGTCACGATTTTTCAATATTTTCACTCCAGATTTTCAACATTGCCATTTTACCACACCTTCTTATGAGTAGTACAGCTGTCATTTTTCACATCTCACCCAAACGTGTTTCCGCTCATGTAGCGCACAATAGCGCAGTCGGTGTGCGAAATCAATGCACGGGACAAATTAAGAAAATCACAGTGACACTGTTCATGCGAGCAGAGGTCTTAAAATGGCTATGTTGAAAAATCTGTGAAAAAATTAAAATGACTGTTTTAATAAAGCATGCTGCACAGTTCCTATGCATGCTCGTAAGTTTGCAAATTTAATATTTTCACTCCAGATTTTCAACATTGCCATTTTATTACACTTCCTTATGAACAGTACAGCTGCAATTTTTCATATGTCGCCCAAAATGTGTTTTCGCACATGTAGCGCACAATGGTGCTGTTGGTGTGAGAAAGCAACGTTTAGGACAGATTAAGAAAATCACAGTTACACTGTTCATGAGCAGAGGTCTCAAAATGGCTATGTTGAAAATTTGGTGACAAAAGTCCATAAAATGACTGTGTTACGACTGAGCATTGTGCAGTTTCCACGCACCCTCGTTAGTTCATGACTTTGTAATATTTTCAGTCCAGATTTTCACCAGTGGCATTTTTCCACACTTCCTTATGAACAGTACAGCTGTCATTTTCCACAACATGGCTGAAGTGTTTTTCACACTTTCAGTGCAGAGATGCGTGGTCGCTGTGGGAAATCATTGTTAGGCACAGATAAAGAAAATCACAGTGACACTGTTCGTGATCGGAGGCACCAAAATGCCTGAGTTGACAATCTGCTGTAAAAAATCCCCAACCTAATTATATTACGGGTGTGCATTGTACAGTTTCTATGCACGCTCGTGACGTCACCATTGTTTTAAATATTTTACTACAGATTTGCAACATTGCCATTTTTTACACCTCCCCATGAACAGTACAGCTGTCATTTTTTACATCCTGTTTGGAATGTTTTTGCACCTGTGGTGCTAAATGCCGTAGTCACTGTGCATAAGCAGCTTTCAGCTAACAAACTGATATTCCCCCTGTTCATGAGGTGGGGTCACAAAATAAACATGTTGAAAATTTGGAGTGAAAATACCAACGAATGCCTGAGGTATTAGGGTTTCCAACCATAATGCCCAACCCTTGAGAGAGCGACAGGCATCAGGGTGTGACTTGGGATTCTTGCCTGTGATGCTCATACCATTCCACACCCTGCAGTCAGTGAGAGGCATCGAGGTATGCCTTGGACTCTTTATTTAAACTTCACCCCATTCTCCTATATAGCACCCATCTCACCATATTTCCTAATGGAAATAGGGTGTGCAAAAGGGCAAAGACCCCAAGGAACACCGTGTCACTTGTCAGTGTCTGCAGGGTGGGGTGTGAAATGAAATGACGTGGCCATTATGCCTGACGACCCAAACGCACACCCCAATGCCTGTCACTCTCTGCAGGGTGGTGGTGGGGTTGGCTTCAGTTCAATACTTCACTGCCATTCCTATTACGCAGCTCTGTAACTTCTACACTACCACTGCCAATGCCAGCAAGCAAACATTCGGCATTGACAAATGCTTGTTTATGGCTGTTCTTGTTCCTACAATGTCTTCTGTCCCATGTGACAGTGATGCATCCAGGACCATTGGTTCAGAGAGTATTAACTATTGCAGTAGCAGCAGTATACTGTTGGGAACCTGATTTTCTGTCTTCAGTTAAATAACTCTTTTCTATGTATGTGCAGGTTTAACTAGCAGAAAATAAATGTTTTGTTTTTAATGCTTTTTGTTTCATCAGACTACACACAACCATTAAAAAACACACAAATCGCACAAGGTCACAAATGCTCTAATTAGTGAAGGCTCTAGTTGTTTCCTTACAGAATAACCCACCTTACTGTCCTTCAGGAATTTGCCATCTGTTAGTGTAGCCTTCATTAGAGCTCCCTGGACAAGGAGAGTTAATTAACATCACAACTCTACTACTATAAACTTGAGAAGAAAACAGCTCTTGTTGAATTAATGGTCTTGGACACATCACTGTCACATGAGACAGGAGGCATTGTAGGAACAAGAAGAGCCATAAAAATACTGACATAGAAATATGCCAACTCAGACTGTTGTACAAGCGTCATAACATACGTTAACCAAAGAGACTTAATGTCATATTGTTCTAACTATTTCTTTCTCCAGCAGTATCAACATAAGCAAATTATCCCTTAGTAATCTTGTGAGTCTAATTCAGTATCCCAATATTAAAGCATTAGACAGTATTTAAAACCATCCAATCATAGCTCTGCTTATATATAAAATATGGGCATGGAGTTATTCAGCCAGAGAGAAGATTTGACTAGTTGAATAGAATATTTTTCTAGTTCCAAATACTTATAAGGGGCCCATATTTCAGCTCCATAATGTGCTTGTGAGTTAAATTTTGATGAGAAACCTTGAACAAGGGACGTAATACTATTCCCACCATATTCAGAAGTAAATTGTTTTAATTCCCCCGTCCTTATCCCAGGGGCCTTTAAATGACCCTTTTACATCCCCCTCATCTCCCTGCCACCAGCCTCCTCTTTCTACTTCTTCTTCCTTACTGCCTACCTAACCTGAACTGCACACCTTTAACCCTGTACCCTCCCCATAGAACCTCCTCCTCCTCCCCTAACCACCTGCACCTGTCTCTCACTTTCTGGCCTCCCATCCTCACTTTACTGATACAATTGTGACAATCCCACTTCTCTGGGTGCAGGCCTATGGATCTCCATGCCTTCTTTTATTTTTTATAGTTTGTCAGTGTGTCATATTTTTATGTTATTGTATAGCGTCACTTGTATTTGGTTTGACTACTGATGTTTTGTGCTCTGTAAATCCATACTTGCTGCTGTATACCCAATATGCTTGTCTGCCATTGTATTGTTCTTCTTGATGTGGAGCCTTCGTAAATGAGCTCTGAGCTCAAAGGCTGTATCCAAAAATTAAAATAAAGAAATAAAATAAAATCCAAGATGTGTTTTTTTTTTAGCTTTAGCTACTGTATGTACAAAGTGAGTGTTCCAAGAACCATTAGATGCAAAGTATAGACCCAAATAAGGATAACATAACACTGAAAAGATAGCCTGACTGCCTACCCACCTTTTCTTAGAGGTACCAATGCAACCAAATGCAACTATTTGAGATTCTTTTACATTTATAGAACAGGCCAATTTTTCTGATTCAGTAAACATTCATTCTAATGCCTTTTGCAAACCTGACTGTGATCATAAGAAAACCACAAAATCTTCCACATACACTAAAGTAGATACCTTTCTTAAAGCAACTGTAGGAGAGTCAGAGACAACAGATATAAGAGTCCTTATAACGTGATTGATATAGACATTAAATAATTTTGGAGTTAAAATGCAACTTTGATGCATACCTTTGTTGGCTGATAAATTCTGTGACACACCGTCCCAGTGCCTAACCTTACTCTTGCCCAGGTTTGATTGTATAATTCTGAAATGATGAAACTAAGAAAAAATGTCAATATCCCTGTCTCTCCTCATTTGCCATAATTGTGGCTGAGAAATTGAATCAAATGCAGAAGAATGATCCATGAATACCACACACAACTTCTGTTTACAATCAAAATGTATTTTTCCCATAGTGGAGTGCTGTTTCTTTAAGCCCAAACTGCAAAGAAGACAAGTCCCTGGTTGCTAAAATTTGTTTGCATGCCTTTGATGAATAATTTTACAGAAGATCTTAGCTGAAACATCTAGTAAGCTGATTGGCCGATATACGTAGGGATCTCACTTATTCCCATATTTGAAGATAGGGACAATCTCTGCCCCATGCCAGGATTCTGGAAAAAAAGGGCCTCCCTAATACATTTATTGAATATCAATAAGAAAAAATCAGATCACAAAAGACAAAATTGCAAATAAACCTGTAACCCCCAGTTGGCGCTAAACTGAGAGGGCTACTACCCCTGCCTATGTAGCTATGGGCAGGTTGAGGGGCCTGGGTCTTATGACGTGGTGCCTCCATTTTTATAAGATGAAAATTTGGGGAGAAAGGTGTCACTCGGCATGGTGATTAGGTTCGGCTACTCTGCACAGGGGCACCCAAAGTAATACAGAGAATAGAAGCAATAACATAATGTCCAATACCAGGAGATGGGATTCTAAAGTGTGGCTTTATTCAACAACACTGAATGAAAAGCATAGATGGACCCCCACGGGGCTACACTCCTTGTAATGCAGATACGGTGATGACACAGATACAATCCATTCTTGGATCCTAAACTTCCATATGTCATGGACTCTTTAACTAGTGGTACACTACCACCCTCTACTCCATCCCAACATCTGGGCACCCTCTTCAGGCACTGGCCAATACCTGACAGAAAGGTGACTGGTGTTCCAAAGTGAATCCGTAGAGGTGAGCCCTATTACGCCAGGTGGGGGTCTCCCACCTTTTGTTCCATAGACCCATACCCGGCCATTCCTTTGTTTACACACACACACATCCTTGGCTACTGTAGTGCAGACTGTACATGGCTTTGTAATGCAGTAACTGTCTTTCTCTGAAGACCCCCCACATACAACAGTCATTACAGCTCACTGTTCCATAAGCCTCTTCCTTGGCTACTATAGTGCAGACTGTACATGGCTTTGTAATGCAGAAACTGTCTTTCCCTTGAAGACCCCCCACATACATCAGTCATTACATCTCACTGTTCCATAAGCCCTGGACTTGGCATCCTGACTGACCCACAGCCCCAGAGACTTATTTATTCACTGTCTTGGTGAATGACACTGGCCTTTTGTCAAAGCTTCATCACGCTCATGGTTGCAGATGTCCAATAACTCTAAAGGAATCTCATTCCTCAAAAACTGTAGTGCCCCAGCACTCTTCATCAGGCAGCTTCTTCCTTTTCCCAGGTCAGGGGGTTGCCCCTGGGAGTTGGTTCTTTGTGCCTCTCTTATGGTGGAAGCACACACACTAAGGTAGTTCTGTATCAGAGCTGAGGGCAGGGGGGGCCTGCCCCTGCAGGGCACCCCCTCCCTCCCTCCCTGCACTGCAGGATCTACATCCTTCCTTCTCTTGAGCCTACTTCAGACTTGAACAGGCTGACTCAGACTTCAGACTAGACTGTTGACTTCAAGGATCAACTCTAGACTGATTTTGAAATTCCCCAACGTTCTACCTAAGTCCCAACTGCAACATTCCATTGTGGCTTATGCTGCTGCAGAATTCTAAATGATGTCATAGCCCCAGCTCAGCAGAGACTGAAAACAGAGCAAGACATAGTGAAATCCATTTAACTGGAGTTTCACTAGCTGCCTGTCCCTGCCTGCCACTAGATCTAACTAGGGTTCTAGTAACCCCGGGTAACAGGGGGGTTACAAACCTCAGCTAGAATATGATCAGGCCCAGTAGCCTTCTTCATCGTCAAAGAATTAATCTCATCAGAAATGTCGATAATATTAATGGGCCTAAAGCTATTATTGGATGGTAAAGCAACTGAGGAATTTTGTATTAACATCATAAAAGAGAGAAGAGAAGAGAAATTAACCACCCATACCTCAGGGGAGCTATATGAATCAATACTTTTTTACAGTTAATCTTTTTTTTTTGATATTTCTATTCATCCCTCCTACATCTCTGTCAGAGCTGCCCCATCAGGAGTCACCAATATGCCCATCCTTGCCAACGCCCTACCTGTCAGCCCGGGTTCCTCCATCTGGCCGTGGATTGCCCCCTGGCTGGGGTCAGGATGGGGAAGGACACCCCAAATCTTGTAGTTTCGTCAGGTCCCCTGGACTGCAGGCAGATGTTGGCACATCAGGACCAGGCTCAGTACTCTGTCTTTCTGGCTCTGGAGGTTTTTTCCCCTGTTCTGTGAGGACATTGCATGCTGACGTCCACAATGTCCTCCCCCTCAATGGTGCAGCCTCTAGAGGTGATTGGTCTACAGGCCTCTGCCAGTGACCAATCAGACCCCTGAGGTGCTGACATGCTGTCGTGCCTCCAGCCTCTGCTGGGGGTCACCGCTCACCGGGTTAGATCCCAACCCTCCCCCCGGAGAAGGCGAGCTGTCATCGGACGCTCAGCCTTTCTCCCCCCAGGCCGACCCACAGCAGGCCGATTCTCTTTATGAGATTTCCCCTAGTTTTCCTAATCTTATGTTCAATAACATAACTTTTTCCTCTTTACACTGTGAATCAAACCAACCATATTTCTTCCTACCCTTTTGACTGAAGAATAAATATAAAATTGAACAGATCTGTATATAAAGGGAGTCCAGTAGTTTATATAGTTCAGCCACAGAAAGTGAAGAAAAATCCTGCTGCAAACAAATTTTCTAGATGTGGAATAAGTAACAGTTTGACGCTCAAGGAAAGACCATCATTCCATTGTGCTCCTTTTTTATTTCTGATTAGATATCTAGAGGGGGAAAGTGTTACTGAATCAGCTGTCACTGTCATCTTACAGTTTGTCTCCATCATGGCCCTCTTAACAGAAATTGAAAGATGGTCACTCTTTGCTCTATTTAAAATCTCGAAGGCTTGCCACATTTCAATCGGATCATCCCACAAAGTAAAATCTATAATGGATGTGCCAGAGGGAGAGATGAAGGTCAGATCACCTTTCTCATCTCCAGGTGTGTTGGCTGTTGTTATTGACTGCTTTTACCATTGCCAGATTTCACCTCTTGCTGAAGGCATGTTAAAAGTGGTGCAGTCCTGTGCTGACTCTGTAATATTCTCACCTCTGGGGATCATTTTCTGTTAAATGAGTTAGCCAACCTACTAATCAATACTTGCATCTTTGGTCTCAGAGGCATCAGCTCTAACCATTCAGCTAAAAAGAAACCCATTTAGCCTAGGTGTTAGACTGGGTCTTATTCTTCTATGTTGCAGTCTTCACTTTCTCCAGCACATGACACTCTGCTACTGGTTACTAATTCTGTATACATTACATAATTTCCTCTTTCCTTTTTCCATCAGATAGCTCTTTGCATTTGTTCTCACTGTGGGGATCTTCTCCTCACTGACAGTGTAATGCCTGTGCCTCAGGGGAACATCTTTTGTAGACTAAATTACTGGTCCCAGGAACCCATGTTTGCATCCCTAGTCTCAGAGGCATCAGCTCTAGCAATTCAGCTAAAATGAGTTCTGGTCAGAGCCAACACAGCTGTAAAATGATGAATTTGCAGCATAGCCTTCTCATGAACCATGTAGGTGAAAGTGTTCAAATCCCCTCCAAAATGTGATTGTGCACCACCGAAACGTCATTCCATGCCACAAGTGTGAAAACACATTTTGGCCAGGATTTGAAAAATGACAGCTTTCATATTCATGAGGTGGTATGAGAAAGTGGCTATGTTTAAAATACTGGGCCAAAATATTTAAAATTACCAGAGTTATGAGCAAGCATAGAAAAATTTCAATGTACGCTCGTAACTTTGTCATTTTTACACATTTTGACCCCAAATTTTCAACATAGCCTTCTTATGACCCCACCTCAAGTGTAATGGTGGTGAAAATGTTCAAATCTCACCTGAAAGATGATTTTGCCAAGTGACCACAAACTTGCCTTTCTGGCCTGATTTGCATAATTCAACCACCATTGTTCATGATGTGAGGTCCCAAAAAGGCCATGTTGAAAATCTGAGGTGAAAAATATGCAAAAATGACAAAGTTATGTTTCAAAGTTCAAACCCCTGTTGAAATACATTGAACCGCACTTACCTTAGTTTCTCATATTGCAGTCACTGGTTCCAGCAGCAAGACGTGTCTTTGACTGGAGAGTGGATGTACGCCGTGGGACCTGATCAGATGAGTGAGGGTGGGTGTGGGTGTGGGTGGGGGTGGTGGTGACTACTGAGTGAGAGGTTAGGGTGGCAGTGGTGAGATCAGAGAGGGACAATTTTCTTTTTTACAGGTTTAAAGGAAAAAAAAACATTGAAGGACTTCTTTTTATTACAGGTCATATTTTCATAAGAGATATGGAAATGGCAATCAGAGGGTGAGGGTGACACTAGGCAACAGGGAAATATATATATATATAGATATTGGGGGATGGTGATCAAAGGGCGGGGGTGTGCCACTAGACACTAGGGAAACATTATGGAAATAGGGGGAAATGGCGATTGGAGGGTGGGGGTGCCACAAGACACCAGAGAAACATTACAGAAATATGGGGACAGCGATCAGAGGCCAAGCGGTGCCACTAGACAGCAGGAAAACATTTTGGAAATACAAGGATGGCAATCAGAGGGCAGGGGTGCCACTACACACAAGGGAAACATTATGGAAACAAGGGGGTGGTGATTGGAGGGCGGATGCCACAAGATACACAAGGGAAATATTACATAGAAAGGGGGATGGTGATTGGAGAGCAGGGGTGCCATTAGACACCAGGAAATATTATGGAAATAGGGGGCCGATGATCAGAGAGTGAGGTGCCACTAGACACCAGGCAAACATTGTGGAAATAAGGGGATAGTGATTGGAGGGTGGGGGTGCCACTAGACACCTGGGAAACATTATGGAAATAGGGGGTCAGCAATTAGAGGGTGGGGTGCCACTTGACACAGGGAAACATTATGGAAATATGGAGATGGCAATCATAGGGTTGTGGTGCCACTAGACACCAGGGAAACATTATTGAAATATGGGAACATCAATTGGAGGGTAGGGGTGCCACTAGACACAAGGGGAACATTATGGAAACAGCAGGATGGTGATCAGAGGGCAGGTGTCACTAAATACCAGGGATATATTACATAGATAGGGTGATGGTGATTGGAGGGTGGGGGTGCCACTAGACACCAGGAAAACATTATGGAAATAGGGGGCTGGTGACTGGAGGGTGGGCTGCCACTAGACACCAGGATAACATTATATAAATATGGGGCTGGCAATCAGAGGGAGGGCATGCCACTACACACCAGGGAAGCATTACAGGGTGGGGGTGCCACCTAGCTTCGGACCTGGAAGTGAACAGGAAGTGAGTATGGAGCAGGAAATAGTTCAGCTGGTGGGGGGAGCAGCACTCTGGTGACCGGAGAGGACTGTACATGCTTCAACTCAACTGTGGAAGGACACTGTGCAGGTATCTGGTCATGTGTTTCTAGTGTCCCCTATCTCTACTATTGCAATAGCAATACATCACATAGCTCTGCTATGCAGTCATAACAAGTCTTCTTTCTGCCAAGGTTTTAGACTGGCTCTTAGTCTTGTATGCAGAACTCTACACCTTCTCCACCACATGGCACACTCCATCTAGTTACTAGTTCTGTATACATTACAGACTCAAGGAGTATACGTCAATTGTCCAGGTCAGATATCTGCAGCCGGTCCAGAATTCTGCAACTTTTCTCCTTACTCTAACTTGAGAATTTTTATTAGGACAAGACTTCAAAGGTATCTGCTCCCAGTTTATAAGCAATTTATTTACACAAGATTGCCTACTGTACAGTAGCTGTGAGTCACATCTCACTTCCTGTAGGGTCCTACAATGCTTTTGTTTGAGTTTGATGATTTTCAGTATCACTAGCATGTAGTGACTTGTAAAACAGAAGGTAGTACAGATTAAAATATTGTCAGTGAGGACCCTCTCCTCAAAAAATGCATACAGATTTACATACCCATAATACTTTGTGTCAGGTTTGAGGCCTTTGTATACGTGTTTACCAAAACTATACAAACTGGAAAATGTCTGCCTTCTTGTACCATTTATACATGCTACATATTCTTCTTTGTTTTGATCAATGTTTGTACTACTTCATCACTTATTTCTCACTATGTCAATAACACAACCAAGAAAGTGTCTGGCCCCAGGAAGCTGAAATGGCTTATCTTCATAGGATTCCAGCTTGGTGCTCATTTTTATGGGATTCAGCTTTTGCTGGCTATGTAATCCCAGGTATTGGTCATTGTTAGAAGCTGCTTTTACCATTACCAGCTTTCTCTTCTTGCTTTAAACTGAAGGTGTTCCAAAAGTGGCGCAGCCCTAAGTTGTCCCAAGTACTATACAGCGCTTGCCAGGCCAGACATCTGCAGCAGTTCCAGAATGCTGCCATTCCTCTCCTCAATATGATTTGTGATTTTTAGTAGGAAAATACTTCAAAGGTTATCAGCTCCCAGTTAACATGCAATTCATTTACATAAGATTGCCTAGCTGTGATGAGGGTGGTGGATGCATGGAACAGCCTTCCTGAGGAGGTTGTGGGGTCAAAAACAGTGGGGGAATTCAAGAATGCATGGGACATACATAAGGCAATTATAGTGGGGTGTAGGAGAAAGTAGGCTGTTGATTAACTAGGATCTGTAACTTATCCAATAAATAGGGAAATGGGCAGACTAGGTCTGCCAAGTGGTCCTTATCTGTCGTCAAAGTCTATGTTTCTATGTTTCTATCTCATTTACACTGGTGCCCTACTTCTGCATAGGGCAGTTTATGACTCCCAGTACCATTGTTACTGTGAAGTTTGAGCAATGACTTGCCAAACACATTGTATCAATTGAAACATTCTTAGTCAAGTAAACCCCCTCCTCTGGTCCTCGTACCTCCTGTTTCATGGATGCAATTTCTTGTAAAAATACTTGCTCAGTCTTTACTAGCTCCTGCCCTGGCATTTTAGTTTAAAATCATTTCACACAGTCCATTGAGCAGGCAGGCAGCTACTGACTCCCAGTCATGGTGGACAGAAAGTCCATTCTTAACAGGGAATGTAGATATAGAGGTGGGTGGGGGAATGTAGGGAGGAGTGGAGGTCATTCCATAGTGAGGGTCCGACTGCAGAGAAGGCTCTTAGGCCCATCCTCAGAGTTATGTTAGGGCGCTCTAGTTGAAGGTATGAAGACTGATGTAGATTGTGACAGTAGGTTCTAGGCTGGATAAGAAGGAACAGTGGAGAGTAGGAGGGATTGTGCAAAGTATCAGCAATGGTCCGGGCCAGCAGGTAGGACTTCCAGTGAGAGGTAGTTGATCATGTGATAGCAGAGGCCTATCTTTGGTTGATGCGCCTGATCAGTGAGGCAATGTGGTCAGTGTAGGTTAGGAATGGGGCCAGGATTACCTGCAGATACTTGAAGGTGGGAAAAGTGTCAAGTAGAGATCCATTTGGGGATTTGACAGTGAGAAAGCCACCATTGTGGGCTAGGGCAGAGAGTTTCAGTTTGGAACAGAAAAGCATGGCCTTCGTTTTGGCACCATTGACCAACAGTTTGTTGGTAGAGAACCAACGATGTGCCTTGCAGAAATCATCGGTAAGAATGGCGGATAGAGAGGGGGGGGAGAGGGCACTTTGGTATAGTATTAAGTCACCAGCATAGAGGAGCGATGTTCAGGATAGACCCTCTGACGGGAGAGAGTTAATGAAGAGGGAAAAGAGGAGGGGGCCAAGAACAGATCCCTGGGGGACACCCACAGAGACAGGCAAGAGGGGGGAGGTGACACCACCAAGGCAGACCATCTGTGTTCTACCAGAGAGGTAGTTAGTGAGCCAGGTGGTGGAGGCAGGGGAGAAACCAAGGACACTGAGTCTTGCTATAAGGATGTTGTGATTTACAAGGCCAATGCCTTGGACAGATCAACCAACACTGCACCAGTTAGCTTCCCTTCATCCATATTCCTCAGCACATAGTCAGTGAAGAGGGCAGGGGACATGGTAGTGCTGTGCCTCTTCTGGAAAGCATGTTGCTGAAGGCAAAGGAGATTATATTTGGAGATGTGCTTTGTAATTTGGTACTTTACTGCCTTCTGTAGGAGCTTACCAAGATGGAGCAGAATGAAGATGGGATGGTAGTTGTCCATAAGACTAGGGTCACCTGATTTATGAATGGGGACAATTTTGTCCTGCTTCCAGATAGAGGGAACAGAGGCTGTAGTAAGGGAGAGGTTAAAGATGAAGGTGAGTGGATAGACAGTGTCCTAGGCTACTAGTTTTAAGAAGCGGGGGGATAGACCATCACTACCAGCACTCCCTTTAACCAAACAGATTCCTATCTATCTGCTAACTAACTACTAACTGAACTCCACCAGTGTGGTCCATGGCTACTATGTCTTTATGGAAAACAATACAAACTGTGATGCTGCGGCTGCTTTCCCCCCCACAGAACTACAGGACCTAGTACCCTATACAGATCTAAATACTTTGCTAAACTACCAACATTTTTTAAGCCAATGATAAAACTAACACACTGGCTCACTACTCTACTCTCTAGGCTACTTAACAGTAGGAAAGTACGTATTACATTCCTAAAAGAAAGCATTTTTTCCAAGTGCTCAAATGCAATGTCTCATGCAGTCCATTAGGTGGCAGTCTCTGTTACTGGAGTCCATTTTACCTAGCTCCACCATTAATTTCTTGTGAGCACAATTCTAATAAATGTCCCTAAATAGCAAGTCTACTTAACAGTACTATTGTTATCTTACCCCTGTAACTATTACATCCTAACTACAGCTAGCTAATTAACCACACATTTCTATAAATACAACTCGCATTTTGTTGGATCTTTTTTCTCTTTTAAACCACCAAGCAATGTCCATTACTTGGCTACAGTCCATGCTAAATGTTGTGGGATTTTTTTTTCAACAAAAATAATAACAGAACAGTCTCACCAGGTGGTTTTTCAGTGGCACACACAGGGCAACAGTCTACAGCAGCTCTAGGGGGTGCAATATGGCATTAGGTTCTTCTCATTGTTGGTGCCTTGGAGCATACAGAAGGGTAATCAGGAGAGTAATAAAAACAAGGGTCCGGCTTGGTACATTCAAGTCCACGACAATCATGGCTGACCACATAGTATTTGATCCAGTGCCCAACCTTGTCTTGAACCAGTGCAAAACTTTTGAAAAGGGTTGTTCCTTTCCATGCAGAGGAAACACACATGGATCTGGCTAGGGACATCACTCTATTCCGGTCATAAGCAGGATCAGTGGGGTCCACCCTGTTTCTCATATGTATCTTTTCCATGGCTCTATGAAACACCCAATATGACCTTCAGCATTCCATTAAGTCCCAAATCCTTTCACTGACATAAGGATAATCTTCTCCTGGACACTTCATCCTCAGGTACCTGCTCACCCATTGCTCAGCCTAGCTCCATATTGGGATGGAGTGCACACTGGACCGTGGAGCCACTCCTTCAGGCAATCAGATGCCACTTTGATAGTTGATGACAGTCAAATCAAGATGATGCCTGGCATCTATGTCCACCATTCTGCATCTGCATTTCTTGGAGAGCAAGAGGGTGGTCTCCAGTACCCCCAAAATGGGCACGGCATAAAGATTTGGAATGTCCCACTCTACTACCAAGCTCTCAAACATTCAGGCCACTCCCTCTTTAGATTGCTCATAGACGGACACCACCGGGGAGTGGTCACTGTTGCAGTCTGCACCAGAGGCTGGGCCTTCCAATACCTTGGGATCTTTCTTAGCATGGGCACTTCCTGGCTTGGTGGTGAGTGGAGTAATTTCTCTAGATACAGGAGGAGTTCTCTCCAATCTCTTGGAGGGGTTTGTACGTTTTAAAGTCTCTCTTTTCCTCCATCTTTCTTGGGGTGGTGCAGTTGTGGTAGCCACAGAACTGGGTACCACAGCTTTGGGGGACCTCAGCTGGTCCAGGTTGTCACCCACAATGCCAGCCCCAGCATACCTCATCTGGGAAGCCCACTCGTGGCCCCTCACCTCTGCCACGGGGAAGTTCTTGGGCACTCAGCTGCGGGGAAGGGCTGGGCAGATGGCTGTGCACTTCTGCCACATGGGGCTCACTTTCAGGCAAGTTGGTTGCCATTTCATCCCACTACTCCAGAGGTTTCAAAGTGGAACATTCGCTCGTAGTGGGGGATGCTGCTCTGAGAGCTTGACTCCAATGCCATGGCAACATAGGCGGTGGCCCTTTCACCACAGGCAGCACATTGGCAGGGCCACAAGAACACTGCAGATACACCAACTGTCTCAAAACTCCACTCCCAGAAATCCCACAAAAGATGCATGACTCACTGGAACTACCTCTCTCCACCATAGTCTACAACCAGGTTAGCAATGATGCAGGCACAGTCAACATATTTCCAGCAGATTCAGGTGCAAACTCCATCTCTTTGAGAATTTGGCTTCTTTTCTTTTGCTCCCTTGTTTACAGCTACCACTTTTGTACTCCACAAACTTGTAATTCACAATTTGTAATCCGCAAGGTTTGTAGTCCTCAACATTTTATTTTCCTTTCTTTAAGTTTTCCTATGCAACAAAACTTTTACACAGCTTCTTGGAGCTAGATAATGTCTCTCTCTTTACAACACGAGTCCTGAGGCAGAATAACAGGCTGTCACATGGTTCTTATTCTTATCTAGTCACATTTCATTAGTCTCATCCACCAATAAGATCACAGGAGTCTCTAATTAGTTATACATTCGTCACAATTTTTCACATGAGGATCCAGCACCAATTTGTCTCCTCACAAAGCACTTCACACTAAACTGCAACTTGAAACTTCTAATCAGCGCTAATCAGTGCTGCGGCCCACCAACATTCCATCACGTCAGAACAATGCCCTCCAGTCATGACAGGTAGGTGATTGCACCTCTTCTTTGAAATCCTGGATGAGCCCCCATTTGTAACCCCCCATCTCTGGTCCTCATACCTCCTGTTTCATGGATGTAATTAGTTATAAAAGTACTTGCTCAGTCTTATCTAGCTCCTGCCCTGGTGTTTTAATTTAAAGTCATTTCAGACAGTCCACTGAACAGGCAGGAGGCTACTCACTCCCAGTCCCTGAAGTGACACATCTTCAGATGGCTACCCTCCTGCCCTTCCTGTCTTGGGGTTTTGGATGTTGCACAAGTCACAGAGGAAGGTGGGGGGAATCAGCTGTCTGACTAGGCAGTGTACAATGGAAGCAGGACAATAAAACTCACAGTACCTTTGAAGTGTAGATTGAGATTCTTTCCATGATGGCATGGACTCCGTCGAAATGCAGGCTGATGTTGACTCTTCCTACTCATCATAACTGGGGACACAGGCTTTGACTCGATTGTCTAGAAATATATTTTATTAGGAAACACACAGTAACAGTCTTTAAGTAGGACATCAATGATTTGGCCCAGGCAGGAAATTGGATGCAATCAGGCACCATTTTATTTTAAAGTCAAAAGGCTCAAGCCACACAATGCCTCCATGGAGAGGAAGGGGGTATTTACAGTTCCTTTTCACTTTCTACACAACACTATGGCAATCGGCCATGGCACAAGCACTTGGGGAACCTGGGTCCTGAACCTGGATCCTCTCACACACAGCATTTCCCTTTGTGAGCCATAAAGGACTCCATTTCTTTTCAGCACTTTGTGGTGCTCAAACAGGCAGTCTCTCTTATTTTAAACTTATCCCACCAGTGGGAGTGAGGCAAAAGCCATACCTCAGATCTTGTTTCCTTTTTCCTCTCAGGGCACAGATGTCACCTTGGGCACAGTCCTTACTCTAGGTGCTGACCTTCCCCGCCAATCCATGGACAGGGTTCACACAGGGTGGCAGACACCTTACTTTGGGCACAGCTTCCCTTCTAAACTTCCCCACAGCAGCAGCTCTATCTTCTCTGGGGTGGACATGGATGGGCAGGGGGTCTGTTCTGCCACAGCATACCCTCTTGGCACTTCACTGCCACTTTGACGCTCCGGACCCCCCATGGCAGCCACCCCTCTCCAATTTCTTTTCACAGAGCTGATCAGGCTCCAAACAGGCTTCTCTCCATGCCATGCTGCCATGGATCACATCTAGTGTCCCCACTGATGGGCTATGGGGCTCTGCTGCTACTGATGTGGGGCAATCTCCCCACACCAGCCCCAGGTCTACCCAGCCCCAACTGGAGGCCCTCACCTCAGGCCTAAGAGCTGGGTCCAACCGCTCCTACCTCCTTAAACACCTGTACATGATGGCTCCCCAATGGATCCCCCTCACACCAGTTGGCACTTCAAACTTACCCTCACGCTGCCCAGGCCCCGCCCCCTGGCAGGCCTGGCAGCACTCATGCATTGATGGACTCGCGAAGTAACCCTCAAAATGGCACAGGGGTTACAGTGAGTTTACCTCCCGACATACAGATACACAGACACACACACAGACACACACACACACACACACACACACACACCCATGATGTTATTTGCTGAGTTCAAAGCTTTTGATTGTATGTGTGTTTACAGAAACAATTACAAATTAGAAATTACCTGACTTATTGTATTATGTATCTATGTATGCACCTTACATATTATCTTTCTTTCTGCTCAGCATTTAAACTACATCACCATTTTTTACTCACTACGACTATAACAAAACCTGAAAGTGTCTGTCCCAGGAAGCTGAACCAGTAGCTACTACTTATCTTTACAGGATTAAGGTTTTGTATGCTGCGGAATTCTGGATTATGTCTGAAGTTAGGAGGTGCTTTTACTTTAAGCTGAATATGTGCATAAAGTGCTGCAGCTGTATGTTGCTTTAAGGAGTGCCTGTATATGGCAGCTAGTTCAGCATTCTACAGATTTTCCTGTTACTCTGACTTGTGAATTTGTGGTAGGAAAAAACTTCAAAGATATCTGCTCCCAATTTACAGACAACGTAGTTCTCCAAGATTGCCTGTGATGCCACATTTTAGTTCTACTGGTGTCCTATGGTACATTTGCTTAGGGTAGCAAATGGCTTTCAGTACCACTGGTACCATGAGGATTAAGTAGCGCATTGTCAAACAGAATGTATCATCTATTAAAAAATTCTTAGGATACCCCTCCCACTCACATATAGATTTGCATACCTATGATACGTTGGGCAGATACACTGCCGACAAAAATGGGTAGGAAACGGGGAGAAAAGAGCCTGCACAGAATGTATTCAAGTGAAGAGGGGACAGAGCTCTGGATGTAATTTAACAGGTGAGCAGACTGTGTAGAGCAACACCGCCACCATGCTTCCCATGATTAAACACAGCTGAGTATCCTTTACGACAGCATTTAACTTTAATGATGCTGTATCCACTGTAAGCAAGTAACACAGATGGCTAACAGATTAGTAGCTTGCATTAACAAAAAATGTTGTTTCAAGGACAGAACTCTGTATATTACCACTATACAAAACATACACCAGATCACATCTGGATAATGGCACTCCGTTCTGGAGCCCCCACCTTAAAAGTGATATCAAATTGCTAGAAGGTGTACAGAGGTAGACAACTAAACTAATACCTAGACTGAGGAAAGGAACATGTCATATGAGGAGAGAATGAATTTAAAGATTAAAACATGCTACATTTGCAGGCAGTGGAGAAAGTACTGGCCTCACAGCTGAGGAAAGGGTTTTCTCCAGGTATTTACTGACTCGAAATGAAAATGGAACGTGTTGAACAATACAGGATCTCATGTGCCACAAAAGGCACATAAAGAAAGTACAGTTCAGAGTGATGTTTTGACAGGCAGTAATTCCTTCACTGCACAAAGCTGATTGGGCTGTCGACCTAAAGATCCATTTTTCCACATATCTAGAGGACTTACTAGTATGTGAGAAAGCCAGAGAACAGGTGCAATCAGCACTATATCATAGAAACATAGGATCTGTTGGCAGAAAAATAACAGTTTGCTCATTGCGTCTGCCCATCATGTCTGCCCCTTCCTACTTACCTAACTAATGTTGAATGACAGAGGGACTTCCGATGATGTTATAGCCCATGTAGCACCATAAGAAAAGAGCTCTCTCCTCCTTGGGGGGAAATAATCAGATTTTAAATAGCTAAATCAAAATTAATGAGCAGCAAAATGGCCAACAGAGGCAAAGATAAACCTAGAGCAATCAGACCATGAGCTGAAATACAAAAACACGCGGAAGATGGCTCAAAATTCTGCTCCATAGCTCCGGACCGGAGCTGCAGTATCTCGCCGGCGAGTACATAGGGCTGTGAATCAGATACAGATCGAGAGGAAGAAAAATTTTCGAGAAACAGGTTTGAGCAGATAATCCAAGAAATAAAAGCCCTCAAAAGGGAAAATAAAGAGGAATTTAAAAAAAAATTAAATGAGCAAATAGCAGGACTGGATAAAAGAGTGCAGCAGACAGAGGGACGAGTTGAGGTTGTAGAGCATAAGAATGTACAGTTGAAAACTGCATTTGATCACCTAATGAAACAAACTGAACTGATGCATAATAAATGTATAGACCTCAAGGTGAGGTCTCAGAGAGACAATTTGCGGTTATCAGGACTCCCAAAGAACACAGAGGCCTCAGACATGGCAGAATTCTTGCAGGGCTTTCTCATCGAAGTCCTACAGCTACCAGCAGGGACTAATATACAAACTGAAAGAGTGCACAGGGCGCTTGTTGCCAGACCAAAGGACTCCACACTCAGATCCAGGCAAATCTTTATTAAATTTGCTAGCTACAGGATTAAAGAAATGATTTTAAGAAAAGCATGACAGCAAGGGGTGGTGACATATAAAGGCTCCTGCCTCTATTTTTAGCAAGATTATCCAACGGAAATACACCAGCAAAGACTTAAATACTTGCCCTATATTAGAGCTCTAAAGGAGAAAAAAATTAAATTTCAGCCCCGTAGCCTGTGCTGATGCGAGTCTTCTGGGAAGATGGCACGAGAACCTATGGAAACCCAGAGGAGGCCCGAGCAACATTGGCACAGTGAGGCATTGTGGTGCACCCTGCGGAGAAAGCCCAAGGATCAGTGACGCAGCAAAATCTCAGCAGAACCAACGAGTGGCAGAGAGTTTCCAGAGGGCGAAATAACAGGTGCACTGGAAGGATGATGACGGACCAAACAATGAGCGACATAAGGAAAATATTGCACACCCCTGACGGCTACAGACCATGGAGAAGCAGTTAATTATGACATGTCCGGTTGGAGAGATAGACTGGAACCACAGTGAAGCTAGAGAAAAGAAGGAGGACTGGTCAGTGTCACAGAGTGGGGAAAGTGAGACTATGCAGGAGTAAATGGCCACTGGATGAATCCACAACTATAATGGAGAAAAATAACTTTAAGCTAAGTACTGCATGGCAGTAGTTGGGGGGGGTCTTTCTAAGGGACAAAAGGGCTACCAAACTATATACGGGAGCAATAAATTTAAAATTTAAAGGCTTGGCTAAATAATGATATAGCAGTGGGATGGTAAAGAAGGAGATTGGGGGGGGGGATGAACTAAAGAATCAATGGACTACCAACTCCAACACTGGAACAGAACTTTCATTTTAATGGAATAGAACCTTAGTTTAATCAATGTGCAGTTGGGGGTTTTAAACAAATAGATCTTTGGGGGAAGGGGGATACGGATGAGCCAGCCACAAAGAAGCAAAAGGGTGATGACCCCTGGGGGGGTGAAGGAGAAGGCAGTAAAGGGAGGGAGGGACTGTGAGATAAGGATCAAATAAATAAAGATATTATGGAATATTAAGAGGGCGGGAGAAGGGTAGCATGGAGGTAAAGGGGAGGGGAAGGGAAATGGCTGGCAATGATGTTTTGAATATGTTATTTACTTGCACCTCCCTGTTGCTCTTCCCATACTGATAGATCCTGAGGGACGGATCCATAACAGCGGCAAACCAAGGGGAAGAAAGCCTTTTCTACAGAAACCAGATGCCCTGACCAACGGTGCTGAAAAGAAAATACGAGGGAACCCTTTTACATGTACACTGGAGTGCGATAGCCTTAAAACCACTCACAGGAGAAAAGTACAAGATATAACAAAGTTAAAGAATGGGGGAGAGGAAGGGGGGAGCCGGCTTGCAGTAGTCATATATTCGAAGTAGCTATAGACAGCATAAAATGGATCACCCTGAAGGGATGGGGAAGATGGAGGAGCAATAGCGAACAGGAGGATTTGGGTGTGTGAAATATATGCCACAGAGAGCATTAGAGATATGAGACAGGGTTCAGATTGAAACTGACCCAAGGACCCAAGATACAGAGAAGGGGGAGGGGGGAGATCAGACAGAATATGCTGGCCAAAAGTTTCAAATGGGGTACCCACAGAGAAACTAAAGACCGCTGAAGAGGGGAGGAGAGAGAGAGAGAGAGAGAGAGCGAGAGAAGGGAGGGAAAGGAGGCTTGGGCTGTGGCATGTATTAATACTTGGCCTAACTTGGCATCAGGTTAGAGATGAAGAGAGGACCTATAGCTGGTTGACCAATGTAGTGGGCCCTGGGAGCAGGGGTTGTGAGACCACTACAGCTCCAAATGTCAGAAGAAAAAGGGGAGTTCTGGCATCCGGGGATAGATGAGACAACATGGTCTCATCCTACCTTGGAGGTAAGAGCTGTTGTTTAATTGTATGGAGGGAGGGCCCTGTTGGCACCTTCCTCTCTGTTTTAAAAGTTACCCAGTTATTGTTGACAGAGAATGAGATAAAAGAGAAATGCTATAGGTCTGAGAAGAAGGCATACATTACCAGGCCATGGAAGGAAGGGAGTAACCCGGAAGTTTTTCTTGATAAGGGATGATGGAGACCCTAAGTACTAAGGTGCTGTCCTTTAATGTAAATGGCCTAACTAACCCTATTAAGAGAAAGACAATAATGTCATATATTAAACAGACCAGACTGGAAGTGGTGTTCCTCCGAGACTCATCTGACTGATGAGGAACACAACAAACTGAAAAAATGTGGTTATTCAGACCTATTTGCATCTTCATAGAAAACAGGAAGGAGAAGGGGAGTGGCAATCCTCATTCCTAACAATACCCCTTTCGAACTGTTACAACAAGAGTTAGACAAGGAAGGAAGGTACGCCTTGGTAAAAGGTAGGATACACGGATAGGTGGTGACCCTACTCTCAATATATGCTCCGCCAGGTTCCCAATATACATTTTATAGGAACATATCATATATAGGGAGGCAGTATAGCGCAGTGGTTTAAGCCTCTGAGCTGCAAATTTGGTGACATCCAGCAGGCCAGACCTAGGTTTGAATCCTACAGCTTCTACTTACATACTGTGTGACCCTGAGCAAGTCACTTAACTTCCCTGTGCTCCCAGGATGCTCCTGTAAAAAAGCTTTCAGCTTAGTGTGCTACCCCTGGTTAAACAACAAAAAAAAAAGTATTAATTAAGGTAGCACAACAGACAGAGTGGGTCCTAAAATGTGAAGGAGACTGGAATTTAACGCTAGAACCCAACCTGGACAGCACATCCAGAATCCCAAGAGCAGGACATAGGATAGCAAAACAGGCCAAAACTCTAATAAATAAGCTAGGAATGGTGGATGTCTGGCGACATTTGGAAGGACAGTCTAGGGGATATACTTTTTTTTCGGCAGCACACCAGATGTACTCTCACCTGTACCTATACTTAACGTTGAAGGGAGATATCTCCAGGATAGTGAGATTCAGGGTGGGAACAATAGCACTATCAGATCACGCCCCAATATTTTTGGAAATAAACCTAAAGAAAACCCCAAAAGCATCATTTTGGAGACTTAATTTGGCCCTACTGAAGGATAAAGAGGTCAGACAGGAAATCCCACAACTGATAGAGCAGACAATACAGGACCATCAGAGCTCAGAGGTTAATGAAGGTATCCTATGGGATACCATTAAGGCAATACTCAGAGGAAAGCTGATTGCCGTAGTGGTCACCAGGGCAAAACAGAGAAGAGAGAAACACAAAACCATAGAGGAACAAATAGGGATCCTAGAAGCACAACAACAAGCAAGAATTGAAAGAAGGAGGGGGAGAGAATTAGGGAAACTTAAGAAAAGATTTGAATACACTTTTAGAATATAAAATAGAAAGGAACATTCAATTCATGAAACAACGATATTATGAGGGGAGCCCTAAAGCAACTAAGATGTTGGCATGTCGACTTGGGGCAAGCAGAGCTAAAGCTCAAATCCTTAAAATACGTCATCCACAGAAGACCCAACCAGTAACAGAAACAAGTGAGATACTAGAGGCCTTTACAAAATATTACACTGAGCTATACACCTCTGCACCAGATACACAGAGAGACAGGATAACCAAATACCTACACCAGCTGCGCCTACCTAAATTAACAGATGAACAAGCCCAAACACTTACAGGACCCATAACAGTACAGGAGATACAAACAGTGACAGGGAATAGTAAATTGGGGAAATGTCCAGGCACAGATGGGTTCCCTATGGAATTTTACAAAAGATTTCAGAAATCCATAACCCTACAGCTACAGGAGGTATACCAGGAGGTGATGGGGGGGGGTACCCCCATCCTGGAGACAAGCAGTAATCACAATGATCCCAAAACCTGGGAAGGACCCCACAAATTGCTCCTCATATTGAGCAATATTGATTCTTAACATAGATTATAAAACAATGGCTTCAATACTGGCCAAAAGACTAGAGCACTTAATCCCAGAATTAGTTAACATAGATCAAACGGGCCTCGTAACGGGTAGACAAGCCACAGACAATGTACAGAGAGCCATGAACATCATAGATCATTTAACAGCCACAAACACCAAAGCGGTGGTCATGAGCATGGATACGGAAAAGGCCTTTGGTAAGGTCAAATGACCACATTTACAGGGGATCCTTACGGGATTTTGTCTGGGGGAAAATTTCCAAAAGATTATCCAGAGGCCATATGACCAACCCACAGCTTACATAAGGGCCGATGGACAAATTTCACAGGTGGTGGTATTGGGAAAGGGCACGAGACAAGGATGTCCGCTATCCCCACTGCTATTTGCATTATATATTGAGCTGTTAGCACAAACGATTAGACAAGAAGGGGGTATGGAGAGAATAGGGAAAGGACTAGGGGAGCAAAAGATAGCCCTGTATGCGGATGAAATCCTTTTATTTTTATCAAATCCGAGTGAATCAATACCCAAATTAATGGCCCTCATAACAGAATTTCATGTAATTTCAGGATATACACCTAATCAGACTAAAACAGAAATACTTACCTTTAATTATGTGCCCACACCCAGATTCGCGCAGCAATTCCCAATGAGATGGACCCTACCGAGTTTAAAATATCTGGGAAAAACCTTATGAAACACTAACAGCTCAATACACCAGGACAACTATGACCCTATCCTCAAACAGATTAAAGAAGACGTAAAAAGATGGAACACACTACCCATGCCACAGCATGCCAGAATACAAACCACGAAAATGAATATACTCCCACCCCCACTATACCTCTTTCAATGTGCCCCCGTTATCTTATCTAAGCAATGGTTCAGGGAAACACATAAAATGATATATAAATTTCTCTGGGCAAACAAAAGACCTAGAATAAGAGGTACTGCAGGCAGGGAAGAGATGGGGAGGATGGGCAGTCCCAGACTTAGAAAGCTACTGTGTGGCTATGCAGATGAGATGGGCAATACAGTGGGGAAGTCCACAGATAAAAGCCCACTGGAAAGACATAGAAGAAATCAAAATGATAAATAGACAACCTGGAGTGATCATATTAGGGCCCAAGGTACTAGTACTAGAACAGGAACAAATGGTACATGATGATGAAAGTGACATTAAAGGCCATAGAGAGATTTCAGGAACACCCTAGAATTAAAGGAATAAATGGCAATATGCCTGGTTAATACAGAGCCCAGACATCTAACCAGGGAAAATGGATGCCTGGTTTAAACACCAGACACAAAGGGGTTTTCAATACATTAAGCAGATCATGAAAGGGGACACCCTGCTATCATTTGATGAGTGCAGCAGAAGATATAGCTGGAAGGAAACAGACAGGTTTAGATACCTTCAGATTCAGAACTATGGCATAGCTCAAATGAGGAAAGCACATATGCAGACAGTGGCAGGAGAAGGAGACATAACCACTGAACAAGTACTGGGGAACATCACCTCAAAGGGGACAATCTCTAGACTATATACAGTAGTTACCTTACATCTAACAGGGAAGATGCCACTAATCATATTGCAAAGAGGTGGGAGGAAGAGGCTGGGATTCATCTGACTGTGAAAGAATGGGAGAAAATATGGCATACAGCTTTCCATACCACCTCATCACCAGGATGGAGAGAATATGTGTGGCGGGCCAGGATACGATTCTCCATTACCCCATATATTAAATCCCAATGGGGAGAGACTGGAGACAGTTGTTGTTGGAGACACTGTGGGGAAAATAGGGGGACACATACACACATATTCTATACCTGCCCGAAGATACACATTTTTCTGAGAGAGGTGGAAGATATCATTCAACAGTTATTTCAACTACAGACACCATTAGCAAGACAACACACTATCCTGGGCCTCCCACCAAGAGAGATCAGGGGGGCCAATTCTAGATATCTATGAGCAATCTGCGTGGGTGCAGTGAGTAAAGCATAACAAAGAAATGGCTGAACCCCAACCCCCCAGAAACACAAGATTGGAAAAAGATAGTGGATGATATACAGGAGATGGAAAGACTGACATACTCAGTAGGAGATAAGACTGAGAACTTTTTAGAGAGATGGACTACATGGTTAGTACAAGTACAGATTGAACTAAACGCAAGAAGAAAACAGGGCTAATAGACACCAAATAAAAAAATACTAGCGGATAACTATCAGAAAACATTTATTTAGGAGGAGCTCCACTCAAAGTGATGGCCAAAGGGACAGTGCCGAATAAATAATTATAGGTAGGAGATAAAACAGACGACCCACAGTGAAAGACCTACAGCATACAGAGAAGAAAAAGACAAATAACTCTGGTAGGTTATGGTTTTCTTTTTTCTCTTTATTTTTTATTATTAAGAATAAACCAAGACACAAGAGAGATAAACAATATATATGTACAGTAATTGTTGAACATAAAAGTGCATAACATGAATGTAAGATCTCAAATGATAATGTATAATTGTAATGAACTTTAAATGCACAACAAAGAAAATATAAAAAGAAATGTTGAATGACAGAGCCCTGAAGGCTCTTCACTCCCACATTCCTCCTCTCTTTCTGGAGCTGCCTTTACCAAGCCCTTGACTCTGTCCCACCCACACTTCAAAATTTCTCCACTGACTTCCCAAGACAACCTCCTCCAGCAGCCTATTCCATCCATCCAGCACCTTCTCTGTGAAACAATGCTTACTGGTATGCCATCCACCTGTTTTATGGAGCTGCCCTAGTGTTTCTGTTCCCACTTACTCTTAACAATTCCCTGCTGTGCAGTTTATTTATGTCATGAAAGTATTTGCACGTTGCAATCATGCCCTATCTTTTCTTCTCTTCTCAAGTGTGAGCATGTTTAGATATGTCAACCTCTCCTCATATGTCCTTTCCTGCTGTCCCTGGAGCAAGTTGGTTATGATCCTCGGCACTGCCTCCACTCTGCCCCTGTCCTCCCTTAAATGCAGACTCCAAACCTGCACACAGTATGCCAGGTGAGGATGAACCACTGACCTATACAGTTGTTGCCAGACCTTCATTTTCACTCTCTGCCACGGTCCCTATGGTGATGAGGAGGGATGAACAATAGTCTCAGGGGTGACTCTCATGTCTAGTGGTATAGGATGGTGAAACTTCCCCAGGAGACAACCACTTGACTTTGAGCAGTTCCCAGGCTTGGCATTCAAACCACACTCCTGGAGGTGTGGACTGACAGGTGCGGCTATAAATGTTCCAGCAGAACAAGTGCAAGTGGGGTGGACTGCATTGCTTTCTTTAGTTTGTTGGCCCTCATGCTACTGGGTTGGAGGAGAAGCCATGGTTGCCCCATCACCTGCCATGCCAGTACAGCCTTGTTGCCCATGTGTGGTGCCTCTTCAGTCTTCCCTCTTAACTGGGATGAGCTTAAACTGATCTTGTGGTTGTCCTCAAGCCACCATACTTGCGTTGCTTCCAGAGCATCTCTGGGAGCTTGTCACCCTGGCATCATCTTCTTTGTCACCCCTTTGTCCCCAGAGTTAAATGGGACGACATTTTGTTGGTCAAAAAATAGATTTAACTTGCACCACACACTATGCAGTTGCTGTCCCTAGCAGGGCTACATGAGGTAAGTCTTAACTCATTTCAACAGTCAGCTGCATAAGCTGTAGAGCTTTCCTTTCACTTTAGCAAAAGCAGCTCATTTGCATTTTCACTAAAGACCACGCATTATAATTTCAATTTGCAGTAGCAGAATGCATTGTAGGATTAAAACACTGTACCTTTTAGTAACTCATGGACACAGGCCAGAACACTTGGGTAGAAGCTGCTTGCAAAACTCCAAACATTTATTTACAGAAGCAGATGCACACACAGCTTTAGGTGGTGGGAAACTGCCACTGCAGCTCCTGCTTATTGGGCGCAGTTTAGATCAGCACTTCAAATCCATTATCACATTCAGCATTATTCAACATCCTTAATATTTTAGCTATAATCACTGTTGCTGTATTTGTCACAAGCCCATCCAGCCATGGTTTCGATTCTGACTAGACGCTTTAGCCACTTTAAACATATTTACAGTTCAAACTCTATTCTCTCCTGCCCGTTACTTTACTTTCAGCTTGGTGACACATTACCCTGATTACTTCTGTTGACATTTAGGTGATATACAGTTACTTTACAGTGTCCCACCCATAACCACAGATAGAACCAGGAGTCAGACTGAACCTGTCCCTATCGGGCAGAGGAATGAGCAGTTCTGCCTGGCACTAGGGAACCAGTAGGGATATACCTGCCCAGACACACATTAACAGAGGACATGAAGTAGTTTTGCTAATACATTGGTGGCCTGCTCAAAATCCCCATTCATGCCTCCATAGACAGCCAGAGTCAGCACTGTAAGTGGGCACAGATTAACAGTGGTTCACCAACCCCAAAAGCCCATCTCTTCCTTTGGGGTTCCAAACTTTGGTGCCAGCTGCTTTGTATTCCAACTTTCACACATAAGCTTCTAGCTCTAGGTCAAGACCCTTACCAGCACAGGATTCTTTCACTACACCTCCACTGACATTGCAGGACACAGGAGAGATAGACTGTATACCATCAGGAGACCCTCCTTGAGGGCAAGTCCAAATAGGTCTCAGCTGTCTTCAAACTTGGACTTCCATAGCCCCCTTATCCTCCACTGTGAACACTGAGCAGAAAATGGATTTCAAACTACATGAAGTCTTGCTGTATTCTGACAATTGCAGTTAGACTGACCGGTTCAGCCGCCCCGGAGAACAAAGAGTTAAACTCTATGCAAATGCAAATGCATAGAACGTTGAGCTCGAGCTCGGTTTTCAAACCACTGTCCTAGGTACGTTCCAGTAACTGATCAGATTCTTTACTCCGTTCACCAGTGAAGACACCTCAGAGATTTCTCCTCATCTATCTTCAGTGGAAGAGAGTTTCGTCGGTCTTTCAACCTCCGTTTTATTTTAGTGCAAAATTTCTTTCAAACCTCTGTCTTTGGTATCGTGTACGTTTACTCGGTTGGGTAAGTGTTCGGTTTCCTACCGGTTCCATCGACCTCAAGGTAACCAAACTTTATTTTCCTCACTTTCTTTAGTTTAGTACTGTTTTGGGGATCTGGTTCGAAGTCCTCTCCAAAATCGAGTTTGTTCTGTCGATTTCTTATCTGCCAGCGCTAAACCGTTGGTCAGTCAGAACTTCGTCTCTCTTCTTACCCGGCCTAACTAAGCCTCCAGGGGTAAGTTCTCTTTCTTTTTATTTGGGCCTAACTAAGCCACTTTTGGATAAACTCAATTGGATTTTGCTTGACTGGCCTAATTAAGCCATTTGGGTAAGCATTTAAAATTAAGGGTTATGTCACAGAAACCCAAGAGAAAAACTGGTCCCACTGGGTTTCAGCACTGTACCCAGTGCAGGGAACAGATTTGCTAAAGCTGACCTGCACTTAGTCTTTCTGTACTGCTTGGGTTTCGACCACTTGCAAACAGACTGTGCTATTTGTAATTACTTCCCCAGTCTACCATCGACAGAAGGATCGGTAAACTAAGAGAAAGGATGGACAAGACCACCTCGGAGGGTGGTTCCAGTTCAACTGAACCTTCGGTACCGGAGGCTGATCCCTTAAGCCAGGATGAACCATTGCCAGTTAAGAGATGGTTGGAGGCTGTTCCTGAACCCACACCATCCAAGAAAGCCAAAAGGTCCAGCTCGGAACCACGCAAGCAACTGGCCATGGTTCCAACCGCGGAGGAAATTGCCAAAGCTATATGTTTTGTACAGTCTTTGCAACTCAGTTTCAGAGAACTGTCGCAGGTACCATCTGGACAGCCAACAGTTCCGGATTCTGGTTCAGTACCTTCAAGCCCTTTAGATCCTGAAGAATATTATTATTCTGAATGTGAATATGATGATGAAGAGGAGGATGAGGGTGAGCCCATAGATCTTGAGGTTTCCCCCCCGATCTTCCTCAATATGAATCTCCTCCTAGGCCTGTCTCAGAAGCCACCTCTCATTTTGCCTTCATGAGGCAGGTGGCGGAGACTTTGCAGCTCTCTGTACAGGAAGCCAGACAAGAGGAAGAGGAAGAAGAGGATTACAGGGACTCCCTGTCTCCCAGGGCCTCTCAATCCCAATCCTCAAGTCCCTGAAAAAAGCAGACTTTTAAAATCCTGCAGTCCTCTAGTTCTGTCCCTCCCTTGGATAAGAAGATGGACAGAAAATATGTTTGGGCTGGTAATGGCACTGAATTCTTGTCCAGCCACCGCAGCCATATAGGGGTAGTCAGACTGTAGCCTGTGAAAAGGCTGGCATTCCTCTGGCTTCCCATCCCCCTGACAAGGATTCCAGAAAAGTGGATTCCCTTGCCAAGAAAACATACCTGGCTTCCTCTTTGGGCATTAGGCAGGCCTCTTATATGGCCTATACCTCCAGGTATCAAAAATTCCTGTGGGAATCAGTTGAGCAGCTGGCTCAGAAGGCTCCTCCTGAGCTGGCATCAGATCTTCAGGAGTTAGTCATTAAGGGGGTACAGGCATCCAAGTCCCAGTTCCACATGGCTGTGGATTCTAATGATGCTGCTTCTAGAGCTATGGCATCTGCCATCTCACTCAGGCGTTTCTCCTGGCTAAGATGCACCAATCTATCCCAGGACATGCAAAATAATGCTTTAGACTTTCCCCTCATCCAGAATTCTTTGTTTGGGGATCAGACTGAAGCCTACAAGAAAAAGATGAATGAATACAGAGTGGTGTACAGGAGTGCTTCAGCCAAAGAGAAGGCTGCCACTCCTCAGAGGCAACAGACCAGGGGCAGGGGCAGACCTTACCCCAGGCCTTTCCATCAGTCACAGGCTTTTTCCTCTTATCAGCAACCCAGAGGTTTCTTCAGAGGGAGGGGCAGGAGAGGTGCTGGCTGTGCTGTTTCCATCTCCCAGTCTGCTACCCCTACCAAACAGACACCCTGAAGAGTCTGTTCAGGCCACCTCCCATATCCCTGTAGGGGGCAGACTGACCTACTGTCTCCAGGCTTGGCAATCCATCGCTTCAGACAAGTGGGTCCTTGAGATAGTAGGTCAGGGTCTTGCTCTGAGTTTCAAGCTGTTCCCAAAGCTGGAACCAGGAGCTTTCAAACCTGCCAATCCTACAGAATAGCCCTGTTGGAGGCAGAGGTTTCCACTCTTCTTCTTTCAAGGGCAGTGGAGCCTGTGCCACCTCAGCACAGGGGAAAAGAATTGCACTCCAGGTACTTCTTGGCATCAAAGAAAAATGAGGAGTGGTGGCCCATTCTAAATCTCAGGTTTCTAAACAGGCATCTTACAAAGCCAAAGTTCAAAATGACAACCCTGGCTACCATTTTACCTACCCTCAGGCAAGGGGACTGGATAGCATCCCAGGATCTAAAGGATGCCTACTTCCACATTCCTATCAGGTAGTCCTACAGAAAATATCTCAGATTTTGACTACCTTCAGGCCACTACCAGCTCAGGGTCATGCCTTTCGGGCTGCCCTCTGCGCCAAGGGTATTCACAAAGTGCCTGGCAGTGGTAGTGATATACCTCAGAAGGCAAGGGGTTTCAGTTTATTTCCTACCTGGATGACTGGCTGCTGGTGGGTCAGTCCCCCCAGCAGGTGAAAAGGGCACTAGATCTCACTCAGGAAACTCTTCAGTCCTTAGTTTCCTGGTAAATGCAAAAAAGTCAATCTTGACCCCTGTCCAGGTGCTGGACTTCATCGGGGCAGAGCTGGATACTATTCAGGCAAGGGCCTTTCTACCCCCAGCAAGGGCACAGACCCTCATTGACCTTGCAAAGTCTTTCTGCCTTCGAGTCCCTCGACCAGCAAGGTACTTCCTCCAGCTTCTGGGTCACATGCCTCCACCACAGCTGTGGTCCCAGGGGCCAGGTTCCGGATGAGGGGCATTCAGTTCCACCTCAGATCTTTCTGGTCTCAGAAGAAGGATCCCCTGTCCAAACTCATTCCAGTGTCTCCCACCCTTCTGCTAGCTCTTCAGGGGTGGCAGGACATGGGCAACCTCAGAATGGGAGTTTCCTTTCTTCCTCAGGTCCCTTGTCTGGTGTTGACAACAGATGCTTCCCTGCTAGGCTAGGGTGCTCACTTGGGGGACCACACAGCTCATGGCACTTGGCTTCCTCAGGAGTCTCTGTCGCATATCAACCTTCTGGAACTCAGGACAGTGTTCCTGGCTATCCAGGAGTTTGCCAGTCATTTACAGGGCAAGGTGGTGCAGGTCAGGACAGACAATACCACCACCATCTACTACATCAACAAGCGGAAGGGGACAAGATCCTCACTGCTTTGCACAGAGTCCATGAAGATTTGGAATCTGGCCTACTCCCTGGACTTATCCCTGTCAGCTGTCCACTTGCAAGAGAAGGACAATGTCCTAGCAGATGCTCTCAGCAGAATCAGCCAGGGCCATCATGAATGAACCTTGAACAGGCAGGTCCTTCTGTCAGTATTCAGAAGATGGGGGGGGGGTGCCAGAGATAGATCTCTTTGCAGCCCCAGACAATCATCAGTTGCCCCTATATTGTTGCAGGCCTCCAGCTCAGGGCTCTGTACCACTGGAGGCTCTGCTGCTGGACTGGTTGAACAAGTTCCTATATGCTTTTCCTCCCTTTCCCTTGATATCCAGGGTCTTAGTCAAGCTGAGGTCTCAGCCTGCCACCATGATCCTCATAGCCCCAGACTGGGCCAAACAACCATGGTATTCGATGCTGTTGTCTCTGTCAGTGACCAGTCCGATTTGCCTCCCCAGGAGGTACAACCTGCTGACATCCTCTCAGGGGAGGATCCTCTACCCCAATCTTCAGTCCCCTCATCTCAGGGCCTGGCTCTTGAGGACTTAAAATATGCAGGTTTGCATCTCTCTGAAGGTGTTCTGGACATCCTAAGAGTGTCCAGGAAACCTGCCACTAGGAAGATTTACTCCTCTAAGTGGAAAAGGTTTTCCATCTGGAGCTCCCAATAGGGCCTGAAACCACAGCAGGCTGGTCTACCAGCACTCCTGGATTACCTGCTACATCTTCAGTCGTTACATTTACAGCCATCTACCCTGAGGGTGCACTTGGCAGCTGTCTCTGCATACCTCTCAGCAGGGAAGGACCTTTCCCTGGCTGCACACCCAATTTTCAAGAAGTTTTTCAAAGGTCTGCTCCACCTCCACCCTCCGCACAGGGAGCCTACCCCAGCATGGGATCTAAATATTTGTATAGGTCAGCTTATGCAGCCTCCTTTTGAACACATGTCTTATTCTGAGCTAAAGTTCCTCACTTGGAAGACTGTGTTTTTAGTGGCCATCACTTCTGCCAGGAGGATAAGTAAGCTTCAGGCCTTGTCAGTGGAGTCCAATTACATTGCTCTCCACAGAGATAAGATTGTCCTTCGAACTAATAGGAGATTTCTCCCTAAGGTGGTTTCTGATTTCCACCTTAACCAGCCCATCACTTTACCGGTGTTCTTCACAGATCATTCCAGCTCAGGTGAATGCAGACTCTGCAGTCTGGACATAAAAAGAGCTATTAGTTATTATGTGGACAGGATAAAAGAGCTAGGGGAAGACTGTTCTCAGCTATTCCTTACCTATGGTGAAGTGGGTAAGAGCAGGCCAGCCACCAAAAGGACCATAGCCAGATGGATTGTGGCTTGTATCCAGTTTTGTTATAACAAGCTGGGGAAGGACCCACTAGCAGGCCTTCAGGCCCATTCCACTAGGGGGACTGCTGCCTCAGTGGCAGCTGCCAGGGATGTCCCCTTGCTTGAGATCTGTAAAGCAGCCACCTGGAAGACTGTTAATACATTCACTAAGCACTACTGCCTGGATACTCAGGCCAGGAGTGATGCCAGGTTTGGCACAGCAGTTTTGCAGAGCCTGTTTCCCAAGTAGGTTCTGTGCCACCTCCAAAGGGCACTGCTTTGTAATCTGCAATTGTCAGAATACGTCAAGACTTCTTGTAGTTTGAAGAAAAAATTGCTCACCATAGTAATGTTGTTTCTTCTAATGGAGTCTTGCTGTATTCTGAACTCCTACCCTACCTCCCCTCCATAACCTGGGGAAAGGGTGGCTCTCTGCATTTCAGTTATGCTTTCACCCACCAGTGGATAATTGTTTTTTTTTCTTGGGCATCTGTGACTTGAGTCTTTTACATGCCCTTCTGGTTGTTATACTGTCCCTGGGTGTACTTAGGTCTGGTTAGAGTTTTTTTCCTTGGATCTTTATATTAGTAACTTCATAAGAATCTGATCAGTTACTGAAACATACTGAGGACAGTGGTTTGAAAACCGAGCTCGAGCTCAACATTCTGTGCATTTGCATAGAGTTTAACTCTTTGTTCTCCGGGGCAGCTGAACCGGTCAGTCTAACTGCAACTGTCAGAATACAGCAAGACTCCATTAGAAGAAACAACATTACTATGGTGAGTAATTTTTTCATCTGGCTTATCTTTATGTTCCTCTACCTACTACTCTCCTTGCTTCAGCATGTCTATTGTTTCTCTTGTCTTTCTCTTTTCCCTTATGTAATGATAGAAAGTCTTATCCCCCACGTAATACCATTTGCAAATCTTATTTCTGTGTCAGCCTTAGCCCTCCTCACTATCTTGTTGGCCTCTTTTATCCTGCTGTGAAACTCCATCCTGTCTCCCTCTGCTTCGCTGGTTCAGTATTTTTTAAAATGCCCTTTTCTTAACCCTAATGACTTCCTCTACTTTCTTAGAGAACCATAATAATTTTTATCCCTCTTCTTGCCAACTACCCGTACACAGATATCTGTGACCTCTGTTATCCTACTTTTTACCAATTCCTATTTAGCTTCCCCCCTATGGCTGCTCTTACCCCCCTGCAGTTTACCCTGCTGTGGTGTCCTCATCCAGTTCTCCTAAAGTCCAAGGGCCCGATTCTCAAAACTACCGGCAGGGCGTAAGGGGCTTGCGCCACAAAGAATGGCGCAAAGTGCCCCTTGCACATAAAGATGCACCGGGAGTGATTCTCAAAGGCAGCCTGTGTCAATCACAGGCCGCCTGCCCCAAACAGGACATGCACCACCCATGCGCCCAAGTATGGGCTGCGACTTGATGCTAGGGGGCATGTGGTAGATGCAAGTTGCCACATTCCCTAATATGGAAGTCTCAGAACTCTCCCAGTGGGAGAAATTCTAAGTACCCTTAGACCAGCCATAGCTGATCTAAGTGTACTTAGAAAATTCTCCTCTTGGAGAGTAGCCTGCTTGTGGCAATGCGCTGCCATCCCCCCTCCCCGAACCCCTATGTCCCCGTTATTAATTCACAAGACACATGCCCATTACATTGGTGATCCAGTGTTCCTCACTCCCCAAATCCTGATGTGTCGGTTATTAAATCAAAACTCCCAAGTCCCTTTCATTGGTGGTCGAGTTGCCCCCCACCCCAGCAGGGTAGTGCCTACCACCCCACTCCCCCATCCCATAACACAATCGTACACTATACAGTACAACACTTAATGACAGTTCAGTCGGTGCCAGCTGCGGAGGTGAGAGGAGGGCTGTGCCGGTGCCAACTCTGTTACAGGATGGGGGTGGGGCGGTGAGCATGCCTGCTGGGGTTGGTGCTCATCCCACCAATAGAAAGGAGCTTGGGAGTTTGATTTAATAACAGAAACACTGGGGTTCGGGGAGGGAGGGAGGAACACTGGATCACCAATGAAATGGGCATGTGTGCTGTGAATTAATAACAGGGACATCGGGGATCAGGGGTGAGGGGACCACTTGCGTTTGCTTCAGGAGCCTGCGGCAAACCTCTCCCATGTGCCATGTGTTTGTCACATGGAAGTGGTTGCCACAAGTGTGGGGACTTAGGTGCAGGGATCCCTCTTGTACCAGAATCTGGTGCAGGGTCCCTGGCACACCAGGCATCGGCACAAGCTGCTGTTTGCCGCAGTTTGAGCTGATCAATGCCCCCTTTGAGAATTGAGCCCCAAGACTTTAGTCAGGGACTAATTTCTCCTTGCCTCAAGTATGATGCTGAACCAAACAGTCCAGTGGTGGCTGGTTCCCAGTGAGTCTAGAATCATAATTTCCTTCACACTATCTCTATTAGTAAGTGCTAAGTCTAGGATTGCTGCCTCCCTCATAGGCTCCTCTACTCTCTGTACCAGGAGTGCATCCTGAAACTAACATAAAGACCTCCTGACAATATATGCTCCAGTCTGCCCTCTTCATTCTCTGAGGTGGGTCTCCTTTGTGTTCCAATATTGTGCTTGAAATCCTTCATTAATTGGGCAATCATACTTGTCATGCCTATGTCTTGGAAATCACTGACCCACATGTGCAAGGAGCCTCCTCTGTAGGTATTTCTTCTGTAAGTATTTTTAAAGCGCTTTTAAAAACTTATTTGTTTAACCTGAGCTATGGGTCTAGATAATACAGTATATTAATAGTTCTAATCTTATCTGTATTTGTATTTGCACATCCTTGATTCTTCGTTCTTTATTGTTCTGTGTTAAGACACCCAAAGCCCTAGGATTGTGCATCCTAGAAATAAAATTGCCTTGCCTTTAAAGACTTCTACCAGGTTTTGGCTTCTTGTACTTGCTGCTACTAGGATCCTATAGGGCACATATGGCATGTTGAAATCACCTCATAGCAACACCTCTCCAAGCCCTACTGCACTTTTGGTCTCCTTTCTTAATTCCCCATCCACTTCCTCATTTATAGATAGAGGTATATAAACAACCTCTAACTTAATATTTCTTCCTTCTATTGTTACTACCTGCAGTGCATGCATATTGTTTCAGTGTGCTCACTCTTCCTCATTGCCTACATTTCTAAAGCTTTTATACTGTCCCATGTTTCTATAATGCCTCCCCTTCCTCTCTCTTTCCCTTTCTATCCATCCTATACACAACATACCCTAGCATGGTCATGTCTCAGTTATGGTAGTGGGTAGTCCATGTTTTCATACTCGTCCTCAGGTCCAGGCTTGCGTCAGCCACTACTGCCACCAGATCACTGATTTATTTCACAAGCTCCTGGCATTCTTGCAAACAGCCCCTCAGATCACCCCCCCCCCCACTGGGCCCAACTCATTCTCCTTTCCCCTTGACCTCATGTCCATCCTTGCCACTGTCTCCCTGCTGCTACCACTTATCTGGTTTCCCCGTGGCTTTGCTTCCAAACATTTTCCCAGCTTTCCCCATTTCCCCTCATTTAATTTTCTGTTTCTCCTTCCTTGTTCTCTAGCATGGGGAAGAGGTCATTTAGTTCACTGTCATCTGAGTAAGTACATCAATCCACTTCCAATCCAGCCCCCCCCCCCCCAGTGTAATGTGCACTCAGTGTGCTCTTTAAACCTGTGCCATACCTTTCTGGTGCCCTCCTCAGAGGGTTGAATGCCATGTCACTTGAATAGCCTTTAATCCCTCCAGGAGTGGCTCCACTCTCCTAGGTACCCCATCCTTGCTGCCTGTACCACTTCTTCAACCATGCACTGAAGTGAGTGATCAGAACATTTCTCTCTCCCTTGTCCAAAACAGTCAGGATCTTAGAAAAGGATACTGAAGCTGTTATCTGCTTGAGCCTCCCCTTAGCTTTCTAAAGCTATCTATAAACTCCCCCAGAGGTCTGAAGGCCAGGTCATTGGTCCATAGGTGGACAATGACATCAGGGTCACACCTCTTCCTACTTCCCTGACTATCCTCTTTACCCTGCTTGCAGCCCTCCCAACTAAGGCTCCCTGCAGGTACTGTACCATTCTAACCCCCTGCTCCCCTGACCCTGCTACCCTTCTGTGACTTGCACAAATGGAGTCCCCTTTCACAAGTATCTTCCTGATCCTCTCCTTTCCCTTGAACTTCAATCATACTTCAGGTGTGTTTTTCTCAAAAAAAAAAACCCAAAAAACCTGATGTCCTGGGAGGCTAGAGGCTCCAGCCTCTGCATTGTGGAGATTGAAATGACTGAATCACACAGGGGTGCTGAATCTTTTCACTGTTGCCACCTCAGGTTTCCCACCCACCTTGACCCTTCTCTCTCCTCTCCTCTCCTCCTCTCCCCCTGCCGACTAGAGTCCACTCCCCAGTCTAGATCCTAAGTGACTGATGGAGATGAGTAGTGGCTGCCTGCAGCAAGAACTATTGGGA
The DNA here is from genome assembly GCA_016271365.2 of Neoceratodus forsteri. NCBI lineage: Eukaryota > Metazoa > Chordata > Ceratodontiformes > Ceratodontidae > Neoceratodus > Neoceratodus forsteri. Next base: position 1,397,159,155 of record CM028129.1, on the reverse strand, counting down.
CCTACTTCAGAGAAAGTTAAGGTCTGCCTTCACTGCAGCCATCTCCTCAGTGATTGCTTCAAACGTGCTGCACACTGGGCAGCATTGTTTATTCCAGAGAATTTCCTAGGAGATGAGTGCACCACAGGTGTTACAGCCCAGCAGACCTCCTTTCCTCTTCCTAATCTGTCTTCCCAAAGTTCTTTCATCCTTATTACTGCTTTCTTTAATGCTGTCTTTTATCCATTTGCTGCATGTCTCCTTGCCTATTAATCCCTTTTCCTCGCTGACCTGTTCCCTTAGTCTGGGACCCTTTTATCAGGGTACTGTAAACAGGATGTTTCTAGGATTGTTTAAAAACCTCTTGGGTCCTTACTTCTCCTCCCACGACCGTTTGACCACTTCTCTGGTTCCCTCCTTGCTCCCTTTTGTCTTTCTGTTTTTTCTCTCTGCTGCCTACACACTTGGCCCTCTGATGTTTTGGCCCTTTCCTATGCTCCCCATTACTTCTCCAAATGTGTCTTAGGGCACCAGCTCCCTTTTTGTGTGGCCCTTGTGTTCATGTACTACATGTGGTTCTGTCTTACCATGAGCAGAGCTTCCTGCTGTATTGCAGCCTTCCTGTGGATGTTCTGCAGATGTTGGTGCTGTACTCCTACTCTGCACCACTCCTACTCTGGGATGCTCATGTGTAGGGATGCATGCAGGCATGTGGCTTAAGTATACTGTTTCCTCTAAGTCTGCTGCTCCTCCTCCCATAATCTCATATCTGTTTCACAGGTCATAACTAATCCCTCAACCCACAACAGACTGCTATATTCTTCCAGCTAGTTTCCCCACACTGACTATTAAAAGTTAAAGAAATTTAAAGAACAACCCAAAATGCAGGCCCAGAATCACACACTTCTGCCTATTTACTCACACTGCCACTTTAAGTATTAAAGTATCTTGTCTGGTGTAGGCTAGCTGCTCTCTTCTCCCCTCCCTTTCAGTGCTCGCAGCCTAAGATCATATGGCACTGATGACAAAACTAAGGTTCCTACTGAACTGAGAAAGTCAATACTGGAATCCTCACATGTTCTACAATTTATGGTAACAGAACTAAATATCAGAGAGGCCAGATCATGTTACAGTTCCGTCCCTGATTTGGTAGGCAACTTCTGTTCTGGTGAGCAGAACCGCAAAGTACTTCTCAAGATTATTAAACTTCATGTCCTCAACTACTGCATTTGAACAATGGACCAGACTAAAACTGAAAGGGATTTAGTAATGCCCTCAAAGAATTCCAGTGTCAGTCAACTGTCCTACTGACACAAATAGTCCTAGTCAAGTCAGAATTAGTCAGAAACATAGAAACATAGATTTTGATGGCAGATAAGGACCAATTGGCCCACCTAGTCTGCCCATTTCCCTACTGATGAATAAGCTGCAGATCCTAGTTAACCAACAGCCTACTTCCTCCTACCCCCCACTAGAATTGTATTGTCTGTCCCATGCATTCTTGAATTCCCCAACTGTTTTTGACTCCACTACCTCCTCAGAAAGGCTGGTTCATGCATCCACAACCCTCTCCTTGAAAAAATACTTCCTCACATTACCTCTGAGCCATCCCCACTCTATCTTCAGATTATACCCCCTTGTTCTTGCACATCTCTTTTTCTGAAAGATGCTACCCTCTTAGACTTTGTTGATTCCCTTGAGGTACTTGAAAGTTTCTATCATGTCCCCTCTCTCCCTCCTTTCTTGAGGTATACATATTAAGCTCCTTTAGTCTCTCTTTATCGTCTACTGGTGCAGACCCACCATTTTGGTCCCTCCTCTGGACAGCCTCCACCCTATCTATGTCTTTGCAGAGATGAGGTCTCCAGAATTGCATGCAGTACTCCAGATGGGGTCTCACCAACTGTCTGTACAGAGGGATAACAACTTCCTTTTTTCTACTGGTGATGCCTCTCTCTATGCATCCCAGTATCCCCCCAGCCTTCCTTATTGCTTTCTCACATTGCTTGCCCACCTTTAAGTCATCTGATATAACTACCCCCAGGTTTCTTTCCATTTTTGATGTTGTCAGTATCTCACCCCCATTGTGTACTCTTCCCCTGGGTTTTTGTTTCCCAGGTGCATTACTTTGCACTTTGAATCTAAGCTGCCATACATTTAACCATTCCTCCAACCTTGCCAAGTTCCTTCTAATCCTTTCCACCCCCCTTGTGTAACAACCCTGTTGCAGATCTTTGTGTCGTCTGCAAAGAGACATACTTTTCTTCCCAGTACCTCTGCAATGTCGCTTATAAAGACATTAAAAAGGACCGAACCAAGTACTGAACCCTGTGGTACCCCACTAGTAACCCCCCTTTCTTCACTGTGGACTCCATTTACTATTATCCTCTGGGTCCTGTTGTCCAGCCAATGTTTTATCCAGGCTACCACCCTGGGACCCACTCCCAGGCTGGCTAATTTGTTTATTAATCTTTTGTGTGGGACAGTGTCAAATACCTTGCTAAAGTCTAGGTAGGCCATGTCCACAGCCCTTCCCTGGTCTACTACTTTGGTCACCCAGTCAAAGAAATCAATTAGATTCATCTGACATGACCTTCCCACTATGAATCCATGCTGCCTTGGGTCCTGTGCCCCACTAGCCTCTAGGTACTCAACAATTCTTTCTTTCAGAAGTGATTCCATCATTTTCCCTACCACAGAAGTCAAACTGACAGGTCTGTAGTTTCCTGCCTCTGTCTTGCTCCCACTTTTGTGAAGGGGAATCACATCCACCCTCCTCCAGTCCTCAGATACCACACCATCTTCCCATGAATTGTTAAAAAGGAGTAGTCAATGGTGTTACTAGTTCTCTCCTTAGTTCTTTTAGAATTCTGGGGTGAATCTCATCAGGCCCCATTGCTTTGTTTACCTTCAGTTTTAGGAGTTCTTTCAGAACCCTTTTTTCTGTGAAAGGACTGATATTGACTCCCCTATCCAGAGTGCTTCTATTGACTGGATTAGGTACCTCTCCCTCCTCTTCTTCTTTTGTGAATACTGAGCAGAAGCATTTGTTCAGTATCCCTGCTTTTTCACTGTCCCTCTCTGCCCACCCACCCTTCTCTTTATTCAGCCTCAGTATCCCTCCCTTTGTCTTTCTTCACTCCCTAATGTACTTATAAAAGGTTGTATCCCCCTTCTTAACCAAGTTGGCTATCATTTCATCAGTTTGGGCCTTTGCTATTCTGACTGCATTCCCCGCTTCCCTCTGCTTTAATTGGTACAGTTCTCTGTCCTGCTCCTTCTGTGTTTCCTTATATTTCCTGAATGCTATCTTTTTCTCCCTAACCTTCTCTGCCACCTCTTTTCAGAACCATAGTGTTTTTTCTTTCATTTTGATTTATTTATTTGCTTCACACAAAGGCTTGTTGCCTCTGTGATGGCAGTTTTGATATTTCCCCATTGTTGCTCCACCCCTCCTTCTTGCCTGTTTGCTAGTGCTTTTCTGAGGCACTCTCCCATTTTGACAAAATCAGCCCTCCTGAAGTCCAGTACCTTCACTTTTGTATGGCTTGACTGTACATCTGAGTTTTCGTGAACCACACTGTTTGATGGTCACTTGTTCCCAGATGGCTACCCACTTCTAGTTCTGAGATCCTCTCTCCATCCCCATTTGAGAGTACCAGGTCTAAGATTACTCCCTCCCGAGTGGATTCCAAAACTAGCTGTGTGAGGCATGCCCCCTGTAGGGCATCGAGAATGACCCTGCTCTTGGATGTGGCTGCAGCAAAGGTGCTCCACTTAACATCTGGCAAATTCAGGTCCCCCATCAGCAATATCTCTCCTTTCTCTGCCATCCTAAGGATGCCTTCTGTCATTTCTTTGTCCATTTCCTCCCCCCAACATGGGGTTCTGTATATAACCACTGTGCGGATTGTGGTGCCATTTCTAGTCTCCAGGGTGACCCACAGTGCCTCCTCTCCTCCTCGTTTACCATTTAGTTCTGTTACTTTGATCCCTTCCCTTACATAGAGAGCTACTCCTCCTGCTCCTCTTCTACCCTCCCTGTCCCTCCTGTAGATTGTGTACCCTGGTATGTTGACATCCCAGTCATGGTTCTCTGTGTACCATGTTTCTGTGGCTGCCACGATATCCAGGCATCCCTCTTCAATCAAGACCAGCAGTTCAGAGAGCTTGTTACCTAGACTATGGGCATTGATACTCATTACCTTACATTTTCTGATGTCCTTACCCCTTTTTGCCCCATCCCTGTCTTTACTGCTTTTGTCTTTTTCTCCATTTACTCCTGCCCTTCTGCCTATCGACTTCTCTATCTTGGTGTTTGCCTCACTACCATGATTTTTTGGGGGAAGCTAGGATTTCCCTTCTCCTTTTCAGTGTCTCCTGCCTTGGCTAGTTTCAATGCTTGCCAATGAAGCATTTAAACTTATCACCTAGGATCCTGGTTCCCCTCCTGGACAGATGCAGACCATCACACCAGTATAGGCCTGCATCCCTCCAGGTGGACCCCCAGTCCCCAATGAAGCCAAAACCCTGAGCTCTGCTTCAGTTTTTCAACCACTGATTGAATCCCATGGTGCAGAGCACCCTAGCCTCACCCACACCATAGACAGGCAGTACCTCCGAGAAGGTTACCGTGCATGCTACTTGTCTAAGGCCACTCCCCAACTCCATAAACTCCTCCTGCACTGCTCTGATCCCTTTCCCAGCCAGGTCATTTATCCCTAGGTGGAAAATGACATCCAGCTCCCTCACTCGTGCAGCTGCTCCCATGATCCTGAGGATTTGTTCCCTGTCCCTCCAAGCCATGGCGCCAGTCAGGCACCCTACCTCCCTCTCCTCTCCCTCCCCAGTTCTACCTTCTTAGCAATGGAGTCCCCCACCAGGAGTTGTTTCCTTCCCCTGTGGGGTCCCATGCCACCCTCCTGTGGGTCTCCTTTGTGGAGGCTCCCAGCATCCTCCTTAGTCTCCACTGTGTGTGCCTCCATAGAGGAACCTCACTCTGCCAGAACAGCATATGAATTGTGGAGAGGTACAACTGGAGGGATGTGCCTCTGTTCCACCACCCTCACCCTCCCTGAGCCCACTGTAGCCCAACCGCTCCTCTTTCTTGGCAACCTCTGAGGCAGCTGCAGTGGCCCTGCTGGTCCCTGGGTAGGAGAGGAGGTCCCCCGAATCCTGGCCAGCTCAGCCTGGAGATGAGCAACCTCCTCCATCAGCCCTGAGAGGTGCCTGCAGATGGGACAACACTGCATCCTCCAGAATGTCTCTCATAAGACTGCTGCTCCACAGCCACTGCACTGCACCATTCCCATCATGTCTTATTTCTGGCCCCTTAACTGTTATTTTGTATACTTACTCTTTCCTCTCTCTATTTTGTTTACATAATTTTTTTTCTCCCTACTTTCCTACTGCCTCCGTGCCCATAATGCTCCTGATCTTCCTGTTCTGGGACAGAAAGTTCCTATATTCCTCAGTAGTCTCCTTCTTACTTGCTCTGAGTCAGACCTCCAGCAGCTAGGGGGGGATGGAGAGCTACTCTTTTCCTTCTAGGATGGTGAGTCCTTTTGTGCCTCTGTGATCATTCCCTTCCTGCTCCCAAACAGGAAGTTCCTGTTTTCAGTCAAATCCTGTGCCTATAAAAGTAGAACTGGCTAAGGGTGGTAAGGTGGAGGGGAGGGATGGAGGGCAATATAGTACTAGTAAAGTTCTAACAGCAGCTCCTTTCTCTTGCTGTTCTCTGCCACAAGCTATCTAGGTCAGTTTTTAAATGCAAACACCTGGCTTCCTTCTCTCTAAGCCACTCCTCCTAATTCACAGTTTCTTTCTTCACCTAGCAAACCGCACAGATAACAATTATTTCACCCAACTCAGACAAACACACTCTTTTTTGTTTGTTTTTTGTTTATTTTTACCCTAAATTGAAGTTCCCAGTAGTAGAGTTCTAGTTCTTTAGTCCAGTAGAGTAGTAAAGTTCTAACAGCAGCTCCTTCCTTTTGCTGTTCTCTGCCACACGCTCTGGGTGGTAGTGGTGGTAGGAGTCGTGGCACTTAACAGATGGCATTCCCTTCATTCAGGCACAACACTCACCAGTAGTCACAACAGATGCCTCCCTCCTAGGCTGGTGTACATGTACACAGGGTATAGGTCAGTAAATGGAGGATCGTCTCCCCAAGAGGAACAATGGAACATATCAACCTTCTGAAGCTTAGAGCTTTCTTTTCAAATCATGATGTCCTTTTTGTCTCATTTAACCAAGAAAATAGTTCAGATAAAGGCAGAAAATTCTGTCACTAGGTGCTACATAAACAAGTAGGGAAGTGTCAGGTCTAAAAAACTATAAAAGTAATCACTGAAAGTTTTATATCTGGTTCAGAGATGGAGTGCATAAAATAACTAATCCTGGGAAAGGATTGTGGAATATCTTGAATCCAGTGGGTTACAAGACCTGAGGAAGCATGGATTCATGGGGCAGGGGAGGTCATCTCTAACTAATCTGATAGATTTTCTTTGACTGGGTGACCAAAGAATTGGTTCGGGGTGGAGTGGTGGATGTGGCCTACCTAGTTTTCCGTAACACATTTGACACCATTCCACATAGGAACTAGTAAGCAAGCTGGGTAGCTTAGGAGTGGGTCCAAAGGTGATAAACTGGGTAAGAAATTGGTTAGGGTATAGGTGACAGAGGGTGGTGGTACATAGAGTTCACTCCGAGGAAGGGATTGTGACCAGTGGGGTGTCTCAAGGATCAGTGCTGGGATCAGTCCTCTTTAATGGCTTTGTAAGTGACATTGCAGAGGAACTGGAAAGTAAGGTCTACATTTTTGTAGATGATAGCAAAATCTGCAATAGGGTGAACACTCCAGGGAAGGGGGTGGAAAGGATGAACAATAACCTGAGAAAACTTGAGGAGCGTTCAAGGGTATAGCAGTTGGGTTTAAACCCAAAAAATGCTAAACAACGCATTTGGGGCACAGAAACCAAGGGCAGAGTACAAAATAGGTAGAGTGGTATTGAAAAGCATCAAACAGGTACAAGATCTGGGGATAATCATCTCTGATGACCTAAATTGTCTAGGCAGTGTGACAAGGTAGATGGGAGGGCTAGTGGGATTCTGAAGTGCATATGGAGGGGTATCACCAGCAGAAAGAGGGAGGTAGTGTTGCCTCTGTATAGACCACTGGTAAGACCCCACCTAGAGTACTGTGCCCAGTTCTGGAGACCACATCTCTGGAAGGACATAGACAGAGTAGATGCAGTCCAGAGGAGGGCAACTAAAATGGTGTAGGCTCTACATCAAAATCCGTATGAGGAGAGACAAAGGACCTCAATATCGACACCTTGGAAGAGGGGGTAGGGATATGATAGAGACCTTGTATTCTGGTCTTTGATGTGCTGTGGCTCTAATTCATGAATTCCAACCTCTGTACCTCTGTACTTCTGTATGTAACCTGTAATGTAATGTACTCGCCCGGGTCATGCCTGAAAATAGGCTGGGTTAGCCTAGTGCACTTACCCGGTAAACAAAAGATAGATAGATAAATAAATAAATAAATAAAATACTTCACAGGTGTAAGTAAGGTACAGGAGGGAAGTATTTTTCAGAAAAAAAAAAAGATGCTCATGAATAATGGGCCATTCAATGAAGCTGGAGGGGGGTAGATTCATGAGAGATGTGAGGAAATATTTCTTCATGGAAAGAGTGGTGGATTCCCGGAACATTCTTTTTGAGGAGGTGGGGGTGAAAAAGGTGGTGGGGTTCAAGAATGCATGGGATAGGCACAAGGGAATCTTAGTGAAAAGAGAGGGGGGAGGGGAAAGAGATAGGAGATCAAAGTAGGGTCTGCAGTAATACTGTAGGTAGGGAAAATGGGCAGACTGGGTCGGCCAAAAGGTACTTATTAATCAATAAGGCACAACAGGGTGTGTGTTATTGTGTAATAATGTCACTCCTGGAGTGGGTTGAAGTACGAGGCAAAGCCGAGTGCTTCCACCACCCCAGGATTGACGTTATTACACAATAATACACACCCTGGAGTGCCTTATTGCTATTATACAATGGCTCATTTTTTAATAAAAAAAGGAAAAAAAATGATTTATTGGCTTTTTTCCCCATTTTTGGGTGTGTGGAGGTGTATGTTTTTTGAAAACAGTACACTATATTTTACTACCAGTAGGTGGAGCCCTTATGTTAGTGGTGCTGAGTATAGTTACTCATAGTCAATCTTTTTGTCAGTGATGTGTCTGACATAGCGCCCCCCCCAATGAGTGTTAGTGCTACATTGAATGGAGCTATATTAGACTTTTTTCTTTAAATTCAAATTTCTTTAAAGTGCAGCCATTTGTTTTGGCAACCAAGGAGCGCGGGCACCGAACTGATCGGGGAGCACAGTTGGTAACTTCCGGTTTCCCGCTCTACTTTAGTATGTGACTATCGATCAGAAGATGCCAGTAAGTTATGGATCTGTTATAGTTTTGGGAAGCAGTTTTAGTCAACCGGCAGTGCAAGTGGCTTTTGTGAGAAATGGACAAGTGCTTAAAATGGGATAGCCACTACATACTTTTTTTTGTGGAGAACAGCCGAGAGGCATGGAATGAGTGCATGTGCTTTAAGACAGGGAGCCAGCAACACTGAAGCTTGTCAGACATAGCTGCTGTTTCTTGAGTAAAAGTTACAGTATGTATTTTCATTGTCTAAAGGAGCGAGGAGGAATGTGTGTATGTGTGTTGGGGGCCGTGTGATGGTAATAGTCAGTGTAGCTAGTGGGCGGGGGGGACATGAAGAGAACATTGATTCTTTTTATGGTTATGCAGTCATTTTGCTGCCTGCCCTAGATACAGTAATGTTATCATGAATTAACATCACTGCGTCTGGGGCTCATTAGCCAACCAGCTTTCTAGAATATTTCTTGCCATTGTATAATGTACGATCAAATTCTATGTTTCTATGCTACAGTAAATGTAAATGTAACTTCAAGCAACTATACGGACAGATTACCTGAGCAAACTAGGTCATTTGGCTCATGAATTGTTAATAAAGCAAGTGACCAGAAACTCAGTCCCCCACGGATAGGGATGGGGTGTCAAGAAAAAAAATACTCACTGTAATAATGCTGTTTCTTCTTAAGGGATACATAAATAAGCTTTACAATAGCAATCAGTCCACTGGATTGAGCTGTCCTGGAGATATAATTTATGCTATTTTTGGAATCTTAGAATTCAAACTAAGTTTAAACTGCATTGTGGTCACACTCTCCCAACAGTCAGATTTGTTTCTAAAGCCAGGGGGAGCTGAGACCACTGAAACTAGCTAAATGGCTACCAAAAATTTAGAAAAAAAATGTAATTACATTTTGGAAAGCATTAACCAACTTAAGGCAGACAACAAAAATGTTGTAGAAAAGCTTTTTGTAAGTGACCTCCTTTCAACAATTGTAAAGGAACTGCAACAAGTAATGCTCAAGAAATTTAAGAGAACTGATTCTTGTATGAAGCTATTTTCAGGTTCTGGAAGGGGAGGTAGGGTAAGGGACTGCAAAGCTTAGTACTGATGGATTCCTTAAGAAGAAACAACATTACTAAAGTGAGTATTTTTTTTCTTCTAAAAGCAGGAATCCATCAGTATAGCTTTACAATAGAAGACACCATAGCAGTACCTTTGGAGTCTGAGTCCTGAACCTGTTTAGGAAAATTGTTCTGCAAGACAGCTGTGCCAAAATTGGCATCCCTTCGGGATGGTATGTCCAGCTAGTATTGTCTTGTGAAGGTGTGTACTGTCTTCCAGGTAGCTGCTTTACAGATTTCTTGAAGGAGATGCCTCTTGCTGTTGTCACAGAGACAATAGTGCCCTTTGTTGAGTGTGTCCATAGACTACTGGGGCATATTCTGCCAGCTTTTTCATAACATAATTGTATGCAGGAGACTATCCAACGTGAAATGATTCTCTGAGTTGCTGGTTTACCCTTTCCCACTTCACCATACATGATAAAAAGCTGACTGCTGTTGGACCTGACATCATTTGTGTGATCCAGGTAGTAGCGTAGTGCCCTTTTTACATCCAAGCAGTGGAATTTTCATTCCCCTGTACCAAAATGCTCAGTGAAAAGCATGGGAAGGGAACCTGACTGGTTAAGGTGGAATTCTGACACCACCTTAGAAAGGAATTTCTCATTAGTTCTGAGGACAACCTTATCCCTTTGGCATATTATATAGTTCGGATCTGTGCAGAGGGCTTGCAGCACACTCACTCTCCTTGCAGATGACATCAATATGTTTTTGATGCAGTATTAGACACTGCTAAGCAATTTAAATTACAAATTGTAGTGAGAAAGAAATAATGTGACATACTGGGATTTGAACCCAGGCCCCTGGAATACCGTCATGGTGCTCTTAACCACTAGGCAATAGGCTCACATGGTTGGACCTGCTGTTTTGCCTTGGACACCCTTTCTTTGTCTTGTGTTACACAATCCTGCAACTAGGAGCAAAGATGACCACCAGATGTTTTTTAGTGCAGTATTAGTCACTGCTAAGCAACTTAAATCACAAATTGTAGTGAGAAAGAAATAATGCTGATCCTAGCAGATGTAATGGCAACTAGGAATATTGCTTGCCATGTAACATGCTTTGAGTCAGCAGTAGCCATAGGCTCAAAAGGAACTTCTATCAGCTGGGCAATGCACTGATTTAGGTCCCGGGGAGGGACAGGGTACCTCATTGGAGGGCACAAATGGTTTAGATCTTTAAAAAACCTTTTGAAGATAAGTTTTGAGTCCAAAGACCTTCAGTATGCTTGATAGCTGATGTATAAGCTGAAACTGCTGCCAGATGCACATTCAGAGTGGAGGGCCTTAGGCCTAGGGACTGTAGATGCACTAAGTAATCTGAAACTGCAGGCAGGCCTGCCTGTATAGGGATTATCTTTCTGGGAGTGCACCAGAATGAGAATGTCTTCCACTCTGAAGCATATGCTTTCCTTGTTGCAGATTTTCTAGAAACATTCAACACCCTCATCACCTCCTATGATTAGTTTAAGCTAGAGAACTTTAGCTCCTCAACAATCATGCCCTCAGGCGTAGAGTTCTGAGGTCTGGGAATGTTATCTTGCTCTGAGACAAGGTCAACAAATTGCCTCGGTGGCAGATTGACTGGATCCCTGCTGAACAGGCTTGGGAGCATGGAGTACCAAGCCTGCCTTGCCCAGTCTAGTACTATCAGAGTCATTGTTGCTGGCTCTCTCCTGAGCTTTATGAGTGTCCTCTGCATGAGTGAGAACAGAGGGAAGGCACACAGGAACCCCTCTGTCCCTTGTAGGACCAGGGCATCCTCTGGAACTGCACCCACTGCTGGGGGCTTGCAATAGAACTGTGGGAGCTGATTATTCTCCTAGGAAGCAAACAGGTCTATTTCTGGAGTACCCCACCTTCTGAACACTGATGCCAGCAGCTGCTGGTTCAGGATCCACTCATGGTTTATTCGGCTGATTCTGCTAGTAAATCTTCCAGGGCATTGCCTTTTCCTGGTAGAGGTACTGTAGATAGCTCAATATTTAGGGAATATGTTAGGTTCCGGATTTTAATGGCTTCTGTGCATAGCCCTGAGGATCTTGTTCTTCCCTGCTTGTTTTTGTAATACATTGTTGTGCTGTTGTCTGTATGGATCTGAACAGACTGACCCTGTATCTGGGAGGAAAAGGCTTGTATTGCTACTAACACTTTCCTGAGCTCTAGGAAACTGATATGCTTCTGGATCTCCTGTGTGCTTCAGGTGCCACTCATGATGAGATCCTACAGGTGGGCACCCCACCCTAGGAATGAGGCATCTGTTGTGATGATACCAGTGGGTGAATGCTGGAGGAACGGAATGCCCTCTCTGAGGTTGCCAGCTTCCTTCCACTGCCCTGGTGCCCTTATCACAATTTTTGTGGCTGGCATCTGTTTAGACAAAGGATCCCACCTTTGGCACCAGTGGTCACTCAAGTGGATCGAATGTCTGTCATCTGGAACCTGGACCCTGGTACCACTGTAGTGGAATAGTCCACGTGTCCCAGGAGTAGCAGAAAATCACTTGCAGGCCTTGGCTGGCCTAGTGCAAAGGATTTTGTAATGATAATCATACTTGACACCTTTGCCTGTGGAAAAATAGCTTTTCCTTGCAGGGTATCCAGCTCTGCTCTTATTAAATCCAATACATGAGCTGGTTCTGTTTGTGACGTCTGTAGATTTGTCAGGAAGTCTAGGCTTTCTAAGGTGCTTTTTACCATCTGAATGGAGCATACTGACTCCTGCTCTGTTTTTTCTGAGACTAGCCAGTTGTCCAGGTAGGGAAAAAACACCATACCTTGCCTTCTCAGATGTACTGTCACCACAGCTAGGCACTTTGTGAAAACCCTTGGTGCTGAGGTGGGATCAAAGAGAAGGGATATGAACTGGTATTGGTAGTTCCCTAACCCGAACCCAAGGTATTTTCTGTGTGAATGATTGAGTGGGATATAAAAGTAGGCATCTTTCAGATCCAGGGATTCCAACCAGTCACCTTACTGCAGGGTTGGTATCATTGTGCCCAGTGTGGCCATCTTGAATCTTTCTTTCTTTCTTTATATGTTTGTTCAGGTATTTCCAGTCTAAAATGGGTTGCCAATCCCCATTTGTCTTGTGGGTTAGGCAGTACCTGGAACACAGACCATTGCCCCATTGTGAGGCAGGGACTTTCTCCACTGCTCTTGCCAGCAGCAGTTTCTTTACTTCTAATTCCAGCAAGATTTGATTCTGTCGGAGTGTGAGATGGGGCCAGTTTTGACTTCTGTAGTTTTGGGAATTTTCTGAACTGTAAAGGCAAGCCTTGACTTACTACTTCTAGGACCCGCTTGTCTGTGGTGATTTTTGACCATACCTGAAAGTAGTAAGCCAGCGGCACTGTCAATAATTGGGCAACCTGGGTAGGACTGACAGTTTTTTTTTTTTGCTGTGGCTTAGGAGCTTGTGCTGCAGCTGCATGCCTAGTGCCCCTTCTGCCCCTGCCCTGTAGTAACCTCTCTGTGGTTGATATTCATAAGGGACATAAGCCCTTGGGCCATTACCCCTAGCCCTGCCTCCCCTTCTGGAAGGCCTGTAGGAAGTGGAAGCCTTTTTCTTTTAAGTGTTATTCCTATAGGTGGTTTTGTATTCATCCATCTTTTTCACACATCCCTCTGTCTTGTCACCAAACAGGGACTTTCCCTCGAAGGAGAAATCCTTGGCCTTGGTCTGTGTATCTTGGGATAGGATGGTAGTCTTAAGCCAGGCAAACCTCCTCAGAGAGACTGCATGGGCCAGGACCCTTGAAGCAAAGTTGTTGGTGTCCAAAGTCATATGGAATTGGTACTTAGTGGCATCCAAGGCTGATTTGGCTGTTTCAGCTAAGTCCGGTGCCACTTCACTGTTTACTTTTTCACTTAGTGCCAGTACATACATGGGACAGACATAAGGCAATTCTAGTGGGGGGTAGGAGGAAGTAGGCTGCTGGTTAACTAGGATCTGCAGCTTGTCTGTTAGGTAGGGAAATGTGCAGACTAGGTGGGCCAAGCGGTCCTTATCTGCCATCAAATTCTATGTTTCTATGTACTGAATTCCATAGTGCCTTCTGGTACTGAGTTGTGTATGCCATGTAAGCTGCTTTTCTAAGGAGCAAGGAGGCACTTGTGTACACTTTTTTGGCCATGATATCCAGCTTTCTAGAATCCTTCTCAAGAGGCCGAGCAGAGAATGGCACCTTTGCCTTCACACATGCAGCAGCCTGAACCACTCCCTCATGATCAGGGTGGGCATACAGGTACTCCACACCCTGCCTGTCCACCTGATACTTTTAGATTTGTTTTATCAATGCCAGGGATGAAGTAGGTGCTGACATGATTTTGGCAGTGACTTTTTGAAGAGATTTGTGGACAGACAGCAACAACCTCTTTGTGGGAGCCAAACACGTCATGTCTATGAATTCAGTCTCCTCTTTATCCTCCTCAGCTTCATGGGAGGGGATGCTGAGAGTGTTTACTATTTACTTAACATAGGAATAATGTATGTGTAATCCTCTGAACGTTTGGGAAGACAACCAAATTCTTGCTTTGGTGAACCATCTGGTTCAAGGGGTTCACCCTCCTCATCATCTTCATAATACATTTTCTCCTTTTCCACAGGCAGACGGTGTGAAACCAGAGTCTGGGGAGGGGAGCAGGTATATTCAGAAAATTTCCCATAGCCTGAAAGCCCTGGAAAAATTGCCATGCCCTTGTCATGTCCTCTGCTGAGGGCATTTGTCTTGTGTCCAGTGTCTGCTCTCTTCCAAGATGGCAAGATGGTGGCCACGCTGGGCTGTTGCTTGCAGGAGCTCTGAATAAAGCTGGAAAAGTTCTCATCTATTTTACTTTTTTGCTTACTTTTAGGGAGACAGCAAGCATTTAGAGATAGTGACTTTGCGGTCACTTTGTGGCCAATATCCGAAATTATAACATTATTTTAATATTGTTTTAGTTTAGCAGTCAGGATCAGGGCAAAGCAGTAGATAGGATCAGGTAAAGTGAGCATAGAATAATAGCCATATTTTGTTATTTTTAGGTTAGGACTCCCAGTGCTATGAGTGTTAAGACTGGTGATAATTTGCTGGAGGAGCTGGAGGAGAGAGTCAAGAGGATCAATTGCAGTGACCCCAGCTGTGTTCTGCGGTTTGACGTGAACGTCTGTCCGGAGGTTTGGTCTGTGGAGGTCCGTACCTGTGGGGAGCTTCCCGTTCTGTGCTGAGTCTGCTGCCACATGAATGGACTTGGGAGGCAGGCTGACCATTGACAGCGGTGTTTGAAGTTGGTCCATGGAGTGACTTACTGGGCTGCTGCTGGGGTCATCTGCCCAGGATCTGGTTCAGTTGTGAACTTGTATTGTTATCTGTCCCGGACTGATGAGTGGTGTGGCAAACTTGCTCGGACTTCAGCTTCGATTCTGCTGGTGTGTTTCTATGGTGTCAGCTTGTTGTAAGATCTAGCGGGAGAGCCGTGGTGAGGTTTCAGGAAGCACTGCCCATTTTTTGATCTACCCTGCTGTCAAACTCTATACTGAACATTGCTGGACACCAATGAGAGAGGCATTGAACGGTTTTCAGTCGGGGTTTGGCTGGACTCTTTGTTTCTTCCAGCTGTTCTTGTTTGGTGTCCTGGACTTGCTTGTTCCTGGAGTAGGTGAGAGCAGCACCTGGAATAAGCACTTGGTTCAAGGACCGGTGACTCCTGAAAGCTTTTCTCCATTTTAGTTAAGCAGTGCAACACCTGTGGTAAAACCTTCTGTTAAGGATATTTTGTGGTGAGAGCCCTATTCCTGTGCGGGACTGTGTGCAGTGTGGTGAGAGTATGCTGTGGCACTGATATTTTTGCAGGGTCTGCACTTGAAAAAGCTGTACTGACTTTAAATCTCAAATATTGACAGACTGCCTTTGAACTTTGCTCTTGTGAAGGAGCTCTAATTTTATTGCATTTACTTGCAGTACTGTTTGTGGTCTCTCCTGGGGATGGGGGTTTCTAGCTGTGAGCTAATTTAATTTAATTTTTATTTATTTCGGAGGGAGGGAATTATTACTATTTAGTTTTATTTGGAGGGTGGGGTGGCTCTGGTGGGGTGGGAAAAGCAGAGAAACAACAAGAATTAGATGACACACTTGTGATTGAAAACAGGCTGCAGGGGAATACCCTGACTTGTACTCACAATACCCAACTGAAAAATGGATGGTGGGTGTTCTTCTGGATTGCCAGAACAACAAGGCATGGAAAAAAAGTCCTTGTGACTGGACCCACTGCAGTTGATAGCAAACAGATTTCGTCCGAGACAAGCTGGGAGTTGCTTCCAGCTTCAACACACAGCACAGAGCACTGGGGATTGGAAATAGCGATTCCCCACAAACACTACGCACATTCATATGTAAAAGGAAAGTACTATACCAGGCAGACTGCTCCTCGATCCTGATCGCAATTACTGCAAAATACCCATGAGCACACACAGCAGCTTCAGTTCCTGACAGACTGAGCGCGATTCAGCAATTTCTCCAGTCTTCTGCATGGTGAGCCTGGTTTTCACACTTCTAGTGCTTCTTTCTCCTCACAACTCGGATTCAGTCCAAACTGGCACTCACAAAGGCTGCAGACCGAAACTCAGGGCCTCACACGCGCTTCCCACGCGAAACCATACACCGCAGAAGCACAGAGCTCCTTCTCTCTTCACAGTCACAACTGATCTAATCTTTCCAGTCACAGAGCAGGGCATTTCCTTTAGCTCCACCCAATTCTGTTGGCTGGTTTGGCTGTCACTCACAATAAGACTCCCTCTGTTGGTGGAAAAAGGTGCCAAGGTTAAAACTACATTTCCAAGAGTCACTGCCCATACTATCCCCTTGTGGCTAGCTCAAAATTGAGAGTCCAAGTTCCGATTCGTCCACAGGCTCCATTTTAGGGTCTTGCTATCATCCTGATTGGTCCAAGTCAGCTATTCAGGACCAAAATGAAAGCGTTACACTGAAACAGTTCATGCTGAAATGAAGACAGGTTAAACAAACTACATTTTCTAAGTCACTCTAAATGATTTCTGGCAAACAGTTATATCTTTCAACAAGGCTCCCTCTGCACATGTAGCAATGGCAGAAACGGAATGAATTGACAGCAGCCTGGGCGGGATTCGAGCATTAAATACACAGTCCCCCCATATAAACTAATTAAATCTGCAAGCAGACAGCTCTTAAAGAGACAGTACGTGGAGGCTCATATAGCACTCATTTGGAACCACATTTAAACAGCTCAGACGCCGAACACCACCCAGACTTGGAGCATTCAGGCAAGCTCTTGGAAGACTTTTGGGAACCCTCATTTGCAGGGGGGTTACACCCTTCCTGGCCTGGAAAACTTGGCGTCTGCGTCAAGTAAGTACCCCCATAAGTTTCAATACAACCATATACATTTACATCAGTATCACATTAGGCTTATACGTGTAATCATCAGTCAACATATCACCTTACCAGAAACACATTTCTGAAACTTTTCAGTAGATCACTTTTTACACAGTATTATACACACATTGTACCATAACTCAGGTTATTACCTCCTGTACATGAAACCTGAAGAGGGGGGCCCTTCTCTATCAGCTACCTTGGGGCTGGATGGGGCAGGGGCACCATACCCAGAGGGCAACACAAGTAACTTAGAGTTAGCACTGATGTTCAGTTTGGGCAATGAGCTTGGGGACACATACAGTCCTTTATGGACAACATTGAGAGGCAAGTCCACAGGCCTCCCAGGGGAATCATAACTGAGGTGCACCACATGCTTTACAGCTCAACCAGTCTTTCTAGGGGGAACTGTTACAGTCTCTGCACCCTGAACCTCATTTTCAGCATTGTACTCACTTGTCAGTGGAGTTTCCATTGGGGTAGAGAGGCTAGAACTTGGGGCACTTTCAGCTCCAGGAGTTACAATCTCTGAGTCCACAACACTTGGCTCACATGGGGAGTTTTCTGACACCCACAGTAAATTATCAGGGCACTCGACACACTCTTCTTGTTCTGGTATATCACCAGTTTGTCCCAATCCATCATTTTCCTCTTCTGAAAACTCAAACAGTTCAACCAAACACAATGATTTCATATCTTCTGAGTTCATGCTTTGCACTTCACTTTCTGGGAGCATTGGCTCTAAGGACAAAGCTGGGGGCTTAGACAGTCCAGAAGGCCCAGCTTCATCTCCAGGATTGACTAGGGGATTGCCCCGAAACAATTGACTCAGTTTGTAAGAAGGGTAGTATTCAAAGCCACACTCACTTTCCTCTGACATGGACTGACAGTCATGTTCAACTGGGACTTGTGGAGGGGAACACTTTAACTCAGCTTCTGTAGGTGCAGGCTTTCTTGATTTTTGCTTAGCAGCAGCTCTAGTCACTGGTCCAGAAGGGGCATTTTCTGGGGGCTCAGACTCAATCAAGATTTGTCCAATGGGCAGTAAATGATTTCTATGCATTGTTTTCACATCTTTTGAATTATTCTCAGGCCTTACTTTGTACACAGGCAGATCATCTAGTTTGCCCACTACAATGTGAGGGAGATGGTGCCATCTGTCAGCAATCTTATGTTTGCCATGCAGTCCCAGATTTCTTAGCAATACCCGATCTCCCTCTGGGAGTTCCTGTGCATTCATCTTTTTATCATACCTTTCTTTGTTGGCCAGATTTCTTTTGGCAGCCATGGTTTGAGCCAGTTGGTACGCATTATTTAGCTGGGCCTTTAACTTTTGCACATACTGTAAATAGTTGTCAGCTCGAACCCCATCAGGAGAAACTCCAAAACATACATCTACAGGCAGTCAAGCTTCTCTTCCAAACATCAGGCGGTAGGGGGAGAACCCAGTGGAATCACTTTTGGTGCAGTTGTAGGCATGTACTAGGGTGCTAATTTGTTGGCTCCATCTAGGCTTGTCCTTTGGGTGGAGGGTGCCTAGCATATCTAGCAAAGTGCGGTTGAAATGTTCAGGCTGTGGGTCCCCTGGGGTGGTAAGGGTGGTTCTGGACTTTTGCACTCCCCACAGAGAAAGCATCTCTTTAATCAGATGACTCTCAAAGTCTCTCCCTTGATCAGAATGGATTCTTTGTGGAGCCCCATAGTGAACAAAAAAGTTTTCTACAAGTACTTTTGCCACAGTGGATGCCTTCTGGTCCTTGGTGGGGAAAGCTTGGGCATATCTCATAAAATGGACAGTGACCACCAGCACATTACTAATATTTCTTTGATCTGACTCCAAACTCAGGAAATCAATGCAGACCAGCTCCTTGGGGTTACTGGTGATGATGTTAACAAGGGGGGCAGCCCTCTGGGGCAGGGCTTTCCTCTGTAAACAGGACTACAAGTTCAAATGTGTTGCTCAACATCAGCCCCCATCTTAGGCCAATAGAATCTGGATCTCACTAAGTCAAGTGTTCTGTCTATACCAAGGTGCCCCATGTGGTTGTGTAAGGACCTCAGTACTGAGTCTCAAAAGGCAGTGGGCAGCACTAGTTGTTGTTTGTCTATTTGTCCCCCTCTGTCAACTGTTTCTCTGTATAATAGTCTATTGATCAGTTTCAACTTTGGACCTTCCTTGTATAACAATGCAGTTCTC
Source organism: Neoceratodus forsteri (assembly GCA_016271365.2). Taxonomy (NCBI): domain Eukaryota; kingdom Metazoa; phylum Chordata; order Ceratodontiformes; family Ceratodontidae; genus Neoceratodus; species Neoceratodus forsteri. The sequence continues at coordinate 1,397,140,029 of CM028129.1, read as the reverse complement.
AAATCAGTGGAGCGTAATTAGGGACACATCTTTCCCTGCATAAAGGGCTTCTAAAACTGGCAGAAGACACCAGGAGAAAGGACTGCTGTGTGACTGGACTTCTCCACTGGGACTAAAGAAGTAGAACTCTTGTACTTCGAACTTTAATTTAGGGTAAAAAAAAAACCTAACAAACAAAACAAAAAAAAGTGTGTGTTTGTCTGAGTTAACTGAACTGAATGGTTATCTGAACAGTTACCTAGGTGTAAATCTCAGGTGATTGAAAGGACTTGATAGCTGTGAGGTTTAAATTACTTGTAGAAAGATCTAGTAAGTAGGGGGAGTGGCTTAGCTAGAAGGAAGCTACATTTAAAGACTACCTTAGAAAGATTTTGCTAGTAGCTTGGCAGAAGACACCAGGAGAAAGGACTGCTGTGTGACTGGACTTCTCTACTGGGACTAAAGAAGTAGAACTCTTGTACTTGGAACTTTAATTTAGGGTAAAAAAAACTAACAAACAAAACAAAAAAGTGTGTGTTTGAGTTAACTGAACTGAATGGTTATCTGAACAGTTATCTAGGTGTAAATCTCAGGTGATTGAAAGGACTTGATAGCTGTGAGGTTTAAATTACTTGTAGAAAGATCTAGTAAGTAGGGGGAGTGGCTTAGCTAGAAGGAAGCTACATTTAAAGACTGCCTTAAAAAGATTTTGCTAGTAGCTTGGCAGAAGACACAAGGAGAAAGGACTGCTGTGTGACTGGACTTCTCTACTAGGACTATATCACCCTCCTTCCCTCCCCTCCACCCTCCCACCCAAAGCTAGTCCTATTTTTATAGGCACAGAATTTGACTGACAACAGGAACTTCCTGTTTGGGAGCAGGAAGTGAGGGATCACAGAGCCACCAAAGACCCACCATCCTAGAAGGGCAAGAGTAGCTCTCTGGCCCCCTCTAGCTGCTGGAGGTCTGCCTCTGAGCAAGTAAGGGGTCTACTGAGAAATATAGGATATTCTTATCACAGAACAGGACAATCAGGAGCTTAAAGGGCACACAGGCAGAAAGTAAGGAGAGAGAGAAAAAAATAACAGAGGAAAGAGTAAGGATTGCAAACAGTTAAGGGGCTAGAAATAAGACATGATGGGAGTGGTGCAGTGCAGTGGCTGTGGAGCAGCAGTCTTCCAGAAGACGTTCTGAAGGATGCAGTGTTGTCCCATCTGCAGGCACCACTCTGGGCTGAGGGAGGAGGTTGCTCATCTCCAGACGGAGTTGGCCAGGATTTGTGGGACCTCCTCTTCCATCCAGGGACCACCAGTGCCACTGCTGTTGCCTCAGAGGTTGCCAGGAAAGAGGAGTGGTTGGACCACAGTGGGCTCAGGGAGGGTGAGGGTGGTGGAACAGAGGCACATCCCTCCAGCTGTACCTCTCCACAATTCCTATGCCATTCTGGCAAAGTGTGGTTCCTCTATGGAGGCACCCGCAGTGGAGACCAAGGAGGATGCTGGGAACCTCCACAAAGGAGACCCACAGGAGGGTGGCAGGGAACCCTGCAGGGGAAGGAAACAACTCCTGGTGGGGGACTCCATTATTAGGAAGGTAGAACTGGGGGGAGGAAGGGGAGAGGGAGGTAAGGTGCCTGCCTGGCACCATGGCTTGGAGGGACAGGGAGCAAATCCTCAGGATTGCTGAAGCAGCTACACAGGGGAGGGAGCTGGATGTCATTGTCCACCTAAAGACAAATGACCTGGCTAAGAAAGGGATTACAGAAGTGCAGGAAGAGTTTGTGGAATTGGGGAGGGGCCTTAGACAAGTAACACGCATGGTAACCTTCTCGGAGGTGCTGCCCATCTATGGCGTAGGAGAGGCAATGGTGTTCTGCACCATGGGATTCAATCAGTGGTTGAAAAACTGATGTGGAGCTCAGGGATTTGGCTTCATTGGGGACTGGGGATCTACCTGGAGTGATGCAAGCCTATACTGGCATGATGGGTTGCATCTGTCCAAGAGGGGAACCAGAATCCTAGGTGATAGGTTTAAATGCTTCATTGGCAAGCATTTAAACTAGCCAAAGGGAGGCACTGGAAAGGAGCAGGGAAATCCTAGCCCCCCCAAAAAATCATGGTAGTAAGTGCAGTAAACACCAACATAGAGGTGTCGATAGGGAGAAGGGCTGGGGTAAATGGAGAAAGTGACAAAGGCAAGAAGGACAGGGATGGGGCAAAAAGGAGTAAGGCCATCAGGAAATGGAGGGTAATGAGTACCAATGCCCATAGTCTGGGCAATGTGCTCCCTGAGTTGGTGGCCTTGATGGAAGAGGGATGCCTGGATATTGTAGCAGTCACAGAAACATGGTACACAGAGAACCATGACTGGGATGTTAACATACCAGGGTACATAACCTACAGGAGAGACAGGCAGGGGAGAAGATGGGGAGGAGTAGCCCTCTATGTAAAGGAAGGGATAAAAGCAACTGAACAAAAGAGTAAACAGGGAGGAGAGGAGGCAATGTGGATCACCTTGGAGACTGGAAAGGGCACCACAATCTGCACAGGGGTTGTGAACAGACCCCCATGTCAGAGGGAGGGAATGGACAAGGATATGATAGAAGGCATTCTTAGAATGGCAGAGAAAGGGGAGATACTGTTGATGGGAGACCTGAATATGCCAGATGTTAACTGGAGCACATTTGCTGCAGCCACATCCAAGAGCAGGGCCATTCTTGATGCCCTACAGGTTGCAGGCCTCAGACAGCTAGTTTCGGAATGCACTCATGAGGGAGCAATCTTAGACCTCATACTCTCAAATGGGAGCAGTGAGAGGATCTCAGATCTAGAAGTGGGTTGCCATCTGGGAACAAGTGACCATCAAACAGTGTAGTTCACATTAAACTCAGCTACAGAGTCAAGCCATACAAAAGTGAGGGTACTGGACTTCAGGAGGGCTGACTTTGGCAAGATGGGAGAGTGCCTCAGAAAAGCACTAGCAAACAGGCTAGAAGGAGGTGTGGAGCAAGAATGGGAATCATCAAACTGCCATCACAGAGGCAACAAGCCTTTGTGGAAGCAAATAAACAAATCAAAACAAAAGAAAAAGCCACTATGGTTCTCAAAAGAGGTGGCTGTGAAAGTCAGGAAGAAAAGACAGCATTCCGAAGTATAAGGAAACACAGAAAAAGCAGGACAGAAGCTGTACCAGTTAAGGCAGAAGGAAGCAGGGAGGAAGTCAGAATAGCAAAGGCCCAAACTGAGGAAAAGATAGCCAACTCAGTTAAGAAGGGGATAAAACTTTTATAGGTACATCAGCGGCGTAGAAAGACAAAGGAGGGATAGTGAGGCTGAATAGAATGAATGGTGGTGGGCAGAGGGGACAGTGAAAAAGCAGGATACTGAATGAATATTTCTGCTCAGTATTCACAAAAGAGGAGGGGAAGTGCCTAATCCAATTAACAGAAGAACTCTTGATAGGGGTCGATCCCAGTCCTTTCACAGAAGAAAGGGTTCTGCAAGAACTCCTAAAACTGAAGGTGGACAAAGCAAAGGGTCCTGATGATTCACCCCAGAATTCTAAAAATTAAGGGGAACTAGAAACCACTGGAAACTCTTTTTAATAAATCATGGGAGGATGGTGTGGTACCCGAGGACTGGAGGAAGGCGGATGTGATTCCCCTTCACAAAAGTGGGACCAAGACAGAGGCAGGAAACTACAGACCTGTCAGTCTGACCTCTGTGGTAGGGAAAGTGATGGAGTCACTTCTGAAGGAAAGAATAATTGAGTACCTAGAGGCCAGTGGGGCACAGGACTCAAGGCAGCATGGATTCACAATGAGAAGATCATGTCAGACGAATCTAATAGATTTCTTTGACTGGGTGACCAAAGTAGTAGACCAGGGAGGGGCTGTGGACATGGCCTACCTAGACTTTAGCAAGGCATTTGACACAGTCCCACACAAAAGATTAATAGTCAAATTAACCAGCCTGGGAGTGGGTCCCAGGGTGGTAGCCTGGGTAAAACATTGGCTGCACAACAGGACACAGAAGGTAATTGTAAATGGAGTCCACTCTGAAGAAAGAGGGGTTACTAGTGGGGTACCGCAGGGTTCAGTATTGGGTCCAGTCCTTTTTAATGTCTTCATAAGTGACATTGCAGAAGGACTGGAAACATAGAAATATAGAAACATAGACTTTGACGGCAGATAAGGACCGCTTGGCCCATCTAGTCTGCCCATTTCCCTACCTACAGGATAGGCTGCAGATCCTAGTTAACCAACAGCCTATTTCTTCCTACCCCCCACAAGAATTGCCTTATGTCTGTCCCATGCATTCTTGAATTCTCCCACAGTTTTAGACCCCACAACCTCATCAGGAAGGCTGTTCCATGCATCCACTACCCTCTCTGTGAAATAATACTTCCTCACATTGCCCCTGAACTGCCCTCCTTCTATCTTTAAATTGTGTCCCCTTGTTCTTGCAAGTCTCTGTTTCTGAAAGATGCTACCTTCTTGGACTTTGTTGATTCCACTGAGGTACTTAAAAGTTTGTATCATGTCCCCCCTCTCCCTTCTTTCCTCAAGGGTATACATATTAAGCTCCTTTAGTCTCTCCTCATACGGCTTCTCTAGCAGACCCTGCACCATTTTAGTTGCCCTCCTCTGGACTACCTCTATCCTGTCTATGTCCTTGCAGAGATGGGGTCTCCAGAACTGGACACAGTACTCCAGATGGGGTCTCACCAACTACTCCAGATGGGGAAAAGTATGCCTCTTTGCAGATGACACAAAGATCTGCAACAGGGTTGATACACAAGGAGGCATGGAAAGGATGAGAAGGGACTTGGCAAGGTTGGAGGAATGGTCAGAAGTATGGCAGCTAGGATTCAATGCAAAGCAGTGCAAAATAATGCACCTGGGAAACAAGAACCCAGGGGAAGAATACACAATGGGGGTGGGAGGTAGTAACAACAACAAAAAAGGAAAGGGACCTGGGAGTAATCATATCAGATGACCTTAAGGCTAGCAAGCAATGTGAGAAGGCAGTAGGGAGGGCTGGGGGTATACTGGGATGCATAGGGAGAGGCATCAGCAGTAGAAGACAGGAAGTTATCCCTCTGTACAGACAGTTGGTGAGACCCCATCTGGAATACTGTGTCCAGTTCTGGAGACCCCATCTCCGCAAGGACATAGACAGAATAGAGGCAGTCCAGGAGGGCAACTAAAATGGTGCAGGGTCTGCAAGAGAAGCCGATGAGGAGAGACCAAAGGAGCTTAATATGTATACCCCTTGAGGAAAGAAGGAGAGGGGACATGAGTAGAAACTTTTAAGTACCTCAGTGGAATCAACAAAGTCCAAGAAGGTAGCATCTTTTAGAAAAAGACTTGCAAGAACAAGGGACACAATTTAAAGATGGGGAGGGGTGGTTCAGGGCAATGTGAGAAGTATTATTTCACAGAGAAGGTAGTGGATGCATGGAACAGCCTTCCTGAGGAGGTTGTGGGGTCTAAAACTGTGGGAGAATTCAAGAATGCATGGGACAGACATAAGGCAATTCTTGTGAGGGGTAGGAAGAAATAGGCTGTTGATTAACTAGGATCTGCGGCCTATCCTGTAGGTAGGGAAATGGGCAGACTAGATGGGACAAGTGGTCCTTATCTGCCATCAAAGTCTATGTTTCTATGTTTCTGTGTTTCTATGATTTGATCATGGGATCTCGGGATTGAGCCCGCTGAATACTGTCATTGTCCAGCTGAGGCAGTGCACCAATGTCTATTGCAGAAAAGTGGCAATAAGCAGTAGGTATGCAATTCTCAGAGGGTCCCAAACAATCCACCATACAGTCCACTGCGTCCGTGGACATTTGTTCCTCCCTGTCAAACTTCTGGCAGAGTGCTCGAATATCAGGTTCTGACAGTCTGACCCAGTCATTCCGGGGAACAGACCTCCAGGAGAGAGCATCAGCATCTATGTGGTTCAGGCCTGCTCTGTATTCAACAGCATAGTCGTAAGTAGATAATGCAGAAAGCCACCTATGGACAGTGGCATCCATCTTAGCTGAAGTCTGCACATAGATCAAAGGATTATTGTCAGTTTTTACTAGTATCTTAGCCCCATACAAGTACTCATGGAACTGGTCAGCAATAGCCCACTTCAAAGCTAGGAACTCTAACTTATGTACAGGATAGTTCTTTTCGGATGGGGTCAGGCTTCTACTAGCAAAGGCCACTGGTCTCAGGCCATTCTCATGCTCTTGGTACAATACAGCCTTCAAGACGTGCAGATTAGCATCAGTGTGCAAGACATAGGGCTTCACTGGATCTGCATAGACAAGGACAGGAGCGTGGGTAAGTTGATATAAAACCTCATGAAAAGCAGCTTCACACTCTGGTGTCCATCTGGCTCCAAATACTTCATTGGGACTGAAATAGACTCTCTCAGGCTCAGAAGAAACCGACCTCTTGTATTTTTTTGTGGGTAGGAGGGTAACCTTGAGTAAGATTAAGTAAAGGATGGATCACTCTTGAATAGTCCTTGATGAAACGGCGATAGTAACCACAGAATCCCAGGAATCTTTGCAGTTCTTTTAGATTGTGGGGCTGTGGCCAGGTGGTCAAGGCCTCAGCTTTACTTGGGTCGGTCCCTATTCTCTCGGTGGAGACTATGTGTCCCATATACAGTACTTTACAGATGTTTGGAAGAATTGACATTTATCGATGGACAGTTTTAGGCCAGTCTTCCAGTCGGTCCAGCACCTTGAATAATCTGCTCTCATGTTCCTCCAGTGAGCAGCCAAACACAATAACATCATCTAAGTACACCAGACACTCTAATAAGTTCTTGTCCCCCACCACACGCTCCATCATTCGTTGAAAAGTGGCTCTAGCACCTGAAATCCCTTGAGGCATCCTCATGAATTCATAGAAACCAAGTGGGCAGATTAAGGCTGTCTTCTCACGGTCAATAAACTTCTACAAATCGCTAAGTTCAGCCAAAATAAAAGACACCTGTAACTGTCATTAAGTCTCTTCCTTCCCCATGTGTGCCATATTTATCCACTGGTAAGGTATAATTGATTTGTCATATTAACTGCTTTCCCTTCCCCTTCTACTCCTGGCTTTATCTTTGCGTACGCTCCACTGCAACTCTATCAAATCACTCCTCCCCCCCATAACAGTTGTAGACTGTTGTTTGTTCTAGCTGCCAAAATACTGTATATGTATTGCACACACCAGTTATCATGTTTAATTTATCAGTATGCAACCTGTAAGTTGCTTCCCTGTCTCATATCAATATTTACCACCTGCGGTCACCCTATGTGGTACCCTTGTATGTATATCCAGCCTGTATCATGTAACGTGCATTTCATGTATATACTGTTATTACCTATCTGTGTTTGTACTTTAAGTGTTTATGTCACAGGACCTCCTTGTGAATGAGCTTGCTCAATGGAGTTTTCCTGCAATAAACTTGAACTTGAACTTGAACTTCTGGGGCCATCGGGATCTGGTAGTACCCACTCCGAAGATCCAGCACGGAGAACCACTTGCTACCATTCAGGCAGTCTAAAGCATCCTGAATGCGGGGCATTGTATACTGATCAGGGATAGTCCACTGGTTCAAGGTGTGATAATCCATGCACATTCTTACTGTCCCATTCTTTTTTCTCACTACCACAATAGGTGAAGCATATGAGCTTCTGGATTCTTGTATTACACCAGCAGCAAGCATCTCTTGCAGATGCCGTCTCACATCATCTATGTCAGCAGGGGCCAGGAGTCGAGACCTCTCATGAAATGGCCTTTCATCATGCAGCCAGATGTGGTGCTCAGCTCCTTGCACACATCCTATGCCCCGTTCCTTTAAAGAAAACACCTGGTCTCTCTGGACAAGTTTTCTACTAATTCTCATCTTCCATTCGGCTGGCAACGGGGAGTCCCCAAAATCAAAAAAGTTGGGCATCACTCTGTCATTCTCCCCCGAACACTTGTTACTGGGCAGCACTGCAGTATCTGCACAATGTACATTAACCAGGGTGCAACCTCTATTTACGTAAATCTCTCTATCAGACACATTATGAACTTGAACCAGTACCCTTCTGGCATAAGCATGGGCTCTGGCAGGCAAAATACTTGGCTTGACCAGCAGTCCTTCCGGCAATTTCCCATCACCTGGTGCATCCAGCATGAGGAGTTTATTCTTGACATCCTTTCTGATACAGACTTCCCCCTGTAAGGTACACTGGGCATATGGCACCAGAATCAGAGACTCGGATCCTTCTTCCAGACAATTCTAACCGGTTCCTCTGGGTCCACTTTTTCAGCATCTCTCTGTGCCTCATAGGCCTTCTTGATCAAGGCCAGGATTCTCAAAGCTCTACCAGTCCTTGACCCTTGTTTCTCATAACAAAACTGCGCCGACTGTCCAAACATATGCGCATTCGTCCCAATTAGTAGAGGAATCCCATCATACAGTTCGGTTGGGGGACACACTAATGTCAGGGTCTCTACTTGCTCGGCCACTCCAGCCATGGAGGTGGGAAAAGACAACCAAATTCAGATATGCCCGGAATAGGGGTAGGTCTTCTCACTTAACCCCCAGACATGCAGTCCTTCCAACGGTTGTAAGGGTACATCAGACAGGTGCGTCTGATACCAGTCCTGAAACATAATTGCCACTTGGGAGTCACTGTCCAATTCAGCTCTTGTGGACATTCCATTCACCTTCACAGTGGTCTCCATGGAGGGACCCACTGTTCTGGACCAGTCTGGAGAGGTGGTAGCAAGGGCCTGGGCAGATGATCTAGCCACAAAGGGACGTGAGTTAGCATTTCTGGGACCTTCACTGCGGTCATTTCGTGCACCTCTTAACCACTGTTTTGTGCTCCAAAACTCTCCTTGTAGCCGGCTCACCACTCTCTCTAAGTCTTTCTGAGACCAGCATTCCATCTTCATGTGCCCATCCTTCCCACAATTATGGCAAAATATGTCTGCTGAAGTTTGGGGGGACCGAGGCATCATATTGGGGGCTGCGGAATTGGTACTATCAATAGAAAATCTTAGTGCCACCTCAGCCGGTGGTGGGTTGGATATTTGGAGAAATCTCTTCAGGTCCCTCACCTCCATAGCCAAGACATCAAGTTTTGAGCTGTTGTCAGCAGGAGGTGCCCAGGTGGCACCCCCACCCCCTATAGCAGAAGCAGTCGGGCAAGTGTCAGGGCCGGTACTTATAGGAGCGGCCTTCATGATGAGACTGTTTGTTGCTTTACTAATCTCCCTCATCAGTTCATCCCATGGCAGAACATCGGTAGCCATCCCTCTCTGGCTGGGCCCCCCTTGGCTGACATTTGGGTCTCGGGTTCTGTCATGTGATTTTTGGTGATTCCAGACCATCAGCGTCTGACCCCGCACCTGGGGCAGGGGATGTAGCAGCTATGACTGCACAAGGCTCTGAAAAACCTTCCTCATCCTCCTCCTCAACTTCCCGTACCTCCTTCATCAACACATGAAAAGGCAAGGGACCAGATTTCCTTTGATGCAGTTGCAATTTGAGCAACACCCAGCTAGAGTGCCGGGCAGAGCACAGTATATGATCCAGTCTTACCTGGTCCACTTCACTACGGGTCCAACCCCCCTTTCGAAAAATGGTTTGCAAGATTCCCTCTAATTGATCCATATAGGCAGATAACAATTCCCCTGGCTGTTGTCTAACATCTTTAAGCTTCCATTTCAAGGCCTCAACACTAGTAGTGCCCCCAAACACATTTTCAAGGGCAATTATGTACTTTTAGGCTTTGGCGTCAGGGAGAGAGACCCTCAGGGAGTGAAAAGTACGTTAGTCGGGTACCTGGAGGCTCTCCCCCCGGTGAGCCCTTTTTTCTGCCTCAGAGCATTGCCAGTCTTGTACTGTAAGAGTAGCAGAGTCTATCCAGGTTTCCAGATTGACCTCCCCATTTGGAGAGGTGCAGATGCCAGAGAATACTTTGAGCTTGCGGTAAGAGTCATGACTAATGGCAGGTACAAACATGGGGGCTAGCACTGGCACAGAAGGAGGGACAATAACGGGTGCGGGGGGAGAGGGTGCTAGGGGAGGAATGCCCGCAGGTGGCAATAATAGTTTCTTTAAATCCTCCACAGTTTTCGCTTCCTCCAGCAACAATTTAGCAAATTGCTCCTCAAAAGTTTCAAATAGTGGGGGGGGGGGTCATTCCACCCCCCCAGGTCTTTTCTGTCCTTAGTTGTCACTCTCCAGGCAGTGAGGGCTCCCTCTGGGGTAATAGTCTGTGGCACTTTGGAGCTATCTATGGGGTTCTTATACTCTACTAGGGCCATGAAAGTGTGGGTGAGCAGATTAGCATGTCGACCTGCCACCACAGGGTTTTGTAAACCTTCCACCCTGGAAATTACTCCCTCTACAGTGTCCGTACTGGTACCCAGTGGGATATCCAACATAAGTATAGCATTTTGTGGGTCGATCTCCTGTTCAGTACACCACCCCACCAACTAGTGTACAGCCACTTCTGTTGGGGTATCCATTTATTTTTAACAGTAATTTGTAAATGTGGCCACTAGAGGACACTAATCCCAGCGGTGCCTCCAAGATGTAACCCCTAGGTGGTGCTATCCCAGGGGCTACTACCCCTGCCTGTTTGACTACAGACAGGTTGAGGGGCCTAGGTTCCATGGCGGGTGCCTCCACCCAAAGGTCAGGGTTTGTAGTGGTTAAACTAGCTTGGTCACAGCCTTCTGGGACACTGAGACCTCCTTTTATTCCCTCTAGTGGCTCACACAGTACACTGGAGTTACAGCCACAATACCCCACGTATATATACTGTTCATTCATATAGATACCACTTACCCTCGAGACTGATTCTGCAGCATGTCTCTGAGGACCCCCTGTAAAATAAGGTTAAACAATATAGACAGCAAAACACAATACTGTTTCCATAAGTACTGTACCAACACCACAGACAGTATATAGTATAACAACAACAAATCTGATTTATTTAGGGGCAGTAACACGGGAGGGGGAAATCAGGTTAATTGGTGGCATTAAATCACAGTACTGTGCACATATACAAGGGCTGAAAAGTCACACTCTGGGTACCCAGGTTGGGGGGGGGGCTAGCCAGGTCCGTTGCCCGGGGTTGGCCGGCAGGTGTAGATGGATATGGCCCTGTAAAAGAAAATATATGCACAACACCCAATTGTAATTCGGAGCCGGATGGCTCAGTCCATGAAGCAGTGAAACAACAAGAATTAGATGACACACTTGTGATTGAAAACAGGCTGCAGGGGAATACCCTGACTTGTACTCACAGTACCCAAGCTGAAAACCAGATGGTGGATGTTCTTCTGGATTGCCAGAACAACAAGGCATGGAAACAAAGTCCTTGTGACTGGACCCCACTGCAGTTGATAGCAAACGGATTTAGTCCGAGACAAGCTGGGGGTTGCTTTTAGCTTCAACACACAGCACAGAGCACTGGGGATTGGAAATAGCGATTCCCCACAAACACTACGCACATTCATATGTAAAAGGAAAGTACTATACCAGGCAGACTGCTCCTCAATCCCGATCGCAATTACTGCAAAATACCCGGGAGCACACACAGCAGCTTCAGTTCCTGACAGACCGAGTGCGATTCAGCAATTTCTCCAGTCTTCTGCAGGGTGAGCCTGGTTTCCACACTTCTAGTGCTTCTTTCCCCTCACAACTCGGATTCAGTCCAAACTGGCACTCACAAAGGCTGCAGACCGAAACTCAGGGCCTCACACGCACTTCCCACATGAAACTATACACCGTAGAAGCACAGAGCTCCTTCTCTCTTCACAGTCACTACTGATCTAATCTTTCCAGTCACAGAGCAGGGCATTTCCTTTAGCTCCACCCCATTCTGTTGGCTGGTTTGGCTATCACTCACAATAAGACTCCCTCTGTTGGTGGAAAAAGGTGCCAAGGTTAAAACTACATTTCCCAGAGTCACTGCCCATACAATCCCCTTGTGGCTGGCTCAAAATTGAGAGTCCAAGTTCTGATTCGTCCACAGGCTCCATTTTAGGGTCTCCCTATCATCCTGATTGGTCCTCAGCTATTCAGGACCAAAATGAAAGAGTTACACTGAAACAGTTCGTGCTGAAATGAAGACAGGTTAGACAAACTATATTTTCTCGGTCACTCCAAATGATTTCTGGCAAACAGTTATATCTTTCAACAAGGCTCCCTCTGCACATGTAGCAATGGCAGAAACGGAGCGAATTGACAGCAGCCCCGGGTGGGATTCGAGCATTAAATACACAGTGCCCCCATACAAACTAATTAAGTCTGCAAGCAGACAGCTCTTAAAGAGACAGTATGTGGAGGCTCAACTAGCACTCACTTGGAACCACATTTAAACAGCTCAGACGCCGAACACCGCCCAGACTTGGAGCATTCAGGCAAGCTCCTGGAAGACTTTTGGGAACCCCCATTTGCAGGGGGGTTACATGCATATTGATAGTCGGTCTGCTGTCTTGCTATTTGTCCTACTGTCTGCCAACCTGTTATGCTGGGGTCTGTAAACATGACAAGAGGGTAGTTTTTTACCTATCTCAATATTCTGTGGATGACCTAATTACCATTCCACCCTGTGGAAGTGTTGCTACTGGGGCTTGTACATGGTTCCTAACTGGATGTCCTGTGTGGCTCAATTTTTAATCTCAAGATTTAATGTAGTGTGATACTGCAACCCATTTTCACAATGTTTCTGTTTTTGGGTATTGCAACTTCATTACTCTTATGGCAGGCCCTCTGGTCCTCCCCCTCTCCATGGTACTGCTGCGTTCCTCTTCAGCCCATACCCCTGACAACCAATTCATCTTTTCCAACATGTTGTGCAACAGTGTATGTAAGTTGCCTACAACTGGGGAACTTCACCATCACCTTGTTTTGCCACTGGTTCAGCACCTTAAGGACAAGCTGCACCTTCCCTAGAATGCTGTACATTGTGCTTCACATATGTTTCCCCTGTGACTGGAATTTCTTCACCTCACACTTACTGGTAACATTGCTCGAACCCAGGACCTATGCCTGTGTTTGCCTAAACTTTAACAAGTTGGACCTCTTGCAAAGGTTTAAAGGTTGCCCATGTAAACATCCACATTGTACTTGCTAACAAGGTGGAATTAATGGTCTGGTTTGACAGCTACCAACTTGACACCTCTACACCCACAACCCACTTACTCTCATCGTAAGTAACACGTGGTTTAAACACACTACAGATGACATTGTTTGCTCCCTTTCAGGTTACAGTAATACTAGTGATGGGAGAACCTCAAAAGGTTCTGAGGTTCTAAAAGGTTCTGATATACACAAAACAATTCAAATAGTTATATGAACCATATCCGAACCTTTTAGAACCTTTATGTTTTATGGTAACTGTACGTTGAAAAATCATTTTAAACAGCTTTTAATCAACATATCAGTAGAACAAAGCAATTAAACCACTGTTTAGTAGTAATAAACAGCATGATTAGTGAAATGAGATGAGAAGGAGTGAATGATGTGGCTGTGGATGTACCTACTGGACGTGACAGTGCTGTATTATGTACATGCTGAACCTCACAACCTGCACCCACCTCCAAGATGATGACGATGATTTTGTCCAAAGGCAGGCAAGTCCCAGAACTCTGGCCAGCCCTTGTAGCTTAGTAGTTACAGCACCAGTGTAAACCAGAGTAATAGCAGTTAGCAGACCTTGGTGTGCATTAAACTCTGACAGCCACCCACCACAGGTGTGATTTTGTCAAAAGGCAGGCAACTCCCAGAATGCTCGATAACCACTCTTCTGGTTTCTAACATTTAGGAAAGTAATACTGTGTATAATAGTTAATAACAGTAGTGACTATTGTTTCTCAACAGGCACCACTGTGAATATCGCTCAGTTAAGATTAGTGAATAAAGGAGGAACACACCACCATAATGGAAAATCAGAACCAGCATCAGCCAGTCAGACAGCTAGTCAGATAGCCAGTCAGCCAACTACCACTTCACAACTGCTACTACCCCTGCCTACCACAATCATGGGAAAAACAGAACTACTGTACCAACACTGAGATCAATATGGTTAAAGCACATTTACCAAAAAGGACTTACGCATGTGTGGTTTTCAGTACTGCATGCAGTACTCCAGAAGAGGCCTATAGAAACATAGAAATTGTTGGCAGATAAGGACCGCTAGGCCTATCCAGTCTGCTCATAGGCCCTATACATGTATATGTCCACTCACCCTAAATAGTCAATGGTTTTTCATCACTCCCTTCCCACCCAAGGTTCCTTTGTGCTTGTCCCAGGCATATTTAAACCCCTCCACTGTGCTTGCCCCTACCACCTCTTGTGTCAGACTATTCCAAGCATTCACCACCCTCTCTGTGTAGAAAAACTTCCTCACGTTACCTCTTAATCTACCCCCCTCCAGTTTCATGTCGTGCCCCCTCATTCTGGTATCTTTTCTACATTGGAAAAGATCCCCTATCTGCAACTTGTTTATGCCCTTGAGGTACTTAAAAGTTTCTATCATGTCACCCCTTTCTCTTCTCTCCTCCAGTAAGTACATATTGAGGTCTCTTTGTCTCTCCTCATATGTTTAATGGTGCAAACCCCGCACCATCTCTGTCACCCCTTTCTGGATAGCCTCCACCTTGTTTATGTCCTTGACTGCTTAAAAAAGAATGAGAAAGTGACTGTGATGACAAGCAAGTCCCATATCTCTAGTTTATAACCAGTCTCCTGAGTCTGATTTTTGTAGAAGGGGATCGTGTGTTTGTTTGTATAGCTAGCTTTATTTCTCAGTCATGGGCACCACTTTGTTTAGCAATGGCTGTCGGTATGGAATGCAGTGCACCACTATTAGGAAGCAATGTGAGAGAAAAGCACCAGGCAGTCCGAAAGTCATCACTTCACCACTGCTATGACTACTACTATCAGGGGTGAAAAAAACAGAGCCAGCAGCATTTAAATCAATCTGGTTAAGGCACATTTAGCTAAATGATCTCCTTAGAATGAGAAAGTGACTGTGTAAGAACAGGGACTTGTCTGCCACTGTTGTTATCAGTACAACCATGTCATGTACTGGCTGCAACTCCTCCTCCCCCCTCCCTCCCCGGACAATGATGATTTGGTCAAAAAAAAGGAAGGCAAGTCCCAGATCTCTAGTTTTAACTAGTCCAGTCTGAAAATTGAAAGCTGATCTTATTGTCACTTAATCCACAGATGCAGCACAGATACTACTGTTAGTGTCAGCTTCTTCAAGATTAGCATCACATGTGTAGCCAAAGTTTGGTGAAGTAACCTTCAAGAACATTAGTTTCTCTACATTATCCAGTGTTAATCTTGTTTGTTTATCAGTTACAATACCCCCAGCAAGCTAAATAAATGTTCAGAAGAGACACTGGAGGGTGGACATCCAATATACTTACAAGTCAAGATAGCCAGCATGATTTTTTTCTGTTTCCAGTATGCTAAAGGGTCATCCTTAATACTAATGTTGGGCTGAGCTCAGACAGATATGCATCTACCATGTTTACTACTGAGCATACATCTTCTTGTTGTGGAATTTCAATGTCCTGCCACTGGCACTAAATGTCATCCTCCTCATTGTCTGCTTCTGTACTGCATTTTGGAGCAGTCTTTTGAATTTGAGGTGGTGTCTTTGTAGTACTGCTTCTTAATGATGCCTCATCTACTGCATCAATCAAAAATTTCTTGCAGTTCAACTCCTCCATATCCTCAGAAACAACATCAAGAAGGTGTCTATTCCAGAAACGTGGATCTAGCAATATTGCTAAGAGATAATCCTTGCTCTGTGTCATGGCTGATAATTTCTCATCATTGCTAAGTCTGGTAAGCATGTTATTGACTAGAGATTGGTTCATATCTAAGTTGCTCCTCATTTTCTCCAACTTTTTTTTGAGTAGTAGAATGAGTGGAATAACTTGGCTAGGGATGCCTTTTCTGCGCTGACCTCTTTTGTAGCACTCATAGGTGGTTTCAGAATGTGACACAACTGTTCCATCAGAGACCATTGACCAGAATGGAGTACAATGCCCTCCCTAATATCATTGTACACGATATACTGAATGCTAGCTACCTTTTGTTCAAGAATGCATTCAATCATAAAGTACATTGAATTCCATCTTGTTGGTACATTCTGAACATGCTGGTGGAGAGGAAGATCTTCATTCTTTTGGATATCAGCAAGGATGTCATGGGCTTTTACTGAATGGTTGAAGTGGCCACACACTTTGCGCACTGTTCCCACAGTGGTTGGTTCTTGCTGGTTATTATCCAGGAAGCTTCAAACGATTAGGGTAAGACAATGTGCAAAACAGTATACATGTACAGAGTTGCCATATGAAGTGCTTTTTGAATATTTGAACCATTATCAGCAACAAAAAAATAACTTTCAAACCCTATGAGGTGACTCAAGTACAAACTAGTCTTTCCAGTGCTTGCTGAATGTGCTGTGCTGTGTGTGTGTCTTTTTTTTTTTAACTCTTTTCCCCCTCCTTATCATCAGACTGAGGAACTCTCTTGGACGTCACCCAGGACATCTCCCACCCAGCCAGAGATCCCCCACCCAGGGTCCCTTCCCGGAGCTCCAAACTCGCAGACCTACCTATCAAGACCCCCTGACTTGTACCCCTCAGGCTGTGGCTGCCTCCACTTCTGTGGGGCTCCTTGAAATCCAATTTTGCAGGCTTGGTCTGGTGGGCTGGAGGATCGGGACCCAGGTGGGCAGGACCCAACAGTGGGTGTGGAAGCCAAGGTACGTTGTTACCTACCCTCAGAGCAGGTTTTTTCTGTGTTCTTGTGGTTGCTCCCCTAACCCCCCCACAGCAGGTGCGGACATGCAGTGATGTCCCAGTAAGCTCATGAGCACTCCTACTGACATCTGCCATGATCCACTGACCCACATGTAGAGGGCTGTCGGCTCAGTACCACCAACCTGCCACTGAGAGGCACAGCATTGTTGACTCCTACAACCCTCCATCCCCAGGAGAAGGTGAGCTGTCTGCAGAGGCTCAAATCATCTCCTCCCCCTACCAACCTCCTGTAACCAGAATTCACTTCCAAACAAGGGTCACTGGTGTGTTGCGAGGTGTGGAGTCCAGCACCTCAGTCCTCAGTGCCACTGGGCCAACTTTGTGTGTGTCTTGAAAGTGAGATACATAGAGAACTACCATTTTCTGAAACATGAGTGTTTTTATTTGAGCTGTGAGAGATAGTACTGGTAGTAGTAATGGTTGAAGTGGTAGAGGTAGCAGGCAGAGTAGTGTGTGAGTGATGAGTTACCTGCAAAGCTAACCCAGTGTGCAGTAAGAGAAAGACAGGCAATGGTTTGGGTGCTGGTCCACGTGTCAATAGTAAAGTGAACTACCTTGTCCTCAGCCCCTTGGAGAGCATGCCTTACTTGAAGTACTAAACTGTCATACATCCTGGGCACAGCAGTTACTGAAAAGTATTTTCTACTTGGTATTAAGCATCATGGGTTTGTGTATTCTATAAGCCTCTGGAAACCCATGTCTTCCACAAGAGTTTGGCTGCAAATCAGGTAGTCATTTCTGTTATTTTATGGTTTATTGACACTGTTATTGGATGGTTTTGTGCATATTTAGACTTTCTTTCAAAAACTTCTTTTAACTTCAGTTGCCTGTTATCAGTGGTAAACTTAGATTTGACTGGGGGTGTTGTACTACATGCTCTGCCTGGTGAAACAGTGGATATTACAGAATTATCTTGAGGCAAAAGTGGACTTTTGGATCTTGACTGGTAATTACTGTCTCCTACTGTTTCAGCAGAATGTTCCTGTTCACCGGGAGCCCTGCTATATTTCCAGGAACCAATGTTAGACTGTTTGAACCATATATAACAATAGGGTGAATCGCATAAGATGTTGCATTATTGTTGTGGTTCCAAGCTTACCTTTATTTTTTCCCCTACTACAACAAGTTTTGTCGTGTACACATATAGCTTGGCAAGCATTGTTGGGGTTTATGTAAAAATTATTCCTAACAGTAGAGGTGGACTGTCTATGTCTAGTAACAAGCTCAGTGGTGGTTGAGTGGCTGGGTTTGACTGGAGAAGACATATCATGGAGGATATAGGTTCATCAGGTGAGACAACCATAGAATCCTCTGCATCAGCACCATTGCCATCTCTACTGTTTGGCTTATGCCTTTCAAATTTTCTTTTTTCCTTCTTGATATTGTACTAGTACTCTCTTCCTCCACATTGTCACTGTCAGAATGAGAAACAGGTTAAGTCAGACTCACACGCTCATCCATGCCATCAGTATCACAGACCATGGTCGTCATTGTCATCATCATCATCATCATCATCATCAGATTCAGCAGAGCTAGCACTGTTACTTGGAGACTGAGTTATTCAATATGCATGTGCTGCAAACTGAGCAACTCCACACTGAGTTGTACCTGTAAGTGCTTTAACTTAAAGTATCATAGGAATACTCTTTGTTTTTGCACTTTTCTCAGATGACTTGCTAGTAGATGCCTTGGATTCTTTCAAAACTTTGTTTGATATGACACTTCTGAGGCCTTCTGACATAGACAGTCCAACCCCAGTTGATGAGATTACAACATTTTGAGAGTTAGTTGGCACATCGATAACGGTAGCATTATTTAGTTCTGCCCCGTCAATAGGCTATAGTGCTTGTTCTGTAGTTTTTGATGGGCTAGTCCTTTCTGGATTAGGGAATAAATGTTTACGTTTACTTTCTTGTTTGCCCCTGGCTTTTGTTTTGCAATTGTTTTGAGTACTCATAATGCCAGTCTGTCTAGTGACTTGTTCAGGGTCACAGTCACAAAGACAGTATGCAAGTGATGGTGGCTGTCAGATTTTAACTGAATTTTAGTCTGTTATATTATCTTGGTTCACACTGGACCTCTAAACTATAAAGGCTGGTGCTCCACACGGACAACGCTACAGGTCAAATTGAAGACTCAAGGGTCTCAACCCTCTACAACACAGTCATTCCAAAGCAAGGATTATTTATTTGTTTTATTTATAGTCCACAGAAGACCCACTGAGCTGAAGCTTGTTGGTGTGCCCTATGGACCACAGGGAGGAGAGCCAACTAACCTGTTCGGGGTCACACAGACAGTATGCAAGTGGCACTGGTGGCTGGAATTTCAGACACAGGTCTGCTATCACACCGGACCTTTAAACTATAAGGGCTGGTGCTACCCACTGACAATGCTAAAGTTTAAATTGAAGATTCAGGGGGTCACAAACCTCACCTACTGCTCTATAACACAGTCCTTCCAAAGCAAGGATTATTTATTTTTTTATTTATGGTCCATGGAAGGCTTGCTGAGCCGAAGCTTGTAAGTGTGCCCCACAGAGCACAGGGTGTAGGAGAGCTGACTGACTTGTTTGGGGTCACACACACAATATGCAAGTGGCACTGGTGGCTATCAGATTTAACTGAATTTCAGACACATGTCTGCTATATTATTCTGGTTCACAGTTCACATACTGGACCTCTGAACTATAAGGGCTGATGCTACCCACAGACAATGCTAGAGCTCAAATTGAAGATTTAGGGGCCACAAACCCTAAGATGACTGGCTAATGCAGGCTAGCACTACACCTACTAGCCTCTGTCCACTCACATATCACTTCCCCCTCTCCTCTATTCCAAAGTTTTAAAGTTGCCCTAAAAATGTATCTTTTGAGCCTCGAATTTTCCAATTGTTATGTTGATTGCGTGCATGCATAAGAAACATGTTGTGGCAGCTTGCTGCAGAAGCAGGTTGTGGAGGTGCGGCAGTGTTGTGGCCAATGTCCCCACTGCCTTTTGAGGCTTGGCCCGCTTTCCCCAATGAGGTGTCACTCTGCTGCTGACACTAGTTCAGCCAGTGTGCCACCATCTTGAAACATTTTAGCCACTGCAGTCAGGGGTCGCCTCGTCATTGCAGCGTCAGCCATTCCGCTACAATGAGGGAGTGACCCGTCATTGCAGGGCAGTCCCCATGCCCCCAACCCAGTTTGCCGACGGGGATCCCAGTCCCCGTCGGCATAATCTCCTCACCCCCATATTTCTGCTGCATGCCCAGGGAGTGCCCAATCCCCCTCGGCATCATGCACCCCTCCCCCTCTTTGTTTGCTGACAGGGTGTCCAATCCCTGCCGGCTTCAATCCCCACTTCCTGAATGAATTTGCTGATGGGGGAGCCCACTCCCCGTCGGCATAATGTATACCACCCCAAAATGTGTAGTCTGCCGAGGGGGGTGCCCAATCCCCCTCGGCTTGTCCACCACCCCAGTAAGTGCCGATGGGGGTGCCCAATCCACCATTGGCAACAGCCCCCCCCAAAAAAATGCAGGTGGCATGCTGGAAACCCATACCAGCATGCCAAATGTCCCTGTAAAAGGAAAAACCATCCCGCAATGTTTTTTATTACCCCTGTAAACAAGAAAATGGTCCCTCGTCAAGTCCGGCAGCCCCTCCCCCAACCTGCGCCCACCCTCTGCGCACCCTGCCTCACCACACCCCCCACCCCATACTTACCTCCAGAATCTGGTGCGACGATCTTCGGTGGACCGGGAACACGTCTGCACTCTTCAAAGCCGACCGTGAACTGAGGAAATGCCAGTAAGCTGTATAATGGCATAAATAGGGTTTTTCCAACTTTGGTGCATATCTCAGGCATTTTTTTGAATTTTGGCACCATATTTTCAACATGGGTTTTTTGGAACCTCTCCTCATGAGTTCAGCCACTGTCATGGCGTTATCCGGTCCCGAAAGGTGATTTTGCAGTCACTGCGCGGAATCACCTTTTGGGACAGAGTAACAACATGACAGTGCCAGTGTTAATGAGGTGGGCTCTCAAAAAGCCTATGTTGCAAATTTGGTGGAAAAAATCCAAAAACTGACTGTTTTACGAGTGTGCGTTGCGCAGATGCTACACACGCTTGTAACTTCACGAATTTGTAATATTTTCACTCCAGATTTTCAACATTGGCATTTTCACCACCTCCTTATGAACAGTACAGCTGTCATTTTTCACATCCTGGCTGAAATGTGTTTCCGCACTTCCGGCGCATAATAGTGCAGTCGCTGTTGGAAATCAGTGTTTGGGACACATTAAGAAAATCACAGTGACACTGTTCATGAGCAGAGGTCCTAAAATGCCTATGTTGAAAATTTTGTGATGACAGTCCATAAAATGACTGTGTTACGACCGTGCATTGCGCAGTTTGCATGCATGCTTGTAACTTCGCAAATTTATAATATTTTTACTCCAGATTTCCAACGTTGCCATTTTGCCACACCTACTTATGAATGATATAGCTGTCATTTTACACAACATGGCCAAAATGTGTTTTCGCACTTCTGGCGCCGAATAGCGCAGTCACTGTGGGAAATCAGTTTTTGGTATAGACTGAGAAAATGACAGTGGCACTGTTCATGAGCAGAGGTCCTAAAATGCCTATTTTGAAAATGTGGTGATGAAAGTCCATAAAATGACTGTTACAACTGTGTGTTGCGCAGTTTCCATGCACCCTTGTAACTTCGCAAATGTGTAATATTTTCACGCAAGATTTTCAACACTGGCATTTTTTCACATCTCTTTATGAACAGTACAGCTGTTGTTTTTCACATCCTGGCCAAAATGTGTTTTTGTGCTTCCGGCGCAGAATAGCGCAGTCACTTTTGGAAATCAGTTTTTGGAACAGATTAAGATCGAGCAAGTGAGAGAGAGGAGGAGTGACCAAGCTCAACTGAGCTCTGTTGGGACTGCTACAGATTTCTTTGTGGGCAGAAAAAGGTGCCAACGCAGGCAGGAGCCCAGTACAAAAGGGCAGCCTGCAGCACCAGGAGAAACAGAACTAGTGAGTGAGGGAGGGGAAGTGAGCGAGCTCAACGGAGCTCTGTCGGGATTGCTGCAGATTTCTTTGTGGGCAGAAAAAGGCATCAATGCAGGCAGGGGCCCAGTACAAAAAGGCAGCCTGCAGCGCAGGGAGAAATGGAACGAGTGAGTGAATGAGGGGGAGTTAGCGACCTAAACGGAGCTCTGTCGGGATGCCTGTGAACTTCTTTGTGGGCAGAAAAATGTGCCAATGCAGGCAGGAGCCGAGTACAAAAAGGAAGCCTGCAGCACTGGGAGAAACAGAATGAGTGAGTGAGAGAGGGGGAGTGAGCGAGCTCAACGGAGCTGTGTCGGGACTGCTGCAGATTTCTTTGTGGGCAGAAAAAGGTGCCAACGCAGGCAGGAGCCCAGTACGAAAGGGCTACCTGCAGCTCTGGGAGAAACAGAACGAGTGAGTGAGAGAGGGGGAGTGAGCGAGCTCAACGGAGCTCTGTCAGAACTGCTACAAATTTCTTTGTGTCCATAAAAGGCACCAACGGAGGCAGGAGCCCATTACAAAAGGACAGCCTGCAGCGCCAGGAGAAACAGAATGAGCAAGTGAGAGAGGAGGAGTGAGAGAGACCTCAACGGAGCTCTGTCGGTACAGCTGTGAACTTCTTTGTTGGCAGAAAAAGGCGCCAAATGCAGGCAGCAGCCCAGTACAAAAGGGTTGCCTGCAGCGCCGAGAGAAACAGAATGAGCGAGTGAGAAAGGGGAGTGAGCGAGCTCAAAGGAGCTGTGTCGGGACTGCTGCAGATTTCTTTGTGAGCATCAAAAGGTACCAACGCAGGCAGGAGACCAGTTCAAAAGGGCAGCCTGCTGCTCCGGGAGAAACAGAATGAGTGAGTGAGAGAGGGGTAGTGCGCAAGCTTAACGGAGCTTTGTTGGGACTGCTGCAGTTCTCTTTGTGGGCAGAAAAAGGTGCCAACGCAGACAGGAGCCCCGTACAAAGAGGCAGCCTACAGCGTCGGGAAAAACAGAATGAGCAAGTGAGAGAGAGGAGGAGTGAGCGAGCTCAATGGAGCTGTGTCGGGACTGCTGCGGATTTCTTTGTGGGTAGAAAAAGGCACCAATGCAAGCAGGAGCCCAGTACAAAAGGGCAGTCTGCAGCATCAGGAGAAATAGAATGAGCTAGTGAGAGAGGGGGAGTGAGCGAGCTCAATGGAGCTCTGCTGGGACTTTACAGTTGTCCACCCTCCCACCCAGGGTCCTCTGTGGTCCTATGTTACAGCAGGGTCTCTGGAGTGGAGACAAAGCAATGATTGGATACTTTAGGATTGCTGTAATAATACAGATTTAGTTGTTCTGTTTCTTTCTTTCTCTAACTGAGCTAAGTACTGAGCTATACTGTTATGATTGCTTTAATAATACATATTTATTTGTTCTGTTTATTTCTCTGACTGAGCTGAGTAATACTTGGAGTGCAATAGAATTTCTAACTGGGCTAAGTGAAACTATATGAGAGCCGAGAACAAAAAGTATGGTAGCTGAGGGGTGAAAAACAGACAAGGAGGCTTTAAGATTGCTACAGTAATACAGTATCTAATGGACGAGATTTGAAACTGAATTACCCCGGTCGGCAAGGGGTCAGTAGGGGGATTAGTGGGGGGGAAGGAATTTGAGTAAATAGGGGCCTAACAGTTGTAGGGTACAGAACCTGGGAGTAAGAGCCCTTTACATAAGATGGGGGCCAAAATGGGGCAGGTGCCACATGTCAATAGAGCAGGCATCTTTGGAAGGGTGGAGGGGTGTACAGTGTGTGGGTCTGCCATGATCCTGGACTGGGCTTGGAGGATGGGGGGGAGGGAGATATGGTCTGTAGATGACTGGCTAGTTTGAGGGAGGAACTGTGGAGGTTAGGGAGGAGTGTAAGTGGCAGGGCAGATGAGTATGGTAGGCATCCTGAGGGAGGGAATAGGGGATGGCAAAGGGGGACGGAGGAAGAATAACTAGGGACTGAAACTGATCCCAGTGTCAGAGGCACTAGCAGAAAAGAGGGGGGGGGCCTTCTGATGGGGGGAGGAAGAGACCACGAGGAGTACCAAGGGAGAGAGCAGATGGCTGGGGGTAGGGAGAGACCAGGGGTGTCATGGAAGGGAACATGTAGGAGGGGTGAACCAACAGAAGGAAGAGATGTAGGACAGGTATCGACTATAAATAGATTCGAACCTCTACTATGGGACAGAGAGGGGGAGCAGGAACATACTGAAGGGGAGGACAAGTGTGGCATGAGAGGGATGGCAACAGGCAGGGGAAGAGATAGTGAGGACAAAAGGGTAGAAGGGGGCTAGTAAGGAAGGAGGGGTGGTGACTGAAGGAGAGAAGGCTACGGGAAGGGGGAAGGATGGGAGGGGCATCACTCTTGGGGTAGAAGGGAATGGGGCTCTAAATCGACAACAGCAGGGATAGGAGAGGGGTTGGAAATCAGCAGGGGAGGTCGACATGGGAAGCCCAGTAGGAAGCAGTCAGGCTGGGAAGGGGTTCAAGGGGGATGGGAGGAATAAAGCAGAGAAAAGGGGTAAGGCAGAAGTAGGGGTTAGAGATATAGAAGTCACAGAGGGCGCAGTTGGCAGGGGTAAGGGACAAGAAAGAACGAATACTGGGGTGGTGGAAGGGGCATTAGAAGGAAAAGGGGGTAAGGGGTGAGGGGGTACTTGTCCTGGGGGATTCTATGCTGAAATGGGTGATATGGGGTGGAAAGGGGGAAGGCACAGCCATATTTGGGTTGAAGCTGTCCCCAGATTGACTGCAGGAGGGGCAGGGCAGGCACTACTCAAGTGTGCAGCGAGGGGGAGGAAGAAACTTCATTTACTGTTGCATGTGGGTACAAATGATTTGGCGGCAGACACTGTGGAAATAGTGAGGGGGAGGTTTGAGTACTTGGGCAGGCAGTGTGAGGGGGTGGGGAAGTCAGTGGCATTCTTGTACCATCTCATTTGCCCTTCTCTGGACCATCTCCAGCCTGTTAATATCCTTACAGAGGTGCGACCTCCAGAACTGCACACAGTACTCCATGTGAAGCCTGACCATGGTTTCATATAATGGCATCACCACCTCCCTCCTTATGCTGGTGATACCCCTGCCTATGAACCCCATCATGTCACTGGCCCTCCCAGCTGCCTTACCACTTTGACATTTTCAGGTCATCTGAAATAAGAACCCCCAGGTCCCTTTCCTTCTATGTGACTGTCAGCAACTCCCTCCCTCCCTCCTCCATCCTGTACCTTTTCCCAGGGTTTCTGTGTCCCAGGTGCATAATTTTGCACTTTTTTGAATTAAATTTCAGTTGCCAGTCCTGAGACCATTTCTCAAGCTTCCCCAGGTCCCTCCTCATTTTCTCCACACCCTCTGGGGTATCCACTGTGTTATACATCTTGGTGTCATCTGCAAACAGGCAGACCTTTCCCATCAGCCCTTCTGCAATGTCACTAATGAAGACACTGAACAAGACTGGCCCCACGACCACTCCCTGTGACACCCCACTGGTCACCCCCTCTCCCCAGACTGTGCCCCATTTACCACCACTCTCTGTCTCCTGTCTGTTACCCAGTTTCTAACCCAGTTTACCACCCTTTACCCCATGCCCAGCCTACTCAGCTCGTTTATCAGCCTCCTGTGTGGGACAGTGTCAAAGGCTTTGCTTATATCAAGGTAAGAGCTGTCCACTGCCCCACCCTGATTTACTTCCTTTGTCACCCAGTCAAAGAGATCAACCAGATTTGTCTGACATGACCTCCCCACTGTGAATCCATGTTGCCTATGGTCCTGGGCTCCGATGACTTCTAGATGCCCCACTATCCTTTCTTTAACCAATGTCTCCATGATCTTCCCCACTACTGAAGTGAGGCTGACCAGCCTATAGTTCCCCTCCTCCTCTCTACTGCCGGATTTGTATAGAGGGACCACATGTACCCTCCTCCAATTCTCTGGTACCACCCCTGTGTTGAATGACTCAGTGAACATGGCTGCCAGAGGTACTGCTATTTCCCTTCGCAGTTCTTTTAATATCCGTGTGTGTATGCCATCTGGTCCCATCGCTTTGTTCACCTTCAATTTACTCACCTTCTGCAGGATTCTTCTGCCTGTGAATGGACTATTGTCCACCTCTTCACGCCTTTGCATCTGCTGTACTGCTGTGGCCCTTGCCTCTCCCCCTCTTCTGTGAATACTGAACAGAAAGACACAGTGGATGTCTTTGGGGTGGGCACATGACAGTTCTTAGGCATGGTACTTTCACTTCCAAATACCTAACCAGCATATATAAGCAATCAACATTCGGCATTGGCAAATGCTTGTTAAAGCTAGTACTGTATTTATTAGTTTAATTTTATCTTATTATTCATTAATATGTCTTGATTTTATTGTACAGGCACCTTGGTTTAAGAAAGGTGCTTTTTTACAAATAAAGTATTGATTGATTGATTGATTCCCACTCCTAATGGCTCACAGAAAGCTATTTCTAAAATTTTCACCCCCAAATGTTTTTTGATGTTTTTTTTTGCAGGACAGAAAAATAATTCACTTTGCAGACTGCCTGCCTGCTGCCTCAGTCAGTAATGCTCACTTGCCCCACTCCTCCCCTCTCCCACCATCCGTTTTTGCCTCACAGATTTACTGTTCTCTAAAAGTTCTTATTTCTTAGTTTAATCTCAGTCATTATGACCCTGTAATTAACTTTAAGTAGATTTGTTTTTGTTTTTTCATAGCCACTGTGCTGCTGACAAGACAAACATGGAGCAGTGCAGAGCTGTTACTTCTCTCTCTAATGTTTGCCATGCACTGAGCAGATTACAGCAGCAAACAGCCAGCACATAAAGTGAACCACATGGGTTCCTCCTAGCCCAACCTAATCAGGTGCCACCGTACAAACATGGATGTTCCCTCAAGTTCAATGAGGAGTCACGACAGAGAGTCTCTTTGTCTGCTCCCTCCTACAACTCTCTCCCACCCATGCGCAAGACGTCAGTCCCACTCCAGCCACCCTCCGATCCCTTGTATTGCCGACAACTGAATCAGGCAGCAAACAAGGAGTTATCTGAACTGTTCTGAAGAGTAAAAATCATTCGGAAGCAGTTCAATTGCCATTGCTGCTGCTGGTTCTGGGAGGGGGGAGTTTGGATTTTCCCCAAACTGGTTCGCCTACCTCTGAATAATGTTAGACTGGACTGACCAAGGACAAAAGGTGATTGTGGCTTGCTTGTCTATTGTGAATCCCACCATAATGTCTCATTGGTTTCAACCACCTGCCCAGCTGAATCACCCGTTGAGTGCTTACACACTATGCTCCTCCTGGGGAACACCAAGAAAATTCACATTATGTGGGTGTATAATCCCTCCACCTGTGGCCTTAATGGCCTGCCTTAATTCCTTGCTCATGTCTGAAGCTCAGTGGGGTCAAATGAGGTTCTCATTATGGGGGACCTTAACCTAAATTGGTTGGGGTCAAGCTGCAGCCTTTTAAAGACTATACTATCTGAGTCTGGCTTCACTCAAACCATAACTAACCCAAATAGGCTGTCCTCTGGGAGGGGGGAGGGTCCCCACAGGCTTTTTGACTGGAGCATGACAAACAGGCCTGATAGAATCCTGCAAACTGATGTATTTCCTGGTGCCATCTCAGACCATTCCCCAATCTACTGCGTCTGGAAAATTAACCATCCTAAACTGTCACCCAAAGCATAAACCTCCTTGACTACTCAAAGTCTGACACAGGGCTGTTCCTTTCAGTCCCTGCGAACACTGACTGGTCCTGTGTCTACTCCTCTCCTCTCCCTCTGTCACCCCTGCCCTCACTGCTTTCACCAAGGCCTTTGTTTCTCTTCAGGAGGCTCATGCCCCCTTTATCAGAAGGAGGGTGAAAGGTACAGCAAAAAAATGGCTCCTCAGCATCCTCGTTAAGCTTCTCAAGTAGAGAGACAGGAAGTGGTACTGTTGTAAAGTGTCCCAATCTCTGTCTGACCTACATGAATACAAAAGGCTGTGGAACATTAGTAAGCATGAAATCCACACTGCCAAAAGTGTATTTTGCCATAAAGCACTGCTTGCTTCTGCAAAAGACTCTAGGTCTTTCTGGAGAAATATCAGGAGCCTGGTGGAAAGCTCCTCTAAGTAGCATCCCAGTGACATACTGGTAGGTGGAGTACACTACAGCAATGCAAAGACAATTGCTGATTCTTTCAGCCAGGAATTCATGAACCTTACAGCTTTAGCTTCCCAGTTCTCATCCCCCAGTGAAGAGGACTCCACTAACTGCTTATGCCTCCTGATCCCTCCTCACAACATCCACCTTTTTACCTCAAGGTTGAGATGACCAGTGTCGTCTTCAATCTCCTAACAGGCCTCTCTCCATATCAGAGCACTGGCTGTGATGGCCTTGAATCTAAACAACTGAGAATCGGTGCCCTTATTATAGCCCTTGTGGTCAAGCACATCTTTAACCTCTCACTTGTGTCTGGCACTGCTCCGGACAGCTGGAAGCTTGCCAGAGTTGTCCCTGCACCAAAGGCTGGGGACACAAGATGCCTTGAAAATCGTCACCTTATCGCAATACTCCCTGCCCTTAGCAAGCTGCTTGAGCATGCTGTGGCTGACCAGCTTACTGAACACCTCTACACCTGCAGCATCTTAATGTGTGAACAACATGGTTTCTGCAAGGGCCACAGTACCACCACTGCTCTCACAACTGTAGTCACCAACATTAAATCTGCTATGGACCAGGTTCTGTTCACTGGGTGCAGTTTTGTTGATCTAAGGCCTTTGATTTGATCAACCATAGTCTCATGTGCTCCAAATTGCATGACATGGGCCTCTCCATGCATGCTCTTGCCTTGTTCTGGCACTACCTGTCTAACCGATGGCAAGTGGTCAAGTTCAATGGCTCCATCTCTGAGTCGGCTCCTGTTAAACTTGGGGTCCACCAGAGCTCAATTCCCAGGCCAATTCAGTTTCCACTGCTTATAAACAGCCTTCCTACCACTATCACTATGTGTAGCGCCACACTGTATGCTGATGACCTGGCGTTCTTTCACAGTTCTCAACTCCCATCTAACAGAGGACTTTCACAAACTGCAAACCTAATTTATCCAAAACAAGCTAGTAATGAACACTAGAAAGACTCAAACCATGCTTCTTGGGTCACTTGCCAAACATAGAAACTGCCCCACCTCCCTGACCATCAGATTCACAGGTGGAACCCCACTGTAGGTGGCACCATCCTTTAATTACCTTGGGATTACACTTGATCCACACCTTCATTTTTTTTGTCCACATTCACAATGTTTGTAAGACTGTCAATGTCAAGATTGGTCTGGTACATTGTGTTAAGAACTACCTCATGCCTAATGCCCACTTAGCCCTTGCCAGAGGAGTCCTACTCTTCTCCCTCAGTTATGGGCTTATATCTTTCACTAATGCCTCTAAATCGCTGCTTTCCAAGTGTGAGACTACCTACAACAACATTTGCAGATTTGCCCTCTCGCTAAACTGAGCAACCCATCACTGTGACCTATATCACCACCTAGGCTGATTATCCCCCATAAATAATCATCACTTTGTTCTAGGTTGCTTCACTGACAAAATAATTAGGACTGGCACCCCCGCTTCCATTGCAACCCTGCTCAAGCCCTTCTGCCTGTCCTACTCCCAAGATCCAATGAAAAATCCCTTCTCACTGTCCCCAAAATATCCACCCTCATGGGGGACAAGGCCTTTATTGCTGCTGCACCCAAAGTTGGAACTCTTTGCCATTTGCAGTCTATAGCTACGCCTTCCACCTTCAATTAAAAAAAAAAAGTCTCTGTGGGCTCATCTCAAGGCCAACTCTAGCTGTACTTGCATGTGACTTTTGCCAGGGGAATCATTCATTCCCAGGCTGTCTAACCTTGCCATCATCTTGATTTAAACAGAACCATTTTATGCACATGCCTCATTTCTAGGTAAACTGTGCCAGCTGATTGAACATTTTCACTTGCTGTCTCAGTTTTGTTGTCTATGCACTCAAGCCAGCCAGTAACTTTGTAACTTGTCTGTCTAGCTCATGAATTTTCATTAGTTATGTATCTTGTATTTTATATTTGTGTTTTTATCTATCTCTTCCACGGTATGTGCTGTTGTAGTTGTTAGTCTGCTGCTTCAGTCCTTGTTGTATTGTACCTTGCTTGTCGTTATTGTCTTAATTTGTCTTGTAACCTCCTAGGCCGTACCTGAAAGCAGGTGCAACTGTGTCTAGTGTACTCACATGGCCAATAAAAAGTAATAACTTTTACCTCAAAGCCAGTAGTTTTGAAAATTAGAGTATGAGGTTTTTTTGTCACTTGCTGAGTTTTTATTAGTGGGAGCAGTTTGATTCCCTTTGGGTGGGAATTACAACTCTAGTACTGAAAACCACTAGCAAGAAAGAAAGAAAGATAAACAGTTATAGCAAATAAAATTATAAATGTATTTTTTACACAAAGAAAAAAGCAGTTCCTTAAAGGCAGGACCCTAGCTAACTTGCAGGCAGCCCTGGTTAATGGGAACTGATTGGGAACTGGAGAAACTGCAGAAATTGCAATAATCATACACAAAACAACATAACACAAGTATTGAGAAAATAACTAAAATAATATTTTAAAAAGAAAATGAAATGCTAAACCATTCTGAAGGCCAGAAGAATGGAGCTCTACTTCGATCTGACTACGCTTTTCAAGCGGAGAAACAAATCTGACTGTTAGAGGAGTGTGACCATAGTGCAGAATTTGAACTTGGTTCTAATTCTAAGATTCCAAAACTAGCATAAGTTCTGTCTCTGTGGCAACTCAATCATGTGTGGACTGACTGCTATCGTAAAGCTATACTGATGAATTCTGGGTTTAGAAATATATATTTTTAGTATTGTTTAACACATAAATCTTCCTTGATTTATTACAGGAACCCTTCTAGAGACCCAGTTCAAAAATATACTCTCATCCAGTGCTGGTAAAACAATTCTATGGTATTAAACACTGTTTTCCTCTAATTAGAAAGTGTTATGGAAGTAAAGAGGGAACAAGCTGCCGTAATCCTAATAGTCCCAGACTATGTCAGTAAGACATGGTGTTCCCTATTTTGATACCATGTCATAGGCACAACATTGGTCTCCCAGTGAACCATGTCTAACAATCTTGAAAGGCTGACTGGGCCAATCAGATCTGAAGTCACTTCATCTCAAACCATGGCACCTGGAGAATTAGAATTTGCACTGGTCCTTTTGGAGTATAGAACTGCTAAAGTTAGCAAGAGAGCCTTCTATGAGAAAAAACATATAATTCTAAAGGAAATGGAATTTCTATCTGGTGTATAACTAACTATAATTACCCAGGCAATGCATACATAATGTAGCCAAAATCTTAGAAAATGTTTAAAATTAAAAACAAAGAGTAATAGACCTTCTTCCCTAAAGAGTAACTTGTCTTCTATTTCAGCTTATTTCAAAATATAATCTAGGTACATTATCTTCTCACTATATTTAAAATTTCCTAAAAGGATTGAATCAATTACACCTAAATGTAAAACCCACTCCTAGTATGAGATTTAAGTTTGGTTAATTACCTAATGAACCTTTCTTTTAAGTTCATGACAACTACAAAATTTAATGTAACACACCCCTCCTCTCCACCAGAGGGAGGGTATGTTACTGTGCCAGCTAGTTCTCCTTTGGGAATGTTTAAGCCTGGAGCAGTAGGGGCTAAGTAATGTCAGGATCAAGTTTCACGGGGAGGAGCCCTAAGCATTATGGGGCTGTTCAGTCAAAGAACTTAATCTTTGGGAAGATGGAGCCAAGGAGGAAATTAGACTGCTGTGATGGTCTACCTTCAATAGAGGATCCTTGATGGTTTTTGGAGCAGGACATATAGCAGTAGTAAAAACATGTATTTTAAGTAGGATAAAACACTTAGGCCCTGACAGGAATCTTTTTAACAAGGTTGTCCTGACTGAGAAATGCACTATTACAACTGTAAAATATAAACAGTTGTAAGTGACATTATAATGTAATTATATACATAGATACAGCTTTTAAGAACATACTTATATTTGACAATGCCCAGACCTAACGCTTGAGACATAATTCAATACAATAAATTACAATACTAGAGAATTTTAAAACAATAGACTGAAATTTTCACAGTACATATATGCATTCCATATGAGTGTCAGTATGATAAACACTTACAAACACATCCTGTACAGTGAGTCTAACCAACACCAGTCTGGACTTTGATTTTACAAAAAAGAAACCCACTATTGTAACTAAGTAATAAAACAGCTACATTGTTTTGTCTTAGAAACACCAATGGCATGTTTAAATTTCTGAAGCTTCCCAATTTTTCTTAGGTCTGAATGGAAATTTTTCCATATAACCAGGATTTGATAATTTAATGTCATCTGGCCATAATTATTTAACATTTTTGGCACAATCATTCCACCTTGGCCCATTGTTCTTGCATTGTATCTCTGCATACCCTCTTCCTGGACCTCAAACATACTTCTCTTTACTAAACCCTTAACCAATTTAAATATCATGAATGAATATCCCATTTTCATCTCTAATAATCACACCCTGCTCCTTACGTAGTTGACAATGGTATTTATCTAATGGACATTTTAAAATGAACTTGGCTAACTTAGTATATGAAACCTCTAATCTGTCCCTAACAAACTTATTAGCAAATCATAATACTACACTGCTGTAATCTAACACTGGTAAAAGAAGCTGGTTTACAATTGATCTTCTTACTTCCATAGTTAACATTTTAGTACTTCTGTGAAGAGCACCTGAGTGACAATTAAGCAATAAGGCATGACATCACACCTAGGGTGGGTCAAAGCACAAGGCCACAGGCCGAGTGCTTCTGCCACCCTAGGTGTGATGTTATGCAATGATGACGCATACCCTGGAGTGCCTTACTGCAATTATAATATGGCTATAAAAATTCTGAAAAGACTTTAATGATTACGTAATAAACATAAGAAACAAATCAGAAGTTATAACTTTATTATAATTAATTGAAACATAAAATCGAGATAAAATAGTTCCTTCAAGAGCTTTACTGCATCCCTCATATTGCGTACACTGACTTTGTTATATCTGACTTTATTACTTTGAGCTTAGTAATATTTTTTATGCTTCTGCTTTTATCTCATTTTTCACTTTGCAGAATTGAACACATTAATATTAACAGTCCCATTTAGTGTCCCTACAGAGATCACTTGTGCTGTGGCAGAGGCATCCATATGGTTATTTTCTGTGTTTCCTTGTTTTTTTAACAGTAAAAAAGACTGTTCTAACAAACAGAAAAAAAAAAAAACAATTAAGCAATTAGACATGACAGGGTATGTATTGTGGTTGGATAGTGGCACACTTCAGGTGTGTCATGAGGCATCGCTTAGTGCCTTCACTTCTACCACCCAAGAAGTGCCAGTACCCCACCACAATGTACACCCTGGAGTGTCACTGTGATTATAAAGTGGGTCCAAGATGTTTTCTTTTTTTTTGGGGGGGGAGGGGTAAAGAAATGAACCAAATCAAAAAAGAAACAATTTTATGACTTTTTAAACCAGTCCCAGCACATGCCAGCACGGACACGCCATCTCAGATTTAAATATTATGTACAAAAAAATTCATGTATTTTTAATTATCTCTTAAACCCTCCAGTTTTCCCTAACCAACCCCTTTTACCCATTCCCTCACCTTTCATTCTTCTTCTTTATAATATTCCCTCCCATTTCTCTGTCTTGTTTATTTTCTATCTTGTCAACATTCAAGAGATGGAATGTTTACTACAGATAGAATGCAAGAATTCAAACCCCTGTTCAGTTCTGCTGACAGAATGTTTACTCCCACTAGCACACAATAGAAGGCCTCAGATGGAACCAGGGCTTTTGTTTTATCTGTAACAGCTTAAGCAACACATATTTCAAACAACATGAAGTCTTGCTATATTATGACAATTGCAGTTTGTCCCACCATTAGAACTGCTCTGGAGGTGAAAGAGTTAACTTCCATGCCAGGCATGGAACTTAGAGCACGAGCTTGGTTAGAAAAAGCTCTGTCTGAGATATTTCAAACTGAAACCGTCAGATTCTTTACTCCGCCTCACTGAACAGTCGCTCTGGAGATTCCTCCTACTGCTCGGTTCATTTCTCGGTTTAAAAGAGTTTTTCTCGGTTAAATTCAACCGCGATTATTATTATTTTAACCTCAAACCGATCGGTTCAAGCTCTGTCTGTGGTATTGTAAGTAATAGACAGGTTTATTTCTGTGTGGAACTTGTAAATGTTTATCGGTTCGGTTTGAACCGATCAGGTTATTTAAAACTTTATTCTGAAGCATTTAAAAGCTTTTTAGAGTGCAGTTCCGGTTCTTATCGGTTCTAAAAAAGCGGATTTCATTACGGTTTTTTCCACGACCCGTGACACGGTTGGGAACCGATGAGGGTGTCTTGCCTGGCACTGCCGGAAAAAGGGCAAGTTTTTGGTTAGGCTGGCATTATGTCTGAGAAACCCAAAAGAAAAACCAGGCCCACTGGGTTTCAGCACTGTAGTGTCTGTGGGAAACCTTTGCCAAGGCTGACCCACACACCATATGTGTTTATTGTCTGGGGTTTGACCACCTCAATGCAGACTGCCAGATTTGCAAGAATTTCCCTGCAGCTACCCTAGATAAGAAAGTTGGTAGGCTCAGGGAACGAGAGGCCAAAAAGTCCGCTGACCCGGATGGCCAGCCCGGTTCGGTGCCAACCGAACCGGAGGGAGTGCCCTCTGACCAGGGCGAGACTTCCTCGGGCAAATGTAAAGCTGACTCAGGGGAGCCAGTTCCAGCAAAGAGAACTAGAAAATCAGCAGGTGTGGAGTCAAAAATTCCTTCTCCAACTGCTGCAGAGATAGCCAAAGCAATCCAAATTGTCCAGTCACTTTCTCCAGTTCCGTCCGAACTGCCACTATCTGGCAAAAGGTCAGTTCAGCCGGTTCCACCGGTTCAAGAATATGATATAGAGGAGTTTTATGAACCAGAGGAGGGGGAGGATGATTATGAACAGTGTGAATGTGACTTTGAAAGTCTGGGTGTGCACATTGAACTGGACATCTCCCCAGACAGACCTTTAGGAGAATCTCCCCCTAGGCTTTCTGAGTCCCCTTCTCATTTTCTGTTTTATAAAAAAGTTGCTGAAACCCTCCAGCTTCCATTGGAGGAAGCTGTGGATGAGCAAGAGGAGCCTGACTTTGTAGAGATGATGGATATCCCAGAGTCCAGGAGATAGTCTATTCCTTTACAGAAATCATTTAGGAAACAAACAATAAAAATTTTAAAAGCTCCTAATTCTGTGTCTCCTGTGGACAAAAAGATGGACAGGAGGTACACTTTGTCAGGTCCTGATACAGAATTTCTTTCACAGCAATGCAGCCATGTTGGGGTAGTTCAGGCTGCAGCCTGTGATAGGCTAATATCCCCTGGCTTCACATCCTCCTGACAAGGACTCCAGGAAGATTGATGCCATGGCTAAAAACAATACATGGCAGTGTCCTTGGGACTCAGACAAGCAAATTATATGGCTTATATGGCAAGATACCAGAAATCTAGATGGGATACTGTCATGGCTTTAGCCAAACAGGCCTAGCCAGCTTGCCAAGGAGCTGGAGCAGGTGGCTGCTGATGGTATTGAGGCATCTAAGGTGCAGTTCCATGCTGCAGTGGATTCTAATGATGTATCCTCTAGAGTCATGGCTACATCTGTGGCTTTTCGTAGATTGGCTTGGCTCAGGTGTACTAGTTTGTCACAGGATACCCAGGCTAAGGCTATGGATTTTCCTGTGGTGGGAAATTCTCTGTTTGGGGAGCAGACAGAGAATTATATGAAGAAAATGGATGAATATAGAACCACTTATAGGAGTGCACAAGCCAAGGAATGGCAAGCCACTCCTCAGAGGCAGCCCCCCAGGGGTAGAGGCAGGCCTTTTCACAGGCCTTTTTACCAAACCCAGGCCTCCTCTTGACTTATGCTCAGAGGGGATTCTTCAGAGGGAGAGGCAGATGGGGTACAAGCAGGCCTGCTCCCACCCCTCAGCCTAAAGCTCCTGCCAAACAGGCACCCTGATGGGATGCCCAGGGCCAGTTCTCCATTACCTGTAGGGGGCAGGTTGGCTTACTTCGTCCAGGACTGGGAGTCTTTAACATCAGACAAGTGGGTCTTGGAAGTAGTAAGCCAGGGTCTGGTTCTCAGCTTCAAAAAATTTCCAAAGATGAGAATCAGATCTTTTCTACCTGCAAATCCTCTAGAGACTTTTGCTTTGGAAACAGAAGTCTCAACCCCCCTGGCTCTCAGAGCTGTAGAAAGGTTTCTCCCCTATACCAGGGCAAGGGTCTGTACTCCAGGTACTTCCTTACCCCAAAAAAGACAGGAGAATGGCGGCCCATCCTGGACCTAAGATATCTGAACAAGTACCTTTTAAAACCAAAATTCAAAATGGTGACTCTTGGAATGATTTTACCCTCCCTAAGGCCAGGGACTGGCTAGCTTCCTGGACCTCAAGGATGCCTACTTCCATGTTCTTATCAGAAGCTCCCACTGAAAGTACCTCAGATTCGAACTGCCCTCAGGCCATTACCAGTTCAGAGCAATGCCCTTCGGCCTTACCTCTGCCCCAAGGGTATTCACAAAATGCCTGGCAGTAGCAGTTGCTCATTTAAGAAGGCAAAAGATTGCCATCTTTCCCTACCTAGATGACTGGCTCATTGTGGTCAGTCTCCAGACCAGGTCAAATCACACCTGCAAGTTACCCAGCAGCTGCTTCCTCTGGGCTTTCTCCTCAATCTTCCAAAGTCAGTTCTGGAACCTGTCCAGGTACTCACCTTTATAGGTGCAG
Source organism: Neoceratodus forsteri (assembly GCA_016271365.2). Lineage (NCBI taxonomy): Eukaryota > Metazoa > Chordata > Ceratodontiformes > Ceratodontidae > Neoceratodus > Neoceratodus forsteri. The sequence continues at coordinate 1,397,103,276 of CM028129.1, read as the reverse complement.
AACTGGACACAAAGCAGCCAGAGCCTTCCTTCCTCTAGAAGGGTAAGGACCCTGGTGGCCTGGCCTCCTCCTTCACTTTTGCAGGTCTCGACCAGCAAGGCATTTCCTACAGCTCCTAGGACACATGGCTGCTTCCACAGCTGTAGTGCAAGGAGCAAGATTTCAGATGAGGGACATTCAGTTCCATTTGAGAGCCTTTTGGTCTCAAAGAAGAGATCCCCTATCCAAGCTGATCCCAGTGGCTCGAACCCTGATCCAGGCCCCTTCAGTGGTGGCAGGATCAGAGCAATCTGAGACAAGGGTTCCCTTCACCCTCTATCTCACTCACTCCTTGACCCTTACTACAGATCGTCCCTTTTGGGATGGGGAGCTCACATGGGCGACCTCTCCACCCAGGATTATGGTCCCTCAGGAATCTCTGCTCCCATCAATCTGTTGGAACTCAGAGCTGTTTTTCCTAGCACTTCAGGTTTTTCTCCATCTGTTCAGAACAAAGTGGTACAGGTCAGAACAGACAACACCACTACAATGTGGTACATCAACAAACAAGGGGCACTTTCGGTCTTTGGCCTTGTGCACCGAGGCAATAAGTTATGGTCTCTGGCTTATTCCCTGAACACTTCCTCCAGCAGTTTACCTCCCAGGCAGGACAATGTCCTGGCAGATGCTCTCAGCAAGATTTCCCAGGGCCATCACGAATGGTCACTGGATCCCCAGTACTGGGGATAGTTTTGCCAGATGGGGCACCCTCAGATAGATATTTTGCAGCCCCAGACAATCATCAACTTCCACTGTTTTGTTGCAGGCCCCAGTGTTGGGCTCAGTCCCCTGGATGCCTTTCTCCTCGATTGGGAAGGGAAGTTTCTCTATGCCTCCCCCCCTTCCCTCTCCTGTTCAAGGTGCTAGTCAAAATCAGATCTCAGCCCTGCAAGATGATTCTGATTGCTCCAGACTGGGCCAGGCAGCCCTGGCACCCACTCCTTCTGTCCTTAGCAGTCCATCTTCCCCTGTGTCTCCCCAGGAACCGCAATCTGTTAACCTGTGCCCAGGGGAGAGTTTGGTATCCGAATCTCAAATCCCTCAACCTCAAGGCCTGGCTCTTGAGGAATTAGAGTTTGCTGACCTACACCTTTCTCATGGTGTTCTCGAAATCTTGAAAGCTTCTAGGAAGCCTTCCACTAGGCTACTTATAACTCCAAATGGAAAAGGTTTTCCATATGGTGTTCTGGGAAGCATATTTCATCGGAATCTGCTGATTTGCCCACTGTTTTGGATTATATGGTCCATCTTAATTCTTTGGAACTGAGACCAGCTACCCTGAAAGTGCATTTGGCAGCTGTCTCTGCTTTTATTTCAGCAGGAAGCCCTCTTCTCTTTCTGATCACCCTGTATTTTCCAAGTTTTCAGGGGATTGCTTCATCCAATCCACCATTCAGGGACCCTACCCCTGCCTGGGATCTTAATGTTTGCATTGCTCAGCTGATGCAACCCCCTTGAACCTCTGTCTTGGCAGAGCTGAAGTACTTGACTTGAAAACTGTGTTTCTAAGTAGCCATCTTCTGCCAGGTGCATAAGTGAGTTACAAGCTTTGTCAGTGGAGACTGACTTTATTTCATCAGGGATGAGGTAGTCCTCAGGACTAACAGGAAGTTTTGCCTAAGGTGGTTTCAGATTTCCACCTTAATCAATCTATTTCTCTTCAGTGTTCTTCACATGACCATTCCTCCTCTGGTGAGAGGAGGTTGCACAGCTTAGATGTTAAGAGGGCCCTAAGTTACTACATAGAGTGTACCAAGGGTCACAGGTTTGACTCCCTCCAACTATTTCTCACTTATGGCGAGGTTAGGAAAGGGAAACCTGCCACTAAGAGATCCATTGCCAGGTGGATTGTCTCTTGTATCCAATTTTGCTATCAAAAACTGGGTAAGGTTCCCCCTTCAGGCCTGAGGGCTCACTCTACCAGAGGTACAGCTGCATCTCTAGCTGCTGCCAGAGACATCCCTAACTTATAGATATGTCAAGCAGCTACTTGGAAAACAGTACACACTTTCACCAAGCATTACTCCCTGGATATCCAGGCCAGGAGGGATGCACGGTTTGGCACAGCCGTGCTTCAGAGCCTATTCCCTAAGTAGGTTCTGTCCCTCCTCCATGGAGGTACTGCTGTGTAGTCTGCAATTGTCATAATATAGCAAGACTTATGTTGTTTGAAGAAACAATTACTCACCTTAGTAATGTTGTTTCTTCTAATGGAGTCTTAATATTATATTACTCCCCAACCTGCCCCTCTCAGAACTTCTACTTGGGGTATGGGGTGGGCAGTCCAGTGTTGGCACTTGTTGATGCCCATTTATGTTTTCCACCCCTTCTTTTTGGGGTGTTTGGGTGTTGTGTTTTATTTTATCTTATCTTATCTTATCTTATTTTCTGGTCCCCTGACTTGAGTCTTGGTGTTGGGACCAGGAAAATATGTTAATATTTAAGTAGCCAGTTGGCTAGTGTGAGTTACAGCTTCACACAGAACCTTAGTGAGTTTTGCTCGTAAAGATCTGACAGTTTCAGTTTGAAATATCCCAGACAGAGCTTTTTCTAACGACTCGTGCTCTAAGTTCCATGCCTGGCATGGAAGTTAACTCTTTCACCTCCTGAGCAGTTCTAATGGTGGGACAAACTGCAATTGTCATAATATAGCAAGACTCCATTAGAAGAAACAATATTACTAAGGTGAGTAATTTTTTCTTCCCTATTAAGCAGGTGAGGATAGGAGGGTGAGTTTTCATGAGAGGAGTGGTTAAGCCTGCTTACTGTGGTTAAGATCTCTGTAAGTTTTCCTATTGTTTTTTTAAACTACAGGAGAAAAGGGTTAGTTAATTCTACTTGCTGTTGAAAGAGTTAATTTGTGGAAGATTTTTGTAAGTTTTGATATTGTTTTACTTTTTTCTAATTTAGCCTAAAGTGGAATTTAACTGAAAGGTTTCTGTGGCTGGAGTGACTGTAAAAGCCCTCCCAGCCACCCCTTTCACCAGCCTTTCTTAAATACTGAAATACCACTGGGGGTTGGGTTTGAAAGCTGTGAGGGAGGAGCTTGGGGAGCTGCAAACTGACCTGAACCCTCAGAGCAGGTCAGGAAGGGGGAAACAAGGAACAGCCATATGAGCTAATTATTAATGATATATACATATGTATAACTTATGAGTAGGCCTATAGTCCTTATGAGAAGGATTGTGGTTTATAGTTAGTACTGTAGTTGGCTGTCTTATGCTGTGTGCAAGGGCATTTGGGATTAAAATTTCTGTTAGAGGCTGGGCTTGAATTAGTTAATTCTACTTGCTGTAGGGAGAGTTAGTGTGGAGAGGCTGTATAGGTAGTGTGGACCATGGGTAGGATTGTTGGGTGCAATGGTTGTGGGGCAGCAATGTGGATGAACATACTGTGGAGACTGGCAGGGTGCCCAATATGCCACGGGCTAAGGAGGCTCAAGGAAGAGGTTCAGTGGCTTGGCAGGGAGCTGGGGAGGTTGGGGGATGAGGGGAGGATTGCATCTGTAGGAAGGCTGACATCTGAGAGTATTGTGGGGGCACCACAGTGAAGGTACAGTGGGTCAAGGGAGGGGGCAAACTAGACAGGAAGCCAGCTGATGAATGGTGGACTCTAGTAGGACCTAGAAAAAGAGGAGAAGCAGTAGGCAGGAGGGAGGAGAAAACACATAGTAAGGCAAAGGGGATAGGGAACATATTTGCTTTACTAGCAACACATGAGAAAGAAGATACAGGAGGTGATTGCACAAGGGATAGCACTCACAAAGAGGAGGGAGTGAGGGGCATTACTAGTGGAGAGATTGAGCATGGTGTAGCAGGAAGGGATAATACTTGGAGGTGAGAAGGGAGAGGGAGGTTGGCAGTCAAACAGGAGGAGGGGGAGGGAGGGGTCTCAATTGGGAGGGGCAGGGGAAGACACTGGGGCACATGGTAAAACACAGTCTTGAGTGGCCCAAAAATGAGAACCTGGGTGGGGGGATGGCGACGGGCACAAGGAAAGAGGAGGGGAGTGTACTGGTGATGGGGGACTCCATACTCAAGGGGATCAGATGGGGCAGCAAGGGGGAGAGGCACAGTCAGATATGGGTGGAGTCCATACAGGGATTAAAAGCAGACAAGGCAGGACAGGTAATCCTAAGGTGCATAAGGAGGGGTAGGAGGAAACCACACATTGTGGTACATGTGGAGATAAATTACCTAGCAGGGGAAACGGTGGAGGTAATAAGGGAGAGGACTGAGGAAGTGAGAAGGTTGTGCAAGGAGACTGGGGAGTCTGTGGCCTTCTTCAAAGTGCTCCCAGTACCCTGTGCAAACACAGTGAGAAAGGAGAGGATTAGGGAGTTGAACACATGATTGGTAGAATGGTGTCGAACTAAGGGGTATGGGGTTGTGGGCAGCTGGGACAGTACCTGGGATAATACTAATCTGTTTGCAAGGGATAGGCTGCACCTGAGTGGGGAGGGGAAGGAGGTATTAAATCAAAGACTGGGGAGGTATATTGCGACAAGGGTAGATTTAAACTAGATGGGGGGGTGGCAAGTGGACAGCAGGTAGGCAGTGATCCGATAGAGTGGAGTCACAGCCTACCCTCCCAGGCTAGCAGGGAAGGACTCGAGGTAGCCAAAAAAGGAGGGTGTAGAAGGGAGGAGATGGAGGCCAGTGAAGGGAAGAGGGCAGGATGGAGGGTGGTCTCACTGAATGTAAGAAGCTTAGGAAACAAATCCGTTGAGCTACAGGCACTCTTAGTAGTGTGGAGGGTGGATATTGCAGCTGTCACAGAAACATGGGCAAGTGAGCACAGAGACTGGGATGTGGCAATCCCAGAATACAAATTATACAGGAAGGACTCTAAGGGGGGGGGTGGTGTAGCAGTCTATGTGAGGGATGGGATCAAATGCACAAGGGACTAGGGGGAAGAAAGGAGAACAGAGGCAATCTGGCTACAGCTCCTAGGCTCAAGGGGTAGGAAACTGAGGTTTGGGGTAATACACAGGCCGCTGTCCCAGTCTGAGGAGCTTGACAGGGAATTAGTGGGACAAATCAAAAAGGTATGTAGAAGAGGGAAGGTGGTCATCGTGGGGGATTTCATCTTGATGAGGGTTGACTAGACATTCCGGTCACCTCAGTGCAACGAAGCCTGCACCAAGGCAGCAGTAAGAGGAGCAGGAAAAGAAAACCATGCTGTTGAACAGCGAGGTTATGGAGGTGGTGAGAGTAAACAGTGGCGCACCAGAGGTATAGGAGGACGGGGAAGGAAGTGGACAGGGAGGAATATGCAAGATGGTCCAGGAGGTGACCAGAAAAGTGAGAGAAGCCAAGGCCCAGAGGAGCTGAGATTAGTGCAGGGAATTAACGGGGGGACTTTTCAGATACATCAGGGAGAAAAGGAAGTGCAAGGAGACAATAGTGAGGATATAAAGGGGTGGGGAGTGGATGAAAAGGTAGAGGAGCAGGCAGAATCACTGAATCAATATGTTTGCTCAGTGTTCACAGAAGAAAAGGGGGGACCACTACCAGCATGAGCTGGGAGGGTGGGGACAGGGGGAAAGGAGGCGACAAATGGAAGAATTGAGGCATAGAAACATAGAAACATAGAATTTGGCAGCAGATAAGGACTGCTTGGCCCACCCAGTCTGCCCATTTCCCTACCTAATGGATAAGCTGCAGATCCTAGTTAACCAGCAGCCTACTTCTTTCTACCCCAACCCCCTAGAATTGCCTTATGGCTGTCCCATGCAAGCTTGAATTCAACCACTGTTTTTGACTCCACAACCTCCTCTGGAAGGCCGTTCCATGCATCCACAACCCTATCTGTGAAAAAATACTTCCTTACATTACCTCTCATCCACCCCCCCATCTTCAAATTGTGCCCCCTCGTTCTTGCACACCTCTTTTTTGAAGATGCTACCCTCTTGGACTTTGTCGATTCCCTTGAGGTACTTGAAAGTTTCTATCATGTCCCCTCTCCTCCTTTCCTCGAGGCTATACATATAAAGCTCCTTTAGTCTCTCTTCATATGTCTTCTGGTGCAGACCCTGCACCATTTTAGTTGCCCTCCTGTGGACAGCTTCCATCTTGTCTATGTCCTTGCGGAGATTTGGTCTCCAGAACTGCACACAGTACTCCAGATGGGGTCTCACCAGCTGTCTGTACAGAGGGATAACCACTTACTGTTTTCTACTGGTGAAGCCTCTCCCTATGCATCCCAGTATCCCCCCAGCCCTCCTTACTGCCCTCTCACATTGCTTGCCCACCTTTAAGTCATCTGATATGATTACCCCCGGGTCCCTTTCCATTTTTGTTGTTGTTAGTATCTCACCCCCCATTGTGTACTCTTCCCCTGGGTTTTTGTTTCCCAGATGCATTACCTTGCACTTCTCAGCATTAAATCTAAGCTGCCATACATCGACCATTCCTCTAACTTTGCCAAGTCCTTCTCATCCTTTCCACCCCACCTTGTGCATCAACTCTGTTGCAGATCTTTGTGTCATCTGCAAAGAGACATACTTTCTTCCAGTCCCTCTGCAATGTAAGCTTACAAAGACATTGAAGTGGACTAGTCCTAATACTGAACCCTCGGCACCTCACTAGTAACCCCTTTCTTCAGAGTGGACTCCGCTTACTATTACCCTCTGTGTCCTATTCTCCAGCCAATTCCTTACCCAGGCTATCATCTTGGGACCCACTCCCAGGCTGGCTAACATGTATATTAATCTTTTGTGTGGGACTGAGTCAAATGCCTTGCTAAAGTCTAGGTAGTCCATGTCCACAGCCCCTCCCTGATCTACTACTTTGGTCACCCAGTCAAAGAAATCTATTAGATTCATCTGGCATGACCTTCCTGCTGTGAATCCATGCTGCCTAGGGTCCTGTGCCTCTCTGGCCTCTAGGTACTCGACAATTCTTTCCTTCAGAGGTGATTCCATCATTTTCCCTATCACTGAGGTTAAACTAACAGGTCTGTAGTTTCCTGCTTCTGCCCTGCTCCCACTTTTGTGAAGGAATCACATCTGCCCTCCTCCAGTCCTCAGGTACCACCCCATCCTCCCATGATTTGTTAAAGAGGTAGTCAGTGGTGTCACTAGTTCTACCCTTAGTTCTTTTAGAATCCTGGGATGAATCCCATCAGGCCCCATTGCTTTGTCCACCTTCAGTTTTAAGAGTTCTTTCAGAACCCTTTCTTCTGTAAATGGGCTGGTATCATCTTCTGTATCCAGAGTGTTTCTATTGTTTGTTTTAGGTACCTCCCCCTCTTCATTTGTAAATACTGAGCAAAAATATTTGTTTCGTATCTCTGCCTTTTCACAGTCACCCTCTACCCACCCCCCCCTTTATTAAGCCTCACTATCCCTCCCTAGTCTTCCTTCGCTCCCTGATGTACCTAAAAAGGTTTTATCCCCCTTCTTAACTGAGTTGGCTATCTTTTCCTCCATTTGGGCCTTTGCTGTTCTGACTGCCTTCCCAGTTTCCTTTTGCTTTAACTGATACAATTCTCTGTCCTGCTCCTTCTGTGATTCCTTGTACTTTCTGAATGCTTTTCTTTTCTCTTGAACCTTCACTGCCACCTCCTTTGAGAACCATAGTGGTTTCTTACATCGTTTCATTTTGTTTATTTGCTTCACACAAAGGCTTGTTACCTCTGTGATGGCAGTTTTTATTATTCCCCATTGTTCTTCCGCCCTTCTTCCTGCCCATTTGTTAGTGCATTCCTTAGGCACTCACCCATTGTGGCAAAGTCAGCCCTCCTGAAGTCCAATACTTTTGCCTTTGTATGGCTTGACTCTATTGCTGTGTTTATTGTGAACCATACTGTTTGATGGTCGCTAGTTCCCAGATGGCTACCCACTTCTACATCTGTGATCCTCTTTCCATCTCCATTTGAGAGGACCAGGTCTAAGATTGTTCCCTCTCGAGTGGGTTCCAATACTAGTTGTCTAAGGCATGCCTCCTGTAGAGCATCTAGAATAACCCCACTCTTCGAAGTGGCTGCTGCAACTGCACTCCAGTTAACATCTGGCATATTCAGATCACCCATCAGCAATATCTCCCCTTTATCTGCCATTCTAAGTATACTTTCTATCACCTGTCACCCAGTCATAATACTGTATAAAGTTGGTCTGACAAGACTTCCCTGAAACAAACCCATACTGCCCACATCCATCGCAGGCAAGTAGAGTCCTAGCGGGACTGAGGGCACTGAAGGTAGACAAGGCACCAGGGCCAGATGGTATCCACCCCAGACCGCTGAGGAAGATGGTGGAGGTGTTGATGGAGTCGCTGGTGGATCTGTACAGCACCTCACTGGAGTCGGGATGCATGCCACTGGACTGGAGGATGGCACATGTAGTACATTACATAAGAGTGGGCCAAGGGATGAACCGGGTAATTATCGTCCGGGAAGTCTCACCTCCATAGTGTGCAAACTCATGGAAATGATACTAAAGGAAAGACTAGTGTCGTACCTGGAGGACAATGGCCTCCAGGATGTGAGGCAGCATAGGTTTGTTTCAGGGAAGACTTGTCAGACCAACTTGATACGGTATTATGACTGGGTGATAGGTGAGCTAGATAATGGTCATGCAGTGGATGTTCTTTACTTGGACTTCAGCAAGGCCTTCAATTTGGTGCCTCATGGGCAACTTGGGGGGAAGCTAACTGGTGTAGGGGTAGGGAAAAAATGATGAACTGGATTACAAGCTGGCTGAGTGGGACGCTGTAACGGATGGAGGTGAGAGGGGAGCTCTCAACTCCAAGGCCGATGACGAGTGGGGGTGCCACAGAGCTCTGTGCTGGGGCCAGTATTAATTGGGCTCTTCATATCAGACATTGCACACAGGATGGTGAGCAAGGTAAGTCTGTTCGCTGATGACACCAAAATTGGAGCAGTGGTGGATGGAGGGGAGGGATAGAAGCAGCTGCAGGTGGACCTAAGCAAGCTAGGGGAGTGGTCAGAGAGGTGGCAGCTCGGGTTGAATGCAAAAAAGTGTAAGGTTATGCACTTTGGGGTGAAGAACCCAAGGAAAGAATACTAGCTGGGGGGGGTTAAGCTGGGGATCACTGAGGAGGAGAAGGACCTAGGTATAATGATAACAGGGAACATGAACAACACTGCCCAGTGCAGGACAGCAGCTGCAAAAGCGAACAAAATGCCGGGGTGCATAGCAAGGGTTTTTTCATCCAGGTGAAGAGAGGTGATCTTGCCCTTCTACAGGTTGCTGGTAAGGCCGCACTTAGAGTATTGTGTGCAGTTTTGGAGGCCATACCTAAAGCGTGATATCAGGCTACTGGAGGGGGTGCAGAGGAGGGCAACAAAGATGATATGTGGAATGGAGGGGAGAGACTATGACAGCAGGCTAGGACTCGTGAATATGTACACTCTGGACGATAGAAGGGACAGAGGGGACATGATAGAGACATTCAAGTATCTGAGGGGAATCAGTAAGGATGGGGCAGATGGGGTCTTTAAGCTAAGGAGGGGGAGGGACACCAGTGGGCATGGGCTAAGAATAGAGGGGGGAAGATTTAGGAGGGACATGAGAAGACACTATTTCACAGAGAGGGTGGTAGCAAAATGGAACACACTACCAGAATGGGTTGTATTATTTAAATCTGTGAACAGCTTCAAAAGGGCATGGGACAGGGAACAGGGGAGAGTGAGGGTGGGGAAGGTGGAGGCTGGCAGTGGGATGACAAAGGGGAGGAGGGTGGGGCAATTGCAAACTAGGGGTGCTAGCTGCACACTGGAGCAGACTTAGATAGACCGGATTGTCTGTTTCTGCTGGCCCATTCGAATGTTCGTATGTTTGTATGGTCAGCAAAGAAACACCGTAAATTACAATTCTAAGTACTGTAGTACTTCATTTTTTAAGTTATGTATGTGTGTGTAACAAGATTATTATGAGGACAAATAACATTTAATTCTTATGTTTATAAATTTAATATAGTTTTATTTTTAGGGCCTAGTTAAAGGCTTTTAGTGAGAAAAGGTGACAGACACATTTGTGATGGCAGTCAGGAATGGCTGGTACTATTGATTTTATTGTGAAGAGGCTACTGGACCTTCTTCCAGTGCTGCATCATGGGATATCAGCACTGGGTTCCAAGCTTCTCAGTCAATCAGATTACTGGATTTTTTATAGCCATATTATAATTCATCTTTTTATTCTATGCAAAATATGAGTATCCGTATTTAGGTGTTATCTGTCTGCACCCCTAGATATTTCTATTTATCTACATTTACCAATTAGACCCCATCATTCATTATTATATTCAGTTTTGATGATTGATCAATTTTATTTTGTTGTGAACTAAAAAATATAGCTTGAGTCTTTTTTTTTTGTTGCTTATAACAAACTCCAGCTTCTTAAGCCAGTGTTCCATCAGTGCAAAGTCTATTCGTAATTTATTTTCTGTAGCTTGAAAATATTTATCTATTGATGTCAATATGGTATAATCCAGGTACAATCTAATATGGGTGTAGTTTATGAATTTTATTAAGTTATTTATGTAAATTAAAAATAAAACTGGTCCTAATATAGATCCCTGGGGAACACCTCTTCCCAGTGACCCTTCTGACAGTGAATGCCCTTTAACAACAACAACTCTTTGGATTCTTCCAATCAAATAGGAACCAAACCAATTTACTAAATTATGGGATGCTTCTATACTATGTTTTTTATTTATTTAATACATTTTTTAAAAGTTGGTAACCATGCCAGTCCAGTGGTGTGGAGGGCTGAGGCAGCGATGCCTCACCTCCTGTCATGTCGTCAACTCATGTTCGCGGTGCGAGCAGGTCATTGGGGGTCAGCCAGGAAAAGAGAGGACTAAGCATCTGGAGGACAGCTCTCCTCTCCCAGGGAGGGTGGGAACAGAGACCAACACCTGCCTGACACCTAGCATAAGCTAGGTGTTAGCATGCTCCGTCCTGTACAATGGGGAATGGAGGAGGAGGAGCAGCCAACCAGCATGCTGCATGAGGATGTGTGCGCAGCTCTGCCATTGTTGGCACTGAATGATCCCCATCCACAAGGAAAAGTGGAAACAGTCCCAGTCATGCGGCATGAATGGCCTTCCTCTGCAGACACCGCCCCCAAGAAGGCACCTCCCTGATGCTAGATCTGGACTTGGCGGGTTGAGTTGGGGACTCCCCACCAACCTACCACAGAGGGTAAGCCATGGGGGAACATGGGAGGGAGTCTGAAGTTCAGGGGATGGGGCTGGGAGGATGGCAATGACATAGGGCTGACTGGGACAGGAGAGAAAAAAGATAGCTAAAAAAAAGGTTGGTAACTGGGAGAGACAAACTGAGCCAAGGCTCATTTCCAGGTGCGACCCAGGAAAGAGGAGATACAGTTTCATCGATTACAAGGTGCTGAGCAGTTTACAATGAGACAAAGTGAAAATACAATATTACAAGCTATGGAGCAGGTTACAAGATACAAATTACATCGAAATACATGTTGTTGTCAGCTTACAATGAGACTAAGGGAAATTACAATAGTACAAGTCATACGAACATACGAGATTGCCAGCAGAAACAGGCCTCATGGTCTATCGAGTCGTTTGAGTGTGCAGCTAGCCCCTCAGCTCGCATCTGCTCCTCCCGCCGCCCCTTCCCAGTATCCCTTCCTCTTCCTCTGTCCCAACCCCTCTTGAAACTGCCCATCATCTTAAAGCACAATATCTCATCTGGTAAGGTGTTCCATTTGTCCACCACTCTTTCCATGCAAAAATGTCTTCTCATCTCCCTCTTGAATCTTCCCCCCTTCCAATCTCAGTCCATGCCTTCTCATGTCCCTCCCTCTTCTCATCTGAAATATCCCTTCTGTGTTGGTCTTGTTTATCCCCTTCAGATACTTAAAGGTCTCGATCGTATCCCCCCCATCCATCCTCTCCTCCAGTGAATACATATTCAGCTCTCCCAGCCTGTCTTAATAGGGCTTTCTTTCCAATCCCTGCATCATATTTGTGGCTGTTTGCGGCACCCCATCCAACAATCTGATGTCTTTCTTCAGGAATGGGTGTCAGTACTGCATGCAGTACTCCAGGTGGGGCCTGACCAATGACCTATACAGAGGAAGGATAAACTCCCTCCTTCTGGAGGAGATCCATCTCGTAATACACCCCAGCATTTTATTGGCTTTTGCTGCCGCCTTCCTGCACTGAGCAGAGTTGTTCACACTCCCCATAATGATCACTCCTCGGTCCTTCTCCACTGTGGAACTCCCCAGCTGTACCCCATTCAAGTGATAATCTATCCTGTGGTTCCTGGCTCTGAAGTGCAGAACCTTGCACTTCTTGGTGTTTGACCCCAACTACCATATGTCAATCCACTCCTGCAGCTTAGTCAGGTCCTCCTGCAACCTCTTGCACCCCTCTATGGCATCAACCACAGCTCCCATCTTGGTATCATCTGCAAACAGACTGATCTTGCTCTGGATCCCGTGTGAGATATCTGCAATAAAAATCCCAAACAGCACTGGTCCCAGTACTGTTCCCTGTTACTCAGCTCGTCACCACTTTCGGTGATGAGAGGTCCCCCCCTACCCTTTGCTGCTTTCCCTTTAGCCAGTTTGTGATCCATTTCACCATTTTTGGTCCCACCTCCACATATTCCAGTTTCTACCCCAACCTCCCATGCAGCACTGAATCAAAGGCCTTGCTAAAGTCCAAATACAGGACATCTACTGCATGGACTTTATCCAGTTCCCTCATTACCCAGTCGTAGTACTCTACAAGACTTGTCTGGCAGGATCTGCTCAATATAATCCATGCTGTTGACCATCCTGGAGACTGTTTTCCTCCAAGAAGCTCACTAACCTCTCTTTTAATATGGTCTCTGTGACAGGGTAGAATAGGACCCTGTCCCAGTTGTTATGGAGCAAGTATTTAAATGCAAGGATCTGTTCTATTCTTCCTTTTCTGTCTCTTGTCTGTCTGGTTACGCAACCAGATTTTCCTGTGAGACCTCGGATTTGATCACCCAGACAGTTTCACAGTTATTTGCCTCTCACTGTCTCTCAGCCTTCCCTTGCTGTCTGTCTTTTTCTCCCTTGCATATCTGCTGATATAAAAATATATGCAGATCACTATATGGAAATATAACATATTGGGATCCCTTTGTTTAGAAAATATCTAGTGTTACTGTTGAAATGTATATAATTGTGGTTTGAGATGATTGCAAAAAGCTATTGAAACTCAACAGGTTACCTGAGGGCAAGATGTAAGCCTTTTGCAAGAGAGCTAGGAAAAGGGGGCTGCAGCTCAGGCATACTGTGTTCCTGCCTTGCACCTGCCTGAAAGATACAAGAACAAGATGCTTGTTAAGAATTGGGGTTGCAAGGACTTAAAAGACAGCTGAGCTGCAACTGCTTGAAAGAGAAAAGGGACACAGAGATTGAAGGAAAACTCTGATGGATGTTCTCTATATTATTTTGCCTTTGTAAATAGTTATATTGAACAAGTTTATTTTTTTATGTTATTGCTAGTTTAAATAAATATTTTTGGTGAATTCTACAACTGCTCCTGGTTTTCCTATGCTTCCTGACCTGTGCCTCAACGACAGATGGTGTCAGAAGTGGGATTTATGCTGTGCATACTCTAGGCCAGGAGTTTTGTGTGTGGGTACTGGACCTAGTACCAACCAGTGCAGCATACAGAAAGGTATGGATTCTGCAGTAGCAAGTCCAAGAGTGGTTACCTGGAGAATGACAGCTAAACTAGCAGAGACAGAAGTCCAAGCTGAGATTGTACAGCCAGCATAAGTTATGGAAAAAGAATAGGCAGTGACAGAACCTGAAAGCCTGATGGACTTTTTCAAATGGTGGGCAATACAACAAAAAGAGATGGAGAAGCAGAGGAGAGGAGAGAAGAGATGCAGCGACAGCAGCAGCAGATGAGAGAAGAGATGCAATGACAGGAGCAGTGATGGCTGGATGCCTTGCAAACTATCAAAGGCAGAGGATCTGGCACAGATCCAGACAAGCAACAAAACACAAGCAAATTAAAAGCCATTAAACTTACAAAGTTGTGTCCCTCGGATGATATCGAGGCATACCTGACAACTTTTGAAAGAGTTGCCACAGCTTGCCAATGGCCAAAACAGCAATGGGCAATCAGACTGGTACCCTACCTGACAGGGAATGCCCAACTTGCCTACAGCAATATGGACACTGCACAGTTAGAAAACTATGACCTGGTGAAAAGCAAAATCCTGAAAAGGTATGACATCTCAAGAGAGACCTACAGGCAGAGATTTCGATCTCTGAAGTACAACTCAGTCGACAATCCTCGAGAAGTCTTCACCCGACTCAGAGAACTTCTGGTAACATGGCTCCAACCTGAGGCCAAAACAGTCCCACAGATCATCAACACATTTGCCATGGAGCAATATATTAACATCCTGCCTACAGATGTGCAGCCTTGGGTAAAGGAACATTGATCAGAAAGTGGGAAAAAGGCTGTTTCTTTGGCCGAGGACTACCAAGTTGCCAGACAAATGCCACAGCAGTGAGGTAACAGCCAAGCACCAGTAAGACACTCTTTTTCCCATTTAAACTCCAAGTATGATCAGAATTGTGGTGGGGGTAACAAATCTGTGCCCAAAGACGTTTTTTGCTATAACTGTAATAAGCCAGGTCAGCATGCAAGAAATTGCCACAAGAGTGACACTGGAGCAGATTTGTCCTTAGCAAATTGGGGCAAGTACTTAATAGATGTGAAGGTGGGGAATAAGACTATGAAGGGATTCACTGATTCGGGAAGCAGACAGACCCTAGTGCATGTTGAGGTGCTGGGAAAATACTGTGCAAAAGGACCAGGTACTGGTGTTATCTGCATCCACAGGGACACTCGATACTATCCCACCACCTAAGTGACTCTGACCAATAAGGGTATGTCACACCAAACAAAAGTGGGGGTAGTGTCAAAAGTACCTGTACCTGTGATTGTTGGAAATGACTTTACAGGATTTACTGAGCTAATCAAAGAAGTAGTAAATCCTGATGTTTCAGCAGCAGTGGTAACAAGAGCTCAGGCAAAGAAAATTTCAGATGGTGGGGACACTTTTCCTTTCAGTGATTTTGATTCGGACTTGTTTGAGCACAGCTCCAAGATCTGGAAATCCAGGAAAGAAAGACGATACCTGAAGAAACTGTGGCAACAAATGACTGATGGACACAAAGGGTTAACATATGAAAATGTTGAACTAAACTGATTGTGATTTTCTTTCAGAACATGCTAACGATGTTTCTCTCCAGGGTTATTTTAAGCAGCTGGGGGTAAAATCAAAACAGGGTGGACCGATGTTTAAAAAATGTAATGGATTACTGTACAGAGTTTGGATTAAACCTCAGACACAAGAACAGACAGAACAATTGGTTATACCACAGAAGTATAGAACAGAGTTATGAACATATGAACATACAAATGTGTCAGCAGAAACAGACTATCCAGTCTATCTAAGTCTGCTTGAGTGTGCAGCTAGCACCCCTAGTTTGCAGCTGCCCCACCCCCTCCCCTTTGTCATCCCACTGCCACCCCCACATCCCCCACCCTCACTCTCCCCTGTTCCCTGTCCCATGCCCTTTTAAAGCTGTTCACAGTTTTACATGATACCACCCATTATAGTAGTGCATTCTATTTTGTTACCACCCTCTCTGTGAAATAGTGTCTCCTCATTTCCCTCCTAAATCTTTCCCCCTCTATTCTTAGCCCGTGCCCCCTGGTGTCCTTCCCCTTTCTTAGCTTAAAGACCCCATCTGCCCCATTCTTATTGATCCCCCTCAGATACTTCAATGTCTCTATCATGTTCCCCCTGTCCCTTCTATCCTCCTATCCTCCAAGGTGTACATATTCAGGTCTCCAAGCCTGCTGTCATAGTCTCTCCCCTCCATTCCACATAGCCTCTTTATTGCCCTCCTCTGCACCCCTCCAGTAGCCTGATATCATGCTTTAGATATGGCCTCCAAAACTGCACACAGTGCTCTAAGTGCAGCCTTACCAGCGACCTCTAGAGGGGCAAGATCACCTCTCTTCGCCTGGATGAAAACCCCCTCGCTATGCACCCCAGCATTTTGTTCGCTTTTGCAGCTGCTCTCCTGCACTGGGCAGTGTTGTTCATGGTCCCTGTTAACATTACCCCTTGATCCTTCTCACCCTCAGTGATATCCAGCTTAACCCCCCCCAGCCAGTATTCTCTCCATGCGTTCTTCACCCCAAAGTGCATAACCTTACACTTCTTTGCATTGAACCCCAGTTGCCACCTCTCTGACAACTCCACTAGCTTGCTTAGGTCCCCCTGCAGTTGCTTCCATCCCTCTCCTTCATCCACCACTGCTCCGATTATGGTGTCGTCAGTGAACAGACTTACCTTCCTCACTACCCCACGTGCGATGTCTGATATGAAGAGCCCAAATAATACTGACCCCAACACAGAGCCCTGTGGCATCCCACTCGTCTCCGGCCTTGGAGTTGAGAGCTCCCCCTCACCACCACCCATTGCAGCCTCCCACTCAGCCAGCTTGTAATCCAGTTCATCATTTTGGCCCCTACACCAGTTAGCTTCCCCCCAAGCCGCCCATGAGGCACCGAATCGAAGGCCTTGCTGAAGCCAAGTAAAGAACATCCACCGCATGACCCTTATCCAGTTCACTTGTTACCCAGCCATAATATTGTATCAGGTTGGTTTGACAAGATTTCCCTGAAATGAACCCATGCTGCCTCACATCCTGGAGGCTATTGTCCTCCAGGTATGACATCTGTTTTTCCTTTAGTATCATTTCCATGAGTTTGCACACTATGGGGGTGAGACTTACCGGATGATAATTACCTGGTTCATCCCTTGGTCCACTCTTGTGTGATGGTACTACATGTGCCATCCTCCAGTCCAGTGGCACACATCCCAACTCCAGTGAGGTACTGTACAGATCCACCAGCGGCTCCGCCAACACCTACGCCATCTCCCTCAGCACCCTGGGGTAGATACCATCTGGCGCTGGTGCCTTGTCTACCTTCAGTGCCCTCAGTCCCTCTAGGACTCTACTTGCCTCAATTCTTCCATCTGTTGCCTTCTCTCCCCCTGTCTCCACCCTGCCAGACCATGGTGGTAGTGGTTCCCCCTTTTCTTCCATGAACATTGAGCGAAAGGATTCATTCAGTGCTTTCGCCTGCTCCTCCCACTTTTCCATCCACTCCCAACCCCTTTTTATCCTCACTATTGTCTCCTTGCACTTCCTTTTCTCCCTGATATATCTAGAAAAGTCTTTCTCCCCCTGTTAATTCCCTGCGCTAATCTCAGTTCCCTCTGGGCCTTGACTTCTCTCACTTTTCTGGTCACCTCCCTGGACCATCTTGCAAACTCCTCCCAGTCCACTTCCTTCCCCATCCTCCTATACCTCAGGTGTGCCTCTCATTTTGCCTTCACCACCTCCACTACTTCACTGTTCAACCAGCATGGTTTTCTTACTCTACTCCTCTTACTCTGTGTCTTGGTGCAGGCTTTTGTTGCCTCTGTAATCCCCCATTTAATAATATCCCATTTCTGCTCCACATCCATTTCCTGCTTTATGCCCTCCAGTTTCCCTTTCAGTACTTCCTGCATTCTCCCAAAGTCCACCCCTTGAAGTTTATCACCCGAGTAACTGATTTATCTGGCTCCCTAGACATCATGATATTAAACCACACTGTTTGGTGATCACTGTTGGCTAGTGGGTCCTCCACCTTTATTTTCCTTACTGCTTCCACATTCGACAATACCAGATCTAAAGTGTTCTTTAGCTTAGTGGGTACACTAACCAACTGTGTCAGGAGACCCTCCTGGATCGCATTCAGGAGCACTTGCTCCCTAGCACTGGAGGTGACCGGAATGCTCCAGTCAACCTCCAGTCAACCCCTGGCAAGTTAAAATCCCCCATGATGATCACCTTGTTACAGATAGTACAGGACAGTCCTATGGCTGGTCACTCTAGGAGGTATCGCACCCTTGCCAGATTGCTGTATAGATTTTACTGGCCTGGAATTCATGAAGATGTTGCTACCTATTGTAATTCCTGTGCTGAGTGTCAGACAGTAGCCCTAGTCACTAGAAAAGACAAAGTGCCCCTGGTGCCCCTACCCTTGATCGATGTGCCTTTTGAGAGAATTGCAATGAATGTGGTTGGTCCTTTAGACAAAAGTAATAAGGGTAATAGATTTATCCTGGTAGTATGCTAGTATGCTACTCAATATACAGAAGCAGTTCCAATGCGTATTGTTACAGCTTCAAAAGTGGCAGCAGTGCTTGCAAAAATTTTCAGCAGGGTGGGCATCCCTAAAGAAATTATTACTGATCAGGGTAGTAATTTTGGTGCTGCATTACTTAAGGAGCTGTACAGACTACTTGGTATCACTGCCATAAGAACCTCCCCTTATCACCCTCAGACAGATGGTCTTGTTTAGCATTTTAATCAAACCCTAAAATGCATGTTAAAAAGGGGAAGGGAAAGATTGGGAACAATACTTGCCTTACCTACTTTTTGCTTACAGAGAAGTGCCACAGGCATCAACAGGGTTTTCACCATTTGAAATGCTGTATGGTAGGCAGCCAAGAGGGCCGCTAGATGTGATAAAAGAACCGTGGGAAGAGAACCCCATTCAGAAACAATCCATAACTTCTGTATATGTCGAAATTGCCCATAGTAATCAGGAAGAGGCCCCAAACCAGCAGAAGGTATATTATGACCATGGGGTAAAAGAAAATGTTTTTGAGCCAGGTGAAAAGGTTTTGCTACTGTTACCCACAACAGAAAATAAACAGTTAACAAGTCCGGCGTCAGCACCTGGGCCAGCCGGGCAATTGCCCGGGGCCCTGACACCAGAAGAGGGCCTGCCACTAGGGACTCCAAAAAAAGATTTACTTTGTAATAAATATAACTCCGCGCTGGCAGCATCCAGCATGCTTTAATTAAATCAGTGCTGTTGCACTGCACTGCTGCTGCCGATATCATGAGCCGAGGTCGAGTGGTGAAAAGAAAAAAACTGCAGTCAGAGGAATGCCCTTCAACACTGAAATGGACTAATCACCCGGTCAATCAACTGCCTGCAACTTAAGCCCTGTTTGTTGACAAACCAGCAGGGCCTCGATCCAGAGAGAGTGTTCCGTGGGGCGGGGTGTGTGGGATACGCTGTAAGGCAGGCCAATGGCTGGGAGGAGACTGGTGGAAGGGTGGGCCTAAGCAACCCATCCAGCCAGCTGCTGTTTGTGATGTCAAGGTCGTCTAATGTTGTGGAGAAGGTGATGGCCAGTAACAGCAGCAAGGCACAAAGGTGGGAGTCGCGGGTGATCATCACCTCGGGACTAGAGCAATCGGTTTGTTAGTGCGTCCACCATCCACAACATCGACGGACCTGGGTGGAGGAGCTCTGAAAATGGCAGCGGCACACAAAGTAAGGAGTTTGATGATGCCAACAACCATGCTGCGCTCTGCATCGGATTGGATATAGATAAAGCTTCCCTTCCTGCTTCCTTCTCTTTTGTTACCACACCAATAACCACTTAGGACAACCCCAGGGAGCCAGACTGACTACCAGGCCAGGCCAGGAGGGAGGAGAGGCTCAGGCTGGAGCCCATTGCACCGTACAAAATCTGCTGTCTCTACTCTCTGCAAACTGCTGGGGTGCAGGAGTCCATCCAGGATGGTGGACATAGACTCTCCATTGAAGGTGTGTGATAGTGCAGTGTGGTTTTATTGAAATTTAATTTTTTGCAGATGGATGGGTCTGAGGCGGCCAGCCTTCTTGAGATTAGTTGGTCGCGGTTGCGGGCTGACTTTCAGGGACAATGTGAGTGGCTGCTTGGCCTGCTGGGGTGGAGTAGATTTTTGTTCGAAATCTGAATTGCTGCTGTATTGCTGTATGGAGGGTTGGACGGTGTCTGATGATGGCAGACAAGCTGGCTGGTGATGGTGTGGTTTTTGTAATTTTTTTTTAACAGACGGCCAGGTGATCTGACTCTGGGGGCAGGGGGCCTTCTTGCGATCAATTGCCTGGGGCCCGTAAAAACCTGATGCCGGCCCTGACTGTTAATGAAGTGGCAAGGGCCTTATAGAGTAGTTAGACATACTGGCACCATTAACTATGAGACTGAGACTCTTGACAGGAAAAATCCTACTAAGACATACCATGCTAACCTCCTCAAGAAATGAGTTGAAAAAATGCCAAAAGCTGCTTTGCTAGTTTTACCAGAAACTGGTAAAGAAGATATTGATGTAGCTTATGATAGACTGGAACAAACTGTAACTGCTGATACTGTAAAGGTGAATGTTTCCTTAGCCTCAGAACAAACTGCAGAAATTTGTAATGTGTTAAATACATTTAACAGTACTTTTACCACAGTACCAGGCCGAAGGGGTTGAGCACATAATAGTGACAAGGAATGCCGTTCTATTATGCAAAAGACATACAGGTTACCAGAGCAGTTAAGAGCTGATGTGGTTAAGGAAATACAAAAAATGAAAGAACTGGGTATTATAGAAGAGTTGAGGAGTGCTTGGTCATCTCCAATGGTAATTGCAAACAAAAAAGAAGAAGGTGTTATAATCTGCCTTGATTTTAGGAAACTTAATTAAGTGTCAGAATTTGGCAGTTATCCTATGCATAGAATAGATGATTTGGTAGACAAACTCGGGAGTGCAAAGTTTATCAATACCGTTGATCTCACTAAGGGTTACTGGCAAATCCCTTTAGCTAAAGAATCCAGGGACAAAACTGCATTTGCCACTCCTGTTGGATTCTATCAGTTCACCACCATGCCATTTGGTTTACATGGTGCGTCAGCTACATTCCAGTGGTACATGAATGTAATTTTATCCCCTCACACTGGTTATTGTGCTGCATACCTGGATGATGTCATGGTGTATAGTCCAGACTGGAAAATAACACCTGAAACACCTAGGAGCAGTTATCCAAGCCATCAAAAATGCAGGTCTAGCTATTAATCCTACCAAATATGCATTGGGCATACAGAAAACCAGATATTTGGGCTATGAGTTGGGAAATGGAGAAATTAAGCCAGAAATTTCTAAAATAGAAGCTGTAGATAACAGCCATGTCCCTAAAGCAAAGAAACATGTCAGGTAATTTTTAGGGCTGGCTGGTTATTATCGGAGATTTGTTCCCAACTTTGCTGAGTTAGCTACTCCCCTCACCGAACTCAGAAAAAACAGTACCCAAATAAAGTGAAATGGACCTCAGAGTGTGAGGAAGCTTTTCGGGCCATTAAGTCTGCATTATGTTCAGCTCCTGCTGTAAGAAGCCCAGCCTTTGAGAAACCATTTTTTTTTACAAACAGATACATCAGAGGTAGGCCTAGGTGCACTCCTCAGTCAAAATATAGATGGGAAGGAACATCCTATTCTATACATAAGTAGGAAGTTGCATGACAGAGAGAAAAGGTACACCACAATTGAAAAGGAATGTTTAGCAGCAAAGTGGGCTATGGAGTCCCTTAAGTTTTATTTACTAGGAACTGACTTTGTACTTATAATAGATCATAATCCTGTCTGTTGGCTCAACCAAATGAAAGATAAAAATTCCAGAATCACAAGGTGGTACCTGGTGCTACAACCATTTAAATTGAAGGTGACACACAAGTCTGGTAAAGAGAATAGCAATGCTGATTTTCTGTCAAGATATGGATCAGGAAATAAGGGTTCTGAAGGTTAAAAAACAAATATATGGGTTTGAACTTTACTGTTTGCTGTACTGTTATAGAAAAAAATGGATAATGCACATGTGCTTAATTTCTGAAAGTTAGCAGCAAATGTTAATAGAAAATTAATAAAAAGTTTTGGAGACCTGTTTGATAAAATCTGTTCCCTCTTAAGGAGGGGGGAGTATGTGACAGGGTAGAATAGGACCCTGTCCCAGTTGTTATGGAGAAAGTATTTAAATGCAAGCATCTGTTCTATTCTCCCCTTTTCTGTCTCTTGTCTATCTGGTTGAGCAACTAAATTTTCCTGTGAGACCTTGGATTTGATCACCCTGACAGTCTCTCAATTATTTACCTCTCACTGTCTCTCAGCCTTCCCTTGCTGTATGTCTTTTTCTCCCTTGCATATCTGCTGATATAAAAATGTATGCAAATCACTGTATGGAAATGTAACTGATATTGGGATCCCTTTTAGAAAATATGTAGTGTTACTGTTGAAATGTATATAATTGTGGTTTGAGATGATTGGCATAGGGGGAGTAGAAGAGGCGGAGGGAACCATGGAGGCGATTTGGGTCACCTTGATAACAAGGGGGGGCAAGAGAGTAAAAATAGGAGTGGTGTATAGACCCCCTGCCCTGGTGGAGGAGCTGGAGGACAGTCTGGTGGCAGATGTTAGGAGACACTGCAGACTGGGCAGAGGAATAGTGGTGGTGTTGGGGGACTTAAACATGCCAGGAACAGACTGGGAGACTATGACATCCTCTGTGACCAGGGAACAGAGGTTGTTGGATGTCTTTCAAGACGCGTTCCTAACTCAGCAGGTGAGGGAACTGACCAGGGAGGCACGGGTACTGGATGTGGTCCTGGCAGACAGTGACCAGATTGGGGGCCTGGAGTAAGGGACCCATTAGGCGTGACAGTGACCATGCCGGTCTGGTTCTGCCTGGACCTAGGAGGGGTGAAGGCTGCACAAAGGCAGAGTAACCGACTTCAGGGGCGGATTTTAAGAAATGGGAAGGCTCCTTAAGGAGCACTTGGATGGGATTGGGTCAGACATGGACGCTGATAGTAGGTGGGAAATTATCAGGAGAGGGGTGCAGGATGCTACCAGCACCTGTGCAAGAGTAAGACGAAAATGCGGTAGGGCCCAAAAACCCTGTTGGTGGACCAGGGAGATCCAGGAGGTGGTGCAGGGAAAGAAAGCAGCCTATAAGCAATTCAAGTCTCAAGGAGTGAAAGGGATTGAGAGGAGTACGAGCTGATGGCTAGAAGGGCCACTAGAGTGGTGAGGGCGGCTAAGGCAAGGAAGGAGCAGAACCTGGCCAGGGAAATTAGGAGAGGGAACAAGTGGTTCTTTAGATACATTGGGGAAAGATGAAGGGTGAAGGGGCAGATTAGCAGGATTAAATCAGGGGAGAGATGGGCACAAGACCGGGGAGCAGGCTGAGGTACTAAATGAGTACTTCACCTCAGTTTTCACCAGGGAAAATGGGGGTGCTGCATCATACATGGGAGGAGACAGAGATACTGAGGAGGGGGGGACCCTTACCGATCGGCAGGACTGGGGAGAGGGGGAGGCATCACTTGCAGGTGGGGGAGGGCTAAGCAGGGAGAAGAGGTACCGGAAGTGGAAATCACAGCAGAGAGAGTGAGGGAAGCCCTCAGCTCCCTTAAGACAGAGAAAGCACCGGGACCGGATAAATTACATCCCAGAGTGCTGAAGGAACTTGCAGATGTCCTGGCGAAACCCCTGGCAGAGCTTTTCACCATCTCTCTGAGGACAGGGTGGGTGCCCCAAGACTGGAAGGTGGCGCATATAGTGCCTATCACAAGGGGGATCAAGGAGGTGGCAGGAACTACAGGCCTGTCAGCCTGACATCGGTGGTGGGCAAGGTGATAGGGGCATTGTCAAG
The DNA here is from genome assembly GCA_016271365.2 of Neoceratodus forsteri. Taxonomy (NCBI): domain Eukaryota; kingdom Metazoa; phylum Chordata; order Ceratodontiformes; family Ceratodontidae; genus Neoceratodus; species Neoceratodus forsteri. Next base: position 1,397,079,634 of record CM028129.1, on the reverse strand, counting down.
GAGAGGCTGGGGGACCTGGATAAGTCAGGGTGCCTGGACGCTAGACAGCATGGATTCATCCCGGGAAATCGTGTCAGACAAACCTGGTGGAGTTCTATGACTGGGTGACAAGTGCCTTGGACCTGGGTAGACCAGTGGATGTCCTCTTTCTAGACTTCAGCAAGGCATTTGACTCTGTTCCTCATGTGGGCCTGTTGGATAAGCTGGGAGAAATGGGGGTGGGAACCAGATGATCAGATGGATAGGCAATTGGCTCCAGGACCGGACCCAGAGGATTGTAGTTGGTGGGATAGTCTATCCCAAGGAGGGTCATTAGTGGGGTCCCACAGGGATCAGTCCTTGGGCCCCTTCTGTTCAACACCTACGTATCTGACATAAGGACAGGAATCAGGAGTGAGATGAGTCTCTTTGCAGATGACTCGAAACTGGGGGTGGTGGTGGATGGGGAGGAGGGGAGGGTGGCCCTACAGGGGGACCTGGAGGCTCTGGAAAGATGGTCTAGAAAGTGGAAGCTGAGGTTCAATGCAGGGAAATGCAAGGTACTCCACCTGGGGGCCAGAAACCCAGGCCAAGTGTACACCCTGGGGATGCTACAAGTCTCGATGGCTGAGAGGACCTGGGGTGGTGGTGGATGTCAAGATGAACAACTCTGAGACTTGTAGGAGGCAGCAGCCAGGCCAACAGGATGCTGGGATGCATCGCTGGGGATCACCTCCAGAGGAGGGAGTGATACTCCTCTGTATACTGCTTGGTGAGGCCGCACCTTGAGTACTCCGTGCAGTTTTGGAGGCCACACTTAAAGAGGGACATTAACCTCCTGGAGAGGGTCCAGAGGAGGGCAACCAAAATGATTTGGGGCTTGGGGGACAGGACCTATGAGGAGAGGCTCGAAGAGCTAAATATGTACACATTGGAAGAGAGAAGGGACCGGGGGGACATGATAGAGGTCTTCAGGTACATGAAGAGGGTAAATAGGGGAGGAACAGTCAGGGTGCTTCGAAGGAAGGAGGAAGGGGCCACTAGAGGGCATGGGTGGAAGCTGGAGGGGGAAGATTCAGGGGAGAAAGGAGGAGGTGCTACTTCACTGAGAGGGTGGTAGAGCTATGGAATGCACTGCCTAGGGGGCTGGTGGAGGCAGAGACAGTGGAGGGGTTCAAGAGGGGGTGGGACAGGTACAGGGGAAGGGTTCTGGAAGCAAAATCCAATGCAGCAAGAATATCTGGAACTGGGAAGGGAGAAGCCAGAGAAGGCGAGGGGGACAGCAAGGTCAGCACCCAGGGTGGGGGCTGACCAAACGAGCAGACACGAAAGACCGTTAGGCCTATTCTGCTGGCATTTTAGTATGTTAGTATGATTGCAAAAAGCTATTGGAACTCAACAGGTTACCTGAGGGCAAGTTTTAAGCCTTTTGCAGAAGAGCTGGGAAAAGGGGGCCACAGCTCAGGCATGCTGTGTTCCTGCCTTGCACCTGCCTGAAACATACAAGAACAGGATGCTTGTTAAGAATGGGGGTTGCAAGGACTTATAAGAGAGCTGAGCTGCAACTGCTTGAAAGAGAAAAGGGACACAGAGACTGAAGGAAAACTTGATGGATGTTCTCTATTTTATTTTGCCTTTGTAAATAGTTATATTGAACAAGTTTATTTTTTGATGTTACTGCTAGCGTAAATAAATATTTTTGGTGAATTCTACAACTGCTCCTGGTTTTCCTGTACTTCCTGACCTGTGCCTTGATGACAGTCTCTATGAGCTTTCCCATGATCAATGTGAGGCTCACTGGTCTATAGTTTCCTGGTTCATCCTTTGGGACACATTTGTGGATGGGCACCACATGGGCCATTCTCCTGTCCTGTGGTACACATCCCGTGTTGAGGGAGGTGTTGAACAGGTTGGCCAATGGCCCCGCCAGGACCTCTGCCAACTCCCTTAGTACCCTAGGGTGAATGCCATCAGGTCCAGGTGCTTTATCCACCCTTAATGCCCTCAACCCATCTAGTACCCCACTCTCTGTAATCCCTACATCTGTCATCCCCCCCCTACCCCTCCTCACCCAGGGTATCTGCCCCCCCTTCTCCTGCATAAATAAAGAGCAGAAGTATTCATTCAGTGTCTCAGTCTGCTCCGCCCCTTTCTCCACCCACCCACCATCCTTCTTGACCCTCATCTGCTGATCCTTGCTCTTTTCTTCTCTCTCTGATGTAACAGAAGAAGTCTTTTTCTCCACTTTTAATTCCCTGTGCCAGTCTCAGCTCCCTGGATGCCTCTGCCACCCTGACCAATCTGGTAACCTCCCTGGACTTCCCCATGTATGTATCCTTACCTTCACCCCCCCCCAATTTCCTGTACTTTCAAAATGCTGCCCTCTTGGCCCTCACCCCTTCTATAACCTCCTATGTTAGCCAACTGGGTTACTTTGCCCATCCCTTCTTGCTTTTCTTCCTAGTGCAAGACTCTGTTGCCTCCACCAGCCTTTCCTTTATGATGTCCCATTTCTGGTCTGTATCCATGTGTGGTTGTATTCCTGCCAGATGCCTGCCCCAAATTTCCCCCATCTTATTAAAGTCCACCCCCAAAACTCAATCACCCTTGTACCTATGTCCCGTTTCCCTCCCCATGCTGAGCATGAACCACACTGAATAGTGGTCACTCCCAGCCAGTGGTTCCTCCACTTCTAGATTCCTTACAGATTTCCCATTATCCAGTTCAAGGTCCAGAGTCCTTTCTAACCAAGTCAGCCCCTAGACCAGCTGTGTCAGAAAGCTGTCTTGAAATGCCACTAGCAGGACCCACTCCCTTGCACTCATGGTGGATGGGGTGCCCCGCTCCACCCCAGGTAGGTTGAAGTCCCCTACCACTACCGTGCTCCCCTTCCTGAAGATCCTCCTAATTTGTTCAGCTAATTCCCTGTACAGGTCAATCCCCTGAGCTGGTGGCCTGTACACCACACCCATCCTCAGTGTCCTATTCTTTGCATATTTGAACTGCATCCACAGTGCTTCTGTCCACCCCTCCTCCCCTTCTTCCCTTATGCACTTTATCCCCTCTCTTACATAGATCGCCACTCCTCCCCCATTCCCCTTAGCCCTATCTTTTCTGAATAACCTGAACCCCAGGATCATCATATCCCAGTCCTTGTACTATGTTGCCCACGTTTCCATGATGGCCTCAATGTCCACCCCTTCCACCACCAAGAGAACCTGTAACTCCGCTATTCTATTCCTTAGGCTTCTTGCATTCGGTGAGATCACCCTCCAGACTGTCTCTTCCCCTTCCCTACCCCTATTCTCCACCCCCCTTATCCCTTCCTGTGCCATTTCCCCACTGCCTTTACCCATAACTAGGGGGTGAGCTCACTAGGCTCCCCTTTCTGGACCCTTTTCCTATCAGCGGTCCCCTCACCACCTCCCCTCCTAGTTTAAATCCACCTTTGTTAATATATACCCCTTTATTCCCTGTATTAGTACTCCCGTCCCCTCCCTGCTCAAATATAACCTGTCCCCTGCATATAGGTCACTATTGCCCCAGGTCCTGCCCCAGTCTGACACTAATCCATACTCCCTGGTATGTAATCCCTCAGCCATTCATTGAACTCCTCTATCCTTTTTTCCTCACTGTACTTGCATATGGTACCGGGAGTACCTCAGAGAATACCACCGACCCACCCACCTTCTCACACTGCCTACCCAACTTCTTGAACCCCCCCTTTACCACCTCTACTGTCTCCCATGCCAAGTTGTTTGTACCCACGTATATCACTATGTGAGGTTTCTCCCTTCATGTGCACTTGAGAAGTGCCTGCCCCACCCTTCACTGTCATGAAACTGGTTACAAGACAAGCCTGCGTACGAGGCAGATATGTAAACAAGGTGCAGGTATACACACATTGCAAGTAGCAAAGTACAAGAATGTAGGAAGAAAAATGTATTAACCTCAGAAGAGGCAAGTGCATGGTACAGGTAATACTTTTATGTTTAAATTCTTTTATTATGCAGGTAAATAGCAGGCTTTATATGACATTACAGGCAATACACAGCTCCTCTTCCAACCACTGAGGATGCTGGTCTCACATTTTCTGCATTACAGTACATTATTCATTACAGTATTGTCTGTTCTTATCTGAACTAATTATCGACCTTCATTTTAACTAATAAGTCCCCCAAACAATATACATTTCATTTTATATTACCATTATACCTGATTATCCTCCACTTTCCTACATTTCTATGTTATAGTCTCGTTGTGCTGTGAGATATTTAAGCCAAGAGTATACTCTACCCTTCTGTCCTCTACCAATATACATCCACCAGTGCCTCTTCAGCCCTCTTCTTAGGATATCCTTGTAGGGTTATCTCTCTTATGTAGCACTCACCTGTGAGCCTCCTTAGAGATTCCGTCTCTGCCTCCGATCCTCTCCTTAGCTCACAGGCAGTGTTCCATCCCTCTACTGCAGATCCTGGATATCCATTCATATGTCTTATAGTCCTGGAAGGGAACAAACATGAACTTCAGGATTTTATATTATTCCTTGTCTTAATGCCATAGCTTCCCCTGCCTGCAATGTATTGATATACATCTCCCACTTATTCAGGAACAATTCCTCTTTCCCATATATTTGATATGTCAGCTGCTCCAGTGCTAAGTTATTTATTACCAAAGTTTTCCATTGTCTGAGCGATGGCACATGTGAGACCCATGTATTCTGAATACACTCTTTCGCCATATTCAAAAGTACCCTTATGGTTCTGGGTTATGGCTCCCATTCCTCCTCCCCCATATCCTCCATCCTGAACATCATAGAGACTGCAGTGTCTGTTACAGGGATATGCATAGTGTCTGTGACCTCCCTAGCTATCTCTGTCCAAAATGGGCAAAGCTCTCTACATTCCCAAAAATAGTGGAGGTATGTGCCCCTTGCCATGTTGCATCTTCTGCAGACTGGTGGGACAGAAGGATGGAACTTATTAACCACCACTGGAGGGCAGTATAGTATATGTAAAAACTCGTACTGTGATTCTTTGAACTTGTTACACATCAATAACCCCATGTGTGATTGTAAGACCATAGACCAATTGTCTTCTGTGATCTGGATTCCCAAATTCCTCTCCCATAATCCTTTAACTTTTAAAGATCTATCTGGGAACAAATCCCTATCTTGTCTTACTGCTTGGGCTATAAAGCCTTTAGGTATAGCTTGTTTATTCCATATCAATTCCTCCAAGGGTTCCAATAAGGACACCTGTCCGTCGGGTCCAGTTCTTATTGTGCTGAAAGCCCTTATCTGGAAATATTTATACCTGTGTGAGGGTGGCATGCCATATGACTCCCTTAATTTTTCAAAGGTTCGAATACCTCCTCTCCCATGTAAGTCTCGGAGGCATCGCACCCCCCCAACTTCAAATCCTCCCCCCTCTAATCCTGGGAGGAAGTCTGGGTTCCCCACCACTGGTACTAAACCTGTTACTATTCACTCCGCACTTCATCTCTTCTTGGCTTGTTCCCATGCATCCAGTGTCCATTCTCCGGGGGGTTCCTGAGCCGTAAACTTTGGTATTCTGTCTTGCCTCCTGGGTCTAGATATGCTGTCAAGCGGACTGGTGTGTCTTCACTTTCTAAATCCACCCAACTTGCCTCTTCCCCCCAGTGTACCCAGTCCTGAATATATCTATTCTGCATGGTTAGGGCATATCCCCTAAGATCTGGGAAGTTAAGGTCTCCCTTATCCGTCTTGCCCTTTAACTTAAGCAAACTCATCCTGGGCCTCTTGTTCTGTCAGATAAATCTGCTAAACTCCTTCTCCAGATCTTTGTAGTCCCCATTAGTTAATCCCATCAGCAGCATCGGCATCAAATAAAGGATCCTAGGTAACACATTCATTTTTAGGAGGTTGATGCACCCCATCCATAAGACTGGGAGTGCCCTCCATCTCTCCATGTCTGCTTTAAGTGTTTGTAGCAGAGGTCCATAGTTAAGCCCATATAACCATGGCAAATATTTCCCCACCTTGATTCCCAAATATATGAAGCTGTCCTGTGCCACCTTAAACCTCCATGTATTCACACCATCCCAACATCCCTGCCCTGTGATCCTGAACATTTCTGACTTAGTTAGGTTAAGCTTATAATCTGAAAAGCTTGTGAATTCCTGCACCACCTCCAATAATGATGGCACAGTGGTTTCCTTGTGTGTAGTAAACAGCAGCAGGTCATCCACATAGAGAGCCAATTCATGGTGTATTTCTGACTTTCCCACCACCCCTTGGATTCTATCATCTCCTTCTATGTGACTTGCCAGATGCTCAATCACCAAAGTGAAAAGGAGTGGTGAAAGGGGGCACCCCTGTCTTGTTCCTTTACAAAATTCAAACATCTTAGAGCGGCCCCCATTAACTAAAACCTGGGCCTGTGGACCAGTGTAGAGCATGCATATCATGTCGATATAAATGTCCCCAAGTCTGAATCTTCTTAACACCTTAAATAGATAGGGCCACTCTACATGATGAAATGCCTTTTTGGCGTCCATGTGCTACACCACCACTTGTCCTGGATGCCGAATGCCCCACTGAATTATATTCAGGAGCCTCCTCATGTTGTGATATGTTTGACAACCCTGTACAAATCCGGTCTGATCTGTGTGCACCAATTGGGATAAGATTCCCTCTAGTCTATGGGCCAGTATCTTCGCAAAAATGTTAGTATCACAATTCAGGAGTGATTTGGGGTGGTGTGACCCACACTCTAATGGGTTCTTCTTTGGTTTGGAGAATGCATATATCATTGCCTGCAGGCCATTTGTCGGCAACCCATCCTCCTTTCCTGCCTCTTCCAACATCTTAGCCATGGCCCCAGTTAGATCCCCCACAGTTCTTTATAGTATTCCATAACAAGCCCATTGGGCCCTCCTGCTTTCCCAGTCTTCATTAGTGCTATTGCCCCCCAATCTCCCTCACTGTTATCTTCTCCCCTAATTTCTCCCTTTCTTCCTTTGAGAGTTCCAGCAATCTCACTCCGTCCAAGAATTGGGTCATCAAGGGTTCTGTGTCCCCACAATCTGCCTCGTACAGGGCCTCATAGAAGGCCACAAAGGTCCCCCTTATTTTCTCATTCTATGTTTGTAGCTGTCCCCTCCTGTCCTTCACCCTGATAGGTAATATTTTTACTGCAAGGTAGCAGGGCAACAGGCAGATGGCCACCAACTTAGTTAATTCAAAAAAAGTGCAGTGCAGGGAATTCATGTGCTACCAACAGAAGGGATAGCACAAGATGCAAAGCATCAGGTTTTAGTGACTAGGAGTCATGGGATTTAGGTTTCATGTGGGCAAAGGTAGGGTAGAGGCAGTGAGTGGTAAAGGGTCCTTTTGAAGAGGTTTAATGGTGGAAGCATTTGGAGAGAGGAGGGCAGAGAGTTTCACAGATTCAGGAAGTGAAAGGAGAAAGCAGCCTTTCCAGCATTGGAGTGAAGTAATGGAAGGGCGAAGAAGCGGAGGTCCCACGTACAGAGGCAGTAGGAAGTTTGCGTGGATGGGGATAGGAGAAAGGTGAGATAGGAAGTGAGTGTGTCAAACCAGTACTTGGCTGAGATGATAGAGATGTGATGGTTTTGGTGTGAGGATAGGGAGAAGAGTGATAGGGAAGAGTTGAGGGTGCAGTGATGTGTCCTGGGAGGGGCGTTTAAGGCAAAGCAACAAAAAGCATTGAAAAAGACATCCAATCTGGAAAGGATGGATGCAGAGGCACACCTGTAAACAACAGCTGCATAATCAAAAAGTGGAAGGATTGTCCTGGTGAGGAGGATCTGGCAAATGGTGAGGGAGAGGGCATCTTTATTTCTGTAAAGGGCACCTAGCTTGTGGTGGAGCATGGAGTGAATGTGGTTGATGTGTGTGGTGAAGTCTAGGCAGCTGTCAATCCAGACACCTAGGTACTTGTAAACCAGGACTATATCTAAGGTACTGCCATCAAGAGTGGAGAAGGGGGGGTGGAGTTTGGTAAGTTTTTTGGGTGTGCTGGAGTTCATGGATACAGTTTTTGTAGTGTTTACTTTTAGCTGGTTGTCCTGGAACAAGTTCAGGATGGGACTGAAATCTGATTGTAGTAGGGAGGATGCCTTGGAGAATGATGTGCCAGAGGTGTAGAGGCTGGTGTCATCTACATGTAGGTGGCTATAGGAGTGATGGTAAACGAGGGGAAGATCATTGAGGAAAACAGAAAAGAGAATGGGACCCAAGACAGAGCCTTGTGGGACGCCTGCTAGAATGGGGAGAAGAGTATTACCAGCCTGGATGCATTGGGATTGGCCTGAAAGGTACGAGCAGAACTACTGGACTGATAGGGGCTAGAGTCCATCTAGTTCAAGCTTGGTGAGAAGGAGTGGATGGGAGACAGAATCAAAGGCCTTGGCTAGGTTTATAAATATGACAGAGGTGAGGTGGTCTAGGTGACATCAGTCACCCGACGTAACGAGGAAACCATGGAGTGGTTCTTTTTAAAACCCATTTGGTAAGGGGACAGGAAATTTAAGGAGGTGAGGAAATGGCAGGGTCTGGTTAAGACAAGGGACTCTTGGAGCTTAGTCAAGACAGGGAGGAGGGAGATAGGGCAGTAGTTTCCTGGTAGAGCCCAGTCTCTGCATTTACGAAAGGGGATTACTGTACTTTTGCAGATTTCCAGGCCTGTGGGATGGAGCCAAGGGTGAAGGAGAGATTAAAAAGATGTGACAGGGGGTGGGCAATGGCAAGGGCAGATATCTGAAGAAGGAGGAGGCCGAGCCTGTCAGGACTGGATTTATGTGGGCTTAGGGATAGGAGGGCATGAAGTGCCTCTTGGGTTGTGACAGGGGAAAAGTGAAAGTCATTTGGGGTAGGAGGAAAAGGAGGTGCTGTGGAGGGGTTAGCAGGGGAGTCAGGAGATGGGCAGAGGGCTGGGGAAGGAGGGTGGGCAGGGGTGGAGGTAGGGTGTAGGTCATAAAAAGTTTTTGGGTAGAGGCAACAGTGAGAGGGTCAGAGACTATGGTGCTGTTGATAAGGAGGGAGGGAGGAGGAGGAGGAGTTAGGTGGGGGGTTGAGAAGGGAGGAGAGTGTGTGCCAAAATTTATGGGGGGAATTAAGGTTTTCTTGTGGAGCATTCTTAAAATAGTGGGATTTGGCTGTTCTAATAGCTTTGGTGCAAGTGTTTCTTAGGGCATGATAGGATGTGAGATGGTTAGGTGATAGAGATATTTTGTAGAAAGCCCAGGCATGGTCGCATTTTTTGAAAAGTGTGATGATGTCAGGTGAAATCCATGGGTGATGAAAGTGTCTCATCCTGCGTCTATGCACAGGGGCATGTTTGTTGCAAACATTATTTAATATCTGGCAGAAGTGGGAGAGTGCTGTGTTGACATCTGTTGCAGCGTAGAAAAGGGACCAGTCTCAGGACACAAGATCACGTAGTAGGTAAGTGGTGTTTAGGGAGCATTTGGAAGGTAAGGGAGGGGAGTGTGGGAGCTGAACTTTGCGAATAAAGTCGGTCGTGAGGTGGTCACTGAATAAGTCAGGGAGAGTGCCAGCAGTGGAGATACGATGTGGGTGTGAGGACAAGATCCAGTCCAGGAGGGTGTGGTCATGGGAGCGGGGGTTGTGTCTAGTGGGTTCATCGATAATCTGGCGAAGGTTGAGAGACTCTATTTGTTGAGTGATAGGTTTAAGGACAGGATAGGACCAGTTCAAGGTAAAGTCACCAAGGAGGATGAGTTCGCCTGAGGAGAGGGAGGAGATGGTATTTACCACAGAGGAGGGGAAGCTTTAGGAGATGAGTAAAGCACACCAATGATGATGGGGAGAGAGGATGGGGTAGCATCTTAATAAGGAGGATCTTGTGGGTTATAGGGGTGGTAGCAGTGGCGGGCTACCCTGAGCAACCTAGAAGTGAATGTCAGTACCTGCAGTTTAGTGAGCTAGGTCCATCTGTTGCTGTTGGGGAACCTGCAGTGAAACCAGGATCAAAATGTGGTCCACAGAATCAATCAATCATGGTCCTCTGACAAGTGAGGCACACTGAAAATTTTTTCAACGTCCTGTGGTACCTGCGGTTTAGTGAGCTAGGTTTATCTGCTGCTGTTGAGACAGTGGGGAGTGTGGCATCTTAAAACAGAGAGTAGCAGCCTGTGAATAAAACATAAGACAGGATTAAAGGGTCATGTAGGGAAACAATGGAGGGGTCAGGGCAGAATCGGAACAAAGATCAGGGGGAGTGAGGGGGGCAATGGCGGTGTCTGCCAGCACAGTCAAGTTCAGCCACTAAACAAATAAAACTCCTGTGCAACTAAACAAACAATTTATCCTGTGCTCAGTTAAATAACAAGAATAATCCTGTGCTCACAAACAGTGCAAGAAAACACTTCCATCACCAACTATACCAGTTCTTAAGGTACTCCTTACAGACATACTAGTTTCAATGGAGCAGCCACAAGTGATTAAAGCACCCGCTAAGGATTGTAGCAACGCGCAGTGAAACCGGGATCAAAATATGGTCCACAGAGTCAATCAGTCACAGTCCTCCGACAAGTAAGGTACACTAAAAATGTTCTTTTTCTACCCTGAGCAGCCCAGAAGTGAACATCCTGTAGTACCTACAGTTTAGTGAGCTAGGTCCATCTGCTGCTGTTGGGAGGGTGGGGAGCGCAGCATCTGAGCGCGAAGGGCAGCAGCCTGCAGCTTAGTGAGCTAGGTCCATCTGCTGCCATTGTTAGGGTGGGGAGCACAGTGTCTGAACAGGTAGAGCAGCAGCCTGCAGTTTAGGGAGCTAGGTCTGTCTGCTGCTGTTGGAAGGGTGGGGAGCACGGTGTCTGAACATGGGGAGCAGCAGCCTGCAGTTTAGTGAGCTAAGTCCATCTGCTGCTGTTGGGATAGTGGGGAGCGTAGTGTAATCTATTGTCGTGTTTACATTGCTGACATTGCTCCTTCAGTGTAGCGTTGCAGAGCTGCCCCAACCCAAAAGACGCTTGTCTCATGCATCTACACAGCCCCCCTTAGCACCGATATAAGACGCACTGGAGAGGGGCTGGGATTTGGGGCAGTCAGCTGATGGAAGCACCAGCAAGGTGTTTAATGTGGGAGCGAGTGGTGCAACCCATCCACACGGCCGCTTAAGCCACTTGCTCCCGAATGTGTCCCCAGACTTTCTGGGAATGTGGAGCAGAGCAAGAAAGCAGCTTACCGTGATTCAGTAAGCGTCCACATGGCATTTTCGCAGCAGCAACCTGAACGCTTGAGTTGCTGCAGTGCAAATGCCACCACGTAAACACGGCTTATCTAACAAAATGTTATGATTTACAAGATCAAAAGCTTGGAGAAGTCGACAAACAATGCACACACAGAGTCACCCCAATCCAGTGTACTTGCAACTAAGTTTATGAACTTCGTAAGAGCAGTGCTGGTCAACAAGCTCTTTCTAAAGCCTGGCTGGGGCTTCTTTTAGAACAACATGAGATTCTACATATTCATATAGTTGCCTCCGTATTCTTTTTTCAAATAGTTTAGAAAGCAGTGACAATAAGGCCACTGGTATATAATGTAAACTAGGTATTACTTTTACACATTTTCAGGACGCAGGAATGATACCTTCCAGTAAGCTTCTACTGAGCAGATTTGTAAGTACCAGTGCAATAAATGGTGCAGCTATCTTTAAAAACGTACTGTCTAGTTGATCAAAGCAGGGGGATATTTTTGTGTTTAGGCTCTTTAGTTTTTTTAACATCTCTTTTTGTTCTATAATTTTAAGATAAAATGTTAGCCTACCACAGGGTTCCCCAGCATTTTGGTCTGCTGTTAAATCATTTACTGATCTACTAGCATCTATCTACAAAAGTACTGGTTTAAAATATTTGCTGTTACTTCTGGGCTTTGTTCCTTTCCATCCTCTCTACTAAATGTTATACTTGATTTTGTGCTATTATATGTATCAAAACATTTTATTTTAAAGACCAGTAATGCTGGCCCTCTGGCACAGCAGTTGGATGTCCGCTTGCGACACCAGTTACCCGGGTTCGGAAATGATCCTGGGAGCTCGAGGGACGGCCGGGGGAGGAGGCTTGAGAATCCCAAGGGCAGCTCGCCTTCTCTGGGGGGAGGGGGGGATCCAGAGCTCAGCATCTGGTCTGACCTTGGGTGGAGACCCAAGGCACAACAAGCCAAAGCCAAAATGGGGGCGACTGGACATCGGCACTCAAGCTCCTTGAAGTCAGGGCACACATCACATGGAGAACACCGGAAAACACCCTGCAGCACTCTAAGTAGATGGAGCACTAGGTCCCGATCCCCAATGCCCCTACCGGCCCCAATGATAGCATCCTGAAGAAAGACAGACACATCAGGGTGTAAAGGCCCCCACCCCATACCCACCTTTGGGATACAACCATGGCTCCATGGGGGATGGACTGCACCGGGTTCTAGGTAGGTGAGCGGGGACTAATCAGGCCATAGGTGTCTCCTGAAAAATGGAAGTGCTGCGGGAAGGGGGAGCATAAAAAAAAAAAAAAAAAGATCAGTAATTGGCTGGATTTGTTGTATTTTTTACCTTGTCTTTATAATATTTTGCTGTTCTGGGGGTCTCAGAACCAGCAAATGACCCACAGAGAGGAAAAGAGAGATGGAATTCCCCAGAGACAAAGGAAGATCCCCCTGTCATAAAACAGAAGAGATGGTTGAGGTATGTCTGATCAACTGAGGAAGAAAGGAAGTCAGAGCATCAGAGGAAATGTTCCAGGAAGGCCTTAGGTCTGGGATGCTGGTTGGAAAATAAATCTCAGTTTGATAGGCTAGGGATGGTCCGGGTCCAGGGACACAGGTGGGTGGGCCCTGCCATCTCAAGGCTGGTCTTTGGACTCAAGGTGCCCTGGTAGATGGTGTCATGGCAGAGGCTAGATGGAACAAGCCATTCCAGCAGGTTAGGGTCTATTGTAAATGGCCATAGCTGAGTGTAGTCTAGTAGGTTGCAGTGGTCCCAAAGGGGGACTGATGTATAATAATGTACCGTATGTAGTGATGAGCCAAGTATAAAATATTTGCTTTGTGTATTAATTTGTGAAATTCTGCCACTTCGCAGACTTAACCTGCCCTGCAAATTGCCGCTTGAGCAGTATAAAGTAAACTTCACAAAGCTGCAAATTGAGAATTTCATCAGTGAAGTTGTCTTCCGGGGAAGTTCTCTTGACGGAAGCAGTGTACCACATGACTGAAGGTCACTTGGCACAGAAATGATGTGTATGCCATGAGGAGGCTGTGTTTACTGCATTCTTAAGAGGAGAGCAAAAAGTCTGTCCCTATGCGTGTTTGAGCAAAAAGCGTTTTAAATCATTTAAAACTGAGCTTTTTGACTTGAGATTTCTTACAGTGTGTTCTGCTGTACCATGTGCATCTAGATTTTGTTCTCTGGTTCTGCTTTTAGAGATTATTTAGTTTAAAATAGGGTTTTTGTTTTGTCTATGGAAGCACTGCTGTGTGTGTGAGTGTGTGTGTGTGGGGGGGTGGGGGTGGGGGTGTAAGCAGCCAGGCAGCCCTGGAAGGTCTGTAGTTTTGACTGATCAGATTTGTCTTACTCTTTTCTCAGTCTTTCTTCTTCATTACTTTTTGCCTGTAGTCTGTAATTTCTCATTTTATTTAGCAACTTAGGTTTTGTGTGTTTAGTCAAAGTATTTAGTCAGTATCTTTCAATATTAAATTTAGTTAGTTGTCTTAAAGTGACAGGGCAGGATTCTCAAAGCATATGTGCTCAGCGCATCTTGGCTGCCCTGGCGCAACTGAGATGTGTCGAGCCAAAACTGTGGTATTCACAGTAGATGCTCCTGGTGCAACCTCTCTGTGAACACCACAGTTTTGCCCAGCCCAAGAAGTGTCAGTGCATCCCCCTGCTTGGGCTGGGAAACCAGGGGGGCAATGCATCTCCAGATGTGCTGTGCCCATAGTTACCATTCACAGCCACCAAGGTGCAATGGGGCCATTTGCATATCATTATGACCCCATTTGCACGAGTAGTGCAGGGATGCATCCAGCAAGATGTGCCGGGAGCCCTGCAAGTAAGGCCCGATCGTGCCCACAGTGCAAACATGGACAATTACCCTGGTAGTCGTTTGGACCCCCCTCCCACCCCGAAGTCGGGTCGTATCTGTAAGAAACTCCAAAACACTCCCTGGTAGTCTAGTGGACCCCTCCCCGCCCTGATCCGATCACACTGAGGACCTGAATTCTAAATTCACCCTGGTGGTCCAGTGGACCCCCCCACCCTCTCAGGCACCCTCTCCCCAACCTGCTCCCCCTGTCCCAGCAAGTCCCGACAGAGCCATCTGTAAATGAAAGCTACTGTACTACTGTAAGCCCATTGGAGACCCTGTTGACTAATGGGCTTAAAGTGCGTACTGTAGTCTGTCATTCACAACTCTGTGAATGACCTGTTTAATTTTCTTTTTGTTTAAGACAGCACTGCTGATACCACGGGGGAGGTGTGGTCATCTGCCTTTCCGTTTTACTGCAGGCTTTCTGTAATATTGTCAGATATTCCATAATATTGTAAGAATATTATGTATATAAAAATGACTGAGAAGAGATGCTCTGGTTAAGGGAAAGGTGCCAGGAGGCATCAAAGATGTCAAGAACTTGGGTGGGGCAAAAAGGGTGTTGTGCACCTTCTTTAGCTAAAAAAAATTTATCTGTAGTAGCATCTTCTCTGGTGGCAGGTACTAGTAAAGGAACAGTTGTCATCAGTGGTGGCATTAGTGTAGCCAATTTTTTTTCAGCTGCATCTGAGGCATCCATGCTGGTTGGGGTCATAGAAACACAGAAACAGAAATTGACGGCAGATAAGGACCGCAAGGCCCATCCAGTCTGCCCATTTTTTCTATCTTATGAACTTCCTCCAACTGATGATTTTGTTGGGCTTCACACAGGTAGTTACTGCTGCAACCCATATTTCGGGGTCACTCTTTGGATCTGGTGTTCCTAATGGGGATGGAGGTCACCGATCTGGTGGTGGAATCGGTCAGATGGTCCACCATCACTCTATAAGGTTCAGTTCTGTGGCTTCCTCTGTGAGACCTGCTGCTGTGGAGATGGTCCAGTACCGCCCATTAAGGGGTGTTACCCCTGAGGGTCTGATGGCAGTGCTGGACCTATTGAGTAGACCATTGGAATGCTCAGATCCAGGGGAGCTGGTACTGCACTATAATGGTGTGGTGGTTAGGGCCCTGGATTCTGTAGCTCCTGTCCGGGTTCGCCTGCTCCCTCTTCACTCTTGATCCCCTTGGTTTGATGGGATTCTGAGGGAGTTGAGGAGAGTAGGGTAAAGGTTGGAACGTTGTTGGTGGAAATCCGGTCTGGAAGAGGATAGACTTAGGTTGATAGCCCATTATTTAGACTATCAATCAGCAATCTCCCATAAGAAGGCAGAGTTCCTATCCAGAGAGATAGCTGCAGCAAGGAATCGACCGGCTCAGCTCTTTTGGACTGTGGACAGGCTGTGCAATCCAGCCTGTCTTCAGGGCCAGAGAGCCTTTTCACAATTGCAGTGTGAAGAGTTTGCTCAATTCTTTGCAGATAAGATGTCCTCTATCAGGTTGGAGATCCACTTGACTCGTTCAAATGAGCACAGCGGTGGTCAGTGTGAGGACACAGGCACCCAGTCTACATGGATGAACTAAGACCAGCCAGAGATCATGGACATTGTGAAGAGGGTTCGAGGCATCCGACCAACTTGCTGTAGTTTGGATCCTGGTCCAGCACACCTCCAACACGCCTCCTTGTGGGGTGTGTGGATGTTATTGGACCGATCCTTGCTGAGATAGTCTGGTGTTCATTGGATAAGGGTGTGTTTCCAGACCCCTGAAGGAGGCAGTGGTAACACCCCTTTTAAAGAAATCTTCCCTCGACCCAGACTGTCTTGTGAACTACAGACCTGTCTCTAACCTGCCCTTTTTGGGCAAGGTTATTGAGAAGGTAGTTGCATTGCAACTTTCTTACCACACACAAGGTCTATGATCCTCTCCATTCCAGTTTCAGGAAGAGGCATAGTACCAAGACAGCTCTAGTTCGGATACTTAATGATCTCCTGATGGCGAGGGATCGGAGGAGCCATTCAATCTTGGCTTTCCTTGATCTCTCTGCAGCATTTGACACCATAAATCATGGGGTGCTGCTGGAATGCCTGTGGCTACTCTGTGGACTGTCAGGGATAGTCCTCAGTTGGTTCCATTCTTTTCTCATGGGCAGGACGCAGAGGGTGGTATTGGGGATTTGTTCCTCGGCTCCCGTCTGCCTGCCCTGTGGGGTGCCGCAGGGTTTTGTGCCTTCCCCCTTGCTGTTCACAGTGTACATGCTGCCATTAGGAGACATTATTAGGTGGTACAGGCTGAGTTTTCATTGCTATGCTGATGATACTCAGCTGTACCTATCCTTTGTACCCGAACTGAACAACGCGGTCTCGGTCTTTAACAACTGCCTTGCCGAAATTCAGGATTGGATGGGTGCTAGCTGGTTGCGATTGAATCTGGATAAGACTGAGGTGCTGGTGGTGGACCCTAGTCATCAGGTAGAGAGGTTGACTCTTGATCAGCCGTATGGCATTGTGCTATGGGGTAATCAGTTAAGACCCTCTGAACAGGTGCAGAATCTGGGTGTTGTGCTTGACGGCGAGCTGACACTAAAAGCCCAGGTGTCGGCAGTCATTAAGTCCTCATTTTATCATCTGAGGAACATCGCCCAGATAAAACACCTTGTTCCGCTCGAGGACCTTCCTATGCTGGTCCATTCCTTTGTGTCTTCCCACCTTGACTACTGCAATGCTCTATACCTAGGGCTACCGAGGATGGACCTCCATCGCCTGCAGCTGGTGCAGAACGCTGCAGCTAGGTTACTGACTGGCTTGTCTAGAACTAGCCATGTCACCCCTGTGCTCTGCAAACTGCACTGGCTGCCTGTGTGATGGAGGATCACCTTCAAGGTCACATTGCTGACCTATAAGGCCTCACACAGACAGGGACCGGGTTACTTGCAAGACCTCCTTTGACCCTATTGCCCCCTCTGCTCTCTCCGCTCCACTGATGAGGGATTGCTAGAGGTTCCCAGGGTCTGTCTTCAAACTTTGGGTGCTAGGGCATTTTCATTTGCAGCCCCGACCCTGTGGAATTCTCTACCTCGTTGGATTAGAGTGCCTGTCCACTGAGACTTTTAAGTCTTCCCTGAAGACATATTTATTTAGTCTAGCCTTCGGGGATAATATTTAATTTATGAGACTCCTGCCTATTTTATATGTTTAAATACGTTTTATTTAATTGATTATTTATATGTGTTTTTGTATTCGCACTTTGATATTGGAAAAGCGCGTTATAAATAAAGTTTGATTTGATCTGAATGTGCCATAGGCCTTTATTCTGTCAATGGCCTATTTATTCATACTCATCTGTATTGCTCCCTTATGCCTTTCCTATGCCTGTCTGAAGCCCCGCACATCTACCACTTCCTGAGGTAGGCCGTTCCATGCATCCACCACTCTTTCTGTGAAAAAGAACTTCCTTCACATTGCCCCTTAATCGGCCTCCCTCTAATCTCATGTTGTGTCCTCTTGTCCTGCTATTTTTCTTATATTGAAACATGTTAGACTCTCTCTCCTTGTTAATGCCCTGAAGATGTTTGAATGTTTCAATCATATCACCTTTCTCTCTCTTTTGCTCTAGGGTATACTTATTGAGCTCCGTTAATCTGTCCTCATATGTTTTCTGATGCAGTCCCTGCACCATTTTGGTTGCCCTTCTCTGGACTGCCTCCATTTTGTTAATGCCCTTGTGCAAGTGTGGTCTCCAGTACTGCACACAGTACTCCAGATGGGGCATAACCAGTGTCTTGTAAAGAGGGATTATTACCTCCTTCTTACGACTTGTGATACTCCTACTAATACACCCTAACATCCCTCTAGCCCTACCAACTGCTTTAGTGGTCTGCTTGGATGATTTCAGGTAATCTGTAATGATGATACCCAAGTCTCTTTCTTCCCCTGTGATTGCCAGCAACTCCCCTCCCAACCTATAGGTAACTTCAGGGTTTCTCTTCCCTATGTGCATGATCTTGCACTTCTTTGCATTAAACCCCAGTTGCCACTCTTTAGACCATGTTGCCAGTTTTTCCAGATCTCTTCTCATTCTGCCCACCCCATCTGGATCATCTACTCTGTTGCAGATCTTGGTGTCATCTGCAAGTAGACAAACCTTACCCTCCAGTCCATCTGCAATGTCACTGATGAAGATATTGAAGAGGACTGGCCCCAGGAGTGATCCCTGAGGTACCCCACTTGTGACTTGCATGTCTTCTGACTGTATACCATTTACCACTACTCTCTGTTTTCTGCCTGCCAACCAATTTGCCACTCAGTTGATCAACTTCTGACCCACACCGAGCCTACCCAGCTTATTACTCAATCTTCTATGTGGAACAGTATTGAAAGCTTTATTGAAGTCAACATAGGTGACATCAACTGCACCCCCTTAGTCCACCACTCTGGTTACCCAGTCAAAGAAATATTGACTGGGTAAATCTATGTCGGGGGATGCACAACAACAGGAAGGGCTCAGTTGTGAGGGAGACTGACACAGCACCGTAGTATTTATCAGCATTATATATAGAAACATATACAATGGTGGCAGAAAAAGATCAATGATCCGTCCAGTTTGCCTGTAATTCCCTATCAAACCTGGGACCTATTGTCCATACAGGGAACTAGCCATCACTAGCCAGCCCCCAGTTCACCCTCCCTACTTCTACCATCCTAAATAATCACTGTGCCATTCACGCTGTCCAAGCTGTGCTTGAAACCATTTATGGTTTTGGTACCCACCACCTTGGCTTCCAGACTGTTCAATGGTTCCACCACCCTTTCTGTAAAATAAAACTTTTTTATATCCCTCTTGAATCTACCTCCCATTAGTTTCCACTTGTGCACCTGTGTCCTTGAACTGTTACTCATACTAAATAGTTCTTCACTGTTGATCTTGTTAATTCTTTTCAGGACCTTTAAGGTCTGTATCACATCACCCCTCTTTCGTCTGGTCTTCAGCAAGGACATGTTCAGTGCCTTGAGCCGATGCTCATAAGATCTGCACTGCTGGCCCTAAGTTATCCTTGTCATCCTTCATTGCACTGTCTGTAGCGTCTGTTTGTCTTTCCTGAGATGAGGACTCCGGAACTGGGCACAGTTCTCCAGGTATGGTCTCATCAGCGATCTATAAAGAGGTAGTAATATCTCTTTTCTTCTAATGTCAATACCCAGAAACACATACAATGAAGGCAGAAAAAGACCAAAAGTCATTCAGTTTTCCCAGAGTTCCCCACCCACTCTGGGACCTATTGTCCACACAGGGCTTTATCCCTCCCAGTCCACCCAACTGTTTCTCTTCCTACTGCTACTGACCAGAGCAACCACCAGACTCTTCGCTCTGCCCTACCCATGCTTGAAACCATTTGCAGTTTTGGCACCCACCATCCTTCCTCGCAAACTGTTCCATGGCTTCACCACCCTTTCAATAAAAGTAGAGTTTCCTCACATTCCTCTTACACACTCCCCCAGCAGTTTCCACTCATAACATCGGGTTCTTGACTATATACTCCTGCTAAATAATTCCATGCCGTGCACCTTGTTTATTCATTTCAGGAACTTAAATGTATATCATTTCTGGGACTTGAGAACATTTTGATATATCATAATTTAATATATTGTGCATTTATGTGCAATAATGTGCCTTACAACTGGTGGTGTAGTAGGAGACTGTTATGATACAGCAGTATATATCATTTCTAAGACTGCTGAAACATTCAGAGTGTAGACCATTTTTGTGCTTTTTACATGCACTATATACCATAGTACTTTACAGCAAAAATAGTAATGAGAGACGAGAGAGAGAGAGAGAGAGAGACAGCACGAAGACTGCACAAATACACGAAAAAGAGATCATTAGAGCGGAAATCAGAAATCTTTTTTATACATGTCTGTCTCTCTCTATATATCTTTTCATTTTTCTGGAGACAGAGAGCAGACAGCAGAATTAAACAGAATAGATAAGAGATTGGCTGAAGCACACAAGTAATGTGGAAAGGTAACTAGAAGTTTACAGCAATAGCAGAAATGGTATGGTATGGGTATGGTATGACATGATAAAATTGGATTCGTATTTCATATGAGTAGGAGACTCAACTGAGCAAAGCTCATTTACAATGAGGTCCTTTTCAAGTTTGTCATGTGTACAAGTGCAGACAAACTTGTTGATATGAGAATTGTTATGGAGGGGTGTGAGGGGGGTGCGTCCACTGGAAAGCTCAGTTCAAGGGGTAGGTCTGTGGCAGGCAAATCATCAGGCAGCTGCTGATGACACACCTTCTGGTTTTCAGGTGGAGTTGGTAAAGATTTCAAAGGACAGAGCCGAACTAGTAGTGACACAGCTCGTCCTTAGATATTTACATAATCCCCGTTCCCTGTCATCAGCTGAGAGCTGTTGTAAAGTGCCTTCTGTATATGTTCCTGCATCAGCATCACACTTCTGAAGTTGTCTGTCTCTCTCTCTCTCTTTCTCGCTCTCTTTCTTTCTGTCTCTCTGTCTTCTCCGTTCCCACTTGGTCCCCCGCCAGCTTCCACCCCCCCAAAAGAAGCTGCAGGCAGCAGAGTGCGGTATTATGGCAGTTGGGCAACACAAGTGAAGAAGACAATCACAGAAGTATCCCAGCAGTCAAACTGTAAAATTCTCCTGCTCCCACCCACTGTGTGCTGTCCACCCTGCACCCTCCTGTACCATTCCCTTGCCGACATCGGGGTGCTGGTGCCCAGTCCCCATATCGCATGCCTCTCTTCCCCCACTATTGTGGCAGACTGGAAGCCTGTCACTGTGTGCCAAGTTTATTTTTTTTAGCTTTCTGACACTGGGATGCCCACTTCTGGTGTCGAATGTCTCCCCCCCAAGCCATTTTCACTGCCGACATCGAGGTGCCCAATACCCATGTAGGCCTTATGTATCCCCCTCAAAAACTCATGTGGCACACTGGGAGCCCACCCAAGTGTGCCCAAACGTTTTAAAAAATGTTAACCTATAAATAAAATAGAAACGATCCTCTAATCTTTTTTTTGTTTGTTTTGTTTACCTGTAAAAAAGAAAACAGTCCATCATCAGCTCCCCAGTACCCCCTCTCCACCCTCCCACTGAGCACCCATCTCCCTGCATCCCCCCCTTACTTACCTCTGGAGGTTGGCGCAGTCATCTTCTCTGGACTGGGGACACACCTGCACTCTCAAAGCCAACTGGCAAACAGAAGAATTAAAGGTAAGTGCATATAATGGGACTCAATGGGGGGGGTCAATTTAGATTGATATTGTAGCCATTTTTAGGAATTTTGGCCCCAAATTTTCAACATGGGGTTCTTAGGATCCCTCCTCATGAACACTGTCACTGTCATTTCGTTACTTGATCCCAAAAGGTGATTTTGACTAATGAAATGACAGTGCCACTGTTCATGAAGGGGGTCCCAAAAAGCCCATGTTGCAAATTTGGTGAAGTAATTCCAAAAAATTACCTCATTACAAGAGTGCATTGTGCAGTTTCCACGCACGCTCATAACTTTGCCAATTTTTACTCCAGGTTTTCAACACTGCCATTTTTCACACCACCTTATGAACAGTATAGCTGTCATTTTTTGCATCCTACCCAAAACATGTTTTTGCACCTGTGGCACAGAATGGCACGGTCACTCTGTGAAATCCCCCTTTAGAATGAGTGAACAAAATTACAGTGGCACTCTTCATGAGGTGAGGTCCCAAAAAGGCCATGTTGAAAATTTATTGAAACAACTCAAAAAAATGGCTGAGTTACACCCGGTCGTTCAACATTATCTACGCACGCGTGTTACTCAGGTCATTGTCAGTATTTTCACTCCAAATTTTCAATATATCCTTTTTATCACACCACCTCATGAACAGTACAGCTGTCATTTTTCACATCCTGCCCATAATGTGTTTTCACACCTGTGGCATGGAATGCTGTTTTCCCATGGATTTGAAAATTTTCACCTACAGGCTTCATGACGTGAGGTGATAAGAAGACTGTGTTCAGCATTTGGATGAAAAAAATTACAAAGTTATGTGCAGTTGTTACAATTTCAGTATGCATGCTAGTAACTGCAGAACTCTTAAATATTTGCATGCCACATTTAAAAAAAAAATATTTGTACTCCTGCTCCACCGCCTTCTCTTTATGGAGGGATCTCCAGCCCCATCCCCCAACATCCACCAGCCGGTGCCGACCAGCTGCCCCCAGGGCTTACCCCCCCCGGCAGGGTTGGCAAGGGAGCCCACCCTCACCAAGACCAGATCC
The DNA here is from genome assembly GCA_016271365.2 of Neoceratodus forsteri. Taxonomy (NCBI): domain Eukaryota; kingdom Metazoa; phylum Chordata; order Ceratodontiformes; family Ceratodontidae; genus Neoceratodus; species Neoceratodus forsteri. Next base: position 1,397,057,266 of record CM028129.1, on the reverse strand, counting down.
AGTACAGGGGTCGGCACCCTGACACTTCAAGGGCGGGACCTGCGAGCCTCCTTCATCATCCGCCATGAGCTTTTTTCCTCCTGGTTCCCCCCCTTCAGGGGCGGAGTGTGCAAGGATGCTGATGATGGTGCCATGCACACTCCTGTGTGTGCACCTCATCAGGCATCTGCTTTGCCTCTGACCCAATGTCTGTAATGTCAGTGTGCCAGACCCCCAGCCGCCACTGGGGGCCAGGCATGCACCGACAACTGGTCGCCCCTCACCCTGGAGAAGGAAAACTGTCCCTGGGGTGATTGATCCTTCTCCTCCCCTGCTGACCCACAGCAGCCCATGCTCTTTCTTGAACATGGGTCACCAGCATGGTGCAAGGTGTGTCATCCAGCGCCTCGATGTCACTGAGCTGGCGATGCACCTCACATTTTCAACTTAGCCTTCTTATTACCCAAGCTACTATATTCAAATGATGTACAAAATATGACAGCTTGTCAAAACATAGTTCAGGTAGTATTTCAACGTCAATGTATTCCAATGGGATTTTCAAATTAGTGGCATAACTTGGCCATTTTTAAACATTTTTGCCCCAAATTTTCAACATATGATTTGGGGACCCCACCTCATGAACAATGCAACTGATGTTAGCTAAATCGGTCCTGAAAGGTGATTTTGAGTTTAACAAATGGTTGAAAAAATGGTGTGGAGCACAGGGGTTTGGCTTCATTGGGGACTGGGGTTCCACCTGGAGGGACAGCAGCCTATACTGGCAGGATGGTCTGCATCTGTCCAGGAAGGGAACAAGTCTTTTGGGCAATAGGTTTAAATGCTTCATTGGCAAGCCTTTAAACTAGTCAAGGGGGGAGGCACTGATAAGCAGAAAGAAAATCCCAGCCTCCCCCTACAAAACAGGGTACTAAATGAGAAAAAGACCAAGGTAGAAAGGTCAGTGGGGGTTGCTGCTACAGAAGGTAAAGCCATCAAAAAATGGAGAGCAATGAGTACCAATGCCCGTAGTCTGGGTAACAAGCTTCCTGAATTAGTGGCCTTGATGGAGGAGGAAGATCTGGATATTGTGGCAGTCCAGAAACATGGTACACACAGAACCATGACTGGGACGTAAACATACCAGGATACACTATCTACAGGAGGGACAGGGAGGGTAAAAGAGGAGGAGGAGTAGCTCTCTACATAAGAGAAGAAATCAAAGCAACAGAACAAAAGGGTAAACAGGGAGGAGAAGAAGCACTGTGGGTCAATTTGGAGGCAGGCAATGGCACCTACAATCCATTAGGGTTGTATACAGACCCCTTCTCAGGGGGAGGAAATGGACAAGGAATGATAGAAAGTATACTTAGAATGGCAGATAAAGGGAGATATTGCTGATGGGTGATCTGAATAGCCAGATGTTAGCTGGAGTGCAGTTGCAGCAGCCACTTCTAAGAGTGGGTTATTCTAGATGCCCTACAGGGGCATGCCTTGAGACAACTAGTATTGGAGCCCACTCGAGAGGAGCAATCTTAGACCTGGTTCTCTCAAATGGAGATGAAGAGAGGATCACAGATGTAGAAGTGGGTAGCCATCTGGGAACTAGCGACCATCGAACAGTATGGTTCACAATAAACACAGCAAAAGAGTCAAGCCATACAAAGACAAAGGTACTGGATTTTAGGAGGGCTGACTATGTCAAAATGGGTTAGTGCCTAAGGAATGCACTAGCAAATGGGCAGGAAGGAGGGGTGGAAGAACAATGGGAAATAATAAAAACTGCCATCACAGAGGTAACAAGCCTTTGTGTAAAGCAAATAAACAAAATGAAATGAGGTAAGAAACCACTATGGTTCTCAAAGGAAGTGGCAGTGAAGGTTCAAGAGAAAAAGAAAGCATTCAGGAAGTACAAGGAATCACAGAAGGAACAGGACAGAGAACTGTATCAGTTAAAGCAAAAGGAAGCTGGAAAGGCAGTCAGAACAGCAAAGGCCCAAACCGAGGAAAAGATAGCCAACTCAGTTAAGAAGAGGATAAAACCTTTATAGGTACATCAGGAGCAAAGGAAGACCAAGGGAGGGATAGTGGAGCTTAATAAAGGGAGGAGGGTAAGGCAGAGGTGACTGTGAAAAGGCAGAGATACTAAACAAATATTTTTGCTCAGTATTTACAAAGGAAGAGGGGGGGTACCTAAAACAAACAATAGAAACACTCTGGATACAGAAGTTGATAATAGCCCATTTACAGAAGAAAGAGTTCTGAAAAGAGCTCTTAAAACTGAAGGTAGACAAAGCAATGGGGCCTGATGGGATTCATCCCAGAATTCTAAAAGAACTAAGGATAGAACTAGTGACACCACTGACTACCCTCTTTAACAAATCATGGGAGGATGGGGTGGTACCTGAGGACTGGAGGAGGGCAGATGTGATTCCTTCACAAAAGTGGGAGCAAGGCAGAAGCAGGAAACTACAGACCTGTTAGTTTAACCTCAGTGGTAGGAAAAATGATGGAATCACTCTGAAGGAAAGAATATTATGTATCTAGAGGCCAGAGGGGCACAGAACCCAAGGCAGGATGGATTCACAGTGGAAGGTCATGCCAGACAAATCTGATAGATTTCTTTGACTGGGTGACCAAAGTAGTTGATCAGGGAGGGGCTGTGGACATGGCCTACCTAGACTTTAGCAAGGCATTTGACACAGTCCCACACAAAAGATTAATATACAAGTTAGCCAGCCTGGGAGTGGGTCCCAAGATGACAGCCTGGGTAAAGAATTGGCTGGAGAATAGGACACAGAGAGTAATAGTAAATGGAGTCCACTCTGAAAAAAGGGGGGTTAGCAGTGGGGTACCACAGGGTTCAGTATTAGGACCGGTCCTCTTCAATGTCTTTATAAGCGACATTGCAGAGGGACTGGAAGGAAAAGTATGTCTCTTTGCAGATGACACAAAGATCTGCAACAGAGTTGATGCACAAGGTGGGGTGGAAAGGATGAGAAGGGACTTGGCAAGGTTAGAGGAATGGTCAAATGTATGGCAGCTTAGATTCAATGCTAAGAAGTGCAAGGTAATGCACCTGGGAAACAAAAACCCAGGGGAAGAGTACACAATGGGGGGTGAGATACTAACTAACAACAAAAATGGAAAGGGACCTGGGGGTAGTCATATCAGATGACCTAAATGTGGGCAAGTAATGTGAGAGGGCAGCAAGGAGGGCTGGGGGGATACTGGGATGCATAGGGAGAGGCATCATCAGTAGAAAACAAGAAGTTATTATCCCTCTGTACAGACAGCTGGTGAGACCACATCTGGAGTACTGCGTGCAGTTCTGGAGACCCAATCTCCGCAAAGACATAGACAGGATGGAAGCTGTCCAGAGGAGGGCAACTAAAATGGTGCAGGGTCTGCACCGGAAGACATATGAAGAGAGACTTAAGGAGCTTAATATGTATAGCCTCGAGGAAAGGAGGGAGAGGGAGGACATGATAGAAACTTTCAAGTACCTCAAGGGAATCAACAAAGTCCAAGAGGGTAGCATCTTTCAAAAAAAGAGGTGTGCAAGAACAAGGGGGCACAATTTGAAGATAGAAGGGGGCGGCTCAGAGGTAATTTAAGGAAGTATTTTTTCACAGAGAGGGTTGTGGATGTATGGAACAGCCTTCCAGAGGAGGTTGTGGAGTCAAAAACAGTGGTGGAATTCAAGCATGCATGGGACAGTCATAAGGCAATTCTAGGGGTTGGGGGTAGGAAGAAGTAGGCTGCTGGTTAACTAGGATCTGCAGCTTATCCATCAGGTAGGGAAATGGGCAGACTGGGTGGGCCAAGCGGTCCTTATCTGCCGTCAAATTCTATGTTTCTATGTTTGCTGTTGTTGCGCAAAATCACTTTTCAGGCAGGAGTACAAAAGTTTATTCACCATTGTTTATGAGGTGCGGTCTTAAGAGGACTATGTTGAAAATTTGGTGCAAACATATTAAACAACAAAGAAGTTATGAACATGCACTGACATTTGCAAATGCAGATTCATAACTTTGCCAGTTTTCAATATTTTGACCCCAGATTTCCAAAATAGCCATTTCTTCATAGTACCCCAATCAATGCAGGCTCGTAACACCCCTTCCCCATAAAGACACCAGTGCACACGATGAACATTCAACATTGACAAGTGTTTGTTTACAATAGATACAGTTGCCTAAATCTGATACAAAATATAAAATATTACAAAACAAATGACTTTAGTATACATAGTACACTGATTATTAATACCAATTATAAAATCATTTCAGATAACAAAATACATAGGTTCCATACTAACCAGTATCCCAGTTGGGGCAACAAACTGAATTCCTATGTGCCTGACTAATCAACCATTTTCCAATTCTGATTCTAATAATTTTACTGTCTGATGGTCTTAAATAGGAAGACAGGGTATTCCATAGGGAAGGGCCCATTGTAAAGATATGGGATCTACCCACTTCAAGGTTATATTTCCTTGGAAGAAATTCCAGACCAGAGGCTGATCTTAGACTTGCCTTAATTTTTCTAAATGTAAGGTTCATTAATAGATAACATGGCACTAGGTTTTTGTAACATTTATACATAAACATGGTTATGTTATAGTTTCTCCAATAGTTTAATTTTATCCAACCCCAATTTTTTTTAATAGGTCACAGCTATGTGTCAGGAAATCAGGCGTTGGGGCAGCATAACAGAAAAATGAAGACTTAATTTTTTTAAAAAACATTTTAATTTTTTGGGGGACTATGTAAACAAGAAACATAGGTGAGGAGGAAACATGAATCACTTTCTAGGGCTATGGCATAGGTGGGACAGAGAGTGCTCCAACACCACAGAGATCTGCCAATCCCTTAAGGAGAATATTCTGGTTGGTGAGCAGCATCTGGAGTGTAGCCTCCATGGACACAACTCTGCATCTGAGGTCCCTCATCTCAAGGTGGTGTTGTACCACTTCAGGTCATGTAACAGTTAACAGGCGAGAGGGGGAAAGGATCTGAAGCTGAAATCTTAGATGCTGTCCTCCACAGCCTTTGAATCTGATTGCAGGTTGCACTCCCAGTCCCCTGTGCTTTCCCCTATAGCAACTGAGCACATTGTTGTCGCTTGCTGCATCCTCCCCTGTAGCACAGAAGGAACACTACATGTGGCACCACCTCCACTCATCTCAGCTAACTTCCAGTGCTTCTCCCACTCATGGTGGTGCTTTAAAGTAGCTGTGCTGTCTACCAGTGCCTCACTGCATGCCCTTTTTCCCATGCTGAACAACTGTCTGGCAATAGTTACATTTACAGTACTGTTGTTTGTGGGTCCATATCAGAAAAGACCCAAACAAGGGACTTGTGCTGCTGCCTAGGGAAGGAGCCAGAGGTGGCTAGTCTTGGGGACTCCACTTCAGGGGATCAGCTGGCAGTGGTGGTACCATGAAGGGGGCACTGGGGGCTGATCTCCTGCAGGTTCTTCTGGCAGTGATAAAGAAGGGCCAATGGGGGGGGCTGCTGCTACTACTACTGTGATGGTTCCTCCTCCAAATGAAGAATCCACTGCTACTAAAGGCTTCTTGCTGCCCATTCCTCTACATCTGATGCTGCTGGTGCCACCCACGGAGTCCTCTGTAGACATATGGGATGGCTATCCCATTTGTTGACCTCATCCCCCTTTCCTCATGTTTACCAGTAGCTTTGATCTGAGAAAACTTCACTCACATTGACAAGCAAAGTTGCCAGAAAATGGCCTAAATGCACAAACTGATTTACAAAGGGAAAGTTGGCCCCTTTGCTGGAACTTCACCTGCAAATCCAAACTTCACATCTCTAACAATATGTGCATGATTTATCACTGTATACACCCATGGACTATGTAAAACAGCCAAGAAATCCTCTGTGACATTGTCTCAATAGCTTCTGAATCCACTTAGTGTGGCTTTTGGGTCTAAAGGTGCTTTGGTCACATTTGATTGCCCCAATCCTTAAAATACTGGATCAGGCTGCCATATTCACAACTGGAGTTAGTACTCCCAGGGGCCTTAAAGTCTTTACATTATGCATTTAACTTGGAAATCTCTGTTTATGGTGGCAATTATGTCAGCCAGAAGAGTCAGTGAGTTGCCAAACCACAGTACTGAACCTAGCTGTTTGTTATGCCACAATAAAAGAGAAGACCTTAGAGCAAATGTTCAGGTTTTGCCAAATGATGTGTCAGAATTTCAACTGAACAAGACTATAATTATACCTGCAGTTTTTTCCTAGATACCACGCTACTATACTCGGTAGTAAACTTGGTAGTAAAACAGAAGAAGGCAATTGCCCATTGATTTTGTCTCCTGCCTTTGTGGAACTGAAATCCAAGAGATATTCATTAAGTTTTTTTTTTAATGTAGCAACTGTATCTGCAGATATTATTTTCTTTAGTAAAGTGTTCCATAGTCTCACTGCTCTTTGAGTCAAGAATCCTCTTCTGTCATTTTTCTTAGCTTGTTCAGTTTTGAGCTGTTTATTGTGGCACCTTAGATTGAAATCCTGTATATTAAATTCCATATCAAGACTATTTATTAGCTCTTGATCTTTAGCAACTTTATACATGCCCCCCCAACTCTCCAAAGTGTATAGTACCAATTCCCTCAATCTTGGTTCATACTATCTTTCCTTAAGCCTGGTAATCATCTTTGTAGCCTATGCTGCACCCTCTCTATATTGTTAATGCCTCTTCTTTCTTTTTTTTTTTTAGTTACATTTTCTCACCCCATCCATGGCTTTTCTTTGGATTGCCCCTGACACCTGTGCATGCTCCAACCACGTGACATAAACCCTGTGAGTTTGCCCCCTCAAAGTGATGCTATCCCAAGGGATGGTTCTGTACCATGGTGTGCTTGTGGTGGCCATACTGGGGGTTAGGGGCACCACTGATCAAGGAGGTCCTAACACTCGGGGGGGGCTTCCCCAGTAGGTTCCACTCCCAAAGGCCAATGGCGTGCATGGGAGCCCAATAAGGCATGCACATGCTGAGACATGCTGCTGCTCCGGACTCCAGCTGATGTCCTCCCTTCCCTCAAAGGTGCCCCTAACTGTACTGCCATCTGTGGTCACTGGGTGGCAGTAGTGGAGCAAGTGCGGTGACCCTTCCTTCCTTCCTTCTTTCCCAGAGGAGGAGGACAGCAGTCCTTAGGGTGCTCAATTCTCCTCCCCCTGGCCAGCTCTCCGGCAACCTAGGCATGTTCCAAAACCCAGATTGCTGGCATTGCTGGTAGTAGCCCTATTGCTGCACCAGTGATCCAGCCTCTATCTTCTTAGGTATGGGCTCCACAGTGGAGTGCAATAGTCCAGGTGAGGTCTTATATAGGTCTTGTAGAGTGGTAACAATTTATATTCCTTGATATAAATGACTTCCTAATGCAGCCTAGGAGTCTATTAGATGTTGAGATGACCTTGCTACAATGTTTATTTCATTTCAAGTCTTTTTTTATAATAATTCCTAAGTCTTTTTCACTATCCACTGTTCTTAGAGTGGTTCCATTTAGTGTGTACTTATGGTTTTTGTTTTTAGATCCCAGATGCACAACTATGATTTGTTGGCATTAAAAAACATGCCATTTGTCTGGGCCCACTGTTCAACATATTTGAGGTCAATTTCAGTTTGGTTTGTTTGTTCGATTGTGTTTATCAGACCTTCTTATTTGGTGTCATCCGCAAACTTTACCAACCAGCTGTCTACCTTTTTGTCCATATCACGGATGTATAGTGTGAATTATGCAGGACCAAGCACAGACCCCTGAGGTACACAAGACACCTCCCAGTTTGGATAATGTTTTACTTACTCTCTGTGTTCCATTGTCCAACTAGTTAGATATACAAGCTGTTGTTTTGCTATTAAATTCTCATCTTGTGGATTGTTTCTGCTTTCGTATTATGTGGCACTTTGTCGAATGCCTTTTGGAAATCAAGGTATATTATGTCTACAGGAATATTGGTGTTTAGTACATAGTTTACTTTTTTGTAGAAAACTAATGTATTTGTTGTGCAGCACCTATTTTTTTAAAGCCATGCTTGCTCTTGTCCCCTAGATTGTTGGTTATAATGCCAGAATCTAACTTGTCTTTTATAATACTTTCCATTATCTTCCCCAGGATTGACATAGTTTGAACTAACTGTCCTAGCTCTCTTTTTGAAAATAAGCACCACTGTTGCCTTTCTCCAGTCCTAAGGTACCTTCCCTGTCACCGGGGTTTGTTAAACAAGGCTGTCAAAAGTTTGAGAATTACTGCAGTTATTTGACATAATAACTAAAATACTATATATAGAGACCTTCAAAACTAGTAATAAAGAAATATTCTTGGGGTGGTTCGACAAGGAGTGCAAAGAAAGAAATCTCAATTAAACACACTAGTTAGAACACACACGGAAAAATTATCCAAGAAAACATTAAAAACATTTAACTTGGAAAAAATATAAAACCTTTTTGAAAGTAAAAAGGCAGTCATATATAAAAGCAAAGTGGCTGGAGATGTTAAAGGCAGTAGAATAAAAGGATTCAAAAGCCTTCTAGAATCTAGTGGCTAAAGGAACACGTACTTATAAAAACAAAAGTGATACATACATCTCAGAACAACAATGGATCAACCATTTTACAGCTATTTTCAATGAGAACCAGACTGATATTTCATTAATCACACTTGAATTAGATAAGAATACAATCAAATTATTTTCCTTGCAAGAATTGTATATTGCAATAAATACACTTAAAAAAGCCAAAGCTCCAGGAACTGATAAAATTCCTGCACAAAAGCCTGGTGCAATGCATTAACTAGTATCTTTAACACATATATTATAGAAAATGTATATCCTGAGACATGGAGGGGCTGAGATAGTCTGCATGCACAAAAAGGGTAGTTTATCAGATTCAATTATGTATAGACCAATATCACTGGTGGATGTAAACATGAAAATATTTGCAAATGTCATACTAGAGAGACTGAAAGAACAAACTGGTGCAACAGTTGGGACTGACTGAAATGCAGGCAAGCTTTTGGTCAGGTTACTCTACTATAAATAATTGCTTCAAACTTCATCGTCTCATTGAAAAATATGTCTATTTAAGAAAACAAAAACTATATGCAGTTTCTGTTGATTACTCACTTGCTTTTGATTCAATATCTAGGAATTTATTATGGCTTCAAATGTTAAATCGTGGCATAGACCCCAACCTAGTACACATTATAAAAAATGTATACACAAACACATGGGCAAGGGTGAGAATAGGAATAAAGGGGGAATCTCGCAGTCATCTGAAGCAAATAAATGAGTAAGGCAAGAGTGTATTTGGGCCCTGACCCTGTTTTCATTATATAGAGACAACTTGTTGAGGGAAATGGCAAATTTGACATCAGACTCTCCAAAAATATTGAACGAACTATGCCTTGCATTAGCCTATGCGAACAATTTAATTCTGTTCTTTCTTTCAAAGGTGGGCCTAAAAAAAATTAGAATATCTGCTTAAAACAATGGATCACTTTAATCTAAATATAAATTATGATAAGATGGCAATAATCATATTTACTAATACTAAAATAAAGGGTGTCTGGTCAATCAAAACAAAAAATAGAAACTCTAAACTCCTACTGTATGTCTATTTGGGAATAACTTTTGAAAATAATTGTGCTTGGAATGTTCAAACCCAGAAGACTATAGATGCAATAAAAAAAAAACAATAAATGGCCTAGAAAATGTTAATTATAATTATAGGGACTGTCAATTAAGCCATTATTAAAAGTTATAAAAGCAAAATTTAACTCACAACTCCTTTATGGTACAGAGATATGGGACACAAAAAATAGAGACAAACTAAACACTTCACTGTTTAAGAAGCTTTGAAATGTACATGGGTTGGGACACTCCTACCCAGCAGCATATATGAGATCTGAATAAGGAATACACAATATTAATGCATACATTGAAAGTAGAGTCTGAATTATTGGATAAAAACCACAAGAATGAAAAAAAAAACAGATTCCCTTCTATTTGTCTTAATGAAAAAAATAAATGGATGCAGATAAAGTGCAAACAATCAGCATAGCTCATTAGAACAAGGCAATACCTGGTTAAATATAAATTTGCTCTATCTAGAAATATATATTCAGAAAAATCTTACTACAAGTCTTAAGTACAAAAAGTATATACAAACAAAAATCTTACATTTCTGGATTAAGTTAGACATGCATAAGACAGCAGCATCAACATATTCTAAATGGTTTGCACTTAACAATCACCATTTTGCTATTAATACTACCAAGATTCACTAGAAGATCCATCACTGAGAAAAATGTTTTTGTTTTTTTTGTTGACTCTATTTTTGCTCCCACCTGTCAGGGCATCACTCAGGAATCCACTCTCGGCACTAAGTACTTGACTGCCCGTCTGAACTGCGCCAGCCCGACTACTATATCGGGTTCAGGACTCCAGTCTCTCTGGCCCCTTGAGAGGCCCAGAGTCCCCAAGGGCGCTGCCAGGTTCCTGTGGCCAACATTGGTCGCGTGGACCTAGGCCACTGGTGGTTCCATAGCCTCCCTGAAAGTAGGGGATTTTTTCTTATGTGTCCCTCAGCCCACCGCTCCAGGAGCTTGGTTACGCAATGATGTCTGGAGATGTCTGCTACAGCTCTATCCCTCTACGTTGTGCCCCAACATGCGCACGTCCCATCGGCTTCCACCAGGGGCTCCTGTTGCACTGGACAGACCCCAAATCCCTCCCCAGAGAGAGGACAGAAGTCTATTGATGCTCAATCCTCTCTCTCCCCTGCTGACCCCCCGATGACCTGTGCTCGTTCCTGAATCTGGGTCACTGGCATGGCATGAGGTGTGGCGTCCAGCACCTCAACCCTCAGCGCCACCGGGCTGGCTGAGAAAAATGTTTGTTAAATATAAATTTGAAATGTATGAAAGTAACATTTTACTAGCCAACATAAGAATACAACAGGGAGCAGTAAATGGTCCTGCCTTAAGAGAGGAATAGAAAACTTGAAGCACATATGCCGGGATTATAAATAGTATGAGAAGGAATAGGAATTCTGGTTAGGTCCATTCATAAATACAAATTATGATATGGACAAGGATACTTTGTTATCAATTCTAATCCAAAATCAAGACAAATGGACAATGCATAGGTTGGCTAATTATTTTTTGAGAATAAGATTAGATCTACTAAGGTAAAAGGGATGCCCATTTTAGGGTAAAAGAGAAATATGCTCATGATGTACAATATAGTTGTACTCTGTGAAACAACCTGTAAAAAACAAGTTGGACTTAATGGATAATAGAAAATTAAGGGGTGGAAAAGTGTAATGGTCAAAGATGTATCTTTATAATATGTGAATTATGTATATGAATTATGTATGTGTTATTTATCTGTTGTTGTTTTTAAATTGAAATGACCTTGTGGTTGATCAATAAACTATTATCTACCTACCTACAGGAAGAGTACAAGAACGAGGGGGCATGCTATGAAATTGAGGGGGAGGTTGAGAGGGAATGTGAGAACGTTTTTCTTCATGGAGAAGGTGGTGGACACATGGAATATTCTGCCACAGGAGGTGGTGGGAGCAAGCACTGTGGAGGGATTTAAACATGCCTGAGACAGGCATAAGGGAACCTTAGAGGTGGGGTGGAGGGAGGGGAAGACACAAATCAGATAGTGTCAGAGGCCTACATAAGGTATTGGGCTTAAGGGCAGATTAGATGGGCCTGGCAGCCCTTATCTGCCAACAAATTCTATGTTTCTGTTTCCATCTGTATCTTGGTTGTTATTAATATAGGTATAGAAGGATTTGCCATTATCCTTTGTATGTGTTGTTCTGAATTCTAGCTTACTCCTTTCTTTGCTTATTGTGTTCTTTCTAATTTTCAGTTGTTTCCTATTATCAGGGGTTAAATTGGGCTGGAACACACCAGAGATGAGTTCCGTCACCTCTGATTGCCCTCAGTCATTAGTAGAATGCACCTGAACACTGCTAGCAGCCAGTAATAAAATTCCAATTGGCAGGGTGTGTTGATAGTGTACTAGTAGAGACATAAATAAATGTAAAGGCATGCAGATTGTCCTTTACAGGGAGGGAGTTACAGGGTCTGTGAGATAAAGAATGACATCATCTAACAAGGAGATAGCCTGTACCAGTCGGACACTGAATGGGCAAATTGCTATGCACATACGAGAAGTACTGTATGCCTGAAATAAAGTGCTGCTAAGCTAATGATTCTAATTGATTCTTTGTTTTGAATACACACAACAAAACAAGACACAAGGGAGCCTGCATAGATTTTATCTGTAAAGATTTAAAAGTGTTTCCATGAAGAGAGAGAGAAATCATACTCTAGGTCTCTGGACAGAGAGAGAAAAGATTTCAGTCTTTTTTGACAAAGGGCCAGTGAATCCTCTCAAGAAGGATCAAGGGTGACAAAAAGCAAAAGCAGTCCACCAACTACACACCTTTCTACACTGAGGGGGGGGGGAGCAATGAGGTAGAATTCTGCAACAATTTTTGATTACAGTATTTACTTTTAAGGTAGGCTCTGGCTTTTAACTTTTTTATATGTTTTCAGTATCTAAAACAATTTATTGCAGGGATTTTACATGTGGTTAAGCAGTTGGAGAGCTACTGTAGGTAGGGAAACCCTCCGTACAGTGTTTGTTAATGCAGATTCCATTGCTACAGTATTTACTTTGCCTCTGAACAAATGACAAAGTTCTGGTTTGCAGTGATTGTATATTTTGTTGTTGCATTGCTGTATCTGTTTGCTTGCTTTTTTGAGCAGATAAATAGGATGACATTTTAACAATGAACCACATTTTTGTGTGCATCTCCATTTGTTTCGCTGGTAATGAGTAATTCTGTAGTGAAGAGTTCTTATTTCTGAGACTGTGCCAAGCTGGTAAAATGTTCATGAGTTTTTTTTTTCAGAATTAGTTGTGGCTTACAATTACAGTAATATCCATTGTATAGTCAAAACAAAACAAAAGATCCAGAGCACACCCTCCACCCATTGGCAAATCCTTAAACATTATTTGTGCCTCAAATGGCTACTCACTTATTTAATCCCAAATGGGGAGTGGGGGTCTCTTAGTCTTTCACATCAGAGCTCTGGTGTGAAATTAAGCTCAGACACCAGTCGGCAAGGTGGACCTCCCATCGGCTGAGGCCCTATTCTAAAATGCTAACTGTCAAAGTTGGCTGCCTTTTAAAATATAGTGCACTGCCTGACTGGCTCACTTTAAATAAGGTGCAGAACCCAGCCAATATACTGGTGGTCAATGGGAAGCCAGCTAATGGAGACAGCCATAAGTCTCCTAAACGTACATAAAACCGAAATTAAAATTGAGCAGCTGATTTTGGTTTTGTGTACTGCACATTTTGTGCATTTATTAGTTTGTTTGAAGATATGTGTGGATGGTAAGGAAAGTGAGAAAAAATATCAAAATGCAGTGTGTTTTTATTTCTTAGTTCTTCCATTAAAGTAGTTTTACTGCATTTGTGATTTTGTGGTGGGTTTGAAACTTCAAAATGGCAGGGGATATTAGCTGTTATTCTATTTTATATTGCCCCTTATATCCTGTCTTCTATGATACCCCACCCCATTTTGAGTTGGTGTAACTTGTTTTTTATATTTTAAATAATAAAATGAATGGTCCTTTTTAATATGGCTTGGACAGTCCAGGTTTTCAACAATACTCTGTTTCTGAGCACCCATTGTTAACATACACTACATTTTCTTGTGACTAAAATTAACTAGTTTGCATCAGATACTGCTTCCTGACCTTATGGTAAAATAGGTGTACAAAAACTGCTAAGAATACTTATGAAAACCTGGTGCAACTTGAGGTATATATTACAAACAGCACACATTTCAGTACAGTATTTTAGATTAAAAAAAGGGTTAAGGCAGACTGAAAATCTAGAAAGGAGGGTGTCATAAGGGGCGATCTAAAATGGAATAAAAAGTACAGGTCGAAATGTTCACCATAACACACACTCCTGCTTTAATATTTTAAGGTATGCCATAATAGGCAGCTCTTAATCACTGGTAATTTTAGGTGATGGTATCATAAAAGAGCTTTTAGATTTGCTGTCATTTCCTGCCACACTGGCTTTCAAGGTTTCCTTTTTTTGCAAATGTTCAATGTAATGGTTGTAGTGAGCAATATTCAGTGCTGTGTACAGGTCCATTAGCACGACACGTGCAGTGTGACTACCTTAAAGAGCAACTGACACCACCTGGACAAAAGTGCTACATTGCAGAATTAGAATAAGCATACTCCCATTACACCCCATACCAACAACTAGATTTCTATGTTACTTCATTTTAAAGTTATTAGCCATTTTGTAACCCTGATTTCACTTTCTGTTCCAAAAAAAAGCCTGTTTCAGTAAAGAGCTGCTGATGATGTCATCTAGGTCCCTCACAGTTTAGTATTCCCTGTCAGCAAATTTATAGGACCTGTTTCTCCAAAGTTGTAAAGATCATGTGCAATGGTTTTCACAAGTAAAACAGGCAGCACCAGTCAGTAAACTATGTGGGCTTTTTTTTTTTTACCTGGTCTAGGAAGGTTTTTTCTCGACTGCGCATTAGAGTGCACACTAATGTGCATGGCCAGAGTTACAACCGCTGTACTCTCTCTCTCCCTGTCCTCACTCCTCTGCCCCTTCAAAGGCCTCAACATTAGCTGTGGTGTGACTTTCTCTCTTGGTCCTCACTCCTCTGACCCCCCCAAAGGCTTCAGCATTAGTCACGGTGTGGCTTTCTCTCCTGGTCCTCACTCCTCTGACCTCCCAAAGGCTTCAGTATTATCCATGGTGTGGCTTTCTCTCCTGGTCCTTGCTCCTCTGACCCCCCCCGGCTTCAATTTTAGCCACGGTGTGGATTTCTCTTAAAGCCAACACTGGGGTGCCCAATCCCCATGTCGGCAATACAACCCCCCTGCACTGCCACTGAGGGATATTGGGAAGCCCACTCTCCCAGTGTCCCAGTCATTTCTTCCTACCCCTTGCCATCTGGGACACTGGGAAACTCACTCCCAGTGTCCCCATATCTATACCCCCCAATAGTCTGGGACATTGGGGAGCCCACTCCCAGAGTCACCAAAAATCCTTTAGAAATGTAGTTGTAAAAAAGAAAATGGTTCCCTGATGTCTTTTTTTACCTGAAAAAAAAAAGAAAATGGTTCCTCATCATCTCCCTGTCCCCCTCTCCCATCCTGACCCTGCCTCTACACACCCACCTCCCCGCACCCCCTTACCCCATACTTATCTCCAGAGGTTGGTGGGTGTCATCTTCTGTGGATCGGGACACGTCTGGACTCTTCAAAGTCAAACCATGAACTGAAGAATCAAGGTAAGTGCCGTATAATGACTGTCAGTGGGGTTTTCAACTTATGTTGATATCACGGCCATTTTTAGGAATTTTTGCCCAAAAATTTCAACATGGGGGTTCTTGGGACCCAACCTCACAAACACTTGCAGTGTCATTTTGTTACCTGATCCTGAAAGGTAATTTTACGGTCACTGTGTGGAATCACCTTTCAGGACCGATTATCAAAACAATAGTGCTAATGTTCATGAGGTGGGGTACCAAAAGCCTATGTGGAAAATTTGGTAAAAAAATTCCAAAAAAAAGGCCACAGTACGAGCATGTGTTGTGCAGTTTCTACGCAGGTGCTTAACTTTGCCAATATTTAATATTTTTACTCCAAATCTTCAGCATACGCATTTTACTACACCACCTCATGAAAAGTACAGCTGCCATTTTTCACATCCTGCCCAAAATGTGTTTTTGCACCTCTGGTGCAGAATTGTGCAGTCTCTGTGTGAAATCACTTTTTGGGACTGATTAAGGAAATGACAGTTCCAATGTTCATGAGGTGGGATACCAAAAAGCACATGTTTAAAATCTGGTGGAACATTTTCTAAAAGTAGCCATGTTACACTAGTTCATTGAAATTTTGCTACACAAGTGTGTAACTTTTGTAATTTTCAATACTATCACTCCAAATTTTCAACATAACCATTTTTCCACAACACCTCATGAACAGTATAGCTGTCATTTTTCACATCCTGCCTGAAATGTATTTTCACACCTGTGGCATGAAATGACATGGTCATTACATGAAATCACCTTTTGGGACTAACTAAATGATAGTGCCACTGTTCATGAGGTAGGGTCCCAAAATGCCCATGTTGAAAATTTGGAGCAAAAATACCAACAAACGCCTGAGGCTTTAGTGTTTCCAACTGTAATGCCCCACCCCTCCAACCTGCAGAGACTGACAGGCATTGGGGGTGTGCCTTAAATTCATTGACCGTAATGCTCAGGCCATTCCACCCCACACCACGCTACAGACAGTGACAGGCATTGGGGTGTGCCCTGAGGTCTTCGGCCCTAACATTCACCCCATTCTCCTATACTGCATCCATCCCAGCTTATTTCCTTATGGAATTGGGTGAGCATTAGGACTGAAGACCCCAAGGCACACCATGACACCTATTAGTGTCTGCAGTGTGTGGTGGGGGTGGAATGGCATGAGCATTATGGTCAACATCTAAAAGGCACACCCCCAATGCCTGTCAGTCTCTGCAGGGTGGAGGTGGGGGTGGGGGCATTATTGTTGGAAATCCTAATGCCTCATTAAGGAAATAAATCAGGGAGGGGTGGTGGAAGTCACCTACCTTGATTTCAGCAAAGCCTTCGACACCGTCCAACACAGAAGGCTGATTAATAAGATGGATAGTCTGGCCTCGGGGCACAAACTGATAAATTGGGTTAGAAACTGGCTGACAAACAGGAAGCAGAGGGTGGTGGTAATGGGATCCTGTCCGGGGAGAGGGGGGTGATCAGCAGGGTACCTCAGAGATCAGTCCTGATAGCAATCCTGTTCAATGTCTTTATTACAGACATTGTGGAAGGGCTAAAAGGAAAGGCCTGCTAGTTTGCAGATGACACCAACATCTGTAACAGAGTGAATACTCCAGAAGGGGTGGAGACAATAAGCAGGGACATGGAGAGGCTTGAAAAATGGTCTGAAAAGTGGTAACTGAGGTTCAGTGCAAAGAAGTGCAAAATAATCCACCTGGGAAGAGGGAACCCTGGGGAGAGCTACAGGATGTGGGGGAGGTGCTGACGATCACCAAGGAAGAAAGGGACCTAGGAGTTATCAGTTCTGATTACCTAAGGGTGTCAAAACAGAGCACAACTGTTGCAAGGAGGGTCAGTGGAATGCTGGGGTGAAAAAGCAGAGCTATCACTAGCAGAAGGTATGAGGTGGTGATGCCATTGCATAATACACTAGTGAAGCCTCGCCTACAGTACTGTGTGCAATTCTGGAGGCTGCAACGGTGCAAGGACATTGACAGGGTGGAGGTGGTCCACAGACAGGCAATCAAGATGGTACATGGCTTGCAACACAGAACATATCAGGAGTGATTAAAAGACCTCAATATGTACTCACTGGAGGAAAGGAGGGAGGCAGCGGGGGGACATGATAGACACGTTCAAGTACCTTAAGGCCATAAACAAAGTACAGAAGCAGACATCTTCCAATGTAGGAGGAGTACAAGAATGAGGAGGCATGATATGAAATTGGATGGAGGCAGATTAAGTGGAAATGTGAGAAAAGTTTTCTTCACAGAGACGGTGGTGGTTACATAGAATAATCTGCCATAAAGGGCAGAGCCAACTGCCAAACTGAATGCACGCATGTGTTTGGAGCTCCAGAGTCAACCAGTGATTTTCTACTAAAAAACAAGTTAACAATTAATTAGAGGCAGTTTAAATCAACAGATCAGTGTACATTGAATGAAGCTGAACAAATTGATCCTAAATCAGCACAATGGGCAGACATACCTGTAGTGGCCAACAGACTGAAGGAGCATGACTGAAAGTTGATAAGGCCCTGGATAGTTTAGTGCCATGAACTTCTACCTTGATGGCAGAAACTGGGCAACCAACAAATGCTGCTTTATTAAAAGCAATCCAGTCAATGGATGCTAAATTGGAGGCTCTGGTAGACAAAATGACCATGTTGGAAGTGACCGTAGTCAGAGTACAAGGAGAAGTAAAAACTGCATTGGATACTGCTACTAAGGTCATTACAACAGCAGCAGAACTTGTGAAAGAAAACTCGGTGCTCTGTCTATGCCTGAAGCACTTGGAAAACCAGGCCAGAGCCACACATGTCCCAATGATCAGGATGCCAGAAAATGTTGGAGATGAAGACTTCAAAGCCTTCATAACTCAATGGCTAATGGAACATTTGCATTTTCAAAACTTTACCTTCAAGAAGCTGTAATAGAATTACCCCTCAACAAGCTCTGGGAGATGATCCTACTCCATGGACTGTGATGGTTGTCCAGGCTGACGAGGTTGAACCCAATGAGAAGTTATACGCTGCTATAATCATCAAAAACCTAGAATGGCAAGGCAAAGTCATCCACCTCTTCCCTGACCTTAGCGGCTCCACCCTGTCAAGATGGAAGGCCTTCGACGGCATACGACAGCAGCTTTGAGCACTGAGGGTCCAACATATCTTGATGCTCCCTGCCAGACTAAAGATCCTCTATGGAGGTAAGACTCACATCTTTACTGACCCAAGAGATGCAAGTAAATCCCGTGGTCCATATTGGCCATGAGTTTGCAGCCAGAGGCTCCAACTCTGAATCCACAGAGAATTTTTAAAGATTCAAATTTGGACTTTACGAGATTGGTCGGTAAGATTTCAGGACTTGGTTTATGGTGGGGAAGGTCCAAAGGACTGGTTTAATAATATAAAACTTTGAATGCTGTTGGGTTCACATGCAAAATATGATTTAATGCAGCCTGTTTGCCAAATAGTGAACATATACTCATATTGGGACAGTCCGGTGTTACAATACTGCTGTTTGGTTTCACTGTAAGATGGCACCCTCCCCCCCTTACTCCAGATCACAGCACCTCACATTGGCAGCCATCATTCTTGCCACCATGAGGTTTTCAGCCAGCAGGTTTTCCTCGTATCGTTTACTGAATATGTTGCTCCCATTTGGAGCTGTGTGGTTTACTGCAGGTTACACATTGCTGGCTAGTAAAATCGGCTCTTTTTTTGTTTCTGTTTGTAGCTGCAGTGCAGATCTACTCGCCCGCTCTCTCTCTCTCTCTCTCTCTCTCTCTCTCTCTCTCTCTCTCTCTCTCTCTCCCTGGTCCACTTAGGCCAGTGGGAGTGGCTTCTCTGACTAGCAACTTCTTCCTGCATTTACAGTGCAGCTTCTGCCATGCAGCACCCGCTGCTCTCACTGCTGCCTCCTCACTTCTCTGAAGCCAGTGCCAGTACCAAACACCAATACAAATACCTGCAAATGAACATTCAGCATTGACAAATACTTGTTAACCATTGTGTTGGTATTTGTTTAGTACTGAAGAGATACCATCACATGGCAATCAAGGATTATTTGAAGAAAGAAGGTCAACATCAAAAAGAAAAGTCAGTGACTATTTTAGCAATGGGAGTTCCATGGTATGCAGGTAAATGAATATTTATTTTTTCAGATACAAGCAAACTTTTTTTCTGTACCCTATTCTTCAACACAAATGGGAGGAGAGGGATTTATTATATGTAAGTTTTAACAGTATGCTTGCATTGCAGGTCTAAAGAAGGGTAGTCCGAGACTATAGTGATTGAGATTTAGTGCCTAGAAAAATGGCAACTCAATCTCATTGACTGTGATTATGGCTACCTAGGGAGGAGGGCAACTGTATAGAGCAGTCAGCGAAAACCACGGCAGGAACTCATGCGTATACATGAGCATTTGCCTGCGGGGGGGAGACATGGGGAGGGATGGCATATGGGAGAGGTTGTGGCAAGCAGCTGCTGAGCCAGATCACTGGTGTCATGGGGAGGGTGGTTGTCTGGGAATCATAGGGTAAAGGGTTCTGGTCTGTCATGGTGCAGGGTTTTTTTTGCCACCTGGCAGCATGTATTGCCTCAAGATCCCCCCCCTGACAAGCACCCCCCCCAGAGTTGAGAATCCACAAGTAGAAGGTGCAGGGGCACAGCCCCACATTAAAAAAAGAAACTTGAGTCTTGGCGTCATTTTCAGTGCGCTGCTAGTATGCATCACTAAAGTTGTTTTCGTCAACGACACCGCCATAATAGTGATCGGTTGCTCAATCACTGTTATGACATGGAACCCTAAAGAAGTACAGGAGCCAAGGCCTGACAATTCGACAGAAATGGCTCAGGAGGGAACAACAGACCACAAGCCTCACAGCATTTGTGGCAATGATAATGCAAGCCTGACAGACTGCTGGACATCAGAACAGTTTACATACTTCAGATCACAACATGATTGGTTGTGCATTCAAGATAAAAAGCTTGATTGTTTGGTCTGCAGTGAATTGAAGGCACTGTCCATCAACAGAGAGACAGGAATGAGACGCCAGCTATCATCGAGTGAATGACCTGTGCAGTTGCACCATATGGGGACACCAGACAAAAGCAGCAATCACTAAGGAAGAAGATACATGATCACAAAAAATCAATGGCCGACCTGGGAGCATTAACAATAATAAAAAAAGGAAAGAAGAAGCTTTGAGTGCTAATTTGCTAAAGGTGAAAGAGGATAATGCTGCAACTACGAAATGTATTTTTAGAAACGTCTATTTTATTGCAAAGAAAAACTGTCTTTTCACAGATCATCCTGACCTAGCGGATTTGCAGGCCATGAATGGAATCAGTGTTGGAATAGTCCTACACTCTGATGTTACCTGAGCTGAAATAGTCAATCTTACTGCTAAGGAAATGCGGATGCAACTGATCAGTTTTATTAAGAACACTCACCCACCAATAGGCATACTTCTTGATGAAAGCACAAGTTTGAGCAGTAAATCATGCCTTGTTATTTATAAAAGATGCTCGGTTGGAAATGACAGGCTCATAACAACTTTTCTTGATCTGGTGGAACTGGACGCTGCAAATGCAGATGGAATCATTTCAGCTTCGTTACATGCTTGATATGGGATTGATTAAGCTTTTTTGACTGAATGCCTAGTTAGTCTATGTATTGTCGCTGCTTCAGTCATGACGGGGAGAAAAACTGGTGTTTTTTCCAAACTCAAAGAACCATTTCCTCGACTCACTGGATGGCATTGCTTCAACCTTACACTAGAACTATCTGTCAATGATGCAGTGAGAACTTGCACTGAAGTAAATAATTTCAGTTACTATATGGATAAACTTTATGCAATTTACAGCCAGTCTCCCCCAAAAATCAGTGAGAACTAGCAGCAGCAGCTGTTGCAGTAGATTCACACCTGAAGAGGACTGGGATGATTTTTGGAGTGAGGTGAATTGCTTCTCGTTTTAGAGCAGCACATGAAGTCTGGATATCTTTTTTTTTAAACTTTAATTTTTATTCTTTATACAAGCTCTACACAGTAAGTGTTTACAGCTTTGAGAGTTAGGATACAAACTTAAGACTTTGTACAGTAATACAAACCATTTAATTGTTATACCAGAGGAAACAAGGATCTAGAGAATTACTAGTAAATAAATTCAGCACTATGGATCACCTTAGCCCAAGAGGAGGAGGTATAATATGTCTTAATTTCCTGACAGAGAGGCCCCACCTGATTGAAGCCATGCAACCCACCTAAAAAAAAAAGTCTGGATATCTTTCCCTGCCCTTTACCGCCACTTTCAGTTAGCAACAGAAGACGTCCAGAGACTCAAAAAGAAGAACAATGTTTGAGGGAATGTAAAAACTTGTCCTCTGTTGTTTTCCTTAAGAACCTTGGCCTGATTCTGGGTGCACTGGAAGAACTGAAAGAGCTGTCACAGACACTACAAGCATAGACCATAAACTTATTAATTGCGAATAAACTTATTAAGAGGCAACTTAAGGTATTCAGCAGCAGGAAGGAAAGTAAAGGACATTACCTCCAGCTAGTACAAGAAGCAACTGTTAAAGGTGAATTCAGTGGAGTACCTCTACGGTACATGATGACAGCCATGCACAAATGACAATCAATCAAGGCCAGTTCTACAAGGCACTGATAGATTTCTTGTCTGCTAGAATGGCCACAGAAGAAGACGAGAAGCTTTTTTAGAAAATGCAATGCATTCTGCCACAAACGTGGCCAGAATACTTATCAGTGGAGTTTGAAGAAGGAGATGTGAAGGCACTTTGTGACTTTTTTCTTATAAAATATTCAGAACTGAAAAATGAGTACAGAGACTTAAAAGAAGTGAAAATAAAACCTATGGGAGGCAGTCTTTTACTCCTTTCACATGCGGTGAATACCATTGCAGTTGGTACAGTTGAATGTGAAAGGGGACTCAGTGAAATGAATGACATTTGCACACCCATTTGGACATGTTCGAGCATTGTTCATATCTCCTCACTCATGTTCATCTCTTTGGTTGGTCCACCACTGAAACAGTGAGACGCAACTTCTTGCGTTCAGAAGTGGGTGGTGCAGAGATTATTTGCTGACCATGCTACGTGCAAAGCTTGTAAAACTAAGGAAGACAAAAATGCATATGAATCAACATGGAAAGTTATGAACTTCATCAAAAAAACAGTACTAGGACCAGGGCCGGATTAAGGCATAGACAACATAGGCACATGCCTAGGGCCCCTGCCTGCCAGGGGGCCCCAGCAATCCCCAACATATATTTACTATATATCCTTTTCTTTCTGCCCGAGCTGCGTGTTTTTTGTAAAGGACTCAGCCACTGAGTAAGTCAGGGGCTGAACTGTGACATGACTCTCACCTCCCTGATTAGGTGGTAAGTGCAGCTGACAGCTTCAGGGGCCCCAGCCAGGATGACCTTTAAGGTGTGAACAAGCCCATTTCCTTTGCTTTGTCTCCCACACCCATTTAGAATCCCAGCTTAGAACCTGACTTCTAACTATAAAAGGTTAACAGTACAGTTCAGTGTGTATGCTTTATATTTTATCTGAAGTATCTTTTTTTGGACTTAGGAAACCTTGTATCTTCCTTGAAATTTGAATGTAAGCAATAGCTAAATTTGCTTGAAACCTTTGTACCATTTTTTACTCTGGGTTGTTTTTCCCTCTGCATTCAGATGAAATACCGTTCAATGCATTACTCATTACCTTTGTACCATACTTGACTCTGGGTTGTTTTACCCTTTGCATTCATTTGTAATACCTTTCACTGTATTGTCCATTTCTTTTGTTTTGTACTTCTGTGATGTGGAGCCTTTGTAAAGGTGTCTCTGACTCAAAGGTTTGTAATTCCGATATCTCAATAAATAAAAAATAAATATTTATTTTCACTCTTAAAATTAAGAAATGCACAATAAGTTTCAATAATACAATTAAAAATCATACTCTTCCTTTTTAATTCTCTCATCTTGCTTATATTGAAGTTCTGACCTTGATACAGCTCTGTTTTCAGGGGGAACAAATGAATGTATTTCAAGATTCCCATCAGTAAATCTTACCATTTATGGATCCTGGCTTACTTATCAGTAACAGAAATGTTTTATCCTGGGAATGATTTCAAATTCTTCCTATAATCACTTGCTTTATAGTATAATCTCTAAAGTTCATAACCCCTCTAGTAAACCACAAACTTAACTCCTACACCACCCAGGACCTAGCCTGTTTTAGAGATTGGTCCCAACCCAACAAAACTCCCACATCCTAATTCATACTACCTGACAGGACAGTATGATAACACCCAGATTGTGAGTGCACACGTGTGTTTGGGGGTGGGGGGCTTTGGAGAAGTGCAAATCATGACATTTTGCATTCAAAAAATTATTTTTACCAGGCCTATTAATTATTTTTTCTAAATTATCAAAACTTAGGCTATTGCTATTTTTCCATACTGATAGTATTAGTTTCGTTAATTTGTTTTTTACTTTTTTTTTTACTATCTCTTTATACTCCCCCTTGTACCACGACTGGTCCCTCTCTCCAGGCATCCCAATGTACCCAGTCTGCACCATGAGGATTGGGAGGATGCTCTCAAAGGTGCCACACTCCTATTCAACTCTAGAGACCTGGTTTGACCTCCTGTGTGGGGCGGAAGAGTCCATCCTGCCTCTTCCAGTCCTCAGTGGAATGTCAACCAAAGCTCCTTCCTGGTTCCTCCATGGTTGCAGCAGTGCAGGAGCCCTTTGCCTAGATCGGCCGCGGGATGTTTTTCCTTGTTCTGGTCCACCCCCTGCCAATGTCAGAACTTGAGGAGGACCAATGAGATGGAGGCACACTGAGACGTGCCTCCACTCCAGTCTTCGGCTGACATTGGCCCCTCCCTGTCTATCTGCTTTCCCAACTGCACCAGCACCACCTGTGGTCACCCAGGCAGTGACAGTATAGCAGCGGGTCCAGCATCCCACCCCTCCCCAGAAAAGGAGAGCAGCCATTGGGTGCTCAATCCTTCTCCCTCCAGCCACCCGGCCAACACCCGGTGACCCGAGTCTGTTACCAAACCCGGGTCACTGGCGTGGTGCGGGGTATGGCGTCCAGCACCTCAACCCTCAGTGCCACTGGGTCAGCCAGTTTCATTAATTTTGAAACATTTTATGCCACTTTTTAGGGACAGTAAGAACATTGTTTTCATATTTCAGTAACTGATATGCAATAGCCAAGAGGTGGGGTCATGGCAAAGGGGCATGGTTACAGTGAGGGGGCCCCAGATTTCTCTTGGGCCTAGGACTCCAGGTTGCCTTAATCTGGCCCTGACTAGCACACTTAGATTTCATTTGTGACTGAATCAGAAATTGAATAAAAAATGCAAAAAACATCGAACCATTTGTGTTTGATTAGAATTGAAAACTACTTGTTTTTAGATAGTGAGTGTAGCTGCTATGTGTAACTGGGCCTCTTTGAATGCAAATGGTAGTTGTATTTATAAAATGGGCAGAAAACTTCCTCACTCCTGATTGGCTGACAGCCTCTTTCAGCCACGTCCTTACCAGGACATAACTTCACAACCAGCACTACATGTGCCATGGAAGACTTACCATACATTGAAATCACTGCTTTCCACCACTCTCCCACTACAGCTCCTCAAGTAACATCGGACAGAACCAGGAGAGTGGTGGCACCAACAAAGATCCCCCCCCAAAAAACCTTCCGAGTCCAGCTCCCGTTGCTCCACAGTGTGCCCAGCATGTAGTGATTCTTTCTGCCATCTCTAAGTGACAGTCTGTACCCCGTCCTGTCCTTGCAACATTAACGAGCCCCAAGAAACTGATCACCTTAGAGCATGCTCCCGCTGCTGTACAGTCTGCCCATGGCAATGAACCAGAGAGCCTTACAGGTACCTCGAGTCTGTCAACCATCTGCACTCTTGATCCTCCAACCCTCAACCACCCCTCTCCGTGACTCTGTCCAGCACAGCAGATAAAATACAAATCCACTCACTGTATCGACACCACAGAGCAGAACTTGCGGTTTGAAAATCGCAAACTGGAAACTGCTGTCTACGGTAGCTGTCAGGGGACATGCTCGCTCACACTTAAATGGCCGGTACCTCAAAAAAAAACGTCAACGAAAGTCAAATAAAGTAAATAAATAAAAAAAAGTGTTCTGGGACTCACACAGCTGAGATGGGAGACAAATAGACACCACAGCAGAAACCGCTCTTTAAGGCGCATGCAAAGGGACATGGTGGATCACATTCAAGGTACCCAATGACTACAACTAAAATAACAAAAAGTAAAATAAAAAGAAGTGTTTTTTCACTTGTGACAGACAACCGTTGGGCAAGAAAAACAACAAAACCCTGTAGTGCCGGGATGATATATATTGCCTGGTAGTGTGTACTACAGATGGGACTATTTTTCTATCTTCTGCATATTTACCACTGAATTTGTATGATACTTCATTGACTAACTTTTCATTTTTACTAGGAGGGTTTATGAAGGGGGGCCATTTTATAAGTGCAATAAGACTCTCTGAGGAGTGGGTTATGGCCTGATAACAGCACTTTCCAGGTGCTAAAGGCACTCAACACAAGTGCCTCATGCCTCATAACGCACCTGGGGTGTGCTCTTATCAGGCCATAACCCACACCTTGTCATGTCTTATTGCTGGCGAATTGCACATATCCTTGAATGACCTGAATGATTCTTTGAGTGTTTGATTATCCTGTACCCTAAATATTATTTGTATGTATGGGGTGGGATATTCAAACAGGTTGCAGTTGCACCATGCACAACCCATTGATGCGTCCCAGTGTATATTCAAAAGGGGAAAGTGTGTGGCATAAATTCCTATGCGCCGAGGCACATCAGTAATGTATGCGGCACAAGTGTGGGGGGGGCGAGCCTATGCATATTCTGCACATCCCGATATTCAGCCCGGGATGTGCTGTGAATATGCAGGTGCAACCCCTACATGCGCCGCACACAGTTAAGCCAAAAAATAATGGAGCAACATCTGGCCAGCCACAGGTGAGCTGCCATACTGCAGTGCGTAACACAGCAGCTGCCAGCTGTGGGTGGCCACCCAAGCTCTGGCAGCAACGTTCAGTGGCATAGAGCCCTCCCATGCCCGATCGCGTGCCGTATAAATGAAGAACCTCCCTGGTGGTCCAGTGGACCTCTCTCCTTGCCCGATCATGGGCTGTAATAAGAATTAATCTCCCTCGTGGTCCAGTGGACCGATCTCTATGCCCGATCATGGGCAGTATTATCATAATCACTTCCTGGTGGTCTAGCGGTACCCATACCCCCCTCCCAACCTGCCTACTCATTCCCGACAACCCGTTCCCCCCAATCAGTGGAGAGGCAGCACCCCACCCACAACCCGGGCCTGCTGGCCACTGACAGCAGGCTGCCAGAAGCTCTGGCTGGTCCACAGCATAGGCCACTGGGCGCAGAATATGGCTGTACTGTTATTAGTTCCGATGCGTGAATGGATCCATTCATCATCGGGACTGTGTAGCACGGTATGAGTCACGCCATTGGCCCACGCCAGGACCAATGGGCGACAGCTGTACCTGTATCGCCAGTCAGCAGGCGGCTTGGGGTGGTGCTACTGCCCGCCACTGACCAGGGGGGAGCAGGGTGGTGGGAATGAGTGGGCGGGTTGGGAGAGGGGGTGCAGGAACTGCTAGATGACCAGGGAGTGATTCTGATAGTACTGCCCGTGATCAGGCATGGAGTTCGGTCAATTGGACTACCAGGGAGGCTAATTCTTATTACAGCCCGTGATTCGGCATGAGATCGGTCCACTGGACCACCAGGGAGGTTAATTCTTATTACAGCCCATGATCGGGCATGGAGATCGGTCCACTGGACCACCAGGGAGTTATTAACTATTTACGGCCTGCGATCGGGTATTGGAGCGCGTTGCTGGTGGGGGCAGGGGGCGTCGGTCCCCAACACCTGCTGCCTGGCAGGGCGCCAGGCGCAGGTTGCCGGGGATTGGTGCACCTGCATACAAATGGGACCATAATGACACGCAAATGGCCCCATTTGTGTCTTGCATGCATTATGGCCCCATTTGCTTGTCTACCACTGAATATCATGGTTGATTTTCCTAGCGCAGCGGCACTTGTGATAGCGTATCCTCCTGCTCCTGTCTGGCCATTTGCGCTGGTACAGTGTCACTGCGCCATGCGCTATGCGGGTAGCCACGGAGCGATATTCAACGGTGTTGAGCCATGGCGCAGCACCATTGAATATCACCCTGTCAGTGCCCTGGCACATCCCAGTTGCACTGTGCCCAGGCTTGCGCCACAGCCTGGCATAGTCTGAATATCCCACCCATTGTGTCTATATTAATGGTTTGTAAATCATCTGTTTTTTAAGTTTTTTGTACTCTGGTCACCCATGAAAATGAATGTTTGGCCCATGGTTTTACCAGATTAAGTAAATAAATTAAATCAGAATTAAATGTGTGGTGTGTGTGCTGCCTGTCTACTATTAAGTACTTTATTATTACATTGTTGACTTTGCTTATTGATTTTGTACTTTGAAAAAATAAATACATTATATATATATAAACATTATTATGGTTTAATGCATATGTATTGGTTTAGAAAGTTAATAAACAGTTAAACTAAATGTCAAAGGTGAAAATGTGATCGTCTCCATCTTTGCACGCATGTGTAGAATTTAGCTTAATATCGACGATAGGTGTTGTGTTGGGATAACGTTACTGGGGTGATTAGGCACGAGGCTTTGCGTCGAAAAGCGACTAATCACCCCAGAAGTGACGTTATCCCAGCACAACACACACCCTGGAGTGCATTATTGCAATTATACAATGGCTTGCTTGTAAATAAAGGAAAAAAAGAGACAAAAAGGTATTTATTTGTCTTTTTTTTTATCATTTTTGTGTGTGGAAGGATATGTTCTGAAAAAAAAATCCACAGTTTCTATTTTGACCACTAGATGGTGCTGCTAGTGTAACGTGCCTGTTGCTTCACTTCTTACAGCTTTCCATTTCTGACCACCTATAACTTTCACTGTGTCCTTGTGTTTTACAGTGGCATACAACACATGCTGACCGTAATTTATATGCTGTTGTGGTATGGCTTTTAAATATTTTTTATAATCACGGTCAGGGACACAGAGAAGACTGGGTGAGCAAGTGGGTTTGAGCACAGCCGTTGTCACACTTTTCGCAATAAACCAAGCGACAAGTGAACCGCGAGACCGGTAGTTATGGCCTCAGCGGTTCAGTAAAGGAGCTGGGAACGTAAAGCAGTAAGGAGGACTTTTTATTTTTTGTTTCTATCAGTGAATGGTAGTGCTGCTATTAGGGTGGGGGTTTCAAATGATTACGCTAGTGACAGAGATGCGTGGGTGAGCAAGTGGTTTAGCACATGGCTGTTTTCATCGTTTTCCCCATGAACCGAGCGACAAGTAAACGCAAGTAGAGCGGGAAGTTACGGGTCTCACAGTTGAGTAAGCAGCTGGGTTCAGGGAAGAAATGGCGAGGAGAAAATTTCTTGTTTGAGCTTTGTGTGTTGGGGATTTTCTGGGAGGGAGGTTTTAAAAGAGTAACGGCAAGTTGAGACAGCCGTTGTACAAGCGGGTGACAAACGGGGATCACCGATGTCGGTTGTGTGCATTGATCTTTATAATGCTTCATGCGGTCATCTGTGTGCTGGGACTTGACCCGTGATGTTGTGCTGGGATAACATCACGGGTCCAGTCCCAGACTGACCAATCGGAGCCCACGACTTTTTCTTGCCATTGTATAATTACTAGTTAGTAACATAGAAACATGGACTTTGACGGTAGATAAGGATCATTTGGCCCACCCAGTCTGCCAATTTCCCTACCTATTGCATAAGCTGCAGGTACTAGTTAACCAACAGGATACTTCCTCCTACCCCCAATATAATTGCCTTATGTCTGTCCCATGCATTGTTGAATTCCCCCACTGTTTTTGATCCCATGTCCTCTTCAGGAAGGCCATTCCATGCGTCTACCACCCACTCCATGAAAGAATACTTCCTCATGTTGCCCCTGAGCCATTCCACCTCTATCTTCAAATTGTGTCCCCTTGTTCTTTCACATCTCTTTTTCTGAAAGATGCTACCCTCTTGGACGTTGTTGATTCCCTTGAAATACTTGAAAGTTTCTGTCATGTCCTGCCTCTTCCTCCTTTCCTCGAGGGTATACATATTAAGCTTCTTTAGTCTCTCTCTTCATATGGTTTCTGGTGCAGACCCTGCACCTTTTTAGTTGCCCTACTCTTGGGACTGTCTCTATCCTGTCTATGTCCTTGAGGAGATGGGGTCTCCAGAATGGCATGCAGTACTCTAGATGGGGTCTCACAAAATGGAGGGTAATGAGTACCAATGCCCGTAGTCTGGGCAACAAGCTCCCTGAGCTGGTGGCCTTGATGGAAGAGGGATGGCTGGATATCGTAGCAGTCACAGAAACATAGTACACAGAGAACCATGACTGGGATGTTAACATACCAGGGTACGTAACCTACAGGAGAGACAGGCAGGGGAGAAGAGGGGGAGGAGTAGCTCTCTATGTAAAGGAAGGATAAAAGCAACTGAACAAAAGAGTAAATAGGGAGGAGAGGAGGCACTGTGGGTCACCTTGGAGACTGGAAAGGGCACCACAATCTGCACAGGGGTTGTGAACAGACCCCCATGTCAGGGGAAGGGAATGGACAAGGATATGATAGAAGGCATTCTTAGAATGGCAGAGAAAGGGGAGATGCTGTTGATGGGAGACCTGAATATTTTTTTTTTTTTTTTAAATTTAAGTTTATTGATTTCAACAAATACAAACAGAGCAAAGCAGACAAGATACAGACCAGTAATTCAAACCCACCCATACACACAAAAAATAAATGCCTCAGGTAACAGGGGGCTTAAGCAATAAAAACAAAATGAGTAAAACATAGACAATACAGTCCCCCACCAGACCATCTAGAAAACATAACCCACCCCCACCTACCCTCCCCTCCCCAAGGTGCACCCGCGGATAATTACAACACAAAGTCAACCAGAGTCCGGATATCATATTCACATTATCTACTCATTTATAACCTAATTTAACAGTCAGTTAACAGACCAGGAATCTTAAAATTAACTTCCACTATGACCGTCTAACATTATGACAAAATAACATAACTACATAATAACATGAGGGCCAAGGGATCAAGCCAGGGAGACCTGAATATGCAAGATGTTAACTGGAGCACATTTGCTGCAGCCACATCCAAGAGCAGGACCATTCTTGATGCCCTACAGGTGGCAGGCCTCAGACAGCTATTTTCAGAACCAACTCATGAGGAAGCAATCTTAGACCTCGTACTCTCAAATGGGGCAGTGAGAGGATCTTAGATCTAGAAGTAGGTTGCCATCTGGAAACAAGTGACCATCAAACAGTGTGGTTCATGTTAAACTCAGCTACAGAGTCAAGCCATACAAAAGTGAGGGTACTGGACTTTAGGAGGGCTGACTTTGGCAAGATGGGAGAGTGCCTCAGAAAAGCACTAGCAAACAGGCTAGAAGGAGGTGTGGAGCAACAATGGGGAATCATCAAAACTGCTATCACAGAGGCAACAAGCCTTTGTGTGAAGCAAATAAACAAATCAAAACAAAAGAAAAAGCCACTATGGTTCTCCAAAGAGGTGGCTGTGAAAGTCAGGAAGAAAAAGATAGCATTCCAGAAGTACAAGGAAACACAGAAGGAGCTGGACAGAGAACTGTACCAGTTAAGGCAGAAGGAAGCAGGGAGGGAAGTCAGAATAGCAAAGGCCCAAACTGAGGAAAAGATAGCCAACTCAGTTAAGAAGGGGGATAAAACCTTTTATAGGTACATCAGTGAGCGTAGAAAGACAAAGGGAGGGATAGTGAGGCTGAATAGGATGAATAGTGGGTGGGCAGAGGGAGACAGTGAAAAAGCAGGGATACTGAATGAATATTTCTGCTCAGTATTCACAAAAGAGGAGGGGTAAGTGCCTAATCCAGTTAACAGAAGCACTCTTAATAGGGGGTTCGATCCCAGTCCTTTCACAGAAGAAAGGGTTCTGCAAGAACTCCTAAAACTGAAGGTGGACAAAGCAATGGGTCCTGATGGAATCCACCCCAGAATTCTAAAATAATTAAGGGAGGAACTAGTGAAACCACTGCCTACTCTTTCTAATAAATCATGGGAGGATGGTGTGGTACCCAAGGACTGGAGGAAGGCGGATGTGATTCCCCTTCACAAAAGTGGGACCAAGACAGAGGCAGGAAACTACAGACTTGTCAGTCTGACCTCTGTGGTAGGGAAAGTGATGGAGTCACTTCTGAAGGAAAGAATAGTTGAGTACCTAGAGGCCAGTGGGGCACAGGACCCAAGGCAGCATGGATTCACAGCGGATGGTCTGTCAGACGAATCTAATAGATTTCTTTGACTGGGTGACCAAAGTAGTAGACCAGGGAGTGGCTGTGGACATGGCCTACCTAGACTTTAGCAAGGCATTTGACACAGTCCCACACAAAAGATTAATAGTCAAATTAATCAGCCTGGGAGTGGGTCCCAGGGTGGTAGTCTGGGTAAAACATTGTCTCCACACAGGACACAGAAGGTAATTGTAAATGGAGTCCACTCTGAAGAAAGAGGGGTTACTAATGGGGTACCACAGGGTTCAGTATTGGGTTCAACATTGCCATCTCTTCACACTTCCCTATGAATGGTACAGTTGTCATTCTTCACATCCAGCCTGATCTGTGTTTTCGTACACCTGGTGCAGAATGGCATGGTTGTTGTGGGAACTCATTTCAGGACACATTAACAAAATCACAGTGCCACTGTTCATGAGAAAAGGTCCCAAATGCTTTCATGAGGTGGGGCTCACAAAAAGGCCATGTTGAAAATTTGTAGCACAAATATCAACAAACGTCTGGGGCATTAGGGTTTCTAAACATAACGTCCCACCCTGTGCAGACTGACAGGCATCAGGGATGTGCCTTTGGATTGCCAACTGTAATGCTCATGCCATTCCACCCCCACCCCACCACCCTGCAGCCAGTGACAGGCATCGAGGTGTGCCTTGGACTCTTTGGCCCCAGAGTTCACCTCATTATACTATACAGCACCCATTTCAGCATATGTCCTTATGGAATGGGGTGACTGTAAAGCCAAACACCCCAAGGCACACCTCAACACGTGTCGGTGTCTGCAGGATAGGGTGAAGTGAAATGGCATGAATGTTATGGGCAATGACCCAAACGCATACTCCATTACCTGTCTGTCTCCACAGGGTGGAGGTGGGGTTGGCGTGAAGTTCAATACTTCACTGCCATTCCATTCTGCATCTCTCTAACTCCTGCATTTCCAGTGCTAATACCGGCAAGCAAACATTCGGCATTGACAAATGCTTGTTAGTATTAGTTACAAGGTGGAACTGGATCATGTTGCGATCACTATTCTCCAAAGGTTCTAATATTTGGACATCAGTTATTCCCTCCACTTTATCTGTGGTGACCAGATCCAGAATGTTGTTACTTCTGGTAGGTGCATCACCATCCGGTATAACCCATTATTTAGCAGCATGTTTATGAAACACTGTTCTTTGGAGTTTGATGTTTTAAGATCATCCCTGTTTATACCTGGGAGATTGACATCTCCCAGCAATAATATTTCCCCATGTTGGACTAGTTGTGAAATGTTTTGCATTAGGTCTAAATGCTCCTGTCTAGTCAAATCAGGGGGGATAGCATACCCCCATCATTAGTTTTTTTCCCCATTTCTTGAAATTTCAGCCCACAACTAAAGGTGAGCAGGCTGCAAAGCCTAGACATTAGAAGGTGTCTTGGTTTCTACAAATATAGAACTGAGAAATAGAGAAATAATAAACAGTTGTGTATACTCAGAACTATTCTTGGTTTGTAGGATGACTGAAGGCCTACTAGCCTGTTGTGACCATCCCCCACTTCTTAGCAACAGCTTGGCAATAGATTACCCATGTTCATATACTTGTCTCGATTTCCTTTAAAGGAGATAACATTTTCTGATTCCACACCTTTTTTCAGCAAAGCATTCCTTGGGACCACAATCGTTTGTGTATAAAAGTACTTTCTCACACCAGTTCTGAAAGATTTACCTCCAATTTGGTATCTGTGTTCTTGAATATACTATAGCACGGATATGACTTATAGTCAAAATTTAACCTGTTAAAAACTACTGGATCATTACTATATATAGCAGGAGCAGGTCTCCTCTAGGTCTACACCTTTCCAGACTAAACAACTTCCCAAAGCTCCTGGCATGGCACTAGGGGCTTGCACCACAAAGAATGGTACCAAATCCCCCTTGTGCCAAAAGATGCACCAGGAGCAGTTCTCAAAGACAACCTGCATCAACCAGAGGCAGCATGCACCAAATGGGTCTTGCACCACCCTTGCACCACAAAATGGGCTGTGGCATGGCACTAGGGGCTTGCAGCAGACACAGGCTGCTAAATTCCCTAAATCAGGATTCTCAAAACTCTCCAAGAGGGTACAGTTCTAAGCACCATTAGACCAGCCAAGGCTGGTCTAAGGGTATGTATCATGTATATATTTAATACGCACTCATTGACTGACAGCTCGGTGATGGTCAGTCACTGAGCATGTACTGTATACATTACATGCCCACTGAGAGCTCAGTCAGCGGCTGGTGCTGGTGGTGTTGAGCAGTGGGCTGTGCCAGTTGTCAGCTCAGTTTCGGGATGGAGGAGAGGGGTGGTGGGGCACTACCTGCCAGAGTGGGGGTCCACTAGACCACCAGGTAAGTTTTCATATGACATAACGGGGGATTGGGGCTGGAAGGGGGTTGGCTAGACCACCAGGGATGGTTTACTTACTTATAATGGGGGATCAGGGCCGGGGTGGTTTGCTAGACCACCGGGTAATATTTCAATGATATGGGTATCCAGCAGGGGGGTCTGCCAGACCAACAGAGAATATTTAAATTATATAGGGATTAGGCAGGGGGTCTGCTAGACAACCAGGGAACATTTAAATGATACGGAGATTGGGTGGGGGTTTGATAGACCACCAGAGAAACTGTCATATTACATAATGGGGGATCAGGGCTTGGGGAGGGTCCACTAGACCACCAGGGATGGTTTACTTATTCATAATGGGGGATTGGGGCCAGGGCAGTCTAGGAATAATCATATGATATGGGGATCAGGCAGGGGGTCTGCTAGACTACCAAGAATATTTAAATGATATGAGGATCGAGTGAGGGGGGTCTGCTAGACCATCAGGGAATATTTAAATGATATGGGAATCAGGCGGGGGATACGCTAGACCATCAGGGAATACTTAAATGATATGGGGATTGAGTGGGTGGGGGTAGAGGTCTGCTAGACCACCAGGGAAGTTGTCATATTACATAATGGAGGATTGGAGCTTGGGGAGGGTCCACTAGACCACCAGGGATGGTTTGCTTATTCATAATGGGGGATCGGGGACAGGGCTGTCTATTAAACCATCAGGGAATATTAAAATGATATAGGGATCGAGCGGGGGGGCACTAGACCACCAGGTAATCTGTTCACAGTTATGGGGATTGGGCGGGGGGGGTCACTAGACCACCCTAGAATGCTTATTTACATTGTTGCACAGCCGCCTCTCTTTAGTGCATGGCTAAGGTTGCCGCAAGCCACAGGACTTTGCAGCTGGGACCCTACCTGATAGAGCGATTGGCGGAAGCCACCTTTGGCACAGCTTGCACCCGGTTTCGAGAATCAAGCCCCTTGAGTTAGCTTAGTCTCTCCTCATAGGTAGATAGGAGGTATAACATAAATGGAATTTGCTACCTCCCTGCTGGAAATATTGTTGATATTTTTTGTTCTTGTGCTTTCTTCCAATTAACCAAACTGCAATTTGCTTTTCATATAGCTCCCACCTTCCACCTTCCACCTTCTGAAAGGGGTGTGCAAAACAGTTGTATACTTAATGTTTCCATTTATATTTTCCCTTGCTCTGTCAATGTTGCCTTGCCGTGACAGTGTGAGCCACAGATTCTCGTAGTCCCACTTTACATTATCAGGTAAAGTGATATAGGGCATGCTACATTTATCATGCAGCCACCAACCGACACTTCTTTTTTTCCTTGTATTTAGTCAGTGCACATGAAAACTACTTTTGCCATACTACCCAGAACTACATCTTGCTCTGCTGCCATTTCCCTTTTTTGATTTCATTTTGTGTCATTCAGCTATGTGCCATTTAAACTGGAATGTTACCTCTGTTTCCAGGCAAAGAAGTTAGCGGCCTGGTGCTCCTCAGAGCAGCCACCTGCTGGCTCTCCCATGTCCTTAGCATGTGTTTCCATGGCAGCATAGGTGCCTTCAGCACCTGAGTGAAGACATCAACACTTCCCAGATGGTTGATGGCACTCAATTGCGCCTCATACATCACAACCCACCTGGGGCATGCAGTAATTTAGCATTACTGCACACCTTGTCATGTATTATTGCTTGCTCACAATTTACAATATTATCCTATGGGAATCATATACCTCACTTCCCAGATGATTGAAGGCATTCGGCTGTGCCTCATGCCTCATGCCTCACAACCCACCTTGGGCATGTGGTAATTTAGTATTACCATACACTTTGTCATGTGTTATTCCTTACTTACAATTTACAATGCGATGCTATTGGAATTTTTTAACACACTTCCCAGGTGGTGTGCAAGTGTGCATGTGTATCCATGGCTACAGAAGCACTGGACCATGATGATGGATGTCTCTTATGTCATTTGGAAAGAGTTGCATGTTGTTTGTCTTGCTGATGATGGATGTCTGTGGTTGCTTGTATTGCCTTGCCCCCTTTGGCAGTTTGGAAGGAATGTGGAGTTAGTGTTGAAAACCCTAACATCATATTTCCATACTTTTGCTACCTTAATAGCAACACAAACTGATGGATTTATTGAGTTTTTTGCAAAGAATATGTAAGGGATCTGCTACCCCCCTACTGGAAATATTGTTGATATTTTTTGTTCATGTGCCAATTGACTCAATGACATCACAGGTGATGAAGCCAAGAGTGACATCATCAGGTCAATTGGAACAAGAACAAACAAGCATTTGTCAATGCCGAATGTTCATCGTGTGCATTGGTGCCATTTTGGGGTTGGGGGTTATGTGCTGGCATTGGCAAATTTGAACATGGGTTCATAACGTCACTGTTTTTTAATATTTTTACACCACCTTTTCAACATAGCTGTCTTATTATGACACCTCATGAAGAAAGGAAGAGTACAATTTCAACTCCTGTCCAAAAGGTAATTTCATGCAGTGGCTGTGAAATCACCTTTTGGGATGCGAAAAAAAGCCATTTTGGCCAGAATCTGAAAAATGGCAGCTGTAACATTCATGAGTTGCACTGAAGAAATGGCTATGATGAAAATTTGGGGTCAAAATATTGTAAAGTACCAAAGGTACGAGCCAGCGTTTGCTAATTTAAGTGCACACTCATAACTTTGTTGTTTGGTAATATTTTCACACCAAATTTTCAATGTAGCATTCTTATGACCCCACCCCATGAAGAGTGCCACTGTCATTTCGTTCACTCATCCTGAAAAGTGATTTCACTGAGTGACCACGCCATTCCATGCCATAGGTGTGAAAACATGTTTCAGGCAGGATATGAAAAATGACAGGTGTACTGTTTATAAGGAGGTGTGAAGAAATGGCAATGTTGAAAATCTGGAGTGAAAATATTAAAAACTGGCAAAGTTAGGAGCATGAGTAGAAACTGCATAATGAACGCTCATAATGCAGTCATTGTTTGGAATTTTTTTACCAGATTTGCAACATGAGCTTTTTGGGAACCCATCTCATGAACAGTGACACTGTCATTTCATTAATTGGTCCCAAAAGGTAAGTATGTGCATTGACCGCAAAATCAACTTTCAGGACCGAGTAAACAAAATGACAGTGACAGTGTTCAGGAGGTGGAGTCCCAAGAACCCGATGTTGAAAATTTGGGGACAAAATTCCTAAAACTGTCTGAGATATTAACGTAAGTTGAACCCCCCCATTGAGTCCTATTATTCAGCTTACCTTGAAATCTTTACTTGCCGGTCGGCTTTGAAGAGTGCAGACATGTCCCAGTCCACAGAAGATTGCTGCTCCCAACTTCCGGAGGTAAGTATGGGTAAGGGGGGTGTGCAGAGAGGTGGGTGTGCAGAGGGAGGGTCGGGATAGGGGAGGGGGATGGGGAGACAATGAGGGACCGTTTTCATTTTTGCAGGTTTATAAAAAGAAAGACATTGGGGACGGTTTTCTTTTTTTAACAGGAATGATTTGGTGTACATTTCTGGATATTGGGAGTGGGCTCCCCAGTGTCTGAGGGGACAGGGAACGGAGGGTGTGGGGAAGACAGCAGCAGTGAGAGGGAGCAGGAGGAATTGATTTGTTGCGGGGGGGCTCAAACAGAATGGAGGGTGCGGGGAGGATAGCAGCAGTGGGAGGCAGTGGGAGGGATTGATTTGCAGGGGGCTCAAACAGGAGCAGAGGGAGCTGGGAGGAGAGCAGCAGTGGGAGGGAGTGATTTGCTGGTGGGGGGCTTGAATGGAAATGGAGGGAGTGAGGAGGACAGGAGCAGTGGGAAGGAGCAGGGAGGGATTGGTTTGCTTTTGAAGATAGGCTCAGCGCATTCACATGTTAGCTTGAACAGACTCTTCTTATTAAGTAAGCTTGTTCCTGACAGCAACTGCCATCATCACTGTTAGTGTGACAGCAGTGTGAACGTGCAACCTGGAAGTAAATGTAATCCCTTGCAGGGCTGTTTACACATCAAATTACTGAGCTGCGCCACTATTGGTTCAGTTCTGTCCTTTGAAAACTTTGCCAACTCCACCCCAAAAATAGAAAATGAGCCATTGGCAGCCTGCCTACTGATTCGCCTGTTGCAGACCTTCACCTTGAACAGACCTCTCCAGTGGACGCACCCCCCTCACACCCCTCTATAGCAACTCTCATATGAACATGTTCATCTGTGCTTGCGAGCATGATAAACATAAAAATATCAACAATATTTCTAGTAGGGAGGTAGCATATTCGTTATATGCCATACTTCCCAAAAAGTGAAAAAGAAATTAATTTCCTGCCATTTTTTGCTGATTATAAACAATCTAAAAGGTATCTATAAATGAAACACCACTCATTTACTAGATACTGTATTTTTGTGCTGAACAACTTTTGCACTCAAAGTACTGTGTTATCATATTTCCTTTTAAAGCTATTTGCATTTGTTTGTTGCAAAAAGTAAAAAAAAAAAAGAATCTTCTACTGTTTTTTGCTAATTATAAAAAACTAAAAGGTATATATAAATGAAACACCACTAATTTTGTAGATATTTTTGTGCTGAGCAAACGTCATGC
Organism: Neoceratodus forsteri; assembly: GCA_016271365.2. NCBI lineage: Eukaryota > Metazoa > Chordata > Ceratodontiformes > Ceratodontidae > Neoceratodus > Neoceratodus forsteri. The sequence goes on along the minus strand of CM028129.1, from coordinate 1,397,018,433 downwards.
TCACAATACCATACTATAGTTTTTTTTTGTTTTAAAGTTATTTACATTTGTTGAAAAAGGGACAAAAAATGTAATTTTCTGCTGGTGTTTTTGCTAATGTAAAAAAAAAATAGAATGTATCGATAAATGAATCACCACTTAATTTTTAGATATTTTTGTGCTGAACAACTTTCATGCTCACAGTACCATGCTATCATTTTTCATTTTAAAGTTATTCGCATTTGAATATAGTTAGTAGAGCTAGAATATGTCTGCACAGCTGGCATCTCTCTCTCTCTTCATTAAATTCATCAAGTCAGCCATTTTAGGATTCTTACGGCAGGCTTTTTAAATCAGGAAAGGCTGTGTTTACAATTTTGAAATGCTATGAAACTGTTTTTATTCTACTTTAATAAATGCAGTTTCAGTATAAATATGAACAACAGCCTGCCCATTACAAGCCTATTGAGCCATTTAAAAAAAGACGAAATGTTTAAAAAGATGGTTTAGTTGTCCTTTAAGAGTCACATTTGTAAATGGCTTATCTAGGCTGTTTTTTACTAATGTGGTATCCTTAGAGATCATGTTATTTAAGATTTCTGTTAGCAATGTTTAACTCTTTTTGGCCCTGTTTCTTGGTGGAGCATGTGTGGGCCCAAAAATACAAGCATAAAATGCCATTGTTGGCACACAGTCTGATGGCCTTTTGTGAAATGCAGTGAGGAGTGAGGAGATTACTGCTGTTGGATGAATTTCTGGTGAGTGAGGAGGCTGGTTGCTGGAGGATTTTTGAAACCATGATTATGTGACGTGATTTAATCACGGCTTAAAATACCTCTCAGCCAATCAAATTCCTTCATTCTTTCTATCCTGTTTATAATAACATTTTAAGGGGTCTGTGAATTCCATTGATACTCCTTTAACAGGATTGGATATACTCAATTGGGCTAGCAGACTCTGAAGCATCCAAACTAGACAGGTTCCTCAATATATTGTCTCAAGTTATTTGTATTTCAGCATATTTATTTCTGATAATGGTATAGGTACGTGAATCTGACTGGAGAATGTCTTTGTCAATAAAGACAGAACAGAAGTAATAATTTAGGGTACAGTATTTGCACTCTCAGCCAGATGTGTAATCTCATTCCCTTTTGAATAGAAGGGGCCAACCTGCCATCTGTTTATCTGATATTACTGATGTAGTTAAAAAGGCTATTCTGTTGTCCTTGTTGTGGGCTGGTCTGAACACTATTTTGCCCCTTTCACTTCTAATAGTGATTCTGCATTTTTTTCTGTGCCCACAAAAATGTACCTACATTTGTTGTTTCTTTCTCATGTCATATAGCTTTTTCTTTCTCTAGACTAATCTCATGACTTTGGTTGTTAGTCAAATAATTTATTCCCTTTTTTATTATATAATCTTCATTCTGGTACATATTTTGATAAAACCTCAAGTTATGTTTTAGAGTTGCCCCACTGGGCTTCAACCTCAAGCTCCCTCTGTTCATTAGATTAATCCCAGCTTTTCAACCTCTGCTCATCGAGACATAGTCCCCTTTCCATCTATGTGAATTGTGCTGTTACCTCTTAATCTGTTACAATGCTTGTTGAGTTTAAAGGAACTATCATATGGTCATGTGTGTTTAATGTTTCTCTAACCTGACACTCCATTATGTTTGGTTTAGCAAACTGGATTAGACACATCCTCAAACCTGATTGGATGACAGCCCATCCACCTGGGCTGGAATCAGTTAACAAGGTTCCATGTCATTTGAGCAAGGATTAATGGGTGACTTCAATTTGAGCGAATATTAGTGAGCGAATGCACTTACAGTGACTGTTCAGTAGCGCAAATACAACTCGAGCCACAGGTGCACCCCCATGCAGGAGGGCCGTGCCCCCATACCCCCCATCTCTAGGATTACAACACCACGGTGCCCATGGACACAGGGGGTAGGCTAAGAATTTGTTTGCCCAAATGTCAGTTCGCTGTATTTGTGTAGTTGCCCAATTGTGTGTCGCTCATTCTGAATCACTCAAATGACTTCGCCAAAATTACCGCACTCAATTGACATGATACCAGTTAACAGAGAGTGGCAAATAACTAGTGCCACTGCAGCCTGCCTTTGTACGAGTCATATCCATGTGCCTCATAGAATTTAAAAAAAAAGAAACAATTTCTTTGTCTGCTTACTGGCTCATCCTTCCATTCCCCTGCTCAGCCTTGACTTCTTCCACTCACACTGTGGCACCAACAAACTTTAGGATTTAACTTTTGAAGCTGTTAAAAATAGACTTGTGTCTCTAGCGTCATCACTTTCTTAGTCCCATCTATTTTCTGAATGAAAGACTGGCTGTACTGGACTGTGCTCCCTGAGCACGCAGCTGCACTCACTCTTCTGACCATGCTTACACTTTCTCTTTCTGTCTCAATCACAAATGCAACAGCTCCTGGTTCAAGTTTAAAAACAAATGGATGAAAATAAAATGTTCTGCCAGTGGGGGGGGGGGGAGGAATGAAAGGGTGTGTTTGGGGAGGACACCCCACAGAAAACAAAAGTGCCAGCATGATGATGGCAACAGCTCCTGATTTCTTGGTTCTCCTAGTAACATACCAATGCACTCTGCCAGCAATTCCAGCAGTGAAGAGACTATTTTCCAGAAAAATATTTAATAGTTGTATTTTTAATTTCTACATTTTCTTTAAAGATTCCTTAACATTTCATTTAAAATGTAACCCAAATTTCATTTTCTAAGTGCAATAATACAGCTCCACCATGCCGGTTCGACAGCCTTTATGTCAACCGGCATCTCGCCGACAGGAATCATGTCAACCACAAGTTGCAGTCTACATGATTTCTGGGTGTCTCAGGTCCTGTTTTTTCACGGGGCTTCCTTCGAACCCCATGCAGGGGCCATGCCCCCACCCCTGTCTTTAGGATCTCAGCTCCAGTCAGAGCTGATTCAGGGTGGGGAGCAGGATCGAGACAGCATGTTTGTCTCGGCCACTAACAGAGCAACCTGTCGCAGCGTGTCGCTTGCCAACAGGTGTGTATTTCGCTGTGTTGGTGTCACTGTAAGGGTGGCGTACCCAATAATACCCTCCAGGGTGGGCAATATGAGCTAAACCTGCTCTTTTAGGGGATATAAGTCACTCTGCCTGCAGCATAGGGCCTTATTATACCCTTGGTTGGTGGGTAAGCCCGATAGCACCCACCCTACCAGTGTTATTGCTTGCTTGATACTGGTGACTATTAGGTCCCGTATATTGTCACCTCTAGTAGGTGTATCAAACATTGATTTAAATGGTTTAAGGCTAGGATTCCCACATATTCATTTCTTTTGTTTTTTTTGTGGATCAGTTAGATTCCCAGTCAAGACTCAGAAGAAGTCCTTCATCATTACAGTGCCATGTTTGTAATGCCAATATAATTTTATTTAGCCTTTTATCAGTATCACTGTTGCTTCCAGCTGGTATAGTTGTTACACAAATTTGTAGCTGTTTTCCAGCTAAGTTTTTAGCTTTTACCAATATAGCTTTCATAGCACTATCTTTATCTATATGATCAGCCATTTCTATATGGCAAAAGTTCTTTTTTGGTAGAATGCTACCCCACCAACTTTTTTGTCCAGCCTGTTATTCTTAAACAGTGTGCAACCCTGAATCTGATGACCCCAGTCATCTTTGTCATTCCACCACGTTTCTGTTGTTTCAACACTGCCAGCTTGTTGACAACATATAGAATATGAATTGCAAAAAAAATGCATTGATGCTGTAGTTAGGGATAAAGCCACAAAAGTTGGGAAATGTGGCATAGGGTTTTCAAAGCATACACCCCACACCCACCCTGCACACACCAACAGGTGTCAGGGGTGTGCCTTGGGGTCGTCGGCACTAACACTCACCCCATTCCTAAGTAAATAGGTTGAAATGGGTACAGTATAGGAGAATGGGGTGAGCGTTAGCACCGACAACCCCAAGGCAACCCCCGATGCCTGTTGGAGTATGCAGGGTGGGTGTGGGGTGTTAGCTTTGAAAACCCTAATGCCACATTTCCTAACTTTTTTGGCTTTTTCCCTAACTAGAGCATTAACGCAGATTTTTGCAATTTATTTCCTTACTCTTTGAGATAGTATAATCTTATCCTTATTTACCTGTGTGAGCACAGGGCCCTCTGGGTCCTGCACTCCGGTCCCTCCAAAGATGTGTATAAGTATGTAGCTGTGGAAATACAGGGCCTTCTGGGCCCTGCACTTCAATTTATAAGACAACAGTGATCAAATTGTCAGCATAGCCATCTTATTACACCACCTCATTTACCCAGTTCCATGTCATAATAGCGACTGCAAAACAGTGATTGCTATTATGGTGAGTGTATATTGACAAAAAGCAAATCAGTGATATACACATGCTGCCAAATGCTCATCAGGCAAATACATACAGTGTTTATGTGGGGGCTGTCAGGGAGGGGGCAACACTCGAGAATGTGGAAAATAAAAAAAAAAATAGCCGCACGCAGCAGCAAAAATGACTCTCTTGTCCAGCCCCAAACCCAGTGCCTACTGCACCAGAGCCAGCCACCCTCATCACCACACCACACCACACCACACCACATGGCTGGCTCAGCTGCAGTAGGCACACTCCCCTGTCACAACCCTCTTCCCTATCCCTCCCCTTCTCCCTATACCTCCCCTTCCGGTCGCTGTCCCTCGCTGTTCTGTCACTACCCTTGCAGGGAATCCAACATGATAGAGCTGAAAATAAGTCACTGCTTTTACAGTTGCTAATTTTCAGTCGCTATTATCACTGGATACCCATGTACTCAGTACAGAAAATTTTCAAATCCCTGCCAAAATGTAATTCTGCGCAACTGCAATGCCATTCCACGCTATAGATGCGAAAACATATTTTGTCCAGTATTTGAAAAATGACAGCTGTGACATACATGAGGTGGGGTAATAACATGGCTATCTTGAAAATCTCGAGTGGAAATATTAAAAATTTCCAAAATTTTGAGCATGCATAGCGAAATTGCAATGAATGGTCATAACTTTGGAATGTTGACATATTTAGACCCCAAATTGTCAGCATAGCTATCTTATTACCCCACTTCATGTACCCAGTGCAGAAAAGTTTTGAATCCCTGCCAAAATGTAATTCTGCACAACTGCAATGCCATTTTGTGCCAGAGGTGTGAAAACACATTTTGGACAGGATTTGAAAAATAACAGCTATGACATACATGAGGTGGGGTAATAAGAAGGTTATGTTACAGATCCATGGCTAAAATATTTAAAATTTCCAAAGTTATGAGCGGGCATAGCAAAATTGCAATGAATAGTCATAACTTTGAAATTTTTTCATGTCTTCACCCCAAATTTTCAGCAGTCTTCTTATGACCTCGCCTCATAAACCCCGTAGCTAAAAATTTTTGAATCCATGCCAAAAAGCTATTCTGTACTGCAGATGCAAAAACAAGTTTTGGACAGGATGTGAAAAATGACAGCTGTACTGTTCATGAGGTGGTGTGAAAAACTGGCTATGTTGAAAATTTGGAGTCAAAATATTGAAAATGACCAAAGTTACGAGCGTGTGTAGGAAAATTTCAACAAGTGCGCATAGCTTGGCCAATTTTAGGAATTTTTTCACAAAATTTTCATCATGGTCTTTTTGGGACTCCACCTCATGAACACTGGTGGCGAAATGTCATTATTTTGTCCTGAAAGGTGATTTTACGCAGCAACCACAAGCTCACCTTCCTGGTATGATTAATGAAACAACAGTTGCAGTGTTCATGAGGTGAGGTCCCAAAAAGGCCAAGTTGAAAATTTGGTGAAAAAAGTCCTACAAATGACAAAGTTATGAACATAAGTTCAAAATGCCATTGAAATACATTATACAACACTTACCTTGATTCCTCAGTTTACGGTTCAGCTTTGAAGAGTGCAGACATGTCCCGGTCCACAGAAGATGACAGTGTTTGACCTCCATTGGTAAGCATAGGGTAAGGGGGGGTAGGGTGGTGGGTGCTCAGTGGGACGGTTGGGATGCGGGAGGGGGACAGCGGCGATGACGAGGGGCCATTTTCTTTTTTTAGGTAAAAAAATAAAAGACATCAGGGGACTATTTTCTTTTTTCACAGGATATAAAGGTTAAAATAAATATTTTGAGACACTGGGGGTGGGCTCCCCAGTGTTCCACACTACTGAGGGGGGGGTTGTAATGCCAACACAGGGATTGGGCCCCACAATGTCGGCTCTATAAATTAAACAATGGGCTGCTGGGGCGGGGCAAGGGATGGTGATCAGAGGGTGAGGGGTGCCACTAGACACCTGGGACAGTGATCAGAGAGTGGGAGGGTGCCACTAGGCACCAGGGAAAAGGGTAGCTCACAGCTGAATCTGCAGCTGGCAGTGCGAGTTCCAGTTGCTGCTGCAGAAGTTATGAAAGTCTTGCTGTTCTAATACATAGAACGTAGGGAAGTTCTCCTCTCGCTAAGCTGGGCACCTGGGATTTTGGGTGCACAGTAAACACGTATATCAGATGCATATTCAAAAACAAACATCAGAATCTAGCTAAAGAGGTCCCATTTAGTTAGGTTTTGATGCTTGCTTTTTCAAATCGGGGCAATTTTATGTATTTTCCACACTTGTCAGTTCATGGAAAAAATCAACAAGATAGTGGTTGGCATGGTACTAAAAAATATGTGGTGCCCTGCCAATTCAGTGGTGCGACAGCAAAAAAGAGCATTTGTGGCATCAAAATATTTACTTTGGTATAAAACGTTATCTCAAAACCCCTTCTGTGCATGCTCAAATTGGAAAATACTAACATTTAAAGGCTTATAACTCTGGAACCATTTTATAATTTTTCACCAGACCTCTCAAAAGCATTACCTTGGGACATGACACATGTCCCCTGCAAGTTTGGGGCAATAGTTCCTCTCCATGTAGGCAAGAGCAAAAAAAAAAAACAGTGTTAAGTATAGGGAAACCTTTTTTTTTCCTTGAAATGACATGAGTATCTCAGAAATCACACAAGTTGCTGGTACAAACCTTTCCACACTTCAAGACCTTGCATCCAAGACAACACATACAAAATGTCATCTCATTTCGCCAAAGGGTGCCAAAGATATTAATGTTCAAAAGTTCAGGTTTAACATTAAACAGGCTACCCAGCCCTAACAATAGGGGCGCTATTGCGCCCCTGTAATAATGCATGGACAACTATACACAACAATCTTGTGTTTCCACCAAGGGGTTGTCTTGATGACAGAATGACCTGAAGAGCAAAGCTCCAGAGGTCACTGTTGTCATGACAACCCCAAGACTGAAACACAGCCTTGGAGTGTATGGCTGCCCATACCTTTTTCTGTATCATGCATTGTCAGCTATACAGAGGATAAAGACATGATTTGTGATTTTATAGTAGGCAGGCTGAACCACAAAAGAAAATAACTCACCTTCTTTCCTCACAGCAGACCTGACCAAATTAGACCACCATGTATTCAGTCAGAGCCGTAGGAAGGCATTTGGGTGCCCTGGGCAAGAGACAAATTTTGCACCTTCCCCCCCCGCTGAAAAGAGCCAGAAGCTCTGGAGGGTTTACATGCTCCAGCTCGAGGTTCGGGGCTTTTCTTGAAAGAAAAAACAAACAAAAAAACCCCACTTTTGCTACATGGTCGGTCCCTAAATTTTGCTGCCATGAATCTGAGGTGTGGGAAGAAGAATCAGCATTTGTATAGCACTTTTCATACACAGTGTATCCCAAAGTGCTTTAGACGTAATGCTAGACTGGTAGTGAAGTGACTAAATGTGTGGTGGCGGCCATATCACACATCAACACCCACACACAGCCTGGACAATTGCATGAACTGGTTTATGGGAAGGGGAATGTTGGCCAGGACACCGGGAATGTCTGCTGCTCTTTGCGAAGAGTGCCCCTTGGTTCTTTTACTTCCACCTGGACACCCACCAGGACAACACCAGGATGGGTAGAAGGGACCTCAGTTTAACGTCTCATCCAAAGGACAGCACACCCCAGCAGTTCAGCACCCCCTACTACTGCACTCTGATGCCAGCATTTTAGGTGCAAGTCCAATCCCAGTGTGGGCAGAGAATTCACAACCTTCTAGTCCGTGGGGATGTGCTACCAACTGAGCCAGGAGACTCTGGCTGGCTAGAAGCACATTTAGACAGGCAGTATTTTTCATTTTCTTTACAGTTTACTTTAAGGAGGGGCACTGCAGCTATGTTTTGAGGTCTAAGTTGGCGTGGTCCTGGAAATGTGTCAATCTATTGGGAGGTTAGTTTGATTCTTTATTAAAAGCAATGCACTGCAGATGCATGATTCATGTAGCATTCATGGGTAAGAGTGACAAACTATTTTTCAGCATACTAAACATTTGAATGAGATAATTGGGCTTAGGAAAACACAGTACACATATTTTCTTATGTCTCAGTTTTGAAGATATAGGAATTTCTTATATCTTCAAAATTGAGACATAAGGAAATACATGTGCACTTACTGAGGAATCCTCTGAAAACAGAATACTACAACACAGCTACTTCTGTATGTGACTGTTGCTAGAAATGATTTCTGACCCGTCTCCATCTTCAGGGGTCATGCGACCAGTCTTTCAGAGACCACAGTATGCACAGTGTCTGTAACCTGGCACCCAGTCCCAACGGATGTACAATAAAGAAAAAAAGCATGTACCAACCAACTTGAGGAAGACTAGTCAGTGAAGTGCAATGGAGTCGCAGTATGACTTTGGTCTGACTGCAGGCTTTGCTCTGACTGGGACTGTCTGTGTCATCCCTCCACCACCTGCCTGCATGGAGTAGAAGGAAACAGCATGGGGTGGGACTGGGGGAGCCTCCTTGGTGTGGACTTGAAGTGCAGGAGGAATGCGGGTCAAGATGAGAGAAAACAGTGTGGTGGGCTGGAGTGAGGGTGCCTATGGCCTGCCCACACCATGTCAATCAGTCAGCACACAAGCAGCAGATTGGAGGGCGTGAACGTCTTCACTCCCATCCCGGTCCCGTGAACTACTAAGTCGCCTTATCACACCTGAGTCAGGCCTGGGCCGTGGGTCCCTTGGCCCAGTCCCACAATCAAATTAAAAATCAGATCCAATCCTTCCTCCCGATCACTGAAGTGCAGTGTGTTTTCAAATTCAATCAAGAATCCCCTCCCCCAGTGGCACCGCGCTACACAACCAACGACACATCACAACACACACACCTCATTCATTGACACTGTCACACAGACACAACAAACTAAACAGTAAACAGATTTGAAGAATTAATTTTCATTTTAAAACAATACGGAATACAGAATCACACAGATACATGGGAGACGGCCGGGATGGACTTGCACATACTGTAGACGGACTACTACAGTGATGCGCTACATTGCTTTGCTTAAAAATCTTCAAGATGGATTTCTCTTGTCTTCTCTATCATCTCTCCCAATCTTCTCTCTCTACATACACTCTGTCTATCGCTTTTTTTGCTGCCTGCTAGCCACTCTATTTCTAGGATCTACTGTCAACAATAACATTGTCTCTGACTCCAAGTTAACTGCCTCCGTGCTATGCTACACCGCCCATACCTTTTATACTAGTGGGCAGCGCTGGCCCACCCACAGTTTCTTTTTCTTTCTCATCGCAGCAACACCACACCACATAATTATTTGCCTGCAGCTCATGTGACCCCCCAACCCAACCTGCTGGTCCTTGGTCCACAGATGCACCCCTACTGACAGCCAGACATAATTACAATTTATCAAGCCAAAATAAATTTAAAAAAGCAGTAGCGCAAGTTAATAAACAAATGAGCTTCAGTTGAAAATTGGGCCCCCCCGAGGGTTGCGCCCAGTGCCAGAGCACCACCTGCCCCACCCTTCCTACGGTACTGTATTCAGTGTGCAGATGCCGCTTGCCTTGCTGCTCACCCCACAGCTCATTGGCCAGCTTTTCCTTCAGTTCATCCTCCCTCCAGATTAGCAGGCATCTGCTTTTTTAAAATTATCTTGTGGATCAAGTTCCTTTTCCGTTAAGTCCAGTTGGACAGTGCTGCACTCAGATGTGATGTCAGTACTATTGCTCAGTGATGTAACTACTACAGCAGAAAGAAAAGTCGTGCTGCAGTAGTTATGTCACTGCTGCAACAGAATCGCTTTTTGCAGAGTATGGATTTCCATATACAACAAACTCTTTCCATATACTGTCTCTAATGAAGTATTGGCTGTAGTTCTACTATTTTTATTGTACTCCGGCTTCTTGTATTGGAAGCATTCTCATGCAATATAATACTGGTTTCTTATACTTTTATTGTTCCCATCTAACATAAGTCTTATGATTCTGTATATATTTTTATAATGTCTGATTACTTTAGTGTTTGTCAGTTATCTCCTGAAACCTTGTTCCTTTAGTTTAAAAGTTTGTTAGCCACTGAGTTTAATCCGAGCTCAAGTAGTCTGCATAGAAACCATAATATTTGACAGCAGAAAAGGAATGCTTAGCCCAACCAGTCTGCCCATTTCTCTCTATGTACACTATTACTGCAGACCGTACACACTCTACAGCTTTCTCTCCTCCTTCTTTTCTACTGTCATTCCCTTGTACTTATCCCATGCATTCTTGAACTCTACCACTCTTTTCACCCCCCACCATCTACACTGAAACACTGTTCCAGGAATGCACTACTCTTTCTGTGAAAAAGCACTTCCTCACATCTCTCTTGAATCTACCACCTCCAGCTTCTTAGCTTGTCCCCTTGTTCTTGAGCACCTTTTCTTCTGAAAAAAATACTTCCCTCCTCTACCTTATTTATCCCTGTGAGGTATTTAAAGGTTTCTATCATATTCCCCCTTTGTTCCAGGGTGTACATATTGAGGTCCTTTAGTCTCTCCTTGTAGGGTTTTTGATGCAGACCCTGCACCTTTCTAGTTGCCATCCTCTGGACTGCCTCCACACTATGTGCTTTTGAAGATGTGGTCTCCAGAACTAGACACAGTAATCTAGCTGGGGCCTTACCAGTGATATATACAGAGGTAGCACCATCTCCCTCTTTTTGCTGGTGATACCCCTCCCTATGCACCCCAGCATCCCACTAGCCCTCCCTGCTGCCTAGTCGCACTGCCTGGCCACCCTTAGGTCATCTAATATGATTGCCCCAGTTCTGTTTCCTGCTTGGTGGTCATCAATACCACTCCACCCATTTTGCAGTCTGGCCCCGGGTTTCTGTGCCCTAAGTGCATTATTTTGCACTTTTTCCAACTGAAACCCAGTTGCCGTACGCTTGACCACTCCTCTAGTTTTCTCAGGTCTCTGCTCATCTTTTTGACCCCCACTCCTGGAGTGTCCACCCAATTGCGAATCTTGGTGTCATCCACAAACAGGCAGACCTTCCCTTCCAGATCCTCTTCAATATCACTTATAAAGACATTAAAGAGGATTGGTTCCAGCACTGATCCCTGAGACACACCACTGGTCACCCTTCTTTCCTTGGAATGAACTCCATTTACCACCACTCTCTGTTGCCTATCCCCTAACCAATTTCTTATCCAATTTACCACCTTTGGACCCACTCCTAAGCAGGATCCATACTAAATCCTGACCATATAATCCCAACAACGATTTGTCTGACTCCAAAATCCTGACCAGTTCATAATCCCCCAGATTTTTAACTGCCCACTAACTGAATACTCAACAATTAATTTCCTGAAATGCTAAATCCTGACTAGTGATCATTTCGGCATGAATGGAAAAAAAATATACTTTGGCGCAGTTTCATGCCACTACATCTGCACAAAAACTCCCATTTTCCCTGTTCAGCTCTGTTTACTAACAGTCAGTGGATTTACATGATGAAAGATGTTTGTAAGAAACATCAAGGTCTTCTTCCTGGATGATGGCAAGGAACAGCTTGAGAAACTGCTTAACCATCTGGATCCACCTAGGAAAAGGTATTATGCTGTATTCTAAGCCAAATTCAGGAAGAATCGAATACTGTCTTGCACAGGAATTTTGGACCACCTGGCAAGTGGTGCAGGTGCTTCGGCATATGGCTGAGTTCAGGAGGAATTGGCTACTGTCTTGCACTGGGGCTTTGGACAACCTGGTGAGCAGTGCAATGCTTTAGCAGATGGTTGCTTTTTGAGTGGTGGCATGTACAACTCTACGGGTGCTGCAGGACACATAACCTGTGTTGTGGCCAGAGACAGCGCTAGATAGGGCAAAAAGGGAAAAAGTTGCAGCTTGCTCAGAAATGACCCACTTTCCACAGGACAGTGGGTCCAAAGTGGTGCACCTGTCTCTAACAATAGCTGAAAGATGGAAAACTAAACAATAGAAAAGTAGTTTCACTCAACAAATTTAAGCTTCTGTACTAGTGAAATTTCTACTTATGATTAGGTTTGGACCCAGTTGTTTCTCATTTTGACCCACATTTTTTACACCTATGAGTCTAATTTGACCCATGTTTTAAAACCCCTAGCGCTGTCACTGGTTGTGGCTGCCGTGTGATTCTCTGGATTAAACCCCGATCCCAATCACGTTATGAATTGGAAAACTGGCTGTAGGTAGACATGCTGATTGTTGCAGGGAAATGGATTTTCCATTCGGTTCTGTTTCTAGCACCATGCTCATTGCAGTTTCTTTTTGCTTGTGAAAGGAATAAGATCACTTTCCAAATAAAGTTTAAACTGCAAACAGTGCAAAGGGCAGGGGTAATGTTGCTGATGCAAGCCTGGTGCTAGAAACAGAACCGAATGAGGAAAGTTAGAGTTTGTGTTTGCTGTGATGCAGTTCCAGACTTAGCCCAACAAAACCTGACACAACAAATGTCGGGATTATAAATTGCAGCGATTTGTACCTGTTGGCATTTTATGTGTCGGGAACTTGGTGTTGGGCTATAATGTGATGGGCTTATTGATGTAGGAATTCATACCTAATCCCTCATAAGCTACCCAACTTGCTTACTAGTCTCCTATGCTGGGATATTGCTGTGATGAATAGGCAGGGGTATTGCAAGCAGAAGGAGGGAGGTGGTGATGCCCTTGTACAAACAGCTGGTGAGGCCACACCTTGAATATGGTGTCCAGTTCTGGAGACTATACATCAGGAGGGACATGGATAGAGTGGAGTGGACCCAGAGGAGGGCAACAAAAATGGTGTGAGGACTCAGCCATTTGACATAAAAGGAAAGGCTGAAAGACCTCAACATGTATACCCTGGAGCAAAGGAGGGAAAGGGGGGACATGATAGAGACCTTTAAGTACCAAAAGGGTATAAACATGCAAACATACAATGAAGCCAGCATTAAAGGCCTAATGGCCTAGCAAGTCTGCTTGAGTGTGCAGCTCTCAGTGCTGTGCACTGGTGCTACCCCACTCCCACACCCCCTCTACGCCAGCTGATCCCACTGTTTTACCCTTTCACCCTTCCCCATTTTGATTTTGCTCCTAAGTTTATCCCACCCCCCTTAAATCCCCCTCACTGATGCCCTTAAAACCAGTTCCTCTGGCAGAGCATTCCATGCTGTCACTACCCTCTCAGTGAGAAAGTGCCTCCTCAACTCCCTTCTGAACCTCCCCCACCAACTTTAGACTCTGCCCTCTTGTAATTCCTTCCTTTCTAATTTTAAACAGACCCTCATGACTTACCGTATTAATGCCCTTCAAGTATTTAAATGTCTCAGTCATATCCCCCCTGTCCCTTCTGTCCTCAAGAGAGTACATATTGAGCATCTGTAGCCTCTCCTCTTAGGGCTTTCCCTCATCCCACTCAACATCTTGGTTGCTCTCCTCTGTATGCCCTTCAATAGTCTGATGTCCTTTGTTAAGTATGGATGCTAGAACTACACGCAGTACTCCAAGTGAGGCTGCACCAATGCCCTGTACAGTAACAGGATCACATCCTCACTCCTTGAGGTGATTCCCCTTGCTATACATCCCAGCATCCTATTAGCCTTCACAGACACTTTCCTATACTGTGCAGAGTGATTCACATGACCTGTGACTGGCACACTCAAATCTTTCTCCTCAACAGATATCAATAGCTGCACACCTCACAGTTTATAGCTAAATCCAGGATTCTTGTTTCCAAAGTGCATAATCCTGCACTTCTTAGCATTGAAAACCAACTGTCAGTTACTTGACCACCTCTCCAAGGTTTCTAGGTGCCTCTGCAGCACCCCCCATCCACCCCATCCACCACTGCACCTAACTTAGTATCATCAGCAAACATACTCATCTGACTCTGAACCCCAACTGTCATAGTTACATAGATGTTGAATAACATTGATCCCAGCACCGAGCTCTGTGGGATCCCACTGATGACCTCCCATAGTGTTGATAATTCCCCCCTTACCACCACCCTCTGCTGCCTCTTTTCCAGCCAATTACCAATCCAGCTGACTACCCTATCGCTAACACCCAGGTCCCTCAGCTTGCCTATCAGTCCCCTGTGTGGCACTGAGTCGAAAGCCTTGCTGAAATCCAAGTACAGAACATCCACTGCTTTCCCCTCATCCAGAGCCTCAGTCACCAAATCATAAAAATCCACAAGGTTGGTCTGACAAGACCTTCCATGTGTGAACCTATGTTACCTTTCATCGAAGAGACAATTCTCCTCCAGAAATTCCATTATTTTTTCCCGCAGGACAGTCTCCAATATTTTACTCACAATTGACATGAGAATAACTGGCCTGTACTTCCCTGGATCATCCCAAGAACCTACTTTGTAGATGAGCATCACATGCACCATCCTCCAGTCCTAGGGCACACAATCTGATTGAACAGATGTGTTGAAAACGTCTGTCAGAGGCTCCACCAGCACCTCCACAAGTTCTCTCAGAACCCTCGGATGTATCCCATCTGGTCCAGTGGTTTATATGTTATCAGAGCCCATAGACCTTCTTGTATCCTCTGCCTATTGATCTCCTCATCCACCATCCTTGCTCCCTTAACATTCTGCTCATTTCTCTGCCCATGATGACTAGGCAATCCCCTCTCCCTTATAAAAACTGAACAGAAATATTTGTTAAATACCTCTGCCTGTTCATTCCCCTTCTCTACCCATCCCTCATCTGTTTTCATTGTAGAGATCTGCTCCCTGCACTTCCTTCTCTCCCTGATGTACTTGAAGAACACCTTTTCACTCTGCCTAATCCCTTGAGCAAGCCTAATTTCCTTCTCAGCCTTGGCAGCCCTTACTACCCTTGTCACCTCCCTGGAACTCCTAACGTAATCCTCCTTATCTGCTTCCTTACCAGTCCTCTTTTAGTTTTTAAATACCTCCCTTTTTTCCCTCACTCTCACCTGTACCTCCCTGGTCCACCAGCTTGGTTTATTAGACCTTGTCTTCCTACTTCTCCACACAGTACAAGAGTTAATAGCCTCCACCAGTCCCATCCTTATGATGTCCCATTTTTGGGTGGCATCCATGTCAGGTTTTATACTAGCCTCATGCTTCCCTTGTACTTCTGCCATCCTACTGTAATCAGCCCTCCTAAAAGCAATAACCTTTGTGGCTGTATTTGTCTCCTGATTGTCTAACTCAAGTGCAAACCAAACAGTGCTATGGTCACTCCCCACTATGGGAGCATCCACCATCACTTCCCTTACTTGATTGCCATTTGACAATACAAGGTCCAGTATATTGCCCTCTCTTGTAGGCTCCCTTACCAGCTGAGACAGGAACACATCCTGAAACACATCCAGAATAACCTGTTCCCTGCTGCTATTAGATGACATGGTGGCCCAATCTGCCCCGGTAGGTTGAAGTCTCCAACCACCACTGTGCTGCCCCTTCTACAATTCTACTGTATAACACTAACTAACAAATAAGGTCCTGGATAGCAGTATATTCCAAAATAAAAGGCTCTCAAGGACAAGGGGTCATGACATGAAGCTAGAAGGGGAAAGATTCAAGGGAAACATTAGGAAACACTACTTCACAGAAAGGGTAGTGGATGGGTGGAAAGCACTCCCTGAGGAAGTGGTGGGGGCCAAAACAGTGACAGGATTTAAGGTTGCTTGGGATACAGTAGGTGCAAGGGAATTCTGGAGAGAGGGTGGGGGGGACCTGGATCACCTAGGGTCCTGAGGTAACATTGAGATAGAAAACTTGGGCAGACTCGGTGCACCTGGAGGTCCTTATCTGCCAACAGTTTCCATGTTTCTATGCAAAACAGTGTTGAATGCCTAACTAAGATCTAGGTAGGCCAAATCCACCACTCTACCCTGATCTAAATCCTTTGTCACCCATCCAAAGAAAACGATCAGATTCATTTGACTTGACCTCCCCCCCTGAAATCATGCTGCTTTGGGTCATGTAACTCACTGATTCATGATATTCCAGGTGGCCCGCTGGTGCAGGGGTCGGATTTCCACCTGTGATGCTGACACCTCAGATTCGAATCTGGACTCGGGATGCCAGAGGGCAAGCCGAGGGGAGGATTGAGCATCCTGTGGACTGCTATCCTCCTCCTCCTCTAGGGGAAGTGGATGTGTGACTGGCACATGATTAACCCCCGGCAGAGGCCTGGGGGAATACAGCTGTCGGTGCCTTCTTTTGTGGGAGGTGGGCCAGACATCAGCACTTCTGCCTTGGATGCCATTGCACATCCTTCCTCTGGAGGTCTTTCTTTGAAAAACCCTTGGGGTTCTATCAGCGAGAAAACATCCTCCCTGCCCCCTAGACCCTTCACCGTGACCTGCGCCCCCTTGCCCCCGGTACCATATGTCAGTCCACTAGGGACCAGGCAACCCTGTCCAGGGGGAACCCAGGGTGCCTTTGAGTACCATAGTAGGAGTTCCATCAGGGAACTGGCAGCCTTGCCCTGGGGGCAAAGCCAGGGTACTTGTGGGGTGGAGGTGTGTCCCGGTATCGTGGGTGTTGGGGCTAAGCTGTAGGAATCACAGGAGAGGACCGATGGTGGCCGGCAAAGCCCTTCTAGCCTCCTCTTGCTACCACTTTTGCATAATGGGACTACAACTGCCCTCCTCCAGTCCTCCAGACCACTCCTGTTTCCAGTGAGCTGTTAAAAAGAACTGTCAGAGGTGGAGCCAGCATTTCCTTGCGCTCCCTCAGTACCCTTGGATACACCCCATCTTGCCCCATTGCTTTGTCCACCTTCATATTATCAAGTCCCTTCAGGACTCTTGCCTCTAAAAAAAGGACTAGTGTCCACCTCCCTCACTCCAAAGCTTTAGTTACTTTTCTGTGGCCCTTCTCCTTCTCCTTTCTCTGTGAACACTGAACAAAAGTATTTGTTCAGAATGTTTGCCTTTTCCTGATCCCCCTCTGTACAGTCCCCCTTTCCCTTTTTAACCTTACAGTCTCACCCCTGGTCTTCCTCTTTTCATTTACATACCTAAAAATGTTTTGTCCCCTTTTGTTACCTCCTGGGTTATTCTCTCTTTAGTTTGCATCTTTGCACTCCTTACTGCTTTCCCCTGCTTCCCTCTGTTTCCTCTGGTACACCTCCCTTTTCTCCTCCCTCTACATCGCCTTTGTTGCCTTTACTACAGTATGTTCCCATTTATCTTCACTCACTGTTCCTCCACCTCCACCAGGCCATCCCCCACTGCCAGGCCATCTCTGAGGCACTCACCCATCTTCATAAAATCTGCCCTCTTGAAGTCCAGGATCCTCACCCTTGTGTGGTTCGATTCCGCAGTCGTCCATATATTGAACCACACTGTGCGGTGATCACTGGTCCCCAGGTGGCCTCCCTACCCTTTCAGTTTAAATGAAGGTCATCACAGCAAAAAAGAATACCTGTTTACAAACATGTCCCATTGTCTGATAAAGGTAAAATCATTTTCATTTGCTTAGCTTACCATCTGAGTCACGTATTAATTTTTTTATAGCATAGTTTCTGCCACTCCCTGCTTGAGGTACTGGTAATATGTCACAGAAGACCACATTACATCCTTTTCTTTTTAGAATTTCCCCAAGGTTTAGGAATTCTGCTTTTATATCTATACCTAATTTGTTTACTATATTGTTTGTTCCAGCGTGACTGGGATGTCAACATACCAGGGTACACAATCTGCAGGAGGGATAGGGAGGGTGGAGGAGGAGGAGGAGGAGTAGCTCTCTACGTAAGGGAAGGGATCAAAGCAATGGAACTAAAGGGTAAACAGGGAGGAGAGGAGGCATTGTGGTCACCCTGAAGGCCACAAATAGCAGCACAATCCGCACAGGGGTTGTATACACACCCCCATCTCAGGGGGAAGAAACGGACAAGGAAACGATAGAAGGCATCCTTAGAATGGCAGAAAAAAGGGAGTTATTGTTGATGGGGGACCTAAATATGCCAGATGTTAACTGGAGCACCTTTGCTACAGCCACATCCAAGAGCAGGCTCATTCTTGATGCCCTACAGAGGGCATGCCTCAGACAGCTAGTGTTGGAACCCACTTGGGAGGGAGCAGTCTTAGACTTGGTACTTTCAAGTGGGGACAGAGAGAGGATCTCAGATCTAGAAGTGGATAGCCATCTGGGAACATGTGACCACCAAACAGTATGGTTCACGATAAGCACAGCAGCAGAGTCAAGCCATACAAAAGTGAGGATACTGGACTTTAGGAGGGCTGACTTTGTCAAAATGGGAGAGTGCCTCAGAAAAGCACTAGCAAACAGGCAAGAAGGAGGGGTGGAGGAACAATGGGGAAACATCAAAACTGCCATCACAGAGGCAACAAGTCTTTGTGTGAAGCAAATAAACAAATCAAAATGAAAGAAAAAAACACCATGATTCTCAAAGGAGGTGGCGGGGAAGATTAGGGAGAAGGTTAGGGAGAAAAAGATAGCATTCAGGAAGTATAAGGAAACACAGAGGAGCAGGATAAAGAACTGTACCAGTTAAAGCAGAAGGAAGTGGGGATGCAGTCAGAGCAGCAAAGGACCAAACTGAGGGAAAGACAGCCAACTCAGTTAAGAAGGGGGATAAAACCTTTTATAGGTACAGTACATTAGGGAGCAAAGGAAGACCAAGGGAGGGATAGTGAGGCTTAATAAAGGGGAGGGTGGGTGGGCACAGAGGGACAGTGAAAAAGCAGGGATACTGAACGAATACTTCTGCTCAGTATTCACAAAAAAAGAGGTGGGGAGTTATCTAATCCAGTCAATAGAAGCACTCTGGATGGGGGGGGTCGATATCAGTACTTTCATAGAAGAAAGGGTTCTGAAAGAACTCCTAAAACTGAAGGTGGACAAAGCAATGAGGCCTGACGGGATTCACCCCAGAACTCTAAAAGAACTAAGGGTCGAACTAGTGACACCACTGACTACCCTTTTTAACAAATCATGGGAGGAATGTGTGGTACCGAAGGACTGGAAGAGGGTGGATGTGATTCCCCTTCACAAAAGTGGGAGCAAAGCAGAGGCAGAAAACTACAGACCTGTTAGCTTGACCTCAGTGGTAGGGAAAATGATGGAATCACTTCTGAAATAAAGAATTGTTGAGTACCTAGAGGCCAGCAGGGCACAGGACCCGAGGCAGTATGGATTCACAGTGGGAAGGTCATGTCAGACAAATTTAATAGATTTCTTTGACTTGGTGACCAAAGTAGTAGACCAGGGAGGGGCTGTGGACATGGCCTACCTAGACTTTAGCAAGGCATTTGACATAGTCCCACACAAAAGATTAATAAACAAATTAGCCAGCCTGGCAGTAGGTCCCAGGGTGGTAGCCTGGGTAAAAAATTGGCTGGACAACAGGACACAGAGGGTACTAGTAAACAGAGTCCATTCTGAAGAAAAGGGGGTTACTAGTGGGGCACTGCAGGGTTCATTGCTGGGTCCAGTCCTTTTTAATGTCTTTAAAAGTGACATTGCAGAGGGACTGGAAGGAAAAGTATGCCTCTTTGCAGATCACACAAAGATCTGCAACAGGGTTGATACACAAGGGGTGGTGGAAAGGATGAGAAGGGACTTGGTAAGGTTGGAGGAATGGTCAAAAGTATGGCAGCTTAGCCGGCCCGGTGGTGCTGAGGGTTGAGGTGCTCGACACCTCACCTCACTCCAGACCGGTGACCTGGGTTCGAGAGTGGACTCATGTCACTGGTGGGTCATCCGGGGGGGGATAGGCTTGAGTGTCCCATGACAGCTCGCCTTCTCCGGGGAGGGTTGAGACCGAAGCCCACACACTTGCCTGACTCCGAGCGGAGTACTGCAAGCCCCTAATGGTAGGGGATGGGCAACCGCTACACAGCATGATGTCGGCACCTAGTGCCTTGATGTCAGGGGTCTCACGCTTTAGAGGAGGGAGGGAGGGAGAAAGGGGAAAAATAGCCTGCCATCGCCCGGAAGATGGAGTTCCGGAGATGTGCCCTCAATGTGCCTTCACCCACCCGACGGCCCCGGACCGATGAAACATAAGTAATGGGGTATTCGTGGGGTAAGCCATAGCTCCATGGGAATCCAGGGGTTGTTCAAGTAGGGTGAAAAGCAGAGGGATGTCTACCTAGGATCTCCTGATGGGTCGGGGATGGCAGGCTGAGAAGGAGGAGAAAAACAGAAATTTAAAAAAAAAATGTATGGCAGTTAGATTCAATGCAAAGAAGTGCAAAGTACTGCACCTGGGAAACAAAAACCCAGGGGACGAGTACACAATGGGTGGGGTCTTAACAACAACAGAAATAGAAAGGGACCTGGGGGTAGTAATATCAGATGACCTAAAGGCAAGCAAGCAATGTGAGAAGACAGTAAGGATGGCTGGGGGGATACTGGGATGTCTAGGGAGAGGCATCACCAGTAGAAAACAAGAAGTTGTTATCCCTCTGTACAGACAGTTGGTGAGATACCATCTGGAGTACTGCGTGCAGTTCTGGAGACCCTATGTCGGCAAGGATATAGACTGGATGGAGGCAGTCCAGAAGAGGGCAACTAAAATGGTGCAGGGTCTGCAACAGAAGCCATACGAAGAGAGACTAAAGGAGCTTAATATGTATACCCTTGAGGAAAGGAGGGAGAGGGAGGACATGATAGAAATGTTCAAATACCTCAAGAGAATCAACAAAATCCAAGAGGGTAGCATCTTTCAGGAAAGGAGATGCGCAAGAACAAAGAGACACAATTTGAAGTAGAGTGGGGACGGCTCAGGGGCAATGTGAGGAATTATTTTTTCACAGAGAGGGTGGCGGACGCATGGAACAGCCTTCCTGAGGAGGTTGTGGGGTCAAAAACAGTGGAGGAATTCAAGAATGCATGGGACAGACATAAGGCAATTCTGGTGGGAGGTAGGAAGAAGTAGGCTGTTGGTTAACTAGGATCTGCAGCTTATTCAATATGTAGGGAAATGGGCAGACTAGCTGGGCCAAGCAGTCCTTATCTGCCGTTAAAGTCTATGTTTCTATGTGAATTATTGTATGTCTGCAGGTTTATCATCAAGATTGTGTATTATAGCATCAGTTCTTAAAGTTTATCATGTATTTTAGCTCCTGGGAAACAGGTGACAGTCCTGTTTACCCTGTCTGCTCTGCAGATGTACCTATCGCAATACTTAATAATACAGTCTCCTGTTACCAATAACTGTTTAGTTGTGTTTTTCTTTTTATTCGTTTTGTTGGTGACACTGTTTGTTATGGGCATTATGGTAACATCATTGTGGTGTGGTTCTGTTTCATTTAAGATCTCAAATCTGTTGCTAGTACTGATTTGAAACAAGTCTGCCCTCCGGCCCCTTTGATTATTCCTTACCTCTGTCACTAAGCACCAATCATCATCTGATAGTTTACTTTCTTCTCTTGATCTTTTTTAATAAATGTTTTCCTCAGTTTGTGTGTGCTTCTGTGCTGGAGGTAGATTGTACATCATTATGAAATGGGTAGAAAGAATACTGGCTCCTGATTGGCTAACAGGTACTTTCAGCTGGGCTGTTATCCCAGCACAACAGCCCAGCTGAAAGGATATGCACCCAGGACAGTGACACTACTACAGCGAAAACGTTGATGCTGACAACATAGATGTTTTTGCTGTAATAGACCACCCAAGACCCTGGCACTCTGTCTCCCCTAGTCCTGCAACCCTTCCCCGATCCAACTCCAACTCAGAGTTAGAATCTTAGAGATCGGGGGTGGGGGTGCTGGGGATGACCTTTGAAAAAATGTCCTGGAATGAAAAAACGGCCTGGGTCTCAAGTCGGATTTATGTCAACCGCAAGTTGCGGTCGAGAGAAATTCATCAATGTGATGGCGGTCAACAACTTAGTTGTCGAACCGGCATCGTAGATCTGGCTGAAAATACTGTAGCTCAACAAAAATATGTTTAATAAATACATCCAATTTACTAAAAAGGACCCATTTAATAATAACAATAAGGCATTCTGGGGGAGCGGGGGGATGTTATGGTGGGCTAATGGCCCTTCTCGGGCGGTGGAAAACAAATCTTAAATTCTCTGCAATGACAAAATTTGTTACAGAATTGTAAATAAATTGCCCAGCTCTTAGAGTGCTTTGATTTTTGATAATTCCTCATTTACTGTAGGTTAGTGATTATTTCCCAGGTCTCTTTTGTGCAAGCACTAAGCACAAATAAAGTGCATGAAATGTGGTGCTGGCCCAGTGGTGTGGAGGGTTGAGGCGCTGGATGCCACACCTACTGCCACGCTGGCAACCAAGGATTGGAAGCAAACTCAGGTTGCTGCTGGTTGGCTGGGGGGGGGAGGATTGAATGTCTGGAGCACTGCTCTCCTCTCAAGGGAATGGGAGGTTCATAGCCCCCCCCCCCATTGAGTGCCACTGAGTAGTGGATCAGTGGTAATGCAAGCATGGGAGATTTCAAAGGGAGTATGCTGCTGGTGTCATGTAGAATGCATGTGCCTCTACACAGCATGTCCTGCCATCCACACTTCAGTGGGGATGTGGGAAAATTGTTTAGGCTATATGAGGCCCCACCTCCCTTCCCCTGACCAGTGTCACCATCGGAACCACCGTGCCCCATTCAGACGTGTTTCTTCAATGGAGGAGAGGATGACCCCTCCTTTCTCTGCCCTGTCATGAAGGGTAACTCATGGGGGATCCCTGGGAGGGGGCCGGGTTCGAGGAGGTGAGTGCTGGTTGATGGGGGCAGGGACAGGGCTAATAGCCTGCCTGCAGCCATGATTCTGAGAAAAAGCTTTCTGGACAAAGTAAGTGTGTGAAATCCATTGGTGACATTGTGCTGAACTTTTTGTGCATTCTACCTAGAATTATTACTTCACCATTTGCCAGCAAGACATAGCCTTCACTGGCATCCATTATGTACTGACTTGCCAATTTATCTGGCCAAGGCCTATTGTACTTACAAACTGTGAATTGCTTTCTTTTCCAAGGACTGCACAAACTTTCTGACCTCCCCAGTTGACACTGGCAAATATCACCTCTGCTAGTCTCCTTCCCCAGTGCTCATAGATGCTCCCTCAGACAACTGGAATTACACCCCCCTCGAGTACCTGAACTGGAAGAGCATTGCTGCAATTGTCTGATCATTGCAACTCAGCTAGTGCTCATCAGTACCACAAAGTAATTACACAAGCCCATGATTTACAGAGCAGTGACCTTATTTGATAAAATTTCACAATTAAGGCTACTACCTCTGTTTGGTACTTACAATACGAGAATGTTTCAAAAGGTCATTCAGCATGGAAGAGATCAATTGGAAGGTAGACTGTGGCCTGTATTGTGTATTGCTACCATAAAAAAGAAAAGTTCCCCTTAAAGGAATAAAGGCCCATTCCATTATGAGAAGAGCTATATTAGTGACAGACATGAGAGATGTCTTTCAGTTAGAGTTATGTAAAACTCCTCCTGTAGCTGGAATTGAACACACACATTTAATTCTGATTATTATCTGCATGTTCAGTGAAGCAGGGATGCTGGGTTTGGAATATCTGTGCTTGAGAACCCATTCCTTACATAGTATCATAGATCTCTCCTCCCAGGTGCTGCTTGAAGTGTGTAGCTAGCGAGACATCATATATCACATTCCTGTTGTTAGAAGATATGTTTGCTCACTTTAGCAACTGTATTTCTTCTAAGTGATTGGGCATTTTGTACACTCAGTTTTTTGTTTTAACTTTGTGTATTATGAATTGTTACTTGCTGTCTCAATGTAACTTTCAATTTGCCTTGATGTTCATGTAGCTGTGATGCAACCTGAATTACTCAAGTATTTTGTCAATTGTTGTTTTGCCTGTCTTGCAATCTCCCCAGTCATGCCTGAAAATAGGCATTCAGTTGTCTTGTGTACTTATCCAGTTACCAAAAACAAAATACATAAGTAAACACATACCAAATAAACCAAGATGCATAGCTGTATTATATATGAATAGAGCAATCGCTCCATATGAGAACA
This sequence comes from Neoceratodus forsteri, assembly GCA_016271365.2. Lineage (NCBI taxonomy): Eukaryota > Metazoa > Chordata > Ceratodontiformes > Ceratodontidae > Neoceratodus > Neoceratodus forsteri. Next base: position 1,396,994,101 of record CM028129.1, on the reverse strand, counting down.
TTAGAAATGGTTTCATACAGCAATTTGTTATATCACAGGGGGGAACTTCCCCATGTCATATTGTCTCATCAGTAATATCCATGTAGAGTCTGACATATGAACTGGTGCAGCATGACACCGGACCAAATTTAGGTAATAAGTCTATAAAATTAGAGTCCCTTTTATATTGGATGTACATCTGTAAGCACTCAAGTTAACATACCAAATAGGCAGTTTGCAGGAAGAGTGGCACATAGGATACATAAAAAATGCTAGTAGAGAAGAAACATCCAAACTGCTTGTTTTTTTTTTGCATCTCTCCATATCATAATCTAAAGCTTGAATCCCAGAGCAAGACATCATGGGTATGGAAATCCTTGTGCAATGCTAGCCGGCAAGGCTTCACCAGACCAGGCATTCCTTTAACAGTTGCACCCAAAGACATGGGCCCCGATTCTCAAAGGCATGGTGCACGTTGAGCCAAAGGCGACTTGTGCCAAATGCTGATGCACCGGGGACCCTGCACCTGATTTTCTATCGGGCAGGGTCCTGGCGGCTAAGTCCCGCAGCTTGCAGCAACCCCAGCAGTGCACCAAAGGGAGGGTGCACCTGAAAAGGTTGCTGCAAGCCCACAGCAGTGGCACAGCAAAGGACAGAAACGGCCCCCCAGCCCGATCCCCACTAATATTGAATACATACTGTAGGCCTGGAGGACTATCGGACCCCCCAGTCCTGATCACTGAAATATATGAATACTGAGCCCTGGTGGGATAGCACCCGATGTAGCGAGCTATGCCGCTGCCAGTCAGATGTACAGATACATGGTGTTATATTCTGTTATATTTTGTGTATGTTTAAAATGCCACAAGGAATAATGGATAAAAGGGTCACATGGAATAAGGGAATGGATCATTTTTTTCAAAGGTCTGCAAATTCCCTTTTGCCTAAGAGAAACTGGTTTTCCCAGGGAAGCTGGAAATTGCTTATCAAAAGACTCTTCCTGGCTCACTAACACAGAGGTCCTAAATCTATCACCTGTAATAAAAAATGTTACTTGAAATGCCAGGATACTTCAGAAGACAGCAACGGGGTAGCTATTAAAGAGGAAAAGGGTTATAAACTCAGGAGATGTTAACAGCTAGCCCTGTCATGAAAAAAAAACTTTATACTTCAAAGGACAGTGCTAGATTCCAGGAAACTGCCACGGTATAATTACATTGGTTAGCTGGCAGGATATTGGAATTTTAAGAGTCTGACTAATAAAGGTATGAGTCCCTTAATAAGAATTTTTGGGGAACGCTCAAGAGTGATATCTACTGGTCTAAAAGTTAGGACCAGACCAAGACTTACAGACTGCCTTGGACGACAGGTATTTAAAACCCTCCACAGAGCATTTTGAGGACACTTTCCTTTTGGACACACAAGAAGCAAGACTGCTACAGAAAGGACTGAAACCTTTGAAAAAACATTTATTTTTCTGGACTTCATTTCACTATGAATTTAAGGTAGAACTTTAGATAACTGTTATAGTGCATTTTCTTTGTACATATCCACTTTTATTTGTGTTATTCTGTGACCAAAATTTTCCAAACTGTTTTATTGTAATGTATGACATTAATTATTTAGTAAAGACATTTGTTTTGTTTAAGAAACCTGACTGAGCGAGATTTCTATACTGTATGATTGATTGTGGGATGTTTCAGTAATGATCTATGATTAACTGTTATTGCTAAGGGGTGTTATCATAAGCTACCAAATCAAACAAGGGTCTGAAAAGGGAAAGTCTGGGTAAAGATAGGAGGAATACCAAAGTCTCAAGGAAGGGTCTGTGGGAATTTGAACCATGTTATTGGACGCCTTGTGGGAGAAGGCAGAATCAGGGTTACAATGCTACCCTAATGCCTGGATAGTCCTCCTTTGTATAACAACCAAGAAGAGCTCATATTTGGCTACAAGACTTGAGACTAGTATTGTACCCTGATCCAGAGTAAAGAGGGGACCCTGGGACTTCATGGTGAGTGTTCAGTTGTGAACTCAGCGAGCACTATAGAAGGATACGAAGAGGGTATCCCCTGTTTCTCCCCTCCCTGTCACAGATTGCACTTGGGATGGGCACTGTGAGCTCAGTGGACCTGACCCTCAGGAGGAGGCTTGTGACACCCCCCAGCCCTGATCCCCAATATAAATATGTAATCCAGACCCAGTGGGCTTGCTGCCCCCCAGCCCTGATCCCCAAAATATATCACTTATTACTTTTGCATATTAATTTCCTTATGTCCATTTTGTAATGTAGCCCTGGTGATATAGTGGACCCCCGCAACCCCACCTGGCAGTGCCCTACCACCCTGCTCCCTCCCAACCCATACCCAGCTGGCGATTAGCACAACCCACCTTTCACCACCACGGCCAGCTGCCGATCGAGCTCTGCATGAGTGTCTACTGTAAATAGTATGAGCTCAGTGAATGACAGCTGCAGGCATTCACTGAACACATACTATTAACAGTACACGCTCATGCAGTGCTCAGGCAGTGGCTGGCTGCAGTGGCGAGAGGTTGGCTGTGCCAGTCGCTGGATGGGTACAGGTCGTGGGGAGTGGGATGGTAGGGCACTGCTTGGTGCGGGTCCACTAGATCACCAGGGCTACATTACAAAATGGACATACGGAAATTAATATACAATAATAATAAGTGATATCCTTTGGAGATTGGGGATGGGGGTCAGGTAGCCCACCGGAGCTGAATTACATACTTATATCAGGGAGTGGGACTGGGTGATTGCTGCTAGCCCACCAGGAATATATTTTCATTGTTTGGGATCAGGGCTGGTGTGGGGAGGTCCACTAGCCCATCAGAACTACTCTAATAATAAGTTCTGGATCAGTGCTGGGGGGGCTTATGTGTGATTGTGGGGGCCTGTATGTTTTACTTGTGGCACATTGGCGCAACTCTGGGAGGACACCAGGGTACACTTACACCAGCTCCTGGCTGGTGTAAATGTACTTTGACAGTTGTCCTCTGGGGGTTGTATGAGAATACTAAGTTAAGGGATGTGGCAGCCTCCCTTGGAGAATAGGTTGCTGTGACTGCCGAAATGCCCTTGCACCATGTCGCAGCCCAGTTTTTGGCGCAAGGATGGCCAAGTCCCCTTTGATGCAAGCAGCCTATGGGTTGTCACAGGCTGCTTTTGAGAATGGCTCTGAATGCAATTATTGGCACAAGGTGCTGCTTGCATCATTCATGTTGGATGCAGGTCACCTTGTGCCATGCGGATTGCTTTGAGAATTGGGCCCATGGTCAGATAATTCTAGAATGTTCTGTGATAGCTTGAGAGAAGTTCCCTGGCTACCTGCAGTACCACTAAAGGACCACCAGAGAGAATCTCTTGAGAAATATCGAGAAATGTCTTACCAAATCTTTGGATGCAACTGTTGACAGGCTTGTAGAGTATATTTGATCCAGTCTAGGCTGCTAATGACAAACTACAGACATGTATTTTGCCCTGTTGGGACTCCTTAGTGTTGTGTAGTCATTGCCTTAGCCAAGTATCAAGTCAAACCTAAGGGCATTGGGCATTTAGTACATCTAAGTTACAGCAGAATGAAACACGTGTCTGTAGTCTGCCATTCTCAGTCTATACCAGATTAGATGTACATGCCTGTTTAAAGGGCAATGCCTGGACTGGCAAAGCCTTGTCAGCTTGTCTTGCATGAGAATTCTTGTACTTGCAATGCTTTACTCTAGGATTGAGGCTTTAGAGTATATATGTGTGTGTGTGTGTGTGTGTGTGTGTGTGTGTGGTTTGGAGAGATGTATGAAAACCAAATAATTTGGATGTTGCCTCTTTCCTAGCATCCTTTTATGGATCCTTTGCACTATTCTTCCTGCAGACTTTCTATTTGGTGTGTTAACTCTAAGTGTACCAGATACCTAGTGCTTTGGGGTTCTGACAAGATGCTTGGTTGAGAGAGTGACTGTACTATAACAGGATGAAGCACTTTTTTTGTTTGTCATTCTTAGTCTATACTGGATCACAAGCCTGTTTAAAAGGCAGCATCTGTTCTGTTGAAGCCTTGTCAGCCTGCATTGCAAATGACTGGCTTAACCATGGTGCCTTGCTCTGGGACTGATGCTTTTAGGTATGTGTGTGGTTTTCAGAAATGCACACAAAAATTGTGTTTTTCCATGGGATGTGACGTATAGTCACACTAACCCTTCCCGACTGGACAGTAATGAGTTCTGTAGATTATTATTACAGTAATGCACGTTGACATGCTTGAGTATTTGAACAGTTCTTTCTTTAACAATAAATTATGAATTTAGATTAGATTTTTTTTTCTATATTACTTACGTGGCAGTTAGTTTTTATTCATAATTCCCAGGTCTCTCCAGCTTAAAGATCTGCAGTTGGTTGAATGGTTTGGGCATAACTAAGACAGTGTAGAATGCATCTTGTAAATTTTTTCAAGGTTCCAGGAGTCAATATCACATATGAGTGAGCCTAATGCAAATAGTGTGACTATATCCCGAATCCCATCAATTAGAAGAAACTCAGTTGCTACAGTCAGTAACCATTTTGTCTACCCCATACTACAATCAAAGTGTATGGCAACATACAGTAATTTAATAAGAAGATATTTTTGTAAAAAATACAAGCACAACTACATGTCACTGATTTTATCTTTTCAGTGAGATTGCATGAGAACAAAATATCATTAAAAGGAAACAAACACACTTGAATACAGATCAGTTCCACCCTTTCCATGCATAAGAGTTAACAATACCCATATCCTTTACTTTCCCTTCAGGGACTCTTCCCTGGTCTGCTGCTTTCTCATTTGAGTCTAAGATGAGTCTTTCCACAAGCTGCTGCTCTTCTGCTGTGCTTATTGTCCTGTCAGTCCTTGGGTGCTCATTAGGAGACGTTCTGCCACAGCGATCACAGCTGGTGCTCTTGTATAGCCTGTCCACAGTTTCCTGGATTTCATAGCTGGTCATTTGTTGATAGCCCAAAGGGAAAGATGCTGGTGTAATGGTACCCCAAGGCTTTTTTGACATCCTTCTGTGTACAAAATTTGGTATGCAAGTTATGAAAATATGAAAAAGAACTAGATGATGTTTTAAATAAATCATTGATTACTTGTAGTACTTAAAAAACATGATTCATTTTACAGAAATTATGTTGATTTTCACCATAGCCCACAGTGAGTACAGTAGTCTATACCTGCTGTTATAATTTTCTATATCATTATTTTTCTCCCCCATCGCCAGTGCTGCCCCTTATCAACCTGTGGTGACTCCCAGACCCATGCCAACCCTTCTCTGGAACCTATCTCTGTCTCCAAGTGCACTGATGCAACCTGTGAAGCTTGCTGGTTCCACTGGAGGAATCAGCAGACCCCTGTGGTCCTCATATGCACCATTTTATAGTGGCTAGTTTGGTAGTTTGTGCCTAGGAACACTGGGCTCCATCCTGCTTGATTTGGGTTTTTCCTGCTTACTGATTCTGCCCTCCCCCGGACATTGTCCCCTAGAGCTCTAATGGGTGCATATGCATAGTTGTACATGACTGCACACGTGACCCAGGTAGCATAATCCTTCCACATATCACCTGTACTGGCACGTGTGGTCATCCAGGTGGCAGTGTGTTAGTGGAGATTACACTCCTCCCTCCCTGGGGGCATCCAATGGGATGCACAACCTTCCTTCTCCTTCCATCTCTCCAATTATCCAAGCTCAGTGCATGAATCTCAGTCAACAGCATCTCAGGTGGTAGCTATACCACTCCACAGATGATCTGGCCTTGTACAGTTTAACATTGTTGTGAATTTACAGGGAAAAAAAGATGCATCAATCAGTGTCCCGCAGATAGTGAGGAAGGTGAGAACCCTTTCATCTTGTAGGGTGTACATATTGAGCTCCCTCAGTCTCTCCTCGTATGTCTTGTCCCCCATCCCCAGGATCATCTTCATCGCCCTACGCTGAACCCCCTCCAATAGTTTGATGTCCCTTTTCAGATATGGGCACCAAAACTGCACACTGTACTCCAAGTGCGGCCCCATCAGGGACCTGTACAGGGGCAAAATTACTTCCTCCGTCCTAGAGGTGATTCCTCTGGTGATGTGTCCCGGCATTCTGTTTGCCTTTGCAGCTACCTTCCTGCACTGTGCCAAGTGTTTCATGTGCCCTGTCACCAGCACTCCCAGACCTTTCTCTTCATCTGAAGTGGCAAACTGTACTCCCCCAACCAGTAGCTGTTCTTTGGGTTTTTAGCCCCTCAGGTGCAAGACCTTGCATTTTTTGGCATTGAACCCCAGCTGCCATGTAGCTGAACAGCACTGAAATGTCTTCAAATCCTCTTGCAGTACCTTACCCGCTTCCTCACTATCCACCTCCACACAGATTTTAGTGTCATCTGCAAAGAGGTGATCTTGCTCCTTATCTTTTTTGCTATGTCTGTTATAAGTATGTTAAATAGGACTGGTCCTAGCACCGACCCCTGTGGTACCCCGCTGGTTACTGCCCTGAGTGCTGAGAGCTCTCCCCCAACTACCATCCTATGCTGCCTGCCCTGCAGCCAATTGTTTATCCACCTAATCAGATTCCTCCCTGCTCCCAGGTGACTTAACTTGCTGTTCAGCCTTCCGTGGGGCACAGAGTCAAATGCCTTACCGAAGTCCAGGTATAGAACATCAACCGCTGGCCCCTATCCAGCGACCTCATCACCCAGTCAAAAAAGCCAACAAAGTTGGTCTGACATGATCTCCCAGACACAAACCCATGTTGCCTGTCTTCCTATAAGCCATTCTCCTCCAGGAAACACACCAACCTTTCCTTGAGTAGTCTCCATTACTGTAGTTTTCCCACAATGGCTGTAAGGCTCACTGGTCTGTAGTTCCCAGGTTCATCCCTGGGCCCACTCTTATGGATTGATACCACATGTGCCATCCTCAAATCTCTGGGCATGCATCCAGTATTTAGGAAAGTGTTGAACAAGTCTGTCAGTGGTCCCACCAGGACCCCTGCCAGCACCCTGAGTGCCCTAGGATGCATTCCGTCTGGACCAGGTGTCTTATCCACCTTTAGGGACCTTAGGCCCTCTAACACCCTTACGACTGGGATCTCCACATCTATCAACTGCTCTCCTCCTGACCCCTGTTCACCTTCCCCCTGAGGTGTAGGTCCATCCTTCTCTCTGGTGAACACGGAGCAGAAATACTTGTTTAGTACTTCCACCTGCTCTGCCCTCTGCTCTACCCACCCACTGTTCTTTCTAACCCTTACAATCTGGTCCTTGCACTTCCTCCTCTTTCCCCCTACTTAGAGAAATCCTTTTCCCCTTCTTTGATGCCCCGTGCCAGCCTTAGTTGTTTTGAAGCCTTGGCTGCCCTCACTACTTTGCTCACCTCCCTGGATCTCTTCAAGTATTCCTCCCTATCTCCTTCGCGGCAGGATATTTTATATTTTCTAAAGGCCTCTCTTTTCCCTCAACCTTTTCACTACCTCACCCTTTCCACTACCTCACCATTCATCCAGCTAGGTCTCTTGTTCCTGGTCTTCTTGCTTTGGCACTTGGTGCAAGAGCTAGTGGTTTCTGCCAGACCCCTCTTTATGATGTTCCATTTCTGCTCTGCATCCACGATGATGTTGTCTAGGTCCCTTTTCAAAATGATTCCTATCCTGCCAAAATCTGCCCTCTTAAAATCCATCACTCTTGTTTTTGTACTGGCTACATCCTTCCCCAGGTTGAGGGAGATCCACACCATGTGGTGGTCACTTCCTGTTAGGTGGTCTTCCACCTCAATGCCTTGGACTAGCTCTCCGTCTGTGAGTACCAGGTCTAGAATGTTTCCCTCCTTGGTTGGCTCTGTCACCTTCAGTGAGAGGAAGCTTTCCTGGAAGGCCTCCAGGATGACCTGTTCTCTGGCACTTAAAGTGGCTGGGATATTACAATCCATCCTCGGCAGATTGAAGTCCCTGACCACAACTGTGTTGCCCTTACCGCTAAGCCTCTTAATTTGTTCTTCCAGCTCCCTGTCCATTTCCACACTTTGGGATGGTGGCCTATACACCACCCCCAATCTCACCCACCTACACTTGCAGTGCTGTAGGTGAATCCATAAGGCTTCACCCTTGCCCTCCTCCCCTTCCTCCCTGTTGCACAATATTCCCTCCTTAACATATATAGCTACCCCTCCCCCTTTCCCTTTGTCCCTGTCCCTCCGGTATAGTTTGTACCCAGAAATTGTTAGAGTTCAGTTTTTTCTCCATCTGATATAACTGTGTATAGAGCATCTGATCCTCTATCTCATTCAATTACTCAAGTAATTAATATGTCTGACATTCTGCTAGCAGTTGGTAAATTGGAATCAACAACAAGCCCAGGCCCTGATAACATTCATCCAAAATTTCTTAAGGCAACTTCCAATTTATTTCCCTTCCTTTGTTAATTATCTTTAATAAATCACTACAAGAAAGTCAAATACCTAATGATTGGCGTACAGCAATTGTTACACCAATATTTAAGAAGGGAAATTGAGGAAATGTTGAAAATTATCATCCCATTGGTTTAACCTCTGTTGTAGGGAAACTTATGGAGAGGATTATTAAAACAAAGTTAGAGGATGAGGTTATAACCAGAGGTATAGCAGATTTAACTCAACATGGCTTTATACCAGGTCACTCATGTACTACAAATTTAATTGCTTTTTACAGTATTATTAGTACACATCTTAATAATGGGATTTCTACAGATATAATACAACTTGACTTCAGTAAAGCATTTGATAAGGTACCACATACTAAACTCTTACAGAAATTAAAAACATTTGGCATATCAATGTACCCCGTTGACTGGATAGCTGATTGGCTTACATGTACAGTAGAACCCAAAAAGTCAAATTTAATAACATATTATCTGACTGGGGTTCGGTAACGAGTGGGGTTCCTCAGGGCTCAGTATTGGGACCCACACCATTCAATTTATTGATTAGTGATATGTAAGCTGGACCAAATAATTATCTTTCAAAGTTCGCTGACGACACCAAACTGGGGGGTAAGGTTAATGACCTTAAAAATTTTGAAAGAATAGTTACTGACAGGGAAAATAGAACAGTGGGCAGTTGAGAACGAAATGTTTTTCAATCATGAAAAATGTGTGGTTCTTCATTTTGGAAGAAATAACCCAGCGCATGATTATTATCTTAACAATATTAAACTTAAAACATCAAGTTGTGAAAAAGATTTGGGGATTCTGATGAATAACAAACTTACATCTAGGGAACACTGCCGAAAAACAGGCAAAATGACCAATGGTCTCTTAAAGCAAATTAAATGTATTTTCGTTACCCGTACTGAACAATGTATTATTCCCCTGTATAGGACCTTTATAAGACCTTATGTTGATATGGCTCCCAGTTCTGGAACCCCTATCTTAAGGGAGATATATCTTGCCTGAAACATATTCAGAAAAGAGCAACTGAAATTGTTCCAAGACTTAAACATCTTGAATATACTACAAGATTGAAACTCACTGGTTTATACTCATTAGAAATGAGGAAAAAAAGAGGTGATTTATTATTAATTTATAAAATATGTCAATCACCCACTCTTATGAGCCAATGTGGACTTGATTATTCAACCAGAAGGATAGTCCCTAGATTACATAATAAACAGTTAGAAATACAATCCTTTAAAACTTACAAAAGGGGACATTTTTTCACCATACGAGCAGCAAGGCTGTGGAACACTCTGCCCCAAGAATTAATCACCATATGTAGCTTTGATGCATTTAAAAATAATTTGGATCTATGGATAAGGGAGAAATGATGTTGAGTTCTAAAATGACCCACATATTGTGGGGGACAATCCCGATGGGCTACGGCCTTCTTTTGTCCCTAAAACCAAGTAATACCAGTCCTGGTACTGGGTGTCCCATGTTTCAGTGATGGCAGCCATTTCCACCTCCTCTTCCTCCATCAAAGCCTGCAGTTCTACTGTCTTATTGCCAAGGCTTCTTGTGTTCAGTGAGACCACCCTCTACTGTAAGCTCTTCCCCAGTTTGCCTATACCTTCTTCCCTAACTCTTCCCCTTTTTGCCTTTTGCTTCTCATTTTCCTGCCTGTCTATGGGAGGGAGCCTGGTGGTCTCCCTTGTCTGGTGGCTGAGCTTGCTGCCCACCACCTTCCCCCCCACCTAGTTTAAATGATGCTTGTCTGCTATGAACTCCCCCAGCTTTTTCTGTAGGACCTTTGAGCCGTTCTTACTCAGGTGCAGCCTATCCACTGCATAGAGGTCCTGGTTCTCCCATGTGCTCCCCTATCCCCCCACCAGTCCTTATCCCAGGTCCTCACACCATGTCCCCAACCATGTATTGAACTCTGAGATTCTTAGTTTCCTGGCCGTGCTAGCCCTTGGTACTGGGAGAACCTCAGAGAATGCCACTATCCTCCCTTCACTCCTGAAGAACCTTCCTACTTCCTTGAATCTCTCCTGCACTTATCCTACTGTAGTTCCCTCCAGCTCATTAGTACCCAGGTGCACCACGATATGAGGCTTTCCCTCTAGCCTCCCCACACACCTCTTAACATACTGCCCCACCTTTCCTGCTGTCATGCCCAGCATACACTCCACCCATATGCGGCTCTTCCTGGCTCTTTGGCCCCTCCCTTCTTATATCTTTTACTATTGAATCCCCCAGAATGAAGACTCTCCCCTCTTTATCCTACTCATCTCCCTGGAGCATTCGATTCCCCTGAACAGGCTTTTGGTATACTACCCCTGATTCCATCCCCAAGGGCCCCAGTGCCTCCCTTGGTCCCTGCTGTACCCTTGCCCTCTATCCCCCTTGCTCCACCCTGCTGCTGTCTGTGTTAGCTGTGTCCTTGCCCCTACCATTCCCCACCTGCATCCCCTTCCCCCTTATCGAGTCATTCCCTTTCTGCTATGTATTAGTCCTCTCCTTGCCTCCAGCCATTAGCGCTTCCCCTGATCTTTTCTCTTCCTTTATCGTCGACCCTCCCCTCTCCCTCTCAGTACTCCTATTTTGCTTGTGTTCCACCTCCTCCTTTCCATACCCTTGCCTTACCTCCCCACCCTTCCCTGAGTCTTATGGCCCCCCTTCTGCCACCCCTCCTCCTCTACCCCATTACCCTTTCCTGAGTTGACCCTGCTTCTAGTCTCCCTACTAGCTCCACTACCAACACTACTATCCTGTTCCCCTGCTATCCTTGTGACTGGTCTACCCTCATCATGCTCCTCCAGGTTTGCCAGAACTGAAAACCTGTTGTTATCTTCCCTTCCTTTATCCTGAGCTTCTCTCCTCCACCCTACCTGCGACTTTGAACCCTGCTTGTGCACCCATTCCCTTCTTCCTCTTACCTTAACCTCCCTCCAACCCTCAGCCTCCTGTCCCAACTGGTCTTTGGTAGTTGCATGGCCTGCCTTCTGAATCATCTCCCATTGCAGACCCCCATGTTTGCCTTTTGCATCTGCTGTGTAGGTCCTTCTGTCCCTTGGCCCTGCTGTTCCTCACTGCTCCATCCACCCCACCTACTCAGCTCCCTTCTTAGCCTGCCAACCTCTTCTCCAAGTTGCCCCATCTGTCTACACATCATACAACCCCATACCTGCCAAGCAATCCCCAAGAAGATAGCCGCCCCCTACCCATTGTAGTTGATCACCTGTCCTGGCTCCCAATCTGATCTTCCACTGCCACCCATTCCTCATCCTCTTGTTCTCATCCAAGCCCCTGTCTCTCCATTTTTTTCCTTAAACTCCCACTCTGGTTTAGTCGTACCCTGGGCCTCCCCCCACTATCAGCTCAAAGGTGCAATTAGTATTAAAGCATGTCTACATCACTGAAATAATGATGCATATAAAATGCAGTGGATGCTCCTTCCTTTCCTGCAATCACACAGGAAGCCTCTCCCTTGGCCCAGGTGGTCACACTATAAAGGTGGTCTATTCTAGGGAGGGTGGGAGAAGCTGTTCTAGCACCTGGAAATGAGTAAAAACAATCAGCCGCTTGTGCCCCAAGAGAACATCTGCACGGAAACCTGTGGCAAGCAAGCAAGACTCGGCCAATTACAGACAGCCAGACACTTACCATCAAACTGAATCCCCTAGTCCTGCTCAAACAAAATGGGGAAGCCCACTGAGCTAAAGAATCCCAGCAACTGAAAGCAGGTGAACAAGCACACAGCAATTTAAATGTAATTACCTGAAAAGTGATTCCCCCTTGAGTTACAAACAAAGAAACACAGAAACCTCCAGAATTCTAGCAGCAAATGCAGGCCTCACAGTAGACTGAGCCAAAGAACCCCAGCAACTGAAATCAGGTGAAGAAGCACACAGCAATTTAAATGTAATTATCTGAAAGGTGAGTCCCCCTTGAGTTACAAACAAATGTAAGCCCCTCAAAGTGGGCTTACCTGATGTGGAGCCCCCGAAGTGCTGGTTCCTGTGGCTGTGTTGGGAGTCACAGCTTATGACCCCCCCGTGCAGTGCAGCTTGTGGATGCTGCCATTCTTTCCTGCTGTTTTGGCACATTCGGGGCCGGGCCAAGCGCCAGGATGTTCTGCACCATCGGGTGCGGGGTGTGTGGTCCCAGGTCCAGTTTTGGGGCAGATCGGGCACGGGACCGCTCATGTGTAAATAAATTATTTTATTTCAAAATGGCGGGTGTGAGCACTATGTGTATGCGTGGCTAACACCAGGGAAGAGATTTAAAGGAGTAGCAGCTCCTTTGTCTGAAAGTAGTCTTCGGTGCCAGCTGGCACCGTTGGAGGCATAGACTAAATAGTAAATCAGGACTACAAGTCCCGTAGAGCCTCAAAGCAAGCAGCAGGCTTGGCGCCTGTGAGATTCAGTCCCTGATTGGACCAATGTTTTAGGTGCCAAACCCTCTAGGGGATAAAAGGGAGAGTTTGAGAGGGAAAGACAGAGAGAGAGAGAGGAGAGGAGTTTGAAGCGGGGCATCTGCCTGCTTGGACATGCGGCTGGTCATTTATTGTTTTATTTTACTGCAAAAGTGAGGTGGGGCAAGAATGTGTCAGTGGCCATTTGTAGGGAGAGCCCTGCTTAGGGCTAAGCTTGCAGCTCTGGTTCCTGGAAAGGGAGGAAGCCATGTGTTCTTCGTGCAAGGGAGTACAGTAAGAGACTGAGCCATGAGGTATGGGTAAAGCTGCCAACCATCCTGGTTTTCTCAGGACAGTCCCATTTTTAGGGTGCATGTCCCGGTGTCCCCAGAGTTTTGCCCAACTTAAAGAAATGTCCCATTTTCAAACAGTTGTCCCAGTTTTGTCCCGGGCCATGCAATGCTGACATGTGAGTCCCCATCCCGTCCTGTCATCATAGGTGTGTTGAGTAAACTAACCTGGTCTGGCTGAACAAGTTTCATGTGCGGTTTCCGACATGGCGATAATGGACCTTTAATTTTTAAATTGATTGTCTCACTCTCAGTGTCTCAGCACCACTGTGTACTGCTGGAGCATCTTGAAACTGTGTCTCTGCCCTTGTGTTTACCGATGTCAACGTGACTGATGAGACACACACATCAATCAATGTCAGAGGAGGAGCACTATCTGAAGGCTAAGCAGCTGACTGGTTAGCTTGTTGTTTGCTTACGCTCGGCGTGGGCTCCTCAAGTTCTTCCGGACCCCAGTCAGTTCTCAAGAAGTCCAACTTCCTGCAGCATAGATGGATGGTCACTGACTGTGACTGAGCACGTTATGCAGTAAGCAAGCTGCAAAAAAGCCAGCAATGCATGCCGTGTAGTGGTTGTCGGTCTGTATCTGTCTGGGATCTGTCCAGTACCATAGGAAGGGTGGGGCAGGTGGTGCTCTGGCACTGGGCGCAACCCTCGGGGGGGGCGCAATTTTCAACTGAAGCTCATTTGTTTATTAACTTGCGCTACTGCTTTTTTAAATTTATTTTGGCTTGATAAATTGTAATTATGTCTGGCTGTCAGTAGGGGCGCATCTGTGGACCAAGGACCAGCAGGTTGGGTTGGGGGTCACATGAGCTGCAGGCAAATAATTATGTGGTGTGGTGTTGCTGCGATGAGAAAGAAAGAGAAACTGTGGGTGGGCCAGCGCTGCCCACTAGTATAAAAGGTACGGGCGGTGTATGTAGCACGGAGAGGCAGTTAAACTTGGAGTCAGAGACAATGTTATTGTTGACAGTAGATCCTAGAAATAGAGTGGCTAGCAGGCAGCAAAAAAAGCGATAGACAGAGTGTATGTAGAGAGAGAAGATTGGGAGAGATGATAGAGAAGACAAGAGAAATCCATCTTGAAGATTTTTAAGCAAAGCAATGTAGCGCATCACTGTAGTAGTCCGTCTACAGCATGTGCAAGTCCGTCCCGGCCGTCTCCCATGTATCTGTGTGATTCTGTATTCCGTATTGTTTTAAAATGAAAATTAATTCTTCAAATCTGTTTACTGTTTAGTTTGTTGTGTCTGTGTGACAGTGTCAATGAATAGAGGTGTGTATGTTGTATGTGTCAGTGGCTGTGGCAGCAATGGTGCTGCCACTAGGAGGGATTCTTGATTGGAATTTGAAACGCTGCACTTCAGTGATCGGGAGGAAGGATTGGATCTGATTTTTAATTTGATTGTGGGACTGGGCCAAGGGACCCACGCCCAGGCCTGACTCAGGTGTGATAAGGCGACTTAGTAGTTCACGGGACTGGGATGGGAGTGAAGGCGTTCACGCCTCAATCTGCTGCTTGTGCTGACTGATTGACATGGTGTGGGCAGGCCATAGGTACCCTCACTCCAGCCCACCACACTGTTTTCTCTCATCTTGACCCGCATTCCTCCTGCACTTCAAGTCCACACCAAGGAGGCTCCCCCAGTCCCACCCCATGCTGTTTCCTTCTACTCCATGCAGGCAGGTGGTGGAGGGATGACACAGACAGTCCCAGTCAGAGCAAAGCCTGCAGTCAGACCAAAGTCATACTGCGACTCCATTGCACTTCACTGACTAGTCTTCCTCAAGTTGGTTGGTACATGCTTTTTTTCTTTATTGTACATCCGTTGGGACTGGGTGCCAGGTTACAGACACTGTGCATACTGTGGTCTCTGAATGACTGGTCGCATGACCCCTGAAGATGGAGATGGGTCAGAAATCATTTCTAGCAACAGTCACATACAGAAGTAGCTGTGTTGTAGTATTCCGTTCTCAGAGGATTCCTCAGTAAGTGCACATGTATTTCCTTATGTCTCAATTTTGAAGATATAGGAAATTCCTATATCTTCAAAACTGAGACATAAGAAAATATGTGTACTGTGTTTTCCTAAGCCCAATTATCTCATCCAAATGTTTAGTATGCTGAAAAATAGTTTGTCACTCTTACCCATGAATGCTACAAGAATCATGCATCTGCAGTGCATTGCTTTTAATAAAGAATCAAACTAACCTCCCCAATAGATTGACACATTTCCAGGGACCACGCCCCAACTTAGACCTCAAAAACATAGCTGCAGTGCCCCCTCCTCAAAGTAAACTGTAAAGAAAATAAAAAAAATACCGCCTGTCTAAATGTGCTTCTAGCCAGCCAGAGTCTCCTGACTCAGTTGGTAGCACATCCACCTATGGACTAGAAGGTTGTGAATTCTCTGCCCACTGGGATTGGACTTGCACCTAAAATGCTGGCATCAGAGTGCAGTAGTAGGGGGTGCTGAACTGCTGGGGTGTGCTGTCCTTTGGATGAGACGTTAAACTGAGGTCCCTTCTACCCATCCTGGTGTTGTCCTGGTGGGTGTCCAGGAGGAAGTAAAGAACCAAGGGCACTCTTCGCAAGAGCAGCAGACATTCAGTGTCTGGCCAACATTCCCTTCCCATAAACCAGTTCATGCAATTGTCCAGGCTGTGTGTGGGTGTTGATGTGTGATATGGCCGCCACCACACTTTAGTCACTTACTACCAGTCTAGCATTACGTCTAAAGCACTTTGGGATACACTGTGTATGAAAAGTGCTATATAAATGCTGATTCTTCTTCCCACACCTCAGATTCATGGCAGCAAAATTTAGGGACCGACCATGTAGCAAAAGTGTTTTTTTTTTGTTTGTTTTTTCTTTCAAGAAAAGCCCCGAACCTCGAGCTGGAGCATGTAAACCCTCCAGAGCTTCTGGCTCTTTTCAGCGGGGGGGAGGGTGCAAAATTTGTCTCTTGCCCAGGGCACCCAAATGCCTTCCTACGGCTCTGGGTCTGTCCATGGGTGGCAGAGGGCAAGGGCCAGGAAGGAGGCAACATGGGGGGAGGTCGGAGGAATGTGGAGGAATAGTCCGGGGGGATCATCATGTGGCCACCTGCCTGTGCATCATCAGGTCTGCCCCTTGGCTCACTCCTGTCAGTCTCATCTCTTGTCTCAGTCCGACCTGCCCAGTCTCATTGTGGGATGCAGTACAGTCAGAAATACCAGTTGGACTCTGCTCGGATATCAACAGAAGAAGAAGACCAGACCCAGTCCATCTCTGCTGCAGGTCTGTCTGAGGTGAGTGAGTCGCACACAGTGTCCGAGACTCCAGTGCTTAATATAGTAGGTAAGGTTGATGACCATGAGGGGAACCAAATAATTCTTTGTCAGATTATATCTGTGGCTCAGTCTCTGTGCTTCTTTGTTAGGTTGTTGCTAATGTTGTAGATCTGGATGAAGTTTACTATTTTTTTACTCATCTGGCTCTGATGATAAGCCTCCAACCAGTCTGGGAATGGAACAAACTCATCTCTGGTCCTTACAGTTAACAGTTTAGTGGTTTGTGGAGTGGGCCGCTGGCAACACCACTAGCCATGTTTATTGTGTTGTTGTTAAAGTGTACTAGATTACATGATTACTGATAAATTTGTGCAGACTTCTGACTTGTTCCCTTGTTGACACTGCTGCTCTGTATCCCCCCCCCACTCAACCTGGCTGACGTTGACCTAACCTGATCAAGCTCATGCTTGTTAGCAACGTCCGTCCGGCTGCTGCAGCTGTTTTTCTGCATTCTGACAGTAGCTCACAGCAGGAGGTGACAGTGTGAGAGTGCAGTCAGTCAGTGTGTGGTAGCAATACTCCTTGCAGCCCTGCCCTGCTTGTCAATTATGTGGTTAAGGATGGGTGTCAATAATTACTTGGTTAAAGGACAAAGAAAAGTGTGTGGGTGTGAGTATAATAATTTTACAGAGAGAAATTGAGAGAAAGAGACTTGAAAGTCTGAGATTTTAATTCTGACTAGCTGGGCACTACACAGGTGGCAGTAGGGCAGGCAGTCAGAAGACAGCAGCCTCTCCAAAGCCTGAGGTGGTGTGACTGAGGTCAAAAAGAACTAAAACAAAGTGAAGTCAGAGTGTAGAGTGGAAGAAGATTACTAAATCTTCATGTTTACGGTAAGCCACTTTCTGTGTCTAACAAAAAAAATTATTTATTTATTTCCAAATGGCACGTCCCAGTTTTATGCTTTGAAAAGTTGGCAGCCTTAGGTATGGGATTATGTATGGGGCCTGAGGATGGGCAGACTCAGAGTTATGCATGCCTCTGTGCCTAAAAATAGCCAATTCTGGTCTTCGTTCATACCCAGCAGCTTAGAAGAAGCATGTGTTGGGGCAACTGAGGGTCAGACAGTTGTTTCCCCAAGTGTGCATGCTCATCGTGGCAAGGTTTGGAGGGAGCCAGAAAATGATATGTGGCCTGTTTTGCTCGAGATGGCCTGTTTGGCCTCAAGTGTGCATCTGCCTTGGACTGTAAGCTGCCCAGTAATTCTGGGGTAGCCACCTGTGACTTTATGGAATACATTGCACTATCTTAATTGGGACCCCGGGCCCAAAGTACAGTTTACCTTATACCATTCAGCTACTAATGTGACCCCCTGGTCCTGCTTTACTGCTCCATGGAGTGACTGTTTGTTCTGTTGATTGTTCATTGAATGGGATCCCCTGTGTTTGCAACTTTGCTGTTTTCCTCTTGTGTTTGAAGGCACTGTTTTGCTGCTGCTAAAAGAAGCTGCCGCCACAGCCTTGCATTCAATGTGTTCCAGGGTGGCATCCAGAACAGCAGGGACCAGAGACCCACTATGGAAGATGTTGAGAGGCCCGCCTGGTGAAAGCAGTCTACAAAGCCTCCGGGTGAAGTGGGGAAGCCCAGGCAGGTGAAGATTTGCATCATTGCCTCCTGCATACCAGCTCAGCTCCCTGAGGGTCCAGGGGCACCCCGATGGAGTCCATCCATCACCATCTTCACCCGTGGATAATCAGGTACTGTTTTTCCTCTCTTATTTCTGGATTGTGTTTTCTTGACTGTACACTGCTCCCCCTTCCCCACAAACTTTAACATCTCAAATACCCCTAGACAGGGAAGGGGGGTGCTTACACAAAGAAACAGAGAAACCTCCAGAATTCTAGCAGCAAATGCAGGCCTCACAGTAGACTGAGCCAAAGAACCCCAGCAACTGAAAGCCGGTCAACAAGCACACAGCAATTTAAATGTAGTTACCTGAAAGGTGATTCCTCCTTGAGTTACAAAGAAACACATAAACTTCCAGAATTCTAGCAGCAAATGCAGGCCTCACTGTAGACTGAGCCAAAGAACCCCAGCAACACAGATCTCAATGTTCTAGTTTAAATCCATAAGTATACTACATTTCACTGAATAGAAACCGCCCTTGAATAAAAGCTGTCCTCAAATACAAGCCGCAGGTCATAATGAATACTTTTAATAAAAGCCGCCCTCAAATAGAAGCCGCAGCTTCTAATCAGGGTTGAAGTCATGTCAGATGAAACTCTGTAGGTGGGACTCTTCATGATTTTTATCTCTGTAAATATGATTGTTATGATGTTTCTTTATTAAAATTGTGACTTTAGTTCATGTTTGTTGTTCTTATTTTGCTATAAAGTAGACCAGTAACAATATATTTGATCATATTCAGGATATGTCATATTTTCTTTTTCACACTTAAAATAGGATTTTGCAATGCAAGCTGCCCTCAAATACAACTTGCCCTCAAATACAAGCCACAGGTCAAAATAAAAAATTCAAACAGAAGCCATGGCTTCAAGCCGATGAAATATGGTAATTAGAAGAAAATCCTTATATTACATGACTAATTAATGTATAGCCATATCAACATTACAAAAAACATAATGGGGATACAACTGTTGAGAACTCATAGGTATTTGTTTTAATAACAATTATGCCGCCTTGGTGAACCTTTAATGTCAGAACACTAACCTTTTAAGATAACAAAACATACTGTATATCATATACAGCATTTAAGTGTCTAAGCATTCATAACAAAAACATTCTCATAAACTACTGTAATCAGAAAACAGTATCACACAGCGCTGCACCCAGAGGTGCTGTTGGAGGGCATTGTGCTTCGATGTGGGGGACTGGGGTTCATACTGCAAATCTGTATCGCTACCCTGAGCCAGTGATTCCTTGGACACACTATGGAAGTAGCACTTTCAGGCTCCAGGGAAGGGATGTAGTGTCCTTGATACAGCAGTATCTTCTGTGGGAGTTAGGGGTGACATCAGGAATAGATGACAAAGGGTGGTGGTAAATGGAGTGCACTCTTGGGGGGGGGGGCTGACCAGCAGGGTTCCACAGGGCTCAGTATTGGTACCAGTTCTCTGTCTTTCTAAGTGACATTGCAGATGATCTGAAACGGATGGTCTGCTTCTTTGTGGATAACTCCAAAATCTGTAATAGAGTGTATGCTCCAGATGGGGTGGAAAGAATGTGCAGGAGCTAAGAAAACCTGAAGCATGGTCAAGGACATGACAACTGTGTTTAAATGCAAGAAATGTAAAATCATGTACTTGGGGCACAGAAACCTACTACTATACAACATGGTACATAACTGTGGGATATGCCTGCTGGCCATAGAGGTACAGTTTGCATCAGATACAGAGCCAAATGAACAGAGAATACTGGAACAGCTGGACAGGCATGATCCCAGAATGGTCTGCAGGACCCAGGTGTACAGAGCCTGCATCACACGTGACATCTACAGACCCGGTAGGTGAGTACAGACTACACAGGATACTGTGGGATGGTTCAGTAATGTATTATGATACAGACAGGGCACTGCCAACTACAACAACAACAACAACAACAACAACAATAACAGTGTAGAAACAGAGAAACAAACAAGTTGCCAGCAGATAAGGGATGCTTGGCCCATCCAGTCTGCCCATTTTTCCCTACCTACAATATCACCACAGACCCTATTTGATCTCTGGCTATTTTTCCCTCATCCACATTTCTTTTTACTAAGATCATAGAAACATAGACATTGATGGCAGATAAGGACCGCAAAACCCATCCAGTCTACCCATTTCTTTTTCTACCTTATGAATGTGCCATCAGCCTTCGCTCTATCAATAGCCTATTTATTCATACTCATCTGTGTTGTTCCTTTATGCCTATCCCATGCCTATTTGAAGCCCTACACTGTATTCATATCCACCACTTCCTGAGGTAGGCCGTTCCATGCATCCACCACCCTTTCTGTGTATAAAGAACTTCCTCACATTACCCCTTAACCTGCCTCCCTCTAATCTCCTGCTGTGTCCTCTTGTCCTGCTATTTTCTTATATTGAAACTTGTTAGATTCTTTCACCTTGTTAATGCCCTTAAGGTATTTGAATGTTTTGATCATATCACCTCTCTCTCCCTCCTTTGCTCTAGGGTATACATATTGAGCTCCGTTAATCTGTCCTCATATGTTTTCTGATGCAGTCTCTGCACTATTTTGTTTGCCCTTCTCTGGACTGCCTCGATTTGGTTAATGTCCTTGTGAAGGTGTGGCCTGCAGTACTGCATGCAGTACTCCCTATGGGGCTTAACCAGTGTCTTGTAAAGAGGGATTATTACCTCCCTCTTACGACTTGTGATACCCCTACTAATACACCCTAACATCCCCTTAGCCTTACCTACTGCTTTAGAGGTCTGCTTGGATGATTTCAGGTCATCGGTGATGATGATGCCCAAGTCTCCTTGCTTCCTTTGTGACTGCCAGCAACTCCCCTCCCAGCCTATAGGTAGCTTCAGGGTTTCTCTTCCCTATGTGCATGATCTTGCACTTCTTTACATTAAACCCCAGTTGCCACTCTTTCAACCATTTTGCTAGTTTATCCAGATCTCTTCTCATTCTGCCCATCCCATCTGGATCATCTACTCTGTTGCAGATCGTGGTGCCATCTGCAAACAGACAAACCTTACCCTCCAGTCCATCTGCAATGTCACTGATGAAGATATTGAAGAAGACTGGCCCCAGGACTGATCCCTGAGGTACCCCACTTGTGACTTGCATCTCTTTTGACTGTATGCTGTTTACCACCACTCTCTGTTTTCTGCCTGTCAACCAGTTTGCCACCCAGTTGACCAACCTCTGACCCACCCGAGCCTACCCAGCTTATTAATCAATCTTCTATGTGGAACAGTATCGAAAGCATTGCTGAAGTCAAGGTAGGCAACATCAACTGTTCCCCCTTGGTCCACCACTCTGGTTACCCAGTCAAAGAAATCTATGAGATTAGTTTGACAGGACCTTCCTTTTGTAAACCCATGCTGTCTTGGATCCTGTGCTCCTATAGATTCCAGGTGTTGCACTATCCTTTCCTTAAGGAGTGCCTCCATAATCTTGCCCACTACTGAGGTAAGACTGACTGGTCTGTAGTTCCCTGCCTCCTCCCTGTTACCACTCTTGTGGAGCGGGATCACATGAGCCCTTCTCTTCTTAGCATAATGCGTAACAGTATAATGCAAGCAGTGCAGTATGCTTCACAATGGAGTAACATGGTGGATGTAATACAAATGCCATGCTGCCAGACAAGGAGGGGGAGTGCGAATAGGAAACACAGATGTTGACATTCATAGTTATTGGTACTCCATAGGGATGTAAACAAAGATACATGCCATCCAGGCTGGGGGAGGGGCCATGGGTGCATGGCACTACTGGCCCATCTACAAAGGGGTAGCACATGGGGACATACAACCATAAGCCATGTGGGGGAAGGGCGACAGGAAGGTCTACAGGTATATCCTCCAGCCAGGCAGGGTGGGGCTGTATGCTAAGCCAGCAATGCTGAGGTCAGATGGTTGTGGTCTTGACACAGGGCAGCTGGAGGTCTTGCAGGGGTACAGCAGGGGTAGTGGGGACACCATGGCAGTTGGGGTGGCCATGCACCACCTACATCTGTCCCTGACCAGCACCCCAGGTATGGACCGTCTGCCTACACAGCCCCCGTGGTGATGGTGTCACCCAACCCCAGCCGAGAGCCCATGGGGTACTGCTCCCAGGGAGAGGCAGGTTGTGACCCAGTATGTGTGGTTTTCTCATTGATCCAGAAGTCCCAGGCATACTGGGCATTCTTGACCTGCCACTGTGTGGCATTGTCATATGCCTTGGTGTCTTTAGTAAGGTGCCACTACTCACTCTGGACAGACCTTGGCTATGGTCTGCCCTCGCAGTGCCAACCACCATGGCTCGAGCCCCCTGCAACTCACCACACAGGTCTTGTTGGACAGCCAGAAGCTCAGCATGCTTGGTGTGCTGCATGTTGTCATGCAGCATTTGGTGGAGGTGTGTCAGCTTCTGCTGCACAGCATTCTGTGCCTCCATAGTGGATCTCAGCTGCTGCCTGGTCTCAGCTGCATCTTGCTGCTGCCAAGGATTGTCCAGTGGGACAGGGTTGGGCTGCACCCATGGCCATAGTATGGGCAGGGACTGCACCACAATAGATGTGGCCACTCATGATAGGCATTATGAGCCAGCTGAGTCTGTCCTGTTGTGATGGGTGTGGGGTGATAAGGTCACATCATAGTGTACACATCCCACCACCAGTGGCCACTCACCCAGCACTGGTGGGCACACAGCCCACCACCAGGGGAATGCATGCAGCACCAGTGCACAAATACCCTAGCTGACTCAGGCACATCCCATCACCCCAGGATCTGCACATCCCTGCCCCAGAGGGCAAATGGGCAGCATCAGAGGGGGGCACTAAGGTGGGCATACACACAGCTGGTCATGTACTGGGTGATGGGGACACAGTAGTGTTGCCCACACCCCATGCACCACACTACCATGGCCTCAATGTGCACCCATATCAGGGGATAACCATTCCAACAAATCTAGCCAATGAGACGTCGCACAAGCAGTCACTCACACAGCTTGACAGCTCTGACCTAGCTTTCATGACTGCCACCCGTCACTCATCTCCATGGGCTGTTGTGTGGGTGTTGTGGTCTCCTCTGTTGGATCCAGGGAACAGGAGCCCTCTGTTGCTTATTGGCCCCCACCTGTGGCATGCAGCTTCCAGCACACCATAGCTTCCTTCATGCACCTCTTCAGGTCCTTGAACCACTTCCGCAACACCTCAACAGGCCTATTCCACCTGCTGATGGCATTCACCTCCTCCATGATCTCCTCCCAGCCCACCCCCACACCCGGCTTCAGTGGTCTTGCAGTGGGACATGACCTCCTTCCTGACCTTGTAGGCTGAGCTACTGCATGCAGCTATTCCACGCTGAAGCGGTGGACCTACAGTTTTCACTATCATCCATAGTACCTGCCAAAGAAAGGGGTGCAACATAGGTGACTGGAGAGTACAGGTAGTGCCACACAGCTGATCCACCCCCCCTTCCTCCATACTATACACCACAGATGCATCCTGGCTATGTACACCCTACCCCGGCTGCAGGCCACCCGACACAGGCCCAGTCCATATGATGACCACAGAACACCAATGGGGGAGTGCAGTTGCACATTGCAGTGCCATATGCCCACAGTACAGCTGTGCACATGGGATACACAGTGTACACTGCACCGGTGTCCCAGGGCCTCCGCCCCTGCAGTACCTAGGCACCCAGTCCACAGCATCAACACTGGCAGCATGCACCCCCATGTACACAGGTAAAGGATGATTGACACCCCCAGAGGATGGGGGTGGATAGACAATGGGGGGGAGTGAGGTGCCCCAACCGAAATAGGGGCTAGGCCTACCAGCCTGCTCAGTACATGCTGTACTGTATAGAGCAGTGGCTTCGAGTCCATGGACATTGGGGCCATGATGGTACAGCACAAACACAGGGACAATGCTGCAAAGGCCAGCACTGCACAACATGGAAGGTTCTGGAACACTTCAGACCTAGACCCACTGATGCAGAGGCACTGTACCCATGTCACTGTGACACACACACCACTGCACAGTGGCACATGTGCAGTGATCCCCCATACACAATAGTGAGGGCTGCCTGCCAGCCCTGGGGCCCACTGACCCATGCATGACTATAGGGCTGGGTGTCCTCCCCCTGGTTCCTGGAACCTGGAACCTATGCAACCACAATGCACAATAGGATGGTAACCCCCACTTAGGGCGTGTAGTAGCCCCAGTGCTACCGGGTGTCCTGTAAATGACAGGGTGGCTATGGTGTCCACATGGCAGCTGTCCCTACATCCACCCTGGCAATCTAGCATGGGTGGAAGCATTTGGTGTTTGAGGCCTGCCTGTCCACACTATGCACACAGGCACAGGGCTCCTGTGTATGGGCTCTCTTCTGGAACATTCTGTGGGCTCCACCTATGCTCATAATGTTCCTGGGTGCCTGGACATCCCTGATGTTTCCCTTAAACAGTGCATGTGGGCTGTACAGCAACAGGGTGGTTGTGATGGAACTGTGGCAGCTGTATGCATGACCTACTATTTTCCACAGTCACAGTACACCATATTTGGCTATCATCCCACTGTATGAGTGTCAGGGTGACATTTGATGTCACAGGAGGCCCCTGGTCCACATTTCTTGTGGTGTATTTCCACCACACTATCCATGGTATTAAGGAACCCATGAACAGGACAGCATGTGACCCCATAGTACAGCCATACCACATGGCAATGGGAATATACAGGCACAGGATGTACATGTGTGCAGCATGTCCTAGCCAGACCTGTGATGCAGTGTCCCACAGGTTGTCACTGTGATTTACAGCATGGCAGACATTGTGCCACATGGGGGGATGGAATGGCTGTACGGTATGCCCTAGACCCCCCCCCACTCTGAGTGATCTGCAGGACCATGGTCCAGTGTCGGCTATGTCCATGTGAGTGGATCTGTGTCCCTGTCATCATAATGACCTGTCCCTGCTGTGTGTGACTACCATTTGGAAGTTTGGCTAGGCCCATACAGCTGGGGAACATGCCCA
This sequence comes from Neoceratodus forsteri, assembly GCA_016271365.2. Classification (NCBI taxonomy): domain Eukaryota; kingdom Metazoa; phylum Chordata; order Ceratodontiformes; family Ceratodontidae; genus Neoceratodus; species Neoceratodus forsteri. The sequence continues at coordinate 1,396,968,932 of CM028129.1, read as the reverse complement.
GAGTACCACATGCATACAGGCATTTGTACACACCACACACACTCATGCTCTCCCTAGTACACTTACCTTTGGTCACCTGCAGTTCCACATTGCCGTCTAGGTGTTGCACTGTGCTCCCTTACATGGCCCAGGCACAATTTGGCATGCTAATGTATGCAGCATGCCTGTTGTAACATGCCAATGTGGTGTGTTGCCCACAGACTACCCAATGGCCAAATGTTCATACCTGGCTGAATATTGTAGGTTTGTGCAATGCACTATCCTGGATAGCACTTTGTGCAGTTGTCTGCAGTGCTGTGCTACTGGTTGTGCATGATATGTCCTGTGCAGGCCTGATTACATGTGCTACCTATGATGTCACTGGGCTGTGCTGCCTGCGCAGGGCACACTTCATAAGCCAGGTAGCACAGTGCCACTCATGCTCATGAGTGCTGTATACTCTGACCCATGCTACCAGCACACCCCGGGCAGTGCCCCACCCCCAGAAGTACGTGTTGTGCACAGCAACAGCGCACTGTGCAGTGCAACATACACACTGAACTGCGCAAATGCAACACATGCCCTCTCATAGGAATCAGCATGCTTGGAGGCCCTGTAGCAGTCCCTACCAGCAGCCATGAGTGAGAAATGATGCTGTGCCCATCTGCAGCATGACTACCACTGGTCAGCGGTTGAGGCTGCCAACTTGGTGGACATGGTGGTGGCCAGGGAGGACGAACTCCTTTGTGAGGCATCTGGGTTGGACAGACCTCAGTGCAAGGTGTGGGCATTGGTGGGCCATCAACTGAACTGCAGGATGGGGGTTGCCCACACTTGGCACCAGTGCCTTTACACATTTAATGATCTAGTGAGGTGGGAGGTGTGCTGGATCTAGGATCTCTGGGACATGGTCACCATTGGAAATGTGCCCAGACCAGGTAGATGCAGCTGGATGTAGGGTGTGTGCATAACCCACAACTATCCATGGTGTACAGGGATGCCCCTGAGTGTGCCACAGTTGATCTATCTGGCCCTTGTGCATTGTGTGTGCAGCCAAGCACTGGACCAGCTACACAAAATACTGACACACATCACCATGACAAACGTACGCCCTGTGGACCAGGCATGGCACACACCTCCCGGGGTGTCTCAGTATTCAGAGTGCACATGCCCATGGCTGTGGTATCTCTGCTGAGGGGGCTTTACCCCTGATGAGGGCCACCTCTGACCCTGCATTATGTGACATGGGGATTACAAGGATGGGGGAGGGGTGTGGACAGATGGGTGTTTTGATGTGTTGACTGCAGCTTGTGTGGAATGCTGCAGCCTTGATGCTGGTAGGCTCCTCGTGGAGTGACTACATTATGCATACTCTACTCTGGCTGACTCTGTGTTCATACATCACCTTCAAGATCTGCTTGTTGGCATATGTAACCTCCCTGTTGGAAGGCTTACCCATTGAGCCCCCAAAAAAGGCTTGTTTCCCCATGGTTTTGCTTCCACTCACCCCATTCCTTTTTTTCTGTCCTGGGTCCTGATTTTCCAGGTTGCCCCCTGTTTCCTGGTCTCTCTTGCTGGCCCCACATGGTTTTTCAGAGAGAGTGGGGCTGGAGGAGCAAGTTCGCCGAGCCACTGATTTGGAAATGGCACTGTGGTGCCGGTGGGCTCCACGTATGCGTGCTCGCACATTTTCATATCAGCCGTTCGGCGGCCTTTCAGTGTGCCTCTCTAGTGGTCCTGGTCCCAGGGTAATGTAAGAGAGGGACTGGAGACCTTGGGGCAACTGGAGAGGTGGCAGTAGAGGAAAGAGAGACAGGTTTCTGTGCACCAATCGCACGCGAGTATTCAGATGTCACCTCATGAATATTAATGAGGCAGCATCTTTTGAAGTACTGGAGCCTGTTCTAGCTTTGGGGCACAGAGAATAGTGCTAGCAACATGCAGAGAAATGAAAATAAAAGTTAAAGAGTGCATGGGCCGAAGGGATACTGTGGTCTTGGGGGGCTAAATAAATAAAATACATATCTGGGCTGCAGTCAGGGAAATAGTACAACTGGCATTGGGACTGTGCACACAGCCTGGGGACATTAGGAAATGGCAGCAGTGACTGGCAAAGGGCTGAGTAAATGTGTTAGTGGATGCAGTCGCTGTACAGGGCACAGGGGTGGCCAAATGTATGAGAAAAAAGTAAACAAAAGTTAAAGAGTTTGGCTGCAGGGACACTTTGATCTTGGAACACTGTGTAAAATGTGTAGACTCTGTTTGCAGTGGCCACCATGTTTGGCAGCCATGTGACAGCAGTCAGTCAATCACCGAGCTAAGATTCTTGCCAGGGACTCTGGGACTGTTTGAACAGACTTTTGGGGGAAGATACCAGGGAACGTTTAGGCACCTTTTTCTGCACCAATGAGGCTCATCGAGGGAGCCTCATGCACATTCATTTTTCTGAAGGATTGTGGCTCCAGCCAATGGGGAGTTGCCAGAAAGCTCCCAAGAGGACAGGACTGCTGGACTTTGAGTCAGTTAAGTGGGAGGTCCTCCATGGGGGGGGGGTGCTCTTGCCCCGGAGAGAATATAGAAACTGTGCAAGCCCATTGGCTATGAACATGTGGATGTGATGTACCAGCAGATAAAGGCCTTGCAGTCTGTCTGTGCAGTCCCAAATTAGCAAAGCACTCACCAGACAAGACCAAGCAGGACCAACAATAAAACAGAGATTTTCCAGTTTCAATATATTTCAAGCATTTTATTCAATGCTGGTCTATACCATACAAATGTGTGAACTGACTGCCACACAAGCATCCCTGCACTTCAACCTGAGTCTTCCTGAGGGGGTCTGTCTAGCCTGCTCAAGTGTACAGTTCCCATTATGTTTACAGATGGAACTGTCTCCTCCCTGTATCCCCTTGACACCACCCAAATACCGTCTTCACCCTCTCTCCACCCCTCTACCAGCAACATTTCCCTTCACCCTGTCCCGAACACTCTTGAAGTTGTCCATTGTTTTTAGGGATCCCACCTCACCCAGCAACTCATTCCACTTAACTACCACCCTCTCAGTGAAAAAGTGCCTCCTCATCTCCCTCCTGAACCTTCCCCCTACCAGCTTTAGACTGTTACCCTGAGTGGTTTTGTTTCTACTAAGGCTGAAGATGCCCTTGGTACTCTCCCTGTTTATACCTTTAAGGTACTTGAAGGTCTCAGTGACATCTCCCCTCTCCTTTCTGTCCTCAAAAGAGTAAATGTTGAGCCCCTGAGCCTCTCCTCATAGGTATTGTTTTGCTGCCCATAGATCACCTTGTTTGCCCTTCTCTGGATCGTTTCCAGCAAGATGATATCCTTCCTTAGATGAGGGCACTAATATTATACACTGTACTGTAGCTGCAGTTTCACTAGAGACCTCTTAATAGTAGAATGACCTCTGCCTTCCTGCTGGTAATACCCCTGGCTATGCAGCCCAGCATCGGATTTGCTATAAGCTGCAGCTTTTCTACAGTGTGCTGAGTGTGTCAGATCACATGTGATAACTACACCCAGGTCCTTTTCTTCCTCTGACCTGGTTCCCTGCATGCCACTCAAGCAGTATTTGGTCCCTGGGTTTTTTGTCCCCAAGTGCATAACTTTACACTTTTCAGTGTTGAACCCTAGCTACCAAATGCCAGATCACTTCTCTAGCCTAGCCAGGTCTTCCCTAAGTTCCTATCTCCCCTCCTCCATGTCTGCCTTCCCTATAGACTGTTGTGTTGTCTGAAAACAGGCAGGTCTTACAGCTGATCCTATCCTCAGTGTCAGTTATGAATATGCTAAACAACACCAGACTGAGCACAAAGCCCTGTTGGACTCCACTGGTCAGAGGCCTAGCCTCTGAGAATTCCCCTCTGACTACTACCTTTCGGCTTCTGTCTTGCAGCCAACTTCTGACCACCCAATGAACTTAGCCCCCACCCCCAGGCCTTGTAGGTGCTGATCAGTCTCCTGGACCTGACCAGTCTCCTGAGGTACAAAGTTGAAGGCCTTGCTGAAGTTCACATACAGAACATCAACCACTTGGCTCTTGTCCACTGTCCTGTTGATTCAATCGAAGAAATCAATTAGGTTAGTCTGGCAGGACCTCTCTGACACAAACCCACGATACCTCACATCCAGGAGCCCATTACTCTCCAAAAAGCTCACCAATCTCTCTTTCAGGATTGTCTCCATCAGCTTTCCCACTATTGAGGTCAGACTGACTGGCCTGTAATTCCTTGGTTCATCATTTGTCCCACTTTTATGGAGAGGCATCACATGTGCAGTTCTCCATACCAGGGAATGATCCCTGGCTCCAGAGGGATGTTAAACAGGTTTGCCAGGCTATCCGCCAGAGCCACCGCCAGTTCCCTTAGGACCCTTGGGCGCACACCAGTGGCCTGGGAATTTATGAACCTTCAGGGCCCTTAGAGTCTTGAGCACCCTGTCAGCTTGAATGACACCATCCATGACTTCCCCCCTCTTGGTTCCCACCCCCCTGTTCCCTTGTGGTACTGGTCCAGCCTTCTCTCTAGTGAAGACTGAACGGAAGTGCTTGTTAAGTGCCTCTGCTTTCTCTTCATTACCCTCTGCCAAACCACACTACTTTTTCAAACTATCTAGCCAACTTGAAGAAAAGGTGATGGAGGTATTCCCACTGAGTTGGTGGTGGAAAAGAACTCAGTGGGCCAATAGTCTTCATTCTTTCCAAAATTTGTGTGTTGACAACCTTTGTTTATTTATTAGTATGACTCAGGGAGGCACTCTTATCGACATGAATTGACTCATGTGCATTCTTCTGGGATGTGAGAACCATGGAGCAAGGCTGAGTGATTCTGACCCTCACAGAAATGTAAGTAAGAGCACTCTTGTATTAATAGGAATGTCTCCCTGAGCCATATTAATGTATAATTGCTCCAGGTGATTTGAAGAGAAAGGTCCCCTTTATAAAACTGGCCTTTTACTTTGGCATGACTGGCACCAGCAAGAAGTCTGTTTCTAGAACACTGCATGTGAGACACTCTTATAGAAACAAGAGTGTATCATGTACACCACTGAAATAAGATGCCTAATTGGTCAGCAGCATCACATGCTGCTTCCGTGCTTTGTCATACTATATCACTGCTAGTGGTTTCTCAATTGTTCCCCATCTTGTCGCTCAATAACATAAATTCTCATCAGAAACAGAGCCCACAAGGTCTATAGTTACTTGACAGTCTCATGTCTACATATACAAAAGTTTCTTATGTTCATCAAAATATATTTAAGATCATTCACAATTACCTGTGCCAAAACTCTGTACTGTAGAAAAGCTTTCCCTATACTTGGTTCCTTTCTTATGGGAGGAAGTGAGAGTAAAGAAGGCACTGGTTCCCTGTTCAGTCACTTTAATTTATGTTTTTCTTATCCATCAGTACCCAACTCATCCTTCTGAAACAACTGCTACTTCAGCTCTGGGCAATATTTCTCTCATCAATCGATCCAAGCACTAACTAACAAAAATCAAACAAATCACAAGCTGTCAGTTTTCACCAGAATCTTCACATTATGATATAATTAATCTGTGACATCAATACTGGATGCTACAGCATGATGTAATCATCTCTGACACCAACATCAGTGCTAGTTGCCATAGTGCAATGTCACTGCACCTGGGGCTCCTGCCCTGCCTACACCTGTCTCCCATCAGCATCTGTCTCTTTAGGAGTCCCACAGTGGTCTGTCCTGGCCCCCTCTTCTTCTTTGTTTTAATAAATGATCTCCCCGGCTTCTGAATTGTTTGTAAATCCCAGATGTATGCTGATGATACAGTCATCTCCTCTGGCCCCTCACTGTCTTCCATTGAGAAATCGCTTCAGATTAACTTTGATAACATACAAAAATGATTTCTTGCCAATCATCTTGCCAAGGATCAGAAGAAAACTGTATCTATGCTTTTTGGTACAGCCCACTGGCTTCACTCAGCCCCTTGATGTTACATTCCTTATCGGGTGCCACCATTGACTCCATAACTTCTTATGAATACCTGGGTAAGATCCTTCATCAGCACCTTGACTACTCCCTCCACATAAATTACATTGTGGGTATGTGTTTCTCCAAACTTGGGGGACCTATACAGAGCAAAAAATTGTCTTTCTCTTTGCAAAAGGAAAATTTTAGTTGAGCGTTCCATCTTTCACCTTCTCAACTATGGGCACGTGGTATTTTCCAGAGTCTCTAACAATACACTACACTACACTACACTACACTACACTACACTGTCTAAGCTCTCTCCTTTTACATCACACTTTGTAGATTTATTCTGGCTTGCCCTCCACAAACTCACCACTGTGCGATGTACAAGGAGCTAGACTGGGCTGCTCTTCCCTTGAGGCACTCTCCCCATACTACCCCGAGAGTGCTAGACACTGATTGTGCAAACAACCAGACTACCTCAGTGAGATATTCACCCCAGCCTCCAATTACTTCTATTACTTATGATCAGCAGTAGTAATAGATTTCAAATCCCATGCTGCAGACACTATGTGGGCCAAGCCTCAATCAGATATAGACTTGCTCACACTTGGAATAGTCTCCTTACCTCACTCATGACCAGCTCAAGTCTCTTGTATGCAAAAGAAAAGTTTGAGGAGTATTTTAAGTCCCCACTGACCTGTCAACAATTGCCTAAAGGTGGCATATAGTAATTATTTGGGGTCCACAGTGTATTGCCTGGTCCTGGGGCCCATCTTCATCTGACTTACGTTGGGGTTCCTTCTCCTTCTTGTGTAATTTTACTTCCTTTTGGATTTGTAAACTGTTGCCGCTTCTATATGTAGAATTTAAAGTACTGTTTAGTTTGTTCTTCTGTCCCCCGACAACATACCTGGGCATTTTTACTTTCACACGTGTTTTGCATAGACTGTATGGTTCTTGTTTATCACTGTATTGTGAGTGAAGAATTATCTGTGCCAGCCAGAGCTTGTAAACTCTGCTGTACCATTTCATGGTTCCTGTTTATAGACCCTTTTATTGTACTATTGTTTTTTCATTTGACTCATTGTTTATTTTTGCCTATATTGGAATGTAGTATTTATTGGCATTGCCTGTATTATGTCTGCTTGATTTTCCCCTTCCCACCAGGTCACAGCTGGAATCCAATCATGAAGCCAGTTTCCCACGCAGGGTTTAAGCACATCTTCAACCCCTGTGTCCCCCAACTTCTTCACCAGTCTAATATAAGGCACTGAATCAAAAGCCTTACTGAAGATGAAATACAGCACATCTAGCAATATGCCCTTATGCAGGTCTTGTGAAACACCTCTTTCATTCATGGGATTCACAGGATGGTTAACTGGTCAATTAGCGTGAGCCATGACAGACCAGCACTTGTTTACAGTATGAACTGAAAATGACAGTTACCATAGTGTGTGTCTAGAGTAATCTTGAACAATTGCATATTACTGCAGAATACCACCTCATGTGGCAATGCATTCCATTTTGTCACCACCCTTTGCGAAAACCAGTGTTTCCTCTGTCTTTTGATAACTAAGTCCCCCTTTAGTTGACACTGGTGTCCTCTATTTTGGTTTGTAGTAGTCCTATTTTGGAGGCCCAGACATTCCCAGAGATCAGGTTTATAAAAAGCCTGGTAAACCAGACACATGTTCCCTCTATGCCTACGGTACTGTAATGAATACAACCCCAATGCCCTCAATCTCTCATTGTATGTCTTATCAATCATTCCTGCAACTATTTGGGTTGCCCTCCTCTGGACCTCCTCCAATCTTCTCACATCTTCCCTCAGATAGGGTGACCAAAACAGCCCACAATACTCCAAGTGGGGATGGACCAATGCTACATACAAAGGGAGCAGTACCTCTCTAGTCCTACTCCCGATGTTCCATTTGATGCATGCTAAAATTCGGTACCCCTTTTTCACCATCCTAATGCAATTTACTTTAAAATTTAGTGAGCTTGTAATCTGTACACCCAGAACTCTCTCATTTTCCATAGACTGTAGTTTAAACCCATTTATTAAATACATGTATTTTTTATTTCTTTTACCAAGATGCATAATCTTGCATTTGCTTAAGTTAAATCTTAGTTTCTTTGCTTCAGCTGCCTGAACCAATGTATTGATGTTATCCTGGAACAGTTCAGCATCATGCACTGTGGTAACCAGTGTTCTCATTTTAATGTCGTCAGTGAATTTCTCACACCAAGCCCCCATTTTAGATGTTAAGCTGGCTATCAAGATGTTAAATAATGTAGGGCTCAACACAGCTCCTTGGGGGACTCTACTAGTCACCGGGACAAAGCCAGACAAATGCTCTTTAATCACCACTCTCTGCCTACATGAGGTTAGCCATGCAGCTATCCATCTAATGATACAGTCATTAATTTCAATTTCTTTAAGTATCTTAATTGATTCATAGTGCGAGACACTGTTGAATGCCTTCTCGAAGTTGACATATAAAATGTCACTTCGTATGTTCTTATCTAAGGCCTCACTAGCAGGGTCATAAAAATGTGCCATATTTGTTAAACAAGATCTTCCCCTCTGAAAGCTGTGCTGATGTATGTCCTACTGACAAATTCAAAAGGTTAGTCTGACATGACCTACCTTTAACAAAATCATGTTGCTTATTATCCTGGAGTCCCTGTAACTCCAAGAAGTCCACAAGTCTTTCCATTATGATAGTCTCAGGGAGCTTACACAGTATAGATGTCAGACTGATTGGCCTTTAGTTGCTTGGGTCCTCCCTATCTTTGCACTTTTGAAGCAGTATGAAATCCACTATCATCCAATCACCTGGGATCACTCATGTGCCCCAGGAGCAATTAAATATATCTGCTAATGGCTTCACTAGGACTTGTGCCAGTTCTTTCAGTACTCTAGGATGCAGACCATCGGTTCCAGGTAATTTCTCAACATTCAATTCCAATAAATCTTTGAGAATCCTCTCTTCTGAGATAGAACCCTTATGCCAAACTAGTTTCTTACTTGAATGGAAATTACAGTTTGGAAATGGACCTCCGTTCTCAGCAGTAAAAATGGAGCAGAAGTATTCATCGAGTACCTTAAACTTTTGTGTGTTCTCTTCAATCCAAGAGCCTCTTTTTCTAGCCTTTCTAGACACCTTTTACTTTTCTGTCTTTCATTTATGTATCTGAAAAAAGGCTTGTCATTGTCTTTCACACCCTCTGCTAAGATTAAGTTCTGCAATTGCCTTTGCCTTTCTTACCATTTTACTTATCTCCCTGGCACAACTGAGGTATATTACTTTAATGACCTCTGACTGAGAAGACTTATACTCCACAAATGCAGTTTTCCTTATCTTTACTGCCTCCTTGACATCTTTAGATAATCACATCAGTTTATTCTTCCCAACCTGTCTAAGGCACCCTTTGGTAACCTAAGGGATTTTACTCCTGATATACTCCCATTTCTCCTAAATGCCTACATACTGGTGATAACCTATGAGCCCTGTCTTAAATTTAGCCTCAGTCTTTCTGAAGTCTGCATTGTGAAAGTCCAAAACCAATGGATTTTATTATGTCTTTGCACCATTAATGCTAACTCGAACCAGACTGTATAATGATCACTTGTACTGAGTAGGTCCTCCACTGATACTCTACTCACACCATCACTGTTCATCAGGACTAGATCTAAGTTGCTTCCTACCCTTAAATGATCATCAACATGCTGGGTCAGGAAACAATCCTGAAATAACGCCAGCATTTTTTGGCTCCAGGCACTAAGTGCTACTGGAATGCTCCAGTCCACATCTGGTAAATTGAAATCACTCACCAGTACAACTTCACCTTCTCCCTTTGTAGCTTTCTTCAGTTCCATTGCCAATTCATCATCCAATGTCTCATTTGGGTTGGGTGATCCATACACCTCCCACAAGAATAAGCCTCCCTTTTTTGGGAAATAGTTGAACCCATAATGTTTCTGCTCACCCACTTCCTCCTAATTCTTTGTCCTCTGTAACCCTGATAACCTCTCTAACAACAAATGCAAACCATCCCCCCTTACCTTTCACCCTGTCTTTTCTGAATAAGCATAACCTGGGACAGTTAGGTACCAGTCATTACGCTGTGTGGCCCATGTCTCCATAATGGCCATTATGTCTGGTTTATCCTCTACCTCTAAGACCTGAAGATCTCCCATTTTATTGCCCAGGCTTTTGGTATTCAAATTTGCCACCCTCCAAATGCCCTGTTTCCCATCTTTTCCTCTCTTATTATTATTAATGATAATTGTTGTACTTTAACAACTGCAGATGCAGAAAACAATTTTACTTTAATACAGTTGTTTTACATCTTTCATTTTAAGTTTTATTGTGTATGACTGAAAGTCATATGCCCCCATATTCAGAGCTAACAGCAAGCACAGTACAGCCTGTTGAGCAGCCCCAAAAAAGAACATGGGCAGCTTTGAGCAATATTAAGCCAGTCAGCCTGCACTGACAGAGAATGCTAACTGACTGAATATTGGGCCATGTCAGCACAGTTGTAAGTGGATATATGCTATGCCGACACAGACCAAGGCTACATATGGCCTACAGGGGATAGTACTGCCTGAAACAGAACAGCACCAGGTCTTCTGAGGGCCATATTCAGACTAAGCATGCAAATTAGCCCATTGGGTGTGCAAGGTATTAAGGATCTATCTGCATGCCCATTATGAGCTCATTTGCATAGGTACAGATTGGTGCAGTTGACCCCTAGCACCAAACGGTAACATATCCTCAGTAGTCTTGTGGACCCCTCCTGCTGATCACCCCTGTATTTGTAATACTGAATGATCACTGGTAGTTGTAGTGCAGTGGACCCCATCCCCTTGGATCACCCCTGCATTGGTAGTACTGAATGATTCTCTGGTAGTCCAGTGGGCACCTCCTCCCGCTGATCATTCCAGATCCCATGTCTATGTAAACTCCCTGGTGAGATAAAGCCCCCCACTGACTGCCAATGACTCTCCCTGTAAGTGCCACTCCCCACCCACTGAGGACCCCCTTCTGCATCATGGTGTCCCATCAAGACAGCAAAAGCAAAATGGCACAGCCAAAAAATGCACCATCATAACAGTGTGTGCAGTTTCGGAGTTTGTGTATCTAATCTAGCATGGTTTTGTACTGCATGGTTTTGTACTGATCATACAGTGCCCTTTTTGCTCACGCTATTTTGCTTTTGCCATCTTGACATAGAACCCTGCACCACCCCTCACCCCATTCTACACTTATGGTACAGCCATAGAAGATCAGTAGGCAGAAAAGCCCTCCACTCACTTTCTCGGCCTGATACCATCTGACAATCACAGAGTGTGATCATGAGTAAGTACAGCACTTGCAATTCCACTCTATGACTGTCAGATAGTGGATGGTCGAGCAGGTCAGTGATGGGCTTTGCTGGCTGCTGATCTGCCACAGTTGTACCATGAGCATTGACTAAGGTGAGGAAGAGTTGTGGTGCTGTGGTCTTCAGTGGTTGAGTGATTGGCAGGGTGCACTTGCACTGTGGGGGTCACTGTTGAGGTGGGGGGATGCTAGCCCATTAGGGAGTTTACATATACATGGTATCTGGGGGTGGGTTCTACTGGACTACCAGATCTCATTCATCATTGCTAATACAGGTGCAATGGGGGGAGGGGTCCAATGCATTACCAGAGATCATTCAGTATTACCAATACAAGGGCGCTCAGGGGGTAGGGGGCCCACCTCACTACCAGGGATCATTCAGTATTACCAATGCAGGGTGATCCTGGGAAGTGGGGTCCACTGGACTACCAGGGATCATTCAGTATTAACAATATGGTGTTGATAGACAGAGGGGGGTTCACGGGACACAGATGAGGGCAGCTGCAGTACAGCCACTGTGCATTGGGGGTGGGGCAAGGCTGCAGCACAATGATAAGATGGATATTTCTTCAGCGGTAAATAAGACATCACTTGGGGCTGTTCGGCACTGCTGAAATGGTTTTAATATACCCTTGCAATGTGATGAATGAGGGACTTCCTCATTTGCATTGGTGCAGAGGTATGGTTAGCGCAGTAATGTTGATTGGTTTGACCAGTTCTCCAGGAGCCTCTGAATATGGCATCAACCATAGTACTAGTGCAAACTCAGGTTAGCACAGGTGCTAACTCATTAGTGGCCACACTAACCTTTTAAATATGAGGCCGTTAGTCTGTTCTCAGAAATATGATTATTTTATTCTTTCCATAAGTCAACAGATACTGGGTGGGACATTCAGAACAGTTGCGCCATGCGCAACAGGGATGCGTCAGACAAAACACAATGCGCCGTAGCGCAAAAGAAATGAATTCATGTGCAAGTGCAGGGGTCGTAACCAGGAATAATGTGTGCAGTGCGATATTCAACAGTAGCTGACGTGCGCAACAGTGGAGCAAACGTAAATTGCGCGAAAGTGGAAATGAGCCAATATAAAAGGGAGCAAGTGAGGGGAGAACGATTGCACCACAGAGGAGCCATAGTGGGGGAACATGGAGACAGAGTGGCAGGGAGGCAAGCCAAGAAGCAGGGGGCAGGTGTGGCCAGGAGGTGGATGGGGGGGGACCACTGGAGGTGTGTGCTAGTGAGTGACAGTAGGTGTGTGTGTGTGTGTGTGTGTGTGTGTGTGTGTGTGAGGGCCTAAGCATGCCACAGAGGAAGAAGGGCAGTGGGTCAGAGGCAGGGCACACAGTGGTGAAGAGCCATGGGTGTACCCAGTGCAGGGACAGTACCAGCAGCACACAGCCGGGGGGGATCAGGTAGACAGCTGCCCGGGGGGGACATCAACCAGGGATATGGCCAGTGCCACCTTCCAGATGGAGGCAGTAATGAAGGGCGTGAGAAGGCAGGCAGCAGGGAGGCGTGGCCGTGGAAGGGCCCTGCGGTGGTATGCCCAGAACAGGCTGTACTGTGCCTGTGTCAGCTTTGAGCTGTACATTGACATCGAGATCATGGGCCAGTACCGCCTGAACCGGGCAATTCTGCGGCAGCTCTGTAAGCTGTGCAGTGAGGAGATGCAGGCACCCACATGACGGAGCCATGCGCTGTCCATGGAGACCAAGATCACAGCTGTCATGTGCCTGCTCACCACGGGCACCTTCCAGAGACCAACAGGGGACACGACAGGCATAACCCAGTCAGCTGCGTCATGCCTACTCACACAATTCCTCAGCGCACTGCTGCCACATATGCTACAGAGTACATCCGTTTCCCCAGCACACAGGTGGAGTGCAGAGCAAACATGCAGGAGTTCCACAGGGTAGCACGGTTGCCTGGTGTGCTCGGGGCTATAGACTGCACCCATGTTGGCATCCTCATGCCACCTGGTCTGGAGGGGGTGGCATACATCAATCGCAAGGGTTACCCGAGTGTCAACAGCCAGGTGGTGTGTGATGCCAGGGGGCGCATAATCAATGTCTGTGCCACGCATCCTGGGGGAGCACACGATGCCTTCATCTGGCACCAGTCTGCACTGTGCTATAGATTCGAGAGTGGGGACATCCCCACTGGCCATCTAGTAGGTGAGTATGCATTGCACTCAGGACGATGGATGCAGATGGGGGTGTGTGGGGTATGGGCAGGGGTGCCATGGGGTATGGCCAAGAAGGCCAGTGTCACAGCGTCACAGACCAACATGCTAACGATACCTCTCTACACACAGGTGACAGTGGGTAGTTGCTACAGCCCTGGCTGCTCACACCATACCTGCACCCCTCGACCGCAGCGCAGCAACAGTACAATGAGGCACACGCCTTAACACAGATTGCCATCAAGCGGGTGTTCGGGCTGCCGAAGGCACGGTTCCATTGCCTGCACACTTCAGGTGGTGCCCTACAGTACAGCCACTCAAATCCCTGTGGGCTATTCCTGGCTTGCTGTATCCTGCACAACATGGCCACCAACTGTGTGATAGCCGTTGAGGTCAAGGAGGGGGACAGCAGTGGGGAGGATGAGGATGCCGGTCCAGCTGGTGTTGGGCAGCCACCCCGTGGGTGACAGGATCGCCGGCTGGCCCAGATGGCCCAGCAGCACTGGGACACCATTGCAGAGGAGCACTTCTGACCACACAGGTAGGTAAACAGGGCCATGTGCATACACCAAGGGCAAGGGCACAGCCCACAGTCAGGCAGGGGTGGACACCAGGGAAGGTTGGCGGCAGGGGCGTGAGAATGGGCGGGTGACTGCACACAAAAGCAGGGAACAGCAGGGCTGCACATGGCATGCACACACACCCCTACCCATGCCCACAGGGCCACAGGCACGCCCACCCCTACAGGCCCACCCCTCACCCACACAGGACCCAACACAACCACACCAAGTGGCTGGCACTGTGCGTGCCTCTGACGCTGAGCACCATTGCACAGTGGCTTACAGCACTACGCTGGCATCATCATGCACATGCCACAGTGGTCAGCAGCTGGGAGAGTGTGCACAGGGACCATGTGAGTGCAGGACAGGGCACCACAGCCATGCAATGCACACAGAGCACTGCAGTGCACACTGGGTAGTGGCAGACAGTGGCTGTGGAGGGGGAAGAGGGTCAGTCATGCAGTACAGTAGCACGGCTGCCATGGACATGTGGGAAGCCCCACTGAGACCTGCCAGCCATGCCAGGCTGACCGGTGGCCTAATGGGGTGGTACTGAAGGGCCCCCAGGGGTGACACTGCGTGAACACGACTGTGTCGGCGCAGGTGTCTGCAGGCCACCGAACATGCCCATACCAGGCATGCTTGGTATGCCCACAAATGAACCCAGCATCGACATGGCAGGGGTCGCCTGATGCTGAGAACAGGGGGTGGACAATGCATTCTGCGGGGTGTGCAGCAGATGGGCACATAGCCGGTCAGCTAGTGTAGCCATGGCAATCACCAACGCAGTGGTTTGCCTGTTGATGGCTGTGGTCACATCCGCCTGCTGTTGGGCCAACTCTCTGTCAGAAGCAAGGCATGGTCCCTGCTGCGCTGCACCTCTGCCTGGTGCAGCTCTGCACAGAGTGTATCCACTGCATCCATGAGCCACACTTGCTGATTCACTGAGACCTGCAGTAGATGGCTGTGGTCATCCAAAGGGTCATCCGCATGGTCAGCATGCTGGCTCCCATGTTGTTCCTGGCCCTGCAGCACAGCGCCCCTCAACAGTGGGCGCCACACGGCAGTGCCTTCCTGGGGTACGTCCTCACACAGTGCACTGCTGTTGCCCCCCCCACTGTCCCCACGTCAACACTGTCCAGCTGCTGCCCCTCTGGCTGCCGATCACCAGGCACTGCCGGCGTGGCCGCAGTGGTGACAACAGCCCCACTACTGTGGTGGCACACCAGTGCTGCCCCACTGGATCCCACAGCCACAGCCTGGACAAGGGCTGGTGCACAGACAACCACACCAGCGCTGCCCACACTGCCACCTGGGCGGATGCCATCTGTGGGATCTCCCTATGTCCCACTAACATCACTGTCTGGGACATGCGTCACGTCATCATCGGTGCTGGAGTCGGCCCCGATCTGTGTCCCAGCACACAAGACACTGTGAGAGGTGTCACGCTGGAACACAGCCAGGGCCACATCTGCACCCACACCACAGGCATCAGTCCAGATAGATGCGCAGGGCTGTAGGCGGTCAGTCCCTCGGACACCTGTGGAGGTGGATGGGTGCTCCACCGGTTCCAGGGCCGCCCCCTCGGTGGACACACCCACCACCGCTGCCCCATGCAGACGCTCAGGAGTTGTAAAGGAACACAGTACCATTAGTGGTTCTACCTGGCCCTGGACCCCACCCCCTGCCACCCACACACTGCCAACACCAGTCCTACAATGTAGTGATGGGCTGCCACCCATCTGGAAGCCTCCACTAGGAACTCCCTCAATGGCACTACACTGCATGCTGCTGGCCATCTGCTCCTCCAGTGGAGTCAGGTGGGGCATGTCCTGCTGGCCCCCACCAGTGGCAGCACGCGCTGCCCTGATGGCAGCCACCTTATCCTTGATCCGCCTCCTGTCCATGCCAACCTTCTTCTTTCACTCCTACATGGACCGCTGGTGGCTGCCCTGCTGGTTGACAGCATGTGCCACCTCGCCCCACGCTGTTGCGTGGGCCTGTGGTGTGCCTCTCTGTCCACTGAGCAGTGGCTCCCTGTCAAGGTAGGCCTCGAACAGGGCATCTGATTCTGCCCTGGTGAAGTTGGGCCTCCTCTTCCACACCTTCCCCTGCTCCTCATCATCCTCGCGTTCAGTCATGTTTATGCCGGGGGGAAGGACAGGTGTTACCATGGACTGTGCAGTCCCATACAGCCCTCCCAGACCACTGTCCCCATGTCTCCACAGCATGGCACTTACCTGCAAAGGCTGCATTACCGATCCATGGCCTGTACATTTCCTGGTCACTTTATAGCGCATCGCATGCAAATGAGGGCATGCACAACTCTAATGGGATGCAAATGCAGTGGATGCACCGTGGATTGGCTCATGAGCTGATTAGCATAACCTGGTTGAATATCACGCTGTTGCGCCATATGCAATGGTGTTGAGCATGCTCAGGCTGTGGCGCACCACTGTGACGTGCGAAATTGGCACCACACTACACATGCCTGCGGTGCTTTTGCCTACACTAGCGGTGCAGCAGCCGCACTGTGCATGGGAGGCAGTACAGAGCACTGCCACTACTGTGCCTGTGGCGCTCGTGCGCAATATGTCCCACGGGGCACATGTGCCATGGTGTGCCGTGGGCGCAATGGCACCTCTGCACAGTAGCCCACTGCATGGCATCACACACATACACCCTACTGCGCTCCCTGCAGGGGCCTCCCTATTGCGCTGCGGTGCTCCGTGCATGGACAGACCTTTGACCCTGCAGCTGCCCTTTTCCCTCTAGGCACCATGCAGCCGCATGGCTGCCCCCCATTGCGCAGTCCAGTGCCAGCACGATTGCTACTGGCAGCACAGTACCATGCTGCATCAGCGCCTGGGGCACTTGCGCTACTGGGTGTCATTTTGAGCTCAGCAGATACTGCATGATGCTGTGCACCAGAGCACCAGTATGGAATGCGGTAGAGTTGGCAAACCTGGTGGCTCTTGTGGAACCCCATGCAGGTGCCCTGTTTGGGCAGGTTCCCCTCCTGAGGCCATGCACAGAAGTGTGGTAGGAGGTAGCAGAGGGACTTGAGGAGGCTACAGGGAGCTGTAGGACCACAGAGCAGTGTCACCACCACTATAGGGACCTCCAGCGGTGTGACTCCAACCACCTGGGATGACTGCAGGTGCTTGCCTGGTGGGGAGCTGTGCCACAGCCAGGTAGGTGCTCCTTCACCATCACTAGTCATATCTGTCTGTCCTGGCTACACAGTGTTCAGCAGGCCATGCCACTGGGGGGGGGGCAGGGCCTGTGTTGCCGGCTGTGGGGGTGCATTGTGTACACCCTGTGCCACCACGGCACAGACGGGCTGTGCAGACATGCACACTGTTGGGGGGGGCTATGGGTCAGACATGTGCTGACGAGACTCTCTCCATGTTTCCCCACTAGGCCCGGAAGACCGCTGTAGGGCCCGGATGGCCCAGGAGTGAAGAGGGCCGGTCGACGCTGGATTTGTGGCCATGCAGTCAAGGCACAGTAGTGGTGCTGGGGGTCAGCAGTGCCCTGCTGACCAGGATGCAGGTGGGTGCCATGATTCCCTTTACACCTGTGCATGGCGGGTTGCAGGGGTGGTGGTGAGGCATGGCCCCCTGCACATGGCCCCTACAGCCATGCACTTCCCACGGTGCCGTGTGCACCATCCTGTGGGTCTGCACATGTGGGTGGTGGTCGTAGGTGGGCAGTGAGTGCGCCCGGCGCCTGGCCGTGCCACTGCCATCCCACTGCATTGCCATGACACTGGACGGCCACGATGGTGATGTGCAGTGCATGGACTTTGGTGGTGTGCAGTGGTTTGCATGGCTGCAGGTGCCTGGGTAGGTGGATCATGTGGGTGCACCCACTGTGGGTGGTCGCTTGCCATCCCAGAGGCGCAGGCCACTGATGTACGCCGTGCACGTTGGGTGGGCTGCGTTGGTCTGGCCAGTCACTCATACTGATTCTGCTCCCTTGTCCTAGGTGGACCACGCTGGTCGTCCATGGAGCGGTCCCTACAGGAGATCCTGCAGGTCACCCAGGCCATGCTGGAGCTTCTGCAAACTATGAACCAGGGTGACCGTCGGCGGCATAGAAGGCGCCACAGGGCAGACAGAGAGGACCATGGCTGCCAGTAGGGCCTGCAGCACAGGCCCATGAACACTCCCTCCCTGGACTGTACCCCACACCCCTGTGTCCCCTACCTTTGCCTTTCCCGTTGTCCTCTGCCCTCCTCCCCCCTTGTTGTGGCCTTGCCCATCCTCTCCCCCATTGTGTATATATGTACATAGTTTCTGTTAATGTTGTGTTCATTCTTAATATATGCTTTTACAACTATGTCCGTTTCGGTCTCTGATTTGCAGCAGGCACATGGAGCCTTGCTGCAGTGGTGAGCATGGCTACTGTGGGGTGGTGCTGGCATGGCCATGGGTGTGTCTGGCATGGATCCTCTACAGGTGTGGGTGGTGGCCATGGGCTCTCTCCAGGAATGTGTTGTGTGCCCTGTGCACTGTTTGCCTGTGTGCAGCGGGCTGTGGTGTGTGTGCTATGTCCCAGCCGCCCCAGGCGGTGTGGGCTGTGCCCGTGCGGCTGTGCCCCTTGCATATCTGTGGTACACACGGTCATGCCAACTCCACCACCGCATGCATGGATGCTGATGTGACATCGGGGGCAGTCCATACCAGCCACCTTCCAGGCACGGTGCCCTGGCAGCTGGCATCCCAACCCCTGGTCTATTGCACGTCTGCCCTTGTTGCCACTCTGGGCGGTGCTGTTGTAGGCCCCCTTCATGCAGTCTATGGTGACTGGGGCGGTGCCTGTGGTCTTGTGTTTGTCACATGGGGTCCTGCTGCATGCAGGTAGTGGCCTGGTTCATGGTGCGAACACCACATGGCAGGCTCACTGGCACCATGGTGGTATGCAGGCCACAGGTACATGGCACCATGGGCCTCACGACGGCAGTGTCTGTTGCACCACTATGTGTGACTGTTTGACAGGGTGACCATGGGACTGTGTTGGGGTGGTCATTGTGTGTGCCCTGTGTTGCCTTCTGTGTGGCGCATGCCTCCATGCACCACAGTAGGGTGCTATGCTGTGTGGTGGGGCCAGTGCTGGGTCGGGGTGTGTGCATGGGTGGCGGTCTGTGCACAGGTCCTGTGTTCGGAGTGCCTTCCTGCTGGTGGCGGCATCCGGGGTGGGCCTTGCCACGTGCAGGTTCCCTTGTGTACTGCTGCCAGGTCTACCACCTTGCTGTGCCTCTGTGAGGGCCATGCAGGTGGGCCTTGTGTGGGTTGTGGTGGTGGCAGTGGATGGTGTCACCACATGTGGGGGTTGGTCACGGTAGGGTGTGGCGCATGTGCATGGCACCATGAGGCATCAGAATGCATCATCACGGTGGTGGTGGAGTGCCTTCGGTGCCATGCACTGTTTGGTTATGCTTCTGGGGTGGGTGTCTTGGGCTCACTGTACTGGGGGATGGTCAGCATTGGTGTGGCACCGTGGCATGGGTGGGTCCTGGACATCCTTGTGTTCTGGTCTCTGCTGGCCGATGGTCAGTGCCTGGGCGCCTTGCCCAGTGGGTGGGGACTGTTGGCCCACGTCTGCTGTTGTATCAGCGCCAGGGTTCATGGGCCTGTGGTCCGTCCTGTTCACGTCTGGTTGTGCAGCTCATGGGGGCCTTTCCCTGGTGGGGGGCGGGGGGGTTGGTCTGTCTGTTCTGGTGCATGCTCCTCAGCACATGGCGCATCCATGGCTGCTGCACAGCTGCTCCCTGTCTTTGTCCCTGCGCATCCCTAGGGGTGCTATTGCGCCTCGTCTCTGCTCCATTGTGCATCCCTCATTGCGCTATGGTGCATCGGGCGCGATATTCAGCCACGTTACACAGGTGCACCTTGGCCTGCGCATGGTTTGAATATCGTGTCCGTTGCGCCATGGCGCACTGGACTTGCACCTGCTCCCTCTATTGCACATCTTTTTGGCGCAATCTGAATATCCCACCCACTATATACAAAAAATTGCATATTTTTTTTATTTAGTATATGTCAAAGAGTTGCATCTTAATAGCTTGGTAAGCTTGCTGTCACTTTGATACTGACTGTAAGTAGACATCATTCATAGCAACAGAACTTCGTGTCATATTTTTCTTGTTCTCAGAAGTTCGATTTAAAAAAAATGAATTTAGCTATTTGCTTTTCCTTAGACCACACAATATTATTATAAAAAGAATCTCACTTCTCAAATATCCAGTCAATTAGGTGCCTTAAGTTTAAAACAACATTTTCTGAAAAAAAACTATGTGGCACCTGGTTGGCAAAATCAAGACTGCCTTTGTTCAGCAATGCAGGACCTTTTATCAGCGTCAGTCATTTAATAGTTTAACAGTCATGTCTGCATTTACTGTTCAATGCTGGTCTGCTACCCCATTAACCATGTAAGGTGTAAGCAGTAGTACACAACAGGGCATTGGTTGTTGGTGTCAATGCATGCCAAGGTTCGCAGTGAAGCACCTGGAAGTATATTCACCCCAGACAACCAATAACCTAAAGTGTTTTATTGCACTTGTAAAATGGGTATGCTAAAAAAAAACATAAAAAATGCTACTTTTTGCTAAACAGTATTTTCTTTCATTAAAAGTAGCTAGTGAAAAGTGATCCCTCCACACATGTCAGTCATCTGTTTTTCCACACTTTTGACAGGGAATATTTGTTTATCATGGAATACAGGGATTTAAAATTCTGCAGAATTTCTCTGGCAGAATGTTCACCCCCTCAAATACAACAGAAGGCCTTAAATGAAGCCACGGTCTCAGTTTTAGCTGTGGCAGGGTAGGCAGCAGAGATTGCCCTGGCAAGCTGGTAAGAATAGAAGAGGAATTTTTCACGGTCACCAAAGAAATAAAAAGCAAAGAAGGAACAGCACTCTGCTCCATGCTGCAGACAGGGACTAGACAGCATTAAATAGCTGTGACAAGATATGCTGTTGTTGGATGTACAAAATTATTTAAAAATAATAAAAGATGACAACAAAATCTGTTTGCAAGTGAATACTGCCTAACACATGGTCCAGGTGCCCTGGCGCCTTCCTCAGGTGGAGCCTGATGAAGCTCCGCCTCAGAGAATCGCTGGAGCACCAGAACCATGTGACCAAGGAGAAAGTTGTCCTCAGAACACCTCTGAAAACTTTTTCTAAACTGGTGTCAGAACTCCATATGAACTGGTCCACTTATTTGCTAGTTTTATCCCCCCAAGACCTCGTACAAATCAAGGGGAAACACAACTCCCTAAGTTGAATGTTAAAAGGGCTCTTAAGTACAATATACATAGAACAGAATTTATTAGTGGGAAAAATACCCAATAATTGCCGTATACAGTGAGGTTTCAAAAGGTCACCAAGCAGAAAAATGAAAGTATTCTTCCTGGTCAGTGCCTTGTATTTCACACTTTTACAGATTGCTTGGTAGGATTGCCCCTTCAGGACTTAAGGCCCATTTTCCCAGAAGTACAGCAACCTCAGTAGTAACTTTGAGAGGTATTTCATTTCTGGAAGTTTGCAAAGCTGCAATGTGGTCTTTGACCCATACCTTACTGTATTGGTAGTCATTCAGAAGGGATGCTAGGTTTGGAACTTCTGTTATTGAGATCCTATTCCCTAAATGATCTTAGTAACAAAACCTCCTTGTGACACAGCTAGGAGTCTACTTAAAGTGATAAGCAGATAAAGACTATAATAGAGTTAGAAGACAAAGTTATCTACCATGTAACAATAGTTCTTCTAATCAATGTTTTCACCTGATTACCACTTCGCAACCAGCCTCACCTCTTAGGATAGATGTAAGTAGGATACTATGTACACCGCAGCATTGTGAACCTACATTCCACAGCATAATCTCATGCTTGGTGCAGCCAGACTATGAGCAATTCTGCAGTGATTCCGTGGCATTTTTCTGATGAGCTTTACATTCTGGGCCCCATTTTAAAAGCACCATTAGAGCAATAAAAGTTGCATCACTCTAGGGCTGTGGCAAATTCCAAGGGCATCAGGGACCCTGCGCCCTATTTTATAAAACAGGTGATCCCTGCACCAAAGCCCCAGGAGTTGCCGCAGCCACAGGTTTGATGCAGGGCTCTGTCAGTCTTCCATCTCCACCTGGCGCAACCCTAAAGGGGCTGGGATGGTGGGATGGGGTTAATATGCCAGCAAGTAGAGGATCAGAGGCTGAAGGAGCATTGGGATGCCCCATGTGGGGTCGAGGACATGTCAATGTCAGGGTGCTGAGGTGGCACTCGGTGGGGTTGACATGCAATGGCAGAGAGCTGATTGGCCTGGGTAGAGGGGGTCAAAAAGGAAGGACCATGACGCACCTGAGGTGGGAACAGCCCTGGCACCTGCCTCATAGGTGCCACAGTCCCCAACTCTGTAGGTGAGAAGCATCCTGCCACCACGCAGTGAGCTGGTGGACTTATGTGCTGCACAAGGAATGTTCCTCTCCACCACTGGCACCCTGCAACAGATAACCAGTGCTTCCCACCTACAGAGTTGGGGACTGGTACCAATGGGGCAGGTGTCAGGGCTGTGCCCACCTGGGGCTGGGTCACAGTCGGTCCCTGCCAACTGCCCTGTACCCAGGCTGATCAGCTCATTTCCTTTACGCATGTCAACCCTGCTGGGTGCCACCTTAGAACCCTGACATTACCGACGAGTCCCCAACCCCTCCGGGCACCCCCATGCTCCTTCTACCTCGGTCCCCAACTTGAAGGGCCCCCCAACAGATGCTCTGTCTGGCAGTGGTGCATGGCCCTTAGACCACCTCCTGCCTGGTCTAAGCTGAGCCCCCTGTTCCGTCCACGATGGGGCTTCTAAAATTATGAAAAGGGGATGGTGCAGCCTTGCTGTGGTGCAAGAGTACTTTTGCCACAAGGGTGACCAGGGTGGCTTGGGCACAAAGCATCCCAATTTTGATGCAGCTTGCGTTTGAAAATAGGAATTGCTGCAGAATTTGATGCAAGGTGCCGCTTGGTGTCAAAGCCGTTTGGCACAGCCACTTTGCACCAAAGTTTGCCCTTTTAAAAATCGGGCTCTCTGTGTCAACTCCAAAAGAGCCCCAAAATGAAATATAGTTATCCTGAAAGAATGCCAAGAAAAAAGGCAGCCTGTGGCAATTCAGCAGATGTACAAAGATGATACAAAACAATTCTGGCACCCATGATTTGGACTGGAGGTAGGGCATGGGGGAATTGATGGATTATTTATTTTTTTACTGCAATCTGTTTTTTCTTCCATTTACATTTTTTCCTTGGGGTCAGTGTGGGCGAGTTCTCCTCCCTGAGCCCGCCCCCTCTTGCCCAGCTTCTGACACACCGGACCACTATGCTCAAGATCACCCATGGATTCCCCCCATGGTGGGGCTGGGAAGGGAAGGGCCAACCTCCCCACACATCCAGATGGGGCAGGGCAGTTGGCTGATGATGCGGGTTGGAGGCAGATGGGCAGGGCTTCATTTATTTATTCAGCTTTTGTTTACCGGGTAAGTACACTAGACAAGTAGTATGCCTATTTTCAGGAACGACTCGGGAGAGCACAAAACATACAGTATACATACATGGCAACATTGGAGAAACAGCATGATACAGTAAAAAACAGCTATAACAACGCTTGTATAAGGGCAGAGATACTGCCACACATAGTACAAATTGTTACAGGACCTAGATAAACATTAGAATCACTGAATACATATTTCATAGACCATCTTGGACTCAGAGTGGACAATAGTGGACTGCAGAGTATTACATTACAGAGACTAGGAGCAGTCACATCTTGTCGTTTGTTTTAGGTGGGACCACAGGGGGGAGCGAAAGGTCCCATGGGAAGGGGCAGAGTGATCAGAATCCAGAATGGAGTTCCAGAGCCTAGGCACAAAAGCGGCAAAGTCACGATCCCCCATAAGGGTCCAAGTAGGGGGAACTTTAAGCAACTTGGCGGTTTGTGACCTGAGCTGGTAGGGGATGGCGTCCAGTTTTGGGAGGAGATGCGCCAGCCCCGACAGGATGCCCGTGGCAAGCACTTTCCTGGTGAAGTTTCCTACACCAAGGATCAGGAATTCTGCAGGGGGAGCCAGTTGAGTTTGTCATAGAGCTCACATCGGTGGGTGAGTTTGGGAGCAGCAAGTGCAAACCGACAGATATCATTACATGCCGTGTTCCACCGATTAAGATGGATTGGGGGTGACCTGGCAAATAGGTGGTATCCATAACTAAGGAGGGAGACGACCGCAAGTGCCAGCCTTTGCTCCGGAGAGTCAGGTTGTATTTGCCCTGTAGGCAAGGCCAAGCTTACACCTGGTGGCTCTGCTGATGTTTTGGATATGGCTTCCCATGTCAAGTTGTGGGTCAAGGGTGACCCCAAGATATTTAATTGAGCTCACTGTTGGCAACAGGGGGCCTCCATCACAAGCTATTTTGAGCATTGCTGATGGGGCTTTTAACTTGGCCGTGGAACCAAAGAGCATGGCCTGAGTTTTGTTAGGATTCAATACCAGTCTACGGTTGGTAATCCAGGCCGAGACTCTGCTGAAGTCTGCAGATAGGCACTGGTTAAGGTCAGCAGCATTACAAGCATGGGCCACTAGCACAAGGTCATCTGCATAAAGCGTGACTTGGCAATGAGAGATCATCCATGGGAGTTGATTAATAAAAAGTGAGAATAGGAGAGGTCCAAGTACCGATCCCTGGGGAACTCCCATGGTCACAGCGCTAGGCTCCGAGAGGACCTTGTTAAAGCAGGTGCGCTGCTTTTTACCTGTTAGGTAACCCATCATCCAACTCATGGCATGTGGAGAGAACCCAAGAGCCCTGAGCTGCTCCCCCAGTAGGTCGTGGTTGACAAGGTCAAAAGCTTTTGACAAGTCAATAAATATAGCACCTGACAGTTTGCTCTGATCCATGGCAGATCTAATACTAGAGGTTACAGTAATCAGGGCAGTAGTGGTACTATGACCCTTCCGGAAACCATGTTGGGCCCCAGAAAGCAGCTCATGGGTATCCACTTACTCGAGTTGCTCCGCCACAACCTTTTCCAGGAGTTTACCAAGGATGGGAGAATAGCAATAGGGCGATAGTTGTCAGGAGTTTGGGATTTCCTGCTTCCAGAACAGGGACTATCCTGCCTCCTTCCAGATGTCAGGGATTATCCCCGAGCTAAGGGATAGGTTAAATATATGGGCAATCAGAGGGGCAATGTAAGCTGCTCCCAGCTTGAGAAGCCTGGGCTCAAGGTTGTCAGGCCCTGCACTGGAGTGCTGGGAGAGGGCAGCCAAGCGGTTCCAAACATCAAGGACAGACACGGCCTTAAGACTAAATACTCTCGAGGAGGATGTTCACTCTGCATCGGGGATAGTTGTTAGCGACCCCCATCGGTCGCGTGAAACTAGGTGAGGGCCGAAGGTCGGAGAAGTGGATTGAGGTGGTTGGCTATAGTGTGGGATTATTGCACGAGACTCCATCAATAATCATGTCCATGACACCCGAGTGAGAGGGCCTGCTGATTTAGGGATTTAATGTTCCTCCAGAACCTCCTAGGATCTCTGACAGAGCTAAGTAGGCCGATTACAGAAGTTACTTTTGGCAGCCCTAATGGCTTTTACACCGATTCCTGAGTTGCCGATATCTCAGGAGATTAGCAGGATCTCTGGAACCCTTAATACTTGCCCAGCATTTGTCTCTCTCCGCATCTGGGCAAGTAAGTCACCATTCAGTCAGAAGGTGGCTGTCTCCCTCACTCTCAGGTGACCCTTGGGGCGTGTCTATCTTGGAGAACACCAAAGGAATGATGAAGCAGGAGGCTGCCACTGAGGGGTCAGAGGCTTCAGCACCCTGGTCCAGTCAGTACATCCTAGATCGGCCAGGAAAGCCTCAGGGTCAAAACTGGAGTATTTTCTGACTTGAATGATTTTGTGTGGAATTCTAGGAGGGATTTTCCAGACACAGTATACCGGGAGTGGTCAGATATGGAGTCTGATAGCATGCCTGATGAGGCAATCCTCTCCGGCCGTTGGTCAGGATCCAGTCCAGCAGGGAACTTGAGGAACCATTGGCTGCCTGTCTCGTCGGGTCATGGATTAGTTGGTTAAGGGATAGGAGGCAAGTTGTGATTCACATTTCCTAATATTGCCACACTCCCAGTTCATGTTGATATCACCCATAATAATGAGTTCATTGTCACCTATACTGGGCCTAACTGCATCTAAGAGGAAAGTGAGTCCTGTCAGACCCCCCCTAGGGGGGTTATAGGCGCACACCAAGTGCAGCTTCTTAGCATCGCCCAGCAGCAGGAGCACATGAAGAAACTCACAAGGTGGATGATCAGGTTTACTCTGTGCCACCAGGGAGATATTCAGATGGGATCTGTAGTAGATGAGGGTGCCACCCCCCTTCCTACCCCCAGTCCTGTCTAGATGAATGAACTTGTATCCTGTTAGGAAGCAGGCAGAGTCAGGAATTGAGGGTTTGAGCCAAGTCTCAGTTATCCCTAGGATGTCTGGCTTGTATAGCTCAGTCCACACTAGGAGATTGTCTCGGTTAGGAAGCAAGCTCCTAATATTCATATGCACTATTTTTAGTCCCTTATTCCCACTCCAGGTGGCGGGAATATTAGAGATCAGCTTAGATGGCCCAGGATTGAGCTCAATATTTCCAGCCATGAGAAGTGAGAGTAGGGCTAGCCAGGGGAGGAACAATCTTACGAGCGGCCTACCTCAGGCCTGTGCATGCTTCGGACTTTCTTCACCCTGACCGTACACATAAGGCATCTAGTGTCAAGGCTAAGGACAGTACAGTAGTGCATTACCTTAGTTACAAGTAGGTTGGAAAAGGAGAAATCGGTATCATCATGGGAGGAGGGCCACAACCCTGGGTCAATAAATAGGCTAGGAGTCGAGGTAGCACAATAAAGGAGGACTAGCCCCAGGGCCAATATCATAATTATTAGTGTCGTAAACCGACCTGCCGCCCCCTCCTGAACATAGGAGAGGTGACTTCCAGTTCTTCCATGGTTAGGACAGTAGTAACCACCCCCACAGATTATAGGCAACTGGAGACCTAGAAAAGGAGCAGACCAGGGCTCCTAGAAACCTGTAAAAGGGGCAAACCAGGACACCCCGTATGGTAGGGCCCCAAAAGGAACAGATCACCACAACTAGCACGCTGGGGGGGGGGGCCCTCGGTGTAAGTCACCCACGCCTCCCCTCCTCTCGTCAGCAGCTTGCAGTAGTTGAAGGCGTTGAGACAGCAGATAGCAGAGCAGGAACTAAACAATGCTGATAGGCAAGCAGGTGATGAAAATAGGAAAATGTCTTTAAAGGCAAGACAGAACAAGTGTTAGGCCTAACAACTGCACTCTGTATCTTTTTAAAAGGAGTTGCAATACTAGAGAGAGGGAAGGATGAACATTGCTAGGGGTTGTGCCGAGGGGGGAGGGGGAGTATTTAATAAAGGCTGGAGGTGGGGATGGGGCGGTGGGCGTAAAAATTCAAGCAGCAAGGAGACAGAAGGACAGAAAGTGAAAGAGAAATTGAATTATTTGCAGGGCAAAGCTTACAACTGTGACCCAAATGGAATCTGGTCTAAACAGAAAAACTGTATCACTTTAAACTTACTTTCTGATCCAGGGTAGCTTACCACTGGACCTTAAAACAAAAGATTTTACAATCTACAAACCTGCAGCCTAAATGAACTTGCACTTCAAACTACCCTTACAGTGCAAAATTGCTGTAAACAAGCTTAGGTTCTGCTAAGTTAGGATTTACAAGATAATTTGGAGAGACTTAACAAGTACCACAATCAGAATATAACATTAGCTTAAGATCCAGAGAGGAAACAGCAGTAGCAAAGAATTAAAGAACTGCAGCAGCCCGTCAGCAGGCAGAGTCGATGGTTCTGGACAGTCCAGTTTCTGCAGCATACCTTCGGTCTGGTGATCAGCGGGCAGTGCAGCGAGGAAGGTAGCCGGCAGACAGAAGGGGTCCGCCCGGCTGCTTGAAGCAGGAGACGCACCCGTGTCAAGGGTGAAGCTTTGGTATGGTGATCAGCGGGCAGTGCAGTGAGGAAGGTAGTCGGTGGACAGAAGGGGTCCGCCCGGCTGCTTGAAGCAGCAGACGCACCCGTGTCAAGGGTGAAGCTTTGGTCTGGTGATCAGCGGGCAGTGCAGCGAGGAAGGTAGCCGGCGGACAGAAGGGATCCGCCCGGCTGCTTGAAGCAGCAGACGCACCCGTGTCAAGGGTGAAGTTTTAGCCCTCACTAACCTGTTTTTCTGTCCCGACATGCGTGTGGAGGCATACGCACGCCATGGAGTCCCGCAGCCCTCCCTTCCACTGTCCCCCTTGACCCGAACTCCCATGTGGCTTCCACCAGGTGGCAGTCATTCGGCAGAGTGTGCAGGTACACCCCCCCCAGGAGAGGAGAGAAGACCTCATGCTCTTGATCTTCTCCCTTCCCGGCAGACCTCTGGCAATCCATGCTCATAACCAAACACAAATTGCTGGCAGGGTAGAAGGTAAGGTGCTGACGCAACTCAGTCCTCCATGCCATTAGGCCAACTGCAATCTGTTTTATCCTACCATGACTATCTCTCACCTGCCCAGTGCTGGATTACTGCAGTGATGATCCTGTGAATTTCTACCCCTTGCTGCCAACTTGCTTGAAGACCAATACGGCCAGGTTGCACAACAGTACTGTCCAATGACTCCCTCACACCCACTTGCTTGAAGCCTGGTGGTACCAGTTTGTATTGTAAGCCTGCTCCAGTTGCTTTCTCCTGCTTGCCCACTTTAATATTGGTGATGTCAGTTGTATCGATGCCACTTGGTTTCCACATCTCCTCTTTCACCCTGTAAAGATTTACACTGAGGCTAGAGAGCAGCTGTGCCATTTTACAGTAGACACAGGTCCACAAAGCCTCCCATTTTGTGTTTTTACAATAATTACTAATACTTTTTCATTACGCAGTTCTCAAAGTGGCAACTAGGACCACAGTTTTGTTCATGAAACAGACCTCCTGAAGTGTCCTCAATGTTTGTGGAAGGCCAAAATGGTCATAATCTTCAGGACTGAGTTGTAGTGGATTAAAAAGAGGTTGCCTTGTTAACCGCTGCAACTCTCGGAGTGGTATGTAGAATGTTGTTGCCAGCAAACTCACATTAATCCCATGTTAGGCTTGCTCACAATAATTTTAGCTGTTTAGTTGAGGGGGGTGGGTTTGGTCGCGGCAGCATTCTTTTGGGAGGGCTTAACCCTTGGTTCAATGGGAGGGAATAATTCTGCCCCCCAACACTACTTTAGCACGCCTCCAAACTCACTCAGTGCTTTGTTCGTTTTGGACACAGCTGCTGCATGTTTGGTGGTCGTGCTTTACCTTGCCTTCTGCCTGATTCTCCGCTCCCTTCTTTCTTGTTGTCCCCTCTGGGATTTTCCTGTCCTCACCTGTTTTTGGTGTTGCCCATCCCTGCTGTCCTCTGCTATCTCTTTGGCTGGTTGCCTCCCCTTTCCCTCCTTCCACCTGCGGCCACCGGCTGTCTCCCCTCTCTGTTTTTCTTCTGGAGTGCCTCTCCCTGCTACCCCTCTGGCTCTCTCTCTCTCACCCCATCTGTCCTCTTTCCCCTGCTCTGCTTCACTTTGCTTTCCCTCAGAATACCACTCTGTGGCTGCCCATTCCAGTCACCTTGTTGTCCCTCCCATCCCTCTCCCTCCCCATAACTTGTTGCACCTTCTCATTGTTTTGGGGGTTGATTCCCCTGATCTCCCTTTCAGTTCTTCTATTGCTGGCCCTGCTTCCTCCTTCTTCAATCCTCTATTCTCTTCCAGGTGGTGCACCGCAGTGTCATCACCCGGCAATCCCTCGTACCTTCCTTGCTGCTCTCTCTGCATTCCTTTTCTCACTGGCCATCGGCCCACAGCATTCTTGTCCTCGCTCACCTGGAGGGCTCCTCCTTGCTTCTCTACTGCCATCGGGCAGCTGCTCACACTCAGTCCTCATATTCAGCGTTAACCATGGGTAGGGGCCCACTCAGTCTTCTCATTTCCTCGTTGCTGCTGAGGGCATTCATCTAGCCCCTCCTGCCTGTGCCAGGACTTCCTTAAAGGCACAGGCCAGATTTTTTCCAGTTTCTTAGCCTCAAGCCTCTCCTATTGAAAGACTTGGCTCTCATTCATCTCATCCGTCCAAGCCACTTCTCTGCACTAGTACCTCTAGAGGAAGCACTACCCTGGTTTCAGACCTTGCCCTGGCACCTCTATCTGCCCTCAAACTGCCAGATAGCTATCAACAAGTCTCCTGCTCTCTGCTTTGCTTCCCTGTACCCACGGAAAGGATCTTGTGCCACTGCAGACCTTCGGGGGTCCACATCACAGCTGCATCATATCAAGGAAGCAATTCCATGGCATCCTACCTCATCCTGCTACTTCTTCCTTCATTGGGAGTCCGTTCTGTACCAACTCTTAGTCCGGAGCCAGACCTTCGCTACCCATGGAGATTTCCAGGCTCATTGCCCTTTGTCCCCATCTACAATCTCACTTTGCAGTTGTCGACTCTGTTTCACTCTCTGGCACTCCTGATTCGCTATCCAGTGATCTTACGGCCAGTGTGCACCTGGACAACTCTGCGTCTGACCCTGTGGATGGTACATCCACACACCCTCCACCTCTGCCAGCACCTCCAAACCTATGACAATGGCCTACTTAACCCCACTGCACCTTAAAGGACTGGACTATTCCTCGCCTCCTAGCTGAACTGAAAAGACTGGGCATCCTCCATTCGCCTTCCACAAGGTCATAGGAATTGTTTAACTTGTTCCTCCTGGCTGACTCCAGACCCAGCATCACTCCTCCTGCTATATCGCTGCCCCAGCCTGTGCCAGACATCTATGCCAAAATCCGTACCCACCTGACTCCTCTGGCTTCTTCCCTCTCAAACGTCCAGAATCACCTCATCTCTATGGAAGCCCACCTGTCTGCACCTCAGCCGCCCAACCCTGCTGTAACAGACTTGCAAATGCGCCTTTAAGCTCTCAAGGCCCGAGTGGGTACACAGCCCTTCCTCCCTACATCTGGATTACCTCCCTCCTTGCCTACCAGTTTCTCCAGTACTTCTATGGAGTTACCTTCTGCCTTTCCACCGTCTGTCACTCTAGTGGTTTCAGCTTTGCCGTCTACTCAGAATCCTACATCTTCCAGCATGGTCACTCCCCTTGCTGTGATATCTGTGGTTCACAATAGTCCCCAGTCACCTGTGCAAAGCTGTCATCAAGGGCAAGGACGTTAATCTCATTTTCCTGCTGATTTCCTTCCATGACACCCTAGAAAGCAGAGTTGTCTCCTGCGGGGACGTCTTGGTGGTGCTAAAATCTAAAGACCCTTGACTTGCCAAGGAATTGCCTGTCCCAGAATTCGTGTTTGCATTTAACCTCTACAGGGACATTATCTGCTCTGCCTTCCCTGCCCAGTGCCAGGAGCTTGATTCCTACCTATATCTCTTGGTAGATTTGGGGGCCAGATATGGGGGCACACACTTCTACGTTTACCACTGCTTCTTCTCTGCCAAAGCAGCTGCCGCTTTGGCCCACTTCAGTATGAAGTTTGACTGGTCAACCCTGGACAATGAATTGTTTATTCACCACTTTGCTGGACAATGTGCCCTTTCTTGCCAGCTATATGGAGCCTACTCCCACTTTGCATCACTTTTCCTGCTATCTGTATCTCCCTCAGCAGATCCACCTATCCTAGGGCCAACTGCCATGATTACCTCACTAGTGGTGCTTTCCATTCCTCCCAGCCATTCACTTCTCCCTTCCTACCAGTTTTTCTGACCCTGCAGACATTGGCTTCCCTCAACCTCGAGACTCCTACCACTTTCCCTTCCTGACACAAATTCTGGACTCTTCCTTCGACGGAACTCTGTGGAGAGCCCACCTTTCAGCTTCACCCTCAACAGCCTTGGCTCACTGTTCATCTAAATCAAAACTTGTCCAGTGGCAGACCTTTGTGGAGGTCCCACCATTCCCGGCTCAGCCCCATGTGGGGCCTCACCCACAACTCAACCATTCTGAACTCTACCCAATGGCAGACCCACGTGGGGGTCCCACCATCCCTGCTCTGGCCCAATGGGGTGGGGCTCAGTCACATCTTGACCATCCTGAACTCTACTCTTTGGCGGACCTATGTGGGGGTCCCACCATCCCTAGCCTAGCCCACGGGGGGCCTCTCTCCTGAATCAACCATTCAGAACCCTGCCCAGTGGTGGACCCAGGTGGGGGCCCCATCATTCCTGTCTCTGGCCTGTGGTGGGGGGGCCTCACTCTTGACTCAACCATTCTGAACTTTACACAGTGGTGGACCAATGTGGGGGTCCCACTATCCCTAGTCTAGCCCACATGGAGGTCACACTTACGAATTGACCATTCTGAACTCTACCCAGTGGTGGACCCAAGTGGGGGTCCTGCCACCCCTGGCTTTGTCCTGCGGGGGGCCTCACTCATGATTCAATCATTCTGAATTCCATGCAGTGGCGGACCTACATGGGGGATCCTACCATCCCTAGTCTGGTCCATGTGGGGGTCTCCATCATGACTCAGCCATTCTCAACTCTACCCGTGGTGGACTCACGTGGAGGTCTGCCATCCCTGTCTTGGCTCAAGTGGGAGCTTAGCCTATGGCACATTTCCTTCAGATTTCTACCTATGGCAGACTTATGTGGAGGTCCCACCATCCCTAGCTTGGCTCACATGGGAGCCTAGCCTTCAGCTCATTTACTCCAGATTCCTGCCCATGGTGGACCTATGTAGAGGTCCCACCTTTTCAGGCTTGGCCCATGTGGGTGCCCAGCCTCGACACAATCCTTTGACCTTCCTACCTGTGGCAGACCTATGTGGAGGTCCCGCCATTCCTGGCCTGGCCATGAGAGGCTTACCTTCCTTGTATAACCTTCCTGGCTTCAGCCTTTGGCAGTCTAACTTAGGGGTCTAGCCAATTCCAATCTGGGCTCCACAGGACTTACTAAGCTGCACAACTACTCCACTTCCTTCCTGGCTGAATTACTTAGCTGTCATTCCAGATTCCCAGCTCGGCCCACAAAAGGCCCAAAAAATACAGAAACATTCCTCAAGACTCTCTGCTCCATAGTTTATCTCCCTCCTTGGACAAGGACCTGTTTTACAGCAGCAAACTGCTCAGTAGCCATCTGCCTAGACCATTTGGATCACACACTCATCACCTGTATTGAAGAAGATTCCAGACAAGAAGACTTTAATGACTAATGACCCATATCCTTCCTAGAAGGTGACCCTCCGAAATTCCGAGTTCACTTTTATAGTATAAGATTATCTTCTCTTAATATGGCCAGAGGAAGGGCAGTTCGACAGTCACGGTTCTTCAAGGATTTCACCCACAGGGTTTTTTTCTCTCCTGTGTGCTGCCATTCGCACTGTCTGAGTTGGAGGAGGTCTTCACAATACTTCTTTTTGGGCCCTAATTTTCCCTCCAGTCCTGGCCTTTCAGCAAAAAGGGTGAGAATGAGAAAAGCCTAAGTAATACATAATCATAAATTTGCACAAGCATCTTATTCCCTCACAATGAATGGGAGAGCTTAGCCCATGGTTCAGTGGGGATAACTCCACCCCCCAACACTACTTTAGCATGCCTCCAAACTCAATCAGTGTTTAGTTCATTTTGGACACCCTCCATCCTCCTCACCTCCTCCTACTCAGCTCTCTTTGGGCCTTAATTTTCCCCCCGATCCCAGCCTTTCAACAAAAAGTAGTGAGAACCAGTAAAGCCAAAGTAATACATAATCATGTTTGCACAAGCACACTATTCCCTCACATTGAAACTACACCAATGCTGTTTCTGCGGCATAGGCTTTTTTATGCAGCAGGAACACATTTCTGTAGTGGTTGCTGCAACCATAGACTTGCAGAAAACACAAGGCCCCGGCCATATTCACATATTTACATATTTATATTGAACAGTTCAATGTCTCTACACACGTAGAGCAAGAGGTTCTGTGCTTTTAACTAGTCCTTGGATTATTTGCTTTTAATTTGATCACAGTAGGGCAAGAGGTTCAGTGTTTTTAACTAGCCCTAGTATTGCTTGCTTTTAAATTGATTACTGTAGGACAAGAGGTTTTGGTGTTTTGTTCCTAACTAACCCTTGCAGTTTCATTTTTGACTGATTGCTGGTGGGCAGAAGGTTCTGTTTTATACCAAGCCCTTGCATTTCAGTCATCCAGCCTAACAGTTGCAGCATGTGAGTGGGGAGCTGTAGCCAGCCAGCTGGTTGACTGTGAGGGAACGGAGAGCTGAAGCCAGACGTGGAGTGAGCACCAGAGCAGCAGCAAGGAAGTAGTGCTAACCAGTAAAAATTATCCACCCTCACACCCCTCCACCCACCTACCCGAAGGCGTTCTGTTTTTGTAGGCACAGGACTTGATTGACAGCAGGTACTTACTGTTTGAAAGCAGGAAGGGCGGGATCACCAAGACACATAGAGTAGCCCTCCCTTCCACCCAGCTGTTGAAGGTCTGTTGGAGGTCTCACTCAGGGCAAGGAGACTTCCAAGACACACTAGCAAGGGAAAATGAGGAAGGAGATTTTCAAGGCACACCAGTATCGAGGCAACTTCTTCAAAGTCTAAGTTGGGACTATGATGTGTAGGACCGCAGGCCAAGAAATCTCCAAGAGCGAACTAAGCAGCCATCATCTTTTGCATCAAAAGCTAAAACCAGATCAGACTATGCAGACCCTATCCTTTATGTGGCAAATTGCAATTAAAATGGATGTGGTAAGTTGTCAGGGCTGCGGGGCACTCGTCTCCAGGGGACTTCTCTGGAGGGTAGGTTACTACCCATATGTAGCATTCTCAATGAGCTGAGGGCTCAGCTGGGTTCAGCATAGAAGGAAATAACCAGGCTGCAGCATCAGCTGAACTGGAGTTCACCCCCTTCACGTCCACTCCCTCAGAGACCCACTGGTCTAGGGTGATGGAAGATGGTGGGGCGGGGGGGGGCAAAGTTGTAAGGATGAACCAGGTGAACTCTGCTAGGCCCCAGATCACCCTGACCACAAACCATTATACACCCCTGATGAAGGTTCAGGATCCTGACATCGCTAGATGGGAACATCTTGTCTGATGGGGAGACTGGGCAGAGCAGGGCAATGGCATCCAAAGGTAACAAGGTAGAACATAGCAGAAAAAAGTGTTAACAAATACTTGTTGTAGGAGACTCAGTGATAAGAGGAGTGGAGAGTCACTTGAGGGAAGATACGCAGGCAACGGTGACAGTCAAATGCCTCCCAAGAGCCTCAGCTAAGAGGGACACAGAACGCAATAGGAGGACAGTGGACAGAGAGGGGAAAGTACTTGGAATACTGGTACATCTCAGAACCAATGATCTGGTGAATCAGATGGTGGAAGAAACCAAGCAAAGCTTTACCATTCTGGGTGAATGGTTAGTTGCTAGTTTGACCTCCCTGGCCTTTTCTGAGGTCCTCCTGGTATGGGGCAAAGGGGAATCCACCAACAGGATCAGGAACAAGGAGACTGCAGAATTCAACATGTGGTTACAAGGCTGGTGTCTGGAAAAAAGGCTATTATTTCATTGGAGCCTGGGGGACTTCTGGGAGAGGAAGTTCTTCAAATTCGTTAAACTGCACTGTGAGTAGTGGTATTTCAAATTCGACAGACTTCACCCAAACAAAGAAGGGGCGAGTTTGCTTGGATAGAAATTTGACATCTATGTTGGATAGTTAAACTAGGTAAAGGGGGGGTTTATGGCTAGGGAACCTATGGGTCACACCATGGAAGATGGAAACTTAGTTGACACTCTCCCACAAACACTAACACAAACACGGAACAATCTCCCACAATCTACAAGCAAGTATAGGAAACAAAAGAGATCTTGAGGGGGAAGCAAAAGGAACCAAGCAACTAATATTAAGGAGCTGAAGCCAAAAGAAGGGAAGAAAAGTGCTTCTAATGCTACATGGAAGGGAATGTGCTTCAATGCAAGAAGCCTGGGAAATAAGATGAGTGACCTACAGCCAGTAATGGAAGAGACACAGCTGGACCTGGTGGCAATAACAGAAACATGGGCTACGGAGAACAATGATTGGGACCTCTCGATTCCAGGCTATTCGCTCTATAGACAGGATATGAAGGGGGCTGGGGGAGGGGTAGCACTATATGTGAGGGAAGGGATGAGTGCCATGTCACTCAACATCAGCAAGAAAGAAGGTCTAGAATCCCTGTGGGTGAAACTCACCTCGACATCTGGAAAGATCTTCTTTGCGATTGTATACAGGCCACCAGGTCAAGCAGAGGACAGAGATGAGGTACTCTTGGAAGAGCTCAGGGGAGTGACACAGAAAGAGGATACAGTGATGGTCGGGGATCTGAACATGCCTGACATTGACTGGGGTATCCCTATGGCTAGATCCTCAAGGAGTCTAAATGCTGTGGAGGCCCTACCAGACTGCCTACTCACCCAACTGGTTACCACTTCGACTAGGCTCATTGCCATCCTTGATGTGGTCCTCACAAACTTGGAGGTAGTTGGTGCTGTTTAAGGTTGGGAAGCCACTGGCTATTAGTGACCACAACTCTGTCTGGTTTGAATTATCCCTAGAGGATATAAAATCTCAATCCAGGACTGAAATCTTGAACTCCAGAGGAGATAACTTTGAAAAGATGAAGCAGTTAGTCAGGGAAAACTACCAAGGATCCACAAAAAGCTGACGTCTGGGAACAGGTTAAACAAGCCATCCTAGAAGCTACCAAGCTGTGCATAATGTCAGTGATGAACCAAACACAAGAGACCCATTTGGTTCACTGACCAGGTCAGGGAAGCAATTAGGAACAAGAAGAAAGCTTTCCACAAACATAAAATGAACCAGAGGATAATGAATGGGAAGACTACACTCAGAAAAGCAAGGAAGCTAAGAGGGCAGCAAGACTGGTAAAAGCATCAACTGAGCTTCAGATTGCAGCAGGGATCAAATCTGTGACAAACACTTATTCCGTTACATCCAGAAGAAGAGGAAGAAAGAAGGGGGAATAGTTGGGATCCTAGATTGTGAGAGGATCATTGAAGAGAATGGACAGAAGGCACTGCTCTGAACAACTTCTTTTGTTCAGTATTCACCAAGGAACATGGAGGAACAATTCCTGATAGTGGCATCAAGCTGCCAATAGGGGGATCCAGCAAATGGATACACCAACATGTACCATAGACAGGGTAAGAGAGGTACTGGTGCACCTAAGAGTGGTCAAAGTACCAGGACCTGATGACCTGCACCGAAGGGTGCTGCAGGAACTTTCTGAGGAACTGGTGGACCCCTTGTTATATTTGTTTAACTGCTCACTGCAATCAGCAACCATGTCAAATGACTGGAGAAGTGCGGATGTGGTACCTCTTCACAAGGAAGGGAGTAGAGAGGAGGCCGGCAACTACAGAACGGTGGGCCTCACATCTGTAGTTGGGAAATTAATGGAAACATTAATTAAACAGGATCTAGTAGAATACCTGGAAAGGAACAGTCTCCAGGATGGGAGACAGCATGCGTTTGTAGCAGGAAGGCCATGCCAGACAAACCTCATTGCGTTCTTTGACTTGGTGACTAAGGAAGTGGATTGCGACCACCCAGTGGATCTCCTCTACTTTGATTTTAGTAAGGCCTTTGATTCGGTACCGCATAAGCACCTACTGAGGAAGTTGGAGGATCTAGGCATAGCCAAGAGTATAAATAGGTGGGTGGGAAATTGGTTGAAGGACAGACAACAGCGAGTTGTAGTCAACTGGGTGAGGTCAGGTGAGGGAGAGGTCACCAGTGGGGTGCCCCAGGCCTCGGTCTTGGGTCCAGTCATTTTTAATGTATTCATTAGTGATACTGACGAAGGTATTCAAGGCAAAATTGCCCTCTTCACTGATGACACTAAGCTAGGAGGTAGGGTTGGCAGCATGGAGGCGGTGATGGACCTGCAGAAAGACCAGCAAAGGCTGGAAAGATGATCCAATATCTGGCAACTGAAGTTCAACATAAAGAAATTCAAGGTTATGCATCTGGAATAAGGGAACCCATGGGCAGAATATCAGCTTAATGGGATTCACCTTAGTGCCTCCCATGAGGAAAGGGAAATAGGGGTCATCATATGTGACAACCCAAAGCAAGCCAATGCAACACAGCTTATAGTAAGGCAAATAAAGTGCTAGGGTGTACAGTAAGGGGTCCCAGTCAAAAGAGCTAAACTATAATAGCACGGGTCACAATAACTTTAGACTAACAGTGTCTGCAATAATAGGGACACAGCACAACAGCTACAGTACAAAACAACTACAAAGCACATGGGAACAGATGTCCTAAACAAGGTTATTGAAATGGCAGCACACACTGTATAAGACATAAACAGAGATGTAAAATATCCATTACAGGTACAAAATTCAAAATGCTGCAAATGAAAAGAAGTACTGCACAGCAATATACCACTACACCTGCTAAGCATGTACTTGGAGCCTATGAGCAATAACCCTCAAGTAAGCATTAGGGACCTCTACTAGCCTGCATGGTGTGCCTGTCGTGGATATTGTGCATCTCTGTTTGTGCCTCATGCAGTGCATGCTACCATTTCAATAATTTTGGACATCTATTCCCATGTGCTTTGTAGCTGTTCTGTACCGTAGCATTGTGTGGTGTCCCTATTATTGCAGATGCTACTTGTCCTATGTTATTGTGACCTGCGCTAGTATTGTTTAGCTCTTTTGACCGGGAAACATAGGAAAAGGATTTGACAGCAGGGACAAGGAAGTGATCCTCCCACTATATAGGTCACTGGTGAGGCCTCTCACGGAGTAATGTGTCCAGTCCTGGAGGCCTCACCTAAGGAAGGAGAAGGGTAGGCAGTAGGTCATGAAGAGAAGGGCAACCAAGATGGTGCTGGGCTTTCAGGGTCTATTGTACGAGGTGCGTCTAGAGACATTGAATATGTACTCTCTCCAGACTAGGAGGGAAGAGAGGATATGATTGAGACATTCAAGTTCCTGAGAGGTATTAATAAAATACCCTACTCAGAACTTTTCAATATGGTTGAAGGCATAACCACTAGGGGACACGAATGGAAGTTACAGGGTGGAAGCATCAAAAGGGATCTAAGGAAACATTACTTCACAGAAAGGCTCATTGAGCAATGGAACAGACTGCCTGCTGAGGTGGTGGGAACAAAGACAGTGGCAGCTTTCAAGAGGGGGTGGGACAGGGCAAGGGCTCACATAGGTACCAAAGGCACAGGAATTGTGTAGGGGACTAGGTCCCAGGACCCATAGAAGGTCTCAGAAACCCTTGGGCAGACTTGATGGACCTATGATCTTCTTCTGTTATCATTTTTTATGTTTCTATATTTCTATGGTTCTTAGCTAGGCTTTATAATTGGCATATATCCAACATTTCTAGCTAGACAACTTGTATCTTTTTAAGAATATTTCAACAATCTTAAGCAATTCCCACAATGAATATTGGACTCTACGCATTATGCCTATTTGCTGAGGATATGCCGTGCGTAGGCATAGCTAAGTGCCAAAGCCATGTAGCCAATGTTTGACCAGACTCTGACAGCATGTACTGTAGGGGTGCACATGATCCCCCAGCTGCCCGTGGCTCAGTGCACACCGATGAACAGGAGGAGTGACTGGGGAGCTGTTCTCTACACTTCACACCAGTCACAAAGGCATGGAGTGCTGATGGTAGTGGGCACAGGCTATGACCACAGGCACCCTGCCATAGCTGCTACATGCCAAATCCATCTGCATGTTGGTGGCCAGGTGGGACAAGTGGCTGACCCTCTACAGCAGCCCCCCCCAGCCCTCACAACATGCTGCAGGGTCTGGGGCGCTTCCAACTGGCACTTCTCAAATGGTACATGGGCCCTTGCTGGTACCAGATATGCAGGTACCCATTATCCCTTGCTGCACATGGAACAGGGAATCTAGTCTGCCAGGTGGATGAGCATTGAATTGGATGTATGCCAAAAGGCTCTATCCGACTCATGCCCCGCCCACTGTTTACACTGCACTCCTATGTGCCTGAGGAGTGGGGCTGCAGAGGGACAGAGGGGAATAGTGCATGGTGTGTGGTGCTTGCCTATGACAGTATGCGGAGGGCTGCAGCCAAGATAAGTGCCAGTGGCACGTATCCTACACCCATAGGGCCCATTATGCTTTCATTACTATTTTACTATTGTATTCTTATTGTTTTCATCCTGGAGTACCAGTGAAAATGATACAGGACAGTGACCCGGATGTAATACATAGTCAAAAAGCAAACAGGGCTGCACCTAGACAACTGCTAAACGACTTGCAGAAAAAAACAGACAGCACAATGAGTTAAATTGCTTCCATGATAGTTTTCAATCAATCAATCAATCAATCACTCAATCAATCTTTATTTAATCAGGTGGAACACCATTGAGCGAGCTCATTTGCAAGGTGGGCCTGGGTAGTACACATAAGCAATTCAATAGAACAACAATGACAGAAGTCAGCACAACAGGATAACATAGACAACCTGAAACATGTTAAGGCAAAGGATAACACAACAATTCAGAGTACAACAAAATAATTATATACAATGATCTAGATATTCAAAGGAGTTTCACATGGTGCAACCGAAATTCCCCGGCGCAATCACAGAATTGCGCCCTGAAGCCATATTCAAACAGCAGTATTGCACAGCATAATTCTAGATGTGCTGATGCTCAACAGTAATGTATGCTACACTAGCATAGGGGGTGTGACCATGAATATGCAGCGCAATGGATATTCAGCTGAAACACATGGCATAACTGTGGAGCAACACACAGATTGTACCACACAACACTGAGCATAAAAGGAAGAGGCTGAACTACACACATAGCACAGGCTCAAAACAGGAGAGCCAGTACAATGGATGCATCGCCATTCCTGATGGAGCAGGTAATGAGGGGGGTGAGGAGGAGGGAGGAACAACAAGGTAGCCGAGGAAGGGCCCATTGGCAGTATGCCCAACATAGACGGTACCGTGCCTGGCTCACATTTGAGAACTATAGTGACACCGAGCTAGTGGGCTGGTACTGTCTCAACAGGGCAATTCTGAGGCAGCTCTGTGAGCTGTGCCATGATGAGCTGCAGGCACCCACGAGAAGGAGTCATGCCATGATGGTGGAGACCAAGGTGACAGCAGTAATGTGCCTGCTCACCACGGGCACCTTCCAGAAACCAGTGGGTGCTATTGCTGGCATATCACAGTCGGCCATGTCCCGCCTCTTCACTCAGATCCTCAATGCTCTGCTGCCACAAGCTTTGGAGTACATAAAATTCCCAAACACACAGGCATGCGTACAGCAAACTTGCAGGAATTCTACAGGGTGGCACGCATGCCAGGCATGATAGGGGCCATTGACTGCACCCATGTGGCCAAACGCACACCACCTGGCCTGGAATGCACTATATACATGAACAGAAAGGGATACCACTCCATCAACTGCCAGTTGGTGTGCAGTGCCACTGGGTGCATCATCAATGTGTGTGCCACGCACCCTGGGAGTGCACACAACGGATTTATATGGCACCACTCCATCCTGTGCCAGCATTTTGAGAGTGGGGTGATCCCCATGGGGCACCTAGTTGATGAGTAGGGACTGGGAAGAGGTGAAACCAGCAGCAGTGTGGTACACCACACAGCAGCAGGATGGGGAGGTGGGGAACTAGGACTGTGCTAGGTGAGGAGACAGGACTGGAAATGTAGGATGGTGACAGTGCAGGGGAGCATGGACATAGCTGCCTA
Source organism: Neoceratodus forsteri (assembly GCA_016271365.2). Classification (NCBI taxonomy): domain Eukaryota; kingdom Metazoa; phylum Chordata; order Ceratodontiformes; family Ceratodontidae; genus Neoceratodus; species Neoceratodus forsteri. The sequence continues at coordinate 1,396,927,000 of CM028129.1, read as the reverse complement.
GGCATGTAGAACACACATGGCAAGCCAGGAATGGTGGCACAGCAGCTGTGCATGAGGGGCATTGGCCAGGGCACACTGGGTGGCAGGCATTGGCAGTGTGTTCTGGTGGGGGTGGTGGAAACAGGCAATGATAGGCAGTAACAAACACATGCGTCTTCCCCACAGGTGACAGTGCATATCCCCTCTGACCCTGGCTGCTCACCCCCATACGGTGAGCAAGCAAGTGCTGAGAAGAGGTACAATGAGGCACACATCACCACATGCAACATCGTAGAGTGTGTCTTTGGCATGCTCAAGATGCGTTTCTGCTGCCTAGACAGATCTGGTGGTGCCCTACAGTGCAGCCCTGCAAAAGCCTGTGGCATATTCCTGGCCTATTGTACGCTGTGCAACATGGCCATTGACCGTGGGATACCTGTCCAGGTGGATGAGGGCAAAAGTACAGATGATGATGATGAGGAGGACCAGCTGGATGGGGATGTGCAGCCAGCCATGGAGAGGAGGGACCTCAGGTTGGCTGCATACGCCAGGAGGCACAGAGACACCACCGTTGAGGAGCACTATGGGAACTGCAGGTGAGTACTGCACAGGGCAGCAGGTCATGCACAGTTCCACACACACACACACACATATGCACACATACACAGACACACAGAGATGCATGCAGGAACAAATGATTGCACACTGCTCACACAAGTGGACACGCATGCATGCACATGCACACCCACACCCCATGGGAACAACAGATATAGACGCTATCACCCAGGTGCCATGTGCTGTATACCCATGTGGACAATCACAGGCAGGCACATGCAGCAGTACCACCACATGGTGCACAGCAGGGCACAGAGCACCTGGTGGAACACACACAACAGTGCAGCCAGGGACAGGGAGACACACATAGAAATACAGCAGGCTGTGGCATGGATCAGAGGGTAAGGGCCAGCACACAGGCAATGCCAGCACAGTGCTGTACTCATCACGCCCATGCCACATGGTCCAGCAAATCTGCCCACATATGTGCTGGACATGACCCAGGCCACACGTGTGCCACAGCATGCGAACCAGGCCACACCCAGACATGCACGCAGCTGGCAACAGCAGCAGGGGACTGGACTGGCCAGTACACCAGTGCACCTGTCAGGACTACCGTGCAGAACCACTACTACCACGGCCATGTGGGCGGCCATGTCCTGACTGTGTGGCAGCCACAGGCTGCTCAACAGCCATAGGTGGTGTCACCAACACATTAACATGGGTAAAGGCCTGCGAATGTGACCAGGTTCTCATAGGTGTGTACATACCGGCAAACAGATTATTGCTGGGTGTTGCAGGGATGGGCATGGTGGTGGGTGGTGTCAGCCTCAATGGGGACACCAGACACCGAGTCCGTGGTGTAGACACACTACAGGGAGTCCTGCATGCTCTGCTGCCACCTGAGAATGCCAGTGCTGCAAAGCCCGCAGTAATGGTCTCTGCAATGAGGTCCAGCGATGTGGTCGTGGCCTCCTGCAGTTGCTGGATCTCACCAATCAGCTGTGCATGTTCAATGTCCCCATGCTCAGCCAGTTGATGCACCTCAACCCACAGCACACGTATCTCTGCTCCGAGCATTGCCTGGTTGCCCATGGAATCCCACAGCAGCCTGGTATGCTCATCCAGCCTGTCTGCGCCAGGCGTATCATGGTGCTGATGCCAACAGGCTAGAGTGGTGGCGGCATGCCATGCAACATCCCCCGACTGGGAATGCTGTACAGGGGACCGCGCATGGGTTAGGGACTGATTGCGGGCACCTACGGTGGCCACTGGGGATTGCTGCACAGTGTCCCCCGCAGGCCGTTGCAGCATGATGGCAGCCTGCTGGACCTGTCCAGTGGCACCAGTGACCACACCTACTTGCCGTCTCTGGCCAGCACTGGTAGCAGTGCCACATGCCACCCAGCAGGCAAAGGGGGGGCCTGCATGTTCACTGGGCCTCCAGAGCAACCTGCCACTGCCTATGGCATTACTTGACCTCAGGGAGGGGTGTTGATACTGGTGCAACCCAAGATCAGGGTGAGATCATCATCACTGTCATACTCATCATCATTCTGTGTTGCCAGCACAAGCACAGGTAGGTTTTCCTGGAGAAGGAGGCCAGCCAGTGGATTCTCATCCCCCAGTCCAAGGATATCCACCAATCCTAGACTGGTACGGTGCCCCCTGGCTGTGGATGGCACGGCATGGTCCTGTGCCATGTTGCTGATCACATCCTGCACAGCACCCTTGAGGCATGATGGATCTGATTGACATAATGGGTAGTGTTAACTGTGTCGTAGATGCATTGCATGTAGTCTGGTGTACTGTTCGATGTCTGCATGTGTGCCACAGGTGTGCCAGGCCTCACCTGCATGTGGTGTGGCCACATCAGAGGACATGCCGGGCAAGACACATGTGGTGCTCAGGACATGTGTCTGCATCTGTGTACACACACAGCAATGTGATGCACATGCAGACACTGCACCCCCCCCACTGGCATACTCACAGTGCTGTGACGGGCTGCCTCCTGTCTAGAATCCACCCCGGGACACCCTCAATGGATGCCATCTGCTGAGAGGATGGGTGCTGTGGATGGTCCACCATCCGTCCTGACACATGATGCCCTGATGGCAGCTATCTTCTCCTTTATAGTCTCCTGTCAGTGCCCATCTTCTTCTTACACTCCTGTGCACTGCTGTTGTGGCGGCCATGGGCGTTGACATATTTCACCACCTCATCCCACCCATTGGCCCGTTCCTGTGTGGTCCCTGTGACCCCACTCAGGAGTGCCTCTCTCTCTCAAGGTAGGCCTCAAACAGGGCCTGCTTCTCATCCTTGCTGAAGTTCAGTCTGCGCTTCCTGGCAGGCACCTGCTCCTCAGCACCCTCTAATTCTGACATTCTGCATCCTGTGAACAGTAACGGTGTACCTTTGAGCTGCACAGTAGCATTCCCTGTTTCTGTGCAACATTGAATTGGGGCACTGCAATAAAAGTGTCAGTGATCAAAATGTGAACAGACCTACCTTAAAGGCTGCAATACCTGTCAGTGACCAGTGCTGTATGGTGTCGCTTTTATGGCTCAAGTCATGCAAATGAGCTTGGGAGCAACCAGTAATGAGATGCTAATGTGAGCACTTGTGCCTGGCATTAGTTCATGATGCTATTTGCATAATCTGGCTGAATATTGCAGAATTGCTCCATGCGCAACGGTGTCTCATGCACAACATGAATACGCCAGAGCAATGCACAGGTGCAATTTTAGCGCATGTGTGCTGTGCAGTACCGCAATTTATTTATTAAATTTTGATTACCGGGTGAGCCCACTGAGCCCCAAATGTCCCTTTTTCAGGGACGACCCGGGATACGGTACAGTGACAGATTATTAGGTACAGGTTGTTTGGTGCAACATGTTACAGAGATATTGCAATTCTAACCAGGTTACAGTGAAGGCAGTAACACAGTAACAGCACCAATTCACATTAAGTAAGCAAATCAGAGAACATATCTGACATTCTAGCAGTGACTTTTGAGTCATGACCAAGCCTAATAGACTAATTGGGTGAACTGGGAGAGGGGTAGTGTTATTTATTGGATAAGGAGGAAGACTACCCTATACCTTGACAATGGCAGGTACTGGTCTCCAGCATGTGAGCCTTGAGCCTAGTGTGAAAATTTGATAGGGAAGGGGCTTCCTGAACTGAAGGTGAGAGATTATTCCACAGGTAGAGGGCAGTGAAGGAGAAGGATCTGCCGCCGGCATTTGTCCTGACTCTGGGGGTTGCTAGTATAGACCGAGCAGTGGTTTTGAGCATCTGAAAATTGTGCTTAAGGGAGATAGTCCCTATTAGACTGGGAGGAGCTGCTGGACTCAGAATTTTGAATGCGAGACAGAGCAGGGGGTACTGAAGACACAAAGCGAAGGAAGGCCACTGCAGCTGGGTGAGGGAGTTGCAGGGGTGGCTTCTAGGGTGATTTTGGGTGGCAAACCGCGCAACCTTGTTGTACAGTACCAGTAGCTGGTTGAACTCTTGTTTTGGCATACCCTGTAGGACAGGGGCAGCATAGGTAAGAATTGGGAGCAGAACACTGGAGGCAATTGCAAGCCTTGCCCCAGGGATAAGCTGGCGTTTTAGCTGGTATAATGTGCCTAGTTTACAGTGGATGGTCCTGGTTACTTGGTCTACATGGGACTTGAAGGTGAGACCTTGATCTATTATAAACCTGAGGTATTTTATGGTATCCACCACATTTATGCTTGTTCCCGCTAGAGATTGCCATGCACGCAGACTGCTGTGCTCTGTACTTGTCTATGTATCATGCATCCAAATGAGCTGCGCATGCATGACTTACCACGCCTGTATCCATGTATGTGTGCCATGCATGTGGCAGTGTTGCACATGACATGCCCTGCAGTGCCATTGGCATGTTTCACACATGTGCGGTCAATGTGCCATTGGTGTGCAGTATGTGTGGCAATGCATGACCGTCACAAAATGGCTTATACGCACCCCTTGCACATATGTGAGTTGCAGATGTGACCACAGTCTCCCACCCGCACCTCCGGCTTTGTGCATTTGCGGGACTGCATGATCGGTCCCAATGGAGCTTGTCTATTGCACATTTACATACTGTGCAACAGTGTGCTGCTTGTTCCTGTCATGCATCAGACGCAGCATTGCTACATGGTTAATGGTTAGGTGCCACATTGCTCAGTCAGGCCAGTGTACTGCACGGTGATCATGGCACATGCTGGGGGTGTCAGACGTCGGGCCAGGAACTGGAGAGAGGTTGAGATGGCTAACCTGGTGGCAGTGGTTGCCCCATTGGAGGACCAATTGTTCGGGGCAGGGGACCTGCAGGAGGCACTGTCCCAGGTGTGGGCCTATGTGGCTGAGGGCCTGGAGAGGTGCACCCGGTGTGCCCAGGATGGGGGAACAGTGCCATCACCACTATGGTGACCTTCGTCTCTGCGATCCAGAGCAGCTGCAGAGACTGCAGGACCATGCCCACCGTGGTGTGGTCCCACAACCAGGTACGTGTGTCCGTGCATGGTGCATGCTGCCTCTGTCTGGGCCTGGTGCATTGGGGTGTGCAGACGGTGCATGTGCACCTGCACACAGGGCTGGCCAGCCCTGTTTGGGTGTGTGGGTACTGTGGTGAGGCTGCACTGTGCTCTTTGTGACTCTCTGTTGCACCGTGTCAGTGGCCCTCTACGGTGGGCCAGTCTCATGGGTTCAGGTCCCAGCATGGCACTCTGCATAGTGGTGCACCATTCTGTCCTGCTTGGGTGGGGGAATGGGTGTATGTTGTTGGCATGCCTCCCATGGTCCTTTATCTATGTGTTTCCTTCTCAGGGCTGAAGGCGGCAGGTAGGCCAGGGCCAAGGCCGATAGGCAGGGCAGGCAACAGGATGATGGTGCAGTGGCTGGGCCAGTGGGACAGGTGACAGGTGAGTGTGTGCAATATGCATTTCACATCAATTGTGGAGGATGGGTGTTGGGGGGGGTGCCAGTACACATTGCAGGGCACTGCCAGTATGTAGTGCTTGGGCTTGTGTTGGCTCACTGTCACTGTTGCCAGTGTAGATCAGCAGCATGTGGTAGTCCCATGGTGCATGTGGCATCTGTGTGGTGGTACCCTGTTGCTGTCACTGGTGGTGGCTGTGTGTGACCCACAGTGCACACATGCAGCTGCTGATTGGCCAGCATGTGTGGTGCACCTGGGGGCATCAGTCCCTCGCTGTGGGCTGTTTGTTCACATGTGACAGTGCTAGGTACTCCCTGGTGATCCACACAGTCCATATGTGGCACAGTGTTCTGGGCTGCTGTGGGTGTCCACTGTGCACGTGCTGTTGGCGGCCTCATCTGTGGGTGTGTTCCACCTCAATCCCCTATGCACACAGCCCTGGGTGGGGGCCATTTGCTGTGTGGGACCTGTCACTCAGTGGCTGTTCTGTGATTCCCTTGCATAGGTTGTCCAGGGCCAGGGAGAGGTCAACGTGGTGTGGGTATCCTGGGAGGTGGCATGCTTCATCTTCAGCCCTTGATTATGCACATCATCACCCATCTGGCAGTACACATCTGGCTGTCCAGGAGACATCTGGTGGTGACTAGGATGCTGGTGGTAGAGGTGCGCCGATTGAGGGCAGACATCCACCTGATGTGGTACTGATCATTGGACATTTCTTTGTATAGCCCCATTCACCCTCCCACTCACTCCATCCCACTTGGACAGCTGTGTCATCTCCCCTTGCACTCCCTGCACACTTCCATCCCCATTCCATTCTATACACTGTTAGACTGTGCCCCACTATACATTTCCTTTACATTTTTCCTGTATCTGCCACATTGGCTGTTTATCGCTGTGTTGTTGTTTTGCATTCTTCGTTCATTATGTTGCTTGCACGCATGTGCAAGAAACATAGTGCCATCATCCGAGTTTTCGGAGGTGTGGCACCCATCTTCCAATTCAGTCAGTGTGTTTGCAGGTGCGGGCCCAGTTCCCCAATCACTGCTGCAGCTGTCTGTGACAGCAGTTGAAAATGCAGTGGCATACAGTTGAAAGGGAGCGCTCCGCTTCAGTGAGCGAGCCCCCCATAAGCATGCATATTGCGTGCTGATGCTCCCCCACGCACACACCAGTGGCCGACAGGTGCTCAACTCTGTCGGCTCCACACCCCCACAACAGTTGTGCCAGGTGCCACGCTGGGAGCCCACCCCATCGTGGCAAAACTGTCATAACCGCACGGGGTGCCTAATCCCCATCGGCTCCACTGCTGCATGCCCCCCAAAAGTTTTCAGGTGCCACGCTGCAGCCCACCCCAGCGTGGGCAAGCTTGTCATGGCTGATGGGGTGCCCAATCCCTGTCGGCTCCAGCCCCCCCAAACAGCCTTTCCAGCTGCCATGCTGGGAGCCCACCCCAGCGTGGCATACGTCCTGCGTTGTCTTATTAAAAAAACAACAAAAAAAACCTGTAAAGAAGAAAACGTTCCCTCACAGTCTCCCCACCCCACCACAACCCGCACCCACCCACTGCGCACCCTGCCTTCCCACACCCCCCTCACCCCATACTTACCTCCGGAGCTCGGCGTGATGATCATCGGTGGACCGGGAACACGTCTGCACTCTTCAAAGCCGACTGCGAACTGAGGAAATGCCAGTAAGCTGTATAATGGAACAAATAGGGTTTTTTCAACTTTGTTGCATATCTCAGGCATTTTTGGGAATTTTGGGCCCAAATTTTCAACATGGGGTTTTGGGACCCTCCTCATGAATTCTTGCACTGTCATGGCGTTAATCGGGCCTGAAGGGTGATTTTTGGTCACTGTGCAAAATCACCTTTGGGACCCATTAGCGAAGCGACACTGTCAGTGTTCATAAGGTGGGCTCTCAAAAGCCTATGTGGAAAATTTGGTGAAAAATTCCTAAAATGACTGTTTTACGGCGTCGTTGCACAGTTCCTACGCACTACTGTAAGTTTCGAATTTTCAATATTTTCACTCCAGATTTTCAACATTGTCATTTTATTACACTTCCTTATGAGCAGTACAGCTGTCATTTTTCACATCTTGCCCAAAACGTGTTTCCGCCCAGGTAGCGCACAATGGCGCAGTCAGTGTGCGAACTCAATGTATGGGACACACTAAGAAAATCACAGTGACACTGGCCATGAGCAGAGGTCTTAAAATGGCTATGTTGAAAATTTGGTGAAAAAATTCTTAAAAAAGACTGTTTTACTAGCGTGTGTTGCACAGTTCCTACGCACGCTCGTAAGTTTGCGAATTTTCAATATTTGCACTCCAATGACTTCCAAATACCTAAACAGCACATACAAGCAAGCAACATTCGGCATTGACAAATGCTTGTTTTTTAAACTGTTCACTACCATTTGCTTGTGTGTTTCTGTGTCTCCCTCACATGCCTGTTGCTGCTGTGTGCTGGTGTTGTACATTGCTGGAGTCTGACTGGTACATACCTTGGCCAGTGGTGTCCCTGCAGTGTGGGTCTGGTAGGTTCCCAGTGCCTTGTATGTCACATCTATGTGTGTCACCGTTACAGGATTTTTGGGTGTGGCCCACCTCTGTGCATGCCACAGGGCCGTGCACCCATGTCGACATGTTCAGCACAGTGCTCCCTCTACTGTGTTGCCCTTCCCTGTGCTGCTGTGCTATGCAGTGCAGTGACCTGTGTCCATGTGTGGCTGTTTGGCGTGTGCTGCATACCGCCATGTGCCTGTCTGCCAGTGTGGCTGTGGCTCACTGTGCATGCAAGACGCCTTCGCACAGTGGCTGTGGTGCTTGGCTATTCCGTGTTGGCTGTTGGGACTCTGGTCCTGGGGTACTCAGTCCCTGTGCCCATCTGTTCTATGGCCATTCCTTGCCCGTCACATTGGTTCCTTGGGTCTGTGTGGGGCTCTGCGCCTTGTCCATGACCATTGGGCTCTGTGCTTGTTTTGTGCCTTCTGTACCTTTTTTCTATTGTGGTTCTACTCTGCTGCCACTACCACAGTCCTGTGCCTTTGTGCTGCCCTGCCTGTGTTCCCTTGCGCATGGTGCACCTTGCTCCACTTGCTATATTCAGCATGCACTGTTGCTCCTGTGCAGTTCTGATTGCTCAGGCACATGTCTGTTTGTGCCATGGCACATTTGTGCTATATTCAAAGTTGTTTGTGCAGGTGCATTTCTGTGGCGCATTCACTGAATATTGCATTTTATTGTGGCATAGCTGGATTGCGCTGGCATCCCATTGCGCATGTTCTGGGTGCACTTTTGAATATCTAGCCCAATAAGTATACATGTAAAACAACAGTTCTTAATATAAACAATGTGGTAATATAGGAATCAGCCTGCTAGGAAGAATGATAGAAATGTAAGGAGGCACAAAAAATAAGGGGAAGGGAGGGATGAAGGTAGGTAGAAGGATGAGGGCCACAAGTATCACAGTAGTGGCAACAGTGCAATTAATGACAGGGAAAACATTTACAGGGCTCAGAGAAGGATGTCGACTAAAGTGATTTGAACACAAGACTAATTGGGTTAACCAGTTTTAAAGCTTTTTGGATTTTATTCCATAGCTGGAGCATCACGTAGCCGAAGGAAGCTCTATCGAAATGGGAATTGACCTTAGGTACATGTAGTGAGATGTAAGGGTAACTTCTCAGGGCGTAATTGCCTAAGGTACAAAGGGGTAGACAGTCAGATATGTAGAGTGGGAGTTTCTTAATAATAGCTCCTTAGGTCCAGAATATAGCATTCCTTTGTCTCTTGAATGTAAGTGATGTCCAACCCACCACGGAATAAAGTGCACAATGATGCGTGGTGTAACCTGCTACACAGATGAACTGTAGGGCTCTGTGGTACAAGATGTCAAGCTTTGCTACTGCTGATCCTGGAACTTTACCATAGATTAAGTCAGAATAGTAGAAGAGAGCTATGAAGGTGGTTTGTACCAGCCTCTTCCTAGCCTCTTATTCAGTGCAGTCAGACATCACAAAATGCACAAAAGCTGGACTATGAATTACAGTCTCACAGAAAGGGTTTAAGTCATAGTCTAACTTTGTGTATTTTGTGAAGTTTGACTGCACTGAATAAGACTAGCACTGACTCACTAATGTTTTTGCTGTCTGTGTTTCTGTACAAGTCTCTTAACAGTTGACTGGGTGCAACCCTGTTTGCTTGTTTCCTGGATGCTGCAGTTTTTTTTGTTTTCTGTAACACATATTCCCTTGTACAACGTGCATGGGTCGGCAGGTAGAGGCACCGAGAGTGTCAAAAGTAAGTCTGAGCACAGATTTGACAAGTCTTTCAGAGTGTCTCAATGGAGCACATTTTTTTCTTCAAATTTCAAGGTGATGACTTCCATCTTCTTGGCCGTGTAGGAGTGTCTTCAGTTCTAGGTGGATCCATCTAGTTCTCTGGAACTGGGTGCTCCTCTCCTCTTCTCCTTCCTTGATGTTATCCTTTTCCTCTGTTAGTGGGTGTATATCCAAGGGCATAAAGGGTTCTGCATCTGGATCAAAGGGTGCTCCAATTGGGCCTATTTCAGATGATGGCAAAATGGCGTGATTACAACTTGATGATAGTGTACTAATTCTACGTCCTTGTAAGATAAGTAATTGCTTGTACCTCCACAAATAACATACAGCAGGTCTGTAGATTTTCTTCTGTGTACGGCAGATCTGTTTGCAGACTGTTTAGGCTCTTCTGGTTCAACACTTGCAGTTTGCATATCCATCTGCCCAATCAGCAGTAGCTGATTGCAATGGGCGGTGCGACTCTTGCTCCACTCCTCTTCTGGTTACATTTTGTACACCAGTAAGCCTTGAGTCTGCTCCACTGTGAAATGAGGGAGTGTCAACCCATCAGTTTGGGAGCTTGTGCTTTCCAAGCAAGGCTAAGCTTGGTTTTTCCAACCATCTCTGAGGCCAGACAATATGCAGTGTATAGCTGATCCTTAAAATGATGCACATACTAGAGGTATATCTCAGTAGGGCTAAACGTTGAATCTCTAAAACACAAGTCAATAGGCAGCCTGGCTTCCCTGCTAAACATGAGATAGTATGGGAAATATCCAGTGACATCACTTTTCGTACAGTTGCATTGGTACAGGAGCACACTGACTTTTTGAATCAATTTTGCCTTAAATTTTAGGTCCATGGTACCTAGCATATTGAGTAAGATGCAAGGACTATAACTGGTGGTGTAGGATTTTTGGACTTCCCAGAGGGATGGTATTTCCTTTACCAGATGACTTTCAAAGTCTTGCCCCTGATCCAAGTAGATCTGTTTGAGTATTCTATAGTCTTTTCTGGCTACTTTTAGATTACTGGGAATGGTACCCGTTCATTATGCCTGACAGAGTACTCAGACTGTAGACCCTGGCTAATGTTCTTCCTTTCCATATGGTAATGCATTACTCTGTCACATTCTTAACTTGCACAGTGATCCAGTGCATGGTGGCATGTGTGTACATAGTTAACACAATTGGATATACCAAAAGTCCATCAGGTAATCCGTGCTTCTCTAGGGCATCAACATCTGGTTGGTAAAATTCCTTTTGAATCTAATTACACTGCTGATGATGCAATTCAGGATGACCCCAAGATTCTTAACCACATCTACAGCTCTGAGTGGTTGACGGCCAAATGAAAGAACTTATGTCATTCCTCTCATCATTGCTGGGTCCTGCCTACCGGTAACTGGCTATAATATTGCTACAAGAATAGTGCCACACAACACAGTGCTAGTCTGTACAGCGCTACCATGGACAGCAAGAGGGGATTAGCAGTGCTATGCAGTAAGTGCTCCCCAGGTCCCTGTCCTTGGTGCTGTAGAGCACAAGGACAGAAGGATCCAGGAGGCTGGCTGAGCTGCTACTGTGGTGTGGAGGGCTGCATCATGGAGCAGCTTGGCTGAGTGGCAGTGAAGATCAGGGTTCTAATCCTGGTCTCCCTCAATTCTGTCACTGTTGGAACTTACTTTTTTTTACAAGGGGCAGTGGAAACATTATTCTACGGCTCCACATATTTTGTCTTTCCTCTTGATCAGCTCACCCCGGAGTTGGGATCTTTTAGTACAGGGGGAGCGGGGGGCAGACCCCCCCATGTCACAGGGTGTGGGGGGGGCAGAACCCCCTGAAAAAAAATAAATGGTGGCATTTTTTACTGTGCAGTTCTTGATTGCGCTGTTCTGAGCCACTATGTTGTGACCCAGTGCCCTGCCTACCTAGCTCAACAATCATAGCCAGTTTGAGGCCATGCCTTCATTTATTTCAGCCAAACACCTATCCAGCACAGAAATAGAAACCACATGATAACCACCAGAAGGGCCAGACAGTCATAGCTGAGTATCATCTGCACAGCAGTGAAATGCAACACCATGCCATCTAATAATCGCACCCAACGGCAACATATACACACAAAACAACACAGGAGCAAGAAGTGAGCCTTGAGTAATGCCACAGTAGAGTGCAGAGGCCCTAGAAATTTAACTTTCAAGGTCCACTTGCTACATTCTCCCAGTTACGTAGGACTCAGACCAGCTCAATACAGTGCCAGTAAGACCTACAGAATTCATCAGGTGATCCAAAGCACCCCACCATCAACAGTATCAAATGCTGATGAGAGATCTAACAAAATCATGATGGTATACAGTCCTCAATCCCTCACCATGAGGAGATCATCTGTCACTCTGAAGAGGGCAGACTCCTTGCTGTAACGAGACCAAAACCCGGGTTGCATCTGGAAAGGAGCCTCGGCTCAGTGCGCCTTTCCCAGTCATCAATTTAATATAAATAAATAAAAATAAATAAAAAAAACAACTGAAGAGGTACACAGATGTCAAAGTTATCCAGGCTTTCAAGAACTTGCCTAACCACCACCTTATTAATAATCTTTCCCAAAAAGGGGAGATTAGAGACAGGTCTGTAATTCTACGTCCCAGCAGAGTCCAAGGAATGTTTTTTTTCAAAAGGGGCCTCACCACTGCTTGTTTAAGGGTAGACAGGAAGGAACCCTCCCTCAAGGAACACCTAACGATCTGAGAACTAACTGAACAGAAAGCTTCCCAGCAATCTAAAAGTAGCCAGGTAGGACTAGGATCCAGCAAACAGCTGGGTGGATGCAAACCTGCGATCACAAGGAGCATCTCTTCCTTAGCAACCATCCAAAATTCTTCCCAGGCAGGCAGATCATCAATGCCACTCAACTCGTGTTCTTCTAAAGTCTTTCCAAACATGATGACATTGTTCAAGTAAACCAAGCACTTTAATAGATCCATGTCTCATGCTACTCTTAACATCAGGTTCTGAAACGCAGAAAACATGCCTGAGATGCCTTGAGTCATGTGTAGAAACTTGTGAAACCTAAGCATGAAGATGAATGCAGTTTTTTTCATAGTCATTATGGGCCATCTAGATTTGAAAATGCCCACTTCTCACAACCAACACAGAGAACAAAAGACTAATGTCAAAACAATCTAAAACATCCTGGATTCTGAGCATCATGCATTGGTGAGGTATTGTCTGTTCAGCATTTGATAATGCACATGCATACATGCTGTTTCATTCTTTTTGTGAACTGCAACAACTGGCGATGTGTAGGGGCTTCTGGGTTATTGGATGATCCCTGCTGCAAGCAACTCTTGCAGATGTCCTCGCACATCGCTGATATCTGTGAGCTCCAGATAGCCAGACTCTTCTCTGAACAGGTGATGGTCATGCAGTGGATGGTGTGTTCCTCTCGTGTCATACATGCAACATCCCAATCATTCAGTGAAAATACATTAGCCATTTTGCCAGTTTCCTACTCACTCGGGTTCTTCACTCTTCTGGCAATGGTGTGACCCTAAATGAAAGGCAGCAAGGTCAATTCCAGGCTTAGTTCTCTCCAAAGAGGGTCTGGACTGTACTTCAGTGTCTGCACTGTAGACCCTTGCTAACGTTTTTCCTTTTCATATGGTAATGCATTATTCTGTCACATCCTTAACTTGCACAGTGAGCCAGTGCATGGTGTCATGCGTGCGCACTGTTAACACGATTGGCTTTACCAACAGTCCATCAGAAAATCCATGCTCCTCTACGACTTCAACCATCAACATTGGTTGGTAACATTCCTTTTAAATCTAGTAACTGCTGATGGTACATTCCACATTGGAGTAAGATGATGTCTTCTCTATCCCTGTAACACACTATTCCAACCTTATTCTTACTGTCTTCTGACTCCTGGTGGTTCTAATGCTGCTGAGCCTCTCTCCTCATGGAGCTGTTTCAATTGTCCAAACAAATGGGTGATTGTCCCAATAATAGGGATGTAATCATACATCCCTGCCTCTGGGCACACTAAGGCCAGTTTCTTTATGGGTCTCCTGACTCCTACCATTTTTTCCGGGAGGTAAATGTCCATTGTGAAGCATCCCAAAGAAAGATAGGTCTTGCCACTTAACTCCCAGTCCTTATAGAGGCATCAGTGTGAGATAAGTAATAGCATACTTATTGCAAAAGTTCTTAAATATGACTTGGGGCCCACTGTCTAAGACAACCTGCATAGGTCCTCCTTTAATATTGACCTGAATCTTGGATGATGGTCCTACTAACTTGTCAATAGCAAATGGATGTTTCCTGCCAGTTTTGACAGTAGACAAGGAAATCATTTGATGTGAGTGTCTTACATCTAGGGCTTCAGTTACTTGGCTCCACTGGCATTCCCTGTTGCATCAGCTGCTGGATGAGCTGTTCATTGATCTTGTGAAGAGCCTCTGAGTTATGACAGTATCACTGCTGGTGTTAACCCTTCTAAAACATAAGTATATACCATCCTCTTGGGTCCCTGGTAACCTGGGCATCATTCTTGGCTCACTCTGATTGCCGTTACTCTGGGAAGTAACATCCATACATGTCAATAATGAAGTAGTTTGCACCTGTGGCCCTTAACTATCCAGGCATCTATCCTTCTGCTGCTAGATCACTGGTTGTGTCAGTTTCTCTATTTATATCCTTAGCACTAGCATCCCAGGGCTTCCCTTCACAGCAGTCATGGTCATCCTGGTGGTCGTATGTGAGGTGATCACAGTCCACAGTTGCTCTTTCTGCTTTGGTTCTTCTCCCATCAGATCTCTATATAAGAATGTTTTATCCAACCTATCATGCAAGCATAAATTGTCAAGTAAAACAAATGGTCGGCTTCAGGATAAAAGCAGTGCAGAGCCATTTAAGAAGTGTACATGAATGAGAACTCAAGACCAAAAAGAGAATTGCTTGGCTAAATACACTGACACAATGTCCACTCCATTTCTAGGAGACATTAAAAATAAAAGTTTATTAAACATACAGGTTTTGTAGCACCCCCCCCCCCAAATAAATGTCAACGTTTCACGCTGCTCTAGTGCTTTATCAAGACAATATCACCCTCTAGTGGATGCCTTTTATAATTGCAATTCAGATATTACCAGTATAAATAACACTACCATACTTAACCACAAATATATGAAAAAATGTATAACATACCTAATACAGTTTACCTTTATATTACACCATACCAAATGCTGTGAGGCAACTTGTACTCTGTGCAAAACAGTGCATGTAAATATCCAATAATAACACAATAATACAATGCATAGTAGTACTGTATAAACATAGCCCTCACCCCCCCCTCCACCCTCCACATATACCATAATAACTGGCGGAATTACATGATAATGTTGCTCCTACCTAAAAAAAAAAAAAAAAATCACTAACTATGGACTACCATAATCTGCAAAATGTTATTTAAAATATCTACAATATTTACAGACCAAGGAATATGATGTCAGAGATACTACTTGATTCTACATGGAAATAATTCATTTTTTATGCAGTAAAGGGGCCAGTTGAAAGTGTTCATTTTGGCCAGGAGAGCTCCCTGCCCTTAATTTAAACTAGCAAAATGTTTTACAGCATAACAGTTTATTGTCCAAGTCACAGCCACGAGGATCCAATGTTACTTTTTCAGTTCCCATAAATAGAAATGTACAGGTTGGTCCCTTATTCTTGACGTGAAGGGCCAAGGCATTTTCATTTGTTCCAGGCTTAATATGTCTAAGCTGTTCCATTATACTGGTTCTCAGCTTTCTTTTTGTTTTGCCCACATAATAGCTATTACAGCAGCACATTGCCACATACCACAGCTTCTGTTCTGCATGTAATGAACAAGTTCACCTCATACTTCTTAGTATAGAAATCATTTTCCACATCTGTAAATGATGGCAAGCAGAACAGTTTCCACACTTGTAGTTACCATTTGGCGGTGGATTGTTCTAGGTCTGTTGCACTGTCGTCCTTATGTCAGTACTAAGCACAACATAGTCCTTTAAGGTGGTCCCCCTTCTATATATGATGACTGTTCCTTCCGCTACTGTTCTTTGCAGTACAGGTTCAAGCTCCAGAATGTGCCAGTTTTCCTTCAATATTTCCACTAGCTGAACACTGTGCGTAGAAAAACTTGTGACAAAATTAGGACCCTTTTTACCATACTTTTCCTTCTTATGTTTATTCTTTGGTGTCAGTAGCATATTTCTCTCAATACCATTAACTTTTTCTTTTGCACTGCTGATACATTCACTGGCATAACTTCTAGCTTTAAATCTTTCAGTTAAAATTCTTGATCTCTGCTCATAATCACCTACAGTGCTAGTTTCTTTTTATCCTTATAAATTGACCTTTGGGGATGTCAGTTATAACATTTTTGAGGTGGCAACTACTGTAATGCAACATAATATTTTTGTTTGTACTTTTCCTATATAGATCTGTCACCAGATTACCATTTTCCCCCTTCTTATTCACAAGGTCCAGGAATGCAACTTCTGTCTGACTCGCTGTTGTGCTAAATTGTAAATTGGAAAGGCTTTGACTGGAGTTCAGTGGCCAAGCAGCCAGCCACTTCCACTTCCTGAGCTATATAAGCAGTTCCTCGCAGCCTCATTGTGAAGCATTTTTTCTTTGCAGATGGAGGCTCTGTTGGTCTGTCCTCTGAGCTGGCTGGGGCCTACCTCCCCGCCTGCTGTTTCTGTGTGTCTCTTCTGGACTTCGGGGTTTGTTTTCCTGCTTCTGGTTTGTATCTTTCCTCCAGCTGTGTGCTTTGTGTTTTGTGTGTGTTGTTTTTTGTTTTTGGGCCTTGTTCCCTGTTTTCTGTGTTGCTGTGTTTTGATTTTGTCTTTTGGGGCTTTGTTTCTAAGATCCTAGCATACTGCTACTCAGAGCTCCTACTACTACTGCTTTCAATTACTTACAACTGCAGCCACTACTACTATTTACTCCAATTAATATTGTACCCAGTGCTTGTATTTTTTACACTGTTGCTCACCACTCTCAAACTACTGCAATGCAACTGCAATCATTATATGTGGGTTTCAGCTCAACCATAGCTGCTCCATGTTGCAGACTCAATTGTTTTCACCTGATGCAGGCTTACTCTGACCCTAGCTATGCTGCTCATTCATGCTCTCATTCTACTTGCAGCTTCATTGCACTGCCTGGCTATGACTGCTTTCAGAGCAATGTGTCTCCATGTTTTATTGCAGTTTTACAACTCCGTGTACTCCATATAAATTGTTGCTTCTATGTTTATTCCACCTGTTCTATTTTGAGGTTAGCCAAAAAGCTCCTGCTGAGGCTGCTAAACTACCTTTCATATCTGCATGTGGTTCTCGTCCTTCCATCACTTTCTTGTTTGTCCTACGGCGGGGACTGGAAAGTGTTTGGGGAGTCGTGACCCTATGTGGCCAATTATTTCTTTTCTAAATCCTGCCTTCGCTGCTGAAAATCCTCAGAGTATTTGTCACTTTGATTTGGCTTTTAAATGCTAACTGGCTTGCCCCACTATTCAGTGCTGTTTCATTACCCTATGCTATGCAGACCTATGTGCAGGTCAACTTATTACTATTCTGTTTACTGACCTATGTGCAGGTCCACACTTGCTTATGTAATCATTGCTCCTTGCTTACGCAAACCATTGTTTCATGCCTAGTGTCATCCCCTCGGCTTCAGCATCTGGGATTCTGCTGCACTCAGTTCTGCATTCGACCTTGCAAGGTCTCAGCACTCAATGCTCATTATGATCTCAACATGCTGTGCTCATTCAGCTCATTGGCTTTTCAGCTCTCAATCAATTTTGTGGCATGCCAGCCATTCTATTCTGGTGTAGGGTTCCTGTAGCTGACAGTCTAGCTCTGCATTTAGTCTGCCTCTTGAGCATGTCCAACTTGGGGTGGGATCCTTCTCACCTGTCCCATAGCTTGGAATGTCCTCGCCCTGGGCTTGGCTTTAGCTGCCTGCTACACAACAGCAGTTTCTGGTGTAGAATTTAAGACTAGCGGTGAAGGGTGGTTACAATGATCTCCTTTGGCTCTAGTGTTCCACTGTAATAGTTAGCCATTGACTTTAGTGGTTTCCCTAGCAAGGCACCTTCACCACATTCTCCCTACGACTGCCTCTGGTTCACCTAATGTGAGTGTAGGCTGGGTAGGCCAGGTGAGTGCCTCAGAAGTTGTTGCTGTCCTCCTGTGCCTTGGTTGCATGTGATGTTGCAGAGTTTTCTCACAACCTTCCATGGTGTTCCTGCTAGAGGGTTTGAGTGAGAGCCTTCTTCCAAATTGGAATATTTTCCACCTCCCTTTAATCGGGTTTTCCAAATTGCAGCTGCAGAGCCATCACTAAATAAACTATCCCAATCCTGGAGGGAAGGTGACCTAGGCCTTGGATCCCCAGAGATTTCCTTCTCATAGGGTTTTTTTTCTCTCCTCCGTTGCCTCAGGTCATAACTGTCAGTTAGCATAATAGTGTCCCCTAGTTTCTTTAGGTAGGTTCCACTGTTGGTTGGAGGTGGAGGATGTCCTGCCATTCCCTCTCTCCTTACAGGATCCCCTAATGCTCAATGCAAACCTGGGTATTTCATTACATTATCAAACTGAGCATCTCATTATGTTATCAAACTGTCTAGCCATCTCTACTACTACATCACAGTTACTGCTTGCTCATATGCTTCATGTTGCCTCATTCTTTTGGGATATGCTTGTACTACATTTCTTTTAATAATAAATAAATAATAATATTTTTGTTTTTAAGGTGCCTTTCAAAAACCAAGGCACCGTACAAAATAGAATCAGACAAATCAGAAAAAAATATTTTAAAAACAGACAAACATCAATAAACTGTTACAAGCCAGCTAATCACTTCCATAAGCCTGGTGAGATAAATAAGTCTTTAAAGCTGATTTAAAACTTTCCACAGTTGTGCACTCCTGTAACCGACAAGGTAGAGAATTCCATAAAGTGGGAGCCACGAACATAAAAGATCTGGCTCCTGAAGATTTCAAACGTACCTTAGGTATCTCTAGCAACCACTCGCTGGCCAAGCGAGGCGATCGCCCAGGGCAGTAGGAGACCAGCAGCTCTTTCAGGTAGTTCGGGCCCAGTCCGTGTAGGGCCTTAAAATTCAGCAAGCCAACTTTGAAGGTGATCCGTCACTGAACTGGCAGCCAGTGCAGATCGTGCAGCACTGGTGTAATATGACTTGATCAAGAAGATCCCGTCAGAAACTGGGCTCCTGCATTCTGCACCAGCTGCAGGTGGTGGATCTTCACCCCTGGAAGCCCTAGGTATAGCGAATTACAGTAATCCAAGCAAGAGGACACAAAGGTGTGAACCAAAATGGGAAGGTCGCTGGGCAGAACCAGATGCTTAATACTGTAGATATTCATTAGATGGTAAAAGGAAGATTTGATGACAGCTGACACCTGTGATTGCAGGGTCAGCCCTTCGTCAAAAATCACCCCCAGGTTTTGCACCTGGTTAGAAGTTGGGAGAGGCACTCCCCCAAGAACAAGTCCACAGGGAGACCCACTACCCAGACCTCCTGTCCAGCGACCAAGTTTCACAACCATCACCTCAGTCTTACCCGAGTTCAACTTCAGCCAACTCATATCCATCCACTCCTGGATTTCTTTGAAACAGTTGTTAAAGACCGAAAGAGCACTACCCTGGAAGGTGCAAAAGACAGGAAGAGCTGGGTATCATCGGCATAACAATGAAACCTTAGCCCATACCTTCTTAAAATGTCTCCAAGGGGTAGCATGTACACCTCGAACAACATGGCTGAGAAAACCAAGCCCTGAGGAACCCCACAAGACAGAGACATTGGATCTGAAGAAAACACTTCAGATACCACTCTCTGAGTTCTTCCAGTGAGGAACAATGTAAACCACCTGAGGACAGATCCAGTTATTCCACAGATGTACCTCAGATGGCTAAGTAACAACCCATGTTCCACTGTGTCAAATGCTGATGATAAATCCAGACGAACCAAGATGGAATGGTTCTTCCGATCTCTCGCCATCAGAAGATCATTGAGCACCCGAACCAGCGCTGTCTCAGTGCTATGTTTCTTCCGAAAACTGGACTGGAGGGGCTCATAGATGTCATGGATGGTTAAATGGTCCTCCAGTTGTGCTGCCACTACTTTCTCAATCACCTTCCCTGAAAACGGGAGGTTCGAGATCAGCCTGTAGTTAGCGCGGCAGTTTGGGTCCAAAGCAGCTTTCTTCAAGAGTGGTATCACTACCGCCTATTTCAGAGAGTTAGGGAAGTCCCCAGATCCCAAGGAGCATCAAACTATCCACACTAGGATTGGACCAATAACATCAAGACAACCCAATATCAGGGAAGTTGGTCCAGGGTCCAAACTACAGCATGTAGGGTGCACATCTTGGATGATCCGCATGACAGCCATGAAATCAGGGTGGCTGAAGGTACTCCAGGAAAACCAAGGGACAGTGACCTCATGCTGATCACAGGGAACACCCAGAAAATGCACTGGTTGGAGCCCTGCCCTGATGTTGGCCATCTTATCAGCAAAGAAATGAGCAAGGTCATCGCACTCTATTTACGAAAACACTTTCCGAATCTAGAGACAAGCTGGGTTGCACAGTCTGTCCACAGTATGGAATAGCTGAGCTGGTTGGTTCTAAGCTGCCACAATCTCCCTGGACAGGAACTCTGCCTTCTTACAGGTGATTGTGGATTGATAGACTTGATAATGGTCCACCAATCTAAGGTGGTCGGCATCAAGGGTAGTTCTCCACCAGCGATGTTCTAACCTTTGTCCTTGTCGCCGCATCTCCCTTAAAACCCCATCAAACCAGGGGGATTGAGGGTGAAGGGAAAGAGGATGAACTCGGACTGGAGCAATCACATCCACAGCCCCCGAGATGGCCTTATTATAAGCCTGCATGAGGGTCTTTTGGTCACTGCTTGCCACAGAGAGGGACGATAGGTCAAGTGCTGCAGATAGGCTCTGAGAACTTATTTCTCGTAAAGGGCGGTACCTGACCATCTCCACGGGGGAAGGCCTACTGGGGAGGTGCTAAAACTAAACCCCACGGCGTAGTGATCAGACTACACAACAGGTTCCACCCCCAAATTGGAGGCCTTGATCCCTAGGAGGAAAACCAGGTCAAGGGAGTGACCGTGTTTGTGAGTAGCAGTGGTAACCACCAGTGTGAGGCCCAGCGATGTCATTAACTGGAGGAAGTACTGTCCAAATTACGAGAGTTCGTCATTGATCCAGGTGTTGAAGTCACCCAGAGCCATCAGTCTAGGCGATTCCAACGTCATGTTGACGATGAAGTCTGCCACTTCCTGAAGGAAACGCTTCTCATCACCTGGTGGACAATAGATGAGGGCAATCCGAGTCCTAAGGTATCTTTAGCCATGAGAATCATCCCGTGGTACCTCTGGGGTGGAACCCTCTCCGAGGGTTCCTTGCCTTTCGTACTCCTACAAGGTGGTAATTCCTCTGGAATAGAGAGTGTGAATGGCCAAAACCAAACTAACACAGTTGCACAAGCATAACACTATACTGGCTGCGTAGGACAGTGAACTGCTATTACTGCTTTCTAGGTATCTCACTAACGACTTCAGCTCTTCCAAATCACTTTTCCAGATAATAAATGTCATCAATAAATCTTTTATATAAATTCAGGTGCTCAAAAAATGGACCATCATCTGAATCATACACAACATGGTTTTCCCATTCAGACAAGAAAATGTTCGCATTGCTGTCCCTTTAATCAGGTGAAACATCTGTGTTCCAAACAGAAATACATTCTTCTTTAGAATATGCTCTGTCAACCCCTATAAAAATTCAATAAACCCTCCTGAGTATGTAGAATTGTTACTTAAAGCATCTCTCAAGGCCTCTAGGCCTTGTTCGTGGGGTATGTTAGTATATAGCGATTTTACATCTAAAGTAACTA
Source organism: Neoceratodus forsteri (assembly GCA_016271365.2). Taxonomy (NCBI): domain Eukaryota; kingdom Metazoa; phylum Chordata; order Ceratodontiformes; family Ceratodontidae; genus Neoceratodus; species Neoceratodus forsteri. The sequence goes on along the minus strand of CM028129.1, from coordinate 1,396,905,200 downwards.
ACATCCATTCTGGTTCAATTTCAATGTCAGCCAGGATTTCTAGAATGTGGATAGTGTCCCTCAGATATGCCCTGGACCCTTGCGCTATACATTTAATGTGGTCATCCACAAACTGAGCCAAAGGCTCAGTCAGTGAGCTATTGCTGGACACTGTAGGTCTCATGTGCGGTGTTTGCAAATTCTTATGTATTTTAGGAAGGCTGTGTATTACAGCCTTCCTAGGACATTGTACTGTCCAAAATTACACATTGTAGGACTGATAACCCCATCAATAACTTCCCCATACAAAAATATATCAGTTTGTTGTTTGAATTCTTTTGTGAGGTCTGCCGGCAGCCTGGTATAGAAAGAGACATTATTAAGCATCTTCGAAATCTCAAATTCATACTTATCTTTCCTCATCACCACAATAGCCCCACCCCCCCCATCAGCGGGCTTTTTGATGATGTACTGTTTTTTCAAGCCTTGTTATAGCATCTCTTTCTTCCCTTTTTACATTTTGATGTTTTGGTTTAGGTAAATTTTTCACCAGATTGCTAACCTCTTTTTCACATGTTTTCAAAAATACACCCACAGTTGAATTCATTGGGGGAATGTTGGTTGATTTCTTCTCCCATTTGCCAAATTCTGAGCTTGGCACCTCCTGGTCTTTATTTCCTTCTGCAGCATCCATTTCATTCTTATGAAACATGACCTATAAATTAAGTTTGTGTGTGTATCTACAGTATGCAAATCCACCACTGTCTCAAATTAATTGATGTAATTAGTGGGGATAAAAGACAGACCCTTATTTAAAATCTTCAGTTTCAGGTTATGTAAATTCATAATCTGAGATGTTCATAACCAATCCCTGTTCCCCAATCTCCTCTTCCACATTTTCTTCATATAAATTCTCATTCATATTTGCTCTCAGTTCCTCTCCATCATGTACATCATGTAAAACATTTAGAGTATTTGGAACACTTCAAGCAGCTAACTTCTGTACCTGCCCTTCCCTCTGCAATTCCTCCCAAATGGAGTCCCCCGAGATTTCCCCCATTCCTGATTGTGCATGGTTGTTCTTGTTGTGTCCATGCCTTTTATACCTGCCCCATCCCTTGTCTCTAGTGCCCCTCCTTGCACCTTGTCTGCAAACTGTGTCAGACTGGGGCTGCATTGTAGTGTTCTCAGGAATAGTATTGGCAGGTTCATGCTGCTCACATTGTCCATTTGATTTTGGTGGACTTTTTGTCCATTCCTCACAAATACTGATCTCATTTGAGGTTCCGTTTGAAATGCTTGCTGATTCGGGAGGGGCAATCACATCCAGTAATGTTGTTACCTGAATTTGCAATGGAATACTCTGCACTGGTGAGGGAGTTAGAGTGGGAGCCTGGCTGTGTGCTAAAAAAGGCTGAGGTACATCCTGTCATGCTATTTCCTCATTCATCTCATCTGTCTTGGATCCTGAAGCACTTCTATAGGTATCGGGGTTTATGGATTTCTTTAAAATGGGTCTTATATAGTTTTCAGTTTTTTTTCCCCATTCAAGCACATGGCCCTTCTCATAATCACACCTGTCTCTTTCAAATTTTCTTATTTTAGTCTGTTTAATACATTCATCTGTAGTTTTTGGTGTCCTTTAGTTTACTCAGATAATAATTCAAATCAGAATGAGATTGGAATTTAGTAAATAGTGCCTCACAGCGTTCAAACTCCTTTTACACTTCAAATGCTTCCTCGGCAGCATCTGTTAAAATAATCTCTATTAACCCTGCTGATGACCCAAGCAAACATGTCTGTCACTTTCTCAAATTACTTTCTTTATTCGTTCCAAAAGTAGGTTGTACTACTCATCTTAGTCCACGAGGCAATCTATTTACTTATAAGTAAGCCTCCATTGTAACATGCTGCCAGTACATCCTCCTAGCTTTTAGGGAGATTCTTTTTAGCAGTACATAGGCTTGTTTAATGTCCATTACATCATTAACACGTCTATCTTCATTCAGGCACATTCCTGCCTCGTTACTGGATCTTTCTTTATTAAGTGTTAATATCGGGATAGCGTCCCCTTCTTTAAAAAATAGAGTGCATAGGATTGATCCATCTGTAATAGAATCATTTCCATTGTTTTCATTACTGCCAGTGTTGTCAGCATTCATGTTAGCTTGGTTAAAGATGGGAGGAGGTTGCTACTTACAAGTTCGGCATTTTTGAACTGCTATCCCACCATCTTCCTGGCATTTCAAGTGCAAATCCGAGCCATCCCCCAAAAAACACAGACCAAAGCAAAACAAATGGTCGTCTTTGGGATAAAAGTAGTGTGGAGCCATTTAAGCAGTGTACATGGATGAGAACTCAAGACCAAAAAGAGAACTGCTCAGCTAAGCACACTGACACAATGTCCACTCCACTTCTAGGAGACATTAAAAATATAAGTTTATTAAACATACAGGTTCTGTAGCACCCCCCCCACCCAAATAAATGTCAATGTTTCACAGTGCTCTAGCTCTTTATCAAGACAATATCACCCTCTAGTGGGTGCTTTTTATAAGTGCAATACCATATTACCAATATAAATAACACTACCATACTTAATCACAAATATATGAAAACAATGTATAAAATACCTAATACATTTTACTTTTGTATTAAATCACATCAAATGCTATAAGGCAACTAGTACTCTGTGCAAAACAGTGCATATAAACATCAAATAATAACACAATAATAAACTGCATAAGAGTACTATATAAACATAGCCCTCACCCCCCACCCACCACCTTCCACATATACCATAATAACTGATGGAATTACATGCTAATGTTGCTCCTACCTAAAAATAAATTAAATCCACTAACTATGGACTACCATAATCCACAAAATGTTATTTAAAATATCTACAATATTTACGGACCAAGGAATATCATGTCAGAGATACTACTTGATTCTACATGGAAATTGATAAGTGTCTGGTCTGTGTAGAGCACTCCTTTGATCACCTGCTCCACTCAGACCCAATCCATGTAAGCAGCAGCTTAAATTTCCTTTTCATAAGCTCATTGGATGATCATTTCCATCAACACCAATAACTCAACAATTTTTCTTCCTACTCCTGCTTGTGGTGGGACAGTTGTACAAGAATCTTCCTGAGCTTCTCCACACTCCTGTGCATGCATTCTAGTATAACCAGATAATCATCTGCAGTGGTGTTCATCTTTGATGTCTTGAGGGCCTGTTTAGCACTCATTGGACCCTGCAAGCACTTGCTTGTGCATGTCTTTTTCTCCTTGTCCAAACAATGCATACCCTGCTACATCAATGTGGATTACTCAGTTCAAGTATCAAAGTAATTTTCATTGATGGGGATAGGCTTGACTCCTGAAAAAGGCTGGAGCCTTCAACACTCCTTATACTCATGGAAAGGTGAGGTATTTTTTCCATGAGGCCCCCTACTGAATCCAGTAAAGCCTCTGCAAGAGCAACATCCAACCCGAGGGCTCTAACAGCTCCTTCAAGTCCTTGACAGTCTTGCCTTGTTATGGGAGCCAGTTCTTCACTCTTTCCTTCCAAAACACTTTCTTAGGGATCAAGTCCTCTACCCTATACCAACCTTCAACATCCTGCAAGACCATTGTGCTAGTAGCAAATTTTTACAATTTTGGTGAGGGTACATGTTGGTCTTACATCACACTGGTGGGGCATGTAATGGAGTCACCACTGATGTCACAGTTACTGCTCCTGCCTTGTGAGGTGTACATAGTTGAAGGGTCTGGGTCATTACTCTCATGGTCATGGTTGGGGGGTAATATCCAGTAGTTAAGATAGAAAGTTAGCATTGTGTCTCCACCTAGAGATTAGATTTTAGTGGGCCTGCTGTCAGTATGGTTCAACCCCCTGGGATATAGTACCTCTCCATCTCCTTACTTGGATGCTCCTCCCATGGACCCTACTAAAGCAGTAAGAATACACTCACAGTATACACTTCATAACTCTAAAATGAATAGCATAGACCATGAATCCAAATTCATAAACAACACTTTTATTAAGGGTGTAACCCTGGTGCCGTGTTCCCATTGGTTACTACTCCTGCCTGATTATCACAATACAGGTTGAGTGGCTTGGGCTCTGTTCTGATCATGACTGGGGGGTTCTTTCCCAAATAGAAATAGATAATGGTGTGGTGCCTCCACCCAGAGTAAATATAGTGGGCCAGATGTTTGCACAGTACAACCCCCTGGGATGCTGTACCTACCCACCTCCCCTTTCAGTCACCCCACACATGGATTACTACAAACAAGTTCAATACTGTACTTTGCATGCTATTAATGACTATAGCTAATAATATGCTCGCAGACAGTTTTAACCAACAACAGCAAAAGATTTATGAACAGGGGAAAGGGGAATAGGAATGCAGATATAAACAGCAATTGTAATTTTAGATAAACTAATAATCCCATAAACAGTAACAATAACTGTGCCCACCCCCAAACAGTAACATATAAGCCAACCTACCCACTGGTACCAGTGCCCAGGTATAGAACAGTGTAGGCCTGAACATTGCAATGGGTTGGCCACATTGGTGCACTTTAAACTTTAAAACAGAAATTTTGGACACTTGAAATTCCCCAGGGCAAGACAGGCCCCTGCAGTTACTCACGTGACCCTTGGATGCAGCAGGACAGAAGCAAAATGGTGATATAGATGGAGCAGGGGGCAGTACACAGAAGCAGGAAGGCATTTCGAAAGCTTTGGATTCTTTTGAACAGGTGACAACAGCTAGGCCCTTCTTGTTTACCTTTCTCTGGTACCAGCTCTTCTGGCTCCACTTCTCAGGAAACAATCTTTCTGTCTCACCAAGCATGAAGCAAGAGTGCTACACAGAAGCTTCCTGGTTGCCAGGGAGCCCAGACCCCAGGAGTGACCCCACAGTCTGACTCCCCCAAACAGGCTGAGAGTACCCCAGTACTCAGGCACATGCCCATGACTCCCTGTTGCCCCACTTGGTAAGGGCTAGCTGACCCCTTACCTGGCTCCAACGCGACCTGGACAGGATGCCTCTGTCTCCACCTGGATCATCTCTGATTCAGCTTAGGAACTCTTGGATGCAGCAGTGGCCCCTTGAGTCCTGTTTTCTGCAGGGTGCTCTGGACACGGTCTCTGGCAGAATACAGTCTCTGGAAAACAGTTCAACCCTTTGACAGAATGCAGGACTTTCTCACGATTGCTGCAGGAGTTTATTCCCAAATGATCTGGTCACTCTCACGCTGGGTCTTCCAGATGCTGGAGAGTTAGGCAAATCTTTAGTCTTTGGCTGCGGACGCTCTTGTTCTGATCACTGGCTATATGCTCTCCTCACTCGAGAGCCTCAGGAGAACTGTCCCGAGTTGTAACTGTCCCTGGGGTTTCAGAGGAAAAAGCTAGCTTCTCATTGGCTGCCACAATTGTCAGTCCATAAAATTAATAAACATCACGTCCCCTTGATGCCTGATTGGTTGCTCATTTGGGCACCAGAAATACAGTTCGAACTCCCTTCCCAGGAGCCATAGCTGCAGGTTTTCAGGTTCCTTGACCACCGATTGACTGGAAGAGGGGCCAAAGGTGTCCAACATGGCTGCTGTTGTAAATAGTCTATATGCAACCCCAAAAATAGCAGCCCTTTACAGGCAAACAGCATTTATTTTAATGTATTGGCCCCCTTCAATCCTTTAGCTGCTCCTCTGCCCTATTGTCCATCAGCAGAGAGGGGCTGAAAAGGTGCTTTCCTGCCCATCGATAGCACTGTAGCACTGTCGCCTCAGTCAGCAGCAGAGTTCATTAATATTCATGCAGCAGCCTCTGCTGCTTACTTAAAGACACAGGCATCCCATTGAATTCATAGCACTTAAGAGGGCTCTTATTTAATATTTAATTATTTCCCTCCAAGTGCCTCTAAACACCCTTTGTCATTTTTGTACCCTACAGGGTCAGGGCACTCACAGCCAAGCTGGCTGGTGCCACTGGAGTGGCTTTTACTGTTTGAGCACTGTAGCGCTGTTCTGTGCATGTGTGGCCATCAGCTTGCGCTTCCGCAATGTGAGCTGCACAGTGGCGGTGTCAATACCTCACCAAACAGGCAAATTAATTATTTAACTAATCACTCCTCTGGCCCCCTAAGAATTTACTTGCACATCAAGGCCATCAGGAGCATGCAGGAGCAGGGACCAGGATCAGGACTGGCTATGGCTGGTGGCCAGGAGCAAATGAAGGTAAGCCTCACATATGGGGGGGGGTTACACTCCCCCATGCTTTAAAAGCTTGGCATCTGTGCCAAGTCCATTACCAGGGACCTGGTGCAAATGCAAATAGACATTAGCCATAGCAGTTTAACATACATTCCAACATGTCTATCGAGACAAATGACTCCTAGCTAGCATAGGCAATCAGATACATTCTAGACCAGACAAATGCAACTATCTGCACAATAACAAGTCAAGTACTGAAAAGCTTTTCTGGTTTTAGACAGCTGTCATGACATTAAATGGTGCACCATAAACATAGGAACTTTTTGAATTCAATCATCTGGCCATTTTGGAGTAATACCATAGTTACAGGTTTTACCCTCCACTTTTACTCTTTTTTAACCTTACCTGCTCTGGGTTGATTGGCACTAAGAGGGCACACAACAATTCTGGGGTGACATAGATACCCTTATGGACTACATGCATGGGCAAGTCAGTGGGAGCCCCTGGAGAGTCGTAGGTTAGCTTCAGCAGAAGTTTAGCAGTTCTTTCAGAGCGTCGCACTAGAAACATAGAAACATAGACTTTGACGGCAGATAAGGACCCCTTGGTCCACCTTGTCTGCCCAATTCTCTACCTATTTGATAAGCTGCAGATCCTAGTTAACCAACAGCCTACTTCTTCCTACCCCCCACCAGAATTGCTTTATGTCTGTTCCATGCATTCTTGAATTCCCCCACTGTTTTTGACCCCACAACCTCCTCAGGCAGGCCGTTCCATGCGTCTACCACCCTCTCTGTGAAAAAAATACTTCCTCACATTACCCCTTAGCCGTCCCCCCTCTATCTTCAAATTGTGTCCCCCTGTTATTGCACATCTCTTTTTCCCTCTTGGACATTGTTGATTCCCTTGAGGTACTTGAAAGTTTCTATCATGTCCCCCTCCCCCACTTTCCTCATGGGTATACATATTAAGCTGTTTTAGTCTCTTTTTTTATGGCTTCTGTTGCACCCCCTGCACCATTTTAGTCGCCCTTCTCTGGACTGCCTCCATCCTGGCTATATCCTTGCAGAGATGGGGTCTCCAGAACTGCATGCAGTACTCCAGATGGGGTCTCACTAACTGACTGTACAGAGGAATAACAACTTCCTGTTTTCTATTGGTGATGCCTCTCCCTATACATCCCAGTATACCCCCAGCCATCCTTACTGCCTTCTCACATTGCTTGCTTACCTTTAGGTCATCTGATATGACTACCCCAGGTCCCTTTCCATTTTTATTGTTTTAATACCTCCGTTCCCCCATTGTGTACTCCTCCCTGGGTTTTGTTTCCAGGTTCATTACTTTGCACTTCTTTGCATTGAATCTAAGCTGCCATACTTTTGACCATTCCTCCAACCTTGCCAAGTCCCTTCTCATCCTTTCCACCCCTCCTTGTGTATCAAACCTGTTGCAGATCTTTGTCTTGTCTGCAAAGAGGCCTATTTTTTCCTTCCAGTCCCTCTGCAATGTCACTTATAAAGACATTAAAAAGGACCGGACCCAGTACTGAACCCTGCGGTACCTCGCAATGGCACTGGCACTTCTTTGGAATCAGTTAACTACTCCCTGCTCATTGTCCACTAATTAAACATCCTCAGTCAAAGCTGCCACCACAACCTCCTCTGGCACTTCATTTGTTTTCTCTGACTCTTCTAGTTCAGGCTCTGTAGGTTCAAGCTCTACCTATTCAGATTCTAGAGATTCAGGTTCTACGGGTTCCAGTTCAACAGGATCTCCACTTCCTTGCTCTGGCACTTCCTCGGACTCTGGTCGGTCACCCAAGTGTACATTATCAATTGGTGGTTTAAAGTCCACTGATATTGTTGGAGGCTCTGGGGCAGGCATACCTATCACATCACTTTTTGTTGGAGGCAGCCCTTAAAACAGTTGAGCAAGTTTGGGGTAGGTTAGTAATAGGCTGTGTGATAGAGTATTCTCCCTCTGATGCAGAATCTGAACTTTCTGATTCTGCTTGTTCATCAGGGTTTGCTTGGACAACTCCATATTGTTTAGCCCTTTGTTTAACTTGATGCCTGCATGTACAGTAGCAGATCTTGCTATAGGAGGTTTAGGAGGTTCTGATTTGTCTTGTCTATTACTCGTGTCCATTTGTCCAATGGGCAGCAAGTGGTTGTGGTGTATTGTTCGGTAGCCACTTGTGTCTCCTTCAGGTCAAATCTTGTAAACAGGTATGTCTTGCATTTTCTCAGTTACAACATAGGAGGTAATGCCCCGTCTGTCAGTGATCTTGTGCTTTTCAGGAATTCCTAGGGTTTTCAGTAACACACAGTCTCCTGACAGCAATTCATGGGCTTTTACTCTTTTGTCATACCTCTCTTTGTTTGCTTTCTTCTGCTTGGCTGTGACCTCTGCTGCCAACATATATGCAGAGTTTAATTGATCTTTTAATTTCTGAACATATTGCATGTAGGTCTCTGGCCTAGCTCCATTGGCAGAGACACTGAAACACAGGTCGACAGGTAGTCTGGCTTCCCAGCTGAACACTAGGCTGTAAGGAGAGAATTCTGTAGCATCATTGTTTGTGCAGTTGCAAGTGCGAACTAATGCACTTAATTGCTGACACCATTTCCTTTTGTTTTTAGGGTCTAAGGTGCCCATCATATCAAGGAGTGTCTGATTGAAACCCTTTGTCTGTGGATCACCTTGCGGGTGATAGGAGGTTGTACGGGATGTGCTGATCCTCCATAATGACAGCAGTTCTTCTACTAAGCGGCTCTTAAAGTCCCTCCCCTGATCTGAGTGGTTTTTTTTTGGGGGCTCTGTAATGTACAAAGAATTTTTCAGCTATGACCATGGCAACCTTGGAGGCTTTTTGATCCTTTGTAGGGTATGCTTGGGCATATCTGGAGAAATGGTCAGTGACTACCAAAATATTTAAAATGTTCTTGGAGTCAGATTCCAAACTTAGAAAATCTATGCACACTAATTCCACGGAGGCACTTGTCACTATGTCGACCAGAGGTGCGGCCCTCTGGGGTAAAATATTTTGCTGTACACATTGGCTGCAGGTTTTGCAGTACTGTTCCATGCCACTCTCCATACATGGCCAATAGAAACAGGCATGAGCCAAGTCCAATATGTGCTCGCTTCCTAAATGTCCCATATCATTGCGCATTGCATGGAGTACTACACTTTTAAACTTTGCTAGTACAACCAATTGGATTTCTCTGTGCAACAAATTGTCCTTGAGTTTAAGTTTTGGCCACTCTCGCAGCATTTTTGACTACTCTGGTGGCATCACCCCCTTTTTGCAGGGTGCTGACAATGTCTTTGACCCTTGGATCTAATCTTTGTTCTTTCTGCAAATCTTTGGGAGTTAGTTATGTCATTGATGTTAAGTCCAAAATAGTGACATTGCAATAGGCAGTGGGTATACAATCACCAGGAGTACCGGGGCTGTCCATGAGATGAGTGGTGTTTTCTGTAGCAGGCTGCTTATCTGTGTAAAATTTTTTGCATAATGCTTTTACAGTCTGTTCAGGGATGCATACCCAGGCTCGTTTGTCAGGCATAACTGCAGGAACAGCAGTAACAACAGAGTGGTGACCCCTCCTGGGACTTCTAGGCAGCAAACATTGTTTAAATTTGGCACCTTTCTCAGTCCATGGCAAAGAATTCATTATTGTTGAAAGTAACTTGGCTGCTTAGTAATGTATAAAATCACGTATCTTGTAATTAATTTTGCTGCTTAGAAATGCTTGATTTTTTAAACTTTTTTCTGCCTTTTAAATGTTTTTTCCCCTATTAATTGGAGACACTGTCTTTGGGAAGGGGAAGCCCCAGGATGCCAAGGACTCACTTTGTCATAGTCTCTGTTCTCACTCCCTCTCCCAAAATATCACCTTACACCACCTACCTTTTGTTTCTCTTGCAGCCCAGAGTTAAATTTGCAGTGCACAGACCTCCTTCCGAGACAGAAGTCAGATGTTTTCTCCTTCGGGCATAACTGCAGGTACAGCAGTAACAATGGAGTGGTGACCCCTCCTGGGACTTCTAAGCAGCAAGCATTGTCTAAATTTGGCACCTTTCTCAGTCCGTGGCAAAGAATTCATTATTGTTGAAAGTAACTGAGCTGCTTAGTAATATATAAATCACTTATCTTGTAATTAATTTTGCTGCTTAGAAATGCTTGATTTTTTAAAACTTTTTTTCTGCCTTTTAAATGTTTTTTTCCTGATTAATTGGAGACACTTTCTTTGGAAAAGGGAAGCCCCAGGTCACCAGGATCTTGCTTTGTCATAGTCTCTCTTCTCACTTCTTCCCCCAATATATCACCTTACACCCCCTATCTTTTGTTTCTCTTGCAGCCCAAAGTTAAATTTGTGGTGCACAGACCTCCCTCCAAGACAGAAGTTGGCCATTCTGTCCCTCAGGTATAAATTCAGGTACAGCAGTAACAATGGAGTGGTGACCCCTCCTGGGACTTCTAGGCAGCAAGCCTTGTCTTCCCGTTGCTTCCAGCGTGGGATACCCCACCAACCCCCCACCCTCCCTCCCTTGGCCATCCTGTAATTTACAGAACACCTTTGTCACGTGATGCTAGATTTTCATCTCCCTACTTTCTTATTTGCATTTTACAGATCTCTACCACTAGAGGTCACTTGTCCTACATCGCTTTCCTCACTGCCTTTTCCTAGTAGCTAAATCGTACCTGGGTCACTCCATTTCTACACTCCACACAATGTTTTATAAAACCCTCTACCTCCTCCCCCTCCTCATTTCCTTATCAGTGTTTCCTCCCCAACTCACCCATTGCTTTCCTACATCTTTAATAACCTCTTTCTATGTGCCCCCACAATCCCCTACCCCCTCCTCTACTTCTCCTCTATTTTCTACTACCATGACCCACAGTCTCTGGACTCCAGGTTCAACAATCCTTCCCCCTAGCTTCCATACAAATCTGCCTACTTTCACTCTTACACTCCCCCTTCCACCCTCGACAATTCCACATCCTACTACACTATCAAAAAAAGTCCACTGCTCTTGCTACTAAAATCCTGATGGCCTTACTGCTACTTATATCTGGTGATACAGAGTGCAATCCAGGCCCAGCCCCTCTCTCCTCAAATCTTCCAAATGGGTTAAAGAGTGCCCATTTAAACATCAGGAGCCTCCTCCCTAAGATCACTCTTCTTCAACCCCTTGCTCTTGACCTCAGCCCCAACATCCTCATTATATCTGAAACATGGCTAAATCCTTGAATTACTGATGAATCTATCTCAGTACCTGGCTACTCCCTCATCTGCCAGGACCATTCTACCAGAGGTGGTGGCATTGCCATGTATATTACCTCCTCCATTCAATTTCCCCCCACACTCAAAACATCCCTCTCTAGAGCGCAGGCTACTAATGATAAAGATCTGAAATCTGAAGTCACAGAAGGAGCAGAACCAAACCACACAAAGACATGTATCCTGGATTTTAGGGGGGAAGACGTTGGGAAAATGGGGAGATACTTGAAAGAGGCATTAAGGGGAATGGGGCAGGAATCAGGGGTTGAGGAACAGTGGGCAGTATTTAAAACGGGGATTACAAGAGCAACAGAATTATGCATTAAGCAGGTTAGCAAGAGGAAAAGGAAGAGGAGACCATTATGGTTTTCAAGAGGTAGCAAAGAAAGTGAAAGCCAAAAATATTGCATTCAGGCAATACAAAAAGACACAGGCAGAAGAGGATAGGGAGAAGTACCAGGAGAAGCAAGGGAGGCAGGGAGGACAGTAAGGGAAGCCAAAAGTCAGACAGAAGAGCACATTGCAAAATCAGTGGGTAGAGGGGACAAAACCTTTTGCAGGTACATAAGTGAAAAAAGAAAGGCAAAGGGAGGGATAGTGAGACTGAAGGGGGAGGATGGGGGCCACGTGAAGGATGACAACAGTAAAGCTGACATATTGAACAGGTATTTCTGCTCAGTCTTTACTGAGGAAGAGGAGGGTAATGGGTCTGAAGGGAGTACAAGGGGTGAGAATGGTGCAGAAATGGACATAAGTCCCTTTACAAGAGAAAGGGTCCTGAAGGAACTGGAAGTAATAAGAGTTGATAAAGCAATGGGGCCAGACGGGGTGCACCCCAGGATCCTTAAAAAATTAAGAGAGGTGGTGGCTGAACCTCTGGCTATCCTGTTTAGCAGATCACTGGAAACAGAGGAGGTACCCAAAGACTGGAGGACAACAGATGTAGTCCCCTTATACAAAAGTGGGAACAAAGAGGCAGCGGGAACTACAGACCAGTCAGCCTCACCTCGGTAGAGGGGAAGATCATGGAAGCACTACTGAAGGAGAGATTGGTGGAACATCTGGTTGTCAATGGACTGCAGGACCAAAGACAACATGGTTTCACCAGGGGAAGGTCATGTCAGACCAACCTCATTGAATTTTTTGACTGGGTGATTAGGGAGGTGGATCAGGGGAGGGCAGTGGACATGGCCTGTCTGGACTTCAGCAAGGCCTTTGACACTGTGCCACATAGAAGACTGTTACACAAACTAGGGAGTATGGGTGTGGGCAGGACAGTAGTGTGGTGGGTAGGTAACTGGCTGGGTGGCAGGACACAGAGTCTAGTGGTAAAAGGCTATCAATCCACAGAGGGAAGAGTGACCAGTGTGGTACCACAGGGATCAGTGCTGGGACCAGTCCTATTCAACATCTTCATCAGTGACATTGCGCAGGACCTAGAAGGCAGAATTTCATTGTTCGCTGATGACACAAAGCTCTGTAACAGAGTAGACACACCAGAGGGTGTAGACAGAATGAGAAGGACCTGCAGAAACTTGAAGAATGGTCAGGGGTTTGGCAGTTGAAATTCAATGTAAAGAAGTGCAAGATAATGCATATGGGGCACAAAAACCTGGCACAATATATCAGTTGGGGGTGAGGATATAGCATGCACCAAGCAGGAAAGGGATCTTGGGGTTATCATCTCTGATGACCTCAAGGTAGGGAAACAGTGTGACAAGGCAGCAGGTAAAGTAAATAGGATGCTGGGATACATAGGCAGGGGCATCACCAGCAGGAAAAGGGAGGTCATAAATTCCACTATACAAGACACTAGTGAGGCCCCACCTGGAGTACAGTATACAGTTCTGGACACCTTACCTAAGTAATGACATAGACAGAGTAGAGAAGGTTCAGAGGAGGGCAACAAAGATGGTACATGGATTGCATCACAAGTCCTATGAGGACAGGTTGAAGGAACTGAATATGTACTCCCTGGAGAAGAGGAGGGAGAGAGGGGACATGATAGAGACATACAAGTATCTTACAGGGAGGAACAGGGTGCAGGAATACACTATTTTTAAGTGAAAAAGATGTTCCAGGACTAGAGTGCATGGGATGAAGTTGGAGGGAGGATGATTCAGAGGAAATGTGAGGAAGAATTTCTTCACAGAACGGGTGGTGGACAAGTGGAACACCCTGCCAGAGGAAGTGGTGGGGGCTGAAACAATCACGGGATTTAAGAATGCATGGGATAGACATAAAGGAATTCTGGAAGTCAGGGGTAAGGGGCAACAGAGTTCTAAGAAAACATAAACTGAACTTACAAACTCAAATGGGCAGACTGGGTGGGCCATAGGCCCTTATCTGCCGACATTGTCTCTGTATCTATGTATCTATGTATCTATGATCTCCCTTCCTTTCTCCTTGCCTATTTTCATTGCTGGGGTGTGTTGCTGCCCTAACTTCTCCCCCTCCTCTATCAAAGAACTATTAACCACCCTTCAGTCTCACTCCTCTACAGGGGAACTTCCTATATTCGGTGTCTTTAACTTAAACTGGCTCACCCCATCTCAAAGCAAAACCAGAAACAAAATAGCTGCTTTAAATCTGAGACAACTAATAGATGAACCTACACACCTAAACCTCTCATCTCAAAACCACTCCTTAATCAACTGGGCTCTCACCTCCCACCCTTATTGGATAATTACAGCTGGTACTTTTTCTGACTCCATTAGTGACCACCACCTAATTTACTTGGTCTGGAAAATCCACCATCCCAAAGCCCCCTTCCCCGAAAACCTTAATACTCCATTTCTACAAATCCTTGGATCTATCTCTAATACTAAATGACCTATCTTCCTGTGACTGGACACCCATGCATCTTGTTACATCAATTGACTCGGCTCTTCATTACTTCCATTCTAAAATCCACTCTATCTGGGACCAATATGCCCCCCTAAAACAGACCCAAGTGCTTGGCTCCCACCTCCCCTGGGTCTCTGATGAACTAATTGCTTGTTTACGCACCAGAGATTAGGCACGGAAAACATACAAATCATCCTGCTCCCCTCTTGCTTTCCAAACTTACTGTACTCTATGAAACGCCTGCACTAGAGCAACTAGATTGCCAAAGCTGAGTACTTCACTGCAAACTTTAACAAAAACATTAACCACCCATCCAAATTATGGAAGGTGGTCAATTCCCTGTCCCCCATCCCAGGCCCCTGCACCTGTTCTTAGAGTGGAAAATGTCACCCTCTCTGACCCCCTCTCTGTAGCCTCTGAGTTTAATACCTTCTTCACCTCCTGCACCTCCTCCCTGCTTTCTACTCTACCTCCCACCTCTTCACTATCCCCCCTAAACTCTCTCTTCAAAATTGCCCATCTCTCCCCTCTTTCACCTTCTCTCTTATCACCCCTGCTGTCAGTCTCAAAACCCTTCTTTCCCTTAACCCTTCTAAAGACAAATGCCCCTCTGGACTTGATTCTAAAATCCTCTATCTATCTGCTCCAGCTATTGCAACCCCACTTGCCTCTCTGCTAAATCTCTCCTTCTCACTTGCCTCTGTCCCATCTAACTGGAAACACGCCACTGTAATCCCGCTGCCTAAAGGTGGTAATCCCACCTCCCCTGGAAACTACCGCCTTCATCTTTTTGCTTCCCATTCTTGCTAAGCTTCAAGAGCACTTCATAGGATCATCATCATAGGAAGATACGAACTCAGGAGGCAAAAAATGCCCTTAATGAGCTCGCCACCAACCAGGTGGAGTAATTCTATTATGGATATGATGTTTTTTTGTTACTCATATAGATATCTAACTGCTTTTTAAAAGATTCAATATTAGTACTTTCCACTACTTCCCTTGGTAGGTCATTCCATTGTGTTACAACCCTTTGTGAAAACCATTTAATCCTTTTTTGAGTTTTACAGTTTACCCCTCTAAGTTTATAACTGTGAGATCTTGTCAATTTAACAGAATTATTCTTCCTTAAACCTAAAGTTTCAAACAGATATTGATCATTAATTGCTTTATATATTGTGCATAGATCTCCTCGTGTTTGTCTATATTCTAAAGAAAAAAGACCCGCATGTTGTAACCTTGATTTATAGTGAAGGGGTCCTAGGCCTCTAATTTTTTTAGTTAATTTCCTTTGTACCCCTTCAACTAATTTTTTTCCTTTTATAGTAGTTGGACCACAAAAAGAAGAACAATATTCAAGTTTAGTCCTAATCATACTTGTATAGAGTGGTAGTAATACTTTTTGTTCTCTACTTTTAATATGTTTAAAAATACATCCCATAATTTTGTGACACTTTTTAACTTTAGCCATGGTGTGATTATCAAATGTAAGGTTGTTGTCAACCAAGACCCCTAAATCTTTTTCAGTTGTATTTTTAACAAGTGGAATATTATTGATTTTATAATTAAAGTTTCGATTATTGTATCCAAAGTGGATGACCTTACATTTTTGTTCGTTAAAACACATCTTGTTCTCTAGTGGCCATCTACAAATTTCATTTAGTTCTTCCTGAAAAAGGAATGCGTCTTGTGTGTTTTTAACAATACAACCAAGTTTGCAATTGTCTGCGTACTTGGCCATCCATACCTTATTGAATGGTTGCATTGTTGATATTAATAAATTAAAAAACAGTATAGGGCCCAAGACAGATCCCTGTGGAACTCCCTGTGGAACTCCACTACCAACCTTTACCCATGGTGATAAATGTCCTCTAACAGTGACTCTTTGATACCTATTCTGTAGCCAAGATTTTACCCAGTTAATGATGTTGGGATGAAAGCCAGAGATACACATATAATTTATTATAACTTGATGGGAAACTTTGTCAAAGGCCTTTGAAAAGTCGAGCAGTACAACATCCACTGGTAACCCTAAGTCAAGAGATGCACTTACATTTTCATAAAAGTTTAACAAGTTTGTCATACATGATCTACCCTCAGTAAACCAGTGCTGAGTTAAGTCCTGTAAGTTGTTTTTGAAAATATGTGCTTCAATTCTTGTCAATAAAGTTCTTTCAAGTAGTTTACCAATTACAGATGTAAGACTAATTGGTCTGTAGTTGGATACTGTTGTTTATTTCCAGTTTTATGTATGGGAGTGACTATAGCTTCGTTCCATGTTTGAATTGTCTTGCCTTGGTTAAGTGATGCATTAAACAGTGGGTTTAAAGTATTGTTTGGGTTCAATAGTAGTAGCAGAAACCTTTTTGCTTTTATTTTTATGGGTGGGAGAATAGCCTTGTGTCAGATTCAAAAGGGGTCTGACTACTCTGGTGTAGTCTGAAAAAATGTCTATAATATCCTCAGAATCCAAGAAAGTGCTGTGACTCTTTCAGGTTAGTGAGCTTTACCAGGTGGTCAAGTCTTCAACTTTGCTTGGGTCTGCCTAAATACCTTCAGCCGATACAATATGTCCGATATACCGTATTTAACTGAAGAGCGAAAGAACTAGCATATATCTATAGAGAGTTTGCGTCTGAACTCCTCCAGATGGTCCAAAACTTTCAACAGTCTTGTCTCATGCTCTTCTAAGGTCTTACCAAATACAATTACATTGTCCAGGTAAACTAAATATTCTAACAGGTTCATATCTCCTACAATCTTTTCATTAGTCTTTGGAAGGTAGCTAGTGTGCCAGATATCCTTTGGAGCATCCGCAGGAATTCATAAAATCCTAAACGGCATATAAAGGTTGTTTTATCATGATCTTCTGGGGCCATTGGCATTTGATAATAGCCACTCCTAAGATCAAGTACAGATAACCACTTACTTCCATTGAGGCAGTCAAGTTGATTCGGGGCATGGTGTACTGGTCAGGGATGGTTTGTTTATTGAGAGTTCTGTAAAACACACATATGCTCTGATCCGTTCTTTTTTCTCATCACAACTATGTGCAAAGTATATGGGCCATGAGACTCTTGTGTAATGTCAGCTGCCAATAGTTCTTGTAGATGCCTTCTTACATCACCAGTATCATCGGGTGCCAATCAGTGGGACCTTTCTCTAAAAGAGTGTTCATCGTTAAGTCTGATGTGGTGCTTTTCTCCAGTCACACATCCTACATCCCACTAATGAAGGGAGAATACTTTCCTTCTCTTAACTAGCTTGCTGCTGACACGTGTTTTCCAATGGTCAGGTATAGGAGAATCACCAAAGTCGAACATGTCTGGGGTAAGGCCATTCGGGCAATTGTCTCAGGTTGGAGTGGGTTGCACAGCCGTATCTGCACAATAAACTCGAGTAAACATTCATCCTCTCCTGACAACGGTGTCTCCATCGATCACATTTTTGACTTGGACAGCAACTCATTTGACGTAAGCATGGGCTCTGACAGGCAACACACTGGGCTTTTCCAATAGTCCCTCATCCCTCAGGTAACCCTTGTTCTTCTTGAGCATCAATCATTAGAATCTGGTTGTTTTACATCTTTCCTCAGGCATACCACACCACAGATATTGCATTTCACATTATGGGGCAGCAGAAACTCTTCAATGTCACAACACCACGCTATACCCACATGGTCATCTTAGACTTTGGCTGGAGTCTGTGTTTGTAGCTGGTAAGCCTCTTGCATTAGGACATGTACATGCAAAACTTTTACTTTCTGTTTGGCTTCTTTTTCTTGGCAGAGTTGAGACATGCTACTAAACATGTGGGCATTAGTGCCAATAAGTGTGGGCCCCCTGTCATACATTCCTGACTCCGGACATTCTAAAGCCAAGGTCTCAACTGGATCCCCCCCTTTGGTTACTTTGGATGGGAAGGCAATCCACACTTTGATGTACCCCAGGTATGGGTAGGATTTGTCACTGAGCCATCAGACATTTAGGCCTTCCTAAGGCAATAGCTTATGATGGAACAAGTGCTGGTCATACCAGTTCTTGAAAATGATGGTCACTTGGGAACCACTGTCCAACACAGCTCGAGCAGGCACTCTATCAATAGTGACTGTATTTCAGTAGATCGTCCAACAAACTTGTCAAGTTCAGGTAGTGCAGCTTCAGACACTTTAACCAAGTACATTGCTACAAATTTGGTGGAGCTGGGCTTTGCCAGGGCCCAATGTACTCCTTCACTGGGCCGTGCTGAAGTTTCCCTATTTCTGGAGCTTTTCAAGCTATCTGTCCCTGACTCTTACTGGGTCCTCCTGTGACTGACATTCCCTCTTTACGTGTCCATCTTCTCCACACCTGTAGCAGAAAATGCCCTCCCACCCATATGGGCATGAACTCCGGGGGGCATCAGTGGAAATTCTCTCTTATGGCTTACTTTGCATAGCAGGACCTGCATTCAGAACTCTGATGTGGGCACTAGTTGCTGCATGTTTTCACCCAGGGGTCCTTTGTCTTGGCCTGGACATAACTTGAGATTGGCACCCATCTAAATCAGTTACCCATTTCAGTAACTCATCCAGCTTAACTTTAAGATAGGGGTCCGTAGAAGGTGTCTGGGTTTGCACTCCCACACCCATGACAGAAAGAACTGGGGTAGTTGGGAGAACAAGCAAGTTCTGATGAACAACATAATTCTCATTTGAAACAGGACTAGGAGTCGAGCTGGCTCTCAGCTCTTGGATCTCATTAAGTATGTCCTGTAGTGCAGGGTCATCATGAGCAAATCTGTTATGGGCAAATATTTTCTTGGGAATGGGAGTTACAGTTGCGATAGCCTTGCAGGGGTTCCATTGTTCTTCTTCAACTTCTTCATCCTCAGCCTCCCACACCTTTTTCATCAGCACCCTGTGGGAAGCAGGATCATCTGTTCAATCCTGTAGTCACAAATTAAGCAACAACAAACCCGAGTATCGAAAAGTCTTGAGCACCTGTTACAGCCTTTCTTGATTGAGTTCACTTAGGGCCACCCCTCCTTTCCACAAAAACTTTCTGCAATGCCTTCTCCAAGTGAGTCAATTAAGCAAACAATGGTTCTCCCGTCCATTGTTTAGTTGCTTGGAACTTCCACATAAGGTCATTACTCACTCAGTACTTCCACACACACTCTCCAAAATGATCAGATACTCTTGAGCAGGAGCATCTGGTTCTGTAGCCCTCAGAAATCGAATGGCATCTAAAGTGGGTTCTCAGAGGCCTTCTCCCAGCCATTTTCATTTCTCCGCATTGGAGCATTGCCAGTCTTGCATTAAGGGAGCAGTATAGTCCATTCATGTCTCAAAATCATCCTCACCTGCTGGGGTGGGCTTCACTCCAGAAGACATTCTCAGTTTACAAGAGTCTGAGGGAGGTAGCGCATAACTAGTTTGGGGCACAGCCTTCCTTTTAGGAATCACAGTAGCATGCATCACTATGGTCCATGCCTTCTTGGAACCTTCTGGGACCTGAACATCAGGCACTCTAGTGGGGTCAACTGCATATCACCACTCAATTAACACCATCAGCATCTCTGTGGCAGAGTCCATACACTGCCCTTGGACAGCGACTTGGCCCAGGCACTTGATTATTGATAGGGCCTCTTTTAATTGATCTCTGTCCATCCCAAGTGGGACTCCCAAGAACAGAAGTGTTTTTTTAGGGTCCATATCCTCACCTTCACACCACTCAAACAGTCTAATATAGACCATAGTGTTTGCAATCACTTGGGGTTTGGGAGGCACAATACTGGCCTTATGAGCAGGGGTCTCCATGTGGGGCATGACTGGTAAACAGGAGATCCCAGTGGTGTCTCCAAAGATGTAACCAGGATGCCGTGTATCTGCTGGCTACTACCCCTGCCTGATGGCCACAATATAGGCTGAGGGGTCTGGGCTCTGCTCTGATCATGACTGGGGGGTTCTTTCCCAACTAGAAATAGATAAAAGTGTGGTGCCTTCACCCAGAGTAAATATAGTGGTCCAGATGTTTGCATACTACAACCCCCTGGTAAGCTGTTCCTACCCACCTCCCCATCACCCTACACATGGATTACCACAAACAAGTTCAGTACTTTACTTTGCATGCAATTAATGACAATAGATAATAATATGCTCACAGACAGTTTTAACCAACAACAGCAACATATTTATTAACGGGGAATGGGAATGCAGATATAAACAGCAACTGACATTTTAAATAAACTGATAGTCCCATAAACAATAATTGAAAGGCTTTGCCTGTGGTTCAGTGGGCTGAAGCAATGAGCCACACCCCCTTTCTAAGCTATTTAAGGCAGGCCCTCCAGCTTCCTTCAGAAGCATATTTTCTTTGTTGCAGCTGGAGACACTGCCCTGCTCTACCTTTCTTCAGTCTTTGTCCCCTTGTGCTTTGGACCCTGTTTGGTTTGTGCTGGACTTCTACTGTTTGTGCTAGCTTCTGTTTGGTCTGTGCTTCTCCTCCTTTCCTAGGTCAGTATTTTGCTTCTCCTTTGGCTACAGTCTGTGCTTCTATCTCTTTTGTTTGTGTCTGCTCCCTCCTGCTCTCCTGCTTGTGTTTCCTTTCATTTTACTTCTTTTTTGGGCTTTTCTAATTTTCTAGCCTCCTGTGTCCCAACTATTTGTGTGTGCTTTCCACGCTTACATACTGCTGTTCTTACAGTTTGCATTCTCCATTTACTTTTATCAAACCTTAGCAATCCCTCAGTTTACCTGCATTTGTTATCTACATGCTTTTCAGTTCCACTTTCCACTTGCTGTTTCCCTGCCTGTAGCATTCTCCCTGTGTACACTTATCCTTACTGTTTCTACCTGGCTCCTCTCAGTGCCTGACTCCACTCAGCAATTATAGTTCAGCTTTTTAATTCCCCTGCTTGCTTTTCTAGCAGTGTGGAATGACTCAACTGCCAGTTTTTTTGTTGCCCTATTACCATTTCCTCCTGGTTCCTTAGCAGTTTAAATAGTTTCTGTATTCCTCATTTACCCCTGCTTGTGTTATGCAGGCTTGCAATATACCTACATGATAGTGTCACCATTCTGGTTTGTCTAGTTTCATTCACACATTTGCTGCTACCTGTTGACCTATGTGGAGATCTCAAAAATGCATTTCTACACTCCTTTTGGTGTTGTTCTTTGCTGAAGTACTAGGAAATCATTATTTCACAATAATTTTGGCACTTACAACTTTGAATAATAATGAAAAAATCTATTTCACCACAATAATTTGGATTCCTTTGTAGTACTGGTTGGCTTGCATCTCTCATTTACTATGCTGCATTCCAGGAAAGAAAAGAAAAAGTGTGAACTAAATGTGGGTCTTTATATGCTGTGTGACCTAAGTGTGGGTCTTCAAATAAGTTGTGGCCTAAGTGTGGGGTCTTCAAATACACTTTGCAACCTATGTGTGGTCCTATGTATGCTATATCTGACTTGTCATCTGTTGCCTTTCAAATCGTTTCCATACTAGATGCATGCCAACCATGCCCATAACTTACTATGCCTCAGGGCTGCCTTGCAGCTGATGGCCTCATGCTGCACCCACGAAGCCCACATCTTGAGCATGCGAAACTTTGGGTAGGGTCCTTTTTATCTGGCCCATAGTGGGAATGTTCTCACTACGGGGCAGACCTTTAGCCATGCAGACATATTGGTGGCACCTCTTGATGCAG
This sequence comes from Neoceratodus forsteri, assembly GCA_016271365.2. Lineage (NCBI taxonomy): Eukaryota > Metazoa > Chordata > Ceratodontiformes > Ceratodontidae > Neoceratodus > Neoceratodus forsteri. Next base: position 1,396,883,170 of record CM028129.1, on the reverse strand, counting down.
AATTTAAAACTTCAGCTGTGAAGTGTGGGGCCCTTAAGCCAAAGAGCATTCCTTTAGTTTACTGAGTGAGTTCGGTGGCACCTTCTAAGCTATTCTCCCTACAACCACCTCAGGTTCACCTGATCTGTTCTTAGATGCATGTACACCACCTGAGTACCTTCAGCGGTTGTTGCTCTCCTTCTCCCAACTTGGGGGATGGTCCTCCCATGTGGGCATACCCACTGCTTCAGAGTGTGTTAGTAGCCCTGCATGGTGTTCCTGTTAGAGGGATAGAGTGATAGCCTTCCTCCAAATTGGAACAGTTCCCACCTCCCCTGAATTGGGTCTCTAAATTGCAGTAGCTGAGCTGTCACTAAATATGTCCCAAGCCTGGAGGGAAGACAACCAGGCCTTGGATTTCAGTGGCTTCCTCCTGATATGTTTTTTTTCCTCTTCTCCATGCTGAAGGTCATAATACTAGTTAGTGTATATAGTAGTAGATTCTTAGATCCTTAGGTTCCGCTGCTGGATGGCGTTGGATGGTGGCTCTTCTTTTGCATGGCATGGTGGCTTTCCTTTGCTGTTCCCTCTCTCCTTAGGAAGTTATGCCCTTCTGCTCAGCTTTTCTCCCTATCAGCTCAGTCCGTGTCTGTCTATGCTCATCTCTGGTGGCTGTCATCCCTCCAGTTGTTGTCAATGATGTTCCCTGGCCTTAGTGAGCAATGTTTTCTGCTTAACACTCTTTTTGGGGTTCCTTCCTAAGGTACCTTTAGCCATGGAAATATTTTCCCCAGCACTTCTAGGGGTGGAACTCTCCTCCAGGGTTCCTTGCCTTGAGTACCCCTACAGGGTGATATTCCCCAAGGAATGGAGAGGCAAATGGCCACAAAGGTTTATCAACAAGTTGCACAAGCAGAACACTACACTAAGTTGAGTAAGCCCATTGAACTGAAAGGCATTGCCTGTGGTTCAGTGGGCTGAAACAACCAGCCATGCCCCCTGCCTGAGCTATTTAAGGCAGTCCCTCCAGCTTCCTTCAGAAGCATTTTTCCTTTGCCCTGCCATCCTCCCCTCTTCCTCCAGTGGCTCACCTCTCTCCTTGGAGGTCCTTCCTAAGGTATCTTTAGCCAAGGGAAACCTTCCTGTGGCACCTCTAGGGGTGGAACCCTCCTTCAGGGTTCCTTGCCTTTGGTATCCCTACAGAGTGGGATTCCCCATGGAATAGAGAGGTGAATGTCCACAAAGGTTTATCAGCAAGTTGCACAAGCATAACACTACACTAAATTGCATAAGCCCATGGAACAATAACTGTACCCATCTCCAAACAGTAACACATAATCCACCTCCCCACTGGCACCAGTGCCCCTTAGAGTCTATCTGGGTACCCAGATATAGAACAGTGCTGGCCTGAACATTGCCGTGGGCTGGCCAGGGTTGGTACACTTTAAACTTTAAAACAGAAATTTTGGAAACTTGAAATTCCCCAGGGCAGGCCCTGCAGTTTCTCATGTGACTCTTGGATGCAGCAGGCCAGAAGCAGAATGACAATTTAGATAGAGCAGGGGGCAGCACACAGGTGCAGGAAGACATTTCAGAAACTTTGGATTCTTTTGAACAAGCAACAGCAGATAGGCCCTTCTGGCACCCTCTTCTCTGGTACCAGCCCTGCTGGCACCATTTCTCAGTAAATAGTCCTTCTGTTTCACCAAACATGAAGCAGGATAAAGGACTATTTGTCCAAAACACGTCAGGTGTTATTTTGGTGCAATAAAATTTATTTAAGAAGCTCTGGGTCCAATTATTATTGGGGTAAGTGTGTGCTTCAGCTTATTGACATTATCTTTGCTGTGCTGAAAGCACCACTATCGCCTTGTGCATGGTTCATATGTGAAGATATGAAGCAGGAGCACTATGCAGAGGCTTCCTGGCCCCAAGGAGCTCAGACCCCAGGGGTGACCTCATGGTCCGACTCCCCCAAACAGATTGAGAGTATTCCAGTACTCAGGCATGTGCCCATGGCTCCCTGTTCTCCAATCCACTCCACTTGGTAAGGGCTAGCTGACCCCTTACCTGGCCATCAATGCTAAGTGAACAGGTGAAAACCCAAACCAAAATATCATGCAATTTCAAATGACAAAAATCTGAAACAGAGGTATTTGTAAACTCATGGCCAGCTGGTCAAATCCAGTAAATGATTTTCCAAATTGTTAGTATGTCTTCCAGTTGCAGGGGCACGTCCTGTATGCTGTTATGGTTTCCAAAGACCAGAGGATTTCCCAAACTATGCAGGGCATTAATATCGCGGCTTGTGGAGATTCTAAGGGGAATGCCTTTGATAATTGAGCAGCAAGGGTGTCTAAAAGGCAGAGTAACCCATGAGCGGTGTTTACAGAAAAGGAAAATATTGATTCTACAGCACATTTTAGCCACACTATGTTCCAAAGTGCTTTACAAACCAGTGGGCAGGATATTGGTAGTGCAGAGACTCTTAATTGTTCAGGTGGTTGGTCGGTCTCAATGGTCTTTCACTTTTACTGTCTTTCTCTCATTTTGCATCTTCAATGGGGATAGAGATCAGAGATTTGTCTGTCCTCTGATGGATTAGACCACTAGGATCTGCACAACCCTCCATGTTAAGACACCCAGTCCTGTGAGGTGGTGGTGATAGCCTGGTACCAGGCTATAGCGCTCACTGGATGGATTCTGCAGCATCTCAGGCTGTTGCTTGGCTCTGGCTCGCATTCTTTGCAGCTGACAGTGTTCCACACCGCAGTCATGCCTGGTTAGTAGAAGAATGCTTCCTTTTTATGTCTGCAGTGGGTGGAGCCTGCAGATGTTTTGCATCAGAAAAGGACCTACGTCATGTTTTCCGTCCGAACAACATTATTTCTTCCGCAGAGAGCCCAAGTACTACGCTGACTGTATAAGGCATAGTAGTTAAAGAGCCCTATTTTTCCTTGCCACTTCATGTCTCCAGAGGTGCCTTCCCCCACAGAGTATGTTTAACCCGCTAACTCCCCACGGAGTTTACTCGATTGTAAACAAACCCTCCATGATCTCCCACTGTGTGTATGCCTCCACCCCCTCCCCACACCCATTGCAGGCAAAATAAAACAAAAGGATATGTTGAACACTGGAATTTTAACAAAGCGCGCAGGCTCGGCTTGCAGACAATGAACTTTTGACTTTGCACAGCTCAGCAATTTTAATTCATTTGCACCGCTCTAATAAATCTGCCACTGGCATCACCAGTGCTTACTGTCAAATCAGATGCACACAAATTATTAAAAACAAATGAAATTGCTTATGCATCTTTCCAGTGCGAATTATTCTGTACCTCGGCAACCAATAAGAACATTTGCAATGACAGAAGGAAAACGCTTTTGATCAGAGGACTTCAACAACAGCACTGGAGAACTCCACAAAAAGTTTATGTCAGGACCAACTGCACTCCGAGTTTAGTGAACTTAAGGCACTGCTACATAAATAAAAATCAGGTTTGAAAAACTCAGTAAGTGTAAGGGGGATACAAACGAGTTACATTCTGCAGTTTGAGTGGAAACTCACGAGTCTCAAGTTAATACCTGTTTTCGGTGCAGCCAGGCGCAGGAGCGAATTCAGTGCTTGCTGGTTTACTTGCAAGTTCAGAGTTAGAGCATGAAAAACACATTTACGTACGAGGGTAGCTCGCTGCAGGATTCCCTGCCAGTACCCAAAGAAGACACTGTCACTCTGTCCGTCTGCAGCAGAACCCCTCTGCATAGCATGTCAGCACCCCATAAAGAATCATGTACCCTTCACCCTTCCCTGTTTTTTTCCTTTTACCTTTTTCCACATCACTTTCTGGCAGTTGGTGCAGATCACATACTGGTAGTTCGAGTTGGAGAGCTGCTCGTCGCTCATGTTGTTCCTGTGGACGTAGTAGGACTGTGCTTGCTGGCTGTTGCTCCGTGACCCAGCTGACAGATACATGTCCCGGCCAAGCAAGATTCCCATCTCCCAGTCTTCTGCGCCAGCTGCTGCGGTGGTGGGGATCTCGCCACTTAGCAGCTCGCACAGCACGGCTTCAGCAGCTTGCAGTGCCTGTCTCTGTCATGGACGGGCACGATAGACTGTGAGATCACACACTGTGCTCACCCTCTCTGCACAGTCGCTACCTCTCTGTCTGACCCAGTGGTGTAGATTTTGGGGGGGGGGGGGATCAAAGGACTGTATATTTTTTTTAAATTACCGTCCGTCCAACTCTTGTTGTTCCGACTTCTAAATATCCACATTTTGGATTGGCTGCAAGCATGCTGTAACCACAGCAATGTGCATTTAGTCGCCAACTCTCCAGTTCGATAATCATTCCTCTCTCCCAGGTCCCATTGAAAGGCCCATGGCCAACCCCGAACACATGCCGCTGTGGCACTGCCAGGCCCGGGAAGGAATAAAGAGAGCTGAGGAGGAGAGTCGTGTTGAGCTGCTGACTCCAGCGCTGGGCCACAGCAGCAGGCCAACTTAAGACCTGCAGGACAGTAGAGACTTAGATCGCCATTAGGACCCACAATTGGGAGGGGAAGGTAGAGCCAGAGCAGAAGGGGCCAACAGACCAAGACAAGAGGTGAGCCGCAAGACTCGAGAGAACATCACACCATGACCTGCGACGAGCCTGCAGGGGTGCTGCCTAGAGTGCCTGACTGACTGAGTGAACTGAAGCTGAGGTGAGATCCTGAAGTTCTTAATTTTGTTTTTCAAGTTAGTCCTGAGTCTGACTCCCAAGGCTGAAGAACTGAGAAGAACAAAATCTCAAGTCAGTCAAGTTTTGGGATTCAGGAGGAGTTGGGCTGAGCTACTGCAGTAAAACCCTGGGGGTTGGGGGTGGTGCTCTCACTTGGCCTGGGGCACTGCATTCATTTTTGCATCTTTACAGCCATTTGCCTGACCGGGTCAGTCAAAGCCAGGCTCAAAGCCATGATTACATTAGTCTTAAGTCCAGTACAGTCTTAACATAGAAACATATATTTTGATGGCAGATAAGGACCACTTGGTCCACCTAGTCTGCCCATTTCCCTACAAAATGGGTAAGCTGCAGCTGCAGATCCTAGTTAACAACAGCCTACTTCCTCCTACTCCCCCAGTACAATTGCCTTCTGTCTGTCCCATGCATTCTTGAATTCCAGCACTGTTTTTTTGACTCCACAGCCTCCTCAGGAAGGCTGTTCCTTGCATTCACAACCCTCTCTGTGAAAAATACTTCCTCACATTACCTCTGACTCTGAGCCATCCTCCCTTTATCTTCAGATTGTGCCCCCTTGTTCTTGCACATATCTTTCTGAAAGATGCTACCCTCTTGGATTTTGTTGATTCCCTTGAGGTACTTGAAAGTTTCTATCACGTCCACCCTGTCCCTCTTTTCCTTGATGGTGTACATATTAAGCTCCTTTAGTCTCTCTTCGTATGTCTTTTGGTGCAGACCGTGCACCATTTTGTTTGCCCTCCTCTGGACAGCCTCCACCCTGTCTGTCTTTGTGGAGATGGGGTCTACAGAACTGCACGCAGCACTCCAGATGGTGTCTCACCAACTGTCTGTACAGAGGGATAACAACTTCCAGTTTTCTGCTGGTGATGCCTCTCCCTATGCATCTCAATATCCCCCAGCCCTCCTTACTGCCTTCTCACATTGCTTGTCCACCTTTAGGTCATCTGATATAACTACCCCCAGGTCCTTTCCATTTTTGTTGTCAGTATCTGCCCCCATTGTGTACTCTTCCCCTGGGTTTTTGTTTCTCCGGTGCATTATTTTGCACTTCTTTGCACTGAATCTAAGCTGCCATACATTTGACCATTCCTCCAACCTTGCCAAGTCCCTTCTCATCCTTTCCACCTCACCTTGTATATCAACCCTGTTGCAGATCTTTGTGTCATCTGCAAATATACATACTTTTCCTTCCAGTCCCACTGCAATGTCACGTATAAAGACATTAAAAAGGACCAGACCCAGTACTGAACCATGTGGTACCCCACTAGTAACCCCTCTTTCTTCACTGTAGACTCCATTTACTATTACCTTCTGTGTCCTGTTGTCCAGACAATGTTTTACCCAGGCTACCACCCTGGGACCACTCTCAGGCTGGCTAATTTGTTTGTTAACCTTTTGTGTGGGACTGTGTCAAATGCCTTGCTGAAGTCTAGGTACAGTATGCCATGTCCACAGCCCCTCCCTGGTCTACTACTTTGGTCACCCAGTCAAAGAAATCTATTAGATTCTTCTGACATGACCTTCCCACTGTGAATCCATGCTGCCTTGGGTCCTGTGCCCCACTGGCCTCTAGGTACTCAACAATTATTTCTTTCAGAAGTGATTCCATCATTTTCCCTTCCACCATTTAATGCTCATTAAATGATAGTGATAAAACAGATCAAGTTCAGAAAGATTGCTTACTTGCTTCTACACATTCAGGGTACTATGCCGGGGGCAACTGTGGCTCTATTAAAAGGTCTAGTGGGTGACCGGTCTATGATGGAGAACTACAAGCAGTGGCTGCGCAAGGTGAGTGAAGCACGCATGGGATACGGCATCTCAGACTCGCGCCACCTGCTCTTCTTATGTTAGCTGCAGCAACATCCGTAGCGCTTGTAACACTGCAACTTGCTAGTACATTAGTCACTCACCTGTACTTTTTTAGATGTACTAAAATGAAACGAGGAAAGAGTATGTTTGAATGTTTGGGACCAGTTTAATCACAGTAAGTACTGGTTTCAGTAAATTAATGCGTATTTACATAGCCTACAGTTTCCAGAAACAGGTCTCAAATGTTGCAGTCTGTTTCGCATAACATAACATATAATCAGTTCACAATGGAAAAATACATTTTACATATATGACTAACAAATTAGATTTGATTTTCCGCAGTACACGTTGTCTAAGGAGTCCGATGTCTCAGACATACTTCTCAGCTGTCCCCGATTTTCTCGGAGGTCCCTGATGTTGCCTCAAAAATTCAGTTTGTCCCTCCTAAAATTGACTTTCCTGTCACTAAAGTATAGCGATTAAAAGTATAAAATAATGACAGACTTAAATGTTACAGTCCAGTTCTGTCTACAAAGACTTGTCATTAGGCAACACTTTGTAGGAGGCTTCTTGAGCTGATAGTACAATTTCTAAGATTTGTTCTGATTTTAGTAATTGTTCCTGATTTTTTTTAGCCCTGTCCCTGATTTGCATTGCAGGAAGTTGAGAGATGTGGTCTCAGGGGAAACGTGAATACATCCCATATTTAGATGCAATTCAATTAATACCCTATTGTACCTACTCTCTGCATATTGTTTTCATTTTTCATAATAATTGTTGCACATTGCCATGGAAACATAACCACTGTCTACTTTATATTTGATCTGGCTTTATGTCTACACAAAATAAGTTGAGAGTTAATGTCTGGTGAAGACAAGCCACCAGAGCACATGGGGGTGGGGAGCGAAATAGCCAGATGGTGACTCAAGTGCATTTTCTGCCTGTGTCTGCAAGCCTGAGCAAAATCTCAACAGCCACGTTTTCAAAGGGTTCCTAGATTTTGCCAGAGTTTCCAGGATTGACGACAGCTTGGGTAACAAAAAAAAGATGCATGCATCAAAACAAATGGACCTGCATCCCAAACTTGTCCACACATCCACAAAATGGTGCACATATAATATTTTAATGCAAACATCACTTGTGCATTCAAACTGCTAGACTATCTAATGGTGTAACACTGCAGCCAGAAGTCTGCTTTGAAAATACGGGTGGATGGATCCTTTGAGAATCCTGCACAGTGAGCCACATAAGCTGGTTTCCTCACTGGCTGTCTGGTTGTGTTTCTGTGGAGACAGACGGAATAGGTGCAGCAGGGAGCCTGGTCCGGGCAGGCAACTGGCATGTCACTGATGGGGAATTTTCTCTTGTCAGCTGGACAAGGTCTCGGTTTTGTTACTCCGGAGGTGAGTGGGGGGGGGGGCAATGGGAAGGTGAGGCCTAGTATTAGTCGGTACTGCTTGTTTTGCCTGCCTTGCCAACAGTGTGCCAAACAGCTCGGAGGTGCTGCTGTTTACTTTGCACCTTGACATGAACCTGACAGCACCACAGCTGCAGCCCAGAGGGTGTCACAGCCAGCAGCAGGTCAGAACACATCTAGTAGCATGGGTCATGCACACTAAATTTATTCCTTATCAGGTCAAATCCTGCAGACGTTTTGTCTCTGACTAGAACTTGTTTGTGCAAGCAGGGGATCTGCTTGTACTGACACAGTTTGTTAATTACAGATGAGCTGTCTGTTGCATCACTGCTCTCACACAACACTTGGTAATATTGCTCAAATGAGATCTCTGGCAGATCTACCTAGTGGGCAGCTCAGCCTTGGCTGTTCATGAAGGAAACAGCAACGTGCATTGGTTGAGATGGCTGTTAGTGAGAACAGGAAATCCTGGGGGTCTGTCACTCGACAGGTAAGTAGCAGGAGGAAAGGAACCTGAATTAATTAAGACCACCTGTAAACCATGAGCTTCTTTGGCTCCCTGAGGTAGCAAACATTCTTGACTGGTTGGCACTCTACCTTTTGATGCCATTATCATGGGAAGGCAGGTCAAAGGTGGCAAACATGGAAGTCAATTTGTAGTCCTAATGGCAATTCCATAAAACTCCTGATGCACAGTAGCGGCTCTAGCCACAAATGGTTACCAGGGCACAGCTGGGGCACAATCGATGGCAGCCAGGGCACTGATATATTGTTACTATGGGGGAAGCTTTGCACCATATGGGGCACCAACTGGGGCACAGCATTTTTTTACCAGGGCACGTGCCCTGGCGGGCCCTGGTGTAGAGCCGCCACTGCTGATGCACTCAAAGTTCAAAGCCCCAACATCTATTCACACTGTAAACCAGGCATTCATGAGTGCAAACTCATGTCCCATGAAGTCAGCAAACAGATCCGGCAACTCCTGATCCTGTTGCTATCACAACTGTGTTGACACTGTGGGCAACAGGAATGCCTTTGATGCCGGAACAGTAAAGGAGTCTTAAAGGTACAGCAACCCATGGAGGGAGTTTACAGAAAAGGAAAGTACGGTATTGGCTTTACAGCCTCTTTTATCCACACTACATCTAAAAGTGCTTTACAAACCAATGGGTAAGATACTGGTACTGCAGAGACTGTTGAAAAGAATACAGTTTAGTTTCATACATTGCATTTCATGCAAACTGTATCCCCAAATGCTTTACAATCGTGTAGAAGAAGGGAAGGGAATGTTGCTGCAATTAGGTATACAAGATTTGAACAGCAGATGTATTACAGAGAAGTTAAGCAAAGGGCTGTTAAGTGAGTTGCTCAACCTCAGGGTCAAACAGTAAGTGGCAGTAGTGGCATTCAAATATGGGTCTCCAGGTTCACAACTCTGTTCTAACCATGGACCAAACTACTTTTACTGGGCAAGCTTCCTCCCCAGTCTGCCTTTCCTGGGCATCCAGCACCAACTAAGATATATTGCTAGCCTCCTGCCAGTCTCCCTCCTGACACATTTTTAGACCTCCTCCTCCTCCTTCCGCCATCCTGCCTTCCTGTAAATTCTGGGGCAAGAGACCGTGAAGCATGTTCAACTCTCCCACCACCTCCATTGCTAATAGTTTATTAGAGGAGGGCCTGATGAGCAGTAAGCTCAGTAATCCTTTATTGCAGTTAATGTTCACTGAGTTTCAGACAATAAACAAGACAACATAGAGAAAAAGGAACAATACAGATGTTGATAAGCTACAAGCAGAGGCAAACAGCATGTCTAAGTAATGGTACAGACATCAAGTGAAAAATGTACTTAATTAAAAAAAGATATATGCCATTGATAGCTGCTAATAAGAATATATCTGTCTTCTACCTGTGGAAGGGAATTCTAATGGGGAGGGGTAAGAAAAGGTAAGCAGGTGGGGGGTAGAGATGTTGCGAAGTTTAAATCTACCAGCGAAGTTCCCACAAAATCACCAAATTCGCCCCTTGGAAAAACTTTGCGAAAATGACCTCTCTGGTGCTAAAACTTCACCGGGAAACTTTGCTGGTTAACTTCGACTTTTTTTCAGTAACTGCAAATATAATTGTCTTAATCTGGTGCCAAAACTTTGCCAGTTAACTTCGAAGGCAACTTTGACTTTGTTAGTAACTTCGAAGTTAATGAAAAACATGGTTTGCTACATGATTCACTGACTGCATGTCACATGGGAGACTCCAGGAGGCAGGAGATGAATGTTTCCCTTTCATTTTGGCTTGTAGCTGTATGAGAGTGGAGATGGAGAATAGTGATTCTTTTCCTAAATACAAATGGTACGCAGGGATACAACAATCACTAGGGTTAAATTGCTGTCCGGAGAACAGTGTTTTTTTCCCCTAAATATTGGTGGTTATGCAGGGACACAACAATCACTTGGGTTAAATCGTTGTCGGAAGAACAGTGATTTTTTTTCCTAAATGCAGGTGCAGACAGTCACACAACAATCACTCGGGTTAAATCGCTGTTTGGAGAACAGTGATTTTTTTTCCTAAATACAGGTGTGTATGCAGGGACACAACATCCACTCAGCTTAAATCGCTGTCTGGAGAACAGTGATTTTTTTCCCCTTAATACAGGTGCATGCAGTCACACAACAATCACTCAGCTTAAATCTCTATCTGGAGAACAGTAATTTTTTTTCCTAAATACAGGTATGTAAACAGGGACACAACAATCACTCAGCTTAAATTGTTGTCTGGAGAACAGTCATTTTTTTCCTAAATACAGGTGTGTACACAGTCACACAACAATCACTTGACTTAAATCGCTGTCTGGAGAACAGTGATTTTTTTCCTAAATACAGTTATGCAAGCAGGGACACAACAATCACTCAGCTTAAATCGCTGTGTGGAAAACATTGATTTTTTTGTCCAAAATACAGTTGTGCATGCAGTCACACAAAAATCACTCGGGTTAAATCACAGCCAGGAGGACAGTGATTTTTTTTTCTTAAGAAAAGACAGGGCACTTGCCAACTGAATTTGTTCAGAAGAAAACTGTGCCTTCTAAAATGCTCCTACCCTCTCCCGGCCCACACAAGCCACCAAACCACAACTTCTAACAAAAAACGAAATACTGCAAATAAACAATACAGGACGGAGAAAAGCAACACAAAAAATCACTGTGTGTGCAAAGAGCACACAGTAACAATTCTGAAGCAATTTGACAAACAAAATGCTCTTTCAAATAATATTTTTAGATTTGACTCTAAGCTGCAGCACAAGCTCCACTCTCTGTCTCTCTCAAACACACTACACTCACAGAACAAGAAAACTAGCTTCTCATTGGCTGTTCAGCAACATGTGACCTCATATCCCATGGTTCACTGCAAACTTCAACTATTATGCTGAACTTCGCCGGTGACATTCAAGCTTCATGGATCTGGGACACCTGTATCATTGACTGTAACAGGAATCAAAATTTTTGACTTCAAAATTTCGTGAATCCGCCCAAAACGCTTTGAAGTGAGACTTTGCAGGGCAGAAAACTTCATGGAATACTCAGAATCCACAAAGTTTTATGCGGAGTGAATTTTGACAACTTTGCACACCTCTAGTGGGGGGTTATGAAAGTGGGAAGAGATGGAAGGAGTGAGTCTGAGAAAAGAAAAGCGGGCATCCAACTTAGAACGTGTTCAGAGTCAGTGATCCTGCATTTGCCAGAGAGAGCACTGTACAATGTGGAAATGTGCATACACTATCAGGGTTTCTTAGAGAGAAGAAGGGAGAGGATGCATCTCAACCTCATATCCTGCATGCCATGCAAAATCATTATATGCATTGAGGTGTGGGAAAAGGTGAGGTAGCAGCCCCTTGAAAGTTACATAGGAGGAGGGGAAGTCCATTGCGTGATACACTACAGTTTGTAGTTAATGAAGCTCTGGAAAGCAAGCTCCTCAATTGGGGGGTATAGGGGGAGGAGTAAGAAAAGGTTCAGTGTAGGTGTATAGAGTCCTTTACTGCACTCAAGGGAAAGTGTGATCCCATGGTGCACAAAGGGGAGGCAGTTTATCTGCTCCAAATCCCATAGTAGGGCAACAAGCTCCATTTGATCAAGCAGGCAAGTTAGGAGAAGAGGGCCATCTGATTCACTGCAGAGAACCTCTCCTCCAAGGAGGGAATAGCATGCATTCTCTAGCAGCAAAGAACGAGGTGTTTAGCCACCACACTAATTGCCACCATCTGTAAGGCAAAGCAAGGCAATTTAATTTATATGGCATCCATTCCCAAAGGCTTTGAGTGCCTCACAATAAATGAGATTAGTAAGACAATTTAATAAAGACACAGAAAGTTTAGAAACATGAAACCAGGCCAAAACTTAAAGAAAAATGTTTTTAAAGAATGTTTAAAGGTGGTTAGTGAAGAGTTATAGAGTCTGGAGTGGGATCTCATCAGGAGGAAGGAGTAGCAAAAAATAGACTGGGAGTGAAAGGGAAAGGGAAAGGAAGGCCTAGGACCATGAAGCAAGTATAGCAGCCTTCTTGCCAAAAACCCTGAAGTTTGGGGAAGGCTCACAATGTAAGTAAAAGGTCCCCCCCCCTCACACACACACCATGGCACCATCATTTGTCATCTGGTAGCAGACCAAGTGAGTGCAAAAGGGCTATGGTATGGTATCATTGATGATGCAGTTTGTTTATAATGAGTAGGCTGCGACTGTTCACTCAGGCCTTACAAGCAGTTCTCCAGCAGGCAGTACACAGGCTCAGTGACAGTGGCCTGTAGAGAGGATTCCCTTTTTTTTTTGTTAACTTCATTTTTATTCAATTTTGCATTAAAGAAAGAAAGAACTGCAGTGAAAAACATTACAAAGATTGACATGTTCTAATTTGCCTGTTCCAATAAATTGAAACCTGCTTCTATGCCTGGTGATCTATATTCTAAACAAAAAATTTAATTTATATATCTTTAATCAGTTTTTTCATTGCACTGATATGAACAAATACACACTGGGCAGCAAGAGTACCTGACACTGCAATTTATACTGTGGCTAAGACTGTAGAAGAAGTTCATGATATAAAACTGTTGTCATGTTCTAATTGATAAATCATCCACCAATGCCACTTTTTTTCAAATATCTGAGGTTTGTTTCTTAATTCATAGGTGGATTTTCCAACTTACATATGGATGTGACAACACCCCTCCAGTGGATCATGGGGATGCATGTGGTGTTTCACATCCGGGTCAAGACTTTCTTGGCCGCTAGTAGTAAAATTCACAACTGTAGAGTGTGTGCTCTTATTCTTCGCTTGGGGGGATTGATATAAGAACAAGTGATGGAGTAATTACACTGGGAGTGATAACATGTCTTCAAACTCCACGTTAATTACCTGCCAATAAGTATTCAGTTTCAGGCATGCCCAAAATACATGAGTTTAGTTGGCCAGTGAGACTCCACAGTTAGTCCAGCAGAGCCTCATACCCCAGCCCAAACATTTAGCCATGACCACCAAAGTGCAGAAATACCTTTGTAATCCCCCTACAAATAGGGGTTCCTATAGTTTCTTCCTGGGCTGCCTAATGCCCACTGTCAGGATGGTGTCCTGTGTCCAGTAGTTCTAACTGTCTGCATGAGAGTGCTTCAGTAAGCCGCCGTGCCTGTCTCTTTAAGAGAGCACCTATGCTGTATTAGAAAATTAGTCTGGGTTGGGTCCGTGTGATTTAAGGCTTGTGACCAGTAAGACAGTCTATATTTCTGCTCCATTCTGCAGTCGCTACTTGCGCAGAGGGAGCTCTGTTAGGGAAAGTGATTATTTACTGTTTATCTGCTATAGTAATAATGACAGAGGAGTTTTGTAGAACCTTCTTTCAACTGCAGCTTGAGCTTTTGAATAAGAGCCACAATTTTAGTTCTGGTCTGTTGGACCAATCGAACCTCAGGGGACCTAAAATGGAAACTGTTCCCAGAGGTCTTGTGGGATTGAAATTCTGTAGGAATTGTAGTTTTAAGGGTTGGCGCCTAACTGGACCTGGAGGGGGAGCCCTTTCTGTGACAGACAGTTCCCTCAGCCAACTGAACCCTTTTGGATCACTGGGAACCCCCCAGAACTGCCTGAAGAGAGTGTCAGTCAAGAGCTGGAGTTGGAGAGTGAACAGCTTGAGCCATCGAGCAGCTGCTCCTGACAGGAGCCTAAGGAGAATCAGAGGGAAGGCTATGCTGGCCGGCCTGTCTTATCTCCCTCAATGGAGTTCACTATTGTGTGTGAGATCAGACTTTTATGACTGCTAGTTGAGACCTGAATCAGAAGAGAGAGAAGAGTGTTACTGCTAATTGTGAGAGGACTGAAGACTTGCTCCAGGAGCGATCGGCCTGCTGGATGACTGAAGTGAGTCTCAGATCGAAAGGTTTGTGCAGAGAAGCTGCGATTAGCAAACAGACTTTATCCAAACTGTAGCAAAAATACTTTAAGTGTTACAGATGTGCTGAATGTGTTTCGTGGGTCGTGATTTGGTTCCCAACGGTGAGTTCTGTTATGCCAGCTGGAGGCTATTGCAGCACTCTATCACGGACTTCATCTGAACTGTCTGCTCTACCTGGGCCCTGCCATCTTGACTTAGACCACTGCTCTCAATTCAGAGACATTCACGGTGAAAGACCCACTCAGGGATTTGGCCCCCTGCTCAACACCACCGAACAGATAGTGACCACCAGGAGGTGAGTCGTGTAGGCATTGCTTCCACTGGCAATCCAGTACAACACCACAAGGTCTTCATCTTGCCTTTCCTGCATCCTGGTCTGGGTAGCATGAGTACAAAACAGGGTAGCTCTCTGCAACAAAGCTGCAATCATTTGTGTGTGTCATCTGATTTTCTTGTTTGGGTTTATTGCAACAGACTGAGCCCTCTGGCTCCGGATTACAAATATTTGTGTTGAGTGCATGTTAATTGTTTTCTTTGCTAAGGGCCCCAACAACAGCTGCAATGCCTGCCTATCCTGGGCAATGCTTCATGCTAGCCTGTTTAACATAGTGGGTACCCAGGGTTGTGGGACTGTGTCAGAGGGACTTACAGTGCATGCTTAATCAACCTGAATTTAATCAGAATTGCCAATCACTTGCTAGATTTATGCCCCACCCTTGTTCACATCCCCCTGAATAAATCAGATTGTTGGTTTTTCCACATTTAACCTGGCTAGTGTGTACCTTCTTGGTGGGGATACAGTACTGCTATTGTATTGTTGCATCACTGGTCTTATTTTCCAGGGGCTCTCCAGGGCAGTTGCAGAAGATCCAGCCCTAGTGGTAAGCGCAAGGAGTGTGAGCATATCAATACTGTCATATGGTAAACGTGAATGTTCTGTTGCTGAACTGTTTAGGCCACTAGAAGGGTCGGTGGGTGGTTATAGCATCTTGGAGGGCTATACTAACAGCAGCTACGTTACCCCAAAATTATTCCTCCAGGTGGAGGCACCCGTTCACAGAGCTCAGATCCCTCAGCCTGTGCATAGTCACGCAGTCAGGGGTAGTAGCCCATACGATAGTGCCATCTAGGGGTTACGTCTTGGAGACACCGCTGTGATGTGCACCCTCTAGTGGTTGGAAGTGGGAACTATAGCCCAGTGAAAAATTGAGACAGAAACTGAAATGGAGGTACTTAATATGCCCAAGTGGAAAATTGCTCCTCACAAGCTGGTCATGCACTGTATGATGGGGTGGAGTGAGGCTGAGGGGGTAAACCCCCGACATGTCATATTGCTACTTGATGTCCTTCTAGGGACCACCAATGACACAATTGAAGAAACTGTGGGGAAGGTTAAATGTTTGGGGAAGGTTAAAGTACAGGGGCAGGACTCAGATCTGTTTGATCAAACCTTGGTGGCCCTCTTCTCTTGTAGCCTCCCTATAGACCCTGAAAAGGTACCCCTGTTATCATGCCCGAAGGGTCCTAGAAGAGGTGGAGAGTTATTCATTTGCATAGTGACCTGTCTTCCTCTGGGGGGGTCCCCAAGGGTGGAGGGGTTCAAGGACAAATTGTTAAGGCTGTTGGCTACTGAAAGGCGGACAGCCAAGGAATTGTTAAAGATGTTGGACGTTTCAGAAGACATCACTCCCATACAGTCTCCTCCAGTCTCTCTGTCTACTTCCAGAGCATCCCCTGTTGTGGCATCCCCCCATTGTGATACCTTCTGTACACCTGGACTCCTATCACAGGCTCAGACTGTTTTCTGGTGCAGTCCCTGTGCCAGTGGGGGAGGACGACTTAGAAACATGGATGGGCTACGCTACTCCCCTGGTCCAACAATGGCACTGTTCAGAGGGGGAGAAGAGAAAGAGACTTATGGAAAGTTTAAGGGGCCCTACACTGGAATCAATCCAATTTCTCCAATCCACCAACCCAGAAGCCACCGCAGCTGAGTACCTCTCTACCTTAGAAGGGGTGTTTGGCAGCACAGAATCTAGGGAAGACTTAATGTGGAAGTTGAAGTCTGCTAAACAATGGAAAAATGAAGTTGTCTGCTTTTTTCACCTGAATTAAATGGGCCTTGCAGAGGGCCCATAGGAAAGGGGAAGTCCCAGCTAGCGAACTGAACCAAGTCAGCCTGGAGCACATTCTCAGATCTGTCAGGTATTCTAGTGTGCTCACGCTGAAATTGAAGTTTCAGGACAGGAAAACTAACCCTCCTGAATATTGCTGGCTATTGCAGGAGATATGAGAGGCTGAGAATGATGAGGATGGATGGGAGCCGCCCTCCATGGAGACTACAATGGCAGTCAATGGTATCTCCACTGACGCTGTGTTGGACAGTGGCTCACAAGTCACCATTATATTTCAGGATTGGTATGACTAGCACGTATCTGACCTCCCAGTCCAACCCCTCGAAAGACTGCATATATGGGGGTTGAGTGAGAAATCCTATCCTTATCTAGGATATGTATGAGTTTGGTTGTCCTTCCCTACTGCTATAGTGAGTGTGGATGAGCAAGTGGAGACCCTGGCCTTGGTGTGTCCACCAACTGGACTGTATGATGGTGTCCCTCTACTAACTGGTACAAATGCACATATGTTCGGGCTGTTGGCTCAACTTTGTCAGAAAAAGCAAGCCAAGTGAACTGGACGGGCCTTGCGCATTCCAGCCCTAGTATAGCAAGCCTACAACTTACAGATGTGAACACAGGAGATTGAGAAGGATGAACCCGTGGGGGTGGTCTGGAAAAAGGATCCTGACTCACTGATACTACCGCCCAGTGCTCAGTGCACCATCAGTGGTGCAGTGCACCTAAAGACAGGTGTTAAAAATAACATCCTTATGCTGGATGCCCCAGAAGATGGGAAACTGCCTGAGGGACTGTTGTTCAAGCCTAGCCTTCCACCTGCTCGGGCCCATGCATACACTCATCAGGTAGTGGTGCAGGTCCAGAATATGTCAGATCGAGAGGTTCAGGTAAATCGAGGGTGCACCCAGCCACAGTGTATTGTGTGGATACTGATGTGCTGCCCAGCAAGAAGTGCCCCAGCAAAGGTGATGAGGTAACCCCTGACCTGTTTGACTTTGGGGAGTCCCCCCCTTCCTGCCGAATGGAAAGCTAGGATTAGTCAGAAGTTGTCTCAGAGAAGCCAAGTATTCTCCTTAAAGGAGTGGGATGTGGGTTGTGTCACTGGGGCTAAACACTACATTTGACTCCATAATGAGAGGTCATTCAGAGAGAGGTCCCGTCACCTTGCACTGGCTGACATAGATGATGTTAGACATCACCTTTAAGAAATGCTGGCCACAGGGATTATTCAACAGTCTCAAAGCCTCTGTGCCTCCCTGATTGTGGTAGTCTGAAAGAAGAATGGATCGGTGAGGATGTGTTTGGACTACTGGACGTTAAATCAGAAAACTGTCCCGGACCAGTACACCATGTCCTGTATCCAGGATGCTCTTGACTGCCTTAATGGAAGCCAGTGGTTCATGGTACTCAATCTTCGGAGCAGGTATTATCATATCTCAGTGGCCCCGGAAGACAGAGAGAAAACAGTCTTCATATGTCCCCTGGGTTTCCACAAGTTTCTCCGCATGCCTCAAGGTATTTCGGGTGCACCCTCCACTTTCTGATGGAATGAGCAGCGGGAAACATGAACTTATTAGAATGCCTTGTTTATCTTGATGACATCATTGTGTTTGGCCAGACTCTGGAGGAACATGAAGCTCGCTTGTTCAAGGTTGTTGACAGACTAGAGGACTTCGGACTAAAGCTATCAATAGACAAGTGTCAGTTCTTTCAAACATCTGTGAAATATGCTGGTCACATAGTGTCAGCTGATGAGATTCAGACAGATCTGAGCAAAATTTAATTTTTGACCTCCTGGCCTCAGCCTAACAACCTAAAAGAGTTGCAAAGATTCTTGGGGTTCTACGGTTACTACCGTCGGTTCATAAAAGATTATTCCAAAATAATTCACCCTTTGCTCAACCTAACTCAAGGCTATCCCCCTACAAACAAGAAGTATAAAAAAAGCTCAGTTTAGGAGGAAGACAAGGTTTACTTTTGGACACATGAACCGTTTGGAGCCAGGTGGACTTCTGAGTGTGAAGCTGCTTTCTACGATATTATTCATCAACTCACCCATGCCCCTGTGCTCGCCTATGCCAACCCTACCAGACCCTATGTGCTACACATTGATGCCAGCTTGAAGGGACTTGGTGCTGTTCTCTATAAAGAGTATGAGGAAGATTTACACCCAGTGGCATTTGCCAGTCAGAGCTTAACCCCGTCTGAAAGAAATTATCCTGTACACAAGCTTGAATTTTTTGCACTAAAATGGGCTGTGGTGGACCAATTCCATGAATATCTTTATGGTGCAAAGATTCTGGTCAAAACTGACAATAATCCCCTCACTTATGTCCAGACCGCAGCTAAATTGGATGCCACCCAGCATTGCTGGTTATCTGCACTTTCCACTTAAGACTATTCAGTGGAGTATCGACCGGGCTTGAACCACATTGATGCTGACGCCCTTTCCAGATGACCTAACTTCAATATCAATTGGGTGAAAATGTCTGAGCAGTCTGTCAAAGCCCTCTGCTAGAAATTTGACAAAGATGAGCATCCCTCTCCTGAAACAGTTGACTGCCTAGTAGACTGCCTAGGTCCTTCTGATACTTGTGTTCCCATGGCCTACTGCCACCTTACAGCCTTAAACCTTAGGCCTTGCCTTAACCTACCCCTGACAACATACAGTGGTCATAGGCTCAAGACCCCATGATTAAGCCTGTGCTTGATGCTCTACATGCTGGGAAGGATGTGTCCAAAGTCCGCTCCTCAGATCCATGGACTGCTCTGTTGTTTAAAAAGGGGCCCAGACTTAAATTGCATAATCAGCTACTGTAAAGAGAAATCATAAAACGACAAGGTAAAACTGATAAACAGAAATTAGTGTTGCCCACTGCGTTCAAATGTGTAGTTCTACTGGCTCTCCATGACCAAATGGGACACTTGGGTTGCGACCGAACTACAGACCTGGCCCGTGCTTGATTCTGTTGGCTAAAAATGGGAGCTGACATTGAAGCCCATATCCAGACTTGCAGCCATTGTCTCCAGAGGAAAGCCCCACCCCAGAGAGCTGCACCCTTGGTCAATATCTCTACCAGTGCGCCCATGGAGCTGGTGTGTATAGACTTTTTGTGCCTTGAACCTGACCAGAAGAATGTTGGAAATGTGCTGGTGGTGACTGATCATTTCACACATTATGCCCAGGCTTACCCAACTAAGGACCAGGAAGCATCCACAGTGGCCAAGGTCTTAGTCCATTATGTCACACCCCAGAGAATTCACTCTGACCACTTTATTCCCTGGTGGGTTGGACATCACTTACATTCAGGAGACAAAGGAATGCTGTAGTCTGGACCTACAGAGCTGTTATTAAGAAACTCCCCCTCTACATATCTGACTGTCTACCCCTCTGCACCTTAGGCAATTACGCTCTGAGAAGTTACTCTTACATCTCACTATATGTACCTAAGATCAATTCCTGTTTCGGTAGAACTTCCTTCAGCTACATGCTGCCCCAGCTATGGAATGAAATCCCAAACACTTTAAAACTGGTTAACCCAATTAGTCTTGTGGAGTTCAAGTCACTTTACTCAAGATCCTTCTCTGAGCCCTGTAAATGTTTTCCCTGTCACTAATTGCACTGCTGCCACTACTGTGATACTTGTAGCTCTCATCCTTCCTCCTACCCTCATCCCTCCCTTCCCCTTATTCTTTGTGCCTCCTTACATTTCTATCATTCTTCTCAGCAGGCTGACTCCTATAATGCCACATTGCTTTTATTAAGAACTGTTGTTTTACATGTATGCATATTGTATATAATTATTTTGTACTCTGAGTTGTTGTATTACCCTTTGCCTTAACATGTTTCAGGTTGTCTGTGTTATCCTGTTGTGCTGACTTGTGTTGTTGTTCTATTGGATCACTTATGTGTACTATCCAGGACCACCTTGCAAATGAGCTTGCTTAATTATGTTCCACCTGGTTAAATAAAGATTGATTGATTGATAATTGACCTATTAATGAGACCAATGCTCTCCTGTCATGTATATCACAGTTATATAGGCAAGGAGGCCTCAGACCTGGTTTTATTGGGAGCCCCATTTCTCCCTAGCTCTTGCAGGTATGAGCGGATTTGAAGCTACCCAAAATGTTCAGTTGCTGGTAAGTCACTGTGGGACCATTTCAGGTGAATACCACGCATGAAAGACAGAGCTGGCTTAATCGCGCTGTATACAGAGTGCATGGAATAACAGCGATGGGGTAGAACAGCGGGAGGGAAATACCGCTATCCCTGTCGCTACATGCTCTGGTTGGAACTGAACAAGCTGCCATGTGTTGCGTGCCTGGTTGAACCTCTCCCATGGTGGAGTGGCTAGGGCACCAGCACACAGAGAAAACGGAGACCTGGGACTGTGGTTCGGTTCCTACCAGGTCTCTGTGTGTTGCAACCTTTTGCGGCTTTTTTTTTTGTGCAGAACAAACTTTTCACCCCTCCCAACTTACTCCCCATCCCCAAAATCCACAACCCCCTGGAGTTTGTTATATTAGTTTCGGGGTGGGGGGGACTTTGCTCTCACAAGAAAAGAGAGAAGCCCATTGTTTCAGAGGGCATATGCTGTTTATGTCAGGTCAGTGTTTTGCATGATGAGATTGTAGCACACATCCTTTTGCTTGCGGCGTTTGTTGCTGCACAGTTTTTGCATTCTGCAACATGACCCCGTGCCCTGTGGGACAGCACCCCAGTTGCACCTTGGAATTGAAACAGATATGTCAGACCCTTATTAACTCTATCTCTTCATGGCTGTCTCTCTTTGGTTTGGGAGAGGACTCAAAGGGGAGTGCCCTCGAGTGCACAACCACATGAGCGTGAAATTATGTGTGGCAGATGTACAGTATATCCATTGTATTATTGTAATAATTGTAAACTGGGTAGATTTTGAGACAGGGAGACAGCCTAAGGGGTTAGCAAAGAGATATTTAGCCATCTTAAATAAATCATTGAGCACAAACTCAATGTGTTTCCAATGGGCATGATAAGTAGGGAACATCCATTAACAAATGACACAAAATTGGACTGCCTGTGCCTAAAGTTTCAAATTAGGCAGGCTTACAAAACCTTTATCTCTGGGGAGGCAGAGCATTCTGAACTGAATCCTCAGGGGTGCACTATTCCAAATATTTATTTATTTTATTTTATTTAATTGTCCCAGATAAACAACCTTTGAGCTTGGAGCTTTTTTACAAAGGTTCCATGTTAGTTAACAGATACAAATAAGAAAAAACAAGAACACAAAAGTCAAAATAATATATACAGAATGATTACAAAATGGCTAACTATTAAATACAGAATAATTACAGTGCATATACAACAGTAAATAGTGTATCAAAATCCCATTGACAAATTTTCATATAGAGAATTATATTCCTAGTGCAAGGAAGTGAGAAGGGAGAGAAGAAACCTGGAGTTTACATTGTCAAGAGGCAGAGGGAAGGGGTTTGGTATAGCAAGGATGCTTAGTAGAGGTAGAGGGGAGTGGAAGAGGAAATTGTGGGGGAAGTAAAGGTAGGGTGACAGTAGGGAAGTAACCGTCAGGTGGGGGAGGGTGTTGGGAGGGGAGAGAAAGGTTTAAGATAACACAGGAGATGAGCTTTTTCAACATTTAAAACACTGTAGATCTGGTCTAGCATAATAGGAAAGGTTTAAAGATAGTACAGAATATGTGGACGTACATTCTGTCTAATTACCTCCAGATTGGAGAAGAAGCCCAAATTCAGCTGAGTCAGTTTTTGAAGGACAGGTGTAATCTGCTCGGGCAATGGTTCATAATTTGACAGCTCAAGATGGGATAGCTGTTCTGCTAATTTGATCCCCAAGTATCGGAATGCGATTTTGTTCCAACAGAATGGAAATGTTGTTTCAAAGCAGGAGAAGGGGTATAATTACATGGCAGGACATTTATTTTAAGAACATTCAGCTTGAACCTATCTAGTGCCCAGTAGCCTGAAAGAATTCCCCATACTGCTAAAGGGATGTGTCAGGTACTGTTTTGTAAGTAAAATATTGTCAGCACATAGTGCCAGTTTAAATCCCCAGCTGTCCCTCCACCTGTGGATGCTTTTGGATAGCAGCTACTGTACCAGTGGCTTTATGAATAGAGTTAAAAGAAGTGGGGAAAGGGAGGAGCCCTGATGCATACCCCTCTGGAGGTTCATTGGCTCTGTCAAGGTTTGCTTTGGTTTATTTATTTCAAATCAGGTAACTACATAAGAAGTAGTCTGCCTGTTTTCATGCGTGACCAGATATAGATAATAAAGAGACATTACAGCATAACGATACATACATCAACACACGCACAATCACATAATAGCACATAAGCAATAAATAAAAATAAGGCACAGTAGTTACAAGCAATTACATTTATCAAGGGTTGATAAAAGGCTTGCCAGCTTTGATTTAAAAGCCAATAGGTTCAATATCATATCAATAAGATATTGTGGAAGAGAATTAAAAAAACTGGGAAGCTGACACAGCAATGAGTTTTGACCCAAGCTAGTTCTTAGTAGAGGAATTCTGAAATAAGCAGATGAAAAAGTTCTAATGTAAACCAGAGAACCTTTAGGTTGGAAAAATACATTAAAAAGAATTGGAGCTTTATTTAAAATAATTTTCGTGGCAGTGATACCAAGCCAAAGCTGGACTCTGGTGGACAGGGATTTCCATTGAACCTTTTTTAAAAGTTCACAGTCATGGGTTCGAGCAGATAATTGAGTTTCAAACCTGGCAAGCTGATTGTATAGAACTTTAACCCTCAAAATCTCAGTCTCAGAAGCCACACAGTAAATCAGTAAACCTTAATCAATTAATGGAAGCAGAAAAGTTTGAGATAATAGGAGTCTTGTAGCAGGTAGGAAAAATCAATCGATCCTGTATAGTGCACCTAATCTCTGATGTAACATTTTAATCAAGCATAAGATAAGGAAGCTATATGTTAAGAAACTCTCTATATAAAGCCCCAAATATTTAAAAACAGCTACTTTTTCAATACTAGTGCCATTCAGTGTAGTGATAGAAGTATTTGCTTCAAAGGGCATTTTATTTCTTTGAGTTATGGAAGATCATGGACCCAATGTTCAAAAATTACCCATGGGCAAATACTGAACTGCTTGGCGAGCAAAAATTAGCCTATAGGCAATAGAACACAATATTCAAAGGAATAGCCTGGGGCAAACACCAGCGAATATAGTGGGCAAAAGAATGTGGGCAAACATGGTTGTGAGTGCAGTGCAAAGACAGCCCAGCAAAGAAGACAGCTCTGAGTATGGCAACTGAGTAGTGCAAACAGCAACAGCAGCCCAATGCACAAAGAGGTGGAGTCAGGCACAAATGAACCACGTGGCCACTGCGGGCACCAGCAAAAAAGTGGTGCATAACAACTGCAAACAACAGTGCAGGCAAAAAACTGTAGAGCCATGCTAAGGCTCAGACATTTGCCCAGGGCAGACACGTTTGCCCAGGACACACATTTGCCTGGGGCAAACACATATTTGCCATATACAAAAATGCAAATGAGCCTACTTAGGCATTCTGATGGCAAACAGCCACATTAGCATATCATTATGGCCTAATTTGCATGCATTACCACATGTATATTGCCTGGGCTATTTCAGGGTGCACACAATACCACCTGCATAGCACACTGGAACTACAAGTGGATAGCTGCAGGCTGGGTTTGTACACAGCAGCACAGACTATTGTGTCCCAGGAGACAAGCACCACAGGCATGGGTGGTTATTCTGCATGCCATAGACATATTGTTGTTTCTGCTACAGTGTGTATATTACACTACAGCACCATGGGTAGCCAGTATTGTGAGGGATACATCAATGCATACTGTGTGTCAAGTAACATTGAATGCTGCTATCCACACATAAGCCCAGCTGACAGGTGTGTACTAACAGTGGACAACACTGTCATACTGTCCTGTGACCCACATATGCTGTGCCAATGGCATGGGATTCTCACAGTAACACACACTTAACTGGCAGTGAGTGATGGAGTGCATGTACAGGAGTGTGGTATGTCCCAGGTGGGGGTAGGCAGATACATCCTATCATACAGGCCCAATGATGTCAGGGGCATTACCATCGCTGGAACATGTTCACTGTGTAGATTACCACAGCCCATGGCAGCACCTACTATGTGGTGCATCCTGGGCACCTGTACACCCTCCCCTCACCCTCCCTCCTTCCCTCAACACCCTCCCTCCCTTCAGTGCAACATGTGTGTGCTGTATTCTGTTGGTGTACCCCTATGGGAGAACTGGGGATGTGTGCTGCATGTACTCAATGACAAGGTGTTCACTGGGTACTAGTCCACCCTCAAATTCCTGGCAGAGTTGGGACTGGTGCCAAATGAAGGTGTCGTGGGCACTGCCAGTGTACCATGATAAGACTCATGGTTGGTACCATCTGTTTGCAGCATATCTTTTCCTTGGCATACAGAGTGACCCAGGGTGGCCTTCTGCCCTCTCTACCTCTTCAATGACTGCAGTCATCAGGTGCCCCATGAAACTGTTGTTGCATACAGCCTCATTGCCTGTTGCTGCTGTGTCCATGCCCCCATTCTTGTTTTGCCCAGAGTTAAGACTACCTTTTTATGAGTGTTAATGGTGCCGCGCTGTGTGCTGCACTAGCATATGTTGCACAGTGCTAAGGAGCTGAATATACTGTTGCACCTGTAGTCATGTCCCTACCCCTCACTTTGCACTGAACATACATTATCTTTTAGCGCTGGCGCTATACTGTCGCGCTGGCAGTATTTGGTCTTTTGAATATTGCAGCCCAATGCAAACAGGGCACAAAACCTGTTCAAATGGTATGCACTTAGCTCAATGTTTTGAATATCTGGCCCCATGTATTTTGTTTTTGAGGCATTCAACCAAGGTTGTGCTCCAAGAGCCATTGGTGTACAGAATCAAAGTCAGATTGAATATTACTCTGCAAGTCCACAATGTTATCACCTTCAGCAAAAATCACCGCATCCTCTGTGTACAATAAAATATTAGTCTTTTTACATACCATAGGAAATGTGTTAAGAAACAGACTGAAAAACAATGGACCCAATATGGAACCTCGCAGGACTCCAGTAGAAACCGGTAACAAAGAAGAAAAGCAGTTTGCAGTTTTGGTTTTCTGAAAAAGCTCAGTCAAATAGCTTTGACACCAGCCCAGCACGTCCTCTGAACAGCCAAAGTCACCTAAACCCTTGATTAGAAGCTGATGATTAATAAGGTTAAAGGCCTTGGTGAGGTCACAAACATGGCCATAGAATAATGTTCCTTATCTAATGACTAGTGTATGGCCTGGGTAAATTCCACCAAGGCTGAATCAGTGCTGTGTCCTGGGCAGAAGCCACACTGGGCTGGGGTCAATACCTCATATTTATTGAGAAGTTCAAGGAATTGATAAAAAACTATGTGTTCAAGAACTTTTGCGAGGGGGACCAATTGTGAAATAGGCCTATAATTCTGAAAGCTTATAATGTTACTAGATTTGTGTACAGGGACCATTGTTGCTGTTTTCCATGATTTTGGGAATTGGCCTGAATGTAATGGTTGATTTAAATATTTTTACTAGTGGATAACACAAAATATCAGCAGTAGCCTTGACCAGTCTATAATCCAGCATATCTATCCCTATCTGGGGTCGCAGGTTAATTTTGGAAATGTATTTAAGCACTTTCAGGGAAGTAAGTGTCTTGAAATAGAATTTCAGAGATTTAGCTATGTTTGCTATAATTCTAGAAATAAAGGTAGAGCCAATGCTGGTGCTGTCACGAATATATTTATCAAAGTTTGTAAAAAATGAATTTAATTCCTCAGTGATTTTACAAGGATCAGTGCAGTTTCCAGTCAGTAACTAACAAGTTAGGTCCGGATTTATTGTTCTTAACTAGCATTTCTTTAATAATTCTCTAAGTAGCAATAACATCCCTTCCTGCAAAGTGGTATTGCTTTTTTATTAAACAACCCTGTTTCAATTTATAGAGTAGAGACTTACATTTATTACGTAGTTGCTTGTATTCAAGCAGGACAGCTTCAGATGATGTTTTCTGAAATTCTTTCCATTTCCTATCTCTCAGCCTCATTAACTCAATCAATTGGAGAGAAACACATTCCTGCCCAATACCTCCAATTCTAAGCTGTCTTAATGGTGTAAAGTCATCAGAAACAGCATTAAACAAGCTACAAAATTGAGAAAACACCTCATCAATAGAGACAGAGAAGTCTAAACATGACCAGTGTATCTTTCTTACAGCTTCCCTGAATGATGGAATATTTAATTTTTTAAAGTCCCTAGTACAGTGGAGCTCACTTATAAGAACATCAGCTATAAGAATATCCCATTTATAAGAACATTGTTTGGATGTCATGATTTTTGCCCATTATTTTCAATGGCAGTAAAGCCCATTTCTAAGAACAATCAGCTCGTTTATAAGAATATTTTTTTCCAGAGGCAGTGGTAGATGGTCATTATCACCTCAGAGTGTGCTAAGACTGGGATGAATCATCATCTAGTCTCATAGAAACATAGAAACATAGAAGTTGACGGCAGATAAGGACCGCAAGGCCCATCCAGTCTGCCCATCTGCTCATTAACGGTCACTTACAGTAAGTAGTAAATGGATGTGTAAAAGATGCCCCATGAAGGAGACAGTACATATTATTTAATAGTTAGGAGAGATACTAAATGAATTTTACAACATTACACTAATTGTTTGAGCAAGAGCTCTTTTAAAAAGCTATGTTATACTACTTTTAATAATGAGTTATCTAAAAACTAGATTGAGCCTGGTTTTACCATGTTAACCATAGATGTTACAGGGATTTTCATTGTTTTCAGCAAAGCCCTCTTATAAGAACATCCCGGTTATAAGAACATTTTTGCCTGGCATTTAGGGTGCAGGGTTTTATTTAACTCCAAAAATTAATTAGCGTTTTGCTCATAAAAGTGCTAAAACATTGTGAAAATGTATAACACTTGCCTCACTGTGTTTAACATTAACAAACATAACATTTCTAGAAAACCTATACAAATACTTTCTGTACAGTTAGCATTGTCACAAGAAAAAAACTGCTAATCAATTATCTAAAACCCTGAGGGTGTGCTTATAACAGGGCTCCACTGTAGTAATATATACAGGAGGGACATTTGTACTTGTTGCACTCCAGAGGCAGTAGACCGCACAGTAATCACTTAAAATGTCAGCTAGAACCACTGAGTGTCTCATTTTATAAGAATCTAAACCAAAATCAAGTCAATGGCAGTGGAACTCCCTGTCTTGTAATTATATCTTGTTGGTTCTTCAATAATCTGGAAAAGTTTAGCATTAGCAAGTGAATCTTTTATGTTATTAGCAATTTTACCCTTCCATTTATTCATTTATTCATTACAAATCGGGTTTACAACCTTTGAGTCAGAGACTCATTTACAAAAGCACCTCATCGCGGGGGCAGACATCAAAACAGTTATTACAGTGCAGATTAAAACGGAGGATAACATTACAGGTGCAGTAAAAGGAACATTTAACATAGATACACTTAGGTTACATAATGTAGTAGTTTGTATGTTACTTAGGTTACGTAGTGTTACAAAATTGTGAGTTACACTCATGGATATAGTAGGTCCTCAGAGAAGACAGTGGGTTACATCCCTGTTTGGACCTTGTAGGGAAGGAGTGGATCTGGGGGAGGGAGAGGCTGTCCAGTGGACGTTGTCCAATTATAATAGTAAAGGAAAAACAGTAGGAGTCCATAACCAATTCATGGGGACAAAGGTTTAAAGGTGGTTTTATATGAATACTGTACATAGTACTAAACAAGATGGGCTTGGGGGACCCTCTCAAAAATTTGGGCAATGCAGCTAGGTTGCCAAATTCAAGATGGCCACCAAAAATCTCTAAAATGGCATATCTCAGCTTATAGTTGTCGTATAAAGCTGTATTTGGTGTCTAAATGGGGGTTTTGAGGATCAAGGAATTCATTTCTTGTAACAAAAATGTTTTTTCTTGAAGCCAAAAACACCATGACAACATGTTCTTAAATTTCCACAATAATGGCTACTTAATTCCGAGTTCCCCCACCCCCAAAACTTAGTGTTTCTAAACTCAAGTATATAATGCATGTCATTTTTCAGCATCAGAAAAATAGCCAGTTTTTATTTAAAAAAAATCTGGTTTTGCACAGTTAGTAACACATTTAAATGAAAAGTTTTAGTTCGGTAACATTAGTAGGATTGTACAATTATCTAATATCCATAATGTTTAAAGCCTTATTGCTGTCGTAACATTCTTCAATTAATGTTTGAAGTGCTGTCTTCATTTGAGCATGGCCAAAATCTCCTACTCATTTTCTTCTTCCATGTTATTCTCAGAGTCATTATCAAAATCATAGTCTTCATCAGATTCTGCATAATCTTTTCCAGTTGTTGAGACATTCTCTTGTGCTACAATATCCCTGAGGATCTTCGGTACAGGTGTCTTTGTGTATCCGAGAGGTTGACATTTCCCTTCAATCAGAGTCCAACCATGGTCCAGTGGTGATGATGGATCATTAGGCTTGTCATAGTTGAGCAGGATGTACACCTGGTAGCTAACTTGCTTCACCTTCAAATCATGTGAATCACGGTCAGGAGGTATTCTCTGGTTTGACTAAATTAAGCACAGAAATAAAACTGCACCCATTGTTACAGTATATGTACTAAAAATCAGTAAAGACCCACAAACCCAACAACAAACAGTCAAAGTTCCCGGTCCCAACTCCCAGCTTCCCCGGCTGACTACGGCAGACTCCTTCATACTCTGCTGGAGTACTCAGCCAGAGGATGAAGCTGCCACCACATGAAAGATGGCACTGCATCTTTTGAGCTAGTGATTTAAATAGCTCTCAGAACCCACCCACAGCTGCTCTGCCACAGCAGCTGACTGGTAGGGAAAAATCAGGGGCAGCAAGTTCAAACCCGTGGGAGCTGCAGATAGGGGCAAACTCTGAAATGACAGCCCACACAGTACAAACAAGCTAAGATGCATAAAAAGTTACAACAGTACACAGTACACAGCATGTCTATTAGCAGAGTGCATGATCTTAACACAGTAGCAGCTCTCAGGCACAACTCATTTCAGCTGGTCACAGATAAGATGTAGCCTTAAAGACCCCCTTATAAATCATGCACAGAGCTCCCTTGTCTGTGATGGCAAAGACAAATGGCTTAACACTTTAACGTGGCTGTACAGACTCACAGTCTCTTGATGTTACTTGCCGTTGATATTACAGGTCAGCTCTGACCCCAGCCCTGGGCACTGGTAAGGGTGGGATCCAGTTCTGACAGCAGTTGTGCTTAACAGGGCCTGCCACTCACCTACCTGACTCTGCTGAAGTATTCAGCCAGAGGATGAAGCTGCCACCACCTGAAAGATGCCAAAGGAACCATTAACTTTCTGATATGCTTGGAGAGAAGCATAAATACTTCTTATAGAAACATAGAAACATAGAAGTTGATGGCAGATAAGGACCACAAGGCCATCTAGTCTGCCCATTTTTTCTACCTTATGAATGTGCCATAGGCCTGTACTCTGTCAATGGCCTATCTCTTCATACTCATCTTTATTTCTCCCTTACGCCTGTCCCATGCCTGTTTGAAACCCTGCTCTGTATTCATATCCACCACTTCCTGATGTAGGCCATTCCATGCATCCATCACCCTTTCTGTGAAAAAGAACTTCCTCACATTACCCCTTAATTGGCCTCCCTCTAATCTCTGATGTGTCCTCTTGTCCTGCTATTTTTCTTATATTGAAACATGTTAGACTCTTTCACCTTGTTAATGCCCTTAAGATGTTTGAATGTTTCAATCATATCACCTCTCTCCCTCCTTTGCTCTAGGGTATACATATTGAGCTCCATTAATCTGTCCTCATATGTTTTCTGATGCAGTCCCTGCACCATTTTGGTTGCCCTTCTCTGGACTGCCTTCATTTTGTTAATGTCATTGTGCAGGTGCGGCCTCCAGTACTGCATGCAATACTCCAGATGGGGCCTAACCAGTGTCTTGAAAAGAGGGGATTATTATCTCTCTTACGACTTGTGATACCCCTACTAATACACCCCCAATATCCCTCTAGCCTTACCTACTGCTTTAGTTGTCTGCTCGGATGATTTCAGGTCATCTGTGATGATGATGCCTCAGTCTCTTTCTTCCCTTGTGATTGCCAGCAACTCCACTCCCAACCTATAGGTGGCTTCAGGGTTTCTCTTCCCTATGTGTATGATCTTGCACTTCTTTGCATTAAACCCCAGTTGCAACTCTTCTGACCATTTTGCCAGTTTATCCAGATCTCTTCTCATTCTGCTCACCCCATCTGGATCATCTACTCTGTTGCAGATCTTGATGTCATCTGCAAACAGACAAACCTTACCCTTCAGTTCATCTGCAATGTCACTGATGAAGATATTGAAGAGGAGAGGCTGCAGGACTGATCCCTGAGGTATCCCACTTGTGACTTGCATCTCTTTTGACTGTATACTGTTTACCACCACTCTTTGTTTTCTGCCCGCCAACCAGTTTGCCACCCAATTTACAAACTTCTGACCCATCCCGAGCCTACCCAATTTATTAATCAATCTTCTATGTGGACATCAAGGTAGGTGACATCAACTGTTCCCTCTTGGTCCATCACTCTGGCTACCCAGTCAAAGAAATCTTTGAGATTAGTTTGACAGGACCTTCCTGTTGTAAACCCATGCTGTCTTGGATCCTCTGTTCCTATGGATTCCAGGTGTTGCACTATCCTTTCCTTTAGGAGTGCCTCTATAATCTTGCCCACTACTGATGTAAGACTGACTGGTCTGTAGTTCCCTGCCTCCTCCCTGCTACCACTCTTGTGGAGCGGGATCACATGAGCCCTTCTCCAGTCTCCTGGGACCTCTCCTGTGATCAGAGACTCACGAAACAGTTCGGATAATGGCTCTGCTAGTTCCCCCCCCTTAGCTCCTTTAGTACTCTGGGATGTGTGCTATCGGGTCCCATTGCCTTGTCCACACTGAGCATAGTGAGCTCTTATAGGACCCTTTCTTTTGTGAAGGGACTAATGCACACCTCCCTCCCCCATATCCATGGTGCTGAGCTGTGGGCCCTGCTCTACATTTTCCTCAGTAAATACTGAGCAGAAGTATCTATTTAGGATAGATGCATTTCCTTGGTCCTCCTCATACTGCCCTTTATCCTCTATGATCTTAGCAATGCCCCCTCTGGACTTTCTCCTTTCACTAATGTATCTATAGAAATTCTTGTCACCTTCTTTTACTGTTCGTGCTAGTGTTTCCTTGATTTGGGCCTTTGCCTGCCTTACTGCCTTCCCTGTTTCCCTTAGGGAAGTTTGGCATGCCTCCCTATCTTCGTCCCACTGCGTTTCCTTATATTTCCTGAAGGCCAGCCTTTTGGCTCTGACCTTTTCTGCTACTGCTCTTGAGAACCAAAGTGGTTTCCTTCTTCTTTTGCTCTTGCTTTTCTGTCTAACACAATGGGATGTTGATTCAAGTATTGCATCCTTAATGCTTGCCCATTTTGCCTGTACCCCCTCACCTGTATTGCTTCTTGCCAGGGCTACCTTAACTCAGTTGGCCATCTCATCAAAGTCAGCTCCTCTGAAGTCCCATATTTTTGCCTTGCAATGGAATGATTTAGTTATTTTTTAACCTCTCACTTTGTTTGGTTTACTGGAATCATTTGTTCTGTTGTTTTCTTCACTGTTTTATATATTTTGATTACCTGACATGGAACCTTTGTAAAAGAGCATGTTGCTCACAGGTTGTTTCCAAATATTCAAAATAAATGAAAAAAAAAATACGCTGCAGCATACAGAGCACCTCCTCAGGAATGCCAGTGTTTGACAGGGTGGCCCAGAGGAAAGGCCTGTCCACCTTGTTGAATGCTTTTTCTGCATCCAAACTGATCAATGTCAGAGGTATCTGTCTGGAGTCAGCATAGTCCTGCAAGTACAGAGTTCATTAGATGGTGTGGGCCTGACACTGCTTCACAAAGCCTGCTTGATCCCTCTCAAGCAATATAGGGATCAATTGCTCTAGTCCCACTGCAAATACTGCCATATAGACCTTGCAGTCATAGATTAAAACTGATATTGGGTGGTATGAGGCTGAAAACTGGATATCTTTATCTGCCTTTGGAATTGCTGAAATGAAATGATGGCATAATGCCATGAGGGAGGCGGAATCTCACCCTGCTGTACCTTATGGAAAGCAGAGACTAGTGGTGGAAGCAGGAGCTCATGGAAATACTTATAAAATTTCACTGAGTATTCACTGGGGCCCATACATTTTCCTGTTTTAGCCTTTTGTAGTACTTCCTCAATGTCCTCCTGAGCAGTAGGCAAGAGAAGTGCTTGAGCTCAGTTCCATGTCATAATAGTGATTGCAAAATAGCGATCGCTGTTATGGCGAGTGTATATCGTCGAAAAGCTAATCAACGATATACACTCCAGGGTGACACAACATCTGGACATGTAAACAAGTGTTTTTGTGGGGAGGGAGCTGTCCCTCCAGTGCCCCCACTTGCTGGGAGCTTTGCCCCCCGCATTCCCCTGAAAAAGAATTCTCAACTCCAGGGTGGTGCATGTCAGGGAAGGGGCAGTATCCCCGCATCAGGATAAAATTAAGTGCCACCATCACCGCAGGCAGCGGCAAATGTTTCCACACCCTGTTCTGAACCCTGTGCCTGCTGCACCTGAGCTAGCCACCCTCACCACCACATCAAATGGCTAGCTCGGCAGAACCAGGTACAGCAATTCCCTAAAACCCCTTCCCTGTCCCTCCCCTTCCCCTCGCTATCGCCCCTTCCTGTCGCCCTGCTGTACACTAGCGGTCCCGTAGTATCGCTATCCTTCCAGGGTAGCCCAGGAGGAAAGCACTGAATATTAGTCGCTATTTTGATGTTCACTCATATTCAATCGCCATCCTCACTGGATACCCTTGAGCTCCATCCTGAGAGAGGCAGGGGAGAGAAGTGGGGACAAGAACTGCTGAATCACCTCCATGGGAGGGTCTCCCTCACTTGTATACTGGCCATTATAGTATTCAGTGAGGATATGAAGGATACCTTGAGACTGGCAGGTAAAGGTTTGAGTCATAAGATTATAGAGTTGCAGGATGCACACCTGTGTATGGCGAGCCCGCAGTCTCATTGTCAGATTAAGGCCCCCCCTGGCCCCCCCCTCATAGTTGTAATGCCAAAGTAATGAAGAGCTTGCTCAGCTTGGTATCCAGAATTTCCTGGATATCCCTATTAACCAGGGAGATCTGGGGCATTGCCAATCCACCCACCTGCATATGAAAAAGCTGCAGGTTATGGAGAGTATCCTGCAATCTGCATAACTTACTGTCTCACATTTTGCATTTCTTAGAGGAATATGTAATTATCTTCACCCAAATTGCTGCCCATATGGTCGCCATTGACACTTCTGAAGCAGAGTTTTTCATGGATCACCCTTGGTATGCTCTCCTCCAGTTGTGAAGTCAGTATTAAATTCCCCACACAAAACATAGTACACACTGGGGCATGATCTGAGAGCTGAACTGTGCCATGAGAGACATCCTGGTTGGTATCCAGGTGTCCTGCAGAGGTGAAAATATAAACTAGCCTTGCATATGATCTGGTGTGGGGCACATAGAGGGTGTACTCACTATTCATCTGAAAAGTGTGCCACCAGATCCTTTATCATCTTCATGGTGTCCAGTGCTTACTGTCAAGCCACTGCTGCTACTGCCAGTCTCCATCCCATCTCCGGCAGCTCCTGACGTACCTCTAGATGACCAGAGTGCCCCTATTGCTCTATCTCATAGGTAGGTCTGGGGTGTGGAGGCAGGGGAACATTAATGCTCCTGTGTTAAAAGTTAACACTTCGCTAGCTGTGTGGTAAATAAGTACCCCTTCTGGAAAATGCACATGATGTTTGGCCAGAAAAGGGGTTTGAAACTTGAAAGCATAATCCTGCAAATCAGAGAGCTTGGAGACAAGGAGTGAATACCATGCTCTGGGCCTGACGCAATGCTCTTCCTAATATACTTCCTTCTATTTCTAGGCTGCCACCAGCATGCTTCTTTAGTCTGGTAGATTAAGAACCTCATAGTTATTGACCAAGTTCATTTGTTTGGGCCAGGTTTGGGGCGCAAGGTTCTGTGCATTAGTGATCTCTAGAGTGGAGTGGGCTGCTGGTGAGGAGGCCATGCTTGACATGGAGATGTCAGAATCTGTCAATAGATGAGCTGCCAACTGGTTTTGCTGAGCTTCTTGTTTTTTTTTCTTTGAGCCTCCCATTACTGTCTGCCACCTCACTTATGTGTTTTGAGCAATTGAAGGCTATTAAACAGATTTAGAGAGGTGTTTTGATTGCGGCAGGAGCACAGTTGAGAAATTCACTTTATTAGAATGGGTGGTGTCACCAAAAATCCAGGATTCCCATTTCATTCTTGCCCTGACAGTAAGGTCCAGGATATTATTTCTAATGAAGTCATATATTTGCCCATTCTGGCCCCTGGTAACTTTAAGCCAGCCCAGCAATGGATAACCAATGGCTAAAGATGGTTCAGAGAGACCCCCTCTCATTACTTCCAATAGACTTCGTATGAAGTCTGAACCAGCCATCCCTTAACCTGAGACAAAATGGCCACCCAGGAGAGAATGGGTTAACAGAGCAGAAATAGGGCGCAGAAAAACTTCCAGAAATCTGCTCTTGGGATGAGGAAGTAGAATTGGAAGAATGCAATGGAGTCAACATATTCAGTTCCAGGCTGGAGCAGATTTCCAATGAATCATATGCTCTTTGCATCCCAGGTAGGCCAGTGGATTGGGTAATTATCAATACATAGGGTAGGGTTTCTCCATGTGGGGGAGGTCCATTCTACTGGTTTTAGCAGGAGTTTTGTGAGGGCCTGCAGCTTATTCCATGTCTTCACAAAGGCCAAGACAGTGGGACACTGTTTACTGGCAGTCAAAAGAGGAGCATATAAATACACAGAATCCTTCCTTAGGGTCCTTTTCCATGCTACCCAGAGCAAGAAAGGTACATCGGGTGCAGACAATCTTTTACAGGTTTGTGTCCCCAGGAAAGTTAGATGATACCCATAAAACCAAGTAAGGTTTCATCACCCCTTTCTGCACATGTGAGCAAAGTTTAGTCTTGCTATAGCTCAGTGGTGGATCTTCCCAGATGAATTTTCCCATCAGGGCATTAGTTTTAGAGAAACATCATCAAATCAACATTAAATTTTATTTATTATAGCGCAAATTTCATTGTGAATCAATGCGCTTTCCAGACAATATAAACAACACACTAAAATTACTGCTCTAGATTAAAATACAAATAAAATGCATTAAATCAGCAATATAAAACTATTAACCTACAGTAAAAATGCTTCTCTAAACAGATTGGTCTTTAGCTCCCGCTTAAAAACCTCTAATGAGGGACTATCCCGGATGTATCGTGGAAGAGAGTTCCAGAGGATGGGTGTGGCACAAGAAAATACCTGAGCACCTGATGACTTTAATGCAAACCTCGGAACTTCTAATAGTCCCTCATCTGTGGAATGAAGGAAGCGGAAGGGAATATAGGGACAAAGGAGGTCTTGCAGGTAGCTGGGCCCCTGACCGTGTAAGGCTTTATAGCTCAGCAAACCGACCTTGAAGAAGATCCAACACCTAACCAGCAGCCACTGCAGATAGTGCAAGACAGTTGTAATATGACACGATCTAGACAGGCCAGTCAACAACCTGGCAGCAGCATTCTGCACCAGCTGCAGGTGGCAGAGATCTACCCCGGTAGCCCTAGGTACAGGGCCTTGCAGTAATCTAGATGCGACGTCACAAAAGCATGGACCAGTGTCAGCAAATCACCAGGGGGCTACTAGGTGCTTGATCCTGGTGATGTTCCTCAGATGGTAAAAAGAGGTCTGGACTATAGCCAACACCTGTTCCTTAAGTGTCAAGCCACAATCCAGAACAAGGCCAAGATCTCTCACCCTGTCAGAGGTAAGCAATTGGGAGTCCTCGAGCCTTAGCCCTGAGACTTGCCCAGATTGCACCCTCTCCCCTCCGGTGATCAGGTTCCAACACCAGTACCTCAGTCTTGTCTGGATTCAACTTCAATCAATTGGCCCTCATTCAGCCTTGGATCTCAGCTAGGCAGTTGTTAAGGACCGAGACCGTCTCCTGTTACTCAGGCGCAAAAGACAGGTAAAGCTGAGTATCATCTGCATAGCAGTGAAAACTCAGTCCATACCATCTTATAATGTCTCCCAGCGGCAGCATATACACAGCAAACAAAAAGTGGGACAAAATGGAGCCCTGTTGGACCCCACATAGCACGCACACAGGGACAGAGGAAAAACTCCCCAACACCACCCTCTGTAGCCTGCCAGTGAGGAAAGTTATAAACCAGTTGAGGACTGTACCACCCAGTCCAAAACACACCTGCAGGCACTCCATCAGTACCCCATGATCCACGGTCAACCACTGCCGAGAGATGAAGAAGAATCAGGATGGAACATCTCCCTCAATCCCTCGCTGCCAGGAGATCATTCAGCACCTGAACTAGGACAGCCTCTGTACTATGCCTCTTCCTGAAACCTGACTGGAGAGGGTTGTAGATGTGGTGGGAGTTTAAATAGGTCTCCAGCTGCATAGCCACCACCTCAATAACCTTGCCTAAAAAGGTAGGATAGAGATACAGATTGGAGGATCTTAAATGGCAAATGGGACAGACAAGAGAGGAGCTTGTGTGCAGTTGTCATCTTCAGTGATGCAGTCTTGTCATCCATGGAAAGATGTAGGAGTTTCCACCTATCACATTCCTCCTGCAATGTTTTCAGGAGGGGGATTGATTTGTAGCACAGATACAAGACTAATCTTGGGGTAATATGGAAGCCCAAATGCTTAATGGAGTCACCTGTCCATTTCAAGTCAGCCTGGGAAATCATAGATGGGAAGCTGTGGACATTGAGGGGAATCTTCTCTGTTTTAGAGGAGTTGACCTTCAGCCCTGAGATCTCTGCAAATGAAATGAGGAGGTTCAATAGGGGAGGCTAAGCTCTTCTCCACATCTGACAGGAGGACTAACAAATTATCCATATGCTGTAGTATTCAGAGGCACCATAGCACATCCCAGGTAAAGCCTCATGTCCTCTGATGGATACTGCTAGTGGCTTAATAGCCAAAACAAAGAGCATAGGAGACAATGTACATTCCTCTTGTGTAGCCATCTATAGAGGGAGGAAAGAGGAAGATAGGACTTATGTGGAGGGGAAGGAGTAAAGAGTCAAGACCCATTTACAGAAACAGGGGTCAGCCCATTTTATTGAGGACTATGTTAAGGGCGAAGGTACTCTCATGCAACAGAATTGAAGGCCTTTTTGAAATCCAAGGCAATCACTGTGGGTGGGGTGGGCATGGATCTAGCCACATTCCCAGTTTTCTCACCATGTCTCAGTACCGAGGCTTTGTATGTAGGAGTGCTAGCTCCATTTTGGGAGATGTCAGGATATTAAGCAGCAACCTCAAACCGTCCATATTGCAAGCAAAGTGTTGAGGGGGGGGTGAAGAGGGGCTGGCTGACTTGTACAATGTGTCCTTGTCT
This sequence comes from Neoceratodus forsteri, assembly GCA_016271365.2. Lineage (NCBI taxonomy): Eukaryota > Metazoa > Chordata > Ceratodontiformes > Ceratodontidae > Neoceratodus > Neoceratodus forsteri. The sequence continues at coordinate 1,396,844,969 of CM028129.1, read as the reverse complement.
TTTAACCTGCTCTCTAATGCCTTAAGCTCTGCCTCTCTGGCCTTGTGCCATTTGGAAACATAACCAATTATGCCACCTTGTATAGAGGCCTTAAGGCATTCCAGAGCATAGCCGCTGACACTTGACCTATGTCACTGGTCTTGAAGTAGACATAGCCTCTTCCCGTACCCATTTCATGAATTCAGGGTCTCATAAAGTAAGGGGGTCAAAGCACCAGGTAGAATATTTGGGAAGTTCTAGGCCTTATACCAGCATCAAGAGAACAGGAACATGGTTTGACATGTATAATGGGATGATCTAGGCTAAAGTCACCACATGGGACATGCTGGGGAAGGCCTGCCAAATATCCAGCCAATCAGGAGTGCTGTATATGGGACAGAAGCAAAAGAAGTCCTGTATCGATGGGTTGAGAAACACTGGACATTAGAGAGGGAGAACTCAGACATTAGTACCTTTAGCGCCCTGCTGCTCGGGCATGGGGTTCTAAAGCCCTGGATTAATGATCAAGGGAAGGGTCCAGGATGAAGTTAAAGTCACTGCCTACAAGCACAGGGGCACCATCAGGAGTAAAGAGAGCTAGTGCCTGACTGAAACTGTGAAAGTAATCAGGCTTATCCAAGTTGGGGCCATAAACAGTACCCAGAATGAGAGGATCTTCAGTGGTAGCCATTTTTAGAAGGAGCCCATGTCCATCTGTGTTAGCAGGTTGGGTGCCCAGAGATCACCACAGGGATTTGTGTACCAGAATAGACACTCCCTGTTTAGAGGTTTATATACAGCTGTGCGATTCTGCCACCCATTCTCAGTGCAGCTTTTGGCCTTCAGCCAAGACCAATTTGGTCTCTTGCAGAATGGCCACTCAGCCTTTGAGAGACTTGAGTCTGGCAAGCATCCTCTTCAGCTTCACCAGTGAGTTGAGCCCTCTCAGGTTCCAGGTGGCACAGGGTATATCAACCATCTGGGGATGTGCAATAAAGTTTAGAGCAAAAAATTTCCTCTCCAGTGTTTGAACTGGTCATGCCAGGAGGGGGCTGTCTCCCAAATGGGATCCGTACATTTGTCCGACTTCCAAATGCCCGACAATCAGTTGCCCGCCTCCAAAATCCCAATGCACTTGTAATCCCATGGCACGATTGCCCGACTGCCATTATCCCGACATCTGCTGTTTAATTGGAGCATGCGGCTCAGCTGGGAGACCCCAGCACCAAACAGGATGTCTGCTTCAAGGCAGTCCCCAATCATAAGGGTCTGGGAGGACTCGACTCTGAACCGACTGGCGATGCAATCAAAGATAAACCAGCTGGGCTTGCCAATGACAGTTGCTTTCTGATTGGTCACAGTTTCCACAGCAGCAATTAAACTTTCAGTACCTGGAGTGAACCTGCCACCTCTGAGGAGATGACAGGGATCAGGATCAGTGGCCAGGAACAGGCACTCCAGGTTCACAGATAACAGCATGCTTTTGACAACTTGAGGAAGCTAAAATCAGCTACTGATCCCTCAATGGTCTCCCCGTCCTGCTCCCTAACAAAGTCAAGCTCCACACTCCGAAGTTTCTCATAGACTCCCTCCCCTCTGATCACATAGAGCTTGGCCTGCAGCTGAGCGAACTCTTTGAGGTAGAGGGCCGAACAATCGGCAGAGCAAACAATCTTGTCTTGCCGAACCCTGGCGAAGTCCAGACAGGTAAATTTTTGCACCACTTGCTCCTTGGACCTGATGCAGTTGTTGGTGACAAAGAAGACCCCTTTGCCACAGCCTCACCATTCCAGATGACTCCATCGCAGTCAAACAGCACTGTCTCCATCTTGGCCAGCAGTTCCCAGACCTGCGAGCCCCCGCAATCTCTTGCATCCCTTGCTCACTGCACCTGCTGCCTTGCTGGATCTTCTGGGGAAAATTATGTCACCCTGTAGCAGGGGAGCCACCAACCACTGCTTTGCCCGACTCCCAAACAGCAACGTTTAATATAATGCTATATTTATGTTATTGGCTGTTGGCTTTACGGTCGAGAATTTGGAGTTGGGCAATTGAGTTGCGGTATTTCAATAGTCGGGCTGATGTATCAGTCAGGAAATTAGAGTTTGGCATCTAAGCGTTGGTCATTTGATTGTTGGGCAAACGTACTAGACCCTCTCCAACCATATAGAGGATCACGTTGAAACAGTTATCAGCAAAATCCTAGTAAAAACAACATGAAAATCACAGAGGAGAACACAGTAAAGAACTGTAAATAGAACAGCAACCCAATATAGAAAATCACAATAGCAACTGAATCAGCTACACAGCCAGGCCAAAATAGAGGCCCAAGACTAGGAGGGTCACTGAGAAACCTATCAAAAGGAGAGGGTGTTCAGTGCCTACTACCCAGTGGTAATGGGAAAAGGAACAAGGGAGACAGGTAGTGTAGCAAACAAGTGGGGTTTCCCCTCCAGCACTTGTGGTGAGACAGCAAGGAAACAGGGATACCCTCATGAAGTACCTGACCATGCTCAGTAACATGGGAGGGGGACTGAATCTCAGGCACACGCTAGTGACAGGGGAGGGGCACACAATTCACATCTCAGAAAACCTAGCTGCATTGCTTAGAAGCCACCCTAAAAGGTTATATATTGTAGTTCTTTTGGCGGTCTGCAGCAGGTCCACCAAGGGATAATAGAGGGGAGAAAATTAGAGAGAATTAACATCTCCAACTGCCCACTCGCCGAGCACCATGGCTGCGCAATGTGCAAAGGGCCATAAGCACCACATCTCAATGTTCCACCCAGATGGGAAAGGTAGATATAGTGAACTGAGACAGTATAACAATTACAAATGAGAAGAGAAATGACAGCCCCCCGCTGACCAGCTACCCAGAAATGAACTGAATACTGATCAGAGGTGTGCCAGCAGCATAGCCCTGGACAAACATATATTATCTGGCATGCATATCAGAGTAAGTGGGGGAGTGGGAAGGTATTACCTCTCAGGCCTTGGAGTTGTTATGACCTGGGAAGGCAGCTGAACATAGGTAGTAGCCCGACTGCTTTAGCAGCCGTAACTCAGGGCTGGGGGGTATAGATGCTCCTATGAAGAATGAAATACAAGGCAATATTCTGCATAATGCAGGCCCACCTACTTGGAAGCAAGTATTGATCCAGAAGAAACCCTGAGATCAAATATTAAGCCCCATAACTTAAACAATCTTAGCAGACATCACAGTGTAATAGTCCAGAAAGGGTATTGGGACAGGAAACAGTGTCTTGTAAAATACATGTGTAAGTCCAATACAATGTAACACATTACAGGTCACTTTGAGTCCAGGGCTGAAAGTCAGTGATGTGGGAGGGGATACTGTGGATGAGATCAATATGGTCCAGGAGAAGCCCACATAAATCTTGGTCAGCAGTGGAGAGCCTTGTTGTTGCCTCCTTAAAATAAAACTGTACACCCTGGAGTACATGAAATATGGCTTCCTATGCCATGTGGTAGATGTCGGGAGACCTGCTTAGTCCACTAGTGTTTGTTGAAGCACAGTATACTGGTTGGGATGAATGGGTGCACCACCTACATCATCTGATTAGGTGAGGGAGACCAAACGTTCACTCCAGTTGCTTGAGGGGGTGGGCAGAGTCACCAAATCTTTCCGAGTACTTGTGGTAACACCCAAATGTACTCATCCATGGAGTCTTAATGTCTGTGAGGGTCCTCTGGTTGCTGGAACTGATCTTGAGGGTAGTCCAGAGGCACAGCCTCTATGGGTTGTGAAACAGTAAGCCCTGTCAGGTGTATCACCGCTAGTAGAGGACTCCAGGTATTTCTGGAGTAAACACTGTTCACTACCACTAGCAAGGCTAACATTTGCAGCACACCGTTGTGGACTATCTGGAGCATTGCTGGGTAGTTGAGGGAAAATAGGATCTCTAAAGAAGCTAGACATTTCCTGATCATGGTGAACTTCCTCTGGTGATTTGAAAGGTCCACCAAGTAATCCTGATAGAAGTACACTGGATGACCCTGCTAGGATCTACCACTGGTCGTCGACTAAATTTTTGTCAAACGACCAGACAGCGAAATGACATTTTGCAGTCGGCTGCCGGCTTTGTATGAAAACAAGTGTTTTCTTTGGGGGGCTTTGCCCCCGAACCACCCACATGGGGGGCTGTGCCCTCTGCACCCCCCCAACTTGGATTGTCAACCCAGAGTCAGAGCTGATTCGGGGCAGGACCCATGACAGACAGTGCCAGGTTCCAGAGGGTACCCTACAGTGACATGGCGCTGTTGTCGCTGTAGGGGACTGCACTGTCAAAATGTCACTGACAGTGCGGTATACCACCCTGCTAGGTGAGGGGGCCTCACTCACTTGCGTAGTGGTGGATGTTTTCATTAATAGGGAACTAGAGAAGTATGTGAGGATTGGCTGCAATTGCTCCCCTGGCTTTGGTTTGGGGCAAGGGAGCAGTAGGCCCCTTCAATCTCTGGTGGCAGGCAGCTTGGCATGTTCAGAATCACAAACTTTTGTCACATGACTGCAAGAATTGAAAAATTCTGTACCTCAAGGGCCCCCGGGAACTTGACAAACCTGATATCATCTCATCAACTTTGATTCTCTAAATAATCAACTTTGTCCAATTAATAATGAATTTTTCTGTCTTGTTCTCACAGCACAGCTGAGCTTACAGATGGCCAGACGGGGAATCCACCACCACAGCCCTGGATTCTACTGCATCAATCCTGGTACCAATGTGGAGAATGTCCTTTGACATTTGCGCTGCAGAGAGCTTAAAAAGTTAGTGGATTCTTGAGCTTTTAGTATGTCTATTGCATATGGATTACCATGTCTGGTGGCAGTAGTGTATATTCACAATGAACAGGTGTCTTAAGGGTGACCTGCAAAGAACCGGAGCAGCCCGCTCCCATCCCCACATACCTTCTAGTACTGCTGCAGGAGTTCAGGGCTGCAGTCATCTTTATTTTTAATGCCAGGGTTAAATTTTACTCAAAGGTTGAATGCAAAAGTGCAGAGCGGGTCTTGAGCAAGCAGGTGCAAGTGCTTATGGGTATTACACCCATTTAGTGACGTGCCAAACACCACTGATCTTACTGTAGCAGCAGTGGCGGTAGTTTATTATACTTATTTTATGGCTTCCACGGGGGTCTTGATACCTGAAATATTACATACAGCAACACCTGAACAAGTTGTTGCTGTAAGTAATATTTCAAGTTGATCGTGACCCACTCTGTACGTCCACGTTCGGTTGTTAATTTTGGCTTTTTAGTAAAACTTAACCCTGGCATTAAAAATAAATATGATTGCAGCCCTGGACTCCTGCAGCAGTACTAGGAGGTATGTGGGGACAGGAATGAGATGCTCTGGCTCTTCGCAGATCACCTTTAATATAGTCTCGTTTTGGTTTTTTGCAGGTTTCTTAATTTGCAGGAAGTTTGGGAAAATGTGCTGCGCAATTTGTTGATCTCCAACTGGAAGATGCATACAGGAAAAAGCGGTCACTGTGTACTGAAGAGGACTGTTTTTTAATTCTATGTAGTCTTGCATTTTCTTATATTTTACTAGTATCTTAATAAAGTAGTACACTGCCTGCATATACACTTACTGAACATTTTTCTGAATTCTGAAACATGTAAGATATGGGTCTGTCAATAAACTGCTGTTTGGAAATATGTTTTTTCATTATTTTTGTGCTGTCTTGATATTGGGTATGTATGAGAATGTTGTGGATCCAGGAGTGTTCTTCATATTTTAAAATATTCTGAATCTCTGTAGTATTTTGTGGTGCAAGTGCTGTAGAAAGTTATCATGTCCTCAGTGCCATATAGAAACAGGACATATTTTCAGTTACTCTGTCTATTCACCATTATAAACAAGCATCTGTCAATACCAAATGTTTGCTTGCTGATATTAGCATTGGAAATGCAGGAGTTAGACAGATGCAGAGTAAGAATGGCAGTGAAATACTGAACTTTACACCAACCCCACCTCCACCCTGCAGAGACGGACAGGCATTGGGGCATGCATTTGGGTTGTTGCCCATAACGTTCATGCCATTTCACCTCACCCTATCCTGCAGACACTGACAAGTGTTGAGGTGTGCCTTGGGGTGTTCGACTTTACAGGCACCCCACTCCATAAGGAGGTATGCTGAAATGGGTGCAATATAGAATGGGGTGAACTGTGGGGCCGAAGAGTCCAAGGCACAGTTCGATGCCTGTCAGTGGGTGCAGGGTGGGTTGGAATGGCCAGAGCATTATAGTTTGCAGTCCAAAGGCAAATTTTCAACATGGCCATTTTGTGGCCCCCCACCTCATGAAAGCATCTGGGACCTCTTCTCATGAACAGTGGCACTGTGATTTTGTCAATGTGTCCCAAAATTTGAGTTTCCACAGCGACCGTGCCATTGTGCACCATATGTACGAAAACACAGATCGGGCAGGATGTGAAGAATGACAGCTGTACCATTCATAGGGAGGTGTGAAGAGATGGCAGTGTTGAAAATCTGTAGTGAAAGTATTAAAAATGCTCAAACTTCCAAGCATACATGGAAACTGTGCAATGCATATGCATAACACAGTCATTTAGTGGAATTATGTCATCAAATTTTCAACATAGGCATTTTGTGACCTCTGCTCATGAACACTGTTACTATGGTTTTCTTAATCTGTCCTGAACATTGATTTCACACAGCAACCGCGGTATTCTGCGCCAGATGTGTAAATGCATATTTCGGGCAGGATGTGAAAAATGACAGCTGTACTATTCATAAGGAGGTTGGAAAAAATGCCAGTGTTGAAAATCTGGAGTGAAAGTACTACAAATTTGCGAAGTTATGAGGGTGCGTGGAAACTGTATCATGCACGCTTGTAACACAATCATTTTATGGACATTTGCCACCAAATTTTCAACATAGGCATTTTGGGACCGCTGCTCATGAACAGAGTCACTGTGATTTTACATACAAACATATGAACATACGAATCTGCTAGCAGAACACATCAATCGGTCTATGTAAGTCTTTCTGAGTGTGCAGCTAGTACCCTAGATTGCAGCTGCCCCAGCCTCCTCCTCCTCAGTTCCTCCCCCGCTTGTCCCTGCCTCTGCCCCCAACTCTTCCTCTTGCTTTATCCCACTCACCCTTAAAGCTATTAACTGTCCTACATGTTACCACCCCCTCTGGCAGCGCATTCCAACTAGATACCACCCTGTCAGAGAAGTGGTGCCTCCTCATTTACCTCTTGAAACTTCCCCCTTCCAACATTAGTACATGCACCCTCATCTCGCTTCCACTCCTCACTTTAAACACCCCCTCAGTGCTAGGATTATTTACCTCTCAGATATTTAAATGCTTTGATCATATCCCCCCATCCCTCCTCTCCTCCAGTGTGTTCATGTTCAGCTCCTTCAGTCTAACTTCATATTTCTTTCCTTCCAACCCCTTTAACATTTTTGCTGCCCTCTTTTGCACCCCCTCCAGTAACTTTATATTTCTCCTCAGGTATCATCTCCAGTATTGCACATAGTACTCTAGGTGCGGTCTGACCAATGATCTATAGAGAGGTAGGATCACATCCCTGTGTCTGGATGAGAACCCCCTTGTGATACACTCCAGCATCATGTTTGCCTTTGCTGCTGCTCTCGTACAGTGGGCTGACTTTTTCATTCTCCCAGTTACCAACACCCCTAGGTCCTTCCCCTCCTCTCTGATCCCCAACCAATAGTGGAAACTGTGCAATGCACACTTGTAACACAGTCATTTTATGAACTTTTGTCACCAAATTTTCAACATAGGCATTTTAGGACCTCTACTCATGAGCAGTATCACTGTCATTTTCTCAATCTATCCAAAAAACTGATTTCCAACAGTGACCGCGCTATTCTGAGCCAGAAGTGCGAAAACACATTTTGGCCAGGATGTGTAAAATGATGGCTGTACTGTTCATAAGGAGGTGTGGAAAAATGCCAATGTTGAAAATCAGGAGTGAAAATATTACAAATTTGTGAAGTTACGAGCGTGCGTGGAAACTGAGCAATGCATGCTCGTAAAACAGTCATTTTTTGGATTTTTTCACCAAATTTGCAACATAGGCTTTTTGAGAGCCCAGCTCATGAACAGTGGCACTGTTCTTTTGTTAATCAGTCCCAAAAGGTGATTCCATGCAGTGACCGCGAAATCACCTTTCGGGACCGAATAATGCCATGACAGTGGCTGAATTCGTGAGGAGGGGACCCAATAACCCCATGTTGAAAATTTGGTATCAAAATTCCCAAAAATGCCCGAGATATGCACCAAAGTTGAAAAAACCCTATTTATACTATTATGCAGCTTGCTGGCATGTCTTCAGTTCGTGGTCAGCTTTGAAGAGTGCAAACGTGTTCCCGGTCCACCGAAGAGTGTTGCGCTGGGCTCCAGAAGTAAGTATGGGGTGAGAGGGGGTGTGGGGAGGCAGGGGCACAGAGGGTGAGTGCGGGTTGGGGGAGGGGCCATTGGACTTAACAAGGGACTGTTTTCTGTTTTACAGGTTTAAAGAAAAAAAAAACAGAAAACATCAAAGGCCTTTTTTTTTAAACAGGGACATGTGGCATGCTGGAGTGGGCTCCCAGCATGCCACCTGAGTGTTTTGGGAGAGGCTGTAGCCAATGGGGAATTGGGCGTCCCCGTCGGCACACAACAAATTTAGGGTGGGGACATTATGCCGATGGGGAGTGGGCTCCCCCATCGGCAAATTTGCTGTGAAGGGTGGGGACTGAGGCTTATGGGGATTGAGGCCCCCATCGGCAAAGAAAGACTGTTGGGGGGCACATGATGCTGAGGGGGATTGGGCACCCCCTTGGCACACAACAAATGGGGAAGGGGTTACAGTATGCCGACGGGGAGTGTGCTCCCTGTTGGCAAATGTACTTGGTCGGGGTCATGTGGGACGGCAAGGTACCGCCCTGCAATGACGGGTCACTCCCTCATTGCAATGAAATAGCTGATGCTGCAATGACGAGGCGGCCCCTGATTGCAGCAGTGAAAAAGTTTCAACTTGGTGGCACTTCTGCAGAACCAGTGTCATCAGGACACTGGACCTGCATTGGTCCACTAATGCCAAGCCCCCAAATGCAGTGCCCCATTGGCTGCCACAGTGCCGCACCTCCACAATCCACTTCTTTCCTAAGCTGCTGCATAATGTTTCTTGTGCATGCATGCAAGCAAACATAAAAATGTTTCCCAGGCATAGTTGTTTGAATGGTGAATGAATGAGAGCATGCCACAGTCTAATACCATAATGCTTCCTGGTGTCCCACACTGAATGACAGTGTTTCTCAATCCTACTACAGTATTACAATCACATCTGAACCTAAGAGGGAAGGAAATGTTTTATTTTCTAAAATTCTGGACAACAGATTCTATCTAGGTTATACATCAAAATCAGTGATGTAATGTACTTTTATTTATGTATTTATTTATTTAGAAAAGTTTTCACCAGGAAAGACAGAATGAACTCTAAACAGCTCATTTCCAGAAGTGTCCTGGGGAAGGGGTTACATAAGGGGGAGAGCAAAAATCAAAGAACACAGTGTGCAAATCAAAATACAGTGCAAAAACAAGCCAGTACAAATACAATGTTAGGAGCACGATAATGTGAACAGATAGCTATAAAATGACTTTGGACATGGAGTGCAATCAAAATACAGTGCAAGACAAGCTAGTACAAATACAATCTAAGAAGGGAACCAAGTACTATAATGAAGGGTAATAAGATGGTAAAACCAGCAGGGTGGGGCAGGGAGTGGAGGACATGTGGCAAATGGGAGAAAAGGTAGCCAAGTTCTGCTCTCTACCAGGATGCTGAGAACCCTGTGAGGGGACTGGGAGCTGGCAAGTTTCTGGGAGGAAGAGAATGAGGGGGAGAAGTAGCACGGGTGAGACAGAAGGTGTAAAGTAGAGAATGGGCAAAAAGGCAACAAAAACCTGTTCCAGACCAGGATGCTGAGAACCCTGCAAGGGGACTAGGAGCTGGCAAGTTATTGGAGAGAAAGAGAAAGAGATTGACAGGGGGAAGTAGCAAGGGTGAGAGAGAAGGTGGATGGTAAAACCAGCAGAGTGGGGGACAAGGGGAGGAGGACATGTGGAGGATAGGAGAAAAGGCAGCCAAAACCTATTCTCCACCAGGATGCTGAAAACCCTGCGAGGGGACTGGGTGCCGGGCAAGTAATGGAGAAAGAGAGTGATGGGGAGAAGTAACAAGGTTGAGACAGATGGTGGGGGAAGGGCAGAGTCGGGAGAACAATGGGGGGTGGGTAGGTAAAGGTTGGCTGAGGAAGGGCAGAGTCAGGAGAACAATAGGGGTGGGTAGGTAAAGGTTGGCTGAGGAAGGGCAGAGTCAGGAGAACAATAGGGGTGGGTAGGTAAAGGTTGGCTGAGGAAGGGCAGAGTCAGGAGAACAATAGGGGGGTAGGTAAAGGTTGGCTGAGGAAGGGCAGAGTCAGGAGAACAATAGGGGTGGGTAGGTAAAGGTTGGCTGAGGAAGGGCAGAGTCAGGAGAACAATAGGGGGTAGGTAGGTAAAGGTAGGAGGAGGAAGGGCAAAGGAGGGAGGCCAATAGGGGGACATTAGGTAGAGATAGACTAGGAAGGGCAGCATGGGGAGTTGATAGGGAAGGTGGGTAAGGGGATGGCAAGGGGAGAAAACAAGGGATTAATAGTAGTTGCAGCGGAGAACAATGTGTCTGCATTGGAGGAGAGCAGGGAAAACAGCGTGGTGGGGAAGATGACTGTGAGGCCAATAGGTAGGGTGGGCTTGGGGTGGTGAGGTTTGCAAGAGATTAATTGCAGTTTCAGTAGTGAATGGTGTGTCTGCATAGGAGGAAAGCAAGGGAATGGCGATATTGGGCTGAGTGAATATTGGGAGGGAGGGAGTTCCAGATATTAGGGAATTTATACGAGAAGGTGGCTCATCCAGATGATGTACGCCGAGGTGGCAGGGCAAGCCTTCTGTGTGTGGACGACTGGAGGGAATAGCAGGAAGGGGGAGGGATAGAGAAAAGGGAGGACAAGTAAGGTGGCAGGGAGCTGAGTCAGCACTTCTCTACAATATTTGGTGTGTGAGACAGGCATCTGGTATAGAGGGATGGGAAGGAGAGAGAGAGAGAGAGAGGTATAGAGATTGCAGTGGTGGGTGAGAGGAAAGCAGCCAAGTATATAGCGGCAGAAGAAATTGAAGAGAGTGTTCAGTCTGGATAGGGTGGTCTTAGGGGCAGAATTGTGGACATTGTGCTAGTCTGAGCAATGCGCAAACTTCTGTCACTCGCATTGAACGCTGTCTGCCAGCATATTACCTACTCACTCAAAATAACAGAATAATTTGAGTAAAAAATGAGATAGGTAGTCCTAATCCTATACATTTCTTGTCATCAATCCTGTATGCCCTCTTTTAAATATTACACAAGCAAATTGTAGCTAATTCTGGACCATCTGAAAGACTCATGAATGACCATGGAACTCCTCTTATAAATGGATCAGTATTACAGAGGCTTGACATCTAGAGAAGTGAAAGATGGAGAATGGGCACATAGTACGGCTTCAGCAGTCAGTGCAGCTACATCGAGAACTGTTTGCCTGCATCTCCCCCCTTTCTCTTAAAAATAGACCAAAATAAATGAACTTGCTAAAATATGACGTTATTCTAATCAGTTCAGTTAATTGCACTTTTCCAGTTTAATTGCTTCCAAATACTGTATCACCCATGTAATCTATCTCATTGATGAGCACAGAACTCATCACACTAATTGTTCATGTAACCATCCAGTCCCCTGGGGTTTCTAGAATCCCCTCAGTATCACTGCAAGGCGGAGAGAGACAGCTAGTAACTAACTAGTTAAGTGGGTTTTTCACCTGCTGATTCTTCTGTTTACTTGGCTTCAGCTGAGATGGAAGTGATGAGCTCATTTGGAACTCTCGCATCAGCATAAGCATTAGCCAACTGTGAGAAGGGAATTTAGAATCTTGAAATGAGGGTCACTTGGAGTCTGTAATTGGAAGAAGGAGTGAGAACTACTCAGCTGAGGGCTCTGAGTTGAGGGCCCTGCATTCTCACCCTATTCTGGGTATTCTCCAGTTTGCCAAGAGAAGTGGTGGAAGCCGTTGTCTACAGCAGGATCTCCTGATTTTCATCCCTGGAGGGGTGAAAAGGATTGTTAGTGGATGGATCCAAGAGGCAACCCCCTTTTTGATCCATGATGTTTTGAAGCTGCCTGTAATGTCTAACAGTGAGTAGGATCTGACTTTTGCTGTAGAAAGCAAGTACCTGTGGTGTTGTATTCTCTGACTAAAAGGGAATTGCACAACATTTCTGTGAATTCAGAAGTGTGAGAATGTTCTCACTTACAGCTGGCTGAAGTGTGTGATGTCCAGAGGTATGACTATATCACATTGTTTGGGACTTTAGTTTTCCATTGCCAGTGTAGTGATTCAAATGCTGGATGCCATAGTTTCATTCAATAAGCATTTTCCAAAGTGAATTTCCGAATGTTTAAGGTGTAGCTCTGAAGGAATGGCTGAGTATGGATTTGGGAACAAAGGGTGGGCACACCCCCATCTGGAGTAACCAGTTCAGGACTAACAGGTTCAGTAAGGGTGCCTGGTTACTTTAGACAAAGGGCCAATGTCTAAAAAGAATTTATCCCCCGAAGTGGACTGTGCTAGTTATCAGCGAAATGTGTGTTAGGCTGTGGCCGGTGCCACTAGAAGCAAAGTTTCAAGGTCCTACGACATGTGGGAAACAAAGTGCAAGTGTCCTGTTAGCAAATGTGTTTTTAGTTGTGGCCAGTGACACTGGAAGAAATGTCCTATGTTATATGGGAATACAAGTGCAAGATGTTCTATGTCCTACAGTGTGGGAATAAAAAGAGTTTTTGTCAGATACAGTTGATTTGTTGTTCTGCAAGTTCCTAGTACCACGATGTGTAAACCTTGGGGGTCCACCCTTGCTTTAGAGAACATCTTTTAGAATAAAGTCACACTCTAAAACCCCAGCTATGGTCTGGACAGTTACATTATTGCTTCCTGTGTGGAGTTACTGGGTACCCCTCCAGAAGTTAGGTCTAGCATAGCCCTAGCAAAAAGTTCTCTCCTCAGGACCTAGTTATTGTAAAATACCTAATAGGTCATGTTGCTTTTGTATACCCGCACCCCTTTTAATCTCTAGAGTAATGAGTCTGGTATACATTCCCAAAGCTAGGGGTGGTGCCAATTGTCTAAATGTGTTTCTGAAGTCTGTGCCCAGTTATGGATGCCAGGGGTAGCTAACTGTGTAAAGCAACGGGGGGGGCTTAACACTCAGAATTCTCGATGCTTGACACACAGCATCATGAAAGGGGGAGGGAAAGCAAAAATAATTTCTTCAGTTGAAAGTACATCTATATCATGCACTGGCAGCCTGTGTCTCCCCTTTTTCCTTAAAAAGGGTTCAAAATAAATGCACGAGATGAACAGTGACATGCACTCCTGATCCATTCATTTGAACCTTTAGAGTGCAGCATATTATAACTAATTGGCATGCAATCCATCTCAGAAATGAACACAGAACTCATCACACTAATTGTTAAATATTACAGAGGCTTGACACCCAACATTGTGAAGGGGGAGGGTGGGCGGAAATCATAGCTTTAGTTGATAGTGCAGCTACATGGAGCACTGTCTACCTTTGTTTCCGTTTCCTTCAGAAATAGTTAAAAAGATATGATTGAGCTGAACTGTGACATGCACTTATAGAAACATAAAATTTGACATCAGATAAGGGCAGCTTGGCCAACCCGTCTGCCCATTCTTCGCTGCCTGTCCTACAGTATTACTGTGGATCCTATTTGATCTCTGTCCCTCCCCTTGCTTCCCAGATAAGATTCCATTGTGCCTATCCCATGCACACTTGAAGCCCACCACTGTTTTTTCCCCCTCCACCTCTGCTGGAAGACTGTTCCAGGCATCCACCACTCTTTCAGAGAAGAAGTACTTCCTCGTATCGCTCCTATATTTTCCACCTCCAGCTTTATATCATGTCTTCTTGTTCTAGGGCACATTTTTTTCTGAAACATACTCCCCTCCTGTACCATATTTAATGCTATGAGGTAATTAAAGGTCTCTATCTTGTCGCCCCTCTTCCTTCTCTCTTCCAGGGTGTACATATTGAGTCCTTTAATCTCTTCTCACAGGGCTTTTGATCAGACCCTCCATCATAATTATCATCCTCTGGACAGCCTCTACACCGTCTGTGTCCTTCCTCAGATGTGGTCTCCAGAACAGGATGCAGTAGTCCAGGTGGGGTCTCACCAATGATTTATACAGTGGCAACAGCACCTCCCACTTTCTGCTAGCATCACCTCTCCCTGTGCACCTCAGCATCCCACCCACCTTACCCACCAGCTTGTTGCACTGTCTTGTGACCTAGAGGTCATCAGATATGATTATCCCCAAGTCCCTTTACTGTTTGGTGATTTTCAATACCTCTTTTTCCATTTTGTACTCAGTCTCTCAGTTTCTGTGCTCTAGGTGCTTGATTCTGCACTTTTTTGCACTAAAACCCAGCTGCCATGCCCCTGACCACTCCTCGAATTTTTTCAGGTCTGTGCACATTCTTTGCTCCCCCCCTTCCCCCAGAGAGTCTACCTTATGCAGATTTTGGTATAATCTGCAAAGAGACATACTTTCCTTTCCAGTTCTTCTACAATGTCACTTATAACAACATTAAAGAGTACTGGTCACTGTACTGAGCCCTGAGGCACCCCACTGGTCACCTTCCCTTCCCTGGAATGAACTAATTTGCTGCCACCCTCCATTGCCAATTCATTAACCAATTTCTTACCCTGCTTACTACTGTAGGACCCATCCTTAAGCTGCCCAGTTTTCTCATAAGTCTCCTATGTGGTACAGTGTTCAATGCCCTACTAAAATCTAAGTAGACCACATCCACCACTTCACACTGATCTATTTTCCGAGTCACCCAGTCAAAGAAATTGATCAGATTTATTTGACATGACCTCCCTTCCCCCATGAATCTGTGCTGCCTTGGGTTCTGTAAACCATTGAATTCAAAACACTCCACAATCCTTTCCAGCAACTCCATTACTTTTCCTCCACTGATGCCAGACTGACCAGAGTATTATAGTTGCCAGCCTCCTCCCTGCTACCACTTTTATGAAGGGGGACTACATCTGCCCTCCTCCAGTCCTCTAGAAACACTCATGCTTCAAGTTGTTAAATAGGGCTGTCAGAGGTGCAGCCAGCATCTCTCTGAGCTCACTCGATACCCTCAGGTGTACAATGTATGGCCCCATAGCTTTATTCACTTTCAAATTTGCGAGTCCCATCAGGACTTTCCTCTGTAAATGGACTTGTGCCTACCTCCCTCCTCCTAATGCTCCTTCTGCTATTATGTGGTCCATCTCCTTCACCTTCCTCTGTGAAGACTAAAGAAAAGCATTTGTTCAGGATCTGCTTTTTCCTGATCCTGCTCTGGACAGTTTCCCCAGCCCTTCCAAACCTCACAATCCCTCAGTTTTTATGTTGATTAGCGAACGTGCAAGCAACATATTGTGGTAGTTTGGAATAGCAAGTTTTGGAGGCGCAGTCATGTTGTGGCCAATGACACCACTGCTTTTTCAGGCTGGGCTCTGTGGCACGAATGAAATAGCACGCTGTCTATGACAGTAGTGCAAAAGCGTGCCACCAACTTGAAACAATTTTACCGCTGCAGTGAGGGAGCGACCTGTCATTGCAGGGCATGCCTTGCCTGGTGTAACATTTCAATAAACATGGTGGGTGGCGGCTGTCTTTGACCACCTGTCACAATCCCCAGGAAGCCGACTTTAGAGATTGCCTAATCCCCCTGTCAACATATGTGCCCCCCTTTACTGTTTTGTCTGCCGAGGGGGTGCCCAATCCCCCTCAGCATCATCCCCTCAAAGACAGACACGCTTGCCGACAGGGGGCTTGGTCCTGCCCCCACCCAAATTGTGTGCCACACTGGGAGCCCACCCCAGTGTGGCTAACATGACCCCGCAAACAAATGGGACACACTGGAAGCCCACACCAGTGTGCCTAACACCTGTTAAAAAAGAAAATGGAACACACAAAAAAAAAAGTACATAATTATGTGGGGAGTAGTGCAATGTAATGGCTGTGGGGCAGCAGTCTTCTGGGAGACTTTCTGGAGGCTGAGATGCTGCCCTATTTGCAGACAACTCTCTTCCCTGAGGGAGAAATTTGCCCGTCTTCAGGCCACACTGGACAGCAGTAAGGGAACCTTCCCCCAGGCCAGACTGGATGGTAAGAAGGGAACCTCCTCCATCCAGGGAGCACCACAGCCACCATCACTGCCTCAGAGGTTGCAAAGAAAGCACAGCAGTTGGACCACAGTGGGCTCAGGGAGGGTGAGGATGGTGGAACAGAGGCACACCCAGTCAGTTGTTCCACTCCACAATCCATACACCATTCTGGGGGAGCACAGCTCCCCTATGGATGCACCCACAGAGGAGATTAAGGAGGCTGAGGACACCTGTCACAAGGAAGTCCCACAGGAAGGAGGCAGAGGACACCACAAGGAAAAGAAGCAGCTCCTGGTGGGGGACTCAATTATTAGGGGGATAGAACTGGAGGGAGCAGGGAAAACTGAAGTAAGGTGCCTGCCTGGTGTCATGGCTTGGAGGGACAGGAAGCGCATCCTCAGGATCATGAGAACAGCTGCAGGAGTCTGAGCTGGACATCATTGTCCACCTAGGGACAAATGACTTGGCTCAACATGAGATTAGAGCAGTGCAGAAGGACTTTGTAGAACTGGGGAGGGGCCTAAGACAAGTCAACACAGTATCCTTCTCAGAGGTGCTGCCTGTCAATGGCATGAGTGAGACGAGGTACTTTGCACCATGCAGTTTAATGAATGGTTGAAAAATGGTGTGGAACAAAGGATTTGGATTCATTGCGACTGGGGTTCCACCTGGAGGACACCAGCCTATACTGGCAGGATGGTCTGCATCTGTCCAGGAAGGAACAAGTCTTTTGATCAACGGTTTAAATGCTTCATTGGCAAGCTTTTAAACTAGTCAAGGGGAGGCACTGATAAGCAGCAGGAAAATCCCAGCCTCTCCCTACAAAACAGGGTACTAAATGAGAAAAGACCAAGGTAGATAGGTCAGTGGGGATGCTGCAACTGAAGGTAAAGCCATCAAAAATGGAAAGCAATGAGTACCAATGCCCATAGTCTGAGTAACAAGCTTCCTGAATTAGTGGCCTTGATGGAGGAGGAACATCTGGATATCATGGCAGTCACAGAAACATGGTTCACACAAAACCATGACTGGGACGTAAACATACCAGGATACACTATCTACAGGAGGGACAGAGAGGGTAATAGAGGAGGAGGAGTAGCTCTTTACATAAGGGAAGGAATCAAAGCAGCAAAACAAAAGGGAAAACAGGGAGGAGAAGAAGCACTGTGGGTCAATTTGGAGACTGGCAATGGCACCACAATCCGCACAGGGTTTGTATACAGACCCCCTTCTCAGGGGGAGGAAATGGACAGGGAAATGATAGAAAGTATATTTAGTAAGGCAGAAAAAGGGGAGATATTGCTGATGGGTGATCTGAATATGCCAGATGTTAACTGCAGTGCAGTTGCAGCAGCCACTTCGAAGAGTGGGGTTATTCTAGATGCCACAGGGGGCATGCTTTAGACAACTAGTATTGGAGCCCACTTGAGAGGAGCAATTTAGACCTGGTTCTCTCAAATGGAGATGAAGAGAGGATCACAGATGTAGAAGTGGGTAGCCATCTGGGAACTAGGCCATCCAGAACAGTATGGTTCACAATAAACACAGCAATAGAGTCAAGCCATACAAAGGCAAAAGTACTGGACTTTAGGAGGGCTGACTTTGTAAAAAATGGGTGAGTGTCTAAGGAATGCACTAGCAAATGGGCAGGAAGGAGGGTGGAAGAACAATGGGGAATAATAAAACTGCCATCACAGAGGTAACTAGCCTTTGTGTGAAGCAAATAAACAAAACTAAACGATGTAAGAAACCACTATGGTTCTCAAAGGAAGTGGCAGTGAAGGTTCAAGAGAAAAGAAAGCTTTCAGGTACAAGGAATAACAAAAGGAGCAGGACAGAGAACTGTATCAGTTAAAGCAAAGGAAGCTGGGAAGGCAGTCAGAACAGCAAAGCCCCAAACTGAGGAAAAGATAGCCAACTCAGTTAAGAAGGGGTAAAACTTTATAGGTACATCAGGGAGCTTAAGGAAGACCAAGGGAGGGATAGTGAGGCTTAATAAAGGGGGGTGGGCAGAGGGTGACTGTGAAAGGCAGAGATACTAAACAAATATTTTGCTCTGTATTTACAAAGGAAGAGGGAGGTACCTAAAACAAACAGAGAAACACTCTGATTCAGAAGTTGATACCAGTCCATTTACAGAAGAAAGGTTTCTGAAAGAACTCTTAAAACTGAAGGTGGACAAAGCAATGGGGCCTGAAGGATTCATACCAGAATTCTAAAGAACTAAGGGTGGAATTAGTGACACCACTGACTACCCTATTTAACAAATCATGGGAGGATGGGGTGGTACCCGAGGACTGGAGAAGGGCAGATGTGATTCCCTCCACAAAAGTGGGAGCAAGGCAGAAGCAGGAAACTACAGACCTGTTAGTTTAACCTCAGTGGTAGGGAAAATGATGGAATCACTTCTGAAGGAAAGAATTGTTGAGTATCTAGAGGCCAGAGGGGCACAGGACCCAAGGCAGCATGGATTCACAGTGGGAAGGTCATGCCAGACAAATCTGATAGATTTCGTTGACTGAGTGACCAAAGTAGTAGATCAGGGAGGGGCTGTGGACATGGCCTATCTAGACTTTAGCAAGGCATTTGACACAGTCCCACACAAAAGATTAATATACAAGTTAGCTAGCCTGGGAGTGAGTCCCAAGATAACAGCCTGGGTAAAAATTGGCTGGAGAACAGGACACAGAGGTAATAGTAAAATGGAGTCCACTCTGAAGAAGAGGGGTTACTAGTGGGTACCACAGGTTCAGTATTAGGACGGTCCTCTTCAATGTCTTTATAAGCGACATTGCAGAGGGACTGGAAGGAAAAGTAGATCTCTTTGCAGATGACACAAAGATCTCAACAGAGTTGATGCACAAGGTGGGGTGGAAAGGATGAAAAGGGACTTGGCAAGGTTAGAGGAATGGTCAAATGTATGGCAGCTTAGATTCAATGCTAAATGTGCAAGGTAATGCACCTGGGAAACAAAAACCCAGGGAAGGTACAGAATGGGGTGAGATACTAACAACAACAAAAATGGAAAGGGACCTGGGGGTAGTCATATCAGATGACCTAAGGTGGGCAAGCAATGTGAGAGGGCAGCAAGGAGGGCTGGGGGATACTGGGATGCGTAGGGAGGCATCACCAGTAGAAAACAGGAAGTTATTATCCCTCTGTACAGACAGCTGGTCAGACCCCATCTGGAGTACTGTGTGCAGTCTCTGGAGACCCAGTCTTGCAAAGACATAGACAGGATGGAAGCTGTCCAGAGGAGGGCAACTAAAAATGGTGCAGGGTCTGCCCAGAAGACATATGAAGAGAAACTTAAGGAGCTTAATATGTATAGCCTCGAGGAAAGGAGGAGAGGGGGACATGATAGAAACTTTCAAGTACCTCAAGGGAATCAACAAAGTCCAAGAGGGTAGCATCTTTTAAAAAAGGGTGTGCAATAACAAGGGGCACAATTTGAAGATGGGGGCAGCTCAGAGAAATTTAAGGAAGTATTTTTCACAGAGAGGTTGTTGATGCATGGAACGGCCTTCCGGAGGAGGTTGTGGAGTCAAAAACAGTGGTGGAATTCAAGCATGCATGGGAGAGTCATAGGGCAATTCTAGGGGGTGGGGGTAGAAAGAAGTAGGCTGCTGGTTAACTAGGATCTGCAACTTATCCAGTAGGCAGGGAAATGGGCAGACTGGGTGGGCCAAGCGGTCCTTATCTGCCATCAAATTCTATGTTTCTATGTTTCTATGTGATCATTATTATTTTTTTTTTTAGTAACCTGAAACAAAGAAAACGGTCATTCGCCATCGGGTGACCTCCACCAACATGCACCAACCCTCTGCGCACCCCACCTCCCCACACCCCCCTCACCCCATACTTACCTCCGGAGCCCAGTGTGATGATCTTCGGTGAGAGCAGGAAAGCGTCTGCACTCTTCAAAGCCGATTGCGAACTGAAGAGATGCCGGTAAGCTGTATAATGGCATAAATAGGGGGTTTTCAACTTAGGTGGATATCTTGGCCATTTTTGTGACTTTTGGCTCCAAATTTTCAACATGGGGTTCTTGGGACCCCACCTCATGAACTCAGTCACTGTCATTTTGTTATTTGGTCCCGAAAGGTAATTTTGTGGTCACTGCGCAGCATCACCTTTTGGGACCGATTAACAAAATGACAGTGTCAGTGTTCATGAGGTGGGCTCTCAAAAAGCCAATGCTGCAAATTTGGTGAAAAAATTCCAAAAAATGACTGTATTCCAAGCGTGCATTGTGCAGTTTCTGTGCATACTCATAACTTTGAGAATTTTTAATATTTTCACTCCACATTTTCAGCATTGCCATTTTTTCACACCTCCTTATGAACAGTGCAGCTGTCACTTTTCACATCCTGCCCAAAATGTGTTTTCGCACCTGTGGCGTACAATGGCACAGTTTGCTGTGGGAAATCAATGTTTGGGACAAATTAAGAAAATTACAGTGACACTGTTCATGAGTGGAGATCCCAAAATGCTTATGTTGAAAATTTGGTGAGAAAATTTCATAAAATGACTGTGTTACAAGTGTGTGTTGCGCAGTTTCCACACACACTCATAACTTCGAGAATTTTTAATATTTTTACTCCAGATTTTCAATATTGCTATTTCTTCACACCTCCTTATGAACAGTGCAGCTGTCATTTTTCACATCCTGCCCAAAATGTGTTTTCACACCTGTGGCATACAATGGCACGGTCGCTGTGGGAAATCAATGTTCAGGACAGATTAAAAAAATCACAGTGATACTATTCATGAGCGGAGGTCCCAAAATGCCTATGTTGAAAATCTGGTGACAAAATTCCACACAATGACTGTGTTATGAGCGTACGTTGCGCAGTTTCTATGCACCCTCGTAAGTGCGAGAATTTTTAATATTTTCACTTCAGATTTTAACATTGCCATTTCTTCACACCTCCTTATGGACAATACAGCTGTCATTTTTCACATCCTGCCTGAAATGTAGTTTCGCACATCTGGCGAAGAATGGCACAGTCACTGTAGGACATCAATGTTCGGGACAGATTAACAAAATCACAGTGCCACTGTTCATGAGCAGAGGTCCCAAATGTTTTCATGAGGTGGGGTCATGTAAAAAGCCCATGTTGAAAATTTGGAGTGCAAATACCAACAAATGCCTGGGGCATTAGGGTTTTTAACCATAATGTCCCACCCTGTAGAGACTGACCAGCATCAGGGGTGTGACTTTGGATTGTTGGCTGTAATGCTCATGCCATTCCACCACCACCCCCACTCTGCAGTCACTGACAGGCATCAAGGTGTGCCTTGGACTCTTTGGCCCCAAAGTTCACCCCATTATCCTATAGTGCACCCATCTCAATGTATTTCCTTATGGAATGGGGTGAGCGTAAGGCCCGAGGACCCCAAGGCACAACGCAATACTTGTCAGAGTCTGCACGGTAGGGTGAGATGAAATGGC
The DNA here is from genome assembly GCA_016271365.2 of Neoceratodus forsteri. NCBI lineage: Eukaryota > Metazoa > Chordata > Ceratodontiformes > Ceratodontidae > Neoceratodus > Neoceratodus forsteri. The sequence goes on along the minus strand of CM028129.1, from coordinate 1,396,823,215 downwards.
ATGAGCATTATGGCTGATGACCCAAATGCACACCTCAATGCCTGTCAGTCTCTGCAGGGTGGTGTGGGGTTGGCATCACTTCCATACTTCACTGCCATTCCTATTATGCATCTCTTTAACTCCTGCACTACCAATACCAGTGTCAGCAAGACAACATTCGGCACTGACAAATGCTTGTTTAACTTTCTTTTTATTCTGGTTTTCCATAAATACAAACATACAACATCTGTGCTGAGTACTTACATGGGCAGTCATTAAAAAGTACAATACAGCAGACATTTAAATTTATCTGGGCATCAGTAGCAGTAGCTACATAGATATATTAGATAAAAATAGTCCATTTGGTAGTTAAGAGTCTGAAAATTCCAAAATTCCATCCAGAGGCATCCATCGAGTTGTAAAGAGCTCTTCCTGAAAATTGAAAGTGGCTGTTAGCATTTCGATTCACCTGACATATTTCAATCTATTGCTCACATGTCCTATAGTAGATGACATAAGATTAAACCATTTATAAGTGATTGATTTAAGAGCTACTGCAATAATGACTCTATACAAATATGCTTCCGGCTTATGTATATCTTTATGGGTGTATATACAACTAAGAATAAGATTTGGAAGGTCCTAGGAATATCAACTGGAAGAACCCGGTTCTGCGGGATATGCACTTCTGTGCAAAATTTCTCCAGGTTGGGACAAGCCCCCCAAATATGGCATAGTGTGCTCTCCTGACCACATCCTCTCCAGTACCTGTCTGACCCATTAAGTGGGGAGAGCCAGTGGGATGCTAGGGTGCATAGGGAGGGGTATCACCAGCAGAAAGAAGGAGGTGGTGATACCACTACATAAATCATTGGTGAGACCTCACCTGGAGTACCGTGTCCAGTTCTGGAGGTCACATCTCTGGAAAGACATAGACAGAGTAGAGGTGGTCCAGAGGAGGGCAAAAAAATGGTGCTGGGTCTGTACCAGAGACCATATGAGGAAAGACTAAAGGACCTCAATATGTACATCCTGGAGGATAGAAGGGGAAAGTGGGGAATACAACAGAGACTTTCAAATAACTCATGGGTATAAATAAGATATAAGAGGGAAGCATTTTTCAGAAAAAAAGACGCTCAAGGACAAGGGGACATGCTATGAAGTTGGAGGGGGGTAGACCTAGGGGAAACATAAGAAAGTACTTCCTCACAAACAGAGTAGTGGATGCCTGGAACAGCCTTCCAGGTGAGGTGGTGGAGGCTAAAGCTGTGGCCAGATTCAAGAATGCATGGGATAGGCATAAGGGAACCTTAGTTCATTAGGGAAGGGAGGGCTAAGCTGGAGATCAAGTAGGTCTATTGTATTACAGTAGGTAAGGAAAATGGGCAGACTGGGTGGGCTAAGTTGTCCTTATCTGCTGGTAAATTCTGTGTTTCAATGTTTCTGTGTTAACTGTATAACGTTTAGTATGTGAGGATGTAAGAAAGAATCAGATCAGGGGTTTCCATTTAAATTCTCTGTATCTGGGGGAAGCTGTTGTTTTCTGGCTCTTCCTAAGTGCTCTCTCCCATGTCCGATGATCGATGGTCTCCCCGCTTTCTCTCTTCCAGGCTGCCTGTGATCCCCATGACTGCCAAGGCTCCAAATCATGAAGTAGGACTGCCAGTCCTGTGACCACCTTCAAGAGTATGCCTAAGTTTCTAGTAGAACTTATAAACTCTTCTAGAGGTGTCAATAACCTGGTCCCTGGTCCCTGATCCCTGGTTGCAGAAGAAAATATTGCATTTGTAAACATCTGAAGATTTCACCTCTGCCTTAGCAAAACTCTGCCTGAAGCTGTGGCAAGGATATAATAGTGGTCATGTCCGGACTAAGTAAATGTTTTTGGCAAGTTATTCCTTTGTCTTCCCATTGTCTAAATCCTGCATCTGAAACAATCCCTCCTTCTGTCTTCCTTTTTTCACTTGTGTACCCAAAAAAGGTCTTGTTCCCTGTGGTTATCCCTTGTGCTATCTTTCTTAAGTTTGTGCCTTTGTGCTCCTCACCACTTTCCTGCTTCCATCTACAACTTCATATCCTATTCCCTCTGCTTCTCCTCATACCTCATGATCTTTATCTTTTCAAGCACATCCTTTGAGAGACACAACAGACTTTATTCTCCTGTTTTTGCTTACTTCCTTAGTACAGAGGTTTGTTGTTTTCACTATGCGCTCCCTTAACTTAACCCACTGTTCCTTCACACCCCCAAGTCACCCCCACCGCTAGGTTGTTTCTGAGTCATTCATCCATTTTTTTTTAAATCTGCACTCCTGAAGTCCAGGGCCCTCATTCTTCTGTGGTTTGCTTCCATTATCATCCTTATGTTGAACCACACTGTACAGTGATCCCTGGTCCCCAGGTGACCGATCTCTGCAATACTGTCCCTTTGTGAGCACGAGGTCCAGTACTGTCCCATCATGAGTGAGCTCTCTGATGAGTTGCCTCAGAAATGCCAGCTGCACAGAACCTAGGATGTTCCTTCTTTTAGCTGAAGTTGTGGCTGGGAGGCTCCAATCTATATCTGGCAGATTGCATCCCCAACCAGCAGCACCTCCCCTTTTTCTGCCATTGTGCTAATGGCTTCCACCAGTGCCCTGTCCAGTTCTCTCCCTGTGCTAGAGGTCTGTAGATCATGCCAGTGTGAATAGTAGCTCCAGTTTCTTTTTTTTTGGTCAGTCTCCCACCCCTCCTATCAGACGGTTCTGCTCCCTGCCCCACTCGCTGGCCCCTCATGCCCAGGCTTCAACCCCTGGACGGGGCTACCAGGTGGGCACCCCCTCCCCAAGGAACTTTGGTCTCTTTGCCCTGGCTTACTCCCCAGGGTGGGGCCACAGGAGCGGGACCCCCCCAGCAGGCATCAGTCTCAATGGGAGAAGCGGCAGAGGTGGGGGCCATCATGAATGGCGACAGCACTTTTTTATTAGGCTGAATCCCTGGAGACAGGGATGTGCAATGCTACCAGTGTCTGCCCCACCCCCAAACATGTGGCACAGGCAGCGCTGGTACCCCCAGTCTCAGCTAGAGGTCTGCAGTGTGCCAGACACTCTTCCCCCTTCCCCCGGAGAAGGATATCAGTCCCTGAGATGCTCAGTCCTTCTCCCCCCTGCCGGCCCTCCAACTCCCAAGTCCATCACTGAACCCAGGATTTCAGCACCACAAGTGGATACCTTGCCACTGTGCCAGCGGGTCGGCCCAGTGGCTCCAGTTTCTGTCACCAGGGTGACCCATTACTACCTCCAACCCCTCCATTCCCCCTGGATTCCCTATGTCTCCATTGGCTTTCCTTAACATACAGTATCGCATTTACTTTTCTTCCCACCGTATCTTTGCTGAACTGAGCATTGTCTGTTATGGCCATGTGCCTGTCGTGGTTTCCTTTGCACCACAACTCAGTAATGGCCACAGTATTCAGGTCTGCCTCTACCTTGATAGTTTCTAGGGTTCCGAATTTTGTTTCCTAGACTCCAAATACTTTTGTTTGTTTGTACCTTTACAGTGTGGCTGATTTTAATTATCCCTCATACAAACCATCTCAAAAATGAGCATAGAATTCTTCACACTAATGGCTTGGTATTATAGATGATAGACAACCAGTTCATATCCATTCTCTTTCTATCTCTTTTTCCCCCTTCCCTTACAATTAGTCTCTGAAAAAAAAAGTCTAAATCAGACTCAAATGACACATCCATTAAGTGTAAGGGTCTGATTTATCTTCATTTATAATTTATATAAAATGGTGATAAAATATCCAATCATTGGGCAGAGATCAGCATTCAAGAATTTGGCATTGTGCTATACTACTGTATGCTGACAGACATTTGCCATTGAAACCTTGTTCTTTCTGCATTTTTATGTAATTTGTCTTCTATGTTTGAAGTAAAGGCATGAAAATATGAGTTTATCAGACCTCAAGAGGTAGTGTACTTCTCCTGTTAGTAATGACCACAGTGATACGTATTAAACAAAAGTACTGTTTCTGATGAATTCCTGCCAAGACAGTGCTGTCTTACTAGGCAAGGCAAGGCAATTTTATTTATAAAGTGCCCTTTCCTAAGGGCTGAGGGTGCTGTATGTAATTTAAAATGATAACACAAACAAATCCCATAAAAGATAAAAACACAATAAGAAATAATACATCACAACCATTAAAATACATAGACTACTATTTAAATAAAAACTAGCTAGCTGGGGAAGGCCTGCTGAAATAGGTAAGTTTTAAGTGATGTTTTAAAGGCCCCCACTGTGCCATCAGAACAGATACTCTCTAGTAGGGGGTTCCACAACACTGGAGCTGTTACCCCAAAAGCTCTGTCCCATGACTGTCTCAACCGGGATGAATGAACAGCCAGCTGGCCAGCATCAGTGGAGCAGAGGGGTCAAGTTGGGAGGTAAGAAACTATCAAATCTTTCAAGTAGTCAGGTCCCAAACCACGCAACACCTTGTATGTTAACAAGCATAATTTGAAGGTTATGCATCACCGCAAAGGCAACCAGTGTAGTGCACACAGGACCAGTGCAATTTGGTCCCTCTGGGAAGTTTCCATCACCAGCCAAGCTGCAGCATTCTGGATCAGTTACAGGCATTTCCTTAAACCTCCAGAAGCTATAAGCACAGAGCATTACAGTAGTCCAACCAAGAGGTAATGAAAGCATACACGATCGTTGTCAGGTCAGTGGGAGCCAGAAGAGATTTGATCCTGGTGATATTTTGAAGATGATAAAAGCCAGATCAGACCACCTCTGAAGCCTGCTGGTCTAGTGTCAGCCTGTGGTCCAAAACGACCCCAAGATTCTTAACGGCATCAACAGCAACAAGAGGTCAGCAGCTCAACACAGGAAGGGCTACTGCATCTCCCATCGCTGCCACAGTCCTTTGACTTGGCTCGATCAACATGATATCTGTCTTCCCTGGGTTGAGGTATAACCAATATGAGCCTATGCAGTCATTTATCTCTGCAAGACATCTTCACAGCACCGAAACCGCATGATCCCCCTCCCTCACCCGGTGAGCAAAACAAGAACAGCTGCGTATAATCTGCAGAACAGTGAAACTCAGCTCTGTACTGTCTAATGATCTCCCCCAAGGGCAACATGTACACAGAAATCAACTCAGGAAAAACACAGGCGCAAGGATCGCACCTTGAAGAACCCCACAGAAGAGCACAGAAACCCCAGAGATGACATTTCCTAGGGCAACCTGCTGCATTCTTCCAGGTATGTAGGATTTAAACCACTGCAGAATGGTGCTGGTGAGACCCACATAAGTCCTCAGGCAATCCAATGGCACTCCGTGGTTAACTGTAAAATGCCAATGAAAGATCAAGAAGGACCAAGAAGGAACAAAGTCCTCAATCCCTCACCAGGAAGAGATCATAGGTCACCCAGACAAGTGCAGTTTCAGTGCTATGGTGGGGCTGACAACCCAGGTGGAGAGGTTCATAGATGTTATAATTCTCCAGGCAATCCACAAATTGGTCAGCCACCACCTTCTCAATAACCTTCCCCAGAAAGGGAAGGTTTGAAACAGGTCTGTAATTTGTCAGAAAGTCTGGGTCCAAGGAACGTTTTTTTAGAAGGGGCCTAACCACTGCCTTTTTCAGGGCAGATGGAAAAACACCCTCCCTCAAGGAACCACTGAATCTCGGCAATCACTGGACCTAGGGATTCACTGCAGCCCAAAAGCAGCCAAGTTGATCCCAGCTCCAGTATATAACAGCTTGGATGCAAACTAGAAATCACCCAAACCACCTCATCCTCCATAACTGGCCAAAACTCACTCCAGGTAGGAAGATCCACATTATTAGAAGGTACACCACAGCCAGCCCATGACAGGACACTTGAAGAGATACCCGCTGTAATAGAGGACACATTGTCAGAGAAGAATTTGCCAAATTCCTTGCACTTATCTAAGGCTTTAATGGATCACAGACAAGGAGAATTAGTAATTTGTCTAGTACTGAATGGCTTCCCCCTCACCACATCATGTCTGCTCAGTGCTCAGTGCTCTCAAGTGTATGCACTACCCGCTTAACTACAGGATTGGTGAATGGACCATGGGTAGTAACTAAGCAAATCCTGAACTGGCAGGAACCTGCCGTATTTATTTAGGAGAAGGTATATTCTATTTAGACATACTACTCCATAAGTAAAAACAAAACAAAAATAAACACACAATCCACTATCTCTTTAAGGTCTGCAGTATCCCAGAAAATGTATGTCTATGTCATCAGGATGTGTCCCATGTTAGGGAGTCACTGACCTACTGCTGTCACAGGACCGTACACAAGTCAGGTAGGCCATGAAGAAACAAAAGTGAATAACAGACTTCTGGCAGAGTCAATCCAATCACAAAAGGTATATAAATGGAGCAGGCAATCAGGGGAACCACAATCCATCGATACTGATGCAATAGGGAGTCAGAGGAATGTTGAATGGAGTTAGACACAGGTAGGTGGTAGATGAGTCACAGACTTAAGCTGCCATCTTCGAGCCAGGCAGATCACACACACCCCAGTTCAGTCATTCTTCTTTCTGGGCTAGCTTGGTCAAACCCTTCTCCTTGCAGCATGCTACTATGTGTTCAGTTGAGGAGTTTCACACTGTACACATGCTTTCTTGTAGACAGTAATAAGTAACTGGGGTTCATCGATGAAAAGACTCACAAACTACGATTGTTTAATCGCTGTTGACTACAAGAATGCATATGTAAACTGCAGACATCTTCAGTGTGTTGCTCAACTACTGATATAGTGGTGTGCTACAGAGGATTCCAGACAGCCTCCACTCTCCAGAAATCATTGTTGTCACAGTGCCTTCAGACATGAAATAAATAGGTATACTCCTCCGACAGCGACATTTCAACAGTGATCAACACTACAATGACTACAGCACCAAGTCGCTGTAGTGTCGGAGCTGGACCCCAGCACTGTATTCAGGGGGGGTCTTGCACCCTCTCCCCTAATCAGCTCTGGCTCAGAGTTGATTATATTTGGTGGAGGGATGCAGGGGGCACAGCCCCCCATGTGAGGGGTTCAGTGGGGCAAAGCCCCCAGAAGTAAACATGTCCTTAACTTGAAAACTGCATGCCGACTGCAAATGTGGTCGACATGCCGGTTTCGCTGTACAGTCGTTCGGCAACATTTTTGTTGCTGACCGATCGTAGATCCAAATAAATGCTCCATCAATCGACTTGACACCAGGTTCAGTTAAGAGCTGAAAAGAACTATGCAGCAGAGGTGATTAATTTTATTTCATTTCAAACTTGCTGGGTTTGTGTAAGTGAATAAGCAGAAGGGCTTTGGATTAGGTTTTTTTGTGTTCTGACTTTGTTTACTGTTCTGTAATTCTTAGTAGCCAGGAACGGGGACTGCTGTAGTTAGCAGAACTGCTGCCTTTTACTATTGTACTAGGGAAGTTTGCTCTTCAACTCATTTCTGCAGTTTTTCAATGATTGTTTTTCTCCCTATCCAGGAACACACCGAAACACCCACTCTCCCTCCCTGCCCCAAATCCCACTCTCCCCTGGGTCATTCATATGTATAGCCAATCTGAGCCTCCCTCTTCCTACAGGGACACAAGAAGAGGCACGACATACTGTTTTCCTATTGTCTCTTGCACAGGACCTCAATTACATTTTGTTCACACTTCCTCCCAAATGTAGAAAGAACTATATTGTATTCCTCTATTGCACATGACCTTCTAGTTCGTTCATTCACACTTCCTGCATAGGACTTCCATTATATTTTGTCCACACTTCCTCCCAAACATAGGAAGAACTATATAGTATTTCTCTATTGCACAGGTCCTTCTAGTTCTATCATCCATATATCCTGCAAAACAGCAGAAGGAGGCACTAGATAACAACACTTGCACAGGACCTTCTATTTACTTTAGTCCACACTTCATCTCTATGTTGTCCCATCTCCTCCCTAAGAACAGGAGGAAGTGTTATATGTTAAAAAAAGTTTATATTTTCTATTTAGAATTATATTTTCTAGTTGTTTCTTCCACACTTCCTGCATAATGGCAGGAGGAAGAGCTAGATAACAGCTCTTACACAGGACTTTTGCCCAGGACTTTCTGTTTACTTCAGAAAAGGTTTACTTCCTGTTTCCATCCAAAGTACAGGTCAGATCTTTTTCTTCTGACTCCACTCTTGGAAATTTCCCCTTCTCTTTCTGCCCAAAGAACAGGTCAGATCCTTTCTGTCTGGCTTCATGTCTGCAGACAAATGGACATTGTGAACTGCAGATTTTGTGGGACCCTAGTCACCAGTGCATTTACAATATGTGTGGGACATTGTCTTACATGCTCTGCCCTCAAGAAGCTGTGATTGCAGATCCATACATAATGGGCCAAGACAACTTACCTCAGGGCACAACTCAGCCACTCTACACATCACAGAACTTCACTGTCATCAAACATTGCCTGCCTACCACTGACACCACTACCCAGAGAACTAGCAGATCGGGGGTGGCAGTTGGTTAGAAACAGCAAAGCTAAGTCAAAGAGCAGTGCCACAGTGACTCCAAAACCAATTCACAGGTCAAATAGGTTCTCCCACTGGCATCCCTACCTACTGCCAAGGCAGACAATCCAGTGGAAGAGGATCACAAACATTGAACAGAGAAGCTAACCAAATCAAAGGTCACCGAAGACAAAAGAAAGCATGAACTAATAATAGGAGACTCTATGATATGTGGAGTAGAGTCTCACATCCACCAAAGTGGCCAATCGGAGATTGCTGTAAGATGCCTCTCAGGAACATTAGCATGGAGGGACACAGACTGCATCGAGGGCATTGTGCTCAACACCAAGCAGAACACACATTCTGATCCATATTGGCACAAATGACCTAGCTAGTCAGTCTGTGGAGGAGACTAAGCAAAATCTAACAAAACTCAGTGAAAAACTAATTTCCCATTTGTCAAGCATCTCCTTTTTAGAGATTCTGCCTGTGTTGGAAAGGGGCACCAGCAGACAGAAGATCAGAGAAGGGGACATCTGCAAGCTGAAAACCTGGCATAAAAACTGGTGTCAGGATAAGGGGCATGGCTACAGTGGGAACTGGCAGAACTTCTGAGAAAGGGAGTTCTTTAGGTTTGGTGGTCTGCACCTTACAAAGGAGGGGACATGCGCTCTCGGTTAAAGATTCAACATCTTTGCAAGTCATTTAAACTAGTAGGAGGGTAAGGGGCACCAGTAACCATCATGTATTATGGATCAGCTGATGCCCCTCCCTCATCATAAAACATGCCAAAGGCACCAGGATGCCACATCACAACCACCAGGTGACAAAGATTGGGGAATTCCACAAAGATGTTCCAAATGCACTAGAAACAGAAAGTGCACTAAGGACATAAAATGCAAACAGAGTAACTGTGCAGCAAGCGGGACTAACCAGGGATGGAAAGCAACGTGCATTAATTCTTGTAGCCTTCCAAACAAAATCCCAGACCTCACTACCATGATGGCCAAGACTCACCTTGATTGGGTCGCTATCACGGAGACTTGGTTCATGGAGAACCACACCTGGGACATCGCTGTCCCTGAATACACTGTCTTCAGGAGAGACCACAAAGGAAAGAAAGGTGTGTGTGTGGGGGGGCCTATGTATATCACAGATGGGATCAATGCAACTGAAATCCAGGGACTGCACAGTGATGCAGAGGCCCTGTGGATCACTCTGGGAGCTAGTAAAAGAGACCCTATCTGGGTAGGAGTTATCTACAGACTCTCTACCCAGGAGATTGAGAAGGATAAAGACCACCTGGAAAACATACTGAGGATGGTTGACAAAGGCGAGCTACTATTGGTTGGGGACTTCAGTCTACCAGATGTAGAATGGTCCACTTTCACTGCCTCCTCAGAGAGGAGTAGATAATTCCTCATCGCACTATGGTGGCTAGGACTCAATCAATTGTTAGAGGCACCCACTAGGGAATCTGCTATTCTGGATCTAGTGCTCCCAAACAGTGCCAAGGTGACAGACGTGCGAGTGGACACCAACCAGGGTACCAGCGACCACGGGTCAGTCTGGCTCTTGATGGACAACACAGAGAACCCGCAACACACCAAACTCAGGGTGCTTAATTTCAGAAAAGCAAATTTCCCAAGAATGAAGTAAAGTATTAAAAAACTGCTGGTAACCGATGCCACAGGGAATATGGAAGACTCCTGGATAAAACTGAAAAACACTATAACTACAGTTATGGCACAATGCTCAAAACAAATAAAACAAATACAGAAAATCAAAAGAACCCACACTGGTTTTCCAAAGAGGTGTTGACTATAATTAGAGACAAGAAAAAAGCTTATAGAAAGTACAAGGAGACCAAATCCAAGAAGGATAGAGAAGACTACAGGATTAAATTCAAGGACACAGGAAAAGCAATTAGGGTAGCCAAGGCACAGACAGAAGAAAGAACAGCACAAGGAGTGAAGAAGAGGGAAAATACATTCTTTCATTATATATGGGAAAAAAAGAAAGAGTAAGGGAGGAATAACCAGGTCAGCAACTAAAGAGGGACAGCTGGTGGAGAATGATGAAGACAAGGCAGAAGTACTCAACAAATTCTTCTGCTCGGTCTTCATTCATGAAGACAAAGATAATGGTCCAGCACTAGCCAAGGCACATCTCCACAACAGGGGAGTAGAAACCAGCCCCTTTACAAAAGAAAGGGTCCTTGGGGAGCTGTCTAAATTAAAAGTGGACAAGTCAATGGGGCCGGATGGAATACATCCAAGAGTTCTGAAGGAATGGTGGGAGAAATTTGCAGCATCACTAGCTGAAATATTTAACAAGTCACTGGAAGATGGCATAGTGCCTTAGGGAGTGGAGAATGGCCACAGTTGTGCCATTGCACAAGAGTCGTAGCAGGGAGGTAGCAGGAAATTACTGCCCAGTCAGCCTGACTTCAGTGGTGGTAAAGTAATGGAGATATTGCTTAAAGAAAGGGTAATGGAGTACCTGAAAGAAAGTGAGAAACTTGACCCAAAGCAGCATGGCTTTACAGCAGGACACTCAGGCCAAAAAAATATGATAGAATTCTTCAACTGGTTTACAAGAGCAGTGGACCAAGGTGCAGCTGTGGACATAGTATATCTGGATTTTAGCAAAGCCTTTGATACAGTACCACACGGAGGGCTAGCAAATAAATTGGAGCAAACAGGCATTGGCCAGAAAGTGGTCAACTCAATAAAAACTGGCTACAGGACAGGACTCAGAGTTATGGTAAATGGCACCTTGTCGCAAGAGGGGAGAGTAACCAGTGTGGGGTTCCACAGGGATCAGTGCTTGGTCCAATCCTTTTTAACATATTCATCAGCAACATCGCAGAGGAACTGAAAGGGAAAGTCTGCCTATTCACAGACAATACAAAGCTCTGCAACAAGATGGACACACAGGAAAGGGTCCAAGGAATGTAGACAGATCTAAGAAAGTTGGAGGAATGGTCCAAGAACTGGCAATTGAGATTCAATGCCAAAAAGTGTAAGGGAATACACTTGGGTAAGAGGAACCCAGAAAATGACTATGTTCTGGAAAGGCAGCAATTGGAAAAGACGAAGATGGAACGGGATCTAGGAGTTATGATATCGGACAATTTAAAGGTAGGCAAGCAATGCAAAAAAGCATCAATAAGGGCAAGCGGCATCTTTGGATGCATAGGTAGGGGTATTACTAGCAGAAAGCATGAGGTAATCATCCCACACTATAGGTCCTTGGTGAGGCCTCCCCTAGAGTACTGTGTGCAGTTCTGGAGGCCACACTTAAACAAGCATTTGTCAATGCCAAATGTTGGCTTGCTGGCATTGGTCGTGCAGGAATTAGAGAGATGCATAATAGGAATGGCAGTGAAGTATTGAACTAACGTAATTCCCCATGAGACTGAAGGCATTGGAGTGTGCTTTGGGTCATCCTCCATAACACTTAAGCCATTCCACCTCACCCCACCCTGCAGACAGTAACAGGTGTCATGGTGTGCCTTGGGGTCTTCTGCCCTTATGCTCACCCCATTCCATAAGGAAATAAGCTGAGATGGGTGCAGTATAGGAGAATGGGGTGAACGTTAGGGCTGAAAGACCCCAAGGCACACCTCAATGCCTGTCAATGGCTGCAAGGTGGGGCTAAATGCCGTGAGCATTATGGCCGACGAACCCAAATCACACCCCTGATGCCTATCAGTCTCTACAGGTTGGGGTGTTACAGTTTGAAACCCTAACACCCCTGGTGTTTGTTGGTATTTTCACTTCAAATTTTCAACATGGGCTTTTTGGGACCCCACCTCATGAACAGTGGCACTATCATTTCATAACTCAATCTCAAAAGGTGATTTCACACAGCGACTGGTGATTCAGTGCCACAGGTGCAAAAACACATTTTTGGCAGGATGTGAAAAATGACATCTGTACTGTTCATGAGGAGGTGTGAAAAAATGGCAATTTTGAAAATCTGGAGTAAAAATATGAAAAATTGGAAAAGTTATGAGCGTGTGTAGAAACTGCGCAACACACGCCCGTAACACAATCTATTGTTGGAATTTTTTCACCAAAGTTTCAACATGGGCATTTTGGGACCTCCCCTGATGAACAGTGGCACTGTGATTTTGTTAATCTGTCCTGAAAGTTGATTTCCCACAGCGACTGCGCCATTCTGTGCAACAGGTGTGAAAACACGCTTCAGGCAGGATGACAGCAGTACTGTTCATAAGGAGGTGTGATAAAATCGCAATGTTGAACATCTGGAGTGAAAATATTATTAACTGGTGAAGTTATGAGCGTGCGTAGAAACTGCACAACCCCCGCTCGTAATGTAGTCATTTTTTGGGAATTTTTTCACCAAATTTGCAACATGGGCTTTTTGGGCCACCCACCTCATAAACAGTGGCACTGTCATTTTGTTAATCAGTCCTGAAAGATGATTCTGCACAACAATCACGAAATCACCTTTTGGGACTGAGTAATGAAATGACAGTGACATGTTCACAAGGTGGGGTCACAAGCACCCTGTGACAGGGTAGACTAGGATTCTGTCCCATTTGTTATGGCGAAAGTGTTTAAATGCAAGGATCTTTACTTTTCTGTCTCTTCTCTGTCTGGTTGCACAACTAAATTTTCTTGTGAGACTTCGGACTTAGTCAACCTGATAGGCTTGCAGTTATTTGCCTCTCACTGTTTTTTAATTTTCTTTTGCTGTCTGTTTTTCTCCCTTGCATATTTGGATCTACTGATATAAAAATATGTGCAAATCATTGTATGGAAATGTAACTGATATTGGGATCTCTTGTGTTTGGAAAATGTATAGCATTACTGTTGAAATGTATGTAATTATCATTTGAGATGACTACAAAAAGGTGTTGGAAGCTAGAGGTTACCAGAGTTAAATTTTTAAGCCTTTTGCAAAAGCTATGCAAAAGGGGGCCTCAACTCAAGAAGCACACTGTGTTTTTGCAACTCCTGCCTGATATTTACAAAAACAGGATGCTTGCTAAGGATGTGGGTTGAAAGGACTTATAAAAGAGCTAAGCTGCAACTACAAGAGGATTAGAAGAAAAAGGGATACACAGAGACTGAAGGAAGATTTTATTTCATTTCTCCTTTGTACGTAGTTATACTGAACAAGTTAATTTTTTTATATTACTGCTACTGTAAATAAATATTTTTGGTGAGCTCTACAACTTCTCCTAGTTTTCCTTATGCTTCCTCACCTGTGCCATGATGACACACCCCATGTTGAAAATTTGGGGCCCAAATTCCTAAAACATAGCCGAGACAGCAACATAAGTTGAAACTCCCATTGACAGCCATTATACGTGCTTAACTTTGATTCTTCAGTTTGCTGGTTGGCTTTGAAGAGTGCAGACATGTTCTACTCCGCAGAAGATCACTGCTCTTGACCTCCGGAGGTAAGTATGGGGTAATGGGGGGTGCGGGGAGGTGGGTGCTCAGTGGGAGGGTGGGGATGGGGAGAGGGCAGTAAGTAGACTATAAGGGACTGTTTTCTTTTTTGCAGTTTAAAAAAAACACTGGGGGATGGTTTTCTTAATTTACTGGTAAAAAAAAAAATACAAAAAGAAAAATATTTTGGGCACACTGGCATGGGCTCCCAGTGTGCCGTATGCATTTGGGGGTTGCATGATGCTGATGGGAATTGGGCACCCCGTCGGCAAAGAAAGTGAGCTTGGGGGAGAGAAAACAGAATGCTGATGGGGATTTGGCACCCCCATCAGCAAGGAAAGTGAGCTTGTGGGGGTGGGGGGCATCCAACACTGGGAGTGGGCATCCCGGTGTCGGTGCTCAGCATGCAGCAGGAGCTGATGAGGTTGCAAGGGGGGTGTGCTGCTGCAATGACGAAACTGTCCATGACTGCAGTAGCAGATTCGTTTCAACTCCTTGACTCTTTTTGAAGCTGCTGTCATTGCCAGCATGCTCACTGAGTGGCGGCTGAGGGACGCACCCACTAAAGTGTCTCCCTGCATTTGCCACAATACTGACACACCTCTGAAATGTGCTACTACCGCAAGATGTTGCTTGCTTATGTGCACAAGCCAACATAAAAAGGACATAGACCATCTAGAATCCATGCAGAGGGTAGCCACCAAGATGGTGCAGGGACTACACCATGAACCTTACTAAAATAGGCTCAGCCAGTTAAATCTATTCTCCCTAGAGCAGAGAAGGAACAGAAGAGAGATGATTGAAGCATTTAAATTTGTTTAAGGGATAAACGCAGTACATACTGGCAACCTCTTTCAGGAAAATAGGACTGTGTGTACAAGAGGCCACAACTTATGCCCGGTTGGTGGTAAATTCAGAACCAATGTTAGAAGTACTTTTTCACAGATAGTGTGTGGACCCTTGGAACAGCCTGCCACCTGTGGTGGTGGTGGTGGTGGCTAAGACTGTCAGAGAATTCAAATGGGCATGTGACAGTCAATGTAGTCACCTCAACAAGAGCAGCAGATGGGGAGGGTAGACATCTCGGGCAGACTAGATGGACCGCATGGTCTCCTTCTTTTGGCAAATTCTTATGTTCTTATTACATAATCCACTGTGTCTGTAGATATGAATCTAATAGAAAAATAACAACATAGCAAATAGTAGCCTACCTTAACCGGTGAGGAAGGTGATTGCTCAGTTCCAACTCTACCTTTCCTTTGTTGTATCGTACAAAGAAAGGAGTAGCCTGACCACTGAGGAAGGTGAAAGCTCAAGGTCCGTTCTACCTCTCACTGGTTGCGTGATCAAAAAAAAAAAATGGTGACAGCTGTAAATAAAAATCAGAATAGCAATGAGAAGACTGCATGCAGTGCAAGTACTCATCTGCGACCAGGAAAAACCACTGACTAGTATCAAAACTTGAACCTGTAGAGGCTGTATAGCAGTAGTCAACCTTCCCATATAGAAGTGCTCTCCTTATTATAGCTATGTGTGGCTTTTTTTTTGTAAAAACACACAGGCACAGCTGGTAAACTAAGGAATTTCCAGATAGACTCAAGAAAAAACATAAATACAACTGTGCAAGGACATTTCCTTGCTGACATATCAGACAATATTCTCTCGCAGGAGCGAGGCTCCTGGGTGGGCCCCATTGACAATGTTAGAGCTAACAGAAAAGGAAATTACGATAAGTATGAAGAAATTTTTTCTTTCTGTAGAGGTCCACATTGTCAATGTGTATTCATTACACTTGGGTTTTAAGAAGCAGTACCCAAGAAGAAACTGGGTGGGAGAGAATATTGTCCCATACAACAACCACATATAGGTGCGGAAATTAACCTGCTAATTGCACATGGAAAACTGTGACTAAAGGCCATATCTGCAGAAGTCTGAACATCCAACTGTAGTGCTTGGTAAAAGTGTGGACAAATGACCACATGGCTGTCTGACACAACTCTAAAACAGACACCTGACATCTCTTTGCCTAGGAGAGGCCAGATCCTTGGTGGAAAGAGCCCTGATGAGTGCCAGAGGCCTCTTCTTTTACTACAACATAAGCCTTGGCTTCATACAACTTAATAGAAAAGACAGAACTTAGCAATCTATCTAAGGAATGACCTAACGGTTCATCGCAATTCTATTCATGCTGCTGTGTCTCCAGTGGGAGAGATGTGCAGACAGACAGATGGAGGACAGTTTTCCTGGTTCACATGAAAGATCGAGTAACCTTCTAGATGAAAGATGTAACTAATATGAACACTGGCTAATCCATTAGCATGACCAGGGATGGATCTTGTGGGACCAGGCCTGGAACTCACCAAAGCTCCTGGTGGAGCATATATCTACTACGAAAAACATGTTGTATGACAGGACATGCAACAGCAGCTACAAAGTGGCTTGAAAAACTCCTTAGAAAAGCATTCAGAACTAGATTCAGGTCCCATGGACACCAGGGGGAGTTGTACCATAGAGCAACTCTTGCTGACAGCCCACAGAAAAGCAAAACCCTCTCTTTTAGACTCTAGGGACATATCCAAAGAGGCTCCATTGGGACAAAACTTGACTCTCAGGGTACTCAAGGCCTAAGCCTGTTTTTCTTTTTTGATGAGAATGAAACTGTGAGACCCATACTTTGAAAACTGAATATTATCCCTGGCCAGGTCAAAGAGGCTCAGATGCAGACATCATATGCTGCCTGCATGGAATCCTATCTGTAAAGCATCAGGGAGTTTGGATCATGTGGATCCATTTAGGCTAAACACCCCTCAAGGAATAAAAAAATGATGGAATTATTAGCCGCTATCCACCAGAGTAAGATTTTTTTTTTTTGCAGATATGATCTTTTGTGCGCCCTGCCATTTCTGTTCAACATATGGAGTACAGAAAATGTGGACAGGGTGCCATAACAGTCACTGTCTACATGGGAAGCACCACTCTGAGCTGTAAAGACCTTAATGTTTCAGCTATCAAGTAGAACAAAGCAGCTAGCATTAAAACGGGAGGGACAAGAAAACTCCTCGACTCCTTCCACTCCCTTTCCTCCACCTCTCAGAGGCTTCATCCTCCTTATCATAAAGTAGCTCCTATGGCCAGGATTTTCTCCAAGACCCCAATATTCACATCCTGACCACCTAGATGGTCAGGGTGGGGTCTGCCTGCAAATTCAAAAAACCCGCAGCCCTATACATGCTGCAGGGCACCTGGACGTGCTTGTGTGGGCGACACCTGACCTGCGGTGCTCGGTCTGGGGTTGGGCGTGTTTGATGGAATGCACTGTGGGAAATTAGGGCTAAGACCTCTCCTACAGCAACAACAAGGATTTATGCAATTCTGCTTGCTACTGCTAACTGCTATACTAGGCGCACCCCTCCCAACTCCACGAAAAAAAGGGGGAGAAACAAAAAAAAATGGGGGGAACAGGAACTCAAGGAAGAGGGTGGCATTACCCCATTACAGATCTTACATTTTTAGACAGTCAGAAGTCTCCGATATGGTGAAGATGCCAAGAGGAAATAAATAACACTTTTGTTTGTTTGTTTTTTTAATACACAATCCATCCTTTCTTCTGGATTGTACATAGCAACAAATGGTGGAGCTATGAAATGCTAACAGATGATGAAAAACAAAATGCTAGGAGAGGTAGTAGGACTTGAACCCCAATGAGCTGGAGGTAACACATATGAAGCAGAGAAAAGGGCTCTGCCCAGAAAATTAGTCTAACCTCCAGACTAGTCTCACTAGGATACAATATCAAAAGCAAACCAGCAAAAACATCAAGATCAGCAGGTGGAAGAACTACTTTACGGAACAAGCATGGAAAAGATTTACATTTTATAACAGCTAAATCTGTTCTTTTTTTTATATTTATGAGCATTCTAAAATTAAAAACCCATTTAATAAGCACAATAACAGCCTCCATGGTGAGCAGTGAGCTAAAAGTGGTTAAAAGCCACCTGTAGACTCGTGACTCACAACACACCAGGAACATATGTCAGTTTACATAGAAACATAGAACTTGATGGCAGATAAGGACCGCTTGGCCCACCTAGTCTGCCCATTTCCCTACGTAATGGATAAGCTGCAGATCTTAGTTAAGCAACAGCCTATTTCTTCCTACCCCTACTAAAATTGTCTTATGTCTGTCCCATGCATTCTTGAATTCCCCCACTGTTTTTGACTTCATTACCTCCTCAGGAAGACTGTTCCATGTATCCACAACCTTCTCTGTGAAAAAATACTTTCTCACATTACCTCTGAGCTGTCCCTCCTCTGTCTTCAAATTGTGCCCCCTTGTTCTTGCACAGCTCTTTTTCTGAAGGATGCTACCCCCTTGGACTTTGT
Organism: Neoceratodus forsteri; assembly: GCA_016271365.2. Taxonomy (NCBI): domain Eukaryota; kingdom Metazoa; phylum Chordata; order Ceratodontiformes; family Ceratodontidae; genus Neoceratodus; species Neoceratodus forsteri. The sequence goes on along the minus strand of CM028129.1, from coordinate 1,396,804,918 downwards.
TGATTCCCTTGAGGTACTTGAAAGTTTCTATTGTGTCCCCCCTCTCCTCCTCTTCTCGAGGGTATACATATTAAGCTCCTTTAATCTCTCTTCATATGTCTTCTGGGTAGACTCTGCACCATTTTAGTTGCCTTCTCAGACAGCCCCCATCCTGTCTATGTCCTTGCGAAGATGGGGTCTCCAGAACTGCATGCAGTACTCCAGATGGGGTCTCACCAACTGTCTCTACAGAGGGATAACAACTTCCTGCTTTCTACTGGTGATGCCTCTCCCTACGCATCCCAGTATCCCACCAGTCCTCCTTACTGCCTTTTCACATTGATTGCCCAACTTAAGGTAATCTGATATGACTACCCCCAGGTCCCTTTCCATTTTAGTTGTTAGTATCTCACCCCCATTGTGTACTCTTCCCATGGGTTTTTGTTTCCCAGGTACATTACTTTGCTCTTTTCTGTGTTGAATCTAAGCTGCCATACATCTGACCATTCCTCCAACCTTGCTAAGTCCCTTTTCATCCTTTCCACCCTGCCTTCTGTATCGACCCTATTGCAGATCTTTGTGTCGTCTGCAAAGAGACATACTTTTCCTTCCAGTCCATCTGCAATGTCACTTATAAAGGCATTAAGGAGGACCAGTCCCAGTACTGAACCCTGTGGTACCCCGCTAGTAACCCCTCTTTCTTCAGAGTAGGCTCTGTTTACTATTACCCTCTGTGTTCTGTTTTCCAGCCAGTGTTTTACCCTGGCTACCACCTTGAGGCCCACTTCAAGGCTGGCTAACTTGTATATTAATCTTTTATGCGGGACTATGCCAAATGCCTTGCTAAAGTCTAGGTAGGCCATGTCCACAGCCCCTCCCTGGTCTACTACTTTGGTCACCCAGTCAAAGAAATCTATTAGATTCATCTGACATGATGTTCCTGCTATGAATCCATGCTGCTTGGGTCCTGTGCCTCACTGACCTCTAGGAACTCAACAATTCTTTCCTTCAGAAGTGATTCCATCATTTCCCCTACCACTGAGATCAAACTAACAAGTCTGAGTTTTCTGCCTCTGTCTTGCTCCCACTTTTGCAAAGGGGAATCACACCTGCCCTCCTCTAGTCCTCAAGTACCACACCATCCTCCCATGATTTGTTAAAAAGGGTAGTCAGTGGGGTCACAAGTTCTGCCCTTTGTTCTTTTAGAATTCTTGGGTGAATCCCATCAGGCTCCACTGCTTTGTCCACCTTCAGTTTTAAGAGTTATTTCAGAACCCTTTCTTCTGTGAATGGTATAGACCACCTTATCCAAAGTGCTTCTATTCTTTGATTTAGGTACCTCTTTCTCCTCTTCTTTTGTGACTACTGAGTAGAAGTATTCATTCAGTATCTCTGCTTTTTCACTGTCACCCTCTGCCCATGCTCCCTTCCCATTATTATTTATTTATTTAAACAGCAGTTTGGAAAACCTTTGAGCCATAGGCTCATTTACAAAGGTACCTTGTCACAGTAAGACAAACGAAAATACACAGTATAACAGTACAACACAGTATAACAGTAACTTAAGACATAGATACAAACAAGCTGGTACAGGTAGGATTGATGCAAACAATACCAGAGTTATGTTGTCCTTAGCAGCTTAATAGTAAGCTTTGTCATAAGTATTGAGTACGGCTTTGACTAGTGACAATTACAGCTTCGGGTGTTAATAAGGTGGTTACGTAAGGAAGTTTTGAAGCATGATGTAGTTGGAGCTTCGGAGATGGAGGGGGGCAGTGTGTTGAACCAGGAGGGGGCCCTAAAGCTGAAGGCTCTTTGGCCGTGAGAGGTCCTAGCTCTGGGGATAACAAGAGAGGTTTTCCCAGAGGTCCGAGTATGAACTAGTGGGACAGAGCAGCGTATGGTGGTGGTCAATCCTGGGGGATAGCCCAAGGAAGGTCTTTTTTGTAAGGGTACAGGTCAGATATTTGAGGCGCTCATCAAGATCAAGTACCAGCACTTTAGCATACAGTAGACAGGTGTGTGTTAGCCTAGGTGCCCCAGTAATTAACCTGCAAGCCTTATTCAGAGTAATGCGAATTTTATGGAGTGCGGTCTGATCAGCAGCTCCATACACCGGCAGTCCATAGTCCACTAGGGACAGGATAGAGGAGGTGACTGCGAGTTGAAGAGCCTCTGGGGAAGGCAGTGTTTATACCGATGTAAGATGCCCAATCGGATATTAGTGGCAGTGGCTAGGGCAACGATGTGTCCATGGAAGGAGAGGGAGGGGTCAAAATGGATCCCTTGGTATTTATAGGAGCAAACTTGTTCGAGTGGGAAAGAGGACCCAGAGTGAATGAGGAGTTTGAAGTTGCAGGACTTGTTCTGAGGATGAGTGAAGAACATGGTTTTGGTTTTTTTAAGATTTATCACCAATCTATGTTCCTTGAACCAGCCCTCAGCTTCAGCGAAGGACTTCTGCAGCGAGTCCTGGAGGGCAATAGGGTTACAACTTGAGGCAAAGATGACTGCATCATCAGTACAATAGAATGTTCTCGAGCAAGGCGTGGAAGGTGTTAAGGTAAAGGGAATAGTAAGCGGCCCAGAATGGAGCCCTGGGGAACCCCAGAAAAGATAGGACAGATGTCTGAGTAGGTCCCATTAATTTTTACACGCTGTGAGCGGTCAGACAGATAACTGGTGCACCAGGAGATAGGCCCAGCAGCAAAACAAGAGAGACTAAGGGCATCAAGAAGGAGGGGTTGGGAGACAGTGTCGAAAGCTTTAGAGAGGTCAATGAAGACTGCACCAGCCGGAGAACTCTAGGAGGGCTGTGTTGGTACTGTGGCCCGCTCGGAAGCCATGCTGTTCAGGACATAGGACATTGTAGGTGGAGAGGTAGTCAGAGATTTGAGAGGCCACCACTTTTTCCAAGGCCTTGGAGAGAGGAGAGAGAATGGAGATTGGCCGATAGTTTCCAGCCACAGTCCTATCACCACCTTTAAAGATAGGGGTGACAGTGGTGACTTTCCAGGCAGTTGGAACCTTCCCCAGGCAAAGAGAGTGGTTGATGAGGCACGTGATCGGGGTAAGGACTGTGTCTAAGACCAGCCATAGGATACACAGATCCAGGGTGTCACTGCCTGTACTATTACTCTTGAGGGCAGTGACAAGGTGCGGCCTAAGTTCTTGGGCAGAAACACGGCGGAGGAGAAAATAAGGGTGAGAAAGATTTACAGCAGGTGCTGGGGGAGGAGGGTCAAAAATATTTGTAGGAAGGATAGGGCTAAGGTCAGTGAATGAGGTGTTGAGGTGGTTGGCTATGAGGGCTGGGTCTGAGGAGATCACGCCATTAATGTTGATCTGGGTGGGTCTTGGTCTTTCCTCACTCTCTAATGCACCTATAAAAGGTTTATCCTCCTCCTTAACTGAGTTGGCTATCTTTTCCTCAGTTTGGGCCTTTGCTATTCTGACTGCCTTCCCTGCTTCCTTCTGCTTTAACTAGTACAGTTCTATGCCCTGCTCCTTCTGTGTTTCCTTATATTTTCTGAATGCTACCTTTTTCTCCTTAACCTTCCCTGTCACCTCTTTTGAGAACCATAGTGTTTTTTCCTTTCATTTTGTTTTATTGATTTGCTTCACACAAAGGCTTGTTGCTTCTGTGATGGCTGTTTTGATTTCCCCCATTGTTCTTCCACCCCTTCTTCTTATCCATTTGCTAGTGCTTTTCTGAGGCACTCTCCCATTTACCCAAAGTCAGCCCTCCTAAAGTCCAATACTCTTGCTTTTGTATGGTTTAACTCTATGGCTATGTTTATTGTGAACCACACTGTTTGGTGGTTGCTTGTCTCCAGATGGCTACCCACTTCTAAATCTGAGATCCTTTCTCCATCCTCATTTGACAATACCATGTCTAAGATTGCTCCTTCCCGAGTGGGTTCCAACACTAGCTGTCTGAGGCATGCCCCTGTAGGGCATCAAAAATAACCCTGCTCTTGGATGTGGCTGCAGCAAAAGTGCTCCAGTTAACATCTGGCATATTCAGGTCCCCCATTAACAATACCTCCCCTTTTTCTGTCATTCTAAGGATGCCTTCTATCATTTCCTTGTCCATTGCCTCTCCCTGAGATGGGGGTCTGTATACAACCCCCATGCGGATTGTGGTGTCATTTACGGTCTCCAGGGTGACCCACAGTGCCTCCTCTACTCCCTGTTTATCCTTTAGTTCTGCTGCTTTACATAGTGAGCTACTCCTCCTCCACCTCTTTTACCCTCCTTGTTCCTCCTGTAGCTTGTGTACCCTGGTATGTTGACATCCCAGTCATTGTTCTCTGTGTGTTTAGCTCAATGCACACCCTGTTGTGTGTTATTGTTTCTTATAAAATAGGTAAAAAACTACTGCATCCTGAATGGTTAGGACCTGTGTGCTGAGAAAGCATGACACATAGACAAAAAAAGGGCTGACGATCAGGACACGGGCTGCCACCTTTACTCACCAAGAAAATCACCTAGGCCTTAAAAACCAAACTCTCTCAAAATATTAAGAACAATCAAACTGATTAAATGTTCTGTTTCTTTATATCCCTCTTCTTACACACATATACAAATTGAAATGAAGTACAACTCACAGGTTAATTTTTTGAAGCATCTTTTCTGACCATGGCTCCCTCACCTATCCTTACCTGCCTACTGGAAAAGTTTTGCTGCTTGCTCTGCCCCAGAAACAATTAAATCCCCAGCTTTACTGAAGCTTTTTATAGTGTATGGTGGAATGTTATTAGGGATGGAAATCCATCCCTAGAATAGCATTGTTATGCTGCAGTAGCTACGTCATCATAGCTGTTATGCTGCACTAGCTGCATAGCTACTGCAGCATAGCAACAACGAATGCCTTTGTGCATGCACATTATGTGAACCTGCACCAGTTGGGAAACAGTGGCAGAGGTGAGATGAGGAGAGCGGCACTGAGGCAAAAAAAACTAAAAAGTAAGGACACAGCTGCGGACCTCCTTGCTCCTTTTATTAGCGATAGCATACCATACACTATAAAAGACAATGTATGGTCCTCTATGTATAACAACTGTGAGTTGCCATCTTGAGGTTGCCATGGTGACCAAAACCTCTCAAGCTTCGCTCTTGAGGTTTAAACGGTCACCATTGTCATCCTCTTGATGGCTACACATGGTTGTTACAGATAGAGGACCATACATTATCCTCTATGCAGTGTGTGTTTGTGTGGGAAGAGGTGAACATTCAGCCAATAGAATTTTGCAGATGTTTGAATTCCTGCATTCCAAGATAAACAAATATTCTAGCTGTTCATTATGTGGACAGACAGATGCTTGAGAGCAGGGAAGAGATTACTTCTTACTAGTTATATTTAACAAAAGAAAACACCCATTTTTAATCAAAAAAAGCTAACTTTTTTTGTTTTTAAATGTTCTCAGTCTACCCTTTTTATAAGCACAATAAGGCAGTTTGAGGTGAGCATTGTGCTGGCACAGTACACTTTCAGAGGCTGAAGGCACTCTGTCTGCAGCGTTGTGCCTCACTACATCCCTGGGCCGTGCAACACACAGCTCATCATGTCTTATTGCTTACTTCTTCACTGATTAAGGGTAAAATGAACTGATAGTGACATGTCTGTATTGTCTTGAAAGTTAATAAAATGCTAAAAAAAGAAAGTTAAAGCAACAACAAAAAATTGTTTACATTTAATAAGGGTAGTAATCTTTTTACCTCTCATTACAAGGAAATCCATCTAGTCTATTCAAAAGACTTTTAGTAGAAAAAAAGTTTAATGAAGACAGCTCTATGGTTTAATCAGTACACCTTTATTTGAATGATAACTACTGTACACCATGGAAATTAAACTCATACATTCAGCAGTTTTGAAGTTAGAGCTGTAACAGGTTTTGAACATACTGTATAAGAATCAGATGATCTTACTGTGTAGAACGTTAAAATGAAGTTCACAAGACACATGCGTCTTGTGCACTGATTACATTTCTGGAGCTTTAACTCAATAAATCAGAATCCCAGAGACAGAGTATAAGCAAACAATGTTGCCGTAGCAATGGTGGTTTTGGAGCTTAAAGAGCTACATTGACTGGAAGTTTGGCTGATGAGTGTTGTTTCTGGGGTAACTTTAGCCAACTTTGTAAAGAAAAAATATTAAATTATTTTAAGACCTAATTAAAGAGCTAGTGGAGCCAAAACAGGCAGACAGGAAAATAATACAAATGTTAAGAAGTAGTCAGTTGTAACTTTTATTTCTGAAGTATTTTCTTCTTCTTCTTCATTGGCTCATTAGACAGTCTTCTATGTGATAATATTGTGCTGGATGTGTGGAATAGCTCTTAGCCTGGCAGCTGGCATATCTGTCTCTATCCCCCCACCCACTGCATAATCAGAACTATGATCTCACGGACAGTGGCATCACAGGTGATTGACCTGGCAGCCACTGAGTGGCTGTTCCTAAGCAGTAATGATGTCACAGTCAGTGAGATCACAATGCTGTTGATGTAATGAGTGAAACAGAGATAGATGTGTCAGCTGCCAGGCAAAGTGCTGTCCCACACATCAGACCTACTAACACCAGGTAAACAATCTTCTAATTAAATAAAGGGAAAAGAGAAAGTGTCTCAGATATAAAAGATAGTGGTTGACTGCTTTTACAAACTAGTATTAGTTTTAGGCAGTACACTAGCTCTTTAATAAATACCTGCTTTTCACACATAAAGTGAGATTATCAGTGGCACATAGGGAACCTGAAGAGCAGAATCGCTCCATCCCTCTAGTGATGTGACAAGAAAAAGGGTACTGTATAATGTATTGGCCAGGCTAGGGTCCCATAATGCAATATTCTATAACTCTTGCTACACCAGAAAAATAGAAAATTAAAATACAAGTAACATGTTTTTCATTTCTTTCTTACTATGCATTTTTTTCAATAGAGGATGTTCTACTCTCCGAATTCTCATATTTCCCATCAGGCAATTACTGGCAAGCACCCAACCCCATTGACCACTAACTCCACCACTTCTGCTGTTCCCCATTGCTTTGCCTCTGTGGAGGAAGGTCTGAGGAAAGGCAGTTATCCCCCTCCCCCTTGCTGTGCTTCAGATTCAGTTAGAAACACAGAAAATGTCGGCAGATAAGTCTGCCCAGGCTTGTCTATTTATGGGACTGTGCACCTGTCAGTCCTTATTTGTGAGAGGCTTGGTTACATGACATAGCACCCAATTGTACTGGCATCCTTCATACTGAAAGAGACCAGGATGTTTTTTACCTGGTTTCTACCTGCTCCTCCCATCTCCCAAGACATGGGTAAATAGCACGTGGCTGCATTGGGCATGCACACCATTGCCCTGCAGGAGGTCAAGCTCTCTGACCCTCTTCAGGGATCACTGTGGCACCATAACCCATTGCCAAATGCCAGCCTTACCAGAATAAGGAGAACTGACATTGGTAGCTATAATACCTCAGTCATGGCCTGCCTCCCAGTGCAGCAAAATGAGTTCACTTCCTAACCCAGATCACTGCACACAAGTGTGATGAATTTTCTGCTGCTTGGCCATCTGGTGTCTTTTTCTGTAAAATTTTCCACGTACACTATAAACATTACAGTTCTGGATCCCTATCCCAGGCATGACAGTTTTACAGAATGCAAGCTTCCTGCTGTTATGTCCCAAAGTGCTTTTCCCCCAAAAATTTAGGTTTCCAGTGCTATTGTTTGGATTTATCATGAATGAAGAGGGTGGAATTTATTTTTTTAAGATAGGATTTCCCCCATACAATCAACTGATTATTACCTCAAAACAGTGACCACCAACTCAATTTACAGCTGAGGCACATGAGCTCTTTTAAATCATCCTTTTGTGGAAGACATTTAAGGACAATTGCCACATAAAGCTCTCAAAAAAAAAAATCACTGACAACATGTTAGCCATTCTTAATAATTATGTTTTACTGACTAAATGGATATATGAAAACCTTTTAAAACCAGACATATAATTTGCTTCATGTACATCTGAAGGCTGTTTCAGTCCAATCTAACTTTACATTTGGTTTTATATGTAATGTTCAGTGCTAATGCTGTTTCACGCGAAAAGCGTCTGAGATATTTATGGTTGCAGCAATTGATAGGGTCAAATATTTCCTGAAATTTCTGTGATTTCCCAAGAGAAATTTCCTGCTTGTGGTACTGATGTAAGGCTACAAGGCAGAATCTCTTTGGAATTATTGCAAAATACTTGGAAATATGTGACTATTTCAATTATTCCAGCTGTATTGAGGGCAGAATGGTAAATACCAAGGGGTTAAGGCACAATATACTGTACAAGTGTTATGAACAATGACAATAATTTCTGAAGCAGCATCTCTAAAGATTGGTTTCTACTATAGTGATGCTAAACAAACAAACAAACAAACAAAAAATCATGTCATCCATTGCACGCATTATCATCAAATTATCCAGTGAGTGACTCAATATATTATTATACATATTCTATATCAAGTTTTATTACATTATAAAAATAGCTTTATATTTAGGAATACTTACTAGGTTTGAATTACTATATGATATGAATAAGACAGTGCTATGTTTTCTCATGTAAACTGTTTAGTTTAAGTGTCTTGGAATACTGAATTAAACTGCAAAAAGGCTTATCATTTCTTTTGGTCTAGGTTAAAGATGATAGGAAATGATTTTTACACAGTTAACTGCCCTCCCATTTTCATTTTCATTTTCATGCCAGTTATGTGTTCTTATATGCTTTGGCCAATTTTTGAGAATCTAGCTTTGTGGTGCCCTCAGATCTACATGGAGCTCCACTCTCCTCAGCAACTACTGCTGTTTCTGTTTACATTTCTAAGGCATTCCACTGCATCAGTTATACACCATTCTATGCCATTGATCTGAATGGCCTGAAATTGCATTACTGATGTCCTAGAATGTATCGACAGTACAAAAAGAGAGAGCAGCAGCTGACGAGCACAGAGAGATTCAAGGTAGTTACAAAGGTGCAATAAATAAAGTATTTATTTTATGAAAAAAGGTCAAAATATATCAGAATATTAGACATTTAAAGCAGGAGAGCATGTAAAGATATAAAATACTGTTTCCTATCACCTTTAAAGAGATACACTGAAAATGATAAACAGGAGCTTCACTATACTCCAAGCTCAAGCTTTTGATATAATGCAACATTGTATCACATAACATTTTTTGTCATTTCACATTCTTCCTCTGAGTATCTAGGAGATTGTGGGTGGTGAAGCTCAATGAACAGGACATATAGAAGAGCTCCAACAACTGCTCCAACCGTAGGGGCAACAACAGGCACCCACCACCAGTGACCTCCAGCCCTGAAAGCAAGAAAGAAATCATATTACTGGTAATAGAACATGAGATTAATTACTTTTTCAAACTAATATTTTTTATCAGCATTTATTATGAGATATAATATTCTGGTACACTGGTTTTCAATCGGCGTGCATTTTTCTTAGTTAGGAATGAGAAATTTACTGCAGAACTGTTTATTTTCACGCATGTTACATTCCATGCAAGGTGCTTATCAGCTGAAATTGCACAAATATAATGCACTAAATGTCCAATGACTTGGAGTCTGACTTGGTACTTAGCTAAGGCAATGACTGCACTACACTGAGGAGTCTCAAAAGGAAGGAAAATGTGTATGTACTTTGTTATTCACATACTATACTGCATTGGATGTTTAAAAGGCAATATCTGTTCTGGGGAATTCTGATCCCCCTGCCTTGCACAAGGAATTGCATATCCATTATGGCTTGCACTTTAATTAAACTTTAGAGTATGTCTGTGGTTTGGAGCAATGCACAAACATAACTAAACTCGATATTTTTTTTCTATCCCAGCATTCTTTTATGGATCCTATGGATTGCTCTCCTGCAAACTTCATCTTTGTCAGCTACAGTACCTCCAAATGTACTAAATACTAGCTATCATTCAAGTTATGAAAACATATTTGTGTTGTTTCAGTACCATTCTTTTAATACTCTATATCTTGTTTTTTTTTTAAATATTCATTTATGTTATTAATAGATATACAATTATGCTCTTAGTAGTCGTTCTGAGTAGAGAAGACAGAGGCAGGGGATCCTTGTCTAACACAAGAGTTTATTTTCATGTGCCCACATTTACTGATACAGCGTTGGAGAGGAAGTACAAAAAGAACATCAAAATATCAGACTTGACTTGAGTAGCAATACTGTAATTCTGCAAATAAGAGCTTAGATAGATAGATACTTTATTTCTAAAGTGCCCAATTCCAGAGACTCCGGGCGCTATACAATATACAATATGAAACAGTACAATTATTTAAAATCAGACAAAAAATACATATTGACAGCTGAGGGCAGGCTGGAATTCAATGGGTGAAGCAACAAACCACTCCCCCAACCAGGCCTTAAAAAGCTCTCCTCTGGGCTAGTTCTCATTCATTTTCTTCATTATGGCTGGAGGCGCCACCTGTCTGCCTTCCCCTCCCAGTTATTCTACTATGGGCTTTCACCCATGCATCTGCGGTCGCCTCCGGCCACCAGCTCGCTCCAGTTCTCCGATCCCATTCCCCGCTTCCTCCTCACTTCCTCGTACCTTCCTGCCTTGCCTCCTGTCTTCCTCCTCTTTCCCTCTTTCTGGGGCTGCTCCTTCTCCCCTCTTGCTCAGCTGCATCCATCATTCTTCCTTGTGGCTGGCAGGAGCACGAAATTGATGTCCTCAGCACCGCACGCTGTTGTATTTGGTTTGCTGGGAAGAGCAGCTTGCTCCTTCTCAACTGGGCTGGCTATTGTGACATCAGTTGTTGCGGCTGGGAGGAGATTGATGTGGGATTCTATTGCTTGCTGTTTGTCCTCTCTGGGAGAAACCCGCCCATGCTGGCTGCTCACTGCCTACTTCCCCCAAACTTTTCCCTTCTCCTCATGTGTGCTGGCCTGCCCCCGTGCTCTCTGCATCCCATTTCATCAGTGCCTTGCTTGCTCTCTTGTCTGGGGGCCTCCCTTGCAGCCAGTGATTGCCTTCCACTCTGCTGCATGTTCTGCTCTTGCCTTCGGGTTTACCTCTCCACTGCAGTGACTTCTGCATTGCTCTATAATTTTTACCGGTAGGTTGCATGCCTCTCCTCTACTACAACTTTCGCATAGTGCTATGATTTCATGCTCGCATTTACCCTTGCTCTGCATAGGTTTCTATTGTTCCTCATCATGTTCCAGTTATTTATGGACACCAATCTTTTCCATCATTGAACTGAGTTGATAGAACATTCCTTATCTCTACTATCTGGGGCCCACTATCTGTAGACATTTTCTTGTTTCCATAAGAAGTGCTACAAATTCTGACCCTTTGCTGTGATCTTGAGGGCCAGTGCTTTGATTTCACTGCTATGTCATTGAGAGGTTTGATTAGTTGGGACCCTTCGGGGTCCTTCCCTCAGAGGTCTTTTGCCTAGGCTTCCTGCCTTGACGTGTTTCTCCTCTGAGTGCCGTTTGCCCTGCTCACTGCTTATTTTCATAGAGTCCTTTCTATTGCTTCTTCTACTAGGTGAGCTCCCCTCTCACTTGTCCCTCTTCCCCTCTCCCTATCGTTTGTCTTTAGCTCTAGCCTTTGCTGCTCATTGCTCTTGCTTACACAATGCTGTGCTTTCTAAATATCATCCTGACTGTGCTTCCCAATGGTGGGTGCTTGCCCTCCTCCTCCTCCTCCTCCCATTCCCTCTGCCCTCCATTACTTTTCTTCTCTGACCTCTGCTTCCTTTGGGGGGCATCCCTATCTTGCCGTCCCACTATACCACCATACCCTACTCATTCACATCACCTAATATCCCCTCCTGTATATCGCCCTGCCTACTCGTCTTCTCCTCTGACCTTATTCCCTCATTCTAGTTAAACCTATTCAGATGTCCTCCTGGTACTGCCTACCTCACTGTTGGCTGCTGGCTTTGTTTAGCTGCTCTCACTTCTACCTTCATGCAATTCTATCTATTCCTAAGTTCACTCACAATGGACCCAGTTGGCATGTACTCCCATAGTTACCAATCACAGGTAGCTTCCTCATGACGTGAGTCTGGTTCTCCTTTGTTCAGACTGACCTCAGGGTCTACTCATTCACATCGATTAATCGAGCATACCTTTCATTGGGTCTTATGCTACCTCATCGAACTGCTCTCCATTTGGAGACATGTCTTATGTGTCCACTGTTTCTTGGCTCGGGGCTAGCCTGTAGCTGATGGTCTCCCTCTGCACCCACAAAGTCTGCATCTAGAGCATGTGTAGCTCAGAGTGGGGTCCTTCTCCCTGGCCCTTAGTGAGAATGTCTTCACTCCGGGAGGACCTTCAGTCCATCCCTCATCTCGGCAGCACCTCTGGATGTAGAATTTATGTCTTCCAGCTGCGAGGGGTGGGTCTCTCATCATCATCATCAGAGCCTCTTTGGCTGCCTGAGTGGGTTCGGAGGCACCATCTACACTATTCTCCATCAAGACCACCTCTGGTTCACCTGGTCTGTTTTGTAGGCTCACATCGGCCAGCTGAGTGCCTCAGCAGTCATCTCTCTCCCCTCTCTTGCTTTTGACCATCTAGTTGCACAGACATCGCTCACAACCCTCAGCAACTATCCATTTAAAAGGACAGAGTGACAGTTTCCTCTAAATTAGAATATTTTCCTCCTCCCTCAATCTCAATTCTAAATTGCAGTAGCTGAGCCGTCACTAATCAAAACTTCCTTCAGCCTGGAGGGAAGGCAACCTAGGCCTTGGATCCCCAGAGGTTTCCTCCTCAAAGGGGTGTTTTCCTGCCCTCTGTGCCAATGGTCATAATATTAGATAGGGTTGGAGTTTCCTTAGGTTCTGCAGTTTAGTTCCACTGTTGGATGGAGTTGGATGGTGGCCCCGGCTGTTCCCTCTCTCTTTAGGAAGTCCATCCTCCTGCATCTTGTCTGCTTTCATTTCATTCATCAAGCTCATCATATCTTGTTCTTCTCCTGTCCTCCCCATCTACATCTATCACCTTAATTTCTGGTCTCGATATACTCTGATTTCTCACCTCTTCGATGCTCGACACCCTTTTGGGTATTCTTTTTGGGCTTCTTTCCAAGCTTCCTTTAGCCAAGGAAATTATTCCCTTGGCACCTATGGGGGCACTGTCCTCTAGGGTTCCTTGCATCGTACCCCTACAGGGTGGTATATCCCATGGATAGAGAGGGGAACAGCCACAATGAATTGAAGTCACACAAGCATACATCTCATTCAGTTGTGCAAGCCCACTGAAATATAAGCTTCAACTGGGACTACACAATTGATCTATCTATCTAGCTATCCCGCTTAAAAACACAAAATTAACCAAAAAAAGCTTGCTTGAACAAATACATCTTTAGGGCCTTTTTAAAGGGAGCCCCCCTTTAAATAACCAGGCAAGGAGTTCCACAGGGTAGGCATGGCCACCAAGAACACCCTGTCCCTGGAATGCCGCAACCTAACCCTGGGAACTCCAAGGCTTCCCCCCGGCAGAATGGAATGCCTGGGGTGGTCAGTAGGGGACAAGGAGATCTTGCAGATAGACAGGTCCCCTTTTGTGTAGGGTCTTATAGGTCAGGAGCCCTAACCTGAAGACAGTCCTCCACCTGACCAGCAGCCAGTGCAATTTGCAGAGGACTGGGGTGATATGCTCACACCTTTTCACCCTCGTCATCAGTCTTGCCAATGCGTTCTGCACCAGCTGCAGCCTGCAGAGGTTGTCTCTAGATAATTCTAGGTACAGGGCTTTACAGCAGTCCAAACTGGAAGTGATGAAAGTGTGTCGGAGCATGGTCATGTCTTCAGGTGGGACCAAGGCTTGAATTTGAGCAATATTCCGGTAAAATCCACTTTTGATCACGGCCAACACCTGAGCATCAAGTGTCAGGCTGTCATCTAGGATCACACCCAAATCCTTCACCTGTTTAGACTGGGAAAGGGGAACACCCCCCAATACTGCATTGGGGGGTAACCCCACACCCACTCTGCCCTAACGACCCTGATCCACCACCAGTACCTCAGTCTTGTCTGAGTTAAGCTTAAGCCAGATTTGAGTCATCCACGACTGGATTTCCTCAAGACAGCTGCTAAATACAAAGGCCGCCGCCTGGGTATTGGGCACATAGGACAAGTACAGTTGGGTATCATCTGCAAAGCAGTGAAAACCCAGCTCGTACTGCCTGATAATGTCCTCCAATGGCAGCATATACACTGTGAACAGCAAGAGCGACAAGATCAAACTCAGCGGAACCCCACAGCACAGAGGCTTCGGGTTAGATGAAACTAATCCCATTGTTACCCTTTGCACTCTATCTGTCAGTTATGACCTGAACCAGTTGATGACATTACTGGACCAGCCACACCAGAACTGCAGGAGCTCAAGTAATAACTCATGGTCCATGGTGTCAAATGCCACAGAGAGGTCCAGGAGGACCAGGATGATGCAGTCTCTCTTGTCCCTCACCATCAGGAGGTCATTTAGCACCCTCACTAGGGCCGTCTCCATACTATGCCACACACAGAATCCAGACTGGAAAGGCTTATAGGTGGAGGAAGAGGCAAGATGTCTCTCAAGCTGAACAGCTACCACCTTTTCTATAACCTTCCCTAAAATTGGGAGGTTCGAAATTGGCCTGTAGTTGCTGTGGCAGTTCGGGTCCAAAGAGGGCTTCTTCAAAAGGGATTTAACCAAGGCCTCTTTCAAGGCCAATGGGAAGACCCCACTCCTCAAGGAACTCTGGATAACCTCAGCAACCACAGGTCCAATCAAGTCCAGACATCCAACCAAAAGGTGGTTCAGACCTGGGTCCAGATCGCATTGTGTTGGCCGCATCTTCAAGATTATCCCCACCACCTCCTCTACCCCAACCAGCTCAAACTCATCCCAGACAGGAGGAGTGTTCTGGCACAGCTCAGGCTGGACCCTGCATCCCTTTTGAGAGATACTCAAAGAGACCTCAGCATCTAGTGCTAGAACCTGCCTCCACGACACGGAGACAGGCAGGATGTAAAAGCCTGTCTACCATGTGGAAGAGCTGAGCTGGTCTGTTCCTCACCACAGCAATCTCCCTAGATAGAAATTCAGCCTTCTTTTGGGAGACTGCCCCCTCATAGTTTACATAATGCAACTTCAGGATCAGTTTGTCCTCTATCAGACCAGATCTCCTCCAGCATCTCTCTAACCTCCACACCCTAATCTTTAAACTTCAGAGGTCCTCATCATACCAGGAAGATCTCTGATGAGTAGACAGGCTGGACACAAATGAGTGCAATTGAATCAAAGGCCACAGCAAAAGCCCCATTATAGGCTGCCACTGCTTCCTCCATCCCAACTGCACAAACCACCCCAATACTCAATCGGTCCAGCACTGCCGACAGTCCCGTAGAGGAAACTCCTCTTAACAGGTGATACTGACCCATCTCCACAGCGGCAGGACCATCTGGGGGGGGCCCTAAACATGAACCTCACAGTGCTATGATCTGACCAAGCAACTGGATCTACTCTAAGGTTGATAACATCTAGACTCGAGGAAAAAAAATAGGTCCAGTGTGTGGCCACCCAAGTGCGTTGCTGTTGTTACATTTTGTGTCAGGCCCAGGGCCTCCATACTCCTAAGAAGATTGTTTCCAAATCTCGAGAGCCTTCCCTCGACACAAGCATTGAAGTCCCCAAGAATCAACCATCTGGGGGACTCCAACACCAGGCCGATGATGAGCTCTTCAATTTCCTGTAAAAAGTCCCTATCTATTCCTGGGGGATGATAGAGCAGGAGAACCGTGAAGCCCACACCAATGCCCCCATGGGCAGCCACACACTCAAAGGACTGTGCAGGACCAACCTGTAGCATGTGAGGTTTAAGCTAGATTTAAAACAAATGGCCACCCCCCCGCCCCAGTGATCCTCCCTCGGGGTGTGTATCACGGAGTACCTGGCTGGCACTGCCGCCTCCAAAATGGGAACAGCATTCTTATCCAGCCAGGTCTCCATGATGCAAGCCAGGTCAACAGAGGATATCAAGTCTGCCATTATGGCAGTCTTGTTCCTCATCAACCTGGGATTACATAAGACAACCTCAGTAGGATGAGGTGAGGCAGCTGGGCCAGCCATCTGCTCACACTCTATAGTGGAGCCCTTGGGTATAGGAACTAAGCATGGCAAACCCCTCTCAAGTTCCCAGTTCACCCCAAGGTGTCTCCTTGACCTCATTACCTGAATCCCAGACACCCCAGCAGCCACTTGGGTACAACCCCCCCCCGGGCCCCACTTCTGAGCTATCCCCAAAGCCCTACACCTCCAAAAAGCCTCAGCCAGAAGTGCTTCTGCTATATAATTTATATCCACTTACAAGATATAATGCTTTATGTGCATAAAAATTAAAATGATTCCAGCAGAAGCTAATCGGCATGTTACAATATGCCTACAAAGAGAGCGCTTATCATATTCAGTAACTGCTTTCTGTGTAGAATGATCACCATTCTCCACTACATTTGAAAGGCTATGCCTGAAGTTCAGTGGGTGAACAACCAGCCATGCCCCCTTTCTGAGCTATATAAGCAGTTCCTCCCAGCCTCCTTCTGAAACATTTTTTCTTTGCCAGCTGGGGGCTGTGTTGGTCTGTCTTCTCACTTGGGCATGCTGTGGCCTTTGCCTGGGTCCTTGCCCCCCTCCCTAGTTGATTGGTGCTCTGGACTCTGCTTGGTTTCTACTGAAAGTGTTTGCGTGTTTCTCCTGCTTTGGTTAGTAATTATTTAGCTTACGGCTGCCGTGTGGTTCTGTGTGTGTTTGTTTTTCTGCTTTCCTGTGTTCATGTTTTTGGTTTGTGTTTTTTTTTTGGGGGGGTTCTGTCTTTCTCAGCATATTGTTGCCCCTTGTTTGCACTGTGTGTCTCCTGTGCCTGTGCCCAGGCCCCTACCAAATCTCAGTTTTCCTGCATTTGTTATTGCTTGTTTCTGCTCCCAGCAGTGCTTCACTAATTGCTTGTAGATGGTCCTGGCTCTGCTGCTCAGCTAGCTGCTTCACTCTGTTTTACCTTTACCAGGTCTCCTCACTCACTCCACATGTTTCCTTGTTCCACACCATCCCTCCTTCTCCTTGCGCCCCTTCTAAACCCTCCCTCCCTGTCTCCCTACCCTGTACTCCTGAGGCCCACCTGCCTCAATCCCACTGACGCTCTGCCTTCCCTGCTTCTCTCCCCACCTCCCTCTATTAAGACAAGGCCTTAGGCACAAGGCTGCTCCCTGTTAATTATCCTTCTTCTCCTCCCCCCCCTTTGCCGGGGGTGTCTCCTGATTTCAGCTGTTTTAATGTTCATTGACAATGGATTGCTGTAAATAATTAAGTCTGATGTATAATATAATCAAGTCTGAAGTATATGTGTGTTATTTTATGTCTGTGCATTGTACTGTGTTTCATGACATGAAACTTTTGCAAAAGGGCTCTTGCTCAAAGGTTGTTTCTGAATGAATAAATAAAAATTAAAGAACCTGCTGCATTTTGTGCAAGACCTATTTTACCTCAACAGCCTTGCGTTCCCATAAGGTTTTTTCCTGCTTCCTTGCCTCAGTATGTCATTATTTATTCTGCTTTTCTTTTTGTAAGCCCTTGGTTTTCATACAGCCCTTTTGGGGATTTTAATCTGCTCTAACATACTTATTAGCACTCAATGTGAATCGAACCAGAGTCTCCTGCAATTCTATATTACTTTCTCCATGGGATAAAAGCCTGCTTAAATATAATCGTACCAAGGAATTATTACTGTTGTTTTTCTGTGCATTATTTATTTAATTTATTTATTTTTGTTGATCAGGAAAGGGGGACTAGGCAATTCTGTCTATTTTCAGCCTTGTCATGGGGAAGGGGGGGATACAGATGGATGCCAACTGACATTAAAGCAGATTAAGCTATTGGTGGTATTTTAGTTCTACACTGCCATGCTTTTTAATTGTTCAGCTCAGCTGCTGCTGGTAGCCATAACTAAGTACTGCTGGATGCTGTTAACTACAGTCTCCCCAGTTTGGAATTCTTCTGGTATTGAAAGTACCCCAGTTTTGCATACTTCTTTCTGGTATTGAACGTACCCCAGTTTTGAATACTTATTTCTGATACTGAACATACCCCAGTGTTGAATGCTTATTTCTGGTATTGAAAATACCCCAGTTTTGAATACTTATTTCTGGTATGAACATATCCCAGTTTTGAATACTTATGTCTGGTATGAAAATGCCCCTGTTTTGAATACTTATTTCTGGTATTGAAAATACCCCAGTTTTGAATACTTATTTATGGTACTGAAATACCCCAGTTTGGCAATCCTTTTTCTGGTATCAAGCATAAATATCTTTCTATGTTCCAATCTGCATTATGCCTGCTGCACAGTCACTCCTGATGCTGCTGATTCATGCTTCCTTATGCTGTATCTATTTTTTTGGGAAGTGGGGGGTTCCTACCTTATCAACGTTACATTTGCTGTTTGGTCTCATGGTGCTCATCTTGTGGCTTCCCTGTTATTCCCATGATAGGGGACTGGGTTGTTTCAGTGGGGTATCATGGTTTCAAGTGGCAGGAGCATGCTTTTACGTAAACTGTGATTTAGCCTGCTCCTTTGCCTCAGCAACTTTCAATCTTCCTGGTCTAAATACTTTAACCTCACAACCTACATGGCTTCAAGGCATCCACTGTGTTCCATTACAGCGTTGCAAATGCTCCTTACTGGACTAACCTAACTCTGCCTTAATGGCATTCAAAGTATTCATGCTAATCATCTCAATTCACCATTCATGTTGACACCATACCAATCAGCTGCTTTGTGTAAACTATTTGATTTTGCTTCTTTATCCTATTAAGAGTTTTGGTACACTTCATGCCTTGAACAGGAAGAAACCTTTATTTCAATTGCTCATGCTATCTGGCTAATAAAAGACTACCTAAATTGCCATGTTGGCATTTCGTACGTTACAGTACCTTCTCCTCCAGAGTAAGGAGGCATTCCCTTTTCCTACAGTGAGGAGGATTTCCATTCTGAAACTGTCACTAAAACAAAATACCCCAAGCCTGGAAGGAAGGCTACCTAGGCCTTGGATTCCCAGATCCCCAGATATTTCCTCCTAAACATTTTTTTCTCTCCTGCGTGCTGAAAGTTTTAATACTTAGTTAGATTTGGTAGTATTCCCTAGTCTACTCAAGTACGTTCCACCATTGGACGAAGGTGGATGGGGACCCTGCTGACCATTCCCTTAGGAAGCCCCCTGCTGTCATCAGCGTAATCCATTTATCCATGCTATTCCACTAACTTGTTCTCCTCATTGATGTATTATCAAACTGCCTCTTATTTCAGTATGTTTCTCTACCTTATAGTCAATGATCACTGCTAACACTCTTTTGGGGGTTCCTTCCTAAGGTACCTTTAGCCAAGGGAACCTTCCCACAGCACCGCTAGGGGTTGAATCCTCTTCCAGGGTTCCTTGCTTTTGGTACCTCTAGAGGGTGGTAATTCCTCATGGAATAGAAAGCATGAACAGCCACAGCAGAGTAACATAGTTGCACAAGCATAGCACTGTTCTGGTTGCTTAGGCCATTGAACCCCATAATATGTTTAATAGAAAGGGTCTTCCACCCTGAGTGATTCTGAATATGGTGCTTGGCATCTTAGCCTGAGATAAGGACATTTCTGGACTGCACAGGACTGCTGTGTACTTTGTACTTTTATGTATGGCAGATTCACTTTTGGCAGATTTATGTGTGAATTGGTCTCATCATTAGTGTCCACTATTTTATGTACTGTTACTTTGTGAAAACAATAAACATTTAAATTACAACAAAAAAAGAAAACAAAAAAAACTTGTCTCCCTTAACTCCAAAAAGCAAAACCTTTAAACATATTACAACTACAGCAGTGGTTTATACTGATAGCTTTTACTGTGGGGTCATATTTACCAGAGAGCCAGCCCACTGCTACACTTTTTTTTCTTTATTGCTCAATCAACCTATTCAGTGTAACTCACACTTTCGTAAAACACAGATACAGTATAGGGGATATAGCAAGGTAAAATTGTGCCTATTTCAATGTTACTTAGTTTAATTTTGCTTAAAGAGCAGGTAACACATCCAAGAG
This sequence comes from Neoceratodus forsteri, assembly GCA_016271365.2. Classification (NCBI taxonomy): domain Eukaryota; kingdom Metazoa; phylum Chordata; order Ceratodontiformes; family Ceratodontidae; genus Neoceratodus; species Neoceratodus forsteri. The sequence goes on along the minus strand of CM028129.1, from coordinate 1,396,784,796 downwards.
AGCTTTGAAAGGCAACATTTAAACATACTGTAATTCAGCTTCTATTTCATATTCATTCTGTATTTCTTCTCATCATTATTTATTACTAAGGAAATCTGCATGAAAACAGGATCTTTGTTCCCTATGAGGTCATCCATCTATTCTTGTTGCTTCTTCCCCACCTGAAGTCAACACACTGCTTTCGACTTCACACTGATTCCCATGGCAACAGATGGTGATATCACAACAGACGATTAAGACTTTAAGTAAGGAATAAGCTGCTAACCATAATAAACTCTAGTAGATAAGCATGCTGTGCTTAGAAACATAGAACACAGAAACACAGAATTTGATGGCAGATAAGGACTGCTTGTTCCACTTAGTCTGCCCCCCTTCCCTACCTGTTTCATATACCGCAGATCCAGCCCCATTGCCTTGTCCACTTTGAGCTTTGTGAGTTCCTTTAGGACGCTCTCTGCTGTAAAAAGACTGCTGTTCCTGCTGCTGCACTTGATCTGACCACTGCACAACCTACTGTCAACTTATGGTGTATTTATGCCTTGTACACTGATCAGATATTCTGTATCCCTGTTTATAAGTATTGATTAACATTCCTTGTATTCCACTATGTATGCCTAATATCTGTATTCCTGTTAATAAGTATTGTTTAACATTTCTGTAAACCACTATGAATGCCTTATCTCTGTAACTAACTCTGGGTTGCCCCTGAAAAAGGGACCTTCGGGGCTCAGTGGGCTTACCCGGTCATCAAAACTGAATAAATTAAATAAATAAATAAATGATCTGCACCCTCTCTTTCCTATCACTAGAGCCCCCTTATGTCTATCCCATGCATTTTTGAATTTCTCTACCATTTTTGCTGCCACAACCTCTTCAGGTAGGCTGTTCCATGCATCCACCACCCTTTCTGGGAAAAATACTTTCTCACATTACCCCAGAGTCCACACCTCTCTATTTTCATATCATGACACCTTGTTCTTGAACATCTTTTATCTAAAAGATGCTACCCTCTTGCACCTTATTTATTCCTTTGAGGTATTTGAAAGTCTCTATCATATCTCCCCTCTCCCTCTTCTCTTCCAGGGAATACATATTGAGGTCCCCTGCCTTTCCTCATATGGCTTCTGGTGCATCCCCTGCACCATTTTTGTTACCCTTCTCTGAACTGCTTCTGCTTTGTTTATGTCCTTCCAGAAATGCGGCCTCCAGAACTGGACCCAGTACTCAAGATGTGGTCTCACCAATGTTTCGTACAATGGCATCACCATCTCTTTTCTTCTGCCGGAGATACCTCTTGCTGTGTACCCCAGCATTACTCTGGCTCTCCTCACAGCCTTCCCACATTGTTTGGTAACCATTAGGTCATCAGATATGATTACCCCAAGGACCCTTTTTCTGTTTGGTGGCTGCCAGCACCTCCTGCCCATCATGTACTCCTCCCCCCTTGCATTTCTGTGTCTCAAGTGCATGGTCTTGCTTTTTTTAATCTTAGCTGCTGTACCTTTGACCACTACTCGAGCCTGCTGAGGTCCTTTCTCCCATACCTGTTTCCAGTGATCTGTTGAATAGAGCTGCCAGAGGTGCTGCCAGCACCTCCCTGAGTTCTCTTAGTACTCTGGGGTGTATCCCATGCGGCCCCATTGCCTTGTCCACTTTCAGCTTTGTAAGTTCCTTTAGACTCTCTTCTCTGTAAAAGGACTGATGTCCACTCCCCTTCTAGTGGTGCTTCTGATGCCTAACTGTGGTCCCTTCCCTTACATTTCTTTTGTGAATGTTGAATGAAAATATTCGTTCATTATTTCTATTTTTTCTTGGCCCCTCTATGCACTCTCCCCTCCTTCCTTTTTCAGTCTTACAATCCCATCCTTTTTTTTTTTCCATTTGCCAATGTACCTGAAAAAGTTCTTGTCTCCTTTATTTATTGCCTGGGCTATTCTTTCCACCATTTGTGCTCCTGACTGCCTTCCCTGCCTCCCTTTGCTTTTCCAGATACAATTTCCTGTCTTTCTCCCTCTGTATTTCCCTGTATTTCCAGAATGCTGCCCTTTTTGTCCTTACCTTCTCGGCCACTCCATTTGAGAACCATAGTGACTTTTTCTTTCTCTTTGTTTTGCTTACTTGCCTAATGCAAAGGCTTGTTGCCTCTGCTATGGCTTCCTTAAGTTTCACCCATTGTTCCTCCATCTCCTCTCTTTTCTACTTCCCTTCCAGTGATTTCCTAAGACATTCCCCATTTTTGAAAATTTGGCCAGCTAAAATTTAGGACCCTTGTTTTCATATGGTTTGGCTCCTCCTCTGTTCTCACTTTGAACCATACCGATCAATTGGTCCCAGTTGGCTACCCACCTTAACATCTATAATTCTGTCCCCATTGATGATGAGTACCAGGTCCAAAGTTACTCCCTCTTGGGTGGGCTCTACTACTAGCTGCTTGAGACACACCCCCTGCAGGGCATCCATAATGTCTCTGCACCTGGCTGTGGCTGCAGCCTGATTGTTCTAATCAACATTCAGCAGTTTGAAGTCTCCCACCATCAGCACTTCCCCTTTAGCTGTCATTCTGTGGATGGTTTCTGTAAGTCCCCTGTCCAGCTCTTCTCCATGTACAGGAGGTCTGTAGATCATGCCACTGCAAATGGCAATATTATTTCCCATCTCCAGGGTGATCCACAGTGCCTCCACCCCTTCCTGCACTCCCTGTACCTCAGTTGATTTAATTCCCTCTCTGACTTACTGTACATAGCCACTCCTCCTCCCTTTTTACCTATCCTGTCCCTCCTGAATAGAGTGTATCCTGGTATGGCTATTTCCCAGTTATGGTTCCTTCTGAATCATGTATTGGTAATAGCAACAATGTCCAGGTCCCCCTCAGCCATCAAGGCCTCTAGGTCCGGGATTTTAGTTCCCAGGCTACGGGCATTCTTGCACAAGGCCTTCCCATTTTTGCTGCCTTCTCTGCTGTTGGCTTCCCTCCTCACCCCATGACTTACCCCCATACCCCTCCTGTCCTTACCCCCATTTTGCCTCATTTCTGCCCTTTTATCTATTCCGGTTTGAGGTATCTTTGGTGATTTCTCAGTCTTGGGGTCTTCTTCACTGACTGCTTCATTCTGTGTGTGTGTGTGGGGGGGGGGCTGCCTGCATCACCCTGCTTACTTCTGCCTCCCCCCTTGCCTAGTTTAAGCAATTGCTGATAAAGCTTGTGCAGATATCACCAGTAATAAATAAAGGCAAGGAGAAATCTATAGAAGATATAGGGCTTATGAAATGATCTCACACAAGATATGCAATGCATCTTCAAGTGTGAGAGAGCAGGATCATAACTCAGTACTGGGACCGGTACTCTTTAATGTCTTTATAGGTGACATTGCGGATGGGCTGGAAGGAAAAGTATGCCTCTTTGCAGACGACACAAAGATCTGCAATAGAGTTAATACACAAGGAGGGGTAGAGAGGATGAGAAGGGACTTGGCAAGGTTGGAGCAATGGTAAAGAGTATGGCAGTTTAGATTCAATGCAAAGAGTGCAAAGTAATGCACCTGGGAAACAATAACCCGGGGAAGAGTACACAATGGAGTGGGGAGGTACTAACAACAACAAAAATGGAAAGGGATCTGGGGGGGGCACTCATATCAGACAACCTTAAGGTAGGCAAGCAATGTGAGAAGGCAGTAAGGAGGGCTGCGGGGATTCTGGGATACATAGGGAGAGGCATCACCAGTAGAAAGCAGGAAGTTGGTATCCCTCTGTACAGACAGCTGGTGAGACCTCATCTGGAGTACTGCGTGCAGTTCTGGAGACCCCATCTCTGCAAGGACATAGACAGGATGGAGGCACTTCAGAGGAGGGCAACTAAAATGGTGCAAGGTCTGCACCAGAAGCTATATGAAGAGAGACTAAAAAAGCTTATTATGTATACCCTTGAGGAAAGGAGGGAGAGGGGGGACAAGACAGAAACCTTCACGTACCTCAAGGGAATCAACAAAGTCCAAGAGGGTAGCATATTTCAGAAAAAGAGATGCTCAAGAACAAGGGGGCACAATTTAAAGATGGGGGACAGCTCTGGGGCAACGTGAGGAAGTATATTTTCACAGACAGGGTGCTGGATGCATGGAACAGCCTTCCTGAGGAGGTTGAGGGGTCAAAAACAGTGGGGGAATTCAAGAATGCATGGGACTGACATAAGACAATTATAGTGGTGGCTAGGAGGAAGTAGGCTGCTGGTTAACTAGGATCTGCAGCTTATCCAATAGGTAGGGAAATGGACAGACTAGGTGGGCCAAGTGGTCCTTATCTGTCGTCAAAGTCTATGTTTCTATGGCAGAGCCACAAGTGAGTTATGAAAGTTCTGCCCCCTCACAAGTGACAACAGATTGTAATTTGAACCAGACCATTGTATACTTTTGATTTATACATTTCTTCACTAGTTCTACATTTTATATCTGCTGTTTGTTCGAAGATTTAACTGTTTTTCTTTGACTTCAAGAGTTAATTTCAGTGTTGCACTAGACAATTGTGATATCATCACTTCAGCATTGTGAAAGCTACTCTTTGATTGGCTCAGTATTCTATTACAATGTACCTAACCTTCTAGATATCAGTCATGACAGCACTAGCAAGATATCATATCCTGAGGCTAGATGCAAATACATTATTTGTTAACTTCTTATCTGTAACTTCACTGGTGCTGTAAATATATGAAATACAAGCTAAACTGTGTCTAAATAAGAACTGCATCTAATTAGTATATACAGTATATCAAAGTTTTCACTGAAGTGTGAGCAACTCTTTATTACAGCAGGACTTTCAACAGGGTTGCACAATGACAAAAATATGCACTGTGACTGTATCTGCATCCACTCAAATGCAGCAGAGCAGCCCTGCTGCTGTTTACAAAAGATGTAGTCATTTACGCAAAAGCATGATTTGTATAACAAAAAAAAAAAAAAAAAAAAGACGGAACTGTGATTTACAAATTTTTTGCCACAGTTGCATCATTTTGCCGATGAGGGCATGCCATCTAATCAATGTTTTACCAGTTAAGACTGAAGTCTGACTTTAAAATAAAGGCAGTTGGATCTCATACTGATCTTTTGACCCTCACCCAAGCCTATTAAACATTGAGGCTGGTATTGAACAGGTACTAATCCCCGCTCCACTCAGACCTTCCTTTCCCTCCACCTTATCAGTCATGAACTGCTTCTATCCATTCTACAGACAGTATTTCAACATTTTTCTACCATTTTTAAAACGTTTTGTTTATACAATACTTAATAGTGATCCAGTTGTAGTTTTTATAATCATCATTAAATGCATACTGTGCATACATATAGTGTATGTATGTGTGACCTAAATGCTCTCTGTTTTAAAACTGATCATGTATAAGTAATGCAAGTTAATTTTTTCTGGTTTGTCTAAATTGCTGCTTTATCTTTTTTTATTTATCTATTTGTGATACTGTTTAGTATGCCCTTAGCTTTAGTGATTGTGCACTACTGAGTCCATACTATATCGTATACCGTGCTAATACTGTACTAAAGTTGTTGTGGGGTCAGTGGTAAACTAAGTGCTCTACTAACAAGGAGGGGAATGGTTCCCCAACTGCTTTTTCAAGTCAATACCTATCAGTTTGGAAAGACCAAGGCATTTTTTTGTTATCAGTACATTTGATTATGTGTAAGCTTCGAAGGCATATAAAAAAGAGGTGACCAGAGTGTTTTACCCTTACAAAGGGGTAGAGCCCTGAAAGATTGCCAGGGTGTTTCTGTTTGTGGCATAAAATAAATATCTGAAGAAGCACCGAAATGTACTTATTACATGGAGTGAATCTTTTTCTTGGTTTGTTGTACTACCGTACTAAGGTGAAATAAATAGCTCATTCAGTTTTGTATAGGGTCTTCCCTAGAGACTTTGTCACCTTCAACTTTAGGTGGATGAGTGTCCAAAATGTTGTTAGTTACAAAATAAGTACAGTTTTCCTGTTAAAGAAGTACTGTCCCCTCACAGATTGTAAATATTACATGTTTCCTTGTCACGAGTCAACTCCATTTCTGCTGCTGTTGGGAATATAAACTTTTGTTTAATTTACTGTTACCATTACTTGTAGTGCCTGATGACTATCTTGAGTGCTTTCATTTTCTGATTGTTGAAGTCTCATCTGTTCCTGGGAGCTGCATTAGCAGTAACATCATGATGCCATTGGACCAGTTTGCACTATGCATCTCTAAAGAACAGGTCTGAATAACCTGACCATTAGGAAGAACACAAAGTGAAAGCTATGTCCAAGACACAAACACATTCTTCTTTGCGGCTTCTAAGGTTTCAAAGCTAATTGAGGTCAATGGGTGTACTCAGCAACTTTGCTACTACCGGGTTTGTTTGACTATAAATTAGCAGGCAGTCATACTGAAGAGACTAATGGGCATCATTAAATCATGTACTCATTACTAATGCAGCTCTCAGGAAACAACATAAGTGCAACAGCAAGAAAATTATGGCATCTGAGTAGTTAAAGTGAAACAAAGTATGCATCCTCAACTGCTGTAGAAATGGAGTTGACTGGTGGCAAGTAGTGATGGGCAAAGTTGCTGAAATTCTCTTTGTGAATAAATTTGCGAATTGTAGCAACTTCGCTTTACCAACGACTGCAATTTGTATAGTTTTTCACCTGGCGAATGGGCCAAATTCATGCATCAAGACTACAGGAATTGCCAAGTCTCAGGTGAAGTAGGCAATTTCCGTAATTTTACTGTGAAAATTTGTGTAATTTGCTGGTGAAAAATATGCATATTGTGGTTGCTTCTGACATAAAACTTTAATAAAATCCCTCCTTCCACCCACTATTCTTTAATGCCACCCCCTCCCACAATCTCGTGGTTTGACTTGGGTAGGGGGAGGTAAGGTAGTGTATTTGGTACACAGGTGGGGGGGAAGGGTATACATAAAAAGTTAAATCTTTTAACCCTTAGAAGACTGTGGACGTATATATACGTCCAGAACCTATATACGTTCACACATATTCAGTTCTCAAAGGGTAGAAGGGAGCACTTTTTTCAATTTCAACACATGATGAACTTTACAGGGGTGGGGGTGCTGAAGGGTGCCTGCAGGGGAATGGAATGGGGGTTATGATTAAAATGCATCTGGGAGGTGGGATGGAGTGAGATTACTGCACAGTGACTGGGGAGGAATTTTATTAAAGTTTCAGTGTATCTTAGAAACTGAAATTGGTGACAGATAAGGGTTGCAGTTTGTCCTTTTTTGTTGCATGGCTTACGGTGTGGACCCTACAGATCTACGGCATTTTGTCTTCCACCCCTTACCTATCTCTTATGATTCCCTTGTGCTTATCTCAGGAGTTTTTGAAGCCACCATTGTTTTTGCCACCACTACCTCCACTGGAAGACTGTTCTAGGCATCTCCCACCTTTTCTGTGAAAAAGTAGTTCCTCACATCCCCCTTCAGCTTCATATCATGGCCCTTTCTTCTGGAACACCGTTTCCTCCAAAAAATACCTCCCACTTGTAACTTATTCACTCCCATGAGGTATTTAAAGGTCTCAATCATACCACTCCCTCCTCTCCTCCACGATGTACATGTTTAGCTCAAGTCTCTTTTCATAGTACATTTGGTGTAGACCCTGTATCATCTTGGTAGTCCTTCTCTGGACAGCCTCCATCCTGTCTATGTCCTTTTTGAGATGTGGCCTCAAAAACTGAACACAGTACTCCAGGTGGGGTCTTACCAAAGACCTATATAATGGCATCACCACTTTCCTCTTCCTGCTGGTAATACCCCTACCTATACACTCCAGCATCCCACTGGTTCTTCCGATCACTTTGTCATGTTGTCTGGCCACCTTCAGCTCATCTGATATGATCATCCCAGGTCCCTTTCCTGCTTGGTTATTGCTAGTATCTCTCCCCCCATTTTGAACTGCACCCCTGGGTTTCTGTGACCCAAGTGCATTATTTTGCACCTTTTTCCATTAAACCTTTGCTGCTACACTTTTGACCACTCCTCCAGTCATTCCAAGTCTCGTTCCATCCTTTGCACGCCCTCTGGAGTGTTCACCCTGTTGCAGATCTCAGTGTCATCTGCAACGAGGCAGACCTTCTCTTTCAGTTCCTCTGCTATGTCACCAATAAAGACACTTAAGAGGACTGGCCCAGTACTGACCCCTTCAGTACTCCTGCTAGTCACTCGCCCCTCCTCAGAGCAAATTCCATTAACCACCACCCTCTGCCTCCAATCTCGCAACCATTTTCTCACCCAGGTTACCGCCTTATTGCCCACCCCATGCTACCCAGTTTGTTTACCAGCCTCCTATGTGGAATGGCATCAAAGGCCTTGCTGAAGTCCAAGTAGGCCATGCCCACTGACCCTCCCTGATCCAACATCTTTGTTACCCAGTCAAAAAGATCTATTAGATTTGTTTGGCATGATCTCCCCTTCTTAAAGCCATGCTGCATTGGATCCCGCAGTTCATTGGATTCCAGGTGTTTCATGATTCTTTCCTTTGTTAGTGTTTCCATCAGTTTCCCTACTACAGATGTCAAACTGACAGTCCTGTAATTTCCCACTCCTTCTTGCTACCACTTTTGTGAAGTAGGCCTACATCTGCCCTTCTCTAGTCCTCCGGGACCATGCCGGTCTTCAGTGAACTGTTAAAACAAGTCTGTCAGGGGTGCAGCTAGCACCCTACAGAGTTCCTTTAACTTTCTTGGATGCACCCCATCTGGTCCCATGGTTTTGTACATCTTCAGATTGGTGAGTGCTTCCCTGACCCTTTTCTCAGAAAAGGGACTGGTGTCCACTTTTCTTCCTCTAATCTCTTGGTGCTTATTTGTGGTCCCTCCCCTTCTCCCTCAGCTGTGAACACTGAGCAGAAATATTTGTTTAAGATGTTTTATCTTTTCTTGGTCCTCCTCAGTGTAGCCCTGTTCCTCCTTTATTAACTGTGCAATCCCTCCCTTGGTCTTCCTTTCCTCACTGATATACCTGAAAAATGTCTTGTTCCCCCTTCAATACTATCTGGGCTATTCTTTCCTCAGCTTGTGCTTTTGCGCTCCTTACTGCCTTGCCTGCCTCCCTCCATTTTCCCAGATGAATTTCTCTGTCCCCCTCTCTGTGCGTCTCCTTATATCTTCTGAATGCCGTTGTTTTTGCCCTTACCATTTCTGCCACTTCCCTTGAGAACCATAATAGTCCCCTATCCCTTCTGCTTTTGCTTATTTGCCCGATGTACAAATTTGTTGCTGTTACCATGCTCTCTTTTATCCTGGCCCATTTTCCCCTCTACCCCCCCTTGACATCTCCCCCCTCCAAGTCTTCTCAGATACATCCCCCCATCTTTATAAGGTATCTTGTGATTAGAACACTGGGGGAAGGGCACTGACAATAACGGTGACCTGCTCCTCAATGCAGCCCTTCAGGGCTATGGTAGGGTAGAGCAGTCGGATGGGGAGGATGTCGCTGTTCATACGCATGTGGGGGGGGAGCAAGCACACACAGTGAGGGGATGTGAGGGATTGTGTCATGGTGGGTTGCCAAGCCGAACCTGTGGCATGGTGGGTGGGTTGCCGGGGCTGGTCGGCAGGGTAAGGGGTTCGGGTCCTGGGGCTGGTGCGTTTTTGTTGTGCCAGGCCTGAACCTTTTATTTTTTTTTATATTTTCAACTCCTCCCCCGAAATGCACCCCCCTGAAGTTGAGAATCCTTTATTAGGGGGTGTGGGGGCACAGCCCCCACCTCATAAAACATTAAAAAAGTAAGTCCCTGGTGCCATTTTGCTGTTTTTGGCACTCTCGACTTCTTGATAACAGTGATCGCCTTTAAGCTTTTGCTGTTATCCCATAGAACCATTTATAAAGTCAGCCCTTCTGAAATCCAGGGTCCTCATCCTTGTTTGTCTGCATTCTGCTATTGTTCTTATATTAAACCATATTGTGCGATGGTCACTGGTCCCCAGATGACTTCCCACTTTGATGTCTGCCACACTGTCCCCATTCATTAGTACCAGGTTCAATATTGCCCCATCCTGAGTGAATTCACTGACCAGCTGCCTTAAGAATGCCCCCTGCAGGGAGACCAAGAGGACTCTACTTCTAGCTGATACTGCATCAGGTAGGTTCCAGTCTATATCTGGCAGATTAAAGTCCTTCACCAGCACCATCCCTCTCTTCTTAGCCATTTTTCCTGTTTGCCAACGTCTCTTTGTCTACGTCTTCTCCCTGTGTCTGAGGCCTATATACCACTCCCATGAGAATGGTGGCTCTGCTTCCAGACTTGAGGTTGACTTGCAACACCTTGACTCCCCCTGACTTCCCTGTTCCTCCATTGCCTGTATGTTTTCCTTAAAGAGTCACCAACGCCTTGAGAAGAACTTTTAAAAACATAATATTTGGACACAAAGCAGCTTATATTTTTCATTAGCTTTGTATTTCTTATCCCCATTATTTATTACTGAGGTCATATGCATGAAAACAGGATAGCTGTCCCTTGAGATCTCACCAGCTCCTATTGCATCTTCCCATCTTGATGTCATAATACTCTGCTTGTGGCATCACAGTTATTGCCATGGCAACAAACAGTGATGTCACAACAGAGTATTATGACATCAAGTTGAGAATAAGCTATAAAGGCAGAGAGATGCCAAGGACTAAAGATCTTGTTTTTGTGGGAATTTCATTAGTATTAAATAATGAAGATGAGAAATCTATAGAAGATGGACAAAATGCAAGCTAAATGGTGTCTAAATATTATGTTTTCTGATGTTTTTCCAAATGTGTCAGCTGCTCTTTAATATAAAACACCACTTCCCCACCTTTCCCTCCTACTCTGTCCCTTCTGAACATCATGTAGCCAGGTATGGCCATTTCCCAGTCACGGTCGTTTGTGCACCATGTTTCAGTGTTAGCCACAATATCCAGGCCTTCCTCAGCCATGGTAGCATCCAGGTCTGGTATCTTACTTCCCAGACTTCTAGCATTGGCACACATGGCTGTCCAGATTTTGTTAGTCTGACTCTTGTCCCTTCCCATGTTGTCTAGTTGTTCCCCCTTCTTCTCATTTTCATATTGCCTATGTCTCTTCCCCCCTTCCTCCCATGCTGATCCCTTGCACCTTGTTTGTCTTTCATTTTGGTGGGAATCCTTTCCCTCAGAAATTCTCTACCCTCCATCACAGCCTGGGGGGCAGTTTGTGCCATCTCTTTGCCTTCCGTGAACACCCTTGGCTAGTTTAAATGTCAAGCAAAGTAACAAACTGTTCACTGAGGACTGCCCTTCCCTTCCTGGATGGATGCAGGCTGTCCTCCTGGTACAAGCTCTGATCCTTCCAGGTGGAGTCCCAGTCCCCAGTGTGGCCATATCCCTCCTCTCTGCACCATTTCTTCAACCATGAGTTGAAGGCTTTAGTGTGGAGCTCCCTTTTCTTTCACCTGTGTAGACTAAAGACTACAGTGCATGCTATTTGCCTAAGATCCTTTCCCAGATCCCTAAACTGCTCCTGCACTGCACGAGACCCTTCCAGAGCTAGATCATTTGTCCCCAGGTGGATAATGACATCCTGCTTCCTTTCCTTCCTATAGCCATGGCAATCTGCTGAATATGCTTTCCATTCCTCTGAGCCGATGCACCAGGTAGGCACTTAACCTCCCTCTCTACCCCTTTCCTTCCCCCAACTCTATCCCCCTGCCTATAGGGTCCCCTACTAGAAGTTGCTTTCACCTTCTCTGGGGTGCCCCCCGAGGACTCCATTTGTGCTGTCCCCCACATCCTGTCTATCCACCACCTTTGGTGCCCATTCATGGCAGTCTTGCTCTGCCAGAATGGAGCAGGAGTTTCTTAGTGTCACTGGATGAGGAGTGTGCTCTGTTATCCACTCCCCTTAGCCCAGCCTTCCCAATCTTACCACTCCTACCCTCCTTGAACCCACCTTAATTCATCTACTCCTTCCTCCTGGCAATCTTTGAGGTAGTGGCATCTGGCTAGGTGGTCTCTGGGTGGGGGACATAGTCCCTAGACTCCTTGCCAACATGACTTTGAGTCTTGCGACATTCTCCTGACTCTTTGCCAGCACTGATTGGAGCCTTGAGATCTGTTCCCTCTACCCAGAGAGGTGCACACAGATGGGACAGCACCACAGCCTCTAGAAGTTCTCCTTGTACCCCACAACTACTGCATTGCACCACTCCTCACATTTCCTTTTTCCCAGATTTTTTTAGTCTTTCCTGTTTCTTTTTTTTTCTTCTGTCTCAGACCCAGTAGGGCTATCCTACTGCCACCCAGTAACCACATGCCCTTAAACCCTGAAAGAAGGCTTTTTATGGCAAATCCTTATACCCTACTATACGTAGCAACTATTTAACAGTAGGTCCCTGATCCTTGAAACACCCTAGTATCTTAGCAATGGTTTACCTACAATCCCTACTACTCAGAAACATACTAATATCTTATATAAGTTTAGAACAAGCAACATAATAATTAAGACAAAGAAACCCAAACAGCAAGCCCTTATGTCCATTGACATGTGTACTCCCAGATGCTTAGTTCACCTGTCAAGTACAGCCACCCTATAATGCAACCCCCAACAGGGGGTCCCCTTGGGTAGGCAGAGGAGCAGAGTGGCTGGCTGCTGGCTGCCTTGTTGGACTGACTCCGGTGTCCTTTGAATGTTTGTACTTCATGTGGGGGCCATAGTGTGGGGGGCCACTTAGTGGCGTAGTCCTTTTAAAGCAGACAAAAGACTGACTACTTCCTGAAGCTGCAATGCTCTTGTCTTCATATAGGTTCGGGTTGGGGGGCATCTGCTGTACTGTGATTGTCTCCCTTCTGATCCTCTTCTTGTGGCCAAGCTCCACTGCTCAGGGTTGGTGATTTTGGCTCCCAGCTGTCTGTGAAGGGAATGGAGGGCTCTTGTCCTCAAGCAGAGCCTCTTCCTCCCGTTTATCCTGTGATGGAGAGTGGGGAAAGCAGCAAGGCATCCAGGACTCTTAACGCCCTGGGACCTATTCCTGAAACTGCACTGCAATTGGCTCCCTGGGTCCCAAGATGACAGCCTGGGTGAAGAATTGGCTGGAGAATAGGACACAGAGAGTAATAGTAAATGGAGTCCACTCTGAAGAAAGGAGGGTTACTAGTGGGGTACCGCAGGGTTCAGTATTAGGACTGGTCCTCTTCAATGTCTTTATAAGCCACATTGCAGAGGGACTGGAAGGAAAAGTATGTCTCTTTGCAGATGACACAAAGATCTGCAACAGAGTTGATGCATTAGGTGGGGTGGAAAGGATGAGAAGGGACTTGGCAAGGTTAGAGGAATGGTCAAATGTATGGCAGCTTAGATTCAATGCTAAGAAGTGCAAGGTAATGCACCTGGGAAACAAAAACCTAGGGGAAGAGTACACAATGGGGAGTGAGATACTAACAACAACAACAATGGAAAGGGACTGCAACAGGGTTAATACACAAGGAGGTGTGGAAAGGATGAGAAGGGACTTGGCAGGCTGGAGCAATGGTAAAGAGTATGGCAGCTTAGTTTCAATGCAAAGAGTGCAAAGTAATGCACCTGGGAAACAATAACCTGGGGAAGAGTACACAATGGAGTGGGGAGGTACTAACAACAACAAAAATGGAAATGGACCTGGGGGTAGTCATATCAGATGACCTAAAGGTGGGCAAGTTTGTGAGAGGGCAGAAAAGAGGGCTGGGAGGATATTGGGATGCATAGGGAGAGGCATCACCAGTAGAAAACAGGAAGTTATTATCCCTCTGTACAGACAGCTGGTGAGTCCCCATCTGGAGTACTGCGTGCAGTTCTGGAGACCCAATCTCTGCAAAAACATAGACAGGATGGAAGCTGTCCAGAGGAGGGCAACTAAAATGGTGCAGGGTCTGCATCGGAAGACATATGAAGAGAGACTTAAGGAGCTTATTATGTATAGCCTCGAGGAAAGGAGGGAGAGGAGGGACATGATAGAAACATTCAAGTACCTCAAGGGAATCAACAAAGTCCAAGAGAGTAGCATCTTTCAAAAAAAGAGGTGTGCAAGAACAAGGGGGCACAATTTGAAGATAGAAGGGGGGTGGCTCAGAGGTAATTTAAGGAAGTATTTTTTCACAGAGAGGGTTGTGAATGCATGGAATGGACTTCTGGAGGAGGTTGTGGAGTCAAAAACAGTGGTGGAATTTAAGCATGCATGGGACAGTCATAAGGCAATTCTAGGGGTTGGGGGTTGGAAGACGTAGGCTGCTGGTTAACTAGGATCTGCCGCTTATCCATTAGGTAGGGAAATGGTCAGACTGGGTGGGTCAAGTGGTCCTTATCTGCCATCAAATTCTATGTTTCTATGTTTCTATGTCTCCTCCACTGTGATTGGCTTTCCACGATCCTTCTCTTTTGACCAGCTCCACTGCTCTAGTGGAGCAATTTTAGCTCCCAGCTCTCTGGGGAGCTCATGTCCTCAAGCAGAGCCTCAGCCTCCTGTTGATACTGCAGTGAAGTGCATCTTTAAATGAAAAAAATGCTGCAGCGTTTGAGTGCCCTCTGGGAAATTTGCAAAAATTCCTGAATTGCGAATTTCTTATTTTTGTGTCAACTTGGCAGGTGATTTAAAACGTTGCTGCATCTCCAGTGGCAAGAAAACAGAAATTTGCAATTTGTGCAGGTGTAGTGCTCCTTTAATTCAAATTTGAACTTTCTGGAAATAACATTGTAACGGTTGTACTGTACGTAGACTCTAGCAACGTTGATTAGCCACACTGAATGCCCAGCTTTTTGTTGCATTGCATATGTCAGTTCAGGAAAAAATGTTCAGTCTTACATTAGATAAATATGTGTACAAGTGTTCCCATCTCTGACACAGGAGTTTGTTGCCATTGATGATCATCTCCATAATACCTTTAATAATGAATGTTCTATAATGTCCTTGATCTCTTTCTCAGAGGATTCAGTTTGTTTTTCTGATTTTACTATTAAAATAAGCATGCTGCAAATTTTAATGCAGTAACCACTGTGTGACTTGGAACACCTGTGCATTTGAGGTGTAATTGTGTGCTCCATTTTCAAAGTGGCCTACCACTTAGAATTTTACCAATAATTTTGTTCAAGGTGTTAAGAGCCTTGGTATAAAATGGCATTCTGCCCCTTCTTGTAATTGCTACTTTTGCTTCTCCTGCAGTATAATTCAGTTCCCAGTTTGCTCTCCAGTTGTAAAAAGATTACATTTATAAATCAAATTGTGAAATGGGTTCATGAATAAATCAAACTAAAGGAGGCAATAATGGAGTTGTGTGGTGCACATCCTTCAAACTTCATGGTTGCCCCCCCATGCTAATTAAGTTTAAATTGTACGAATCCTTCATTCTGACAGGTTGAAAACCAATGTCAGTGGCTCAGCAGGTAGCACACTCAGCTCTGAGGCCAAAAGATCAGTTAGTCATGGGTTCTAGCCCCACAGCACACACTTGGGGTAATACCTGTAACAGAAACTGCAGTGCAGCAAGAGGGATATGCTGCACTGCTGTGGTGCCATCTTTCAGATGAGACATTAACTCGAGGTCACTTCTGCTCATCTCTGGTCACTGTCCAGGTGGAAGTAAAAGATCCTATGGCACGTACCAATGAAGAGCAAGGGGCCCCCCCAGTGCCATGGTCAACATTTCCCCTGTCAAATAAAAATAGGCTCATGCCACCCACATACCAGAAAACAAGCTATCATGACTTAGTGTGCCTTTCCTGGTCAAAAATTACAAAGAAGATTCATAGGACAGATATGAGCAATGTCAGGCTACAGTTGATGTATAAATAAGTACAGGTCTTATTCAGATAACTATCAAGGCTTCCCTTGAAACGGTTCAGAAATAATAGATTGTAAATTCAAAAGGCCCCTGTCATTGTAGTACAACTTGTGAGGCTTTTATTATCAACATTTACATGACAAAGTAAGTTCTTTTTCAGAAATACGTAGCACATGACATTTAATCCCTTGGGGTAACATTTCAGTTACCATGCAACAGTGGATTTGAAAGATCATAAGCAATTTCAAAATGACTGCAAACACAAATGTTACTCATTTTTATAAACCACAGCATATGCTCTTGTTTGTATAAGAACTAGTGGGATTATCTGCTGCTTCTGCTAAATTAGTAAATTATGTACTCTCTTTAATTGAAATTGACATAATCACAAAGCATCACTAAGGTAAGTATCTAGAAATACTTGCATGTCAGATGTAAATGTTTGCCAGTTACAATGCTGCTTATGAAATTCTGAATTTCTTTGAGTTGTCACAGGAAGTAAAATTATTGAAGCCCAAACCCTCTTCTGTCAATGTGTCCATTTACTTCTGGTGACTTTTAAATAAATACATACATGGTAAAGTATTGATACTGTACAGACAAAGGGATTGATTTTCAAAGGGATCCCTCCAAGATGCATCTGCAGCTAATTACAAAACAGACATGTGTTTACACTGTTAGACTATTTATTTGATGATCTACCTGTGTCCAAAGTTTACATTCTCAAAAAAGAAGCAAGTACGCTCAAACTGGATGCAAACCACAATTCCATCTATTTTTAATACAAATCATGACTTTTTGTCATAAAGTGATGCAGTTTTTGAGAAATGTCACCAGGATGGCATGGACAGAGTTGGGCAGATGCTAGCACAGCATGGGTTTGCATCTGCATCCATACATTTAAAAATTCCCCCTTACCTCTTAAGTCCATCCAGTCTGCTCTGCTGTTCCTACCACAAATTACTCTGTGCATTCAGAGCTGCCTGAACCCCAACCTCTCTTCTAAGCACCCCATGTAATTATTCTATTGGGTTTTAAACCCTGAAATATTACTAGCATTAATCGCATGACTGGGTTGTTTGTTTTACCTATTCAATACCCTCTATGTGAAGAAATACTTTCTTATATTCGTCTTTAAGTCTCCTCCACCCTCAAGCTGCTAGTCTGATGCTATATCCCTAGGTGGCCATATTACTCTACAGTTTAAATAAATCAGTGCTATCAGCTCTGTTATGTCCTTACATGTATTTGTAGGTTTTCATCATTTCTACCATCTCTTTCCTGTTCTCTTGTGAGGTTAGGTTTTAACAACTTTTAAAATAAAATAATCACTGCTCTGCTATGTTTGGATTTAGAATGTATACTCCCAGATATGAACGCTTATGAAATCCAATATCTGTCTAAAAAAAAAAATAACTTTAGTGAAAGATGTTCTGTTATTACTGAATAATGTAATTCATGTGGTCTTAAAGAGCAGCTGACACCTTCAGGACAACTTTAACAAACCATAATATTTAGACACAGTTCAACTTGTATTTTACATTAGTTCTGTATTCCTCCTCCCCATTATTTATTACTGAGGTCATATGCATTAAAATAAAATCTTTGTTCCTGAAGAGTTCATCTATTTCTATTGCCTTCTCCCCCCCAAGGTCATAATGCACTGCTTGTGACATCTTAGTTACTCTCACAGCAACACATTGTAATGTCACAACAGAAGATTATGACTTGAAGTAAACAGTAAGCTATAGAGGCAGATGAACTCTAAGGAAACTGTAAGGGATAAAGATCATGTAGTCATACAAATTTACTTAGTAATAAAAAATGGAAAAGAGAAATACATAGAATATATATGGATATCAAGCTGAATCATACCAAATTATTATGTTCTTCAAAGTTTTCTTTGCGGCGTCAGTAGCTGTTTAAATATCCCTAGCTATTTGGTTATATATTATAGTCACAACAATCCAAACGTGATGTGTACCAAAGAGCCAAACTTTTAAATTTAAAGTTTTGTAAACTTATATGTCAAAACAGACACAATGAGTATTTTTCAGTAAAATACCATCATCAGCTATCAGTAGAAACATCTTTTTTGTCTCTGTATAAAAATGCAAGTTTTGGTTTTTGGTGTGCACCAGTTTTGAATTGTTACGGACTAAATTCACACAATACTGGCATAGAGTTGTACTGATAGTGTGCAAATGTGAGACTCTACATAAAAAAAGAACCTTACTGTTAAGGATAAACAACAAAAAATAGCACCGAGTGAATGATTCTATGATAGAGAGCTATGCTGCAAAGTAGTCAGGTAAAAAGGAAAGATGTGGCCTCTGGAAGTTCAGGCTCCTGGAATGGAAGCATGTATGAGCAGGAGGGAACATCAGAGGGTCAAAGTTCAGTGGCCATATTTTCCTCATGCAAGGAAAATTGTTAATTAAACTTTTTAAACTAGTTGAAATAAATCAGAACGTGCTAACAGTAGCATGAAAGGGAGTGAGTTTAATAAGAAGGCTTGTCACAGCTAGAGCCTATGAACCCCTTTTTGTTACTCTGTTCCTTTAACAATAAAAGTGGTTGGAATAAAATAAAACTGTCATTCTCTATCAACCTCACTGAAAAGCTATGTTTTCAGTTATGATTTGAAATCAGCTGATGGTATAGCTTGTGTTATGTTCAAAGGTAAAGAGTTCCAAGGTTAAGAGGCATGGATTACCAACTCATCAAGGTCATGGGTTTGATTCAATGCCAAGGAATTGGGATAATAGTTCTGGCACAATTCTATAGTGCTGTGAGTGTTCTGTGCTGTTGGAGGTTCCCCCCTACAGATGAGATGTTGAGGCCTCTTCTGCCTTTTTTCTGTGGGCACTAAATATCCTAGCATACTTTAATAATTAGGTTGGTGAATAAGTCATGCCAACATTCCTTTATTTAATAAGCTGGACACCAATTATTTATGACTGTGTAAGGATGCTATTGGGTGATTATTAACACTAAGGGGAAATTTTCTTCAAAATTGCAAGCTAGATGCATCCATAAACATATACATATACCAATAGAAATTACATAAAGTCATGTCCATTTACATTGTGAATAATACAAAGAAAATCACTTTAGGTCACTGCAGTGTCAGAATCGGTTATCCATGGTAAATGTTTCCATGTTTCTAGAAGTTCATGTCTAGGGATAGTTTTAAATTCAGTATAATATATTTTCTGTAAGTCTTTATAGATCCAGAAGCAAATGATTTGATACATTTTATTGGACCAACATAGATGTAACAGAAAGAACAAAGTGGTTTAGCTTTCAGACCATCAAGTTGTTCCTCAGAAGCTCAATGACAGTTATGTAGAAAATCCCATACTTTTAACACCCAGATCAAGCAGAAAAAAAACACAAAATATTCCCATTGGTTCAAAATACTCATTTAAAAAAGTACAGAAGAAAATGTTAGAGAACTTGAATAGTACCAGTTCATCTTCAGCTGAAAGGGTCTCAGGGTCAGATGTGCTGGGGCATAACATGTAAGGAGTACACTGTACATAAATGAAAATGACTAGAGATAATTTTAGAATAAGATAACAACTACTCGAGCAGAGAGGTTCTAAGCCTAATTATGAGTGGCACAGTGCGTATAAGAATGCATTAAATGAAAAACAAAATCCACCTGGATTAAAGACATATTAAATTATAAGTAAAAAATAAGCCTTGCAAAATATAACTACAGAAAGTATCTATATATAGCATACAAAGAGTAAACAGTAAAGTTTACCTAAAGTGAACAATAGTTACACACTATATGGAATGTAAAACTGATGATGACTGGAAAACCAGTGGGGCAACACTTCTCTTGGCCTGACCACTGAATCTCGGTTATGGCAGTAATGGTCTTAAAAAGAAATCTCAAAAGTACACAACAGAGATGGACTTTTGAGATCAAACTTACTTTACTTCTCAATATGGTAGAAGATGGTATGAACACAGATTTGGGATTTATGGCACATTGTAAGACTTAATAGCCACAGACTTTTTCTGCATAGGATAGACATAGGACTTCAGCATCTCCTCGTGTGTGTGTTTGTTGGGGGGGGTTATGTGAGTGTGGTGGGTGTGGGGGCTGCTGTTACATTGAGGTGGGCTTCTGTTCACATGCATGGAGTTACAGTGTGTTATGACTCTTAGTTCACACACATAATGTATAATAATTCCTTCTTACTATTTATCTTCCCTGAGGGTGGTGTTAATTCCATTGGGTCTTATTCAGATTCTGTAGCCTGTTACTATACATACAGTAGTTTGATTATATACTGTCATATTTTTGAAATCTGCACATTTTGGCGTACAGGATCTCATTTGCTTGGGGGTCCTTGACAGATAAAATTACATTGTGCTAATATTATAGTGATTTGAGATAATGAAGGTATGTTAGGAATCTTGTCTTACATACATACTGTAAATTTACTTCTAGTTACCTTACCCTGGGGAGGGTGGAAGTGTTATTTCATTGTGGTTCTATTCAGAATCCTTGGACTGTTACTGCACAGATAGTAGCATGGTTATACAGTGTTGCATTTTGGAGCTCTGTACATATTAGGATATCATGGATGTGAATGATAGTGCATTAGGACGTGTGTGTGTGTGTGTGTGTGTGTGTGTGTGTGTGTGTGTGTATCTCCTTAAAAGTGGTTATCTTCTCCTTGGGGATGGGGAGAATCTAATTCCTATGATTTATTATTCATATTCCTTAGACATTTTCAGTACATCAAGTTGTTATATTACACACCGAGAATTTACTGAAATCTGTACATGTCAGGCTGCATGGTCTTAATTTCTTGGTGGTCTTTGACTAGCAGTTTTTTGTTTGGCACTTATACTGCCAATTTTTATTATCATTTATAAACTCCTGTTACTACACTATAGGCCTTAAGGTTTATGGAGCATAATAACTAGTTTGAGAGTATAGTTGGTTAATGGTTCCAGCTAAGTTTTACTTTCCACATAGTGTGTAACTATTGCTCACTTTAGGTAGACTTCACTGTTTACTCTTTGTATGCCATATACAGATACTTTCTGTAATTATATTTTGTGGGGCTTATTTTTTACTTACAGTTTTAGTATTTCTTTAATCCAGATGGATTTTGCTGTTCATTTAGTGCATTCTTATACACACTGTGACACACACAATTAGGTTTAGGAGCTCTCTGCTTGAGTAGTTATCTTATTCTGAAAGTATCTCTAGTCATTTTAATTTGTGTGCAGTGTACTCCAGTTTGAAACACAAAAGGATTCCTCTTATTCAGTGACTGTGCCTGCCAGTCCTTCCCACTCTGCATTCCTGACTGCTGCCTAGCCTGAATGAATGATCCTGTGTGCTGGTTCACTCCGTATTCCCCTGTGTGCAGGTGTGGCCATTCTCTTGCTGCTTCAGTTACACTCGGTGCTCCGAGATGGGATCAATTGGCACTGCTCGGAGCTCCCTGCTGCTCCTTTACCACCCTGGACCATAATAGCTCACTATAGAACTGTATGTCCTTACTATCATTCCCTACTATGGGATGCAAGTTGCATTTAATGGACCAGATTCCTGCTCCTGATGGGTGTTTGCCTGGAAATACCAGTGAGAATTTTACTTTTTCCTTTCATGGTATGTTACACAACGCCTTTACCTGAAACTTCAGTGCTAATTCAGCACTCTAGGTGGGAGGCATATGATTGGGAAATTTACAGAGCTCATAGCATCAGTAGTCAAACCAAGTTCAAGTAACCCTATACAATACGATGAAAATATGACACATAGACAAACTATAAAAAATAAGGGAGGATATGGAGAAGTCCATCTTCTTCCAAGCTGTGTACTGGGCATGCTTTGAAACAACTGAGAAGCTGCATGGGATATACTGTATTGGACTAGATATCTGTAACTAATCTGTCTCTCTTGCTTACATCTGAGAGAAGTTTTCCTTACTTTTACATTGGTATTGCTTTGTGTTTAATTATTTTAGTTTTTAATTCAGGAAGGGGGTTTTCAAAACTGTTTATCTTGTCAGCATTTTCAGAAGGACTGAAATAACTGCATATTTGATTTTTCTTTGTGGCTAACAAACCACCAGGCTGTTTTGGGGCTGGAGAGGTTTACTTGTGTCTGACTTGGATGTCTGGATTTTTCTCTGTTTGATTAGCAGGGAATTTTCTCTGTCAAATTGTTGTGTAGGGCATCTTGCTGACAGGAAGGCACTCATCGCAGTTGCGGTGAGAGCTTTTAGCTGATTGTTTTGCGAGGGCACAGTTTAGGCCAACCCTTCCCACCCCTCACCCCACCCACCCCTGGAAATAGTTCATTTATACCTGAGGTTCTGACATCATTTCCTAAGAGTGCAAGTGCATTTCACTGTCATATCCTCTCTAGCACACTGCACTGACAATATAAGCATGCACACTGCATAATATATATATTTCTATATAACAAACCAATCACACACCCGTGCTCGTGCACACACACACACACACACACACACACACAAAACAAACAAAAAAAGTAGATAAGCATGTGGGGAGTAGTGCAAAGTAATGGCTGTGGGGGCAGCAGTCTTCCAGGAGTCTTTCTGGAGGCTGAGATGCTGCCCTATTTGTAGACAACTCTCTGCCCTGAGGGAGGAAGTTGCCCGTCTTCAGGTCGCACTGGACAGTAGTAAGGAAACCTTCTCCCAGGCCACACTGGACAGTAGGAAGGGAACCTCTCCCATCCAGGGAGCACCAGCACCACCACCACTACCTCAGAGGTTGCGAAGAAAGCACAGCAGTTGGACTACAGTGGGCTCAGGGAGGGTGAGGATGGTGGAACAGAGGCACACCCAGTCAATTGTTCCACTACACAATCCATACACCATTCTGGGGGAGCATAGCTCCCCTATGGATGCACCCACAGAGAAGACTGATGACAACTGTCACAAGGGAGGCCCACAGGAAGGAGGCAGAGGACACCACAGGGAAAGGAAGCAGCTCCTGGTGGGGGACTCAGTTATTAGAGGGATAGAACTGGGGGGAGCAGGGAAAACTGAAGTAAGGTGCCTGCCTGGTGCCATGGCTGGGAGGGACAGGAAGTGCATCCTCAGGATCATGAGAACAGCTGCAAGGGAGTCTGAGCTGGACGTAATTGTCCACCTAGGG
Source organism: Neoceratodus forsteri (assembly GCA_016271365.2). Taxonomy (NCBI): domain Eukaryota; kingdom Metazoa; phylum Chordata; order Ceratodontiformes; family Ceratodontidae; genus Neoceratodus; species Neoceratodus forsteri. The sequence continues at coordinate 1,396,761,834 of CM028129.1, read as the reverse complement.
ACAAATGACATGGCTCATCATGAGATTAGAGCAGTGCAGGAGGACTTTTGTAGAGTTGGAGAGGGGCCTAAGACAAGTAGCACACAGTGTCCTTCTCAGAGGTCCTGCCTGTCAATGGCATGGGGGAGGTGAGGGTAATTAGCACCATGCAGTTTAATGAATGGTTGAAAAAATGGTGTGGAGCACAGGGGTTTGGCTTCATTGGGGACTGGGGTTCCATTTGGAGAGACACTAGCCTATACTGGCAGGATGGTCTGCATCTGTCCAGGAAGGGAACAAGTCTTTTGAGCAATCAGTTTAAATGCTTCATTGGCAAGCTTTTAAACTAGTCAAAGGGGGAGGCACTGATAAGCAGCAGGAAAATCCCAGCCTCTCCCTACAAAACAGTGTACTAAACAAGAAAAAGACTGAGGTAGAAAGGTCAGTGGGGGATGCTGCAACAGAAGATAAAGCCATCCAAAAATGGAGAGCAATGAGTACCAATGCCCATAGTCTGGGTAACAAGTTTCCTGAATTATTGGCCTTGATGGAGGAGGAACATCTGGATATCGTGGCAGTCACAGAAACATGGTAACAATAAAACCATGACTGGGATGTAAACATACCAGGATACACTATCTACAGGAGGGACAGGGAGGGTAAAAGAGGAGGAGTAGCTCTTTACATAAGGGAAGGATAAAAGCAACAGAAAAAGGGTAAACAGGGAGGAGAAGAAGCACTGTGGGTAAATTTGGAGACAGGCAATGGCACCACAATCCGCACAGGGTTGTATACAGACCCCTTCTCAGGAGGAGGAAATGGACAAGGAAATGATAGAAAGTATACTTAGAATGGCAGAAAAAGGGGAGATATTTCTGATGGGTGATCTGAATATGCCAGATGTTAACTGGAGTGCAGTTGCAGCAGCCACTTCGAAGAGTGGGGTTATTCTAGATGCCCTACGGGGGGTATACCTTAGACAACTAGTATTGGAGCCTACTTGAGAGGGAGCAGTCTTAGACCTGGTTCTCTCAAATGGAGATGGAGAGAGGATCACAGATGTAGAAGTGGGTAGCCATCTGGGAACTAGCGACCATCGAACAGTATGGTTCACAATAAACACAGCAATTGAGTCAAGCCATACACAAAGGCAAAAGTACTGGACTTTAGGAGGGCTGACTTTGCTAAAATGGGTGAGTGCCTAAGGAATGCACATAGCAAATGGGCAGGAAGGAGGGTGGAAGAACAATGGGGAATAATAAAAACTGCCATCACAGAGTTAACGAGCCTTTGTGTGAAGCAAATAAACAAAACAAAACGATGTAAGAAACCACTATGGTTCTCAAAGGAAATGGCAGTGAAGGTTCAAGAGAAAAAGAAAGCATTCAGGAAGTACAAGGAATCGCAGAAGGAGCAGGACAGAGAACTGTATCAGTTCAGGCAAAAGGAGGCTGGGAAGGCAGTCAGAACAGCAAATGCCCAAACCGAGGAAAAGATAGCCAACGCAGTTAAGAAGGGGGATAAAACTTTTTATAGGTACATCAGGGAGCATAGGAAGACCAAGGGAGGGATAGTGAGGCTTAATAAAGGGGAGGGAGGATGGGCAGAGGGAGACTGCGAAAAGGCAGAGATACTAAACAAATATTTTTGCTCAGTATTTACAAATGAAGAGGGGGAGGTACCTAAAACAAACAGTAGAAACACTCTGGATACAGAAGTTGATACCAGCCCATTTATAGAAGAACGGGTTCTGAAAGAACTCTTAAAACTGAAGGTGGGCAAAGCAATGGGGCATGATGGATTCATCCCAGAATTTAAAAGAACTAAGGTAGAACTAGTGACACCACTGACTACCCTTTTAACAAATCATGGGATGATGGGGTGGTACCTGAGGACTGGAGGAGGGCAGATGTGATTCCCTTCACAAAAGTGGGTGCAAGGCAGAAGCAGGAAACTACAGACCTGTTAGTTTAACATCAGTGATAGGGAAAATGATGGAATCACTTCTGAAGGAAAGAATTGTTGACTATCTAGAGGCCAGAGGGGCACAGGACCCTAGGCAGCATGGATTTACAGGGAAGGTCATGCCAGACGGAATCTGATAGATTTCTTTGACTGGGTGACCAAAGTAGTAGATCAGGGAGGGCTGTGGACATGGCCTACCTAGACTTTACAAGGCATTTGACACAGTCCCACACAAAAGATTAATATACAAGTTAGACAGCCTGGGGTGGGACCCAAGATGACATCCTGGGTAAAGAATTGGCTGGAGAATAGGACACAGAGAGTAATAGTAAATGGAGTCCACTCAGAAGAAAGGAGGGTTACTAGGTGGGCGCAGGGTTCAGTATTAGATCGGTCCTCTTCAATGTCTTTATAAGCGACATTGCAGAGGGACTGGAAGGAAAAGTATGTCTCTTTGCAGATGACACAAAGATCTGCAACAGAGTTGATGCACAGGGTGGGGTGGAAAGGATGAGAAGGACTTGGCAAGGTTAGAGGAATGGTCAAATGTATGACAGCTTAGATTCAATGCTAAGAAGTGCAAGGTAATGCACCTGGGAAACAAAATCCCAGGGGAAGAGTACACAATGGGGGGTGAGATACTAACAACATCAAAAATGGAAAGGGACCTGGGGGTAGTCATATCAGATGACCTAAAGGTGGGCAAGCAATGTGAGAGGACAGCAAGGAGGGCTGGGGGGATACTGGGATGCATAGGGGGAGGCATCACCAGTAAAAAACAGGTAGTTATTATTCCTCTGTACAGACAGCTGGTGAGACCCCATCTGGAGCACTGTGTGCAGTTCTGGAGACCCAATCTCCGCAAAGACATAGACAGGATGGAAGCTGTCCAGAGGAGGGCAACTAAAATGTTGCAGGGTCTGCACCGGAAGACATATGAAGAGAGACTTAAGGAGCTTAATATGTATCGCCTCGAGGAAAGGAGGGAGAGGATGGACATGATAGAAACATTCAAGTACCTCAAGGGAATCAACAAAGTCCAAGAGGGTAGCATCTTTCAAAAAAAGAGGTGTGCAAGAACAAGAGGGCACAATTTGAAGATGGGGGTGGCTCACAGGTAATTTAAGGAAGTATCTTTTCACAGAGAGGGTTGTGGATGCATGGAACGGCCTTCCGGAGGAGGTTGTGGAGTCAAAATCAGTGGTGGAATTCAAGCATGCATGGGACAGTCATAAGGCCATTCTAGGGGTTGGGGGTAGGAAGAAATAGGCTGCTGGTTAACTAGGATCTGCAGCTTATCCAGTAGGTAGGGAAATGGGCAGACTGGGTGGGCCAAGCAGTCCTTATCTGCCGTCAAATTCTATGTTTCTATATGCTTCTATGTATGTTTCTTTGTTTCTATCCATAGGCCAGCACCCAGAGATGTGGGATTGTCACAAAATGTCATGTCTTACTACGTGTTGCTGTGGGACTGCTGTGGGTGGAGTTCCTGCCCACACCATATTGCCTGGCTCCATACATTATGTTAATTTTCCTGGATGACTTATTTCAGTCTGCTGACCTTGAACTCCCATGGTGTGCTGTTGTGGGGCATATTCCTGATTCACTATTTATGATCTAATTCAAAGACTGTTTGATCTCTATGTTATAACTGTGCTTCACTTGCAGCTGCTCTGATGGCTGATTCATTTATACAGCCCATCTCCTCTCTGCCTCCATCTGGAATCCTACAGTTATTGCCTTCATGCTAGATTGCTCCTGATGCCTCTGTCTTCTGGACCTGCCATTGTTGACTCCTTTTCCCTACTCTCCCAGAACCGTCTGCTGACCCATGCTGGTTACATCATGTGGCACAGTTTTTCTGCCTGGCCCTGCTTCACTTGTTGCTGAGGATGCCATCTCCAATGTTCTTCACATATTTTTCCACATATCCTGACTCTCCTGACATAGCACCCTGTGTGTGTCTCTGTTCCATTATCCAGGACTGGATTTCTACCCTCCACTGCTTCCTCCATGATGGCACTGTGTTTCTACCTTGACCTGTTTCTCCTTTTGCTGGGATTGCATATTCCATGTTTTGTTCAGGTTTATGTGATAACGGCAAACGCCTAAAGGTGATTACCATTATCATTCAGTCAGAGTGCCAAAAACATTTTCGGCACTCTGACAACTCCAGCACCTCAGGACAACAGTGCCAGGACAGTATTTCACTGCTTTCTGTTGGGGGGGGCCTGTGCCCCCCACAGCCCCCTCATGGGGGCTTCGCCCCCTGCACCCCCCTACTTAAGGATTCTGAACTCCAGGGGGGTGCATGTTGGGGGGATGAAAGCAGAAATAAAAAGGTCCGAGCTGGACGCACTAAAATCACACCAGCGCCCGGACCCGAACCTGGTACCTCTCCCACCGCATCCACTTGCCAACCCCCAATGGCACGCTGCAGCTCGACCAGCCACTGCAGCGCCACCCCCTACAGCCTCTCCACCCCCTTCCAGCCCACGCTCACCGTGCTCACTCCCACCAACCCCCTACCTTTGTGTATGCATAGTGACATCCTGTCACCCAGTTCGCCCACAACCTCATCCGGTCACCCTACCCTCCCCATCACCATGAGGTATTATACCGGGAAGGAGATGCCGTAACGGACGGTGCCCTTCTTCATGCGCCCACCTCACGGGTTACCATTTTGTTCCATGTTTTTCAACTGTTCTGCCTCCAATGCTTGCGTACTGCATGGATCACTGCAGCTTTGGACTCCCAGTATTGTGTCTCCGGGATGGTGCCTGAGATCCTTCTCTCTGAGGATGGTTGGAATCCATAGGTCTCCCCATGCAGTACCTCATCACTGCCTCTCACTCCCGTGGGTCATCAGCTTGCTCAACAGGTGGGTCCTGCCACCTGTACCCACTGGCTGCTGGTTTTGCCTGGCCTCCTCCCATTTGCCCCCCTCCCTGCTGTGGTGGGCCTGCTCTGTCTGCTGCTGCTGGCTATTCTGCTCCTCGATTCCAGTCTCTTCCATTGACCTGCCTTATTCTGTTGTTCTGACAGTCTCCATCTCAAGCTCTGCCTGGAGGGGCATTGAGTGAAAGCTGGCTACCTTGTCTGCCAGGGCTGGAAGCCTGTTCTTCATTTTCTTTTTGCATTATTTCCATCATTCCACAGTCTCCATCTCTAGCTCTGACTGGAGGGGCATTGAGTGAAGGCGAGATTTCCCTGTCTGCTGGAGATGGGAGCCTATTCCTCGTATTCAGTTCCTACATTCATTCCATCATTCCACAGTCTCCATCCCTAGCTCTGTCTTGTGGGGTATGGAGAGAAGGTTGGCTTTCCCTGTCTGCTGGGGTTGGGAGCCTGTTCCTTGTCTTCAGTTCCTGCCATCATTCCATCGTCTACTGTCCTCCTGCAGTCTCCATTCATGGCTCTGTTTCTCCTGATGTTGCTGAATATGTGGACTTCCTCTGTGGCTTTTCTAGTGTAAGCAAACCCACTCGACTTCCCAGGACTGAGGGTTTGTTTTTCTTACCATCTCATCTACCTATTTCCTCTTCAGCAAGCATCATCCATCAACCTTCTGCCATGGATGGAATCCGTTGTTGCATTCATCGTCTGCCACTTCCATGTACGTCAGGACCTGTCTCATTTTCCTCCTGCCTCAGTGATTGGACCATTTTTCCTTTGTGGCTGCAGTACGTCATCAAGTTTCCTATACTGCCTTGCTTGCTTCTTTCTTATTCAGGATTTGGGACCCACCTGCTCACTCGTCCTCCACATCTTCCCTGCTGTCTGCCTTCAGGACTTCCTTCCTCTGCCTGCCTTCCAGTTTCCATCCTGCTGTGCTGGATCCTGCTGCTGGTTCTCTCCCCTCTTATGTCCTGCATGAATTGTTCCCTGATCTGGTCGACATCTCCTTCCTTCCCATTGGATTGGCCCTGGATCTCACCACATGGTCATTCTGCCCCACTGTCTCATCATCGACTCTTCAGCTCCCTGATCATTTTGAAGCCCAGGGATTGTTCCTGCTCCTTCCTCTTCTGTCTTCTTCGCATCTCTGGGATGGACCATTGTGGTATCATGGTGCTGCTTTCCTTTCAGACATTTCACCACCCAGAGCTCTCCGCTCCTTTTTCATTGTTTTCTTTTGGGGCTTTCCAAGGGCACTACTGTCAAAATGCTTAACCGTCCATTTGATTACACCACTCGAGTTCAGTTCTCACTCATTTGTTCATTACACCTCATGCGTCCTGTACTCCATCATATGTTCATCTATGCCTCAGGCTTCCAGCACCCATTCATCTGTCCTATTAGGTCTCCTGCATCCAGTGCTCAATCATCAGTTAGATTATGGATCCAGCATCCAGCTCTCTATCATCTACAGTATATCATTCCATCTATCGACTCCAGCACTCAGTCATCTAGTTGTTTACATCTCCAGCATCCAGTACTTAGTGCTTACATCTCCTGCTTTCAGCACTCAATCATCAAGTCAATTCAGGGTTTTAAATAATTGACTAGAAGTTTTTTTCTTGGGACAATATTAACTGTACAGACAGCATTTATATAGGTTTTCTAGAAGTGTTATGTTTGTTAAACACAGTGAGGCAAGTGCTATGCATTTTCACAATATTTTAGAACTTTTATGAGTAAAATGCTAATCTATTTTTAGAGTTAAATAAAACCCTGCAATTACCTTCCCAGCATCCAGTACTAGTTCATTGCAGTGCTTACATTTATGCTTCTGGCACTCAACCATATATTGGATTAAGTCTCCTCATTTACCTACCTTATAATCCCCACACGACTGGCATCATTGCTTCTGGCCTGCTTAAGGTCTAGCCATTTCACTCCTAGAAGAAAACTCTTGATCTAGCAACATTCCTCAACCTGCATGGAATTGTAAACATCAGACAGCATAAAAGCACCATTACATCCCAAATTGCTACTGATTTATTCTCGGCCATCCTCGAGGAATCGGACCATAGAGAAGATCCTACTTCTTGACCAACTCCACCAACTCATTCCTCAGAAAAGTTACTGGATTCAGCCCCATGGAAGCCTCTTCATCTTAATATTCTCCTTAAAAGCAACCTTAATGGAATCCCCTTTGAATCTAATCCTTGGTACTTGGAACATGAACTTACTTCCACCCTGGGATACCTAAATAGCACTATAACCATACTGCTTCTACAGAAGACCTCCATACTCTACCCATTTGGCACTCTTTCCACCAGTTCTCGAAATCCACCTTTATATCTAATCATTGGCAGCAGCACATCAGACTGACCCTGTCATCCCACTTGTACTTTCCCAAAATAGCCATCCAATGTCTTTACAGACCATCTTTGTGTCTAATATCTCATAGCTGGGCACCATGCATCTCCAATGTATAGCTATCCTTGCCTAATCTGGAATAACCTCTCCCTGGCCTCCAGACATTTTTATGCTTTATGACTTCACTCCTCTTCAAAATTCACCAAGCAAGCCAGTCGCTTTACTAAGGATCTTTTGATTCCACTACACAGCATATGTCCATACTCTTATCAGTCCTAACTAATACCATTTCAAAGGCAAGTCTCATTGTACGCCATTGCACTGCTTGTCTGCAACAGACCAGGTCATCTATTACCACCCGTTTCTTACCCCAACAGAGCTACTTCCCTCTACACAATTGTTCAGTTCAATTAGTTATATCATTCTGTCAGCGGATCCCTATTTCTTCATCAGTCAGAAGACTAGTTATGATTCTTCCATTTTCTAAGCATTATTACAATATGCTGGACCTTAATTACCCAGGTATTAAATTCCATGCAGTTCACCATAACTTCTGCCATAGAGCTATTCATATTATGCTTTGAAATGCACTCTTCATTTGCTATCTTAGACCCTTCTGAATGTCGATCACCTAAACTAAGTACTTCTATTACTAATCCATCATCTAGCCTTGAAACCTTCCTATACAACAAGCCTGCCGTACCAATCAGATACCCAGTTCCAGCTCTTTAGCCTACTCCATCCTCATTTTCATCATTTCAAATCTTCAATTATACTCTTCCACCACACCTCCTTAGAAGTTTCATTACCTGGACTCCTTGCACTCTCTCTATAACATTTCTCTATAGCAATACCTAGTGAAATTACTGAATTTGAACACCTTAACTATACCTTGGACATCAAGGATTCCACCAATTTTTCTAGCATCTCCAATTCATACATCTTGAATATCTACCATCTCATCATCCTTAACCAGCTCTGAGAACCTTGCTAATATTACAAACTCCCTGATCTAATTAAAGGAACTCATCCTCCCTTCCTTTCTTACCTTCTTCAAGATCTATCAGTTTACATCAAGGAATCTTTCTTCCATTAACTGGACATTCATAAGACCTGGATTTCTCCTTCAGCTTCAAGGATTGACCTTCCTACACTCATCATCAAAGACTCAAAGGACAAGATTCTTCATCCCACCCATAACCAGAAATTCAGGCCAACCATTTAGGATTATCTCCTTGTAGATTGCCCCGAGGATGGGCAGGTCAGAAGCCATGGGTCCTCAGAGGTTTCCTCCACTGGAGTTTTTTCCTCTCCTGCATGCTACTGGTCATTCTCTCTGTGAGTTAAAGGAGTCAATCTTTGAACCATTAACAAAACCTTTTGTGGGCCTTCTATTTCCTACACTCTACCCGTCTTACCTGCCAAGGGTGGGAATAGAGAAAGGCCAAACTTCAAGTTCAGAAGTATACACAAGCACTACGCTAAGCACCAAACATTGAATGGGAGGGCTAAAGCCTGAGGTTCAAGGTGGGAGAATGGCTCCTCCCACATCCAAAATAAAAGTCAACCACTCCCTACAGCTCAGCTTAGCACATTGGGAAATTGCCCATCATCCTCCCCTGCCTCCTCCTCCTCCTCCTCCTCCTCCTCCTCCTCCAGCACTCTGCTTATCCTTGGAGCTGGGCATTCTATTCCCTACACTCTACTCAGCTTACCTACCAAGGATGGGAGTAGAGAAAGGCCAAACTTCAAGTTCATAAGTATACACAAGCAGTATGCAATGCACTAAACACTGAACTAAATATAGCTAATTTCTGGGTGTACAAATAAGGTTGAATTAGTTTAAGTAATGCAACATGGTCTGAAATTGTCTGAGGTGCATAAATGTTTATCAGGAAAAAATGGTTTGTCTAGGAAGGTTACATTAAGAAGCACTGTCCTACCTGGGTAAATGTCCACCAGTCTCCCAATAGAAAGTTCACCTCATCACATCTTTCCACTTGCTGTGACCAGACTGATGCACCTGCATGCCATGAATGCTTCATCTGAATTAATTCATGCATGGTTCTGGTCCTAGTATCTTGGACAAAGATAACATTACTGTGCAGGGAGTCGAGTAGGGAGAAAGTAGCTAAATGTTTATGCTGACTCTTGATGCTGTATACATTGAGAGTCATCACATTTACTGATGTACCAAGATACATGCAAGTAGGTTTGAAGGGGGGATCTAACATGATATACATGTCTGAGACCTTATCCTTGCCATTGGGCATTTGGCAATGAATATTTATTGTTGAGATTCCTCTCACTCTGAGGGGTAATCCTTCACATATGAGGCAACAGAGGCAGCATTGGAATTGTCTTCATCATCCTCTGTATCACCACAGTTTTTTTTCTACCTAACAATATAAACCTGTTCCTTGTGAACACCTCAGGAGATTTGTTGGACTCTAGTTTCTGTTAATGCACTCTACAATATTTCTGACACCTTGTCACTGTATCCCAGTCTACTTGATCTGCAACATCAAAGACTGATATATCAGCCTGAGGAACACATTCCAGGTGTTCTGGAGAAGAAGGCGGGGGCGGGGGGGGGAGTGAGAAGCACCATACACTGGAGGTTCTTGCTCCATTTCTTTTTTTGGTGTACTATCTGTATGAGCTGTAGTCAGTTTACAGACATGGTGACTTGTCAAGAGGAAGCAGGTACCGTGGGACCAGGGTACAATAGGATGCAGGGGCTTAAGGTTGCAAAGACTGAATGGAGGACCCAACCCAAGTCTTTGCTTGGTGAGAAGTAATTTCTTCCTGATGATGATAGACCACTCCCAATTTATTATGGGCTGCCCAGGGACACTGACGATATGAGTGCCCAGTCTCCTTGCACAAACTGCACTTAAATGGATTGGGGCATTGTAGACTCACATTCCCATACTTCATACACAAATTGCTCCTGGGTCAATCACACACCGAACTCAAGTGATTCCTGCACCCACACTTGTGGAATGTCTGGGATTGATCTGGGTACAAGAAGAGCCCCTGACTCTGCCAATGTAAAAACTGTCCAGGAGATGGTACAATCCCTTGTTGGATTGGTGCAGTTTCTCCTTGACCTTCCACCACCCTATCCATACCAGCTCACTGTTCAAGATGCAGAAAGGTCAGTCTTGGACTATACAACACTTACGTAGTGAGTATAGTACATCTTTGATGTTAACCACTTTGTTTGGAAACAATATAGAAATTAGTTTTGTTGTGAGTTTGGTTAGGAAATGACAATGCATGGTAACCATGATGGAAAGTTCTTCTATTGTTCATAATGTAATCAAAAAAATTCTAGTGCATTAACAGTTTGAAAACTAATATCATCTATGAGTTCACCAGAAACATGGATGAATGCTCATAAATCAGCTGCAAGGAACCTCATGGCATTCTTCAATAGATTTTTGATTGCATACATTCTATCAAGCGGTCTATCAAGTTCACCTTTATACTTTAGTCTCACTGCATTTCTATGCTTAGCAGGCTCTGTATGTGCAGTGAAGAGATTAGGCATTTGGAAGTGTCCTTGTTGCTGACCACCTTGGGATGAGGGACCTTCACCAGTGTCATGATCCACTTCCCCCGATCCTATTGAACTTCAGGTTATTCGCAAAGGTTAGTGTTGTCATTCCATTGGGTATCACGGGAGTAGGGATACAGGTGACCCTTGGAATAGGGGTATACAGTACTTGCCTTACAGTCTGGTGCTCAGTGTTCAAAATTCATGAGCGGGTTTCATTATCAGCTCTAATGCTGTCTGTTACAAGAAGCACATATATCTTGACATAATCTGTAGATTGGACTTGAATTACAGCCTGATCAGGATTTGGAGCAGAGGTATACCTAGAGTGCCCCTCACTGGGAGCATCCCGATTGTCTGTGTGAATCTCAAAAACAGTTTTATGACAGTCTGTGTTCTTCAGTATTCAAAAGTGCAAAATTCTGCAGCAGTTTTGATAGCACAGTACTTTGTGCTCAAGACTCCTACACACTTCTGTGTGATTCCACGAGCTGTTACAGGAGTCTCTCTTTGTTGTGTTGAGGAGAGCAGTCAGGACAGATGGCTACACTGATGTATCTGTTGCTTTTTTCAGTGGCTGTGAGACATCACTGTAAGGTCTTACCTGAGGAGCCATTCCCAAGTTTCGAGTTGTCTGTGATGCAGTGTCAGTCCACTGTTCCTTATTCCTGGTGGTAGTAGGGAGAACTGTTTGCTGTGCATTCACCGTGGTGTCTGACATCTTTATACTGGGAGTTGGGTTCTACACAGCCTCATCCTGTTGCAGCTGCCCTGCTGTAGGTACCATCACATCTGTTGAAGCTAGTTCAGGAGCAGCAGTCACTTGCACTCTCGGGAGAGAAGACCAAGCACTCATGTGTGGGCATGGAACCGTGTTTAGCAGGACAACACCCAATCGGTGTCTGGCGGGAGTGCTGTTAGGGAAAGCTTCTGTTTGTGGGATGCCAACATGATCTTGGCAGAACTCAGGGCATAGTCTATATCCCAGGATACTCCTTTGGCAGATCTTTTCCAGCTAGCAGAAGTCAAAGCTGCCTCCAGGGACTAATTTGCTGAACCCATTGGGGGAGTGAGAAAATGGTGACATTTGCACAGCCCCAACAGTTTAACACCTGAAGACTTTTTCACTTTTGATGCTGTCATGGTGTAACCCCCAGCTGGCGCTATCCCAAGGGCTACTACCCCTGCCTGCTTGGCTAGTTGCAGGTTGAGGGGCCTGGGTACAGAGATGGGTGCCTCCACCCAGATTACAGGGTTGTTAGTAGTCAAGCTAACCTGGGTACAGCCCTCTGGGACACTGTAACCCCCTTCTTTCCCCTCTAGTGGCCTAAACTGTAAGCAACACACACTTTCACAGTAACCCTTATTCAGTATACAATTTCCCTCTCAGTTGGCACTTACCACCAGGACAGGTTTCACCAAGTCAGTCCTGGGGACCCCCTGTAAAACAAGGTTAGGCACAGCAAGCAACAATCATACAGTGCTTTTGGTACAAACTGGAACCACAGTCAGACTGAATGCAAAAAGAGTTAGATCTGATTTATTCAGGGGACTTGAATAAGGGAGGGGCATAATCAGGTTAATTGGCTTAACGGCTAAATCAATCAGACAGTCATGCATGCATTTCAGAGTCCCTACACAGTCACACACTCTGGGTACCCAGGTAGGAATGAAGTGGGCTAGCCAGGAATATTGCCCAGGGTAGGCCAGTGTCACAGCTGGTTGGAGCCCTGTGATGGAAGAAAACAACATGCACAACACACACTGTTTGTAATTCAGAGCCAGAGGGCTCAGTTCATGAAGGAAAAGACAACAAGGCAATCAGATGACAACACTTTAGATTTAGCTGCTGTTGCAGGGAGCTACCCTGGTGTTTACTCACAACACCCAATACAGGACACAGGCAGGATGAAATTGAGACTGCAGGTTGATGAGCTGGAGTACCAGGAGAAGCAGGGCCCACATGAATCATCAAGGCATCGTTCCTGTTCAATGCATTGAGCAAGGGGCTGATCCCCAGGCAGGTCTCTCATCGATGGCTTTCTCTGCAGTGTGAGTAATCTGGCTGGGCCAGTATGGCAAGGCCCAGGCTAAGTCGAGATGAATGCGGATTCAGTCCAGTGGGGCTGGATGCAGCCTCCAGCAAGCAATACACAGTTCAACACACTGTGGGGAACCAAATCACGACCCACTTGCAGCACACAGCACATTTTAGACCCCGGAGCAGTGGTCAGCAGTTGAACTAATCAGTTGCAGTTCAATGCAGTTGCAATCAGTTGCAATTGCTTTGGATTGCAGTCATAAAATAGTGGAATTGAAATCCAGTGCAGTTGACGATTCCGTGACCCATCTAGGTTTGTTTTTTCTGGTGCACTGCAGTGTGTTTTCTCTTTTTTTCTTTCCTGGGGGGGGTGAAGGGGGGCCGGGGGAGGCCACGAATATCTAACGGTCCTCAACTGCCGGCACCGAGCCTTAGAGCCAATAAAATGTACCCATGGCTCCTGGACATGAAGCATCCACCAATTAGGAGAGCTAGAATGAGGAGCCAGGAGCTTGAGAGTGTCTGTGACTGGCTGCACAAGGTGGCAGGGAGAGCGTGCCTAGGTTGGAGAGGAGACTGTCAGGAGAGCAGGCATCTGTGTTGTTGTGGGCAATGGAGTGAGTAGCGTTTTTCTGCAAGGATGAAGTTTGGCGGTTGGGCTTTTAATTTAAAAATAAGTTAAATGTGTCCACTTTCCTGACATGTTTGGTGTCCAGAGAGAGAGAGAGAGGGAGAGACACTAATGTGTGGCTATGCAGGTCCCAGTCAGTCCTCCAGCAAAGCAAGGCAGCAATCATGTGAAGGCAGTAAGTCAGTGGTCTGGTGATGGTCGGGATCAGCCGTAACCCTGTCGGCTGTGCCCGCCAAGCAACTCTCACTCAGTCTTGGTCAGGTCTTCAGAGTCGGCGAGGAGGAGGAGTGGTAGGAGCACTAGTTCCAATGTGTGGAGTACGGAGTAAGGATGTGGGTCTGGGTTGGGGATTGACTGCGTGGGTTGGGAGGAGGAGGGAGCACAGAGCTCCATAAAAACACCACAACCACCACCACCGAGTAGAGCAGCAGCGGCAGCCTGAGCCATGGAGACACCCGCTGACGCCGACTGAATCATCACCAGACACCTGGCTGAAATGGCAACAGGCTACTATAGTGAGCAAGGTACTGAATGAGATGTATACATAAGGCCCACCAGGGCTGGGAAGTGGGCAGTAGGAAGGAGGAGGAGGAGGATGGTTTCTCACAGACTACTCAATCTGTCTGTGTGTCTGCTGCATGCTGGGCTGGCTTGTATGGCTGGTTGAGGGCTGTGGGGCCGAACTTGAAAAGCCAAGGTGATCGATCATCATCGATCTACTGCTGGTGGCCCAGCTGGGCTCTCTCTGACTGAGGTGGCATTGTGAGTAAGCCAGACTCCCCACGAGGTTGTAAAGCCGGCCAGGTGCAGGTGGTTGGTTGGTGAGTTCCTGGACCCATAGGAGGCCGGAGAGTTGAGCATGGTCAGTTGGGCCTAATGGACAAAATGTTTGTTGTTTGCCACTGTAGGAATCAGACTAAATATTAAAGTCCTCATGGCAAGATGAACAAAATTGTAAAAAACACATTAGTGTACATGCTAAAAGCCAAAACAAGTTCAGAAACTGTGTCAGAAAATGTTTTTTTTTTAAATATGCATGAGTTTTTTTAGCTTTAAATTTAAACTGTGGATGCATCTCAATTCTGGTATACCATACAGGAGGTACTTCTAGGGGTCCTCCCTTAAACTGTTTTTAGTCTCACAGATTCTACGACTACTAGTAAACTAACATATATTGATGGTTAGCTCTGTTTGCAAAAGGGTACCTTCTAGGAGAGAGACTAAAGGGGAGTGTCTGATTTGGAAGGGGAGGTTGTTCCAGGGTGAGGGCAGTCTGCAAGAGAATGCAGCTGAGCCAGAGCAGGAGGAGGGCCATGGAAGGGAGAATATGCAGGTGTCCCTAGACTGAAGAGGGTAGCAGGCCATAAGAGAGGGAGACAAAAGTGAGGAGAGGTAGGGTGGTAAGGACCCGAACCAGTATTTCTGTGGGGTGTTTAAGAGGCCCTACCTATACTGTATTTTAGACTCACAATTCTTTTTCTAAGTAACTAGTACTACTGCTGCTTATTTTTCTATACCGTATACTGTTTCACTGCGCTGCTTCAACTTGTTACTTTCAGGGACTTAGTATATTTTGTTTTGACTGGTTATTGTGTTTTAGTGGGCCCCTACTGTGTGTAGATTTGTTTCACTGCACTTTGTATTTGCATTTTAAAGAGCAGCCAGCTTCTTAGCTGCTGCTGCCTAGTTGCTGCTCCCTTCAACATGTGCAATACCTTGCCTGCCCCAGAGTTGAGGTGCATAAATAATTCCTTTTGTTTCTGCCCATTTATGAAGTTATAATGCTGCTAAATCCGAAACGCTAAAAACGGAGCTGCTTTCTGACCGTAACCCACCAACACGCCCCCACATAGGCACATGTAGCCCTGTTTTATGATGCCAGATGGTGAAGGCTGTGTGTGCGCACACCCTATTGATTTCAAGGAGGGGGAACTTTTCCATACATTTTATTAAGCTTTTATAGTCGAAATATTTATTAAAAAAAGATACAACGTTAAAAAAGTATGACAAACTACTACATAATAAAATTCAACGATGGTGAAAGTTGAAAAAATTGTTTGGATTTTCTTCAGTTAATTGAAGTCAGAAATTTCAAACTAGTTGAAAAAATCAGTCATAATGTGTGGTAAGTCAGTCATAATTGTTTTTTCAACTAACTCCGGGGTCTAGCACATTTACATGTAAGACAATTCTACTGTACCAGACTGATTGCTTTTCAGTTGCAATTACAGAGTCTCTGCACCAAACCGGGAGTTCAGAGGTGGCTGGAGGTCCTGACAGGCCGATCGCTTTCAGCGAATCTTCGGTCTTCTTCAGGTTTAGAACCTGGTCACAGTTCAGTGGCTTTGATTGCTCTCACAATTTGGATTCACTCCAATAAAGTCACAAGTTCCCTCTCAGGGACAACATGCAAGCAAGCAGGCCAAAACTCAGCTCTTCCACAGTTCTCCTGCGTGAAACTACGCAGGACTGCTGCTCGACTATCTCGAGCTGTACACTCTTTCACTTCCCAACTCAGACTGACTGTAGCTACAATCAGCCTGGGACTTTCCCCAGGCTCCAAAAGGTTCAGTTGGCTGATCCATCTGTCAGTCAGTTCCAGGGATCCCCCTCCAGGTCCATTTGGGCACCAAGGTCCCAGAACTACAATTCCTACAGAGTTTTGCTCCCACAAGACCCCTGGGGACAGGCTCCATTTTAGAGTGCCCAAAAGTGCTGATTGGCCCATTCTGGCAGTCCAGGACCAAGATGGTGGTGATAAACAGTACTGTTTATGCTGCAAAGAAGGCAGGTTAGACAAACTACAATATTGTTACTATTCTAATAGATAATCAGCAAAGAAGTACAGCTTCTCACAGAGTTCCCTCTGTGCAAGAAGCGATGGCAGAACGAAGCGATTATCCATCAGCCCAGGCGGGACTCAAGCATAGAAACACTCAGCCCCTCCCGATCAATTATAACTGCGATATAGGCAGCTCTTAAAGAGACAATACACAGAGGCTATACAGGCACTCTCAGGCAATAATGTTTAAACTGCTCAAACACAGGACACCAGAATGGCAGTGAGCATTTAGGCAAGCCCAAAGAAGACTTTTCGGGAACCCCCATTTGTAGGGGGGGTTACACCAAGAAAGTTTGAGAATTTCTGTGGAGAAACAGCAGACCCTGGTTATGGGCTTGCAGCATCTTTTGTTTCATCCTCCTTATCCAACAATTCCAGTAGGTGGGCTTTCCTCTGGCTGCCCAGAATATTGTTCCAGTTGCATTACCAGCTGTACCGCCAAGGCAACTGGAAACTGGGCCATCCTTTCTTCAATGCACAATCTGGTGCTGCTCAGATAAATACATTTTCAATCACAAGACTGTGGTGTGTGTATTATGGCGCACATGCAAACAAGAGAGAAAGAAGTAAGTGCCTCGGCTAGGACTTGAACCCAGGCTGTGTGGAATACTGTTCTAGTTGCACTAACAGCTGTACCACCAAAACAACTGGAGACTGGGTAATCCCAGAACACATTACTCTTTCTCCAGTGAACAACCTGGTGCTGCACAGATAATTACATTTTCAATCACAAGAGTGCAGTGTGCATGTTTATGGAACACATACAGAAAGAAGAGAGAAAAAAGTAAATGCCTTAGCTGGGACTTGAACCCAGGCCACCTAGAATACCATTCTGGTTGCGCTACCAGCTGCACCACCAAGGCAACTGGAAACTGGGCTTCCCAAGTGCACATTTCTCTGTCTCCATTTTTTAAGGGGCAAAATTCTTGGGCAGTTTTGATAGCACAGTACTTTGTGCTGAAGACTTCCCTGTGCACACATCTGTGTGATTCCCAGTGCTGTTACAGGAGAGCCTCCCTTTGCTGTGTTGAGGAGAATAGTCAGGATGGATGGCTGCACTGGCATATGTACTGGTTGTTTCAGTGGCTGTGAGACCTCACTATAAGGTCTTACCTGGGGAGCCATTCACAAGTTTCGAGTCATCTCTGATGTCGCATCAATCAGCTGTTCCTTATTCCTGGTGGTAGTGGGAGTGGCCATTTGATGTGCATTCACGATGGTGTCTGGCATCTCTGTATTGGGAGTGGGGTTCTTCACAGCCTCATCCTGTTGCAAGTGCCCTGCTACAGGTACCATCATATCTGTTGAAGCTAGTTCAAGAACAGCAGTCACTGGCACTCTTGGGAGAGGAAACTGAGCACTCATGTGTGGGTGCAGAATCGTGTTTAGCAATACAGCACCCAGTCAGTGTCTGCCGAGAGTGCTGTTAGGTAAGACTTCTATTTGTGGGAAACCACCATGATCTTGGCAGTGGTTAGGGCATAGCCTGCATCCCAGGATACTTCATCCGCAGTCCTTTTCCAGCTGGCAGCAGTCAGAACTGCCTCCAGTGACCAATTTGCTGAACCTATTAGGGGAGTGGAAGCAGGCTGGCATTTGCACAGCCCCAACTGTTCAACACCTGAAGACATTTTCACTTTTGATGCTGTCACGGGACAGTCTGACAATTTCTATGGAGAAACAGAAGACCCTGGACATGGGCTTGTAGCATCTTTTGCTTCATCCACCTCAACCAACAGTTCCAATAGGTGGGCTTTCCTAACAGACATCCCAAACAAAAAGCATAGCATTTGCATCAGCGTCCTGGATACAGAACCACTTTCTGTGTCCATTTCAGATTCACGCCTTGAACTGGAACCAGAGCCATCTCCACCACCATCAACATGTTGCACAGGTTCAGGTAAGATGTCAGTTTCCATTACTTCATCCAAAACATTATTGTTATCCATAAATCTCTCAGAGGCCGATTGGAGTACTGGAGTAACCACATCATGTCTACTTCCTTCCTCTATACCTCCCAGATCAGCCATCTTGCTAGCTGCAAGACGACCAGTGAATCCTGCTATAGGAAGAGTAGAAGAATTTCCCAGATGTCCTGGAAAAAATTCTGGGAGGGCTTTTCCTGAGATGCGATGTGGGAGAACAAACTCCTTGCAGAATCCTAGTAAAAGTCATCTTCTCCCAGAAATCCATGCTCAGAGTGTTATAAGCAGCTGGGCAGCTGTGGGGTCTTTGTGGCTCTGCTCTCTACCTCTTTCTCTTCCCTTATGTTGCTCTTGTCTCCTTGTTCTAGCTTTTGCTGTGTTTTCTGCCTGCTTTGGCTCTCCTCCAGTGGTTCTTCCACCCTCCTGCCCTCACCATTTCTCACTGTGCCTCTCTTTTTTGCTCCCCTTTTTTGTTTAGTCTTCCCTTCCTCTCCCTCTCCCTGTTGGCTTTTGTGACTTTGATGCCCTTGTGGTGTTTTGTTCAGTGGCTTTCACTGCTCCCCTGGCCCTCGTCTTCTCCTGCTCACCTCTTCTCAGATTTTCCCATGCTCCCTGCTGTCTGCTGCCTCACCACTCCTGTGGCATTCTCGTTCCATAGTCCTCCCAACACCTCCCATACCTCCTTCTGCTGGGCTCCTGGATTTGCTTCTCTGTCCTCGCTCCTATTTGTGCTGGCTTTGGTTTTCTTTTGGGGGGTTTCTTGGTCACTGGTTCTCAGTGCCCTCCATATTTTCCAGGTCATGATGCAGTTTCTATCACCACCCTGCATTAAAGCAGCAACAATATCTAACACCCACTTTACAGCAGGATGAATAGATATCCTGCCATGCTATTATACAAAACAGCTTCAAGGCTTCCTACAGTTCTTCTTTCAGCCCATTTCTCCTCTATTCTTTTACAGTCCAGCAGCAATCACTACTACAATTCATGATTTGGATACTCCCTTATACAAGGCAATAGTTCCTTACTGCTGGTTCCTTGGCATGTGACCTTACTTATAGTCAGATTAAGCAGATTAAACAAAGTGATTCTAAAATTTCTGTTGTCAGTCACTATTGAGCACTGACCACTAGATGATCCTCCTCAAAGACTGGTTCCCACAACACAGACAATAGTGCAATTAAGGACAAATGCAATTCAATAATAATTAATATGTATTAACAGGTCATTCTATAAATATGCATTGAAACAAATCATGCTGCCAATATGCCATCTAGATACAATCTGCAGTACATGCAGTTAAACAAGCTTCCTAATAAATAGAATAGTCAATCCCAGTACTTCATAAGTTAAAAACATATATAAAGTAAAAACATGGTTTTTGGTTCTCACTCCTGTAATATCCTACACTGTAGCACAAACATATTCCTCAGTAGTAAGTTCTACAGTGTTTCCACTTTCATCTCAGTTACTGCTGCCTTCTCTCTCTCTCAGTTCCATTCTTTTCTTGCATTTTTTGCTGTTCTGCTCTTCATCATTCTTCGATTCATTCTCCTACTATCACCTTCCTAAGCCTAACAACTCAGGCCTCCATATGCCTACTCCTCTGCCTATATTTCAACTCCTCAAACAGCCAGTCTTCTGCCTCTCCTGTCCTTTAACAGCTCTCACCAGCAACCCTAACAGATTCTGTCTCCCTAACTTGACCCTTTATGAGGTCTACAAGTGTAGGTAGGGTTCGGTAGGGTTTGACTGTGTCCACCAGAGGAGAGTCTGCAACTTTCAATTCATCAGCAATGCATCAGACTCATGCTCCTTACTCATCCAGCAATTCTTCAACTGATATGAGTATTAAAGCTAGACTTTGTCTGCCAGAGGTGTGATTCTACAACCTTCAAAGCTTCAAAGGGAATGCAGCCTCACTAACGCTGTTTTCATATATGCATGATGGTGTCCAGTAACTGGCCCTAGCTGCTTGGGGTTGACCTCTTTTTCAACAATGCCAGTGGTGATGTTTCCCCATGAATTTGTGAGAGAGAACATAATTCCATATTCTTTCAAGGAAGTTCCTCCATCTGGGGTTCATTCCTCTGAAGTGCAATTGCAGCAGTGTATTGGCACTATGGTCTCTCCACTCCTACTTGTTCTACATTTTCAGATTCCAAAGAAGGTCCTCAGGGTCCTCCTTGGACTTATTCAGTCATGCATCTGTCTTGCAAAAGCTTTCACATCCATATTCCATGAAGTGCCTCCATTCCTACTGGTTCTACATCTCCAGATGTGAAGAAGGTCCTCAGACTCCCACTTAGACTTCTTCAGACATGCATCCATATTGCGAGAGCTTCACATGCATTCTCCTTGAAGTCTTGGCCACTCCACCTGGTTCTACATCTTCAAATTCTGAAGATGGTCTGCAGGGTTCCCTTCGGACTTCTTCATACATGCATCCATCTTGCATGGACCTTCTTAAGAATCCATACTCCATGAAGGACTGGACTGTCCCACACATTTGTCGGCATTGAAATCTTGGTATTCTATCTTCAGCTTTGCTTGAAAACAGGACCTGTTTTGATTATAAATGCTAAATCTTAGCCTGCCAGGGATCCTACTTCTAAGTTTCTTGTTTCCCAGCTGTTCCCTGCTCCTTATCTGAAATTCATGGATTTATGGCTCATCTTGTGACATTCATATCAAAACTAAAATCTAGTATCACTTCTTTCAAAGCTTGCCTTCCTTGTAACCTACTCCAGTCCCCAACTTTGCAATACCTGCTGTCTGTCCATCCACCAGCCATCATGCTCTTCTAGTGCTTTGCTGGCTATTAGCACTGCATACATTTCAGAGCTGCCAACTCAACAGAACACAGTCTAGACTTGAGGAACTGGACTAGTATTCATATCTTTGGGTTGATCTAGGCATCGGTATGGAGGGGAAGCACTTCTATAATATTTATTGGTCCTTCCACACACCTGTAACTGCCTGAGCTTTTATTATAGGCTGAACTGGCTATCCTCAATTATGAGAAGTTTGTCACCACTGTGCTGGGCAGCAAGTATACTCCTGCCCATTATGCAGCTTCTTTGCCTATTTTGTTTCCCCTTGTTCTTCAACTCCGCTAGATGCCTCCATCTACCATTCAGATAGTGTGATGGATCAGCTGTGGCAAACCAGTGTCCTTTTTCTCTTCGAAGCTGACCTCATCTAGCTCCTCCTAATACTTCTTCTGCTCAACTTGGATACATGAGGTGGACTCCTTAAATTTGCAGAAAGCAAACCTATTTATAATAGCTTTAATGTTGACGGCTGCTCAGACTCTGGCTTTGTTTCTTCATGGAGTATCTGCAGTTTTGTGGTGGCACTCTTGCTTAATTCATGCATCCGAATGTATCCTGTCTTAGATAATGGCAATCCCTCCATCTCATCATTCTGCTTCTGAAATGAATGTTTTACATTTTACAAGATCCATCTACGATCTTACATCCTGGAATATATTCTAACATGACTCTAACTCATGAATATCCTGCTATCTTGAGCATTCCTGAATCTCCACTGCCTGGCTTCCTACAATGTCTCTTCTCTACAAAATCCACCATTTGGAAGCTGCTGCATCACATGGGGCCATCTCTGGTCTGTGACCATCTCAATCCTTTCAAACAATCACCAACAGTGGACATTATCTGTAAGTGCAGATCTTAGTCCTATTTCATCTCATTGTTCATGCGGAGGCTGACTGGGGTATCTCTATACTTTAATTTACTCTGAAATACTTTAATATGCTTAGCTACATGAATGAAACAATTTATCCTATATATCAATGTTAATACCAGGACTTTTGTCACATTTATATCACATTAGACTAGATCATAATTTCACCTCCTTGATTTATCAATGTCCTCCTGACTTAGGATATAATTTCCAGCAAGCTGATACTCTCCAGTGGTCCACCTTAGCCCTGCTATGCAAGCAACTCATATCACAGCTGGAAGAAGTATTCCTTGTTTGTGCCTTTAAGTCATGCCATAGGAGTAGAGCTGTGCAGAATATAAAATTCCACTCACAGAATGCCCATGGAATGACCATTCTGATTCTGCAGAATTCTGTGGAATTTTTGCAAAAATTCTGCAAAATTTTTCATTTCAGTTATTTCACTATAATTTTACAAGTACACATCCAAGCAGCACCAAATTTAGATCACAAACACTACCCCATAACTTACAAGACAATACCAAATTTTAGCATTGTAGGTTGAAAACAGGCAGAGTTATGGGTGGCCAAACATTTAATCAAAATTTAATTTTCAGTTATTTTCAGGCAATTTTACAATGTCTCATCCAAATTTCTCCACTATAGCTGGCCCAGTGGTGCTGAGGTTTGAGGTGCTGGATGCCACAGATCGCACCTCACTGGCAACCCAGGTTCAGGAATGGACTTGGGCCACCGTGGGCTGGCAGGGGAGAGGAAGGATTGAGCATCCCATAACTGTTCTTCTTCCTCTGGAGTGGGTGATGGTGCTGTGCTGCACTGTAGTGGCACCTGGTGGAAGATGGGTGCACTGCAAGCTGTGGGCACAAACAAGGGGGTTGAGCATGGTGGGCATCCACACTTAAGAGCTCCGATGCCATTGTATGTCTGGCTTCTCTGGGCTCTAATATTAGGAGGAAAATGGTGGGGAGACTGCTGGGCTGATGGCCATGCCCTGCACCCTTGGACCCATGAAGATGTAATCATTGGGTGTCTGTGCCACAGGGCCTGGGGGGGGTCCTGTCATTGGCTGGTCCAGTTAGTGGGCAATAATCTGCATGACAGACCTGATCCAGGGGTGCAGGTGCCGGAGGCCGTGTTCACTGGGGGAGCTACTCTGGCCAGGAGGGAAAAAGTGTTCAATGAGAAAAAAACAAATTTCTTCTCTATATCAAGATTTAGAGAAGCACCTAGAATGCACATATGCACCATGTGTTAAGTCTTAGGCTTCAATGGGACCTGAGTTATTGGTAGCCAAATATTTTGCCAACATTTGGATTTCTGTAATTTTAGTATAATTTTGATAGTATTAATTGAAATGTTACAAAAGCTAACTGGTATACAGGTTTTCACTACATTTGTATATGCACATAGTTTCAGATTTCACGCTTTAAATGGGACCGAGTTATAGCCTGCCAAACATGTTGCCAAAATGTAAATTTTGGTTAGTTCCCTCTAATTTCAAAACTACATATCCAGGCCGGCCCGGTGGCACTGAGGGTTGAGGTACTGGATGCCTTACCTCACACCACACCAGTGACCCGGGTTCGGAAGTGAGCTCAGGCTGCTGGGGGTCAGCAGTGGAGGGAGTGGATTGAGCATTCTATGGACTGCTCTCCTCTCCCTGGGTGGGTCTGGGTACAGTGTCCGGTATAAGTCTGACACCTAGTGGAGGCTGGATGTCAGCACATCTGGCCTGGTAGAATGGGGTAGTAAGTGGGGCAGCCAGTGGGTGCACTGCATGCGGACATGTGCACAGGGAGCCCTTATCAACATTGCACACCCTGCCTCCAACAGAACATGGAAAAGGGGAGTACCCAGCTGTTGTGGCTTGATGGCCATCCACGATGTCCTGTGCTGCTCTGAAGGATCACCGTGAGCGGAGCCATTGTGTGGTGGGGGGGTTGATTGACTCCAGCCCCCCCACTATGGGGGTAAGTCATGGGGTAATTGGTGGTTTCCCTCAGTAGGAGATGGCGCAGGTCAGATGGTGGCTGGATCACAGAGTATGCAATGATGATGAGGCCGGCTGGGGACCCCCATGGGAGAAAAAAATAATACAAAAAAAAAATACATATCCAAATTTAACCAGATTTGAAACATTTAAACTACTACACCACATGGTCATTTCTGAAAAAAGTTCATATTTGCAGCTTTAAATGGGATTGAATTAAAAGTAGCCAAACATTCACAACATTTAAACATTTAATTTTGCAAGAATATAAACTACAAATTTATAAACCCCTGAAACTTTAAAATTAGAGAATGCAATGCCAGTAATTTTGGCAGGTTCTAAGACCTTACAAGGAGTCTGTGTGTGCCAATTTAATTCATTGCTTGCTGCAAGAAACTGCAAAATAACATCTGTACTTAAAGTCAAATCCCATAAGTCTTTTGTGAAAATTGCAGAAATTAGTTCAAAATTCCATAAAACGGGAATTTTCTAATTTGACTTAGCCTTTTCTGGGGGATTCTAATTAAAGGATAGGGCCGTAAGAGGCAGGTAGCACAGTAGGTCACCAGGTTTTAGAGTTAGATGCACAGTTTCACCAAGAAATGGACAGCTGAGCTGGGTAGCACAACAGTGGTAGACCCCAGGTTGGAGCAAGAAAGCACAGAGTGTCAACAGTTCCAACCTGAATGCAGAATATTTAAGGATCACATCCAGTAAATTTATGATCCAGGGAGCCTGGTATTCATGCAAGTCTAGGACTTAGAGGTACTCAAAAAGACATAGCGGGGGAAGACAATGTCTTGAGCAGCAGGAAGAAAGAATTCTGTCTATTCCAACAGGGTAGATCGATAAGAAAAAAAGTAGGTGACTTGCATTTTAAGGAAGTTTGTCACTGTAAAGAGCAAAGAGGATATCAGTGGGATCAGTAGTTCTACTGAGTCAATCTAACTATACCAAAAGAGAAGGGGGGGGGATAGTCACCCAGAGAGGAACAGCAGGACTGCAAAAAAGCTCAGTCCAGCTTATCAAATGAAGTAGTGATATGTGCATTATTAATGTTAAATTCCACAAAAAAATTCTGGGTGCTTCATCTATAGTATATGGTATCATAAATATGTTAGAAAATGTTACTAATCATAATTTTTTCTTCTGCAAAATTAAAACTGCTTAACCAATTTATCCAGTTCAGTTAGATACCAGGATACACTGACTATGGATATGCATGTCAAATGTTAACTCTATGCATGCAAGAGCAAAGAAGTTAAAAACGTCCACATTTTCGATAGTTTTCACAAAGTTTTGCAAATATTGACATAGCAAAGTTTTGATCCCCGTAACATACAAGTCTCTTATCTAATTCTCTCCATATTTAGATCATTCTATAAGCATTACAAAAAAGGTTATCTGTACTAATTTACACATCTAGCTCCAAAGGTGCCTGAGTTATATACAGATGATTTTTTTAATGACATTTCCTGAAAAAAGTAAAATGACAGATTTTGAGCACATATAATTTTGAGACGATGCATCAAATTGTCATGAAATCTGGCACATTGTTGGAACACCTATCATTAAGAAATCATACCAAATTTAAGATCCTTGACCCAATAAATGTTTTTTTTTCATTTTTACTGTTTCTGCCCCCTTCTCTCCACCGTAGCGGTTCCCTTTAGGGTGCTCTAGGTTGGTGATTTCCTAGTCCTTCCCCAGGTATATCCCCTGAGAAGCCACTGGGCCTACCTCCATCCTGCCCCTCGGCCTGCCCAGCTGGGTGGGGAGGGACGGGATCCCTCTTCCCCCTCCCAGTCCATTAGAGTGCACATCCGGAGGTCCCTAGTGGTCTTCTCTGGGAGCCAGGTTATGGGATCTGGAGCAGCTGAGCCCCTTCTACAACCACCGTGGTTAGGTGTCTTCCTTGTTGTGGTGCTTCCCTCATAGGGCACTGGCATGCTAGGGGAGCCAAGGGGTGGGATACATCACAACATACTATTGCTCCATTTTCTGGCCAACATACTCCCACCCAGTACATGTCATCTTGCTGCCCCTCCACACATGGCTACCCAGGTGGTGTTAAAGTAATGGGACAGGCAACTCACCCTCCCCAGAGGAGGAGAGCAGCCAGTGGACACTTGATCCTCCTCCTCCTCTATGGCTGGCCCTTCAGCAACCTGAGTATGTTCCTGAACCCAGGTCATTGGCATCACGAGCAGTTGAGGCAATATTAATAACAAAACTATATTAACAGCCTCAGCAAGAGCTTAGTTGGCTGACCTCAGAGTTGTACTGTAAGTGCAATAAAACAGGAGACAATGCTTGAAAGCAGGTGTAGCCAGTAAGTGCAGTGAAGCTGCAAGTAGAATGAGAGCAGGAATGAGCAACACAGCCAAGGTCAGAGTAAACTGTCAGGTGAAAAGAACTGAGTATGCAACATGGAGCAGCTATGGCTGAGCTGAAACACACATATAATAATTGCGGTAGTTTGAGTGTGGTGAACACAGTGTAAAACACAAGCACTGGGTACAATAGTAATTAAAGTAAGCAGTCAGCAGCAGTGGCTGTAGTTGTAGGTAACTGAAAGCATTAGCATGAGCTCTGCGTAGCAGAATGCTAGGAGTTGCTGTGCAAGTAATTTGAGAGTTGTGAGTAAGTAAAAGCAAGCAGTATGAGCCCCATAGTAGCAGTATGCTAGGAGCTTAGAAACAAAGCCCCCCCAAAAAAGGAAGAAAGCACACACAGCTGAAGGCAAAATACAAATCAGAAGTAGAAAAATAAACACAGAAGCCCAGCAGAGACAAACAGGAGCTGGGGGGGCAGGCCCCAGGCAGCCAGGGAGGCCTAACCAGCTCAGAGAATGAACCAACAGAGCCTTCAGCTGCAAAGAAAAAATGCTTCACAGTGAGGCTTAGAGGAACTGCTTATATAACTCAGGAAGTGGGAGTGGCTAGCTGCTTGGCCACCGAACTACAGGCAAGCCTTTCATTTCTTGCCAGCCCTAGCAGACTTTATTTACATTGGACTGTGGCATGTTTAAATGTTATTCACAAAGGCATCAGTGATCAGTAGAGACTCATTTTTTTAACATAGTCACCAAAATAAGATGGCAAAGGCAAATTACTATCTATCATAGACATCTGACCACTGTTGGTTGATCATTTGAGCACAATACGGACAAGTTAAGAACCATTCTGAATGTTTCATGAGTTGAAAAGAAATATTGGGTCTTCAGAAGGAGGGTCTCCAACAGAACTCATGAAAGTGCAATGATTTGTTAAGAGGCTATAAATTAAAACAAACTCTATCCAGAACCAACAGGGCTGTGAAGAGTTACCAAATGACCAAATTTACAAATGTGCATAGAAATTATGCAATGCCCAGGTGTAACTTGGCCATTTTTTGTAGGCATTGTACCACATTTTCAACATGGCCTTTTTGGGACCCCTCCTCATGAAGAGTGCCAGTGTCATTTTGTTCACTTGTCCCAAAAGGTGATTTTGCAGAGTGAATGCACTATTTTTTAATATTCAGAAATTGGTATTGAACTTGATATGAGGTTGGGGAACTTTGCAAAGCTTCAGGAAGTGTTACATTCCCAGATTTTTATCAACACCACTGGCAAACTATAAATTTACAATATATCTCCAATATACATTCCCTTTTTGAGATTTTATTTTGAAAGAGATTATTGTTGCTGTTGTACATCACATGGTCATAACAAGTGTAAACAGTATTTACAAGTTAAATATTTAAAATGCACACTACATATTGAAACAATATTTTATGACTATTAAGAAACAATGGTCAAATATGGAAAACAACTTTTATTAAAAAAAATTCTGTACTTTCAGTCAGCTATTATTTTGGATAAACATTTCAGATAGCAATTTATTATTTTCTTGTTGGCACTGTATAGTGCTGTTCAGTCACAATCATCAAAAACTGGCATGCTGTTAATTGAGTCCCTCTTGAATTTATTTAGTCAGAGTACATGCTGCTGCTGCTGTATATATGTGTGTGTGTGTGTGTGTGTGTGTGTGTGTGTGTTAAACAAAATGCTATAGTCCCCAGTTCTGGCAGTCTCTCACCATTCACCAGGACTAAATGCAGAGAGTGTGGAAAGTGGTGTCAGTTCCTTACCTCTTATCAGCACCAAATCCATCACAGTGTGTGTAAGTTTGCACTGAGCCTGACCCACATGGTACTGTTCCTGTGGATAAACTGAGAGCTTTATCTACTTTTTACCAGCACTAAATCCATCACAGTGGGTGAGTGTGTGTGTGTGTGTGTGGGGGGGGATGCACAGTCCCTGTCTCTGTGGATAAACAAAGAGCTTTAGATTAGTAGTCAGCAGTGAACCTGATTCTGTGGATAAACAGAGGTGTTGTAAGTCCCCATATTTCACTAGCACTGGATAGCAAATATGCGAAGGTTGAATAGAAAAATATTTAAAAAAAAACTGAAGAAAATAGCTACAGCTGGACTGTCTGTAATCTGTCACTGTAGTCTGCTTGACTGTTTCAAAGCTTCAATAAATTCCAGTACAACAGATAATGAGTTAATCCCTAGGTTACTGAAAGTCTACAGCCCTGCGAAGGTTCAACTGAGGGGCTAGAAACAGTAGTTTCAAACATTTTTTTTGTTAATATCCTGAGACGTATGGAGGTACAATACAGTAGCATCCCCCCTCCCTTCAGATGCCTTTAACATAGAGCAACAAATAGCAAAAATCAGAGGGGAAGTGCACTATGTTGCAGCTGTGGAGGAATACTTCCAAAAGTCTAAAAAGGGAGTTCCATGTTCAGCCATTTTTAGAGCTACAGTCTGATCCCAATAGGGCTGTGGGCTCCAACCACAGCCCTAAAAATTAGACACAAATAAAATTAATGGTGGTTTGGTGCTTTCGGACCATTCACCTTTCTCTTCCTTAAAGGAATATTTGCTGTTGTCTGGTTGCTCATCAGGTGTTGCTGAGAAGAGACATCCCCTGTCAGTATATTATTATTATTCTTTTAAACTAGTTGAGTGTCAGAGCTTAGTCCATCAGAGGAGGGGATGCTTGCAAAGAGCATCTTTAGTATGCTCTAGTACATCTGTTCATGCATGTTTCAGAGCCTCATTGGCCCAAGGAGACCACCTCAAATTGAAGTATCTGTGTAGAAATGGTCAGCAGTTCTTTAGCCTGGAGAATGGCATTAGAAGTCATAAGTTAACAGGCCAAACTTGCCACTACGGTAACTGCCATATATACTCCCCCCTGACAACAGAGTCTGGTTGTTGGGGGCCAAAATGCCATGTTGCTTGACTGTCACAAAAGGACAGAATGAGATACCTAGGGAATGTCTTATAGTCCTACAGCAGGTTGTACAATTCTGTAGGAGATCACTGGTCTATGGAATGCCATGGAGTCATTAAAATACAAAATACATACTGAAAGAAAAAAATGAGACTATGCATTGCTTGCCCAGGTAAAGTGAGAAATGCATACTGTAGTGCAAACAGAGCATGACCCCAGTGTACTTGCTAATGCCCACAACACAGCATATGTAGCATTGCTACAAGTACCACAATGTGTGGTGGAACAAAAAAAAAAAAAAAACACTGCCTGCTAAAAAGAAAGCCGCTCTATGATACAACAGCATAGTGGGACCTGTTCAGGTACAGGAAAGCTGTTGGTGATGGTGACATTAGCACAGTCACACTGTAGTGATGATGCAAGTGTATTACATAAAGTTAGTGCATGCAACACCAGTCAGGGGAGCTATGCAGCCTGGCACTTATGCTAAAAGGTTAGGATGTGTATGAAGGTGTCCCTTATGAATGAAATGGCTAAAAAGCTGAAAAAGAACTAGACAGCCAAAAAGTGAGAAACAATAAAGAACTTCCCAGAGAAAAAGGCAAAAAGTAGTCAAGGCAAACACATTGATTACCTGATAGGGAAACTGAGCAGGAGAAATACTTCCAGGTTAGGGGCTGACTGAACAGAATAAAATCCCACAACTACCAGAGGTCCAGGCAAACTATAAAAAAGATGCCAGAAACACCCTTTTGAAGTAGCAGTATTTGATGGCAATAAACTTTGCCGTATATATTTTTAGGAAAAATGTATCTCTGACATTATTAGATTAATCCAGAGTATAGTTGTAGTTTTGTCAAATATTTTTTAAAGGCTCTATGATGCTGGTATGACAAATATTTTGTCGACTGATGTTACAGCTACTATACAGATTTATGTTGACCGCAATTGTGGTCGGCATAAATCCATTTGAGAACACTGTTTTCTTCCCGAACACCTTATGAAGGGGGTTTTGACCCCTCCACCCCCTGTACTTAAGATAATCAACTCTGAGTCTGAGTTGATTTGGAGAGGGGGTGCAAGATGCCAAGAAAGCAGTGTCAGGGTCCTGCGGTGACAGTACAGTGACCCATCACTGTGTTGCCATTCTGTCATTCGTGGTAGAGGTGTTGATGTTTGATTGGCATACCTTTTTAAAAAAGCTTTTATATCTAATTTTGTAATAAATGACTCATTTCTAAAACATATTTTTAGTTGAGGTAACCTGTTGAATGTACATGATAAATTTATAATATGGATGTCTTAGAATGATGTTACCACATGTTTCTGATGGTAAACAGCTCAGTACTGTACCACAATATTTAGTTTTTTCATGGTGGGCATGGCACAAAAGTGGGTCTCTTTTAAAAACTTCAAAATCCAGTATCTTGGTTGAGAAATGAATGAAAACAAAAATACAAATTGGTCTCTTGAGAGTTTTGCCCAAAAAACATTATTGTTGAATAAACATACATGGTGGCTAACAAATACCGCTGCTTTAAAATACATAGGGTGTGGCAGTGGCCCTAACCCAGACTGTCGCAGAAGCTGTAAATGAGGAAAGAGCAACCTTCCAATTAAACATATTTTACACAGGCACAACTGAATCTTTGAGAACTGCTTGTAAAACAAACACCCTCTCAAGTCTGTTGTCTGGGGAGGCAGTGAGTTCTCAGGAACATAATTTCCTGTGGATTAAGATTAAATGTGAATTTTAAAGTCAAATAATTATCACTGATGTACTTCAGGAAAGCTTTGGACTCCTGTTCACTGCCACCCCAGACACACAGAATGTCATTAATAAAGGATCCAGAGTATGCAATATGATGTAAAAAAGAGTATTACTTCTGGGTTTGTAGACAGCCACCTCTTTCAACCAACCCATAAACGGTTGGCACAGGAGAGCCGTCAATGACTACATTGCAGTTCCACTTTCTTGCAAGTAGTATTTAGAATCAAATTAAAAATAATTTTGATTCAAAATCCAATGCTCCCAATCTGAATTCCTGTGGAGCCAACACAGGGCTGCATTTATCCAAGCAAATTTCCATTGCATGGATGCCCAAATGACATTTCATACAGTTGTATAGTAGATTGACACCAATAGTTGGCCACTTATAACTTGAATCCTAGTGAAACTTCTCAAAGACCTCCAGCATTGCCAAGTATTCCTCAAATATGCTTGCATCAAGCCGGTTCGACAACAAAGCTGTCGAAATCCATGACATTGACAGGCACAATGCTGGCAGTCGGCATTGTGCCATCCAAAAAACAATGTTTTTTTGTGGGGGGCTGCCACCACCCCCTGTACCTCCTATGCAGGGGGCAATATTCAAATAATCAACTCTGAGTCAGAATTGTTTCGGGAAGGGGGCAAAACACCAGGAAAAGTAATTCCGTTGTACAGCAGCACCATTACAGTGACATGTTGATTTTTGTCACTGTAATGGTCTTTACTGTAATATTTTTGCTGTTTCAATGGTATATCCTCAAATATGATGCCAATTCCATAACAATAGGCTTTTTAGAATTGTTAATAAATACAGATATATTCTGTGTTAAACTAATGTTCTTTCACATTTCACTATCAACTGTTTTATATCACTTTTATGTTCTGTTTATTGATGTCTTGTGGGATTTTTACAATTTTTATATGAATCAATATCGAGGGTATAGTCAGCATGCACAAGTTATTTTAGTTATTATAAATTGTGCACACATATCTTTAAATGCAGTGATATAAATGCAGTGTAAGCTTGAATAATCATTGCCCTGATGAAGACCACCAAGTGGATCGAAGCACTGGGGTATCTCTTGTTTCTCTCACACAACAATCTACTAATTAATAAGGGATAAGCAATAGGGATGAGTTAAATAAATGATTTATCTGCATAAAAGCAGTTAGACCTCGGGTAACCTCACAAGTGGCATAGACCATGAGTGAGGTGACTGAGGGCAAATTGCTTGAGTGCAAATAAATAATTTATTTAACAAGTTCCTCATTTCACATTCCAATTATGCAATAGGCATATAATTTTTTGTTGTAGTTTTTATTTTTTATATATTTCATTTAGCAGTTTTTATCATTTTTTTCTATAGAATACAGAGGACTTTTTGTGCTGTGCCATTTGTCAGTACTCCGTTTAATGTAGGTTACTCTGTTATCACCACCAAATCCAAGCTAGCCTCCACCATGATGGCCTCCAGAGCCAGAATGTCATTTCTCAGACTCCTTGCATTGGAACACATGTCTCTCCATACCTTATTCCCTTCCTGACTGCTTCCTTGATTTCCTAACTCCTTCCTGCCTGTGCTGTTCCCTGGAGCTCCACCTAACCCACCTCTTCCCTTTTACCTGTCTGTTCCCTGCCTCCTTTACTCCTTTATTCTTACATACCTGATTTATAGCCCCCTTTTCTTCTGCCTTGTCCCTGCACCTGTCTTCTTGCACCCCTTTCCTAGAAGAGTTCATTCCTCTCGGCACCCTCTCTCCTTAGTGCTACATCATCCAGGGGGACAATTTTTGCCTCCTTTGGTTTTACAGCTTCACCCCTTGGCTAGTTTAAATGCTCATTCAAGTAGCATTTAAACCTCCCACTAAGGACTGTGGTACCCTTCCTGGAAGGATGCAAGCCATCTCCCCTATAGAGACCCATATCTTCCCAAGCTTGGTCTCTAGTCTTCTCAGTCCAATTTCTTTGCAAATTTATAATTGCGCTTGTGTTTGCCATGGCTAGAGCTAGTAATATCAGATTCCATTTTGTAGTTCCTACTATGTATATGTTGTATAATATTAGTTATCCTGTTTATTTATATATGCTCAATGCCTGATCTGTTTTAAGTTACTTACCTGAATTTCCACTGTAATAATTTTTGCAACATTGTTAAATCTCTCTATATCCTGTATATTATTATTGTATTTATCTATTGTACTGTGTTCACCATTGTCACCTGGGTTGTCATTGAAAAAGGGACTGCATGGTCTCAGTGGACTTACCTGGTTACCAAAATTCTAATAAATAAATAAATAATAAATAAATAGTTCTTCGGTATTTTATTTGTTCCAAACTGGTCTTTTTTAATTAGCTCAGTTTCTTAGATATATTTCACCTCCGCAATTTAACTTTTAAAGGCTGCAGTTCTAGATAGCAAGTTTCTTGTTGACAGATTGTAAGAGTTTAAATAAGTTGCAAAATATGTCAGGCACCTGTTCACAGCTTTTGATTTCACTGCCTGCAGCTGAAATTGTTATTAATTGAAAGGGATGATTCAAACAGGAACTGTTTTGAAGAGAATTATATCAGCATTTGGTGTTCCTGCACTGTGTCTGTATCAAACTTAGACAAGGGCACTGTTGTAGATTTTTGTGTTTTCTGCATTTTTGAAGATAATGAGGAACTAGCCACTCCCTCACCTGGTATCCTCCATTGTGAAAGTTTTGTTCTAGTCATCGGGTTGGCTGAGGACTGGGACTCCATAACCATAGGCTTCCCTTAACTCACATTTGTAGCCATTGTCCTTTGGGCTGCTGGTTCCTCTCAGAGTTTTTTGGGTGAGATAGAAATTTATTGGCCCTTTTTTCATCAGAGAAACTCCTTCAGTTGATGAGTCCAGTTTTGTTTTCCTCTTAGATTTTTTATGCCTTTTACTACATTATCTTAAGTAGGAAACAGACAATTGTGCACAGCTACATAGCGCGATCATGTTGCATGTCTGATCAGATTGACATCTTGGATTCCTCTGTACAAACAAAAATACTGTTCACAGTAGAAACCTGCAGTTTACTTAAACAAATAACAGTTCACTTGGCAGAATTTAAGCAGTAATGACCTAACAGCCAGTCACTTTCTGGCAGTTAATGACTGGCTGGAGAGGAGGAGCGGCCTGAGGTGCAGCTGAAGGCCAACTCCACCAGCCAGTTGTTAATCACCAGCAAATGACCAGCTATGAGATCATTATTGTGATTATAAGTCTAATCACAAAAATTAACTTTAAAAAAAACAAACTTTTTTAGGGTTTTTTTTGTGGGAGCACATGCTGGCACTGCCATGTGCTGCGTCTTATTCACTGCTGATGTGCTGTCGGGTGCTACTGATCGTGTTGTGTGGGGGTTTAAACTGGTTATGGTAAAGGGTTTTGTGAAGAAATCATTTACAAAAATACAGAATACTTTAAATTTTATTTTTCATTTTATTTATAAAACTTTTGAAAGAAAACGTGGTTCATCAACAACAGTACATGATTGCTATTAGACTGCATTTCTGACTGATCCTGTACATTGGCAGTAGTGCTGAGAATGATTGTTTTATTTTACTGCCACTGTAAGTGTAGAGTGTGCAATCAGCTGTGCAGCTGCCATGCCGGGCCTTTCTAAAAAATGTCAGACTGGCACGGCAGCCAATCAGTGAGCTACTTTAGCTCATGACTAATTAATTAGACTTGTAATCCACATTCTTTACTGTGAAATTCCACCATGTTTTTGAAAGATGAATTGAGATTGTAACAGAATTCCACCAGGTGAACTCCACATTCTGCACAGCTCTAGTAGTTGCCTATGAGTAAGTTACATAGGCTAAGAATCACTTGGCTGAATCTGTAAAGTCGCTACAAAAGAACTAAAACCACTACAAAAGAACAACTTACACAAGCTTAAAAAAGCAGACATTATAGTTTTTGATCACATAATCTCTAATTTAAGTCCCAGTAGTGAACAGAAAGTGCAGAGTACTATTTTGCACTGCAAAGGCATTCAAGACTGATGAGCATATTTATAACCTAGAGGATAATGTATGGTCTTTGGTTCATAACCACGCTGTAAACACTTTGAGAGGTTGCCACGGCATCATTGTAAACCTCAAGAGTGCCGCTCGAGAGGTTTTCAGATGTCATGGCAACCTTGAGAAGTTTTTCAGTGCGGTTGTTAACCTAAGACCATACATTATATTTTATAGCGTATGGGCTACCAAGATTGTGTAATTGTGGATTGAATTACTTCACTTTACTGAATTACTTTATGGAACATTAATTGTTGTTAGCATTCTGTTTTGTTATACCCTTGATATGACATACTCAAGCAGGGTTAACAACAGAGTGATGTCATAACAATGGCATAACAAGATTGCAATCTGCTTGATTTCAGTTAGTAATAAGGGCCCCCCATACATTATAATTACTCTTCTTTAAGGATATCTCTTCCCTCAAGCCACACTTTTGGAACTATAGCTGTAAGGCACTAGGACTACTCAGAAACTTTTGCTAGCTGGTGCCATCCATGATGACATCGCACTTCAGCATATGTATTTAAAAGTGGGCGGCCCTATCACTTCTCAATTCTTTTCCCATCACTCAGCCTCATCGGACCTACTACAGAATGAAAATTAACCATTTAGCCATTGTCATTTGTTATATCCCACTTTTCTCTGTCTTCTTGACACTCCTGTATACTGCCACAGCCTTTGATGCTCTTCTGGCACTGCAAGTGCAGAGAGAAGATTTTTCAGAACAACACCCATGAGGTGTGCATTTGCTGCTTACACCTCTCTCACAGTGTTCAGGCCTGTGAGATTTGTTTAATCAAGACACAAGGAGACATTGAAAAAAGGCACTAGAAAAGTTCATTCTTGAGAAAATGTTAGCGACCACCATGGAAAAAGCAGACCAAAGTCAGAAGTCTGCATTACCGGCTCCATCAACTAGCTCCTGGCCATCATCCTCTAAGGACCACAACGAAGTCTGGTCCTTGTCAACCCACAAGCACAAACATAAAGAGAAAGAAAAGATTTCTTGCGCTGCAAGATTCCAGTCACCATTGTGGCCTCCAGGTAACCATTCCAAGTCACCGTCTGCTCTGGCAACATAGAAACATAGAATTTGATGGCAGTTAAAGACCGCTTGGCCCACCTAGTCTGCCCATTTCTCTGCCTAACAGATAAACTGCAGATCCTAGTTAACCAACAGCCTACTTCCTCCTACCCCCCTCTCGAATTTCCTTATGTCTGTACCTTGCATTCTTGAATTCCTCCACTGTTTTTGACTCTATGACCTCCACAGGAAGGCCATTCCATGCATCTACAACCCTCTCTGTGAAGAAATACATCCTTACATTACCTCTGAGCCGTCCCCCTTCTATCTTCAAATTCTTCCCCCTTGTTCTTGCACATCTCTTTTTCTGAAAGATGCTACCCTCTTGGACTCTGTTGATTCCTTTGAGGTATTTGAATGTTTCTATCATGTCCCCCCTCTCCCTCCTTTCCTCGAGACTATACATCTTAAGGTCCTTTAGTCTTTTTTCATATGTCTTCTTGTGCAGACCCTGCACCATTTTGGTTGCCCTCCTCTGGACAGCCTTCACACCATGCTCCCATGATTTATTAAAAAGGGTAGTCAGTGGTGTTACTAGTTCTTCCCTTAGTTCTTTTAGAATTCTATGGTGAATCCCATCAGGTCCCATTGCTTTATCCACTTCAGTTTTAAGAGTTCTTTCAGAACCCTTTCTTCTGTGAAAGGACTAATATCACCCCCCCACCCCTATCCAGAGTGCTTCTATTGACTGGATTAGGTATCTCCCCTGCTTTTCCATTGTGAATACTGAGCAGAAGTATTCATTCAGTATCCCTGCTTTTTCACCGTCACTCTCTGCCAAACCACCTTCCTCTTTATTCAGCCTTCAGTATACCTGCCTTAGTCTTTCTTTGCTCCCTAATGTACCTATAAAAGGTTTCATCCCCCTTCTTAATCGAGTTGGCTATCTTTTCCTTGGTTTGGGCCTTTGCTATTCTGATTGCCTTCCCCGCTTCCTTCTGCTTTAACTGGCACTGTTCTCTGTCCTGCTCCTTCTGTGTTTCCTTATACTTCCTGAATGCTATCTTTTTCTCCCTTACCTTTCCTGACACTTCTTTTGAGAACCATAGTGGCTTTTTCTTTCATTTTGATTTGTTTATTTGCTTCACACAAAGGCTTGTTGCCTCTGTGATGGCAGTTTTGATGTTTCCCCATTGTTGCTCCACCCCACCTTCTTGCCTGTTTGCTAGTGCTTTTCTGAGGCACTCTCCCATCTTGCCAAAGTCAGCCCTCCTGAAGTCCAGTACCTTCACTTTTGTATGGCTTGACTCTACAGCTAAGTTTATCATGAACCACACTGTTTGGTGGTCACTTGATCCCAGATGGCTACCCACTTCAAGACTGGAGATCCTCTCTCCATCCCCATTGAAGAGTACCAGGTCTACCATTGCTTCCTCCCGAGTGGGTTCCAAAACTAGCTGTCTGAGGCATGCCCCCTGTAGACCATTGAGAATGGCCATGCTCTTGGATGTGGCTGCAGCAAAGGTGCTCCAGTTCTGGCATCTGGCATATTCAGGTTCCCTATCAGCCTTATCTCCACTTTCTCTGCCATCCCAAGGACACCTTCTATCATTTCCTTGTCCATTTCTTCCCCCTGAGATGGGGGTCTATATACAATCTCTGTGCAGATTGTGGTGCCATTTTCAGTCTCCAGGGTGACCCACAGTGCCTCCTCTCCTCCCTGTTTACCCCTTAGTTCTGTTGCTTTGATCCCTTCCCTTACATAGAGAGCTACTCCTCCTCCTCTTCTTCCCTCCCTGTCCCTCCTGTAGATTGTGTACCCTGGTACGTTGACATCCCAGTCATGGTTCTCTGTGTACCATGTTTCTGTGACTGCCATGATATCCAGGCATCCCTATTCCATCTACTCCACCATTTCAGGGAGCTTTTTACCTAGACTACGGGCATTGGTACTCATTATCCTCCATTTTTTTTATGGCTTTATTTCTTTTTGCCTCATCCCAGTCCTTAATGCCTTTGTCTTTTTCTCTATTTATCCTTGCCCTTCTCCCTATCAACTGCTTTATCTTGGTGTTTACCTCACTAACTACCCTGATTTTTTGGTGGGGAGCTAAGATTTCCCTTCTCCTTTTCAGTGCCTTCCCCCTTGGCTAGTTTAAATGCTTGCCAATGAAGCATTTAAACCTATCACTTAGGATCCTGGTTCCCCTCCTGGATAGATGCAGACCATCACGCTTGTATAGACCTGCATCCCTCCAAGTGGAACCCCAGTCCCCAATGAAGACAATTCCCTGAGCTCTGCATCAGTTTTTCAACTAGTCATTGAATCCCATGGTGCAGAGTACCCTAGCCTCATCCATGCCATAGACAGGTTGCACTTCCAAAAAAGTTACCGTGTGTGCTACTTGTCTAAGGCCCCTCCCCAGCTCCACAAACTCCTGTTGCACTGCTCTGATCCCATTCTCAGCCAGGTCATTTGTCCCTAGGTGGATAATGACATCCAGCTCACTCCCCCTTGCAGCTGCTCCCATGATCCTGAGGATTCATTTCCTGTCCCTCTAAGCCATGGCACTGGGCAGGCACCTTATCTCCCTTTCTCCTCCTTCCCTCCCCAGTCCTACCCCCTAACATTTGAGTCCCCCACCAGGAGTTGTTTCCTTCCCCTGTGGGGTCCTGTGCCACCCTCCTGTGGGTCTCCATTGTGGAGGTTCCCAGCATCCTCCTTGGTCTCCACTGTGGGTGCCTCCATAGAGGAACCATGCTCCACCAGGTGGTGAATGGTTTGGAGAGGCACAACAGGTGTCACACCTCTGTTCCCCACTCCACCTCCTGGGCCCACCATGGTCCAACCACTCCTCTTCCTTCACAACCTCTGAGGTAGTGGCAGTGGCCTGGGTGGTTCCAGGGTGGGGGAGCAGGTTTCCTGAATCCTTGCCAGGTCAGCATGGAGATGAACAACCTCCTCCTGCAGACCAGAGAGGTGCCTGCAAATAGGGCAGCAATGCAGTCTCCAGAATGTCTCCCAGAAGACTGCTGCTCCACAGCCAGTGAATTGCACCACTCCCCACATGTCTGTGTCCCTTCCTGTTACAGATGCTTTTACTTTTGTTTTTGCTCTTGTTTTAGTGTATGCAAGCTTGTGAGTGTCTCTACCCCTGATTCAGTGTGTTGTGCCTTTAAGGATACAAACAGGTGCATGTTGTTAGCAGTTTTGGGGAAGTGATGTCAGAACCCCTACTATGAAGGAAGTTATGCACTTGGGGCAGGTGGGGTGAGGGCAGGGTGGATGGGTGGGAGTAAACCTATGCCCTCCAGAAACAATCAACTACAATTCTGACCCTCCACCCCGGGGAGTGCCTTCCTTCCTTTCAGACACCTATTTCACAGAGGTTAAGTAACAGGTCTAGTCACAAATGACTGCAAATATCTCCCAGCTACAGTTCCTCCCTGGCAAATGAAAGTTAAACTAAGAAAAGTCAACCCCAAAAACAGAATCAATACTAGTTACTTACACAGGTCCAAAAAGTAATAATTCAATTCAGTGTAATCTTGAAAATAACCTCCTTGATTTAAGGAAGCTTTGGCTGCTTTCTCTCTCTCTCTGTCTCAACAGTGATTACAGCCCCCCCAACCATCAACCAGACACCAAGGTTGGGGTTTGCCTACACATAACAGTGACAACTATGGTCAGTACATTGCTATCATTAATGGGTCCTGGCCCATTGCTGACCCAAATGATCACAACCCCTGGCCAGGGCTTCATCGAATCATATGTATTTATTTGAAATTTCCCCAGCTGGGATAACCCTGTAAGATGCAGTATCTTATTTTATGTTGGATG
The DNA here is from genome assembly GCA_016271365.2 of Neoceratodus forsteri. Taxonomy (NCBI): domain Eukaryota; kingdom Metazoa; phylum Chordata; order Ceratodontiformes; family Ceratodontidae; genus Neoceratodus; species Neoceratodus forsteri. The sequence continues at coordinate 1,396,721,958 of CM028129.1, read as the reverse complement.
TTTGGGATGATAGCACACATCAACAGAGTAACCTAGTCCAGCTGAAATAGTTGCTTATAGGTTAAAAACTCCACAGGAAAGAAAAACTGTAAAGTGGGGGGTCACAGCAAACAAAGAGAATAAATATTTATTGCAGCAAAATCATGGCCAAGAGATGGGGAACTTGGACTGAAACAATTACAGGGAGTTCTAAGGTGGCGGGAAAGACTGTACTTGAACACTTGCAAGCTAGAAGCATTCCTCAGTTGGAGAGGGAGTTTGTTCAAGGTGTCTGGTGCTGCAAATGCAAAGGCATTTCTACCAAATTCACACTTCATCCTGGGAATTGAGAAGGTAAGTGCTGCTGCTAAATGGAGTGAGAAGGCACTACTTGCCTGTGTGAAGAGGGCTAGGAGATACTCAGGGACTTTTCCTTGTGCACAGTTGTATGACAAAGAATGACAGTGGCAGTCATGTCTGCTTGAACTACTTGTCCAGTTAAGCTGGTCATACAGTATACAATGATGGGCAGATCTTTCACAGGAGAGGGTGAACCTGTACAACTTGTGATGCAAATGAGCCAGGGGCAGCATAGTGGTTTTGTTAGCACAGTGGTACATTATGTCTCCACTGTCAATAGAAGACAGCAGGAAGTGGGAGAATACCTGCTGCCTTATGTCAGCACTAAAGCTGTGTTTATACCTGTAGAGAAAGTTGAGCTTGGTCCCTACAGTTGTTAAGATGTGATCAAAGTGCCTACTGTATGTAAGTGACACATCAAGCCAGATTCCTAGATATTTGAATATGCTGACTTGCTCAGTGGACTTGCCATCTGATGTTATGAATCCAAGTAGATCAGCTGAATGAGTTAGAAAGTTCTGGGATCCAAACACCGTAGACAAAGTTTTGGTTGATTAAGGAGTACGCTTGCTAATGAACCAGGACACTGTACTGGAATCAGACTGGAGTACTAAATAAAAATAAAAATGACAATACTGAGCTGTATTTTCAGAGCCCTTGAAATCTGTGTGGCTGTGGGGAAAAAAACAGTGCAAGTGGGTAGCCACTTGCAGGGCTGCTGTTTTTCCCCCCAACTGCAGTATTTTCAAAGGTGGAGCCCAATTACAACTGGCTTCATGAAATACGACAGTGTGTGGCTGTTTTTTTTTTTTTTTGCCACAGCTGCACCGGAATGGTATACCTAGTGGAACCAGCCATGCCATCTCCTGCAGTGACAGGGGCTGAAAATACATAAGTCCGCAGGTACAGAGAGTTCAGTACATGCTGGCCACTGCGGAGTGGACTTGGTCTCGGGAAGGCTGAAAATCCACCTCATTGTTTCTAAAAATGTCAAAAAATGCATTTAACATACCTGAAAACCTCCATACCCCAACCTGCAACTGCAGTGAAGAGCCGTGGCGAAAGATCTCTTGCTGGGTTGAGAGGGCAGCCACAGTTCATGCCCATTGAGAGACTAATCAGGAGAATGAGGAGGCCAATCACCACTGGTTCCAATCCCTTGGGAACCCCAAGGTTCTTATTGTCAAAAAGAGCAAGAATGACAAGAAACAAAAGAGCTGTTCCCATCACCTGTACAAATAAAATAGCGATTTGTGTGAGTAAAACCAGCCTAGCATACCAATGAAAGAATGTTATGAGTTTTCTAATCAGGTTATACAAATGTGCAGAGTGATTATATCATATGTGTTGCCCTTGCTGTAATCATGAACAGGATCTGTTGACTTTATGCCCTTGAGGGTTCTCTGTGTTTCCTGTTAATGATGTTGAAAATGATGACATGTTTGCCATCTTCTCTATGAACTATATTTGTCTCTCCACTCCACCAAGGAGCTGTGCATAGAACCTAATCATAGAAATGTTTACACTAATCAGTCCCACAAACTGAATTGTTTTACGAGAACAGTAGAAAACTTGCATAGAGTAGAACAATCAGCATATTTCTCTTAAAATATATTACTAAATGGCAACTCCTACTCTTTGTAGTTTGCATTGATGGTGGTAAGAAGACTGACAGTAGTGCAGAACCTAGGTTGAGTTACACCAATAGATTGATAAAGTAGCAGAAAAGTCACAGAGGGAAGAATGGGACACATGCAAATAGACAACAGTAGCTGCATGTACTCAAGCTGACCAAATAAATTAGAGATGGTTACATCAACACCATTGCAGTATGCTAATTTTTGATTATTGTTTATGAATTGTGACTTGTGAGGAACCAATCACTTACATAAGGGAATTACAATATGCAGCATCAAAAAGAACCAATGAAAATGCTTCCTGAAAGTGCTTATACAAAACAGGGCTTGCGTTAAAGAATGAAAACCAATTCTGAATTGAGTAATTTTTCATATTTTTTCATTCTCATTTTGCCCCCTTCCATCTCTGGCTTTCAGTAACCCCTCAGAAACAACCCTGTGAAGAACTTGGGCCCCATGGTCTGCATACCTGCAGATGTCTACCTTCCTCCCTGGTACCTTGGTTGTATCCCCCACCCCGGTGAGTTCAGGTTCTGAGAGAGATATACCCCTGACACATATTTCTTTAGGTATCCACATCTTGGTAGTGGTCCAATAACTCAAAGCCAAGGCCATTTTTCCCATTTCTCTGTATCCAAATGTTTCAAGCAGAATGATGTCATGGTGTGTGACCATATATGCCCGCCAGCATTTCTGATGGCCTCCTCCCAAGTGTGCAATTCTTCAGCTGTACTACACCTGTGGTCATCCAGGTGGCAGTGTTGTGGTGGATGATGCAGCCCACTCTCCCCAGAGGAAGACAACATCTTCTGGGCTGCTCAGTTCTCCTCCCCAAGCCAGCCCTTGTCCCATGGCCACTCCTAAACCCGGGTTAGCAGCATTGTAAATGGTAGTGCTACCGCTGTGCCGACTGTCTGGCATTTTTGATGTTTTCATAGTTGTCTTTTTTTTTATAGTCATATATATTAAGACTAACTCATCCATATGAATTATACATTTTAAATGTGTAACTTGTCAATATTGTTTTATAATAATTCATCCATATGTATTATACATTTTAGCTATAGACATGTCAATGCTGTTTTATGTTTGCTGTACAGCATGGTTCTCTTGAGACTGTCACGCCAATGTGTTTGCTTAGTGCTGTTTTTTTATAGTCTGCAATGCATTACAATTCTCATTTCATAATTATTAAACATTTAACCAGTTCAAGAGCAACTTTTATGAAATTATTGTAATTCAACATGAATGCATCTGCAATTCTTTCACAATGCAGTGCAAAATAGTTTCATTTCATAGATAACTGTTTTTGTAAACTGTTGTGCTGGTTCCAACAACACTTAGTAACTCATTGAGAAATACTGTAAAAGCAACTCACTGGCATGACAGTGTAAGGTGAATTGTACTGTAGTTTGAGTACAGTCCTATCAAGAACAAAAAGTATCTCTCTCTCTCTCAGAATAAAATGCAAAGACAACTCATTTGTACAGGGGTTCTGAAACTTTCAGTGACTGGGACACTTTACCTACATGGAAATACTTTTAGAATCTGGATAATTTAACTGCAGAAATGTGCATGCAAATTTTCTTTTATTGCATCTTTTCCCCCTCACGTTTTCTCTTTTATGTGTGGAGGGCCATCACTTTTTTGCACATTTCCTGTTCTTGAGTTACAGTTCTAAGTATGTGTTGAACAAATGTACAGGTAGTTTTGAACAGCATTGCACTTTCTTAAACTAGCAGGACTTTATAGTAGACAACTTGCATTTTGATGAGTTTTGAACTGATTTGGTTTTAATAAGTAGAGGGGTCCACAAAAACAGCTGAATGGGGTTTTCCATGTATACACTGCAAGGTCATAAAAATTGTTGCAATATATCAGCATGCCTTTAAGGAGACCAGTGCATGTGGTATATTTGCCCTCACTGATGAAAGCATCAGTATGCCAAAACATTGGTTGGGCAATGATACGTATGAGTGTCCCAGCGGCCATGGGACTTAAAGTATGTGTTAGAGAAATATTTTAAATCACTCCATTGATTCACTATTTTTACACTACCTAAAAACAGTACTTTGGATTACCAATAGACTTTGAGTCATTAACAAAGTGGATTATTAAAGGAGAACAGCCAGCATCAAGAACCTTACACCCATGTGTGGGACTGGTTCCAATTTGCACTTAGTGTGCAAACACTGTTTTTTTTTTTTTTTTTACTTACTGTTTACTACAGTATAGTAGACTAGATCAGATTGTTTCTGTTGACTTGCAAGCTGACATTTTCTGTAACTACAAATCCCAGAGTCACCTGTAGCTGTCATGAACTAACATCAGAGGAGGGATGCAGTAGTGAGAAATTTAATAGTCTGCAGTGCATGTTAGAGCTTTCATAAGCTCAAATCAGATGTTAACTGATCCCACTAGTCTCCTGGGGCTAAGTACAGTCCTCTGTGACCGTACTTAGTCCCAACTGGACAGTAGGACCAGCAAACAAAAATCAGAGCTTATTAAAACTCTAACATGCCCTGCATGCAATTAAATCTCCCACTGTTGCAGTCCTCCTCTGATATCAGCTGCAGAGAATTCTGGAATTTGTAGTTGCAGAAAATGTCATCTTGCAAATCAACAGAATTAGTCGGATACACCCTACTAAACTGCAGTAAACAGTAAGTTAAAAAATGTTTTTATACAGAAAGTGCAAATTGGGACCAATCCCCCACTTGGGTATGGGGTTTTAGTGCTTACTGTTCCCCTTTAAAGAGGTAGTGTTGGAGGGACAGAGACAACATAAACACAGAGGCAACAAACTCCATAGGGTAAGACCTGGGTTTACATCTCAGAGATTTTTGTGTATTCATTTGAGTGTAGTGGTTGTGCTGGCCATCCGTCTACTTAGTGGACAGGTTTCTTTATGCTAATCCACCTACCTTGAGGACCCTGTTTCCATATTCTCTACCAGATTTGTGTAGTAATCTAGGGAACTGTTGAGAAATGAAGTTTTGAGGTGGCTACTCTAGCTATACGAATTGCCTGGCCTGCATGGTCTGTATGCAAGCAACTGCCAGAAGAGTTTCATGGTGACCCTCCCCCTCCAGAAGGGATGTGGAGTGCAGCTAAACCATGCATGTACATTTCCCTATGGGTAGCTCCTCTAGGCATGCCTAGAAAGGAGTCACTTTACAAACTTTTACAAACATCAGCCCAGAGCCACCTGCCCAAATGATAAATCCACCTAAGCCCCCAGTCATGCTTTGGGTTCCTGGGCTTAGCCAACCTTCATGGGCTGGGGTGTTTCAACCATATCTCTTTAATACAGATAATTGTAATAATACATAATGTTGCATTACTGTATACTAAATAATGAAAAACAACTGTACATGTGCTTGAACAGCAACTAGCTCTCTGGGTAACTCCTAGTCAGCAGTGTACAGCAAAGTAATTGAAAGGAAAAGGGGATCTCATACTTTCTGATTGCTATTGTTTGCTACCACTGCTACTGTATAATATGGTACTATATATTTTAACTAATAATGACAGATATATATATATATATATATTTAGTAATTACTTCTTATAAATACACAAGTGCTTGAACAGCAAATTGCCCTCAGGAGAACTCAAACTGTCAGGGCAAAGCACCATAATAAACAACAACAACAGTAATGGTAATGGTAACTAGCAGGCAGAGGGGGTCCCCTACTATGTACTGTACTAGCTTTGCTGTATATGTATGTCTGATGATAATGAAAACAAAATACATGAGTGCTTAACTAGCCCTTGGGCTAACTAGTCACTATAGTTCCAGGAAGGAACAGTACCTGTCATTGCATGGGCAACTGGAGGGGTAGTGTGTAGTAAATGGCCAGTTGACAAAATTCTCCCTAAGTAAGACTGAACCTTAAAGAGCTGGTGACATGTTCAGGAGAACTTTAACAAAATATGATATTTAGACACAGACCAGCCTGTATTTCCCATTAGTTCTGTATTTCTTCTCCCGATTATTTATTACTGAGGTCATTTGCATGAAAACAGAATTTTTACTCCTGAACAGTTCATCTATTCCTGCTGCTTTCTGCCTACCTGAAGTCACAGAGCACTGCTTGTGACCTCACAGTTACTCCTATGGCAACAGATTGTAATATTATGACTTGGAGTAGGGAGTAAGCTACAGAGGGAGGTGAACTCAAAATACTGTAAACTCGAAGGGACAACGAACATATATTCATACACATTTCCTTAGTAATAATTTATGAGGAGAAATATATAAAATATTAGTGGAATGCAAGCAGAATTGTACCTAATTATTATGTTTTTTAAAGTTTTCTTTGAGGCATCAGTACCTCTGTAAGTCTTTTTAAATACTGTATTTGGTTCCTCAAATTTGTCCACTTTGGCAAGGGCGTTTATGCGTAGTTCCCCAAGTAAAAACAGGAATGAAGGTTGTGGTTGTCCTTGATAGACTACCACTAGTATTTTCTCATGCAGCTGGTCAATATTATATCAAGAATTGTCCACCCAGGCCGGCCCGGTGGTGCTGAGGGTTGAGGCACTGGAAGTCACACCTCGCGGCATGCGGTGACCAGTTCGAAACGGCCCGGACCGCCGGGGGTAGGCGGGGAAAGAGAGGATTGAGCATCCGATGGACAGCTCTCCTCTCCCGGGAAGGAAGGGGGCACCTGCTCGGTGCTTGGGCTGATCTCTTGTGGAAGCCAGAGGCATAGCAAGCACAGGAGCACGCAAGAAAAAGGGTTGGGAGTGGCGGCCATTGGTGGGAACACCTTGATGTCAGGGCGCTGGCCACTTCCTCCATAATAGAGGAAAATACACCACCAGAGCATGGATAGACAGAGTACCAGTACCGACCCTAATGGCAACTGCCTGCCTGATTACCGGGGAACCCGACGAGACATTGAAGTTATCGGGACATTGGTGTCCTGTCCCGTACCCACCTTGGGGGGTATATCTACGGCTCCATGGGGGAACTCCTGGGGAATCAGGTAAGGCAAGTTGTGGGGTGGTACCTTGGTGTCTCCTCAAGAAGCGTAGCTCCAGGGTGAGGAGGCGATAAAATAGAAAGTATAAAAAAAAAAAGAATTGTCCACCCCACTGAATAGTCTGACATCTGGTTTAATGTGCTCTTTTCATGGAAACTGTATTGACCTGACAAGGCCATAATGAGTTCAAAAGCTTTCATTTAAAAAAAAGATTCATTCCCACACAGTCCCAAAGTTAGTCCATTTCAAAGAAATTGGGACCAATTTTTAAATGACTGGAAATGGTGCACAGTGAGCCACCAAGAAATGGCACGAGGGTCACCTCGCACTGCACCATTCACCATTCCTGATTTTCAGACACCACCTGTGACAATGGGGGTGGGGGCTGCCTGCACCAGCTGACCTTGCACTGCACTTGCGGCAGATGCACCACTGCAGCCTGGTCACTGGAAGGGTACACCTTGGGGGTGCTGGTACATCCCTTTTTTCGGGATTCTGGAAGGGCTGCAGTGGACGTACAGCTCCCTAGGAGTTAGACCAAACCGAAGCTGGTCTAACTGGCCCTGCGTCAATGCTGAAGCCCATCCTGAGTGGGGAGGAAACACTGTGCCCCCCTGGGGATGGCACCCTACAGCCCCCTGACACCTGCCAGACCACTGCTGGAGTAGTTGGTAGTCCATGGCAGGTCCAAGCTTACAACCCCCCCCCCGTAGTGGTGCTGGTGAATCTGCCCCCCCATGGACACACACTGTCCCTACAGTCAGGGGCCGTTGTCACCCCCATCAGCCTGAGCCATCCCATCCCCATGCCCCCATGAGCCAGGGGGACTGGCTGGTGGGTCACCGTCACTGGCTGCTGCTGCCACAAGCTCATCCCACAGCTTGTGGCATCCCCCTCTGGTGTGATGATTCATAGGCACAGCTATTGTCTTGCAGAAAACCTGGGGAGTTTAGCGCTGGGACCCCGATTTTTCCAAAATAGGACACAAGGTCCCTAGCACCCCTGGTTTGCCACAGGCAGCGGTTCAGCGAAGAACGCACAGATCTAACGGCAGCTTGTAAAATCAAGCCAATTATCTTTAGAATGGGCTACCTTTGGAACTATTAGGGCTAGGAATTTTTTATTATTAAAAAGAACAGAATGGGCTACCTTTGAAACTATTAGGGCTAGGAACTTGATTTTTTTAATGAAAACGTGATATCACGTTGACATGGCTATGGCACAATAATACAGCATTTATGTACTGACATACAAATATTTGTATTTACATCAATATCATTGTCTTTGACAATGGCACTGCATGGTTAGAAGCAAATATCTTTTAAATCTTACATTCTGGAACCTTATGCTATATTCCACTAGCAAGACCCCACCTTTTCAACAGCATATAGCATTAGCTTCCAGCTATTGATCTCTAAAGTTACATAAATGTAAAAACACCACAGAAATGTATGTTACAGAACTGTACTCAGTACATCAATGTACCAATAAAATGCATTGATGTAATCATCAGACAGTTTCAAAAATACTTTTTCAACATTTTCAGATTTTTGGTTCATATATTTGAAAAATAAAGAGTAGTAGCATACATTTGGGCTTGATTAAGTAGTTTCAATGCGGTCTAATTGCTTTACATGAAGTAATTTTTATTAAGTAAATCCAAATCTTCCTATACTTTTGCAAGCTATGCCTGTGAAAGCAACAGAACATAATAACCACTCTCAAAAGAGCTTTTTTTATTTCGACCTGGTTGTTTAAAAAATTAGATCTAAGGCCTGATAAATATTTTGGAGGCTTTCAAATGGGGCAGATGCCAATACATGCTGCACCTTTATTTGGATCTGACCAACTTGATTCAAGCAGCATGTTGCTAATATCAGCAGATGCATCTGTATGTGACAAAAAGTCATGCTTGGTGGCATAAAAGTGAGGCAAAAGTGATTTGCCTTATTTTCTGTCACAGTTATGTCTCTTTTTGGACACAGAAAATTGACGCAGTTAGATCATCTAGTAGATGGTCTAGCAGTGTAGATGGATGCCCTTTTGAAAATAGTGATGGGAAGATCTTACCTACATTTGCCCCAAAATTTGTCCTGACACGGGCTTCATTTTTAATCTACCCCCCCCAAAAAAAATAAACAAAATACAAATAAGTCAAAAGGCTTAGGCTCAATATGTTTCTCTGTCAGTTAGCCCATGGAGAAGGGCTGTTACAGTATATTTCAATTTGGTTTTCCCAAGCATTAGCCATGAAATTATCCTTTTATCAGCCAGGTTGTCCTCTTGAGGTAAGCTCTTAAAGAGCAGCTGATGTCCTCTGATCAGGCAACAAACAATAAGGAAGATGCTGTCCTCCTGGTGTGGAGGGCTGAGATGCCTAGCACCTTACCTCCTATCACACCAGTGACTTGAGTTCAGGAACAGAGTCAGGCCATTTGTTGGCTGGCTGGTGGAAGGAGGATAGCGTGTCCCATCAGACAGCTCTCCTCCCTCGGGGGGAGGGTGGTTGTGTGACCCGCTGCTTGCCTGTCACCTGGAGGTGTCCAGGTGGTAGCGCAGTTTGGGCACACACAAGCAAGCCAAACACAGGCATTTGAGGACATCTCCGTGGAGGTGGAGCTCATATTTTATGCCACTGCATGTGGACGGCTGTGGGGGCAACATCTTGGGGAAGAAATATCAGGTGGAAAATTGGAGGTTGGGCTACATGAAGCCCAGTCCACAAATATCAATGGCCAGCCCGGTCTTTGGGGGAGACCAGAGAACAGAGACTGGGGACAGCGGGGGCTGTGGGATGGGCCAATACAGTCACACAGCCTGCCATAGAGGGAGAAAAACCTGTATAAAAAATCAAAACAAAAAACAAAGAGTAAGGAGTAGGGGTGTTTGAAATTAAACTTCCCTGGCAGAATTTTGTCGAAAGTTGGAATTTCACTTTTGTGAAATTTTGGAATGGGCTTTGGCAACTTTTGTGGAAATTCCAATATAGAACAGCAGGATGATCACATGAATTGTGGATTAATGTATTAAACTGCGGAAAGAAATTCTGCAGAACTGACCACTGTCAGTGGCCAATTCTGAGGAATTTCTTTCCACAGTTGAATACATTAATCCACAACTCATACACTCATTCCTCAGCTTATTGAGTCACTTAACTGCAGAAGGAATGTATGAATTGCAGATTAATGTATTGAAGTACCCTGAAGTTAAGGGACACAACAAAGAAATGGGGACCCTTTCCCAAATGTGAAAATGTTTTCTTTGTTTCTCTTCTCTCACTAGTCCCACCTCAGTCCCACATACCCCACCCTGTTCCTTTGTGTAGTTTCGTGCTGTTCCTCACACAGAAGGGGGGCTATGGGCATGATACCCTCCATGATGGGTTCATAGTGCCCAATCCTCTGGCCAGAAGCCAGGACTTCCCCTGCCCTACAAAAGGGCTGGGGAGTGGCCAGAGTGGAAGTTGGCCACTAGACATGGAGGGTGGAGGACGTGAGGGGCATGTACAAAATGAGAGTACCTGAAGTGTGTCCGTGGCTCTTCCGGCATTGCTCCCTTCCATCTTCAGGCCAGGGTTGGTGGTTTCAGCGCAGCAGAGTCCATCGGGTGGGAGCCCAGCTCCCCGACACAATCTGTTTCCTTCTCCTAGAGCCCCGAGTGGTGTGGGGGGAAGCCTCGTGTGGGTGGACCAGGTGGTGCCACACAGAAATAGGTCCAGGCAGAAAGCGCACCCCAGACATGTAGTTCTGTCTGCCCAGCAGATGCAGTAGTACTGAGCAGCTGGGTGGGAGCGTGGCTCCCTGGCCACCCTCTCCAGCCCCTCCAGCAACAGAGCACAGACCTGGGCTGTGACGTGAGTGGGCCGTGGGCCCAATCTTGTATTTGACTTGTGCCATGGGGCCGGGCTGAATGAGGGAAAAGGATTTGAGGACCAGAGCCCAAAACATGCAGAAAGGGGCAGCAGACAAAGTGCCCAGAGTGTAAATCAAAGGGCTAGCACCCTAGTAAGGACAAGGAGGGATTCAATGGGCTCCCTGGGTGAAATTGCCAGCCCTGAAGGGAAGGCCCCGGGGGTGGCCAGAGGTCACAGAGCTATTGTGGTTTTTATTTAATTTTTGTTAAACATATGACACTGCAGGTAACTGGACAAGTTAAGCATGGAGTATACAAATGTACTATTGCCTCCCTTAACATGAATAGTAGCCTGCAAATCATAGGAATTTATGTAAAGGTAGGCACCTCCCAAGATCTCACTAGAGCTCTAGTATTAGCACTGCATCCCTGTTCCCTACTTTACATCATCAAAATGTGAATTTGGGGGCAGGGTTGTGAAGGACCTTGGCAGGTCATCTCGTATACAGTAGAATGGCACATGGTCATTATGTCATATGACATAACAGTACAGCAATGTGCCACACTGTAAATACAGTGGCTACATTGCTGCCACTGAGACAAATTGCTGAAACACATTTCGGTTAAACAAACAAGTGGCCTCTTTATTTTCTGCTACGCCCCCGCACCACCCATTATGGGGGGGCTGCACACCCTGAACCTCCCCCATTAATGTAATTGACTCGGTTGGGGGGTTCTACACGAGGATGGAGAGAAACACCACAGGGGAGGAAAAGGAAAAAGAAACCACACAATGCGGTTTCACAAAAGTCTGGACCGGGACACAGACATATAGCGACCCTGCACTGCTGCGCTCATCCCACTGAGTCATGGCGGCAGCTCAGTGAACCACCTCCCCAACAGAGGTCTTGACTTCCATGTCACTCCTCCTTCCACCCATGTGTGACAGGGTACAGAACCGTGTGCAACATATGTGTCTTGAGGGATTTTGTACCCTGTTGCGCTAGTACACCGTGTTGCATGTTCTGCATCATATTCCATGTGCGGTTCTGCCCACAACATATTGACCAGGTAGGCAGTACAATTGTGGCAGTAGTAGGTTATATATCTAATTGATCCTTTACAAAAATAATTCTAACTACAGTACTTTATAAGTCATTTTGCTCCCTGGGCAGGTAGCTGCTTGTCATGAGTTGCCAACCTGGGATAAAGCATCTTGTAAACTGCTCTTTAAAAGAAATGATCTGAATAAGGTTATTTTTTTACCAGTCATGCCTAAAACAGCTGCATTTCTTAGTAAGCAAAAAATGTCATCATGCAGTTTTTTAGCATTAATATATTTCTGACATAATTAGATTCATCAGCAGTATATTTTTATTTCTATAAGATTTTTTTTTTATTCTGTTTATTGGGTGGCATTTACAAAGATTACATGCATTTACATTATCATACATGCTTATTACATTTGCATAAGTTCCACAATGTCTCTTACCCATAAAAACGTATCCACTATAGTTTACATGTATTTTCCCTGTTTGTATCCCCCTTTGTACCTTTTAGCCATCTTTTTCCCTATAGGCAACATATTAATTCTTGCCTTCCCTTTAATTATTTTGTAACACAAAACATCAACTAGAATAAAGAAAACCAAACAAAACTTGTTTCAGACTTGGTTAACATTCTAATATCTGGTGTAAGCTGCTGCAAATATAGTTTTCTTGCCTATTCCTTTTTTCAAGGTTTATCGAAGGGGGAGGTCAGCAGTATTTATTGACTGTTGAGAGGTACATACACCCATACACACAAATATAAACTTATTGCTCGGTGCCATTCACATGTGACATTATTGATGTACATAAGCACTGCCTCCTCTGGTGGAAAGAAGTTTATGATGGCCCCCGGACTCTCTCAAAAGCTCTCCTCATTCCTTCACAGGTCATTCTTTCCAATGTGTTCTGAATACATTTTCTAGCCAAGGCTAGCAGTACTCGCACTACCCTGGGGTGTGGGTCCCATTCTCCATCTCCTCCATGATCCATTCCCATGAGCATGGAAATCAGGGTCTCCAACACCTGTACTCCTACCCTCCGTTCAATCTGCTGTCTGATCTCTGTCCAGTATGGGTGTAAAGTTATGCAGTCCCAGAAATAGTGAAAGTATGTTCCTCTTGCACCCTGATGTCTGCCACATGTGGCTGACATACCAGGTGAGAACTTATGCATTACTGCCAATAGCAAGTATAGTCTATGAATGAATTTATGTTGGACTTCTTTATACTTGTTACACCAGAGCAGATCCATGTGTGATTTGCGTATCGTGATCCAGTTACCCTCTGAGATTTCTTCTCCTAGCTCCTTTTTCCATTGTTGTCTTGTTCTCTCTGAATTGGTTAGCATTGCCTCTATAAGATGTGAGTATATTCTTTCCATTAGCCCTTTTGGGTCTATTCTGGACACCATGATCTCCTGTTCTGTCTTGTACAGGTTAGAGATTTCTGGTTGTGTCCTTCGTAGGAAAAAAATAATTAGATGTTATTGCTGATGTAGTGAAGTGTTTCAGTAGAGCCAGATAGTAGACCTTCAAATAATTGAACTTAGTTCTACAGTACTGTATGTTGTAGTCAATTACATTAGACCCTGCTGAGGCTTGTCTAGGTTTGAATGCAACTTGAGTCATCCATTTTGCAGGTTGTGACATAACCTCTCCACCTTAAGAACTGCAATTCAGTTACCTGTGTCTCAGTGGCAAACTGAATGTGTGTTTGTTTAGCAGGCAAGAGATCAGTAGTTCAAATCCTGGCCGGGACTTGAACTTTTTTCTTTTAAAATAGACACTCACTTGAGTGGTGATTCATGGTGGTGAGGAGTTAGAATAGTAAATTATAGGAGAAGTACATCTAGCTAAGAACAACAATTTGTGACAGTAAATTACCTTCTGGAATAGATCCCCAGTCATCTGTTTCTCAGGTTGTAACTTCACCTCTACACAATAGGGAATGCAGCTCTCTTACTTCATTTTTTAGCAGGCAAACAATCAGTGGTGTAAATACAGGTAAACACAGTCCAAATCCAGGCTGGGACTTAAGTTTATTTTAATTTTTTTTTGGTCACATGGAAATGCCCTTGACTGGTGATTCATGGTGGTGTGGAGTTGGAATATTATATTATATTATATTATATTATATTATATTATATTATATTATATTATATTATATTATGTTATGTTATGTTATGTTATGTTATGTTATGTTATATTATATTATATTATATTATGTTATGTTATATTTAAATTTAGCTAAGAACAACAATCTGTGAAAGTAAATTGCCTGTTGGGATTAGACCCCCAGTTGCCTGTTTTGCAGGTTGTGACTCAACTTCTATGGCACGGGGTCATTATGTTGAATGACATAATGCCACATGGCACAATCACACTGTGTGATTTATGCTATGAGACATCTGTCTTTGTTCTGAGGGGGGCTCTGCCACCCACACTCCTCATTATGGGGGGCTGTGCCCCCGGACCCCCCCACTAAGTATTCTCAACTCTGAGGGGGGGTCCAACTCAGGGTGCACACAAGTCCGGGTTCACCATAATGCCATACGCTATTATGTAGTGCGGCATTATGACCCGGTACAAACTTCTACACAGTAGGAACTACAACCAGCTTACTTGTAGCTAAGTGGCACACTGAACGTGTGTTCGCTTAGCAGCCAAAGGATCTGTAGCTAAAATCTGAGCAGGGGCTCAAGCATATTTTCAAAATTGTTTTGTAAAATGGAAACATTTCAGTGGCGATTCATGGTGGTATGGAGTTGGAATAGTAAATTATATAAGTACATTCAACTAAAACACTAATTTGTGAAGGTAAATTGCCTGCTGGGATTAGATCCCCTGTCTTCTGTTTTGCAGCTTGTTACATATCCACTACATCATAGGAATTGCAACTCATCTACCTGCAGTTCAGTGGCACACTTGATTTGTATTTGCTTAGCTGGCAAAAGATCAGTAGTTCAGATCAGATTACTGACTTAAGGACTTTCCTGGTGTTTCAGCAACCTCACATCAAAGTCATAGTTTTTTCCCAAAGCATGATAGTCATCTGAACATTTAAAATCCACAGCAAAAACATTGGTTGCCATGCTTGTTTTTAAGTTACATGGTTAACATGGTTAGCGGGCAAACACTAAGTGGTTCAAAGACAGGTAGAAACAGTCCAAATCCAGGCAGGGACTTAAATTTATAACATTTTTTTTTGTTCACACTGAAATGCACTTAAGGGTGATTTGTGGTGGTGTGGAGTTGGAATAGTAAATTATATTGTATGTAAATGTACCTAAGAACAACAATCTGTGAAAGTAAATCGCCTGTTGGGTTTAGACCCCCGGTTGCCTGTTTTGCAGGTTTTGACACAATTTCTACACAATAGGAGCTGCAACCTGCTTTCTTGTAGCGAAGTGGCACAATAAATGTGTGTTTGCTTAGCAGGCAAATGATCTTTAGCTAAAATTTGAGTAGGGGCTCAAGCATTTTTTCAAAATTGTTTTGTAAAATGGAAACACTTCACTGGTGATTCATGGTGGTGTGGAGTTGGAATAGTAAATTATATAAGTACATTCAACTAACAACAACAATTTGTGAAGGTAAATTGCCCACTGGGATTAGATTCCCTGGGCCAGATATTCAAAGCATAGTGCAGCGCACAAACCAATTGCATGGGAATAGTGCAGGATTAGTGTGGCGCAGCCATATTAAAAGGACCTGTTAGTGCGCACTAACAGCAGTAGCATGGGGCAAACCAATAATGTCTGCAATGGGCAAAGTGTGGGGGGGTGGCCTGCATACATGCACTAAGGGATATTCAAAGCCCTAGCACCACACTAGGACACATAGCGTGACACCTAGTGCGGTGCTAGCTACCACCTATAAAAGGCTGGTCTTAACCCAGGGCAAAACACCTAGGAGGAGGGACCATAACAGGAAGTGGGAATGTGTGCAGTGCCAATAACAGTGATGTTGCCATTGATGGCAGCTGTAGTGGAGGAGGAGGGGAGAGAGAGAGAGAGAGAGCAGGCCCAACATGGGCCACAACGCAGGCCAAGGAGATGGTATGCTGCAAACAGGTGGTACTGGCCCAGGGTCTCCTTCGAGACCCTGCCAGATGACCACATCATTGGCCGGTATAGGATGAACAGGGGAGTGTTGAGGCAGCTATGTGAACTCCTGCATGAGCAGCTGCACCCAAACACCAGTTGCAGCCATGCCATGACAGTGGAGGAGAAGGTGACAGCAGCGATGTGCTTCCTTGCCACAGGGACGTTCCAATGACCAATGGGGGACACCATTGGGGTATCGCAGTCTGCCACCTCATGCCTCCTGACCCAGTTCCTAGATACTTTCCTGCCACATGCTGGGGAGGTCATAGTATTCCCCAGCATGGCAGCAGAGTGCAGAGAAACAATACAGCAGTTCCATCGAGTTGCTCACCTACCATCTGTACTGGGTGCCATTGACTGCACCCATGTCCCCATCCATGCACCACCTGGTGATGGAAGTGATGTATACATAAACAGGAAGGAGTACTACTCCATCAACTGCTAGGTAGTGCGCGATGTGACTGGGCGCATCAGCAATGTCTATGCACAGTACCCCGGCAGTGACCACAACACCTTCATCTGGAACCAGTCCCAGCTGTGCCAGGCATTTGAGGAGGGCAAAATACCCAGTGGGCATCTAGTAGGTGAGTAGCAGCATACAAGGCACACACACGACAGCATGGATGGGGGCAGGCAGGGGAGGCCAGGGAAGGGGTGTGGGAGGGCAACGCAGGGGTGCAGGACAGCAACAGCCAGACTGCAGTACGGCACTAATAGGTACACATCTCTTGACAGGGAACAGCGCCGATCCCCTGTGACCCTGGCTGCTGACACCGGTACTCTGTCTGGCCACAGTGGCCGAGGAGATTTACAACAAGGCACATGCCAGCACAAGGAACATAATAGGGTGTTTGGCATACTGAAGATGCGCTTCAGAAGCATAGACACATCAGGCGGTGCCCTACAGTATACACCCCAGAAGGTATGCCATATCATCCTAACCTGTTGTATGCTGCACAACATGGCAATGAACCGTGGGATACAGGCACCTGAACCTCAGGAACAGGCTGGCAGTGACCCAGAGCCAGCGGTCAGGGGGATAGTGGAGCAACTCAAGAGGAGGGATCCTCGCATGGCCCACAGGGCCATAGAGCACAGGGCCAACATCATCAGGACACTGTCACAGACCAGAGGGTAAGTACAGACTGCACAGCAACATGAAACAGTACAATGCTGAATAGTTTAATGTGCACCAACAACCAAAAAAGTGACACCGACAATCACAAAAGGAACACAACAGAGTGGAACAGAATACATGTGTGCATGTGGTGCAATGTGGGGGGTGTGCAGGTCACATGGGGTGGACACACAGCCATGGAATAGTGTAATTGGGGCTACATGATGTGTGGTGGGAGTGTAAGGAGGGCAACCATGGCAGTGGAAGTGTAAGTGTGCATGGAATGGAGTGTGAGGGTGTTTGTTGGTGTGTGTGCTTGTGTGCACAGGGATGTGGGTGTGCCAATGTTGACACGGGGGGGGTGATGACTGTGCAGAGGTGCAGTACGACCATGACTATCACCACCGACTACCACCATGCATGCGTCGTGCACCATGTGTGTGGGTCACAGACCCCGGGGTGCTCTGGGCCGAGGACATGGTAGAGGAATAAGGTGAGGCAGGCAGGGCAGCCCTCCTGTGCCCCTGTTGACCGGTGGAGCCTGACAGGGTGGGTGGATGGCCACGGCAGTGCTGTGTGCCTGAAGAGGTGCATAATGCATTTGAGCTGGACCCAGTGCCAGCCCTGCAGCCACAGGTGCCCGCCTGTGGGCCCCTGTGCCATGTGCACCCTAAACCAACAAGCACAACGCTGGTGACCCCCATGCACACCACGAAGTACAGTGGTGATGTCAACCACTGCAGCCATCAGGCCAGCAAAGCCACGGTCAATCACACCCACCGTGTGGCTCAACCTGTCCTCTGCTCATTGTTTGGCACAGGCAAAGCCCACTGAAATGGACTCCTGCATCAGTGCCAGCTCATACCTCAGCTCCCCCTGTAGGCCATGCAGGTCCATTCAAGCCTCCTGCTGGGATGTGACAGCAGCCTGCAGGAGTGGGCAGGCACCAGGGGCATCCTGCTCAAGGGGTGCATCCCCCTCAATGGCAGCTGGCGCTGGTGTCTGCTGCACAGAAGGTTCAGGAAGCCATTGCATATTTGGCATGGCCTGCTGTTGCCGACCGCTGGTGGTGCGCTGTTGTACAGGATGGCCCTGGATCACAATCTGAGTGTGACACCGCATGTCCAGTGGTGCACACATGTCCCCCACACAGCCCACTACCAGCTGCACAGGGACAGTCATGCCAGCAATGCTGAACAGCCCCCTGGCACCTGTTCCATGGCCTGATCCCAGCCCCACCCCTGCATCCCCCTCCACAGGCAGGTCCAGGTGGTAAGAACCCTCTGACACATCCATGTCATCACCACTGGTGACTGTCACCAGGACTACCTGCCCAATGCCCAGTTCCTCCACTTGGGCATCCTCCAGGTACTCATTGGATTCCATCTCCCCGCTTGCAGTGTGTCCCCACTCCCCTGGCAGATGCAGCCCCTGTCCAATGGAATGCCACACATGCAGTGGCTCTGTGAGTCCTCGACTGGCACCCAGACTGGATATCGATGGCCGTTCATCCTCATCTTCCACATCCTCTGGACCAAGGGCAGACATCCTGGGTTGATCCGGTGTTTCCACAGGCCTTGCAGAAACCACTGTGGAGAAAAACAGGACAGGGTCAGTCACCTGTACACGGACAGTGTGCCCTACCACCAACACCACCACCACCACCACACCATGCACACCCCAGGACAAGTGCCACCTGCTGTGGTCATGCACACCCCACACACCAGCCTGTGACCTCATGCACCCAACCAACACACAGTGCACATGCCATGGCCAGGCAGCTGTTCAGCAGCCCACAGTGCACCCTGTGCAGGGTACCAACAGCAAGACTCTGCACCTATGCTGTCACACCATGCAGGGTAAACACATGCAAATACAGACCTGTCCTGGGCAGTGCGAGACGCATCTCACAACCACCACCACCCGGTACACCTGCAACTGCTACCAACCACAGTGTGGACACCACCACAGCCATGGGTGGCTCCTCCACCCGCTGTTGTTGGGCTTGTGGTCCTCCACCAGTCCGCATATATTCACGCAGCTGCTGTGCCTCCTCTTCCTTTGCCTGGCACAGCAGGTCATTCCATAACTTGTGCACCACCTCAGTCATCCTGTCACAGCCGCTGACTGCATTGACCACAGCTGTCACCTCCTCTCAAGCTTGGTGCACCCCCGCATCCCTGGCCCTGTGCATGCGGAGCACCTGCTCCCTCTCCTTCACAGCATGCACCAGGGTTTTTAGCTCATCCTGGGAGAATTTATGTGTGCGGATGTGCTCTTGCCATGCTGCATTACCTATGGGATAGTTGGAAAGGGACATGTGTCAGTAGCTGTGGCAGGACTGTGTTGCATCACGCATACACATCACCATGCCACCCCCCTAGAATGTCACATGCCACATGGACATGGCACTGGGCAGCATGTGCATGTACGGTGCACACGGCCACATAGTTATTGGCCACCCTGTGTCTGGACAGCAAGCCCTGGACCCACATGTGGACTGCTATCACCCATGGCTGGCATGTGCACTTGTGGATGGGGCCACCCCTACACCCACCACCTGGCACTGTACTGTGCCCTACGTGTTCACTATGCTTAGTGCGTGGACATGTAGACTGGCACGTAGACAATGGCAGGACACCAAGCACAGGCCACACAGTGCTTGGGATGGCACAGCACTGGGACCCTTTTTACCTCCAGCAGAGCGGTCACAGACTACCACACCCCCACATCCAGGGTGTCATGGCAGTGACCCAGTGTTGCAGGACATACCATGGTATTGCACAATGGCCCCTGCCTGGTGACCACAGTGTGCAGAAAGTGCCACATGGTGCAGTACGATGCAGGGGCATGAGCACAGTGCACTGGACAGTATGCTGTACAGGCAGCCGTATGTAGCTGTGCACCATTACGCAGCACAATGCTTGCCTGTGGTCCTGCATGTTGCTGACCATTCCCCAGCAAGTACATCTGTGGGCTGCAGTACAGGCTGACCCTGTTCTGAGCTATTGCCATTCTGAGAGTCCCACAACAGTTGTACGTAGATGCTTCTCACTGCTCTTCCCCCTGTTGCATCTTTCCACCTGTCCAGTGTTGTTCTGCAATAACTGTAGTATGCTGCATTCCTACAACACAACACTGGTGGTGCACTGTTTGCCCTTTTATAGCCCAGCTAGGCAATCCAGCCTGTTATGCATGTAAAGCAGCACATAATGATATGCTAATCACACAGTTTGCACCATGCATGCACAAGTACCCCAATTTGCATATGCTGGTTTAATATGGCCCTGATTAGCACCGGGCTACCACCTTAGCACTGTGCAAACATTCGCGCTGGGCTATTGGGGGGCCAGCACCACGCTATCCCAGTAGTACGGCACTCTGTGGTATAGTGCGACCACCACGCATGCTCATGAGGCCCCCATGGCCACTCTAGCATCCTGGCATAGCACGATATAGCACTGTGCTAGCCAACGCAGCGTGGCGCTAGGCGCATGCATGGTATTTATCTCCAGGGTCATGCCAGGGGTCACGCATGCACAGTGCGACCACTTCCGGGTAGTGCCGCGCTACGTCATGTGATAGCGTGGTGCTACAGTAGTAGTTGCAGGAGGGTCCTGGGTGTGCCAACCGCTGGGTATTGTAACAGGTGGAAGGGAATCTGTGCTGTGTGGGCAATGCCAGGCTGTGGGAGACAGCGTGCTGTGGTGCACAGGGACAGGCGCTGGGGGGAGGTGGAGACAGCCAACCTGGTGGAGCTGATCCAGAAGAGGCACTGGAGGCTCTTTGGGGGAGGTCAGGGAGGGGGACCTCCCACCTATGCAGGTGTGGTCCTCGGTTGCATGGAAGCTGAGTGCCCACACTGGAATCTCCTGTAATGCGGAGACGTGCAGGCACAGATGCACAGACCTACGATGGTGGCAGCATCAGCAGCTTGAGCACTACAGGTGCATGGCACATGAGGGCACTGTGCCTGTGCCAGGAAAGTGGCGATGCGTGTTGACACCCACTATCACAATCATGTTGTGCTGCAAGTGTGTGAGTGTGTGTGTGTGTGTGTGTGTGTGTGTGTGTGCGTGCGCATGTTTGTGCCACTATGCATGGTGCTTGGGTGCATGTGGCACTGGTGGGGACCCACATGTTGGCCCCCTAGGGGCCCAGCACATGCTGTGGCCATGGGTGTGGGTGGCAGATTGGGACATGGTTGGTGGCATGTCTTGGTTCAGCACCAGTCCTGTCCCTGGGGGACTGTCAACATACACACACGGGTATACGGATAATCTCAAGACAGCTGCAACAGGCACTGTTGCACGACTCCGATGCCGTGATGTCATGATGTGTGTGCATGGTGAATGCTTCATGGGCCATGCCACCCTCTGTGTGGGTGTCCTCCATGTTCACTCCCTGTGTGTGCAGTGTTGTTGGGGTTGCAAGTGCATCTTGCTGTGCTGCATGTGTTGTATGCTGTGTCATGCTCTAATGCGAATGTTTCACCTGTCATCTGTAGAGTGGCTCGAGCAGCCCATGGCTGGGGAAGGGGGCCAGAACATAGCCATGGAGAGGTAGCCCGAGGGTGCCGTCCATGCCACAGCGGGTGCAGGAGAGCAGCTCTGAGAGCGGTGGCATGTTGCATGAGTACCTGTCTCATTGCTGTGTGTTCTGTGCTCTTTCACTGTGCTGTGCTGTGTGTCTCATCTGGATGTCCTGCCACTGATGGGTCTGGCAGCATGGCTGTGATGGGCAGTGGGCCAGTGGTGATGTGGCACTATGCTGTGCTGCACATCTGTGTTGCACACCACAGTCTGGTGCTGCCAGTCTGACACTGGGGAGAGGCGGCGGGGCACTGTCTGCTTGCATTGCTGTGCGGGAGCCTGATGGTGTTGGGGGCTCTGACAGCGAGTGTTCAGTGGGGGTCACATGCTGTCGGCTGCCATGCCCACATCTGGGGTCCCTCCAGCTCCCCCCACAGGGTGTCCACATGTGCACTGTTGGCATTACCTTGCTGTCCTGTGTATTCACTGGACAGGCCTGCATAGCACCACCTGCATGCCTGTTGTGGACATGGGACACCATGCCCCATGTCTTCCAGGCATACCTCTCATCCCTCTGTCCACCAGCCATGGAACATTGCCTGTCAAACTGTGGTACATATTGGTGATGTGTGGTACGTGTAGTGGATTCCTTACCTGGGTATCTCATGATGCTGTTACTGTGTTGCAGTTATGTTCCGAGGATCTGTTATCACTATATTAATACATTATGTGCATCGTTTACTACTGAGTGTTGCATTACAATGTTGACCTTGGCTGTGGAACATGTCCTCACAGGATGGGACTGGGGGCTTTTGCCCCATGGGTTGGGGACCCTTCCTTGTAATGTGTCACAGTTGTGTGATATGCTTTCAGTGGCCTTGCTTGGTGGAATGTGTCGGCCCTTCACTGCCAGCATCTGTGGCCTGGCTGCCTGTTATCTCCTGGCCTGGGTCGGTCATTGGTGGGCCACTGTCATAGTTCAGTGCTGCTCCAGCACACCTTTAGTTGTTGTTAGTGCTGTGCTCTGCATTATGGTACATTTCCATCTGTCAGTGAGCAGCATGTCCCAATGTGTGGGTGCCCTTGTACATGTTGTGGCGTGGCCCTTGCACCCAGCTCTCCGGAGGTCTGGCTGTGTGCCTGCCGTGTCTCGCTGTGTGCTGTGTGGGGGTGGGCGGTGTCACCTGTACCCTGGTGCTGTCAGGATCATTGTCGTCATCCTCCAGGCTGTGCACTGTGGTCTGCCCCTGCTACCTCATTCCAGCCTGTGTTTCATTGCATGTGTCCCAGGATCTGGCTGTCTCACCTCTACACTGTGTTCCATTGTGTGTTTGCACTGCCTGCCTGGGTGCTATATTCAGTGCTGTCTTCTGTGCTATATTCAGTGCTGTCTTATTCCAGGGCTGTTTTTGCCCTGCACTCCTGGCCCTGTTTGCCTGGCTTCCTTTGCTTGCTATATTCAGTTGGTTTTGCACCAGGCTATTCCTTTTGAATATGGCTGGCATTTTGCTCTGGGCTCTGTTAGCATGCTGGGCAGTGCTACCTTAGCCACGGGGCAATGTTTTGAATATCTGGCCCCCTGTCTCCTGTTTTGCAGCTTGTGATATATCCACTTCATCATAGGAACTGCAACTTGTCTACCTGCAGTTCAGTGGCACACTGGATTTGTGTTTACTTAGCAGGCAAAAGATCAGGGGAAGGATTCTCAAAGGACTTGCACTCGGTGCATCTCAGATGCCCCAGTGCAAATGAGATGCACTGAGCACAAACAGTGGTGTTCACAGAAGATGCACCGGGGGATGATCCCGGCTCATCCCCTCTGTGAATACCACTGTTGCACCCAGCCTGGGATGTGCCAACATAATCCTCTGGTCAGGTTGGGTAGACAATGGGGCAGTGCATCTCTTGATGTGCTGCCTGAAAGCCACCATTCACAGCCATGGACATGCAAATGGGGCCATTAGGCATGCAAGGTGCAATGCGGCCATTTGCATGTCATTATAGCCCCATTTGCATGCGCCTAGCAGGAGTGTGCCTGGCAGAATGAGCTGGGCATCCTGCAAGGGCTGTGCACTGTACAGTGCCCCCACTACCACTAGGGTAACCAGCACCCACCCCCACCCCGCCCACCTCCCCGTTAACCTGCCGCTCCTGTGGCGATAATGTAGAAATCAGACCCCTCCCAACCCCACATTCCTGTAAACCTGCTGCTATCTGCAATGATAAAGTTGAATAGCAGAACCACCCTCCCACCCAGACCTGAACGACAACCCAGAAGCCCCCAGTAGCCCTGCAGCCCCGACCTGCTCAGGCACCCCAACCCGCACTCTCTGTCCCAGTTGAGTCCCGCTGATGGTAGGCAACAACCCACCCTCATATCACCATGGCTGCTGACGAGCTGGTTCGTGAACGACAACTATTGTACAACTGTAATCCACTGGTCAACATGGTTGACCAAATGGACTTACAGGTGTACAGTAGCTGCCATTCACAGACAGCTCTGTCAGCAGGGCAGCTGTGGTGGTATGAGGGGTGAGTTGTGCTGCCTGCCGGCGATGGGACTCAGCTGGGACGGGGAGCTGGGTGAGTTGGAGTGCCTGAGTAGGTGGGTGGGGGTCTACTGTCACTGGGGCTTTGGATTGCCATTCAGGTCAGGATTGGGAGGGTGGGTTCTATTTAATTTTATCACTGCAGATAACAGCAGGTTAATGGGGATGCGGGTGGGGAGGAGGGTCTGATTTCTACATTATCATCACAGAGAGGGGCAGGTTAATGGGGTGCAGGTGGGGGATTGTTTGCAACATATCCACTGCTGACAATGGCAATATAAGGTGATGAGGGTGGGGGGCACACTGGACTGCCAGCGTGGGCAGGCTGCTGTGCTGATGTCTGCAGTATGGCAGCCTGCCTGTGGGTGACAAGTGACTTAAGTCTACTTGTTGTTGACTTATCTCTAGGAGGCGCATCTCTAGACTTGCCTGGGAGCTGCACCTCCTGGTTGGGCTGTGAATGGGGCTGCACACCGTATGCATGGGTACACCCCCTTCCCAGCCCCTCCAGATGCCCTGCATATCATTATGGGCAGTATGCAACATATCTGTGATGTGTTGGCACATCGGGGATTTGCTGGTGCATTGGTCCCCTTGCTGAATTATGCCAATGCACAACTCAGGGATGCACAAGCACATCTCAGATACACTGGGCACATCCCTTTTGAGAATCCTGCCTCAGTAGTTCAGATCTGATCAGTGACTTAAGGACTTTCCTGGTGTTTCAGCAACCTCATGTAAAAGTCATGCTTTTTTCACAATGCATGATTGCCATCTGAACATTTAAAACCCATAGTAAAACATTATAGATACATAGATACATAGACAGTGTCGGCAGATAAGGGCCTATGGCCCACTCAGTCTGCCCATTTGGGCTTGTAAGTTCAGTTTGTTTTCCTAGAAGTCTGTTGCACCTTACCCCTGACCTCCAGAATTCCTTTATGTCTATCCCATGCATTCTTAAATCCCGTGATTGTTTCAGCCCCCACCACTTCCTCTGGCAGGGTGTTCCACTTGTCCACCACCCGTTCTGTGAAGAAATTCTTTCTCATGTTTCCTCTGAATCGTCCTCCCTCCAACTTCATCCCATGCCCTCTAGTCCTGGAACATCTATTTCACTTAAAAATAGTGTTTTCCTGCACCCTGTTCCTCCCTGTAAGATACTTGCATGTCTCTATCATATCCCCTCTCTCCCTCCTCTCCTTCAGGGAGCACATGTTCAGTTCCTTCAACTTGTCTTCATAGGACTTGTGATGCAATCCATGCACCATCTTTGTTGCCCTCCTCTGAACCTTCTCTACCCTGTCTATGTCCTTACGTAGGTATGGTCTCCAGAACTGTACACTGTACTCCAGGTGGGGCCTCACTAGTGTCTTGTATAGTGGAATTATGACCTCCCTTTTCCTGCTGGTAATGCCCCAGCCTATACATCCCAGCATCCTATTTGCTTTACCTGCTGCCTTGTCACACTGTTTCCCTACCTGGAGGTCATCAGAGATGATAACCCCAAGATCCCTTTCCTGCTTGGTGCATGCTATATCCTCACCCCCCAACTGATATATTGTGCCAGGGTTTTTGTGCCCCATATGCATTATCTTGCACTTCTTTGCACTGAATTTCAACTGCCAAACCCCTGACCATTCTTCAAGTTTCTGCAGGTCGCTTCTCATTCTGTCTACACCCTCTGGTGTGTCTACTCTGTTACAGAGCTTTGTGTCATCAGCGAACAGTGAAATTCTACCTTCTAGGTCCTGCGCCATGTCACTGATGAAGATGTTGAATAGGACCGGTCCTATTTTTATTGGTTGCCATGCTTGTTTTTAAGATACTGTACATGGTGAGACTTAATCCCTCTTTATGGAAAAATCTGTAAGGGATCATAGTTATTTTATGTAGTTATTAACATCATTATTTTAGGTGACAACATGACTATTAATGAAAAGGTAAAACAAGGACACATCATTTGTCATGATGTTTGCTTCATTTTGTTCCACAAATGCAACAATGAAAAGTAAACTACCAATACTATGATACCCTCTTGAACTAACATTCTCAAAAATGTGGGAAATATTTGTATTTTTTTGCATTAAAACATTTCAATACCATGTCATTTTCATAAAACATTTTTGATAGACGTAGAATATGATTGAGAATATAGCAAAAGGAAAAACACTATGGGGTTGCCATCATTTTTTTGGTTGTATCTGTTTTCAAAGCTACAGTGTCAGAGGTGGTTGGCTCAGGATAAAAATAATTGAAAAATCCCAATAAAAAAATGAAATTTTCCAAAAAGCTATTCAAACAATGTAAAAGTATATGTAGAATGACAAGGACCTTAATATAAAAGAAACAGAGTAACCAAAAACAGACATACAGACATGTATATAAATTGTGGGAGTTAATTTTCTCACTGCCATCCTGTATATATTCTTATCTGGGCATGACATACTAGGATAAATCATTATTCTAATAATACTTCCATATATATTTAAGAATGTACTTGTACAAATAAACAGCCTTGAAAACTTTTTTGGGTACATCAGAAACATGGGAATTTGAAATACCAGGGAAGGTCCTGAAGTATTTTTTTGAAATCTTTTTTTGTGAGATGGAAATTCACTTGAGCAGGGATACATGGTGGTGTGGTGCTGAAACTGTAAATTATATAAAAAGTAAATTTAGCTAAGAAAAACAATTTGTGAAGGTAAATTACCTGCTGGGATTAGATCCCCAGTTCCCTGTTTTGCAGGATGTGACATAACCTCTACATCACAGAAAATTCAACTCGCTCACATGTAGGTCAGTAGCACACTGAATGTGTGTGTTTGCTTAACAGAAAAATAATTAGTGGTTCAAATACAGGTAGACATAGTTCAAATCTGGGCAGGGACTTACGTATTTTTTTTGCAAAATTTTCTTGTAAGATGGAAATTCACTTGAATGGTGATTCATGGAGGTGTGGAGTTGGAATAGTAGATTATATAACAAGTAAATTTATTTAAGAGCAACAGTTTGTGAAGGTAAATCATCTGCTGAGAGTAGATCCCTTGTCACATATTTTGCAGGTTCTGACATAACCTCTACACCATAGGAAATGATGCTCTCTTAACTGCAGCTCAGTGGCACACTGAATGCATGTTTGCTTAGCAGGCAAAGAATCAGTGGTTCAAAGACAGGTAGACACAGTTCAAATCCAGACAGGGACTTAAATTTAAAAAATAGTAAGATGGACGCTTATTTGATGCCACATGAGGAATACCTATAGGTCAAAGCACCAGGGCTTATCCATTCCTGTGTCCTCCTATTTATTTGTTATTTTTGTAAGCTCACTATGTGGTTATAATAAAACTTTGTAATGCCTAAAGGTCTGTGACTCCAATGTTCTCCAATGTATCAATCTGCTCCTGTGTTAGATCTCCAGTAGTCTGTTTTTCAGGTTGTGACATAACTTCTACACCATAGGAACTGCAACCTGCTTACCTACAGCTCAGTGGCACACCGAATACATGTTCACTTAGCAGGCAAAGGAGCAACAGTTCATATCCTGGCAGGGACTTAAACATTTGTTTCAAATGTTATTTGTAAAATGGAAACTCACTTGAGTGGTGATTCATGGTGGTATGGAGGGGAATAGTAAACTATATGAGAAGTAAATTTAGTTAATATCTGCATTTGGCCACTGGATGGCAGGATACAGGCTAAACTGTTAACAGCTGCAGGTATAGACACCTACTGTGTATGATAGCAACAAAACAATATCAGTTGGCTTATCATGATTCAGTTGAAGCTGTTCTGAACCTGACAGAACTAAACCAATTCTCTTGTCTATACATATTACTTGCAAAGAGATTAGAGAACACAATATAATTTTATTTGTATGAAATGTTGAGGCTTATACTGAATATCTATCACTCAAGAAGATACCTTGACTGATCTCATTGAAAAAAACATCATCAGATTCTGCAGCTGAAAAAATACACAGTCCAGTTCTGTATCTCTAACAACTGGGGGGGGGGGGTTATTATATGGACAAAAGGCACAAAACCTTAGTTGCCATGCCATGTTTTTAAAGGCTTAGCTATGAAAAGATTTCTTCAGAAAGGTATAAAAACTGGCTTATTTTCCTTCAACTTGATTTCTGCAATACCAGATCAATGTACCACAGAGGTATGATATGTATCATATTCATATATTATGCCAATTAATCATGCACTTTTTTCATCAACATTTTTTTTTCTCCCTAGAGAGAGAACCACTCATTACTTAATCACATGGCCAGAGCTCATTGTTAGTTGGTGGGGGTCAGCAGCACAGATCAAGGGATCTAAACAGTCATCAGAGGATAGTGGGGAAATGATTGTGAGGTGGGACTATTGGTGAGAGAGGGTTAGGATCAAAATAGTGACTGTGGACCAGCAGGGCCGTGATCATGAGGTAAGGGTTTAGGCAGCAGATGATCAGTGATCTGAGCTGTGTCCAGAGGCAGTAGGGAAGTGACTGGAAGGTGAGGGTATCGGTGACAAAAGGCGGGGATCTAAACTGTGACCAGGGGCCAGGGGGGTAGTGATTGGGAGGTAGGGTATTGGTGGCAGAGGGTGAGGAATCTGAGTGGTGACCAGTAGCCTGCAACCAGGGTGCTCAGGTATGTTATGTGATTTAAGTGAGTCCTGGCAGGGGGAGGGAGATGGAGAGAGAAAAGAGAGGGAGACTGGACAGGTGAGGGGAAATGGACTTTAAAAATAGAAACAAGAAAAGACAGCTTCAGTCCAACAGACAAAGTTTGGGGGGTTAGTGAAAGAAAGGTGAAAACAAACCTTGAAAACTGGAGTTTTGGTTGGGGGGAGGGAAGGTGAAACAGATGGGTAAGGCCTCTGTTTGTTTTTTTTTTTACCAGAAAACCCGGTAAAATTTTGGAATATGGGCTGCCTGAACACCAGTAAAAACAAAGAATTTCATGCAATTTGGCATTTTTTACCAGATCAGTAAATCTACAAAACTTCTGTTTTTCTTATAATGGCTTCCTGTACTATTTTTAGTTTGTTTTATTTAATTCTCTCTATATTAAACCTTCATTTATTCTGATTATTTATACACACACTAAAAGAATGACAGTAGAATCCCGGTAAAATCCAGAAATTAGACTAACAATCACTAGTGCAATTCCCAGAATTTAGTCTTGAAAATGGAACTTCATTATTTTAATCATTGTAAATCAGTGGCCTTGCAGATGGGGATCAGCTCAGTGAGGGGAATCAGACTTTTTTTATATAATAACGTAGATTTGGTAAGGGAAGGGCAAGGCTAGAGAGAGAGAGAGAGACAGAGAGAGAGGAGGTGCAGTGATCTGATTCACATTAATGAAGTGATTTGATTCCTTTGTGGGTGCAGAATGTAGTTTGCATTGATTCCAGTTTAGCCCTCTTCTTTTCTCTTCTACCCACATTAAGTTACAAAAGTGACTATGCTATTCTGGCTTAAAAAGGATGTTCCCTGCCATTTCCTCATAACCTTTCCTCTCTTAACATAAAGCTAAGGCCCCTTGTCCTGCAATTATGTGCCAATTGAAACAGCCTGCTTGTATTTACGTTACCATATTCTTTTCAAATTATAAACAGCGCTGTCTCATCCCTCTAAGTCTTCTCTTCCTTAGTATAAAATTCCCCACTGCTCTAATATTTCCTCATACTGTAGCTTAAATCCTCTTATTCCCTAGTATATGTGGTGGTCTATCCTGTATCTTCCCTAACCCCATGATACGAATTTTTAATTTAGCTCCATTTTCCCATCCTTGCTTCAGCTTGCCATTTGTCTAGTGACCTCCCAGCTCCTCAGACACCAGCTTCCAGTCTTCCCTGTTCATAGCTTCCCTTCTTCCTGTGCAGGTGTAGAAGGGGATTGCCTAATCCCCCCTCCCCCCACATCCCTCTTTTGGTTAGACGGGGGGGGGGTCATGGTTGCAGAACTCAAGAATCCCAACCACCATCCTGACCAGGGCAAGATTTTCTCTCCCTTTATTAGTCCCACTCCCCATCCTTGATGCTGCATGTAGCCTACTGGTGCCTTATGTGCTGTAGCATCAGTAGCCTATAGCTACCCATCATGAGGAGCAAACTACCTGCCCCACCATGAGTGACAGCTTTGGCACTGTCCTATTGCACCACCACTCCCTGGCTAGAACACACTACTGGTGGCAATGGTCTTGCTAGGCCTGGTGTCCTGATTGTAGGTGACTGAGTCTGCTCCTGAACCTGGGCCAGTATTATGGAAGTTTATAAAATGGGCAAAAAAAATCATGACTGCTGATTGGCTGGATGCCCTTTCTAGCCATGTCCTTATCAGCAGATAATGTTTCGACAGGCACTGCTTGTGGCAACCTGAATGCAGTACAGGGAGAAATCAATCCGTGCCACCATTCTCCCACTACAGCTCCTCATCTAGCATCTGAGAGAACCGGGAGATCCATGTCACAGTGACATAAATATTTTTTTTCCCAATTCTTAACGCCACTGAAGAAAAATTCAGAAGCAGACAAATACCATTCAGACTACACAATGTCCCCCTTTCTGCAGAAGAAATACATCTGTAATTTTGTTTCACTCACTGACATTTTGCTTCTGTCATTTGGATTTTTCTTTCCCGCTGCATCCTTGAATCTCTGGACTACATCTCAGTCCCTCGGACCCCATCTCATTATGCACCCCTCCAGTTTTGTGTCCTAAATTTCAGGATCAACAATACAGAAATAAGAACTGGAGCACTTTTCAATAACCCAGAAAGCAAAAGTCCTTTATTTTTTCACCACAACCGGGGTGGTTTGAAAACTGCAAAGCAGGAAAGGATCACATATGGAGGCCACTAAGGAAGACACTCACTCTGACCAGAGGCAGATGACCTGAGGATAAGCACCCCCCAACCCAAAAAATGGAAACTACACAGAAAAAAAGCGTACTGCCTTGGAAAGGGAGAGGGGGCAACTATGAGACACCATTGCTCCTCATTACTCTAACTAACTGAAACTGCATAGGCACGCTGCCTCGCCGATGCTTCTCCACAGGGACATGCTCCCATGCCAATGCTTCAAGTAAAAGTGAGTAGCTAAAGTAAACAAAATATAAATGATAAAAGAATAAAAAAAAAAAAACACTTTTGACTGTTTTAGTCTGTGGCTGGCTGGGAAACAGAGACATAGACAGCCAGTTCCTCTACTGACATAATCAAACAACTCCATTGAAACACAATGACAAGAACTACTTTTTCTGTTTTCGTACTAATCACATTTTTTTTTGTCTTTTTTATATCAAGTTTCTATGTACATTTTTTTAAATTTATTAATTTGCCAGAGGACCCATTTTATAAGCGCAATAACACACTCTGAGGTGTGGGTTATATCCTGATAAGAGCGGGTCCAGGTGCATAAAGCACTCGGTGCAAGTGCCTCATGCCTTATAACACACCTGGGCATACTCTTATCAGGATATAACCCACACCTCATCGTGTGTTATTGCTTACATAACCCACTTCCTTTCAGACACCTGGTGGCCCTCTAATATTCCTTTAATCCTGTGGTGACCAGAAGTACATGCAGTGTCCCAAATGTGGCCTTGACTATATTATATAGTTTGGCACTCACCAACTTTTATTACTGATGCCACAGAATCAAATTGATCTTAAAACATCAAATCTCATTTATTTAGCATTTCAAAAACAAAATAAAAAAAGCATTCCAAATTGATAAACTTGTCATGTCTGGGACCCATTCCAACCTGACTCATTTTGGATCCTTCGATCCTTTATCAAAGGTCATTTGGAATGCTGTTTTTTATTTTATTTTTGAAATGCTAAATAAATAGATTTGAAGTTATATGATTGATTCTGTGGCACCAGAAATAATAGGTGTTGAGTGACTATTTTTATGGTTACAATAAGTTTGTGTTTTTTATTAATAGCACCACCGTCCTTGTGCAGATCATTTTTTGTAATGGTAGTGACATAATTAGTCTGCTCCAATCACAGTATACCTGCTGGGTTCTATGTCTGAATTTGGGATGATGCAGTTTCATACTACAAATAAATGGTGAGCTAAAACACAGGGTTTTTGTGACTGATTTTTGTATGGGTGCTTGATTGTGTTTGCTCTAGATACCTGGAATACATAGCATTAGGTCCAGAGAAAAATGTGATCTTTAAAAAAGATCATGCCTTTCTGCATCAGGTTACCCTCATGTCCCTCCTATCTTATATACAAGCACTAACACACGATGAGGTGTGGGTTCTTTCCTGATAAGAACACACCCAGGTGCATTATGAGGCATGAGGTGCTTGCACCAAGTGCCTTATACACCTGGGCATGCTCTTATCAGGAGATAACCCACACCTCAGAGTATGCTATTGTGCTTATCAAATGGGCCCCCCAGTAGAAAAGTTAATAAGAAAAAAAATGCAAATAAAAAAGTGTATATAAAAATAGTAAAAAATATGATTTTATTAGTAGAAAAAAATAGTCCCTCAAATCCTGTTGCAATGGAGATGTTTTATTAAAATGCTGATTCCTGTTTGTGTATACACACACACACTCTCTCTCTCTTTCTCTTTCTCAAAATCATTTAGTTTAATGTTGTTTCATTTTAGTTTTGAAGTGGAATCGAGTGTTTCCTATGTCGATTCATGTGTTGTTTTTTGTGAGGTTTTCTACCCCTCTCCACCTCCCGCCATAGAGAAACCTTTTATTTTGTAGTTTTAGTTTAGTTTTTTAAAGGTTTATCTATGTAAATGAATTAGTTGGCTGTGTTGACTGGAGCAAGTGTATGGCACTGGAGTGAGTGTGTACTTCAATGGCTGCTGTAGACAGGACACTCATTTACTGTTTCACGGTTGTGAAATTGTAGAAACACGGAACGGAAGAAAAAGAGAATCGTTTAACATTTGTGGGCTTAGTGGACATTTTAAATTGAATCTTCTGCAATGTTACGGGTAACATTTATAGGTGATGATGAAGTTCTGGGGGGCGGGAAGGGGATGTGGCAGTATGGACTATGGAGATTGTAGAAG
The DNA here is from genome assembly GCA_016271365.2 of Neoceratodus forsteri. Taxonomy (NCBI): domain Eukaryota; kingdom Metazoa; phylum Chordata; order Ceratodontiformes; family Ceratodontidae; genus Neoceratodus; species Neoceratodus forsteri. The sequence goes on along the minus strand of CM028129.1, from coordinate 1,396,688,740 downwards.
TGCACAGGGCAGAATTTTGAACAGTGGGAGCAAGAGCTGGATGTGGAACTTGGAGACAAGCAGTGAGTAAAATAAAATGTTTAATGTTTCTGGCTTGTGCAGGAAGGGGGACCTTGGGCACAGAGTGGCATTTTTGTTGTTTTGCTGCTGCTGCAGCGTCTGTGCCCGCTTGTGAAATCAGTTTGGAGTTCAGATACGTATTGATATATGTTTGTTGTGAGGTCACCCACTGAAGGGTAGTGCCGGTTGGCATGAATATGGGCTGATAAGGACATGGCTAGTGCCCTCAACCAATCAGAATGAGTCATTGTGTTTGCCCATTTTATAAGCTATGCTATTTAAAACATTTTAAGGATCATATAATTGTAGCTAAAACATATTCTAAAACATCAAGATAATAAGCTATCTAACTGTTTCATATTCTAATATACTGTCTATTGTCCATATTTCTGCTTGGATTAAGAACTCTCCCAAATTAAAAAGACTTCCAGTTTTCAAAACATACATTTTTGTAGTTGGCATCACCTGAATGCAGTTACACAAAATCCCCCATCTGAATGTCAAAACCTTCCATTTTAAATTATTGAAAATATTTTTTTAAAACAGGATCCCCCCTTTTGGTTATACTTGCTTTGACATCATAATCCCCTTCTTATGGCATCAAAACCAGTTGTCACAGAAATGATTTTGCTGTCATAAACACATGATCATGACTTCAAGACAGAAAAAGCAGCAGGGGCAGATGCAGTCTAAGGGGCAAAAAGCCTGTTTTCATGCAAATGTCTTTAATAATAAAGAAAAGAACATCCAGAAATCCAAACCTTTTACAAATGGCATAAGACTTTAGTCCTGCTGATACCAGCTTTATTTTGACTAACAGAAAATGCGAAAATCACTTGATACCAATAGCTAACCCTATTAAGGGTTAAGGCACTTTGAACGTTCTAAGTATAACAGTCTTATGCATGTGATAAAATACAAGAATAACTAATTTGAAAAAAAAAAACAAGCATTTGTCAATGCTGAATGTTTGCTTGCTGGCATTGGCATTGGTAGTGTAGAAGTTACAGAGCTGCATAACAGAAATGGCAGTGAAGTATTGAACTAGAGCCAACCCCACCACCACCCCCTTGCAGAGAGTGACAGGCATTGGGGTGTGCCTTTGGGTCGTCAGGCATAATGGCCGTGCCATTTCACCACACCCTACCCTGCAGATACTGACAAGTGTCACAGTGTGCCTTGGGGTCTTTGGCCCTTATGCGTACCCCATTCCATCAGGAAATACAGTGAGATGGGTGCGGTATAAGAGAATGGGGTGAACTTTGGGGCCGAAGAGTCCAAGGCATACCTTAATGCCTCTCACTGGCTGCAGGGTGTGGAATGGTATGAGCATTACAGGCAAGAATACCAAGTCACACCCCTGATGCCTGTCATTCTCTACAGGGTGAGGTGTTATGATTGGAAACCCTAACACCTCAGGCATTCGTTGGTATTTTCACTCCAAATTTTGAACATGTTTTTTTTGTGACCCCCCCACCTCATGAACAGTGGCAATATCAGTTTGTTAGCCGAAAGCTGCTTATGCACAGTGACTACGGCATTTAGCACCACAGGTGCAAAAACACATTCCGAACAGGATGTGAAGAATGACAGCTATACTGTTCATGGGGAGGTGTAAAATGGCAATGTTGCAAATCTGCAGTAAAAATAAAAAAAAAAACTGGTGAAGTCACGAGCATGCATAGAAACTGTGCAATGCACACCCATAATGTAATTAGTTTGGGGATTTTTTACAGCAGATTGTCAACTCAGGCATTTTGGGACCTCCAATCATGAACAGTGTCACTGTGATTTTCTTTATCTGTCCTGAACAATGATTACCCACAGCAACCACGCATCCCTGTGCTGAAAGTGTGAAAACACATTTCGGACATGTTGTGAAAAATGACAGCTGTACTGTTCATAAGGAAGTGTGGGAAAATGCCACTGGTGAAAATCTGGACTGAAAATATTACAAAGTCATGAATTTACGATGGTGCGTGGAAACTGCACAATGCTCACTCGTAACACAGTCATTTTATGGATTTTTGTCACCAATTCAACATAGCCATTTTAGACCTCTGCTCATGAACAGTGTAACTGTGATTTTTCAATCTGTCCCAAACATTGCTTTCGCACTGACTGCACCATTGTGTGCTACATGGGCGGAAACACATTTGGGCGACATGTGAAAATGGCAGCTGTACTGTTCATAAGGAAGTGTAATAAAATGGCAATGTGGAAAATTTGGGTGAAAATATAAAATTCGCAAACTTCTACAGGCGTGCATAGGAACACTGCTTGCGGCTAAGTGAAACAGTCATTTCTAGGAATTTTTCACCAAATTTTCAACATAGACCATTTTAAGACCTCTGCTGATTAACAGTGTCAATGTGATTTTCTTAATGTGTCCCATACATTGATTTTGTTAACTATCGTGCCATTGTGCACTACCTGGGCGGAAACAAGCTTGGGTAAGATGAAAATGACAGCTGTACTGCTCATAAGGAGGTGTGGTAAAATGGCAATGTTGAAAATCTGGAGTGAAAATATTGAAAATTTGCGAACTTACGAGTGTGCGTAGGAACTGCACAATGCACGCTCATAAAACAGTCATTTTTAGGAATTTTTCCACCAAATTTTCAACATAGGCTTTTTGAGAGCCCACCTTATGAACAGTGGAAGTGTCGTTTCATTACTCAGTCCCGAAAGGTGATTTCACGCAGTGACTGCGAAATCACCCTTCAGGGCCGATTAATGACATGACAGTGAGATCATTCTTGAGAAGGGGTCCCAAAACCCATGTTGAAAATTTGGTGCAAAAATTCCAAAAAATGCCTGAGATATGCAGCAAAGTTGAAAACCCTATCTATCCCATTATACAGCTTACCGGCATTTCCTCAGTTTGCGGTCGGCTTTGAAGAGTGCAGACATGTTCCAGTTCCACCGAAGATCGTAGCACCAGAGTCCGGAGGTAAGTATGGAGTGAGGGGGGGTGTGGGGAGGCAGGGTGTGCAGTGGTGGGCGGGGGTGGGGACAGAGACACCGAGGGACCGCTTTTTAGTTTCAGGTGTTTTTTTTTTTAAATGACGATGACGCAGGATGTTTGCCATGCTGGGGTGGGCTCCCAGCGTGGCACAAGGATGGCTGGTGTGGGGGGGCATGGAGCCGACGGGGGATTGGGCACCCCTGTCAGTGATAGCATGTGTTGCCACACTGGGGTGAGCTCCCAGTGTGGCACCCTGTACTCTGGGGGGTGGGAACCAGTGGAGCTGATGGGGATTGGGCACCCCATCGGCTATACTGATGTGTAGCCACGCTGGGGTGGGCACCCAGCATGGCATATAGAACTCTGTTTTGGGGTGCAGCACAGCCGACGGGATTGGGCACCCCATCAGCTACACAGTGTGTGTGTGTAGAGGCAAGCCGCGCCCGGTATGCGTGCTGCGTGTGTGTGTGTGTGTAGGGGGGAGCATGCATGAGCAGGCGATATCTTATTGCTGCTCACTGAAGCGTAGCTCCCCCTTTCAACTGTACGCCACTGCATTTTGGACTGGTCATAGACAGCTCGAGCAGGCATTGGAGAACTGCGGCCGCACCTGCAAACACACTGCCTGAATTGGAAGAGGGCTGCCACACCTCCGAAAACTTGGATGATGGCACTATGTTTTTTGCACATGCGTGCAAGCAAACATAAAAATAGCAATTAAACACATTTTTAGATTTTGGACTCTTTTATGCAAGTAGATTTGCATTTTCCAAATATTGTCTAGCCTGCCTGCAGGCAATAATAAGATGGATTTTTCACACCTATTTGTTTAAAGAAGCACACACAATAAATGCAGCTGAAGTTCATACTACCTTGGGTTCCAGATCCTTAGTTTTATGAATAAAAACCTCCTGAATAATAACTGCAGTCCCAGTTTATCTCTTTTCCTCTTGACTTGTCACTCATTGCCTCTTTGAAGCAACCAATTACTGTACCATTGCTTCCTTACAACTTCAGCCTCCAAGGGTTCTCCTGCAGTTTCAGTTTGTATTCTGTTATCTTTAAGGGACTGCAATCAGTGATGTACATGGCCACGAAAATGACCAGACTCTAGGTACATTTAAATTTGACTACCTTAAAAGGGAACATTCAGCACTACGAAAACTAATAGTCCCACACCCAAGTGTGGGGCTGGTCCCAGTGTGCACTTCGTGTGCAAAAACATGTTAGAGATGTTACACAACCCATATCATTTGCATACCTGGATGAGTGTTTGCAGCTCATGGAATTGGTATATTCTCATACTGCGGTAAAAAGCAAGTAAAACAGAAACGTATGAGGACAGATTAACAGAGCTGAATATGTATACCCTAGAGCAAAGGAGGGAGAGAGGTGATATGATCAGAACATTCAAATATCTCAAGGACATTAACAAGGTGAAAGAGTCTAGCAATATTTCAATATAAGTACATGCATTTGTCAATGCCAAGTGTTGCTTGCTGTCATTAGCAGTAGAAATACAGGAGTTAGACAGATGCAGTATAGGAATGGCAGTGAAGTACTGTACTGATGCCAACTCCACCCCCATCCTGCAGAGATGGAGAGGCATTGGGGTGTGCCTTTGGGTCATCGCTTATAACGGTCATGACATTTCACCTCACCCTACCCTGCAGACGCTTACAAGTGTTGAGGTGTGCTTTGAAGTGTTTGGGCTTTATACTCACCTCATTCCATAAGGAAATACACTGAAATGGGTGCAGTATAGGAGAATGGGGTGAACTCTGGGGCCAAAGGGTCCAAGGTGCACCTCAATGCCTGCCACTGGCTGCAGGGTGGGGGTGGAATGGCATGAGCTTTACTGTTGACAGTCCAAAGTCATACCCCTGATGCCTATCAGTCCCTACAGGGTAGGGCATTATGGTCAAAAACCCTAACACCCTGGGTGTTTCTTGGTAATTTTACTCCAAGTTTTCAATATGGGCGTTTTGTGATCCCACCGCATGAACAGTGACATTATCAGTTCGTTAGCCAAAAGGTGATTTTGCACAGTGACTGCACCATTTGGCACCACAGATGTGAAAACACATTTCGAACAGGATGTGAAAAATGACAGTTGTACTGTTCATGAGGAGGTGTAAAAAAATGGCAATGTTGAAAATCTGGAGTTAAAATATAAAAAAACTGGTGAAGTCATGAGTGTGCATAGAAACTGCGCAACACACACGTGTAATGCAATTAGTTTTGAGATTTTTTACAGCAGATTATCAACATAGGCATTTTGGGACCTCTGCTTATGAACAGTATCACTGTGATTGTCTTAATCTATCCCAAACACTGATTTCCCACAGCGACCGTGCTATTCTGCGCTGGAAGTGTGAAAACACATTTTGGCTAGGGTGTGAAAAATGACAGCTGTACTGTTCATAAGGAGGTGTGGAAAAATGCCAATGTTGAAAATCTGGACTGAAAAGATTACAAATTCGTGAACTTACGAGGGTGTGTGGAAATTGCACAATGCACGCGCATGACACAGTCATTTTATGGACTTTTGTCACCAAATTTTGAACATAGCCATTTTAAGACCTCTGCTCATGAACAGTGTCACTGCGATTTTCTTAATCTGTCCCAAACATTGATTTCGTACACCGACCACGCCACTGTGCCCTACCTGTGCAAAAACACATTTCAGGTGAGATGTGAAAAATAACAGTTGTACTGTTTATAAGGAGGTGTGGTAAAATGGCAATGCTGAAAATCTGGAGTGAAAATATTAAAAATGTTTGAAGTTACGAGCGTGTGTAGGAACTGCGCAAAGCACTCTCTTAAAACAGTCATTTTGGGGAATCTTTTCACCAAATTTTCAACATAGGGTTTTTGGGAGCCTACCTCATGAACAGTGTCACTAAGATATTCTTAATCTGTCCTGAACATTGATTTCACACACTGACTGCGCCATTGTACGCTACATGTGTGAAAACATATTTCAGGCAAGATGTGAAAAATGACAGCTGTACTGTTCATAAGAAGGTGTGGTAAAATGGCAATGTTGAAAATCTGGAGTGAAAATATTAACAATGCTTGAAGTTACGAGCGTGCATAGGAACTATGCAATGCACACTCGTAAAACAGTCATTTTGGGGAATTTGTTCAGCAAATTTTCAACATAGGGTTTTTGAGGGTCTACCGCATGAACTGTGACACTGTAATTTTGTTAATCAGTCCCAAAATGTGGTTCCATGCAGTGACCACGAAATCACCTTTTGGGACCGAATAACAAAATGACAGTGGCCAAGTTCATGAGGTGGGGTCCCAAGAACCCTATGTTGAAAATTTGGTGAAATAATTCCCAAAAATGGCTGAGATATGCACCAAAGTTGAAAAAAATGCATTTATGCCACTATACAGCTTATTGGCATTTCTTCAGTTCGTGGTCGACTTTGAAGAGTGCAGATGTGTTCCTGGTCCACCGAAGATCATTGCGCTGGGCTCCGGAGGTAAGTATGGGGTGAGGTGGGGAGGTAAGGTACACAGAGGATGGGTGCGGGTTGGTGGAGGGGGGCAAGAGAATCAACAAGGGACTTTTTTTTCTTCTAGGTCTTTTTTTTTTTAAAGATGACAGTGGATTTTTGCCATGCTGGGGTGGGCTCCCAGTGTGGCACCAGGCAGTTTGTTTCAGGGGGAAGTGGAGCTGAAGAGGGATTGCATACCCCCATTGGCCAAGGAGACTTTTGCCATGCTGGGGTGGGATCCCAGCATGGCAGATGGAAGTTTGTTTGGGGGGCAGTGGAGCTGATGGGGAATTTGGCACCCCATCGGCCATACAGTGTGCTGGGGGACGATGAGCTATGGTGGTATTATGCTGACGGGATTGGGCTACCCATCAGCAAATGAACTGGGGAGGGGGTCATGCCGACAGGGGGATTGGGCACTGCGTCGGCTTTTTAATTTTTTTATTTATTGAAATATTTCACCAGGAAGGCACACTGAACGGCAGGCGGCAGCTTTCCGTTGGTTTCTTGGGGACTGTGAGGGGCCGACGGAGAAGCCATTGCTATGGGGACACCAAGCAATCAGCTATTTTGGTAGCTTGTAATGCACCAAATCAACTGATTGCATGGTGACATAGCTGAATTTCTTGACGCATTGTGGCATGCTCCCTAACTGCTGACATAATGTGTTTCTTGCATATGCGTGCAAGCAACACAAAAATAGGACAAGAGGACACAGAGATTAGAGGGAGCCCAATTAAGGAGTAATGTAAGGAAGTTCTTTTTCACCGAAAGGGTGGCAGATGCATGAAATGGCCTATCTCAGAAGTGGTGGATATGAATACAGTGCAGGGCTTCAAACAGGCATGGGATGGGCATAAAGGAGCAATACAGATGAGTATGAATAAATAGGCCATTGACAGAGTAAAGGTCTGTGGTACATTCATAAGGTAGAAAAAATGGGCAGACTGGATGGGCCTTACGTTCCTTATCTGCTGTCAACTTCTATGTTTCTATGTTCTAACATAGTAATACCCTCACTGATGATTTTAGGTAAGGAGCCGTGTTACTCTGCTTACCTGTGTTTTGAACACTAAAAATCAAAGCATTTTAACCATTACAACATAAATAAACAAGACTGTACATATACCCCAGGATACCTTATCATTAAAATCAAGCTAATTATGTTAGCTTGTAAAGCATTTAAATAAACTGGTATCAGTTTGAACCATGAGGAGGCTTTTGATGCTATGCCCATCTTCACTTATCACAGCCTTAGAATACTGAATTTCCTCTCCAATTTTGCCCAACTGTCTGCCTTTCTACTCCTTTTTCCTGTGAAGTCCTTCCCCAATCATAATGTTATGTGTGAACCTCTTCATTTCCTAATTATGTAAATTTCACTGTTGTAACTGGTGTTATTCATTTGTTCTTTTTAACTGCTGGGCTCTCTGTCCAACAACTACACAGCAAATACAAGCAAGTGCGCATATGGTGTTGGTCAATGCTTGTTTACAATTTGGTTGTAGCTGTATTACTTTGTGTGCCCTTCCTATAGCCAAAGATTTGTTTTTCGCAAGGACTTGACTTTCTTCAGACGGGTTTTCATAAACTGCCTCAGACCCTTCTTCTGTGTTCCTTCAATTTTTCACCTTTTTTACTGAAAGAATCTTAACATGTATTTGCAGTTTTTTTCTATCACTGGTATATTTAATAATGTCTGTTATGCATTTTTTCCTTTTTTTTTGTTGCTTCTGTGCAAATCCTGCATTGAAAGACCTCCTCCTCCTCCTTCTCCTCAGTCTCCACACAAGAGTAAAACTTTTTAGCATTAGGTTGAATTGGGCTCTGCTGCAGCATTCTAGCAAAAGTGAAACTACACTAAACACTGGATCATAATTCATTTCTTGTGCTTGTTAGATGTGTAAAAGTAATTCTGAGACTTCGCCATATTCCTCCCACTCCTTTTACATATACCATGGAGTCCTCAGGATGGTGTGGTGGTAGTGAGGTATTCTGGACACTGCTAAAAAGAAACTTTGACTCCTGCTATCTACCTTGCTAATGGCCAAACAGGAATCCTTTTTTCTTTGCTTTATATTTTCCCTCCTTACATTGTGGTGCAGGTTGTCCTTCAACCCATCTGCAAGACCTGGATACTACGCCTCCTGGAGAGGACATCACTGGCCCCCATTACCCACTACTTGGCCCATTGAGGGTTGGGCAAAATGTATCTTCTTCCAGTGAAATTCTGGTGAAATTCTGAGTTTGCTTCCATTATATTTTGTGAAATCTTTGTGAAAATTTTGCAAACGTTAGCCAAAATTATTTCAATTATTTACATGTATTTAACAAGCATTTGTCCAAAGCGTACCAAATTTGGTGTAATAACTTTATCAAGTCCATAAAGAAGAGTACCAGATTCCAAATCTCTGTCTTTAAAGGTGACTGAGTTACAATCCTCCAAAGTTTCAGAAATTTTAAAATTGTATTTCGTAATTATGTCAGCTGCAGAATTTTAAGCCCTATAACTTTAGCACTAGAGAACAGAATATCATTATTTTTGTTGGGTTCACTGATCCTAAATATTAGTCTCTGGGGCCACCCCCATGGCCCAGCAGCACAGTGTCACACTGCCATGCTGACAACCTGGGCTCAGAAGTGAGCTTGGAAAGTCACATTGGAAGGCAGGCTATGGCCAAGACAGCTGCCGCTCAACAGTGCATCTTGGCTGGGGAGGTTTGGTATTGGGTTCCACCAACAGAATGACCCCTGCAGCTCAGCCAGTGTGCTTTCCCCTGCTGCTGAAAAGCTGTGGCTGTGCAAGACTGATAGAGGCACTGCCCCCACTAATGGAGGTGGGGTGGAAAAAAATGTGGAAGAAAAACCTGATAGTCAACCGAATGATAGATGGGTTCAGCCTGATTGGGGTATATCTCTGTGAACAGGGTATATCCCTGAGAGATGAGCTGCCAGCTGGAAGAAGATAACAATATGGAGAAAAAGAGGCTGTGTGTGTGTCATCAACTTTTTAGTAGAGCTCACTGATTTACTGACTTGCAGAAGCACATGCATGTGCAGCATTGTTTCTGTACAATGCCACCTGTTGACTCTTTATCATCCCTTAGATAACAATGTATATTTTTACTATTTGAAAACTGTGGCACTAATGTCAGACCTTACAACTAGTTGTGACCTGGGCCATTGTGACAGAAGTATCCAGATAGCTTTAGTCATGATGGAGCACCATGGACATCACTGTCGCAGAAGTGTTGGAGGGGCATTATAGGACCATTATGCTAGTGTAGGTATGGTGATTCAGTGGTGATACGTGTTTTCAGAAAGTTAAATTCTACAAGTGGAATTCTATTGGCATTACCTAGTATGCGTCCATGAATGTTTTAGCAAATTTTGGCAACTGTAATTTCTAAAGCATCCACAATAAATTTTAAGCTACTAAACCATATTTGTCCAGATCAATTGGATTCCAGGACATATTTACTTTGGTATGCATGTCAAATCTTGAGTGTATACGTACAATAGCAGTGGAGCTATAAACATCCAAATATTTTGAAAAGTTTCACACAATTTAACAAATGAATTGTGAAATTCTGAATTCCTGTTACTTACAATTTATGTAACCAACTACCTCTTTTTCAGCAATTTTTTTCTAAGACTCTTCCAAGAAAATATGCATATAAATTTTCAGTTATCTCACTCTGAAGGTGGTTAAGTTGTACATCTCGTAGAAGCGCAAGGTCAAGGGGTGTATAGTGAGACTTTAGATAAATGAAAGACAGGAGGAGGGGGAGGAGGGGAACAAGGGAAGGCAGAGATACTAAATAATTATTTTTGTTTGGTATTTACTAACAAGACAGATGGGCCACTGCCAGAGTTTGGGTTTAGGAAGAGGTGGAGCAAGGATGCTGGGTAGGTCCATACAACAGAGAAAAGGGTGCTAGAAAAGCTAGCAGAATTGAAAGTAAAGAAATCTATGGGACCTGATGACTTACACCCAAGGATGTTATACAAAGTAGCAAGAGTTATAGCAGGGCCACTAGCAGACATTTTAAATTGCTTGCTAGCCATGGGGGGGGCCCTTTGGGATGGGAGGACATCATATGTGGTTTCACTACATAAGGGTGGGAAGAAGGATTAGCCAGCGAACTATAGGCCAATCAGCTTGACTTCTTTAGGGGAGAAATGATGGAGTCTTTGCTGAGGGGGAACCTGGTGAACTTCCTAGAAGGGGACCAGCTGCAGGACCCAAGACAGCATGACTGTTTGAGTGGAAGATCTTGCAAGAAAAATCTGGCTGAGTTCTCCAACTGGGTGACCGCAGCAGTAGACAAGGGGATGGTAATTGATATAGAAACATAGACAATGACAGCAGAAAAAGAGCATTGGTCCATCCTGTCACCTTGTAAAACCCTAACAAACCCAGGACCCATTGTCCATATGGTGTTCTAACCCACAGTATCATCTGCCATGCTCCCTGACCTACTGCTATCACCCTGGGCAACCACTAAGCCCTTCACTTTGTCCCAGCTGTGTTTGAAGCCATTGATTGTTTTGGTGGCTTTGGCATCCACCAGCTTGTGGATGGTTCTATCACTGCACCACACAGTCTGAAAAATAAAACTTTCTCACTTCCCTCTTGACTCTCCCCCATTCAGTTTCTGCTCATGCCCCTGTGTTCTTGATCTGCTACTTATGCTAAATAGTTCCCTGCAGTATACCTTGTTTATTCCATTTTTGGAGTTTGAAGGTCTCTATCATATCTCCCCCCTCTAGTCTGGCCTCTAGTGATTAGTGCCTTGATCCAATCCTCTTAAGGTCTGCCTTGCTGGCCCTGAATCATTTTGGTCAGCCTATATTGTCTCCAGCCTGTCCTTATCTTTCCTTATGTGAGGTCTCCAGAACTGGGCACAGTACTCCAGGTGGGTCCTCACCAGTGATCTATAGAGAGGTACTAATATCTACTTCTTTCTGCTTTCAATACCTCCTCCTTTACATGCCAGAATCCTGTTTGCCTCACTTTAAACCTTGTTACACTAGCTTGATTGTTTTACAGAGTCACTGATGATAACCCCTGGGTCTGTCCGCTCGGATGTCATGCACAACTTTACTTCCTCCCACCAAGTCAGTACTCTGTCCTGGGGTACTTGTTTCCTATGTGCCTTATCTGGCAGTTGTTGGCATTTTTTCACCTTTGGAACATCCACCGGATCTGATCTCTTATCCCCCCCCCCCAAGACCTGGCCACACTGATTCATTTGTGACCTCGAGGCTAGACTATTGTAATGCTCTGTACCTTGGGGTTAGTGGGGGAATGCTATGATGCCTGCAGCCACAAAACACAGCTGGCCAGCTATGTATGAGCTTGTCAAGATCTTGCCATATTTCTCCAGCACTGCGTGATCTGCACTGGCTGCTGGTGAAGTGGCGTATCTTGTTTAAAATAGGTTTGCTAACATATAAAGCCCTGCACAGACTGGGCACAGCATACATGAGAGAGCTTCTGCACCCGTACACCCCCAGTTTGTCCATTCTGATCTTCTGAGATGGGCCTCCTGATGGTCCTGAGAGCAAGACTGAAATCTTTGGATGATCAGCATTTGAAGTAGTCCCTTTAAGAAATAATTATATGAAATGTTTTCATGCTGTGCACATAAAACTACCCATGTGATACTTGTGCTGCAAGCATGATTTAAATGTTAAATTTGAACAGATTGCATGCATGTGACATGCTGCAAAAAGCAAGTGTTCACTAATAACTGCACACATAATAGTTAAGTGACTTGCTTAGGATCACACAGTACACAAGTGGGAGTTGAGATTCAAGCCCAGGTCTTCAGATCTCCAGGTCTCCACATTTGCCATGCAGTGCCTTTAACTGCTAAGCTATATTGCCTGCATACATGTGGATCACTTGTACGTCAATATAAATTTGCATACATCTGCATGCATGCGGCATGCTTATAGCCGCTAATATACTTTTTAGTTTTCTTGTCCCCCCTCATCTCAGCTGCACAGATGAACTGTAGCCCACATACCAATTAAAACACATGTGGTTCTTTCCACCCCCAATACACACACTTTCCCCACAAAACTACAGTACTTGGTTACTTCTGTATGGCCTGTACTCCTACTATTTTCTCTCCATAGTTTTGAATGCTTCCATGCAAACATACTTTAAGGGGCAAACACAAAAGCAGCAACAACTCAACACCCCTCACCCACATTGCCAATCCTTCCCCCATGCACACACACTGTGATGGGTGCGGCTGCACTGCCACAGACAACCCATCAAGTATAGATATAAGTCGAGAGTCTCTTATCTGAGTACTAGGGAGCCAGAGGAAGGAGTCTTTAAGAGATGATGTCCATGGGTCAGAGTGCTAGGGCGTAGCCCCTTGAAATGAATGGAGTTATTTTTTATCACTATTTTATACATTATGATGTTGAGTTGGAGAATAATGAAGGCCACTGTTTTACAAACAAGGCCCTTTTTAGTCGAACAGTGGCCTTCATTAATCTCCAACTCTTCAACAATACTGTATAAAATGGTAATAAAAAAATACCCTCGTTCATTTCAATGGGGCACACCCCTGCACTCTTCCTTGCCCTATGTCACAATGTGCTTGAGCGTGGGGATGTTGAGGTCTGCTTTGGGGTGGGCATAAACCTGACTATAGTGGGGCTCCAATAGTCTGTGCATACCATACCACTCACCTCTCCCTGAATGCAAGGGACAGCCTTCATTTTATCCCTGAAAACTGCTCTGCCCCTCATCCATCCCTCATGGAAAACATGCTGCTCACACAGAGGATGTCCTGTAAATTTAGATTTTATGGCAGGGGCACCATTTCAGATTTCATCGGGGGAAGCCAACAACCAGTGGAGGCCAGGTGCTAGTTAGCCCTTACCTGGCAAGCTCTGGAATGTCTGGAATGTTTCTAAAAGGTAAAAACTATTTGTTGTGACTGAAAGTGATACATAAATCATGAAAAATTCAAATGTATAAGATACATCTGTCTATACCTCGGAGCAGTTCATCAGATTTGGGCTTAAACCCACCCAGCTACTAGCCATTTTTTTCCTGGCTGAAGTTCTGAACCCCCACCCAAAAAAAAAACGTTTTCCCAATTTCTCTCCCCAACTCCATTCCATTCAATACCCATTTCACATGGGCCGTGAAGCCACCCAAATGTGCAGAAACATGAAAAACACATCAATATTTCAGTCCTTCCTCCTTCCCCAATTCCCATGTAAAAAAAATTATTTACTTTTACTTACTCAGCCATCTGGCCAGACCTGCTGCTTAGCCCAGTGTGTCACCTGCCCAGTTTTCAGTCCGCTCCTTCTCTGTCCTTCTGGCAGAAGCTGGATGCTAGAACCAACCATCCCAGATGCCCAACATGGTCTGTGACCAAGTCACCTCACCAACCAAACCCACAGAACCTGTGTTGCTTGCTTCTTGCTTGGTTGCTGCTGTGGTCGCTGCCACACTGCACTGATCAAGGCCTATGAAGGCTGTTCACACTATTGCCACTGCTGCTGTGAGGCCTAGCTTACTGCCGTGGGGGAGCCCATGCTGTTTTTTTTGTGAGGCAAGCCTAGTAGAATAAGTAGGTGGCCTAGTCTCGAGTTAGCTTCTAGCTCACCCCCAGCCCCTTTAGCCACTAAGGGACATGGAGACGCACTAAGAGTATACCAACAAAAATATGCCACCACAACACTACTATTAAGAGTTCAGTGCTCACCGACTCCTATAAACTATAGTGTGCAGCTTGTCTACTCTGTGGCAGGTAAGACAGTGTCCCTTTCACATGACTCATGTGCTCTTGCTTGGCTGGAGTTCCTCCATGTCATGTGTGATGGCACTTCTGCTAATAGGTGTAGAGAGTCAACAACACAATACAGACACAGTTGAGTCAGGTGTACAACTGTGGCATGAGCGCAACACAGGACAGGGGGCACTTATTGTGCAAAAGGATAAATCCAAATTAATGCCAGTATTGCCACACTATAAGAACAACCTAGGCACAAATGTGGGGGGGGGAGCCCTCTCTGCCCTACCAAAATGGCACCCCTGCTTTATGGTAGAAATGAATTCTCAGGGGCTAACATCAGTACAAGTAAATGCAATGGTTTCCACTGTGTTCTGAGGAACTGTATCTCCATGTTTCAGGATATGTCCTGATCATCTTGAGGGTTAGTGTCCCTCATTGTACCTCATTTTGAGTGTCCATGTGACTCATTTCAGTGACAAAATGTGAGGTATGGTGCACGTTTTCAAGACCCTACAGAGTACGAAGAGTGCTGAGCATGGTTATAGTGTATATGCTCCATACAGCATGATAAAGGGAAAGTAATGGCTCTAATTGCTAGCAGTAGTATGAGAAATAGAAACTGATGTGTTTTTTAGATGAGATTTGCACCAGCTTAGTTGCTGCACACATGACACGCGTGCAACATGTGAACCTGATGTGACTTTTAAATGATGTTCACACCAGCTTTACTGCTGCACTCATGTCAAGCATGCAACATGCGAACCTGATGTGATTTTTAGATGGTCACACTAGCTTACCTACTGCACACATGTCAAGCTCACAGCATGCGAACCTGATGTCCTTATTAGACCTGGTTCGCATAGGTTCACTTTATGTATGTGAATCACATTCAAACATTGCACAATTAAGCATGTGGCATGCATTCTGCATGTGTGCAACACACTTATTTTTCTGTAAGGGGTGGGCCCAGTGCTTTGAAACTCCTTGCCCAGGACCCTGATGGAGGTCCCCCTTGGTGGACATTTTTAAATAGGGGATTAAAAATTATCTTTTCCAGGAGGATTTGGGAGAAACTTTATAATGTTTACAGCACATCTATAGTTTTTATTAAGTAAGTTTAAGTATTTTTAATATCTTATGGAATTATATGTCTTGGGATTTGTTAAGGTATACCATTTGTATTGTATTGTTTTATCATTGTTTTATGGTCTGTATTTGTATTGGTGTTTGTATTGTATTATTTATGTTGTATTTTATTGTAATGGTGCCCTGTGCCTCAGAGAAAGGGTGACAGATATAAATAAACTCTACTTCTACCATTACTACTTAAATTTCAGCTGCCAAAAGTTTTACCTCGTCTCTAGCCTTTCCAAGTCTCTACATCTTCCTGACCCCCTCCTCACTGTCTAACCTGCTACAGAGCTTAGTGTCATCTACAAAGAGACACATCTTGCCCATGATCCCTTTTCCCATATCACTGATGAATGTATTGAAAAGGACTGGGCCCAGGACCGATCCTTGTGGCACCCCACTGGTGACCTACCTCTCTCTGATTTGACTCCGTTAACCACAACCCCCTGCTGTCTCTCTTCCAACCAGTTTCTCACCTGTCTAACTGTATCCTTTGCCCAGGTCCTCCAACTTCTTTAACAACTTCCTGTGAGGCATCAAGTTGAAAACCTTGCTGAAATCATTGTAAAGTGAATATATAGCATGGCCCTTATCCACTACCCTCATCACCCAGTCAAAGAATTCTATCAGTTTGGTCTGACAAGATCACCCTGCCACAAACCCATACTGTTTACTATCCTGGAGTCCATAGCTTTCTAAGTAATCCATGAGGTCCTCTTTGACTAGTGTCTGTATCAGTTTATCCACAATAGAGGTAAGACTGACAGGTTTGTAGTTATCGGGTTGCTCCTTGTCCCTCCTTATGGATTGAGACTATCCACTACCCTCCAGTCTTTTGGAACTACCCATGTCTGAACTGAGCTGTTGAATAGCTTTTCAGAGGTTCAGTTATTTACATTGTCAAATTCTTGAGCACCCTCAGATGCATCCCATCTGGCACCAGGGGACATTATCTATCTTTTGGACTGCTAGCCCTTCCAAACAGTTTCACTGGTAAATATCTGCTGCCTCATCTCAGGCATCCCCTTTACGGCCATCTTAATTTCACTCTCTGGCAGAGGCCCTCTGTCTTCCCTTGTGAATACAGAGCAGAAGTAGTCATTTAGAGTGGCTGCTTCATACTCACCCTTCTCAATTACCCTATCTCCCTCTGTTAGCCTAACAATTACTGCTCTCATCTTTCTTTTTTCTCTAATATAGCTAAGTAATTTTTTCCCCTCCCTTGACCCCCTCCACAATACACAGCACTGTATCTGCCTTTGTTTCTCTGATCACCCTCTTGGATTCCCTTGTTCTAATTTGGTACTCTCCCCATTCTTTCTTTCCTTCCTTGTTTTTCCTTGTACCTGATGAAGGCCTTCTTTGGGCTCTCACTGCTTCCCTGACTTTTCCAGAGAACCAAATTGGTCTCTCGTATCTATTTCTTTTGATTACCATTCTCATGCAAGACTTTGTTGCCTCAAGAATGGTCCCCATGATTGCTCCCCCCATGTTTGTTCCACATCCCTGATGCTGTCCACTTCAATTAACGTTACCAGGACCAACTCCCTCATCCACTTAACTCTGCTATTCTGTAATCTAGGACTTCAGCCTTTGATGAAGGCTTACTTGTCCCAAGGGCCAGTCAAATGATATAGGGTTATGGTCACTAAACTCTAGTGGCTACCTTATGCTCTGTAAGCACAATTACCAGTAACTAACTTTGTCTCTGTATGAATTTAAAAAGGGGAAATCTCTTTTGGCTGTTGATTAAAAAGTATACAGTACATTGAACTCAACAATTTTAGGGTTGTAATCACTGAGATGTCAGACTTTTCTTGGACATGGATTGCAATCAAAAGCAGTTTATTTTTAATATCGCAGACACCACTAACACATTGACATTTAAACAACAATCCCAGGATATTTCAGTAGACTCTCTGTTATGTTCTGTTTTTTTCCAAATTCTATTTTTGTCTTCCCTTCCCGAGCCCCGCCGAACTCTCTCCAGTGACTTCCCAGCTCTGGATGCTACCTCCCTGTGTGGCGACTGGTCACCTCTCTCCCCGGCACCGGCATCCCCTGGGTGTACCCTCTGGAGAAGGGCCACCCTTGCCCGGGGTGCTCTTTCTTATAGGGTTGAGACTGGGCAGGGAGGACTCTGGCTGAGGAGACTGCTACACCCGACTTCTGGCAGTGTGGTCCTGGGGTGGGAGGCGCCATCACCTATCAGCGGGAGGAGGGAGTTTTTTTTTTTTGACATTTATGCCCCTGTGGAGCCCAGCTGCCAAGGCAATGCACGCCATGGCTCCACTCCCCTGGAATACGTCACGTCACTGTTTCAGCTACCCCCAGCCTCCGCCAGAGGTTGCTCGTTGAGCATACGTTTCCCTAGCCCTCTCCAGGGAAGAGAGAGCAGTCCTCCGAATGCTCAATCTCTCCCCCCCATGACCCCCAGCTGCCTGAGTCCATTCCCAAACCCGGGTCACCGGCGTGATGCAAGGTGTGGCGTTCAGCGCCTCAACCCTTTGCACCACGGGACCGGCCACTGTTATGTGTTTTTACCTTACACAGTCTTTACTTTATAGGTATGTGGTCTTTTTGTCCTTTGTCTCTGGGTTCTTAAGGCAGTGTTCTTTCAAGAACAATCTTAATTAACACAAGTACACAATTATTTAGTACTAATAATCTTTGTTAGCTTTAAACAATACCCTATTGCATTTTATCTTTATGCATTTAATATGGAACCATGACTCTTAAAAGACATGTGTTAGGTAAAAACCTTGAAAGTCTTTAAATATACTCAGCCAAGAGTCCTTCCAGTCTTTTCTCCCCTTCACCCGAAGATGGGATCTGGAGGTTGGATGAGCTGTATCTTTCCTTTGGTTCCTTGAAGTTCTTGTTCTTCTTCTGTAACTGAATATAAAATTAATTTGAACAAAGCTGATGCAATGTCAGAGCTCTTCTTTCTCGTGGCATTAGCCAAAGTTCTTTTGCAGAGTTGGAGTCATGACAGTCTTATGGTGAGTAGAGTAGAGTAGAGTAGAGTAGAGTAGAGTAGAGTTGATGCTCCTTCTAAAGATGGAATCGTGTAGATAAATAGGAAGCGAGTTGGTAATATGAGGTTTAGCCTCTTGAGGCCAACTTTTTGTACAAGACTGTTTCATTTCAGATGACGTGATATCATCAAATGGTGTAGCAATGAACACTTGCCAATCTCTCATTGGCTTAGCCATATCTCCAGGCAGATGTCCGAGGCTGATTGGAAGGTCTGAAGCCTACGTGTTTGGGTTTTCCAGCCACCAAACCTCAGTCAGCATCTTCATGTCTATTGTACTATTGACTTACCCACAAGATTACCATTAATATATTTATTACCACAAGACCTTACACTATGCATGTTCAAGAATAAGGTGTTGGAAGTTATGTCACTAGTGGTTAGGGTGCTGTGGTTTGTAGTGGCAGATGGTCTTTAGTAACAGGCAGTTGTGGTCATCTTTGAGGAACCTGTTCATGGAGTGACTGTCCGAAGAGTCTGGGTTTGTTGCAAGTTTTGTAGTTTCGGTTCTATGACATGATTAATGCTAAGATTTGATTTTTTAAATATATCTTGGCTTGTAAGCTCTGCACAGAGTTCATGAGTTTAAAAATATGTCCAGTTAACATTTACCAAGGTTCTTGAAGCTGGAAGGCTTGTGGAATATTATTGATATAGGTTCTTTCAGTATCTGTGTTGTCCAGTGATCTCTTTACTGAGGTGTGTCCATATACCTGAGTTGATTACTTGCAGGACTGCTTGACTGTAGAAGCTTCAAAATAATTGTTTTATGCCAGGCTCTTCAGTGCATGTATATTACTGCTTAGACTGAAGTGTGCACTTTCCTTACATTTTGCCAGAATCCTTTGGCTTGTGGCTGAATTGTGCCTTCAGCTCACTCCTGCTACCACTTCCGAGTTGGTGAGCACCACATCAAGAATGGCAACCTGCCTTTTGGGTTCCTTAACTGCCTGCACCACAGGCAGTCCTGAAATGTATCTTGCAGGGCCTGATTTCTGGAGCTCCTGGTTGTTTGAATGGCCCAGTCAGTATCTGGTAGGATTAAGATGTCCCACCACCACCTCCTCCCGTTTAGCCTCTCCCCTTTCTAGCTCTACTAGACTTACAAAACAGCATCCTAGAATTTTATTCCGGGTATTCTAGAACTTAGTGGAGGGATTGAAATCAGTGAACTCAGCGTGCTGATACATAAGCAATAAGACACGACGGGTAGATACGTGTGATAACTCGCATTTAGGGGGTGAGTTAGGCACAAGGCCGAAGGCCGAGTGCCAATTGCCCCTAGGAGTGCAGTTATCACACCGTAATGCACAACCCCGGAGTGTCTTATTGCACTTATAAAATGGCCTTCAATTTTTTAATAAAGGTTTCATTATTAGAATAAGTATTTTAACATGAAAAAAGTTGTAATTTATATGTGATTTTAACCTAAAGTAGTCCCTCCACCTTTAATTTACAGCTTTGCCTTGTGGTCTTTTGAGCCAATGGAGTCTCCATATATGTAGTATTGTAGTACTCCTGCCATCCACCCCAACCCCACACAGTTTGCATTGTTGTTTAGATTACACATTAAATATAGTAGTTGTAGAAGTCTTTTTTTAATGGATGGAAGAAGGGAACTGCAAGAGAGTGCCTCTCAGTTTGTAGTCAGTTTTCAGCCGGGGGCTGCACTGCAGTGGTGAAGTTAAAAAGAAATATTGCGCTGTTAAAGAGAGCTGTCAGCTGTTTCTTACTTCACCTCAGTACATCGGGTTCTGCATTTAAATGAAAACTTTCAGGACCTGTCATCAGAGGAGGAGAACAAGTGTGTGTAAGGTAAGGGGTGGCTGTACAGATGTCATATTTTTTTTTCTATTGACGTTGTTTAGCAGCCAGCAATGGCTTGCTCGCTCCTCTCAACCTGCATTTTTTTTTAACAGCTGCTACTGGCTCGCTCACACTTTTAAAGCAAGCTGTTGGCTGTCTCAACTTATTTCAATTTACCTTGGTAGTGTCTGTGTTTGAGTAAGAACTGGCAGGACCTGTAAAAAGGAGGAGAAGAAGTGTGTGTGCGATATAAAGGACGGCTATACAGACAGAATTGTTTTTCCTGATCTGATCTTGTTCAGCAATCGCCAATGGCTCGCTTGCTTCTCTGTCCCTCGCCTTTTTTTTTTACTAGCTGCCAGCAGCTCGCTCGCTCCTCCTTCCCTTGCTCCCTCCCTCCCTCTATTACAACAGAACACCAAAACAAGTAAATAAAATAAATGAAAGAAAGTTGTGGGTATGGCTGTATTACTGTTAATAATGTTAGCTAGCTAAAAAATGGTGACCACAACTAACTGGGACATTCTAATTAGAATGTAAAAAAAAATGAATCACGGAGCATCGGATTCTGTACTAAGGTGGTTTAACTTGGACTAATTATTTACAGTGCAACATTGTCCCATATTGCACTATAAATAACCAATCAGATAGCTCCATTGGTGTATGCCATTTTATAATTCTGATTATATCACAGAACTAGAATACAATACCAGAACAGTTGCTATTTATTAAAAGCCAGCAGCTGGCACAAAAATTCACTTTTGATTTTACTTTGCAATAACAAACACACACACACAAAAATCATATATTTTTTTAAAACCTCTAGAAATCAGTCCAGAAGCAAGTAATAAGACACAACAAGGTGTGGGTTATGGCCTGATAACAGCATGCTCCAGTTGTGTTATGAGGCACAAGGCGCTTGCGCTGAGTGCCTTTAGCACTTGGGAAAGTGCTGTTATCAGGCCATAACCCACACCATGGAGTGTCTTATTGCACTTAGAAAATAGGCTCCTAAGAAGAAATTAAAAGTACAAAATAGAAAAAAAGCTGCTAAAATAGAAAACATTAGGAAAAAAAGAGGTATTTCAGTTACAGGAGTTAAAATAGTTCCTCCATTTCTGTCCTGTCCTATATTGTGTAGTGTATTTGGCTTGGTCTGTAGTAGATTGTCCCCCCATTTAGGTTAAGTTTCCCCTCTCCTTGAGCCACAGACCCACACACTGTAGGTGCTTTTCATTTGTGCAGAGTGAAAGTCTGTGTTTTTGAAGTGACAACGGTGGTATTACAGGGAGCTTAACCTGTCCCTCTTTAGCTGCTGTAGTGTACAGAGTGTTTCCTTCAATGCCTCTGGCAAGGGAGCATGTTTTTCAAACTGAAGGGAACAGGCAGTGCTTTTCATTTGACTGGATCTGTCTCTCTGTACAGTAGCTTAGAGTTATGGTGATGGTCGGGGGGGGGTTGCTGTGCCACTGCCGCTGAATGCAGTGATCAGCGGAGAAGCTGAAGAACCTGGTGACAGAGTGGGGACTATAGAGAAACTGGTGCACTGCTGAGAAATTAGCAGGAGAGCTACGACTGGCAGCTACCAGAAAGTTGTGTAAAAAGTATGTGTGAACAGGCCATTCGATTGGCTTTTCATTTAATGTACTGCTTGTCACTGACTTATGGTTTAGCAGTTAGGTTTTGCACATTGGGGTTTGCAATTGGCTTTTCAGCTTGATGTTGGTTCTTGGGGTGTGCAGTGATACCCAAGGTTATGGGGTTTTCTATGTGGTGTGGAGTGCCAGTTGGGAAGCTATGGGCTGATAAGGACACAGCTCATAGAGGCTATCAGCCAATCAGAATGCAGGAAAATTTGTACCCATTTTATAAAGCTCCTCAAACAACAGTCAAGATCACAAAAGCAACCATTCATAGGCTGCCACAACAACAGATCAGAAAATATAAAAGATATGACACATTCAAAATCAGGGAAAGCTGAAAAAAATCTGATGTACTATTGCATACTAAGCATACAAAACTAGACAAACTCAATGTTTAACCACCCCTCCCAAAAAAAAAAAAAACGCCGAAGCAGCCAAAATGCCCAGAAATGACACCTAGGTCCTCAAGATTAGACATCAGAAAAGGTACACATAGAAACTATTAAAATATAATAATAAAATGACCTACATCAGAGCTGACCATTCTGAAGAGTCTGGGTTTGTTGCAAGTTTTGTAGTTTTGGTCCTATGACATGATTAATGCTAAGATTTGATTTTTTAAATATATCTTGGCTTGTAAGCTCTGCACAGAGTTCATGAGTTTAAAAATATGTCCAGTTAACATTTACCAAGGTTCTTGAAGCTGGAAGGCTTGAGGAATATTATTGATATAGGTTCTTTCAATATCTGTGTTGTCCAGTGATCTCTTTACTGAGGTGTGTCCATATACCTGAGTTGATTACTTGCAGGACTGCTTGACTGTAGAAGCTTCAAAATAATTGTTTTATGCCAGGCTCTTCAGTGCATGTCTATTACTGCTTAGACTGAAGTGTGCACTTTCTTTACATTTTGCCAGAATCCTTTGGCTTTTGGCCGAATTGTGCCTTCAGCTCACTCCTGCTACCACTTCTGAGTTGGTGAGCACCACATCAAGAATGGCAACCTGCCTTTTGGGTTCCTTAACTGGCTGCACCGCAGGCAGTCCTGAAATGTGTCTTGCAGGGCCTGATTTCTGGAGCTCCTGGTTGTTTGAATGGCCCAGTCAGTATCTGGCAGGATTAAGATGTCCCACCACCACCTCCCCTTTAGCCTCTCCGCTTTCTAGCTCTACTAGACATACAAAACAGCATCCTAGAATTTTATTCCGGGTATTCTAGAACTTAGTGGAGGGATTGAAATCAGTGAACTCAGCATGCTGATACTTCTGACTCTATCACAGAACTAGAACACAATACCAGAACAGTTGCTATTTATTAAAAGCCAGCAGCTGGCACAAAAATTCACTTTTGATTTTACTTTGCAATAACAAACACACACACAAAAATCATATATTTTTTTAAAACCTCTAGAAATCAGTCCAGAAGCAAGTAATAAGACATGACAAGGTGTGGGTTATGGCCTGATAACAGCATGCTCCAGTTGTGTTATGAGGCACAAGGCGCTTACGCTGAGTGCCTTTAGCACTTGGGAAAGTGCTGTTATCAGGCCATAACCCACACCATGGAGTGTCTTATTGCACTTAGAAAATAGGCTCCTAAGTAGAAGTTAAAAGTACAAAATAGAAAAAAAGCTGCTAAAATAGAAAACATTAGGAAAATAAGAGGTATTTCAGTTACAGGAGTTAAAATAGCTCCTCCATTTCCTGTCCTGCCCTATATTGTGTAGTGTATTTGGCTTGGTCTGTAGTAGATTGTCCCCCCATTTAGGTTAAGTTTCCCCTCTCCTTGAGCCACAGACCCACACACTGTAGGTGCTTTTCATTTGTGCAGAGTGTGAAAGTCTGTGTTTTTGAAGTGACAATGGTGGTATTACAGGGAGCGAGTCTGTCCCTCTTCAGCTGCTGTAGTGTACAGAGTGTTTCCCTTCAATGCCTCTGGCAAGGGAGCATGTTTTTCAAACTGAAGGGAACAGGCAGTGCTTTTCATTTGACTGGATCTGTCTCTCTGTACAGTAGCTTAGAATTATGGTGATGGTCGGGGGGGG
This sequence comes from Neoceratodus forsteri, assembly GCA_016271365.2. Lineage (NCBI taxonomy): Eukaryota > Metazoa > Chordata > Ceratodontiformes > Ceratodontidae > Neoceratodus > Neoceratodus forsteri. Next base: position 1,396,664,768 of record CM028129.1, on the reverse strand, counting down.
GTTGCTGTGCCACTGCCGCTGAATGCAGTGATCAGCGGAGACGCTGAAGAACCTGGTGACAGAGTGTGGACTATAGAGAAACTGGTGCACTGCTGAGAAATTAGCAGGAGAGCTACGACCGGCAGCTACCAGTAAGTTGTGTAAAAAGTATGTGTGAACAGGTCAATCAATTGGCTTTTCATTTAATGTACTGCTTGTCACTGACTTATGGTTTAGCAGTTAGGTTTTGCACATTGCGGTTTGCAATTGGCTTTTCAGTTTGATGTTGGTTCTTGGGGTGTGCAGTGATACCCAAGGTTATGGGGTTTTCTATGTGGTGTGGAGTGCCAATTGGGAAGCTATGGGCTGATAAGGACACAGCTCATAGAGGCTATCAGCCAATCAGAATGCAGGAAAAGTTGTACCCATTTTATAAAGCTCCTCAAACAACAGACAAGATCACAACAGCAACCATTCATAGGCTGCCACAACAACAGATCAGAAAATATAAAAGATATGACACATTCAAAATCAGGGAAAGCTGAAAAAAAAATTTGATGTACTATTGCATATTAAGCATACAAAACTAGACAAACTCAATGTTTAACCACCCCCCCCAAAAAAAAAACCACCGAAGCAGCCAAAATGCCCAGAAATGATACCTAGGTCCTCAAGATTAGAAATCAGAAAAGGTACACATAGAAACTATTAAACTATAATAATAAAATGACCTACATCAGAGCTGACCATTCACAAAAGAAATGTGATGACTACCCTGACTCCCAACCAGCATCTACCACACAAATGTTACTCCTTCATGGAGACAACAATGTTATCTTTTGGGCTGGCCTGTCTGCACAGTGGTAGCACTACTGCTTATGGCACCAGCAGCCTGGGTTCAGATGCAAACTTGGGTGTTGGATGGACAGAAGGAGGAGCATCAAGCACTTGTATGACTGCTCTCCTCCTCTGGGGATGGGGAGGAGGGCACAGAGCCTAGCATTCTCCTGCCCCCTAGCAGACACTAGGAAGTGAGCAGTCTGGGGCTGCCTGAAGTGCATGGAGGTGCAGTGTTGACGCACATCGTGTGGAAGCATGTGACATGCATCACAATGGCATTGCATGTCCACAACTCCTGGGCAGAAAAGAGAAATTTCCTGCCCATAAAATGACACTGGTCACCTTCAGGCCTCGTACCTGGCTATCCAGACCCTGTTCAGTGCACTGGGCTCTGTTCAGTGGGGGATGGGGAAGCCCACTGACCCTGCTGGGGAGGCATGTCCTTGGGGAAGATGCACGTAGGTACTGTAAGTTCTGAAGGATGCCAGGGTGACAGGACTGGGTGACTGGTAGAAAGGGGCCAGTTGGACAGAGACAGAAAAAAAAAAAGAATAAAAACAAAACAAGAAAAGTTCACTTTCACAATCACCACAATTGACACAAAAGAAAAACATTTTAAATTTCAAAAATGCTGTTATTGGCACTTACTGTACCTCTGGGAGCTCCACACAAACACAGCCACTCAGCTGCTGCCAGAATTCTATATTCATATATAGTACATACAGATATAGTACACCTTGATTTCAGCAAGGCCTTTGATGCAGTCCCCCACAGGTGGCTGGTCAAAAATTAGAGACCTGGGGTGAAGTCAAGTTAGCAAATTGGGTAGAGAACTGGTTGAAGGGAGTAGAAAACAGACAGGAGTAGTCAATGAGGAGTTTTCAGAAGTAAGGGAAGGGACTAGTGGGCTGCCTCAGGGGTCAGTACAATGACTGGTCCTATAGGCTGGCCCTACATGCCCACTATGTGGAGTACCAGGGGGCAATTTCCTGTAAGAAGGCATAATTCCTGTCTAGGGAAATTGCTGTGGGGAAAAACAGACCATCTCAGTTATTTTGGACAGTAGACAGGTTTCTTCACCCTGTCTGTCAGCAGCCGAGAAAAGTGTTGTCATCCATCTTGTGTGAGGAATTTGCTCTGTTTTTCTCCGACAGAGTGTCAGCCATCCAGTTGAGGATCTCACCAGGGAGGCATTTGCCTTGCAGTGGTTGGCTGAGGGGCTCTGGGGCACTTTGCCTATCTGGGAAGATTTTAGGCCAGTGGAGGTGTCTGAAGTGACTAGGGTGATCTTACAGCTGAAGCACTCTTCTTGTGAACTGGAACCAGCCCCGATGCATTTTTTAATGGGATGTGTCAAGGCTGTTGGTCCGATGTTTTCCAGGATTGCCAGGTGCTCGATGGCAGATGGGGTCCTCCCTGTGGCTTTGAAAGAAGTGCTGGTAAGGCCCCCCCCCTTAAGAAATCTTCCCTCGACCCTGACATCCCGGTGAATTACCATCCTATCTCCAACCTGCCCTTTCTGGGCAAGATTGTTGAGAAGTTAGTGGTACATCAGCTCGAGGATCTCCTGGTGTCCTCAGACATCTGTCAGCCATTTCAGTCAGGTTTTCAGGATAGACACAGCACAGAAACTGCTCTAGTGAGGGTGCATAATGATCTGCTCAGAGCTAGAGATAGAGGTGACAAATCAGTTCTTGTCCTCCTTGATCTCTCTTCAGCATGTGACACTGTGGACCACATTATGCTTCTTGATCAGCTCTGAGTTTTGAGGACTTGCTGGTACTGTCATCAGGTGATTTGAGTCCTATCTCTCAAACAGGGTTCAGCGGGTAGTGATGAGGAATTTCGCCTCTTCCCCAATGCCCCTGTTTTGTGGAGTGCTGCAGGGCTTGATCTTGTTGCCGATGCTGTTTGTACAGTACATGCTGCCCCTGGGTGAGATCATTCGACAGTACAGTGTAGAGTTTCACTGTTATGCAGATGATACCCAGCTGTATTTGTCTTTTGCCCCTGGAACATCAGGAGCAGTTGATGTGCTTAACATCTGTCTGACTAAAATGAATGACTGAATGGCTTCCAGCTGGCTGAGACTCAACCTGGCGAAGACGGAGGTACTAGAGATCGAGCCTGGTCATGGACATGAAGGATTGCCACCGGGGGCTGACTTGGGGCTTTTCCTGGGTCCTGCTCCATTGGTGGCTGCCCCGAGGGTGTGAAATCTGGGCATGATCTTTGATAACAGACTGACTTTTGAAGATCAGGTGTCATCTGTTGTCAGTAGTGGTTTCCACAATCTGTGGAACATTGCCCGGATTAAGCCCCTTGTTCTGTTCAAGAACCTGCCGATACTAATGCATGCTTTTGTGACCTCCAGGCTTGACTATTGCAACTCTCTATACTTCAGGGTCACAGGAGGGACCCTCTGCAGGCTTTGGCTAGTGCAGAATGTGGCGGCCCAGTTACTGATGGGCCTCTTGAGGTCCAGTCATGTGACTCCAGTCCTGCAGGCTCTACACTGGCTGCCAGTCAGGTGGAGGGTCCTTTTCAAAGTGGGTCTTCTCACCTTTAAGGCCCTATATGGACTGAGTCCTGGTTACCTGTCTGAACTCCTGACACTAATGACCTTTGCTCACTACCTCTGCTTCTCTTCGAGGGGCCTCTTGGACATTCCCAGGGTTCAGCTCAAGACCTCAAGAGATGATGCATTTAGCATCTCTGGGCTAACCCTGTGGAATTTATTATCACCTTTTGCCCGGGAGGCTCCCTCAGTTGAGGTGTTCAAGCGGAGGCTGAAGGCCCACCTCTTTGTCATGGCTTTTCCAGTTTTCTGAGTACTTCCTGTTCTAGTCCCTGTGATAGCCTGAAACCCCTTTTTAATTTATTTTAAATTGTTAGATTTATATTTAAGTATTGTTATTGTGTTACCTATTTATGCTGTTTCATATTATGTATTGTTTTAACTCTTGTTAGGCACCCAGAGCCTCTGGGATTGGGAGCCCTACAAATAAAATTGCCTTGCCTTGCCTTCAATATTTTCTTTTATGACATAGGTGAAGGTAGCAATGGCAAGATCTTCCTCTTTGCAGACTTCACAAAAATCTACATAAGGTTAGACACAAAGGAAGGGAGAAGAGAGCTAAGGAAGGATCTGGGCAGGTTGGAGAGCTGGTTCATGATTTGGCAGCTGAACTTTGACACTGAAAAATGTAAAGTAATACACACTGGGAGAAGGAACACTAGCATGCAATTTATGTGATGGGTGTGGTGATGCTGGTTAGCACTGTGGAAGAAATAGGATTTAGTGATGATGATACCTGAGACTCTAAAAATATCTGCACATTGCAACTTGGTGGTGAGCAAAGCAAAGAGAGTGGTGGGATGCATAGCAAGGGTGATAAGCAGTAGAAAGCAGGAAGTGATTGTACCCCTGTACAGGTCACTGAAGTGACCTTATCTGGAATATTGTGCAAGATACTGTACTGAAGCCCACACCTGAGGAAAGACTGCAATAAGGTGGAGGCAGTACAGTGCAGGGCAACTAAGATAGTCCATGGCCTTGGGGATATGGTATACGAGGAGAGACTGCAGGACTTGAACATTCACTACTTTGAGAAAAGAAAAAATGGGGTGACATGATTGAGACATCTAAGTACCTGCATGGGATAAATAGAGTAGATACCAAGGAATGGTAACAGTTTGTGTCCTTAACTAGACTGCAAATACTGTGTAACTATGCTGTAACTTCTCTGTAACTACGTTGCAGTTACATGTAACTACTATGTAGTTGTTAGCTAGTTTCACATATGGGTATGGTATAGTTATGCAACTTGTATACATGTGCAACTACTACAGTCTCCTTTTCAGCAGAAATAACTTCATTCTGACAAGTGTAACTACACATGTAACAGCTGTTGCAAAGTGTGACAGAAAATATATTGTGCAACTACCACTATCTCTTCTGGCATTGTGTTATTTGTTCATATTTAGATGATGTTCCATGTCGGTATGCCAGTTTTACATGAACTTACAAGTTAGTAAACATGCAGTCTAATATTGTGAATTGATATGTAACTGTACACAAAAATATTTAATTTGCATATTTACTAATTGGCACTATAACAATATTGTGGCTAAGAAATAATGGTACTGTTTTCACAGTTGATGCCTAGGTAACATGTATTTGCAGTTGTACATACTTACATTTGCAATATGTCAGTACTGTAGCTGTGATGTAACTTCTCATTCAGAAATCAATCCCTCATGAACTTACTGTTTACTAAACATGCAATCTAATATGAGACCCTTTTCATGTAGGCAGCAGGGAATGTGCCAAATGTGCATTCCCAGGCCTGGTGATCAACAGCAGCCATTCAATTGGACTGTCCACCAGCAGACTGGATCCTGCACTCTGTGTGGATAGGGGAATTGTGGGTTGTGGGTGGTCTTCCCATTACTGCTGTTTTCAAGTAAGGGATCTACTGGTCTGCCTGTGTTTAGCATCTTGCCTCCAGCCCTCATGGTATAGTCAGAGAGCTGGGATTGCTTGATGAGAAGGATGATGCTATGGCAGCTACACCGTTCAGCCAGTGGGAAAGGAATGTAATGGCTAAGGAAGGTTTCCTGCCTGTGTATCCTTTGCCACCCACCACCACTCCACACAGCACATCAGTAGTAAAGCATGGTATGTAGTCATGCCCCACCCCCAGCCACCCATCTGGCAGTAGCAGACCAGGAGTGTGGATGTAGAAGAGGTGTAGATCAATGTCAAAGAAGCAGCAGATTTCTTAGAAACTACAGCACTGTTAGAAGCCAGTAAGTAATTATATAAATGATGTGTATTGTATAGGTAAACAATGTAGTTGTATAGCAATTAATAATATTAGATTGCATGTTTATTAAGCAATATGTACATGAGGGAATGATTTCTGAAGGAAAATATATATCAGAACTAACATATTGACATTCAATGTAAGTGTATAGTAGTTACACCCTTCTTCTTATGCTTTAAGTATCAGTTTCTGCGTACTTACTTTGCAAATACATGTTAGTTAGGAATTAACTGTGGAAACAATGCCACAGAAGCAGTACATTCCTTAGTAACTACAGCACTGTTACACCCTTCCTCTTATACTTTAAGTGTCAGTTTCTGCGTACTTACTTTGTATGTACATGTTAGTTAGTCATTAACTGTGGAAACAATGCCACAGAAGCAGTACATTCCTCGATAACTGTAGCACTGTTAAAAGCCAATGTGTAATTGTGTAAATTAATTATTTTTATTGTATAGCAATTTACAATATTAGACTGCATGTTTATTTTTAGTTCTTTTTTTTGGTTGCACAGCATACATGTGGAGGCTCTGTGATTCCAACCCAGTTCTCTAGGTTTTCAGGTCAGTGCTTTTAACCACTATGCTATACTGCAGTAAGTTCATAAGGGAATGATTTCTGAAGGATAATTTTAAGTGTCACTAACTACATTGTAACTACAGTATAACCACATTGTAACTGCACTACTATGTAGTTGTTAACTAGTTTCACAATTCATGTTATGTACTTATATAACTTTAAATGTGCTGCTTTTGTGAGATTGACCCACACCTCTACTGCACCCACACCCCTGTCCTGCTGCTGCCCAGGTGGGTTGCTGGGGGTAGGGCATGACTACCCTGAAATGAGAGTCCTAATTTTTCTTGTTTTAACTAGGAATTAGTGCTTCTACTTTTATTTTATTTTTAGTAGTTTTATAATGATAGAATTTTATTATTTTATTTTATTTTTAGTTAAAATTTGTGCCTTCTAATAATTAGCTTTGTCATGTGATCCAGGTTTGTCAGGTGTATTTAACTGGCAGTTACTAGCTAGGCATAATCATTTGGGATGCTACAGGGGAACTGTAAGCTACTATTTCTTTTGCGGGTCAGAGGAATACCATAGCACTTTCTGAGTTGAACCCTAAACACTGATGCTATACTAGCTAGCAAGTAAGCAAGTAACTGTGAATGCTGCTTGTTATTTAGCTTGTAGTAACTCTATAGAAATTATTTTGCTGTGGCCTGCTGTGTTTGTAGTTTTACCCACTGCTCTCACTACTCCTCGTGAGCCTCAGTGTGAGAGAAATTGATTGTATTGATAGTCTAGCCTAGCCAATACCTATGAAGTAAGTAAGTGAAATAGAACAATAAAAACATAGGCCCAAATATTCAAAAGGGATGCGCCATGCGCAACAGAGATGCGCCAGCGCAAGTACAAAAATGCGCCATTGTGTGATATTCAGTGAGAGGCAGCTGTGCTGCACAACTTGCAATGCGCAAGAGCGCAATGGTAATGAATGCATGCACAACCGTAGGGGGAGGAACCATGAATAAATGGTGCAGTGCGATATTCAACAGCATGTGCCATATGCAATAGGGGAGCTAGCAGAAGTTGCATGATAGCGAAAATGATCCAAAATAAAAAGGAACAAGAGAGAGGCACAAGAACGCTACAGGGAAGACAGAGGTGGGAGCGAGGTGACAGCAACAAGACAGAGGGTAGCAGTGAGCAGGACTGGGCAGGAGCAGGACAGGGCACACCTGGAAACAACCAGGAACAGAACAGGAGTGGGGAGCCTGTGGTACTGTGCAGGAGTGACAGGGAAGTGCCACAGTGGACTGAGGGCTGTGGCAGTAGGCAGGACAGCCAAAGGCCAGAGGTGTACCCAGTGCAGGGGGAGCATCACAAATGGACAGCAGGGGGAACGGGATAACAGCTGCCGAGGGGGAAACACCAGCCAGGGACATGGCCAGTGCCACCTTCCAGATGGAGGTGGTAATGAGGGGTGTGAGAAGGCAGGCAGCAGGGGGGTGCAGCCATGGAAGGGCCCATCAGTGGTACACCCCCAACAGGCAGTACTGAGCCCGTACCACCTTCGAACACTACTCTGACACAGAGATTGTGGGCTCATACCTCCTGAAACGGGTGATTCTGAGGCGGCTCTGTGAGCTGTGCAGTGATGAGATGCAGGCACCCACATGACTGAGCCATGCTCTGTCAGTGGAGACAAAGGTGACAGCTGTCATGTGCCTGCTTGCCACAGGCACCTTCCAGAGACCAACAGGGGACACAACAGGCATAACCCAGTCAGCCGCGTCACGTCTACTCACACAATTCCTCAGAGCACTGCTGCCACATGCTGCGGAGTACATCCATTTCCCCAGCACACAGGTGGAGCGCACAGCACACATACTAGAGTTCCACAGGGTAGCACGTATGCCTGGCATGCTCGGGGCCATTGACTGCACCCATGTGGCCATCCACATGCCACCTGGCCCAGACGGTGTGTCCTATATCATCTGGAAAGGTTATGCCAGCATCAACTGCCAGGTGGTGTGCGATGCCAGGGGATGCATAACTAATGTCCGTGTCACGCACCCTGGGGGAGCACATGATGCCCTCATCTGGCACCAGTCTACACTATGCTACAGGTTTGAGAGTGGGGACATCCTCACTGGCCACCTAATGGGTGAGTATGCACATCACGCAGGACGACATGAGCAGATGTGGGGGGGTGTATAGTCAGAGGTGCCATGGGTACTGGCCTTGACGGCCCATGGCGGAGTGACGCAGACCACCATACTAATGTCCACACTCTACACGCAGGTGACAGTGGCTACCCACTCCGTCCCTGGCTGCTCACACCATACCGGTGCCCCACTACCCCATCGCAGCAACGGTACAATGAGGCACATGCCACCACATAGAATGTCATCAAGTGGGTGTTCAGGATGCTGAAGGCATGTTTCTGGTGCCTGGACATGTCTGGCAGTGCTTTACAGTACAGCCCCTCAAAGGCTTGTGGGCTATTCCTGGCCTGCTGTATCCTGCACAACATGGTCAACGACTGTGGGATAGCCATAGAGGTCGAAGAGGGGGACAGCGATGGGGACAATGAGGATGTCGGTCCAGACGGTGATGGGCAGCCACCCCCTGGGTGAAAGGACCCCTGCCTGATCCAGGTGTCACAGCTGCACTGGGACACCATCACAGAGAAGCACTTTGGCCAACACAGGTAGGTCACGTGTCCATGTGCAACCACCAATGGCAAGGGCACAACCCACAGACAGGCATGGATGAACCCCAGGGGTGGATGGTGGCAAGGGAAAGGGTCTAAGCATGGAACCACACACGCCATCAGGGATGGGCAGGACCAAACATGATACACACACACACACACACACACACACACACACACACACACACCACAAGACAAGCACAAGGGGTAGAAGGCACGCCAACCCTGACTACAACTCCTAGCCACACACAGGTCCACACATGACCATGCCCAGTGGCCATCACTGTGCATGTCTCAGATGCTGGGCACCATTGCACACTGGCAGACAGTGCAACGCAGTCATCATCATGCACACGCCACAGTGGCCAGCAGCCGGGAGGGTGTGCACATGGACCGTGTGTGTGTGTGTGTAGGGCCAGGTACCTCACCTGTGTGTCGCACATTGCACAACACACTGCACACAGGGCAGTGGCAGACAGTGGTCATGGCGGGAGACAGGTCAGTCACATGGCACAGTGCCACAGCCACCATGGATGCAACCTGCCAGCCATGCCAGGCTGACCATTGACTTCATGGTGTGGCACCAATGGACCCGGTGTCGACATGGAAGGTGTCGCACGATGTCGGGAATGGGGTGGATGTGACACTGCGCAGTGTCTGCGGCACATGGGCAATGAACTGGGTGCCCAATGTGGCCATAACAGCTGTGAATTCTTGTGTCTGCCTATCAATGGCAGTGGTCACATCCTCCCGCTGCCGGGCCATCTCTGCTAGGAGCAGACCGTGGTCTCTGCTGTGCCACTCCTCTGCCTGGTGCAGTACCTCACTGAGTGCATCCATCGCTGTCACAAGCTGCAACTGCTGATCCACTGAAGCCTGGAGTAGGCGGCTGTGCTCATCAAAGAGATCATCCGCCGGATGGGCATGCTGTCCCTCATGGTGTTCCTGGCCATGCTGGGCAGCACCCCTTGACGATGGGAGCTGCACACCACAGCCATGCTGGGGCACGTCCACACATGGTGCACTGACACTGCCCCCGACACTGTTCCCCTGTTGCCATTGGCCGACTACTGGCATTGCCCCTCCGGCTGCCAATCACCAGGGCTCACCGGTGCCGCCGCAGTGGCTGCAACAGCCCCATGGCCAGGACGCACACCAGTGCTGCCCCACTGGGGAATACAGGCACAGGCTGGGACTGTGATGTCATGCAGGCCTTCATGGCAGCACCTCCCATGGCTACACCCATGCCGTTTCCTGCTGTGGGACCATCCTGCAGCCCACACGTATCACTGTCTGGGATGCGTGATCCATCATCATCAGTGCCTGATCTGGCACCAGTCCATGTCCCAGCATGCTGGAGTCTGTGGCTGCTGTCACACTGGGGCACAGGCAGGGCCCCGTCCGCACCCGCACCACCATCTTCAGTCCGGACAGACAGGCAGGTATGTGGTGGTCCTGACCCTCGGACACCTGTGGAGCTGGATGGGTGCTCCTCCGTGTTCTAGGCATCACCCTCGGTGGACACACCCACCACTGCTGACCCACGTAGATGCTCAGGAGCTGTAAGGGAACACAGTAGCATTAATGTCTCTGCCCTACACTGTGGCATTCCCCCCATCTCCCACACAGTGACAGCACAGGACCTACCGTGCAGTGACGGACTGCCACCTGTCTGGAAGCCACCACCTGGAATGCCCTCTATGGCACAACACCGCATGCTGCCGGCCACCCACTCTTCCTGTGGCATCAGGCGTGGAACATCCAGCTGTCCACCACCGGTTGCAGCATGTGCTGCCCTGATGGCAGCCACCTTGTCCTTAATCCTCCTCTTGTCCATGCTGACCTTCTTTTTACATTCCTGCATAGACCGCTGGTGACTGCCATGCTGGTTCATGGCATGCACAACTTCACCCCATGCCACAGCATGGGCCTGTGGTGTTCCCCGCTGTCCGCTAAGCAGCAGTTCCCTGTTGAGGTAGGCCTTGAACAGGGTATCTGATTCTGCCCGGGGGAAGTTGGGCCTCCTCCTTCTCCCACATTCCTGTTCCTTCTCTTCCTCACATTCGGTCATTATAGAGCCTATGGGAATGACAGGTGTTACTTTTGATTGTGCAGTCTCATGCATCTCTCACACACCACAGTCCACACTTCCAAACAGCATGTAGCCCACCACAATAGACTGCAATACCAAACTATGTCCTCTGCAGCCCCGTGTCACATTTATATAGCGCAAGGCATGCAAATGAGGTGAGGCGCAACTTTAAGTGGAGCTAATGCAGTGGCTGCGCCATGGAATTGCTGATGAGCTGATTTGCATATGCTGGCTGAATATCATGCTGTTGTGCCTTGCGCAATTGTGTTGAGTGTGCTCAGGCAATGGCGCAGTTCTGTGACGTGCTCGGTAGGCACCACATGGTGCATGCCCGGGGTGCTGATGCCGACGCCTGCTGTGCCAATGACTTGCTGAGCACAGGAGGCAGTGCAGGGCATGGTCTCCACTGTGCCAGTGGTGCTAGTGCACTGTTCTCACATGTGGCGCTCATGCCCTGGAGCGCCATAGGTGCCATGGTGCCACAGCATGGTAGGCCACTGCAGGGCATCACACACAGGCACCCTACCATGCTACACATGGGGAGTCCCAATAGTGCTGTGGTGGTCCATGTGCGACAGACCCTTGACCCTGCAGTCGACCTTTGCCCCCTAGGCACCATGCGTCCACATGGGTGCACCCCTATCGCACAGTTCAGTGACAGCACAATAGGGAATGGCAACGCTGTACCATGCAGCATTGGTACATGGGGGATGTGTGCTACAGAGTGCCATTTTGTGATCTGGCCTGCATGAATGATGGCACACAGGAGAGCACCACAGTGGAGCACGCTAAAGCTGGCCAATCTTGTGGCTATTGTTGAGCCCCATGCTGGGGCCCTGTTTGGGGAAGACCCTTTGGACAGGTCTAGAAGCTCTGTGTGGGAGGAGGTGGCAGAGGCAATGGAGGAGGCCACTGGGATTGCCCACAGCATAGAACAGTGTCACCACCGCTATGGGGACCTCCGGCAGAGGGACCCTGATAGGCTGGTCATCTAGGGGCACATGCCAGGTGAGACACCATGCCACATCCAGGTAGGTGCTCCATCCATACACTGGTAGTGTCCGTCCATCCGGGTATCACGGTGTGCATGTGTCCACCATGCAGGAGGGTAGGGTCTGTCCAGTGTGGGTGGTTGTGGGATTGCAGCATGACTGGGCTATGTGGGATTACACACACACCAGGGTCAGGCTTTGCTGCTGGTTTGTACTGATGCTCCCCTCTCCGTGTGTGCACCCTAGGCCCTGAGGAGCGATGCCATGCTTGGGAGGTGAGAGCACAGCGCAACAGAGATGCTGCCCAGCAACAGGGATGAGGTGGAGGGGCCATAGTACAGCAGCTCCCGGCTGTTGTGGATGCAGGTGAGTGCCTTTCTTCCAAGAACTTCTGTGCATGCAGTGTTGAAGTGTTGGCGGTGGGGAATGGCCACCAGCCCTTGACACCACCGCCATGCATGCCACATGGTACACTCAGCACTGTCCTGTGGCACTGCATGTGTGGGTGTGCATTGCTGGTGGTCCGTGCATGCACTAGGTACATGGCTGTGCCACTGCCTTTGCACCACATAGCCATGTCACTGTACAACCATGGTGGTGCTGTGCGGGACTTGGGCGGTGGCCCATGGCTGTATGCCAGGCACAGTGGGTGGGCTGCAGGGGAATGGACAGTCACACATATTGACTCTGCTCCCTTGTCCTAGGTGGACATCATGGTTGGCCATAGAATGTGGCATGCAGGAGCTGCTGCAACTGGCGTGGGCATCCCTGATGATTTTGGAGAGGATGGAGTGGGATTGGGTCCATAGAAGAAGTACCCGGAGGTGCCACAGGAGTGGAGAGTGGGGCAGGTAATAGGACCTCCATGCCCCCTGAATCACCCAACCCCCCTGGACCCACCCTCACACCCCTTCTTCCCTTTCCCATTTGTTCACCCCTGCCCCAGGCCTGCCCCACCTGGTTTGTGGCCCTTCCCCCCACCCTTGTAAATAATTGTAAATATGTTTGTTTGTTACCTTTTTCAATACATGCATTTTGTTATGACAACTGTGGTGGTCTCTGATTTGCAGCGGGCTACAGGTGCTTGGCTGCAGTGGTGTGCATGGTGTCAGGTGTGGTGCAGACATGGGCATGTGTGTGTCCAGCAGGGACCCACCTATGGTGTGGGTGGGGGACTCAGTCACTGTCTGTGGTATGTGTGTTGTTCTCTGTGCACTGGACACCTGTGTTTAGTGGTCCACGGTGCATGCACTGTGGCCATGGTGCCCCTGTAAGACTGTCCATGGCCTGTGCAGCTGACACCCTTGCATGTCTGAGCTATGCATGGTCTGCTGGCATGTCAGTGGTTGCTGTCCATGCTGGACACCCCCTGTACCCGGTGCAATGCCGGATTGCCTCCTGTCACCGGTATGGTGCATGTCCACCTCAGGTGGCACTGTGGCCTCCACTGTTATTGTCCCTCCTCCATGCTGTCACTTGTGTCTGTTGCAGGGGACATGCTCCAATGTCTGTCACTTGTACTCCGGCCTCATGCTGATGGCGTACAGATTAATGATGCATGCGCAGGGTGGCTGGTACACCTGTGCCATGGAGGGGTGCTGGCCATGGGTACATGGCTGCTGTGGCCGCATGCCAGAGGGTTTATTGCCCCACTAATGTGTCCCTGTGTTGGTGTGCCCTTGGGTATAGGTGGGTGTCCGTGCACTGTGTTGCATCCTGTGTGGCACATGCTTCCATGCACCATTGTGAGCATCTGTGCTGGCTGTTGGGGCCAGTGCTGGGACAGGGTGTGAGCTTGGGTGAGTGTGCGGGGTGCTGTACCACTGGTGGTGGGGTCCGTGGCAGGCCCTGTCGCATGCGGGGTACCTCATGTGCCAACTCAGGGTTGGTATCTCAGCTGTACCTCAGGGGGGCCATGCAGGGTGGCACTGTGTCTGCATTTGTTGCATTGGTGGCTGATGCTGCCTGCTGCAGGGTGCTCATGGTGAGGCTGCCTTGCATGGCTCCATGGTGCACAGGGTTGCATTGTCACAGTGGGGGTGGTGGCATGCATGGGGTGACATGCACTGTTGGGTGCTGCTCCTGGGCAGGGTGTCTGGGGATGGCTGTGCATGGTGTGCTCTGCATTGGTGGGATGGTGTAGCAGGGGGTGGCCAGACCTCCTTGTGTTCCAGTCACAGCTTGCCAGGGGGGTGTGCTGGGGCACCATGCCCCGGCTGTGGGATTGTTGCTGGTGTCCATGGGCTGGTGGTTCTACCAGCTCTCCTCAGGTTGTGCAGTTCATGGGTTGTGGGGGGTGATGTCTGTTCTGCTGTGTGCTCCTCTGCCCATATCTTCCATGGGTGGTGAACCCCTGCATCCTGTTCCTGCGCATCCCTGGTTGTGCTGATGCACTGCTACCCTGCTCCACTGTGCATCCCTGGTTGTGCTACTGTACATCAGACCTCTGCCACTGCGCATCCCTGGTTGTGCCATGGCACGGTTGGGGCAATATTCAGTTGTGTTGCGCAAGTGCATCTTGGCCTTCACAGTGTTTGAATATCGCACGTGTTGCACATAGGTGCACTGAACTCGTGCCTGCTCCTGCTATTGCACTACTTTGTGGTGCAGTTTGAATATCTGGGCCAAAGAGTTTAAGACTGAGGGATAAAAACTTGAAGTTTTATTTGATCTGAATCTGGGTCACAGCTGTTAGCAGAATAAAATACCTTGTGCATGCCTGTTTATTGTTCAGTTTACATAGAGTTTGTTTTCTGAGTCTTGTATGCTCTTTGTTGTTTCTGGGTAGGAAAGTTAAGTGTTTTCATTTTTCCCTTAATACACTGGAATGAAGACATCTGGTGTTTGCTAATTTTATGAGAAGCTGTGAACTGCCTGCTTGCACTTTTTCTCCAGTATCCGTTCCGTGAAAAGTAGCTCTCAAATGGATTCAAGCATTGTCCAAGAAGGGTTTTTAGAGACTTTTGGAACTTGTTTGGCAAGCGTCTTTTGAATCTATTCCCAAAGAACTGGAGCGGATTATTTGTCTACAAGCAGTAATAAGTGACCCTCGTTATGACTTTCCTGAAGGCGCCAGTTTTTGCACCAAGTAAACTTTTAAAACTTCCTGCTCTTTGTGTGTGCTCTATAATTAGAGTTTATGTTCATTTATGTTTATGTTCATTTGCTGCTAGTGTTAGATTAAAGGGCTGCTGGTGTCACAGGGAAAAGATAAAGAATACTAAATATCGAATACTGATTCAGACTCTTTGGAACTTTGCCTTTTGTTGCAACTTTTCATGGTAATAATATATCAAAGTGAAATATAGAAAGTTTATATGAGTTAGATGTTTGATTAAATCTTTTGCTTCTGGCATATTTTTCTCTAGCTTAAGTTATTAAATTATTAATAAGAGCAGTTGATAGGTAGATATAGAACTCAAAGTTACTGAGTAGAGTTATAGCTGTCTCTTACGAATATTGTAAAAACTGCAAATAGAATTATACAGAAAAGGGGGGAAATAAATCAGTGAATGAAAAGAAAAAAGCCCAACAAAAGATAAAGCTAAAAGGTGATTTGAATAAAATTACACATTTTTTAAATAATCCAGAAAAGCATATTGAGCTAAGAGGGAAGAAGAAGGTTAAAAGGAAAACGTTTGAGCCTAAAATGATGTCATCTCCTGCATTAATACATGTATGTACCCATTATCTAATGAATTACATTAGAAAATTGGAGGATGAGATACAAATAGCTGAAATACATAAAAGGGAAAAGAAGACAAGTGGTATTGGCCCTGAATTACATGTCTCTGATTTGATTAACATAGAAGAGAAGAGAGTGTGGAAAGACAGACTGGACAAAATGTCATAAATAATAGAGATGATGAGGCACATAATAACTGGTTGTCTAGCAATTGCCTGTTAAATGACAAAGGGAAGCTAATCTCGGGCGATGATTGTATAACCAGGGAACCAATATGCTTGTTAAGCTCAACTCAGGGATTGGAAAATCAGGATGTTAATAGTGGAACCTTCTTAGAAACATACGATTCCTTTCTGTCTCCATATATTGAAGAGTATAATATCAATGTGCCATCTAATCATGAATTAGGCAAACATTTGCAACAAAGGCAGTCACAAGATTTGGATGTTCTGGCAGCAGAACAAATAAATCTTGATGAAGAAGTGGATGGAAACACAAGTCATCTGGGCAAATTTAAAGGAGAAGGTGGTGATGGGAATGATTCATTACACAAAATTCTGTTGGATTTAAAGAAAGAACAACACTTTAGCAATATTCAACTTTTGGAATTGGTTACCTTTTTTGTGTTTTTATGGATATATATGTTAAAAATAACAATAACAATAACTGTGATTATGGTGGTAATGGTGGTAAGGGTGGAAAACAAGAAATGGTAAATGAGTACATAGCTAGAGCTGAGATGGCTGACTACAACAATAATAATGAAAGTAGGATGCCATCTAATGGAGAAAGTATAAACAATGTAACATATAAAGAATTGTTTAAGTCAATAGAAACTATAACAAATTAAATTGCTGCAAAGGAACTTAAAGAAATAGACCTTTTGGTGCGAGATTTAAATAATAGGAAAAAACAGATTAAAGAAGTAAGTTCTAAATCTGTAACAAATGGGAATATGCATCTAAAGAGAAAAGATGTAAGACAGGCTGAAACAAAAATGGAAAAAAAGGAAAAGAAGGAAAACTTGGAAGAGGTAGGCAAAGGTGAATTATTATTGAAGTATATAGCTAGACTCAAAAGAAAAAATCAATCCAAAAGGGATGAATTATTAGCAGAGCAAAAAAATAAAAGAATAGCTGAAGCATACTTATTGCCAACAATATTTGTGCACGGGCTGCCGGAATCAAGAAATGAGAATAATTACACATTGAAATTGGCAGTTTATAATTTGCTTAAAGGTCTGTTGGGGCACACAGTAAATTGGAAAGATATAAAATCAACATAGTGATATAAAACCAGTATAGCAAAAGGATGGATCTGTATAGTCCTCAAAGATGGGGATAAAAGGAGAAAGATTTTGACAAATAAGGAGAAATTCTCAGAGATGGGGATTCTACTGGATATTACTATAAAAGAAAGGCAAGAACAACAGATAAGACAAGATAAAAAGAAAGATAAAGGGGGAATGTGTGAGAATGAAAGGAATGATAAGGTGGAAAATAGCTATTGACAACCAAGGATAACAGCCTATATGGCACCTATTGAAACCGTGCGTAATATAGGGAAAGAGAAAGAAGGTGTCTTTAATAAAAGAGATAGAAGGCAGCTGGGGAAAAGGATTAACAGCTCAGTTGTTCTAGAGATAGATGATCAACTAGATGGAAACAATACTGTATAGCAGGAAATATTAGCTTTCAGTTTATTTTTGCTATATTAGCTTAACTGACAAAATTGCTAAAATAAGCTGATCGCTAATATTACAGGAAGCATAGTGCTGTAATTGGACATGAAGCTGATGCGCTAATTTAACAGGGCACTAAATAGTACTGCATCCCACTCCATGCTAAATAAAGAGGGCGCCAATATAAGCTGCTATACAATATGTTGGAATTGGTTGTTTCAGCAAACACTGTTAGCAGTGAAAGCATGTTAAGTACACAGGAATTGACAAACTGACCAGAGATGGACAATGTAGCCAGTGGCCCCATAGATTTACTTAGTTGGAATGTGGCAGGCTTGAAAGAAAAATTATTATGTAAAGAATGTAAGAAATGGCTAATAAGGATCCCTATTCTATTTCTGTAGGAAACTTGGCTAATAAGGGGGCAATCCAACATACTAGAGGGCTATACTTTTTGAGCAGTAGATGCCAGAAGGGATAAGAAATGTGGCCATCCTAAAGGAGGCTTAATGATTCTAATATATACTTCTATGAAGTATAGAGTGCTGGAGGCTAGTGTGTCCTTTAATTACTTTATGTATATTATTATAGCAAATTATGTATGTAGGTGGGCTCTATTTAATATCTATATTCCTCCAAAATTAAAGTTACAGGACTATGAATCAGTCCTAAATCTGATAGGAAGTAGGGTGGAGTCAGTTAAAAGCAGATTCACAGCCCTAAAAATAATCATGGCTGGGGACTTTAATGCCCATATAGGGAACTTGTTAGAAGAGCAATCTGGGGACTGGGGTATAGATGATGCCCTGAATACACCAATAAGAGCTTCCAAGCAAACAAGTGTGTCAAAATATGGTAAAGTTATTCAATTCTGTGAAAAATATAACCTTAGAGTGCTAAATGGAAGAGCAAAGGGAGACAGAAATGGAGAATTCACATTTTTGACAAAAAATGGTGGGAACATTTTGGATTTATGCCAGATAGAAGTTTTTGATTATAACCTGGTAGAACAATTTAAAGTGATGAGGCTCTGGGATAGCGATCATTTCCCTAGTATATGCAAAATTTATGTTGATTTAGAAGTAAAAACAAAAGATGCGAGAAAGGAATGTGATGCAGATAAGTTTATGTGTATTACATATGGCAAAAGGATTAAGTGGAATGGTTTTACAAAACAAGTTCTGGACAATCTAGTCAGCGCTGGACAAGTAAAAAATATAATAAACAAATTTACATCTAATTGCAAAGTGAAAGGGGATGAAAGAATTGCGATGTATGATGAGTTGACAGCTATTATTGTTGGTACCTTAAATAATCAAAACAGTATAGTAAAACCAATGAATATGGGTGCAGAACATCAATGGTATAATAAAGATGGTTTCATATTAAAGAATGAGATTAAGAGAGTAGGTAAATTAAGACTAAAACAACCAACGATAGATATTCTGAGGGCTTTTCACCTGCTGAAAGCAGAATATACTGTAGATCTGCAGTAAAAGAAAAAAAGGCAAATTATAGGAGATACCTTTGGGGAGAACTTCAAGCTGGTATTGTGAACAAAGTCATGAAGTCATGTTGGACTTTAGTTGCTTATGGATGTAATGAAGAAAATGTGCAATGTAATATTGTAGGCATGGGCCCAGATATTCAAAAGGGTTGCGCATGCGCAAGTCCTACATTGCGCCATTCTGCGATATTCAGCAGGAGGCAGTTACGCCACTGACAACAGGTTGAGCAACAGTGCACTGCAAATGAATGCATGCTCAACAGGAGGGGGAGGAACCATGCATAAACTGCGCAACCCGATATTCAGTCAGGTTGTGCAGAGTTGTGCATGCACAACCCCCAACCTGCGCCTGCACAACTTTGAGCCCAAAAAGATCGTTGAGGGCCACCATGATGAGCGTGCTGTATTGCAGGGTGCAACACAGCAGCTGCCACCCGTGGCTGGCCCCAACTCAGTCCCTGTGCCCCCACCAGCCCGATCGCAGGCAGAACGTTAAAACAACCCCTCACATCTCTCAATGCCCGATCATGGGCAGAAAGTAACATAAACACCCCACACATCTCCGGATGTCTGATCGTGGGCAGAACGTGGAACAAACCCCCAGTGCAACGATCGTGGCAGAATGAGAAAGCCCCCAACCCGAATATTCCCTGTGGTCCAGTGGACTTAGATGCCCGATCGCTGGCAGAATGTCGTTACAACTTCCCCAAACATCTCCCTGGTGTCCAGTGTCTCCCCACCCCACCCCACTCACGAAGCCTCTCCACCCCGCCTCCCCTCTGGCAGCTGGCAGGTAGCATCCCATTCCGCTACCAGCAGCCCACTGACCGGTAGATATTGCGTAGCGTCATCGGCTGCAGCCCATAGCCGTGAGCATGACAGTCCAGATTTGTTCATTCACAAATCTGGACTGTCATATGGTATGGCTGCACGCCCATTGGCTGTAGCTCGCACCATCGGCATGCAGCCCTACCGGACAGTCAGTCGGCGGGCGGTGGGCAGCAGGCGGTGGATGCTGCCACCCGCCGCCGCCGGGGAGCAGGGTGAGGCTTCATGGGTGGGGGTGGGGGACACTAGACACCAGGGAGATGTTTTGGGGGTTGTAATCTCGACATTCTGCCCGCGATCAGGCATTACGGTCCACTGACCACCAGGAGATATTCAGGTTGGGGGTTTTATACATTCTGCCCACGATCGGGCACTGGGGGTTTGTTTCACGCTCTGCCCGCGATTGGCATCGGGAGATGTGGGGGTGTTTCATGTTACTTTCTGCCCGTGATCGGGTATCGGGAGATGTGGGGGAGGTGTTTCATGTTACTTTCTGCCCGTGATCGGCATCGGGAGATGGGGGTGTTTCATGTTATTTTCTGCCCATGATCGGGCACCGGGAGATGTGTGGGGGGGGTGTTTCATGTTACTTTCTGCCCGCGATCGGGCATCGGGAGATGTGGGGGGTGTTTCATGTTACTTTCTGCCCGCGATCGGGCATTGGGAGCTGTGTGGGGGGGAAGAGTGTATTCAGACATACTGCCCGTGATCAGGCTGCAGGGTGCGTCGGTCCCCGACAGCTGCTGCCTGGCAGGGCAGCCAGGCGCAAGTCCTCGGGGATCGGCGCACCTACATGCTAATGGCATGCAAATGGGGTCATAAATAGATGCAAATGGCCCCCCCTGCGCCTTGCATGAATTATGGCCCCATTTGCATGTCACCTTTTGAATATCGGAAATTTGCACATGGCGCAATGGTACTTGCGCCACCTCAAGTTTAATGCTCTACTCTGGCAACTTTCGGTGGCGCAAGTTCCACTGCGCCATGCACAGTGGCTGTGGCTGGGGGGTGATATTCAAAGGAGTTGCTCAATAGCCCAACTCCTTTGAATATTGCCCCAGCCACACCCCTTCGTAACTATTTTGAGCAGCGAAGGGGCTTGCGCCTCAGAATGGTGCAGTTTGAATATCTGGGCCATTATTTCAGAAGATAGTTGGATCAAACATTATAAGAACATTTATAACTGTACTAGGGTAGATTGTAATGAAAACAAGGAAGCCAATGAAAGTATAAGGAACTTTTGTTATAGTCTTTCACTTATTTTCAGTATGGAGGAAGTAAAAAATGCAATCAGTGCACAAAAAAGAAATAAGGCTGCAGGAGGTGATGGTATCCCTGCAGAGCTGTTGCACAATGATTTGGAACTGTGGGCTGTTATTTTTACACAATTATTTAATGATATAAATATTACTCTTTGTTTGCCTCAAGCTTGGAATAAGGGAATAATTGTACTGCTCTTTAAAAAAGGGGATCAACAGGATCCAAAGTGCTATTGCCCTATAACATTGCTTCCTGTTTCACAGAGAATGTATTCTAGATTGATTTTAGATAGGCTGTCGACTTGGATTGATGAAATTGAATATATTTCAAGATTTCAATGTGGCTTTAGAAAGGAATGTGGGACTATGGATCTGATTTTTACATTTAATTATGTGATATTTATGTAAAGAATAAGAAAGGAGCCTTATATGTTGGCTTCATTGATATTAAATCAGCATTTGATCAAGTAAATAGAAATAAGCTATGAAATCTATTGGACAGCCTAGGAATCGATCAACATTTGTTATCTATTTTAAAGAAGCTACCTATTGATACTACAGCAAGCATTAGACATGGCCGCGATGGGGCACTGTCTAAAGAAATTAAAGTTGCCCGTGGTGTGAAACAGGGATGTCTATTGGCACTGATGCTTTCAATCTTTATATAGAAACACTCGTAAGAAATATTAACTTGATTGATACTTTTGCTCCTAAAATAAATAATGTATTTATTCAAATACTTCTATATGCAGATGATGCAATAGTGATTTCCCAAATGGCAGCTGGCTTACATAAAGCAATGTTAAATATTATGGACTCGCTGAGCACTTTAGACTTGGAATTGAATGTAAATAAATCAAAAATTATGGTATGTGGACAACTAAGAAAGATAGTAAAGAATGGGAAATTGGGCAGTGGAAAATTGAGGAAGTGCTCTTCTCTGCACTGAAATCACTGTTAGACATGTGGCTAACTTAGATCTTTAAGAAGTGATTCTAGAATTTTACCCGGAACCTGTATTTATTAATTTTTAAAAAACTTAGTTTGAGGGGATGCCTGGTTATGGATCATCCCAATATTTAATTCCAGCATTTTAGTGGAAACTTTGCACTCTGATTTTCTTATTCTGAATGTTTTGCTGTATGTTGTCTGTATTTATATTCATTCTGTTAGAAATACCACTTTCTCTCAGTGCAGTTTAACCCCTGCAAGGTATACATATTTTTAAATCAAGGATGGAAATGAGAAAGGAAAAGTGTGGCCTACTGGGATTTGAACCTCAGATCTCTGGTATGCCGTTCCAGCGCTCTAACCATTAAGCTACAGGCTCGCTGGTCAAAGTGTCTGAGGAATTTTCCTTACAGCCACACACGCATTCCTTTCTCTAGTGTTGCGCAATTATGCAACTAGAAACCAATGTTAGAAATACCACTTTCTCTCAGTGCAGTTTAACCCCTGCAAGGTATACATATTTTTAAATCAAGGATGGAAATGAGAAAGGAAAAGTGTGGCCTACTGGGATGCAAGGAAAATTCCTCAGACACTTTGACCAGCGAGCCTGTAGCTTAATGGTTAGAGCGCTGGAACGGCATACCAGAGATCTGAGGTTCAAATCCCAGTAGGCCACACTTTTCCTTTCTCATTTCCATCCTTGATTTAAAAATATTCATTCTGTTGGCATTCCTGGTAATGTACAGGGGCAGGGGACTGAGTTGTGATTCAGTTTGAATGAGGAACACAAATATTCATTACCTTGCTGTCTCCACTGGATTTTTTATTGTTTCCCCTGTAATATATACTAATATATTTGTTTTGTTTAGGGTACAGATGTCACTGCACAATTACTTGCTGCTGCTTTTGTCTGCATCTGTTGCATTTGAGTTCCATTTTCTTTTTGAAATGGTTACTTTTGTGTTTACGTTTCTTTTAAAATGTTTAATATTCTGACCATGTGGTTATGTCATGGCTTTTGTTTTCAGATATTTTACTGCATGTTAGGCTTTTTTTTGTTGCATTGTTGAGTAACTTTCTTCACATCCTCATTTAGCCATCTTGCTTTTCATCATTTGTTGTTATATTCCTTGATCCTCTTAATGTAAACTATTGCAAATGACAATATGTTGCCCTTTATAATCTGCCAATGAGCAATACTTGTTTATGGCACTGTGTTACTGGTACCATAGGCATTATATTTAACAGCTTAAAATTGATGTCAATATGAATGTATAATGCTCATGTACTAGCAATTTACCAACATAGAAACATAGAATCTGTTGGCAGAAAAGGACCTCCTGGTCCACCTAGTCTGCTTTAAGGTCCCTACCCTACTGTGTTGCCATGGGCCATAACTGATCTCTAGCCATAAACCCCCCCCCCGCACTCCAGCCCTGTTACCAAGGTCCCTTTATGTGTATCCCATGCATGTTTAAAACTTGTTACCATTTTAGTACCCATTACCTCAGCTGGCAGACTGTTCTAGGTGTCCGCTCTCCTGTCTGTAAGAAGTATTTCCTCATATCCCCTCTGAGTCTTCCCCCCTTCTAGGTATATATCATGCCTCCTTGTCCTTGAACATCTTTTTCTCAGCAGAATCGAACCTTCCTGTACCTTATTGATACCTTTGAGCTATTTGAATGCTTCTATCATGTCTCCCCTTTCCCTCCTTTACTCTAGAGAGTAGATATGTAACTCCCCTGAGTCTTTCCCCATAGGCAACAGTTCCATCATCTCTCATCTTGAGTACAAGTTTAAATTTCCTGGCTACACCCCTGCTTACATACATGATGTATCTTACAGCTGAGGTCTTAAGAGCTGGGTGCCAAGTGAATAACTCCATACAGGTAAAGGGATACAGCTTCATCCCCAAGAGATGCAAACTGGACATGTCACTTTATCGATCATTTAAAATAGCACACGTTTACTTTCACATTCTTACTATGAGGGAAGCAAGTAATATCAACCAGCATGGTTAGCAAACAAATGAACTGACACCTCTGGATGAGTGGGAGAGGGGATACCTGCAAAACAAGTTTATCAGTTTGAAAATGGTTGTAAATTAAGCACTGACACTTAACACAGAAAGAAAATGCACATAAAACACTATAGAGAAGGTTTCAGCTTGCAAAAAAAAAGAGGCAGTACTGGGGTTAGCTCAATTAAAGGAAAACTACATGTTAAAATCAGGAAAAGATATGTATCATCAACTTTTTTTGGTGTTCTAACTTTATCTCAGTTTTTTTTCAGCTCTGGCAGTGAGAAGAGTTTTTTTCTAACTTTCTCTGGCTGTTTTATGGCCCCTGGGGGCTGCCATTTAGGTTGTGTGTGTGTATAAGCATGTCACTATTTAAAGTAGTTTTGTCTGCACTCCTGTTGCTATCCCTCAGTAGCTTTCAGTTTTTGCACCACTACCAAGTAGCAGAAATGGAACAGCACTTTTTAGTTTGTTAGAGCAGATCATGAATGAAATAATATATGCAGAATTGGAACGGTTTATATAAACTAGTCTGGAAACATAATGGAGCACAGCTATTTATAAAGCAAATCTGTGATTGCTCCTCAACAATGCTATTTTACAACCCCCCCCCCCATTGCGTAGCAAGGGACACATCAGTTTATCTCAGTAGCAGTTTTTGCTGCCTGCAATCTGTATATAAACTGTCACTTTGCCTAAAGTCCTTCTCCGCCATTTTGATCAACATGTTAAGTACTTTTGATTCAATTGCTTGTGTCTTGCATAGAAGACAGTGCTGGTAGACAAATCTAATCATTTTGCAGCTGTGGTCATCCATTGGCTTAGTAGGCTTTGTGGTTGTTTGTGTTTATGTGATCCAATCCTTAGTATTTGGTTACTTTATTGATGTCTCCTATGAAGGGTCTCAAAATGTGCAGGATAATTTTTTTGCAAATTCAGAGAAATCACAGAGGCTCCAAACTTGGACTTTGGGTGGAGTTTTCCTTTAACTTCTCTCAAGCCAGAAGAAAGCCACATAAACATAGAAACATAGACTTTGATGGCAGATAAGGGCCACTTGGCCCACCCAGTCTGCCCATTTCCCTACCTATTGGATAAGCTGCAGATTCTAGTTAACCAACAGCCTACTTCCTGCAACCCCCCACTATAATTGCCTTATGTCTGTCCCATGCGTGTTTGAATTCTCCCACTGTTTTAGACCCACAACCTCTCCAGGAAGGTGGTTCCATGCATCCACCACTCTCTCCGTGAAAAAGAATTTTCTCACATTACCCCTGAGCCATCCCTCTCTAACTTAAAATTGTGCCCCTTGTTCTTAACATCTCTTTTCTGAAAGATGCTACCCTCCTGGACTTTGTTGATTCCTTGAGGTACTTGAACATTTCTATCATGTCCCCCATCCCTCCTTTCATCAGGGTATACATATTACGCTCTCTCAGTCTCTCTTCATATGGTTTCTGATGTAGACCCTGCACCATTTTAGTTGCCCTCCTCTGGACTGTTTCCATCCTGTCTATGTCCTTGCATAGATGAGGTCTGCAAAACTACATGCAGTACTCCAGATGGGGTCTCACCAACTGTCTGTATAGAGGGATAACCACTTCCCTTTTTCTACTTGTGATGCCCCTCCCTATGTATCCCAGTATTCCCTGGCTCTCCTTACTGACTTCTCACATCGCTTACCCACCTTTAAGTCATCTGATATGACTACACCCAGATCCCCTTCCATTATTGTTGTCGTTAGTACCTCCCCTGCTATTGTGTACTCTTCTCCTGGATTTTTATTTCCCAGGTGCATTACTTGCACTTCTTTGCATTGAATCTAGGTGCCACGTGTCTGACCATTGCTCCAACCTTGCCAAGTCCCTTCTCATCCTTTCTACCCCCTTGTGTATCAACTCTGTTACAGATCTTTGTGTCATCTGCAAAGAGCATACCTTTCCTTCCAGACCCTCTGCAATGTCACCTATAAAGACGTTAAAGAGGACTGGACCCATACTGAGCCCTGAGGTACTCCACTAGTAACCCCTTCTTCACAATGTGTTCCATTCACTATTACCTTCTGTGTCCTATTAGCAACCAGTTTGTTACCCAGGCTACCACCTGGGACCCACTCCCCAGGCTGGCTAACTGATTATTAATCTTTTGTGCGGACTGTGTCAAATGCCTTGTTAAAGTCTAGGTAGGCCATATCCACAGCCCCTCCCTGGTCTATTACTTTGGTCACTCAGTCAAAGAAATTGATTAGATTCATCTGACATGAACTTTCTGCTGTGAATCCATGCTGCTTTGGGTCCTGTGCCCCGCTGGCCTCTAGGTACTCAACAATTCTTTCTTTCAGAAGTGATTCCGTCATTTTCCCCATCACTAAAGTCAAACTAACAGGTCTGTAGTTTCCTGCTTCTGCCTTGCTCCCACTTTTGTGAAGGGGAATCACATCTGCCCTCCTCCAGTCCTCAGGTACCACCCCATCTTCCCATGATTTGTTAAAAAGTGTGGTTAGTGGTGTCACTAGGTCCTCCCTTAGTTCTTTTAGGACTCTAGGGTGAATCCTGTCGGGCCCCATTGCTTTGTCCACCTTGAGTTTTAGGAGTTCTTTCAGTACTCTTTCTTCTGTAAATGGACTGGTGTCAACCCCACTATCCAGAGTGTTTCTACTGTTTGGTTTAAGTAACTCCTCCTCTTCTTCTTTTGTGATTACTGAGCAAAAGTATTCATTCGGTATCTCTGCCTTTTCACTGTCTCCCTCTGCCCACCTTTCCTTTCCTTTATTAATCTTCACTATCCCTCCCTTAACCTTTCTATGCTCCCTAATGTACCTATAAAAGGTTTTTCCCCCCTTCTTAACTGAGTTGGCTATCGTTTCCTCGGTTTGGGCCTTATGCTTCTGACTGCCTTCCCACTTCTTTCTGTTTTAATTGATACAGTTCCCTGTCGTGCTTCTGTCTGTGATTCCTTATACTTTTGAATGCAGCCTTTTTCTCCTTCACCTTCCTGACACCTCTTTGAGAACCATAGTGTTTTTTATTCGCTTTGTTTTCTTTATTTGTTTCACACAAAGGCTTGTTGCCTCCATGATGGCAGTTTTGATTTTCTCCATTGTTCTTCCACCTCTCCTTTCTGGCCATTTGCTAATGCATTCTCAGGTATTCACCCATTATGCCAAAGTCAGCCTTCTAAAGTCCAGTATCCTTGTCTTTGTATGGCTTGTCTCCATGGTTGTGTTTATTGTGAAGCACACTGTGCAGTGGTCACTTGTTCCCAGATGTCTACTGACTTCTAAATTTGTGATCCTCTCTCCATTTGAGAGTACCAGGTCTAATTTGGCTCCCTCCCAAGTGGGTTCCACCACTAGCTGTCTAAGGCATGCCCCCTGTAGGGCATCGAGAATGACACTGCTCTTTGATGTGGCTACAGTCCATGTCACCCAGCTAACATCTGGCATATTCAGGTCCCCCATCAACAGTATCTCCCCTTTTTCAGCCATTTTGAGAATGCCCTCTATCATTTTCTGGTCCATTTCCTCCCCTTGAGATGGGGGTCTGTATACAACCCCTGTGCGGATTGTGATGCCATTCCCCGTCTCCAAGGTGACCCAGAGCTCCTCTTGTCCTTCCCCTTTACTTTTTAGTTCTGTAGCTTTGATCCCTTCCCTTATGTAGAGAGCTACTCGGCCTCCTCTTTTACCCCCCGTCCCTTCTGTAGATTGTGTACCCTGGTATGTTGACATCCCAGTCATGGTTCTCCATGTACCATGTTTCTGTGACTGCCACAATATCCAAGTGTTCCTCTTCCATCAGGACTACTAGCTCTGGAAGCTTGTTTCCTAGACTACGGACATTGGTACTCATTACCCTCCATTTAATGTTGGCTTTATCCTTTTTTTACCCCATCCCTGCTGTTATTGCCCTTGTCCATTTTTCCATTTACCCCATCCTGCCCTCTGTCAAGTTCTGTACCTCAGTGTTTACCCTACTACGTGCCGTGTTTTGTGGGGAGAGGCTTGAACTTTCCTGTTTCCTATCAGCACCTCCCCCCTCGGCTAGTTTAAAAGCTTGCCAAGGAAATCTTTAAACCTGTCACATAGGAGCGTGTTTCCCTTCCTGGACAGATGCAGACCATCATGCCAGTATAGACCTTCATCTCTCCAGGTGGACCCCCAGTCCCCAGTGAAGCCAAAGCCCTGTGCTCTGCACCAGTTTTGCAACCATTCATTAAACTGCATGGTGTGCAGTACCCTAGCCTCACCCCTGCCATAGACTGGCAGCACCTCTGAGAAGGTTACCGTGTTAGCTACCTGTCTGAGTCCCCTCCCCAACTCCACAAATTCATCCTACACTGCACTGATCTTATGCCTAGCTAGGTCATTTCTCCCAAGGTGGACAATGATATTTAGTTTCCTCTCCTGTGATGCTGCTTCTGCAATCCTGAGGATTTGCTTCCTGTCCCTCCAAGCCATGACACCAGGCAGGCACCTTACTTCCCTCTCCTCTCCCTTCCCCAGGTCTACACCCCTAACAATTGCGTCCCCTATCAGAAGCTGTTTCTTTCCCCTGTGGTGTCCCTTGCCACTCTTTTGTGGGTCTCCCTTGTGGATGTCCCCAGCATTCTTCTTGGTCTCCAATGAGGGTGTCATCATAGAGGAACCTTGATTTGCCAGACTGACATATGATTTGTGTAGAGGTGCAACTCGAGGGCTATGCCTCTGTTCCACCACCCTCACTCTTCCAGAACCTACTGTGGTCTATCTGCTCTTCACATATGGCAACCTCTGAGGCAGTGGTTGTGGAACTGGTACTCTTTGGGTGGGGGAGGCCTCCTTAGTCCTTGCCAGTTCAGCCTGGAGGTGGGCAACCTCCTCCCTCAGAACTGACAGTTGCCTGCAAATAGGGCAGCAATGCAGGTTCCAGAATGTCTCCCGGAAAATTGCTGCCCCACAGTCAGTGCATTGCACCACTCCCCACATGTCCCTCTTCCTTATAATATACAATGAGCAATATATATATATTTTTTTTGTGTGTGTGTGTACTTACCCTTTATGCACTGTGCTGGGTAATTAAGAATATGACAGTTCTGCCCCAAGACCTGTTGAGTAAGTGATGTCAGTATCTTGGCTATAAAGAAAATGCCACAACAACTGGTGACTGTTAGAAACAATCAAATACACCACTGCTCCACCACCCTGGTGAGTACTGCCCTTTATAGTAAGTCAGCCAACACCACAATTTACTAGGCCACTGCTCCTACACAAACCACTCTACTGAGTCCAGGGATAAAAATAAACTCACTGTTCAGCCAGCAGGACACTTCTAAAATATTGCACAAATATCCTTCCAAATCCTATGTGTCTAGCACAGAAATCAAGCAACTTCAGTTGAATTTCACCCCCCTCTGGTTATAAAATTACTACATTTTAATGGAATCCTGCAATTCTTAATGCCAATAAGAAAATAATGAAACTTTCTGTAGATAGCATAGCTTACCTTCCTAACTAGTCCCCTACAATATTATGTTTTACCAGGTTCCCAGTTCCTCAAATGTGTTCTAGTTTGTTCTCTGCAGTATAACAAGTCTCAGCTTCCAACAGGAGCAGACAAGTATTTTCTGACTAAAACACTATGGAAGAGGTTTAAACTTGCAAAAAAGACAGTACTGGGGAGGGCTCAATTAATTTCTCAAGCCAGAGGAAAAATAATGCTCTCCAGCTGCCATATACACACATAGGCAGCGTAATAATGAGGCTTAAGTGGAGGACACTATTTTTAACACTCTACCATGTTGTTTGGAAGGTAATTATGCAGGTAGTCCTTTTCTCAAAGCAAAACATCTGCAGGGCTATGCCCACTGCAGCCATAATACAGTACATGACCCACTTGCTGGGTGTCAGTCCCAGATCCATATGGGGCTTCAGTCAGAGCCACAGTTGTGCAAGACTGGTTAAAGATAGAAACAATGGGCTGTAGAGGGCCCATACCTATCTTGTTGCTATTAAATTTATATTGCATGCACCATGAATAGTCAGAAATTGCTAAGCAACAGAATACAGGCCAATGATCAATGTCTACAAAAATTCTCTATGGTTGCTTATGTTATTTACCTGCATTTTTTGCATCAGAAGACTTGAGTCACATTTTATAGAAGTGTAGTCATTAAATTTAATAAAATTATTTTTGTACTGACATTGACTATTTTATACTTAAATTGTTTGCCCTGTGTAACAATCTTTTTTTTTCTGCATCTGAATATACATTTGTTTTCATTATGCTTGTGCCTGATTGTATTTTCTAAAAATTACTCATCTGATAAATGTGTGATTATATTGTTTTCTTTACCCATTAACAATGCTAGACTAATATTGTATATAGACTTACATTCATTTATTCCACATTACTAGTCATCTGTCTCTGTCCCCTAGTGATAGGTGTTCAAATCCCACGTGAGCACATATACTTTTGTTCTCCATTATTTTTATTATACTATACATATCTTTCATAGCACCATTGATCAAAGATGTCAACATATTATGATAACTGAAATTGTCAGGATGAATGCACACTATAAATGTTGTAGACACAAGTAATCATTAACCTGCTCTCTACTGCTTAGTTATTTCTGACTGTTTCTGGTGCCTGTAATATATTGCTGGATCTTTTGTTTCTTGTTATGTGCTGACAAGGAGAGATGGTCTTTTCATGCAGAAATGTCTGGCCTGTTTGCCCTACCTATTGCGTAAAAAAGGAAAAAATGACCAATTATATAACCTGAAGATATCTGTACTGGCATATCATAAATATCCTAGTATGAATATAATGGTACCTCTAAATTATGGTAGCACTATATTCCATAGTTACAAATGTCAATAGTAACCAATAGTTGAAGAATGTTTATTCCAACTCACAATATACTGGTACAAGTCAATATTTTAATGATCTCTAGGACCTATTATAGTAAATTGGTGGCACATACCATGCTGCCACATATATGAGATACAGGTTGGGAGCAGGATGCACACAGGGTTGGGAGCAGAATCAGCCTGTTCATGGATAACAGCAAGATGGGAGCTGTTGTGGATGACATAGATGGGTGACAGAAGCTACAGAGTGACCTAACCAGACTTGAGGAGTGGTTAGCAAGGTGGCAATTGGGTTTTAATGCAAAGAAGTGCAAAGTTATACACTTCGGGGTGAGGAACCTGAGGAGGGAATATTGGTTGGGTGGGTTGTGGTTAGGGGCCACTGAGGAGGAGAAAGATCTGGGGAGTCATAGTAATGGGGAGCATGAACAGCTCTGCTCAATGCAGGAAGGCTACAGCTAGGGTCAATAGGATGCTGGGGTGCATTGCTCGGGAATTCTTGTCCAAGCACAATGAGGTGATCCTGCTCCTATATAGGCTCTTGGCCAGGCCGCAGTTGGAATACTGTGTGTAATATGGGTGTCCGTACCTGAGGAAGGATATCAAGCTGCTCGAGGTGATGCAGTGTAGGGCAATGAAAATGATACAGGGGATGGCAGGCAGAACCTATGAAGAAAGGCTGAGTTACTTGAGTTTGTTCACCCTGGAGGAGAGAAGGGATTGGGGGGACATGATTGAAACTTTCAAATACTTGAGGGTGATTAACAAATGTGGGGCAGAGGGGCTGTTTAAGCTGAGAAATGGAAGGGACATGAGGGGACTTGGGCTAAGATTAGAGGGAGGCAGTTTCAGGAGAGAGATGAGAAGGCATTATTTCACTAAGAGGGTGGTGTCAAAATGGAATGCTCTGCCAGAGGAGCTTGTGGCATGTAGGACAGTGGGGAGTTTCAAAAAGGGCATGGGACAGGGCAAGGAGGAGGAGGCTGGGTAAATGATGCTGAGCAGTTCCAGGAGGTCAATGGGGAGTTGGGGTGGGGCAGCTGCAATATAAGGGTGCTAGCTGCGCATACGAGCAGACTTCATAGACCATGAGGCCATGTTCTGCTGGCAAGTTTTGTATGTTCATATGTTTGCATGAGAGACTCAGGTTCAGGAATGACTACTAGTCTCATGTTAACTGGGCTGGTGGAGGAAGGGCCCATCTTGGATCTCAGATGTGATGCACTTGTTATCCAGGGAGGGAAAGACTGTATCCTTGTTCAACATCAATATGACTGACTGTGTTATATAATTATCCTGTACTGACTGGAAATTTTTCTTCTAAAATTTTGGAATTTAGGTATTCTAGAGAAGTCCATAAAGATTTGTCACTGAGCTGTGATTGCGGGTTGGATGAAAACTGAAGCTTTATATCATGTTATATTTTAGATGTACATGGTATAGTTGTCTGAGAAATAATACCTAGGTCAATTTTTTTACATTTTCTGCAATAGAAAATAAGGAATTGCTTAATATTCTGATGAACCCAATGTGTTTGATATCTACACCAATCTGTAAATATCAGAGGGCCAGTATTAGATTTAGGCAATCAAAAATTAAACTGCTGGCCAATTAAAAAGTTTAATGATTCACTGAGAAAGTCAATGTATTGTGTTCTCTGGCACATGAACTTCATATTTTATGAAAATATTAATATGCTGTTGTTTATATTTATGAACTATGAAGATGAGCTTAATTGTGTAAATCATTTTTATGATGGAAATATTTGTTTTACAAACAAAAATTTTAAAACTCTGTTTTGTATGGCTATTTGTTGGATTTGTTTTCTTTTCTTTCTTTCCTTTTTATATATATACTTAAATCAATATTTTTAGAAAAATTGTAAAGGCTTTTTATAGTCGATCAATAAATTATAAAACTGAGACTGAGATATGTGCATTGTGGGAAAGATGGAGGTGACCTCCCTCTGCACATCTCTCATCGTGGGCTGGTAATTGCAACACAGTTAGAAGTTATGACAATGGGATTGAAAGGATACGAGATTATTAGGGGAAACATAAAACACAATAATTAAAGAATACCAGTGAGCACACAGGGTGCATTTGTTGCTTTATCTAATCTTTATCCTATCACTGTATCTAAAATCTGGTTTGATATGGATAATTTCTTATCAGTGAAAGGCAAGCGGAAGAGTTACTGTACTATCCAAGCAGCTCTACATTTTATTTGCACCATTGGTATTTGAGTTCTTGCAGGGTATTTTTAAAGACATTTCCTATGTATAATGGTTGGTCTACTGCAGAAATGACGGGAATAGAA
The DNA here is from genome assembly GCA_016271365.2 of Neoceratodus forsteri. Taxonomy (NCBI): domain Eukaryota; kingdom Metazoa; phylum Chordata; order Ceratodontiformes; family Ceratodontidae; genus Neoceratodus; species Neoceratodus forsteri. The sequence continues at coordinate 1,396,631,710 of CM028129.1, read as the reverse complement.
TTGAATTCTCTCACCTTCCCACAGGGTTTGAACTTCCATACAGTGTTTTTTAAAGGGAACCTAATTTTGTGACCCAAAGCCCATGGAGCAGGCTTTCTGAAATGGACTCCAGTAGTCCAAAATTAATTTTTTCCTTTTTTTGCCATTTTGAAAGGGAAGAGATTATAAATGGACTCTGGAGAGCTGGCTGCCCGACTCCTTCCCCTTTCTGCTGTGTAAGTGTTCTACCTTCATACTAACATTCATACAAAGGGGGTAAGGAGCAAAGAAGGCTATTAGCCCATAAATGGTTCCTATATATTAAGTGTGATACTGTAATTGTGCCCCTTTTATAATGTACAGTAGTTGTCCAATCTGTATTTAAACTCTGTTTTTTTTTACTAAGAATAATGTTAAGAGGTTGTTTATTCCATGGACTGATGACCCTTTGTGTGTAGTAATACTTCCTGCTGTTAATATGAAATCTGCATTTTTTTTTTAAATTGCAATGGATGCCCTCTCATTTCCACAGTAACATCCTTAAAATCAAACTGAAGTCTATTATTCAGAAAGGTAAATTTACAATTATACAATGGCAAGAAAATTTCCTGTATTCTGATTGGTCAGTGTGTGCCTGAGACAGTGATGATATTACACAATAACATCACTGTACTGATTTTATTGATCCTTTTTTTTCAGAAACAAAGATATACTGCCTCACTAAAAATCTACTAAAACCATTTTTATTTTAATTTTTTGTTCTCTATAACATCGAGCCATTGTATAATAGCAATAAGTCACTCCAAGGTGTGTGTTACCGTGTAATAATGTCACTCCTGGGGTGGTGAAAGCCCTCGGCTTCACCTCGTGCTTCAACCCACCCCAGGAGTGATGTAATTACATGATAACACACACCTTGTCATGCCTTATTGCTTAAATATCATACATAAGTAGCAAGTCACCTCTTAGTCTTCTAGTTTCAAGTGCAATCACATTAATTTTTTAAAACAGTCCTCATAACTGTTATTGCTTTCCTCATACACAATTTTAGTAGGTTGATGTTGGATGTTTTCTAGTTTTTAATATCCTTTTTTTATAGGGACACCATAAGTAACTTTCGTAATGTACAATAGGATGTATGTATGATATGCATAGGGGCATAACCACCTCTCTCTGCTATTGAAATTTTTTCTGATAGTCTATAGTACTTTGTTCACAGTTGTCATAACTGAAGTACACTGTTTATTAAAATTCAATTTATTGTCAATAGGAATTCCTAGATCTTTCTCATTATTGACAATTTTTATATGACACAGAGTAGAGGAGTGAGGAATGGACTGCTGACTAAACTGTGTAACACAACAGTTATCCATATTGAAATGCATCCCACATCTGAAAGCCCACCTAGTGATTTGATCAAGATCAGACCGAATTGATCCCCATTTCATCTAAATTATAGACAGTGCCACCTATTTTGACATTGTTCACATATTTAGTGACCCAGTTACTGACATACTTAAACATGTCTGACACAAAGATCTGAAAAAGTGTAGATCCCAGGACTGATCCCTGCAGAACACTGCTGGTTACTTGCCCAAACTCAGAGAAATATCCCCTTATACAGTCTCTTTGAGTCCTACCCGAGAGCCATGACCTAAACCAATTTATTTAGACCAATATTAACTATTTTTTCTATTACTGCCCACTGCAGGATGGTGTCAAAAGCTTTTGAGAAATCCAAGAAAACACAATCTACAGATTTGTGTCTGTCTAGGTTATCTGACACCTTTTCATAAAAAGTCAATAGATTTGATATAAGATCTCATTGCAGCGAACTCAAGTTGGTCAAGATCAACCTTTTCTATTATGGTGAGGTATTCAATTCTTTCATCTTTTAGAATAGATTCTAGTATCATCACCAAAATAGAAGTTAAACTTATTGGTCTATAATTACAGACGTCCTCTTTATTCACCTTCTTATGAATTGGTCTGACATTTGCAGTTTTCCAATCATCAGGTAGGACTCCTTGCTCTAATGATGCCTGGAACAGCACTTTCAGTGGATATGCAATTTTATATTTCAATATTTTAAGAATGTGTGTGGAAATACCATCTGGTCCTATAGAGCTTTGTTTCATTTTTTTTTTTTAATCAGTAATCTTCTTGATAATATTTTCTTCTGTTATTGGTGGAAGTACAGTATCCCTTATTTCACTTTTTGTGCCTGTTACTAGAATTTTTTTTACCTTTACTAACATGGAGCATCCATGGCCCCTAGCCCATTAATCACAACACCCCCACTTTCAGCTTTATTGATCTGGGAACCCAACACATTTGAAGATGCTTCTACTATTTCAAGTGCCTTCTCCCCCGATTCCCTGTTTGCCACCAGGAGTGTGACATCATCTGCATATGCCATTGCCACTGGAAACTGCTGCTGGTTTGTCCCTGCAGTATGTAATATTTCCTCCTCATGTTCCAGCCTTCTCAATAGGGGATCAATGGCCAGTACATATAACAGGGGGCTCAGAGAGCACCTCTGTCTTACCCCTCTTAAAATTTTAATATGTCACCCTGTTCTACCATTTATGACTGGGTTTGTAGATGTATGTTTGTACAGAATTTCCACCCACCTCAAAAACCTTTCAGGAAAGCCATACTTTTTTAATACCACAAAAAGGTATTTGTGGGGAACAGCATAAAATGCTAGTTACTGATCTAGAGTAAGAAGGATGCCAGAGGCTCCTTGATGACAAAACAACTCTCTAACTAATTTTAGATCATCCATCATTGAACTGTGGGGTATGGCACACGTCTGTGCTCCGGAAACCACATATTGTGCAACTTTAGCTAATCTAGTACATATGATTTGTGCTTAAAAGTTTCCAATTGAAATTCATTAAGCTAATGGTCTCCAGTTTGAAATCTGGGCTCTGTCTCCTTTCTTTTATAAAAAATCAGGAGGCTATCAGCTAACACTTTGGGGATGGGTGCTTCCCCAGTAAAATCTTGTTAAACACTAACGGTAGATGGTCTCCTAAAAGTTGTAAAATTTTTTTATAAAATTCCCCTGGGCAGCCATCAGGCCTGGGGGATGTACCCATTTTTGTCACTGAGATTGCTATTTGCAATTCTACTTTAGTGATTGTGGTAGTTAAAAACTTTGCCTCACCACTAGGAATCTTTGGAATCTCTAGGTTATTTAAAAAATCCTTAAAGGAGTCAGAGCATGGTTCTGACCTTCCAAACAACCTCCTAACATGGGCCTCAACCACCTGTGCCATTTCAACTCCATTTTTTGTGTGGTATCCTGTCTCTATTTGAAGCTCAGTCATGAATCTTGATTCAATTCATGGATTACAGCTATCATATAGGTTCAGTTGCTGTGCCTTCCCCTGGGTCCTAAATTTTTGTTCAAAAAATAGAGTCTGTGCCCTGTCATATTGAAACTTCTTCATGTCAGCTTTAACTAGCTGTATCTGTTCCAAAAGATCCTCCCCATTTCTACCATTTGGGACAGTAACATTTGTAATTTATTCCAAAGTTTAAGGTAGTTCAAATATTTAGCATTAGCTGCCTGTTTGGCTCTCTTGTTACAGTACAGCTGGATATCATTTTTTGTGTCCTGCCACTATGACGGGGTTGTCATACATCTCAAAAACCAAAAGACAAGCTTTAATTTCCTCTTGCAATCCTGTCATGAAATCGGGTTCCTCTAAGGAGGAAACATTGAACCTCCAGATAATTTTTGATAGTGGTTTATTGCTAGGGGTCCCAAGGTATATCTGAAGTAGCTTATGATCTGTACTTTCAATAGGAAGTGCCCCGCATGCATTATTAGGTAGCCACTGTGATACAAAAATCATATAGATTTCTAGTCGATAATCTGCCCTTATAAAAGGTGTGTGCTGGGCTATTGCACTTTTCAGCTGCACAATGCTCTTTTATACATTCTATTAAGAAAATTTGTGTAATTGTACAGTTTATTAGTCAAACATGTTTTGTCCTGCAGCGACAAAATACAATTAAATTCCCCCTCGAAAATCACTGATTTTGTTGTGTACAGGTAAGGCTGGATTTTCTTTAATACTTCAATATGTTGTTATTTAGTTTGGGGGTTGTATAAATTAATAAGCCTTAAATCCTGACCCATAAATCTCATATCTAATATTAGGACCCATCCCGTAATCAAATCAATTAGTCTAGATACTGTTGCTCCCTAACCCAATATTGAAATACTCAGCCCTGAACATACATCCTCCCCCAGTGACCAGAAAGATGGTCCACTATGCCATTCTTTTTTTGCCAGGTACTGCTCCCGTAGTGTGTGTATTCTGGTGTCCTGCAAAAAAAAAAAATAATATCCATCTGTAGTAACCATAATACACAGAAGATAGTGTGTCTTCTTTGGTGATTCTTAATACTGTTTGTATTTAGGGACCCCACGATAAGACTCCAGGACATTACATGTTTTAAGTCCCCTCTGGTATTGGTTCTCTTTTTTCTTCTGCCTCAGGTGACTTGCTGTTTGATCTCTTTGTTTCTTTCTTCTTTTTCTTCTTTGTTGTTTTGGAATCACCCAAAGTTCTTTCATTGTCAGTAGTTGGATCCGGCAAGGATGATGCAATAGAAGAGGTATCTGATTTCTCCTCATCCTCTGCCCATTGTTTTCATTTAGTCAAAGATGATAATCTGTTTCCAGTTGGTACTTGGTACTCTTGTGGTGTCACTTGCAGTACTTCAGCTTTCCGCAGCTGACTTCTCATGACTCATCTTGCTTTTTGCATTTCCCATTTTTCTGTAAGTGGTGGGAGCAAAAACACTTCTTGTGAAGTAGACTGTCAAAGGAATGGACAATTCCTTCTAGGAGGGTGGCTTCCTCCACTGCCGCAAACCCCTCCATCATCTGTGAACCAGGGTTACCCTCTTCTAATTCTATGAGCATGTCACCTTCTGAATGCATAAATACTTCTTGAATGGGATTCAGAGAACATGCTTGTGGTTCAAACACATCTCTTTCCTGACTAGACTTATGTCCTCTCAGGTTTGAGAAATAGTTGTCTTCAGGGGGGTTTCCCTCCTGTTCCTCTTCTTCTTCTGCATTGTCTGGGCTATTATGCGCCACCCAAGGGCAATTTCTAAAAGAATGGATAATGTCTTCACACAGTTTGTAATGCAAAGGGATGGGACAATTGATTGCAACATACCCAATGCAGCTACATAATGAATATTTCAATTGGTTGCATGTACTGCTAAGGTACATGTATGCTCCGCACCTGAAACAGGATCTGGGCTGACCTGCATAAAACACAAGTTCATGGTCATGTCCAAGATAAAAACAACTTGGTAGGTGATGAATCACTCCATTTGTTTGAGATAATTGAACCTTAATGAGCCAACCACTCATCCATATGTCTTCAGAATCTATGATTGGGTCAGGGAGTCCCAACACATTGCATTTTGTCTTCAGCCAGTATAAGATGTCCCCAGTTGCCATCCCCTCATTTTTAAATAAAACTGTAATCATGGACTTGCCCGGTGGCACAGAGGTTTGAGCCGCTGGATTCCACACCTCATGCTGTGCAGGCGACCCGGGTTCGGGAATGGACTCAGGTCTGCAGGGGTCAGTTGGGGGAGGGAGGGAGGATTGAGCATCCCAATGGATGCTCTCCTCCCTCCGGGAGGGTTACCAGGGGCGCTGTATGTGTCTGACTTCCTGAGGGAATTGGTGGGTGCACCGGCTGTTGAGAAGTTGGCGACTCTATTCGTTGGAGTCGTGGAGGGGGAACACTGTTGGGCACTTGAGAGAGACATGCATCAGCATGTCTCCTCTCTGGACTACGTCCTCATGCTGGCATCTCAGGGGGCTGGATAACAAGGGACACAGAAAAATGGAAAACAAACTCTCGGCGGTCCTAGATGACAACCACCCTGAGCCATTCAGACTACCACCAATTTCTGGGGACAGACCCCAATGTGCAAGGTAGGAAGGAGAAGGCACTCTAGTGGGGCAGATCCTGAGGGAAGATTAGGTGGTCTGAAGTGGTTGGATGGCCCGAAGGAGTGGACACCGGGGCCGGACAGGAGGGATAAAAAAGAAAGTAAAAAAAAAAAACCCAAAAAGTAATCATATGGTAGGTAGGTCTGGATGGTGGGATGACCACAAAAGGTGTCCACTCTGGGGTTTGTCTCAGACCATGGTATCTCTGCCAAAAGAGTTCCAGTCCTGCAGCTGTTTTAAAACTGGCATCAAATACAGGGTCACCTGATGTGTGGATTAATGCATATATTTCTTGTGCTGAAAACCCCATACTGCCCTTTAGTAGGGTTTTCTCAATACATAGATACATAGACAGTGTCGGCAGATAAGGGCCTATGGCCCACCTAGTCTGCCCATTTGAGCTTGTAAGTTCAGTTTGTTTTCCTAGAAGTCTATTTCCCCTTACCCCTGACCTCTAGAATTCCTTTATGTCTATCCCATGCATTCTTAAATCCCGTGATTGTTTCAGCCCCCACCACTTCCTCTGGCAGGTGTTCCACTTGTCCACCACCCGTTCTGTGAAGAAATTCTTTCTCATGTTTCCTCTGAATCGTCCTCCCTCCAACTTCATCCCATGCCCTCTAGTCCTGAAACATCTTTTCGCTTATAGTGTTTTCCTCCACCCTGTTCCTCCCTGTAAGATACTTGTATGTCTCTATCATATCCCCTCTCTCCCTCCTCTCCTCCAGGGAGTACATGTTCAGTTCCTTCAACCTGTCTTCATAGGACTTGTGATGCAACCCATGCACCATCTTTGTTGCCCTCCTCTGAACATTCTCTACCCTGTCTATGTCCTTACGTAGGTATGGTCTCCAGAACTGTACACTGTACTCCAGGTGGGGCCTCACTAGTGTCTTGTATAGCGGAATTATGACCTCCCTTTTCCTGCTGGTGATGCCCTGCCTACATCCCAGCATCCTATTTGCTTTACCTGATGCCTTGTCACACTGTTTCCTACCTGAGGTCATCAGAGATGACAACCCCAAGATCCCTTTCCTGCTTGGTGCATGCTATATCCTCACCCCCAACTGATATATTATGCCAGGGTTTTGTGCCCCATATGCATTATCTTGCACTTTTGCATTGAATTTCAACTGCCAAACCCTTGACCATTCTTCAAGTTTCTGCAGGTCCTTCTCATTCTGTCTACACCCTCTGGTGTGTCTACTCTGTTACAGAGCTTTGTGTCATCAGCGAACAGTGAAATTCTGCCTTCTATATCCTGTGCAATGTCACTGATGAAGATGTTGAATAGGACCGTCCCAGCACTGATCCCTGTGGTACCCCACTGGTCACTCTTCCTCTGTGGAGTGACAGCCATTTACCACCACCCTCTGTGTCCTGCCACCCAGCCAGTTACCTACCCACCACACTACTGTCCTGCCCACACCCATATTCCCAGTTTGTGTAATAGTCTTCTATGTGGCACAGTGTCAAAGGCCTTGCTGAAGTCCAGATAGGCCATGTCCACTGCCCTCCCTGATCCACCTCCCTAGTCACCCAGTCAAAAATTCAATGAGGTTGGTCTGACATGACCTCCTGGTGAAACCATGCTGCCTTGGGTCCTGTAGTCCATTGACAACCAGATGTTCCACCAATCTCTCCTTCAGTAGTGCTTCCATGATCTTTCCCACTACCGAGGTGAGGCTGACTGGTCTGTAGTTCCCTGCTTCCTCTTTGTTCCCACTTTGTATAGGGGACTACATCTGCTGTCCTCCAGTCTTTGGGTACTCCCTGTTTCCAGTGATTAGCTAAACAGGATAGCCAGAGGTTCAGCCACCACCTCTTAGTTCTTTAGGACCCTGGGTGCACCCATCTGGCCCCATTGCTTTATCAGCTCTTATTACTTCCAGTTCCTTCAGGACCCTTTCTCTCGTGTAAAGGGACTTGTGTCCATTTCTGCACCATTCTCACCCCTTGTACTCCCTTCAGACCCATTACCCTCTTCCTAGTAAAGACTGAGCAGAAATACCTGTTCAATATGTCAGCTTTACTGTTGTCATCCTCCACGTGGCTCCCATCCTCCACCTTCAGTCTCACTATCCTCCCTTTGTCCTTCTTTTTCACTTATGTACCTGTAAAAGGTTTTGTCCCTTTAACCACTGATTTTGCAATGTGTTCTTCTGTCTGAGCTTTGGCTTCCTTACTGACTTCCTGCCTCCTTTGTTTCTCCTGGTACTTCTCCTATCCCTTCTGCCTGTGTCTTTTTGTATTGCCTGAATGCAATCTTTTGGCTTTCACTTTCTTTTGCTACCTCTTTGGAAAACCATAATGGTCTCCTCTTTCTTTTCCTCTTGCTAACCTGCTTAATGCATAATTCTGTTGTTCTTATAATCCCCATTTTAAATACTGCCCACTGTTCCTCAATCCCTGATTCCTGTCCCATTCCCTTAATGCCTCTTTCAAGTATCTCCCCATTTTCCCAAAGTCTGCTCCCTAAAATCCAGGATACGATGTTTTTGTGTGATTTGGTTCTGCTCTTTCTGTGATTTCAAACCACAATGACTGGTGGTCACTGTTACCTGTGTGCTCCCCCACTGTTACCCCCATCACACTGTCCCTGTTTCGAGCACAAGGTCCAGTATTGCCTTCTGCCGAGTTGGTTCCATGACCAGTTGCTTGAGGAAGGCACCCTGAAGGGAGTCCAGGATAAATCTGTCTCCTAGTTGATGCTGCTGCTGGATGCTCCAGTCCACGCCTGGTATATTGAAGTCTCCAACCAGTACTACCTCACCCTTGTCTGCCATGCTTTGGATGGCTAGCATCAGCCCTATCTGTTTCTTCCTCCTGGGCTGGTGGTCTATAGACCACACCTGTGCGGATGGCTGGCCCCATTTTCCTTTCCAGCTTAACCCACAGTATCTCTCCCCATTTTGTTCCTCCTGGATCTGTGTGGCCCTTATGTCATTTTTCACATACAGTGCCACCCTCCTCCCTTCCTGCTTGCTCTGTCTCTTCTGAATATGTTGTAGCCAGGTATGACCATCTCCCAGTCATGGTTATCATTACACCAGGTTTCAGTGATGGCCACAATGTCCAGGTCTGACTGTACCATGACAGCCTCCAGATCTTCCATCTTGTTGCTAAGGCTCCTGGCATTTGCACACATGGCTTTCCATGATTTGACCTCCCTAGACTGCTTCACTGTTCTACTCCAGCCCCTTCCTTGGTTGTCATTTATCCCTGGTTCTCCTTGCTGTCTGCCCTTCTGCTGAATTTTGCCCCTATTCTGCTTATCCACCTTGGACACTAATCTCCATCTTTGCACACTGCTTTGCAGAGATAGCCACCCCTCTGGTTCACTGGTTCCATTACTAGCTGTGGGGTGAGCAAGTAGGTATCATCCTTGCTGGCCTGCTAATTTCTTTGCTAGTTTAAATGCTTGTCAATGTAGCATTTAAACTTATCATTGAGTGCTTGGATTCCTCTCCAGGATGGATGCAGGCCGTCAGGCTTGAACAAACCTCCATCCCTCCAGATGGGTCCCCAGTCACCAATGAATCCAAACCCTTCTCACAGCACCAGTTCTTCAACCATGAGTTAAAGTTCCTGGTGCATGCACTCCTATGCTCTCCTTGCCTCTCACAGGTAGTACTTCTGAGAAGTGACAGAAGTAGCTACTTGCTTGAGACCCCTCCCCAGTTTCCTAAACTCTTCCTGAACTTCCTTTGGCTCCCCATTTGCCAAGTCATTAGTACCTAGGTGGATAATGACATCCAGTTCACCCTCCTGTCTTGCCTTCCCAGTGATCCCCAGTATCTTCCTTCCATCCCTACATGCCGTTACTCCTGGTAGGCACCTCACCTCCCTGTCCTCCCCCTCCTGTGTTCCTAGCTGGATCCCTCTTATGATGGAGTCCCCCACCAGGATTCGCTTCCTCCTCCTCTGGGGTCCACTGCTTTCCCCACTGAGGTCACCTCCTTGCCTAACCTCCACATCCTTTTCTTCCACTTCCCTGGGTACCTCTGTATAATCTATCTGGATATGCTTATAGGCCTCCTCTATATTTGATCCAAACTGCATTTTTCCTTTTGGTCAGCTCAAGTGGTGTGTGAAATAACCCAGAAAACGTTCTTGGTTTTGGGCCTTGCAGGCGTGAATCAGGCCGTTCAATACCATGTTGCTTATCCCTTAAATGTCCCTCTTCCTGAAAATGGGCTTGTGCTATTGCAGATGCAGTGCTTGTCTGGCATGTATTAGCCTGGGTAGGGGGGGATGGGGTCTGGTTCTCGGGGTCTGGTTTTCTACTTCAGTCCCTGGCACCTGTTTCTGCACGACACCTTCTGCGCTCCTAGCAGCCTGATTTAGTTTGTCCATAAAAGGTGTGTGCGGGTGTGGAGAATCTCTCAATTTTAGAGGAAGGAACCTCTAAAGGATCAATGGCAGCATTGTGTGGTCTCTCAGGTGAGGCCCATGGTTGGTCCTTACAGTGCTGAACCCAACCTGCCTGCCTGAGTGCCTCTTCTACTGACAGTCCAGTAATTAAAATATTTGTATCATAGTCTGTTGCCATGTCCCACTTTTCCAAAGCCATGCTTTATTCACTCTCCATAGTCTGTTCAAAAACATTTCTTGTCTTATCTAAATGTCCAGAAACACCACAGACATCTTTCATTTGCCCCATGTCCTTACATGTTGCTTCTTCATCCCCCATCATTTCAATATCACAGTCCTGTTCAGATGTACCCATTAGTTCATGGGTTATCTCAATTTCCTTCTCCCCCACACCAACCTCCTGAGCCTGAGTACTACTTCTGCCTTCAAGAGTATTTGTAGCTATATTTCCAATAGCCTTTACATTGCTAGTTATCTTTTCTCTGATGTTAGAAATACATTTCGTACTCACTGTACCATCGGCATCCTGTTTAGATGATTCTCCATCTAGTTCTCTTGCTGCGGTAACTCCAGTTTGCATACACGTACCGCTGATAGTGGGCATTGGCCACCCGTCAAGTTTTCCTTTTGGTGCGTCATCCGCTTTGTGACTCATGCACCCGGTCTTCTGCTGTTTGTTTTCCTCTGCCTCTAGCACCTCTACATCAGGTATTCTTGGGTCTATCATTTCAGTTATATCCCTGGCATAAGTAGATTTCAACAATTGTAGCAACTGGCATCTTTGTTATACTGAAAGCTGCGCTACCAAGTCATCTTCTGAAAATTCCTCCTGGTGCAAACACTTCTGAGTTGTATCCATTTCTATGTGCATTTCTTCCATTATTTCAATTAAAACATTCTCCTTTGCTGGACCTGCAGACAGGGAGAACTGCTCATCTGCAGGTACACCAGCCTCCATTACCACATCAGCACTTACTCCTCCTCCTTCTTCTCTGTCCAGCTCCAAACTGGGCTCTTCCATTCTGCTCCCAGGAAGTCAAGCCCCCTGCTGGCAGAGTAGGGGAATTTCCCCAATGTCCTGGCCAAATTTCTCCCATTCACTAAACAAAAATACCACCAACAGCTTAAAATCTGGTTCAATTTCATTTGACATCCATCTGTATCCACCTCCCCCGGGACGAGGCTGAAAATAAGCAAAAAATTATCTAGTCCTCCTTCCCAGTCAACAAAAACTAAATAAATAAATAAAGGCAGAAATGCTGCAGTGAGCAGCATTTTAAAAGTGTGGATATGTGTGTGTGTGTGGGGAGGGGGTGCTGACAGGTCGCTTACAGTCAGTGGATTTGTAAAAAATGTTTAAAACAAAATTAAGTTTAAAAAAACAGTCCCCCATAACTTCCAGAGGAGGCTTAGAGCCTGTGCTCATCCTTTAGGTCCCCAGCCATCCTGTCACACTGACACCCAGTTCAGTAGAAACAATGCTAGGATTTGGGGAGGCAATGCCTAGCAACAATACACTTCCGGAGCCTAGCATTTTACAGAACAAAGGTTTGTACAGCAAGGCAGTGCAGCACAATTTACACACTTTGTGCCCAAGTTCAGCTAACATTCATACACAGCCCACACACAGGAGCCTTAATGTAAGCAAAAGTGCTGCAGTGAGCAATGTTTTCAAGGTATGGGTGGCGGAAGTGCTGACAGGTCACTTCCAGTTAGCAGATTCATAAAAAATGTTTAAAACCAAATTAAGTTTAAAAAAGAGTCTCCCGTAATATCCAGAGGAGGCCTAGAGCATGTGCTTACCCTACAAGTCCCCAGCCACAGAGTCACACTGACACCCAGCTCAATAGAAACAATGCTAGGACTCGGGGGGGGGGGCAACACTACACTCCCAGGGCCTAGTGATTTACAGAATGATGGTTTGTACAGCAAGGTGGCACAATTAATACACTTTGTGCCCAAGTTCGGCTAACATGGCAGTCACATATAACCCCCACACAGGAGCCTTACAGCCTTTCTGGTGGAAGTGTTCCACCTTTGTGCTTTCACATTTTGTGATACAATAGTTTAGAGAGTGCATGGAGAAGGCACACCATACAAGTAAATAGGCACATCTTTTCATCTACTTTTTAAATATTTTAGCAATCTCACTGCTTGATATCCAAACCATCGCTCAACTAACAAGAACCTACTGTATGCAGCCACAAACATGATTGTTTAAAACATGGAGCAGGTCTGTAACCTCAAACTGAATCTAGATTGTGTAGCTTGCAGCCAGCAAATAATAGCCTTTGCATGTCTAGACCTTAGTCACATTTTATATTCCCACACAAATGCTTTCCATTGAAATAGTGAACATAAAGTACAATAGATTTAATTCACATTGATGTAAGATTGCCTTGCGAAAGCTGCTTGATCTTTAAGAGGTCAAGCTCAGGTCTATAGCAGAATGGCCTTTCTCTTTGTTTGCGTCTCATCTTTAGAAATCCTCCACTAAGGCTGAGACAGACAAATTAAATTTCGGAGTTTAAGGGTGTTCTTAGAACAGATTTTTTTTTGGAGAACTTTTTGGATCATGAATGTTGCTCAGGAGCTGTGATTTCTGCTTATTGTGGCTTAACTTATGTTTTATACAGTATTTATTGCTGTTCTTACTTTCTGCATTTTTGCATTATGGTATTTTATTGTAATGCACTCTAACTAAATAACCAGTGGCCATACATAAAGAAAACTGATGATGATTATAATAATGACGATGATGATGCAGGGTTGTGATAGTCTTAGTTCAGTCTTTAACGAGTAGGTTTCCATATGACAAAAAATCACCACCACAGTTATTAGTAAGTTTTACCAATTTTTATACTCTCACATGATAGGCCAAGGACTGAATAGTCATGCAGTCTGCACTACTCTTTCAATCAGTAGAGGTGGTCCCTCCATGAAAAGTCTGTGGCACAATGGCAGCATACTGCGTGGACTCTTGTTCTGAACCTGATCATAATTAAACCAAGGGATGTAGTTGTGGTATCTGCCACATGATGGTATCATGTTACTGTCAAGCATCATGAAGCTGGAGCCTGATTCTTTCTGAGATCTCACTAAACGGTGCAAAGATATTGAAAGACCACTTTGCATCTGCACAAAATTTGTGACACTATTGGTAAGGAGGACTTGGTGCTGTAACGGGTGATCAAGGGGACCACTAAGCACTGGGGCATGCTTGAAAATTAACCAGAAAAAGGAGGGCTTGCCACTGAACAATACCAAGAAGTGCTTGGAACTAGAATATGGATTGGAGGACAGCACAATGCCACATGCACACCGCTATACTACGATATTGTGGTGTCACAGTGCTACATAGTACCACATCTTTGACCCTCCCCAGGGTGTCAGGTGTCACTTTCTAGATCAGTAATAGTTATTGTGCTGCACTTACAGGAGGACATCATGCATTTGAGAGGTGAAGTTGACACAAAGCATCTATTTCTTATCCACTCCTGATTGCAAAGGAGACGTGGGCCTCTGTTTCAGAGCAGTTGGTGGTAAATGTAAAAATGACAATCTTAATAAGTAATAAAGGAGTTGGTCTCATTTACAGATTGTTTATGTTTAGATGCAGACCCATGTATTCAGGGTCAGATTGTGGAACAGGGAGCCCACCTGGAAAGTTGATAATGAGAGCCCAATTTGAATAGAGGATACATGCAATGGTTTCCAGAGTTTGAAAGATAGAGTAGAGGGGGCACTTGGAAATTCCCAGGTATCCAGGTGGGCCAATCTGATACTGCACATATTAAAGCATATGGAACCCTCATTTGGGCAGTGAAAAACAAAAATTCAAGAATGTCTTAACTGTACATCTGAATGCAGGATGAGATTAAAAAATGCAGATGAAAAAACGTTGGACTAACTAATGTGAGAAAGGTAACACAGCAACAGAAGTATTTCACAGCACTTGAATGTAGTGCAGAGAGAGACTTCTTTAAAGACAATGTCATGACGTATGACAGCCAGGTATGAAAAGAAGTCTAAGCTGATGACCAGCCCAGTCATCATACATAGACTTTGCCTGAGTCAGAGTCTGTTCTGGATTGAAACTATTTTTCAATGCAATTTGAATCAGTTTTTGATTTCTGTATACTGTATAATACAGAGTGATCAGTTTTAAATGTTAATCATCTAAGGATTCACCTTTGGTTTTACTGTTGCACCTGTGTTTGAGACAGCAGTAGAAATCACTTTCTAAATAAATTCACCACACTTACTTGATCTATAAACCCGCCTGTAATAGATAGATATGGAGAAGGATAAGTTGCAAATATATGTGCTGTTGCATTTTTGCCAGAGACGGTGAACACTCCTCCTGTGTAATGCATTAGAGCTTCTGAAAAAAAAAAAAAAACAGTGTCTGCATTTAACGTGGTCCCTGGATGTGGAATATGTAAAACAGGGCATTTATATATGCTGTACATGCAGTAAGTCCCATCATTGTAAGGTACCCTGTGGCAAAAGCTGGAAGCTGTGTAAAAACCATAGTGACTTACATAATTGTATAAAAATAACCGACAGCATGGAACCGTATATTGTATGTAGCTCACAAATCGTTTATCGCTACTACAGCATGCATGGATTTTTGGGATCATTTGAAATTCTGATACATTTTCATTCAATAATGTGACATCAAAAGATATGGATATTTTACATACAATTTATTGTTTACACCCCTTTCTTTCCTGTGCTGCACTTGTCTAGTGGCTACCACCCAGTCTCATACTCAACCAGCTCCATCACTTGCCCATTTTCAACTCACCAGCCTACCCCCTGAGGTACAGTTCATCTATTAAGTACTCTAAGTGAGCTGTTCACCAAGAAGGTGATAATATGTGCAAAGGCAGGCACAAAGCTGCAAACTATCATGGGACGGGAGGAAGAATTCTTCTGGTACATCAGGAAAAAAAGGAAGACAAGGGGGGAATTCTTAGGTTTGCAGAGGGAGAGGGTAGTAGAGGATGAGCAGAAGGCAAATGTTCAGAACAATTATGTTTGCTCAGTATTCATGGTGGAGGATGAAGGGCCTCTACTGGAAAGTGGGGTTGAGGCATCAACAAGGGAAGGCAGGCAATGGGATGAGTAGAGATTCTAGTGGACAGGATAAGAAAAGGGCTCACTGCCCTAAAAATAGGTAAAGCACTGGGTCCAGATAGGATTCAACAGTGAGTACTCAAGAAACTGGCTTCAGAACTGGCTGAGCCATTGGCTAAGTTATTTAGTAGCTTGCTCGTGTCTGAAGTTGTATTGGAGGACTGCTGACATGGTCCTGTTCCGCAAGGGAGGGGATTGGGAGGATCCAAGCAATTACAGACCTGTCAGTCTTACTTCCATTATACCGGGAAGAAAACAGGCCACTGGATAGTAAATAATATGAGTTTGTGGCAGGGAGTTCATGTCAGAATAACCTGACAGTGCTCTTTAACTGGGTTATGAGGGCTATGGATAATCAGTAGGTGGTAGATTTGCTCTGCTTTGATTTCACAAAAATCTACAACTTGGTGCCAGACAGGAGGCTGCTGAAGAAATTAGAGGACTTGGAAGTGGCAAAGGAGTTAGTCAGGTCGGTGAGGAAATGACTAGTTCAAGTTCAAGTTTATTCATTGTTCATCCAATAATTTAACAAATTTTGGACTTTACAATAATGTTTAACAAGCATTTGTCAATGCCGAATGTTTGCTTGCTGGCATTGGCATTGGTAGTGTAAAAAGTTACAGAGCTGCATAATAGGAATGGCAGTGAAGTACTGAACTGAAGCCAACCCCACCACCACCCTGCAGAGAGTGACAGGCATTGGGGTGTGCCTTTGGGTCATCAGGCATAACCGCCTTGCCATTTCACCATATCCTACCCTGCAGACACTGACAAGTGTCATGGTGTGCCTTGGGGTCTTTGGCCCTTATGCGCACCCCATTCCATCAGGAAATACAGTGAGATGGGTGCAGTATAGGAGAATGGGGTGAACTTTGGGGCTGAAGAGTCCAAGGCATACCTCGATGCCTCTCACTGGCTGCAGGGTGTGAAATGGTATGAGCATTACAGGCAAGAATCCCAAGTCACACCCCTGATGCCTGTCATTCTCTACAGGGTGGGGCATTATAGTTGGAAACCCTAACATCTCAGGCATTGGTTGGTATTTTCACTCCAAATTTTCAACATGTTTTTTTTTGTGACCCCCACCTCATGAACAGTGGCAATATCAGTTTGTTAGCCGAAAGCTGCTTATGCACAGCGACTACGGCATTTAGCACCACAGGTGCAAAAACACATTCTGAACAGGATGTGAAAAATGACAGCTGTACTTTTCATGGAGAGGTGGAAAAAATAGCAATGTTGCAAATCTGCAGTAAAAATATTTTAAAAACTGGTGAAGTCATGAGCGTGCATAGAAACTGTGCCACGCACACCCATAATGTAATTCGTCTGGGGATTTTTTTACAGCAGATTGTCAACACAGGCATTTTGGGACCTCCGATCATGAACAGTGTCACTGTGATTTTCTTTATCTGTCCCGAACAATGATTTCCCACAGCGACCACGCATCTCTGCGCTGAAAGTGTGAAAACACATTTTGGCCATGTTGTGAAAAATGAGATCTGTACTGTTCATAAGGAAGTGTGGAAAAATGCCACTGGTGAAAATCTGGACTGAAAATATTACAAAGTCATGAACTTACAAGGGTGCATGGAAACTGCGCAATGCTCAGTCATAACACAGTCATTTTATGGACTTTTGTCACCAAATTTTCAACATAGCCATTTTAAGACCTCTGCTCATGAACAGTGTAACTGTGATTTCCTTAATCTGTCCCAAACATTGCTTTCACACACTGACTGCACCATTGTGTGCTACATGGTCGGAAACACATTTGGGGTGACATGTGAAAAATGGCAGCTGTACTGTTCATAAGGAAGTGTAATAAAATGGCAATGTGGAAAATCTGGAGTGAAAATATAGAAAATCCACAAACTTACGAGCGTGCGTAGGAACTGTGCAATGCCCGCTCGTAAAACAATCATTTTTAGAAATTTTTTCACCAAATTTTCAACACTGCCATTTTAAGACCTCTGCTCATGAACAGTGTCACTGTGATTTTCTTAATGTGTTCCATACATTGATTTCGCACACAGACTGTGCCATTGTGCACTACATGGGCAGAAACACATTTTGGGCAAGATGTGAAAAATGACAGCTGTACAGCTCATAAGGAGGTGTGGTAAAATGGCAATGTTGAAAATCTGGAGTGAAAATATTGAAAATTTGTGAACTTATGAGCGTGCGTAGGAACTGCACAATGCACGCTCATAAAACAGTCATTTTTAGGAATTTTTCCACCAAATTTTCAACATAAACTTTTTGAGAGCCCTCCTTATGAACAGTGGCAGTCTCGTTTCATTACTCAGTCCCTAAAGGTGATTTTGCACAGTGACTGAGAAATCACCCTTCGGGTCTGATTAACACCATGACAGTGAGAGTATTCATGAGAAGGAGTCCCAAAAACCCCATGTTGAAAATTTGGTGCAAAAATTCCAAAAACTGCCTGAGACATGCAGCAAAGTTGACAAAACCCTATCTATCACATTATACAGCTTACTGGCATTTCTTCGACTTTGAAGAGTGCAGACATGTTCCAGGTCCACCAAGATCTTCATGCCAGAGTCCGAGGTAAGTATGGGGTGAGGGGGTTGTGGGGAGGGAGGTGCACAGTGGTGGGCGGGTGGGGGCAGAGACAACGAGGAACTGTTTTTGAGTTTCAGGTTGTTGTTTTTTTTAATGACGACAACGTGGGACATTTGCCACACAGGGGTGAGATCCCAGCGTGGCACAAGGATGGCTGGTTGGGGGGACGTGGAGCCAATGGGGGAATTGGGCACCACCGTTGGTGATAGCATCTGTTGCCATGCTGGGGTGGGCTCCCAGCGAGGCACCCTGTACTCTCTGGGGGGGACCAGTGGAGCCGATGGGGGGATTGGGCACCCCCATCAGCTATACAACATGTAGCCACACTGGGGTGGGCACCCAGCATGGCATATGGAACTATATCTTTTGTTACATAGACATTGGTCTTGAGGAAACGAGTGTGGTTTTAATTTATTATAGTACACATATTTTGATATTATCAGTTCAAATCTTGCCCAGGTTATTGCTTTTCGAATGTGTGGTAGTAAAGGAAGTTGCATGTAGTCTTCTAAGTATGAATCTATTTTGTTTTGAGCAAACCAATGGGCTTGTCTTTGACTCCGTACTTGTTTCATCTGGGTTTCTATAATTAAGGAGAACATTTTTTTAAGATTTATTTTATAGGATTCATGTGTTTTTATGTTAACTAACCAGTCCTGCCATAAGTGCAGGGAGTCAATATTATGCAATGTTTGAAAAAAATATTTTAACCACGGTGAAAGAAAGCTTTCAGTATGCCAGTTTTCTTTTTCTTTTATACAGTTTAAAGGCAAGTCATTATTTGCATTATTTATTGATCTTATCCAATATGTGACAGTTCTTAGTTTAGTAAGAGCTGAGACTGGAATTTTACCTATCTCAGCTCTTACTATTGATCCAGTCGTTGAGAAAGGAATCTGTAGAGTAGATTTATAGTGATATAAAAGAGGGGTTTCCAGTTGTGGTTAGTGATTATACCCCCAAATTTCTGTTCCATATAAAAGGAGTGGTGTAATTTTTGCCTCTCCCGCTTTAAGCGCAGGGATTACTGACAATCCTCCATATTTAATATTAAATCTTTGTAGGGCTTTGGCTGCTTGCTTTGCCTTATTGATTTGTTCCTTGATGTGTAAGTTCCAGAAACTTTTAGCATACAACATTATACCTAAGTATTTGTAAGATGTCACCGTTTCGATGTCTATGTCATTGTAACAAATCCTGGGTTTTAATAACATACTTCCGAAGACCATTACTTTTGTATTTTCCAAATTAATCCGTAGTGCTAATTTTTTCCATTTTTCCATGAGGGATTTAAATTTTAGTTGTAATCCTTTGGGGGATAGTGAAAGAATGATCAGATTGTCAGCATAAGCTGAGTTATGAATCTGCTGGTTCACTATTTTAGGGGAATCCCATAGCCCCTTCGAATCATATTCTAGTAAAGTATCTATGTAGATATTAAATAATAGGGGAGTAAGTAAGCATCCCTGTTTGACACCTTTATTTGTCAGAAAGTATTCTGTAATATTACCTTTTTTAGTCATATCTCACTGCTGTGTAAGTGTTGGTATAAAGTAAAACTATGAGCCAAATGATAGATAAAGGGAGATCTCAAGTTTTGAGAGTTTCCCATAAGATCTGTCTGTCTAATGAGGCAAAAGCAGCTGAAAAGTCAACAAAATAATGCAAAAAGGCTCATTTTCCTGTAAAGTACATATTTCTCTAACATGATATAAAACAAAAATGTTATCTGTTGTTGAGAATCCATAACGAAAACCAGCTTGTAGTTTAGAGAGAGGGCTGTTTATATCTAACCAAGATTGAAGTTTATTTAACAGTATACTGGAAAAAATTTTCCCTGCAATATCTAAGAAACTTATTGGGCAATAATTACTAGGATTATGATAAGAGCCTTTTTTGTGTATGGGAATTATAATATTTTTCTGCCATGATGTAGGAATACATCTTTCTTTTAAGCAAGTATTAAAAAGTTTTGTCAAAAATGGGATCCAAAAATTCAAATATGCTTTAAAGATCTCACCTGGAATTGTATCTGGTCCTGGTGCTTTGTTATTTGTAAGTTTTAATATTGCCTGTTGAACATCGCCTATAGTAAAAATCAAGGGGATATATGGGGATGAAAATGCCCAGAAAGGTATGTTTTTTTCTTCCATTTACAGTATTATTATTATTATTCAGTAAATCTGTAAAATAAGTTACTCAGGTTTCTTTGGGAATATGAAAAGTGAGTGTAGGTTGACAAGCTTTAACACCTCTTGCAACCATGTTCCAAAATGCCTTATTATCATTTTTTTCTATCATCTGTTGAATAGTTTCCCTCTGTTTCTGAGTGATTTCAAATTTTTTAAACCTTAAGAATTTTTTTATATTCTTTCCGGGCTTGAATTAGTTTTATCTTATTATAGTTCGATGGGTTTTTAAGATTTTCTCTAATTAGTTTTCCCAATTTTTTCTTTTGGTGGAGAGATTGAGCATCGAACCATGTTAAGGGAAAGGACAGTTGGTCCTTATATTCATATATCTCCCTACTAATTCTGGACATTAACTTCTCAAAATTACCAATGGTATCTTGGACCGAATTTTTAATTTCAGAATCACTATCAAGTGTTTGGTTCGCTATTGGTAAAATAACCTGTTCTAAGGATTTCATTTTTCTATTATTCAGTGACAATTTGAATTTTCCCGTGGGGACTATTGGGACAGAGTAAAGGTATTTAGAAGGCATCATAATTATGGTGCAAGTAAGAGCACCATGATCACTTTCTAGTCTAGTATCTATTGAAAAATTATTTGCAAATTCAAATGATTCGGCAGATATTAATACGTAATCTATTACACTATTCCCAATAGGGGAGAAGTATGTGTATGTTCCCTCAAAGTCCCCGGCTCCCCTGCCATTCAGAATCAGTAAGTTATTCTGAGTTATAAATTATATTAATTTGGTACCAGCTGTATTAAGAATGGAATCTTTACATTTTCTCAGATCTAAATCACCCATGTAAACGAGGGCTTGCAAAGCAGGAAGATTATCAAAAGTTGCCAAATGAGCATTGAAGTCTCCCCCAATCAATACTGTATCGATATGATATTTAATGTGTAAAGAGTCCATAGTCAGGGAGAGCTCCGAATACAGATCAGCATAGTTTATAGTTGGGGTGTAAGGGGGAACATACACATTCACAATCATATAAGTGAGAGAATCCCACTTAACAATGTTTATTATTGATACATTTTTGAACTCGATAACATCAAGTACTTGTAAACCTTTTCTGATTTTGATAAAAGTTACTACTCCATCACATGATTTACCATATTGTTTCACCCTGATTGCTTGCAAACTAAATGTTTCATATCCATTTAGATACAATTATGTGGTTGCCCATGTCTCTTGAAAGAGCAGTATTTCATATTGTGAGATCAATTTTATCCAGTCAGGATCAACCAATTTTGACCCAGTTCTAGCTATATTCCAAGACATGAAGTTATCTAGATTTGCTGATGTTAAATCATTATGTGCTATGGATTCTTCTGTGTTTACTGAAATAGATTGATTATTGGATAGTCATGGTCCAGACCCAGATAGTCAAGATCATAAAAGGAATAAATAGAGTTAACACTGAGGACCTGCCTTCAGATTATGGACTGCTGACTCTGCTATTGCATGCACTGTGAAGCATAAGGCAAAGCCAAGTCATTTACCATGCTTTTAAAAGATTGGATGGCCAACCCAGTGGTGCTGGGGGACAACATATTGCACTTTTATGTGGGTATGTGTCCCAGTCTTGGCACCCATAATCAGGCTTGTGGAATCTTGGCACCATGCTCAATCTCTGAAGTGATGGTGGTGTTCCTCCCTTTGCTTGTGCTCCCCAGGTATGGATGATAAAGCAGCCATGATGCCATGGATGACCATGGATTGCTGGCCCTCTACTCCCCAGGCTGGTGTCTGTGAGGTGACAGAGATGTTGGGGAGGTCGTAGGTGCATACATTGAAAAATTCCCTGGTTCTATGAATTATTGTGACCATCAGTGTGTCAGCAGGCTTTTCTCCTTCCTGAGCTTCCCTCTCCCTTAATCACATGAACTTATGCTTGATTCGGCCTTGGCATATGAGTCAGGTCCTACCATGAAAGGTTTTCCTCATGCAGTGAGTGGCGAGGGGAGCAGGTCTGAACTGGATACTGGAGTAAGGAGGACCTTTTCTACAGTAGTATAGATGCAGGGAGATAGCCAGAGGAAAGGAAAGAATATAGAGGTGAAGTGACCAGATGGGAGAAAATACATAAAAAATGAGGCCTGGATAAGGAGTACCACTCATGCTTTTTTGTTGATTACTTTAATGCTCTGCACCCAATTTCTAGGAAGAATGGTAACTAGAAGATAAAAGGTCCTAAACCTTTTAGTTATGTGTGGGTCATAGCTCAGTCTTGTGCTACATACTGTAGCTGAATGATGTAGGTTGTGTTTGGATACAGAGGCCAGACCAGTAAGAAGGATGATGCTTACAAGATATTGGTTTTATGAAGTGATTAGTGCTTAGATACATCAGCATAGACAGTAGCAAGTCAGTGATTATAGTACATATGAACTGGACAGTATATGCATGGTGCTTAGATGCTTGAACTGATGAGTAACTGTTATAACTTGATGTTTTTGGCCTTTCTCTGTAACCCACCATAGGAAGGATGCTTAGTCGAGTAGAATGAGATCCCCCAGTGGGATAAGAGTGCCAGAGAAGGAGAAGGCATCAGGGGAGGATGGAGGGCAAGTGTGACTCACTCTAAGCAGAGCAGGGGAGCCTGACTGTTTAAGTAGGATGTAGGGGAGGAGCTCTTCCCCCACATAACTAAAGGCATGCACCTTTCAATTATGTGTGGTTCATAGCTCAGGCTTGTGCTATGTACTGTAGCTGAATGATGTAGGTTGTGTTTGGATACAGAGGCCAGATCAGTAAGCAGAATGATGCTTCCAAGGTATTGGTTGTATGAAGTGATTAGTGCTTAGATACATCAGCACAGACATGAGCAAGTCAGTGATTATAGTGCATATGAACTGGCTAGTATATGCATGGTGCTTAGATGCTTGAACTGATGAGTAACTGTTATGACTTGATGTTTTGGCCTTTCTCTGTATCCCTCCATAGGAAGGATGCTTAGTTGGGTAGGATGAGACCCACCAAAAGAAATATTGATATCAGAACAATTATTTCCTCCAACTCCAGAGAGTGTGGCCAGTAGCATGCAGGAGAGGAAAAACTCCCTTTGGGGGGAAACCTCTGAGGACCCATGGCTACTGACTTGCCTGTCCTTCTGGGCATACTAAAGGAGAATAATCCTAAATTAACGATATTAAGTTGTCGGCTAATCTGAATTCCGGAGTTGTAGATCCTGATCCAGTGAAAGCAGGAAGCTGGAATTGAAGTACTAATGTTTGAGTGTCGGGTGAAGATGGCAGTACATCCTTCTAGTGAATTCCTAGTCCAGGAAATCCATGTCCAAGGCAGACTCTGATAGTAGATTAGAATCCATAATTGAGCATAAACAATACAAAGCATCGAAAGTTGCATTAGTCAAGCAATCCAAAAAGTGAGGAAGTCTTTTCCAAGAGAACATGTAGTCAAATGACTATGACTCGAGACCCAGAATATGAAGACTGGTGGTTGATGTTCTGATTGGCAAGCTTTGCAAATGAGGGCCTTAATGATGACGCACAGGAGCTGGATGTAAGCTATGTGATCTGGAGAAGGCTTAGTAGAAACCTCTGGTCTGGCATGGGCGAAGCAGGTAAAAGTGAATTAGCAATAGATTTTAGTACGAATAGGTAGACATAAAGCTTGATGGACCTCCAGGCCCTGAGGAGCAAAGCATGTCATGGAAAGAGGCAAGACATCCTGATATACCTCCAGGCTCTGTGAGGGCAAAGCAGATAAGTATGAGCAGATAAGGTAAAAAAGTGGATCTGCACATAGGTCAGCAGTAGTAGTAGTATGTCCTGCATGATGCAGACATAGTAGTAGAGGAGTAGTATTGAGTAGATTATGTAAGGTACACAGTGGAGAGCATTGAGAGAATCTAAATAAGCACATTATATCAACAGCTTCTCGTTTGCTGAGCCATGTAGCTCAATACAGCAAAGTATATATATAAGTTAGGAAGCCAGGATGGTACAGTTGATTGAGAGCTGAAAAGCTGGTGAGCTGAATGAGCATGGCATGCTGAGATCATAATGAGCAGTGAGTGCTGAGACTTTGCAAGGTAGAATGCAGAATTTGAGTGCAACAGAATCGTAGAGGCTGATGCCAAGGGGATGGCAGTAGGCATGAAGCAATGGTTTGCGTAAGCAAGAATCAACGATTACATAAGCAAGTGTGGGAAGAAGCATCTGAAGGATTGATGGCAAATGTCCAAACTAATCCAGATGTAGGCCCATAGTGGAACAAGGAGCTCCTCGAAGGCTAGCAGACATGGGAGGCAGGAAAGCGTAGAGTAGAGTATGCAAACCTCAAGGTCCCAATGCTAGGTGAGGTAGGTATGGAACAGAAGTAGATGAACCTGCAGCCCTCGATGTTGGGCAAGGCAGGTGTAGAGTAGTAATATTAGAACCTCCAGGCCCCCATGTGGGGGTGAAGCAGGTGTAAGTAGGAGCAAACACAGGTGATCAGCTGAATGAGCAACGATGGGCTGATATCGACATAGGCGGTGAGAGCCAAACCTTGCAAGGTTGAAAGCAGTCCAGAGTTAGCAAGTCCACATCGAAGACAGGGGAGCAGTGATTTATGTAAGTGAAGAGCAACGAGTTCGTAGGTAAGTCCAGACCTGCACATAGGTCGAGGAAGTATCAATAAGGGGACCAGCACAGAGAAGCACAGAAAGGCAACAACAATATTCAAACCCCAGGCTCCGAATTGAAGGCAATGATGGTCCTGTGAAAACAAAGTCCTGATGATCAAGAATGGCAGAATGCAGAATGTAGAAAGAGATGAAGGCGGATAAGCTGGCAACATGAACCACAGTTAATAGTCATATGGCACTGAAATAGATTAGGTTTAAGGCTTAAGCTATGATATAGGAATGCATAATGGAATAGAGCGTGGCTGAGAATCTAGGCAGGAATTGGGAGTGGTAGTAGACCCAAACGAATTGAAGCATCCCGGTAGGAAGCATCCAAGGGAAGTGAATGGAAGCTAGCCCATATGAGGTGTAGGATGTGCGGCTGGACCACACGTAGGTCAGCTGATGGAAAGAGGAGAGCAGCAGCTGGATCCCACAAAGGTTAGCAAGACCACAAACCATTGCGCTGGGCAGCAAGGAGCAAGGATGGTTGCCAGGTGAAGCCCCCACATGGCCAGCAGTAAGACCAGACCCCACATAGGCCAGATGGAAAGGAAGAGTAAGTCAAACTAGACCCCATATAGGCTAGATGGTGAAGGAGCCACCACGGAGTGCATCCCAGTGCAACAGGCATCCTAGAGGCTAAAGCCGAGGAATGAAGCAGGTAAGCGGCAAGAGGGCCAACAAAAGGGGCAGAGCCATATGCAATATAATCAGACTCATGCAAGAATGACCTGTAGCAGATGGGAGGTAGCTGTAGGAGAGCAACATAATAGTGCCTGATTTGTTGTAGTTTCATGCTTAGCTGGGCAGACAGGAGCTTGTATAAGAGAAGGGAGGCAGTGCCTGCAATCACTCCTAGTGTGCTGCAGAAAGGGAGAAAATAGGGTACAGATGAGTACGTTGATTACATGCTGTGAACAGTAATGAATCCTGAGTGTCCAGCAGGGTATAGTCCTGAGTCTGGTATCATGTTGCTGACAGAACCAGTGGACCTATCTCGGGTATAGTAACATTTAACTGCATTACAGAGTAGGAAGCAGTAGTCCTTTGTAGGTGGCACGACTAAATAATGTACAGTACAGGTTCTTGTATTGAAGTTAGCTGTGCTGCAATAAATGCCCCTTAAAATGAGTACCATGGCTTTAAGCCGAAGTTATGCACAGTGATTGTTAGTTGAAGAGAAGGTATTGCAATAGTTACATACTGTGCAGTAGTCAACAATGTTCCAGTCCTTGTGTGCCGGTCTGATAAACAACTAGAAGCCACTGGGAAGTAAGGTTTGCTGTATGAGCTGACAGTGGGGAAGCAGGCACAGATATCCATGCTGCAGTAACGGGGCAACAGAACCCAGCATGGAGAGGTGTGTGGCCGCATCAGAGGAAAGCAGCGGTATTCCGAAGTTCCAGAGGTAAGGCAGCAAGCAGACCGAGACAGTACTGGACTTGGCATAGCATGGGCAATGGCTGCTTGGAAGCAGAGGCAGGATGGAAAGTAAAGCACAGCAGTGAGGCAGCCAGGTAAAGAGCAAAAACAAATGAGGAACAGGTGAGAATAATAAAGTGAATCCCCAAAAGGAAAAAGGGATGAAAAACAAACAGCACACAACAGAGGAGCAGGGGGAGCAAACAAATGAGCAAAATGGGGGATGGACAAATGAGCAGGGGAGGCATGGGGAAGGGGGGGGCAACCAGCAGAGAGGAGGAAAGAGCAGCAGAGCACCAGCAGCTCCACAAGTGAGTGTGACTCGCTTTAAGCAGAGTGGTGGAGCCTGACTGTTTAAGTAGGATGTGGGGGAGGAGCTCTTCCCCCACATAACTACAGGCATGCGCCTTTCAACTGCCGACTTATAAATTAGAAGGAATCCATCTATCTGAAATTAATTTTTAAAGTACAGCAGGTATTTAAGGAAATAAGTGATTAGACTACAGTGCACAAAGATGCATACAATACAGTAAGAGTTGCAAGTCTTGGGGAGGAAATGGAATGACTAAGCAGAAGCAAGATAGCCAGGCTATTTAAGATCAGTAGGAGTGTACTGTGATTTATTAACTACTAAAGCGTATACACTGATGGGAAATCTGTGGTAATTTTTCTCTCATTCCCAGAGGTGGTACAGTATAGTTCTGTGTCACCACCCAAAATCAGTATACTCCATGGTTGCCTCATACCCCAGTGAGAAGAGTTATAGAAATATAGACAATGATGGCAGAAAAAATCCATAAACTCATACAGACTTCCTAGAAAACCCTTACAAACCTGAGACCGTTATCCATACAGGGATCTAACCCACACTATCCACCTTCATACTCCCTGCCCGACTGTTACCAGCCTAAGCAACCACTAAGCCTTTCACTCTGTGCTAGCCATGTTTGAAACCACTGCTGGTTTTGGTGCCTACCACATCAGCTGGCAGATTGTTCCACAACTCCACCACCTATCTGTAAAATAAAAGTTTCTCAATTCCCTCTTGAACTTCCCCCACATCAGCTTCCCCTTATGATCCCGTGTTCTTAATCCACTACTGATGCTCAATAGTTCCTTGCAGTTTACTTTGTTTATTCCTTTTAGGAACTTGAAGGTCTTTAGCATATTTTCCCTCTTTTGTGTGGCATCTAATGAGTACATGTTCACTGCCTTGTGCTAATCCTCACAAGATCTACCCTGATGTCCCTGAATCATTTTGGTTATCCTGCATATCACTGTCTCCAATCTGTCCTTGTCTTTCCTTAGGTGTGGACTCCAGAACTGTGCACAGTACTCCGGGTGGGGCATCACAGATGGAATCCCTCTTGAGAGTGTGATACAATGCCAATCATCAATCCAGATACAGTTTAAGCAGACAGTAATGGACAGAGCACATGCTGACATCCTCGCTAGTGGGCACCAGAAGGGTACCAGGTCAATACAGCACGGGAATAATAGCGCAAGCAAAACCGCCATGTCAAAACAGCTAAAAGCAAAATAGCTACAGGGGGCATTGTAGTACAGGTAAATTTTGAAGCCATCCCTGTAGCTATAATGGATGTGAAGAGGATAAAGCCTGTTCTGGGTAGTATGCTGCTGAGCAGCTGCTGTGGTGCAGAGGGTAGGGCCACAGGAAGGAAAAGCAGCAGACGTCATCAGACCAGGGTTCGAGTCCCAGTCCTGGGACAGTTACTTTTTTCTGTCTTTGGTTTCTTCTTCTCCCTCCAAAGCATCTGCACCCCACCCTGTGGTTTTGGCCCCCCCAGTTGTCTTGTTGGTTCCCCCTTGCCGTTCACAACAATCCCACCCTCCAAGGTTTGTTCCTGTCCCAGATTTTCCTTCCCCCCAGAGGTAATTATATTAATTTGGGGGGGTTCAAGGGGGCACAGCCCCCCATAATGGGGGTGCAGGGATGTAGACTCCTGCAAACAGTCCTCTTGTCTGTGAGTGGTTGTTTTAGTTATGTTAGCGCTCAGTGTTTTTACTGAGTGCTATTTTTGGTTTAGCAGTTTTTGCTTCATGGTATTTTACTGTGCTGTATTTCTAGTAGCTATCTTTACCCCATGCCCTCAGAAGCACATTATGTAGCAGCGGCTATAGTGCATGGTGCAGTGTTGCTTTTGTGGTGCTGGGCCTCTTACTCCCTTTCTGGTTATGACAGGGTTGAATAGGACCCTGTCCCAGCTGTTAGGGAGTTTGAATGCAGGGATCTGTTCCGTTCTTTCCTTTCCCATCTCTCGTCTGTCTGGTTGCGCAACCACATTTTCCTGTGAGACCTAGGATTTGATCACCTCGACAGTCTCGCAATTCTTTGCGTCTCACTGTCTCTCAGTCTTCCCTTGCTGCTTCTGTCTTTTCCTCCCTTGCACATCTGCTGGTATAAAAATATATGCAAATCATTGTGTGGAAATGTAACTGATATTGGGATCCCTTTGTTTAGAAATTATATAGTGTTACTGTTGAAATGTATATAATTATAGTTTGCGATGATTGTAAAAAGCTTTTGGAAACTCAAGGGGTTAACCTCAGAAAAGTTTTTAAGCCCTTTTTCAGAAGCTGTGGAGAAGGGGCCTCAGTTCTGGAACATTGTGTTCTTGCTGCACCTGCCTGAAACTTGCAAGAACATTTAAAAAAAAAAAAAACAGGATGATGCTTGTTAAGAAAGGGGGTTGCAAAGACTTATAAGACAGAGCTGCAATTTCTTGCAAGAGACACAGAGATTGAAGGAAAACTCAGATGGATCTTCTCTGTTTGTTCTGCCTTTGTAAATAGTTATTCTAAACAATTTTATTTTTTTTATGTTACTGCCAGTACTAATAAACACTGTTTGCAAATTCTACAACTGCTCCTGGTTTTTCCTATGCTTCCTGACTTGTGCCTCAATGACACTGATATCCAGTGGTACACCTCACCTCCATGCTGTCTAACCTTTCAATCCCACCTTGAACTTGTAGTCTCAGATCTGTGTCATCCACTAGTCCCTCCCTCAGCCAACCCCATTGTCTTACATCCTTGGTGTCCAGTGGTTCCCCTTTCACACCATGTATCTGCAGGCTATATCCCTGGTGTCCAGTTGTTCCCCTTCCATCTGATCCTAACTGGACATTCCCCCCTTCCCATAAAACCTTCTTCCTCACTGGAGTCTATTGGTTCCTTCCAACTGCATAGCTTGCATAGTGGCAAGCAGCTGCATTGAGTTTCTCTCCATTTCTAACAGATGATATCCCCATATGTTATTGCACTATGTACTTACTGTCTGGTGACCCTTTTTGAGAAGCTCGCAATGTTTTCAGTATGCACCTATGGGCCATTAGCATTGCAGCACCTACCCTCTTCCCAGAGTCCTTGTAAATGTCCTTGCAGACAACTGCAAAATATTTGTCACCATCATGAGCATGGCTCAAAGGGGATTTCAAACTTTGCATGGGCAACTCAGTGCCTACATTTGCATTTTTTGAATCAATGTTCTAGTTTGGTAACAGCAGTAAGTCAGGGGACATAGTGTGGTGCGAAGTCAACAAGTGAGCCAAACAACTACTGTACAGTAAGGGGATTGCAAAATACCTATTCAAGACATTTTCATGATTGCAAATGCCAATGCTAGTACTTACTAGAGCTGGGAATTTATTTATGGGTGCTAATGGTAAAACTGAAAGGAAAGTATCAATTATATAAAAATATGGAAATAATTGTTTGTAATTTGTAAAGTCCCCAAGTGTTTGATATCACGTCACAAAATGTATTATGTCATAATCATTAGGTCTAGGAATATTACTGGT
This sequence comes from Neoceratodus forsteri, assembly GCA_016271365.2. Lineage (NCBI taxonomy): Eukaryota > Metazoa > Chordata > Ceratodontiformes > Ceratodontidae > Neoceratodus > Neoceratodus forsteri. The sequence continues at coordinate 1,396,601,552 of CM028129.1, read as the reverse complement.
AGCAACCTGACTAGGACTGATACCACCCCACTTGTAGCCCCTGTAAGTTCTAAGGCTCCAAATGCACTCTAGGATGTCAGCTCTAATGACTCATTACAATGGTTATCAGGAGGCAATTAGATATGTAAGTGAAATTTTTCTTGGGTCTTGTTGCAGCCAAGAACAGACCAGTTGCAATTCTTGCAGTATGGGCAGGCTTTACCATTTTGCCTGTTTGCAGAGAAAGGAGATCATCTCCAATGTGACCCCTTAGATCGCCATGCCTGGGTCTCCCCTGCCTGATGACTGTGTAGGGCCCACCTGGTTGAGGGGTTGGGCTTGTTCTTACTCCTGTGATAGGGAGGTTTGTCCAAGAACAAATAAGATATAGTGAGACACCCAGAGAGAATAAGTGGGTCAGATATTGTGTGCAGTATCACTCCCTGGGATGCAGTACCTACCCCCTCCCTACACTGGACTGGATCACCCACTGGGGACCAATAAGACAATTATGACCTTCACCAGTAGTCAACTCAATTGTATTAAACAAAATGGGCATGCACACAGAAGCAGAGTTTCAACAGATTAACAGTAATTTTATTGTGTAACACTAGCCTGGAAGCTGGAAATGGAAAAGGGTTTAAACAGTTGCAAGTCACTTTAAGCACTCCTATCCAGTAATGATACCCCCCACTGTACTGTAGGTCACTACCACCATCTCAGGTCCCACACTGTCACTGATACCCCCACCCAAACAAGGGGTGCAACAGGATGACTTACTCTACCTAAGGTGCAGTATACATTTAGGATGTTACCAGTATTAAAACTATAATCTCAAGTATGAAACGGCAACCACTGACTCTGGGCACCCAGGAATTATGTTGAGTCCTGGTGCAGGCCTAGCAGCTATGTTGCCAGGGTTATTTCAGAGGTACACTTGTTGAAACAATTAGCAGGCTGGGATTTTACGCCCCCAAACACACACACAGGCCATTTTTGCCAGCATAATAAAAGTCTCATTTGGGAATTCCTTAAAAGATAAATTTGCAATTCCAATGAGGTAACTGTAATCCAAATGGGAAAGACACAAAGGCCCCAGTCAGCAATGCCTACACTCACATGACTCAGGTGTGCATTGGGTCAGTTGAGCCGGGAGCCAGCATGCAGTAGCAGGACAAGCAGCATTCAGTATTAGGCCCCAGTGGCTTGGAGATGAAGTACTTTTGGCTCATTTACAGATGCTTTGCAGCAGCACAACCCTTCTGACTCAACTCTCACAGCACAACTCTTCCAGCTCAACATTCACAGCACACATGAGCACTATGCAGTGCCTTTATGATTCCCTAGGAGCCCAGACTCCAGGAGTGCCCTCCCCCATGGTTCAACTCTCCTGCAGAGAGCAAGAGTACCCATGCTAAAAAGGGCACATGCCCAGTGATTCCCTGTTCCCTGATTCACACCACTAGAAAAGGGTTAGCAGGCCCCTTACCTAGCTCCACAGCAGCTCAGTGGAGGTGGAGGTCACTGTCTCTGATTCCGCAGCTCAGCAGCTTTATCAGGATATGAACCTCTCATATTTTCTCACAGCAACTTCATTCTGCAGTTGTCCTTTTAGCAGGTTCACACAGATCTGAGACCAGGACAGGGCTCAAAATATTTTGGCATGATGAACCCAGGATAGGACTCACAAAATGTAGGTCTGAGTTGGCCTCCAGATCTCACAAGCAGCAGCCAGTCTGCTTGCCTCTGAGCCTCTTTCCATCTGCCATGAGTTCCCTGTGAGCCTAGAAACACCTTCCCCCCAATTTGGTGAGTGATTTGACAGACAGGGCTGTCCATCAAGGTTCAAGGTTTAAGGTGTTTTTGTTTGAAAAGAGTTGCATAAAACCACATGGTTACTGCACTCGCCATATAGAATATAATACAAACACATATATAAAAATGTTCATTTCTTTTTACAAAAAATATCCTAAAATGGAACTAATAGCTACTTTTATAATACAATTTTCCTTTGATAAGAAGGACAGGTGTACATATATATATATATATATATATATATATATACACACAGAACAAATGCTGAATAACTACTTACGACATTATTATTTTTAATAATTGAGCACATGGAATGCAAAAGATGCCACTGCAAAATGTATGTACAATTTTTTTGTAGGCTATTTTTATCCCCCTGCTAAACCCAGCTGTCCACTCCTTTGGGCAGCCAGCCTTTCCTCCACCATCGCCTCTCCCATTCTACCATCCACTGCTCCCTACCATCCAGTTGACCCGGACATATCCCTTCGATGGGGGGGGCCTGCCCTCCAGAGCCATCAGGAAGGGAGACCAGAGTGCCCATAGGCACTCCCTTGCTTCTATGCTGGGTGGGGGTCACTGCTTGGGGGCTTCCTGGCTTCGCAGCATGGGAAGGTGGAGCTGTCATCATCCAGCTAGCATGGGTGGTCGCATTTTCACATTTTCTCCCTTCCCACCACCTTAACTTAGGCCTTGAAGACAGAGCCCTGGGGCAGGGACATAAAAGGGGGTGTTGAAGCTTCACACCACCATGTAAGTCCATCAATCTACCACCAGGTGCTGTGGCTGATCCCATCCTCCCTGGAGGGAAGCATCCAGTGGATGCTCTGGAATTCCTCCCTGTCATTCTCTGCTCCTGACACCTGGGCTCAGGACATGAACCCGGGTTGCCAGTGTGCCGAGTGAACCCCTTTGCTTTGTGAGATGGAGCTGGCCGTACATTTTTTTTTAAAGAGGCACATACACAATATTTTCTGTTTATCCATCTCAGATAAATTATTACTCAGTCCTTAAGACCCAGTGCTTAGAAAAGAAGTTATCCACGTTACCTTTTCCAGTTCAGATTTTGGGGATTCCAACAGATGTGCAATTTCTAGGCCATCTGTTACATTACATGTTCAGTTACTTTTAACTTGATTACAATAACTGGGGAGTGTATTTTCCCATTGACAAAGCCAGTTATAATTCACTGTTATTTTTTTTAAATATACTTTATTCGTTTTTGCAAAAAAAGCACAACAATCAAACAAGTAACAACAACCAACAATAACTATGAACAACCAACAGAGAACAAAAAACAAACAAAAAAAGGAACCCCCCCATCACCCTCAGCAATATCAAACAAGACATAAGTAACAGAAAAAGATGAATGCAAAACAATAAGGCAAGGTGGAAGATAAGGTAAATACTTAATTATAAAATGGGTTTAGAAAATCCTGTAACCTCATTGGTCAAAACAAGTCACATGACCGTGTATAAATCCTGCAACAGACAACCAGTAAAGATCCCAGTAATCAAATGTTTGCTTTCTTTGAAACCTACTTCATTTAATTTTAATTTTTAATAACAGATTCATTTTATAATCACAATAATGGACTTCAGAGTATGTGTAGTAGTGGGATTTACATACTTCTTGTGTGGCTAAAGTCACTCAGCTGTGCCTCATTACACACCAGATAAGGCATGTGTAAATTCCACAACAACACATACCCTGTTGTGCATTATTGCTTAATGACGGATAACCAGGAATACAACAGACTCCTGTGTTGCAGAAAAGACTGAGATCTGTGACAAACATTTGCAATGTGTAATCTACATTTAAGGCACTGAGGAGTTCAACATGCCATTCTGCCCAAGAGGAAATAGAATCTGTGAGTCAGTGCCGAGAAAGAACCTTCTTGACCACTGCAGCAATCATTGCCATGTACTCCTACAAACAGCCCAGAGAGAGGTCTCAAAAATTCCCAAACAAACAATTTTCTGCAATAAAGGCAGATGCCAGACCAAAAGATGGGTCCAAATGAGTTTCAATAGAGTCCCAAAGAGAGGTCACCTTAGGACAAGACCACAACTATGTAATAAGGTTCCTTGAGCCCTCTGACAACTAAAGCAGAGGGGGGAATCCGAAGAGACAATGCAGTACAGCTTCTGTGGGGAATAGTAGAAATTATGTAAAATGTTGAATTGCTGCAACCTATGTCGATTCTATTTAATATATGTATGTGTAGAGATCACGCCAAAGCTGTTGCCAGTCTGAAGAAGACCACTCAAAGTGGAGGGCATTTTGCCAATAGTAACAAATACCCTGAAGTCTCTGAGGATCATAGATTTGATACAAAATATAAAGATCAGATATGGCTCCATTGGCTGAGGCAACGCAAATCAATTCCTCATAGTCCAAGGGATCCTAGATTGCCAAGGTGGGGAACTAAAGTGGGCAGTCAAGGCATGAGAGAGTTGCAGGTACTTAAATGTGGTAGTACTTGGAAGATGGAATTTTTGCTGAAATGCCAGAAAATCCAGCAATCTATCTGTGGCAGAGAGCATAGATACTGAAGTAGATATGTTCAGCAAAATAAAGTTTGTAGGAAGGGGGCATTAGCCTATTCAGAAATTAGGGTTCAAGAACAGAGGTTGACAAAGACTATAGTTAGGCAAAAAATGGAAGTATTTACTGAGCTGAGAATGTGCACAAAGGGACCAATGTATCAACGTTTTCTTCAAGGCCAATGGGAGGGCTGGAAGGGATAAGATACAGCAAAGCTGGAAGATGAATATTAAGGAGATTCCTTGGTATTTCAGCAACCTTATTTCAATGTCATAATTTTTTGCCCAGTACAAGATGGTTATCAAGGCATTTAAAATCTGCAACAAAAACAGGGGTTGCCATGCTTCTTTTTTAGGTTACATTGGTGAGACTTAATCAGTCTTTATGAAAAAAATCTGTAAGGGGTCAGATGGTTTCATGTGGTTATAACATCAATATTTTAGATGTCAACATGAGTGTGAAAGGAAAAGTGAAACAAGAACACATCATTTGTCATGAAGCTTGCTTCATTTTCCCCACAAATTCAAAAATAGAGTACACTACCAATACTATGACATCCTCTTGAATTGATATTCCCACAAAAAGGAGGGAATATTTGTACGTTTTTATACATAAAACTTTTCAGACTCATGGCATTTCCATACAATGTTTTTGATAGATGTAGAATATGGTTATGAATATAGAAAAAGAAAGAAATATAAGCGTTGCCATGCTTCTTTTGGTTATACCTGTTTTCAAAGTTGCAGTTTCAGAGGTGGTCGGCTCAGGACAAAAATAATTGAAACATTCTAATCAAAAATAAAACTTGCAAGGGAAGCTATTCAGTCAATTCAAAAGTACATGCAGAATGGCAAGGACTTTAACATAAAATAAACAGTGTAACCAAAGACAGACAGATACTTAGGTAAAGCACCTTGAATGTTACCAACTGCTGCAATTGTGGGAGCTAATTTCTTTGCTGACATCATGTACATATTCTTAGCTGGATGTGACATAATAGGGTAAACCATTATTCTAATAATGTTTCCATATATTTAAGAATGCATTTGTGCCAGAAAACTACCTTGAAAACATTTCTGAGTGCATCAGAAAAATTGGAATTTGAAACACCGGGGAATGCCTTTAAAAGCATGGCAGAGATCTGCTTCAATAGATGGCCATTATGGAACATAAGGATCCCCAAAAGGTGTGGTAGAAGAAAGGCCCCATTTAAAGTACTTACTTTCATGAGAACCAAGAAAATAAAAGTAAACATTTGGGAGACAAAGACTGGCCAAAAACTTGGGGGAAGTAAGTTTCAAATACACTCTGCCTATCCGTATAGCCTTACCACACTATAAGAAAGTCAAAAGGCAGGAATGAAGACATCGAAACCAGGTTTGGGGTAAAACTACAGGCATGTGGATCAAGGCAGGGAAACAATTCGCTGTTATAACCAGTTGGTTATAACAGAAAATATGCACAGCTTTGTCAAGCAGAAAGCCACAAAGCAGAGTGGCTTGTGCAGTTCTGTTTAGCTATTCTATTGACACTTGCTGAAGTGAAAAAGAAAATGCTCCCCATCAATTATATAAAACAAGGCACGGGGTGGGTGTGTAAAACTTGAGTTTTACATACACCCTTGGTGTTGGATGCTTATATAAACCCCTTGAGCTTCACTCTCAGAGTTTATGTAGTATCCCACACCTTGGGTATATGTAAAATATAGAATAATACATGGGGAGATATGTATAATGAGAATTTTACACACACCTGAGGTGTGCAATGCTACATAAACTCCAAGAGTGAAGCTTGAGGGGTTCATAAAAGCATCCCATACTGAGTGTGTGTGTAAAATTCAAGTTTTACACACACCTTCATGTTTTGTTTTATATAATTGCTAGGTTGTGTTTTGTCTCCTTGAAAACACTATCCAGAAGTTATAGAAAACAGTACGTCCAGTGATTCAGGTAGTACTAGTTCAATAGCACAGTTGGGTTGAAGCATGGTGCATGCACGAGGGAGGAAATGTGGGCATGCATGGAGTGAAAGAAACCCAGTGTGTGTTTGCCATTATAACCAGCTAGTCATGACGGTGAATTATAACTGAGTTTCCCTATGGGAGAAAATGATACCCAGTTATTATGTAAACAATAAGACATGACAGGGTGTGCATTATGGTGAAATAATCACATGCCTCTGGTGCATTGTTAGGCATGAGGCATAGCCGAGTGCCATTAAATGCACCTGAAAAGTACGATTATTTCACCATAATGGCACACCCTTGGAGTGTCTAATTGCTCTTATAAAATGGAATTTAAATATATGACTTAAAATGAATGAAAATAAGAAGAAAGTTTTTTAAAAAGATAAAATTTGGACCTTCCATTTTAACTCTGAATACAAAAAATAGTCCCTATTCTGGTAACTGTGGGGTCAGCTAAAAACATAAAAAATAATGAAAACTGTGTGAGGCACACATTTTTATAAGAAAAAAATGTTGCTTTGCATTTTAAATCAATAGAAGTACTGTTTCTTAATGAAAATGTGTTCAAAACTTTAAACCTGCCAGGTTGCCTTTTTTGGTGTGGGGGTGACAGGTTTCGCCAAAAACTACCCATGTAAAATTCAAATGTATGTGCTTTAATACACTTCAGGAATGTATTTCAGCAGTTTGAATCTGCTGCTGCCTATATAACTGTGTTTTCCCACTTTTTCTCTCTGTTTATGAAGTATTACTGCCTACTTTCTTCATCCGGTTTTTTTTTCTCTGACTTTCCCCACATTCAAGATATGGAATGTTTACCATGGAAAACAGGGATTCAAAATTCTGCTCAGTTCCACTGGCAGAATGTTCCTTTCCTAACATACTGTACACACACTCAACAAAGACCTCTTTTAGAGCTACATACTTAATTATCTCACTGTCAGGGAAAGCAGAAGAGATTTCTCTGATGAGCAGTTAAAGACAGAAGGAGGATATTTCATAGTCAGCAAAGAAACAGTTGTAATGAAAACTATGAAAAATACTTAATGTTTCTGATTTGTTTATGTATGTAAGTAAGGTGTGATGATCAGGGAAACAACATTTAATTAATTTGTTTTATTTTTTATTTAAGGTAGTTTTATTTTTAGGGCCCTGTTGAAGGGTTTTTACAGTGTAAAGGTAGCAGCCATGTTTGTGGTGGAAGATCAATTCTGGTTGTGGGGGGGGGGGAACTGATGGAAGATAGTTCTGATTGTAGGAGGTCTGATTTGCTTATTATGTGATGTGGTTTAGGACCACGATGACTATGCATTATGCTCTAATATTTAACGGTCACTTGACTGATTTTAACCAATTAAAGGAGTAGTACACCCAGAATATGTAAAAAACATATGTTGTGCAGAATGTTTTGATTTGTGTGTGAAGTCCTAGTGTGTCCTTCCCTCTGTCTGCTATTAGGAGTTTTCCTAAATTAGCCTGCTAGCTTTATAGTAGTTTTACGACCAATGGGGATCTCCATCTGAGCCATATGTATTGTTTTTCTTGTTCCTACAATGCATCCTGTCTCATGAGACAGTGATTTGTAGCAGAGATCATAAATTCAGCTACAAGCACTGCTTTAGAATTGGTTCACAACAGCAGAGCTGTGTAACTTTTCTAATCCAGTGTGCACAAATGGCTACATGTACAGTTTAGCATATACTTGAGAGCTGAGTAGTTTTTTTTGTAAGAAAACAGCTACTAAACAGCTCTAATTCAGTATTTTTGTTTTCTATGTGTGTTAGGTCTAGCTAGCAGTGGGGGAATTCAAGAATGCATGGGGCAGACATAAGGCAATTCTAGCGGGGGGTAGGATGAAGTAGGCTGTTGGTTAACTAGGATCTGCAGCTTATCCATTAGGTAGGAAAATGGGCAGACTAGGTGGGCCAAGCAGTCTTTATCTGCCATCAAATTCTATGTTTCTATGTTTCTAGCAGGAGTAAGTGTTTTGGTTTTAAAACTTTTAATTTCATCAAACTATACCCAACCATAAAAAGCATAGAAATCACCCCAGATCGTCAGTGCTATAATTAATAAAGACTCTAGCTGTTTTCATACAGAACCCCCCACTCAGTTAGCTCTCAAGTATTTGCTAAACAGTAAATGTAGGTACCAGCATTCTATTAAGTAGAACTGGTAGTTAGTGCTGATTTTGCTCTGTGACATGATTTTCATTTTTTTAAATTTTACAAATGTGAAGTTTTTTTTATAATAAAGTATGTGTTTCTTATTAAAAATAAGTATGTGTATGTGTGAGTTATTTAATTAGATTGCCGTGCAAGTTTAAAATCAAACACTTCTGCTAGCTAGACCTGACACTCATAGAAAACAAAAATACCAAATTAGAATTATTTAGTTGCTGTTTTCTTACAGAAAACCTACTCAGTTAGCTCTCAAGTATCTGCTAAACTGTACATGTAGCCATTTGTGCACACTGGATAAGAAAAGTTACACAGCTCTGTTGTTGTGAACTAATTCTAAAGCAGTGCTTGCAACTGAATTTATGGTCTCTGCTACATCACTGTCACATAAGACAGGATGCATTGTAGGAATGAGAAAAGCAATAAATCTAGCTCAGGTGGAGAGCCCAAGGGGTCATACAACTACCATAAAGCTAGAAGGTTAATTTAGGAAAGCTTCTAATAACAGATAGAGGGAAGGACACACTAGGACTTCACACACAAATCAAAACATTCTGCACGACATATGTTTTTTGCAAATTCTGGGTGGACTACTCCTCTAAAGTTCTTTGATTTTTACACCCATTTTATAAATTCTCATTTATACAGACCACCCCATGCATTATTCTATATATTATTCTTATAAGATAACCAGACAGAGATTCCTTAACTATATCCACTCAAAATACACATAATGACTTTCTGTGGCAGATTTTATCATAGATACTTATAAGGCTTTTACCTGTAGTTTGGAGGGGCAGCAGGTGACACACGCCTTCAGGCAGTTAAAACTGCATGTCCAAGCATCCTTTGGATGCTTGTTTTTTTTGTTGTTGTTGCTGCCATGTAGCAGCTTGTTCTGTATGCTGCCCTTTATCTCTGCTGCCACATGGCTGCCTCTGGGCATCCCTTGTTTCCTTCCCTCCATCTGCCACCTCTGATACTCTCATTTGCCTTCTGTTTGCTTCTTGTGCTCATTTGTCTTCTGTTTGATTCTTGGGCTCTGTTCTTGTTGGCTCCTCACTCTTTGCCTCAACCTGGATCTGGAGCCAGCAGGCCAGAGATTTGTGGCTTGCCTCCCTGTGGGCATCCTTGGGCCCATTTTAAGAGCCTAGTTGCAGGGCTTCAGCAGTAATGCAGGTTGTCCCCTAAACTTTGACATCTTCAACCCCAAGGGTCCCAGTGCCCTCTATTTCCATTGCTTGAGATGCATCAGTTCTCATTATGAAAACATGCTGATAACTACGCATTTTCTCAAAGGTGATTGTCATGTTCACTGCTAAGCCACAGCACCTATCCTGCAGGTAGGTTAGGATATGAGGTCAGGATATTCTATTACTGCTTCTGTTTGAAGCAGACCAACTGCTCCCATGGCTATGCTTAACCCTTCATTTACCTATACTTTCCATGTAACAGTCCTTTGGTCTCAGTACCTACAAAACCAGCTTTCAATGGCTTCCCTGTCCATGTTTGGCATGCGTCTGTCATGTCTGTCATTTTGTCCTGTTTTTCATCTCATTCATTGCTCAGTTGTTTACTATGCTTCAGTCACTCAGTCTAGCCTGCCTTGTTTTTACTGACTATTGCAACAGCTATCAGGCTTTGCCATCAGCCTTCTACTGTAGTTCTGCTCTTACTGGCTATTGGCACATGCCTCCCATAACCACCCATGGCTTCCAGGGCTTCTCTGCCCTGAGGGCAGACTGTCTTTCTCTGTTCCCATGAAGTCTTCATGTTTAGTTTGCATCCCTCAACTCAGGTGAGATCCTTGTCTTTCTGCACTTTGGGTGATGAGAATGTCCTATGCTCCGGCGGGGGGGGGGACTTCAGTTATGCAGACTGACATGGTGGCACCTCTTGATGTAGCATTTAAGACTTCAGCTACTGGAGGGTGGGGCCTCTAAATCCTCAAGGACTCATTTAGCTGTGCCGACCACTTGAGCTGAATATTTGATGGCTATTCCTCCCTATGACTGCCTAAGATTCAACTGGTGTCCACCTCCTTCTTTTCTTCTGCCCCTGAAGTGTGAAGATTGTACAATTGTCAGAACTCTTCCCCTGAAGGGCTCAACTCTGGCGCCTTGCCCCTGAAGGGTTTAGCTTCCTCCCTAGGCCTTCCTCAGTTGGAGGCCAGGTGTGTACCTTTCAGTGGTCATTGCTCTCTTCCTTTTCCCCTTGAGGAAGTGGGCCTTCTTCATGGGGACCCTCCACTAACTGCAGAGATCGACTTGCGGCACCCTCAGGGCATTCTGGTTAGAGGGTTAGATTGAGAGCCCTTCATCTAAAATCTTCCCCTGAGCTGAGTTTCTAATATGCAGTAGCTGAGTCATCACTAATTCTATCCCCAGCCTGGAGGAAAGGTGACCATGGCATTGGATCCCCAGATGCATCCTCCTCTGTAGGTTTTTTTTCCTCTCCTCCATGCAGAAGGTCATAAAAGTTAGGTAGTCTCTGCAGGAGCTAGAGTTGGTTGGTGGCTCTCAAGGTCTGGGTCTCAGTCTAACTATGTCTCTCCTATCCTTGGAGAAAACTTTGGTTGTCTGTCTTCTGTTGTTCTTTTGGACCTTCATCCCTAAGGTGCCTTTGGTCCTGGGTTCCCATTCCTGAGAACTCTTGAGGGGTTGGAACCCTTCATTAGCAGGGACAGAAAGATCATAAGCCAAAGTTTACAGTTGCACAAGCACCATATACCTTTCAGGCTCAATCAGTTCTAACTGACTCAAGAGCCCAATGACCCTTTGAACCAAACATAGTTCAATATGCCAATCAGATTTGCAACACTTATGAAAATTCAGATTTCTGATACCTGAAAGACTGTCAAAGGTCTCTTGTTTTGTAATATCATTGATTCTCTAAACAGCTTGTGTAGCATATACTGTAGCTAAGGGTTTCTTTGAGTGTCTGCTGTACTCAGATCTACCATACCTAGGCACTTAAGGTTTAATTTAGAAATCAGAACCATGGCATAGTTTTTTTTTTCATAATTTCTAGTAACACAATTTTGGAAGACTGGAGTTCTCCACAGAATTAATTTTTGACCAATAGCTTACCATTCTTTTAAGCAATGCACTTTTATTGTTTCCCAGGACTGAATGGAGAAACTCATTTTGAATGCATTCAAGCTCTTGCAGATTGCCTCCATAACCCCACACCTCTGTATCTTATAGTTGGTAGCCATTAATTTTTGGCAAGAAAGTGCCCAATATTACTAGGAAAAAGTTACCCAAGAATGAGTACAGAAAGTATCAAATACCCTTAGCAGAGACTATTTAGGTATTTTTCACTTCCTTAACATGTATCCTCCAGTAGAGGATGTTCATCAGTCCTTCCACCCTGTCCTCAAACCAAGGAAACCACCACATTCCAGACAGTTGCTCAAGTCACAAAAGAGGTCGTCAAAGAAGAGTTAATAACTGCAAGTGCCATATTTATTGGACACAAAATTGATTGCAAGAAAAACAAACACCACTGGCCCAAAACTGCCACGACTCATCACTTGCTAGAACTTCCTCAGTGGTAGGGGTGTGGACTAAAATGCCTCATTGTAAAGCACCTGAAACTAGTTGGTTTAACAGTTCAGTTAACAAAATGCTAATGCTGTAAGTGCTTTGAGTGGTCAGTGGTTCAAGAGCAGGGGTAGAAATGAATGTTTTTAGTACTTCACCCTGGGGCAAGTGTCGGCAAAGTTACATGCACCAGAGTCAGGTTACCTGCACTGGTCAAAAAATGATTAAGAAAAACAATTAAAAACAGTTTTGATTCTAAAAAAAAGAGGATTTATCTTTTTCTGCCCAAATTTAGCACTGGGGCCCCAAAAGAGTAAACCTCTCTGTGAGCCCTAAAAATAGCTTTGATATTTTTTTGTTTATTTGCCCCTTAAGAGAGCTTAATTGCTTCTGCTTGAATGTATCCCTGGAACCTAGAAGGGCCTTATACTTCTCCCTGAGACCTGAAAAAGGTTTTTATATCTTTTTTTGCTTTTCTTGTATAATAGCCCTTAGGACAGCTTAATTTTTTCTCCTCGAGCACTGAAAAGTTTTTTTTTTAGGTAAAGTTAAGGACATCTGTGTGCTCTTACACTCACTTTGCATGTCTCCCTCACTCTCTCCTGAATGCATTGAGGGATGCAGCAGTGAAGGCGAGTGTGAACTGACAACTGTGCTTGCACATTTGAGCTTCACATGTGCAGTTGGCACTTAATGTGTCTCTCCGGCACTTCCTGGTTGTCAGAGGGCATGAAACCTGTAGGACTACACCTTGGAGACTTGGTGGACCACATGATATTGGGTCAAGATGTCAGAAAGTGAGTGTGTGCCACCTCCCCTGCCAGCCCTTTGTACATATCTCATACTGTAAAAAACAAGTGTGGTTGCCAAGACAGTAGTGCTGACTCACTATAATAAAACTCTGAACACATGCTACTCTGTGTCTGAAACTGAGTCACAACTGAAAGTCATCTTGACTCTGGTTAGTTATCAAATGCATCAACTGTGGAGAAATTACAAATCATGACAATGCAGTAATCAGTTGATGTCCACATTAAAGTTACCAGATCCCTACACAGACAGGGACAAGAATGGCCCAGGTGCCCAGACATCCTAAGATGCACTTGAAAAGCTGAGATCTTCCCTTATTCCATATGTAAGCTCCCCTCTGGGAGCTCACTTCTAGTTTCTCCCAGGGTTTGCTTGCCTGGTCTCCAGGACCCCCTGCTGGCCGGACGGGTTGGAAGGTCAGGGGCTATATAAGGAAGTTTCTGTCACTTTTAGGGAGAGAGGGTAGGAGGGAAGAGGAAGGAGTCGGGTGTCTCAGCCAGTTTCAGCCAGAGGAATGAGGTTTGGGGCCAGGGTGGGGCGATTGCTACCATGGCCCACCACCCTCGAAGAGATGTACCTGGAGTCATCAGGGCCAAAAGGCTGTTCCTGTAGCACGGCCTGATTAGGGAACTGCTACACCGTTTTGGGGGTGCCAGGGCCTGGGGAGTAATGGAGCCTGCAACATGACCCCTGGCACCAGGGCAGGATGATGTGGATGGGTCCCCACATGTTAGGCTCAGCAGTTGCCACAGGGTCCTGATGCGTTGGTCGGTGGTGGCAGCCCAGTTTGTTGGGGATTAAGTGGTGGCAGCCTATATCCTGACACCATTGGATTAGTCCTGTGTCCACTTTGTGCATCAGTTTGAAGGCCCCTAAGAGTCTCCACATTGGAAGTTTGAACTGCCTGGAGGAAAGTCGGCTTTGGGGTGCTTGTTGCAGTGTGGCGTGAACTGGATGCAAAGGAGGGAGATGTTCATTTAGTGAGACAGAAAGAGAGAGAGAAGTTCCCTGATGAGTACTGTGTAAAGTTAGTGGTGGAGGGAGTTTTGGGAGCTGCCTTGTATAGGCCTGTTGAGTCGAGGAAACAACTTGTCACCATCATTTAGTAGGAGCATGATTTGGCTCCCTGCAGCACCTGCATCAGATAGCTGGATCAAGTATGCTGTATTTTGGTTTTGACCATGCATATTGATATATTTCCCACTGTACTGTGTTGCCCCTTATGCTCCATAGAGTGGCTGTTAAATTTTACTCAATTAAATCAGTTCTGGACCTTTAAATCAGTTGTGGACAATGGACTTAGTTGCTGTTTTGGCTTGTGATTGTCCTAACCAAATTTTAGCCCCCACAGCAGCAGCACCCTTAAAAACTGTCTGCACTCCCAGACCATCCATCACTGAACCAGGTAATGGTCAAGTTCTGGACTGTGTTTCTGGCTATACAGTACCCCCCTCCCCCCAACAACATCTGACATGCCCCTACACATGGGGGGGCATACCCATATGTGCCACAAATTTCAGATATGGGGATCTGCAGACTCTCAGGATCCTCTAGATTTGTAAAAGACAGAAAAAAAGATACATGTTAAAGCTACATAAGCAAAAGCTAAGGAAAGAGAAGACATGTGAAGCAAGTGGAAAGGGTATGTGGGCGAGATGGGGGTGTGGAAAGAGGGAAAGACAAGGGAAAGAAAAAAAGGGGGTGTTAGAGGGCTGTTTTTGGAACCCCTCTGTTCCCCCTCCTTTTTTCTTCCCCTTGGCTTTCCCTCATTCCACCCCCTCCTACCCACATACCCTCTCTGCTTGCTTCACTGTGTTCTCTCGTCTTCTTACCTTTTTGTTCTATGTGGCTTTTATTTATTTATTATTTATTAAATTTTGTTAACCGGGTAAGCCCACTGGGCCCGAAGGTTCCTTTTTCAGGGGCGACCCAGAGTTAGTTAAATATAATTTTGTACATACAGTCAGGTAGTACTGTGTCAGACATATTGTACAGGATTACAAGGACAGTATACAGTTTCACAGCTTTTGTGGAAGAGGGCAGGAGGTACATGACATTAGTGAATACAGCAGTACAGTGCAGTACGTCTATTACAGTAGTACATCTAATACAGCAGTACAGTACATCTAATACAGGAGGTACATTATATTAATGAGTACAGCAGAACAGTGTATTACATGTAATACGGAGTTATAAGGACAGTATACAGTTTTACAGTTTTTGTGGAAGAGGGCAGGAGGTACATGACATTAGTGAATACAGTAGTACAGTGCAGTACGTCTATTACAGTAGTACATCTAATACAGCAGTACAGTACAGTACATCTAATACAGGAGGTACATTACATTAATGAGTACAGCAGAACAGTGTAGTACATATAATATGGAGTTATAAGGATGGTATACAGTTTCTGTAGAAGAGGGCAGTAAATACATTACTATACAGAGTACAGCAGTGACGGCTGATAGATAGAGGTGAGGGTGATAAGTGCTTTAAATGCAAACAGGAAGTTCCATATAGGATAGAGTACCAGCTTGTGCAGTCATTAGTCATTACCCTTGTAGGGGAGCAGTTTAGAGCCAGCATAAATTGACGTGATGTGTGGTTGACTAGCCATTGGTGCAGGGGCAGGGACTAAGTTTGAGGAGGTGAGTACGTAGTCCCTTTTGAAATATGGCTAGGGTGGGTGCCTCCTGAGGATGGCTGGGGAGATTGTTCCATGATTCAGGGGCTAGGTGAGTAAAGAATTTACTCCCAGTGACAGAGCAGGCCAAAGGAATTTCCAGGAGTTTTTTGTTAGAGGAACAGAGTGGTCGTCTGGTCCATTTAGGGGCAAGTAGTCCAATCAGACCTGCCAGAGGTTGGGCGTTGAGGAGCTTGTAGGTCCAGCATAATAGGGGGTACCAGAGCCTATTGTAGAGGGATGGCCAGTTTAGGGCTGTGAGGACATCACAATGGTGGGTACTCGGGTGAGATTTGGAAGCGAAGCGAGCGATTTTGTGGTATGAGGTCATTAATCTGCTGTGGTCCATTTTAGCGATGACGAGTACGATGGGGGCAGCGTAGGTTAAGGTTGGGAGAAGGATGCTTTGTGAGATTGCCAGTCTAGTCTCTGGTATCATGTTGTGGCTTAGGTGATAGAGGAGGCCAGCAGATCTTCCATATCCAAAATGTGTGGCACATATGTAACAAGAGACCACCACTTTTCAAGTGCATCCTAGGATGTCTGCTCACCAGGCCATTCTCAATCCTGTCTACATAGGGCTTTGGTAAACTTTATGTGGACATCAACTGATTACTGCATTGTCATGATTTGTAATTTCTCCACAGCTGATACATTTGATACCTAGCCCGAGTCTAGAGGACTTTCAGTTGTGACTCATTTTCAGACACAGAGTAGCATGTATTCAGAGCTTTATTAGAGTGAGTCAGCACTTCTGTCTTGGCAACCGTACTTGTCTTTTACACCATGAGGTATGTACTTTTACAACATCTAAACAATTTTGGTTTTGCTAATATATATATATGTATATATATATATGTTTTTTCCTTGTTTATTTGTTAAAGCTCCTTCAGAGCCATTGACCACTCATAGCACTTACAGCATTAGCCTTTTTGTTAGTTGAACTGTTAAACCAATTGGTTTCAGGTGATGGC
The DNA here is from genome assembly GCA_016271365.2 of Neoceratodus forsteri. NCBI lineage: Eukaryota > Metazoa > Chordata > Ceratodontiformes > Ceratodontidae > Neoceratodus > Neoceratodus forsteri. The sequence goes on along the minus strand of CM028129.1, from coordinate 1,396,585,055 downwards.
AGTGTGTTTTATAATGAGGTGCCATGTTTGAAAGAAGGTTTAGCTCCAGACATCTTTAGTTTTTTATTTATTTGCCCCCCAACAGTGTGGTGGCTTTGAGGGTGCATAGCAGCCCTCTTGGGCTGTTGTCCGATCGGTCTGGTGTGGTTGATGGTGTGTAAGATCTGGAGTTGGGTGGCTGGTAGGGTCTGGTGGAGTGGAGTGCTCTTTCTTCCGGTCTTGTGGACTCATTTGTGACAAGGTGGTTTTACTGAGTGAGACTACAGTACACTGCAGTAAGTCACAGGTATGCAATCTGATGAGTTGCCCAAATTGTCCACCCGGTGAAGAGGCTCAATGGATCAAGGCACATGCCCCATGACTTCCTATTCCCTGAGGCACCCCGCTTGATAATGGCTAGCCAACCCCTTGCCTACCTCCACAGCAGCTCGATGGAGGTGCAGGCCTCTGTCTCTGATTCCTCAGCTCAGCAACTTTATCAGGACATGAATCTCTCATATTTTCTCACAGCAGCATCATACTCCAGGTGCCCTTCTGCCACAGTCACTCAGATCTGAGCCAAGGATAGGACTCAAAGTATTTTGGCAGGATGAACCCATGGTAGGGATCACAAGATCTAGGCTTGGTTGGCATTCAGCTCTCTCAAGCAACAGCCATTCTGCTCACCTCTGAGTCTGTCTCCAACTACCATGAGCTCCTTGTGAGCCCAGAAATTGTTTACCCCATTTCGGTGTGATTTGAAAGGCAAGGCTTTCCATCAGTCCTTTTGCTCTGCCCTGGCTGCTGATTTGCTCCAGAAGCCCTCCACTACAGTGGAAAGGATCCTTATTGCATCATTGCCCCACAATCACTTTGTTTGATTGCTAGGGTTTCCTAGCCTTCTGGTTGGTTGGTTGGTTGGTTGGCAGGGTCAGAGCACAACAACATGGCTGTAGCCATGTCTGGAAGGAGCCTTGGCTCCAAACATCTTTATTTTAATTATATGTTGCCCCCCCAACAGTGTGCTGGCCCCTGGGTGTGTAACAATCTTCTTGGGCAGTTGTCCAGTTGACCCAGTGCACTCGATGGTGTGGTGGGTCTAGAGTTGGACATCTGGCAGGGTCTGGTGGAACAGAGAGTGCCGGGGGGGGGGATCCCCTGCAGCATGTGCTCCTGTTTGAATAAATGGTGGCTGGATCATGGCGTGGCACAGAAGGCACCGAAAAGAAGAGCCATCCTGTTGTTCCCAGAGGTGTCCTGTTATTCCCAGGCCTCTCTGCCAAGATTGAGGGAGTGGAACAAAAGAGTGTGGCTACAGTTGCTGAACAGAAGCACCGGAGGCACTGATGATCTTTGCTGCAGCACGGCCTCTCTCTTGCCATGACACACACATAGTTGAGTGAGGTCCATTGTAGCTCAAGCAGTACAGCAGTTTGGGAGGGTGGCAACACGTGGTTCAGGTTATGTCCCCTCTCAAAGGTGAGGGGTTACACTAAGGTGAAGTGTGAGCAGCTAAATCTGTTCTTAACAGCTGAGATAGCTGGGATAATGGCTCAGACCTGCTTAGTGTAGTTGTGACCGGTGGTGAAAATGTGGGGAAGCCAGAGGAACTCAGTTCCAGAGGTGAATTTAAAAATGGGATGGACTGCTCTTATGTAAAATGCATCCTCCAGATGCTTAAAACTAATTAACGAGCTAATGGACTACCTAAAACTAGTATTAGATTTTAAAAGCAGCCAATCATTACCTTTTATATTTGAGATACTTTTTCTTTTCCCTTTAATTAGAAGATTGTTTACCTGATGTTAGTAGGTGTGATGTGTAGATCAGCTCTTAGCCTGGCAGCTGACATATCTACCTCTACTGTCCCACACTACATCATCAGTATTGTGACCTCACTGACAGTGACATAACTGCTACTTACAGTAGGAACAGCAAGTGAGTGACTGCCAGGTCATTCACCTGTGATGTCACTGTCAGTGAGATGTAGACCATGGTGTGCTATTGGAACGCCTGCGGTCTATCTGTGGACTGTCTGGTACAGTCCTCAGTTGGTTTCGGTCTTACCTCGAAGGTAGGACTCAGAGAGTGGTGTCTGGAATTTTTTTCTCAGCATCATTTTCCCTATCCTGTGGGGTACCGCAGGGTTCCATTTTGGCACCCATGTTGTTTGCAGTATATATGCTGCCATTAGGAGTGATTATTAGGCGGCATGGTCTGAGTTTTCACCGTTATGCAGATGATACTCAGCTGTACATGTCCTTTGCGCCCAGTCAAGATGCTGCCTTTTCGGCCTTTAATAACTGTCTTGCTGAAATCCAGGACTGGATGAATGTGAGTTGGCTGAGGTTGAACCCTGATAAAACTGAGGTGTTAGTTGTGGGCCAGGATCGCCGGGAGGCGGGTTTATTGGTTGGATCACCCTCGGGTTTATGGCTCGGGATATCCCGCTAATTACCTCAGACCGAAAGGGAATCTGGCGTTGTATTTGATGACCGCTTGACATTTAAATCTCAGGTGTCAGCGTTGTCAAAACCTCTTTACCATCTGAGGAACATCGCGGGTGAAACACCTGGTTCCCCTGACGATCTGCCTATTTTGGTCCGCATATTCATTACCTCCGCCTTGACTACTGCACTTCGCTCTACCTAGGGCTTCCTGGGATTGAGATTCGCCGCCTGCAGCTAGTGCAGAATGCGGCAGCCAGGCTGTTGACGGGCTCATCTAGGGCCAGTCATATAACGCCTGTGCTCTGTGGTCTGCACTGGTTGCCAGTTTGCTGGCGAATCACCTTCAAGGTCGGTTTGCTGACCTATAAGGCCCTACATGATCAGGGGCCAGTTTACCTGAAAGATCTCCTTCATCCCTACTGTCCCTCCCGCTCTCTCCGATCCACTGACGAGGGATTGCTAGAGATTCCCAGGGTTCGTTTAAAAACTTCAGGGGCAAGATCATTTAGTTTTATGGCCCTGACCCTGTGGAATTCTCTACCTCGTCAGGTGCGGGAAAGCCCTACTGTCCATAGTTTTAAAGAATCTTTAAAGACTCACCTCTTTAGTAACGCATATAATGATTTTTAATATTGTTGTTTATTGTATTTGTAATTGTTTTATCTAGTATTGTACAGGCGCCTTGGTTTTTAGAAAGGCGCCTTAAATAAATAAATAAAGATTGAGATTGAGATTGAAATTGAGATCACAATGCTGATGATGTAGTGTGGGGCAGTAGAGATAGCTATGTCAGCTGCCAGGCTAAGAGCTGTTCCACACATCCAGCACAATATTATCACATATAAGACTTTCTGATGAGCAAAAGGAAAAGGAAAAATACTTCAGAAATAAAAAGTTGCAACTGACTACTTCATAAAATTTGTTATTATTTTCCTGTCTGCCTGTTTTGGCTTCACTAACTCTTTAAATGAAGTGGAAAATATGCAAATGAAATATAACAATTCACAAAATGACTAAATAAAGAGTAAATTTAAAACATATGAGGAAACATGTCCCCAGACCTCAGCCAGGTATGTTTGGTTTTACATCAAAAGGAGTGGGTTCCCCCATTTTTATGTTTGTTTGTGCACATGCGCAAGAAACATTATGTGGCAGCTTAGGAGAGAAGAGGGTTGTGGAGGTGCGGCACTATGGCAGCCAATGGAGGCACTGCATTTGGGGGCTTGGCACTGGTGGTCCAATGAAGGCACAGTGTGCTGATGACACTGGTTTCCCAAAAGTGCCACAAAATTGAAACATTTTCACTGTTGCAATGAGGGGCCGCCTCGTCATTGCAGCATCAGCCATTCCACTGCAATGAAGGAGTGACCCATCATTGCAGGGCGGTACCTTGCCTAGTGTAACAATATGTAAACATGGCGGTGGCTTGCCGCTGCCTCTCAGCCCCATAAAAGCCAAACAGGGGTGGCCAATCACCCTGTCAGCAGCCCCCGACCCAGTTCATTTGCTGACGCGGGAGCCCACTCCCTGTCTGCATGATGTAACCCCCTCCCTTATTTGTTGTGTGCCAAGGGGGTGCCCAATCCTCCTCGGCATCATGCCCCCACAAACAGTCATTCTTTGCCAATGGGGGGCCCAATTCCCATCAGCTTAAGTACCCACACCCCAAAAAAGGCAGGTGGCACACTGGGAGCCCACCCCAGTGTGCTGGAATCAAGCCTGGGGAAAAAAACCTTCCTGTGCGTCTTTTTTTTTTTCTCCCTGAAACAAAGGAAATGGACCCACGCCAGTAATATTTTCACTCAAGATTTTCAACATTGGCATTTTTTCACACCTCCTTATGAACAATACAGCTGTCATTTTTCATATCCTGCCTGAAATATGCATTTAAACATCCGGTGCAGAATAGCACGGTTGCTGTGGGAAATCAATGCTCAGAACAGATTAGGAAAATCATAGTGACACTGTTGATGAGCAAAGGTCACAAAATGCATATGTTGAAAATTTGATGAAAAAATTCCACTAAATGACTGTGTTACATGCATGCATTGTGCAGTTTCCACGTAAGCTCGGAAGTTCGAGTATTTTTAATATTTTCACTACAGATTTTTAACATTGCCATCTCTTCACAACACCCTATAAATGGTACAGCTGTCATTCTTCACATCCTGCCCGATCTGTGTTTTCATACTGTACATCTGGCGCAGAATAGCACACTCGCTGTGGGAACTCAAAGTTCAGGACACATTAACAAAATAACAGTGCCACTGTTCGTGAGAAGAGGTCCCAAATGCTTTCATGAGGTAGGGGTCACAAAAACGCCATGTTGAAAATTTGTAGTGCAAATACCATCAAACGCCCCAGGCGTTAGAGTGTCTAACCATAATGTCCCACCCTGTGTAGACTGACAGGCATCAGGGGTGTGCCTTTGGATTGCCAACTGTAATGGTCATGCCATTCCACCCCCACCCCACCACCCTGCAGCCAGTAACAGGCATTGAGGTGTGCCTTGAACTCTTCGGCCCCAGAATTCACCCCATTCTCCTATACAGCACCCATTTCAGCGTATGTCCTTATGGAATGGAGTGATTGTAAAGCCGAACACCCCAAGGTACACCTCAACATGCGTCGGTGTTTGCAGGATAGGGTGAAGTGAAATGGCATGAACGTTAAGGGCGATGACCCAAACGCATACTCCAATGCCTGTCCATCTCTGCAGTGTGGAGGTGGGGTTTGCGTTAAGTTCAATACTTCACTGCCATTCCTATTCTGCATCTCTCTAACTCCTGCATTTCCAATGCTAATACCAGCAAGCAAACATTCGGCATTGACAAATTCTTGTTTCTATTTCCAACACTGGTTGTGTATTAGTAGAAGGACGGAGAGGTGGAAAGTTTCATCAACTTGGAGTGAGCTGAGCCATTTGGATGTGGTGAGTGCCATACAAGTAGTTGTGCTGTGTTTTACTACCACTAGACTGGATTCCGCTCCATAGCAGCTGAAAAAGGGTAAGTTTTGGAAGTAGACTATGCTGTATCAGAGATAAATACTTTAAGTGAGAGAATAATTTCAGAGGCCTAAATCAAGGCTGTTGTGAAATTCCTTTTTCAGAAGTTGTCTTTTGATATGAACATCACTGCAAACCATCGGCTACCTCCAACCTACCATTCCTGGCTTAGGTTGTTAAGAAGTTGGTGGTGGTGCAGTCACAGGAACACCTGGAGAGGCATAAAATCATCAAGCCCCACCAGTCTGGCGTTTTCTAGTGCCACAATACTGATGTGACCTTACTCATGGTGGGTAATGATCTCTTTCTGGCAAGGGTGTGGTATCGGTGATGATCCACCTTGATCTGTCTTCAGCGTTTGATTCAGTGGATCACAAAAATTGTGGATAGACTCTGGGAATATACAGGATTGTCCATATCAGTGTGTGAATGGTTCCAGGACTCCTGGTGGTTTGGGAGCAGTCAGTGATTATACCTGTGACAGCAGATTGATCTGACAGGTATGTTTTCCAGGGTTGGTCCTTTCCCCTGTTCTGTTTGCTGTGTACACGTTGCTTCTGGGACAGAGCATGATGACATACATCATTAAGTATCACAGCTATATGGATTATACTCAGCTATGCCTTTTCTTTGCACCAGAGCATGATCAAGGTGCTCACTCAGTGCTGCTTCATATGCAGTCCTTGGCTAAAAGAAAGGACCTGATAGACTCCAGCTAGCTTGCTCTGAATCTTAATAAAATGCAATTGCTCTTCATGGGCTTGGATCATCAGATCTCTGCTGTTAAAAGACAACGAAAGCTGCCCATCTGTGATGGAGTTCAGTCCGTGGCTGAAAGGGCAGTCAGCATCCTGGGAGTAGTTGTTGATTAAAGGCTGACACTGGAATTCCAGGTGTCTGCTGTAGTCACGAGCTGCTTTTACCAGTTCAGGAATATCACCAGGTTGCACCCCTTTCTAGAACCTGGGCCCCAATTCACAAAAAATAGCAAGTCATTGTGCAAAAGTTTGCACTGCGATTTGCGATTGCCCAGTCTTAAAAATTTGCTATTCACAGTCGGATAGTGCACAACACTATCTGACTGTGAACAGAGCTAGTTTGCACTAACAACCACAGTGCCACCCAATTAGCACTGGCCCAATCCACAGCCAAGTGAATGGCCCTGCTACAGATAGCATTGGTGCACTATTTCCAATTCACTAAGGCACCTATACAAATAAGACCTTTGGGCATGAAAGGTGCTAAGTGGCCATTTGTATGCCCATTATGGGCCCATTTGCATGGGCTGCAGGTAGCTTAGCGCAGTCCTCCCAGCCTCTGCCCAATATGCAACCACAGTACCTAGTTGCTAGTGGTCCTCCCCCTCCTGTGATCACAGATTGCTGGCCCCAGTACAGTATAGTAAATTCTCTGGTGCTAGTGACCCCCCCACATGATCTCCGATCGCCAGCCTGAATATAAATAAATATGAAACCCTGGTGTCTAGTGGACCCCCCCCCGCCAAGCGCCAGCCCATTATGAAATTAATTAGTTTTGATGGTGGAAGTGGTCCCCCAACCCCTGATCACTGATCGCTGGCCTGTATATGAAACAGAAGTGTCCCTGGTATCCGGTGATCCCTCCATCCACTGGATCCCTCATCCAATATGTCAATACATATTTCTTAGTGTCCCATGGTCTCTCCCCCCCACCTGCACCCATGCCTGAGCTGTTTATAATATTCTCTGGTGTTTAGTGGTGCTCCCCCCATCACCCATCCAATATACATAAATAACCCTTCCCTGTTGTCCTGTGGTCCCTCCATCCACCCAATCTCTCACCTGATGTTGATAGCATATATCCAGGTGTCCAATGTAATCCTCCCCTTCTTCATCCCCTGAATAGGAAAATTACACATTTACCTGGTGTCTACTGGACCCCCCTCCCAATCCCCTCTGCAAGACCCACATGTCCCTTCCCTGGCATCTAGTGGACTCCCCACCCCAACAGGTAGTGTCCCACCACCCCGTTCCCCCCATCCTGAACCTGAGCCAGCAACCAGCACAGCCCTCCTCTCTCCAACACAGCTGGCTGTCAACTGAGCTGTCAATGACCACGTACTGTATACAGTACATGGGGCTCATTGACATTGATTGACAGATCACAGTGAACAGTATGTGCTCATTGACAGCTCTGCCAGCAGACAGCCATGGTGGAGAAAAGGGGGCTGTGCTGGTCACTGGCTCAGGTTCAGGATGGGGGGAGCGGGGTGGTGGGACACTACCTGCTGAGATGGAGAGCAGGGGGTCCCCTGATGCCAGAGAAGGGACATGTGGGTCTTGTACAGGGGATCAGGGATAGGAAGGGGGGTCACTAGACACCAGGGAAATGTGTAAATTTCTTGTACAGGGAATCGGCAGGGGTGGGCTACACTAAACACCAGGGTATATGCTATCAGCTTTGGGTTAAGGGTTGGGTTGGTGGTGGGACCACTGGACATCAGGGAAGGGTTATTTATGTATATTGGATGGGCGATTGGTGGGGGGCACTAGATACTAGGGACTATTACAAATGGCTCTAGCTTGGGTACAGGTGGGGAGAGGGACCGCTGGACACCAGGGAATATGTATTGACATATCGGGAGAGGGATTGGGTGTGGGAGGGACCACTGGACACCAGGGAATAAGAATTCTATATTGAGCATGGGAGTGAGTGGGAGAAGGGACCACTGGACACTTCTGTGTCATATACGGACCAGCCACCAGTGATTGGGAGAGTGGGGACTACTACCATCAGGGAAAGTAATAATATGATAAAGGGTTGGCGATCAGCGGGGGGGGGCACTAGATGCCAGGGCATCATATTTATTTGTATTTGGCCTGGCGATCCAGGGGTGGTGCATCTAGCACCAGGGAAACATTGTTTTATTATAACCGGGCTGGCAGTTGCCACATTACCACTGCCAATTACTAGGGTTGTGCAGAAGTAAAGCAAGGTCTTGGTCAGCGGTATTTGCTCTGTGCAAGGGAACCCCATGAAAGACCCTTGCACATAGCAAATGCTTTGTGACTGGGACTGTGACAACATGCAGGTCCCCTCACCCGCATTTGCATTATAACCTCCTCCACACTTTGCCCTGGCGCAAACTCGCTCTGAGCCTGCAAACTGAGCTTTTGTGGATACCAACTCAGTGCAAAACCTGGTTTGCTCACACAAAACTGGATTTGTACCATGGTAAAATTTTATGAATCTGGCCACCGATGATTTGAAAAACACTGACATAAGCATTCATCTCCTCATGCCTTGATTACTGTACTGTACTGTAATCTATAAAGTTGTATTTATTTAGCTTTTGTTGACCAGGTAAGTGCACTAGACAAATTCTGCCTATTTTCAGGCAAGACCGGGGGGAGGGGGATACAGATGAATTTCAACTGACTTTGAACCAGATTAAGCTGTTGGTGGTATTTTTAGTGAGTGGGGGAAAATTTTGCCAGGACACCAGGGAAATTCCCCTGCTCTTTTTGAGAAGTGCCATGGGATCTTTAACATCCACCTGAACTACCACCAGAACAGGCAGATGGGACCTTAGTTTAATGTCTCATCCGAAAGATGGCACCTCAGGAGTGCAGCACCCCCCACATGCTGCACTGCAGTGTTAGTATTGGGATATTAATCCAAGTGCCTGGTGTGGGGCTAGAACCCACAGCCTTCTGACCTCCTGGCTTCAGAGGCGAGTGTACTACCCGCTGAGCCACTGACACTGCTAACAGTGTCTTAAAGTTTTACCATGTGGCCAGATCTGACTTTCTCATTCGACCTTCTGAACTCCTTGAGGAGGTCAGACCATATCACCCAGACACTGTGCGATTTGCACTGGCTGCCTTTCAACAACGGATCAAATTCAAGGTTATTATTCTAACTTTCAAGGCATTTAATGTACCAGATTGCAAGCTTCTGACTCCTTACCACCCAGGTAGAGTCCTTCATTCCAGGGACCAGAGGTTATTTATGGTGCCTGACCTATGACTTAAATTGACGGCAGATAGGGTACTCTTGGTAGGGACTTCAGTTTTGTTGAACTCCATCCCATGATTCATCCAAAACATCCAGAGCTTGGACCGCTTTAGAGTGGAATTCTGGAATTGGCTTTTTAGCTCTGCCTGCTCTGGCCCCAGATCATAAAATCATTTCCATTGTATTTTTGCTGTTTTTCTCCAGCAAGTTTTATATTTTTTTGAAATTTAATTCTTGTATTCTTCTATTGGTAATTGTATTTGGACTGCAGCTTGTATTGTACAGCACTCTGGCAATGAGAAGGGTTCTTTAGAAAGAAGAAATTCTATCAGACTTACTATATTTTTTTTTCCCTGTTAGCTCCAACGTTGTCACTGGAAAGTCATAACAAATGGGCAAGGTGCATCCCTGCTAGGGAGACTGGCACAGCTCTAAGCTGTGACATTAGCATGGAATGATGGTGGCAGAAGAGTTCCATAGTCTCAAACAATTCACACTTTGTGCCAGTCAATATATAATAATAATTGATCCAGAAGCAAATGGTTTGATACCTTTCATTGGACCAGCACAGATGTTACAAAAAGAAAACAACGTCTAAGATTTTGGACAAACCAAGTCCTTCCTCAGAAACTTATGACAGTAGTTCAGAGAGTCACATTCTATTAACACCCAGATCATACAGAAAAAAACAGAAACAATTCTCATTGGTTTAAAATACCGATTTCAAAAAATCATAGATTTAAATGGAATGAACAGCATTCCATTAACTTGCTAATACTGAGAATCTTTTCAAAGTCAAATGATATCCAAAGCAGATAAACTGAACACTCAAGTAGACAAAACCTCTAACTGAAATTATTAATGAATCTTTGTTGGCCCAATAAAAGGTATCAAGCCATTTGCTTCTGGATCTGTTCTTACAAGGACAAATATGGCAACTAATCTATTCTGAATATAATAATAATTATAATATATTGATGCATAGAAATAATAGTACAGTAAAATATACAAAAATGTCCAATAATAGCACACTTGCAATGTGATAATACCATTGTTTCTGTGCCATAATACTATTGCTCATGTGCTTTCTATGGATGCAAGGTATTGATGTTTAAAATGTGCCTTATGATTGGCTGCTGTTTGAGTGTTGGGGGCACAACAGTTTTGAAAAAATGGCAGCGGTCTCTCACGTAGCGAGAGTGATTTCTAGCCCTTGTACTTTCCATGTTATAGTTTTTTTTTATATTTAAAGTATTATCAGGTTGATCCTGCCTTCACTGTGCAGCTCTGAAAACAGATCTCATTTTAAAGAAGATATTTATTTTGGTGCTTGGGGCTTAAATACTTAAAAAATGTAACATTTTAAAATGTGTCTCCCCATCCTGCTGCTAGCACCCTAATTATAACTTTGCTGGGCTGGGGGGGGTAGGGTGTTAGCTGGGGATGGGTGGGGTCTTGGTGGTGGAAGGGGGTGGAAATCTGTTGAACACTGGATAGGGGTGGATGTTTTTGTCCTTGTGGGTGTTTTTCAACAATTAGAAAAAATATTGCCAGTGAAGTTGGTGCAGTGGCCAAGAACTTCATGAAGCTTCACAAAGTATGAAGTTCTCATTTGTGCACAAATCAGTGAAATGTTTCTCTAATTGCTGCATGCTGATGCCAGTGATTGGGGCATGCCAATGATCAAACAACTGTCAAAAACATGGGGTCCTTAAGTGGCAATTGGAGCAGCTGGCAGGACTGGCTCAATATTCGCACCAACCGCATCAGTTGGTCATCGCACAGTTCCAATTCGGTTGAAGCCAGTCACAAAATCTGGGCCCTACCGATGCTCCTAAGGGGGATTACACACTGTTTTAAGGGCAGTCAGAACACTTGGCACTAAATGTGACATGAACGAATCCACTCGATGAACAGTACAGACAATGGTCCAGTCTGAAATGGGTGCTGTTAGCCATCACCAGTACACATTTGCTTTTCCACCTGTTTTCAATAACCAAGAACTGTGCCCTCATTGACTTGTGTTGCACAACAAAATGCACATGTGCTTTTGATGATTCTCTCAAACAGATGGTCTGTCTCTTCTCTTGCAACTCATGGCACTCAACTACATCAATTTAAAAGTACAGATCACGGTAAAACGCTATACAACGCTGAACACTCAAATGTACACCAAGTTGTAGGTCAATACAAATGGAGGGAAACTGTCAAAAGAAGGGAAATATTTGCCAGGCTTGAATCAGGCTAAGAGAAAAGCAATCCAAAGACAGTAGAAAATGCTTTTGTCTTACACCTTCATTTTTATTCAAAGTAGACAGAATGGCAAGTGAATTACTTTTTGGGAGAAAAATACTAAAAATTAGAAAGACTCCAGACAAGTTTAGGAGCTACTTCAAAAGTTCTTGTGTCCCTTTTTACACTGGAACAAATACTGATCAGTTTGAGGCTAACTTTGTTTTTTCTCTTTTAGATATTTCCTGAAGAAGACCTATGGTCAAAACATCGATTTTTAACTCTATTTTCTATTTTCAGCATGCATTTAATATAACCATTTTGTTTTACGATTAAAAGTAATACTTTACTTAGAGACTAGTAGACAGGCAGTCAGTACGGCAGGTCCCGAGAACGGGTGATTCAGTACCGGCAAAATGGAGCTGCCATGTTGCTTGTTTTGTGCGTTCCACCCACAGACAAACTAAGAACAAATAAAGCGGCACACTATGGTTGAGTGACATGAAACGCCTGGAAAGTGACAGACTCGCAAAGACATCAACAGGGTGGAAACAGTCCAGAGAAGGAAAACTGCGATGGTACATGGCTTGCACCACAAAATGTATGAAGACAGATTAAAGGACCTCAATATGTACTCACTGGAGGAAAGGAGGCAATGGGGGGACATGATAGAAACATTCAAATACTTCAAGAGCATTAACACAGTACAGGGGGGAGACATTTTCCAGTGCAGAAGGAGTACAAGAACAAGGGGGCATGATATGCAATTGGAGGGGGACAGATTAAGGGGAAATGTGAGAAAGTTTTTCTTCATAGAGAGGGTGGTGGACAAATGGAATAGCCTGCCACAGGAGGTGGTGGGAGCAAGCACAGTGGAGGGTTTTAAACATGCCTGGGATAGGCACATGGGAACCTTGGAAGGGAAGGAGTGATGGGAAACCACTAACCATTTAGAGTCAGAGGCCACAAACAAGTATAGGGCTTAAGGGCAGACTGGATGGGCCTAGAGGTGACATCTGTTGACAATTTCTGTTTGTATGGAACCCTCAGCCACCAACATTCCATGCTGATTCCATGCACCTCCTTTTCACTCCCTCCTCCAGTTGAGAGCTGTTTCTTGGTGCTGTTACCTGCAGACATGGCTTTAAATCCTGGCCCCATCCTGCACTCCTGAACCAGCTGTATCACTGCCACTGACCTACTACTGCCTCCTCAGGGTCATTTGAGGGTCCAGCACCACAAGAACTATCCTCCTCCCACACTGCACTACTGGAGCCTGGGTCCCTGCTGCACTGCACCACCAGAGCCCGTGTCCCTGCTGAGAAGCTCCAAGAACCAGACACTACTGTGGTTGACTTCTGGGTGATCCAGTCAGCACCACTTTCTGGACCTAAGCTGTGCCTCCTGTTCACTCCCCCCTCCAGTCGTGAGCTGTTCCTTGGTGCTATCGGACACCGAACTTCCCTTTTAATGCTGGCTAACCAAGCGGCCCTCCTTGCCGTGGTCTGGAGTGCTAAGGACCACAGCACAAAGGACTTCTCCTTAAAAAATTCTTCCTGGAGTCAGCCATGAGTCAGCTGTTGGCCAGCCATGCAGTACAGCAAGCAGCTAAGGGAATCCATGCCTGAAGCACACTTAAGATATTGGACACAAAGTGTAAAGTGAAATAGCTAATAGGATCTAGTGGCACCATAATAAAAAAACAAACCCATAGTTTGGTTCATAATAAAAACAGCTTTTAATAGCACAAAACACTTATTTTATAATGCTCACACTACCAGTAAGTCACCACCAATGTTTCACCCACATGACCATGGGCTTTGTCAAGGTGCTTTAAAAAAATAAGTGTTTTATGCTATTAAAAGCAAATTTTGCATAAGCCAAACTATGGGTTTGGTTCTTATTATGATGCAGACTAGATCTTGTTAGCCACTTCACTTTACACTTTGTTAGCTAGCCATGCTACCCACTGGACTGCCACCCACAAGCCTACATCCTTTCTACTCTAGAACTGTAAGTGTTGTTCCTCTAATTTTTACACTTGGTAACTGAGCTCTAGTAGGCCCCACACCTGCATTTATGACATTGGACTGCATCTACCCCATTATCCTGTCTGTTTAGTCTGCTAGCAATGTTCATTTGCCTTAATTTCTAGGTAGGTTTGACTTAATTTCTAGAAACTTTTGTGGGCCCCACACCTGCATTTGGGACATTTGGACGGTATCTCCATTAGCCTGCCCCTTTAGTCTGCTAGCATTGTTAATTTGCTAAATTTCTAGGTAGACTAGCTGGACCCTATCTCGGTATATCCTTATTTTCAGTTCACTATTTTACTGTTGTGTTTTCTGCATCTCAGTTGTTTTTTACCTATGTTAGCCTACCAGTTAGTATTATTATAATTATTTAGTTAAGCTCTCAGGTTTGTCTGTTTATCTTAAATCAGTTCTACCCTATTTACGGTGTTTTAAATCTACAATCTGTTGTGAAGTGCCCTCGATGTATTGTGCTATGTCTTGAAGCCATGCTAGCCTGCTCACTCTACCTGCTTACTAACATTTCTGCTGTGCTGATTAGTTGATGATCATTGCATCTCACCTCCAGGCCACTATGCACCTTGCCCTCCTCTGCCTTTTTCCTTCACCCTCTTCTACTCCTTCCCCAACTCTTTCCTTCCCCCCACTACTCTACACACTCTCCCCCCTTTCACCTGTCTGTCCTGCACCCTCCCCTTCTCCCCTACTCCCTTCCTATTCACCCTTGTCTCCTTTCTTCCCCCTCACTGAACCTGGAATTTCTTCACCAAGCCCACCTGTCCCTTTCCTACTCCCTCCTTGCTCTTCTACCCCATCCAAGGGATGTACGTCCCACTCCATCCTTCTGCTCCTTATCCTGCTCCTCCTCCCACCCAGCAAAATGGAAACTAACCCTTGTCCCTCCTCCTCCCTCCACTTCCTCAATTCCCAAAGGACTTAGCATCTTTCATCTCAGTGCTAGAAGCCTTCTATTCAAACTTGTCCTCCTTAATGTCTCAGTTTCACAACACTCTTCTGACATCTTCTGCATCTCCGAATCTTGGTTGTCCTCCAGATCTCCTGACTCTAGCCTGTCCCTTCCTGATTTTCATCTCTTCAGGCAAAACTAGGCTAAATGTGGTAGTGGTGTTGCCCTCTATATCCGCTACAGCCTCTTCTGCACCAATGCTCTCAGGGAGGCTTGCCCTTCTCCCAGAGGTTTCTCCTTGGTAGGCTTTCTTTGCCTCCACTCCTCCACTGCACCCATCGTCATTGGGGTTTTTTGTGCTTCACCTAAAATCACACCTTGCTCTCTAGTTAACTCTCTCTCTCTGTCATTACTTCACATGCATACTCATGGGAACTGATCCTCCTTGGGAGCGTCAGTATTAATCGTTTCTCCCCAGTTTCCAGACTGACCTCCCTCAGGATGAGTCCCTTAATCTCTTCCAACTCATTACTGAACCCACCCGGCTCAATTCCCACTCCCGTAATCTCACCCTTCTGGACTGAGTTCTTGCCTCCCACCCCCACCACATTGTTGCAGCAGGTATTCTGCCAGATGCTTTCAGTGACCACTGCCAGATGTTCTACATCGGGAAAATCTAGAAAATAACCCTCCCTCCTCCCCTTCTAAGTACATCTGGTCTAGGCCCCTTTGGTCACTTAATATCAATGCTCTCCTGAGTGACCTTGCTGTAATTGACTGGTCAGCCATCGTCTCTGCCCCGACATTGACGTAGACCTCTCCTGTTCCATTCTAAATTTTCCTTCATTTGGGACAAGCAAACCCTCCTCAGAAAATCCAGAGTTAAATCTTCCTACTACCTATGGATTACTTCTGAATTCATTGACCAGTGTAAGTCCCATGATCTGCGCAGAAGCCTGCTACAAATTATCCCACTCCTTGCCTGACCAACTCTCATACAGAGTGCTTAGAAATTTATGTACCAAGGATGTTTGTGTTGCTAGATCCCCAGCCAACCTCCAGAACAACCACATTTTGGAAGGTGATTCACTCCCTTTTTGACCCCCCCCACCCAGTCGACTCCTTTAGTCCTCATTGCTAATGGTTCACCTGTCTCTGACCTTCCTTCTATAGCAGCTCACTAAATCAAATTATTCACCACTTGTGCTCTCTCCCCTCCTGGCTTCTCTCTTCTCCCCCCTGCTCCAGCCTCCTCTCCACCCCACCCCACCCCACCCTCCCTGGGTTTTGTTTCCTGTTACTACCCAGGAAACCTTGTTTGCCCTTTCCTCCCATCACCTGTCTAAATCTAGCCCTGATGGTCTGGATCCTAAACTCCTCCACCTCTCAGCTCCTGCCATAGCCTCCCCTCTTTCTCACCTTCTCAACCTTTCCTTCTCCCGCTTCACTGTTCCTCAGTCTTGGAAGATTGCCAAAGTTCTCCCCCTTCATAAAGGGGATGACCCCTCCTCTGCTGCCAATTTCCCCTCCTATTTCCTTCTTTCCTTCTCTTGCAAAGATGCAAGAAAAATGTAACTACTCTAGCTTGCTGACTTCCTCTATTCATCCAACTTCCTCTTCTTTTCCAGTCATGTTTCCAGAAGCACCACTCCACTGTCTCCTCCCTACTGCGTGTTACTGACTCCATTCTTGCTGAGATAGATCAGAAGCACATCCCAAAAGGCCATTTTATTGCGCTGGCCAAAACCTTTGATTTGGTGGCCCATCCACTCCTCCTGGGCAAGCTGAGCTCTGCCAGCATCTCTGCTCCCACTGTTGAATGATTCTGTTCCTATCTTGTGGGCTGTCAGTAGTCGGTAAAGGTAGGAGGTGTCTTGTCACCTCTGTTACTCACCCCAGCTGGGGTCCCACAGGGCTTCATCCTGGGTCCCATTATTTGGTTCATTTTCTTGAATGACCTCTCCTCTGCCTGTGCCAACTCGCATATTCACATGAATGCAGATGACACAGTTATTTTCACCTCCAGACCCTCGACTGCAGCAGCTGAAGGCTTGCTGCAGCAAGACTTCCACAATGTTCTGCACTGGTTCCATTCTAACCAACTCCAGATCAACACTAAAAAAGTGTTTATGACCTTTGGCACTGGCCAGAAATTGGCCAGGATCCCCCCCCCCCACCTCTGTCTTCTCCACTTTGGATGGCACCCCTTTTGAAGTGGTTTCATCCTTCAAGTATCTTGGTGTGTGACTAAATAGTAAGATTGACTTCTCTTCCTACCTTTATGCCATCCATGCCATGCTCCACTCCAAACTCAGCCTTGTACCACAACAAAGACTGCTTGTCTCTTCAGGTCTGCTGGGAGCTTGTTACCAAAATGGTGCTCCCAGTCTTCAACTATGCTGGTGTGGTGTACAGCACCACACCCTTCTCTTCCCTTGCCAGACTGGACACCCTCTGTAACACCTTTTGTCACTTTGCTACAACCCCCTCCATAAACTCACATCAGCTCTTTCAACTCCTCCCTATCCATCCTCCCTCTACGTTCATGTTGCCAGTCCCACTGCACCTCCACCTACCTCATCTCTAAATAGTGGCATGAGTCCCTGCCCTCTTACCTATCCTCCCTCCTCTCATCAATTCTCTCTGCCTCTTTTGTTGTTTCATGCCTCAGCTACTGAAATGCATGCTACTGAGGCCTTCCAGCAGGTCAAATCTGCCATCTCCAGCTAGTGCAGAATGCAGCAGCTGGACTTGTTACATCTGTAAAGAGAAGTGAGCATATCAATCCAGCATTGCATTCCCTGCATGGGCTTCTTGTGAGATGGTAGATCAACTTTAAAATTCTTTTACTCACTTATAGGGCCCTAAATGGACTGGGACCCCAATACCTTAGTGAGCTCCTTGCAACCCACCCTGATATCTGGGAGTAACATTCTACTGGTACTGGGCTGTTGGTGGTCCCAAAATCAAGACTAAAGTCAGCTGGCGACAGAGCATTCTCTGTAGTGGCTCCGTTACTATGGAATGGTTCATCCATTGTTATTTATGCTGCCCCTTTGGTTACCATCTTTAAAAATAAACTTGCCTGTTTTTTCAAACTTTTGTAGACGACTGAATTATTTTGTTGCACACATTGTTCTGTATTTCTGTGATATCATCTAATATATTAATATAATCTTGGATTTGTTGCATTATTTTTACATAAAGCACCTTGGTTTTTAGAAAGGTGTTTTTAAATAAAGTATCTTTCTTTCTATACTCTCTCTGCTCCAGGGTTCCTCACACCTTCTCACTTCCCCACCCTCACGCCTGTGCTGAGCTGCATCTGGTTATAATTGTGTAACCGCAATAGCGTGAGTCAAAATAGCGCTACCATCATCGTGCAACCACAAACAGCATTTGTGCAAAAGGGCGTGTATTAGAAATAGCGTGATTTACCATTCAGTCACTAGAACTTCACCTCTGTCTTCACTGCCTTTTCTTACCAACACTTCTCCTTACCGACCACAGAGTTGCAACACAGACAGACACCCCCCTCAACTTGCATGGCAGGGAAATACCCCACAACATAATATAAAATGAGGACCAGCTGCAGGGGAGAGAGACAGCCAGCCAGCAGTCCTGGGAGTCATGAGAGACTGGCAAGAGCAAAGTGGACAGGTGAGAGTGTGAACTGTGTGAGAGAGAGAGAGAGAGAGAGAGAGAGACAGAGAGACAGAGAGACAGAGAGACAGAGAGAGAGAGAGAGAGAGAGAGAGAGAATGTGAGAGTGCAGAATGTCCTTTCCTGACGTTGAGCCTCCCCCTACCCCCTGTTGAGACACACAGAGAGTGAGTGACAGTGGTGGAAACATGGAGATCAGAATTCCTGACAGAGGGCAACTGAATCAGTAGCATGTTCAGAGCTGTCAGTGGTAGTGCAGAATTGCCGCAGTGTTATGTGTCTTTCTTTGTGCCTCTCTTCACTTTGCCAGGTTTTGTGACTGTTTGTGATCCCTGTTCTCTGCAAGTGTGCCTCAGACAGTTCCCCAACAGCCCGATGACTGAGAATCATTGATGTAATGTCCCCCGGGATGTTGCTAGCAACAAGAAATGTGGAGAGAGAGGCCGGGAGAGAGAGCACACCATAAGAAGGTCACCCTGGTCCTGTCACTGAGAGCGCCATGAACAAGTAAAATATTTAAACATTTAAAAATATAAACATTTACAGTTGCAATGGTTATTTGTACCCTACTGTATGCCTGGATGTGCGTTAAAACAAGCAGACTGGGCTTTTAGAGCTGCACGCAATAAATTGCAGCTGATATCTTGTTATAGCATGAATTAGAACCAGCGCTTAAATGGAAGCGCTTAAATGTCTAGCGCTATTGCGATTACACAGCATTGACATTAAACCATGCTGGGCAGTCCACCTTCTCCCATCATCTTCCCTCCCTCCCTCTGAAACCTGCTTCTCACCTCTGTCCATCCTCCACCCCAACTCCCTTAAAAAACAGCTAAAATTCTTCCCCACCCCATCTGCTCCTACCAGCTCTTTTCGTGACCCTTCCCTTTTGGAGCCTCTACTATCCCTGATGTTGGGCCTCCTCCTGGATTCTACCTCAGCCTGTACCAGGCTCCTTCCTATTACACATCTGCACTGCCATCATTCCACCTGCTTTGGTCTTTCTATTTTGGCATCAAACCTGTTCATTGTACCTTGCTTAGCTACGTTTATTTTAATTTGCACGTGCACCATGTTAAATTGTACTCTGATAGCACTTTACTTTGTACTGATCATTGATATTGTGTATATTTTGTTGTATTTCCCATTCCCTCCCCTCAGGTTACCCCTGGAAATGAGCCTTGACTCAGTGTGCTTTCCCCAGTTACCAGTCTTCAAATAAATAAATAAGTGTCATTGCTTTGAGCTGTGCCAGTGTGTTCCTAGCAGTGGTACATCTTGTTCATTTGTTATAACTTCCCAGTGACATCCTATCCTATTCTAGCCTCAGTTATGCCCAATTACTCTTAGCTACCATCTCAATGACCCATAACGTAGAAGAGGGAGCAGCATAACTGGATGCCCCTTCACAAGTCCCAGCCCCAAACCGCATCATCAGTGATTGTATTATCACTCAGCCAGTTGCTGCTTTATTGCACTATACCCTCACCAGTGTTGGAATTACACTTTATGAGCTTTGGGAGCTAGGGGCGCTCATAAGGCCGCTATCTTTAAATTGAGCCCTCCTTCCCATTGTAAGCCAATGGCAGTGATGTGTGAGCTACTGGGGCTCACTTCAGAGCTGGGGGGCTGAGCTGGCAAGCCCCCCTGTAATTCCAGCACTGACCCCCACATTCAGAAGAGCAGCTAAGAGTACTTGAGGGCAATGGGGATGGGGCACACCAAACTGTGTCTCTAAAGATTGGGACAAAATTTATTTTTAAGTCTCAGCATTGGATGGGAACTTGTGGCAGTGCTGGATGGTGGGACATGCAGTAGAAGGAATGGCTCCCTCTCAGTGATGTTGGGGGTACAAAGCATGGTGGAACTGTGCCCTAATGGCTACTGCTTTTCTGATAAGGGGCAAGGAAAAAAGGGATTAACGAGGGAAGTTAAGTTACTATGAGGCAGGAGGTAGTTTTTGCTTTTATGGTGGTAGGGGTTCAAGTTCGGGTCAAAACATAAATCTGGTCCTACCTGCCAGACCACGGAAAACCTGGGCAATCCAATTACCTGGCTCTACATGCTGCACAGCACTACAGTAACATAATCACAGTGCTTAGATGATCCAGTTGGACCTCAAAACAATATAGTTTATCTAAACATTCAATTAACGACAGCATGACTTACTAATGTATATTTATAGATAATAGTTTTAAAAATGAGAACATCTGTGCAAAACTACTGAAGCAAGGGATAAATTAAAAGGGTATTGCCAATAAAGCCAAGTTTCAAAGAAATGCTTTGCATTTGGACAGTATGTGTAATCTTGTATTTCTTGTAAACATGCTGCTTGACTTTGCAAATAATGTAACAGAACAGTACTGAACTCTCCTGAGAGACATGAGGCAGACTAGCCCCTCATTTGACTCCCCACCCCCCAAAAAAATGGATAGATATAGTTTTATTAGTGGCTGGTTTTACTTAAAATTAATATACTTCTCCATGAGAATGCAGCATCCATATAAGATGAGATCCTAATGGAGACACAAGAAACATGCATTATAAAATTTAACCTAATTTTTAAAATATAGTCTAGAAGTAAAATATGATATAATATAGAAACATTATTTAACTACTGTTATCATGTTTCTAGGATTTAGACAGATTAATATTTAAATGTCTGACATGGAAAACAAAATTCTAAAAGATGACCTACCATAATAAATCCCAAAGACAGCTGCTGAACCCACAAAGGCACCTAAGAACTGGGCAACTACATAGAAGGGCAGTTTTATCCACTTCAGTTTTCCAAGCACTCACATAGCTACTGAAACAGCAGGGTTAATGTGACCTCCTGAAATCCAGAAAACAAATTAAAATATATTGTCATAGAAACATAGCAACATAGAAGTTGATGGCAGATAATGACCACAAGGCCTATAGTGTGCCCATTTTTTCTATCTTATGAATGTGCTATAGGCCTGTACTCTGTCAATGGCCTATCTATTCACACTCATCTGTATTGCTCCCTTATGCCTATCCTATGCCTGTTTGAAGCCCTGCACTGTGTTCATATCCACCACTTCCTGAGGTAGGCCATTCCATGCATCCACCACCCTTTCTGTGAAAAAGAACTTCCTCACATTACCCCTTAATCGGCCTCTCTTTAATCTCATGCTGTGTCCTTGTGTCCTGCTATTTTTCTTATATTGAAACATGTTAGACTCTTTCACCTTGTTAATGCCCTTAAGTTATTTGAATGTTTTGATCATATCACCTCTCTCCCTCCTTTGCTCTAGAGTATACATATTGAGCTCCGTTAATCTGTCCTCATATGTTTTCTAATGCAGTCCCTGCACCATTTTGGTTAGCCTTCTCTGGACTGCCTCCATTTTGTTAATGTCCTTGTGCAGGTTTGTCCTCCAGTACTGCACGCAGTACTCCAGATGGGGCATAATCAGTGTCTTGTAAAGAGGGATTATTATCTCCCTCTTACGACTTGTGATACCCTTACTAATACACCCCAACATCCCGCTAGCCTTACCTACTGCTTTAGTGGTCTGCTTAGATGATTTCAGGTCATCTGTGATGATGATACCCAAGTCTCTTTCTTCCCTTGTGATTGCCAGCAACTCCCCCCCAACCTATAGGTGGCTTCACGGTTTCTCTTCCCTATGTGCATGATCTTGCACTTCTTTGCGTTAAACCCCAGTTGCCACTCTTCCTACCATTGTTTCAGTTTATTCAGATCTCTTCTCATTCTTCCCACCCCATCTGGATCATCTACTCTGTTGCAGATCTTGCTGTCATCTGCAAACAGACAAACCTTACCATCCAGTCCATCTGTAATGTCACTGATGAAGACATTGAAGAGGTCTGGCCCCAGGACTGATCCCTGAGGTACCCCACTTGTGACTTGAATCTCTTCTGACTGTACACCGTTTACCACCACTCTCTGTTTTCTGCCCACCGACTAGTTTGCCACCCAGTTGACCAAGTTGTGACCTACTCCAAGCCTACCCAGCTTATTACATCTTCTATGTGGAACAGTATTGAAAGCTTTGCTGAAGTCAAGGTAGGCAACATCAACTGCACCCTCTTGGTCCATCACTCAACATATATAATAGTTATGTAAACACATGGTTTATTTTAAATGTTGCCTGCTGGAATAGCTTTAAGAGATGTGAAAAAAGTACTTAGTAAGAATTCTGTTTAATAATTTCATCATGCGGCTTTCTTCTTTAATGTCCTCTTCTACGCACACTATAAAGCCCATTCTCAACTACTCCTTTTTCACTTCTATTACTATAAAAATATTTCAAGCTTCATAAAAATCACATGACCTCATTACTATGAAAGTCTCAGATTAGAATGTACTTGCTTTTCTCTCTGAGATATCAATGCATTGGCTCAATATGCTATTTTTTAGAGCAATCTAACTGACATAGAATATGCATAACATTTTTCATTTATTTTATAAGTTTTTTCCAGGAAAGACACACTTAGGCAAAGCTTGTTTACAGGTGCATCCTGGAAGCACAGAGAAGTGAAGTGACTTGTTCATTGTCACACAGTATGCAAGTGGTGGCTGTAGGATTCAAACCCTGTTCCTCAGGTCTGTAGTGCAGTGCTCTTAACCGCTACACTATATTGCCTCTGATATATTGATACTGCCTCCCATAATATTGATATAATGATCTACTGCTATATTAATTGATTTATGATGATCACTCTAATTTGTCCAATACATGAAATTTATACATGACGTTAGTTTTTCAATATTTTCATTTCCTATTAATTTTATTTTGGTTATTATACTAATTGTTTCAATTATTAAGCTAAGGGGCACTATGTGTGTTTTGCTATCAGCATGGAAAATGTATTGACAGACATGCTTCATTGTTACTCTGTGTTGGACTTCGGATTTTGATTTTTGTATGGGCTATCAGGTCCAATAGTACCCTTCAAAGAACTTCATTCCTGAGAGCACATTTCTTGTATGTTTAAATTTAGAATCCCAGGTAGGCAGCAGATTAACAGCAAACACAAGTTTCTAAGAAAGCAAAGGACAATTAGAGTCAAACTGGGTGTACAAACACATCTGGCTCAGATTGATATTTGGCAGCTTGCCATGCGAGCGTCATTGCACAAGGAGGCCCTGGGGAAAACTGAAGGAAAAACACACAGCTGGAAAACACTGTGGCTCACTCAGCATCCCCTGCATGTACTGCATGATCCTAGGGGGTGAATTACTATGGTGGATAACTTGTAAGTTTTGTAGATGGGTTGGTGAAGGGGCTGTGGGCTGGCACCGAGTTAAGGGAAATTGGGAGCCAAAGTGTATATGAAATGAAAAAAGAACATGTAGTCCAATATAAAAAACAAAACCAAAAACAACTAAATACAGTTACCACCACTCATTAGCAGGTAGAGGTAATAGACTTTGATATATGTGTCAGTAGTGCTGATTTAATGTGCTGATGGGAGATCCAGTATCTGGCCCAATGAGGGAGACAATTCCAGAATCTGGCAGCTTTGTGAAAAAAGGTAACTTAACCCATTTTAGTGGTGTGCCTGGGTGCATGCAATAGGAGGGCATAATTAGAACACAGGTTATATGCAGCAGCAGGAGACTGTAAATAAAATGTATTACATTATTTTAAAGAATAAATAAAGCACTAATGAAGAAACTGGAGTAGTACAAGTGGTACAGCAGAAAAAGCAGCATGTGACTGTGAGAGCTACCTAGATGAATATGACAGATGCTCAACAACAGTCTTAGAGCTCGAATTCGAAATCTTGTGCTCGCCTTTTCATCTTGAGCAGTTTTTGAGATGGTGCATCAGCCCCAGAGTGTCTAGATGAACACAAGTCATATTGACAAGTACAGAGGACCTGGGACTAAGCTAAGCATACAAATCCTTTCATGGATATAGCTAGCCAGGGGTTGTTTTGACTTATGATTTTTTTTATGGTCTAGCCTTACTTTGTCCCAGAGGAAAGATGTCAACAGTTTGGGATGCATGCTTCTGGAAACTATGTCTGACAGTCATGATTCAGACATGGTTTCGACAAAAGCCCCTGCTATGCCTAAATGGATGACAGGCACAGCAGGTGTCACTGAATGTAAGCAAATCTGGTAGCAAGGGTGCCAGAATGTTGCAAAAAGTGTGTGTGGTTGGGCTGACATTTGAAAGGGCGCCTTAGAGCATTTAGTGGTGGGCTGAATTCTGGAAGAGTAATTTAATGCTTGAAAGACTTAAGGGCACAAGTGTAAAACAGTGGTGGTGGGGGCTCATGTCCCTGTAACCAGATGTTTCCAACACCCATGTCTGGTAGACACATATGCACGTGGCCCTTCAAACATACAGCTTCTGTAGGGTTGAGGAATAGTAAAATCATCACTCTCTAGTGGTGAAAAGCTGATAGTGATAGAAGTTAAAAGTGCAGTCAGACATTTAAACAATATACCACAACAGGGTGTGGGTTATGCTGGGATTCACCCATGCCTGGTGTGGTTCGGTCATGAGGCCGCAGGCTGAGTGAGTAAACCACACCAGAAGTGAGTAAATCCCAGCATAATCCACACCCTGGAGTGGTCTGTTGTGATTATACAATGGTCCCTTTTGTTTTTGTGACAAAAAATAAAGAGAAAGAGTTTATTTTTCTTATTTTAAATAATTGTTATTGTAATATATTGCTCCACCTCATAAAATAGTCCCATGTTGCTAGGGAAGTGGAGCTGAGGTGACAGGATGCATTACTAGGGAGATGAAGCTGCCGTGGGAAGCTTTCCAGCATAATTATGTTTCCTTGCATGCATGTGCAAGAAACATAGTGCCACCATACGAGTTTTTGTAGGTGTGCCTCCTCCACCTCCCAATGTCCTACTCCCTTTTGCAGGCACAGCTTCACCGCGCCAATGAATGTATGAGCTGTCTGTGACAGCCATTCAGATGCAGTGGCGTATAGTTCTAAGGGAAACACCGCCACAGACAATTTGCATACTGTCGTCGGCAGTATGTAAATTGTCTATGTCAGCACTGCATCTGAACTGTCATAGACAGTTCTTTCCCCCCATGAACACATATGTGCACGCTGGGAGCCCACCTTAGCATGCTCATGCGCTCCCCCTCTGACACTGTATGGCCGACGGGGGTGCCCAATGTCCCATCAGCTCCACAGTCCCCCCAAACACACATCCAGGTGCCACGCTGGGAGCCCACCCCAGCATGGCAAAAGTCAGAATGGTGACAGGGTGCCCAATCCCCCAACAGCTCCCCTGAACACCCCCCAACAAAAACAGACTTCCATTTGCCATGCTGGAAGCCCACCCCAGCATGGCAAACGTCTGTATGGCTGATGGGGATGCCCAATCCCTCGTCGTCTCCACTGGCCCCAATCCAAAAATAAACTTCCAGCTGCCATGCTGGGAGCCCACCCCAGTGTGGCCTAAGTCCCGCATCGTCTTCCTAAAATGAAAAAAAAAAAACCTAAAACCAAAAAACGGTCCCTCATTGATTGTCTTGCCCCACTCTCCCAACCTGAGCACACCCTCTTCACACCCACCTCCTCACATCCCCCCCTCACCCCATACCTCCTTCCAGAGCCCAGTGCGATGCTCTTCAGTGGATCGGGAACACGTCTGCAGTCTTCAAAGCCAACCGCGAACTGAAGAAATGCCAGTAAGCTGTATAATGGCATAAATGTTTTTTTTCAACTTTGGTGTCTATCTCAGCCATTTTGGGGAATTTTTTCACCAAATTTTCAACATGGTGTTTTTTGGGGCCCCACCTCATGAACACAGTCACTGTTATTTTGTTATTCGGTCCTAAAAGGTAATTTTGTGGTCACTGCATGGAACCACCTTTCGGGACCCAGTAACGAAACAACAGTGCAACAGTGCATGAGGTAGGCCCCCCCAAAACCCTATGTTGAAAATTAGGTGAAAAAATTTCCCCAAAAATGACTGTTTTATGAGTGTGCATTGTGCAGTTTTTATGCATGTTCATAACTTCGCAAATTTTAATATCTTCACTCCAGATTTTCAACACTGCCATTTTACCACACCTCCTTATGAGCAGTACAGCTGTCATTTTTCATATCTTGCCCAAAATGTGTTTTCGTGCATGTAGCACACAATGGTGCAGTCAGTGTGCGAAATCAATGTTTGGGACAGATTAAGAAAATCACAGTGACACTGTTCATGAGCAGAGGTCTTAAAATGGCTATGTTGAAAATTTGGTGACAAAAGCCCATAAAATGACTGTGTTGTGGCGTGCATTGCGCCAGTTTCCACGCACCATCATTAAAGTCCGCGAATTTGTAATATTTTCAGTGCAGATTTTCAACATTGACATTTTCCATACCTCCTTATGAACAGTACAGCTGTCATTTTTCACACCCTGGCTGAAATGTGTTTTTGCACTTTTGGTGCAGAAATGCGTGGTCACTGTGGGAAATCAGTGTTCGGGACAGATTAAAAAAATCACAGTGACACTGTTCATGAGCAGAGGTCCCAAAATGCCTGTGTTGACAATCTGCTGTAAAAAATCCCCAAACTAATTACATTACGGGTGTGCATTGCACAGTTTCTACGCACGCTCATGACTTCAAAAGTTTTTTTATATTTTCACTCCAGATTTTCAACATTGCCATTTTTTACACCTCCCCATGAACAGTACAACTGTCATTTTTCACATCCTGTTTGAAATGTGTTTTTGCACCAGTGGTGCCAAATGGCATAGTCGCTTTGCAAAATCAGCTTTCCACTAACAAACTAATATTGCCACTGTTCATGAGGTGGGGGGGGGCACAAAAAATACATGCTTAAAATTTGGAGTGAAAATACCAATGAATGCCTGGGATGTTAGGGTTTCTGACCATAACGCCCCACCCTGTAGAGACTGACAGGCATCAGGGGTGTGACTTGGGATTGTCGCCTGTAATACTCCTGCCATTCCAACCCCACCCACACCCTGCAGCCAGTGACAGCCATCGAGGTGTGCCTTGCACTCTTTGGCTCCAAAGTTCTCCCCATTCTCCTATACTGCACCCATCTCATTGTATTTCTTATGGAATGGGGTGAGCATAAGACCCAATGACTCCAAGGCACACTGTGACACTTGTTGGTGTCTGCAGGGTAGGGTGCGGTGAAATGGCATGGCTGTTATGCCTGATGACCCAAAGGCACACCCCAATGCCTGTCAGTCTCTGCAGGGTGTTGGTGAGGTTGGCTTCACTTCAATCCTTCACTGCCATATGTATCTCTCTAATTCCTACACTACCAATGCCAATGCCAGCAAGCAAACATCTGGCATTGACAAACACTTGTTTTTTTTTTTTACTTTTATAACCCCCCCCCCCAGCAGGTTTACATTGAGGAGTTGAAGTCTTGTGAACATAGTACAGTACACGTTACATTAAATTGCTCCTCCAATGGGTTGTTTTAGCATTTCTGATTGTGTTGCATACAATAAGTGCTGCTGGATCCAGCGCAAAGATTTTAAAATTCAGTTTTGCATTGCATTGTGAATGGACTGCTAATGCATTCCAATTGAGAGGCAAAAAACATTTTGCAAATATTGCTTTTGAGCTCTTTATACATTGAAAAGCAACGCAATAAGAGTTGTCAGTGCATTGCCATCTGTAAAAACAATGCTACACCAAGTTATTGGTGGAACAGTTTAATTTTACTTGTTCTGTAGCTGAAAGCAACGAGGCGTAAAACGCTGAGAAATCATGGAGATGAAGCTGATGAGAGAGGCTTTCCAGCTGTGTTTTTTTACTTTTATAGCCCCCCAGCAGGTTTACAGTGAAGAGTTGAAATCTTGTGAACATAGTAATTGAAAGCAATGAGGCATAAAACACTGAGAAATCATGGCCGAAAAGCCGAGGCGTGATAATGGGCATGAGCATAGCCATATGCATAGGCGCGTGTCCAGTATCACTGCTCGACTTTTCATCTATGATTTCGCTGTGTTTTAGGCTTTTTTTTAAATAACAAACACTTTCCAGAGTTGAGCTTTCTGGAAAATGTTGAATATTTTATTGGTTCAGGGGTCATGGTGCGAGCCAATTAAGACAGTCGCTGGGCTTCTGTTTTTGTGTGGCCAGCGTGCTGTCACTCTGTTGAACAACCATCTTTTTATGGTCAGAGTGATTACAGGGGGAGTTCCAGAAGTGACTGACTGGTGACTGGTACCTTTTTTGTGTGGGGTGATGCTAGGATTTCCAACGGCTAGAAGGTGCCAGCCAATCAGAATCCTTTACTTTTCTAGCCATTGTATAATATAGCTTATGGGACCCTTATACAAGGAAGCAGTGTGGCCTAGTGGTTAGATAATAGAGCTCTGAGTCTGACCCAGGATTGAATCTTGCAACTGCCATTTACTTACTGTGTGACCCTTCTGACTTCTGACTTGTGACAATCGACTTTATGTTGAAAATACTCCCATGGTACAGATTTTGAACTGTCTGATTTTATTGTATAGGAATTGTTAATGTACACTTTTTTTGTCTATCTGTGTATTGTATAAGCTCTGCTGTCATATGAGTAATCCTGTAGTGTCTTTCCAGGACCACCTTATAAGTGAGACTCTCAACGGTGTATTTCCTGGTTAAATAAAAACTGAATTGAATTGACCCTGAGCAAGTCACTTAAATTTCCTTTGCTGAACATCTCTGTAATCATTCTCGTATCTATCTCAGTACAGCAACACTCTCTCCTCTCCCTGTCTTGAACTGCAAAGCACTTTGGGATTCTGTTTCTATTAAAGGTATTATACAAAATCAAATTTCCTTCCTTTTTTTTGGAAATTTCCCTTTTGTTGAATGGTTAGAGTTGTTTCCTTTAGATTCAGGATCCAAGATCTGATTTCCAGTAAGAGATGCAGATAAGTCTGCCCAATGAAGGGGCTGAGCAGGCCCACAAGCAAAAGTGTTGTGCCTTACATGTATATGTAAATGTTTGCAGAGATGCAGGACTTGTAGAAGTCTTTTAGAAAAACCAAGAACAGGATGAGGCCCAGGACAAAACCGTGGGGATATGTGATCACATTGGGAAGCATGTGTGTGTGTGTGGGGGGGTGGTGCAGGGTATCTCTACAAAGATAGGTTGTGGCCTATCTGCCAGGTAGGTGATTAACAACTTGGTCGTTAGGCCACAGAGTCCATCCCTAGTGAGCTTGTCTAGTAGAAGGGTATGAGCAACACTACTGAAAGTTTTGCAGAAGTCAGAAAGTTAGGAGAGATAACCCGGCCTTCTCATAAGCCTGAGTAGGGTGGAAACTGTGGAATGGGTCTTGAAAAAAATAGGGTGAAAGGGGCTAAGAAAACAAGAGGAGTCAGAGAAGGAAGAGCTGGAAAAGCATTAGATTTTCCTAACTTTAGCCAGTGCAA
The DNA here is from genome assembly GCA_016271365.2 of Neoceratodus forsteri. Lineage (NCBI taxonomy): Eukaryota > Metazoa > Chordata > Ceratodontiformes > Ceratodontidae > Neoceratodus > Neoceratodus forsteri. The sequence goes on along the minus strand of CM028129.1, from coordinate 1,396,555,406 downwards.
GGGTGAGGGTGAGGCCAGTAGTTACCATGAGCAGATGGGTCAGCACCTTTCTGGAAAGTCAGAATTTTGGCACTCCTCCAAGCACCTTGAACATTGCCAGTAGGGAAAGAGAGGTTAAGCAGATTGGTGTTAAGGAGATAGTAGTGGGGGAGAGAGGTGGAAGAGTTTACGGTCCAGCCCATCAGGACTGTTGAACTTGGAGAGGTTGACAGCCAGCAGAGCAGAGAAGTGTAGCAGAGGGAGAAATGGGAGTGAAACAGAAGGTGTGAGAAGAGGGGAAAGGAAAGGAACTGAAAAGAGTTGGAGAGGAGAGGGAAGGAGAGAGGGAGGGAGGTGAGTTGGAGTGGAGGGAGAGTGGAGAAGGGAACAGGAAAAGAGCAAATATGGAAAAAGTAATTTATGGCAATATAGATCACTTGCATGATTTCAGTAAATCAGTGCACAGAACCAGTGTACAGCACCTCTTATCCTGAGTACAGTGGTCTCTTGTGCAGAAAAGATAGGAGTGGTGTGTACCACTTCAGCCCTGTGAGTGGGAGGCAGGACAGACTTCATTAACTTTTAAAATTTAAAATAAAAACGCTTATTAAAAATAACTCTGGCTAACTTGAGGGAATTATAATAGGCTATAGGGCCCCACAGGATGTCTTGTATGGTACAAAAGCATCATCTCATGAGATTTGAGCAGTCAGAACCGCTCCTCGGCTTCGCTTCACAATTCTCTCACCAAACCCTTACAATGGAGTCTAGATGGACCTTTGGTCTTTTTCTGCTGTCATTGTCTATGTTAATATTTTTTCCATGGAGTCTGTTAAACCATAAGAGACTCCCACAGAGGCCCTATTGCCTTCTTGAGGCAGTCCCTGAAGGGGAAGATATGCTAGAACTGTACATAGTAGTTTATGGGCTAGAGTGACCGTGACTAGGAGTGATGCTCAAATAGGAAATTAATGTCCTTCTAGAATTCAGATGACATGTTAAGGTTCCTCTGGGGCATGTTTGCCCCAGACAGCAGGTAATTGAGAGTGAAATTATTTTAAGGGACATCATAGACACTTAATGATGTTATGCTAGTGGGCCTATCAATGTTGCGCAGGCTGGCAAGCAGGGCAGAAATTTGAAGGGACCCGAACACCTTAAGTTGAATTACCTTGGGGAGGGTTGAGATGGTGTTTCTTATGCACACAGACCATCTTCTAGTCACTGAGAGCATCTAGAAGAGTGACAACTTCCACAATATATTGTGGGGTGGAAAGATGTAGAGAACCAAGTCAATAAGGGAGTGGCTGGATGAAAAAGGGTTGAGCCAGGTAGTCTGTGAGAAGTGTTATAAGAGTTGAAAGACACGAATATTTTGCACAAAAGTTTGGAGAAATAGGAAAACTAGTTGGTGGTGAAATCATCATTCAGCACTAGGAGTTAGCCAGAGGAGGCTGTAGAGTAGACAGAGGAGAGAAGGCTGAGAAAGATATATAACTCCTTATGGCAGGGGCTCCTACAATCTACTCCTGTGAAAAAGCTGATGACTTACCACTGTGATCTGGATTGGCACTGGAGCTACTGATACTTCTCTTAGTCACACGTTAAATCTGGAAGCAGCACAGATGGTATTTGTTTCCTTCACATGGTCCCCACGAAAGCTGAATGGGGAATGGCACATTAAAATGAGAGCCATTTCCTTTGCTGTTGATGGCATTTGCATGCTGTGATTGCAGTGGGGGACCTTGCCAAGATGTAAACAAATAGGCCCTTTGTTGGCATGGAGTCAAAGGTCGAAGAGGAAAGCCTGCAAATGTAAGAACTGATGAGAAAGGTAAGATAGCTTCTTAGACCTTCCCCCCCAAAGACAGTCCAGTGAAATAGGGGTCAAGGAGCTGGCTGAAAGTTGCTGCAGCATGCAACATACGATCTGAGGTACCATGGCAATGTGAAGAGTGAGGAGTTCTTTGTTTAAGCTCCTGTGAGACAGGATCTTCCTGATTTGCAAACTGGAGAAGTAAGTGTTGAGATTCTGCCAGGGGGGCAGGGGAGATATGTGTGCCTGTCAACTGCTGCAGGACTGAGCAGCAGGGAATGAAAGAGCTGTCTGCAGTTTGAGTGTCCCTGAGACTCCCTGTGGGGCATCCAGTCTGGCCAGCTTGGCTGTAATAGCGAGTGTGACAGATCCCCACCAAGGAGTAATGAGTACTGAGACCAGCTAGTACCCAGCACAGACCAGGTAAAACTACAGGTACCATCATACAAAGTGCATCTAACCTGTCTTCCAGAGTTCCAGGGTCCAGCAGACAGCTGCTTGGGAAGTAGAGAAAGAGGATTTCCCTCCACAAGTCGGTATTTAAGTTTGTTTGTGTAGCATGGGGTTGGTTAAGTCCTGGGCAGGACAGTGCAATTAAATGTGGCCCAGATGAAGACTAGGGAGTTCTGCACCATTATTTGGGACACCCCACCCCCCCTTATCTGGGTTATTGTTTTTATCTTCTGGATTACAAATACTCAGCAGTAATGTAGCGAGTCATTGGCATTCTCACGCCAGCATCCATCTGCAGCAGCCTGCAGTTTAATGACTCTTCTTAGTTGTTAAGAACTAGGGGTTATGAGTTAATCTGGTGCACTGGTCAGGTGTGGAACGGAAGGGGTATTACTGTCATTGTGTATGCCTAAATTTGTTTACCTTTATTTTACTGTTTCTCTGCATTTGTTTCCTTTCCAAAATAAATTTGGTCCCTGTCATGCTATCACTATTAAGGTTGTTTGTTGCATTTTCCTGTGTGCAGTCAATGTGTTTCAGAGTGCTTTGTGTACTATTATTGCAAGTGTATGAGTAATTCCTGAGAGACAGCACCCTTGTGTTACTGTATGCACAAAGGAGTCATACTGGTGACAGCCCACACCACTGAAGATGAACCTGAAGAAATACCATCAGACCCAGAGTTATTCATCCAAAGGTAAATGTCTCAAGCCATTCAACATTTTCTCAGGCTAGGCTACACCTTGTGGTGGGAGTTACACACAGCAGGTTTTGTACCAGGGTAGCAATAGGTAATAGCAATGCAACTAATAATAATAAAGAATGGGATATGAGCTTGCCAAGCAAGCTTTCGTGAGAGGAGGGAACTGATGAGCTGTGTACAACCTCAGATCAATGGCTGTGGGAGAATGACATTAGGACTGATATTTTGACCATTGGATCTTTTTCAAGAATGTCATATACACTGAGTGAATAGTCCAAATGTCCTTTCTGACTTTTGCTTTATTTATCATGCATTTAAGTTAAACCGTTCTTGAAATTGGCCTTTTTTTTTTACATAAAGGTACGTTGGAATTGCTAGACAAACAAAGAACATTGGTCTATGGTGTTTTTCTCGGATCGTCCAGGCAACTGTAACATTCAATAACATGTAACATACCTGTAGCTGTTGTTTGATTAAGCAATAAGGCACGACAAGGTGTGTGTTATCGTGTAATAACGTCACTCCTGGGGTGGGTTGAAGCACAAGGCGGAGCCGAGTGCTTCCATCACCCCAGGAGTGACGTTATTACACAAGATAACACACACCTTGGAGTGCCTTATTGCAGTTATACAATGGCTCAATGTTATACAAAACAAAAATAAAAATAAAAATATTGTTAGTAGATTTTTAGTGAGGCTGTATATCTTTGTTTCTGAAAACAAAAGCTCAAGCTCAAGCTCAGTGTCCATAAAGTCAACACAGTGATGTTATTGTGTAATATCATCACTGTCTCAGGCACACACTGACCAATCAGAGTTCAGGAAATTTTCTTGCCATTGTATAATTAGAAATATTACCAGTACATTTTATGGGCATTAGCACTATGGAGAGGAAAACCATCAGTGCAGAAGCCTCTGGCAACCTGAGACTAATGATCAACCAACATTTCCTACTGGGCAAATGGTCTATACTTCTGCTATGAATCATGCTATCCATGATCCTACCCAATGAAGTAAACACCGTACCCAGTAAAGTTATGTTCCATGAGGAACTGATCAATGGAGACTCACCTGATATTCCTCCAGACACATACACAGCCATTGTAACCGCCATTGAAAAGCCAATGTTTAATGTTAGTAGATTACCCATGACTCCTCGGCTGAGGGTGGCCTGAGCAATTGATGAACATCCAAAAACCTGTAAAACAAAAGTATCTTTGATAAGCTTGTATGCATAACATTGTTTACATACTACAGGAATATGCTGCTAAGAAATGCCCTTTATACCTTGTTCATGGTTAATAATATACATATCCTCCAGTATAATAAATAGGTCTGTGGTGTACAGCCCAGTAATTGCAGTCAACTAGCTTGCTTACTCTTGTGTGTTAGCATTGTGGCAAGTTTTGTCAATTGCAGTGTTAATGGGTGAAAACAGAGGGAGGTTAGCCACAGGAAGTAACAACTTTGAAAAAGTAAGAGACAATATTTATAGTTTGTACATGCGAGGACTAGGGACCTCAAGTAAATGTCAAAGAGACCCAGCTGACATAGTTTGGAAATCGCTGAAAAATGTAAGATTTAGACACAATTCACTTTATAGTTCAAAAATTTTCTGTGATTCTTTCCCGTTTCTTTCTTTTTTACTGAGGACATCTAAATGAAAACAAGATGACTGTTCCCTAGACTGTTTCTATCTTGGCAGCTTAACTACATCTGGCATCATAATCCTCTGTTTATGACATCATGATTATCTCCACAGCAACAGACTGTGACAGCATAAACAGAATTGTGATATCATGTGCAGACAAGTAGCCAGAGCACATACAGTAGAGATTTTGCTTTCATGCAAAATGCCCCAAGTCATAAAGAGAAAGGGGCATGAATTACAGATAAAATATGACATATAAACTGAATTGTGTCTAAATATTGCATTTTTTCAAAGTTGTTCAAACTGTGTCTGGGGCTCTTTCAATCACTTGGGAATTTGAAATATTTGTTGTATCAGTCCCCTCCCATTAAAGCCAGGTGCTTGTTTTCCCTTTTAGCCCATTTCTCTCCTATCTCTGATATCTAAAGAGAGTATTGCTGCAACTAGCCTTGGATGTGGGGGCATGGGAGGCGATCACCTCCTTCCAAACTTTTCCAAGTCCCAATCCTCCAAGTTCCACTCATTGCTCAGTCAAAGCTGCTGCTGTAGTGTGATATACTGTGGCCTTCCCTTCCAGAAGAGAGCAATAGCATCACTTCTGTGACTCACACTCCTCCACTGTCTCAGTGCAGTAAGCTCAAAAGGCGCTCTTGAATGAAGGTCTCTGGTATGCACAACATTGCACTTTTCTCGATCCATTGAGCCATCATGATAGGTAATTTTTTCTAGTAACATGCACAGTTTGAACAGTTCATTTTTTAAAATATTTTCCTAATTGCCCCTTTCCTATTCTAATGCCTTAGATTTACAGCATTTTGATGATGTAATTTTTTTTTGTATTAGTAGTAGTAAAAGTTTATTCTGTAATTTCAGAAAAGGATAACCCAATTGAGCTGAGGCTCATTTACAATGGGATCCCAGGGTACAAAAAAGGATTTCATATTTTAAAAAATATTATTTACAGACATACAAATAATGCAAGATTACATACAATAATAACACAATGAACTGAAGTGACTTAGTCACAACAAGCTTTTGGTAGCTCAGCAGTATTTACAATTCATGTGTTTATGGAACTCCAGGATATGGTTCTTTTTTGTGATCTCAAATGACCTGGTAGGTTATTCCATAATTTAGGACCCATGCAGATAAATTTGGAATTACCCTTCACAGTTTTCATGGCTGGTACCATGTATTCAATAGCTCCTGCAGCATGTAAGCCTGTTTTTACATCCCTTACTTTTGCCAACTCTAGTAAATAAACAGACATTTTTGTTTAAGATAACATTTATAAATCAAATGGGTCATATGGAGATTGTGATGCTCTGTTGATTCGATCCAGTTTAAGGCTCTATAAAGTGTGCAATGGTGCATACCCCATGGAGCATCCAGGATGTACCATGCAAACCTATTATATACAGTACTATACCCAGTTTGCACAGCAAACTCCCAGATGCACCCCTGTATACAACATCCCCATAAACAAAGAGGGGAATTACCATGGAGTTCACTGTTTATAGTCTCATATCTAATGGAAAACAATTTTTGCGTTTGTACAAAATTCTTAATTTCTTATTTAACTTCCTAATTAGAAAGTCTATTTGCATATCTCATTAACTTTGTGAATCAACCCAGATTCCCAAATATTTGTAAGAATCAACATAGTTTAAATTACAATTATCTGGGGGTTTTATATTCAAATTGTGTTTGTTTATGCCTGATTTATTGCAAAAGAACATAATTTGTGACTTTGCAGGGTTTAATACCAGCCCATATTCCTGAAAATAATTCTGTAATCTGTTAAAATCATTTTGTAGTTTTTCCTGAATCTGATCAACAGACCTATCCTTAATCAATATACAATACCGTGTTGTCAGCATACAAGTGATGCTGGGCATCCTTCAATAAATGTCTGACATCATTTGTATATAAATAGAACAACACAGGTCCTAACACGAACCCTTGAGACACCATGGTTTTGATGATCAAGAACATGGGCCTATAATTATTAGTTAACATCACTCACTACTGATTTCCTGTCAGATAGTCACAAAACCATTTTAAAGTGTCATGACTGAGGCAGACAGATCTTAATTTATTGATTAACATACTGTATCATGCTTCAAAGTGCTGAACATTTTAGATAAATCTATAAATACTGCCCGAACCATGTGGCCTTTGTTCATGACCATCTGAATGTCCAACACCACTTTGACCAGTGCTGTGGAGGTGATACGCTGTGCCCTAAAACCTAATTGATATGTATTATACAATTTCTGGGCTTCTAGGTGACATTTCAACTGATGCACCACAATTTTTTCAAAGATCTTAGAAATTACAGGAAGCAACGATGTGGGCCTGTCTCATAAATTGGGACCACATTTGCCTGTTTCCAGGCTTGAGGGTAGGAAATGGATTTTATAGACAGATTTAAAATATCTGCCAATAAGGTAGCTACCATGGCTGCAGCCAGTTTATGTAAGTAGGAAGGAATACCATCCATACCTTGGGTGTTTTCAATATCTAATTTCATCAATTCCTTAAGCACCTGGCATGCAGTTATACATTTAAAAGAGAAACTAGGGATCCAGCCCGGTGGCACTGAGGGTTGAGGCACTGGACACCTTACCTCACGCTGTGCCGGCAACCGGGATTTGGGAATAACCTCGGGTCATTGGAGTGCTGGCATGGGGGGTATGAGATGAGTGGGATTGAACATGCCATAAGGCTGCTCTCCTCTCCTGGGGGTGGTGGGGTGGGTTGTTGCCCCCCTGTAGTTCCTTCTCCACCAGGTGGAGGTCTGGTGGGGTACTTAGGTGGCAGGGGGGTGGCATGTAGGGAGGGAGGAAGAGGCTGAGCTGGCTTCCGGGGTGCATGCATGCCTCCATGCACATGTACCACTGTGTGCCAGGGCCCTGGGGGGGAAGGGGAGAATAACCAGAAAATATACATCTAAAAAAAAAAGGAGAGAAACTAGGCATCACTATTTCTTTTTTCCTGGTCAGTTGACTGTTTCCATGATGATGAGGAAGCTAAGCTACCATTTATAGGAGATCCTGTATTGATATATTTTTCTTTAAACATGTCAGCCACCTTCTCAGAAATTGGGTGGGAAACATCGTCAACCAAAAAGGAGCCAGGTAATTCAAAAGGTTTATTGCCTCGTAATTTTTTAACCATGTTGCAAAAATCTCTAGGTTTTTTTTTTGGTATTTTCTGATCTAAAATTTGATGAGAAATAGTCTACCTTGGCCTTCCTTATTTTTTTGGTGTAAAGATTTCTGGCATGGCTATATCTGTCCGAATAAGAGCTCTCATTTTTGTTTTCTTTAGCTTGCTTCCATACCATGTCTTTTGCCTTACGATATTTTCTCAGATCTACTGTATACCAAGGGGAATTTTTTTTTTTTTTACTTTTTTATATCGAATTGGGGCATTGTCATTACATACAGAAAGAAATTCACTTTGGAAATAGTACCAGGCCTTATCTACTTCAGGAACTAATGCCAGTCTGACCCAATTTCTCATTTCTAAGTCTACCATAAAAGTAATATAATTAAAGGTCTTTAAGATTCAATATGTTTTAACTTGGGATAGACTTGTTTTTTATCTTTATGTCTAATGCAAAAAGAGACTTGGTAATCGCTAAAAACATCTGGCAATTCACCATGTAGAGAATAATTATCTGGGGCTGAAGTAAATATTAAATCTAAAGTAGTGGTGAAGCTTGGGTCTTTTGATTAAGTCTAGTAAGGGTTTAATTAATTGAAATAATCCTAAACTTGATGATAGTGCTAACAGTTTGCTTGTAAAGGGTATCATTGCCCAATCCACATTTAGGTCTACTAATATAATAAGCTCATGACTAGACCTAAAAGAGAACAAAAAAATCATAAAGGGCCAAGAAATTCTGATCATCCCCTTTGGGAGGGAGATAACAACCCATTACTATAGTAGGCTTACAGTATGGAATTTTTATTTCCAGTGCTAGCCTTTCCATACCTAATGTATGCATATCACAATCAATGCTTTTAATTGACAAGGCTAAAGCTTCATATTAGCGTCTCATTAGTTCTACTTTCAGCCTTTTACAAGATGATATTATTTTTAAAAAGTAAAGAAATAAGCAAATACAGTGTCATAATTAATTTTTGCCATAGAGTAATTAACTTTATCCCCTTTTATTTGGTGAAAACTGTGTTGTAATATCAATTCTTTTCATGGAAGGCTGTAGCTCTGAGAACTTCAATACATGGTATCAGTAGTGAAGACACAAAATAATAATACATTCTCAAAAGAATAATGTTTTTGTTAGAACTATACCTTCAAAGATCAGGACATGTGGGAAAATGTGCAGCTGTTTGTAATGTTATCTGCATAGGTTATATCTATAACCCCCAAGGCTCTATATTTACCTAGCTGCACCACAATAAAAGTTAAAACTATAACCTGTGTTTTGTATTGTTATCATTGTATGGACAGTGTTCTTTGCAGTTCCTTTTTGGAACCATGAATTTAGTGTTTTGACTATGTCACTGCATGGATTCAGAACTCTGAGCATGAGCTGATGACCTATCAGAATAGTGCTTAGAGTTTTGAGTCCATGCACTGACACGGCCAACACACCAAATTCCAGGTTCCATGAAAGAAACAGTACAGGATGTTGTCCTTACAAAGAAAACTCCATAAAACACATTCCAGCCATTTAGGTGCAGTAACACATTTATTTTTACTTATTTGAACTCTGTTTTACCCAGTAACCAAGCAGAGTCCAAGGAGGGTTTGTTTCCGGTTATGACTGGGAAGGGGATACAAAGAAGTTTGCAGGAGATACAAGAGAGCTGTAACAAATATGCAGCCTGCAAATTATGAATCTTTAGGAGATAAATTTACTGCCTGCTAATTATGGATCTTTTGGAGATATAAATATTGGGAGACATTTTTAAAGGAGATGCACTGGCTCAGCCCAAGAAATGCACCACTGCCTTATATTCAAAGGGTGTACATGCGACATACATCCCCGAGTTCACCGAAGCGCAACCATAATGTATGCAGCGCATCTCCAGGGGTGCGCCCATGAATATGGGGCACATCTCTATATTCAATTAAGATGTGTGGTGCAGCTGCCTGCACATCTTGGAGATGTGCTGCATAAAGTTAGGTGTGTTGGACTCACGCCTAGCCACCCACAGGGGGTCTACTATACTGCACACAACAGCATAGTAGCCGCAGCCTGGTGGCTAGCCCCCCCCATCCCTGTAACATGATTGTGCCAGTGAATTAAAAATAAGTTACCCCAATTTCCTGGTAGTCTAGTGGTCCCACTCCCATTCCCATAACATGATCACCACAATGAATTAAAAATAAGTTACAAACAATGCAAACTAAATTGGATGAACTCCAATGAAAGTTTAAGCTTTGTTTGTTTTTGTTTTTTAAATCCACACATGACAATCGGGTGACAGTATTATGGCTCCACCACTTCTTCAGGCCCAAACACTGTGTTTCTTTACTTGACTATTTCTATATCCCCGTAGTATAGGTTTTACTTGCTTTCCTGGTTTCAGTGTGGTAGATTAAACAGCAACGCTTGTCCTTTTTTGTAGCTGGTGGTTTCGGGAGTCAGCTGGCTGGAACACTGAGATGCCTGAGAGGCAACAAAAAACAGGAGTGGAAAAAGAAAGAGTCTTAAGTGGATACAAAGCAATGAATTAGAAGGGGAAATTGGAACATAGCCAACTGCAAAAAAGGACAAGAGATGCTGTTTAACCTACCACACTGAAGCCAGGAAAGCAAGTAAAACCTATACTGCAGGGACATAAAAAAACATCCAATTTATTTTGCATTGTTTGAACATTTGATTTATTTGGATGACCCAAGACTCCAGGGATTTATAAATGTTGAGCAACCTGCACCCAGGTTTTTGATAGTTTAAAAATAAATTACCCCAATTCTCTGGTAGTCTAATGGCCCCCCATCCCCAAAACATGATTGTTGCAGTGAATTAAAAATAGGTTACCCCAATTCCTTGTTAGTCTAGTGGTCCCCCTTCCATCACTGTAACATGATCACTGCAGTGAATTAAAAATAAGCTACCCTATTCCCTGGTAATCCATTGGCCCCCCTCCCAACCCCAAACCTCGATCACCACAATAAAAGAGTAACAACAATTATCCCTCCCTGGTAGCCTTGTGGCACCCCCCACCCACTCAGGACCCCACATCTCACTCCACTCCCCCCATCCCAGCATGTCCCTCAGTCGGCGGACAGCACAGCCCTCCGCACACCTCCACAGCTGTCCGCTGACTGCACTGTCACTAAATGACAGCATACTGTATGTACTACAATCCCATTGGTTGACACTGTCAACCAGTAGGGTTGCAGTGAATACTGTACCCTGTCATTCACAACTTTGTGTCATTCGCAAAGTTGTGAATGACAGCTTACAGTACTCACTGCAATACCATAGTAACATTGTAAGCATGTGCATATCAGAGATCATTTCCTGCCCCCATTAAAGGAGAATTCTAGTCAGAATTTACAGAATATTATGTTATGCAGAGTGTTTTGATTTGTGTGTGTAGTCCTGGTGCATTCTTTCCTTTATTTACTATTAGGATTCTATTCTAAATTTGCCTACTTATTTTATGGCCCCTGGGGATTTCTATGTTTGCTTCTTTCATGACTTTTTCCACAATACCTAATGTCCCATGTGACAGTAATGCATTGTAAACAATTGATTCAATGAGTGCTTTTTGCCCTGTCTGCAAAAGCACTATGCTGTTAAGTTTCTGCTGTTTTGGCCTGAACTAAATCATTCTTTCTAGTCCAATCTTTTTGTTTTCTAGGAGTGTGTATAGGTCTAGCTAGCAGGAATGAATGTTTCATTTGTAAAGCTTTTATTTTCACCAAACTATGCAGATCCATAAAACACACAAGTCACTCTGGGTCATCAGTGCTATTATTAGTTAAGACTCTAGCTATATCCTTAAAGAATAGCCTACTCGATTATCCCTGAGGTGATGCTAAACTATGAATATAGCCTTTGTTAGTACTTACTGCATATGGAGAGGCACTTACCAGGACATTTATACTGCTGTGAACTGCACAGTAAACTAGCACTCACTGAATCAATGGTCTCCAATGCATCACTGCCACATGGGGCATGAAGTATTGTAGGACAGGAAAGGTGTGAAAAGAAGTAAGCAGGGAAATCCCTGGGGGCCACAAAACAAGTAGACAAAGTTTTATTTATTTATTTATTAGCTTTTGGTAACTGGGTAAGTGCATTAGGCATTAGTCCTGCCTATTTTCAAGCACAACCCCGGAGGGTACAGTAACAATCAAATGACAATCAACAGGAAAAACATACACAACAGTTTTCAGTACAGGCCTGCTAATATCCAGGTGAATAAATACATACTCGAGACTGAACAATACAAATGATCGGAAAAATACAGTAGTGACCACCTCAGAGGGAGTCAACAGCAAAACAGCAAGCAGTGCCCATCCACACAGGGATGGAAAAATAGTTAATTCAATACAGAAGACAGTAAAGTTCAGTAGGAGAGCCCAGAGGGTCTGAGGAGGGATGGCAGGAAGCAGAGAAGGAGGGGAGGTTAGGCACATATGCAGGAGTCAAGTGCTTGGAGGTGGGAAAAAAGTGCTGATTTAAAGGTAAGGCGAGATGACAAGCACTTTAAGGTGTCCGTTAGAGTGTTCCAGAATTTAGGGGTGAAATGGGAGAAAGCTTGTTCCCCCATTTTGGTTGAGCAGTGGGGAACTGAGAACAGATGCCAGTTAGATGACCACAGAGTATGGGCTGATATCAGTGGGGCGAGCATAGCCCCGATACAGACAGGGTGGGGGGATCAGTTTATGAAGTCAATAAAGCAACCCAGAGAGAAGGAGCACTGGGCTTTAGGGGATAGCCAGTTCAGAGAGGAGTGTAGTAAGCAATGGGGGGTAAGGCGAGGGACAGAGAGTGCAAATCTACAGATGTTGTTATATGTGGTGTCCCAGTGATGGAGTATACCCATATTGGCATGTGAGAGAATGGGGAGAGCGTACAGAAGCTTAGGAAGCAGTACACCCCACACAACGGAGATTCTGGCAGAGGGGGTTAGGGAATGACGCATGCAGTAGGAGGCTCTTAACTTGATGTTAACCAACCTACAAACCTCATTTATGTGCAATGAGAAATCAAGGGCAGGATCAAGGGTAACACCAAGGTATTTGAAGAAGCTAGTAGACTTGATCACAGATCGATCACAGCTAACCACACAGAGCTTGGTGGCCTCGGCAGAGACTTTCCTAGTGGACACAAAAAGCATGGCCTGGGTCTTTGGTTGGTTGAGTAGGAGTGAGTTGGAGGAGAGCCAGATTTGAATCTGTTGGAATGCTGAAGAGAGGTGGAAGTTAAAGTCTGGGACAGAATGAGATGCAGTATAGAGTACAATGTCGTCAGCATACATGATGGTACGACAGTGGGGAGAGGAAGAGGGAGCATCATTAATAAAGATGGAAAAGAGTAGAGGTCCCAGGATGGAGCCCTGTGGTACACCACAGGAGATAGTAGCAGGGGATGACAGAACTTTTCCAAAGTAGATGGACTGGGAGTGATTTGCAAGATAGCTACTAAACCATGACAGGGTGGGTCCAGAGGCGCCTAACAAATGTAGCTTATGTAGGAGAAGAGAATGGTTTACCAAGTCAAATGCCTTGGTGAGATCTATGAACACGGCACCCGTGAGTAAACCATTGTCCATGTTGGACTTGACCTTGCTGGTGAGTAAGGTGAGGGCAGTGGTGGTGCTATGTCCTGCCCTGAAACCATATTGAGCAGGTGATTGAAGATTAAAGTTCAATAGATAAGCTGAGACCTGGCAATGGATACGTTTCTCTAAGATCTTACTAAGGGTTGGTAGTAATGCTATGGGCCGATAATTAGAGAGGACTTTAGGGTCATCTTTTTTAAAGACTGGAATAATCCTGGCAGCCTTCCAGGCTGCAGGCACTGTTGAGGTACAGATGGACAGATTAAACAGCCTAGGGACTGGGGTTGCAAGGAGATGTGCCCCAATTCAAAGTATCTGGGGTTCAATTCTGTCAGGGCCGGGGCTCCCCCATGGTGGAATGGATTGAAGTAGCCTGACAATGTCCAACCAAGCTGTACAAGAGAGGACAAGAGGCGGTGGAGCCGAAGAGGAGGAGATAGGGCCTTAGGATGCCTGAGGGGGGATGTTAGGAGATTCAGCAAAAAGGGAGTTAAAAGCATTGGCAATAGTATGGGGGTTGTTGCACAGAGTATCATTTATTAGCATCTCGCTTTGGGTCATCGGTTTTGTGTTCCCCAGGATTTCATTGATCTGGCTCTAATATTTCTTGGGATCAGAGGCTGAGGACTGAAGGAGATTTCGGTAGTACCTTCTCTTAGTGGCCTGAATCTCCTTCTTGTAGGAATTCTGTAGCATCCGGTAGGCAGCAAAGTCTGTCTGAACAGAGGATGTTTTCCATTTGGTTCACTGTCTATCATGTTCCTTGAGTAATTGCAGGAGGGGTCACTTCAGCCACTTAGTTGCTTTCCCTCTGACCCTTCGCATAGAGACAGGGATATGTTTAGCCTGTAGGGCAAGAAGAGTGGCATTGAAGTGATCAGTAGCCAAGCTGATGTCATTAGTATGAAATAGTGGGAACCAGTCGGCCTGTTTTAGGTCCTGAAGGAATGCAGTAATGTCCAGATTGGAAAAGTTAGCAAAAGACAGTACTTTAGGAGGAGAGGTTACTGAGGATGGGCCCCTAACACAGTATACAGGGCAGTGGTCACTGATAGAGTCCTGTAGAACCCCAGTAGGGGAGTAGCAATCCTTGCGATTGGTTAGGATCCAGTCAATCAGAGAGCGACTGAGGTTGTTCTAAGTTATCCTAGTGTGTGAAGGGATGAGTTGCTCAAGGTTGGCCTTGCTGACAATAGTAGCAAGTGACGCGGTGTTGGGACCAAGCCAATCCAGATTAAAGTCACCCAGACAGATAACCTCATAGTTTTTAATTAGGGTAGGTATTAGTCCAGTGAGCACCTCAAGGCCCAGTTTACTGTTATGGGGGGGATATACCCCAAATATGTGCATTTTCTTGGCTCCCCCAAGGAGCAAGGTAGAGTGCAGAACCTCACTGTTGTTTATGCAGAGGGATAGCATTAGAGTGACATTCAGATGAGCCTTATAATACGGAGCCAGGCTGCCTCCTCTTTTGGAGGAAGCCCAGTCAGCTCGATACATGTTATATCCAGATAGGACACAGGTATTGTCTGGGACAGAGGGTCTTAACCAAGTTTCAGGTATCACAAGAATGTCATGGTTATTTACCATAACCCAGGATTCCAGCTCTGGGAGGTTGGCAAGTAGACTACAGATGTTAAGGTGTGCAAAAGACAGGCCCAGAGCATGGGGAAGGATATTGGAGGTGGAGGGGTTTGAGGGGATAGGAGAGAACAAGGGGCCAGGGTTAGTTTTGATATCCCCAGCTAGAGTGAGAGTTAGTCAGATGACCCACAAAAAAGCAAGTGCAATAGCACATGAGACTGTGGTTGTGGAGTTAAGCCTCTTACTCACTAAGTGCCGAAGCAGGGCCCCAAGGAGTTTATAACTAATGTAATCCAGTGGGAGTGATGAGGAAGAATATTCAGCTATCATGTTAGAGTAGATAAAGTTACCAGGAGACACCACAGAAGGTAGGGGAGGGTCGGCAAGAAGGGAGAGAGAGTTGAAGGCTAGTAGGGCAATAAGAAGAGGCGCAAGGAGGAACAGAGCTATGCGTAGTATGCTGGTGTGCATAGGCACCAAGGACATAACAAAAATGGACAACCAGGGGTGAAACTGTTGAGAGAAAAGAGTAGTCAGGTTGGGTGTAGAGAAGGAAATAGCTAGGAAGGTTGTAGGGTTCAGGCAGAGGTACTTGAACAGAGTGACAGAAACTAAAACCAGCAGAGCAGAGCTAGATTGGCTATAGACAAAGGATGACACCTAGTGGTGAGAATCTATAACCTGCAGGTGAGAAAGTAGACTATTAGAAAAAAAAGAGGAGGAACACTGTCTTCCCTTACCTATATAAACAAACACGGCTAAGGATGGGACGGTATTGGGGGCAGTCGGGGAGTAGCCACAAAGCGGTTGCGGGGTAAGTAGCAATCCCCAAGCAGATGCAGCTGCGAGAACCGGTCACCGAACGATGGCGCTACCCGAGTGTTGTTCCGCTGTAGCAGTAAGGCTGCACTAAATTTAAATTGAGCTCTCCAGTCTGCCACTTGTTCCAGAAGCAGGCACAGAGTCCTTCAGAGGCTGAGATCACAGCAGTCAGGTAAAGTCCCACTAGGAGACTGGGAAGCCACCACAGGGATTCGAGTAAACAATTAAAACTAACTTAACTGTAGGCACCAGTTACAATCTGTAAGGATAATGTTTTCAATAGGAGTTGTGCTGGGTTCACAAAGCTGATGAAAAACAGCTTGAGTATTCAGATTTAGCACAAAAGCCGGGCAAAAAGGCGCCAAATTCAAATCTGTGCTGAGCCCTATCCGTTTCAGTACCTGATGAAGTGACTCCGAGGGAGGTCCCACAGAGCTCCATGGGCAGAAAGCCCCTGGGAAATTGGAGTGTGCTGATGAAGTGACTCTGAGGGAGGTCACACAGCAGCTCTGTGGGCAGAAAGCCCCTACCATATCGATTTTATCTAATTTACTGATTATTATTATTAAATACAATAAACATCCAATAGAAGTATCAGTGGTAATTAGAATGGATTTTATTTTCTCTACCAGAGCCAATCACAACAATAGATTTGTTTGCACAGTCAGTACTATGCATACCTAATAAATGTAACCTCTCCCTGATGAAAATTCATTCATTGATCAATATGAAAAACAAGTCCAGCTCCTCTCATCTGTATGCCCACAAACATGGAAAATGAACAGAAAGCAAATACAGCACCACAGAATCCAGTACAAAAACAGCATTTATTGAGTGCAAAAATCAAGGCCAGCAGCTCAGGTTTGATATCCTGACCAGTTTCATACTTCCTGAGGATACACTTCCTGTTCAAAACCAGTTGGGGATATCAAGCCCGAGCTGCTGGCCTTGCTTTTTGCACTCAACAAACGCTGTTTTTGTACTGGATCCTGGTGTGCCATATTTGCTTTCTGTATGCATTGAGCAATGAATAAACAGAAAAACTTCCTGTGGAGCTGTCCAGTTGGCAGGGCCATCCTGGAGAACCCTGTTCAGGAGATGACCTTGGGTAATGAAGGCTGTATACTGTATGTGTTGGTGGTGCCACACTCAGTTCTACAGAAGTATGTTGACCAACCAAGAAACAGCCTAGATTTGGCTTAGAGAGGTCACAGCTAGGAGACAGCATGTGGATCTGGCACAAGAAAGGACTGCTGAAAAATAATTACTAACATGGGACTTTCTAAAGTGTGGTATAACATGAAATGGACCACTGTTGCCACTTAATGTACTGTAGCATGGAAAACAGAATGAGGAAAATGTCATTCTATTCTAGGGTAGTGTGGCAACTTGCAGTGTATCTTTTGTCTGTGTGTATGTGTATTTTTTTTAATTTTTATTATCATCTATGCCTCTATAAACTGTTTTAGCTGGGGAAGGGTTGGTGGGAACTGAAAATTACATTCCACTGTAGCCCGCACTTGAGGGCATTCAGCTAGGAGGGGCCTTTGTGTGCACAGTCCTTATTATGTCCTGTAAAAGGTTTTTGTTTTGGATTAAATTTCAAATGGTTGAATCCCTTTTATAACAAAAAGGCATGTTTTGAGTATAAACAGGGCCAAGGCAGAGTGAAACGGAACCCCACTGCTTAAGCCAGCCAGGAAAACAAAATGGCACAGTCTTCAATTTACAAAACTAGACTTCTATCCGTAAAACCAATTTGAACCCATTCTCAAAAAGTGTGGTCTCCAGAGATCAAAAGAAATTGTCCAGGCTGTGACGTCAGCTGTGATGTCGGAGAGGCATGTCTGATGATGCAGCTGTAGTGGGCCAGGCCAGCCAGACAAATGCATTTTTCTGTGTGTTTGCTCTTAGAGACAGTTATGCTTGGGATTCTGAACTTCCAATATCATGGGTTCAAGTCTGCCACAACTCACCAAGTCCCCAGTTGGAATTAAGCTTCTTCTACTCTACTTAGTGTCTATATAGTTTTGAGTTAAGTTATTTTGTGTGTCATCTATCTTTTCAAATACATTTATTTTTATCTCTGTAGAAATACTGTATTCCCCATATTCTTCAGTTTGTATTAGCCTGTAACATATGTTAATATCATGGAGTATTAACTGTTATTTTTATATACTTCATTCCTTCTGTGACTGGCTCATTTCAGGTATAAATTACCAGGAGTAAATTTACAAGTCTGTGATCCATTTCTAAAGAGACAGGCTACAGTTACTGTATATAAGGCAAAGTATAGGGCTGGTGGTATAGCCAAGAGGTTAGTGTAAGAAGCTGCGAATGAGCTTGGTATATCCAGCAGACCTGACTTTGATTCCCACAACCTCCACTTGCATACAGTATGACTCTGAGCAAGTCATTAACCTCCACAGTGCTCCTGAGTCACCCCTGAAAGTAAGCTTTTGTGCCTAGTAGGCTTTACCCAGTTACCAAAGAATAACAGCAAAATGTCTCAGCTGTGGCAAAACAGAGGGGCGGTTTGCTCTTTGGGAAGGAGCACTATACTACATGTAAGCAGTTGCTCTGGTTGGATTTGGACCTAGAGATATCCCAAGTGAGGTTGGAGTGAGTGGTGGCAGCATACCAAGGTAACCCTATCAGTTATCTGAAGGGTTGTGAAAACTGGTAACAGCTGAAAACTGAGTTCTGAGAATGAACCAGTCTGTGATATGTACAATGCAGTTTGTGTAGAAATAATTTCACTGACTGACTAATCTCCTCTGGAACAAAAGAGCTTTGAATTCAAGAGACATAAAAATACCAAGTAATTAATTTACTCTGTTCCACTGCCATCTTGGCAGGTGTTACCAGCATGTGATTTATTATACTGTAGCTGTAATGTATTTATAATTACTCGGTACGGTTAAAAGCAGTACCTCCTTTTTTTACCTTATCCCCCATTACACTCTTGTAGGTGTAAAGCAAATGATTATGCACTTGTTGCCTCAGCCTACACCCCACACATTTAAACCAACAGTGTCAGCTGTGTAGAATGTGAGCTGTGAGTGGCAACCACCAGTTTACAATGCACATGAAAACACTTCAGACTTCCAACAGTGGAAAAACATCTTACACTTACTAATTTTGCTCTGCTAGTGCTTGCTCACTGTTGTTGGTGATCTAGTACTTGTGAGTAAAACCAGTAATTATATCAAATATGGGCTGCAGTGGCAACTCATTTGTTTAACACATCCTCGGTGTGTGATGCCAATATGAACCACTCAGTCTTCGGACTTGTGATTTATGTGGTAGTGCACACTTCGAGTAAGTAAAAAAGCACTTGTTACTCACTGTAACCTACGTATTAGTCTCTAAATGTAACAATGATGTTTTTTTTATTATGATACTTCACTGAGGAGAGAAAAAAAAAACAGCGGTGGAAACCACAGGGAACATAAGGCTCCATGGATCCACCTGACATCGCAGGCATGGTTTACTATTGTTTGCTGCGTTGCAGAGATACATTGATAGTTAAGGGCAGAAAAAGACTGAGTGTTTGAAAGATGAGACACATAAATCATAGGTGGTTAAACTGTGCATGCCAGTTTGAAAATCCCACTTTATAATCCCAGTTTTGAGTTTAATAAAGGTATAATGCACGACAGGGTGTGTGTCATGCTGGAAAAACATCACGCCTGGAGTGATTAGGCATGAGACAGCAGGCCAAGTACGACTAATCGCCCCAGAAGTGGCATTATTCCAGCACGACACACACCCTGGAGTGCATTATTCCTATTATATAATGGCTCTATTGTAGAAAAGAAAACACCAACTTGTTTAATATATATTTAAAAGCATTTTTAAGTCATGTTTTTTGTGGGTAGGTATACAGAGGAAAAATATTTCTGCTGTATTGTTGCTTTGTATATGTGTATGCTGTTGTTTTTTTTCATACTGTGTTAGGTTTGTGTTCCCCTGACCCCGCTCAGCCGTAACCCACCCTCCCTCCCATGGTACATAGATACCAGAAGTGTTTTATTTGGAAGATGATTAAATGACTTGGTCCAGCTGCTGACTGGAGGACCGGGTGAAGACTGATGAAGAGCAAGTGGTTGTCAACAGTCATGTATTTTGCTAAGAGCCCACCCGCCCTCATCCTGCCATTTCTGTTTTTAATTTGTTGTCTTGTGTAGGTTTTCCTGGTACAGTTAAGGTATGTCTGTACTGGGAGAGGAAGGGTATTCAAATGCATTTCTTTTTTTTTGGGGGGGTGAAGAAGAGCATGATCTTTAATGTGATGAGTGAGCGCATGCTGTGCGCAGTGAAGCCATTGGGCGCTCACTCGTTTCTGGTCTTTCTGGTCAGCAGAACATTTTTTGTACTTCAGTGTCATGGTTATCCCTTCAAAAAAATGGGTTACCAAGACACTGTGTGCTGCTTGATATGTTTCTTTTTGTGTGTGCTTTTGTGGTTGTGTTTTCAGTTGTGCAAGGGAGTGGTGAACAGAGCGGCAAGCAGAACAGATAAGCGGGAACTGGAGAAGCTGCTCGTAGACTGCCGAGCAATGTTTTTTTTTTCATGCTACACATGGTCATCAATTTGCTGGGACTAGAGCCGTGATGTTATGCCAGGATAACATCACATCTCCAGTCCCAGACTGACCCATAAGAAAACTTTATTCTTTCTTGCCATTGTATAATAATGGTTTAGCTGCCCAGAAAACCTGAATTGTAGTTGTTTTGAAATACTGAGTTGCAAATTTATCAACAGTAAATGATTCCATTTTATCTGTAATTTATGACTGATAAATCAGCAGACTTTCTGTGTTTTGGCTGTGTGATGATGCTGTCACAATGTCAAACTGGGTTTAATCAAGAGTATCTGAGGTGAATAAACAGATCATGGGCCAATGAACTCTGGAGCTACATGCTAATGTAAACTGATCCTGTTCCCTTTGCACCAAATAGTTATTATTTTTTTTTTTTTACATCATGGCAAAAATAGTATATAAATGATATGGAAAAGAATTGAAGCTGACCAAAAGCCATAAGCTCAAGAAAACTACCCACTCCCAAGTAAAGATGAGATTGTTTCAACAGTCTTTGAATTAGGCAGTGCTGGTTGTTATCCTGTCACTTCATTTTCCTGTGCATTACCTCCCCATTGTAAAATTAGTAAGAGGCTGAACTCCATGGTAATTGAAATAATAGACCATTCTGGGCAGACAAGGTCCAGCTATGTAATACTGACTCAGCAGATCAAATGTACTAAAAGGCAAGTAGGTAGGTAGGTAGAATTATTTTCTTGTAAAGCACTCTTCCACAACTCAGAGCCTTATTCAAGTTAAATCAATGAAACATAAGCTGCATATCAGAGAAATAAACATTATGAAACATTAAGACTTCAGCAATCAATACATCAAAACAAATTAACAGAGTGAAAGCCTATAAAAACAAAAGACAAGCAACAGTAAGATGGAGACTTGGATTAATCCCACCCAGGAGCTACTCAGAACACACCAGGAAAGGCTTAGCACAAAAACCTTGCTGTGGTGTTCTGAACCAGCTATAGACAAAGATCTGACTACTAAGTAGGCAAGCCCTTCTGGAGTACACAGCAGTAATTAGGTCAAGAAGTGACAATTGCCTATCATGTCATCAGTTTCTCTTAAAGGGTGTTGTTGGGTGATATTCTCAAGGTGGAAAAAAACAGTCTTAATGACAACCAATGCCTTAAATTCCAGGGACAGCTTTTCATAACAGAAGCATCCAGACTGCAAACAACCTTTCATATCTCAAGATGAACTTAATCAAGGCCAGGGAGCCTGAGGTAACCTTTTGAAAAAGAAACCTGTCCATCTGACTCCACTAACAGTTCCATCTTGTTGTGATTAAGCAAGCACCCGCATTTGAAGACCATCCAATCTTTGAAAAAGGCATCATCTGTTTCAGTGACATTTCTCACAAGGGGTATGACCAAACCTAAATACATGAATTCCTTTGCTATTTAAGTCATATTGTTTACCTCTTTTAATTCTTTCCTTATTCTCTGGTCTACTGTTCCCTACTTTGACAGTTGTGGCTGTTGTGCCTCACTCTTACTTTAGTTATCACTGATCCATGATTATGCAGCTGGGTGGTGAGTGTGTGTGTGCTAGATGACCTACACATTCTACCCAGCAAGTCTTAGCCAATGGCAAATGTGCATTTGATAAATGTGCTGAAATTTTGTATTTTTATCTTCAATTTCTCCCAGTCAAAGTTTGGGGCCAGTTTGGGATCATGTCATCCTTAGGCCACCCTGGTCATTCCCTACCTTTTCCTCTTTCACAAACATTTTTTCCAAAAAGAAAAATTCTAGCTCCTGGCACTGTGCCACGTGCTGAATGATTTGTTTTTAAAAATCTGACTGGAGCACCAGGGGAGGGTGAAAGAAGGTGAAAGAGGTTGGAATTGACTGTGGTGGGAGTGGGGGGTCAAAAAGGGGTGCCGCTTACCCCGATTTGTAACCTACTAAATCCCAATACAAGGGACCCAAAGTATCTTTAGCTGAACTGTCAAAGCCAAACCTAAGACTGGGGGTCCACATCAAGGACAAACCAAAGATGTTAATTTCCACATTTGCTCACCCTACTCACCAAGAGGAAAGTGCATTACTTTAACAGTGTGCTTGTGCAGCAGCCAGTCCTAGTGTGGGATGCTGAAGGTTAATCACAAACTTTGATCTCTCAAGTGACAGAGAGAAGTGCTATTGCTGGTATACCAGCAGGGCAAACCAGCACTCAAGTCACTAACACAAAAAGTCACTGACTCATGATTGTAAGATGGGTAAAATGCCAAGGGTGGTAGTAGTAAAATCTCAATTCTTCATGCTTGTAGTACTGTGCCTTTGGACCAGCTGCCTGCCTTACTTCAAAATGTAGTTTGTAGATTCATTTCACTACTGTATTTGAGCTAAATTAAAAACAAAATTTGTATCTCTGTAATGGAAACTTCTAGTGATGCTGATTTCTTAATTTCACTTTAACATCAGTAACATTAGCAAAGTGAACATTGAGAGACTGCATTAATCAATTAAGGAAGACCCTGTTGCAGTAGTCCTCATCAGCAACTAATACCTACTGATACAGTTAAAGGCACGATCCACTGACGAAGACGCTTAACAACCCATCGAAACAGTATTACATAATGCATATTATACAATGGCAAAACATTTTCCTGCCCTCTGATTAGTCAGTGGCCACCTTGAACAGTGATGTTATCTCAGTACAACATCACTGTATCATGGTCCGGCAGCCACGTGACTTCTTAACATGCTAAAAATTAATTCACCATGATTTCTAAAATGTAAAACCTCCCTCCAGCTCCCACAATGTCACAATCTGCTTGTCCTGCAGAAAACTCCCCACAAAATCTTTCTCTTTTTACATTATGTTTTTTTTTAAGTTGTGTCTTCAAAAAATGAACAAGTGGGTCTATATAAACTCATTATCTTCAGCTCTAAAAGCTGCACACTCAACCATCCATATTACTGTAAACCTGCACTGAGTGGCTGTTTCTATTAATAGCTTCCATTCACCATCTGCTTAAACACTAAAAAGAAAATAAATCTCCAATTGGTGCCTTACATGTAAATCCCACCTCTCCGTCCACTTGATTCCATTCACCAAAACAGATCCTCCAATATTGGTCATTCCATATTGCTTTGTGCTCCATAGCTATCAGCACTGGGGATTCGTAACTTTAGGACTTAAAACTTTTAAAATAAAACAGTTAAAAAGTCTCCCTTGGGCCTTGGGGCTACTAAAACAGCTGGTCCTGCTGATACTATCAGGAGGGGACAGTGAGAGAGAGAGATATGCACAGACTAGGGGTTGCAGAATGAGAGAAATGGGCACAGGTATTCCACTAAGCCACAGAACCAACTAGTGGACTAAAAGAAAACAGGAACTCATTTCTTTTCAGTTATGCTTCCACAGTTAAAAACAAGACAGTTTCAAAACTGTTAAAAAATGTATTTTTTTAAATGAGCCATTGTATAATAGCAATAATGCACTCCACAGGTGTATGCTGTATGGGATAATGTCACTTCTTGAGTGCTGAACTCATTCTGCAACCACCCGAGGCATGACATTATCCCATCACAACACACACTCCTGTCATGTGCTGTTGCTTAATAATTGAGCTCAGAAAATAAAAAAGGAGTTTCAAAACATTGCAAAGAGTGTGTTTGTGTGTGTGTTGGGTTGTGGGGGTGAATGGGTACCTAGAGCTTATAATTGTGATCCTAATTTTGAGTGGGCAGTTAATGCTTGAAAGGCATAAAGGGCACAAGTGTAAAGAGTGTGTGTGTGTGGGGGGGGGGGGGCTCACATCCCAACCAGTCCCATGGTTCTGACACCCCTGCCATGGAGGGTGAAAATAAATAAAGGTTCAACTCCTATGTTCTGCTAAATTTTAGAAGGTAGAATAAATTCCAGAAAGTAAAAACAAGCACAAAAAAGCAAACAAAAAACCCCCAAAAACAATACCACCTTCCTGATGAAGTGATGTTGGCCACAAAACATTGTGTGTAAGGTGGAAGATAAAATCAAATAAAATATAGCAGCACATAGAAGCTGAACCTTCATTGTTTTTTTTTTATTTTGGACTTTATCTGCACAGAAGAGTTCCTCCAATCTTAACTTGTTTTTGTGGGCACTTAATGCAGAGGATATCCTAAATAAACAGCCTAACTCTAGCATTGTAGATCAGCAGATTATGTGGTCACATACAGCTTATATAGCGTTTGTGCAGAATGGCTACAGTTTATTCTTAGATGTAGAACACTACATGAAACTGACTGATACCATTACTTAAGAAATAAGGACTGAACAGCTGGTAATTTCCTGGAGAATAACACACCTCATACCACCCATCCCCAGCCAGTAATTATTCTTATTTTGAGGTCCTTCTTGGTCAGTTTTGTGTCAATAAATGTGAATGCCATCAAAATAAAAACAATGTATTACTGTATGCTCTATAGGTTCATAGGTTCATAGGTAGTATTCATGATCTTGGGACAAGCCCATTATGATCATGCCACTTATGCTAAGTGGGTAGCAAACTTGGAAGCTCCCATATATATATCAAGTTGTATTTTAAACTGATTTAAATTTGAACTATACACAATATCATAAGGTAAAGAATTCCATAATGGAACTATACGTTGGGTAAAAAATTTAGATCTTTTTTGTGGTTCTATTAATGGGTAAAATTAATTTTAGATTATGAGAACGGGTTTGAGCTGTAGAAACATTCCATTGAAGGTGTAATGTTTCAAACAGATATTCATCTCTAGTAGCTTTGTAAAGTAGACAGAGATCCCCACGAATCGATCTGTATTCCATACTATACAAATTAAGCCTTATAAGTCTATCTCTATATGATAAATTATTTAGACCATTTAAGTTATTAATAAATCTCATTTGGACCTTTTCCCTAGATGCAATGTCCCCCATCAATGTTGGTGCACAAAAAGCGGAACAATACTCAAAGTTTGTTCTTATGATACTAGTATATAGGGGAATCATTATTGTAGGTTCTCTGCTTTTAATGTTCCTATATATATGCAATTACTAAGTCTAGAACATTTTTTAATTGTGAGATTTAAGTGATTAGTGAACACTAGCTTATTGCTTATAAAAACACCCAAATCTTTCTCATCTGTAATATGTTTCAAGCAGTAGTTCTCAATAAAGTAATTGGCACATACATTATTTTTTACCAAAATGCATCACTTTGCATTTATTAATATTAAATTTCAATTTATGCAGTTCCACCCATCTAGATATATAATTCAAATTATCTTGAAGAGTATTTATAGACTCTGGGTTATTGACAGTCCCTGCCAGTTTTACATCATCAACATGTTTTACTATCCAATTACCACACTTAATGTTCATTCCGGCTATTAAGATGTTAAACAATATGGGCCCCAAGACTGAACCCTGTGGGTCTCCACTAGTAACAGTGGTCCATGGGGACAGGAAACCCTTTAATGCAACACGTTGACGTCTATTGGATAATCAAGTCATTATCCATTTAATTATGTATTTGTTAAGGTCTAAATTTAATAGGCAATTATATAGTATATCATAAGACACAGAATCGAAAGCCTTTTCAAAATCCAGATAGATGACATCAACAGGTAAGCCGTAATCCATGGCTTCACTCACAGGTTCGAAAAAATCAATCAAATTAGTCTGACATGATCTACCAGATTGAAAACCATGTTGAGTAGTATCAGTGAAATCGTTTTCCAAAATATGTGAATTAATTTTACCTAAAATTAGCCTTTCCATGACTTTACAAATAGTAGAGGTAAGACTAATAGGTCGATAATTATGTACCTCCTTCTTGGATCCAGTTTTATGTATGGGAATGATCATTGCATCACACCAATCCATAGCCACTTGTCCCTTATGCAATGATTCATTATACAGATAGGTTAGTACACCAGCTAATTCCCTTGATAAATTTTTAATGAAAATGGCTGGTATACCATCAGGCCCAATCGATGTAGAGGATTTTAAAGATTTTAAGATATAATAGGTTTCAGGTTCAGTAAATGTAATTAAGGGTTCAGAATTAGATGGATTTTTACAACCATATAGTCCCTTTTTTGAATATGCTAGAAAATATCTATTGAATTCATTAGCCATATTAGACTCCTCACTAATATCAACATTATCAATACTCAATGGTCCAATTGAAACAGGAGTATTTTTAAGGGACCCAATATAGTTGAAAAACCTTTTCCTGTTATCATGATGAGAGTTAATTAAGCTACTTTCTACATGCTGCTTGGCCTTTCTAATAGAATTTTTCACCTGATTTGATTTCTTTTTCAAATTAGTCCAATTCACTACTGATTGGTGTTTCTTATATTTATTATAAGCTTTTTTTGGCTAGAACTAATCTTCTAATTTGATTTGTAAACCAAGGTGGGGCTCTCTTCTGTCCAATATACTTTGTTCTAGTTGGTACCCATTCGGAAATACAATATGTTAATTCCTCTTTGATTCTTAGCCATATATTTTCCACTGATTGGCCAGTAAATTACATTGCCAATTCCAATTTAATAAGTAGTCCTAATTGCCTTATAATCAGCTTTATAAAAATTTTTAAAGTAGTTTTCCCAAAGGATTTACTTATATTAAGATTAAATGACCATTTAATAATAAAGTGATCACTATTACCCAATGGAGCCATTATACTAGCAGGCTCATTTAAATTTTAATGTTAGAAAAATTAAATCAAGAATATGGTTATTCCTAGTTGGTGATCTAACATATTGGTCAAGTCCCAGATGTGATATAGCACTAATAAATCTTTTTTCTTGGGCGCTCAGACCAGTTCTTTTGACCAATTAATACCAGGAAAATTAAAATCCCCCATAAAAACAATATCGTTCTTGAAATTAATATTCTCAAGATAATCACACAACTTCGCATTGCTGGCAGTATCCATAGATGGTGGTCTATAACATAGACCTATCATTAAAGGGAATTGTTTAGTGTTTATATTTACCCATATAATATCTAAACTATTAGGATATTCTATATTAGGTTCAACTTCAGAACAAGAAATACTATTTCTAACATATATGGCAACTCCTCCACCCTTAGAATATAGTCTATTTTTAATTAAATAATGAATATCCATTAATATTAAGTCCCCAGTGATCATCGCTGAACCATGTTTCTGTCACACCACATATATCTATATCTTCGTTCTCTAAAATAACCTGAAGTTCACTAATCTTATTATTTAAACTCCTAGCATTTAAAAGAAGTAACTTAATTTTGTGACTATTGACATTTAAGGAATTGTTCAATTCAGAAACTAAAGGTTTCATAACTAACATAGGCTTAACAGGAACTACAATGGAATTTTGCCTAAAAAAAACATCTATATATGTATTGATTTGAATGCCCAGAAGCTCTTTGCCCAATCTATTAAGATGAAGGCCATCCTTCGCATAATATGCCTTATTGTCAATAAACTGTTCCCAATGGGTGAGACATTTAATGTTTTGTTTAAGACACCAGCCTCTAAGCCATGAATTGATGTGTTTAATTTTGTTTGTTAAATATGTGTTTGCCCTAGGAACTGGAAGAATTTCAGAAATCACTACATGGACCCCTATCTCAGTCAAAATATTAACCAAACCAACAAATGCTTCTTTGATCATTTGAGATGGCTGATACCAAATATTATTTACTCCAATATGGATAATGACTAAATCCTTTTCTTTACTACCTGCAAGGATCCTAGGACTCATTTTAGCAATGTCCCCAATAGTGGCACCCCGAAAACAGGATAATGTTCAGGCAGCTTTATCCGGATTACAGATGATTCTATCTAAATTAGATAATAAAGAGTCACCTAAAACAAAAATATCTGGTGTACAATTACCATCATAATTTGTATTGAATCCTTCAACAATAGTTTCAACGTCCACACAATTTTCATTAAAATTTATAAGGTCACCCAATACCAAGTTATTTTTCGGACTAGTTTGAGAAACAGTATTAATTGGCTTATCAGTGCAACCCAGATCAGAAGCTACTTCAGTTAGAATATCAGTGTTCGATGCGTTCATTAGAGAGGAGAATTTCTTATAAGATGGTATCACAAAAGTATCAGCTTTCCTCCCCCCTTTTCAAAGTTTTATTGTGCTGAACTATGAACCAGTCATTATCAGAATCCCCAACATCATCTAATCTGGGTCTTTTTTCTAGAGACTAACTCAGTTTGATTAGTCTCATAAGTTTTATTAGCTCCAGATTTTCCAGAGTATGATTGATTATCAATAGCTAATGTGCAACTTACCATCTTGCTAGGGGTTTGTAAAACATCAGTAACTAAGTTGTAACCTGGGCTATCAGATATTGTTTGATTATTATTGTTCTGCAATCTTATAGCTGTTTCTTGTTGGCTGTTTTCCAAACTGCTTAATCTTTTGTCAAACATTATGATTTCATTTTCAAGTTCTTTAATTCTAATACATTTATTACACATAAACGCAGTAATTTTCTCGAGTCCCATATCAAAATCATACATATGCAGAAAATACATCGAGTACCCACCTTGCCATCTGTAGTAATAACATTAGCCATGTTAAGATGACAATTATAAAAACTTACACTATAATATTATGTATAAGATCCAAACTATTTAAATTTACAAAATACTTTTAGTAACACACCTCAACATGCATAACTGCGGCAGGCCAACGCATGTCTTAAGCGCCTGCGTCTTGGCAACGCATAGTACGCGCGCTCGTACTTGCCCTGCTCGTATCAGGGCAGGCTATTTATAGCCTAAGTTACCCGGAAGTCGTGCTGCAAAGTTACGTATACCCCAGTCTAAGTATTCAATGCAATTCACCCATAAACAGTTGAAGGTATATTTAAAAGTAAACAGCACTTTAAAACAGTGCAAAAATGTTTTAAAACAGATATTCTATACTGTACTTGTTAGTAGCTCTCTATATACATAATCTGTGCTGCAAGTCTGACATACTAATACTCCTGCTATTCTTATCTTTGTATTAGATTATATCTGTTAGTCAGTGTTTAAAAATTGATTTCTAATGTTCTGTATTTTGTGAATTTGCATTGTTACCCATAGTATGTTACCTATCATACCCAGGACCTCCTTGTAAATGAGCACTGCTCAAATGAGCTTTTTTTTCCTGGTAAAATGAATAAATACATATGCAAACACAAATTATTCCCCAGGAAATGACAGGCTGTAAGGTTGTTATTGTGATTTTAAGTCTGATCATCATAACATCTTTGTTAGTTTGAAAAATTAAGACTTACTGTTTGCTTGCTATTTTGTTTATCTGTGTGAATGCTCTGGAGTGTGGACATCAGAGGACATACTACATGTTGTGTGCTGTGGCTCTATGTGTTGATCAATGTTTTGATATGGTGCAGATAATAAGAACTGGACACCTTAATGCAAATAATTTCTGAACAAGTTGAACAACTTTTGTGCTTGTGCTGCAGGTATTTCTCACACTTCAGTAACATTGGCAATTTCAGCTAACTGAGGAAACTAGAACACACTTGCCAATAAATCCGTTTGGCATAATCGTAGAACTGTGTAAGCACTTTTATCAAGTGGTGGGTTTAAACAATTGATCCAGTTTTCCACTTTTAGATTTGTGAGTATATCAAAATTTGATAGGGAGTTTAACATTTTAACTATTTTGGTCTCATGCAAAGCAGTTATATAAAGTTCACTACTTGCAGCTCAGTTGGATGTTTGCTAACTCTAATATAGCTGCCAGTGCCAATTTAATGTCTAAGTGATGGCACTTTTATTTTATTTTTTTCAGCTGGGCTAAAAAAGAGCACTGAGTAATAAATTTCTTGTTGGTACAATAAAAGGTATCAAATAGTAGCATGCGGAATTTTCAAATTCCAGCAGAACTGAATTTCACAGAATTTTCAAAATTCCACCAAAATTCTGCTGAATTTCATTGGAAGCAGAATGGTGAGATTCTGCAGCAGAAAATTACAGAATGAGTTTTCTGCAACATTTCTGCAGAATTCTATTGTGGGGATCTCAATATTTTCAATGGAATGGTTGCAGAATGATTTTCAATGGAAAAATGCTGCTCTGCAGAATATAAGTCTGTGGATCACAGCAGGCAGAATTCTGCAAAAAAAAAAAAAAAACAATGAAATACAGGGAGAAATTCTGCTGGCAGAATGGTCATTCTGCATTAATTCCACCAGCAGAATTCTGCATTCCACACAGTACTAGTATCAAATCACCTACTGTACTTTTTTTACCTGCTTCTACAAGGACCAATGTGGCTACAAACAATTCTCGTCTTCAGGATATAAACTTCACACAGCTGAGAGTAGTCAGCTGTGCTGGGCATTTCTTAGAGAATAATTTTTAGAACAGCAGTCAATTAAAGAGTTCCATGAGCTCATGGATATTTAATTAGAAATAATGGTGTATACAGCAGCTTATGCTTTATATAGTGCCTTTTTAAATAAACTAGTAATAGTTATAGTTTGATAGATCCCTGAAGAAGTTACATGAGCATGGACTACAGTGTCCAATAGTGGTGTCACGTTTATCCATTTGTAATGATTTATTTTAGATTTGATGAGAATTTGGTCTCCAAAGACATGGAAACACCAGGCCCAGGACTGTTATTTTAGACTCCTCCACACACACATTTTTTATTTAATTTAGTTTTTTTGAAGGGGTCAACAAAGTTTTAATAGCTACTAATATTTGATTCCTTTCGGCAGCACGCTGTATTCCAGACTTCCAATGAATTTTATTATCACTATGTTTTTTCTCAACTCTCTTTTGTGCTGGGACAGTCCCCTTCCCAGCCAGTGCCAGTACTAGCTGCAGAAGCCCTCTAACTGTGCTTGGACAATGTATAGAGATTCACAGGGCTGGTGGAATGAAGGATTAAATTAGAAGGTAAGGCTACAGGGGTACAACTCCTCTTCAGAAAAAGACAGAGGGTTACAGAGGTAAATAAGTTACTTTTCATGTCATAAATGGAATGAAAGTAAGAATGAAGAGAGCATGTGTAGGACTGGGATTCCCACTGGAAGCAGGTGGCTAGAATTAGGATCAGCGGGAGCAATTCTGGGTGTATGCTACAGACTTCTACTGTAGGTAGTACAGGAGAAATAACTTAGAAATGGCAAATGAAATTAAGAGGCAAACAGCTATGAGACCCTTGAGGATTTTAACCTATCGAACATAGACTTGGAGGCTGAAAGGGCCTGAGGAAAAGCAAGCAGGGACTTCTTGTAAGTTGTGAAGAGCTGCTTCATTTCTCAGCATGTCAGCAGTTCTTGATCTGTTGCCGAGCAGTAGGGATAACATGGTAAGAGCATAGAAACATAGATTGTATCAGCAGAAAAAGTCACAAAGGTCTATCCAGTCTGCCCATTTCCCTGTCTAGCTCCATGCATGGCTACGGATGGACTGGATTTAAAGATCTGATAGCCTTAGTGGTTGAATAACATCCCTTCTCCAGGTATCACTTCCTCTCTTCTTCCTGTGGGTCCTACTGTTCTCTTATACCTGCACAACCTGGTTTAAATCTAGGCACAGTCTTGGCTTTCACCATGTCTTGAGGCAATCTATTCCACTTGTCCATCAGCCAATCTGTGAAGAAGAATGTTACATTCTTCTTGACTCCCCCCAATTGTAACCTGTGTCTTATAATTTCTGTGCCCCCATTCTTTGTGAACAAGTCCTTACAATCCACTTTGCTGATTCCTCACAAGAACTTGTACTGGATGTCTCAGTCATATCCCCCTTTACCTCCTGGCGTCCAGTGTATGCATGCTAAGATCTGCCAACCTTTTCTCACACAACCTCCCCTGCTGCTCCTGGATCATCTTAGTGTCCTTCCTTTTTGTAGCTGCTGCTGTATGTGGTTCCAGTCTTTCTTGAGGTGTGGACTCTATAACTGTTTGGAATACTCCAGGTGCATCCTTACCAGGGACTGATACTGGGGCAGCATCACCTTCTCTTCTACTATTACATCCCATGCCTATGCAGTGGAGAGAGCAGGGTGTCACACAATGTCTCAAATTACTGCGTGGCCAAAGGGATTAATGGCCAATGAAATCACTATGTTTACTGCTGTAATTCTGCTATAGTATGCTGAAGTATTGGGTTGCATCCTGGGTGGTTCCACAGTACATTATAACATCCCATGAGCAGTGAGGGTTAGGAAGCCGATGGATAACAGTGACCATAATAGGACTGAGTTTGAGGTTAATATTGGGATGCTACTTAACCACAAATAGGACCAGGTTGGAAAACTTCACAAGAGCTGATTTATTGTACACAAGCTAAGTGAAGTGGTTGTGGTTTACCTGGAAAATCACTACTCAACAGGAATGCTAATGCCAAGTGGAATGCTCTGAGACCAAATTTCCCTCTTTCACTAAAAATACCACCAACAGGGCCAGCCTGGTGGTGCTGAGGGTTAAGGCACTGGATGCCACACCTCGCACCATGCCAGCAACCCGAGTTCGGGAACGAGCTCGGGTCGTTGGGGGCTGGCAGGAAAGGACTAGGATCGAGCATCCGTTGACTGCTCTCCTAGTCCTGGGGTGGGTTGGGGAACACCATCGCACAGCAGCGTCCTCTGGAGATGCCTGGAGATACTGCTAGTGTGATGGCAGCTGGGGGGGAGTGCGGCAGACGTCGGCACCCTGTGCCTGACGTCATTGCATGTCCACATCACTGAGGGACAAAAAATCAGAGGAAAATGGCTGGGTGTGACCCTGCAGCTTGATGGCCATGCCCTGCACTGCCTGGAGGACTTGGGAGGAGTCCCATCAGGGAGGATCCAGGGCTGTCCTGGCTAGGAGTAGCAGAGGGGGCCCTCCGGTGGGACAGCATTATGGCCATCCTGGACCCTCCTGGGTGCGGTATGAGCCACCCAGCTCTCTGGGTGGGCAGGGCCAGTGGCTGGATGCCCCCAGACCTGTCTCACTACAGAAAGGTGACAAATATGGATGTGATAAAAAAAATACCACCAACAGCTTAATCTAGTTCAAGGTCGGTTGGCATTCATCTGTATCCCCTCCCCCGTGTCGTGCATGAAAATAAGCAGGATTTGTCTAGTGCACTTACCCGGTCAACAAAAAATAAATAAATAAATATAATGGAGGCAGTGACTAGATGCATCTAAGTGGGTGTCATCTAGGCACAGGTCAGGAAGCATAGGAAAACCAGGAGCAGTTGTTCAATTCACAACAAGAGTTTTATTATTCATAACAGTAAAATAAAAAAAATGAAATTGTTCAGTATAACTATTTACAAAGGTAGTATAACCAGAGAAAGTCCGTCTGAGTTTCTTCTCAATTTCCAGTCTCAGTCTCTCTCATCCTCTGTGTCTCTCTTTTGTAAAACATTGCAGCTCCTTTTTATAAGTCTGTGAAGGAGCTCGTTAAGAAAATTGCATGCTGCTCACACAGTGTTCTTGTAAGTTTCCAATGTTCTTGTCAGTTTCAACAGGTGCAGCAAAAAGAACATTGTGACCCAGAACTGACCTGTTGTTCACATCTTCTGCAAACGGCTTAAAAATTGCATCTCAAGTTAACCCCCTGAGTTCCAAATAGCTTTGCAATCATTTCAACAGTATAACAATATACAGTTTTAAACATAGAGATCCCAGTATCAATTACATCTCCACAAAAAGATTCACATACATTTTTATACCTGCAGATATGCAAGAGGGAAGAAAAGACAGAACAGAAAGTAAGGGTAGAGAGATAGTGAGAGACAGAGAATTGCAAGACTGTCGCGGTGATCAATTCCTAGGTCTCATGAGAAGATTTGGTTGCGCAACCAGACAGATAAGAGACAGAAAAGGAGAGGATAGAACAGATCCTTGCATTTAAACTCTTTCTCCATAATAACTGGGACAGGGACATATTTAACCCTGTCACAGTGGGCAACAAGGACAAGACAGCAAGCAAATGCCTCAACAGTTGTCAAAGAACTGTAGAAGATCTTTAGGGACAAAAAGTGGGCATAAGTGTGAAGATTCTGGGAACAGATCAAGGGAAGCAGAGTTTAAGGCCTTACAGCAGGAAAGCAGAGCCATGATTGCACAGATGAAGGCAGAACTGGTTGATAGGATTGTGCAGGGGATTAATCTGTCTGCAGTTACCTCTGGCCAACACAGAAGATACTGTATATATCCACCCTGTTAGAGTTACAAAATAGCCTTTCTGCTCTCTAACTATGGAATCCCCTATGATCAAGGCCATTGGTTTTTGGTTTTACCAGAAAACTTGGTAAAATTATGGAATTTGGACTGCCTTTACACCAGTAAAAAGAAAGAATTTCAGAGGCATTTTATACCAGATCAGTAAATCTATAGAAAGTACAGTTAAGTAAGAACTTATCATAGCACTAGATTTTTGAGAGGTGCTCTTGCAGCAAGCCAACACTGATAGGACTAAGCTGCCAGTTGTCAGGACCACAAGAAAAACTTTCTAGCTGGCAGTCTACCACAGGGGACCACCCACTGCTGATGTCTTCCTCTAACATCAGCCTATCCTATAAAGGCATGCAGTCCCACACACCCTCCTCAGTTCTCCCACCAGAAACCCAGACAGGGCAGCAAAAGAAGAACTAACAAGGTTCCTGACAGCCAGGTAGGATAAGGGAAGCAGAAAAAAAACCATGCTAATGAAATAGGAATGCAGCAGAGATAAAGAAAAGGGAAAGCGGGAGGGAAAAGGGAGGCTCTTAAGTCCCTGAGAATGGATAAGGCCCTGGGTCCAGCTGGGATTCACCCATGGGTGCTAAAGAAGATGGCAGATGATATTGCCACACCACTGGTGGACCTTTTTATCGCCTCCCTTCAGAGGGTTGGATGCCTCAGGACTGGAGGATGGCTCACATTGTACTTATCCATAAAAGTGGCTAACAGGAGGAGTTGGGTAACTACAGGTCTGTCAGCCTGATGTCAGTAGTGGGCAAGATGATAGAGGCCATCCTGAAAGAGAGACTGGAGGTGTTCCTGGGGACATGGAGCCATCTGGATTACCATCAACAGGGCTTCGTTCAGGGCAGATCATGTCAAACAAACCTTGCGGAGTTCTACAATTGGGTGACAAAGGCACTGGACCAGGGAATGCCAGTGTATGTCCTCTTTCTGGACTTCAGCAAGGTGTCTCACTCAGTGCCACACTCAGGATTGTTGGACAAGCTGGGGGAAATGGGGTTGGGGGAGAAGATGGTGTGGTGGATGGGGAGCTGGCTAACTGGGCAGTTTCAGAAGGTGGTCATCGAGGGTGAAGTATCATCACCTAGAAGAATCATTAGTGGGGTCCCACAGGGTCGGTGTTGGGCCCACTTTTGTTTAATGCTTACATCTCAGACATCAGGGATGGTAACAGGTGTGAAATGAGCCTCTTCACTGATAACTCAAAGCTGAGGGTGGTGATGGATGAGGAGGAGTGTGGAAAAGCTCTACGGGGGACCTAGAGACTCTTGAGAGGTGGTCATGCACTTGGAAACTGAGGTTTAATGCCAAGAAGTGCAGTGTTCCCTAATCATGAGTACTTTTTGGGCAAGGAGAAACTGCAGGTCTTGGGGGGGAGGATCTTCGGGTGTTCATGGACACCAAAATGAATAACACTGAGCAGTATAGGAGGACTGCAGCTAAAGCCAACAGAATGCTAGGGTGCATTGCCAGTGGGATAACCTCGAGGAGATTGGAGGTACTTTCTCCTCTGTATAACAGCCTAGTCAGGCCGCACCTGTAGTACTGTGTTCAGTTTTAGTGCCCATACTTGAAAAAAGGGCATTGTCTTCCTGGAAAGGGTCCATAGGAGGGCAACCAGGATGATTCAGGGTCTGGGGGAAAGATCCTATGAGGAGAGACTTGAGGAGTTGAACATGTGCTCCCTGGAGGAGAGGAGAGATGGGGGGATATGACTGAGATCTTTAAATATCTAAAGGGAGTGAACAGGGTCAGCCTTAATAGGGTGTTTCAGTTAAGGGAGGAGGGGACCATCGGGGGCATTCTGTTAAGTTGGTTGGTGGGAGGCTCAGGCATGATACTAGGAGATGTTACTTTACTGAGAGGGTGCTGGCCCCATGGAATGCACTGCCTGCAGAACTGGTGGCTGTTGATACAGTGGAGGGGGGGTTCAAGATGGGCTGGGACAGATATAAGGGAAAGGTAAAACTGAGGAATGCCAGAAATGGAGGAGTAACTCTGGTGGGGGAAGGGGTTGGGGAGAATTACAGGGGTTGGGGTGCAGCAATGGTGTCTTGACCATGTGCTGCTTTTCAAGCAGACTCGATAGACCTTTTGGCCTACTCTGCTGGCATTTTAGTATGTTAGTATGAAAATTAGGGCCTGCTGCAAGAGCTCCTCTCAAATATCTACTGTTATGGTAAGTTCGTGTGTAACTGTACTATCTCACTTTGAGGCAGACTTTTGCAGCATGCCAACACCAGCAAGACTGAGCCCCAAGCAGTTCTGGTAGTGTAAAGGATGTAGCACCTGGAGGAGGAGGAGGTTATGCAGCAGCCAATGGCCAAAGAGAGAAGGCTCTGCAGAATGGAGAGGCCGAAATTCGCCCTGTACCTAGAGGCAATGTCCAGACTGTAATGCTTGGTGAAAGGGTGGACAGAACTCCAGGTGGCAGTTGCACAAATGTCAGCAGCAGAAACATTGTGGAAACAAGCTGTGGAGGCAGCCATACCCCTGGTGGAATGGCCATTAACCACTGCCGGAAGGTCCTTGTTGTACTTACGGTAGCAATAAACAATGCAATTTGCTAATCAGTTAGACAAACACGATCTGGAAACCAGAGTATCCTCTCTCTCTTGGGGTGAACAAAATGAACAATTGATCAGATTTCCTTGAAGTCTTGGTCAAGTGCGTTCAGTATTGCAAGATTCTAAGTACATCAAAAGTATGGAGCAAAGCCTCCCCCTAATTCGAATAGTCAGGATAATAAACAGGTAAGTGTATGGATTGGTTCAAAGTAAACTTCGACACCACCTTAGGAAGAAACTTAGGATTAGTATGCCCTTGTGGAAAACCAAATAAGGCTCCATGCACATAAGAGCCTGAAGCTTGGAAATCCTTTGAGCAGAAGTAACAGCAACTAAAAAGAGCACGTTCCATGACAGAAAGTGCAGCTCGCAACTCACGGCCAGTTCAAAGAGAGGTAACATGAGTTTCTCCAACATAAAATTAAGGTCTCGTGGGTGGACTGGGTCCTAGTTGGGAGGTTTCAAATGCAAAATGCCCCACAGAAAGGTGTGAGACACCTCAAGCTGAGCCACGGTCCTGCCCTCGATAGGTGGATGGTACACAGAGATGGCTAAAAAATGCAAATTGAGGGAGGAGTACTCCAAACCTGAATCTGAAAGGGAGAGAAGGTACTCCAGCAACTGATTAACCTGGCAAGTGAAGGGGTCCAGCCAGCGCAAAGTAGCTCAAATGGAAAAAGCACTTCTATTTCATGGTGTAAGTGGCCCTGGAAGAGGGCTTTCTAGTGGCCACCAGAACATTGGCAACCCTAAGGGAAACCCCAAAACAGGCAATGGCTAAGTACACAGGAGCCATGCATGGAGATACAAAGACTTCAGATCCGGATGGACCAGGGTACCCCAGTCCTGGGACAGCAAGCTGGTGCACAGGGGCAAGACCACTGTAGATTCTGCTGCCAGTTGCTGCAGCAAGGGGAACCAAATCTGATGCGGCCAGAAGGGGGCTATGAGAATCATATCCACCTCCTCCAACTGGAGCTTGAGTAATACCCTCTGAAGGAGTAGGAAGGAAGGGAAGGCATACAGAAACCTCCCCTTCCAGGAGAGGGACAATGGTCTCACCAGAAAACTCCAGAGCTCCAGACCGTGCTCAATGGCCCTATACCAAACCCTCATTGCCTTCTGATACAGGGGTTAAGAGGGAGTGCCTCCCTGTTTGTTGATGTAATACACTATACACATGTCTGTCTGCACCAACAGTGGACTGAGGAGGAGATGAGTCTGGAAGATCTGCAGAGTGTACAGCACCACTCGTATCTCCAGGACATTGATGTGGAGACCCTGTTCCACTTCTGTCCAAGTGCCTTGAGTCTGTTGAGCATCCAAATGAGATCCCCAGCCTAGACTCCAGGTGTCCATTGTGAGAATCTGATGAGAGGCAGGGATTTGAAAGGAGACACCCTGAAGCAGGTTGGTCGGCTGTAGCAACCACAACAGGACTGTCTTGATGGGATCAGAGACCATGACCATCTGGTCCAGGTCGTCCATGTATCGGTCCCACTGAACCCTCAATATCCATTGAGGCATTTGCAAGTGAAGGTGGGCGAGGGGAACCATGGCAATGGCTGCTGCCATGTGACCTAAAAGTTGCAGGAAGACCCTGGCAGGGACTTGGTGACTGGAGGAGACCGGGTGGGCCTAGGTCATCAGGCACTCTGCCCTGTCCATGGGCAAGAAGGCCATGCCCTGGGCAGTATCCAGAACCATCCCAATATACTGGAGGTGCTCACAAGGAGACAGACAAGACTTTGGCTGGTTGATGGTGATACCCACTTGAGGCACTGTAGTGTGTGGCCATGTTCTATGATCTGCAGGATCCAGTTGTTTGTGATAATTCCCCACCATCCATTGAGGTAAAGGGAGAATTGACCACCGACAGCGTCCCCAGAACCCATTCTTGGGGGGTCAGCCAAGGGGTCAGGAGGTAGGACAGGCACTGGGAGGGAGACTGCTGGGGCCTGAGGGGCTCTGGTGACAGCTGTGGAAGGGGCTGGCACTGCTTTGCATTTGCCATAAACTTGGGTGGGTGGGCGGTCTGCCTATGGGAGGAGCAGTGAAAAGGAGACAGCTGCCCAGTCTTATGCTAAGTATGGTACATTGAGTGAAAGGACCAGATGGCATGGCCTGACTCCTGGAGGGAGGAAAGGAGGTCCTAGACATCCCCTCCAAACAAGATGGCTCCCCAAAAGGAGGAGTCCAATATGCTGGACTGCACATCTGAGGCAAAGCTAGACACCCAAAGCCAGGAATGGTACCAGTGACAAATGCCCATGGCTGCTCCCCTGCCTGAGGCATCTACAGCATCATATGCAGTCCGAAGGACATGGTTGCCCACATCAGAGCCTGCCTTAAGGAACTGGGCTAGTTAAGTTTTGGAGGGGTCATTGGGCAAGGCCTGGACTAGGTACCTCTCCTTGTCCCAGAGGACATTCTGGTATTGAACCATGTGGATAAAAAAGTAAAGTCCCAAGGAAAATCACTCAAAATATTTCAAATCAAGGTGCTGGTGGAACTGGTCTCTTGTGGTAAGGAATCATAATTATAACAATAATAAAAACTTTATTTATAAAGTGCCTTTCAAAGCCAAGGTGCTGTACTTAAGTTAGTACAACAAAAACAAACAACAGTCCATAAGTCCATAAAATCAAATTAAACCAACATCACATCATGAATCAGGCAACAAGGCATACTAGTTTTCAAATTATGGGAATGCCTGTTGAAATAGATAGGTCTTCAAGGCTTTTTTAAAGACTTTGATGGTCTGGCACTCTCTCACCCAATGAGGTAGAGAATTCCACAGGGTGGTGGCTACATAAGAAAAAGACAGAGCCCCAGATGTTTTCAAATGTACCCTGGGAATCTCTAGCAATCCCTCGTTGGTGGATCAAAGCAGTTGAGAGGGATAGTAGGGGAGAAGGAGCTCTTTCAGGTAGTGGGGTCCCTGGTCATGTAGGGCTTTATAGATCAGTAAACTCACCTTGAAGATGATCCACCACTGTACAGGCAACCAGTGCAGTCCTCGGAGCACAGATGTAATGTGGCTGATTCTAGACATACTAGTCGCCAGCCTAGCTGCTGCATTCTGCACTAGCTGCAAGAGGTGGATATCAACCCCTGGAAGCCCTAGGTACAGGGCATTGCAATAGTCAAGGCATGTAGTCACAAAGACATGGACCAGGGTCAAAAGATCGTTGGGAGGAACCAGGTGCTTCACGTGAGCAACATTCCTCAGGTGAAAAAATGAGGTCTTGACAACGGCTGACACCTGAGACTTTAGGGTCAGTTCATTGTCAAAAATAACACCCAGGTTACACACCTGATATGAGGCCGCCAATGAAGCATCCCTGAGCCAAAGCCCTGGACCATATCCATTCGGCGTGTCTACCACCCAGTGATCTGGGTCCACCACCAGCACCTCAGACTTATCAGGATTTAATCTCAGCCAGCTTGCACTCATCCAGTCCTGGATCTCGGCGAGACAGTTGTTAAATACTGAGATTGCATCATCCTGTCCGGGCACAAAGCATAGGTACAACTGAGTATCATCTGCATAGCAGTGAAAACTCAAGCCATACCTCCTAATAATGTCTCCTAATGGCATCATATTCACGCGAACAACATGGGTGCTAAAATGGAGACCTGCAGAACACCGCAGGATAGGGGAAGGGAGACAGAAGAATAAATTCCCATGGCCACCCTCTGAGTCCTATCCTGGAGGAAAGATCTAAACCACCTGCGGACCATACTGGAAAGTCCACAGATGGTCCGAAGGCACTCCAATAGCACTACATGGTCCACAGTGTCAAATGCCACAGAGAGATCAAGGAGAACCAAGATGGAATGAGACCTCTGATCTCTAGCTATTAGGAGATCATTAAGTACCCAGACAAGGGCAGTCTCGGTACTATGTCTCTTCCTAAATCCAGACTGGAGAGAGTCATAGACATCGTGGGTGGTAAGGTGGTCATCCAGCTGCAGTTCAACCACCTTCTCAGTAACCTTACCCATGAAGGGCAGGTTTGGGACAGGTCTGTAGTTAGCAGGATGGTTTGGGTCAAGGGAGGATTGTTTCAGGAGCGGGTGCACGACCGCCTCCTTAAGGGGATCAGGAAAGATCCCACTTTCAAGTGTACTCCAAACAATCTCTGCAAGGATAAGACCAATCTCATCTATGCAGCCCAGCAAGAGGCACGTAGGGCCCAGATCCAAACTACAGCAGATTGGCTGCAGAGACTGGATGACCATCACTGTTGATGAGTTCCGGCAGGCTAAAATCCATCCAAACTGACTGGGTGTTTGTGACATCCCACCAACTTTCTCAACGTCCATTGGAAATGGACTGGCCAATCTCAGACCTGATGGCAGCAATCTTATCTGCAAAAAATTGAGCAAACTCATCACACTACTCTTGTGAAAAGGCTCCCACAGACTGAAGACAGATTGGACTGCACAATCTGTCCACAGTCTGGAAGAGCTGAGCTGGTTGATTTCATGCAACAGCAATCTCCCTGGACAGGAACTCTGCCTTCTTACGGAAGATTGATGATTGATATAAGGTATAATGTTCCATCAATCTAAGCCTGTTGCCATCAAGGCCCGATTT
Source organism: Neoceratodus forsteri (assembly GCA_016271365.2). Classification (NCBI taxonomy): domain Eukaryota; kingdom Metazoa; phylum Chordata; order Ceratodontiformes; family Ceratodontidae; genus Neoceratodus; species Neoceratodus forsteri. The sequence continues at coordinate 1,396,513,660 of CM028129.1, read as the reverse complement.
CCACCAAGCCCTCTCCAGCCTTCGCCCCACTCTTCTCAACTCCTTCAAGGTCCCATCAAACCATGGAGACCTTGGACGGCGGGTGAAGGGGGGAATACAAACAGGAGCAATGGAATCCAGGACCACTGTTACCGCCGCATTATAGGCAAACACCAGTTCCCCTGGATCCTTGCATTCCCTTGGGTTGTTTGATAGGTCGAGCACCACCATTAGGCCATCAGAGGTCACACCCCACAAGGGGCAGTACTGGTTCAACTCCGTAAGGGCAGGCCCATTAGGGGGAGCTCCAAAACTGAACCTTATTGTGTGATGGTCAGACCATCCGACTGGTTCCACCACAAGTTGGAGCTCTCCATCCCCAAGAGGAACACCAGATCCAGTGAGTGACCCCTAATGTTGGTAGCAGAGGTAACAATCTGTATGAGGCCCAGCGAAGTCATTAGTTAGAATAAAATCACATCCAAATTGTGAGAGTTCATCATCGGCCCAGGCATTGAAATCCCTAGGTTCAAACATCTGGGAGATCCCAAAACCACGTCGACAATGAAGTCCATGATTTCCTGCAGGAATACTTTCTCATCTCTGGGTGGACGGAAGATAAGTAGTATCCTGCACCCCATAAAAGGAAGATGCTGTGACCGCTCCAGCTAACAAACAGCCATACACAATCAAATTTTCATATTATCATTTATATTTATTTTTTCAATGAAATTTACAAAAAGGCTCCAACATTTTGCCGTAAATGGCTTCTTCTGGGGGAACTGTATATAATGCATAAAAATAATATGTGTAAATATTGTATACATGCAGTACTTTGCTTTCATTTGTTCTACAAACTTTTAAAGTTACATGGTTTACTGGAGGTACTCTCTGGTAATACCATACATATTTACTAGTGTATCTATTTAATCTTTCAATATTTTACTATATTTTTACTCTTCTGTGATGCTGAAACCAAAAGATCAACTGGCAACTGGCTTACAGTATTCAAGTGTGCCCATCAAGCTATCTACTTTGTCACTGGGCTGTTCAGCCTTTTCTAGCTGCCAGATATTCAATTATATTCTCTCTTACAGGTGCTGGTATCTCAATTTATAGAAATTAAAAGACATGGGGTGGGATATTCAGACTGCGCCAGGCTGTAGCGCAAGCCTGGGTGCAGCGCAACTGGGATGTGCCAGGGCGCTGACAGTGTGACATTCAAAGGTGCTGTGCCATGGCTTAGCACAGTTGAATATCGCTCTGTGGCCACCCACATTGTGCATGGTGCAGTGGCACTGCACCAGTGCAAGTGGCCAGAGAGGGGCAGGGGTATGCGCTAGCACAAACGCCATTGCAGTAGGCTCATCTACCATGATATTCAAAGGAGCACATGCAAATGGGGCCATAATGCATACAAGGCACAAATGAGGCCATTTGCATGTCATTATGTCCCCATTTGCATGCAGGTGCGCCCATCCCCGGCGACCTTGTGCCTGGCGCCCTGCCAGGCTGCAGCCATCGGGGACTGACGCCCCCTGCACAAGCTGCAAAGTGCCCCACTGCTCGATCGTGGGCAAAAGTATAAAACCAATATACTCCAATATCCCTGGTGGTCCAGTGTACCACTCGCAGCCCAATCACAGGCAGATGTATAAAATTAAAACGTCCTATATCCCTAGTGGTCCAGTGCACCACTTGCAGCCCGATCATGGGCAGAGGTCTAAGAAAGATTAAATCCATCCCTGGTGGTCCAGCGGTACCCCCTCCCCACCCTCCACTGGGCCCCACCACCTCTCCCCCGGTCAGCAGCAGGCGGCAGCTCCCACCCACAAGCCACCCGACCAGTCACCCGACTGACTCGTACCATACAGCTGTATGCCCATTGGTCCATAGTGTGGGCCAATGGGCATCTGGCATACTGTACTACTACAAGTCCAGATAAGTGAATGGATTCATTCACATATCTGGACTGTGTAGTCCAGCACGGTCTGCAAGCCCATTGACCCACGCTGTGGACCAATGGGCATACAGCTGTACTGTACACAGTCAGTCGGCGGGTGGCCGGGTGGCTTGCGGGTGGGAAGTTGCCGCCTGATGCTGACCGGGGAAGTGGGGTGGTGGGGCTCAGTGGGAGGGTGAGGATGGAGGTACCGCTGGACCACCAGGGATGGGATTTAATCTTTCTTTAGACTTCTTCCCGCGATCGGGCTGCACGTGGTCCACTGGACCAGCAGGGACATAGGACCTTTTAAGTTTTATACATCTGCCTGCGATCGGGCTGTGAGCGGTCCACTGGACCACCAGGGATATGGGACTGTTTATGTCCTACTTCTGCCCGTGATTGGGCATGGGGGGGCGCATTCTGATGGAGGGTGCTGCCAGAGATTGGGTGGCCACCCACAGCTGGCAGCTGCCATGCTGTGCCCTGCAATACGGCAGCTCACCTGTGGGTGGCCAGCTGTTGCTCCTTTATTTTTTTGGAACAACTGTATGCGACGCATGTAGGGGTTGCATCTGCATGGGCTCCGCACATCCCAGGCTGAATATCGGGATGTGCAGGGGTATACCTAGGCACGCCCCACTTGCACCGATACATTACTGATGCACTGCGCATCGACGGTGCCATGCACTTTCCCTTTTGAATATCATGCCAGGGCTCATCAGAGGGTTGTGCATGGCGCAACTGTGTTGCACCATGTGCAACCCTTCTGAATATCCCACCCATAAAGTACGTTATGAATAAACCTTCATTATTTTATTTGGTTTATGAATTCATCTTAGAAGTGTACTGTCAAACTTCAGATATTTCAGCCATGTAAACAGTAATACCTGTGTGTCATGAATGACCATTCATACTTGGTTAGCTCGTCATTTTTCATTGAAACCCTTCTGCTCCATTATTCTCCTGTTTAACAGTATACGTTCTGTTGCAATTATCTTGCTTCTACAATAGACTTAAGCAAAAATCCTGATAATATTTTTAAGAAAATAAAGCTTTTAAAGAAATGAAAATCTCTGTGTGTGTTCTCACTTGTTTGTGAAACCTAATGCAAACAGCATCAGACTTTATAATTTATTTACCAGCTGCCCATATACGTATTAAGTTAAATTAAATTGATGCTAATTAAAGAAAGCTCATCATGCCTTCATGGAGCGGTCGGATGATGAGGTAGATGTTAATACTGGCAGAAAAAATTAAAATAAAGCGTTGCAAGTGTGAGTAATGGCAGTTGACTGTAGCTGTGGCATACGCTAAGGTCCAATGAGCGTGGGTCATTGGCAGGAAAATAACTAAGGAGGGTGTGGGGGACTGCCCACCTTTATAGGATTGGCCAATGTCAGAGGGTAATGTCGACAGTGGGCAGTTTCCCCATGGTAGACTGCTTGCTAGAAAGTTTTCCATGTAGTCCTGGCTCCAGTAGAACCCACCTCCTCACCCAAAGGCAGTTCTACTTTTATAGGCACAGAATTTGACTGACAACAGGAACTTCCTGTTTGGGAGCAGGAAATGAGTGATCACAGAGCCACCAAAGACTCACCATCCTAAAAGGGCAAGAGTAGCTCTCCGTTCCCCCCCTAGCAGCTGGAGGTCTAACTCTGAGCAAATAAGGAGACTACTGAGAAATATAGGAACTTCTTGTCTCAGAACAGAAAGATCAGGAGCTCAAAGGACACAGAGGCAGTATGTAAGTAGGGAGAGAAAAAAAAAAACAGAGGAAAGAGTAAGTATTCCAAACAACAATTAGTGGGCCAGAAATAAGACATGATGGAAGTGGTGCAGTGCAGTGGCTGTGGAGCAGCAGTCTTCTGGGAGATGTTCTGGAGGATGTAGTGTTGTCCCATCTGCAGGCACCCCTCTGGGCTGAGAGAGGAGATTGCTCATCTCCAGGCTGAGTTGGCCAGGATTTGTGGGAGCTCCTCCCACCCAGGTACCACCAGGGTCACTGCCGTTGCCTCAGAGGTTGCCAAGAAAGAGGAGTGGTTGGACCACAGTGGGCTCAGGAAGGGTGAGGGTGGTGGAACAGAGGTGCATCCCTCCAGTTGTACCTCTCCACAATTTCTATGCTATTTTGGAAAAGTGTGGTTCCTCTATGGAGGCACTCACAGTGGAGACCAAGGAGGATGCTGGGAACCTCCACAAAGGAGATCCACAGGAGGGTGGCATGGGACTCCACAGGGGGAAGGAAACAACTTCTGGTGGAGGACTCCATTGTTAGGAAGGTAGAACTTGGGGAGAAAGGGGAGAGGGAGGTAAGGTGCCTGCCTGGCACCCTGGCTTGGAGGGACAGGGAGCAAATCCTCAGGATCGCAGGAGCAGACGCACAGGGGATGGAGCTGGATGTTATTGTCCACCTAGTGACAAATGACCTGGCTAAGAAAGGGATCAGAGCAGTGCAAGAAGTGTTTGTGGAGATGGGGAGGGGCCTTAGACAAATAGCACACACTGTAACCTTCTCAGAGGTGCTGCCTGTCTATGGCAAGGGTGAGACTAGGGTGCTCTACACCATGGGATTCAATCAGTGGTTGAAAAACTGGTGCAGAGCTCAGGGATTTGGCTTCATTGAGGACTGGGGGGTCTACCTGGAGGGATGCAGGCCTATACTGGCGTGATGGTCTGCATCTGTCCAGGAGGAGAACCAGTATCCTAGGTGATAGGTTTAAATGCTTCATTGGCAAGCATTTAAACTAGCAAAGGGGAGAGGCACTGGGGAGGAGCAGGGAAATCCTAGCCCCCCCAAAAAAATCAGGGTACTAAGTGAGGTAGACACCAACATAGAGATGCCGATAGGGAGACGCGCAGGGGTAAATGGAGGAACGTGACAAATGCAATAAGGATAGGGGTGGGGCAAAAAGGGGTAAGGCCATCAAGAAGTGGAGGGTAATGAGTACCAACACCTGTAGTTTGGGCAACAAGCTCCCTGAACTGGTGGCCTTGGTGGAAGAGGGATGCCTGGATATCATAGCAGTCACAGAAATGTGGTACACAGAGAACCATGACTGGGATGTTAACATACCAGGGTACACAACCTACAGGAGAGACAGGGAGGGAAGAAGAGGGGGTGGAGTAGCTCTCTATGTAAGGGAAGGAAGGGATAAAAGCAACTGAACAAAAGAGTAAACAGGAAGAGAGGAGGCACTGTGGGTCACCTGGAGACTGGAATGGCACCACAATCCTCACAGGGGTTGTGTACAGACCCCATGTCAGGGGAAGGGAATGGACAAGGATATGATAGAAGGCATACTTAGGATGGTAGAGAAAGGGGAGATACTGTTGATGGGGGACCTTAATATGCCAGATGTTAACTGGAGCACCTTTGCTGTAGCCACATCCAAAAGCAGGGCCATTCTCGATGCCCTTCAGGTGGCATGCCTCAGACAGCTAATTTTGGAACCTACTCATGAGGGAACAATCTTAGACCTCATACTCTCAAATCGGGACAGTGAGAGGATCTCAGATCTATAAGTAGGTAGCCATTTGGGAACAAGTGACCACCAAACAGTGTGGTTCATGATAAACTCAGCTACAGAGTCAAGCCATACAAAAGTGAGAGTTCTGGATTTCAGGAGGGCTGACTTTGGCAACATGGGAGAGTGCCTTAGAAAAGCACTAGCAAACAGGCTAGAAGGAGGGGTGGAGCAACAATGGGGAAATATCAAAACTACCATCACAGAGGCAACAAGCCTTTGTGTGAAGAAAATAAATCAAAATGAAAGAAAAAGCCACTATGGATCTCAAAAGCGGTGACGTTGAAGGTTAGGAAGAAAAAGACAGGATTTAGGAAGTATAAGGAAACACAGACAGAGCAGGACAGAGAACTGTACCAGTTAAGGCAGAAGGAAGCAGGGAGTGTAGCAAAGGCCCAAACTGAGAAAAAGATAGTCAACTTGGTTAAGGAGGGGGATAAAACATTTTATAGGTATATCAGGGAGCGTAGAAAGACAAAGGGAGGGATAGTGAGGCTGAATAGAATGGACGGTGGGTGTGCAGAGAGGGACAGTGAAAAATCAGGGATACTGAATGAATACTTCTGTTCAGTATTCACAAAAGCACTCTGGATGGGGGCGATCCCAGTCCTTTCACAGAAGAAAGGGTTCTGAAAGAACTCGTAAAACTGAAGGTGGACAAATCAATGGGGCCAGATGACATTCACCCCAGCATTCTAAAAGAATTAAGCAGAGAACTAGTGACACCACTGACTACCCTTTTTAACAAATCATGGGAGGATGGTGTGGTACCCGAGGACTGGAGGAAGGCAGATGTGATTCCCCTTCACAAAAGTGGGACCAAGACAGAGGCATGAAACTACAGACCTGTCAGTTTGACCTCTGTGGTAGGGAAAGTGATGGAATCACTTCTGAAGGAAAGAATTGTTGAGTACCTAGGGGCTAGTGGGGCACAGGACCCAAGGCAGCATGGGTTCACAGTGGGAAGGTCATGTCAGACGAATCTAATTGATTTCTTTGACTGGGTGACCAAAGTAGTAGACATGGGAGGGGCTATGGACATGGCCTACCTAGACTTTAGCATGACATTTGACACAGTCCCACACAAAAGATTAATAGTCAAATTAACCAGCCTGGGAGTGGGTCCCAGGGTGGTAGCCTGGGTAAAACATTGGCTGGACAACAGGACACAGAAAGTAATTGTAAATGGAGTCCACGCTGAAGAAAGAGGGGTTACTAGTGGGGTACCGCAGGGTTCAGTACTGGGTCCAGTCCTTTTTAATGTCTTTATAAGTGACATTGCAGAGGGACTGGAAGGAAAAGCATGCCTCTTTGCAGAAGACACAAAGATCTGCAACAGGGTTGATACACAAGGAGGAAAAGATGAGAAGGGAATTGGCAAGGTTGGAGGAATGATCAGAAGTATGGCAGCTTGGATTCAATGCAAAGAAGTGCAAAATAATGCACCTGGGAAACAAAAACCCAGGGGAAGATGACACAATGGGGGGGGGGGTAGTAACAACAACAAAAATGGAAAGGGACCTGGGGTAATCATATCAGATGACCTTAAGGTTGGCAAGCAATGTGAGAAGGTGGTAGGGAGGGTTGGCGGATAATGGGATGTATAGGGAGAGGCATCACCAGCAGAAAACAGGAAGTTGTTATCCCCCTGTACAGACAGTTGGTGAGACCCCATCTGGAGTACTGTATCCAGTTCTGGAGACCCCATCTCCACAAGGACATAGGATGGAGGCAGTTCAGAGGAGGGCAACTAAAATGGTGCAGGGTCTGCAAGAGAAGCCACACGAGGAGAGACTAAAGGAGCTTAATATGTATACCCTTGAGGAAAGGAGGGAGAGGGGACATGATAGAAATGTTTAAGTACCTCAGTGGAATCAACAAAGTCCAAGAGGGCAGCATCTTTCAGAAAAGAGATGTGCAAGAACAAGGGACACAATTTGAAGATAGAGGGGGATGGCTCAGGGCAATGTGTGAAGTATTTTTCACAGAGGGTGGTGGATGCATGGAAAAGCCTTCCTGAGGAGGTTGTGGGGTCTAAAACTGTGGGAGAATTCAAGAATGCGTGGGACAGACATAAGGCAATTTTTGTGGGGGGGGGTAGGAAGAAATAGGCTGTTGGTTAAATAGGATCTGCAGCTTATCCTCTAGGTAGGGAAATGGGCAGACTAGGTGGGCCAAGTGATCCTTATCTGCCATCAAGGTCTATGTTTCTGTTTCTATATGTAGTTTGTGGGCTTTTTTCCATTTTCTCCACAATGCCTTTGCATCCCGGCGTAGCGCATGAGTGTGGAGGCATGCTCACATTATGCACTATGGGATGTCCCATCCTACCAGTCGCTCTGTTACTGCCTAAGCCTGCCACCAGACCTCCATCTGGTGGCAGCAGGACTGCGGATGGGCCACCCCCCTCCCAGAAGAGGAGAGGCAGTGCTCTATCCTGTTCCCACCCTCCGCCCATGCTGGTAGTCTGACAACCAGAGGTCGATCCCGAACCTGGGTCGTCAGCATAGTGTGAGGTAAGGTGTCCAATGCCTCAGCCCTCAACACTGCTGGGCCAGCCTTTAGCGGCTTGATATTACCGGTGTTAGTCTGCTGTAAAAGCCTCCCTCAAAGTAAGATCTTGTATTTTTCTTATAAGTGTTTCCTGTACTATTTTCAATTTGCTTAATTTAATGCTCTGTGTATTAAACCTTCTTTTATTCTGATTATTTATACACATACTAAAAGAATGATAGAATCCTGGTAAAATCTGGAAATTAGACTAAAAGTCACCAGTGTAGTTCCTGGAATTTCAAGTCTTGAAAACAGAATTGCATTATTTTTATCACCATAAATCAGTGGCCTTGCTTATGATAAGCATATTCTTCTTATTTCTCCTATCTGTAGTGGGCCTGTAGCTCCCAGTGTGCCTCATACCTTCTTGCCTCTCAGATGGTGTACCTCAGCCTTGAGAGAAGCTAACTGTACTGAGTATCATGAAAGTCTTGGAAATGGCCATCCAGCTACCTCCCAGAACACCTTAGGAATGTAGTTGATCACATCCACGGAGCCTAATTAACTGTCCTTCTCAAGCTAATGCATGTGTACATATACCTATGTATGTACAGTACTAAATACCTGTGAAACACCTTTAAATGCACAATGTCTTGCCTTTGCCCCCTAAGCCTAGGCACTTATTCTTGTGGAACATCTCACTGCCGCACAAACTATTACTGTTTGTGGAGAGTTAACTTAAATACTTTCCTATTGTCAGCTGACAGGAAGCACACAAGCCACCTTTCCTGTCTTTATAAGTCTGCAGTAGGACTACATCTACCATCACTGTTTTTGTACCAAGATAACTAGTGATATAATTATAGCATCAGGTAAAGTACCTTTCCTCTGACTGTCACTAGTATGCTAGGCCCTTGGACTTGTAAAGCCTCCTGAGTTTTATGATGCCACTTCCATGGCACTTTTTAAGCCAAAAAAGTTCAGAAAAAAATTAAAAGTAAAAAGTTTATAATTCAATGGGCCTATGCAACCAGAGTAGTGTTTTGTTTGTGCAACTGTGATAACTGTTTGGCCGTTCGCACTCTCTATTCCATGGGGAATTTCCACTCAGTAGGTTACCAAAGGCAAGAAACCCTCGAAGATAGTCCCACCCCAGAAGAGCAGTGGGAAAGATTCCCTTGGCTAAAGATACCTTAGGAAGGAGCTGCCTGAGGAGAGAGGCTTGTCACTGGAGGAGGTGGTGAGGATGGTGGGGCAAAGAAAAAGTGTTTCAGAAGGAGGAAGGGAGGAACTACTTATATAGCTCAGGAAGGAGGGTGTGGCTGGTTGCTTCCCCCCCTCATTGAACTACAGGCATAGTCTTTCAATTCAATGGGCCTATGCAACCAGAGTAGTGTTATGTTTGTGCAACTATGATAATTGTTTGGCCATTCACACTATCTATTCTACAAAGAATTACCACCTTGTAGGGGTACCAACGGCAATGAACCCTCGGAGAAGGTTCAACCCCTAGGTCACCTTCCCTCCAGGCTAAGGGTAGTTTATTTGGTGATGGTTCTGGTGCTGCAATTTAGAAACCCAGTCAAAGGGGAGGAAATATTCCAGTTTGGTGGAAAGCTCTCATGACCCCTCTAATGGGCATTCCATGACAGGCTGTGAGAGGCCTCTGCAACAGTGGGTGCTATGAAGTGAGAGCAGACCCCTGAGGCAGAAAGAGGAGTGTGATGACCACTGAGGCACACAGCCAGCCTACCGACTAAAACAAACTGGGTGAACCAGAGGTGGTTGTAGGGAGAATAACTTTTGAAGATGCCATGGTGATGCCATAGCCAAAGGAGTGCTCTTGGGCTGTGAAGGCTCCACCCCTCGGAGGCTGAAGTCTTAATTTCTGCATCAAGAGGTGCACCAAATGACTGTACACTAAAGATCTGCCCAGTGTAAAGACATTCCCACTGTGGGCCAAATGAGAAGGATCCCACCCCTTGGTTCACATGCTCAAGATGCAGACTTCGGAGTGCAGAGTGAGACTGTCAGTTTACAGGGCAAGCCCTGAGCCAGAAGAGGTAATGGACATGGTCGGCATGCATCCCATTTATGAATGCGAGCATAAATCAGCTTTGAGTGCTAAAGAGGAGGAGGCTGGATTGAAGCCAGAGGCTGTAGATTAGGTGGCAGATTATTGATGAGGTGGTTGGGCGAAGTCAGTGAATGTAGATATTGATGAGGAGGCCAGCCTTGAAAGGTGGAACCCAATCCATGATAGACAAGTTGGTCTTAGAGGTCACTGCAAAAGGATACACTTTTAAATTCTCTCTTAGAATAAAACAAGTACTATAACTAGGGTTCAGATGGCAACCAAATGTTAGAAGATCTCCTCCTCAACTGTACAACAAAACATATGCCACTACAACAGAGAGGACAGGGTGCATATGTCGTCTACTTCACACTATAGTTCCAAAGAAAACAAGAGAATTCATATCAGAGCTTGAGTTAAATTTCCTAAACCTGTAAGACCTATCAAATTCAAGATGGAGACCATGAGTTCACAACTTAGTTCAGTAAAGCCAGAAGACTTTTTCACATTTATCGACCTCAAGAATGCATATCTTCACATCCCATATGCCCACCACATCAGACATATCTGAGATTTTTCATATTAAAAGAACACTTCCATTACAGCTGCTTTCCTTTCGGTATTTTATGTAACCACCAATGGTATTTATAAAGGCCATGGGGATACTTGTGGCAAGACTCAGAGAAGATGAGATCCATGTTATTTTCTACTTTGATAACAGATGTATTTGAGTGAGATCATGATTGGAATCAATCCAAATCACACAGACAGTAACAAATCACCTAGTACAGCATGGATGGGAAGTCAGTTAAAGTGAAAAACTATCTGGTCTCATCTCAAAGACTGGAACACCAGGGTGATATTTTTTTACAATTGTGAAAGGCTGAATGTCATATCGCAATGTCAGCAAATGTTGATGGTAATGGTATATGCAGTATGGGACTATCTGCAGCTTCCATAATGACATCTTACAATGACCTCATTCATTGGGCACAGCTGCACATGAGGCCATTGCAGCTGTTCATCCTCAACAAGTGGGATGCAGTCTGTCAACTATCAAAACAAAATGCAGCTGTATTTGAAGTCAGCAGCCAAAATAAAGTGATGAACAAGGCTAAGCAACATAGGCAGAGAAGCACTACCGAAACAAGAATCCTCAGTGACCATATTACCAGATGCCAGCCTCTTGGGCTGGGGAGCCATAATGGACAGACTTTCAACCCAAGGGAGTAGGTAAAGAGCCAGGTTCACACTACCCATAAATATATTAAAGAGAAGAGAACTGTTTGAGGCTCTCACACGCTTTTTCAAGTAGATAGTGGAGAAAGCAATACAGACTTGGTCCAACAAACAGATTAAGGTGATTGGAATAATAAAATGAAGAAGTCTGAAAAGCATAATGATAATGATCAGGGGAACCTTCAGAGCACTGATGGTGGAACATCATCTTCAAGACATAGCAGTAGTATATTTAGCTAGAAGTCTTAACTTAGAGGAAACTGGGTAGAGGAGACAATCAGGAGTGAATGTTATACTCTCAGACTTCAGATGATAGCAGGGAAATGAGGACTATTTGATATACACTTAATGGTTTCAAAACAGAACAGATGACCAGATGCTTCCCAAGGCGCAAACAATGGAACTTGGAAGGAGTCGACATAGTGTTCCTACCATGGAGTGTCAGAAAGGCATGCCTGTTTCTGTCTATACCAATAATTACCAGGGTACTACAAAATGTTACACAGTCTCAGGCCATGGTAGCCATAGTGGTGTCTCACCCCAGAATGGCACTGCACTCATTTCTGATCAGTATGGCAATCAGTAATCCATTTCACCCACCCATAAGGAAAGAGCTTATGTTGCAGGGCCCAGTCCTACACCACAGTCTCCAAAGCCTGGACCTTATGGCTTGGTAGCTGAAAGAAGTAGACTGCTAAAGAAAGGATATTCAACAAAGGTACTACACAACATGATGCAGTTCAGTTCAATGTCAAAACGGTACCTATCGCAGACAGTGGGCTGTAGTATGTTGCAAATTTGGCAAACTAGTAATGAACTCAACCCTTAAAAGAATGATGCCTTGTCTTTCATCTAACAGGAGGCCCTATGGCCACAAACAGTGACACTAGGGGTGATTAGAGGTCAGCTGGTGATAGATTTGCTGTAGCTGCCCATCTAAATATTGTGAGTTTTCTGAAGGCAGTAAAGTCTTTGTGTACCAGAACAATGTTTCCCTGGAAGTTAAGCATAGTTTTAAAAGCTCTGACTTGGCCACTTGGACCCTTATTATCAATAGCTATGTGCTTTCCAATAATAGTTAGTTTAATTTACAGTATAGCTATATAGTCTGCAAAATGTATGCCCTGTCATGTAGAAAATCCTACATGACTTGCCATAATAAATAACAGAGTGGCATTATTTCTGCTGTTGGTTAATTCAGGTTTCCAGGAGGAAATAAACATCCTATTGCTCTTCTCAATTTACTTTCCAGCCACAAGAGAATGCATTCAGCACCATGGATGGCCAACATCTGCTGAAATTCTATTTGCATAGGATGGATGTGCACAGACAATCTTTAGAACTTTTCATCCTGACCGCACAGGGTGACATGAAACATGCTGTTTCCAAATCTACTATAGCCATCTGGCTGAAGATATAAGTTTGTAAGGCCCATCTGCCTCAAAATAGTGACATACAGCGGTGTCCCCCAGGAAGAAACACACTTTTAACACACTCTGCAGTATGCTGCAGCAGACCTACTGAATAAAGCAAGTGTAATTTCAAAGGCAATGAGTCCCCTTTGTCACACAGGAAACTGTGGCATTCATTTCATCTTGGCAGTGTCACATTTTCCTGAATGACAAAGAGGCCTAATTACCATTTAAATGACATTGCTTTATTCGGTATGTCATCTGCAGCATTTTGCAGAGTGCTGCAAAATGCTGCAGGATTGCATTTCATCCTGGGGACACCACTGTACTTCTATATCTGAATGCACATTTCACATTAGCCCTCTGTATTTCTTGAGAAAAATACCCCAGGCTTCAGTGGGAGACATCTGTGTATTGGGTACATGTAATAAGCATACAATTTCACCAAGTATTATAGGTTGGATGTATTCAGTTATGCACAGCCCTCATTTGGAAGAAAATTCTTACAGATGGCAGTGCATAAGAATTAAACTGGTGCCCACCCATCTGCTACAAAGTTTCCCCTGTATGGACTTCTGGAATGCTGTAAAGGATCATAATGGTAATCATACTGGTGTATAGACAGAAGAAGGCAATTTGCCCATATAGTCTGTCTACCTACAGAGATGGGTCAAAAGTTCCCATTACAGAAAAAGTGTTTATCAAGTTTGGTTTTAAATGTCTGTATGTTCGTACTTGTGGCTATCTCAGCTGGTAAAGTGTTCCAGGTCCTACCCTCCCTTTGTGTATATGTGTTTAATGTTTTATTGTTTTTGCATTGATCACATTTAATCTGATATTTATGACATGGGTTAGTCCCATGGGTTTATTTTGTAGTTCTAGACCAATTTCTGAGAATAGTTCTGCATCATTTATCATCCTGTACATCATTAATAGATCATCTCTCTTGTATTCATCTTCCAGACTGTACAGTCCTAATTCAGTTAGTCTTTCCTCATACAGTTTATTTTTTACTTCATGAATTAACTTTGTGGCCCTGCTCTACACCCTCTCCAATCCTGTGACATCTTTTCTCAGATAGGGACTCCACAGCTGGGTTCCATAGTCCATGTGGTGCCTTCTATATGCTCTATAGACTGGTCAAATACATTCTTTACTGCGGGAGAGGAATGATCTTTTAACGCTGTTTATTAAGTAGTTTGTTTTTTGAGCTAGTTTGCTTTGTCATCGTGGACTTGTTTGATTCTCTTATTATTCAGTTAATAATCATGTTTATTGTTAGTCCTTCCCAAGTGAAGTACGGGGCATTTTTCCATATTGAAGGACATTTTATTTTGTGTAGCCCATTTTTAAATTGTTAGTAATTTTTTTTTGAGGTTCATTTTATCCTCAATACTACCAACAGGACTGCCTAATTTGATGTCATCTGCAATATTTTTTTTTGAAATCATACTTTATCCGCCCCACCTCTCCAAGCTCCACTTCATTGGGAGCACCAGTGGAGTTTGCCCCTGCTTCTGACACTTTACCTGGACCTTCCTGTTCACCCCATGGAGCCGCGGTTCTTTCCCCCGGGCAGGGTCGAGGTGGGACTGCTACACCCTGAAGAATTCAGATCTTGTCGGGAACTGGAAGGCCAGGCAGGTGCAAGCTATGAGGGGTTTGCTCTGGAGCTCCATCTTCCCAGAGCTTGGAGAGCATTTTTCCCCTTGTTCTGGGGGAGTGGGACTCACCCTTATGTCATGGCATCACCGCCAACGTTACCACTCCCATCCCTTGTTGTATGCTCTGCACTTGCCATGCTTCCAGCTTCTGCCAGAGGCCAGTCAAGTGCCAAGTGTGAACCCCCCCAGGACAGGAGAGCTGTCCTCTGGACACTCAATCCTCTCCGTCCTCGCTGACCCCCAATGGCCCGGGCTCATTCCTGAACTTGGGTTGCCTGCATGGCACAAAGTGTGGCATCCAGTGCCTCATCCCTCAGTACCACCAGGTTGGCTGTCATCTGCAAATTTTACAATCCACCCATTAACATCCTTATCTATAGCACTAAAAAATAGTGCAAAAAGTACTGGTCCCAAAATGGACCCTTGTGGCACCCCACCAGTAACTGAACCCTCCTCCGAGTGGACTCCCTTTATCCTCACCTTCTGGTTCCTCTTACACAGCCAGTTGTTAATCCATTCCACCAGCCTGTGTTCTATATGTAAGGTATACAGTTTATGTATTAGAATAGAGTGTGGGACTTTGTCAAATGCCTTTTGAAAATCCAAGTAGATCACATCTACTGGTGAGTTAGCAGTAATGTGTTCATTTACCCTTTCACAAAAGCATAACTGGTTAGTAATACATGACCTGTTTTTCCTAAATCCATGCTATTTAGTATCCTGGAAACCTATATTAGTAAGTATTACTTCTAATCTGCTTTTATGAGTGTTTCCATTATTTTACATGGGACAGATGTTTAACTAATGGGGCGATAGTTTGTTGCATCTGTTTTGTCCTCTTTTTTAAAGATCGGTACAACTGTTGCTGATATCCAATCAGATAGATTTTTTCATGTATTAAATGATTTATTATATAAATGTGCAGGGGGTGCTGCAATAAACTTTTTAATTTCTTTCAGGAATCTTGGGTGGAGATAGTCTGGTCCTCATGATTTATTAGTACGTAGCTTGTCCAGAAGCTCAAGAACCTCTTTTTCTGTACAGATGCAATGTTCTTCCTGCATTTCCTCTGATGTTGTACTGTTTTCTACACTAGTTCTGGTATTAAAAATGCTACAGAAATAGTCATTAAAGGACTTAGCTATTTCCCCCCAGGCTATTTAATTCTTCACCTCTCACTCTGATTGGACCAAGTGTGTTGTATGTTCCTCTTAGTGTGTTAATATAGGCATAGAAACTTTATTTTTCCATTATAATTTTGCTTTGCAATACTGAGCTCTGATTTAGTCCTCTCATTCATTATTATTTTTTTTTTAAGTTCTGTTTTGTAATTTGTTATAGATATTTATGTTTGGTTCCTTTTTATTTCTTTATATGCATTTTTCTTTTTCTTACATTGCTTTAAGTACTTTTCTTGTGCACCACATTGGTATCTTCCCTTTTTTGTTGTACATGTATTTGTTTGGCACATGTTTCTTTTCAATTGTTAATATTCTGTTTTTGATTATATTCCATGTTTTGTCTACATCCTTATTTTCAACAGCCCTCTTCCACTCCCATCTACTCATTTCAGTTGTGATTTTATTGATATTTGCCTAACTATAGTTTTTTTCTAATCATTATACCATGCTCCATTCTTACTAGCAATTGGATTTTGAACTCTGCTACATTGTGATCACTGTTTCCTAATGTTTCTCTAATTTTAATTTGGATTTGGATGTGAAACATAATGGAATATTACTCACTTAATAAAGGTGATTGTTTAAGCATCCTTTACAAAATGCCACTGCCAACCCAAGAGGACAGATCAAGAGTTTTTCAGGATTCAGAAGGGGTGCTAATTGAAATACATGTTCAAGTTATTTTACTCTGAAATTAAATAATGTGCCAGTAAACGTCAATGTAATGTTAGTGGCCATGCGTTCTTGTTTTGGTCACTCAGTTAATGTTGCAAGCTATTTGTTATACCTTACCATCACCATATTATCATATTCTTGAAAATAGTCTGAAAGAAGCATACTCATAAAAGAAAGAGGTAGTTTCAGCCCCTACCAGTTGTGCCAGATGTTGTTTCTCCATTCATTGTGGTACAGATCAGCTTTGGAAATAACTAACTGGCAGGTTGGAACAGCATATGGGAGGAGTCAGCAGCCACACAGGGGTCTTATTAACTGATGTGTACATTGTCCTGTGGGATGTACCTATGCATACACCCTTTACACTGACAAATCTCAGTATATAACAAGTATTTTTTAAGTGCAGTCTTGAAATTTGAAAGACTTGTGAAACCAGCAGTTAAAATTTGAGGTAATGAATTATAAAATTATGGCAACTGGGATAATATTGATCTTTGAGCTAGGCTAGTTTTCTTAGTGGGAATAAGGAATAAGTATTATTTGAAGATACACTATTACAGGACTAAGTAAGCCATTGTTGAAAAAAATGATGAAAAAATTCAGGCACCTTTTTCAAAACAATTTTTTTGACCAGTGTTCCAATATATAACTAATACCTCTGGCATACAGAAGGCCACTGAAGTGTACTATGAAGAAGGCAGTGATGTGTTCAAGTGGGAAGTTGAGAAGCAAACCTAGCTATTTGATTATACATGACCCTAACCCTGGGCAGCACACTCTCACCAGCAGAAAAATAAAACAATATACCATAATTAATAATGAGAAGCAAGAAGCTTTGCAAAAATAATAGCCTAGTAGATGGAAGCCAAATTGAGGTCAACCTATAAAGAACATCCATTCTCTGATGTACAGTTTTTACCAAAACTGAAATATGAGAATTATAGGAGTGTACTGTCCAGGGTAAAGCCAATGTATTTAAAATCACAGACTTATTCTATAACAGTACCGTGAATGTTTTTTTAATTCTGTAAGAGAAGCTGGAGGCAGCTTTGTTCTGGAATTATGAAAAACCATGAATTTGGTTTTTAGTAGCAGTTAACACCAATTTCTGAGTCAAGAACCATTCTTGAACAAGATTAAAATCAGTTTGCATTATTTCTTTCAAGTTTTTTATTTTTTTATTTATTTAAATGTTTCACCAGGAAGGCACACTAAGTGACAAGTCACTTGTCTCCCAGTGTGACCTGGGGGGAGGGGTACAATAGGAAGTCAAGTAAGATGGATTAGGCCGACTCATGGAGATCACCACATCATCTGCATATAAAAAAAATGGTTTTCTTACATATTGCAGGAAGCAAATTTAAAAATAAAATGACCAAAAGGGTCCCAGGATTGATCCATTGGGGACTCCCATTATTACTGGGTCTGGGGAAGAAAAAACATTGCAAATTTTAGTTTTTTGTGTCTGATCCAACAAATAGCTTTGACATCAGCAAAGCACATCTCCAGAAAACCCCAGGCCTCTAAGTGCACTAAGAAGATGGTGATGGTTAACTAGGTCAAAGGCCTTGGTGAGGTCTATGAAGATGGCCATCGAAAAATGTAGGCATGGGCTATTTGTCAGGTAGCTGGGTTGGGTAGTGTGGGTATTGCCTATTTTTGGCTGGGTATTGTAGTTTGTGTAATGTACAGCATCAGTTTGTTAAGCAGCTCCATGGGCACTCTCTCTTGACAGCATAAATTACAGTCTTAAAGAGGAGACTTTTCTTTTGGCTTTAAAAGTTGAATCAATCAACAAACCTCTAATACACTACACAAAGGAGCAAAGGGAGCAATAGTGGGTGGGGGACTGAATTGATCTCAGCTAGGGGGAGGAGGGATCAGCCTCAGTCAAAGAGGGTTTGTAGGTAGAAAACAGAAGAGGACTAAGGGGTGGGGAAAATACATAGACAAAAACAGAAGGCAGAAGGTTTGAAATTAAGTATTATACTGTTTGTGAGCTGCCCCTGAGGTCTGTCATTTAGTACCGTGATATAGTCAGATATACCACCTGTCTCTGCAGCATAGTGAAATCCTTTTATGGCAATATTACACTGTTTGAGCGGTGCCTCCCGGAGGCCCAAGCCCTGTCATTTATTACATAGTCAGTTACACTGTCTGTCTTTGCAACATAGTGAAGGTCTTTTATGGCTGTATCACACTGTCTGTATTAGGTGCCACAGAGGTCCAAGCCCTGTCATTTATTACTGTGACATAGTCAACTACACTATCTGTCTCTGCAGCATAGTGAAATTCTTTTATGGTTGTATTACACAGTTTATTATATGCCCCTGAAGCCTGAGCCCTGTCATTTATTACTGTGACATAGTTAGTACACTGTCTATCTCTGCAGCATAGTGAAAGCCCTTTACAGCCATATTACACTGTTTGTTAGGTGCCCCTGAGGCCCAAGCCCTGTCATTATTACCGTGACATAGCCAGCTACACTGTCTGTCCAAAAGTTAGTGAAACAGTATACTTTCATGGCTGCATCTACTATATCTCATACTTCCCAGTCTAAGTCTACTAAAAGGAAACACAGTGCTGCTGCATGTACAATGGTTAATGATGTGGACAATATGAATCATAACACTAATGAAGAAAATAGCAACAATAATAATAACATTACCAGGACTGGCACCTAATCTCCTGAATAAAAAAAGCATTTTAGCAATGAAATGATAGTAGAGTTTTGGAAAGAAATGACTGGAGTTACTTGTATACTGTATGTTTTGCCATGTGTGCCAGCATACTTCCAGCTGCTGAAGCAGCATGCAAGGAAACATACTCCTCAAATATAAGCTCAGATGCTGAGGCAGCAAATGCTGATAGAGATGGTGGTGACAGTGGGGACTGGGAATGGGATAGCCCAGGCTATATCCCACATAATGATGATGATAGCACTTCCAGTTCTTCTGAATATTGTGGGGATGAGATCAATAGTTTCAATGAGGGATAGGAGAGGGTGCCGCTTTAAGGCATGAGAGGCAAGTGAAGAAAAAAATCATATGCTAAGCACAAAGTGAAGACGAGTATGAATGATAACACTTTATCTCAACAAGGAAATGGCAGTGTAGGATTTCCTCCAGGTCCCTTGACTGTACAACAAGTAGTGCCAGGCACCGTGGCACAAAGCAAAAAAGGTAACTCTTTTGTGTTGAATTTATTTTATATTAACTCTGCAGACAACTCATGAGCTGCATGCAGTATGTGCAAAAAGAGCATCAGCTGTGGCAAAGGGACACATTTTGGAACACCAGTATTGATGCAACATGCAAAGGCAAAACACCCAATTGAGTGGGGCAGGGTAAAGGGCAGTGTGGTTGGCATGGGTGGTAGTTGAGGTGGTGGTTGGTGGTGACCATAGTGACAATGAACTGGAAGCAGTAGGTGACATTGAATCAGTTGATGTGTCCTTGCAGTCATTCCAGACAAACAGAGACTATTTTCTGACACCATCAAGAATTGAAAAATCCCAAAGTAGTACTCCACATGAAAAAGACGTGAAAAATAAATTTCCCCAAAAATCAAAAATATCTTGTCAATTAACATTAAAAGAAAGTGCTGTGAGGACATCAAAATTTACCCACAAGCATCCAACATGCCAGTTGTTAAATAGAGTCATTGCAGAGCTGTTGGCCAATTGTCAACACCCTTTTGTTTCCTCAAGTTCATTAACTGGATTGAACCATGATACACCATTTCCTGTCAAACATGCTTTTTGAAAAAGGCTGTTCCACAGTTGTATGACTTGGTGTGTACTGAAGTTATTACGCAGTTGAACGTCTCTAAGGTGAAACAGGTTCACATAACAACAGATACATGGATCAGCAACCAAACAATTGACTATATGAATGTTAGAGCTCATTGGGCAAGTTTTCAGTCAGAAAGTAATAATCCCTGCTCTACTGTAATCAGTGGGAAACAGGCTGTATTATGTGTTACCACTTTTGAGGAAACCCACACTGCTGTGAATATTTTGCAGGAGCTGCAAAAACAATTCCAGAAATGGCTTACTCCATATTCCTTATCTCCAGGGTTCGTAGTGTCAGATAAAGGTGCCAAAATAGCCAAAGCTGTTCGAGATCGCAACTACCAACACACACCCTTTTTTGCATATTGTTTAAATCTTCTCATTAATAATGTCTTGAATGAAAACAGAAATGTTGAAAATCTGTTAGGTCTTGCTAGGAAAATATGTGGGCATTTCAGCCACTCTGTTAAAGCACAAAAAACCCTGAAGGGGCTGCAGAGGTCAAAAAACTTACTACTGCATACATTAAAGCAGGAAGTTCCGACCTGCTGGAATTCAACATTTTGCATGTTAGAAAGGCTTCTTGAACAGAAAAAAGCTGTTGTACATGACTACACCATGCAGAATCAAATAGGTAAAGTAGACATCATGCTCAGTTCTAGCAGTTGGAGTGTACTTGAATCTTTGGTCACCTTACTGGAGTCATTTAAGGCTGAAACACATGATGTTAGTGTGGACAGTGCAACTCTGAGTCAAATTCTTCCTCAAATAAGATTTCTTTACATTTTCCTTGATGACATAAAGAAAGACTTTCAGTCAAAAGAAGACACCACCACTGTTATGCTATCAGATGACTTGAGTCTCAGAGTGTCAACTGCTCAAAGAATAAATGCCATGTTTAAGAATGACACCTATGTGTTGGCTGCATTGCTAGATCCCCACTTCACCTCTGCCACCATCCCAGGCACATGTGCACTCCTACTCTTAGTTTTGACAATCATCAGTTTATGTATGATGCCCACCATTATAATTTTTTGAAACAGCAGAAGCCTCACTCAGATCAGCTGTGCCTCTTGTACCTGCCTCAGCGATGCCTGCCATGGGTATAATTTTTTGAAACAGCAGCAGGCTTACTCACAGCAGCTGAACCTCTTGTACCTGCCTCAGCAGTGCCTGCCAAAGTATAGCTTTTGGAAACAGTAGTGGGCTCAGTCAGAGTAGTTGCACCTTTTATACCTACCTCAGCAATGCCTGCCATAGTATAATTCTTTGAAAATGCAGCAGGCTCACTCACAGTAGCTGCATGTCTCGTACCTGCCTCAGCAAACCCGCCATGGGTATAATTTTTGGAAACCGCAGCAGGCTCAATCAGAGCAGATGCACCTCCTGTACCTGCCTCAGCAATGCCCGCCACGGGTATAGATTTCTGGAAACAACAGCAGGCTCAATCAGAGAAGCTGCACCTGTACCAGCCTCAACAATGCCTGCCATGGGTATAATTTTTTGAAACCTATCAAACAGTGTAATACAGCTGTAAAAGGATATTGTTTCACTAACTGCTGCAGAGAGAGGCAGTGTAGCTGACTATGTCACAGTAATAAATGACAGAGCGTGGGGCACCTAACAAACAGTGTAATAGTATACAGCCTACAGTCAAAAACAATATTTCACATTTTTGTTATGGTCAGGGTAGGGTAATAGGGTAGTAGAATAGGATAGTAACTACCCAACCCAAAACCAACTATCCATTTTACATTCGGGTATTTTTAGGGTAATATTGGGTAGTTTAGAGGTACTTGTGGGTAGTATTTAGGGTCTTAAATTTCACTGCCTGCCCATGCCTAGAAAAATGTCTCTTATCCAGGGCTTCGTGGCCCATCTGTGTGAAACTCACCAAGGCCATCGCTGTACTGTGACCTGGGTGGAACCCATGCCAGGTGGGAGTCAGAATCTCATATTTAGTGAGATCATTCAAAATTTGATCAAAAACAATACATTCCAAAACTTTTTGGGGGAGGTGAGTCAAGGAATGAATTTTGTTGAAAATTTTGAGTATTAGAAAAATCACCAGATTTATGCAAGGGAACAATTGTAGAACTGTTCCATGATAAAGAAAAAAGACCCAAACAAAGAGAACAATGAACATTTTTTGATAAAGGATAATATAAAATATCTACAGTGATCTTCATAAGCCTGTAATCCGAATTGTCAGTTCCTACTGAATGTCAGGGTTCATTCTAGTGAGATATTTATAGACTTCTAATGAAGCAAGCAATTTAAAAAACAAGTCAGGTGCGATTGTATTAGACAAAAATGAGGTGACTCTGATATCACTTGGGCAGGTCACCAAATCTACTTTTAGCTTGCAATTTTTCTAATTTCTTGTAAGATGCTCTGAATCTACTATTTAAAGTCTGCTTTTGAATTTTTTTTTTAGATTTGAAAAACTTCAAGAAGTGCACATTTAAATGTGGCCAGCCCCAGGTTTTTTATCAGTATACTATCTGTTCCTGAATATCCACTGTTTTGCATCATTATTTTCATGGCTAAGGTAAATTACCATACAACAGACTCTGTTGCCTTATTTTATGGGAATGTGGGCATTCAAATATAGGTTACAATAGTGATGAAAACCTGGGGGTGGTCATATTAAAAGAAGAACTCCATCAATTATTTTAAATCTAAAAAATGATAATGCTGACTTTGGGCCCATTCCACAGAGATGGATACTAAAGTCTAAGGAGTTGAAAAGGCATATGCCCATGGTATAGTGCTTGTTAATTATTAGTAGTAATCCAAGTTTCTCCTGTTTACCATGTACATATTTGTTTCTGAGTTCACTTTTTGTGTGACTTCTAATTATGTCTACTGGTAGTTTATTCCCAAGGATTGGTAACCCACTGATTAAAGAAAATTTTTCATCTTTTGGTAGTGCTGTGTGGAATTTTCTAATTCTGGTGGAATGGAATTTTGCAGAATTTTTGAAGTTCCACTGAAATTCTGCCAAATGTCACCAGAAATGAAATGGTGGAATTCTGTTTTGCAGAAAAATGTGGGATGAGTTTTCAACATTTCCATGGAATTATATTCCATGGATCTCAACTTTTTCCATGGAAATGGTTATGGAATGATTTTCCGAGGATCCCAGCAGGTGGAATTACACAGAGGAACCAGTGAAATTCCGTCAGAAGTTCCACTAGTGGAATGGTCATGCCATGCTAATTCCGCCAACAGAATTCTGCATTCCACACAGCACTATCTATCAGTGTTAAATTTACAAGTCTTAACCTGAAGTGGGTGACACCTTGTGTTTATGGTATTATTTCTTGTTTCCATACTTAATTCTATGAATAGATATGGATCTTGTACTATGTGATATAATAATAGCATATCACCCCTTTTGCTGTCATCTTCTAATGTGAAGAGTTCTGATTGTTGTAATCTTTCATTGTACATCATTCCTTTCAGTTCTGTTATAATCTTTGTGGCTGTACGCTGTACCATCTCCACCCTGGCCACATTTATTTCCCTGTAGGGGCACCACATTTGACTTCCATAATCCATCAATGGTTGCACATATGATCTATAAAAGGCACTATCACCTCTGCCTTCCCACTAGTAAAATTTATTTTTATTAATCCCAGCACTTTTTTGCCTTGGCCATTACAGATATGCAGTGCTCCTTGAGATTAAGTTTATTATTTACAATAATTCCCAAGTCCCTTTCCTTATCAGTCACTTGCAGTAGTGTGTTACATGATGTGTACCGGTGTTTTCACTGGATGCAATCTGAAATGTATGATACAGCATTTGTCCAGATTAAATCACATGCCCCATTTGTAGGCTGATCCGGTTACAGTATGTAGGTCAGATTGTATACTGTCTGTTGTACTTGGTCAACTGTATCACATGGACCTCCCAGCTTAGTGTCATCTGCATATTTAGTTATCCAGTTGGATACTTCTGTACTCATATCCGATATAAATATCTAAAGAATTGCCTAAAATGAGCATTGAGTCACTCCACTAATAACTATACCCTCGGATGACAGATACCCATTAATAGAGACTTTCAGTGTTCTATTTGCAGTCCAGTTTTTAATCCTAGTAGGAAATGGGTGGCAAGCATTCTAGTTTCTGATTGGCTAACTTCTCCAAGTAGCTGGCCCGGTATCAGGCAACAGAGATTGGGAAATATGAGTCCCAGTCTCTGGCTACCTGATTGCACTTGTAATGTAACTGAGCCCATAGAATTTTCATTTTCAACATCATGCTATTTTTTCCCTCACTTAGAGAGAGATACAGCCCCTGGCACAATGGTTGTTTTTGAATTCAGGGCCATTTTTAGCTCTCCCACACATTCAAGACACATGGCGACCGATCACCCCTCCCTGGCTGGCCATTCATTTTTAGCAGACAGACCTGGATTTGATTCCCACAATCTCCACTTGCATACTGTGTGATACTGAGCAAGTCAATTAACCTCTCCAATGCTCCCAGGTCACCCCTGAAAACAGGCACCTGTGCCTAGTGAGCCTAACCCGGTTACCAAAGAATAAAATAAAAACAAAGCTCTCTTGCACATTCGAGCTGCATGGTGGCCAATTTCCACCCTCCCCCCGGCTGGCCATTCATTTTTACCTGTCTCACACATTTGAGCTGCACCACAGCCAATCTTCACCCCCTCCCTGCTGGCCATTCATTTATCCTCTGTTACATGGGATTCCCCGATTTTAGCTTTAGCTTTCCCACACATGTTTTAAATTCTGCTGTTCCAAAATATTTTAGTACCTTAATGTGATCGCTGGTTCCACTGAAAGTGTCCCCCTGTGCTCCAGATTACTGCCTGACCACAACATGTCCAACAGCAAGCAACGTACTGTCTCCTAGTGTACTATTTCTTGTGGCTCTGTAATGATATTATTATTCTCTACAATTGCAGTTAATTTGGATTTTTTTTTAGTGACTTAATGTAACTGTAAAAAAGCTTACTGTTTTCTTTGTTTGCAGTGTTTGCTAGTCTGATTTCCATATTTTTCCTTGCTTGTTTCATACTGCTCGTGCATGTCCTTTGTACATTTTTAAAACAAGTCCATGTCGCAGGTTATTTTGTTTTTTACTGCATGGCATATCGTTTATTTTATCCTTATTAATGTTATTATTTTCCTATTTAACCATTTCAGTTTCACTGCTTTGCTGTTATATTTCTTTACTCTTCTTCTTATATATTTATTGCAAGTATTTATTAATGTTTCCTTAATGCATTTCCAACTTTCTTTGATGGATTTATTTCTTCTTTGTATGTTCCAGGCTATACTGTTAATGGCTTCATTATAAGTCAAATTAATTATTCATGAGCTTAAGTAGCTCATTCATTGGCTGCCATGGTGGGCTAAAATCTCTTAGAAATGCCCAACACAGCAGATGCACAGCTGTTCCGTGCTTACCGCTGAACAATTGAACTGCTAATTTCTCATAGAAAACTAAAACCAAAAACCAACAATCAGCAGTTTGTTAGCATTTTGCAACAAAAGACTTACTAAAAAAAACTTCAAACTATAATGGCATGGTACCTCAATGAAGATGGAAAATCCACGAACAGACACCACATGGAGTGTCACTGCACCACACAAAATCAAGAATAAGGAAAAAAAACACCAAAAAGGTCATTACTGCAATTAGACATAATTGCAATAATAACCTCAGAGCTGTTCATTTCCTATAGATTAATGACTGGCTGGGTGGGGTTGGCCCTTGGCTGCACCCCGGGCCACCCTTCCCCCCAGCAGGTCAATAATCTCCAGGAAATGACCAGTTCTTCAGTCAGTATTGCTTAATTATTATCTGGAATATTTGCTGTGCTATACATTTACATTTCTGTGCATGCTTTGTGATAGCATTGCTGCTTTAGACATTAAAATATGCACAACAGTGATTGTTGTTTCCCAGTGGCTGCGTAACTTTACAGTTTGTTATGATAGTATTCTCTGAACTTAAAGCTAAATCCAGTATGTTGCATCCTCTAGTGGCTTCTGTTACATTCTGTCTTAAGTTCATCTCATTACAGGCTGTCAGGAATTCTCTACCAGGCACAGTCTTGCATTTCCACTAGCCCAGTTTATGTCACCATCATTTAAATCTCCTAAAAGGACTATTTCTCCCATGTCAGAAGCTATTTCAATTTCTTTAATGATAGCTTAATTACATTCCTATACTCAGATTTGGTGGTTTATAATATGCAAACAATAATACTGACAGGGTGGGCAGTATAGCCCCTGGAAGGTCCGGTATTGCCCATACCGCTCACCCCGGAGGGTATTATTGTGCTTAGAAAATGGGCAACGTGTGGCAATTTTGTGTAGGTGTTTATAAAAAAAAAGTGAGACTGAATTTTAAGTCTTTTCCTTGCAAAGTAGTCCCTGCCTTTCTGTGTTATTCCATCTCTTGTTGCCACTCCCCCACAGCACCATTCTGTTGTACTTATGGCCCCCATCACCTCTGTAATAGGCCATTGAGTTTTTCAGTTTTCCCTCCCAGCAGTCTGCAAACAACCAAACAAACCAAAACAGCCCCACTTAAAAGAGTGTTTTTTTTTTTTGTATTATACTTGGAACTTGTGAAGCTGTTACAGGTGTGACCTTACTTGACCTAACATGTAAAACCAGGAAGTGCACAGCAACATACTCAATGTGGTAGGGCAGTGCTGTAAATGTTTTTGTAACTTTAACTCTAAGACAGTATGGTGTTACATTTTATATTTTATCCAAAGAGCAATGTGAAAGTTCATTCTCATTGACTTGTGTACCGCTTGCATGCCTTAAATAGGATCAGTATCGGGATCTGTTTTAGCACAATGGATTAAGAAAATATTTGCTGATTCTCTACGGAGTACCAGGTTTGGCTCTTGAATGCAAACTACAGATGTGTACATGTTTTACTGGAGCAGTTTCTGTTAGGTGCCCAGTGTTTTTAAAATAGTACAGCAGCAGTGTAATTCCCTGTGTAATTCATATATGGAGAGGCACACAGTGAAGTTTTCCAAAAGGCACTGCTGACAGAAGGTTATGGGAGGTTGATCGCAGTTATGGCTTGCCTCTTGCTTTTAAAATGTATGGCTATGTTTAATTTGGTGTATTTCTTTTCATGTTGTGGTAAGTGAGCTCATCTGAGGGTGGTGTGTGGTTTGTTGTGTCAGCTGGTAATGAAGTAGGGCATGTTAGTTGGTCCGTGTCTCTTGCTAAGCAAGAGAAACAAAATGGCACCATTTTAAATTAGAATGGGGTGCTTTCACCCAATGGGCAAGCAGGGTGGGAACAAGGATTCTTGCATGGGTGAATGGGGCACTTGGGCTGGTACTTTTTATTTCCTGGGCATCTATTGAAAAGTTTATGCCCCCCCCACCCACAGGGGTACAAGCCAG
Source organism: Neoceratodus forsteri (assembly GCA_016271365.2). NCBI lineage: Eukaryota > Metazoa > Chordata > Ceratodontiformes > Ceratodontidae > Neoceratodus > Neoceratodus forsteri. The sequence goes on along the minus strand of CM028129.1, from coordinate 1,396,486,262 downwards.
TCAGGGCCCAGGAAATAAAAAGCCCATTTTCTAAAATCATATTAATGTATTTTCTGTTTATTTCCCTCTAACTTTTAACCAAATAGTCTCTGTCACTACTTTACTGTCTTTGACATATTCTGATACATCTGAGGCAACAGTATCATTAGCTACAATATGGCAATACCTCCACCTTTCTTATCCTTTCAATCTAGCCTGATGAGGTAGCAACCTGATAAATCCTTTCCCCATGTATCTTCTTCTGTTCACCATGTTTCAGTGATGCAGACTAGGTTCTATGTGATCTGGGTGACCGTGAAAAAGTGACCCGCAGAAGAGCGACATCAGTGGGCAAAAACAATTTTGCCACCCTGACAACCCTGGCAGATGGCAAAACGGTGCTGGGGACTAAAAATACTTGTTTTTTGTGGGGGGGGCTGTGCACACCCCCCCATGCAGGGAGCTTTGCCCTCCGCAGCTCCTACTTAAGGATTCTCAACTCCAGGGGAGTGCATGTCGGGGGGTGTGCAAAAGTAAAAAAAATAAGATTTTGGGCTGGGTGCAAGAAAAGCACAGTAGTGCCTGGACACAGACCCGAACCCAGAACCCCAGCACCGCAAGCGGAGGCCAACCCCCAACTCCATGGTGCAGCTCAACAGCCGACCACAGCGCCACCCCCTACATCCCCTCTGCCCCCTCCCAGGCCACTCTCACCATGCTTTCTCCCCCCCCATGGGCGCATACACATAACAACATCCTGTTGCTAGGGTCACCCACCCCATCACATCCGGTCGCCCTCCCTGGCCCCTCGCCTTTTGGGATTTTCACCCATATCGCATCGCTGTTTCAGACGGTGCCGTGATTCACGTGCCAACCTCACATGCTACCTGCAGACTATCTCCACTTTCTCTCCTGAGGCTAATATACTGTAGCTTCCAGTTCATTCTTGGTATTATTTAGGCTTCTTGCATTGCATAATAGATCTTCAATTTCATCGTTTCTTGCTCAATTATTAGCGCTCAATGCTTGTGTTTCTTTTTTATTTTTTATGTTATTTTTTACCTCTGATTTCATTGTCCCCTCCCACTTCATTATTAGTTTAAAGGAAAGGTCTCACTACAGTCTTTTAGTAACTTACCAAGCACTTGTGCCCCAATTTATTTAGATGTAACCTATCCTTTCTGTATAGGTGTGTTTTGTTCTAGAAATATTCCCACAGATTTACAAATGTGATTTCATGGTTATTGTACCAATTTTGCAGTCTTGTATTTTTGTTTTTTTCCATAGGGCCACTTGGGATAGGGAGCAGACTAGATATTATTGCTGTTTCACTGTTTTATTTTCCTGTCCAAAATCGAATATTTTGTGACATATATTTTTCATGATCCACTCCAACATTATTTATTCCCACATGTATAGCTACTATTGGGTTATCGCCAGTATTCTCTAAAAAGCAATGAGTTCAGACTTTTAAGTGAGCTGCTTTAGTCCCCAGGAAACAAGACAGCATACAGTTTCATTTTTTTGTGTCGCATATAGTGGTATCGCAAGCTCTGATTGTGCAATAACCCAGTACTATGACCTGTCTTTTCTTTCTTGGGTTTCTTGCCTAGTCTGTAGTTTTGTATTCATATTCATTTCTTCCTGACTGAGGGTTTCAAATCTATTTTCTAGTGGGAATTTAGGGTCAGCTCTATAAATTGCTGTTCTTCCCTTATAGGGTATTTACAGTGCCTGACAGTACACCACTCATTTTCTTCCAAGATGTCCCTGTCTTCTCTCCCTCTTTCCTTTTTGCTCTTTATGCCACTTACCAGACTAAAGTCCCCTTCTTCCCTGTTTTGTTTCTGGCTTCTGTTTTGATTGTCTTTATTCAGCTGGTCAGTTTCACTTGCTTGTGGCTTTATAAAACTTTCAGATTCCATGTGTACATGCAAATGGCACATATCTGAGTACGTAACTCCTGTACTCCTCACTTAAGCCACACATGGTTGAATCCATAGCCCACAGAAACACAGATCAGCCTACAGAGAGGAGAGGAAAGGAACCAGAGACATTCTGGGATGCATAGTGAGGACAGATACTGACCATGCAATTGAATAAATAAATAAATAAATAAATAAATAAATAAATAAATAAATAAAACAATAAAAATAAAAATGCCAGGCTGGCCTTTGAGTGGATTTCCTCCTGTGGGTGGAGCAAGGTATTGTGGATGATCATGCAACAGTCCCCCTCCACAGCCTTCACTGCCATCTTGCAGAGCAGAAGACAGCAGAAGGGGGCCAGCCAGGCCCCACAAATGCCCATCAGTGCCATGCTGTGAGGAGGAATAAGCTCTATGGCATGGTCCAGCCTGATGTAAGATCAGCACCCTCTGTATAGTCAGCATGCTACACAACAGTGTCTGTGGTTCACACGGAGCATAAACATACCTCCATGCCTGCCCCATCCCAGTCTCCTGCTAGTGAGATCTGGCATGGAGTGCTGGCACAGCAGCTACTGTGGGTGCTGCAGGGTGCTTTCCATGTATGGAGGGGGCACTCTGCATAATTTGCAAGCCCTTCAAAACTGCATAAGGGCTTTTATTCTTTTGTGGATCCGGACCTTACAATGAGGAAAAATGGGAATCTTAGAAAACAGAAGAAAGGGGGCAATTTTAAAAGGAAAAAAAGGTATACAGTAGGTACACATTTGCACCATAATATGAACTGCTGCTTTAAACGTTTGCAGTTTTTAGTATTGTGCAATGTATCTTTCAATGCAGAAATATATTCTTTTCAGGGCTTATTACATGGTCAGAGGTTCTAGTCACTAATGTATTAAACTAAACTGGGTTAAACCACACTGTACCACCATACCATCCCTAAACAATCATCTTCAAAGTTTTGGTTTATTTGGAAATCTAGCAGAAATATGGAAATTTACTGCTAACAGTTCTATAAGCAGAACAATGAAAAAAAAAACATGTTATGGTGGATGTCATGATCTAGACAATTTTTTTGTCTAATGTACATCCACAGAATTTTAATTTAACACTTAAATATCTCTTTTTTTCCTTATGTTTTTCAAAATGACTCCAACTCCTAATCTAGACTAACAACTTAAACACTATGAAATGCTGTGCTTTTAAAGCTTTCCAGTTGTTGCTGTTGGCTATTCTGGAAAATAATGGTTGCAAAAAAACAATAGTGGTCATCTGTTAAGGTTTTCATTAATCTGTAACTTTTCTATGACTGACCAGTGTTTTTTTCATACATTGCAAGGTTATGGGTCACTGTTACAGACTACCAAATTACTAAATGTCAGCACGATTTGTTAACGTAGCCTAGTTGTCAAAGAATGATAATATAGAACAAAAGTACTAGTGCTAGCACTAGTACTCAACTTACAGGGATAAATGGTGTATAATCTGATGCATCATGACATTTGTTGTGTGGGTATTTGAGATGCAATGTGGCTTTATTATTTATTATTAGGGTTGTGGGAGGAGCCTACAGCCCTTTTGTGATCAGATTGTAGCTCTAAAATGGCTGATTGTGGAATTCCCTTTTTGGACATTTGGAAGTATTCCTTCACAACTGCAAAATAGTGCACTCCCCCTCTGATTTTTGCTATTTGCTGCTCTATGTTAAAGGAGAAGTCCACCCAGAATGTGCAAAAACATATGTTATGTAGAGTGTTTTGATATGTATGTTAAGTCCTAGTGTGTCCTTCCCTCTGTCTGCTATTAGGAGTTTTTCCTAAATTAGCCTGCTAGCTGTATGGTAGTTTTGTGACCCCTGGGGATCTCCATCACAAATAGGTTTATTGGCTTTCTTTCTCCTACGATGCACCCTGGCTCATGTGACAATGATGTAGCTATGCCCTTAGATTTAGCAGGGTCTGTCACAGCTCAGACACAAATATAATACTTTAAGAGAAGTCACACTGCTAGATTTTGGGTGAGTGTAATCATTATTTTTTGATATTAGTACCTTGTCCTGCTATGTTGCAATCTATAAGATGATAGTCAATTCTTGCTACTTAGTACTGGTGCAAAAACTGAAAGTGACTGAGAGGAATAGAGTAAACAGTGACATGATTCAAATACACACACACACACACACACACACACACACACACACACACACACACACACACACACAGAGCAGAACATAGCAGGACAAGGTACTATATGAAAAAATAATAATGATTACACTCACCCAAAATCTAGCAGTGTGTCTTCTTTGGAAGAAGTATTTTCTCTTTGGCTTAGCTGTGACAGACCCTGTAGCAAGACACTGGCTTTCTGCAGGGGCAATTAGACATCACACCAAAGGGCACTCTGGGAAGACTAGAGGCCATAACAGAAACCAGAATGGCAACCTCCAAAGGCAATAAAACAGTTAGGGAAAGTTAGAAAAAACATCTCTCACAGCCAGAGGAAAAGAAAATGCTGGGAACTGATTAGAACACAGGAAAAAAGACTACTACATATCTTTTTCTGATTTTAACATGGAGTTTTCTTTTAAAGGCATCTGAAGGGAGTGGTGATGCTACTGTATTGTACCTCAGAACTTCTCAGGATAGTAACAAAAAAAAACTATAGAACCTTATAGAACAACAGAAAAAACCTTTTTAAACTGATGTTTCTATCATCTGTCCAGCTCAGTCTAATAGATTTATTCAGCAACCTAGCGGTTAACTCATTATCTGTTGCACTGAAACAGAGAGACTATAGTGTCAGATTACACACAGTGCAGCTGCTGCTAGCTGTTAGTTATCTCATTCCTATGGGCATGACAGGTTGCACACATACACACACACACACACACACACACACACACAGCAGCAGCAGCATGTACTCTGACTAAATAAATTCAAGAGGACTGAATTAGCAGCATGCCAGTTTTTTTTTTAAATAGCAATTTATTGAGAAGTATTTTCAAAGGAGATACAGATAGGAGTAGACATTTTGACGATGCAATTCCACAGTCATTAAATGCCATGATAACCATCAATGTCTTATAAGAGAAGATAGAGAGATATAAATCCGACACTAGAAAGAAAAGAAAGGGAAACAGTAGTTGGAGGTCCGAGAAGGATTAGTAAAGTATTAGATAAAAGCAAAAGAAAGGTAATAGGAGTTATTATTTAAAGAGTAGAATAGAAACACAACACAAAAAGTGGGAGAGTACCGTCTGAGATCAAAAAATCACATACAAGAGGAAGAAGACAAGGAAGAAATAGAAGAGAAGAACAAACAAACAAAAAACAAAACAGACAAAAGCGCCGTTGATACGGAGGCCCAGGCATGCCCCCTTACTGGTCACCAGGACATACTCATTCTCCCTAATAGATGTCACGTAGCAGGTCCCCCTGCTCATATTGTACTACATAAAAGCAATGTCAGATAAAAAGTTAACATGGTGACTATGAGGGACCAAATACAGTTTAAGCATACTTAGCAAGCAAGTCCATTATTGGCCTCCCCTCTTGCACAGCCATGAAGTGCAGAAAAAGTAGCCATCTCGTTTTGAACTTGTCTACAGACAATCTTAATTTGGCAGTCAAATATTCCATATCTATTATCCTGGTACAGATACCCATCCATGTTGTGAGAGTAGGCTTATCCGGGGTGAGCCATGAGAAAGTGATAGCTTTAAGAGCTGCTGCCACAAGGATTCCAAACAGGAGACGAGCAGATCTAGAAACCAACTGGGGGGGGCGGCAATCCTAATAACCAGTGCTGTGGAGAACTTGGTAGTGTTAGTTCAAAAATGTTGTTAAATTTATCAATTATTTCCCTCCAGAACTCTTGTATAACATTGCATTCCCAAAATATATGAAAGTGGGTGCCAACCAACCGACAGTGTCTCCAGCAAAGATCGGAGCGGTGCAAACCAAAATGTTTTGTCATCACAGGAACTCTAAAAAATCTAATGGCTATTTTCCAGCGAAATTCTCGCCAGAAAAGGGAGGATGTCGTAGTGTGAATGGACCCCCAAATAGAGTTCCAATCAGCATCCGACAAGATTTTCCTCATCTCCCCGTGCCGTTTCTCCTTGACCAGTTGTAAAAAATCTCCTTCAGCCTGATTCATCCCTGTGACCAACCTGGAGATTATTTTCTTTTCGTGGGCTGACTGTCTGGTCAGGAGAGAGATGCACTGAAGTACTGGGTTGCCCCCAGGTACTGTACCCATTTCAATTTGTTGTTCGTTTATATGGGCATAATGTCTAATCTGAAGATAATGAAAAAAATCCTTATTATGGAGGTTAAATTCCGTTTTTAGTTGCTGAAACAATTTGAATGAATTCTGATTAAAAAGCTGGCCTACATTAACCAACCCCATTCTTGCCCATCGATGGAAGCCCATATCCCATCTTAGTGGGCCAAAATCCAAGCAGCTCTGGATGGTTGTGCGTGGATTAAGCTTTAGACTAATGCCTAATTTTAGGTTCATATCTTTCCACACCTGCGAAATCAATCTTGTGAAAGGGTTTCTGAAATCCAACTGACCTAACCTAGGTGTGTCTAAGAAAATTAAATCTGAGATATTAGCCAGAGGGGAGTCAGCCATCTCAATCTGGACCCACCTAAGTGGGGGGTCACGGGTCATGGTCACTAGGGGTAGTAATTGTGATGCCTAAAAATATTTCTGGATATCCAGGATACCAAAACCACCCCTCTCCCTTGGGGTGACCATTATCTTCCACTTCACTCGGGATTTCCGCCCAGACCATAGGAATCTGGAGAGCGTGGACCTTACATCATGCCAGAAATTCCTGGGGGGCTTCAATGGGATGGCTCCCAGTACAAACAACAGTCAGGGAAGAATATTCATGTGAATGGACTCTCCCCTGCAAGAAATAGAAAGAGGAAGTTCCTTCCACCTATTACAATCCTCCCTGATATCCTCCAGAATCTTTAGATGATTTGTGTTATATAAAGCCTTAAAATCCCTAGGAACCCATATCCCCAGGTATCTAAAACCCATCCTGCACCATTTAATTTGTTGCACCCCTGGTAGGGGCTGATTCTTAGCCCCTTCCAGTGGGTACAGCTTGGACTTGTCTGGGTTAACCTTATAACCTGAGAGGGCGCCAAATTCAGAAAGAAAATTGAAAATCTTAGGTACCACTTCTACCAGATCTGAAATATAGAGTAAGGTATCTGCATAAAGTGAGACCTTAACCTCGACCCCCCTAATTTGCAAACCCTGAAAAAAATCCGATTGCTGGATATAAGCCGCCATGGGTTCCAAACTGAGGGCGAACAGGAGAGGGGAGAGAGGGCAGCCCTGCCTGGTACCCCGCTCAATCCCAAATTGCCCAGTGATCATACCATTCACCCAGACTCTGGCTCTCAGCTTGATGTATAAGTTAGAGATCCAGGCACGAAATCTCTCCCCAAACCCAAATACCCCCAATACTGAATCCAAGTATTCCCAGTTTAGGCGATCAAAGGTTTTCTCCGCATCCAGCGATAGTATTGCTGAAAGAGGGGAGTCAATGGGGAGCTGCACAGAGGAGATTACATTGAGGAGTAGCCTAATATTATCCTGAATATGTCTCCCAGGAATGAACCCAGTTTGGTCCATGTGGACAAGGGTGTGGACCACTCCTTGCAACCTCATGCTGATAATTTTAGCAAAAATCTTAACGTCTTGGTTAAGTAGCGAGATGGGTCTATACCCTGCACAGGAGGCGGGGTCCTTCTCGGCCTTCGGCAAAACCGAGATAATGGCCTCCTCCCATGTATCCAGAAAGGCACCTGATTCCTGGGCCACATTGCAAACTCTAGTAAGCAAAGGAACCAGGTCTTCCTGAAACTGCTTATAATATTCAGAAGTGAACCCGTCCGGTCTGAGGGCCCTCCCAGAACCCAGGGATTTAATGGTGGCTCGCACCTCTGTTTCCATAAAGGAAGCCTCTAAGGCTGCCTTTGGACATCCGATAATACAGGGAGCTTTACCTCCTGCAGAAACTCCTTAATTTTTCTGTTATGATCTGGTGTTTGTTCTTTCTTATATAGTTGTTCATAAAACTTTGCAAACTCCTGTGTAATTTCGCCAGGGAGGGTCCTGCAGGGGAGGTTAGGATAATCCGAGCTTACCCTAGCTACATACCTAACAGCTGCCTGTTTACGGAGTCGGAGCACCAGCAGTTTGCTGGCCCTTTCTCTCCTGTCATAGTAACGTTGCCCAGCATATCTAAGGGAATTCTCCACCGGCCTTTGTAGTAAAGAATTGTACATCTCCCTTGTCTCCCTTAGTTTCTTCAACACCCTCTGGGATCCAGTACGTTTATGGGCTGCCTCTAGGTCTGCAATAGGGGCAAGAGCCTCCTTAGTGCAAGGCTGAAACTGTTTATTTCTGTGGGAAGCAAAGGCAATCATATGACCCCTCACTACTGCCTTCAGAACATCCCATAGGAATTTAGGTCTTGAGACTGCCTCAGTATTTTCTTTAAGGTAACATTGGATAACTCTCCTCGTCAACTCGGTGTATTGTTTATCATTAATTAATCCCAGGTCAAACCTCCATAATCCCCCCCGTCAACATCCCAGGTGAGCTTTGCTTTAATCATGGCATGATAGGAAATGGTTATGGGGAGGATAGATATATCTCTGAAGGAATGCGCATCATTTTTCTGAGTATAAAATCTGTCCAATCTTGAGTATGTATTCGAGACAGGAGAAAAAAAAGTAAAGTCTTTCGCAGAAGGATTACACTGTCGCCACGGGTCTATTAATCCGGCTTCCTCAATCAGGTTGCGGAGTAAACAGGAACACGACTTGGACCCTGGGGTTTTGGTAGCACTCCTATCCATACTCACATCCTCGACACAATTCCAATCCCCCATTAAAATAACCTGGCCAGGGGGTAAGCCGGCAACTGAGTCAAAAAGAGACCGGAACAACTCTCCCAAGGGTGGAGTGGGGGCATAAACTCCCACCAAATGGATCGTTTGCCCTTTGTAAACTCCTGAGACTGTCAGTTGGTGGCCATGCCCTGATTTGGTCACCTTTTGAATCTGAAACGGAAGGCCTCTACGAAATAGGATTGCCACCGCTCCTCTTTTAAGTTGTGGGTGCTCATGAAAGTGAACCGCACCCACCCATTCTCTGCGTAATTTCATATGCTCTCTCAGGGTAAGCTTCGTCTCCTGCAGGCAGGCAATATCACACCTTTCCCTGTTAAATTCTGCCAATATCTTTGCATGCTTAATCACATTATTAATCCCTTTAACATTCAGGGAGCCTGTAGTCAACTCAGCCATACCTTGTTTGTAAGCCAAATTACAACATTCTTACTGATCTTACATCCAACCAGAAAATAATGGCAACCAAGCACACATAGAGGTACTCTCCCAAAAGTAAAAAAAGAACAGAGAAGAAAGAGAAAGAAGAAAACAGGTAGAACATCAGACATCACAGCCATTCAAACGCACTCTTAATCCAAAGGCTTGTGGGCCCAGCACCAATGGCACCGGGTCTACCTCCCCTACGGGACTGCAACAACAAACAGTTGCTGCAAGTAAGATCTATGGAAACCTGGGTCATCGACTGCACCAAAAAATTTTGGCTCAGTCGGCCCCCAGGTGCACGGTGGGGGGAACAACTATTGCCCCCCTAGAGGGAACAACACTCCACACAAAGTGGAAGGGTCAGATGGCTCCCCCTCTCAAGGGAATCCCTAGCCCATGCCCTCTCTTTATGTATTGAAAAAACTTCCGGGAGGGGGTATGAAAACAAAACACCCCTCAATCCACTGGTGCCAACTCCATCGCGAGATCATTATTATCCCCTCAGTTCCCTTATCCCTCATGTGAATCCTGTTGGAGAATCCAGCCCAATTTAATCCATAGGAGGGGGAGAGGAAAAGAGAGAGAGAGAAAGAGAGAAAAAAAAGAACCCCCCAACAACCCTCCACGAACCCCCCACCTAATATTTTCTTCTGGTATGACAGAACCCCCACCCTATTAATGACATCATCAGGCTGGAGGGTTGTCTACCACAAGATCTGGTTACCCCTTTAAGAGACCCAATGGCTCATAGCAAAAAAGCATGGTTCATGGAGAGGGAGGAAAGTGTAGGCCACCCTCACATAAACAGTGTGTGGCACTGGTCATTAATCCGGGATATTGACGTTCCCCTGCCCCCCCAGTAAATACACTGGAGGGAGGGTACAGGAGTGATCAGGCTGTTCCCAAGTGCTCCCCTGATTCCCTCTATACACCACCAAGGCCCCAGACAAGAGAACCGAACCCTGCCACTCCGAAAGGTCCAGTAATGCTAATGTGAGATGGGTGGTCCTCCTCGCCCTCCAGTACTACTACCACCACTTCCAAAAAAACCCTCCATCTGTATTATTGAGCCTACACCCCCCCATTGCAACATCAGATCCCCCTTCCACCCCTGGCAATAACACCTACTGCTGATGTGGAGAAATACAAGGTAGGCCAAGAAAAAAAAAAACCTCCACAAATTCGAGGGGATCATAATATAAGCTGGACTCCAGGAAGGAGTCCCCCCTAAAGTGCTGTCGGGTGAAGTTCAACTGCCAGAACAAAAAGGTCCGCCCATACAAAACCCCGCTCCACATGCCGAGGCCAAGGCTCCCGTGACCCCCCAACCCCGAGCAGGAGAGCCACCAGAGACATGGAGCCAGCGGAGGAGACCAAGAAGGGGCAAAGGCCCACAGGTAAACCCACTAACCACCTGGTCTCTCCATACTGAGCCTATTAATGTTAGCTAATGGTACAAAACATCATCATAGCCAGGTTAAGATAGTGTTCAACAGTCAGAGCATTGGTGGGTTAAATATGACACCAAGTGAACGTCACAATGCTTCAACCAGTCTCTTCTGAAGTATTCTTTCTAAGAAGCCACTTGGATAAGTCCGCATGCAAAGGTACCACTGAATCCATCCTTGTGTGAGGCCGATTAGTGTCCTTGGAACCTGGAACCACTGCCCACAACAACTGCTCAACTTCTTTCTCAGTGATCTCTTCTTTAATGTCAGGGACTGAGATACTGTTAGCTTCCAAAAAATCACAAGCCGCCAGCAATGAATCACAGATTTTTGGGCCCTCAGGTGTTTCTAACCACAATCTGGCTGGGTATCATAACTGGGCTTTCCAACCCCTCTCTCTGAGCTGTTTAATCACTCCCAACACTTTCTTCTGATGCTGGGCCAAAGCTGGGGGGAAGTCTTGGTCCACAAATACCTTTGTGCCATCAGAATTCAGGTCTTTCTTTGCCCATGCCAATCGCAAGATCCTTTCTTTAGTCGGAAATCTCAGGAATTTAATGATAATGGCTCTTGGGGGAGCCCCCTGTCTGGGCTTCAGTGCGAGGGCCCTGTGAGCTCTTTCGATCTCTAATGGGGGGTCTTCTCCCAATTGTAATTCAGTCTTTGACCAGCAGTCCATAAAAGCGACCATGTCTGCCTGCTCGGCTCCCTCTGGGATACCAACCACTCTGATATTGTTCTATCTAGAGCGCGCCTCCGTATCCTTGGCTCTTGCAGTTAAAAATGTCTCCCTTGCATACAGAAATGACAGGGATCTTCCAAAAGCCATATGTTCCGATTGCAACCCCTCGAGGTGCTGTTCAACTGAGGTGGTTCTCGATTCCAGTTTCTTGAAATCCTTCTGAATATCTGTAACTTTAGCATCTATTTTGTGAAGCAACTTAATAATTTTCCTTGATTCAGCTCTGGTACTAGTCGAGCCCGAGTCAGAACATGAATCGTCGGCTCTCGATACTGAGAGAGCTGATGAGCGCGAGGGGGCTGGGCTGAGGCCTTCCATACGTCTTCCTCACTGATTCTCTGAGAAGACTTTTGCCATTAATGAACCTCTTTTTTTCGTCTGAACCATCGTAGGGCATTAACCCGATCTGACTCACTGCTTAAAACCCCAGGATGCGTCTGATGAACGTTGGATTCTCCTGTAGAGTTGTATTAGGGGATCGGAGAAATGAGTTAAGCTGCCATTGTCACCAGCTACGTCACCGGAAGAGCATGCCAGTTTTTGATGATTGTGATTGAACAGCACTATACAGCACCAACAAGAAAATAACTTCGATCATTTTCTAGCTTTTCACAACCCTATCGGCTCTGGCTAGAGTTTGGTTTTTATTGTCTTGGTTTTGGTGTTTGCATCTTGTATATGCTACTCTGCATTTATGTACTGTAATAAATTGGTTGCCTAAAATGTAATGATACAGTGCTAACACAAAAGTGAAAACAAATGCTATCATCATTTTGACTGCGTGTTTTAGGGACTAGACTACCTTATCTGGGATAGCTGTAGTCTACCGGTTAGAACACTGAGTTGTCAAACAGGAGATCCAAATTTCAAATCTTACTATAGCCACTGACTCACTGCATGATTTTGAAAATACTCCATTGACCTATCTGTAATTTAGTTCTCCCAACTGGTAAACTGGTAGAACCATAACTCCAGTGAAAATGAGATGTAACATTTCAGTTGGGTTTTCCTGTACAAATAAACTGTAAAATGATCTTTGTAATTATAGGACTGGCAGCATGCCTTCTTTTATTGAACACACCTGGATGGAGAAAGTTATAAAAGTGTAATAAAATGTACTTATGGCGTTTGCTAAATATACTGTAGTATCATACCCCAGGCAGGCCAAAAGGGGATGTGAGAACTAGTTCTAAACAGATTAGAACCCATGTATAACCCAGGGATTTTAGTTCTGATTTAGAACTAAAACACCCATGAGTTCTAAGAGTTAAAGGTTCTAAATACTATGTACAGTTGTTCAGACATTTAAAAATGGGAGATGCTAGTCTGGAAAAACAAACAAATTATTGGGAATTACATCTCATAATGGTTTAGTGAGGCACACATGAGAATGAAAATTCTGAATGGCACACAGTGTTTCCCTTTCTTTTCTGCATGTGTAGTGAACAGAATATATATAGTGCTATGGTATAGAAGGTAGGTAATTTTTGTCTATTTTTTACCTCTCAGTAACAGTCTCTCTCTTTCTGTTCTTTTTCTCTGAAACACAAACATACAGACATACAGTACACACACACACACATGCATGCATGCACACACGTGCGCACGCACACACACACACACACACACGGTCTCTCTCTCTCTCTCTGTCTTTCTCTCCAGACCTGTTCCAATACAGCTTGAGTTCTAAAGAAGAGTAAAATCCTTGAACTATTTCAAAAAGTTGTAATCCAGAAGTAGAACATAACTTCAGTGGGTTCTAACAACTCTAAGATCAAGTAGATTTGCCATTAAGACTGTACTGTATATTATTTTTTATTAGAAATATTCCTTATACAAACAGCTTCATGTTCTAAGAGTATTATAACGGGGCACTGTATTGTAGTTATTGGTATATTCAAATTAAAATAAGGATATGACCTGCAAATGCCATCATCTATGTTTAATTTTTACGTTGGCTGCACTTGCACACCCAACGTTTTGTGGCAAGGATAGGGGATTCCATGGGTGTGTCACTGCCGAGCCCATTGCATTTCACAGAAGCAAGGGCTCGGCAGTCTACACCAATATCCATGAGCTGTGGTCCTGACATCACTCTCTGCTTGGTGGGCTGAAACTTTGTGTATTTCAGAGGACCAAAGCCCCTCCAATCAAAGAGGGCTTTGGTCCTTTGATTTGCATAAGCCATCAGCAAACAGCTGAGTGGCTTTCAAAGGAGCCTGTCAGTCTTGTTAAGGAGTGGAACTGGACACATCTGGGCAGCCTAGCCTGAAAGCATTCCTGCTTCAGAAAGCACTGGGTTCCATCTGTGTTGAAGCTGCAGCCCCTCTCCGTGTATGTGCAACAACCCCATGAAATGCCCTAACCCCGACTTCCCACTAACCCCATCATGGTTTGTATCCCACCCCAGACACACTACCAATGGAAACACTATGGCAGTAACAAGGGTGGTAACCATGGCACTTGACCCCAAACATTCTTCCTACAGTTATCTCACTGTGACCCCCCAGCTCATATAGAATAGTGTATGGGTGACCATACACAACAAGGCTATGTTTCCTTCAAGGGGATGTGATGATGTCATACAGACCTCGAGAGCTAAGCTCGAGAGGTCCGTTTAACATCATCACATCCCCGAGATGGAAATAAAGCCTAGTTGTGTCTGGTCACCCATATACTATTTTATATAGTACATGGTTCCCAGAAATGTCTACAGTTTAATTTAAATACAAGGTTTCATACCTTGTGTTCATACACTCGCTTGCTCCCTGTCATCACTGCAGTCCCGCTCTGCCTCCAGTCCTCTCTACGGTTCCGCTCACCACCCCATATTTCAAAGCGCGAGTTATTTTAAAAAAAAAAAAAGAAAAATGCCAAACTGATAGTTTGGACACACGGAGCCAACAATGGCAGTTTGTGTCCAAACTATCTTAGTGAAACGCGTGCCCCTCCGCTCGCTAAGCGGTGCCGTCAGTTTACCCCGTTTGTTTTTTTTAACACTTAGCTGCTTTAGCCAATCAGGTAACAGCTCAAGGGAGAGAAGTTGTAGTATCGTTGTGATGTCAGAACGATACTACAGCAACTTTTCTTGACCTTTGAACTGTCCTACAACAGCTTTTGGAAAGCCATCGCTTTTTATCCACAATAAGTCCTAACCGTATACTATAAGCCATTACTGTCTGCCCTTCCCATGCATAGGACTGGAAGCACCAAGATATCTCATCAGTGAGAATGCTGGCCTCCCCCACAGCGATGGCACAATACCAGAGCAGGTATTGTGCCACCTACTCCCCATGTGGGGGACTTTGCCCCCCACATCCCCGGGACTCTAGGATTCCAACTCCAGGTCGGAGTTGGTCTGGGGAGGGGGCGGAACACTGGAGGAAGGCAAAACATAGAAAAAGGACCATTACTGTGAATGTTGCCATAATGGTCTTTTTCTGTGTTTCTCTGTCGGGGTGTCGACCACGAGGGGTGATACGCATAGGACCTGCCATTGCTCCCACTGCCATGAGCTTGTCAGCAAACTGAAAGCCCATCAAACCCACTGAACCACCATGGTGGCCATCATTCATTCCAGATTTGAACCCTTCCAGCGTGTAGGCTCCAAAAGTGGAGCGGAGAAGGATCTGGATTCGAAACTGTAAGGAGGAGTGCGGTGTCATGGCTGTAGCACTAGTGGATTCCTAGGAATAGCCTTTTAATGGGAGCTGACCAGCAATTTAGGATAGGATGAACAAACTCCGGTAGGTGTCCTGTCCAGCAGTCAGCCACCATTTGCAACTCTGCCCCTGAAACAACACTACTGTATAAAAACTGCTGGTGAGTGTTGTTGTCTCACCCAATGCAGACCTGATGGACTGTAGATGAATGCCTTAGTCACTGCAGAGGGACAGTTGCAGATTTTCTGAATAACAAAGGGAGAGCACCTTGTATTAAACAACATTCAGGGCATATCACAATCATACTTTGTGAGCTGTCAGCATTAAAATGTGTTGTACTGACCTTTAAACAGGTAACAAATGGTCATAATGTGTAGGACATTCCTTATATAAAGAATAAGGGCCTGGTATGAAAGATTTCTGACATTAAAATGACAATCTGTGGTGGAGAAAATCCAGACATTATCGTTCATTCAAGTACAGTTCTGACACAAAACATGCTCCTTTCTGTCTAAGTTCAAAATGGTGAACTTTTAAATCTGTGCTGTGCAGTTTCCCATATGACCAAGTCACTTAGCTCCTTTGGGTGTACGGTTTCTTTTTTTGTTACACCTATTTTTTGATATACGGCATTTTTACAGGCTTTACTGTACGTGTGTTATGCTCAGGTTTTCTTAAAAGGTAACTACGTTGAAGTCTTGAGCTTGAGGTCATGTAATGCAAATACAATATGCATGCTCCTGTTGTATTTGTGCATTTTTGTGTTCATGTTCAATCACTTAAGGTGGCAGTAGCTGCACATGGAACGATGGTCCCTGGTTGAATGGGGACTGGTAGCAGGCACATCTTCTAATATGTTTCTCACCAAATAAAGATTGCCATTGTCCCATGTTGATTTGCCATTTCCCCATAACCACATAAGGATTTTTCTTTATTCTCCTGTAGATTGTGTTTTTGTCTCTGCTGCCTCTACCCTAAGTTTTCAGAGCCCCAACATTCAGTGGTAAATTTTATGATGCCATTTAGTTACAGTAAAGTTTTTCTCCTGTTGGAGAAGATATGCAGCAATTACAGATTAAGGACCAAAACGACATCATTAAAGTATTATGGGCTTGGGAGACCAGTGATGGGGCAGCAGTAAAAAGCAATATGTTTTTTCTGCTCTATGGTGAGCCAAAGTAACTTTGTTTTTTACTTAATGCAGTTTCTGTAGCTAGTACATGCTACTGGTGACAAAAATGATATTCCACAGTGTGCAGTGTGCTCCTTAACAATATTCTGGTGATATAAAATTCATGACAAGATTAGATCAAGGCACTTAACAAACCAATTATGTATACAGTAGAGGCTGCTCTGGCTGCAGTGAATAAACAAGGGGAGGGTGAATGAGACATTGAAACAATAGCCTGTATTGTTACTAGCTGATGTTTGAATGCAAAGTACTTACATATGAAGGAGGCGTACTAAATATAAGCAGTCCTCTGACTGCTGACAGTTATTGGACTTTTGTCTTTTACTTTTTACGTTGACTGTGCTTGTGCACCCAAAATTTTGTGGCAAGGATAGGAGATTTTGAGGGTTTGTCACTGCCACGCCTATTGCAGTTCACAAAAGAAAGGGCTCAGCAGTCTACACCAATGATCATGAGTTGTGGTCCTGACATCACTGTCTGGTGGGCTGAAACTTTTTCGTATTTCAAAGGATCGAAGCCACTCCAGTCAAAGAGGGTTTTGGTTTATGATTTGCATGAAGTCATCTTCAAACAGCTGAGTGACTTTCAATGGAGCCTGTCAGTCTTGTTGAGGAGGGGAACTGGTCACATCTGGGTAGCTGAGCTTGAAAGCATTCCCGCTTCAGAAAGCACTGGGTGCCATCTGTGTTGCAGCTGCAGCCCCTGTCTGTGTATGTGCAACAACCTCATGAAATACCCTAACCCCAACTTCCACTAACCCCTCCATGGTTTGTATCCCACTCCAGACACACTAACAACTGAAGCAACAAGGGTGGTTACCACGGCACTTGACCCCAAACAATCTACAAAAATAGGCAAAGATCACAATATAAAAAAACAAGACCAGCCTTGTTGGCACTAGTCAAATCTTATTTAACCCTGTATTTTCAGTGTGGCTTTTTTTTCACCTCACTTAATGAACCTGACAGCTGTTGTTTTTCAAATCCCTCCTGATACATCATTTCATAGTGCAATAGTTTTCTTTTTTACAGGTACATTGGGGGGGGGATGATTGACCATTTGTTTATTACAGGATTAAACATTTTATTTTTCACAGATACCAGGATGTCATGGGAGGAAGGAAGTGGATGACATTGGTGCTAATAGGGTGATGGGGTTACATAAAGTAAATGGTTACGTAAACTAAGTGGTCACCAGGCTTGGGTAACCAGGTGGCTTAATCAGTTTTAATTATAACAATGGCCACCGGGCTTGGCCATTCAGGTGGCCATATAAAGAGGAGGAGGGAGAACAATAGATTGGGGGGGTGCTTAAGGGCAACCATGTTTGGGTATCTCGTTGGCCAAACAAAGGGAGTGGGAGTTGCGTTCATGATATGAGTCACAAAAACACCTTTTTTTATTTTTTTGTCATAACTTGGCCATTTGTGGTCTGATTGACACATAATTTTAGGGTGGGCACTTCGGCACCCCGCCTCATGGATACATACTATAAATGTCATTTTGGCATGCATTAACAAAATTACATGTGTCCATGCAGTGGTGTGCCAACATGCCTATCCTGAAACAAATGACATTTTGGCCAATATACTATAAATGGCACATGTCATATCCATAAGGCAAATCCTAAAACAAGTATCTTCAAAATTTGGGGTCAGAATTGCAAAAACCAAACTGTTTAACAAGCAGCCAATGTTTGGGATTGACAAATGCTTGTCTTTAATTCATTTGAGATTTATTTAGGCCAGTTGCTGGTTCACTGTAGCAGTTCTTGTTGACATTTTCCTTGACTCTTCCTCCTTTCAGTGACATTGTGTGTTCCTTTGTTCCTCATCTTTGGGCATGTTGAACAGCTGCATTTGGTCAGAGGATGTGTTCCCTTTCAGAAATGTGAAGAACATGATCATGCCCCTTCTGTCTTTTTCATGAAGAACAGACCCAGTTTGGTTAGTCACACTACATAACCCATGTTTTTCCATCCTTCACCTACCATGGTCAATATCTTTCTTCAGGTATGAGGATCAGAACTGCACACTGTGTTTGAAATAGGACCTGACCAAGGGTTTGTAAAAGGGAATGACAGTGTCTTTTATAGTGAATTTCTCTCGCATGAGTAAAACTTTGAAAAATATAAAATATTTAGAAACAATTTGACTTATATTTTATATATTGCTTGCAATTCTCTCCTTTGTTCTTCATTACTAGCTTAACTTGAATGACAAGATTATCTTTGTCCCCTAGAAGTCATCTGCCACTATTGCTTAATCCTTTGCTGAAATCATAACCTTCTGTTCATGCCATCATACATTGTTTGGAAATTGTTCTGATGTTACAGAGGATTGAGATTCATGAAAGGGTTAAACACTGGAGTGTGATTGCTTGTAGGAGACAAGAATCATGTTTTCATGTAAATGAGCTTAGAAATGAATAATAAAAGGACAGATTTACAGAAAAGCTATCAAATTTAAGTGGGATGGCATCTAAATTTATGGGGCAGGATTTTCAAAGAGCTTCTAGATCGATGCAAATATGAAGTGATCTAGGGCTACGGCGAACCCCGACTGCATCAGGGACCCTGTATCGTATTCAGAAAGAACAAGGCACCTGTGCCACATTTCAGGGTGTTGCCACATCGGCAGATGTGCGCCAAAGCTGTGGACACACCTATGGGACCTGCCACGGGGATCTGGCTGTTCTCCACCCATTGCAACTGCAGAGGTGCAGGGATGGTTGGGGTATGGGAGTACACACCTGGCAGGCATGTGGAGTGGGGGGAAGCATGCCCATATGGGACCATGGCACTGTGTGTCTCCCTATCCCCCTCCCCATTCTGTGCCAATTGCAGTATTGCGCTCATATCAGCACCCCTGCTGGGTGCAGCTGCACTATTATGCATGCCCATCTCCCTCTTCACCCCCACTATGGCACCCCCTGCCCATGCCACCCCATACACCTATGGCAGGGCCCCCTACAGAAGTGGCCACAACATCTGCCAGTGGCCCAAGGGGATTAGACCAGTTCATTGTTGTTCTATCTGAAGCCCCTTGCTGCATCCATGGTGGGGCTTCTTGAATCCCAGGAAAGGGAATTTTGCAGCCCGCAATGGCGTAAGCCCCCTTGCAACATGTATCACCCTCATTCATGTCACAAGGGGGGGGCAATGTGCTGGTCTGCCACAGTGGGTCCCGATTCAGATGCAAGCCACATTTCTGAATCAGGACCGCAGCATCCTTTGCTGCAAGGTGCAAGATACATTGGCACCCTTTGCTGCAATCTCCTTGCGCATTCATATTGCTTTGAAAATCTGGCCCATGGTTTTAATGATTTCTCATAAGTGATAAAATCAGTTTAACCTGCTTATGAAGTTTCTCTTGATGCATGCTCTGATTTTGTTTGCCTTGATGGCTGTACACGCACACTGTTGATCCAATTTAAAGGAGGACTACAGTCAAAAGTGGCAAAAACATGCATTATGCAAAGTGTTTTGATTTTTTGTATAGTCCTGGTGTATCCTTTCCTCTATTTGCTATCAAGAGTTTTTCTAAATTAGCCTGCTAGTTATATGGTGATTTTATGTCCCCTGGGGATATCTGTCTTAGTATAGTTTATTGCTCTTCTTTTTACTATAATGTCTCTTGTCCCAAGTGACAGTAATGCATTCAGGACCACTGATTCAGGAAATACTGGAGATAGGAGCCTGATGTTCTAGTCTCCACTAAATAGCTCTAATTCTATATTTTTGTTTCCTGTGTGTCAGGTCTAGTCAGCATGAGTAAATGTTTTCATTTTAAAACTTCATTCTATTGAACTACACACACAGCCATAAAAAAGCAGACAAATCACCCCAATCATCAATGCTATAATTAGTAAAGGCTCTAGCTGTTTTCTTACAGAATAACAAACTCCATTAGCCCTCAAGTATTTTTCTAAACTGTTAATATAACCACTGGATAAGGAAGGTTACTTAAAATCACAGCTCTGCTGTTGTAAAATTGACTTTAAACCAGTGCTTGCAGAATCCATGGTCCTGGATACATCATTGCCACATGGTGCAGGAGACACTGTAGGAACAAGAAGAGCAACAAAGCATGCTAAGATGGAGATCCCCAGGGTCCAGAAAACTGCCATAAAACTAGCAGGGTAATTTAGAAAAGAAAGCTCCCAATAACAGACAAAGGGAAGGACACACTAGGACTACGCACACAAAACAAAACACTGTTTACAACATACGTGTTTGTAAATTCTGACTATAGTACTCCTTTAAATTTGTTGCTGCTCAATACTCCAGAAGTGTTTTCTGTTTGGTTTCAGTAATCTCTTTGCCATTTAGTTAGTACCTTGGTTTATAGTCTACATTTCTAAATGCATCACATTGCATTTCACAACATTGACATTCATTTGTCATTTCTCTGCCCACTTCACAAAATATGTTCAAATTTTTTCAGCATGTCAATTATTAATTTGTTTTCCATAGAGATGTTACCACCCTGGGAGCCTTGGATGGCTTATCAGCCCTCTCCTCTATCCCCTGAGCCAGCAACTGCCTCCACAGGGACCTACCTGGCCATGAAGTACCCATATGGATTTCCCCTTCTGGCATGGCCAGATGAGGGATGGCTGTCCCCCCAAGAAAATGATCCAGTGTGGACCAAGAGGTTCCAAATTGTGGTAAAGGTCCAGGGCTGGATGTGCAGGGCTTCATTAAACCCCAGCTCCCAATTTTATGTTTTTCTCCCAGTTTCCCCTGCTGAGGCCAGATGTGAATGCATGCATGTGGAGGCATGCACTCATCACAAAACCACAGCCCCTACCTTTGTGCTGCCTATGCCTGTACCACCACCAGCTTTCTACCTGGTGGCAGTCAGAGGTTGGGCCATGAAGCCTTCCCTCCCCAGGAGGGGAGAGCAGCTTGATCCTCTGTTGCCCGGGCTGACATCCAGTAACCTGAATCAGCATCCCAAGCCAGGTCACCAGTGTGGCAACAGATAAGGGGCCAGATTTTTAAAGATTCCTGAGAATGACACAAGTTGGGTCAACCCAGGGATGCAGCAAACTCTGGCTGTGCCAGGGACCTTGAGTCCGATTCTGTAAAAATCAGGGACCTCGAGCCAAACTCCCTGGGTTTGACACATGTCACCCACTGTGCCAAACAGGTGGCACACCTGCAGTAATTGCTGCAGGGATCCGGCCCCCCACCCTGTGCAAAACTAGCAGAGCCGAGATGGTTGGGGGGTTGAAACTGTTCACTAGAAGGGGGCAAGATGCATAAGGAATGGGTGGTGGCAGAGGATGAGTTGGGGACAGAGCTGTGACTGCCTATTACTGAAGTGGCATCTGGCGGGGTGCATGTACAGCGTTATACATCTCATAAATGCCAGCATATCCACGTATTGTACTACAATGTACAGTGCATAGTACCCATGCAGTATATACATTTCCAGCCCTAAAGCAACACAATTCAAGAGAGGACAGTGATAAATCAGCAGAGTGTGGTAGCATTTTGCATCAAAACACAGCAGACTGCAGGTGTGTACAGTGATAAGACATCACTGTACAGTAGGGCTGTCTGCTGTGTTCCGGGTGCAATATGCTGCTGCATTCTGCTGATTTATCACTGAGCCCTCCTGTATTGTGTTTCTTTAGGGCTGGAAATGTACATACTGAATGGGTACTAGGTGCCGTACATTGTAGTACAGCACATGGACGTGCTGGCATTTATGAGATGTATAATGCTGTACACACACACCCCGCCGTGTGTCACTTCAGTAATAGGCAATCACAGCTTTATCCCTGGCTCATACTCTGCCACCCCTATCCCTTATGCCCCTGGCCACCCAATATCCACCCTGTCCCAGTGGCGCTAGCAACTTAGATCACCTCCTGGCTGGTTTAAGTGGTGCCCTTTACTGTATCCATGGCAGGGCTTCTAGAATTCTTAAAAAGGGGATATTGCAGCCCAGCCATGGTGCACACCTCCTTGTGACCTGGCACACCCTGATGTAGGTTACAAAGGTGGCACAGGCCCACTTTGGCACAGCGGCTCCTCATTCTGACACAGACCACATTTCAGAATCGGGAATGCCACATCTTTTGATGCAAGGTGCCATTTGCATCATTTCAATTTGACACAGACACCTTGCATTATTCTTCACACTTTGAAAATCCAGCCCATGTTGTGTAGCACTCTATCCCTCTGCATCATCTGGGGTGGTTTTGTTTGTCAATTATTTTTTGTTGCAATGTACCTACCATTCCCATGTTGGTGTCATCAGTAAACTTGGCAATTTAACTGTTTGTGGCCACCTACAGGTCACTTATATTGTATCAGATCCTAATGTAATATGATGTTTAACTATAGATTAATTGTTTATGAATTTATGTTTTATGCATGTATGTGCATAAACAATAAAATATAAATTAAAAAATAAATACACTAAAACATGTAGGTTCCAGGATGGACCCTTGTGGAACCATACTTGACACTTGTTTATATGTTGATAGGTTTCCATTTATTGTGACCATTTGTTTCCTATCCTGCAACCAGTTTATAATCCATTTCATCACATCTCCAGTTATACCTAACTATTTCAGGTTTATGAACTAGCCCTCTGTATGATATAGCATCAAATGCATAGCAGAAGTCCAGATATACAACATCCACAGTTTTTCCCACATACAGTTAATTGCTGAAATTTTTTTTAAAAAGTGCTGAGATTTTTTTGGCATGATTTCTCCTTACAGAGGCCATATTGAATCATTGAATTCAGTTGTTTTTTGTACATGTTTAACAATTCTGTTTCTTTTTAACCGTCTCAAGCAATTTACTTGATATGAAATTAAAAAAATCTGTATATGTGGGCATACAGGATTTTTTGTAAGTGTTAACAATTCTGTTTCTTTTTCAAGTTCAAGTTCAAGTTTATTGCAGGAAAACTCCATTGAGCAAGCTCATTCACAAGGAGGTGCTGTGACATTAACTGTTTCAAGCAACTTACTTGATATTACATAAAAAAATCTGTATATGTGGGCAAACCAGGTCCTATTACATGACACCACTATGCATCACAATGTGAGCACCACTATGAATTCACCACTATGAACTGTCACTCATGTGAGTTTCCATTTTACAAAAAACGGTTGAAACAAATGTTTAAGCCCCTTCCAGAATCTGAAGTGCTGATCCTTTGCCTGCTATGTGAACACACATTCAATATGCCCCTGAGCTGCAGCTAAGCAGGCTGCAGTTCTTATGGCATTGAAGTTATATCACATTCTGCAAAACAGACAACTGGAGATCTAATCCAAGCAGGTGATTTACCTTCACAAATTGTTCTTAGCTAAATTTGCTTCTCATATAATTTGCTATTCTAACTCCACACCACCATAAGTCACCATTCAAGTGAGTTTCCATCTTATAAAAAAAAAATAGAAAAAAACATTTAAGTACCTGCCTGGATTTGAACTGTGTCTACCTGTATTTGAACCACTGATTCCTTGCCAGCTAAGCAAACACGGACATTCAGTGTACTACTGAGCTACACATAAGTGAGTTGCAGTTCCTATGATAAAGAGGTTCTATCACGTTCTGCAAAACAGGGAACTGGGGGATCTAATCACAGCAGGCAATTTACTTTCACAAATTGTTGTTATTCACTAAATTTACTTCTCATATAATTTACTATCCAACTCCACACCACCATGAATCACCACTCAAGAGAGTTTCCATCTTACAAAGAAAATGTTCGAGTCCCTGCCAGGATCTGAACCACTGATTCTTTGCCTGCTAAATAAACAAATTTTCAGTGTGCCACTGAGCTACAGGTAAGTGGGTTGCAGTTTCTATGGTAAAGAGGTTATGTCACAACCTTCAAAACAGGTAACTTGAATTATATTCAAATCTAGACAAGCATCAGCTGGGACTAATTTAATTAACTACAAAATACTGTAGAATTAAGTTCAAGTTAGCTGAAAGTCTGCTATTTAGCTCTGCTGAAATCTGTCACTACATCGGCAACGACATCTAACAATTTTTCTCATACAACAAAAGTTGTGGTGAGAAAGGAAAGAAAAGTGCGATAAAGGGGATCAAACCCAGACTTGTGCAGATCTGAAACCCTATGGCTAGACCTAAAAGCCCTATTATTGCCATCACCAGTGGCATCATATGGTCAAATCACTCACACCGAATGTAATCTTAAACTTGTCTAAATGCACATAAAAGTATGCATGACCACAATAGGTGCTAACAGCTATGCTATTTGCACCTAAAAACTAACCAGACCTGTAAAAAAGTGACCCTAACCTAAACAGTCCAAAATCAATTCCTCAGCATCACTTACCACACTGCCATGTCCGTCAGTGCTCAAGCTCTCCAGTAGTCACCAAATACATTTTGGATGCTGCTGCCTCCACACATTTATCCTCTATGCTGCTCCTGGTCCATACTGATTCTTCACATGAAGTCACTCTTTACAGCTGCTACCAGCCTGACATGCCACTCCTAAGTTCTGCTCCAGACTATAGACAGCTTACTGCCACTTCTAAACTGCAAATTACAAATGGATACAGCACTCTTGACCACAAAATAATCACTGCTGCACTCACTTGACCTTACAGTAACACCAACACTGCATCACATGATCATTCAGACCCAGAAGAATAGCACACCAATGATTTGTCAAGGTTCCAGGGTCTTCGAACCATATTTTTTATTGAACTACTTTAGGTGCTTTGTGTTGCAACCCTAATAAGTGCATCAGTGTATGCTTTACAACTAATTTTCTTAGCTTTTGAAAAAGATATTTAACAACTGACACCTTTAGATTTTACCTTCCTATTCCATTTGATGAACACTGCATACTGATACTCACTACACCAGGCCTATAGTTGGCTTTAGGAGTGGACCTGTGGGCCAGTCACAAAGCCTGGTACACTTATCTGGTTATAAATACAGACATACATACATAAATACATCTATCAGTCACTAAATCAATCAATCAATCACTCAGCCAATCAATCAATCAAGCATTTGCAGAATGACACTTATTATAGAAGACCTGAAACTTGCTTTGCAGTCTGCTTGTGAAGCAATTTCATAGTGATGCACTCTGTGCCACACCTTTGCCTTGCTTCAAGAGTTGCTCTGTATGTGTAGCCATGTAGATTTTTGTTGTTGTGAGACTGTCACAAAAGTGAGGTTGTATGTCACCAAAGTAGTAATGTATCACAAAAGTATTTTTAATAGTGATGAAAGTGGTGCCTGTTTTTGTAAATGCTTCAATCTAATTTCATTCATTTGTTTTACTTTTCTATGAAAAACACATGAAGAATCCACAATAAACACTATAATGTGGATCAGGCAAGTTTTAGACTTCTATTCAGACAGATTTTCTTGCTCTTGATGCACAAAGTTTTCTGTTTTTCCCTACTTTCATAACTACTAAGACTCATTAAAGTGTGTTTGAAAGCCATAAAGGCAGTTTCAGGACTCACAAAAGTAGGGTCTATATGTAGCCCTTTGAGCCCTGCATGAATAAAGAGTTGAGTTCTAACTTGCTTAGCATTAAGCCTTTCTGGCCCTGCCTGAAGTAGAATGTGCAGTGCCCTTTAGGCTCTGTGTGCAGCAGAAGGTGAGCTTTAACTTGCTTCAGACAGGCCCTTTGAGACCTGTACAGTGCAGGAGGTACAGGGCCTCTGGGCCCTGTGTGTAGTGTGCATGAGTCCTAACTTTCTTTGCATAGGGCCAAGCAGGAGATGAGACATACCTTTCTTACTAATTTGTTCATGTATCACTTTGACTGTAGTACAACATGTGTGCCAATGCTTTTTTGGTTCTGTTCTTGACTTTTTATGTTTCTTGACTTTAAACATTTTGTTTGTGTATGGCTACACACATTTTTTTGAAATGATTTTTGAGGGTTTTTTTGTGAGTGTTGGACTTACAAAAGTTTTTGTGATGGTTTCTTCACATTTGGTTAGGTGTTGCCAAGTGCACTGGCTATCTACCATGTGCATGCACTAGGTTTGTAAAAGTCTGTCTCAATGATTTTCCCAGTGACTCACAACTTTTTTGTTTAATTAAAATACTAAGAACCTGATATTCATAAATGCTTCTGGCACTGGTGCAAGTGTTGGTGCAACGCAACTGAGATGCGCTGGAGCAAGTAAGGGATATATTCAAAGATGTGCCATGGTGCATTTCTTCTGAATATACCATATTATGTGTACTGCACAACTACAATGCACTGATGTATCCCCCCAGACAGATCTGAATACTAGGAATGGGAAGTGCGCCAGTGCAGCAGAGATAAACTGTGTGCAAATTCCTGATATTCAAACACTGATATGCAAATGGGGCAATAATGCATGTCAGGTGCAAATGGGGCCATTTGCATGTAATTGTGGCCCCATTTACATGTGTTGTGCAGGCTGACCAGTGAAATGCACCTGGCACCCTGCACAGCATGCATTCCCTGCACCAGGGACTGCAGTAGTACCCCCACCTTTTCTGTACCTCTGTTCAGCAAAGTGTAGTAATTGGAATAGCTCTGGTGGTCCAATGCTACCCCCCTACCTGCCTGTACCTCCGATTGCTCGTCCATCCAACCCAGACCTCCCTGGTAGTTCCCCCACTCCATGCCAAGCCTCCAATTGCCATCGAAATAAAAGAGTATTTCACCCTGGTGGTCCAGTGGTACCCCCATCTCAACACTCCAATTGCTGAGTATAAAATTGTTTCTATTCCTTGGTAGTCCAGTGGTACCCCTTCCCATTCCCGATGCTCCAATCACTGAGTATAAAACTGTTTCTATTCCCTGGTGATCCAGTGGTATCCCCCCACTCATTCTGACATGCCGATCACCACAATATACAACAGTACATCACCCTGGTGGTCTAGTGGTTCCCCCTCAGCCCTCCACCCACTCAGGACTCCCAGCCCACTCAGATCCCCCCATCATCAGAAGGCAGCATACCCACCTGCATACCACTACGGATGCCCACCAAGTGACAGATTCCAGTAGGTGCTGCAAGCTCATTGGCCCACACTGTTGACCAATGTGCTTGCAGTGCATACTGTAATAATACACAACTTTGTGAATGAATGACTTCATTCACAAAGTTGTGAATTATTACAGTATGCACTCATAAGCACCTACTGTAAGCTGCCATTCAGTGGGTATCCATGGTGGTATGTGGGCAGGTATGCTGCCCACTGATGATGGGGGCTGGGTGGGCTGGGGTCCTGAGGGTGGAGGGGTGGGGGAATGACTGGACCACCAGGGTGATGTACTGTTGTATTTTGTGGTGATCAGCATGTTGGGATGGGGAGGGGGGTACCACTGGACTACCAAGGAATAGAAACAATTATTTACTTGGTGATCAGAGCATCGGGATGGGGAGGGAGGACCCACTGGACCACCAGGGACATGTCTATGACTATGTCACTGGCGATTGGTGATTTGGGCTGGGAGAGGGGACCAATGGACTACCTTTGTGTGTGCATGTGTGCAGTGTTTGGGGGGGCTGCCACCCACAGCCAGCGGCTGCTGTGTTGAGCACTGCAATACAGTGGGCCGCTGGTGGGTGGACTGCACTTGAACCATCTTTTAATGGGCTCAACTTTGAGCCCAGGGATGCAGTGCATCTCAGGGTTGTGCCAGCATATGCACTGCACATCCTGGGCTGAATATCGGGATGTGTTGCATATGCATGGGCATGCCCCCTTGAGATGTGCCTCATACATTATTTTTGCACTACGGGAATTGTGCTGTGCAAGTCCCACTTTTGAATATTGCACTGGGGCGCAGTTCTGGGGTTGTACTGGTGCACCTTAAGTGCACCAGGTGCAACCCCTTTGAATATCTAACCCCAAGTGTAATTATTTTTTTTGAAAGTCAGCTCAGATATTTCATTACACTGTCTTCAAGTGAATCGTATAACTCTCAACCAGCAGAATTAAGTTTTTTTGAGTTTTGCATTTTAAAGTTTTTGTTTATGCCAAACTTCTACTTGGAAGAAATGTTTGCATTTTTAATCTTTTTCTCAGCATACTGCACATGCACCCAATATTAAAACTATAAAACCTTATAACTTCAAAACAATAAAACTTTTCATTTTCAACCATGAAAAGGTTCTATTCTTATACGAGATCTAACAAAAGTAAAAGTTACATAATTTAAATCTAAGTGCTGAACAAAATGTCTTAATTTGGATGGAAATGTGCATACCAAAGTTTGAAGTCCTAGGGCCTAAGATCATTGAGATATATATATATATATGTATGTGTGTGTATGTGTGCGATAGTGCCCCTATAGTTAGGGGTGAGAAGCCTGTTCAATGTTAAACCTCTAATTTTGCATATTAGTATCTTTGGCTCCATTTGATGAAATGAGCTGACATTTTGTATGTGTTGTCTAGGAGGCAAGGTCTTGATCTGTGGACATTTTTATGATGGCAGCTTGTCTGTTTTTTTGAGATACACGTGTCATTTTTTGTAAATGTCTTTTTCCTATACTTAACATGTGTTTTTTTGCTGTCCCCTGCAGCCTACATGGAATACAATTTTTATCCCAGACTTGCAAGGGACATGTGTCATGTCCTGAGGCAGTGCCTTTTACAAGTCTGCTGAAAAAAATATTAAAGAGTTCCCAAGTTATAAGGCTTTAGAATTAAATGGTTTCCAAACTGTGCATGTGCAGTAGGGTTTTTCAGATAATGTTCTGTGGCTAAAGTAAAAATTTGATACCGCAAATGCACTGTTTTGATTTTGCACCAGTTGCTTGGCAGGGCGCCAGACATTTTTTGTGCCGTGCCAGCCGCCATCTTGTTCATTTTTTCCATGAACTAACAAATGTGGGAAATACGTAAAAATGCTGGCATTTTAACAAACACACATCAGAACCTGGCTAAATGAGACCCATTTCGGTAGATTCTGTTGTTTGTTTCTGAAGATAATGGCCACAAATACTTTTCTGGGCACACAAAATACCAAGTTCCAGGCTTAGTGAGAGGAGCACTTCCCCCACATTCTCTATATGAGAATAGTGGGAATTTCTTCACTTCTACAGCTACAACTGAACGAGTGCTGCTGGCTGCAATGGGAGCTGTGAGCCGTTATTTCCCTGGTGTTTGGTGACACCCCCCCACACTCCATTGCCATCCATGGCAATTTGTGATGTTGCCCTGGTATCTAGTGGCACCACCACCCTTCTGATCATGGTTCCTTTAATATTATGAACTTTCCCTGATGTCTAGTGGCACCCCCCACCCACTGATCACTATCCCCCATTCAGTGGCAGAGGAGAGCATCAAAAAGTGAGGGATCACCTGACCCCCTGACCCCCTTGCTCTGCCATCTATGCCCCATTAATATATTTCTCTGGAGTCTAGTGGCACCCCCCCACCCAGCAATTGCCATCTCCATTAGTCAATTATATATTCCCTGGTGTCTAGTAGTACCACCGCACCCTCCGATCATTGTTTCCAATTTCCCTGGTGTCTAGTGGCACCCCTCACCCACCAAATGCCATCCCCATTAAAAAGTATATATTCCCTAATGTCTAGTGTCACCCCACCCAGTCTCCCATTGCAGCCAAAATCTGAAATAAAGAAAATGGTCCTTCTCTGTTTTTTTTTCAAACCTATTGAAAAAAGATCCCTTGCCTATCAGCCACCACCCTCACTTCCCACTCAGCACCCACCGCCCAACACCCCCACACACCCTCACTCACCTGAACAGGTCCCAGGTTTAAGCTCCACTCTCCGATCAGAGACATGTCTTGTATCTGGGACCGGCGACTGCAATATGAGAAACTAATTAAACATGCAGCATGTGTTTATTTTTACAAGTTAACTACCCACATAACCTTGCTGGGAAGTAATGTATCCTTTTCAATGGGCAGCAGGCTTCTGCTTTTTACCCCTGTTAGCAACTTGGATTTGAACCTGACTCCCCTATGTCTTTTAGTTCCCAAGCTTGAACTCCAGCCATTGGATCACACTGCTTCCCTTTTAAATGCCTAGGCTGTTTTTATTCTCCACTGCTCCATTTATCTGTCAAATGCCAAATTCTGTCATCTTTAGTAAGATTTTTAATTGAACTTGATATATTTTTCACTATGAGTTGGAGGTAAATAAACAGAGTCAGACCAGCATCAGGACTTTGATATTGTTGATGAGGAATCTCGATAGTGCCCTTTTTTACTGGGGGGGTTAGGGGGAGTAAGACACGTCCATTTGGATTGTACTGTACTCTATGCTTTATACATATTTCTACCAGGTCACCCTTGAAAATGGGCACTTGTTATTCAAAGGCCTACCAGGGAAACAACAAATAAATATTTAATATTACAATCTCCTTACATGGACAGCACATCTTCTAATTAAACAACCTGTTACAATGGAATAAACAATCAAAACAGATTATAAACAAATTAAAGCAAGTATCCAGACAAAGCTGTTATATTTGCCTTCAGGAGACCTGCTGGACTCTGATCACAAGTTCTTATAAATATCCCCCATTCAAGAGTGAACAGTTTTGCTGCTTAAACAAATGAGTATGTATTTTTCAAGAGATATACCATGGTATGCCAAATGCTGCACTTTTAAGAATCACAATATTAAGGTCTTTGTAAGGCTTCAAAACAAAGAAATGCAGTTATAAAGTTTATTTGAAAAGTGGAGACCCTGATTAAAAGAAAGTGCTTGGATCAGTTCAGTTTATTCTAGGAGTGTGTGTGTGTATGTGTATGTGGCATATATTCCTTGGTGACACGCATGCATGCCTGCTGAAATACTTGATTGTTCTATTTAGGACATCTTGAAGAGGCATATGCAAATTCAGATGGCTTGTCTTATAACTCAGAGTATATAGTGTGGGAAAGGGGAAACATGCAACAGGCTTCTCCCTTCTTGTTAGTTGTGGCATTTAGATCTCAATTAATTACTGTATTGACTGAGAAAGTTAAACTTCATAAATCCTAAAGGTACTGTAGTACTTGTATATTCTGACAGTAGCCGTGCTCATATAGTCTGGAATTGAAACCCCTCCATGTTTCTGATCCAGTAATTAACTGGTTGGGATGTTATAGGCCCCTTTTGAAAGCAATATGCATGGTCATATGTTTGGTAAGAATTTACAAAATTGCTCTAACCACTAACACATAGCCTTCTTCAATCAGTTTTTTCTGTGGTCCATGCCTATATTGCTGCACACTTATCTGAAAAGACTCTCTAGCACATAGCTGATAGATAGATGGATAGACAGACAGACAGACACATATATACACACACACACACACACACACACACACACACACAGACACACAGATACACAAAAATATATTAGAACAAATCAAATATACTGCGTGGTGTACACTTCTGTAGTTTAATTTTTAGCACTATGATATAAAGTGATAACATAAAACACTTTCAGTTCAAGTAAGTTATTTAGATTTCCTTTTCTGATGTGTTCCCTCTCAATATCTGAAGATATGATTATGCAAATGTGCATACCCCCTCTAAATGCTGGACTGGGTAGTGTCCAGTTTGTGGAGAGAAACTGTTAGCAGTTGACAAATGTGTTTTACCTCAACTCAAGTACCGAATCCCTGAGACGTTTAGCTTAATAGGCTAGTAGAATATTTCTCCTGGTTCTCTTCTGTGGTCTTCCATTGTGTATGGAAAGGGCAGTAAATGGTAAGGCAACGATCAATTAACTTTGGGAAAAAGACACCTGTGCTTGGCAGTCTGAGTCTTCCCTTTGAATTCCACAAGGGCACTTCCTCAATGTGTGACCCTGAACAAGTCATTTCACATCCCTGTGCTTAAGCTCTTTCTAATTTTATTGTTTGAATCTCCCCATGCAACTGTGGTGTTAACATCTCTCTCACACACACATACACTCTCTGTCTCTTTGCCTCTCTCTTAATGTAAAGGGGTTTGGGTGCAGTTTGTTTTAAAGGTGATAGATATACCAATATGTCTTAATCTTGTCAGTTTCAGTTAACACACTCTCTGAAACTGGGGATCATTCCCACTTATCATATTTACGGTATTTGACAATCTGATCTCTATCCACGTTCGAGATTTGAGAGAGAGGGAGCTTTTTTGGGGGGGCAATACAATTACAGACAAAGTGAAGCATGAATGCTGAAGATTGATGCTGCACTGTGAGCAGATTTTGACAGCTCAGACACCTGCCATGAGGTTACTAAAACGTAAGCCTCTGAACAAAAAAAAAAAACCCACACCATTTCATGAATGAAAGAAGAGATGATCAGACCTGGTAGATGAAATGAAACACATCTTCAGTGACCTTCATACCAACTCACCTCATCGGCCAGTGACTTTTTCTATGACTGCACGGAGAGTGCCTCAGACAGCCTGTCTCACCTGAAGGGACTTACCACTGTGATGAGTAGGTGGTGGTGGGTGCACTCTGAGGCTGAAATGCAGCAACACCAGAAGGGCAGCCAACATGAGGGAGAGGTGGTGCATGCAGTCCATTAATGATGATTCAAGCGACTCCACTCACACATCCTCACCATTCCCTACAAGAAGAGACTGTCCAAAGTCGACAACCTGCACCTCGCCATTGGCTACATCAACTTTCTCAGTGAGCTGGTCCAGTCCAACATGCCCCTGAGGAACGCAAGCAGCAAAACCTGCAGTGAGCCAAATAAAGTTATCATTTGCCACCAGGCACAAGTACTGTAGGTGTTGGCTGACTTATCTTCCCTTCTCAAGGAAGGTATACCACCTTCATAATGCCATCTCTCATATATAAACTGTGGGGTTGTTGCCAAAGGTGATCTATAGTGAACCAAAAGAAATGCTGCCACATCCATAAGTCAAGCATTGCTGAATGGGTACTTCTACACTTGCTTTTCATTAATTTTAATTGAGGTTGTGATCAGGGGAATCATATGGGGTAGTAGTTGAGGCCCCATGATTTCCTTGCAGCCATATCGCCCATTGCAACCCTCCACTACCCTGACAACAAAGTTCACCAGTGATTTCAGTTTATTAAAATGTGGCAGGTATGGGAGCGTTGCAAACTTCTTTCATTCTGGTGAAATGATATCTCTTGTTGTACCCCCCTTTTTCAAAAATAGAAACATTATGCAAGACGTGCTTAGCATGCTTATGGTAACAAGTGGAGACAGGTAGAGGCTTAGTTTCAAGCTGAATAGCAGGGGAGCAACAGATCACTGTATCTGCAAGAAGTCATCTACAGTTGAATGTTGTCAGTAAAGGAAGTTAGAACAGAATTAAAGCTGATTAGTCTATATTTTGCACAAATTTCTAACTTTCACATTTAGGGGACTCTTGTAAGGCAGAGTTACTGTTGGTTGAGCCTGAGCGGTGATCACTTTACTCCCTAACAGTTATATATGGAATCTACAGGTTTTTTTTTCATATACAGAAATATGTGTTTAGTAACTTTTGCTGTGAAATTCTGCCTGTTTAAATTTTAGCTATCTCACTCACTATGCAGCTACAATACCAACGTTCTTAGGAAGCTCGTAATGTAATCTGTGAACAAGGAGCTATAGGAGCAACATTTCTTTAAACTAGAAACCATTTTTGTTGAGATTTCTTAGTCAAGCTTAATCTGGTTCAAGGTCAGTTGGCATTCATCTGTATCCCCCTCCCCCAGGTCATGCCTGAAAATAGGCAGGATCTGTCTAGTGCACTTACCCGGTCAACAAAAACTAAATAAAATAAAATAAATAAAGTTGATTATTTTTTATAGCAGTGTTTTAAAAATTATCAAGTGAGCAACAAACCGCAGCTGAATATCACTGCAAACTGTCACTTGCAATTACCAACCCCATCATGCTAAACAAAACTTCCATTATGGATTTCTCATGATGAAGATGATACATTATATGAAAATGTCATTTGTTTTTCATTGAAACACGTTCTTTTTTATAGATCATAGAAATAATTAGAAGTGGCATTGTGAACACAATACAGTAGGTTCAAGTCTGAGACCATTTTTCTAACTATAGCTGTCATGTGATATTCAAAATGTAAATGCTCATAAATAACTCACTGTGCCATTGAAATAATTTGCTTCCGTACCATTTTAATAATTGCTTATATAAACATAGGACATTAATTGAAATATTACTTCTGAACACCCACTCCACATGGGCATCAAGAGCTGCCATAATCACATATTGTAGAAAATAAAGGAGACACATTAATCTACTATAGTTACTCTCCATCTCTATCTACTAATGAGAATGTAATTAAATAATATTGGTGAATGGGTTGGGTTGAGTGCATTTTTTTTCATTTTTTAATTCCTCTGTCTGAAAACGATACGCGTTGTCATGTTACTTTATTTGGAGGAGCCACAATCTCAGTTATATAACTCAGTTTGTATATTTCTGTTGTTTTATTCATGCATGCTTTTGTGCCTTATAGCTTTGACACTATAAATGGAAAGATGCCATTCATCCTTCCTTTTATGTCAGTGCGACCATATACAGTATACACACTGATACATATATGCAGGTAGTGTGTGTACAGGGTTTTATTTAACTCTAAAAATTGATTAGCGTTTTGTTCATAAAAGTTCTAAAACATTGTGAAAATGCATAGCTCTTGCCTCACTGTGTTTTACAAACATAACACTTCTAGAAAACCTATATAAATGCTTTCTGTACAGTTAGTATTGTCCCAAGAAAAAAGTGCTAATCAATTATTTAAAACCCTGGTGTACTAGTAAATAAACTGTAACTATGAATGTTGGTCACATTATCATTGTCTCATACCCAAACCAGAAGACATGGTTTATAGTAAGCAATTTTTTTTGCCAGATAAATGAGTTACACAATATGCAGACTCAGAGACAGCCAAGAAAGGGGACACTCAGTGACAGCTGTGGTTTGAGGATATAAACACCAGTCCACTGTTGAATCAAAACCATTACTACTCACTCCATGCGAGTCGCAGAAAAAATATCAAGAAACACCATCCTTTGGCCACCACTGTTCAGTCTATGTAATAGTAAATATATGGAAAAGATAAGTATGGAACACATCATCATCATCATCCCCCACCCCACCAGTGGACATGGTGTGTTGTAAGCATTATTTTTATTAGAAGAATGCATCGCACATAAAGTAACCTCAAAGACTAACAAAAAAAGTAACCAGTGTTGTGAAACAACACAGTTCATGTCAGAATTCAATGCATGGAAGAGACGTTTTAACTATGTGAGGTTGCATGCATACACAATACTTCACAACTGCTATACAGATATGCGATCATACTGCCCATAAGTGAAAAATATAGTATATGCATGAAGGGCAGTTAAGAGTAGTGCATTATAAATATTTTTTTAAACTGTACTGCTGCTACAAGGAGGAAATAAATCCATAGCAAAAAAATAAAAAGTGCTGTGTGATTTACTGTGTTTCTTAGAAAATGGGCATAGAAAATTCTGGCTTCTGATTGGCCAGTTCCCCACCCAGAGCCCTGGTCTCTCTGACAGTAGAGCCCAGCAGTTAACAAGTGCCAGACTCTTTGCCCACTCAAAATCATTGGCCCAGCCTGCTTTTTCATTGGCTGAGAGCATCTCATTGAATTACAAATATCCGCCATTTTTTTCTCTCACTTAGCGAGAGCTACTGGTGTTAGCATGAGTGATCACATCAGATTTCACTCACTTTGCCAGTCTGAATATATCTAATCAGTACCTCAGAAATGTGTTTTCCAGCAGATCGCTGGCTGTAATGATGTCCCCTGTCCCCTGTCCAGATCGCACACAGGACATACTGCTTGACTTAACATTGCTCCCTCAAAAAAATACACTTAGCAGTCTGCCGCCTGATCCTGTCTCTTCATTCATACTGTATACAGAGATCAAGTCATCTTACCATCCATGAGGTGACGGTTCCCGTTTCCCATGAAGTGAGGGTTCTCGTGTCCTGTGTGCAATCGAGACATTAGAGGGGCGAATAGTAGGACATCATCATCATGGGATGGTTCCTGTTTCTCAAGAAGTGACTGTTCTTGTGTCCTGAGTGCAATTCGAGACATTAGCTGCGGCGCCTAGTGGGACATCATCACTGCAGGCAATGATCAGCTTTCAAACACATTTTGGAGGTACAGATTAATTTAATTTAAATTGGCAGACTATTGAAGTATGATGTTAGCACTTGCACTAGCGGCAATAGCTCATTTTAAAAAATACACTTAGTGGTCTGCCACCTCATCCCGTCTCTTCATACTGTGCTACCTACAAGGAGACAAGTCATTTGAATACGCACAAGGTGATGCTTCTGGTAACAGCTGCAACTTCTGAACCACAACAGCACATGATCAAACTAAAAACAAGGAGAGAGAAAAAAAATCTGCTACCATGAAGCTACACAGTACAACAAAAGCTGTGTGTGTGTAAAACCATGACAGCCAACTCAAGGCAGAGGAACTATTTTTTAACAAAATAATAAAATACGTAATATAGTTTTACATTTGAGCATAAAACTATTTATTTTCCTTCAAACATGCACACAACAGTTGCCCATTTTCTAAGCGCAATACTACCCTCCAGGGTGGGCATATTGTGCTATGCCAGATCTTCCAGGGGCTATAAGGCCCTCCGGCTGTGGCGTCGGGCCTCATTACACCCCTAGGCGGTCCGGTATAGCACACTACTGCCCACCCTGGAGGGTAGTATTGCTTACTTAATGTTTATGTTCTTAGCTGATGATGACTGGAACTGTAATATTTCAGTTTTTCAGTTTGCTGAAATATAGTCTTTGCAATAAAACTCACTCTGTTACCTAATAATGCCCTGAAAAAGTATGCTCCCTATCATCAAAATTGTCACCAGAATGTATTGGTGAAGCTGTAGAATTCAGTGTCTGGACTCACATGAGAACTACAGCCATGTGTGAATGAAATCAGTAGTAGGGGACACTGATCTGACTCTGATCATCAGAAGCAATGACCTCCATGGATGTTTTCCATACAGAAAGTATTCAGTACTAACAGCTACATACATATACACATCTATGGAGGGATGGGAGTGCAAGGCCCAGGCCTTGGGGTTGTCAGCCCTAACACTCACCCCATACTCCTATACTGTACCCATCTCAGCTTATTTACTTTTGGAATGGGGTTAGTGTTTAGGCTGATGACCTCAAGGCACACCCCCAACACCTGTTGGTGTGTGCATGGTGGGGGAGGAGTGTTATGGTTGGAAACCCTAACACAACATTCCCCTACTTTTGTTGCTTTTACCCTAACTAGAGCATTAACAAAATTTTTTTGCAATTTATATTATTGTGGTGCAGTAAAGTTAGGGTTGAGTAGCCTGTTCAATGTTAAACCCCTAACTTTGCACATTAATATCGTTGACTCCCTTTGATGAAATAAGCTGAAAGTTTGTATATGTTGTCTAGGAGGTAAGGTCCTGATGTGTGGAAATGTTTGTTGTGACAGTTTGTGCAGTTTCTGAGATCCGCATGTGTCATTTTTTGTAAAAACGTAGCTTTTTTTCCTACACTTAACAGGTATTTTTTTTGCTCTCCCCTACAGCCTACATGGAATATATTTTTTTTCCCAAATGTGCAGGGGACATGTGTCATGTCCCAAGGTAGTGCCTTATACAGGTCTGGTGAAATAATATTAAAGGGTTCTTGAGTTATAAGGTTTTTAAATTTAGTGTTTTCTGACCTGCGCATGTGCAGTTTTTAATAATAAGCTTTATAATAATATGCTTTATTTTTAATGCACCTTTCAGATGTCAAGGCGCAGTACAATTAAAACAGTTAAAACAAGTAAAAACAATGCTGTAATCACAATAAAAATATACGATGCAGTCAGAATCTGTCATCTTCATCACCTTATGCCTTTTTCCAAAGATACGTTTTTAAGGCCTGTTTGAATCCCCCCCATGGTCATGCACTCCCTAATCCAATGGGGTAGAGAATTCCAGAGGGTAGGGGTCATGAACATGAATGCCCGGGCCCCAGAAGATTTTAAAAACACCCTAGGAATCTTCAGCAACCCCTCGTCGGCCGAGTGGAGCGGTCGCTCAGGACGGTAAGGAACCAGGAGCTCTTTCAGGTAGTCAGGGCCCAGTCCATGTAGGGCTTTATATGTCAGTAAACCGACTTTGAAGGTGATCCACCACTGAACAGGCAGCCAGTGCAGTTCCCACAGAACCGGAGTGATATGGGAAGATCTAGGGATCCCCATCAACAACCAGGTTGAGGAATTCTGCACCAGCTGTAAGTGGTGGATATCAACCTCTGGTAGCCCAAAGTAAAGTGAGTTGCAATAATCCAGATGAGAGGTCATAAAGGCATGGATGAATGTAGGAAGGTCACCAGACAGAACAAGGTGCTTGAGCTTAGTGATGTTTCTCAGATGATAAAAGGATAACTTAGTGACAGCTGACACCTGCGCTCGAAGTGTCAACCAAGCAAAAGTAAAAATGTTATGCCATAAATGCTGGTTTTTGCTTTTGCATCACTGAATTGGCAGAGCACCAAACATTTTTTGTGGCATGCCAGCACCATCTTGTTCATTTTTTCCACAAACTGACAAATGTAGAAAATACATCAAAATGCTAGGATTTTTAAAAACAAACATCAGAATCAAGCTAAACAGGAGCTATTTAGCTAGAGTCTGATGTTTGTTGAGATTATGGGCAGAAATATGTTTTCTAGGCACTCAAAATTCTGAGTGCCCAGCTTAGTGAAAGGAGCGGTCCCTCCCCTGCATTCTCTGTATGAGAACAGTGGGAATTTAGTTCTTTTTTTTTCTGGATCCCCCCAACTCCTTGAAGGGAGCTCAGCCCATGCCCATATGCTATCCCCCCATGCCCAGGCTTACCCCCTTGAGCAGGGCAACCAGACAGGCACTCCCTCCCCAGGGTCACTGGTAGCTTGCCCTGGCTTACCCCCCAGGGTGGAGACACGGGAGTGGGGCCCCCCCAGTGGACACTCGTGGCAGCAGCAACAGCAGTGTAATAGGGAATCATGCCCAGGGAACCAGTAATTTTTGTTTTTGCAGCAATCTGGGGGTGGGGACATGCAATGATGACTAGCGTCCGCTTCACCCCCCTGATGTTATGGCACTGGCATTGTGGTACCCCCAGCATTCACCAGAGTTCCACAATGTGCTGAACACTCTTCTCTCTTCTCTCCCCAGAAAAGGAGAGCAGTTCCTAGGAGGCTCAATCCTTCTCACCCCGGCTGGCCCTCCGACTTCCCGGATCTGTTTCCAAACCTGGGTCGCTGGTGTCGCAAGTGGAAATCCAACTGCTGCATCAGTGGGCAGGCAACAGCAGAAATGTCTTGACTTCTGCAGCTGGACTTATGCTGCCAGCTGCTATAACAGCAGTAAAAGTGCAATGTTAAACCTGCAACCTTCACCTCCTATCCTCCAGTGCATCTGTGCAAAAGGAAATGTGACTAGATTAGACAGATACATCTTACATTAATCACAGACTAGTGGTGAGAGACATGGGCAGTTTTAAATCATAAATCAATCTCTCAAGTCTCCTAATACAGTAGCACAATGTTAAACCCACACATGTATCCTACTACTACCCCCACTCCCCAAGCTGAAGTTCATCCCCCATCCCATCACACTTACCAGGACAGGTGTAACCAGGTAAGTAGTATTGAAGTTTTAATGAAAATCCCAAGAAAACATCACTGGGACAAAGGGCCAGGTGTGAGGATTACCTCCCCCCCATCACTGATCAGGAGCAATATCAGTGCTGACAGGGGAGGGAGCACTGTGAGTTACAGGGTGAAAATTACCCCATAAAAAGTAAATATTAAATTAGACTTTCTGTTCTTCAGTACAAGATCTCCCTTGTTAATTTCCTACGAGTCCCCACTGGCAGAGGTTAAATTGAGGCAGAACAGTCTGGAACACTGTTCCACTTCCTCTGCTCAGCCTACTGGTAATTTCACTTGTTTCAGCTTCCTTCTGCACAGTCAAGATTGTGGCTGCACCCCCCCATGGTTTAAAAGAAATGCAGCACAACCTCAAGCACAATAACAACTGCCGGTGGTCTCTCAGTCAAAATACCAAGGAAAGAACTGGTCAGAACTGCTGTTTTCTTTAGTAATAAACTAGTGTATGTAAGTAACTACCCCAGTGCTGCTGAGAACACTTACATACATACGCTAATTTCTTGACCTTTGAAGCTCACCTGGTAGAACCTTGTTAAGTAGTCAACTACTCTGCTGCTGTCCCATTGACTCTCAGAGAATAATAAAACACCAACCCCCCCTCCATAAATCTGGCAGGCACCAAATGACAATTCACATTTTGCCAGTTGCTGTGTGCTTTTGAAGCTGGGTGGAGCCTTCGGGGACCCCTGCCCAGCCTCCCCCTCCCCCTCCCCTAGCAACACTCACTAATGCTTACTTCTGTTCTAAAGCTGCAGGGTCGCTCGCTGTCCTGTCTGTGGAGTCAGGAGATTATTTTCAGAAAAGACATTCAAAGTGTACAAATGTGCACAGTTTTTCAGGAGTTGTGACACAGAATGCCATAGTGAACGGCTGTGATGGTGCATAACAGTGCAATTTTCAGACTGCTCGGTCACGCTGTATGTTGGGGCAGAAAGTGAAAGTGCACTAGTGGTGTTGAGTACCACATTGGTGGGATCAACCAGATACTTTCTTAAATGATTTCTTATTGTAAAATAATGGCAGGATCAACCAGGTAACCTTCTTTAAATACCTTTTAAATGACATGATGAACCACACAGTTTCTTTAACATGTGGCATCTCTTATGTAGGTGAAGAATATGTGAGGTTATGTATATGTGTGTGGGGGGGGGTGTCTCTCAATGGCCCAAAACATGCTGAGTAAACAGAACATGACATAGCCTGAGTGAATATATCATATTTATCTTCACTTGAGGCCAATGGCATCATGATATCTCACTTGTGGCTTCACCACTCATGAGATATCATGATATCATTGATCTCTCGTGAAGATAAATATGATATCTTCACTCAGGCCGTGTCATATCCCCTATATATATATATATAATGGATATACAATGGGCTGACTCAAAATATGCAATTTATCTTCAAGTGTGAGGGGGCATGATCATAACTCATGAGTGGCAAAGTCATGAGTGAATTGTGAAAGTCCTGCCCACAAGTGATGATAAATTGCCTATTCTGAGTCAGGCTATTGTATATTTGATATATACAACAGTAGTTTACAAGTTATAGCTTTTAAATCTGTAGTTTGTTTAAAGATGTTGCTGATTTTTTATTTTAATGGTTTGCTTCAGTGCTGCACTAGGCATTGTGATGTCATCAACATTGTGGAATCTGCTCCCTAATTGGTTCAGTATTCCATTGTGATGACAGTAACTTAAAAAAATATTCATTGTGACAACAGTAACAGCAATATTTTTTGATATCTTGCTCTTACTGATGACACTCATCAAGATATCTTTTTTATCTTGTCATTTTTATCCCCACTCCTGTCGTGTGTGTATATATGTGGGATATACAATGGTGAGCTGTCAGATAAATGATTTATCTACACAAGTGCTGTTTGACTTCGGGTAACTCACGAAAGGGCGAAGCCACCAGCAGTGAGGTGTCCGGAGGTCAAACAGTGCAAGTGAAGATAAATCATTTATCTGACTGCTCACCATTGTATATTTCATTTATGCAATATGGATGCTTCTTATCAGTACAGGAACATTTGATTTTGACTGTTTATCTTCTTTTTTTAAAATGATAATTTCTGGGACTTTCTGGGACTTTCAGTTAACTTTCCTAGTGTATGTCTGCCTAGCATGTTAGTTGCTATTAAATGAAACACCATTCATTGTGTAGAGAACTTCTTGCTGAACAAATGTCTTGGTCATAGTATTATGTTACCTTTTTTGTTTTAAAGTTATTCACATTTGTTTGTCGAAAAAGTGAAACAAAAATTAAATTTTATGCTGTTTTTTGCTAATTAAAAAAAATAAAAGGTATTTATTAATTAAACATTACTCATTTTGTAAATATTTTTGTGCTGAACATTTTTCGTGCTTACTGTACCATGCTATTGTTTTTCATTTTAAAGTTATTTACATTTGTTTGTCTGAAAAGTGAAAGAAAATTGGATTTTATGCTGTTTTTTGCTAGTTATAAAAAAACTAAAAGGTATCTATAAATGAAACACCACTCATTTTGTAGATATTTTTGTCCTGAACATTTTTCGTGCTCACAGTACTGTGCTATCATTTTTCGTTTTAAAGTTATTCACCTTTGTTTGTCAAAAAAGTGAACAAAAAAGCTTTGATTGACAGTTTGTATTTATCCCACATATGTGGGATCAATCTAGGGTGGTTAGATTTATCCCACATATGTGGAAATAAATGGATTTTGCAATTGCTTTTGGTTCCACACCTATTGCATAAATAGACTTATTATAGAGGCACAGGCACGTCCCTATAGTTAGGGTTGAGTAGGCACTTCAATGTTAAACTCAAACTTTTGCACCTTAAATTAAAATATCCTCAGTCTAGGTCTGAAATCCTTACTCTAGGTTGAAAAATATACATATAGTAGGTCCTGACTGGCTCATTCAGAACTCATTTGAATGTTTGGCCTCAGTAGCAGTACTAACCATATTCTAATGCAAAGACGTTAAAACGAAAAATGATGGCATGGTACTATGAGCACGAAAGTTGTTCAGCACAAAAAATATTTACACAATGAGTGGGATTCATTTATAGCTGTTTTTTAATTTTTTTAATTAGAGAGAAAAAAACAGCAGAAAATGCAATTTTATTCACTTCTTCAGCAAACAAATGCAAATAAGTTTAAAGCAGCAATACTAGATAATAAAGATGTGATTAATAAAATACAGTTGTTTTTTTTTGCTGGAAGCATGCAGCCATAGTTTGGGTTTCAATATCTGTAAATATATTTTTCTAGTGATCTTTAGATTTAAGATATTTAAAATTTATTTTCGGTGTTGTGGATCAACAGTAGATATGGCTGCTGCCTAATTTGCAGCTGAACAGCCCCTCTCACGTCACATCACATCTTTTGTTTACCTCAGTGGGACCCTGTGCTGCAATATCCCACTGTCCCTGTGTAGTGCTGCTGCTCATGTGCATGTATGGTTGGCAGCAGATGGTTTCAATTCAACATGGGAGGTGTAAGAAATGTAAA
Organism: Neoceratodus forsteri; assembly: GCA_016271365.2. Lineage (NCBI taxonomy): Eukaryota > Metazoa > Chordata > Ceratodontiformes > Ceratodontidae > Neoceratodus > Neoceratodus forsteri. Next base: position 1,396,442,768 of record CM028129.1, on the reverse strand, counting down.
CAAAAAACAAGAAAAATGGTGTTTCAAGTTCAATTGAGCAAGCTCATTCACAAGGAGGTCCTGTGACATATTGACTTACACAACATACATACATAAATAGTTAATAAACTATATATACATAAATGCAAGCATTACATAATACGAGCAAGATATACATACAATGACACCACATGGGGGTGACCGCAGGTGGTAATAACTAAAGTAATACAGGGTGGCGACTTATAGATAGCCTACTGATACTTGAAACATGGTACTAGTGTTTGCAATAAATACATTTTGGCAGATGGGACAAACATAGAATAAAATGGATAGGGCGAGTAGGAATGGTTTGATAGTGTGATCAGAGGAGTATATACGTAGACAGAGCCAGGAGTAGGGAGGGAAGGGATAGCAGGAGTTAGATTGCTGCAGCAAGGTAGTAGATATGAGTCAGGAGCTGGTGGGTGGAGTTGTTTCTTAGTATAAATGAAGTGCAAACAATAAGTAGTTAATATGCACAAAGCAATTATGGTCTTACCAAAGGATGCACATGGCACACATGGGGGGGGGGAAAGAGGCTTAATGACGGTTGCAGGTATCTTTTATTTTAGCTGCACATAGCATTTTATAGAAGTTAATTGAAACTGTGCTAGTTAGTTTCAGTATGGTCTGTAATTGGTTCCAAATAGAGGGAAGGGCATGCGCAATATCACGTTTACCAAAGGAGGTCTGCATCCTCGGAATATCAAGCATAATAAAGTCAGCTTTTCTTAGCGAGTATACACTGTGTGAAATACTAATGAGAGATGAAAGATAGCTCGGTAATTTGTGCAGGAGCAGTTTAAGAGTCCATAGACCAGCATGAAGCAAACGTCTAGTAGTGATAGATGTCCATCCAACAGTTGCATATAGGTCACAATGATGCGAATGGTAAGGGGAGTTGGTAATGAACTGTAATGCACGGTGGTAAAGGATGTCTAGTTTACTTAGATTCGTGAGAGTGGTAGAGGAGTAGATCACATCGCCATAGTCGAGAAGGGGGGTGTAAATTATGGGGTTCTAGAAAATGGTCAAAAAAAACTTTGGGCTCTAATTGGCTGATAGACTTGCCAGGGTAGTTGTGTATCGAACAACAGAGCCCAGATTTTAAAAGGACCAGTGCCAAGTATCAAACCACAAATATCAAATGGCAAGTCAATTTTCAAAACTGGCAAACCAGCCATTTTTATTTGTGTCACGGCAAGTAGTATTCATACTACAGTTCATATTTAAATTCCCCCCCAACCCCCATACCAAAAATAATCCATAATCAAGTAAAAGAAGAATATAATACAAAAATACAATGCATGAAGTGACACCACCCATACAAACTTCAGAAGCAGGCAGGTTTCTCTCTCACTACACAAAGCCAGATGCTAAATTGCATACTGCAAACTGTCAGCACACATCCATAAATGGACAAGACAACCAGGTAGGGTTCCATATGGCTGGTTCTCATGAAACGATCCAGTGATTTCTAAATGATCAGACCTCTATCATATTATAACAGCAAGTGAAAAAGCTGTCATCAAATGCATAAATGAGGCTGCTGGTAAAATAAAGCATTTCCTTGTGCCATACATCATCACAATCCTTCCGTATCTCTTTGGCACTTCCACAGCTCATTTGTCCTGCTTTCACCAACACAGGTCTTCCTGCTCCTAACCACGATCACAACCCTAAGCAGGTATCTTAACTGCTGCCATACACAGTGATCAGTTTCTTAGTGCCACAAGTGAAAAGTAAAAAAAAAAAAAAAACATAAACCACACTACTCCTCATCACCCATCAGTTAGACTACTCACCTGTGCCCTGCTAATATTCATAGTGTTATAAGTGCCACCTCCTATTTAAAAAACAGCACCTTCAGTTTACATTCTCCTTTTGTTTGAGACCGCAACTCCAGATACCCGGTGCCACTCAACCTCAAAAGACTGCAGCACTCCACAAGCCACCAGCAAATGCAATGTTTCCTGCCACAGGTATTGACACCTCTAATTCAGAATGTTTACATAGCGTTTTACTATTCTGTAAACATGTTGCTTAAACTTAAATAAATTTTAGATCACTGCCATCCCACATCTAACTTGTACCTCTTTACTTCCTGGTTTAAGGACTCAGACTCGCATAGCTCACAGCCGCATCTTCTGACCAAGCAGAAGAAAAAAAGGTCTGCAAAAAAGTGCACAGAACTGTTTTTTTAAAAAAAGTACAAATGACGCCAACAAACCGCTGGGATGAAACTGTACAATAAACTCCATCTGTAGTTCTGGAAGTTGTAGTGGGGGATAACTACAACAGAATAGTTCTCTGGGGGAAGCAACACAAGATGGAACAGCATAAAGCAAAAGGGAGGGACTACTTTTCCAGCAAGTTTTTTTTTTAGTCTTTCTATTCATTTTAAACTAATTTCCTCAATTATTTTATTAGTCAATTAAACCTGACAGAGATGCACATTTTCTAAGTGCAACAATACCCTTGAGGGTGGCTGGTATTGGCAATAGTGGGCCTTCTAGGAGTTATTAGCCCCTCTGCCTGTGGTGTCAGGCCTCATTATGCTCCTGGGTGGTCTGTTATTGCACAATAGCACCCACCCTGTTAGGTATTATTGCTTACATAGTACAGCGAAAATAAGAAAAATTATCAGGTAAGTACTCAACAGAGCACAGGGAACAAACTGTTTCAAAAGATCCAATTTTTTTTACTCTAGTACTGCTGCTTTAAAATGAAAAAAATGATAGCATGGTACTGTGAGCATGAAATTTGTTCAGCACAAAAATATTTACAAAATGAGTGGTGTTTCATTTACAGATACCTTTTAGTTTTTTTTATAAATAGCAAGAAAACAACAGAAAAGTCACATTTGTTTCACTTTTTGCAACAAACGCAAATAATTTTTAATTGAAAAATGATACCGTGGAACTTTGAGCACAAAAGTAGATCAGGGTAAAAATATCTACAAAATGAGTAGTGTTTAATTTATAGATACCTTTTAGATTTTTTACAATCAGCAAAAAATGGCAAGACATTCAATTGTTTTCACTTTTTTGGAAGTATGGCATAAATGGAATACGCACCCCCTCACTGGAAATACAGTATTGTCAATAATTTTTGTTCTTGTACCATTGACCCAACGACATCACTCATGGCTTCACCACTTATGATGTTATTGGACTGATTGGCACTGGAACAATAAATATCGACACTATTTCCAGAAGGGGGGATTGCGTATTCCATATACAGTATATATATATATATATATACACATATATGTGTGTGTATGTGTGTATATATATATATATATATATATGTAATATAATATACATATAGATATCAAATAGAAAATAAATATTGGGTAAGGGTGGTATACAAGGATGTTTACCCATCAAGGGGCCTAATTAGGGTTGTAAGGCAATGAGCCTGAAGGGCAAGTGGCTTTATTGGCCTAATTAGCCTCCAAGATGGTTATACGTCTGAGTGCTCCACCCTTACCCATTGTTTGTTGAATATTATACATTAGGATGGGTATTCTTATGGCAATCACATTTGTGATCATGTTATGGCCCCTGAAGGTCTTTCTTGCAGCATGGAGGGAATGGTGTATAGTGTATGGTGGAATACGGTTGTGTATGGAAATCCATGCACCACAAAAAGTTGTTCTGCTGCAGTAGTGACATACTCACTAATGCAGAACGACTTTTCATTCTGCGTTAGTGAGGACTTCATAATACAAGGGGCTACAGCAGATGTCCTGATTCATCCCTTGCTGTGTGAGAGGGGCGCGCGAGTGTGCTGGGCGGCAGCAGTTGTGAATCGATGGCCTCGGCAGAACTGAGTGAAAATATGGAAAAGTGAGTCTCTTTTTGTCTTTTTTTTGGGCACCATACACTATAAAGAACAGTGAGTGGTTACTCAAACACTACTTGGTTATTCTTTCACCTCGTAGATACAATGAAGACTTGGAGACCTCTCGAGATTCGCTCTCGAGGTCATCAGTCGGCATTGTATCCACTCAGTGGAAGAATAGCCTTGTAGTGTATGGGCAACCATACACTATCCTATATGTAGTGAGTGTAGGCAGGAGTTTGTGGGATTTCTGAGTTTGGGATGGTTTTGTGTATCTTTTTTCCAGGTTCTTTTGCAGTGTGTTAATTGCTTTGGCTAGCTTCCTAATGATGTGCTAATTGTGTCATAAGTATTGTTTCATTAATTGTTTGATTAGGGTAGGTACAGTATATAGCTGTAATTGTTTGATTAGTGCAGGTATATACTTTTAATTGATTGATTAGTCACAACCTACGATGAAATAAATTATGACCTTTTCTATGGGGAAGGTTCCCATCCATATATTTGATATATACAGATCTGTCAAGACAGGATGAAGCACAGAAATGCTGCAGAATATCACAGAATACTGCAATTTACTGCAGGGGCCATTATAATTCAATGGCAATTAAGCCCTTTTGTCATGCAGGATTTTGTGACATGTCATTATAGCAAGTTACTGCACCTCAATGTGGCTGACACATCTGTGTGTGTGTGTGTGTGTGTATATATATATATATATATATATATATATATATATATATATATGAACATGCACTATTTTGACATGAGATCTAACCAACCTGTACATTTCATAATCAACATTTTTCTAGTTTTTGTGTTAGCCAATGACAAAAAAACTAAATCTGGGAATTTTATGTAATTTCACTACTAATAACTTTTGAACTGCAAAATCAAGTTTCACCAAACTTACTGAAAAAATAGGGTTCTACGTGAACATGGCAATTGTGGAAGGGCAACCACTGTTTGGGCGAGTGTGCATCGCCGAAAATGAATTATGGCGATGTGCACTTGCGACGACTGCAAAACCAGCGATCTCTTTTCTATGTTATGTGGGGGGGTGGGCTGTGCCCTGACACCCCTCTACTTAAGGATTCTCAACTCCAGGAGGGTGTATATCGGGGGGGGGTTGTAAAATAAAAAAAAAGAAAACCCGACCCGACGCAAAAAGCGATCGTGCCCCAGAACTGAACCTGCCACTCTTCCAACCCCAGCCTGCCACCTAATCTCCATGTCATATGGCCAGCTCAGCAGCAGACTGCCGCCCTCCACCTCACATACACTCTCTCCCTTTCCACCCGTAGCATGGCATGCTCCCTCCCCCCCGAGCACATGTGTATATATAGTGACATCCTATCGATGTATTCATCTAGCCCTACCTCCGGTCACTACCCTGCCTTATAACCCAGAACACAGGTGCCATGGTTGAGTCACCCTTTTTGTAAGTGCTCAATCACAGATGCCATGTTCACTGAATACCAAAAAATTGCTCTTAGTAATAGGAATGTGTACACCAAATTTTGCAAGACTTCGGGCTAACATTTTGACACAAACACTAACTCAACCCTAACATAGAGATGATATCATGCCTGTATGTGGATTGATGGATAGATAGATAGATAGATAGATAGATAGATAGATAGATAGATAGATAGATGGATGGATGGATGGATGGACGGACGGACGGACGGACGGACAGACAGGCAGGCAGGCAGATGGGCAGACAGACAGCTAGATTGATATGGAAGATAGAAAATATTTTTATGCAAGCTCTGTGCAGCCTAAAGATGCACTTGGGTATATAAATCTTTCCTATGGGACTTTAACAACCATTTTTAATATTTAAGAAAGTTTCCAGCAGTGCAGAGAATAACTGAAAGTTAGCTGTTTGTGTGGATGGGTTTCATGTGATAATGGTGATAACAAAATAGCGATTGCCATTAGGGTGAGTGTACATTGCCGAAAATGAATTACGGCGATGTACTCTCCCAGCAACTAGAAAACTGGTGACTGGTTTTCTATGTTATGCGGGGGGGGGGCTTCACCCCCCACACCCCTGTACTAAAGGATTCTCAACTCCGGGGGGGGTGCATGTCAGAGGGGGTGTAAAACTTAAAAAAATTTAAAGACCTGACACAAAAACATGATTGCACCCAGAATGGAACTCGGCACCTACCCAACCCCAGCCAGCCACCTACCCACCATGCCACACAGCCAGCTCAGCAGTCAACCGCTGCACTGCACCACATATACCCTCCCTCCCCTTCCACCCATCACGCAACATGGCCCCTCCCCCCCCACATGGGTGTATTTAAAACAACATCCTGTCACTGTAGCTGCCTACCCCTGTATCCAGTCACTGCCCTGCCAGGGTAGCCCTGTAAACAGGCACCGTGACTGAGTCACCCCTTTTGAAAACGCTCAATTGGGTGACCTTGTACATGGTATACCATGCGGATGGATAGTGTGTGTGTGTGTGTGTGTGTGTGTGCGCGCAAGTGGACAAAGCAAAAGGGTGTGTCCTAACATGAAAAAAAAAATGACTACCCTAGCGATTCATTTAAAAACCAAGCTGCACTCAAAAAAACACTCTACTCTCTTTTTTGTGTTTGCGAGTGAAATTTATACTTAGCTCAGGCATACATACTTGGAAACCATAAGTCCCTCTTTCATATATGATTTTTACAATTTTTAATTGTACAGAAAGAAAAGACAACTTAGAGTCCCATTTCCTACTAGTGTCCCAGAACGCACACTCTTCTTGACTCAATTGCCTATATCCTTCATAAGTTTAGAAGTGCGAAAAAAGGTTTCAAATTCCATTTTGAACCTTTTGTAATCGTTTTGTAATGTATGTCTGTCTTTCTTTATAGGTGTTTGTGAAGTGGAGAGAGGCAGAAGACAGAAACAACCTCTTGTGTGTTTCTGTCTGAATGGAGACTGTGGAGGCAGCGGAAGGAGCACAGAAACCAATTGTTCATTTTGAGATCTTCAGTGGTATTAGAAAGATTGCTTGATTCATTTCATGAATAGTACTTTGATTTCTTTAAAGTTTTTAGCTTTAATCATTACAATGTTGAAATGTTTTTATGATAAACATGAAATAGTAGACACACACAGGGTTTTAATCAGAAGAGATCATAAGCATTAAATCTGGAGTTTCGTGCTTTATGGTAAGTGGATGTATTTTTAAAAACACTGTTCTGTGTAAAATTGAAACTATTGCTTATCTGCATTCGAATAATTATGTATTGCATGCTACATCTATGTCCTGCTTTTCAAGTTATTGTGTCTGGTTGGGGGAGGGTGTCAAGTCTATTTTTTTATTTTTATTTATTTGAAAGTTTGTGACTGGGAGAGGCACACTGAGCCGTGGCTCGTTTCCAGGTGTGGCTCGGGGGCAAGGGAAGGGGAATATTTGTACAGATGTATACTGATTTAAAGAACCAGATTAAGCTGTTGGTGGTATTTTAGTGAATGGGGGGGAATTTGGCTAGGACACCGGAGGAAATTCCACTACTCTTTTCAAGTTCAGGTCCAACAACAGGTAATACAAGGTGAGCCCTGGGTGTACTCCCAAATATTTCAGGCAGCTTCCCTTCCTTAGCTGGATGAACTCTAGCAGACTCAGTCATGTACTTCTGTAACTATAGAAGAGATGGGTGGGATCATTTCCCAGCTAAAAAGTGGGGTGGTGCCAGGTTCTGATGGGTTACCGGTTGAGCTATATAAAGTGTTGTGGGAAATTATTCCGGTAGAACTGGTCAAGCTTTACCAGGGTTTCTTGTCTGAGGTTAGATTGAACCCTCAAATGTATGAAGGCCTGTTGACCTTTCTGTTTAAAATAGGGGATAAGAAAATCTTGGACAAGTGGCAACAGATTACTCTCTTGAATATGGTTTTAAAATATTGGCAAAACTCCTAGGAAAATGGCTTACAGGAGAGTTAGTTTCATCAAACACAAGGCCCAATTTTGTTCTATTCCAGATAGGAAACTGTATGAGCTACTTGCCCTAGTAAGAGAATTGATGATGACAGGAAAAAAAGGCCTGATGGATGGGTATTTGCTCTGTCTGGATCAGATCAAGGCTTTCAACAGGGTGAGCCATGGGTTTATTTGGCCTTGCCTGGATAGTTATGGATGTCCTAAACAGTTTAGTGGATGGATTAAGCTTTGTTATGCTTTTGCTTATATTCATCCATATGAATACTGAAGGGTAGGGAAGGCATGTTCCCTGCAGAGGGATGTGAGGCAGAGCTGCCTCCTCAGCCCGATGTTATATATTTTGATATTGGACCCATTGTTGCAAATTATTCATGATTTTCCTAAGATCCAATAGTTACTTTATGTAGGCCTTCCACCACTTAAAGTGCTCACTTATGAAGATGATGTTATTTTAACAGTTAAACATGCACAGTCAGGGCAGGTAGCTTGCAATTTGTTTATGACTCTTTCATATTGTATAGGTGCACAAGTAAATCATCAGAAAAGTGTTTGTGTGGCTCTAGCTGAGCAGGTATCTTCAGATGCTAATATAGCTAGAATTGATGTAGCAACCACACTCTGTAAGGTTTTGGGATTGTTTTTTGGTCCAGGGGACTTGGCTGAATATAACTGAGAATTGTTGATTAATCAGGGTTGGATGAGGGTAGCTAACTGGAACAAGTGGAGGATGGGTAAATATTAAAGTCCCTTTCACCCATTTTCATCCTAGTCACAGGTACCTTGAGAGTCGCAGACCCCTGAGACCTAAGGTAATATGACGAGGGGGCAGCCTAGGCCAGCAAGCTTGCCATCCCTGGAGGGGAACCCGTGTTGAGGACCTTACCAGTGAAGCAGCCAAGGACAAAGTCAATGTGCTTTGTAGGCAAGAGCCAGTTTAGCTTATTGTAGAGCTCACAGTGATGAGTGAGCCAGGGGCGGATAGGGCAAAGTGGCAGATATTGTTATAAGCCATCGACCACCTGGAGAGATGGGCCTTAGCAGTGCTAGCAAACAGCAGGAGCCCATAACACAAAGAGGGGACAAGCATCCCTCTCGCAAGGGCAACACGAGCGTCTGGTGTGAGGTTGTTTCTTGCCCTGTAGGCCACACCCAGTTTATAGTTGACTGTTTTACATATCCTCTGAATATAAAGGCCAAGGTCAAGCTGTGAGTCCAACATTACTCCCAGGTATTTGAAGTTGTCCATGATAGGGATCGGGACATCTCCCTTACCGGATACACAGAACAGCACACGGGTGGCCTTAATCTTAGCCCGGGACTCAAAGAGCATGGCCTGGGTTTTTTTTAGGTTAAGGACAAGCTTGTGGTTCGGGATCCATGCCTGAATGTTTATAAGGTCTTCACTCAGGCGTTGATTTATGACCCCCACCTCATGGGAGTGAGACAGGATAACAGATGGTCTCTGCATAGAGAATTGGTTTACAGTGGGCAGCGGTTTCGGGGAGATTATTAATAAAAATGGAGAAGAGCATTGGTCCAAGAATGGAGCCTTGGGGGACCCCCATTGTTACTGTGATGGGACCCGAAAGCTCTTTGCCAAATTTGACCCACTGCATTCTACCATATAGGTAGTTGTCGAACCAGCTAAGAGCCGTAGGGGAAAGACCAATTGCTCTAAGCTGAGTCGACAGCATGGCATGGTCGACCAGGTCAAATGCCTTCGAGAGGTCAATGAAGAGGGCCCCTGAGAGTTTACCCTGGTCCATGGCCTCCCTATTCCATGATGTAACTGTAACTAGGGATGATGAGGTACCATGTCCCTTCCTGAATCCATGCTGTACAGGAGTCATTATGTCATGCATTATACACTGTGATAGTAACACAAAACAAGCTATAATATCTCACAACTCATTTAATATAGACATAATTACTGGGTTCCATTTTTTTCAATACAAAAATCAGTGTATTAAATACCATAATACCTGAGTAGGTATTATGGCATTCACTCGGTGCCTTCCCCAAATGCGCTCCAAACAACACACAAAGACAACTCGAGTTTCCCACTGTCTGTTTCTCCTCACAAACCACTGACCATACAAACTCACCTGCTCACTGGCGTTCGCTCCTTACAAAATATTCTCCAATAGCCTCGCATTACCTAAATAAAATAAAAAAAATGCTCAGCCAATTTCAAACCGCAAAACAAATGGTTCCTCCAAGGCTTCTCAGCCACAGCAAGACACATCTCCACAGCATGATTAAATGCCTTCCGGTAACATGTTAGTGTCAGTGGCTCAGTAGGTAGCACACTCGGCTCTGAGGCCAGGAGATCAAAGGGCTGTGGGTTCAGTTCCCACATCTGGCACTTGGGTTAATATCCCAGTACTGACGCTATAGTTTAGCATGAGAGGGGTACTGCATTTCTGAGGTGCCGTCTTTCGGATGAGATGTTAAACCGAGGTCCCATCTGCCTGGATTGGTGGTAGTTCAGGTGGATGTTAAAGATCCCATGGCACTTATCAAAAAGAGTAGGGGAATTTCCCCGGTGTCTTGGCCAAATTTCCCTTATTCACTAAAAATACCACTAACAGCTTAATCTGGTTCAAGGTCAGTTGGCATTCATCTGTGTCCCCTTCCCCTGGGTCGTGCCTGAAAATAGGCAGGATTTGTCTAGTGCACTTATCCGGTCAACAAAAACTAAATAAATAAATAAACATGCAGGCTATGTTTGGGAGTGTCTGCATTTTCCACAGCCCCTTCACAGTCAACATCTAAAACTCCAACCAACAACGCAAAAAAATACAAGAACCTGAATCATCGAGAACTCAGACATCTCTGAATAATGTATTCTAACCAAATCAAAACAATGACACTTTCATTTACCTCATAAATATTATGTTTTACTGTAAGATACCAGACTGTTATGTCCACACTTTCACCACGGTCCCTAACTACTCTCCTTTCAACAGTCACCTTTCCTCTGCAGGTCAAACGATGACACCACATAAAAACAGACGTGCCAACCTGAAAAAACAACAACCATCTGGATATTTATTTATTCGTTTTCTTCTTTTTAATAGTTAAATGGTGCAATTTAAGTGTTCAACCTGCAGTTCTCTGTTTGTGTTACAAATTAAAGCGTTTCATTAGCACAAGGTAAGACTCCACTTTCATCTTTATTTTTTCAAATCTCAACAGGAAAAAAATGGAACCCTTCAATTATATATAACAAAATATGGGGTGCAGTGTGTTTCACTCGAATTTAACACATACCCTCATTGTTGGATGGTTGTCATAAATCCCTTGGGCTTCGCCCTCGGGGTTTATGTGCCATCCAACAACTCGAGTGTGTGTTAAATTCTCGTAACACACTGCACCCCATACTTTATCCCATATTTAATAGTATATTTCAAAAAACCTTTTTTATTACTTTTTTTCTTTTATGTTATGAAGACAGATCCCACTTTTTATTGCTTTGAATTTGCATTTTTAATCCACTTTTTTAAGGGCTGTGATCAGCTCCATGTATCTAAACAATCTGGTCAGGAGGACCTACAAAAGAACTAAAACATGAAAACATTCATTTCTTGCATCAACTGGTACATATCCCATCAGAACTACTGGTGTGGGGGGGGGGAGATAATAAAGATTATACATTTTTGAGTACAAATATACAGGTGCAGTTCCCCTAGATCCCCATAAAGGAATGGGTACACAGGCAGATAGGGGAGGTGGTGGGGGGAGAGATGTGAGATCACCATATATTAATATATTTTTTAATTTTTAAGAAATGGTATGATTTAAAATTTGCCATTAAGACCTGGAGGTCTTTAAGCCCCAACCTAAAAATTCATTCTTGTTCTTTTTTATTCAGCCTGCCCTCTAAGTCACCTCCTCTTGCACTAATAGGTATTGTTTCTATGCCTACTGCTTTTAATCTATGTGTGTGTTTGTTTGATTGGGAATTGATGTGCATGGCAATAGCATATTTATCATTTTTATTATGTATGGCATTCAGATGTTCATTTACCCTTTGTTTAAATGTTTGTTTTGTTCTGCCCACATAAAATGTATCACATGTGCATGTTAAAAGGTAAACTACTGCTTCAATATTGCAGGTAATATGGCCCCTGATTTTTCCTTTCACACCTGTTTCTGAGTTTGTGAATTCACGGCATCTCCGTAGAACAGGGAACTTGTTACAATCCCCACAAGCTCCTGTTCCTCATTGACTCCTGTCATTCTGCCAGGGTCTCCCTTTTTTGGGGAGGTAACTGTGTACCCAGCGGTCCCTTATATTTGTTCCCTTCTATAAGAGATCCTCAGTGGTTTTACGAACATAAACTCAAGCTGTGGTATGCCTCTCAGAATCTGAATGTTGTTGCAAACAATATTCACAATCTTATCAGTGTCAAGATCATATGTGGTGACAAATTTCATTGCAGCCTCCTCTTTTTTCTTGTTTTTTTTTGAAGGAACAATGACTCCTGTTCCATCTGGTCTGATTTATTTTTAGCAGAAGTAATGTCAACTTCATTGTGACCCCTAGTTCTCAACCTTTGTGCAAGTTCCTCAGCTCTTTTTTAATGCAATTCATCATTCCCACAATTGTGACTTACCCTTATGAACTGCCCTATTGGTAGATTTCTAATTACATGGTTAGGATGGCAACTCTTGGCATGCAGTAGACTGTTTCTGTCTGTGGGTTTCTTAAACAGAACTGTAAGAATGCTGCTATCCTGATCTTTATACGTAGAGATGTCCAAAAAATCTATCTTTTCAACAGACATGTTCATTGTGAAATGAAGGTTTGAATTAGTGCTTTCCAAACATTTAACAAAACTTGACAGTTCTTCCCTACTGCCCTTCCATATAAGGAATAATTCATCTATAAACCTATGGTACAGGTCTATGCTGTCTCTGAAAGGGTTATTCTGTCCATCATGCACATAGTTCTCCTCCCATGCACCGAAGTACAAGTTTTCGAAGCTTGGAGCTAGGGTGGTCCCCATCGCTGTCCCCTTGACCTGTTTGTAATGCCTGTTCTCAAACATAAATATATTGCTTTTCTGGACAATATCTGTAAGGTCTGTCAAAAAATTTATTTTGGTTTGTGGGATATCAGTCTGTATGTAAAGGTATTGCTCCATGGCCTCAATACCATATTTGTGTGGAATGTTCATATACAAAGCATGCACATCTAATGTGACAAGAAACAGTCTTGCTCCATCTGTATATCTTTCAAAATTGACAATAAATGTCCTGTATCCCTAATGTAACTCCTCAACTTAGAAACAATGGGGGAGAAGTAACTGTTGACATACTGTGAGAGTGGACCAGTAAGACAACCAATACCAGATATGATGGGGCGAACAGGTGGTTCAGTGAGTTGTTTATGTATTTTTGGCAATGTATATATGGCAGGTCTTGTTGGTGTTTGTACAGACAGAAAACATAATTCATTTGTATCTATAAGACTGTTGTTAAATGCATCCAAAAATAGTTTTCAATGTCTGTTTTTTAGTTTAGTGGTGGGGTCAAAGGTCAGGCTCCACTAGAAATCTCTGTCTGCTAGCTGCCTCTCTATTTCCTGAGTATATTTCAGTCTGTCCTGTACCTCTACACTTCCACCTTTGTCTGCCGGTTTAATAATGATGTCAGGATCTTTAGCTAGATTATCTGGAGCTTCTTTTTGTAGTTTTGTTGCATCTGAATGTGCCATACTGGGGGGTTCCTTACATAAGTCCTCTAAATTTTTAATACAGCAGTCTAGAAAGGTGCTAATATTGGGATGGAGTGAAGGACAGAAGGTCGAAGGAGGCTTAAATATTTTAGTCTCTGTTACAGATATGCCCTCACTACTATCACTACTACTGTTAACATATACATTGTCAATATCACCCTGTTCAGACTCCATCCTGTTAGCAAAGAAAACCTTTAAGTTAAGCTTTCTGGCTAATTTCTGGGGCTCAGGTGGTACACTGTATATGTTCTCACCTTACACACAAAGGGTCACAGGTTTGATTCCCAGGGTGTACATATCTCAGCCATCTCATTTAGAGATGAAAAAAAAAGCACAGATTAATTTCTAGTTTGGCTCAGGTAGATTTACCTTTCTGTTGCTGCTAAGTTTGTGGAGGGGCAGGAGTAAAGGATTTTGTTGCTGGTAAGCTTGGAACTGTTTGTACTTGTTTGAGTCTGTTGCCTTTAGGGCAGTTGTTGCCGAGTTTGTTTAATACTGTTTATTTTGTGTGTGTGTGATTTATACTGTAAGCTTGGGATTCATTTATTTTTTCAACAGGCATTGGCTGCAGCCTTCTGGAAGTTTCTGCTCTCTCTCCTCAGCTAGGATCAATTTACAGCTAATTGTGATTTAAGTACCAGTGGATTCTCTCACACAGCAGCAGGGCTGAAGCAGACTTAGTTTGGCTCAGGTAGATTTACCTTTCTGTTGCTGCTAAGTTTGTGGAGGGGCAGGAGTGAAGGATTTGGTTGCTGGTAAGCTTGGAACTGTTTGTACTTGTTTGAGTCTGTTACCTTAAGTAGAGGTCTCATATTTCAAAGGATTTTGTGGGATTGCTTTTTCTTTTTCTTTTTTCATTGGGGCTTGTCCTCTGTGAACATAGGGTAAAGGGGTCCCTGACTGATGGTTTCTGGACTCAGCCAGAAGGTATTCCCACCCACCCCCGGGCTAGTCCTTCTTTACAGGGTATGAGCCCATAGTGTTACACCTTCCTACATCACACAGGAAGTTCAACACCGAGGAAAGGGAGTAGCATAGGGGTTCATCTAGAGGGCATACCAAGATTATATTGCAGGCCAGATCACATCAGCCATGACAGGAGTGGTGCAGTACTGTGGCTGTGGAGCAGCAGTCTTCAGGGAGACATTCTGGAGGCTGCGATACTGCCCTATCTACAAGCACCTCTCTGGGCTGAGAGAGGAAGTTGCCTGTCTCTGTGCAGAGGTGGCCAGATTACAGGCAGCATCCAACCCCACCCAGAGACCACTGGGTCCACAGCATCAACCTCAAAGGTTGCCCAGGAAGAAGGGTGACTGGACCACAGTGGGCTCAGAGAGAGGGGGGAGGGGTCAGAAGCACATCCTCCAACCAATCCAGCCTAATAACTCTTATGCTATTTTGGAGGAACAAAAATGCCCCCCACAGGCATCCATAGCTGGGACCAGGGAGGATGGTTGGGACCTCCAAGCTGGAGTCCCAGGGAAGAGGGGCAATGGACCCCGGAGGAGAGGGAAGCTTCTCCTAGCAGGGGACTCTATTGTACAGGGTGTGAAATTAGGGACAACAACCAGGGGGAAAGTGAGGTCACGTTCCTCCCAGGAAGTGCTGCATGGAGGGATGGGAAGCAAATCCATAGAATCAATAGGGCAATAGCCAGGAGGGAGGAGCTGGATGTCATTGTCCACCTGGGGACCAATGACATGTTGAGGAGAAGGGTAGAGTTAGCCAGAGTCTAGGAGGATTTCAATAAGCTGGGAGGGGACCTGAAACAGGTAGCACATTATGTCTCATTCTCGGAGGTGTTACCTGTCCAAGGCATGGGGGAGGCCAGGGCACTCCACATCTGAACCTTCAACTCCTGGTTGAAGTATTGATGTGGAAAGGAAGGATTTGGCATCATAGGGGACTGGGGACCAGCCTGTGCAGAAATGCAGGCTTGTATCAGGAGGATGGCCTGCATCTGTCCAGAAAGGGGACCTCAGACCTTAGTGAGAAGTTGGAATTCTTCAGCAGAGAGCATTTAAACTGGCCAATGGGGGAGAACCAGGAGAAACAGGTGGCTTAGGAACAACCCCCCCCATGCAAAAGTACAAGTTTTTTTTCAACTTTCTTTATGCTCCCCTTATGCCAGCTAACCTGATTTCTCTCCAGTAGTTTCAGTCTTGACTGGGCAGAAAAGGGTGTATGCATGGGCATGATTTCATTGTGCTCTGGACACACTCCCCAGATAGCTTGGCCTCTTCCATGCCTTTGGAAAGAAGACTAGCACACAAGAGCGCAGTGGCGTTCTGCTCAATGGCACGGGATACTTTTTAGTAAAAAAGAATGAAACTGGGACTCACTTTTGAGCTGACTCTGGGTGGAGTAAAGGTAAGCTTTTCTGCAATCCAAACACTTTGAAATACTTGTGTATCTTAAAAATAAGGATTCTTAATAGTTGCTCTGAAATAGACTTTGAAAGTGTTTAAAGAGAAGTTTTATTTTAAAAGAGTTAATACAAATAACGTATAGAAACATACAAAGAGAGGTTTATAAAGGAATTTACATTGTTTTTTAAGTCAGAACTGACTGTGAAATTTATATAACAGCTGACAATGTCATGTTTGGTTGCAGTGATTAAACAAGGCAGGTCATTCCTGGAATCATTGAGCTGAAAATAAGCCAGTGTTTGATTATTTACAGAGGTTTGTTCCCACCTAAAGACATTTAGAAAATTTAAAACTTTAAAAATCATAATTACATAAAAACAAAAAATGTTCTTGTAGTAAAGATAAATTTAGAGACAGAAGTATTAATATTTTGTTCTAATTAATTTTTCTACCACTACACTGAGCAACTCTGTGGTCTGGTGAAGGGACATGTAGTTCTGAAACATAACTATTTGCGATAAACAAAAGAGAGAGCCAGAAAATATTAATAAAGGCTGGTATAAGTTAAACAGCTTGTGAAAATGAGATACCTATATGGAAATATATGTGGACATTAATTATTGTGTTGGAGAAGTAAACACGACAATAAATTATGGAAACTTTATACATGGAAGTCTGTCTCCTGAATTTAGGGGTTGAGGGGTCACATCTTTTTCAATAATTTGCACTTTTTTTACCAGTTCAAGCTCAGTTGTACTGTTGTGATATTCTGTTTTTTTTTTGCATGTCATCAGCACACACCTCCCAAAAAAGAGAAAAAGACCCCCCCCCCGAAAAAAAGTAAAACTAAGAAACTACTAATGTTCCTCATTGCAGTAGACAGAAAAATATACATATTCTATCTGAAGTGTGAGTTGTTAAATACAAACAAAAAAAATGTCCCGGCAATGTTTGTCGATTTTTTGCATTTTTTTAAAGTGTTGCCAATATACAGACTACTACTACTACTGCTACAGATACACCATCACCAGAATGCAACTGAATCTGTTATGAAGAGCTTAAAAAAATAGATTCACAGGATGAAAGGGTGACCCGGAATCAAGCACAGTTAGCAGTGGTTCATACCCAGATGAAACACAATATATGTTCCTTTCCCCCTCTCCCCCCCCTCCCCAACACCACCAACACCCAAACATTTCATGCCCTGAGAGTCAATTGTTTATACTTTGGGTACTCAGTGTTATTTCCATTTCTCCTCTGCATTTTTATTTCCAGCAAGTCCCAATCACCCCAATGTACTCATTCCCAGTGATTATCATTTGTTTGGTGCTGCCACTCTGTTTCCTTGTCCTTTGTTATTCTTGCTTTGACTAGTCAGTGTGCAGTCCAATCAGAGGTTCTTTCTGCTACCAATAAGACATCTGAACTACAGCAAATAGTTTTTTTTATCTCATTTCTGCCTTCTGTAGTGCACTAATGAGACTGGACATCTGGGGTGCAGGGAGTGCTTGTCTGGGAGCTGGATGAAAATTTAGAGACCGCCCCCCCATTACTCCATTGCACCAGCATCCACTCAGCCAGATGTAATTTTTTTTGAAGGGGCCATCTGAAACCTATTTGGGGTATGTAGGGGTTTATACACAGGATTGTTGATAATATTCAGGATAACCTAGCATAAATGTATCTATGGTGCTTTAGCAGCTGATTCTATCTGCAGGGCTGTTAAGGACCAAGGGATGATATGGATAACAGACAGACGAGGAGCCACTATGAGGGGGAGTTACTTAGCTGCATGACACAAGGAGCCTGTGACTGCCAATCTTCCTGATGACTTACTTTGCCCTGCACAGTATTAAATATTTAAAATAAAACTAAATAAATAAAAATAATGGGACATTCAAAATCCTGGAGCTTTCATGCTGCAATAGTTGCAAGTACAACATTACTCATTTGGGCATCAAGTCACAATACCTGTTGTGTACTGCTTCTTACTGAGTACCGAAACAACTCAGTGCTACCCCTGTTCTATGATTGGTTAGGGTAAATGGGCAGAACAGTAAGTTCCTGCACTTCAGCTCCCGCTTACGCCAGGCTCAGGCAGTTTTTGGAAACTTCAACATCACAAAAGGGAGCCACAGGTTTTCTGTTAAATTCAGGGAAAAATAAATATACCCATCATAGACTGTCTTATTTTAAGGCACTCCGTCATCCCATTCTACACATTTCAACACCAGTACCAGCTGTCTTATTCAACTCAGTTCAAGCATGTGCAGATCATTTACTGCCCCTACATGAATGTTAAAACATTGCTAAAAACCTAATACATCATTTTTGAAACACGTTGCCTGCTGATACTGCTGCTGCTGATTTATATGGATGAGCTATCAAATAGTGCCTGAATGACAGTTCCATGTTACAGCATTCAGTGTAAGGACATTAGATGACGCCAAAACCTCAAATGATGGCATCACAGCAGAACACCTGGCACGCTCACTTTTTGGCAAAAGAAACTGGTATGTGACCAAAGCCAGGCACAGCAGCTACCATATTGGAAATTACACTAAATTACATAACAAAATAAGTAAAAGCAACAAAAATCACAAATTTATTCAGGGAGCCACAATCAAAAAATTAAACAGAAATGCATTACACAACAGATCGTTCATAAGGACGATTTTTATTTCCTGTCCTCTTTAACCATTTTCCTGTTCATCAAAACCAAAAAAAAATGTAAATAAAAAGCAATGGTTGTCTCTTTATCATTGTATTGAAGTGCTAAAACCACAGAATGATTTAAAAGAAATGAGCACTGTTAGTTGTCTCAAGGTATTCTGTTTAAATCCACAATTAGCATCTGTACAGTATCTGTGTTAGGCTGGTGTCCAGAAATTCAAACAGGACAGTCATACACAGGCAGATTGATAAGTAATGTGCAGCATGTGGGCATTTAGTGAAAATGGAGTGCTGACTAACATGAAAAATATCTACTGACACCAGCCCAACACAGACACAACTGCAAGCTGTGGTTTTAAACAGAATATACCTTGAGACAATTAACAGTCTGCATCAGCAAGTAGCTGAGCCGCTGGCAAACTAGTAACCATTGTAAATGCATGTTCATTTCTTTTTTATAATTCTGTAGTTTTAACACTACAATTCAACAAGGACAAACAGACAACCATTGCAACACAGTCATGTTTTGCATTTTATTTTTATTCTTTCTTTTAACTGATGCCCTAGATTGATTACATCAGCTAGTACCAACGAGCCAATCTGATTTTTAACTCCACTAGCCAACGCACTTTAACTTTACTTTCTTAAGCTTCGCCTTAACACCTAACCCAGCCAATGAAATGCTTTGTTTGCTCAACCATCCCCAGCAGAGACTAACTGACTTGCTTTGTTACCACACTGTTTGCTCCCAATGCCTCCAACACACACACACACACACCACACACACACACACACACACACACACACACACACGCATGCACGCACACACACGCACGCACACACACTAACACACACACACGCACACACACTCAGACACACACACGCACACTCACTCACACACACACGTACACGCACACACACTCTCACACACACACACACACACACACACACACACACACACACACACACACACACACACACACTCTTTCTTGGAGAAACTGGTTCTTGAAACAGCCCCCCCCATGACAATTCAGTTAGCCTGAATTTTTACTTTTGTTAGTGAAGTGGTTTTCAAGGAGGGTTTGGGGGGTGTTTATTAATTTTTATTTATTTTTATTTATTTATGACTTTGATAACTGGGTAAGTGGGCTGATCCCAGGGATCATTTTCAGGCATGACCTGGGCCATGACACATGGCACAGGATGGCAGAGAATACAATGTGAGCAACAAAAATATACTTGTAGGAGATCAGATTCGGAATACAGCAATTGAAGCACAATACATTGGTATGATACAGGTCCAGTGAGTGACAGTGAAATGCTGTTTACAATATGACGCTAGGTAAACAGACAACAGTTGTAAACAAAGGTTGGTACATAAGTCAGGTGGGCATGATTGTGACACAGTATATACAGTGGGAGCAACTATACAGTGTGTCATTCATAGAGTTATATATACATTATGTACAAGGTAAAAGCTGACACATCAGTAAACTTACAGAGTAAGAGAACAAGCAGGAGGTAAATTGTAGTCGGGGATAAGTGAGGCTAAGTGGGTAACCCTTGGGGGTAAGTTGGCCAATGTGGCTAGGTGGGTAAGCTCCTGGGAGTTAGTAGGCTAGCATGGCCAGGAGTGGACCCCTTGGAACAGTGGCAGTAGGAGTTTCCCAGTAGGTACATTTTGAGGTGGGATTTGAAACTGGAGTGAGTGTTGATGGTCCAGCGATCTGCTGGCAGGCAGTTCCACTGTGAGAGGGTGGCTGTAGACCAGGCCCTGCTTCCCATGTTAGTAGATACCCTGGGAATAGCTAGATGATGGATACCAGTAGAGTGGAGGCTGCGGTGCATGGTCCAGGTTTTCAGTAGACCAGCAAGGGGGATGCAGTACCCGTGTGGATGACTTTGTCCACCATGCCACAAAGGGCAAAGTCAAAGTGTCCCTGCAGTGGTAGCCATCCTAGGGTACTGTAGAGTGTGCATTGGCAGGTGGAGAAAGGGTCCAGTAAAGCAAAGTGGTAGGCACTGTTATAGTCAGTAGAGAGTTTAGCCAAGGTGGCAGCAGAGGTCCTGGAGTATATGGGAGAGCAGTAGTCCAGGATAGAGAGGAGATTTCCCTGGACAGTGGCCAGTCTGGCTTCAAGGGAGAGGTATTGTTTGAATCGATATGTGACTCCCAATTTCTGATGGAACCTGTTGATAATGGAGTGGACATGTTCGGTGAAGGTGAGAGCAGGGTCGAGCAATACTCCTAAGTATTTATAATTATCAACGTCTTCAAGTGCAGAGCCATCAGGGGAGAGAATGTAGAGGGGGCATGGGTTTTGGATTTAGCAAGGAAAGGCTTTGATCCGAACAGCATGGATTTTGTTTTCTTGGCATTAACTAAGAGAAGGTTGTTTGAAAACCAGTTTTGGGCAGAGGCATAATTGTGCGAGAGTACTGAGGAGACAGTGGCCATAGATTTGTCGCTGTGAAAGAGAACCAGGTCATCAACATACAGGAGGGAGTGGCAGTTGAGGCTATCAGAGGGAAGTGAGTTAACAAATATGGAGAAGAGGAGGGGGCCCAGAACTGAACCTTGCGGGACCCCCACGGAGACTGTCAGAGTGGTGGAGCTAGTTTGGCCTAAACACATGAATTGAGAGCGGCTAGTCAGGTAGTTGGTGAACCAGACTTCTTGTGAGCATCCTAGGAGGCTAAATTTGGAGGTGAAGAGGGCATGATTTACCATGTCAAAAGCCTTTGAGAGGTCAATGAAGACAGCCCCCATGGCTTTACCTTTGTCCATGTTGGACAGCATGTGGTCTGTTAGAATGGCAAGGGCAGTGGTAGTGGAATGGTTCTTGCAAAAACCATGCTGTTGGTTGCATAGGAAGGCTGTGCCTGTCTAAGTAATCAGCGAATTGGTTGTGAACAGCTATTTTCCAGGGGCCAGGCATAGAGGATGTAGAAAGGGCAAGGTTAAAGACGTGAGTTAGTGGTTTGGCTATGGCCGGAGAGATCAATTTGAGGAATGCTGGGGATAGGCCGTCTGCACTTGGGGAGCTATGGTTAGGCAGGCTTTTGAGTCACCTAAGCATGTCACAATAGGAGAGGGATTTGAAGTAGAAAGTGGGTGATTGCTGGTTACTGTTGGAGGTGCATTGCAGTGGATCAGGTATGGTGGGTGGGCATTGTAGTTGGGCAGTAGAGAGTTTACTTAGATACATAGATAGGTTCATGAACTTACTGTTGAAGATGTTGGCCACTTCGAAAGGGTCAGTGAGCAGGCCATCCTGGGAGCTGAGTTGGGGTGCAGCATAGCTGGTATGGGGGTTTAGAAGGGAGTTTATTGAATCCCAGAATGTTCTGGGGTCCTGAAGGTTGTCGCTTTGTAGGTTGTGGAAGTGTGTTAATTTCATAGATTTTGCTTGTTGTTTACATTTGTTCCACAGATGCTTATATGCTTCCCAGTGGGCAGGAGAGGGGGTTGATTTGAAAGTTGATCAGGCACGGTCTCTGTCCTTCATAAGGGTTAATAGATCACTGGAGACCCAGCATGAGCTCCCCCTCTGACTCGTCTGGTGGTGGTAGGGAAAAAGTGGTCTAGGAGGGATAGCAGTGTCTCAGTAAGCATTGAAACAGCAGAGGCTGCATCGGATGTAGAGAAAAGTGCAGACCAGTCAATGGACCAGGTCACCTTGAGGAGATTAGTGGTGTTAGGGCAGCTAAAATCTCTGAAGGAAAGATATTTGGGAGGTGGGCGCTTTAGTTTGGAGGACCAGAGAAGATAGGTTGGTGAGTGGTCACTAATGGAGTCAGCCAAGGTGCCGGCGTGTAATGCGTGGTCTTCCCTGTTTATGAGGATCCAGTCCAGTAGAGTCTGGGTGGCCATCCAGGGTTTGAGTCTGGTGGGGAGAGATATCACCTGCATCAGGTTGTGCTCCTTTAGCAGGGATGCATAGTCAGGTTGGTGGCAGCTCAACCAGTTCAGATTAAAGTCACGGAAAAGGATGGTTTCCCTGTGGAGAGTTAAAGCGCTCAGGCCCTGGATGAAACTGGAGAGTCCAGAGGTTCCTAACAAAGGGAGGTTGTAGCAGCAGCCAATATAGAGTTTTTTACAGGATCCCAGGGAGAGTTCAGACAGTAGCTACTCACTGGGCGAGGATGCATCAGAGTGGATAAGGGTGCTGGCTAAGAGGGGTTCCTTTATGAGTAGGGGCCACATCACCATCTTTTTTCCTGCCTGGCCTATCTTGGCATAGGTAGGAGTAGCCAGGTAGTTAGAAGGTGTTATTAGTGTGGTGTGGTTTTAGCCAAGTTTCCGACAGACTCAGTATATGGGGCTTGTGGAGCAAAACCCAAGCCTCAAGGTCAGTGAATTTAGATGGGAGGCTATAGACATTAATATGAGCGATTTTGAGACCAGGGGCTTTAGTCCAGATAGTGGAGGAGGGGGTGATGTGTGAGCTAGTTGGCCAGGGTTGCATTCGATGTCCCCAGTGAGGGAAAGTAGTGATATTAGAAGAATATATGAGCAAGAGGGAAAAGCAGGGACCAGGAGAGGTTGGCCAAGTAGTATCACAAGAGACGGCGTTCCTTGGTGGTGAGGAACATACATGAAAGATACCGTAGAGAGAAGGGATCATCAACTGGTAGTGAGGAGGGGTGAGAGAGGGTGGAGGGGAGGAGTGATAGGAAGGAGAGGCATTGCTGGTCATGGGCCAGCACCATTGCACTAAAATAAGTCACTACTAGCACAGCAGGTAGGCAGGTGGCCCATAAAATAGTCAGAGCCAGTGACGTGTTCCCACATGTATAGTGGATGTAAGGTGACGCTGTCTATTTAAATGTGTGTGGACTAGGCAGCCAGTGGGAGTGGTTAAAGTGTATTTAATCAGTGGAGGTGGAGGAGGGAGGGGTGGGTGGGGGTGAAAATCTGAGTGTGGCAGGAGCGCAGGGCTTCAGGGCAGTCTCCTGTCAGTTACCTGTGTAGTTGGAATGGTGGGCGGGTGGCAGCAGGCGGGGTCCCGGAGATCTCGCCATAGTCGGTGGGCAGGATGAAGCAGACAACCGTGGGGAGCACTTGCGAGCCTGAGCGGGCTGAAGCCTGTGAGAAGGGACAGAGGGGGGAATTAATAAAAAACCTCCAGAATTAGAAGGAGTGAAAAGGAAATTTACAAGACAAACAAAGGACAAGATATACAGGGAAATTGGGGGGGGGGCGGGTCTACCCGCCATGATCAGGCGCCAGCCACGGATGGCAGGGGAAGGGGGGCAGACAGCTAACAGTTGCAAGACTAGAGGAAAACACTCATATACAGAACAGAAAGGATTAATGGCTATCACATACACTCCTGGATGTAAAATGACTGCAATACTGAAACAGCAGGCTTTGCAGCAAATAATGTTTGCAGCAAACAAAGTGTCTGTCATAGGTTAACAAAGTGGGAGGTGTCAAGATCAAAGTGATTTGACTGCTGGATGTAGGAGACAAAAGTTAGGAATTCATTCAGTGCAAATTAATGTATTTCATAGAACTAGTGGAGCTAAAACAAACACAGGAAAATAATACACATTTTTAGAAGTAGTCAGTTGTAACTTTTTATTTCTGAGGTATTTTTTTTCTTTTTGCTCATCAGAAAGTCTTCTGTGTGATAATGTTGTGCTGGATGTGTGGAACAGCTCTTGGCCTGGCAGCTGACATATCTAGCTCTACTACCCCACACTACATCGTTAGCATGGTAATCTCACTGACAAGTGACCTCACAGGTGAATGACCTGGCAGTTCCTAAACTGCTGTTCCCTAGGCAACAGTGATGTCACAATCAGTGAGGTCAGGTCACAGTGCTGATGATGTAGTGATGTGCACTAGAACAAGATACGTCAGCTGCCAGACAGAGTGCTGTTCCACACGTCACACCTACTAACATCAGGTAAACAATCTTCTAGTTATAGAAACGGAAAAGAAAAAGTACCTCAGATATAAAAGGTAATGATTAGCTGCTTTGAAAATCTAATATTAGTTTTAAGCACTGCGCTAGCTCCTTAAACCATGACTCACTTTGAATCAACAGATCAATGGAAATTTTGGTGGCTCCAGAGGACTGGAGGAGGACACTGTAATGATATTATGCTGGGGCCACACAGGCCTTTCTGAAAACTCTTGGCATAGCACACATTGCAATGCAAACTATTTCCTGAAAGTATTCATCTTTTTTATGTTTCTATTCTGTTATCTCATAATTGTTTTCAGACAGAGAAAGCATACAGTAGGTCTCAACCTACGGAGGGGCCTTACTGGGACATTCAGCTTAACCACTGAATTTGTTTTAAAGAGGCACTCTCAGCTCCCCTGCAGCTATGCTTTGGGACTGTGTAGTTCTGATTTAGCAAAACACAATTTAATATTGGTAGTGGCAGGGGTACAAGTATCAACCATTTAAAAAACTAGATAAGTTAAGTGAATTAAAAAAACATCACTTTGCGTTTTGCCAAAGCAGGACCACACGTTGCCACAGAATTGTTGTAGGGCAGGGGAGTTGAGTTTATGTCTTGCTACATTTCTGCATAGTATTGAGAGCTGTCCTTAAATACATGGGACTAAAGACTCCAAAATGGTCGGGTATTACAACTCTTATACCAGTAATGCAATAGCCTTCTTCCAAACAGAATACATGCTCTTATTTTATGGTTGAAATTTGACACTACAGTAAGCCAGGGCATACCCAGGCTACAGTCTGTACACTAGGGCATACTGTGGTCGGTACCAGAGCCCTCATGGCCCCAATTCCAGGTAAGCCCTTTGCTACCCAGTCTGACACTGCCATATTCTTTTATTCAACAGCAGATCAGTCATTGTCCAGCCATCTTAAATAAACTTCCCTGCAACCCATTTTCTGGCCTGGGACGCGTAGAATGTAGTTTACCCATCACCCAGTATCAAACGCTATTTTCAGTCTTTCGGATGAAGGTTAAACTGCAGTCAATCGTCCTTTCTTGCTTCCCCAAATCACAGTCCAAGAAGACTAAAGATGGCAACACAAGCCAGACTCCAGTAGTTCTAGGAAGCTAATCCCACACCTTCTCTCACTTTCACTGTTGCTCATGCTCTCGCTATGGCAACACTTCAAGCATGCGCCCTTGTAGCATTGCTATGAGAACACAGTGGGAGCGAGTGTAGTTTGGTAGGTAGCCAGCAGTGGTGGAAGCTGGCAGCATTTAACTGGTCTGGTGACAGCCTGATGTTTAAATGGCACCCACATTTTCTTTATCGTGGCATTTGTTGGGCTAGGCACCTGGGCAAGATTCTGAGAAATGCAAATGGGAGTCCACAAGGGTACAGAAATAACAGCATGTAGGGTCTGAAGTTGTGGTGGCTGCTTAGGGTTTCATGGAAAGATGACTGCAGGTGGGAGGGGGATGCTTTTAGTGCAGCGAGATAAGTCAACAGATGAGAGGAGCACCTTTTAGTGCAGCGAGGATTAGTCAGCAGATGAGGGGAGCATTGTTACTTAAGTGCGCATTTGATTTGCTTTCCTAAAATTAAAGTTGCATTTTAACATCTCCCTCTTTCAGTCTTCTCATCTAGAAGAGGTACTGTAGTCTACCTTATACTAAACAAGTCCAGGAATATTTCTGAATAGCCCCCAGCAATGCTTTACATAGACAATATACCCATGTATGAGCAAGTAAAGACTGGACGACTGCTACTAGTTGCAGAAACAGGACAGGATTGCTGGACTGTCCAGCAAAATTTTGGACTAGTGGTCATGGCTCTTACTCATGTTGATGTTCTGACTTCTTTGCAGTCCTCCCTGTAACTGACAAGTGTTTTATGCCTTACTTTTGGAATTAGACAAATAAACTAATTTCTGATGACTGAAAGCCCATAAAATCCAGAAGAATGCAGATGGAAAAGTACATCCCACCATTTCCAATTATACATATCCTCCCCAACCAACCCTCCCTCTCTACCCCCAACACAAGCAGCCCTATTGGCTCTGGCCAGAACTTGTTTAAACAGGTGGCTGCTGTGGGACTGCTAAAGTTGCAGTTACGAGAGAGAGAGAGAGAGAGAGAGAGAGAGAGAGAGAGAGAGAGAGAGCTTGATTGGCAGCTTGTGGTTACAACTGCCCCCTTGTAATACAAAATTACAACCTGCTCATCCAAGCATTAACAATGCTCATCATTAGTTATATCTAGACTATACCGTACTACAGAAAAGTTCAACCTTGAGCCTCCAGGTATCATAATCTGTAGTTCACATTTCTGACAGATCAGTTTCTTCAAAAATAATTTTCTCCCTAATTGCCTAAAAGGTTTTTTTTTTATTTCAGGTAAAGTTCATCTACTAAACATCTCAGCAATGAACTTGATACAATAAAATCAGGCCATGTAGCAAACAACAGTAAAAGAAAAATGTGGTACATACAATTAATATAAATGTTCCCAGGAATTCTGCTAGTAGCTCCTTAACAAGTTTGTTCTTCAGCGCAAATTTCTCCTTTAGATTTCTACTCTTGTTCTTGCTCGTCATTTTTAGTGTGCAGTATTTCCAGTTGTCACTAAGGAGCCTTCTGCTTGGTCACCTCTGGCTCTTCTGTTTACCTGGACTTTGACTCTTTTATCTTTATTCCTAGAGTATTTGGTACGTATATGAATCACAAAATAATAGGGCTGAGGTCTGCTTCCTAACAGACAGCGAAATCCGGTAGCTATTCAGAGATCCACAGTTCAACCAGTTCCACTTTCATGCCTTCGTGTTTCGAAACCTTGAATGACAAACATAAGGATTGTTCATAGTTTTTAACCTAGAAATTGGACAGAAGCTTTAAGCTGAGTTTCCAGAATCATGCAGTTTAATTATTAGCTTTGACTTTGATGTACTATATTTGTTATAGTAGATAGCACTGTTTTTTATTATGGCAGAGAACACTGTTCCTAGCCACTGTACAAACTACTGCCCAACGCTGATGGTAGATAACACTGTTTCTAGCCACTGTACAGACTAATACCTAATGTTGATTTTGTTTTACTGGTGTCCCATTCAGAACAGTTCCATACTTTCAGAAGCAAGCTCAGTTTCCTCATATTGGTGGGACAACTAGCATTACAGTTCTGATTAATCATAAGCTACTCTTCCTCTTTCCATTCTCAAGGAATGGACCTCTACTGAATGGATAATCACCATATTTCAATATACTACTTATTTTAAACACTGTGTTGAGATTTAATCCCCCACCCCCAAAAAAATATGATGTGTCCAACCTTAAATGTAATTTTTCTACAAATGGGTGTTTAAAGTTTGAGAAGTATGGTGATGTTTGTGAAGCCTTTTTATTTTCTCTTTTATACAGGATCTGTGAATTAATAAAACATAATGTTTTTTCTCAGTGACCGTGGTTGGGATAAGAAATATTTTCAAACAACATGACGTCTTGCTGTATTCTGACAAATTGCAGTGATGTCCAACCTTTGAACTGCCCCGGAGATGAAAGAGTTAACTTTCCATGCCAGGCATGGAACGCTGAGCTTGAGCTCGGTTGAGATGTTGCTGTTTGAAATCAAACCATCAGATTCTTTACTCTGCCTCACTGAACAGTCGCACCGGAGATTTTCTCCTTTGCTCGGTTCAATTTGTCAGTTAAAGTACCGTTTTTCTCGGTTTTTGACCGAATTTAAACCGTAACCTATCAGTTCAGTCTCTGTCTGTGGTTTCGTGAGTACTAGATAGGCTTATTTTTTGTTGTTATTCTGTGTGGAACTTCTAAACATGGGATCGGTTTGGTTTGAACCGATCAGGTTGTTTTAAAAAAAAACAGTTTATTCTACTTTTAGAGTGTGGTAACTGGTTCTTATCGGTTCTAAAAAAAACAGATTTTATTACGTTTTTTTCCACAACCTGTAACACAGTCAGGAACCGATAAGGGTGTCTTGCCTGGCAGATTGCCGAACAAAGGGTAAGTTTTTGTTAGGACTGGCCATGTCTGAGAAACCCAAAAGAAAAACCAGGCCCACTGGGTTTCAACACTGTAGTGTGTGTGGGGAAGTCTTTGCTAAGGCAGATCCCCATACCACCTGTGTTTATTGTCTGGGGTTTGACCACCTCAATTCAGACTGCCAGATTTGTAAAAATTTTCATGCAGCTACCCTGGAAAAAAGAGTTGGTAGGCTCAGGGAAAGGGAGGCCAAGAAGTCCGCTGACCCAGATGGCCAGCTCGGTTTGGTTCCAACCGAACTAGAAGGAGTGCCCTCTGACCAGGGCAAAACTTCTTCGGGCAAAAGGAGAACGGTTAAAAGAACAAGAAGGGATAAATTGGCTGGTGTGGATCCACAAGTTCTTTCTCCGACTGCTGATGAAATAGCCAAAGTGACAAGGATTGTTCAGTTGCTATCCCCGGTTCCGACCCAACCGTCACCATTAGGTAGGCGCTCGGTTCGGTCGGTTCCCCCGGTTCCGGATTATAATTTAGAGGAATTTTATGAACTGGAGGAGGAGGAGGAAGGAGAGTATGAGGAAAGTGAGTGTGATTATGAAAGTCTGGATGTGCCCACTGACCTGGACATCTCCCCAGACAGACCTTCAGGAGTGTCTCCTCCTAGGCTTTCTGAGTCCCCTTCCCATTTTATGCTTTACAAAAAAGTGGCTGAAGCTCTTCAGCTTCCTATGGAAGAAGCTGTGGATGACTAGGAGGAGCCTGACTATGTTGAAATGATGGATATCCCAGAGTCCAGGAGGCTGTCTATTCCCCTTCATAAGTCCTTTGGGAAACAGACAATAACAATTTTAAAGACTCCTAATTCTATACCTCCTGTGGACAAGAGAATGGAAAGAGGTATACTGGCTCAGATACGGAGTTCCTTACCCAGCAATGCAGCCATGTTAGGAGTGCAGGCTGCAGCCTGTGATAAGGCAAATATACCCTTGGCTTCACACCCCCCAGATAAAGACTCCAGGAGGATTGATGCCATGGCAAAGAAACAGTACATGGCAGCATCCTTGGGACTCAAGCAGGCCAATTATATGGCCTATACAGCTAGATATCAGAAATCTAGATGGGACACTGTAATGGCTTTAGCTAAACAGGTCCCTGGCCAGCTTGAGGAGCTGGAGTAGGTGGCTGCGGATGATGTATTGAGGCATCCAGGCAATTTCATGCTGCAGTGGACTCAATGATGTTTCATCTAGAGTCATGGCTACATCTGTGGCCCTTCGTAGGATGGCTTGGCTCAGATGTACTAGCCTGTCTCAGGATACCCAGACTAAAGCCATGGCTTTTCCTGTTGTGGGTAATTCTCTGTTTGGGGAGCAAACAAAGAACTGCATGAAGAAAATGGATGAATACAGGACCACCTACAGGAGTGCTCAGGCCAAGGAAAGGCAAGCCACTCCTCAGAGGCAGCATCCCAGGGGCAGGGGCAGGCCTTTTCATAGGCCTTTCTACCAAGCCCAGGCCTCCTCTTCTGCTTATGCTCATAGGGGGTTCTTTAGAGGGCGAGGCAGATGGGGTACAAGCAGGCCTGCTTCCACCCCTCAGCCTAAAGCCCCTGCCAAACAGGTACCCTGATGGGTTTGCCAGGGCCGATTCTCCACCACCTGTAGGGGGCAGGCTGGCATACTTTGTCCAGGACTGGATGTCTTTAACATCAGACAAATGGGTCCTGGAAGTAGTAAGCCAGGGACTGGTTCTCAGCTTCAGAAAGTTTCCAAAGATGAGAACCAGATTTTTCCACCTGCAAACCCTTCAGAGGCACTGCCCCTACAGGCAGAGGTCTCTTCCCTCTTGGCTCTCAGAGCCATAGAGAGGGTTCCACCCCAACGCAAAGGGAAAGGATTGTACTCCAGGTACTTCCTAACCCCCAAAAAGACAGGAGAATGGCTGCCCATCCTGGATCTCGGATATTTAAACAAGCACCTTTTAAAGCCAAAGTTCAAAATGGTGACTCTGGGAATAATTCTACCCTCTCTAAGGCCAGGGGACTGGCTAGTCTCCCTGAACCTCAAGGATGCCTATTTCCATATTCTCATCAGAAGCTCCCACTGAAAGTACCTCAGGTTCGAGCTGCCCTCAGGCCACTACCAATTTAGAGCAATGCCCTTCGGCCTAACTTCTGCTCCAAGGGTGTTCACAAAATGCATGGCAGTAGTAGTTGCCTTCCTAAGGAGAAAAAGGATCTCCATATTTCCATACCTGGACAACTAAGCTCATAGTAGGCCAGTCCCCAGACCAAGTCAAGTTACACCTACAGATAACTCAGCAACTGCTCACTTCTCTAGGTTTCCTGCTGCATCTTTCCAAGTCAGTTCTAGAGCTTGAGCAGCTCCTCACCTTCATAGAGGCAGAGCTGGATACAGTAAAAGCAAGAGCCTTCCTCCCCCTGGACAGGGCAAGGACACTTATTTCACTGGCCTCTTCATCCACCCCCCAGGTGTCTCAACCAGCAAGGCATTTTCTGCAACTCCTAGGACACATGGCTGCCTCTACAGCAGTGGTGCAGGGAGCAATATTTCAAATGAGGGATATTCAGTTCCACTTGAGAGCCTTTTGGTCTCAGAAAAGGGACCCTCTGACCAAACTAATTCCAGTGATTCAAACCCTGATCCAGGCGTTACAGTGGTGGCTGGATCAGGACAATCTAAGACAGGGAGTTCCTTTTGTCACTCAGTCTCATTCTCTAATCCTTACTACAGATGCCTCCCTCTTGGGGTGGGGAGCACACTTGGGACCCCTGACCACCCAAGGGTTGTGGTCTCCTCAGAAATCTCTGCTTCACATCAATCTATTAGAACTCAGAGCATTGTTTCTAGCACTTCAAGCTTTTTCCAAGTCTGTTCAGAACAAAGTAGTTCAGATCAGGACAGACAATACCACCACGATGTGGTATATCAACAAGCAAGGGGGCACTCGGTCTACGGCCTTGTGCACAGAGGCAATGAAGTTATGATCTCTGGCCTATTCCCTGAACACCTCTCTTACAGCAGTACACCTCCCAGGCAAGGACAATGCCCTGGCAGATGCTCCCAGCAGGATATCTCAGGTCCATCACGAATGGTCCTTGGATCCCCTGGTTTTGAAGGTGATCTTCTCCAGAGGGGGCACCCCACAGATAGATCTTTTTGCAGCCCCAGACAATCACCAACTTCCTCTCTTCTGCTGCAGGCTCCCAGTGTTGGGCTCAGTCCCCCCTGGATGCCCTAGTTCTCAAGTGGGAAGGGAAGTTCCTGTATGCTTTTCCCCCCCTTCCCTCTCCTGTTCAAGGTGTTAGTCAAAATCAGATCTCAACCCTGCAAGGTGATTCTGATTGCTCCAGACTGGGCCAGGCAGCCCTGGTACCCTTTCTTGTTGTCCTTAGCAGTCCACCTTCCCCTATCTCTTCCCAGGAGTTACAACCTATTAACATGTGCTCAGGGGAGGGTTTGGTATCTGAATCTCAAATCTCTCAATCTCAAGGCCTGGCTCTTGAAGAGTTAGAGTTTGCTGATTTGCACCTCTCTCAAGGTGTTATGGATATTCTAAAGGCTTCTCGGAAGCCTTCCACCAGAAACACTTACAACTCCAAGTGGAAAAGATTTTCTATATGGTGCTCTGGGAAACATATTTCCCCAGAGTCTGCTAGCCTGTCCACAGTCCTGGACTATATGGTTCATCTTAATAGCTTGGGGCTCAGACCAGCTACACTAAGAGTGCATCTGGCAGCTGTCTCTGCCTTTCTTTCAGCAGGCAAGCTTTCTTCCCTTTCAGCCCATCCTGTATTCTCTACATTTTTCAAGGGATTGCTGCATACTAATCCTCCATTCAGGGACCCTGTCCCTGTTTGGGACCTTAATGTTTGCATTGCCCAGCTTATGCAACCCCCTTTTGAGCCTTTGTCCTCAGCAGAGCTTAAGTACTTGACTTGGAAAACTGTTTTCTTGGTGGCCATCACTTCTTCCAGGTGCATAAGCGAGTTACAAGCCCTGTCAGTGGAGCCTGATTTTATCTCTTTCCATAGAGATAAGGTGGTCCTCAGTACTAATAGGAAGTTTTTGCCTAAGGTGTTTTCAGACTTCCACCTTAACCAGTCTATGTCTATCCCTGTTTCCTTCACTGACCATTCCTCCTCTGAGGAGAGGAGGCTGCACAGTTTGGATGTGAAAAGGGCCCTTAGCTACTACATAGAGCATACCAAGGGTCGCAGGTTTGACTCCCTCCAACTATTCCTCACTTATAGTAAAGTTGGTAAGGGAAAACCTGCCACTAAGAGATTTATTGCTAGGTGGATTGTCTCTTGCATTC
This sequence comes from Neoceratodus forsteri, assembly GCA_016271365.2. NCBI lineage: Eukaryota > Metazoa > Chordata > Ceratodontiformes > Ceratodontidae > Neoceratodus > Neoceratodus forsteri. Next base: position 1,396,409,915 of record CM028129.1, on the reverse strand, counting down.
AATTTTGCTATGAAAAACTAGGAAGGACTCCACCCTCAGGCCTGAGGGCTCACTCTACCAGAGGTACAGCTGCTTCCCTGGCTGCTGCCAGGGATACTCCTGTCTTAGAGATTTGTCAAGCAGCCACCTGGAAAACAGTACACACTTTTACCAAGCATTACTGTCTGGATATCCAGGCTAGGAGTGATGCTCAGTTTGGCACAGCAGTGCTTCAGAGCCCATTTCCTAGGTAGGTTCTGTCCCTCCTCCATGGAGGTACTGCTTGGTAGTCTGTAGTTTGTCAAAATACAGCAAGACTTCATGTTGTTTGAAGAAAAAATTACTCACCTTAGTAATGTTGTTTCTTCTAATGGAGTCTTGCTGTATTCTGACCTCCCCCCCACCTCCCCTCTCAGAACCCTTGTTTTTGGGATGTGGGTGGGCAGTAGCAGTGTTGGCACTCGAGAGATGCCCAACCCCTTATTTCTCACCCCTTTAGTTTGGGTGGGTGGGTGTTGTGTTTGTTTCATTTTTTGGGTTTCCTGACTTGAGTCTTTGTTTTGGGACCAAAAAATATGTTTATTATATTTAGTAGCCAGTTGGCTAGTGTAAGTTTACAGTTTCCACACAGGACACCCAGTGAGTATAGCTCGTAAAGATCTGACGGTTTGAGTTCAAACAGCAACAGACAGAGTCTCAACCGAGCTCGAGCTCAGCGTTCCATGCCTGGCATGGAAAGTTAACTCTTTCATCTCCGGGCAGTTCAAAGGTTGGACATCACTGCAGTTTGTCAGAATACAGCAAGACTCCATTAGAAGAAACAACATTAGTAAGGTGAATAATTTTTTCTACTTGTAAAATAGCATACTAACATACTAACATACTAAAATGCCAGCAGAATAGGCCTAACGGTCTTTCGTGTCTGCTCATTTGGTCAGCCCCCACCCTGGGTGCTGACCTTGCTGTCCCCCTCGCCTTCTCTGGCTTCTCCCTTCCCATTGGATTTTGCTTCCAGAACCCTTCCCCTGTACCTGTCCCACCCCTTGAACCCCTCCACTGTCTCTGCCTCCACCCAGCCCCCTAGGTAGTGCATTCCATGGCTCCACCACCCTCTCAGTGAAGTAGCACCTCCTCCTTTCTCCCTGAATCTTTCCCCTCCAGCTTCCACCCATGCCTCTAGTGGCCCCTTCCTCCTTCCTTCGAAGCACCCTGACTGTTCCTCCCCATTTACCCTCTTCATGTACCTGAAGACCTCTATCATGTCCCCCGTCCTTCTCTCTTCCAATGTGTACATATTTAGCTCTTGAGCCTCTCCTCATAGGTCCTGTCCCCAAACCCCAAATCATTTTGGTTGCCCTCCTCTGGATCCTCTCAGGAGGTTAATGTCCCTCTTTAAGTGTGGCCTCCAAAACTGCATGCAGTACTCCAGGTGCGGCCTCACCAAGCAGTTATACAGGGGAGTATCACTTCCCTCCTCCTGAGGTGATCCCCTAGCGATGCATCCAGCATCCTGTTGGTGGCTGCTGCCCTCCTACAAGTCTCAGAGTTGTTCATCTTGACATCCACCACCACCCCCAGGTCCCTCTCAGCCATTGAGACTTGTAGTATTCCCAGGGTGTACACTTGGCCTGGGTTTCTGGCCCCCAGGTGGAGTACCTTGCATTTCCCTGCATTGAACCTCAGCTTCCACTTTCTAGACCATCTTTCCAGAGCCTCCAGGTCCCCCTGCAGGGCCACCCTCCCCTCCTCCCCATCCACCACCGCCTCAGTTTCGGAGTCATCTGCAAAGAGACTCATCTCCTCCTGATTCCTGTCCTTATGTCAGATAGGTAGGCATTGAACAGAAGGGGCCCAAGGACTGATCCCTGTGGGACCCCACTAATGACCCTCCTTGGGGATGAGACTATCCCACCAACTACAACCCTCTGGGTACGGTCCTGGAGCCAATTGCCTATCCATCTGATCATCTGGTTTCCCACCCCCATAGAAACATAGCAGCACAGTAGTTAAGGACAGGAGGGATTCTAAGTCCTTTATGTCCATCCCCTGCTTCATAAGCAGGGATAAAAAAAAAGTCAGTATGCCATGCAGACATGTACTGTTTCATAGGTATTTCCACCCCATTTTACTATGCAGAAATTTGCACAGGTATACTTAGAGGCCTGTAATATCTTCATAGCAAGATCAAGCAAGGAAAAGGAGTAACATGTCCAGACTCTGGCAAAATTTGCTTCCATGGACCAATTTATTTTAAGCACAATGGCACATACAGTCCAATCAATTCTCACACTGCGAGGTTACTGGAACTGGGCTGTCCTCACAGTGTAAGAATGGTTTGAGCCTGTTCTTGGGCATTTATTAATGTTTGTGTTGTGACACAATAAGAAATGTTAATTTTTACAACCTGGACTGGCACTTACTAAAGATGGATAGTATGTACTGCTTGTGCTTAAAATAAACTGGTCCATGGAAGCAAATTTTGCCTGAGCCTGGCTGTGTTACTGGAGTGTGTGTGTGTCTTCCTTGTTTGCTCTCCATACACAGTCAGGGGATAGCCACCCTCTGAAGTACACCTCTTGCTTTCATTTAGTGCAACCACTGTTCACCGGCTTTAAGTGTCTTCATACCCATTTTCTTCACTGGTAGACTGTCTCACAGGGTTATCACCACTCACTAGGATAAAATGTCTTTCTCAAAAGTTTCCCCTGAATTTACCTCCTCTGTGCTATCGGGTGTGACCCCACATACTGGTGGTACCACAAAAGCATGACCACAGGCTGGCAACATGATCAACTTTACCAGTAGTCCATCAGATAAATTATTCTCTTTCAGGGCATTGAACATCAATATTTGGTTAGCAATCTTCTTCCTCAAGTGGACAGCCACCACTAATAGCACATCACACAGTCAGTGCAGGGTGATGTCCTCCCAGTCGTGGCACAACAATATTCCAACCCAACTGCCTTTGTCTTCTGGTACTGGCTGACTGTGCTTGTGACAGTTTGCAATGGAATGGCCTTTGGGTATTGAATAGCAGGGACACACTGGTCTACCATGAATGAAGAAGGGCAAAATGCATGCTACTGAATGGAAAAGCCAGTATTGTCACTGTGTCTACAAAGCCAAAACCTAATTTTTACCAGTGTTTCATTTGTTAGCTTTGTTTAGCAATTTGTTTCTCATCTAACTTGTATTTAGGCAATTTTGCTGTCTAGTATTGTGCATCGGTCCTCGTAGTTATTAAAAATAATAAACTCAACCTGTACCTTACCTTGGTTCTGTGTCTTATATGTATACACAATCATCCCACTATTATCAATGCCTATTCGCCCAAGTGATTTCAGTGTGCAGATCTCGGAGACTAGTATGTGTGTGTGTGTCTGACCTCATGTATAGTGCCACGAGTCAACCAGCCCTCGTATGTGGCAGCAGTAACACTATGGCTCCCATCCCTCAGGGGTGACTGCAGCAGCAGCACTATGGTGCCCATCCCAGAGGAGTGACAGCAGCAGCAGGAGCAGTACTATGGCTCACATCCCTCAGGGATATTTGCAGAAGCATTATGGCATTCATCTCTCAGGGGTGATGACAGCAACACTATCACTCAAGGGTGACAACAGCAGCACTATGGCCCCCATCCCTGAAGGTTGGTACTGAGAGCTGCAGGAGCACCCATCCCTCAGGGCTTGTCAGAACCCAGACATGAATTATGACAAACCATCAGACACCAAGGTGAACTCCCTTGGTTTGGTCCTATTTAACATTTAACTGCCTGAATTTGCTTCTTTTAAATAAAGTGCCTTCACCTAAAAAATCCTCAAGTGATTAGTGGAGAACCTACTAATGGAAAAATATGTGTCTCCCAAACATGTGAGTTTATTTTTTTAAATTGATCTCCATTAAAAGGAGGAGGGGTGTCTCTCAGTTTTCATATCTGAGCTCACATGTGAATTGAGTACCACTCTTCCCACTGGCATAGCACAGCACCTGGGGTCTTACCTTCTGTGTGTCCCTGAGTGTGCTCTGGCTTGGGTGTGACTGCAGCAGCCAGCTGAACCCTCATGGCATTATACAGTGGCAGTTAGAATGGCAACAACAGGTGGGTCATATAACAGACTCAAGGGCACACAGATTCTAAGGTCCCCCTTACCCACTTAGGGGAACACAACAAGCAACAGCAGCAGACCCACTTTGCCCACTGGCATCATACAATATGTGGCACTTTACCTGCTGTGTGGCTGAGTATGCAGTCTGGCTTGAGTAATGTTGCAGCACCCCCACCACCACCACCCATGCTGGTATCATGAGTGGCAGGTAGGGCAACAACAGCACACAGGTCATACAGCAAATTCAGGTGCACACAGAAGATAAGCACCCTCTACTCAGGGGCACACAACAACAGCAACATGGAGAACTACCAGTGCTTACACCATCAGTAGTCCAGCTCAACTATTCTGCTTAAAAGAAGCTCTCCTAAAATTAAAAACAAAATAATGGCACAGGCTGGTAGTGCACAACACTGGCAAGTGGAAGATCTGGGTTTATGAGCTGAACTAATCCAAACTCCCCTGCCCTGGACTGGTGGGGTTTACAGCATGATGCATGAGACCCTGCATCCTGAGCTGGTGAGCCACAGCTCAGCAGGAAGTGGGGGCTGCCTTGATGATGTGGGTGACCACACAGTGTTGTAAGCCCCTCTAAGTTCATTGATTCTGCACAAACACACCCAGATCAGCAAGCATCCCTTGAACCTCCTAGCTCAGCAATGCTAACAGTTCAGCTTCCAAGAGACACACATTTAAATAATACAATTAAGGACACCCAACTGACACACCCCACACTTGATTCTCCGAGTGTGCTGATACTAAGCTTTTTGATTGTTCCCCCACCCACCCCCGTGGCACCAATGACATTCCACCCAAGTCCCTGTACTGTCCTGACATGCTGCAGCATGGGACTGCCAGTGGCACAGCCCTCCGCACACCTCCACAGCCACTGGGAGGGGGCCACTGGCCACTAATGCATCTGCAGGGGTATTGTGATGGGGCTCAGGATACAGATGCTTGGGGTACATCTGTGTGAGTGGAGATGTGTGTCTTGTACAACACAGGGCACTGGGGCACCTGTGTGTGTTAGGGGGTCATGTGCAACACCAGGGACCATGGCAGTCATGTCGCGGGAGGGGGTTATGTTTCGTGCACATGGGGACCAGGGAAGTCCTGTGCTGGGGGTAGGAGGCTGTGCATTTTGCACATAGGGACTGGGGCTGTCATGTGTTGGGGCAAGGGGTGCTATACAGTGATGGGGTTGGGGCAGCTGTGTGTGCTGGACTGGGTGTGTACAGTGGTTACTGCAGGGTACCCTCTGGTGTAACCTGCACCCTTCTATGTCCCCCAGTGTGCAGCACTATGCATCTTAGTACATGGCGTGTAGCGTTGGCATGCCCCTGACATGCCTCCTGCCCACCCATGGTGCATTGTTGTCCACACTGCCAGGGAATCGGGCAAATAAATGACATCTGCACTGTTTGAGAGTGCTGCCAGAGGTCCATGGGACCCTGCTGTGTGGCATTCATGCTTATCTATGCCTAAGCACCTGGTTTAAGTGGCACACAGGCATAATTCATAAGGCCCAACAAGCACATCTATCAGGGGTAGGGGTACCAGGAGTATCTTTTCTTTCTTACTTACTTACTAGGGTTACTTTAAGTCACAACTTCCTCATGGCTCCTAGGCTGGAACAATTTGTGCTGTAATCTGATCTAGGTCTGGTACTATAACAAGTGACCAGCCATGGTACTTTCATGTGATATCTGAAGCAACTCAGCCCAGTATTTTCCTGGACTACCAGCTGTTCTATTTGCTCTTGCATTTGAAGACTAATGTATACTTTGATGGACATATGACCAGATTGGCGTATTTATTTCTTTTGTTAGTGTAGTTATATTTCTTTTATAAGTTCTGTTATTTGAGCGGGACTGGTGGTGCTGGAGGTTTAAGGCACTGGTTGCCACACGTTGCGTCATGCTGGCAACCTGGGTTCAGGAATGAGCCCAGACTGTCGGGGGTTAGCAGGGGCAAGAGAGCATTGAGCATCTGGAGAAGTGCTCTCCTCTCTCAGGGAAGGAGGGTTTGTTGTCCCACCTGTTGGCCACCCTCTAGTGTGGACTGGGCAGTGAGACAGGCTGGGAGGCAGGCAGGCAGAGGGCATGATATGTGTGTGCCCACACATCTGTGTGATCACACAATGCATCGGGAGGGAGGAAGGAAGGGAGGATCACAAGAAAATGGATAATGATGGCTGGAGGCTCCATGAAGCCTCACCCTGCTACAGTGGTCCGCTGTCTCCACCTCCCTGGATTTGGATTGTGCTCCAGAAGGGGAGGAAGCTCCCTTCCCAGCCCTGCCACAGGGGGCAAACCATGGGGGGTCTCAGGGCTGGTTGGAGGGTGGCTGGACTTACAGGCGGGTGGTTTAAGGTGATGTTTTCACCCCCAATGCACCCAGGAGGGAAATAAATGTTGATTGAAAAAAAAGTTCCATTATTTGGAAGTTGATGCAAAACACTGATTCCAGGTTACATCATATGTCCAGGCAGGCTTTATGGGAAATATGGGTCAATGTCAAGTTCCCATGAGCTCGTATAGGCTGTGACTCTGACAGATGTGAGGGTGCAATTTTAAACACGTTTAAAACAAGCTAAAGCACACGCTTACCCACTAAAATTCAGACACGGAGCAACTTTTAAAATCCATTTATTGAACACCAAGATGCGCTTGGCCATTTCGGACAAATCCTTTCTCAGAAAGTTTTGTCCAGCTTATCAACTCTGTGTTCAATAAATGAATTTTAAAGATTACTCAAACTGAGAGCACATGTTAACTTAAACTCTAAGTTGTTCATTTGGCTAGATGCACCGCTAAATCCTTGTGCACGGTTCGTTTGTTGGAAGATTTGGGTGCAATTTTAAACACCTCAGACATCCTGCAAAACAAAGTCATAAAGCTGGACAGAGAATGTTCTAGGTGTGAAGAAGGCTAGTTGGTCCAGATGATGTCATCCACACACACATATGTGGGGTGGGGGATAGTGGGGAACTGTCACTCAAAGGGGTAAGGCCGCTCCCCACAGTCAAAGGGTAGAAATGATGTAGCTGAGGGTCATCTCTCTGTCTCTGTCTCTCTCTGGAATACTCAACACCTGGCAAAAGGGGAGTCCTGCTGCAGGTAGAAGTATAGCTTAGGGAAAGTGTTTTCTATAGCAAGCAGTAGGTAAATAGATTTTAGGTAAGGAGAGTTCAGATTTTTCTGTACTTCCACTGTTTGTGTAAATTGCTTTATTTTCTATTGCCTAGTAAACTTGTAAACCTTTTAGCTGACTGTAAATATATGCTGTTTGTAAATACTTGTATTTCTTCTAGTAAAGGATCCATTTTTGATAGAACCAGTTACTGCTTGTTTATTTAAAAAGGCAATTTTACTGTTTCTGCTGGACTCTGTTTGCAGTCCATCTCCGAAGGGCATTCTACCAACAGTTATTGTGTTGACCTTCCTGATCCTGAGAAAAGGAGGCAAAAGGGTGGTTTCCTGATTCCAGGTAAAAATTAGGTGGTGGCAAAGGATTAGAAGTCCTGGACAGAGAACTGTCCTGTAAGTGAGGGGCCCAAGTGGCAGTTTTCTCACAACTGGTAACAGTAGTGTGGAATCTCTGTCACATTTGTTGGCAGTGCATGGCAGATCAGTGCACAGATTTAAAGCCAGAATTTGTGCAGTGTGCTTTCCTTTAGAGGCAGGAACTCTGGAAGAGAGGTTAAAGTCCTACTTAGCACACATGGTGACAGTGCCAGCAGAAATATACCTTAACAGTCATGAAATAGGATATATAAAAGGTTACATTATTTATTATTTCTTTTTCTAGACAGCTTAGTGCAGCATAGTTAGAAAAGATGAGCTCCTTATCCTATGGCAAGTTTAAGGTACAGCAGCTTCATGAACTGTGCACAGAGAGGGGGATTGTCAATGAGGGCCTATCAGAATAGACTCATGGAAGCCCTGTCAGTGCATGACTGAATGCAGAGGGGGCAAATGATCTCAGAGGCACATGACCCAATATCTGTGCAGCAGGCATTCACTGAGGAAGGTAACCAAGGTAGTGAGACAGAGGTCACAGCAGCTGAGCCTGAGAAGCACCTCAAGACATGAGCAGGTGGGGTGGTACACCCTAGTCTGAGCTAAGAGCCTTGCAGCAGAGGCTCAAACTCAGGTGGAGTTGCTGAGAATGGAGCTTGCAATGACGGAGGCTGAAAAGGGGAGAGTAAGGCTGGAGATTGAGGAAAGAGAGAAGGCATGCCAGCATGAGATTGAGAAAACAGAGAAGGCTCACCAGCATGAAATCCTGATGAGGGAAGAATGAGAGAAAGAATGACAGCATGAGATCTAGAGGCAACAGCATAAGAGAGAGACGGTGAAACTGTGACAGCAAACCATAAGTAATGGTGTAGGGGATCCAACCCACAAAGTCACAATTAATTCAAAACTGTTTCTGCAATACTGAGAGGGAGATAATCTTGATTTGTTTTTAAAATAATTTGAGACTGTATGTGTTCAGTTTAAATTGGACAGGGCTGGTGGATGACTCATACTACACCATTGCTCCCTGGACATGCTTTGCATGCATTTGCTAGAATGGATGATGAAGATTGTATAGACTACAAAAAAATAAAAAGGGTGTTATTGAAATGTTTTGAACTGACCACTGAGACTTATAAGCGAGCAGTTAGAGAATTAAAGAGCTCAGGACACAGCTATGTAGAATTGCTTGTCCAGATGTGTGCCTATCTAGACTGCTTTGTGGATGGGCCTAAAGCTAGGAATGTGGTGCACATTAAAGATTTGGTTGAAAGAGAACAATGTCTTAAAATTGTACCTGACAACCTGCGCATATGGCTGCTGGACCGGGCATGCAACTCTGTGAAGGAAGTAGTAAATAGTGCTGATTTGTATGTGGCCAGCAGACCACATTTGCAGTGTAGAAACAATGCGGGTGGGGCAGCACATAGTTTTAAGGGGACCCGGAGGGCAGTCTAAAGTAAACAAGCCTGCACCTGAGCCCAAAACAGGACCCACTGGTTCTAAGGGGAACAAGGAGCTGGGGCAAAGGAATTCTGGATTTGCTGGGAAGTGGGGCATCTGTCCTATGACTGCCCTAAAACAGAAGCAAAGAACAAAAGCCTGGGGCAGGGGGTGATCAAGACACTACTCAGTAGTTGGTAGGCTGCACACACACTGTAGTACCACCAAACTCCACCAAGCATATGCTAATATGACAATAACGCAGGGATTGAGGGACACTGTCTCCTCCATCTCCATGGTGAGGCAGGATCTGATCAAGGGAGCAGATTCTGCCGGGACAGTTTCCCAAGATTCAGGGAGTCATGAGTCCAGTGGTCCAAGTGCCAATGGCTAGGCTCTTTCTGAACTGGGAAGGTGGCCATGGGGTATGGAGGTGGGAGTGGTACCTAATCGCCCTGTGGATGTGATCATGGGGAATGATTTTGACCATAGGGAAAACATAGTATGTGTAACTACCCATAGCCAGGAAAAAGGGCAAGCTTCTGAGGGCAAGGAGGAGGCAACACAACCTGTGCAGACCCATCCCATAGCAGCTGAGGAAGAAGCTAATGTGGGTGAGGGGGTAGTTAGGAGTAGCAGCCCTAAGCACCAGCTGCAAACTGAGGAGGCATCAGCTAGGGGCAGATTTCCTCCTGAAGGGGAGTTGCAGAGGGTCAGATGGGAAGAACTGGGCAATGCTCAGCTAGCTGATCCTTCCATCCTGAAACAAAGAGAGATAGAATATAATGCAGAGGACCCTCAAAGGAGTAAAAAGTCAGTTTACTGGGACAGCAGGTAGTGGCACAGGGCATATACTCCACAGTGGGTGCCTATAGAGAGAGGTACTCTAGCAGCTGTTAGTCCCCCAGGACTCCTGCAAGCAGCTTTCAGCCCTGGCCTATGACAACCCTTTTTTGGGCAACCTGGGAATTAACCCTTAGGCTGCCAACAGAATTAGAACATATAGGGATATATCAGTCCGCAGCCATGGAAGGGTTAACCACACAAAAATGTGGCCTGCCAACAATTTTTTTTGGGCTGAACATTTACACAGATGTGGAAAATTACTGTAGGACTTCTCCACAGTGCCATAGGGTGGGAAAGTAGGGGACAAGGCTAAGGTGACCTTGGTACCCCTTCCTGCTACTGATGAACCCTTTAAGAGAGTAGTCATGGGCATAGTGAAGCCCATGAGTACCCAAAGTTGCATGGGCAAGAGATACTATAGAACAGGTTATATTTAATGTAAAAAAATTATAGCTATATTTGCTTAAGTGATAACTGAGCAAAAATAAAAATGGCACTAATTGGCCAAAATTGCATATTTTCAATAGACATAAATTAGGAGCTAATTGCAAGGCATGAAATAAAATGTGGGCAATTGCAGCTGATTAGCACCTTGCACTAAATATAACTTGTGTGAGAATAAACAGTTCTACAGTACATACTGGTTGTCATGGACTACATAACCAGGTAACCTGAGGCATTGGCCATGTCCTCCATTGAGGTGGACAAAATGGCTGAACATTTCCTGGGAATATTTAGCCGAGTGGAATTTCCCCAGAAGATTTTGTCAGACTAGGGACCGAATTTCATGTCTTCATCATTGACTAGTCTGTGGGAGAAGTGCAGGGTGAAACTGCTTCGTGCTTCACCCTATCACCCTGAGGAAAATGACCTGGTTGAGCAGTTCAATGGGAACCTCAAAATTATGCTCAGGATGTTTGCTGACTAGCACAAGAGGGATTGAGAGAAATATTTGTCTCTGCCTGTCTGCATACAGGGAATTCCCAGGGTTCTCACCCTTTGAGCTCCTCTTTGGTCACAGGGTGAAGAGGCTCCTAGATGTAATCAGGGATGAATGGGAAGGTGAGCTTGCCTCCCAAGGGGAACCTGTTATGGAGTACATTCTGAATTTCAGGATCTGGTTTAAGGAGCTCATAGGGCTCACACTGGAGCACTTTTCCACTGCACAACAGCGGCCAAAAACCTGGTATGACCGTGAGGCCAGAGCCTGGGAGTACAAAGTTGGACAGTGAATGATGGTACTTGTCCCAGTCTGACACAATAAACTGCAGGCAGCATGGGAGGGCCCATTCTCCATAATCAGGAAGGTGAGTGAGGTTAACTATGTAGTAAGGCGGTGTGACAGAAGGCGCAGGTGGAGAGCATATCATGTGAACATGATGAAGTCCTACTATGATATGGACGAAATGGTCCTTTCTGTGTGCAGCACACTTGAAGAGGGAAATGGCACTGATCCCCTTGTGGACCTCCTTGGGGAGATGCGGGAGGGATCCTCAGTTAATAACCTCACCCTCTCAGGGCAGTTGACACAAGCCCAGGCAGCGGAGGCAAAGAGGGTGCTGTGAGAATTTGAGCACATGTTCATGGGGAAACTGGGGAGCACCATGATGGCTGAACACCACATGGACACTGGAACCCAAGTGCCACTAAGGCAGCCCCTCTACAGGATACCAGAGGGTGTCACAACCCCACTCAGCAGGTCAGGCCCTCTGTTGTCACAGTGCCAACTTCCAAGTGCAGTATTGTGAACAGTTAACAGAACAGGGTAACCCTCCTGTCTGTTTTGTGGGTTCGAATCAACCTTTAGTCTCAAGTTTCTGGAGGGATTCAAACTGGGAACCTCTTGTTAGCATACCCAATGTACAGGCTCAGATAATTCCACTCTTCGGGGGGGGGCCATATATCTTTTGCCTACGGGCACCTAACCAGGTGTACAAAATGAATCCTTAAGCACTCTATTAAAGACCTCAGAACAAACTCTTACTTTTTTCCCAGTTTGGTATTACCATTAAGCCTTGCACAGTGTCAGTTTTAACCATATATGCTTCACCTGTCAAAGAAAGAATTTCAAAGGCACACCAAGTAGTCTCTAAAATGAGATGTTTACATAAAAATGGAAGACTGGTCTCCTATACAGGCAACTCCTGATATCAACACAGCTCTCTCCTTCTTTACCCAAACTTTTAATAATGCCTGTCATATCTTTGCCCCAGTGTTGACCCGCCGTTCTAAAGGAAGAATGCCCCTAGGTTACCCCAACTTTGATCCACCAAGCTCAAACATAGGGACAACCTATCGCACGTGCCATTGAGACTGGCCGGCCCAATGCATGGTTATATGCTGCCGCCTCAAACAAGTGCACTGGCCATCAGAAAGGCCAAGTCTGAACACTATCGGTCCTCACTCACTGCCATGGGGAGATCCCAGAACCTTCTGGGATAACATTAAACAGTTAAATGGGGTGCACTCCCCCCCACCACAGATCAACATTAATGGTGTGATCTCCTCAGACCCAGCCCTCATAGCAACCACCTCAACACCTCATTCACTTACCTTAGCCCTATCCTCCCTACAAATTTTTTTGACCCTCCTCCCCCAGCACCTGCCATAAATCTTTCTCGCCCTTATTTTCTCCTCCGCTGTGTTTCTGCCCAAGAACTTAGGCCGCACCTTGTCACTGCCCTCAAGAGTAATAGTACAGGTAGTGACACCCTGGATCCATGTATCCTACGGCTGGTCTTAGACACAGTTCTTACCCCGATCACATGCCTCATCAACCACTCTCTTTGCCTGGGGAAGGTTCCAACTGCATGGAAAGTCGCCACTGTCACCCCTATCTTTAAAGGTGGTGATAGGACTGTGGCTGGAAACTATCGACCGATCTCCATTCTCTCTCCTCTCTCCAAGGCCTTGGAAAAAGTGGTGGCCTCTCAAATCTCTGACTGCCTCTCCACCTACAATGTCCTTTGTCCTGAGCAGCATGGCTTCTGAGCGGGCCACAGTACCAACACAGCCCTCCTAGAGTTCTCCAACTTTCTCCCTCCTCCTTAGACACTGGTTCTCTGGCTGGTGCTGTCTTCATTGACCTCTCGAAAGCTTTCGACACTGTCTCCCACCCTCCTTCTTGATGCCCTTAGTCTCTCTGGTTTTGCTGCTGGGCCTATCTCCTGGTGCACCAGTTATCTGTCTGACTGCTCACAGGCGTGTAAAATTAATGGGACCTACTCAGACATCTGTCCCATCTTTTCTGGGGTTCCCCAGGGCTCCATTCTGGGCCCTTACTATTCTCCCTTTACCTTAACACCCTTCCACGCTCTTGCTGGGAACATTCTATTATGCGCTGATGATGCAGTCATCTTTGCCTCAAATCATAACCTACTGCCCTCCAGGACTGCAGAAGTCCTTCCACTGAAGCCGAGGGCTGGTTCAAGGAACATAGATTGGTGATAAATCTTAAAAAACAAAACCATGTTCTTAACTCATCCCCAAAACAAGTCCTGCAACTTCAAACTCCTCATTCACTCTGGGTCCTCATTCCCACTCGAACAAGTTTGCTCCTATAAATACCTAGGGATCCATTTTGACCCTCCTCTCCTTCCATGGACACATCGCTGCCTAGCCACTGCCACTAATATCCGATTGGGCATCTTACATCGGTATAAACACTGCCTCCCCCCGGAGGCTCTTCGACTCTCAGTCACCTCCTCTATCCTGTCCCTAGTGGACTATGGACTGCCGGTGTATGGTGCTGCTGATCAGACCGCACTCCATAAAATTTGCACTACTCTGAATAAGGCCTGCAGGTTAATTACTGGAGCACCTAGGATGATACACACCTGTCTACTGTATGCTAAAGTGCTGGTACTTGATCTCGATGAGCGCCTCAAATATCTTACCTGTATCCTTACAAAAAAGACCCTCCTTGGGCTTTCCCCACCAGGATTGACCACCACCACCATACGCCGCTCTGTCCCACTAGTTCATACTCGGACCTCTGGGAAAACCTCTCTTGTTATCCCTAGAGCTAGGACCTCTCACGGCCAAAGAGCCTTCAGCTTTAGGCCCCTCTGGTTCAACACACTGCCCCTCCATCTCCAGGCTCCAACTATATCGTGCTTCAAAACTTCCTTACGTAACCACCTTATTAACACCCGATGCTGTAACTGCCGCTAGTCAAAGCATTACTCAATACTTATGACAAAGCTATTACTAAGCTGCTAAGGACGACATAACTCTGGTATTGTTTGCATCCATCCTACCTGTACCAGCTTGTTGTATCTATGTCTTAAATTACTGTTATACTTATGTGTTGTACTGCTATACTGTGTATTTTGGGTTGTCTTACTGTGACAAGGTACCTTTGTAAATGAGCCTATGGCTCAAAGGTTTTCCAAACTGCTGTTTAAATAAAATAAAAATAAATAAATAAAATAGATAAAAATGTAAAATATAAATACAGAACCATATATCACAAAACATAGAATTAACTAAAAGAATAAGGTTTTAAAAAGTGCAAATTCCTACCAATAATACACTTAGACCAGTCTACCTAATGTATTCTTATCTTCTTATAGTGCTGTAGATGTTTCTTCCTCATACTCCAAACATGTATGTGTTTCTTTATGGAATACAGACTACAGTTTAAAACTGACTTTGCCAACCTCTTTGCATGAGGTCACCTAGCTCCTCCCTGTCAGAATATAAAAAAATTATACAAAACAGGATGTCTCATCCTTAAGAAGATGACATCAGCAAAAAATGTGTTTCCCCATGTCCTTTTGATCTAGAATGTCTTCTGGTCTCAAGGACATCAAAGCACTTTTTATGACTCTCTGCCAGATCTCGCTGAGGTGCCATATGCTTTGTGACACCAGTCAATTAACTGGGTTTTCCTGAGGATGTCATAAAATGGATATTCCACTTCCTAGCTTTCAAAGCAAAGTGAGAAGTTAATTGCATACAGAGATCTGCTGTTTAACATATATCCTGTCTTTTAAACTGATACTTGGGGGGAGGGGCAGGCTGTCTCAGCATGTCTCATGAGAGACACTCAATAACACATTTTTATATTATAAAAAAACATAGAGTAATCAGAACCAGCTATGCAAGCATCACAATCTTCCCTACCTAGACTGAATTTGGGGGCTCTGTCCCCTGCATAGGATAAGCTTCCTAAATGAGTTCACTCCTCATAGACGTGAGACAACCCATCCGAGTTCTGATTTTTCACTCCAGCCCTAAGTAGAATTGTCATGTCATACCCTTGCAAAACAAAACTTCATCTTAGCAATCTACCATTGTTTTTTCCCATCTGCATCAGTCAAACCAGGGGGTTGTGGTCAGTCTGTACCACAAAATGCTGCCCATACAGGTATTGCTCCAACTTCTTTAGGGCCCACTCTATGGCAAGAAACTCCTTTTCCACAGTGGAGTATGCCTGCTCCTTGGGAATTAACTTTTTACTCAGATACACTACAGGGTGATCTTTCCCTTGGCTGGATGTCTGACTCAGTACTGCTCCAATACCCACATCTGAGGCATCAGTATGAACTATAAAGGGCCTGCTATAGTCAGGACTTGTCAAAACAGGAGCACTGCACAGTGCCTCCTTCAGTCTGGTAAAGGCTTCCTCACAGGCTGCTCCCCAGGTAATTTTCTTTGGCATCCTTTTCTTTACCAGGTCAGATAGGGAAGCAGCCAGGGCACTGTAATTGGGTACAAATTCTCTATAGTACCCTGCTGTCCCAAGAAAACTCCTGACCTGCTTCTGCATTTCTGGTCTGGGTCACACCTGGATTACCTTTATTTTTCTTTATTTAGGACAGAGCTGTCCTCAGCCTACCACATGCCCAAGGTATGCCACTTCTCCCATGGCCACCTGGCACTTCCCAGCTTTAACAGTGAGCCCAGCCCTCTGTATCCTGCCCAGCACTTCCCTAAGGTGGGATAGGTGCTCCTCCCAGCTGGTACTAAAGCTGGCAATGTCATCCAGGTACGCCATGGCATTCTCCTCAGCACCATTTAACACTTGGTTCACCAACCTTTGGATAGTGGCCGGGGCATTCTTCATTCAGAAAGGCATTACTTTGAATTCAAATAAGCCTATCAGAGTGATGAAGGCAGACCTCTCCCTAACTCTGTCCATCAGCTCTACCTGCCAATACCCCTTGGTGAGGTCAATGGTCATAAGATAGGTCACCCCTCCCAACCTGTCCAGGAGTTCATCTGTCCAGGGCATTGGGTGGGTGTCTGACTTCATGACTGCATTCAATTCATGATAGTCCACACAGAAATGAGTAGAGCCATATGGCTTGGGCACAAGGACTACAGGTGAGGCCCAGGGGCTGTGGGATCTCTGGATTACCCCTAAATCCAACATCTCCTTCACTTCCCCTCCTAATGTCCTTTTTGACAGCCTCTGACACCTGATAGGCTGTTCGCTGTATGGGTGTCTGTGTCCCTGAGCCTTCACATCGTGCGTTGCTAAGGGGGTTAGTCCAGGCTTGGCACTAAACAATGGGGCAAAGTCTGCTAAAACTTCCCTTACTTCCTGGATCTTGTCCGGGGTCAGCTGAGGAGGCAATTTAACTGCCTCCACAGAGGACTCCAACTTACTTTCTTCCAGCAAGTCCAGAAGGGGTCTCCTTTGTCCATCCCCCTCCCCAGGACTACACACTGCAAACACCATGTCAGCCCTATTTGCATATGGCTTCATCATGTTGACACGGCACATTCTTTCTGTCTGTCTTCTGTCAGGCAACTCTATAATATAGTTTACATCATTTACTGTCCCAACCACTTTGTACGGTCCTGCCCACTCAGCCTGCAGCTTGTCTTTCCGGACCGGAATAAGGACCATGACTTCATGACCTACCATGAACAAGCGAGCTCTGGCTCTGTGGTCATACCACACTTTTTGTTTCTGTTGGGCAGCTGCCAGTTTGCTCTGGGCTGTCCCCATAAGCTCCTTCAGCTTTTCCCTAAACCTAAGGAAGTAATCCACTATGGGAGTTACCTGGGTGGTGAGCTTGCCTTCCCAGTCCTCCCAGACCAAGTCTAGGGGTCCATGTACCCAGCATCCATATAAGAGTTCGAAGCTGTTGACTCTTGGGGCACCTCCCTGTATGCAGACAGGTGGGGAAGGTATTTCTCCCAGTCCTTCCCATGCTGTTCAGCAAAAATCCGGAGCATTGACTTTAGGGCACCATTGACTCTTTCCACAAACCCATTGACTTGTGAGTGATACAGTGTCATGCATCTCTGCACCACCCACACTTCTCCCACAAACATTTCATCAGATCAGACATGAAGGAATCCCCTCGATCGGTGATAACCTCCTGCAGAAACCTAACACAGGAGAAAATCCCAAGTAAGGCATCTGCCACTTTGTGTGTCCTTAGTGAGGATAGGGCGACTGCCTCTGGGTACTGGGTGGCATAAGCCAGCACAGTCAGAATGAAACTCTTTCCTGAGGAGCTGGGGGTATTTAAAGGCACCACAATATCCATTCCCACGCTCTGGAATTGATCATCCACTATGGGCAATGGAATCAGGGTGGCTTGGGTTTTCTTGCCTGCCTTCCCTATTTCTTGGCACTGGTGACAAGACCTGCAATACTCCTTCACCTGCTGGCTGAAGTTAGGCCAATTAAAATTCTGGGCCAACCGCTGCATAGTGCATGCGATCCCCAGATGGCCAAACAAGGGAATATCATGTTCAATCTTGAGCAACTGCTCACGATACCCCTGGGGAACATCAAGCTGCCTGCCTAGCACCTCTCCCTCTGTCTGCACAGCCTGAGTATACATCAGTCCATTTTTCCAACAAACCTTATGTCTGCTGTCACCTCCCTGTGTTCCATCAGAGTCTGCCCAAGCCCTCAGATTCTCTAGACTAGGGTCACTTGTCTGAGCAGCAGCAAACTCCTCACTCATTCCCAAGGCATGGAACAGGTCCCATTCAGTCACTAAACTAGGGTCCCTAGCACTAGCATTAGGGCACTCAGGATCACTGTCAATCCCAACCCTCTGACAATGGGTCACCCCTCCCTCCTCGGACCAACCCTCTGCAGCCGTGTGGTTAACTGCTACTAGGGAAATTTCTACCCACTTTTCATTAGTCTCCATATCAGGAGACACAGGCTGGGGAACCAGCCTCCCAGTGGTTTCCACAATGGTTTCTGTGGGGTCAAGGAACCTACAGTGTTCCCTTGCCACTTGGCTATGGGTAACTGCACACACCATCCCTTGTTTAAGATTATTGCCAAGGATCACATCCACTGCTAAGGATTTGGCTACAGCCACCTGTTGCACAGTTCCCCCTGTTTCACCCCAGTCCTGGAGAACACTGGCCAGTGGCAGTGTATTTATTGGGTATAAGCTGACCTGGATCTACTAGATCCCCCCTTTACCAAGGTCAAGGATGCCCCTGTGTCCCTTAACCCTTGCATCTGTATACCATTCACCATGACTGGGTGCATGTGCTCCCTCATGTTCATATGCATGCTTCAAGGGACACACAAATAACCCACTTTTTTCCCAGCTCCCTGTTGTGTATTGCTCACCTTGTTGGGACACTGTCTGGCAATATGCCCAGTTTCTTTACACAACCAACATTCATTTCTTTTCACAGAGAAATCTTTTCTCTAAAACCTGGGGCTAACTGGTTTTGGTGAAGGCAGTGAGGGTTTTAGCTGCCATGAAGGCATGTTTTTCTCTTTCTGCACTGCCACACCTACCCATTTGCTCTCACAGCAGGTCTGCTCTTGGCATAGCAGTCTGAGTTCAGCAACCTCTTGCACTGTTTTGGGATCTCTGTCCTCCAGACAGGTTTTCAGGTCTGCTGGGCATGCCCAGAAAAACTGTTCTAACAAAATCACATTTTCAATTTTATCAGCAGATTTTGCTTCAATTTCTTCCTACCAACATTTTAAAAACTAACATTGTTTCGTGGCTAGCTCCTCATAGCTCATGTCAGGGCTTCTCCTAACCTTACAGAATTTAGCTCTGTATGATTCAACAGTTAATTCAAATTTCTTTAACAGTGCAGCTTTAAGTTTGCTGTAATCATCACTGTCCTCATTGTCCATTTGACCCAATGCTTCCTGAGCTTTCCCGGTAAGTAGCGGGGATACCTGGAAGCTCCAGGACTCTCCAAGAATTTTAGCCTGAATACAAACTTTTTCAAAAGAATTTAAAAAGGCATCCATATCCTCCCCCTCTTTAAATTTGGCTATCAATTTGGAATTCAATGTGTAACCCAGTCCTGTAGAACCAGTTAAACCCAACATGTGTCTATGTCTTCTGTTAGCACCCTTTGCAAACTGTGTGAGAGGCCTTTCGGCACCATGCAATTCTGCTTAAAGTTGGACCAGCATAACAATCTGTGGTGATTTGCATATGCAGCCCATGATGCTTTGCATTGTGGGGGCATGTGTGATTTTGTATTTTCTTGAAACTTGGCTTCCCAGCCAAATGCCCTTTGGGGTAACCCTTGCCTCAGTGTTTGTGCACAGAGGTCCTTTGTCTTTTAAATAGTTTTTTATTTTAATGGGTTCACCACAATATATCCAAGGCACACTGCCTTAAGGGTAGCTGGTCCATTCCACTGGGGTGTCAAACAGATGAGGCATACTGATGAGTTCTGGTAGGACGAAACACGTGTCTATGTCTTCTGTTAGCACCCTTTGCAAACTGTGAGAGAGGCCTTTCGGCACCATGCAATTTTGCTTAACATAGAAACATAGAAACATAGAAGTTGACGGCAGATAAGGACCGCAAGGCCCATCCAGTCTGCCCATTTCTTTTTCTACCTTATAAATGTGCCATCGGCCTTTGCTCTGTCAGTGACCTATCTATTCATAGTCATTTGTATTGCTCCCTTATGCTTATCCCATGCCTGTTTGAAGCCCTGCACTGTATTCATAGCCACCACTTCTTGTGGTAAGCCATTCCATGCATCTACCACCCTTTCTGTGAAAAAGAATTTCCTCACATTCCCCATTAATCGGCCTCCCTCTAATCTCATGCTGTGTCCTCTTGTCCTGCTATTTTTCTTATATTTAAACATGTTAGACTCTTTCACCTTGTTTATGCCCTTAAGGTGTTTAAATGTCTCGATCATATCACCTCTCTCCCTCCTTTGCTCAAGGGTATACATATTGAGCTCCGTTAATCTGTCCTCATATGTCTTCTGATGCAGTCCCTGCACCATTTTGGTTGCCCTTCTCTGGACTGCCTCAATTTGGTTAATGTCCTTGTGAAGGTGTGGCCTCCAATACTGCACGCAGTACTCAGATGGGGCCTAACCAATGTCTTGTACAGAGGGATTATTACCTCCTTTTACGACTTGTGATACCCCTACTAATACACCCTAACACCCCTAGCCTTACCTACTGCTTTAGAGGTCTGCTTGGATGATTTTAGGTCATCAGTGATGATGATGCCCAAGTCTCTTTCTTCCTTTGTGACTGCTAGCAACTCCTCCCAGCCTATAAGTGGCTTCAGGGTTTCTCTTCCCCATGTGCATGATTTTGCACTTCTTTGCATTAAATCCCAGTTGCCCTCTTCTGACCATTCTGCTAGTTTATCCAGATCTCTTCTCATTCTGCCACCCCATCTGGATCATCTACTCTGTTGCAGATCTTGGTGTCATCTGCAAACAGACAAGCCTTACCCTCTATTCCATCTCTGAGGTCACTAATGAAGATGTTGAATAGGACTGGCCCCAGGACTGATCCCTGAGGTACCCCACTTGTGACTTGCATCTCTTCTGACTGTATACCATTTACTACCACTCTCTGTTTTCTGCCAGTCCAACCAGCTTGCCACCCAGTTGACCAACTTCTGACCACCCGAGCCTACCTAGCTTATTTATCAATCTTCTATGTGGAACAGTGTCAAAAGCTTTGCTGAAGTCAAGGTAGGCGACATCAACTGCTCCCCTTGGTCCACCATTCTGGTTACCCAGTCAAAGAAATCTATGAGATTAGTTTGACAGGACCTTCCTTTGTAAACCCATGCTGTCTTGGATCCTGTGCCCCTATGGATTCCAGGTGTTGCACTATCCTTTCCTTAAGGAGTGCCTCCATAATCTTGCCCACTACTGAGGTAAGACTGACCGGTCTGTAGATCCCGCCTCCTCCCTGCTACCACTCTTGTGGAGTGGGATCACATGAGCCCTTCTCCAGTCTTCTGGGACCTCTCCTGTGCTCAGAGACTCACTAAACAATTCTGCTAATGGCTCTGCTAGTTCCTCCTTTAGCTCCTTAAGTACCCTGGGATGTATGCCATCAGGTCCCATTGCCTTATCCACCTGAGCTTAGCAAGCTCTTGTAGGACCCTTTCTTTTGTGAAGGGGTAGTGCTCCTCCCTCCCCCTGTGTCCATGATGCTGAGCTGTGGGCCCTGCCCTACCTTCTCTTCAGTAAATACTGAGCAAAAGTATCTATTTAGGATAGATGCCTTTACAGGGTCCTCCTCCTCACATGCTCCCTTTTCTCCATTAAGCTTAGCAATACCCCTCTGGACTTTCTCCTTTCACTAATGTATCTATAGAAAGTCTTGTCACCTTCTTTTACTGTTCGTGCTAGTGTTTCCTCAGTTTGGGACTTTGCCTGCCTTACTGCCTTACCTGCTTCCCTTAGGGCAGTTTGGTATGCCTCCCTATCTTCATCCCGCTGTGTTCCCTTATATTTTCTGAAGGCCAGCCTTAAAGTTGGACCAGCATAACAATCTGTGGTGATTTGCATATGCAGCCCATGATGCTTTGCATTGTGGGGGCATGTGTGATTTTGTATTTTCTTGAAACTTGGCTTCCCAGCCAAATGCCCTTTGGGGTAATCCTTGCCTCAGTGTTTGTGCACAGAGGTCCTTTGTCTTTTAAATAGTTTTTTATTTTAATGGGTTCACCACAATATATCCAAGGCACACTGCCTTAAGGGTAGCTGGTCCATTCCACTGGGGTGTCAAACAGACGAGGCATACTGATGAGTCCTGGTAGGACGAAACATGTGTCTATGTCTTCTGTTAGCACCCTTTGCAAACTGTGTGAGAGACCTTTCGGCACCATGCAATTCTGCTTAAAGTTGGACCAGCATAACAATCTGTGGTGATTTGCATATGCAGCCCATGATGCTTTGCATTGCGGGGGCATGTGTGATTTTGTATTTTCAGTTAAACCCAAGCCACTTACCTGCTCTGGTTGGAGTCGTAGCTTCTCCAGTTCATGTTGCCTCTGGCGCTCATGCTCCCCACAGTCAGCGTCTCGCTGTTCTCGCTCTGCCTATCGGCGTTCTTGCTCCCTCTTCTCCTCTGCTGCTCGCTGTTCTGACTCTACCTCTCGGCGTTCTCACTCTGCCTCCCTCTGGAACTTCAGCTCCATTCTGTGCAACTCAATCTGCAGCCTGAGTACTTCTGGCTCCAGAATGCTGGTGACCTTCCCCTGCTGCTGTGACCCTTCACTGACAGTGACCCTGCTGCCCTCCCCATTGGATCTGGACACCACACTGGCTGCTAGCCCTTCCACATTCAAGGTTCAGCCCCTTACAGTCACTGTCTATGACTCGGTGCTCTGAGTATCTGCAACCACCAGGGCATCCACGAGGTTCTGCTTGGTGGCTTTCATCTCGAACGGGACTCCTTTGTCCCTGCACAACTGCTTTAAGTAGTCTACAGTGTGCCCACTGTAGTTGGAAGCCATCTTCTTCCCTAACTATGGGTACTCTGACTTGCACTTTAGAAAAAAAAATGAAACAGGTAGGAATTCGACTGTAAGGCAAGTGATATAGTTCTGTTTTCTTTTGAAAATAAATCACTTCCTTTTTCTTTCTTTTCAAGTGAGCTGACAGTCACAAGCCAACACAATGAACAATAAAGCTTGTAATACCAAACTTATGCACACCGCTGCCAACCAATCTGTCACAACCCCACTCAGCAGGTCTGGCCCTCTGCTCCCACAGTGCCAACCTCTGAGCACAGTATTGTGAACAGTTGACAGAACAGCGTAACCCTCCTGTCTGTTTTGTGGGTTTGAATCAACTTTTGGTCTCAAGTTTCTGGAGGGATTCAAACTGTGAACCTCTTGTTAGAGTACCCAATGTACAGGCTCAGATAATTCTGCTCTTCAGGGAGGCCAGATATCTTTCACCTACGGGCATCTAACCAGGTGTACAAAATGAACCCTTAAGCACTCTTTTAAAGACCTCAGAATAAACTCTTACCTTTTTCCCAGTTTGGTATTACCATTAAGCTTAGCACAGTGTCAGCTTTAACCATATATGCTTCACTTGTCAAAGAAAGAATTACAAAGGGACACCAAGTAGTCTCTAAAATGAGATATTTATTTAAAAATAGATACAAATTTAAAATATAAATACAGAACCATATATCACAAAACATACAAATCACTTAAAAGAGTAAGATTTTAGAAAGTGCAAATTCCTACCAATAATACACTTAGACCAGTATACAGTACCTAATGTATTCTTATCTTCTTATAGTGCTATAGATGTTTCTTCCTCAGAGTCCAAACATGCATGTATTTCTAAATGGAATACAGACTACAGTTTAAAACTAGCTTTGCCAACCTCTTTGCATGAGGTCACCTAGCTCCTCTCTGTCAGAATATAAAAAAATTATACAAAACAGGATGTCTCATCCTTCAGAAGGTGACATCAGCAAAAACTTGTTTCCCCATGTCCTTTTGATTTAGAGTGACTTTTGGTCTCAAGGACATCAAAGGACTCTTTATGACTCTCTGCCAGATCTCACTGAGGTGTCATATGCTTTGTGACACCAGTCAATTAACAGGATTTTTTCTGAGGATGTCATAAAATGGATATGCCACTTCCTAGCTTTCAAAGCAAGTGAGAAGTTAATTGCATACAGAGATCTGCTGTTTAACATATATCCTGTCTTTTGAACTGATACATGGGGGAGGTTATACAATAGGTTGTCTCAGCATGTCTCATGAGAGATACTCAATAACACATTCTTTATATTACAAAAAAAAAACATAGAGTAATCAGAACCAGTTGTACAAGCATCACAGAGGGGGTTAAGCAGACCATGCTAGAGGAACTCATGGAGATGCTGGCTCTTTGAGTGATCCAGGAGTCCAGTAGCCCCTGGACCTCACCCGTTGTCCTGATTCCCAAGAAGGATGGTACCACATGGTTCTGTGTCAATTACCAGAGCCTCAACAGCTATACAGAGTTGGATGCCAACCCTGTGCCCAGAATGGATGAGACCTTGGGATGGATGTGGGGGGGGCTGGTTCCTGACCACGATAGACCTGACAAAGGGCTACTGGCAGGTACCCCTAACCCCTGCAGCCAGGGAGAGGTCTGCTTTTGTCACCCCATTTGGCCTATTCAAATTTTGAGTAACGCCATTTGGGATGAAGAATGCACCCACAATCTTCCAGCAGCTTGTGGATTGCATTCTGGCTGGAGCAGGTGAATATGTGCTGGTGTAAATGTATGATGTTGCCATTTATAGCCAGACTTGGCAGGATCATGTCAGATATGTGAGGGAGGTGCTCTGCTGACTGAAGGCTGCAGGGCTGACAGTTAAGGTGGAAAAATGTGAAGTAGGCATGGCTGAAGTGTCCTACCTAGGTCACTAGGTGGGGGTAGCATGTCAATACAGTGCTTCATTTACAGCTAGTGAGTAATGGTGATGCTATTATAGCAACTACAATAATAGCAAGTGCTACATTACAGCACAGGTCATATTCAGCGACAATGGTGTAGCAGCTTACCTCCGAGGTCCAGGAGCACCTTGGAGGATGTTATTTTAGAAACGGGGTGGTTGGAGGCTCAGTCCCCTGGGGGTACAGAGGGGCATAGTCCCCCTGTAAAACACAGGAACATGTTACAGTGTAGTATACCTCTGTGGATTCAGGCAACCAGTGGTGTCTGCAAGTGATTCCATTGGATATCAGCAGTAGTGCTTCCCCCGTGGGTGAGCGAGAGACAGACGCAGTGAAAGAGGTGCAGGAACATTAAGAAGAAGGTATGCATGCCAACCACTTTGCGAGTACCCTGTAGTCATTGAGGGAAACTAAGTGGATATGAGTCCTTGGTGTGAGTTGCAAATGTGAGGAGCTGACATGTGCATCGCTGATATTGGCGATCACTGTATTTTGAGTCGCTATTATTATTTCACTGTAATTGTGTGTGCTGTAATTGCATTGCTGAAATCACATGGAACCCTGGGTGGGCAGTGGATGCAGTTGTCCAGAATCTGCGAAGGTTGATGCCATCCAGACCTGGCCCACCCCTGCCACAAAGAAACAGGTAAGGGCATTTTCTGAGACAGCCAGGCACTACAGGAGGTGTGTCCCTCACTAGTGATGTGGCTAAGCTCCTGATGACCTGACAAAAAAGAAAATGCCGGATAATGTTCTCTGGGCAGAGAACTGCGAGTCTGCCTTCCAACAGTTGAAGGAGGCATTATATGGATCATCCACACTTACTAGCCCCAATTATGAACTAAGGTTTATAGTGCATGTGGATTCCTCAGACCATGGGCTGTTCTAAGCCTGGTTACACTGCAGGGGAAGGAGCACCCCATAGTGTGTCTGAGCAGGAAGCTTCTGCCTAGGGAGAAGGCACATGCCACAACTGAGAGGGAGTGTCTGGGGATAGTGTGAGCCTTTCAGAAGCTGCATCCATATTTGTATGGGAGGGAGTTCACTGTGATCACAGATCATAATCCTCTGACATGGCTCCACAGGACTAGTGGGCAAAACACAAAACTATTGCACTTGAGTTTGATACTACAGTCTTATAACATGACCATTCGGCACCAGACTGGTGTGCAGAATGCCAGTGCAGATGGACTGTCAAGACAGGGATAAGTTCATGACATGTTCCTTTCAGCACTCCCCAGTCCCTACATGAATGGCAGTATCTCTTGAGGTCACCCAAAAAAGACATGCCTTCTTTTCCTGGGGGGGGGGGGATCTGATGAACAAATGACCAGAATGATTTAATTTCTTTTGTTAGTGTAGTTATGTTTCTTTTATAAGTTCTGTTATTTGGAAGTGGCTGCAAAACATGGCTTCCAGGTCACATGTCTAGGAAGATCTTATGAGAAATACTGGTCAGTGTAAAGTTCTCACAAGCTTATCTAGGCTGCAGACCCTGGCAGATGTGAGGGTGCAATTTCAAACACCGCAGACATCCTGCAAAACAAAATCATAAAGCTGGACAGAGGATGTTCTATGTGTAAAGAAGGCCAACTGGTCCAGATTATGTCATACACACACATCCACACACACACATATGTGGGGTGAGGGACAGTGGGGAACTGTCACTCAAAGGGGTGAGGCCACTCCCAAAAGTCAAAGGGTAGAAATTAGGGAGCTGAGGGCCAGTTCTCTCTCTCTATTTGTCTCTCTCTCTCTCTCTCTGGAACACTGAACATCTGACAAAAGGGGAGCCCTGCTGCAGGAAGAAGTACAGCTTAAGGAAAGTGTCTTCCATAGCTAGTAGTAGGTAAATAAGTTTTAGGTAAGGAGAGTTGAGATTTTTCTGTACATCAACTGTCTGTGTGACTTGCTTTATTTTCTATTTCCTGGTAAACTTGTAAACCTTTTGTTTGACTGTAAATATATCCTTATTGTAAATACCTGTAGTTCCTCTAGTAATTAATCCATTTTTGATTCACAGAAGAAAGGGTTCTGAAAGAACTCTTAAAACTGAAGGTGGACAAAGCAATGGGGCCTGACAGGATTCACCCAAGAATTCTAAAAGAACTAAGGGTACAATTAGTGACACCACTGACAACCCTTTTTGAAAAATCATGGGAGGATAGTGTAGTACTGGAAGACTGGAGGAGGACAGACATGATTCCCCTTCACAAAAGTGGGAGCAAGACAGAGGCAGGAAACTACAGACCTGTTAGTTTGACCTCAGAGGTAGGGAAAATAATTTAATCACTTCTAAAGGAAAGAATTGTTGAGTTCCTAGATTCCAGTGGGGCACAGGACCCAAGGCAGCATGGATTCACAGCAGGAAGGTCATGTCAGATGAATCTAATAAATTTCTTTGACTGGGTGACCAATGTGGTAGACCAGGGAGGGGCAATGGACATGGCCTACATAGACTTTAGCAAGGCATTTGACACAGTCCCACACAAAAGATTAATATACAAGTTAGCCAGCCTTGGAGTGGGTCCCAAGCTGGTAGCCTGGGTAAAAATGTGTCTGGACAACAGGATACAGAGGGTAATAGTAAACAGAGTTAACTATGAAGAAAGGGAGGGTTACTAGTGAGGTACTACAGGGTTCAGTACTGGGACTGGACCTTTTTAATTTCTTTATTAGTGACATTACAGAGGGACTGGAATGAAAAGTATGTCTCTTTGCAGATGACACAAAGATCTGCAACAGAGTTGATACAGAAGGTGGGGTGGAAAGAATGCAAAGAGACTTAGCAAGGCTGGATGAATGGTCAAATATATGGCAGCTTAGATTCAATGCAAAGAAGTGCAAAGCAATGCACCTGGGAAACAAAATTCCAGGGCAAGATTACACGATTGGGGGTGAGATAATAACAACAGAAATGGAAAGGGACCTGGGGGTAGTCATATCAGATGACCTTAAGGTGGGCAAGCAATGTGAGAAGGCAGTAAGGAGGGCTGGTGGGATACTGGGATGCATAGGGAGAGGCATGACCAGTGGGAAACAGGAAGTTGTTATCCCTCTGTACAGACAGTTGGTGAGACCCCATCTGGAGTTCTGTGTCCGGTTCTGGAGACCCTATCTCTGCAAAGACATAGACAGGATGGAGGCTGCCCAGAGAAGGGCAACTAAAAGGGTGCAGGGTCTGCACCAGAAGACATATGAAGAGAGATTGAAGAAGCTTAATACATATACACTCGAGGAAAGGAGGGAGAGGGGGGCCATGACAGAAACTTTTAAGTACACCAATGGAATCAACAGAGTCCAAGATGGTAGCATCTTTCAGAAAAAGAGATGTGCAAGAACAAGGTGGCACAATTTGAAGACAGAGGGGGAACAGCGCAAAGGTAATGCGAGGAACTATTTTTTCACAAAGAGGGTTGTGGATACATGGAACAGCCTTCCTGAGGAGGTAGTGGACTCAAAAACAGTGGGTGAATTCAAGAATGCATGGGACAGACTTAAGGCAATTCGAGTGGAGGTAGGTGGAAGTAGACTGTTGGTTAACTAGTATCTGCAGCCTATGCATTAACATGGGAAATGGTCAGACAAGGTGGGCCAAGCAGTCCTTATCTGCCATCAAATTCTATGTTTCTATGTTTGATGGAACCAGTGATTGCATGTTTATTTAAAAAGGTAATTTTACTATTTCTGCCAGACTCTGTTTGCAGTCCATTGCTGAAGGGCATTCTAGGAATGGTTATTGTGTTGACCTTTCTCACCCTGATCAAAGGAAGCAAAAGGGTAGATTCCTGGTTCCAGGTAAAAATCAAGTGGTGGCAAATGATTAGAAGTCCTGGACAGAGAACTGCCCTGTAGGCAAGGGGCCCAAGGGGCAGTTTTGTCACAACTAGTAACAGTGGTGTTGGATCTATGTCACACATACTCTATACAATAACCCATTATGCATTTTGAGTATTACCCTATTCTTGTGTCACCCCTACCTGTTTAAAATACTTTTGGAGAGAAGCTTTATTTTTTTCAGCAACAATGTCTCACTCAGCAAAATATTTGGTTTCATCATTTTCAAATTTCAGTCCCACGTGTCCCTTATTCTTTTTTTGCTATTCTCATTTCTGGTGCCTTCTTTCCTTCCTGGACTTTCCGATCCTGGTGCTGGACTCAAAAACTTCAGAGTTAAAATCTCCAAAAGGAAATGTTTCCTTAGTAGAAGATTCTTTCATTTACCTCTGAGTGTGTTAGAGCTGCAAAAATAGCAGGGGTTTATTCCCTCTGTGATCAAATTAGTAAACCCTGTAAAGTCAGTTCCGATACCCACAGGTATGGATAAGGTTGGAACTACCCCCGCTTTCATTGAATGAGACACCTCATGTACTTTCAAAGTCACTTGAGTGATGGGGTAATATGGAGTGTCCCTATGAATACAAATCACCATATTACCTATGTAACCCCCAGGTGGTGCTATCCCAAGGGCTATTACCCCTGCCTACTTGCCTACTGACAGGTTGAGGGGCCTAGGTTCTATGGTGGGTGCCTCCACCCAGAGGTCAGGGTTTGTAATGGTTGGTGTAGTTTGGTCACAGCCCTCTGGGACACTGAGACCCCCTTCTAATCCCTCTAATGGCCCACACAATGCACAGGAGTTACAGTACCAATACTCTACATGTATGAACTGTTCAATCATAAGGTACCACTTACCCTTGAGACTGATTCGCAGGTTCGTCTCTGAGTACCCCCTGAAAAATAAGGTTAAGCAGCATACACAAACCAATACAGTGCTTGACATGAAGGTATTGACACTTCAGACAGTTTAAAGTTTAACAACAAATCTAATTTATTTAAGGGACAGTAACACAGGAGGGGGAAATCAGGTTAATTAGTGGCATTAAATCACAGGACTAGTACACACATACAGGGTCTGAAAAGTCACACTCTGGGTACCCAGGTTGGGGAGGGATAGCCAGGTCCATTGCCTGGGGTTGGCCAGCAGGTGCAGATGGATAGGGCACTGTAGAAGAAAATATATGCACAACACCCAATTGTAATCCGGAGCCTGATGGCTCAGTCCATGAAGCAAAGAACAAGAATTAGATGACACACTTGTGATTGAAAACAGGCTGCAGGGGAATACCCTGATTTGTACTCACGATACCCAAGCTGAGAGCCGGATGGTGGATGTTCTTCTGGATTGTCAGAAACAGCAGGGCATGGAGACAAGGTATTTGTGACTGGACCCCACTACATTTTATAGCAAACAGTTTTAGTTCGAAACAAGCTGGGGTTTGCTTCCAGCTTCAACACACAGCACACAGCACAGGGGATTGGAAATAGCAATTCCCCACAAGCACTATGCACATTCACATGTAAAAGGAAAGTACTATGCCAGGCAGAGTGCTCCTCGATCCCGATCGCAATTACTGCAAAAATACCCAGAAGCACACACAGCAGCTTCAGTGCCTGACAGACCGAGCACAATTCAGCAATTTCTCCAGTCTTCTACAGGGTGAGCCTGGTTTCCACTCTTCAGACTTCCTTCTGTCTCCTCACAACTCAGATTCAGTCCAAACTGGCACTCACAAAAACTGCAGACTGAAACTCAGGGTCTCACATGTGCTTCCCGCGCGATACTGTACACCGCAGAAGCACACAGCTCCTTTTCTCTTTAATGTCACAACTGATCTGATCTTTCCAGTCACAGAGCAGGACATTTTCTTTAGCTCCACACTATCCTGTTGGTTGATTCAGCTGTCACTCACAATAAGACTCCCTCTGTTGGTAGAAAAAGGCGCCAAGGTCAAAACTACATTTCCCAGAGTCACTGCCTATATAATCCCCTTGTGGCTGGCTCAAATTAAGAGTCCAAGCTCTGATTCATCCACAGGCTCCATTTTAGGGTTCTCTTAACCCAATTGGCCCAGCACAGCAGTTTAGGTCCAAATGGAGAGGTAACACACAGGGTCCCAGCTGCAATAAAGACAGGTTAGACAAACTACATTTTCTCAGTCACTTTAAATGATTTCTGGCAAACAGTTGTATCTTTCAACAAGGCTCCCTCTGCACATGTAGCGACAGCAGAAATGGAGTGAATTGGCAGCAGCTCGGGTGGGAGTTGAGCATTAAACACACAGTCCCCCCATACAAACTAATTAAGTCTGCAAGCAGACAGCTCTTAAACAGACAGTATGTGGAGGCTCAAATAGCACTCACTTGCAACCACAGTTAAGCAGCTGAGACACTGAACACCACCCAGGCTTAGAGCATTCAGGCAAGCTTCTGGAAGACTTTTGGGAACCCTTATTTTCAGGGGGGTTGCACCTAGTCCACTTGTTCAGACTTCTTTCAAACTGTCAGCATGCACCAGGGTCTGTCTGCTTCCTCCCTGAATCTATCAAACCCTTTTGAGTTTTTGCTACCACCTAGATATCAGTCAGCTATGTGCCTCAGTGTGCTAAAGCTAAATTCACTTCAACCTTTACCCCTGTATTTTTACAGCAGCTTTTGGTTATGTGTCCCAGCATATTGGAAATATAGCAGAGAAAGTCATTGGGTGCAGATATATTAACCCCTTCAGATTTCTTATCTGATTTGAGAATAGGTCAGAAAAATGTGGTCTTACCATCCCTGGATTGCTGGCTCCAATCTGTGGTGTCTGTCTGTTTGGCCATCTGATAGTCCTCCACTGGTGAAACGGCCTTCTCCCCCCTTTCAGGTCAGTGTTCTTTCACCCTGAGTTGCACATCTGTTGAAAGGATGCTCATAATTTGCTCTGTGGACAGCATATTGATGAGTTGTGTGACTGTGTTGCCCTCTGGCTGGAGTCATTTGATGGAAGTTGTCTCAGTCTTGTTTGTGCCTTTCATGATTCTGTGAGTTTAATGTCCTTAAGGATATTGTAATTTTGTGGGCTTCTAGCACCCAAACCAGATACCCCAACTGTGAGAGCTTGCAGGGCATTCAGCCATTGTTAATCTTGATGCTGTATCTGCCATTCTCTCTGTTTCTCAGTCTCTTTTTGTTGTATAGCCCACCACAGAAAAAGGCAGGCATGCCTTCAGTTTCCATGGATGTCCCTTCTTTGCTGGTGCTGTCTTATTAGTGTCTTGTTTGACTGCTGAGATCTTTTAGAAGAACTGTTGGCCCAACATCTTCCTTTGGCTTTTTGATATTGGCTACTCTGGCTGCTTTGGCTGCCATTTGTCTGGTGGCCACTGTTGTGCTTGTTGCTGTAGTGACTGCAGTATTTCTCTACATTCCCAGTCTTCTGCTGTACTTCTGTCATACCAGTTCTGGTACACATGAACAATGTTCCTGGAGTCAGAGTATGCATAGCAAAAATCTGACTTACTAGTATGTTGAAACCAATTGCGGTGAAGGAGTAAGTCAGGAAGTACAGAAAGACCACAGAACAAGGTACAAGGCACACATGGGGGACTTTTTTCCAAGCACAGCAAAAATATAATATTTATTTTATCAGATGGCTTCAGAATAATAAACAGATTGGGAAAACATATTTGGCAGCTGCTTCACACCATATACAGTATAAGCAGAAGGCTCAGTAAAATCTTTTGCACTCTATATATGCTCTGAAAGCTACAGTACTTTCTATCAAAATAGTAGACTTTCTTTCAAAGCAGTAGGAACAATACCTTGTAGCTTCAGGTTACTCTGATTGAATAGGTTAGATCTTTCTTTCTCTCGGCTTCATAGGTAATTTGCTTCTTCTTCTCAAAGAGTGCAGAGTGTGTCCAGAGCTCTATTTTCTGCAAACTTCCTAAGGATATTTATTTTTTCCTTATCTGACCTCCCTGTGATCTTTTGTGCTCAGCACACAACACTCAATTTGCTGTCCTTGAGCTTCTGAGATAAACAAACAAGCAAAACTACAACTCTAACTTAGGCTTACAAACATTAACCACATCTTGTCATTAGAGTTAGTTTATTCTTTTAACAAACTCCTAGTTTTTAGAAAAAAGGGCCTTTTTTCTCAGCTTGAGGAGCAGCTGGCATTCATTTAAGCAACTCGTAAGCATGTGATTATAAACCCTGTAAGTCTAATTTCATGGAGGGTTCACTTTATATGGCAGCAGGGTTTACCTATAGCACTGCAACATCCTCCATGCCAACATCCCCAACAGTGACAGCCACAATGCCAAGTGTCAGCATTGCACTGTCAGGGATCTCTCGGTGCTTTTAATGGGGGCTGCACCCCTGAACCCCTAATGTGGGGGGCTCCACCCCCCACAACCTCCAGTCTCTAGGGATAAACTCTGAGTCAGAGTTGTCTCAGGGGAGGGGGCGAAACCCTGGGTGAGGCAGTCATGGTGCCATCAGAGACCATCACAGCAACCCAAGATTTTTGCTCGATTCCTGTCACTGTGATGGTCTTCGTGCTAGGGGTTTCACTCTATTGTCAGTGTACAGCCAGCAGAGAGGAGAAAGGAAGAAAAGAAAAAAGAAAAAAGAAAGAAGGAACAAAACAAAAACAGCATGAGAAGCAAAACAGGAAAGTACAAGAAAAGTGCAAGGGATGGGGAGGATCATTGGATCACTGGAGAGGCCAGCTCATAGATCACATGGGAATATGGTCACAGAACCAATTTTTGCAAATATAGAAAAGAAAGAACAGGTAATGGATAGGATCTGATCAAACTGAATAGATTTTTAGTAATTTTATTTTTCCCTGTCTTGACCCTATCACATGTCTGTGATACACTTTGCTCATAAGCCCACTGACTGATAATATCCAGCTCCTTTCTTGGGCCCTCCTCTTGTCACAGAGTTACTTTAGATGTCTGAACATGTCAGCATTAGTGCCAATGATCAGGGCAACATTCTTAATACATTTCAGATTTCAAACATACTAAGGCCAGGGTCTCCATGGTGCCCCCCAACTGCAACCATGTTATCCAGGAAATCAATATCAACAGGAATGCATCATAAAGTATGGACAAGCTTTGTTGCTGAGTTTCCACATAGCTGAGCCTTCTAGGGGCAGCAGACGGAGATGGTCAAACATGTGCCATAGCAGTCTTTAAATTTCAAAGGTAAACTGGGTATTGTCCAACATAGAGTGGGCTGACCAACTTTCAGCCGTAACCTGTATCTTTTTTTTAAAACTCTTTTTATTCTCTGGCTGCAGGTGGGGTACTTAATCCTTCTAGGTCCACTCATCCCTCTTGCCGGCATCCTTCACTCAGCTGCCTGGGTCAGAGGTCATGTAGCTTGCCCCCTATGATGTGGCTCCCAAGGGAGAGACCATGGTCCACCTGTAGTCTGCCCAAGACTTATGCTTCATGGCGTTATTCAGCAGAGGTCAATGGGTGTCATGAGGCACTGCCACACTGGGTTTTACCTTGTGTCAGTTCACTCCAACACAGATGTGCAATGATGTCAGTGCACAGGCATGTGTACTCCCCACACATGCCCCGCAGATATCCACTGCCGCCATCACCCTGACTTGTGTGGTCTTGGCAAGGTATACACAAAGCCTCTGCTGGGTGTCACAGAAGTGCCGGCACTACCGACTCTCCCTCCCAGAGGTGAGGAGCAGTCCATGAGATGCTCATTCAGCCTCCCCCTGGCTCACCCTCTGACAACCCTGGCTCATTTCCAAACCTGGATCATCAGCGTCACAAGCAGTAGTGCTACTGCTGCGCTGGTGGGCCAGTCCATAGCCTGTATCTTGATTGACAGTTCAGTGAACTTGTCCCTGTCAATAGGTTGACAATGAGTTCTCTGGATTGTGGATTTGAAAAAATTGTTTGATAAGCATCTTGCAGTATGCTACCCCAACTGGGCCTTGTCTGCATTTTGGTGCTGCAGGAACTTCTTAAAGAGCTGGTTGTTCACACTCTGCAAGCCCTCTGCACTTTGGCAGTCTCAGCATTGATTCCCCATCCTTCTGTACTGGAATCAGATGATATCTTGCATAGTCCATGGGGGTCTGAATGCTGGCTTAGGCTCACTCCTCTTGCCCTCTCTCTGAGATGTACCATCTCAACATGGTGTCTCCATTACTGACAGCATTAATGATCCCTCACTAGTCAAGTGTCCATTCTCCTTTTGCTCCAGTGCCATCTGGAAGGGCCTCAATTTTCATCAACAACTCCATAATTCTGGACCCCTCTTGTGCAGACACAAGACTGCTCCCCATTACAGTCCTGACTGAAGGGGTGCCCACAGCTAATAACCACTCTTCCTGCTCTTGTACTTCTCCAACTAAATCCTCGTACAGGGCCAGGTTATCCAAGTAATCCCACAGGTGCAGGTTGGTGAGTATCTGGTCAGCATAAACTGCTTTCTCCTTCTATCACCTGTTCCACTTTGGTCTGGTCTATGCCAGCTGTGGCTGTACTCCCCTACTAGTAAACCAGTTGAATGTCCTTATCAGTCCTTACCAGAATATCCAGCATTTTATCCCCCTTCATTTGTCTGAGGAGGACAAGTTGCATCAGTACTCTCCCAGGTTTCTCCATGCTCCCATGCTGGCATTTCAAAGCAGTCAAACAGTCCTCAGTCCTAGCATCTACTTTATAGTTCAAATGAGCCCACATGGGACTCAGGACAGGGCCCCTCAAACTTTCACTCAAGTGAGACTTAATCTTATTATCTGAGCACTGCAAATCCTGCACCATCAGGGTAGCCTGCTCACTCCAGGTGTCAGAATCCCCTTCTCCAGCCAGTGGGTCAAACTACAGAGAAAGGCTGGAGACTTCTGTACTCATCCAAAGGACATGGCAACATTTTCATTAGCCATCCCAGGGCATCCAGTAACTACTCTGCAGGAACTGCTTCCAATCTTACAGGATCTAATGGTTTCTTTAAGCCCTGCACTATCTTGCCCTCTTTAGGAAACCAACTTTTTTTCTTGAGTTTTCTATTTTGTATTAGACTCAGGGGTGAGATCACTGTTGGGGGCTCCTTTCCAGCTAAGAACTTGCCAAATGCCCTCTGTCCCATTGAAGGTATGTGTAGCGGGTAGACTGCTTGAGTCTACTTCTTGATCACTCTCCACAATGATACTGACAGTCTGGTGCCCACATTAACCTTCAAGACACCAACTTCAAGAAAGTTTCCACCCAACACCCCCACAGTAGCCTCTTTCTCAGGTTGTTGTGGACATTTTGTATCAGAAATACCTTCTTGGGGTCCAGCCCTTTTATCTTGCACCACCTTTCCACTTGCTGCAAGGCCATTTTGTTTGCAGCAATTTTTTGT
Organism: Neoceratodus forsteri; assembly: GCA_016271365.2. NCBI lineage: Eukaryota > Metazoa > Chordata > Ceratodontiformes > Ceratodontidae > Neoceratodus > Neoceratodus forsteri. The sequence goes on along the minus strand of CM028129.1, from coordinate 1,396,374,155 downwards.
AATATTCTTGGGGGGAGGGGTCGGCTTACTGATCTTTTATACCTGTGGTACACAAGGGTGTCTCATTGGTAACCACAGACTGGATCTTAATGGTGCCTCCAGGATGTACGATCTCAAATTGCTACCACCTCTACGTGGATGACACAATCCTTTATTACTCAAATAGTTCCCTTGGGGAAACCCAATCTATTTTACAGACCAGATTTGAATCATTGCAGAAATACATTTGTCAGTTGAAACTAAAGTTAAACACATCTAACAAAATTACTATTTGGACCAACTTCTAAAATAAAATCAGATGTCACATTAGAGAGTTTGGATTTATCTGGTACATGTTTGGAATCAGTAAAAACATATAAATACTTAGGTTATCAGCTGGATCAGCTAGGCTTGGGAAATGAACATGTTGATAGATTGATTGGTCAGGTGGGTAGGAAGGTGGGCGGCTTATACAGAAACAGAAAAATGTCTCAACTCTGATACTATGAAAAATATAATTCAAGTCCCGATTCTACTGTTTATTGATTACGGTGACATACTTTATGGTAATGCTTCTTTAGATAGATTATACAAACTAGATAGTCTTTATAATAAACTGGCTAAATTAATTTTGAATTGCTCAGTAATTATGCATAATTGTCATCTATACCATTCCTTAGGTTGGGGTTCCCTGGCCTCTACGAGAAATACACACGCAAGTTTGTTTGTATGCAAGTCTGGTCTGGGATTAATTCCTAAGTATTTAGGGGATAGACTGACCTTCAGGAGAATTGATTCTTCCCTAAGAAATTCTAATTTTTTCTCAGATAGTAGTACCTAAGTTTTTCACCAATAGGTCTTCACATAGTTTCAGTAATATGGTCCCAAAACTCTGGAATAAACTCCCTTCTAAATTTAGGGATCTTTATTTTTATAATAAGGTCACCATTGTGAATGATCATAAACTCAATGGTTATACCTAAATCAACAACAACAAATTTCTTAGGGATAGGGGCACCACCACTTTACAATGCCACTGGGTTGACAGATATTTCAGTAACTCTTGGGTTTGTTTTCCATCACGAGAGAGGGGGTCATGTCCAGATATCAGAAATAGCATGGTTTCTCCACCCAGAAAAATATTTAAGTGGGTCTGGTGACTGATCAATGCAGATTGTTGTACCACCCCACCACCAAAGTGGTCATCCCTCCTGTGGGCCCTAAGTGATAGCAAACAGTTGCCCTTAATTAGCATACACATCACTCTTATGTAGATAATGAGCAATGGTTTAAAACAAAACATGACTTTATTTAGGAATGTATACTAAGAAAGAAAGGAGGTTAGACTGCAATATGGCTAGTCTTCCTGTGCTTTGCATAGGCCAGCATTAAATCGTAGTAGTATTAATAATTTTTATTCATAAACATCATGAACAAGGATAAAATAATTGCATTCATAAAAATAAGTTAAGAATTCTGTTATATCATGTAGTTCAATAACATTTACAGAAAGGATGACAAATGTTCTAGATTAAGTACATCACGTTACACAATAGATTGAGATTACAGTTACACAGTTGATAAAATATATCAATAAACAATTTATACAATAAGCACATACTGTAGTACAGATCTAACCTGACAGGCAGAATACTCTTCACAAGTTACAGTTTTCATCAGTGCCGGTGACCCACCCATGACAAATATATATTGAAGCAGTTAAAACGATACCTGGCTGATTTCAACCAACAGATGGCTGCCCCAACAACCAACCTCCCAGGTCATGAAATCTCTCCTGAGCAGCGTGGTAATGGAGCAGTCATCCGCTTCACCATCCAGTTTTTTAAGTGGCATGGTTTAATTAGGAAATCGTGTGTCTTCAAAACTGCAGGGATAGAATTCCAAAATATTGCCCCTCTATATGGAAGTGAAGCCCTGCCTATCTCCAGATTACAGTTTTGAACACAATATTCCAGGCCCAGTGCAGATCTTTGACTTTGGGTAGGAACCCTAATCTGAAACAGGTTCAAGATGTAACCTGGGAATTTTCCCTTCCAAACTTTTATCATAAACTGAAGAAGGTTTAGATTCCTTCTGTCCCGGGGTCGAAGCTAATTCAATTTACTGTACAACTCAAATCAGCGAGTTCTTCTTGGTGCATTGAGGACATAGCGAGCCAGTCTGCTGTACATGATATCCAGCCAGTCAAACTGTGTACCCAAGGCCCATGCAAGCAATAAGTTACTGTATTCCAAGGCTGGGGCAATCATTGAGTTAACAATGCTTAGACACACTTCAGTTGACGTGCTATGTTTCAGATTATAAAGCACTCCTAGTTTCTTATTAATAGTATTTATCGTATCTATACATGTATATGTGCATCCCATTTTAACAAGTTCAATGTTTTGGTGAATAGAGTATGGGGATAGTAGTGCTTATGAAACTGTAGTTTACTTTTTGACTTTTGTATGTTCCCACCCTTGGTAGGGAAGCTGGGTAGTGAGTAGGGAATAGAAAGCTCAACACCAAGGGTGAGCAGAGTGCCCAGAAAGAGGAGGCAGGGATGGATGGATGGTGGGTGTTTTGCAATGCACTAAGTGGGGAACTGCCATGGGAGACTGGCCTTTATTGGGGATCTGGGAGGAGCTATTCCCCCATATTGAACCTTGGGCTTTAGCACTCCCATTTAATGCTTTGGTGAATAGAGTATGGGGTTAGTAGTACTTATGTAATTGTAGTTTACTTTTTGGCTTTTCTCTATTCCCACCTTTGGTAGGGAAGCCAGGTAGTGAGTAGGGAATAGAAAGCCCAAAAAGATTACCTCCTTTAGCTCATGGAGAATATGACTGGTAGCATGCAGGAGAGGGAAAATCCCCAGATAGAGGAAACCTCTGAGGCCCTATGGTTACTCTCCCACCCATCCTCAGGGCAGACTAAGAGGAGATGATCCTAGGTTCCTACAACCATATTCTAGTTTCTGAGTAAGGTGAACTGTTTGTAGAGATGACATTCCATCTTCAGAGTCTGTTAGATGATGCATTCTGGAAGGCCGATTCTGAAGTTGGAGAGGCAGGTCCATTCTGAAAGAGTGACCGGATCCCAAATATGGATTAAGTCCAGCTGAAAAGGGATGAACGTGGTCTAGGATTCCAGTGTGATATTAGTTGATATTCAATGGGGTTACACAGTCAATGCGAGCATGAAGAGCATAAGTTGATTAAATGAGCTGCCAGACTCTGAACTGTGTGAAGTACGATGGGTTATGAAATTCTTAAAGTAATCTATCAGACTTTGTAGAGGGTTTGATGTCTGGATTAGGGTCTCAAAGCTTGGAGTTCAGCAATGTGCGATATGTCACTATGCAGGCATCTATGGAAATAATCAAGAATTGGACAGGAGCTTTAGGTGCCTGGCAGGAGAGATAACATGGAAGATTTTAGACCAATGAATGAAGGGAGGGTAGTATATGCTCTAGGGATCATAACTGGATATCGATGGGAATAATTGGAAAGTTCAGTACAATGAATTTGAGGGCTAACTAGAGTTATTGCTGCTATAATGAGATTTGCATTGGCTAATATTCAGGAAGGACTTCTAGTGGAAATGGTCAATATGGGTATTGCTGTGGCTTAATTGCACATGGTAGGAGCTTAAGTGGCCATAGAGGCTTTGCAGTGCTGGAACATTTGATTTTGGAATACTGAGGGGAGCCTGAGAATGGGTCTTTGAATAAGTATATAGGCTGATGTGGCAAAGGGAAGTTGAGATCAATGTGGAATGCCATGGGTGCCTAGCATGCTTAATCCAACATAGGACTGTTGTGGAGCATGACTGCGATAGTGAGACAGCCCGGTCGGTTGCGGATGTGCAGATTGAAGAATCAATGGAAGAATGCTCTCAGTGCTGGTATTTGCTGGCAGGAGTATGGGAGGTAAATCCTGAGGGAGGAGTTAGAAGGACCACTGAATGAGTAGCTGGCATGATTTAGGGTAGCATGATGAAGATGTAGATAACTTTATGAATTATGGTGACGTCCAGGGGCCAGGGAACAGTGGCTCAGAGAAAGTAACTTTAGCAAGGCAGCTAGGCTCCAGATATCCAATGATATGTGTTCTAGGATAGTAGCTGGAGAGGGTCTTAGGAACATCCAATGGCTATTAAGGGATTACAAGTCGAGTAATGTGTTCAAACTGAGTCAGTGCATGTTGGAAAAGACTATGAGGAGAAGGTAAAATGGATGATGCCAGTACTGCTATGAGGTATCCTGGGTTCCTGTTATCCTTAACAGTGATGGTTACTATGGAGTTGGTACATCTCAGAAGGAATTAGGGTCACTGTTCCAGGCAAGAAGATAGGAGTGAAGGAGGTGCCACTAAATCTTTGGATCCTATGAAGACATGGGAGGTAGGGATGCCCATACTGCTTGAATTAACTGAATATATAAAGAATCATCCTGCAGAGATGGTTGAGAGATGAGATCTTCTATAGTCCACTTGAATGGGATACCAAAAATTGGTCCTGGGGAGGTTATTGGGATATACTGATGATTTTATGGTGATTTAAGAGTCTATAGGGCATGCTCTGCAAGGGATGTTGCTGGAATAAGGTTTCTTCAGGTGAAAAGGACAAGTATTCCATACAGCATTGGAAGGAAGCTGTTATGATGGCCCAGGTAGGTGTATGAGACAGATGAATGGGTAGGAGTAGTTAAGCAGGCAGGGATGCTGAACATTGGTAGCTGTAGGAATGCCCAAAAAGAGACACAGCACATGTGCAGGAGTCCTGAGCCACCAGGGTGGTGAGGAGGAAAGCAACAGTCCTGGGATGGAGGGAAAAGTCCAAGCAGAAATCTACCAACTGAAGGATGGAGCATGATAAGAAGATGGCTGAGGCCAAGCAGTACAGACGCTGGCAGGTGTGAGGAACGCATGGGACATGAGTAAGTGTCACAGCATACCGGAATAGAAAAGCTGAGTCAGGCTTAGGTGGGAGGTCCATGACAAACCAAGAGGTGAATCGAGGTATGAGGTGCTGAGAAGTTGAGGAGCGAGGATCCCACCTCTGAAGGAGATGGTGAACTGGAACAGTTGGTAGCAAGGCACAGCAGCGATGGGAAATGGGAACCCTTCCAAAGGAGATGGCGAACTGGAATTGTAGAGAGGGAAAGCACGGGAATCATTGCTGGAAAACCACTGGATATGGGATAAGGGGAGCATCAGGAGGAAATTAGGAGAAGGCATCAGGCACACATCCATGAAGAGGAGCAGATGGCAAAGATCCAGCAGGAAGCAAGGGAAATGCAGACAGCCATGTCCAAGAGGAAGGTAATAGGGAAACTTAGCCATCCAGCATAACACTGAGGGAGGAGATGGCAGCATGGAGCTGGAGGACTGATAATTGGATGAGGATGAGCCAGAAGACAAACTACAACAACAACACCCAAGAGCACAGGAAGAGGTGGAAGACGAGCAGTAAGAAAGTCCAGGAGTCTGTTGGACTGAGTGGAGGTGGAGGTGGAGATGGAACAAGCTGGTGGGGTCCAAATCCAGAAAGTGAGAAGGCCAAGGTGGGGACAAGTACATCGAGTTCACGGAAGTGCAGGATGCAGTCGGGTGAGGTAGGATATTGAAGGCAAATAGAGTTTATTGGTCCCGTTCCTGAACAGAATGTGGCAGCCGGTATCAGGTATACAACACAGTTGGTTGAACAGTAGATTGAAGGCAAATGGTGTATGTTTGTCCCATTCCCGAAGGGAATGTAGCAACCGGATATCAAGTAGAGAATGTAGTTGGTGAAACTGTAGATTGAAGACACAGGCTTCAATCCCTGGTAGTTGGGGCAAGCTAACCTGGGCAAGCTAACCTGCACACGATGCCATATAAGGCAGAGTTAGGAATGAAGAGTGTCAGAAGTTGGCTGGGTATAAAATGGTTGCGAGGAAACAGGCTCCCATCCCTGGTAGACAGGGGATGCCTACCTGCACTGCTATGCCTCAGTAGGCAGAGTTAGGGATGAGGCTGTCAAACTGCTGGTATGGACTAAGCAAGGAAAGGGCACTGAACTGCTGTAGAGGAAAAGTTAAGCAAATAGACAGGAGCAGAACGAAGGTAAGGTAAGCAGGGAACAGGAGGAGGACAAGTAGAATGGAGAATATGGAACAGACGAAACAAGGAAATGACATAATAATAGACAATGGTAGACAATAATAGAAAAAGATAGGGGAAGGAACAGTAATTAGGAAGCACTATGGAAACCAACACTTGGGACCCAGAGAGCAAGTAGGAGCGGACAGGAACCATATTAGCAAGGGCGGAGGAGGAGGGTAATTGTGAATGCTGGAAGGGTACGAAGAACCAGGTTTAATATGAGGTAAATTCTGTAACAAGATTCTGAGCAGGATATGTAAATTCTGTGACCAGGAATGGTGCGAAAAGGGGTAAGCATGAGTAGCTTCAGTACAGGACAGTACCACTAGGGAAAGTTGATTGCAATAGTTGACAGACTGTAGTAATTACTACAGAAATTCAGGTACCAAGCAAGGGTAAATGTGGCAGTGGGCTGGTGTAATGGAAAGGAGAGGAGATAGAGACAATGGCCTGCATGAGGGTCTAGAAAGCCCAAAAGGAATAAGGGGGACAAGGAAGAGCTAGGGACAAGTGGGAAGAATGGGGGGGGGGGGAGGAGGAGTAGAATATAATTCTTTTTTTTTTTGTTATTATTTTGTTTATGTGGTGCTGAGGGGGATCGCCCAGTGGGACAGCCAGAGGAAGGAGACATTGGAAGGGCAGAACAGGGGAAGTCCCAAGTTGTCAAAAACAGGGAAAACCAGAAGCAGTATAGAGAATGAAGCAGCTCTGGTGGGGAAGGCACAGAAGCAGAGCAAGGGCAACACATCCCTAAGATACACAGGCAACAATGGAGGAGCAGAATTGGAGATCCGACATTAGAGATGGACGCTATGTCTGAGCGACTAGCAGTGGAGATAAACACCAAGGATGCTCTACGGAAAGTGCCAGAGCATAAGCTCATTACAAACAACAATGCAAGGGGCAAAATCAGAAATAAAAACATTATCAAAAGAATGGGCATGGGGGGCGTGGCCTGACTACTGGGCAAAATGGAGTGCTGATTTGTTTCTGCTAAAGATGCAGAGTGAAGAACTCGACATATACCTGATTTAACTGAACTATCTTTCATGTAGACTAGACAGATCAATACCTTAGAAATCTGTATACCTTTGGTAGGTTTTTCCGTCTTATCTGACACATGGAACCTATAATTCTTGCATACGGGCCTAGAAACAGCTACGCAGCCACACTGCCATGGCACAAAAAAATAAAGGGGTTGAAGAACCATCCGTCCAAGACATGTTTGCCTCTTTAATGTCCCAAATGGAAGTCCTTACAACGGCCAATAACATAGCCTATATCTGCAAAAGCTCGACTCCCGAATGGCACAATCTAAACAAAATATAGGCTGCCATGAGCAGAAGTTCCAAGATAACTCTGCGATCCTGAGGGAGCAGGCCTCCCAAATTAAAACTGCAAGAAAAAATGGAGGACATGGAAAATAGGAGTCGGAGAAATAATCTACGACTACTTGGTTTTCCGGAGGGCTGTGAAGGGCCCAGAACTATTACTTTTCTGCAACAAGCTCTTCCGGAGCTATTACAACTACCACCTAATACCAGGTTCACTACTGAAAGAGCACATCGTTCCCTACAAAGGAGGCCTTCTCAGGGTGAAAGGCCTAGACCCATTTTGGCCCACATAATCAATTTTGCCAAAATAGAAGCCATCCAGCACAGGGCTAGAGAATGGGCATAGAATAATGATTTTTCAAGACTGCTTGAGGGAGCTGGCCGCTAGGAGGAAGGCCTTCACCGAGGTTAGAAGACAGCTCCATGACCTCCTGATTCCCTTCACTCTCAGATACCCGGCTATCCTATCCATCACCCATAATGGTTCAGGGATTCAGTTCCATACACAGGAGGCAGCTACAGAATTTATAAACATGAACTGGCCCATTTCTAAAAAATTGCTGTCGTAGCCTAATGCCAGAAGGGCTTGAATCGGCATGCTGCGCTCACCTCGACAGACGTTCTCCCCTGAAGTGGGACCAGCCCACCATTGCCACAGAGGATCGGCGATCAACAGGACCCAGATAAGAACTAGAACCCCGGCTACCTAAAGGTCGCAAATGTCCTCCACTTGTGACCCATGCCAGATGGGAACACCCTTGGGATAGAACCTCCACTGAAGAATACTCCTACTCCTCGGAAGAATGCACGCAGCAAGCTGAATCTCAAGAGAAGTGGAATATATCAGCCCTTATTTTTCCCAGAAGAGATTTCCACCCATTGTCCCAACCGACACCACAGCTGCAGAAGAAATATCTTCAGAGATGAATGTTTTGGTGCAGGCAGACCGAACCTATGGTCTGGAAACTGTATGCCATTCTTGGGCACTAGAGGTAGAAGGGGCCCTCCCACTGGACAGTCCTGAACTTTCAAATGCGGCTTCGGGCACTTTGCAAGGAACGACGTAGAAGCCTGACACCAGCGTTGGACAGGAGGATCCCAAAGAAGTGCTTCCAGTCTGATCGGCTGTCAGATAAGTCTATTAGGTTCTGTGTCTATGGGGAGTAAGGGTGGGAGGCCTAATGGGTGTAAAAGGGCCTGAGAATATGATGTGACTCGGGGCTACATAATAAATCCCCCAACCACATCCTTCTCATTTAATCGTTATATACAGGCTATCAAGACAGGCTGATTAGTTGCATTTGCCCCCCCATTAGACACTCCTCCTTTGGCTTATATGAGCAATATGTATGTACTCAGAATGTTTTCCGTATGCAAGCAGGGGTGGGAAATGTTATGGTTCCGGGACATAACAGATTATGTGAGTATGATTCTCCGGTTTGCCTCGGAGACTCCTGGTGCCCCCCCCTCTGCAATACGGCTAAGATATTCTCTCTTTGGCTGACTATTTGGACAAGACACACCCCCTTTTCCACTGCTACTAGGAATTAAAGGATTTAGTTCACTCTTAATCCTTTACTGACACCCAGTAGCTCATGGTGATATAATATAACCCTCATTGCTCTGGATGACAACTCGCTCTGTACATAATATACCCGCTGCAAGGAGCTTTCAGTCTCTACGGACTGTTGTTCAGATGCTAAGATACAAATAATGGACTAACTAGACTAGATTTACCCCCCCCAGGTACAGTAGGTGTGCCATTGGCTGGGGCCCCAGCCAGCAAAGCCTTGCTTGAGACCTCCTAAGACTTTGTTTTATAAATATTTTTCATACAGTGCTCTTATAAATGCTACAAGGGCAGCATACCTCTTCCGGTTTTCGAGTTCACTCTGCTTCTACCTGATATCACCTAGGGCCACAGGGCAGAACTTAGTACACTGGTTGCCTTGCCCCACTGTACTGGGAACCACTTATATAAGGGACATACAGACACTATCTGTTCCCAAGATTCATGGCCGAGTTGATTTTTCACACTTGGAATGTCAGGGGCCTAAACTCCCCCATTAAGCACAAAGAGATACTCTCTCATCTTAAACATATTAAATCAAAGGTGGCCTTCCTCCAAGAAACTAAACTGACAGGGAATGACCACCTTACCATGATAAAGGACTGGGTTGGACAAGGAGTACACTCCGCAGCCTCATCAAGGAAACATGGTGTTCTTAGCCTAATACACAAATCCCTTCAATGGACCCTGTCAGACTCTACTGCTGACTCAGATAAAAGGTGGGTTTTGGCCACATATATTACCCCAGTAGGCCCCCTCATGCTGTGTAATGTCTATGCACCAAACAACGATGATTCTCACTTTTTCCACAACCTTGCTGAGAATATCAGCACTTTCCTACAAGCCAACTGCCCCCCTACTCCTCGGAGAGGACTTCAACATGGCCTTGGAACCACCCCTAGATAGGAGTGATAAGGGCAGGGAAATGCATGTTAAAGGGAGCAGAGCATTGCACCAACTAATCAAAGACCACAGTCTCACAGTTGTATGGAGACTGTTCCACCCCAGGGACAGAGACTACACATATCATTCAGAACCTAATGCCTCATATAGCAGGCTAGATTACTGGCTTACATACTAACATACTAATTGCCAGCAGATTAGGCCTTACGGTCTATCAAGTCTTCTCGAACCTCAGATCCCTAGTTGGGTACCGAGACCCTTCTCCCCTTGTGTTCCAGAAACCCCTATTATCCATCCCCACTCCCCTGGGCCAGACCATCATCTGATACATCCACTTTCTGTGTCTGTCCCACCCTCTCTTGAAGCCCTCCACTGTGGATCTCTGAACCAGCTCACCAGGCAGCACGTTCCAAGGATCCACCACCCTCTCAGTGAAAAACCTCCTCCTCTTTCCCCCCCTCACCCTTCCACCTTCCAACTTCAAACCATGCCCTCTGGTGATACCTCCCTGCTTTAGTCTAAAGATCCCCTCCGTGTTTACCCTATTTATTCCCTTGAGGTACCTGAAGACCTCAATCATGTCCCCCCGTCTCTCCTCTCCTCCAGTGAAAACAGGCAGAGCTCCTCAAGTCTGTCCTCATACGTCAAATCCCCTAGTCCTCTAGTCCTCGTATTATCTTAGTTGCCCTCCTCTGTACCATCTCCAGGAGCTGTATGTCCCTCTTCAAGTGTGGTCTCCAATACTGTACACAGTACTCAAGGTGTGGTCTGAGCAGTCCATTGTTCAGCGGCAGAATCACTTCCCTGCTCCTAGAGGTGATCCCCTTTACGATGCATCCCAACATCCTGTTTGCTTTGCTAGCTGCTCTCCTGCACTGCTCAGAGTTATTCGTACATGCATCCACCATGACCCCTCGGTCTTTTTCCCCAGTTGAGGTCTCTAGTGCCTCCCCTCCCAGGGTGTACCTGTGTTTAGGGTTCCCCCGTCCAAGATGTAGCACCTTGCACTTGGTGATATTGAAATTTAATTTCCAGGTGTGAGCCCACCTTTCCAGGGTGTCCAGGTCCCCTTGCAGGGCCAACCTCCCCTCTTCCCACTCAACTACTGCTCCCATCTTGGAGTTGTCAGCGAAGAGACTCATTTCACACCCTATACCCTCCCTGATGTCCGATATGTATGCATTAAACAGGATGGACCGAGGACCGAACCCTCGTACCCCACTATCGACTTCTCTAGGGTTCAAGAGCTCCCCACTGACCACTACTCTCCGAGTGCATCCAGCTAGCCAGTTTTCAATCCATCTGACCATCAAAGGGCCTACTCCCAACCCCGTCAGTTTCTCCACCAGACCATTGTAGGGGACAGAGTCAAACGTCTTGCTGAAGTCCAAGAATAATACATCCACAGGCTTTCCCCTGTTCAGTTCTGATGTTACCCATTCGTAGAACTCCACAAGATTATTTTGATATGATCGACCTGGCACAAACCCATGTTGCCAACTATCCAGACCTCCCACCTCCTCCAAGTACACCCCCAATCTTTCCTTTAGTATACTCTCCATTAATTTTCCCACCACCGAGGTCAAACTGATGGGTCTATAGTTAGCTGGTACTACCCTCGACCCCCCTTTTTGGATATCGCCACATGTGCCTCTCACCAATCCCTAGGTACCCTCCCTGTCTCAAGCGACCTGTTGAAGAGCTCCGCCAGGGGTGCAGCCAGTATGTCTGCCAATTCCCATAGTACTCTCGGATGAATGCCATACGGCCCAGGAGATTTATCTTTCTTTAGGGCTTACTTCCCCTTTTCTTCTTCATAACTCTCTGGATCCCACTATCCTCCCCTGACTCATCTCTGACCATGCCCCTGTCCAATTATTAATAACATGGGGATCACTAACACCCCCCACTTGGCAATGGAGACTTGACCCTCTCCTTATCAAGACCCAGAGTTCATCCCCTGGGCCAGAACAGAAGCTTCCCAGTTCCTGGCACATAACCCTACTTTAGATACCTCGGCAGGGAATACATGGGAAGCCTTTAAGGCAACCAAGAGGGGTAGTATCATGGGATACACAGCAGCCAAACACAGACAGAGAGAGAAACATCTTTCAGACCTCGAGCACCAACTAATGGCTGCCGAAACCCAATTTAAAAAGAAACCCTCCCCTGGCCCCCCCCCCGGCAGAACTATTTTTGGCTTACACTTCGAAATTAATCAGCTTCTAAACAGGAAAGCAGAAGTGGCCATTTTTCGACTTCGACACACATTTTGAGAGGGAGGAGTCAAACGGGCAAGGTCCAGGCCTACCAACTTCGACAACAGCAGGTTAGCCGGTTTATCCCTGGTCTGAAAAATGACCAAGGGATCCTGCCCACCACTCCACAAGCCATAAATCAGAACATGACTGCCTTTTACAAGGACCTCTATTCCACTACCTACACCCACCCAGTTCCTACGATCCAGACATTCCTGAACAGCGTGTCCCTTCCCACCCTGTCTCCACAACAGTCCTCAGAGTTGGATGCCCCTTTCACCCAGGATGAGGTGACCACTGCTATTCAGGATCTCCGATCTGGCAAATCCCCTGGGAATGACGGCTACACCGATGACTTTTATCAGGCATTGGCACCAGTGGTTACCCCTATCTTGCCGAAGTTTTTCAGGAAGCAGAGACCCAAGGTATCCTCCCCCCCTCCCTACGGGAGGCCATGATTGTAGTTATCCCAAAAAAAGGAAAAGATCCTACTAACCCAGTCAGCTATTGCCCAATTTCCCTTATAAATGTAGATAGTAAAATATATGCCAAGGTCCTGGCTGCCAGACTTAGCTCTCTACTCTCACACTTGGTTCACCCTTCCCAGATTGGCTTGTACCAGGTCATCACAGTACTGATCATCTCCGAACCTTAATAAACCTAATGTACGCAGCAAAAGCTCTTGCAACCCCGACTGCAGACATTGCTGTAGATTTCGAAAAAGCTTTCGACTCCATTGAATGGGATTATTTATACCAGGTCCTTACCCATCTGGGAATGGGTGAAAACTTTATAACAAAAGTGCAAGCGATTTACAATACCCCATCAGCTCGGGTTATTACCAGCTCGACCCTCTCGCTCCCTTTCACATTAGAGCGAGGAACCAGACAAGGTTGCCCCCTCTCCCCTCTACTCTTTGTCCTTGGGGTTGAAGCCCTAGCAGCTGCTATTAGACAGCACCCTCATATCCACGGTATAAGAATTGGTGACACAGCTTACCTGACCCTGATGAATGTAGATGACCTCCTCCTTCCCTTGAGTGATGCCCCCCACTCCTTACTCCATCTGTTAGAGCTGCTGGACTCTTTTACTAACTACTCAGGCCTCAAACTTCATCAGCCTAAGACTGAAATTCTACCCCTTAATGAGTATTGTCAACAATCCACTGCTACCACCCATGGGTTATTATGGGCCCTTAGAGAGCCAACATACCTGGGCATTAGGCTCACCCCAAAATTGGAACACCTCTCTCAAGCTGATATACAACCCCTGCTAGAAAATACAAAGACTAAATTAGACAGGTGGAAACAACTCAGACTCACTTTGGCAGGCAAGATCGCGGCTAAAAAAATGGTGACGGCCCCAAGGTTCCTGTATCTCCTAGCCCAGTAGTTGTCAACCTTTTTAGGTCCGGGGACCCCCTGACCACCTGTCAGCCATGTCGGGGGCCTCCCTACCAAATGTGTCTGTCTGTCTGTCTGTCTGTCTGTCTATCTATCTATCTATCTATATATACATACATATATACATTAATTAGAGAAAGCAGCTTCTTTATTTGAAATGCGAGTGAGAGCGCAAGACATGAGGAGTGAGGAGAGCAAAAACACAGCAAAAAACAACTATCTTAATCACTGAGGCAAGCGAGGACAATTGAGAGTAATCAGGGGGACTAATTAACTTATGTGGCACCTCCTGCAGTCAGTTACAGTGAGTTGTGCTTGCGCTAATTATAGCTATTCACACTCGGTCAGTAAAGTGAAGTATGGTTTCGATCTGTTGGAGTGAGCAGGGTACTGAGCAAACAAGGTGATAATTAGTGCTTTTGTGGTCGCAGTCACAGTTATTTTTTTTAAGCAGTCTGCATTTTCTCTGCTAAAACCTGTAGCGCACTTTCAGTTTTCTTGTACCGTTCCACGGACCCCCTGGCATATGCTTGTGGACCCCTTTTGGGCCGTGGACCCCAGGTTGAAAACCACTGTCCTAGCCCATTTATCTATCTCTCTGCCTAAGCTATGCACCCAACCCATACATAAATTAATTGGGACTTCCTTTGGGAGGGCTCTAAACCCCGCTTCAGCCAAGCTAAGCTGAGATCCCATTGGACATATGGAGGCTGGGACTTACTGTGGATGGAGGGGTACAAATGGGCATTTCAGGTTGCACAAACTGTCCACTGGTTTCATCCTCCCTCCCCTCTTGCTGGGCCACAATGGTTCCAAACAGAACTAGAAAAGACGAACACCCTGGTCCCCTCCTCTCTCCTATTCTTACCCCAAAGGTCTACTCAAGCACAATCCCCTTCCTCAGACCTTGTTTCTACTTCCCTCACAGTGGAGATGTCTAGAAGAACTTGGTTTTACATTCATCATAAACTGAACATAGACCCTCTTCCACTTCCATATACTCCATTATGGCAGAACCTCTCTGTCACCATAGACAATCAGATGGTGTCCTGGAAACACTGGTCTATAAGAGGCCTTCATACTGTGGGGGACTTATGTAACAATGATTTCACTAGAATCTCTACCTTTCAAGCCCTGCAAACAAGGTGGGATCTCCCCTCAAAAGAGTTCTGGAGATACCTTCAGATCCGCTCAGCAGTCCGTCCCCTTTTGGACCACCCCACAGTTCAGGTTGACCCTTCACCCTTGCAATCCTGGATAAAGCACCCAAAAGGTCTTGCAGGATGAATTTATGCCAAACTCCTTGACTCCCTGCCCTCCCAATCAGAGTTTTCCAAGAACAAATGGGAAAAAATGCTACAATGTAATATCACTGACTCTCAGTGGGGACAAGCTTGGAGGGATGCTCACAAATGGTTCTGAGATGCTAGATCCAGGTTGGTCAACAGTAAGATACTGCACTCATGGTATAGGACCCCTGCTATATTACATAGAGCCAGGCTCCTTGACTCTGATTGCTGTTGGAGATGTGACAAATGGGGGACTTGGCCCACATACTATGGTCTTGCCGTAAGATTCAAACTGTCTGGAGGGAGATTGTCACATTGGCAACAAAAGTCCTACACAGGCCGATCCCCCTTATTCCACTTTTTTCTTGTTGTGGATTAAATTAGACCTTCCAATACTGTCCCCACAGGAATATAGGTGGCTAGCGCTCCTGGCCTTACAGACGAAAAGGGCTCTACTATGTAAATGGCGAACCCCGAATATCCCCACACACACTGAAGTGGAAGCTTCCCTTTCTACACTAGCGAAGCTGGACAGGGTCACCCACTTGGAAACCTACCAAATGATAAAGTTTCAGCAATGCTGGGCCCCATATCTGAGACATGCACTACCCCCACAAGGAGTGGGTTGATCCCCCTCCACATGGTTATAATATTGCTTTTGCATAGATTCTTATAGAGAGAGGATAAGTAACTGGAGATGGGGTACTAGTATCCCTTTATGTTGGATTAACATTGCTATTAGTTAATAAGTAGTTCTATTGGATCAGAGATTTTCTCCACGTAACGGAGAACTTTATCATTATTGACCAAGTAGAATTCTATATTATACATAATGTAGTAGAGTTAGTACACTTATTCTTTGTGTATCTTTCTGCTCTGTTTTAGAAATTATTTCATGTGGTATTAGAATGGAGATATACATATCCAACCCACCTGATGCCATGCCGTGGCGAGACTCATTCTCCAGAGGGATAGGTGTGTCTTCAATCAGGTATTCCTGTTCTCCTCCATAGAGAGTTGATAGGTGAGTACTATAATATGTTAACTATTATAATTCAAGCCCTGGTTGAAGTTCTCTTTAGTCTTCAGTCTAATTTCCAATTTATACTGGAATTAGTACTTTATCTTGCACTATGTAACCTTGTGCAAATTGTTTTTTGAAATTTTCCCCCCTTTTCCTTCCCCTTTACCTCCTCTTGCCTTCCCACCACCCCTTGCCTTACCCCATCCCCCCAGTTATGGTTAAGTGTATCAGACATTATTGCTACTTGAAACACTTATTAAGATGTACTGCACTGTATTATTTCTGAAAATAAAAAAACTTTACAACAAAAAAAAGAACGGGCATAGTAGAGCAAAGTCGAAGGTGGGCAGAAAATGAAGTAGACAGGGCAGATATAAAAGTACCTGCAGGCATCACTCCAATCCAGTCCATGGCTCCAAGACCTCTGGCAGCAAGGCAAGGCAAGGCAAGGAGGGATAGAAGTTGTACAAGTGGGTGGCAGGAGCTAAGAAGGGAGGCAGCAGCCAAACAGTGCAAGGGCAAGGGAAAGGAGGTGCAGGGTGAAGCAGTGGGGGCCAAAGGGGAAGCGGGGACAAGCGTAGGGATGATGAAGACCCAAGAAGAGCAGGGGTAGGGGCAGAGCAGGGAAAATGGCAAACCAGAAAAGCAACAAAGAGTGACGTTCAGGAGAAGCAGAACAACAACAAGGGGAAAAACAAAACAACAAAACAGTGGGAAGACAATGGGAGCTAGAGGGAAAGGAAGCATGCCACTACAGAACAGCAGGGATGTGGGCTTGGGGAGAAGGCCAGAATGGGGGAAAACAAAAGAATGGCAAGGAGTGGGGGGAGGAACAGAGATGGGGAAAGGGGATGTGAATGAACAAAGAAAGAGAAGCATAAGGAGAAAGCAGGAGCAAGGGAAGGAGGCCCAGCCCAAGAGCCATGCAGGAGCCCCGCATTTGAGAAGGGTGACTATGTCTCAACTCGCTAAGTGAGGAACTGCCATAGAAGGCTGGCCTTTATTGGGGGGATGTGGGAGGAGCTATTCCCCCACATTGCACCTCAGGCTTTAGCTCTCCCATTATCTACCCCAGATTCCCAGTTATTTATACCTGGTGACCTGCATTATTTTAATTTCATCCAAAGTTTGAATATCTAAAGAAGCATCTTTTTCAGATTTTGATAGTTTACCATAAAAAGTAATGATTGTGTTTTTTTGTCATTAAGTATTAACATATGACTTCTAACATATGTTTTCCTCCTGGGATGGTTTTACTTGCCCTGAGTGTGCACAGTCAGTTAAATGCTTTCCCAGGATGCCACCAACAAGACTCTTTAAGATGCATCCATAACACTCAACTCACCCTCACACTACAGTGCACAGTACTGTGAGCAGTTCTTGCATTCCTGCACTGGAGGTACTACCTTCTCTCATTTGGTGCCATTATAAAACACTGTAAAGAGTGCTGTACTACTGTGCCTCTTATGGGCGTACAGTTGTTGCCTCACACTGCTCTGCACAGCTGATTGATGCCACGGCAACATTGCCTTCTCACACTCGTTTTTTCAGAATCAGCATGGCACATCAGCTGTCAGACACAAACTGCACATGCTGAAACTACAGGCATTATGACACATAACAGTAGCCTATCTATCATCCAAATTAAACATCTAGCAACTGGACAGATGGAACCACTAAATGTTAGTTAATATAACTTGCAGTTTCAAAATACAACTTGATCCAGCCACACTTGATTCCCTGCCACCATTAAACACGCTGTAAACAGCATGAGCATGTACTGTGAGCTGCTAAAATGTACCATATGCCAAGTCACCAGTGGTGGGGGGGGGAGGATGCAACAGAAAGATAAATACACGTACAGTAATCAATTTAGCTAAAATTCAGTTGTCTAAGTGTCTTTCTTTCTGGAGGCAGTAACAGTGCTTCATAATATATTAATATATCTCTCTCTATATATATATATATATATATATATATATATATATATATATATATATATATATATACTGTCCTGTGTCTCTTAATAAGAACATTATTGCGTGCTGTTTTGGGCTGACAGAACCATTCAGCTTCTCTTTCCAGTCCTCGTGCTCAAAACAGCACAAGATAATGTTCTTATCCTGTATAAGATGCAGGGAAAATATATATATTAACATATAGTATTACCCTTCAACACACTCTAGAGTGCTCCCTCATAAGTTTCTGGGTACCCAGTACTGAACTGGTGTAGGCACATATATGTTGCAGCAGTTTGGCTGCCAGCTATGCAGTTTAAAGGAAACAGTCTGAAATTGCTTAGCAGCAACTCCAAACCAAAAGGCCATGGAATTGCTAAAACAGCACAAATTCACCTTGGACAGATGAAGCTGTAACATCCTGGTCCAATGACCAACTGCAGTAAACAGTTCGCAGACTGGCAGTATACATCCCCTGTAGCAGGGATGAGCCCTGGTTTTACTTACAGGTCCAGCACTGGTGGACCTTTTTCTCAATTCAGGGTATAATTTTTCACTTTAGTTGCTTCTTACTGGATTGCTGGTTTTAGGAATGACTGGACACCATAAGTAACTTCTAACAACTCTGAGGTTTATTCAACAAACATACATTAGATAATTTAGCAGGCCTCAGCAGAACTATTATTATAATCTGCTGGTGCAGTTTCTGAAAATCCAGTCTCCAACCAAGACATACCACTAGCCCAAAACTGCAGGTGGATGTGGACTAAACCATTCTACACTGTTACTAGGGTAAGTTACCATATACTACATCTCCCCTTCTAGTAAAAGAAAGCAATTACCTTGATTTCGGTTTGCATATCAATGACAAATAATTGCCAAGCACTATTAACATAATGGTTGAGTCTTACTTTGTGATGAGTTAGGGTCCAAAGTCACTGGTACTGAGCTCTGTTGAAATAAGTCTTTACCACTGACTTAAGTCATAACAAAATCTCTGAACCTCTCATGAACTTTAAGCAGACACCCTCTTCTGGTCATTCAAGTAGACTGCACACTGGGTACAGCCTCAGGACTTTCTGGCAAAGTGTCATTGAAAACAACAGGTTCCATCTCAGATTGCTCATACTCTTGACAAGTGTCCTGTTCCTGGCTATTGTCCCTGGATTCCACTGTTTGTGACAATACGGATTCAGTTGACTCATCTGCCTGTTGCTGTTCAGCCTCCAAAGCAACTGTTCGGTCTCTCCTCAGGTGTCTCCTGTTCCAGCAGTATCTCTGTCCTGCAGGTGTAATCACACTACAGGATCTTGGCTCATCACAGATTCTTTCCAGTGTAGCAGGTTACCCCCCCAGAAGTCTCCATGCATATCCTTTCCCCTTCTCTGAATGGAGTAAGTGGAGCTGCATTCCTGTCGTAATACTGTTTCTGTCTTTTCAATCAATCATAATTTATTTATATTGTGCTTTTCAGATGCCAAAGTGCAGCACATAAAAACATACATCAATAATAAATAGAGACTAAAGTATAAAACACGCTTAAAAAGACAGCAAGAAAATGGCTAATCAAAGGCTGATACAAACAAAAAACTCTTCAAAGAAGCCTTAAAAGATTCTGTGGATGGGCACTCTCTAATCTAACGAGGTAGAGAATTTCACAGGGTTGGAGCCACAAAAGAAAAAGCTCTGGCCCCAAAGGATTGAAGACGAACCCTGGGAATCTCTAGCAATCCCTCATCGGTGGAGTGGAGTGGGTGGAGAGGGTGGTAGGGCCACAGGAGATCTTGCAAGTAGCTTGGTCCCTGTCCATGTAGGGTCTTATAGGTCAGCAATGCAACCTTGAAGGTAATCCTCCAACATACTGGCAGCCAGTGCAGTTTGCTCAGAACAGGTATAATGTGACAAGTTCTTGGTAGCCTAGTCAACAACCTGGCTGCAGCGTTCTGCACTAGCTGCAGGCGGCAGAGGTCTACCCCCGGCAACCCTAGATATAGAGCATTGCAGTAATCTAAACGCAAGGAAACAAAGGCGTGAACCAATACAAGGAGGTCATCATGTGGAACAAGGTGCTTTATCCGGGCTTCATTCCTCAGATGGTAAAACGAGGACTTGACAACAGCCGACACCTGACACTTAAGTGTCAGCTCGCAGTCAAATATTACACCCAGATTCCGCACCTGTTCAGAAGGTCTCAACTGGTTACCCCCTAACACAAGGCCAGAGGGAAATGCAGGAGCCAACTTCTCTGCACAATGACCAGAGTTCACCACCAGCACCATGTCTTTTCTGTAGTCTTTTAAGATGTTTATGTGCATCCTTAGGTATTTCAGGTCACAGTGCCCTTGCATTTGCAGGTAATGTTGTCCTCAACATTCTGCCCATTAACAACTGAGAAGGTGTACAGTTCAGTCCTGTGACTGGTGTATTTCTAAGACTGAGCAATGTGAGATGTAGATCTGTCTGATCTTGCATAGACTTCAGAAAGATTCTTTTTGTTGTCTGGATCATTCTTTCAGCTAAGCCATTAGATTGTGGGTATCCTGGGCTGGAATGAGATATTCAGAATTCACACAACTTTGCAAATTGTTTCATTTCATGACTTGCAAATGGTACATGATCTGCTACCAGTTCTTTTGGAATTCTATGTCTTGCAATTACAGCTTTCAGTTTTGCAATAACTGTAGCTGCTGTCTTGTCAGGCATTCTGAGAACCTCAGGGTATTTTGAAAAATAGTCCACTACTATTAAGTAGGAGTGTCTCCTAAAGTCAAAAATGTCTGCACCAAGCTTTAACCATGGCATGTCAGGTATTTCATATGGACACATTGACTCTTTATGGTTGCTGGATAAGAGTTCCTGCCAAGGTCCACATGCTCCAGCCATCATTTCTACTTCTCAATTCATGCCCGGCCAATACATCACAGCTATGGCTTGTGCCACCTTTGACCTTTGTATTCCTTGATGTGCGGCATGAAGTCTTTGTAGCATATCTGTTCTCAGCTCTTTGGGTATTATGATTCTTTTACCCACCGTTATGAGTTCTTTTTCTATGTATATATTGTGTCTGATGGGCCAATAGTGCTGAAGTTTGATGCTGACTTGTTTTTTCCTGTTAAGCCATCCTTTGTGGTGCATTTCTTTAAGCAATTGTAAATCACTGCTCCTATGTGTGGCCTGTTTTAGCCTCTCTAACATGCTATCAGGCAATATTTCTGTTGCTTGGATTGAGTATATGACTTTTTCACTGCTTAGATCAATGTCTCTCTCTGCTGGTTTTCTTGGTACTGCCCTGGACAAAGTGTCTGCAATCAGAACCTATTTTCCTGGAGTATATATTACCTGTATGTCATATTTCTGTATCTGTAACAACATCCTCTGCAGTCTTGCTGGAGCCTTTCCAATTAGTTTGTTCAGTATGGATTGTAGTGGCTTGTGATCTGATTGTACTTTCACTGATCTTCCATAAACATACTGGTGCAATTTCTGTAGAGAGAACAAAATCACTAGCAACTCTTTTTCTATCTGTGCAGTTTCTTTCAGCACTGGACAATGACCTAGATGCATAAGCTATTGGTCTGTTTCTTTGTAGCAGACAAGCACCTAGTCCCTCCTTAAATGCATCTGCTTGGATGTCAATGTCCTCTTTTAGATCAAAGAATTTTAATACTGGTGCAGAAGAAATAGTCTCTTTAAGCTTTTGTAAGGCTTATTCCTGTGCTGGCTGCCACTGCCACATGACATCTTTTTTGAGTAGCTGCCTTAGTGGTGCAATGAGTTTTGCTTCATTTGGAATGTACTGCGCCAAGTATCAAGTCATTCCTAATGGTCTCTGTAGTGCTTCTGTATCTTCAGGAGGGGGCATCTCATCTATTGCTTCTACTTTGGCTTCATCAGGACGTAACACATTTTCGGTTAAGATATGCCCCATGTATTTCACCTCACTCACCAAATACTGTATTTTGTCACTATTGAACTTAACACTGAGTTCCACTGCTCAGTCCATCACTTTCCTCAGAATATTGTCATGATCTTCCTTGGTAGCTGCGGCTATAAGCATGCCATCAGCTATCACAAAAAAACCTGGTATGTCCCTGAAGTGTTCAGCATTTCTCTGCTGGAATACTTTACTCGCAGACCTTATACCAAAAACAAGTCTGTGAAATTTGTACCTTCCCGATGGACTGTTGAATGTGCATAGGTCTGCAGCTTCGTCATCTAATTTGATCTGCCAGTACCCATCTTTTTCATCTAGAATTGTAAAAAACATTTTACCTGCAAACTTACTCTGAATATCCTCCAATGTGGGGATAGAGAAGTGATGCCTTCTGATAGCTTTTATTAAGTCTCTAGGGTCCACACACACCCTGATCTCACCATTTTTCTTTTCGGTAATTACAAGGCTATTTACCCATGTTAGAGGTTATCTTGCCTTGCTAAACACCCCAATTTACTCCAGCTGTTCCAGTGTCTGTTTTAGTCTGTCTGATTGCATATGGGACTTTCCTGCACCCATGTATCACAGGAGTAACATTTGGGTCAGTATGTATGTGGTAAACTCCTGGGAATTCTCCTAGGCCTTCAAGCACTGTTTTGTATTGTGTAAGAAGTTCCTCTTTTGTGCTTGGTGGCTTGGTTTTAAGCACCTTTACTTTGTGAAGCAGATCCAGTATGACACACACCTGTTGACCCAGTAGGGAAGCTCCCGATGTGTTAGTGACATAAAACTGCGGATTGGCCTCTCTGTCTTGTGTCTTACTAGCATCACTTCCCCTTCAGGATTAATTTGTGTTCCTCCATATGCCATTAGGATAGTACTAGTTGGCTTGATTTGTACCTTGCATGGAAACTGCGCAATCACTTCTTTAGTTAGTATATTGACTTCCACCCCAATGTCCAACTTGAACTTAACTGGCTGTCCCATTATCTTTAAGATAGTGTACCACCCTTCATCTGGTACTTGTGTCCACACCATTTCTTGTTTTCTTTTTATAGCACCTACAAATAGTGCTTCTACTCCTTTGGTCATCTTCTCATGAGGTTTGTTGGACTTTTTGGACATGCACATTTTTGCATAATGGTTGAGGCCACCACATTTACGACATTCTTGTCCGTATGTTGGACAAGCCTTTGGCGCATGTCCTTTGCCACACCTCCCACACGTGTTTGATTTTTGTGCATGTGTCTCACATGTTGGTAGCTGGCGGTCTGGTTTTCAGCCAGTTTTACCATCCTGCCTTGATTTATGTTCTACAGAATGGATGAACTTATCAGCAGTCCCTTGTGACATCACTCATGCCTGTGCCCTTGTTACCTCTTTGGCTCTGCATATGTTCACTGCTTTGGCCATCATGAGGTCTGGGGATTCCAGCAGCTTTTCTCTGAGCCTGTCGTTGGTGATGCTGAAGACAATTTTATCTCAGATCATTAAGTCCTCGGTCTCTTTAAACTCACAATTCTGAGCTTTTTGCCTGAACTCTATAACAAACTTGTCTATACCTGAGTGCTCATTGAACGGATGGACCCAAAACTGAAGCCTCTCAAACACTGAGTTTTTTTCTTGGTTTACAATAATTCTTAAATGCTTCTATAACCTCAGCTGCTTTTTTAGCTTGTGGGTCAGCATATGTTATATTGAGGGTACTGTACACCTCGAGGGCCTCATCCCCGATCATGTGCAGCAGGACTGCAATTTTTATTTCCTCTGACTTATCATCTAACCCTGTGGCTGTAAAGTACAAACTTAATCTCTGTGCCCACCTTCTCCAGTTTTCTGCAAAATTTCTGCTCAACAATAGTGATGGAGGTGGCTTAAATTGCTCCATATGGCCAAAAAATATTTTGTTATACAGTCTTTTAGTAAGCTTTGGGTACTCACAAATACTGTCTTTTGTTTCTTTTCTTGGCAGCACAAACTTTTCTTCTTGCTTGCAACTGCAGCACTGCAAGTTCAATTCTGACACCGTATAATATTTCACTTTAGTTGCTTCTTACCTGATTGCTGGTTTTAGGAATGATTGGACACCGTAAGTAACTTCTAACAGCTCTGAGGTTTATTCAACAAACATACATTAGATAGTTTAGCAAGCCTCAGCAAAACTACTACCACAATCTGCTCATGCACTTTCTAAAAACCCAGTCTCCACCCAAGATGTACCATTAGCTCAAAACTGCAGGGAGATATGGACTTAACCATTTTACACTGTTACTAGGGTACATTACCATATACTACAAAGAGCTCTAAGACACAGCTACAGTATTAGTGGTTTTATTTACTTAGTTGGGAAGTCTCTCAGGTCTCCCTCTTTCACTCATGCCCTAACATCTGCAACCATCATGCAATCTGAAGGCTCAGTTAATCTCCATTGATCTGACTGTGACGGTGGAATAGGATCCTGTCCCAGTTGTTATGGAGAAAGTGTTTAAATGCAAGGATCTGTCCTTTCCTGTCTCTTGTCTGTCTGGTTGCACAACCAAATTTTCCTGTGAGACCTAGGATTTGATCATCCCATCAGTCTTGCAGTTATTTGCCTCTCGCTCTCTCTCTTTTTTTAATTAGAATTTTATTGAAATGTTTCTACAAATACAACATTGCATAAGGAATGTTCAACTATAGAATCACTTATTTCATACAACCAATATGCATAATACAGTTTTACAATAAACCTATTGTTTAAATTCAGTATACCATTCTTAACTACATACACAACTCCAAAAAAGACCCCTGTGTAGCATTAAAAGTTTCATTTTGATTGAGAGCATAATAACTTATTATCTCATTGTTTGCCCAATTGGCCAGAGAATCCAGCATTTGCTTAAATGTAGGGATTTTGGGATCTTTCAAGTTTTTTAACGACAGTATTTTAAATGCAAGGGCCACAGAAAGTAACCATAGTTTCCTTTATTTCTGGATTATCCTGAATATCAGATCAGAAAGCTCTCCTAGAACAAAAACTAGAGGAGAGAAAGGTATGGGAGAATCCAAAAAATGTTGACAAATTGCATGTATTTGTTTCCATACATTCAAGACTCCATTGCATTGCCAGAACAAATGACCCAGGCCAGCAATTGTAGCTCCACATCCCCAACAAAGGTCATTTTGACTGAGACCTAACTTATCTAACTGCTTAGGAAATAGTGAAAATAGTGTAATATTTTAAATTGAATAAGTCTCCCTTGAGTTTCCCTACAACATTTGATTGCATTATTCCAAGTCCTAGCCCAGATTGTATCAGAGAATTGTATTTGTTAATCAAGCTCCCATTTTGTTTTAGCTGAATTTGTTAAAGGAGGACCAGTTTCATTTAAGTTTTTATAAATAAGGCTGAAAGCTTTAGGCAGGAAGGCTAGTTTGAAGACATTTTCCCATGCTGAACACATTCTAATAGTATAATCCTGTTCTAGGAAATTCAGTTTCAAAAAGTGCCTTAGATGTAAGTAGAAACCAAAGTCATATTTACTGTAGTTAAATTTTTGTTTTAGATTTTCAAAAGAGCAGATGATTGTGGCAGTCTAACATATTACCTACATTTTTTATACCTTTAGCCAGCCATCCATTGTGGGAAATTGCTTTACCTTCTGATGTTAGAAATTTGTTTTGCCATAGGGACATGAGCTTGAGAGGAGTATACTCCACCTTTTTGAGTCTATTAAATTTTCTACATGCCATTACTGCTATTTGAAGAGTTGGGTGGTTCCTTAATTTTGCAGGAGTCTGTTTAAAAAAATAGATCTGTTAGAGCTAAGGGAGAAACTAGGTTTTCCTCTATTTTGAGCCATAGTGGCACCAATTTATTTTTATTAGAGCTAAACCATAGAGCAGTTTGTTTGAGTTTGAAAGCCCAGAAATAACCCTACCACCAAGGGAGGGCAAAACTCCCTTCAACACTGGAGTCCTTAGTTTATTTTTAGCCAGCCATGGAGGATTTCCTTCCCATAAAAAAACAGGAGATAGGTCTTTCAATTCTATTGAACCAATCAGAGGAAATCTTAGCAGGAAAATTGTTCATAAAATAAAAGAATTTCAGTGCAATAATTATTTTTATTGCATTAATTTTCCCTCAGAGGGATGAATGTAACTTTGACCATTTGTCCAAATCTGACTTCATATCACCAATTAGTTTGGACAGGTTGTGATGGAGAATACTTTCTATTGAATTAAAAACTGTAATGCCTAAGTAAGATAGCCCATCAGAAGCCCAGGATATATGTACAGTCTTTTTTAAATCTTCTAATTCCAGAGAGGGTTTGCTTAACCATAAACTTTCAGATTTGCTCCAGTTTACTAAAAGACTAGAAATATTCCCCAAAGTATTTAGGGTTTCTTTAATATTTTTAAGAGAGGATGTGGGGTGTGAAATAATTAGCAGAATGTCTTCTGTGAATGCAAATACCTTGTTGTAATAACTTCCTACTCTAACCCCAGAAACATTGTTTGATTTCATGATTCCCCTAATTAGAGGTTCAATAGCAAGAATAAATAATAGAGGGAACAGTGGGCAACCTTGCCTACATCCTCTAAATAAGGATGTGGGGGGGGGCAATTTAAGGCCAGTTGAAATTACACATGCTTTTGGTTTGTTATATAGGGTTTGGATCCACCTCAGAATTACTAGCTACAAAACCATATCATTGTAAAATTTTGTACAAGTAGTCCCACACTAATGAATTGAAGGCCTTACCAATGTCTAAAGATAATGTAAGAGAGGACAATCCACTATCCCCTGACATCTTGGATGAGCACAGTACAGAGAACAATCTCCTAAAGTTATCTGAGGCTTGTCTGCCTTTCATGAAGCCTACCTGCTCTTTACCTGTTAAATTAGCAAGACCTTTGATATTCTATTAGCCAATACCTTAGCAATAATCTTATAATCAAAATTTAACAATGAAATAGGCCTATAGTTACCTCATTCCATATTGTCTTTACCTTTTTTATGTAGTAAACAAATGTAGGCCTCGTTCATAGAATCTGGAAGAGTACCATCAGCAAAGGAGTCACGAATTACCTCTAATAAACATGGGGAAATGGAAAGGCCCAAATGTTAATAAAGTTTACCAGGTATCCCATTAGGCCCTGGAGATTTCCCCTTTGGAGCCCCCGCAATGACTTCAACGATTTCTTGTAATGAAATTGGCTTATCCAAATTGTTTTTGTTAGCTTCTTCTAGAATAGGTAAATTAGCATTCTTTAGAAAGTCCTCAGTATCAGCTTTATTCCCTGCCCCATGTGTCTTATATAAATCATTGTAAAAGTTCCAGAATCACTTGCTAATTTCTTTCACATTGTAATTTATCACCCCACTTTAATTTCTGATCCCTTTAATAATATTTTGATTTTGTTTCTGTTTGATCGTGTGCACTAATAACTTTCCAGCTTTTTCTCCCATTTCTCAAAATTTTTGTTTGGTTCTGAAAATTGAGTATTCAATCTTGGTGGAATGCAATTTATTAATTTCATATTTCAAACCCAGTATTTTATAAAGTTTCTCTTTTGACCTCAAGGGATTCTGTTTTAAATCAGGCAGGGCCCTGCTTAGTAAATCCTCTTTTTCTTGCAACTTCTTTTGGCTCTCTTTTTTCTTTTTTGAAGCAAAACTAATAATACTAAACCTTACGAATGCTCTATATGCATCCCAAACAATTTTCAGCAATGATTCTTCCTGGTTATTTACTTTAAAGTAGAATTAGGTAGCTTCTTGAATCCAATTTTGAAAGCTAGGGTCCAGTAATAGTGAAGTATTAAACTTTCAGATACTAGATTTTTTACTATTATTTTCTAATAATAAGGCGCTCTTAAGTAAACTATGATCAGAAATCAGAAGATTTTCATATTCAATGTGACTAGTATTATTACAAAGGGATAAGGGCATGAAAAGATAGTCTAACCTACTAAACACCCCTTGTCTTGTTGACAGAAAGGAAAAATCTCGTCCACCAGAGTGTACTATTCTCCATACATCTAATAAGCCCAAAACATTTAACATCCTGTGTAAACTTTTTTTGCGAAGCTGACAGAGAACCAGCATTTCTTGGAGTGGGTATATCCAAAGTGGGATCCGTTATGTCATTAAAATCCCCTCCCATAATCAAATCATAGTCCCCCGCATTGGCTAGCACAAAGGATAGATTTTGGAAGAACTCTTTCTGTTTTGTATTTGGGGCATATACATTACAAATTGCTACATTTCTTCCTTAAAGGTTTCCTAGTAAAATCTGATACCTCCCTTCTGTGTCTATCAAGTAACAATACTTAATAAAATGTATCTCCTTCTCGATCAAAATTGCTACCCCTCTCTTTTTTGAAGAAAAACAACAATGTTCCACTGAGGAAACCCAACTCGTTGCTAACATGTCAGCCTCAATAGATAAAAGATGAGTTTCCTGTAACAGAGCTATGTCCGCTCTGTGCTTATTTAAATGTCTTAAAACCCTGTACCTTTTAACCGGAGAGCCCATGCCTTGAACATTCCAAGTTATTATATTAACTGCGGCCATAATGACCTGAAACAAGTATCTCTAAAGTAATTCTCCTAGTAAAAAACAGAAAAAAAGATAATATAGATCTGTTATAAAAATCACAAGCTGTAACTAAGATGACTATATTCACTTGCAAGAAATATCATAGAATAACATGTAGTACTTCAAATATATATAAAATCCTCTGAACCCACCTTCAGACAAACTCAATAAGAATGATGTGAGCAATCCACTGAGAACAAGTCCCAAATTAGAACCCATGACATAAAGACAGCCCATTCGTGAGTCCCACATTAGTCTAGTTTGCTATATTTTTTACGTTTTCTTAAAAGAAATCAGAGTTTGATTAAATATGCATATGTACCTTAAAACCACAGACAATCAACCCTTATCTATCCTATAACCCACTTAGTTAACTGTTTCTAGATCATAACATTAAAAATGCAGCAAGGTTATCCAATGTGGCCTAAAGTATAGGCATCATTTAATTAGCTAGAGGTGAGTATGCAGCTAAATATTTCAATACCCAAAAGCAAGTATCTCCTCATAAGTTTTACTTACCTTACCCCTTTGATGAAACTGTAGCCACCGAGGACATCTCATATTTCCATTGTAAGAGGCAACCAGGCTCTGGGTCCTCCATCCAGCACTAACCAACAAAGAACATAAAATTATTTTTATATGGTTCAGCCTTAGAATAAATAGCTTGCAAAAACAGACAAGCAATAATCTCAACAAAATGTGACCTTGCTTAATTGCCTGATTTACTTTAGCTATCATGGGCTCTCTGAATGGTAGGCTAATAACAGCAAACTTATAGGGGATTATAAAATTATGAAGGAATAAATGCCTTGAGTGCCAAAATATAAATGTAATATTGTTTTTACAAATAATGGACACATCTTTGCTGCCTCTCTATCCCATGAACTTACATGAAAAAAAAATATTTACCTCCCCAATATATTTCCCAACCATGGCTTAATCATATTTAAGACCCTCCCCTCCATTTTTTCTGGATAAGAAGGCACATAACTCTTAAACTAACTATGTTGACTTGCTTTGTGTGTTCTTTTATTGTATCTCACCTGTAATTGTTTCCATTGTTGTACTCCACCAGCAATTGTTGTTTACCCTCCCTGCGATGAGGTGCCTTTGTAAATGAGTCTTTGACTCAAAGGTTGTAAATCTGAATTATGAAATAAATAAATAAAATAAATAAAACATATGCTGCAACTCATTGCATACAATAGTGCCACTTAATAGGTAGTCTTATGCACATTTGCCCATAAAGTTCACTTAACGATATTTAAAGAGCTTGTCTACCTAAGCTTTATGATGTCAGAGCATTAACTGTTTAAATTTCTGAAAAGCTCCCTCGAGGTTTGCGCACCTCTGACCTTTGCCCCTTAACCCTTAACCCCTTTGAGATGACTTTCTTTGAAGCAAGAAGGCCAAGAGTGAGAGGAATTTTATTTAACAGCAAAACCCAAGAACAGTGATAAAAAATAATGTTAGGCAACAAAGTGTAATATGTGGCAGAAGCATATTTAAAGAAAAACATTTCCTAGTCTCGTATGTTCATGTGACTACAGACAGTGAATCGCCGCCCAGTCCATAATAAGCAAGGAGGCCACCATTTCTTTTTTCTTCCATGAAGAAATCGCAACACCCATGCAGACCAAAGAATCAAGTTTCCCCTCCACAGTCAGTATTTGCCAGTGAGTACGGCTGCTCGAACACATCATCCACTGGACTGAAGATACTTTGGAGACAGTCGGGCATTTCTGGACACATAGAATCCTGTTTTGAGATTGTAGCAGGTAATATTACGCTGCAGGGAAGAGGTATTAGTTTTTTTGCTTCATTGAAGTACTGGTGTTTGCTCCTTTCACTTCAAAAACAGGTTGCACTCTTCTGGAAAGCTTTGTAGACCAGGCCATTGACTTCAGTATTGTTGTTTTAGGATAAGGTGTACATCTGGCATAGTGTTTGGATACTGGGATAAGTGTCTACTTATGCTCCAATTGTGGGGCTTTCTTTGGAGGTGAGGAGTGAGTGTTACTTGGCAATTCTTGAGCTCATGATGGAAGTTTCAATTTAGAATTTCTTTGCTCCTGGGTTCCAGATTTAACTGTTGGATTATGTTTTGAAAATGGAGATTGAGATTTAGTTTTTAAAACACCAGGGGCCTCTGGCCATGATTTTATGATGAATTCCTAAGCCTCCTCAGGGGAAGTAAAGCTATAATTTCCATTAGCCCTGTTTACCACAAGCACAGCTGGGTATTTAATGTAATAGACAACACCAAGCTTTTGTAAAACAAAATGAATGTCTCCAAACCCTTTCCATTTATCATCGATCTCAGAAGAAATATCCTGAAATAAGTGAATTCTGTTACTGCGCCAATGTAGAACTTTCTGCTGTCCAGCTATCATCAATACTTCTTTCTTCACATTAAATCTTAAAAAATGGGCAATGATGGGCCTGGGTTTCTGTCCCTGCTTTGGGGGAGCTTTAAGAGACCTGTGTGCTTTTTTCAATTTCCAAGGGCCAGGGCCACGTGTAGTTTAAGATAGTGGGCACAAATTCTTGCAAAAATCTAACCATGTCACCCCCTTCCAATAATTCTGGCACACTTATAATTCTGAAATTATTTCTTCTGCTGCGATTCTCCAAATCATCAACCTTTGCCCCTAATGATTCAATTTTTGCCAGATTATCATCAGTTTTATCTTCTGCACTACACAGGGAGTGTTCAGTATATGTCAGTCCCTCTTCAATTGAATTTAATCTTTCCTCTAATAATTCCACTTTGGCTTTCTCCACATTTGCCTCTCACTTTAAACTGACAACATTCATATGCATAGACTGCAGTTTATCTTGGATGAAAGCCATGTCATCATTTTCTCAGTCGTAACTTTTATTTTTTTTGCCATTACTTTGCCCTGGTTTTGCTGGGCTTACCATTTCTTCAGGGAACCTCAAGGGGGAGCCTCCAGACTGTGGTATGACAGCTGCCAGCTTATGTTTTGATTCCCCGGCATCACAAGAGCAGAATCGCCATTGGAATGTAGAAACTTTGATAAATTTAAAAATCATTGTCTGATTTATACCCCATTTGGACAGAGCCTGCTGTGGTACTTTTTTAGTGGGAGAGCTACACTCTCAAGCTGTCATCCCTTCAGGTGCTATCTCTCAGTCTTCCCTTGCTGTTTGTCTTTTCCTCCCTTGCATATCTGCTGATATAAAAATATATGCATATCATTATGTGGAAATGTAACTGATATTGGGATCCCTTTGTTTAGAAATTATATAGTGTTACTGTTGAAATGTATATAATTATAGTTTGAGATGATTGCAAAAATCTATTTGAAATTGTAGAGGTTACCTGAGTGCAATGTTTAAGTCTTTTACAGAAGAGCTGTGGAAAAGAGGCCTCTGCTCAGGGACACTGTGTTCTTGTAGAACCTGCCTGAAACATACAAGAACACTTTGGAAGAAACAGGATGCATGTTAAGAATGGGGACTGGAAGGACTTATAAGAGAGCTGAGATGTAATTGCATGTTAGATGGACACAGAGACTGAAGAAAAACTCAGATGGACTTTTTCTGTTTATTTGGCCTTTGTAAATAGTTATACTGAACAATATTATTTTTTTATGTAACAGCTAGTACAAATAAAACTCTTGTTGTGAATTTTACAACTGCTCCTGGTTTTTCCCTTGCCTTCTGACCTGTGCTTTGACGCCACTGACCACTGAATGCTCATACTAACCCACACCCAACTTTTGAGTGGCCCATAACTGGTGACCCAAGCAACCTTAAATTCATAGGATATGAGCATATCACACCTCTTATAAGAAGATGTGATAGGGTTAATCACCTTTTGCAATTGGAATTGAAGTGGATCTTTATATTTGAGGGGACTAGTGCCTCACGGATAACATGAAGTAGATTCCCCCCTTTTCATTCATATTACAAATATATTTTTTGTATTCTAAGGATCCCTAAACAAGTTTGTTGCTGAGCTCTTAGAATCTTGTACTTTTGTCTTTTTGTTTGTCCTTATCTCAGCAGATACTATGAAATCAGATTTGGATATACAGTGAAGCCCACCAGGATGAAGCACAGCACTGCAGAATTCTGCAGAGTAACTGCTGTCAACAATGCTATTTCAATGGGAGTTAGTCCCTTTTGTCAGGCAGTAAATCTGTGACACTGCACTTCACCCTGGCGGGCTTCACTGTACAACTATGTATGGACTTGAGTTAACTTTTGGATGAAGAACTGTCACTCCCTTGTGTGCAGATGTTGTCACCACTATGTATGGTTTCTATTTCTAGTTTACATTCATAGTAAGGATGGCAGTGAATGAACTATCATTTATCGAATGACTATTGGATATGTGATCCTATACATTCATTAATGAAATTCGAAATAAGTTGGAATATGCACTGGTCTTTTATTTGATGTGCACTTAATTTGTAGTATTTGTTATTCCCTCGTTATCCCAGTAACTATGAATGATAAGAATTCCATTTCTATTTCCTTTGAATAGCTATGTTCTTGTGTGTCGTCATTATGTCTTTCTTTTGACTATGTAAATGTTTTAAATCACAACTTTTTCAAATTTAATTAATTCCATGCACCTTGTTTAAAGTTTTTATCTGCAATGTATTTTGAAAACTGGGATGTACAGCTGCATGACCAGAGACACATCTTCAGTCTTCAAAGCTGGGCTGGAAACTGAGGAACCCAAGGAGGCGAAGTACCTACCCAGAACCTCAGCATGGAGGGATGAGGGGCAGATTCTTGAGATCATTAGGGCAGAGTGCAGTAGGGGGAGCAGTATGTCATTGTCCATCTGGGGACAAATGGCCTGGCAGTGGATGCAGTGGGGGATGGTGCATGATTTGTTTAGGGAGCAGGGGAGGGGTCTGGATGGTGGACTTCACTGAGGTGCTACCTGTGCAAGGCTGGGGAAGGAGGGAGAACACTGCACCATGGTCTTCAACAACTAGTTGAAGCAAAGTGCAGGAAGGAGGAGTTTGGCTACATGAGGGATTGGGGTCCTACCTGGAGGGATAAAGGCCTGTACAAATGGGATGGCCTCAGTCCATCCAGGAGGGGAGTAACAGTCCTAGATAGAAGGTTTAAATGCTACTTTGATGGGCATTTAAACTAGCCAAGGCAGGAGGCAGAAGAAATGAAGGAGGCAGTGAATGCTTCACCCTTCCCAAGGTAATGGAGCTGCAGTGATGAAAAGCCTGGGGGAAATAAATTCCACAGGGGTAGAGAAGAGCAGTGGCAAGGGTGGATGGGACAGGAGGGTCAAGTAGTGGAACTAAGACAGAACAATACTAGGAAGGGTGGTCAGAAGGAGGATAAAAAGGGGAATGACTGTACCAGTGGAAACAGAAGAGTGAAGGATAGACTTGGGAAGGGAGGGCAAAGTAGGGGCAGAGAGGGACAAAAAGAGTGGCAAGCCATGTGGGCCAATGCAAGGAGCATAGGGGCACAAAAATTCTTGTCCTTGAGACAGCCATTGCAGAGGTGGATCTGGATTTGGTGGCAATAACAGAATCATGGTGCACCAACAACCACAGCTGAGAGGTGACCATACCGAGTTACATTGTATGTAAGGAAAGATTTTAAGGCCATGGAAACACAACAACACAGTGGGGAAAATGAGGGGCTGGAGGTTCTTTGGATTGGCTTAGAGATGGGATGCTGGGCCTTTATATGCATGGGGGTTGTGTACAGGCCACCAACACAGGGGGAGAAATTGGACAGGGTTTTGGGGGGGGGGGGGGACCATAGGCAGAATGGCAAGCAAAGTGGAAGTAGTAATTATGGGTGATCTTATGCTGCTGGATGTGGACCAAAACATCCTGGTCACTGGGACAACTAGAAGCAGGGTCATCCTAGACTCCCAGCAGGGGGCATTTTTCAGGCAGCTGGTTACAGATCCCACTAGAGATGGGGAAGTGCTGGATCTGGTACTTATAAACAGGGACAGCATTGCAGACATCACAGTAGGTATCCCCTTGGTTAGAAGTAATCATTGTACAATGTGGTTTGGTATATGGATTTGGCAGGAGAAAAAACACACTTGGATGAGGGTCCTGCACTTCAGGAAAGCAAATTTTAAAGAAATGGGAGACTAGACCTTGAGGCAGGTCAGCCAGTGGGGGCGGGGGTGGAGGCACACTGGAATAGAGCTGTTCAAAGGTAATAAGCATGGCTAAGAGGAGAAAGAGGGTACTGTGGTTCTCAAAGGAAGTGTGTAAGGCAGTAAGGGAGAAAAAAAGCTTTCAGGAAATACAAAGAGAGGCAAAGAGGAGGTATATCTAGAAAAACAAAGTAAGTCAGGAAGGACAACAAAGGCTCAGACTGAAAAAAAGGATTGCCTAGGAGGTCAAGAATGGGCATAAGACTTCCTTCAGGTACAAGAGCAAAAAGAGGAAGGCAAGGGGTAGTATAGTGAAGATCAGGAGACCAGAGAGGAGACTACACAGAAGAAGACCAAGAAAAAGCTAACATTTTAAACAAATATTTCTGCTTGGTCTTCACAGGGAAGGGCAGATGATCCAACATGCATTAACAAGCACTGGGAGGAGGGAGCGGATACAAATCCATTTACAGGGTAGGAGAGAGAGAGTGTCCCCTGGGGGTTGGAAGTCCTAAAGGAAAACAAGGCAATGGAGCCAGACAGGATTCACCCAAGGGTCCTTATACTTAAGCAACTGAGCATGGTGTTTGCTCCCTCCCTTTGTCAATACCATTTAGCACCTCACTGGAGATGGGGGTGGTTCCACAGAAATGGAGGAGTGTCACTATGGTCCCTCTGCATATGAGAAGCAGTAGGGAGAAGGCTAGCAATTACAGATCAGTCAATCTCACATCAGTGGTAGGGAAGTTAATGGAATTCTCTGCTGAAGAAGAGACTGATGGAGTGCCTGGTGACATATGGGCTACAGGACCACAGGCAACAAAATTTCGTGGGGGGGGTTCATGTCAAACAAATATCATAGATTTCTTTGATTGGGTAACTAGGAACATGTACCAGGGGAGGGCAGTGGATATGGCATATCTGGATTTCAGTAAGGCCTTTGACACTGTACCACACAGGAGGCTGAAAAAGAAACTTAGCAACCTGGGGTTGGGGGAGAAGGTGGTAAGTTGGGTAGCAAACTGGTTGAAGGATATGAAGCAGAGGGTGGTGGTAAATGGAAGTTACTCACAAAATGGGAGATTGATCAGTGGAGCAGGGGAGTACCACAGGGGTCGGTATTAGGCCCTATGCTCTTCAATGTCTTCATAACTGACATTGCGGAGGAACTTGAAGGGAAGGTGTGCCTCTTTGCAGATGACATAACAATCTGCAACAGGGTGGGCATCCAGGAGGGGTTGTAGAGAATGCTACAGGATCTGGGGAAACTAGAGGAGTGGTCTAAGGAGATGCAGCTGATTTTCAATGCCAAAAGTGTGAAGTCGTGCACCTAGGGCAGGGAAACTCAGGGGCTATGTATAAGATGGGGAGAGGTACAGGTACTGAACAAGAGAGGGACCTTGTGGTGATCATATCTGATGATCTCAAGGAGGCAGTGCAGTGCAATAGGGCAGTAGGCAAGGTAAGCCAGATGCTGGGGTGCATGGGGAGGAGTATCTCTAACAGGAGAAGGGAAGTGGTGTTGCCTCTGTATCGCACACTTGTAAGACCCCACCTGGAGTACTGTGTCCAGTTCTGGAGGCCACACCCCCCAAGGACATTAACAAGATGGAAGCAGCCAAGAGGAGGGTTACTGAAATAGTGAGTGGGCTGCATAAGGAACCATATGAGGAGAGACTGCAACAGTTCAACATGTACTCCCTGGAGGACAGAAGAGTGAGAGGTGACATGACTGAGACCTATAAGTACCTCACGGGGGTGAACAAGGTGCAGGAGGGAAGTCTTTTTGACAGAAGGAGGAGCACCAGACCATGGGGATATGATATGATATGAAGCTTGAGAGAGATGTTCAAGAGGTATGTGAGGAAATACTACTTCACAGAAAAGGTGGTGGACAGCAGGAACAGCCTGCCTGAAGAGGTGATATGGGCGAAGACAGTGGTGAGCTTCAAACATGCCTGGGATAGGCACATGGGTATAATAAATAGAGGAAAGGGAGGAGGGAGGGACACCTGCGACCAAATAGAATACAGGATGTAATGTTAGGCAGAAGAAATAGGGCAGATTAGATGGGCCTACTGGTCCTCTTCTACTGACACATTCTATGTTTTAGTGTTGCTCAGATAGTATGCTAGAAATTAGGATACCGACAGATACCTCCCATTGGCCAGATAGTTGCTGTGGTAGGACAGCAGTGCTATCTGACCATGGATCCTATGCTCTAGGATCCAGTGCATGGATCCTACAAATGTGGATCCTGTTAATCTTAACAACAGATACAGCTCAGATCCTAACTGTCTGACCTATGATCCCTGGAGCTGACATAGGATCCATTGCTATCTGATCCTGGATCCTAACTATCTGACTTAGGGTCCCTAGATCCTAACTAGGATCCATCACTATCTGACCCTAGATCCTGCATCTGTCTGATAGGATTTCTGGTAGGATCCTTGGTAGGATCCCAGCACTATCTGATAGATAGTGGTAGGATCCACAAAAGCACTATCTGAGCAACACTACTATGTTTCTATGTGTCTCTCTCCCAATATCTTGTAGTTTCAGGACTGGCCCTGATTTACTGTTTGGATTTGTTCAGTCATTAAGACCAGCAAATTAGATATTAAAACGTTCCCTTTGCTTTTTGTGTGTAAATTTATGGCACAGCACTAGCAGTAGTCATTTAATCGTACCATCATACCATTTGAACTTCATTTCTTGAATTTGATTTTTATTATCTCGCACTTATTGTAATTAAGTCCACACTATTAGCAAGAAGCTGTACAGAAAACATTAAGCCCTGACAAAGTCCTAGTGCAGAATAAAGCACCAGGGTAGTCTTCCTTGTGCTGCAGTACTCCATGTTGCTTTGCAGCTGCAGACTTACCATTTTGGAATAAAGGTTGGATACAGCAACCTTCTTTGATTCCTGGAGAGAATTTCTTTTGTATTTGTTTTGTTGCTGCGTTTGGACTGTCACTAAAACTCCCAGTGCTTCTACTGCATGGTTGGTGTCTGTTTTTCAATTGCCAACTGGTGCAACAGAACAGCCTTGTGGTACATCTTCATCGCTTCTGTGACTGCACCAGTGTAGAGATAGGTTTATAACAGAATGTGCCAAATCAGCGCTAGTGTAATTTAGACTGCATTTTGCCATGGAGGATAGAAGCTGTCCATTTGTGGCAGGCCTTCACTTTTGGTCTGGCTTAGGTAAGATACCCAGCAGTGAAACTCCAAAACAGAGGGTGATTGTGCTAAATCAGAGACTGGTAATCATGACAGGTGATTGCTTGAATTGAATGAGTTACAGATGGACCCCCAAATCCTGTGATCTCTTAGGTGAAATGTTTGCTGTTTTGCACCCAACCCTCCCTGCTGATGAGCCAAATGCTGTCAGCATGGAAGACCCCTACTTAGTAGGGGTATAAGAGGGCCAAGAAAGAAGTTCAGTATCAAGCTGTTAAGGCAGTGACACACCTCAGTCCTGCACAAGCCAACCATGTTCAGTGACTGCTGTGTGCAAAGAGACAAAATAATTGGGGTTCGATTCTCCAAAGTCAGCGCAAGCTATACCAAAGGCAGCTTGTGCTGATTGCAAGTGGGCAAGGGACTCTGTGCCTAATTCTCAATTGGGTAGTGTCCCAGCAGCAAAGTCCCATGGCTTACAGCAACCATAACGGTGTGTCAAATAGTGGGCACACCTGGACAGGTTGCCACAAGCCATGCCCTTAGCATTCCCTGGTGGTCTAGTAGACCATGCCCCCAAGTCCCAATCCCTCGTACTGCACTAATAAAGTATCCTTGGTAGTCTAGCAGTCCCCCTAAGCACTGTTCCCCTGTAATGTTTTAATATATTATCCCTGGTAGTCTAGCAACCCCCAAGCCCCAATTCCCATTAATGTAAATAAAACACTTCATTGGTGGTCTAGTGTACCCCACCCCCACCCCGGCAGGCAGTGTCCCACCATCCTGCTCCCCCCACATCCCGAACCCTGAGCCAGTGACTGGCACAACCCTCCTCTCACCTCCATAGCCGACTGCTGACTGAGCTGTCACTGAGTGTGTATAGTATACTATACGCACTCATTTATTGACAGCTGTAACCCCCCAAAAGCTAAGATTCCCCTATAGGTTTACAGACTCTAAGAGTTAAGTGTAGCCTGCCTGGGAAACTCCCAGCTGTCTGGATTGGCTGACAGTTTCCAGTGGATGTGTCCAGCTCCCTGTGACTGGTAAGTCATCAGGTGTGGTTGTTTACTCAGTCTGATGGGAGGAATTGGAGAGAGCTGTAGCAAGCTGCTCCAGCAGCTGACAGGTCTTGTAGAAGTGGAACCCACTCAAGCCTTGGGATTGTGGTGATGGCTTTTAACTTAGAGTCCCTTGAGGGGTGAATCACTATAACATGCAGTTCCTCAAGTGGAGGTATTACTTTATTTACAAAAGCTAAGTGTACAACCTCTGAGGCAGAATGTAATTGTTTTGGCCTTTAAGAAACTATGTGCTAACTACCAAGGTGCCTCCTCCTTGCTGGGTAGTATGGGGTTACTCTGTAATGGGGGTTCTTAATTTAGCCAGGGCCTATCAGCTCTGTGGGTGCCAATGGCATTAGATGGTGATGTCATGGGAATGAAGCAGCTGTGGTCCCCCAGTAGGAAATGCCCCTCAGTGCCCTATTCTATATTGTGTAGTGCACCACACAAGTCCTGGATTAGCTGTGACTGAAGTATGGAATTAATGGAAATTATCTAGGCTCCAGGACCTCTTAGTTGGCTGCCATATTTCCACAAGCAGGGGGATACACCAGAATTCAGGTCAGGCTACATGGAACCTCTGCTTGGGGGACATAGGTTCATAGGTTCATAGGTATATACGAGTTTGAGGGACTAGCCCATAATGAACTCGCCATCCCTAACCTGGATGGAATTCATATTTTTTATTACCCATAAAAATGTCAAGATTTTTTTTGAATAACTGGAAGGAATTACTGTATACTACTTCAAGAGGCAGTGAATTCCAAGTCTGGATTATTCTCTGGTTAAAAAATTGATATCGACTAGTAGACCTATTTGTGACTGATTTTAATTGTAGTATATGGGATCTGGTGTTATTTCTTTTCTTATACCATTCTAAGCATATTGTTTCAGCCAGAGAATTATCCCTGAAGCTTTATAGATTAGGCATAAATCCTCTTTAAAGAACGATATTCCAAGGAATAAAGTTCCAATTTTTGTAATCTACTGTTATATGATAAAGTTTTACAATTATTCACTTGTCTGGTAAATCTTCTCTGTATTTTTTCAACTAGTATCTTATCCTTTACCAAGGTTGGAGCGGAAAAAGAGGCGCAAAAGTCTAGATTTGATCTTACTACACTGCAACAAATAGGAAGTAAGACTTACGGTTCTCTAGATTTAATATTTTTAAATAGGCAGGTTATTAATCTATGACATTTTTGGGAAGTTTTTTGAACGTGTTCAGAAAATTTTAAATTATTAGTGATTAAAATGCCCAGGTCTTTTTCGGAAGTTACTTTGTTCAGTAAAAGGTTGTTCAAATAATAGTTAGCACATCTGTTGTTAAATCTAAAATGCATAACTTTACATTTGGAAATATTAAAATTAAGTTTATGTTTCACAGCCCAGTTGAATAAATCATTTAGGTTTTCTTGTAACATAGAAATAGATGTACAATCATTAACAATACACCCCAACTTAATGTCCTCAGCGTATTTATTGACCCAAACCCTGCTCTTGGTTTTCATACCTGAGATGAGAATATTGAACAAAGTAGGGCCAAGGACCGACCCCTGAGGCACACCACTAGTCACCTTGCTCCAGGTTGAAGTATAACCCCTAATATTTACCTGTTGTCGTCTATCGGTTAACCATGCAGAGATCCAACTGACAATATTTTTATGCAAACCAATATTCACCAAGCTTTCTATTAGGATCTTATGAGAAACTGAGTCAAACGCCTTTTCATAATCGAAAAACAACATCCACAGGGAACCCTGCATCCAGGGCGGCACTAATAGGTTCAAAGAAATTAATCAGGTTGCTCTGACAAGATCTACCAGCAACAAAACCATACTGTGTAATGTCCTCTAGGCCATTCCTTGTGATGTGCATGTTAATTCTATACATTATAAGTTTTTCCAAAATTTTTCCTATGCAGGACATTAAACTAATCGGTCTATATTGTTCCACCCTCTGTTTTGTTCCTCCCTTGTGAATAGGTATGACCCAGACTTCTTTCCAGTCATCTATTACTATACCAGTGTAGAGTGATTTATTGAATAGTAGTGTTAGGGGACCAGCTACTTCATAAGAAATTTCTTTTAAAAACTGGGAAGGAAAACCATCAGTACCTGCAGATAAAGAAGACTTAAAGGAGTTTATAGCAGAATATACTTCTGGAATTGTAATTACCTCCAGACTATCTTGAATTTTGGGATTTTAGAATCAATAATTTCATTAACTTTATAAATACTAGTAAAGTATCTATTGAATTCAGTAGCCATGCTCAGTTCAGCAGATATTAATTTATTATTTATTAATAGTGGACCCACTTTCAAAGAGTTCTTCTCATAGAGCCAATATAATTAAAGAACTGCTTTTATTATCTTTATTGGTAGTAGCTAGTCTGAGCTCCATTTCTTTTTTGCTTTTCTAATTGCTTGTTTAGTTTTATTTGCTTTTATTTTGAACCTGTTCCAGTTAATTACAGTTTTGTGCTTTTGTATTTCAAAGGCTTTTTTGTTTTTTTATCTTATTAGTTTTTTAATTTTGGATGAAAACCATATAGGAAGTATTTTATGATTGAAGTATTTTCTTCGTACAGGTACCCATTTGTTGACACAGTAACTCAATTTTTCCTTAATACGGTGCCATATTTGTTTTACTTGTAACTCTTTCAGTTCCTTTTCCCAATTCCATTCCATTAGATATGTTTTTATTTCCTTGTAATTAGCTTTAGAATAGTTTCTCATTTTGGTAATACCTTTAACATTCATTGCATAATAATTAATTGCCCATAATACCATGCAATGATCGCTATCTCCTAGAGGGGCAACAATTGTTGGGGATTCTGTCTGTTCATAAATGTTAGTGAATATTAGATCCAAAATGTTAGCTTTTCTAGTTGGATTAAGTACAAGTTGTTCCAGGCCCATGGAAATAACTAAGTCAAGAAATTTAGCTTCCTGTTGACTAGAGCCCATAAGTGTGTCCCAGTTGATTCCTGGATAATTAAAGTCACCCATTAATATAATATTATCAAGAGGATTGATTTTCTGAATATAGTCCAGAAATAAATTATTACATTCCTTATCTAGAGAGGGTGGGTGATAACAAATACCCAGGGTAACAGGTTCTTGTTCTAATAATAATTTAACCCACACACATTCTATACAATCAGGGTTCGGGATGTCATTGTATGTTTCATAACAATTTATTCCTTCTCTAATATAGACTGCAACACTCCCAGTATGCCCACGATGTTTAGCGAATAAAGTGTAACCAGGGATATTTTGCCCCAAAATTCTTGAGTAAACCAAGTCTCAGTTACCCCACATATGTCAATTTTCCTAGTTATTAAAGTTAGACTGAGTTCATCAATCTTATTGTTTAGGCTTCTTGCATTTAATAATAGGATGTTTAGTTTGGAATGTTGTATATTAAGATTTTGTTTTATATTTTTACTTTTTTTATAGGAGAGTGTTCTGTTCGTTTTTCCCTGAACTGGTTAGAAGTGTTATCTCAGAATCAATTGAACAGCAGTGAAGCGAGAACCGAGACTAGGAGAGGTCATAGGAC
The DNA here is from genome assembly GCA_016271365.2 of Neoceratodus forsteri. Taxonomy (NCBI): domain Eukaryota; kingdom Metazoa; phylum Chordata; order Ceratodontiformes; family Ceratodontidae; genus Neoceratodus; species Neoceratodus forsteri. The sequence goes on along the minus strand of CM028129.1, from coordinate 1,396,331,832 downwards.
GGAATTCCCATGTAGCTCCCAAGTGAAATGCCCAATAGATACACCCATATTTCATTGCTAGTGCTGTTTAACTACAGAAAAAATAAGACTGTGTTTAAGTTTACCTCAAGCTGGGTCCTTTTGAATCTGACTGGGTATGACACTCACCTTTACAGCCAAGTAAATATACACCTGAGGCCCCATATTGAAAAGTGGTAGGCTGCATCGCATGAGTGCTTATGGCATGCAACTAATCTCCGCTGGCACGAAACAATGATATATTCAGAAGGTGCACCATAATATGTGATCATGCATGTGTGGCTGAATATCCCGAACATGCATGATCGTGCAGTGGGAGATGAGTGGTGCAGCAGGTGCCCAGAACACAGTGCAGAGCATGTGAAAGTGCATGATGCAAAGCCACTGGTGCGGTGTACAGATCTGCACTATTCAGCCAGGATATGCAAATGGCCTCATTGCACTGTCAGTGCCCAAACAGCATATTTGCATCTCATTACTGGAATACAGTCAGGCTATTTGCATACCATTGACATGTTCAGTTCCAGCATTATAGGGCAGCACCATCATGCAACAAAGGTGATCAGGAGGCACTGCAGCCAAGCAGGCAGGTGTGGATGCATGGTTGTGTGTGGGTGGACTGCATTTTATTTATTTAAACTTTTATTTACCAGGTAAGCGTAATGAGCCAATTCCCTTTTTCATATGCAAATCGGGACTGTAGAAATACAATCAATTAGAAGACACATAAATACATACCCTTCTAAAAATTCACAATGCAATGGGTGCAATATAAAGCATACAAAACTAAGAGAAACAATTACACAATAATTGATTATGCAAATATTTCTTCAGATTTAATTTGAAGGTGCAGTGACAAATAACACCTTGAAGTGACTCAGAAAGTTCTTTCCAACTGTTTGTAGCTATATAAGAAAATGTCAGAGCCCCCATTTTAGTTTTGGTTTTTGAAATAATTAGTTTATTCATTCCTCTAGAATGCAATTCTCTATCTTCAATTTTAAAATGGAATAAAGAAAAAAAGGGGTGAATTGTCTTTTTGTTGCTGTACATTATTGGTAAGACAATTTAGGGTGTACAAGCAGTTCAGTCTTGATGGAAGCCACCCAGTTAGCTGATAAAGCATGCAGTGATGAGTTTGATAAGATCATTTGTGAGTAAATCCACAAATACTATGGAACGCTGATGTCAGAAGAGAAAGATTTTGCTTGGACAAATCAGAAAAAAGGAAACAACTATAGTTCAAAATAGGAATCAAAGTGTTTTTTGCTAAGGCTATTCTAGCCTACTGAGTTAGTGAATGTTGTAATTTAACTAGTACACCCAATTTCTGGTTTACCTGCTGACTTATGGATTTAACATAGTAAGAAAAGGATAAATTTGGGTCCAGTTTGATCCCTACATACTTAAATTGGGTCACCTGCTCTAACATGTTACAAGAGGAATCCATTATTTTAATTCTCCAGCCTTGTCAAGCCGGGGCCTAGAACCAAAATGCATGCTTTTTGTCTTTTTATAATTTAAGGACAATTGATTTTTCTTTAACCAATATTCCAGTTTATGAAAATCATTATTCAGAGTCTGACTACACTGTTTGACCAGTGATGAACTGTTGTACAATACGATGTCATCTGCATAAACTGGATTATTTGTATTAGTCAATAGCGCTGGTATAGGATCAATAAACAAGGTAAACAGGAGAGGTCCCAGGACAGAAGCCTGGAGAACTCCCTGTTCCATCATCCTACAACTAGATAGATTACCATTCCAACACACTCTCAAAGGCCATTCAGTAAAATAGCTTTTGATCCACTCAGTTGGAGAATCAGCCAATCCAATGTCTTCCAGGCTCTCGAGCAGCAGGCAATGGTTCACTAAATTAAAGGCCCTGGACAGGTCCACGAACACAGCACCAGTGAGCAACCTTCCATCCATTGCCCCACTGATGTGGTCCGTGAACCTGGACAAGGCTGTGCATGTACCATGGCATTTTTGAAAGTCATGCTGCTCAGGGGCGCTGAGTCCATTGGATTTTAAATATTCTGTAAATTGCTCATTAACTAATATTTCTAATAGTTTCCCTAGAGATGGCAAAAGGGAAACAGGACGATAATTGTCCATATCCTTAGAGTCATTGGCCTGAATACAGTGCTACATACACCTCAACCCCTTAGCACCCACATTTGTGCAAGGTGTGTGACAACTGGTCAGAATGTGTGACACAGCAGCAAACATGACAGTGCAAGCTTAAAAGATAGTGGAAATAAGTGCACCAATGTTGCTACTGTGTGCTGACATCTAGCATCTCATTTTATCTACAATTCTGCATAACAGTCGCAGTGGTCGGAGTGTAATGCCACACACTCTATGTGGGTCAGAGGGTGTCTGAGTTATAACATGAGTGCCATACCCGTACTCTATGACAGTTAAAAGGTTTGCATTGCTACTTCCCATGGCAATGTCCTTGCCCTTGGTGGCTGCACACACAACACTGGAAGGTCCAGTGTCCTTGGGGCATGCCCTTGCCATCTCCAGCCCACAGGTGGTGCCACCCTTGTCCTGTGCTGCTCACAGTTGTGCACTGTCCACCACCAGTACACCACAGTGACCCGAACACAAAGCCCCCGTGGCACTGTCATACTGCAGGGCATATAGTATACACCTATAGTATTCCTCCATGAATGTGTGCTCCTGGTCTGTCCCTGACCCATGCCATGCTGCCACCACACACCCCCTGATGAAGACTCATTAGTGAGTCAAAGCGCTGGGGCACGTTTAGCACTTTGTCTTTTGTTTTGTTCTGTCTGCTGGTCCTGTTGTCCTAAGGGATCAAATAAATCTATTTTTGCTTATCACAGCGTTTGGACTTGGACCTGGATTTATCTTGTTACAGGCTGTAAGTGTGCTGGATTACTTTGGTTCTGCCACCACACATACTGCTAACTGTTGTCCCAGACCCACCATGGGTGCATGCCTCTAACAGGTGGAACTCTGATGGCCACATGGGTGCATGCCATGGCACCTGTCACATGTGCCGCATTGCAGCTGTCTGCTCTGCTGGTGTGCTAGAGGGTGCCTGACTAGCATGTAGCAGCTGGGCGTCCCCAACTTGGGTTGCACCGTGCATCTCCATTTTGCACTGTGTATCTCCTTTGAATACATGGGCTCTGGATTTTATGCAACCCTCAGATTGCTTTGATTTTGAGTTATGTGACAATAGCCCTGAAGAAAATACCCCTGTGGAATACGGACTTTGCTTTGGACTTTATTTTCCTGGATCCACTGTTCTGTGATTAGTACCTTACTGTAATAATATTTTCATGACCCTTTTCTTTTAATGAATTGAATGGTTCAACTTTAATCAAGTTATGGACATTCTGTTATTGATGGGGACTGTTTTGTTTGCTAAACCCTCATGTTTGCAGCCCTGCACTGGCCTGAAGAGTGTTGGAGATCCTGGAGGTCACCTCAGAGTTGGGAGGTCGGGTAGGCTTTTAATGTGGGTCCCTTCCCTGAAAATGAACTGAAACCATCCTAAACCCTTAGACCAGGAAGGGGACTCATTTTCTGGGGTTTGAGGTACCTCTGAGGCTGTAGCAAGTAAGTGGCTATCAGGGAGAAGATACATTTTTCAGTAAGGTGCATGATTAGCTTTTCTAAAATGGTGTGTGGAAACTGTGTTTGTTTGCTGCACCATAAATTGTATGAGAACGCTTTCAATGGCATTCATTTGGATCTCAAGTGCCCCCTTGGCTCCCACTTGAAAGGAGGTGGCCATGCATCCCAAATAAATTGATTTTGCTGCCTTCCAATGCCATCTTGGAACTGGGCACTGGGAGGGCCTGCTGAAGTGTGGCTCAAACCAAAATAATAAACTTTTCCCTCTGGATTTTGTCCCTGTTGCTTGTACTGGACTGGAAGAGGAGTAGAAGCACTCCACACAGTGCAAGAAAGCAGCAGCAGCAAAGGCAAACAAGATGCTGGGATGCATATCTAGGGGGATCAGTAGTGGGAGAGAGGAGGTTATACTGTCCTTGCACAGGTCACTGGTAAGGCCACATCTAGAGTATGGAGTTCAGTACTGGTGCCCGCACCTCAAAAAGGACATTAACTTGCTGGAGAAGGTCCAGAGCTACAAAGATGATAGCAGGTCAGCAGGGTAAGGCATATGAGGAGAGGTTGAGGGCACTGAAGATGTACTCCCTGGAAGACAGGAGAGAGAGAGAGAGGACATGATTGGGACATTCAAGTACTTGAAAGGGATAAATAAGGTTGCTAAGGAAAGTCTCTTTAAACTGAGTGGCAATCATAACACAATGGGGGCACAGACTTAAGCTGGAGGGTGGGAGGTTTAGAAGGGAAGTCAGGACACACTTCTTCACAGAGAGGGTGGATGGCACTTGGAATGCACTGCCAGAAGAGGTAATCTCATTGAAGACAGTGGGCAACTTAAACAGAGGCTGGGACAGGCATAGGGGAGGTTAAGGTCATGGGTAGGGAGGATGGAAGTGGGAGGGAGGGAGGGACATTAGCTCAAGCTATGGACCCTGCAATATGAGCAGACTTGACAGACCAAATGGCCTTCTTCTGCTGGATTCTTCATATGTTCGTATGTATGTCATGATGTAGAGCTCGGACTGCAAAGGTATGTGTGGCTTCCGGTCAAAACCAGAAGGGTGGTGACTCTAGAATTTTAAACAATTAGTGCCCTTCCTCTTCTTCTGGCTGCCCATGATCCTCCAGCATGATGAAAAGTGCAGCCCATAGCTTTGGAAGCACAGTCATTGAGGAGTGGGTTTGCGTTCCAGAGTCCCTCGGCATTTGTCAGCCATGCTTGGGGAAGGAGAAGCATGCAATGTGGAAGTCATACCAGTAGGGAAGCTGCACCAGAGCTTGAGTTTGGACTGTGTGCTACAAAGCAAACAAGAAGCAGCTGTTTGGTGAAAGCAGACCCCACTAAATCAGGGCTGCTGTGAAAAAAAAACACATCTGGACAGAAAAGGGGTTGTGTGAGGGATTAGCGGAGTCTAAAGAAGAGTCTGGGGACAGATAGAATTGGTATGTCCCTCTGCAAAAATAACAGACTTGCTAAACAGCTAGTCCTGCCTAAATGGAATTAAACTATGGTGGGAGTTAAGCATGATCCAAAGGGACCAAATCCTGTGTGTCTTAAGCAGGCTGCCCAAAAATAAAGAGACAAGAAACATTGTTTTAAAAGGAGAAAAAAGAAACATTCTCTCATTGCCTTTTACATTAGGCTGTTCCTAATAAAGCGACATGAAACTCTGCACTACTTACTTCACCACCCCCCACTTGGACTGAATGCAGATTGATGGGGGAAGTGACTTTCTCACAAGAAACCATAAGCACCTGCTAAGAACAGATAGAATATGCTGTAGAGGGTAAAAGTAAAAAAGGGGTGATGAAAGGGAAACTGGAAAAAACTACCTAGGGTAAGGGTAAGAGGGGAGTGACAAAAGGGGAACTTAAAGACCCTATAGAAGGTAAAGGTAAACGGGGAGATAAAAGGGAAACTTAAATAACCATAACTAGGGTAAGAGTAAGAAGGACTTAAAAACCCTATCTATGGTCTGGTCAAAAAGTTGCAGGCTGAACTAAAAGGGGAAAGCTAACATAAAGTCTTATTAAAGTGTAAGGGGACAGCTAATTAAAAACCTACCTAGAGTGCTGCAACAAGGGGTAAACCAAACAAAAAAGGGAAATCTAGAAACCCCCTATCTGGGTTAAGTGCATACATTTTTTTTAGGTTATAGGGAGAACAGAACTGGAAATCTTATATTGTGAGAATGTTTGTAGATGTGATTAACTATGCTGTCTAACTGTATTTTATGTGTTGTATTTTTTATGTTTGATGTCAGGCATGGCTGGAAAAGGGCTGTGCCTAGTTCATTTCTTGGTTAAAATTAAAAAATGAAATGAAAATGATCAGAGTAGTGCAAAGCAGTGGTTGTGGACTGGCAGTCTTCAGATAGAACTTCTGGAGACTGAAGTGCTGCCTCATCTGTGAGCACCTCACTAGGCTGAGGGAGGACATCACTAGACTCCAGGCTGAGTTGGCTAGGATTCGGGGGACTTCTTCTCCCACCTAGAAGCCACCAAGTTGATCACCATTGCCTCAGAAGATGCCAAGAAGGAGGGCCGGCTGGATTGTGGAGGACTCTAGGAGGGTGAGAGTGGGGTATTGGGAACACATTCCTCAGCAAGTGCTGCTATGCAACTGTTTCTCTGCTCTGGCATGACAGGAGTGCTAAGAGGTGGCACCTATGGTAGTGGCAAGGGAGGATGTGAGGATCCTCCAGAGGGGAGGCTCCAAAGTGGGAGGCAGAAAACCCCAGTGGAAGAAGAAGTAGCATCTGGTGAAAGACTCGATTGTTAAGGGGGTCATTTTGGGAACAACACAGGAGGAAAGGAGGGAGGTGAGGTGCATACCTGGTGCCTCAGCATGAAGGGATGGTGAGCAGATCCCTAGGATCGCTAGGACAGCCATGTTGGAGCGGGAGCTGGATGTCATTGTCCATCTGGGGACAAACAACCTGTCAAGGGACACAACAAGGGGGGCTGCAGGATAGATTTAGGGAGCCGGAGATGGGCCTGAAGCAGGTAGCGCACATGGTGGCCTTCACTGAGATGGTACCTGTGTACAGCCAGGGGGATACTAGGGATCACTTCACCAGGCTTTCAATGATTGGTTGAAGGCAAGGTGCAGGGAGGAGTGGTTTGGCTACACTGGCGACTAGGGTCCTACCTGGGGGATGATGGCCTTACAAAGGAGATGGCCTCCATCCATCCAGAAGGGGAACAGGAGTCATAGAAACAGAATTGGATGGCAGATAAGGCATCTTGTCCCATCCAGTCTGCCCATTTCTCTCTAACTACACTATTACCACAGACCATGGCCAATCTACAGCCCTTTCTCCTTCCCCCCACCTTCCTTTCTGCTGTGTTTCCTTGTGTTTATCCTTGAATCCAACCACTGTTTTCTCCCCCACCACCTCCACTGGAAGGCTGTTCCAGGAATCCACCACTCTTTCTGTGAAGAAGTACCTCCTCACATCTCTCCTGAATCTACCCACCTCCAGCTTCATAGCATGCCCCCTTGTTCTTGAGCACCTTTTCTTCTGAAAAATAATTCCTTCCTGTACTTTACTGACTCCTGCAAGGAATTTAAATGCCTCTATCATATCCTCCCTCTACCTCCTCTTTTTCAAGATGTACATATAGAGATCCTTTAGTCTCTCCTCATATGGCTTTTGATACAGACTCTGCACCATTTTAGTTAAGACAAGAATATAGGGACTGCAGAGGACAGCAACAGCACTGACTGATGCAGTATACAGATACAATATAACTACTGCAGCTTTCAGCTCCGAAACATCATAAAATTCCAGGATGTCATGACCTTTGCGAAGGAGTTAAGCTGGTTTTTATACCAGACTTAAGTAACTTCATTTACATTTAAATCCTAATGAAATTAGGAGGGTGAAATAGGGGCAGTCATTGTTTATGCCTGGAAACTTCAGAGGTAAACAGAATAAAATGCTGAGCAGACCTTCCCTTTAACAATTGCAGTCATTCTGCATTGCCAATATCAGGTCGGAGATCCAGTCAGTGCCCTCAAACGGGCCTTGCAATGACAGGCTTGAGGTCGCAAGTACCCAGTCTGTCTGGTCTGACTTTGTACAGTTGGATGTTGTGCAGATCATCCAAGAATTACAGCCAAGGCCCCTAGAATTCTGCTGCCACAGAATTTTGTGCAGAACTTGCAATCTATTGCAGAACTTCTGCGGTGCCGCAGAATTCACTCTTCTTGGTGATTTTTTATTAATATTTCTGTTTATCCATAGAATCTGGTTCCCATCCCCTCTTTTTATATCCAAACCCCCATATGCTCAGAATGTGATGTTATCATTGCTATAACATCATACATTAGCTAATGAAATAACTGCATTCTGCAACAGAAATGAGCAGTCACTTATCTACCACATGGCACAGCACATCATGCATGGTAATATTTGCTCAACCTGCACTACAGCCTAATACAATTTTCAGTCTTAAATTATTGCACTAGGACCAACTTAAACAAAACCTTGTCAATAGCACAGACCTGTTAAGTCCATACCTCACTTTGTACAAACCTATTTGTGCCTTTAAGGTATAGAGACACCATCTGAAATGAATAACTGGTAAAAGGAATTTAACTGTCATTTTTAAGAAAAATAAAGTAATTATGCCCTGAAAAGTGGAATATAATAATGTGTAGACCTGTTGAAAGAATAGACTTGTTAAATAAATAATTGCCCTGTACGCATTTTTACCAGGGTTATTGATTACATATTGTCACTGGTTGATAGAATCACCTAAAAGTTATGGAGAAATGTTGTGTGCAGGGACAGCTGTTGGGCCAGAGGGTAGCATGCTGTGTTTCCATGCCGGCAACTCAGGTTCAGCGATTACTGTAGCTCTGGGAGCTGGCTGGGCAGCACAAGGATTGGTGGAACACATCACTGCTCGGAGCCTGGGAAGGTATGGTGCAGTGTTCTGTCACACGGTGGATACATTGTGATGGGTTGAGAGCTCTATCTCACAATTGGTTCACATGCATGTCATGACCTGATGGTGTTACGTGAAAAGGCCAGGAAAGCAGGTTGACATGAAAATGAGTTTTGCAATAACTCTCTATTCCATTTCCAATGGGACCTGTATGAACGAGGATGCAAGTTCATGGAAATAATATATATATGTATATATATATATATATATATATATACACACACACACACACACACACACACACACACACACACACACACATATACAGTATCTCTGTCTCTGTCACCACACACACACACACACACACACACACACATATATTTGTATGTATGTTCCAGATTGCATATAAATATATAAGTGATACACAGTGGGAACCTCATGAGTGGTGTAGAAAGCACACACAAATATATAAGTGATAGACAGTGGAGACCTCATTAGTGGGATAGATAGCATGCATATGGAAATACCTAATTTATCACATAAGATCCTCTCTGCATATGTCATTTATGCAACAGGCTAGGACCTTAGGGAAAGAGACATTTGTTTTGCTTTTTTAGGCATAGAATTATTTTTATAAGTCTGTTATTTTTTGAACTAGTGCTACTGTGCTTTCCACTATCCTGATTGCTATAACCACTGCCATGAAAGTGAGGTCAGGATGACAAGCTTACACTGTGATGTGGTAGTTTGTTAGTGCTGCAGAACTTCCGCAGAAATTACAAACCACCGTCGCAGAAGTTCTGTGGCAAATGGTAGTCTTGCCGCAGAACTTGGTTCCACTGTGCCACAGAAAAGTAGGGGCCCTGATTACAGTTGACCTACTGTAGTTTAGATCAAGGGCCAACAGGTCTCTTGTTGAGGTGCGTGGAGGTCATCGACTAGGTCTTAACTAGGGCAGTCTGTTATCCTTCTTTAGCAACAGGGGTTTTTCCAGCACCCCTGAAATAGGCAGTTGTGAAACCACTCCTGAAAAAAACCTTTGCTGGACCAGACATCATGGCAAATTACAGATCTGTCTCTAACCTGCCCTTTGTGGGAAAGATTATTGAGAAGATGGAGGTTGCACAACTGGATGATCATTTAACAACTCATAACATCTATGACTGTCTTCAATCTGGCTTCAGAAAGAGACATACTACAGAGACTGTCCTTGTCCGGGTATTGAATAATCTCCTGATGGTGAAGGATTGAGGGAGCCATTCCATTCTGGTGCTCCTTGATCTCTCAGCGGCATTTGACACTGTGGACCATGGGATGTTGATGGAGCACCTGCAGGTATGCTGTAGACTGGCTGGTACAGTCGACAGCTAGTTTAAATCTTTCTTCATGGGCAGGATGCAGAGAGTAGTAATGGGAATTTTTTCCTCTGCCTCTCTGTCCCTGTCTTGTGGGGTCCAGCAGGGCTCCATCTTATCCCCAGTGTTGTTTGCTGTGTATATGCTTCCACTGAGGGATATTATTAGGTAGTAGGGGCTGACTTTGCACTGCTATGCAGATAATACTCAGCTCTACATGTCCTTTGCACCTGAGCAGGAGGAGATTGTCTCTATTTTTAACAACTGCCTCGCTGAGATTCAAGACTTGATGAAGACCAGCTGGCTGAAGTTAAATCTGGACATGACTGAAGTATTGGTGTTAGAACCTGGTCGCCACGGTGGGAGGGTGCAGGCTGGTGAGACCGCGAGAGTTTGGCTTGGGGACTCCCAGCTGCTTACCTCAGACCTGGTGAAAAATCTGGGCATTGTGCTTGACTGCAGTCTGACATTCAAATCACAGGTGTCAGCTGTGGTCAAAGCCTCATTTTAACATTTGAGAAACATTGCCTGGATTAGACACTTAATATCTCCTGTTGACCTGCCAGCTCTGGTTAATACCTTTGCGACCACTTGCCTAGATTATTACAATGCCCTATACAAAGGGCTACCAGGGGTAGATCTCCACTGATTGCAGCTAGTGCAGAATGCGGTGGCCAGGTTCTTGACTGGCTTACCTAGACCTTGCCATATCACACCTGTGCTGCACTCTCTGCACTGGCTGCTGATAAATTAGTGGTTTCCTTCAAGGTTGGTTTGCTGACCTATAAAGCCCTACACAGCCAGGAACCCAGCTACCTGCAAGATCTTCTTCATCCCTACCGCCCCCCACCCTCTCTGCTCCACTGATGAGGGATTGCTAGAGATTCCCAGGGTTAAACTGAAGTCATCTGGGGCCCGGACATTTGCTTTTGCGGCCCCAACCCTGTGAAATTCTCTAGCTAGTCAAGTTAAAGAGTGCCAGACCATCGACCTTTTTTTGATAAAACCATTTTTGCTCAGCCAGGCCTTCCCTGAATAGAGTTTAATTTAATGATTTTAGTGCTGATGATTTTAAAATTAAATGTAATGAAGTATTTTATTTAAGAAATTTTTGTGACAGTATGTAAAGCACTTTGATTCCCTGACATTTGCACTAAACAAATAAAGCTTTGATTGATTGTTCCAGTCATGCCCAGTGGGGCACTTTTGGCTATTGTCCTGCTCTGAGAATAAATATGGCTGCTGGACACTTCCTCTGCATGTGAGTCCGTCTGTCCCCTACCCACCAGACTGTCACAGTGGTGATGAGGTTTACCGAATCCATGTGTGCTGGGAACAGTCAGGTAATCTACTAAATAATTAAAAAAAAAGTTTTGAGCCCAGAACCATCGCGAGCCAAGAAACCCTTCTTGCTGCCTCATGCTACATAACCATGCATCCTCCCAATTGCTATCTAGTTGCCAGCAATCCTTCCACCTGACAGCCACAGTTAAAACTGTGAGTCGATATGACCAGAAAGGGAAAGTCCCTTTGCGGCAAAGAGTAAAATTGCTATTGGTGTGATTGCGCTAAATAAAAAACAAGCATTTGTCAATGCTGAATGTTGTCTCACTGGCATTGGCATTGGTAGTGCAGGAGTTAGGGATGTGTAATAGGAATGGCAGTGAAGTATTGAACTGAACCCAACACCACCCTCATCCTGCAGAGACTGACAGGCATTGGGGTGTGCCTTTGGGACGTCGGTTATAATGCTTACGCCATTCTACCTCACCCTAACCTGCAGACACTGACAAGTGTTGTGGTGTGCTTTGGGGTCATTGGGCCTTATACTTACAACATTCCATAAGGAAATATGCTGAGGTGGGTGCAGTATAGGAGAATGGGGTGAACTTTAGGGCCAAACACTCCAAGGCAGACCTCAATGCCTGTCACTGGCTGCAGGGTGTTGGGGGGGGGGGTGGAATGGTGTGAGCATTACAGCCAATGATCCCAAGTCACACCCCTAACGCCTGTCAGTCTCTACAGGGTGGGGAGTTACAGTTGGAAACCCTAACACCGTAGGTGTTTGTTGGTATTTTCACTCCAAATTTTCAACATAGGCTTTTTGTGATGCCACCTCATGAAGAGCGTAACTATCAGTTTGTTAGCTGAAAGGTAGTTTTGCACAGTGGCTATGCCATTTGGTGACACAGGGATGAAAACACACTGTGAGCAGGATGTGAAAAATGACAACTGTAATGTTCATGAGGAGGTGTAAAAAATTGCAATGTTAAAAATCTGGAGTGAAAATATGAAAAATTGGTGAAGTGATGAGCATGCATATAAACAGCGTAACACACATCTGTAACCCAGTTATTTTCGGATGTTTTTTAACCACATTTTCAAAATAGTCATTTTGGGACCTCTCCACATGAGCAGTGGTACTGTGATTTTGTTAATTTGTACCAAAAGTTGATTTCCCACAGCGACCACGCCATTGTGCATCATAGGTGCAAAAACACATTTTAGGCAGGATGTGAAAACATGACAACTGTACTGTTCATAAGAAGGTGTGAAAAAATGCCAGTGTAGAAAATCTGGCTTGAAAATATTGCACATTTGAGAAGTTACAAGGGTGCATGGAAACTGCGCAATGCACACGTCATTTTATGGACGTTTGTCACCAAATTTTCAACGTAGGCATTTTATGACCTCTGCTCATGAACAGTGCCACTCTCATTTCCTCAAACTGTCCCAAAAACTGATTTTACACAGTGACTGCGCTATTGTGAGCCGGATGTGTGAAAACACATTTTGGCCAGGATATGTAAAATGACAGCTGCACTGTTCATAAGGAGGTATGGGAAAATGGCAATTTTGAAAATCTGGAGTGAAAATATTACAGATTCATGAAATTATGAGTGTGCATGGAAACTGCGCAATGCACGCTCGTAAAACAGCTATTTTTTGGATTTATTCCACCAAATTTGCAACATAGGCTTTTTGACAGCCCCCCTCATGAACAGTGGCACTGCCATTTCATTAATCAGTCCCAAAAGTGCTTCCCTAAATTCTAAGCTTCAACCTATATTGGAAGTCTTCCATGATCTATCTTCCAAGCTACACTGCTTGTCCCTTTTATACAACTATATCCTCTCCATTGGACACACTGATCCTGTACCCGGTTCCAAACTCTGGTCCTCTATCCTTCCAGGAACAGTCATTGAATGGTCAAATGTCTGGCAAGATTTATATACATACAACTCCCAAGATAAACTGTGACTTACCCAATACCATATACTACATAACCTATATTATACACCAGTAAAATTATCCAAAATTGGCTACCTGACGAACTCTAATTGCTCCAGATGCGGTAAAGGTGAAAGAAATTTAGTACATATATTCTGGGACTTTGCTAAAATAGCCCCCTTGTGGCTGTGCATTCAATCCAAATTGGACCCAATACTTGGTCTAGGGGACCTCTTCACTGTGGAGATCTGTATCCTAGGGATTTACACCTCTTTCCAGATTAAAGAAAGGAAATATCACATGGCACTAATTTCCATGGTGGTAAAGAAACTAGTGCTTAAACACTGGTTGGATCAATTACCTATCTCCTATAATGAATGGCTAAATGACTTCTCAGCCTACTTCAGGATAGAGCACTTGATTGCTGACTCCCGTAATAATCTGGCATCATTTGATAAAAAATGGGGCAAATTGTACTCCTTATATCTGCACTGAGGTTATTAACATTTAATTTTTCCAGGTCCGTCTCAAGATGTTTCTATGTACCAAATATTCCTTTCAAGCATTGTACTATATGTATTGGCACACTCCGGGGGGGGAGTTCGGGAGGAAGGAAGGGAGAATGGGATGGGGGAGGGCTTTCCTTTCTCTTTTTCATCGGCTTTTCATAATATACGCTAAGTGGAAGGTTGCATCTATGTACTATACCTGTTATGAATACTACTACTATGTTTATAATTTAAAACCAATAAAGAAATTGAATTGAAAAAAAAAAAAGAATCGGTTCCGAAAGGTGATTCTGTGCAGTGACCTCGAAATCACCTTTCGGGACCAAAAGACGCTATGACAGTGCCTGAATTCATGAGTAGGGGTCCCAATAACCCCATGTTGAAATTTACATAGAAACATAGAAACATAGACTGTGACAGCAGATAAGGACTGCTTGGCCCATCTAGCCTGCCCATTTCCCTACCTACAGGATGGGCCACAGATCCTAGTTAACCAACAGCCTATTTCTTCCTACCCCCCACAAGAATTGCCTTATGTCTGTCCCATGCATTCTTGAATTCTCCCACAGTTTTAGACCCCACAACCTCCTCAGGAAAGCTGTTCCATGCATCCACTACCCTCTCTGTGAAAAAATACTTCCTCACATTGCCCCTGAACTGCCCCCCCACCTTTAAATTGAGTCCCCTTGTTCTTGCAACTCTTTTTTTCTGAAAGATGCTACCCTCTTGGACTTTGTTGATTCCACTGAGGTACTTAAAAGTTTCTATCATGTCCCCACTCTCCCTTCTTTCCTCAAGGGTATACATATTAAGCTCCTTTAGTCTCTCCTCGTACGGCTTCTCTTGCAGACCCTGCACCATTTTAGTTGCCCTCCTCTGGACTGCCTCTATCCTGTCTATGTCCTTGCGGAGATGGGGTCTCCAGAAATGGACGCAGTACTCCAGATGGGGTCTCACCAACTATCTGTACAGCAGGATAACAACTTCCTGTTTTCTGCTGCTGATGCCTCTCCCTATGCATCCCAGTATACCCCCAGCCCTCCCTACTGCCTTCTCACATTGCTTGCTAACCTTAAGGTCATCTGATATGATTACCCCCAGGTCCCTTTCCTTTTTTGTTGTTGTTACTACCTCCCCCCCATTGTGTATTCTTCCCCTGGGTTCTTGTTTCCCAGGTGCATTATTTTGCATTTCTTTGCATTGAATCTTAGCTGCCATACTTCTGACCATTCCTCCAACCTTGCCAAGTCCCTTCTCATCCTTTCCACGCCTCGTTGTGTATCAACCCTGTTGCAGATCTTTGTGTCATCTGCAAAGAGGCATACTTTTCCTTCCAGTCCCTCTGCCAAGTCACTTATAAAGACATTAAAAAGGACTGGACCCAGAAATGAACCCTGCGGTACTCCACTAGTGACCCCTCTTTCTTCAGAGTGGACTCAATTTACAATTACCTTCTGTGTCCTGTTGTCCAGCCAAGGTTTTACCCAGGCTACCACCCTGGGACCCACTCCCAGGCTGGTTAATTTGGCTATTAATCTATTGTGTGGGACTGTGTCAAATACCTTGCTAAAGTCTAGGTAGGCCATGTCCACAGCCCCTCCCTGGTCTACTACTTTAGTAACCCAGTCAAAGAAATCTATTAGATTCGTCTGACATGACCTTCCTGCTGTGAACCCATGCTGCCTTGGGTCCTGTGCCCCACTGGCCTCTAGGTACTCAACAATTCTTTCCTTCAGAAGTGACTCCATCACTTTCCCTACCACTGAGGTCAAACTGACAGGTCTGTAGTTTCCTGCCTCTGTCTTGGTCCCACTTTGGTGAAGAGGAATCGCATCCGCCTTCCTCCAGTCCTCGGGTACCACACCATCCTCCCATGATTTATTAAAAAGAGTAGCCAGTGGTTTCACTAGTTCCCCCCTTAATTCTTTTAGAATTCTGGGGTGAATTCCATCAGGCCCCGTTGCTCTGTCCACCTTCAGTTTTAGGAGTTCTTGCAGAACCCTTTCTTCTGTGAAAGGACTGGGATCGACCTCCCTATCAAGAGTGCTTCTGTTAATTGGATTAGGGACTTCCCCCTCCTCTTTTGTGAATACTGAGCAGAAATATTCATTCAGTATCCCTGCTTTTTCACTGTCCCCCTCTGCCCACCCACTGTTCATTCTATTCAGCCTCACTATCCTTCCCTTTGTCTTTCTACGCTTGCTGATGTACCTATAAAAGGTTTTATCCCCCTTCTTAACCGCGTTGGCTATCTTTTCCTCAGTCTGGGCCTTTGTTATTCTGACTTTCCTCCCTGCATCCTTCTGCCTTAACTGGTACAGCTCTCTGTCCTGCTCATTCTGTGTTTCCTTATACTTCCAGAATGCTGTCTTTTTCTCCCTGACTTTCCCAGCTACTTCTTTTGAGAATCATAGTGGCTTTTTCTTTCATTTTGATTTGTTTAGTTGATTCACACAAAGGCTTGTTGCCTCTGTGATGGCAGTTTTGATGATTCCCCATTGTTGCTCCACCCCTCCTTCTAGCCTGTTTGCTAATGCTTTTCTGAGGCACTCTCCCATCTTGCCAAAGTCAGCCCTCCTGAAGTCCAGTACCCTCACTTTTGTATGGCTCGACTCTGTAGCTGAGTTTAATGTGAACCACACTGTTTGATGGTCACTTGTTCCCAGATGGCAACACACTTCTAGATCTGAGATCCTCTCACTGCCCCATTTGAGAGTATGAGGTCTAAGATTGCTCCCTCATGAGTGGGTTCCAAAACTAGCTGTCTGAGGTCTGCCACCTGTGGGGCATCGAGAATGGCCCTGCTCTTGGATGTGGCTGCAGCAAATGTGCTCCAGTTAACATCTGGCATATTCAGGTCTCCCATCAACAGTATCTCCCCTTTCTCTGCCATCCTAAGAATGCTTTCTATCATATCCTTGTCCATTCCCTCCCCCTGACATGGGGGTCTGCACACAACCCCTGTGTGGATTGTGGTGCCCTTTCCAGTCTCCAAGGTGACCCACAGTGCCTCCTCTCCTCCCTGTTTACTCTTTTGTTCAGTTGCTTTTATCCCTTCCTTTCCATAGAGAGCTACTCTTCCCCCTCTTCTCCCCTGCCTGTCTCTCCTGTAGGTTAGGTACCCTGGTATGTTAACATCCCAGTCATGGTTCTCTGTGTACCATGTTTCTGTGACTGCTATGATATCCAGGCATCCCTCTTCCATCAAGGCCACCAGCTCAGGGAGCTTGTTGCCCAGACTACAGGCATTAGTACTCATTACCCTCCATTTCCTGATCACCTTACTCCTTTTTGCCCCATCCCTGTCCTTCTTGCCTTTGTCACTTTCCCATTTACCCCTGCCCTTCTCCCTATCGACACCTCTATGTTGGTGTTTACTGCACTTACTACAGTGATTTTTTTGGGGCTAGGATTTCCCTGCTCCTTTCCAGTGCCTCCCCCCTTGGCTAGTTTAAATGCTTGCCAATGAAGCATTTAAACCTATCACCTAGGATCCTGGTTCCCCACCTGGACAGATGCAGCCCATCATGCCAGTATAGGCTTGCATCTCTCCAGGTGGACCCCCAGTCCCCAATGAAGCCAAATCCCTGAGCTCTGCACCAGTTTTTCAACCACTGATTGAATCCCATGGTGCCAAAATTCCCCAAAATGGCCGAGATATGCACCAAAGTCAAAAAAACCCTATTTATGCCATTATACAGCTTACCAGCATTTCTTTGGTTCGTGGTCGGCTTTGAAGAGTGCAGATGTGTTCCTGGTCGACCGAACACTGTCATGCCGGGCTCTAGAGGTAAGTATATGGTGAGGGGGTGTGGGGAGGCAGGGCATGCAAAGCCAACACAAAAAGGAAGAAAAGTAAAAGTTTTCTAGCAGCCTGCTTGCCATGCTGCCACTCTGTCCACCTCCTGATGATCACAATCAGCAGAACGATCTGGTTGGACCACCACCACACAATACAGGCACAGCTAAGCCTGTGGGGGACACAAATACAGTGTATATATAAAGATCTGTACATGTAACAGACAGAAAATTTAGGGGCTCCAGGGAGCAAGGAACAACTCTGCCTGGCAAAGCAAAGAGACAGAAAAATATCAAGCAGGCATCGCCTCCCTACAGCCTGCATGGCCACAGCTAAAGCTCACTACAACAGCATCTTCTAGTAAGGAGGATTGAATTGCAGGCATCCAGCAGGAAAAGAAGCACAGCAGCAGCACCCAGTGGCCAAACTTGGAAATTGCAGCCAAGGCAGCACAGTGTGCACAGAACACAAGACAAAAAAAACTTGGACAACAGAGCAGCGTGAGTACCTCTCAACTGTCCCTGATTTTTAGGGACGTCCCTGATTTTGCCTCAAAAATTTCCTCTGTCCCTCGTAAAATTTGTGTTTTTGTGATAGAACTGTGGGGATTAAAATCACAAAATAATGTCAAACATTAAAGTTATAGACTTATTCTTCTTCAGAAAATGCATCTTAATACACATCCCTTTATTCTATCACATTTCTGAGTGAATAGAACCAATTTTAAGATGTGTCCCTGATTTGGGGTCTTTGTCCCTGATTTTTTTAAGCCTTGTCCCTGAATTATGAGGCAGGAGGTTGAGAGGTATGGTGTGACACTAAAGACAGCACGTCACAAGCCACAGGGGCTTCACGTCAAACACTACATTTGGAATTTCTGGCAACATACCATCAACTGGACAAGTGCCAGAATTCTATAAATCAAAAAAGGGCTTTGATTCTTATTTGGAGTGTTTTTAAGGCTGGTTTGCAGCAAACAAAGTCATTGATGACAAAAAGGTGGATGTCTTTCTGCCAGTTTTTGGACCTACAGTCTATGGGCTTCTCAAGAGTCTGACTGTACCTGTCAAGCTAGTGAACATGTGGTATGATCAACAAATGGAGTCGCTCTCATGACATTTCAAGCCCAAGTCAATTCTCATTGTCATTGCAGAACGCTTTCATTTTCATTGTCAGAGCCAAGAGGAAGGGGAAGCTCTTGCCGACTACATCGTTGCACTGAAGCATCTGGCAAGCACCTGTGAGTTCAGCCAGTTTCCGAGTGATGCCCCGCGGGATCAGTTTGTCTGTGGTCTGAGAGAAGAAGGCTGTCACAAATGACTTTTGTCCCAAAAGGACTTACCATTCAAGTCAGCCTGCGATATTGTACTTGTTTTGGAGCTCACCCTAAAGGACACCAGGGAGCTAGTGGGACATTCTGATCCACCAAGGAGTGGGGTTCACAGGGTCACGTATATACCAGGGGCCAAGGGACATTCCAGACCACAAAGTGGTCCCCCACAATTTTGTCAGCAACCACAAACATATTAGAAACTGGCACTGCAGGCCAGTTCCACAAAGTCAACACAACTTTGTTACAATTGAGAGGGTAACTACCAGCACTGCACATGGCAATTTTTACAAGAAAAATGCCAAGACTGTGGAAGAGAGGGTCATCTACAGTGAGTGTGCAAAAGTGCATCACGGACTACTCATGCACAATATGTCACAGACACCATGCCAGAGACTGAACCAGAAGGAGAGTCATTGGAGCTGTTCACTGTCTATGCAACTCAAGGAAATGGAGAGGGAATTTGCTTCCAGATTGAGTTGGCTAGTAAACCAGTTAGCATGTAGCTTGACACCAGGGCATCAGTATCTCGTGTGTCAGAACACATCTACAAGGAGAATGTCAAGGAGTGCCAGGTTCAAGAAGACAAATTGAACTGGGAGATGATAAGAGACCTTCAAAAGCACCTCAAGATGCAGTGAGAAAGGTGTAGGAGAAATATGGTCCTAATTTACAGGATGGCTATGCATAATCCAAGACTTCAAGGCAAAGATCTGAGTGTAAACGGTGGCTGCTGCAATCTTCCACAAGCCTCTACCAGTACCCTGTGCCTTAAAAGAAGTGGTAGAAAAAGAACTGGATTGTCTAGAAAAGCATGGTATTGTGACACGAGTAGAGAGGAGTGAATGGGCTGCACCTATCATTGTGGTACCAATGCGAGACAAAACAGTGAGGCTGTGAGGTGATTATTAGGTTACAGTGAACCATTGCATAGAACAGAAACATACCTACTATCCAGTGCCGGGGACTTTTTGCCACTCTCACAGATGAAAGGTTCTTCAGCAAATTGGACTTATCCTTTGCATACCTGCAGCTGGAACTGGAACCAGAGTCAGAGTCGTACCGCACCATAATCACCCACAAGGGACTTTACCAATATCGCCTGACCTATGGAGTTTTGACAATGCCAGCAATTTTCCAGCACACAATGGACCCAATTGTACATGGGCTGGATAGTGCACTTTGCTTTATGGATGATATCTTGGTAACAGTACCCACAGTGGAAGGGTATCTGACAATCCGGAGCAAGTCCTATCCAGACAGCTGCAGTATGGAGTGAGAGTGAAGCTAGCTAAATGTCAGTTTCTACAAGATTCTGTCAAGTACCTTGGCTATCAGATTAATTCCCAAGGCCTATACCCAACAGAGAGTGAAGTGGAAGCAATTTTCAATGCCCTGGTGTAGAGTTAAGATCATACTTGGGCCTGTTGAACTACTATGGATGTTTTCTGGAAAACTTGTTCACATTGTTGCAACCACTCTGTAATTTGCTACAAAAAGAAGCTAAATTGAATTGGTCACCACAGTGTGAAGATGCATTTCAGTTTTTCAAACAATGATTTCTCAACAGCAAGTGACTAGCACACTACAACCAAGCAAAACCTCTGAGATTGGCATGCAGTGCATCCCTATATGGGGTGGGCGCAGTAATTTCTCACGTGTTACCTTCAGGGGAAGAACACCCAATTGCTTTTGCTTCTAGGGCCCTGCTTCCAAGGAAAGAAACTAAGCTTAGATCGAGAAGGAAGCCTTGAGCATAATCTTCGGGGGTCAAGAAGATTAATAAGTATCTGTATGGATAGAAATTCAGTCTGCTAACAGATCACAAGCCTCTATTGGCCATCGGGGCTGAAGGTCACGATACCAACTCTTATAGCATTGAGAAAGCAGTGGTTGGCCCTGATTCTGTTGGCCTATGACTATGACATCGAATACAGATGTTCTCAATATCATACAAATGTGGATGCACTATTGAGACTGCCATGGAAAGATGCTGCAGACAAGGAAGACAATGGAGCAGCATTCCAACTTTCACATACCAAGGAGTTACCCATTGCTTCATGGGATGTAGTAGAGGAAATAAGAGGAGATCTATTCCCCTCTAAGGTCCTAGATTCCACTCTAAATGGTTGGCCCAACTTCACAAGGGACTAGAAGAAGGACCAGTTGTCCTCAGATCAAGGCTGTGACCTGTGGGGTGCTCAAGTCATGATACCTCAAAAGTTCTGAAAAAGATTACTTTCTGACTTACATAAGATTCATCCCAGAAGATTTCTTCCAATGTGCACTTTTTGTGACTGTCTGCAACCAACCTGCAACTGCAGCTCTGCATCCCTTGTCCTGGGCTACCGCATCTTGAGAATGCCATCTATGTGGAAAATGCAGAACTGGATAAATAGCATTTCTTAGCACTAACCAACATCCACTCCAAATGGATTGAAGTGCTTCCCATGCAAGTGACAACTACAGAAAAGACCGAAGTCTTCTGAGACAACTCTTTGCCTCATATGGACTGCCACAGGAGGTATTGTTGGGCAACTGTCCCAGTTTTCTTCACAAGAGTTCAAACTGTTCTTAAAATGGAATGGGGTCTGACATATTTTGTCTCCAACCTACCATCCAGCATCAAATGGTGCAGCTGAACATGCTGTAGAGATATTCAAAAAAGCCTAGATTAGACAAGTTCTCAGTCAGCACCTACAACCCAAAGGGTGGCTCATTTCTAGTTCACTTATTGTAACACTTCTCATACCATCACAGAGTAAACACCTGCTGAACTATTCCTCAAACGTCAGCCACGTACCCATTTGGCATTGCTCAAGCAAGACTTGTCTAATACTGTTGCCAAAGATCAATTTCAACAGCGGAGGAGTCATCACAAGTCAATCAAGCCAGTTTGGGTTTTTTTCCTTGGGGAGAGGGTGATGGTTTGAGATTGCAGGCATCCCAAGCAAGCACCTCTCGATTTCTGGGGTGGTAGTTTCAAAACAGAGACCTTTGATCTAGGGAGTCCATATGGGACATTGCCTTGTTCATGTGTATGTTGATCACCTGTTACCTTCAAGTGTTCCAGCTCATTCAGCAGAAGACATTACTCAAGTAGAGGAAAGTGACACTGAGGACTTTCCTCCTGCCTGTGAAATTCTGCCAAGGACTGTGCTGAACAATATTGGAATTCATGCTGTTCAAGATTCACCAGTGCAAAACAAATTAAGGTTGGCTCCCAACCAAGCCTCCCTAAAACCCCAGCCACCCCTGCAACTTGCACCCACCTAGCCCTCTCAACTTGTTTGAATGATTAAAGGCCTGCAGTACTCACTAGGTCCACTTGTCCTCACCACTGAACAGTTCAGGATGCCGAACACTAAACAGTCCATTAATCACTGACAATGCCAGACACTCTGCATCAAAGCCTCCTGAACCCACATCTGGCAACACAACAACATCACAAGCAGCCTTGTGCCAGCACAGGTCATCAGCTCACTTCATAGTCTTGAAGTTCAGCTAGTCAGTCTGAGTGCAGTAACTGCAATATTTTTGTTTACATTTATAAATAAAATGCAAAAAAAAATCCTACGGCTCCTCCAAATTATCTACCATGCCATCCCGACCATGACCTGCCACCCACAGAGTATGTTAGCTGGGGTGGCTGCAGCATTAGCAGTAGATCTGAGTCCAGGTCTCCAGGACTCACTCATTCATTCACTCTGGACAGGAGCTGACAAGCAAGTGAGTCTCAGGCATGGCCCTTGAGGCCAAGCTGACACAGACCGCAGCTGAGGGGTGTGGTGCAGGAGTCCTAGGAGGAACAACAGACCATGGTGGTGCAAAAAGGAGTTGGAATCCAGGAGAAGTAAATGCAACAGTGAGTGAATGAGAGAGGGAGAGAGAGAGAGAAGGGCATGAGGGGGAGGCAGCCTGCACTGGTCTCAGGACAATGGGAGAGGTGTAGTGCAGTGAGCACCACACACCAACTAAGAATGAGAAAGAGTGCATGACAGGGAGAAGCCTCAACCACAGGGAGAAGGCTTAGAACTGCATGTCCACCTCCGGGAGTTTTGTAAGCCCCCTGACCGACTGTGTTAGGTCCTAGTGTGGTTCTTCCTAGTTTCATCCAACAATTCAAAAATAAATAAAAAGTACTCTTTTCCACACTAGCAGCCACATAACTCAAGCAGCTGATTGGACCAAAAGCTATGAAATTTCTGTATGCCTGTGTATACAGGTAGTATGTCTAGTTACCCTACTGCATGACTATAACATTCATACACCTACCTGTGAAACAAGGAAGAAAAAAAAATACATTGGGTGGAATTTTGAAACGAGTGGACACAGTGCTTGCATCCATATTTCGGATGCATGCTGCATCCATGCAAATGTGTCCAAATGTCTGTGCCTTATTCACAGACATTTGGACATATTTATGATGATTCCTGCAGTTTATGGCAATTTCTGCCACAACTGAAGGAACTGTGTCCATTTTTCGGATGCAACTGCCAAATTCCATCCCAGTAGTTAGACCAACTTTTCGTGGTCTAACTCCAAGGATGAATTTCTGCAGCTGCATCTGAAAATTGGACAAGCGCTTTCTGAAAATGCCACCCATAGTATATTTTTAGTAGACTCAGGACACCCTCACTGTTCCTCCAGTAAGCAGATGAGTGGGCCTCTTCAAGCAAATTCATGAACATCCCAGAGTCATTCACACAAGATAGACACCATTTGATAAATATACTACTTTTATAGTAGCCCTTCAAAGTGAAAGATGAGCTAGGCTAAAACTTTTAGGCATTAGAATGATTAGTTATGTGCATGAATAAATCATTTCATTTACTACAAACAATCTAAAACTTCTTAACTGGAATGCTAATTTACTGAACCATCTCAACAATGTTCTCCATGAAAGTTTACACAAACTCTCAAGTGTAGTTTACTGAAAACATTGAAGTTAACAGAAAAATAAAATTATGGTAAGTCTGATAGTTTTTCTTTCTGAAATGCTCTAAATTGTCACTGGGAAATCTTTAAATATGGATTCAAATAAGGCATATCCACAAAGTTCTGGTTGGGAGAGAATATTTTTGTACGATACATCATACAAGGAGAGTTCTACTGTTTGATCTAGGGATGATTGGATTTCGGAATCTCAAATTGAATTTTATCAGATTCTGGTCCAAAAATCTAGAATTGGGATTATCAGATTTTGAGCCTAAAAATCCTAATTCTGAAGATCCCAATTCAGAGCCAGATTTCAGAATCAAAATCAGAATACAATTCAGATTCTGTATCAGTCATTTGGTTCAGCTGAGCACATTTAGCTCAGTAAACAGTAAGACACTTGTTCATTCATTTACACATGACCAGTAAAGTTTTAATTAACCCCCTGACCTTTCCTTCTCTTTTGTGTGCTTGGGTAGCTTCACTCCAGTCTGGGACATCTCTAACACTCATCCTCCAGCTGGGTTGGGCATAGGACACTGTGCAGAACAGTGGGCTGCAGTGGACCAGGCCAGGCATATGTATTGTTCCTCTGTCAGTCCTCCCTTCCCCTCCCCCTCATTAATAGACCAACAGCACCATCCTCCTTCTCTCCCTAACCAAGCAGCAGCTCATGCCACACACAATGCTTGTGGTCAGGTCGATTCACCTCCCATGCCAGCCTGGTCCCCAATTCCAAGTAACTCCATGTGCCTGAAAAAGAAAGAAATGAAATACACTCCAGAGTCCAGTAGTCCAGTGTCACTCAGCCATCCTCAATATGTGGCTACTGCCTGTCCCCAGTTCAGGCCACCACATATTCTAGAGTCACACTGAGCCCCAGAATGATGTGGGAAAACTACTGACCCACTAATGGCCAACAGGAGATAAACCCTGGGAAACATTATGCCAGAAGCTCTCTGGGTAGCATCTGGCATACTAGTTTTCCCAGGGTTTGTTTTTTTCAATTGACTGGGTCAGTCAGACTTTGGAGTCAGAACAGGGAGGGATGTGAACTGGGGGAGTGTCAGGTCAGGGTGTGGGTCAAGAAAAACTACAGCTGGGGAGTAATGACTCAAGTAACCGACAGTTTCTCTCAAGTCAGTCTGCCAGCCAGCCAGCCAGTACCTGATCAGACAAGTCGGGAGTCAGGTGCAGTGGCCAGTAGACTTAATTTTTGAGGGGGGAGGGCTGGTCTGGATTTGATGGCAATGGCTTGATTACTTGCACCTTTGGTACTGGACCTGTATGGGTTGGAGACAGAGTCAGGACTGGGGGTTTGGGAGGGGGTCAGTGGTGGATCCTGGCACATTTTGCAGGTGCTGCTGGTCAGCTAGAGTGATTGTGTGGGGAATCAGAGGAGCCAGTCTCAAGTTGCGTTGAGATGAAGAACCCAGCAGGCCTAACCATCCTCCAGAACATCCCGAACAAAGGCTGGTACCATAAGGGACTGGGACTAGACTGTTGTCAGTCTAGTACTCAGACACCGCTTACAACACTGGCACCACCATCTATGCAGTGCAGAAACTATCTGTCTCCTCAGCTCTGGCCCATACCAGTAGGTAAGGCTGCAATGAAGTAAAAGAGCATGAGAGCTTTGGGTTTCTTGACAGGTGGGGGGTGGTTTGTTAGGAGCTGGATACAGAATCGTATATTCTGATTCCAGCTATAATTCTGGTGATTCCAACCCTTTTCCATAATCACAACAGGAGCTGGAATTTTCAATAATCTGAAATATACACACTAAACAAATTCCACCAAATCTGATCATTCCTAGTCTGATCTTTGTTCTCAGCAGTTTGAGCCCAAATGCTGCTTCAGTCTAAGTTTGTAAACAAAAACTAAACAACCCCATAGAAAAAAACAACACTAAATTAGAGTAAAAATCACAACACAAAGCTGACTCTAACAGGAACATACCAAGCTGCAGTCTGATGCAGAGGGAAGAAAACTAACTATCAAACAGGAAAACATTTCCCAGACAGGCACCAGACTAAGAAAACCACCCAAAATGGTAAAAGAGGCTCATATACATATCTGCCACCCTTACTTTATGTCAAGATAGGCAAGTGGCACTTCACATGGGCCTCCACTCATGAAGCCATTTTTGAGAAGACAAATTCTGGAAGAGCCACTATGGCTGCAAATGCATTAACGTGATAAGGGTGTTTCATGGGCTTACACATAAACATAAACATGAACTGCATTTGGTAAGGCCGATGATAACATTCACCATATGACTTGTGAACAAGCTGGGCAGCCTGGGAGTGGGTCACAAGGTGGTAAACTGAGTTAGTAACTGGTTGAATGATAGAAGATGGAGAGTCATGGTAAATGGTACTCAATCTAAGGAAAGCAGTGTGACCAGCAGGGTGCCACAGGGATCAGTCCTGGGCCCAGTCCTATTTAATGTCTTCACACATTATATTGCAGAGGGGCTAGAGGGGAAAGTGTGCCTCTTTGCGAATGACACTAAGATCTGCAAAAGGGTGGACACTCAAAGAAGGATGGAAAAAATTAGGAGGGACCCAGGAAAACTGGAGGAATGGTCTGAAGTGTCACAGCTGAGATTTGATGCAAAAAAGTGCAAAATCATGCATTTGGGTTGCAGGAATCCAGGGAGGATTACGGGGGACTGATGGTTATGAAACAGGAAAGGGATTTTGGGGTAATCATATTGGATGACCTAAAGGTGGCTAAACAATGTATCAAGGCTGTGGGGAGAGCCAGTGGGATGCTGGGGTGCATAGCAAGAGGTAACACCAGCAGAAGGAAGGAGGTAGTGATGCTGCTGTGTAGATAACTGGTGAGGCCTCATTTGGAATACAGTGTCCAGTTCTAGAGGCCGCATTTCCATAATGTAACTTTAAATCACAAATGGGTTAAACAGTTCTATTTTAGATTTGTATCCCTCTCCCCTTCTGCTCCCACTGATTAGGCTTACTGAATACAACCTGGAAATATCTTGGCTAGCATGAAGATTCATCTGCTCAAGCTGCTTCTCAGTCCACATCACTGTCTTGTTAAAATTTTAACTTCTTGTTGAAAATAGCAGCTTGCAACAATAATACATAAGCTAAAGTGATGTCACCTACCAGGAGTTATAAGGCATACTGTAGCTAACTTGGCTCAAGGAAGGGTGAACACAGGCAGGACCCCATAGCAATTGAGATGCATATGCAGCAAATAAGTCCACATGCACTAACTTACACTACAACTGTTAAGTATCACAGTCTGCATAATACACAGGACTTACAGTGATGAATCTTCATATGGTTTGGCTGATTTGGGTTCTACTGTTTATCATACAGGGATGACTAGCTAGGAAAGACATTTTTCAATGACTGCCAAATGTGGTACAGTGGCAGATGTTTTGCAGTGATATAATAGAAATTATGTCTATGAGGTATTGTTATCCAAGAATTGGGTCATGTTTTTACAGAGACAGATTACAGTTAGGGTACATGATTGTCCCTTTGTGAATCACTGCTTCTCTCTGTACTGAAATCACTGTTAGACATGTCTCTAACTTAAATCTTTAGTGATTCTAGAATTTTACCCAGAACCTGTATTTATTAATTTTTTTCAATTATTTTGAGGGGGTGCCTCATTATGGATTATACCAATATTTAATTTCAGCATTTTGTTCAGCCTGGTGGCACTGAGGGCTGAGGAGCTGGTCGCCTTACCTAGCGCTATGTCGGCAACCCAGGTTCGGGAATGAGCACGGTCTGCTGGGGGTCATGGGAGAGGAGAAGTATCGAGCGTCTGAGGGACTGCTCTCCTTCTCTGGGGAAGGGGAGCCACCAGCAGTTGGTGTCAACTGGCCCCTAGTAGTAACCTGAGGACAGCACACTGACGCTTAGAAAGAGGAGGAGAGGAGGAAAACATTTGGAGGAGCTCATGCGGACGCGTGCATGCTCTCTCTCCTTAGGGTGTCATTGCATGCCTCCTCTCCTAAGGAGAGAAAAAGGGAAAAGAGTCCTGGATGCAGCAAGATGTCAGCCGATCCCCACAAGCCCTGCTCCTGTGAAAAAACAGTATTTTCCTCACCAGATATGTACCAGTTGGTTGAGGGATCCTCACCGCCTTGCCACGGGGGCAAGCCATGGAGGACAGCGGAAGGTAGACCACGAGTGGGGGACAGGACTGGGGGATCAGGCTTGAAGAAGTGCCACCCAGGGACAGGAGAAAGAAATTAACTGTAAAAAAAAAAAATAATTTCAGCATTTTAGTGAAAACTTTGCACTCTAATTTTCTTATTCTGAATTTGTTGTAGCATGTTGTCTGTATTTATATTAATTATGTTGGCATTCCTGGTAATGTACAGGGGCAGGGGACTGAGCTGTAACTGGGTTTGAATAAACAACACAAATATTCATTACATTGCTTTGCTATTGCCACTGTATTTTTTACTGTTTCCTCTTTAATGTTAATATTACTTACACATATATTTTTTTTGTTTAGGCTATTGATGTAACAGAACAATTGCCTGCTGTTGCTTTTGTCTGCATCTGTTGCATCTGAGTTTCATTTTCTTTTTGAAATGGTTACTTTTGCATTTATGTTTGTTTCAAAATGTTTAACATTCTTACCATGTGGTTGTGACATGGCTTTTGTTTTCAGATATTTTAATGCATGTTTAGCTTTTTGTTATTGTTGAGTAACTTTCTTCACATCCTCATTTAGCCATCTTGCTTGTCATCATTTTTGGTTATAGTCCTTAATCCTTTTATTGTAAACTATTGTAAATGATAATATGTTGCCCTTTATAATCTGCCAAATATCATTTACTGTTTTGTTGTTTTACGTCAATCTGTTTCTTTGATCTTTTTTGTTCTTTTGTTCTCTTCTACTGCATCTAGGACTCTTTCCCTTCCTTTTTATCCTTCTCAACTGTTTTCAAAATGTAGGACCTATAGTTTACTTGAGCTTTCATCCTTTCACAAGTATAAAGAAAATGCATATAAGTGCTGCTCTTTTGCTTTATACATATTATATCACCCCCATTGCTTTGGCTTATTTTATGCACACTTTTTCTTATGTGTTTCTTTTTTTCCCTCTTTTTCTTTATGGTCCTGACTGCTATACAGATACATATTTTTGATTTAAATTGGCAATAGGTTGATTTCATTTATTTTGAATATTTGAGCAGTACTTGTTGAATGGCATTGTGTTACTGGTACCATAGGCTTTAGGAATGAGGTGTGAACGAGCTTGATACATCCAGCAGACCAGACCTGAGTTTGATTCTCACATCCTCCACTTGCATACTGTGTGACTCTGAGCAAGTCACTTAACCGCCCAGTGCTCCCAGGTCGCCCCTGAAAACAGGCACTTGTGCCTAGTGGGCCTTACCCGGTTACCAAAGACTAAAATAAAAAAATTAAAAAAAAATCTTAAAATTGATGTCAACATAAATGTACAGTAGTAGCCACAGACATTGCCAGCTATTTCCAGATATTTAGCGAAATTTCTAAAGAGTTTCCCTCTGCTGCCCCTACTGTGGAAATGCAGAAAGCAGGAGATTTTTCTAGAAATATCACAGAACTTTCAGGAAATAGCTGGCAGTGTCTGTGGCTACTACTGTATATTGCTCATGTACCAGCTATTTACTAACATAGAAACATAGAAGCTGTTGATTTCATCAGGTTATATTGTTAACACCAGCTAATATCAACTTTAAAATATTTAAAGAGATTCTTACTAATGGCATAATCTTCCCATTAATATTAGTGCTAGACATACTGCAGCTAGCTTGGCTTGAGGAAGGGTGAACATGGTAAGGACCCTTTAGCAACTGAGATGCATATGCAGCAAATATGTCTTGATGCACTAACTTACCCTACAACTGTTAAGTATCACAGTCTGCATAATATACAAGACTTACAGTGATGAATCTTCATATGGTTTATGATGGTTTGGGTTCTACTGTTTATAATGCAGGGATGAATAGCTAGGGAAGACATTTTTCAATGACTGACAAATGTGGTACAGTGGTAGATGTCTTGCAAAGATTTGACAGAAATTATGTATATGAGGTATTGTTGTCCAAGAACTGGATCACGTTTTCATAGAGACAGATTACATTTAGGGTACATGATTTTCCCCTTGTGAATTACTGCTGTGCTCTGTACTGAAATCACTGTTAGACATGTGGCTAACTTAAATCTTTAAGTAGTGATTCCAGAATTTTACCCAGAATCTGTATTTATTAATTTTTAAAAAATATATTTTGAGGTGGTGCCTGGTTATGGATTATCCCAATATTTAAAGTCAGCATTTTAGTGGAAACTTTGCACTCTGATTTTCTAATTCTGATTTTGTTTTGTAGTATGTTGTCTGTTTTTATATGAATTCTTTTGGCATTCCTGTTAATGTACACGGGCAAAGGACTGAGCTGTGACTGGGTTTGAATAAGGAACACAAATATTCATTACATTACTTTGCTCTCTCCACTGGATTTTTTACTGTTTCCCCTTTAATATTAATATACTTATATACATTTTTTTCTATAGGCTACTGAAGTAACTGCACAAATCCTTGCTGTTGCTTTTGTCTGCATCTGTTGCGTTTGAGTTCCATTTTCTTTTTGAAATGGTTACTTTCGCATTTATGTTTCTTTTAAAATGTGTAATTTTCTGACAATGTGGTTATGGTATTGCTTTTGTTTTCAAATATTTTATTGCATGTTTAGCTTTGTTTTTGTTGTTCTTGTTGAGTAACTTTCTTCACATCCTCATTCAGCCATCTTGCTTGTTATCATGTGTCGTTATATTCCTTGATCATTTTAAATGTAAACCATTGCAAATGATAATCTGTTGCCATTTATAATCTGCCAAGTATCATTTACTGTTTTGTTGTTTAAAATGTTATGCCAATCTGTTTCTTTGATTATTTTTTGTTATTTTGTTCATTTCTACTGCATCTAGGACCCTTTCCCTTCCTTTTTATCCTTTCAACTGTTTTCTATAATTAGGACCTATAGTTTACTTGGGCTTTCATCCTTTCTCAAGTGTAATGAAAATGCATTTCAATGTTGCTCACCTGCTTTATACATAATAACCCCACACTCCGCATTGGATTATTTTATGCACACTTTTTCTTCTGAGTTTTTTTCCCCTCTCTTTTTCTTTATGTTCCTGACTGCTGTAAAGATACATATTTTTGATTTAAATTGACAATAGGTTGATTCCATGGATTTTGAATATTTGAGCAGTACTTGTTTATGGCACTGTGTTACTAGTACCATAGGCTTTATATTTAACATCTTAAAATTGATGTCAGCATGAATGAATAATGCTCATGTACCAGCTATTTACTAACATAGAAACACAGAAGCTGTTGGCAGAAAAGGACCTCCTGTCCCACCTAGTATGCTTTAAGGTCCCTACTTACTGTGCCACCATGGACCATAACTGATCTCCAGCTTTAAACCCCCCCCCCGTGCTCCAGCCCTGTTACCAAGGTCTCCTTATGTGTAGCCCATGCATGTTTGAAACCTGTTACTATTTTCGTACCATTACCTCTGAAGGCAGGCTGTTCCGGTTGTCCACCACCCTCTCTGTAAAGAAGTATTTCCTCATATCCCCTCTAAGTCTTCCCCCCTTCTAGCTACATGTCATGCCCCCTTGTCCTTGAATATCTCTTTCTCAGCAGCATTGAACCTTTCTGTTCCTTATTGATACCTTTGAGGTATTTGAATGTTTCTATCATGTCTCCTCTTTCCCTCCTTTCCTCTAGAGAGTACATATTTAACTCCCTGAGGCTTTCCCCATAGGCAACAATTCCATCATCTCTCATCTTGTGTACAAGTTTAAAATTCCTGGCTACACCCCTGCTTACATGCATGATGTATCTTATAGCTGAAGTCTTAAAAGCTGGTGCTAATTGAATTATTCCATACAGGTAAAGGGATACAGCTTCATCCCCAAGAGATGCAAACTAGACATGTCACTTCATTAATCATTTAAAATAACACAAGATTAGTTTCACATCCTTACTATGAGGGAAGAAAGTAAGATCAACCAACATGGTTAGTAAACAAATTAATTGACACCTCTGGATCAGTGAGGGAGGGAATACCAGCAAAATACGTTTCTCAGTTTGCAAATGATTGTAAACTAAGCACTGAAACTTAACAGAGAAAGAAAAGGCTCATAAAACACGATAGAGGAGGTTTCAGCTTGCAAAAAAAAAGAGGCAGTACTGGGGACATCGCAATTAAAGGAAAACTACATGTTAAAATCAGGAAAAGATGCATTATTACCTTTGTTTGTGTTCTAACGTAAACTCAATGTTTTTTGTTTTCAGTTCTGGCTGTGAGAAGAGTTTTTTCTAACTTTCCCTGGCTGTTTTATGGCCCCTGAGGGCTGCCATTCAGGTTTCTTCTATTGCATCTTGTCCCAGAGAGTCTTCCCAAAGTTCTCTTTGCTCTAATGTTTAATAGCCTCTGCTGCAGGCCAGTGTCTTGTTACATGGTCATTTTGTTTCAAATTAGCCACAGTAGAGAGAACTCAGCAGCCAGAAGAGTCACATTGCTAGTGTTAGGGTACGTGTAATCAAGAAGTTTCCCATATATTGGTACCTTATCCAACTGTATTCTGGTGTGTGTGTGTGTGTGTGTATGTGTGTGTGTGTGTGTTTAAGCATGTCACTATTTAAAGTAGTTTTGTCTGCACTCCTGTTGCTACCCCTCAGTCCCTTTCAGTTTTTGCACCAGTAGCAAGTAACAGAAATGGAACAATTTATAGTTTGTTAGAGTAGACCATGAATGAAATAATATATGCAGAATTGGAATGGTTTAAATAAACTAGTCTGGAAACATCATGGAGCACAGCTGTTCATAAAACAAATCCATGATTGCTCCTCAGAAATGCTTCTTTACACTACCCCCCAATTGCATAGGAAGAGATACATCAGTTTATCTCAGCAGCAGTTATTGCTGTCTACAATCTGTATATAAACTGTGTCACTTTGCCTAAAATCCCGCTCTCCCTGTTTTGATCAACATATTATGGAGTTTTGATTCATTTGCTTGTGTCTTGCATAGAAGACAGGGCTAGTAGACAAATCGAATAATTTTGCAGCTGTAATCAGAGTTAGTGCTAAACATACTGTAGCTAGATGGGCTTGAGAAAGGGTGAACATGGTCAGGACCCCATAACAATTGAGATGCATATGCAGCAAATAAGTCCACTGTTAAGTATCACAATTTGCATAATACACAAGGCTTACAGTGATGAATCTTCATATGGTTTGGCTGGTTTGGGTTCTACTGTTTATAACAGAGGAATGAATAGGTAGGGAAGGCATTTTTTTCAATGACTGGAAAATGTGGCACAGTGGCAGATGTTTTGCAATGGTATAACAGAAATTATGTCTATGAGGTATTGTTATCCAGGAATTGGATCACATTTTCATAGAGACAGATTACATTTAGGGTACATGACTGTCCCTTTATGAATCACTGCTGCTCTATGTGCTGAAATAACTGTTAGACATTTTTTCTAACTTAAATTTTTAAGTAGTGATTCTATAATTTTACCCTGAACCTGTATTTATTAAATTTGTAAAACATATTTTAAGAGGGTGTCTGCTTATGGATTATCCCAATATTTAATTTCAGCACTTTAGTGGAAACTTTGCACTAAGATTTTCACTCTCTGAATTTTTTGTAGTATGTTGTCTGTATTTATATTAAATCTGTTGGCATTCCTGGTAATGTACAGGGGCAGGGGACTGGGTTATGATTGGGTTTGAATAAGGAACACAAATAGTCATTACATTGTTTTTACTTCCTCTACTGTTTTTTTACTGTTTCCCCTTTAATATTAATATTACTTATTATTTTTGTTGTTGTTGTTGATTAGGCTGTTGATGTAACTGCACAATTGTTTGCTGTTGCTTTTGTATGCATCTGTTGCATTTGAGTTCCATTTTATTTTTGAAATTGTTACTTTTACTTTTATTTTTCTTTTAAAATGTGTTATATTCTGACAATGTGGTTATGTCATTGCTTTTGTTTTCAAATATTTTATTGCATGTTTAGCTTTTTTGTTGTTGTTCTTGTTGAGTAACTTTCTTCACATCCTCATTTAGCCATCTTGCTTGTTATCATTTGTTGTTATATTCCTTGATCATTTTAAATGTAAACCATTGCAAATGCTAATCTGTTGCCATGTATAATCTGCAAAATATCATTCACTGTTTTGTTGTTTTAAATTTTATGCCAATCTGTTTCTTTTGTGTTTTGGTTGTTGTGTTCTTTTCTACTGCATCTAGGACCCTTTCCCTTCCTTTTTATCCTTTTCAACTGTTTTCTGTACGTAGGACTTTTATTTTACTTGAGCTCTCATCCTTTCACAAGTATAAAGAAAATGCATTTCAGCGCTACTCACTTGTTTTATGCATATTATACCCCACCATTGCTTTCGCTTATTTCATGCACACTTTTTCTTCTGTGTGTGTGTGCCTCTCTCTCTCTTTCTTTCTTTATGGTCCTGACAGTTATAGAGATAGATATTTTTGATTTAAATTGACAATAGGTTAATTCCATGGATTCTGAATATTTGAGCAGTACTTGTTGAATGGCATTGTGTTACTGGTACCATAGGCTTTATAATTAACCTTTTAAAATTGATGTCAACATGACTGCATAATGCTCATGTACCTGCTATTTACTAACATAGAAACATAGAAGCTGTTGATTTCTTCAGGTTTTTATTATTAATACCAGCTGATATCAACTTTAAAATATTTAAAGCGATTCTTACTAGTGGCATAACCTTCCTATCAATGTTTGTGCTAGACATACTGTAACTAGCTTGGCTTGAGGAAGGGTGAACATGGTCAAGACCCCTTAGCAAATGAGATGCATATGCAGCAAATAAGTACACTAACTTACCCTACAAGTGTTAAGTATCACAGTCTGCATAATACACAAGACTTACAGTGATGAATCTTCATATGGTTTGGATAGTTTGGGTTCTACTGTTTATAATACAGGGATCAATAACTACAGAAGAAATTTTTCAATGACTGCCAAATGTGATACAGTGGCAGATGTTTTGCAATGGTATTACAGAAATACAGAAATTATGTCTATGAGGTATTGTTGTCCTAGAATTGGATCACGTTTTCAATAGATAGATTACATTTAGGGTACATGATTGTCCCTTTGTGAATCACTGCTGCTCTCTGTACTGAAATCACTGTTAGACATGTGGCTAACTTAAATCTTTAAGTAGTGATTCTAGAATTTTATCCAGAATCTGTATTTATTAATTTAAAAAAAAAAAATTGAGGTAGTGCCTGGTTATGGATTATCCCAGTATTTAATTTCAGCATTTTCATGGAAACTTTGCACTCTGATTTTCTTATTCTAATTTTTTTGTAGTATGTTGTCTGTATTTATATTAATTCTATTGGCATTCCTGGTAATGTAGAGGGGCAAGGGACAGAGTTGTGATTGGGTCTGAATAAGGAACACAAATATTCATTACATTACTTTGAACCTCTACTGGAATTTTTATTGTTTCCCCCTTAATATTAATATACTTACATATACATTTTTGTTTAGGCTATTGATGTCACTGCACAATTGCTTGCTGTTGCTTTTGACTGCATCTGTTGTATTTGAGTTACATTTCCTTTTGAAATGGTTACTTTTGCATTTATGCTTCATTTAAAATGTTTAATATTCTGACCATGTGGTTATGTCATGGCTTTTGTTTACATATATTTTATTGCAAGTTTAGCTTTTTTTTTGTTGTTGTTGTTGAGTATCTTTCTTCTTATCCTCATTTAGCCATCTTGCTAGTCATCATTTGTTGCTATAGTCCTTGATCCTTTTAGTGTAAACTATTGCAAATGATAATATGTTGCAACATATAATCTGCCAAATATAATTTACTGTTTTGTTGTTTTAAATTTTATGCCAATCCGTTTCTTTGATTTTTTTGTTCTTTTGTTCTCTTCTACTGCATCTAGGACCCTTTACCTTCCTTTTTATCCTTCTCAACTGTTTTCAAAATTTAGGACCTATATTTTACTTGAGCTTTCATCCTTTCACAAGTATAAAGAAAATGCATATAAGTGTTGCTCATTTGCTTTATGCATATTATCCCCCTTCCCCCCATTGCTTTGGCTTATTTTATGCACACTTTTTCTTCTGTGTTTCTTTTTTCCCCTCTTTTTCTTTACGGTCCTGACTGCTATAGAGATACATATTTTTGATTTAAATTAACAATAGGTTGATTCCATAGATTTTGAATATTTGAGCAGTACTTGTTTACAGCATTGTGTTACTGGTACCATGGGCTTTATATTTAACATCTTAAAATTGATGTCAACATGAATGTATAATGCTCATGTTCCAGCTATTTACTAAAATAGAAACATAGAACCTGCTGCCAGAAAAGGACCTCCTGGCTCACTTAATCTTCCTTGGGGTCCCTACCTGCTGTGCTGTTATGGATCATAACTGATGTCCAGCCTTAACCCCCTCCCTGGGCTCCAGCCCTGTTACCATAGGTCTCCTTATGTATATCCCATGCATGTTGGAAACCTGTTACCATTTTGGTATGCATTACTTCTGCTGGCAAGCTGTTCCAGGTATCCACCACCCTCTCTGTAAAGAAGTATTTCCTCATATCCCCTCTAAGTGTCCCCCCTTCTAGCTACACATCATGCCCCCTTGTCCTTGAGCATCTCTTTCTCAGCAGAATTGAATCTTCCTGTACCTAACTGATATATTTGAGGTATTTGAATGCTTCTATCATGTCTCCCCTTTCCCTCCTTTCCTCTAGAGAGTACATATTTAACTCCCTGAGTCTTTCCCCATAGACAACAGTTCCATTACCTCTCACCTTGAGTACAAGTTTAAAATTCCTGGCTACACCCCTGCTTACATGCATGATGCATATTACAGCTGAGACCTTAAGAGCTAGTGCCAAGTGAATTACTCCATACAGATAAAGGGATACAGCTTCATCCCCAAGATTTGAAAACTGGACATTTCACTTTATCAGTCATTTAAAATAGCACACGTTTAGTTTCACATTCTTAATATGAGGGAAGCAAGTAAGATCAACCAGCATGGTTAGCAAACAAATAAACTGACACCTCTGGAGGAGTGGGGGAGGAGATACCAGCAAAACAAGGTTCTCAGTTTGCAAATGATTGTAAATTGAGCACTGAAACTTAACACAGAAAGAAAAGGCCCATAAAACACTATATTTATTTATTTATTGAATTTTGATGACCAGGTAGGCCCGCTGGGCCCCAAGAGGTCCATTTTCCAGAGGCGACCTGGGTGAAACAACAACATACAGGTAACAGATCAGTACAGTCAGGAGAATGGAGAGTTTTTATCAGTATGAATACATATGTTTACGGGCAGCAGGTAGTGGAAGACATGCAGGCTGTAATGACATAGAGGTTACACATAATGAGACCATTAAACATTAAGCATCACAAGTTGTTGATTAGATACAAATAGAGGAGGTTCAGCTAGCAAAAAATAAAAGGCAGTACTGGAGATAGCTAAATTAAAGGAAAACATGTTAAAATCAGGAGAAGATATGTATTATTACCTTTTTGATGTGGTAACTTCATCTCAGTGTTTTTTTTTTCAGTTCTGGCTATGAGAGGATTTTCTTCTAACTTTTCCTGGCTGTTTTATGGCTCCTGCGGGTGGCCATTCAGGTTTATTTTATTGCGTCTTGTCCCAGGGAGTCTTCCCAAAGTTTTCTTTGCTCTAATGTTTAATAGCCTCTGCTGGAGGACAGTGTCTTGTTACATGGTCATTTTGTTTCAAATTAGCCACAGTAGAGAGAACACAGCAGCCAGAGGAGTCAAACTGCTAGTATTAGGGTAAGTGTAATCAATCAATAAGCTTCCTAAATATTGGTACCTTATCCAGCTGTGTTCTAGTGTGTGTGTGTGTGCGCGCGCATGTGTGGGTGTGTGTGTGTATATACATGTGTGTCTGTTAAGCACGTCACTATTTAAAGTAGTTTTGTCTGCACTACTGTTGTTATCCCTCAGTCTCTTTCAGTTTTTGCATCAGCACCAAGTAGCAGAAAGAGAACAGTATTTTATAGTTCATTAGAGTAGACCATGAATGAAATAATATATGCAGAATTGGATGGTTTATATAAACTAGTCTGAAAACATCATGGAGCACAGCTATTTATAAAACAAATATGTGATTTTACACTTTACACTACCCCCACCCACCCCATTGCATAGCAAGGGACACATGAGTTTATCTTAGCAGCAGTTATTGCTGTCTGCAATCTGTATATAAACTGTGTCACTTTGCCTAAAATCCTGCTCTCCCTGTTTTGATCAACATATTATGGATGTTTGATTCAATTCCTTGTGTCTTGCATAGAAGAAAGTGCTAGTAGACAAATCTAATCATTTTGCAGCTGTGATCAGTGTTAGTGCTAGACATGCTGTAGCTACATGGGCTTGAGGAAGGGTGAACATGATCAGGACCCCATAACAACTGAGACGCATATGCAGCAAATAAGTCCACTGTTAAGTATCACAGCCTGCATAATACACAAGGCTTACAGTGATGAATCTTCATATGGTTTGGCTGGTTTGTGTTCTACTGTTTATAATAAAGGGATGAATAGGTATGGAAGACATTTTTTTCAATGAATGAGAAATGTGGCACAGTGGCAGATGGTTTGCAAAGGTATAACAGAAATTATGTCTATGAGGTATTGTTATCCAAGAATTGGATGACGTTTTCATAGAGACAGATTACATTTAGGGTACCTGATTGTTGCTTTGTAAATCGCTGCTGCTCTTTGTACTGAAATAACTGTTAGACATTTGGCTAACTTAAATATTTAAGCAGTGATTCTAGAATTTTACCCAGAGCCTGTATTTATTACATTTTTAAAAAAATATATTGAGGGTGTGCCTGGTTATGGATTATCCCAACATTTAATTTCAGCATTTTAGTGGAAACTTTGCACTCTGATTTTCACTTTCTGAATTTTTTTGCAGTATGTTGTCTACATTTATATTAAATCTGTTGTCATTCCTGGTAATGTACAGAGGCAGGGGACTGAGTTGTGATTGGGTTTGAATAAGGAACACAAATATTCATTACATTGCTTTGCTATCTCCACTGGATATTTACTGTTTCCCCTTTAATATTAATATTACTTATTATTTTGTTGTTGTTGTTTAGGCTATTGATGGAACTGCACAATTGTTTGCTGTTGCTTGGGTCTGCATCTGTTGCATTTGAGTTCCATTTTCTTTTTGAAATGGTTACTTTTGCTTTTATGTTTCTTTTAAACTATGTAATATTCTGACCATATGGTTATGTCATGGCTTTTCTTTTCAGATAGTTTATTGCATGATTAGCTTTTTTGCTGTTGTTCTTGTTGAGTAACCTTCTTCACATCCTGATGTAGCCATCTTAGTCATTATCATTTGTTGTTATATTCTTGATCCTTTTAATGTAAACTATTGCAAATGATAATATTTTGCTGTTAATAATCTGCAAAATACCATTTACTGTTTTGTAGTTTTAAATTTTATCATTGTTTTGTTGTTTTAAATTTTATGCTAATCTGTTTCATTGAGTTTTTATTTGTTGTATTCATTTCTACTGCATCTAGGACCTTTTCCCTTCCTTTTTATCCTTTTCAACTGTTTTCTATATTCAGGACCTTTATTTTACTTGAGCTTTCATCCTTTCAGAAGTATAAAGGAAATGCATTTCAGTGCTGCTAACTTGCTTTAAACATATTATCCCCCATTCCCCATTGATTTGGCTTATTTTATGCACATTTCTCTTCTGTGTTTCTTTTTCTCACTGTTTTTCGTTATGGTCCTGACTGCTATAGAGATACGTATTTTGGATTTAAATTGACAATAGGTTGATTCCATGGATTTTCAATAGTTGAGCAGTTCTTGTTGAATGGCATTATGTAACTGGTACCATAGGCTTTATATTTAACATCTTAGAATTGATGCCAACATGAATGTATAATGCTCACGTACCTGCTATTTACTAACATAGAACCATAGAAGCTGCTGATTTCTTCAGGTTTTATTGTTAATACCAGTTAATGTCAACTTTAAAATATTTAAAGAGATTCTTGCTAATGGCAAATTCTTCCTTTCAATGTTTGTGCCAGACGTACTGTAAGTAGCTTGTCTTGAGGAAGGGTGAACATGGTCAGAACCCCTTAGCAATTGAGATGCACATGCAGCAAATAAGTCCAGAAGCACTAACTTACCCTACAACTGCTAAGTATCACAGTCTGCATAATACACAAGACTTACAGTGATGAATCTTTACCTAGTTTGGCTGGTTTGGGTTCTACTGTTTAGAATACTGGGATGAATAGCTAGGGAAGACATTTTTCAATGACTGCTAAATGTGGTACAGTGACTGATGTTTTGCAATGGTGTAGCAAAAATTATGTCTATGAGGTAATGTTATCCAAGAACTGGGTCACGCTTTTATAGACAGATTACATTTAGGGTACATGATTGTCCCTTTGTGAATCACTGCTGCTCTCTGTACTGAAATCACTGTTAGACATGTGGCTATCTTAAATCTTTAAGTTGTGATTCTAGAATTTTACCACCCAAACCTGTATTTATTAATTTAAAGAAAATATATTTTGAGTGGGTGCCTGGTTATGAATTATCCCAATATTTAATTTCAAGATTTTAGTGGAAACCTTGCACTCTGATTTTTTTATTCTGATTTTTTTGTAGTATGTTGTCTTTATTTACTGTATATTAATTCTGTTGGCATTCCTGGTAATGTACAGGGGCAAGGGACTGAGTTGTGATTGGGAATGAATAAGGAATGAATAAGGAACATAAATATTCATTACACTGCTTTGCTATCACCACTGGATTTTTTACTGTTTCCCCATTAATATTAATATACTTATATACATTCTTTTTGGTTTAGGCTATTGATGGAACTGCACAATTACTTGCTGTTACTTTTGTCTGCATGTGTTGCATTTGAGTTCCATTTTTTTTTGAAATGGTTACTTTTGTGTTTATGTTTCATTTAAAATGTTTAATATTCTGACCATGTGGTTATGTCATAGCTTTTATTTTCAGATATCTTTTTGCATATTTAGCTTTTTTTGTTGTTGTTGAGTGACTTTCTTCTTATCTTTCCTTGGCTGCCACCACCACCACTGAAAACACTGGCTCCCAGCCACCCTCCTGGTCCCACACTTCAGATTCCACAGTTAAGAATCACACTGAGCCCTGAGCGGTGCTCGTGGACACAGCGGCACCTCCGGCTGTTTTCTTGGCTACTGCCACCACTGCAGAAATCGTTGGCTCCCAGCCGCCCTCCTGGTCCCGTTCTTCAGACTCCACAGTAAAGATCCACACCGAGCCCCAAGCAGCACTCATGGATATGGTGGTGCCTCCAGCCATTTCTCTGGCCGCTGCCACCACTGCAGAAATCGCTGGCTCCCAGCCACCCTCCTGGTCCCGCTCTTCGGACTGCACAGTAAAGGTACAGCTGCTGTGTTTCTTCATGAGTTGGCCTGCTTATGGCGGCATTCCGATTGGAGCACCTTTTTGTTACTGACTCCTGATTGTCCAAGTGGGTATTGCAAGGCTCCCGATTGGTGCACCTGCAAGCTGGTTCTCCGGACTGCTATTCCCTGCTAAAAAAATTATTTTTCCAGGCTCCTGGACATTTAAACTGTTTTTTCTGTGTTAAGACCTAAAAGTAGAACTTAAAGCAGAATTACTGTGATTGTTAGCTCCTTTGTGCTATAGTATACTGCAGAATTTAAAGTTGTTACTGCATGAAAC
Organism: Neoceratodus forsteri; assembly: GCA_016271365.2. NCBI lineage: Eukaryota > Metazoa > Chordata > Ceratodontiformes > Ceratodontidae > Neoceratodus > Neoceratodus forsteri. Next base: position 1,396,290,267 of record CM028129.1, on the reverse strand, counting down.
TGAATAATCGGCCAATACGGCACTTAGAGACTTAACTCTATAGAACCTAAAGCAGAATTACTGTGATTGTTAACTCACTTGTGCAATAGTATACTGCAGAACTTAATGTTGTTACTGCATGAAACTGAATAATCGGTCAATACGGCACGTAGAGACTTAGCTCTTTCTGAAACTGCTGACTGCCTTCCCTAAAACTACCTCTTCTCTGCTTCTCCCTGCTCTTACTGTTCACCACTCTCTCTGTTCTGAGCCCTCCTTTTGCAGTTTATTGCTATCCTGCCCTTGTTTCCTACCACATCCCCCTACCTGAGCTCAAAACTCTAACTGTCTCACTCACGTATCTACCTCTTTGTCCCCTTGTAACCCCTCCGTACTGTATCTTACTCCAAATTGTTAATTTCTGTCTTTGTCCAACTTAATTACCCCCACCCCCTGCTGACAGTCTGCCACCAGTTTCCTGCCCCTTGTTTTCCTCTTTTGTTCTGTTTCCCTATATTTACACTGTTTTGTTCCTCTTCTTACTCCTAGATTCACACTGAGCCCTGAGCAGCACTCGTGGACATGGCGGTACCTTCAGCCATTTCCTTGGCCATCACCACAGAAATCGTTGGCTCCCAGCCACCCTCCTGGTCCCACTCTTCTGACTCCACAGTAAAGGTACAGCTGCTGTGTTTCTTTGTAAGTCAGCCCACTTATGGCAGTGTTCCGATTAGAGAGCCTTTTTGCTACTGACTCCTGATTGGCCAAGCGGGTACTGCAAGGCTCACAATTGGTGCACCTGCAATCTGTCTCTCTGGACTGCTATTCTCTACTGAAAAATCTATTTTTCCAGGCTCCTGGACATTTGAACAGGTTTTTCTCCTGCCCCCAACCCCCACTTAGGCCTCCTATTAAATACTCTATCAGTCCCCACCCTCCTCGGCTTGCTCAAACCCTACTTGCTCACACAGTCCTTTCACCCCTCCCCACCACCACATGGAAATTGTTGATCCAATTGTAGATGCACTGTGCTGCTTTTGAATACCACTCCTTATCTGGCTTATGCTTCTAATTTTCTAGTGTAACCCAGGAACTTACTAGCAATATCTTTCTCCCTGTTCCTTTCCCTGACCCTAGCCCACCTCTGCTTTACTAATCGGAGCCTCCAGACCACTGTCTCTTGCAACAAGTTGTTCCATACTGCTGCCCTTGTTGACTGCTAGTTAATCTCATTCTTGCTGTCCAACCCACTCTAGTTGTCTGTCTGGTCTATCTTTTCCTTTAGATTTGCCCTGAATTTTCTCCTCAGCCCCTTTCAGTCACCCAATCTCCATTCTGACTATAATATTCCTTTGAAAAATAGACCAGCTTCAGTTATTCTCTCTCCCCCTCATTTTTGCTGAATCCCTTTTAGTCCTTTACTCTACTGCACTCCTAGTTTCAGGGCTTGAAAATGAATAAACAGTCGCTGCTATTGCTACTCACATCCACTCTGCCTCTGTTACACCTATCAATTCTTGTGGTCTCCTATGCTGAAACTGCTCTCCCACACTTTCAACACTATGATTTTACATTTTCAAATATTCTAGTGGGATCTGCAATATGTTGTGATCCCACACCATTACTTCTAAACAAGGCCTGGATCCATTTGGTTGCCTATGCCCAGAAATGCATCTCCTTGCAAACTCATGCTCTATCATCCTTCCTGCACTGTAAGCTCTGGTAACTCCTCTTACTGGCCATTCTGCTCTCTGAGGATATACAGCCAAACCTGGGGCCCTTAACTCCTACAGCTGCTCCTATTTTAAATGCCAAAGGCCTACCTATAACCCACCACAATATCAGGAGCCTTGAGCAGAACTTCGCGGAACTTGAATCTTGGACCGCCCATTATAAACCAGATATACTGTGCCTTACTGAAACCTGGCTGAAACCATCCACCCCTGACTCACTGTGCTCCCTACCATCCTATAATCTTCTGAGGAATGATAGACCAGCCTCTAAAAGGGGGGGAGGTACAGCCATCTATTTCAAATCACACCTCCAGTTCTATGTAATTGCCTCGTCCTCCTTAAACCACTATGAGGCACTTCATGTCCTCCTCACCCTTGGCACAAAGAAGTTGCATATTGTCTGTGCTTACAATCCCCCTACCCATGGCCTAAAAGGACTGGATGAGCTACTCGACCATACTGCTATTAACTCAGGAAATAATGAAGCTCTTATACTAGGAGACATTAATATTAACTGGTTGGGAAACACACATATGACAGCTCTGACTAGACTACAGAGTTTCAACCTGCATCAGCTTATCTCTCTACCCACTAGAACTGTTCCTCATTCTAATACCAGCACCTTGCTGGACTGGATCATGATGAACCACCCCGAGAACATTGTTGATGCAGGTGTCCTATCTGATGCCATCACAGACCACTCCCCCACTTCTGTATCTGGGGTAAAGGCAGGCCTGAACCTATGAAGCCCTGCTTCATTACTTTCCATAATTCTGCGAACTTTGACCCACAGACTTTCTTGTTTGATGTCACTTGCACTGACTGGTCCTCTCTCTATAGCTCATCGGCTGTTCAGACTGCCCTAAATATCTTTTTGACCAAATTCCTAGCACTACAAGAAAATCACTGTCAACTTGCTACCAGATGGGTTAGAAATAGGCAGACCCACTGGCTAAAATCTGACCTACAATATAAATTACGACAGAGGGACAAAATCTGGCTTTGTTACAAGAAATCTGGTTTTCTTGAAGACTTTAATACCTACAGAGCACTGAGAAATGCCTCCAAGAAAGAAATCAAGCAGGCAAAAAGCTCTTACTGCAAGGACCTTCTAACAGACTCCGAGGGGGACCCTAAAAAATATTGGTCCCATATTAAGTTCTTCCTGAGATCAAACCAGTCCTCCACACCAAATGACATGTCTCTAAAAGGCATCCATGGTAACAATCCCCTCACTATTGCCAACTTCTTTAACATGCAGTTTGCTGACCTTACTCAATACACCTCCACTTTCCCTACCCCATCAAACCCTGTCTTACCAGCAAACTCCACCGGGCCCACTTTCCAATTCAAGTCCATCTTAAAAAGTGAGGTTCTCAGACTTCTAAGAAACATCTCAGAGTATGAAGCTGTTGGGTCTGATAACTTGGAACCCAGGCTCCTAAAATTAGCTGCCCCTCACATAGCTGCTCCCCTAGGTAAGATTTGTACCCTCTCCCTGTGTCAAAGCACTGTCCCAGATATCTGGAAGATGGCCAGAGTTACCCCATATTTAAAAAAAGATGACCTGCTTGACCCATCAAATTACAGACCCATTGCCATCCTATCTGTTTTCAGTAAAATTCTTGAGAAACTGGTTGCCACCCAAACTACCGACTTTCTTCTGAAACACAACCTCTTAACTGACACTCAACATGGCTTCTGCAAGGGTCATAGTATCACTACTGCCCTACTCAAACTCACATCTGACACCCTAGTGGCCATAGACTCTGGCAGGCTCATGGGGGCCATTTTTTTTTTACATGACCAAGGCATTTGATTTTGTTGACCACTCCATCCTCACTACCACCCTAAACTCTCTAGGCTTCTCGCCAAATATTGTGAACTGGTTTGATGCCTATCTGACAGATAGGTCTCAGTACATAAAATTTAACTCCACCCTCTCTGACAAGGTCACTATCAACATTGGTGTACCTAAAGGGTCTATCTTAGGTCCTCTGCTTTTCTTTATTTTCATCAATAGTATTACCACAAATTTCCTTAGTACATCATCCCTACTATATGCGTATGACATTGTACTGTATACCAGTTCAAATAGTATTGAGAACATTAACTCTAGACTCTCTTGTGACTATCGGCTTATCCAACAGTGGATAGCAAATCACAAACTTGTTCTAAATAAATCTAAGACCCAAGCTATGATATTTGGCTCCAGTCTCAAACTCAAACACTCCCAGACTCACTTTAACATCTCCTCCCTAGATGGCACATCTGTTGAGGTGGTAAACTCCTTCAAATATCTAGGGGTCACTCTTGACCCATCTCTGAGTTTCAACCTCCACATTCAATCTACCTGTAAGCAGGTAAACTTCAAACTTGGTATCACCTACTGGACAAGTTATACGCTCACTCCTTCAGCTAGACTTGCTATTGCCCATGGGATATTACTTCCCTCGCTCACCTACGGGGTTGCTACGTATGTTTCTGCCTGCAATTTGAGTCTTCGTTAGTGGGATGTTACCTATAATAACATCTGTCACTTTGCATCCTGCTCCCCCTGCTGAAACATCACTGCCTTTTCTACACAGATCTAGGATGGCTTCCACCCCAAGAACTAAGGTCTTATGCAGTTGGGTCCATTACTGATAACATTATCAGATCCCGTATACCTAAACCACTGGACTGTCTCCTTCCTTACCAGAAAACCAACTACACTTTATGTTCTGTGGACAATGTCCCTGTCCTTATCCCAAGACATCGCACCAAAAAAGGTGGTCGTGCCTTTGTCTGTCATGCACCCTATTTCTGGAACTCACTCCCTCTAACCATATGCCAATCTGCATCCCACATCTCCTTTAAGTGAGAATTTCGACACTATCTCTCCTCCTCCTACATATGCTCCTGCTTCAAACCACCCCAGCCCTTACTGTCTAACTCCACTCCCCTCTCAGTTATCTTCTGGGAGCCTGGGGTCCACTCCAACATGAAGCACTTCCTCTCAATTTTACTTCCTTATTTCTAGCATTCATCTTCCATTTCCTTTTCTCTCTTCTGGGTAATCTTGTCTGCTTTCTCTTCTGAAACTACACAGCTCTCATCTTCTATCATCAGATGTACCCTTCTGGGTGACCTGTACTTATACTTAACCCAATCTACACCCAACACCTATTGCCTTCCTACTCCCTCAACTTTCTCCCTAGCTCCCCTTCATCTATTTCTGCCTGGCTGCTATTACTCTCACAGCACATTATCCCTCATTGTTTGAACAGTGTCTGGTCACTTTAAATTTGACCTGATTGTATTGTCTTATGTAAACTTAAATGCTATATTTGGTCTTACTACCTCAATTCTTTGTCACATTGCTGCTGTTATGTTCAAACATCTACATGTAACTTTCCCCTTATGTTACATCTCATGAAATTCTAATAATGGGAGATTTCAATGCTAATTGGTTGTATCCTAGTAGTTTAAAGTTTAAAATCTGTTGCACTAGAATTGGGTTTATCTCAACTGATTGAAGAACCTACATGAATTAGTGTAGTTAATCCTCTTGAGTCCTCTTTACTGGATTTAAGTTTAACTAATAGCTTGCATTTTTATGTTGAGCATGGGGTATGTGCTGATCTGTTTAGTGATCATGATGTTATTTATTGTTTAAGAGGAATCAATAGACTAAAAGGCCTGCTAGATATATTAGGTTTTGATATTTTAGGAAATTTGATTATTTCAGTTTTTTGGATGACCTCAGTAATGTTTACTGGAAACGTGTAAAGTTAATACCAGACCTTGATTTAGCTGGGGATATTTTTTGAAGAACTTTTAATGGTTTGTAATAAACATATGCCTTTGAAAACCAAAAAAGTTAAATTTAAGTCGGCTGTTTGGTTTTCTTCCAAACTTGTGAAGTTAAAAAGGGGTAAAAATGTGGCCTGGGAAAATGGCACAGTTTTGTTACTTCAACTGATTGGCAAAAGTATAGGAAGTGTAGAAATAAATATGTTGCAGGGGTTAAGGAGGCTAAGAGAAAATATTTTAATTCTGAAATATCTGAATCTATAAAAAAAAACAAGGAAATGTTGTTTTTTTATTAATAATTTGAATGATCAGTCAAAATGTAAAGGAACAATTCAATTATCTCCAGATGAAAATTTTGATCCTGATGGATGTTTACCTGATAGGTTTAATACATTTTTTTATTAACTTAGGAAATGTTTTTGGTGACACAACATAATAATCTGACATCATAATTAGCATTTAGTAGATGTTCTGAATGATGATTCTTCTAAATTTTGTTTTAAGGAAATTGCTAGTTATGAGAAACTTGAATTGTTGTTGAAGCTAAAGTCTAGTAGAAGTTGTGGCCCAAATGGCTTGACCTCAGGTATGTTAAAATATTCAGCATTTCATATTGCCGAACCTGTGACATATTTGTTTAACCAATCTTTGCATTTTGGTTATTTTCCTCAGGATTGGAAGCTGGCCAGAGCTGTTCCCTTATTTAAAGGGGGCAATTCTGGTTACCTTTCCAATTATAGACCTATTTCCCATCTTCCCCTTGTCAGTAAGCTTTTTGAAAGGCTACTGGCTAGACAATTTGTAGATTATGTGCAGGGTAATAATCTTTTTGACCAGTTTCAAGCAGGTTTCCGTAAATGTCATGGGATGGTGGTCTCCGTGTCTAGGGTCTTGGACAATATCGGTAGGGCTAATGATTTACATCAATTTACTAGTGCAATAGTGATTGATTTGTCAAAGGTCTTCGACACAGTTGACCACCAAATATTATTATTATGTTTGGCTGAACTGGGTTTAGGTAATAATGCTATGACCTGGCTTTACTCTTATTTGAGTAATAGGAAACAATTTACTGCTATTGGTCATCAGGAATCTTCTCCATTAATAATAGTTAGGGGTGTCCCACAGGGCTCTATCCTGGGACATTTTCATTTTTTGTTATATTTAAAAGATTTTGGTAAAGTTTTAGATGAAGTTAATTATTATTTATATGCTGATGACACCATTGTTTATTTTTCACATGTTTCGGTTTTGCAAATTCAGACTGTTTTGCAAAGTAATTTTGATTCACTGCAAAAAAAAAGTTTGGATTCTAAATTGAAGATATAACTAAGACAAAGCCCATGTTGTTTGGACCCCCCCTTTAAAATAGAATTGGGTCATAGGATGGTAATATCAGATAGTTCTGGAGTTGCAATAGAAAATGTTGAATCATATAAGTACTTAGGGTTTTGGCTCAATCAGTATGCCTCAGGGAATATTCATGTGGAAAAATTGGTTATGCAAACTGGTAAGAGGATAGGTTTTTATTTAAAAATAAAAACTGGTTGGATTCGGACACTAAGAAAATCATAATTACTGCACAAATACTCCCATTATTTGATCATGCTGATATGTTGTATGTTGGTGCAACTTTTGAGCATCTATGTAAGTTAGATGTACTTTACAATCATTTGGCTTGTCTGATATTGAAATGTCCTATGGATGTCCATCATTGTGTTGTGTATAAGTCTTTGGGTTGGGTATCATTAAAACAAAGAAGAGATAATCATAGATATATATTTGCATATAAATGTGATTTGGGTCTTGTTCCTGACTATTTGTATAACAAATTCTTTTTTTAGATCTATTGATCCATCATTAAGAAATGCTTTTGTGTGAGAACTGTCTATTCCATTTACTAAAACTAAGTGTTCCCTTCAATATTTCAGCCAATTTGTTCCTCTGTTTTGGAACAGACTTCTGCCTGAATTTCATAGGTTAGATATGCCAGCACCTTCTGTATCTATCTTAAAACAGCATCTCTCTTCATTTGACCATGTTTGTAAATGTTATTAATGTATTGATGTATTGTTGATGAAATTGCCATTTTTTTATATTGTAAATTATAATTTGTAATTTTGTACTGCTATAAGGTCACCATTGTGAATGAGCTGATGCTCAATGGTTATTCCTTAATAAATAAACAAACAAAAACATACAGGGCAACCATGGTGTGTGTGCCTGAGATCAGGTGGCTGGGGGCATACCCCAGCAAACTGAGGAGGGTGTCCGCAATGACATAAATGAATGACCCCCGGGGGGCCCATTGGGAGGCAACAGAACCTGGTGAGGAGAGTGAGTGTGTTCTTTCCTACTTTGTGCTAATGTCCTGTCCATGTCCTACTGGTGCATGGGCAAGGTTGGAGGAATGGTCAGATGTATGGCAGCTAGGATTCAATGCAAAAAAGTGCAAAATAATGCACCTGGGAAACAAGAACCCAGGGGAAGAATACACAATGGGTGGGGAGGTAGTAACAACAACAAAACAGGAAAGGGACCTGGGGGTAATCATATCAGATGACCTTAAGGTTAGCAAGCAATGTGAGAAGGCAGTACATGGAGGGCGGCGGGGTATACTGGGATGTATAGGGAGAGGCATCAGCAGCAGAAAACAGGAAGTTGTTATCCCTCTGTACAGACAGTTGGTGAGACCCCATCTGGAATACTGTGTCCAGTTCTGGATACCCCATCTCTGCAAGGACATAGACAGGATAGAGGCAGTCCAGAGGAGGGCAACTAAAATGGTGCAGGATCTGCAAGAGAAGCAGTATGAGGAGAGACTAAAGGAGCTTAATATGTATACCCTTGAGGAAAGAAGGGAGAGGGGGGACATGATAGAAACTTTCAAGTACCTCAAGGGAATCAACAAAGTCCAAGAGGGTAGCATCTTTCAGAAAAAGAGACTTGCAAGAACAAGGGGACACAATTTAAAGATAGAAGGAGGCGTGTCTAGGGGCAATGTGAGGAAGTATTATTTCAGAGAGGGTAGTGGATGCATGGAACAGCCTTCCAGGAAGTTGTGGGGTCTAAAACTGTAGGGAATTCAAGAATGCATGGGACAGACATAAGGCAATTCTTGTGGGGGGCAGGAAGATATAGGCTGTTGGTTAACTAGGATCTGCAGCCTATCCTGTAGGTAGGGAAATGGGCAGACTAGATGGGCCTAGCAGTCCTTATCTGCTGTCAAAGTCTATGTTTCTATGTTTCTATACAGGGCAACCATGGTGTGTGCACTTGCTACCTGTTGCATGTCCACCTTTTTTTTCTTATTTTTACTGTATTTATATCCAATTACAGAACAAACAGGATAAACCATTAATACACATGCAAAACCAACAATAAGAAGTAAGAAAGCAAATAAAAAGACAATAAGTGAACTAGCCCCCCAATCCACCAAACCCCTATACCTGAGGTCCATGTTAACAAATATATATATATATATATATATATATATATATATATATATATAGATAGATAGATAGATAGATATATAGATATAGATATAGATATAGATATAGATATAGATATAGATATAGATATAGATATAGATATAGATATATATGTAACATAAATCATGGAATATAAATAATGTAATAGCTGATAATTCAGAATTGTGAGAGACAAAAGATTATAAAAGGTATAAAGAATGGATGGAATACATTATGCTGACAACTATATACTTTAAAGAAAATAGTAAAGGCAAGTGATCCATGATTTGCCTTTATACATTTTAAATAACTTGAATCTAAAGAGAGTGCACTACCAAGAAACTCATTTATTAAACAAAGGTTGGTCAAAGCTTAGAAATTAGTTCATGAAGTTTACCCCATGCATGAAAGGAAAACTTATGTTTATTGTAAAAGGAATGAATTAGATCTATAAGTTGGAGATTAACTCAGATGTTAGCTACCCATTCTTTAAAAGAGAGAATACCTTTGTCTACCTAGTGTTTAAGAATTATTTGTTTAGTGGAAATACCAGCCAAGGAAATTATAGCTTTATCAAAAGATGATGCAAAATCATCAAAATCACCCAAGGTACAGCTTTCTAGGTCAAAAAGGTGCTGAAGACAAAATTTTTAAAGGATTTTCTCCCTAATTTTAACCCATAAACATTGCACCAGGGGACATGTCCACAAGATGTGGGATAAAGAACCAACATCCAGTTGCATTGAAAGCATTTATCAGAATTTGTAAAACCATATGTTTGTAACTTCAGAGGGGGCATATAAGAATTATGTAGCATTTTAAACTCGATCAACCTTAAGTTATCCAATGGGTAACTTTGTAAATATTTCACCACAGCTTAGACCATGTTAGTGTCATATGTTTAAATTCATTTTGCCAATAGGTTGTTTGGATGGGTTTATCAGTAAATTCAACCTTTAATAAAGTTGAATAAATGTTGGCAATAAGGCGAGCCTTACTAACAGCAGATCTGAGTGGATTTAAAATATCAAGGAAGTTCATCTCCTAAGGAAAAGGAGTGAGCCGTTAGAGCTATTTTAATAAGTAATAGTTTACTAATATATTTTTTACCCAAGCTGAGGTCTGCTAGAATTATATTAAGTGGACACAGTTGGCCTTGACTTAGTAAAAAAGCCACTTTAAGGTTATGTTCACAGGGTAACCACATGGAAGTAAAATAGCTCCCATTAATAGCAAAATTGGGATTATATAGTATAGGTTGGTTGATGTCTTGGTACAATTTTATACCTAGGAATTTACAGGTGTGGTTATGAATTCTTAAAAAGATGCCTATTACTGAATTTTTTAATGCTTTAGAGATATTCTTCAAATTAGAATAAATAATTGTTTCCGGAGACATCTTCTGTTTTTTCATAAGCAAAAGCTCCATTTCAAGCCAGGTTGGGGTATATAGCTTAGCTTATGAGGGGGTTTGGATCCATTTGAAATATTTGTTTAAATGAAAGGCCATATAATACAAAGTAAAGTTTGGAATTGTGATTGCTCCCAGAGGTTTTTGAAGCATTAACTTATGTAAAGCTATTCTAGGGGTTTTCCCCTGCCAAATACATTTGTTCATAAGAGCATGGATTTGATTGAACTATTTAAAGGGTAGGTAGATATTTAACATATTAAGTGGGTAGAACAATCTACGAAAAATATTTTTTTTTAATTATGTTTACCCTACCCTAGAGTGAAATAGGGAGTGCTTGCCAACTTTTTAAGTCCTGCTTTAATTTACCAATTAAATCACCTAAGTTAAGCTTAATATACTGCGCAGAGTCAGTAGATAGATGAATACCTAGATATTTCAAACTGACTGAGTCCAGGAGAGACCTAACTTTATAATATCGTTTTTAATGGAAAGTTGTTTAGAGCCATCACTTCTGTCTTGTCTTTATTCAGTTTATAATTAGAAAATAAACTGAATTCTTGAGATGTTTGTAAAGCTGCTTTAATTGAACTAATTGGGTTAGAAATATGTGAATGAGTATCATCCGCAAAAGCTGATAGCTGTGAATGCCTTTGATAGACGTATTCATATTTTAAAAATATAATAAGGGTTCTAAGTAAAAATTAAATAGGACTGGTGATAAGGGACATCCCTGTCTAGTGCCACATAAAAAGTCTAAAGAGTGAGAGAGTAATCTATTATAGAAAATCCTTGCTGTGGGATAGGAATACAAAATCTTGAGCCAATCAATAAATAGGGTTTGAAAACCGAATTTATGTAAGGTAGTGTAAAGAAAATTCTGGTCCACCCTGTCAAAAACATTTTCTGAATCCAGGGACACCAGAACAGCAGGGTATCTCGAGTCCCTGGATGCATAAAAAATATGTGAAAGTTTTCTAAGATGATCGAATGCTTGTCTATGCGATATGAAGCCTACCTGCTCCTTACAAATTAAAGGGTGCCAAATGCTCTTAATTCTTTGAGCTAGGATATAGGTTCATATTTTTATATGATAATTTATAAGGGAAATTGGGTGGTAACTACTTACTTTGTTCTTAGGTTTGTTAGGTTTGGCTAATAAAATGAAGGGTGCCTCCAACAGGGCTGTATCAGAAATTCTGTATGACAAAATGTATAAAAAGAAACTTTTCAAAACTGGCATTATAGTTTCTTTGAAGGTTTTAAAGAAATTAGCTGTCAGGCCATCTGGGCCTATGGACTTGTTTAATTTTAAATTTTCTATAGCTTCACTAATTTTGTGATCCTTAATAGTTGTTATTAAATCGTGTGCCTATATCTTATTAATTTTGGGACTGCTGAACTTACTAAGGTACTCATTCAAGTCTTTTAGTGGGTGGGGGTTGAATAAAACCATATAGCTGAGCATTAATGTCTGAAATGTCAGTTGAAATCCTATTCTGATCAATTATAACCTGGTTGTTTTGTTTTCTGAAATAGTGGAGTTTATATGTTTAGATGGTTAAAAATGTTTTAACTTATTTGCTAGAATTTTACTTGTTTTTTCATCCATAACTACATATTTGTCCTTTGTCTTAATAATGAGGAATTCAACCTTTTTCTTAGTAAGAAAAGTATGCATTTAAGTGATTGTAATTAATAGCTATCTTTATTGGAAAAGGAGTTTTGGTTAGGATTTTCCAAGTGTTCTATTCTGTTAATTAGGCTTTCTATTTTCTCAAGTTTCTGACATTTTTGTTTTGCAGCAAATCTTATAAAATCCCCTCTGATTTGGAATTTACAGTACATACAGCCCATACCAAATCAGAATTTAAGTTAATTTCCCAAATGATTTTGATGTATAAAATTCACAATGTAATCCTGTCTCAAAAAGCTATTATTTAGTCTCCAGATATATTGTTTAGCACAGGGAGAGATTAATGTAACATGGATGTATATTAAAGAGTGATCTGAGAGAGAGATCTGGGCAGTATTTGGGATTCAGAAATTAAAGGTAATATGAATTTAGTAATATTTTCTCACATTAGGGTATAATGATGCCAGTGGTTTAACAAGGTTACATAAGTGAAGCAGATCATTCAGTGACCTATTATCTGCCTGTATTGTATGGTTTGGAGTTGAGGATTTATCCAAAACAGGATCAAGTGGGACATTCCAGTCTCCACCTAGGACTGTATTATAAGACAGAAAAGGTGAAATATTTGTAATTAAATGCACTTAAAATGATGCAATATTTGTATTTGGGACATAAATTGAACATAATAAGAAATTTACTTGATTGATTTTACCAACTAAGAAAAAAAAGTCTTCATTCAGGATCTAGAATAATCTTTATACTATGAAAATCTAAAGTATTAGCTATCAAAATAGCAACCCCCTGTTTAATGGTGTGCATCCCAGCACCATATACTATTCAAAAATGAAAAATTTTTAGAAGATCAGCTTCAGATGTTAACAAATGTGTTTCTTGTAAAAAGATTATATTATAACCCAGGGAGTTAATATAGTGCAGAATCTGCATCCTTTTTACTTTGGAACTCACTCCCTTAACATTCCACAAAGCAGTTTTAATTGTTGCACTGTTCATCTGGAAAAACTAGTAAAATAGTGTGAGCCCTCAAAAAATATGCAACAAGTTTAATAAGAACCACCATAGTGATGTTGTTTGATAAGATCTCCCTGCATACCTCCTCCTAACCTAAACACTCTAACAAACAGCCCTCTTTCAGTACACATCTCATGATCTATACTATAAAGAAAGTATACACAAATCCTAACTTCTCCAGTCCTAAAGACCAAACTCCTAATAACATCAAAACTGTGACAAAACAGTCAATAATCCTGTCCCTCTGGTCCTAACTGTATTTTAGAAATAATATAACTTTATACATAAGTTAACTCCCAGGCTACTCACAAGAGCTCTAAGAATATCTGATTTAAACCTAAAACTAACTCTAAATAGTACCACAAAAAGATATGGGTGTGCAGAGAGCTACATTGACGTAAAGATCCCATACCACAGTGACAGGAGAAAATAAAAAAGGATTAAGGATGTATATATAAAATAATACATTTATTCATGGGCAATTAAAAATACATAGGAACCAGTCTGTAAAAAAACTATTATAGTAACTCCCCTGATTCTTATACCTATTAAATCCAAATTTGCTACAGGAGGTAAATAAATAAGCAAAAAGGAACAAAGCTGAGGTCCTTATGAAATCAGACAAAATGTACATCCTCAGACAAAACTTGTGATGTAATGGGACCTCAGTGTATAAAACTGGGTCCTTACATAAAGTAATACATTATTATATCTTAATTAAAATTGTTTGCTTGGTTTTATATGGGGGATAAGTAGCCCTCAACCAACATCCATAATTGAAAAGCGATATTGAAACCCTTAATGATTGATAAGCTTGTTTTTGTTTGTTTAATAGAATATTACAAAATATGATAAACCTATAAAAGCAGGGAAATAAGTTGTGCATCAACAGAAAACAGGGATATCTTAATGTGCCCTTTATAATCAAAAACCTATCCATACATACCCCAGTAAAAGGTTTCCTTCACTGCAATTGTACTCTGCCAGAAAACAAATTTGAAAGAACCGATTATGGGCATGAACCCTTTATACAAATATATATGTGCCCACATCATGCCGGTAACCTAACTAACCCAAAATAATATATGGGCTGGGCACTTAAATTGGGGATTGAAAATAATAAACTCAACAGCTGTAAGTAAAACCAATGGAGCTCCCACATGAGAGTCCAAGTTCTATTGGGTCGGATAAGACATTGTTAACCTTTATATTCAAAAAACGAAAAGGGATTGCCAAGTCCGACTAAACTTATAAACTTGTGATCTCTACCTGCATGGGATAATCATGAAGGAACTGAAACAAATCTTAGATTAAATTAGGCTATCATAGTAATTGATGCAATAGAGGAGACTTATTCACCCACTTTTCTTCAAATTCGATCCAGCTGTACTTGCAAATAAAAAAAAAACACCTAACCTATCATGGAACGCTACCATATCTATATCACTACCTTATCTATATCCCTAAAGAAAGTTATTCTTAAAGTCCATAAAATATATGTACTGAACCATATACTCAACAGTGTTCTCCTTACCTAAGGAGAGAGAACTATGGACGTCTCACCGATACAGCTCGAACATTCGAGATGGATAGAGGTGATTGCTCAACTAAAATTACTGTACAAATACAATATAAGAATGTTAAAATGAAAGTGAGATAAATTAATAAATTATGAATTTCTGTTACCGCCCCATAATTAGTGATTCTTAAAGTTAAGAAAACAGCTTTTCAATACATTAATATAATTATGTAACCAGTACCAATTATAACTGTTTAACACATAAAGGCAGTAAACAACCAAGTGGTAATGCTATGCAAACAACAGAGCTCTATCTAATCATCAATCAATCAGTCAATCAGTTTTATTTATAAAAAGGCGCCTTTCTAAAACCAAGGCGCCTGTACAATAAAATACATAAAATAAAATAAATTGATATAAACAACATATAAGTTACAGCAAAGAATAATATAAAACCACATAATAAATAACCACATCAATCAACAAAAGCCAGGCTAAAAAATAAGTTTTTAAAGCAGTTTTAAAACTCTGAACAGTCAGGCAATCTCGTACCCAATGAGGTAGAGAGTTCCACAGAAACAGAGCAACAAAGCTAAATGCGGTCTGCAAACATACCCTGGGAACCTCCAGAAATCCCTCATCGGTGGATCGGTGAGGACAGAAGGGACAGTAGGGACAAAGGAGATCTTTCAGATAGCTTTGTCCCTGGTCATGTAGGGCCTTATAGGTTAGCAAAGCAACCTTAAAGGTGATCCGCCACTTAATCGGCAGCCAGTGCAGACCGTGGAGCACAGGCGTTATATGACTGGCTCTTGAAACACCAGTCAACAGCCTGGCAGCTGCATTCTGCACCAGTTGCAAGTGGTGGATATCAACCCCTAACAGCCCTAGGTAAAGGGCATTGCAGTAGTCAAGGCGGGAGATAACGAAGGCATGAACCAACATTGGAAGATCATCGGGAGGAACCAGATGTTTCACCCGGGTGATATTTCTCAGATGGTAAAAAGAGGTTTTAACTGCTGACACCTGTAATTTCAAGATCAAACAGTCATCAAATATAATGCCCAGGTTCCGTACCCGGTCTGAGGTGGCTAGCTGGACACCTCCAAGCCACAAGCCCGAAGGTGAACCTGCCAGCACACCCAACTCACGACGGCCTGGGTTCACAACCAACACCTCAGTTTTATCAGGGTTCAGCCTCAGCCAGCTCATGTTCATCCAGGCCTGGATTTCAGTTAGACAGCTGTTAAGCACCGGGACAGCATCATCTTGTTCAGGGACAAAAGACATGTATAGCTGAGTATCATCTACATAGCAGTGAAAACTCATGCCATATCATCTAATAATCGCTCCTAATGGCTGCATACACACTGCAAACAACATGGGTGCTAAAATGGATCCCTGTGGAACCCCACAGGGCAGGGAGAATGGAGCTGAGGTACAAACCCCCGACACCACTCTCTGAGTCCTACCCATGAGGTAAGATTGAAACCATCTGATGACAGTCCCTGACAGTCCACAGAAAAGCCACAGGTGATCCAAAAGCACACCATGGTCCACAGTATCAAATGCTGCAGAGAGATCAAGAAGGACCAGGATGGAACAGGTCCTTCGATCTCTCGCTATCAGGAGGTCATTTAGTACCCAAACAACAGCCGTCTCTGTACTATGTCTCTTCCTGAAACTGGACTGGAGAGAATCATAGATATTGTGGCTGGTCAAATGGTCCTCCAGCTGTAAAGCCACCACCTTCTCGATAACCTTATCCAAAAAGGGAAGGTTAGAGGCTGGCCTGTAGTTTGTAAGACAGTCAGGATCCAAGGAGGGTTTCTTAAGAAGGGGCCGTACCACAGCCTCCTTAAGGGGAGATGGAAAAATTCCCCTCTCCAAGGATAACCAGACTATCTCAGCAAGGACTGGGCCAATGACATCGATGCAGCCAACAAGCAAGCACGTCGGGCTCAGATCCAAACTACAGTTGGTAGGACGTAAAGTCTGGATAACGATCACAATATCATTGATTGTAGGATGGTCAAAGTCGCACCACTCAAACTGGGCATCCGACATCTCCTGCCGACCACTGCTACTCCCTAGAAAAAGGATCAGGCACATATCAGACCTCATCATGGCAACCTTATCCATGAAGAATTGAGCAATCTCCTCACACTGCTGTTGTGAAAAAGCATTTCTGGGCTGAAGACAGAGTGGATTACACAATCTGTCCGCAGTCTGGAAAAGCTGAGCTGGTCGATTCTGCATGCCAGCAATCTCCCTGGACAGGAATTCTGCCTTCTTATGGGAGATGGTTGATTGATAGACCAAATAATGGTCCATCAAACTAAGCCTGTCACATACCAGGCCGGACCTCTGCCATCACTTCTCTAGCCTTTGTCCAACTCTCCTCAACTACCTCAGGTCCTCATCAAACCATGGAGACCTAGGGTGAAGGGAGAGTGGATGAACTCGAACAGGAGCAATGGAATCCAGGGTCTCTATCACAGCCCTATTATAGGCAAGTACAAGATCCCCTGGATCCATGCATTTCCTTGGCATGCCCAATAGGTCAAGCACCACCATCAAGCCATCTGGGGATATGCCCTTCAAAGTGCGGTATTTGACCATCTCCATACAGGCAGGCCTCTTAGGGGGGACCTCAAAACTGAAGCTGATGGTATGATGATCTGACCATCCGACTGGTTCCACCACCAAGTCGGATATCTCCATCCCCAGGAGAAACACCAAGTACAATGAATGACCACCAATGTGGGTTGAGGAGGAAACAATCTGTGTGAGGCCCAGTAAACTCATTAACTGGAGGAAGTCTTGTCCAAACTGCAAGAGTTCATCGTCAACCCAAGCATTGAAATCTCCAAGGATCAGCCATCTATGTGGTCCCAATATTAGGCCGGCGATGAAGTCTGCGACTTCCTGCAGAAAAACATTCCCATCTCCTTGTGGATGGTAGATGAGAAGAATCCTGTATCCCACACCCTCGCCTATGATACATTCAAAGGAGTTGGTGGTTCCCACTGGAATTTCCCTCAGGTTTAGTTCTGATTTAAAACAAAGGGCCACACCCCCGCCCCTACAATCGATCCTTGGGCAGTGTAACACCGAGTACCCGGGTGGAACCGCTAAAGCCAAAACAGGGTCAGCGTTTCCATCTAAACAGGTCTCAGTCATGCAAGCCAGGTTGGTTGAATTAACAAGATCTGCAATTATAACGGTCTTGTTTTTAATCGACCTGGCATTGCATAACACTGCTCGAGTTCAATGAGCAGCCAAGGAAGACCGAGTTTCCTGTCTGCAATAGGCAGAACCCATGGATATGGGAACCAGACAGGGAGGACCCCTTTCCTGGATCCATTTTGCCCAAGGGCATCTCCTTGTCCCCACTATTCCAATCCATCCACTCCTCTTCATTCCCCCACCAGGCCGAGTCCCCACCTGAACCCTCCTTGCTATTCCCAAACCCCTACATCATCTACACACCTCTGGGGACAAAGGGGGCCAAAAGAAAGGGCAAAGATCTCTCAGCCTGGAGGGGGAATAATGCCTAACTGTCAACCCTGGCCAACACATTTTTTTTTTAAACAAATAACCCAAACTAAATAATATATGACCACCCCAAACAACACAATCTATAACAAATACAAATACAACCCCCACACCCAAAATAAAACTAACTAAAACAAAACACAAAAACTTCACTAAAATAAAACCAGCTTTATAAGTATTGCCCTAACCCCTGTATACTGGATTAGAGACCTCTGCACATATATAAAAATTATTTCAATACTTCCTCCTATAGTGTCATTGTAAGGCACTCTTACTGACCTATGAAGTCCAAAACTGTAAAAGAAAAAATAAAATAAAAAGAAAAAATAAGTAAAATAAGTTCAAGCCCTCTCACTGCCTGAACAAATTTATGAAGCATAAAACAAACAATAAATCAGAAGAATAAATAAAATAAAATAAAATAAGTTCAAGCCCTCTCACTGTCTGAACAACTTTATAAAACATCAAGCAAGCAATAAATCTGAAAAATAAATATAAAATTCAAAGTGTGGACCCCAGGTCCGCTCACCACCGGGTTCCACTGTGTAAGTCCCAGTACATAAAACATAAAATAATATTATCCTTTTAAGTGCAGATACTCCAAAGTCCAGAGCAAGAGAGAGACGTAATGTATCCTACAAGTAAGTCAATAGGCACCTCCACTCCACCAAGCTACAATCAAGTAATCAGTTCCCAAGTAAATCCAGGCAAAAATCCAAACACCAATCAGGCATAGTCACTCAGATCCTTGATTCACAGGTCAAAAACCAAAAACAGTGAAACGGAACTAAATATTAGACCAGGCAGATAAAGTTATAGGAAGGGAAAAGAGACTCCCCATCCACCGCCCAAAAACGGACCCCCAATCACTCCCGGGACCAGCAGCTACAAAGGTCATGGCAATTAGTCCTCCTGGACCAACCCCGAGGCCTCTTAGGGTGGTCTCTGATAATGCCACCAGCTCCCTGGGGCAAAACCCAGCCAACTCCTGCTCGGTCCCTGGGAGTCAATATGGCCCTAAAGCAGTGGAAATCAGGGACCTCCCCCACCCGACACTGCCCAATCAAGGCAAAAACCTTGATAGCCACAGATCTTGAATCTACCGGCTCTTTCAATCAAAACTCCAAAACGACGCTATCAGTTCTTTATACTTCGATATCTTAAATAAAGCTGTAACCAACGTTCTGTACCCAGACTGTAGATATTCAAAACCACTGTAACATGAATATTCACTTAATTTACTCCTGTTGGTTGCCTCTTCTGTCTCCACTTCTGGTTTCAGAAAATACAAATTCAGGATCCCAATAGTAGTCTCAAATACTGAGCAACAGAGCTCAGCTAAACAGTTTCAACGGACGTTGTATGCAGAGCCGAAACAAAGCTGAAGCGAAACGGCCCTCCATGCACACTACCAAATAATCACCAGGCACCACAGCATCGGTCTTAATTCCCTTAGAATCTGCACACTCCGATCATAATTCAAGCTTCATTGCTCGTAGCTCGTAGTTCACCTCTAACAGGGCTCAAAGGAAGGGGATTTCAACACTGTAAATAAACAAGTTTAAAAATAAATTATCGGAAAACGACCGAATGCACTAACGATAACAGGACAATAACAGTAGACAAATAAACGATAACGGTGGACTATAGCCAGTGAACGAACAATAGTCAGATGCACAAACAAACTTTAGGTGACTTGAACAACCGACAGCACACCCAGCCTGGTGGCCATCTTGTGGAATCATAGCTACTGACTTTAAAACTAACACATCATAGCATCATACAATGTGCTGTCCATATGAAAATATCTACGTACTCCAAAAGGTAACGCAGAACAAGTACAACACAAGTTACCAGCTATAAATCAAAATCAATAAACAGACAACAACCAGTCACTTATTTCTTCATCCTGACTTAAATACGTCCAGGTAGATGGTTGCCAACTGTTTCATCGCTTGCTCAAGAGTTTCAAAGGAGAAGATTTTATTCTCTTTACTTATCGAAAGCTTTGCTGGATAAATCATTCTAAATTTTATTCCAGCAATGATCAGTTTATTTACTATAGGTGAGAAGTCCCGTCTGCGCTGCCAGACTGCCTGTGGGAGGTTGTGAGAAATTCTAATTTTCTTTCCTTCCCAAGCCACCGAGTTAGAACCTTTAACTTTATTAAGGACGTGTAATCTGCCGAGATAATTTAAACATTTTATAATGAATGGCTTGGGAGGCTCACCATGAGAAGGTAAAAGGCACAGAGCCCTATGAGCTCTTTCAACCGCGTATGCTGAGCCATTTGGAGAGACACCTGCTACATTCTCACAAATAACGAGTAAAATGAATGGGATCCTTTCCTTCTGATTGCTCAGACAAACCAGAGATAATGATGTTGTTTCTCATTGATCTTCCTTCCAGATCTTCTAATTTAGCTTCAAGCAAGCTTCTTATGGAGTGCAGGGACTTCAGGCTCAAATGTGTCGCTCCAATCTTCGATCGAGGATATCAGACTTTCTGCATCGTTAATTCTTTTAGTAACACCATCAATAGTACCTCTGATAATCTCTGAGTCCTCAATCAGGGCAGAAATAGCTTCTTTCAGAGGAGCCAACTCGGCCAAAATTATTTCTTCCGAAAGCGTGGTGTTAAGTGGAGAGGCTGTCATCGTAATACCCCAAAGTTGGGGTTCCTCAGCAGTTTCCAGTAGTCCCCAGTCTCCCCAGTGTACCCCAGAAAAGATGCCCAAAGCACAGACTAAAATAATGCAGCTAGGTTGCTATGCCAGCACGTGGCAAAAGGAAATAATGTTCCCAGGGTAGAATGCTGTGCTGAGCTGCACATGCACAGCATTCTAAAAAACAGAATTAGAACCCGGAGTGTTGATTTTAAAAAAAATGAGTTGTTAGGGAGAGAATCATGGTGGCTGTTGAGGAGAGAGGATGCAGAAAGCGTGGAGGGACAAGAAAGGCTTACCTGGTGGGTTGAAGCTGTCCCTGAGGGCTTGTCTGCATGCCTCCTCTGCCTCCAGCTACTGAAGAATGCATTCTTGCTGTGTGGCATGGTCGGTGGTGCTATCGGAGCACCACAAGAGGAAATAAAGCAGTCCAGTTCCCAGTGAAAAGGGCTTGGTGCCGGTTTTATTTTTTATTTAAAAGTAAAGTTTCGGTCCCCTGGAGGCGGCGGTATCAGAGCCGCATCGTCCCGAGCAACAGACAGAGAGAGAGAGAGAGAGAGAGTTGGCGTTGGGAAGACTCGAAAGACCCTCTGCCATCCGCCATGCTGCCTGTCCCTGAGATGCCCTCCCACTGCCAGCAACACCTCCCACCTCCTGAACCAGCTTCTTGAATTTCAGGATGGGGCGATGAGTCAGCAGCAGCACACCAGCAAAGTGCTGACCACCAAGAAAACAAGCAGAAAGTTATTTATTTTGTTTTATTAAAGTAGCGCTACATAGAAACATAGACTTTGATGGCAGATAAGGATCACTTGGCCCACCTAGTCTGCCCGTTTCCCTACCTACAGGATAAGCTGCAGATCCTAGTTAACAACAGCCTATCTTTTCTTAGCCCTCACAAGAATTGCCTTATGTTTGTCCCATGCATTCTTGAATTCTTCCACAGTTTTAGACCCTACAACCTCCTCAGAAAGGCTGTTCCATGCGTCCACTACCTTCTCTGTGAAAAAATACTTCCTCACATTGCCCCTGAGCTGTCCCCCCTCTATCTTCAAGTTGTGTCCCCTTGTTCTTACACATCTCTTTTTCTGAAAGATGTTACCCTCTTGGATTTTGTTGATTCCACTGAGTTACTTAAAGGTTTCTATCATATCCCCACCCCCCCTTTCCTCAAGGATAAACATATTAAGCTCCTTTAGTCTCTCCTCGTATGGCTTCTCTTGCAGACCCTGCACCATTTTAGTTGCCCTCCTCTGGACTGCCTCCATCCTGTCTATGTCCTTGCAGAAATGGGGTCTCCAGAACTGGATGCAGTACTCCAGATGGGGTCTCACCAACTGTCTGTACAGAGGGATAACAACTTCCTGTTTTCTGCTGGTGATGCCTCTCCCTATACATCCCAGTATCCCCCAGCCCTCCCTACTGCCTTCTCACATTGCTTCTAACCTTAAGGTCATCTGATATGATTACCCCAGATCCCTTTCCATTTTGTTGTTGTTACTACCTCCCCCATTATATAATCTTCCCTGGGTTTTGTTTCCCAGGTGCATTATTTAGCACTTCTTTGCATTGAATCCAAGCTGCCATACTTCTGACCATTCCTCAACCTTGCCAAGTCCCTTCTCATCCTTTCCACCTCCTTGAGTATCAACCCTTTTGCAGATCTTTGTGTCATCTGCAAAGAGGCATACTTTTCCTTCCAGTCCCTCTGCAATGTCACTTATAAAGACATTAAAAAGGACTGGACCCAGTACTAAACCCTGCTGTACCCCACTAGTAACCCCTCTTTCTTCAGAGTGGACTCCATTTACAATTATCTTCTGTGTCCTGTTGTCCAGCCAATGTTTTACAAGGCTACCACCCTGGGACCCACTCCCAGGCTAGTTAATTTGATTATCACTCTTTTGTGTGGGACTGTGTCAAATGCCTTGCTAAAGTCTAGGTAGGCCATGTCCACAGCTCATCCTTCTTCTACTACTTTGGTCACCCAGTCAAAGAAATCAATTAGATTCGTCTGACATGTCCTTCCTGCTGTGAACCCATGCTGCCTTGGGTTCTGTGCCCCACTGGCCTCTAGGTACTTAACAATTCTTTCCTTCAGAAGTGATTCCATCGCTCTCCCTACCACAGAGGTCAAACTGACAGGTCTGTAGTTTCCTGCCTCTGTCTTGCTCCCACGTTTGTGAAGGGGAATCACATCCACTTTCCTCCAATCCTCAGGTACCACACCATCCTCCCATGATTTGTTAAAAAGGGTAGTCAGTGGTGTCACTAGTTCTTCCCTTAATTCTTTTAGAATTCTGGGGTGAATTCCGTCAGACCCCATTGCTTTGGCGGTTAAGGAAATGGCAGAGCGTCATGAAAGGGCAGGCCAGAAAGGGCTGCATTTAAATAATTAAATATTAAGGGTGCGGTGACACCCATGGGGAGGGGTTAATACAGAAAGGCCCATAGAAGGGGAACATGAATATTCATCAGGGTGTGGAACAAGTGGGGCAGAAGGGAAAGAGTGACAGCAAGGCCCCAGTTAGGCCTAGAGATTTAAAGGGGCCCAGTCACAGAATGGCTCAGATTATTTAAAGAGGGCAAACAAGGCCCAAATAAGTATTTAAAAAGGGTCAAGGAGGCCCGCAGTTGTTAAAGGGGCCCAGGCTCAGAGGCCCACAGTTGTTAAAAGGGCCCAGCCATATAAACCTACAGTTGCTAAAGGGGCCCAGCCACATAGGCCCACAGTTGTTAAAGGGGCCCAGCCACATAGGTCCACAGTTGTTAAAGGGCCCAGCCACATAGGCCCACAGTTGCTAAAAGGGGCCCAGCCACATAGGCCCGCAGTTGTTAAAGGGGCCCTGCCATTTAAACCCACCACTGCAGTTAAAAGATGACTAGGCCCAGAACTTGAAGGGGTGACACAAGGTTCAGGACCCATAGCTAAACATTTAGGCCCACAGGTGTAAAAGGGGCCCAGCAGCACAATAGACCCCAGGTATTATAGGAACCTAGCTAGCCATTCAGGTCCACAAGTGTTAAAGGGACCTTTCCAGAAAGCCTATTCCCAACCGCTTTATATCCACAGTAACAGGAGAACCCGATTTAGCTAGAGGGACCCCTTGGTAGTTAGGTCCACTGAAAGCTAGGATTCACCCAGAATAGTAGAGTGCCTGTTTATTTAGTGTGGTCTGGACATTGAGACTGTACAGTTGACCACTGCAATAGGAACTGTGACATTTATCGCATTACTATTCATCCTACGAGCAGTGTAAGTGCCAGAACTGTCTTAGCATTGCTTTGTGGCAGCATTTCAGTGCTGGGAAAGTACCCGAATCAATCTTCAGCAATCTCCAGAGTCACTTCACCAGTGTGCATCCCTGTCAGTCCTCATCAGTTCTTTGGGAATCATCTTCCAGTGCATCCCAGAAGCAGCCAACAGCAACTCCATGAAGAACCGTGCCACAGTCATCTCAAGTTGCAATTCCATGTTCATTGTTTTCCTCTGACAGTTCCCCAAGTATGGCTTGGCCCAGTACAGAATCTGCCATCCGTTTTCTTATTTTGACAGGCGTATCAGAGTAACATCCGAATCATCAGTTCCAGTTCTCTGAGTGATGCTGGTTTGTTGTTTTATGTGTACCCTTGGCTCATCCAGTCTTGGAGCCCAGATGATCTTCGTACTCTGACGTCCAGAGACTTACCTATCTGGACTTCTGTATCCCATGGAGTCTGCATCATCTTTTCATCCAGCAGTCCAGAAGTGGGCTGTGGCAGGGTGATTTGCATCAAATCCTTCACTGGGCAGTCCAGAAGTGAGCTGTGGCAGGGTGATCTTCTTTGTCTTCCTCATCCGGCAGTCCAGAGGTTGGCTGTGGCAGGGTGATCTTCTTCATCTTCCTCATCCTGCAGTCCAGAAGCAGGCTGTGGCAGGGTGATTTGTATTGAATCCTTCACCGGGCAGTCCAGAAACAGACTGTGGCCAGGTGGTTTGCATCGTTTTCCCCTTTCCGGGCAGTCCAGAAGTGGAATGTGGATGGATTTTCTGTGTTTCCATTCTGGCGGCACTCAGTGAGTTCTTAGCAAAAGAAATCTTGACACCTATTCCCATTCCTGCAACCCTAGAGAGGTGGGGTGTGGCTGAGAAACTCATGGTCTGTTAAAAATCCTCTCTGCTTTTCCCTAGTTTCCAGAAAGGTTCTCAGAGCTGCACT
Organism: Neoceratodus forsteri; assembly: GCA_016271365.2. Classification (NCBI taxonomy): domain Eukaryota; kingdom Metazoa; phylum Chordata; order Ceratodontiformes; family Ceratodontidae; genus Neoceratodus; species Neoceratodus forsteri. Next base: position 1,396,265,273 of record CM028129.1, on the reverse strand, counting down.
GGACAGCCAGTTGAGTTGATTCTTGTCATGACAATCATTTTGATTATATTTTCTTCTTGATGACAGAGACAATCCGAACATGCATGAACTGCCATACACCATATGTATAGACTTTTCCTACAGTATGTAGAGTGATTGATAGTGTGCAGTACTCCAGTTAACAGTTAGAAGTGCACCTCATGATTGACTTAGAAAGTTTTGAACTGGGACTAGAGATAGGACACTCTTACAGTGCAGCTGTTATAGCCCATTTGATCCTTTTTCACTAATTTTGTCATAGAGTCACCCTCTCATGGGGATTAAAAGTAGGACGCTCTTACAGTGTATCTGTTGCAGTCAACTCCTTCTTACAGTACTCCTCGTACAGGAGATTAGAGTCTTAGTATAAGGCCTCAGGGCACCAGTAAGATATCAGAAGTAGTACTTAATGCCATTGTACCCCTTTCCTCTTGTCCTTACCCTGTGGTCTGTTGCTCAATAAAATGGTTCATTTCTCAAATCATGCCTCCTGCCTCTCCATTTTAGTGACAGTAACAGTTAGCCAAATAGGAAAATAACTGCCTTACAACCTAGAGGATGTACTTTGAAAATCTGATTTCTAGCATTTAGACAATCAAATCACTTATCCATCTCACATCATCTCTTTCAGATCGCTTTACCATTATCTTACTTTGGGATTGCTTAGAGCATTTCAACCCTCCGGATTTATCGGGAGCTGGATGCAGCGCATGTTTGATGGGGGCATTCTTCATTTCTAAGTCCATTTTCTGCAATGCCCTTAATCCAACCAAATCCCAAGTAAGTCGACAATTATAAGATGCACTTTTAAAATTTAAATTGCCAGTTATAGCAGCCTGTAAAAGACAGTGATAATATTGGAGGCCCGAAGCAAAGCCGGAAGGCTTCTAACTCGACTGAGTCATCACTGGACATCCATTGCTTGCCCACCTGTGGTGTATGCCTTGTGCTGTCCACCATGGGCGCCCCTGTGTGCTGTGCCCTGTCCTTTTGTACTGTACTACTAACCTTTTGCTATTCTTTTGTGTCTCTGCAGGACTTCCAAGGATGGCCAGATGTGTTTGGAGACAGGGCTGCGTCACTGGTGGTACCATGGAGGCACTGGGTGCCCCTAAATCTCCCATACCTCCTATACCTGAGGGTGGGCATTGTGGACACGCACTATAAAGATGAGGTGGGGGACTTGCGGACCATAGAGGAGCCACTGAAGGTATGTTGTACCAGTGCCTCTGGTGCATGTGTGTGTCTTCAGGTGTCAATCGTATCCCCATCACTCATGGCTGTCTTCTCACCTTTCTCTTCCAGGGGTGTCATGGAAAACTCTGTCACCTGGTTCTGCATCTCTGCAGCCTCTCGGACACCACCCTCCAGAATCCAGCAGTGACTCAAAGGATGAGGAGGACTGGGGGGGCAGTGGTGGAATGCTTATGTTGGCCTGTGTGACCCCTGTTTTTTGTTTAGTGGCAGTCTGTCATTACAGATGTTTGTTATGCATTCACTGTTGTCCTCTTCATTCCCAGTGGTGCTGTGTGTCCGCCGTCAGGGTTTGCGGGGGTACATTTTACATCTCAGCTGGCAGCCCACTGTATCTGGCACTGCCAGTGGGTGTGCATGGTTGTGCTGCAGGAGGGTGCACTGGCCCTGCCTCCATCACTGAGACCTGTGATGTGGTCACACCATTGGCATGCATAAGTGGGCCCTGGGGTGGGGTACTCATCTGGGCCATGGGGTGTGTTTGTGTTCATCACAGCACTCACCATGTGTGGCAGCAGCATGCTCTGGCTGGTTCTTGGTTTGTGCATTGTCCGTATGCTTGTGTTGGTGGACAGGTCAAAAGGGGACTGCCTGCATCCATGGTTTCCCATCCTCCACCCTACCCTGCATTCCAGGAGCACTGTCCTGGTGCATGACTAGGGTGGGGGATGGCCTCCCATGCCCATGTGTGCTGGCACCTCTGTGTGCCCATTGCAGTGTGTTCATGGCACCCTCTGTGGCATTCACCATTGCTGCTTGGTGGATGGTGTGCCATACCATGGGTGTCATCATCTGTGTCTATCTCTTCCACTATAGTGCTATGCCTGATGTCCTGCATATTCCCAGGTGCCAGTGACTGCCATGTCCACCACTAGGCAGCCTCTGGGGGTGTCACCCTGTGTCCTGCAGGCTGTGGGGTGCCCCCCCAGTGACATCTGCCTGGTGTTGTGCCTGTGGGGCTGTGTATGCCAGCCATTCCCTGATGCACCTTGTGCGCCTGTGTTGTGCACCTGGGGTTTACAGCTGTCCTCTACCCCACATGTTCCTGCAAGTCCTGGTCCACTAGTGCAGTTTGTGAATCTGCATACAGTACCTCATGCATACTGCTACATGGCCATGCCCTCCCAGTGCATGCGTAATTTCTGTGGCACATAGCTACATGTCTGCCCTCCCTACGCAGGGCATGCTACTGTTCACGAATGCCACTGTGGCATAGTGTGTGCAGTATACTGTTGCGTATGTCACTGATGTGCCGCACATCTGCAGCTGGGGCTTTGTGAACAGGCTCCATTATGAACTGCTGAATGTAAAACTGGTGTAAATCACCCTCTGTTGGCTGTTCCATGTTTTAAATTTATTTTGATCTGTAATTATTTAGTTAAACTACAGATACATTGTACAGCTTGGGATGTATATGTGTTTGGGTTGATTTAATTGTATTTATTGGTTGAATGGGGTGTTAATGATAGGTGGGGTTTTGTTTTAAGGAAGGGAAAGCATCTATGTTTAGGGTTTAGGAGAGTTTATTTTTTTAGTTTACTTAGCTGAGTAGGTAAGATGTGCAAAGATCATGTCTCTGATAGGCTCAGTACTTCTGTGGACCACCTGTGGATGCTTTGTCCCTTTGGGGGCTCCCCAGTAGCCATGCATTTTTTCTCTCTGAACAAAATAAATCATTTCACAACCTTAAAAGAACCTGGGATATACTAAATAGCTTGACTGGGCAGGGTAAAAACAATTCTGGTATCTCTATTCAAACTGTGGCCTTTTTAATTAGTGATACCACACTAGTCTCTGAAGTTTTTAAGCAGTTTTTTGGTAACCTAGATAGGTATAGAATCCCCCCATGGTTTAACTTCTAGTGTCTCAACACAGGTAAATGAGAAGTTACATCCAAATTTCCACTTTAATCAAGTATCTCCTCATTTAATTAAATAATATGTTTTGGAAATGGATCCTTGGCCACATATTTTTCACGATGGCTTAGAGTTTCGAAATATTAAGCTGAGAATAAATTCTTTTTCATATCCTCATTCAGTTTTGTTTAACCTTTCTAGGTCCATTGGGGCTTTTCCTAGTCTTTGGAAGACGGCTACAATTATCCCTATTGTGAAATCTGGTGATTCTACTCTGTTGTCTAATTATCATCCTATTTCCTTGTTATCACACCTATGTAAAATTTTTGGAATGAGTTATTTTGGACCAAATCTCTGATCATTTATAAAAATATAATTTGCTCACTGACTGTCAACATGGCTTTAAACCATTTCATAACACTGAGACGGCCTTGGTGGGGTCCACTAGTGCCATTCAGGGTGCCCTTGACAAAGGGCAAACTGTAGTGGCGCTTTTTGTGGACCTCACCAAGGCCTTCAACTTTGCTGAGCATGGCCTACTAAATGGCATTTTATCTACTCTTCATTTTTCTGATAATGTTATCTCTTGGTACTATGATTATCTTTCTAACAGATCCCATTGCACTTGAGTTGGTGATAGTATCTCTTCTCCCAGCACTATCAGATGTGGGGTACCTCAAGGGTCTATTCTTGGCCCATTGATCTTTTCACTCTATATGAATTCTGTTCCTACTGTGTGCTTCAACTAATCTCTGATACTTTATGCTGACAACGCTGTAATTTATAGCATTGGCCCGAGCGCTAATGATGCCCTGGTTGAGGTTCAATCTGATTTCGATTCTTTCCAGAACTGGCTTTCTTTGAACCATATGGTACTCAACCCAAGTAAAACTAAAGTTATGTTATTTTCAAATAAAGTAATTGAACATGATTCTTTACATCATACTGTTACACAGGATAGAAATGTGATTGAATTAGTACATAGTTTTAAATATCTGGTGATAACCTTTGATTCGATATTAACTTGTGAATCTCATTTGAACAGTTAAGGAAATCTCTTCACCAGAGATTATGTCTACTTTTTAGGGTTAAATAATTCCTGACTAGAGAATCAAGGTTTCTACTCACTCACAGCTTTTTGATGAGGGTTATGGATTATGGCATTATCATGTATACTTCCTTTTCTGGTAAACTTTTTGATAAAGTTAGGGTGACTTATAATTCTATCTTACATTTTATACTTGATGTTCTCTTTCGAACCCACTATTGTCTTCGGCTCAAATGTTCCAATAGTTTGTCCCTCAAAAATAGAATTTTCCACAAATTGGGTACCATGATGTTTAAGGTGAAGAATGGCCTCTTATCTCTAGCAGTATCATCACTGTTTACTAGGTTTTCTAATTCCAGTGGTACTAGGCCCCAGACACAATTTACTTATGTATTCCCATTGTTTCAAACTGCCTTCCGGGCAGAGATTGATTTTATACAGGGCTCCTTTGTGTTTTAACTTGCTTCCTGCTGACATCATAGAAAGCGTGACAGTATGGTCTTTTAAAACAAGACTAAAATATTGGATGATGGATAATGGTATTTGCACATGCTCATATTAAATAACTGGTTACTTATATTTTTTATGTTTTGTGTACCTTTGTACTATCCTTAAATGTTTTTTGTTTGTTTGTATTGATATATATGTTTAAGTATGTTTTGTAACTTGTTGCTGGTGAAAACGGGCAGTTCGCTCATCCAGCTTACAAGCATAAAAAAATAAAAATGAAATGAAATGAAAAGCCTTCAGTGATTATCAGCCACTGTGAGGATTCTCTGGGGATGGCATAAGGACTGCAAGGGGATGCCCAAGATGGCTGATGGTGATGGCAAAATTGGTATAGTGAGGACATGGAGATATGCAGGGAAGAAGTGGAATTATGATAGGGAACCCCCCTGTCATGTTCCCCTCCTTAGGGCTCTGTCTAGTACTAGCAGACATCAGGTTAGCAGGCCAGCTAACTCTATTCCTCCCTTTCAGGCCATTCTGTATAATGCAATACAACTGAGGAATAAGATGAAGTTGATGGAAGGTTGCATCTCAGTTCCTCGGATGATCTTGTTTGTATCAGAGAGACTTGGTTGTTCAGTGTCTCCGACCCTGTGCTGGAATCATTGATTCAGGGTGGGTATTCTATGGTGCATTTCCTGAGGTGTGATCAGGGGGGTGAGATGGCCACTTGTTTTTAGATCCACTCAAGGATACACAGTGTACCCCATGGGAATTTGCAGGTCTTTTGAGTGTGTGGCTGTTAGGAGTGGGCTAGGTGTAGGCTGCAGGATCATCCTTATATATTGGTTTTTGGGGCCTGGAGGTGATTTTCTGCAAGACTGGCAGATTTCATGGTTGACCAGGTAGATCAGCGATGAAACCTCACCCTTTGGTCAACAGCTCCTCCAGTTGATGTTATGACTGGGCCTTACAGAGGCAGTTGTCACTGTTACCCATCTACATGGCCACTCACTTGACTTGGTCTTCTCATTGGGTGTTGACATTAGTGTGGTCAAGGCTGATCCAGATGTTTGGATGGATCATCACATTGTGTTGTTCCCCTGCAAGTCCCACTGTTTAAATATGTACCCATGTGGAGACAGTTTGGTATTGCTCAAAACATAGTTTGAAGCATCACAGACTACAGGTGGTATTGAATGTCTTGACCATAATGACAGCTTGTGCTTAGGGAGCTAGGAAAGCTGTGGAATACTATAACATGGTTCTCATGACTGTCTTGGACTACCTAACACCCTATTATGCCTGTCTCTTGACCTCCTACCAGAGCTCACTATGGTTCTGTGAGGAACTAAGGTTGGTAAAGATGAAGGGATGGAAGTTGGAGCACTCCTGGTGGAGGTTACACTAAATGAAGGAAAAATTGGCACTGAGGACTCATTATGAGGAAAGTGCTGCTGGTGGGGGACTTCAACCTGCCAGATGTAGTGTAGATTGAATCCTTGCAGCAGCAGCTTCAGCTAGAAGCAGGGACATCCTGGACTCTCTGCAGGGGGCATTCCTTAGACAACTAGTCAGTGAACCCACTCAAGAGGGAGCAATACTGGACCTGGTACTGTAACTCACTAACAGGGACAGTATTGCGGATGTCAAGGTGGGAGGCCACCTGGGGACCAGTGATTATTGTACAGTGTGGTTCGATATAAGGACAGCTGTAGAACTCAGCCACACAAAGGTGAGGATCCTGGACTTCAGTAGGGCAGATTTTATAAAGATGGGTGAATGCCTCAGGGATGACCTGGCAGGGGGGCATGGCCTGGGAAGGGTAGAGGAACAGTGGGCTTTGCTAAAATGGAGCATAGTAATGGCAGAAAATCTCTGTGTCAAACAAATGAGCAAAAGCAAGAGGAAAAAAAGACCACTATGGTTCTTGAAAGAGGTAGCTAAAAAGGTAAAGGCAAAAAGGGTAGCATTCAGAAGGTATAAGGAGACACAGAGGGAGGATGATAGGGAGGTGAATCAGGGGAAACAGAGGGAAGCAGTGAAAGCAGTAAGGAGCACAATGTCACAAACTGAAGAAAGAATAGCCCAATAGGTAACAAAAGGGGGCAAGACATTTTTTTAGGTATATAAGTGAAAAGAGGAAGACAAAGGGTAGGACTGTAGGGTTAAAAAGTGAAGGGGTGCTATGTAGAGGGTGACCTGGAAAAGGCAGACATCCTGAACAAATACTTTTGTTCAGTGTTCACAGAGGAAGGAAAAGGGGAGGGACCACAAAAAAGTAACAGAAGCTTTGGAGGAAGGGAGGTGGGCACAAGTCCTTTTTTTGGAGGAGATAGCCCTGAAGGGACTCGCTAATCTGAAGGTGGATAAAGCAATGGAACCAGATGGATACATCCAAGGGTGCTGAAGGAGTTCAGAAAAATACTAGCTGCACCTCTGACAGTCCTGTTTAATAGCTCATTGGAAACAGGAGTGGTTCTGGAGGACTGGAGGACTGGAGGAGGGTGAATGTAGTCCCACTACACAAATGGGGTAGCAGGGAGGAGGCTGGCAGTTATAGGCCAGTTAACTTGACATCAGTGGTGAGAAAATTAATAGAATCACTGCTGAAGAAAAGGATTGGGGAATAGCTTGAATCCAGTGGGTTAAAAGATCCAAGGCAGCATGGTTTCACAGGAGGGAGGTCAAGTCAAATGAATCTGATAAATTTTTTTGACTGGGTGCAAAGAAGTTAGATCAGGGTGAAGCGATGGACATGGCCTACTTAGATTTCAGTATGGTTTTCAACACCTTTCCACATAGAAGACTAGTAAGCAAGCTGGGTAGCTTAGGAGTGGGTCCAAAGGTGGTAAACTGGGTACAAAATTGGTAAGGGGATAGGCGACAGAGGATGGTGGTAAATGGATTTCACTCCAAGGAAGGGAGAGTGACCAGTGGGTTGCCTCAGGGATCAGTGCTGGGACCAGTTCTTTTTAATGTCTTCATGAGTGACACTGCAGAGGAACTGGAAGGGAAGGTCTGCCTCTTTGTGGATGACAATTCAGGGCGGAGTGGAAAGGATGAGCAGAGACCTGAGAAAACTAGAGGAGTGATCAAGGATATGGCAGCTGGGTTTAAATGTGAAAAAGTGCAAAATAATGCACTTAGGCCACAGAAATCCAGTGGCAGAATACAAAATGGGTGGAGTGGTATTGACAACCACCAAGCAGGAAAGAGGCCTGGGCATAATCATATTGGATGACCTAAAGATGGCCAGGTAGTGTGACAAGGCAGTTGGGATAGCTAGTGGGATCTGGGGTGCATAGGGAGGGGTATCACCAGCAGAAAGAGGAAGGTGGTGTTACCTCTGTATAGATCTCTGGCAAGACCCCACCTAGAATACTGTGTCCAGTTCTGGAGACCACATCTCTGGAAGGACATAGACAGAATGGAGGCTGTCCAGAGGAGGTCAACTAAAATGGTGAAGGGTCTGCATCAAAAGCCCTATGATAAAAGACTAAAGGACCTCAATATGCATACCCTGGAAGAGAGGAGGGGAAGGGGGATATAATAGAGACCTTTAAATACCTCACAGGGGTAAATAAGGTACAGAAGGGAAGTATTTTTCAGAAGAAAAGGTGCTCAAGAATAAGGGGACATGCCATGAAGCTAGAGTGGGGGTAGATTCAGGAGAGATGTTAGGAAGTGCTTCTTCACAGAAAGAGTGGTGGATTCCTGGAACAATCTTCCAGTGGAGATGGTGGGGGTGAAAACACTAGCATGGCTCAAGAATGCATGGAAGAGACACAAGGCAATCCACAGTGGAAAGGAAGGGGGGAGGGAGAAAAAGCGGTAGATAAAGTATGGTCTGTGGTAACAATGTAGGTAGAGAAAAAAGAGCAGACTGGGTGGGCCAAGCGGTCCTTATTGGCTGTCAAATTATATATTTCTATGGTGAGTATCAGTAAGCAATCACCTTGAAAAAGACAGAGTTCCTGTCAAGGATGACTGCTGCAAGTAAGAATTGGATGGTTCAGCTTTTTTGCATTGTAGACAGTCTGATTAAGCCTCCCTGTCTTCACGCTTATGAAGCTTTCTTGAAAGATGTCCTCTATTCAGACCAGGATCTCCTGAAGCAGCCTGTCATGGATTGACAGTATCCACTCTGAGAGGGCCACTGACAGTCTACCATTCTGGGCTGAGCTCCACCTAGTTGCTGAAGAGGAGGTGCATCAAGTGATTTCGGGTTTACTCTCAAATTGCTGTTTATTAGCTTTCTGGCCTACCTGGTTGCTGATTTGCAGCCTGGAATCCCTGGGGGGTCAATTTACGTCAAGATTTTCAGGTGTTCCCTGGTGGAGGGTGTCTTTCTATGAGCTCTGAAAATACCATCTGTGGACCCTGATAATCTGGTGAATTACAGGCCTGTCTCGATTCACTCCTTTTTGGGGAAGGTAATCGAGAAGTTAGTTACAGCAGCTTGAGGCACACTTGGGAACAATTTAACATCTACAAGCATCTCCAGTCAGAATTTAGGCTCCATTAAAGCACTGATACTGATCTTGTCAGGGTGCTCCACGATCTTATCATTGCAAGGCACAAGGGCTTTGTTTCATCCTGGTGCTCTTGGATCTTTATCAGCATTTGTCATGGTAGACCATGCTGTATTGTTGGATTATCTGAGGAACTATTTGTGACTCACCAGCACTGTCTTGTGCTGGTTTACATCCTACATCACCAGAAGGGTGCAGCAGGTTGCTCTAGATAATTTCATCTCCAGTGCAACTGCTGCCACCTGTGGTGTTCCTCAAGGCTTGATTCTGGCACCCATTTTGTTTGCTGTGTATATGCTGCTGTTGGATGAGATCACTAGGTGATATGGGGCTGAGTTTAACTGTTATGCAGATGATACTCTGCTCTATCAGTCTCGCACCCCCAGATGGGAGCAATGCAGCCTTGATGTTAGGGCAGTGCTTCTAGGAGATCAGCAATAAGATGGCCTTTAACTGGTTGTGTCTCAACCAAGTAAGAAAGAGGTTCTGATTGTTGAACCAAATCACATGGATCAGCAATAACAAGTGTTGACTCTCCTTTACCAACTTTGAATGGTTGATCACTTCAAGCAGTGCATGTAGTAAAGGATCCTTGGGTCTTTTTGAACTGCAAGCTGACTTTAGAACAGGTGTCGGTTGTAGTCCGAAATGTTTTTTGTCATCTTCGTAGCATTGCCAGAATCAAACCACATCTGGCACCTGCTGATCTGGTGATGATAGTCCATGTCTGTCACCAGCAGACTGAATTAATGTAACACTATCTGCTTAGGGTTATCTGGAGGTTTGATGTGTCACCTACAGCTAGTCCAGAATGCTGCAGCCCAATTGGTGGCGGGAACCTCTCAAAGTGATCACATCATACAGGGCTTACATGATCTGCACTGGCTGCCAATACAGTTGCATATGACCTTCAAGATCTGCTCTTTAACATTCAAGGCCCTGCACAGTTTGGACCCTGGCTACCTGAAAGATTTCTTGTTGTCCTGCACTCTTACTCATCCTCTCTGCTCCATGGATGTGGGTCTGCTCCTGGTCCCACACTCTTGCCTTAAGCAGTCAGGGGACAGTACTTTTGTAGTTGTGAACCCATTGTTATGAAACACGCACACTGTGCAAGCTTTCCTTCTGACAAACCTTGGAGACCCTTAAGACCGCCTTAAAACTTTTTTATTTAGCTAGGCCAAGTCAGATTATTTACAAAATGTATTGCTTATTTATTTATTAGACTTTATAAATTGTTCAGTTGTTATATGTTCTTATGTTGAAAGGCACCCTGAGCCATTGAATAGTCCACCTGTCATCGAGGCACAGGTCAGGAACTATAGGAAAACCAGGAGCAATTATAAAATTTGCAATAAACGTTTTATTATTATCAATAACAGCAAAATAAAAAAATAACAATTGTTGAGTATAACTATTTACAAAGGCAGTACAAACAGAGAAAACAAAGTCCTTCATCTGAGGGTATCTCTAATTTCAAATTTCAGTCTCTCAGTTTCTCTCTAGCAAAAGTATTGATGTTCTTATTTCTGCATTCTGAGCTCATTAAGAAACCAGAACTTTGTAAGTTTCTTTCCTTGCAGGTGCAGCAAAATAGAACAGTGTCCCAAGCCGGCCCCCTGCTGACAGCTCTGCAAATGTTTGTGCTGCATGGCAAGTTTAACCCCTTGAGTTCCAAATAGCTTTTTTCAATTTCTTCAACAATTTAACTATACACATTTTCATACCAAGTAATCCCAGTTTCACATAAAAATTCACTTACATAGCCGGCCCAGTGGCACTGAGGGTTGAGGCACAGGATGCCACATCTCACACCATGGCGGCAACCCAGGTTCAGGAATGGCCTTGGGTCATCGGAGTGCCGCACGGGGGTAGGGTGGGAGCAGGATTGAGCTGTGGCTCTCCTCTCCCTGGGAGGGGGATCACCCTCCCTCAGTCCTACCATCACCAGGTGAAGGCCCGGTGATGGCGCAGGCAGGTAGGGGTGACAGGTAGATTAAGGGCATCCCGCAGTGTCACAGCGTGCTTGTGCCTCCACATGTACATGCTGCGCACCAAGAACACGTGGGCGGGGGGCGAAATCCAGGGAAAAACTCCATAAATATATAATGAAAAAAAAGATTCACATACATTTTTATAACCATAGATATGCAAGGGGGAAGAAAGGACAGAACTGCAAGTGAAGGCAGAGAGTTTGCGAGAGGCGGAGAATTGCAAAACCATCAGAGTGATCAGTTCCTTGGTCTCACAAGAACATTTGGTTGTGCAACCAGATAGACAAGAGACAGAAAAGGAAAGGATAGAATAGATCCTTGCATTTAAACTCTTTCTGAATAACAAATGGGACAGGACCTTATTCAACCCTGTCACACCATCAAATAAATAAAATTGCCTTGTCTTTTGGAACTAATAGTTCTGTAACTGAATGAAATAAGTAGAATCTGAAAAAGGTTGAATTTGTCCCCTCATGGAACAACCACTAATGTAATTGAACCACAAATTGTATACATCAGTAATCCTACATAATATTCCTAGTTGAAGGAAGTTTCCTTTTTCTGGGTAGCTGACTAGATCATCATCTTGAATTCTTCTGCCACATCGATACCATCCATAAGACATGCTTGGAGCCCTTTACAGGAACAAAGCCAGTATCCCCCACCTTACCCATTAGAAAATTGTAGTGAAAATGATGCACTCAGTGTTTTACTAGAGGGATGTGGTGTATAATGCTACTCCAAATCTACCGTGACCAGATTGTATCCCCCCCTCACATGCCTTCTGTTGCTTTTCCCTTGACTGCCTTCCGAGCACATGTCACAATTCCTTATACTCCTCCCTCTCTCTTCCCTCACTTGAGGACAGATGCCTCTCACTGCATCTCCCTCATCTCCAATTTCTGGTTTGGTTCTCTTCCCTGCTACATCACCTGTCTCCATTTTTATGCCCTCACCTTCTCCTACCCCCTCAGAAACGCTGACACCTGCTTCTTCTATCTTCTCCATGCCAAGACCTCTGGTAGTCAGTATGCTTTATCCAATGGATTCAAGTGACTTTGGTATAGTTTCCTTACCTTCATCTGCTGCTCCTTCTTCTTCTGCCCTGAAGTTCTTAAACTTTGATCACACTTGTAACATCTGTACTTGCACTTGATGCCACTTACTCCCTCTCTTCCCTACTCCCTAAGCCTCTTACCTCACTCTCATCCCCTACAAGTCCCTTGTCTTTCTATCTAGGTTTGATTATTTTCCCAGCCACTCATGGCTTTGTTCATCCTTGCTGTACTTAACCAAAATTTTATTTATTTAGTTTTTGTTAATCAGGTAGGTACACTAGACAGCATAGCTGCCTATTTTCAGGTACAACCCGGGAGATTACAACAAAGGGTACGTAGGCAATAGTAGATACAAGAAAACATCATGGGAACAAGTAGAAGTCAGACATAGTACACTTATACGAAATTTTCAGCAATGACAGTACATTTGCAGGAATCTATATATAGTAACAAAACAGAAATATAAGTGCAAATAATTAACAGTCATAAGTCATACAACTAGTGAGTAAGTGCTAGAAGAGAGGAAATAACAAGATTTCCAGGAAGGTTTGAGAGTAGTAGAGGTTGGAGCCGGTAGGCAACTAGGAGGAACCAGTACAGGAGTGGGTGGATAGAGGACAGGAGCAGGGTTCAAGCTTAGAAGAGCCATACAGGCTCCTGTTTGAAGCTGTGGAGAAGGGAGATTCTTAGACTCAGTGGAAGGGAGTTCCATAGTTTAGGGGCCCAGCTAAAGAAAGCATTCTCCCCCATTTTGGTTTTACATCTCGGTTGGACAAGAAGAGATTTGTCAGCTGATCTCAGTGGGTAGGCAGAGGTCACAGGTTTGAGCAGTAGAGCCAGTTTGTCAGGTATCTGGGAGGAGATTATATTCTTTATAAAACAGTAGGAAGTAAACTGTCAGAAGGCTGAGGGGGTAAACCATCCCAGACTGGAGCATAATGTGCATCGGTGAGTAAGTTTGGGCAAAGACAAAGCAAAATGGCAAATGCTGTTGTAGCAGACATCCCACTTTCGGAGGAGCCCTCCAGTATTTGCCAGAAAGGCTATTAACCCATACACCAATTTGGGTCTCAGGATCCCCTGTGCAATGGCCATCCTCGCTGTGTATGTTAGGCTATGTCTCACCTTATATGCCAGTCTAAGTTGAATATTGACAGATTTAATGACTGAGGCTAGGTGCAGGTCAAAATCCAAGGCAGGATCAAGGGTTACGCCTAGGTATTTAAAAGAGGTAACTGTGTTAAGTGGAGAGCCATCAAGTGCTCTGATACTTAATGGTTGGATGCAGGACCAAATTTCTGAACCTGAACTGAAGAGCATAGTCACCGTTTCATTTTTATTTAAGACAAGCTTGTTTTGCAATAGCCAGCTCTGAAAGGTATTGAAGTTACTATTGAGATTCAGGTTGATATCTGAGAGATTTGAGGAGGATGAGTAAAGAACAAGATTGTCTGCATATAGCAGACCTGAGCAAGCACCAGTGAGTGGTCGGATGTCGTTTATGAAGATGTAAACAGAAGAGGACCAAGAATCAAACCCTGGGGCACTCCAATCCAAGTAGGAGCAAGAGGGGACTTAGCATCTCCAATCTGGACAAATTGTTGCCGCTTTGAAAGATAATTTTGGAACCAGGCGGTGACAAAGGGTGAGAAGCCTAGGGATGACAACTTTGATAGGAGCAGCAGGTGGTCAACTAAACCAAACGCTTTTGTAAGATCAACAAAAGTAGTCCCAGTGAGAGAGCCTTTGTCCATAGTGAGTCTGACATCATTTGTTAACTGTATGAGAGCAGTGGATGTACTGTGCCCACGTTGGAAACCATGTTGGTCAGGGGTGAGGAGTTTGAAGGAGTACAGGTAATCCGAGACCTGGGCTGCAACAATTTTCTCCAGTATTTTAGAGATGGTGGAGAGGATGGCAATAGGGCAGTATCTATCCAGGTTAGTGGTGTCCCCCTTTTGTAGACCGGTACAGCTCGAGCAATCTTCCAGAGGGAAGGGACATGTCCTGTAAGAAGAGACTGGTTGAAAAGTCTAGTCACTGGAGAGACTACAGACGGTGCAACGGTTCTTAGGAATTTTGGTAAGAGTCCATCTGCCCCTGCTGATCCAGCAGGAGAGATGGACTTAAGTAAATGGTAAGATTTCACTCTCAAAGATTGGGTGAAGGGTGAAAGATGGGTTGGAAGGTTTAAGATTATCCTGCGGAGTGACAGGTAAAGACTCAGAAGGTTCAGTATAGGAGGAGAGGTCAGTGAATCTGGAGTTAAGAGCCTTGGCAATAGTGAGCAGATTATTGCAATTACAACCATCCATGACCATATCAGAGATGGCATTGCACTTGTTTTTCCCTATGATGATGTTAACATGACTCCAAAAACCATGAGAGTCACTGACAGATGTACTAAGGAGCTGACGGTAGTAATTGCCCTTAGCAGATCTGATGGAAACCTTACATAGGTTTCGGAGTCTTCTGTACTCCACCCAGTCCGATGGGGACTGGGTTAGCTTAGCTTTGTTTCAGGCTTTATCCCTCTTTTTGAGAGAGGACAGGAGTGAAGAATTTAACCAGCGGGTAGCAGATCCCTGGATGTGGCACCTTTTTACTGGAATATATTTGTCTTGAAGGTTCAAAAGCATGGTAAGGAGGTATTGAACAACATATTCGGTATTACAAGCATTACTTAGAGGTGCCCAGTCCATGTTCTGTAGCTCCAAGATTAGGTCTCTCTTATCCATTTTGGAAAAATCCCTGAAAAGAATTTCTCTGGGGGGTGGTTTAGGGGCCATAGCCTTCCTAACACAGTAAACTGGGGAGTGGTCACTGACTGAGTCTGGTAAAACTCCAACAGCACTGATCCTCTCAGGCCTGTTGGAGATGACCCAGTCTAGAAGAGACTGGAGACTGCTGTTACTAGCCTGTCTGGTCGGGAGCGTGACCAGTTGAGACAGGTGTAACCTGCTGAGTTCAGCAGCATAGAGATTAGAGTTTTTCCCTAGCCAATCCAGGTTAAGGTCCCCCATAACAATGAGCTCTTGTCTACCCTTTAGCGAGGAAAGATGGTCAATCACCTTGGTCAGGCCTGTTAGTCTATTTCTAGGAGGGTTATAGATGCACACTACATTTAGCTTCTTAGTGAGACCTAAGGTAATAATTATATGAATAGTTTCATATAGACAGGTAGTGTTGACTGGGAGGACCATAATGTCAAGGTCCTGTCTTGTATAAAACAAACCACCACCACCCTTTTTAGCATTTGGACGATCACATCTGTGAAGTTTATATCCATTGATCCTACATAATGAATCTGGTATATGGGGTTTTAACCAAATCTCAGTTAGACCTAAGACATCAGGGGAGTTGTGAGCAATCCAGGCTTCAAGCTGTGCAAAATTAGCTGACAGACTTCTAATGTTCATATGTGCAAGCCTAAGCTCCTTTTCTGTGAACCAATAAGATGGGTTCTTGGGAGCGATGCTATCAGGAGGGCCCGGGTTAGGTTCAATATCACCGGAGAGAGAGAGAGAGAGAGAGCGATGACATAGGGGTACCCAGGTCTCAAGGAGAGAGGTTTGGATTTTTCTTCCACCTGTTTTAATTGGTTTCCTGTACATGGACTTCATGCTTGCATAATCATCAGCTATCAGTGGCATAATGGCCCTATACTACTACTATACATCGGTACACCTTTGCACATTGCCTAGTTTTGCATATCTGACAGTGTTTTACACTTGAGCACTGTTTTACTATTGATTTTGGGTAATGATTTTTTAATCATGGTTTATATTGTGTTCCTTATTCCCTTCTTCCAGAGTGCATATGGAAATTAACTGTTCTCTGCTCACTATGCAATCCTGGAAAAAAGGTTAAATAAACACATAAACATGCCATTTCTAAACATTCATGTAGTATCGATTTATAATTATTATTGATCAATACTCAAAATACTCTGCTGTTTGTAAATCAGTACATCATGTCATTACTGCTTTCATGTAATGACACATGAAAAAGTAAATTGTTTAGGGCTATTGCACATTTCTAAACATTTTCTTTAACATGGTGTCGTCTAACCTATTTCATGATGATTTATGCAATATTTAACTTTCTGTACTTTTATCTTATACCTTTAATTGTACTGCAAACAATTCAATCTTCTTTCAGGTAACTTATTATCTTCCTTGTTTTCATTGGAAGATCATAAATATTAAATTCCTAGCCTTACTAGTTCCAAAGTTAGGAACTGATCCACAAACTTTTCCTGGACCATCTGCACATGCAGATGCCAAGGAAATACCATGAACAGCCCCACACATGGACCACTGTATGGGATGCATGTACAGAGTTATGTACAGTCTCGGTACACCATCCCACTCCACCTGTGCCTTTGCCATATGCAAGCTTCTGTGATGGAGATGGGGCTGCACAACCATACAATCCACAGCATGAGTTCCAGTGATTATCATGAGTGAGGAGGAGGGCAACAGCATTATGCCACCCAGGGGGCAACAGTAATGCCTATCTGCCCAGCACAGAAGTCCCCTTAGGCTCTCCCAGTCTCTTCTGGGGTCTCTGGTGCTTGCATGCTACCTGCACTCCAAGCTGGCAAAGCGAACTTGGGGCATGTACAGCATTTTTGTTCATTTTTAAATAAAATGGTCTCCCTTTATAGGTTACAGCAGTCTTTGAAGAGCTGCTGTATCCCATAATCCCTTACTCTGCCTGCGCAGGGGATCCACTCTAGCACAGGCCTGGGCATCCCACTGGGTGCTTAGTATCCAGCCCCACTCCACTGGCAGAGGTCCTTGCAGGACCTTTGGCAGACCTGTTTAATGCCTCACTACATTTGGGGTGTGTACCTCAGGACTGGAGGATGGCACATGTGGTGTCCCTCCACAAGAGTGGCCCCAAGGATGAACTGGGAAACTACAGACCAGTGATCCTCACATCCATCATGGGTAAGCTAATGGAGACTATCCTGAAGGAAAGGCTGGTGGCCCTCCTAGAGGCAAAATGACTACAGGACAGCAGACAGCATGGCTTCATATGGGGCAGATCCTGCCAAACCAACCTGGTGGAGTTCTATGACTGAGTAACTAGGCAACTGGACAGGGGCCATGCAGTGGATGTCCTGTATCTGGACTTCAGTAAGGCATTCGACTCGGTGCCACATGGAAGGCTGGGAAGTAAGTTAGTAGGCACAGGGGCAGGTGCAAAGCTGGTGAGATGGGTAGGGAACTGGCTTCAGGGAAGGCAACAGAGGGTGGTGGTGGGTAGGGAACTCTCCACCCAAGGGTAGTGATGAGCGGTGTTCCACAGGGCTCAGTGTAGGGACCAGTGTTGTTTGGGATATTCATTTGCAGACATATCATTGGACATCAAGAGCAAGATCAGTCTGTTTGCTGATGATACCAAGGTAGGAGCAGTGGTGAATGACCTAGGGGATGGCAGGGGTTGCAGGATGATCTGGCAAAGCTTGAAACCTGGTCAGACACCTGGCAACTGGGGTTTAATGCCAAAAAGTGCAAGGTGCTGCATTTTGGGATGAAGAACCCAAGGAGGAGTTACCAGCTGGGGGGAGTGCAGCTAGCCCAGACAGAGGAGGAGGAGAAGGATCTGGGGGTGCTCATTACAGGGTCAATGAACAACTCGGCACGATGTAGGAAGGCATCTGCAAAGGCCAACAAAATGCTGGGTTGTATTGCAAGGGGTATATCCTCGAGGAGGGAGGAGGTGATTCTGCCACTGTATAGGTCATTAGTTAGACCACCTGGAGTACTCGTGCAGTACTGGCGCCAGTATCTGAAGAGGGACATTAAGTTACTGGAGGGTGCAGTGTGGGGTGACAAAAGATGATCAAGGGGCTGGGGACTTATCATACGAGAGGAGGCTGAGGGAGTTGAACATGTACTCACTGGAGGAGAGAGGAGGGACGAGGGGACAGATTGAAACCTTTAAGTACATGAAAGGAATAAACAAGACAGGTACAGAGGGCTGTTTAAAGTAGGGAAGGAGGACACGAGGGGCCATGATATGAGACTGGAGAGAGGAAGGTTCAGGAGGAGATGAGGAGACCTTTTTACAGAGAGGGAGGTGGCTGGGTGGAATGCGTTACCTGCAGAAGTGGTATCCAGTAGAACAGTGGACTACTTCAAAAGGGGATGGGACAGGACAAGGGGGAGGGTCAATGAAGGGGAAGGGTGGAAGGGTGGGGCAGCTGCAGAATAAGGGGTGCTAGCTGCACATTCGAGCAGACTTGATAGACCTCTAGGCCTTTATCTGCTGGCAAACTTCATAAGCAAAAAAAACAGATAGAGCTGTGTATCATCTGCATAGCAGTGAAACCTCAGCCCATATCATCTTGCAATGTCTCCAAGGGGCATCATATACACTGCGAACAACATAGGGGGCAGCACTGAGCCCTTAGGGACCCCGCACAGCAGAAAGAATGGATCAGAGGAAAAAACTCTGGATACCACCCTCTGATACCTGCTGGCTAGGAAAGATTGAAACCATCTGAGAACTGTACCAGGCCACAAATAGCCTTCAGGTACTCCAGCAGAACCCCATGGTCCACAGTGTCAAATGTTGAGGATATATATATATATATATATATGCAACAAGGCAGTGTTTGATGATAATTTTATCCACATGAGTTTTGGAGACCTCGGATGACCTCATGAGTGGCAGGATGAAGCATAGCCATGAGTGAAGTGCCTCTGAGGTCACCAGAGAAAGCATGGATGAAAAATGTATTCAAACATTGCCCTTGTTACATAGTCAATATATGCAGTGTAGTCCTTCTATATTATTTGATTTTAAATATATGTACTATTGATGATATAAAAAAATTGTGAGGAATGTAAAGCTTTCGGACTGGTCCACAGTAGGGATGCTTACAATTGGCCATTTCTGATAGGACGTTTGAGGAATTTAGGATTTTCTAATTCCAAATCTGACTCCAATTTTGATTCTAAATGGGTCTTGGAATTGGAACCACAATCGGATTTGGAATCCTATTTCCCAAATCCTAATTTCCTATGTAAAAACCTGTTTTAGCCTTTAATTTTGGAATTAGGATTTTCAGACTGCAATTCTGAAAATCCTAATTACAAAAACTGGGTAGGAATCCAATTAATCTGATTCCATGACTCAGAATATAAACAAGTCTAGTCCATTTAATGTTAGAATCTGATGGTAAGCTGACTGATGCTTCAGGGGAGGAAGGCTAGCGATGTGTGGAGTGTGTGAATAAAATTACACTGAGAGAATAAGCTTTTTTTTCTCATTTGGGATGTAGAACCAGGCCATATGATTTATTTATCCTGCATTTTATCTGTCACATGCAGTACATTATAAATAAGTTCCTAACCCTAATGGTTTCAAAATGATCACTTTTCAATGAAATCATGTTTTGTGACAGTAAACTTTAGGATCATTATCAGTAAGGAACCCAATTAATTTTAATGAAAGCGTTGAGTCAGATTTACATGGATTAAGAGTATTAAAACACTTTTGGTTTGTCAATACATGTCAGTATACATCAATATACATCACATTATGGTTAAAAGTTATTGATGGGGGGCGTGGGTTGACTGGTTAAGATGGTGGTTGCCTTTTAGAGCAGCTCCCAAGGTCACCAACTAACTTCAGCTATAGAACTGTTACAACTGAATTCTGTAAAATGTATTTATAACTGATGTGCATCGGAGATTCATGGCTTTGCAAAAACTGCAGAAGAAGCAGGCATTGTTGAATTTTGAAGCTGCTGCATTGCCACAAAGAATTTCAGAGGTTATGTAGGAGGGCCGCACCCTTACTAGAGGAATGATGACTGGCGGGAACTTGACAGCTGAGCAATCAGAGTGGCCAATCGTCATGTTAATTGCTAATCTGCAAAATGAGATACAGATCGGGTTTGAAAATATCTCGGCACAAATCTTGTATGTCCAGAACATCATTAAAATGCTGTTGAAAACTGTATCTATGCACTCTACATGACTAACAAAGGTCGAGCAACATGTCAGTAACCATGAAGATCAGTTAGCTGTCATTTACAAGGATTGCGACAGTCTACAAACCTCTGTCACTGACCTACATCTAAAGATAGATGAACAAGAGAACCAAAACTGGTGTTCCATTCTTAGACTGGTGGGAATGCCCAAGCGGGTTGGAAGGCAAGAGCCCTGGCCCAACTGTTCAGAAATGGATATCAGAGAAGCTGGGCATTGATGTCAGTGCAGTGGCATTTTAAACTGAGCGTGCACATTGGATTGGCCACTGACCCAGAAATGGAGAAAGACCCCGACATTTCCTCCTGAAGTATTTATGCTACGCAGACAAGAAACTGGTGCTGAAGAATGCTAAAGTGCACAGTCCTATACAGTTGGAATCTGGCTGTGTTAATATCTTTCAAGACTGCAGCCAAGAGCTCCAGACAAAACAGCAGAAATTCAACGGGGTGTAATCAGTACTTCATGAAAGAGGCTGGGAATTTGTACATCTGTACCCCTCCCATCTTTGGGTCAGCAGGCCAGGTAAACCTCCTAGATTTTTCACATATCCACCGGAGGCTGAATCATTTGTTAATGTACAAGGGACAGCTGTAGAAGGGAGATGAGGCACCTACACCATGGGACAGGTGACCTGAAACTCATCAGACTATTCACAGTGAGTAGCCAAGAGGTAGAGCCTCTGGGGAAGGGATGTTGGTGCGCGATATCTCTTTGGTGTTTTTGGTGTGTCCAGTGGATGTGAGCGCTGCAGAATGCTCCTGTTCCTGTGCTAAATTATGTATATATTTTAATATTTTTTATGTAGTAACCTCCCTTTCTATCAGATCCTAGGTGCAAACTCCCAACTAGCCTCAAAGCTGACCAATTGTGTAGTAATTTCAGCTTGCTCACATCACAGTTTTTTAGTGGTGCCATTCCTTTGTCACTGACCATGTAGTCAGTGTTGTGTCACACTCACAGGAGTGAAACCACTTGGCCAGTTTGGGACTCAGTGTCATGCAGTGAGCCGTGATTATCACTGAGAATTCCAACACAGCATGAGTGAAGCCTGTAGTATCATCTTGTGGCATCTAAGGACCATGTCTCGTGAGGAGATGGGGCCCTTATGCATATCAGAGGAGTTGTTTTTTTCCTCTAAATTCTTCCACTGCTTGCTTGTGCACAGGTGAGAGATGGATCTGCAAAGACTGATGTCACTTGGCTGTTTATTTGGTATGTAATGTAACTCGGTATGGAAGTATATTATGATAGAGAACTTTGTGATGTCTCTGGGGAAACATATGTGGCAAAACATAAGATTTCACCTGCTCTTCTGTCTGAACTGGCTTGGGTGAATAAAATAATGTTCTTTTGAACTCACTTATTCATAACCGTGTCCTTACTGTAAGGGTGAGAGCTGCACCTATTTCTGCAGATGTGCTGGTGGTTCTGTGTGGTTGGCGGCAACTATCAGCTGGTGAGCTATGCAACAGCTTTCATTATTCCTCATCACCTCCCCTGATCATGAGGAGTTATTGATTTGGACTGTGGGTGTCAATGGGGATAGGTCCTTTATGCATTGTAATCGCTGGTGTACTGTTTGTAACATTTGCCTGAACTGAAGCATGATTGTTATAGCTGATTGCTCTGGTTACGATAACTCCCTACCATTGAATCACTGCAGATCCAAAATACAAGCTAGAAAATTAGTTGTGACTTTTTTGACCAAGCAATAAAAGTGTGCACATTTTATAATCCTCCATAGGAGATATGTTGGAATGTGTCTGAATCTAGGTTGCAAGATTCCACCCTGTAGACAAGCACTAACGTGGGCTTTGATTTATTTGGTGCAAAACAAGCACATAAAATTAATATTAATATTTGTAGTACAGTACATGAAAATCATACCCAAGATCAAGATGAGTCAAAGTTCATAGGTGAAGGTGTTGTTTTTCCATTTCTTACCATCTCAACTTAAATTCACACTGTCACAAACTCACTCAGCTGGTCAGCCCTCTACTCCCAAAATGCCAACCTCTGAGCATATGATTTGTGTGCAGTGAACAGACAAGGTAACCCTCTTGTCTGTTTGGTGGGTTCAAGTCACTTTAGTCTCAAGCTCTGAAGGGATTCAAGCTGATAACTTCTTGTTAGCGTACCCAATTATCAGGCTCAGATAATTCTGTCTTCAAGGGGCCAGACATCTTTGCCTATGGGCACCCAACCAGGTCTTTCAAATGAACCCTTAGAACTCAATGCAAGACTTTTAGAGAACACTATCCATTTTCCAGTTTGGTATACAATAAGCCCATACACAGTGTTACTATAACCTTTAAAAGCTCCACTTAAAATAAAAAGAAATGTCAAGGCACTCCAGCAGTTGCATTTGTAAAAAAATATCTTTACTTTAAAAATATCAAAACAGAACAGTAATTACAGAACAAATATATATCCCAACACATACAGCCTTAAAACAAACAGGAAAAAAAAGTACAGTTCCTACAATGTATAACTTCAGACTGATATAATCTAATGCTTACTTTCTTTCAGTGCTTTTAGGGTCTCTCTCTCCTCTCAATCAGGAATATTTTCTTGTGTGTCTCTGTCAGGTTCTTTCAGCAGTTAAGCACACTTCTGAGCCGGCCTTCTCATGAGGTCACTAACTCCGCCTTGGTGTATCAAACACTATATTTTACAATACAGCGTCTCCAAATAAAATATTTAAAAAAACATATGAGATGACCTCACTGACTTTCCTCTCCACAGGTTAACTGGTCAGAACTGATTTGTGCTCTGCTACACATACAGTACATCTCAAAAGTTTCTTTGATCTAAGTCACTGTATTCAAAGCAAAAAGTGTATTGGCCTCTTTAATCCCGTCTGGACCTTGGAATCTACACCTCAGGTCTTTCTGATGTAATTCAAGGGTTCTCCGGGAAGTGTATTTTAGACCTTCCAAATCTGACTGGGTCCTCCCTGGCTAAGACATCAAACCTCTTCAATGTCCATTCTGGTCTGTCTCCGATGCCCCTCCCCACAAGTCTTTCCTGGTAACTATGCAAGTCAAAGGATCTCCCTGAGGGCATTATGAATGGCTAATCTTATTTCCTGGGATGAAAGCAAATTGACAAGGTAATTGCACCCCAGATCTCTGCAGTTTAAAATACCTCCTGTCCTTTGAACTTATCTCTGGGGGGTCTTGATGTGTCAGTTCCAGTAAGACAGCCTTTTCCTTGAACTGACTTTCCCTTCACATATTTTATATGCAATAACAAAAATTAATACAGCACTCGAGCACTCAGAGCTGGCTGTCTACGTCACACACACCATGTACATAAAGGGCTTAGGATTAATCATGATACACAGTTTTATTGTGGTAACCCCTCCACCTGAGAGCAACACAAAGGCAGTTGGGCTCAACTGCCCTCTTGAATATACAATTGATAACCTAAGTAGATAAAACCAAGGTATATTTTTATGTATGTCCCAATATTGGGTTATACCCTGACTTTTTATTTAAATATAACCTAATTCAGTTTAAAGTTGCGCTTCCGCCCTCAGAGGGGAAGTGGAAGATCCTCTACAGTTATTGCACATAACTGATCCTTTGATCAACTTAGATGGTCACTTTTATTTTGGTGCCCCACTAAATGTTGGTACAAAAATCTATCACTGCTGTTTGATGGGGAAGTTGGCACAGGCAAGGTTGTGCCCAACTTTAGTTATAGGAGGAGAGGGTATAAAGAAAGAGCTTTTGTTCAATATATGTTCTGCTTTTGTTATGGGTTGTGGGTTATGAGGGAGGGGGAGAGGAGGGGGCCTATGTTTTAAAGGTTAAAAAATGTGGAGGTTTAGTGCACAGACACAGTTATAGCAGCAATTTACAATAGTATTGTTGAACAAGACATGGGAGATCACAAGGCTCGTGGAGATCACAAGGAGCCTAAACCACTATTTGACTATGGCTGAATAAATTAACATATTAACCTGGAATGTGAACAGATTGAAAAGAGTGGTTAAACATAAAAGGGTACAGACCAGGGTTTGGAAGCTTAAAGGGGATATATTAATAATGCAGGAAAGCCATATGACTGAAGGTGAAATGAGTAAAACTGCAAAATGTTGGGGGGTGCTTGGCATGGTTCATGCTTTAATGCTAGGGCCAGAGGTACTGCAGTGCAGCTGAGGCAAAATTTCCTGGGCGAAGTCACTATGGTAAGAAATGACCCAATGGGGAGGTTCACACTTGCCCACATTTAAATGCATGATGGCTCGGACTTTTTGGCGGGTTCAGTATATGGGCCCAATACTGATGATCCCTCTTTTTACCACAGGCTGCAACTGGAGAGGGTGGGACTACCAGAGCCATGGGTGCTGGGGGGAGACTTAAGCTGTGTCCTAGACACAATCACAGATAGATCAAGCACCATCCCAATGCCACGTACTAGATGCGCCAAGGCATTGGAGGTTTTGATTAACACATACTCCCTAACTGACTATTGGAGGCATAGGAACCCCTCATCCCGGGTCTGTAGTTTCTTCTCACATGTCCATGCCTCATATACCCATATTGATCAGTCATTGATAACTTCATCACTGTTGGGTGCTGTACTGGATGGCCAGTACGAGCCTATTATAATATTGGATCATGCCCCACTGCGCCTCCACTTATCCGGGGGGGGGTCAGGATCCCCACAACCTCCTACAGCCTGGTGTCTAGACCCTATACTTCTGAAACAACCAGAGTATCAGACAGCTATCCGTAGTGGAATTACAGAATATTTAACACACAACAAAATGGGTGATACCGCCCAGTCAGTAAGGTGGGATGCCCACAAAGTAGTTATCAGAGGATTGATGATTGCTTTTGCTAGTCGGCAGCGAAAAACTCAAATGGCTGAACAGCAATCACTCAAAGCCAAAATTGCTGTAATGGAACAAGATCACATGGGAAACCCCTCCAGGCCACTTTACTATAGATTACAAAAATTGAAATGGTGCTATAATAGTACAGCCACAGGACAAATAGAAAGGTCAGTACTCTTCACACAAGCAGGGCAGTACTTTGACGGGGATGGGGGGAAATTAGTAGCATGGCAACTCAAAGAGCAAGAAGGGGCCAGGACTATTGCACAAATACAATTAGATGGTGGGGCCATTAGTACTGATCCCAAAGAGATAGGTGAAGTATTTTATCAATTTATATGCAGGAGGCCTACCCCACAGTGCAGGAATTGGATAACCCATTTGCCAAAGCCCCAGTTCAACCGGTGGACAGTGCCACATAGTCTATGTTAAATAACCTTATAAATAAGCCAGAAATCAGAAGTGCCATATGTTCTCTTAGAGGAGGTAAGACTCCAGGATCTGATGGGCTCCATGTAGATTTTTATAAAATATTTGTGGCAGATTTGGTGGAACCTCTTTCCTATATGATTTATGAAAGCCTTGACACTGGTACATTGCCCCCCTCCATGTAGTCTGCCACAATCACTGTGCTTCCAAAACCAGGTAAGGACCCCTTGAAATGTGCTTCATACTGGCCAGTCTCCCTGTTAACTGCTGATTACAAGATTATAGCAAAAATACTGGCCTCCCGATTACAGCCAGTGTTACAGCAAGTAAGTAAGCAATAAGACATGATGGGGTGTGCATGGAACAGATTTTACCGCACACACAGGGGCATAGTGAGGCATGAGGCCACAGGCAGAGTGCCTTAAGCCCCTGGAAGTATGGTAAAATATGTTCCATGCACACCCCTGGAGTGTCTTATTGTGCTTATAAAATATGGCTCCTTTTTTTCATTTATTACAGTTAGAAAACTAATGTTTCTATGTAGGAAAATCTGATTTGCTTAAGCAGATTTATGATAAAATAGTCCTTCGGTCTTGTAAATAATTATGTCATTATGCTCCAAAAGTTGATGTGCCATACAAACTTTGTCCTATACTGGCACCCATGCCAAACTATCATTGAACAGAAGCATAAGATGAGCCAGAGAAGTATAATCACTACAATCACACCAGTCAATCACTGAAGGAGAGCATAAGATGACTTCTAGTATAAATACAGCCAAGCACATTCTGGTTCACTTACAGTTTTTGGATCTGGGTAGAGTCGCTCCCATATTACAGCCAATGTCTGTTCCCCGTCAGTGTGATGGACACTCCGTAAACAGCAGCAGGAGAACTCACTCCCGCACCCTGCACCAAACAGTCCAACATAGAACAGGATGGCATCTGAAGCAAGAAGGACACCAGAACCGTCCATCCTGCAGGTTGAAACACGACCAACGGAAGCATGGATTGGGAGCTGGAGAAGCTGCAGTGCTAGCAGAAACTATTTTAATTTATATACAACTAAAATATATTCATAGTTAAAAGGATAACATTTACTTTCCTGGGATTTTGTTTGGAGCAGTCCATATTCTTACCCTGACAGATCAAGCAGCATTGGCTAGGGGACAGAAGTACTTCCTTTCACTTTCCCCCCTTGCTCAAGAGAAGTGAGCTTGGGATTATCAATAAAAAAATAAAAGCAGCAACAGATTTTGCTTCAACAAATGCGAGGCCAGGAGATGGAGTGCAATCACTGACAGAGACACAGAGAGAGCAGGAAAGTGACAGCACCATTGCCAGGTGAGAGAATGGGCCAGATGTGTTACCTGAGAGATGGGATCAGCTAGTAGATTTTTTTAAAATCAGTTTTAAGTGTGACCCGTGTGCAGGGCTGTTATTTTCAATAACAAGTACATTCTATGGAATTTTGGGGGGTGAGTGACTTGTTTGTTTTAACTGGAAATGGCAGCACGTTGTGATCGGTAACGTTAGAAAAAAAATGGCGGCATTTTAAAAACATGAATGGTCTAAAAGCACACTGATATTTTTTTGTTCTGTGGTCCTGCTTTATAGATCTTGTTTTTACCTGTGTATCAAACGGATTTGATGCACAGGTAACAATCAATCAGAATGCAGGACTTTCTCTCCCCATTTTATAATACACAGCGATCAATCAGGTTTTATTAAGGGCAGACAGGGAAAAACTAATGTCAGGTGAGCCTTAGACATCATACACAGGTAGTCCAGAATGGCAGCAGAGAATGTAGCAGCGGTCCTTACCCTGGTTGTGGAAAAGGCTTTTGACCGTGTGGAGAGGGGTTACATGTTTGAAACGTTAGGCTGATATTGAATGGGCACAGAGTTCATAAAATGGGTGGGGGACCTTTATCATGCTCCCAATGTTCAAATTTTAATAAATAGAGGCCTGACATCAACCTTTTCCCTTACCCGTGGTACCATGAGGGGTGTCCATTATCCCCCTCCTGTGTGTTTGTTCTAACCTCATTGAGGCACACGCCAACACCAGGAATCCAGATCTGAGAGAAGTCAGGGTGAGCACAAAATAGCACTCTTTGCCAGCAATATCCTCTTGTTTCTTCAGAACCCATTGTCTGGTATCCTGGCAGTGCATGACTTATGTAAGGAATATGGCCTTATCTCTGGACATAGGGAGAACAGAACGAAAAGTGAGCTCCTGCTGCTGGGGAATAAGCACTGAGATTTCCTTGACAGTAATCCTATGGGCCTCCAAGTGGTTAATGTTATCAAATACCTGGGTCTCTAGCTTACCTGCTCACTCACAGCCCACTATACGTACAATTATATGCTGTTGCTTAATACCTTGAAATCAGACTGTACCAGATGGTATAATTTGCCCTTGTCTGTAATGAGCAGAATCGATGTGGTTAAAATGTGCACACTCCCCAAATGTTTGTATGTGTTCCCAAATCTTCCCATTCATGTTCCATCAGCGTTCTTTCAATCTATTGATGCCTTGATTCATGGGTTTGTATGGACTAACAAGCTGGCAAGAATTAAAAGAGCTACTTTACAGCAGCCGCTAGATCAGGGCGGATGTGCCTTACCCCACTACTTTAGATTCTGCTACTGGGCAGCACAGTTAGCCTTTTTGCCCTCTTGTTATAACTCTCAGTGACCTCTCGTGGCTCTTCTTGGAAGAGGAGGACCTGGGTGTTATGCTACAAAAAGGTTTAATATCCCCTGCATTAATGAGTAAACCTAGGTCCCAGATTGTTAACTGCTTTACATCTAACTTATTAAAAATCTGGCTCAAGGCTCATCAGCACATACACCATCCAAAAGGTGTATGTGCTGATGACAAGGCAGCAGGTAAAGCAAATAGGATGCTGGGATGCATAGGCAGGGGCATCACTAGCAGGAAAAAGGGAGGTCATGATTCCACTATACAAGACACTAGAGAGGCCCCACCTGGAGTACAGTGTACAGTTCTGGAGACCTTACCTACGTAAGGACATAGACAGGGTAGAGAAGGTTCAGAGGAGGGCAACAAAGATGGTGCATGGATTGCATCACAAGTCTTATGAGGACAGGTTGAAGGAACTGAACATGTACTCCCTGGAGAAGAGGAGGGAGAGAGGGGACATGATAGAGACATACAAGTATCTTACAGAGAGGAACGGGTGCAAGAATACACTATTTTTAAACAAAAAACATGTTCCAGGACTAGAGGGCATGGGATGAAGTTGGAGGGAGAATGATTTAGAGGAAATATGAGGAAGAATTTCTTCACAGAATGGGTGGTGGACAAGTGCAACACCCTGCCTGAGGAAGTGGTAGGGGCTGAAACAATCACAGGATTTCAGAATGCATGGGATAGACATAAAGGAATTCTGGAGTTCAGGGGTAAGGGGCAACAGAGTTCTAGGAAAACATAAACTGAAGTTACAAACTCAAATGGGCAGACTAGGTGGGCCATAGGCCCTTATCTGCTGACACTGTCTATGTATCTATGTATCTATGTGTATCCCCTTCTGCTACTCTGATTAGCATGTGTAAAACTCAAAAGGATTACGTCTTCATACATCAAGCATTGCTGCACTGGAATGGTGAATGGGTTCCCCCCCAGTTGTAAAATGATTACTGCCTTCTATAGAATGTTCCTATCACAGGTTCTACTACCACTAATGAAAGACGTGAAGGCAAAGTGGGGCAATGATCTGGGAATACAAATCACTGACTGTCTGTGGAAAAACACCTCAAACCTACTATAAACAGGGGGCCCTATCCAATTGCCTTTGTCAGATTCATTTATTTTTGCATGCATTGTGCATACCTAACCCCACATAGACTAAACACATTTTACCCCAAGAAACCACAGATTTGCCCCAAGTGTGGAACTGAGATAAGAGACTTCATACATATGTTACTGTCCTGCAATCATGTCTCCAGATTCTGGACAGAGGTTTATGGAATCATGCAGCTTGTTTTCAAATATCCCATCAAGTTTGCCCTTAGTGCTGTTGCTAGGTGCTGATATCAACACCCAACTGCCTTTACAGTTAAGAGGACTCTGGGACTTGACCATTCTTAATGCAAAGAAGACAATAGCTCAGAACTGGCTTGGCCAGAGCCTACCAATTTATAGTTCAATGGAGTAATAACCTATATAGCTGTCTTAAACTTGAAAGGGCGCAACATAGAGCAAATGGGAACTATTCAATATACCAGACGATCTGGGAGCCACTTGGAAAAGCAACAGAGCAGGGAATATTCCCAGCATACACAACTTAAACTGCTGGCACTCAGATTTTGGACTGTTATTTGAGATTCGTTTGCACAAACAGAGGGGGTCTCCTTTAGTCGTCTAGTGGCTTTTCATCTCCTATCCCTGGTTCTTGAACTGTGTTCTGTTGCTACCACACACTTTTATATAAAACCTAGTCTGCATGTATTCTAGAAGATAATGCTATTATATACACTGTAAAGAATTCCAAAGGCTGCATTTAAAATGTAATAATTACTGGTGACTCCCTTTATCAACCGGTTACAGTGCTCTGTCAAATGCTGTAATAACATGAAAACCAGTTATTCTGGCATTCTATCCCCTTTCTGTCTGCAGCACTGTCCTCGTGCTCCACACTGCTGCTCAAACTGAAAGCAGGAAAAGTGAGTGGCTCATTTTCTCCATTACTGAGGAGCCGCACTAGTCATTTATTTACTGTTTTTTTTTTACTTTGTGCATTATTTATCTGGTTGATCCTGCCGTTACATACCGATGTTCAAGAGACTGCCACTGTGATCGGGCACGGACTACCAGTAGCACTGTTTCAGCGCACTTCCACACAGTGAGTTAAAAAAAACAGTATCTGTAATGGACACAAAGGGAGAGAGAGCTACAGACAGAGAGAGAGAAAAGAATAAAAGTGTGTGTGAGTGTGTGTGTGTGTGTGTGTGTGTAGCACAGGGACTCAGCAACTGTCAATAGAGATCATGGCAGAAACTGCTTCTGAGACTTTGTCACACTCCTTGCACCAGTAATTATAAAAAATAAAGGATAGGCAAGTGTGTGTTGATGGATTTTTTTACACACCCTCGATGTGTGATGACATCATAAACCTCTTGAGCTTTGCTCTCGAGATTTATGGGTCATCACACACCTCTGGTGTGTAAAAAAAATCCATACCACATACTTGCCTAGCCGTTATTCTCTATTTATTGATGTCTGTAATGTTACCTTCTAGTTATAAATAAAGTTTACAAAAAAAAGTGTATTGTTATATAGTGCTTTGTATCTTCATGTACTACACCAAGACATGGTAAATTGTATGTGCAGATCACAGCTATGTCAATAATTTCAAGCTTTAATTTTTTTAAGCAATTAAGTTACTAGTTCTAACCATTCTAATTTTAGCCATTTTCAAATAAATTATATTTATTTATTTTATTGAAATGTATGTAATCCTGGAAGGCAAGGAGTGATAAATTACAAAAATCTCGTTACTAGTTGTGACCTAAAATAGAGGGAGGGGAGTTTACAAACAGAGCAGGTGCAGAAAAACAGTTGCACAACTGAATAATATTTAAGGTTAACAATGAAAAAAAGTAAAATTAAGCACAATAATATAGTACATTAAATCAATACATAATTTAGAAAGGGTTAGCTTTATTACTGGTAGAGCTAGGAATTTTTGTAAGTAAAATATTGGTGTCAGGTCAATATGGATAAGTCCTACTTATTCAGCTTCCATGCATTGATACATGCTGATATATTAATATATGAATTTTACATTTCTGAATTGATATTGATGTATTGTTTTATATTCCAGGTCCCAACGCTGTGGTCTCAGGTGAACAGGACTGGATTACCTCCAGATGGGGAAATGATAGAAAATATGGTATTTTCCTTGCCAGGGCATAAAAAGGGATATCTCTTGTATATGGGGAAAGTTTGAATGAAGAGGGAGCAATGGTGGAGGTTTAGAAGTGATGGCTCAAGTAGGTTGGCCAGTGGCTCCCTGGCTGTGATTTTATATCTCTGGGGGATCCCAGAGCCAAGCCCAGGCCAGGGAGCCAGTACAGGAAACCCAACAACCATTCTACAGTCTAGGGAATGATTCAGGTGTCAGGTCTCATAAGGCCACCAAGGACACTGGACTATTTGTATGTTCCTTCAGTGATGGGGCAATGGAACTCACAATCAGATGCAGTGGGCTGTTGGGAAAATGTATTAGAAAGGGTAAAACTGGAAACTGAGACTTTGCAACTGTGAATATGTTTGGTAGACAGGTCAGTGCTGAGTGCACATGAACCACTGTTGCAACTGATATTGGTTCCTCAGTCAGTGGTAGCAGGGTGACACAGGATGTTTCCCTCTGTTGGGAGGCAAAAAGAGTTTCTGTACTGGACTTTCTGTGACTGTGCACTTAACTGGATGCTTGAAATCAGGACTGTGCCTGGGCACAGTAATAAACTGGAGTCTCAAACACATGTGAGTCATGAATGAGCTTTGTTTAGACATTAACTTTAATTTTTTGTCCATCTACAGTAGCGTTTCACCCCTCCAGAGACCCAGCATCTGTTTCCGCCTCCTCCCAGCCTGCATCTACCTCCTCCAAGCCTACCTGGAGTGAGTCCCCCACAGCTGTTCCCCCTGTGGTGGGGTTGGAGAGGGAGGTCCCTCTCCCCCCCAATCCACAATGCAGAGTTGTTCCAGGCATCTAGGTGGTGATGTGGACCTGGAGAGGTGTGCAGAGCAGTGGTTCACCTTCAGGTCCCTTTTTTTGTTTTCCCCCAAGGGCCTGTACCATGGCAACCTGTCAGGATGTGCACGTGGAAGCATGCATGCCCAGCGGAACCATGGCCCCACCCTTTGAGTTGCTCATTTGCCTGCACCACCACTGGGCCTTCACCCAGTGGCAGTCAAAGTCTGAGTTGGCTGGCAACCCCTCCCAAGGGGAGGGGAGGAGAGGAGAGGAGAGCATTCCCTGGGATGCTTGATCCTCTCCCACCCCACTGACCCCTGGCACCCTGTGTTTGTTCCCAAACATGGGTCACCAGCATGGCAGGAGGTAAGGCATTTAATTGCTCAGCCCTCTATGCCACTGGGCCAGTGATACAACTTTAACTTTTATTAAATGAACTTTGTTTGTCTGTCCCATTCAGGGTATAGTTAGTTAACTGAGTCAGATCAAGAGCCTCTCCATTACAGGCTCCATCTGGATGATCCCTAGTGTGGTTCAAGAAATGTATGTCTGTCGTCAAATGCAACATGCCTGGTTTGTGTTTTTTGTCAACTGTGAGACTAGCACCAGAGATCACTACACCAAAGGTGAGTGGCTTAAGCTGTGCACCTTACACTCCAGTGGCAATGGAGTGTTAAGGAATTTCAAGAGAAGAGGGGTTTCTCCAACATACAAGCCCTCCCCCTCATAGTCCCATCAAAGGCAACAACCAAAAGGTTCTGGCCGAACCATCCTTGTAAGCCTGGGA
This sequence comes from Neoceratodus forsteri, assembly GCA_016271365.2. Taxonomy (NCBI): domain Eukaryota; kingdom Metazoa; phylum Chordata; order Ceratodontiformes; family Ceratodontidae; genus Neoceratodus; species Neoceratodus forsteri. The sequence goes on along the minus strand of CM028129.1, from coordinate 1,396,232,259 downwards.
TGCTTCCCCGGCCTGGGTTACAATTTCTATTGATATGCAGTGTTATCTATTGATATGAAGGAATAAATTGTAATTTATGTTTTGAATTTTTGTTCCACTTTAGCCTTTGTCATAAGAAACTGCTAGCTGTAACCTTCTACACCTGCATTATATACTTTTAATTGTGTTGCAAACATTTAGCTGTCCCATATCATAATCCTTAATCTCCCTCCTTGGGAGATAAGAAATAGTAGACGTGCTGATGTAGTTCATATATCGGCACTACAAAAAAAACTGTTGGTGTATCAATCCAACATATATATATACAAACTCAAAAAACAAACACAGCTCTGCTCTGTCTTGAGGGTGGAAGTGGATGTGTTTTTTGAGTGTTAACTGAATATTTCACTTCCCTTCTCTCCATTTTTGCTGGGTAGGTGAAAGCCTCAAGTACCGTAGATGTGGGTGGTGCTAGCCATCTTGTTGAAAACTGTACTAAATCTTTAACTTCTACCATGAAAACCACAAGGCACAGACAGAAGAGATCTTCATGTAATGCCTTCAACAGTACAACAGCCCACATACTTCACAGCATAGTCAACTTTTGAACAAAAGAAAATCATGGTGTGTGACTTAAACCTATGCATTTATGATAATGTTATAACACTGATTATTTAAAAATCATAGAAAAACTGAATAAGTTTATGAAATTAAAAACATTAATCTATATTAATGATTAACAAAGAATTCAATAAAATATTGTTAAATGGAGGTGGCAGGAGTATTTCTTCCCAGTCCCCAAAACGTTGTTTTTACTCCACGCTGCCTGGTTTGCTTACTTCTTCTATTGGACTGCATGCACCACACAGGACTCAAGTGTTGCAAAAGTAGCATGTTTCTTTATTAACAGCAAAACTGAAAAATATCTGGAAAATATATAATTATATAATGGAAAATTAGAATACTTGAACCTGACTGGTCAATTTTGGTATTTATACATGGGAAAATTCTGTACTAACCCATGGGTAAACATCTGGCTGATATCTTCACATTGTACACAAACCATATTCATGTAGTAAACCACATGCAATTGACTTTTCAAAATTGAAAGTGCTGTCATATTTTTTCAAAAGCTCAGGGGCCTCCTCCATGAGTAAACATAGAAACATAGAAGTTGACAGCAGATAAGGACCACAAGGCCCATCCAGTCTGCCCATTTCTTTTTCTACCTTATGAATGTGCCATCGGCCTTTGCTCTGTCAATGGCCTATCTATTCATACTTATGTGTATTGCTCCCTTATGCATATCCCATGCCTGTTTGAAGCCCTGCGCTGTATTCATATCCACCACTTCCTGAGGTAGGCCGTTCCATGTATCCACCACCCTTTCTGTGAAAAAGAACTTCCTCACATTACCCCTTAATCAGCCTCCCTCTAATCTCATGCTGTGTCCTCTTGTCCTGCTATTTTTCTTATATTGAAACATGTTAGACTCTTTCCCCTTGTTAATGCCTTTAAGGTGTTTGAATGTTTCAATCATATCACCTCTCTCCTTCCTTTGCTCTAGGGTATACATATTGAGCTCGGTTAATCTGTCCTCATATGTTTCTGATGCAGTCCCTGCACCATTTAGTTGCCTTCTCTGGACTGCCTCAATTTGGTTAATGTTAGGGCTGCAAGTTCAGTTCGACCATTCTGTCTAAATGGTCGAACCCCCAATGTTCACACTGGTCCGCACATGCGCGAACATATGAATGAAATGTGCGAACTTTGGTTCACCTGGTTCATCCAGTTCACCCCTGCAGAACCCATAAAAAATTATAATGGGCATTGCAGGGGTGAACTGGGAGAGCCAGGCAAACCAAAGTTCACATATTTCAAATTCCACCATCCACCATCATGTGACTCCTTCTAATTCTCTGTGTTGGCAGCAGCCCCTCCACGTCAGCCTCGGCAGCTCCCCCCCCCCACTCAGCCATTGGCATTTTCCTTTCCAAGTTCCTGCCTGGAACAGATTTGTAAGGGTATGGGTGATTGGCTGCTGAAAGGCTGTCTGAAGAGACATCTCTCTGTGTTGGCTGTGACAGCAAAATAGTCATGTGGTTGGCTGGGTAAGTCTCACAGCACCAGCTAAGTGGTTAGTGTGGCAGTTGGTGTGCATCTGTGCGACTCGTAGTCAGGAATGGTTATGGAAGACAGCAGTGAATAACTGTCTTTTCTTTTCTCAATCGGATCAAACAGCCTGTGTCTGATTGTGAAAAAAAAAAAAAACACAAGGCATTTTTTAGTTTGTTTTTTCATTACTCTGTAGGAAGAGAAAAACTAGACTTGAGCACATTGGAGTGGGACTCTAGCGGGAAGAGAAAAATTCAGCAGGAGCTCGGGAGCCGCGTGTCCAGTCCTAGAGGCAGGGGACGCCATCCGTCCTTCATGGCGTGGTGATTGAATGAGTCAATCAGAACTAAAAGTGAAATATATTAACCCCAGCAGTTCTTAAAGGAAATAAAGTTGGTTTTTTTGTACTATAACAGTACCAACAAACACACTACAGTACACAGCAAGGCAAAGCAAAGCTGAGTGTGTGGAGGGGGAGGTGTAAGATACATTGCTCAAAATGCTCAGCTCCTCTGTTGGTGCCATTTGCCACAGTTTAATTTTCTGGCATTAGGCAGGCAGGCTATCTTTTTCTTTGTGCAGATTAATAAAAAATAAATAATATTTAGTTTTTTGGCATTAGGCAGGCAGGCTGTTTTTTTTCCTGTTAGGGAGAAAAAATTATCCCTCTGTGTAACTACTTAAAGCACTTGACTCGACACAGCCAACAATGCTGTATTTTCCTGTTTGGGAGAAAATATCCCTGTGTCTTATCACTTAAAGTACTTGACTCAACGCAGCAAGCAGTGCTGTATTTACCTGTTAGGGGGAAAATAATAAAATACCCCTGTGTCTTACTACTTAAAGTACTTGACTCGATGCAGCCAGCAGTGCTGTTATTTACCAGTTAGGGAGAAAATATCCCTGTGTCTTATCACTTAAAGTACTTGACTCGTTGCAGCCAGCAGTGCTGTATTTACCAGTTAGGGAGAAAATATCCCTGTGTCTTATTACTTAAAGTACTTGACTCGACGCAGCAAGCAGTGCTGTATTTATCTGTTAGGAAGAAAATAGCCCTGTGTCTTACCACTTAAAGTACTTGACTCGATGCAGCAAGCAGTGCTGTATTTACCTGTTAGGGAGAAATTATTCCTGTGTCTTACTACTTAAAAGTACTTGATTCAATGCAGCCATGAGTGGTAAAAAAAAATAGCAGCACTTCTTAAGCAATCCAGGCAACAGTAACAACAGTACAGAAAATTCAGGACGTTGCAGGAGTAACCCGTCGTGGTACTCAGAGGATGAGCACAAGGGCCATAATAGTGCGGCAGCCAGTTTTAGTAAGCAGAGTGATGGATGATGAGGAGGAGGAGAAAACAGATGAGAGTGAGGGGGAAATCAGTGGAACAGATCCTGAGTTTGTAGTAGATAAGGCAGCAGTCAGTTTGTCAAGTAGCAGTAGCTCTGGGGAGTGGGATGAAGAGGAGGAATACAGAGGCAGAAAAAGAACAAAAATGAGTTCTTGGAAGGATGGCTGTGGTGCTAAAAAAACATTAATGATAGGGGCATAACTTGGAGAGTCAGACACCCACACATGCAGAGAAACAACAGAGGACAGAAGATGGACAGGCTTCATGAGGGGAAGAAAGAGATGCAGTTCAACCAGTCAGAGAGGTTGTGCATCTGCAAAATTATGTGCAGATGGGCATGGAAAGACCTCAAACAGATAGTGGAAGTAGTAGTGGCTGTGGTGGTGGCAGTGGTAGTAATGAACCTATCATCCCTATAAGCAGCAGTGCAACAAAATCTGTGAAATCCATTGTGTGGGATTTTTTCACACAAGATAAATCATCTGGCAGCCATGTGGTTTGCAAATTATGCAAAACAAAATTAAGTTGTGGTAAAGTGGGTACTCGACTGGGAACATCAACAATAAGATATATGAACAAGTCTCACATTTATCAGTATCAAAAAGCACAAAAGGAGCACACACAAGTTTCTGCACTCAGCTGAGGAGGATGCGATAATGGATGTTTACCAAGGCGATGAAGTAACTGATGCGGAGGTGGAGGATGATGAAAGTCTTCCTTCCAGTCAAAGCACAGCATCCTCTATTTCTCGTTTCTTTACCCCTCTGAGTCCACTACCACAGCCCAACCAGAATCATATACCATCCATGGCCACAACATCCACCCCTTATGGTAGTAAAGGTCAAAGGAAGCAGCACAGAAAATCAGGTGATAGCAGCAAGTATAGCTGGCATCAAATTTCTTTGAAAGACTGCTTTGAGCAGTCACAGAAATATAAGCCCAACAGGCCTGAGACAAGGCGATTGACAAAGGCAATTGGGAAGGTGATAGCCACTGACTTGCTCCCATTCTCATTTGTGGTTAACCCAGGTTTTAAAGTACTCAGGTCGGAAATCGCTGTGCCAAAGTATCAGGTCCCCAGTCTGACCTATTTCTCCAGTGTCGCCATTTAAGATTTATATGACGCTGTTCAGAAAAGCATGTCTGATGCTCTGAAAGATTCAGTGGGCAAAAAGGTTCATGTCATGACAGATATGTGGACCAGTGGTCAGATGACTGACTATATGGCTGTGACTGGCCACTGGGTAAACTTTCCTGCCTCCACCTCCTCCTCATCATCATCATCATCATGTGGTGGCACTGGTGACAGCAGCAGCAGCAAGAAGCAAGGGACTTTCACAGTTCGAAGGCAGGCAGCTTTATGTATTTATGGTTTTGAAAAAGATCACAAAGCAGAACATCTTCTGGAGGGCTTGGAAGAAAAGTTTGCTTTGTGGCTGACTCCAAAGTCCTTGCAACCAGGGTTTATAGTGTCTAAAAATGCTTCAAATATTGTGAAAGCAGTAAGACTTGGTAAGTTTACACATGTACCATGCTTTGCACACACTATTAACTTGGTGGTAAAAGACTTCATCAGTGAGGACCGAAATGTGCAGTACTTGATTGCAGCTATCCGCACTGTGTGCACTCACTTTAGCCATTCTGTGAAAGCCCGAAAGTTGTTGCGGCAGATTCAGATTGAAAACAGCCTCCCTCTCCACCAGATGATACAGGAAGTTTCAACCCAGTGGAATTCCACTTACTATATGATGCAGAGAATGCTTGAACAACACAAAGCAATTCATCAATATGCAGTCCAACATGGCATTGGGAAAGGAGATGTGAACATCAGCCCCAATCAGTGGCGTCTGATGGAGAATCTTTGTTGTATCCTTAAACCCTTTGAGGAGGCTACCCGAGTGGTGAGCTCTGATGGTGCTGGACTAAGTCAGATCCTACCCTTAATTTCACTCATCAAGATGAGACTGCAGCGTCTCGAGTCACAGTTCTTTGACAATGATGACATCAATGCTGCATCACTTGTTGGAAAAATGATACAAACCTTCCTGGCTGACATGACAAGCACATTGTAAATATGTGCAAAGCAGAACATTACATTTTGGCCACACTTCTGGACCCTCGGTTTAAGGATACAATTGAGACATTCTTCAAACCACATGACTTTAAAGACCTGTAACACTATCGTGAACTGTTAATCGAGAAAGTGTCAGCACGTATAGTTGAGAAAAGTAGTACATCATCAGTGCCCTTTTGGCAACATTCAAATTCTGAACAAAATCTGGTGGAGAGGGAGAGAGCACAATCTGATGTTGCTGCTGCTGCTGCCACCACTACTGATGTTTTGGCTCATCAAACACAAACCAGAACTGTTGCTACACCACAAGAGGACAAACCACTGTGGGACATGTTGTCAGACTTTGGTCTAATAACGACAGCTGGGAAGGCTCAGCCGGCAATGCTGGTACCACAAGTTCCTGCTGCAAAAATGGTTAAGGATTATATGGAGGAGACTGTACATCTCACTGCATGTGATGAACCATTGCTTTATTGGCAACAGAAAAAATTGATCTGGCCTTCTTTAACTGAGATCGCAATTGAACACTTCAGTTGCCCACCTGCCAGCACATATTCAGAGAGAATTTTTAGTGCTACTAGGGCAATAGTGAATGACAAAAGAACATGTTTTTCCATGAAGAATGTAGAGAGGCTCACTTTTTTAAAAATGAACCTGCCTCAATTCAAAAACATATATTGTCCCAAATTTATGCAGGTTGACAGCACACAGATGGCATCACGCCACGCTGATGACGACGACGATGATGGTGAAGGATTCTGTTGTCACTAGTAGCCACTAGCCTTTCCAGCTGTCTTTCCTCCACTGGTGGGTCTCCCCCTGTCTCCTCCTCATCCTCGAGTTCCATTAATTTCAGAAACAAACATCCACTGCAGGGTCTCATGTGCCACTAAGGCCCAATCTGACTAGCACCAGAAACTGAAGGACCACTGCATATGGCAGTTCAGCTAAAATAACCAGAAATGACTACACATTGTCACACAGCTCTTCATTTGTTTTATTGGATATTTATTACAAAATACACAGTCAATGAATACTTATTACTGGCTGTTAACAAACATTAATAGAATAAATAAATAATAAATAACTGTTCTTCTGTTTCAATTCCAGATGGGAATTTAATTTAAAAAATGTTTTTTTTTTTGCCGTAAAATGTCAACTTTACAATACATTCCCAATGTCAGTGTTGAACCCAATGACATCCAATGTTTTGATCTGAAGGAACCATTCACCAGATAGAAACTGTTTTCATCAAAACCTGTATAACGAAATTAAAAAAAAAATAGATTTTACAAAATGCTGTTCCCACATACTGTACTAACTGACTATCATGACAATAAAAAAAAAATCACTGATCTTACCCTAGCCCCCGTCTGAAACTCCAAGCCCTCCAAACCCCCTGGGACACTCCCTCTTACAAATACAATTCGCCCTCCATTGTTAGACACCAAACCATGCACGTGACCTGGCATCATAAACACAATTTGCAGATGGTATACTGTTATGGATTTTTCAATTATTCTGAGTAAAGATGAGGAAGGGCCAGATGTTTGGGAGGGTGGGACAAATGAAGTAATATTGACATAGTTACCTATGGGAGGTATAGGGATCAGGGCAGGAGAGTGTGCTAGAGGAAAAGGAGAAAATGATGGTGGGTAATGTATTACTAACATTGACAATTACTCAGAATAACAGAAAGCCCCAAACTAATAACTACACAGACAAAGTTTAAGGTAGAAACATAATTTAATCCATTAATGTGGTAAGCAGTGAACGCCACTGCCCCAGCCATGTAAGCACCACTGGGGTACTGAGGAAGGTAAGGTACAGAAGCACTGGGGCAGTGTGGCATTTTGCTTTACCACATTGTGTGGATTAAATACATTTTATACTGTAAACTTCTGTCCATGTACTTATTTGGTACTAAAGCAGCTGAAGCTATAGGTACCATGGACGCCAGTTATTTTGAACTGGGCTCTATTAGTGCTCGAGTCTAACAGTAGAGGAAGATTTAACATAATTGTAACAGGGTGTAGCTCAGGGGGTTAACCCTTTGGGCTGCCTGTAACCAGATTTAAAAAGCTAAAGTTGTCAGGGATGATATACGAGTCATATCATCCCTGACCTTTACCGCTTGCTAAATCTGTTTCAACACTAGTATTTTTAAGCATCTGCTGGGTAACCAGGTGGTTCTAAAATATATAAGCAGTAAACACATTCCACCTGGTTCTACTTAACTATAAAAAAAAATCCACATATCTTATTTTGCATGTTTGGGAATATACATGTAATACTAAGATTTTGCAAAGCTTTCGAGCACCGAGACAGAATCCTATGCACCAAAGCTTTGCAATAATTAAAGAGGTAGTGTACTGCCAGGAAACTGCCTGCAATTAATTGTAACTTTCAGATGTAGCCAGCTATCACTTCTTATATGTCAAGTATTTTTTATTTTCTGTTTGCTAAGTAGAAGATTTTTCACCTGGCAGGACTGGGATGATGTGTGGAGCAGCACTCTGTCTGTGGGGAAAAAAAATGTCAGTTCTGTTCCTCTCACTACATCAACACTGAGACCACACTGAATATGACATCACTAGTAACCAATGAAAATCATTTCTCACTGCCAGGTTTCACTTTCACATGAAGCAGCAGGGACTGGCTCTCCCTGGTTACTAGTGATGTCACAATTTCCTGCATTTTGATTGGTAGTTTGTGAGAGTCACAGCTCAGGCTGCTAGGATTTTGATGCCTCAAGATGTTTGGTCTCATTTCTGATGATGTAGTGGGAGGAACAAAACTGCCTTTTTTTTCCCCTCCAGACAGAATGCTGCTCCACACATCACCCCAGTACTGCCAGGTGGAAAAGCTTCTAATTAACAAAGAGAAAAGAAAAAATACTTGAGTTATAAGAAGTGACAGCTGACTGCATCTGAAAATTACTATTAATCCCAAGCAGTACACTAGCTCTTTAATTGTATTTATACCATTCTTTAGTACTACATGTACTTTCCCAAACAAAAAACAATACTTCTGTGGATTTCTTAATTAAGTAGAACCATGTAAACTTTTTTTTGCGTTATATATTATAGAACTTTGTTATACCATGTAGAACCTGGTTTTACTTAGTAGAACTTGTTTTTTTACATAGTAGAGCTAGTTTTATTTGGTAGAACCTGGTTTTACTTGGTAGAACTTGATTATAAATGGTTGAACCCAGTTCTAGCTGGTAGAACCTGATTCTACTGGGTTCTACCTGGTAGAACCAGGTAGAACTTTTTTGGTTTCTACTCAGAAAGCTTGCAAGGTAGAACTTTTAGAGGTTTGCGGAGCCCTAGTTAATGTCCTTGTGAAGGTGTGGCCTTCAGTACTCCAGATGGGCCTAACCAGTGTCTTGTAAAGAGGGATTATTACCTCCCTCTTCTGACTTGTGATACCCCTTCTAATACACCCCAACATCCATCTAGCCTTATCTACTGCTTTAGTGGTCTGCTTGGATGATTTCAGGTCATCGGTGATAATGATGCCCAAGTCTCTTTCTTCCCTTGTGACTTCCAGCAACTCCCTTCCCAGCCTATTGGTGGCTTCAGGGTTTCTAGTCCCTATGTGCATGATCTTGCACTTCTTTGCGGTAAACCCCAGTTGCCACTCTTCCAACCATTTTGCTAGTTTATCCAGATCTCTTCTCATTCTGCCCACCCCATCTGGAGCACCTACTCTGTTGCAGATCTTGCTGTCATCTGCAAACAGACAAACCTTACCCTCCAGTCCATCTGCAATGTCACTGATGAAGATATTGAAAAGGACTGGCCCCAGGACTGATCCCTGAGGTACCCCACTTGTGACTTGCATCTCTTCTGACTGTATACTGTTTACCACCACTCTCTGTTTTCTTCCCTGTTGACCAGTTTGCTACCCAGTTGACCAAAGTCTGACCCACCCCAAGCCTACCCAGCGTATTAATCAATCTTCTATGTGGAACAGTATCGAAAGCTTTGCTAAAGTCAAGGTAGGTGACATCAACTGCTCCCTCTTGGTCCACCACTATGGTTACCCAGTCAAAGAAATCTATGAGATTAGTTTGACAGGACCTTCCTTTTGTAAACCCGTGCTGTCTTGGATCCTGTGCTCCTATGGATTCCAGGTGTTGCACTATCCTTTCCTTAAGGAGTGTCTCCATAATCTTGCCCACTACTGAGGTAAGACTGACTGGTCTGTAGTTCCCTGCCTCCTCCCTGCTATCACTCTTGTGGAGCAGGATCACATGAGCCCTTCTCCAGTCTTCTGGGACCTCTCCTGTGCTCAGAGACTCACTAAACAGTTCTGATAATGGCTCTGCTAGTTCCATCCTTAGCTCCTTTAGTACCCTGGGATGTATGCCATCAGGTCCCATCACTTTGTCCACCCTGAGCTTATCGAGCTCTTGTAGGACCCTTTCTTTTGTGAAGGGACTAGTGCACACTTCCCTCTTCCCTGTGTCCATGGTGCTGAGCTCTGGGCCCTACCCTACCTTCTCTTCCGTAAATACTGAGCAGAAGTATCTATTTAGGATAGATGCTTTTACATGGTCCTCCTCCTTACATGCCCCCTTATCCCCTTTGGTCTTAGCAATACCCCCTCTGGACTTTCTCCTTTCACTAATGTATCTATAGAAAGTTTTGTCACCTTCTTTTACTGTTCGTGCTAGTGTTTCCTCAGTTTGGGCCTTTGCCTGCCTTACTGCCTTCCCTGCTTCCCTTCGGGAAGTTTGGTATGCCTCCCTATCTTCATCCTGCTGCATTCCCTTATATTTCCTGAAGGCCAGCCTTTTGGCTCTGACCTTTTCTGCTACTGTGTTTGAGAACCAAAGTGGTTTCCTTCTCTTTTTACACTTCCTTTTCTCACTAACACAATGGGATGTTGCTTCAAGTATTGTATCTTTAATGCTTGCTCACTTTGCCTGTACCCCCTCACATGTATTTCTTTTTGCCAGGGCTAGCTTAACTCTGTTGGCCATCTTATCAAAGACAGCTCCTCTGAAGTCCCTTGTAATGGGATGATTTTGTTCTAGTGGCCAAATTGAACCATACCATGTGATGATCACTGGCACCCAGGTGACCTTCTACCTGGAGATCTGTGATCCTTTCCCTGTTAGTCAGTACTAGATCTAGGATAGCCTTGTCTCTTGTAGGTTGTTGTACCAGTTGTTTGAGGCCCTCCCCCTGCAGGGAATCCACCATGTATCTAGTTCTGGCAGATGTCCCTGCTGGTATTAACCAATCTGTATCTGGCATGTTGAAGTCTCCCATTATCAGAACCTCCCCTTTAGCTGTCATGTTTTGTATATCTTCTAACAGTAACTTATCTATGTCCTCTCCCTGGTCTGGAGGCCTGTACACAACCCCAGTTCGTATGGCTGTTCCAATTCCTGTTTCCAGGGTGACCCATAGTTCTACTTGCTCCTTATGTATATTCTGAATTTCTGTAGCTTTAATATTTTCATTGACATAAAGGGCCACTCCACCCCCCCCCTTTTTGCACCTCGGTCTCTTCTGAACAGTACTTAGACAGGTACTGAAGTCTCCCAAGTGTGGTTACTGGTAAACCATGTCTCGCTAATGGCTACTATGTCCAGTTTAGCCTCTGTCATTATTGCCTGCAGGTCTGGGATCTTGTTTCCCAGACTGTGAGCATTTGTGTACATGATTTTCCATTTTCAAGATTTTGGTGTGTTAGTTGTTGGGTGAGGTCCGGCGTTTCCCCTGTGCATTGTATGGGGAGCCAGACCTTTTTCTTTACCTGGTGATGCAAATGAACTACAAACATGCTGAACTCCTGTTTGACCACTAGCTGAGGGGGAAGGGGTGTTCTTCCCATTCAACGTATGGGGTGCTGTACCCCTCTCCCCATTTGCTAGTTTAAATATTCTGCAAAGACATCAAACTTCTGCCCCAATGCACTGACTCCCTCCTTAGTCAGATGCAGTCTATCAAATTTAAAGAACTTTTGCTCCCAAAACTGTTGCCAGTTCCCTACAAATTTGTGTCCTTTTTCCTAGCACCAGCCCTTAAGCCACATGTTTAGCTCCCCTATCTCCCCATCTCTGACCTTCCGTCCATCTGTCCCTCTCTCCCAGACTGGCGGGATCTCAGAGAAGAAGCTGCGGATGAAATGGATGATAGTTTGTCACCCAGCCTGGTCAGGTGTTCCTTGGTCTCCACAACTGACTGGCTGGTGAGATTGTTATTCCCTATGTGTACCAGGACATCAATGTTTTCTCCTGCTTCCTGAACAATTTTAGCAATGCAGTCAGTGTCTCTCCATGCTGATGTACTGACCCCTGGCTGGAGATACGTATCAACTCCACGAATCATGGAGTCTCCTATGATCAGAAGTTTTTTGGATTTCCTTTTTGCTTTTTTTGTTTTGGTTCCTGTTTTGGGCAAGTTTTGTTGTGCTAGCTCCTGTGCTGCAGTGTCCTGCTCTGCAGTGTCCTCTGCCCTTTTGTTTGATTTTGGAGATAGAGGCAGATGCCTGTTTGTAGTTTTTATATGGTTTGTGGAGGTGATATGTTGGAGAGCACCGAGTGATGGGGCACCCGATTTGCCCCTCCTAACCACCTGCCAACCTCCCTGACCAACTACCCTTTGCAGTTGAGGTGCTTCTGTTGGATGTTGGGGAAATGTCAGGCAGTTCTTATAATATATTTCCTCTTGAATATGCAATTTGAGGCACACAATCTCTGCCCATGCTGCCTGGAGCTGAGCCCTTAGATCTCCAATGGCCCAGCATGTAGGACAGTGTCCTAAATCCAGTAAAACTGCCCTTCTGAAAAGTGTTCCACAGTACCTGCAGTTAATGATATCCATTCCAGACAAGTTGCTGGGTTTATAACCTGGTCAGAGTAATCAGAAGGAAGAAAATGAAAGCAAAAGTTTGATTTTGTGTTTTGTTTGTTTGTTTTTGTATAACTTGTTATAATAAGTTAAATTACTAGTGCCCCTGTAAATGAGGTCACTGTGTGGATACCCCTCAGATCCACCCCTTCCTGCTTTGCTACAGGAAATGTCACGACTGTGCTACCCTATAAAAGGAGTGTAGTGTGGGGTGGTTGAGGATGGGGGTGGGTGGCTGTGCCCTTCCCCTGCCTAAAAAGAAGAACCACGGATGAAAGAAACAGGGAGGTAAGAGCAGAAACAATCAGCCAGCAACAAACGCAGTAGCCCTGAAAGCTTGTCCTAATGATAGATAAAATTGCAAAACCTGTAAAGCGCCACCTGTAATAATTTCACAGAAGATATACCCTGTAAGAAACACTTTGCTACAGAGAAAAATAAAGTAGTAACAGAAGCTATACCTTGCAAAAGACAATTTGAATCAGAAGATTACAGCAGTAATCGGTAAGCACACACCTGTAGGCACACCCTGTAATAATAATAATAATAAAAACTTTATTTATAATGCGCCTTTCAAAATCAAGGCGCAGTACATAGTTAAAATAATTTCACAGTACAACATCATTATAAACCAACCAGACTATTACAGTCAATCCACTTCAACACCATCCCCATATGCCTTATTCCATAAGTATGTTTTCAGTGCTTGTTTAAACCCCCCACAGTCATGCACTCCCTAATCCAATGGGGTAGAGAATTCCAGAGGGTCAGCACCACGAACATGAAAACCCAGGCCCCAGAAGATTTTAAAAACACCCTCAGAATCTCCAGCAACCCCCCATTGGCCGAGCAGAGTGGTCGCTTAGGGAGGTTAGGAACCAGGAGCTCTTTCAGGTAGTCAGGACCCAGTCCATGTAGGGCTTTATAAGTCAGTAATCCAACTTTAAAGGTGATCCACCACTGAACAGGCAGCCAGTGCAGCTCCCGCAGCACCGGGGTAATGTGGAAAGAACAAGGAGTCCCCATCAACAACCGGGCTGCGGAATTCTACACCAGCTGCAAGCAGCAGATATCAACCCCTGGAAGCCCAAAGTAAAGGGAGTTGCAGTAATCCAAACGTGAGGTCACAAAGGCATGGATCAATGTAGGTAGGTCCCTGGACGGAACAAGGTGCTTGATCCTAGCGATGTTTCATCAGATGATAAAAGGATAACTTAATGACAGCCGACACCTGTAAACGTAATGTCAGCCTATCATCAAGAATCACCTCTAGGTCATGCACCTGTTTAAAGATAAGGAGCTCAACGTCCCCGAGGAGTAAACCTATAGATTGATTTGCTCCCAACCCCCCTATCCGGTGACCTGGATCCACAACCATCACCTCTGTCTTTCCAGGATTCAACTTCAGCCAGCTGGACCTCATCCAACCTTGGATCTCGCTAAGGCAGTTATTAAACACCGAGAGTGCTCCATCCTGGTCTGGTGCAAAAGACAGATAGAGCTGGGTATCATCGGCATAACAATGACACTTCAGCCCATACTGTCTTACAATGTCTCCGAGGGGAAGGTCGGATAAAAAGACCCCCGACACCACCCTCTGAGTTCTACCAGTGAGGAAAGAGGTAAACCATCTGTGGACCAAACCAGAAAGCCTACAGATGCATCTCAGGTGCTCAGGCAGAACCCCATGGTCAACGGTATCAAATGCTGATGACAGATCAAGCAGAACCAAAATGGACCATTTTTTCTGGTCTCTCGCCATCAGGAGATCATTGAGCACCCGAACCAGCACAGTCTCGGTGCTGTGTCTCTTTTGAAAACCAGATTGGAGAGGTTCGTAGATGCTATGGATGAGCAGACGGTTGTCCAACTGAGCAGCCACTACTTTCTCAATCACCTTCCCCACAAAGGGAAGGTTAGAGATTGGCCTGTAGTTAGCAAGAGAGTCTGGGTCCAAAGAAGCCTTCTTCAACAATGGTGTCACCACTGCCTCCTTCAGGGAGCAGGGGTACTCACCAGAATCAAGGGAGCACCGGACTATCTGTGCCAGAACTGGGTCGATAACATCCCCACAGCCCATTATCAGGGCTGTAGGACCCGGGTCTAAACTACAGCAAGTAGTGCGCATACCCTGGACAATCCTCATAACATCCACGATTTCCGGCCATTCGAAGGAACTCTAGGAAAAAAGAGGGCTAGTGACCAAGTGCTGGTCCACAGCCACTCCCATAAAGAGCGCTGCACGGGTCTCCACCCTGATGTCGGCCACCTTATCTGCAAAGAACTGAGCAAGCTCATCACACTGTGATTGTAAAAAAGCTCTACAAACCTGTAGACAGGCTGGGTTGCACAGCCCGTCCACGGTTCGAAAGAGCTGAGTCAGTCGGTTCTGAACGGCAGCAATTTCCCCGGACAGGAATACTGCCTTCTTATGAGAAATTGCTGACTGATAGAGTCAATAATGCTCTAGCAGTCTAAGATGGTCAGCTTCTAAGCCAGATTTCTGCCAGCACCACTCTAACCTGCGTCCTAATTGCCGCATCTCCCTCAAGTCCCCGTCAAACCACGGTGACCGAGGGCTAAGGGAGAGAGGACTCACACGGACTGGAACAATGGAATCCAGTGCAGAGGTAATAGCCGTATTATATGCCAGAACTAAAACCTCCAGATCCAAGCTCGCCACTGGAAATTCTGATAGATCAAGCACCGCACTTAGACCATTGGGAGTCACATCCCATAAAGGGCGGTACTTGACCATCTCCACAGGGGTTGGCCTACAAAGAGGGGTGCAAAAATTGAATCACACAGTATAATGGTCCGACCATCTGACAGGTTCCACCCCCACGTCGGAGGCCTCCATCCCCAGGAGGAAGACCAGGTCAAGGGAATGGCCATATTTATGAGTGGCAGAGGTAACCACCTGTGAGAGGCCCAATGAGTTCATCAATTGGAGGAAGTGCTGTCCAAATTGTGAGAGTTTGTCGTTGATTCAGGCATTGAAGTCACCCAGGACCATCAGCCTGGGTGACTCAAACACCAGGTCAACCATGAAGTCTGCCACTTCCTTAAGGAATAACTTCTCGTCTCTGGGTGGACTATAGACAAGAGCCAACCTATAGCCCCCACCTGCCACAAAGACACATTCGAATGATCTGGTCTCTTCAACTGGGACACTTGTGAGATCCAATTCGGTCTTGAAACAGGCTGCAACCCCCCCCTCCCCTGCGGTTCAATCTCGGTCGGTGTATCACCGAATACCCAGCCGGAACTGTCGCCTCAAGTACGGGGTCAGCATTACCATCCAGCCAGGTTTCGGTGATGCAAGCCAGATCCACTGTACCCACCAAGTCTGTAACAATAGCAGTCTTGTTCACAACAGATCTGGCATTGCATAACACCGCCTGAGTTGGACAGAACTCCAAGGTTGCCCCAGCCACCTGCCCACCATTAATGGTGGTGCCCTTGGGTATGGAGACCAAACAAGGAGGCCCACGTTCTAGACTCCATTTCGCCCCAGGGTGTCTTCTGGGCTTAACCACCCCGATGTGGAAGCCCATCTCTTCCACCCTCTGCTGTTCACATCCTCCGCCCCACCCCACCCTCCTGCGGGCAATACCCAAAGCCCGACAGTGTTGATAGAAAAAAGCAATGGTGGGGGAAAAGGGGCAGAGGGCGTGAAGAGTGGGGGATGAATAGTGCATGACCTGGGGGGGGTGGGACAGTGATGCATATCCCAGACCTCAAACATGGCTCAAGAAGAGTCAATATACTTCAACTCTAGCTTGTAGTCACTAATATATAAAACCAAATCCAAATCCAAATAAATAATCTAATAACTAAAGCTAAAAAACTAAACAAAAAATAAATTAATATCAAATCCAATTAAATCAAATTAAGTCACCATTAGAACTTGCTTTCAGGGAAAAAGAAAAAACAAAATTACATCCACATAAATAAATAGATATCCCTCCTCTCACAAGGTATTCCCATTCATATAACATAAAATAAAATAAAAATCACAATCTAAAATAAAAGATATAAAAGCAAATAAATAACAATACAAAAAAAATGCAGCAGAAGGTATACCCAGCAACAACAATTTGAATCAGAGAAAAATAAAGCAATAAAATGTTAGCAACAAACAGTAACAATCCCTGTGAGTACAAAATAAAAATAACACACAGTAAATCTGCCTAGCCAAAAGAAGCCTTAATCCTTATCCTTGCTCTGGTAAGGTTCTCTGCTCTGTCCTTTCAAGCAACCTAGAAGAAAAGAGCTCAGGTGAAGCTAGGTGCCTTGGCCAGCAAACCTAGCCTATAGGCATTCGTTTGTCCCAAACATATTCCCAACCTGACATTAAGCTGCCACAAAATCACCATCCCCTAATGAGTTCTTACTCTATTTTAGCTTACTGTTACTTGAATTTACAAATCGTCAATCTATCAGGCCATTTTGGTGGTAGCACAACAGCAAGTTAAACACAAGCGTTAGCTGCCTCAGCATCCCTTGCAGCTTTAACTTAAACTATAGCTTAGGCAAGTGGCAGTCTGTACATTTAAGGAGATTTAAACTAAAACATGGTAAGAACTTTTCAGGAAAGGATAGCGCAGGTGGACAGTTGATGGGAAATACAGGACAAACGGATGCCAGCTGCAATCACTCACCTGGGAGATTTGTCTGAAAAAGCTCAACTGGGTGCAGTGAGGGGAGGACTATTCTTTGTGTGAGCAGAAATATATTCAGAACTGAAAAAATATTTTGAAAATGCATAATTATTTAATGTTTCTCTTCTGGTTGTTTAAGTTCCATATATGCACACACCACACCCTTATGAATGGAAAGGACAATTAAACATACTTGAACCTGATTTGTCAACTTGGGTCTGTATACATGGAAAAATTCTATACTAACCCATGCATAAACATCCAGCTCCCTCATTTACACTGTTCACAAAGTTTATTCATGCAGTGTACCACATGAAATAGAATTTTCAAAAATTTTATTGCTGCCATGTTTTTTCTCCCAAAGCTAAAACAGATCTCCTCCATTGGGTAATTATTGGCATCTGTTTGTCCCAAACATATTTATTTATTTATTGAGTACATTGGATTTACAACCTTTGAGTCAAAGGCTCATTTACAAAGGCTCCTCGTCAAAGTACAAAACATCAACATAGTATATCTGACCTGACCACCAAGCTCCCCCCAAAAAACATCTCTAATGAGTCTATCTCTATTTTAGCTTAAAGTTACTTGAATTTACAAATCACAGTTCTATCGTGTCGATTTTGCTGCAGCACAACAGCAAGTTAAATGCAAGTGGCAGCTGCCCCATCATCACTTGCAACTTTAACTAGTGAGTGCATTAACATCTAAAACTGTAGCCTGAGTGAGTGGCAGTCTATAAATTCAAGGAGAGTTAAACTAAAGCATGGTAAGAATTTTTCAGGTGAGGATAGGGCAGGTGGGTGGGTAGTTGAGAAATATATGGGGTAAATCGATGCCAGTTGCCAGATCTGCTTGAACAAGCTCAGTTGGGTACAGTGGACATGGGACTATTTTTTGTGGGAGCAGGAAGAAATTTAGAGGAATAAAGTAATTGTTAAACATGTTTAAAAATCTCTGTCTTTCTAAAAATTGCAACGGGGCCCATTGCATAATGAAAATAAGGCACGCCAGGGCATGGGTTCTTGGGGAATTTACCCACATATCATGAGGTTTATTTGTTTAGTTAGTTTTTGTTTACCAGGTAGGTGCACTAGACAGTACATATCACATCACACCTCAACTGGCATGAGTAAATCTCTGAATAACCCAAGCCCTGTCATGCCTTTTTTTAATCTGGAAATTCTGAGACAGAACAACCACGAATATCTTCCAACTATTTCCAAAATAATGTTTTATGATATTTTGCAATGCTTGACATATTTTGAAAGCTGTAACTTTTGAAATTTTGGGTTTAGAAATTTAAGTGTTTTGTTTTAATGAAAGCTTGAAGTCCAGTAAACATAAATATGCCGAAACAAAAGTTATATGGTGAAGTACCACCCCTACAGAGACTGACATAGGGGATAGCCCCCATGGACTTTTAATATGCACTGTCTTTGTTTACCAAATGTTCTGCACTCTGATTTTTGGTGTAACTATGCCCTTGCTGGCAACATTTTGTACAATAAAGCATTACAGTTTTCCAGGCATTTGGCTCACTTTCTCTCTCTGTCTCTCTCTTTCTCTCTATCTCTCTCTTCAAAGGAAATGGGAGCCATTAATGCTGGGAGAGGGCTCTCCCAGTCGAGAATACTCAGGAAGAAAGTAGGTGGGTAGTGACACTGGAAGTTGGGGTGGTAAAGGAGGGAGATGGAACCCCTTGGGCAACCGTGCACTTGTGACCAAGAGGGTCAGTCCCTAAAAGGAAGGATGGACTAGGCTAATCTGTCAGAGAAGGTAAGGAAATAACAGTCTAATCTGATTCTGATGGTATCCAGTGTGGTCTGTAGGGCAGGCCAGAAGTGGTTGGGAGGGTGGGTAGTGCCCCAGGTATCTGGCATTAGGATGCCAGAAGAGAGGACTGCAGCCTCTAGGTGTAATAGTGTGACTGGATGTATGTGAGTGTGCATGTGGAAAGTGGCACTGTAGCCCCACGGCCAGTGGGAACAGGTCACTGGAAGCGGATTTCCCCCTGCATAATAGAGTAGCAGATTGTTTCCTTCTTATATTTGTTTTGGGTTTGCTTTTCATCCTTGGTGAAGGATCAATGTCACAGGCACTCGTGCTTGCCAACGGGTGAAAGGCGGACTGATCAACTTCCTTGTCTGGTATGCTGGGTCCTATCATTGACCCCCACTAATGAATTTCCAGGAGAAAAATAATTTGCTAGGGGGAGAGGGCAACAACTCCCTCCTCACACTAGGGGGAGGTAGTTGTTACTGGAGGTGGCCAGAGAAGGCATCAATGTCAAGGCATCACTATCCTAGGGAAAGCCAGCGTGGGAGGAGCTTTGGTAGTACAGTATATGGAGAGAGTGCCCTCATGTATGAGGTGGGAGCATTTCAAGGAAAGAGGAGTAAGGAGGAGAGGGATGTCATGGCCTATGTGCCCTTATCAGGTAGTTGCCCACAAGCACAGGCATAGGGTTTGTTGGTCTGACCTGCTTAAGGGTGCCCACTGAGTGAAGCTGCAGGCATATACAACATGGCAAGGGGTGCCATGGGGCCTGGAAGTGCCTTGATGATTGGGCACAAGCTGTGTTTCTGCAGGTAGCTGACTGCAGGACTTGGGCCAGAGGCACATGGGATCCTGTTGGCTGCTCCCACCAGAGATGCCGGTGACAGAACAAATGCACTCCAGTAAGAGTCAAGTGCTTAATGTCCAGCTGGTTATTTTGTTCACCCAACCAATGGTGCCCAAGTCCCTCATCTCTGACAAACAGTTAATGAACCTATATAGCTGTTAAGTGAATGGGGCTCCAGGGGAGCAGATCATCAATACTCCAGATATGGGACTTCCCTGAACCATGCCTGTTTCAATCCAGGGAATTACTGCATGTATGTCACTGTGTCTCCTGAAGGAGGTAGCACTGTGCTATAAACAGCTTGTTTCCAGGTGCATCCTGGGGAGGGGTACTCGGGAGATATTTACCACAGGAATAACACTAAGTACTTGCTAACAAATAATCAGCAGGAAAACAGCAGTTGATATGCTGTAATACATAAAACAGATATGCAAAACTCAGTATTTAATAAATAATGTCAACAGAAAAACAGCACAATCTGGCCAGATAGCAGGGACAGGCCAATACAAAACAGGAAGTATTGGGCAACGTTAAAGAGGAGGGTGCTCCAAATAGCCAACTGGGGTATAGTTGGGCAAGACCAGAGGCATGACGATGCCATTGGCAGGCAGACAATTTGAGGAACTCGAGAAGACACAGGTAGTAGGAAACAAATCCCAGGCTTGACTGTTGACTCTTTCAGGACCAGTGAGAGGTAACAGACTGAAATTAATTTTAAAACTACATAAGTAGCCCAACTCAGTGGTGCTAGGGTAGCAAGTACCGTGAAGGTGACCTGGTTTTGTATCATGAGACTGACCCCTACTATAGGGCAGAAGGGTGTGCTGCAGTGGGAGCCTACTCAGACTCTAGGGAGAGGGGATGCATCCATCCAGCCATTTAATTACCTCCTTTGTTGGGACTGTAAAGCAACACTGGATATCAAGGTGACCACACACTGTCCTGCCCTCCCCCCAAAAGGGTTAGTTTGGCAGTGGTGGCCTGTATTAAAGGATATGGATGGGACCATGCAGCAGTTAGAAATGGGGAAGGCTTGGCAGCATCATATTTACTCAACCATGTTCCATCCATCAACTTAATACCTTATCCTAGCCCCTACTACCCCTGCACACTGAATTGTGTAGCAGAGTTCCCCAAGGTGAGGAGCTATAGGAGTATACCAAGGGGTGTCAGTTGTGTTGATAACACAACAAGAAGGGCTATGAACACAGTATTAATTATTCAAATAATTTGAGTGCTTTGAAATACATGCATGTGAACAGAGACTTGATGCATGTAACAAATAAAATGTGGAAGGAGACAGATAGTCAATGCAGGGCTAGATAAGAATTTGCTCCTTTGTGTGCAATACAAGTTTTGCTGGAATAAAGAGTTACTAAATAATATAGAAGAACACACTGTATGATTATTGTGAAATAAAAAATGGTACCAGGAGTGATTTTGGACTTTTGGACTTAAATTGATTGGAAGAAGGAACAGAATTTACTTAAACAGAGACTACAGATCATGTGACGGTATTTTGTTTACTGGTTCTATCAGTACTGGAGTTACGGTACTTGGAATGGAGCAACTATAATCGCTGTCTGAGATAAGGTTTATGGACAACTCAGAAGAAACATGAGTATGTTTCAAACAGTGCTTTATTCAGTATTTACATGCAACTGGTGCTGCCCAGAAAGGGAGCTTTTAAAAAGTATCATTATTATTGATAGTGGCAGGCTCAGACACTCTGTATATACAACACTTTTCAACTGCTTGCTACTTCTAGTGACGATCATGACCCCATAATGGTGCAGTTTGAACCTTACTATGTGCCCCAAAAAATGAGGCATACTGTATGAAAGATATATTTTTTAGGTCTGAAATGCAGAAACAGCAAGAAACTACTGAGTTTATTACAAACTTGAAACTAAAGACTCTGGTCACCATTTCTGAAGAATCAGCACATCCCCTTCCGATGTGCAAAGTTTCTCAATGTGCCCCAGAGTGTTATAATCTAACATGCAGAGAGCACAGTACAATGAAGGCACAAACTGCAGACAAAGTTCCCTGCTGGCTATGGATGGGAGACTGCCGGAGTCACAGAATAAGCATAATACACATACGCGGGAGCAAACAATCCATTTTCACCAAGCAAACCTATTTCCAGTGAGATTCAAAGTCCTATAATGGTACCTTACCATGCAGTTGACCCCTTTGCTCTGATAGGAAGCTAAGAGGTCATTTGCATCTCATCTTTGCCTGATTACAATATGAGGAGCGATCTTTTGCTGCTTGGATTGGGTGCTGGCTGTGGGCTCCACACTGCAACCTGTTGTTGGCTGTGGTGCTGACAAATATAAAACCATGACAGCATGGGTTCTCCCCCCCCAGCTGATCCTTGATGACTGTTCACAATACTTTACCTGGTGTCCAGTGGACCCTCCTCCCTCCAGGAAGCCCCTTACTCATCCAGCATGCCCTCCTGGCTGACGACAGCCAGCACTTACCCTCCACTCAGCTCCCTGACCATGTCTGCCCCGCACATGTCCAGTACTGCCATACACTGCTGTATCATGATATAGGACTTGTAGACTGACTAGAGAATCAGGTAGAAAATCTGTGTTTGTTAGAGGATCAGGAAGGGAGCCAAGTACACAGCCCCTGGAGGAGCACATGACTGGTGCAGTTCAGCACCCCAAACGGATGAGGAGGGGTGGGAAAAGGTACTTCAGGCACTATCAGTTCCACAATCCAGGGAACCAACAGGTCATAAAAGAAGTTGAAGAAAGAGAACTAAATGTTATAAACATATATGGCCAAGAGCTGACAGAGATACAAGTACAGTATCTAGTCTGTCAATGGGACTCTGTTTTGTGCCTGCATACGATTCTACTCTATCTGACATTTTCTTGGACCCTAAAAAGTTCACAGGAATGCAGAATATAAAAGCATTCTTTCACCAGAACAAAATGTGCTGAGCTGAGTGGTCCCTGTCTTTGGAACCAGAGACATCTTTACACACACAACAAATACATCATTGCAGCACACAACAAATACAGCACCACCACAATACTGACTTGGATTTCAAACCCAGATCGACTTTTATCCCTCCGCAAAATGCCACAGTCAGAATGTTTGAAAAAGCTTACATGAGGGACTTTGAGGCAATACTGGAGAGGGACAGGACACTGAATTACATTAATGTGACCCCAGCTAAGATGGCAGCACTGAGAGAGCTGGAGAACAAACCAGATCTGACAATCAAGCCAGTGGACAATGTGGTTGCATTAAACAGAGAAAGCTACATCTCTGAAGTCCTGAGACAACTATCAAATGAGGAATTCTATCTGAAGCTGAAGTCGGGTACAATGACTTTCTTTAAGAAGTCAGCTGACTTATTTCTGGTAAAATCCCTGACCAGTGGTATTTTTCCAGAAAGTACTTATTTCCTCACAGTCCAGTGCCCCATCAGGTCCACCATGTATGTCCTGCCAAAAATACATAAAAGGCTGGATGATCCCTGTGGTGCTCTATTTATACTGGGTATTTATACTGGATATTTATACTGGGTATTCATACTGAGTAATAGAGAGAAGAAGGCTTGCAGCCCGTCAGATAGTCTACCCGCATTAGCAGGTCCAATGTACCCCCCCCCATTGAGCAGATATTTGTCTAATTTATGCTTAAATACTTCCACATTATTGCTCTGTATTATTTTGTTTGGTAGAATATTTCATAGCCTAGCCACATGTTGTGAAAAGGCATTTAGTCTCCCATTCCTCGTAGTAAGTTCCAGATTAATTTGAAATTTTTGTGATCTAAGGCTAAGGGATTTATTATGAATCTCAAATCCCATTTCCATCATCAGTTCTGTATCATTCATTATTTTTTTTTTTTTTGAAGTCTCTTTTATCCCCTCCTACACCCCAGCCCTGTTTCCTCAGGAGTACCTTGGAGTCTACCCCTACAAGCCACCTTACTTTGTCTGTCGTCGGTCCCCAAGGAGCCTAAACACCCCTAGGTGAGGACAGGATGGGGCCCCTACACCCCGGCAATCTGAATCTCGTCGGTCCCGGGCAGCCAGGCAGGTGGATGCACATCTGAGGGCTAGCTCCTCAGAGCTCTGTCTCCCCGAGGCTAGCAGGCATTTTCCCCAGTTACTGAGATGTCATGAGTCCCTGACATCAGGTGCTAATGCTGACATCCACGACGTCCTACCCCCG
The DNA here is from genome assembly GCA_016271365.2 of Neoceratodus forsteri. Lineage (NCBI taxonomy): Eukaryota > Metazoa > Chordata > Ceratodontiformes > Ceratodontidae > Neoceratodus > Neoceratodus forsteri. The sequence continues at coordinate 1,396,208,375 of CM028129.1, read as the reverse complement.
TGCTACTGAAGCCTTTGGTGCCCACAAAACACCAGACCTCCGTCCAAGACCAGCCCAGCATGTAAGGTGCTGACATCCTACTGAGCCCCCAGCCTCTGCCAGGAATCAGCAGACACCGAGCCGCATCCCCACCCTCCCCCCAGAGAAGGCGAGCTATCATGGGATGCTACAGCCTTCTTCCCCCAGCCAGCCCTCCGACGACCCGGGCTCACACCCAAACCCAGGTCGCCAGCGTCACAGACAGAAATCCAACCACAGCGTCGGTAGGCCGGCCTGCATCATTCATTATTTTAAATATCATTAGATGGTCTCCTCTCACTCACCTGTGTTCAAGGCAATATAGCCCTAGGCTTTCTAACTGAACCTCGTAGGTCATGTGGTGCAAGCTGGAGATCAATTCAGTTATTTTGCACTGGATCCTCTCAACATTATCTATATCCTTCTTCACATACGAAGACTAATAATGTGGCAGGAATAGGCTCCTTAACTGAACATATGTCACAATATGTGGATGGGTATATAAGAGATATTGTCAAAACGCTTCCCTTCTGACTGGGGGTGCTGTGGAGCAGCCAACAGGTCAGACATCTTTTCACTGAGCTCCATGCTGTGCTTGATAAAATAAACATAAATTTACATTATCAGACTGAATTTCAGCATCTTCTTGCATGGTATCCGGAAGGGTACCACTCGGCACTAACAATGGGCCCCAAAAAGTCAGCAACAAGCCACTCAAGGGCTTGAAATGTTCTTTCCTGCTCTCAGCTTCAGTGCATCAGGAAAGTCTAGTGGGCTGTCTCCTTCTGGAGGTAGTGACCTCTCACAGTGGAACAAAAGCTTACTGAGCTGGATAACAGGATTTTGGAGAACAAAGCTGCAATCACCAAGCTAGCTTCAGGCTCTGAGAAGCACTCAGAGGTCAGTGCAGGCCTCATTTGGGACTTTGGTTTCCTCCAAGCTAAAGTGGAAACCTCAGAAAATGACTTCTGGCTGTGCAGTGTCCAGATAGTAGAGTTTCCTCCTAGATGGTTGGGCTTCTCGAAACTGTCTGCCACAGTGCACCGAATGATCTTTGATGATCTGACCTTACTCTCAACAGACTCTGGTATAGTGGTGCAGGCCTTTGCTATCCTGATTTGACTGAGACCACAAGAGGGCTGAGTGGTGCGGCCACTTACAGCAATCCTCAAACTCTCAGCCATGGATATGAGAAGCCCCCTGTTTCAAGCTGCAAGTGCTCAAGGGGGGTATTGCATGGGAAGGTATCAGATTGGTCTTCTTCCCAGATTTATCATCAGAGACCCAGTCCAGGATCAGAAGTGAAAGCTTCAGGCAATTAAAAAGACATTACTTGCAAACGGACTTGTGGTGCAGCTGCATTATCCTGCTCAGCTCCAGATTACACACCAGCAAAAGACTCATGTTTTCATAGACTCTGAAGCTGCTACTTGTTTCTTGGCAAACAGGATGCCCAAGCAAAAACTGCTGAAATGGAGACTGATCCTGAAGGTGACCCAGAGTGACTGTAAAGTTTGTTAGAACAATATACCTTTCCTATTTTGCTCCTTAGAATTGCTTACAGTGGTCTATGGAGTACTGATAATGTGTTCAACTATGAGGGCTCTCCTTATTTGCTTCACTTATATTTGTTTATAAAATGATGCTTACTATTGCTATTTTTTCAATAATTTCTGCCTGTAAAGACTTACAGTACATATCCTACTGCACAAGGGCAGTTACTAAATTCCGATGTACTGAGGTACACTGCTCAGGTTTTGGACTGTTGAATCATTTTTACAAATATCCTACCTCCTGCACATCATCATATTTAGCTGCCTGTATATGGCAGGGTTAGAGTTTAACTTAACTGAGCTCAGGCTATCTTTTTTGTGTCCTGTGTCTCCCAGAATAGGCTGCCAGCTTCCTCCCATCTTTTATCGTTCATGCAAAACGTGGAAACATTTGGCAAAGTAACTTGTGTTAAGCATTTCCTGTGGTGAGACTGCTCTATCCTACGAATGTATTTCTCCGGTCTATTACTCCTGGACAATGTGGTGGAGTCAACAGGCCATACCTGTATGACTTATTCTTTACTATTACACCACATGTGGTTTTTCTGGTCAGCTATTGTCTAAAGTCTTTACTGCACATGTACATTAAAGTAGAATCTTGTGTGGCTGTGTTCAAACCCCCTTTTTCTTATGAAGGGGAGAAAGGTTAAGGTTTTAAAGTAACAGGGTAGTAAAGATTCTGACCAGTGTTCCTCATGGAACCATTTTATCAGCACCCCAAAAACGTTACACCATTCATTTTTATGGCAGTGGGCATAGCCCTGCAGATGTATTGCCATGATGTAGGAAAGAAAAATGACTGTGGTAGCACATGAGAGGAATGTGAGGCAATTGTCCTCTGCTTGGTGTTTCGACTGGTTCTGCAGCACATATCTCTGCCTCCTGCTTAAAGCAGCAGTACTACATAAAAAAGTCAGTACCACATAGATATGTTCCTTCTGTTCTGTTGAACACATAGCTGTTTAAAATTCTGTTGTGCAGTACAGAATTTGGTTAAAGGTTCTGAACAGGCAGTTGAGTGCTTAACTCATTCACTCTACAGTAGCTCTTTGAGAGTTCCACCACTTGTGTCATGTATACTCTTAACACTGCATCCTGGGCCTTTCTAAGCAAAATCAAGCCATAATCAGCATGCCATAAACAAGGCATTTTAAATATACATTGAACATGGAAAGTTGGATTGTTGCCTTAAGGTCGGTAGAGTTAGGCGTTAAATGTCAGGTCTGCAATAAATTTAGTGTGGGGGTAAATGTAGGCCTAACAACGTACATATGTCAATAACGTACTGAGATAAAGGAGTTAAAGATTAAAGTTGTAGGCTTGGAACTCCAATTGAAATGTTGTAAAATGCAAGAGGAAACAAAGACAGGTACACAGGAGGGTAAACAAAAAGGTGGAGGTACTTGTAAAAGGGTTAGAAGTAATTTGGAATGAGATTCTGAGTGCGAGGTGCAGTCAAATACTAAAATAAAGAAAAAAGGCAGGAGAGCTATGACCTTCCAACTAGCTCTAAACAATGTTTTTGATCCACTAACAGAGCTTGCTGATCCACAGGATGGCCAGGAGGGAGTAGAACAAACAGTATTGCAAAGTAATGATATGCCAATAAGGGAGGGCAATAATGATCAGGAGGAGGGTACAGGAGAAGTGATAGTGGAAGTTAATGAACATCAGAATATTGAAAAGGGAAATTATGAGGGAATAGTGGAGGAGGAGGAGACATTGAATCATAATAATGCAACAGATGTTTGCCTGGAGAACAACAGGCAGGATCGGGGATGGAGATGGAGAATCATGCAGTACCTGGGACTGTACTCTATGGCTTATAGAAGGATAAGGGGAGACCTGTGTTATGTATATAGGTCACTGACTGACAATATGTTAGGGAACGTATCAGGTCTAATTTGGAAAGAGGGTTACGGCCAAAGTGTAAGGGCTCATTATAGACAGTTGAAAGGTGAAAAATACATGACAAACAGGAGAGGAAGATGGTTCAGCCAGAGGGTGGTGAATGTTTGGAATGGACTTCCAGTGGAGGTGGTGGGAGCTGGCAGTTTGGAGGCATTTGCGTACCAGTTGGATAGACAAATGGGGGAAAAATGGAGATATGTTAATTAATATCTAAAATTAGGTCCTTATGTGGCTTTATAGCCTATGGGTCTGAACTTCTCCTATGAACCTATGAACAAATGTGAATATCTCATGAATCGTAAGTGCTACACACTAAGTATGAGTGGCAAAGTTGTTTAACACAAAAGTACCTTTCCAATAGTGCTATGCAATTAATTATATACAATTTCTGTTTTTTTTTATACTAGTCAAAATAGCAAAAAAAGTGTTTTTTTTGCAATAAAAAATCAACTTAAACAATTTTTGGTAGGAAAATATGTAACAGATGAACACCAAATTAAGCATCCATACATTAGATGTAGGTACAAAGGTAATTTTGTACTAAAAATCAATTTTTCTAATATAAAACATGTATTTTTCCCCTTTTTATTCACAGTGCTTATGTGAGGCTTGAGGGATAAATGTCAGCCACACACACCATCCCATAAACAAATATGAAAAACTTCTAAAGTATATGTGATACACACAAAGTATCAGTGGCAGAGTTGTTCAGCACAAAATTACCTTTCTAATGGTGCTATGCAGTCAATTGTAGTCAATTCAGTTCACAAGTAATACAGATCCAGAAGCAAAGTATTTGATACCTTTTATTGGACCAACATAGATGTACCAAAAAGAACAAAATGCTTTAGCTTTCAGATCAACCCAGTCCTTCCTCGGAAGCATAATGACAGTTATTTAGAAAATCTCATACTTTTAACACCCAGATCATGCAGAAAAAAACCGAAAAAATTCCCATTGGTTTAAAATACTCATTTAAAAAATAACACAAGACACATCAGAGAAGGTGAAAAATACCAGTTCATCTTCAGCTGAAAGGGTCTAAAGGTCAGATGTGCTTAGAGTATATAAGCATGCAGGGAGTACACTGCACGTAAACTAAAATGACTTAGAGATACCTTCAGAGTAAGATAACAACATCTCGAGCATAGAGCTGTATAGCCCAATTATGAGTCAAAACCCACTCAGATTAAAGACATGCTAAAATGTGACATAGTTGTAAATTGAAACCATGCTCTTTAAAATAGAATTACAAAGTAAATATACATGGCATACAAAGGGCGTAAAGTAAAGTTTACCTAATGTGAGAAATAGTTTTATACTATATTGAATGTAAAACTAAGTTGGAAACATTACCCAATTATACTCTCAAAGTGGTTATTATGCTCCATAAACCTTGAAGCCTTTGGTGTTGTAACAGGAGTTTATACATGATAATATAAACTGGCAGTATAAGACCCAAACAAAAAAGCTGCTTATCAAAGATCACCAGATATTTGTCTAATTTGTGCTTAAATACATCCTCATTATTGTTCTGTATTATATTGTTTGATAAAATATTCCATAACACCATGCAATCTGATATGTACAGATTTCAACTTGATGTACTGAAAATGTGTAAGGAATCTGAATAAGAAATCATAGGAAATAAATCCCCCCCCCCCCCGGGGAAGATCACACACACACACATATATACACACACACACATCTTAATGCATCATTATTCACACTGATCACTTCAACTGTTACCCAAAGAAAATAAACTTGCCATGAATCTTCAAGTAAAGGAGATCATACATCCTAATATGTACAGAGTTCAAAAATGCAACACTTTATAATCATATTACTATATGTGCAGTAACAGTCCAAGGATTCAGAATAGAACCACAATGAAATAAAACCTCTACCCTCCCAGGGTAGGATAACTAGTTAGAAGTGAAAGTACACTATGTATGTTAGACAAGAGTCCTAACATACCCTCATTTCCACAAAGAACTACAATATTAGCCCAATGTAATTTCTCTGTCAAGGATCTCCATGCAAATGAGATACTGCACCCCAATATGTTCAGAGTTAAAAAAATGTGACAGTATATAATAAAACTACTGTTTGTACAGTAACAGGCTATGGAATCTGAATAAGACCCAATGGAATTGACCCCTCCAACCTCCCGGGAGGATAACTAGTAAAAAGGAAATAATAGTCATTATGTGTGTGAACTAAGCATCATAACACACTGTAACACTGTTATGTTATGTACCTAAATATAAGCCTACCTCAATGTAATAGCAACCCCACACCCACCACACTCACATAACCCCCACCCCCCACACATACACACCCCCCCCCACACACACACCTACACACACACTCACCCACACACAAGGGGATGCTAAAGCACTTTGTTCATTTTGGTAGATCTATGTTGGTCCAATAAAAGGTATCAAATCATTTGCTTCTGAATCTCTGAATCAGTTCTTACAAGGACCAATACGGCAAAGACTAAATCTGTTTGTCAAGTAATACAGAGAAATAGTGCTGATGACCTAAGAAGTGCTCAGGGCAAACAGGAAGTCTTTGTCTGCTGACTGAAGTCCTTGTGGGAGACAAAGGGGATGAGTTGGCTGCCACCTACAAGTGTTTCCCAGAGGTAATGAGTTAACCATTCTGGTCAGCAACACTGCATTGTCTATTGCTCCTTTTTGCAGCACTCCAAGTCACAACACATGGGTTATCAGAGCTCTCCTCATAGGTTGATGCACAATGGAATTACAAAAATTTGAAATCTGATCCCTCTCCTCCCTCTTTGCTCTCAACATCCTCAGTTCTTATTGTGCTTCTCACCAGGCTGGTCATAGTTTTACTTAGCTCTGTGCCAAACCATTAAGGTAAAAAACTTTAGGGCATTTAGTCTTATCTCCCTTTCATAGTTATAGTTTGTTTCCTACTTATGGCATATTACCAAGATAGACACCACACTCTGCGTTGCTTGGTGTCAGTAATTATTTTGCTTAGACTTCTTCAACTGGATCACCAGATTTGTGGATCAGAGAGGGGCAGTGGATGTTGTATACTTGGATTTCAGCAAGGCCTTCGACACTGTCCCTCACAGAAGGCTAACAAACAAGCTGGAACATACAGGAGTTGGACAAAAGGTAGCTAATTGGATCAGCAACTGGCTAGGCAAGAGGACCAAGAGAGTGCTAGTAAATGGATCTCTGTTGAGGGAAGGTAGTGTAACCAGTGGCATCCCGCAGGGGTCTGTACTGGGACCTATCCTCTTCAACATCTTTATAGGAGACCTTGCAGATGATTTAAAAGGGAAGGTTTGCTTGTTCGCAGATGATACTAAGTTCTGAACAGAGTGGACTCACAGGAAGGGACAGATGACATGAAAGCTGACCTTAGAAAGTTGGAGGAATGGTCCAGGGCTTGATGGTTAAAATTTAATACCACAAAATGTTAGGTAATGCACCTGGGTAGGAGGAACCCAAGAAATAAGTACACACTGGGAGGACATCAACATGAAGAAACACAGATAGCGCGAGATCTCGTCATAGTGATCACTGATGACTTAAAGGTAGGAAAACAGTGCAAGAAGGCAGCAAAGAAAGCAAATGGCATCATCTACTGTATTAGTAGGGGCATTATTAATAGGAAGCAGGAGGTTAGCATGCCTCTCTACAAGTCCTTGGTAAGGCCACACTTGGAATACTGTGGTCAGTTCTGGATACCTCACCTCAAAAAGGACATTGACCATTTGGTGACCATGCAAAGAAGAGCTACAAAAATGGTGCAGGGTCTACACCACAAATCGTATGAGGTGCAGTTCAGAGCGTTAAATTCATACTCTCAAGCAAAGAAGAAACAGAGGTGACATGATCGAAACATTTAAGTATGCGAGGGGGCTAAACACAACTCAGGCAGGTAATCTATTTCAGCACAACACAACAGCATGTGCAAAGAGCCATAATTTGAGGTTGGTGGTAGGTAGGTTCAAAAGCAACCTCATGAAGTACTTCTTCATGGAGAGAGTGGTAGAACCATGGAACAGCCTGCCCCAGGAGCTAGTAGCATCAAAGACGATTAGAGATTTCAAACTTGCATGGGACAGGCATTGTGGACAGGTTAGGTTGCAGGCAAAGTGGAGGGGTAGTCTTCTTGGGCAGACTAGATGGATCACGTGGTCCCCATCTGCAGACATTTTTCTTATGCTCTTATGTTCTAGACAGACTAGAAACCCTGGCAACAGGCTACAGGCAGGAAGATGTACTCCCCTGGCTTTAAGTCTCTGTGCAGCACCACTGCATTCCTTCAGCGACACTGGCTATATAAATGCTTGCCCCAGGCTGTCAAAGCAGTATACCCTAGTCTCCATCAATATCTATTACAACAAATTTGTATATAAACAAGCATTTGTCAGTGCCGATTGTTGTTTTGCTGGCATTGGCATTGGTAGTGCCGGAGTTAGAGATGGATAATAGGAATGGCAGTGAAGTATTGAAGTGACGCGAACCCCACCCCCACCTTGTAGAGACCAACAGGCATTGGGGTGTGCCTTTGGGTCATCAACTATAACGCTCATGCCATTGTACCTCACCCTACCCTGTAGACAGTGACAAGAGTTGTGGTGTGCTTTGGGGTCTTTGGGCATTATACTTGCCCCATTCCATAAGGAAATATGCTGAGGTGGGTGCAGTATAGGAGAATTGGGTGAACTTTGTGGCGGAACAGTGCAAGGCACACCACGATGCCTGTCACTGGCTGCAGGGTGGGGGTGGGGTGGGGTGGGGGTGGAATGGCATGAGCATTACAGCCGATGAGCCCAAGTCACACCCCTGATGCCTGTCAGTCTCTACAGGGCGGGGTGTTACAGTTGTAAACCCTAACACCGTAAGCATGTGTTGGTGTTTTCACTCCAAATTTTCAACATGGGCTGTTTGTGAGCACACCTCATGAAAAGCGGCACTATCAGTTTGTTAGCTGAAAGGTGGTTTTGCACAGTGGCTATACCATTTGGCAACACAGGGAAGAAAACACATTTTGGGCAGGATGTGGAAAATGACATCTGTATTGTTCATGAGGAGGCGTAAAAAAATGGCAACGCTGAAAATCTGGAGTGAAAATATGAAAAATTGGTGAAGTCATGAGCATGTATAGAAACTGCATAACACACACCAATAACCCAATTATTTTTGAGAGTTTTTTAGCCACATTTTCAACATAGGCATTTTGGAACCTCCTCTCATGAACAGTGGTGCTGTGATTTTGTTAATCTCTCCCAAAAGTTGATTTCCCACAGCAACCACACCATTGTGTGCCACATGTGCAGAAACACATTTTGGGCAGGATGTGAAAAATGACAGCCTGTACTGTTGATAAGGAGGTGTGAAAAAATGCTAGTGTTGAAAGTCTGGCATAAAAATATTGCAAATTTGTGAAGTTACAAGGGTGTGTGGAAACTGCGCAATGCAAGCTTGTAACACAGTCATTTTATCGACTTTTGGCACCAAATTTTCAACATAGACATTTAGGACCTCTGCTTATGAACAGTGTCATTGTCATTTTCTCAAACTGTCCCAAAAACTGATTTCGCATAGTGACCGTGCAATTCTGCGCTGGATGTGTGAAAACATATTTTGGCCAGGATATGTAAAATGACAGCTGTACTGTTCATAAGGAGATGTAGAAAAATGCCAGTTTTGAAAATCTGAAGTGAAAGTATTACAAATTCATGAAGTTACAAGCATGTGTGGAAACAGCGCAACACACGCTCATAAAACAGCCATTTTTGGGATTTTTTTCACCAAATTTGCAGCAAAGGCCTTTTGAGAGACCCCCCTCATGAACAGTGGCACTGTCATTTCATTACTTGGTCCCAAAAGTTGATTCCGTGCAGTGACCGCGAAATCACCTTTTGGGATCGAATAATGCCATGTCAGTGACTGAATTCATGAGGAGGGGTCCCAATAACCCCATGTTGAAAATTTGGTGCAAACATTCCAAAAAATGGCCAAGATATGCACCAAAGTTGAAAAAAACCCTATTTATGCCACTATACAGCTTACCAGCATTTCTTCAGTTCATGGTCGGCTTTGAAGAGTGCAGACGTGTTCCCAGTCCACTGAAGATCATCGCGCCGGACTCTGGAGGTAAGTATGGGGCGAGAGAGGGGTGTAGGGAGGAATGGTGTGCAGAGGGTGGGTGCGGGTTGTGGGAGGGGCAGGGAGACCAGGAGGGACCGCTTTCTTCTTTCACAGGGGTAAAAAAAAAAACAAAAAAAATTGTGGGACAGTTTTCTTTTCAGGGATTTAGAATGCTAGAGTGGGCTCCCAGTGTGCCACCTAAGTGTTTTGGGGGATGCTGCAGCCCGACGGGGATTAGAGCACCTCTGTCAGCACACAACGAAAGTGGGGGCAAGAGCCAAGGATTGGGCACCCCTCGGCCTTAACAAATGGGGGTGTGATGACAGGGAGTGGGCTCCCCCGTTGGCACATACATTGAGTCAGGGCATGCCGACAGGGGGACTGGGCACCTCTGAAGTCAGCATTATGGAAGGCAGTGTGCCGCCATATTTAATTTACTCTTTCACCAAGGCAAGCACGTTGGGAGGTGCCGCTGCATATGAGGAGCTTTGCTCACATTGCAGTGGACCTGTTGTTAGATATGCTCACCACACTATGTATTCATGGTGTAGCGCCAGCATGCAGGCTTATTGGGGAATGAGGGACGCACCTACTGATGCATGCCCTGCATTCGCCCAACAGTGACCACGCCTCCAAATCTGCTAGTACCGCAATATGTCGGCTGCGCATGCGCGAGCCAACATAAAAATATAAACTGGAGGTATGCCATTACTTTGACTGACTACTGACAAAGTAGCACATGGCTAATTACTCAGGAGCAATCAAAATCTCAGTTTAGTAGTAGACTATACCAGAGCTTTACTACAGCAAGCAAGCCCCAGAATTCCAAGCAGTCAGCTCTGCCTTGAGAGAGTTATACCCCCCCGCACATACACAGACACTCTGGTTGAACAGCTATAATTATAAATTCTTTTCTGCAATAGAGAGCTTTTACAGAGCAAGGAGCTTTACATCAACCATCACTTTTACAAATAACAACCTATAACATTCACAAGCTGAAGCCTTGCAATCACCTCCCTTTGCAAATGAACCAAGTAGAATGAATCTATATCTCTATATCTATGTCGGATCTTTACTACAGCAAGCAAGACCCAGAATTCAATGCAGTCAGCTCTGCCTTGAGAGAGTTACCCCTCCCCCTCCACACACACACACACACACACACACACTGATTGGGCAGTTGCAATTATAAATTCTGTTCTGCAACACTGAGCTTTTACAATAGAGCACTTATTGAGAGGGCAGTTGGTGGTTGGCCATGGTGGTGCGGAAGGCTGTGCCAGTCAAAAGCTTGCTTGGGGGAGTGGGGTTGTGGGATATTGCCTTCTGGGGCAGGGAGGTGGTGGCCACTATACCACCAATAAAACATATATATATATATATTTTTCTGTTCTGCCAGACTGCCACAGGCAGGACATTCCAGTCCTATCAGCTGCACCCCGTGCTCCATTCACCCACAGATTTTCCCACCATGGCTATGTGGAAAGGTGGAAGTTTGCCCCCCCAAGTACACATGTCCAAATCAGGGCAATCATGATGGTCTGGAGAGTAAGCAAGACATGGCTGACCTGGTAGGCTTTACATAGTGTGCAGCAGCCCCTCCTTTTTCCACTTTGTTCTGGCCCAGATATTCAAAAGGGTTGCACATGGTGCAACAGTGCTGCACCATGTGCAACCCACTGATAAACCCCGGCACGATATTCAAAAGGGAAAAGTGCATGGCACAAATCCCGATGCGCCGGACTGCATCAGTAATGTATGCTAGCGCAGGTGGGGGGGTGCCCATGCATACCCTGCACAGCCCGATATTCAGCCTGGGATGTGCAGAGCCATGCATGCGCAACCTCTACCTACACCAGCACAAAGTTGATCCAAAAAAAAAAGGAACTACTGATGGCCGCCCACAGGTGAGCTGCCACATTGCAGGGTGCAACATGGCAGCTGCCACCTGTGGGTGGCCACCCGAGCTCCGGCTGCACCTGGCGGCACCCCCCCATGCCAGATCGCGGGCATTTGTAACAAAAAAATAAGAAATCTGTCCAATATCCCTGGTAGTCCAGTGGACCGCTGTCTGCCCGATCATGGGCATTTGTACAAAAAAAGATGAAATCTGTCCAATATCCCTGGTGGTCCAGTGGACTGCTGTCTGCTGATTGCAGGCGTTTGTCATATCATAAAGATTAATGTCCAATATACCTGGTGGTCCAGTGGACCGCTGTCTGCCCGATTGCGGGCATTTGTCATATCATAAAGATTAATGTCCAATATCTCTGATGGTCCAGTGGACCGCTGTCTGCCTGATTGCGGGCATTTGTATAAAAGAAGATGAAATCTGCCCAATATCCCTGGTGGTCTAGCGGTACCTCCCTCCCCACCCATCCACTGTGCCCCACCACCCCGCTTCCCCCCCAGTCAGCTGGCGGGTGGCAGCACCACCCACCTGCTGCCCCGCCGCCTGCCGCCTGCCGACTGACACCGTGGGTAGGGTTGTACACCATTGGTCCACGAAATGAGCCAATGGGTGTGCAACTTCTAACCTGGTCTTCACATTCCAAATATGTGAATGGATCCATTCACATATCTGGAATGTGTAGTATGTCACGAGCTGCATGCCCATTGGCTCACGCTGTGGACCAATGGGCATACAGCCCTACCTACGGTGTCAGTCGGCGGGTGGCGGGCGCCAGGCGGTGGATGCTGCCGCCTCCGGGCTGACCGGGGAGGAACCGGGCCGGGGGCACAGGGGTGGGGAGGGGGTACCGCTAGACCACCAGGGATATTGGACAGATTTCATCTTTTTTTATACAAATGCCCATGATCGGGCAGACAGGGGTCCACTGGACCACCAGGGATATTGGACAGATTTCATCTTTTTTTATACAAATGCTTGAGATCGGGCAGACAGTGGTCCACTGGACCACCAGGGATGTTGGACATTAATCTTTATGATATGACAAACGCCCGTGATTGGGCAAACAGCAGTCCACTGGACCACCAGGGATTTATGCTTTTCCTCTTTTTTACTGCAGTCTGCGATCGGGCTGTGGAGCACATTGCCGGCTGCAGGGGGCATTAGTCCCCAATGGCTGCTGCCTGGCAAGGCGCCAGGTGCAAGTCATTGGGGATCGGCGCACCTGCATGCAAATGGGTCCATAATGACATGCAAATGGCCCCATTTGCACCTAGCATACATTATGGCCCCATTTGCATGTCAAGTTTTGAAAATCATGGTTGCTGTGCATAGCGCAATGGAACTTGCGCTAGCGCATCCCCATGCTCCACTCTGGCCACTTGCGCTGGCGCAGTGCCACTGCGCCATGCACACTGTGGGTGGCCAGGGTGCGATATTCAATGATGCTGTGCCATGGCACAGCTCCGTTGAATATTGCCCAGTCCACACCTCTGCACAGCCAAGTTGCACTGCGCCCAAGCTTGCGCCACAGCCTGGCGCAGTTTGAATATCTGGGCCTCTGTGTTTATCTTGCTAAAAGTCCATAACTTTTAAAGTGAATTTATACAAAGTTGTATATCTTTTTATTGTTGTGTTAGTTGTAACAAAACTCTGTTTACATGTGTTACATGCAGAGTGGGCATAAATTGGCTACACATACATGATGCTGACAAACAATGATTTAGTTGATCTGCATTTGTATGACAGTTATAAGTATACTACTGCATATCACCATGTCCAGTTGTGTAGCAGAATACCCCATGCTGGAACTGTATATGGTCAGATTTCCAAAGCATATGCATGTGCATTAGGTCACTTCTGCAAATTTAGAAATACAGTACAAGCCACTTAATCGGGACGTGGATAAACGGGATGTCCACATTATTGGGATGTCCCACCAGGAACCGATTAAGTGACTATGTAGCTCTATGGCAACCGCAGCTGCTTAAAGGAGACACCCTTGGGATTACCAGCCACTTAGCTGGGATGGACAAAGATTAACAAGGCAGGCATGCCCCTCTCAAATTCCTCTAATTGTCTCTCTAATCCCCATTTTTATACCTAAAAAGGTGTGAATTTCTTTCTCCCGCTGCCCTCCCTGTTCACAATTACTGTGTCTGACACCCAAGATTAAAGTTTCTTCCCCTAGGTGAGACTAAAGTGTCACATTGACTCACTCTTTTTGTGTTTCTCTATCCTTGAAGTAAAAGAGCTTTATGTTGTCTGTCTTGCTTCTCTCTCTTCTAACTCTGCCAGCTCCTCTCTCATGCCACTCTGACTTTGCTCGTAAACTTACATCTTGCAGTTCAATTCTGTGTGTTACTCTGAACCTGTGCATTAGTCAGGAACCGTCTTTGTAGAGAGAAGCAACGAGAGTGAGAAGCGAGAGAGAGGCAGCCTTACTGTAGGATTCACTGAGTGTTCTCCGGACTAATGCGCAGGTTACAGGACAGAGGCATAAAATAAAGAGAGTAACGCTGAATGCTGAACAGGGAAGGCAAGTAAACAGCTGTTACCTTACTGTAGGTTTTGTTACTACACTCACTGAGTGGTCTCCTGACTAATGTGTAACTCGGAGGATGGAGACATAAAAAGAGAGTAACGCTGAACAGGGAACTCAAGTAAACAGCTGGCTCTATAAATGAAATCACTGAAAACTTGCACTTCTGATAAAAGGGACAGCCACTTAAATGGGACGAAAAGGGCCACCACCGGGCTGTCCCACTTAAACATCTTCTACTGTACCCCCCAAAATAAAACAAATGTTTTGAAATGTATAGGAACAACTTTTTTGCATGCGTAAATGTTTTGAATACATCATCTTGCCCATAAAGGTTAAAATTACTACTAGGCAATAATTTCATTTATCAAATTAAAATAAAGGTTGTTATAACTCAGACATGAAGTATACTTGATATACAGTATATCTATAATGGCAAATAATTATTATTTTGTAGTAACCAGGGAGCATTTTCCCCCCATAGGGAAACCTTGTTATAATTTGCTGTTATAACCAGCTGGTTATAATGGCAAATGCATTGGTTTTCCCTTGCCCCACGCTTGTGCCAGTCATGGTTTGCCCTTCGTTGTACCACACACTTCACCACCTTTTGCACTCAGGCTTTTCCATAAGTCAGATGCTAAAGCAATTAACTTAGGTCTTTCATTACACTTTTTTGAGGAACTGTTTTTAAAAAAAGAAACATTTTTAAACAGGGACTTGAACCTGATTGCAGACTTGAACCTGACCATGGCTGCACAGAGCTGTGTTTCTATTTATATAATTGCAGTGGTGAAAAAATGCTCCACAGCAGTTATATAAAAGAAAACATAGGGTTGTGTGTGAAACCTGAATGTTACACACACCCTTGGTGTTGGATGCTTAAATAAACCCAGAGTGTGCTATCCTGATTTATAGCACCCTTGTTCTCCACCTTGTCCCTATACCAGTTTTCCTGTGCCCCTGCCCTGGGGAGCTTCCTCTCTTTGGGCCCTTCCTCCTGGCTGCTTTATCATCTTGAGGGATCAGTCTTTACATCCTTTGACAGTACAGCCTCCACACATCCCAGACTAGTTTAAATGCTCATCCAAGCAGCATTTAGACCTTCTACTACAGACTGTGGTCCCTTTCCTGGAAGGATACAGGGCATTTCCCTTACAGAGGCCCATATGCTGCCAGGCTGGTCCCCAGTGGCAGCTCTACACCAGGGCCCACCAGGGCACGTGCTCTGGTAAAAAAATTCTGTGCCCCAGTTGGTGCCCCATATGGTGCAAAGCTTCCCCCATAGTAACAATATATCAGTGCCCTGGCTGCCATCTGTTGTGCCCTAGCTGTGCCCTGGTAACCATTTGTGGCTAGAGCCGCTACTGCTGGTTCCCAACCCCCAATGTAGCTAAAGCCATCCTCCATGCACCATGACTTCAACCAGTTGTTAAAAGCCATGGTGTGGAGTGCCCTTTTCTCAGCCATACACAGGTAACACCTCGTAAAAGGCCACTGCACATACTATCTACTTCAGGCAATAGTTATGAAATCATATCTAAGAAGAATACTGTGGAAGCATATGACCAGACCACTGTCTGGTGTTCTTCCACAGTTTCTAGTGCTTGTGTTTATGTGGCAAAAAAACAATCAGATTGCTTGAAATCCCTTGCCCATTTTATAACTCCAGATAAGAGCATGCCCAGGTGCATAATGCACTTGGTGCAAGCGTATCATGCCTAGCAACGCACCTGGGCATGCTCTTATCGGGAGATAACCCACACCTCATCAAGTGTTATTGCTTACTAAGCCACTCCGGGTATATGCTTTAGACGGCCTGTGGCCTCGTGCCTCACTACATCCCCCTAGCCGTGCATTAGATCTGTTTAATGCACACCCCATCATGTCTTATTGCTTACATAACCCACACCTCGGAGTGTGTTATTGCACTTATAAAATGGGTTCCCCACTAAAGAAGTTAATTTAAAAAAAATGTAGATACATAGGGCTGGATACTCAAACTGCACCATTCTGTGGCGCAAGCCCTTGCACTGCTCAAAAAAGTTGCGCTGGGGTGTGGCCGGGGCGATATTCAATGGAGTTGCGCTTTTGAGCAACCCCTTTGAATATCGTCCCCCAGCCACAGCCACTGTGCATGGCACAGAGGAACTTGTGCCACTGCAAGTGGTCAGAGTGGAGCATTCAAGATGCGGTGGCGCAAGTTCCATTGCGCCATGCGCAAATTTCCAATATTCAAAAGGTGACATGCAAATGGGGCCATAAGTTATGCAAGGCACGGGGGGGCCATTTGCATCCACTTACGGCACCATTTGCATGCCATTAGCATGCAGGTGCGCCGATCCCCAACAACCCGCGCCTGGCGCCCTGCCAGGCAGCAGCCGTCAGGACCGACGCCCCTGCAGCCCGGATCGGGCATGAAGTAAATCTCCCTACTGGGCCGATCGCGTGCATAATATAACTGAACAACTCCCCACTGGCCCGACACGCCATAACAGAATCCGCTCTCGACTGGCCCGGATCGTAGGCATAACAGAACTGAACTCCCCCGACTGGCCCGAACAAGGCATAACAGAAATTAACCTCACTTTCGACTGGCTCGATCGCGGCATAACAGAGTCGACCTCCCCCACCAGCCTGATCACTGGCAGAACAGAGCTCACCCTCAAAGACCACATTCAGGGGATCCAGTTGATCGCGGCTGAGTCGATCCTCATGTTCACTGGTTTGCAGCCTCTCGACTACCACTTCCATGAGCTCACCACCACCCCTCCCCGACAGCCGCGGGCGCAGCAGCTCACCGCCGCCGTCGCCCGCCGACTGATCTGCTTGCAGGGCTGCATGCCCATTGCCAGAGCAAGAGCCACCGGGCATGCAGCCCATTCTGCACAGCAGTCCAGATATGTGAATGAATTCACATATCACTGCCTTGTACGGTATGGTGTCATGCCCATTGGCTCTTGCTCTGAACCAATGGGCGGCAGCCCCACCGGCAAGCCAGTCGGTCAGACAGCAGGCGTGGTGGTGTTGCCGCCCGCCGCTGACGCGGGGCGGGTGGTGGGGCTCCATGGTGGTGGGTAAATACTAGATCACCAGGAAATTGGACCTTGGGGTTGACTCTAATGCCCGAGATCGCATCATGGGTCCACTGGACCACCAGGGATATTGGTCTTTGGGGATTGAATTCGCTCTGCCCACAAATGGGCTAGTGGGGGTTCATTTCGATATGCCCCGATCAGGCCAGTGTGGGGGGGGGTTGTTCAGTTATGTTATGCCCGCGATCAAGCCAGTCGGGGGGAGTGAGATCTGCCCGCGATCGGGCTAGTGGGGGGGTTACTATTATGCCCGTGATCAGGCTGCAGGAGGGGCACAGGGAAGAAGTGGAGGGCCACCCAAAGGTGGCAGCTGCTGTGTTGCACCCTGCAATGCGGCAGCTCACCTGTGGATGGCCCTCGACTTGATCCTTTTGTTTTTGGCTCAAAGTTGTGCAGGCGCAGGTTGGGGGTTGTGCCTGCACTACTCTACACAGCCCGGCTGAATATCAGGCTGTGCAGTTTATGCATGGTTCCTCCCCCTTTGGTTGAGCATGCCTTCATTAGCATTGCGCTGTTGCTCAGCATGACTTGGGGGGGCGCAACTGCCTCCTGCTGAATATCACAGAATGGAGCAATTTCGGACTTGTGCAGGCACAACCCTATTGCGCATGGCGCAACCCTTTTGAATATCCAGCCCATGGTGTACAAAAAAAAAAGTATAAAAATTTGATTAGTAGAAAATACTAAAAAAGTAGTCTCTGCCATTGACTTTCAGTGGAGCTGTTTAATGAAAAGTTAAGACAGGTTGGTGCCTGTCTGTGTCTAAACGTCTCAGTCACACACAAACACTGTAGTAAAGTAACATGTTTTTTACACTCCCCAGCCTCATCCTACATACAGAGAAGCACTTGAACCCACGTTTTTTTCTTTACCGTTTCTTAATTTGCTCAGTTTGCATTACAGCCTTTGGAAATGAACGTGTCCTATACTGGCTGACCTATTTACTGTCATGTTTTTTGGCTTCCTTCCTGTCTCCACAAGACAGAGAAATAATTTTTGGTGTGTTTTTATTTATTTCTGCTTCGAGTTTGCTGGTTTTATTTACTTTAAACGACTGGCTGAATGGGAGCGAGCATGTCCTTCAGCAGCTGCCGTACAAAGTTGTTTCATATTTCGCCACCTCAAAATGTGAAAATTAGATGTACAAGGGAGCCAGAGCAACAAAGAACTTTGTGGGATTGTACAAGAGTGCAGCGCATTTTAAAGCTGCCATCTGGTTCAGTGGATCACTAACTCAGGGAATGTTAGAAGAAGCAAGTTGCTGGCACAGTGTTTATTTGAAAGCTGGGGGACATGCAAATCCTGATGGTCACCAGATCAGGTTCTGCTCACAATTTTTTGAGGTGAGATTTGAAATTAAATAGGAGGAAAAAGGAGGAAAACATTTTCTGTGGTGGTGTTCTGATGTAAATGCTGTGTCCCTTGTGTTTATGCAGCATTGGCACTGACAGTGTACTGTGTAGGTGAGCTTTGAAAAGGAAGCCTCAAGTAGGGAGAATGGTTGACAGCGGTCAACGGGACAGCATGTAAGAAAATGCTGTTTAGAAAGTGGCGGGCATCGATCTCTGGCTGAAGTGCGTCCTGCTTGGCATAACAAGTTCCAGTTACTGTGTATACATGCTAATAAGGACACGGCTACTGGTACGTGTTAGCCAATCAGAATGCACAGTCTGTCTTACCCATTTTATAAGTCACCTTATAATGAATGCTGGGGTAAGGCTAAGACTTATCCCTATACTGAAATAGGGGGATTTTCTTGGAGAAAGGCCTATACTGTATGCCAGGGTCTTGTGATAAGTAACCAATAGGTATGAAATGTTAAGGCAGTCACCAGCATCTACTGGAATACTAAACCCTTCTTCCCTTATCAATTAGGATCAAGTAAATAATGTACATTGAGCCCAAACAAAAACCTTGTACAGCCATTGTAAAAGACCAACAACAGCGCTCCTGTTAATAAAATTATCTAAGATGCTAAGTAGCCAGTTAACCCAGAGCCGTGTGGCTAGAATACTAGTAGAAACAAACACTAAATTGAATACAACAATTCTACCCAGTAAAAGCAAATTTATATCAAGTAAAATCCAATAGATCACCTAAACCACTATTGTTTACCTATCAGTCACCTCAATTATCTGGTGATTGCACAAGGAAATAAGGTATACCAAGAGCTGAAGTGGGGGTACTGATGGTTGTGGATGTATACTAAGACCAAGGGGGGAGACAGCAGAGATACTAATGAGTCCTGGCAGCTGACAACAGTATCCTGTAGTTTGGTCTACTGGGTAGAGCTGCAAGTTATATGTGGAAAAGTACTCTCTGTCTGCAGATTGAATCCAACCACTGTATAAAACTGGGAAAGCAATGACCAACTACTAAACTGGAAGGATAACATTTGTCAGATGTAGTGGGGGTTTGAAAACTTGTAACAGATGGTTGCAATGAAATGTAATAATAATTTCTATTAGGACCTTAGGGGAGAACAACAGTGGCCCCTAGCGGTCAGGAGGTATAGGCTGCTCATGGGCTCTTAGGGAACTAGGTCACGTGACCTCAGTCTATTAAAGAAGTGCTTGCCCAGGGAGGGACGGTGGGGCAGCTGCCACTGTAGCAGCAGGGGGCTGCACTGTACCTGCTGAGTTTGCAGGCTCCAGGCTTCTAGCTGTGGCACTGTGTCCCAACTCCTGAAAGCCCCTGTAAAGTTGCGAGTAGCCTTAAATGAGAAGAGAACACTGGTGAGCGTGTGCAGGATATAGGCCCTAAGTGGAGGGGAGAGGATGATACTGAAACAGGTGTAGCTCAGGACTCCACGTTAAAACTTAAATCTAACCCCACCAAACATAGCATGTATAATAAACACCAATACACTCAGGTAAATTCAGGTAAATCTGAATCTTCTGTGACTGACAATTAATTCAGTAATGTGTTGTTCATAAGTAAGATGATGATCAAGAGTTAAGGCTAGATATTTAAATACCAGAACCTGTTCAATGATAGTACCGGTATTATCCCAAAGTAAAAATTCTGTGATCAGTGCTTTTCTGGAACTAGAAAAGACCATAAATTTTGTTTTGAGGAATTTAGAACCAATTTATGAGAATCAAACCAATTATGTAATAAAATAAAATCCTGTTGTAAATTTTGCTGAATCTTTGAAATATTATTCCCTGAACAAAATAAAACAACATTGTCTGCATACAAAATGAATTCAGTGTGACTGAAAAAGCTTGATAGTGAATTAACAAAAAGAAAATAAAAGGGGCCTAAGAATAGATTTGCATTTGCACCCTCATATGCGAATTGATTTATGAGGTATGGGAAGACAAGTTCATTTACTATAAGACAAACAATAAATTTGTGGACAACATAAAGATCTGGCTACGTTTTATAGATGATATAGTGATATAGGAATGGACACAGAATGACATTAGGGATTTTATGGAATATATCAAGAACAGCACATTTAATTTAGAAATCACACATAATTGCAATGTGACTTCCATAAAATACCTAGAATCAGGTATTCTGGAGGAAACAGTGCAATTCTCAGGTTACCAGAAAGAAACAGCAGCAAATATGGTGCTACATGCCAAGAGTTCTCATCCCAAGAGGTTAATCTCCTCTCCTCCATATGGTGAATGTCCCAGAATTAGAAGAAAATACTCTAGCGAAGAACCATTTTTAAACAGGCACAGGAAACCATAGAAAGGTTCAGACTTAGAGGATACAGTATACAAGTGCTGGAAAAAGCTTTAGAAAAAGTAATGATCTTGTAAAGACTTACTGAAGTCAAAAAGTGATAGGGAGAGGGCTGAGGGACAATCAGGGAGCTCAAAACAGATTAGTGCACCTCAAGTGTTAAACGTCATAACATAATTCAATCCACTTGCAGGACACTGGGAAGTGTGGTACACAGGCTATGGCCCATGCTTTTTACAGATACTATTTTAAAGGAAAACATTGCAGAAAAGCCAAGAGTGACCTTCAGCCGGGGGAGAAACCTTGGGGACAGACTAATACTGAGCCACTTTGTTAGATCACCAACAGCAGAAGGGGGCACAGACTGGTTAAGGAAAAAAAGTGAGGAATTTTTTTCAAGTGTGGAAGATGTAACATTTGCAAGTATGTGAAAACAGGGAAACAATGTCTTGCTAACAATTCAGCAATTAATATTCAGCAATTTATTACATGTTCTACATCATATGCGTTTTATGTTTGCTGGTGCCCCTGTAACATGCAGCATATTGGAATGACCAGTAGACCCCTTAAAGTCAGATTACAAGGACACCTTAGGGCCACCATTAATGGGAATGAAAACAGCGCACTGGGGGCACACTTCTTAGAAAGACATAATTGTGACCCGGAAGGTTTTCAATATATGGGACTGGGGCATGTGCTTAGGCATGAGAGGAGAGGAGACAGAGTCAGAAAGTTACGTCAAAGAGAAACAAGACTAATTGTTACATTAGGTACTGTGTCACCGATAGGAATGAATGAAGCTGTAGATTTTTTCCATATCTGTGAAAGATACTTGTGAATATTAACAATGTAAATATGTTTCTATGTAAATATTATGTATAGAATAAGACCACATGGAATGGGAAATGGTAGTTAGTTTTGACACAGGCTCAGAGATCACATAATGACAATATTAGGATTTCTCCTTCTCTTTCAAACAATAATTGTTTAATTAATATTTGTTTCTTTTTTTAGCAATATTGGAAAACTGTGAAACAGAATTCCATGAGCCACTTTCTTTTGTTTAAAATTGGTGTCACGGCTCCCTAGTGGCCCACGCTGCCAAGCCTAAAGCTCTCCCATTCAAGAAGCTGTGTGAAGTGAACTCGATCGCATTTCTTCACCTGATTTTTTTTTTTAATTTTTTTTTTTTAAATATAGATGTAAACTGAATTTACTGCTTAATGTCTTCAATGTTTACGCTTAGTGGAGCTTAGCTGTTCGTTTTAAACCCTGTATTAACTGAACTTAATTTGCTGCTTAATGCCTGCAACGTTTATGCTTAGTGGAGCTTAGCTGTTCATTTTAAACCCTGTTTTAACTGTTTTACTATTTGAATCTGACTGGGCTGTGAGGTTTCTGCTCAGGGTCCCTGCCCCTGCTAAATTGGTACCAGACTCCATAGACCCCGTAGCTGCCAACAGCTTTGCCCCTGTCTGTCCCACCCCTTGTTTTACCTGTGACCTTCCCCCTGCCTTTGTCCCTCTTTGTTCCACTTTGCTCTCTACCCTCTCTTGACCCCTATTAATTCCAGCCTTTCTCTCTCTCTCTCTCTCTCTCTCCCCTTAGGGGATCCTGAGCCTCGACTGGGCAAGTGCACCGCCTCCGACTCGAACCATGCTAGTGGTTCGAACATTGAACTGGTGCTGCTGCCCACCCGCAAGCCCCCACACCACAGGTACTGGGAGAAGCCACTTTCTTTAGTTTAAAATTGGTGTCACGGCTCCCTAGTGGCCCATGCTGCCAAGCCTAAAGCTCTCCCATTCAAGAAGCTGTGTGTAGTGAACTCAATTGCATTTCTTCACCCGACTTGTTTGATCCACCAGTGCACCCCGGCTCTGACCACACCTGCCCTGACCTCTAGAAAATCCTCTTGAGCTCCTCCCTCCCTCCTTCCTCCCCCTTCCTTCTGATTGGCTGCTACCTTTTACAGCTCGAGCTCCTGTCTCCTCCCCATTCCTTCTCATCTATATGCTGCCCTCTTGAATTTCACCAACCAAATAGTGAAAAACACCTTCTCCTTACACTGCACTGATTAAGTGACTGAATACAGTGCCACAACAACTCCTCCCCATCCTCTCTCTCTTCTCAATGCAACAGCCAAACAGTGAAAAATGCTCTCTCCATACACCCTACCACTAAGTGGCTCTATACTAAGTGGCATCTCCACATCAAATCCTTCAAAACACTGATATTCGCCAGTGAACTTTGAAAATAGCTTACTTTTTATAGCTTCTGTTATCTGCCTTGGAGCAGAAATATGCAGGGAGATGGCTGGACCCACTCTGGACCCTTCTACAATAGACATACCCTTGGCTGTAATGCGCATCATGAGTAGGACACTCACTGATCCCTTCCTGCCTCAAGCTTCCAAACTCCCACCACTGATCTACAAACCTCAGGCTCCCTCTAAAATCCCTATAGCTGCCTTGATTTTCTGCTGTTCCCTTTCAGTTGCCACCTATGACCCCAAATCCTCAAAGACAAAGTCCTATCACTCCTCTTGGATGCTCCGGTCATGCTTCCTAAGGAAGCAAATCCTGCTACTACTCCTAATATCTGGTAATGTGTATCCGAACCCAGGTCCCCCTCATGCAAGACACAACTCAAGTTTGGGACAACTCAAGATCGCCTCACTAAACATAGGGAGCCTATTATCCAAGTTCTCGGTATTCCAGGCTTGGGCGGAGATGCTCAATCCTGACATCATTGCTCTCTCAGAAACTTGGCTCTCTGCTAAGATCGCTGACTCGGCTGTTTCCCTGGATGACTATACCTCATTTCACCAGGACCGACTGTCCAAGCAGGGGGGTGGTTGTATGGTCTACCTGAGGAGCGACATCAAAGGTCATAATCTGCCCAGCAGTCTGCACTCCAAGGAGGCCCAAATCCTAAACCTAAAGCTCACCATAGGCCAGCAAAACAAAGTACTACTGTTCTCCACAGTATGTATACCCCCAGGTAAGCACAACACTGGCCTGTGACAGTTTATCAACAACCAACGACAGCTGGGGCATAATTGGGAATGTTCAGTTGTTGGTGACTTCAACATTAAATGGCAATCCCAAGAAGAAGCATCAGCCAGAGACTAAATATCTGGGCTCTACCTCACACGATGGTTACGTAATCCACTAGACAAAATTATACGACGGGCACAAGTAACTTCTTAGATTGGCTCCTCACCTCCTGTCCGGACCACATCACTGAAGTCTCTGTCTTACCAGACTCCCTCAGTGACCATTCTCCAGTAATATGTACCTGGATGAATAAGTTCACTAGACACACCCCCAGGTCTCTAGGAATTGATCTCTAAGAACTGGGTTATTGCCAACCTTTATGCAATACCTGAAACACGTTGACTGGTCCCCGCTGGATGGAGCACAAGATGGGAACCAAGCCCTGGAATACTTCCTTAGGACATTTACTATGGCATGCAACATTTTTGCCATGTATCAGACCAAAAAAAGTGAGAAGGGCCACTAACCCATGGCTCTCAGGCCCTCTCATTGAGCTCATGCATCATAGGGACAAGCTGTGGCACAAGGCCAAGGCTACAAGGACACAGGCTGACCTCTCCACTTACAAGGCAGCCAGAAACAAATGTACTAAGATCATACAGTCAGCCCAAACCACCTACTATACTGAGCTCTTCAACAAGAACTGGGGATCAAGCAGGGAGTTCTAGAACTCTATGAGATCACTCACCAGAAGGGCCTCAAGAGCACCAGCAGACCTGATTATAACCACATCCGGGACACTCCAGGAACCCAGTGACATTGCTGAAGCTTTTAATACAGCATTCGCTGACCTAACCACTGTACTACCACATGAATACTTCACACCCTCACCACCAGGTCGGCCTTCCAGCCTGAATACTCCTCTGCCCACAAACAATGGTACACCGCCATTCTATTTCAAACAGATTACTAGGTCCGAGACAATTAAATATGTCAAGTGGGTACTTGGAAAGACTAGGATGAGAAGTGACTTAGTTGACATGAAACTGGTAGCACTCACCCCAAATGAACTAGCCAATCCACTAACAAAAGTGTTCAATGCCTCGCTAAGATCAGCTGTGTT
Source organism: Neoceratodus forsteri (assembly GCA_016271365.2). Classification (NCBI taxonomy): domain Eukaryota; kingdom Metazoa; phylum Chordata; order Ceratodontiformes; family Ceratodontidae; genus Neoceratodus; species Neoceratodus forsteri. Next base: position 1,396,183,383 of record CM028129.1, on the reverse strand, counting down.
TCCTGATAGATGGAAGGAAGCAATTGTCACCCACGTTTTTAAAGCTGGTGACAAAATGAACTGGTCCACTGGTTTCCTGATGCTGCTGTCTCTGGGGAGTTCACCCCCTCCCCAAACCAACTCCAACTCAAAGTTGGTAATATACACATGTATACAGTGACAGCACAGTGCCACTTGTCGGCATTGTGCCGTTGCCTTTACTGACGGTGAGCAAATTTCCTGTTGCTGCAGTGACATGGAACTGGGGCTACTTACCTTCATTCCTGAGCAGAGAAATCAGGCTGACAATAAAGAATTAGCATAGAAAAGGGCCAGCAGAGATTTAATACCCTAAAACTGTAAATGTGTCACAGTCATTGTAGCGGTGAGAGCTGGTCAAGTAGAGCAGTGATAGCACTTCCGTCTGCTTTACCAGTGACCTAGATTTGGTAATGGATGGGGGTTGGTGAGGGCTGGCTAGGAGAAGGAGGATTGAGCATCCCATGGAGTGCTCCCTTTTGTTGGGGGGGGGGGAATCACTGTGCTCCACTGCTCAGCTAAAACCTGTCTGAAAGACGACACTAGTGGCACTCACTGAGTGAGGTATGCCACTGATGCCAATAGCGCAATTCTGCCAGAGTTTTAAGTTTATTTGTTCGAATATAAGTCATTGCAATACAAAAAGAACAATAAAACATTGTACAGTCATCTAGCATGCCGTGAATTGTTCAGAGCATACATAAAACTTCAAAGAATTTAGCTTGGTTAGGAAGTAATAGGAGCAAGATATGTTTAAAATGTTATTTATAATTTCCAGGATCACAGACGATCTCAGTCATGGCAAATTCTTATATTCCTCTGATGGTTCATAAAGTCACTTCATTATTCTGGTTAATATGGGACCACCCCAGTCTTTTACCCCATTATCCATCAAGGGGATGTTGCTCTCGATGCCACTTTCATTCAGTTAGGTATGAATGCATTAATGTAGCCACAAGTACCAGCCAGCCATACATAGGCCATGCACGGCTTTAATTAAAGGCCATTAAAGTTGCTATACTGCCAACGTACCATAAAATGAGGCCAAACCTGAGGCTCACCCCAACTGGATATAGAGCCACACCAAGAATTGTCCCAAAGGAACCCAGATCTTGAAAGACCAATTTAGTCACTGAAGTAAATTTTACTAGTTTTACATTATAACTGACCATAAACATAGTCCTGGGGTAGATTTCCAGTATTATTGGTATGAATCAATCCTAGCTGATAGAAAATTTCCTAGGTCCATAAGGATTGCCCTGTCAAAACTGGCAGGTGCAATGCCCTATTTCATATGTGACTAAAATACATTCTGAAAGTCAAAAATAACTATAAAATGCATATTGGAATAAACATTTTTTCTAGATAATATGAAGTCATATGAGTAATACAGCATAATAAAATAATTCATTTTATGGCTCAAAAAAACCTTGGATGCCACCTCACTATACCCCTGATATCCATACATTCAGTGGGGGAAGTGTTAGCAGCAAACAAGATGTAAACTATAATATCTTCGCCAACTTGAACCAAACACTGCTCCATTAATATACAGGAGTGTATCAGGTAGTCTCATATGCTAATAATTCCAACGTGGGCTATAAATTTGTGGGAATGTGTTCCTAAAAAATAGATATCTAAAATCAAGCTCCATTACCACAGTTCATATCCCACAAAGCAAATTTATCCCACAAGTAATTTTCCACAATTCGCCAACACAGTGTTAGGTTTCTAATATTGACAATTATCAAATCCACAAGCATACAGGGGCAGATACATCTCTCTCTTTAATCCAATGTTCAGAGAGAGATAAGGAGAGAGGTTCATAGGTGCAAACAAACTCTTTGCCTCTATTCAACATTTTATAAGGGCAGTCAAGGCTTAAAATCTCCTAAACAGAAGTCTCACATGTCCAAGCCAATAAAGGATCCCTCAAAAGGTTCGCCCAAGCAATTACAAAGATTCAATTTCCCCTCCTTTACCATCTCCAGGAGTTCAAAATTGTAACTTCTGCCCAGATTGCAAAGACAAATGGACTCTGCTCCAAGAAAAGGAGTCATACAGAGCAACACAAAACCTTGATGTCAGTGAGATGACTCAATTAATCAGCAAGAGCCAGGCTCCTCTGAAGGAGTCCTCACTGAATGTGGCCAAAGCTAGGCAAAAATGCCGCAATCTCCTGTAAACAGAAGCAAAGTCATGCCCAAAATGTTGTCTCTAGATGCACGCTGCAAAATAAAGTAAGTACCTGTAGACACAAAGAAATGAATGTAACAGGAGATTACACTCCTCAGAAAGGGATACATGCATCTATGCTCAGAAATTGTTTCTGCCACAAATTGCAAGTTAGCTCCATACATTAGCATTTAAATCACTTTTACCTGCAGCTGGCTTCACAGTTTGCTTTTCTACAAGGAAAGTCCAAGGAACCACCAGTTTCCATTCTCTGGTAGTCTGTTATATATCTCAAATGCCTTCTCACATCCTGGAGCGTTCCTCCGACCATTTGTACCCTCCTGCTCATCCGGTACGCACATCTGGGAGAAAAAGAGAAGAGAAAAATGCTCCTCTGAGCGTAATAATGTCAGGCAATTTTATTGAATAAGCCCTTCATAACCCCCTAGATAAAGGTGTCATACCTTGTTCAGGTAGCAAGAAAAAAACTTTCAGCACTCACGGTGCTCCAATTCACCTCATCAAACCTTTTCCTATTCAAGGGGTCCTGTAGCTTGAAAGTGCTCCCAGGTTTAGAGCTCCTTTCCACATTATGTTGCACCGTCGCTAAACAATTAGTGTGGCTATACTGTAATGCTCAAGGACCAAAACAAAACTATCAGTCCCAGACTAGCAGGTGGCATAATCCATGACACCAAGCTCCAGTCCACGGCAACACTACTTATTTCAACCATTTGCCCTCACAAATGCTCCAGTTCAGCAGATAAATCAGAAAAAGCCAACACCAACGGGTGACCGTCACAACCATTTGGACAAAGTCGCTCTAGGCTTCTAAACTTCAGAGAAGAAAACATCCAGGGCTATGGCTTAAAATAACATAAATTTTGTTCACTGAAACTTCATTGAAGCCTTTAGTATTCGCCGAGCAAAAAAAGAACTGCACAACAGGGAGCGGAGCAGCACCGCAGCCTTCTTGCCACTCCGCCCCCTCCTGTGCAGTGTCTACTCCAATTGTGCCAATGCATGCATGTGTGTAATTGTATGCTGGCAGCCTTTTGTGAGAAAATGAGTGAAAAGCACCCTTGGAGGAAGACTGAAACAGGTTCCCTGCACCACCAACTGCAGCACCCTCCCACCACAGATGGTCCAGGGTAATTGGTGCAGTACGTCACGGAGAAGATAGGTGGGGGGACTGGAGAGGGGGTGCCAGAAGAAGAGGAAAGCCAAGGCAACAGGAGATAACTATTGGCGGGAAACAAATTGATAAAAAGGAAGGGAGATGCCTACAACCTCACCACCCTGCAGTCAGATTGCATGATATCTCAGAAGTTAAGCATGGTCAGCTCTGGTCAGTAGTAGGATGGGAGACCTCCAGTAAAAACCAAGTGCAGCCAGAAGTGGTATTTGTAGCTCTTCAGGGGGTACTCTCTCCTTGGTCAAAAAGTGGCCATACTGATGCACCAGCGTGGTGTTTGGGAGACACTGTGCTGCCAGAGATTATGCTTCAGATGAGAGGTTAAACCAACATGCCATGTGCCTGTTCTGGTGGTTGATCAGGTGAATGATAAAGATTTCATGGAACTTCTCAAATAGTGTATGTTAATTTCACCAGTGTCCTGCACAAATTTCGCCCATTTACTGAAAAGACCAACAGCTTAACCTGGACCCCTTTAAGTCAGTTTACGTCTGCATTCCCCTCTCTCTGGGACAAGCCAGAAATCAGGAAGTATATGCTAGCTCCCCCCCTTTCCAGGGCAACAAAAATGAAAAAAAAAAAATAATCCAAAGGAAAAAAGTTCAGAGTTTAGAAGTAGAAACTTAAAGTTTTGTGAACAGAGTAAATAAGAATAACAATCTCAATACATAAGTTATGGTGTAATTAAACAGTGTTGGAATTACGGGGGGGGGGCTTGCCAGGGCTCAGCCTCCCTATCTCTGAAGTGAGTCAATGCATCACTGCCATTAACTTATAATGGGAAGGGGGGCTTAATTTGAAGACAATATCCTTATGGGCTCCCCAGCTCCCAAAGCTCAAAAAGTGTAAATCCAATACTGAATTACATGACATGTTGCAAGCCTGGGTAGTGCAACACAACCCGGATGTCCTGGCCATAACGAAAACATGGCTTGCATCCAGGACCAAGGACAATCAAGTCCAGCTCCTCGGGTACACCCCCTTCCACCTTGATCAGCTAGGAAAGAGGGGAGAGGGCTGCATTATCCATATAAAAAGATTACCTGCAGGGAATAGTTCTCCCACAATTATGTACTGGAAGGAATGTACAGATACTCTCTGTGCACCCAGGGCAAGGGCCTTACTCTCGTCTCAGCCTACTTACCCCCTAGGGAAGTAGTTGAGGGCTTTAGAGTACTGCATGGGCACCTAGCTGACCTCCGCTCTAGCAGCAAAGTCATAGTGCTGGGTGACTTCAGCTTCAATTGGTTGTCCCAGGATTCTGCCACTTATAAAGATGCAGTCACCTCAATCAACTTCCTTCAACTGGTGGACCAACCCACCCGTACAAACTACAGAACGGGCACCAGTACCTTATTAGACTGGGTGCTAACTAACCAGCCAGAGCGTATCTCTGGCCTAAAAGTGCTCCCTGACACCCTAAGTGACCATTCACCTGTCATTTTTGCCTGGTCCAACAAGGCCCCTAAACCGCCTGCTAAGGTGATAATATCCCGCATACTAAAAAAGGACATGTTAGGGTTCTTTAAGCAACACCTCCAGCAACTGAGCTGGGAACCTATTCTAAGTGCTAAAGACGTCGACACAGCACTGGGTAAATTTATAGATATTTACAATGCTGCTTGCGATATATTTGCCCCCGTATCAAAAAGAAAAATCAGTGGCTCGCACAAAACGTGGATAACCCCACACCTCCTTGCCCTGATGAGCTCCAGGGACCGCTTATGGTATAAGTACAAAAATACTCTCACAGACCAGGATATGCAAAACTACAAGGCAGCATGGAATAAATGCACCATCGCAATCCATCAGGCAAAAGCGAACTACCACAGACTCGAGCTAAACTCCTCCTGGGGTGACAACCGTTGATGTTGGGAGAATGTTAATGCAATCACAGGGAGATGGGATACCTCATCACCCACAAAGCTAAGCCATAAACGATCCTATACACAAGACCCCAAATCCATCATAGACATCTTCAACAAGGCTTTTACTGACCTCAGTACAATGCTTCCCCCTTGTTTCCAAGACCAAGCCAGCACTAAACAACCCAAACCCCCAAGTTCCCTCCCAACAAATCATGCCCTTCCCCATTCTACCTCAGAGTATTATCTACAGGAGAGGTAAAAAAATACCTCTCCAAAGTCCTTGGGAAGTCAAGGCACAGCTCCGAGGGCCTGGACCTAAAACTAATCTCTCTTACCCTTGACGAACTGCTAACACCACTGACCAGTATTGTAAACTTATCCCTCACCACAGGTACCTTCCCAAAACTCTGGAAAGCCACATTCGTAACCCCCATCCACAAATCAGGCAGTAAAACTGACCACACCAACTACTGTTCAATTTCAATTCTTCCCCCAATCTCAAAAGCCCTCGAGCGGATAGTCTATGATCAGCTGATTGAACACCTCAACAAATACCAACCAGCAGCAGCATGGCTTCCGTAAACTCCACAGTACTACCACAGCACTTCTCAAGTTCATGGGCTACATTCACAATGTCTTTGACCATGGGCACTTGGTGGGGGCAACCTTTATTGACCTCACCAAGGCTTTTGATACAGTCAACCATGACCTCCTCCTGGCCCAATTAGAGATAACTGGACACTCCTCCGACTCACTGTGCTGATTCTGGAGCTACCTTTCTGGACGCGTACAGCGGCTAAAAATATGCAATGTACTCTCGGACCCCCGACAAGTGTCCACAGGTGTCTCCCAAGGATCCATCCTGAGCCCCCTCCTTTTTAGCCTCTTTCTAAATAACTTACCACTAGCCTGTCAACAAAACATCCTTCTCTACGTTGATGATGCGGTAATCTACTCCAGTCACTCTGACCCGATCACACTGGAGCAGCGACTTCAAGAGGATTTTTACAATGTGGAAGACTGGTTTAGCAAAGCTAAACTCCTAGTCAACCACAAAAAAACTAAGTCCATGCTCTTTGCCCCTGCCATTAGCTGCTACAGGACTGCAACTCTGAACATTCAGAATAAACAAAATGTCTCCATTGAAATGGTCCCCAAGTTCAAGTACCTGGGTCTCACCCTAGACAGCTCTCTCTCATTCGCCACACATGTTGATCATGTCACCACTACAGCTAACAGGAAGCTTGGCCTACTATATAAGCACCGAAGCTGCCTCACTGATAAGGCCCTCCAGCTTGCCATGACCAGTTCGGTCTTCTCAACTATTGGTTACGGCCTTGCCATCTACAGTGCAGCCCCTGACAGCACCATTAGGTGGCTCGCCACTACGCTTAACAAAGCATGCAGACTTGCACTTAGAGCCTAGCGTCTAACCCATACCTGCCACCTCTACCAGCAAACCGGTTGGCTAAATCTGAATGACAGGGCCCACTATCACACCTGTCTTCTTGCCAAAAAAGCAGCACTGGGCCTACTGCCCCTGGGACCCAGCTCCCTCATACACCAGGCCGCACCAACAAGGACTACAATGGCATCCAATAATATCTCCATCAAAATCCCCTACCGTCGCACCACCCAAGGTCAGAGATCCTTTGAATACTGGGCCCCACTATGGCTTACCTCGCTTCTGCCAGAACTAGCCACTATCAGCAAAATTGACTTGTTCAAATCCACACTTAGATCCCACCCATCCAGCCAAGTGATATGTACCTGCCACACCTGTCCAACCCCTCCAGTAACAAATACTGACTACCCCACCTACCGCGCACTTATGCAACATCCAACCTGCTACTTCCCCCCTCCTACCCTACTCCACTTACCCCTTCCTCCCTCCCACAGCCCCAGTCCCACCCCCCTCTCTATTCCCCCAGGGTCCGCAGTCCCCCCCTACCAATTTCCGAACCCTCTGTCCTTCCACTGTCCTACCCTTTCTGGCAAGGTGACCCCTAGCCAGAGGTTTCTGCAAGCTAACACCCTCTCCATTCCCCCCTCTCTCTCCCTACTCTCTTGAACTACCTGGCCTCCTCCTCCTGCTCCCTCTCTGTTTCTAGTCACTGCTGAAGTACCAGCATAGCCTGTATGCTGAGTCACAAACCTATACCCTGTAGTTCGTCATTCATTATACTGTTGTCATTTGTTTAATGTAACTGCAACTCTGTGTGTCTCATATCGTATGTTCTCAATTTTTCCCAACATGGAACCTTTGTAAATGAGCTTGTAGCTCAAAGGTTGTAATCCGAGAATTCAATAAATAAATAAATAAAAATAAAAAATAAATAAATTACACAGGTCAGAGGACCCTGTAGTGTATCATGTGCTGTAACATCTATGTACAACTTTTTGTTTGTCCGATAAAATGTATCATAATCTGCAACAAATCCTAACTTTTCTTTTAATAATTTATTTACCCAGGATAGCCCAGCCTAGACGCAACATTTCATTTTAAGTGAGGTCTTGCTATTTACACAGCTTTTACAGCTGGGCAGACTGATGCACTGGTATGTTAAGAGACATAACCAAGGATCACACAGAAAGGAAGTGACAGTGAGGGGATTTGAACCCAGGCCTCCCAATTCCCAGTTTGGTGTTCTAGCCACTAGACCATTCTGCTTTTCATAGTGACAATGTATATTACAGAGGGCACCCAGCTTTGCCCTCTATAATTAAAACAGCTGGCAATATGTACAGGCAGGACTGAATAATCCTTTTTATAAACCAATAATTGTTCCTATTTATAAACCAGTTTTCTTAAAAATGTAAATGAATTATGGCAATATATTTACATGCTTCAACACAAATACAGAATCCAGGTTTGTTGCACTATTGCTGGCAACATGCTGGTATCATGCTATTTTAAATAATAAAACAAAAATAATTTGGTAACCCCAGTTTAGTTAAGAAAGTCTGAAATTGATTCATCATGGGTTCACATGTTTGTTTTAGCATTTACATACCTTTAAAAATAAGCTTTAAACAACTAGTAATGTATCTCATTTCATAAAGTTATAAAATAAGACAGTGAGATATCACTTACGGTACATCCCATTTATGGGGTCTTGCATTCACATTCCACACCTGATCGTTGTTTGCCCTAAGAGGCTGGAATATGCCAGACAAGAACTTAGGCAGTATCCACTAAATACAAACAGCTTCTGCACTGATTGCATCTAGAAGCCTGGAAACTAGCCAGAGGCAGGCATTCAAGCCAGCTAATAAAAGAACCCCCAGCCATGTGAGTTACTCTGCATTTTTTTCCTTGCCATTATGAAACCTTGGCAGTGCTCTAACTACACATTTCACAGCAGAGCAGCAGGGACAATGTCTGAGATGGCGATTCAGTGAACGAATGTTGTATGAAGAAGATTAAGCACAATATAAAATCTGACTCCTACACTTCCCACAGTGTCAGCCTGAGAATGCAGTGCAGACAGTACAAAACTCAGAGGTGCTTTGCTGCTTCATTCAGGATAAATAGGGCATATGCAATGGCATGACTCAGAATGTGCCCTTATTTTCATCACTGAGGGGGCTGGACCACTGCAGAAGCCATGAGTGAGTTATGAAGACGCAGCCTCCTAACAAATAAAGATAAATGGCAATTTTAGTCACATCATTGCTATCTGTTTTATACAACACATATTCCAGTGTAAAAATTGTCACATTAGCTCTTTTTTGAAGCTGTAACTTTTGTATTTTTATAGCATATTTTTTTTATCTCCCAGTGCTGGCAGGGCTCAGTGGCAGTGAAGCTGACCATCCATGCTCTGTTCCCCCTTCCAGCTGTCGGGGATCATGCTGGGTGACAGTGGGGGCATTTTATACCTTTTGTAATTTTTAGGTTGCCTAGTTTTCCCAAAACTCACCGCTGAGGACGCTGGCACGATGGACGTAAATCAAGGCTGTAGACATGCTGATGCATGTCTCAGTCAAGCACCTAATGGCGTCCTCCTCTCCCCACATCGAGAGTCTTGTGCCACCTGGGCATCCACAGGTGGCAGTAATGGGGCGATGTGACAGCCCTCCCCCCCTCGGAGGAGGAGGAGCACATCCTATGGGACACTCAGACCTCCTCCCCCTGGCCAGCCTCCAACAATCCAGGCAAATTCCCAAACCTGGGCCAAAGATGTCACTAGTGGTAGCACTACCGCTGCACCATGGGGCTGCCCTGTAACTGTTTATTTTGACTTATAAACCAGTATACTGGCACTTCTGTATTTAGTGATTTTTGATTTATACAGTCCTTGTCAGGGTTCATGGACAACATCATTCCATGCTAATAACTCCTGTCATGTATGGGCTCTCATTATTTGCTATTTTGTTCTTGTACTGTTTAATACTTTGTGCTATCTTAATGGCCTAGGTCGTGCCTGAAAACGGTCCTTGGGACCAGAGCACCCACCTGGTTAACAAATAAATAAATGAATGACTAAATAAATAAATAAATACATAAAATGGCATTGGAAAATCCATAAACAGGATTGGCTGAAATGTGTCAAATGACCTTGCATTAATTAAGCAATAACGACAACAACGCGATCATTTCCAAGGGACTAATGGCCGGTTGGCGAATGAGTGTGCAGAGAGCAGCTTTTCTCCAGCCAGTTGTTAATCCATGGAAAATACTGGCTTTGAGGATGTTACTGTGATTATAAGTCTAGTTGCAATAACAACTTTTATTTTTATATTTTTTGTTAGAAACAGAAACATAAAATGTGCTGGCAGAAAAGGACCAGTAGACCCATGTAGTCTGCCCTATTTTCGCTGCCTCTTACTACGCCCTGGACCTTATTTGGTCACAGGTGTCCCTCCCTTCTCCCTTTCCTCTGCCTATGATACCTATGTGTCTAGCTCACACATGCTTTGAAGCCACCAACTGTCTTTGCCCCCCATCACCTCTTCTGGCAGGCTGTTCCAGGTGTCCACTACCCTTTCCGTGAAGATGTATTTCTTCACTTCCCTCTTAAATGCTTTCCTCCCCAAAGCTTCGTAGCATGCCCCCCTTTGGTGCTTCTCCTCTGAAAGAGACTGCCCTCCAGCACTTTGTTCACCTCCAGGAGGTACTTATAGGTCTCAATCATGTCCCCTCTTGCTCGCCTGTCTTCCAGAGAGCACATGTTGAGCTCCTGCAGCCTCTCTTCATATTGTTTCTCCTGCACCCCCCACACCATTTTGGTAGCCCTCTTCTGGACCACCTCCACCCTGTTAATGTCCTCATGAAGGTGTAGCCTCCAGAACTGGACACTGTACTCCAGGTGGGGTCTCACTAGTGAGCAATACAGTGGCAACACATACAATATCCTGAACAAATACAATACACAATGGCCACAGCAACATGGGTTTCGTAAATCGCACAGCACCACCACAGTTCTATTGGAGTACACTGGCTTCATTCACCATGCATTCGATCATGGCGAGATGTTGGGAGTGGCCTACATTGACCTCACCAAAGCATTCGACACAGTAAATCACTCAATGCTACTGAAACAACTCACTGTAACTGTGCTCTCAGGCAAGGCCCTGGGATGGTTCGATAGCTATCTCAAAGACAGGTCACAACAAGTAAAATTAAATGAATAGAATTAAATAAATTGAATAATAGCCATGAGGTCCACTTGGGCATCCTGCAGGGATCTATTCTAGGTCCACTACTCTTTAGCATCTTCCTTAACCGCCTCCCTAGGCCTGCTCTGGCAACATTCTCCTATAAGCGGATGATGCAGTCCTCTTTGCCAGTAGTCCAGACCCAGTCACAATGAAAAAAAGACTCCAGATAGACTTCTCCACAGTCAAAACTTGGTTCATACAGCATAAACTCCTCATTAACTACAAAAAAACTGAAGTCATATTGTTTTCAAATCCCCGTAATACACTTAAATCCCATCAACTGAAAATCCTAAATAATGTCGGCACACCCTTGGATATAGTTCAAACGTTCAGATATCTTGGGCTCGCACTTTACAGCTCCCTCTCATTCACCCACCATGTAGACCTTGTTGCGAAGGCAGTCAATGCTAGGATAGGCCTATTATACCAATGCAAGCATTGCTTGATCCCTGAGGTGCTCCATACTGTGGTCAACAGCAGCATAATCTCCATCGTAGATTATGGTCTAGTTGTTTATACTGCTGTGATGGACACTACACTTAAAAGGATTTAAACAGCACTAGACAAAGCCTGCAGATTAGTTTCAGGGGCACACCAACTCATGCACACCTGTAACCTCTATGCCCAGTCCAACTGGCTACACCTCAATTGGAGGGTGAAATATCAGACCTGCCTGCTGGCCAAGAAAATTTGCTTAGGCCTACTTCCCCCTGTACTCCAGCGCCTCCTCACCCCAGCGTCCAACCCGCACAGGACCAGGGGCATGTCTAGTCAACCTTACCAAGTCCCTTTCCGTCACACATCCAAAGGTCAAAGAACTTTCGACTACTGTGCCCCCCTTTGACTAAATGGACTCCCCTGTGATATAATTGCTGAACTTCAGATTGGCCCTTTGAAGCATAAGCATCGCTCGCACCTCACAGCCCGTAGCGACTGTGACTGTGATCCATAACATTAACCACTTAGCCTCCTGTAGTCTCCCAGCAACTTACTTTTAGCTCTTCCATCCCTGTTTTGCCTCTCTTCACTCCCACTCCTACCTGTCCCACTACTAACCTCACCAGGCCAACCCCTGCCTCTCTATACCTACCCTTCCTGTAACTGACAAGGCCGCTGGCTGCTCTTAGCCTGCCTTCATTTACTGCAGTACATGGCCACTGGCTGCTCTTTGCCTGTCTTTCAAATCATTTGCTTCAAACTGATTGTACCATTTTCTTTTTATTAATTTACTTTTACTCTGTTGAACTACTCTGTATCTATTTTTCATTACTATGTAATTTGCTCGACATGGAACCTTTGTAAAAGAACTCCCAGCTCAAAGATATTGTAATCTGAGAATTTAAATAAATAATAATAAAAAAAACACCATCTCCCTTCTCCTGCTAGATATCCCACTCCCTGTGCAACCCAGCAACTGGCTAACCTTGCCTACTGTTGCACTGTCTTGCCACCTTGAGGTTGTCAGATATGATTACCCCAATGTTCCCCTCTTGCTTGGTGACTGTAAGTACCTTCCACCCACTTTATACACAGTCCCCCAGTTTCTGTATGCCAGTACACGACTTTGCACTTTTTGGCATTGGAACCTAGCTGCCACACCCTAGACCACTCTTCTAGTTTTCTCATATCCTTAGCATTCTCTACACCCCCTCCTGGGTGTTCACTCTGTTGCAGATTTTTGTATCATCCACATAGAGATACACCTTCCCCTCCAGTTTCTCAGCAATGTCACCAATAAAGTCATTGAAGAGGACAAGACTCAGTACCAATTCCTGTTATGCTTCACTGGTCACTCTCCATCCCCCGAGTGACTGACATTTACCATCACCATCTGCTTCCTATCTTTCAACCAGTTTGATACCCAGCTTACCACCTTCTTCCCCATCCCCAGGTTACTTGGTTTTTTAATCAGCCTCCTGGGTGGTACAATTTCAAAGGCCTTGCTGAAGTTCAGATCGGCCACATTCACTGCTCTCCTCTGGTCCGCCTCCCTCGCAACCCAAAGAAATCTATGAGATTTATTTGACATAATCGCCCCCTGAGAAACTGTGCTTCCAGTGGTCCTGCAGCCCATTTAACTCCAGATACTCCATCAGTCTCTCCTTCAGCAGGGTTTCCATCAGCATCCCCACCACTGATGTGAGACTGAATGGTTTGTAATTGCTAGCCTCCTCCCTGCTGCTGCTCTCATGCAGAGGGACTACATCAGGTTGCTCCCAGTCCTCCAGAATCACCCACATCTCCAGTAAGGTGCTGCTGAATAGTGCTGCCAATGGGTGGCTAGCACTATGATGAGTTCCTTGAGCATCCTTGTGAATCTCATCCAGCCCCCACTGCTTTGTTTTCCTTCAGGGCTTCCAATCCCGGCAGACTCTTGCTTCTGAAAATTGACTTGTGTCCACTCCCCCCTCCCTGGTGCCTACTGATGCATGTCGGTCCATCCCCCTCCCCTCCCCTCTGTAGTGAATACTAAGCGGACGTACTTGTTTAGAATGTTTGCCTTTTTTGATCTTCTGTTGTACAGTCCCCCCCCCTTGATCCTCAATATCCCTCACATTGCCTTCCTCTTTTTGCACACATACCTGAGGGAAGTCTTTTCCTTTTTTTAACCTCCTGGGTGATCCTCTCTTCTCTTTGAGCCTTTGCTGCATCACCCTCCTCCCTGCCTCCCTTTTTTTGATCTAGATATTCCTCCCTGTCCCCCTCCATTTGGATCTTTTTGTACTTCCTAAAAGCTGTGTTTTTTTTTTCTCCCTTACCTCATTAGCCAGCTCTTAAGAGAACCACAGTGGCCTCTTCCTTCTCTTACCTTTCCTCATCTTCCTCAAGCAGCTTGCCATTGCCTTGGTTATTCCTTCCTTTATCCTTTTCAATTGTTCCTCTACTCCCCCCCCCACCAGCTGTCCTCCCCTTCAAAGTATTCCCTAAGGCAGTCTCCCATTTTTTTTATTAGCTCTCTGTCCTGCTAGCCAGGACTCTTGACCTAGTGTGGTTCTCCTACCCAATCCATATGCCAAACCACACTGTACAATGGTCGCTTGTACCCAGGCTACCCATTGTGACATCTGCACTGCTGTCTCTCTTTGTAAGCATCAAACAACACTACCCCATCTCTAGTGGGTTCTGTAACCAACTGCCTAAGAAATGCCTTTTGCAGGGAGTCCAGGATGGCCCTGCTTCTAGTTGTGACTGCTGCTAGAATGCTTCAGTCTAAATCTGGCAGATTAAAGTCCTCTATAATTAATACTTGTATTTTGCTTGCCATTCTGCCAATGGTCTCACCCAAAACCCCATCTAACTCCTCTCCCCTCCCGTGTTGGTGGTCTCTACACCAGACCCATGTGTATAAAGGCCCCAGAGCCAGTCTCCAAGCCAACTCAAAGAACTTCAAGCCCTTCTTTATGCCTGCTGAGTCCTTGTAACTTTGTGGCCTTTATTAATTCCCTCACTTATAATACAACCCCCCTTTCCTCTGTGCCCTCTCCTTATGAAACATGGCATATCCTGGAATGGCCACTTCAACCCCAGGAATTCTTCAATATGATTAACTCTAGCAGCCTCTGGTGATGAACTGCCCCAGGAAAAATTTGAAGCTATGCAAATGCTAGAACATCTATTGGCTCATGCCACCATTCAAACTGCTGCCATTACCAACTGCTGCATTCTATAATGCTCAGATTTCATTCTCTGCCTGCCTAGTAAGATGCCTCGGAGACTGCTGCTCAGCGTGACTTAGTTTTCATTTATTTACATCGAAAAAAGTAAAACTGTTTTTATTTCTGTATAACTCTTTGTAATTCTGCTGCCTTTACTTTATTTTTATGGTTAGCGCTAGTTTTTCGGTTATTTTACTTCAGTTAGCAATTCCTCCTCCGTTCCTCGCAACCGATGAGGAACCGATTATATTTGTTTATTTTTTCATTTTTTACTTCATAAAATTATTCGTTTAACTTAAGTTGGGGTCCTGGGAGGATATTCTCAAAGGAGATGTGCCATGCGCATCCCCAGAAATGCATTGCAGTGCGATATTGAAAGGGTGGAGATGTGCTGCGCATCTCTGACTGCGCTGAAGCGCAGCAATAATGTATGTGGTGCATCTCCAGGGGGCGTGCCCATGAATATGTGGCACATCCCAATATTCAGGAGACGTGCTGCACAAAGTTAGGCACGTGAGAAACATGCCTAACCAGTAGCCACCCACAGGCAGGCTGCTGTACTGCACACAGAAGCACAGCAGTCACCAGCATCTGGAGCCCAGTGGTGAGACCCTCCCGTCCAGATCCCCATTTCAAAAAATAGAAACGTTTCCCCAACAGCGCCATCTGTATGTGTCCCCACCTCGTCCAGATCCCCGTTCCAATACAGAAAAATGTTTCCCCAACAGTGGCATATATATTCGTCCCCCCACCCCATCCAGATCCTCGTTCCAGTAAACAAAAATGTATCCCCAACAGTGCCAAATTTATTCGTCCCCCTCACCCCATCCAGATCCCCGTTCCAATAAATAAAAATGTGCCCCCAACCGTGCCAAATTTATTCGCCCCACCCGTCCAGATCTCCGTTCCAATAAATAAAATGTATCCCCAACAGTGCCAAATTTATTCGCCCACCCCATCCAGATCCCCTTGCCCAATAGATAAAATGTATCCTCAACAGTGCCAAATGCATTCGTCCCCCCACCCGTCCAGATCCCCATTCCAATAAACAAAAATGTATTCTCAACAGTGCCAAATGTATTCATCCCCCACCCCATCCCGATCCCCATTCCATGTAACATACGGTTTCACCCAGCCCCAGTTTCCATAGTGTAGTAGACCCCCACCCCCACTCCCCAGCCACTGTGTGGCACCCAGTGGCGGCTCTACACCAGGGCCCGCCGGGGCACGTGCCCTGGTAAAATAAATGCTGTGCCCCAGTTGGTGCCCCATATGGTGCAGAGCTTCCCCCATAGTAAACTTATATCAGTGCCCTGGCTGCCATCTGTTGTGCCCCAGCTGTGCCCTGGTAACCATTTGTGGCTAGAGTTGCTAGTGGTGGCACCCACACCCCACTCCCCCTGTCCCAGCATGTCCATGAAGCCAGTGGGCAGCACAGCCCACTGCACACCTCCACAGCTGCCCACTGAGTGATCTGTCACAGAATGACAGTACACACTACAAGCCCATTGGCTGATACTGTCGTCCAGTGGGCTTGCAGTGTATACTGTAAGCCGTCATTCACAAAGGGCAGAACTGGATACCGTGCAAGGAAGGGCATTCATCCCTCAAGACAGAGTAGACAATATCCCGCAGCCGGCCGGTTCTTTCAGTCTCAACAGACCAAGGACAGCAAGGCACTTCTTACAGTTGTTGGGGCACATGGCCACAGCAGCAGGAACAGTGCAAGGCTGCAGATTTCAAATGAGAGACATTCAGTTTAATCTCAGAGCACACTGGTGCCAAAGGAGAGACTCTTTCTCAAAGCTGATTCCAGTTCCCAGAACGTTGTTGCAGGCCCTGCAATGGTGGCAGGACAGAACCAACCTCAGGGGAGGCATCCCATTCGTAAAGGAATCCCATACCTTGGTACTCACAACAGATGCCTCCAACCTAGTGTGGGGGACACGACTGGAAGAGCATACAGTGTACAGTACGTGGTCCCCTGCAGAGTCCCTCCTGCACATAAATCTTCTAGAGCTCAGGGCACTGCTCCAACTGCAATCCTTCGCATCCCTGGTAAGGGACAAGGTGGCACAGGTCAGGGCAGACAATACCACCACAATGTATTTAATCAACAAGCAGGGAGGGACATGATCCAACCTGCTGTGCACAGAAGCAATGAAAATATGGACTCTGGCATACTTCCTGCAGGTGTCCCTGTCAGCCATCCATCTTCCAGGGAAGGGCAACACTCTGGCAGATGCACACAGCAGAATCAACCAAAACCACCACAAATGGTCTCTAAACAGACAAGTACTGGAAGTGGTGTTCCACAGGTGGGGCATCCCAGAGGTAGATCTCTTGGCCTCACAGGAGAATCATCAGTTGCCTCTATTCTGCTGCAGGCCTCCAGCAAAGGGCATAGTGCTCATGGATGCTCTAATGTTGGATTGGCCAGGGAGGAGCTTGAATGCATTCTCTCCATTTCCACTGTTGCTCATGGTCCTTATCAAACTCAGGTCTCAGCCAGCTAACATGATCCGGATAGCTCCAGACTGGGCCAGGAAGCCGTGGTACCCTCTACTGCTTTTCCTGTCAGTGGCCCAGCCCATATACCTCCCTCAGAGGCACAGCCTTATGCCCTCCTCTCAGGGGAGCACCCTGTATCAGACTCAAGGCATGGCTCTTGAAGACATAGAATACACTGGCATACACCTTTCTGAAGGTGTACTCATGGTTCTTAGGGGTTGTAGAAAACCCTCTACCAAGAAAATCTACACCTTCAAATAGAAGGGATATTTTCTTCCCACGCAGGCTTACTAGTCCTGTTGGATTATCTCGCTCATCTGCACTTGCTGGGCCTACAGCCCACTACCCTTAAGGTCCATCTGGCATCAGTTTCAGCTTGTCTTTCGGTGGGTAAGAGTGTTTCTCTGCCTGCTAACCCTATTTTCAAGAAGTTCTTTAAAGGGTTAGCTTACTTCCACCCTCCCCACAGGGAACCCGGTGCCTGCTTGGGATCTCAGTGTATGCACTGCTAAGCTCATGAAGCCTCCATTCGAGCCTATGGCTACAGCACATTTAAAGTTTGTCACTTGGAAAGCCATATTCTTAGTGGCCATCACCTCATCCAGAAGGATAAGTGAGTTACAGGCCCTGTGTATAGAGCAGAACTACATATCCTTCCACCGGGACAAGGTAGTACTCTGACTAACAGGAAATTTCTCCCAAAAGTAGTCTCTAATTTTCATCTTAACCAGTCAGTCAGTTTGCCAGTCTTCTTTACAGAACATTCAAGTTCAAGATAATGTAGGCTGCATAGCCTGGACAAGTCCTTGCCGGATGTATGATTTTAGGCATCAAGACCCCGTGGAAGCAACAAAATAAAGAATATTAGGCTGCAGCCACTGCTGTCCATTCATAGCAGTGGTGTTTGCTATCTCACTAACTGGATGGAATACCCATAAAAACTTATGCCTGCTCGATTGGGACCTGCCAGGCACTTCCACTTTCGCCAAAAAGTTTCAGTGGTGTTTTTAAATATACATTTTATTCGTGTAATAATGACCATAGCAATCACCGTCTCCCGCAGCACTGTAGAAAGGTACTGTATGTGGGACGGGAGTGGGCTACAGCATTTATTTTACAGGTCACCTTTAGGATTTTTATTACTATATTTAGAATAGCTTAGATAGGGGATTTTACCCTGCAGGCTTCAGTGAATCTGAACATTATAGAATGCAGCAGTTGGTAAGGGCAGTAGTTTGAAAGGTGGCACAAACCAATAGATGTTCCATCATTTGCATAAGTTCCAATTTTCTCTGGGGCAGTTAAACAGTGGAGCCTGGGCACTGGAAGCTGACTACTAGAGTTAATCATAATGAAGAATGCCTTGGAAGAAACAAGATTAAAATATGGTGAGTAATTTTTCATCTCAGCTGTGGTTCTCAGTGCACCATGATTCTATTATGTCCACCAGATCCAGGTCCACCTCCACAATGGTTGTCTCAAGGTCAGGAAATGCATTTCCTAGGCTCCTTGCATTAGCACACATGACTCTCCACTCCTTTTGTCCCTCCCTGCCCATAGTTTTCCCCACCCCCTTCCTGACTCCAGTATTTACCCTCCCGTTGTCCCTGGTGCTGTCCTCACCTTTTTTGATCTCCCTCTGGCCACCCTTATTAATTCTTCTCTCAGCCTTAGAACCACCTCCCGACCCTACACTCACCCCCCTTATCCCAAGGCCCCTCTACCCCAGGAGAGTTTATTTTCCATGGGCTTCAGCTCTTTGACTCTATTTTCTGGGAGGTGACATTCACTGCCTCCCTCTTTATTTCTGCCTCCTCCCTTGGCTAGTTTAAATGCCCATAGAAGTAGCATTTAAACCTTCCTCCCAGGACTTCTGTTCCCATCCAGGATATATGGAGTCCAGCTCCCCTGTATAGGCCTTTATCCAGGTAGGACCCTAGTCTCCAATGGCATCAAACTCTTCCTCACTGCACCATGTTTTCAATCAGTCATTGAAGACACTGGTGCAATGTTCTCTGGCCTTCACTCAGCCATGGACAGGTAGCAGCTCAGTAATGGTCACCGTGTGAGCTACCTGCTTCAGTCTCTTTCTCCAGCTCTCTAAACCTATCTTGCACCACCCCAGCTGTGTCCACTGCCAGGTCTTTAGTCCCCAGATGGATAATGATATCCAGCTCCTCCTCCTCCTGCCCCACTGCCCTAGCAATACTAAGGATCCACTCCCCATCCCTTGGTACCCAGGCACCACTGCTTTCCCTCCTGTCCTGTTCCCAAAACTACCCCCCTAACATATGAGTTCCACACCAGAAGTTGCTTCCTCTTCCACAGGGGTCCTCTGCCTCCAACAACAGGGCCTCCCATCTGGAGGACTCCCACATACTCCCTTGCCATTACCACGGGTGCCTCATCTCGGCAGTTTCATCCCACCAGAGTGTCAAAAGAGTTGTGTAGTGGCAGCAGCTGAGGAATGTGTTTTTGACCCCCACCCTCCCAAAGTCCACCACGGTCTAGCTGGCCCTCTTACTTGGCACTCTCTGAGGCAATGGTGGTTGTCTTGGTGGCCCCCGGGTGGAGGAGGAAGTCCCCTGAATCCTAGCTAACTCAGCCCAAAGTCTAGTAACCTCCTCCCTCAGACAAGAGAGATACACACAAATGTTGCAGCACTTCAGTCTACAAAAGGTCTCCCTGAAGACTGCCTCTCCACAGCCACTGCTCTGCACCACTCCCATCATTCCCAATACTACTCTCCCTATGACTTAAGAATTTGTGTCCTTACTCCAGATGGGGTGCTTTTAGATTTTCCTTTTCTTTGTTTGATTTAACCCCCTATTCTATACCCTAGGCAGTGTTCCAATTTACTTTCCCTTAATGCTTTTAGTAAGACTTTACTAGTTTTCCTCTTTAGGTTAGCCTAACCTTTTGTTGACTGACCTTAGATAGAGGTTTTAATGTTACCCCCTTCTTACCCTTACCCTAGATAGTTTTTTTTAAGTTCCCCTTTGTCACTCTGTTTAACCTAACCCTTACTTTAGATAGGGTTTACTAAGTTTCCCCTTTGTTTCCCCCCTTTACCTTTTCCCTAGATAGAGTTCTCACAGTACCCTCTTAACAGGTGTTTAGAATTCCTGTACCATTTAACACAGGTGCAAACAAGTGTACAGGTAGTCTATCTTGCCTTACCAGACCAGCAGAGTTCCCTGCATGTTTGTTGTCACCTGCAGACACCTAAGAAGCCAGTCTGTACACCTATCCCACTCCTGTGCTGTTCCACTCACATGCAGGGACACGAGCATGTATCAGATATGCTAAGAGTGTCTGTTTTTATACTTGAGATGAAACCTCCCCCAGGCGGGACTTCTTGACTCAGATTATGCCTCCGATTGGTGGGTTAGTTTGTCACGCCATCCCCCTCCTTCGCTTGGACTCCTCGCCATTCAGAGAGAGAGAGAGAGAGAGAGAGACAATAGAGAGAGAGAGAGAGAGAGAGAGAGAGAGAGGGAGAAAGAGAGGCAGCTGCAGTCTTACAAAACAATAGCTCATACATGTAGGTTAGTGAACAAATGCTGCCAGCCTTCTCACCACTGTTTTAAAAGCACTCCCATTTTAAAAGCACTCCTATTATACAAGCCTTCCTGTTTTAAAAGCATTCCTCTTTTTGCAATTAAAAGTTTATTGTATATTTTGTAGTAAAACCATTTACAAGCATCAACTTTCCAATGTTAGAACTATTCTTAGCCAGGATTGCTCCCTTGGATGAACAAACTAAGTAAACGAGTGTGAACAAGGAATACAATATACATAATACAGTGATATCAGTGAGAACCACATTTTCAACAGTTAGCAGATCTTTTTGTCAATGAGAAAGTAAATAACAGAATCTTAACATTGTCTCTATTGAACTATAATGATATAAAAGCAGATTTTGGCCCACATTTTCAAAGGAGATGCTTGGCCCAAAACAGAGATGTGCGGCGCATCCCAGAAATTGTGCGGAACTGTGATATTCAAAAGTGACAGATGCATCACGCTGTTCCGAATGCACAATCATGCAGATATAATGCATGCAGCACAAAAAAGGGGCATATACATGAATATGCCATGCATTTGTATAGTCAGCCAAAATGTGCGTCACATCTGCCATGCATCTAAAATGCTCTGCGCAAAGTTAGGCATGTCAGGGGATGGGCCTAAATTGACTGGCCACCCACAGACAGCCTGCAGAACTGCAGAAAGGTGACCCTGAGACAGCCCTCAGAGGTGCACCAGGATGTGCTCCAGGCATCCACACACAGCAGTCATGCCAGGACGGACATACCCAAAGCCACAGGTGCCAGCACACCATGGGCACTGCCCAGAAAGCCATCCCCCACACCACTCACAGGATATGAACATCCAGTTTGTTACTGTGTCAATTAAAGCAGAAAGAAGTGGGGAAGGCAGTCAGAATAGCAAAAGCCCAAACTGAGGAAAAAATAGCCAAGTCAGTTAAGAAGGGAGATAAAACCTTTTATAGGTACATTTGGGAGCATAGAAAGATTAAGGGAGGAATAGTGAAGATTAATAAGGGAGAGGGCAGGTGGGCAGAGGGAGACAGTGAAAAGAAAGAGATACTGAATGAATATGTTTGCTCAGTATTCACAAAAGAAGATGAGAAGGAGTTACCTAAACCAGACAATAGAAGCACTCTGGGTAGGGAGGTTGACACCAGTCCATTTACAGAAGAAAGAGTCCTGAAAGAACTCCTAAAACTCAAGGTGGACAAAGCAATGGGGCCTGATGGGATTCACCCATAATCCTAAAAAGAACTAAGAGAGGACCTAGTGACACCACTGACCACACTTTTAACAAATCATGGGAGGATGGGGTGGTACCCGAGGACTGGAGGAGGGCAGATGTGATTCCCTTCACAAAAGTGGAACAAGGCAGAAGCAGGAAACTACAGACCTGTAAGTTTGACCTCAGTGGTAGGGAAAATGATGGAATCACTTCTGAAAGAAAGAATTGTTGAGTACCTAGAGGCCAGCGGGGCACAGGACCCAAAGCAGCATGGATTTACAGCAGGAAGGTCATGTCAGACGAATCTAATAGATTTCTTTGACTGGGTGACCAAAGTAATAGACCAGGGAGGGGCTGTGGATATGGCCTACCTAGACTTTAGCAAGGCATTTGACACAGTCCCACACAAAAGATTAATAATCAAGTTAGCCAGCTTGGGAGTGGGTCCCAGGGTGGTAGCCTGGGTTGCAAACTGGCTGCACAACAGGACACAGAAGGTAACAGTGAGCGGTACACATTCCGAAGAAAGGGGGGTCACTAGTGGAGTACCTCAGGGCTCAGTACTGGGTCCAGTCCTCTTTAACATCTTTATAGGTGACATTGCAGAGGGTCTGGAGGGAAAGGTATGCCTCTTTGCAGATGATACAAATATCTGTAACAGAGTTGATACACAAGGGGGGTAGAAAGGATGAGAAGGGACTTGGCAAGGCTGGAGGAATGGTCAGACATATGGCAACTTAGATTCAATGCAAAGAAGTGCAAAGTAATGCACCTGGGAAACAAAAACCCAGGAGAAGAGTACACAATAGAAGGGGAGGTACTAACAACAACAGAAATGGAATGGGACTTAGGGGTAGTCATATCGGATGATCTAAAGGTGGGTAAGCAATGTGAGAAGTCAGTGAGGAGAGCCAGGGGGATACTGGGATGCATAGGAAGGGGCATTACAAGTAGAAAAAGGGAAGTGGTTATCCCTCTGTACAGTTGGTGAGACCCCATCTGGAGTACTGTGTGCAGTTTTGGAGACCTCATCTACGCAAGGACATAGACAGGATGGAAGCAGTCCAGAGGAGGGCAACTAAAATGGTGCAGGGTCTGCATCAGAAATCATATGAAGAGAGACTGAGAGAGCTTAATATGTATACCCTTGATGAAAGGAGGGACAGGGGGACATGATAGAAACATTCAAGTACCTCAAGGGAATCAACAAAGTCCAGGAGGGTAGCATCTTTCAGAAAAAGAGATGTGTAAGAACAAGGGGACACAATTTAAAGATAGAGGGGGGATGGCTCAGGGGTAATGTGAGGAAATCTTTTTTCACGGAGAGAGTGGTGGATGTGTGGAACTGCCTTCCTGGGGAGGTTGTTGGGGCTAAAACAGTGGGGGAATTCAAACATGCATGAGACAGACACAAGGCAATTGTAGTGGGGGGTGGCAGGAAGTAGGCTGTTGGTTAACTAGAATCTGCAGCTTATCCAGTAGGTAGGGAAATGGGCAGACTGGGTGGGCCAAGTGGTCCTTATCTGCCATCAAAGTCTATGTTTCTATGTAAGTTGCCACATGCCAGTGCTGTCGGGTGCTCCCTAGGCACACCAGTGGAGCAGATGGACACATTGCAGCACAGGTACCAAGGGCCAAGGCCTGCACCCATGTGGCCTGCAGGGCACCAACCAGTGGTGGTATGCTCCCAGGGTGACATCTAGGGCAGTGGTGCCCAGGTAGCCTGGTGGTACTAGTGGTAGCATGGCATGGGCCAGGAATTGATCTATGGCACACACCCACGGTGGTACACCATAGGTGCACACAGGTGGGACCTACCCACTCAGATACCTGGCCAACTTCTGCACACTGCCATTCCTTGCAGTTATCACCATGTTCCTGTCATACAGGGGTGTGTAAGACACTGCAGGTGACTGTATGCTGCATATGGAGCTGGTGTATCACTTGCATGTGGTATACCGATCAGACTGTCACCCTGTGCCCTCCCCTGTTGCTTGTCCAGTTGGGCCCCTATGGCCACTGTCCAGGTGGACCCTGTGTACTCCAGTCCAACCCTGTACATGACAATGGGTAATAGCAGTGTGCCCAGGCCAATGCAGACCACTCATCCACATACAAACATTCCATCACACCAGCCTGCTAGGCTGCAATACCTCCTGTTCACCTTTGTGGAGAGGTGGGGAAGCCCTGCAAAGCTGGAACTGCACATGCCTTGGGTATGCAAATGGCCTGAATACATTCCAGTAATGAGCTGCGCATATGGGAAATAGACTACAAATGTGCAATGAGGTCATTTGCATAATTCTGGCTAAATATTGCATTTTTGCACACTGCACAAGTGGCTTTGCATCGCCCATTTCCTTATGCTCAACACGTCCCAAGTCACCTGCTGCACCACAAATTCTCCTAGGATTGTAAAGGACATACACATTTGGGATATTCAGCCTGACATGCCCAATTGCATCTTACAGTGCAATGTTTGAATATACCATTATTTTGTGCCGGTGCATCTCAGTTGCGTGACGCAGACACTTGCGCAATGCAGCCTGGGACTTTTGAATATGGGGCTGCTTATCTACTAATTATTCTTTCAGTGCTGTGGAATATGATTTAATAATGGCTCCTGAATCAGAATCATACTGTACCTGTCACTCGGTTATCTTCTAAGTGAAAAAAGGACTCTTTCCTTCTAGACCTGCTGGGGATGCGATTGAGAGTGTCTGAGGTCAGATACGGCTGCTGAGACAGTTATGCTTATCCGACCTGTATTACAAGGGTCCTGAAGAAGAACTAATGTTTGACCTGAAGGATGGGGAAAAGTAGTCTGTAGGGATTCTGCAATGCTGTGAGGCTAAATAGGAACTCCATGTGGCTATATATGGTATGTTGCAATTCTGTTCTGAGAAGAATTCAGGACCCTTTCATAGCTTGCAGATTTGCCCAATTCTGTCAGCCATTCCTGCACAGTTGAAGCTAACTCTTCCCTTCAGTGTCTGAGGAAGATTCTCTTGGCTGTTATGAGTGCCCAAGAGCCATTTACTTTCCCCTTTTGGTAAATTAGCTTGCGGGGGGGGGGGGGTCTGGATACAAACTTAACATTATTAAAGTGGTGAAAAAGTTACCCTGTAGGATAGTATGCTATTACAAGTGTTGTTTACTTCTTCCCAAAATTTCTTAAGGTTCTGACATGACTACAAGATGTGGGTGTTTGTCCCACAATCCGTTAGGCATCTCCAGCATTTATCTGTGGGAGAAAGTCCCCCTTCATGTAACCTAGGAGGGGTCCTGCACCATCTGTGCAAAATCTTGAATTGCGTGAATCTGGTTTTGGTGTCTTTGATGGTGGACTGGACAAACATTCAGCATTTTTGCCAGATAAGTGGAGTGATCTCCATTCCCAGCTCAGCCATCCACCTTTTTCTGACCTGAACAGTAGGATCTGGGGAGAGAGTTAGTAAATATTGATAAATGGCAATGCTTTCCTCTAGTTTCCTTGTACTAGGCCAAATTAGAGTATCTAGCTGGTTATGCTCTTGGCCTTTGAGATTGTGGCCCAGAAGTTTTGCAGGGCATGCCTCAGTTGGAGCTATCTCCAGTGCTGCTGTCTAGGGAGGTTACATTCTTGTTGCAGTTGGATGAAGCTATTCATGGTATTCAAGGCTATATGCATGATGTCCAAGAGATAGTGGATACCTGCTTCTGCCTATTCTTTGCTTAGTATTGGTTTCATGTCTATGCAGAGTCTAGGGCTGTCCCAGAGGGGAAAGTGCTGCGCTTTCTCCGGGGCCCTTTTACTCAGTCGTATTTTTTTCCAGGTCTGAAGAGTGTGTGTTAGGGTGGGCAGTAGAGAGGTATGTTTAGGTAGGAATGCAAATTGAATGACTTTGGCCAGAGGGCCTCCAGCCATGGAGGCTTCACAGTCTGCCCATTTCAGGAAACAGGTCTGCGTGCCCCACGGTGCAGTCTGTGTGAGTTGTAGCAAGTTTTGGACCATGATTCGATATTGAAAGTCTGGAAGTTTAAGTCCTCCATTTCTAAGTTCTCTTGTCAGTTTTGTCCATCTAATGCATTTTGATCCAGGACCCCAAAAGAAGGTTTTCAGTTTGAAATGCATTAATTTGACTATATTTGCTCTGTCTGTATTGGGAGGTTATCCAGTACATATTGGATTTTGGGGGACGCCATCATTTTAAAAGCCTGTGCACTTTCCCAGTGGGAGATGTGCAACAATGCCCAGCACCTAAAGTGTTTCTCTAGGTCGTCTATTAAATCTCCACCTATTTGTGATAAATTCCAATGGAATTTGATACCTAGGTATTCTTCATGATGCTGGGCATGATGTAGTCCCCACAGATAATGTGGGACTTTTGATATCTGTGTTGTGGAGGCCAGAAACTGGGATTTGGCAGTATTTAGCTTACACCTTGATAGTTGGCTATATAAAGCTAGGGATAATGACTTGGGAATAGAGGTACCAGACTCTGTTAGTGACAACAGAGTGTCATCCGAATAAGCCAATGTTATTTTATGTTCTTTCCACATTATTACCCCCAGTATGTCCGGTGCCAGTCTGATGGCTTGCAGGAGAGGTTCCATCACTAGTATGAATAGCAGGGGTCACAGTGGGCAGCCCTGTTTGGTTCCTCTCTGCAAATGAAAAGGTGCGGAGGTTCTACCAATCATGATAACCTCTGCTGAAGCCCCTTTGTATAACACCTGCACCTAGGATCTGAAGGTCAGACCAATATTAAAGGCTTCTAGGGTAGGGAACAGATTCTTCCATTCGACCCTGCCAAGCATCTTTTTGGCATCAAGTGAGAGAAGGACAGTAGGAGGCTTAGTGAATTTGGATTTCCAAAGCAAGTTAATAAGTTGCCTGCTCTTGTCTATGCCCCTGCAGCCAGGAGTGAAGCCTACTTGGTCTCTGTCTACCAGGACTGCCAGGACGTTTAGTCTATGGGTCATAGTTTGGGCAAAAATGTTACAATCTGCCATGATTAGGGAGATTGGCCTATAGCTACTGCATAAGGAGATGTCTTTTCCAGGCTTAGGCAGCAGAGAGATCTGGGCAGTTGTCATGGATTCTGGTAAAATTCCTGTTCTACTGGCCTTTGTAAGTGTAGCTTTGA
The DNA here is from genome assembly GCA_016271365.2 of Neoceratodus forsteri. Taxonomy (NCBI): domain Eukaryota; kingdom Metazoa; phylum Chordata; order Ceratodontiformes; family Ceratodontidae; genus Neoceratodus; species Neoceratodus forsteri. The sequence continues at coordinate 1,396,156,391 of CM028129.1, read as the reverse complement.
GCGGATGCATAAGAACCTCCCTGATCGTGTTCAGGAATTCTGCTGGTAGGCCGTCTCCCCCTGAAGCCTTCCCAGCAGGCATGATGATCAGTGTCCTCCAGTTCCATTTGTTCCAAAGAACTATCCAGCTGAGCCAACATTTCTATTATTAGGTTTGGTAGCTGCAATTTACTGAGGAAGTCCTGCAACTCACTATTTGTGGGTTGGGCTTTGCTCATGTACAATTTGCTATAGAAGGCACGAAATTCTTGATTTTATGTTTTCTTCAACTCTTGTGAGCTTCCCATCTCTTTTTGTTTTATCAAGATAATGCTGGACTGCTCTTGTTTTTTTTTTTACATGGTAAGCCATCAGTCACCCTGGTTTCTCCACGGATTCCCAGAAAGATTGACATAGCCGGAAGAGTGCATATTCCACCTTTTGATGTAGGCATGTGTTGGTCTTGTATCTAAGTCCCGTTATGTCAGCTAATACTGTAGGTTTCTCGGTATATTAGGGTTGTCTCTGTACTTTTGTTCCAACTCCTTCAGTTGATTTTGGCTTTCTGCAAGGTCTTGCATACCTGCTCTTTGGAGATGGGAGGTGTAACTAATGAACGTTCCTTTGATGAAGGCTTTCAGTGCATTCTGTCTTATTGCCACTGAGGTGTCCCCTGGCTTGTTGTCCTAGAGGAAGCCCATAATGTCTTCCCTCAGGATGGCACAGAATCTAGAGTCTTTGAGGGGTTTTAAAAGCATTCCTGTTTGCAGTCGAGTACTTTCACGTATTTGTTTCAATTAGTTGTTTCAACCCCTCCCATCTGGCTTACTCCCCTTGTACTCCAGACTACCAATCTATACTCCGATTACAGAAAGTAGAATTATTTCATTTGTACCCTGACCCTGTTAGCTTTTCATTACTCTCCTGGCTGCCCTCAGACCTGTGTGCTCCTGACTCCCCTACTGCTCTCCCCCCATTTAAGTGGGTCTGGGCCCAAACTGTTTAAAATGGCACCAGTCCCAAGATGCACAGAGCCTTACCTGTGGTCTTCCTCCTCTTTACTCCAGCTGATCTCAGTGGGGGTTTCAGCTGGTGCTTGCCGCCCAAGAATTTCGAGGTGTTGTAAATTTCAAGAGATGTAAATCCCCCTTGTCTTCCCAGTTGCAGTTTCTCTACCTCTGGCTGATGGATTAGTCTGCCACGTTAGTCCCCTTTCTATACTCAGACCTCCAACCTACAGAGAGAGTGAGAGAGAGAGAGAGACAGCTGTAGTCCAGCAAAACAATAGCTCACACAAGCAGGTTAGTGAACAAATGCTGTTAACCTTGTCACCACTGATTTAAAGGCACTCCTGTTTTACAAGCTCTCTAGTTTTAAAACTACTCCCTTTTGCAGTCGAGTACTTTCACTGATTTGTTTCACTTGGTTGTTTAAACCCCTCCCAACTGGCTTACTCCCATCTCCCAACCTGTACTCTGTTTACTGAAAGTAGAATTATTTATTTAGCAGCCCAACCCTGTTAGCTTTACAGTCTCCTCCCGGCTGTCCACAGAGCTGTACGCTACTGAATCCCCTGCTGCTCTCCCTTTTTTTAAGCAGCTCTCTGCCCAAAGTATTTAAAATAGCACCTGTCCCAAGATGCAAACCAATAGAACCTTACCTGTGGTTCTCCTCCTCTTTGTTCCAGCTGACCTCAGTAGGCTTTTGAGCTGGTGCTCACAGCCCAAGAATGCTGAGGTGTTGTCAATTTTATGAGATTTAAATCCACCTTGGCTTCCTGGTTGCACTTTCTCCACCTCTGATTGGTGGGTTAGTCTGCCACATCAGTACCCCTCCTTCACTCAGACCCCTGACCTTCAGAGAGTAAGAGAGAGAGAGAGAGAGAGAGAGAGAGAGAGAGAGAGGCTGCTGCAGTCCTGCAAAACAATAGTTCACACAAGAATCAGGGGCAATTGGGTAAAGCAAGGACTTTTACACATAATGTGTGTTCTTTAAATCTGAAGCACAACCAGTCTTAGTAACTCTAGTCCCTCTGAAAGCTGCTGAAAGCTGCAAACCAGCTCAGTAACTCTGTTCCCCTGAAAGCTGCAAACTGGCTTGGGAAAATATTAAATTCCATAAGTTGGCTGCAGGCATTTTTAAACTGAGTTCACTGCAGGCATTTTAGCGACCACTTAAGTGAACTAAAAAGCGACAGAAATTTAAAACTAAAAAGGGAAAAGCCAGCCCTCCCTCTTCTGCTCATCCCCACCCCCTGAGATATAACAAAAGGTTCCTACCTTACTTAACATCCTTCTTTGTGCTCCTCCATAGAATCCTGCAGTGAAGTCCATGGACTCCCCCCCCCGCCTGGCAGAAGGTCATGAGGGCTAGCATAGGGGAGCCCTCCCTCACAGTGCTGAAGGTACGGGAATTCATCGGCTCCAGAGAAGCCCTGCGGCCGCTACCACCACACTTAGTCGACTCGGACCTATATAGGGTAGGTCATGCGTACGCATGAGCCTATCAGCTCACTTCACCATTTGAAGCTTATCATCTGCCATCACTAGAGGCCGCTATCACATGACTGCTTCACCTGCTCCTGTATCGTGTATGTTCTGGACAGCAGTGTAAGGATAGAGGGCCTGAGGTTCCCACAGCTCCCCACGGTATAGCTTCACTGACAGCAAGCAATCTGCGGCCACTACCTACCAAGCAAGGGCTCAGCAGCTGCTCTAGCCACACATGGTTACCAGGGCACAGCTGGGGCACAACAGATGGCAGCCAGGGCACTGATATATTGTTACTATGGGGGAAGCTCTGCACCAACTGGGGCACCAACTGGGGCACAGCATTTATTTACTGGGGCAAGTGCCCTGGCGGGCCCTGGTGTAGAGCCACCACTGCAAGGGCTTTACCCTGCTTAAAAAGCTCTGCTTCAGACCAAAGAAACCTCATTATTCACATAACAGCTCAGGGGCACTTCTCTGCCTGAGGGCAGGAACACCCACCATCTAGGCACTCACAATACCTGCCCACAACATGGGCTGGAAGGTTCAGAGGACCAACCCTCAACTGAGGCAACTCACACAGGTCACCAGCACCACTGGTACACATGGCACTACCCAAGCCCTGCCACCTACAGGGGGACCACGACAACTCGCTCCTGACAATTTGTTCCATGTCAACTTGCTCCCGACAATTCACCCCAGCGCTAATTCACTCCTCCGACATTCTCTTGCCTATGACAATTCACTCCCAAAATCAATTTAAATTCATACAAGTCTTACAAGTATTGGTATGTGGTGACAAATGTCTTCTGAAGATCGCTTTGATTTCCACTCACCAAAAAGTGCACTTTATTTACAGAGGCTCCTAAAATCAATTTAAATTCCTATTATGTTATGTTGCAAACTCCGAAGCCTGTGCAGTGTACTGTGCAGTGAATACAGGTGCAAGGAGCGAGTGGTTTCATGCCTGCACTTAGCGCGTCCTCAAGGGGATATGCTTCCTATCTGAAGGTCTCTCCTTAAATACTATTTCAAGTATCAGCTACCAGTATGATTGGAGTAGGTTAACCTGTGTACTACAAGCTGTGCGTGAACAGAGTGCTCAAAGTGTTAAAGTGCAATACAAATTAACAAAAACCTTTGGAGTTTGCACATCTTGACATCTCAGCATCTCTGGTGTCAGGCAGATAGAGGGGGGCAACTATGTAATTCCAAGAGCAAGTGTAACAGCAGAGGCAGTGGAGGAGGGCTTTGACAGAGATGGAATCCGCAGCGCACAATCCTGTTATGAGAAATGTCGATACATTTTTAAATACATTTAGGAAAACAGCACCCATTTTTTAATTTTTTTTCCTCAGACGCTTTGATCAGTGAGCCTGTAGCTTAATGGTTAGAGCACTGGAACGGCATACCAGAGATCTGAGGTTCGAATCCCAGTAGGCCACACTTTTCCTTTCTCATTTCCATCCTTGATTTAAAAATATGTATACCTTGCAGGGGTTAAACTGCACTGAGAGAAAGTGGTATTTCTAACATTGGTTCCTAGTTGCATAATTGCGCAACACTAGAGAAAGGAATGTGTGTGTGGCTGTAAGGAAATTCCTCAGACGCTTTGATCAGTGAGCCTGTAGCTTAATGGTTAGAGCGCTGGAACGGCATACCAGAGATCTGAGGTTCGAATCCCAGTAGGCCACACTTTTCCTTTCTCATTTCCATCCTTGATTTAAAAATATGTATACCTTGCAGGGGTTAAACTGCACTGAGAGAAAGTGGTATTTCTAACATTAATTTTTATTTAAAACTTCTGGCCAGGAAAGCCGTGCTGAGCCAAAGCTCCTTTCCAGATGTGTCCCAGGAGCATGGAGAGGTATATGACTTGCACAGGATCAGACAGTGTGTAAGTGGAATTTGAGGGAATCAAATCCAGCTCTACTGTGATGTACCAAGCTCGTTCACGTTTTAAAAGATAGAGGGAACGAGTTGGCAAAACAAGAATTGACGTAGGAGCGGGAAGACGGTGGAGTGTATTGTCGGGAGCGAGTAGTCACAATACAAGTTGTCGGGCGCGAATTATCATGTACCCACCTACAGGGTACCAATCATGATCTTCATGTATGCCACTGCACTAGTCTGGGTAGATACAAAAATGAGAGCCTACCACATTGGACACACTGGTCCCAATGCACGGCCTAGCCCGTAAGGGCGCCTGCTACCTCATCTTTTCTGGAGGGACCGGCAAGCACGTGAAGTTATCATTCCTCACCTGGCAGGGGGTACTCCACCTCATTTTACTAATACTGCTAATGCGTTTGGGTGATGTCCAACCCAACCCTGGGCTGCCACTCAACAACACCATCCTGGGGTCCCCTAGTGACCCAACAAAGTGTCACGACAAAGGCTTGAGGGTTGCACATATGAACGTATGTAGCCTAAGACCCAAGATGCATGAGGTGCAATCCTGGGTAGATTTATACAAGCCAGTTGTGCTTGCCATCACTTTAACATGGTTGAAGCCTGACATACTCCCTCATGAAGTGGAACTTGACCACTACAACTCCTTCCGTAAGGATAGAGAGGGGGAAAAAGGAGGGAGTGTCCTTATTTATGTGAGCTCATCACTGGGGCTTCCCTGTCTCCTATAAACCTGCCAAGCTCTGCAAAGCTTGAATCAATATTCGTCAGAATCATACTGGGCCATGCTAAACACCTAACAAACCCTCCCACAGGTGGCACCCCAGTGCTCCAGTACCTAGTTCGTTCACTAGCAGGGTCCCCGACTGCTGAGCTGCTGGTCCTAGGGGATTTAAACCTGAGGTGGTAACCCGCTACTGAGCAAAAGTACAGGGCCTCGCTCCTTGAAGTAAACCTGACCCAGGTCACTACAGAGGCCACCAGGCAAAACCAAACAACAGGGAACCACTCCATCCTTGATTGGATACTAGTTTCAAACCCTGCCAATATCCTAGTGGCTGGCATAATGTCCAATGCCCTGAGTGACCACTCACCCACATTTTGTGTCTGGAAAAAACATCCGATCCGGATTCCTCCCAGGCTCATAGTGCCCAGGGACTTCTCTCAATTCTCCGCTAAGGCCTTCCAGAGCTCCCTGAGAAATGCTGACTGGACACCAATTAGACTCCTAGGCAGCACAGACGATGCTGCTCAGTACTTCCAGTGCACCTTCTTTGCGGTCATCAACCTCCATGCCCCGATAAGAAAAAGACGAGCTAAAACCCAATGCCACAGATGGATCTCATGTGACCTAAAAACACTAATGAAAGGCAGAGACAAGGCCTGGAAAAGGGCCAGGTGCTCTGCTAGCCCAGCAGACTTAGCTGACTATAGATTTCTGAGGAACCAGTGCAAGAAAGCCTTAAAATCAGCCAAATGGGACTACATTAAATGCCTCCAGCAGTGAACCCTGTCCGACCCTAAATCCTTCTGGTCTAGCATCAGTTCCCTACTAAAAGGCACTAACAAACCCCTGCACGGTAACATAAACTGCAATGAACAAACCCTGGCTGATGGAGCAGAGGCCGCAATAGCCTTTAACTGCTTCTTCACTGACCTGGGTGCACACAGAACCAGCCTCCTACACGGTACACAGGGCCCTCCAGTCACAGAATCCCAGGACCCACCAAACCCCCACTTCCATCTAAGGCTCATGAGTGCCAAAGAAGTGCTACCCCTCTTACAATCCTTAAAACCCAATGGCTCTCCAGGACCGAATGAACTGAACCCTAGGCTACTCAAGCCGCTGCCCAGGCTATAGCCCTGCCTATCACTCTGCTCATAAACAGATCCCTGCAAAATATGGAAACAGGCCCATGTAGTCCCAATCCACAAGGGTGGAGCTAGGGATACAATAGGCCACTACAGAACCATCTCTATCTTATGCCACCTGGAAAAGATCCAGGAGCAGCTAGTGTATTGTCAGTTAAAGGACTATCTGGAAACTAACAGGCTCCTGGCCCCCTCACAACACGGCTTTCAGTAAAAGCACAGGACTGACACTGCCCTCATTTGATTCACCACTGACGTCCTAGCTGCCTTGGACAAAGGTACCCCTACTGGGTCTATTTTCATCGACCTTACCAAGGTTTTTGACCTGGTAGACCACCCACTCCTGCTAACTAAGCTAAGCCAATTTGGGCTTGACCAACACTCCCTCAACTGGTTCTGCAATTACCTGACTGACCACTCTCAGCAGGTCAAGTGGAGAGTGGCCACCTCCAAACCCCCACCCTTAACTGAGGGGTTCCAACAGGGCTCCATCTTGGGTCCACTCTTGTTCTCCCTATTCATCAATGACCTCCACTGCCACTGTGGGAGCAGCTCTGTGGTACAGTATGCTGATGATGCAGCATTATATAAAACAGTACCGCATCTGGACGATCTAGGGCCCCTGCTCCAGGCAGACTTCACTAAGGCCGAAACATGGCTAGTTGAGAACCGTTTGGTTCTCATCCCAATAAGACAAAGGCACTACTGTTCTGGCCAAAATCCCTGGGCCCCTCCCGGGCTCATCTTCTCCCTCTTGCTACCGTATCTGGCTCTACAATCGAGGTGGTACAATCCTTCAAATACCTAGGCCTCACACCATATCAAGTGCTTACAGTGAAACCACATGTGGACCTGATAATAAAAAACATACACCAAAAACTGTGCCTACTCTATCGTCTAAGTGATAACATGACACTGGAGACAAGACTGGCAATTGCACAGAGTATCCTTCTCACCCTAATCTATGCTGCCCCAACCCTACTTAACATTGCAAAACTTGACCACAGCAAATTGCAAACACTGCAGCACAAAATCGCACATTTTGCCACAAAAACCCACCCAAGGACCCACCACTGTGAAGCCCTCACCTCTTTCAACTGGCTTACCCTGAACAACAGGCTCCAGTACCCCCTACTATGCTGGACTTACAAGCTCCTAGATGCCCAACCTCCGGATGGGTTAATTGGGCTGCTTGCCCCAAAGTGGACCAGCAGGCCACTCCACACCTTGGGCTAAAAAACTACTGGAAATCCCCAGGGCATGCTCGAGAGCTGGCAGCAAATCCTTTGGCCACACAGCCCCTATATTGTGGAATAATCTCCCTAGCCACCTTCGGGCTGCACCCTCCCTAGCTACATTCTGGAAGGGACTGCGCACTCACCTCCTTAACCTTAGTCCCTGCTCCTGTACCAATGGATTAAAAACTGTCACTGAGTAACTGTGTCAATGTGTTGTGCAAAGGGAGACTGTAACCCTGTATCCTATTCTACATTGTATCACTTGTATGCACTCAATACGGCTACTGCCCTAAATCTAACACTGTTGTACTCTGTAAATGTGATGTGCTCAGTTGCCCTCCTCCATGAAAACTGAATACTGTCATTGTAATTCGTGTATGATATGTTGTACTTTGTATCACCGGCCTGTATGTGAAAACTGTATGTAACTAACTCCGGGTCGCCCCTGAAAAAGGAACCTTTGGGGCCCAGTGGGCTTACTCGGTTAACAAAATTTAATAAATAAATAAGTAAGGTTAGTGAACAAATGTTGCAAACCTTGTCACCACTGTTTTAATTGCACTCCTGTTTTACAAGGACTCCCATTTTAAAAACACTCCCATTTTACAAACCCTCCTGTTTAAAAAAACACTCCCATCTGCAAGGCTATACTTTCACTGATCTGTGTCACTTGGTTGTTTAAACTCCTCCTTACTCACCCCCTTCTATCCCTCCTGAAGCAAAGAGATAAAAGTTGGGTCACCTAAAAAGCCTCTAAATCCAGCTCGGACTGGGTCACATAGAGATCCATAAGGAATAAATGCAAACAGGCCATCTGCCAAAACAAAAGTGCTTACGTTTGCATGCATTTGGCCTCCCCCAACAACCCACGCCAATACTAGAGCCACCTTAAATGGTCCCTTTGGATCTCTCCAACCCATCCACCCCTCCTGACTTTGAGATCAATGGTATCAGCTGCAACAATCCTCATACCATATTGAAAGCTTTCAATATCATTTTCTCTGACCTCTCTGCCTTTTCCTCAGTCCTCGGCAGCTCCGCTGAGCACCTCCCCCCCCACTCCCCCAGGGTCCCACCTTCCATTCCTCTTCAAGCCCATCTACACCAATGAAGTCTACAAACTACATAAACATATTTTTATTTATTTATTACTAGGATTACAAATACCTTTGAACCAAGGGTTCTTTTACAAAGGTTCCGCGTCAGCAATGGGTGCAAGCAAAACAGTGGTAAGACACAATACAGGGTCAGGAGGTTAACATAGAAGTAAACAGAGGTAAGATACAATACAGGTAAGCAGGTTAACTTAGCAGCAAAAGACAGTACATGTGTATAGACTAGCACAGTAGCAAACAGTCAGCGGCAAATATCAATGCACAATTAACAATACGGGTATGTATATATATACTGTATATATATATATATATATATAGCAAGACACAAGTACAAATAAAAACATCCTAGGGGTGACATAAGTGGAGCAAGGTGTGGGGATAAGAGGGGAGGGGTGGGAAAAGGGGGTAGGCAGTCAAGGATTTGACATGGTCTTAAGTGCAAGAACAGAAAGATAAGTGCTAGGTAGTCTGGGGTTGGGGCAACAAGAGATAGGGTGATAGGGAGGGGGAGACAGGAAGAGAGGAGCAGGAGAGGGGTGGAATGGTAGGTGGGAGGTGAGAGGGGTAGAATGGTAGGTGGGGGTTGGAGAGAGATGGATAGTAGCAGGGGATGGAGGGGTGGAGAGAAGTGGGGAGCATAGCAAGGGAGGAGAGAAGAGGAGGGAGAAGTGAAACAAAGCCACAAGCCTAGGCAGAGCAGTCACAACTGCTGAGGTCAGTAAGGTGCTGGCGGAGTTTACATTTGAATGGGCCAAGCTTGTTTTCAGCTGCAATTTCAGGGGGAAGGTTGTTTAGCAGCAAGGGGGGCACTGATGTGGGAAGCACATTGAGCCTGGTTGGTCCGGCAGAATGGAACGATAAATGTTGGTTTGCGGGAACTGCGCATCAAATGTGCAGTGACTGCGGGCAACATTAAGGCATGAGTTGCAGGGGGTGTGAGCTTAAGACAAATTTTGTTAGCCAGTAGGCAGGTCTGGTAGACAAGTCTACTATTTAGATTGAGCCAGTTGGATTGCTTGTAGAGACCACAGGTATGCGTATGCTTTCCTGCACCAGTGAGAAGTCTACAGCATTTGTTAAGGGCTGCCTTGACCCATTTTAGGGTGGTATCAACGGCAGCCCCATAGAAGACAAGCCCGTAATCAATGCTGGGTAGGGCTGAGGCAGTTATGGCTGCGCACATAGCTTCTTTGGTAAAACAGCGCCGGTGGTGGTAGAGAACCCCAATTCTTGAGTTGACTGATTTTGAGATGCGTTGAACATGTGAGCTGAAAGACATTGTGCAATCAATGGTAATACCAAGGTATTTGCTCAAGTGGCTGTTCAAGTTCCAGGTCATGCCTGAAAACGGTCCCTGGGATCAGTGCACTCACCTGGTTATCAAAGTCATAAGTAAAATAAATAAATAAATTATGTATGGTGAAGTTTATGGATCTGTATTTGCTGTGAGAGCTATGGAACAGCATGGACTTTGTTTTTTTGTAATTCATCAGCAGCTTATGTTGGAGAAGCCAGGTTTCAACTAGGCTGAAGTTCGTCTGTAGCACCACAGAGAGTGAGATGGGGTCAGTATGGGAGGAATAGAGGACTGCATCATCGGCATAGAGTATTAGGTTATTATTGCAAGCTGCAGGAACAGTATTGATGAAAAGGCTGAAAAGTAGAGTGCCAAGGATGGAACCCTGGGGTACACCAGAGCAGACAGGAAGGGCACTTGAGAGAGAGAGTCAACAATTTTTACTTTTTGGCTCCTTGCCGAGAAGTAGCTTTCAAACTATTTGGTTACATCATTAGATAGTCCAAGGGAGGAGAGTGAGTGAAGCAAGAGCTGGTGGTTCACAGTGTCAAATGCCTTGGTTAAATCAATGAACACCGCACCCAGTAAATGGCCAGTGTCAATTGCCTTATGAATATGGCTGGTGAAGTCAAGCTGGGCAGTGGTAGTACTATGATCTTTTCTAAAGCTATGTTGTTGCGTCGGAGTAAGTTATATTTGTTGAGGTGTTCAGACAACTGGTCAACTACAATTCATTCCAATGCCTTGGAGAGTGGTGGGAGGGTAGAGATAGAGCGATAGTTAAAGAGAAGAGACCTATCACTGCTTTTATGAATGGATGCGACCACTGCTGATTTCCAGAGCTGGGGGAATTGTTTATGAGAGAGTGAGAGATTCAGAAGTTTAGTAAGAGGTTATAGGATAATATCAAGGGAGAGAGAGAGAGAGAGAGGAGTTTGAGGTCAGGGGTATTGCTGCTGAAACTGGCTTTGCTTAGCACTTTGTTAAGACATCTTTTAGCTTCAGACATGGATACTCTCTTAAAGTAGAATGGGAGGTTATTACTGTGGAGATTGATTTTATCATTGAGGCAGGGCTGGGCAGAGTTGTCAAAGAAGTTGGGGGTGGAAGGACACTGCTAAGATCAGTAAAGCGAGATTAAAGGAGTCCGCTATTTCTTTGGGGTCCTGTAAAGTGGAGCCGCTAACCTCAATCATAGTGGGGGAGGATTTGCTTGGTTTACCCATGAGGCTCTTGATGTTCTCCAAGAAAGGTTTGCTATTTCTCCAGGAGTTAGTAAGTTCCTGGTTGTAGAAGACTTGCTCGGCTCTGCGTATAGCTATTGTGCACTGGTTCCTAGCTCCCTTATAGAGCTGCATATCCTGTGGTTTCCCTGAGTCCATGGCTCGGTGCCAGAGGTTATCTCAGTTTCGCATCATGGAGATGAGTTCTGAGTTAATCCAGTAATTAGTGGTAGATTGAGTTTTGCATTTACATAGTGGACAAAACTGTTACAAACTTTGTTAAACTGGGCAATGAAGAAGTCAAGTGCTTGGTTGACACTGCTCAAGGAGTCAAAGGGTGTCCAGTCAACCATTGACAGGGCAGCAAGGAATTGTGGAAGCTTTCCTTTTGGTAAGATTCTTTTATAGGAAAATGAGGACTTAGGTTTAGGTGCCTTGTTTGATCAGTTGCAAATAACTGGGGAGTGATCACTGAGGGCATCTGGGAGAACTTCCGTGTTAGTGATTCTGCTGGGATGAGAGGTGAGTATCAGGTCAAGTAAGGAGCTACTTCCAGACTTATAGTTAAACCTAGTGGGAGAGGCGACCCTTTGAGTAATGTTTAGGACAGCAATGGCATCCTTATATGGGTCGGCTTCTGGAGCGAGCCAATTTACATTTAGGTCACCCATTACAATTGTCTCACCACGGGAAGTGCTGTCGTCCATGAAGTTTGTGATCTTTTGGAAGCCTGTAACATGTTCACATGGCAGGATGTATACAGATGCAACTGTAAGGGCTTGTCCCTGCTGGCCCAGGATTATTTTAACTGCTAGGATTTGAGAGTTGTTTGCAGAGGGGGGTGATGGGATGACTAGCCCTTTAAGAGTTTCCTTTAAATAAATGGTGCAGCCACCCCCTCTCTTGCCAATTTTGTCGAGTCGGAACAGGGCATAGCCTGGAATGGATACAGCATTGTCTGGGACATTAGGAGATAGCCAAATTTCGTTAAGGGCTATAACATCTGGCCTATGTTGTAACACCCAGACTTGGAGTGCATCGAGCTTACCTGGCAGACTGCAGATGTTAAGAGTCACCAGCTTGATGGAGCCTTGTTTCTTGTCTTGTTCTTATGCCGAGGTGGGTGAACCGGGGTTTGGATTCCAAATCCACCTGCCCCAATGGCATCAAACCCGAGCGGCTAAAACTAGCTGCTTGGGAGTTGGCATCCCTGGTGACCAGAATCATTAACTTATCACTCTTCTCCAACATTGTATCATCCTCCTGAAAACTGACTAACATTGTACCTATATACAAACAAGCATTTGTCAATGCCGAACGTTCTCTTGCAGGTATGTGCACTGGTGTTTGGCATTTCTGCAGGCCCCCCCCAGTTGTATCCATGTTCCTTCGGCATCCATATCCCAACAGAGTACCTATCTGCAACTCCTCTTGCATGTGAATAACATTTCACCGTCATACTTCTTAAGTGTCTGTCTTAGGAACCCTAATGCCCTGGTTGTGCTCAAGGGTATGAGCCAGTGTGGAAACTGTGCAACCCACACTTGTAACACAGTCATTCAGTGAAATTATTTCACTAAAGTTTCAACATAGGCATTTTGTCACCTCTGGTCATGAACAGTGCCACTATGATTTTCTTACTGTGTACCAAACACTGATTTCCCACAGCGACTGCGTTATTCTGCGCCGGAAGTGTGAAAACAGATTTCAGCCAGGATGTGAAAAATGACAGCTATACTGTTCATAAGGAGGTGTGGGAAAATGCAAATGTTAAAAATCTGGAGTGAAAATGTAAAAAATTTGTAAAGTTATGAGTGAGCGTGGAAACTGCGCAACGCACACTCGTTAAACAGTAATTTTTTGGAATTTTTCACCGAATTTTCAACATAGGCATTTTAGGATGTCTGCTCATGAACAGTGTCACTGTGATTTTCTTACTCTGTACTGAACAGGATTTCCCACTGCGACTGCTCTATTCTACGCTGGAAGTGCGAAAACACATTTTGGCCAGGATGTGAAAAACGACAGTTGTACTGCTCATAAGGAGTTGTGGGAAAATGCCAGTGTTGAAAATCTGGAGTGAAAATATTACAAATCCCCAAACTTATGAGTGTGCATAGAAACTGAGCAACGCACGTTTGTAACACAGCCACTTTAGGGACTTTTGTCACCAAATTTTCAACATAGGCATTTTCGGACCTCAGCTCATGAATAGTGTCACTGTGACTGTCTTACTCTGTAGCGAACACTGATTTCCAACAGTGACCATGCTATTTTGCCCTGGAAGCGCGAAAACACATTTTGGCCAGGATGTGAAATATGACAGCTGCACTGTTCATAAGGAGGTGGGGAAATATGCCTATGTTGAAAATCTGGAGTGAAAATATTACAAATTCATGAACGTCCGAGTGTGCAAGGAAAGTATGCAACGCATGCTCGTAACACAGTCATTTCTTGTAATTTTTTCACCAAATTTGCAACATAGGCTTTTTGAGAGCCCACTTCATGAACACCGACACTGTCATTTCATTAGTCGGTCCCGAAAGGTGATTCCATGCAGTGACCTCAAAATCACCTTTCAGGACTGAATAATGCCATGACAGTGATTGAATTCATGAGAAGGGGTGTCAAGAATCCCATGTTGAAAATTTGGTGCCAAAAGTCAAAAAAATGGCTGAGATAGCCACCTACTTTGGAAAACCCTATTTATGCCATTATACAGCTTACCGGCATTTCCTCAGTTAGCGGTCGGCTTTGAAGAGTGCAGACGTGTTCCCGGTCCAACAAAGATCATTGTGCTGGGCTCTGGAGGTACGTATGAGGTGAGTGGGGGTGTAGGGAGGTGGGTGTGCAGAGGGTGGGTGTGGGTTGGTGGGGGAGGAGCAGGGACTCACCGAGGGATCATTTTCTTCTTTCACAGGGAACTGTAAAAAAATTAAAAAAGGAACGGACGCTTTTGGCATGCTGGGGTGGGCTCCCAGTGTGCCATCTATGCATTTGTTGGGGTGGGGGCTGGAGCCGGTGGGGATTGGGCACCCCTGCTGGCCAAACAGTGTGCTTGGGGGAGGCATTAGCATGCTGGGGTGGGATCCCAGTGTCCCAACTGATTGCTTGTTTGGGGGGGCTGCAGTCGATGGGGAATTGGGCACCCCCCTTGGCCACACAGTGTGCTGGGGGGTCATATGAGCCAAGGGGGATTGGGCACCCCCCTTGGCACACAATGTGGGGGATGGGGAGAAGACTAATGAGGGAGGGGGAGGATATTAGCAGAGGGAGGAAGCTGGAGGGATTTCATGCTGAGCTATACATGACAGTAGTTCAGCTGAGGTAAGTATGCTAATTGCATACACGCTACCACCACTAATTGCAGCAGATCATTTCTTAGAAGTGAAGACCAACAGAGCTGAACTGCTGTCATACACAGCTAGGCATGTATTGGTTCCCTAGGGTCACACCTGCTACACTAAGCACTACATTGGTGAGAGGGTCACACACCTCCAAAAATAGTACTGTTGCAAGACGTTCCTTGTGCATGCACGCAAGTGAACGTAAAAAGGGAACAGCAACCTTATTTCCAACTATAGGCCTATTGCCATACTCTCAGTCCTGAGCAAGATCCTAGAAAAAATAGTTGCTGTCCAACTAAATACATACAGTATCTTGATAAAAACGACCTCCTCTGTCCAGCCCAGTACGGTTTCTGAAAAGGCCATTGTACCACTACTGCACTTCTCACACTAACCAACAACATGTTTACCTTGTTAGATAGAGGTGAATACACTGGGGCAGTATTTATAGACCCACAAAGGCCTTCAATACTGTTAATCACCCCATCCTTCTCAGCAAGTTTAGTACCCTTGAGATATCTGATAACACCCTCCCCTGGTTCTCTAGCTACCTCTCCAACAGGCACCAGCGAGTTCGGATAGGTGCCTCCTTCTCCAATTATCTCCCTTGCTTCTAGGAGTCCCACATGGATCCATACTGGGACCCTTGCTATTTTCACTTCACATCAATTCAATCAACCTCTGCTTTGCACACTGCACCCCTCTCTTATATGCTGATGACCTTGTGTTTTTCAGCAGTGCCCCTGGAGTGGCCAGCGTCAACAAAACCCTAACCTCAAACCTCAGGGCCATCCAAGCCTGGCTCAGAAACAACAAACTCCTTATGAACTATACCAAGTCCCAGACAATGCTTTTGGAACCCCCTATCAGCTAAAGGAGAATTGTACCCAATTATTAGTCCAATGTGATGATGGCCTCTCTCTGGACACCGTAACTTCCTTTAAATATCTAGGAATCACAGCCAACCTCCCTCTTTGGACTTCTCCCTCCACATAATGGCCATCTGCAAGGTGATTAATTCTAGCCTTGGGTTGGCATACGGTGCCAGCCCTAATCTCACCTTGTCTGCTTGCAAAACCATAGCCAGCAGTCTACTCCTTCCCAAGCTACTAAATGTCACTAAATGCATGAGGAGCCAATAACGCCAAAGCCCAAGCACAGCTCCTTAGTATAGATCATAGTAAGATAAATATCCCCCTTGTAATATGTATTTATCTAAGTTTCTTTTAAAAGATACCTCACTATCATGAATAATGATGTTTTCTGATAATTTATTCCATAAATTAGTTATTCTTGGTATGAAAAAATATCTTCTTTTGTTTGTCTTAAATTTGTTTAGTCTGATTTGTAGCGGATGGCCCCTAGTAATTGAGTTGATGTCATTATATTCTAATCCCAGTTTATTCATAAGTAGGGGGTCGCTCATTATGTCATAGAAGAATAGGCAATCTCCCCAAACTCTGTAAACTGAGATACTGTAATCGGTCAGAGTAAGACAAATGTTGGATAGATTTTATTGATTTTGTGTATCTTCATTGTATTCTTTCAATTTGGTCCCAGTCCCCTCATTTTTAATGGTGTTATAGTTGGCTACAATAATCCATCTGAGGTCTGATATATGACAAATACAAGGACATTGTGACTTCCCTTGATTTACTTTTTATATTTCTTTTTATTGCGCCAATTGTTCTGTTTGCCTTTGCTACCTCCACTTGTGGTCTACCTGTATTCTCACATGCCTCCAGTACCCTAATTCACAAATGGAAAGTGTGTTGTAATAACACATGTCCTTTTGCCCTAGCATATAACCGCCTCACCCATACTGCATACTTTACAACAAACTCAATTAGCCCCTCCCCCATCTTGATGGACCTCTCTTTGGAGAAAGTCATCCGCAGAACCCTCCTAAACCAGCTGCCTCTCTCCCTAGCTTCCCTCCGCATGCCATCTAACTGCCTCTACTCCTTCAGATCCTCTAACAACAACCAGTTAACAGTCCCAAGGTCAAGGTCCAAATGTGGCACTATGACCTTTGCTACTACTGCCCCCAAACACTGGAACAGCATCCCCCAACAGATGTGCAACAGTGCTAAGATCCCATCCCCTTTAGAAATCAACACAGAACCTTCCTGACCCAGCACATCCAATGCACCTGCATATTCTAACCTCGTCCCCCCACCATACTACATGTGTCTACTCATACTCCATGATTCTAGTGAACCAACTCACTCTCCCCTGAAAGGGACACTCGCCTTGGTATTCTCCCTGGTCACAGGTCCCTGATGTGCCTATTTTACTATGCCAAATATGTAGACAGTGGCCCAGATATTCAAAAGAGTTGCGCATGGCGCAACGGTGTTGTGCCATGCACAAACCACTGATGCGCCCTGTGCGATATTGAAAAGGGAAAAGTGCACCGCATAGTCTCCCGGCAACAAGCGCATCAGTAATGTATGCAGGCACAGGTGGGGTGCCCATGCATAAAACTGCACAGCCCGATATTCAGCCTGGGCCATGCAGAGTTATGCAGGCGCAACCCCTACTCGCGCCTGCACAAAGTTACGCCGAAAGGGAAGTCGAGGGCCACCCACAGGTGACCTGCCGCATTGCAGGGCACAACACAGCAGCTGCAACCTGTAGGTGGCCCTCGACTTGCTCCGACGCACTGGCGGTGCCCCCATGCCCGATCGCGGGCATCAGTATCCCCCAAGTCCAATATCCTGGTGGTCCAGTGGACCGGACAGTCTCGATCGTGGTGTAACTGTATTTCCCCAGTAGCCCAATCACGGGCATAACTGTATTCCTCCAGTAGCCCGATGGCGGGCATAAATGTAACCTCCCCATTAGCCTGATCGCGGGCATCAGTTATCCCCCTCAAAGTCCAATATCCCTGGTGGTCCAGGGACTGAGCGAGCCCGATCGCGGGCGGCATACCTCACTCCCCAAGTCCAAAATCCCTGGTGATCTAGTGGACCCCACCCCACCCGCCCATGGAGCCCCACCACCCGCTTCCTCCCATCAGCTGGCCGATGGCAGCACCCCACTCTCCTGCTGGCCCCACTGGCCGCCCACTGACAGCTCAGTATGGCTGCACACCCATTGGTTTAGAGCATGAGCCACGGGCGTGCAGCCCATACCGCACTAGTCAGTCCAGATATGTGAATGGGGCTCCATGGGCGGGTGGGTGGGGGTCCACTAGATCACCAGGGATTTCGACTTGGGGTGAGGAATGCCGCTTCGATCGGCCTGGCCGTCCACTGACCACCAGGGATATTGGACTTTGGGGGATACTGATGCCCGCGATTCGGCTAATGGGGGAGAGGTTACAGTTATGCCCGCGATTGAGCTGCTGGGGGGGAAATACAGTTATGCCCACAATCGGGCTACTGGGGGGGAATACAGTTATGCCCATGATCGGGCTACCGGGGAATACAGTTATGCCCGCGATCGGGCTAATCACGGTCCACTGGACCACCAGGGATTGGAGACATTCATTGTCCCTTATGGGACGTCCCGCGATCGGGCTGCAGGGGGCGTCGGTCCCCGACAGCTGCTGCCTGGCAGAGCGCCGGGTGCAAGTCATCGGGGATCAGCGCACCTACATGCTAATGGCATGCAAATGGGTCCGTAATCAGATGCAAATGGCCCCCTGTGCACCTTGCATAAATTATGGCCCCATTTGCATGTCACCCTTTGAATATCACAGGTGCTGTGCATGGCGCAATGGAACTTGTGCCACCGCATCTCAATGCTCCACTCTGACCACTTGCACTGGCACAGTTCCACTGTGCCATGCACAGTGGGGGTGGCCAGGGGGCGATATTGAAAGCAGTTGCGCCATAGCGCAACTCCATTGAATATCGCCCTGGCCACACCCCTGCACAACTATTTTGAGCGGCGCACAGGCTTTCGCCACAAACTAGTGCAGTTTGAATATCTGGGCCAGTATGTTTTACAGCATTGTATGTAACCAACACCACTTGTTCTTTTGTGTTCGCTTCTGTACAGGTATTATTGCACTGTATGTAACCAGCACTGTTCTCAGCGCTGTAATTATTTCCTGTAGCATTTGTTCCCCTTTATCTTACTGTATGGTATCCTGTGTAATATGTAACCTGATCTGTCTTGCCTAGCTTTGTTCTGTAACAAACAAAGCACCATATCACTATTTGCCTTATTCTCATTGTTGAGAGTGTAACCCTACCTAGTAACCTCCCGGGTCATGCCTGAAACGAAACATTTGTCTGCCTAGTGCACCTTACCTAGTCAACAAAATCTAAATAAAATGAAGGATCTTCTCCAGACAGTTTCAGTGTGGACCTGGGCACAGACAGTAGGTCTGTATTGGTGGAATGGAGAGGGCAGATAGAGATGTGAAGGGTCAGGAGATCTTTCAGATAGGACCCAAACCATGCTGGGCCTTGTATACCAACAAGCATATCTTGTGTTGGTGCACCACCAAATAGGCAGACAGTGCAGTTCACGCAGCACTGTTGTGATATGATCTCTATGGTATGTCTCAGAGATCAAACATGCTGCCACATTTTGTCCAGCTGCAGGAGGCACAGCAAACTTCCAGTTAACCCTAGGCAAAGAGCATTACAGTAATCTAACCTGGATGTGATGAAGGCATGGGCTATCATCACCAGGTCACCAGGCAATAGAAACAGTTTATCCCAAGTGATATTTCACAGATGGAAAAAGCCACTGTGGACAACTGCCATCACCTTGTGCTCCAAGGCCTGCCTGGAATCCATAGTGACTCCCAGATTTCTAACTGTGTTCACAGCTCGAAGGGCAGTACCATTTAAAGATAGCAACTAGATGTTACTTCTTGTAATAACCAACCCACGGGGATCTGGTTCAATGAGCATCATGTCAGCCTTGCTTTGACTGAGGCTTAACCAGTTAGAGGCCATCCAGTAACTGATCTCTTACAAACACTGACACTTCCTTTTTTTTTACCAGGAGAGACACACTAAGCTGAAGCTCATTCACAGGTTCGACCTGGGCGCACACGGAAGTTAAGTGACTTGCTCAGGGTCACACAGTATGCAAGTGGGGGCTATGGGATTCAAACCCAGGTCTCCAGGTTTGCAGCTCAGAGCCTTAAACCACTGTGCTATACTGCCTCCCTGGGCCTGCATAAATCCTGTCTGGCACACATGACAGATATTGCTGGGTATCATCTGCATAGCAGTGAAAGTCCAGACTATACTGTCTAATAATATCACCCAATGACAATGTGAGCACAGCAAACAACATGGGGCCAGGATCGAGTCTTGAGGCATATCACAGTCAAGTGCATCCTTTTCAAAGATGTAATTACCCAAGACTACCTGCTATATTCTTCTGAACAGGTAGCACTCAAACCAGCACAAAACAGTACCTGTGAAACCCACATAGAGCCTCAGGCATTCAACAAGCACCGCATGGCCAACCATGTCAAATGCTAGTGAAAAGTCAAGAAGGAGATGAATAGAACAATGCCCTCTATCCCTCGCCATCAGAAGATTACCAAACACCTTGCCAGTTGCAGTCTTGGTACTGTGAAGTTGTCACCACCATCTCGATCCCCTTAACCTAAAAGGGAAGGTTCAAGAGTGAACTGTAATTCAGTTGACTGTCAGGATGCAGAGAGAGCTTCTTTAGAAGTACCACCCTTTTTAGAGCATCAGGGAAGATCCATGACCTGACAATTTCCAAAAATAATTGGGCCCAAGGCTCCCCAACAGCCAATAAGCAACCGGTGGGCCCTGGGTTTAATAACAGTAGGTGGACCCAGTCCTGAGAACAACTGGAACACCTCCTCATTCAAAACTGGTCAAAACTCCACCCAGGACAGCCAGTTGCCTGGTCCCTCTCAGGAATGGCACTGTCAACTTATGACAGGCCACTTGAGGCAATCAGGCCTCAGATAGAAGACATTGTGGTAGACAATGAGGAGCAAGTGAAGGAGTTAAAGGGCACATTCCATCATACTGACCATAATTTCCTATTCTGTTGGCTCCAATGTTGTCAGTAACAAAGGTAGTTAATACGTATGGGTAAGGTGTTCCCCCAGTGGGGTAATGGTACAGCTTCAAAGCTGTGACTTCAGCACAAACTCCAAGGGACATGGTGCATTCCAACTGCATTCCACCTCAGTTCACTTTTGTCGATACAGTATACTATATATATATATATATATATATATATATAAAATTATTATCAGCTACTATTAATTATTAACTACTATTAATATCATGTCCCTAATCGAACTGTTGCATAAACATATACCATGAAATCCCATAGATGAATGGGAAAATGCAGGCCTTCCTGACTTGAAAAAGAGACCACTCCACTGTAGATGTGTGGTTGCAATTTGTAGACTCCAGCACTGTACACTGGATTCACTATCACATCACATAGTCCTCTACTTCCAAAGCCTGTCTTAAACACAGATAGAACACAGTTAAAAAGGTTGTTATTAAGTGTACATGACTGGTGGATACTCATGCAGTTTCCCCAGACAAACATAACTTTGTATGTCTCATTTTAAACTCTGTGGTTCCTTACACAAGCCATAGGTTACTATGCAAAAATGTCCAGATGTTGCTGATGAATCCTAACCCATGAAAGAACACCATAGGTGTCCTCTAATCCAAAGCAAAACAAAAACAATGTACACCTGCATGAATATAGCGATATATATATATATATATATATATATATATATATATGTGTACATATACATACACAGGGCAAAAATCTCCAGGCAAGCAAGTGGCACCTAGGAGAGGCTCCACTGTCAACGTTGGAGCTAACAGAAAAGGAAATGATGGTATGATGGAATTTCTCCTTTTTGTATTGCTCCACATTATCAATGGGGAAGATAGTTAATACATATGAATTCTAAATAGTAGTACTGATCTGAGTAGGGTTGGAGAGAATATTGCCCCATATAATTTCTTAGCAGGCAGCTATTGGAGTCATCTGATAAAGATTGCATGCCAAAATGGGTACTGGATGACTGCGATGCAGAGCTCATGACATAACCACTACAGTGGCTTGGAAACAGTAAGATTAAAAAGTGACATAACTGAATGGCAAATCCTGCCGCAGACTAGCCCTCTCTTTATAGGATGCCACGAGCACCCAGGAAGGAAAGAAACTCTTTCCTGATCACACCTGTCCTTTCAATAGACTCTATCCATCTGCTAACAGTACAGCAATGTATGCACCCCTTTTACTGCTCAGACCAAAGGTAAGGATGAGAAGTGAGAAGACCAACCAATAGGAATGTCCTTTTTGTCCTATTATTTCGCCTTTCCCTGACCTTAGCGGGAAGCAGTTAACTGTCTTATTACCTGATCTGCTGGAATATCCCATGTGGGAGAAAAAACAAGCATCCATAGTTGTCAACTCACCTCGCCAAGACACTATTGACTCTTCTGTCACTCTCTTGGCCAAAACACTGCTGACTCCAGAGCTTACAGTGGAGCTATAGGTGACAACCACCTATAAATAAACTGACATTGAAGACATGTAGAATGATGGCCTTTAGAGCCCTAACACCCAGGTCTTCTGACCAGCATGAGAACAGAACAAATCTAACACTCTGAGCAGCATTGCTGAGATGAGAATCTCCTGGAGACCACCAGGTAGATACATTGTGGGTCAGGCAACCCTGCTTCTGGGGTCTCCTAGTATCCTGGGAAGCCAGACTGCTAGCCTTGTATAAAAAGCTGTTAACCAGGGCTGAATGCTAGGTGCTTCTTAGTCACCCTGGAGTTGTCAGAGGGAACTTTATTCTGACTCCTAATCATTGACAGATACATGGCCATACAGTAAAATAAAAACACCAAGTACCTATGACTGAAGCAATTCCAGTGCCAGGGCAGGCCACTACTGCATCAAAATCCATTAAATTTCCATTAAAATCCATTAATTTTCCATTAATTTCATGCAAACCCATTAATTTACCCCATTAAATCATGTGTAATATGAAATTTGTTCTCCTATTACATTTCCATTAATTGTTGCAGTTTCATGGGTGAAAACCATTAATGTACTCACCCATGGCATTAATTAACCATTACCACCATCCATTAAATATTTAACTGATGTTGTACATCCATTAAATTTTGTTTAATGTACAGTAATGGCCCTTTTCACACCCACTAAAACATAGCAATGAGCTTTTAATAGCCATTAAAATGTAATAACCTAGTTTCATTGCCATGAAAACTATCCTTGTGGTCATTAAATACATTAATGGCCATTAAATGTCTTCAGCTGAGAGTTTCATGGTCATGAAAATGACATGCTTTTCCACTAATAACCATTAAAACTAAGAAATGAGCTTTTAATTGCCATGAAAATTATGCTCATGCTATGCCAATACATTAATGGGCATTACAACTGTCCAAGTGGGTTTTCCATTGCCATGACAATTGTATGTTCATGTTGTGCCACTACATTAATGGCCATTAAAACTGTGCAAATGAGCTTTTCATTACCATTAAACATTATGGTTACGTTGTGACAATGCATTAATGGCAATTTTATGTGTCAAACATATATTTTCCACTTTATTTCCATAGGACTGACTGGACTTTGACTTGTGCTTACCAGATAAGTATAATTTTATTTACTATTGGTCTTAACTGTACTTTGCCCTAAGAACTATAGCTCCTTTGTGACTCAGGTGTAACTTTTGTTTTACAAGTACTTCCCGGCATCCAGAATCGAAATCTACACACAAGTTCCCTCACCTGGACCAGTACACGAGTTAGTTACTTGATTGGGAGGTGGGAAATGCGAGCCATAATGGTGAGTCTGCATCTGCTACAGCTGGAGTCCACTGAGATTACATGTCATGACAACAGTTAATTCGCTGTGTGACAACTTGCTCCATACTATTAGTTCCAGCGTCAACTGACTCCCTGACCAATTTGTTCCCAAATTGCCCCCCCCCCCAGAGTTTAATATATAAAATTTATGCTGGGGGAGAATTGTCAGGGAATGATTTGTACAGAGAACTGATTAACATCAGAGCAAACAGTACAGCATGAGTTATCACGGAGCAGATAGATTGGAATGAATTGACATGTTACCATGCACTGAAGGAGTGGGTGCCATGAACCTAGTCTCATGAGGGAGATTTGAGAGGTATGTGGTCAGCCCCTCCAGATCTGGCTCCTCTGCAACTGGACCCCCTCTCCCTCCCTGTTGTTGTACTCCCACAGCTGAAAACTAGCTGTGTGCTCACAGCACGTGTGTGGCAGCACCTTTTCCATGAACAGTACAGCAGTACTGAGGGGGGAGAGACAAAGCTGGTCTGTGGGTGGGAAGGGGATCTCAAATGTAAGGAGAAGGTCTGCTGATGGTGCTGGAACAGGGTAAGGGTGGGTGCGCAGTGACTAGGAAGGTGGGGCAACTAGCACTTGAGACCCCACAGCCATGGTGTCATACACCCTATCATACCCCTTCTAGCCCTGGCAGTAGGCTCTCAAGCCCTATCCCCAGCTTCAGTCTTCTCAGGCCCCATAGCCAAGTCATTTGCCTGCTGACATATTGGTTATGGCTGAAGGCCCCCGATCCACCCAAGCCAATGTCCTGGAGGGCAGCATGGTTCGATGGTTCTAGGTTGTCCAGACTGAAAAAGAGGGTGAACATTTGTGGGGTAGTGTAGTATGTGGGTCCCCAGGAGGTCCAGGTGGTGACAGAGGGGGACTATAGGTGGGGAAATATGATATGGGGGTGTCCCTTTGATGATTCAGATGTGTAAATAGGCTCCGAGAGGTCCTAAGGGTGATCTGCAAGCGACAAAGTAAGGACCAAAGGGAAAACCACCCACCTGCCTGCAGTCAGTTGGGCATCCAACCCACACTTCCACCTCCTCTCTCAACTTCTCCCTAGGTTGGGGTGGTGTGTCAGTGGCAGTGCCATAAAGCAGGTGGTGTCCACCGGAACTAATAGTAAAAAAATGTTTTATGTTTATTTTCATGCTGAGGGCGCTGGAACAGGGTAATGGCGGGTGGATCGGTGACAAGAAAAGTGGTGCTCACCTGGTTAAATAAAGATTTTGACTGGCTTGATCGATTGATTCAGTTCCCGATCCCTACTGGGAACTGACTGCCTACTCCACTGGGCCACCCTCACACATGCTTCGGGACAGTGCAGAACTACAATTCCCAGTTCCCAGCAGAATTCCAGCATGAAATGCTTGCGTGAGCGAATGGTGCGGTGCACCTAGGAGTTGTAATTTTGTCATGTAAGTGTTTACCGCTGGTCACGGGAGGGATGTGCTTGTTCAAAACTACATGTCCCAGAAGTCCTCATGTAAAGCATCACCAGTCCCCGCAGTGTGCAAATGCATGTCAACACAGCAGACGCTGTTGTGTGAGAGAGTATTGCATAGCGAGGAGAGCAGAGGGACATTCAGGGGTAATAGTCCATCGCCAAGGCTGTAAAAAAGAGGAGTAGTGGCTTGTGAGAGGGTATCGTGACATACCAAGACCAAAAGGTGAGTCTGAGGAGCCCATGAGCAGAGGCATACTGAGCGCCCGGCCTGTGAGGAGGGAGAGGACCGGAGACATGATGGAGGAAGGGGTTGGGAGAGTGCATGGGGCCTGTTGCTGAAATCTGTGGCCTGTGAGGACAGAACCCCCAAGGTGGGCAGAAGTGAGAGGGCAACGGGCTCAATATAAACATAGAAACATAGAATTTGATGGTAGATAAGGACCGCTTGGCTCACCTAGTCTGCCCATTTTCCTACCTAACAGATAAGCTGCAGATCCTGGTTAACCAACAGCTTACTTCCTCCTACCCCCCACTAGGACTGCCTTATGTCTGTCCCATGCATTCTTGAATTTCCCCACTGTTCTTGACTCCACGACCTCCTCAGGGAGGCTGTTCCATGCATCCACAACCCTTTCTGTGAAAAAATACTTCCTCACATTACCTCTGAGCCGTCCCCCCTCTATCTTCAAATTGTGCCCCCTTGCTCTTGCACATCTCTTTTTATGAAAGATGCCACCCTCTTGGACTTTGTTGATTCCCTTGAAGTATTTGAAAGTTTCTATCATGTCCCCTTTCTCCCTTCTTTCCTCAAGGATATACATATTAAGCTCCTTTAGTCTTTCTTCGTATGTCTTCTGGTGCAGACCCTGCACCATTCTGTTGCCCTCCTTGGACAGCCTCCACTCTGTCTATGTCTTTGCGGAGATGGGGTCTCCAGAACTGCACACAGTACTCCAGATGGGGTCTCACTAACTGTCTGTACAGAGACATAACAACTTCCTGTTTTCTACTACTGATGCCTCTCCCTATGCATCCCAGTATCCCCCCCAGTCTTCCTTACTGCCTTCTCACATTGCTTGCCCACCTTTAGGACATCTGATATAATTACCCCCAGGTCCCTTTCCATTTCTACTGTTGTCAGTATCTCACCCCCCATTGTGTACTCTTCCCTTGGGTTTTTGTTTCCCAGGTGCATTACCTTGCACTTCTTTGCATTGAGTCTGAGCTGCCATACATTTGACCATACCTCCAACCTTGCCAAGTCCCTTCTCATCCTTTCCACTCCATCTTGTGTATCAACCCTGTTGCAGACCTTTGTGTCGTCTACAAAGAGACATACTTTTCCTTCCAGTTCCTCTGCAATGCCACTTATAAAGACATTAAAAGGACCAGTCCCAGTACTGAACCCTGCGGTACCCCGCTAGTAACCCTCCTTTTTCACTGTGGACTCCACTTAGTACTACCCTTTGCGTCCTGTTGTCTAGCCAATGTTTTATCCAGGCTACCACCTTGGGACCCACTCCAAGGCTGGCTAACTTGTGTATTAATTTTTTGTGTGGGACTGTATCAAATGCCTTGCTAAAATCTAGGTAGGCCATGTCCACAGCCCCTCCTGGTCTGCTACTTTGGTCACCCAGTCAAATAAATCTATTAGATCTGCCTGACACACCTTCCCATCGTGAATCCATGCTGCCTTGGGTCCTGGCCTCACTGGCCTCTAGGTACTCAACAATTCTTTCCTTCAGAGGATTCCATCATTTTCCCTACCACTGAGGTCAAACTAACTGGTCCAGTAGTTTTCTGCCTCTGTCCTGCTCCCACTTTTGTGAAGAGGAATCACATCCGCCCTCCTCCAGTCCTCAGGTACCATCCCATCCTCCCACGATTTGTTAAAGAGAGTAGTCAGCGGTGTCACTAATTCTACCCTTAGTTCTTTTAGAATTATTGGGTGAACCCCATCAGGCCCCATTGCTTTGTCCACCTTCAATTTTATTAGTTCTTTCAGAACCTTTCTTCTGTAAATGGACTGGTATCACCTCCATCTTCAGAGTGTTTCTACTTGTTTGGTTTAGGTACCACTCCCTCCTTCCTTGTGAATACTGAGCAGAAATATTCGTTCAGTATCCCTGCTTTTCACTGTCACCCTCACCCACATTCTCTCCCTTTATTAAGCCTCAGTATCCTCCTTTGGTCTTTTCTTCGCCCCTAATGTACCTATAAAGGTTTTATCCCCTTCTTAACGGAGTTGGCTATCCTTTCCTCGGTTTGGGCCTTTGCAATTCTGACTGCCTTCCCAGCCTCTTTCTGCTTTAACTGATAAAGTTCTCTGTTCTGCTCCTGCTGTGTTTCCTTATATTTCCTGAATGCTATCCTTTTCTCCTTAACCTTCCCTGCCACCTCTTTTGAGAACCATAGCGTTTTTTTTCCTTCGTTGTGGTTTGTTGATTTGCTTTACACAAAGGCTTTTTTGCCTCTGTGATGGCTGTTTTCATTACTCCCCATTGTTCCTCCACCCCTCCTTCTTGCCTGTTTGCTAGTGTTTTTCTGAGGCACTCTCTCATTTTCCCAAAGTCAGCCCCCCCAAAGTCCAGTACTTTTGCTTTTGTATGGCTTGATTGTATGGCTGTGTTTATCGTGAACCACGCTGTTTGGTGGTCGCTTGTTCCCAGATGGCTACCCACTTCTAAATCTCAGATTCTTTCTCCGTCCCCATTTGAGAGTACCAGGTCTAAGATTGCTCCCTCCTGAGTGGGTTCCAATACCAGCTGTCTGAGGCATGCCCCTTGTAGGGCATCAAGAATGACCCTGCTCTTGTATGTGCCTGCAGCAAAGGTGCTCCAGTTAACATCTGGCACATTCCGTCCCCATCAACAATATCTCCCCTTTTTCTGCCATTCTAAGGAAGCCTTCTATCATTTCCTTGTCCATTCCCTGCCCCTGAGATGGGGGTCTGTATACAACCCCCATGCGGATTGTGGTGCCATTTCCAGTCTCCAGGGTGACCCAGAGTGCCTCATCTGCTTCCTGTTTACTCTTTAGTCCTGTTGCTTTGATCTCTTCCTTTACATAAAGAGCTACTTCTCCTCCTCCTCCTCCTCTTTTACCTGACCTGTCCCTCCTGTAGATTGTGTATCCTGGTATGTTGACATCCCAGTCATGGTTCTCTGTGTACCATGTTTCTGTGACTGCCACATTATCCAGGCAACCCTCTTCCATCAAGGCCACTAGTTCAGGGAGCTTGTTACACAGACTATAGGCATTGGTACTCATTACCTTCCAGGCAGGAAGACAGTGGTGTGTACTGAGGCACGGGGGCCAGTGCTCATGAGTACATAAAACATAATTTTGCCGAGGACCCCCCCACACTCTGACTATCAGTCCTGTGAAAGCAACTTCCAGCACAATGATCCACTCACTTCCTAGTCCAGCTGCTGTCTGACAACCATGGAGTGCAACATATACATTTCTATGCTTCTATGATCAATTTCAGCCCAGCTACCCTATTCATTTACAAATACCCCTTACATGCCCCTCTGCATTTTTAGCCCACAGAAAAGTTATCACACAGACACATATCATACAGACACCCAAACTCGATTTAAATCAGAAAAAAATGACTACATTCCAATAAAATAAAGCACTGTGCCTTTAAATTTCTGTTCGTGAACTGACTGTTACTACAGTTAAGTTTTTTTGTGCAATCCTTATTCAAGTGGCTGCTGCATGTTTTTCTTTGTGTGCTGCTGAGCTTTAGTTTGGTTTCTGCTGTAAATTAAAACAACTAAAACCACTCTGGTAGAACGGAGTGCTGCTTTCGGCATACTGCATACAATGTTAGAGTTCACATCCGGTTTTGTTCTAACGGCTGAAGGAGCAGTCAGCATGTCAGAGAAGGGATCTGCTGGTACATGTGTGACAAAAGGTCAGCAGTGAGGTAAGTTTTAAAGCAATCTTTTTGTTTACACTATGATTCTAGCCAGCCAAACTCTAGCCTGGAAAAAAAAAATCACACTGCAGAAGTTTTGTTGGAGTGAACGTAGTATGAAAAAAACGGCCTTAGGGATTCAGTCAACTCACCTCTGTGTGGCCTTAAACCTGCATTTTACAAGCAGGCCCCCTCCCCCTAGCACATTCCTCTACTTCTTTCAAGTAATTTACTATTCTTGTTGGGGGGATATTGCAATCAGGCTTGGAAGTTAGTTTTTTTTTTATGTTGGCTCACGCGCTTGCACGCCAGCCAACATCTTGCGGTGGTAGCACATTTGGAGTTGTGGCCAGTGTTGGGTGAATGCGGGGCACACATCAGAAGGTGCATCCCTCATTCCCCAATCAGCCAGCAGCAGGCTCTGACCTCACGCATACCAAATGTGGCTACCAGAACAAAGAAAAGGTCCGCTGCAATGAGAGCGAAGCTCTCATGCAGCGTGACACAACACGCCTCCCGAAGTGCAGGCAACATGGTGGCAGTGACTACTGCTGCTGCCTGTCACAGTGCCGACAGGGGAGCCCACTCCTCGTCGGCATAATGTGCCCCCTCACATGTACAATGTATGCCGAGGGGGTGGCCAACCCCCCTTGGCATCATGCGCCCCCCTCAACAGTTTTCCTTTGCCGACTGGGGGCCCAATCCCCACCGGCATTTATATTCCTGTCCCCTTTTATTTTGCCAATGTGGGATCCCATTCCCTGTTGGCATAATGTGTCCCCCACCCAATCACCCTCGGCTCGTGTGTCCCCCCCCAGTATGTGCCGATGGGGGTGTCCAATCTCCCGTCAGCTACAGAATCCCCCCCAAAAGACTTAGGTGGCATGCTGGGAGTCCACCCCACCATGCCAAATGCCCTGCAAAACAAAAAAATAAGTCAAACAAAGTTTTTTTTTTTAAAGTTGTGAAAAGAAACGGTCCTCGCTGTCTCCCTGACCCCTCCCACAACCCGCACCCACCCTCTGAGCACCCTGTCTCCCCACACCCCCCTCACCCCATACTTACCTCCAGAGTCCGGCACAACGATCTTCAGTGGAACGGGAACACGTCTGCACTCTTCAAAGCCGACCGCGAACTGACGAAATGCCGGTAAACTGTAAATTGGTATAAATAGGGTTTTTTCAACTTTGATGCATATCTTGGGCATTTTTGGGAATTTTTGCAAGAAATTTTCAACATGGGGTTTTTGGGACCCCTCCTCATGAATTCTGCGACTGTCATGGCGTTATTTGGCCCCGAAAGGTGATTTCGCGGTCACTATGCGGAATCACCTTTTGGGATTGATTAACAAAACTACAGTGCCAGTGTTCATGAGGTGGGCTTTCAAAAAGCCTATGTTGCAAATTTGGTGAAAAAGTTCAAATAATGGCTGCTTTGTGTTGCGCAGTTGCTACGCACGCTCATAACTTCGCGAATTTGCAATATCTTCATGCCAGATTTTCAACATTGGCATTTTTCCATACCTCCATGTGAACTGTACAGCTGTCATTTTTCACATCCTGGCCCAAATGTGTTTTCACACTTCTGGCGCAGAATAGCGTGGTTGCTGTGGGAAATCAGTGTTCAGGACATATTATGAAAATGACAGTGACACTGTTCATGAGCAGAGGTCCTAAAATGCCTATGTTGAAAATTGCATGACGATACTCCATAAAATGACTGAGTTACCAGCATGCGCTGCACAGTTTGCACGTACACTCGTAAGTTTGTGAATTTGTAATATTTTCACTCCTGATTTTCAAACTTGGCATTTTTCCCCACCTCCTTATGAACAGTACAGCTGTCATTTTACATATCCAGGCCAAAATGTGTTTTCGCATGTCCGGCGCAGAATAGCGCGGTTGCTGTGCGAAATCACTTTTTGGGACAGTTTGAGGAAATGATGGTGACACTGTACATGAGCAGAGGTCCTAAAATGCCTATGTTGAAAATTTGGTGCCAACGTCCATAAAATGACTGTGTTACAAGCGTGTGTTGCGCAGTTTCCATGCACCCTTGTAACTTTGCAAATTTGCAATATTTCCATACCAGATTTTCAACACTGGCATTTTTTCACACCTCCTTATGAACAGTACAACTGTCATTTTTCACATCCTGCCCAAAATGTGTTTCTGCACCTGTGGCACACAATGGCGTGGTCACTGTGGGAAATCAACTTTTGGGACAGATTAACAAAATCACAGCACCACTGTTCATGAGGGGAGGTCCCAAAATGCCTATGTTAAAAATGTGGGAGACAAACTCCCAAAAACAATTGGGTTACGGATGTGTGTTGCACACTTTCTATGCATGCTCATGGCGTCACCAATTTTTCATATTTTCACTCCACATTTTCAATGTTGCCATTTTTTACACCACTTCATGAACAATACAGTTGCCATTCTCCATATCCTGCCCAAAATATGTTTTCGTCCCTGTGTTGCCAAATGGCATAGCCACTGTGCAAAACCACCTTTCAGCTAACAAACTGATTGTGCTGCTTTTCATGAGGTGGGCTCACAAACAGCCCATGTTGAAAATTTGGAGTGAAAATACCACTGCACACCTACAGTGTTAGGGTCTCCAACTGTAGCACTCCACCCAGTACAGACTGACAGGCGCCAGGGGTGTGACTTGGGATCATCGGATGTAATACTCATGCCATTCTACCCCCCCCCACCCTGCAGCCACTGACAGGCATCGTGGTGTGCCTTGCACTGTTCGGCCACAAAATTCACCCCATTCTCCTATACTGCACCCACGTCAGCATATTTCCTTATGGAATGGGGTAAGTGTAATGCCCAAAGACCCCAAAGCACACCATGACACTTATCAGTGTCTACAGGGTAGGGTGAGGTACAATGGCATGATCGTTATAGTTGTCGACCCAAAGGCACACTCCAATGCCTGTCGCTCTCTGCAGGGTGGGTGTGGGGTTGGCGTCACTTCAGTACTTCACTGCCATTCCTATTATGCATCTCTAGCTCTGTCACTACCAATGCCAATGCCAGCGAGACAACATTCAGTATTGACAAATGCTTGTTCTTTTGGCAGCAGTGTATTCCCATATATGGCAGATGCAATGCACTTTGTGTGAGCCTTGCTAAAGAAGCAGAACTGGATTTCCACTGCTATAAACTTTATTTAATCCTCCTTCCTGATCATCACAGCTCATCCGTCTCCCTGTTTTCCAGCGTTGCTGTTGAATTATAGTTTCCAAATGGACACTTCTGGTGAGATGTGAGAAAATAAGGCAGTGTAACTTAATTCAGAATGGGATGGTTATTTTTGGTCAATGGTTTTGCTGCTCTCCTAGCAGCTATTGAACTGGGTTATGGTGCACTGCATGGTGCTCACTGAGTGTCTGCCTTCTCAATATGCAAAATTTCTACCTTCAGGAGTTAGTGGTGAGTGTCCATCTCTGGAACCCATGTATTTACCTGCAGTACACTAAAAGTGGGAAAGCTAGTACTTGGAGCAATAATAATGGAATCTGAGCAGAGGGAGAAGGGCCAGAACAAATGAAGGTAGGGAGAGAGCAAAGTTAGTATTGTTTTAAACACTGATTTGTGACCTAAGAATCCAGGTTCAAATCCCACTGCAGCTGCTTGTGTACTGTGGCACTGAGCACCCAGTGCTTCAGTCCCTCCCAGCTAAGTAGTAGTAGCAGTAGCAACAGCAGCTGGAGCCCCACTGTAAACGTGAGCCTGCATTTTAGTTTAGCTATCCTGGGTCCATAACTTGTGTAGGTAAAAAAGCAACCTGATTCTCTACCCTTTATGTCCCTCAATTTCTATCATATGTTCCAGGTAGTAAATTCAAAGGAAATGAGAATGCTTCTGTTACTGAGGGAAATATGATCTCTGATCAGTCCCCTGTAGCTTTTTTTATTATTTAGTAGTGATTAATGCACAGTATTTTTTCCAGTAAGTATTTTAGCTCCTATCTTGTTGACCTGCCCCATTCTGGACTGCTCCACCGCCATCACATTCACCCAGCTTCTCTGTACTCTGTCATCATCCGCCACAGGGCCATGGAAGTGCTCCGTCTGCAGTGCGGGGTCTGCAGAGGACTGGGCTGCCATCC
Source organism: Neoceratodus forsteri (assembly GCA_016271365.2). Taxonomy (NCBI): domain Eukaryota; kingdom Metazoa; phylum Chordata; order Ceratodontiformes; family Ceratodontidae; genus Neoceratodus; species Neoceratodus forsteri. Next base: position 1,396,123,583 of record CM028129.1, on the reverse strand, counting down.
ACCTGTAGTCAGGTTTTTTTTTGTCACCCTTTTTCTCTCTCAGCCTAAATTGTGGGCAGTGCCACATTGTGCTCTGTCATTCTCTGCCACAGGACTGTGAAAGTGCTTAGTTGGCAGTGTGATCACTTCAGCTTTACTGGGAGCCACCCATCCTGTCGCCTTCCCTTTTGCACACCAATACCACCAACAGCTTGTTACATGCTGCCGCGGGCCATACCTCCAGCAGCTTTGTGCCCACACCCACAGTTCCCGATCCCTACCAGGAACGGACTGCCTACTTCAATGGGCTGCCCTCACACATGCTTCGGGACAGTGCAGAACTACAATTCCCAGCTCCCAGCAGAACTCCTGCTTGAAATGCTTGCGAGAGCGAATGGCGCGATGCACCTAGGAGTTGTAATTTTGTCATATAGGTGTTTACCGCTGGTCGCGGGAGGGATGTGCTTGTTCAAAACTACATGTCCCAGAATTCCCTGCATGAAGTGTCACCAGTGAGAACAGGCGGGCCTTCAGGGGCACTAGTCCATCGCCAAGGCCGTAAAAAAGAGGAGTAGCGGCTTGTGAGAGGGGAGTCATGACATACCGAGATCAAAAGGTGATTCTGAGGAGCCCACAGGTGGAGGCACACTGAGTGATCGGCTTGTGAGGAGGGAGAGGATCAGAGACATGGTGGGTATGTGTGTGTGTGTGTGTGTGTGTGTGCAGGGCCTGTTGCAGGGCCTGTTGCTGGAATCTGTGGCCCTGTGCAGCCTATGAGGAGAGAGCCCCCAAGGTGGGCAGGAGTGAGGGGGTGACAGGCTCAGTAGGTAGGAAGACAGTGGCATGTGCCGAGGCACGGGGGCCTGTGCTCATGAGCACATAAAACATAAATTTTGCTGCTTGCTTGATCATGAACCAGCCACTGTGGGAGTGAAAAGGAAGTACAATGCTGAGCTAAAGCCCCCTGTAAAAATGTGTACAGAATTATAAATTAATGAAATGCTCAGCTAGGCTGAACATTAAAGACAGATCCCTGTAGTTAAGTTCTTGTGTGTGCTAGTGTAGCTTCAGCTAAACACCAGCTTCAATTTGGTCCCAAGCTCAAATTTAGGGACTCCTCACTCCAAATTTGTGCTGCCTAGCACCTGCAGTTCCTCTTGGGCCAAAGAACCCCCCCCCCCTCCATTTCCTGACAACCTGGCCTTTTTCTCCTAAGCCTTATACCCTCTCTACTGAGACCTTGCTGCTAGTCACACCCACCTGCAAATCAGAACTGTGCTTACCACAGCTTACCCCCTGGTGCTGGTTACACCATCAGCTTTTGGAATTTCTTCCTCGCAGTCATCTGGGTGGGGTGAAGGTGTGGATCAGATCCAGAAGTACTTCATCTAGGGTCCTATTCAGGAGTAGCCTGCTGCAGGGCTTCATCTGCCTGGATTTGCATGCTGTTTCCATGCCCCCCCAACTGGGAGCACACATCAGGATTGGCTGCTGGCAAGACCTGGTACAGCCAACCTGTAGGCACACTCCAGTGGTCCTTTCTGTCTCTCATGGATTCCATGCACCACCACCACCTGTGGGCACCCACGTAGTGCTAGAGCAGTGGGATGCGAGACACCCCTGGAGGAGGGAAGTGTCCTGTCCTTCTCTCCTGGGCTGGTTCTCTGACTGCCCAAGCCCTCCGTTGTGCCTGTGGGCCATCTCTTATTTGCTTATGACTTTATTTCCTTTGTATTTGTCTTCTTGCTTTTTCCTAACTGTAACTTTTAATTTAAGCTCTCTCTCTCTCTCTTTTACTTCTGTGCTGTCATATACCCCTTTCATATCTCTCGTCCTTAGCCCTTGCTACTGCATTTTTCTCCTATTAACCTTTTTTGTCTTTATTTTAACAGGTCTGACAGGATGGATGATGACTCCTATTTTATTATAACCTGTTTTTATGTTGCTTGCATGCATGTGCAAGAAACATAGTGCCATCATCCGAGTTTTCGGAGGTGTGTCAGCCCGTCTTCCAATGCAGTCAGTGTGTTTGCAGGCGCTGCCCCAGTTCCCTCATCACTGCTGCAGCTGTCTATGACAAACTGAAAATGCAGTGGCATACATTTCAAAGGGAGAGCTCCGCTTCAGTGAGCAGAGCTTCCCCACGCACACACACGCCGCAAAAGCAAGCATATTGGCGTGCTGATGCGCCCCCACGCACACATCTAGGCGGCCACCCCCCAACAGCTGTCCACAGGTGCCACGCTGGGGCCCACCCCAGCGTGGCAAAACTGCTATAGCCGACGGGGGTGCCTAATCCCCATCGGCTCCAAGGCTGCATGCCCCCCCCCAAAAGCTTTCCCGGTGCCACACTGGGATCCCACCCCAGCGTGGCAAATCTTGTTTTGGCCGACGGCGGTGCCCAATCCCCCGTCGTCTCCACGTCCCGCCAAACAGCTTTTCCTGCTGCCACACTGGGAGCCCACCCCAGCGTGGTAAACATCCCGCGTCGTCTTCGTAAAAAAAAACAAAAACCTGTGAATAAAAGAACGGTCCCTCGTAGTTTCTGCCCCCCTCCACAATCCGCACCCACCCACTGCACATCCTGCCTCCCCACACCCCTCACCCCATACTTATCTCGAGCTCGGTGCAATGATCATTGGTGGACCGGGAACACGACTACACTCTTCAAAGCCGACCGCGAACTGAGGAAATGCCGGTAAGCTGTATAATGGGATAGATAGGGTTTTTTCAACTTTGTTGCATATCTCAGGCATTTTTGGGAATTTTGGCCCCAAATTTTCAACATGGGGTTTTTGGGACCCCTCCTCATGAATTCTTGCACTGTCATGGCATTAATCAGGCCTGTAGGGTGATTTCGTGGTCACTACGCAAAATCACCTTTTGGGATGGATTAATGAAACGACACTGCCAGTGTTCATAAGATGGGCTCTCAAAAAGTCTATGTTGAAAATTTGGTGAAAAAATTCTAAAATGACTGGTTTATTTAGCAAGTGCTATGCGCAGGTTCCCACGCACCGTAAGTTCGCTGAATTTTCAATATTTTCACCCAGATTTTCAACATTGTCATTTTACCATACCTCCTTATGAGCAGTACAGCTGTCATTTTTTCACATCCTGCCCAAAACGTGTTTCTGCCCATGTAGCGCACAATGGCGCTGGTCGATTGTCTTGAAATCAATGTATGGGACACATTAAGAAAATCACAGTGACACTGTTCATTAGCAGAGGTCTTAAAATGGCTATGTTGAAAATTCGGTGAAAAAATTCCTAAAAATGACTGTTTTACGAGCGTGCGTTGCGCAGTTCCTACGCACGCTCATAAGTTCGCAAATTTTCAATATTTGCACTCCAATGACTTCCAAATACCTAAACAGCACATAGAAGCAAGCAACATTCGGCATTGACAAATGCTTGTTCTATTTTATTTTTTACAGGTCTGACAGGGTGAGGGTTCCTAAATCTCATCAGATAAGTACTGTATATTTTTATGTCTATCCTGTCCCTTCCTCCCTTTTGAACCCCCCTATAGAGCTACAGATCCTTTGTGACCCCTTTTCTGTCTTTTATTTTACAGGAACAGTGTACAACACCCCTTCAGACTCCTACTTATGGCTGCCTAGGCAGGTAAGTCCCTATATTTTACTTATTACTAAGCTATTGGGATGAACATATTATGGAGACTAGAAGGGTGTTCAGTCTGCCACAGGCTAAAGAGGCTTGAGGGAGGACTGCAGTGGCTTTTCAGAGAGCTGGAGAGGATGCTGGCAGATAGAATGAGAAAGGGGTCAGAAGGGCCTCTCCCAGGGGGTAACAGGAGGGAGCATCAGGAGAAGGGCATTAGGTGGAGGGAGGGAGGGACAGGGAGGGAGGGAGTGCAGGTTCACATCTGTTAGTGGGTCAAGCGTTTAAGGCAAGTCAAGGTACAGGGGAAAGAGGCCAACGCTGGACAATACAGTGGTGGCAGGCAGCAGGCTTACAGTGCTGGCAACAATGGTAGAAGACGGGGAGTTGGTGGCACACCAGGAGAGGAGGTGGGGAGGGCAAGAGGAACAGGGTCAGGCAGTTGGAGAGGGTAGCAGGGGAGAGGATACAGCTGAAAGCAGGAGATGGAGGGTACATAGCAAAAGGTAGCTTTAAACTAGGAAAGGGGGGTGGCAAGTGGAAAGCTGGTAGGCAGATTTTCCAAAGAGGGGAGCCAGCAAGCCTACCCTCCAAGCCACAGGGGAGGGCATCTGGGTAGAAGCAATGGGGGTTAATCAGGGTGGGGAAGGGATAGGAGAAGGATGCAGGGCAATGTTGTTAAATGCGAGGAGCCTGGGATTTAAATCGGCTGAGTTGCAGGCTCTCTTGGCAGTGGGGCAGGTACCAATTGTAGCCATAACAAAAACTTGGGCCACCGAGTACCAGGACTGGGATATGATGATCCCTGTATACAGGCTATTCAAGACAGACAGGGCAAACAGGGAAGTTGGAGGGGTGGCGATCAATGTAAGGGAAAAAATATAGTGCATAAGGGAAGATGGGGAGGAAGGCAGGGCAGGGGCCCTGTGGATGCAGTTTCAGGATCCAATGGGCAGGGTACCGAGGATAGGGATGGTGTATAGGACATCAACTCAAGGGAAGGAGCTGGACAAGGAGTTGGATTAAAGTAGGAGGGTTTGCAGGAAGGGAAATAGTGATGGTAGGGGACTTCAACCTACCTGGGGTGGACTGGAGCACACCAACCACTGCATGTGCTAGGGAGCAGATTATCCTGGGAGCATTCCAGGATAGCTTCCTGGTGCAGTTGGTGCATGATCCAACTAGGCTGGGAATGACTCTGGACTTAGTGCTATCAAATGGGGAGGCTGTAAGAGACCTGGAGGTTGAGGGCCCACTAGCTAGGAGTGATGACCACTCAGTGTGGTTCACACTCACAATGGGGAAGCAAACTACTGGAGGGTCAGGACCCAGGGTGATTGATTTCAGGGGGGCAGACTTTAACAAGATGGGGGAAATCCTGATATGGCATCTGGAGGGAAGCCAACCCACCATGGATGCCAATCAAAAATGAGGCATTATTAAGGCAAGGCTGGCAGAGGCTACTGAGGCATGTACTAGGGTACAGAGCAAGAAGGGGAAGGACAAAGAAGCCCCGCTGGCTGACCAAGGAGGTAATGGAGGGGGTGAGAGCCAAGAGGAGAGCTTTCCAAAGGCTCAAGAGATCAGTGAGGGGGGAGACGAGGAGGAGTATAGAAGGAAGTCCAGGGAGATTACAAGACTAGTCAGAGCCACCAAGGCATCCAGAGACTGAGGCTGGCACAGGGCATTAAGGACGGAGAGAAATACTTCTTCAGATACATAGGTAAAAGAATGAAGAACAGGGACCAGGTAGTGAGAATTAAGAAAGATTTGGGAGTGGGTAGAGAAGGGGAGGAGCACACAGAGGAACTTAATGACTACTTCTGTTCTGTATTCATGGTGGGGAGGAACAGATACCTCATGGGGGTGGTGGGGAGGGGGTAACAGATGGAGAAATTATGATGGGCAGAGTACTGGAAGGGCTGCGGGCACTGTGGGTGGACAAGCCACCTGGACCGGAAAGCATTCACCCTAGGGTACTCAAGTAACTGGCAGGGAGCCTAGCAGGACATAGAAACATAGAAGTTAATGGCAGATAAAGACCACAAGACCCATCCAGTCTGCCCATTTCTTTTTCTACCTTATAAATGTGCCATCAGCCTTTGCTCTGTCAATGGCCTATCTATTCATACTCATCTGAATTGCTCCCTTATACCTATTCCATGCCTGTTTGAAGCCCTGCACTGTATTCATATCCACCACTTCCTGAGGTAGGCCGTTCCATGCATCCACCACCCTTTCTGTGAAAAAGAACTTCCTCACATTACCCCTTAATTGGCCTCCCTCTAATCTCATGCTGTGTCCTCTTGTCCTCTTATTTTTCTTGTATTGAAACGTGTTAGACTATTTCACCTTGTTAATGCCCTTAAGGTGTTTGAATGTTTCGATCATATCACCTCTCTCCCTCCTTTGCTCTAGGGTATACATATTGAGCTCTGTTAATCTGTCCTCATATGTTTTCTGATGCAGTCCCTGCACCGTTTTGGTTGCCCTTACCTGGACTGCCTCAATTTGGTTAATGTCCTTGTGAAGGTGTGGCCTCCAGTACTGCACGCAGTACTTCAGATGGGGCCTAACCAGTGTCTTGTAAAGAGGGATTATTACCTCCCTCTTCCAACTTGTGATACCCCTACTAATACACCCCAACATCCCTCTAGCCTTACCTACTGCTTTAGTAGTCTGCTTGCATGATTTCAGGTCATCAGTGATGATGATGCCCAAGTCTCTTTCTTCCCTTGTGACTGCCAGCAACTCCCCTCCCAGCCTATTGGTGGCTTCAGAGTTTCTCTTCCCTATGTGCATGATCTTGCACTACTTTGCATTAAATCCCAGTTGCCACTCTTCTGACTATTTTGCTAGTTTATCCAGATCTCTTCTCATTCTGCCCACCCTGTCTGGATCATCTACTCTGTTGCAGATCTTGATGTCATCTGCAAACAGACAAACCTTACCCTCCAGTCTATCTGCAATGTCACTGATGAAGATATTGAAGAGGACTTGCCCTAGGACTGATCCCTGAGGTACCCCACTTGTTACTTGTGTCTCTTCTGACTGTATACCATTTACTACCACTCTCTGTTTTATGCCCATCAACCAGTTTGCCACCCAGTTGACCAACTTCTGACCCACCCCGAGCCTACCCAGCTTACTAATCAATCTTCTTTGTGGAACAGTATCGAAAGCTTTGCTGAAGTCAAGGTAGGCGACATCAACTGCTCTTCCTTGGTCCACCACTTTGATTACCCAGTCAAAGAAATATATGAGATTAGTTTGACAGGACTTTCCTTTTTTAAACCCATGCTGTCTTGGATCCTGTGCTCCTATGGATTCCAGGTGTTGCACTACCCTTTCCTTAAGGAATGCCTCCATAATCTTGCCCACTACTGAGGTAAGACTGACTGTTCTGTAGTTCCCTGCCTTCTCCCTGCTACCACTCTTGTGGCGTGGGATCACATGAGCCCTTCTCCAGTCTTCTGGGACCACTCCTGTGCTCAGAGACTCACTAAACAGTTATGATAATGCCTCTGCTAGTTCCTTCCTTAGCTGCTTTAGTACCCTGGGATGTATGCCATCATGTCCCATTGCCTTGTCCACCCTGAGCTTATCGAGCTCTTGTAGGACCCTTTCTTTTGTGAATGGACTAGTGCATACCTCCCTCCCCACTGTGTCCATGGTGCTGAGCTGTGGGCCCTGCCCTACCTTTTCTTCAGTAAATACTGAGCAAAAGTATCTATTTAGGATAGATGCTTTTACATGGTCCTCCTCCTCACATGCCACCTTATCTCCTTTGCTCTTAGCAATACCCCCTCTGGACTTTCTCTTTTCACTAATGTATCTATAGAAAGTCTTGTCACCTTATTTTACTGTTTGTGCTAGTGTTTCCTTGGTTTGGGCCTGAGTCCTGTTCAATACTTCTCTGCACATAGGATGCATCCCACAGGACTGAAGGTTAGCCCATGTGGTGCCCATTCACAAATGTGGCCCAAGGAATGATCCAGGCAACTACAGACCAGTGAGCCTCACATCAATTGTGGGTACGCTGAAGGAGACAATCCTTAAGGAGAGACTGGTGACTTTTTTGGTGGACAGTAGGCTCCAAGACAGGCAGCAGCATGGGTTTATCTCAGGCAGGTCCTGCCAGACAAACCTGATTGAGTACTATGATTGGGTGACCAGGGAGCTGGACAAGGACCATGCAGTGGATGTCCTATACTTGGACTTCAGCAAGGCCTTCAGTTCAGTGCCACATGGGAGGCTAGGAGGGAAGCTATAAGATGCAGGGGTGGGTATTAAGATGGTCAGATGGATCACAAACTGGCTGAAGGGCAGGCAGTAAATGGTGGTGGTGGAGGGGAAACTCTCATCGCCAACAGTAGTAACAAGTGGGGTGCCACAGGGATCGGTACTGGAGCCAGTGCTGTTTGGGCTATTCATAGCAGATATTTCACATGGGACCCAGAGTAACATCAGTCTGTTCATAGAGTATACCAAGATGAGAGCTGTGGTTGATGACATCGAGGAGTGGAGAGGACTGCAGGGGACCTGACCAAACTACAGGAGTGGTCTGACACATGGCATTTGAGGTTCAGTGCCAAGAAGTGAGGAGCTATCAGCTGGAAGGGGTACAGTTGGGGAGCACAGAGGAGGAAACAGACCTGGGGGAATATGAACAACTCAGCCCAGTGCAGGAATAAGGCAGCAGCGAAAACCAACAAGATGCTGGGCTGTATAACTGTATTAAATGGAGATCATAGCTTATACATCAGCTTTAAAAAGATCAATTGTGACAGTGTTGAAGAAATCAAGTACTTCTTATAGTTTATGTAACACCATACACATAAAGACCGAAACACACTATAATCACACTGCAATCTGCACTATTGAGGTTTACAAGTTGTAATGTAAACAGCTAAAAACACAATTAGTGTGTTATTGTCAGATAATGATCCAGACTCTATATTCAAGGGAACTGCATGCTGATGGATACTGCTCTGGATCAGTGTTTTCTGTAACAGTAATTAGCTCATCAAAAAACAACTTAATGGTGAATTCTGGTGCATAACTGGGTTTAATTCACTACAATTATCGGGCCATTAAAATCCCTGGGTCATAATGGCATATTATGTTATTAAAGGCACCATTAAAATTATACAATACCATTAAAAGAAAAATGGCCATTAAAAAAGAGAGAAATATTTAATGGTGCCATTATTTATGTGTGTACCAATTAATGGGATATTAAGGGTATAATTTAATGGGAAGGATAGCATTAATTATGCCATTAATATATAACTATGATTTAATGTCCATTAATGCACACTTTTAAAATACAGATTAAATTAATGGCCATATTAATAGTAAGATTAATGGCACATTTGATGGCCATTATCTTGCCTTAATGGGCAGTAAAATTAATGATTGAAATCCATTAAAAGAGACCATTAAATTAATTTAATGGCAGAAAATATTAATGGTCGATAGACCATTAAATTAATAGCACTTAACAAGTAATGGCCATTTATTTCATGGCTAATTAACCATTAAATGGACACTTAACATTAATGGCCATTAAACATTTAATGGCATGCAACCACATGAAAAACCCATTAAATTTCATGGGATTTTAATGCTTTCACATACTATAAATCATGTTGTTAATTTGGCCATTATTTATGTACCGATTAATGGGAATTTAATGGGAAACTTTAATTGATTTTTAATGGTGTTTTAATGCAACCTTAATGGCGTTTGATGCAGTAGTGAACTGTCTCCTCCCACAGTCAAGAGTATAGAGTAATGAACCTTAACACCAAAAAGATCCCTAGGGTCAAATTACTTGACCCATGTCAGACTATTATTCCACTCTGCCATAAAAACACTCCCAGAATCATAGGAATCCCTGTATTTTCATGGCCTAGCCAGAATGTGTGGCATTATGTCCCTCTGCTGTTCTGGCAGCGCAAAGATTGGTCTGTCTGTTCACTAGAACCTTGATCTGAGTGCATGGCTGTTGATGGACCTGGACCTGCTGCATCCGAATTAAGTCTGGAAATTCCCCCCAACAGCCAACTGGCTAACAATGGGGGTCTCATCAGCACACAAAAGGCTTCAAGGTGAGTCCCCCCTGAAAAACTAGCTTGTCATCCATATTAAGACTAGCCTAGACAACATAATCAAGATAGAAAGAGAGACAGACAGACAGACAGATAGATAGGTGAGATTTTATTATTATACAGGAACAAATAGTTACAAAACAAGCCCTATTTTCAGCAAGCACCCTATACAGTTATACACATTTAAAACTGAACTAATTCTTACAAGTACAAACACACAAATTACATTACAAATACAAGTTGTTAAGTACAAATGCGTAATAATAATATGAAAGTATCATGTGTAGCAGTCACAAGTTTTGTCCAAATTTTTCAAAGAGCAGACTGGAATTGGTTGAGAATTCTTGGTCTTTATATCATTGGACAACAAATTAAAAAGATTTTGCAACAGACATCTGTAATGTAATTTCCCTACATTTATTATGCACATGTGTGTAAGGCAAGTTCCAATAAATTGTTCTCAGTTGATATCTTCCATTTCGGAGAACCTTTAGGTTGGGACCACACTGCCAGGAGCTACACTGAGAGCACTCCGTCCAGTGTGTCCAAGGCAAACACTAGTCTATGTCAGTAGTTCACTAGCTGTTGACATGTCTGAAAGTGTACCAGCTGACAGACACTGCGCCACTGAGATCTCTAGACTATTACCTCTTCCTAGCCTAAGATCAGAAAAGCTATTTATTGTCTTAAACATAGCAGGTCTACGAAGCAATAAATTTGGCATGATTGCTAACTCCATAGCAAAATGCAACAATTTGTTGCTTTAAAAGAGTAGTTAGAAGGTAGAGCTATACATCTGGCACAATAATGACACCCCTGGGAGGAGCTCTTCCTTGAGGTCTGATGGGACAGACCAGATCATCTCTTGGCCAGAATGTGCTGAACAACCCATTACAAAGGGACAAAAACCAGAATAGGCAGAAAAACTTCATGTCCTCCTAATGATTAGCAAGGAATGGATGCCTGTGATGGGGATGCTGCCAGAAAAGAAGAGTCAGGAACTGTGTCCATTGTGGATAGCTGCCCCTTTCTGCTCTTCTCACTACAAGTGCAGTGTGCTGATAAGAGAAGCTCCCTGCACTGAGGTTAGCTTCCACTGTTAACTGAGAATTGGAAAGATCATATCTAGCTCCAGGCTGTTCCAAATGAATATTACATTCTCAGTAACAGGCACATGGAACTGGCTCATTTGCTTGAAAGGAACGAAGCCTGTGGTTCGATGGTGTAACCACCCCTCACCTGGGTGTCACAGTAGAGAAGGCCGACCAAACTGACACATGATGAAGCAACATCCAAAGGCCGGAGGACATGCTGATAAAGCTCCAAGGGAAAACTCGAGGAGGTACCTAATTTGCAGATGCTGCAGTCAAAGTACAGGCTTGGCTGCATGTTCTGTTGCCATTGTCCTGTGACTCTGACAGGTAGCATGATTCTATAAGGCAAGACGTCCTAAGCATCTGACAGGCAGAGTGATGTTACAAGGTAAGATGAAGCACCTCACAACTCTGTACATACCTCATGTGGCACCAGGCTACAGTAAGTACATCACAAATAAACAGGAATCAGAGGCCATACAACAACACAGTTCAGGCCAGGTCAGCTGTGAGTTGGCCACCCTGGTCCATTTCAGATCTGTCCTATACACAGACATTGTAGGCTGTGAATAAAACATTCCAGTGGCCTTGAGTGACATGTGCCACACTGCACAGAAGCTTCATAACAAATAAATTAGGACTCAGGATGACCCTCCTTCAAGCTATGTAACAAGTGCGTACCTTTTGTCGCTGGTTACCCCCTTCCCCTTGTGAGACATAACTGCCTTGGGATGGTTCTGGCTCTATTCAGTCAGGATTATAATTGTACACCCCTACATTCTTCTCTTGACCTGCTGTTGAGATCCGGGGTTGCCTGCAAATTAGGTGAGTTGATTCGCTCTTCTCTGGCACACCTGGACATGCTTGTAGGGACCCTCCTCCTAACCAGAGGGATCCTATGGATTTGGGTGTCTTAACAGGCTGGGTCTGCAGATCTCAAATGGATAAATCAGTGTAATCAGTACAGAATAAGCAGAGAGGACACAGTGCATCTCAGCCTTACCACTGCCAATAATAACACAGGTGCACCCCCACCACCAGCTCGATGGTCCCGCTGGGAGGTACTGAAACAAACATATTAAGTCTGGATTACACAATGTGGACAACAGGTCCATTGGATGAAGGGCCTCGAAGTTCAACTGCAGGTCTTACATCTGTTGCTATTGGTCTGTGATAAGCCATGGTGCCAGTACAAAAACTTGAAATGAAAGACATTCTGCCAGAATCACCACATGATGACTTCTCTATGCTGTATGAGGAAAGGGGGAATGGATGAAAAACATCAATGGCTGTAACTTGCAGTCCTATACACTGAGATCGTCCAGAGCCACCATCTGGCTGGACATATAAACCAGAGACACACTGTCTTAACACAGGTATGTACTGTACTGCCCCTTTGAATGGGAGACACAATAATATTTGAGTCTCTCAAGGGTTTGCAAGGGGGCACTGATCCCTTAATGGACTGCACATGAGATACCAACTCCATCAAATAATGCATCAATACATCAACATGCACTCACACATCTAAACCCCATCAAATCCATATTCAATCACCCACACAAACTCTATCAACAAAGCGAGCCCCAGTGTGGCTGCCATAAGAACTACAGTTGTGCAGCTACATTGTCAGTGCCCAGGCTACCATTTGAGCAGCCAAACTGTCACTTTATGGGCTGTCAGATGAAGGATGGGGGGGCCTGCCAGCCCTGACCCCCCAGCTCTGAAGTGAGCCCTGTAGCTCAACTGGCTGACTCAGAAGAATGTTGACTCCCTTGAAAGATAAGGGACTTATGCCCACCCCATAGCTCCCAATCACCATGGGGGGCTCATCAAGTGAAGGGGGAGGTCCCCAGATGAGGGTCTATGGTCCCCCTTAGCATCCAATCATCTTTATGGCATGCTAACTACAGAGAAAACTGGGCTCCATTCTTAGATACCATTTCCTCAATAATAAATAATGGAGAGGAGGAATCTATAGAAGATACATGAAATACAAGCTAACTTGTGTTTAAATATTGTATTTTCCAAAGTTTTACCAAACATGTCAGCAGCTCTTTAAGAAAATGATTTTGACACTGCATATCCCCTGTTCTCTTGTCATAGTCCTGCTACTGTCATGTTGAGCAAAGACAATAGAGGGACTGACTTACTGCACTAGTGGCTACCTTCGAGTGAAGCTCCTGTGCCAGACTACTTAGGTCCCTCTACATATGCAGAACTGACTGGCATTCTGCAGCACGCATGACATATTTCCATTGGGATGCACCTTGCTCATCTGCGGCCCCAACTAACTGAATACGAACTTGCTGCCTGCCATGCATATGAAGCGACAGTGTATGCTGCTGGCAAGCATAAGGGAAAAAAGAATGTCCAACAACAAGGTGCAATTAAAAACATCCAGCAGATCTAAGGCAGCCAGCAGTTGTCATTCGGAGGCATGATGTCAGGATGTCAGGATGTGCTGCACTCATGTGCTGCCCTGATCACCATACAGGGATCTTCTCTCACTGAAGGAGTGGGTAGCATTAAAACAAATAGTTTTTGGCAAGTGGCCAGCCAGTGCAGGGAAAACACACGAAACCCTGCAAGTTAAGGCTGCTGGCCAATGGAAGGTCACCTTTAGACAGGGAGCGTGGGACCCCAGAGAGTCCAAAAAGCACTGAGAAAAAATAAATACCCTTACACCACAGGGAAAGAATGGGAATCACTGCAAGATCTGGTGATTGGTCACACAACAGAACAGGCAGACTGGGAGTATGCATAGCCCCATTGGCAAAACTGGCTTGGAAGCCCTCTGGAGAAAAGGTGTGGGAAGCACTGCCAATAAGGCAAACTGACAAAATAGATGAGACATGCTAAGTTCAAACTGGCCACTGTAAAAGAAAGGGAAACACTGTATGTGGTAACAGCCAGTAAATCAAATCAGTCACATTCAGTGACAAAATGGAGCAACTGCAAACAAAGGGTGGTGGTGGGGGGGTGCAAAACAAAACCTCACACAAACTCAGCCCAATAGTACCAAAAAATAAATTCCAGCAAATAATATACATTTCTGGCTTCTTGCTAGAGGGGCAACCCCACCGAAACAGAAACAAGAAATAAAGGAAGAAAGCATGGAAAATAACATGCTTCCTGATGCTGGAGGAAGTAAGGCACAAAACCAAGACATCAACAGGCCTAGACTGTCTGACTGAAACACCCCCCAAGATAAATACAACTTACTTACCTGAGGCATCGGGCTGGATATGACTCTAATGTATGGTGGAATTAAGTTGTGTATGGAAATCCATACACCACAAAAAGTTGTTCTGCTGCAGTAGTGATGTCCTCACTAACACAGAACGACTTTTCATTCTGCATTAGTGAGGATGTCATAATACAAGGGACTACAGCAGGTGCTGTAATTCGTCCCCTGCTGTGTGAGAGTGGCAAGAGAGTATGTTGGGCCATGGCAGTTGTGAATCGAGGCCGTCAGCAGAAGTGATTAAAAATATGGAAAAGTGAGTTTTGTTTTCCTTTTTTCCAGTGACCATACACTATATAGAATAGTGTATGGTTACCTATACACTACTCAGCTATTCTTTCACCATGTAGATACAATGCCAACTTGGAGACCTTTCGAGCTTCGCTCTTGAGGTCATCAGTTGGCATTGTATCCACCCGGTGGAGGAATAGCCTTGTAGTGTATGGCTACCCATACACTATCCTATATGTTTTCAGGCCTACCACACACTACAAGGCAAGTGGTCTCAATTCAGGCACTGTAGGCACTGGAAATGGAAGTTAGTAAGCAGGTTATTCAGTTTGAAAGCCTCAACTTAACAGGTATGATTTCTAAATTTAGGGGGTCCCTTTGACACCAGAAAGCCCCATCCTGCTAAGGAGTTGCACAATCCTAACTAAAAAAGAATAACGATTAATTTGATCAGATCTTCCAGAGGGTTCTTCTGTACTGCTACCCACATAGTGATACAGTTGAAAGGGATGGAATGCAGCTGGAAGGTATGTGTCCCTGGGGTTCTGTCCTGAGGTCACAGCTTTGGAGCGGTACCATTTCCCCACTGAGGGAGCACATTACCCATATCTATTAGCTGCCTTCCCCATTGACAACATGGAGTGATACAGAAAGAGGGATTTGTAAAGGCTGGAGAGATGATCCTAAATATGGCAGTTGAAATTCAATGCTAAAAAGGGCAATGCAATGCACATGGTGAAGAGGAACCCACGTACAGAGTACTAGATAGGAAGTATAGTTGGCAGCAACATCAGAGGAAAGTGAACTAGAGTCATCATTGGTGACTCAAATATTCCAGCCAGCACAATAAAGCATGCAACAAGGTAACAAGGATGCCAGAATGCACTGGGAGGGGATTTGATGGTAGGAGAAAGGAAGCGATGTTGCCCCAGTACAGGTCATTGGTGATGCTTTATCTGGAGTACTGGGCTCAGTTCTGGAGTCTGTACCTGAGAAAGGATAGGCATAGGCTAGAGTCTGTGCAGTGTGGAATCACCAAGGAGATCCAGGGCCAACTGGGTAGATTCTATGTGGAACAGCTTTAAGCCCTTACATGCACTCGCTGTAGGCCAGAAGGGTGAAGAGCAACACAACAGAGATGTACAAGTACCCAAGGATAATTAGTAGAGTGAACTGTGAAGAATGATGGGTTTACCTGTTTGGGTGCCGGCCCTCCACTCCCCTGCTGGCATCATAAGTGGCCCTCGTGGGATTTGGGCCAGTCGGCCCCATTGTGTTCCATAGCTGCAGTCGCCAGTGTCCTGCTGTGTGGCCCCAACTGCTGAAAAGGGCCAAGTTCAAAAAAGATGCTCCTGCACCTCTGGGAACCCTGACAGGTCATACTTCAGTCCTGGAAGTTGCCATGTGGGGACTGACAAAAGTAAACAAAAAACATGGTAGCCACTCACCTTCTGAGCATGCAAGGCCAGCAGAGCCCAAAATTTTAAAGGAACCATGGCTCCATTTCAGCAGCTACACAGAAAGGGCTCAGAACAAAGGGGGAATGGAATGGGAGCCCTTTGGAGCTAAAGGGGGTTCCAGCAAGTTAAGTAAAGGGTATCCTGGCTCCTGGGGCAAATCGGAGCCAGGACCAGTGACTTGTAGCCCCCAAAAGGGCTTTAATGAAATATTATGGGATTGAAATATTTTGGGCATTAATATAAACAATAATGGCAGCCCCTAGGGACACTACATAAAGGAGGGCCACTAAGTAAAATTTTTAGGACACAGAAAAAGCCTGGGCATGCAGCAGCCAATCAGAGGGAGACTTTTCCAGATCTATAAATACCACTGCAAGCCTGCCAAATGGGAGATTCATTTGGGACTTCAGAGGTGCAGGAGTGCAGGAGAGATTGCGGTGGGCTTCCCAGCCCTATACCTGCACCCAGACCTCATTGGCCAATTTGGCCCCAGCATTCTTCAGACTGGCAGAGTGGCTCACCAGTCAGTGACTGCCAGAGGTAGAGACTTGCAAAAACTGGCAGCTGGACAGGGAAAATTCTAAAGTTTGCTGCCAGGAAAGGGTGTTGGAGCTGCAGTGTGTTAGCAGAGACTGCAAGTTGGTCAGTTTTGAAGTAGGAGTACTGCAGCTGCAAGCAAAGACTAGCCACTGTGTTTCCCCCCAGTGGGGCAAGCTGGGAGAGTGTGTCTGCTGCAAGTGACATACTGAGTGTGTAGAGACTACAAATTGTTCCAGAGCCCAGCCACTGTTGTCGTAGAGAAGCGAAGTGAAAGTGCTGGGGCTAGAGATTGAGCCAAACCCCAGCTGCTAATTATGCTTAAAAAGGGTGTGCAACAAAGGGGTCTAGAGGACCACGTCTGTGTTGTCCCTAGACTGAAGAAGCAGACCAGTGGAGGAAGATGGCAAGTGGCCTGCCTTTGGAACACTGACTACAAAGGCCTCAGAGGCAAAGTTGGCGAGGCCAGGCAGGTGAAGACCTGCATCCTTCAACTATTCAAGTTGCTCTTCTCTGCTGTAGTGCACCATCAACCTGCTGCCTCCACAGTACAGTCAAAGCCAATTTGCTGAAACCCCCCTTTTTGAACTGCTGAACTGTAAGTACCCTGAGCTGTGGCTTTGGGGAGTCTTTATTTAGCTAGCTAGCTAGGTTACAATTAGGGGGGTCAGGGCCTGGGTAGGACTCTGTCAGAAAACTGTGCCCAGATCTGAAATTTCATTGTTTCTACTATTTCAAGTTAATTGGGCCCCAACAAAAGATCCCCAGAAATGTCTACATGTCGGTAAGGTACCCACCAAAGGGACTTTAGAGACATTTTGGGCAGCTGCTGTTAGGAAGCCGGGTGCATCCGTATGTGGGAAGTGGAGATCAAATGAGGTGAAATTGTTTCAGCTAGTTGTTAATGTTGTTTTGCTATCCCCCTCCAAAATAAATATTGTTATTTGTTAATGTTGTATTTTGAAACTGTGAATCATTGCAAGAGGGCATGATTGTTATTGTGTGGGGAAGTGTCTATGGGGGCAGCTTTTGTATATTTCCTGGGGGGTGATAACCTGCAATTTGTTCACAGATGTTCCCTGTCATTATTCCAGGTGAAAGCACCATGCCACTTTTTCTCTACTGCAGAACCTGGGACGGCCCCCTCAGAGGTGTGTGTGCAGCGTAGACCCGAGGGCCCCAGAAACAGCCAAGATGAGTCTAGGGGCTGTTACATGTAAGTAGTGCAGTTATGAGTAATCGTGAATGAAGGCTAGTCAAGGGAAACCTCAGGAGGGACATGAGGAAACTTTATGTCACTGAGAGGGTGGTGGAGCTGTGGAAGAGATTACTCACAGAAGTGGTGGTGGCACGGACTATAGATTGGTTTGAACAGGAGTTGAGACAGATGTACCAAGCTGATAATTCCACGAGGAGGAGTAGAAGGAGCTAGAGAGGTGGGGGGAGGGCACTAGGAGGAGAAAGGGAGGATTTGGGGTAGAAAACATTAGGTAAGGGGGATGGGTAGGAAACTGTTTATGGGCAGACTGGATAGACCCTTGATCTTTATCTGCTGGCAACATCTATGTTTCTGCAAAGCAGATTTACTGTCTGACTGATTATTGTAGACACTGATATTATTAAACCTGATGAAAAGATAACCAAGAGTCCCATGTGGTTTTCCGCTAGACATGTTTCATTTTTAACAGATAATATTCATGCAGTAATCAAAAGCAACAATTCAATTAGTGCTTATGAAACTGGTATCGTGTATGAAGGTCACGATTTCCCAGAACATGGTGGTGTCACAGCCTTGCTTATACCATCAATGTGACGTCAGGATGTTATAGTATGCAGTTACCACTTGTTGTACATGGATTTCCATCTTAACTAAAAAGCTATTGTGCCACAGTTCAAAGGTCGGAGAATGCTGTTGTTCTCTTATGTGGTACAACAGTTTATTTTTTCAGAAGAATGGGATCCCATGCCACCCACCATTTTACTTTAATTTTCCTCAGACACATAGAACCCAGACCCTCCCTAACATAAATTCTTCTATTTTTTCTTCATTTAACAAAAAAAAAAAAAAAAATACCCCTCACCAGGTGGGTTTTCAGTAGCTGGGTCAGGGTAGGTTTTTGTTTTTTAAAAGTAATAGACAAACAAAAGATTTCTTCAGAAGAAAAAAGCAGCATTCTTTTATTTTGTATTATTCAAACAGCATACATGTACTATACAAAATAAGATATTGGCAATCATGCACCACTCAGTTGTATTTCCATCTCAGAGTTCTGATTATGTCAGAAAACTCCCCAGCTTCACTCTGGAGGTCCCTATGATGTCATCAAAACCACTTGACTGGAACAGAGCCTTGTGCGTGGTTGCCCATGCATTATTCTCTTTAGTATACCACTGTTCTGATGTCAGATCAACAGTACAATGGCACATAAAAACCAGATCTTGGTCATGCAAATGTATAAAAAAACCAGTGACATTCAGTGCTTGAATATGACTGAAAGATATGCTCAGTTTTGGGGTAAAGTGACCTTACCTGCTACACAGTAATGAAAAACAAATGGTCAAATGAAGCACAGCAAGTCTGAGTTCCCATCTCAAGAAACCTTGTGGCTAATGCTTGGTGACATTTTATTACATTAGTGAAATAGCACCAAATTGCTATTTTCACATTTGTGCAGTTTTTACAAAACAGCACCAAAATTTGGCATAATTTGCACCCCCCCCCAATTGAGGATTTTTTAAAATGTGACTTTTTTAAAAAGTAAAATTTTTATGAAATAGTGTAGTTTTTTTGGGACACATTGTGTATTTTTAATTATTATTTTTTTAATGTGCAGTTTCATCAAAATTGCACATTTTAAACTCTGTTTGATGTTGGGAACTTGCACAAAATTGTGCAAAACTGGCCCCCAATGTCTTGTGACATAAATAATAATAATAATAAATAATAAACAAAACTGTATTTATTAAGTGCCTTTCAAGCACCAAGACGTTGTACAAGTAAACAATAAAATCACAGAGATAAATACATATCTAAAAATCATAATGATACAAATCTTAACCCATAAAAGCTTGTCTCCACAGATGGGTCTTTAGTTCCCACTTGAAACTCCCCAGGTCATGCATTCCCGAAGCTGACGGGGCAGAGAATTCCAGAGGGTTGGGGCTGTAAACATAAAAGCCCGGGCCCCAGAAGATTTTAAAATAACCCTCAGAACTTCCAGCAACCCCTCATCAGCCGAACGGAGCTGATGTACAGGGCTGTAGGGAATCAGAAGCTCTTTCAAGTATTCGGGGCTAAGTCCGTGCAGGGCTTTGTAGGTCAAAAGACCTACTTTGAAGGTGATCCACCACTGTATCGGCAGCCAGTGCAGATTGCACATTACAGGGGTAATATGTGTCCTCCTTGACACCCCTGTCAACAATCTAGCCACAGCATTCTGCACTAGCTGGAAGTGGCGGATATCAACCCCAGGAAGCCCCAGGTACACGGAGTTGCAATAGTCAAGGTGAAAGATCACGAAGGCGTGGACCAACACAGGTAAATCTCTAGACAGAACAAGGTGTTTCACCCTGGCAATGTTCCTGAGATGGTAAAATGCAGACTTTATGACTGCTGACACCTGATAACGGAGGGTCAGCCCATCGTCAAGTACCACTCCCATGTTATGCATCCGTTCAGAGGTAAGAATCTGATCACCCCCCAGAAATAAACCAGAGGGCAGATTAGTCCCTAACCCCTCTATCCTGTGACCCGGGTCTGCAACCATAACCTCAGTCTTACCTGTGTTCAACTTTAACCAGCTTGAATTCATCCAATCATGGATTTCAGCGAGGCAGTTATTAAGTACTGAGAAAGCACTAACCTGGTCGGGAGCAAAAGACAGGTAGAGCTGGGTATCATCAGCATAGCAGTGAAACCTCAGCCCATATCATCTTACAATGTCTCCAAGGGGAAGCATATACATTGCAAACAACATGGGGAGAGCACCGAGCCCTGAGGAACCCCACAAGGCAGAGAGAAAGGGTCAGAGGAAAAAATCCCCGACACAACTCTCTGCATTCTCCCAGATAGGAAAGATGTAAACCATCTGAGTACTGTAGCTGACAGTCTACAGATGGACCTCAGGTGCTCGATCAAAACCCCATGGTCTACAGTGTCAAACAAGGAGCACCAGAATAGAACGGTATCTCTGATCTCTAGCCATCAAGAGATCATTGAGCAACTGAACCAGAGCAGTCTCAGTGCTATGCCTCTTACGAAAACCAGACTGGAGAGGTTCGTAGATATTATGGATGGTCAAATGGTCCTCCAGCTGGTTTGTCACTACCTTCTCAATAACTTTCTCAATGAAGGGAAGGTTAGAGATAGGTCTGTAGTTAGCAAAAATATCTGTGTCCAAAGTTTTCTTCAAAGGGGGAGTCACCACCTCTTCCTTCAAGGAGCTTGGGAACTCACCCAATTCTAAGAAGCACCGGAGTATTTGAGCCAGAAAAGGGCCCACGATCTCAACACAACCCAAAATCAGGGAGGTTGGACCCGGATCTAAACTACAGTATGTAGGGAGCATCCTCTGGACAATCCGCATAACATCCTCGAACTCCGGCAGGTCAAAGGAACTCCAGGAGACTCGGAGTGCCGTGACCAAACGCCAACTAACAGCATCCCCCATAGAGTGGGTAAGGCAGATCTCCGATCTGATGTCGGCAACCTTATTTGCAAAGAATAGAGCGATCTCATCACACTCCTTTTGTGAAAAAGCTTGACGGAGCTGTAGACAGGCTGGATTGCACAACCTGTCCACAGTTCTGAAAAGCTGAGCCGGACGATTCTGAGCAACAGCGATCTCCCTGGACAGGAACTCTGCCTTCTTAAGGGAGATTTCTGATGGTAGAGCTGATAATGTCGCTCCAAACTAAGGCAGTCAACTTCTAGAGCAGATTTCCACCAACCACACTCTAACCATTGTCCCATATGCCGCAACTCCCTCAAAGACCCATCAAACCAAGGGTCCCGAGGGTGGAGAGGGAGAGGACAAACACGGATAGGAGCAACTGAGTCAAGAGCTGAGGAAATGGCCTGACTATAAGCCAGAACCATCGAATCTGGACTCATGCTGACAACAGGAAACTCTGAGAGGTTCAGCACTGCCATCAATTCTCCAGGGCACACATCCCGTAAAGGGCGGTAACGAACCATCTCCACAGGGGCAGACCTATGAAGGGGAGCACAAAAGTTGAAGCTCACGGTGTAGTGATCAGACCAACTGATGGGTTCCACCACCAAATCAGATGCCTCAATCCCCAGGAGGAAAACCAGATCCAAAGAGTGACCGTGATTATGAGTAGCTGAAGAAACAATCTGTGTAAAGCCCAGCGATATCATCAGCTGGAGGAAGTGCTGACCAAAAGACGAGAGTTCATTGTCGACCCAAGCATTGAAGTCGCCCAGAACCATCAATCTGGGTGACTCCAATGCCATATCGGTGACGAAGTCTGCCACTTACTGCAGGAATCGCTTCTTGTCCCCAGTGGATGGTAGATGAGGGCTATCCTGCAACCCACGCCAGCTGCTACAGTACACTCAAAGGATTCGGCCTCCTCAACTGGTACACCCACAAGCCCCAACCTGGTCTTAAAACAGACCACTACCTCCCCCCCCCACGATCCAATCTCAGGCGGTGAATTACAGAGTACCTGGCTGGAACTGCTGCCTCCAAAATGGGGCCAGCATTTCCATCCAACCAGGTCTGGGTGATGCAAGCCAGATCAGCTGTTCCAACAAAGTCAGCAATAACAGCAGACTTGTTTTTAACAGATCTGGCATTGCACTACACCACCGAGTTGGACAGGGCTCCTGAGCTGTCCCGAATTCTTGCCCATCAAAATAGATGGTGCCCTTGGGTACCATCATTCTGTAGATCACATGAACTTCACCATCATGGTTTATGATGTCTTAAGGTTCCCTAAATGGAATCACAGCTAGTACGCCATTGGCTTTCTATAACGTTATTTGCAGTTGGTGCAAAGTTATAGGGATCACTCACAACACATTTGAATAGACCTATGCAACCTATTAATCCAGAAAAATTCAGCCACATCTGGTATAACAGTTTGTAGAGTACTGCATGCTCTAGATACTATGTTGATGCTGATGGGGTAACTTACCTGTAAGAGGTACATTTCTTTAGTGTTACTCAAATACTTTAAAGAACTGCCAGCATTGGCACAACTCTAAAAATATTTTATATTAAGACACAATTCAGATTATCTTTCTTATTTGTTCTGTAATTCTGACTCTTATTTCCTTATTACTAAGGACAATTGCATAAAACAGGTGCCCCATTTTTCAAATACTTGGGAGTGGCGCAAGAGGCTTGCATCAACGAGAAATGGCACACAGAGCTCCTTGTGCCACACCTTGTGCCAGTCCCGATTCTTTAAGGCACCCTTCACCAGTGGGAGAACCACCTGGGCCAACTGGGTTTGTACTGTCTATGCAACAGGTGCACTAGTGGGCCATGGTGGAAGGGGACTTGCACCAGGGCAGTGCTGCAATATCCCCTAAAGTGGTATTTTGCAAGCCCCTCCCAATAGGTGCATGGACCCTGCTGTTACCTCAGCCCAGAGCTGGTGTAACTCACTGTGTACCACTCCCAGAGCTGTTGCTGGGGGAGGTGGGATGACCCTGTGCATCCTTGCAGAAGGCACCCTCACAGCTTCCAGCAACTACCAGACCACTGCTGGAGTGGCTGGTGGTTCATGGCAGGTATGAGCCCACAGCCCTTCCCCCCCATGGTGGTGCTGGTGCATCTGCCCCCCCCCACATGGACCTGTACTGACAGATGGTGGCTGTGCATTTGCCCTATTGGGGGCAGTTGCTGCTGCCCTCCCCCCATCTTGACCAATCCTACCTCCACCCCTGTGAGCCACAGCATGCCCAAGATGATCTGCCAGCCACCAGGGTGACTGGCTGGGGGGTTGCCATCACTGGCCGCTGCCACTGTCAGCCCATCCTACAGCTTGCGGCATTCCCCTTCTGTGCGCCGCTTAGTTGGTGAAGCTGTCAATTTGCAGCAAACTCGGGGAATTTGATATCAGGATCCCTCTTTTTCTAAAATCCAATGCAGGATCCCTGGCACTTACGGCAGTTGCGGCAGCCAGGGGTTTGACACAAATTTTACTGATCTTGGGGGGCTTTTTAAAATTGTGCCCAGGATCTGTGCCATATCTTCACTGGCTGCTTGTGTATACCAGACATCACAGTTGTATTACATCAAAATCTGATGCTGTGGAAATGTCATAAAGGTGATTATGATGTCATGTTTAGACAAGCAGCCAGAGCAGAAAAAGTCTTGGGGACAGCAATTCTGTTTTCCATAACTTTCTTCAGTATTAAAGTAAAACTGGGAAATAATTACAGAAATATTTTCAATATAAATTTGATATTAAATATGAGTATAAATGGTTTAAATATATGTGAGCTGCAACACGAGAAGCTGAGATAGACCATTTGGCCTAATCTGCTGGCATCTTCGTATGTATGTATATTTGTAAATAAACTAAACTGTGTCTAATTCTTAATTTCTCAAAAATGTTTTCATAACATCAGGAGCTCTTTCACTTTTTGTTTTGGGGTTATTCTTCTGTTGCTGTGCTGGCTCTAATGAGATATGCTTAAGCCCACTTAGGCATGTTAGTTTTTAAGAAGATGTCATTTGAGTGCTGTCTTTATTATGGGGAGAGTCTCAAATGGAGGCAGGCTGTGAAAGAGGTGTGACTCTTAGTGTAAATGTAATTATCAGTAAAACTGAACTTGTTATTTTTTTATTCCAGTACCCCTCAGCGCCCAACTCCTTTGCGCCTCATAATCGTCCCCATCTACCACCTGGACTCATCTCATCAAACTGAGCAGTCACGTTCAGGCTATCCAGTTGCATCCACCAGGACCTAGGTTTCTGGCTTATCATTGCTGTGTTCCCACTTCTGATGAGAGGCCTCTGAACTGAGGGGAGAAAGTACCTTTAAACATCAGGACAAATGGCCTGGTGGAGGTGGGTGGAGCTAGGGCAGTCAGGGATTTGGTAGCATGTGTGGGATCTGGAGGTGGCCTTTGTCAGTGTACTAAGCAGGCTTTTTCAACTTATCCTGGCCTCTCCCTCCACACCAGCACTATGTTGACATCTTCCAGGTGGAGCCAGCCAGCACATGGTCACCCACACCACTCAGAACTTAGTTCCCCACTAGGTGCCATTCTCTGAGTGGTGCTGTGCTGCTCTCACTGCCATTGTCTCAAGCACAGGGCTCAAACCTGGATTGTCAGCATGCCAAGCAGAAACCCCACTGAAAGGTGCCACAGAGCTGGCCCAAGAACTTGATTTCTATGTAAACTAAACAAGCACTTACCATGATACAAGCTCATGGACGGGGAAGGGGACAGAAAGGTAACATATAGAATAATACATGAGCAAATATACCTAACAAGACACTGCTCCATCCAGGGGTGAGATGACATCATAGACCTTGAGTGCACAGAGTATGTTGTCTTACCGCCAAGAGGGAAACATCAGTCTTATTGCTTATGGTTGCCCATACGTTATTTTGTAAAGCATAAGTTTGCTTTAATTTATTTACCTTTTTTTCCAGTTCCTTCTTGAACTTTGATCAAATAAACAGAAAACAGCAAACAACATGATAAAACTAAAAACATTAAATGGGATTTAAGTAATACATGATTTAAGTAGTAGCTACATGAACTGGCAACATTTCAGGTCGCTCATCTTTAAACAAACAGTTCCACTTGGAATGTTTTCAGTCTTGTTGATATCTTTGTTTTGAGGAATCTACATTGTAGGTAAGCATAAGGAATCTTAATTGGGGCTGCAAGTTTGGTTCTGCAAAAGAATGGAACACCTCAAACTTTGAGTGTTCAATTCTTTCAGACCATGGCAAACTTTTATGTGAAATAGGTGGACGTTTGGTTCTGGTTCATCACTGTCCAAATGGAGTGGACCAGATGAACCAGTTGAACCGTGGACCGCAGCTCGCACTTAGCCTGACCCAAGTGTAACAGACTCAGGCGAGCCCTTTCCTCTGAGAGCTATAGCTCTGCTGAGCTACTTTTGAATTTGGTGCTTCCTCCCAGTACTACACAGTAGCCGATTGGAGTTGACAGGATTTTCGGCTAAAGCCTGGATTTTCATTAATATCTGATCTGTACTTGCCTCTTCCCCATGACAGAAACCTTCACTGGAGCTCCATTTAAATCTCGGTGCACCTTTGCTGCTCGTGGCTGCTTCCTCACTCGGAGCAGGAGCTACCGCTCTTTCCTTGATCAAAGCTGCCTCATAGCCCTAATAGCAAGTTAGTAAAATTCAATTACTGCAGGTAGCCCCTGATGTTAAATTTAATCATAAGATCTCCCCTATTTCCTGCTCCCAAACTTAAGCTAAACTCAAGGAGTAAACTCTTTCTAAACGGAGACTACTACTCTAGTGAGTGGACTCTGCTGCATACATTTTGTGCTGGACTTTGCCTTTTACCAGCCAGCATTCAGGCTCTCAGGGAGATTTTTTGTTGCTCTCGCCCACCCCCAGCCTCTCACTCTATTAAATAGACCCTCCTCCCAGAAGCCCCCTCACAAATTTTCGGTTGCTTGTCTCCTATTGGCCCCTCTACAGTCTCCTCCTACAATACTCTCCACCCAATAATAGGGATAGCCTGCCTCTTGCCACTCTAGACATCCTAACAAAGACTGTGCTTCTATCAATCTAACCATACAGCTCCTCCCACCTAGAAATCATACCAGAGTCTGTGCTTTTCTCATTTAACCATATTGTTTAATGAATTGAGAAGGACCTTAGCCATCTCACCCCAAAAACTTCTTGTAGGTCCTATCCACTTCTGTCACACTTCCTGTTATTCCCTCTAGAGTCAGACTATCATTCCCATACAATGTCACTCCTCTTCCTCACCAAAGGACTGCTCATCTGTTGGTTCCTCCCGACACATCTCCAGCTTAATGTGTCTTACACCGCCCCTGCAAATTCCTTACCTCAAGTCACTGGTCCCATGTTACCACCTCCCCAAAAATACCGGAAACTCTGCAAGAACGACTCCCAGCCCTACCTTGGTCTATTGGCCTAAGCACAATGAAATAAAACAATCTTAATCAGGCACCACCGCAAGCATGTACATAAATTGCCTTTTCTCCACCCACCTTCTTCTCATTCTCGTATATGCCTCCCACTACTATCAGACAGCATCGAAATAAACCCAGGGCCCTCTAAAACACAATACACTAACAGAACTGAAGGGTTCAAACCGAACCCCTTGGCCTCTTCTCCCACCTGGTCAAACACAAAAGGGCTCAAAATAGCCCATAAGAACATACACAGTATCAGAGGAAAAAAGGGTGAACTAGAAGTCTGGTCTCTGCCCTACAAGCCAGATGTCATCTGTATAATGGAGTCCTGGTTAAAACCCTCCATTCTGTCACATGAGATTGCTCTCCCCGATTACTCCTCCTACTGGCGTGACAGGATAACCAAAAAGGGAGGGGGGTTGTGATCTACACCAGGGCTGGGTTGATGGTCAGCGAAATAACTGACCCAATAACTCACCCAGCTGCTGAACACCTATTTATCAAAGTTACCCTAGATAATGTGAAAATCATAACTATTGGAGGTATATATCTACCTCCAATCACGCAGCTGCCACCTGCACAGAATTTTTCTTTAGCCTTAATAGTCTACCCCATGATGACATTATATTATGTGAAGATTTTAAACTTGATTGGGCTGGACCTAAAAGAATACAATACCAAGCTGCATTACTTGACAGAAATCTTGAGCAGCTACTCGGTCAACCCACTAGACTTAACACGAAGTCTGCAGACATAGTATACTAGACTATAACATAACCAATAAACCTGCCTCTATTAAAACTGTAGGCATGCTCCCTGATGTGCTAAGTGACCATTCACCTACTTTTTGCACCTGGAAAAACAGTACCACAAGCCCCCATAACTCTCAAAACCAGTGTTCTAACCAACTTTGTCACTGAGGCTTTCCTGCAAAATCTCGCCTTGGTTGACTGGTCCCCCATATTCACCCTTCCAGACATTGGTCAGGCCTTGGACTACATTATAAGTACTTTTACATCTATTCTAGACTCACATGCCCCATACAAAATCAGAAGATCCAAAGGTCTCCACTCCCTTTGGCTAACCCATGAACCAAGGCACCTCATGTGTTTCCGGGATAAATCCTGGATGGCCTATAAAAGATCTGGACTACAGCTGGATGAGTTAATCTACTGCCAACTACAAAACACCTGCAAGGCTAAAATCAACAAGTCCAAAAGGGAACATTTCCAATCCCTGCAGGAAAAGCACCTTGCTAACCCTAAAAGCTTTTGGATGCAAATTAACGCACTCATTTAGGGAAAAGAGAGAACTATCCCTCAAAGCATGATCGTGAAAGGCACTACTATGACCACACCACTTGGGATAGCCACTAGTTTAAACCATTTCTTTACTGACCTTGATGCTTCCAAAACTGGCCTTCCCAATGCACACCCAAAACGGTCTGACTCATCCTGAAACTACCCATCCCCAATTCCATTTAAAAATAACCTCTCGGAAAAGCAGTACTCAAACTGCTGAATGGTCTCAACCCTGACAGTTCTCTTGGTTTTGACTCCTTACCACCTAAATTTCTCTAGACAGGAGCACCTGCGCTAGCTCATCCTATTGCCCAACTAATTAACAGATCTTTCCTCACTCATTCTGTTCCTAACAGATGGAAAACAGCAGTCATTGTCCTGATACACAAGGGTGGCCCGACTAATCTCGTAGAAAACTATAGACCTATATCCAGCCTATGCCCAATTGCTAAAATTTGAGAAAGAATACTATATACTCAGCTATACTCTTAATCCCAACATGGTTTTAGGAAACTACATGGTACTGAATCCACTCTCATAAGAATCACCACTGACATATGACAAGCCATGGATCAGAGTAAAGCCATAGAGCAGCCTTCATGGACCTCACGAACCTCACAAAGGCTTTTGACCTTGTCAACCACCCTATTCTCATCTCCAAGCTCAATCATCTTGGCCTTGATGACAACTCCTTTTCCTGGGTCTCATGCTATTTAGCAAATCAGTCCCAGTGTGTCAAATGGGTAGGAGCATTATCATCCCTATCCCCTATCACCGACGGGTTCCCTCAAGGGTCAATCCTTGATTCACTTTTATTCTCAATTTTCATTAATGATTTGCTGCAAAATTGTGGAGGGGCATTCGTTCAGCTGTATGCCGATGATGCCATATTAAATAGATCCTCCAGAGATATTAATTGCATAAACTCTGACCTGGAAAAAGACTTCCACACCCTCTAAACTGGTTTAAGAATCACCTGTTGGTCTTGAACACCAAGAAAACCAAATCCATGCTGTTCCATCATACCTCCTTTGATACTTCCCTGACACCGCTATCAATTCCTCCTCAGGTGTACCTCTGAAAGGGGTTGCCTCATTTAAATACCTGGGACTGACTCTGGACAAGCACGTATCCCTCGATGTGCACGTAAATAACATAATCAAGACAACTAATGACTGCTCCACTAGCTGACCCCGTGAATATTTCCCTAACCTTATGTAGTTCTCTCTCCTATTAGCACTTGGTTACCCCTTAGCACGCACTTCCCCATGTTATGTCTATGACAATGCCTCTGGCTGTGCTCCTCCTCTATAGCTCTCCACCCCCTCTACTCTTCCTCTCTCTTGTCCTCTATCCTCTCTGCACCTCATCCGCTATCTCCTTGTAACCTAGCCTCCAAAACTTGTGTCTCAGATGCTTTGTAACTCTGTTTAACTTACACTTTTGTAACCTTGTCATATGTATTGAATTTGTAATCTGACTTACATGTCTTATGTTTTGAATTGTAACCTGACATGGAACCTTTGTAAAAGAGCCCTGGCTCAAAGGTATTGTAATCCTACACCTAATAAATAAATAAATAAAAACTAATAAAAAAACTGGCCTCCTTTATTGTACCACCCCCTACCTCTCCAACCATGCGAGGAGGACCATTGCCTCAGCAGCCCTCATACCAGGCCTCTTCTATGTGGCCCCAATAATCCACTCTGCCAAGTCAACACTTCTTGACAGATTAAGAGTGGCCTATCACAGAATTGCTCGCTTCACCTCTAAGGCCCCTGCTCGAGCCCACCACTGTAATGTTCTAAACACCCTGGGCTGGCCATCCTCCTAAGCCAAGTTGGACTTCCCAGTTGTCTGTACCACCTTCAAACTCATCCACCTGCCCTACCCACCCAGCCTATCTAATCTTCTCACACTAAAAACTACCAATAGAAAACTCAGATCCTCCCATCTACTTATCATAAAGAACTTGATTAATCATGGATAGAAGATCATTCCCCTTTGTGGCATCACGGCATGAGGAATCTCTCTTCTCGCCACCTATCTGCAACTGCAACTGCCATTAAAACCTCCCTTCTACCCAACCCCTTTATTACTGTGTATCTTCCTATTCTCCTCTTCTATCTAACCCCACACTCAATCCTAATGGTTCAAGTTTAAGTTGTTTTTGAATTAAGCATTATCTTATATGACTGTTAGTCATAAAAATCTCTGTTTGTGAACCATGATCATTTATTTGCTAATTGATACCTCTGTACTTGCCCACTTCTGTATAATTTTCATAAATACTGTACTGGCACCTTGTATCTTGAATATTTATCATACTGTACCAACTATTGTAAAGGTGCTACTATGCACTTATCTGTTGTTAATATTTGTTGTTACTCTGTGCCTCTCCTCTTACCCTCCCCTCCGGGTCGCCCCTGAAAAAGGGACATTTTGTCTCAGTGGGTCTACCCAGTTACCAAAATTCAAATAAATAAATAAATAAAATATTTCTAAGTCAAATGCAAAACAAATGCTTTAAAACCTCATGCTGAAAAGGAACAAAATTAAGGTTATTAATCAATATTCAATGCCTGGTGATAGAACTGGGACCCACAAAGGATCAGAAACACAATGTACAAATGGTCAGCAGTTCAATCGGTCCAGGTTGCACACTAAACTGCAAAATGTATAAAATAGGGACAGGAGGACCCAACAGTGGAGTGAGTGATTGATTCATTCCACTATCAGATCCAGGAAACACTGTCCCTGTTTTATGCATTTTTCCCTGCTAGACAGCCCTGCTATTGTCTCTCTCTTCCATGTTCCTGCCAGCCCTGCAGTTCCCATAAGCCCTCCTGCCCTGTCCCCTGGCTCACAGGCCACTGAATCAGTGATTGCAAAAGTAACGTTACTTAACTTTCTTCCCAAGCCCCTGGTGCTCTGCTGTACCAGTGCTGGTGTAATAATCATGCTTCATAACCCTTGGTCCTCAAAAATTAACATATGTAATCCAATAGTTGTCTTTAAAAGACCCACACCATGTTGCCAACCTGCCCGTGGCCATCTTGCACACAATGGGCAGCTTCTGTTGCATGAGGTGTGCTAATAAGGGCTACCAACTAATGGCAGAGTTGGCAGCCCTCATTACCATACCCCACATGCCAGAAGCCACTTGGTGTGTGCGAGATGGCCATGGGTAGCGAACCAAAGTGAACTAGTCCACCATTTGTCAAACTTTACAGGGTTCGACCACCAAAGTTCATGCAGCCAAACTCTGGGAGGTTCCTGCTACTCTAATCTTAACAGACATGTAATACTATCCTGTTGTATCACAATAGTGACATTGCTACTGTGATACAACAGCATCCTAACATCACTACTGTGCTACTGCAGGATCTGCAAGTTTATGGATTTCCTTACACAACAACACTGAACCACATACTATAAATTAATTGTAAACAAAAAACAGGCAGAATATCTGAATTACCAGGAGGGATATTTTAACAACCCACCCAACAAATAACCTAGATAACAGAAACTCCAAGGGTCAGATATTAAATTTACAGAGTGCACATCCACTGAATGTGCTGCTCCTGGCAGTGTTGGATTTTTGATAGCTGCAGCTACTGAACTTCAGGGCCAGAAGACGTGTATAGAACATACCGTTTGATGTTCAGTATACCTGTGTGTGATGGTTGTGGAAAAATGTTCCCACTAGTAGCTTTAAATGAGTCAAAGTGCTGTAAGCTGCGGAACACTTAAAAAACCCACCTGCTAAGCCTTGAAGGTAAAAGTGCCACAGTTTAATGCATCACATCACTGTATGTATTTCTCCTTGATGTAAAATCATGCCTAAGGATTTTTTAAACAATTTATTTATCCAGGATAGCTCAGTTGACATGCTACATCTAGTTTCCAGTGAGGTCCTGCTTCAACCCATTTCTGAAGCTAGGTGGACTAAAGAACTGAGAGGTTAAGTGAATTGCCCAAGGTCACACAGTGAGGGCAGGGTTTTCAAACTGCACCTTGAAAGGGTGCAAGTGGCTGCTCCATGCAACTGAGATGCGCTGGAGCACAGAAGTGATATATTCAAATCAAAAGCATTCATTCACAACTTGGTGTCAGCCACAAAGTTGTGAATGAATGCCTACAGTACTCATTGCAATCCCATTGGTCGATGATGTTGACCAATGGTTTTGCAGAGCTTACCGTAAGCTGTCATTCAGTGACAGTGCAGTTGGCTAGCAGCTGTTTGCAGGTGGGTTTTGCTGCCTGCTGGCTATCTTGCCCATGCTGGGACGGGGGAGTGGGGTGGGGTTTGGTTGCCTCAGTGGGTGGGGGTCCACTGGACTACCAGGATGATCTCGGGTGTGGGATTTGCTGTGATCAGGGCTGGGAGGGGGTACCACTAGACTACCAGGGATGGAAATCTTATTATATCAGCTCGTCAGGTATTGGGGATGTGAGGGGGTACCACTAGACTACCAGGGATGGAAATCTTATTATATCAGCTCATCGGGT
This sequence comes from Neoceratodus forsteri, assembly GCA_016271365.2. NCBI lineage: Eukaryota > Metazoa > Chordata > Ceratodontiformes > Ceratodontidae > Neoceratodus > Neoceratodus forsteri. The sequence continues at coordinate 1,396,091,344 of CM028129.1, read as the reverse complement.
ATTGGGGATGTGAGGGAGTACCACTAGACTACCAGGGATGGGACGGCAATAATATTTCAGTTGCAATTGGGGTACAGGAAATGGGGGGTCCACTAGACTACAAGGGACTATGGGGGTTTAATGCTCTTCCTCACAATCAGGGCTGGGGAGAGTAGCCACCTGGGGCTGGGCTACTGTGTTGCGTTGTGCAAGACTGCAGCCCACCTGTGGGTGGCTACCACGTAGGCATGTTTTTTACATGCCTGTGTTTGCGCGGCACATCTCCCAGATGTGCAGGCAGCTGCACCGTACATTTCAGCTGAATCTGGAGATGTGCCACGTATGCAGGGGAACGCCCCCTCCAGATGCTCCACATACATTATCTTTGCACTGTGGCACATCAGTCCCCTTTGAATATGACCCAGGGGCACATTTCAGGGATGCACCAGCGCAACTCAGTTGTGCAGGTGCATCTCCTTTGAATATCCTGGCCTAAGTATTTAGCTCTAGCGGGGTTTGAGCCTGCGATCTCATGATTCCCAAGCCAGTGCTCCAACCATTAGAACACACTGCCTGTAAGTTATAAACTGGCATGTTTTTGATAGAACAATTTGATTCTAAGAAGTGACAAGGCAGGTTTCAAATCATAAAGAAATGCCAATGGTAGCATAAGGGGGATACAGAGAGAGACAGCAAAGACCTTGAATGATAACAACGTAAGAGGAAAAAATGGTGATGTTACCATTCTAATCCATGTATTTCGCACATCACAATGACTATTATAACACATTCTATGGAAGCTGTCCAGTAAGACAAGTCCGCTGCTTGCAGATTGTTATCATTTTAGAAACATTGACATGCTAAGATTTTTCTTGGTCTCAATGCTCTCCTAGTATGACTCCCTGCAGCACAGAGTTGTCACCTGCAACTGATGCGAAATGCTGCTGCCCTGCTTCTGCCTTCCACAGGGTATTTGCATCATATCACTGCAATTCTGATCAGTATACACTGCTTCCCAGTAAAATGGAGAATATATTTCAAATGCCTACTGTTAACTTTCAAATCCTTTCATGGTATAAGTGCATTGAGAAATCCCAAGTAAGGCAGCTCCAACCCCAGCCATGCATGATAATATCAACACATGTAGAATCCAGAAGAACCAGCACTGACCACACTATGCAGTGAGGATAAGATCATTTATTCTCCCTGAAGAAGAGCATCGGCTCAAGACCGGTCGGGGCAATTAGCTGTGTGTTTCAAATGCTGCTGCAATGGCATGATGTGCTGGACTTATTTTTATAAGTGTGGACGTAAGAATAAATTATCTTAGCCTCATTGCGGAGTGTGGTCAATGCTGGTTCTTCTGGATTCTATAATGGCATAGGTACACCATACTGTATCTCACAATGATCTTTTCCATCATTATATCCTTGCATGTCTCCCTTGCTCCTCTCAAGAACATCTCCTGGTGAGTTCCATCTCTGAATTGAAATCAGTTGGTAACTGTTCACGTGAGGTAACCACTCCTGTTCTCTGGAACATCCTTCCTTTTGCATGAACATTGATTTGGGTTTCATGACATATTACCCTACTTAAACTTATATAGACATACATAAGGATAGACATTTAACAGGACTTCAGTGTGTTGTTTTGTTTTTATTTTCATAGAGTCCTTTTTAACTAATTATCAATGTGTTGGTTTCTCACCAAATATACATGTGTGTGTGGGGAGGGGGTTGGGGAGGTTGGGTGGTCTTGGGTGAATGTGTAGGAAGGAGTTTAGTGTGTTGGGGTAATTGTGTGTATTTTTTGGGGGTGTTGGAGGATGGTGTTTTTTTTTTCTTTTTTGGGGGTTTGGACTGTGTGTGTGGGGAGAGGGGTTGGGGTTGTGCTTACATATTTAGATAGGCTTATATTCAAGTACATATCATAATTATGCTACAGGGTGTTAGGACTCTTAGCTCACATGCATAGTGAATATACACTTCTTTTCTAGTTATCTTTTCCGGGGGAGGGGGGGAGACGGGGAGTGTTTGATTCCACTGGGGTTTTATACAGATTCTTAAGACTGTTTCTGTTCATATAGTTAATTGATTACATATTGACTCATAATTAAACACTGAGCATTTTAAGATGCATGAACTCTTTTTCTAGGTGGTCCTTGAGATATTATGTTTTTATTTGGCAATAATACTGACAATTGATATCTTGTAGAAAATATTGTTACAGCACTATAGTTTTAGTGTTTATGGAGTGTGTTAACTGGTTGAGTGTATAGTTTAGAAAATATCTCCAGACAAGTTTAATTCTGTATGACTGTTTTAAACAGTTGTTCATACTAAGTACATTTTTTTTATTCCCCTCTTATTTCCATACATACATTTCTGTTGTATATTTTTTTTTTATCATACAGTACTATTAAGTTTTAACTTGGAAATTTATGATATTAAATCTAAGGGTCTTGCTTTTAATCTTGAATGTATTCTCCTAACACACTCATTCACTAATAATTTCAGTTAGAGACCCTGCCTGCTTGAGTATTCAGCTTATCTAATGGATGTCCTTGAAAATATTCTCAGTAACAGCAAGCTAATGGAATGCTATTCATTCCATTTAAAACTGTGATTTTTTGAAATGGGTATTTTTGGCCAATGAGAATTTGTCCTTATTTTTTTATGTATGATCTGGGTGTCAATAGAATGTGACTCTCTGAATAATTGTCATAAGTCTTTTGTAACATCTATGCTGGTCCAATAAAAGGTGTCAAATCATTTGCTTCTGGATCTGTTTTTACAAGGACCAATACAGCAACTAATCCATTTCTGTATGTCTTCCTTTGAATGTGCAGACATAAAGTTGAGCACAGCAAATCAAACCTAAAAATGTTTTGGTTCAACCAGACATAGGATTTTTGATTCCTATTTTTCAAATAATTATTTTGTGCTTTATCCACAAAAGTGTCCTACGTACATGCCAAAGGTGTGTATCTGGGATACAGAATTCCACAGCCACGCTTTGTAGATCTGCATGCCAAAAGCACAATTCAAAGTACTCAGCTGTCTAGTCCCCATGCTCAGACACATGCGTAGAGGTGCTGAGAGCATGTTGGGGTGGAACAGGGATCAGCATAAATTCTTCAAAGACCTCCATATTCCTAAGCAACCAATTGTAATTAAAAAAAAATATTAAAATTCATAAATTGCCTCCACCCATTCATGCCAGCTCAGGGGACTGGGGGTGACTGTTACCGGAGCTCATCATGCCTTAGTACTGTATGTAGTGCAGTATGCCTTTACCACGTGGCCTATAGTTTACTCTCTGTACAGGCTGGCATTGCTGCGACCTCCTGTGTTGTGTCACCCCAGTGGTTGCTGTGCCTCCTCCCTGTCATGGAAATCTTGTACTGCTCAGATGTACAACCCCATCTCTAAACCGGCAACATGTGGTGGAGACATGTGGGTGGACAGGCATTGGGATCTGGCGTGGAGGGGCATGCATCCAGCACTGTGAATGCCCCAGAATGCTCTGCATGTGCACAGATGGGGCATGCAGCAATTTTGTTCAGCCCTCCATACCTGTGAAAGTGCTGCCAGACTTTTGTGGGGTCAGCCCTTAATTTGTCACTTGTGATTAGCATCACTTGTGCCTATGCTGATAACATTTATAACATTCCCAGGAGCCTAGCATCTCATCTCACTGATTCACCCAGCTCCCTGATGGTCCCAGCCCAGGGTGGTTCACCCAAGCTACATATGAATCTGGGCAACTCAGGTGGCTGAACTACGTTATGTCTGTTATGTGATAACCCATCATACTGTGTAGTTTAAGCAAAGTTCTAATCAAATATGATCTACAGTGTATTACCTGATATATTGTAGTTGTCCTAAATTCTTTGGCACAACTCATGTGTGCCACCACTCCCCTATGAGAATGAATATGTTCTGGACAGTCTATGTGTATGCTGTTCCTCATTTTGTTTGCCTCATAGCCTCTGAGTTCAGGCCTGCATGCCCTAGTAATTCTATTTGAAAGTCATCCGTCTAAGTACAAAGGCAAATCTGTGTGTGTTGTTTTGATTCAGACTCCCAGCTCTCTGTCCACAGGGATACGTTTCCCGTTTTGCATGATGCTTTACACATCATAGCAATGACACCTGCTGGTAGAATTAGGCTGTGACAGTTCTGTCCCATACAGTCACTCTAGCAAAGTATTCAATAGTGGGTTTCTTTCTTCTGTCCTTCCCAGACAGAAAAGCCATTCCACAGGCACAAGCAGACACACACACACACACACACACACACACACACACTGTACCAATTCGCTACTGGCAAATTACTTGAGTGTGTGTGTGTGTGTGTGTGTGTGTGTCAGACTACTGAAAAACAAAGGTTTCCTACATATATAATTGAAACAAGTTGCCACTAAATAATGCTCTTCTTTGGAGTTTATACTATAACAGTCCCAAATAATTATATCATATCCATAATACTAAAGTTTTAAGCCTGAATCCCTCCTTTGAAAAATATTTTTTACATTTCAACAGAAATGTTTTGTACTAAAATGGAATCAGTGAAAATGGCAGCAAGTAACCATGACCATTTGGTTACAAGCAGAAACTTGCTAGGCTTCATAAAACCCCAATCTTTACAACTCTGGATGACTCCACTCTTGAAGAAATAAGATTTGGAAGCGAGAAAGAAATAAGTGGCCTAGCAGGTATTTGAATCCAGAACTACTTGGAATACCATTCTGCTGCACTACCGATGTGTGACCAAGATGGCAAAGTTTGGCATCCCAAAGGCACTCATTTTTCTCAGTGCACACCCCACATCCACATGAATTAGAATTACATTTGTATTTACAATAATTGCAGAGTACATATATTTCAAATACAGTCTGTAAGTGAGAATTAAATAAGTGCCCTAGCTGGATTTAGCTGGTGGCACAGCTGGTAAAGAAGTGGAATAGTATTGCAAGCAGGCCTGGTTTCAAATCCCAGAAAAGAAAAATGATTAAGTACTGCACTACAAGCTGAGCAGGGTGCAAGTTAAGGGCTGCCAGCCCTAATGAAACACATAAAGAACAAAATAACTCACACTCCAGAGCCAGGGAAGTGACACCCCAATGAAGGATGTCTAAAATCTGGATTTTGAGGAAAATGTCCTTATTTATTTTTCAAATTCACTCCAGATACAGTGCAGCGTTCTGTCTTAGGTGTCCTGGAGCTTCACCAATTAAGGCTTCATCAGGGGGATTCAAATGTCTGCTAGGGCATTTATTTCTTTGCCACTTCCAAAATGTGTTTCAAATATAAGCACACTGCACGCTTTGTAAATCACAAAATCCTTGAAGAAGTCCCTTTTTCAAGTATGTCAGTTTTCGGCTTGATCAAAGCCTGAATTTCTCCACTCATATCGACTCCACCCACAAATGGCTACTCCCAAGACTTGGCGCCCTTTATCACAACAAGGCTTGCCTTCAGCTCTCAGTCTGCCATGAGACAGTTCTAAAAAATGATCTTACCAGTTTGATTACAGAGACACCACCCCTAAATTCGCTCTCACCAGGCTGGATCCCCCTATTTAACTCCTTCTGCCACTTTGCCCTCAACTGTCCTCTCGTACCTACTACTGCTTCCTCTACACTGACCTCTCCCTGCCCTCCTGCAAAGGAGGCATCTTTCACACTTCTCTCTGAGTTCTGGTTTGGCTCAGTCCTTTGCTACTTCTCCTGCCTCCACTCCCCTTTCCTCATCCTACCGTCTCATTTCACCTGACTCCCGCTCCTACATCTCATGTTCTAGGACTTCTGTGAGCCAGGTGGCTTTTTCCTCTCACCTTCCTTCTCTTTTGATGGAATAAATCCTTTTCTCCCTTTCTTTCAACTATCTTCTTTGTGACCTCTTTGCTCAAAACCGCTTCTGTAATTTAAATAGAACCCCTTCCCTCCTTTTTCTTGCCTTCTCTACCTCCCAGTATCAATCAGTACCTCTTTTCTTTCTGAAATTAAGCTTTATTTATCATATTGATGTTACTACACCTTGGTATCCCCTCACCACACTTGTGGCTGGGTAGTTTTGTATATGATGTAGTTTTACTGTTCTGCACCTTTATGGCCTGTATATTGCTTTTCAACTACAATGTATTTCATGTTATTCCTCTTGCTTACCATCTCTGTAACACATAGAAAGATAGAATTTGACATCAGATAAGGACCACTTGGCCCATCCAGTCTGCCCATTTCTTCCTACCCACACTATTACCTCAGACTGTGCCTGATCTCTGGCTCTTTCTCCCTCCCCTTTCCTTTCCACTGTGATTCCCTTGTGTTTATCTCATGCATTCTTAAAATCCACTACTGTTTTAACCCGCACCACCTCAGCTGGAAGGCTGTTCCAGGAATCCACCACTCTTTCTGTGAAGAAGTATTTCTTCACATTTCTCCTGAATCTACCCTCCTCCAGCTTCATAGCATGTCCCATTGTTCTTGAGCACCTTTTCTTCTGAAAAATACTTCCTTTCTGTACCTTATTTACCTACGTGAGGTATTTAAAGGTATCTATCAAATACCCCCTTTCACTCCTATGTTTTAGGGAGTATATATTGAGGTCCTTTAGCCTCTCCTTGTAGGGCATTCGATGCTGACCCTGCACTGTTTTAGCTGCCCTCCTCTCGACCACCTCCACTCTGTCGATGTCCTTCTGGAGATGTGGTCTTGAGACCTGGACACAGTACTCTAGGTGGGGTCTTACTAGCAAGCTATACAGAGGTAACACCACCTCATGCTTTCTGCTAGTGACGCCCCTCCCTATGTACTCCAGCATCCCACTAGTCCTACCTACTACCTTGTTGCACTGCCTGGTCACCTTTAGGTCATCTGATACGATTACCCCCAAATCTCTTTCCTGCTTGGTGGTCATCAATACCACTCCACCCATTTTGTACTCTACCCCTGGGTTTCTGCACCACACATGCATAACGTTGCACTTTTTCACTTTGAAACCTAGCTGTCATACCCTTGACCACCCCTCTAGTTTTCTCAGGTCTCTACTCATCTTTTCCATCCATGCTGGAGTGTCCACAATATTGCAGATTTTGGTGTCATTGGCAAAGAGGCAGACTTTCCTTTGCAGCTCCTCTGCAATGTTACTTATAAAGACTTACAAAGACATTAAAGAAGAAAGAACTGGAAGGGGACAGGATCAGTTGTGTTCCAGGACAGTAGCTGCTGCTGTTGTTTTCACAGGGTTCTTGTGGATTTTAGTTGGTAGGTTAGTTCTTTTCTTTCTTACTTCTAAGGGGCTAGCAGGGTATTGTTTTGGGTGCTGCTGGATGTTTGTAAACTGATTTGGTGGCTGGAAGTGGGGCTCTTTTTGTGGATGTTTCGCTGTGTAACAGGCTGCGCTGGTAGAGGCCTATTTCTTCTGATTTAAACCTATTTGGTGGGATTGCTTGGCCTTGGTTCTTTAGCTGCAGGGCTTGAGGGGAGACACAGGGCTGATACACCTCTCTTGTCAGGTGTCTGCCCAAGACCTGCCCTCCCCACCCCTCCCTCCCCAGAAGTCTGCAAATTTATAGGAGCACCTGCCCTGCAATTGAGGAAAAGGCTGCTGGTGCAGCTCATGTAGTTCTAGCCACTGGGGTTGGATTTAAAGGCTGGAGAGGAGCTTAGGGAGTTGTTCATTTCCCTTATAAGTTTAATGTGTTGTACTGCACCTAGTAACAGGGTTACTGGTGTACAGGACTGTCTCTAAGATTAGTGGGTGACCTGATTACGCAGTAGGGGTATCTTGGACTAGGGGGAACCTGGTGGCTCACCCAAGGAACCTATTTGGAAGGGATGGAACCACACATCATCAGGGCTGGCATCTTTGGGAGGGTGGTGGGGTGCACAGGGTGTGGAGCAGCCATGATACTGGACTGGGCTTGAAGTCTTGGTGGTTGCCCAGTGTGCTACCAGCTAGCACAGCTTAGGGAGGAGCTTGGGGGATGAGGAGAAAGCTGGGGAAGGGGTGGTATGGTTGGGGAAGGGGCTGGAAATCTCCACAGGGTTGCACCAAGCACTGGGGGTGGGGGTATAGGGAAAGGAGTGCAGGAGAATACTCAGGGGTCACATAGGGACCCTGGCAGAGGGGGTCCAAAAGAACACTACCAAGGAATCAGGCAGGTAACTGGGGACCCTCACAAAGGGGGGACAGTGGGACAACATTATCAGGGAAGTAGGCAGATGGCCAGTGCTGGACAGAAGGAAGGAAGAAAGGCGGGGAGGAGGATCAGACCTTACACGCAGTAACCGCTTTAATTCTCTTCTTCTGCTCAAGGATGAGGGGGGTGATGTAGCCACGACAGAGGTGGTTAGAGATGGAAAGGGAGTGAGAGGCAGGAGGCAGGGGCCAGATAGCAGGAAGAACAGGGGGGACCTGGAATGCAGGAGAATGGGGGAGCAGTGAATCAGAGCAGGATGGGCAGGGGAGGAGGGAGAAAAGCGCAAGGAGAAGGACCAGTTGGGAGGAAAGGTAAAGGAGAAGGACCAGAAGTACAAGGAGGATTCAGTAAAGGGAGCTGAGGGTTTAGGCCAGGGGCAACCTGACGAGCAGGAGGAAACTAAATGGAGACAGGAAGGAAGGGAGGATGAGCCAGGCTAGTTTAGCAGATTAGGGGAGAAAGGACCAGTTCTGGTAGCAGTGAGGGGGGAATTAGTAAGGTACAGAAGGATAATCAGGAGGAGGAGAGGCATAGGATTGAGGGAGGGGTGGCTATGGTAAATAAGGAGGGTGGTATGTGCCCCAGATAGGGGAGGAACAAGGAGCCAGCTGGGTGGAGGGGCCGGTAGAAAGGATGACGGACATGGAAGGTGGGGGGGAATGGAGGAAAAGGAGTGGTCAGAGTGCTCCTGCTCGGGGATTCTATGATCAGGGGTATCAAATGGGATAGGGAGGGAGAAGCCTGGCCAGTTGGAACAAGATGCTTCCCTGGACTAACAGTGCACAGGGCTAAGCACGAGGTATATCAGCTGGCAAAGGACTGTGGGGGTTCCCCAGACTTACTGGTCCACCTGGGTACAAATGATATTGAGGGAAATAGCGAGCTAGAGATACAGGCAAGATTCAGGAAGCTTGCCAGGGTCTGTCATGACATATGAACATACGAAATTTGCCAGCAGATAAAGGCCTAGAGGTCTATCAAGTCTGCTCGAATGTGCAGCTAGCACCCCTTACTCTGCAGCTGCCCCTCCCTTCCACCCTTCCCCTTCATTAACCCTCCCCCTTGTCCTGTCCCATCCTCGTTTGAAGCAGTCCACTGTTCTACTGCATACCACTTCTGCAGGTAACGCATTCCACCCAGCCACCACCCTCTCTGTAAAAGTGTCTCCTCATCTCCTCCTGAACCTTCCTCGCTCCAGTCTCAGTATCATGGCCTCTGGTGGCCCTCCCTCCTTACTTTGAACAGCCCCTCTGTACCTGGTTCTTGTTTATTCCTTTTCATGTATTTAAAGGTTTCAATCATGTCCCCTGTCTCTCCTCTCCTCCAGTGAGTACATGTTCAGCTCCTTCAACCTCCTCTCATAAGTCCCCCAGACCCTTGATCATCTTTGTCGCCTCTGCGCCTGCACTCCTCCAGTAACTTAATGTCCCTCTTCAGATACAGACACCAGTACTGCACGCAGTACTCCAGGTGTGGTCTAACTAATGACCTATACAGTGGCAGAATCACCTCCTCCCCTCCTCAAGGATATACCCTTGCAATACAACCCAGCATTTTGTTGGCCTTGCAGCTGCCTTCCCTACACTGTGCCGAGTTGTTCATTGACCCTGTGATGAGCACACCCAGATCCTTCTCCTCCTCTGTCTGGGCTAGCTGCACTCCCCCTAGCTGGTAAGTACTCCTTGGGTTCTTCATCCCAAAATGCATCACCTTGCACTTTTTGGCATTAAAGCCCAGTTGCCAGGTGTCTGACCAGGTTTCAAGCTTTGCCATAGGATGCACAGTTTCCTTCTCAGAAATCCTGCCAGTGCCAAGGGCTAGTGGGGAACACAAAAGGAAAATTAGGGAGATAAACCAGTGGCTCAGGGAGTGGTGTGAGGCCAGAGGGTATGGGTTGATGGGAGATTGGGGGGAGACCTGGGAGGATAAGGAGCTGTATGCTAGAGATAGACTACATCTCAATTTGGAGGGAGGGAATCCTTAAGTTGAAAATAGAGGGGTTCATTGGTGAAAAGTGGGGTTTAAACTTGTGAAGGGGTGGGATGGGAGAAAAGGCTGGAGGGGTGCGGAGGAAGGAGGGACTCTGTCTCCACCCCCTGGGGACCAGGAGGATTGCAGGAAAGGCCAACTGGCAAAGTGCAGACCAGGAGAAAACACAATCCCCATGGGAACACGAGCAGGGGAAATGGAACTATAGGGAAAGGGTGGAAGGTAGTCCTGCTAAATGCCAGGAGCTTAGGCAATAAAATGCCTGAGCTCCAGGCGACATTAACTGAGGGAGCAGTGGATGTGGCAGCGGTCACTGAGACTTGGGCCACTGCAAGACATGACTGGGACCTGAACCTGGAGGGTTACACTATGTTCAGGAAGGACAGGGGGGAGGGAAGGGGAGGAGGGGTAGCAATGATAGTCAAAACTGCATTGGCATAGGGGAGTAGAGGACGGAGGGAACCGTGGAGGCGATTTGGGTCACCTTGATAACAAGGGGGCAAGAGAGTAAAAATAGGGAGGAGTGTAGGCACCTCTGCCCTGGCAGAGAGCTGGAGGACAGTCTGGTGGCAGATGTTAGGAGACACTGCAGACTGGGCAGAGGAACGTGGTGGTGTTAGGGACTTAAACATGCCAGGAACAGACTGGGAGACTATGACATCCTCTGTGACCAGGGAACAGAGGTTGTTGGATGTCTTTCAAGATGTGTTCCTAACTCAGCAGGTGAGGGAACTGACCAGGAGGCACGGTACTGGATGTGGTCCTGGCAGACAGTGACCAGATTGGGGCCTGGAGGTAAGGGACCCATTGGCGGGAGTGACCATGCCATGGTCTGGTTCTGCCTGGACCTAGGAGGGGTAGAAGGCTGCACAAAGACGGAAGTAACCGACTTCAGGGGCGGATTTAAGGAAATGGGAAGGATCCTAAGGAGCATTTGGATGGGATTGGGTCAGACATGGACGCTGATAGTAGGTGGGAAATCATCAGGAGAGGGGTGAGGATGCTACCAGCACCTGTGCAAGAGTAAGACTAAATGCAGTAGCGCTCAAAAACTCTGTTGGTGGACCAGGGAGGTCCAGGAGGTGGAAAGGGAAAAGAAAGCAGCCTATAAGAAATTCAAGTGCTCAAAGAGTGAAAGGATCGAGGGGAGCATGAGCTGATGGCTAGAAGGGCCACTAGAGAGGTGAGGGTGGCTAAGGCAAGGAAGGAGCAGAACCTGGCCAGGGAAATTAGGAGAGGGAGAAAGGGGTTCTTTAGATACATTGGGGAAAGACGAAGGGTGAAGGGGCAGATTAGCAGGATTAAATCAGGGGAGAGATGGGCACAAGACCCAGGGGAGCAGGCTGAGGTACTAAATGAGTACTTCACCTCAGTTTTCACCAGGGAAAATGGGGGTGCTGCATCATACATGGGAGGAGACAGAGATAATGAGGAGGGGGGACCCTTACCGATCGGCAGGTCTGGGGAGAGGGGGAGGCATCACTGGCAGGTGGGGGGAGGGCCAAGCAGGGAGAAGAGGTACCAGAAGTGGAAATCACAGCAGAGAGAGTGAGGGAAGCCCTCAGCTCCCTTAAGACGGAGAAAGCACCGGGGCCGGATAAAGTACATCCTAGAGTGCTGAAGGAACTTGCAGATGTCCTGAAACCCCTGGCAGAGCTTTTCACCATCTCTGAGGACAGAGTGGGTGCCCCAAGACTGGAAGGTGGCGCATGTAGTGCCTATCCACAAGGGGGATCAAGGGAGGTGGCAGGGAACTACAGGCCTGTCAGCCTGACATCGGTGGTGGGCAGGTGATGGAGGGCATTGTCAAGGAGAGGCTGGGGGACCTGGATAAGTCAGGGTGCCTGGATGATAGACAGCATGGATTCATCCGGAAATCATGTCAGACAAACCTGGTGGAGTTCTATGACTGGGTGACAAGTGCCTTGGACCTGGGTAGACCAGTGGATTGTCCTCTTCTAGACTTCAACCAAGGCATTTGACTCTGTTCCTCACGTGGGCCTGTTGGATAAGCTAGGAGAAATGGGGTGGAAACCAGATGATCAGATGGATAGGCAATTGGCTTTAGGACTGGACCCAGAGGGTCGAAGTTGGTGGGATAGTCTCATCCCCAAGGAGGGTCATTAGTGGGGTCCCACAGGGATCAGTCCTGGGCCCCTTCTGTTCAACGCCTACGATCTGACATAAGGACAGGAATCAGGAGTGAGATGAGTCTCTTTGCAGATGACTCAAAACTGGGGCGGTGGTGGATGGAAGGAGGGAGGTGGCCCTGCAGGGGACCTGGAGGCTCTGGAAAGATGGTCTAGGAAAGTGGAAGCTGAGGTTCAATGCAGGAATGCAAGGTACTCCACTAGCCAGAAACCCAGGCCAAGTGTACATCCTGGGGGAATACTACAAGTCTCAATGGCTGAGAGGGACCTGGGGGTGGTGGTGGATGTCAAGATGAACAACTCTGAGACTTGTAGGAGGGCAGTAGCCAAGGCCAACAGGATGCTGGGATGCATCGCTAGGGGGGTCACCTCCAGAAGGAAGGAAGTGATACTCTCCCTCTGTATAACTGCTTGGTGAGGCCGCACCTGGAGTACTGCGTGCAGTTTTGGAGGCCACACTTAAAGAGGGACATTAACCTCCTGGAGAGGGTCCAGAGGAGGGCAACCAAAATGATTTGGGGCTTGGGGGACAGGACCTATGAAGAGAGGCTGGAAGAGCTAAATATGTACACATTGGAAGAGAGCAGGGACCGGGGGGACATGATAGAGGTCTTCAGGTACATGAAGAGGGTAAATAGGGGAGGAACAGTCAGGGTGCTTCGAAGGAAGGAGGAAGGGGCCACTAGAGGGCATGGGTGGAAGCTGGAGGGGGAAGATTCAGGGGAGAAAGGAAGAGGTGCTACTTCATTGAGAGGGTGGTGGAGCCACGGAATGCACTACCTAGGGGGCTGGTGGAGGCAGAGACAGTGGAGGGGTTCAAGAGGGGGTGGGACAGGTACAGGGGGAAGGGTTCTGGAAGCAAAATCCAATGCAGCAAGAATATCCGGAACTGGGAAGGGAGAAGCCAGAGAACGCAAGGGGGACAGCAAGGTCAGCACCCAGGGTGGGGGCTGACCAAACGAGCAGACACGAAAGACCGTTAGGCCTATTCTGCTGGCATTTTAGTATGTTAGTATGTTAGTAAGACCAGTCCCAGCACTGAACCCTGATGTACCCCATTGGTCACCCTTTCTTCCTCAGTGAGAACTCTGTTTACCAACACTCTTTGCTGCCTATCCCCAAACCAATTTCTTATCCAGTTTGCTACCTTTGGGCCCACTCCTATGCTACCACTACAAGTCTCCTGTGAGGAACAGTGTCAAAAGCCATACTGAAATCTAGGTAGGCCACATCTGCCACTCTACCATGATCTAATTCTTTGGTCACTCAGTCACAGAAATCTATCAGATTCATTTGCAGTCCTTCCTGCTTTCCCTGCTTTCTACTGTTTCCCCGATACACCTCCCTATTCTCCTCCATCTGCATCTCCTTATACCTTCTAAATGCTACCCTTTTTGCCTTTACTTTTCAGCCTCCTTCTTCAAGAACCATAGCGGTCTCTTTTTCCTCTTGCTTTTGCTGACTTGTTTGATGCTATGGTCTCTTTTATCTTCATCCACTTTTCCTCCACCCCACCCAGGACATCCCCCCCTTCAACCAGGTCATCCCTGAAGCATTCACCCATCTTTATAAAATCTGCCCTTTTAAAGTCCAGGACCCTCGCCCTTGAGTGGTTTTATTCTGTAGCTGGCCTTATATTGAACTACACCATATGGTGATCACTGGTCCCCAAGTGGCCTCCCACTATTAATATTTTGTGTTACGTTTGCTGACTTGTCTTACCATTTTTTTTCTGTCACCCTTCCCACCTGAAAATGAGGCAGTATAGTGCAGTGGTTTAAGGCTCTGAACTGCAAACCTGGAGACCTGGGTTTGAATCCCACAGTCCCCACTTGCATACTGTGTGATCCTAAGCAAGTCACTTAACTTCCTTGTGCTCCCAGATCGCACATGTAAACAAGGTTTCAGCTTAGTGTGTCTCTCCTGGTAAAAAAAAAAAAAAAAATGAGCGTTGTCTTTGTGCTCCCTTCCCAGTCACCAATTTCTAACTAAATAAATATAAATAAGTCAGATATGTATCAATCATTTTTATGGTTTCATTTTAATTTCTGCAAGCAAATGAAGTTATTTCCTAAGAATATCCATCCATTGGATGTGAGGGGTGCATAGTCTCTATGATGTTTTACTTTGCGGTAAAATATAATAACTTTTAGTAAATTGTAATAACAGAGGAACAGCATCATGTTGCCAGAGCAATCAACGCTGAAATCATTTAAAGTCTAGTATACCACACATTGCAATTTGAGTTGTCATCTTTAAAAATGACTCAAGATAACTACATTTTCTCTAAAGAGAGCTGCAGCAGGAACAAATTGCTTAGGGAAGGATTATTACTGTTCCCTAGTCTTTTAATGTTCAGTTTTAATAAATTTTCATGTGGGGCTATATTATTAAAACACATTGCTCATTTTATATACTGGTTTGATTAAATGTCTCACTACTCTACAACAATGTTCTTAGGAGAGAAGATATTACTAAAAACAATTGCTCATTTTATATAATACTTTGCTTAAGTGACTCACTATTCTATAGAAATATGTTCTTGGGAGGGAAGATGAGTGAAAAAAGAAAGGTAGGAGGAGACGGCAGTATCTAACACAACACTTCACATTTAACGTACCTTCTGAGTATGCAGTTTTGTAATCAGCAGTTTTGGGTCACCGTGACTTCTGAGCAATCAAATTATAATGAACCATTTTGAATGTGAGGCCTATTATGTATTAAGAAGTCACCATAGTCTACTGGTCAAAGCACTGAACTGTGAACTGAGAGACCACAGATTCAAAACCTTACACAGTCACACTGGCTCACTGTACAGCCTTGAGCAAGTCATTAATTCTGTTTTAACCCACCCAGATTGGTAGAAGCTGAACCCAATTGAAAAT
The DNA here is from genome assembly GCA_016271365.2 of Neoceratodus forsteri. NCBI lineage: Eukaryota > Metazoa > Chordata > Ceratodontiformes > Ceratodontidae > Neoceratodus > Neoceratodus forsteri. Next base: position 1,396,076,137 of record CM028129.1, on the reverse strand, counting down.
AATATGGTATATCTTAGATGGCTGAGCCAGACACCTTTGGGACTGCTTAACTATTCGATTCAGCCTGCAGGTTCCCCTTGCCAGTGCAAGGCAGAAACCTAGAAATAACAGCATGTTTCAAACACTCTGACCCTTTTTGTGTTTGCTTGTGTGCATGCTCAAGAAACATAGTGCTACCATATGACTTTTTGGAGGTGTGCCGCCTGCTCTGCCAAGGCCCTGATCCATTTTGCAGGTGATACCTCACCTCAATAATGAATAGCCAAGCTGCCTATGACAGCAGTTTAGATGCAGTGGTGTACAGTTGAAATAAAACCACCATTGCAATCAGCGGTGGTAACGTGTAGGCAATTTGCATATTGATGGCAAGCGGTGGATGTGGCTGTCGCCGGCCACCTCTCAATCCCCATGAAATCTGATGGGGGTGCCCAATCCCCCTGTCAGCATGCCCCCCTCCCAGTTCATTTGCCGACAGCAGCTCCAACCGCGAACAGCATGATGTCCCCACATTTGTTGGGGTGCCAAGGGGTGCCAATCCTCCTTTGCTCATGTGCCCCTAGCACACTGTATGCCCAATCCCCATTGGCTCCAGCCCCCCTGCCAACAAACACCCAGGTGGCACTCTGGGAGCCCACCCCAGCGTGCCAAACGTGTCCCACATTTTTTTTTTCCCTGTAGAAACAGAAAACAGTCCCTCGCTGTCTCTGGTACCCCTCCCCCAACACATACCAACCCTCTGCACACTCCATATCCCTGCACCCCCCCTCACCCCATACTTACCTCTGGAGTCCGGCACGATGATCTTCGGTGGACCAGGAACATGTCTGCACTCTGCAAAGCTGACTGTGAACTGAAGAAATGCCATTAAGCTGTATAATGGCATACATGGGGTGTTTCAACTTAGGTGGATATCTTGGCCATTTTTGTGAATTTTGGCACCACATTTTCAACATGGGGTTCTTGGGACCCCACCTCATGAATTTAGTCACTGTCATGTCATTACTCTGTCTCGAAAGGTGATTTCACGGTCACTTCATGGAATCACCTTTCGGGACCAATTAATGAAATGACAGTGTCACTGTTCATGAGGTGACCTCCCAAAAAGCCTATGTTGCAAATTTGTTGAAAAAATTCCAAAAAATGACTGTGTTACGAGCATGCATTGCGCAGTTTCCACACATACTTGTAACTTCGAGCATTTGTAATATTTTCATTCCAGATTTTCAACATTGCCATTTTTTCACACCTCCTTATAAAAAGCACAGCTGTCATTTTTCACATGCTGGCTGAAATGTGTTTTTGCACTTCTGGTGCACAATAGCGTGGTCGCTATGGGAAATCTGTGTTCAGGACAGATTAAGAAAATCACAGTGACACTGTTCATGAGCAGAGGTCACAAAATGCCTATATTGAAAATCTGGTGATAAAAGTCCATAAATTGACTATGTTATGAGCATGCGTTGCACAGTTTCCATGCACACTCGTAACTTTGAGAATTTGTAATATTGTCATTCAAGATTTTCAGCATTGTCAGTTTTGCACACCTCCTTATAAACAGTACAGCTGTCATTTTTCACATCCTGCCCAAAATGTGTTTTCGCACATCTGGCATACAATGGTGTGGTTGCTGTGAGAAATCAATGTTCAGGACAGATTAAGGAAATCATTGTGACACTGTTCATGAGTAGAGGTTACAAAATGCCTATGTTGAAAATTTGGTGAAATAATTCCACTAAATGACTGTGTTACGAGCATGCGTTGCACAGTTTCCACGTACGCTCGTAACTTCAAGCATTTTAAATATTTTCACTCCAGATTTTCAACATTGCCATCTCTTCACACCTCTCTATGAATGATATAGCTGTCATTTTTCACATCCTGCCCAAACAGTGTTTTTTGCACACCTGGCACAGAATGGTGCAGTCATTGTGGAAAATCAATGTTTGTGACTTTTTAATAAAATCACAGTGCCACTGTTCATGAGCAGAGGTCCCAAATGTTTTCATGAGGTGGGGGGTCACAAAAAGGCCATGTTGAAAATTTATAGTGCAAATACCAACAAACGCACAGGGTGTTAGGGCTTCTAACCATAACATCCCACCCTGTACAGATTGACAGGTGTCAGGGGTGTGCTTTTGGATTGCCAGCTGTAAATCTCATGCTTTTCCACCCCTACCCCCACCCTGAAGCCAGTGACAGTCATCGAGGTGTGCCTTGGACTCTTCGGCCCAACAGTTCACCCCATTCTCCCATACTGCACCCATTTCAGCATATGTTCTTATGATATGGGGTGACTGTCAAGCTGAACACCCCAAGGCACACCTCAACACTCGTCGGTGTCTGCAGGATAGGGTGAGGTGAAATGCCATGAGTGTTACGGGTGACACCCAAAGGCACACTCCTGTGCCTGTCCATCTCTACAGGGTGGAAGTGGAGTTGGCGTGAGTTCAATACTTCACTGCCATTTGTATTCTGCGTCTGTCTAACTCCTGCATGTCCAATGCTAATATCAGCAAGCAAACATTCAGCATTGACAAATGCTTGTTACTAGTGTGAAGAGGTTAGCTTGATATTATGTCATCAGGAAGCAGACAGATTAATAAACTGTTGAGTCAAGAGTCAAGTTAAGAGTCGATCAACTGTTACCAGCTCAGAACTGGATTTAATCTGCAAGCCTTTATTTTTGTAGAAGTTATGTTTCACAATACTGGCCAGCAATCTGTTGTATTCCATTTTTTGTTGGACTCTTAAGTAAATTTAATGATATCCCTGACGTACAGACCATTTTAGAACCATATGATGTAGTTAATGTCCTTGTTATGCTCTTAGATTGTTACCACAAATGAATGCATCCATGTTCTAATATAGAACTGTGTGGTTGAAAGGGATATAAACTATGTCACAGAGTTCTAAAACGGGACTTATCACCAGTTTATAAATCAGAAACACCCACTGAGCACTTTATTGAATTCATTAATAAAACATGCAGCAAACTTCTGTACGTATCCCAATCATGGCCTCAACTGGCAAGAACATCACACATGCCCCAATACTTCACTCAGCAGTAGCTTCCTCAGAGAGCCCCTGATTTTTGTAAATTAATTTGTTTTGGCATCCATACCTAGGCTTTGGGACTCCAGCCCTGCATTTAGCCCTCTGCTGCTTACTACATGCAATAACGCACTACCGAACTGTTTGCTGCTATATTCTGACAGCAAAAATATATTGTACAAATTATGGTCAACTATGTCCTGTTAGAAACAGCTACACACTGCTGTAATTTGCCATTGCTGGTACCAAGTGTAGTGTTTTTTAATGAAGTACTACACCAGCATTACAACAGGATACATAGAAAGTGTTATTTTTTTTACTTATGTTTATTAACTGGCTTTCTTAACTTTGAGCGCACTCATTCTTTTCTGGTTGGCCACTCTCTTGGTGCAGCAGGTCCCAGTTCACACAAGCATACTTTTGATTTATTTGTATCTGCAGAGCTTGCTATATCCTAATTTGTTAATGATTGGGAGAGGTGTGGCCCTCTCCACTAGAATACACTGGTGTTCAGTACTGTACCTACTGCACACAGTTGCTTACGCAAATGTCTGAGTTGGTATACCATGTTTAAGGTGTGCCTGCAACCCAATGTCTGTTATCTTTATACCACTGATCTCAAGAAATGTGCAGATCTTTCTCATGCTGGTACCAGCATTATACATTCTGCATATTGCCAGGCTAATCACAGAACTGATATTCTTTACCATGTTGCTTTCAAAAGGTAAAGTTTACTGTAGAAAACCAGTCAAAATACAGTATTGTATAGTCAATTGTGAAAGCCTACCACTGTAGTAATCAGGTAACATGAGTTCAAAAAATGTATCCTGTTTCACTCTGCCATGGCATATGCTTCACATAGAAGTAAACCCGTAAAGTGCGGATGATGGTAAAGATTACAGTATTTAGCAACAAGCTTCAAAGAGGACAACTTCATTACCATATCTGTTCAACACTACTGCAGGAAAAAGTAGAGGTACACACTCCAAATTTCCAAAGGTGCAGCTTGCCAACCAAATGGTTAACTGCTACAAGAAGACAAGCATTTGTCAATGTCAAATGTTTGCTTGCTGATATTGGCATTGGTAGTGCAGGAGTTAGCGAGATGCATAACAGGAATGGCAGTGAAGTAGTAAACTAAGCCCAACCCCCACCCCCACCCTGCAGAGACTGACAGGTGTTTGGGGGTGTGCCTTTGGGTTGTTGGCCATAACACTCATGCCATTCCACCTCACTCCACACTTCAGACACTGACAGGTGTTGTGGTGTGCCTTGGGGTCTTTGGCCCTTACGCTCACCCCATTCCATAAGGAAATAAGCTGAAATGGGTGTGGTAGAGAAGAATGGGGTGAACGTTAGGCCTAAGACCCCAAGGACACACCTCAATGCCTGTCACTGGCTGCAGCGTGGGGATGGAGGTGGAATGGTGTGAGCATTATGGCTGATGACCCCAAGTCACACCCCCAACACCTGTCAGTCTCTACAGGGTGGGGCGTTATGGTTGGAAACCCTAATGCCCCAGGCCTTTGTTGGTATTTTCACTCCAGATTTTCAACATGGGCTTTTTGGGACCCCACCTCATGAACAGTGGCAATATCATTTCATTACTCAATCCCAAAAGGTGATTTCGCACAGTGACTGCACCATTTGGTATCATGGGCGCAAAAACACATTTTGGGCAGGATGTGAAAAATGACAGCTGTACTGTTCATGAGGAGGTGTGAAAAAATGGCAGTGTTGAAAATCTGGAGTGAAAATATGAAAAATTGGTGAAGTTATGAGCATGAGTAGAAAATGTGCAACGCATGCCTGTAACGCAATCATTTTTTGGAATTTTTTCATTAAATTTTCAACATGGGCATTTTGGGACCTCCCCACATGAACAGTGCCACTATGATTTTGTTAATCTGTCCCAAAAGTTGATTTCCTACTGTGACCACGCCATTCTGTGCCACACATGCGAAAACATGTTTTGGGCAGGATGTGAAAAATAACAGCTTTCTGTTCATAAGGAGGTGTGAAAAAATGGCAATTTTGAAAATCTGGAGTGAAAATATTAAAAGTTGGTGATGTTACAAGCATGCATACAAACTGCACAATGCATGCTTGTAATGCAGTCATTTTTTGGAATTTATTTCACCAAATTTGCAACATAGGTTTGCGACCCCACCTCATGAACAGTGGCACTGTCTTCTTGATCGGTCCCAAAAGGTGATTCTGGGCAGCAACCGTGAAATCACCTTTTGGGACTGAGTAACCAAATGACAGTGACAGTGTTCATGAGGTGGGGTCCCAAGAACCCCATGTTGAAAATTTTGGGCCAAAATTCCTAAAAATGGCTGACATATCAACCTGAGTTGAGACCCCCATTGACTCCCATTATACAGCTTACTGTCATTTCTTCAGTTTGCCGGTTGGCTTTGAAGAGTGCGGACGTGTCCAGGTCCATAGAAGATCGCTGCTCCCGACCTCTGGAGGTAGTGGGGTAATGGGGGGTGCGGGGGGCTGCAAAGGGAGGGTGGGGATAGGGAGGGAATGGGGAGATGAGGGATTGTTTCTTTTACAGGGGAAAATGACTTGGGGATGGTTTGCTTTATTTTACAGGTTACCAAAAATTAAATACATTTAGACACACTGGAGTGGGCTCACAGTGTGCCACAATAATGTGTGTGTGGGGGCTGGCATGCTGACACAGGGACTGGGCATCCCGATGTCAGCACTTGAAATATTGGGGTGGTTGGGGGAGAGAGGGAGTCATCTGACACCAGAAGTGGGCATCCCGGTGTTGGAAAAACATAAATTAATAAAAATTATTTTGGCAGACTAGGGTGGGCTCTCAGTGTGCCACAGTTAGGTGGAAGGGGGGATACATGCTGACATGGGGATTGGGCACCCTCAATGCTTGCAAATAATGTACATGGGTTTGGGGTAGGAGGGGGTGCATCCAACACTGGGAGTGAGCATCCTAGTGTCAGAAACATAAACAGTTATTTTGGCACACTGGGGTGGGCTCCCAGTGTGCCACATTAATGGGGGGATACATACCAACACGGGGACTGGACGCCCCCAATGTTGGCTTTCTTGGGAGGGTGTGCCAGGTGGCAGGAGCAACTAATGTGGAAAGCCGTGCCATGACTCATTTATTTATTTATTGAAATGGTTCACCAGGAAAGCCACACCGAACAAACAAGTTGCTTGTGGATCAAGGGGGACAGAGTGCTCGGTGGCAGGAGCCGACAAGAACCGTAACTCCAGCCATGTGCATTACTATGCACTGTAATGCACATGGCTGGAGTCTTGTCAGTTGTTGCCAACAGGCAGAAACATGTCTGTGTTGCTAGTTGTGAGGGAGGGGGAGGTGCCGCTGCAGTGGCAAAACTGTTCGTGATTGCAATGACAGATTCGTTTCAACTCCTTGGCCCTCTTTGAAGCTGCTGTCATTGGCAGCTTCCCCATTGATTGGTGGCTGAGGGATGTGCCAAATAAAGTGTCCTCTGCATTGGCCACAACACTAACACACCTCTGAAATGGTACTATCCCAGTATGTTTCTTGTGTGCTGCTTGTGCAAGCAAACATAAAAAAGCAGCACACTCCAGACCAAAGTATAGGGCACTTACTTAGAAGTGCATTTGATGAGGAATTCTGGTTAACTACACCTATGTATCACCTGTCTCGTGGCTTCCATTATACTTTAGTCTTGTGTGTGCTTTTTTTCCTTGTTGTGTCAACACTACTGTAGCCCTCACCTTGGTGGGTATCATTCACACCTATGTTATCTCCTACCTGGTGCCATTACGTGTTAAAAAAAACAGTTTTCCTTACAGTCTATCTTTTGTTTTTCATTTCTTATATACCGTGTATGGCAGAGTATCAGATCATGATATTATATAGTTAGTTTTTGTTGAGTGGAAAAGGACGGGCAGGAAATTCTGCCTATTTTCAGGCTCATACCAGGGGGGATACAGATGAAAGCCAACTGAAACTGAACCAGATTAAGCTTTTGGTGGTATTTTTAGTAAATGGGGGAGTCTGTCCAGGACACCCGGGAAATTCCTCTACTCTTGGTAGGGGGTGCTATCCTGTAGGTGTGTGGTGGACGTTCACTCTGGAACCTGACGCAGAGGGATGCGGATCGGTCGGTGATTCTCCGGCGGGCATGGTTGGTGCTGATAGTAGGGACCGACAGAGATGGAGCATGTCAGAAGTAGGACCCGAGGGGTTGACTGATGTGGTAGAGGAAGCAGAGCTACAAATGACTCTGCATAATATGATTTGTGAGGCTACGCATGTCTTTCAGAGAGAAACCCACAGACTGCAGGAAGAAAAAAAGAGAAAAAGGATGGCTAGTGTTTCTCCTTCCCAAACTCCCTCCACTTCAAACATTTTTGTGGGATCTCAGGTGAGTGTACCGCCAGACCAGCTGCTGCTTTCCCCCAGCGATAGCATGAATTTCCCTATGAAGTTATCATTGCCAGGGGATGTGGGCTGGTCAGTGGAGTCAGCTCTACGACGATCAGGCTGGGTTCAAAAACCAGATGGTTCTTGTGTTGTGGACCCGAAGTTTGAGGTGGGTCCAGAGCAGGTAGGCCTGGCGTAGGCCTCGGGACAGATTCTGCAGTGCTTGGACTTGGATCCAGGAGAAGAACAGAGGCGTTCATTGCCTGTCACTTCTCCCTCATTTTCTCCCCTGGTTTCTGTGGGTAATGAGGAAATTCCTGATGTTTTGTCTAATAGGACTCCATCGGAGTCTGGGGGGGTAGATTCCCTTCACGATGCTGCTCAGCATAATGTTGTTATTCAGGACACAGTGCCAGGACAGGATCCATTACTACTACCAGAAAATATTCCTCAGAAGCCTTTTTACGCAGGCCTGTTTCACAAGCCTGTGGGCTGGCTAGGAGGAGGAATGCTATTCGATTTAATTATTTGGGAGGTATGGCTGAGTTACTGGACAGGTATTATGGGGGCAAGATTTTACTGAACCAGTCCTTAGGTTTTTCACCTAATGAAGTTTATGCACTTATTCATGCACCTGGAGAACATACCTTCGATGTGAGTTTTTGGACTCCGGCTGTTTTAGAAAGCTTCTGGACTAAATACTCACTTCTAAAAACCAACCGTCTTTGGACACCATTTCAGGTTTTCCCCTGACTAAGCTTCCCATATTATTACTGTATTATTTCAAAATGAAGGTGTCAGCATTTCAGATATTTTATTCTGGTTAGACAAATGGTGTGATGTTCAAGGCACCCCAGAGCCTACTATTGATACAGAGGGTTTTTGGAATGGTGGCTGGTGAATTAAAGTAAAATTGTTTACTGTGGATAATGACTTTCAGCATCTGCAAAATTGTTTTTTCATAGGCAGAGACAAGGGATTTCTTTTTTATCCTGGACAGCCCCATAAATGCCATAAATGTGGTTCAATGCGTCATATTAGCACTTCCTGTGACAAAATTTGTTGCCTTCATTGTGGTGATATGGGGCACGTTAGTGCTGAATGTGATAATTCTCCTACATGTAATTTTTGCGATGAACCTGGACATACCTTCACTGAGCATCCTCTTGCTGCTCGTAATACATCTGAAGCTGATTTTACAGTACAACATTATTATATTAATATGGCCCAGGTGAGAAGAGTGCCTCCAGACCCTAGACACTCTAGACCTCCCCGGAGTTCGGCCACACAAATCCCTCCTGTGGGCCCTGAGGCTCAGGACTGTGGTATGGTCCCTCGTATGACTCCTTGTGCTTCTGAGGTGATGGAACCTCTGTTGAGAGATGTCCGAGACCACTCTTTACCTTTGGAGAAAGGGGACATGGCACCTCCACCACCCCCTGTGTGTCTATCAAAGGTAGCCTCACATACTGGTTTGAGCCTTCCTCAGACCACGGGAATTGCTACTGATATTACTTTGTCTAATTCTTATGGGATTCTGGCTGTAGAGGATAATTCAGTGGATCTGGATTCCGATGCTGCCTCTAAATCTTCCTCACAATGTGACCCAGTATTTGATATGGACATAGGCAAATCTGAGGGGGAAGAAACTGAAGAAAAAAAGTGGGCTTTGGATGGGTTTATGTAAAAGTGCCAGGAGAAAACAGCTGCCCACTTGATTTTGACTTTTTTCTGCATGATATGATTTGACTGTAGCCTCTGTAAATGTGGACAGCATTCGTACTGAATATAAAAGCTTGGCCACTTATGACATATTTTCACATTTTAAGGGAGATATTATATTTTTTCAAGACACAAGATTATATACAATTTCTGACTTTGATAAGGCTTCACAAACACGGACGTGGGATCCTTGTTTTTGGTCAGAAGGGGGTTGGATCTTTGTTCTGGGGTTGGAATTTGTTTTTTGACCTCTGATATTTTAGTGACAGAGATTGTTGAAATTGAGGTTGGCAGATGTCTTTGCTTGATGTTACTATACAAAAATCATATTTCAGGCTTTTAAATGTATATACGGCCCAAGTTAAAACTGACCGCATTGCATTATTGGAGAATATTAGGCCACATTTACTGAATAGACGTAATGTTCTTTTTGGTGGGGATTTCAATATTAATAGAATGGTATGGGATAGGGGGGCCAAAACCCCAAATTGAATTGTGATTCTAATTTTTTGAATGACCTATTGAGTCTCACAGGGCTGATTGATGTTTTTCAGTCTAATTCACAGGATGTAGTATATACTTATTCTTCGGGATCTTGAAAATCCCATATAAACTATTGGTTTGTTTCTCCTAACTTGAAATTTGGCTCACGGGTTGCAATTCCTGTGGCAACTTCCGATCATGTGCTTTTACAAGTTACTTTTTCAAATTTTCCAGATATCGCAAAATATCCTGGTTACTGGAAACTGAATTTATCATTGTTAGATTTTCCAGACGTTAAGGAAGGTTTTGTTTCTTTATTATTAGCAAGGCAATCTGTGTGTTTTTTGTATGACTCAACACAGGACTGGTGGGATGATATGATGACTGATATTCAACAGTATTTTAAACAGATTGGGCGATCAATGGGTAAGGTAAAATGTGATTCATATAAAGTGGTGAAATTTCAGTTAGAGAAAGCGTATTGTGATTTACAGCGAGGTTTACAGGTAGATTTGAAAGTGGTACAGGCTTTGAATAGGGAATTGGTTAAGCCACAATATGAGAAACGGAAGGTTTTGGACAGTGCCCAAAGATTTGGGGTCTCCGGTGCTCAGGGAGCAATGAATCCCTTTGAACAATGTGATAGGCATAGGAAACACAAAGAAATGAAACAAATATTAACATCTTTAAGGTCTTTGGTGTCTTCTCATGATGATGTTCTGGCTGTATTAGATAACTATTTATTGACTTCTTTTAAAGTGGATACTTCTGTGACTGAACAGAAAATTACTACTTGGTTGTCTGGGGTAGTCGTGTATTGATTCCCAAAGATTTGTTTCCAGTTTTAATACAAGTATTTTGCAGTTAGAATTGGACACAGTAATTAATTCTTTACCTAAAGGTAAAACCCCTAATGGAGATGGTTTGGTAAATTAACTTTGCCCTTTGATTTTTTTCTATTTAAGGTCTGAACTTGTCACTTTATTTCAGACTTGTTTGGATACTGGTATTATCCTTCAAATTTCAATCAGGGTCTGGTGATTTTTTTGTTCAAATCTGGTGCTAGGGAGGATTTATGTAATTGGAGACCTATAACCCTTCTTAATTCAGACTGTAAGATTATGACAAAATTATTGAGTAATAGGGTAGCGGTGGTTTTGCCTCATATTATCCATTATTCACAGTTTTGTTCAGTTATGGGTTGCACTATTTCTGATGCTTTGATTTTGTTATGTGAGGTGCTTGATAGGAGTTCTATGAATGACATTTCTGGGTTTTTACTGAGTTTAGATCAAGTAAAGGCATTTGATAGGGTGTCACATGATTATGTATGGTCCTGTTTAACTTATTATGGTTTTCCTGCTCCTTTTATTTCCTGGTTAAAGGGTTATTATGGGTCAGCTGTTATGGCCCCTTATGTGCATGGCAGAATTGGAAAGTTTCAAGCATACAGGAGAGATGTACGACAAGGTTGCCCTCTTAGCCCTCTATTATATATTCTTACGTTGGATCCTTTGTTAAGGCAATTAAAGGAGGCTATTCATATTAGTGGTATTTCACTTCATAGCGATATGGCTGAACTTACTACCATTGCTTATGCAGATGATTTATATATTTTATTATCAGATTTTCTGTCTAGTGTTGCTACAGAATTGGTTTTGAATAGCTTTATGATAGGTACGGGGGCAAGAATCAATTTTCATAAGAGTAAATGTGTTTCCTTAGGAGACACAGGAGGCCCTTTTAAGGGGATTATGGGAATTCCAGTGTGTTGTTCAGAAATAAAGATTTAAGGTATTTTGGGGGGGATTGATCAACCGGAGGTTTATAATTGAAATTTTATTATCAAAGCTGCACAATTCAGGGTTCATACCTGGAATAAAATGGAGAACGGCAAAATTAAAGAGGGTCTATATGATTAAAATTTATTTATTGGATATGTTTTTGCATTTGACTGCTGTTTATGCGTTACCTAGTAGTTTGGAATGCATGATACTCAGTATTTTTTTTCAGGCGATCTGGGGTAACTGTTTAAACACCATTAAGAAAAATATCTTATACTTGAACAAAAACCAAGGTGGTTTAAATATGGTTAATCCTGGATGTTGAGGAGGCCAGGGAGTGGGTCGCATCCCCTGCCTCAGCTTTAGCAGAGAGAGACCGAAGAATTTTGTTATGCGACAGGACTTTCTGAACTTATAACTCAGACAGATCAAACAACAGTATATACTGAACATCAGCCTATGGACACTACCACAGCTACAGTAAATTTAACTAATCATCCCCCAGAAACTGAACTACTTATCTTACAAAAACTAATGCAAGTAGAGGAGGAGCGTTTTAAAGCCAGACGGCTTGAACTGTCAATTGCCTTGAGCAAACTTCGAACCCTGGAGAATGGGGAAAAAATAATGGACCTCTTCAGCAATGAAGCCATTGGTGGTAGTACACATGTAGCAATGACAGCTGAATTAGAAAAACAAAGATTCTCCCAAATGCAAACAGAGCCCAGCAATGATGGCATTATCTTTCAAATGGTCCTGCAGGACCAAAGTAATGTCACTGTCTTTATGTTTGTGGCTGCTGTAAAGCCGGGGAAAAATAAACAACAAGATGCCCAACGCCAGTCAGTTTTGCAATTGGGAGTACCCTGTAAGCCAAATGCTTGGCCAATTGATTCCAAACAGTTAATTTCAGAGTGGGAAAGAATACACACGGCAAACAAGAAAGTCTCCGGTAAAAAGTTACATGAGTTGCAAATTAAGGCGGGCAAGACATCAGCCGCTCCAGGCTCAGGAGGACAGCAAACAATGACCAGGAATCAGGAGATTGTGGCTACAACAGCTGTTTCTATGACAAAAATGACAGGGAGTAATGCTGCAAGTAAGGTCTCACCACAGGTGTCAGGGGCTCTGTCGAGAAGGGCAGTTACAAGGGTTAGTGCTCCTAGCATAAGACTCCCCCAGGCAAATGACAAAGGCAGTTATCCTGTACAGACTCTAACAAAAGCCACGGTTGGCACACAGGATCCAGGAGCTACTGAGGCAGTTTTAGAAAAAGAACTCAATAAAAAAAATGCTTACTGTTGCAGATGATGGCTGAGGATGAAGATCATGGTAAACAGAAAAAAGAAGAGATTAGACAGGAGAGATATTTTGATGCTTTCCCACAGGAATATTCACTTGGATTTGAACAACTCCAGCGATAGTGCTACAGAGGAGAACCAGCTGCAGACCACAAGTAAGTGCAAGTCGCAGTCAGCAGCTGGGGTAGTGCAAGCAGTGTTAGACATTCAGCCCCCCATCAAACATGATAGCTCTTGTACTTCTGAATTGGCATTGTGAGCAGCAGGCTGGCTGCAGTCCACAGATGGCAAATGGATTCCCGAGCCAGCATGGGATCCGTGTCTACATTCTCAGTCTGTTGATACCCCAGAGTGGCATCCAGAGGTGGACTCTAATTCAAAGGTACATTTTGGTTTTTCCACTGCTATTAATGAACAATTGCCTTCAAATAGTTCAAATACAGAAGCTGCTCCTGTATATCAAACATTGGGGATAGAAGCAGTTGAATCAGACCATACTGTTTCACCAGTTACCAAGATAACTGAAGGAAAAGTGGGAGCAGATACTACCTCCACTTTGCACCTGAATAACCCCGAACCTACAACTACTGAGGCTGTAACCTCTGTGTCTACTAACACTACACCTTTATTGGACTTGGCACAAGCAGGGCCAGTCCCATGGTTAGTCATTTCTAAAAGTTCAAGCTTTGAAATTCCAGCTCACTCCCCCCCCCCACCCCCCAATGTTTGTTGTTGGAGCTCTTTAAAAACAATAGAACAGAACCTCTACCAAGAAGTCATGCGGTTTGTTTAAGGTACAAAGGGGGGTTGGAACCTAGGCCTGATAGGCAATACATGGGAAAACAACTCATCAAGGATTCTCGTCATTTTTTTCCCCGCAGATGTGTTTACGTTTATTCACATTTCAGGGGAAGACACTTTTGATGTTAATTTTTGTACTCCACAATTCCTGGATCAGTTTTGGTATCAATACAATCAATTGAAATTTTCTCAGTTATTGACCCCCTTCACTGCAATTCCCTTAACCAAACCTCTAATTAAAATGGTCATTATAATGTTTCAAAATGAAAGTGTGCCAGTGAATGACATTCACCACTGGCTTCAACAAAAATGTAAAATCTTAAGTGCTCCTGAAGCCATTTTAGATGGAGAACATTTCTGGACTGGAGGGTGGAAATTCAAAGTGAAACTCAGTCAGAGGATGGCATTTGTCACCTGCCAAACTTCTTTTTTCTTGACCTTGATCAGGGAGTTTTCTTTTATGCAGGGCAGCAAAAAGCTTGCTACTGGTGTGGTACACACACACATCTTTCAAGTGTGTATGACAAATTGCGACCAACGAGGTGGCCCATAATAGCTTTAAAGTGCCCATGGGCAGCAGCAAACACATCTGACACTTTAAACCCTGATGATCTGATTAATAAAGCTCAGGCTGATGTGGTCACACCTTTGGATACACCCCTACCACCCCTGCCACCACCCCCAACTAAACCAGAAGTTCAAGAACAGGCACTGCAAGTGACTACACCAAAGCATATGGAGGGCCTTCCGTCAGACATGAAAGATACAGTAGAACTCACAGAGGACTTCCAGCCAGTATGCTACTCTGACCCTCAGGTTGAGGAGTCTAGGGAGCAGCAAACAGACATGCTGCCACCTTCTCCATGGGTAGCTTCCCAACCTCATAGAAGATCCATCAAAAATATTAAACAAGATGAACCTCCCCAAAAGTTTGAAACTCAAAACCCATTTGGAGTGCTAGCAACCTCAAACAGGAGAGACTCAGAAATGGAAGAGGGGGTATCTGACACACAATCCATTGTGTCTGACACAGCACAGCCAGTTGAGAAAATGTATGAAAGGAAAAAGAAAAGGAGGAAAAAAATGCTAAACATAGGGACTAGCTGATGCACTTCACTGTTGTAGCCTCTATTAACTATTGCAGTTTAAGGAACAATAGAAAAAGATGGGCAGTGTACCAGCTGGCCCCAAGATAATGCCAGTAATATCCCCTTGGTGCAGGAAACATGGATGGGATCATTAGCTCAAATGTCTCATTTTAAATCTGAATGGCTATGGGGCCCATCAAACTGGTCCTTCAGTCCCAAAAAAGCCGATGGGATAGGGGTTGTGTTTACAGGGAATAGGTTATCTGTTTTTAAACTTATTGACCTTATTCCTGAGAGAGTTCTGATTATAGATGGCTACTGGAATAATGAACCCTGCAGAATAATTAACATGTATGCCCTTCAAATTAAAGTTGAAAGGGTTAGTTTGTTTGAAGGCATTCAACCCTTTTTAGTCACAGCTAAAGTAATTAGACTGGGTGGAGATTTTAATTACAGTATCACTGTACTCAGAGGACAGAATTTTATGAAAAATATTTCTTGTGATTCTCATGCATTTCACAAATGTATTTCTACTGCAGAATTGATCAATTGCACTGATTCCATGACTACAGATCCAAAATGTACTAATCAAAGAGCCCAATACACTATTTTGATAGATTATATTTTCAGTTCTTTTTTTTTTTTTTTTATGGTATGGCTCAGTATGGGTTTATTCAGCTCTATCCATCCATGATTTTTCAGTCAGTAAAGATTGTGCTGAATTCCCTTCATTATCAAACATACCAACCTACCTACCTACCCAAGGGTCTAAAAATTACATTCTAATTTAAATCTGATTAATTAATATTACAATTCCTAACTATTTCCTGAAACAGGTTCTATATCAAGTTATATAAATCTATTTGATAATTTCTCATATAATGTGTACGTTCTAATATCATCACCTCCCTCATATAATTAACTCACATCTGAAGTACTGGTGGTTCGGGGTCCTTCTATCTTAATAAAAAACATTTTTGTGCAATGATCATTGCTAATGTATAAATTATTCCAGTAAATCAGAAGAGTTAAATACTAATAACAAAGTTGCCTGAGGGGTAATTTTCACATTCTGTTTATGTGTATGATTCAAGCATTGAAAAATGCTTGGCCAAAAATTAGACAGTTTTGGACACAAGTAGAGTAAATGGACACACTACAGAACTGTTTTTGAAAACCATTTTTAAAACCAGTTTAGCTAAACCATTTTAGTGCAGCCACCCTACTCAGTAACCATTTTTGAAAACGGTTTAGTGTGGCCACACTGCTAGTGTTAAACCTGTTTTCCTTGTAACTATTTTATGTGAAGTCCAACACACAGAACTGTGCTTGCCTGGACACACTGCAGCTAGAACTGTTTTAGTTAAACCATTACAGCTTAAAACACTTTTACTCCTGGACAGACCCGCAAGTGAAACCATGCTAGCTCTAAAACGTTTTTAAAAATGGTTTTAAGACTAGGTATCTAGCTGGGTTTAAAAACACTTCTGTTAAAATGTTTTAAGGGGATTGTAGTCTGTCTGCAAACAGTGCTAGGGGGATTTAAACTGTTTTAAGGCACTTAAACCATTTTAAGTTCCCCAGTGTGTCCAGGGCCTTAAAGTTCCAGAAGTACACCCACAGCAAGGACAATTGGAACTGATCGTAATATTAATAGTATGTAGTTTTGAAGGAGTAAAATAAACTCTATATGTAGCGTTATATTGTATTGACTGCAATTTAAATGTTTTTTATATTAACAGATGGAGCTTTCAAAATTTCTTGTCATAAGGCATCAGTAATAATTATTCCAAGTTTTTATTGCCATTTAGCCTTTAATTTAGCTAAATCACCTTCTACCTGATCTTGAAGTATATTATAAATTGCTGCTATTAATGTACTATTACTGACTCTACTTAATAGAGCCTCATATAAAGATTAGTTTTTCCACAATACTGATCTACCATTAATTTCTTTAATATAACACTTAAGCTGGTAATATTGAAATATAGTACCCTTACTTAAGTGATATTCCTCACTTAATTGATCAAATGTTTTCATCCCCCCTCAAACAAATGTCCAAATATTGTAATACCCTTATTACACTAAATCTTATACGTTTTATCCATTAAAAATATGTTAAATGCAGGATTACCAAATAGAGGAGTATCTTCAGATATCCCTATCTTATTATCCATCAACCTATGTGCTGCATACAATGCTTTTAACATAGTTTGAGTGGATAGATTACTAATACACTTCTTTATTATTAAGTCCGTTCATTTGTTATATGGGACAAACAAGACATTTTTTTTTAAATTAACTTACTGAGATCCTGTTCTATAGAGCTGGATAAGGTAGCCATCAAATCTTGCTTAATCCAATTCCAGATTACGCTAATTTGCGCAGCTAAATAATATTTATAAAAATCCTGGAGAGCCATTCCTATATTTTCATTTATAACAATTTGATGGTACAATCTACAGAATTTATACCAGTAGAATTTTCAGATCATTTGATGGTCAGAACTGGAAACTGAACATCAGTATGCTTTCTGATCCTAGTATATAGGAGCACAATAAGCAACTATTAAGAGCATGAGTACTGGTTTTTGATTTATGCGTCGATGTAGGTGAGTGGTGGCAAGATACAAAACATGATATTCAAAAAAGTTTTCAGTCCTTTGGAAAACGTAGTGCCAGGCTTCAATTTTTTCATTATTTGAAATTACATTCTCAGCTCCAACATACTGTCTATTACCCTGCACTCAAAGGGTAATTTGTTCCCCCAGATAAAGCTTATTTAAAACAGAAATGAAAAATCTCCAATACGATAGAGCTAGCATGATCTGAGCAGAAATTACTTATGGCACCCTGAAAAAAAAAACACTTGGATCCATGTGATGCCTGTAAAATAAAGAGAAATGTGACCACTTTTTATTCCTTACAAAATGATAAGGGGGAACTAGTGACCTCCCCACATGAAATCACAGAAATTGTTAGCTGGTATTTACACTTGACTAATATGTCCAATACTACCCCTGAACAGGAAATTTCAGGTTATCTTTCTAATTTAAAACGTCAATCTATAATAAAGGAGAATTTGAAATACTTAACTACATGGATTTTGGTACAAGAAATTACTGAATTTATTGGATCTTTGAAGGTAAAAGCTACCCCAGGAGGTTGATGGCTTACCCTATGAATTTTATAAAACTTTCACATTTGAAGTAGCATTATGTCTAGACAAAGTATTTGATTATTTTTTAAATCAAAGGAAATCAGTGCCCACTTATTTTATGAAAGGTATACTTATATTTTTATTTTAAGGGACACTGTCAACCTTTATTGCATCATATCATTTCTAGTTAAAACCCCATGTTTTATGATAGCTTACCATCTCTAAAATTCATTGATGTTGATGGTTGTTTTACCTGCCTCTTTGCTTAATCAAATTGAAATGCATGCTACTGTATATCATAGAATCATAGAATTATAGAAGGCTGTCAGCAGATATGGACCTCTAGGTCCATCTAGACTGCCTGTAGCCCCTCCCCCAGGAGGATTTCCTCTGTCCCTTTGTAACCTGCACTCTGCCTTCCAGTCCCATGTGCATGTCCCAGGCCCCTTTGAAGCTCTCCACTGTATCCATCCCCACCACCCACTCTGGCAGCCTATTCCATGGCTATACCACATTCTTGGTGAAGAACTTGCCCTGATGTCCCCCTGAACCTTCCCCTCTCCAGTTTGTGAGTATGCCCCCTTGTGGAATTGCTCTTACTCAGTTTGAATAAGCTGTCAACCCTCACCCTGTTTATGTCCTTCAAGTATTTGAATGTCTCCATCATATCCCCCCTCTCCCTCCTCTCCTCCAGCGAGTACAGGCCCAGCTCTCCCAACCTCTCCTCATATGGCCTCCCCTGCATCTCCTGCACCATTTTGGTCTCTCTTCTCTGGATCCTTTCCAGCCAGTCCATGTCCCCTTTCATTTATTGCCTCCAGAACTGGACCCCATATTCCATGTGTAGTCTGACCATGGTTTTGTAAAGCATTTTGTATCGGTATAAACAACCTTGTTTTGTTTCAAATCCTGTATCTATTCTTATTACATATTTTCTTAACATATGAAACATCCCCACACAGTGCAGCCACTCATGATGCAATAGTCTCCTCTACTCCCACTGCATCATAAGTGGCTATATTGTGTTGGGGATGTCCCTAGGTCCTGGAAAGATGCAGTGAAAATTGATCAAGGAATGTAAATACACATGTTTTCGTATGGTACCACCAATATGATGGACAGTCTGTTTCTCACTTTTTAAAAGAAAAAAGGAATTCAGAATCAAACAACCAGCTACGTTAGCAGTCTTTACAGAATGTAACCAATCATAATGTGATTTTTACACTAAGGATACTTTTAGGATTAAAGGGGTTGACAGTGCCCCTTTAAATCAAGGAACAGACAATTCAAAATTGGAGACCTACAAATCTGTTAAATACAGATTTTAAAATCTTATCTCAGATCCTGCATATTAGACTATGGAAAGTGGCATCTTCTATAATACATCCAACACAATTTTGTGGTCTACCTGATAGAACAATTCAAAATCCCTTAATCATTCTTAAAGAAGTGTGGGAATTTTTCAATAAAATGAAGGACACAGGTTTTCTCATATCCTTACACCAAAGAAAGGTGTTTGATAGGATTAATCATGTTTTTCTTTACAGAGTTCTGCAAACATATGGAATACTGTATGCTTTTATAACATGGTTAAAATTGCTCTATGATAATGCTATCCTTAGTCCAGTTATTTTAGGTCAAGCAGCTCCACAAATTAAGATAAGGGAAGGGTTAAGACAGGGCTGCCGCTTAAGTCCCTTGTTATATATTTTTTCTTTAAATCCACTTTCAGAAAAAAATAGCTTAAATAAGTGAATTCTAGGACTTTCACATAACTTTCCCA
This sequence comes from Neoceratodus forsteri, assembly GCA_016271365.2. Classification (NCBI taxonomy): domain Eukaryota; kingdom Metazoa; phylum Chordata; order Ceratodontiformes; family Ceratodontidae; genus Neoceratodus; species Neoceratodus forsteri. The sequence continues at coordinate 1,396,056,566 of CM028129.1, read as the reverse complement.
ATGATGAGGGTAAATTAGTGCCTTACACTGATGACACAATTCTGCTATTGAAAAACATGGCTAGTATTTATGAGGAAAGCAACAAAAAGGACACAGCACTAACACTTCTATAACAAATCTGTATTTAACTCACATGAATGTAGAAAGAGAAAAATACAGTGGTATGATTCAAGCATTTATTGTAACTTATGTGAAGAATCTTCCCATTCCTATCGAGAGTGTCCTTGGGCCTCTCACAATAATGCTGAGATGCCACATGAGAGTCAAGATGAGACTGTCTCTAAGGCCATTGCAATGCTCAGTCTAGGCCTCAATTTAGGCCTTTTTCTCAAGAACAGTCCTTCCCCCTTACGTTCTCCTGTGGCTCAAACTGTACACATAACCCCTCCTGTGTCTCAGGTTGACTTGGATGCGGTTCGGTCAGTTTCTGATTCTGCACCGGCTGAGGAAAATATGGTACCCTGTCTTGACCTATGGCCACTGTGGACAATGTGTTACAGTCTGAAAATACTAGTGCACCTAGTACTTCTACCTAAATGTGTGACCCTAAAGATGTTATGCCCCCTCCAGAGGATTCTGACTGGGTTCCAGTGGGTACTCATAGGCAGACCAGAAGTTCTACTACTAAAGGGGTACCTGCTTTTTCAGAAGCCCAGTCTTCTGATTTAATTTCTAAAAACAGATTTTCTGTGTTACACAAATGAAAACAGGCTACAGAGACTGAAGATGATTCTGATGCTTCCTCTGTGTCCTCTTCTCAGGTGGACATGTTAACTGATACTGATCAGCTTTCCAGAGATGCCAAAACTATTAGGAAAAAGAAGTGCAAAATGAAATCACTGGGGAAAGGGAGAGGTAAAAAGAAGTCCTGATTTTTTTTGTTTTAATGGAGGATATTTTGTCATTTGGCAGTTTAAATGCCAACAGCCTGAAAAATCCTAAAAGAAGATGGGCTATTTTTTCTTTCCTTACCTCTATTACACTCCATATTGTTTTTTTACAAGATGTCAGACTTCACTCGCATAGGGAGACTAGTCAGGCATCTCATGATTGGAGGGGTGGATTATCTTTCTGGTCTCTTTCAGAAGAGGTGTGTGCAGGAGTAGGTATTCTTTTTAATAATTTAGCGGTACAAGTCATCAGACTTATTGACCTGATCCAGGGTCAGGTCCTTATTCTGGATGTTATTATTCAACAACAAGAATGGAGATTGATCAACATTTATAACTCCCAGATTAAAACACAGAGAATAGCTACTTTTAAAACTATTCAGCCTTTTCTCCATTCATCTAAGTCAATAATTTTTTGGGGGACTTTAATTGTATTTTATCTCTTTTGGATAAAACAAGGGTAACACAAAAGTTATATACTGACTCAGATTTTTTTAACTCATTATATACCAAAGCTAACCTTATTGATGGGGCTTTATTTGGTTCCCAGCCTCCTGCACACACATTTCTTCGTGGAAGATTAACCACAAGGATAGATTACTTTTTATTTCAAACTGGTTGCCGGGTGCTCAGTATTCAGTTATTCCCTGTGAACACTCTGACCATTGTTTGCTGATTTTATCTTTGGGTCATCCTATTAATAAACCTGACTCTCATAATTTTTGGAAAATGAATATTTCGGTTTTAGAGGAGGAACATGGCTGGCAGGAATTGTACATGGTTCTTCAAGACAAAATTTCTGTGTTTGAAATATTTGAAAATCCTGCCTTTTGGTGGCAGGACACCAAAATGGAAATTAGAAAATTTTGCCAAAGGTTTTCTAAATTCTGTTCTTCTAGTCGGTATCTTAAATATTTGAATTGCCATCATCAGTTGCAGAATTTGTTGTCCTGGCAAACTGAATTTCGTTTAGATTATTCTGCCCAGATTCGGCAATTAAAAGAAGAAATGTGTACTTATCAGTATGATAGGTCTACCTCCCTTTTTTTTAGAACAGAAATATGGTAGTAAAGGGGCAGCCAAAGTGGTTAACCCTTTTGACAGTAACCAGCAAGTTCAGTCTAAATATATGCCATCATTAATCTCACATGATGGCACCCAGATTTCTGATAATAATGATATTGTGAAAGAGGTTTCTTATCATACCCAGATTTTGTATGGTCAGGAATTCAAGCCACATGACTGGAATTCTTTTTTTGATTCCTTACATATTCCTACATTATCCCCTGAAAGTGTCCATGATTTAAATCAGCCTTTCACTAGTGCTGAAGTAGATTCTGTAATTAGTCACTTAAAAAATACTGTGACCCCTGGTCCAGATCTAATTCCAAATGAGTTCTATAACAAAAAAGCAAAAACTGTGCTTTTACCTTACTTAACAGCTGTATTTAATGTAATTGTTTAGGGAATATTGCCAATACCTGCAGCATTTGCAGATAGTATTTTAATTTTTTTATTTAAAAATAAAAATAAAGAGTATTTAGACAATTGACTTCCTATTAGTCTTCTGAATTCAGATTGGAAAATCTTATGTAAACTTATTTCGGTTAGACTTTCCAATATTACCCAGAAAGTAATTTTTCATACTCAAACATGTGCTGTCTCAGACCGCTGTATGATTACTAACTTAAAAGTGATAAGGGAAGTTTTTGATGGGTTAGGTACACAGGGGTATGTAATCAGTTTAGATCAATCAAAAGCTTTTGATCGAGTTCCACATAATTATTTGTTTGCAGTCCTGGAACGGTATGGGGTGCTGCAGGATTTTATCTCTTGGATTAGAAATATGTATAAATATGCCTCCATGACTCCGGTAGTAAATGGTTTAAAGGGATCTCTTATCCAGATAAAAAGCGGAGTACGTCAGGGTTGTCCCTTAAGTCCCCTTTTATATGTTTTTTCTATAGACCCTCTTCTTAGGAAACTGAATACTGACACTTCCATCAGACATATTTCTGACAAATCTGCCCTGGTTTTTCCTAGTGCTCTGGCTTATGCGGATGATATCTGTATTTTAATAGCAGATCAGGCCTCAGGCATGTGAGCCATCGAGATTGTGCAGTCTTTCTCGTTAATCTCTGGGTCTACTTTAAATACTCAAAAAAGTTTTGGCACTGCTGTACAGATTCCCTTACAGGATGTTTATACTGAGATTGGGGGGATATCTATTAGGTCTGAGAAGATGCAGATTCTGGGTCTTTCTTTTGGAATACCTTTAGTAGCAGAAAGTAATGGGCTTTCCTCTATTTCTGTTGCAGAAGATAAAATTACAAAATGGAAATCTTTTCCTATGTCTAGTAAAAAACGTATTTATATGTTGAAAACATTTATTATTTCCATTTTTTATTGGTTAGTTATATTTTTCCTCTTCCACTTCATTTAGAAGCACGTCTGTATAATTTATTTTTTCAACTATTATGGGGCAGTAGGTTGAACCCTGTTAAAAGAATACTTACTTACTTATTGGCCTATAAAACAAGGGGGTCTAAATATGGTTAATCTGGTTTTGTTTTTCTTTACTATTTTTGTACATTCAAATGTTTACCCTTGCATAGCTGGTCATCAGGAGTTTTGGGTACGGAGTTCCACTTCCAGATCCCAATATTTTATAGATAAGTGGAGAGCACCAACCTGGAAGCCTTTTACTAAGATTCCACAAGGGACTTCTGGGTATATTGTCAAGCTTTTTAAAAAAATAATGCAGTGGCATGTATCCAGTCAGGTGCTGGATTTGCAAAACAGAAAGCTTCTGTATTCCTTCGTTTTGAATAGAATATTTTTGTCAACACCTATTTTGACCTGCCTTTTGACAGTCAGTGTTTAACTAAACAATTACTGGATGGTAGGATTCTGGTTAAAATGTGGGACACTTTATGGCTGTGCTGTCACAAAAAGTTAAATGTTAAAGGGAATCAAGCCCATAAACAGCTGGAAGATCGGTTTTGTGTTAGGGAGTCCTGTGTTTGCCAAGTGGAAACTATGGTGCACCTTTTTTGATTGTCCTTTTATAGAACCATTATGGGCTCAGTTGGCACAGGAGTGGTCTTTACCCATGTTTGCGAATATAACATATTCAGATCTGGTATATAGGAAATTTGGGCTGGACTGGAAAGTATTTTATCCTGGTATTCTTAGAGTCCTTTTTGTGATTTTCAAATGGTGCATTTGGCACAATAGATGTCTGTTTGTACTTCAGCAAAAACAAACTTCATTAACTGGGTTGAAATGACTTATTAGGAAAGAAATTGCACATGTTTATGAATCAGAGAAAAAGGCATTACCAGCAGCTTTAGTTGCATACTGGTGGAGGGCACTTCCTTTAATACTTTTTGAAGGGGTTACTTAAAAAAAGAGAATGTGTTAGTTTTGAAACCTCCTGTATTACTCTTAGTCTGTTCATTTATAGAATGTATATTACCTTTCTATTTTTTTTTTGTAGGTTATCTTTCTATTTTTTCTGAGTTATTGTCTTGATTTAATGTATTCTATTGTTTTTGTATAGTTTTTGATTTGTTATATTGTTCTCAATAAAAATTCCCTACTCTTTTCGATAAGTGCCATGGGATCTTTAACATCCACCTGAACTACCACCAATCCAGGCAGATGGGACCTCGGTTTAACGTCTCATCCAAAAGACGGCACCTCAGAAGTGCAGCACCTCTCTCATGCTGCACTACAGTGTCAGTACTGGGATATTAACCGAAGTGCCAGATGTGGGAACTGAACCCACAGCCCTCTGATCTCCTGGACTCAGAGGCAAGTGTGTTACCTACTGAGCCACTGACTCTGCTATGACACATGACATCAACTGGCGAACCATTATCTAGGGCCTTGCTTATTGGCTCAAAAAGTGAAAGAGATTAGTTTGACATGATCTTAACTGTGTAAATCTGTGTTGTGTAATATCAGTGAGCCCTGAATCTTGTATGTATTTTTTAATTGTTTCTTTAACGAACCCCTCCATAATCTTACCAACTATCGAATTTAGGCTTATTGGCCTATAGTTGGCAAGATCGAATCTTGAGCCCTTTTTGTGGATGGGTGTTACAATTTCCACTTTCCATTTAGATACTACAGTCCCCTCTGTAATAGATTTGTTAAACAGTAGTGTCAGAGGTCCTGCCAGTTCTGTGGACAACTCTGAGGATGGATGTTGCCTGGCCCTGATGATTTATTGGTCTTAAGTACACTTAGTCTTTGTTTCACATCCTCCTCCTTAATTATATTGTTTGTAGTATGATCATTTATTATTTCCTCTGCTGCTTTTTGATGTACTATTTTAGGCTGCAAGACCCCTGGAAAATATTGCTTAAATTCATCAGCCGTATCTTTTTCCTCGTCAATAATGTTGTTATTTATTTTAATTGACCCTATTTTTTGATGATTATCCCTGAGACGGCTTATGTAATTGTAGAATGTCTTTTTGTTTATTTATTGAATTTTGTTGACCGGGTAGGCCCACTAAGACTAGAAGCCCCTTTTTCAGGGGTGACCTGGGGGTGGGGATACAAATGGTAACCAACTGAAACTGAACAGGATTAAGCTGTTGGTGGTATTTTTAGTGAATGGGAGAAATTTGGCCAGGACACTGGGGAATTTCTACTACTCTTTTTCAATAAGTGCCATGGGATCTTTAACATCCACCTGAACTACCACCAGAACAGGCAGATGGGACCTCAGTTTAACATCTCATCTGAAATATGGCACCTCAGGATTGCAGCACCCCCTTCATGCTGCTCTACAGTGTCAGTATTGGGATATTAACCCAAGTTCCTGGTGTGGGGATAGAACCCACAGCCTTCTGATCTCCTGACCTCAGAGGTGAGTGTGCTACCTGCTGAGCCACTGACACTAACATTGTTTATTGTTTGTTTATGATGTCATAAACAAAGGCACTGTGAGGTAAACAGGGGAGACCCAAATGTTTTCAAATGTTTTCTATATATAGAATAGTGGATGAATGAACATCCACAACAAGGCTGTGTTTCCATCGAGGGAGTTGATGACATCAGAGAGACCTCGAAGCGAAGCTCGAGAGATCTCGAGCGATGTCATCAACTCCTCTGAGATGGAACGAGTTTTAGTTGTAGATGTTCAGCCATCCACATGTTTTATATAGTATATGTTTTTTTTTTTGTTTCTCATTAATTTATTGAAGTTACTTGCTGTGAGTGCTGCTCCATTCCCACTGGTGCTTCTGCTCGCTCCTGTTCCCGCCTCTGCCACTCTTGCTTGGTCCAGTCCTGCTTCTCACTATCACTTCTTCGCACTGCTGAATTTTAAAATTAGAAAAAAAAAAAATTTGTTTTTCCAAAAGGGAGCCATGTATGACTCTCCATGTCCCGACGCTGAATTCAAAGGTCGGTGGCGCCGCTGTCTGGCGCTCGCTAAATCGCGTCACCATGTATGTTTCTATTTTTTTACAGAGAGCCTCGGCAGAGCCAATCAGGTGGCAGGTCAAAGGTAAAAAGTTGTTGTACTATCGATGTGATGTCAGAACGACAGTACGACAGCTTTTTTGACCTTTGAACTGCCCTACAACAAGATTTCAGCAGTTGCTGAAATCCATGCACAACAGAAGTCACCCATATACTATACAGACTTTTTAAATGGACTAACAAGATGTGCTGTAAATTGTGGAAAGGAACATTGAAAATGAAAACATGTGTTTTATAGCAAGCTGTAACAGCGGAAATATCTTATTTCTGAAAACATATGCCGAAGTTCAGAGTTTCTCTTTAAGGAACATGAACAACAAGAACAATCCTAGCTGGGGCATTGCCCCTTGGAGTGACAACTCTAAGGTGTGGTCAACAGTAGTATATAGCATAGACATAATAAAAACCTTACCCAACGTTGTACATTTCCAGGGCAGCTGTGAGTGAGACACTCTTCACAGAATAAGAGTGTCTCATGCACAGTGGGAAGGAGCAGTCTGATTGGTCAGGAGTGCTCCCTTGATCTGTAATTAATGGTATTACTAATACTGCTATAATTTTGTACCCTTGTACTCATAAATATTGACTACACAGTGACGTGAAACTATAAAGAAGCAGTGCAATTAAAAATGTTTTATAGTTAGCTACTTTAATTAGTGATACAGTAATGGTGAATAGCAATTAGTTAAATGTTCAAAAACTATGTCATTTTAGTTGTAAATACAAATGTTAAGAGAAAAAGGTTTTTCACTGCTGCTTTAAAATTTGGGTCACAAAATACAGTTTTGAAAAAGAAAACACCACGCACGACAGCTTTTTGTTGGGCAATATTTATACAAATGCAGTTTATTTTTTTGTAAAATTAAAAAAAATGAATCTAAATAAAATAAAAATGTAAAAAATACATATATATATTTTTTAATGAAAAGACTCTGGACTGAAAGGTATGGCTACTGGCTCTACCTCAGGGCAAACGACATGAGCAAGTTCCTTGCTAGCTGCCATTGGGTGTAGAAGTCAGGTGATGTTGGGGAGAGAGGACAGGTGGATTAGTCATCCTCAGGTGGCTGCTGTTGGAGGACGACTGGTCCCTGTGGTGCAGGGAAGTTGAACAGCTAGTACAGGATGTCCAGTATCAAGTGACGAAAGAAAAGCTGCTGCACCCCTTTTTGTGTCACCTGTGGTTGTGCTACCATCATCTTGAGAGGACTGCCTGGTTCTCTCTGAGTCTGTTTGGTAAATTACTGATTCCATTGGCCAGTCAGTCAATAGAAGTGGAGAGAACCATGACATTCACCTCGAGATGGCAGCTGGAGCCAACAGTGACCCCTCAGGTTGGAGTTCTGTAAGAGAAGAAGAAAAGTACGAATAAATAGATGCAGTAAAAAGGATGTGGTAAGATACAGAGGGTGAAGGAGAAAGATGATGTAAGTGAAAGATTTAGATGTTAGATTCATAGTACTTATATGGATTCTCAAAGGCTTACATCAGGCATAACACAGTTGCACCAAACAGAATGACGCAAAGTGCGAGTTGTGCCAAACATTTGCGGCATGCATGTTTCTTGAATGCGGCTTGTGCCATGATGTAAACCTGATATGCCAAAGTCAACTTATGCTGCATTTGTGCCAAACACTGAGATATGCATTGGCATAAACCGACTACTGCCATAGAAAAGCAGCAGGTTTCCCATGTCGGGATTCTTGAAGCAATGCCATCTTTCGGATGAGACGTAAAACCGAGGTCCCATCTGCCTGAATTGGTAGTAGTTCAGGTGGATGTTAAAGATCCCATGGCACTTATCAAAAAGAGTAGGGTATTTCCCCAGTGTCCTGGCCAAATTTCCCCCATTCACTAAAAATACCACCAACAGCTTAATCTGGTTCAATTTCAGTTGCTTGCCATCTGTATTCCCCCCCCCTCCCCCTGGTCACCCCTGAAAAAGGGACTTCTAGTCCCACTGGGCCTACTGGGTCAACAAAATTCAATAAATAAATAAATAAACTAAAGGGCAAGATGCGCCACTTGCAAAAGGCATAAGATACACTGAGGGGAGCAGGTGTAACTGCAGCAGAATATAAAAGGGGGCCCAGTGAGACAGACAGCAGAGTCACTGTGGAGCAAGCAGTATGCAGACAGTTCTGCTGAGAGTGACATTGTGATGGCAGCACCAGAAGCCATACTTGGATTAAAGCTATTGGACAGGTGGCATAAACACCACAGGGGGCATGATGGCAGGAACCAGGGGAAAAGGCAGCAACTAGTGCAGCACATATCCATCAGATGCCATGTGCCCTGGGTGCAGAGAACCAGGACATCATACCTGGATCTCACAGAGGAGCAGTGCATTGCATGCTACCGCCTTCCAAAGGCCACCATAGCTGAGCTGTGTGATGACCTACGGGAAGATCTACAGAGTGCCAACTGTAGGGGGCTTCCTGTGCCTGTGGAAGGTAAGTGCAGCATTGTGCTTCCTCACCACAGGCACATTCCAAACTCCCACAGGTGACACTGTGGGCATCTCTCAGCCAGCCATGTTCAGGTGCCTCAGATAGTTCCTGGATGTGACGGTGGACTGGGTGGATAGTTACATTGCATTCCTGAGGGATGCCCAGCAGCAGCAGGTGGTAAAGCAGGCATTTTATGATGTTGCGCAGTTCCCCCATGTGCTTGGGACAATCAACTGTATACACGTGGCCATCAGGGCACCACCTGGCAAGGCTGATGTGTACATCAAAAGAAAGGGCTTCCAATCCATGAATATGCAAGTGGTGTGTGATAGCCAGTTCTGCATACTGGATGTGGTAGCTCAGTATCCTGGTTCCTGCCATGACTCCCACATCCTCCACAACTGCAGCCTACAGGAGGCATTTGAGAGTGGACAGCTCACAGATTGATGGCTCATAGGTAGGTACAACTGGCCTGCAAGGAATCACCTTATCCCTGCAGATGTAACGGTCCTGTGTGTGTGTGTGTGTGTGACATGTACCCTGCACATTAATGGTGTGTCACTTACATCCCACAGGTGACAGTGGTTACCCACAGCTGCCAGTGGTCATAAGGCCACTATGGCACACACACACACCACATCAGAGGTACACTACAGTGAGGCCCATGCCACCACAAGTCTGTGACTGAGTGGACATTCGGCATCCTGAAGGCAAGTTCTGGTGCCTGGACCATTCAGGAGAGGCATTGCAGTACAGCCCTGAGATGGTGTGCAAGATCTTCATGGTGTGCTGCATGCTGCACAACCTGGCACTCAGAAACCATGTGCCACTACCAGACCTGGATGAGGAAGAGGAGGAGAAGGATGGGGGTGATGAAGACCACAGTGATGCCAGACAGCCACACAACTATGCTGCACTGTGCCAGGCAGGACAATGTGCCAGACATGACCTGATAGCCCACCACTTCACCTGAGGGACACCAACCACCAACAGGTGGCACTGACAGCAGTAGGTGAACAGCCTATGGACAGCATACCACCACACAGCCATGCTGCCTGGTGCTAGGCACCAGACATGGTGCCACTGTATACAGCAGCCAGTTGCCATGTCAGGTGGTAGCACCTGGTGGGCATAGATACCTGCAGTGATGAGTGATGGACACAAGACAAGCAAGGTAACATGAGAAACAGCAGACAGCATGGCAATACACACTGTGATGTGCACCATGGTGGTGGGTGGAGACAGTGCTCGGATGCTGCATGCCACCCACATAGGTGACATTGGGGGGGTGAAGTGCATGGTACACTGTGTAGTGTGCAACAACATTGATTGATTGATTTCTTTATTTATAAAAAGTGCCTTTTTAAAACCAAGGTGCTTGTACATAAAGAGTAAACAAACATCACAATTTAAAACCATCATAACAAAAAAATATTAAAATACAAATTTCAGACAATAAATATAGCATTAATCAGGTCAAAAAGCATTAAAATAAGTCTAAGTAAACCAGCCAAAATCAATTTCTGCCAGATTCTGGATAGGCTAAACTAAATAGATATATTTTTAATGCTGTTTTAAAACTCTGTTTGGACATATGGGACATGCACAACCTTATGAATGCTGTGACAGCTCCTTGCAACAAGATACTTGTGATGTCAGTACCACACATATCACAATACAGGCCGCATGTGCATCAACAATGCACATGTGCGATGTGCATGCATTTGCCCGCCAATAGCTCACAAAACACATATGCATGACATTGTACAGTACCATGCATGTCACTGAAACAATCACCATTTCCCCGATGGGGTGATACAGCCAGGTGCTGCCTACCGGCCACGGTCACTGGTTTGCATACACTGATGCCATGGCTGGTGTTCTGCACTGGGCAGACAGTCTCACTCCTGGGATGGCATTGTGTCCATGCTGTCACTGTATGTCCCTCGCAGACGTGCATATGTGATAACACTCGCATGTGTTTTATGGCAAAAAAGTACACATGCATGCGACTTGCAGCAGAAACTGCCGCACATTTGGCCGGCGGCATTATGCATGTGTCACATGTGGGAACACATGTAGCCACAAACACCCAATGCAGCACAGTGCAATCTGAACAGCAAGTGCCAGAGAGTTAGACTAAGGCCTTGTAGTTGCATTTTGTCAACAAAAATGACCTGTCTGAGTGGGAGGGCACCAAATTTTACACCTGCTAAGACAGCTCAGCTCATAAACTTGGTACAGCAGTGAGGAAGGACACTGCTTCCACCAGGCTGCAGGAGGCACACCCCCCAATGAAAGGGACAACATATGGAGGCAGATTGGGGCATGTCTGGAGAGAGTAAGTGGCGTCAGGTGCACCCTCACCATCTCAAACACCACTGGCAGGACCTCATCAGGTGTGACCCCAGGATCCTGCAGTAGTTCATGGACAAGGCCTCCAGGAGTGATGCAGTGATAAGGACTGGTCAGCGACCTGCAGAAGGTAGGTAGGACATACACAAATTGACACCCTGACAGACATCAATGTCGTCCAGTACATGCCAGTGTGACCATCACACTCACACATGTTTACCAATCCTCTGTCTCCACAAGTCATCACTGTGCAGCTGCAGGAGCACAGGGGACTGGTAGTGAGGAACAGGAGTGGCAGGTGGAGGGACACGCAACCACGCCCAACCATTCATGGCATAAGTGGCGGCATTCCAGACCACATGGTCAGGGTGTGGCTGCATATGTGCAGGTAGTGGTGTGGACCACATATCACCACCACCACCAGGCATGTACCCAAGGGTGCTGTGTGTGCATGGTGTGTCGCACACATGTGGCGTGTATGTACATGTCACACATCGGGTGGTGGGAAGGTCATGCACCGGGGTGCACATGGGAATTGCAGTATGATGTTGTGTACAGCCCAGGGGTGGCATGTGGCAGCTTGACCACATTGGTAGGGGCAGTGTAAGGTACAGGTGATGTGTGGGGGATGGTGTCAAATATTGTCCCTGTGCCATCACCCCTGGTCTGTCACATGGCCAGTGCCGTGACCACTGACTGATACGTGTCCTGTTACCATGTTACAGGTGCCACACACCCAGATGGACAACATGTCATGAGCCCTAACCACAGAGCACTCCTGTGGGCTATGGCAGAGCAGAAGCGGTGGGACACCTGTGCATATGCACTGTGCACAAGACACCATCAGCAGACGGCCTGGCCACTGCCACCAGATAGTGGGGAGGAGGATGTCAATGACCAGGCAGAGTAGGCAGCTGCCAGGCCAGATGAACAGGAGGCCATGGATGACACACTGCAGGCCCCAGAGGAGCATGGCCAGGACTTACATGAAGGGACACCATTGGACAGTGGTGACACTGCCCATTGCAGTGGCATAGATATGGTGCCAGGTGTCGTTGACCATGGACACGGCCTGCAGGTGGGTGATGGCACACAGGAGGTGGAGGTACAACACTTGGAGAAGGCTGAAAGTCTTGGTGCCATCAAGGACAGTGAGGTAGAGACCCCCATCCAGGAGATTGTGCCCGCCGAGGGTGAGGACCAGGGGTATGCACAGCAGGCTGAGGCCCCAGATGATGGGCAGTAGGCCCCTGTCCCACTACCCCAACCACACAGGGACAGGGACCAGGTGCTGACTGGCCTTGTGGAGGCAATAATGCAGGGCGTTGCATGCCTGCATGACTCCCTACGAGCCCTGCTGTCTGCCCTGAGGGACTGTTGAGGATGCAGTAGTGGCCTATTTCAATTGTTGTTGTTGGGGAGTAGGGGGTGGTTCCGGGATTTTATATACATGTTGTTGTTGTAGTGTGGGGGGGTTGTGGGGTTTATATACATGTCCTTGTTGTTGTCGTTGGGGGTGGTGGTGGGTGGTTGTGGGGTTTTATATACATATTATTGTTGTGGGGGGTGGTTCTGAGGTTTTACATACATGTGAATGTTGTTGGGGGTGGGTGGTGGTTCTGGGGTATGATATACATTTCATTGTTGTTGTTGTGGGGTTTATGTACATGTTGCTGTCATTGTTGTGGGGTTTTATATACATGTTGCTGTTGTTGCAGGTAGCGGGGTTGGGTTGCAGGTATTACTTTTTTTTTTTAATTTAGAGTTTTATTAAGTTATATCATTTTTTTCAGTTCATAAACATACAGGTGAAAAAGGGGGTCACATACATACCATTTGTTACATTTTTGTATAGGTTCTTACAAAGAGGTAGTTAATTAGGTACCATATTCACCAGTGAGAAAGCGCAACACCCAACATCACTGCAAAATTATCAAATACACAATTTGTTAACAAAACTGACTTTGTTCAAAGTTTAAAATCTTCTAGCAGCCAATCTTTCACTTCCTTGTTAAATAATTTCCACATTGGCTGAAAGCTTCCGAAATAACTATTGTTATAAAGTGCTGTTAAAAAAGCTGTTTCCACTCATATTTGGGAAAGGGAAGATTGCAATCATCACTTTTCCGTTTTTTTAGTATCGATCTTTTGGTTGCTATAACGCTTGCTTGGAGGAGATTCCTCTCTGTTTCCTTGAACACTTTGTTATGTACATTTCTAAGACCATGTATTTAGGATCATTCCAATGTGGAAATTTAAACCCTATTTGTTCCAATATTTTAAAGGCCTTATGCCACCAAACCTGGCTAAGATTGCAACTCCAGAACATATGTAGCATATCTGCATTGCTCTTATTAGAAGATGGCAGCCACGCTCGGTCAGCCTCTGAACTTAGCAGTTTAAGCATTTTATTTTGTCAGTTTTGCGTGGATTATTTTATCTTTTTTGCTTGCTAGCGTTTTATTTTATTTTTTTCATTTCTGAGTTCCTGTGAGTGTTTGCATTTTATTTTGGAAGCAATTACAGCAACACTGCGTTTGTTTACTTGCTTTCAGTCGCGGTGTCCTGAGCGACCTTTTATTGTGTGGATGCAGGACGTTCTTTCGGATTATCCTGGAAGAAGCTTTGCAGCTGGCTTGATAACCTTTATAATAGACTGTGTCCGGGATATTACAGAGACTGAGTTTAGAGGGGAAGCAGGCTGCCAGAGTGGTTTGGGTCTATGGACTCTACCAACTGTGTTTATAACTGTGGTTGTATCTGGCTTCTTGAAAGCGGCCGAACTGAGGGTCTGTCGGCCACTTTGTTTTGGACGGACAGCGGAGAGCCAAGAAGGATCCAAGGCAGTGAAAGAGGTGAACTGGGCAGGCCAGGCTGACTTGCCCTAAGGTGGGTGCTAGGCTCAGCTATCTTCCATTGGGGGGATCAGGTGGCGCTGACAGGAGGGTCGGCTTTTTCTTAGATCGCCCTGAGGTCACTGGGGGCTGCCTGGCTAGGTCGTGTGTGCTCCAATGGCTTAATTGGGGATTTGCTTGTGCTTTAGGGTGGGTTGAGCTTAGGCCTGTAAAAAGGAGGATCTAATTTGTCTCAGATATTTGACCTGGCTTTGAATCTCCACCCATTAAAGCCACTTCTGAAGATTATTTGGATTATCAAGTCTATCAAGTCTAAGATTATCAAATTGGATGTAGGACTGTGCACCTGATATCGCAAGTATAATATGAACCAAGCTTGTATTATAGAATTACATGACTGTTAAGGAGGCAGTGAGAGTGCCCCTTTTTGGTTTACCATCATCATTTTACATTAGTTGAACTGTGGCAGTGAGAGGGCTATAGTATGGACAGATATTATGGGTGGGGGGGGCGGAGTCAGCTCCTCCTTTTCACTGTGAACACTTTTTGGGGACCTTTGGTGAGCTCCCTTTTGCACAGTTAAGAAGGACTATACACTGTGATCATACTGAAATATTATTAGTATACTGGACAGTAAACTTTTATTTTTCTGTTCGATTTGACTGGGTTTGTGCGCTATTGCTGTTTTGGCTTTTTTTTTTGTTTCTCAGTTGAGTTGATTTATGTAGTATTATAGTTGGTAGTATTTTGGGGGTTTGTTTTATAGTGGGATATTTATAAGTGTGTGAAAGGTGAGTATATCTGTGAGTGAGTGGAAGTGTGATTATATAATTATTTGGTTGCTGTTATATTTAATTGGTTCTGAATTTATTGTATTTGTGGGTTGTGTATTTTGGGCCAGGGACTACGTGGTCAGGAGGCATGTGTCTGGGAAGGTATGAGGGCCTGGGGTGGGCTGGGATAGTGTATGGGGCATCCCAGCTGCTCAGTCTTCGACCTTTTTTCAGCCTCCCTGTGTCTGTTACTACAGCACTGTAGGAAGGTTGGAATAGGGAGGAAACGTATGATTTGAGCAAGGTGGGATGCCCTATGCACTGCGACGGGTGGTAGGATCGAGGTAGTGGGGTGCAGAAGGTGCCCAGGGATTAGACAGGTCCAAGTGTAAAGCCAGACGTGTTTAGTTCCCATCACCAGGGTTCCCACCAGACTGAGTGGGCACATAACCAGAGGGGCTGCACTGTCCACCAGTCCTCTGAGGACAGTGATGTGCAATGCCAGATCAGTCAGAAACAAGACTACAATTATAGCAGACTTGGTTTCTTCAGCTGATCTGGTTTGCATTACAGAAACCTGGATCAGTGATGATGTTGGTCTGGTTTTAGAGGCCACCGTCTCACCCGGGTATACCGTAGTGCACTGCCCCAGAGCGGAACGCTGGGGCAGGGGGTTAGCCATCTGTTTTAGATCTGAGCTGGGCTTCACCCTGCACCCAGTGAGAGCACCACATTCATTTGAATGTGTGGCCGTCTGTGGGGGTCCGGGTAGGTTGCCGGATACTTCTGATTTAACGCCCCTCCGGGGCGGCAGGAGATTTCCTGCAGGAGATGGCCAATTTCATCGTTGGTGAAACAATGGAGGCCCCCAGATGTTTAGTGCTGGGGGATTTCAATGTTTGGGCTGACACCGAATCCTCTCGGCTTAGTTACAACTTTCTCCAGATGATGTCATCTCTGGGCCTGGCGCAAGGAGTTTCTTCCGTGACCCATCAGGGCGGACACATTTTGGATTTGCTGTTCTCACTGAGGCTTGAGATTGATAGTCTCAGGACTGATCGGGTCATTTGGTCCGATCACTGCACAGTGACGTTCCAGTTCGAGGCTCCCCTTGAAAGCCCTCCCCCTGCAGAGATGGTTAGCTACCGCCCTTTGAGGGGGTTGACCCCTGAGGGTTTTTTTTCAGTGGCTGACCTATCTAGTGTGGACAGTGCATGCATTGGGGGGGTGTGTGTGCGGCAGTTGATACCTATAATAAGACACTGTCTGGTCCGCTCGACTCCCTCGCACCAGTCCGTGTACGACCCAGGTCCTCTCACTTGAGGTCTCCTTGGTATGATGGGGAGTTCAAGGTGATGAAGACCTAGGGTCAGAGATTAGAGCACCGCCGGTGGAAGTCCGGCCTGGGAGTAGACAAACTGGCCCTACGTGTGCATTATGGCACATACTAGGGGGCAATCAACCGTAAGAAGGCAGAACTTCTGTCCAGTGAGATTGCCACCTGGAGGAACTGACCAGCTGTGCTCTTCCAGACTGTGAACAGGCTTCTCCATCCTTCCTGTCTACAGCTGAAGGTAGCCTTTCGAATGCATTGTGTGAGGAGTTTGCTCAGTTCTTCTCGGACAGGGTGTCTGCCATCAGGCTTGGGGTTTCACCAGCTGGCCAGAGTTTGACCGACAGCGGTCACCTTAGGTGACCAGAGAGCACTCCCCCTGGCTGGGGTGAGTTTAGACCAGTGGAGGTGGCTGAGGTCACTGAGATTGCTTCCTAGCTTTGCACATCTTTTGTGAATTGGACTCTGTGCCACCTCGTTTCTTAATGGGATGTGTTGACTCCATTGGCCCGGTGTTTGCCTTGATTGTCTGGTGCTCCTTGTCAGAGGGGGTCTTTCCCAACATCTTGAAGGAGGCATTGGTGAGACTGCTTCTGAAAAAAAAATCACTGGACCCTGATGTCAAGGCAAACTACCATCCCATCTCCAATCTTCCATTTTTGGGTAAGATTGTGGAGAAGGTGGTGGCACTTCAGCTTGAAGAGCATTTCGTGGCCCATGATCTATACGAGCTGTTCCAGTCTGGGATTTGTCCAAGGCATAGCACATAAACTGTGCTAGTTTGGGTGCATAATGACCTCCTTAGGGCTAGAGATTGAGGGGAGGGGACAATTATTGTTCTCCTCTATCTCTCTTCAGCATTTGATATGGTCGACCATCGAGTGTTACTGAACCGCCTAAGGGGATTCTGTGGACTCTCCGGCACTGCTATCTGCTGGTTTGAGTCCTTTCTATCAAACAGGAGGCAGAGGGTAGTGATGGGGAATTTCTCCTCCTCCTCCTCTGGCCTCCTGTCGTGTGGAGTTCCCCAGGGTTCGGTCTTGTCGCTGATGTTGTTTGATGTATATATGCTGCCCTTGGGAGAGCTCATTAGGAAGTACAGTTTGGGTTTTCATTGCTATGCTGATGATACTGAGCTGTATCTTTCCTTTGCTCCGGAACATCTTATGCAGTGGAAGTGCTTTACAGCTGTCTCGCTGAGATCAATGACCGGATGGCCTCCTGCTGGTTGCAATTGATCCTCAATAAAACGGAGGCACTGGTGGTAGAGTTGAACAGTGGGCATGATAGGTTGGCCTCTGGTGCAGAGACAGGGCTTTCTCTAGGCACTGTACCATTGAAGGCCTCCTCTAGGGTGCATAATCTGGGCATTATTCTTGACAGCAGATTGACACTTGAGTTTCAGGTGGCATCTGTTGTCCATACTAGTTCTTACCATCTAAGGAATATCGCCAGGATAAAGCCCTTAGTTCCACCGCTGGACCTCCCCACCTTGCTGCATGCTTTTGTGATGTCCAGGCTTGGCTACTGTAATGCGCTCTATCTCAGGCTCTCTGGGGGTACCCTGCACCAACTGCAGCTTTTTCAGAATGCAGCAGCTAGGCTGCCAACAGGACAGCCTAAGTACTGTCACATCACTCCGGTGCTGCATCAACTGCACTGGCTGCCAGTTAGGTGGAGGGTCCTCTTTAAAGTGGGTTTACTCACCTTTAAAGCCCTACACAGCTTGGGCCCTGGCTACCTGAAGGACCTTCTTACACCTGCTGTCTCGGTCCACTCCCTCCACTCCTCCTCTAGGGGCCTCCTTGTGAGTACCAGGATGAGGCTAAAAGCAGCAGATGACAGAGCATTCGGTGTCACCACCCCCGTCCTGTGGAATTCACTCTCTCCAGCTGTTAGAGAGGCCCCTTCTGTTGAGGTATCTAAGGCCTGCCTCAAGGCCTTCTTGTATAATCAAGCCTTCCAAGACTGTGTTATATAACCCTCACCTGGTCTTAGAATTGTAGGTTTAAATTTAACCCCAGGCTATTTTGTGTTTAATCATTGCTGCTGAGGGCAGTATTTATATAATCTTGTTTTAAATTGTTGGAAACATTGTATTTTATGTTCAGAGTATGCTGGCTATGTATTTTTATGATTTGCATAATGAAGTTTTGATATGTTCAGCACCCAGAGCCTCTGGGATGGGCATCTTTTCAAATAAAATTTGCCTTGTCTTGCCTTGCCAACAAGAATCATTACCAAACAGTTTCATCTTATATAATCTGTGTGGAGTATAGTATGCTCTGTTTAGAATTTTGTACCGAATAATATGATCCCTAGTTAATTTATAGTGCATTGCCTCCCCACTGGCCAAAGCCCATTGGGGTTGTTGTGCAGTCATATTCCCACCTATGAAAGGTCAATGACTTCATCACATAGTTTCTGGAGATTGTTCACCAGCCAGAAAAATAGTTTGACACTCTTGTTACCCAGTATTTTTAATAAACTTTAATCTATTTCCCTACTGTTTGGTGCCCTTTCCCATCTTGTATAATCTTTCCTATAAACACTAATGAGTTGATTGAAGAACATACACTGATTGGGTTCTAACTGATATTTTGTTCTAACAGTTTCCCAAGATAGATTTTGTCTTATTTGAAAAAGATTTTTCCATTTCATTATTTCTTTCCCCTCCCATAGCATATTATGAATCTTTTTCCTCCTTATCTGATAATTAGGATTGTTCCATATATTGTTTTCGGGGGATAGGTGAATCGCCCATTTAGTTTTGTTTGTATATTTAAGCACACATTCAGCTAAGTGTCTTAATATAACACATTTTGATTTTCTTAAATTCCTAGCAGTAAAGACAATTTGGGTGATATCAGTTTGCTCTAAAAAGGAAGTCAGAACTATACTGTTCACCAAAGATATTGCTGTTTTGTCCACATCTTTTTCATGGGCCCAGAGCAGGACCATCTTAAACATATATGCAAATGGCATTTTCCCACATCCGGACAAGACAAACCCCTCCTGATCTGTAGGCAAGCAGAGCTTATCCCAAGAGATTCTGGGCTGTTTTTTATTCCAGATAAAGTATTTCAATTGTTTATTAATTTGTTTGAACCAAATTTCTAGGATTGGAATTATTAACGTTTGTAACCTGTAGGATAAGTACGATATTACCATAATTTTTATTGTTTGAATTTTCCCCCACAAGGACATAGGTATTTTTTCCCAACACTGTAGCCTATTGTTTAAAGAGACTACAAGCTCTTGGAAATTGAGTTTATATAATACATTTATATTATTTTGAATATTAATTCCCAAGTACTTCATACCTTCTTTTACTACTGCATTTATATGTTATTGTATTGGTCCTGGACTTTGTATATAAAAAATAATCATCTCCGTTTTGGCCTCATTGATCTTGTATCCTGCTACCCTGGAAAATCTCTTAAATAACCTTATTCAGTTCTTGAGTGCTATTTACCAGATCTTGTGATAGTAACAGAACATCGTCTGCAAAGGCATTAAGTTTTATCTCTTCTGCTCCTACCCTAATACCCTTGATTTAACTATTTAGCCTAATATCATTTAATAGAGGCTCTAATCCTAGAATAAACAGAGAGGGGGATATGGGGCAGCCTTGGCGGACTCCCCTGTGAAGTTCTATGGCTTCTGACAAGTTGCCATTTATTTTAATTTGAGCTAGTGGTTTAAAATACAGAGTCTGAATAATGGCAACAAAATCAGGGGGAAACCCAAAAAGCCTTAAGTGTGTTACAGAGATAGGGCCACTCCAGCATGTCAAAAGCCTTGGTTGTGTCAACAGTCATAAAAGTCATAGGTGTAGCTGAATTTTCTATGTATTAATAAGAAATTGTATTTTAAGCAATCCTGATTGAATTGTCCTAGTGGAGATAAACCCTGTCTGGTTAATGGGGATTAGTTTGCCCAGTAGCGGTAATATTCTATTGTTTACTAACTTTGCAAATATCTTACAATCCACAATCAGGATTGCTATGGGTCTATAATTTTCTGGTGTATTGCTAGGTTTCCCTTGTTTTAGCAATAGCATTACATAGTCTTGTGAGAAGGACAGAGGGGTCTTTTTTATTGTTATTTGATTAAATAACATTTTAAGGTAGTGTACCAATACACCTTCAGTTGCAATAAACAATTCTAAGGAAAATCATCCATCCCTGGTGATTCAGATTTAGCCATTGAACGAATTGTTTCTTTAATTTACAACTCTGAGATTTGTTTGGTGACGTTCTCTATCTCTCTTTGACTTAATTTAGGGCCCTCTAATTTTTCAACATATATCAATTCATCCTGTGATGGAGAACATTCTGAAGCATACAACTTAGAACAGAACTGGGCAAAAATGTCCATAATTTTTGATTGATCTGTTACTGTCTGACCTTCTTCTGTTAAAATTGAAGTAATTTCCCTCTCCAAAGCTTGCAACCTATTTGCCAGCATCTTACCCACCACTTCACTGTTTGTCTTCCAGTTTTTATTGTGCCAAGCCCAGCTTCTTCTTAAATTAAAGTAATCTGTTTGTTCAGTCAGTCTCCTAAGATCTTTTAATTGTTCCAGTTTAGAACTATCTCCCCATTCTACCACACATTCTAACATTTGTAGTTTGGCCTCTATTTCCTTCTGCTTTTCCATCTTTTGTTTATTCTTCCATGAGGCTTCTGATATTATCACCCCCCGCATTGTTGCCTTAAAAGCATCCCAGCAATCTATTATATTATCAGTTATAGCCAAATTATTATTCATAAAATGATGTATATTCTCCAGAATGTTCCCCACAAAAGATTTATCTTGTAAACGGTTATTGTTTAACCACCACGTCCCATTTCCTTTAGCATTTTTGGATTCTAGGAAAAGGTCAAAGGAAACAGGACTATGGTCAGAAATTAACCTGGACTCAGTGTTTGACATACAGCCTGAGTTCTCTGTCAGCAAGTCCCTAGATACAAAAATGCAATCGAGTCTTGAATGCATTCCATGTCTTGAAGAGAAATATGTATAATCCTTTATCTCTCCATTTAAATCTCTCCACATGTCCACTAAATTATTTTGTTCCAAGAAAGTGTTCAGTAACTTAGACTTATATTTATCCCAGCTGGATCCTTTTGTGGTTTTATCCAGCTCTCTATTCAGGGTACAGTTAAAGTCTCCCCCTCATATATAATAACCTTTATTCCAGAAGTACATAAGTTTGTTCAATTCTGCCAAAAAAATATTGTATCCTGCAATTTCTACCGGGGAAAGCAATGCTTTTAACTGAATGATTTGGACTGAATCTGTCCTGGATTGCTGCTTGTCTCGCTGGGTCGCGACTGCTTCCAGCTGCCGAGCAGAGGATTGTCCCCGCCGGCTTCGCTGGCTGCCCCACTGCCCCCACCACCACCCTTGGTCAGCTTCTCATTAAATAGTGCCGATCACGTGAGGCCAAAACTCCTATCAGCCTTCTTTCCCATAAGCAGGTTATAACGACCCACCACCAGGGGCATCAGTCACTTGTACCTGCCTAATTTTTCATGCAGAAGCTGTCCTCCTCATACAGTGCTGGTACTACAACTTGGCTCTCAGCTCCTTGCTCTGAAATCAAAATGTTATAGCTGGGATACCTTAAAGCTGCAATGCTTGCCTTGCCCCTCTCAATCTCCCTGCCACCTCTATACTACAACTTGGCCCTCAGCTCCTTGCTCTGAGATTAAACGTTATAGCTGTGCTACCTTAAAGCTGCAACACTTGACTTGCCCCTCTCAACTCCTTGCTCTCCTCCCCCCCACCCATCATTTCCTTCTCTCCTCCCAACTAATCGGGTGCCCCTGCCCTCTCTTCCAGACATAAGCATCTCATCCCTGAGGCAACCCCGTGGACCTCGAACAGAGCACCTGACATGGCTCCCCTCTCAGCCAGCTGCCTAAGGCCCCTGACGTCACCTCCTGCTTACAATCCCCCCTGACTTGGCAAAACGTCAAGGGCCTAAAAATTGCCCACCTAAACATTCGCAGCATCCTATGTAATCTAGCCAAACTTACGGCCTGGTCTGCCTACTACAAACCTGATATTTTGGGCATCACTGAAACATGGCTTAAACCCTGCACCCCTGACCTTGTCTGTGCCCTCCTGGGTTATAGCCTTGTCTAGCAGGATAGGGCAGGCAGCAAGCGGGGTGGGGGTGTGCTTATATACTTTAAGGCTCACCTCAAAGTTACGGCTATGGCTCACACTCTCCCCACACCCCCAGTCTGTGAGTTCCTCCATTCCCTCCTACTGCTGGGGAACACAAAGAAGGTGCATCTCGTCTGTGCCTACAACCCCCATAAAAGAGGTGTTCCTGGGCTCTCCTGTATACTGGAACTGATCAGAGATAAGGTGGGTGCAAATGAACTAATAATACTGGGGGACCTCAACCTAAATTGGCTGGGACCCAATGCCAAGCAGTTTGAGCCACTTCTCTCTAGTCTTGCCCTTAGTCAGCTGATCACTCAACCTACTAGGCCTTCCTCCCGGGGAGTGAGGTCGCTCATTGACTGGGTCTTGAGCAACAGACTGGATATTATCATCCACTCTCTGGGATCCTCCCCGATGTAATAACCGATCACTCCACGACTTACTGCATCCATGGTTTCAACTCTCCCAAAGTCCCCAGCAGAGTGATCCAAATGAGGGACTATTCTAAATTTATCCCCTACTATTACCTTGAGGATCTGCAATGGGTTGACTGGTCCAGGATCCTGTCCACAAATTACCCTGACTGGGCTCTGGATCTCTTCCTTGCCGCTCTCATTCCCTTGCAAAACAGGCACCACCCCTCACCAAAAGGAGGGTGCGAGGCACTGTCACGAAATGGCTCCATGGTGGCCTTTACTCCCTCATGAAAGAAAGGGACAAATGCTGGGTAAAATTCAAAATTTCCCATGATGACCATGACCTCGTTGAGTATCGGTGACTTAGAAACATCTGCAGGCAAGCAATACGTACCGCCAAAAGCGAGTACTGCAAGTCTGCCTACTCGCCTCGGCCAACAACCCCCGCGGTTTCGGGAAAAATGTCAGTAACCTGGTTGGTGGGACTGCCACAGAACAGCCACCCAATATGTATGTTGGAGAGGCTCACTGCAACAACCCCCATACTATCGCCTCTGCCTTCAATTGCACCATCTGTGATCTGCCAGCCCCTTCTCCCTCCTGTCCCCCTGCCCCCGTACCGCGACGGGGGCCCCCCCTCTTGTCCACCCTTCTACCTCAAGAGGATCTCAATTGGTGAGACCCAGGCACTCCTGGCGGGGCTGTCCCACCACATGGGTGCAGGCTATGACTGCCTTGAACCCAAACTCCTTAGCCTTGGAGATCCCTTCCTTGCAAGACCAGTTGTG
This sequence comes from Neoceratodus forsteri, assembly GCA_016271365.2. Lineage (NCBI taxonomy): Eukaryota > Metazoa > Chordata > Ceratodontiformes > Ceratodontidae > Neoceratodus > Neoceratodus forsteri. The sequence continues at coordinate 1,396,033,025 of CM028129.1, read as the reverse complement.
CACATCTTTAACTCCTCACTCATCTCGGGATCCATCCTGGAGGTATGGAAGATAGCCAAGGTGGTCCCTGTCCACAAGCAAGGTGACCCTAAAGACATTAGCAACTTTCGCCCCATTGCTATACTGTCTGCCACCAGCAAGCTTCTCAAAAGGGCAGTAGCTTTCCAACTTCCCCACTACCTTGACGAATACTCCATTCTCTCCCCGGCCCAACATGGCTTTAGAAAAGGGCACAGCACATTGTCAGCGCTTGCTGTGGTCACTTCCGAGATCAGATCCGCAACTGATCAAGGTTTCCTAATGGGGGCCATATTCGTTGATCTTTCCAAGGCCTTCGACCGGGTGGATCACTCCCTCCTCCACACTACGTTGCACTCCCTCGGTCTCTCTCACCATGCCCTCGAATGGTTCTCAAGCTATCTTGCAGGTAGACAGCAACTCACCTGCTACAACCGCACAAACTCAGCCTTATCCCCTGTTAACTGTGGGGTCCCCCAAGGATCCATCCTGGGTCCCCTTCTGTTCTCTCTGTACATTAATGGATTACCCTCCGAAATTACCCATGGTGTTCCTATCTTATGTGCGGATGACCTCATTGTCCTGGCCAGTTCCCGTGAAATCAACACCATCAACTCTAGGCTAAACTCCGACTTCAAGCTCATTCATAATTGGCTCAAGGGCCATAAGCTCATCATCAACTTAAGGAAGACCCATGCCATGCTATTTGGGTCAGTGACTCACACCTCTTCCTGCCCTACTCCCTAGAAATCCTTGGGGCCAATGGTGACAAACTTCCAGTCTCTGACTGGGTCAAATATCTGGGGTCACCCCGATCCTACTCGATCTCACCACACACATCGGAATGTTGTAATGCATCTAATGGCAAACTTGGCCTTGCCTACAGAGCCAAGGACTGCCTCACCCCTGCCGCCCGGCTAGCCATAGCTAGGGGGATACTCCTCCCCACACTATGCTATGGGCTCATCACCTTTGCCCCGGTCTCCAAAGCTCATCTCACAAAATGGGACACTGCATACAACAACATATGTCACTTCACTCTCTCTGCTCCCCGGCTAACGCATCGATGTGAGCTCTGCTTGCATCTAGAGTGGCTCCCTCCTGAAAAACACCGTACCTTCGTCCTAAGCAACTTTGTTGACAATATAGTTCAGACTGCCACCCCCTCGGTACTTGCTCTCCTCATAATCCCCCCGCCCCCAACCTACCATCTCAGATCCTGTGCCTCTCAGGCCTGCCTTGTCCCTAGGACACGCACCCTCACTGGTGACCGGGCCTTCTCAGTCCACGCACCTAAAATGTGGAACTCCCTTCCTGCACAAGTGCGTATCTCGCCCTCCCACCACTGCTTTAAAGCATCCCTCTGGCACTTTCTCAAGACTACTGTGGCCTGCCTATGCTCCGCCTAGGCCTGGCATACCCTCTATCCCTCCTGCCCCAGGGGGGAGGGGAGCTGCTACACAATTATCTGTACCCTCCTCCAGAATAGTACTTACTACCCTCCCTTGTTGTTAGTTTATTATATATTGTCTTTTTTCTAGTCTATCATGTACTGCCGTTGAGCTGTGTTCAGTCTGTAGACATAGTAGAATTCCTTGGCTCCCTATTGTTGTGTTGTATACTTCTACTTGTCTGCTTGCCTAGCCTTGCTTGAGCCTGACCTGTACCTCTCACCTATGTAGAGCTTGTAGCTCCTGACTGTAATATTCACTTTGTATTCTATTTTCCTTGACTTGTATTTTGTTTACCTGTATGCTCTGTAACTCTCCCAGGTCGCACCTGAAAATAGGCACTTGGTTGTCTAGCGTGCTTACCTGGTTAACAAAAGCAAATAAATAAATAAAGGGCCCATAGAGCAAACCAAATACAATAATTTTATGGTTTACCCTTGTTCTCAACAATACAATTATCCCATTTATCGGAAAGAAGTTCACCCCTAAACTTTTATCAAATATAATTGCTACCCCACACTCTTCCTGAAACTCCAGAAGAGAAGTAAAGATTCCCTGAACACTTTTTTTCAGCTTGTTCCATTCTTTTTCATTGAGAAAGGTTTCTCAGAGCATAGTCACACTGGAATTTAATTTCTTAATTCTCTACAGTATTCTTTGTTCTCTTAACTGGAGAATTTATACCATTCACATTCCACGTACTACCTCTAAGCAACCCCATCATAGCATTCAAAAAAGAATTAAAAAAAAACTTGTAACCACCATTGTGACCTTACCCTCTAATACCTGATTCCTATTAGTTTTTATTTTGTGCCCTACTCTCCCCCCCTCCTCCCAACTTGTGTGCCTAAGGCAGTTGTCTGGCATACCCTTCCCTATCACTTGGTGACAAGAGCTGGATCATGGACTAGTCTCCCTTCCCCCCCAGTTTTTTATCATATAACAAGTATGAATTCTACCACTTCTCCATATATTTGCAGCTAATTACATCACAATACAGTATACTGCAATAGCAACTATTAAGTTTCTATCCATTTTTATAACCTACAGATATTGTGGGTAGACGTATTTTCAAATCAGATTTTTTTTATTTTAGTCTTTGGCAACTGGGTAAGGCCCACTAGGCACAAGTGCCTTTTTTAGGGGTGACCTGTGAGCACTGGGTAGTTAAGTGACTTGCTCAGAGTCACACAGTATGCAAGTGGAAGTTGTGAGAATCAAACCAAGGTCTGGTCTGCTGGATATACCAAGCTCATTCACAGCTCATTACTCTAACCTCTAAGGTATATTGCCAACCCAGTAGGGCTAGTAGATAAAGCTTCAGCTGGTGAGTTATAAAATAGACTTTGATTATTTAACAGTACTTTTAACTTGGCTAGAAAAATCACATAGGCCTTAATGTTTTCCCCCCATAATTTCTGTTGTAACCCGCCAATTTTTTTTCCTTTGTTGCCATAAGGCTTTTGAAAAATCATTTTTAAAATATATGGGTTGTTCTTTATAAACAAAGTTTTTTTGACCATAGAAAGCTTGCATAATCATCATTTCCCTCAGAAGTTAGCAATTTCACAGTAACTGGCCTAGGTTTCCTTCCGTCTTTCCCCACCCCCAGCCAGTGCACCCTGCCTAACACTGGGACTTCGGCCTCTGAAGGTAGCAGATTTTGAAAATGTCAGTCCCATTTTTTTTTTAATGGAATATCTTTTTCCCATTCCACCAAGATTCCAAATAAGTGGATAGTTTTCCTTCTTACTCGATTTTCTTGTTCATCTAGCTTTCCTTCTGAGAAGGCCAATTGCTTTTTTAGAATCTAAACTCTTTACTTAAAGAAGACACAATATCTTCTAAATCAGAGTGTCTTTTTTCCAAATCTGATAAACGATTTATATTTTGTTCCAACTTGCTATTCATTTTTTTAATATTGTCAGATAATGATTAAATTGAATCTGGTAGAATCTGTAATTTTTCCATTGCTTACTGAAGAGCCAATATGTTTTTAATTAACTGTAAAGCCCAGTCTGGGGGATTGTCAGATATAGCAGTAGGTCCTATACTTTTAGGGCCTGGACACACTGTGGCTGTTAATCAATTTTAACAGAGCTAACACAGTTTGGGGCTTGTTAACTCGGGTTGTGGCCACACAGCAATGCTTGTTAAAATGTGTTTAAAAACCGTGTTTTAACCCTGCTAAAAACCTGGTCTTTAGCACGGGTCTGAAAATGGCTTAACAGCAACATGGGTTTGTTTGGTCAATGTGTCCGCAAAGCGTGTGTATCCAGTGGCTACCACTGCATTAATAACCTTTGCCCTTGATGCACACGGAACGCTCATCTAGGAAGTAAATAGTTTGCGGTGCCTTGAAGTGAGCCGCTGCATTCATTCATCTGAGGAGAAGTTTATCGTAATAAAAAGTATTAAAATATGGCAGATCGTTCAGCTAGTTGGTCAGAGGAAGCTACTAAATTGCTTATCAATTACTGGTCACAAGAGGCTGTGCAGGAATAGTTGAACAATTTATGAGGAACAGTAAAATTTACGAGATGATATCTGCTCATCTCATGGTTAGGGCGCACAAACGTAGTGCAAAGCAGTGCTGTGAGAAAATAAAACAGCTAAAAGTTCGGTACCATAAGGTGAAGGATAACAATAGAAAATCAGGAGTTGGGAGGGTAAGTTGTCCATTTTTTGAGGAGCTTGATAGTATTCAGGGCACCAGACCCACATCTGTTCCTCCCGTGGTTATCCAAAGTGGCACAACAGAAGATGATGGAACACTGGATGATGTCACACATGAGGTGCTATATGAAGCTGGTAGGTAAATGCGAATGAAAAAAAAATGAAAATAATGAGTCCTATATATATTGTTTTCCATGTAACAAGCTGTCTGTAAAAAGGGGGTAAAGAACAGCAGTTTATGTTGTAAGCATAGAATTATTGACATGTCTGTGCACCACTACATCGGGGGTGACAGGAGGGATAAAAGAGTCAACACACTCCAGTTGAAATACATCAGACTGCACCTGCTGGGGAGGGACTGATTTCTTCCTGTGATATGTCAAGATGACAGGCTAGCTGCTGCTACAAAGTGCTGGTAGTTGCCAAGTCATTTCATGCTGGCTGCCAAGCTGTGTGCCCAGACTGGATCAATGATTACAAACCAGTAGATGAAGGGGTTTAAAGTGAAGAGCTCCAGCCCTGCCTCTTGGCCCAGAGTCTCACCGCCAGTCTGAAGTAGTGGTGTCGAAATCAAGGGGAGCTAAGACAACAGCTGTTTTTGACAGTGTTGTTGCAGCTCCTTGGGCAAATCCAAAATGTATTTATTTTTTTCATAAAGTGCAGTTGAGTACTTGTCGAGGCATTCCCCAGATCACCGATGCTCCCACTTGAAATATGACCTTTTACTGCTGTGGCGCCACAGGGTATCTATGAGTAGATCAGCGCCACAAACATCCGAAAAGCAGCAAATCTGTTTTTTTTTTTTTTTATTTGGGTCTTAACGTGTCAATTTCCTCCGACTAGGTCTGATAATAGTAACTCAACCCATTTTCAGAATTTACAGCACCATTATTCCCCCGATAGACATGCTGACCAGTGTATATGGTAGCATGTAAAAAAACAGAACAGTGAAAACATCTTGAAATAATCTTTTTCTCTTAGCTCTGTCTCCTAATTTTTTTTTTACATGTAGTTCTCAAAAATACATCTGTTGAAATCATGTGATGTAACAGTGAAGTACATACATACGATAGCTCGATTGTCAAATAAATACAAACAGTGGATAGATATGCCAAGCCCCAGCACTGCTGTCAAATGATCCCCCCACCCAGCAACACTCAGACCCAGCTCACCATTCAAGAAATGCGCAGCTGCTGGCTGCTGCCAAAAACAGTCCAGTGTCGAAGTTATTAATTTCTTAATTATTATATGCCAGAATCAATTTTGAGTCAGCCAGTGGTCATGAGCTCTGGAAATGGAGTGGCCGATATCAGCTGTTACATTTTGATATATGTGCATCAAGATTTGAACTAGCTAACAAATATGGCATCCAGAATTTAGTATAGGCATAGAAATGTCATAATTCGAAGCCATTTCTGTCATAAAAACGTTCTCACCCCTGAATCGTTGTCACCATCCATTGATGGTGAACCATGTGGTGTGAATATTCCACTTTCATCCAGGGACACTGATCTGCAGAATTGTAAATTGTTAATTTCTGGATCCCTAACATAGTAATATATAAATTAATATTACTAAGGATGATGTGGAAATTCCTGAGGTTGTTTTGTGCAGTAGTTTAATGTATAAGGTTCAGAGCAAAATTATTCCAAATTAGGGAAGAAAGTGTGCAAGCCCTGGATCAGGACATTCATGTAAATCTTGTGAGAGATGTGTAAGCTCAGTAAAGTGCTAAATACCTACTGGCACAGTAAAAATATTTACCTATGTTATGTTATGTGTGGTCTGCTGACTGAATACTGATCATTTTATTCATTTAAAACTTTCTGTTATGATGCATCAGTTTCGATACTTTTACATAAGTATGATTTACTGGCTTGAATTGCTGCATTCACTTTGATCTCATACCAGGCTAATAACACCAAGAAAAAATGAATAATAAAACATTACATTACCAAATCATTACAATTTTTTCTAATATAAGGGTAGGTTTTCATGTGAAATACTTCAAATTCTGCTGTGACTTCACCTGACTCTCTCGTTAATGACAAGCCAAAAATTCTTTGATTGCAACTCTTTATGTGCGACCAGCGAATTCCTTGGCTCATGATCCATAAATCACTCCCCTTGCTAAGCTGTGCACCCATTATTGTTGGAGTAGCCAGAAAATATATGTTTGGGCTGATTTAAAACAGAACACCAGAATCAAACAAAATGGGTCCTGTTTGCCTAGGTTCAGTACGGGTGCAGGATGTAGGAACCACTCTGGTATTGGGCAGTTTTAATCTTGTGTTTGTCATTGGTGCTGTAAACTTCAGAGTCACCAGGTTAGAGTCAGGCGAATGGCAGAATATCAAGGCATTTTTTTTTTGTTGAAATTAACTGTAGCATTCCATGCGTCTGGTTCCTAAGTATAGTTTCTTCAATTTATTATCCTGCTATGCAACCAATTTCGTGTCTACCTAACCACCTACTACCCTCGCAATACAAATTAGTGAGCAACAAGCAGTGAGTAGCATTGATCAAACTGGAAAAGACTCTGCAGCTGTTTCCTCTGCTGTGACTGCAGGCATCTGATCAGAGCTGCTGACATTTAACATCTCCTGTCATTTCCCAGATACTTAACAAGTACAGTTTTTTGTCTGTCAAGGAGTGAATGATTAAACAAAATGGGTAAGTTATTTACTTCCTTACTCTGTTCTGGTCATAGTGACACTGCGCTACAGCTGTGTGCTAATGCAAGGAACCTGTAGCTTTCAAACAAGCTTCGCGAGATATGGAACTGTCTGCTCCAGCACATAGCTGAGCCGCTGGTAGACTTTTGAATAATGAAGAATTTTTTTTTTGTTAACACTGACCTTCTGACATCATTGCCATGAAACACTGCTAATGTCAAACAGCACACAGCTGAGACCTGAGATTGGAGGAAAAACAGAGACTGTCTCAGTGACCTACATGTCACTGTAACCTGCTAATGAACTTATTTATTTTTTCAAAAGTTTCATCAGGAAAGACATAGTGAGCTCAGCAGCAGCTCATTTCCAGATGCGTGGGGGACACGGGAAGTAAGAAACAACAATACAGAGCATTTTTAATATGATTGTGCACTAACATTGTCACTGTTGTCAGTGTTGTTTTTTTTTCCCCCCGGACAGACAAAATGCATTACAAACGTTACAAGCTAAACAGTTACTTTTTACAATGAAAACTGTTTTCCTCTTCTTCAAGTAGAACACTACATTCTTGAGTACAGTAAATGCATGTTTGTGATGATAATGAAGACTGTTTCAGTAATCAAACGAATTAGAATCCACTGGATATAGAACAGTGCAAAATGTTGCTCTTGGAGTGGGGGAGGGGGGCTGTCAGTGTCAAATGGCCTTAGGTTTGCCACCTGTCAGTCTTTTCACCTTGTAATCTGGTTTTCAAGGTCTCAATCTGGTTATCCTATTTTTCTCAGAGATAGTCAGGTTTTTCAGCCATTCTGAGTGCTCACATACTCTTAAAATACATTATTGTCATATCACAGAGCTAGATCAGAGCAAGGGTCCTGACAGAAAATCATCAGGCAAACTGGCTTAATAGTGTGCAGAATATACTACCCTAGCATCCCTGCAAAAAATACTGCAAATTCGGAGCAAGGGGAAGATAGCCTTCCATCAGCTTCATGGGAGTTAGTAGTAACCACTGTGAAAGATGCTGCGACTACTTAGCTACCGAGTAGCATCTAAAAAAATGCCATAGGACTCAAGAAGAAAAAGCCAGTATTAAACAAAAAAAAAACCTGATAAAAAGCTGGTTTATTCACTGCACTTTTAAACAGTTCATATAAAACACATAAAAAAAGACTTTTATAATAGGAATAAGGTACTCCCAAGGGTAATGTTAGTGTTCAACGTAATCATCCCCTGTGGGCATATGGTACCTTATTGCTTACTTGGTGAAGGCATGCCTAGTCCATAAGTTAAGTGATGCGCATGATACATTGCCATACCTAGGTATCCAATACCATGCCCTGATCCACCAGTCATGTCACCCCTTCATAGAGCTCCACAACATTAGTGTAGCACAATCTGCAATTAACACAGCTATCCTAGTGAATTACCATAGGCCTTGTGCCATCAGAACCCCATCTATCCTTTCCTGCAGGGTGCTCTTCATCACTATGCCCAACACTGACATCAATCTCCTGTAATTCATTCTATCCAGGGTGTCTGTATATACCACCCCATCTTCTCCCATTCCCCATATGAGTAAAGTGTGCAGCCATGTGTGTGAATCCGACTGGGAAACAGGTGGCTTATGAACTATGTGAGTTACCATGGATGGTAGGGATCATTTAAGCCACAGGTAACAGTTTCTTACTGTAATGGTTTGAAAAAGTATCAGGCAATCAGCACACAGGGATTGCTTTGCCAATTTTATACAATGTAACCATTGTCAACAATGCTATGGTTGCAACTATTAATTATGATGTCATGACATACTTTCATAGTATGGTGGTATGTTTTCTCAGTATGGGAATACTAAACAGTTGTATAAATTTTCAGAGGCAGAAAATATCATTGACAATAATGACCCTGTTCACCAAGTGACTGATGAGGGTGAGACACAAGCAAGTCACAGTTCAATTCCTGTAACAGAAGAGGTAAATGTCAATGAACACATATGACTGCACAAAACATGCAGGTCAAGCGTCATTCAAAGGAGCCACTATCAAACCTAAGAAAAAAGAAGAAAATGTCCAGAATGCAAGAGTTGGTGGAGTCAGTTTTTGAACCCACTAGACAACTTATCCAAGACCAATTTAGTAAACTTCTCGACTTTGGACGAGAGAGGGCAGCTGCAGATCATGAGATGGAGGAAAGGCTACGGAAGAAGGAGTCTGAACAGACAGACCAATTAATACAGACTCTAACCCAGTTGATTAAGCCAACATCAAGTCAATCATATAGCCTGCCTCCTCGACATCCTCACTTGCATCAGCAGATGCAACAAGGCCAATCGTTCACTGTGATGCAACCACAAACTAGCCAGCCACTGAATAACCCAGATATCATGATGTTTAACCAGACCCCACAACATTTTCCACATAATTCCATTCAGCAAGCTTCATTCATACACTCAACACCAACTACAAGTCTTACAGACGAGTTGATGAGTGGCTCATTTACATGGACAGAACTGTAGTTTTTTTTATGAGAATCTCACTAATTGTTTCTTTAATTCTATTTCATAGTAGTTGAACAGTTATAAACTGTGACGTATGAACTGAAAGTTCGCAACTTGATTTGTTATCTTTATTTATCCATTGAAAGCGTACATAAATGAGATTCAAACAGAAAACCAAAAGTTCATAATGGCATATTGTTTAATTTTATGCTGTTACATTCATATTAAGTCAGTGGAGTAGAAATCAGTTATTTTTGTTAATAATATTATGATATTTTACATAGAGAGTTATGGCTATTTCTGTAATTCAATGTAATAGCACATGCATTGCCATAATACGTACATCATTGTATCTCATCATAATTTTGTGCTCAGACTATTGTCAACATTTTAACAGAATATTAATATATACATATGTTTTGACATGTCAGCACCATATGCTTGAAATTATAGCAACAGAAAAAATATATGAAAGACTGTTGATGCTTAACAAACTGATTTTTATATTAATTATTAGTTCTATGAAAACTGTTGATGTTAATAAAGCAAGTACCTTGTACTACACACTTACTAGCATATAGAGTATGTTTTTTTTTTATCCTTGCTTTCAAAATACTCAGCTATAGCTTCTTTTTTTTTTTTTAAATCCATCTTTATTAGATTTTACTTTCAGAGAAGAAAAAAAGGACAAGACAAAAGGAGAAAGTACAGACAGACAAGCCACAACCCCCCGGCCAACCGGGGGTACCCACCCCAAAACTGGGCAGGTGAACTATATACAGTATCTATATACAATCACAGCTGCAGAGAACACCCTCCCCCATATCCAAACATTCATACAGTCATAACAATATCCAAGATGAATATCGGCTTATGCTAAGGGAAAACAAAACAAAGACCACTAAACATAAAAATTGAGCCTAAGCCAAAGGGCCTATTGTTCCAAGAGCCCTATAATCTAATGGGGTCAGACCTGCAGCTGTGTCCTGAGGAAGAGAGAGCCCTAAAAAACCTCTGTTGGCAGTCTTGTACCTGTCCACACTAAGGTATCCCTATTGGGTAAGCACCCTGATGCACCAAATCCTCCAAACATAAGATTAAAAGAAGAAAGATCCCGCTTAGTCCCAATATAAATATCAAAAATTATTTTGTTAACTCGTCACTACAATGATCTACACTTAGACAGACAGACCGACGAATGGGTAGGTTAAGTTGAAGCGAATATATTGCCTCTAAACTTCCCCATTTCTTAATATATGTTCCTTTTCTACCGTCCTGATACATTTGCCGCCTTAGCCTGCCTAAAGACCTCATAAGATCGGCTATCCACTGATCATATGTATAAATACAATCGCTCTTCCAATGCTTCAAAACAAAAGCTTTAATCAAAGCAGACATCAGTGCTATATGACATCTAGCCTGCACTCGTGAGATTTGGGCCATGTCCCCTAAAATACAAATCTCAGGGAGAATAAACTCCACATAATTTAAAAGGGGGTCCATATTCTGCTTAACCTGAACCCAAAGCGGAGATATCTTCGGGCAATCCCAGAATATATGCAAGGTATCTCCTGGACTCAATCCACACCTAAAACATTGGTCTGTCTGTCTAAGCCTCCTAGCACAGAGTTTAGAGGGGGTATAGTACAAATTAGAAGATATAAAAAGTTGCATGGTTCTATATTTGGGAATAGGTATGTGAGCTACGCTCTTCCAGATCACATCCCAATCCGGTCTCAGAGGAAAGACCTTTTTTTTCCAGTATGCAACCCTCACAGAGAACCCCTTTCCTAAAAAGCTCAGAAGTACATTGTACGCTGCTGACAGAGGTCTATGCGCATCCTTAAGATCCTTAAGGTTATCCCACGTAAATGGGGTTCCTGAGGGAGGTAAGATATCCCTTTGTAGTTTCTGCAACATTTTAGCAACCTGAATCCTCTTAAAGAAGTTAATGTCACTACACTGAGGGGGAAACACCACTTTACCATCTAGAATGAAGTCTGCCCAGACAAGATTAGAAAGTTGCGGAGCCCAATAATTCCCAATTACCCGGCCACCGATCTTCATATTGGGATTACCAGAAATAGGTTGATCTCTACAGCCCCTTTGGATCTTTTTGTAAGTTGGGGATAAAGAGACCACCAAGCCAGGACTGTCTTAAATATTGGGGAATCTTAACCTATATCCGGCAAATCGGCCGGGTTAATGAAAAGGAGTGAGTCAGGGGAAATACCCTTATCCAACAAGATTTGCTTTTCAATATGCAGCCAGACTGGAGTATAGCCCTCTCCCCTCAGAGGAACTATTCCATCAATTCATTATAGATAATTGCCCAGCTACATAATACAAATGAAGATCTGGAAACTTAAGACCCCCTAAACTAGAGGGAAGCCGAAGAACCGAGTATTTCCTCCTTGGGGGTTTAAAATTCCATAGGAAGTCAGAAAATAGTTTTTGTATTCTGATGAACCAGATTTGGGGAATTACATAAGGGGACAAGTATATGGGATACAGAAACCTAGGCAATAAGTTCATCTTAATTAACCCCAATCTGGCCGTAAAATTTAAGGGGAGCTTATTCCACCTATCCAGGTCCGCTCTAACTGCTATCAGAATATTATTCAAATCTACCTCAACACCCTGGTGCAAATTAGGCGTAACCCAGATACCCAGATATTTGATACCCTCTGGAGCCCATTTCAGTTGCCAGGACTCCAGATCTGCCTTATATAGATGCGGGGTAAGAGGAAGAACCTGAGTCTTATTCAGGTTCAACTTATAATTCGAGACCACCGAAAACTATTATAATCTCAAGAACCCTCCCAAACCTCGACACGGGTCTTGAGATGCAAAGGATGTCATCTGCAAAAACCGAGAGCTTCAACTCCCTCCCCTTGACCACAATCCCCCGTACTTCAGGGTCAGATTGAATCGCCCTCAACAGGGGCTCCAAATATATATTAAATAAAATTGGGGAAAGGGGGCATCCCTGTCTGGTTCCATTACCAAGATGAAATTCTCTTGATAGGAAACTGTTGCAAAGGACTCTGGCCGTGGGGAGGGCATAGAGATTCTTAATGCCCCTGAGAAGGCCCTCCGAAAGCCCATCCTTTCCATAGTAGCAAATAAAAAGGAGTGGGAGACCCTATAAAAGGCCTTCTCAGCATCAAGGGAGAAAAGCGTCAAATCTAAGGGAGAGTCAGCGGCCTCCAAAAGCACATGATGAAGCTTCCACAAGGCATCATGGGGTCCTCTGCCTGGGATGAAACCAACCTGATCCTGACTAATAATTAGAGGTGCAACCTTTAAAATTCTATTAGCAAGTATCTTAGATAATAATTTAATATCTTGGTTCAGGAGAGCAATGGGCCTATAGCTCCCACTAATTCTCCAGGTTTATCTGGCTTTAAGCAACAAGTGTGATAAGCCTGATATAATGGTAAGTGTGGAACCCCATCTGACATAATATTAGAAAAAAACTCCAAAAGCAAAGGGGTAAGAGTTTGGACATGGGTCTTGTAAAACTGGGCCGTAAGGCTGTCTGGTCCTCGTGTTTTGCCCCTGGGCAAGTTATTAATCACATCTCTTATTTCAGCCTCTGATATAGGGGCCGCTAAAGCCTGAGATTGCATTGAGTCTAGCCTTGGCAGACATATATCATCCAAAACCCCCCGCACTCTTTCCTTGGGGACACCTGATGCCCCTTGATATAATTCAACAAAGTAATTTGCAAAAGCATCCGCCATGGCCTGCGGATCCGTCACCACCTCCCCCTGGTGTTCCAAAAAAGAGATTGTACGGGTGGCCTCCCATTCTTTAACTCTAGCGGCAAGAAGTTTACTTGGCAAATCCCCTTGTAAGAGATACTCAGCTTGAGTCCTTTCTGCCCTAGCCTCCAGTTTACTAAATAAAATGTCTGTCATCTCACCTCTTAAATCCTGAAGTTCCTGATCCACCTCCTCACTAGATCCCTCCAGGGGAGTAAGAGAGTTAATAGCTTCCCATATAAATTCCTCCCTGGCTTTTCTCATCCTATTCCTCCTGATAGTGAGGGTGTGGGCTACACTAGCGTACAAAACTTTACATGTGGGCCAAGCTAAGGCCTTATTGTCAAGGGAAGGAATCTGAGTTAGGATAATATCCTTAAGAGCTTCCTCCAGACAAGGTAGCATATTATCGTCCAGAAGAAGGGATTCATCCAGTCTCCATCTGAAGGGCTTCATTTGGGCAGAGTCCACTGCCCAAGAGAGGTGAATTGGAGAGCGGTCAGATAGAATTCTACCATAAACCAGCAAACTCTTAACCCCTCGGAGGGCTTCCTGATTTACCAAAAAAAAATCAATACGTGTTTGGATTTTATGAGCCCCAGAATAAAAGGTCATATTGTAATCCCCTTGTTTAAATCACCAGAAGGGGTCTGTCAGCGCAGCAACTTCAAGGAATCTAGCCATTGCTATCTCGCGCCTTGAGGCGGCTTTCTAGAAGGGGGTATCCTGTTGAGAGAGTTGTTGGAACAGAGATTCCAATCCCCTGCTATTATTAAAGAGTGGGATGAGAGGCTGGATAAATCCTGCTCCAACATAGCAAAAAATCTGGATTAGGTGGAGTGGGACCATAAACAGAAGCTATTGTTAATAACCTCCCAAAATGGTGCCTCCTTATAAAGACTCACCCGCGTCCTCCGCTGCCTGATATCGCGAGGGGGGCTGAACGGACATCCCTAGCAATCAAAATCGCTACACCCCCTGAAGCTTTGGCATCCCCTCCAAAAACTTGACCCACCCAAAGCTTCCTCAACAACGCCAACCTCCTTAAGCAAGTGGGTTTCTGCAAGAAAGCTATTTGAACCCCCAGTTTCGCAAATATGCTTTAAAACAACTAACCTCTTCTTCTTCCCTCTGAGACCTTTGACATTCCAAGATAGCATATTAAGCATAAACATCAAGGCATACTATACCCCGCCCTGTCGCCCAACCAAGACTGCCAATGTGGACAAGTATGCAGACTGGACTCTCTCTTCCCTCCCCCACCCCTAACCCATTTAAACAACCCCCCGATCCTTCGATCACCCTCCTATCCAGCATTGAACACAAAATGAGCCAGCCAACAAGAGCGTGCCCTAGGCCCCCCAAATCTGTAGTGAGATTAAACAAAATTACTTGTCTCCTCTACAGAAAAAAAACAAGAGCCAAAATATAAAATATAACAATCCCCTTCTCCCCCCAGTTCAACATAGCTCCAGTGTCCTCCCTCCCCCATGTGAAGATCCTCAAGTCCATAGCGGGCAAAAGATCGCCGGGGGGGGGGAGCTCAGTCATTCCAACATAGCCAAGGTGCAGCAAAGAGTCATCTATAGGCAAAACAGTTCAGATCTCCACTGTATCCAAGAACACCTTCTGCCTTGAGACCAAGTTGCCGCCTAAATAAATCTGGAAATTCAACTTTCAATCCTCTGCAGCATCCTCGCTGTCAGGAATCTCCGATCTCCTGTCTGGAGCTTGACCACCAAAGTAGCTGGATGCTGCATACAAACTTCACTCCTGCAAGATACAGCTTTTTCTTAATATCCACATATTCTCTCTGCTTCTCCCGAATGGCCGGCATCTGGTCCTGGAAAAGCCAAATTGCAGCTCCATTCCAGTGCAGATTCTTAAGAGCTCTCACCTTCATAAGGACATGGGCCTTCTCCCTATGATTCAGGAACCTCATTATAATAACCCTGGGGCGAGCATCAGGGGAAGGAATCTCCCTTAGGGAGCGATGAGCCATCTCAATATTATACGCCTCCGAGGGCGCTGGGCCCAAGACCTTAAGTACAGCCCTGGATGAAGAAAATACAGTCCGAGCCTTCCGATCGCTCTGGCAAGCCTGCCAAAATTAAATTATTTCTTCGGCTACAGGATTCTTGATCATCCACCCTTTCCTCCAATTTTTTGACTTGTCTCCTCAAAACCACCAGCTCCTGCTCGTGAGCTGCCATCTTCTTTTCTTGTGAGGAGGTTCTGGCTTCTAAGTCCCCTATCCTCATTGCCAGGGCATTCAGAGTCGGCTTGATTGTTGAGAAATCTGCAACCAGGACTCACAGCAGAGATTTGATTTCGGCTAAGTCATCCGGAGGAGACTGGCCTTTCTCCTCCCCACCCGAGTATGCGTCCTGCTCTTCCGGCACAGGTGATGGGGGTTTCGGGCGTTTAGAGGCTGGCGCCGAAAGGCTAGGAAAATTTCGGGCTTCGCACACTCCATGGCGAGTGATATGGCGCCTGAAAATTTAAAGACGTCGGCTAAGCGAGTATCCACTCCGGCAAGCACGCCAGGAGAGAAAGCGCTAAAACGCCAAACCAGACAGTGTTTTCACCACCCTCACAACAAACGGAGACGTTTAATAAACTTATTTAGATCGGGCAGGCCCAGGAGCAACACTCAGTACGTCCGCCCTCGCTTAGCTCATCACGTGATCCTCCTCTCAGCTATAGCTTCTTGAACCCTATTGGCATGTCCACCATGTGTAACAGTACCACAGTCTTCAAGATATACATTATCTAATTCAGGCTGCATGAACCCTCTGACTTCCCCTGTACACATCAATTCAGAGTCAAAAACTTCACCCTTACTCTCACATATGTTGTGTAACACACAGCAAGCTGAAATAACATTTGGAATGTTTTGGATGTCAAAGTCCATACGTTTCAGTAAGCAACGCCATCATGCTTTTAACCGTCCAAAGCACATTCAACCACCATCCTGGCCTTACTAAGATGGTAGTTGAATTTGGCTCTTTTGGGGTCAGAAATGTCAGCATAGGGTTTCAGCACCCAAGGAAGAAGAGGGTAGGCCGGATCTCCTAGGATTAACACAGGAATATTAGTTTCTCCAATCCTGAATGCTGACAGCGGGAACAGAGTTCCCTCCTGGCCACGCTGAAATAGCAAACTGTTTTTGAAAATGCGTGCATCGTGCACTTTTCCCAGCCAGCCAACATTTATGTCAGTGAAACAGTATTTATTGTCCACCAGAGCTTGCATTACCACAGAATAATAGCATTTGCGATTATAATATTCTACAGCATGATTCGGAGGACAAATAATGGGAAAGTGGGTCCCATCAACGGCACCTGCACAATTAGGAAAACCATGCTCTCTCTCAAATCCAAAAATTATGTCATCACGGTTGTGCAGTTTAATTACTTTTGGAAGTAATACTTTCACAATAGCTTTGCATACCTGTAGCACAATCTGACCAGCTGTGGTTCGTCCACACCCAAACAGGTGATCAAGAGTCCTGTTCTCGATATTGGTGGCCAGTCGCCACAGTGTAATTGCCACTCTTTTTTCTACAGGTACAGCATCCTTCATCTGAGTGTCACATTTACGAATGAATGGTTCCAGTTCATTGCAAAGCATATGAAATGTGGAACGCTTCATTCTGAAATTTGCCACCCATTCCTGGTCTGACCATGTACTGAGCACAATATCCTCCCACCAAGAGGTGCTCCTCTCACAACTCCATGTAGAACGGTTGATGGTGGCAGAAACATATCTACTTAGAATTGCATTTATCAGGGTTAACATCATTTCCAGTGATGAGCGCAAGTAAGTCAGCAACTGCGATGTTCTTGATAATATTGCTTTCCGTCTACGGCGTAACCGCTGGAACTTATTACACTGGTACTGATGAAAAATTGCAGCCACTGCAAATATTATGTCGCTATTACATAGGGCAGGCATTTTAATAATATGTTTCAACTTCAAATTGTAATCTACAGTGAAGAGGTCTAAGAGAAAAGAAAAACAGTAAAAGTCAATACAGCTACTGCCTGTATTATACTCATTCTCAACTTACTATCATATAGAGGATACTTAATGGTATTTGGTTAATCTCAGAGATATGATGGATACATAATGCTGTCAGGCAGTCACAGACAGGCATTTATCTTGCCCACTTAATACTTTGCTACATTTAATGGGAAAGAATCGAGATTGTATTTATTTAACTTTCCTATGAAAACTGGTTGGCAGAGATTGAACTGATGACTTAGGTTTTAAATGCCTTTAATTATGATAATGATAGTTTGTAAGTTACTGTAAAGTGCTGTCAAATTAACACTGCCATTTAACAAATGATTTCTTGCTAGCCCAGTAGAGATGCCGCATCTGGTTTTCAGTGGGAGTTCTGCTATCTGCTCATATCAACAGCTGAGGTGGACTGAAGAAAAGGGATGTCAAACTATTGGCTCAAGGTCGTAGGCAGTAGCTGTGGTGGGATTCAAACCTTTGCCCTTGTAGTTCACAGTTCTGTGGTCTGGCCAATGAGTCACACAGCTTTACAGTATGGCCCCTGGGCTTCTCTGGTTCTGCAGTTGAAGAAGTTTGCCACTTTAGAATTCCCCATGTTTCATTTTTTACTGGTATTGTATAATTCATGTCTGTCTTTGCTTTTCTTGCAATTCATCCCTCATGCTCGGTATCCAGTGTCATAAATGACTTCACATTTTTACCAGGATACCGAATAGAATATGCAGCAAATGTGAAACAAGTTCGCCACGCATCTGAAATATTTCTTGCACAGAATGGAATAATTTCTGCCAAATTTGGCTTAATGAGTTTCATCACAGTTAGAATCCACTTAAGGCACATATCCCTGTTCCTCGACAGAGCTGAAACAGTGTTCAGCTGCAGCCCTGAGCCAGTTATCTGCTGCTGAGAACCAGGGGAGCGTTGATGATGATGGTGGTGGGTTGTATCCCTATTTGCATGTTTTTACATCCTTGTGTATGAAAAACAATTCCCTTTGTATGGTTTCCACACCATCACAATACCTGCTGGGGCACACTGTTCAGACCCCACACTCACAGATGATGCAAGCTGAATCAATCAGATGACTAGTCACCCATCTGATGAGCCCAGAAATATTACGACTGCATCATTAATGCTGAGTTGTCAGGGCTTGAACTCACAATCATTAGCACACCCTTTTTGTTTGTAACTCATTTACGAGTTTTTAAATAATAAACATTTTCATTATTGCTACGGACTTTAGGGAATAAATATGAAAACTACTAATCTATTGCCAATCCTATATATGGATTCTAGTACTATTAAGACCATTTTTATGCAACAAGTCCACATTACTGGTTGGGGGAACAAGGTCTCAATAAAAGCTACTTACATATATTAAAAAAAAATCTTTCCTCGTGTTACATCCACCTGGTTATGTAAAAACAGCAAGTATAGGGTTAACAAATAAAATTCTTTTCCAAATAGCAGATGTACTGCTGAGCAAAGAGAGGAGACGTGTTAGGATGCTTGTAGTACTGGGGCCTAGTAGTTGGAGCACAGGTTTGGCAACAAGGTGACCATGATTCAAATCCCACCACGGCCACTTACTCATTGTGAGTCACTTCACCTCCCACTGTGTCTCTGCCCCCAACAGCAAAAGCTGAATTAAGGCAGGATTCCACTGAAAACCAGAATGTGCAGCTTGGTTTGGCTCGCTGGTGTCTGTCCAAGACTACGAGTGCAGATCTGTGAGATCAGAGATCGCTCCGTCATAACTACGATGTGTGGTCATGGGGTTTTATTATCAATTTGTTTTACATGTTGTAAAAGAGTGAACTGACCACTTATTAGCAATGTATTTATGGAGTGTAGCCCAGTGCTATGTCAAGATTGCAACGTTGACTGCACAGTTTGTCATGTTGCAATCTTGACATAGCACTGGGCTACACTCCATAAATACATCGCTAATAAGCGGTCAATTCACTCTTTTACAACATGTAAAACAAATTGATAACATAAAAAGTGCTGACTTCTGCACACATGCAGCAGAACAAAAAATTATTTTTTCATAGGGCGCTTGCAAAAGCTGATGCCATAGCTAAAACTGTGGTCACAAACACTCTTCGTGTCACTTGAAGCAGTGGCACTATGTCAAAACCAGGATGTTACAATTGTGTGCATATTGAATTAGAGAAATGTGTACAGCTAGAGAGAGTCTGAAAAAGCTGAAAGCATAATCATAGCTTACAGTAGCAGCCTAATCTCCCGATTAGCTGTGTCTTTCGACTCAAATGCTCTTTACTCGCGCTCCTATTTCTGCTGTCTCCTATTGTGGGTTTCTGGCACTATAATACATAAAACAACATGGCACATAATCAGAAAACAAATCCTGTTAAGGTTTTATGTCACACAGCTAAATTCCTGACCCGATATGACTGCAATATGCTAGCAGGTATGCATAGGAGTTAGGGGAAAAAAACACACAATATTGTATAGGGGCCGGGCGAGAAGGGTTACATGTTACACCTGAACTATATGGAATGGAGTACAACTAGGCATGTAATGGGCCAGTAAATTGACATATTTATTTAATACAATGCACAAGAAGAGCATGCCAGCTTCATGAATTAAACTGAAGTCTGACTTGTGTGCTGGCAATTACCTGAGGTGTGCGAAGTGCTTGCTTCAGCTCTCCCTTTCACACATGCACTTACATTTGTATTTCAATAGAATAATACGTAATTGCGACCTCACAATTTGTTAGCTGTTCATAAACACGTTTACTGACAGTGGTAACAGCCGCATATGTGTACAGTTGCCAAGGGTCACACGACACATGTTACCAAGGCTTAATCACAAAGATTTGTGGGGAATGGCAACATCGCACTGCATCACGGTCAGCTGCTGGAACGTAACCCGAGTTTTGACACGGTTTTCAAACATGGATTCCTGACTCAGGTGTGTCCACATAAAAACATTTTTAAAAACGGTACAGTCTTGTGTGTGTCTGCAATAGCGTGTCACACATCAACCCGTTTCAAAAAATGTTTTAAAACACAGTGGGACAGTGTGTCCAGGCCCTAAGTGCCTTGATTAGGGTTGGAAACAGAAAGATCTGGTTTGGAGAAATCTCCTGGAACAGACTCAATATCTACATTTTGGGATGATTCTTCTGAAGGGCCCAAAGTTACCTTGAGCTCCCTCTTAGAGGAAGAACCTTCTTTTTCACCGGCGGGCTGAACAGTCTTCACATTTGAGGCTGGATTCTTCCCTCTCCTTTCTTTTTTTTTGTCACTTTCAACCTTTGGAGCCATGGCTACTGATTTTGTGCCAACCGGGTTGCAGCAGTTTTTAAAGGGAAGTGTCAGTTGCCTGAGCTTCTTAGATTTACTTTCTGACCTGATTTTGGTGACACAAACTGAAGGACAACTAACTTTCTGGTTCTTAAAGTTCTCTCCAGATACTTGAAAAAGCTTTGACAGTCTTCCCCCCTAATTTCAGCCTCTTGCTGAGCATCTGCCACGTGCAGTTGCAACTGGACTAATTTCACCAAATAAACAGAAAAGTTCATGTGTGGGGGAGAAAGATTCTTAGGAGAGCTTATGGCAAAAAAATGGCTTCCCCATTCATAAGCACTCTTCAAAAGCACTACAGGTATTTGCAGGTGCACATTTGTTTAATGTCCTAAATCCACTTTTGATGCTGCAGTTAATTTAGGCCTTTTTTTTCTTTGCTAGAAGCCGTCGAGTAAATGGGGAGCATTTATACCATTTATTAAACAGACTGTAGCACAAAGTTAGAAGAGACTCAGAAGCACCACGGGCCCTCCTTTAAAGTGTTGATTAATCTCAGTCTCAATCTTCCTATAGTACTGCTTTAAATGTCCAGGATAACAGATAAGTTAACTCATACAGACTTGGCATCCTGCTTTCCCCAAATGCAGTGGCAATCCAGTTGTTTTCCTCGAAGTACCGGTCTCGGGACGACTTTCTTCCGAAGTTCACCAAAGAAGAAAAATGGTTTCAGCAATCACATACAAAAGTAGTAAATATAGCGCGTACAAATACGAAATCCATATTTGACTATTTACTTTCATCTGCAACTGACCGAATCCAAATTCTTAAGATGAACTGGATTGCTATTAGCACGTGGAAACCTCTGCGCCGAAATCATCCAAATGTCAAAAACGTGCCTGAGCTGGTGATTTGTTTCCCGATTAGAACTTGAGCCAACATAACCACATAAGGATTGCCTTTCTGTTCAAAGAACTGCTTATGGCAGTGGCAAAATGAGTTTGTTGCAGCCGCAGAGTAGGACTTCTTAAACCGGGCAAACTTTGGATCCCATTGCCAAGGAGATGGCACTGCTCTTAACCAGACACGGGGGAGAGAAGCAGCATTGCCATGCTGCCTAGCCTGGAAACCAGAGCATTGCATCACTATGCACCACTCCCACAGCGGGTTTTATTATTACTTATTACTGTTTTTACTGTTGTTACTGTTCCTCTGTTACACATTAAACCATTGTTTGTTAACCCTTAACCACTGTGTCCCTGTGTCATTTTTGCATGGTGGACTTCCAGTCCACTCACATGTGTTGTGACCATGGTAGACTTGGGTCACGTATGCAGCAGTATGGTGCCATGGCCTGCATGGGCACACACAACCATGGTGGTCATAGGACAGCACAGTGGTGCTATGTGGGGTTTGACATGGCAACATGCCATGGCGCTTACAAATAACACTGCACCATTCCCCAACACCACCCATATGGTGCCATATATGCCTCAACATTATGCACCCAGGAGGCTGTACCTGCCCACCTGACCTATGTCTAGCTGCTGACAATAGCAACATCAACACTGTGTGGCATGGCACATGGTTTCATGTGACATAGCTCATCCATACAGATTTCACCATGGGGTGTGTACATCCCAGTCCATGTGCATGCGCATGCACTTGACATACTACACTGTACACTGTGTCAGCCATCCCATTGGGATGGATATGGGCATGTATGGTGACAGTACATCAGAGGGTCTATATCACTCTCCAGGTGGCACCAGTAGCAGCATGCCATGTGTGAACATGCACCAGCTGATGACAGAGTTGGACTGCCCGGTGCTGCCACCTGGCATGGCATCACTCTACACATCATCCAGTGGCCATGGCTGGTGGGTTGTACCTTGTGGCCACATACACTGTCATGTGGTTCTCAGACTAAGGAGTTGTGTCCACAGACCACTGCAGTGGGCAGGATGATGTGTAATGGGTGGACAGATGCATGCTATTGATGTCCCCTTGCAATTTTACCCCTCAGGAACAGGCATGTGCAGTGTTGCCATGACAGGCCAACATATGTGCTCATTGTCTGGCTAGCACAGTACACTCTCATTCCCTCCAAGGCATGGACACTGTTGACCATGCACCCCCCCTCCACAGTGCTGCACAACATTGGAGGCATCACATGGCACAGCTTGGGTGTTCAGTTGTATGGCCACATCACTTGTCTGCAATGCCTGTCCCCAACCATGGCAGTGCACCATAGCACAGTGTGGTATGGTCACCCTGCTCACACACAGCCCCACCCTGTGATGCTGTGTCAGGGCTAGGTTTACATAATATTGGGCCCTATGCACAACATTTAGCATGGGGGCCCTCCCAGGCAGTTGAGGCATAATGTAGATGTGACTATCATTGCAAAAAGTGCATACCCCATTTGTACCTAGTAATGTGCCAAACTGCACTACTCATGAAGGTCCTGGCATGACGTTGCACCAATCCCATGATTTAACATCATGAAATCAACTCCAGCATGAGCACTGTCCATGATATTCCACTCACCATCTCGATTCTTACCTTAAGGCCCACTTATGGGTTGCTGGAGGTTTTATGTTATGGTGTTGTGGTATTCTCATGTTCATTATGTGTCCCTCACAAACTCCAGCCCTTATACTGCCACTGGCATCACAGAGAACCCCCCCTCCCTTTCTCAATTCCCCCCATATGCCACCTACTACTATCTGGTCCCTCCCAAATCCCTGTGACCCTCTAGCTAGTGGTTAAGAGCAGTAATCTAATGTCCATACCACATGGCTGTAGTTGTTCTACACGCAGAGGGCATCCAAAAGGCCCTTGTTCATCAATGTGAGTGTTGTGCTATTTGCTGTATGGCCCTGCAATCTATTTACATGGCGACTCCCAACCCTTCCCCTTCACAGTTATGTTAATTGCATCCATGCAGAAAAAGGCTTGCAATCCTATAGTACATAGCGCAACAAGGTCACTAATGGTTTACTGGGGCAGAGTGGTTCAACTGATCACTCTGAGACAGTACCATGTCCCCACATACTGGGCCCTCTATCTCGGAAGTGGGCCCCCAGTACATCTTTGGCCCTAAGCACAGTTTGCCTATATGTAAATCCGGCCCTGTGCTGTGTGCAGCCTTGGTATATGCAATTGCATGGCCCATGTGCACATCCCAGTGTCTCCATGTGTGCTGTGGCAGCACAATATCATTGTAGTACCATTGTACTGCAATGCTTGTAAACCCCCCCCCATGGACAACTGCCTACCCTCGGTAACTGCAGACACATGTTGCAGAACCATCCTGTTGCTGGCTACATGGATATAACACAGACAACAGCAGACAACGTGTGTTTTGTACAGATTTATTGACTGTGTAATTGTTAGTGACATGTGCCCCAACCCCCCACACACACCCCTGTTGTGTATACAGTGCATCCCCCCATTGTACTGTACTGTGTGTTGATCTGTGGAGGGTGGGTGTGGGGTGGGCTGGTGGGGTTGGGTGGAAGAGGGGTGATGGGGCTAAACCCTAATGTCTCATTTCCCTACTTTTGTCACTTCAACCCTAACTGATGCATTAATGAAGTTTTTTGCAATTTTTTGCAATTTATTTCCTTACTTTTTGAAATAGTATAACAGTATCTTTATTTTGCTGTGGGAGCGCAGGGTCCAACCTTGTGCTCCCATCCCTCCACTGATGTACATATGTATCTAACTTAACACAGGGGTCTCCAGACCCTGCACTTCCACACATTAAGTTACAAGCAGGCATAGCGAAATTGCAACAAATAGTCATAACTGTGCCATTTTAAATAATTTTCATCCCCAAATGCTGAACATAATCTTAACACCTCACATGTACCCAGTACAGAAAAGTTTCAGATCCCTGTCAAAATGCAACTGTAATGCTATTCTGTGCCACAGGTATGAAAAAACAGTTTTCACAGGATTTGAAAAATGATAGCTGTACTTTTCATGAGGTGGTGTGAAAAAATGACAGTGTTGAAAATTTGGAGTGAAAATATGATAAATTGCCAAAGTTACGCGTGTGCATAAAAAAATTCCAATGGCTGTTCATAACTCAGGCATTTTTATGTATTTTTGCACCAAATTTTTAATGCTGCCTTTTTTGGGACCCCACTTCATGAACCCTGACACTGTCATTTTGTTACTCAGTCCTGAAAGGCTATTTCATGCAGAAACTGTGCCATGCCACGCCATGCCATGCCACTGCTGTGTAAACACATTTTGGGCAGGATATGAGAAATGACAGCTGTACTGTTCTTGAGGTGGTGTGAAAAACTGACAATGTTGAATATTTGGAGTGAACATATTAAAATTTGCCAAAGTTACGAGCGTGCATAGCGTAACTTCAATGACCGCACATAACACAGATGTTTGGGGATATTTTTTGCACCAGATTTTGAACATGGTCTTTTTAAGACCCCACTGCATGAACAGTGGCACTGTGATTCCATGACTTCATCCTAAATGGTGATTTCACACAGTAACTGCGCCATTCGGCGCCTCAGGTGTGAAAACACATTTCAGCCAGGATGTGAAAAATTGCAGCTATACTGTTCATGAGGAGGTGTGTATAAATGTCAGTGTTGAAAATCTGGAGTGAAAATATTGAAAGCTGGTGAAATTATGAGCGTGCATAGAAGCTGCGCAATGCACTCTCATGATGCAGTCATTTTTGGGATTTTTTGCACCAAATTTTCAACATGGGCTTTTTGGGACTCACCCATGAACACAGTGACCACAAAATCACCTTTTGGGACTGAGCAATGAAATGACAGTGCCAGGGTTCATAAGGATGGGTCCCATGAACCCCATGTTGAAAATTTAGTGTCAAAATTCCTGAAAATGGCTTAGATGTTGAAATAAGTTGAAAACCTATTGACAGCCATTATACAGTGCTTACCTTGATTCCTCAGTTCTTGGCTGGGCTTTGAAGACTGCAGACATGTCCTGGTCCACAGAAGATAACAGCACCCAACCTTCGGAGGTAAGTATGGGGTGCAGGGGGTGTGGAGAGGTGGGTGAGCATAGGATGGGTCAGGACAGGGGAGGGGGACAGGGAATCAATGAGGGACGATTTTCTTTTTTACAGATTAAAATAAAAAAAGTCAGGGGACAGTTTCCTTTTTTGACAGGTTTAAAAAAAATTACTTCGGGACATTGGGAGTGGGATCCTAAGTGTCCCTGACTACTGGAGAGGGGTTACTTCAGAAAGCTGACATGGGTATTGGGCTCTCTGATGTTGGCTATTTAAGTATTTTTACAATTATGGGCTTGGGGGGCATGCAGCACTAGGGGTGGGAATCATAGTGTCAGAAAAACACCATTTATTTATTTATTTAATTGTTTTGGCACAGTGGAGGTGGGCTCCCCAATGCGCCACAGTAGTGGAGGGGAGAATAAATGCCGACTTGGGGACTGGTCATCCTGATGTCAGTGAAAAAATGGGCTTAGTGGGCACTTTGATGCAGGATACTGCATCAAAAATGGGACTTCGATGCAGGATTCTGCATCAGAAATGACAGTTCCATGCAGGATTCTACATTGAAAATGGCAAGATGCAGGATTCTGCATCGAATAAATAAGTAAGACTTTGGGGGACTGTTTTCTTTTTTCAAGAAAATTAAAAAAACAGATTTGGGGACACTGGGGGTGGGCTCCCCAGTGTCCCATATTACTGGGGTGAAGGCCAACATGAGGATTGGGCCCCCCATGTCGACACATTAAAAACAAAATAAAGGGCAAGAATCCCTTTTCACAATCCCTTTTTGCCAGCCGATCTGGTGAAAAGGGATTGGCAGACAAAGAAGGATTGTGAAAAGGAATTTTTAAAGTTTAAAAGTGCCCTCTTTAAAGTAAAAAAACTAAGGCATGGGTGGGTAGAGGACACCCCCCTCACAAAAACCCATGCCTTGTTTTTTAGAAAAGATGACCCTAGGGCAAGTTGTGAGGTTTTGTTTTCTCCCCTCACTAAGGGAGAAACAAAATGGTGACTGACGAACAGGGATTTTCTTGCGAAAAGGGATTTTCTGAGATTTACCAATCCCTTTTTGCAATCCCTGTTCATGAGCCGTTCATGACCAGGAATCCTTGATCAAAACTGTGCATCTTTCCCAAAGACTGAACTGAGCATGCTCAGAATCCAAAATTTAAAAATGTTATAACGTTTGAATGGATTAATATTTTTTCACCACACCAGTGCTGTTTTGTTCTTTTGGATAACCCCTTTCTACCCTGAAAATTTCAGGCCACAATTACAAACGGTGTGTGCGTAGTGCGATGTTGACAAATGACCCTGACATTTGTCAAAAAAAGCAAAAAATGTGTTTTTGACGCTTTGCTGTGCAAAACCTGCAAATCCAATCAAAATGCAACTTAGCAAATCAAGGGATCTACCAACAAAGACCGTGTATTCCAAATTTCATGCAAATCCGTTAAACGGTTATGAAGTTATTAAAGTGCAAAATGTGGGGTTTAACATTAAACTGTCTACTCAGCCCTAACTATAAGGGTGTTATTGCACCCTTATGATATACAGTATATATATATATATAGGGGATATGACATGGCCTGACTGAAGATATCATATTTATCTTCACGAGAGGCCAATGATATCATGATATCTCACGAGCGATAGCCACGAGTGAGATATCTTGATGTCATTGGCCCTCGAGTGAAGATAAACATGATATCTTCAGTCAGGCCATGTCATGTTCGGTTTATACAACTTATGTGCTGGTCCCCCAACATGACCCTGATATGTTTTGCCCCCACCTCCGCAGAACTGACCACATCGGACACTTACAACAGTACTGCAAATAAATTATAAGGCAGGAATAGGAGCCTCCCTCCCTG
This sequence comes from Neoceratodus forsteri, assembly GCA_016271365.2. Classification (NCBI taxonomy): domain Eukaryota; kingdom Metazoa; phylum Chordata; order Ceratodontiformes; family Ceratodontidae; genus Neoceratodus; species Neoceratodus forsteri. The sequence continues at coordinate 1,396,005,746 of CM028129.1, read as the reverse complement.
CACTGGTCCTGTTATAATTAGTAAAGATATGATTATTAAAATCAGTTATTTGGTTGATTGTTATTCCTCCAGGTCTCACTGAGGAGTTGTATTAATGTGTAGCTTGACCAAAAGGGTTTTCAGTGAGGAGTGGGCAGACATTTAAAAGAAAAAAACTCTCTTTGTAAATTATCAAAAAGCTCTGTGGCTTTTAGAAATTTATTAAGGTGTTGAGAACGTTATCTGGTTGATCCTGTCATTTCTCCCCTGTGTCATGAAAACAGTTTAATTCCAGACATGCTTTATTTGTAGTGTGACCGAGCGGCTTCAGTACCTTACTGTGAGGACCTCACACCCATCTAAAACAAACCACTGCCTCTTTAAAATTATAGAAATGAAGTCCCTTTTTATCAATTTTCTTGTGCTTGCAAAGTAAAAAATAGGGTGCAGTTAAAGCGAACAGAGGCGAACCTTTCGGCATGTCGGCAGCTTCAGAGAAGTGAAAGTAAGCAGTGGCTCAGCATACTCACTTCTCAAAGCCTTGCCGACATGCCGAGGTTGCTCGCTTCTCTGTTAAACTTTTAACTGCCCTATTTTTTGCCACCTTTTGTAAAGCACAAGAAAATTGATAAAAGGACTTCACTTCTATAATTTAAAAGAGGCAGTGGTTTGTTTTTAGATGGGTGTAGGTCCCTCACAGTAAGGTACTGAAGCCGCTCGTCACACTACAAATAAAGCACGCCTGAAATTAAACTGACCTGACTGAGACTAGGGAGAAACAGCGGATCAACCAGACTCATACTTTTATCAATCATGGTTTAAACTAATGGCAGGGTCAACCAGATGTAAGTGTCATGTTGGTAGGGGACGGGGTCAGGTAATTAAGAGGCAGAGCGTTCTAACAGATGAGTTTCTTGAGGGCAATGAGGATGTCTTACAAATTACGATAGGAATTTAAAAGATAACAGGATGACGATACAGGAGTGTGAAGATATCATGATGATGTATAGGAACATGAAGATAACAGTGTTATCTTCACTGACTTCTACAGATACTACTTTTTATACTGGAATGTATCCCAGCACATAAGTTGTATAAATATATATATATATATATATATATATATATATATATATATATATATATAGATAGATAGATAGATATAGATAAATATATAGATATATAGATACATAAATAGAGATATCTTTTTAACCCCAAATTTGCAAGGTAGTCATTTTATGACTTCCCCTATAAACATGGCATGTGACATTTATGTACATTTTCAGAAACATTATTTCATACCACAAGTGTAAAAACACTTCTCATCCAGGATCTAAAAAATTACACCTGTTATATTTATGAGGTGATGTGGAAAGATGGGTATGTTGAAAGTTTGGAGTTATAATATTGAAAATTAGCGAAGTTATGAATGAATATTGAAATATTGCAATGCTCACTCACAACCTGGGCATTTTACCATACTTGTCCAACGAGTTTTCGGGCATAGCTTTCTTATTACCTCACCTCAGTAGGCCAATAGGTGAACATTTTCAAATCCCTACCAAAACATCATTCTGTGCTACAGGTGCAAAAACACATTTTGGGCAGGTTTTAAAAATGACAGCTGTCACATTCATGCAGTGATGTAAAAAAATGGCTATGTTGAATATATGGGGTCATAATATTGAAAATTACCAAAGTTATGAATGAGCATAGAAAAATTTCTATGTACACTCACAACTTTATCATTGTTACATATTCTGACCCCAGATTTTCAGCATAGACTTCTTATGATCCCACCTCATGAATAAGTGGAGTGAACATGTTCAAATCCTGCCCACAAGGTGATTTTGCAAAGCAACTGCAAAATTTATTTTTGGGCCAAATTTGCATAATTCCACCACCATTGGTTATAAGGTAGCAGCCTAAAAAGGATTTTGAAAATGTGGTGTAAAAAATATGTAAAAATGACAAAGTTATGAAGTAAGTTAAAACCCCATTGAAATAGATTAAACTGGATCTATCTTCTTTTCTCATATCATAGTTGCTGGTTTTAGCAGCAAGACACATCTTTGATTGGAGAATGGATCTACATTGTGGGACATGTTGGGACCATTTTCTTTTTTACAGGTTAAACAAAAAAAAATCAGTGAGACATTGTTTTTTATTTCAGGGGCCTTGACACTGGGGATAAGGCATCCCAGTGTTGGGCTACTGTACAGTGACACCAGGAATGGGCACCCCAGTCCTGTCATGTACATAATGGAAAGAGGATTGGTGACCTGGAGGGAAGGGGATTCAAGAGATCGGGACCAGGGGTAGGTACCCCATTCTATTTATATTCATTCTATCTATCTGTCTCTCTGTCTGTCTATCTAGCTATGCACGATACAGCCCCTATAGTTAGGTTTGAGTAGCATGTTAAACGTCAAACCACACATTTTGTACTTAAATAACTTTGCAACTGATTAATGGAATTGCTCAAAAGTTGGCATGCACTGTCCCATTGGGTAGACCGCGTACTGTAGCAAGTTTAGTTCTGGTTGGATGTGTGGATTCTAAGATCCAGACAGTGCAAAAAGTCATAAAGTCACTACTTTTTGCAGTTTTTTTCCTCATTGCCTTGCACCCAGACGGTGTGGAATTTTGGTCTGATTTTTCTGGTAGAACCAGCTTGGGTAACAAAACAGGCATGCTTAGGTTTGTGAAAAAAAGACAAATCTGTTGCAAAGTTATAAGGTTTTTCATTTCCTAGTTTTCAATGGGAAGTTCACTTTTCAGGATACATGGTATAAGTTCGACCAAGGATTTGTTCTCATCAAAAACCATTCACTCTCGCTAGACCCATTCCTTTTTTTGAGATTGATATCCTTTTTCATGACAGAAAATCATTTTTCGTGAGTCGCTGTCTTGTTTTGTTTTAAAAGAAAAAATATTGAGAAACCACAAAAAAGAAGTTATACAGAGGCACCAATTCATGTATATTGGTCATCAGGACTCCGTTAGGTGGATTCTAAAGTAATTTGGTGTAAAAACAACCTTGGAAGGGTTTTTTCTTAGCATTTTTAATCCTTTATCGTGACTTACTTAATTCCTTTTTCACAAGCTGATTCCTTTTTTGTGAGCTCGTGAAAAAAGATTATTTTCTTACGAGTCAGTTCCTTTTTCTTGGGTTTGTGAAAAAGGATTCCTTTTTTACAGGAAATGAGTACAGAGTTTGAAGTACCCTGTGCTCCCACAGGCAAATAAGGATACAAGTAAACTATCTCAAAAAGTCAGAGAATTCATTGCAAAAACTTCACTAATGCATTAGTTAGTGTTAAAATGACAAAAATAGGGAAATGTAGTGTTAGGGTTTCCAACCCTAACACCCCACCCCACCCTGCACAGAACAAGAGTCATCGGGGGTGGCATTGGGGTTGTCAGCTCTAATGCTCACCATATTCTCCTACATTGTACCTAACTAGCTTATTTTCTAATGGAATAGGGTGAGCATTATGGCTGACGATCCCAATGCCGTGTCCCCCAATGCCTCCCAGTCTGCTCAAGGTGAGGGTGGGGTGTTAGGGTTGGAAACCCTAACACCACATTTCCCTACTTTTGTCACTTTAACCCTAACTGATGCATTAATGAAGTTTTTTGCAATGAATATATATATATATATATATATATATATATATATATATATATATATATATATATATGTATATATATATGAACGTTGGGAAGAGGGTAGCAGGTGACCTGGAGGGGAGAGGAAAGAGAAAAGCGGCACTGGAGGTGGGCACTCCAGTCTGCTTGTTGGAACACTATCAGTGTTTTGTTAGATTTTTTATACTCCCTTCAATTATAGTATAAGAAGAGTTCTTAGGCAGTTATAGTTAATATGATTCATGCAGTCAGATTTCCTTCTTAAAGTTAGTGTTTTGGAGAAAAATGAAACTCAAGCAGACTGATTCACATTCTGCCTGTGCTTCCATGGCACTGCCTCATAGCACTGACTCTCGCTGAACTTGTGCATGGATGTGGTTGGCTATTTTGGTAAGCATATGAAATAAATAGCTCACTGAACAGTGGCTATTGAACTGAGCTCATAAATACCTGTCTGTACATGAAACAAGCATTGAATCACAGCATATTCTCTGTTTCAAAAATGAAGCCATGAGCTATTTATTTCATATGCTCCCCCAGAATCACCAAACTCATTCATATACAAGTTTGCCAAGAGTCAAGTTCAAGTTCAGTTATAGTTTTAAATGCATAACATTTAGCAAATTATTATATTCAAATCCATAAAGGCATCTGAAAACATACATCTTATATAATAAATATACCAAGTTAAAAACACCCAGACACTTATAGTAAATTCCCAAAGAAGGCATTCATACTCCTAGAAATTCCAAAGATAAAAGCCTCCATGTATTTAGTGCATATTTGGCAAGACCATATACTACTTTAACTTTCTCTAATTTCAATAAATAGATGAAAGTTCCCAATATTTGTTTAGATTTGTGGGTTAATAAAGGTATAATCCATTCTGACCATTCCTTCAAAACTTTGTACATTCTAATAATAAAAGATTGCATTACACCTGTATCATAAATCATAACCAATGCACTTGCTTTAACCATCCTTAGGTCATCACAACCCCCGCTACCTTCTTTAAGCTGAAGCCATTTTATCCACCACGGCACTTTCCATTAGACTGTATATGGCAACCTCTATACAACCTTATGACCTTGTGCAGTATGACTATTGTATCCAGTAATAAAGGTACACATTACTGACTGTATGTTTCTCTCATCTTTATTACTTATTTGAATTTTTGTGTTTGTTCTCTTGTCACCGACAAGATGTGTCTTCACCTGATGTAATCCTGCCAGATTGTATTTTACTGTATGACAATTCCTTTATTGTTTGTAACCTCCCGGGCAGTGCCTGAAAATAGTCGCTTTGTGGCTATGGCACCCACCCGGTAAACAAAAACTAAATAAATAAATAAATGCATTACAGGTGGTATATTTGACATTTTACATAAACAATAATTATTTGCTCTTCCTTTTTTTATCTAATGTAGGCCACCAGATTATTCCACATAAAATACTCAGTCTAAGCCTACTTAATGTATTTCTGTGTACCTTGTTTTCACAGAGATCCAAATACTTTTCCATACCCATATTTGACTTAATTTACATACACATTCCATATTAATCTATATTGTGGAATCTTTCAATATCAGTTTGCATAGCAATATCTTGCAGCCTTATTTTTACTTCCACAACAAATGCTAAAGGCTTACATATAGATATGATGACCATAACTCTTCCAAGACAATTTTTTTAGTCTTGAAAAACAATTTTCTTTAAATTTAGCATATTGTATATTATTCAATGGGCTGGATATTCAAAAGGGTTGCGCCATGCGCAATAGGGTTGTGCCTGCGCAAGTCCAAAATTGCGCCATTCTGCCATATTCAGCAGGAGGCAGTTGCACCCCCCAAGTCATGCTGAGCAACAGCTCAATGCTAATGAAGGCATGCTCAACCGGAGGGGGAGGAACCATGCATAAACTGCACAGCCCGATATTCAGCCGGGCTGTGCAGAGTTGTGCAGGCACAACCCCCAACCTGCGCCTGCACAACTTTGAGCAAAAAAAAAGGAGTAAGTCGAGGGCCACCCACAGGTGAGCTGCCGCATTGCAGGGTGCAACACAGCAGCTGCCACATGTGGGTGGCCCTCCACTTCTTCCCTGTGCCCCCTGCAGCCCAATCATGGGACAATAGTAACTCCCCAACTGGCCCGATCACGGGCAAACCCGTACTAATCCCTCCCCGACTTGCCCGATTCACGGAAAACCCGTAGTAATCCCCGACTGGCCCAATCGCAAGCAAAAACCATAGTAACCCCCACTAGCCCAATCGCAGGCAGAACAGAGTTCAACCCCCAAAGAACAATATCCTGGTGGTCCAGTGGACCGTGAAGCCCGATCGCGGGCATTAGAGTCCACCCCAAGGTCCAAGTGCCTTGGTGATCTAGTGGCCCCCACCCACCCACCATGGATTCCCACCACCCCCTCCCCGTCAGCGGTGGCGGCAGCACCCACCACCTGCTGCCCCACACGCCCGCCAGGCCTGACTGGTAGGAGCTGCGCCCATTGGTTCAGAGCAAGAGCCAATAGGCATGCAGCCCATACCCGGTATAAGTCAGTCCAGATATGTGAATGAATTCATTCATTCAAATATCTGGACTGCCTTTTGGTATGAGTACTACGCCCATTGGCTCTGCTCTGAACCATGGGCGGCAGCCCAACCGAGCAGTCGGTCGGGGCAGCAGGGGCGGCAGACAGGTGGGGCTGCCACCTGCTGGCTGACGGGGAGCGGGTGGTGGGGCCCATGGGTGGGTGGGATGGGGCCACTAGATCACCAGGGTACTTGGACCTTGGGGGTGGACTCTAATGCCTGGCGATCGGGCTTCGCGGTCCACTGGACCACCAGGGATATTGTTCTTGGGGGTTGAACTTTGTTCTGCCCGTGATCGGACTAGTGGGGAGGGGGTTACTACAGTTTTGCCCACGATCGGGTCAGTTGGGGATTACTATGAGTTTGCCCGTGATCGGTCCAGTCGGGGTGGAGTACGATGGGTTTGCCTGCGATCGGGCCAGTCGGGGAGAGGATTACTACAGTTTTGGCGCCGATCGGCCAGTCAGGGGGGTGGGGATTACTACGGTTTTGCCCACGATCGGGCTGCAGGGGGCGTCGGTCCCCGATGGCTGCTGCCTGGCAGGGCGCCAGGCGCAAGTCGTCGGGGATCAGCGCACCTGCATGCTAATGGCATGCAAATGGGGCCATAAGTAGATGCAAATGGCCCCCCGTGCCTTACATGAATTATAGCCCCATTTGCATGTCACCTTTTGAATATCGGAAATTTGCGCATGGCGCAATGGAACTTGCGCCACTGCATCTTGAATGCTCCACTCTGACCCCTTGTGGTGGCACAAGTTCCACTGCACCATGCACAGTGGCTGTGGTTGGGGGGGTGATATTCAAAGGAGTTGCTCAATAGCGCAACTCCGTTGAATATCGCCCCGGCCACACCCCAGCGCAACTATTTTGAGCAGCACAAGGGCTTGCACCACAGAATGGCGCAGTTTGAATATCCAGCCCAATGTCTCTAGCCAAAAAAGTTTCGGTGATCTATTATAGTCCATGTTTATCACACATCCCCATAACTTAATGCTACTAACGAGTACCCTGGTTTCCATTGGTAACATCCCAGATTCATCTCTTAGAAAGAACAGTGAACACTCTCTTGGTAAATTCAATGTATTCCTAACAAAGAAATTTTGGATTGATTTGTTATTACAATGTAACCCATGCCCCGGCCAAGAGCAGCGTCTGAAAACCAGGACCCCCTAACTTGTACCACAGACAAGACAACAGGCCCCAAGTTAGCAAAAACAAAAGGCATCACCCCTAGCTCTGAGGTTATATTTACTCCATATTCTGGGAGAGAGGTACCAGGGCTACGTTAGGTATAACTTTTGAGGGGGGGGCCTCATACTGTAAGAATTCACACTCAGGAAGCAATGATGTAGTGTCCACTACTGAAAATCGGGATTGTACAGTATGGTTTTATTCACACAAGATGGTAACAAGTGCAGAACAGGGTGGTCCCCCAGGTTTGGTACTGTCTACACAGGAGTAAGGCTTTTCTTTCCAGAACAACAACTATTTGGGCACTTTAGAACAAACTTTTCCTCACACACATTTTGTACTGTCCATCCCTCTGGACTTTACTTTCCAAAACAAGGGTATACTGTGGTTGTTGCCACACACTTTGAACACATTTCCCCTGGAGTGATGACATCCACTAACATGCCCAGTTTAACCTGGTGCCCATACATGAACCAGTTAGCCCTGACAGAGAAATCAAACTGAGGTTATGCCCAATCCTGCCCCATGCCCAGTCTCTGCCATTCCTTCTGGATTACACCAAAATGGATCCTCTAATACACCTGGATTGCAAAGGAATCCCAAACTTTAACTTGAAATGCTCAGCACATTTTCTTGGTGATGCAGAGACCCTGACAGGTGCACTCTAACCGTATCTCTGGAAACATACACCTCAAACCAACCCCCAAGAACAATTCCATGAATCCATACTCAGGGATTTGTTTGTCCCTTTGATACAGACATGGAAACATGAAGGAAAACATCCTCTTCCCTTCACAGGTAGTTTGTAACAGCTTCAACTGCACACACTTTCTCTCTGAGCAGCTGACACTCTTCAAGATCTTCGGGGGGATTGCACCTTGGACCCACTGAAACACAGTCCAAACCACATTTTCTGTGAAAATGGCCCACTGGGGTCCTGCAGACAAATGTCTCCACCACTTCTTCTGGTTCTGCTGGGTCTCACACACTAGGGTGAGAGACTGCCGGGGATCCTTCAATCAGTCTCACAGGAGACTGTCAGACAACCCCACACTCTGAGCACTGCTGCTGCTCAGAGCTCCCCTTCGACTACTGCTGGCTTTCAGCTCTATGATACCAATTCAACAACCCTTTTTGTCAGCCGGCATCTCGCCAACAGGAATCATGTCAACCACAAGTTCCAGTTACCATCATTCCTGTGTGCCTCCTGGTCCATTTCTTTTATTGGGGGGCTTTGCCCTGAACCCCCCATGTGGGGGGCTCTGCCCTGCCCCCCATCTATAGGATTATCAACTCCAGTCAGAGTTGATTCGGGGTGGGGGTGCAGGACCAGGAGACAGTGTGCCCCTGTCTCAGGCACACCAACACAGTGACCTGTCGGTGAAGTGTCGATTTTGCCGACAAGGTTGTAGTTCGCTGTATTGGTGTCACCGTACATGGGGCATACCCTGACACTCAACCACCTGACTCCCATCTCAGCATTCTAAACCTCCCCCTGAGCAGCTGATTCCAAAGTGGTCTATGCTGCTGCAAGAATTCTAAATGACATAATCCATTCTCTGCTCAGCCTAGCTGAGTAAACAATGATGTTATCTGTAAAAGGCACCTAATACGTACCTTTACCAGCTGCCCAGTACCTTCCTATGGCTAAACTGATGGGATTCTAGTAACTGCAGGGGACTGGGTGGTTACACTAACCACCAGCAGATGAAGCTTGTTGTCCACAGCAAGTGCTATGGTCTGCAACGCAGACCATCCAAACCTCTGGGTGCCCTATGGAGTGAGGTGGCCAGGCTCATCCCTACCTACTGTATGCCAAAACCTAGGCAGGTTGCGCCAGAGAACAGAGGCCCACTGAAACATCTTCAGCTTCACCTGACAGCTATCTCGGGACTTTCAGTGGCTCCAACAGACTGCCTGAAGCATGCCCTGACAGAACAGCACTGAAGGCCCCTAGTCATGTTAAGAACTCCAGTCTGTCTATCTCCCAGCCCTCTAGGGAAAAGCTATCCAACCTATGCTACCTACCAGAGAATCCTATCCCCCTACACTTTTCACAATTCTAAACTGTAGACTGCTTTACAAACATGTAACATTCCTATGCGTTTCCCAAACCCCAGGACTACATACTCAAAACCTGAAAAGCAGAAAAAACAGTTAACATTTCTAGTTAAACATTCCCAATGCTCAAAATTACACTAAAAAGAAGATTCTGATGAGCCCTAAACATCCTCTTCTGGAAACACCTGCAAAAGAAAACATTCCAAAACACATCCTGCAAGAAAAACACAATGACCAAAACCTACGACCAGCAGATACCATCGAGTCCCAAAAAGATGTTAAAGTGTTTGCTACAAAAAGTGGTATAAAGCTATAAAAGAAACACATTTACAATAACTTTTTTGGGGAGGGGGTCTCTACCAAGTCTGTACTCTAAGGGAAGAATGTCCTGAGTGCACAAGGCACTATATGCAAGAAGAGTCTCTGTAGGATGAAACTTGCAAAAACTATTTTTGGACAGGCTCAAGGCTTGCTGAAACTGCAGTCCAAATACCAGGAGTGTCTCTTTTGGACCAACAGTTCCATTGACATCTTCACTTGCATTGCACATTTAATAAACAGAAAAAGTCAAAGAGTAAAGTCTATGCCTTACCAGACTCTAGGTGCAGGTTGACAACCTGGATCACCTCTCTGGATCTGGGCTGGAGAAAATCTTCAGATCAGCTCTTCCACACCACCTGCTGTACCTGGTAGCTGCTAGACAAGACCTGGATCTTCCAGTAAAGTTGCACCCTTGTGGGTCTCTGCCACTTCGGATGGGCCACTGATATGCACCATTAGAGTTGCACCTTTGATGTTTCTGCTGCTTCAGATGGGCAGAAACATGCATCTTCTGCTGCTTCCATGTTGCTGTAGCTATCTTGGCACACATTGCTGGCATAGTGGCACTCAGGGATAGTACCACTCAGGATGGGGGCATCGACAGTAGTCCCATCCGGATGAGTCATTTGCATGTTGTGAACTGTCTCTTTTCCAGTCTTGTCTATTACTGTGACAGAATTAATGCAGAGAGTTCTGTCAAGCTTCAAAAACTGCAACCTTTCATGACACAATTTGATTTTTACAAACTTGCTCACTCTGGGGTTGACAATAGCATTTGTTTCTTCCTATAACCATGTAGCTCTTTTCTTCAATCGCATCCCATATTCGCCTGGCAAAAAATGGATAAGTCTGTCCATACTGTCTCATCCCTGTGTCTAACTAGACGTTCCTCCTTGCTGCTTTTGGGCAGACATAACCCCATGACCCAAATTGGGGGTGGCCAGACCTGGTCAAGCCAGCTATGGATGTTCTGGACAGGGAAAAAGCAGTCCATCCCTGTAATTTCTACTACTTCTGAGCCTCAAACAGTCTCTTGTGGCTCATTTGCAATTGGGGCCACTGACAGACCAGTCTCACTGCCGGTCACCTTGCCAATTTGCTCTAATTTTGCTAGCTCTACAGCTTCTGCCCAGGAACTAATAGCTGGTTCAGTCCCAGAAACTGTCCATTGTTCACTGACTTCTGAGGTGGTTGCCTCCCATTGCAGCACATCTTCCAACTCGTCCTCTCCAATGAGACTCGGACTTGGGCCTGCTGCCCATGAATTAACACACTCAGTCTCTGAGGTGTCTCTTTCCACCTTTTCTGGTGTGGAAAAGTCCACTTCTTCCTGCCCTTGCAATTTACTCAGAACCACAACTTCAAAAAAAACTCTTTAACTAGCTCTTTAGGTTCCAGTTTACTATCAGCCTTTTGCTGCACTGTACAGATTGGACCCTCTACCAGTGTCCATGTAGGGGCTAAACAAATTGCCTTTGCTTTTGCTTGCACAACACCACCTTCCATGCACATTCCATGCTGCCTCCTGTGGTCCTTGCAGTGTGGTACCATTAGGAAGTCTCTTCCTGGCTTCAGACAAACCACACAGACTTTTACTGGGAAGTTTGGGAGAGCTACATCAGCTGGGGCTCCTTCACAATTATACATTTGTTCATATTCAGCAAGTTCACTTTCTTGTTGGTTGACCCACACTGTAGCATGGAGGGAGTAACCTGTTTTGTGACCTGCCATTTTCTGAACAACAATCACACAAGTCCCCATTACTGCTCGGCGCTTTGCATCTAGTACTGGTCCTGACTTGGTACATTTGCACAATTTGATTCACTTTCCTGCTACTGCTGAAACATGCTGTCTAACTTTGCACTCTGTTTCAAAACACACTTTTCTTTTCTTTGCATCTTTGCTGAAACTGTGGCCTGACTTGTGTTTGGTTTCACACATTTGCACACATTTTCTGAAACTGTTGCCTTACTTTGCAATTGGTTTCACACATTTGCACACATTTTCTGGTGTTTTCTGCTACTGCACCCTCTGCCCAACATGGCATTTAGTTGTTTATTTACTTTCTTTCAGACTATACCCCAACACGACCACTGACAACTTTTCTGCATCACACACATGTTGATTTAACTGGGAATTGCTTTCTGACCTTGCATTTTGCTGTTTTTCCTGCACAACCTTGCAATTTCACATTCAGCAAAAAATTAGCACAGTCCTGTGCTCTTTGCCACTTTCTAAGACTTTGTTTAGCACTGCCCATGGTTAGACTTTTAGCTTGTTTTGCTTGCTATGGCTACAGCTACTACAACTCAATCCATTTAGCCACCAACATTTTGCTTTGTTCAGTCTTTGCTGTCTCTTAGCCTCAGATCTATTACATTGCATACAATTCATTTAATGTGTATAGTTTGTTTATTTACAGTAATTTACTTACTGCAGAAAGTAGCTGGTTCCCTCTGAGGATGGTTTGTGCAGCCTGCTGCCGAATTTGAGGGATTTCTGGATCGGTCGAGCTGTCCAGCCCACGGCTCGGTACTGCACGCACTGTGATCTCTGCCTTAGCAGTCAGAAATCAGGAGAAGCCTGAATTTGCTTTTAAAGTCCAAAAGACTTTTTCTACTTCGTGATGGTTCTATGCTGCTCACTGCTCATGTGCTCCACTCTTTCCTACTCTAATGCTCCCCTGACTCTCAGACTCCTGGCAATGGGCGGGACTTGGTTGTATTTGACCAATCACATGACACAATGCAAATTATCTCTCTCTCCCTCTTACTCACTCTCCTTCATGATCAATCAAACAATCAATCAAAACCTTTATTTATCCGGGTGAAACAACATTGAGCAGGGCTCTTTTGCAAGATGGACCTGGTTAGGGTAGACTGATATATATATATATATATATATGACCAAACAAAGTTTAACATGTGGTATACAATTTACAAAGCAACATACAACAAACAATAATAGGCATACATCTTACATTATTTACAGATATACATATCTACAAAATGATGTTGCGGTGTTAACAGCTTAAGTAACAGGTGGACAGAATTTGAGTTCAGAAGGTGAAAGGGTATGGGTAAAGACTATGTGGGCCTTAGGGTACAGGGACAGTCAGCAGGGGAAAGGACACCAGCTAAACAGGACCAGTAAATTTGACCCCAGAGATAGTGTTAGATAAAGCTGATAACAGTTGCGTAGTTGACTTAACAGGAGTGGATAAGTAGTAGAAAAATGCAGTAGAAAGCAGTAGAGGAATGGTAATAAATGGATAATAGAGCAGGTTAGAAGACAGACTACATGGAGATGATAAGGGAGTTAATTCCAACTAGAGGTGCTGATAGCACTTACATGGTTCCTTCAAGAGCCGTGAGTAGACGGTCTTGAATGAAGAAATGCTGATAATTGAGCTAAATTTTAAGGTTTTCTGCAGATTGTTCCACATTGTTGGCAGCGTAAAGCTAATGGATGCTCTGCCCAGGTGAGAGTGGACTTTGGGAATTTTCAATAAGATATAGGAGTAACTTCTCAGGGTATAGGTACCTAAGAGATTTAGTGGGAGGCAATCAGAAATATATTTTGGAAGTTTTTTTGAAATAACTCTGTAGGTCCATAATGTGGCATTTTTTTCTTACCTAAACTGGAGGAAGGTCCATTCTACAGCTGCATATAGTGAACAATGGTGCATGATGATCATCAAGCAGGCAAAATTTAAATACCAAACTGTAACTTTTTCCCTCGGCTTGAAATTTCAACAGCTTTTTAGGCAATTCAGCACAGTTTTTTGTACATTTCGACTAGTGACTCCCCCTGTTTTCGCAACAAACGCTTGAAACTTTCTGGACACTTAGGCAATAATGTTCTTAAAGTCCACAACAACTTTTAACTTTGAAATCTTTACTTTTTAACAGTTTTAAGCACTTTGTATGGAAGTGGCTCACATTGCTCAGTTCAGCAGTCCTTAAGCACTTTGCATGGCAGCTTTTCTAGTACACATTTAGCACATTTTTCCAGAGAAAACACAGGCAGCAAAATTCTTCTTGGAATGCACTTTACTGGGCACAAATTTACTTGTCCTTGACAATGATTTCTGTCATGAGGCACTGCCAACAGATAGAAAGAACCTAGACATACCCTCGACATTATCATCTCCCCCAAGATCTTTGGATGAGCCCTCAATTTTGCAACCCATGCCCCAGCCAAGAGCAGTGTCTGGAAACTGGGACCTCCTAACTTGCATCATAGACAAGGCAACAGGCCACAAGTTGGCAAAAACAAAAGTCATAACCATAAGTTTTGAGGTGAATACCTGGCTTGGCAGTCTAAAGGGGGCCAGGATTTAGGGAACAAAATAACATTTATATTTACTCCAGGTTCTGGGAGAAAGAGGTGATAGGGCTGTGCTAGGTCTAACTTCTAAGGGGGCCCCATAACAATTCACACTCAGGAAGTACAGGTATAGTGTCCAGTACTGAAAATTGGGATTGTACAGTATGGCTTTATTCACACAAGATGGTAACAAATGCAGAACAGGGTGGTCCCCCAGGTTTTGGTACTGTCTACACAGGAGCAAGGCTTCTCTTTCCAGAACAACTGTTTGGGCACTTTAGAACAAACTTTTCCTCACACACATTTTGAACTGTCCATCCTTCTATTCTAGGAATCTCTGGACTTTTCTTTCCAAAACAAGTGTATACTGTGGTTGTTACCAAATGCTATAAACACATTTTCCCTGGAGTGATGACATCTGTTAACATGCCCAGTTTAACCTGGTGCCCATACATGAACCAGTTAGCCCTGACAGAGGAATAAAACTGGGGTTATGCCCAATCCTACCCCATGCTCAGTCTCTGCCATTCCTTCTGGGTTACACCAAAATGGATCCTCTAATACACCTGGACTGCAAAGGAATCCCAAACTTTAACTTGAAACATTCAGCACATTTTTGTGGTGATGCAGGGGTCCTGACAGGTGCACTCTAACCTTATCTCTGGGCACATACACTTTAGACCAACTCCCAAGAACAATCCCATGAATCTGTACTCATGACTTTGTTTGTCCCTTTGATACAGACATAGAAACATTAAGGAAAACATCCTCTTCCCTTCACAGGTAGCTTGTCACAGAATCTGCTACACACACTTTCTCTCTGGGCAGCTGACACTCTTCAGGATCTTCAGGGGACTGCCCCTTAGACCCACTGAAACACAGTCCAAACCACATTTTTTGTGGAAATGACCCACAGGGGTCCTACAGACAAATGTCTCCACCACTTCTTCTGGTTCTGCTGGGTCTCACACACTAGGGTGAGAAACTGCCAGGGATCCTTCACCCAATCTCACAGGACACTGGAAGACATCCCCACATACTGAGCACTGCTGCTACTCAGAGCTCCATTTTACACTACTGCTGACTCTCAATGAACTGACTCCTGTCTCAACATTCTAAACCTCCCCCAGAGCAGCTGATTCCAAAGTGGCGTATGCTGCTCCAAGAGTTCTAAATTACATAATCCATTCTTTGCTCAGCCTAGCTGAATAAACAATGATATCATCTGTAAAGGGCTCCTAATAAGTACTGTACCTTTACTAGCTGCCAGTACCTTCCTAGGGCTAAACTGCTGGGATTCTAGTAACCCCAGGGGACTGGGTGGTTACAACAATTTCTCACATTTAAGTCCCAAGCTTTGCTACCATATAACGTCTAACTGATAGCTTTTGCATCTAAAGTCTTTTTAAGGGCTTTAAAAGAATTATTGGCAAAGTTATATGCAAAGGCCTTTATTACCCTTGTTGTTTTACATGCCTTTTCCTTTTTTTTTTTTACAATGTGTGGTATCCATAATAAGTTATTTTCAAATACAATACCTAAACATCTATACTCCTTAATTTCCTTACATTTTTGCCCATTTATTAATCATTTATTATTATTTTTATTTCGCTATGAAACACCATAATTTTATTTTTCTCCACATTTAATTTCAGATCTGTTTCACTTATTTTATTCATAATAGCAGTAAGAGCCCTTCTCAACCCCAGAGGGGTTTTGACAGGAGTATAGCATCATCTTCATATAACATGATCCTAATTTCTTCATTATTTATAACTGGAGGGTACATTTCAATATTAATAATACATTTTACCAAAGATTCAATATACAAATTGAACAGAATTGTTGCCAAAAATACCCTTGTTTGATATCATGCCTTACAGGTATTTCATCTGTCAGTGCTCCATCTTTAGTGAATCTCACCTGAGATGTAGTATTTGTGTGTAATAATTTAAAGAATTTGGGGCTGACTCTAGTACAGTTGGCGCAAGTCACACCAAAGGTGGCTTGCGCCAAGCACCTTTGTGCCAGGGACCCTGCGCCTGATTCTCTATTGGGCAGGGTCCCCATGGCTAAGTATCATGACTTGCACCAACTGTACAGGTACACCAAACAGAGGGTGTACCTGAACAGGTTGTTGCAAGCTGTAGCATGGTACATGGAAGGACGCAAGTGCCTCCTCACCCCAGTCCCAAAGCATGTAATGCCCCACCAATCTCTGATGTCTGTATAAAGTCCCAAAGGGCTAAACATCTTTTCATGCTCCCCCATGCCACAATCCCCCGATGTAGATAATGCCCAGCAGGGCTAACCAAACCCCCACCCCCAAGCTCCAATCCCTGATCACCATCCAGCCCACCCACAAATGGCAAATGCTGTGAAAAATAAATTCCAAAACCAGTTATCCCTGATAGTCTAGTGCCGCCTGCCCAGCAGTGCCAGTCCACCCCATGCCCCCCCAATCCATGGCCAGCCAGCGACTGGTACAGCCCATCTCTCACCTCAGCAGTCAGCCACTGACTGAGCTCCTTCTGAGTGTGTACTACTATATATAGCACATGCTCAACGAATGAGTTGCTTTGCAGAATGCCGAATGTCGCAACTGCTGGTGTAACTTGCTACTTGCACCATTTTCTTTGGTGCAAGTTAAGTTATGCCAACTGTAGCCTTTTGAGTATTGGGTGCTTTGTCTATTTACTGAATTAAAAGCTGATTTGATATCTATAAAGGAAACATGCACTTTTCTCTTTTTCCAATAAGATTCCAGCAGGTGATTTAAAGTAAATACCAAGTCGAATGGGCAATGATATATTTTTTTAAACCAACTGGAATTTTGAGAGTAATGAATTTTCCTCTACCTGTATCTGTAATCTATCTAGAATTGTTCAAGTGTACATTTTATTATTACTGGTAATAGTGTAAGAAGTCTATAGCACCTAGGATCATATTTTTGGCCTTTCTTAAAAGGTGGTATTATGACTCCTTTGTTCCAAAATTGCATTAGAATTAGATTATTGCTAATTATTATGAATATTGGAGCCAACAATGTTGACCAAAATTCATGGTTATGTTGATAAATGTCTGCCAGAAGACCATCTATACCAGCTGCTTTGTTTCTCTTTTGTGCCATTATTGCACTAATGACTTCACTAGATGAAATAAAGACTCATGCTTTTCATTCTACTGACAAACTTCACCAGAATAAATACTTTCTGTTTCACACATACTATCAGAACTACTGTATCTGTATATAAATTCTTGAAATGCTCAACCCACTCACTTGCTGTAATTACAGCATTAATATATTGTATCTTATGTTTTCTATATCACACCCATAAGCAACCATTATCCAGAAAGTCTGTAGGTCTTTATTTCATAGGGACTCCTGCAATTTCACCCATAGTAATTGTTTATATATTTTCTTTTTAGTATATACTGTAATAGCCTCTTATACTCAGATTTCATATTCTTCAGTGCAAGTATAACAGGGAATGAGGTATTTTTTCCTGTAAGTTACCTATTTTATTTCTTTTTTAAATTTCTTACACGCCTTGTTGTACCATGGTTTTGACATGCCAATACAGATATTTGCTTTACATGTAGTTTTTGCTAAGATACTATATTTTATTTTTATTTATTTATTGAAAAGTATCAGAATTACAATCCTTTGAGTCAGAGACTCATTAACAAAGGCTCCATGTCATTTGAGAAACAATACAAATACATAAAATACAAGTATATACAAATATAATATGGTACAATCTTTAGATATGGTGATACATTCAAAGTCAGGGTAGCACATAGGCATTGGCAATATGTAGCAGATAAGGTTTTTTGACTCAATGTTGCAAGGATTAACACATAAGAGATGTAGGCAGGGCAGGGGTCCTTTGTCCAGAGGCAAGGTTGCAGGGAGATGGGTTAACCTGGGCATCTTTAGGAGTGGCAAGTAGATAGTCCCGACAGAGTGACTTGAAATGACTGAGTTTGGGTTCAAGGGTGATTGGACTGGGGAGGGCGTTGAACCAGGAGGGGGCTGTGAAAGTGAAAGAGAGCTGACCCTGTGTGGTCCTGCGATGAGGCACTAGCAGGTTGGATTTGGAAGAGCTGTTTGTGGTGGCAGTTTTGGGAGCATATTTGATAAGGTGGGAGATCCCTGGGGGGGGCCAGACCATTACTGATTTTCTGGGTAAGTAGGCATATCTGGTACCTGAGCCATTCCTCAAAATTTAGCCAGGTGACCATTTTGTAAAGTGTACAGGTGTGAGTTAGTCTAGACCAGCCTGTCACTAGGTGACATGCCTTATTTAGAGAGATTTTGACTCTCTGCAGTGCAGTATTGTCAGCTGCACCATAGACCATGATCCCATACTCAGTTAGGAGTAGGATCGAGGATGAGATTGCAAGGTGAAGGGCTTCTGGGGAGAGGCAGGTCTTGTGGTGATAGAGCATGCCAATTCATGAGTTGACTGCAGCACTAAGGAGGTGAATGTGATTATGGAGGTGAGTGTAGAGTCGAAGATGATATAAAGATACTTGAACTCATTCACTTGCTTGAGGGGTTGGGGAAGGCTGGTTTGGATACAGAGGGGGGTCTCTTTGTACTTGCTCTGGGGGTGGGCAAACAGCATTACTTTGGTTTTCTTTTGATTTAGTATGAGCTTGTGGTCAACAAACCAGGATTCCACTGCTGAGAAGGCATTCTGGAGTGATGCTTGGAGGGAGGAGGGGTCGGGATGAGAGGAGTAGTGCACTGCATCATCTGAGTATAAGAGGATTTTATCAGGGCATGCCTTAGGGTGGGAGTTGACAAAAAGGCTGAAGAGAATTGATCCTAAAATGGAACCTTGCAGTACGCCGGAGAGGACAGGCAGTAGGTCCGAGAGGGTGTTGCATATTCTGAACCATTGGGTATGGTCGGCTAGGTAGTCATTAAACCAGACCGTGACATCTTGGGAATGTCCCGGATGGGAGAGGATGGATATCAGGAGGGTGTGACTGACAGTGTCAGCCTTTGTCAAGTCAAGCATAAACTCAGAAAATTCTTTTAATACATCTGTCACATCCATGTCTTCTACCTCTTTAATCTTGTTTAAAAAAATTATTGCATCCTTGTCTGCAGTTCTTGCCTCACTTGTGAATTTTGCATACGGGATCCATTTAACTTTTTTACCATATCTAATGAACATATTCAGATGTGCTTCATTTTCTAAACTTAATTCCGTTGATAATTTTCCAATATCCATATTTATATTACAAATTACTGGAAAGAGATTGGTATCCCATTCCTTATATACTTTTAGAAAGTTCATTTTGTTATATTCCTGCGCATCTATAATAAAGAAATCTAACACACTACCCCCAGCAGGAGTTGTTTATGTTATCTCTCCTTCCTAGTCTCTTTTCACTCAGCCATTCAGGATTCGCAATCCATGCTTGTCCCTGGGCCCCCTTTCATAGAATCATAGAATCTTAACAGTAGAAAAGCACCATACCGACCTATTAAGTCTGCCCTTTTTTTCCACCCTACACCTCCCCCTCCCTGCCAGCCCGTGCCCTCCCATGATACTCAGCCCCATATGCTTGTCCCATGCCCTCTTGAATTCTTTCATTGATATAGCCCCCACCACTCTGTCTGGTAGTCTGTTCCAGTGCTTCACCACCCTCTCTGTGAATAAACACCCTCTCACATTGCCTCTGTAACTTTTTCCTTGCAGTCTGAGACTGTTCCTTCTAGTTTTGACCCCCTCCTTCCTCTTAAGTAAACCCTCTTCTTCCACTTTATTGAGCCCCTTTACTTATTTAAAAGTTTCAATCATGTCTCCCCTTTCCCTCCTTATCTCCAGTGTGTACAGATCCAGCTCCTTACACCTCTGCTTGTATGACTTTCCCTGCATACCATGCACCATCTTGGCTATCCTTCTCTGAACCCTCTCCAATGCATCTATATTCTTGCTGAGATGTGGCCTCCAGAACTGAACCCCATACTCCAGGTGCGGCCTCACCATGGCTTTGTAAAGGGGCATTATTACCTCCCTCCTTCTGCTAGTAATGCCCCTGCCTATGCACGCCAACATTCCATTGGTCTTTCCCTCCACCCTGCTACATTGGATTCCTACCTTAAGTTTCAAGGAGACTATGATCCCCAGATCACTCTCCTGTTCTGTTACTTTAATTTCTTCCCCATCTAGGGTGTACTCTGCTCTTCTGTTCCTACTCCCCAAGTGCATCACAACACACTTCTAGGCATTAAATTTCAGCTACCACATCCCTGGCCATTTTTCAAGAGTCTTTAAGTCCTCCCTCATGTCCCTCCACCCCGGGTGTCCATAATTTATTGCATATTTCGTATCATCAGCAAATAGGCACGACTTCCCCCTCAAACCCACAACAATATCATTAATGCAGATGTTGAAGAGAAGCAGACCCAAAACTGACCCCCTGTGGCACTCCACTCTTCACCCTCACTGTTCCGGAGTGTACCCTGTTTAGCACCACCCTTTGAGTTCTTCCTGACAGCCAGGCCTCCACCCAGCTTGTTATTTTCCCACCCAACCCCAGGCTTTCTATCTTGCTCACCAGCCTCCTATGGGGGATGGTGTCAAAGGCCTTACTGAAGTCCAGATAGGCCACGCCCACCCCCCCCAGTCAATCACCTGAGTCACCCAATCAAAGAACCGAATTAGGTTTGTCTGGCAAGACTTCCCCTTCATGAAGCCATGTTGTCTGCTGTCCTGCAAGCCACTCTCCTCCAGGTAATCCACCACTCTCTCCTTGATTAATGCCTCCATTATCTTCCCCACCACTGACATGAGGCTAACATGTTAGTAGTTCCCCTACACCTCCTTACTACCTCCCTTGTGTAAAGTTCCTTTCCCAAAATAAAACACATCACTCTGTCTCTTTGGGTGCTCAGTCAGCAATTTTTATTTCCTCATTTAACAATTCTAATGATTCTGTTCCTCCTTTATTCTGACAGTCCAATACATGTCCTCTGAGTTCCTTTATCCATTATTATTATTGCCATTGCATTTTCACATTCCATAATTGTACACATCCATCTCACCTCCCTCCCCAGGTGTACATCTGGGGTAGGCCTCCACATCTCCACAGTTCTTTCTCCTGTTAGGATCGGGTGTACACCCTTCCACCCACCTGAGCCCTCCGGATGTATGCCTTGAGGTGTCCTTCCCCAGCCTCGATGCATACCCAGGTCAGGTTCTTCCCAACCCCCTACTGTACTTTTTACCCCTTTTCTTCTCTATTCAAGCCCCTTCTACTGTACCTTTTCCTTTTTTCTCCTTTTCTCCCTATCCCTTTTGCTCTCACTCCTGCCTTTCCCTCTAGCAGCTCTTAATTTTCTCCACTGTTTACGGCCATCCAGCTTCAGCAGCCACACTGTGGTCCTTTAAGTAAGCAACCATCTCCTGTGATTCCACTGAACCCTTTTCCTCTGCTCCTTTCCTTATCCCCTCTTTCCCATCTCCTCTTCCTTCCTTTAGCTATAGGGTGGAAGGGTGAGCAAAACTAATTGCTAGCAAAAAGTGAGGGGCTCAGCTCTGTGCAGCCCTTTAAGTACCCCCTCACCACCTCTTTTCCTGACCTATCCCTGTCCTCCGCCTCTGTCTTCTTATCCTCCCTTTTTTCTGTCCATCATCTTGCCCCTCTCCTTCTCTGACCTCATCCTTTCTCTGATTCCCTCTCCCTCTGACTGTTTCTTTCTTCCCCTCCTAGCCCCTTCCCTCCTCATGACCCCCACCCCTTCTTCCTTGACTGGCACCCTGGTTCAGTTGGCCTGGGACAAATGAGGCTGCCCCTGAGTCAGGCAGCCTTCCTTGTCCCCTAACCCCCTTTCCCAAAATAAAACACATCACACTGTCTTTCTGGGTGCTCAGTCAGCAATTAATTGTTTTCCTTAATTTACAATCCTAATGATTCCATTCCTCCTTTATTCCATCCATCCAATACATGTCCTTTGAAATTCTTTATCCATTATTATTATTACCATTGCATTGCTACATTTCATAATTGTACTCATCTATCTCTCCTCCCTCTCCCAGATGTACACCTGGGGGAGGCCTCCACATCTCCACAGTTCTCTGTCCTGCTGGGGTCAAGTGAACACCCTTCCCCTCTCCTGAGCCCTCTGGATGTACACTCTGAAGTGCTCTCCCCAAGACTTGATGTATACCCAGGCCAGGTTCCTTCCCCTTCCTCCTACTTCATACCCCTTTTCTTCTCTCTGCAAGCCCCTTCTACCTTTACTTCTTACTGTTTTCTCCTTTTCTCCCACTAGCCCATCTCCAGCTGTGCATTGGATGATGCCCTCCCCCATTTCTTAAGAGGCCCAGCCCTTTTTCCACTGCTCTATACCTGTTCCCAAATCTAAGTTTAAGATCTCAATTTTTATATCCAACAGGTGTGCCTCATCCAATCTGTACATACTCACACTCGACTATAGTATCTGTTCGTGTTTGATCACCCCCCATGCTTCTTATGAATGCACCCACCTTTCTGTTAATTCATTTCCTAGCCTCATCAATGGCTTTTATGTCTCAGGTGTATCTCCACACCCACCTTGGTATGATCCCTGACCAGGCCACCACCACATGTGGCCACTGCACCTTCATTTTCTGCATGTCACCCTTTATTTCCCAAAATATGTCAAGCCACGGCCTGGCCCCCAGGTTGTTTCCCCCAAGGTGCACTATGAGCATGTCTGGTTCTGTTACTTTTGCCTTCTGTTCCTCCAGCAATGGAAGCAGCTGTGATCAATGCATGCCCCTTATGCTGCTCCTCCGTGCTCTGGTCTGCCCCTCATCTTGATGCATCTGCCTCCCTTCATGGCACATCGCTGCTCTTCTCTCTGCCCAGTACACAAACCAGTGCCTGCAAATCCAATCTTCCTTCCATGAATTTTGGCCTGGAATGCAATGAACACATGTTAGTAGCAGCTCTATATAGTTCCCCAACCATTTCCTCCCCTTCCCTTGCCACCTTTTTTTTTTTTTTTGTTTGTTTGTTTTTTAATGGCCCGTCCTCATCAAGGTCTTCCTCTCCTGAACCACTGGAAAAAAAAGAAGATTGTTAACATAGCAACAATTCCCTTACATACTTTTTGTAACAGGCTGACGTCCATCTGTCTAACTTCTTCACCTCTTCATCCAATCCCCCTCGTGCTGCTGCTTCCAATGCAGCTCCAGTCCAGAAGGAATGTGAGGAGTATCCCTGGGGGTCATCCCCTATGAACCCCATGCCCCTCTTTAACACTGCCCCTATCCGATTCCCTGTGACTGAGGAACTGTTCTCATGTATAAATAAATGCCCCTTCATGGAGGGCCTCACTTGACTATATTCAGCTAGAGCCTGTGCAAGGCAAATCTCCGGCAGCCTGTGCCATGCCAACAGCACTATCATCCCCTTCCCTGCCTGGTCTGTCTTGGACTTCCACAATCAAATAAAGATAGAGATAGATGGGGGGTGGCTCAGAGGAAATGTGAGGAAATATTTCTTCACAGAGAGGGTTGTAGATGCATGGCACAGCCTTCCTTAGGAAGTCATAGAGTCAATAACAGTGGGGGAATTCAAGAATGCATGGGACAGACATAAAGCAATTCTAGTGGGAGGGTAGGAGGAAGTAGGCTGTTGGTTAACTAGGATCTGCAGCTTATCCGTTAGGTAGGGAAATGGGCAGACTAAGTGTGGGCCAAGTGGTCCTTATCTGCCATCAGATTCTATGTTTCTAAATCTCCACTCCCATGGTTGTTTGGGTACCATCCTTAAACAAAAGCTGCATCTGTTCTCCTGCTCTCCCCACCTGTGCTACCTGACTTACCCCAAAGGCTCCATAAAACATGGTCATGAATATGGCTGCAAGGGTTTTACTGCCCCTGCTGTGTATCATACCTGCTGCAGTACTTGTATCAGGAAGACCAAGAGAGGCTCAGAGATGGGGTGCCTGCCATCTAGTGTTACGCCCTTCAGCCACAGCTATCCTTGCATCATCCTACAAATCAGTTGTCTCCTCCCTTGGTCATGCCACCCCCCTGAGGTTACATACCATGCCAACTGTGGATAGATGTACTCTCATGGAGGAGTACATTATCTCTTCCTTCCATTTTGTGACCACAAACTTTGCTAGCTGCTCCAGAGTAACCGGACCACTTACCTCCATGCTGTGCCACTCTCTAAAGGCCTGGAATGTTCTTCACGAACCTTTATATGCCCTCAGCATTTGTGTCGACCAAGAGGTCCTAAAAAGAAATTTGTCTCCTTCCAGCCAATTTCCCATATTGCCGCAGGTACCTCCATCCTCCTGTGTTTGACCCTTGGGACAACGGCTCAAAACCAGTCAAGCTGGAGATGGGAAAGGCCATCAGCTATGGTGCTCTGTGCCTCTTCAATGTGCCTGACTTAAAATTATAGATTAAATTCTAGGCCCTTGCAACACTAATTGCCTCATCACCCTCATCACCATTTCAGACACTGCCCTCCCACCATTGATTGATAGTATTTACCAGTGCTCTGTTATCACACCAAAATGTCACCTTACAGTTCCACAGGTGTTTGCCCCAGAGAACCATGGCCACCCAGATCAGTAAGATTTCCAGGAATGTTATTTTTTATTTATGCATTTATTAAAAACTGATAACTGGGAAAGGAACACTGAGCCGAAGCTCATTTCCAGGTGCGACCCGGGTACAGAGCATACACAGAAGTGAGAAGGGTTTCACAAAGTAATTACAAAGAGACACAGTATACACAACCATATTTCATATAGTACACAACATTTTTACATTCACAATGGAGTCAGCCAGTATACGGAAATAGTGTTCTGGACTGCTGCAAGAATTTTATCTTAAGGTGGTAAGGCTTAGGGGGCGTTCTGGGAAATATTTGGGCAATTGGGGCAGGGTAGGGTGAGTAGGAGCCTGAGGAGTTTTTTTATGGCTGAAACAGAGGAGGTCTGGTGCAGGTCAGAGGGAAGGCTGTTCCAGAGAAGGGGGAGCCGGTGCGAAAAAGGTGGCTTTGCGGAGACATTTTGTTTGAGGAGGATGAAGAGTGGAAAGTCCCTGTGTCAGAGAGAGGGTAATCAAGGGAGTTTTGCTGGGGTCAAGTGGGAAATGAGCTAAGGGGAGGGAACCAAACCAGAATTTTGCTATGAGGGAGATGCTGTGGATGGTTCTTCTGTGGGAGAGAGGGGCAAGGGAGAGTGGAGCATAGAGGGTGCAGTGGTGAGTGCGTGGGGGAGAGGCAGTGGCACAGCAGCAGAAAGAATTGAGTAGAATGTCCAGTTTGGTGAGAGATGAGGTTGGGACTGTTCCATAAACAATATTGGAGTAATCCAACACTGGCAAGATTGTTTTTCGTTCAAGCTTGCACCGGGTGAGAAGGGGCAGGCTAGCTTTGTGCCGATATAGGACGGCAAGTTTTGGCTTGAACTTGGCAGATAGTCTCAAGTGAGTGGTGAAACTGAGGTGGCCGTCCAGCCAGACACCCAGGTACTTGAGTGCAGGGACCAATTCCAGGGCAGAGCTGTCCAGGTGGTGATCACAGGGGTGGGGTGGGAGGAAGGCTAACTTCTGTCTTGATCCAAAAACCATGGTGACAGTTTTATTGATATTTAGTTTTAGCTGGTTTTCAAGGAACCAGGACTGGACTCGGTTGAAGTCAGCGTGGAGATTGGGAAAGACACTATCGTAGGAAAGGCCAGAGGCAAAGATGATAGTGTCATCTGTGTAAAGATGCACATTTGAGGAGAGTGGAGATGCTCATCTATGGGCTTATACCTCCTGTGCATCTAGACCTTTCCTAGTATGAATCCTAGTATGAATTATTAAGAACAATTAGGAAACCATCCAATGGAATTGCTGGTGGAATATAAATATTAAAAAATGACTAAAAGTTTATTCCCACTTGTTATCACTAGGTACATGTAATGGCCCCGATTCTAGAAAAGTTACACCTGGCATAACAGCGCTTGCGGCAAGTAGAATGGCGCATGTTGCAACTTACATCAGCAGCTGTGACATGAGCAATTCTACAATATGGCCTGCAACATGATGCAGGCCACTTGCACCGAAGAGCTGTTTTGGCAGCAGTTGCGCCATAACCCCTCTGCGACATGGTGCTAGGGGGGTTATGACAGCAGTTGCGCCCTATTCCAGAAGGGCAGCACCTAAGTCCCCAATGTTGGGATTCTAAAAGAACCCCCCGGAGGAGAACTGGCAATGTAAGTTACACCAGCTTTTAGCTGGAGTAACTTATGGATGCCCCCTGGGGGTCCTGTAGACCCCTCAGCAGTCCAGCTGTCATACCACAGTTTCCCTCCCCCCATGCCCAGCATACCCCAGTGGGTGCCCCGCAGGGCTGCCCTCATGCCCTGCCCCCCAAATCCCACATTAACTGCCCCCACAGGGCTGCTCACACCCCCCACACCCCAAATCCCACATTAACTGCCCCGCAGGGCTGCCCACACCAACTTCCCCTGAAGCATCCAGTAAGTGCCCCACAGGGCTGGCCACACCTCCTGTCCCCTGAATCCACCATAGATATGCCCCGCAGGGCAGCGCAGTCAACCCCCCCACCTGTGCCCCTACCCTGAGTCACCCGCCGCAAATGCGGCATACATCCAGCCCAGCCCTGATAGTTTAGTGGCCCCCCCACCCGGCTGTGCCAGTCCACCCAGCACCCCCCACCCATCTTCAGCCAGTGACTGGCATAGCCCACCTCTCACCTTCATGGCCAGCCATTGACTGAGTTCAGTAGGAGGCTACTGTAAAGACGGGGCATATCTATGGTGGATTTGGGGGACAGGAGGTGTGACCAGCCCTGCGGGGGCACTTATTGGATGCTTCGGGGGCTATTGGTGTGGGCAGCCCTGTGGGGCAGTTAATGTGTGAATCGGGAGGTGGGGGGTGTGGGCAGCCCTGCGGGCAGTTAATGTGGGATTCCACTGTTCGGAATACCTGGCCGCATGTCCCATTTTCAGAACTTAGATGTGGAGACCCTGCCCCTTCTAGAATAGGATGCAGGGTCAATGTCACGGTTGCGATTGGTGCAAGGCATGTTTGGCAGTGACTTGCGCCAACCGTCTAGAATCGGGCCCATGTATTTTAAATAAGCTTGCCTCCAAACATTTTAAATTCAATGATGCATTTATAAAAAATGACAAACCACCCTTAGCTCTACCATATTTACTGCTTCTATGAGCTGGCAGGTTCCATGCTTGAAATCCTTCTAGCACACTCTCTCCTTCACTTCTCATCCAAGTTTCCTGGAACAACAATATAGTGTAATCTGATATCCAACTTAACCATTTGTTATCTTCAGTTTTTAGATCTTAGTTCAGCAATATTCCAGCTTAATATTATAACAGAACTTTCTATTTTATTCCCTTCTTCCAGTCAATTGCTAGAGTCTGAGATATTTACTGTACTGATTGAGCTCAAACTGTACTCTGTTATGCCCTTTTCATGGCTTTGCAGTTCTGTCACCATAGAGTCACACCTAGAGAGAATTTGGCTGCTATCTATAGACACACCTAATTGCATTCTACCTCTTTTGTAAAGATTTCCTGTGTCATTCCCTTCTAAGCCGTGTTCTGTCTCAGGTTTCAAATACCCTGTTATACAGGACTGTCTTATAGTAGGTGAATTATTTTGCCCACCCTTTTTAACTTTGTGTTTTGAATTACTTTTGTCAGCCATATTTTCAGGTGTTAAATTAACAGTTGAGTCAAGGGTAATACAGATGTTTGTAGAGCTGTTCATATTAAAGAGTAGTCTCCTTTTTGTCTCCAGATTTCCCAACAAAGCACACACCCAACCGTTATATGGGTCTGTTCTGTATCTGTATGCTGATTTAATATCAGCCAAACCTATTTTGTTTCCAGTAACACCTTTTGTCAGATTATATACTTGCTCACCCCCCACAGCTAGCAGTGGAACCAGTGAACCAGAGGAGTGGCTATCTCTGCAAAGCAGTGTGCAAAAGATGGAGATTAGTGTCCAAAAGGTGGATAAGCAGAAAAGGGGCAAAATTCAGCAGAAGGGCAGACAGCAAGGAGAACCAGGGATAAATGACAACCAAGGAAGGGGCTGGAGTAGAACAGTGAAGCAGACTAGGAGGTCAAATCATGGAAAGCCATGTGCAAATGCCAGGAGCCTTAGCAAAAGATGGAAGATCTGGAGGCTGTCATGTTACAGTCAGACCTGGACATTGTGGCCATCACTGAAACCTGGTGTAATGATAACCATGACTGGAGATGGCCATACCTGACTACAACATATTCAGAAGAGACAGAGCAGGCAGGAAGGGAGGAGGAGTGGCACTGTATATGAAAAATGACATAAGGGCCACAGAGATCCAGGAGGAACAAAATGGAGGAGAGATACTGTGGATTAAGCTAGAAAGGAAAATGGGACCAGCCATCCGCACAGGTGTGGTCTATAGACCACCAGCCCAGGAGGAAGAAACAGATAGGGAGCTGATGCTAGCCATCCAAAGGATGGCAGACAAGGGTGAGGTAGTACTGGTTGGAGACTTCAATATTCCAGACGTGGACTGGAGCATCCCAGCAGCAGCATCAACTAGGAGCAGATTTATCCTGGACTCCCTTCAGGGTGCCTTCCTCAAGCAACTGGTCATGGAACCAACTCGGCAGAAGGCAATACTGGACCTTCTGCTCACAAACAGGGACAGTGTGATGGGGTAACAGTGGGGGAGCACCTGGGTAACAGTGACCACCAGTCATTGTGGTTTGAAATCACAGAAAGAGCAGAACCAAACCACACAAAAACACGTATCCTGGATTTAAGGGGGGCAGACTTTGGGAAAATGGGGAAATACTTGAAAGAGGCATTAAGGGGAATGGGACAGGAATCAGGGGTTGAGGAACAGTGGGCAGTATTTAAAATGGGGATTATAAGAACAACAGAATTATGCATTAAGCAGGTTAGCAAGAGGAAAAGGAAGAGGAGACCATTATGGTTTTCCAAAGATGTAGCAAAGAAAGTGAAAGCCAAAAGATAGCATTCAGGCAATACAAAAGACACAGGCAGAAGGGGATAGGAGAAGTACCAGGAGAAACAAAGGGAGGCAGGGAAGTCAGTAAGGAAGCCAAAGCTCAGACAGAAGAACACATTGCAAAATCAGTGGTTAAAGGGGACAAAACCTTTACAGGTACATAAGGAAAAAAAGAAAGACAAAGGGAGGGATAGTGAGACTGAAGGGAGGATGGGAGTCGCGTGGATGATACAACAGTAAAGCTGACATATTGAACAGGTATTTCTGCTCAGTCTTTACTGAGGAAGAGGGGGTAATGGGTCTGAAGGGAGTACAAGGGTGAGAATGGTGCAGAAATGGACACAAGTCCCTTTACACGAGAAAGGGTCCTGAAGGAACTGGAAGTAATAAGAGTTGACAAAGCAATGGGGCCAGATGGGGTGCACCCCAGGGTCCTTAAAGAACTAAGAGAGGTGGTGGCTGAACCTCTGGCTATCCTGTTTAGCCAATCACTGGAAACAGGGGAGGTACCCAAAGACTGGAGGACAGCAGATGTAGTCCTCTTATACAAAAGCGGGACCAAAGAGGAAGCAGGGAACTACAGACCAGTCAGCCTCACCTCGGTAGTGGGAAAGATCATGGAAGCACTACTGAAGGAGAGATTGGTGGAACATCTGGTTGTCAAGGGACTACAGGACCCAAGGCAGCATGGTTTCACCAGGGGGAGGTCATGTCAGACCAATCTCATTGAATTTTTTGACTGGGTGACTAGGGAGGTGGATCAGGGGAGGGCAGTGGACATGGCCTATCTGGACTTCAGCAAGGCCTTTGACACTGTGCCACATAGAAGACTATTACACAAACTGGGGAATATGGGTGTGGGCAGGACAGTAGTGTGGTGGGTAGGTAACTGGCTGGGTGGCAGGACACAGAGGGTGGTGGTAAATGGCTGTCACTCCACCGAGGGAAGAGTGACCAGTGGGGTACCACAGGGATCAGTGCTGGGACCGGTCCTATTCAACATCTTCATCAGTGACATTGTGCAGGATCTAGAAGGCAGAATTTCACTGTTCGCTGATGACACAAAGCTCTGTAACAGAGTAGACACACCAGAGGGTGTAGACAGAATGAGAAGGGACCTGCAGAAACTTGAAGAATGGTCAAGGGTTTGGCAGTTGAAATTCAATGAAAAGAAGTGCAAGATAATGCATATGGGGCACAAAAACCCTGGCACAATATATCAGTTGGGGGGTGAGGATATAGCATGCACCAAGCAGGAAAGGGATCTTGGGGTTGTCATCTCTGATGACCTCATGGTAGGGAAACAGTGTGACAAGGCATCAGGTAAAGCAAATAGGATGCTGGGATGTATAGGCAGGGGCATCACCAGCAGGAAAAGGAGGTCATAATTCCGCTATACAAGACACTAGTGAGGCCCCACCTGGAGTACAGTGTACAGTTCTGGAGACCATACCTACGTAAGGACATAGACAGGGTAGAGAAGGTTCAGAGGAGGGCAACAAAGATGGTGCATGGATTGCATCACAAGTCCTATGAAGACAGATTGAAGGAACTGAACATGTACTCCTGGAGGAGAGGAGGAAGAGAGGGGATATGATAGAGACATACAAGTATCTTACAGGGAGAAACAGGGTGCAGGAAAACACTATTTTTAAGTGAAAAAGATGTTCCAGGACTAGAGGGCATGGGATGAAGTTGGAGGGAGGATGATTCAGAGGAAACATGAGAAAGAATTTCTTCACAGAACGGGTGGTGGACAAGTGGAACACCCTGCCAGAGGAAGTGGTGAGGGCTGAAACAATCACGGGATCTAAGAATTCATGGGATAGATATAAAGGAATTCTAGAGGTCAGGGGTAAGGGGAAACAGACTTCTAAGAAAACAAACTGAACTTACAAGCTCAAATGGGCAGACTGGGTGGGCCATAGGCCCTTATCTGCCGACACTGTCTATGTATCTATGTATCTATGTATCTATACACTTCAAGTTTCAATATGTACAAATTTTATTTTCTGGATTTGGGTATCCCTTTAACATCAACTGTAGGTAACATATATCTTGTTGAATTAATACCACTTAAAGGTCTTCCATGATTTTTACATAATTTTGACTCTCCATATCCTTGTTTTTTTGAACTGCTATTCTGAGACAATTGTACCTTTTTTGAGTTTTATCGCCATTACTCTTTTAGGTTGATTTTTCCCTATTATTCTCAGATCCCTTTTTGAATGTCAACAGACCCACTAATAACTTTTTTGTGTTCTTCTCAAAATTTCTTTTGTATTCATATCCATCTCTATACTACAATCAAGTAGTTGCTTTTTCCTCTTATTTAATTCAGTCACCAGCAATTCTATTTCTTTAATTGCTTTAATTGCAGTTTCTTCTGTAATCATTTTTATTAATTTCTCACTTCTTTTTTTCCTCCTGCTTCTTACTGCACTTAATGTTTTTTGCAGCTCTAACTGAATTCTTTGATGGACTGGTAGATTCTATGGCAGTTTCAATCAATGTGCCCCCCTTCCCATCTACAACTTCAGGCTTCTTCATAAATACATCAATAAATGTACGTATCAGTGTAACTGATTCCTGGAGCTGTGAGTTACCAAAGTGCATCTCTTTTTTTTACCCCTCCATATTATTTAATGAGGACTTCATATCATTCTCTTTGATGTTTTTCTTTTCCTGTTTCTCATTATAGAACCCTAATGATTCTGCCCCAGACCACAGGTGGGGAATGTCAGGGGGCTGTTCAGATGGGGGTCCAGAGTATGTTTATTAATATAAGGGGTCAAAAAGGAGTCAAAGTTTCTCAGATATGACTCCTCACTATATTTTTAGGTGATTGACATAAATTATATCATTAGTAGATGGGGCACCATTTAGAGGGGGCAGAGGGAAGTTGACCTCCCCCCCCGCATTGCAGGCCATTGTTGTTTCTTTTGTTTTTCAGCACATGGATCCACCCCACAGCCCATCTGACCAGTCATTGCCTCCCCATTGAAAGCCAAACAGGCACCCGTTAGTAGATCTTTTTTCTGCTGGGTCTTATAGTTCTGGGCTCCCTGAGCCTGATCTGCATAACTCAGGGTCAGTAATTTATATTAAATTAATTGCTGTATCTTTATTTATTTTTACACTCTGTTCCTTAAGGGCTGATTCTTCTTGAATTTTTATTTCTTCCAATAATGGATTTATAGATACATACACCAAAACTCCTATATTTTTATCCATAGTGGAAGAGGTCATTCTTGGGTTAAAATAATTTTTCAGTACCTTTTTATTCACCCTTAATTCTATATGATTATTAAGAGGGTGTGAAAATTGTGTTATTGTTTAGTATTACATTGGTTACTACATTTTTGTTACTCTTTTTATCTTGTTTTTTACTGTATAACTTTGGTTTGTTTGTCTCTTGTTTTTTTCTACAGGTTTAGTGACATTCTCAATGGAAAATGATGTTCTATAAAGTTAATTAGAACAATATACTTATAGAATGTATGTAAGTCAGGGAGTAATGACAGTGTCCGGCGATCTTAGACACCCATCTCAGTGCATGCACTTTATATCACAAATACCTACATGATCCCTGAAGCTCAAAATTCAAAAAAATTTGAAAAAAGGATAAAACTATTAAAATTAACATAAACTTCTAGAAAAGCATGAAGATAAAAATATGACAGTTAAAAATATTTGTATGCTTTCAGGCAGCCAGCTGTATATTTTTTTAGAACATCAGTGTCAACATGGTTATACAATTGAGTGTAACCAAAACTGAAAAAACAACAGCCAAAAAGCCATAATGTCCCCAGGATGAGATTAAACATCATCCATGGTCATATTATATTAGTTAAGCCACAGTACAAAAATGTGAAGCTAATAGATTAATTAAAAAGAAAATAATGAATAGCTCACTGGGTATTACCGGTGAGTAGTACAATCGAGAGGTTCTGGACACATAGCAACCTTGACAGCAAAGCTCGAGAGGTTACAGTGTCCAGAACCTCAGGATGGTATCTCATCGGAAATGCCCAATGAGCTATCCTTTATTTTTTTATGTTGTCTTGTGCATGTGCAAGAAACATATTGCCATAACTTGGAATAGCAGGTTTTGGAAGTGTGTTCCTGTAGTGTCCAGTGGCACCACTGCTTTGTTGGGTTGGGCTCTGTGGCACGAATTAGATTGCATGTTGTCTACGACAGCAGTGCACAAGTGTGCCACTACCTTGAAAGGATTTAGTTGCTGCAATGAGGAAGTGCCCCATCTTTGCAGGGCATGCCTTCCATGGTGTAACATTTCAATAAACATGGCAGAGCCTTCCGCCTCTCACAGTCCCCATAACAGCCGACATTGGAGGTGCCCAATCCCCTGTCGGCATTTGCCCTCAACAGTTCATTTGCTGATGGGGTAGCCCAATCCCGTCAGCATAATGTCTCCCCCACAAAATTTGTTGTGATCTGAGGGGGTGCCCAATCCTCCTCAGCTCATGCTGCCCTCCCAAAAGCACACCATGTGGCTGATGGGGCTGCCCAATACCCATCAGCTTCAGTCCCCCAAAGAAATACCCAGGTATGCCAGCATGCTGGGTGCCCACCCCAGCATTCCCAAAGCATCCCATGTTGCTGTTTTTTTCTCCCCCTGTAAAAACAGAAAACAGTCCCTCGCGGTCTCTCGTGCCTCCCAACCCACACCCACCCTCTGTGCACCCACCTCCCCACACCCCTTCACCCCATACTTACCTCCAGAGGCTGGAGCAATGACCTTCGGTGGACCGGGAACACATCTGCACTCTTCAAAGTTGACTGCGAACTGAAGAAATGCCGGTAAGTTGTATAATGGCATAAATAGGGCTTTTTCAATGTTGGTGGCTATCTCAGCCAATTGGGGAATTGTTTCACCAAATTTTCAACATGGGGTTCTTGGGACCCCACCTCATGAACTCAGTCACTGTCATTTTGTTATTCGGTCCCTAAAAGTTGCTTCTGCGGTCACTGTGCAGAACCACCTATCATTACCGAGTAATGAAATGACAGTGTCACAGTTCATGAGGTAGGCTCCCAAAAACCCTAAGTTGCAAATTTGGTGCAAAAATTCCCAAAATGACTGTGTTATGAGCATGTGTTGCGTAGTTCCTATGCATGCTTGTTACTTCAAAAATGTTTTATATTTTCACAGATTTTCAACATTGCCATTTTACCACACCTCCTGATGAACAGTAGGACTGTAATTTTTCACATCTTGCCCAAAATGTGTTTTCGCACAAGTGGCACACAATGGTGCAGTCAGTGTGTGAAATCAATGTTCTGGACAGATTAAGGAAAATCACAGTGACACTGTCCATGAGCAGAGGTCCCAAAATGCATATGTTGAAAATTTGGTGACAAAATTCCTCAAAATGCCTATTTTTTGAACGTGCATTGCACAGTTTCCACACACACTCATAAGTTCGAGAATTGTTAATATTTTCATTCCAAATTTTCAACATTGCCATTTTTGCACACCTCCTTAAGAACAGTACAGTTGTTATTTTTCACATGCTGTACGAAATGTGGTTTTGCACATGCTGCGCACAATGGCACGGTCATTATAGGAAATCAATGTTCAGGACAGATGAAGAAAATCTCTGTGACAGTGTTCATGAGTGGAGGTCCCAAAATAGCTATGTTGAAAATTTGGTGAGAAAATTCCACAGAATGACTGTCTTATGAGCATGCATTGTGCAGTTTTCATGCACACTCATAACTTGGAGAATTTTTAATACTTTCACTCCAGATTTTCCACATTGTGATTTTTTGCACACCTCCTTAAGAACAGTACAGTTGTCATTTCTTACATCCTGCCCAAAATGTGGTTTTGAGCTACTGGCGCAGAATGACGCAATCACTGTGGGACATCAATGTTCAGGACAGATTAACAAAATTACAGTGCCACTGTTCATGAGCAGAGGTCTAAATGCTTTCATGAGGTGGGGTGAGAAAAAGCCCATGTTGAAAATTTGGAGTGCAAATATCAACAAATGCCCATGGTGCTAGGGTTTCTAACCATAACGTCCCACCCTGTAGAGACTAACTGGCATCATGGGTGTGACTTTAGATTGTCGGTTCTAATGCTCATGCCATTCCACCCCCACCCTGCAGCCACTGACAGGCATCAAACTGTGCCTTGCACTCTTCGGCCCCAAAGTTCACCTCATTCTCCTATACTGCACCCATCTCAATGTATTTCCATTTGGAATGGGGAGAGCGTAAGGCCAGAGGACCCCAAGGCAGAATACGATACTTGTTGGACTCTGCAGGGTAGGGTGAGGTGAAATCACATGAGCATTATGGCCGACACCCAAAGGCACACCTCAGTGCCTGTCAGTCTCTTCAGGGTGGTGTGGGGTTGGTGTCACTTCCGTAATTCACTGCCATTCCTTTTATGCATCTGTCTACCTTGTGCACTACCAATGCCAATGTCAGCAAGACAACATTTGGCATTATCAAATGATTGTTTTAATATGTGGATGTGAGTTCTTTTTTCTGTGTGCACTTTTGTTACAGGTGGTTGGCTGTTCAGTGAAGGACTGTCTGAGTCCTAGCGAACCGCCACAGTTTCTCTCAGTCTGTGTCTGTCTCCCCCTCTCGCCCCTGCTGCCCACATGCAGACACAGACAGTTTTATTTCTCTCCTACCTTTTGCTTTCTGGGAGGAGCACAGGATCTGCCACATAAATCCTTTTGTGGTATTTTTTTACAAAAAGAAAAAAAATAAACAGGAAGTACTGTGAATGCTTTATGGTCCTGCTAAATGAGAGACTGCTGCCATGTTTTTGAAAGTGTTTTGGCCACCCACAAACAGAAAGTGGCTAATGATTAGCTGCATTGTGAGTGTGAATGTTTGATTGACATTTGGGAGGTTTACTGATTTGGGGAGTTGTTCGCTTGTGCTGTTGAATCTGGCTGATAATAATATTGTTCAGGTCCCGAATGATACTATTACAGGATGTGAATGATAGTATTATCATTCTCAAAGTGTGGTATTATCACTTCTGGAGTGATAATACTACCAAAAAAATTTTGGATACTTTAGTATAGTATTAAATTCCTGATCCATATATTAAAAAAGGATAACTAGTACAGTAGCATTTAGATTAAAGCTTAATGCATATAGTTAGCTTGTAGTTAGTGCATAATTCCACTTTCCTTTAAGACGTCTTTATCCATCATGGGATGCGGTCTTATATGGCATTCCTGATTTCAATTCAGTTTCACTTTCATAAAGAGACAAATTAAGAGTGCTGCATCGTGGTCCAGTAACACAGTGTGGGAACTGCAATGTATTTATAGCCCTCCCAAGTGACTCCTCTGTTTCCCCATTACTCCAGCAACTTCACCATCAGTTAACTTTCCTCATAATGGGGTACAGAGACACAACAGAAGCAGACCACACCACCAAGAACTTTTGCTTAAAATATACAGTTAAGATATAAAGGCAGTTTGTGATTTTTGTGGGGTTGTCCTTGTCACCAGGATTAGCTGGCTTATTGCTGTGTGTTGGCCTGTTGATTAACTGGCACTGTGACTTGGTTTATCACTGTTTGATGGGCTTTCTGGGCTGATGATTTCTTGTTTTAAAAAAAGGCATTTATTGAAACTATTTGTTGAGCTAAAATCAGGCTGTTGCTAAGAACCAGATTTCCTGGCATAGTGTTCTAGTTCTGATAGAACATCTGAAGTAGCAGCCCACTGAGTTCTAGAATACTGAGCTTTGTTGTTACATTTGGATGGTAAAAGGGAAACAGAGGATTGTGTATGATTGCTCATACACAACAAGGATATTTTTCACTCAAGTGGTTTCTGTGGTAACTGGTGACCTTGAGAGCACAGCTCGAGAGGTCCATTACTATGGAAACTGGGAGAGTAAAAAAAAATATCCTCGGAGTGTATGAGCGATCATACGCAGTCTTTTATAGTGTATGGTCACTCATACATTAAGCTGGTGTCATTAATTTTTTCTTTTAATGAATCCTGGGACAGCTCTCACCACTGTAGCCATTCAATGAGGATCGCAGGCCACCAAAACATGCTTGCGTGACCGCGCTATAAGTTGTTATGCTGCACTAGCTATGTAGCTAGTGCAGCATAACAAACTTGCAGACATAACTAGTGCAGCATAACAACATTTTTGAATGGATGGATTTCCATCTGTAATAACGTTCCACCATACACTATATAGAAATTTATGTATTTTTGAATTTTATAGTTATGTATAACTGGAGGCTAGGAGAAACTAGGCTGGGAGGATGTGAGGGAATATGTACATGTATGGGAAGCAGGAGCATGGTAAACTGCACAATAGTTGTGGGGCAGCAGTCTTTCTGGGGATGATGTGGTGTAAAGGGGGCTGTCCAGTGTGTAAGAACCTGCAGCAACTAAGGACTAAAATAAAGTTGTTGACATGGGAGTTGGAGAAGATGGTATAGGAAGTCAGAGGAGCAGAGTAGTGGAGGTAAAAGCAGAGGGGTGATGCACATGT
Organism: Neoceratodus forsteri; assembly: GCA_016271365.2. Lineage (NCBI taxonomy): Eukaryota > Metazoa > Chordata > Ceratodontiformes > Ceratodontidae > Neoceratodus > Neoceratodus forsteri. The sequence continues at coordinate 1,395,968,080 of CM028129.1, read as the reverse complement.
AACCCGGGCTTGGCCACAACTACCAGGTGGGAGTCTCCAGGGGTTGGGTTGGTGGTATTTTTTGTGTTATTAGCACTGTGCAGTGCCTCCATTATGTAACCCCCTACCTGGGACCTGGGCTAGGGGAGAAAAATGTCACTTGGCATGTTGGCTAGGTTTGTCTACTCTGCACAGGGGCACCCAAGCATTCCAGACACAGGCAACAATAACTGAATGTCCATACAAGGAGTTGGGGTTCCAAAGTGTGGCTTTTATTCACAACAAAAAGGAACAATAAAGCATAGATGGCCCCTCACGGGGTTATACTCCTGGTAATGCAGATTTTCCTCCAGACACACATCTTCTTAAATCTTAAACCTTCAGGTTTAGCAACACACAGGGCACACTGCCCTAGTTTTACTCTTCCATGGTTTCCCTGGCTCAGCTCCCTTGCAAGCCCTTGGACTACCTTCTTTCCTTGGCTCAGCTCCCTTGCCAGCCCTTGGACTACCCTCTTTCCTTGGCTCAGCTCCCTTGCCAGCCCTTGGACTAGTTATCCATTTATCATGGAGATTTACTGGTGGCTCCCTATACCACCCCAGAGCACTTCTGGCTCCATCAGGGAATCTTCTTCAACAATCCCACGTCTGGGTACTTTCCTTGAGCACTGGCCAAGTACCCGAGGGAAAGCAACAGGTGTCTCAAAGCGAACCCGTGGAGGTGAATCTGGTTACGCCAGATGGGGGGTCTCCCACCTCTTGCTCCCATAATTCATACCCGGCCATTCCTCTGGACTTTAACACCTTATTTCTGAAAACACTTTTCCATGTAGATTATCCATAAATGTTTTTCACATTTAACCTACTAGCTTTTAACTTCTAATGTGCTGACTTGAAGCTGGCTTATTAAGTGGCTGTGTCCATTTCTCTAGACCCCCACTGTTAAAACAGTCCAAATCCCACAAGCTTCTAAGAATGGTACTTGGCTGTCCTATCCTGACCCACAGTAACAATTCTTAAAACTCACACAGTCTCTGGTGAAAACATAGGCCCTTTGTCAGAGCAAACTCACCCTTGGTTGCAGGTGCCCCACAGGCTTTTCCTTTTTCTACTCTGGAAAAACACACAAACATCTGAGTTCCTCAGCGCAAATCTTCCTTAGGCAGCTTCTTTTCCCTTTAGCTGGGCCAGGGGATTGCCCCTGGAAGCAGGCTGGTTTCTTTCCCCCCCATCCCTGCAGGGATGGGGCCCTAAACCACTGGAAGCGATCTCTACCACTTCATCCTAATACTTTGGGTGTTCCTCTTCTGGTGAGAACACACACCCTAAAGGACACGTAGCTCTCTGACAGAGCTAAGAGCTTTGAGGGCCTGCAGCTGCAGCACACCTCTTCATTCCACTGAGCCCACTACTGAACTACTACAGACTGACTTCAAATTCCCCAACATTCTATCCTAACGTCCCTAGCTGCAACATTCCAATGTGGCTTATGCAGCTGTAAAATTCTAAAATGATGTCATCCCTCAGTCTCAGCTGAGACTGAGAACAGAGTGAGACAGTGTGAAATCCATTTAACTGTAATTTCACAAGCTGTCTTCCCTGCCTGCCACTAGGTCTAACTGGGATTCTAGTAACCCTGGGTAACAGGGGGGTTACACTCACCCTGGGCCAGAAAAATGACTGTCCACAGTCATTAGTCACCCGGCTTAGGCCATCTCACCCTATGTGCTGACTACAGGAAGGTAGCACTACCTTCTCCCCTACCATTTGCCAGCACAGGCAGACAACACTAAGGGCCTAGAGGCCTTTGGCTGATGCATCAGCCTCTACTCTACCCCGCTGACTATGGGTACCTAGTGGCTCTGGTAGAATTGTCCAGAGCATAGCCCTAATAGATCAGTACTACAGCCCCTACTGCAGGTCAGGACCACAGCCTGTCTATCCCCCCAGCCCTCTAGGGAAAATCTATCTGCCTTTAACCAAAAACCCAAAAACAAATACAACAGGGGACCTCCCCCCAACCCTGGACACCTGCAACCACACACCAGGAGCTAATACCATACACAATGCATTACTCCCACACTCCCCCACAACCATACCTGTGGAAGGAAAATTACATACAATAACCACAACAACAACAGTACTTTAAACCCAAATACTTTTTAAAGTACAAGGGGAACTCCAATGAGTTCCTCCTCTTCTTCTTGTCTTCTCTTCTGGTCTTCTTCAGGAACACCTGCAAGACAAGAGAAATACAAAACACACCTAATCTGCATATACAGTTCTATCTAAACCCCTACCATCTAAACACTGAAGAATCCCAAAAAGATTTTTTAGAAAAGTAGAAAACAGTAACAGTACAAACAGTAGAAAAATAGAATATTTACAATACACATTTGCAATTTTGGGGGGATGGAATGCCCTAAATGTCCCTTCTAGTGACTCACAACACCCGAAGGCAAGTCCAATAAAGAGTCTGTCCTGAGCTGGAGCCTGGTGAAGAAAAGTTCTAGCAGGCCAAGGTCCCAAAGGGGAGAGTCTTTGAGGACAGTTCACACTTTTGGAGTCTGCTGATATAGGGTGTGTACTGCAAATGCCAGAAATAGAAAAAGTCTGGACTTGCCAGTCCCTTGAAGAATGGAAAACATACGACACCTGTGTCTCTGCCAAAGACTCTCCCTGGCAGCATTCTGTCAATACAGCTGGGTGGACATCTTCTGGAACATGAACAGGATGGCACATCTGGGAACAGCTGGGGTGATGTCATCTCTGGAGATGGAACCTTGGAACAGGAACAAGAAGGAAAACAGCTGGTCTGAAGTCATCCGATACCCAGGTGATGAATCAGGATACAGATGGGCTGGTGTCCTCTCTGGATTTGAAGTCATCTGGTGGGCCATGTTGATGGATTCAAGGAAAGCCAGTACACTGTAGAACTGTCAAAGGTGGGGCACCTCGATTCTGGATGTCCAGACTTGCGGAACAACATAGGTATGGCAACGGCTGGAATGGCAGCATTGGCTACCACTGCTCTGCTCTCCACTTGGTAGGCATGGGCACATTCTCAGGATGTTCTTGAAATTGTGGCAACTAGCACAATGGGTCAGGCGCAAGAATTATTACCCCGTCTGGGCACTCATAATTCACATTGTGAAAGGATTCATGTCCCTTGCTGTCCACAATCTGAACAGTGTCTATAAACAATGTACTGCCCACTTTCCATGTTTGGAACTTTTCTTGCAAGATTCTGTCTCTTACAAATCTGCTGGCATGAGGGTGCACATGTGTCATGGCCTCTTCCATAATCCAGGATTTCCTGCATCTTTCTATCTCCTCCCAGATCCTTCAAGGAAAGGTAGGAAAGGATTCTCCATAGATTTCATTCACTTTCCTATGAACCAGTCTTTCCTCCTTACTGCATTTTGTCAACCTGCGACCTCTGGCCTGGCTTGGGGTGGCTAGTCCTGGGTCTGCCAGCTACGCATTCTTAATAACACAAAAAGTGGATCACTGGCTCCTTGCACAGCCAGGGCAGTGGAATCACCACTCTCTTCCATGCGTTCCTCTAAGCCAGGAACTGGAGTCTGTGAACCCACGCCTTCTTCATCAGGCCAAATGGGTTCCCCCTCATCATCTTCACTGAGAATCTGCACCCAGGAGTGAACAGTCATCCTCACTCCTGAGATGGTCCACTCCTCACTAGGCGTGGAGGTCAAAACCTCCCATTCAATGGCCTCTTCTGTCTCATCTTCACCTATGAGACTTGGACTAGGCCCCTCTATCCACGGGTCAGCTGATGTTCCCTCTGCACTGTCTCTCAGTGACTCAGACTCAGAAACATCAGTCATCTGTGATGTCTGTTGATCTGCACCCTCTAGCTTTATGCCACACTTTACTGAACTTCCCTCTTCAGGTCCTTCCTGGTGCTGTGTGCTGCCCATTGCAGGTTCTTGTAATTTTGTCCAGGTGGGAGCCAAATGAATCTTGGGTGCTTTGGTCAAACCATATTTCTCTAGGCACTCAGTACAGTGAGGTACCATGAAGACGTCCCTTCCAGCATTTAAGCACATCACGCATACTCGTACTGGATATCCAGGAATCACCACACGAGGAGGCAGTCATCCTCCATAGTAGTACTTTTCAATCTTTCTCAACTTGTTAACTTCTCCTATGATCATAGCCTGGGCATGAACTGGGTAGGGGGCTGGTACTGAAGCCATGACTGCAAAGAAAACAAACACTCACTGTTATTACAAGTTCCACTTGGTTGAAAAAAACTTTTCACAAAATGGCTCCCTTACTGCTGTGTTTATATTACTGCCCCACCCTGTAATGGTGGCAGCAGCACTCCTGGTGCATCAACGTTCTGTAAATGGGTCAAGCCGCTGCGCATCCGATTTACACACTCTACTGATAATATTAGCTCAAACTGCACAAACTTGCACTGGTTGCTGTCTTAGCACATTTATATGATTTATCACAGACTTCTTACTTGCTGAAGACACTGCTCTAGCTTACAGTCCCATAAAGCCTCAGTATTTCATAGCACAGGATCGCCTGTATTTCTTGCTGCATCTCTCATACAACTCACAGTCTCTCAAATGGCTCTGAAAATTATACTGTTGCTGAACCTATAAACATGCTCACAGTCTGTTGCTTAGAATTCTTGTTTTAGCTTCTTTCAAACTTGGCACAGTCCTTCTTTGCAAAGCAACTACACTGCTACACACAGATTCAGCTGGCTTTTTGGTGAAATCATGCAATTTGAGCTATTTCTGTTGGATGGTACTCACTGTTATCAGTAGCTGGTTGTGGCGATAGAAAAATGGCCTACAGCTGACCGTGGAGGACTCTGGAAGGAAGTGGGCTGGCAGTCCTGCCGATGGTCCCTTGGAACACCACCCTCACCATCCAGATGATTGAGATGTGGGTTGAGCCTGAATTTGAACAGAGAAGTCAGTTTTTAAACTTTTTACAGCGCTTTCAGTCATTGTGACGCTCCTCCTGGCAAGCCAGTTTATACACTCCACTCACTCCCCCTCTTGAATGCTGTGCAGTCGCTCTAGAGTTGGCTTGGGGGCGGGACTGACTGCAGTCTTACCAATCACTCGACGCCATGCAAATGAGCTTCTTTCCTCTCAAATGCTCATGGCGATTGTCGAGCAGGCAAAATTTAAACTGCAAACCACACTTTTTTTTTTCAACTGTAGCTCCTCAGTGGGAGCCCATTTTAACCATTTTTCATGGCCATTAAACACAACAAGTCTCTCAGTCCATACAGAAAGCATTTCCAACATCTAGGACACAATTCTCCTTTTGCTACCCACAGTTTTCCACACTTGTCTTTGTCACAATTACTTTTAAAACCTGACAAACTCTGTAATTTGATGCAGAACAAGGGTATATACACTCTGGCTTTACTGCTCCTTGGTAACAGTTGGCAATATCACAGCAGCACACAGACAACAGCACACACTGGCACATTTAGTTGGCAATTGTTTCAGATTTTTGGGCTACCCTCTGCTAGATAGCCAAAATGCTTGCCATCACCCGAGCAACCTTTCTTACTTTCCTTCCAAATTTTAATGGAATCCCAGTGGTAGCCTCCAATTTTGTAACTCGGGCTTGGCCACAACTACCAGGTGGGAGTCTCCAGGGGTCAGGTTGGTGGTATTTTTTGTGTTATTAGTACTGTGCGTTGCCACCATTATGTAACCCCCTACCTGGGACCTGGGCTCAGGGAGAAAAATGTCACTCGGCATGTTGGCTAGGTTTGGCTACTCTGCACAGGGGCACCCAAGTATTTCAGACACAGGAAACAATACCTGAATGTCCATATGAGGAGTTGGGATTCTAAAGTGTGGCTTTTATTCGCAACAAAAAGGAACAATAAAGCATAGATGGACCCCCACAGGGTTACACTCCTGGTAATGCAGATTTTCCTCCACAGACACACATCGTCTTAAATCTTAAACCCTCAGGTTTAGCAACACACAGGGCACACTGCCCTAGTTTTACTCTTCCATGGTTTCCTTGGCTCAGCTCCCTTGCCAGCCCTTGGACTACTTATCCATTTATCATGGAGATTTATTGGTGGCTCCCTATACCTCCCCTGAGCACTTCTGGCTCCATCAGGGAATCTTCTTCAACAATCCCACATCTGGGTACTTTCCTCGAGCACTGGCCAAGTACCTGAGGGAAAGCAACAGGTGTCCCAAAGCGAACTCGTGGAGGTGAATCTGGTTACACCAGATGGGGGAGTCTCCCACCTTTTGCTCCCATAATTCATACCCAGCCATTCCTCTGGACTTTAACACCTCATCTCTGAAAACACTTTTGCATGTAGATTATCCATAAATGTATTTCACATTTAATCTACTAGCTTTTAACTTCTAATGTGCTGACTTGAAGCTGGCTTATTAAGTGGCTGTGTCCATTTCTCTAGACCCCCACTGTTAAAACAGTCCAAATCCCACAAGCTTCTAAGAATGGTACTTGGCTGTCCTTTCCTGACCCACAGTAACAATTCTTAAAACTCACACAGTCTCTGGTGAAAACATAGGCCCTTTGTCAGAGCAAACTCACCCTTGGTTGCAGGTGCCCCACAGGCTTTTTCTTTTTCTACTCTGGAAAAACACACAAACTTCTGAGTGCCTCAGCACAAATCTTCCTTAGGCAGCTTCTTTTCCCTTTAGCTGGGCCAGAGGATTGCCCCTGGAAGCAGGCTGGTTTCTATCCCCCATCCCTGCAGGGATGGGGCCCTAAACCACTGGAAGTGATCTCTTCCACTTCAGCATAACACTTTGGGTGTTCCTCTTCTGGTGAGAACACACACCCTAAAAGACAGGTAGCTCTCTGACAGAGTTAAGGGCTCAGAGGGCCTGCAGCTGCAGCACACCTATTCACTCCACTGAGCCCATTACTGAATTACTACAGACTGACTTCAAATTCCCTTACATTATATCCTAACTTCCCTAGCTGCAACATTCCAATGTGGCTTATGCAGCTGCGACAGTTCTAAAATGATATCATCCCTCAGTCTCAGCTGAGACTGAGAACAGAGTGAAACAGTGTGAAATCCATTTAACTAGAATTTCACAAGCTGCCTTCCTTGCCTGCCAGTAGGTCTAACTGGGATTCTAGTAACCCCGGTTAACAGGGGGGTTACACACAGGCAACCAAAGGTAACAGGTAGAAGACAGGAATGGGGAGGACCACCCAGTATACAGGAGTATCTCTTCTTCAGAAGACCAGGGAGCCCAGTGTGGAGGCATGGCAAGTGGTAAGGGGAAGGGGTGGGAATGCGAGGGTAGAATCAGTGGTGGGAAATTCTGATGAGGTGCTTCTATTAAATAGATTTGCACCACTGTCTGGAAGGAGGGTAGGGGGCCACAGGAGGTGAGGTAGGAGGTTGGGTTGAGCTACGGCTGAGAGTAGGAGTACAGGGGATGGGAGAGGAAACTAGTCAGGTTGGGCAGGGAAGGCAAAGCAGGCAAAACAGTGTGGAGAATGGGGAAGAGAAAAGGAAAGGAAGAGGGGAGGGAAAAGTGGAAGCAGATATAGATAGTCAGATTGGGAGGGGCAGAGTGGGAGATGGAAAAACAGCTAGCAGAATAAATAGTGGATGTGGAGATAAGTTAACTGGGGTGCAGTGGGAGCAGTTAGATGGGAGCAGCTAGTACTGAAGGTAAGAAAGGAAGGACGGGGAACACGGGTGCAGGGGATGGAAAGGTGGCAATCATAGGGGACTCCATAATTAAGAATATTCACTGGTGAAGGAAAGGGGACCCAAATGCAAGCAACAGGGTGGTTTGTATGCCAAGGAGGACATCAGGAAAGGTGGGCCCAAGAATAAGGGCAAGAGTACGGGAGGTTGGAGGAAAACCTAATTTAGTTACATATGTGGGAATCAATGATGTAGCTGGGGAGGAGGCTGTGCTATTGTAAAGTAGGTTCATGGAGTTAGGGGAGCTCTGCAGGGAGGAAGCAAGTTTTCTGGCCTTCTCAGAGGTGATACCAGTGCCAAGGGCCAGAACACTCAGAAAAAAGAAGAACAGAGGATTTTAATGACTGGCTGAAGAAATGGTGCAAGGAGGAGATGTTCATCTGTATTGGGGACTGCGAAGAGACTTGGTCAAACAGCACTCTTTTCACCAGACAGGCTACACCTCAGTAAGGAGGGTTCAAGGGTACTCAGGGACAAACTGGGGGAATACATAACCATTACACTTAAGTGGCGGCAGTGGGTGTGCAGGCCCAAAGCCTCCGAGAGGAGGAGGAGGATGTCAATGAACCCCCCTCCCACAGTAATGGAAGAGGTCTGGATGGAGGAGGTGGAAGGGGTGAGAAAAGAGTTAAGAAAGGATGGAGGGAATGAGGAACACATTACAAGGGTAGGTGGGGGGTGCACACAGAGGGGAGAAATGTGAAGAGAAGAATAGAGGGAAGGGAAGGAAGGTCAGATTCTAGGTGAAGGGTAGTGTCTTTGCACACACAGTGTGTTGGAAACAAGATGGACAATCTGCAGGTGCTATTAGCAGACAGGAAGGTTGACATGGCAGCAGTAAGCAAGACTTAGGCAACAACTCACCACGACTAGGATCTTGCAATCCCTGAATACAAACTATACAGAAGTGACAGGGTAGTATGGAAGGAGTGGCAGTTTACATCAGGGAAGGAATAACTTGCATGAAGGAGGAGCCAGAGGAAGGGAAGGGGGAGGCATTATGGGTTCATACTAAGGTTTTGTAAGAGCTAGGGGGCTTTTATGCCCATAATGCTCTTGTGATACTAATAATAATCAATTATATTACCAGATAGTATGTATTTATCCAAACGATTTTTAAACATATGTTTAGAACTACTAATGACAATGCCCTCAGGCAGGGAATTCCAAGGTTTTATTATACGTAAGAAGAAGAAAAATGCCCTTGCCATTAAATTAAAAGTTTTACTGTATAATTGAAGTGGATGACCTCTTGTGTTATATGGGTTCTGTTTGAACTCATATCCCAATTCTGTAATTAGAAAGGGGTCCTGCATGACATCATACATAAACAAAAGATCACCCTGCATACAATGAACCATTAATGACATCAAATTCAGTGATATTAGCCTTGATTCATAAGGGTCATTATAAAGTTCTTTAATATGTTTAGTATATTTACGCTGTACCTTTTCAAGTAAGTTAATGTCAGATTTCTTAAAAGGGCTCCATAATTGGGAAGCATATTCTAAATGGGGTCAAACATAGGCACGAAACAGAGGCATTAAACTCTCCTGTCCTTAGATTTTATATTACGCCTAATGGACCAGATAACTTTATTAGCTTTAGCAATAGTCTCATTAATCTGTGAAGTGGGACAAAAATCCGATGATATGATTATTCCCAAATCTCTTTCACTTACTGAAGTGCTAAGTTTTTTTTCCAGCTAGGTGATAAGTCACCTGCCTATTTGAAGCACCCAGATGCATAACCTTACGTTTATCGGGATTTAGTTGTATCTTCCATTTGACAACCCAATTAGATATTTTATTCAGGTCTGACTGGATGGTGTCTGTTTGGTCCACAGTTAAATGTGATCCACCTATTTTTACATCATCTGCATATTTTATTGTAGTGGAAATGCAATCTGCAGTTAGGTCATTTATAAATATTTGAAACAGGCACGGTCCCAATATGGAACCCTATGGGACCCCACTAGTAACACCACCAATATTGGACAGGTGACCATTTATGATTACATGTTGGGTTCTGTTGGATAACCAGTTAGAAATCCAACTGATAATAAATCCATTAATTTTTTGATCATGTAGGTTTGTAATTAAGCCCAAATGTAGCACAGTGTCAAAGGCTTTACTAAAATCAATAAAGATGACAACATATGGTATTTATTTATCAAGTGAATAACTAACATTTTCATAAAAACACATCAAGTTGGTTAAACAACTACATCCCTTTTTAAACCCATGTTGGGATGAATCAGATATATCAAAGTTGTTAGAGATTATATCTTTTATTAGACTTTCCAACATTTTACAAAGCGGTGACGTTGAACTAATGGGCCTGTAATTTTCCCAGTTATTTTTGGGTCCCTTTTTATGAATTGGAATAACAAATGCTGTTTTCTATGAGTCAGGGATGACATTCTGTGCTATACAATTATTAAACAGTAGCCAAAGTGGAAGCACAAGAGACTGTCTTAATAAGTATAAATAATGGCCTGCTAAGTAGTCAGGGGAAATGCTTGTTTTACCTTTCTGTAATGATAGTTTAAGTAAGACATTCTCCTTTGAAATGGTAATAGGTTGATCAGTACATGGAATAACAGGGGACTTATCATTAGATGTTTGAAATGTTTCACATAATTTTGTATCAAATATTTCTGCCATATCACATGGGTCATTAATTATCTGATCATTATATTGTAATGGACAAACTTGGCAAGATGTTTTTTTAAGTGAGTTTACATATGAGAAAAAAGATTTGCTGTTATGTTTGTTAGCGTTAATAGCTAGATTATGCTCCCACTTAATTTTAGCCTTGCGTATAGCCCTTTTGCATTTTTTTGACTAAGCAAATATGAATTCCAGTTATCTACAGTTTTGTTCTTTAAAAACTTAGAATGTTTTTTATTTTTTTCATTAATACTATTTTTTATTGATTTATTCATCCATTTTGGATAGTGCCTATTATGTTAATTTTTTTTCTTTGTATAAGGAACATAACAGTCTCTCAGATCAATTAATGTATTATGTAATATATCCCAACATTCTGAAATAGAACATGTCATAAAGGTAAACACTTGATTCAGAGATAGTGGTTGTGTACCATGGTTTTTAACACAAATATGATGGTATTGTGATCACTATTACCCACAGGAGCAATGACTTCTATGTTCTCTAAGGATAAACTAGCATCATGGACTACAATATCCAAGATCTTATCTCCTCAAGTAGGCTGTTGAATACTCTGAATTAGATTACACTGTTGACAGAGACTCAAAAATGTTTTGCTTTGGCCTGATATGGCAGATAACTTATCCCAACATATATCTCCAAGATTAAGATCGCCCATTACTACTACTTCACCCAACACACAGGCTTCTTCAGTTTCACTCATAATAGCTACAAGTGTATCAGATGGAGATCCAGGGGTTTGATAACAAAAACCTATAACTATTGTTTGCATATTACTTATTGTCAATTTAATCCAGATGGTTTCAGTGTCACATGGTATCTTTTTAATATTATAGGATATATCAAATGATTGTAAGGATTTTTTTTATAAAAAGTACAACCCCCCTTTTCTTATGCAGTCTATTTAATATTTAAGGAGTGTATCCAGGTACCATGTTATTCCAGTTGACCTTATTGTCACCCCATGTTTCAGTAACAGCTAAAATGTCAATATTATCAGAGGCTAGTCTAATATTTAATTCATCTAATTTATTTGTAAGACTTCTTGCATTTAGATATAAAAATTTCAAGTTCTTTATGATATGTTTTGAAGTACTAAATCTACTCCTGTTCAGAGAGGAAGGACAGTCCTTTATCTCCCCCAAATTAATTAGTTTAAACTAGGGGTTATGAAATCCTTGATGTGTTTAGCAAAAATAGAGGAACTACGGTGACTTAAATGGAGCCCATCACCACAGTAAAACTGAGTCCTATATAAAAATTCTTCCCAGTGTGTAATACATTTATGGTTCTGCTTCAGACACCATATTCTAAGCCAGTTATTGTAGTTTTTGATTTTCTGGTTGATTGAATAGGATTATCTATGGATTGGCAAAATTTCAGAAAAGCCAATTTCACAGCCCAATTCCACTAGGATATTAGCCATAGCGACTGTGTCTTTTTTGATATCAATTAACTCATCATGAAAAATGTTATTAGCCCTCAGATGTAAAATAACCAGTGGATTTGTTCCCCTGTCTTTTAAAATATTGGGTAGCATAGCAGTGATATCACTAATGCGTGCTCCCCAAAAACTAGAGCACATTTTGTTAGCTTTATCATGTTGACAAATGGCTCTATGTGTTTTGTAATAGAATCCCAATAATGAATATCTGTGTTTGGCTAGTATTAATAGATGTGTTATGTGAATATTCCATTGGAGAAGTCTCAATTGCTAAAGGAGGGTGACTACAGGTATTATTAGGGACAGAAGTCAGAGTAGCAGTGATATTTGGTAAGATCTCTGCGTTAAAACATGTAACACTATCACAATTATTTGATTCAGATAAATTCTCAAGTAAATCATATTTATTTTGAGTGTCCAGTGTAAATATGGAGGCCTTACGCCATTTTTTAAACACTCTTTTGCTCTGCACTTCATATCATTCTTTCTCAGCTGTGCATTCAGTATCCCTAGGACGTTTCTTATTATCTATATTGTTGTCAATGGGGAGACTGTATAAGGTTTGGCCCTGGCTGAATTCTTGAGTAACCACATTTCTAATGGTTTCTTGAAATTTAGAGCTAGCCTCCTCTATGTTACTTGTGGCAGTGATTGTATTTAAAGATTTATGAGAAGTAAGATGTACAGCCATTTCTTTTTAACTAGTCTCTAGGGTTAGAAGACGTGAGTCAAATAAAGTAATCTCCTTTTTTACAGAAGTATTTTCAATACATTTGGAGCATAAAAAAATGCTCTGTATTATTGGGAACAGACAGCAATGCATACATACCACAGCAATTGCATTTATACCCTACGCCTCCATCCAATGTTATAATGGTGGAAGCCATTGTTAAACTTTAAATATGAACCTGAGAGAGATGAAGTAGAAATGGCAACAATGCAGCACCTACAGGACACTTATCAATATGTCCAAAAATGTTTTATCAGTACTAATCAACTACGTCTCAACAATAGGGAGTTGACAGCTTGTATAGTTGATGAAACACACTGTGACTGCTCAGGTATTTAGAATTCTATGCATATCATAACTCCATGCTCCTACAGACCCCACTGAACACACAGAACACGAGCAGATGCGCATGTCTCTGCGCGTGTCTCCATGCGCGGACCCACGCATGCTCACCCCGCTCACTAGTGTGAGCCTTTTAATCAGTCTCCAACCCAGAAGTGGGTAAGTGGCTAATTTCAACGCTCAGAGCAGAGCCCGAACAGTTCAGTAATTTTAAAAGTATGTGTACAGCTGGTTTAAGTACAACCCGTAGTAAGCGTTTTAGCAGAATAAGACTCGGGAAGCCCGGGTCCTGCTACAATAGAGCCCAATACTTAGAGATTAAAAGAAAAAATCAAACACAGTTTAAATGTTTCATACACTGTTAATACAGAACCACCTCTCACCAGAGGCATGCAGCTACTCCAGTTCAATCAGAACTTGTTCAGTTACAGTCCAATACAGGGAGAAAGGTGAGGTTGGTGGTGGTTCACAGATCGCCCAATCATGATGAGGAGAGGGACAGGGAACTGAGCTTGCAAATATTGGAAGCTGCGGGGAAAGGAGAGTAGGTAATTGTGGGGGACTTCAACTTGCCCAAGGTGTACTGGAGCATACCATCCACAATGTGTGCTATGAGTCAAGTGATCCTGGAAGGACTGCAAGGTGGCTTGTGCCCCTGCCCAGCTTGATGATCTTCCTCTGCCCTTCCTTCTACCTCTTCTAAACCAACTATAACCATGTGAAAAGGTTAAAGAGTCAAATAAGTAATCTGAAGAACTGCATATATAACAAAAAAAAAGAGAGAAAGAATGAAATAATCAACTGCTGTACAATAGAAAGCATTATTTTGGGAAAAACATTTAAACATCAAACCTAGGTCCTGTCTCCCTTCTTTGATTGTTGCTCAGGTGGTCATTAAAAATACCATTATACTCCCCCAAAAGTGTAGGGTGATTTCTCCAGTGTCTTGACCAAACTTCCCTTATTAACTAAATTACCACCAGATGCATGCATGTGTATCGATAGCTCCTCCTCCTGGGGCTGTGTGGGTGGCTGTTTGTGCTTGTCTGTGTCTGTAGGTTAGTTTTTGTTCATTTACATGTTTTTCTGCTGGGAATACCTGTGCCATTCTTGCACACAACATTGGTGAAAGTCTCCTGGACTGAATTTCTGCAAATCGCCATCATCAGGTATCAGCTTTTTAATTTTAAATCAACTTTCTTGAAGCCTCCCCAAGGAAGCATATGCCTTGCAACTAGTCTTACAAACATGGTGATGTTGGGTCCTGCAACTGAATCAACATTTTCAACATTCTCATCTGACCACTCTTAAAGCAACTGCACTTGTGGACTTTAAAGAACAAAGGAATTTTAACACATTTTGTGACTGAATCAACATTTTGTCTGACCTTTTCCAAAGGTATTGTACTTGTCTCTGAGGACTTTGAAGATCAAAGGAAACATACAGACAAAAGGATTTCACACATTGCATATGCCTACTGTCTGACCTACTCCCAAGGTATTGTACTTATCTCTGAGGACTTTGAAGAACAAAGGAAACATATAGACAAAAGGATTTTACACATTGCATATGCCCAGGCCACAGTTTATCACCTTTCAGGAACTTTAACATATTATGTGATCCTGGATCTCAACAGTACTATAGTACTTTTCTTAAACACTCTGGCACCGAACCCTCCCAGTCTTTTTTTTTTTTTTCATTTTTCTCTGTACTTCGCCATAGTGCTTAGCTATCCACCTTAGCCCACTAAAATCCGCACTCCCACCACCTCCTATTGCTCGCCACCTCGACTGCCTAGCCCACTACTGCCTCTCCTGCCTCGCTAAAATGCTTTGGCTTAGTCCCACCACCTGTTCCTGCTCACCTCACCCTCCTTTCCTTTATGCCAACCTCCGCCTACCCTACCCTCCACCTACTCTCACCTTTCTATACTACTACCCGAAACATTGTACCATGGCTTTTACTCTGAAGTCTTAAACAGACATCACCCAATTAATACCTGGTGCAAAGAGCCATATTTCCTAATTGAAACTGCCACATCATTATAACTCACTAACAATCACCCTCTACTGGGACTCCAGAAGACAATCCAAGCATCTTAAAAGTACAAGCAGAAACTCACTCCAACCTATTATGAACTACGAATGGCATCAGCTGAAACTCCTGCTCCTCCTACTTTTAATATCTGGTGGGATACACCCAAACCCTGGTCCTGTTGCACTGAAGCCGACAAAAACAGGGAAAGTTGGTAGTGGTCTCTCCATTATCACTCTAAATATCTGCAGCCTCCTTCCCAAATTGGCATCTCTTCAAACTCTCGCTGGACAAAACCCTGATATACTAGCCATTGTGGAAACCTGGCTATCTCCCAGCACCGGATCATGTGGTCTCCCTTGAAGGCTACAATCTTTTCCAGACTCGACCGGGCAAGCAAGAAGGTGGGGACTGTGCTATCTACATAAAGGACAACCTCGCCTGTCAATGCGACAGCTTCACCCCCTACAAATACATAGATGCAACTCCTCCCTATCAAACTGCTTCTTGGTGCACAAAACAAAGTTCTCACAGTGGCCGCAGTCTATATCCCTCAAAAGACCACCATGCCAGTATTAAGTCTGTACTTGATTTTGTTAGTCTGCAGCCCTCTGAAATGGGCTCCTCCTCCTCCTCGGGGATTTCAACATAAACTGGTTCGCCTCTGACACTGGCTCTTACAAAGATGACATCCTAGCAGCAAACTTGACTCAGATGGTAACCTCCCCAACCCGGAAAAATTACAAAACTGGTACAAGCACCCTTATTAACTGGGTTCTCACAAATCACCCTGACCAGA
Organism: Neoceratodus forsteri; assembly: GCA_016271365.2. Classification (NCBI taxonomy): domain Eukaryota; kingdom Metazoa; phylum Chordata; order Ceratodontiformes; family Ceratodontidae; genus Neoceratodus; species Neoceratodus forsteri. Next base: position 1,395,952,334 of record CM028129.1, on the reverse strand, counting down.
TAAAAAACATTAAAGTCCTCCCTGACTCCCTCAGGGACCACTTCTCAGTGTCCTGTACCTGGTCTAATAAATTTCTCAAGCCACCCCCCAAAGTTATAACAAGCAGAGTATTGCCTTATGGGAATCTTATCAAGTTGAAAACCCATCTCCTACAACAGGACTGGACGCCAATCCTTGAATCAACTGATATTAATACCGCACTAGAATACTTCATTAAATCTTTCAACTCTGCATGCGACTTACTCGCGCTAAAAAAGCGTAAAATCAAGCGCTATCAAATCCATGGATTACTGCCAAACTACTTGCGAGCTCAAGGTTCGGGACCACCTCAGGGCAGTTGCCAGAGACACAGGCTCACCTCATGATACCCTAAAATACAAGCGGGCACAAAATAGATGTACCTCACAAATTAGGCAAATGAAGGCGCCTATTTCAAAATGCCCTTGAATCCACCTGGGTGATGGAAGAGCTTTTGGGACAACATCAAAAACATAATGGGTAAACAATCAAAATCATCACCTACCATTATGAAAGTTGATGGATCCACCACTCTTGACCCAAAGTCTATTGCAGATGCACTTAATAAGACATTCACAGACCTTAGTGGGGTCCTCCCCAGATTTCTTCTAGGACTTACCTGTGCCTAACCTAGTATCACAAAACACCCTCTGACAAACCATAATTTTACTTCAAGAAAATCAAAGTGCGAAGCACACAAGTACATAGAAAGGCCTGCTCCAAATCCAGAACAAGTAGTGACAAGCTAGATCTAAAAATCCTGTCTCTCACCCTGGATGAAGTAATTCACCCTTGCAAAATTCTTAATCTGTCACTTTGCCAAAGTCAATTTCCCAACAAATGGAAATCTGCCATAGTTCGCCAGTGCACAAAGGGGGACAAAACCTCAACAGGAAACTATCGACCAATATCAATACTCCCTCCCTCTCCAAAGCACTTGAACAAATAGTGGCAGACCAACTCTCTGATTACCTGGACAAATACAATCTACTCTGTAATCAACAGCGCGGCTTTAGGAAAGGACATAGTACAACAACAGCCTTACCTGATTTCTCTGGAGAAGTCCACTCAGCCCTGGACAAAGGGTGCCAAACAGGTGCAGTCTTTATTGATCTTACAAAAGCTTTCAACACAGTCCATCATGGCCTACTTACCTCCCTACTTTCTAGCCTAGGCCTGGCCAAAGGTCCTTGTGCTTGGGTAAAAAGTTACCTGTCCAATCGGTCACAGGCTGTAAAAATCTCTAATGAACTCTCCGACTTCAAACCAGTTCTCTCGGGTGTACCACAGGGATCAATTCTTGGACCTCTCCTCTTTAGCCTGTTCCTTAACTCCCTCCCAGATATCTGCCAGGAGAAAATAATCTTATATGCTGATGATGCTGTAATTCTCCCTTCCCACAAGGATCCAAACTCCCTATGAAAAAGCCTGCAACTTGCTTTCGCTAGTGTTGAAAGGTGGTTCCTGGATAGTAAACTTGTGCTAAACCACAATAAAACAAAAGCCATGCTCTTCTCCAATCACCAAAACAAAAATAGGCATACTCCACTCACCATACAAACCTCTACGGAATTACACTGGACCAAGTAAATACTTTCAAATACCTTGGCATCACTTTTGACTAAGGGCTCACCTTTGCAACCCACATTGACAACACTGCGAAAACAGTGAACCAACGCTTTGGAATACTATTCAGTAATCACAATTCTAAATCAAGCGGCATTGAGAATAGCTATACAGAGTTCCATAATCTCAAGCATTGACTATGGCCTTATTATTTATGGCTCAGCTACCCACTGCTCTAAAGTGATCTCAATCACTCTAAATAAGGCCTGCCGGCTCCTCACGGGGCTCAAAGACTGATTCACATGTGTGATCTGTACTATGAATCATTCTGGTTGAACCTATCAAATCGTCTTATTTATCTCACCTGCACAATGGCAAAAAAATCTATCTTGGGACTGACTCCATTATGTATTCAAAACCTACTCCGACTGAATCCTGGCTCACGACCCTCCACCAGATCTGAACGCCAACCTTTCCTGGTTCCGAGATGCTGGACTGCACAGGGACAAAGATCTTTCGCATACAGGGCCCCAACATGGTTCAATGCGCTTAGTCCACCTACTCTATCCTCAACCTCGCTTGAAGCTTTCAAATCCATGCTCTATGCCCACCTCACCACCACTAGCAACTGTGATTGCGCTAGATAAAGACTACTACTCCTCATGTCCATCCTCACATCTGAGACCTCTTCCTCCTGACTAATGAACCCTCTGGTACCTCTACTACTTCTTCCTGTCTCCCACCCAAACTCACTCCCCCTTTTTCCTGTCCCTCTCACTTACTTTCCTGCTCACCCTTTCCCTCCTCTCTAGCCTCCTTTTGGCACCTAATGATCACCCTCTCCTGGAAGTTTCCTTAACCTCGGAAATTGTCTACTCGCTTGAACCTGTTATAGCTTGTTTTCTATGAAACTTAAAACGTTACTGCCTTAAACTGTTAATAGAAAATTTATGATGTAACTTTCCTGTCTGGTTTTACCTGTAATGTGTATCGTGCTTTGTTAAATGTTCTTTGTGATGTGGAACCTTTGTAAAAGAGCCTTGGCTCAAAGGTATTAATTCCTAGACTAATAAACTAAACTAAACTAAATCTCTTCCCAGCCCCCTGGACAAGGCTGAAAATAGGCATTATTTTCTTGCACTCGTTTCCAGGTCCACAAAAAAAAAATAAAATAAATAAATAAATAGATGGCACACTTTGCATTTACTGGGGAGTGGGGGGATGTTATCTGACTTTATACTGCAAGCAACCCCAAATTTTTATTATGTAAGTGTTCAATAATACACCACATGGCATGTGATGATTGCATAATTACCACGCTTCTCCCATGCCCATACCCAGTCATAAGGCTGGAATCATGAGGCATTAATCGATTGCCATTCAACCACAAAAGGGTGGGTGGAGGGGGTGCAGAAATTTCACATTATAAAATGGATGGAGAAAAATACAGTGTGCTCTGGTGCTAGAGCGTTAAAGGTGAACTGTCATCTACAGGATTTCTTAATGTCTGAAAGCCTATAAAAAGGTAATTTGAGTGAGCCATTGTGTTTATCTGTGAGTCTTTGCAGTCTAGAGTTATTCATATGTAGATCATCCCATAATTAAAGGCTGGTGGCAGCCATATGTTTTGGGATCCTGACAGGAAATGATGTCACTGAGGGTCTTGGTCCTCTGACTGTATTTAATCCAACAGGTTAAATAGGAATTTGACTGTTTTATTAAGTGTGTTTTAAGGTGTTATTACAACACTTTCTACATCTATAATTGTTTTATATGTGCATTGAAACTAGCGAGTTATCACCTTTACATTTCAAACTGTTAGTAAAAAATAACCCAACTTCAGGATTGCTTAAACCTCTAGGCTATACTGCCTGCTGAACATGTCAATACAGATTTCTGGGGCTGCCACAGTATCTACTTCTGTCTTTTCCCATTTCCTCTCTTACAGCATTGTCTTTTACAGTTTTGGGTGTGAACTCGGGTCTGCACAATACAAATGTAGTTACGTATCTACTGGCCTGGCATCATGGCCTCTCTGTGCTCCCACAACACACCAGGGAACAAGCTGCTGCTCATTGTACCTTTCCTGGACAAAGACAGTAAAAACAATCTGAGCATGTGTTATGATTCTGAAAATATTATTCTCTTTCTATTCAGATTTGACTTGAAAAGAAAAAATAGGACACAATTACTTGTTTGCTAATTGCAAAACATATAGATGGATAACATTGTTAAACATGCATAATCGTAAAATGCATTATTAAGAGTATTTTACTTCTTTTGATTAAGTTAAAAGTATAACAGTTTTTTAGTGAAATACTTTGGATGGAATAGGATTTTATAATTGCAACACTTTCTACATTTATAATAAATGTTTTGTATGTGCATTGAAACTAGTGAGTTACCACCTTCACATTTCCAACTGTTAGTAAAAATAATCCAGTAGAATTCTGGCATTGTTATGGTAGAAAATCCCATTCCATGTAAAGTATTTTAGTAAAAAACTGTTATACTTTTAACTTCATCAAAAGAAGTAAAATGCTCTTTAACGAATGGTGATCATTTTTTACATACAGATAAATACACTTTTATCTCCAGTTGCAACCTCCTGGCTGATATTTTGGTTACAACCAAGAGGTTGCAATCAGTACCTGTCAATCAAGCATCACCACAGAAAGCTAACTGGCACGTAGTTTCACTGTGGGTGGGCTGAACATCTTGCCCAGCATGGCGGCTCCATTACCAAGCACTGGCACTGGCACTCAAGCTTTGTCATATACTGTTAAGACAAGTAAGATTTTAAATATTTTTAAATATCTATCTAGTTGATCCTGCCTTGAAAATTAAAAAAAATCAATGTGGTTGATCCTGCCGCTCATACCCTTCGAGCATGTCTTACACTATACAGCTATGCTGATGGACTGTGTCTTTCCAAAATGCCATTACCACTGTAATGTAAAAAAAAAAACACAAATGAAAAACAAAACAAAAGGGAGAGACAGGTTGTGTGTGTGTGTGTGTGTGTGTGTGTGTGTGTGTGTGTGTGTGTAAACCAGAATTTTACACACATACTCTGTGTGGGATGCTTTTATAAACCCTTTGGGCTTCTCCCTCGGGGTTTATGTAGCAATGCACACCTCAAGTGTGTGTAAAATTCTGGTTACACACACCCATCCACCCATACATTATTTTATATTTTAATAATGCATTTCAGGTTATGCATGTTTTAACAATGTTGTCCATTTCTGTGTTTTTGCAATTAATAAACAAGTAACTGTGTCCTGTTTTTTCTTTCCAGGTCAAATCTGGATAGAAAGAGTATAATATTTTCAGAATCTTAACATATGCTCAAAACCCATGCTGCTGGGTGAACGAAGCTTGTTGAAAGCTCCTTGCTTTAACCTCTAGGCTATACTGCCAGCTGATAATCAAGAGCTACACATTTCATGACTGGCCCCATGATGCCAGGCCAGTAGGTATGTAGCCACATTTGCATCTTGTAGTCCTGAGTTCACACCTGAAATTGTAAGAGAAAAGGCTACAACAGAGGGAACAGAAAAAGGCAGAAGTTGGTACTGTGGCAGTCCCAGAAATCTGTACTAACATGAACCCAGCCAGGGTTTAGAAATCCTGATATGGGGCCCCAATACCTGTTGGCACCACAGACCCAGCTTTGAGATGTGCAGTTTTTGATGATCAGCTAGCAGGGTAGTCTAGAGGTTAAAGCAATCCTGAAGATGGATTCTTTTTACAATTTTACTAGCAATTTGAAATGTAAAGGTGATAACTCACTAGTTTCAATGCATATACGAAATAATTATTATAAACGTAAAACGTGTTGTGATAACACCTTAAAACACACTTAATAAAACAGACTATCTCCTATTTAATCTGTTGGATTACATACAGTCAAAGGAGGACCAAGCCCTTCGGTGACATCATTTCCTGTCAGGAGCCCAAAACATATGGCTGCCACCCACCCTCAATTACAGGCTGATTTCCATATGAATATCTCTGGACTGCAAAGACTCACAGATAACCACAATGGCTTGTTCAAATTGGCTTTTTATGGGCTTTCAGACATTAAGAAGTCCTGCAGATGACAGTTCCCCTTTAAGGAAGAGTGCTTCATTTCAGCATCGGGGGGTGGCATAAATTACTTAAAAAAAGGCTCTCAAGATATTGTAAATCAACCCAGAGTGATTTACTATAAGTTAATATGGCCTTCTAGGGATATCTCCAATGGTATAAGAGACACACCTCCTGAAATTTAGGCTGACAGAACCACTCAGCTCTACTTCACAGACCTGTCTGCCCAAACCTCACACTCAGTGTATCTTATATCATAAGAGTCACCCATCAGATGCCATATTAATTTATATCTAACATCTGTATTATTTAAGAAACAATCTATGACAGGGTGTGGATTATAAGTAAGCAATAAGACACAATGGTGTTTTGGTTGTTGCCTGATAAGAACATATATCAAGTGTGTAGTGTGGCATGAGGACCTTGCGTCGAGTGCCTTCAGCACATGAGAAGTGCTCTTATCTGCCAACAACCCACATTCATTCATTCATGTCTTATTGCTTACATATAAAATGGGTAGAGAGTTTTCTCCATCCTGACTGCTCAGGACCCATGTCCTTATTGGCCAACAACTATAAAGGTGACACTTATTGGGCAGGCTGGATGATGATGTGTCCAGCTTGCAGAAACAACAGGTATACCATTGGAATGGTGACTGAATTTTGTTGCAGCAATTAGGGCACTGCAATAAGGGCAATGATGACAGGTGCAATCTTGATTTTAGATCACCCCTTAGTCATGCCATCTTTTGCACCCATTCAATTTCTGCCCCCTACAGGGCATGCCCTCCCCGGAGGAGGTTATATTTAGTTGTGGGGTGCATAAGGGTGGGGGGCAAAGCCCCCTGCAAAACATGATTATTTCCTTGGATGGGGCTTTGGCACTCTCCATCTCAGGAGCCACAATGCCTGGCACAGAAATGCTGGGCAGCATATTGCCTGCAGTCATACAAAATGACTGTTGCACCAATATGGGTGAACTACAAAAAAATACCACCTTCATGGTTGTTGCCAATTAAGGACATAGGCCCTGATCAATCAGGACAGAGAAAACTCTCTGCTCATTATAGAAGCTGGATTTACCCACTTCACCTGGTGTTGTTTGGTAATGAGGCCAAGTTACTATTCCACACCAGAAATGGGTAAATCCAGCATAAACCACAATGTTTATTGGATTATTATGATTATATTAAAGGCTGTACTCAAACAATTGAAATAAATATATTTACAATGTTTAGGTCACCAATTTTCCAGAATTGAAAACAATTTTTAATTTTTTTTAAGCTATCAGCTGGGACAGCTGAATCTTTACCTGAGTGTTATGCTGACAATGTACTCACCAATAAAGAATCTAGCCAAATGATCAGGAAACTAGATTTAGAGACCCCATGGTGTAATGATCCAATAATACTGATGTTAGATAATAGTGTCCATAGACGGCCATTTCACCTGCCCCACCACCCCCACTCTGTGCTTTTAAGATCACTGTGTTCTTATTTGTACCACCTCCACCACCACTACACAAAATCCCAGTATTATCACATAGTCTGTAAAAATGGTGTGTACCTACAGATATATATATATATATATATATATATATACACACACACAGAGACCCATGTTTTTCTTAAATAAGGAATAAGAAATTTAAGGTAGAAAAGGAAATAAAATGAAAACAAACACATGAAACAATGTAAAAAATTGCTTGTTTTTGTGGCAAAAACTAAATAAATGATTCAGCAATTGTTGTTTAGGCTCCCTTGCTTCCACAGAGACTGTCCGAAGGGAAGTGGCAGCAGAATTATCTGATTCACAAAACTTTTCAAGATCATAGCATAATGCTGCTTAATATAACATAGTATACTAGGAATGTGATTTATAGTGTATATAAAGTCATTTGAGGTATTTTATGAATGTAAATGTGATAAGACAAAATAAAACTGCCTTTTCAATGAATAAAAAGAAATAACAAGAAATTCCAGAGAAATAAAAAGAAAAATTATAAAAAAAAAAAACAATTTTCACGGGGCTCTACCTACAGTATAAACGTAGGCAGCAATACCAGGAAAAGATAAAGTACAGTTACCTAAGAACTTATCATAATAGTAGATCTTCGAAAGGAGCTCTTGCAGCAGGCTATTACCATAAGGACTAAAGGTGGCAAGCACCAGGACCCCATGGAAAACTTCTAGCTAGCAGCATACAGTGGGGGACTGCCCCCTCATGTCGGCCTGCCCCCGACGTCATGTATGGTATAAAGGAGTGGTCCCGCAGTCCAACTTCAGTTCTTCTGCCAGAGACCCCAGCAAAAGGTACAGAGAATGGAGAACTGAGGAGGTTCCTCCTAACAGAGGAATGACATAAGGTAACCATGATGTAGAAGTAGTCACCAGGGGGATGGTGGGAGGGAAAGCAGCACCTGCTGCAAGAGCTCCTCTCGAAGATCTACTGTTACAGTAAGTTCTTACATAACTGTACTATCTTAATTCAAGGGGGTTCTTGCACCAGGCTATTACCATAAGGACTGAGTCCCAAGCAGTATAAGGACTGACCCCAGTCAGCTGGTAGGAGGTAGAAGTCAGCGTAGGGTTCTCAAGAGAGAAGGCCCTGCAGGACAGCAAGTCTGAAGCCTGCCCTATGCCTAGAGACAATGTCCAAACTATAGTGCTTAATGAAAGTGTAGACAGAACTTCACGTTGCAACTGAACAAATAGCAGCAGCTGACACATTCCTCATAGAAGTGAAGGAGGCAGCCATGCTCCTGGTAGAATGGCCTTTAACCGGGCCTAATGAAGGCTTGTTGTACTTGTGATAACAGTAAACAATGCAGTTAGCCAACCATTTAGACAAGCATTGCTTGGAAATAGAAGCCCCTTCTTTATTGGGGGCGAAAGAAACAAACAACTGATCAGACTTTCTGATGGCTCGGATGTGATCTACATAGTAATGAAGCACCCTGTGAACATCCAGAGTATGAATCAAGGCTCCCCTCAATTGGAATACTCTGAGTAAAAGACAGGTAGGTGGATGTCTTCATTCAGAGTAAACTCAGACTCTGCCTTAGGCAGAAACTTAGGATTCATCCGCAAGGACACCCTGCCCTTGTGGACAACCAAATAAGGCTCTTTACAAATCAGAGCCTGAAGTTCAGAAATCCTCAAAGCAGAAGTAATAGCTACCAAAAACAATGCTTTCCATGACAGAAAGTGTAGCTCGCAACTTGCAGCTGAATCAAAGTGAGGCAAACTAAGCTTTTTTAACACAAACAGAAGATTCAAGGGAGGGACTGAGTCCCTAATGAGAGGCTTTATATGCAGAATACCCCACAAAAAGGTGTGGGAAAGATCCAGCTGGGCAAGAGTCTTGCCGCCAATAGGTGCATGGTATGCAGAGATGGCAGAAAGGTGCACCTTAAGTGATGAATAACAGACCGGAGTCTGAAAGGGAAAGGAGGTACTCTAGAATCAGATTCTCCAAACAGGAGAAAGGATCCAGATGTCAAGTGGTGGCCCAGAGGCAAAACTGCTCCCATTTCATAGCATAAGTGGCCCTGGTAGAAGGCTTTCGAGTGTCCACTAGGATGTCAGCCACCCTGGTGAAAACCCCAAAACGGGCAACTGCTAAGTCTACAGGAGACATGCACGAAGATGCAGTGATTTAAGGTCATGGTGGACCAATGTGCTCTGTTCCTGGGATGGCAAGTATGTGCATGGGGGTAAGAATGTGTTCCCCCTGCTTGTTTATGTAGAAAACCATGGACATGTTGTCCATCTGGATCAACAGAGGACCCGGGAGCAGGTTCATCTGAAAGGTCTGCAGGGCATAAAGAATTGCCCACATCTCCAAAACATTGATGTGGAGATGCTGTTCCTGCAGGGAACAAGTCCCTTAGTTCTGATCATCTGCCAGTTGGGCGTCCCAGCCCTGGTCTGACACATCCATAGTCAGGATCTGGCAAGGTGACTCTGTCCAGAAGGAGACCCCTTTGGAAAGGTTTGAGGGATCCTGCCACCATGCCGAAGTCTGTTGCATGGGGTTGGAAACTAGGACCATCTGCTCCAAATCATCTGTGTGTTGATCCCATTGTACCTGGAGGTTCTACTGCGGTACCCTCATGTGAAGGTGTGCCAGGGTTACTGTCGCAATGGCTACTGCCATGTGTCCCAGCAGCCTTAGGAAGGACCTGGTTGTGATTTGGGGAGATGAAGACACCAGTTCAGCCTGTGCCTGCAGGTAGTCTGCCCTGTTTGGGGGCAGGAAAGCTCTGCCTTGTGCCGTGTCCAAGATAGCCCCTTTGAATTGATGTCCTTGACTTGACCAAGGGAGGATTTGGGGAGACTGAGAGTGATCCCAAGGTCCCAAAACAGAATGAAAGTGTCCTCCATGGTGCTGATGAGGTGATCCATGTTGAGAGCCATCAGAAGTCAGTCATCTAGGGAAGGGAAGACATAATGGCTGTTTCTCCTTAAGGATGCATCCACCACTGCGAGGCATTTAGAAAAGACTCGGGGAACCTAGGAAAGGCCAAATGGCAGAACCCAGACTGGTAATGGTTTCCTTGGAAGTGGAAGCACTGAAACCTCCTGTGGGGGTGATGGATTATAATGTGCAGATAGGAATCCTGCATGTCTACTGAGCAAAGCCAATCTCCCTGATGAATCAGAGGGAGAAGGCTGGGCAAGGTGACCATCCTGAAATGCTTGTACGCAATGTACTTGTTCAGATGGCTGGTATCCAATAATAAGGGCTTTTGATAGAGGGTGCAAGGGTGAGTCCTAAAGGATGATTAGCACAAGGGAGACAGGCTCATCAAGGTGCATGCAACATGTGTTAATGCTCAGGTCAGTGACAGGTAGAACCATGACAGTATGATGTTGCACATCAAAACGGCGACTGTCAACTGGGTGACTAGACATGTGGGCGACAGCAAGAAGGGTGAATAGCCCAAAATGGTGAATCCCCATGTGTGCTGTGCACACCCATACACTATCACCACAATTGTGGCAGCTCGACTGCCACGGGTAACCCCCCACACCCACTAGGCAGGATGGCAGGGTGTGCCCCTCCTGGTGGCCGCCCTTGTGGATGGTCGCACCACAGCACAGGCCCTCATCCACCACAATCACTCCAACAACACATGTCAGCTTGGGCCTCCTGTGGCCTACGATACACTCCCCTGCCCACAAACAGATGTGATGGTGCACCACAGCGGTGCTGCAGCCAAGCCGCCATCATAGCACACACCAGCTCATACTCGTGGCAGCTGTGGTGTGCAGTGTCAGTGTTCCTGGTTCAAATCCCAGGAGCTGCAAGCCCAACAAAACACTACGACACATAGCAGCATGGATATGCCAACAGTACATGGCCACAGGAGTGCAGGGAAACATCAGGAGGTGGGGCTGAAACACTCACCATATGCCACAGGACTGCTGTACTCCACTGCTGGGCCACATGCATTGCCACACACCATTGATCTTGACGCGTATGGGATGGCAGCCACCCACACACCACACTTTATACTGCACGCATGGGGGGGGCAACAGTATGCAGAAACACACACAAGTTTTACACCACCTGACCCCAGCGGCAACATTAAAGGGCCATGATACAGAAGTACAGGTGCTGAGACCTAAGAGCAACTGTCGAGATGGACGAGGTTCACTTTTTGATAAGTCAGAAGGGAAAGACTCTCCCTGTATACCGGGGTCATGTGTACCGCTGGGACAAGAAGGTGAAATCAAAGGTGTACTGGAGGTGCATGCAGGACCATAGACACCACTGTCCTGCATGCCTGCACACAGTGGGGGATCATGTGGTCTTCCCTGGGAGGGAGCACAACTACATACCCAATGAGGGTGAGGTGGGGTGCATGGTGTGCTGGCCGACATCCAGGCGAGGGCGCACAGCAGTGTTGAGAGCACATCCCAGGTGCCAGCCCTGCTGCTAATGAAGCACACTGTGCAGTGGGTGCAGCAGGCCGCTAGGGGATTCCCTGTCATGCCCGCAATGCTCAGGGACTTTGTCATCCCTCCGGAGTACACAGTCACCGGGGGAGGGGACACCTTCCTACAGCATGGCAGTGACCCAGGCGAGGAATGCTACCTCCTGTTTGCCACACATTGGTCCCTCTAATTCCTGGCAGGGTCCAATGACTGATTTCTGGATGAGACCTTCTGCTGTTCGCCACCACTTTTTGTACTGGTGTACACGGTCCATAGTATGCGCAAGGGTGTCATTGTGCCGTCGGTGTACATGCTTATGTCATCATGGACCGAACATGTGTACAGCCTTGTGTTTTATAGAAAGTGTGCAGGCTCATGGGCAGTGTCCAGCCTAAATCAGCACTGCTGGACTTTGAGCATGCTGCCTGACATGGCTTTAGCAACACGTTTGAGGGGGCGGACCTCAGGGGTTGTTTCTTTCACTTTTGCCAGGCGGTCTGGTGGAAGATGTAGCAGACCCTTGAGGTCCATGCCAGGTAGGCATAGGAGAAGGAGTTTGCGCTGCAGGTTAGGACGCTCCTTGCCCTTGCGTTTGGGCCTGTGGACAATGTGGAGATGGCATATGGTGAGCTCCTTGACCTGCCGTTCTACAGGGCACATGAGAAAATCCTTTGCCCAGTCCTCGAGTACCTGGAGGTGACCTTGATTGGCTGGACAGTGGATAGGATGGCCCGCAGGTTCCCTATGTTCCCTGCGCACACATGGAACATGCACCAGCTCACAGTTGCTGGGATGGCATGGAAAAACAACTCTGTAGAGGGCTGGTACCTTGGGTTCAGCACACAGCTCGGTGCCAGTCACCCCAACATTTGATGCTTCCTTGACTGTCTGCGGGAGGACCAGTGCCTATGTGAGGCCCGAATGGAGCAGTTGCTGTTTAGGGCTGCCCTTGCTGCCTGGAAGGGGACATACTATGACCTCACTAGGTGCATAGAGGCCATTGTGGCTGAATATGGTAAGCACTCCACACCTGACTACCTGTGAGGCCTTACCTATAATTTCCAGCTGCAGGTGTAGTCGGGTGTGTTGCTGGCTGGGTGGATGTCTCCGCACTGCTGCCACCCATGTGGACTGTCCCACAATATGAACACCACTGCTGTGCTGGCAGGTGCAGGACTGTGTGCTGTCCCCCTTCCCCGCACCTAGCCACTGCCGGTTCCCAACCAGCCACCAGACACTCTGTTGGACCTTGTGTCCCTGCGGCACATTTGTCAACTGTGTGCGGCCCTGCACCATGCGTCCATGATAGGCTTGTCCGTGGTGCTATTGTTCCATGATTCCGCTCCTCCTCCTCCACCTCTTAGCCCACCCACCCTCCACCTTGTGCATTTCATTTCCCCCACGTTTTTGTGCTGCCCCCCATCCCCATGTATGGTGTTGCCTCCCCTCTCATCATCCTCCATCTCCTTGCGTTAGTGGTGGTTTCAGTGACTTTTTTTTTTTTAATGCCCACCATTCATCGCTGTGACAGTTGCCACATTTGGGATGTGCTGCACATGTTTTCCCTGTTGTCCTTGCGCCATTCCATGGGTTGCTCTTCCACGTTTGACCACATCACATAGAACCGGGCACCTGAGGTCTAGGACAGGATGTAGGTCTCCGGTTTTCTTTGGAACCAGGAAAAAGTGGGAGTCGAATTCCTTTCCCCTCATGATGGTGGGACAGACTCTATGGCCTGTTTTCACAATAGCCCTTGAATATCTTCTTGGATGAGGGTGATGTGGGATTGAGGGTAATGGGAAGGCAAGGGAGAATTGCCTTGGAGCATCTCCATGAATTCTATTATGTGCCCCTTTTTCACCAGCGAGGACCCATTGGTCTGAGGTTGTCCTGAGCCACCCTTCGAGACACTGGGAAAATCGACCCCCCACTGCCTCCACCAGTGTCTCAGCTGGGGCAGGGGATCTGGTAAGGAGTCATGTGGAGGAGCCAGAGACAGGCCTGGGAGGTTCTGGGGGCTCTAGGGGTTGAACCTCCAGCAGTCTGGGTGGTGGCCTTACACTTGAAGGCACCCCTTTGCTACCTGCTCTTGTGTTGCTGGCCAGCCTGCTGATCAAAGGACTGGCACGGGGTGGATTTCTGCTGAGAGCGGTACATGGTTTGCACTGACCATACCACGTTGCCTAACTCCTGAAGGCAAATGATTATATTTTGCAAATCCTCGCCAAAAAGGAAGGGACCCCAGAATGGGGCATCCAGGATTTTGGACTGAACATCGGGGCAAAGTCTGAAAACCTGAGCCAGGAGAAGCATTGTATGTAGACTCCTGTATCCGCTACCCTACCGTTGGAGCCTGCTGAGTCATAGGCTGCTTGGAGAATGTGACAGCCGACCTGAGGATGCGCATCAGCTCAGCCTTGCTAGTGTTGTCAGGCTGAGCTTGAACCATTTCCAGAACCTTTTCCCATAATGCATCCTGGTACTGAACCATATGGGTTTAAAAGTTCAGGGAATATACCATTCCAGTAACCGGCGCAAAGACCTTCTTGCCAAACTGGGCCATTTGCTTGGAGTTTCTGTCAGGAGTCTGATTACTGAGGTGCCGTGGCCGCTTAGAGCGGTCATGGGCAGCGGTAATAACCACCAAATCAGCATCAGGGTGCACTTTGTGAAAGGGTTCCTCCCTAGGAGAGGTATACAGATGATCTGCCTTCTTGGGCATCACCGGAGTCGAGGAAGGGTGCTTCCAGGCAGCCCTATTGATGTCCTTGGAGTCAATAAGGGGAGGAACTACTCAAGGGCAGTGACTCCTTCTTCCAGAGAAACTGGACCAGCCGGCATCCCTCTGGGTCAAACTCCTCTGTGTCCCAACCCATTATGGTTTGGATGTGTCACATGACATCCATGAATGTGGGATCATCTGGAGGTGACCTAAGGGTGTCTTTGGGTTCCTCTGGTTCCGAAGGAATAAAGAAGTCCTTGGACTCCTCCAAAGAGGAGGAGGAGGAATGTCTCCCCAATTCACCAGATTCTGAAGGAGAAGGTGTATGCCAGTGCTTACGTCTGTAAGTTCTGGGATGCGAGTCACCGGCCCCATATGGATGTGGGGAAGACTCCCTTGGGAGAGGCTTAGAGGTCTCACTGAGCCTATCCAGGTGCAGCGGAGGGTCTCTAGGAGGATTAGGGGGTCTCCTCAGTGCTTCCCTAGCCTTAAAGACTTTCCACCAGGCTGAAAACAGAGCATTTTAATTTGCAGGCAGATTCTGAGGTGTGGCAGGAGTGTCCGACATCCGGGGAGTAGGCCCTGAGGGCCCCAGTATCAGTCCTGAGGGAGGCGGCAACCAGGGTATCGGTCCCTGAAAGGGCCAGGTTGTCAGGCATCAGTTCCAGAGACAAAATTGTATTCGGCGTGGGTTCATAGATACATAGATACATAGATACACAGACAGTGTCGGCAGATAAGGGCCTATGGCCCACCCAGTCTGCCCATTTGAGCTTGTAAGTTCAGTTTGTTTTCCTAGAAGTCTGTTGCCCCTTACCCCTGACCTCCAGAATTCCTTTATGTCTATCCCATGCATTCTTAAATCCCGTGATTGTTTCAGCCCCCACCACTTCCTCTGGCAGGGTGTTCCACTTGTCCACCACCTGTTCTGTGAAGAAATTCTTTCTTATGTTTCCTCTGAATCGTCCTCCTCCAACTTCATCCCATGCTCCTAGTCCTGGAACATCTTTTTGCTTAAAAAGTGTTTTCCTGAACTCTGTTCCTCCCTGTAAGATACTTGTATGTCTCTATCATATCCCCTCTCTCCCTTCTCTCCTCCAGGGAGTACATGTTCAGTTCCTTCAACCTGTCTTCATAGGACTTGTGATGCAATCCATGCACCATCTTTGCTGCCCTCCTCTGAACCTTCTCTACCCTGTCTATGTCCTTACGTAGGTATGGTCTTCAGAACCGTACACTGTACTCCAGGTGGGGCCTCACTAGTGTCTTGTATAGCGGAATTATGACCTCCCTCTTCCTGCTGGTGATGCCCCTGCCTATACATCCCAGCATCCTATTTGCTTTACCTGCTGCCTTGTCACACTGTTTCCCTACCTTGAGGTCATCTAAGATGATAACCCCAAGATCCCTTTCCTGCTTGGTGCATGCTATATCCTCACCCCCCAACTGATATATTGTGCCAGGGTTTTTGTGCCCCATATGCATTATCTTGCACTTCTTTGCATTGAATTTCAACTGCCAAACCTCTGACCATTCTTCAAGTTTCTGCAGGTCCTTCTCATTCTGTCTACACCTCTGGTGTGTCTACTCTGTTACAGAGCTTTGTGTCATCAGCGAACAGTGAAATTCTGCCTTCTAGGTCCTGGCGCCATGTCACTGATGAAGATGTTGAATAGGACCGCTCCCAGCACTGATCCCTGTGGTACCCCACTGGTCACTCTTCCTCTGTGGAGTGACAGCCATTTACCACCACCCTCTGTGTCCTGCCACCCAACCAGTTACCTACCCACCACACTACTGTCCTGCCCACACCCATATTCCCCAGTTTATGTAATAGTCTTCTATGTGGCACAGTGTCAAAGGCCTTGCTGAAGTCCAGATAGGCCATGTCCACTGCCCTCCCCTGATCCACCTCCCTAGTCACCCAGTCAAAAAATTCAATGAGGTTGGTCTGACATGACCTCCCCCTGGTGAAACCATGCTGCCTTGGGTCCTGTAGTTCAACAGGAGTCAGTAGAATGGACGTCACTCCATCTGGCGTCAGTGACTGAGGGATGGGCAACAGTGGAGGAGGTGTTGCAGAGGAAGCTGGCATCGGATGTGCAGGCATGGACTGGTGCTGGTCTGGGTAAACAGCTGGGGCCAGCTTTGAAGCAGGAGCCTGTATGGTGGAGCGTGCTCCAGAGCGGGGCAGAGGCGTCACTCTCTCGGGGGAGGTCAGTGCATGTCCCTGGCATTGCTGAGTGGCGTCAGACCCTGGAGTCAGGACTGACTTAGCAAACACCTTGACCGGTGGGATGATGGGCAAAGACCCACTGCCCGAAGAACTAGTCAGGCCACCTGCCTGAGGCCCTACTGGGAGGATGGGTCTGAGCTTCAGAGGCTGTGAGACTGAGGACAAAGTCCTGAGACTAAAAAAAACCACGCTTGTGACAGAGATGAGGGCAGGAGGTTTCACCACCGGGAGTCTGGAAGGAGTAAGGGCTGCCTGGGTGGAAGATGGCAACCTCCCACGTGAGGATGACCCTGGGCCGGTCAAGAACTTAACCGGAGACTGGGAGTGGGAAGCTGACCTGGGCCTGTCCTGATGCTTGTCCTGGTGGCTATGCTTGCTGCTAGATTTCTTTTGTGAAGAAGAAGATGTAGTGGCCACTGAGGCCAGGGAAGATTAAGTATTTTTTCCCTGGAGCTCCTTCTCCATTGCAGTTAGCTTGTTCTGCAGCAAGAAGGCTTTTAGGGTCTTCTGGCAGCAGATTCAGGTTCTCTGGTTGAAATCCTGGCAATGCTAGCAGGCCTCTGTATCGTGGTCTGGGTATAGGCAGAACAGGCAAGAAGCGTGGTCATCCTTATGGGGAAGCTGTTTGGCACTGGTGCACTTGGTTCGACGCCACTCCGTAGATGAGGATGGAGAAGATATGTAAGAAAATTACAGTAATTTTTAAACTAACAAAGAAAATAATGCGTGGTAAACATGGTAGAAAATGGTGGTCTACTAAGCAGAAGGCATCTGTTGAAGTCCGACTTGTGCGGGTCGATGGCAGAAAAAGAACTGAGGTTTGGGCTGGGGGACTGCCCCTTTATACCATACATGACATTAGGGGTGAGCTAACATCAGGGGCAGTCCCCCACTGTATACTGCTAGCTAGAAGTTTTCCATGGGGTACTGGTGCCTGCTGGCTTCAGCCCTTATGGTAGTAACCTGCTGCAAGAGCCCCCTCAAAGTAAGATCATCATTCTTTCTTAATATCAAGGACATTAGTATTTGCTATATTACAGATGTCAATCAAATGTATATGAACTTTCAAAGCATTATATGAAAAAATATGTTTTCTTGTTATTTCACAAATTGTATGATGACTGGTATTTCCCATTAGATGTCATTCATAGCTAATGAAATTGCTCATCTAATTAAAAAATATGCTCAGGGATAGTACTGTTAGTTTTACTGATCAATATGTATGCATTAGAGCAACTGCTAGTGAGAGAGCATGACTGACTGAGTGACATATAATACTATGTGATGAGATGGAGCTGGGACAGTGTCACATATCTAATAACTGTTATCATAAATTGAATAAAACAATGTAAGAATTTAGACAAAATGTATAAATTAAGGACCTTTAGCTGGATAGACGTCTGTGTTAGCCTCCAGTTGTGCCCTTACAGTCTACTGTGTTTGTTCTACTGCCACAGGAGGTTATACAAGAGTGCTTTTTAGTAGAGACTACCCTGCTCCCTGCCTCAGCTATCCCAGTGAATTAGCAGCACCCAGTGAATTAGCACAATTAGCAGTGTGTGCTGCCACCCACTCAATCTACTTAGTTAGTCTGGTGCAGCTCCACTGCTTGAGTTAGACTTTCTCCCCACCTGGGGTAGCCCCGTCCCCCCTTTCTGTTACAAAGCTTCCTCCTTCCTTTGTGAAGCAGGCACCTATCCCCATTTGCCTAATTCTGGTTGAAGCCCTCATCCCCACAGCTGTTTAATTTGTGTCTTCCTCCCTGCCTAGGTAAAGCCCGAATCCCCCTCCCCCCCAATTGTTTAGTTTAGACTTCTTCCCCACCTGGGTGAAGCTCACTTCCTCCCCCACCCTGTTTGTTTTATCTAGGCTTCCTCTCTTATGGTGAAGTCTGTATCCCCTCAAATTATTAAATTAGGGTTTTTCCTATCTGGTGGTAGCCCCACATCCCTCCAAATTTATTCAGCTTAGGCTTTCTCCCCTCATGAATGTAGCCTTCTCCCTCTCATAATTAACATCCTCCCTACTGGATTGAATCTTACTCTCCCACTTTAATTTTGGCAAAGTTCAGGGTGACAACTGCTACTGTCCTTCCCTATGCTACTTCCAACCCTACCACTCACTTCTCCTATTTTCTATCACCTCCCTTCCCCCTACTGCCTATCTTTACCTCCCTTCCTCCTTCTCTCTCCCCCACATCACCCACCCTCCTACCTCCTGTCTCCCTCCTATCCTATTCCCCTTGGCATTCTGGGCCCTAGGCACCTCTCCTCCCCTCTCCCTGGCTTCACCCTGAAGCCCTCAGGTGCTCCCTTCCCTCCTATCCCTCTTATCCTCCTCACACACACACACTCCCCCTCCTTTCTCCATAAGCTACTTATAGGATCCCTCAAGCTCATTGTCTCTCCATTGCTTATGTTAACAGGTGATATTCAGCTTAATCCTGACCCTGCCCAGTCATCTCCCTCTCATGTGTCCAAAGGACTGAGTGACTCGTCTCAGTATCCAAAGCCTTCTCTCCAGAACTGACCAATTGCAACCGCTATGGTCATTCTCACACTGATGTAATGGTAATCTCGGGATCACCCCCAGATACACAATAATCCAGCAGAATTACCCTAAGAGAGGTGGTGGTGTTGCTATCTACCTCTCCTCTAACATCCAGTTCATGACTGTGCTCGTCATCCCCTTCCCCTTTGTCTATGAGTTGCCATTCCTCAAGCTCTTCCTCCCCTTCTCTATCCTTGTATTCATAACTGGTGCCTATTGCTGTCCTGGCTAGTTCCCACTGTCAGTCACTGAGCTTCTCACTACTATCTCCTTCCATGCTTCCTCTGGTGAGCTTCTCATCCTTGGTGACTTTAACCTCAGTTGGCTCTCCCCCTCTCTAAATAAATTGTACCAAAGCATAAAGTCCCTCCAGCTTTCACAGCTTATCACTGGTCTCACCCAGTACAGCGACAGATCCCTCAAACATACCCTCCTGGACTGGGTTCTTGCCTCCCAGCCCCACTGTATCATGGATGCTGTTACCCTCCCTGATGCCTTCAGTGACCACCCTGTGGTCTACACTGTGTGCAAGATTCATTGTCCCAAAGTCTCACCAAATTCATCCAGCTCCAGTCCTGCAAGTCACTGGATTTGTGTTCCCTCCATGCTGACCTGGCGGCCACTGACTGGTTACCCATCTCTACAACCATCAATATAAATTCCACCCTCCAATATTTCAACTACAAATTCATGTTTGCCTGGGATCTATGTTCCTGCCTTAGAAAACAGGGTCCAAGGTTCTCACTTCCCATGGATCACAGGAGAGTTGCTGGCCTGTCTCCACATATGTTACCTTGCCTTGTGGATTCACAAGTCCTCTGGCTCCCCTGCTGACCTAATCAAGTAGTGGACCCTTCATAATGCCTGTAGCAGAGCTACCAGGCTTGCTAAGTCTGAATACTTTGCATCCACACTCCAGGATAAACTTAATCACCCCTCCCAAGTTCTAGAAGGTCATCCATGTCATTTTCTCTCCCCCAACCCAGCCTCCCTTTCCTAAAGGTGAGTGACATTCCTATTTCTAACCCCTCTTCTGTCACCTCAGCTTTCAACTCCTTCTTCAGTTCCTGAGTCTGCTTCTTTGTCTCCCCCTCCTCCAACCCCTCCCTTCCCTCTTCTCTCATTACCCCACCACAACTCTTCTACTTCTCTCCTAACACTCCTGCTGCATCCCTTGAGGCCCTCCTGTCTCTAAACCCTACAAAGGTGTGAGGCCTGATGGTCTAAACCCCAAACTCCTGCACCTCTCTGCCCCTACTATTACACTACATATTACCTTCCTCCTCAACCTCTACTTCTCCTTAGCCTCAGTCCCTGATTCTTGGAAACAGGTTACAATTATCCCTCCTTCCCAAAGGGGTGATTCCACCTCTCCTGACAACTACTGCTCTATTTCCCTTCTCCCCTCTATGACCGAGGTTAAGGAACACCTTGTGCTATCCCAGCTCTCCCAACTCTTTAATTTTTTCAGTGTTTTCACTCCTTATCAGTCTGGCTTCCAGAAGTCTCACTCCGCTGCCACCTCCCTCCTCTGGATTACTGACTCCATTTTATCTGGCATGGATCAGGGACTGGCCACCTCTGCCATCTTTCTTGACTTGGACAATGCCTTCAACACTGTTGCCCACCCCCTTCTTCTGAACAAGCTTAAGATAGCATGACTGTTTGACTCCTCAGTCGGGTAGCTCCGCTCCTACCTAGAGGACAGGTCTTAGGCTGTCCAGATTGTAGAATCCATCTCCCCACACTTCCTATCAACTCAGGTGTGCCCCAAGATTCTGTCCTTGGCCCCATACTCTTCTCCATCTTGCCAAATACCTCCCCACTACCTGCTCTTCAGCATCCATCCATATGTATGCAGATGATATGGTACTCTTCTCCTCCAGCTCCTCTGTCTCTGACCTCACTGCCAGGTTACAAATGGACTTTACTAACATCCAGCACTGGTTTCTAGCAAATTAACTGCCCCTTAACTTCAACATAACAGTCTTTATGAACCTTTGGCATTCAGCAGTAGCTTGCTCGGTTCTCCCCCCTCCTTCTTCCATACCCATTATGATGCAGTGATTGAGGATGTTTCTTCATTTAAGTACATCTGACTGGACAGGGCACCTTGATTTCTTTGCACATGTGGATGCTAACCACCAGATGCTTCACCTCAAACTTGGTGCACTTTACAGGATTAAATGATGTATCCCACTATCTGCCAGTATAGAGATTGTCCCGAAGATGATACTCCCCATCTTCAACTATGGTGACATAGTTCAGAGGGCTGCTCCCAAGTCCATCCTTGGCAGACTGCATACCCTCTTTCACTCCTTTTGCAAATTTGCCCTGGACTGTCCTGCCCCTGGCCTGCAACCACCACTGCTCCCTGTACTCCTCCCATTCCTTCCCCTCCCTTGAGTCCAGACGTCTTGCCTATTGTGCCTCCTTTATCTCCAAATATTGGCTTGGCTCCTTCCCCTCCCCTCATATCTTGCTTCCTATCTTCCCTGTCTACCATTTCCTACCACTTTCACAGCTCTGGCTCTCATTTTCTCATACTCCTCTTGAGGAAATCCACTGCTGGTCTCTTTCTGGTTCCCCAAACTCTGGAGTTCACCCCCGCCATCTGCTCTGCCCCTTCTCATCACTTACTCAACTCTGTCCTATGTGACTTCACTAATCACTCTTGCATTTGCCTCTGATACAGGACCCAGGGTTGCTGCCCTCATGCCTCCTACACCTGCTCCTCCTGTCACTCCCTCTTTCACCCTGCAACTACACTAGTGCAGTCTCTTTGTCCTCCCTCTCCCACAACCACTGGCACACTCCCTAAACTCAGTATTGCCTTCTGCACATTGCAAATGTTGTTATTCTTGAGCATGTTATTGTATTGTAGTTTATTTCACTCACACTGAATCTGTGTCCTTGCACAACTGTTATTTATAATGTGTACTTACCTATTTGTATTAATTGTATTTAACCAATTCATGGGGAGGGAGGATGAGAATGGGCAGTCAGCCAGAGTGAGGGCTAGGAGGATTGTATGCTGCCAAGGATGTGGAGCAGCCATATTCCTGGGAGTGGCATGGAGGGTAGGGGGCTGCATGGTGTGCTGGCAGATGAGTCGGCTTAGGGAGGAGATTGGGTGGTTGAAGAGGAACCTGGAGCCATGGAGAGGTCAGGTTAGGGAGAAATGTGGGCATGAGGGGGATCCGATTAATCATTCAATACAGCCAGCAGTAAGCTAGCAAAAGGAAAAACTAGAGGGATCAGGAGGTGGGCCACACAAACGTGTCCAGTCAAGGGCAAGAACTGAAGACTGGTGGTTGGTCAGGTGAATAAACAAGATTGCAGCACTGCCAGTACAGGGGTAGTGCAAGGTTATAAGCCTCAGGAAGGGGTGACTGGGGACAATTAGGTAAAGGGGATTACCAGCACAAACAGATTCTGTGTTTTAGCTAGTCTGGAGGAGCAGGATGGGGCAGGTAGTGTAGCTACAGAGTCGGTTAAGGGGGAGGGCCCTACAGGAGAAATAGGATGCAGCACAGAATTGGCAGGTGCTAGCGGTAGCCCAAGTAGCCATAGATGCAAGGGGCAACAGGAAGGGGGCAATGTAGCAATGCCAGTGAGGACAAATGAGCAAGGAGATGTTGGAAAGGGGGAAACAGCAGGTGGTGTGGGTGAGGTTAGAACAAGGGTGAGAAGGGGAACTCAGGTAAAGGGGAATGCAATGCAGGGAAGACACAGGGGAACAGTAGTGGGGGGCAGGGTGGAGAGTGGTGTAAAACGTGTGGGAAGGGAAGGGGGAGCACAAGCACAAGGGGATTGGTGTTGAAGTGGAAGCCGATACACCAGTCATAGTTGATAGGGGTGAGGATAGGGCACAGTATGGGGGAGGCAAAGGGCTGGTGTAACTCAGGGGATGGGTAGAGGGATCAGGTTGAGGGCAGGATAATGTCAAGCAACAGGGGGAAGACCATGGTAGGAGAGAGACAGTCATAATTCTGGGGTACTCAATACTTAAGGGTGTAAGGTGTGGGGGAAAGGGTGCCAGAAAAAGCAACATCTGGGTGGAGTGCATGCCTGGCATGACAGCAGGAAGGGTGGGTCAGGACATTGGTAGATGTGTAAGGAAGGTGAGGGGGGGACTGCACATTGTTGTGCACCTGGGAACAAATGATCTGGAAGAAAGAAGGATAGAGGAGGTTCAGGATGGCTTCAGGGAAGTGGGAGATCTATGCAGTGAGGGGGGAGGACGGTAACGTTCTCAGAAGTTCTGCCAGTGCCACGAGCAAGTACAGACAGGAAGCACCGAATCATGGACTTCAACAAGTGTCTGAGAGAATGGTGTAAGCCCATCGGGTATGGATTGGTGGGAGAGTGGGGTAGCACATGGGAGAACACAGATCTGTATGCAGGGGATAGGCTACATCTCAGTAAGGACGGTTCACAGGTGTTAAAGCAGAGAATGGGGGAATTTATTAGCGAAAGCTATAATTGAAACTAGCTGGGGGGGCTATGGAGGTGGACTGAGCCAGGAGAGGGGGTCCAGGAGATCTCCCCCCACAGCAAGGATAGAGCCAAAGTTAACTAGGATTGGGAGTGGAGGGGAGGGTAAGGAGATGGCAGGGAAATGCACAAGGTGGAAGGTGGTATCACTAAATGCTAGGAGCTTGCAGAACAAGATGGCCAAGTTGTAAGCATTGATGGCAGAGGGGGAGGTAGACATAGCTACCATTTCCGAGATGTGGGCAACCCAAAACAGTGACTGGGACTTGGCCATCCCAATATTTAAATTATTCAGAAGGGACAGAGAAAAATGGAAGGGGGGGGAGTAGCCATTTATGTTAGAGAAGGGATCAGATGTATTAAGGAGGAAGGGGTGGAGAGCAGGTCAGAAGTCATGTGGCTACAACTTCATGCCCTGAAGGGAGCTAATAGAAAGATGTTTATAGGCCCCCCAACCCAGAAAGAAGACACAGATAGGGAACTGGCAGAGTAGCTAAGGAGACTCAGTGGCAAAGGGAACACCGTGGTGGGAGACTTTAATCTACCAGGGGTGGATTGGAGTATCCCAGCTACCACATGCACCAGGGAGCAAATCCTCCTGGATGCATTCCAGGATGGCTTCCTGACCCAAAGGGTAACAGTGCCAGCAAGAGAGGAGAACATTCTTGACCTGGTGCTAGAGGATGGGGAACATGTCAGGGATGCTCGAGTGGAGGAACCACTGGCAGATAGCGATCACCGCACAGTGTGGTTCTCAATCAGTTTGGGCAGGGAGACAGCCACAACAAAAACTAAGGTCCTGAACTTCAGAAGGGCAGACCTTGGTAAGATGGGTCATATACTGAGTAAACACATAGCTAACATCCACCCAGACATGGATGCAGGCCAGAAATGGGCAATCATCAAGCTAGGATTGACTGAATCCACCAAAGCTTGTGTCAAGAGCCAGTGTAAGAAATCCAGGACCTAAAAAAAAACAAGCTGGATGACTAGGGAGGTAGTAGAGATAGTGAGAGATAAGAGAAATGCATTCTGAACCTACAAGAGAACCAATAGGGCAGAGGACAGAGAGGTTTATGTGAAGAAATCCAGGAATGTGAGCAGAACAGTAAGAGCTGCAAAGGCAGCTAGGGAAAGACTAGCACAGGGGATAAAAGAAGGGGGATATTTCTTCAGATATATCAGGGAAAAGAGGAAGATCAAGGATCAAATCATTAGGATCAGGAAAGGCAGTGGGTGGGTAGATAAGGGGGATGAGATGACAGAAGTACTTAATGAGTACTTCTGCTCAGTATTCACAAAGGAGAGTGATGGGCCCATACCTGAAGGGAAAGGTGGGGTGGGGGGGTGAGTCAATCACAGATGGGGAAATCATGGTGGAAAGTGTGCTGGAGGGCCTTTGGTCCCTGAGCATGGAAGAGGCACCTGGGCCAGACAGAGTTCATCCCAGGGTGCTGAGGGAGCTGGCAGAGGTCCCGGCAGGGCCATTGGTGGACCTGTTCAGCACCTTTCTAAATACAAAGTGTGTGTGCCCATGGATTGGAGAGAAGCACACATGGTACCTCTCCATAAGAGTGGGCCCAAGGACAAGCCAGGGAACTACAGACCGGTGAGCCTTGCCGTAATTGTAGGAAAACTGATGGAAGCTATCCTCAAAGAAAGGATAATGATCTGTAGGATGACAGGCAGCATGGGTTTGTCTCTGACAGATCCTGCCAGACAAATTTGGTTGACTTTTATGACTGAATCACTAGGGCACTGGACAGGGGCCATGCAGTAGATGTAATCTACCTGGATTTCAGCAAGGCCTTCAATTCAGTGCCACACGGGAGGTGGACTGATAAGTTGAAGGGTCTGGGAGTAGGGAGGAAGCTAGTCAGATGGGTTGAAAACTGGCTGCGAGATAGACAGCAGAAGGTAATGGTGGGAGGTGAGGCATCAGAACCCAGCTCAGTAACAAGTGATGTCCCACAGGGTTCAGTACTGGGACCGGTCCTGTTTAATGTTATCATAGCAGTAGGGTTCAAGAATAAGATCAGACTCTTCGCAGCAACACCAAGATCTGTGCTGAGGTGGATGGGGCCAGGGGGGCAAAATACTTCAGGAGGATTTGGCAAAACTGGAAGAATGATCGCACACTTGGCAGCTTGGGTTCAATGCCAAGAAATGCAAAGTGATGCATTTAGGAGCCAGGAACCCAGGATACAGTTACTGGTTGGGGATGTCCAGTTATCCACATCCAAGGAGGAGAAGGATCTGGGGGTGCTTGTCACCACAGAAATGAACCACTCGGCACAGTGCAGTAAGGCAGCAGCAAAGGCAAACAGGATGCTGGGGTGCATAGCAAGGGAAGTTACATCTAGAAGTAGTGAGGTCATACTACTCCTGTACAGGTCCCTGGTGAGGCAGCACTTGGAATATGGCATGCAGTTCTGGCACCCAAACTTAAAAAGTGACATTAAACTGTTTAAGGCAGTGCAGCACAGAGCAAAAAAGATGATCCTGGGTTGGAGGATAGGGCACAGGGTCATAATGCCACAAAACATTATGCCACATGGCAAAATCGCGCTGCCAATACAGCACAATTTCTGCCATGAGGCATAAGTCTTTTTTTTGTGGGGGGCTGTGTCCCCCACACCCCATGTTATGGGGGCTGCACCCCTGAACCCCCCAATAAAGATTCTCAACTCTGGGGGGGTTACCTCTGGGAGCGTACAAATTCCCCAAAAATTAAAAGCTTCTGGGACTGGGAATCAAACCCAGTCCCAGATGCAGCACCTGTGTCCTGCCGCTGTGGCTCAGTCCAGTGAGCCACGCAGCTGCTTAGTGAACCCACTCCCAGCAGAGATTCTATCCTCTGCCTGGGAGAGTGAATGGTGCATACCGCATACAGCAGTATATGCGTATTGCACTATTCGGGTCATTACAGGTACAGTGTCAGGTCAAGCTAGCCACAATGTCGCACGCTATTAAGCATGTGACATTATGACCCGGTAGGGGGGGATAGCCCTTACGAGGAAAGACTAAGAGAGCTCAATATGTATACTCTGGAGGATAGAAGAGAGAGAGAGGGGATATGATTGAGACCTCCAAGTACCTGAAGGGGATGAACAGAGTCAGCAACAGTTGTGTGGTCACTCTTAAGAGTGGAAGGGAAACCAGAGGGCATTCTCTGAAATTTGAGGGGGGCAGATTCAGGAGGGAAATGAGGAGACACTACTTCACCAGCATGGAACGCACTGTAAGAGGAAGGTGAATCATTGCAGACAGTGGGAAACTTCAAGACAGGGTGGGACAGACTCAAAGGGAGAGTACAACCCAGAAGGGGCCGGGAAGCGGGGGAGGAAGGAAAGTGAGGATGGGGGGGCAGCTGCAGTCTAATGGACTGATGTGCTACACACTTGAGCAGACTAGATAGACCATAAGGCCTGTATCTGCTGGCAAATCTGTATGTTCATATATAATTGTATTTGTGTTAATAGTATTTCTATTTATTGTTCTTACTGTACCTCTGTTCCTCCCTTCCCCTCCCCTCAAGATACATCTGGAAACCAGCTCCGTATGTCTTTCCTGATAAACTTTGAAATAAAAATGTGTGTGTGTGTGTGTATATATATGCATATATATATATATATATATATATATATATATATATAAAAATTACAAAAAACTTTGTTAATGCATCAGTTAGGGTTAAAGTGACAAAAGTAGGGAAATCTGGCATTAGGGTTTCCAACCTGAACATCACACCCCCACCCTGCACAGACTAAGAGGGATTGGGGGTGGCATTGGGGTCATCAGCCCTGATGCTCACCCCATTCCATTAGAAAACAAGCCTGGTGGCACAGCATAGGAGACTGGGGTGAGCATTAGAGCTGACAACCCCAAACCACCCTCCAATCCCTCTTCGTCTGTGCAGGGTGGGGGTATGGTGTTAGGGTTGGAAACCCTAATGCCACATTCCCTACTTTTGTTGCTTTAACCCTAACGTATGCATTAACAAAGTTGTTTTCAGTTTATTTCCTTACTTTTTGAGATAGTATAATAGTATCCTTATTTTACGATGGGAGCACAAGGTCCTTTCAGATCCTGCGCTACCATCCCTCCATTAAGATAGTATGACACTATCCTTATTTCACCCCAGACTTTCAACATAGGCTTCATATGACCTCACCACATGTACCCAGTACAGAACATTTTCAAATCCTGGCCAAAACGTAATTCTGCACAACTGTGATGCCATACCGTGCACAGGTACGAAAAAACATTATTGACAGGATTTGAAAAATCACAGTTGTACTACTCATGAGGTGGTGTGAAGAAATTAAAATGTTGAAAATTTGGAGTGGAAATATTACATATTGCCAAAGTTACATACATGCGTAGAAACCTTTCAACGACCACATGTAACTTGGGCATTTCTTGGAATTTTTGCACCAAATTTTCAACATGGGCTTTTTGGGATCCCACCTCATGAACACTGGCACTGTCATTTCATTACTTGGTCCCAAAAGGTAATTTCATGCAGCAACCATGCCATTCCATACCACAGGTGCAGAAACATGTTTTGGGCAGAATGTGAGAAATGACAGCTATACTGTTCATGAGGCGATATGTAAAAATAGCTTTGTTGAAAATTTGGCTTGAAAATATAAAACATTGCCAAAGTAACATGTGTACATAGAAAAAGTTCAATGACTGCACGTAACTCAGGCATTTCTGGGTATTTTTGCACTAAATTTTCAACATGGGCTTTTTGGGACCCAACCTCATGAACATTGGCACTGTCATTTTGTTCCTCAGTCTCGAAAGGTGATTTCGTGCAGCAACCACTAAATCACCTTTCAGGACCGAGTAATGAAATGACCGTGCCAGTGTTCATGAGGTGGGGTCCCAAAAAGCCACGTTGAAAATTTGGTTCAAAAATACCTAAAACTGGCGAGATATCAACATAAGTTGAAAATGCCATTGTCAGCCATTATAGCACTTACCTTGATTCTTCAGTTCGTGGTTCTGCTCTGAAGGTGCAGACATGTCCTGATCCACAGAAGATAACAGTCGATGATCTCAAGTGGTAAGTATAGGGCAAGAGGGGGGCTGGGGGAGTTGCTCAGTAGGAGAGTCGGGGTAGGGAAGGGGGGAGGAAATAACAAGGGATTGTTTTCTTTTCTTCAGTTTAAAAGAAAAAAATAAGATGTCGTGGGACTGTTTTCTTTTTTTCAGGGGTACATATATAAAATAACAGAACTGCCTCCATTAGTTAGGTGCAAAAATATTAAACTGTTGCAAAGTTATTAAGTTTTCAAGTTCCCATTATATCATATGGGAAGTTCATTTTTCAGGATAGATGCATAAAGTTCAACAAAGGATTTGATCTCATGAAAAAGGATTTAGTCTTGCAAGAGCATTTTCTTTTTCATAGGAACAAAATCCTTTTTCGTGACAGAAAATACCTTTTTTGAGAGCCGCCATCTTGTTTTCCGTTAAAACAAAACAAAAAAAAATTGGAAACTCATGAAAATGAGGTGCTATAGGAATATCAAAAACGGTTCTTACTCATTGGAACTCCATTTGTTGGATTCTACAGTTGTCTGGTATCAAAATGATCCAGGAATGTTTGTTTCTCTATGTTTTAAATCCTTTTTCGTCACTCACTAAGATCCTTTTTCGTGAGTCCTTTCATGTTCAAACCAAAAAGGATCACAAGTGACAAAAAAGAATTATGGACACAATGAAAAAAGCAGTGCCCAAAAATTACACTGTGTTGCTGAGCCCAAGGGTGTCAAAGATAGTTGCTCCCCTTCCCCATTACTTCAGAATAAAAAAAAAAAGGTATTGGCCCCAATCGTATGTTCCCTGGTGTCTAGTGGCACCCCTACCCTCCTATCACTGTCCTCACTTTATTTTATAAGTTCCTTGTTGTCTAGTGGCACCCCCCACCCTCCGATCGCTGTCCCTGCCTTGATTTTAATTTATCTGATGTCTAGTTGCACCCCCCCACTCTCCAAGTACTGTATTAACCTACAACAAAGAAAACCATTCCTTGATGTCTTTATTTACTTTTTTAAACCTGTAAAAAAAGTCCATTGCCGATCACACCAGCACCCCCCACCCAACCTCCTACGGTGCACCCATCTCCCCACACCCCCATGACACCCCCACAGACCCTCACTCACCTGAAGAGGTCCCAGGTTTTAGAACCGCTCTGCCAATCAAAGACACATCTTGCTGCTGGATACGACAACTGCAGTATGAGAAACTAAGGTAAATGCTATTCAGTGTATTTCAATGGGGGTTTAAACTTTTTTGCATAACTCAGCCATTTTTTTGAGATTTTAACCTCAAATTTTCAACATGGCTTTTTGGGGACCCCACCTCATGAAAAACATGACTGTTATTACACAACTTTGGTCAAAAAAGTGATTTTGTGGTTGGTTGGCTGGTGAAATCACCTTTCTGGTGGGATTTGTGTAACAACAGTCATATTGTTCATGAGGTGGGATCATAAGAAAGCTATGTTAAAACTCTGGGGTAAAAATTTAAAAAAATGGCTGCATTATGACCATTCATTGAAATTTCTCTATGGAAGCTCATAACCATGGACATTTTCAATATTTTCACCCCATATTTTTAACATAGCCTTCTTATAAACACACCTCATGTATGCGACAGCTGTCATTTTTCAAATTCTGGCCAAAATGTGTTTTCACACCTGTGGTACAGAATGGGTTGCGCTTATGTAAAGTTATGTTTTGTGAGGATTTGAAAGTTTTCTGTATCGGGTACATATGGTGAGGTCATAAGAAGGCTATGTTGAAAATTTGGGGTCAAAGTTATTAAAAATGGCACAGTTATGACTATTTTTTGCAATTTTGCTACACATGCTCGTAACTTTGGGAAGTTTTCATTTTTTGACCCCACATTTTCAACATAGCCTGTGTATTACACCACCTCATGTATGTCACAGCTGACATTTTTCAAATCCTGACTAAAATGTGTTTTTGCACTTGTGGTGTGGAATTGGGTTGCACTTGCATGGAACCACATTTTGGCAGGGTCTGACAATTTTTTTGCACCGGGTACATGAGGTGGGGTAATAACTTGGCTATGGTGACAATTTGGTGATTGTTGTCCCATAACTGGATGTGCAGGGGCCAGTGGGCCCTGTGCTTCCACAGCTAGATACGTATACGCATCTATGGATGGATGGGAGCACAGTGCTAGAAGAGGATATGATTAATCTCAACAGTCATTTGTCAATGCCGAATGTTTGCTTGCTGGCATTAGCAGTGGAAGTGCAGGAGTTAGACAGAATGGCAGTGATGCATTGAACTGATGCCAACTCCACCCCCACCCTGCAGAGATGGACAGGCATTGGGGTGTGTCTTTGGGTCATCACCCATAACAGTCATGACATTTCACCTCACCCTACCCTGCAGACACTGACAAGTGTCGAGGTGTGCCTTGGGGTGTTCAGGCTTTACACTCACCTCATTCTATAAGGAAATACACTGAAATGGGTGCAGTATAGGAGAATGGTGTGAACTCTGGGGCCAAAGAGTCCAAGGTGCACCTCAATGCCTGTCACTGGCTGTAGGGTGGAGATGGGGGTGGAATGGCGTGAGCATTACTGTTGACAATCCCAAGTCACACCCCTGACACCTGTCAGACCCTACAGGGTAGGACATTATGGTCAGAAACCCAAAGGCCCTGGGCGTGTCTTGGTATTTTTACTCAAAGCTTTCAACATGTGATTTTTGTGACCCCACTGCATGAACAGTGACACTATCAGTTTATTAGCCAAAAGGTTATTTTGCACAGTGACTGCGCCATTTAGTGCCACAGGTGCAAAAACACATTTCCAACATGATCTGAAAAATGACAGCTGTATTGTTCATGAGGAGGTGTAAAAAATGATAATGTTGAAAATCTGGAGTGAAAATATAAAAAAGCTGGTGAAGTCACGAGCGTGCACAGAAACTGTGCAATGCACACCCATAATGCAATTATTTGGGGAATTGTTTTGAACCAGATTTTCAATATAGGTATTTTGGGACCTCCACTCATGAACAGTGTTACTGTGATTTTCTTAATCTGTCCCGAACACTGATGTACCACAGCGACTGTGCTATTCTGCACTGGAAGTGTGAAAACACATTTCAGCCAGGATGTGAAAAATGACAGCTGTACTGTTCATAAGGATGTGTGAAAAATGCCAATGTTGAAAATCTGGAGTGAAAATATAACACATTTGTGAAGTTAAGAGGGTGCGTAGAAACTGTGCAATGCACGCTCGTAACACAGTCATTTTATGGACTTTTGCGACCAAATTTTCAACATAGGCATTTTAGGATCTTTGCTCATGAACAGTGTCACTGTGATTTTCTTAATCTATCCCAAACACTGACTTTCCACAGCGACTGCGCTATTCTGCACCAGAAGTGCAAAAACACATTTTGGCCAGGATGTGAAAAATGACAGTGGTACTGTTCATAAGGAGGTGTGAAAAAATGCCAATGTTGAAAATCTGGAGTGAAAATATTACAAATTCATGAATTTGCGAGTGTGTGTGGAACCTGCGAAACTGCGCAACACAATGCACAGTCATTTTTGGGAATTTTTTCACCAAATTTGCAATACAGGCTTTTTGAGAGCCCTTCTCATGAACAGTGACACACATTTTGTTAATCAGTCCCGAAAGATGATTCCATGCAGTGACCGCAAAAATCACCTTTTGGGACTGAATAACCAAATGACAGTCACTGAATTCATGAGGTGGGGTCCCAAGAATGCCATGTTGAAAATTTGGGGCATAAATTTGAAAAAATGACTGAGATATGCACCAAAGTTGAAAAAAACCCTATTTATGTCATTTCTTCAGTTCGCGGTTGACTTTGAAGAGTGCAGACGTGTTCCCGCTCCACCGAAGGCCATACAGTGTGGGAGGGGGACAGATGAGGATGCTGGACTTTTGCCACGCTGGGGTGAGATCTCAGCGTTGCACCTGGAAGTTTTTTTGTAGGGGCACTGGAGCCAATGGGAATTGGCACCCCCATCGGACATACAGTGTGCTTGAGGGAGGGAAGTGTGCATGAGCTGAGGGGGACTGGGCACCCCCTCAGCACACAACAAATGGGGGGTGCACATACAATGACTGCTACAATCAACAATGGTGATGTGTAGGCAATTTGCATACTGCTGACTGCACGGCAGTATGCAAATTGCCTACATGTTACCACCGCTGATTGTAGTGGTTGTTTGCTTTCAACTGTACAAAACTGCATCTGAACTGCTGTCATAGACAGCTGGGACATTCATTGGTGTGGTGCGTCCACACCTGCAAAAATGCTTAGGGCACTGGAAGTGGGGGTGCCACACCTACGAAAACTTGTATGGTGGCACTATGTTTCTTGCACATGCATGCAAGCAAACATAAAAGTAAGGCAATAAATTGCAAAAAACTTAATTAATGCACCAGTTAGGGTTAAATTAACAAAAGTAGGGAAATGTGGCATTAGGGTTTCTAACTTACCACATTCCTCATTCTGCACAGACCCACAGTGTGTTTGGGCAGTCAAGCCTAACACTCACCCCATTCTCCTGTATGCTATACCCATATCACCTTCCATTTTCTAATGGAATGGGGTGAGCTGCTAGGGTTGATGACCCAAGACAGACCCCCCTCACCTATGGGTCTGTGCAGGGTGGAGAATGGGGTGTTAGGGTTGGAAACCCTAACACCACTTTTTCCTACTTTTGCCGGTTTAACCCTAACTGATGCATTAACAAAGTTTTTTGCAATATGTATGTATATATATATATATATATATATATATATAAAATGGAAGAATCATCCAAATCCAAATCCAGTGTTCTGATTGTATAAAACAAATCACATGACCGTGTGTATATCAGAGCGCGACCGCACACCTGCACTTTTACCCCCCTCCAAAACAATTTTACCATTTTATAAGATAGATAACCCACTCTCAGGTGCTGTCACACTCTGATATATACGCCTTGGGTGGTTGATGCATAACAATGTACATCAAGGCGTATATGTCAGAGCGTGACCACAACCTAAAAGTGGTTATTATCTATTACATATATATATATATATATATATGTGTGTGTGTGTATTTATATAATATATAAATATATATATATATATATATAGATATCAAATACCTGGGGGGAATGTGCATAACAAGAATTAAGTGTGGCATGCTACATAAACTCTGAGAGTGAAGCTCGAAGGATATAGAATAGCATCCCACTCTAAGGGTGTGTATAAAATTCAAATTTTACACAGTCTCTCAGGCTTTGTTTTATATAATTGCTCAGTTTGTTTGTTTTTTCCTCGAAAGCCCCCTTTCCCACTGGCACGGAGAAAGCTGCAGCCTGAATTTTGTACTGGCTGTGAGTTGAAAGTGTCATTTGGTACTTTCTTTTTTCAACTCCATGGTGTGCATGTGGGCTTTTAGGGAAACCAATATGTGAATGCCATTATAAGCAGCTGGTTATAATGGCATATTATAACTGGGTTTCTCTATGGGAAACAATGGAACCCAGATATCATACATATACAGTATGTGTGTATTTACCACCCTCCAGGATAAAGCACTCTGTAATTAGTTACTTCTTGCACAAAAGGAGTAACTAACATTGACGTACATTGGTTCCTGCAGTATTCTACAAGATATAACTGGCTGAATGTGACAATATACTTCATTCGGGGCAAGATGATGAAAAACTGTGGAATACAAAACACAAATTCCATTTAAGGGGTCTGATAAAATAATAAGTCACAAGCCCAAAGTTTGTGGGGTTCATTATCTTATCATACCCCCAAAATGGAATTATTTTGTTAGTCTACTACTCTTTGACATTTTTGATTTTATATAATACTTTTGGATAGTCAAAAATGATATTTTTCAATTTTTACTAGGGGGTTAAAAATATTGACCAGTGCAGGAGTTAACGTTTCTCATTAGTGTGCTCATTATTTCAAAGCTATCAATTAATTGATGGCAGAATCAATCAATTGATGGCAGGTAGATGAGTTTGCCCAGC
Source organism: Neoceratodus forsteri (assembly GCA_016271365.2). Lineage (NCBI taxonomy): Eukaryota > Metazoa > Chordata > Ceratodontiformes > Ceratodontidae > Neoceratodus > Neoceratodus forsteri. The sequence continues at coordinate 1,395,917,642 of CM028129.1, read as the reverse complement.
AGAGATCAATGGTTTACTCAGAGCAGTGTAGATCTGAAATTTTTTGTTTGGTACAGTGTTATCTGCAAGTTGTGAGATATTCTTTACTTTATTTGATTGGTTAGCTCAGTTCTTCAAAACAGTTTATTTGTGAGCAGAAGATGTAATTTCAGTCTTTCTGCATTTTAAAATCCGGGTTTGGAGATGATAAAGACAGAATAGGAAAAACATTTGAAAAAAAAATGTTTGCCTTTGCTTGGTTGTTTGTATTTAAACAAACATATTTTGAAAGCTGAACTTTCATGTTTTGTTTTAAAATAAATTAATTTAATTTCAGTTTTATTGTACCAGGACAAATACATTGAGCCAGTGACTAATTCCCATTGTTACCATGGTGTACACAAAGTAAAAAAGAACCAGAAACAATACAAATTACATTAAGGGAAATAAATATGTTAACAGTTAAATTACAAGTCACATTTAATAGATATGACTTTACATGTTATGTACAACATTTTCCAAGTTGAAATTGAGAACATTTGTAGTGTGTATTCATGTGTGTGTGTGTGTGGGGGGGGGCATAATTTGAAATGCTTTTTAAAGGTAAGTAAGCATTATACAAGGATAACACAGTGTGATCAAAAGTTCCCAATCTGCATCAGTGGCTTTGAAATTGTTGGCACATAGCTTTAATTGCCAAAACATATTTTATCAGGTTGATCCTGCCAAACCTGATTGTACTTTTACACATAGACTCCTGTGGCTCACAATATCGGGAACAACAGCTGCAGGGACTTCCATGACTGTTGTAGCACTAATTAGCAAAATGGGTCACTGGGCATCAGTCCCCTGTGAGATAGAAACATAACATAGAAACAGATCTGATGGCAGGTAAAGACCTCTTGGCCCACCCAGTTTGCCCATTTTCCCCCTATCTACATGTCACCACAGACCTTACTTGATCTACAGCTCTCTCTCCCCCTCCCCCTCCTCCCTTCCTTTCCACTATGATTCCCCTGTGATAGGCACATGCATTCTTGAAACGCACTAGTTTTCCCCCCACCCCTGCCACTAGAAGGCTATTCCAGGAATTGACCACTCCTTCTGTGAAGAAGTACTTCCTCACATCTCTCCTGAAACTACCTCCTTCCAGTTTTATAACAAGTCTCCTTGTTCTTGAGCACCTGTTTTGCTGAAATATACTTCCCCCCCCGTACCTTATTTACCCCTGTGAGGTATTTAAAAGGCTCTGTTATCCCTTCCCCCAGGCGTTTATGTTGATGTTCTCTAGTCTCTCCTCATAGGGCTTTTGACACAGATCCAGCACCATTTTAGAAACATAGAAACATAGACTTTGATGGCAGATAAGGACCACTTGGCCCACCCAGTCTGCCCATTTCCTTACCTACTGGATAAGCTGCCGATTCTAGTTAACCAACAGCCTACTTCCTGCCACCCCCCCACTACCATTGCTTTGTGTCTGTCCCATACATATTTGAATTCCCCCACTGTTTTAGCCCCAACAACCTCCACAGGAAGGCAGTTCCATGCATCCACCACTCTCTCTGTGAAAAAAAATGTCCTCACATTACCCCTGAGCCATCCCCCCCCCATCTTTAAATTGTGTCCCCTTGTTCTTACACATCTCTTTTTCTGAAAGATGCTACCCTCCTGAACTTTGTTGATTCCCTTGAGGTACTTGAACATTTTCTATCATGTCCCCCGACCCTCTTTTCATCAGGAGTATACATATTAAGCTCTCTCAGTCTCTCTTCATATGATTTCTGATGCAGACCCTACACCATTTTAGTTGCCTCCTCTGGACTGCTTCCATCCTGTCTATGTCCTTGCATAGATGAGGTCTCCAAAACTGCACACAGTACTCCAGATGGGTCTCACCAATTGTCTGTACAGAGGATAACCACTTTCCTTTTTACTTGTGTTGCCCCTTCCTATGCATCCCAGTATCCCCTGGCCTCCTTACTGACTTCTCACATTGCTTACCAACCTTTAGATCATCTGATATGACCACCCCAAGTCCTGCTCCATTTTTTGTTGTTGTTAGTACCTCCCCTGACTGTGCACTCTTATCCTGGTTTTGTTTCCCAGGTGCATTACTTGCACTTGCATTGAATCTAAGTTGCCATATGTCTGACCATTCCTCCAACCTTGCCAAGTCCCTTCTTATCCTTTCTAACCCCCCCCCGTGTATCAACTCTGTTACAGATCTTTGTATCATCTGCAAAGAGGCATACCTTTCCCTCCAGACCCTCTGCAATGTCATCTATAAAGATGTTAAAGAGGACTGGACCCAGTACTGAGCCCTGAGGTACTCCACTAGTGACCCCCGTTTCTTCGGAATGTGTCCTGCTCACTGTTACCTTCTGTGTCCTGTTGTGCAGCCAGTTTGCAACCCAGGCTACCACCTTGGGACCCACTCCCAGGCTGGCTAACTTGATTATTAATCTTTTGTGCGGGACTGTGTCAAATGCCTTGCAAAAGTCTAGGTAGGCCATATCCACAGCCCTTCCCTGGTCTATTACTTTGGTCACCCAGTCAAAGCTTTAGTTGCCCTTCTCTGGACCACCTCCACATTGTACTCAAGGTAGGGTCTTAGCAGTGCTCTACACAGGGGCAACACTACCTCCCTCTTTCTACTTGTGATACCCCTTCCTATGCACCCCAGCATCCCACTAGCCCTGCCAACTGCCTTGTTGTACTGCCTGTTCACCTTTAGGTCATCCAATATGATTACCCCAAGTCTCTTTCCTGCTTGGTTGTCATTAATACCATTCCACCCATTTCATTATTTTGCACTTTTTCGTATTGAGACCCAAATGAAACCCAAATGAAACCCTTGACCACTCCTCAAGTTTTTCCAGGTCTCTACTCATTCTTTCCACTCCTCCAGAGTGTCCACCCTGTTGCAGATCTTGGTATTGCTACAAAGAGAAAACCTTTCTTTCCAGCTCTTCTACAATATCACTTATAAAGACATTAAAGAGGACCTAGCACTTATCACTGAGGTACGCTGTTGGTCACCCTACCTTTTTTTTTTTCAACTCTCTTTCCTCTAGTCACGGTCCCAGGAGCCTCTCTGAGGCATCCAATTTTACTCCTGCCCTGCCTGAAGTCCCCTCCAACCGGACCTTCCTGTCCCTGCCCCGCCTCATAGCTGGCACCCCCAGCTTAACCCCTCCAGGGTGGGGCCACCCTTCCTACCTTGGGCGCTCTCACACATAGACTCCAGCTGCTGCAGATGTGGGCCCCGGGTGGAGGATCTGTGAAGGTCGGCAGAGTCAGACCCGGTCATGGGCATGGGGGATTGGTGCCATCGCCTACCCCTGGAACCGTGTTTTTCCATTTTCTGCCTGCTCTCCCCCCTCCCATGTGTGGGCACCCCTGACGTCAAGTGCATGGCAACCCTGCTGATGTCAGCCACACTAATTTGTGCTGTCTAGCATGTACATGCCCGATCTCCACCGGGGGCACTGGTGTGCTGGACAAACCCCAACCCGTCCCCTGGGAGAGGAGAGCTGTCCGTTGGATGCTCAATCCTCTCCCTCCCCTGCCAACCCCCATTGACCCAGGCTTGTTCCCGAACCTGGGTCACCGGCATGGTGTGAGGTGTGGTGTCCAGTGCCTCAACCCTCAGCGCCACCAGGCCAGTCACCCTACCTTCTTCAGAGGGAACTCCTGTTTATCACCATCCTCTGATGCCTATCCCTTAACCAATTTCTTACCCAGGTTATGACCCTTCAACCATTCCCTAAGCTACCCATCTTGCTCACTAGTCTCCTATGTGGAACAGTGTCAAAAGCCTTACTAAAATCCATATAGCCCATGTCCACTACTCCTCCCTGATTTAATTCCTTGGTCACCAAGTCAAAGAAATCTATCAGATTTGTTTGACATGACTTCTCCCCATTAATCCATGCTGCTTCGGGTCCTGTACCCCATTAGATTCAAGATATTCCACAATCCTTTCTTTTAGCAGCATTTCCATTAACTTTCCCACCACCAATGTCAGGCTAGCTGGCCTATCATTTCCATCCTCTTTCCTACTATCACTGTAGTGAAATGGCACAAAATCTACACTCCTCCAGTCCTCCAGAATCACTTCAGTATCGAGTGTTCTATTAAATAGGACTATCAGAGGTACAGACAGTACCTCCCTGAGCTCCTTCAACACCCTTTGATGTAGCCTGCCTGGTCCCTGTACAGTTTCCCATTCCCTTCTTAACCTTATAATCCCTCCCTTGATCTTCTTCTTCTTCTCACTTACATACCTAAAAAAATGTTTTGTCTCTTTTGGATACAACTTGGGCTGTCTCTCTTCAGTTTGTGCCTCTGCATTCCTTACTGTTTTCCCTGCTGCCCATGATACACCTCCATATACTCCTCCCTCTGCATCTCCTTATATCTTCTAAATGCAACCTTTTTGACCTTTACTTTTTCTGCCACTTCTTTCATGAACCACAGCGGTCTCCTTTCCCTCTTGCTTTTGCTCACTTCCTGACACAGAGGTTTGCTGCTTTTACTATGCCCCCTTTAGCTTGGTCCACACATCCTCCATTCCCCCAGGTCATCTCCCCCTGCCAAGTAATCCCTGATGCGTTAATCCATCTGTATAAAATCTGGCCTTCTGTAGTCCAGGACCCAGCTGTCCTTATATTGAACCACATCGTATGGTGATCACTGGTCCCCAGATGGCCTCCCACCTTGACGTCTTTAACACTGTCCTTATTAGTGAGTACCAGGTCCAGTATTGCCCCATCACGAGTGGGCTCACTGAGTAGTTGCCTGAGGAATACCCATTGCAGGGAGTCCAGGAGGTCCTTGCTTGTAGCTAAAGTCACAGCTAGGATGCTCCACTCTATATCTGGCAGATTGAAGTGCCCCACCCAGCAGCACCTCTCCCTTTTATGACATTTTGTCAATGACTTCCAACAGTACCCTTATTTAACTCCTCCCCTGTACTGGAGGATTTTAGATCACACCAGTGTGAATAGTGGCTCTGTTCCCTGGCTCCAGAGTGACCCACAGTACCTCTGACCCACCCTGAATTCCCTGAATATGCCCAATAGTGAAAGAAGCCACCCATTTGTTATGAGAACTAACTGCCAATTGACTTTTTTTTTTACTTTTCTCTCATTTTTGTCTCATACGCTTACATAAAAGGAACAGATTACATTTAATCTTCCAGCCCATTAGTGGTTACTACATACTGTACCAAGATTAATTGTTTTACACTGAAAAAGCTCCATTACAGTTTTGGAGAAATCGAAGAAAAACAGAATATAACTTATATGAATCTACACATTTAGATTATTTAATTAAACATACCAATGAGTTCTACAAGCAATAGTTAAACACACCCAAAAGAAAATATGATATGGTAGCTTAAATAAGACAGCTGTAAAATAATATATGAATATTAAAGTTAATGCCTATGCTATGACTTCATTAAGGTATTAAGTTAATCACTGAAAACAAGCTAGAATAAATGTATTACTTAAATATAGTAAGAATGCATATCTAATGACATGCTACCATTAAAAACATCAAAGAAAAAGTACATTTCAATGTCCATGTCAGCACGAGGACCAAGAAAAAAACAATCTAATTTAAAATCTAAAATTATTTCAGTCTCAACAACAGGGAGATCAACCACATCCTTATCCCCATTGGATTCCAGGTTTACCTTCTGCTCTTTTTTCAATCTTCAGCCTGAGCCTTTTGAAGACTCAAAAAACATCTTAATTGATTAGGATCAAAGAATAATATTTTTTTTACAGCTGAGTGATACTACACAGTAACATGGTAATATAGAAATTTAAGGTCAGAAGGGACTCAGGATCCACCATGTCTATACCTTGCTTCATAAGCAGCTTTGAATAAGCATGTTGTGTAAACATGCACTAACCTGCAGAGGTCCTTACTCATGAAGGCCTGTACTGGCTTCATGTCCTTTGTAGGCTTTGCCATGTTTCACCACGCTCTGCAAGAAGAAGTGATTTCTAACATTATCCCAGCATTTACTAACTCTGAGCTTCACAGCATGTCTCTGCTGTGTCTTGTTGGAGGACACCAGATCAGCCATCTCTGTTTGTTTGCTCTTGCTGATTCCCCTGCATATGCAGAAAACTGAGATCATGTCCTCTCTCAGCCTTCTTTTTCCAAAGTGAACATGTCGATGGCCATTAGTCTCTCCTCTTAGCTTTTATCTTCCATACTTCTGATCAGTTTGATGGCCTGACCATTGCACCCCTTGACTGCCTCTGTCTTTTTTTGTATTGGAAAGCACAGAAAAGCATGCAGTGCTTCAGGTGGAGCCTCACCAAGGCCTAGTAAAAATGCATGACTTCCCCTGGCTTGCTGGTCACCCACTTGTACACATTTATGCATTCTGCTGTCCCCTTGATAGTGGTCACATTCTGCTTGTCATGCTTTATCCCCATGTCTGTTATGATGCCCAGATTCTTTTCCACCTCCATTGCAACAAGAGGAGCCCCACACAGTGTGTAGGTCCTACCTCTGATTTTCTTCTCCAACTTTAGCACCTCTCATTTGGCTGCACTGAATCTAAGAAATCAGGAGCCTGATTTGACCAATCATCCAGTTTGTTAAGATCCTCTGGAAGTGCGTCCCCATCCCCAAATGAGTCCATCACCCTGACTAGCTCAGTATCATCAACAAAACTCAGCAGCTTTCTGGAGATCCAGCTGCCAGATCATTGATGAAAATGTTCAACAGGAGTGGCCCCAGCACCAGTCTTTAGAGATGCCACTGACTACCCTTCTCCACTCAGAGTAGTGCCCATTCACTACAATCCTCTGCTTACTTCCCACAAGCCAGTTAGCAATCCCCCTTGTGTATACTACACTGGTGTACTTTGCCCAGAAGTTTGTCATGCACCACCGTGTCAAAGGTCTTGTTGAAATCTAAGTGAACCATTCCAGTGGCTACACTCCTTTCCATCTCTCTGGTCACCCCCTTGAAGAAGGTGATTAGATGGTTTGGCATGATTGGCCCCTAATACAGTGATGTCAAGAGAGGTCAAAAGCCTTGGCCTCAACTAAGTACTTGATTAACCTGTCCTTGCTAATGCCTTCCAGGACCTTGCTCAACACTTGTCAGGCTGATCCTGTCTGAAGTTACTAGAGTCAAACCTTGCCTCTGTCATGGTTTCAAGAAAGGTGATGGAAATGTTGTGCACAGCTTCAAAACGTCTTCCTTATATTGCACGATATGTTTCCTGGTATCCTGAGTAGCCTTAGAAATGTTGGGATGAGGGTTCTCTTTAGCCATACTGTTTGAACTATTATTTCTCGATCAGTATCAAAGATGAGGGTTATGATGATGGTTGACGTGAGTTTGGAGCTTTGAGTATCAAAGGTTGCCTTTTTAGTCTCTGCTTGTGGATGGAGTAAATTTTGCTTCAGATCGTGACTGTAACAGAAAGAGGTAGAGGATTTAAGCAAGGCTGAGCATACTTTACTTAGAAACATAGAAGCATAGAAGTTGATGGCAGAAGGAGACCACTGGGTCCATCTAGTCTGCCCATTTGTTTTAGACCTATTTTGACACTCTAGTTGCCCTTTGTAGTCAGGGCTCCCTTGTGTCTATCCCATGCATTCTTGAATCCCCCCATAGTGTTGACAACCACAACCTCTTGGAGCAGGCTGTTGCAAACATCCACCTCTCTTTCTGTGAAGAAAAACTTCCTGGTGTTGGTAGAGAACCTCCCTCCTTGCAGCCTGAGGTCATGTGCCCAGACCTGGAGTTCTTCTTGAAGTGAAAAAGTTCCTGTGCCTGTACCTTGTTAATGCCTTTTATGTACTTGAATGTTTCAATCATGTTCCCTCTCTCTCTTCTCTGTTCCAGGGAGTACATATTCAGTTCCCTATGTCTTTCCTGGTAGAACATGTACTGCAGACCCTGAATCATTTTTTGTCACCTTTCTCTGTACTCTTTCCACCCGGTCAATGTCCTTCCTGAGGTGAGGCCTCCAGAATTGGATTCCACATTCCAGGTGAGGCCTGATCAGTAATCTATACAGTGGTAGTACCATCACTCTCTTCCTGCTCATGATTCCCCCTCCCAATGCAGCCCAGCATTCTGTTGGCCTTCATTGTTGCCTTCTCACACTGCTTACTAACCTTCAAGTCATCTGAGATTATGATTCCCACATCTCGGTCCTGGTTTGAGGCTGCCAGTCTTTCTCCTCCTATGTAATACTCCTTTCTTGCATTTTTTTTCCTATGTGCATGACCTTGCACTTTTTGACATTAAATCTCAGCTGCCACACTCCAGACCATTCTTCTAGTTTCTTGAGGTCATCTTCCATCTTGCTCACTCTTTCAGGGGTGTCCACCCTGCTACATATCTTGGTGTCATCTGCGAACAGACACACCTTCCCTTCCAGTCCATCAGTGATGTCTGCTATAAAAACACTGAAGAGCACAGACCCTAGCACTGAGCCCTGGGGCACCCCCGCTGGTCTCCCTGCCTTCCATTGATTGTGTTCCATTAACCTATACCCTCTAGATTCTGCCTTGTAACCTGTTTATACCTCTACTTTGCCTCACATGTTTCTGGAGGGAATCCTAGTTGCCTGGGAAAGAAAAGGCAGACTGTTGACCAGTATTTCTAATCCAACATACTACTGTCTGTACTGTGGGAATGTTTTGACATCTGCTGTTTACTATCTCTCTAACTTATATTGGTCATTGTTAGTGTTCTGATACCTGTTAATACTGATACTTTGTACTTCTAGATGTATACCGATTGTCTGCCTTACCTTGTTGTTGTACAGTACTCATTGTATTTGTAAGGTGTTTTATTGTTATACTGCATTCATTGTATTTTGTATTTAGTATGGTGTATTTCTTCCAGGTAGTGCCTGAAAATAGGCATTAAACTGTCTAGTGCATCTAGTCAACAAAAAAGAAATAAAATAAAAACCAATGTGGTAATAAATACCTCTTTTTCCTCTCTTTACTGTTTGGAGATTCCATAGCCAATGAGTTTGGCAAATCAATGAACCTTAGATTTTGGTACTTAGCATTTTCGAATGTTTCTAGCTTTTTGTGCATAAAAGTGATTGTATGTGTATAAGTGGTTGTGAAGGCATCAATGAATTCCTATCCATTTGGCATCGACACTGTCCCCCCCAGGAAAATCAGGGTTAGAAGCTCCCACCACCCCTGGATTTCCGCTGAACTTCTAGGCTGCCTGCGTGCAGGAGAGACCTAGTATGGAAGGCGTGCAAGTCCTCAGGCTCCTCCCAGGACATACACAAATATCATGCCCTTTGAAATGCCTGCATCAGAGCCAACAGGCTAGCCAAAGCAGAATACATTTCCTCTTCCTTTCAGAAAAACATCAACCACCCCTCAAAGTTCTGGAAGGTTGTCCATGCCTTATTATCCCCCAAGGCTCAGCCCACTATCCCAGTCAGCAAGGTAAGAGATACCAACATTACAGGCCCCCTCTCTGTTGCCAATGAATTCAATACTTTTTTCACCTCTTGCACCTCCTCCCTTCTCTCCTGCTGCCCCCTGCATCTCTACCTCCCTGCACCCCACTCCCTCCCTCCCCCTTCCCTAATCCCCCCTTTCTCCTTTGCTCCTATCTCATTTACTGGTGCCATTAAGGTCTTACTAGCCCTCAGCCCTTACAAGAGTAAGAGCCCTGATGGGCTTGACTCAAAACTTCTCCATCTCGCTGCCCCTGCCATTGCTCTGTCTCCTCCTCCCTTGTAAACCTCTCTTTCTCCCTTGCTGCTATCCCCATTATGTGGAAGCACACCACAATTATTCCTCTCCCTAAAGGTGGGACTCCTCAAATCCAGGCATCTACTACCCTATTTCTCTTCTCCCCACCCTTGCCAAACTCCAAGAACATTTGGTGCTATCTCAGCTCTCCCCTTTCTTTGACTCTTCCTCCTTCTTCACCCCTTACCAGTCTGTCTGAGTTATGTAAAACCCACTCCACTTCTTCCTTCTTTCTCTGGCTAACTGATTCCATTCTCACAAGTATGGATCAGGGCCAATTTACCTCAACCATCTTTGTCGCCTGGCCAAAACCTTTGGCACTATCGCCCACCACCTTCACCTCACTAAGCTCACAGCAGCAGGGCTCTCCACCTCAGCCACTAACTGGTTCTGATCCTACCTTGAAGGTAGGGTCCAAGCAGTTAAAATTGGTGACTCCCCCTCCCCACTCCCAATCTGTACTGGTGTTCCCCAAAGCTCCATCCTTGGCCCTATATTATTCTTGGCATTTCTAAATGACCTACCTGCTGCCTGCACCTCAGCATCCATTCACATGTATGTTGATGACACAGCCATATTTGCCTCTGGTCCCTCCCCCACGGATCTGACAACCAGACTCCAGCTGGACTTTGACAATGTTCAGCTCTGGTTCTGCTCTAATCAGCTGGTTCTTAACACCAAGAAAACAGCTTCTATGACCTTTGCTACAAGGCAAAAGCTCTCCAGGATTGTTAGTTACCCCTACTTCCGCACCCGGAATGGGTCCACAATTGAGGATGTACCACCCTTCAAGTACCTTGGGGTCTGGCTTGACAGCCACCTAGATTTTTCTGAACACATGGATGCCATTCAAAAAAAATTCTACTCCAAACTTAGAGCATTGTACCATCACCATGGCTGCATCCCTTTACTGGCCCACAGAGCCGTTGTTCAGAAAATTATCCTCCCCATATCTGACTAAGGTGATATAGTCTACAGCACTGCTCCTAAATCCACCCTATCAAGACTAGACTCCCTCTTTCACTCCTTCTGTCATTTCACTCTGGACTGCCCACCTAGCATCCACCACTGCACTCTTTACACCTCCCTCTCCTTTCCCTCCCTTGAAGCTAGACACCTGGCCCACTGCTCCTCTTTTATAGCCAAATTCTGACTTGGTTCCCTCCCTCCCTTCCTAGCTCTCCTTTATCCTTTCCCAACCCCCCAACTCTTATACCCTTTGCAGTTCCCACTCCCACTCCTTTGCTCTCCCCCCCGGGCCTCCTCATGCTTCCTCATACTGACTCCCTAAGTTCTGGAATTCCCTCCCCCTACTCATGCACTCTGCCTCCTCCCCTCACTCTTTATCCTCCTTACTGCTTAACTTCACATTCCCCACCTGTACCTACAACTGACCTCCACTATTTTTATCCACCACCTTCCCCTGTCCACCTACTCCCCCATCACCTACTTCCTAAACTTATAAACTTCTCCTCACAATTCAACCGCTTCTCTCTCTATCTTACTCCCTCTCCTCCTTTTCTTACCCTGTGCCTCTTCCCCCTCCTGTCTGCTTCTCCTACTCCTTGCCATTCCCCACTTCTACCTATCTCCAATGCAGGCTGGAAACTGCACATGGGCTGGGTGTGCATCCAGCCATTGTCTGGCCTTTGTGGGGTTTGTATCCCAGAGGGATGATGGTTTGCATCTCTGTCTCTACCATACTCCCCCTCCTCCTTTTCCTATTCCTTTCAACACTAGTTATCTGCTTTTTCCTCTCTCTCTATTGTTCCCCCTGTGCTCTATCCCCTACTGTCCTCCCCTTTATAATCGTTCACTTCTCTGTTACTAAGAGACATGCCTTCCATGCCTTCCATGCCTTGCCTTGTGATATCACTACTTTTCTCCTTGTGTTTGTCTAGCACAGATAAATAAATAAATACATACATACATACATACATACATACATAAATGTTTATTTTGAGTTTTGGCAACTTTATCTTTATTTTTCAGTGAGTTTTTTTATATCTTATTTCTCCCTTTTTTTACACCTTCTACTGTATTTTATTTATTTATTAATATTTTGGCGATACGAGTTGGAGCCAGGGCTCATTTACAAAGGTTCCACGTCATACATTACAGAGCAGTATTTGGATGAGACGCAAGCAATTCAATGATTTGGACAAGCATTTCAGCAACATGACCTTCATTCAATCTAGAAATAAATAAACAGCTGCTACAAGGTAGCATTGCCAGGGTTGGCAGGAACATAGGAGAGAATAGGAGGGGGAGGGGCAGATGTAGGGGAATGAGGGAGAGGAGGAGGTGGGTAAATTGATGATGTCCACACTTATGCTTCACTCTCTCCATTCTTGCAAGTATGCTATTGAGTTTTTTCCTCAAATAATTCAAAAAAACTAAATTAAGCAATGGACAATAGCTGAGGATTCCCTTAGGTTTTTAAAGTTCTTGATTTCTTGTTTTCCTAATGCATGTATTGAAACAGTTGGGCTCTCAAACATGTCAGCTTGTTTTACAGCCCCCAAGGTGTGCAGTGTTTGTAAAGAACCCAGTTCACTTATTGTGTCATCATTTGTGACATGTCTGAGGATATAGATGACTCCTTTGTGCCAGTGCAGAAAAAGCGAGACAAAAAGTTCAACACCTTATCATTTTATAGTTTTATTATTGGTTACGTCCACAATGAGATGTGTTGATGTTTTGCAAGGCACCCTTCACTTTGTTAAGCTTTGGATATGCTGTGGTTTACCTCCAGTTAACTGTAAGACGCATCATATTTCATATATCATACCTTCCATTTTTCACATCCTTTTACTCTATATGTAATAGGAAGCTTGCTGGGTGCACCTTGATACTTCCTTTGTTTGTACTGCAGCTTACAGATTTTATAAAAATAGCTTGCCTCAGGTTGTTGTCTCCACTTCCCTTCTGCTGGTGGCTATCACAGCGACTACTGCTGTACTGGCTTCTTCCAGGCCCAGTAAACACAAGCAAAATACTGTAGAACAGAAAATGTTTGCATCTTCAATATTTCTCGGTTTCAGCCAGCCTTAATGATTTGTGCATTCTATTTCCATGCTCTGGTTGTAGTCACTGACAATCAGCTATAATCTGACATGCTTTTCTCACCCACTTACTGGTTGCTTATCAAGAATTTAGGAATGCAACTAGCTGGCAATCAGCTATATGCCCCCCCCCCTTTATTCTCCCTGACCTTTTCTTTTTGCTAAATTACCACAGCTATTTGCTGTCCCCATCCTGTCACTTTGTCAAGCACTGAAACCTGCTGTCAGTTTGCTGAATACTGAATCAGGCTGTCCTCATGCTGACAGTTAAAACAAGCATTTGTCAAAGCCGAATGTTGTCTTACTGGCATTGGCATTGGTAGTGCAGAAGTTAGAGAGACATATAATAGGAATGGCAGTAAAGTACTGAACTGATGCCAACCCCACCCCCACCCTGCAGAGATTGACAGGCATTGGGGTGTGCCTTTGGGTCGTCGGCCATAACGCTCATGCAATTTCACCTCACCCTAACCTGCAGACACTGACAAGTGTCGCAGTGTGCTTTGGGGACTTTGGGCCTTAGGCTCACCCCATTTCATAAGGAAATATGCTGAGATGGGTGCAGTATAGGAGAATGGGGTGAACCTTGGGGCTGAAGAGTCCAAGGCACACTTCAATGCCTGTCAATGGCTGCAGGCTGGGGGTGGGGGAATGGCATGAGCATTACAGACGAAAATCCCACGTTACACCCATGATGGCTGTCAGTCTCTGCAGGGTGGGGCATTACAGTTGGAAACCCTAACACCCCAGGCATTTGTTGGTATTTTCACTCCAAATTTTCAACATGGGCTTTTTGTGACCACACTTCATGAACAGTGGCACTATCAGTTTGTTAGTCGAAAGGTGATTTTGCACAGCTACTGTGCTGCCACAGGTGTGAAAACACATTTTGGACAGGATATGAAAAATGACAGCTGTACTATTCATGAGGAGGTGTAAAAAAATGGTAATGTTGAAAATCTGGAGTGAAAATATGAAAAACTGGTGAAGTCACAAGCGTGTGTAGAAACTGTGCAACATATGCCTGTAATGCAATTATCTGGGGGATTTTTTTAACCAGATTATCAACATAGGCATTTTGGGACCTCAGCTCATGAACAGTGGCACTGTGATTTTGTTAATCTGTCCCGAACATTGATTTCCCACAGCGACCACGCCATTCTGTGCCAGATGTGCAAAAACACATTTCAGTCAGGATGTGAAAAATGACAGCTGCACCGTTCATAAGGAGCTGTGAAGAAATGGCAATTTTGAAAATTTGGAATGAAAATATTAAAACTTCTCGGAGTTACGAGCATGCATGGAAACTGTGCAAAGCACGCTCATAACACAGTAATTTTTTGGATTTTCTTCACCAAATTTTCAACATAGGCATTTTGAGACCTCTGCTCATGACCAGTATCACTGTGATTTTTTTAATCTGTCCCAAACATTGATTTCCCACAGTGACTGAGTCATTGTGCACCAGATGTGCAAAAACACATTTTGGGCAGGATGTGAAAAATGAGAGCTGTACTGTTCATAAGGAAGTGTGAAAAAATGGCAATGTTAAAAATCTGGAATGAAAATATTAAAAAAATTCTAGAAGTTACGAGTATGCATGGAAACTGGTCAATGCACACTCATAACACAGTCATTTATTGGAATTTTTTCACCAAATTTGCAACATAGGCTTTTTGGGAGCCCACCTCATGAATAGTGGCACTATCGTTTCATTAATTGGTCCCGAAAGGTGATTCCACACAGTGACAGTAAAATCACCTTTCGGGATGGAATAACGAAATGACAGTGACTGATTTCCTACTACCATCTCCTACTGCCACAAAATGTTGCTTGCGCATGCTCAAGACAACATAAAAAAAGTAGTTCTCAAGCTATTGTAGTCTAAGAAAACTTTGAAGCATGAGTACCCCATTGATGTTTTTAACATTAATCCTGAAAAACTAGCCAAATGCTCTAGTGTGGTGTTACATAAGGTCCCTGCACCCTTATTGGTACCCCCAGAGGTACACTGTAGACAGCTAGCACTTAGGTATATGTTATACTAAGATATAGGGCTAAGGGCATCTACTGTATAAGAGTAGATGTCAGGATATACATGCATACATATTATTGTTATGCACTTTACTTTCTAATACACATATGTATTTCTTGCTTACAAGATGTTAGGACACCTGTGTCCTTGTAATGATTATGATATACGAGTCAGCATTGCCATCTTCTGATGATTTGTATTATTATACTGCTTCATGCAAACTGTACTCCTTTGTCTTTACAAAGTGATGACTACTACAAAATTGTATAATGTTGTCTTGGATTGAGGAGCCACCTCTAATTTAACCAATAGGGCTCATCTCTGTAACTAGAAATGTTTTTATCTTACTGTAACTGTGGTAATTATCATAGGTATATAATGTAAGACATTACGTCTTCTACCTCAGAGACCCCAAGAGACACGGAGGATCCTCGGGGTATAGGGAACGCTTAGCATTGGTTCCCAGTTCATATTGGTAAGAACTGTTTAGGGCAACTGTGATTATCTTTTTGGTAGTAATAAACAAATGTATTACTCTTATGTAATGTATCTGTGATTCCTTGCATGCCCATTATTGCCAAGAACCAGAGAGTGAGGTTTAGACCTCCTGACAATTGATAACCGAAGGCAGGCAATATATGGTGTTTGCAAAGTTTTACTTGTTGCTTACAACTTTTCCCTTCAGAAATGGGGACTGTAAGTGTACATTCCAGCATCACCTCTCCAGTTCTACGACCACTTTGTAACAACTTGCAAAGCCTGGTTGCTTACTGGGTGTGGTAGATGCTGACTTAACCCACCCTACAGCAGTTTTCAATTGCAAGCCTTCAAGTGCACAGTAGCCCGACTGTGAATAAGTGCACCTGTTGTGGATTGATACATGGCACGACACCTTTTTCACAGTTTGATTTTTCTTTCCCTTCCACACAATGGCCACCATATCAAATATCTGTGCAGAACTGAGACTTGACATCTCAAACTTCCTTGCCTCCCACTGAGGATGGGCTGACTTCACATGGGACACAAGTCAATCTGACAACCCTGTACTGGGGATTTCAACTCAGTACTCAGAGATGAGACAAACAGCCAGAAACCAAGAAGCTAAAGGGTTGTTGGTCGCAGCTCTCTATGCTGCTCTGGAAGCCTCTGAAGTGAGGTTTTGAACCCTTGAACTGCAAATCTCATCTCTTAAGCAGGAGTTGGGGTTGCGGGAAACTGAATGTGTGAGACATGAGCAGGATTTGGAATCTGAACTCCAAACACTGTGAAATTAAAAGAATTCCCTTTTGCATCATTCTGTACAGTTAGGCGAGCAAGAACTTTGCATATTGAAGAAGGAGTGTGAAAGTTTGAGACAGGATAAGGGGCAGGCTTTGCAAATGAATGATTTGTTAAGTAGAATGAATGAACAGTTGAGTGAGGAGCTGGGAGAGATACAGGATGAGATAAACCAGGTAAATAATGACTTAGAAGTGGCTACTAGGGACAATCGCGAATTGAGCACCGTGTATAGAGTGTTACAGAAACAGATGAAGGATGAGGTGGATGTGAATGTTACAAATGTGAATCATGCTGAATGTGAATCCAAGATGGCCAAACTATGCCAACAGCGAGAGGTGTTGGCTGGACATGTCAAGGCGATGGGAGGCATGGCCCCAGCCTTGACAATGCTATCTGAAGGGGAGGTATCAGATGATGAAATCTCACAGTACAACACCCAGTCACACCCCTACTATGGCCCAGACACCCCACCCCACCATCCACAACATGGCGGACACCTGTCAGACGTAACTCGTGTCATACGTCATCGATGTCATGACGCACATCATGGGCAATGCCAACATGGTGACCCCCATGATAGGTGGGGAGTAGGCCCAGGTCTAATCCTGACTGCACCACCGGTAGCTGTTATTACTGCGAAAGACAGGCAAGAGATAGAGACAATGATCGAAATGGCAGTAAGCACCCTGCCCTTTTTTGAAAGAAATAAACAGGTTCTAAAGACCCAAATTAGGCAGCTTCTACATGAGGCTGGGACACAGGATGGCATGGTTCAGTCAGTGGCAACAGCCATGGCTCAGGCAGCCCTGGATGGTGCCCGAGGCAACCTACCTCCACCGGATCAGCCCACTAATCCCCTACAAATGGCCTATTCTGTTCAGCAAATAACTGATAGCATTGGTCGGATGAGCCTGTTCGACAACCTCAGTTGCCACTTGGAAAAGGTGCATGCTAAATGTGAAATGCTTAGTCTCGCTGCAGATTACCAGGTCCAGATCCTACGCCAGACCATTGATCCTGGACTGTGGGCAAACCTCCCCGATACCATCTGCCAGGACTGCACTGCCACCTTTGATGAAGTAGTAGCACAACTCATTTCTGCACACAGCCCAGGTGTAGTAGGAGTGATGCTCGCATACCCTGTGAAACAGAATGTGAAGGAAAGTTCAGCGACTTTCCACCAGAGGCTCTGGATGGCCTACTGAGCAGGGAAGCATCTTGCACAAGAAGCCGCAGATGTGAATCTTATTGAATATAAGACCTTGTTCCTTAGGAACATGATCCCTGCAGTAAGAGAGAAGGTAGAGCCAACCACCTATCCCACCACGGAGAGGTTTGCCGACATTCTTCGGAAACCGAGAGAGTTTATCAACTCTACATCTGTGATCTGGGCTCCGGTTCCAAGAAAGTAGCTGCCATGGAGACTACTCTGGAGGCCACAATGCACTACATGGTGGAAGGGCAGGCCCAAGAGAAACAGCCCCACCCAGCAAACAACCTACACCCCAGCAAGCCCAACAACAGCAACAACAACAACAATCCTGGGGTGAGAACTGGAATTACCACAAAAACAAGAAACAGCATAAGAATAATAAGGGCAAACCACAAAGATCAGGCCCTTCATATAGGGAAATAGCTGAAGAGAACCGGAAATTCCGAGAACTTAATGGGCAAGTGCGTTCTGTAGCGGATGCTGTTCCTGCTCGGGCACTTGCTGCCATACAACTGGGAGAGCAGGCCTCAACAGGCCACAGGGACACCGAAAGTACAGGCTCTCAGGCCCATACAGGTCTAAACCCAGAAGCGGCTCCCTATATAACATCAGTGCAGCATGGTGGACTGGTTCAAAGGAGCCAGGCCCAAACTCTCCATGCCTCCACTGGTACAGATTGACAATTACAGACCCCAGTCTGTAAACAATCTGGTCTTGGATACAAACAGAAGGCCCTGCACTGAGGCTGTGGTTGGGGGGGCTGCCTACAGACAGTACTACTGGATACAGGCGCAGCTGTGTCTGTATTACACAATGACCACCCAGAGACATCCCCTTGGTCCACCAGATGGAGGACCAATATGTTGGGGGTAGACAGAACTAGGTTGCCTGCATATCGTTCCCTGCCACTACCTGTGGAACTGGGACACCTGCAGGTCTATCACACCTTTCAGCTAATGGTATTGCATGATCACCCTAGTATAATTGGAATTGACTTCCTAGCACCACACGGCTGTGTGGTAGACCTAGCCAACATGTTACTGATACAGATTCGGGGACAATACCACACCATTATGATTCCTGATTCACATGTGGTGGCAACAATTTCTGCAAACAATAAAGAGTATGATGTCATAGATTTGTTCAAGAATCATGAGCTTTTCACAAAACTCCTCCCCATTCTACAAAGGCATCTGAAGGCATTTGCCACCAACAAGCATGACTGTGGCAGAATGCACACTGTCATTGAAGTGACAGGCCCAGCACATGAGAGGCAACGGCAATACCCCTTTCCATCTGAGGCCTTGCCTTCTCTTAGGGAAGCAATAAAATCACTCCTCAAGCAAGCTGTGATCAGAACATGTGTTTCTACTGCCAACTCCTCAGTGTGGCCTGTGAAGAAACCTACAGGTATCTGGAGACTTACTATTGACTACTGGAAACTGAACCGGGTCACCTCCAGTTGTGCCCCAACTGTGGCATCAGCACCTGATGTGCTGTGATTATTGACCCCTGACCAAAAATGGTTCAGTGCCCTGGACATCTCCAATAGTTTCTGGTCATTGCCATTGGCTCCCAAGAGTCAGTAAAAGTTTGCCTTCACCTTTGAGGGTAGGCAATACACGTGGACCTGCTTACCACAGGGATTTCATAACAGCCTCTCCCTGTTCCATTTACACATGATAGATGCCCTTGAGGGTTTATCCACACCCTAGTGTCTCTTGCAGTATGTGGATGACCTGCTGTTGGCAACAGCCACACAGGAACAACACCTGGATCTCTTGGACGAAATACTGACCCTCATTCAGAGAGCAGGCCTCAAATGTAATCCAGCAAAAGCACAACTATGTCAGAAAGAGGTACTCTTTCTGGGCCTGAGAATAACTGACCAAGGCCAAAGGCCTACCTGGAAGAAGATACAAGGATTGCAAGACATGCCATTGCCCACCAGCGTGGCCACTCTTAGGAGATTTCTAGATATGGTAAACTATTCCAGAGATTTTATTTGTGATTTTGCCCAGAAGGCCGCCCCTCTGTATGAATTACTGAAAAAGGACATTTCCTGGAATTGGGGCTCCATTCACTCCCAAGATGTCATTGAAACAGGCCTTGGCCTCAGCTCCAGCTCTGGTCAACTCCAATCCAGCTTTGCCATTCCATCTGGAGTGTGTCACCTCTGACATTGCTATGTCAGCAGTGTTGGCCCAGAAGGTCCATGGCACCCTGAGACCCATTGCATATGCATCACAGCTCTTGACCCCAGTGAAACAGAAATACAGCCTTTATGAAAGGAACATTCTGACTACCTAGTGGGCTGTCAAACACTTCTTGTATATCATAGGGTACTCTCCACTGATCATCAACACAAACCACACCCCAACTACCTTTTTGCTATCAGACAGAGTGAAGGATGGGTCAGTCTCCAACACCAGATTGACACACTGGTCCCTCCTTCTCCAGGATAGAGATATCCAGGTCCACCCATCCAAAATGCCATCCATGCTGGTGCATGGCCTCCTTTCCAAGGACAACATCACAAATGTACACTGCAGCCACCTGATCTTCCAGATCCAGGTCCTTTCCTCCCTGCTACACCACAATTACTTGAGAACACCGCATTGTGCCATATCTTTACCTGTGGCTCAGCTTCCTATTATCAGGGAGAACAGATTGCAGGGATGGGCATATTAGTGTTTTATCCTTATGGTAACACTGTCAAAATTTCTAAGTGTTGCAACGTGGCATCATCACAATATGCTGAGATGACAGCGGTGGCCTCTGCCCTCGAGTTCATCCAGCATGGAATCGAGGACAACATCATCTTTACAGACTCTAACTGGGTTTGTTGTTCTCTTACAGAATTTCTTCCATTCTGGCAGAAGAACTCCTTCCTTTCTTCTGATGGCAGCCCAGTGAAACACAAGGAACTGGTAATATACATTCATTCACTGGCACAAAAGTTTGCACACAAACTCTATGTACACAAAGTCAAAGTTCACTCCATACATGACCCCTATCATGCCTTCAATGACATAGCAGACACCCTTGCAAAGGAAGGGGCCTGGGGGGGGGACACTTGGATGATGGACCATCCAGAGGCCACAGCGGCTGTACACATTGCAGCGGTCAGAAAGAAACCTGAACCCTTTTCCCCCTTAGACCTGTCAGCAGCCCAGCATGCTGACTCTGAGCACAAAGATGTGTTCAGATTCCTTGACAAAGGTACTGAGAAGAACCTACCTGCCTATAACCTCTATCAGAGGCATGCAAGTAAGTTACATCTGTCCCCTGATGACAAGCTCATCTGGTATCAGCCAGATGACACCCCCACCAAATTGTGGGTGGTCCCCAGACATCTTAGGCCTGAATTTCTGCACCAAGTGCATGACACCTCCACTGGTGGACACCAGGGAGTGGAAAACATGCTCCAAAGGCTTAAGACCACAGCCTGGTGTCACCAAAGATGTCAAACAGTACATAGATAACTGCCTTGTTTGTGCACAAAATAATCCTATCACCACCAAACAAAATGCCAAACTACTACCATAAAGGCACTCCGGCCCTTGGCATGCCATCCAGATTGACTTCATTGGTCCTTTGACCAATACTAGCAGAAATAACAAGTATGCCCTTGTGGTAACCAATTTTTTCTCTAAGTGGGTTGAGGCTTTCCCCTATAAGACATGTACTGCTAAAATAACTGCCAAAATCCTGGTGGAACAGATTTTCTCCAGGTGGGGCCTACCTCTTAAGGTAGACTGCGATAAAGGAACCAGTTTTACAGGTCAGTTGATGAAAGAAGCACTTGAACTCCCTGGAGTTCATCAGAAATTCCACATACCTTACCACCCACAATCTTCAGGTCAAGTAGAGAGAGAGCGAACAGATGGATTAATCAAATGCTTTTCAAGTTCATTGAGGACAATCCCAAAACTTGGGATTCCCTATTGCCGTTACTCCTTATGGCAATCAGGGGCACACCTTCAGCCACCACCCTGTTGACACCCTTTGAGGTAATGACTTGTAGACAGATGAGATTACCTGAGCACCTGTTGTTTGATCTGCACACCCCCACGGCAGACCATGTGTCTATAGACAAATATGTGGAAAAACTCAGACAAGACCTCATACACACTCATTTGTATGCTGCCAACTGCATGGGCAAGGCCCAGCAATAGTCCAAAATACAGTTTGACAAACATGCACAAGAAATGGATTGGCAAGTTGGAGATCAGGTAATGGTTCTTAGATTTGCACATCCCACACATTCCTTCTCCAATAAGTGGGAAGGCCCCTACCCCATTGTCAACAAGCTCAGTCCAGCAGTCTATCAGGTTAGACTCATGCAAAACAACAAACTGACTGGCAAATGGTTACATGCAAACTAGGTGAAACTGTATGAAGGAATATACTTACTTTTCCTTACCCCACTGGGTGGAATGGTACTAAGTTACTAATGTTTGGTTTTCCTTTTCAGATACATTGACAGGATGGCTATCTTGTTCCATTTTCTCCTCATCTCAGGAGTTATCCCCTGCTTCCAAGGCATGGTAAAGCACCTCCTTCCTCACCTTGATCCTCCAGCATCTACCCCAGAGGGAGTTTCCATCAATATACCCGACAATTTGATTACTGTCCAGGAAGGTTCAGATGCCTACCTCACTGCCTTGGTTGTTGCTCCTGAAAAATCTACTCTACAAATTGAGTGGCAAACCATATTGCAAGGACAAATTCTCCCTGTGGCCAAGCTTTCCAAGGGGACTTTCCATGGTTGGCCCAACACAAAATTATCCCCCAGTGGTTCTCTGTTCTTGCTCCAAACTGCTCTTAGACATTCTGGTTTATACAATATTACTGCTTTAATTGATCCCTCATATTGTAGTTCCTTGTCTAAAAACTATGCCAGGAAATTTTGTGCTGTACACAACATGATCTCTGCTGCCATGTACCTTTCTGTGTTAACCCCTATGGATAAACGGTTTTTGGAATGTCCAAAACATACCCCTGGTCCTCGTAGTGGTCTAATAGCCACTGTCTTACCTGGTACACTTATTAACAATTTACAATTTATGCATATACCTGTTTTGTTTAACTTGACTTACTGGAATATGAAAGAATTTGATGTGTGTCATACTACTAACACTTTAGCATTTTATAGTACTTTACTACTTGATAGCTTAGCAGCTTTTCAAATCCATACTCAAGACCCTATTGCCGGGGTACATACCACTGAGCATAGAGGCAAGTTTAGGAGAAAACCTAACCTTGATGATCAAAGTCATAAGCATAGCACATGTATAGTTGACAATTCTGATGTCACGGGTGCCACAGGCACTGTTACAGGTCTTTTTGGTATAGCCATGTCTATTTGGAATAAGGCTGACATTGCTGCTATCAAATCACATTCAAAGAAATTCTAAACTGGTTTGATAAATGATATTCTACTCCCATTATTGCATGGTGTGGATTGCCTTAGTCAGGAAGAAAGATACACTGTATGCAACATGCACGACATTGCTAAGACATTTACAGATTCTAAATATAAGATCAACACTCTCATTGCACAGAATAATAAAGAAGCATATAAACAATATATTGCTGATGAGATATTGTGTTCAGCCTATGGCTCATACATTATTACTACCATCAGTAATATTTTCCGCGATCTAGAATCCAGAAGGATCCCTGATATCATACATGATAGACGTATCTCTAAATGGTTTGTCCTCAGTGCAAATCTTCCAGCTGTATTGTAATGTGTATGCTTCAGACTCTTAACTATTCCACTTTCCACAGCTAGGAATTTGGGCTTTGTGACTAGACACCCTAACACTGGTCCATGTTTTACTTCTAAGAAATGTTCCATTAAGGATACAATGTTTGTTTCTTTTACTGTCTCTTTACCACATTTTGATCCTGCTACAGCTTTATTCGATAAACTTGCAACTGTTCACTCCATTGGGCACCTTGATGAAGATATCTACAGAGAACGCCTCGACTTGCCTCATCTACTGGTCTTCCATCCTCTTCTGGATGCCTGGGTCTCTCCGCACACAAATTGCTGCGCAAAGAAAGGCTATATTTATTTGTGTTGATGTGACGTATTTGATGTTATTAAACCTGTATGTGGCTATTCCCCAGACAGTACTGATTGGTCCTTTTCCATGGATGATGACATCATCACTAATGGCACAGACTTCTAGGACTCAACATCGGCTCCAGACAAGCTCTACCAGTCTTATCAAGAGGAGGTTCATCGCCTGTCAACACAGATTTCCAAGACTACCTACACCTGCCTGGTACAGTTGCAAAAATGGAGACTTCCCATTGTTAAAATGCAATATAATTCTGATGGGGAGTATTGTATTGTTAGTAATTTAAAATCCTATACATATGGATTGCAGACATGTGCTATAGATAGCCCCAATTTCTGTTTTGTTCCCTACCAGAAGTCAGTTATTGGGCACACTGTTATTACACCTGTCCCTCTCATGGACACTGATATTATTGACGGTAACCCTGATTTTCTGCTTACCCTTTCTGAGAATTTACCTTACTTTAATGTACACATTGACCCCCTCACCTTGACATTAAAATCACTTTTAGAGAGGAAAGACACCCATCTCATCCATATCAGCAATAATATTTCTAAAGCTAATGAAGCTGTCCTTGCACTTATTAATGATAGTGATATGAACAGTGCACTTACTAACACTTGGTTAGAGACCACTTTTAAAGGTTTTGTTATTATACAAGCATTTTTGATATTTTTTCTTATTATTATGCTTTGCTGCCTACAGCGCACATTGGGCCAGCACCGTGAGCAGCTGCAGTTCCTTTACAAGGCTCGTGCATCGGGTCTGTAAATGACCCCTGTTCCCTATCCACTTCCCTATTTTTGCTGTGTTGCCCTTGAGAGGCAACAAGGGGGGAATGTTACATGAGGTTCCTGTGCCCTTATTGGTACCCCCAGAGGTACACCGTAGACAGCTAGCACTTAGATATATGTTATACTAACATATAGGGCTAAGGGCATCTACCGTGTAAGAGTAGATGTCAAGATATGCATGCATACGTATTATTGTTATGCACTTTACTTTCTAATACACATATGTATTTCTTGCTTACAAGATGTTAGAACACCTGTGTCCTTGTAATGATTATGATATACGAGTCGGCATTGCCATCTTCTGATGATTTGTATTATTACACTGCTACATGCAAACTGTACTCCTTTGTCTTTACAAAGTGATGACTACTACAAAATTGTATTATGTTGTCTTGGATTGAGGATCCACCTCTAATTTAACCAATAGGGCTCATCTCTAGAACTAGAAATGTTTCTATCTTACAGTAATCATGGTAATTATTGTAGGTATATAATGTAAGACATTATGTCTTCTACCTCAGAGACCCCAAGAGACACGGAGAATCCTCGAGGTATAGGGAACTCTTAGCATTGGCTCCCAGTTCGTATTGGTAAGAACTGCTTAGAGCAACTGTGATTATCCTTTCGGTAGTAATAAACAAGTTTATTACTCTTATGCAACATGTCTGTGATTCCTTGCATGTCCATTATTGCCAAGAACCTGAGAGTGAGGTTTAGACCTCCTGACAGTGGTCTTTTGTGCCAGATGAGGACAAAAAGAATGAATAGGCAAAAAAAGGCAAAGAAGGAATAGGCAGAATAAATAAGTGAAGAAGCAAAGAACACAGAAAGCTTTTAATGAAGTTTAATGATGTTCACTATTATGGTCACTGATGAAATAAAAACCAGTACTATTTCACCACTTTACCACATTGCCATTTTTAAATTTTTTGCACTCATACTATATTTGTGCTTATCATCGATCTGTGAAAATAGCAAAATTTAAAGGACCGCAAGCATTTCTGAGTATACTGTAATCTGTCCGATGGAACCTTCTTTACAGTCAAGTCAGCCTCAGCAGTGGATGTGGATTGTTTCTTCTCTTTTTTCAGAGCTTTAGAATGCCCAACGCGTCTCACTATTAAGGTCTTAGTAAACACCTCAGGACAATGGGCTTTCTCAGTCTTTAAAATGACAGTTTTTCCACTTTTAATCATGTGCAATCAGTTGACTGACAGCTGGGCCTGAAATGCTCAATTTTTCCCTTGCTTAGTAAGTCAGCTTTTATGAATGTAGAGAAAAAAAAGACCTGTACCTGTGCCTACAAATGTGTCATGCATCAAAATTATTTCCCTGGACAATTTATTTCCAACAGAGAAATATTTTTCTAGATTTAAGCAATATACCATGACAGGGTGTGGGTTATGTTGGGATTTACCACGCCTGGTGTGGTTCAGTCACGAGGCCATAGGCTGAGTGAGTAAATCACACTAAAAATTGGTAAATCCCAGCATTACCCACACCCTGGAGTGGCATATTATGATTATACAATATCCCCCCTATTTTTTCAGATACAAATAAACAAATAAAAAGGATTTCTGGGCACATTTTAATGTATTTTATTGCATTTGTTACTGCACCAGAAAAAAAATAGTTCTGTGTTGCTGAGGAGATTTTTGATGAAGTGGTGTACCCCTCTCAGCACAACCCTCACACACACGTATATTTAGAAATATATTTTTAAAGTAAGAGCTTGGTAACACTTGTCCTTTTGTCTGTCATTCACTGTAAATGAGACAGTGGCTTCTGAGCACTGATGAAATGCAACAGTTCAGGGTGTGGTCCGGGGTCACAGCATCTTTTGGATTCAGGAAAATAGTGATCGAGTTGACTTCTATGATGTTTATTAAAACAAATTGGGGCCTTAGCTATTTAAGATACACGGCAGGGGAATATTTTCTTCTGTTGAGACGGACTGTCAAGTTTGCAGGGTTTCTTCATCTGAGAGCTAGAGCTTTGTAAGTGAAGGTAAGTGGGTGAGCAGTTGCAATAACCAAGAGAGGCTTCAGTTAGGAATGCATAACAGGCTGAGGAGTGGTATTTAAAGCAAGGAGAATATATAGCATTTTTTTGTGTGGTGTACAAAAGATCTGAAAGATTTCAAATAGGGGAGATTATACACTGATCTGCTTGTTTCAGGAAGGCAGAGAGTGTCTTATTAGGCAGAGTGACCGGTGATATTTGCAGTGTACTGTTGGTGCTTTGAGGGGATCCAATATGGTGGGTTTTCATTTGATGCTGGGGATGGGGTGGATACATTACAAAAAGGATGCAGCTGGCTGCCACTTTTACCCATTGGTATATTGCAGGATTTACCATGGGTAAAAGGTGCCAGCTAGCCAATCAGATTACAGCTTTACAGGACCCCACTGTAAAATTATGTATACACCACATCCTTGCATTTCCCTTTTGAAACCTTTTAAGTTTTCTCTTGAGGGTTGAAGCTGGAGGTATTTTTATGTTTGCTTGTGTGCACAGCATGAAGCAAATATCTTATGGCTACTCGGGAGAGTAAGGGCTGCAGAGGTGTGTCAGTGTAGCATTCAATGCAGATAAGGCTGCAGGAGGTTCACTACAAACAGCCCAATGAGGAGCAGGCTGATAATGATGACCTGGTTGATGGACAGAAACTCTGAGTAGTTAAAAGAAGCCAGTTGCACCTATCAGAGTGTAGTTGACTCCTTTCATCTACAAGACACCTCCTAGCAGCCTGCTGAGCAGTGTTATGATAAATCTGCTGCTCATCCTCCCCCCAACCTGATCATTTCCCAGTGCACCATTTCCTGAAAAACAGTCCTGCCCTCTGCCATTCAGCCTGTCCACCTTCTGATCACTTCCCCTGGTGCTCTGTTTCCTTGAAAGCAATCCCACCTTCTGCATTTAGCCTGCTCACCTCTGGATCACTTTCCCTGGTACCCCATTTCCTCAAAAACAATCCCACCATCCACACTGAGCACACCCATCTCGATTGCTTTCCCCGGTGCCTTGTTTTTTGGAAAACAATCCCACCTTCTGCATTGAGCCTGCCTACCTCTTGATCACTTTTCCCAGTGCCCCATTTCATCCAGAACAATCCCACCTTTGGCACAGAGCCCATTCACCTCCAGATTGCACTCCCATCACCCTGTTTCCTTGACTACAGTCCCACCCTCTGCATTCTGCCTGCCCATATCCTGACTGCTTCCCCTATGCCCCATTTTCTCAAAAACAATTCTACCCCCTGCATTGAGCCTGACCACCTCCGGATCACTTCCACCATTGCCGTTTCTTTGAAAACAATCCCTATCTCAGCATTAAGCCTGCCCATCAGTGTGGTTCATGATAAACACAGCCATACAATCAAGCCATACAAAAGCAAGAGTACTGGACTTTAGGAGGGCTGACTTTAGGAAAATGAGAAAGTGCCTCAGAAAAGCACTAGCAAACAGGCAAGAAGGAGGGGTGGAGGAACAATGGGGAGTAATCAAAACAGCCATCACAGAGGCAAAAAGCCTTTGTGTAAAGCAAATCAATAAAACACAACAAAGAAAAAAAATGCTATGGTTCTTAAAAAAGGTGACAGGGAAGGTTAAGGAGAAAAGGTTAGCATTCAGGAAATATAATGAAACACAGAAGAAGCAAGACAGAGAACTTTATCAGTTAAAGCAGAAAGAGGCTGGGAAGGCAGTCAGAATAGCAAAGGCCCAAACCGAGGAAAGGATAGCCAATTCTGTTACAAAGGGGATAAGACCTTTATAGGTATATTAGGAATGAAGAAAGACCAAAGGAGGGATACTGAGGCTTAATAAAGGGAGGGAATGTGGGTAGAGGTGACAGTGAAAAGCAGGATACTGGAACGAATATTTCTGCTCAGTATTCACAAAGGAAGAGGAGGGAAGGTACCCAAACCAAACAAGAGAAACACTTGAAGACGGGGTCAAATACCAGTCCACTTACAGAAGAAAGGGCCTTGAAAGAACTAAAATTGAAGGTGGACAAAGCAATGGGGCCTGATGGGATTCACCCAAGAATTCTAAAAGAACTAAGGGTAGAACTAGTGACACCGCTGACTACTGTCTTTAATCAAATCATGGAGGATGGGGTGGTACCAGGACTGGAGGAGGCAGATTTGATTCTTCTTCTTCACAAAGTGGGATCAGGACAGAGGCAGGAAACTACAGACCAGTTAGTTTGACCTCAGTGGTAGGAAAATGATGGAATCACTTCTGAAGAAAAGAATTGTTGAGTACCAGAGGCCAGTGGGGCTGAGGACCCAAGGCAGCATGGATTCATGATGGGAAGGTCATGTCAGACAGATCTAATAGATTTCTTTGACTGGGTGACCAGGTAGTAGACCAGGGAGGGCTGTGGACATGGCCTACCTAGATTTTAGCAAGGCATTTGATACAGTCCCACACAAAAGATTTATACAAGTTAGCCAACCTTGGGTGGTCCCAAGTTGGTAGCCTGGATAAAAATTGGCTGAACAACAGGACACAAAGGGTAGTAGTAAATGGAGTACACAGTGAAAAGGAGGTTACTAGCGAGAATTGCCGCGAGGTTCAGTACTGGGACCTGTCCTTTTTAATGTCTTTATAAGTGACATTGTAGAGGAACTGGAAGGAAAAGTATGTCTCTTTGCAGACGACACAAAGATCTGCAACAGGGTTGATACACAAGATGGAGTGGAAAAGATGAGAAGGGACTTGGCAAGGTTGGAGGAATGGTCAAATGTATGGCAGCTCAGATTCAATGCAAAGAAGTGCAAGGTAATGCACATGGGAAACAAAAACCGAGGGGAAGAGTACACAATGGGGGGTGAGATACTGACAACAGTAAAAATGGAAAGGGACCTGGAGGTAATTATATCAGATGACCTAAAGGTGGGCAAGCAATGTGAGAAGGCAGTAAGGAAGGCTGGGGGGATACTGGGATGCATAGGAAGAGGCATCAATAGTAGAAACAAGAAGTTGTTATCCCTCTGTACAGACAGTTGGTGAGACCCCATCTGGAGTACTGTGTGCAGTTCTGGAGACCCCATCTCCACAAAGACATAGATAGAGTGGAGGATGTCGAGAGGAGGGCAACCAAAATGGTGCAGAGTCTGCACCAGAACACATACGAAGAAAGACTAAAGGAGCTTAATATGTATACCCTTGAGGAAAGAAGGGAGAGAGGGGACATGATAGAAACTTTCAAGTGCCTCAAGGCAATCAACAAAGTCCAAGAGGGTAGCATCTTTCAGAAAAAGAGATGTGCAAGAACAAGGGGGCACAATTTGAAGATAGAGGGGGGAAGGCTCAGAGGTAATGTGAGGAAGTATTTTTTCACAGAGAGGGTTGTGGATGCATGGAACAGCCTCTCTGAGGAGGTCGTGGAGTCAAGAACAGTGGGGGAATTCAAGAACGCATGGGACAGACATAAGGCAGTCCTAGTGGGGGGTAGGAGGAAGTAAGCTGTTGGTTAACTAGGATCTGCAGCTTATCTGTTAGGTAGGAAAATGGGCAGACTAGGTGGGCCAATCAGTCCTTATCTGCTGTCAAATTCTATGTTTCTATGTTTCTATCTACCAGTCACTTCCCTGGTGCCCTGTTTCTTTGAAAACAATCCCAGCCTCTGCATTCAGCCCATCCACGTCCTGATCACTTTCCTCAGTACTCTGTTTCTTCAAAAACAATCCCACCCTCTGTACTAAGCCCACCCACCTCCTGATCACTTCACCCAGTGCCCTGCTTCTTCAAAAACAGTCTCTTCCTCTGCATCCAGCCCTCTCATCTCCTAATCGCTTCCCCTGGTGCCCTGTTTTCTGGCTGCACCTAAAAAGAAGAAAACAGTCCGGTGCCACCCCCACCCCCACTTCAACCCCCCCCTCAGCACCCATCATGCAACACCCCCACCCCGTTCTTACCTCTCCAATCCATTGGCACATCCTGCTACTCTGCAGCCTAACTGGGAAGTGACTTAAAACAAGGTAAGTTCGGTTAATTACTTTTTAATGTGTTTTGAACTGTTACTCATAACTTTGCCATTTCCTGATGCTTTTAGCCCCACCATTTTCAACACAGCTTTTTTACCCTATCTTATGAACATGGTAGATGACATTTTTCAAATCCCCCAAACATATTTTCATAGTCACTGTGCAAAATCACTTTTTGGCTGGGAACTGAAACATTCCACCTGTCTTGATGATAAGGTGGGGTAATAAAATACTATGTTGAAAATCTGGTGTCAAAAGCTCAAAAAACAACAAAGGTATGGAGAAACACTGACATTCTTTAATATTTACTCGTAACTTTGCTATTTTTGCATATTTTGACCCCACATTTTATTTACCTAACCTCATGAACCAGGTAGGTGACATTTTTTAAATCCCCATAAATGTGCTGCTGTGCAAAATCACATTTCAGGCAGGATTTAAAAAGTTGCACCTGCCTTCATTATAAAGTGGGGTAATAAAAGGTTATGTTGGAAATTTAGGGTCAAATCTCAAACAACAAAGTTATAAAGAAACATTGTAATTCTTAAGCGTTTACTCAATACTTAACCATTTTTCCAGATTTTGACCCCAGATTTTCAACATAGCCTTTTGTTTACCTCACCTCATGAACAAGGCAGGTGTAATTTTTCAAATCCACTTAGAGACATGTTTTCACAGTCACTCCATGAAATCACCATTTGGTCAGGATTTAAAACAGTTCCCCTGTGTTGTTCATAAGGTGGGGTAATTAGCCTATGTTGAAAAGTTGGGGTCAAAATCTCAAAAAAGACAAAGTTATGAAAAAACATTGAAAGTCCTCAATGTTTACTCCAGCTTTGCTATTTTACTACATTTTGACCCCACATTTTCAACAAAGCCATTTTTGTACGCCACCTCGTGAACATGGTGTGTCATTTTTCAAATCCTGCTCAAAACATCTTTTCACACTTGTGCCACAAAATGATGTTTTAGGCAGGATTTCATAACTGAGACCTATTGTGTACATATAGTAGTATGATAAAAAGACTGTGTTGAACATCTGGGTCAAAACTGAAAAAAAATACAGAGTTATGAACGTTGGCCCACATATTCAAAGGACATGTGTGGCCTAAATTGGAGATGTACGGTGCACCCAGGAAAATGTGCAGAAGTATGATATAGAAACATAGAATGTGATAGGAGATGGGGACCATATGATCCATCTAGTCTGCCCATTTATATGGACCCCCCCTCCTTATTTGGCCTCACTCATAAGTGCTCCAATATGTTTGTCCCAGGCCAGTTTAAATTTCCTTGACTTTACTTGTCTTTACTCCCTTGACTTCTGGTGGTAGGCTGTTCCATACATCCACCATTCTCTCTGTGAAGAAGAACTTCCTCGCATTGCTCCTGAACCTATCACCCTTTAAGCACATGTCATGTCCCATCCCCTGGTCCTGATTCCACTATTGACCTGGAACAGGTCCTGTCCCTGAACCTTGTTTACAGCTTTAAGGAATCTGAAGGTCTCTATCTTGTCCCTCCCCCCCATCCCTGTGTTGCTCTTAGGAATACAAGTTGAGTTCCTTTAACCTTGCCTTATATGGCTCCCAGTGAAAACCTTGCACCATCTTCGTTGCTTTCCTCTGCACCATCTCCAACAGGTCCCTGTGCTTCCTGAGGTATGGTCTGCAGAACTGAATGCAGTAATCTAGGTGATATTTGAAAGGGAGAGATGCGTAGCCCATTTCTGAATGTGCAATCACAAAGAAAGAAAGTAGGCAGCTCAGAAAAAGGGGGTAGGCACTTGAATGTGCCATGCAACCATATATTCATCCAAAATGAGTGGCACATGTGCCACCCAACCCACAATTGCACCGTGCAAAGTTAGGTATAAAAGGAGATGGCCTAAATCAGCCAGTCACCCAAAGGTTCTCTGCAACATTGCAATAACAACGGCTGGGTCTGCATTCCACATAGCAACTGTGATGGCTGATGTGAGGAGACAGGTACAAAAGCAACATGGCCGTGGAAGGGCCCATAGGCAATATGCCCACCAGAGACAGTACCGGTCCCATGTCACATTTTGAACAGCTCAGTGACACAGACATTGTGACATTGTGGGCTAGTACTGACTCAACAGGGCAATTCTGAGACAGCTCTGTGAGGTGCTCCATGAAGATCTGCAGGCACCCATACACAGAAGTCATGCCATGATGGTGTAGACAAAGATAACAGCACTGCTGTGCTTGCTCACCGTGGGCACCTTCCAGAGACCAGTGGGTGATACCTCTGGTATCACCCAGACTGCCAGGTCCCATCTCCTCACCCTGTTCCTCACCATTCTTCTGCCCCATGCTAGTGAGTTCATATGATTCCCTAACTCAGCAGCGGAGCACACAGAAACAATGCAGCACTTCCACAGGGTTGCCGAATGCCAGGCATACTAGGGGCCATTGACTGCACCCACGTGGCAATCAGAGCACCACCTGGTGGTGACAAGGAGGTGTTCATAAACAGGAAGGGGTACTTCTCCCTAAACTGCCAGGTGGTGTGTGATGCCACAGGTGCATCACCAATGTCTGTACCTGCTTCCCTGGGAGTGAACACGATGCCTATGTCTGGCATCAGTCATCTCTGTGCCCGTGTTTTGAGTCTGGGGAGATGCTCAATGTCCATCTAGTGGGTGAGTGGCACAAACTCCAATGAAAAAGGTGCCTACATAGCTGCATAGTGCACTGACATTGACTGTGCAAGGGGTGGCCCAGTATGAATGTGCCACTGCAATGGCTGACAGCCACGTGACACATGGGATGGGGGAGGGAGGAAGAGAGGGGTCTGCTAAATGACTGACACTGGACAGATGTGGGAGCCAAGCTGGGTGGCCATACACATGATGGAGTGCAACAGGCACAAGCAACAGAGGTGCAGCCAGTCAGTGGCTGCCTGTGACACTGTGTGAGGGGTAGAGCACTGTGATGCATTGGAAAGGGACAGTGTCATGTGACACAACCAGGCCGTGCTTTAGCCATGCACCACAGAGCAAATGCCATGCAGGCTGCAGTGGCAGTGACAGTGGTCACACAATAGCTGTGAAAGTGCCACAGAGGTGAGCGAGGGCATATGCAAGTGGGAAACAGTTTCTGGTGTAAAGTGCTGATGGGGGCAAGTAACAGACACAGGGCTTGAGGGGGTGAAAATTGCCATGGATGGGTACTGTAGAATAACATTTCCTCTTCCTCCATGACAGGTAACAGTGTCTACCCCCTCTGGCCATGGTTGCTCATCCCCATATTGCAGCCCACGTCCAAAGCTGAGGAGAGATACAGTGAGGCACACATCGCAACAAGGAACATCATTGAGCATGTGTTTGGCATGCTAAAGATGTGATTTAGATGCCTGTACAGGTCCGGTGGTGCCCTACAGTATAGCCCAGACAAGGCCTGTGGCATACTCCTGGCCTGCTACATGCTACACAACATGGCCATTGACCGTGGAATAGCCATTTAGGTCCCTGAGGGCAACAGTGAGGAGGACAAGGAGCCGCAGGATGAGGGTGGGCAGCCAGCGCTTGACTGGAGGGACACAAGACAGGCCCTGAGTGGACGGCGACACAGGGACGCCATTGTGAAGGAGCATTTTGAACCTTGAAGGTGAGTAATGTAGACATCTGTAACATTGCAAGTATTCACACAGGCACAGGAGATGTGGGAGCATGGTGCGCCATATGGCAAAGCAGTGAGAAACGTTCACTGTGGCATGATATGCAGGCGTATCGACCCTATGATTTCCTCATGGCAGATGGCTGCCCACTCATCAGGAGCTGTATCTGCCCCTGCAAACTCTGGATAGCTACACAGTGTACCAACTGGCTCTCCACAGAGGCACTCAGTAGTCTCGTGTGTTCTGGCAGCTCGTTGTCTGGGGACATGTTTTGTTCGGGGGTGGCTGCTGAGTAGGGGGGAGTTGTGGCCTGTTGTGTGACTGCCACCTCCTGTGGCTGCTGCACAGCTGGCTGATGTCTGCTGGGGCTGCCTGACCATGTGCCCGGTGAGGCAGTTGCTGGTCACCAGTACCCTGTTGCAGGGCAGCGCTGCCCCTGCCCACACAGCAGCATGCCGGCCCATGCTGCCCCCAACCTGTGTCATGCCAGACTACATGTGGTGGCCCACCTGCTGTGCATATGATAGCCCAGAATGGCTGCTAGTGTCATGTGCGGCATATGTGGCATCCATCATGGTTACATGGGGGAATGTGTCGGGGTTGACACTGTTGATCAGGGTGATGTAATCTTTGTCAGTGTCTGAGGCGAGCACATATAGGGAATCTAGGAGCTCAAGCCCTGACAGGGAGATGGCATCATCAACATCATCACCGTCTCCCACCCCCCTGTGTGAGTGTGTCCACAGCAGAGGCCACCACACTGCCTGATGCCGTGTCCACAGGTACGTCACTCCATTGTCCATGTGGCCATACCCATGAAGCTGCACCTGTCCCAAGATGTGATGGTGCTGAGGAAACAAAAGGTGAGAGCATGGTTAGGGCTGCATGTCCATGGCAACAGAACAGTAACAGACACAGTGAGGTGCACATGAGTGTGACAGGTGTGCATGTGGTAATACACATAGCCATGACAATGTCAGCGGGACACATAGCAGACATGCTATGATGCATGGAGGGGTTGTCAGGCACCAGGTGTGTGACCAGTTACTGCCAATTGGTAGGCACACCCAACAACGGCCCCCCTTCGCCTGCACACAATCCCTCCCAATGCAAGCCCCAGCTGACTACACAGCAGTCATCAGGTATCCCCTTAAACATCTGCACATGCTGTACACATATCCACACTATATACCACAGAGGTTGATACAGACACAGCACCCAGAGGCCTGCAGCATGGCACAATCACACATGCATGTGAATGTATGCAGAAAGGACAACAGCTGGTACAGGCACCCAACAATGCTGGAAACACCTGTATACAGTGATCATGCTGGCCTACACCACTGGTATGCACAGCTGCATAGCAACAGCAACTCTGGCCACTCAGTGATACAATGAATGTATAACATGCCACACACAGACTGTCCACACCACGTGCAGGACCGGACATGATCTGTGAATTGCATACTCACAGTACAGACGGCCCAACTCCAGTATCAAACCCACCACCAACTATCCCCTCCATAGCAACATGGCTGAGTGTTGTGGCCATGAGTGTCTCCTGTGCTGTCATGGCAGGGATTGTCGATGGTCCCCCATCAGTAGCATGGCAGGAGGCACGGGGCTGGGCCAGTTGTTCCTTGCAGCAGTGATGGGTGCCATTGATTTGCTTAATTCACTCCTGTTGTGTTTGGTTGTACTTCCCTTGTGCATTCATGGCATCTGCCACTTCTTCCATCCCTGTGTCCAGTCCTGCTGGGTCCCAGTCTTCCTACTCTGGAGGTCTCCCGCAGCTTTTAAGCCTCAATGAGAGTCTTCAGCTCTTCCTTTATGAAATTTGGATATCGTTATCATCATCTGCCAGATTCAGACTCCATACTGGTGCTTGTGGGGCAAATAGACAGGGACAGGGACAGGTACAGCATCAGTGGCATGTGCTGTGAAACTGTGCACAGTTCCAGGACAGACACACAGTAAAAGACAAAACATCCTACCTTCAAGGCTGCAGTACCTTTCGGTCACCTGTGCATGGGGGTGGTGCAGGGCTGCTCTTATAGTACAGTACATGTAAATGAGCCGAATACATTCTGGTAATGGGATGTAAATGTGTGGATTGGGCACAGATTGTGCAATGAGGCTATTTGCATATCCTGGCTGAATACTGCAAAGTTGCACCGAGTGCATCCCACTGTGCAATGTGCATTTCAGTGTGCCCCATGAAAACACATCATGCATTTCCACAGGTAGATGCGTGATAGCCACAACACACATCACTACAGTGCGTGGGTGCAGATCGCTGACATCAGTGTTGATGCATCGTGCAGATGCGACTGTGCGGTGCACATGCGCAGCAGACATGAATGGCGCATGGGCCCTGACGTGTGCGGTATGGATGGCTGGGGTACTGGCATTGGCCGACCTTCACAATATAGCATCGTGGTGCTGCCATGCATGCATGGATGCAGGGGGCATGACTTCTGTTTTACCACGTGGTTCATCTCTACCTTGCATGTGCGGTAATGTGCCATGGTAGACCTATCGCACATTGTAAAGGTGCATGTGCCAGTTTTGCGGGGCCGACCATGTGTAACCAATCACGCAACGTGCACAGCTCACAGACCTGCTCAAACATGCAGAAGGGAGTACCATTGCTGCAACAACCAGTGCAATGGCATGTGCTACTCATGGATCGGTGACCAGCCCACTCTTCCAGAGGTGGGAGGAGACTGAGTTGGCCAACCTGTTGGACCTGGTGGTTCCCAGGGAAGGTCAGCCCTTCATACAGGAGGAGCTGGATGTGGCAAGGTCCCAGGTCTGGGCAAAAATTGTCAGATGCCTCACCAGGTGGACTGGCTTCCCCCAAACGGGGAACAGTACCATCATTGATACATGGACCTGGGCCAGAGGGACAGGGCATGATGGCAGACTTCGTGCTATTGTGTGCCAGAGAACAGTGACACACCCAGATATGTTTTCTATGCAACTGTGTGCCATTCATGTTATTGTACTCTGACAGGTGTGTGACTGTGGCAGACACTGTCCAGTGTGGATGTGGTGTGCCATCCATAGTGGACAGCAGATTTGGTATAGTGTGGTGCAGTATGGTATGCTGTGCCACCCCTCCAGGGTGCATGTGCACTGCGTTATGGTCCAATGACCATGACACTGTGGGCAGTACCTGCTGACAGTGTCGGAACGTGGCAACCTACAACAGTGCCACACAGGCCAGTGTGTGCCACGTGTGAGTGCCACTGTGCAGGCATGGGTGTCCACTGCAGGCCGCGTGTGAACGCAAGCCAGGTACAGTGTCCCTCACTCATGTATGGTACCTGTGATGCACACCAGTGGTGTATCCTGTAGCAGCTGCCACCCATGGAGTCTGTCCCATTGGGTAGTGGGCCACGGTACATGTGCCATGTACCAGACACACACACGGCATGGGTCTGGTGGTCTGCTGCATGGTTTTGCAGGGTCTCCATGGTGCACCCACATCTGACATGCACCATCACCCATAACTGTACTATTTGCACCCTAGTGATGGCTGGAGGATTGTACAGCCCTATATCATTCCACTGCGGTTGTACACTGTATGCCAGGCAATGGTGGGGAGTATGTGCATTCTTGTGCAGATGTTTGGTTGTTGTCCACATACCTGCATTGATCATGGGTGTAGTGGGGGGTGACAGGTGTACTACTGCATGATGCTGATTGTGCCTTTGTCATTGTGTTTCCATTGCAGACAGGGAGGTGGTCAGGAAAGATGTGGTGGAAGACCCGCAGGCATGATGAGGATTGGGTGAGGCAGGCCAGGCAGTTGAGTTCAGCAATGCTGTTGCTGTGCAGTGTATCAGGTGAGTGTGCATGTGTTGTTGTATGTACTATGGGGTCATGGGGGATCTGCGGTGGTCATTGGTGTCCGTGGCATGCAATATGTGCATGCACATGTGATGCACGTAATGCACACATGTGGTGGCAGTGTTCTGCTTTCAGCCAGGTATGCACCGCTGACAGCCCTGTGGATCCTGCAATGTCCAGTGTGTGTGGACATGGTCACAGGCCACCTCCACCACCCATGCAGGGTATGCAACGGTGCCATCAGACATGTGCCCTCTGCTGCTTATCTCCCTGTTGTGTGGTCACTGGCATGTGTGTGCCCCTGCACAGCTTGACATTCCCCCCTGTGCTGTGCTACATACATTTGCATGGCACTGCCAACGTCCACTGAACAACACCACCCCCCCCGGTCAGACTCACATACTGTGTGCACACCACACACCTGTGCTGTGCAACCCTACTATGCCACTGTGGTGCATTACTGGTCCAGTATGGAACTGTGTTGTTCCCAGTTCTGCCACTGCTGGCCATTTGTATGTCTATGGCCATGCCTGTATGGGGAGCAGGGAATTTCCCTGCATAGTGTGGATTGTGGCATGCACATGGCAGTGGTGGGCAGCTCTAGTGGCCTGGCATCAGACACCATGTGTGGAGGTGCCTCACCACACATCAATGGCCCCGTATCACGACCACCATCGTCCGTGACTGTGTGTTGTGATTGTCCGCTGTTTACCATTGGCTGTTGCCTGCCATCCATTCATACTGGCCCATGTCACTGTGTCACAGTGTGATCTGTGTGTGCCACACAGCTGTGGGTGTGACACCCCCTGGCCCTCCTCGGTGACACCACACATGTGGGCATCTGTGTTCCTGCCACCATTCACTGTGCTGGGTGTGGGTGGTGTCGGGTGGGCCACAATGTTGCCGGGCTGTATTCATGTGTGCCCCCTCTATTGGGCATCTAGCCATCACCTGGCCTCTGTGCTGTCCTGATCCCTGCAATGCTCCACCTATTGTGTACGTGGGGCCCTGGTAGTAGATGTGTGATGCTGGCACAGTGCTAGTGTGTTAGATTGTTGTTCCATTTTGTTCTGTGTGTGTTACCCTGGGCCATCCACCATTGTAATGCACAGTGGGCCCCTTTGCCTATGTTCCATGTGTGCCCCTGTATGCCAGTATGACTTTGGGTGACATTTTAGTGTGCTGCTGTGCCCACTGGCACAGCCTTCAGCCGTTGCATTGCCCACCTCTATCCACAGTGTGTGACAACCTGTTGCAGACCCTGTGTGCCAGCTGTGCCCAGTGATGGGTGTCAGCTATGTGGCAACTCCTCTGTGGTGGGGTCCTGGGCATGTGCCCTGCTTGCATGTAGGCCTCGCTACCCCATGTGGTCTGTGCATGGGTGTTGCTGTGTGTTGCATCTGACAGTTCCATTAGGGGCAGACTGTGGGTTTGGCAGGCCTCCATGGCACATCGAGGAAAATGTATTGGTACATACCCATGTTCACACCCACATCATCATGGCCTTGACAGTGTGCGCCATGGGCGTGTCCCTGACCTCTGCATTTCCAGTGGTTTTGTACGTGCCTCTTCCTCAACCATGTCTGTGGGCTGTATACCTGAAGGAGGCTGGCATGCCGTTATCATTGTCCACAACTGTCTGCCCATCTGCATGACTATGCCCAGGTCCACATGTCTGTGTGTGTGTTGCCCTGCGTTGCGGCATGCCATTGGATCCACACCCAGGTGCACGCCGCATACCACCCATCCATGCCTGCATGTGGGGCCCACTGTGGACAGTCCTTTATATCTGTGTTGTTGCCTCTGGTACACCTGTGTCAGAGATCAGTCGCCTGTGGCCATCTCAAAAACACCTCTGTGTGTGGCCAGTATGTTGCAGTGGGGGTTACTGCGCATCCGGCACATGGCCATGTGGCACACTTCCACATTACCCTATGCAAGGGCATCCACATGTCCTGCACTACCATTGTCTGCTGTGATGCTGTCATCCCATGTAGTGTACTTTGTGACACACATGTGCATGGCATGACTGCTGTCACTGCTGCATGCGGCACTGTGGCAGGCCTGTTCATGGCACCTCTCATTAGAAAACAAGCACTTCATTGGGTGAATGCTAGGGTGTGAACCCAGGACAATGGGGGGATGGGGAGAGAGAGGAGGAACTCAAAGAGCAGGAGAATTTAGCAATATTCAACTTAAGCCAAAGAGAACTTAAAGCAGTTGAAATGGCAGTTTTAAGCAAGGGCATGTCCTTTGCACCATATCAACATCCCAGTAAATCTGAACTCATGTCTGATATTCAACAATTTTTCAGAACTATAAGGCTAAGGGAACAATTTCATCAGGAAACTCCACGGGATCCTCTAGTCATGGAAGTAAGAGCAGCTGTCAAATACAAATCATCATACAATCCCCCCAAAGGCAGAAACCATAGCATCGAAGCATTTGCTTCCTCAGTTACTATGGATGTGAACACACTATTTAAAAACACCAGTCATATAACTCCCACCTATAACTTAATGAGACAGGAATCAGATGCATTAACAGATCTGGAAAAAGATGAAACTATAATAATAAAGGAAGCAGAAAAGGGAGGAGGGATAGTAGTAATGGCAAAAGACAAATATGTAAATATGTGTAATGATTTGTTGTTGGTACAAGATAACTATGAATTGCTCAAAGAAGACCCCACAGCCAGAATAGTGGCCAGCATTAAACAAGTTCTAGATGAGGTCTTAGAGTTAAAATAACTCAAAAAGGCCGGCCCGGTGGCACTGAGGGTTGAGGTGCTGGACGCCACACCTTGCTCTACGCCGGCGATCCAGGTTCGGGAATGAGCATGGATTGTTGGGGGTTCAGCCGGGGGAGGTAGGATTGAATGTCCCAATGAATGCTCTCCTCCTCCACAAGGGGGGGTACATGGGCAGCGATGCCCACAAGCATTACTGCCTGTGGAAGCATGGGCAGTAAGGTGCAGCTGGCTCCTTATGGGGGCTGAGGGTGGGGAGGGCACTGAGGATGCTTGATGGTGGCATGCATAAGCATGTCGTTCATCTGGACGAGAGTCCTCTGCATCAGCGCCCTCAGACAGTAGGGACCGGGAGAAAAAAACAAAGGCAAAAAATCTCCCGGCCCCATGCAGGATGATGCCAGGTTCATGCTATGGAAAAAAGTGGCCCAGCCGAAAAGACCAGAGGATAAGAAATCAGCTGGGCAGGGACCTGGAGGAAATAAAAAAAAAAACTCAAAAAGTTGCTAAGAGATCTTTCAGATGTACCCTACCCAAACATTCTGGTGTTTTATGCCATAAAAAACACAAGGATATCCACAGTCCACCGGGCAGACCAATAGCTTTGGGAAATGAGTCTATATTGGAACCACTATCAGATTTTGTACATTATTTTGCACAGCCAGTGATAGTCACTATGAACAGCTATCTTAAGGATGCAGGGGATGTTCTAAAAATTATCCAAGAGGTAAATGCAGAGGACAACAAATGTAAATTCATTCTCTGTAGCATGGACATTAAAGACTTGCACATGCCCATTTCCCATGAAAAAGGGCTAGAAAGTCTCAGGGTAGGACTACAGAGAAGTGAGGTTGAGGGTATGCCTCCAATCAGCACCCTCATAGAGCTGGCCAGAATAGTTCTGTAAGAAAACTATTTTAGATTCCAAGGTAAATGTTACTAACAAAAATTGGGAACAGCGATGGGAAGCATACTAGCATTGACCTATGCACATCTATACATGAATCATTTGAGCAACAGTATATATTAAATCCGATGTATAATCCATTTTTCAAATATCAAACAGTACAAGCATTTTATTGATGGCGTTCTCATTTTCTGGACAGGACCTAGGGAGTAACTAGATGAATTCCGTAGACACTTGAATTCTTTAACTGACAATCTCAAATTCACTATGGTAGCTAGCAGTGAGGAGGTTGCATTTCTAGATCTCTTGGTCTACAAATCTAATGGCAAAATTAATGCAAGAATATACAGGAAAGGGACTGCAATACATCATTACACGCAAAAAGCTTTCATCCTGATCCTCTTATAAAAAGCATTTCTTAATCTCAGATGCTGACAGTAAGAAGAAACTACAGTCAAAAAGAAGTGAGAAACAGAACACACAAACATGGCAACAAGATGTGTATCTAGAGGTATAAAAGAAGCACAGTACAAATGGCTAAAAAGAGGGCAAAAGAAGGTACAGAGAGGCAACAAGAAGCAGGAACT
Source organism: Neoceratodus forsteri (assembly GCA_016271365.2). Lineage (NCBI taxonomy): Eukaryota > Metazoa > Chordata > Ceratodontiformes > Ceratodontidae > Neoceratodus > Neoceratodus forsteri. Next base: position 1,395,875,666 of record CM028129.1, on the reverse strand, counting down.
CAAACAATGAACAGAACTGTGATGCCACTAGGATACTCCCCTTTAACCAAACAGATCAGTGACATTGTCTGCAGGCACTGGGACATATTACAACCTAGTGGAGTACCTGACTTTAATAACAGGCCAATGACAGCCTCAGAAAAAGTTAGAACTCTCAAAGACAGATTAATACATTCCAAGCTGAATGCTCCACCAATACCAAAGGGTCAGCAATTACCATTAGGACCACTAGAAATATGAATTCATCCATGTGGGCGTTGTGCCCATTGTGGTACTACTTCTAAAAAAGCAGAAATAACGCACCTGAATGGAAACACTAAGTACCAGATCAGTTCACATGTTACTTGTGATATAGACCATGTTGTATATGTACTAACATGCCCCTGCTTGAAGTTTTATGTAAGGAAGACCACAAGACCTCCCAAACAAAGAATAAGTGACCATAAGAGTAGATTAAGGACCAGATCAGAAAACAGCCCAGTCGCAGGGAACTTTGCCATAGAAAACCGCACAGCTGCATCCCTTAGATTCTCGGGTATTGAAAGAGTAGAAGCACCATCAAGAGGTGGAGGCTGGAATAAATCATTGGAAATAAAAGAGCTGTACTGGATTTATACTTGAAATGCTACAGATGACAGATTAGGGATAAACAAGCAAGAAAACTCGGCAGCAAGCTGGTGATAACAACCAGCAATTACAGACATAACCACAGACATTAGCATGTTGGTCACGTGATGCCTCTGGAGTGATTGTAGGTGTCTCTGTCGGCTCCTCATACCTGGCCCATTTTATTTCTATTTTTCTGTGTATTACAGCCTAATTCCTTATTATTTTTTTTACTCACTGTGGTTGCACCACTATGGAAGATCCCAGCATCCACTTTGGTGAGCCACAAATTATGCCCAACCTTCTTGCATCAGATCAGCCTGATTCAGCACCGGCAGTGCAGCCTAAGCCTCCTTGGAAGAGACTGACCTGATTCTCCAGATCCCAAGATGGAACTGGACAAGCTAGATCTCTTGTTAGCCAATATGGCAGGCATTAAGAGGGCCCTCAACACGATGATGGATGATTTCCAACTATTTAAGCCTATGTTGGAGTCCTTCAACCGCTGTATAGGTGATGCCAAAACTGGCATTAGCTCATTAGAAGATACGCAAGCCTGGAAGGAAAAAGAGTACAGAAGCTAACAAAATGCATTATTAAACTCAAACTCAAGGTGGACGATCTGAAGGCCCTAAGCCACCGCAACAATCTGGTCATCGGAGTCCCAGAGTCTGCTGAGGGCTTCGATATGATGGCTTTTATTCAAACTTTTTTGAAAAAGATTGCTGGCCCCCCGACAATGGCATCCCATTATTTAATAGAGCAAGCACACTGTTCATTACGCCCCCAACCTCCACCAAATGGCAAGCCTAGAGCCATTATTTTGCGCTGCCTGTACTTCCTGAACAAACTGCATATTTTACAATAAGCTAAGAACATGCACCCCTTGCTGTGGCAAGGTAAACCTGTTTATCTTTAGTGATGTAACTCCTTTAGTCCATGATAAGCAGCTTGCTTACAGAGACATTAAGCAGAATCTTTATGAAGCCGGTGTGAAATTTTATACTTGGTACCTTGCTCACTTTTTTGCCAATATCTCTAAAGGGGTACTCGAGTTCCAGTCAGCTGAGCAAGCCCAAGTGGAGCTCCAAAAGTGTTTCCTCACCTCACTTTTGCTCTATTTTAACCAATGGCTACTTGATCTCCAACATCATTAATTCAGTGATACCTATGTGCTTGCCAGAGTGTAATGGAGTACTGACGCTGTCATTAATAGTGGACTTGTCTTTTTGGAATATTTCTGTGTTGGGACTAAGTTGCCCATAAAGATTTTTTTTCTGTTTGAGACTCTTGATTTTTGACTTTCTGGAAGCCAGTGCTTGTGGCTGATCCTCCATGCAGCACATTGTTCTCTGTGGACATTCAACAGATAGCCCTTACATTATCAGTGCTGATCAGCTGCGAGAGCTGAGGTTGGGTGGTTTTGGTTTTTCCTTTCTAGCTCCTACATTTTGGACTTTTGGCTTTCCTGCCTCCAGCTTCTCTTAGTCATTTGGTTTTGATACAGCACACCTTTCTGTTCTGGATTGATTTATTCATCTAGCAAGCACAGCCTGTGTATGTGTCATCTTTGCCCACTTACAATATGGTCCTGAGGTTGGACACATCTTCTGATACTGTGAAATCTAACTTTGTGGGCACACATAAGCCACCCTGACTGCTGGGGTGCAGGACGAGGGATAAGCGACCTCATTGTTGGGGTGCTGGGTGACTGCCTTTTTTTATATGGGGCAATCACTTGTTTTACACTGAATATATAAGTGCTAACCTATTGTTTGAGTCCAGACTGGTTTGTTCTGTTTTTGCACTGGAGAGACTTCTACGGATTGAACTTTATCTTGCTTCATTATGAGACATACTTTTATATTTTAACTGTCTTTGTATAGCTAAAAGTTGTGGTGATACTGGGGAAAGGCCACCCTCCCCCCTTTTTTCTTTTTGTTTTATTATGGCTGTGTCCCAGTTTCTTGAGCTTGATATATAGTGGCTGGGTGGCATATGCTGAGATAGCCACCATGCTGTCCAAGCCATCACAGCCAATGATTTACAGTGGGTGTAGGATGCCCACTCTTAGGGTGTGTCCCCTACCCTTCTCCCCTATGGGAGAAACACAGTGGAAATAATTTTGTTCCTGTTTTTTGTATGTTTAATGGCCCCATTGGCCTCTGTTTACTTTTTATGTTTAGATTTTGAGACCATTTCAGGGATACACACATTGCATTTGGTTGTATCTATTGGACAGAGATATTATGTCTTGTATTATTATTTATCTGTGGGTCTATGGAGTCCTGGGAAGCTCATGTTATTCTACTTGTTACTTAATAAGTTATGCAATTTCTATATTGGATTAAGATTTTTATGAATCTTTGATGTATGGCAGTGTCTTCGCTAACTTGTGTAACCTGGAACATTAAAGGAGACAACTCCCCACAAAAGCAACTACAAGTCCTTAAACATTTATCTGCCTTTCAACCCAACATAGTCTTTCTTCAAGAAATACATGTATGTGCTTCTAAAGCACATTTGTTTTGCAGGCTGTGGGTAGGTGCTTCCTACGGAGCTGGCTCTAGCTCCTGCAGGGCTGGAGTGGTTATTTTATTTTGCAGACACTTGGCTTTTCAGGTTTTGCAAGAGCATGCTGACTTGGCAGGCCGATTCCTTTTTTTTTATATATCAAAGTTGGCCCTTCTGAACTTTTGCTTGGTAACATATATGGACTTAATATAGACTCTCCTGCCTTTTTTATGGATCTTTTGACATGATTATTATTATCGTATTACTCTCTACCAAAAATGATTATTGGAGACTGGAATATTACTATTGATGATACTATGGACAGAACTCATTCAAAAAGAAGGGGTCTATCTCCTGCTCAAAAGGGCTCTATGTGACCTTTTAGATGGTTGTGGATTGGTTGAAATGTGACATGTTCTTCACCCTTTGGGCAGGGAGTATACTTTCTCTTCTATGGTTCATAATACTAGTTCCAACACTGATTTTGTTTTACTTCGTTCTGAACTTTTGCAAGCGGTACATTATTGAGAACTACACAGTATTTTGGTTTCTGACTATGCTCTTTGTCAGTGGACATCGCTCAGGCTGCTGCAAAAGACAGGTGGTGGAAAATTAATAATCATCTCCTTAAAGATGATTGGTGCTGTGCTAAATTAAAAACACTTACCTTGAATTTCTTAGCCACAAACCTATCTTCTGTTCAATCCTTAGATACTTGTTGGAGTGCATATAAATGTGTTATTCGTGCAGAACTTATTTGGATGGCTTCAGTCAGTCTCAAACGACGAGACCATCAAGCCCAAGATCTTTTGTATACTATTAGAACTTTGGAACATTCTATCACTTCTGCATCTCTGGAACAAGATTGGCTAGGACTCAATCAATTGCATGCTAATTATGCAGAACCAGATAGAGAACACACAATATTTTGCTCCAAACTTCGCTACACAGTCTGGAGAGAGAGAAAAGTAGGAAATTACTGGTCATGCACCTTAAATGGACAGAAATGACCTGACTAATCCCCAGTATCCATGCTTTCTTGAATAACATAGAATTGACTGCTCCCTGAGATATTGCTCAGGAATTCCAACATTTCTATTTGAACTTATACAGTTCGGATAGCAGTCCCTTGATTTATAGGATCAAATTCACACATATTTAGAAAATGCCCAATTACCTCGGTTGACCCCAGATCTATCTTTGCCTCTGTCCACTCCCATTAGTAGCTTAGAAGTGAAGAAGGCCATATCTTCCCCTTCTTTAGACAAAGCTCTGGGCCTGGATGGCTTTTCCTCTAGTTTTTATGTGGCCCTAAAATCAGAGCTATCCCCTTTTTTGGCTGATTTCTATAATTACTGCTATAGCCATAATGCATTCAACCAGGACTTTTTGTAGGCATTTATTATGCTTATTCCCAAACTGGGTAAAGACCCTTCAGAGGTTTCTAACTACTGCCCTATCTCATTGTTAAATGTTGATGCTAAAATAGTATCCTCTATTCTAGCAGATAGATTAGCTCAGGTTTGGCATCCCTTAATTGGTTTAGAGCAAACTGGATTTATGAAGGGCAGATTAGTTTCGGATCACATGAGAAAAATGTTTCAGTTACCTGTGGCCTCCAGGGAGCCTAACACCGCTGTGGTGATTGCATCTCCTGGCCTTTCTTATTTTCTACTTTGAGGGCTTTTGGACTTCCTGATGGTTTTATCAAATGGATTCAGTTATTATACTCAACTCCTACAGCCCAGAATTTTTGCAATGGCATCTTCTCCAATAGATTACGATTTCAGAAAGGCACATGCCAAGGTTGTCCTCTTTTCCCTTTTTTGTTTAATCTTTAATCTTTACTTAGAACCTCTTACTAGAACTATTAATTTGAATCCTGCAATCTCTGCTATTTCTATTGGCCCCATGCTCATATAAGTTCTACCTATGCAGATGATATTTTGCTTCATTTAACTTCCCCTTCTACCTCCCTTCCTTTGGCCCTACAAAACTTACAAGAGTTTGGGACCCTTTCCAGATATAAATTAAACTTTGATAAAACCGTCATTTATCCTTTGAACTCGATTACTCTCAAAACTGATATTCCAGCAGATTTACAGAAATGTTGGTTGTCCACATATGGCCTTAAATATCTTGGCATTCAACTTTTTCAAAATCAAAAAAAGTTAATTGAACTTAACTTTCACTCTTTGTTCAATATGATAAAGATGGATTTGGCACATTGGCAACTCTTATCTCTCTCTCTCTGTCTCTCTCTCTCTTTGGGGTAGAGCATCTCTAGTGCATATCAAAGTTCTCCCAAGGATATTGTATCCTTTGAATATGGTGGGTGTCCCGATTCCTCAGTCTTGGTTTTCAGACCTTCATAAACTTATCAGCTCCTTTCTTTGGAAGGGTAAAAAAACCTTGCACCGCTTTCTCAAAATCAGTTCTAGCTAAGCATCATGGTGGTCTCCAGCTACCTAATTTTTATTGGTGTCATCTGTCTCCTAAACAAGTAAATGTTTGTGCTGGTGCTTATCAAATATGGAGACCTCTGCAAACCAAGCTCATGTATCCTGGAGGGAAATTGAATTACACATGCCTCCAGACAACACCCCAGGCCTCTCCCATTATCCTCCATGGCATATTTCCCTGATAGGGGACGAGATTGAGGATCTTCTGCAAAAGTCAGCCATAAAGCCTGTGGCTCCAGCACAGTTAGGAAGAAGGTACTACTTCCATTTCTTCATTGTGCCAAAAAAGACAGGTGACCTAAGACCCATCTTGGACCTCAGCATGCTCAATCTGTACATCGAGTACAAGAGGTGCTCACCATCCAGGGACTTCTACCCTTGTTCCACAAGGGCCATTGACTTTGTGCGCTGGACATGCAGGATGCTTACTTGCACAACCCTGTCTTCCAGGCCCACCGCCACTTTCTTTGGTTTGCATTCCAGGTGGAACATTACCAGTTTAAGGCTCTCCCTTTTGGCCTATCCTTGGCACTTTGTTTTTTTCCAAGTGTCTAGCAGTGGTGGCTGTGGCACTGTGCCACAGAGGGATTTAAGTGTGCCTGCTGAGGGTCTGAACCCTTTTTAGAGGAGTATCCTGGGTTTTAGCCCTGATCTGGTGTCTAGAGGAGCCTTCTCCAGAAAGGTGGGAATCCACCGGAGAGGCTGATCTAGGGGTTGGAAAGGAGGTGGGAGTAGAGGCTGCCACTGGTTTCTGATGGTCAGGCTCTAAGGCTAGTTGAGTTCTGGTCTCCTGAATCAGGGTCTGAAACACTGCCTGGATATCAGCCTGAGGCTGCTACGGAGGCAAAGCCTGAGGCTGAGGAGGAGGAGGAGGAGAAGGTGGTGGAGGTGCAGGCTGGCATAATGGATAGCCTGTTCTATCACATAAGTAACTCAATCCCTGCTCTACCCCTTGTAATAAAGATTTCTGAAATATAAACAAGTAGTCTCTGGTTGTTTTTATTTTTGTGTTTGAATACAATATAGCTCGCAGTGCATCCAAGTGCAATGGCGGTGGTTTTCAATCATTTTAACTTTTTGCAAGCCTTTTAAATTGCATGGGACCCACTAATGGTAATATGGATTAAGAAAAACAAAAGGACAGTAATCCTCATATGAAATTAGATCTGAAACAGATGAAAACTGAATAAAACCAAGAAACAGGTTTGTCCAAGCCTTTCAGGTAAGCCTAAGACTTGGGCTCCCGACTGATTTAAAATAAAGTAAAACAGTCTCAAAATAAATTAGAAATACAACTAAGAGGGCTCTTATCTTATGTTTTTCAGGCTTATACATAGACTTACAAAAACTATGATACTGCAAGTATTATGAATATTTTTAAGGTAACAAACTTTACCACAACTGAATATAGTAGCAAGTTATGTCAATTAAATAAGAATATGAATTGTTACAGCACATTTTTATGCCCTGTTGTTCTCTAGGCACGGAAAGGATAATACAATGAGAACAATATTGAATATTTGAATATTTTGAGATGAACCCAAAAACTCCTGTAAGGTAGGAGACACAAGCTGTGGTCCCCAATAGGATTTCATTTGGATGTTTTTCTCAGTATTTTTATTTAGTTTAAATAAAAAGAAAATTATACATTTTTATTGTTTTTTTAGCTTTCAGGTTCTGATGAAGGGAACAATGCAGACTCCTGAAACAATAACATATACTAAGTTGTGGTATTGTAAATATATATTGAAAGCTTAATTTGTGGTATTGGAATAAAAGGCATCATTTTAAAAGTGAATATGAACTGCAAGAATATGCACTGCAAGCCATACTGGATTCAAACACAAAAATAAAAACAACCAGAAACTACTTGTTTATATTTCAGAAATCATTATTACAAGGGGTAGAGCAGTGGTTGAGTTACTTTTGTGATAGAACATTTAGAATCACCGGTGTTTCAGTACCCCCCTCATTTCTAATACAAGAGTTACTTTAACATTCCAAAGGAACCCAAAAGGTGTGGTATAGCTTCAATTTGTGGTTTGAATTGATATATTGAGACTTTTCTATGGTGGAAAAGATTTTAGAAGCAGTCCCACCTATTTAGTTATAAAATGGCAAATTTTTCAGAACTGGGGGGTTGACGGAGGTGAGATCCACACCACATAGGGTGAACAGTGAAGAAGAAACAAAAATTAAGAATCTTGTAAAAAGTAAATGCACATTATCTAATACAGACTTACCTAAAACATCAGTCAATAAATTGGAATCATTAAAAGAAAAATAAATACATTTAGACTGGCATGCTGTAACCCTATTGGAATACATAAAACAGAAAAGAATTCCAAGAGGACTTAGAGTCCTAGTGGAACCTAATTTAGGTTTTTCACCAGAGTGATTTATGGATAAATGAGCTATCACTAGAAGCAAATGCTCCTTCAATTTCATGTTACTCCTTATTGAAGCCATGGCAACGGAACAAGGGAATGTTCTAGCAGAAATAGAAAAGATGGAACAATCTTTAAAAGAGACAATGGAAAGGGAACAAATCAAAAAATTATTGGAAAGAAAAGAAAAATCATTGAAAGACTACAGCAATCATATAAAAAAATATTAACTTATCAAAATTTAAAAGAGATATAATAGATAATCACGATGGACATGCTTATAATTGGAAGAAATCTGAGTTACAAACTACATACTATAATCTTGTTGATACAGATACATCATTGCCTACATCAGATTCTGATAGCTTTGACTCCAATAAGTATTACAGTGGAAAATTACAAAGGCCTAGATATTCTAGTAGGTGCAGAAGAAATCCAAGGAACAGATGTAATTACAAATGGCAAAATCCCTATAGAGAACAATATAGACCTCAAATGTACAGGGAATATCTATATCAGGATTATTTTGATCGCAGAGATGACACCCATGTTAGCAAGCCTTTTTTAGAAAAGGAAGAAACAGCAGGAACTTCACGTGCCACCTCTCACAGAGAAAAAGAAATAGAAAGAGACAAAGGACAAAGGACAAGATTCAGGAGGAAAAGGAGACAAGGGCAGAACACACAAAACAAGATCAAAAATGGCAAATGTATAACAGTATTCAACCAGTCAAAAAGGATCTTAATGGGAACAAAACTTAAGATACTTAACTAAGGACTCTCATTTTGTGTTACACAGAAACTTAACCCATTTGAATTGAAATTGGATGTAGAAAAAGTTTATAGAAAAATTAGATTAAAAAATGTATTTTCTTTACCTGAAAATATAACGCCGGACACACCAGAGAAAGGAACAAGATCATTATTAAAACAGGTTTTGGGCACTAAATCTAAATCTGACTCTAATTTCAGTGTACCAAACAACATACAAACATATATAGAAAAAGTAAACAAAGTAACTGAAATAATAACACAACAGAGTGAAAACACAAAACCAAAATGTAACATTACAAGAGCAGATAAAGAGTCTTTACAGAGCTTAGAAAATGATCCAACCATCACAATAAAACCAGCAGACAAGGGCAGTGGATTTACGATTATGGATTACACAGATTACATGGATGAACGCATACAACAGTTGCATGATACCACTATATACCAAGAAATACCCACTATACCGTTAGAAATGCTGCAAACAAAGATATCAGAAACAATACAAGAAGCTGTGGACAGAGAAAAAATAGAGGAATGGTTACAAACAGAACTCATAAATAAACATCCAAGAAGTCCCTTGTTTTACTGTTTACCCAAAGTACACAAAAATCCAGAGACACCACCTGGGAGACCTATTATTTCTGGTGTAAATTCTATAACAGAAACAGTATCGCAATATGTGGATTTTTATAAAAAAGATTTAGTTCCAAATATCACGTCATATATAAAGGATGCAAAATATTGTATACAACTATTAGAGGAAATAAATAGAACAGCCACATAACTTAATAACTGTCTACTAGTAACATATGATGTCAAGGACTTATATACAAGCACACCACATGAAGAAGGACTACAAGCCTTAAGTAAAATGTTGGATAGCAGTGAAAAGAATCCACCAGATAAAACTTTTATTTTGAAACTAACAGAAAAAGTACTCAAAAACAATTATTTCAAGTTTGAAGATAAATGTTTTTTACAACTACAAGGAATGGCAATGGGTGCAACTTTAGTACCTTCCCATGCTAATATTCTAATAGGAGAATTTGAAAATAAATACATTTTCAATGAAGACAACAGATTTGCCATATCTATAAGCTTATACAAAAGGTTTACAGATGATTTGCTAATAATTTGGAATGATACAGAAGCAAAATTAAAATAATTTCATGAATATATAAATACAAGCACCACCTATTTGTAATTTATTATGGAATATAACAAAGAAAAAATAGCATAGTTTGGACATTGTGATTCCTATCAAAAATAACAAGCTGATATTGACTTATATAGGAAGCAAACAGAGAAAAACACATTGTTACATGCTAAAAGCTTTCACCCACCAAGTCTAAAACAAAGCATTCCCTATGGACAAATGTTGAGAGTCAAAAGAAATAGTAGTACTGAAATAGCATGCTAAAGGAACTTAAAGGATCTTAAACAAAGTTTTCAAGATAGAGGTTACAGTTCAGAGATTCTTGATTATGCCAAACAAAAGGCTGATAATCAGACCAGAGAGTCTTTTACTACAGAATAAGCAGAAAATAGAGACAAGTAATCAGATCAATATGAACACCACCTACTCTGATTTTTTCCATCCATTAAAAAAATAATACTGCAGAACTGGCATATATTACAGAGTACAGAATTTGGACAGAATACATTTCACAAAAACTGTGGATTACAGCAAGAAAAACTAAGAATGTGAGAAATTATTTGGTTAAAACTCAATACTGGAAGCCAGAACCTCCTCCAACAATTTGGTTAAATCGAGATTTAAAAGGATTCTATAACTGCGGAAACTGTACACATTGTAATAATTGTATAAAAACAAAATATATAAAAAGTACATGTCAACTAAAAACTTTTGAAATCAGAGATTTCATAACATGCAGCTCTGATCATGCAATTGATTATAATATTTGTCCTTGTTCAAAATATTACATAGGTCAAACTTCAAGGCCTTTAAAAACAAGAATCATGTAACATAAGAGTAAAATCAGATGCCAAGATTTGAAATCAACAGTGGCACAACATTTCCTGGAATCCCAACATCAGATTTCGACACTAAAATTTCTAGGAATTGAAAAAGTTAAAAGACCGGCAGATGGAGGAAACTGGGAAACCATGATGTTGAGAAGAGAGTCGTTGTGGATTTACACTCTTAAAACTTACAAAAGCAGATATGGACTTAACGAAAGTTTTAAGTGGTCAATGATAATATAAGGCTTATGTCTGTTATTTTTTTGTGTGTTCCTGTTCCCTATTAGTTTCTCTTAGTTTATACATTGATACACATATACATTCTCTACATATATTTTTTGGTATGTGGTAGATACTGTATATATTAGTAGTAATTTCTAACATTCACAGGAGCAGAATATTTTTTTATAAACTATTGCTATATTTAACATAGCCAATCAATAATCATTTTTCAAGTATAATAGTACTACAAATAGTGTAAGTTCCTTTAGTCAAATAATATTCCTTTGGCATAGAAAATCTGATAGAAGATCAATATAGTGACCACTAACATATTGGTAATCTGATGGATTGCCAGGGCATCATTTTACTGATGATTATGGTAAAATACAGAATATAAATTAATTTGCAGCAACATTTAGAACACTAAAGTATGTAGAGCCCATGAGACAGTTATAGTGAGTACAATTAGAAATCTTGATATACATATTGATTTTATTTATTTAATTTTCATTTTTTTTTATATTTTGTTTATAGAAGGTTAACACTGTGACCGTTAGCATGTTGGTTCCCATATGAGATCCAACAAGAGTATCATTAATTATATCCTTTTCCCTGTTACAATGGGCAGAGTGTAAATCCAGCTAAAGTAATCAGTATTATTTTCCAGAATAATGTAGGTATTGTGAGCCAATTGGACATTATGATAGAAAGTTCAACATAAGCACATTAGTTATTCAATGGTTTGCCTGGGTATGATTGTAACATATAGTATATCAAAAAGGCATAAAGACTTCAATATTGTTCCAACTAATAGAAGGTCAATATTGTGACCCCGAGCATGGTAGCTACCATTAGAGATCTGGTCAAGAAAATATCACAAACTTCCTCCCAGATTTAAACTTCACTTAGTTACACACTAAAGTTGGTGTGTTCTCCCTATCATGTGTAATATCCCAGAAATGTAAAGCCTCTTTGCAGGAGGGACCACTTTAGCCCTTTTGGGCACTAGTGGTTTCTTTCACTTGAAAGACCGAGCCTCGGGAGACAGTCACTTTCAGTGACATCATCACAGTGCTTCTGCATTGTGAAGACCATGGCTCAGCCTCCTCCAAAGCTGCAAGGAGAAGCAGCTCAATAGTAAAGGAAACGCCATGGGCGTCCAAGTGCAGTGGTGGTGGTTTTCAATAATTTAAACTTTTTGCAAGCCTTTTAAAATGCATGGGACCCACTAATCATAACATGGATTAAGAAAAAACAAAAGGACAGTAATCCTCATGTGAAATTAGATCTGAAACAGATGAAAACCAAATAAAACCAAGAAACAGGTTCATCCAAGCCTTTCAGGTAAGCCTAAGACTTGGGCTCCCGACTGATTTAAAATAAAGTAAAAAATCTCAAAATAAATTAGAAATACAACTAAGAGGGCTCTTATCTTATGTTTTTCAGGCTTATAAATAGACTTACAAAAACTATGTTACTGCAAGTATTATGAATATTTTTAAGGTAACAAACTTTACCACAACTGAATATAGTAGCAAGCTATGTCAATTAAATAAGAATGTGAATTGTTACAGCACATGTTTATGCCCTGTTATTCTCTAGGCATGGAAAGGATAATACAATGAGAACAATATTGAATATATGAATATTTTGAGATGAACCCAAAAACTCCTGTAAGGTAGGAGACACAAGTTGTGGTCCCCAATAGGATTTCATTTGAATGTTTTTCTCAGTATTTTTATTTAGTTTAAATAAAAAGAAAATGATACATTTTTATTGTTTTTTAGCTTTCAGGTTCTGATGAAGGGAACAATGCAGAGTCCTGAAATGTTAACATATACTGGAAGCTTAAGTTGTGGTATTGGAAATATATACTGAAAGCTTAATTTGTGGTATTGGAATTAAAGGCATCATTTTAAAAGTGAATATGAACTGCAAGAATATGCAGTGCAAGCCATATTGGATTCAAACACAAAAATAAAAACAACCAGAGACTACTTGTTTATATTTCAGAAATCTTTATTGCAATGGGTAGAGCAGGGATTGAGTTACTTTTGTGATAGAACATTTAGAATCACTGGTGTTTCAGTAACTCTCCCTCCCTTCATTTCTCATACAAGAGTTACTTTAACATTCTGAAGGGACCGAAAAGGTGTGGTATAGCTTCAATTTGTGGTCTGAATTGATATAATGGATAGCCTGGAATCTGATATTGAGGGTATTCATGAGCCTGATAGAAGTAGGGAAAGCCGAAAGGAGAAGAAGCATACCCTTGAATAGACATAGCCTGGTGTCTGGTACCCTGGTACATAATGGGGTTGATGATCAGGCATTGGATACCCCGGCAAAGGTACATTGGATATTATGGGTGCAGATAGTCTTGAACATTGCCCACAGATCCAGCCAGAGGTGGAGCTGAAGGCCCAGCAGGAGGTCCAGAAGGACAAGGCATCAGCCCCATAGGGACATTCAAAGGGAATGGCACTGGATCAGGCACATAAATGTCCAGCACTGGAAGATTCGGCACCTGGAGGCCTGATGGAAGGCCAGCCAACATTTAAGGAATGGCTGGAGTGCCAGACATACCCTGACCTGGTGAAGGGTCACCTGGTGAAGGGTCACTTGGCATCAGGGTGTGAGTAGAACCTGACAGAAAACCCACCATTGTCTGGGGAGCTGGAGTCCAGGATGGCAGAACCTGGTTGTTCAAGGGGACTTGAGTTGAGGAGGTCCCAGTGGAAGGTCCCTGGAGGGATTAACAATAGGCCCAGTGGGAGAACCAGGAAGAGACTGACCCAGCAAAGGAAGGGGAACCTCCAGATTAGTGCCCACCTCTGGCTCTTGATCTTCAGGAAAGCCCAGAGGGTCTGGTTGGGTCAGTGGCAGTGAGGAACCCTCTAAAGACTGTTGTGTGTCTGGCAGCTGGCTCAACTCAATGTTGGAGGTATCCTGCAATCCCAATGGGAGAACCTCAGCTGTGCTGTCCCCAGAGGAGCTGGGGGCAACTTATCAACTGTGGCCATGCAGACATCAGAAGAGCTAACATCTGACTTATCGGTCTGCATCATGCAGACAACAGTGGAGCTGGAGTCCATCTTACCAGCTGTGATTGTGCACTCCTCAGTGGGGCCAGGGAGCCACTTATTGACCTAGCTGTTGGTGATAGACCCTGAAGAAGATATGGGTCTAAGGAGCATAATAAGGGTTCTGTCATCCAAGAGAGCCCCAACTGCACCATGAATAAAGCAGACAGGGAGGCCGTGGGCTGCTCCAACACAGCGGTAGGAGACCGGGCAGTAGGGGTACTTACCAAAGTGGAGGCCCCTCCAGTGTCAGTGGTGCCCGATGGTCACCGCCAAGTGTATGGAGACCTATCCTGGCTTGTTGCCTCTCCTTGCCTCTTTTTCTTCTTTTTGGGTTCTGGCATTGGAGAAGAAGATTTTTCCCACAGATTCTGAAGCACGTTTTCCATCAAAGCTAGGCACTTCTGTAACAAGTAGGCTTTGAGCTTTTTCTGATGCCTAATCCTTGTGGCCTGATTGAAGGATTGGCAGGGTGCACAGTCCTTGACCCAGTGTTTGGTGCCTAGGCAGATCACGCAGCGGGAATGCTCATCCACATGCAGGATTTAGGTGCCACAGGACTTGCATTTCTTCTTTTTGATGCATCACCTAACTGTTCATGTTCCTGAATTGTACCTCCAATTATATCCCATGATATAAATTTGTCACTGTTATTTATTTGCTTCCCCTTTCTTCTGTATAGCCCTCAAGATCTCTGTATTAGACCTGTTTATACTGTATTTTACTGTGTAATTGTTTGACCTGGTGTTCTGATCTCTTTTATACTTAACTGGAGATTTGTGTAAACAGGCATTTTTGCTCACATACCTTTCAGTATAGAATAAAGATTGATTGAGTGATTAAAAACTGTACTGACAGACCTGAACCACAGCAATTCTGTAAAAATCCAAACTGGCTATACTGGATGCAACTTGCACAAATACTGCTTGTTCGGTCACTCTGGCTGCACTGTTTAGTCTGACTTTTGTGTATCTGGTCCACTCCTGGAAGCCTGTTTTTCAACCCTTCCTTGGCATGTTTGAAAACTGAACTGTCAGGACCAGACCAGATAGGTAAAAGCCAGACCCATTCATCTGGAGTGAGTGGATCAGCAATATTTGCACAAGCTGTGCCCAGTCCAGATTTCACAGCTCTGGTCCAGGTATAGTGATCTGGTTTTTACCCATGCTCCACTGTATGTGACTTAGTGACATACTGTACAGATGAATGCAGAGTCTAACCCATTGAAGGTTGAAGTTTCAGAAAACCATTATGCTAAAAATACCAAGAGTCACTCAATTCCTGATGATCTCCCACCCCCAAGTCACACTTAGTCCTCTATCAAAGTCATGCTCAAATATTGGTGCCTATACATCTATACCATTATGCTTTTAATGCCATCATGCCTCATCTGCTGCCATGAGCTCCCCATCCATGAAGTCCCATTCTGCTTGTGGCACCCCCCCAAAACCAGGTAATTTTCTGGGGAGCAACTCGTTATACCACATCAACTTAATTACTGCTAAACTCCTTATTTGTAAACATTTTGTTAATAAATTTTTGTTTTAGTATATCCATGGTCAGGAAAAATGAATTTGTAAAAGAACCCAAAGCCCCCATTTATCAGTTCATTTAATCACAATACAGCATGTTATGAACTGATCAGATTCAATGTGTAACCTAAGTCAAACACAAATTAGACACATACATGCCTTCCTATTTGCAAGTGACACAAATGTGGTTACTATCATTCAGTTGTAAACACCTATAGTCACAAATTACAGGCTAAGAACATTTAATAGAACACAAACAGTAGCCCAGAACTGCCTGCCTGAGAAAATGAAGTTGGTGTATTATTTGGAAACAGGCATCACTGGGACTCTTTGCTATGGAATGTCCTGCAAAGTAGCAGAATGACTGCTCTTACGATGCTGGTGGTGTCAAATTGCTTAATGAGGTGTTCATAGGGGCTGAGGGCACAGCAGAGCTTATTTGTTACGCAGAAAGCTCCAGGAAGTGTTTAACCCATTCTATTTCCAATAACTTTCTATGATGTCTGTACTATCCACTGATAACCTGACACAGAATGACTGCCAGAAGATAATGAGTTAACTTTCTGTGGGTTCAATTAACTCCTCAAGCCAGAGGAAAAATAGAGCTCTGCAGCTTCCTATACACATGCTGGCACCATTGTAATGAGGCTTCAGCGGAGGAATCTATTGTTAACACTCTGTCATATTGTTTGGTAGCAAAAATGACATCAGCCCTTTTCTGAATGCAAAACATCTGCTGGGCTGCACCCACAGCCATAAAAAGAAAATGGCCTGGGCCACCACTGGCCACCAGTTTGTTTATTTGCTTGTCAATAAAGAGGGATCAACAGGGACCTGGCTAGCCGGAACATCAATGTAACAGTTTATGAGTACATGTTATCGAGTACTAAGATAAATACAGTCTGAATAATGTCTCAGCTGGCACAAAGTCAATTTTCTGTAAGGCAAGGAGCTGGCTTTTGTTGTTCCTAGCCTGTCAGAACTGCTGTGTATCATGATAATTTATGTGTATGTTGATGTGTATTGTCTCAATAAAAACTTTTCAACTTAAAAAGCATTGATACTGTGTTTGCTGATTTTCTGGCTGTGTTGAAACTAAAAACATGCATTGACAATATACTCGAAAAGTGGTTTAAGATAGTATTGATACATGTAGAACTATATTAATAAGAGTGATTCTTAACAGTCTCACTTTAAGCTTTTATTTAAAAAAAAAAAGATTCTAGGCCCAACAGTTCCAAAGTAAGACCTTTCCAAAGATGATCCCTTTAAAAACAAATAACTTTGCACCAACAGGGCTAGAAACTTAACTGATGGTGTTGAGGGACTGCAGTTACTGTTGTTTTGGGAAGAGGGTATTGATCCATGATATTTGCTCCTGATTAATTAATAGTGTAGTATATGGCAACTTACCCCAGTAACAATGTGGAATGGTTTAGTTCACATCCCCCCTGCTGTTTTTGGGCTAATGGCATGTCTTGGGTGGATACTGGGTTTTAGAAAGTGCACAAGCAAAGTGTTAGTAGTTCTACTGAGGCCTGCTGATTAATCTGCTGTATGATTATTGAATAAACCTCAGAGCTGTCAGACTGTGTCCAGTCATTCCTGAACCAGCAATCTGGTAAGGAGCAACTGAAGTGAAATACTGTACGGTGTCAGAAGTGAACTTGCAGTGCTGCAGTTACAAGCAAGAAGAAATATGTTCGCTGCTAAGAAAAGAAACAAAAGACAGTATTTATGAGTACACAGAGCTTACTAAAATACTGTATGACACAATATTTTTGGCAGCATGGAGCAATTTTAGCCACCTCTGCCACTATTGCTGACTGGAAATCTTGCAGAAAACTGGAGAAGATGGGCACAGAGATTAAGTCTGTATTTCAAGGGGCTATATGATAAGTCAGAGGAAATTAAAATTGTAGTCCTGCTGCACACAATCAGGGATGAGGCCCTAGTGGTGTACATTACCCTCAATATCACATATGCTGACCTACAAGCTAAGAAAAGCAACTGAGCTTATGGAAGCATTTAAGAATTACAGTGAACCAAGAAAAAACTCAGTGTTTAAGAGGCATCAGTTTTGGGTCCACTTGTTCAAAGAGCACTCAGGTACAGACAAGTATGTCATAGAGCTTAGGCAAAAAGC
The DNA here is from genome assembly GCA_016271365.2 of Neoceratodus forsteri. NCBI lineage: Eukaryota > Metazoa > Chordata > Ceratodontiformes > Ceratodontidae > Neoceratodus > Neoceratodus forsteri. The sequence goes on along the minus strand of CM028129.1, from coordinate 1,395,857,958 downwards.
ACAGAATTGTGAATTTAGAGAGACTGAGGACCTAAAGATCTGAGATAAAATTGTCTTCAGCATCACCAACGACAGGCTCACAGAGAAGCTACTGGATTCCCCAGACCTCATGATGGCCAAAGCGGTGAACATATGCAGAGCCAAAGAGGTAACAAGGGCACAGGCTCAAGCGATGTCACAAGGGACTGCTGATAAGTTTATCCATGCTGTAGAACATAAAATTGTGGCAGGATGGTAAAACAGGCCAAAAACCAGACCGACAGCAACCAACTTGTGAGACACATGCACAAAAATAGAACATGTGCTGGAGGTGCGGCAAGGGGCATCAGCCAAGAACATGTCCAGCATACAGACAACAGTGTCACAAATGTAGAGGGGCTCAACCATTATGCAGAAATGTGCAGGTCCAAAAAGTTCAACAAATCTCATGAAAAAATAACCAGAGGAGTGGCAGCACTATTTGTAGGTGCTATAAAAAGAAAACAAGAAATGGTGCGGACACAAGTACAGATGAACACGGGGGCTGAAGCCAATATACTAACTAAAGAAGTGATTGCTCAGTTTCCATGTAAGGTGCAAATAAAACCGACCAGTACTATCCTAACAGCATATGGAGGAGCACAAATCAGTCCTGAAGGGGAAGTAATGCTAAAGTGTAAGACACAAGACAGAGAGGCCAATCTGCAGTTTTATGTCACTAACACATCGGGAGATTCCCTACTGGGTCATCAGGTGTGTGTTATCCTGGATCTGCTTCTCAAAGTAAAGGTGCTTAAAACCAAGCCACCAAGCATGAAAGAGGAACTTATCACACAATATAAAATGGTGTTTGAAGGCCTAGGAGAATTCCTAGGAGTTTACCACATACACACCGACACAAATCTCACTCCTGTAGTACTGTACATAGGTACAGGAAAGTCCCATATGCAATCCCGGACAGACTAAAACAAACACTAGAACAGCTGGAGCAAAGTGGGGTGATTAGCAAGGTAAGAAAACCTACAGCATGGGTAAATAGCCTTGTAAGTACCGAAAAGAAAAATGATGAAATCAGGGTGCGTTTGGACTTTAGAGACCTAAATAAAGCTATCAAAAGACATCACTTCTCTATCCCCACATTGGAGGATATTCAGAGTAAGCTTGCGGGGAAAAAGTTTTTCACAATTCTAGATGAAAAAGACGGTTACTGGCAGATTAAATTAGATGATTAATCTGCAGACCTATGTGCATTCAACACTCCATGGGGGATTTCACAGACTGCCTTCTGGAATAAGATCTGTGAGTGAAGTATTCCAGCAGAGAAATGCTGAACACTTCAGATACATACCTGTGTTTTAGGGATAGCTGATGACATGCTTATAGCAGCGGCTACCAAGTAAGAGCATGACAATATTCTGGGGAAAGTGATGGACAGAGCAGTTGACCTCAAGGTTAAGTTCAACAGAGACAAAATACCATATTTGGTGAGTGAGGTGAAATACATAGGGCATATCATAACTGAAAACGGGCTATGGCCTGATGAAGCCAAAGTAGAAGCAACAGCCACGATGCCCACTCCTGAAAATAAAAAACGCTACAGAGACTGTTAGAAATGGCTCGATACTTGGTGCAGTACATTCCAAATGAAACAAGCCTCACTGCACCACTAAGACAGCTACTCAAAAAAGATGTCATATGGCAGTGGCAGCCAGCACACAAAGAAGCCTTACAAAAGCTTAAGGAGACTATTTCTTCTGCAGCAGTACTAAAATTCTACGATCCAAAGGAGGAAACTGAAATCCAAGCAGATGCATCTAAGGATGGACTAGGTGCTTGTCTACTACAGGGGAACAAACTGATAGCTTATGCATCTAGGTCATTGTCCAGTGTGAAAGAAACTACACACAGAAAAAGAGTTGCTAGCAATTGTGAATTTCATCAGTATGTTTATGAAGGTCAGTGAAAGTCCAGCCGAATCACAAGCCACTGCAACCCATACTGAACAAGTCAATAGGAAAGGCTACAGCAAGACTGCAGCAGATACTGTTACAGATACAGAGATATGACATACAGGTAATATATACTCCAGGAGGAAAAGAAGTACTGATTGCAGATACCTTGTCCAGGGCAGTACCAAGAAAGCCAGGAGAGGGAGACATTGATCTAAGCAGTGAACAATTCATATGTTCAATCCAAGCAACAGAGACACTACCTGACAGCATGTTAGAGAGGCTAAAACAGGCCACAGAGAGGGACAGTGATTTACAATTGCTTAAAGAAATGCACCTCAAAGGATGGCCTGACAGGAAAAAACAGGTCAACATCAAAGTTCAGCACTAATGACCCATGAGACACAATCTATACGTAGAAAATGAACTCATAATGATGGGTGAAAGAATCATCATACCTAAAGAGCTGAGAACAGATACGCTACAATGACTTCACACAGCACATCAAGGAATCCAAAGGTCGAAGGTCCAAGCCAGAGCTGTGATGTACTGGCCAGGCATGAATCAAGAAGTAGAAATGATGGTTGAAGTATGCAGGCCTTGCCAGGAGCTCTTATCCAGCAACCATAAAGAGCTAATGCATCCACATGAAATATCTGACATGCCATGGTTAAAGCTTGGTGCAGACATTTTTGACTTTAGGGGACATTCCTACTTAATTGTAGCAGACTATTTTTAAAAATACCCTGAGGTTCTCAGAATGCCTGACAAGATACCAGCTACAGTTATTGCAAAATTGAAAGCTGTGTTTGCAAGACATGGAATTCCAAAGGAACTGGTAGAGGATCATGTACCATTTTCAAGTAATGAAATGAAGCAATTGCAAAGTTGTGGGAATTCAAAATAACTCATTCCAGTCCAGGATACCCACAATCTAATGGTTTAGCTGAAAGAATGATACAGACAGTAAAAATAATCTTCCTGAAGTTTATGCATGATCAGACAGATCTACATCTTATACTGCTCAGTCTTAGGAGTACGCCAGTCACAAGACTGAACTGTACACCATCTCAGCTGTTAATGGGCAGAATGTTGAGGATGACATTACCTGTAAATGCAAAGGCATTGCGATATGAAATACCTAAGGGTGCACATAACCATCTTAAAAGGCTACAGAAAAGACAAACAACAATGTGACAGGAATGCAGCTCCGCTTACTCCATTTAGAGAAGGGGAAAGGGTATGTATAGAGACTTCTAGTGGGTGGCAACCCACTACAGTGAAAAGAATCCATGAAGAGCCAAGATCTTATAGTGTAATTACACCTGCAGGAGACCAATACTGCAGGAATAGGAGACACCTGAGGAGGAAGTAAACAGTCGCGCTGGAGGCTGAACAGCAACAAGCAGGTAAGTCAACTGAATCTGTATTGTTACAAACAGTGGAGTCCAGGGACAATAGCCAGGAACAGAACACATGTCAAGAGTGTGAGCAACCTGAAATAGAATCTGTGGTTTTCAATGACACTTTACCAGAAAGTCCTGATGTTATACCTGTTGTACAGTCTACTTAAACAACCAGAAGAGGGCGTCAGGTTAAGGTTCCTGCAAGATTCAGAGATTTTGTCATGAATTGAGTCAGTGGTAAAGACTTATTTCAATAGGGCTGAGCACCAGTGACTTTAGACCCTAACTCATCACAAAGTAAGACTCAACCATTATGTTATTAGTGCTTGGAAATGTTTTTTCATTGATATACAAACCTAAATCAAGGTAATTGCTTTATTTTACTAGAAGGGGAGATGTAGTATATATGGTAACTTACCCCAGTAACAATGTAGAATGATTTAGTCCACACATCCCCCCTGCAGTTTTTGGGCTAATGGTATGTCTTGGGTGGATACTGGGTTTTAGATAGTGCACAAGCAAAGTGTTAGTAGTTCTACTGAAGCCTGCTGATTAATCTGCTGTATGATTATTGAATAACCCTGAGAGCTGTTAGAAGTTACTTACTGTGTCCAGTCATTCCTGAACCAGCAATCTGGTAAGGAGCAACTGAAGTGAAATACTATAAACAGTGCATTTGTGTATAGTCTCTCTACTTAGTCTATTTTGCCCTTCTGTATCCCTATTGCCATCCTTCTGGGCCTGATAACATCATATGCCACTTACCTTTCCTATTATTGTTCTCGTTTGTCTCAAATTTATTCTTTTACCTCCATTTTATAATCACTATGCTGTTAACATCTCTCATTTTTTCTCATCCCTTATCTACTTTTCTTCACCCCTTCACAACCTGCTGTAATTTCCTCTCTCTACTCTCTGACTGTTTCCCTCTCCTCTCCTCTCCTCCTTAGTTCCATCTCTCACCCACTCCCCCTGGCATCCCTTGTGTCAATTTCTTCCTGCTCCTTGGCTTCACCTAGAAGCTCTTTGGTGCCTTCTGTCCCATTTTCCTTCCTATTCTTCCTCTTTTTCTTTCTCTCTCTCCCTTCCCCCCCTTCCAAGCAGTATAATTGTGTGTTAAAACTCATTGTCAGTTTACTACTTTTGTTAGCAGGTGACATTGAGATTAATCCTGGACCAAGCACACTTTCACCTTTCCAACTTTTCAAAGGATTGAGGGCGGCTCATCTAAACATCTGCAGTCTTCTCCTGAAAATTGAACAGTTATCACCTATCACGCTTAATCTTTGACTGGATGTTCTAGTCATATCTGAAACCTGGCTCTCCTCTAAGGTCCTGAATTCAGCTGTAACTATACCTGGCTACACCCTAGTCAGGCAAGATCACTCTAAAAGGGGCAGTGGTGTTGCAGTATACATATCGACTAGGATCCAGTGTACAACTGTTCTCACTGTCTCCTCCCCCTTTTCCCATGAGTTGATCCTCCTTAAATTCTCCCTTCTCTTCCCTTCTCTAGTCCCATCTTTATTACTGGTGTTTACTGGTGCCCTAGTATATCCTCTGCTTCGGTTACTGAGCGTCTTTCCTCTATTTGTTCAAACTCCTTGAGTCGTGAGTTACTTATACTTGGTAACTTTAACTTAAATTGGATTGCCACTAATGCCAATAAACTTTCTCAAAATGTAAAGTCACTGCAGCTGACTCAATTACTTTCTGAACCCACCCATTTAAATTTCAGATCCTTAAACCACTCTCTGATTGACTGGGTCCTCTCTCCTCATCCTGACTGTGTAGTAGATGCAGGTATACTTCCTGATACAATCAGCAATCATCATATGGTTTATTGTGTGCATAAGCTACACCATCCCAAAGCTCCCCCTAAATTCATTTGCCTAAGGTCTTTTAAGTCACTTCATTTGGCCTCTCTCTCCTTGCTGATCTTTGTTCAGTTGATTGATCCCCCATCTCTACAGCCTGTAATTTAAATTCTGCCCTACATCACTTTCAGTCTAAATTCTTGACTGTATGGGATAGTCATGCACCCCTGCGTAGAACCAGAGTGCGGGGTTCAAATCTTCCCTGGATATCGGCTGAGGTACTTACTTGTCGCCACTTCAGAGGCCTTGCCTGGCATACTTTTCAAATCATTGGGTCCCAGTCTTCAATGACCCACTATAGAAGCCGTCCTAACACCTGTACCAAAGCCATTAGACTTGTGAAAGCTGAGTATTTTGGTTTCATTCTCCAAAACAACATAAATAACCCCTCCAATTTTTAGAAGGTTATCCATTCTCTTCTCTCCCCTCAGACCAAGTCTCCCCCTCCCACTCTAAAAACTGGTGACTCCCTTGAGTCACGTGATGTCTGGCTAGAAAAAGCAGCTCGCTTGTCTTTCTCCTGCTCTCCCACTCTATAAATCAACTAATTACTACTATTTAAGCAACTCAAAATATATTCAAAACTGGTGAGACAATGCCTTGGAATCTCAACAGCACTACAATTGCTTGCAAATGACTTTTTTCTTTGTGATGGAGGTCACAATGAAGCTGGAGCTTCCACACCATTTCCTGCTGCCTTCCCCAGACAAGGCTGCAAAGAAATCCAGGCAGCAGCCTGCTAAGCCTGCATCAACACCCTCCAGCAAAGCTACCATCACACCGCTCACAAAAGAGCGCTTCCTGATTGAAATGAAACTGCTACAGGAGGCATTAATGCTACTTACCTCTGAAATCTCATCCATTAAAAAGGATCTGGGGGACGTCTCTCACCAAGTGAGGGATACCGAAGCACGCACCATCTTGCTGGAGAAGTGGAAGTCGGCTACTGACCCTGAAATCATCTCCCTGAAACGGCAGCTAGATAAGATGGAGTTGAAGCTGGAAGACCTCTAGGGGCATAGCCGCTGCAACAATTTAGTGTTGCTGGGACTCCTGGAGGAGGAAGAGGGGTCTACACCTATATGGGGCCCTCTCTTAATGGGCCCTCATACATCGTCAAATGAGCCCACTGGGTGTTGCGCCCCAAGCCAGCCCTAGGCTCAACCTCCAGGCCATTCATCCTAAAACTGCTAATGTTTTTGGACAAGCAACACGTAATGATCAAATTAAGGGACATCCAAGCAGTGATGTGGGAGGGCCATAAAATCCGAATATCACAGGATCTGCCAGAGTCTGTTAGGCAGAAACAGGGCTCCTTTCACTCCACTGTTACTCACCTAATTCCTGCCGGTGTGTGCTTTCGTATGCTGTACCCCACTCAGCTACAAGTCTGGGTGCAGGAGAAATGGCACTCCTTTGATTCAAATAAGCAGGCAATGCAAGAACTTCAGCACCTTCTTCCTGAGTTGTTCAAGAAGTGACTCTCTCTTGTAGGTGAGAGAGGGTAAATCTTAAGGCTATTGCTGTGGTCCTTCTGTGTGTTCAATAGCTGGGGGCAACCAGAGGATAGACTTCAATAACCCTGTGTGATATCTAAGTCTGCTGGCTGAAGACTGCCTGTTTCTCCACTGATGGCATCCCCGTAGTACAATATTAAACAAGTATCATTCTGGCTTACTTGTTATTTTGTGCATCTTACCTGCAATGGGGTCTGATTTCTAAGGGCTGGAGGGGGCCTCTCGATGCAGCGATGTTGGACTGGATCTGGCAAGGATTCTACGGGATACCCACAGATTTTAAGGCCTTACAGCAGCCACTCTGATGCAGGCCAACAGCTCTTGATTATGTGCAGCATCGCGAGGTTCTGCTGCAACCAAGGCAAGATGCACATAATCCTGCTGCGCGAATATGCACACCATCGCAAGGACCCATTCAGCAGCTGGACTCATATGCTGCCTTTGTTCCTTACTTTTGTTTATCCTCCTCTTCTCTTTGTCTCTTTTCACTTAGCTGGGGCATGCAAACAAACTGTTTACAATGACTGGTGGAAATGATAATTGCCTCATCACTGTAGACTATTAAAGGGGGAGGTGGTACTGGCTGTATCATTTGAGGAAGCTGTGAATCTAAATGAGGAAGTACCAGAATCAGTGTGGATCAGCTGCCACACTATGGAAGCAGATATTTCAATCTACAGGAATCATAGGGGGCTGGATGGAAGCCCCTTCACCTTGCTTCTTTTCTGTGAGAATTATATATAGTTGTTGTTAGTTATACGAGTTTTGAAAATCAGGAGTTTTGCTAGCAAATTAGAGAGTTCTGATGTTTGTTCCTACAAAGAGATTCCTTAAGCTTATTGTTAGGGGGTGGGGGCGGGAGGGACAAGGGCCTTAACTGTTTTGCCTGGCAGCATCATGCACCAATCAAGGGGGTGGCCTTACCACCTCTCAAGCAATCATTGGTTCTAGGGCCCTTTGGCTAGTGCTTTGTGGTCTGGCATGGATGTTATTATGCAATATATGTTATGTTAATTCATGGGATATGGTGGGATGGGGAGGGGGGGTAAATGGCATTGTATTATGTTTTGTGTATGGTAACGGGGGAGTGGGGAGGGTTTCATGGTATCAGCAGGGGATCAGTTTTTCTTCTATTGTGTATCAAGTTCCTCAATAACAGTTGACAACATGACACATGGCTAATTGTTTGCATATGAATTCATGGAATGTTAAAGGGGTGCACAACAAAAGTAAGAGATGTAAAATACTTAAACACCTGCAAATGGTTACGCGGCAAATCTCCTTTTTGCAGGTGACATACCTGCTTGAATTTGAAGCAACCTTACTTAGAAGGCTTAACATGGTTCAAGTTTATGCAGCAGGTATGAGCACACAGAGTAGGGGGGTTGCAATTCTGATTGCTAGATCCCTCAGGTTTAAGTGTAACCAGTGTATCTGAGACCCACTGGGCAGGTATGTCTTTGTGATTGGCACTCTGGAGAGGTCTGACATAGTTCTTGGGTCCATATATGGGCCAAACACAGACACACCCTCCTTTTTTATAGAACTGGTTAATATCCTGTTGCCATTCCTGTCTGTTCCACTTTTGTTAGGGGCAGATTGGAACTTGCCATTCTCACCAGATGCAGACAGGACTGGCAAAGAGAGGGCAGGTCTGTCCCCAGCACAAAGGGCCATCAAGGACCTAATAGACAAACTGGGATTATGTGATCCCTGGAGGGTGTGACATCCCGATCAGCAAGAATACACATTTCGGTCTCTGGTTCATGGGACCTTATTCCGTATCGACTATTTCTTATTGAGTAAACAGCTTTTGGCCGGTCTCATGGAGTGTCAGATCTCTCCAGAGGTCATCTCAGATCATTTTTTGGTGAATTTCACTCTGTCATTATCGCCCACTCATCAAATAGACACGGCCTGGAAAACAAGCAATCGGTTACTAAAAGATGAGTGGGTGAGAGATAGATTTAGGCAATGCATTGCACAATATACCAAAGGCAAACTAAACTCCACAGGCCGGGTAGACATAGAATGGGGGGCTCTAAAATGCTTCCTAAGGGGTTAACTCATAAGGATCGCCTCCACAAGGAAACGTAAGAGGGAGAGACAGTTAAGGGAGTTACTGGTTCAAATTAGGGATCTGGAAAAAAACATCTCGCCTTCCTCCACTGAAACACACCGTCAAGAACTTATAAAGCTAAGGGCAAAATACAATGACGTGATCGGTGAAAAAGTGGAATATGCTGTCCTTAAATTTAAGTCATCCTATGTAGACCAAGGTGAAAAAGCAGGAAGACTGCTGTCACTATGTGTTAAGAAACAGGAAACATCCAGACTCATCAACGCGGTTCACTCTTCTAGAGATGTCTCTCTTAAGACGGACCCTAGGGACATTGTATCAGAGTTTGAAGGCTTCTATAAACAACTTTATAGTGCTAGGCCCGATTCCCCCTCAGAGGACCAGATAGATGCATACCTGGCAGGGTTGCCTCTACCTACCCTCTCTTCTGAGCAACAATCACTGCTGACCTCCCCCTTCATGGAGGAGGATAGAAGGTTGGCGCTACGTGCCCTACCTTTAGATGAAGCCCCCGGAATGGATGGATTCTTCCCAAATTTTTACAAGGAATTGTCAAGGATACAGTATTAAGGGAAGACCTAGGAATAACTTTCAGATCTGGATGGACTAATGACAGAAGACACAAATTACAACTTAACTTACCCAAATGGAATACAAATTTAAGGAAGCACTGGTTTACGATCAGGGTGGTCACTGCATGGAATGGTCTACCGGTATCAGTGGTAGAAAGTACTAGTATGGATATGTTCAAGATAAGACTTGATAGTTTTTATTCTGCTAAAACTGTACTATTCTGAATTACCTGGCAAACATTATGGATATAAGTCCCTTAGCTTGAAATTACTTATGATACTTATGATAGAAGAGCTGGTTCCATGGTTGCACCGATTGTTCCAATCTATTTTGGGTGGAGAATGTCAGGACCCCCGTCTTTTTGAAGCTCTGATTGTTGTTCTGCACAAGGAGGGAAGGAACCTGGAGCAAGTGTTGAATTACAGGCCAATTTCGCTTTTGAACCACAATATCAAAATTCTAGCCAAACTCATGGCAGATAGACTGGGTTGAGTTATGCCCTCTTTGTTCTGTGCGGAATAGGTGGATTTTATGACGAGCAGGTCGTTTTCAGATCACCTGAGGAAACTGAACCACATTTTCTCTGTATCCTAGGACAACATATCCCCTGTGGTGTTGGTATCTATGGACACAGAGAAAGCATTTGATAGGGTGGAATGGTGCTTTCTTTTCAGGACATATTCAGCCTACAGTAGGCAATCCCAATTTTAAGATTGGAGGTAACTATATTAAAGAATCATGGCTTCCGCAGATGGCAAGGGCCTCAATAGCTGATCTGCTGCATAATGGACAGTTTCTGTCCTCAGGAGACATTATTAGACGTTACAACTTAGGGGACCATTCAAGGTTCAAAGTATTTCAACTCAGGCACAAGCTGGCTAATTTCCAGTTAGTTCAAGAGGCAGAGAAGGTTCCTGCAGCTATTTAGCCTAGCAGCTGTCGAGCCCCACACAGTCTCAAATATTTATGTGAAACTCCTCAAGAGGGTGTACCCACAACTAGATGGCTCTTCTGCTTATTGGAATGCCCAGTTTCCAGACAGGGCACTTAACTGAGCCAAGATATGGAGGGGCACCCACAGATTCATATCTCAGGACAGGCTCAGACTGATGCAATTTTAGATTATTAACCATATGTACTTTACCCCAGTTTGAATGGCTAAGATGAGTAAATCCCCTTCTCCGACCTGCAGACGTTGAATGCAGGAAGAGGGCTCTTTACTACATATCTTTTGGGAATGCCCAAAGGTAGTCCAGCTTTAGTCCCTTATCAAACAAAAGGCTGATCCCTTGTTGGGGGTAGCTGACTATATTGAACCAGCTGCCTGCCTAATTGGGGACTATTCCTGAATATCTGTCACAGAGCGGAAATACCATTTGACCTTGATAGCAATGTCGGTTAAGAAACTAGTGCTCCAGCATTGGTTGGATAATGAGACTATCACCTACTCAGAATGGCTGCAGGAACTTCTAGTTAATCTCTCAGTAGAAAAGATCATTGCTAGTGTCCATAACCATTTACCAAGGTTTGGAAAGATCTGGAGTAAGTTGCAGACTTTATACTCTATGTAGCTGGGTGCATTTATCTCAGGTTGGCGCACCATCCTTGGAATAGAATGCTGATATCATGGTGTGTGTGGGGAGGAGGGTAAGGGGAGTGTTGTATGTTTGTTGGTCTTTGTCTGTGTAATCATTTGTATTATGTCATTTTGTGTGTAAAATGGGCCACTTCATGGCCATGTTTGAAATAAATAAAACGTTTTGAATTAAAAAAAAAATGGTGACTCCCTTATCTCTGACCCTTCTGCTGTTGCTAACTCTTTTAATTCCTACTTTATTAACTGTGCCTCTCTCTTATCCATTCCTGTACCACCCCCCTTCTTCCCTCTCCCCACCTTCTTCTCCTCCTTCATTTTCTTTCTCTTCTATGACTCCTTCTGTTTTCCTAAAGGCCATGGTTTTCCTAAATCCACTAAAGAGAGGTAGTCCTGATGGTCTTGACCCTAAGCTTCTCCTTCACTCAGCACCTGTCATTGCTCTTCCCATAATTTTACTTCTAAATCTTTCCTTCTCCTCTGCTACTGTTCTGATGTATGGAAACAGTTTACTGTCATACCTATTCACAAAGGTGGTGATCCTGCTTCTCCTGGTAACTTCCGTCCAATTTCTCTCCTTCCTACCTTGGCTAAGTTACAGAAAACACATTGTTCTAGCTCAGCTTACTTCCTTTCTTGACAATACCTCCTTTTTCACTCCCTCCCAGTTTGGTTTTAGGAAATCCCACTTCATGTCTACCTCCCTCCTAAGGCTCAATGATTCCATACTTTCAGGTATGGATAAAGTACTAATGACTTCTGCCTTTTTTGTTGATCTTATTAAAGCTTTTGACACTGTGGTGCATCCTCTCCCATTGGACAAGCTTAAAGCTGCCGGCCTTTTTGACTTTTCAGCCACTTGGTTTTGTTCCTACCTAAAGGCAGGTCTCAGGCTGTCCAGATAGGAAAATCCATTTCACCTTCACTTCCCATTAGCTTTGTCATCCCTCAAGGGTCTGTCCCGGGTCCTATTCTCTTTTCAATATTCCTAAATGACCTACCCTCTGTCTGTTCCTCTGCATCCATGCATATGTATGCTGATGACAGTTCTTCTTGCATCTGGCTCCTCTCCCTGTGACCTTATCTCCTGACTACAGTTGGATTTTGACAACATTCAGTACTAGTTCAAGGATAACCAGCTGTCTCTTAATGCCAAAAAAACAGTCTCAATGACTTTTGGTACCCATCAGAGGCTTGGTAAACGTACTTCTCCTCCACTATTTAATACCCTTGATGGTGCTAAAATTGAGGATGTCTCCTCCTTTTAGCACATTAGGGTCTGCCTTGACCAGCATCTTGATTTCTCTTTGCACATTGATGCAATTCACTATAAGCGTCACCCTAAGCTTGGTGCTTTGTACTGGAATAAAGCGAGTATACCACTCCCTGCCCGCCAAGAAATTGTACTTAAAATTATCCTTCCAATCTTTGACTATGGTGACTTAGTCTACAGTAGTGCCCCTAAACCCTCCCTTGCCAGACTGGACCCTCGTTTCCATTCTTTCTGCCACTTTGCTTTGTATTGCCCCTCTCGTACACACCAGTGCTGTCTTTACTCAGCTCGTTCTCTCCCCTCTCTTGATGCTATGCACCTTTCCCATTGTTTTTTTATCCAGATTCTGGTTTGGCACCCTTCCCTCTTATCTCAAAGCCCTTCTTTCCCCTCCTCCTACTTCCTCCTACCATCTCCACAATAATACTTTTCATTCTCTCATTATTCCTTCTAGAAAATCTATTGTTGGCCAATCTGCTTTTTCTTAACATTTTCCTAAACTCTTGTCCTGCCTTCCCTTTTCTATCCATTCTTCCTCTTCTCCGTCCTCCCTAAAGTCTCTTCTTTCTGGCTTTTGTCATCCTACCTGCAACTGCCTTTGACCCTTCCTCTTTTTCTTTATTCTCTAGTTTTGCCCTCTTCTTGCTGTTCCGCTATTTTTTCTTTCTGTATATATTAGAGAGTGTTTTCTTTTGCAGTTGCCTTCATGTACTATTCTGCCTTTAATATTTATGATTCTGCTTGTAATTATTATATTATTGTATTTTACCTTGTTATTTTTTATTGTTAGCTAACTCCTTCCCCCTTTCCCCCAGGACATATCTGGAAATGAGCTGTTTTAAGTTCAGTATGTACTACCTGGTTTAACTTTTAAATAAATAAATAAATAAAATAAAATAAAAGCTTGGTGTCAGATAAGTTAATAAAGCTGTACATGATGATGTTGCTGTATCTTCAATATATCACTATATAAAAACATAAAAAATTTCAAAAACTTTTTAAAATCTAGTTTTTTTTTATGTTATACATTGATATGTATAGACATGTATGGTATAAACACAAGTACTGTATTGTTATGATCTATTCATGTCAATTGGACTCCAAACCTTTCATTTAAAAATAAAAACTTATGTTCCTAAGCTTAACAGTTCAAACATTATAGCTTTCAAAATATAATTCAAGCTTATAAAATATGAAAAAAACTATTTTTGGAAATTGTCAGAAGATAACATTGATTGTTCTTTTTAAGAAAAAATACATTATTTTCTAGTTGTGCTTTATATTTAATATTCAGTGCATCATTTTTGTTATTTTATTTGGAGGGGGACTGTTTGTAGATAAAGTTGTGACACTCTTTGGTGAGCTGCCACTATTTCTGAGTCACTATTAATGACACTATTCTGTAGTTATATAATCACATGCTAAACATGACTGTTTGTAGCTGACAATACTGTTTTGTTTTTGCCTAGTGGCCCTCACAGCTTGGAAGCTCATGAAAAGCTTTTTTCAAATGAAATATTGCACTTACCTGCAGTGGAAAGCACTCCAAAGGCAGCAGCAGAACGGCTCTGTGAGGAACTTCCAAAGTTAAGTACTATTTACACTAGTTTCAAATTGAAAATATTTTTATGTCAATTTGGGTGATTGTGAAAGAGGACATTATTGTGTCCAGGAAGGTGTAAAATTTGTGTGGTATATGTTGGATGGGAGTCAGGACGGTCATTATATATATTTTTTTTGTGATTGATTAGCTCTGATGTAGTTAATTTTATTGCTATATTTTTAAATATTTCTGTGTGTGCCTTTTTCAATGTCTGATCTTGATGACCCAAGTGCTATTTCTGGGTATTTTGGCTGCTTTGGTAGGTGCTTTTTTGATAAATATTAAGTTTGTCTATTGATGTATATGTAACACACTGTAGTACCTCAGGTCTTATTGAGCCTTCCCTGATTTGTTTATGTTGTCCTATCATTTTGATTTGCTGATCTGTTGCTGGGGCAGCCTGTCAGTGGTGTGGGTTGTGATCATGTCTATTGTTTGAGGAGCTTTCTGGGCTGCTAATTTCTACTGGTTTAAAAACAACTCTGATTTTGTTTACTTTGCTTTTGTAAAGCAACATCAGGTGGGTCTTTTTTGTTAGTTGCTGGCTGTTGCTAAGCCACAGATGTTCTGGAACTGTGTTCTGGTTCTGTCACTGAATCAGAAGAAGCAGCACACTGAGTTCACAATTGCTCTATTTACATGTAGGCTTAGAATCAATTATAAGGTATTTGATTGCTGTGTAACTGACTGACAGCCTGCATACAAATGATATCATCCATGACAGAATGATTGATCTGGGAACTGACTGAAATGCCCCTAATTAGTGCACCGATTCCAGGGACTTCAATTTGAAAATTTCCTGCAGATGCGAGTGGAGTTGGAATCTACCCAGCGTGCAGACTCAGTAAGCTTGTACCACATTTACATGCAAGGTAAAATCGAACATATGGTAATCAATTACCTTGTAATCAAATATTACCCTATAGGTAAACCCATTCTCTTCTGGGTGCATTGATTGCTGCCTTTCATGTAAACGGGGAACAGACTTAGTAATTGATTACCTAGAATCGAAGACTAGGTAATTGATCGCCAATTCATGTAAACATAGTAAGATTTTACTCAGTCCACTGAGTTCCGGAATACCAGGAATAACATTCTAGAGTACTGTTTTCTAAGTCTTGAAAAGAAAATGTTGCTTGTAAATTGTTTTAGCATTTATATTAACCAAGGTTAAGGGAGGCCAAAAGGTAGGAGGGACTTGAACAACACCCTATGTAGGTAGAATATTAATGGGAGCAGCTGACAAGGCTTAAGGCAGGTAGAGAGTACTGCAGAGCAAGGTGTATTACATTGTAGGAAGGAGGTAGGAGGTTTTGAAGGAGAGCTAACAATAGGCAGTACAGAGCACAGGATTAGAGGGGAGATAGTCAGCTGTAGGGACTGTGGGATGCTAATCTTCTAGGCTATGCCCAGGAGGATGGGACACTGCCCCATATGTAGGACATTAATGGAGCTACAGATATAGCTTCTAGTAGCATGGAAAGAGATATCCACGCTGCATCACCAGCTGAGCTGGTACCCACAGGCACAACCTGCACCCACACTCCCCCACAGTAGAGATACTGTGAAATTACATTTTGCGAGTGAAACTGCTGTAAAATCCAAAATTTCACCATGTGAAACATTTCGCTAAATTCCGCCATTCTGCAAAATTTTTCGCAGAGTGCGAAGTTGCGAAATTTCAACTGCAGAACATGGAATGTTGCCACAAAATGCACAATTTCACCCAAAACAGTAAAATATTGCCTGAATTTTGCCATTCTGCAGCGACATTTTGCATGTCATGGGCAAAATTTTGCATTTTGCACCGGCGAAACACTTGAATTTCACAAACTATTTTGCATAATGAAATTTCGTAGTTTCGCACAGCTCTCCCCCAGAGGACCACTCACTTAGGGGGCTGGAAGGAGGTGAGATGGAGAAGGGGTAACAGGGGCAGTCACAAGGAGGTATCAAAATTCACCAAATCCTGAATGCAAATTGCTTTGCACTACTGAAGGGGTGCAGGTACCTGACTCTTATGTGGAGCTCTGAGCTCATCAGAAATGGTGAACAGGATGATTTGGTGGCACCCAGGGGAGAGGACAGGAAGAGGACAGCAAGCGGTGTCCTAGTAGTAGTAGTAGTACTAGAGGACTCCATGATTAGAGGGGTGGAGAAGGTGGTGGGGGAGGGCAGGTGGTGGCCAGGTGCCTTCCAGGTGCCTCAGTCATCTGGGATATGAATAGTAGGGGAAGACTGTAGAAAAGGGGAGAGGGAATTTGTGGTGCTGGTACACTTGAGTATCAGCAATCTGGAAAACAAGCTTATTGAGATAGGGAAGTGTAACTTTCAAAGGCAGGAGGACAGATTGAAGTCACTCTCAACTTCCTTGGCCTTTCCAGCGGTCCTCCCTGTATGGGGCAGGGAGATTGGAAAAGAAAGGATGAGGATGGGGTAGACTGAGGAATTTAATGGGCGGTTGAAAGGATGGTATCAGGAGGAGCGGGGTCCATTTTGTGGGAGACTGGGGGGCTTCTGAGACAGGAGGCTCCTCAAGGGCGATGGCCTTCAGCTAAGAAGAGAGGTGTCCACTGCACTTGGACAGACATTTGATGTCTATGTAAGTGGACATTTAAACTCAAAGTGGGGAGACTGATGCTGGGGGAACCACAAAGAATGGAGAGCAGGAAGGGAATCTAACTAGGACTCCTTAAAAAATGGGGGCTAGGAGCAGTGGGGATGAAACCAGCAACACAGGGGTCCATGATAAGTTAAGTAAGGTTGCTAGGGAATGGGGTTCTGAAAGCCAGTAGAGAGCAAGAAAATCAGGAAGTTAAGAAGAGAGGGGGAGGAAGAGGAGGAGCTGACAAGAGGGAGAATGGTACAGGCACAAGCTGGAAATCAGTCTACCTAAATGCCAGGAGCATATGAAAACAAAATTTGTGAGCTTCCAGGTGGTGGCAGAGGATGTGGGATTAAACCTTGTATCTATTGCAGAAACATGGTCCATCAGGAATAATGACTGGGACCTGGCAGTACCGGGTCATATCATGTAGAGATGAGATGGGGGAAGGGAAAAGGAGGTAGGATAGCCTTCTTTATTTATTATTTATTTATTTCATTTTGGTAACCGGGTAAACCCACTGGGACCAAACTTCCCTTTTTGCAGGGGCGACCCGGAATTAATGACAGATAATACAATCATTCAAGCAGACACGTACAGTGAGCATTTTACAAAGAATAAATGAAATACATAGTAGAAGTGAAAACCAACTGACTTGGGTTATTAACATTTAACATTTTGGCTATGGCACTGCTCTAACGCAGAAGGGCATACATTAGTTCAACATTTTAACATTCCTTACTAGAGCAATTGTGTGTAGGCTAACATTGGAACATCTCATTAGCACACCTAATTAAGGACATTAGTGGAAATAAACTTACACCACTGGACATCTGGCTGTGGGAGGTATAAGGTTATCTGTGATAGTACATGCATATATATTTCTTTAGGTGATATGCTTTTAGACCATATTTGAATGAATCTAGGAAGTTTGCCATTTGTAGGGGTGCTGGGAGGGCATTCCAGAGATTGGGAGTGGAGAAGGTGAAAGAACTGCTCCCCAGTGACTTCTTGACCCTTGGCACTTCAAGCAGTTTTTTACTAGAGGTGTGCAATAACCTAGTTGTGCGCTTTGGGACAAGAGACCTGTCAGACCAGGGGGATGTTGAGAGGAGGTAAGCTTGTAAGTAGTACATTGCACAGAGTACTGTAATCTATGTGGTAAGGTAGGTCAGTTTAGAGAGGACAGCACCTCACAGTGGTGTTTCCTATTCTGGGTCATAGCAGTGAAGTGTCCTATTTTATTTATTTCAAATTTTGGTAACTGGGAAAGGCACACTGAGCCGAGGTTCATTTCCAGGTGTGACCTGATTTTATAGTAGAGCAATTCCAATCTGTTGCTCCTAGATTTGTCTAGGGACTGCAGCACAGGGGCAGCAAAAATGAGATTGGGTGTAAGTACACTTTTCACTATGGCAACTCTAGACTCCTGGAGGAGGTGGTAGTTTATTCTATATAGTAATCCTAACTTCTGGTGAGTTGTTCAGGTGACCTGATCAAGATGTGATTTAAATGTAAGGGACTGGTCAAGGGTCACTCCTAGGTATTTGAGAGTGGCAACAACCTTGATGGGAGAGCCAGTAGAGGTTATGAGAGGGAGTAGAGCAGATCTGTCCTGACCTAAGCGTCTGAAACCAAACAGGGTTGCCTTTGTTTTCTTGTCATTCAGCACCAGGTGGCTCTCTAGGGTCCATTTCTCAAGAGCAGAGAAGTCTGTTTGTAACTGGGAACTGAGAGCCTTGACAGCCCTTGAGCTTCTGTAAAGAACAGCATCATCTGCATATAAGATGAAAGGACTGTCTCCACAGTTGTTCACCAGATCAGTGATGAATAGGGAAAGCAGCAGAGGACCTAAAACTGAACCCTGAGGTACGCCATCTGTAATTAATAGGGAACTCAACATGGCTCTGTCCCATCTGACCATCTGGGTACGACTTGTTAGGTAGTGAGAGAACCAATTAAAAACATGACTGTCTAGGCCTATCTGGTTTAGTTTTCCAAGGAGTAGTTTATGACTGAAAAAGTCAAAGTCCTTCATGAAGTCAATGAAGATGTCCCCTGTTGGGATACTGCTGTCCAGTTCATGCAGGACATGAGTAGTGAATTTAACTAAGGCAGTGTCTGTCCCATGATTGCACCTGAATCTATGTTGCTGAGGAGATGGCAGGTGGTGGAGCTCTAGGTAGTCCTCAGCTGGTTGTATACCAGCCTCTCTTGTATTTTGGACAGAGTGCAGAGCAGGGAGATCAGCCTGTAGTTGCCTGCATTTTCCCTGAGACCTCCCTTGTGGACTGGGACAACTATTGCTTCCTTCCATTTTAAAGGGATCACTCCCTCTCAGAAGGACCTGTTTATTAACACAGTGACAGGGGCCGCAATGGCAGAGGCTGCTGCTCCTCTCAGGAACCTGTGTTCTAATTTCATAAGCCCCACCAAACCGCCTGGTTTAATTTTCTTGAGGAGGGCTGGCACCTCCATTTGCGACACAAGTTTGAGGTGGAATTCAGGATGCAGGAAGGCAGGCAAGGAAAGGATTGAGGCAGTACAGGATAGAAACATAGAGATATAGACAGTGATGGCAGAAAAAGGCTGATGGCCCATCCGGCTTGCCCATTACACCCTATCAAACCTTGGGATCTATGGTACAGACAGAGTTCTAGCCCTCACTGTCCACCCCCTTGCTCCCCTCCTGACTGCTACCACCCTGAGCTACCACTAATCCCTGCACTCTGTCCCAGCTGTGAAGGAAATCATTTATCCTTTTGCATATACCGTCACCGCAGTGACTCCCTGATGGCGAAGACCATCACAGCAACAGGATTTGGCCAAAATCCGCATGTCGCTGTGATGGTCTCTGCACGGCCAGGGGATTGCCTTGCAGGGTGTTTCGCTCTCCCTGGTTCAACTCTGACTCGCAGTTAGAATCCTAGAGACAGGTGGTGCAGGGGTGGAACCCACCACATGGGAAACATGGAGGCATCCCCGACACAGCATTGCCAACACTCAGCAATGCGGCTGTCACTGTCAAGGATGTCTCCGTTACCACTGTCACTGCAGTAAGGTAAAACCATTGTTTTGGGCCCACCATATCAGCTGGCAGACTGTTACATGGCACAACCACCCTTTCCGCAAAATAAAACTTTCTCATGTGTCCCTTAAACCTTCCCCTGACGTTTCCACTCGTGTCCTGTGTTCTTGAACTGTTACTCATATTAAATAATGCCCTGCAGCTTATCAAGTTTATTTCTTTCAAGAACTTGAAGGTCTCTGTCATATCTTCCCTCTTGTCTGGTCTTTAGCGAATACATGTTCAGTACCTTGAACTGATCCTTGTAAGATCTATCCTGCTGACCCTGAATCATTTTGGTCATCCTACCTTGCACCATTTCCTGTCTGTCCTATCTTTAGTTAGGTGAGGACTCCAGAAATGGGTGCAGTACTCTAGGTGTAGCCTCCCCAGTTATCTGTAGAGAGGTAGTAATTTAAGCAATAATGCACAACAGGGTGTGGGTTGTGCTGGGATAACCTTATGCCTGGGTGGTTGGGCACGAGGCCATAGGCCGAGTGCATCCAATGTCCCAGAAGTGAGGTTATCCCAGCACAACCCACACCCTGGAGTGCATTATTGCTTTTATGCAATGGCTCATTGTTAGACAAAATACAAAAAAAAATAAAACAAGCATTTGTCAATGCTGAATGTTGCTTGCTTGTATGTGCTGCTTAGGTATTTGGAAGTGATAGTTCCATGCCTTCCTCCCAAGACATCCACTGTGCCTTTCTGTTCAGTATTCAGAGAAGAGTGGGAGGGGCAAGGGCCACAGCAGTACAGCAGTTGCCAAGGGGGTGAAGAGGTGGACAATAGTCCATTCAAAGGCAAGAGAGTCCTGCAGGAGCTCACTAAATTAAAGGCGGACAAAGCGATGGAACCAGATGGCATACACCCAAGGATATTAACAGAACTGCGAAGGGAGATAGCAGTACCTCGGGCAGCCATGTTCATTAAGTCATTCAACATGAGTGAACTGGAGGAGGGCACATGTGGTCCCTCTACACAAGTCCGGCAGCAGGGAGGAGGCAGGGAACAATAGGCCATTCAGCCTCACCTCAGTAGTGGGGAAGATCATGGAGACATTGCTTAAAGAAAGGATAGTGGGGTGGCTAGATGCCATCGGAGCCCAGGACCATAGACAACATGGATTCGCAGTGGGGACATCATGTCAGATAAATCTGGTTGATTTCTTTGACTGGGTGACAAAGGAAGTGAATCAGGGTGGGGCAGTGGACAACGCTTACCTTGATTTCAGCAAAGCCTTTGACACCATCCCATATAGGAGGTTGATAAACTAGCTGGGTAGGCTGGGCATGGGGGAAAGGGTGGTAAACTGGGTTAGAAACTGGCTAACAGACAGGAGGCAGAGAGTGGTGGTAAATGGTGTGCAGTCTAGGGAGAGGGGGCGGCCAGTGGGGTGCTGCAGGAATCGGTCCTGGGGCAGGTCTGTTCAATGTCTTCATTAGTAATATTGCAGAACGTCTGAAGGGAATTTTTTCACCAAATTTTCAACATAGCCATTTTAAGATCTCTGCTCATGAACAGTGTCACTGTGATTTTCTTAATCTGTCCCAAACATTGATTCACACACTGAATGTGCCATTGTGCACTACATGCATGGAAACACATTTTGGCGACATGTGAAAATGACAGCTGTACTGCTCATAAGGAGGTGTGGTAAAATGGCAGTGTTGAAAATCTGGAGACAAATATTAAAATTTGTGAACTTCTGTACGTCGTGGAACTGCGACAACACCTGCGCTCGTAAAACAGTCATTTTAGAATTTTCACCAAATTTTCAACATAGCCATTTAAGACCTCTGCTCATGAACAGTGTCACTGTGATTTTCTTAATCTGTCCCAAACATTGATTGCGCACACCGACTGCGCCATTGTGCGCTACATGGGCGGAAACATGTTTTGGGCAAGATGTGAAAAATGACAGCTGTACTGCTCATAAGGAGGTGTGGTAAAATGACAATGTTGAAAATCTGGAGTGAAAATATTGAAAATTTGTGAACTTACGAGCGTGCGTAGGAACTGCGCAACGCACGCTAGTAAAACAGTCATTTTTAGGAATTTTTTCACCAAATTTTCAACATAGACTTTTTTAGAGCCCACCTTATGAACACTGGCGGTGTCATTTCGTGTGGGGTCCCGAAGGTGATTTCGCGCAGTGACTGCGAAATCACCCTTGGGATCAATGAACGCCATGACAGTGCAAGAATTCATGAGGAGGGGTCCCAAAAACCCCATGTTGAAAATTTGGGCCCAAAATTCCCAAAAATGCCTGAGATATGCAATAAAGTTGAAAAAACCCTATCTATCCCATTATACAGCTTACCGGCATTTCCTCAATTCGTGGTCGGCTTTGAAGAGTGCAGACGTGTTCCTGGTCCACCGAAGATCGTTGCGCTGAGCTCCAGAAATAAGTATGGGGTGAAGAAGGGTGTGAGGAGGCAGAGTGCGCAGTGGGTGGGTGCGGGTTGTGGGATGGGGCAGGGAGAGAGCTGAGGGACAGTTTTGTATTTACAGGTTTTTATTTCCTAAGGCGGCAGGGATGTTTGCCACGCTGGGGTGGGCTCCCAGCGTGGCAGCTGGAAGGATGTTGGTGGGGGACAGGAGCTGATGGGGGATTGAGCACCCCTGTCAGCCATAACATCATTTTGTCAAGCTGGGGTGGGCTCCCAGCGTGGCACCTGGATGCTTGGGGGGTGTGCAGCCGACTGGGGATTAGGCACCCCGTGACCCAGTCTATTATAATTTTGCCATGCTGGGTGGGCCCCAGCATGGCACCTGGATGCTTTGGGGGGGGCGTGCAGCCGACGGGGGATTGGACACCCCCATCAGCCGTACAGTGTGGGGGGGAGGGGGAAGGCGTATGAGCACGCAGTGTGCGTGCGTGCGCGCCTGTGTGTGTGTGGAGGGGGGAGCTCTGCTCACTGAAGCAGAACTCTCCCTTTCAACTGTATGCCACTGCATTTTCAATGCTGTCATAGACAGCTGCAGCAGTGATTGGGGAACTGGGGCAGCGCCTGCAAACACACTGACTGCATTGGAAGACAGGTGTCACACCTCCGAAAACTCGGATGATGGCACTATGTTTCTTGCACATGCGTGCAAGCAACATAAAAATGTTTTTAGTAGATTTTTAGTGTGGCAGTATATCTCTGTTCCTGAAAAGGCTGGCACCCAAATCATCCAAGTCGTCATCCAAATGATCATCATCCAAGGCATCCAAAGCAATGCAGTGAGGTTGTACTGAAATAACCTCACTGTGCCAAGGACACACTGACCAATCAGAGACCAGGAAATTTTCTTGCCATTGTATAATAAGCAATAAGGCATGACAAGGTATGCGTTATCATGTAATAACATCACTCCTGGGGTGGGTTGAAGCATGAGGTGAAGCCGAGTGCTTCCACCACCCCAGGAGTGATGTTATTACACAATAACACACACCTTGGAGTGTCTTATTACAATTATACAATGGCTCAATGTTATAAAAAATAAACAAAACATTTAAAATGTTTATAGTAGATTTTTTGTGTTTCTGAAGAGAAAAAAGCAATTAAATGCAATGGTCCAAGTGGTCCAATAAATCCATACAATAATGTTATTGTGTAATAACATCACTGTCTCAGGCACCCACTGACCAATCAGAATACAGGACATTTCCTTGCCATTGTATAATTAAGCAATAATGCACAACAGGGTGTGAGTTGTGCTGGGATAACCTCATGCCTGGGGTGGTTGGGTACGAGTGCATCCAGCATCCCAGAAGTGAGGTTATCCCAGGACAACCCACACCCTGGAGTGAATTATTGCCATTATACAAAGTCTTGATTTTATACAGAGCAAAAAAATAAAAAAAAAACATTTTTAATAGTTTTTTTTTCTTATTTTTCCAGTGTGGAAGCATATTTGCTAGAAAAAGAGTTCCTCTTCTATGTTTCAAATACACATATTTTGTTTTCTCCACTAGGTGGTGGTGCTGCTGCCTGATATATGTTGTCTGCCCTGTCACAGCAGCTTTTTTTGCTGTTGTGTTTGTTCTTTTCATCCTGTTAACAGTGATCACTTTGCGTGCCCACCCAACCAGCGGTACTACCGTGCAGTGTTTGAAGCGGTGCAGTTTGGCAGCACTGCCGTTTATTTCTGGCAGCCGAACAGGAGCAGTAAGCATGAGCACTGCGATTTGGATGTGTGGACATGGTAGCTCCATTACAGTTTTGAGTGCGGAAAGGAAGAGCCAATGTTATGGCTTCATTTTACTTTGTAGTGCTTTAATTAATTTGAAGTGTGGGCGGTTGTTATCTGGTGTAAGGAGGAGCAGGAGGTGTTGCAGTTTTGAACTGTGCTCGCACTTACAAGGATTGTGGTTCGGCTTGGGGACTTGGAAGTCACTGTTAGGGCTTCATTTTATTTGTTAAATGAAGCGATAGTACATTGGAGCTCTGAGGAAAATGTAATTGCATTCACTTGCACTTGAGCAAGGAACGTCTTGGGACAATACGGGAAATGAAAGATGTGTCACTGCCAAGCCAATACTGCTGAAACTGCAATGGATTTGACAGTGCACACCAATGATCAGGCACTCTGGTCATGGCAGCAGTTCTGCTTTGCTGATGAGGTGTAGCTGGACTTCCAAGAAATGAACCACTCCAATGGGCACTTTTCATTTCTTTCTGTAGCCCGAACTCCTGCCATGCGCATTAAAGTTCACACTAATGTGCATGGCCAGAGTTACAGCCTGTCTTCACTCCTCTGACCCCCCCCAAACCCAAAAGCTTTAATGTTAGTCATGATGTGGCTTTCTCTGCCAATGCTCACTTCTCAGCCCCATCCCTCACCTCAACGTAGCCGCGATGTGGCTTTCTCTTCTCTCTCCTCCTGGTGCTTGCTTTTCTGCACCCCCCACCTCAACATTAGCCGTGGTATGGCTTTCTGTTAAAGCTGACATCGGGGCGCCCAATCCCTGTGTTGGCAATTAAAGGAAAACAGCACCACCACTAAGGGACACTGGGAAGCCCACTCCCAGTGTCCCTATATCTGTACCCCCAATACTCTGGGAAACTGGGAAGCCCACTCCCAGTATCCCCATATCTGTACCCCCCCTTTAGAAATGGCCAGACTGGGTGTGCCAAGGGGTCTGTATCTTCTGTCACAGTCTGTGCTATGTTTACCTTGCAAAAAAGAAAATGGTCCCCCTATTTTATTTTTATATACCTGAAAAAAAGAAAATGGTCCCTCGTCATCTCCCCGTCCCCATCCCTCCCCTATTCCGGCCCTCCCGCTGCTCACCCACCTCCCACACCCCCACCCTATGCATACCTCTGGAGGTCAGTGGGTGTCATCTTCTGTGGACCGGACACATCACCACTCTTCTTAGTTGAACTGCGAACTGAAGAATGAAGGTAAGCGCTGTATAATGGCTGTCAATTGAGGTTTCAACTCATATTGATATCTCTGCCATTTTTTGGAATTTTTGCCCCAGATTTTCAACATACCCTTTTTGGGGACCCCACCTCTTGTACACTGGCACTGTCATTTCGTTACTCAGTCCCAAAAGGTGATTTTGCGGTCACTGCACAGAATCACCTTCCGGGACCAATTAAAGAAATAACAGTGCCAGTGTTTATGAGGAGAGGTCCCAAAAAGCCCATGTTGAAAATCTGGTGAAAAGTATCCCAAAAATGACTGCATTATGAGCATGCATTGCGCAGTTTCTACCCATGCTCCTAACTTCGCCAAGTTTTAATATTTTCATTCCAGATTTTCCACATTGCCATTTTTTCACACCTCCTCATGAACAGTACAGCTGTCATTTTTTCACATGCTGCCTGAAACATGTTTTCACACCTGTGGCGCAGAAAGGTGCAGTTGCTGTGCGAAATCAACTTTCATGCTGGATTAACAAAATCACAGTGTCACTATTCATGAGGTGGGCTCCCAAAAAGGCCATGTTGAAAATTTGGTATAAAAATACCCCAAAATGCCCAAGTTAAGTGCGATCATTGAAATTTCGCTATGCATGCGTGTAACTTTGGCATATTTTTATATTTTTTCATTTCAAATATTCAACATTGCTAGTTTTTCACACCACCTTATGAGCAGTATAGCTGTCATTTTTCACATCCTGCCCAAAACATGTTTTCCCACCTGTAGCACCTAATGGCGCAGTTGTGCTCAAAATCACCTTTCGGGATTGAGTAACAGAATGATAGTGCCCCTGTTCATGATGTGGGGTCCCAAAATGCCCATGTTGAAAATTTGGAGCAAAAATACCAACAAATACCTGGGGTATTAGGGTTTCCAACTGTAACGCTCCACCCCCCCCCACCCTGTAGAGACTGACAAGCATCAGGGGTGTGCCTTGGGGTCATCAGCTGTAATGCTCACACCATTCAACCCCCACCCCCACCCTGCAGCCAGTGACAGGCATCAGGGTGTGCCTTGGCATCTTAGGCCCTAACATTCACCCCAGTCTCCTATACTGCACCCATCTCAGTTTATTTCATTATGAAATGGGGTGAGCATTAGGGCTGAAGACCCCAAGGCACACCACGATGCCTGTCAGTGTCTACAGGGTGGGGGTGAAATGGTATGAGCATTACGGCTGATGACTCAAAGGCACAACCCCAACGCCTGTCAGTCTCTGCAAGGTGGGGGTGGGGCTTTAGGGTTGGAAACCCTAATGCCTCATTAAGGAAGTAAATCAGGGAGGGACGGTTGATGTCACCTACCTTGATTTCAGCAAAGCCTTCAACAATGTTCAACATAGAAGGCTGATTAACAAGATGGGCAGTCTGGCCATGGGGCACAAGCTGACAAACTGGGTTAGAAACTGGCTGACAGTGGGTGGTGGTAATGGGATCCAATCTGGGGAGAGGGGGTGACCTGTGGGGTACAGCAGGGATCAGTCCTGGGACTATTTATGGTCCAGCTTCCACCATGCAGCAGCTGCTGCTGTCACTGCTGCCTCCTCTCTCTCCTCCGAATCCAGTACAAGTACCAAACACCACTGCAAAAACCTGCAAGTGAACATTTGGCATTGACAAATGCTTGTTTTTATACTGTGGCTGGCAGGGGATGTTAAGCCAAGTCAGCTTCAGACCGAAGTGAGCAGGGACTCACCGCTGTTGCAGTTGGGGAAGGAAGTATGTCAGTGGGCTCACAGTCGCATGCTGGCAAGCAGGGAGAAAGCTGTTTTAGAAAATGGGTTTAGAGATTTCAGGACTCTGATTGGCTGATAGCCCTGGAAAGGTGGGCATCTATCAGACAACAGAGCCCAGGTATTAAAAGTGCCAGTCCCAACTGACCTGATAACCAATATCACTGTGGCCATAGAATGTTCAATTTTAAGTACCGACCATTTTTTTTCTCTCACTTAGCGAGAGCTCACACCCAGCCCTGGTCCTCCAGTCATCTCCCTTCCCCTCCCATTTAGCCAGCCTACCGCCACAACCCAACATCATTTTTTTTCCTCATCCCTGTGCTAGTTCGAGACTAACTGCCATTCGTTCCCACTTGGTAAGCGGGACAAAACACCAACTCAGCCACGACACACAAAATGGCACTACTGTGTCCACCACTGAAATATCAGTTTCACCACCCACACACACACTTCATTGTTTTTTTTTTCTTGATTTTTTTAATGAAAAGGCTAAACGGAAGCTCCTGAAAGTACGGGGGGGCGCGGGGGGGGGATGATCTGCAGTGCAGTATCGCGTTCTCGATATAAATTCACGGACCTTCCGTCCGTCCTCAGTACCTGCATAATGTAGCCTCTTACCTGCCCATCACCACCACTGCTCAATCCAACTCTCCAGCTCCAGTCCTTTTTTTAAATTCTTACTCCCCTGCAAATGGAACAGCAAGAAAACCCAATTGTACCTGTTCTTAGCAGCTTAGTTGACCAGTCCTACAATCGCGCTTATTGGGACGGTAATAAAATACCGCTCTCCAGTCATGCTGCACTCACCCGTGGGCCTCCCCGATCAGTCCCTCTGCTTCAAAATATCAACCATACTGAAACAGTTTTTTTTTTTAAAAAACAGAAAAGGCGGACGCTGGTAAAGTCAACGCTGCTCGCTGGCATCACTTCACCTGTTGGTCTCTGTTCTGCTCCCAATGTCTTGAACATGTAAAACCCCTCTCCTGCTGGTGTTGAAACAAAGGCAAGAATGCATTTTAAAAAAGAACAGCATTGCTACTCCATGAGTGATGGTGGTGGTGGGGGGGGGGTGATGTTGGGACAGTCTGGTAGCAAACACTAAAGGTAAACACTGCAACTAGCTGTGAAGGCATGACATGAAATCCAAAGCCTCAGCAAATCATACAACAGTGCCATCTAGTGACCATGAACATCAGTAACAGCATCAAAGGGACTACTTTACACAAAATTAATTTATTAATAAATATTTAATTATCTACACTAATTTTAAAAATGTTATTAACAATTTTTTCTAAAATACAGCCTAAGATGGCCATTTTCTAAGCACAATAATACCCTCCAGGGTGGGCGGTATTGGCAATACCGGACCTTCCAGGGGCTATAAGTCCCTCCGCCTCCGGCGTCGGGCCTCATCACACCCTGGGCGTCCGGTGTGCCAATACCGCCCACCCTAATCGAAACCAATGTGCTTACTAGTTATGGCTTTTTTTTTTAATTTATGTTAAATGTTTTACTTGCGTATTATGTTGGGGGCATTTGTGTTCAAAACAGTGAAGGTAGCTATTGGCAGGTTAAAGTCTGTGGAACATCAGTGGGACAGAGCGGGGAAAACAGTTGTGTGCAGTGATTTGTATCTGGGCATCTTCATGTGAGACTGTCATGTGTGTGTCTGGACTTCATACAGTAAGGTTATACTCAGATAACCTCACTGTCCCAGGCATACACTGACCAATCAGTCCAGGAAACTTTCTTGCCATTGTACAATGCATCTTTTCTTCTGCTGTTAACACACCTTCTGATACACCTCACCATCCAATTTGCCTTACAGTAGCCCCTGTTACACTGGTTTGATTGTTTCATGGAGTTATGAATAAGGACTTCTAGGTCTCTTTCCTAAGTGGTAGTACTCAACTTTACCCATCCCATCAAGTACTCTGTCCTAGGATTCTTCTTCTCTAAGTGCATCACTTTGCACCTTTTGCACTTGAATTTCAACTGCCAGACCTTAGACCACTTCTCTAGCCTTTGCAGATCTTCTGCACCTCCATAATCCCATCATCACTCTTCACCCTACCACAGAGTTTAGAGGGGTCCATCAGGGGAAAAAATAAGGAGACAGAACTGCTGTGGTTATACTATAGCTCACAAAACATTGGGAAAGAAGTTGTGCATGAGGGTGGTGTATAGATATGCATGACAGGGAGACGAGGAGGATAAGGAATTGGGGCAGAAATTAGGAAAGGAGACAAACAGGGGGAGTTAGTGGCTATGGGGGGATCTTTTATTTTTATTTTATTGAAATCTAGGATTACAAATACCTTTAAGCAGGAACTGCTCGTTTACAAAGGTTCCACGTCGAAGGAATGGGGATTATACATACATACAAAGGTCGACATAATAATACATAGTTACGCAATAAAAAGAAGCAAGAGACTGAGGCTTAGGAAATTCCAGTAATTCAAAATGTGCCATATGTTAGGTAGCATGACATACCAGCCAAGAGCAATCTTAGAAATAAGCACTGCAGGTGAGGGGAGGTATGCAGGCAGGAAGGCCGTTGTCGGACGGTAGAGGTTGAGGTAAGAGCTCTAAAGGGAGGGAGGGAGGATAAAAGTCAGGAAATGCCCAGAGGGAGGAAAGGAGAGGGGCAAGGGGGTGGGCAGGTGAGGCAAGTAGAAGGGGGCCAAGGCGGGGAGAGGTAGCTGTCAAGACTGAAGTGGAGGGCAGTGAGCGGTGGGTCCCTGATTAGGCAAGGCAGTCACAACGACTAGTTGAAATTAGATGAAGTCAGAGTTGTCTCTTAAAAGGGCCAAGAGAAGCAGCAGTAAGAGTTTCTTTGTTGAGAGTATTGTACCACTGTGATGCTCTGTGGGCAAAGGCCCTCTGGCCCATGGTAGTCCGGCATCTGGGGGCAAGGAAGGTGAGCTGTTGTGAATTAGTCAAGAGTAAGTTGATTGGAGAGGACAAATTCAGGGGGTGGAGGAGAGGTGGGGAGAAATTAAAGGGGCAATTCTCAAAGCAATCAATTAATGCGTGATAATGGCTACTAAGAACAATAGGAACAAGTGACCTATCTGGTTCTCTAAGAAGGTCAGGGAGGCAAAAGGGCCCAAAAAGGGCCTTTAGTAGGTACAAGGAGAAACAGGAGAAGAGGATTGGAGCAAATAGCAAATAAAGATGATGGAGGCCAAGAACGCAGTCAGGGATGCAAAAGCAGACACAGATGTGTATTGTGGAGGGTGTCAGGGAGGGGAAAAACGATTCTTCAGGTGCAGCAAAGGAAAAAAGGAAGACAAGAGGGGGAATTGCTAGGCTGATGGAGGGGGCAGAGTAGTAGAGGAGAACAAGCAGAAAGCAGCTGTTCTACATGACTACTTCTGTTTACTATTCACAGTGAAGGATAGTGGGCCTTTACCAGAAAGCAGCAACAATGCTGCTGTAGGGGTGATTCCAGAAATGGGGCAGGTAGCAATTACAGTAGAAAGGATTAGAAAAAGGTTTCAAGCACTGAAAATAGATAAGGCACCAGGGCCTGATGAGATACTGAACAGACTGAACCCCTGACAGGGCTATTCGATAGCTCACTACACTTAGGGGTGGTTTTAAGAGATTGGATAGCAGATGTGGTGCCACTCCAGAAGGGAGCGAAAAGGGAGGAATGGGAAACTTACAGGTCCATCAGTCCTACCTCCATTGCAGGAGACCTGATAGAGGCACTAGTCAGAGCAGCCCTAGTGGACTACCGGTAGAGAAATGAGCTCCAGGATAATAAGCAGCACGGGCAGGGATGACGTACCCCCTTTCCCCTTCCCTTGAGGCAGCATAGCGTAGTGGTTAAAAGCACTGAGCTGCAAATCTGGAGACCTGGGTTTGAATCCCATCAGCTCCCACTTGCATACTGTGTGACCCTGAGCAAGTCATTTAACTTCCTTGTGCTCCCAGGTTGCACCTGGAAACAAGCTCTGGCTTAGTGTGCCTTTCTGGTTAAACAGTTTCCCCTTTCCTTATCAGACCAACCTCATAGTATTCTTTGACTGGGTAACAAGAGCGGTGGATAAGGGACAAGCAGCACATTTACTCTACTTTGACTTCAGCAAGGCATTTGACTCTTTGCCACAGAAGGTTTTCTGAAGAAATTAGAGGATATGAGCATAGCAAAGGACCT
Source organism: Neoceratodus forsteri (assembly GCA_016271365.2). Classification (NCBI taxonomy): domain Eukaryota; kingdom Metazoa; phylum Chordata; order Ceratodontiformes; family Ceratodontidae; genus Neoceratodus; species Neoceratodus forsteri. The sequence goes on along the minus strand of CM028129.1, from coordinate 1,395,827,111 downwards.
AGTGGAAAGGTGGGAAGTTGATTAAGGGGGAGACACCAGAAGGTGGTGGCAAACTGAGTAAAATTGAGGGACAGGAGCTCACAAGTGGGGTACTGCAGTGGTCAGTCTTGGGATCAGACCTTTTCAATATTTTCATCAGCAACATAGCAGAAGAAATACACAGCAAGATGTGTCCATTCTCAGATGACAAGAAGCTCTGTGGCAGGGTAGATAGAGAGGAGGGGGGGGAGGGAGTTGCATAGGGACCTGAAAAGGTTAGAATGGCAGTTCAAGGTTTGACCATTAAAATTTAATGCCAAAAAGTGCAGGGAGATGCACATAGGGAACAGGAACCCTAGGATGTAATGCTGGATGAGAGTGTTATGTTGGCCACTAATTCAGAGGAAAGGGACCAGGGAGTTATCACAACTAACTCTCTTAAACAAACTAGCCAGTGAAACAAGGCCTACAGCAAGGTAACCAGAATTCTAGGGTGTATTGGAAGGGGTTATGATAGCAGGAGGAAAGAGGTCATACTACCTCTCTATAGATCACTGATGAGCCCCCATCTGGAATATTGTGCCCAGTTCTGTTGAAGTCACTTGAGAACAGACCGTCTATAGATGGTGCAGTATAGAGTGACCAAAATGATTCAGGGCCAACAGGGCAGATCTTATGAGGATCAACTCAGGGCACTGGAGACCAGAAGTGAGAGGGATGACATGATAGAGGCCTTCAAGGTCCTGAAAAGAATAAAGAAGGTTAATTGTGGTGAACTATTTACAATGAATGGTGTGTCCAAAACATGGGGACATGAATGTAAACTGGTGGGGGGGGGGGATTTAGGAGGGATGCAAAAAAGTTTTACTTTATACAGAGAGTAGTTAAGCAGTGGGACAGCTTACTGGCAGAGGTGGTGGGCGCAAAAACCATTAATGGATTGAGGTATGGCTGGGAAAGAGTAAAGGGCTTCATAGTTACTCAGGGGAGTCACAGTAATGCAGGGAGAAAGGGGCGAGGTGACGGCGAAAACCCCATCTAGACAATAGGTCATGAGGTAGGCTATGGTAAAACTGGACAGACTAGATGGACCAACAGTCTTTTTCTGCTGACATTGTCTATGTTTCAATGTTAATACTACATTGTAGGCATTTGTAGAACATTGTGATTAATCAATCAATCAATCAAAATTTTTATTTGTCCAGGCGAACATCATTGAGCAGAGCTCTTTTACAAGATGGACCTGGTTAGAACAGGGTCAGGGTATCATCCAACATAAAAACATATAAATACATGTACATAAAGTATATAAACACATTCACATTGGTGCAGTATTAGGAGATTCAAATGATAAGAAAAAGGGAGAAAAAGAAGAACCATAACAGAGTATCCAAGTACAAAGGGGTCAGGTCCACCATTCAAACCTTAATTACATAAATACAACTGCATATAATCCATGTTCACTGTAGAGAAATACCAAATAGTCCATTTACCAGGGGCAATCACAAGGACCAGCCATGAAGATGGCATAAGGGAACCGCCAACTAATGGCAGATGTGGGTACCAGGAGGGGTATGTAATGTATGAATGAAGGATAACATGGTGAGATGTGTAGTCCCATGGATAGGAGGGTAAAATAGAGGAGGCGGTGGGGGCCTACGGGGAAGGGGGAAAGGGGCGGTAGGACTATTATAGTTTGATTGCGTGTATGTGGTGGACATATCCTGTGAAGGGTTGTGAAGGGAAGGCTGGAGAAAGTGGGAAAGTAGGCCAGTATCAAGAAGGGAGACAGAGTCATCACAATGTTACAGGTTAACATGATGACAGACCAGGGTCATGGAAAAACAATTGCACTATTCATTTCTGGTACAATGGTACAGGTTAGCATGATGACAAACCAAGATCATGGAAAACAACTGCACTGATCATTTCTGAGACGAGAATATAAGAGCTTGAAGGATGAGATGCTGATGGGTGATCTTAAATTCAGCTTTTTTCGCAGTTTGTTCCACAAGGAGAAATATAGAAACGTAGAGGTTGACGGCAGATAAGGACCGCAAGGCCCATCCAGTCTGCCCATTTCTTTTTCTACCTTATAAATGTGCCATCGGCCTTTGCTCTGTCAGTGGCCTATCTATTCATACTCATCTGTATTGCTCCCTTATGCCTATCCCATACCTGTTTGAAGCTCTGCACTGTATTCATATCCACCACTTCCTGAGGTAGGCCGTTCCATGCATCCACCACTCTTTCTGTGAAAAAGAACTTCCTCACATTCCCCCTTAATTGGCCTTCCTCTAATCTCATGCTGTGTCCTCTTGTCCTGCTATTTTTCTTATATTTAAACATGTTAGACTCTTTCACCTTGTTAATGCCCTTAAGGTGTTTGAATGTTGCAATCATATCACCTCTCTCCCTCCTTTGCTCAAGTGTATATATATTGAGCTCCGTTAATCTGTCCTCATATGTCTTCTGATGCAGTCCCTGCACCATTTTGGTTGCCCTTCTCTGGACTGCCTCTATTTGGTTACTGTCCTTGTGAAGGTGTGGCCTCCAGTACTGCACGCAGTACTCCAGGTGGGGCCTAACCAGTGTCTTGTAAAGAGGGATTACTACCTCCCTCTTATGACTTGTGATACCCCTACTAATACACCCTAACATCTCCCTAGCCTTACCTACTGCTTTAGAGGTCTGCTTGGATGATTTCAGGTTATCAGTGATGATGATGCCCAAGTCTCTTTCTTCCTTTGTGACTGACAGCAACTCCCCTCCCAGCCTATAGGTGGCTTCAGGGTTTCTCTTCCCTATGTGCATGATCTTGCACTTCTTTGCATTAAATCCCAGTTGCCACTCTTCTGACCATTTTGCTAGTTTATCCAGATCTCTTCTCACTCTGCTCACCCCACCTGGATCATCTACTCTGTTGCAGATCTTGGTGTCATCTGCAAACAGACAAGCCTTACCCTCTAGTCCATCTGCAATGTCAGTAATGAAGATATTGAAGAGGACTGGCCCCAGGACCAGTCCCTGAGGTACCCCACTTGTGACTTGCATCTCTTCTGATTGTATACCATTTACCACCACTCTCTGTTTTCTGCCCATCAACCAGTTTGCCACCCAGTTGACCAACTTCTGACCCACCCCAAGCCTACCCAGCTTATTTATCAATCTTCTATGTGGAACAGTGTCAAAGCTTTGCTGAAGTCAAGGTAGGTGACATCAACTGCTCCCCTTGGTCCACCACTCTGGTTACCCAGTCAAAGAAATCTATGAGATTTGTTTGACAGGACCTTCCTTTGTAAACCCATGCTGTCTTGGATCCTGTGCCCCTATGGATTCCAGGTGTTGCACTATCCTTTCCTTAAGGAGTGCCTCCATAATCTTGCCCACTACTGAGGTAAGACTGACTGGTCTGTAGTTCCCTGCCTCCTCCCTGCTACCACTCTTGTGGAGTGGGATCACATGAGCCCTTCTCCAGTCTTCTGGGACCTCTCCTGTGCTCAGAGACTCACTAAACAGTTCTGCTAATGGCTCTGCTAGTTCCACCCTTAGCTTCTTAAGTACCCTGGGATGTATGCCATCAGGTCCCATTGCCTTGTCCACCCTGAGCTTAGCGAGCTCTTGTAGGACCCTTTCTTTTGTGAAGGGAGTAGTGCTCACCTCCCTCCCCCCTGTGTCCATGGTGCTGAGCTGTGGGCCCTGCCCTACCTTCTCTTCAGTAAATACTGAGCAAAAGTATTTATTTAGGATAGATACTTTTACAGGATCCTCCTCCTCACATGCCCCCTTTTCTCCTTTGAGCTTAGCAATACCTCCTCTGGACTTTCTCCTTTCACTAATGTATCTATAGAAAGTCTTGCCACCTTCTTTACTGTTCGTGCTAGTGTTTCCTCAGTTTGGGCCTTTGCCTGCCTTACTGCCTTCCCTGCTTCCCTTAGGGCAGTTTGGTATGCCTCCCTATCTTCATCCAGCTGATTTCCCTTATATTTCCTGAAGGCCAGCCTTTTGGCTCTGACCTTTTCTGTTACTGTATTTGAGAACCAAAGTGGTTTCCTTCTTCTTTTGCACTTCCTTTTCTGTCTAACACAATGGGATGTTGCTTCAAGTATTGCATCCTTAATGCTTGCCCACTTTGCCTGTACCCCCTCACCTGTGTTTCTTCTTGCCAGGGCTAGCTTAACTCTGTTGGCCATCTTATCAAAGTCAGCTCCTCTGAAGTCCCATATTTTTGCCTTGTAATGGGACGATTTAGATGTAGTTGCCAAATTGAACCATTCCATGTGATGGTCACTGACCCCCAGGTGACCTTCTACCTGGAGATCTGTGATCCCTTCCCTGTTAGTCAGTACTAGATCTAGGATAGCCCTGTCTCCTGTGGGTTGTTGTACCAGTTGTCTGAGGCCCTCCCCCTGCAAGGAATCCACCATGTGTCTAGTTCTGGCAGATGTTCCTGCTGGCATTGACCAATCTGTATCCGACATGTTGAAGTCTCCCATTATCAGAACCTCACCTTTAGCTGTCATGTTTTGTATATCTTCCAACAGTAATGTATCTATGTCCTCCCCCTGCTCTGGGGGCCTGTAGACAACCCCAGTTCTTATGGCTGTCCCATTTCCTGTTTCCAGGGTGACCCACAGTTCTTCTGGCTCTTTATGTGTATTCTGAATTTCTGTAGCTTTGATATTTTCATTGACATACAGGGCCCTCCACCCCCCCTTTTTGCACCTTGGTCTCTTCTGAACAGTACATAGCCAGGTATTGAAGTCTCCCAAGTGTGGTTACTGGTAAACCACGTCTCACTAATTGCTACTATGTCCAGTTTAGCCTCTGACATTATTGCCTGCAGGTCTGGGATCTTATTTCCCAGGCTGTGAGCATTTGTGTACATGATTTTCCATTGGCCAGATTTTGGTGTGTTAGTTGTTGGGTGAGGTTTGGCATTTCCCCAGTGCGTCGTATTGGGAGACGGACCTTTTTTCTTACCTGGTGATGCAAATGAACTGCAAACATGCTGAATCCCTGTTTGGCCACTAGCTGAGGAGGGAGGGGTGTTCTTTCCATTCGACATATGGGGTGCTGCACCCCATACGTCAGTGTAAAGCTTATAGCAGCCCTGCCAAAGTGAGAGTTAACTTTGGGAACCTTTAGTAAGATAGATGTGCAACTTCTCAGGGCAAAATTGCCTGTTGGCTTTAGAGGAAGACAGTCTGTAATGTTTTGGGGACGTTTTTTGGAGATGGCTCTCAGGGTCCATAAGGCTGCATTTCTATCGTGCCTGTATTGAAGAGAATTCCACCCCACTGCTTGATATAAGGAGCAGTGATCAGTGGAGTAAGGCAAGCCTGTGATGAACCTCAGAGCTCTATGATATAGTGTGTCAAGTTTGGTGAGGTAGGAAGTGGGACAATGACTGTGCAGGATGTCAGCATAGTATATCAAAGATAGAAAGGTTGATTGGACCAGCTGCAGTTTAGCATCTCTAGTTAAGAAGCGGGCTATCCTAAAGAACAGGCCAAGTCTCTGTCATAGTTTTTTGAGTAATTCTTCAATGTGCTCTATAAAAGAGAGCCTATGGTCCAGCCATACTCCCAGGTATTTGAATTTAGAGACAAATTCCAACTTTTCACCAAGAATTGTAGTAATCTGTGGCACAGGATCTGATAGGGCTGACTTTACCATTTGAGCAGAGGGAGAAAAGAGCATTGCTTTTGTCTTCTTGGCATTAAGTAATAGTTTTTTTATTTAGAAGTTGATGTTGCAGCAGGTTGAACTCAGATTGAAGGTCGTTACATGCAGATTGTAATGATGGGTGGCTTACATAAAGAACTGTATCATCTACAAACAGATGTATGTTGGCCTTAGTTATGCTTTCATCAATGTTGTTGATGTAGATTGCGAATAAAAGGGGTCCTAAGATAGAACCCTGGGTAAAGCCTCTTAGGAGAGGTTTGAGAGTCGAGAGATCTCCTTCTGCTTTCACCTGCTGGAATTGATCAGAGAGGTAGTTGTTGGACCACGGTAAAGATAATGGGTCTGCACCTAATGAGGTCAGGGAAGAGAGTAGCAGAGAATGGTCGACAGTGTCGAAGGCCTTACTCAGGTCCAAGAACATAGCACAAATGTAATTCCTGTTGTCAAGTTCTCTTTGCCGTCAATTAACATGCTGTGCTTGAATCAGTGTAGTTATACACAGTTTGTTCCACAGTGATATCACAGTGTTTTAAAAATGGCTACAATGTAGTATTAATATTGAACAGACTCAGTCACTGATCTCTCTGAAGTTATTTCAGCTAAAGTTAAGCCCAATACCTAATTTGAAAGAGCCTTTCATGAACTTTCAAACTATGTCAGCCATTGTACATGTATGTGTTCCTTTAATTCAGATTGGAAGGCTTTGGTATCACCCTCTAACTTGTCTAATAGTGAAGACAGTTTGAAAGAACAAATTAACTAAGAACTTCCTTTCCCAACTGTAACCAATTTTAGTTTTACACCTATCATAATGGGCTGAGCATTTTTTAACTGATTACCCACATAGTAGTGTTAGGTACAAAGACAGAATAATGGATAGATAATAATCAGTATCAAGGTTGTAATCCCATGCTTTTTTGCAGATGATACCAAAATCTGCAATGGGGTGGAAACTCAGAAAAAGATAGAGAGAACGTGCTAGGATCTAGGGAAACTTGAGGAGTGGTCAAAATCATGGCAGTTGGTTTTCAGTGACAAAAATTGCCAGATAATGCACCTGGGGCAAAGGAACCCCAGTGCTGAGTAAATGGGGGGGGGGGGTTGACAGTCACTGGACAGGAAAGGAACCTTGGGAGTACAATATCGGAGGATCTTAAGGGGATGGCACAGTGTGACAAAGCCATAGGATGTGGGATGCTGGGGGTATAGGAACGGGAACACCAGCAGAAGGAGGGTGGTTGGGTTGCCTCTGTATCGCTGTCTGGTAAGCCCCCATATGAAGTACTGTGCCCATTTCTGGAGACCACACCTTAAAAAGGACATAGGCAGACTGAAGGCAGTCCAAAGGAGGGCAACCAAAATGTTGCAGGATTTGCAAAGGAAGCCCTGTGAGTAGAGAATGAAGGATCTCAACATGTACAACCTTGAGCAGAGAAGAGCGTGAGAAGATATGAACAAGACCTACAAGTACCTCACAGGGGTGAACAGGGTGCAGGAGGGGAACATTTTCCAAGTGAGAATGAGCTCCAGTACTAGGAGGCATACAGTGAAGCTGGAGGGGGAAGTTCAGGAGGAATGTGAGGAAAAGGTGGTAGACGCATGGAATTGACTGCTGCCAAAGTGGTGGAGGCTAGAAAAGTGGATAGCTTAAAGCATGCATGGGATAAACATAGAGGTGTATTAGATCAGAAGCAGGGAGGGGAAGGGTTTATTATTTATTGAATTTTGTTGACCCAGTAGGCCCACTGAGACTAGAAGTCCATTTTTCAGGGGCGACTGGGGGGGGGGGAGAGGGGAGATACAGACGGTAACCAACTGAAATTGAACCAGAACTGCTGGTGGCATTTATTTAGTAAATGGGGGAAATTTGGCCAGAACACTGAGGAAATTCCCCTACTTGTGGAAGGGGGCGCTGTTGGCCCTTTTAGTTCCAAGATGGCGGAGTTGGAGGAGACAGAGGTGGATGTGCTGCTGGAAGCTGTGGAAGGACTGCCTTGTCCTTTTCAACGGAGTGATTTGGAAAGAGAAGAAGACTCGGATAGCTCAATGGAAGATGAGGATGAGTCCAGATTTACTACACCCCTTTTACTGGAGGATACTGATAATTTTTCAGATACTACTGATATTGTAGCTGCTGCTGCTCGGCTGGAGAAAGACACTGATGAGAGACAAACCAGCATAACTAGCGATGTTGGCTGAGGATGAAGAGAGATATGAAAAACGGAAAATTGCCTTAAGTAAAAGGCAACTGCAGGGGAAACAAATTGACATGACTGTGGCTACACCCACGTCAGATTCTGATTTTTATGTGCCATCTAACGAACAAACTGTTGGTAAAAATTATGATACCACTAAACATTTACTGGCTAAACAATTTGAGCTCTCAGATACACTTACCCAGCAGGAAGCCTGGTCCCCAGACAGAGCACTTGGGGAGGCGGGTTGGACACAAGATGGAAATGGAACTTGGACTCCAGATCCCCCTTACAAGGATGCTGGCATGTTAGTGAACATTGCAGGACCAAAATCTGAGGTGGAGAAAGTGATTTCCCCAGCACAAACTGTGGATAAAACTCAGGTGCAGTCCGACAAAAATTTGCAAAGGGTTGCTGAACCTGGCACCGGACCGGCATTGCACACAGTGTTTGAAATCTTACAACCCATTGCAGCATCCCTGGGCAGTAAAAGTGATGCAGAGGTAGCTTTAAATCAGGTGCAAATGGAGACTCCACCCGTGGAGGGAAGGCCTAAAACCTCACGGGACGGTGAAACTGGCATCCGAGACTCGGCGGGAGAGGATCATTGTCTGGGTGCCTGAAACATGAATAGTTCTCCCTATATACTGCAACAGGTATACTCTGAATTGCAGACAGAGGGAGCTGAAATCATGGAGAATGATCTGACTGGGGTTCCTCTGACAGAATCACAACAGCAGATGGGGGTAAGATCAAACTTATATCCTACTGTTTCAGCATTTATTTTACGGGACTCTGGTACACTGGGTGAGCCAAATGACACGGGGGTTCCTGGAGAGCAGGTAGGGTCTCGGCCCCCTGCCCCCCAAAAAACACTTTTCTACAGGAACCACAAGATAAGGGGTAAACATCACTGGGAGGGCAAACCCCTACGGGAGAACGACAGTCATCAGGAGGGAGAGCTCCCCCCCAGATAAGGTTTTCAGATTTGCTTAACCAATCTGAACCAACCCCTCAAAGAAATGCTGTGTGACTCCAGTATAAAGGGGGTTTGGAAACACACCTCTATTTGGGATGGACTTTGTTAAAAAACTCCTTAAAATTTACAACACAGGATGCATACGCTCTAATACATGTATCCGGTGAGGATAACTTTGATATAAGTTTCTGGACACCAGCTGGGTTAGAGAGATTTTGAATGCTGTATAATCAATGTAGGTTTGCCCCTTTGTGGACCCCTTTTTGTGCCATTCCCCTTACAAAACTCTTAATAAATGGTGACCATTATGTTTCACAATGAAAGCATACATATCTGTGATATACATCATTGGCTTCAGCAGCACTGTGAAGTGCTTAGTGCCCCAGAAGCATTATTAGATTCAGTAGCTTTTTGGACAGGGGGTTGGCATTTCATGATTAAGCTCTGACAAATGGCTAAGGAGATTGCCCACATCCCAAATGTTTTTTTGGGGGGTAAAGATCGGGGAATCTGTTTCTTTTCAGGCCAGCCAAAAGCCTACTATAAATGTGGGGCCCAGACACACCTTTCCAATGTGTGCGATAAGATGCACTGTGGGATTTGCTGGGAATTTAATCACACTAGCTCTTAGTGCAGAAACTTTTCAAGGTGTAATTTATGTGATGAACATGGGCACATTTTTCAGGAATGCCCATGGGCAGCCTGTAATAAAGCCAGAACAGTGGATCCTGATGGTCTAATATCTCAAGCTCAAAAGGATTCTCCTACAACTAAATTGTACCCTGCAAGCCAGAACTCACAGTCACCAGGTAGAAAGAGTCACTCTGAGTCTGGTCCAGATCGTGGTACCCAAAATGTAGAGACTAATGAGGAAGAGGATTTGCCCCCTCCTTCACCACGGCAGACCCAAGCAGTGCCACATTCTGATGAGAGGACATCTTCACAAACTGAGGAGATCATAATAGAACCATCTCCACAAGATGAGCCTGTGGTATCTAGTATGCCCCCCCTTTGCAAGAAGCCTGGTCTCATCCAGAAACTCAAAGGAGTATGAGACTTGCAAAGGTTGGGACAGCAGGGGATGAAATGGTTACAGAAAATCCTTTTACAGTACTTACACCCCAAAATTGGGGGGACTCTGAGCAGGAGGATGGGTTGTCAGATGTTTCCTCAACATCAGGAACTATGGACTTGCAATCCAGGTGCAAAAAAGCAGCTGGGGACAAAAAAGAGAAAAATAAGAAAACCAGAAAGAAAACTTCATAAAATGTTTTGGGAAATAGTGTTTTTTGCATTGAAATGCTAACACGTCTTTCTTTTCAGCTGTTTCCTGCAATGTGCATAGTATCAGGAATGTTAGGAAACAATTGGCTGTGTTCTCTTTGCTGCATGAATCCAAATTTGAGGTGTCCCTATTGCAAGAAACATGGATGCAGTCATACACAGGAATGTTAGGAGTGAGAAACAACTGGGTTTGGGGCCCTTCGTATTGGTCCTTTGGACAAGATCAAGCAGATGGGTTGGGCATTTTGTTTTCTGGTTACAGGTTTAAATTACAAAAACTTGTGGATATCATGCCAGGGCAGGCTTTGCTCATAGATGGGATTTGGAAAAATGTATCATATAGATCTATTTCAGTGTATGCTCCCCAGACCAAAGCTGATAGAGTGTCTTTGTTTAATCTGTTGCAACCCTTTTTGGCAACTGCACGGGTGGTGGTCCTGGGAGGGGATTTTAACTGCACTTTGGATACTTCTGTTAGGAGACTTGGTAGGAAAAAAGTTTATTGCAATTCAGTGACCTTTCAGAATCTAATAAGAATAGCTGATTTAGTGGATTGCTCAATGAATGCTTCACCCTTGGTTACTCACACTTTTGTGAAAAATACATTAAAAACTAAAATAGATTATATTTTTATTTCCAAACAACTTTCCATGCAGTCAACTTGAGTGATACCAATGGAATGTTCTGACCATCTTGTGTTACATACTGTGATTTCCATAAATAGGGTTATTCCAATAATTACCACTAGATGGAGACAAAACACTTCCATCCTGAAAGAACAATTAGTTAGATACTATGTTACCTCCATTTGTATGGCTAGGATTTCTGTTATGTGCTTATATGAGAACTTAGGGATCCAGTGGTTTGAGAATAAACAGGATTTAACTGTATGGTTCCAAAAATATGGGAAACAGTCTTCAAATGAGAGGTTCTTTCAATATATTAAACTTAGAACACACCTGTTAAAACTAGTTTCACTGACATATTCATCTAACCAGAACTCTTCTGGGCAAATTTCAGTTATAAAACAGCAGATGGCACAGTTGCAGTATGATGGATCCAAATCTTTGCAGGCAGAACTTTCTTATGGGACTCAAAAGACCCCATATGGGTATCCCTGTGAGGCCTGTAAAGAACAGCGAACAAATTCCTGTCTTTTGGAACTTAGGACCTCACAAGAGATAATCCTATCTTCCAAGAGGGTAATAAGACAAGAGGTTAAACAGTTTTTAACATCTTTATATTCTCCTTTGGACATAGATCAAGTTGAGGTGCAACACTATTTGGAAGGAGTGGTTGTGCCAAGTTTGGATACTGAGGAAAAGGAGATTTTGATGGCTGAGATAACCCCACAGGAAATCTTAGAGATAATAACGACATTGAAGGATGGTACCTCCCCTGGAAGGGATGGGATTCCTAAATCCTTGTATAAGATATATGGAGATATTGTGGCTCCTTGTTTAGCCAAAGTGTTGAAATTCTGGTTAATGCAACATTTAATACACCCAGATTTCTCAAAAGGGTTGGTTATCCTTTTACATAAAAAGGGGGATAGGAGAGATATAGACAATTGGGGACCGATTTGTCTTTTAAACTCTGATTTCAAGATTTTCACTAGCATTTTACCAAAAAAGGCTTATGAGGGTGGCACAGTGTTTGATTCATCCCATGCAGACCTGTTTGTTTCCAGGCAGAAACATAAAGGAAACTCTTTCAATAATTAGAGATGTGGTGGATTTTTGTAACAGACAGGGTCAGCCAGGATATGTGTTGTCTCTTGATCAGCCTAAAGCGTTCAACAAAGTAAGTCATGATTTTTTATTTTCAATTTTAAGGGTGTATGGGATCCCTGAACCTTTAATTTTTTGGTTGAAATTGGTGTACAAATATGCTGAGGTTACACATCTGATTGCAGGTAAAGAGGGAAATTGGATCCTAGTGAAATCAGCGGTAAGGCAAGGGCCCTGAGCCTGCTGTTATACACCTTTGTATTGGATCCTTTGATTAGACATATCTTATTAAATATTAACATACCGGGGATTTTGGGTGTGCATAGGCCCCAGGAAATAAAACTGGTGGCCTATGCAGATGACTTATGTTTATTTCTCAGAAATGAGGATAGTATTTTGGTTATGGTACAAGAAATCACCAGATATCGTAAACTTTCCAGACCTTGTTTGCATTTTGAGAAGTGTAGGGGACTCATGGTTAGGTCCACAGAAATAGGGGCTCTTAGGATTGGAGGACTTGCCATTTCAAATGACCCTATCAAAATATTGGGTGTGTATTTCGGAGATGGGGATATGGCCAGTAAAAATTGGGAAAGCAGCCTTCTTATCTGTGAAGGGACAGTAAACAGGTGGAAAAGTTGGACATTTTCTAAGACCAAACAAATGTTCATAATCAAACAATTTTTAGTGCTGTGTTTGTTATATATTAGCTCGGTATTTCCACTACCTTTAAAATGGGAAACAAAATTGCTGAGAATTTTTTTTAAAATGTCATGGGGGTCACGACTTAATCCAGTAAAATGGGAAATAACATACCTTCCTAAACACAAAGTGGGTCTGAATGTGATAAATCCGGTGTATTGTTTTTTCACTCTGTATTTTGGTCAGGGTCATTTCAAGTGGCTTTTAGAAATGCAGATTCTTTGGTTAAGATCTGGCTTTTTAATAATCTTAGTCCAATGTGTGATATTTGGGTTGAGGTGCCTTTGTGATTTAATCATAAATGGCAGATTTCTAGCTGTTACAGATCTTCTTTACAAAAGTTGTATAAGTGGGGGGTTTACAGGTCTCACTTATTGTGGAAGACATGGAATGCTTTGTATAACCAGATTTTAGAAACTATAGGGCCAGATTTGGCTGATTTTAAAGGGTGTCCAATTTCAAATAGGGGGTTGGTTTTAAATCAAATAATGAATAAACAAATTCCAAACAGAATGCGGGATGTGCTATGGCTGGTTTCACATGGAAAATTAGGGGTTAAGGGAAATAGTAAACATAAAATCTTAGAAGAAAGAAATTGTCCATATCCAGAGTGTATAAATCAAATAGAGACAATGGAATATTTTCTGCTGGTATGTCCTTTTTTCAAGTGGGTTATGGTTATATTTAGCAAACAGATGGAGATTAACTTGACTCAGGGCACTCACCTATGAGCAGCTGGCTTTAGGGAATTATTCTGGCCTTATGGCAAGTGGAACGGATACCACTTTAAACACGTTCTTTGCAGTCTTAAATTTCTACCTTTGGCAGGCTAGGAGTCAGTTAATATTCCAACAGAAAAAAATGCCATATCTTTCCTTTAGTAGGTTACGTGAAGCAGCTCTGCTGGAGATGTACGAGGTGGATATACGGCAACACCCCAGACAGAAGGTATAGGCTTTGTGGAAAGGTTTCCCTTTTTTTTCAGAAATATGGTTAATTGGTTTTGGGTGGGTTAAGGGGTTGTTCTGTCACATGTTGATAGTGATGAGTAAATACTAAAACCACCTTGGTGGGAGCATATTTTGGTTTCTATGTATGATGGAATGCTTATTATTTTTTTTTCTTTCTTTTGGTTATGATTTCGTGTGATGAAACATGGTGGATTTTCTACTGTTATCTTTAAAAATAAAATTCCCTTACTTTTTTTTTGGGGGGGGGGGTTCTTTATATTATTGCATAGGATTATACATGGTGATATCACCTGAAGGGTGTATGTTCTCAAACCTTACTTTTATTTTTTTTTTCTTGATATATGATTTTGTGTGATGTAACATCATATGTTGAATTTTACTTTCCAGTTATTACTCATTTTGCTGGGATGTAGACATGCTTATAAATATTTATTTTTGGAAGATTAAGATTTTGAAGATTTTGGTTTTGAAGTATGATAAAATACTGGGTTTTGTTTCACCTCTTTTTTTGTACTTTAGTGTGCAGTAACACTGTTTAGTTTGTATTTTTTCCTTTTAGTTTCAGACAGGTAGGGTGTATATTTGAAATATTTATGTTTAGAAGTTTACTTTGTTTAAATGTTTTGTATGAGATGTAACACCGTTTTGATGATGTTTTACTTTAATGGTAAATTAAAAATTCCCCTACTCATTGGTAGGTGGAGATATTGACTGTTCTCAGAATAGCCACTCAGTGTGAGACGCTGGATGGTAGGGATGGTATGGAGACAGAGGAACAAGCCCCCTCCTCTGGTCTCGATTTTCAAGGGACTGTTCAGAATGAAATCTTTTGACTTAACAACAATGAACAACAAGTGGATATTTTTCAATGCATGGACCCCCCCCCCCCTTTTTTTTCTTCTCTTTTTCTTCAGGGGGATTCACACACAAATCTTACTGCTTTGAGCAGGCACTAGTTGACATAAGTATTTTCAATGAAGTTTCTGTGTGCGTAAACTTTTAGACACATATACATATATGTATCTATAGCCATACAAAACATATCCACAGTTATAAGCATATATATATATGTATCTCCACACATACATATAGATATATGTGTATGTATGTAAGATGTGCATAGATACCATTTCTGAATCTAATATTAGAATTTAAAAAAAATTCTATTAGAGGATCCCATATTTCTTTCAATTTATGTAGGACAGATTCTTGAGTATAGAATGTTCTTTCCAAACTTCCACAGTCTAACAACAAGTTTAACCAATGTTTTTTTTTGTGCGGGATCTTTGTTTTTCCAGAGTTGCAGGATTAATTTTTTGGCATTAATAAGCATTAAATCCATTAATTTCCATGTTCCTGCTTCAAGCTGTATCCTTGATTGCAGATAATTACTGCCAAAAATCATGATACCTGGGTCATAAGGAAAGTCCAGACCTAATGTTTTTGAAATAGTTGTTGAAATTTCACCCCAATAATTTAATAATTCTGAACAGGTTATCAACATATGCAGAAGTGTTCCTGTCTGATTACAACAATGTTGACATTTATCTGATATATTTATGCTAAAACTATGAAGCTTCTTTGGAGTAAGATAAACCCTGTGTAAGATATTGAATTGGATTTGTTTAAATTTACTGTTCTTTGATACTTCCATAGTGCTTGATATTAGATGTTGCCATAGCTGTGGAATTAAGCTTAAGCCAATGTCTTTCTCCCATTTCTCGTACAGTTTATCTAACCTCGGAAGCGTTGCCTCTTGACATTTTTTATGTAACATTCCAATTAACTTTTTTTCCATTCCCAAGCTCAATATCCCCTCAATTGGAGAATTAGCTGGATCTTTCAATTAGTTTTTTTTAAATTATAAAGTGCCTTATCTGAAGGTAAATCAAAAAATACCCATTATCTTAATTATATTTTTGTTTAAACATGGAATATTCCAAAAATTCCCCATGATAATACGTGTGTTTGATTTGGAATACTCACTGTTTTTCTAATTTTTGAATAAGCAAATTCTTACTGAAATTAGGGATAAGTTTTAATGTGTGAGGGGTTAAAGTTTCCTTCCAACCCAGAATTTTGTAGATTTCTATCCATATTTGTGCTGAGAGTTTTGTTGATTCTAGGCATGATGTATCAGTAAGGATTTTTGGGTTCTAGAAGAATATGGCAGATATGGTTTTCAATTTTGTCCCTGCTTTTTCCATGTGAGCCCACTCAGGCCCCCCTATAGACTAATAAAAGGGCCTGATCTGAGCTATTTGTGCTGCATAGTAATACCAGAGAAAGTTAGGAAGGGCTAATCCCCGTTTGTCCAAAGGTGCATGTAGTTTTAGGAGGCTGATTCTTAGCTGTTTATTCTGTCAAACAAATTTGGGGTGCGCACTGGGGTCGTTGGCCCTAACTCTCACCCCATCACATGTGTAAAGAAGCAGAGGTATAGGAGAATGGGGTGAGAGTTAGAACGAAGACCCCAATGCCATCCCAATGCCGGTTGGGGGTGGGATGGGGGTCCAAGGGGTTTTCAACCCAACACTGAATTTCCTCACTTTTGTTGCTGTGGAACAACCCTAACTGATGCATTAAATGGAATTTTTGCTTCTAATTTCTCTTCTTTTGAGAAGGATAACGAAATAGTGAATGTAATGCGGTGGCGGGAGGCGCAGGGCCTGGCCACGTGTCGACTCCGTCACATGATGTCTTGTGACATAGTAACAGGAACAGCAACACAAACAGAAGTGCTAACAGTGGCGCACATGATTACGCAAGCGTGAATGAGAACAGAAAGGGTAACACACACAGTGGCATAGATGGGAACGGTCCCCCACGTGATGTCTTGTCACATAGTAACATGGTGCCCGCAAATGCAAATGACAATGGCCATGGTGACGCAAAGTGAAACTGAAAGAGAAACAGTACTGTAGACACAGATGGCAAAAATAATGGAAACACAAGTGCAAATGAAAGCAAAAGGATAATGCACATGGTGGCGTGAAGCGTGAGCGGTAAGTGAAACAGGTATGGAATCATAGCGGAAGAGGCGACGGTAACAGTAATGTAAGTGCACAGGCTGGTTTTCCCCAAAAGCTTCATAGAGAAAGACAGTGAGTACAAAGAATGTCTGCATAATAATGGGTCTCGGAGCAGAAAATGAGGAGTTGGAATACTAAATTGCTTATATCTCAGGAACTGTACGACGTAGAAAAAAATTTAAAAGTCACGTGATTTATGGTTTTCCTGGCTAGTTTTGTACTTAGCTCCTGTCAGGGGGCTAAGCATTTTTCCGATGAAAAGTCCGTATCTCGCACCATTTCCGAGATACGGTCCCTGAAAGGCATGGCGAAGGCCATAATGTTATCCTATGGGAAAAAAAGAGAAGTTCGCAGTGCCATAACTTTGGCTTCCTGTAATATTTTTTCACGAAACCACTAAAAAACACATCTGTGGGATGTTGGCTGTCTTTCCCCCAAATTATAGCCCAAAATACTGAACTGCTATTTTGCAGCAGGGCGCCAAAGGATTGCTGCAATGCGTTGGACGCCGTAATGTTATCCTATGGGAAAAACCGTCAACTTTGGAGTGCAGTAACTTTGCCGCCATGTAATATTTTTTTAATGAAACACTGAAAGGCACATCTGTGAGATGTCAGCTGTGTTTCTTCCAAATTTCAGGCCAAAGCACCAAATCAGTCTTTTGCAGCAGGGTGCCAAAGAATTGCTGTAATTTTCCCACAGCCTAGAAAAGTACTGTCGCAATTTGCGAAAGCTTTCGCAAATTCATTCGACAGTGTTGCAAGTGCAACAGTACTTTGCGAAAGTACTTTTTCCAGAAATTTGAAAAACGTATTTCTGGGGTGTTTTACCCCAAAATAAAGACATGGCTAGCATCCTCAGGGCCCGACTAGGTGAATACAAAAAGAATTAGGTTGCTAGAAGGTCCCAATTTTAAATGCCTAGCATTTTTCTGATCACTAACTGAAAACAAAATGGTGGATTTGTGACAGTAAAAGGGCCATTTGCAACACTAAAAAGTACATTTGCAACACTGTCGAACTTTTTGTTAACTTTTCCCATTGACTTATAATGGGAAATTGTTTTTTGAATAACTTTTGAACCGTTTAATATTATTTCATGAAATCTTCAAAAGGCACATCGGGGACCCTGGTCGCATGTTCCCTGAAGATTTCGGACCAGTCACGCAAACTGTGCTACCTGTAGGTGCGACAGTAAAATTCCAGAAAAGCTTAAATTAATGCAAGTAAGTGCTCAATGTTACATCAGTCATATCAGTTCAGAGTGCTTCTGTAATATTTAAGGAGAGCATAAGATGAGGCTTAGTAGGAACTTCAGTAGGGAGAAGTAATCGGCTGCTCGTGTAGGGAGCTGATGCAAGCACAGAATTTCAAAAGTAGTGTAATCACACAGTATCTCTAAATGTAACACTCTAAACAGAAGGATAAAGGTCTTAACAGTCAAGGAGCAAGGTAATTACAGCTCTTTTTTGGCAAATTTCGGCATGGAAATCAGATTTATGCTTGGTTTAGCACGGACACAGAAGCAGGCTGCAGGAACCAATCGGAAGCTAAGACCAAAGAGCGCTCATATTCCAATTGGATGGCTGCAAATGCCATGCTTTGCTAATGGAGAGTCTGAGCTTAGGTTCTCAGGTGGTGGTAGAGGCAGTGTCGACCGCCTGGTGCCCGGGTTTCCCACGCCTATGGGCAGGGGGCCCATGGAGAACATATCCTTGCCAGGGGATGAAAGAAGGGGTCAGTATTAAGTACTGGGCCATGGACAATGAAACATCTGAACCAGCGGGAGGACCAAAACAGCAGGACAACAGAGTTGGGTATTCCTTGACGCCTAAAGACTGGCCCAACCACAGAAATTCAGAAAGGAGTGTAATCACAGTCACAACTCTTGACACTCTAAACAGGAAAAAATAGAGGTCATAACTGTTAGGCAATAAGTAAGAACAGCTCTATTTTGTGCAAGTTTTAGACAGAAAATCAGACTTTAGCTTAGTATTGAGGGAGACACAGGAGCAGACTGCAGGAACCAATCAGACGCCAGAGCAGAAAAGCACTTGCATTCTGATTGGGTATCGGCAAAGCCGCACCTCTTCTAGTAAGAAATAATATTTCGCCCTTGCCCTAGCTAATGCCCCTCTTGCCTTATTCTCCATCATATTTTTAATGTTATCTCTCAAAATTAATACCTTATGTATGCCTAGACCTGTTGTTATTAATTCCTATTCCGCATTCATCAATTATTGTTCTAAGATGTTCAGAGTTCTTTGATACATCTTATTCTTATATGTGCGGTCAGCTATACAAACCCCTGTTATGACCACTTTGAGAGCATCCCATTTTATGCTAAGGTCTACTTCCGACTGGTTATTGTCCTCCCAAAAAAAGTTTTATCTCTTCCATAATCTTTTGACATAATGTTTCATTGTTTAGTAAGTATGTATCTAATTTCCATTTTTTAATTTGAGGCTCAATTTCCTGTTAGAAAAGGTTCAGCTGTACAGCTGCATGATCTGAAATTGTGATTGAGTCATATTTTGTATCTCTAATCTCCCCTATTAATTGTTTAGATATTAGAAAATAATCTATTCTTGAATGAGAGTTATGGACAGCGGAATAATAAAAATATATCTCTTTATTGGGATGTAAAACTCTCAGAGGGTCGATAAGATCCAGGCCTTGTATATGTTTTTTAATAAGTGGTATTAGTCTTTGTTTCTTCTCTCTTGAGCCCAGGCTTCTTTCTAATTGGCTTAGGGTAATATTGAAATCTCCTGCTATAATATATGGGGCCGGATAGTTTGAGATTGCCATAAATAACTCATTTAGAAATTGGTGGTTCTCTTCATTTGGAGCGAATATCGAAACTACAGTAAACTCACTGAGATTCTTTTTTAATCTGCAATATTGTATATCTGCCTTTCCTGTCTTTAGACTGTGCTATAATTGAATAAGAGGTGTTGTTTTGTGATGAAAATTGCTGAACCTCTGGATTTATTATTGTATGCTGTGTGAAATCCATTTGCTTTGAATAAGCTTTTAAAATAGGTAAAATCTTTGTTAATGAAATGAGTTTCTTGCATTAACAAGATATCGACCTTTTCCCTTTTGCATTGGTTTATTATTGTTCTGATTTTGGTTCTATCATTAGAACCCCTTACATTCCATGTCATAATATTAAGTGTATCCATTTTGGATAAAAAACTGATGGTTGCGCTCTTTTAATTTGTATTTTATTAAAGACCTGTGGCGAAGTCCCTCTGGCTTTAATTCTTAATTCACTTTTATTAATCAAGTAGTAGTATTCATTTTGCAGCAATGTATTCATTGTTGTATTTTTAAACTTATTGCTCTTATTATTCAATAGGATAATAGTATTCTGACAGTCCCGACCTACCCCTCCCCTTATCCCTACCACCTTTTCCCAGTCTACCCCTCCTCTTATCCTTCCCCCCTTTTCCTCACTATTCATCGGACCTGAAGGTGCTAAGGAGAGAGCTAGTATTAGGGTAAATTGGTAGATTGAAAGGTGCTTCTGCCCTCCTACACCTTACTTTTTTTGTATATAACCTATCTTTCTTGTCTTCCTAGAAGGTGTATGTCTCCTTTCCCTTCTGCTGCCTCCCCCCTTTTCTTGTGGGATAGCTGGAAAGCATCTGGTATCTGAAATTCTGACACCAAATGTACTGCTGGAAGACCAGCCTGAACAGTGCCGCACTGCTCTGTGAGGAGAGTAAATAACTAGCTCCATTTTTTCATTTCTTGCCCTAAAAAGGAAAAAAAAAATGAAGAGAACATGCCCACTCTATCGCTATATATATATATATATATTTATTTTTCCTTTTTCTTCTCTTTCTTCCCCTTCCCCTTTTCTCTCTTTTTTCCTCCCTTTGACCCTCTTTTCTTATCAATTCTCTTTTCTTCCTTCTTCCTTTCCTCTTCCCCTTTTCTTTCTCATACCTCTTCCTTCCCTCCTTTTCTTCTTTTCCTTTCTCCACTCTCTTCCCCTTTCTTTTTGGTCCTCACTGTACTGTATATTCTTCTGTGTTGAACTAGCCCTTTTCCATCCCTCCCTTTTCCCCCTTTCTTTTAATCTTTTTTCTTAAGGTTTTTCTAAAAGCCATTGCTTTATAGTTTTTTCCTCATCTGTAGGTGATGAAAAGATTCTCGACCTTCCCCGGTACCAAACTTTTAATTTTGCCAGAGGGAGCATCACAAATTTGATATTTCTGCTTGCCAACACAGACTTAGCATTCTCAAAGGCTCTTCTCCTATTCAGAACTTTGTAGCGTAAGTCTGGATATACTTGCATATTAATTCCCGTGGCCTTAATTACATTGCCCAGCCTGGCTTTTCTTAGGATTGCCTCCTTGTTTTGGAAATGATGTGGTTTGATGAAGGCAATGTGAGGCGGGATCCCTTGTAATTTATGCTTTTTGCGGCTCTGTGTGATCTATCCAATTCAATCTTCTTCTCTGGATATGGTCTTTCTAATGCCTCTGTTAGAATTTTCTCAAAGAACTCTGTTGGGTTGATGCCTTCTAGATCTTCGGGTATTCCTCCCAGCTTCAGACTGCCCCTTCTATTTCTTGTTTCTAAATCTTCTATTCTTGCCTTTAATAGTTCCAGTTCTTCAGAGTAGTCATTGATTTTTGCCTTCATTAGATTTATTGTGTCTTCTACCATGCCAACTGTCTCTTCTAATTCATTTGTCCGGAATGCAAGAAAGTTTATTTTTTGAGTAAGATCCAATATAGAGCATACTAGACTAACAATAGAGGTATTTACACTCTTGAACCCTTCCTTTATTTCTTTAAGAAGCATGTTATAGTTGCTCCTTGTTGTATTTTGATACAGTTCTCCCCTCCAGCGTTGACATCTGCTCTTGGTGCCCGGGTTTCTTTTTGCTTGGGTCGGCTTTCTTTATACACTTCAAAGGGTTTTTTCAGTGGGGGGTTTAAATTACCTGCTATATTAGCTTCATCTTCTGATGGAATGATTCGGGATTTCAGGCTCTCATTACAGGAGTTTTCTCTGATCATTCCCTCCTCCTGATTTTGTTCATGTTGCTCTTCTGCCTGATTTTCTCCTGAAGCATTAGTCTTTTTTTTTTTTGCTTCTTGGGGTTCCATGTGGAATGCTTGTTGTGTTAGAGAAAGGTGAGATTTAGGTCTATCATTCCTTATAGCGCTATCTATGGTGTCTACTACGGTGATGATTGGATATTCCTCTGTGAGTCTTTTGTGGCTGAAAAAAATTGAGGGGATTGAACATTTGGGGAGATTTCAAGCTCTCTCCTTCCGTTGTAAGCTTCAGGTTAGAGTCTATAGTTGAAGAAGGGACTGATGTAATATTAGCTGGTGATCTAAGAAAACTGAATAAATGTTTCGATGTTTGCTTTGTGGCTGTCACTTTTGGGGCGTTCTTTAAATCTTTAACACTTTCTTTTACTGCGTTTGCTTTGTGACTCCTACATTAAATCTTTCTCGGTTATTCTCTGAGACTCATGATCTTCCTTAGCACATCTATTCCACTGAGGCATAGCTTCTTGATGCTGTTTTCCCACCGAGTGTTCTTTGTAAGCCAACTATAGACCCAGCTCTCCAATGTCTCCCAAACAATAGGCCCTCCCTACTACCTTACAGGAGCACTCTCTCCCCAACAAACTTTCTGACCAGCAAGAGGTGAGATCCGGGACAGAGAAGACACCAGATAGCAGCTGTGTATGCCGCTACCTGCTCAGCCTTCACAGCATGTTAATTACAGTTTTTCCGGCTCCAGACAGAGATGTAGTTTGTGGAGGGAGGTAAGAAAGTGAAATTTATTTGCTGTACCTGGGGAAAAATGAAGGGCTTATAAAGAGTTTCTTAGCTTGGGTCCTGGCTGCAGCATTCTATAAGGATACGCTTAAGTTAGCTAGCTGACTGTTGCCATTTGTAAACCCCTTTCCCCGTACTTACGAGCTATGTAGCATGATATTAGTTAGCTTATTAGCAGATTTAGTCAGCCCATAAGCAATTACAGTTGAAAGAGTTTATTTTTTCATCATTCTGCCACTGCCCTGTGGTTGTTGTTATACCGGAGTCAATTCTGGCTCAGTTCAGTTGTGTTGGGCAGGTTTGAGGAGGCAAAGGAAAAGTGTCATCAAAGAGGAAGAAATTGTTGATTTATGGAGGGAATATAGAGAAGACAACTAGATTCTGTGAGCTTCTACTTATCCAATGCTTGTTCCTCTGGGCTGTTTTTGCTTCTGTCTCCTCCTGGTGTGCAGCACATCCTTGCAGTCTCACAGCGCATCCACCATCTTCCCCATATGACCAATCCTCGGAGGATTTCAGCATGATGGAGGAAAAATCTATCATGGAAACAGAATGCAAAGATAAGTGCTGCCATTGATTTTTTACTGCTTGATAGTAGTGATGATACGCAGGAAGAACACATGCTTTCAATAGTGGGTTGTGGGCAGACTGTAACTCCTGTGGGCTCTTTGCTTATTCAGGCAAAAGGAAAAGCTGGTAGCACAGCTGTCAGTAAAACTGGCAGGACTGTCAAATTTAGTGATGATGCAGTAGCATCACAGGGGAAGGCCACTTTGCCAGTTAACCCTACCTATCCTGTACCTTCTACTGGAGAATTTACCTAAGCGGTTGACAGTACAAATGCAGAAGTTTACTTGTGCCCAAAGCCACTGGATGAAGGTGAAATGAGTGTTGCATAAGGCACATTTGGGTAATGTCACTACCCAGGCTGAAATACAAATAAAAAAAGATTGTGAGCCTGTTGTCGTTCAGGTTTCCCAGTCCCACACCGTACAAAAAACTATTGTATCCAGTATTAGGAATTTTGGTGCAGCACATATGACGGGTCAAATCTCTGGACTTCCTGAGATCTCTATTTCAGAAAATAATGTGCTGCAACATGATTCTATGACAGGGACTGAGAGCACCATTATATATCAATCTGACTCTCAAAATCAGGAAATGGTACCGCCTTTTCATTCACATCCACAGGTCAGGCAGTGAAAACAGCATCTATGGAAGGAATAACATTGAAAAGGGCAGCTATTACATCAGCAAAGAGAAACATTTCCTTGGAGTCGAAAAACCAGCTCCCCACAATAAACATTTTCAGCAATCTACATCTTTGGTAATTCAGTCAGCATTTGCTATAAAACAAACTCCAAATGACCAATTTGAAAACTGGTCACCAGATAAAGCATTGCAGGAGTCTGGCTGGAAGCGAGCACCGGGTGGTGACTGGCTCCCGGATCCTGAGTAGAATTCTATGGACCTCCTATTTTCACAATCTCTAGAATGGTGCCCTATGATGAATATGCATGTACCTGCTCTACAAGGACTTCCGAATGAAGGAATTAGGAAACCTTCCCTTAAACATGCATGTCCACCAAACCCGCTGGAACATACCTTGACCAGATCAGGAATTGTTGAGACAGAGTCTGCTTCACCTAAAGAAGTAACCAAAGAAACCAGAGACCCCCCCCAGCCTAGACCTCTTATCAGAACTGTTTGCTAAATCTAAAAAAGTAGCTGCACCAAGATGGAATGCAGTTCGTATACGTTATAAAGGAGGTTTAGAAGTTAGGCCTGATAGACAGTATGTAGGAAAATCCTTAAAGATTCCTTAAAATTTTCTCCCAAAGAAGTCTTCACCTTCATTAACATCTCAGGTGAAAACAACTTTGATGTAAACTTTCATACCCCATATTTACTTGTTCTCTTTTGACAAAGGTACAAGCAGGTTAAGTTCTTCCCACTGTGGACCCCTTCTTTGTGATTCCTTTAACTAAACCTTTAAGTATGTCAGAGTTATGTTTTGGAATGAGGGGGGTCAAGTTGAGGACATCACTTACTGGTTGGCCCAAAAATGTGAGGTTCTGAGTGCCCGAGGGAATCCATGATGCAGAATTATTTTGGACAAGGGGCTGGAAGTATAAGGTGAAGCTGAGACTGACTGAAAATGAGATCGAGCACATCCCTAATTCTGTTATGCTAGGCAGAGACCTGGAAGTATGTTTTTATGGTGGTCAGTCCCAGGACTGCTATAAATGTGGGTCTTGTACTCTTTTGTCTAGTGTGTGTGATACTTCCCATTGTGACATATGCAGTGAGGTGGGAAATATCACCCTCCAGTGTGCAAACCAACCAAGATGTGATTTATGTGAGGACTACAGGCATGGGTTTCCTGAGTGCCCATGGGCTGCAAAAAATAAAGCCCCTATCATAAGCCCTGAAATCTTAATTCAAAAAGCTCAGGATACTGTCTTTAGTCAAAAACAGAGTAATGAAGTAAGTCATGCACGTCACTCCTTTCACCCCCCACACCATGATCCCTCACGGGAGGATGGTTTGCACAATGAAGGTGATGATCCCACTGAACCCCTAGAGTCTGTAGCAAAGGAGGAGTTGGCTGCTCCCTCTGATCCTTCTGATGCGAGGGACCTTCCTCCGGTTTGCTACCATGAGCCAGTGGTGACATTGGTATCATCCACCCCCCTTGAACCACCCCCCCAAGATTGCACAGACAACTACCAGGATTTTCAACCCCCCCACCTGAGCCCTCTGAGGTGGAAACAGAGAACTCATATGAAGCCTTAGCCATGGTAGGTGAGGATTCAGACATGAATACTGGGGCACCTGATTCACAGACTCAAAATAAAACTAAGCCATCCCATTCTGAGTATAAAAGTAAAAAGAAGAAAAGAAGGAAATAAGGGCGCTAGGAAGCTGAGAACTTTAGGCTCTGTCCCTAGGAATTCTGAACTGCTGTAGTTAGTTGAATTCTTCTAAAAGACAGGCACTTTTCCAGTCTATTTATGATTCCAGAATGGATGTTTGCTTCTTATAGGAGACCTAGATGTGCACTCAGGATCAGGGTAGGCTTTTCCAATCAGAATGGACATGGAGTCCTTCATTTGGTCATTTGGTTTGGACTGGGCTGATGGCATAGGAATCATTTTTGGTTCATTTTCCTTGTCCAAATTAGTTGATTTAATACCTGGTAGACTCCACATAATTGATGGAGTTTGGCAACAATCTTTATATCAATTTATTGTTGTTTATGGGCCTCAAACAAAGGCAGGAAGAGTGGTTTTATTGGATATACTACAACCCTATCTGGCATCTTCCATGTACATCATAGTAGGAGGTGATTTCAGTTGTGACTTGCCCAAACCTGGGTGGTTAGGGGAGGGAAAAAAAGTACTGTGATTTTAATGCTCTGGGGGAAAACTATTAAATCTGTCAACCAACAGGTCTGTAAAAACTACCAAACCTCAGGCCCTTCCTATATGTATAGGAAAGAAAAATTAATTACAGTAATAGATCATTTTTTTATTTCTAATAATTTGCCTGTTCCAACCTCCGAATGTCTCCCAATTGAATTCTCAGATGACCTTTTGTTAAAAATAATGTTTTCCACATCCCCTCCCCCAAAAAACTAAAAACTAATCGGTGGTGTTTAAACTCATTTGTCTTGATGGACCCCAAGGTTCAAGTTGGCATGAACAACCTATTATGGGCCAGAACCTCTGTAGTTGATTTATATGAGGATATAGGGGAATGGTGGGTAGATAAAAAAACAGACATAAAACACTGGCTTCAGGGATATGGAAAAAAGACCGTGAATTCACAATTCCTTTATTACTTAAAACTATGAAACCAGTTGCAGTATCTTTTTTCATTATCTGTAACATCTAGATATGACTATTCTACACAAATAGAAAATCTTAAAGCTGAATTGTAATCCTATCAGTATGATAGAGCAAAAACTTTGAGAACTGAGGTACAATTCGGGACACAGAAATCCCCAGTTGGGGACTCTTTTTAAGTCTGTAAAACTAGAAGTGAGGCTATCTGGTTGGGAGCTCTGGTAGATGGCAGTGGGAGATTAATTCAAACTGAAGAAGGAATTCATAATGAAATTAACAAACGCCTTCAGTCTCACACCCCCACAGATCCTCCACAAGAAAATTGCATTTTTGATTATCTGAATAATATTCCAGGTCCTGTACCTTCTAAGGAAGTACTTAGACTGGCTAGTCCCATTACTGCTTTAGAAATAGAAGCTGTTATCAGGTCCCAAGCACTAGGGAAATCTCCAGGTTGATGGACTCCCATACAAGATTTACAAATCTTTTTCTGGAAACCTAGCTGCCTGTTTAGTGGAGGTTTGTACCCATTTTTTGAAATTGACAGCAGTCCCAACGTTTTTCACCCCAGGCCTATTGGTCTTTTTATTTAAATCAGGTGGCAGGAGACAGATCTCAAATTGGAGGCCCATTACACTCTTAAATTCTGATTTCAAAATCTTTTCCCAAATTCTGAATAGCAGATTATGGGGTGTAGCCCAGGCTTTAATTTACTCTTCACAATGTTGTAGTATTCCCAATAGAAAAATCCAATATACTTTGTTGATAATTACAGATATGATTGTATACCTAAACAAATCAGGGAAGCAGGGATGTATACTTTCATTGGACCAGAGTAAGGCCTTTGATAGAGTTCATCATCAATTTATTTTCCACAACCTAGAACATTATAGGATTCCAAAAGATATTGTAAATTAGATATGGTTGCTCTACTCCTTAGTCATAGTACACCCAATTATTTGGACTATGGTACTTGCGCTTATCAAAATTACATCAGGAGTAAGGCAAGGGTGCCCCCTTAGCCCCCTACTATATGTTTTTTCACTAGAACCCCTTTTACAAAATGTAATTTCATCTGTCACGATACAGGGCTTTTTTGGGAGACCAGTCTCTAGATACTTTGGTTGTTCAAGATTATGCTGATGATATGTGTTTTTTTATCAGATGTTTCACAGATTCCTATGGTACTGCAAGAGACAGAACACTATGCAGTTTTATCTAACTCAGAATTGAATGTGGATAAATCTAGAGGACTGTTGGTATGCTTCCCTTCTCCTGACCCAGTATATATTAATGGTATACACTTTTCAGCAGAACCTCTTAAGATATTAGGAATAATCTTTGGTTCACAAAATTGTCCGGTCGATAATTGGAAATCAGCTTTAAGGGGGGTAGAAATGAAAGTTCAAAGATGGAAGGGTTGGAAGCTTTCAAAGATAAAAAGAATTCATATTATTAAAAGATTCATAATCCCCTGCTTGCTTTATGTGGCAATAATATTCCCACCCCTCTGCAACTAGAAAGTAGGTTTTACGCATGTTTTTTTTCTATGTTATGGGGCAGTAGATTAAACCCCATTAAGTGCTGTTTCACATATTTAGCCAAGGCTCAGGGAGGATTGGGGATGACATACCATATAATATTTTTTCATTTGGGGTTTTTGTCATAGAATCTAAGGTTGGATTTACAACCCACTATAACATTACACTCCTTATGGTTTCAAAATGCATTAGGTAGTTACCTTAGTAGTTGGGAGGAGTTTCCCCCAAATCTATCCCCCCAGGTGGTGGTTCCTGTTTATTTTAAACCTTATGCTCAGAAATTGTTTAAATGGGCCCTCTTAAAGTCCCTGGTAGCTCAGAATCCAGGTCCCTGCCTTTATCAGCAAATAATGGTCTTGGTATATCCCTCTGAGCCTGAATTAAAACATTGTCCAGACACCCCAAAGGGAATGATATTAAACCAA
The DNA here is from genome assembly GCA_016271365.2 of Neoceratodus forsteri. NCBI lineage: Eukaryota > Metazoa > Chordata > Ceratodontiformes > Ceratodontidae > Neoceratodus > Neoceratodus forsteri. The sequence goes on along the minus strand of CM028129.1, from coordinate 1,395,798,919 downwards.
TTAAAAAATGAAAGGATTCCCAGACGCATGTGGGAGATTTTATTGTTGTCTGTGTATGGCAGACTAAATGTTAAAGGTAATGCAAAGCATAAAATGCAAAATGAAAGATAGTGTCCCTATATCACATGTCAAGTGGTAGAAGAAGCAATGGAACATTTTTTGTTTAGCTGTTCATATGCTAGCCACATCTGAGCTTTTTTAACCAGAAAATGGGGTTTTGTGTGGTTACAAACACTTGATCAAGCATTGTGTTAGGTTTTTTCCTCATTTACTTAGCCGCTATGATCAGAGCACTGCAACAGTCTTTTTTTTGTTGCCTAAAATTTTACTTGAGGCAGGCAAAGTGTCAATGGTTTCTGCAACAAAGATTGATGTCCTATGAGACTTTGAGTATATTAGTTCTGCAGGCAATGCACATTGTTTATGAAAGAGATAAAGCAGTTTATACCTCAAATAAAGTATTTAAATGGTGGAAAGGTTTTGCTATATTTATAAAATATAAGTAGAGTATACAGAATTATGGTAAGACCCTGGTGGTTAGTGAGTCCAGTCTAGACAAATGAAAACAATTTAAAAAAAGGGGGGAAAAATGTTCCTGAAATAAATAAGATTTAGGTGCATCTCCTGGATATTGTAAATGTGTGGGCCTTCTATGTGGGTATGACCACTCGTCCACTTAAAACTAGAATAAGTGAACATTTTAGTTCAGTTAGACTAAATGATTGTAAGAGTGCTTTAAGCATGCGCCTAGAAGAAGTGGAGGATAAATGTGGTCATGACTTCTCTTTTATTGGAATTGACCATGCGTTTGTGGGACCATGACGTGGCAATGTGAACTTGATTCTAACTGAAAAGGAAACATTCTGGATTTACACATTGGGTGCACTTAAACCACAGGTTTAAATGATGCCATTGATTTAACAGTACATCTTCATAAGTAGAAGCCTATGTGTGAACCAGTTTAATTCATGCATTTTATGATTTGTTGGGAATTCAGATTTATCTGTACATGATTATCCTTTATTTTTGATATACTTCATAGTATGCCACAGAGCAAATATGCATAATAATGATATGGATTCCGCTGTAGGGATAATTGAGGATAAGTTTATTTTATTTATTTTTTGTTTTCACATATATGTTTTTTGTTAGTTTAGGCCTTTTGTTTTGTGGCATCATGTGCATATAATTTTTAAATAGTGGCATATGAAGAGGTATGTACATAACTGTGGATATATGAATGGATATATGTATTATTTCGGATGGACTCAGGGTCCCCCTTCTGTTAGCAACTTAGGGTAGGTATGCCTATATACATGTAAGGGTAAATTAGTTATTTGATTAGTTGTAAGGATAATCTCCCTCTTGATTTTATTTCATTTTATTTTACACAATTTTTAGTTATATTAAAAACGTATTTTTTGTTACCCATGTCTGAGGAGTGTAGGGGCTGTAAGTCCCTTTTGTTATATTATTCTTTACATTTGGTGTACGGATATATACATTTTCTCAAAGGTGTTTTTGATTTTTGGGTGTTGGGGTGATTTAAGGTTGTCATAAAATAAAGACATATATATATATATATTTGTCTTTTTTGGGGGGTTCACTGTAATGAATGTTTGTAATAAGTATGTTTATTATGTATTTTTCATGTCAGTTTATATTTGAGTGAATATAACATAGTGGTGTATTTAGGCCACATTGTATCAAGTAAAATGAGTGCGACCCCTTTAAGATACTGATATAAACTGATCATTATCAAGCACCTTGGGACACTTCCTGAAGAGGATACTGCAAAACCAATAGAAGTCAGTTGGGCCCTGCCCTGCTCTCCCAGCTTGTGCTAACAGCATGAATGAGGCGTGTGTATTTTGCACCTTTTGGCCTGGATATTCAAACTGCGCTCAAAACTGGCGCAACAGCAGGAGCAAGCACAAACCAGTTGCACAAATGCGCAACAGGTGCGATATTCAAACATGGAGCAGAGCACATTGCGCAAGCAACCAACGTCTGAATATCGCACATACTGCGCCATCACACCAGGAAGGGAGAAGCTGAGTTGAAAATGTTGCGCCATGGCGCAACCAGGGAAGCCCAGCTGAGCAGTCCAGAGCTGCCATAGCGCAAGCACTGCCCCCAGGGCAATGGAACTGCACATCCAGGGAGGCAGGCTGGGGCCCACCACCAGCCATGCCACACATGGGCACAGGAACACACTGAAGAACCCACACCACACGGCACACCCTAAGCACAGCAGCACTGGGGTGGGATGGATGATCCACGTGCCCATGGGGACAAGCCAACAAAGCATAGTAGAGCCCTGACACCCCAGCACAACCACTGGCAGGCGGAGGGCCACACACAGGGGTTGACAACCACAGTGCACATCAGCCCCAGTATGCACAGCACACCCTGCACTGTGACCCCAAGACACCACCCATGTGCAGTGCCTGGCACTGCAGGAAACCATGCAGTCCCCAGTACTCATCAGCCCCATGCAACACAGAAGCCTACAAGCCAGACACACCCCTGCCCCCAGCACTGGGTGGCAGATGGCAAGACCAACCGAAAGTCACTGCCATGCTGGAGATACCTCCCATGCACACACACACACACACATACCCAGGACCATACCAGCCCAGATGGCATGTACACACCTGCAACTGAGCACCCATAGCCAGCTGCAAATCAGAGACCGACACAGTATTCATATATCAAAATAGAAATGTATATTAAACATATTTCAACAAGAACAATAAAAACTATTTACCAGGGGGCAGGTACAAGGAAGGGTGTTCAAGAGGGAGGATTAAAAACTTGGAGAGGGAAGGCAGGGTGGTAGGGATGGGAGAAGTGGGAAGGGTAATGTGGGCTATGGCCCAGCCGGCTCCTGGTCCTCCCCCTGCTGGCGCCCCATTCCATCCCGGTCCTGATGGCGTCCATGCCTCCGGATGGCTTGCAGGATCCTGTGGTTTGCAATGCTGACCTCTGTGAGGCGACGGACATCCTGTTGCATCCTCCGTAGAACCTCGAGGCCTAGGAAAATGGGAACACAGTCAATGGCTGTGACTGACCACAACCCTGAACACCACCCAACCTGCAAGCCATATAGCCCAATGTCCAGCACCTGTGATGGCATGCACCCACCCACAGTGAACATGCACATGGCCATCACAAACAGGTGGCACCAGCTACGCACCACCGCCCACACACACTGCCCACGTCAATCACAGTACAAACTAGGCTGGCAAGTGATGTGGCAACGTGAAGCGATGCCAGTTACACAGCTATGTGCCCAGTGCATGCCTGGACCACTCAGTGACGATACACAGACGTGCTGTGATACTGCACTGTGATGCATGTCACCTGTGTCGTGCCTACATACATGGATACATAGACAGTGTCAGTAGATAAGGGCCTATGGGCCACCCAGTCTGGCCATTTGACCTTGTAAGTTCACTCTGTTGTCCTATAAGTCTGTTGCACCTTACCCCCTGACCTCCAGAATTCCTGTATGGCTATCCCATGCATTCTTAAATCCCGTGACCAAGTCAGCCCCCACCACTTCCTCTGGCAGGGTGTTCCACTTGTCCACCACCCGTTCTGTGAAGAAATTCTTTCTCATGTTTTCTCTGAATCGTCCCCCCTCCAACTTCATCCCATGCCCTCTAGTTCTGGAACATCTTCTATGCTTAAAAATAGTGTTTTCCTGCACTCTGTTCCCCCCTGTAAGATACTTGTATGTCCCCATCATATCCCCCTCTCCCTCCCTCCTCCAGGGAGTACATGTTCAGTTCCTTCACCCTGTCTTCATAGGACTTGTGATGCAATCCATGCACCATCCGTGTTGCCCTCCTCTGAACCCTCTCTACCCAGTCCATGTCCATACGTAGGTATGGTCTCCAGAACTGTACACTGTACTCCAGTGTGGGGCCTCACTAGTGTCTTGTATAGTGGAATTATGACCTCCCCTTTGGTTGTGTTGTGCATGGCTGGTGGTCTTGCCCCCCCCCCAGCATGCAATAGCATCCATGAAGTAATGATACTCACACTCCTCCAGCAGCTGGGTCTGCCGCTGCTGCTGATGCTGCTGCTGCTGCTGCTGCGGTTGGGGCACAACACCCCCTGGCACCGGGGCCCTAGCATGGCCCACCTCACCCTCGCCCAGCGTCCTCAAATTCCGGCCTGTGGGAGACATATGTTGAGACAAACATCAGTGTGACTCAAAAGCAGAGTGCCCCCTGCCCCAGTGAGAGTGCCTGCCCACACAGCCATAACCATCCGTCGCACAGCTGCACACACTGACACAGCCAACCGTGTCTGAGCCGGCACCTATGCACAGCCACCCAAGCACACACACACACCCCTACAGAGAATATAGGTGCATAGATGGTACACTCACCTGGCCTTGGCACCTTGCCCCGCCTGGCACGTGAATGCAGCCGCGTCAAGAGTTCCGGCTCCCTCCGGCGGAGGTCACTGTACCAGTGCCGGCACTGCTCAGCAGACCGGCCCCGGCCAGTGACCTCCACCAGGTCAGTGGCCACTTGCTGCCACACGTGGGTCCTAGGCATGGTGAGGGGGGCCTCACCATACAGTGCCTCACAGTGGGGCTCCACCAGGGCCACCAGGTTGGCCACTTCAAGCTGGCTCCAGGACACCACCCTCCTCCTAGCCATGGCACCAACTTTACAGCAGGCAATATGGCGCCCTGCTGCACCGTGACCCCACGTGGAGTTGTTGCGCAATAGACCACCACAGGCTCCAATAGCGCTGTTCGAACAGCACCATCACTTTACATGGCGCTGTCACCAGACAGCGCAATAGGGACGTACACATGGCATGCGAACAGCACCAGAGGGCAGAGGGCATACACAAGGTCACGGCAATGACACAAGGCTACGCACAGCACCATCGGATGTATAGGCATCCTGCGCGACTGCCAAGCTGAGCACCAGTGCCACAGTGGACTATCGCGCAGTAGTGCCACAGCGCCATATAGTGCCCAGTGCTGTAGCACCACTGGCACACAATGGTGGCCATGGCCTGAATCGCCTATACGTGCTCAGCAGGTCTGCGCGATGAACGCATCATGATAAGCTGTCTGGGCATCGCCAATGCAGTGTAGCGCAGCCATAAACCTGCGCCATTTGCTCAGCGGACCTTCCGTATTGTGCAAAGCGCAAACACGCGATATTCAGCCGACATATGCAAATCATTCGATCAGCCATTCAAAGGTGCAGTGGCGCGATTAGCATGTCATTAAAGTTGCGCCACACCTCATTTGGTACATGTTTGCTATAAAAATGCGACAGTGGGTCTGCCGCCAGATTTGGTTACTGCAGGTGAGAGGTGAGTTACATGCTGTGTGATGCTCAGGACAATGGTCATGGGCAGGGGTGCGGAGGATGATAAAGGCTGAGGGGCTGAGCATGAAAAGGGCACTAGAAAGGGTCAAAGGCACCCTTTCTATCAGTATCTGCCCATGTGGAGAGGAAGCGGGGGCGGCAGCTATGCTCATGGGGAAATGCTGTCGACTGCACAGTGACAGGTGTCCACTTCCACCCATACAGATCACCATGACTGACCAGAGCCAAGCTGAGGGTGTGGACGGCGGGCGTAGGAGGAGGCCGAACTTCACCGCAGCAGAGACGGAGGCCCTCCTCCAGGCCTACCTGGAGGATGAGCCACTATTGAGTGGACGGAGGGGCACCCCTCAGGAGCATGCAGCTGCATGGGAGGGGGTAGCTCGGGCCGTCAACCTGCACGGAAGCCACCATCGCTCTGTGCAGGAATGCAGGAAGAAGATGGGGACTGACCGCAGGAGGCTGAAGGAGAAGGTGGCAGCCTTCAGGGCGGCACGTGCTGGCACTGGTGGGGGCCCACCAGTGGTGTTGCAGCTGACCCCTACAGAGGAGACACTGGTCGCGGCCATGCAGCCGAGTGCCATTGCGGGCGTACCAGGTGGAGGATTCCAGACAGGTGGAAGCCCATCACTGCACGGTATGACATGGTGGTGTTGTTGGGGGGCTGTTGTTCACATGCACTCACATGTACTCTCTTTCTGTTACAGATCCTGTTCGTCTGCAGGAGACGGTGGTGGTGTTGGGTCCAGACAGTGAGGCAGACCTGCTGGACGTGGAGGAGGGACCATCCACCTCCGCCACCAGCCTGCAGGCACTGCAGCAGCATGCAGGCTGGGCCAACAACTCCGGTGTCAGTGATACGGGTGCAGGGGGTGCACAGCCTGTGTCACAGCAGTCTGGCATGCAGGTATGCCAGCATGCTGTGCCTATGGCAGTGGCTCGCACCTGCACCATTGATGATAGCAGGCCTGCAATAGGCAGTGATAGGTGTGTGTCCCATGACGGACACATGGCAGGCCAGCACGTGCCCCTGGGCCTTCCTGGTTCACACCTGCGTACCAGCATGCTGGCACAGTCCCAGGCTGTGCCTGTCAGCACCGGTGGGGCAGCACCGGTGGCTGTGCAGGTGTCTGGCACTGTTGTCAGCACGGAGGTGGAACAGGTGGACCTGGGGGCTCAGCAGTTGGAGGGGCGGCAGCAGCAGTCGCACACCAGGTCCGGAGGTACAGTGTCAAGCAGTGGCACATGTCCACCGCCCTTTGATCCGCCCATACCTGGTTCTTGCGAACAGCGCCCACCCTCAAGGGGGTGCTGTGCACCAGGACCGTCCACACCCTGGGGGTCACGATGCCATTGGGGCACAGTACCCATTGGATGCACACACCCGCCTGCTGCAGGAGTTGGTACAGCTGCAGGGGCAGGTTGCAAGGTCCGTGGAGGCACTGTCTGTGTCCGTGGAGCGGCATAGCAGGGAGTGTGCTCGGGACCGAGCAGAGCTGGTCCTTATGCGGACGGATGTGACCGCTGCCATTGATAGGCTGACCCAGGCAGTGGTCTCTGTCGCGGATGCATTTGCCACACTGTCAGGTGCCCCTGTACCACACACCCCACACAGTGCGCTCTCCACTCCCCATTCCCCGGCGTCATGCGACACCAGGCCTGTCGATGCTGGGTTCTGCTGTGGGCATCCCGAGCACCCCTGGTGCAAGTTTGTTTGGCAGGATGCAGACCCCTGTGCGGGCAAGGTCGCGTTCGCACAGTGGGACCCCTGGTGGTGCACCAGCGCCACCCGATGTGGCCCCTGCTCAGCCTGCCAGTGCTGCTGGGCCACGGTGGGGCCGCCCACGCATCTGTGGTGGCTGTGGGACAGTGCTACCTGACTGAGCTGTCTCCCAGTGCAGGCTCTGTCTGGTGCTGCCCTGTGTGCAATGTGTGTCATGGTGGGCAGTGCACTGCTGGGTGCTCTGCTCACCAAGCTGACACACGGACCACCTGCACACTCTCCCAACTGCTGTCCACAGGTGCGTGTGCATGATGATGCCTGCATTGCACTGTACACCAAGGTGCAAGGATGCCCAGGTCCTGACACACGTACGTGGACAGTCCAGGTGGTGGGGGTGGTTGGTGGTGCTGTGTGTTGGCAATGTAATTTCCGCAGTGCTGTGCTGCTGCCCATGTATGCTGCCTGGTGTGTGTGTGTGTCCATATGAGTGCTCACCCCTCTCTGATGGTGTGTTGGTATGCCTGGAACCTTCAACTCCCCTGACCTTCATGCACGGTGTGTTCCCTGTGTGCCTGTGGTTTGCGCATGGACAGTGTTGCCTGCACATGTCCCTTGCCTTACCTGTGTTGGGTGTAGTGCTCTTCTGCAATGGTGTCCCGGTGCAGCTGGGCCTGCCGGTCAGTCGAGGTCCGTCCATCCTAGGGGGCTGCTCATCACCCACATCACCGGGCGCCACTGGCATCCCCATCGCTGTCCCCTCTCTTGGACCTGTAATGGCTATCCCATGGTCTTTGGCCATGTTGTGCAGGATGCAACAGGCCAGGAATATCCCACAGGCCTTTTGGGGGCTGTACTGTAGGGCTCCGCCAGAGGTGTCCAGGCATCGGAAGCATGCCTTGAGCATCCCAAACACCCGCTCTATGATGTTACGTGTTGCGGCATGTGCCTCATTGAAACATAGCTGCGCTGGGGTCTCGGGGTGCCGGTACGGTGTGAGCAGCCAGGGACGGAGTGGGTATCCGCAGTCACCTGTGTGGAGATAGTGGAGATCAGTGTCATGTCAGGTCCATATTGCCCATATCCTTGTGTGCCACTACTATGGCACCTGTGTCATTCCAACCCTTGCCCAGAGTTTGCATTCCATACATGTGTACTCACCCACTAGATGACCTGTGGGGATGTTCCCACTCTCGAATCGATGGCACAGTGCAGACTGGTGCCATATGAAGGCATCATGTGCTCCGCCAGGATGTGGCACAGATATTGATAATGTAGTGGCATCACACACCACCTGGCAGTTGACACTGAAAAGCCCTTGGTTCCGATAAGCCTGGCGTCCGAGGCCAGGTGGCATCGCGAATGGCCACATGGGTGCAGTCTATGGCCCCTACACGCCAGGCATACGTGCTACCCTGTGGAACTCCTGCATGTTTGCTGTCGCTCTGCCGTGGTGCTGGGGAAATGGATGTACTCCGCAGCATGAGGCAGCAGTGCGCTGAGGAATTGGGTGAGGATGCGTGGCGTGGCCGACTGTGTAATGCCTGTGGTGTCCCTGTCGGCCTCTGGAAGGTGCCGTGGTGAGCAGGCACATGCAGGCTGTCACCTTGGTCTCCACAGACAGAGCATGACTCCGCCGTGAGGGTGCCTACATCACATCACTGCACAGCTCGCAGAGCCATCTCAATGTGCCCTGTTCAGGTGGTACGGGCCACAATCTTGACATCTGTGTACAGCTCGAAGCTGATGCGGGCACGATACCGCCTGTCGGGGGCATACCGCTACTGAGGCCCCTCCGCGGCCACGTCCCCCTGCAGCATGGTGTCTCACCCCCCTCATTACAGCTTCCATGTGGAAGCTGACACTATCCATCTCCCTGGCTTCTGCCCCCGGCTGCTGTTCCTGTGTTACCTCCGCTGCCCCCACTGCTGCTTCCACTGCACGGCACCCCCACTGGCCTCTCTGTCCTCCTGGACCCACTGTCCCTCTCTGCCTTCCAGCTCCTGTCTCTCTCTCTCTCTCTCTGTCTCTCTCCCCAGTTTGCAGCCTGCTAGGGTTCTTGCGCCCGCTTCCTTGAACCTTTTTTTTAGCTCAAATCGGTACTGCGCAACTTCCGGCTGAGCCACTGTTGCGCATTGCGCAAGTGTTCGGATATCGCATTGCGCACTTTATGCATGGACCCGCCCCCTTCGGTTGCGCATGCCTTCATTTCCATTGCACTGTTGCTCAGCATGTTTTCGGTGGCGCAACTGGCCCCTTCTGAATATCGCAGAATGGCGCATTTTTGGAGTTGCGCACGCGTAACCCTGTTGCGCATGGCGCAACCCTTTTGAATATCCAGGCCTTTGTGTTTACAGCTGTACTATTAAACTACAGATATTTAGACATATGTCTTGTGTCATTGCCTTTATTTGAGTGGCGGGTAGTGCTGGCCTGTTTTGAGATTTGAAAGTTATATTGTTTGATAGCACACTCTGTTGTGGGGTGGCTGGTTATAGAGTATTGGTTTGTATTATGAATGTGTGACATTTCGAGTTCAATGAAAAGTACATCTGTTTTTTTCAGAAGCATTGATTATGTTTTGTGAATATGTAAACTTGTAAATATTGAACTGATTTGCAATAAAAATGTCCCTGCTCTTTTCGGGACCTTTAACGTTCACTTGAACAACCACTAGAACAGGACCTCGGTTTAACTTCTCATCTGAAAGACGGCACCTCAGGAGTGCAGCACCCCCCTCATGCTGCACTACAGTGTCAGTATTGGGATATTAACCCAAGTGCCTGGTGTGGGGATAGAACCCACAGCCATCTGACCTCCTGGCCTCAGAGGCGAGTGTGCAACCTGCTGAGCCACTGACACTGATGCCAGGGTTGCTAGAGACCAGATAGGGTCTACAGGGGAAGAATAGGCAGGTAACTCATAAGTAGACTATGTGGGCTAAGCAGTCCTTTTCTTCTGACAGATTATAAGTTTCTATGTTTCTGTTTCCATTTAGGGATTCTGGTGACACTGTAAACCACAACAGCAAAGCTGAAGTGGTTTATGATGTTACCAGACTTCATAGATGGAATGATAAGCTGAGTTACAGATGGTTTTCTATTTGTTATTTTTATTTTATTTATTTTTTTAATATATGGAACTGTATGAATACTCCATCTCATAACACTATTTATATGGTATCTTAACAATGTTGGTTTGATTTTCTGGTGTCAGAACAACAGTATTATGAGTTTTTGATGTCATTGATTTCCTATGGGAAAAAAATAACCATCCATATATTACAATAGGACTACAAGTATTCCCATGCTTGGAAACATTGAGTCTGACGTCTGCAATATTGAGAAGGACGGATTTGTTTATTCCTATCGTCACCCTCAACTACTGTGTAGATTATCACTACCATATTACAAGTTATTTTTTTTGTTAGCTGCTTTATTTTATAATCTTGCACAGCTTGCATAATTTTGTGATACTAAACATGAAATGATTTTTGCAGGGGGAGGGTTGCCTGGCACCGGTCAAGATGGCCACATAATTCTTGGTACTCTACTTCTCTCAGCAGAATCCTACCTCATCTGTCCACCCTAGGTGACTTTATACATTTTAAAATAGTATTGTTTGCCTCCCTAGAGTAAAGGGATGGTGGCTGAGTTGTTATTTTTTACCTGTCGCTGGGTGTATTGGTAGTTTCTGACTGCTGTTGATCCCCGAGGCTGAGGCCTACACACCTCTCCTTGGCTCTGGTGTGGTCTAAATCCTGCCTACAGCATGGCAACAGCAGTGTCTCCAGCACCAAGCCTGCAAGAAATGATGTGTATGTTATCAAAAATTCTAAGAGACACTACCAACCCACAGGTTACAATTGATTTCCAGAGTTGCAGTAATGGAATCCCACCTAGTGACCACAGAGAAGGCTGAAGAAGACACCCAGGTCATGCTACAGGAGCAGGCCTCCACTATCAGGTACCTGCTCACAAAAGTAGAGGACCTCAAGAACCGAGCCCATCGCAATGACATTAGATTTGTCGGATTCCTGGAGGGCATCAGGAGGACCGACGTCAATAGCTTCTTACAAAAAGTTATACCTGAGCTCTTTCAGATCCCTGACTGCTCTCTGGTGGAAACAGAGTAGGAGCAAACTTGGAAGGACCCACTCCTAATATGTCTGGAGCTCAAGGTAACACTTACCATACAAGCAAAAAACAACAAACTGGTCTGTCACCAGTAGGAATGGGAGAACCTCAAAAGGTTCTGAGGTTCTAAAAGGTTCTGATAAGCAAAAAAAGATTTGGATCCTTATCCAAACCTTTTATGACCTTTATTGTTTTATAGTAACCATATGTTAAAAAATAATTTTAAACTGCACATCTGTAGAAAAAAGAATTAAACCACTGTTTAGTAGCAGAGAATGCTCTCTAATCACTCTTCTGTTTCTGACATTTAAGAAAGTAATACTAATACTGTGTAAAAATTATAGTATTAACAGTAGTGATTTCTATTTCTCAACAGGTACAGGCAGACACTAGATGTGTTTTACACAGTTACGTGATGAAGAGGAAGCCAGGAACACAAAAACAGCACCAGGTCAGAACAGAGGGCAGTCAGTTAGTGAAAGCCAGCCAGAGAGAGCCAGTCAGCCAGCTACCACTTCGAGACAGCAGTCTGCTACTACCCCCACCTACTATGATCAGGGGAAAACCAGAATTAGTCTACCAGCACTGAAATCAATATGGTTAAGACACATTTACCAAAAATAACTGCTTAGAAAAGAATGAGAAAGTGACTGTGATGACAAGAAAGTCCCAGACTATATCTCTAGTTTGTAAATAAATGGTCTCCTCCTGCATCCGATTTTTTAGAAGGGGATAATAGTGTGTTTAAAATAATTATACTTTGTAGTCGTACTACCAGTACTACCAGGGGAAAAAAAAAGAGCTAGCAACATTTATCAATGTGATTTATTTAATTGTGTGCATTTAGGTAAATGATCTCCTTAAAATGACAAAGCGACTGCGTGTGTGAGAACAGGGACTTGTCTGCCACAATTGCTACCAGTATGTGATGACATGAACGTGATATACTGGCTGCACCTCCCACCCACCCCCAGGATGATGATGATGTGGTCGAAAGGCAGGCAAGTCCCAGATCTCTATTTTTTTTTAAACCAATCTCCTGAGTCTAACTTCTTGTAGAAGGGGTCAGTGTGATTTTTGTATGTCACAAATTATTTTAGCATAGCAACGGGTCCTAGATATGGAATACAATGTGAAGCAATGTGAAAGAACAAGAGCACCAGGCAGACCAAACTGACCACTTCACCACTGCTACTACTACTACCACTACTATCGGGGAAAAACAGAGCTATGGTTATAAGAAATAATTATTCTTAGGTGCATTAGGTAATAAAATAAATGATTTCGTCAGAATGAGAAAGCGACTGTGTGTGAGATCAGGGACTTGTCTGCCGTACTTGCTACCAGTACATGATGACATGAACATGTTGTACTGGCTGCACCTCCCACCAACCCCCAGGATGACGATGATGCGGTCGAAAGACAGGCAAGTCCCAGATCTCTATTTTTTTAAAACCAGTCTCCTAAGTCTGACTTTTTATAGAAGAGTTCAGTGTGTTTTTTTATTTCACCAATTATTTCAGCATAGCAACAGGTCTCTGTATGGAACACAACGCAAAGCAATGTGAAAGAGCAAAAGTGCCAGGCAGTCCAAAGTGACCAATTCACTACTGCTACTACTACCGCTACTATCAGGGGGAAAAAACAGAGCTATGGTCATATAAGAAATAATTGTTCTTAGGTGCATTAGGTACCAAAATAAATGATCTTGTCAGAATGACAAAGCGACTGTGTGTGAGATCAGGTACTTGTCTGCCACAGTTGCTACCAGTACGTGATGATGTGAACATGATGTACTGGCTGCGCCTCGCACCCACCTCCAGGATGATGATGATGATGTGGTCAAAAGGCAGCAAGTCCCAGATCTCTACTTTAAAGCAGTCCAGTGAGTCTCAAAATTGAAAGCTGGTGTGTCACTCCACAGCTGGGGCACAGGTACTGCTGTCAGTGTCATCGTCTTCAAGATCAGCATCACATATGTAGCCAAAGTTTGGCAAGTTAACCTTTAAGAATGTTAGTTTATCAACATTGTCTGGTGTTAATCTTGTTCGTTTATCAGTCACAACATCCCCAGCAGAGCTAATTAAACGCTTGGAACAGACATTGGATGGTGGGCATCCAATACACTTACAAGCCAGGGCAGTCAGCTTTTGACAGCACTTTGTCTTTTGCCAGTAAGCTAAAGGGTCATCTTTAATACTAATGTTGAGCTTAGACAGATATGTGTAACCCCTAGATGGCGCTATCCAAGGGGCTACTTCCCCTGCCTGATTTGCCACTAACAGGTTGAGGGGCCTGGATCCAATGGCGGGTGCCTCCACCCAGAGGTCAGGGTTTGCAATAGTTAAACTTACTTGGTCACAGCCCTCTGGGACACTGCAACCCCCCTTTCTTCCCACTAGTGGCCCACACAATATATCAGAATTACCTTCACAGTATACACTTACCCCCAGGACTAGTTCCGGCACTGGGACCTCCTGTGAAATAAGATACAGTGCAACAATCACAGTACAGTACTTTAACATAGACAAATACCTCAGGAAGTATAACTTTGCTGAAACAAGCAGCTCTGATTTATTTAGGGGGATATAACAAGGACAGGGGGAAATCAGGTTAATTAGCTTATCACTTTACTATCTACCTATGGCTCTGTGCAGGCCTATCCCTACCAGTTACTGTCCTGGGTACCCAAGCCCTAGTGGCTAGTCCAAACCATGGCAGCTGGTAGGGGCCTTTCACACAGTGAAAAGAAAAATTAGTTTAAACAGTCAGCAGTACAGTGATTCCATTTGGATTTAATGTGGCAATTCAACAGGGAGCACCTGAATTAGTACTCCGACCTCCAAACAAGATAGGGTCCTTCAACGTCAGCAGGGCTACTCTTGAGCTCCACGAGACTCTTCACACATTTATATGGTAAAAAAAGAAAGTACTATACCAGGCAGGCTGCTTCTCTATCCCGATCGCAATTACTGCACAACACCCAGGAGAACACACAGCATATTCAGTTCCTGACAGACCGAGTGCAATTCAACAATTTCTCCAGTCTTCTACAGGGTGAGCCTGGTTTCTACTCTTCAGATATCCTTTGATTCTTTTCACAGGACGGATTCAGTCCTAACAAGCAGTTACACAAGCTGCAGACCGGAACTCTGGGCCTTACACACGTTTTTTGACTGAAACTGTGCACTGAAGGAGCACAGGGTTTCTTTCCCCTTCACTGCCAGATCTAAACTGAAACTCCAACAGACAAAACCGGGCACTTCCTTTGAGTTCCTCCCAGTTCTTGACTGGATTGGCTGTCACTCACAATAGACTGCTGCTGTTGGTCCAAAAAGGCGCCGAAATCTAAACTACATCTCCCAGAGTCACTGCCCATACAATCCTCTTGTGGCTGGCTCAGATTATGAGTCAAGTTCTGATTCGTCCAAGGCACCATTTTAGAGCAAGCTTACCCCACACTGATTGGTCCAGTTCAGCAGTTCAAAACCAGAATGGGAACTAGGCAGACACAGTTCTGACTGCAAAGAAAGCAGGTTAGACAAACTGTAATTTCATTATTACTTAAATGATTTCTGGCAAACAGTTACATCTTTCAGATAGGTTCCCTTTGCACTCCTAGTGACTGCAAAATGGAGTGAATTGCGCAGCTCGAGTGGTACTCAAACAGAGAAGCACACAGTCCCCCATACAAACTAATTATGTCTGCAAGCAGACAGCTCTTAAAGACAGTACCAGAGGCTCTAAAACACTCACTGATAAATGGCTTAACAAGCCAAACACCATTCAGGCTTGGAGCATTCAAGCAAGCTCCTGGAAGTCTTTGGGAACCCCATATGCAGGGGTTACACCCTTCCTGGCTTGGGAAAGCTTGACGTCCACATCAAGCAAGTACCCATAATTTTAACTGCAACCATATACATTTGCATTAGGCTCAACACATGTAATCGTCAGTCAGTATATCATTTTACCAAGAACACATTTCTGAAACATTGCAGTATGTCACTCTTTACATAGTATTACACACATTGTACCATAACTCAAGTTATTACCTCTTGTACATGAAACCTGAAGAGGGGCCCTTCCCTATCAGTTACCTTGGGCTGGACGGGGCAAGGGCACCATACTTAGAGGGCAACACAAGTAACTTGGAGTTAGCACTGATGCTCAGTTTGGGGCAATGAGCTCGGGACAATACACTCCTTTATGGACAACATTGAGAGGCAAGTCCACAGGCCTCCCAAGTGAATCATAACTGAGGGAGCACCACAGGCTTTACAGCTCGACCAGTCTTTCTAGGGGGAACTGTTACAGTCTCTGCACTCTGAGCCTCATTTTCAGCATTGTCCTCACTTGTCGGGGAGTCTCCATGGGGGTAGAGAGGCTAGAACTTGGGGCACTTTCAGCTCCAGGAGTTACAGTTTCTGAGTCCACAATATTTGGCTCGCATGGAGAGCTTTCGGACACTGGCAGTGGACTGTCAGGGCACTCAAAATACTCTTCTTGTTCTGGTGTATCACCAGTCTGCCCCAATCTATCATTTTCCTCCCCTGAAAGCTCAAACAGTTCAACCATGCACAATGATTCCATTTCATCTGATCTGATGCTTTGCACTTCACTTTCTGGGAGCATTGGCTCCAGGGATGACAGGGAGCTTAGACAGTCCAGAAGGCCCAGCTTTGTCTCCAGTATTGACTAGGGGATTGCCCCGAAACAATTGACTCAGTTCGTAAGAAGGATAGTATTCAAAGTCACTCTCACTTTCTTCTGATATGGACTGACAGTCATGCTCAACTGGGACTTGTGCAGGGGAACACTTTAACTCTGCTTCTGTAGGTGCAGACTTCCTTGATCTTTTCTTAGCAGCAGCTCTAGTCACTGGTCCAGAAGGGCATCTTCTGGGGCTCAGACTCAATCAGGATTTGTCCAATGGGCAGTAAATGATTTCTATGCATTGTTTTTACATCTTTTGAATTGTTCTCAGGCCTTACTTTGTACACTGGCAGATCATCTAGTTTGCCCACTACAATGTGAGGGAGATGGTGCCATCTGTCAGCAATCTTGTGTTTGCCATGCAGTCCCAGATTTCTTAGCAATACCGATCTCCTCCTGGAGTTCCTGTGCTTTCACCTTTTTATCATACCGTTCTTTGTTGGCCAGATTTCTTTTTGGCAGCCATGGTTTGAGCCAGTTGGTACGCATGAGTTAGCTGGGCCTTTAACTTTTGCACATACTGTAAATAGTTGTCAGCTTGAACCCCATCAGGAAGACCCAAAACACACATCTACTGGTAGTCGAGCTTCTCTTCCAAACATCAGAGCGGTGAGGGAGAACCCAGTGGCATCACTTTTGGTGCAGTTATAAGCATGTACCAGGGTGCTAATTTGTTGGCTCCATCTAGGCTTTGTCCTTTGGGTGCAGAGTGCCTAGCATATCTAGCAAAGTGCGGTTGAAACGTTCAGCTGTGGGTCCCCTGGGGTGGTAAGGAGTGGTTCTGGACTTTCGCACTCCCACAGAGAAAGCATCTCTTTGATCAGACGACTCTCAAAGTCTCTCCTTGATCAGAATGGATTCTTTGTGGAGCCCATAGTGAACAAAAAGTTTTCTACAAAGTACTTTGGCCACAGTGGATGCTTTCTGGTCTTTGGTGGGAAAGCTTGGGCATATCTCGTGAAATGGTCAGTGACCACCAGCACATTACTGATATTTCTTTGATCTGACTCCAAACTCAGAAAATCAATACAGACCAGCTCCATGAGTGCACTGGTGGTGATGTTAACAAGGGGACAGCCCTCTGGAGGCAAAGCTTTCCTCTGTAAGCAGCGACTACAAGTTCGAATGTGTTGCTCCCATCAGCCCCATCTTAGGCCAATAGAATCTGGATCTCACCAAGTCAAGTGTTCTGTCTATACCAAGGTGCCCATGTGGTTGTGCAAGGACCTCAGTACTGAGTCTCGAAGGCAGTGGGCAGCACTAGTTGTTGTTTGTCTACTTGTCCCCTCTGTCTACTGTTTCTCTGTATAACAGTTTATTGATCAGTTTCAACTTAGGACCTTCTTTGTATAACAGTGCAGTTCTCAAATCAGTGGAGCGTAATTTGGACACATCTTTTCCTGCATAGAGGGCTTCTAAAGCTGCTTTGATCATGGGATCACGGGATTGAGCGCCGAATACTGTCATTGTCCAGCTGAGGCAGTGCACCAATGTCTATTGCAGAAAAGTGGCAATAAGCAGCAGGTATGCAATTCTCAGAGGGTCCCAAGCAATCCACCATGCAGTCCACTGCGTCCGTGGACATTTGTTCCTCCCTGTCAAACTTCCGCAGAGTGCCCGAATGTCAGGTTCTGCCAATTGGACCCAATCATTCTGGGGAACAGGCCTCCGGGAGAAACATCAGCATCTATGTGGTTCAGACCTGCTCGATATTCGAGCATAGTCATATGTAGATAATGCAGAAAGCCACCTGTGGCCAGTGGCATCAAACTTAGCTGAGGTCTGCACATAGGTCAAAGGATTATTGTCAGTTTTTACTAGTATTTTAGCCCCATACAAGTACTCATGGAATTGGTCAACAATAGCCCACTTCAAAGCTAGGAACTCTAACTTATGTACAGGATAGTTCTTTTCCGACGGGGTCAGGCTTCTACTGGCAAAGGCCACTGGTCTCAAGCCATTCTCGTGCTCTTGGTACAACAGCCCCAACCCTTGCAAGCTAGCATCAGTGTGCAGGATGTAAGGTTTTCTTGGATCGGCATAGGCCAGCACTGGAG
Source organism: Neoceratodus forsteri (assembly GCA_016271365.2). Lineage (NCBI taxonomy): Eukaryota > Metazoa > Chordata > Ceratodontiformes > Ceratodontidae > Neoceratodus > Neoceratodus forsteri. Next base: position 1,395,780,927 of record CM028129.1, on the reverse strand, counting down.
CATGGGTAAGTTGATATATGATCTCATGAAAAGCAGTCTCACAATCAGGGTCCAGTGGCCCTAAATACTTCACTCGGATGAAAATACACTCTTTCAGTCTTGAGGGACGCTGACTTTTGGTATTTTTGTGGGTTGGGGGATACCCTTGAGTAAGGTTAAGTAAAGGCGGATCACTCTTGAATAGTCCTTGATGAAGCGCCGATAATAACCACAGAATCCAGGAATCTTTGCAGTTCTTTTAGATTTTTGGTCTGTGCCAGGTGGTCAAGGCCTCAACTTTACTTGGGTCGGTCTCTATTCCTCGTGGATACTATGTGTCCCACATACTTTACTGATGTTTGAAAGAATTGACACTTATCAATGGACAGTTTAAGGCCAAAGTCCTCCAGTCGGTCCAATACCTTAAATAATCTGCTCTCATGTTCCTCCAGTGAGCTGCCAAACACAATTACATCATCTAGGTATACCAGGCACTCTAGTAAGTTCATGTCCCCACTGCACTCCATCAATCATTGAAAAGTGGCTGAGGCACCTGAAATCCTTGAGGCATCCTCATGAATTCACTTAGAAATAGCGGACAGATAAAAGGCTGTCTTCTCACGGTCCTCTGGGGCCATCGGGATCTAGTAGTACCCACTGCGGAGATCCAACACAGAGAACCACTTGCTCCCGTTTAGGCAGTCAAAACATCCTGAATGCGGGGCATTGTGTACTGATCAGGGATAGTCCACCGGTTTAAGGTGCGATAATCCACACATCCTCCTGTCCCATTCTTTTTCCTCACTACCACAATGGGAAGCATAAGGGCTTCTGGATTCTTGTATTACCCAGCAGCTAACATCTCTTGCAGATGCCGTCTCACATCATCTATGTCAGCAGGTGCCAGGCGTGAGACCTCTCCACGAAATGGTCTTTAGTCATGCAGCGGATATTGTGCTCAGCTCCTTGCATGCATCCTACGTCCCATTCCTTTAAAGAAAACACCTGGTCTCTGGGCAAGCTTCTCACTGATCCTCACTTTCCATTCAGCTGGCAGAGGGTCGCGAAATCAAACAAGTCAGGCGTTACTCTATCATTCTTCCTCGAACTCTTGCTGCTGGTAGCACTGCAGTGTCTGCACAATGCACATTAGCCAGGATACAACCTCTATTTACTCGAATGTCTCTTTCAGACACATTATGAACTTGGACCATTGCCCTTCTGGCATAAGCATGGGCTCTAGCGGGCAAAAATACTAGGCTGACCAGCAGTCCCTCTGGCAATTTTCCATCGCCTGGTGCATCCAACATTAATATTTTATTCTTAACATCCTTTCTGATATGGACCTCTCCCTGTAAGGTACACTGGGCATTTGGCACCAGGATCAGAGACTCAGGATCCTTCTTCCATACAATTCCGACCAGTTCCTCTGGTTCTATTTTTTCAGCATCTCTCTGTGCCTCATAGGCCTTCTTAATTAAAGCTGGAACTCTTAAAGCTCTACTAGTTTTGACCCCTGTTTTTCATAACACAACTGTGCCAGCCTTCCGAACATATGAGCATTTGTTCCAATCAACAAAGGGACACCATCATACAGTCCAGTGGGGGACACACACTAAGGCTAGAGTCTCTACTTGTTCGCCACTCCAGCCATGGAGGTGGGGAAAGACAGCCAAATTCGGATATACCGAATAGGGTAGGCCTTCTCACTTAACCCCCATACATGCAGTCCTTCTAATGGTTGGTAAGTCGTCTGACAAATGCTTCTGATACCAATCCTGGAACATAATTGTCACTTGGGAGCCACTGTCTAATACAGCTCTTATAGACACTCCATTCACCTTTACAGTGGTCTCCATGGAGGGACCCACTATTCTGGATCAGTCTGGAGAGGCGATAGTGGGGGCCTGGGCAACTGACCTTACCACAAAGGGCGTGAGTTAGCATTTTGGTGCCCTCACTGGGATCATTTAGTGCACCTCTTAACCACTGATTTGTTCTCGAGCTCTCCTTGTAGCCTATATGCAACTTTGTCAGTGTCTTTTGGGGACTGTCATTCCTTTCATGTGCCCATCCTTCCCACAATTATAGCAAAACATACTTTCTGGAGTTTGAGCTGGCCGAGGCGCCACACTGGGAGCCAGGGCGGGGGTATTACTAACTGGAAACCTTGGTGCCATCTCTGTCTGCTGCGTGATAAGCATTTGGAGACATCTCGTCAGTTTCTCCACTTCCATGGTCAAGGAATTGAGTTTGGAGCTGTTATCAGCAGGAGATACATGGGTGGGTACCCCCACCCCATAGCAGATGCAGTCGGATATAGGTCAGGGCCTGTACTTGCAAGCGTGGCCTTCATAAAGGACTGTTTTGAATTCCGGATCTCTCTCAACAGTTCGCCCCATTGTGGCATATCTTTTTCCTTGTCAGGGCACTCATTGACTGCCAACCTCTGCCCTAGACTTCACTTGATGGGCCACCCTCAGTCACTCGGGTCGTGCTCGCAGCTATTGGTGCAGGTCCTCCCGAGGTCGCCTTTTCTCAACTCCTCGAATTTCTCTCATTAACTCATCATAGGAGGGTGGGGATTCCAGTCGATTTGCCAGGCATAACTGAAGCAACAGCAGTTCTGAGAAGGGGGCAGACTTAAGGATCCTGTCCAGCCTGGTTCAGTCCAGTTCAATCGCTGGCAAACTACCCTTTCTGAGGCATTCTTGCAACAATTTTTCCAGCCGAGATACATACACAGACAACAACTCCCCTTGGTACTGTTGTGCATTTCTTACTCTCCACCATAGATCCTCATCAGAATCTGGGCTCCCATACACATTCTCCAGGCCTCAAGATAGCCTGTGCAGTCACTTCAGGGTTACTGGCCCGTTTAGCACGGATGGTAGCCAGGGCAGGACCTCGAGGCTCTCACTAACCTCTCTGCTTTCGCTTCCGAGCATTGCCATTCTAGCACTTGGGGCAACATAGTCTATCCAGGTCTCCCAGTCATCCTCCCCTTGGGGGGTGGGGAGGGTGCCAGAGAAGATCCTCAACCTTCTGTAAGAGTCGTGACTAATGGCAGGTGCAGAAATAGGAGTCTGCATTGGTTCAGCCACCATTACGGGTACTGGAGCGGGAGAGGGTGTTGGGGGAGGAACACCCCCAGGTGGCAAGAATAGTTTCTTCAAGTCCTCCACAGTTTTCCCTTCCCCCAGCAACCATTTAGCAAATTTCTCCTCAAAAGTTTCAGACAGTGGTGGGGGCTCATTCCCCACTGGGTCTTTACTGTACTTAGTTATCACTCTCCAGACAGTGAGGGCTCCCTCTGGGGTAATGGTCTGTGGCACTTTGGAGCTATCTATGGGATCCTTAAACTCTACTAGGGCCAGGAAAGTGTGGGTGAGCAGATTAGCATGCAGACCCACCACCACAGGGTTTTGTAAACCTTCCACCTTGGAAAGTACTCCCTGTACAGTGTCCGTATTGATACCCAGGGGGATGTCCAGGATAAGCATAGCATTTTGGTGGTCAATCTCCTCCCCAGTACACCACTCCACCAGCCGGTGCACAGCCACTTCTGTCGGGGTACCCATTTTTTTTTTAACAGTGGTTCATAAATATGGCCACTAGAGGACACACAATCCCAGCGGTGAGCCTCCAAGATGTAACCCCTAGATGGCGCTATCCCAGGGGCTACTACCCCTGCCTGATTTGCCACTAACAGGTTGAGGGCCTGGATCCAATGGTGGGTGCCTCACCCAGAGGTCAGGGTTTGCAATAGTTAAACTTACTTGGTCACAGCCCTCTGGGACACTGCAACCCCTTTCTTCCCTAGTGGCCCACAATATATCAGAATTACCTTCACAGTATACACTTCCCCCAGGACTAGTTCCGGCACTGGGACCTCCTGTGAAATAAGATACAGTGCAACAATCACAGTACAGTACTTTAACATAGACAAATACCTCAGAGTATAACTTTGCTGAAACAAGCAGCTCTGATTTATTGAGGGGATATAACAAGGACAGGGGAAATCAGGTTAATTAGCTTATCACTTTACTATCTACCTATGGCTCTGTGCACAGGCCTATCCCTACCAGTTACTGTCCTGGGTACCCAAGCCTAGTGGCTAGTCAAACCATGGCAGCTGGTAGGGGCCCTTTCACACAGTGAAAAGAAAATTAGTTTAAACAGTCAGCAGTACAGTGATTCCATTTGGATTTAATGTGGCAATTCAACAGGGAGCGACCCTGAATTAGTACTCACGACCTCCAAACAAGATAGGGTCCTTCAACGTCAGCGAGGGCTACTCTTGAGCTCCACGAGACTCTTCACACATTTATATGGTAAAAGAAAGTACTATACCAGGCAGGCTGCTTCTCTATCCCGATCGCAATTACTGCACAATACCGGGAGAAACACAGCAGATTAAGTTCCTGACAGACCGGTGCAATTCAACAATTTCTCCAGTCTTCTACAGGGTGAGCCTGGTTTCTACTCTTCAGATATCCTTTGATTCTTTTCACAGGACGGATTCAGTCCTAACAAGCAGTTACACAAGCTGCAGACCGGAACTCTGGGCCTTACACACGTTTTTTTGACTGAAACTGTGCACTGAAGGAGCACAGGGTGTCTTTCCCTTCACTGCCAGATCTAAACTGAAACTCCAACAGACAAAACCGGGCACTTCCTTTGAGTTCCTCCCAGTTCTTGACTGGATTGGCTGTCACTCCAATAGACTGCTGCTGTTGGTCCAAAAGGCCCGAAGTCTAAACTACATCTCCCAAGTCACTGCCCATACAATCCTCTTGTGGCTGGCTCAGATTATAGTCCAAGTTCTGATTCGTCCAAGGCACCATTTTAGAGCAAGCTTACCCTACACTGATTGGTCCAGTTCAGCAGTTCAAAACCAGAATGGGGAACTAGGCAGACACAGTTCTGACTGCAAAAGCAGGTTAGACAAACTGTAATTTCATTATTACTGTAAATGATTTCTGGCAAACAGTTACATCTTTCAGATAGGTTCCTTTGCACTCCTAGTGACTGCAAAATGGAGTGAATTGGCAGCAGCTCAGTGGTACTCAAACGAGAAGCACACAGTCCCCCCATACAAACTAATTATGTCTGCAAGCAGACAGCTCTTAAAGAGACAGTACCAGAGGCTCTAAAAACACTCACTGATAAATGGCTTAAACGCCAAACACCATTCAGGCTTGGAGCATTCAAGCAAGCTCCTGGAAGTCTTTTGGGAACCCCCATTTGTAGGGGGGTTACATATGCATCTTCCATGCTTACTACTGAGCATGCATTTTCTCCTTGTGGAATTTCAATGTCCTGCAGCTGGCCCCGAATGTCATCCTCCTCAGTGTCTGCTTCTGTACTGGTTTTTGGAGCAGTCTTTTGAATTTGAGGTGGTGTCATTGTAGTACTGCTTGCAAATCCTCCTAATGAAATCTCATCTACTGCATCAATCGAAAGTTGTCTGTAGTTCAACTCCTCCATATCATCAGAAACCACATCAGGAAGGTGTCTGTTCTGGAAACGTGGATTTAGCAATGTTGCTAAGAGATACTCCTTGTTCTGTGTCATGGCTGATAATTTCTCATCATTGTTAAGTCAGGTAAGCATGTTATTGACTAGAGATTGGTTCATATCTCAGTTACTCCTCATTTTCCCCAACCTTTTCTAGAGAAGTAGAATGAGTGAAATAATTTGGCTAAGGGATGCCTTTCTGCACTGATCTCATTTGTAGCACTCATGAATGGTTTCAGAATGTGACACAACTGTTCCAGCAGAGACCATTGAGTAGAATGGAGTACATTGCCCTCCCTGATATCACTGTACATGATATACTCAATGATAGCTACCTTTTGTTCAAGGATGCATTCAATCATAAAGTAAGCTGAAATCCACCTTGTTGCTACATCCTGAACAAGCTGGAGATGAAGAAGACCTTTGTCCTTCTGGATATCAGCAAGGATGTCATGGGCTTTTACTAAACGGTTGAAGTTTTGCACACTGTACCCACAGTGGTTGATACTTGCCGGTCATTATCCAGGAAGCTTCGAATGATCGGGTTAAGAAAATGGGCAAAACAGCGTATATATACATAGTTGCCATTGTGAAGTGCTTTTTTAAATATTTGAACCATTGTTGGCAACAGAAAATACAACTTTTAAACCTTGTGAAGTGACCCAAACATTAAATACTCTTTCCAGTTCGTACTGAATGTGTTGTGCTGTGTGTGTCTTGAAAGTGACATACATGGAGAACTGCAATTTTCTGAAATGTAACTTTTCTTTGAGCTCTGAGAGATAGTAGTGGGAGTAGTAGTACTGGTTGAAGTGGTAACAGGCAGACTGGTAGTACATGAGGATGATGATGAGTTGCCCGTAAAACTGACCCAGTGTGCAGTGAGAGAAAGGTAGGCAATGGTTTGGCTGCTGGTCCACATATCAGTAGTGAAGTGAACTACAGTACCTTGTCCTCAGCCTCTTAGAGAGCATGTCTTACTTGAACTACTAAGCTGCCATATATCCTGGGTACAGCAGTTACTGAGAAGTATTTTCTACTTAGCATTAAATATTATAGCTCTAAGTATTCCATAAGCCTTCTGAAACCCGCATCTTCCACAATAGAATATGACTTTAAATCAAGTACAATTATTTCTGCTATTTTACAATTTATTGCCAGTGCTATGGGATGGTTTAGTGAATATTTAGACTTTCTCTCAAAAACTTCTTTTAACTTTAACTGCCTCTTAGCAGGGGGAATAAAGTTACATTTGGCTGGGGGTGTTGTACGACTACATGCTGTGCCTTGTAAAACAGAAAACCTTACAGAATTATTGTGACCATGACCATGAGGTGAAAGTGGACTTTTGGATCTTGCCTGGTAATTGTCTCCCATTGTTTCAGCAGAATGTTCCTGTTCACCGAGAGCCCTGCTAGATTTCCAACCACCAATGTTAGACTGTTTTTTTTTAAACCATATACAACAGTAGGGTGAATTCGCAAAAGATGTCGTATCATTTTTGTGGTTCCAAGATGCCCTTTATTTTTTCCCCCTACTAACACATCTGTTGCAATACACACATATAGCTTGGCAAGCATCCTTGAGGTTTAAGTAAAAATGATTCCAAACAGTAGAGGTGGACTGTCTGTATCTAGTAACTGCATCAGTAGGACTAGGAGTCGAGAGGCTGGGTTTACGTGAGGAAGACATATCAGTGGAGGATTCAGGTTCATCAGGTGAGACAATCATAGAATCCTCTGTGGCACCATTGCCATCATCATCATCATCACTACTGTCAGACTTTGTTTCACTTTGTGTGACTTGTGCCTTTGACTTTTCCTTTTTTCCTTTTGACACTCTACTACTGTCCTTATTTGTATCCACATTGTCACTGTTGGAACCAGAATGAGACATCACTAAAGGTAAAGCCACAAGCTCATCATCATCAGTCTCACCATGACCGTGGTCATCACCATCATCATCATCAGACTCAATAGAGCTAACATTTGCAATCACAGATTGAGTCATTCGCTATGCATGTGTTGCAAATCGAGCAACTCCACTGTGAGTTGTACCTGTGAGTGCTTTAACTTTATGTACAATTGGAATTGGAACACTCTTTGCTTTTGTACTTTTTGTCTCAGACAATTTGCTATTGCCACTGTCTTTCTTTTGGCTGTACAATTGAGCCCTTCTGACATAGACAGTCCACCAACCCTTGCTGGGTTTTCAGTATTTTGAGAGTTAGCCTGCACATGAATAGTAGTAGCATTTAGTTCAGCCCCTTCAACAGACTGTGGTGCTTGTTGGTGTTGTACTTTACTTTTTGGGCAACTTCTTTCTGGGCTCTTGAATAAACGTTGTTTATGTTTATTACTTTCTTTGTCCCCGGCTTTTGCTTTACCATTTTCTGGAGTACTCATAATGCCAGTCTGTTGATTGTTCAGGGTCAAAAAGTGGTTATTATTTTTTTTTACTTATTCCGTGTGATGTGGCAGAAAGCCCTGCCCACTGAGAAAAAGCTTATACCCCACTGAGCAAGCACAGGGAGGAAGATGACAGATGACTGACTTCTTGGGGAGGGGGTCACACAGACAGTGTGCAAGAAGTGGCACTGGTGCACTGACGACTGACTGGCATATTTTATTTCACACACCACCTATGCTAAGAGCAATGCTGCAGGCACTGCTGCAAGTATACCCACAGAGATTCTGGGGGACCCTGCCTGGCCTAACCCTCTCTGACACAGGAGGGGGGGTCACTCAGTACTTTTCCCCTTCAAGGAATTTTTTTCATTTTTTTCTTTATTCCATGTGATGTGACAGAATGCTTTGCCTGCTGAGCCAAAACTTATACCCCAGTGAGCAAGCACAGGGAGGAAGAGGACAGATGACTGGCCTTTTTTTGGGGGGGGCACACAAACAGTATGCAAGAAGTGGCACTGGTGCACTGATGACTGGTTGGCAGATTTTATTTCAGACACTGAACTTATTTCACACACCACCTATGCTAAGGGTGATGCTGCAGGCACTGCTGCTAGTATACCCACAGATATTCTGGGGGACCCTGCCTAGCCTAACCCTCTCTGACACAGGAGAGGGGGGTCACACAGACAGTATGCAAGAAGTGGCACTAGTGCACTGATGATTGGCTGGCAGATTTTATTTCAGACACAGAATTTATTTCACACACCACCTACACTAAGGGTGATGCTGCAGGCACTGCTGCTAGTATACCCACAGAGATTCTGGGGGACCCTGCCTGGCCTAACCCTCTCTGACACAGGAGGGGGGGTCACACAGACAGTATGCAAGAAGTAGCACTAGTGCACTGACAATTGGCTGGCAGATTTTATACACACTGCACTCTAGTTCTCACAAGTTGCCCTCAGTCTCTCTCTTCAAGTTCCATCTTGGCTTATCATTCACTGTTCATAATCATGAAGATCCCCAGTCCAATCCCCACCCCAATCCCTAACTCCCTCCTGAGTCTCACACCCAGTCCTTGCTGGCAATCTCCTCTTGAGTCCCTGATTCCCAGTTCCCAACTCCCCTCTCCCAACTTCCCCAAGTTCCCAATCCCTTCCTCCCATAAGTTCTTCTTTTAGTTAAAAAAATTCTGCTTTTGCTTTTTGTTTTTTTGGGACTGGCAGACTGGCAGTGGACTTCTTTGCTTGCCCAAGGGGCAGAAAAATGCAAGCAACACAAGCACAAAAGAAAACAATCGATTTGGTGATCCACAATGCAAGGAGCAGCCAAAAGAAGCTTCTGCTCCTTCTCCATCCTCCTGAGTCCTCTGCATAGCTCTAAGATGCACCACGTGGGTTGCTAGAGCAACCCAATCAGGTGCCACCTTAGATAGATGGACAGCTTGGCCATCCAGTGAAGGACTAGAGTCTTGTCTCTGGTCCCTCATGTGGGTTCCTCCTGCTATGGTGCTTCTCGTGCTGCAGTTCCCACAATAGAAGCAATCTGAACTGATCCAAACAGCCAAAAGTGTTCGGAAGCCATTTGTTTCCAAATACTTTGGCATGTTCAGGTCAGTTCGTATTTTCAATGAACCAGTTCGCCCATCCCTAGTCACCAACCTTACCAGCAAAGTAATCATGTGCTGACTCTTGCTGAGAAAGTGAAAAGGTTACTTTATTCATCCCTCCACAGTATGGCAGGGGTCTAGAAGTCCAGCATCTTATGCCAAGGTGGGTGTTTAATCATGGGATACTGGCACTCAGTGGTTAATTTCATTTATACACCCCATTTAAACACACATTACATTTAATAGATGACAGGTAGTGCTAAAAAAATACAAAGTGCAGAAAGTGCAAGAATATGAGCCCTCAATTAATGTGCAAGTCATATCCAATTCATATGCAGTAGAAAAACTGTTAAAAACATGGAAAAGTACATTAGCCCAATTCAAATCCTAGTAGCCACAATTTGTGCAAATTGGTTGACCCGTTGGTACAGCAGTAGCACTAATGCTTACAATGCCAGTGATCCAGGTTCATAAGTGAGTCTGGATTGCTGGGAGCCAGCTGGGGAGGAGGAGGATTGAGCATCCCAGAGGATGCGCTCCTCTTCCAGGAGGGAGAACCACTTGCTCTGCTACGACACTGTCACCTGGGTGACCACCCCTGGCAGTGCATCAGAGCCATGATGGGTGGGCAGGTGTTTTCTGGCCAGGACATCTGCATGCTTTTATGCAGATGTTCACTTGGTCCTCGGGAACTTGGAAAGAAAACACCTCTTGTCTGCAAGCAACATGATGCTGCCTCTTCTTCACAGGCTCTGCACTGCTCACCAGAACCATGACTGCAACCCAGATCTAACACCTCCCAAGCTTGGGGCACCCAGGAATCTCCACTCCTAGGAGCAATCAATGGGCACTGACTGGTCAGAAGGTAATCCCAGGAGACAGCAGGTGACAGGGCTGGAAGGAGAAGATGGACAAAGTTAGCCAGGCAGAATGGCAGAAAGTGCAGTAAATCAAAAAAATAAATTGTGCAAATTGATATTCTGGAATTTGATCTTCCTCTTGCTTGCTACTGGCACCATTTTATTTTATTACATTTCTTGGCTGATCTTGTTCTTAGCAAGTCTATACCATCAATACCTCAAAAGAGGAAGAGTATACAGAATTTATTTTATTCAATATTTATACCAAGAATGGTGTGAGCTCAGTTCTGTCACTGAGGCCAAGGGTCTGAGAGGCCTGTAGATGAAATATCCAGATGACCTCCATTCTGAGCAGCAGGTTGTCCAAATTACCGCCTCTCTACCCGAGCTTATTTTTTTTATCAGAGGACTGATATTGGGACTCCCATCCTATATGAAGGATACTACAGATGTGCTGAATTTGTTGGGATAGGTTGTACTGCCCAAGAATTCACTTCTGGTAACTATGGATGTGGAATCACTCTACAATGACATTCCACATGAGGAGGGACTCCATGCCCTGAGACTGGCACTGCAAGAAAAGTGATCAATACTCATCTGAGCTTGTGATATTTCTTATGAAACTAATGGAATTAGTGCTCACATGCTACTCATTTACATTTCAGGAGAAGCATTTTATTCAGAGGAAGGACATGGCAATGGAGGCTGTACTGGCACCTAAGTATGCCAACCTATTTCTGGGCATGAGGGAGCATTATAGTATACAGGACCTCATTGTAATACCTGCTTTGAAAAGATCCTCATGTATCATTGTTTTTCAGATGATTTGTTATATTGTTTGGTGTGGCACAGAATCAGAGCAGCATGCCTAAACAGCATCTTAAAAATAGTACTGAAGATATGAAATTTGTTATTAAATGCAGTGCAGAAAAAAATGAGTACTTGGATATGATGATTAAGGTTCAGGAAGACAGTACCCTGAGCACAGATTTGTACAGAAAAATACTGATCAAAACTCCCCTCCTACTCAGCAGTAGCTGTCATCTGAGGCATGTGGTCAATAACATACCTTTAAGCCAATTTCACCAAATTAAAAGGAACTGCTCAGATGAAGAGGACTACCAGCTGATGGCTAAAGAAATGAAAAATAGATTGAAAGCACATGGGTATTCTGAACAGTCACTCAATGGATCTGTGGCTGAAGCAAATAATAAAAGCAGAAATTGTTACAACCAAGCATTAAGAAAGAGGCAAACAATGATGAAAGAATTAGTTTTGTCACTAATCTCCAATCTAACAGGGTTATTGAGTTTATTAGGCAGAACTGGAATGTACTGCAAACTGATCCAACTTTGGTAAGCACGCAAGAGATCCCCCTATAATTATCTATAGACATGCTAGTAATTTCAGTGATCCTAGTGTTAGTAGTGCACAGCCTATGGGGGAGCGGGGACTACCTGGCTACCCATTTGTAGTGATAGTATAATATGTTGATTATTGTTACTCCATTTTGTATGCTATTTCATGTAATGTATGTCATTTTATACTCCATTTTGTATTGTGTGACTCCATTTTACATGCTGCTTCATTTAATTGGTGTTTTGCTCTTTAGATAGCCTCATTATTATGTTTTGCTTCAGACAGTGTATTTTGCTGACTTGAAGGTCGCATACAAGATGTTGTGAGAATCTCTGGCATTGTTTGGCTCATGATGTTCTGGACACCTGGCCAGTGCTTAGGGCATGATGATCTAATGAATGCCAACTATTTATTATGAGAATAAGTGGTGTTTGTCATGCTGAACTCGTGATGTTCTGGGCACCTGGCCAGTGCTTAGGACATGATGGTTTAGCATTTCTAAATACCAGATAAAACATATAAAATGGGACTTTCCAGACACCTGGTTGGAAGCCTCTCCTGCAGGGTGGACGCATCGCTGTGGGGCCAGTTCCCGGTTCGAGAGACTCCTAGCCAGGCTGACAAGGGGGCTTCCCAGCCATTGGAAGAGGGCTTGGATGATGCTTTATTGAATCGGTGATGTATAACCTTTTGTATTATATTTTGTTATAATAAAGCTTTGGCTTGCTGTACTTATTGTTTTGTTATTGTGTGTATGTGAGTGTGAATGGCAAATAGCTGCTTGGTTTGAGTTGGCAGAACACCAGTTTACCCTGGGAAATGTATAAATGCAGCAGATGTGCCCAGTGTACACATGTATGGAACTGCAAATACTTTACAGTTCCAGGGAATTCAAAATCTTTTGAGATCAGACATTTTACCTCCTGGGCCATAGAAAGTGTAATTTATCTGGCCCACTGCAGTTACCCATCATGTCGTGGGAAGACAGCTAGAAATTGTAACACCAGAATTTGTGAACACAATGGTTAGATAAACAGGTGTGCACAGGAAAATATCCTAGCATGTCATATTATGAAAAATGGAAGAAGCCTTTTTTTACGTTTACTGGAATTAAAAAAGTAAGCTTGGGACAGAAAGGCGATAACTTGAACACCTTCTTGCTCAGAAGGGAGGCTATTTGGATACTTAATCTAAAGGCCTTTCAGACCCATAAACTCAATGACAAAATTGAGCTAGCACCCTTCTTGGTAAAAATGTTGAATAAAATGAATTCTGTATACTTTTCTTTATTTGAGGTATTGATAGTATAGACTCGCTAAGAACAAGATTAGCCAAGAAATGTAGTATAATAAAATGGTGCTGGTAGCTAGTAATAGGAATATCAAATTCTGAGAAATAATTTTTACAAATCAACAATTGTGGCTACCAGGATCTGATTTTGACTAATGTACTTTTCCATGTTTTAACCATTTTCTACTGCATATTACTTGCACATTACTTGAGGACTTGATTTTTGCACTTTACTGTGCTTTGTGTTTATTTTAGCACTGCCTGTCATTTATTGAATGTACTGTGTGTTTAAAAGGGGTGTATAAATTAACTTGACTACCAGGTGTCAGTAACCCATGATTAAGCACCTGCCTTGGTGTGAAACATCAGACTACTAGACCCCTGCAGCACTGCAGAGTGAGTATCTGAAAAAACATTAACTTTTTCACTTTTTCAGCGAGAGCCAGCATGTAATTACTTTGCCAGTAAGGCTGGTGACAGACCGTTTTTTTTTTCTAGCTTGGAAATAGAGCAGACTTGCATACATTAGGGAAATATTTGGACACCAGGTGTGCATGCTTGCACTCCCCATATTGTAAAATGCCACAAGGATGCTTCGAGCCTCACTACCTTATGAAGAGAACTGAGTTACACTCTGAATATAGGTAGCTTTATCTATTCTATGTACCTGTAAAGTATACATAGGTCTGAATATTGACACCAAATTGACCGTAACATTATCTAGACCCTTAGCAGATGACGTGAACACAGTCATTGGTATGTAATAAAGTTGTAAAATGAACTGCTTCTTGGAAACCCTTTACTGTTTGTAGAACAATGTAAGAATCCTGTTGAACATATGGTTCTACTATTATTAATGTAGCCTGTATTTGTTGACCACCATCAGAGTTGTACCTCCAAGGGGGACAAGTCCCCCTGCCAGGCTTTCTCATTACCTGTATCACCACTATTCTGTTGAACGGTCTTGTTGTTTTGTGAATTCTGTTATTACTTATAACTAATACAAATTTTAATTACAAAAAGGAAATAGAGCAGACCCATGAGTTGCTAGCATCAAAACCACCACATGGGGCCGCAGCACAACTGATACTCACAAAAATGCTCTACTGCCCTGTTGAAGAAAACACCCTTCAGTTGGTTCAGATGTGGGGTCCTCCAGCATGGCAGGGGCACAACATGAACCTCTACCAATACTTTTACACTGAGCTGACATAATGATGGAGGCCCTTCACCACTGCCCACAAACAGCTCTCCCAGTTGGGGATCCAGTCTTCCTTATGGCATTCAGCTTGCTTCCAGGTAATATTCAGTGGGTCCTGTATGACTGTCAAATTCCAGATGCTACAGATGCCTTCATTGCCAGTCTGGATGCAGGAGAGACAAGGGCCTCTACCTCAGTGGGATCAGAGAAGGGAAATATTCATCCCCATACCCTGATGGACATTTCTGCACCCTCAACTGACCCAGGACCAGCAAGATTAGATATGGCCCCCACATCACACCCAGAGGACTGGTCTTTCACCAGAAGAAGCAGGGGCTGAAGCAAAACCAGAATAAACCAAAGAGAACCACCACCCTACCAAGGTCACTCTCCAGAAGCTGAAGTAGAAGCTCCTGCTCTCCAGTGTTTTTGGCCAGAAGTGTGGATATACCAGTCACTTCTAATAAGCATCAGGCTCTTCAACCTCCATTCCCAGGGTCTGACTCATCCCATCCACTGCAACAGCCAGCATTTCCCTAGTCAAGATCTGCCGATTTTTCAGACTGCCCCTGGGTGTTAGAAGATGCTTTTACACCTCTTCCTGCAGGTCTCTTGTTGAGCCCAGATGATAGTGCTTTTTCATGAGTTAAAGTCCTTCCTTCACTTACCAACCTTGGCTGATGACATTTAATAATTAATTTACTCCCAAAACTGTTAACTGTTTCTGGCTTCCTAGGCTTCGCCCTTCAACCCAGTAGTTGGTGAGGCCATTTTGACTACATACTGCCATGGTCTCAATCTCAGCATGGAGCCCTGGAAGGACTCATATACAGATGAATGACTGCCTTATCACCGCAAACTTGCTAGAGCAGTCATCGCCAGTGCCTTGCAACTTGAAATTGTCTAGAGATTCACTTAACAGTGGAACAGTTAACCGTGATTTATTTTTTCTTTCGTAGAGTTTTCTTACTGTTCCTCTTGTTCCTGCATGGGGAAAATTGAGTTTTTTTCTCAGTTTAAATTGCTACAGGTGGAGTTCATATGTGAAGGGAAGGGGGAGTTTATTATTGGGTGACTAAATGTCTCACATTTTTATATGCATACTTCTAGATGTTACAACCCTGTGGTAAGCCCCCCATGATTCTCACCTAACTCATTACCCCTCTATACTGGTATTTAAAAGAGAAGCGTTCATGTATGCCAGTTTACTGTCAGCATTATGGACTGCTACAGGCTCAGAGTTTAGCTGAGACCTAATGTCCCTATTTGATAAAGACATAAGCTGTAGAAGAAGTTATAAAACAATTAACTACCGGTACATCCCCCGGACTTGATGGCATCCCTAATGATTTTTATAAAAAAATTCTTTCCTATATGTATTATTTTTTGCCCTTAGTTTTCAACTCTATGTTAACTTCACAATCATCTTTTTTGGGATTTAACACCTCTCTTCTTCATTTTTTGTATAAATCTGGAGATAAAAACCTACTTTCTAATTGGAGACCCCTTAGTCTCCTGAATAGTGATTATAAAATTGTGGCCAAAATTATTGATAATCAGTTATTAACAGTTGCTGATTCTCTTATTCATCCAGCTCAATTTAGATCTACTAAGGGAACTGTATGAGGCTAGTACCATGCACAATATTTCAGGATATGTGGTAGCTTTGGACCAAGTCAAAGCTTTTGACCAAGTTCAACATCAATATCTTTTTCCTTTATTATTACATTATGGTATCCCCAAACAATTTGTAAACTGGATCATTATGTTTTATTCTAATGCCACCATTATCCCTTCAGTTAATGGGATTTTTGGGATCGGTGTTCCTCTTGCTATAGGAGTCAGACAGGGCTGTCCTTTAAGCCCACTTTTATATGCTTTTGCTCTGGATCCTGTTATTAGACAGATACAACGGGATCAGAGTATTATTGGTTTGGCTCCTTCCCCCACGTTACCGCTTGAAAAGGTTACTGCTTATGCTGATGATGTTACATTGCTTTTCCAAGATGTTTCTTCTTTGAAACAGGCTTTGGAAGTTTTTTCAAATTATGGTTCATTTTCTGGGGCAGGTCTTAATACAGGAAAAAGTCTTATTTTTGCCTTGGACCATACACAACCTGATTCTCTGAATAATTGTGGGATTCCTTTAGTTTCTACTCCTCACAAAATTATGGGTCTTTGGTTTGGTCCTGGTGATCTGGCAACATATAATTGGCACCGGCAGTTACAGCTTGATGAAACTAAAATTAATAGGTGGAAATGTTGGAAGTTTGGGAAGAGAAAAAAGGATCATGATAGTTAAAACATTTTTGTTACCTGTCTTTCTTTACTTAAGCTATGTATACCCCCCTCCAGTTCATTTAGAAACCCGACTTTTTAGTCTTTTTTTTCAAATGATATGGGGTAATAGATTGAATCCCGTGAAACGGGAAATTACTTATTTACCTATAAAAAAGGAGGATTAAATATGATTAACCCTATTGTTTTTTATCACTCCCTCTATTTTTTTAGTTCTTATACTTATCTCTGGACCTTTGCTATCATGTCATGGCAATTATGGTCCCAGTTTCATTGGTCCTGTTGTTTTCTAAAATGGACTCTTCTACCTCCTAAAATATTATCTTCTGATTCTCTTCCTACTTATGGAATATCTTCTATTAAAAAAATGCAGCAATGGGAAGTTTCCATTATGAAATTACGAAATTAATATCTGTGGATAGGAAGTCCTTTTACTCTTATATTGTCTATGATGTTCAGCAAATTTATCTCTTTTTTCCTGATTGTGTCCCTACTAAAATGATATTTGCTCTACTCAAACTAACAGATTTTAGGCTTCCTGTTCATCTCTGGGATGTTGTATGGCTCTCTGTTCAGGGGAGGTTGGGAGTTAGGGGAAATCTAAAATATAAACCTCAGGCAGATAGATTTTGTCCTAGACTTACATGTTCTAATATAGAAGAAAGTATGCTTCATTTTTTCATTACCTGCCCTCATAGTCAGCTATTTTGTCATGATGCTGCTCTCCATTGGAATATACCTTTTTTGTCTCATTTCTTATCATACTTTAATTTTGGGTGATTATACCAGGATATGTATGACTTACCATAACAGCACATTGAATGTATTTTTTTGCCTATGTTCAATATTTTTTATGGCAGGCACGTTGTCAGTATGTACTACAACAACAACAAGTATTGAATGCTAATATTATTTCTCAAATTGAAACAGGATTATTATGTGTCAAAGAAAATGATTTTCGTAGATTTTCATAAGATAAAGTAAATGATTTGTGGAAACATTTTTTTCTTTGATTTCTTACTAATTTTTCTTTTTTTTTCTTTTGTTATGTCTTGTACAGAATATTTACTTTCTTGTATGTATTTTAATGATGTCTGATGTATTTTGGGTTTTTTTGTGATGTTATGATTCTTTTTCAATAAACTTCCCCTACTCTTTTCGGTAAGTGCCATGGGATCTTTAACATCCACATGAACTACCACCAATCCAGGCAAATGGGACCTCAGTTTAACATCTCATCTGAAAGATGGTGCCTCAGAAGTGCAGCACCCCCTCTCATGCTGCACTGCAGTGTCAGTACTGGGATAATCACCCAAGTGCCAGATGTGGGAACTGAACCCACAGCCCTCTAATCTCCCAGCCTCAGAGGCGAGTGTGCTACCCACTGAGCCACTGACACTGGACTCAAATCCATGAGAGTCAGGTAAATACAATTATTTGTCTAATGCATACATTATACTGTACATATACAAAAATGGAATGCAAATTGACAAATACAAAGGATTATATCAAATCGTAACCTTGCATTTTTGGTGTCGAATTTCAGCTGCTACCTTGGATAACCTCTGCAGCCTTTGTAGATCACTCTGCATCTCCCTGACCCATTTGTCACTATCTACCCTACCACATAGCTTCATGTAATCTGCAAAATAACACAGTTTGCCCTGGAAGCCCTCTCCAATGTCACTGATGTACATATTCAAGAGTATAGGACCGAGGAGAGATCCCTGTGGCACCCCACTCATGACCTCACTCTCTTCTAATTTGACCCCATTTACCACCACTCTCTGCTGTCTCTTCTTCAACCAGTTTCCTACTCATCTTACTATGTCCCTAGCTGAGCTGGGTCCTTCAGCTTTTTCAGCAATCTTCTGTGTGGCACCAAATTGAAAGCCTTGCTAAAATCAAAGTAGAACAAATCTACAGCATGGCTCTTAACTACAACCTTGGTTATTCAGTTAAAAAAAGCTATTTGGTTGCTCTGACAAGACCACCCTGCCATAAACTCATGCTATTTACTATCCTGTAGACCACTGCTGTCTAGGTAGTCCACAAGGACCTCTTTGATCAGTGACTCCATCAGTTTACCCACTACAGAGTTACAACTGACAGGTTTGTAATTCCTTGGTTACTCCTTGTCCCCACCCACTTGTGTAGCAGAACTACATCCACTACCCTACAGTTTTCTAGAACAACCCCTGTCTGAATTGAGCTACTGAATGGCCATACTAGGGGTCTAGCCAGTTCTGCAGCCAATTCCTTGAGCACCCTTAGGTGCATCCCTTCAGGCTCTGAGGCTTTATCTACTTAAGCAATATACCATGGCAGAGTGTGGGCTATGCTAGGATTCACCACACCTGGTATGTTGTTTGGTCACAGGGCCACTGTCTTCCCTTTTGAAGACAGAGCAAAAATAATTGTTAAGGATGGCTACTTTTGTTCATCTTCCTCTAGTACTCTGCTCCCTCTTGTAGCCTAACAATGGGGTCTATTCACAAAAGTCTACATGACACATATGTGTGATGTGAAGGCATGCCTATGACTGAATGAAGTGCAGTGAGCTCTAGCGTACTCCCAGTGGCATTCACTACAGGTGCTTTTCCCACCATTGACTCCCTCTGCAGTTTGTAGCTTCATGCCTGCCTTTTCCTCCTTGACCATCTTCTATGCTTCACTAGTTTATATTTGGTACTCTCTCCAGTCCTCCTTCTCCCTCCCCACTGCTTTTCTTGTACCTGGTGAAAGCCTTTTTCTTGGCCCTCACTGCTTCTCTGACCCTTTGTGAGAACCATATTTGTCTCTTGTACTTGTTTTGTTTTGTAACAATTCTCATGCATGACTTTTTGCCTCAAGATTGGTCTCCTTAATCAGCCTTCATCTTTCCTCTACACCTCTGATGCTGCACACCCTGGTCAGTTTGTCTCAGACCTGCTCCCTCATCTGGTTGAAGTCTGCTGTTCTGAAATCTAGGACTTCAGTTTTTGATAGGAGTCTTCTAGTTCAAAGGACCAGCCTGAACCAAATGGAGTTATGATCACTGGACCCCTGTGCCCCCCCCCACCCTCACTCCATTCATCATCCCTAAGTTAGTGAGCACCAAATCATACATAGATACATAGACAGTGTCGGCAGATACGGGCCTATGGTCCACCCAGTCTGCCCATTTGAGCTTGTAAGTTCAGTTTATGTTTTCCTAGAAGTCTGTTGCTCCTTACCCCTGACCTCCAGAATTCTTAAATGCATTCTTAAATCCTGTGATTGTTTCAGCCCCCACCATTTCCTCTGGCAGGGTGTTCCATTTGTCCACCACCCGTTCTGTGAAGAAATTCTTCCTCACGTTTCCTCTGAATCGTCCTCCTTCCAACTTCATCCCATGCCCTCTAGTCCTGGAACATCTTTTTCACTTAAAAATAGTGCATTCCTGCACCCTGTTCCTCCCTGTAAGATACTTGTATGTCTCTATCATATCCCCTCTCTCCCTCCTCTCCTCCAGAGAGTACATGTTCAGTTCCTTCAACCTGTCCTCATACAACTTCTGATGCAATCCATGCACCGTCTTTGTTGCCCTCCTCTGAACCTTCTCTACCCTGTCTATGTCCTTATGTAGGTAAGATCTCCAGAACTGTACACTGTACTCCAGGTGGGGCCTCACTAGTGTCTTGTATAGTGGAATTATGACCTCCCTTTTCCTGCTGGTGATGCCCCTGCCTATGCATCCCAGCATCCTATTTGCTTTACCTGCTGCCTTGTCACACTGTTTCCCTACCTTGAGGTCATCAGAGATGATAACCCCAAGATCCCTTTCCTGCTTGGTGCATGCTATATCCTCACCCCCAACTGATATATTGTGCCAGGGTTTTTGTGCCCCATATGTATTATCTTGCACTTCTTTGCATTGAATTTCAACTGCCAAATCCCTGACCATTCTTCAAGTTTCTGCAGGTCTCTTCTCATTCTGTCTACGCCCTCTGGTGCATCTACTCTGTTACAGAGCTTTGTGTCATCAGTGAACAGTGAAATTCTGCCTTCTAAGTCCTGCACAATGTCACTGATGAGAATAGTTTCCTGCCTAGAGGGTTCTTTAACCAGCTGCATCAGAAGGCAGTCCTGAAATGTATCCAGCAGAGCCTGACCTCAGGTGTACCAGGCCACTGTAATGTCCCAGTCGATATCTGGCAATTTTAGAAGACCCACTACCACCACCACTCGCTCCTTCTTCACATTCCTTGCCAGCTCTTCCCTGAGCTCCCTATCTTTCTGTTTCTCTTGTGCTGCAGGCTACAGATTATCCCATTCATATTTTCTTGCCTGAGAGTACTGTGAGATGAACCCATAGCAGCGCTTCTTTCCCTTTGCTTCCCCTGATGTAGCCATCCTGCACAGTCTCTATGCCCTTCCTGACATATAGGGCCATGCACCCCCTTTTGACTTTCCCTCTAAACATTGGGTAGCCTGGTACTGACAAATCCCAGTTATTATTCTCTGTTGTCCAAGTCTCTGTGTCTGCTACCAATGCCTGAAGCTCACTGATTTTATTTCCCAGACTTCTGGCACTTATGGCAGACTCCCTTCCAACTAACTTTGGGACCTCTTTTGCTGTCTTGTGATCATACACATGCATTCCTTCCCATTCTACTTACCTTCCTATTTTTCCTATTGCTTGCAGACCCTGAGAGCCTTCCCCATGCCTCTTCCACTACTCCTTTTTGAACCTCAACTTTATTTTTAACCACTTTAATGCTACCTGTCCACAGTATAGGGGATCACTAGCTATGTTCCCTCACTCCCTTTACTGTGGTTCCTCTAGCCTCAGTATCCCCTGCAGTCAGTTAAACTGTCTAATATAGACATTATTACCCCGAATTTGGTGGAGTAAAGGCTGGGATTCCCTTTTTTTCTTGCTCATTTGAACATGTAGTTTTAGGAGGGACAAGGCAGCTGTACACTGATGTTTATTGTTTCTTCCTCTAAAAGTCTGGTGCCTCTTTATACCTGTTATTCTGTGTTTTTAAGGCTTGTGCTAATGTTTTGGCAGTATTCCATAAGTCTAGCACATCCCATGGCTGGCTGAAGAGACTGATATGGCCACACCCTATAGTTTCTGGTTGGGGGTGTGCCCCATACCCCAGCCCATGGTTAACACTTTCTGGCTTCCCCCCTCTGACAGACTAACATTCTGAGGACCCTGCCAAATGGCTGCTGTAAACTGCCACACTTGGAAAGTTCATGGCCTCAATTCACTAATAAAGCTGAAGGCAGTACTCTTGTATTTCAAGAAACTTAAATGCCAGATCACACTTCTACAGGAAAATAAGCTAATGGAGGCGGAGGCACAAACATTATGCAGTGAGTGGATGGGAATAGAAGTTCACAGTTGTGCCCCCACCTTCAAATCAGGTGTATATATTTTATTGAACAGATCCCTGAAATGGACCATTCTGCAGCAACAGTTGGATAGAGAGGGCAGATGGATCTGGGCCCAAATTTCCACCTCTGATGGCCCCCTAGTACTAGACTCTGTGTATGAACTTAATGCTGCTGAGCCACATGTTGCCTCTTTTTACATCAGGCAATCACAGACATTATTGAAGGGGGATCCCTTTCTTAATAGATGGTGATTTTAACTTGACCCTAGAGCCTCTGCTGGACAGGGGGGCCATTTCAGCTTTCTACAGGGGGGCAATAACTGGTCAGGGGGGCTATGGGGTGGATCCAGGTGCTGAAAAACAAGAAAATCAACAATGGCCTGCAGTGTAGGGGGGACGAGTGCCCCCCTGCCCCCCAAATGGTGCCCCTGCTGCTGGACTGCTCTTCTTTAATGAAAGAAGCATAGCCTAGGGCTCCAAAAAAGTGAAAGATGTAAAACCTGAGCTAGCCTTAATAGATATTTAGCACTCCATGTACCATGAAGACAGGGATTATTCCTACTTTGCCATACTCCATGCCTCAGCAACACAAATAGATTTCTAGCTATTAGTGCTGTGTGGAATTTTCAAATTCCATTAAAATGAAGTTCTGTGTGTAACCCCAAGGGGGCACTATCCCAAGGGCTACTACCCCTGCCAGACTTGCCGCTAACAGGTTGAGGGGCCTGGATGTGATGGTGGGTGCCTCCACCCAGAGGTCGGAGTTAAGACAGTTTGATATGACTTGGTCACAGCCCTCTGGGTCACTGCAACCCCCCTTTCTTCCCACTAGTGGCCCACACAGGTCAATCACAGTACCCTGGCAATATACACTTAACCCCAGGCTTGATTCAATCAGCTGGCTCTGGGGACCCCCTGTAAAGTATGATGCAATTAGACAATAACCATCTCTACAGTAATTCAAGATAGACACACAGGTCAGTCAGTATAACTTTGCAAAACAACCAATCTGATTTATTTAGGGGGAGATAATAAGGACTGGGGGAAATCAGGTTAATTAGCTTACCACTCTAATATATATATATATATATATATATATATGGCACTGTGCACAGGCCTAACGTATAAGTCACTGTCTCTGGGTACCCAGGCAATAGAAGGCTAGCCTCTCGATGCAGCTGGGTTGGAGCCCTGATGCAGAAAATAAGCATTTGATTCCTAAAAGGATTAAGTAGAGCCAGCAGGCTCAGTTCATGTAGCCAGTAAACTAGCCAGTCAAATCTTGCCCTCACTATGTACATCTGACAGGGAGCTACCCTGATTTAGTATTCACAACTCCAGACAGAAAAGCGCTCTCACACCACTTGCAGGTCGGGGCCTGGGATTCAGGCACTTCTCCACACATTTATATGAAGAGCAGAGGGGTACCATACCAGGTAGCTGCTGTATAATCCCGATCGCTTTCACTACCGAACACCGGGCCCAAACGACGCAGCTTCACTTGTCCTAACAGACCGAGCGCGATTGAAGCAGATTCTTCAGTTCTCTACAGGGTGAGCCTGGTAGGTAGCTGCACTTTTGCACAGCCTCCTCTGACCGCTGCCTAATGGATTTAGTCTGAAACGGCTGGCACTCAATCCGCCGAAATCTGGCCTTCCACACGCGCTTCCTGCATGAAAGCTCAACAGCGCAGGAGCTCAGAGCTCCTTCCTTGCTCACAACCACAATGACTCTGCCCCTTGGCAGTGTGGGAAAGGACTCTCAGTTCGGGCACCACCCAATCCCATTGGTGGGCTGCAGATGCCTGTCACTTATTCCGGCCCCCCCCATTGGTGCAAAAAGGTGCGGTAGTCCAGAACTCCACGTACCAGAATTACTAACTGTATACCCTATGGCCAGCCAGCTCCAAAATGAGTCCTGATTCTGGTTGGCTCAAATGGTCTCCATTTTAGTGTCCCCTCCTTTCCCAATTGGCCCATCTCAAAAGTCCAGGTCCAAAATGGAGGGGCCAAACACACAGAGTCCCAGCTGCAATGAAAGCAGGTTAAACAAACTGTAATTTCACTAATACTTTAAATGATCACAGCCAAATAGTTACATCTGTCAGATGGGCTCCCGTTACACTTTCAGCGACTACAAAAGGGAGCGATTACACCACAGCTCAAGCAGGATTCGAGCAGGGAAACACCAATCCCCCCCATACAAACCCGCTGGAGCCTGCAAGCAGGCAGCTCTTAAAGAGACAGTACTGGAGGCTTTAAAGCACTCACAATGGCCGATTTGGGCGGCATCGCGTTGAACACCAGTTAGGCAAGTGAGCCATACAGCTCCGAAAGCTTTTTGGGAACCCCATTTGTGGTTACATGAATTTTCAAAATTCCACTGAAATGCCACCAGAAATGGAATGGTGCAATTCCACAGCAGAAAACAGTTGCGGAATGATTTTCCACGGAAAAAAAGCTGTTCTGTGGAATATTATTCCAAGGATCTCAATATTTTCCACGGAAATTGTTGCAAATAATTTTCTGTGGAATAAAATGCTGTTGCATGGCATATTATTCCACAGATCACAGTATGCAGAATTGCACAGAAGAACCAGCAGAATTCTAGAGGAAATTCTGCCAGCGGAATGGTCATTCTGTGCTAATTCCGCTGGCGAAATTCTACATTCTGCACAGCACTACTAGCTGGGCTCTCCACAGATTATGCATGCCACTATAAGATCCACTATTTAGCAAATGGTACTACTGGACTATGACCCCAGTTTGCTACTGATGGTTTGGGGCCCTAAGGTACCTTGCTCATCTTCCTGGAGACTTGACCCCTTTCTGATGCAAAATAGAGAATTTATTGTGTAGGCCACAAAAAATCCTCTGACTTTTTCAAATCAATGATACAGGAGAAGTCTTGACAGCCACACTGTGGGAGGTCTAGAATGCCACCCTGAGGGGCCAAATAATGTAGTTCACTTCTTACAAATGTAAATCTAGTGAGGCAGTAGCAGCTGCTCCAATGTAGAATCTTAAGGAACTTGAAACCCATTAAAACACAGCTCCCCTAGCAGCAAAAATCTATCTCTGCCTTTGCCGAAATGGCTGGGTTCAAAATTCAGTTTCCACTTACTATCCCGTAAGGTGGAACTGGCTTTCTTAAGGTCAGGACATAGTTTCTGGGAAGGAGGGGAAAAGCCCTAGAGATTGCTGTCTTATAGCATTAGAAAACAACAGGCAGAGCATCATATTGCCACCATGTTTGACCTGCAGGAAAAATGTGTAAATGGACCCACAAAAATCAATACTATTGTGTGTTGTGTTGTATATGAATCTCTGTATATAGCCAATTGCCTGGTAGACAGTAATCTCTTAGAGTCCTTTCTGTTAAAATTACTGATCCTTCATCTCACCTATCTCAACACAAAGACCTTGAGCCCCCCCCATGACAAAAGAAGTGCATCAGACCATTATGGCCATAAACAAACACTTATCTCAACAGATATGCCCCACTTTCTGCAAAATGTGCTCTGATGCACATTTTTGGGGATTACTTCCTCCTACTCTTAATGAAGCTGTGATAACTATCCTTCCAAAAGATGGAAAAGAGTCCATCTAGTTTTTGTCCCGTCTCACTTACAAATGCAGATCCAAAAATCCTTGCTAAAGTGTTGGCCACAAGGATGGGACAGATTCTTCTTGAGTTAGTTTACCCTGCACAAGTGAGTTTTGTGAAGAGATGGCTAAACTTTGATCACTTGATGTCCGCCATGAATGTCTTCCATGCAGTAGGCACTACCCAACTCCAGCAGCACCAGTAGCCATCAATGTATTAAAATATTTTGGTTCTGTGGAGAGGGGGTACCTCATACAGGTACTAGAGCATATGGGCTTTTGTTCACACTTCACATGGTGGGTCTGCACATTGTATGCCCTCCCCACCACCAGGGTTCTGATGAACAATATTTTACCCTCTCCCTTCTCCCTCCACCCGGGTATGTGCAGTGGGTGCCTCTTGTCTCCCTTATTGTTTGTGCTGGCTATTGAGCCTCTGGCCACAGCCATCTGAGAAAGTCCTGTCAGGTCAGACATAAATGTGGGATTCACATCATATTACACATAGCCACATTAGGATGATTTATTAGTCCTACTTTCTGATGCCCCCAGTGGTATCTGGCTACTTATTAATCTCCTCCTCAATGACACATTGGGGCTGAAAGTTGAACATTCAAAAACAAATGTGTTCCCACTAACTAATCAATGCCCTCCATTTTCTTTTACTCAGCTAGGTTTGCGATGGTTCCCATAATCCATTAGATATCTAGTGATACAGATAACCCAAGATCTCTCTAAGATATGTAAACTGAACCTGGCCCCTCTCCTTGTAGCTCTTCAAAGTGAATGTAACAGATAGGCAAACTGACTCTGTTATTAACAGGAAACACCTCTGCTCCCAAAATGATAGCTGCTTCAAAGCTGCTACATAGGCTAGCCCACTTACCCATCAATGTCCTCTCCTTTTGATACAACAAGACTGATACCCTGATTGGTAAGTTCTTATGGGAGAACAACCTTCCTTATACAGTAGGGCAAAGATGTGCTCCCACTGGAATTGTGGAGCCTGGAACTTACCATGGATATATGCATATCTCATAGCCTTTATGGGGGCACAGACCACAAAGTGGTTTGCAAACATACTGCCTGCAATTCCTCTGTGGTTGGTTTTGGAGTGGGAGATATGTGGTAATGTCTCTACAGCCTTTATTTTGTATATGCCATGGTTGGGGCATATGCACCAGTGGCCCACTCTTCACACATTAGTGAAGGCCTGGACACAGTGGCCAAACTCACTCAGCTTCCCCTGACCCCAGTTGCCCTCTTTCCCCAGTGGGGTAATCATGCCATCTGTATAGAGAGTAAACCAAGCCTTTGATGTAGATGGAGGCAGCAGGTATTCATTTGCTTCAGGACCTATTAGTGCCCAGCTTGAGGCACTTAGACTGTTTTGAAAACCTGCAAAAGAAATTTGGTCTTCTTAAATTGGACATTTGGAAGTATCTCCAGCTCTGCAGTGCCGTTACACCCCCATTGGAAGCTATTCATCTTCACCTCCCTTCCCCCTCCTCTTCTCTTCTGGTGTAAGTTCAAACAGGGCAGGGCTAATAAAATATAATATGCCCAACCAAATCCAAAAATCTCACCAGCAATGGGAAGCTGCCCTTAATAGCCAAATCACTGAACAAGAATGAAGTACCTGCTAGACCTGGTTTAAGAAACCTTGTCTAGACACAGGAGGTCTTTCAATCCAGAATAAGGTGCTTCATTCCTGGTACTGGACATCTGCTAAACTGAAATTCTTAGGCTTGCTAAAGGATGACAGATGTTAAGGTGTGATGATCTGGAGGTATATTTATTTCATAGACTGCGGTCCTGCTCATCTCTTCAATCCTATTGGGAGTCAGTGCAAAAAGACTGTCGAGCAGTGGTGGGTCTCTTATACTGTATCCTCTAACTCCACAACTCTTTCTACTTGGGGTCCTCCCAGGACTCACTCAAAATGATTCCAAACTACAATGAATGATAGCAGCTGGGGTGGAGGCAAAACATCTCCTGCTCCATAAATTCAGGACTAATAATGTACCCACTCTGCAAGAATGGAAGGATACAATTGCCTGCTTGATAATATTTACAAGGATGTCCAACTTAGCAAATAATACCTTAGCATCATACTGTAACTGTTGGGCATCTTATATCACCTCCCCCATGTGCTGTTTAGCACCTCATTTCCTTCTTTGTAAGGGTAAAGATGCATTTTATCCACCATAGGCACAAGGGAGACATCTCCTCCTCCCCCCAAACCTCACTTCTCTCTGTACTGTTTGTCCCTCCAAAGCTTTAGTGTGGGATTGCTGTTTGCACTGTACCTCATGCATGAAGTACTGCTAGAAATAGTGTTAATTACTGCCTGTGTAAAGCATTCCTGAATATTTCTACTGTCAATGTATTAGTTGGACTGGGATACTGTACACTGCTACTGCTGTTGTTATAAGTAATGGTTGTATATATATTTGTCTGTTTGCACGTTTATGTTCA
Organism: Neoceratodus forsteri; assembly: GCA_016271365.2. Classification (NCBI taxonomy): domain Eukaryota; kingdom Metazoa; phylum Chordata; order Ceratodontiformes; family Ceratodontidae; genus Neoceratodus; species Neoceratodus forsteri. Next base: position 1,395,752,954 of record CM028129.1, on the reverse strand, counting down.
ATAAAAATGATTAACTGCCCCCCAATTTTTTTTTAATTTTCAAGTTGCAACTGCAATATTTTGCAAGTAGGCTGATTAAAACAGTAATAGAAACATATTTATTCTGAAAGTGAACCAAAAATCTTAAAAAATTAAAAAGAAAATAACTTTTATAAAAAGTCTTGAAAAGTATTTATTGATAAGACAATTATCTATGATAATTTAATTTATCAATAGTTAAAATGTACTGTATCGACAAAACTTTTCTAGAGTATGTTGTCCTGGCTCCAAGCTTTCATTTAAGAACAAAACATAATATTTCAGCCCTACGTTATTCCTTTCTAAAGATTTATTCATTCATTCATTTGTTTCAAAAGTGTTAACAGGAAAGACATACTGAGCTGATATCAACTCATTTCCAGATGCATCCTGGGGGAAAGGGAAGAGAAGAGAGCAGTGCAAATACAAGGAACAATGTTTAAAATGCGACAATGGGCTCAACTTTCAAAGGGGGATGCAAAGCTTGCATCAAGCCCTGCGTCAACCCTGTTGTTCTACGCAGCTGTGCCAAACTCCTTTGACACAACTGCATAGGATTTTAGTACATCTGGTGCAGTTGTGAAATGTTCCACACTTTACAGCAGCTTGCACCAAATATTTTGCACAAGCCCTGTGAAAAGGGTCCCCCAAATGCTACATGTTAGACCAGAGAAAAGCTGGTTTAACTTGCAGTGTTTGGTCCTCAGGATTGAAAATCCTGATCACCAGCCAGGAGAATCCTGCAAGCCCTGTGCGCCAAACAATCAGTGCACCAGGGGCTCATGGCATTCTCGGGGCTCTGAAAATTGACCCCAATATGTAAATAAGTATAACAAAATAAGCCAAATCTTTTAAGCAGAAATTATGCAAAACAATGAACTGCAGAAAAAAAGAGCAAAAAGAAAAATAATCAGTGAGAAACATTTCAATTATGTAAGAGGTAGGGGGTAGTGACTGAAAACTGTGGACATGGGGGCTGTACTAGTGACAGCATAGGGTGGAGGCAGTGGACAAAAATTGAACCCAGTATTTATACTCTGAAATCTTTCCTTCATGATTTCTCTACTCAGCAGGAGTGAGTAGAGAAATCATGGCGGAGAGATTTCAGAGTGTGAAATGAAGGAACAGAGTGAAGGGAAGAGGGAAGAGAGCCCCAGAGTTTATGGAAGAGGAAAAAGAAGGAAGCCTGACCAGCAGTGGATTTAATTGGGGGGGAGGAGAGCACAACAAGAAATGTAAACAGAATAAGAGGTAAAAGGGTGAGGGGTGAGGAGAGAAGCAAGATATGGGTGAGGGAGCTGAACCAATATTTGGAGATTAAGGATGCACAGTGGGTAAATCACCTGGAATCGAGAGAGGGGAGCATGAGTGAGGTGTACAAAGAGCAGTGGTGGGTGTGCAGGAATTTGTCAAGGGTGAAACAACAGAAGGAGTGGAAAAGGGGGTGCAGTCTGGTTAAGGTGGGTTTGGGAGCAGCACTGTGAACAATGTCACCATAGTCAAAGATGGTGAGAATAATCTTCAAGAGGATCTCTCTGCAGACAGGAGGAAGGGTGCTTCTCTTATTGTTGTTAAGTGTACTAAGTCTGAGGTGTAACTTCTTGTGGATTGCATCAACCTGAACAGATAAATCAAGATGACAGTCCAGCCAGACCCCAAGGTACTTGAAGGAGGAGACATCTTCCAGGAAGATATAAAATTTGTGTGGTAGATATTTGTTGGAAGTCAGAAGGATCAACACATTTATTTAGTGTGATCTTTCTACTCTGATGTGGTTATTTTTAATACTATAGTTTAAACCCTTTCTGTATGTGCCTTTGGTGGTGTCTGATATTGAGAACCTAAGTGTCATTTGTGGGTATCCTGTCTGTTTTGGTAGGTACTTTATTTTCTTTGTTAAACAGCTGAGTATACCTATTGCCTAATACTTCATAGTACATTGTATCTTTTTGCTCAGTCTCTGATTTTTCTCTTCTTTCTCCTATGTTTTAGAACTGTTTAGTTATTGTGGCAGAGGTGTGGTACTGTGTTCTTTCTTGTAGTTCAAGGTGCTTTTGGAACTGCTGATTTCTATTGGTTTAAACTACTACTTTTTTTTCTATTTTAAGAAAAGCTACATCTACTTGGTTTGTTGTCACCTGTTTGTTGTTGCTAAGTAGCAGATGTTTTTGCATTGTGCTCTGATTCTGTGATAGAATCTGTATTAGTAGAAGGTAGATTATTGTGATTGTAGTTACCTTTTGATGGTAAGGAAAAAGAGGTGAGATAGAAGTGTATGTATTTTCAAATATTATAGAGGAACAGTGGCAGGATTTTTAGGACAGTAAATTAATAAAAAGGGAACTAGGAGAGCTTCAGTAGCAGACAAGTAGTGGAATAGCAGTATAACTGCAGTATAATGTGGGGAGTGGTGCAATGCAGTGGCTGTGGGGCAGCCATATTCAGGCAGATCTTCTGGACACTGAGGTGCTGCCCTATCTGCATGCATCTTTCTGGACTGCAGGATGAGGTAGCCAGACTCAGAGCGGAAGTAAACTGGGTCAGGAGTACCATCACCCCTATCCAGAGACCACTCAGTCCAATGCAGCTGCCTCAAAGGATGCAGAGAACGAGGAGTACTTGGATGACAGTGGGCTCAGGGAGGGTTAGACCAGTCAGGCAGAGGCACATCCCAGATCCTATTCCACTCAAGAACTCATATGCCACACTGCCAAACAGGGACAACCAAATAGAGGTACCCAGAGAAATGGAAGGAAAGGATGTGGAGGTTAGCCAAGTGCAAAAGATGGAGATTAGCACCCAGGAGGTGGATAGGCAGAATAGGGGCAAAATTCAGCAGAAAGGCAGACAGCAAGGTGAACCAGGGATAAAGGACAACCAAGGAAGGGACTGGAGTAGAACAGCGAAACAGTCTAGGGAGGTCAAATCATGGAAAGTCATGTGTGCAAATGCCAGGAGCCTTAGCAACAAGATGGAAGATCTGGAGGCTGTCATGGTGCAGTCAGACCTGGACATTGTGGCCATCACTGAAACCTGGTGTAATGATAACCACGACTGGGAGTTGGCCATACCTGGCTACAACATATTCAGAAGAGACAGGGCAGGCAGGAAGGGAGGAGGAGTGGCACTGTGTGTGAAAAGTGACATAAGGGCCACAGAGATCCAGGAGGAACAAAATGGGGGAGAGATACTGTGGGTTAAGCTGGAAAGGAAAATGGGGCCAGCCATCCACACAGGTGTGGTCTATAGACCACCAGCCCAGGAGGAAGAAACAGATAGGGAGCTGATGCTAGCCATCCAGAGGATGGCAGACAAGGGTGAGGTAGTACTGGTTGGAGACTTCAATATTCCAGATGTGGACTGGAGCATCCCAGCAGCAGCATCAACTAGGAGCAGATTTATCCTGGACTCCCTTCAGAGTGCCTTCCTCAAGCAACTGGTCATGGAACCAACTCGGCAGAAGGCAAAACTGGACCTTGTGCTCACAAACAGGGACAGTGTGATGGGGGTAAGAGTGGGGGAGCACCTGGGGAACAGTGACCACCAGTCACTGTGGTTTGAAATCACAGAAAGAGCAGAACCAAACCACACAAAAACATGTATCCTGGATTTTAGGGGGGCAAACTTTGGGAAAATGGGGAGATACTTGAAAGAGGCATTAAGGGGAATGGGGCAGGAATCAGGGGTTGAGGAACAGTGGGAAGTATTTAAAATGGGGATTACAAGAGCAACAGAATTATGTATTAAGCAGGTTAGCAAGAGGAAAAGGAAGTGGAGACCATTATGGTTTTCCAAAGAGTAAAAGAAAGTGAAAGCCAAAAGATTGCATTCAGGCAATACAAAAGACACAGCAGAAGGGGATAGGGAGAAGTACCAGGAGAAGCAAAGGGAGGCAGGGAGGTCAGTAAGGGAAGCCAAAGCTCAGACAGAAGAACACATTGCAAAATCAGTGGGTAGAGGGGACAAAACCTTTTACAGGTACATAAGTGAAAAAAGAAAGGCAAAGGGAGGGATCAATCAATCAATCAATCAATCAAATCTTTATTTAGTCAGGCGAACATCATTGAGCGAAGAGTGAGTGAGACTGAAGGAGGAGGATGGGGGCTGTGTGGAGGATGACAACAGTAAAGCTGACATATTGAACAGGTATTTCTGCTCAGTCTTTACTGAGGAAGAGGAGGGTAATGGGTCTGAATGGAGTACAAGGGGTGAGAATGGTACAGAAATGGACACAAGTCCCTTTACACGAGAAAGGGTCCTGAAGGAACTGGAAGTAATAAGAGTTGATAAAGCAATGGGGCCAGATGGGGTGCATCCCAGGGTCCTTAAAGAACTAAGAGAGGTGGTGGCTGAACCTCTTGCTATCCTGTTTAGCCGATCACTAGAAACAGGGGAGGTACCCAAAGACTGGAGGATAGCAGATGTAGTCCCCTTATACAAAAGTGGGAACAAAGAGGAAGCGGAGAACTACAGACCAGTCAGCCTCACCTCGGTAGTGGGGAAGATCATGGAAGCACTACTGAAGGAGAGATTGGTGGAACATCTGGTTGTCAATGGACTACAGGACCCAAGGCAGCTTGGTTTCACCAGGGGAATTGTCATGTCAGACCAACCTCATTGAATTTTTTGACTGGGTGACTAGGGAGGTGGATCGGGGAGGGCAGTGGACATGGCCTATCTGGACTTCAGCAAGGCCTTTGACACTGTGCCACATAGAAGACTATTGCACAAACTGGGGAATATGGGTGTGGGCAGGATAGTAGTGTGGTGGGTAGGTAACTGGCTGGACAGCAGGACACAGAGGGTGGTGGTAAATGGCTGTCACTGCACAGAGGGAAGAGTGACCAGTGGGGTACCACAGGGATCAGTGCTGGGACCGGTACTATTCAATATCTTCATCAGTGACATTGCACAGGACCTAGAAGGCAGAATTTCACTGTTTCGCTGATGACACAAAGCTCTGTAACAGAGTAGACACACCAGAGGGGTAGACAGAATGAGAAGGACCTGCAGAAACTTGAAGAATGGTCAGGGGTTTGGCAGTTGAAATTCAATGCAAGGAAGTGCAAGATAATGCATATGGGGCACAAAAACCCTGGCACAATATATCAGTTGGGGGGTGAGGATATAGCATGCACCAAGCAGGAAAGGCCCAGGGATTTTGGAGTTATCATCTCTGATGACCTCAAGGCAGGGAAACAGTGTGACAAGGCAGCAGGTAAAGCAAATAGGATGCTGAGATGCATAGGCAGGGGCATCACCAGCAGGAAAAGGGAGGTCATAATTCCACTATACAAGACACTAGTGAGGCCCCACCTGGAGTACAGTGTACAGTTCTGGAGACCATACCTACGTAAGGACATAGACAGGGTAGAGAAGGTTCAGAGGAAGGCAACAAAGATGGTGCATGGATTGCATCACAAGTCCTATGAGGACAGGATGAAGGCACTGAACATGTACTCCTGGAGGAGAGGAGGAGAGAGGGATATGATAGAGACATACAAGTATCTTACAGGAGGAACAGGTGCAGGAAAACACTATTTTAAGCGAAAAGATGTTCCAGGACTAGAGGGCATGGGATGAAGTTGGAGGGAGGACGATCTGGAGGAAACGTGAGGAAGAATTTCTTCACAGAACGGGTGGTGGACAAGTGGAACACCCTGCCAGAGGAAGTGGTGGGGGCTGAAGCAATCACGGGATTTAAGAATGCATGGGATAGACATAAAGGAATTCTGGAGGTCAGGGGTAAGGGGCAACAGACTTCCTGGAAAACATAAACTGAACTTACAAACTTAAATGGGCAGACTGGGTGGGCCATAGGCCGTTATCTGCCGACACTGTCTATGTATCTATGTATCTTCAAACACTGCACCATCAAGGGTATGGAAAGAGGGAAGATGAGTGAGTCTAGCAAGCTTCTGCCTGAAGCCAAAAGTCAGATAGACTGGTTTCTTGGTGTTGAGGGACAGCTGGTTTTCACAGAACCAGTGCTGGATGTTGTTAAAGTCCAGGTGGAGCTGGACTGTGAGGTCAAGGGCAAAGGAACCAGAGGTAAACAGCACCATAGGATCTACATACATGTGAATGGACAAAGAAGAACAGACAGCAGGGAAGTTGTTTAGAAAAATGGAGAAAAGAATTGGGCCAAGAACAGATCCTTGGGGGATGCCTGAGCAGACTGGGAGTGAGGGGGAGAGGAAGTCTCAAATATGGACAGCTTGCAATCTGCCCTCATGGTTGGAGTGGAACCACTCTACTGAGGAGGCAGAGAGTCTGCCTCAAGCTTGTCCAGGAGAATGGGGCCGGCAACAATGTTGAAAGCTTTGAACAAGTCAACAAAGATAGTGACAGTAGCTATGCCCTGATTCATGCCAGAGAGGGTAGAATCAGTGAGGCAGAGGAGAGATGTGGAGGTAGAGTGGGACTCCCTGAAGCCAGACTGGAAAGAAGCGAAGAAGGAGGTTGAGTCAAGAAATGGGGAGAGTTGAGAGAGAGAACAAAGTGTTTCTAGAGTTTCACCAAAGTGGGGCATACAGAGACAGGATGGTAATTTCCATGGGAAGAGGGGTCACCTCTCTTTAGAAAGGGGAATTACTGTAATCAACTTCCAAGAATTAAGAACTGAGGATAAGGAGAATTAAAAGCTGAAGAGGTAGGTGATCAGAAGAGCAATAGCATGAGCAACAAGATACAAGAGTTTGGGGTCAAGACCATCAGGGTTCCTATTCTTATGTAGGCTTAGAGCCAAGAAGGCCTTAAGAAAAGCAACAGGGGAGGTGGGGGAGAGAAAGAAAAAAAGGAGGAGGAGGGGTCTGTAAGGAGGGATGAGGAAATGAATGAGAGGATAGAGAAGAAGAGGGGGGAAGGGAGGAGGAGTAAGGAAGGAGGAGGAAGAGAGGAGGGAGCTGGCACACAATCATTTTATAGATACTGTATTTTTTAAAAGGGCTAGCTTAAAAAACATTTATCAATGAACTTTTAAAGTTATCAGTGATATTTTAAAATATGAATAACTGCACCAATTCTATGTTGCCTTAATCCCAAATCTTCACTAAAAATGAAGTTTAAAGAGCTACTGTAGTGTACTGGCTGGAATTATGGAATTAATAGTAATTTTCAGATGCAGTCAGCTATCACTTCTTATATCTGAAGTATTTTTTTTTCTTTTCTGTTTATTAATTAGAAGATTTTCCACCTGGCAATACTGGGTTGATGTGTGGAACAGCACTGTGTCTGAGGCTAAAAAAAAGTCAGTTTTGTTCCTCCAACTACATCATCAGACATGTGATCAAACACACTGAGGCACCACAACCCTTACAGCCTGAGCAGTGACTTTCACAAGTTACCAATCAAACTGCAGGAAATTATGACATCACTAGTAACCAAGAAGAGCCAATCCCTGCTGCTTTATGTGAAAGAGAATAGTCTGGCAATGAGAAATGGTTCTTCTTGGTTACTAGTGATGTCACAGTCAGCGTGGTCTCAGTGTTCATACGGTAGTGAGAGGAACAGAACTGACATTTTTTTAGCCTCTAGAGTGCTGCTCCACACATCACCCCAGTACTGCCAGGTGGCAAATCTTGTAATTAACAAACAGAAAAGCCAACAGAAAAGAAAAAAATACTTCAGATATAAGAAGTGATAGCTGAATACATTTGAAACTTCCAGGCAGTACACTAGCTCTTTAAAGGGTGCTGCTGAGCAGACTTAATGAGCAGACATATCTCACAAGGGCTCTGTGAATTGAATGAACTTTCTTAATTAATAGGCATTAAACTTAAGGGACTGTACTTTGAATCAGGTCATCCAGATTGCTAACACTGAGCTGTATTCACAAAAAGGTTCGGAGCCTGCGCGTAAAAGCGAACGCAGCTCCGCACCCCCAGTAGATACATACAGGGACCGCATTCACAAAGCAGCAGTCCCCACCTGGCTCCCTTTCACGTCCCCATCCCCCAGCTTGGAGGTTCACGGGGGTAAGGTTGTGGACCTGGTTCAGCAGCCAATCAGCCTCCCTACCTGGGTCCACAGTGGATCACTTGTGCCGGTATGGTGCTATCATGCTTGGGGCACACAATGCACCAGACATGCTGCTAGGAGGGGCATTTGTTGGCCACCTGCCCCTGGCCTGAGCACAGTCCCCTGATGCCTGGGGCACCATCCAGAGGGGTCTGAAGACCCCCCTACTGCACCAGTGGGTCTGGTGGCAGCATCTGGAAGGGCGTGTATCTGGTACAACTGCCCTCGTGTTTCATAGCCTGCAAGCTCCTTTCCTGGTGCTCTGTGCATTCCAGCATAGTGCGGAGCATGGGCATGCCCCCGGCCCACCCCATCGCAGATCTTGTCGCGTGGGCGGGAAATTTTATTTATTTATTTAATTTTTGTTGACCATGTAAGTGCACTAGACAAATCCTGCCTATTTTCAGGCATGACCCGGGGAAGGGGGATACAGATGAATGCCAACTGACCTTGAACCAGATTAAGCTGTTGGTGATATTTTTAGTGAATGAGGGAAATTTGGCCAAGACACTGGGGAAATTCCCCTACTCTCCTCTGGGGGAATTGCTGGCTGTCAGCCAAGATGGCCACTTCGGGTGTGTTGGAGGGGAGGAGAGACGTGTCTGAGACAGGGAAGCAGGCCTCCTCCCCTGTCTTGATTCCTTTAGAGGCTGCACATGTGGAATTGGAAGGGGTTGCATTGCATGAACAGCATGGTGTGGTTAGAACTGACCTTTTGGAAGAACATGTTGGTAACATTTCTACATTTGAAGGACATGACGATATTTCTGATAAAAGACACTTGGCAGTACAACAAGAGCTCTCCTGGCTTGAAGAAGAGGAAATGCACATCTTGACTAAACAACGAGACTTACGTGGAAAAACTGCGCTTTTGAAGGCTTCCACGGTTTCTGTCATGGCTCCGGTTCAGCTTGTCAGACAGCACCAGCTGTTGGAGGATGCAGCATCTTCAAAGGGTTTCACGGAGAAGTCTGACAAAATGGCTGTTGCTGCTGACTTGGTTTCGCCCCTTGAGTTATCTGGAGAGGTTGTGACTGGCAGTATGAGCACCAAATGGGGTGCGGGCCTAGAGTCAGACAATGGGGAATTTTCCGCTGCTGTTATACCACAGGATTCGGCTGCGGTTTTGGGACTTGGGTTGTGAGCAGGACTCTCAGCAGCACCTTTGCAAGCTACGGATTATAGCACTGTGCACAATGACCCGACAATGCAAGATGTGGAATCTGCTCTGTCATCCCCTGACATGGCTGTTCAGGACAGTGAAGCACTTTCTCAGTCGGACATACCCGCTCTTCCTTTTACGGAAACAACTGCAGGACTTTCTACAGCTTCAGGTACTATCTCCAGTTCTTCTGCTACTGCTCAGTTTTCCAGGGCTACCTTGGGGAGAGCAGTAAATGTACATCAGGCTTATATTGCTGGAGGGTCTACAACTTCATTGTTGGGTGCTGACAGGAACCCCCCCCCCCCGATAGGGACCTTGTTGCACCTAATTACAATGCTAATGTTTCAGTGACTGGTATTTCCATTACAGACGCTTTGCAAGGGGCCGGGTGGTCAAAATCTGTGGACACTCATACTTGGTCTTCTCCTGTTCCTGAAGATACTGGGACTACAGATGATTCAGTTATTATGCTGGACCCCTTGGATATTCCATCAGGGCTGCAGTTAACCCAAAACCCTGTTATGCAAGTTGCTTCGGTCAAAATAGCTGCTGGAGTTGCATCTTAAATTTCTGATTCTTTGATACCAGGTTGGACTATTCCCACCCCTTTGGTCCCCCCTTCCTCTGCAGGACAGTGTCTGGATGATACTCAGTAGGTTTCTAGCCACCTGCTTCTGGAAAAGGGCATACATCAAACCCTGATAAGGGTTCCCTTCCTACTACCTCTGGACACAATCCTTTACCTTCTGGTCAGGGGGCACGATCATCTGGGAATCAAGGACCCCATCTGAGGTCTTATGCAGGACTCTTTCATGCTCCTCCTGAGCTAGCCAAACAGAGAAATGCTGTCCGCATACGATGTAAGGGAGGGTCTTGATGTTTTTCCTGACTGAGTATATGTCGGTAAATCTCTGATCAAGGGTAGTTTGTAGTTCTTGCCCACTGAGATCTATGCACTTATTCACACATCTGGTGACTCAAATTTTGATCTCAGCTTTAAAACAGCTGCAGGTCTTGAGCAATTTTGGGAGAGATATCAGACAGTGAAATATACCCCGCTGTGGTCCCCCTTTGTGGCCATCCCCTTATCAAAGCCAGCCATCAAAACTATCATGGTGCTTTTTAAAAATGAAAGGGTGGCAGTGGCTGATATTATCAAGTGGCTGAAACTCAAATGTATGGTCCTGGGCTTACCTGAGATGATTATTGATTCCGAACAATTTTGGACCGGGGATTGGAGAATTCAAGTTAGATTGCCTCAAATAAATGGTGCTATTCAACATTTACCTAACTGTTTTTACTTGGGGCGGGATCATGGTTTCATCTTCTATCCTGGGCAACCTAAGTCTTGTTTTAGATGTGGTGCCCAGACCCATTTAAGTAATGTGTGTGATAAATTGAAATGCTCTCTTTGTTTCGGTATTGGACACCTAGCTTAGGCTGCCCCCACCCAGCATACTTCAATTTATGTGAGGCTACCACCCATACTTTTTGGAACTGCCCCTCGGCCTTTCATAATGACCCCTCTCAAATGCAGGATGCTCAGGACGAGACAGTGTTCAAAGTACAACAACGAGCAACTGCACGGCCCTCTTCTTCAGTTGAATCGAAGGCTCCTAGGTCGGACACAGCCCTCTTGACCTTAGATGCAGAACCCGGGAAACAAGACATGGCCTCAATCCAAGCTTCCCCTCCATTCCCAGTTCCATAACTGGGTGTAGATGATAGTCTTGTAACTGCTCCAGTTATACCCCTGTCACCACCAACAGTTGGTAATGGGGAGCCTGTTCCAGGCCCTAGTTGGTCAGACTTTCCTATGTCTGCTACACCGGTTGGTGGTCTTGAGATGCTGCCTCCAGAGGATATAACCTGGTCATGAAAGTCCAAAAAATGGGTTACTAGGAGTAGTTCTGCTAAAGCTTCTTCGGACGTTCGACCTTCAGCTATAGCCTTACAATCAGGGGATGTGGTACTCACATGCAACAGGTATACTCCTTTATCCAAAAGAAAGCAAATGGAAGGGTCTGAGGATGACTCGGATGCTTCCTCAACGGCTTCTTCCTCACAACCTGAACTTATGACTGATACTGAACAAGTACCAAGTGACTCAAAGCAATCTGGGAAGAAGAGGTGTAAACGTAGATCTCCTGGGAAAGGGAGAAAGTCATGATCCCCTCTTTACCTAGTTAGAATGCTCCTGGATCTTACTTGGGAACCTTAAATGTAAACAGCCTTAGGAATCCACGGAGAAGATAATCCACTTTCTCTATTTTACAAAATCTAAATTTACATATTCTTTTTTCACAGGATACCAGGCTGTATACTTTACAAGACATACGATTGGCCTCACAAGAATGGACAAGTGGACTCTCTTACTGGTCTTCAGGGGAGTATACTTGTGCAGGGGTTGGGATATTGTTTAATAAGCTAGACTTTGTTGTGACTTGTCTGATAGATCTGATTCAGGGGAGGGTTTTAATTTTGGATGTGGTTATTCATGATCTAGAGTGGAGGCTTATAAATATTTATAATCCTCAAGTAGAAACACAAAGAGTAAAAGTCATGATAGCTGACCAACCTTACTTACATACCACAAGGTCTGTATTGTTTGGAGGGGACTTTAACTGTATAATATCTCTGTTGGATAAAACTGGCCTGACACAGAAATTATACTTTGATTCAGACTTCTTAGCTAAAATGTGTGATATTGCTAAATTGTTGGATGGAGCCCTATTTGGCCCTCAACCCCCAGCTCACATGTACCATAGAGGAAGGTCGTCCTCTCGAATTGACCTCTTCTTTCTCTCAGAATGATTGCCCTGTAACCATGTAGTTGTTTTCCCCATGGAAACCTCTGATCATTGTCTATTACAATTACATTTAGGAATACCTAGAAATAAACCACACACTCATAATCACTGGAAGATGAATATCAAAATTTTAGAGGATACTCAAGACTGGAGTGCTCTCCATTTAGCTCTTGTGGCAAAACTTTCAGTCTTGGAGCTGTACGAAGATCCTGTTTTGTGGTGGTTAGAAGCTAAATCCAAAAATAAGCACCACTGTAGACAGACATCAAAACTTAAAAATAAGGATACTTATAACCGATATTTAAACAAAAGAAGACAGTTACAAAACTTACTTTCTTTAAAAGCTACTTATGGTTTGAATTATACCTCGCAAATAACTCAAATAAAAAAAGAAATGTGTTCCTATCAATATGAAAGAGCTACATCATTGTTTATGGAACAAAAATATGGTATGAGAGGTAAGGCACAGTTGGTGAATCCTTATGATAATTGTAAACAGTGGGTTGATATAAAATATATGCCATTCATTAAAAATATGGAAGGAGATCTTTTGATGACTAATTAGGATGTTTTAAACTTTATAGTGGACCATACCTATTCCAAGTTCGGCCGGGATGTGCCAGACTTAGAGGACATGGAACATATCTTGGGCAAACTTAATATTCCTCAGTTATCAGGTACCGCTATCAGAGATTTGACTAAACCAATTACGGAATCAGAAGTGGAGTTTCTGATACGTCAGTTAAAGACTGGGGTTACTCCAGGCCCTGCTGGTATTCCTAATGAATTCTATTAAAAAAGTATAGATATAATATGTCGACCATTGACTATGGTTTTCAACATTATTTTACAGGGTCACCATTACATCCCCTCTGCATTAGCAGATAGTTTGTTAATCTATCTCCATAAAAAATGCAAAAGATGATATCAATAATTGGAGGCCCATAAGTTTGCTAAATATTGACTGGAAATTGCTGAGCAAAATTATATGTGTTTGGTTGTCAAAGGTTGCGGGTTATTTGATACATCCTACTCAAACGTGTGCAATTCCACAGAGGTCAATGTTAGATAATTTGAAGTTCATGAGAGAGATTTGTGACATTCCTATGGCAGGGGGTTATGTTATTAATCTAGATCAGATGAAGGCATTCGATCTGGTGCCCCATTTTTACTTATTTCTGGTATTAAAATGTTATGGTTTACCACAGGTTTTTTGTACATTAGGTACAAAGATTGTATAACACTGCTTTTTTGACACTTATGGTTAATGGATGTCTGGGACCGCATATTCAGATTAAAAGAGGGGTTAGACAGGGATGTCTACTCAGTCCTCTTTTGTATGTCTTTACTATAGATCCTATTTTAAGACTTTTAAATATGGATGACCAAATAAGACACATGAGGAGCCCTGCTGGTACACCTTTCCCATGTACTATGGCTTATGCAGATGATGTCTGCCTGCTGGTAGCATATCATAGCTCTGGTGCTCATGCACTGGGAGTTATTCAATCTTTCTTGGCTTTTTCTGGATCCCAGGTAAATACTCAGAAAAGTAAAGGGGTAGCGATAGCCATTAGACCTGAGCTTCAAGTTGCTGAGATTGAAGGGATTCAGATTCATAGTGACACAGTGCATTTGTTGGGGTGTCCTTTGGGGGTATAAATGCAGCAGAATGGAACTGGATGGAAAAATTGGAGGAGGCAGAAAAGAAAGTACAAAAATGGAAATCATATCCGATGACAAGATTTAAGAGGATTTATATGTTAAAGACATATATTATTCCTATATTTGTAACTTTGAGTTATGTATTTCCACCCCCTCTTAGGCTGGAGTCTAGACTATATAATTTATGTTTCCAATTATTATGGGGGAGTCGGTTAAATCCTGTTCGGAGGGTTGTGACATATTGGCCGGTTAAGCAAGGAGGTTTGAATATGATTAACCCAGTATTGTTTTTTTTCTCGATATTTGTATATTCTAATATTATTCCCATTCTTGTGGGAAATCAGATCGATTGGGCAATCAGCCTCAAGGCTAGATGTTTATATTTTTTTAATAAATGGGAAGCACCACGATGGGGACCATTGCGATTAATTCCAGATGGTACCTCTCCTTATTTGTTTGAATTTTTCAAAAAACTCAAACAGTGGGATGTGACTATTCAACTTTGTCAAGGGCTGACTAGGAAAACTTTTTTCACTTCTCTCTTGGACAGGAACTTTTTGAATGGGCCTTGTTTTACCTGCCCTGTTAATATTGAGTCTAAATGGTTACTCTATCAGCTTACAGAAGGGAGGATTCCAAGAAAATTGTGGGATACTATTTGGCTGCGTTGCCATGGAAAATTGAATGTGAGAGGCAATCATGCTCATAAAACAGTTGAGGACAGATTATATATTAGAGATTTATGTCTTGCGCAGGTTGAAACTATGCAACATTTATTTTTTGATTGTTCCTATATTGTTTTGTGTTGGGACCAATTGGCCCGACATGGGATATACCTTTATTCTATCAAGTGACATATACTGAGTTGGTGTATGGTAAATTTGGGTTGGCATTGGGATGTTTTTTCCAGAGAACTTTACGAGTGGTTTTCGCAGTAATAAAATGGTGTATTTGGCAGAATAGGTGTCACTTTGTGATGCAACAAAAATATGTTCCGCTATGTGGTCTTATTATGGCTACTACTCAAGAAGTGGCATTAGTTTATTTCAAAGAAAAGTCGGCACTGCCTCTTCCCTTGATTGAGAATTGGTGAAGAGCACTCCCAAAACTCTTATTTGAAGGGGTAACGTGATCAGTATATTGGTATATCCTTCAAGTTTTTGTTTGTTCTACCTGTTTTTGATTATATGCGTTTTTCTTGTTCACTGGTTGTCTGGTTTTATTTCCAGTTTTCAGTATGCTATTGTCTCCTTCTTCTGTTTTTTTTTCTACTGATTGTTTGTTTGCAGGCTTTCTTGGGTATTATCTTTTGTTATATTTCTTCAAAAAATTCCCCTACTCTTTTTGATAAGTGCCATGGGATCTTTAACAGCCACCTGAACTACCACCAATCCAGGCAGATGGCACCTCGGTTTAACGTCTCATCCGAAAGATGGCACCTCAGAAGTGCAGTACCCCTCTCATGCTGCACTACAGTGTCAGTACTGGGATATTAACCCAAGTGCCAGATGTGGGAACTGAACCCACAGCCCTTTGATCTCCCAGCCTCAGAGGTGAGTGTGCTACCTACTGAGCCACTGACACTGCAGATCAGGTGTGTGCAAGTCCCACAACCCATTGTGAAATGGGTGCAGGGTGCAGTGGCAGGAGCAGAGTGGCTATGTGCCCCTGATCCATGGTGTGTAGCCACTTTGCAGATTGGAGAATAGCTGCTAATGTGAGGAGTAAATTAATACCAGACTCTACCATGGTTAAGCCAAATGTGGACAAAGTTCAGAAAAAACAGCAGTCACAAAGCAACCAGGCTGCAACCTCATCAGCTGTGATGTCAGGGACAGGAGTGGTACCTCTGTAGCAGTCTCAGATGCTGTCTATGTAAGCTATAGATGATAAGGCTGAGATTATGTGGGAACAAGATATCAAAATTTAGGTTTTTTACCAGAACTGTGATAGCTGCAGACGCACACTTCACACAAGTGATGGTGACAAGCAGGGAAATACTTCAAGAAAATGTCCAGCTGAAACATCATTTAGAGGCCAAGGAGAATGTTAACAGGTCCTCTAATGTGCAATTAGTGGGTTTACGTGAGGGCTGGGAAGGAGCAGACTTGCTGTATTTCCTCAAGAGCTGGTTACCAGGAACCTTTCATTTGGATGGAGATGGCATGACACAACAGTTTATCTGAGCTCTACCACATCTCACCCAGGTCAGTGGAGCAACAGTGGGACACACTTTGCACCATTCTCTTGATGACTGTTGTTGTAGTCACCCATGATATTCTTCCTAAAGCCTCAAGAGACTCCCAGAATTTCAACATTGATGGCACAACCCTGTATGTATTCTCTGATCTTGCCTTCACCACCAGAGCATGACAAAAGAAATTTGATGCTGCCTGAGCAAGACTAAGAGTCTCAGTGTAGTGCATTCCCTCCTAATACCCACCTGACTTCACATCCAATATGAGGGTCATATCTGTCAATACACTGTTCTTGCTGATCCCAACAAGAAATCAGTGACTATTGCTTGGGAGTTTGAGGTGGTCAAGCAACAAGGGGACTTGGAGGCCAGAGGAAGATATCTGAATGTCAAACAGAAAGATAAGTATTTTCCCCATGTACTGTGGAGCCAGAGACAATGCAGTGCAGTACAGCAGCATTACTGCTTTGCATCTTGACTGGCACCGCTGTAACTGTGCAGTTATTAGGGCTCTGCATCTAGCTGAAGAGGGTGGAATGGAGAGAGTGAGAAATGGCTAGACAAGGGTAGAGGGAGAAGGGCAGAAATCTAATATTCTGTTGCTTGGACTTCACAGTTGAGCAGGGGGCACTATCAGAGTACAGCACCTTGGTAGGGCAAGGAACAAACATGAAAATTGCTAATATTACATAGGAAAGGGTGCCTTAATGACTGAAAGGGTTGCAGATGGGTAAGTTCCAGGGACTGGACGGGTTGCACCTACAGGTACTCAGTGAGATGGGGCAGGCTCTGGCAGCTCCCCTGGTATTCCTATTCAACTGCTCAGTTGAGACTAGTTTCCAGGGTCTAAAGGGTAGCAGACATCATCACCCTGCACAAGAGTGAAGAAAGGGGGAAACAGGATATTACAGACTGGTTAGTTGGACTTTCATTGTCAATAAGTTCCTTGAGGCTATAATTAAAAAGCTTCTGACATGATTCAGGCAGGCAACTCATTCTGGAAAGATGCCTGGCCGATTAACTAAACAAACTAGTTTTGAGACTTTTTTCCAACGTTAAATACAATACTTAAATTTTAACTCGTAATGCCTGGTTTGTACCTTTTCGTGTACAAGCCAAGCTGCCATCCCAGCACTGCAGCCCCACCCTGAAAAACAGCTATTTTGATGACATAAGGTATGGAACAGGCTGCAGGTAGGGTGCAATAGGATGGGAATAGGATTGGGGAAGGGGGCTGTCTAACTCTACTGATATTAAAATGTAGTCAGCTAATAGCTATAGCCCCATACATGTAGAACTACCAGCAAAGATAATGTTAGTATAGTTAGACAGCCCCATCCCCTGATCCTATTCCCATCCTATTACTATTTAACTTTGGAAAAAAGTTTTAAATATAGTTCATTTAGCTAATTGGGCAGGCAACTTCCTGGAATGAGCTGTGTGCCCGATATGTTAAATGATGTCAACAGCTCTTTAAGGAGCAGTGGTCAACTTCATAGAGTTCCATAGGCTCCAGGACAGCAAGCAGCAAGGTTTTGTGCAGGGGTGGTCCTATCAGACAAACCTCGTGGATTTCTTCAATGCTAGCATATGATAAGGGCCAAGCACTGGAAATCCTTTACCTTGACTTTAGCAAGACCATTGACAATGTGCTCTGCAACAGGCTAGTAGAAAAATTGGATGACCAAAGTGTTGAGGAGACAGTCACTAGATGGGTGGGTAATTGGCTAGGATGAGAACCCAAATGGTGTTACTAAATGGTACATATAGTACTCCAAGGTAAGGGGGTTATGAGGGGGGTTCCACAGGGGTCAATATTGGTCCAGGTGCTTTTCAATGTGTTCATCTGTGGTATTAGAGAAGGGATCCAGGGCAAAATATGTCTATCTGTGGATGATACAAAGATATGTGGCAGGGTAGATAGTGAGGCGGGTAGAAGGGAATTGAAAAGAGATCTGGGAAATTGAAAAGGTGGTCTAATATTTGGCATAGGAAATTCAATGACAACAGTGCTAGGCTATGCACTTGGGGAGGGTGAACCGGAGTACCAAATATTGGATAGAGGGGGTACAACTGGAGCAAACCTCAAAAGGCAAGGCTCTGGGGGTTATAATTTGTGGTAACCTTAAGATCTCAGTTCAGTGTAACAAGGTGTATGGGAAAACTAGCAGCATACCAAAGTGCACAAGTAAGACCCTCTCATGTAGATGGGATGAGATACTCCTACTCCTGCAGAGGTCCTAGGTGAGGCTAAACTCTGAGTACAGTGTGAAGACCTGGAACCATCATCTAAAAAACAGAAAAAGACTGCCTGGATTCAATTCAATGGTGAGTGACTAAAATGATTCATGGCCAGCAGAGGAGGACTTATAAGGAAAGACTGGATGGGCTTAATATGTGTGTGTGTGTGTGTGTGTGTGTGTGCGTGCCGCGCGCGCGGAAGAGAGAGAGAGAGAGAGAGAGAGAAAAGACATGACTAAAACCTTCAAGTACCTGAAGTGTATAAACAGGGTGGACAGCTATCAACTATTACAGCTTTGCAAAAGGGGTGTATCACAAGGGGCCTCAACTATAAGCCATCTTGAGAAATTAGGAGGGACATGAGAAAACACTTCTTCACAGAGAGTGGTAGAAAAGTGGAGCTAGTCAGTGTTACCGCAGTGGCAAGCTTTAAGAGGGGGAAAGATAGACACATTGGACTGCTAAGGTTCCTAGGGTTGGGATTGTAGAAAATGGGGACAGGTTAATTCAAGGGGAACCATGCAATGTTTGATCCACTAGAGGCCTACCTAGGGTTAGACTTGAGAGTGCCTAGGTAGGAACTTGGCAGACTGTATGGAACATAAGTCTTCTTTCCGTAAATATCTATATATGCATGTATGTATGGATGAACGCATGTATGCATGTATGTTACCTTGGAACCATTAGGGCTAAAAACTTCATTTAAAAAAAAAAGTTTGGAAGATGAGCAAACTGGAATAGTTACACTAATATGCTTTTTAATTATGTAGTATACTGCATAATAAGAAAGATAATTGTAAAAGTGTATAAATATTATTGCATGACTTTTCAAGTGTGTTTAATTTTTTTTAACTTTAGATCTTTATTGAAAAAGTTACATAGGCAATACGTACAACAGAAACATTTTGTAAAACAAACATCCAAATAGACACCTGTTACAGGTGTGCAATAAAATGCATAGCATTTGAAATATAATACAGTCATCTATCACCAATTCAGGTTAAAGAAAATTGCATGTACATTCTATGCATAAATAAATCAATGGAAGCAGGATAATAGCACACTTAATACATCTTATACAATAGGGGTCTTCTGATAACCTGCTAAGTAACTAGTAGTATTCTCACCGCATACTGATATCAGCAAGCTGACATGTACACAGTGAGAAAACACACCAGATAAATATACTGTGTACACGTCAGCACAAAATATCAGTACTCTCTCTACGTCACCTACTCTAGCAGCCAAACGCTGCGGAAGAAGATCGGAAAGAAGAAAACACAAAAACTCTAACATAACTGAAAGCCCCTATTGTATAAAATGGATACAAGATGGTAAGGGGCTTGATATGTGTAAAATCACAACTCATGGCAAGTGAGCTCAGGGAAAATCACTCGTGGCTCTGCTACACAGAGGCACTCATGATAATCCAGGAGCTCACTTGCTACTCGTTGTGATATTGCACATATCAAGCCTCTTACCATCACATATCCCCTTAATATATTATAGAACAAATTCAGTTTTTTAGCCATAATATGTATCAACCATCTACTTTTTAAGAGTTGTTATGATTGTTTTTCCAAAAATAAGATAAAATCCCATGATTCCCTAATTTGTTGTGGTCAAGCATTCAAATTCTGTCAGGTAACACCACGCTCTAGTCCAGTAAGGTTTCTATAAAAAGTTGCTCTTGAGTATTGTGTGCCATACAGTTAACATAATCCAATCAGAATGCAAATAATAGCATACTCAGTGTGATCATGGGGAACAACTGTATAATAAGTCGACGTTCTGATTAGCTGTGAAAGTCCACTTGTAATATAATGTGTGAAATCAAGTGACATGAGTAGGTAAGAATGCATTGATTTGCATTAATGCTGTATGCCCTTTAATAAACAATTGATAAATGAACAGCAATTATTCAAATCCCCACATTCTAATTGGTTAAAACAAATAATAAAACTCAAGATGTAACTCT
Source organism: Neoceratodus forsteri (assembly GCA_016271365.2). Taxonomy (NCBI): domain Eukaryota; kingdom Metazoa; phylum Chordata; order Ceratodontiformes; family Ceratodontidae; genus Neoceratodus; species Neoceratodus forsteri. Next base: position 1,395,732,861 of record CM028129.1, on the reverse strand, counting down.
AGCCAGCCACTTGGCTGGTATACAAGCAGTAGATAAGGCTAGGGGGATGTTGGGGGTGTATTAGTAGGGGTATCACAAGTCATAAGAGGGAGGTAATAATCCCTCTTTACAAGACACTGGTTAGGCCCCATCTGGAGTACTGCGTGCAGTACTGGAGGCCACACCTTCACAAGGACATTAACCAAATTGAGGCAGTCCAGAGAAGGGCAACCAAAATGGTGCAGGGACTGCATCAGAAAGCATATGAGGACAGATTAACGGAGCTCAATATGTATGCCCTAGTTCAAAGGAGGGAGACAGGTAATATTTATTTATTTATTTAATTATTTAAGAGTTTAACCAGGCAGGCACACTGAGCGGGGAACCACTCGTTTCCAGATGCGACCTGGGGGAAATACATAGGGTGATTTTTTTTTTACTGTACAGGTTTTACATATTGTACAGAGATACAGCAAGAGAACAAAAACATAAATAACATTGAATACCCTAGACTTTTACATACTGTACAAGTAAACACAAGGAGATCAGAACTACAATATTTTGAAGACCTTACAGTGCAGCAGCTGACTATAGCATGGCTGTCAGGTGGCGTGAACAGAGGAACATGAGGGCTTTGTGCTTATGGCTGCTGGGAGCAGGTGCATGTGGTGGAGAAGTGTTCGTGGAGGAGCTGGTTTAGGTGTCTAGGGTTCATGAAGCACCTGATGTCTGCAGGCAAGTCATTCCATAGTTTGGGCAAGCGATATTTGAAAGCTGTTTTGCCCTTGCAGGTATGCATGAATGAGACTTGGAGAAGCCTGGAGTCTGTGCTTCTGAGTGAGTAGGCAGGGGAAGGCTGAGCCGATAAGGCAGAACCGAGATAAAGGGGAAGGGACTGGGACCAGAATTTGGCAATGACTCTGGTGCAGTGGATCACTCTGCGGGTCGTGAGTGAGGGCAGGGCTAGGGAGCTGTATAGGTCACAGTGGTGGGTCATTGGTGGGCAATCCAGGATGAAGCGACAGAAGGAGTGAAATAGTGTGTCCAGGCTGGCCAGGTTGGATGAGGGTGCGGCGCCATAGACCACGTCGCCATAGTCTAGTATTGGGAGAATCATTTTTTGAACAATTTCCCTCCGGACCGGAGTGGGCATGCACCTGTTGTTGTGATACAGAGCACCCAGTTTGGGGTGTAGTTTTTTGTGTAATGATTCGATGTGTGTGGAGAAATCTAGATGTTGGTCAAGCCAGACTCCCAGGTATCTGAATGAGGTGCAGGACACCGGGGGGGGAACCGTCTAGGGTAAGGAAAGAGGGGCGTGCTGCTAGGCAGGAAAGTTGTGGTTGCGTGCCGAAGGTTAGAGAGACTTTTTTTGTACGTTTAGGAATAGTTGGTTGGACTGGAACCATTGCTGTACGGCATTGAAGTCCTGCTGTAGCGCATTGGACACTACTCCAGTGGAAGGGCCTGAAGCGTACAGTACGGTGTTGTCTGCATACATTTGGATAGATGAGTGTGTGCAGGCCAGTGAGAGGTCATTTAGAAATACTGAAAAAAGTAGCGGGCCCAGGACTGAGCCTTGGGGCACCCTCATAGTGACTGGGAGGGGGGTAGATATGTGGGGGCCAATTTTCACCGATTAGTGTCTGCCTGTTAGGTAGGCCTGAAACCAACTAGTGGAAGACAGGAGAGGCCTGCATCATTTAGTTGGGCTAGTAGCATAGGGTGAGAGATGGTATTGAAGGCCTTGGCCAGGTCTATGAAAATGGCTGAGGTGATATGCCCTTTGTCCATTCCTGTTAGGATGTCATCGGTGAGTCTTAATAGGGCGGTGATGGTGGAGTGAAACTCACAGAAACCCGACTGATAGGGGGTGAAGAAACAGGATGAGTCTGGGTATTGGGAGAGTTGGACAAGGGCAAGGTGTTCCTGACATTTGGCCAGTATTGGGAGTAGGGAGATGGGATGGTAATTTCCTGGCGTGGAGGGGTCACTGCCCTTAGGGAGGGGGATAACAACCGCCTGCTTCCATGCGGATGGGATTTTGGCCAGAGAGAAGGAGAGGTTGAGAAGGCCAGCTAATGGGGCAGCTATGGCGGGGGTGGATAAGTGAAGTAATTTAGCATCCAGGCCAGAGGGGCATTTGCCTTTGTTGGGATCTAGAGCACTCAGAGCTTGGAGCACTTTGGCCGGGGTTACTGGACAGAAAGAGAAACTGGTGGCAGGGGAGGAGTTCTGAGATTTCGGTGAGGTGCTTGGTGTGCGTGGGGTGGGCGGGAGACTGGGTAGGAGAGACATTGCGCTGCTAGTGAAGAAGGTATTAAAGGCAGAGGCAACTTCACCAGGGTCTGAGACGGTCGTGCCTTGGATGGATAGGGTCGGGTTGGTGGTTAGACTGGCGGAGAGAGGAGGGATTTGATAGTTTTCCAAAAGTTTGTAGGGTGGTTAAGGTTAGAGTTCAGAGCCAACAAGAAGTAGTTCCTTTTGGCCTGTTGTATAGATTTGGTGCAGGAGTTGTGGAGGGTATGGTAACTTTGTAGGGATTCTTGGGAGCATGTTAGCTTATGTTTTTTCCATGCCAGGTCCCTGGTGTGGCATCTGCTAATGATATCGGCAGAGACCCAGGGAAGGTGGGGGCCCCTTACTCTTGTGCTTCTTAGAGGGGCATGATAGTCCCATACAGCAAGAAACCTGGTCTTGAAGGTCTCAAAAGCATAGTCAATGGAGGGTGCCTTCTGTATGATGGACCAGTCCACATGGACCAGGTCATTTAGGAGGGAAGGTAGAAATAGGGATTTGTAGGATCTCGTGAGGAGCATCCTAGAGGGGGGTTCTGTGGGTCTATGCACTTTCCTGACCATGTATGCCATGTGGTGATCACTTAGGGAGTTGGGGAGAAGTGGCTTTAACAATCCTGTGTGTGTGGGAAGTGAGGGCCCAGTCCAAGAGGGAGTGGTTAAGTGTTTTGTGGTTCAGCCGGGTGGGTTGGGCTATTAGCTGGGAGAGGTTTAGAGCATTTATTTTGGTCCGTAGTTTGGAGCAGTTTTTGCCTAGCCAATTGAAATTGAAATCGCTGAGGATATGGAGCTCACCAGCTGTGGCAGCAGACTTTAATGTGGCCAGGTGGTCTAAGACACCGGGCGGGGGGTAGTAGGGGCGCAGTAGGATCCCACAACATACACAGAGATGGAGTAAGGGAGTGCAAGTTTGACCAGTAAGGATTCTATTTGTGGTGTAGGTGCAGGGATCTGGACCGGGGTGAACTGCAGCCTGGTGGAGATAAACATGGCAATACCACCACCTTTTTTCTTACCCAGATGATCTTGCCTGATCAGCGAGTAGCCAGGAATGGCTACAACAGAGTCCGCATGGTGTGGCTTTAGCCAAGTCTCCGATATTATGAAGATGCCTGGTCATAGAGATAGGGCAGTAAGTTGTAGCTCTGGTATTTTGTTCAGGATACTGCAGATGTTGAGGTGCAGTAGTTGGAGTCCTTTGGGGAGAGTCAGTGGGGTGGGGGGATTGGGAGGGGTAGGACCTGGGTTGGCTTCGGCATCCCCTGCCAATAGGAGAAGCAGTGTAAGAAAGTGTTTGGTTTTGTATCAGGCAGGTCTAGTTGTTCGACAGGAGAAGAGTACTTGATGGGTAGGCGCAGTGGCAGCAGTTGCCAAGTTACATAGGACAGATAGCCCTGGGAAAAAGGAGGGAGGTAGGATGGCAGCACCGAGCACCCAATTATGAGTGGGTACTTGCAGCAGTTGAAGTGGGAAGGTGGCTGAGGGGAGGAATAGGGGAGTAGTGAAGGTGTAATAGAGATGGTGGTCTGGGTGCCATAGTGGATGGGTTGCTGGGGGAGGGAGGCTAGGGGAAACGCCAGGAAGAAAAGCGGGAAGAAAAACAGTAGCATTTTGCCTAATTGATTGTTGCAGCAAGTAGAGGCTGAGTGTAGCGGCCACTAGTGTTGACAGCAGATAAGCTGCTAATGGAAGAGTGGACTGATTGGTTCTGCAGAGCTCGATCAGTCACGTGACAGCACGTATAAAGCTAAGAGCCAACCAAGGGTAGTGGTGGGGGAGGTGGGGAGCCGGCGCACAGGGCCAGCGGGGTAAACACATGCCGACTCCTACAAGCTGGTGCTGGTCCTGTGCGCATGTCCCGTACCTTGTTCACTGTGGTGGAGGGTCAGCGTGGCTAGTGCTCCGTTGTGGAGGGCAGGCAGAATGAAGGCCCTCGCTACCCTCATAGTCCTTCTGGGGAGGGCTGGCATCTCCAGGCCCTCATGACCCTATAGCTGTGAGACAAGGAGAGAGAGGAGTACAGTTTATATGCTGCCGGAAAGGCAGGGCTAATCACAGGTATGAAACTATCGCAATTTACCTAGGTGCTGCACATAATGCTGTAAATGCTGTTGGCTATGAAATGCTAGGCAAAGTACTGAGTTAGGCTGCTGTCTATGGAATGCACAAACTAACCTAAGGAGCAGCACAGTTTACTTTAAGCAGTTGAGGTTAAATGCACACGGAAGCTGCTGGTTCAACAGACTACTGATACTCGGTATACACTTTCCCTTAAGGTACTTCAGAATACAGTTAAAATTGGTGACTATTTGTAAAGAAATCTGCACAGAATAAATTATCTGTGGTGCTATGCTGACTCAAAGGCAAAGTTAATTTTAAAAGGCATTTGCACAGAATAAACTATCTGTAGTGCTATGCTGACTCAAAGGCAAAGTTCGTTTTACAAGGCAAAGTTTGTTGTTTTTTTTTTTTTTTGTGGAAAATGTTTTGGCACCAAAACACACGCCGACTCCTAGAAGCTGGCACTGGTCCTGTGCGTGCGTCCCATACCTTGTTTACTCCGGGGGGGGATCAGCATAGCTAGTGCTCCGGTAGGGAGGGCAAGCAGAATGAAAGCCCTTGTGATCCTCGTAGTCCTTCTGGGGAAGGCTGGCATCTCCGGGACCTCACGACCCTACAGCTTGTTCGATCCCGGGGGAGGGGTCAGCGTGGCTAGTGCTCCAGTGGGGAGGGCAGGCAGAATGAAGGCCCTCATGACCCTCATAGTCCTTCAGGGGAGGGCTGGCATCTCCAGACCCTCACAATCCTACAGCCTGTTTGCTCCGGGGGAGGGTCAGCATGGCTAGTGCTCTGGTGGGGAGGTCAGGCAGAATGAAGGCCCTCATGACCCTACAGCTTGTTCGCTTCGGGGGGGGTCAGCGTGGCTAGTGCTCCGGTGGGGAGGGCAGGCAGAATGAAGGCCCTTGCGATCCTCATAGTCCTTCTGGGGAGGGCTGGAGTCTACAGGCCCTCATGACCCTACAGCGGTAGATCGAAACATTCAAACACCTTAAGGGCATTAACAAGTTGAAAGAGTCTAACATGTTTCAATATAAGAAAAATAGCAGGACAAGAGGACACAGCATGAGATTAGAGGGAGGCTGATTAAGGGGGTAATGTGAGGAAGTTCTTTTTCACAGAAAGGGTGGTAGATGCATGGAACGGCCTACCTCAGGAAGTGGTGGATACGAATACAGTTCAAGGCTTCAAATAGGCATGGGATAGGCATAAGGGAGCAATACAGATGAGTATGAATAGATAGGCCATTGACAGAACAAAGGCCGATGGCACATTCATAAGGTAGAAAAAGAAATGGGCAGACTGGATGGGTCTTGCGGTCCTTATCTGCCATCAACCTCTATGTTTCTATGTACCACACAGTGTTCACATGGGGCACAAGTAAGCTCTGCCATTGTGAGCAGCATGAGCAAGGAAGTAACTGTGAGGATTTTTTTGTTTTATTTTTTTTTAACATTAGATGTTAATAAAACCTGAAAAACCTTATTTCATTTTATAATCAAGGTAAAATATTCCGGGTGTGGGGAGGTATCATTTGGTAATCACCATCCGCTAACGTAAATGGCACTTAACTTTGCCTCATGCCATTTGTCACATAAAGGGTGTGATTAGTCAATGCTAACCTCTCTGCCACTGCCACCATATCCTTGCCAATTAATTTTATATATATATATATATATATATATATATATATATATATATCTCTATCTCTGAGGACACCTTTCAGTGCAATAATAAAAGAGTTGTGTTTTACTCAGTCGGCAACAACATCCTACCTGATAAATTGTCTCAGTGTTTATTTGCACAACATACTATAATTCCCTGATGAACCCCAACCACCCTTCCATTGTTTGTATAATACATCTTTCAACATGTATTTACAAACTCATGTCATTGTATGGTCGAGTATTATTTTGTACCAACACGTTGTTATTTTTTTGTGCTATTACACTTTTCAATGTCTCCTACCTAGTAAAGATTATTCTAGCAGGACAGGATGTAGTACAGATGTTGTGAAACACACTTTATAAGGAACTGGGATTTTATAATATCAAATTTTAAGTTTCATTATTTGTGAAAAATATTCTGCTATATTAATTACATTAATTGCCATGATAATCTGTGACATTTTATTGTAAGAAAACGTTGACAATCTGAAGAATCAGGAATCTCTGTCTCACTTGGAGAGATATACACTGTCAGTGATATGGAGGTGAGAAAGTCAACATGGTTTAACATAGTTTATAAAATGGGCATCCAAAATAATGAAGTCTCATTGGTCAAAATATATGATGTGACCGTGCATGACATCTGTTTCATGCACAGTCATCCTGGTCCTAAACCATATCACACAATGAGCAAATCAGTCCTCCCATAACCAGAACTATCTTCCATCAGTCCCCCTACAACCAGAATTGATTTTCCATCACAAAAAAAGCTGCTACTGTTACACTATTAAAAACCTTCCTCTAGGCCCTAAAAACAAAATGACCTTAAATAAAAAATAAATAATTAAATGTTGTTTCCATGATCATCACACTTTCCGTGCACACATAAACAAATTAGAAATATTAAGTATTATTTATAGTTTTCATTACAACTGTTTCTTTGCTGACAATGAAAACCCCCCTTCTATCTTTACATGCTTGTCAGAGAAATCTCTTCCACTTGCCCTGTTGATGAGATAAATGAGTCTTGGGCTGTAGAAGAGGCCTTTGTTGTGTGAAACATAGAAACATAGACTTTGACAGCAGATAAGGACCACTTGGCCCACCCAGTCTGCCCATTTCCCTACCTGTTGGATAAGCTGCAGATCCTAGTAAACTAACAGCCTACTTCCTACACCCCACCAGAATTGCCTTATGTCTGTCCCATGCATTGTTGAATTCCCCCCACTGTTTTTGATCCCACACCCTCCTGAGGAAGGCTGTTGCATGAGTCTATAACCACCCAGTCCCCTGGAGTTACTAGAATCCCCTCAATATCAGTGCTAAGCAGGGAGAGGCAGCTGGTGATTAACTAGTTAAATGGGTTTTTCACCTACTCACTCTTTTGTTTACTTGGCCTCAGCTGAGATAAGAGAGATGAACTCATTTGGAACTCTCGCAGCAGCATAAGCCACAGCAGCTGTGAGGATAGAGTTTAGAATCTTGAGATGGTAGTCAGACAGTCAGTGAGTGTGTGTGTCAGCAGCGTGAGGAGTGAGGAGTGAGAACTGCTCAGCTGAGGGCTCTGAGGAGAGCCCTGCTTTCTCACCTTAGTCCTGGTATTCTCCAGTTTGCCAAGAGAAGTGGTGGAAACCGTTGTCTACAGCAGGATCTTCTGATTTTCATTCCTGGATGGGTGAAAAGGACTGCTAGTGGATGGATCCTAGGGGCAATCCCCTATTTGATCCAGGATGTTTGAAGCTGCCTGTAATGTCTAACAGTGAATAAGATCTGACTTTTTGCTGCAGAAAGCAAATACCTGTGTTGTTGTGTTCTCTGGCTAAATAGGAAATGCACAATCTTTTCTGTTCAGAGGTGTGAGACTGTTCTCATTTAAAGTTGGTTGATGTGTGATGTTCAGAGGTATGACTATATCTCAATGTTTGGGACTTTTGGTCTTCCACTACCAGTGTAGTGTTTTAAATGCTGGATGTGAAAGTTCATTTGATTATGCATTTATCCAAGTGTGTTCAAGATGTTTAAGGTGTAACTCTGAAGAATGGCTGAGTATGGATTTGGGAGTGAAGGGTGGGCAGACCCCCATCTGGAGTAACCAGTTCAGGACTACAGGTTCAGTAAGGGTGTCTGATTACTTTAGACATAGGGCCGATGTCTGAAGAGGATTTTACCCCCTGAAGTGGGTTGTGCTAGTTATTAGCCAAATGTATGTTCAGTTGTGGCCAATGCCACTAGAAGAAATGTTCAGTTGTGGTGAGTGCCACTGAAGAAATGTCAAGTGTCCTATGAGATATGGGAAGACAAGGTGAAAGAGTTCTGTCAGTACATGTGTGTTCAGTTATGGCCAGTGCCACTGGGAGAATGTTCAAAAGTCCTATGAAATATGGGAATACCAATACAAGATGTTCAATGTCCTACAGAGTGCGAATATGAAGAGTTTTCTGTCAGATACAATCATTTTGTTGTTCTGCAAGTTCTTAGTGCCACAATGTGTAAACCTTGGGGGTCCACTCTTGCTTTGGAGAACATCTTTTGGAATAAAGCCACACTCTAGAATTCCAACCATAGTTTGGACAGTTATGTTATTGCTTACTGTGTGTGGATTTACTGGGTGCCCTTCCAGAAGTATAGAACTAGCATAGCCCTAGCAAAAAGTTCTCTCCCCGGACCTGGTTATTTGTAAATACCTTAGGGGTTAATATTTGCTGTTGTTCACCCACCCCTTTATATCTCTAGAGTAATAAGCCTGGTATACATTCCCAAAGCTAGGGATGGTACCATCACTAAATGTGTTTCCTGAAGCCTGTGCTCAGTTAAGGGTGCCAGAGGCAGCTAACTATGTAAAGTAGTGTGTGTGTGGGGGGGATGTTACACGTCCACCACCCTCTCCATGAAACAATACTTCCTCACATTGCCCCTGAGCCATTCCCCCTCTATCTTCAAATTGTGTCCCCTTGTTCTTGCACTTCTCTTTTTCTGAAACATGCTACCTTTCGGACTTCGTTGATTCCCTTGAAGTACTTGAAAGTTTCTATCATGTCACCCTCTCCCTGCTGTCCTCGAAAGTATACGTATTATGCTCTTTTAATCTCTCTTCGTATGACTTCAGGTGTAAACCCTGCACCATTTTAGTTGCCCTCCTCTGGACTGCCTCCATCCTGTCTATGTCCTTACAGAGATGGGGTCTCCAGAACTGCATGCAATACTCCAGATGGGCTCTCACCAACTCTCTGTACAGAGGGCCAACAACTTCCTGTTTTCTACTGGTGATGCCTCTCCCTGTCCATCCCAGTATCCCCCCAGCCCTCCTTACTGCCTTCTCACATTGCTTTCCTACCTTTAGGTCATCTGATATGACTACCCCCAGGCCCCTTGCCATTTTTGTTGCTGGTACATCTCCCCTATTGTGTACTCTTCCCCTGGGTTTTTGTTTCCCAGGTGCATTACTTTGCACTTAATTGCATTGAATCTAAGCTGCCATACTTTTGACCATTCCTCCAACCTTGCCAAGTCCCTTCTCATCCTTTCCACCCCCTGTGTATCAACCCTGTTGCAGATCTTTGTGTTGTCTGCAAAGAAGTATATTTTTCCTTCCAGTCCCTCTGCAATGTCACTTATAAAGACATTGAAAAGAACTGGTCCCAGTACTGAACCCTGTGGTACCCCACTAGTAACCCCCTTTTCTTCAGAGTGGACTCCATTTACTAGTACCCTCTGTGTCTTGTTTTCCAGGCAATGTTTTACCCAGGCTACCACCATGGGACCCACTCCCAGGCTGGCTAATTTGTTTACTAATCTTTTGTGTGGGACTGTGTCAAATGCCTTGCTAAAGTCTAGGTAGGCATGTCCACAGCCCCTCCCTGGTCTACTACTTTGGTCACCCAGTCAAAGAAATCTATTAGATTCATCTGACAAGACCTTCCCACTGTGAATCCATGCTGCCTTGTGTTCTGTGCCCTACTGACCTCTTGGTACTCAACAATTCTTTCTTTCAGAAGTGATTCCATCATTTTCCCTACCACTGAGGACAAACTAACAGGTCTGTAGTTTCCTGCCTCTGCTTTGCTCCTACCTTTGTGAAGGGGAATCACATCTGCCCTAATCCAGTCCTCAGGTACCACACCATCCTCCCATAATTCGTTAAAAAGGGTACTCAGTGGTGTCACTACGTCTCCCCTTAGTTCTGTTAGAATTCTGGGGTGAATCCCGTCAGGCCCCATTGCTTTGTCTACCTTCAGTTTAAGGAATTCTTTCAGGATCCTTTCTTCTGTGAATGGATTGGTATCAACTCCCCCGATCCAAAGTGCTTCTATTGATTGGTTTGGGTACCTCCCCCTCCTCTTCTTTTGTGAATATTGAGAAGTATTCGTTCAGTATCCCTGCTTTTTCACTGTCACCCTCTGCCCAACCACCTTCCCCTTTATTAAGCCCCACTATTCCTCCCTTTGTCTTTCTCCGGTCCCTAATGTACCTATAAAAGGTTTTATCCTCCTTCTTAACCGAGTTGGCTATTTTTCCCAGTTTGGGCCTTTGCTATTCTGACTGCCTTCCCCACTTCCTTCTGCTTTAACTGGTTCAATTCTCTGTCCTGCTCCTTTTGTGTTTCCTCATACTTCCTGAATGCTGTCTTTTTCTTCCTTACCTTATCCGCCACCTCTTTTGAGAATCATAGTGTTTTTTTCCTTTGTTTTAATTTATTTGCTTCACACAAAGGCTTGTTGCCTCTGTGATGGCAGTTTTGATTTTTTTCCCATTGTTACTCCACTCCTCCTTCTCACACATTTGCTAGTGCATTTCTGAGGCACTCTCTCATTTTGCCAAAGTCAGTCCCCCTAAAGTCCAGTACCCTTGCTTTTGTATGGCTTGACCCAACGGCTGTGTTTATTGTGAACCACACTGTTTGGTGATCACTTGTTCCCAGATGGCTACCAACTTCTAAATCTGAGATCCTCTCTCTGTCCCCATTTGAGAGTACCAGGTCTAAGATTACTCCCTCCCGAGTGGGTTCCAACACTAGCTGTCTGAGGCATGCCCCCTGTAGGAAATTGAGAATGACACTGCTCTTGGATGTAGCTGCAGCAATGGTGCTCCAGTTTACATCTGGCATATTCAGGTCCCCCATCAATAATACGGCCCCCTTTTCTGCCATTGTAAGAATGCCTTCTATCATTTCCTTGTCCATTTCCTTCCCCTGAGATGGGTTCTGTATACAACCTCAGTGCAGATTGTGGTGCCATTTCCTGTCTCCAGGGTGACCCACAGTGCCTCCCTTCCTCCCTGTTTACTCTTTAGTTCCATTGCTTTGATCCCTTCCCTTATGTAGAGAGCTATTTCTCCTCCTCTTTTACCCTCCCTGTCCCTCCTGTAGATTGTGTACCTTGGTATGTTGACATCCCAGTCATGGTTCTCTGTGTACCATGTTTCTGTGACTGCCACGATATCCAGGTGTCCCTCTTCAATCAAGATCACTAGTTCAGGGAGCTTGTTATCCAGACTACAGACATTGGTACTCATTGGCCTCCATTTTTGATGGCCTTACCCCTTTTAGTCCCATCCCTGACCTTACTACATTTTTCCTTCTTCTGTGTGTGTGCAGTATGTTAGGAGAGGAATATTCTGCAGTGGAACTGAGTAGAATTTTAAATGTATGTACTCCATGGTAAACATTCCATGATAAACATTCCATATCTTGAATTGTGATGCCAGCAAAGGACAAACTTTGTCCAACAGTAATACAATGACATCATTTGCAGTGGGCTGAAGGACTATTTTATCATAAAAGCAAACAAGTAAATCTATTGTTTCTACATATAAACATGCTTTTCCCAACTGCAAAAAGCTAAAAAAAGGCACCCATTTTATTAGCGCAATAAGACACTATGGGGGTGTGCATGGAACAGATTTTACCACACTTCCAAGGGCTGAAGGCACTCAGCCTATGGCTTCATGCCTCACTAAGCCCCTGGGCATGCAGTAAATAGAGAATGATATGCAACTGTGTGTTATGGATTTTTTTACACACCCGAACACTCGAGTACAGTGTCTAGTTCTGGAAGCCTTGCCTACATAAGGACATAGACAGGGTGGAGGTATTTCAGAGGAGGGCAACCAAGATGGTGCAAGGATTACATCACAAAACCCATGAGGACAGGCTGAAAGACTTAAACATGTATTCCCTGGAGGAAAGGAGGGAGATGGGGGGGATATAGCTCACGGGGAGGAACGAGGTGCAGGAAAACACAATTTTTCATAGAAAAAGATGTTCTAGGACTGGGGGCATGGGATGAAACTGGAGGGAGGAAGGTTCAGAGGGAATGTGAGGAAGAATTTCTTCACAAAGAGGGTGAAAAAATGGATTACCCTGGTGAAGGAGGTGGTGTGGGCTGAAATGATTACAGGATTAAAGAATGCATGGGATAGGCAAAAGGGGATCCTGGTTGTCAGGGGAAGGGGACAACTGAGTTCTAGAGAAGCTTGAAGAAGCAAAGTACATGCACACATGGGCAGACTAGGTGGGCCTGGGCCTTATCTGCTGTCAACATCTATGTATCTATGTATCTATGTGTGATGACCCATAAACTTTGTGAGCGAATCTTGAGAGGTTTATGAGGTCATCACAAACCAATGGTGTGTAAATAACATCCATTAGAATACAGTTGCATATGAATTATTTTTTTGTAATGAGTTTGTCCCCCAAAACAGTCACACACACACACTCACACACACACAAACACACACACACACACACACAGACACACACACACACACACTGTTAGGGACTCTCTCTCCCTCTCTCTGTCATAAGGACTGTTTTCTTTTTTTCCTGTCAGCAATGGCCGCATGCTGGATCGCACTCATTGTCTCTTGATCCAGACGCAGAGCGGGATCAACCAGATATCTGTATTATACTTCAAAGGCAGAATCAACCAGACAAAGAATAAAAAAAATGTAAAGACTTGCATGAACAATGGTGACTAAGCTCGTCAGTAACCGAAAAACGGAGCCGCCATGTTTGAAATTTTGTTCAGCCTGCCCACACACAGACGTGAGCCAATGAAGTGACATGCTACAAGGGAGTGATGCACTGAGGACACTGCTGGTTAAAGCAAGTTTTGAGAATGCCATAATAACCCAGTTTCAGGTTATTATGGTGTTTGAAAGAGCCTTGTTAGCAGTGTGATAAAGGAGGTCACCAGTAATTATAATCTGTTCCATGCACACCCCGTCATGTCTTATTGCTTACACAGTATATCATGCTGTGTGATAATCATGGTATTTGTAAGTAATAAGCCATGACATGGTGTGCATTAAAGGATTTTAGAAAATGGGCTAAAAAAATCCTGGGCTCTGATTGCCCTGGCAAGGTGGCCATCTGTCAGACAACAGAGCCCAGGTAAAAAGGTGCCAGCCCAGCCTACCCTTTCACAACAAAAATCATATTGCTCATAGAATTTTAACCATTGAATAGCAGCCATTTTTCCCCCTTGCTTAGCGAGATAATTTGCCCCACACCCTAAAGCTGACTGCTGCTATTCATTTCACCTCATCTCAAAGCTGACTGCTAGAGAAAGAGAGAGAGAGAGAGAGAGATAAGAAACACTCAACTTTTTATTATCTGGTCAGGAAGAGAGAGAGAGAGAGAGAACAATTAAGCATTAACTTGGTTTTTAAAAAGTCTGTTTTCACATTCAAATTGTGCTCATCGCTACTTGAAGACACCCGCTTGCCTTAACTGCAGCCTCGCACTTGCCCTCCCCCATTTTTTTTAAGACACAAAATAAATGTTCCTTAGTTAGATTGCTGGTAGCACAGCTGCCTTGTTCAGACCTCCTGGCCCCAGTCACGCCTAACTTCACAGCACCACAATTCAAATTCCGATTCCTGTACTGTGACTGCCATGCCCGATCCCTTTAAAGATACTACATTAACATTTCCCTCCTCCCAACTGCCTGCCTGCTGTATCAACACTATTCTTGTGCTCATTCCATGTTCTACCACTATCTCACTATCAGAACCACCTTTCCCCGCTCACCCAGGCTGCAGTCCCGCTCCATCCCCCAACAGTCTGCCACTTGTAACACACTTCATAAAATAATTTAAAAAGAGAAAGGTTTCTTTTTCAAACTACTAGCATGTCACATGCTCAGCACTATAGATGTCACCTCCATAAGTCCCTGACTTTCCTCAACTCCAGTCCAGCTCCTCACAACATTAACAGATCTGCTTTATCTTTTTTGTTTTCTTATTACTTTGAACACGTCCATTTAATTTCAGTTATGCCATTATTACTACTTAGGCCATGAATGATCTCCCTGATAACCTGATCCCACTGCCAGTAGGCTTGATGAAGGAGGGTTGCACCGTGGTCACAGAAAGAAACGAAAAGGAAACAAAACAAAAAAAAAATGTAACACAAGTAAACTTGGGAGGGGGAGGTTGATGGTTCAAGAGCCAAGAAGGTACATGCTGTACACAGCAGTGGAAAACAGCGGAACTGTAAAAGACTGCACTTCCCTCCACTGGTATGTATTGGTAAGGATACCAGTACAGGGACTACTTTACTAACAAAGTAACTATAAGTTAAATTTTAATCTTTTATTATTATTATTGCTCTTAAATATTACAAAAACAATTTACATATAACCCATTTTCTAAGCTCAATAATACCCTCCAGGGTGGGTGGTATGGGCAATACCAGACCTTCCAGGGGCTATAAGGCCCTCCGCCTGCAGCATCAGGCCTCATTACACCCTGGGCAGTCCGGTATAGCCCAATACTGCCCACCCTGTTTGGGATTATTGCTTGCTTAATGCACGGCCCAGGGGTGTGCTAAGGCACAAGGCAAAAGGCCAAGTGTCCTTGCGCCCCTGGAAAGTGCATCACAATCTTTTAATGCACACCCTGGAGTGGCTTATAACACTTATAAAATGGGCCATCATCATAAAAGAATTAGTTTGAGTCACTCTGATGGGGATTAAAACTTCTTTACTATTTTCAAACAAGTGTACAATACATTAACACTAACACTTTTAGAAACTGAAAAAATAGTCCCTATTAATGCATAACTAGCATATTTCAGCAATGGATTAAAAGTACTTATCAGTAGTCCTAGTGGAAAATATATATTTTCTCTGTAAAATATAAATTCTCATATAAATGCACTGTAACATTTGTAAATTTATAAAAATAAGCAGTGTTTAAAATGTTATTTTCATTACGCTGCAGTAATATAGTTTCATTGAAAGCAACATTCTCTTTATTTTTCTTTTTTACTTATGTATCATGGTCTAGTACATAAAGGGACACTGTTAGCCCAGGTTTATAAACAAATGTCCGTAGTGCACTATTAGTATATTCCTGTCTGGGCTGTCATCCGAAACATGCCTATGGTGCTAATTTTTTAAAACAAGACTTCATCATTCGTAAGAATCACAAAATCCAAGCATCCACAATATGTGTTACCACACTGTCTGAGCTGTTTGTTTGCATGTAGCCACGCTGCTGAATTGCAAACAGTGTGTGTGCTCACTCCTGCAGCTCCTATAGCAGTCTGTGACATGGCATCTAAGTACTTGATCAATGAAAAACACTTGGACTGGCATTTACTGACAAATAGGAATGTCCATCATAAGCAGCCTCAATTGTTCAGAAAATCAGAAAATGTCAAGCACACAAAAGGAGAAACTGGCACAGGGCAATGGGCTTAAAATGAACTGTAACACTTTATTTCATAGTGAAGTAAAAAAAACACTTACATGATATATTCTCCACTTAAGCAGTGCATTACAAAACAGAGAGTGCAGTTTTAGCTGCCGGTGACTTACCAGCGGCAAATATTGCACTCACTGTTTTGTAATGCACTAAGTGCAGAATTTCTCCTGCAAGTATTTTTTTTTACTTCACTATGAAATAAAGTGTTATAGTTCATTTTAAAGGGATGTTCCGACCTAGCGCTATAAGATATTGGACTTCATAGCCCAATACCTTATAGCAGTGTGAGCTGACAGGTGCAACAATTGTAATTTAAAAGTACTTACTTTTTGATGTGGAAGGGATTGTAACTGGCACAGAAACCTTGGCTAGCCGATCCCTTCCAGCTTCCTGTGCCCCTGCTCTGCCTCACCTTTGCTCCTCCCCTGCTCAATTCTAGAATTTGTGACGTGTGGCCAGGGGACAGCATGGATGATCCCCATAAATCTAGGAGGCTATTTTAAAGAGGTTTTGTCATTTTAAATAGTCTCTAGAAAGTTGAAAGCAGTTGCTTAACCAGTAGAGTCCCTCTTAGTTAAGCAACTGCTTTGTTTTTTTCTCTAGGACTGTTTAAAATGACTAAAGACTGGCTTTAAAAATAGCCCCCATAGATTTGTATGGGGCTCGCCCCCAAGCTCTTCCTGGCCACATGTCACAAATTCTGAGAGCTTGGGGCGGAGTTGGGGTGGAGCGGGGGAACCAGGAAGCTGGAAGGGATTGGGTGGCCAAGGCTTTGGTGCCAGTTATGATCCCTTCAAGAGCAAAAAGTTAGCACTTTAAAATTGAAATTTTGCCACCAGTCTGCTCAGGATGATATAAGGTACTGGGCTATGAAGCCCAGTACCTTATATCAGAAATTTCCTTTAAGCCCATTGCCCTGTGCTGGTTTCTCCTTTTGTGTGCTTGACTGATATAGTGTTACTGGGCTAGTGTTACCAGGCACCGGCAGATAGAGTGGAGCCATGGCTGCATTCTTGTAAATAGGGGATTGTGCAGAAACTTGTTAGAAAGATGATCACATCTCAGAATAGGTAAAATCATCCTTCATGTCACAAATGTACTGACACCACCAAGGGAAAACAACTGACAGCGTGGGAGCATGCATATAAGAAGGCATGTACACAGAGAGGAGGACGTGACTGTGCCCGAGAGTGCTTCCAACCATGAATACATCATCACGCTTGTCATCAGCAGCAGCCTTGAAGAAGGCAAACAAGGTACCGGGGAACTGCAAAATGTCAACAAATAAACAAAAGACGCTTTAAAAAATATTTTATTACAAAAAAAACACACAGTAAACACATCAATTAATTCTGAATATCATGTTTATTGTAAAACAAACATAGTTAGTAATGGGTGTGCTGTCCAACTAGAGGGTTGACAGTGCCCCTTTAAGAGAAAAACTGCTATAGGATTGAGGTGAAAGGTTAGTAAGCAAAAAACATGTTACCTTGCATTTCAAATCAATACAAGTATTGTCTCTTAATGGAAATGTGTTCAAAACTTTAAATCTGCCAGGTTTCCTTTTTTTTGGTGGGGGGGGTGATAGATTTTCATCTGAAAACACCCACATATGGTTCAAATGGAGGTGCTTTTTTAAACTTCAGGAATGTATTTGAGCAGTTTGGGTCTGCCTGTATAACTGTATTTTCAGTAGCCCGTGATAAGGACATTTTCCCAGGGCTATCCACAGGATGGCGATGCCATAAGTGCAACTGGTGGAAGGGTGACACTGACTGGACGGCGACATGGTGGTGGGCATTTGTGTGGGTGGGTGAATGACAGTACAGTGACAGGGCATCTGGGCAAATGGTTGTAGGGTGATGGTGGCATAACAGCAACTCCCGTAATGGTGACCCCTTCAAGAGCGAAGGGGGAAAAGCGAGCAACAGAAGACCAGGTGCAGTAATAGGGGTCCGCCAAAGCAACGACCATAGCAGAAGTAGGCCACTGGTGTAGCAAGGTGTACTGCCACTGCCCCCTTCCCCAGCTGGACCACCTCTCTGAACCATCCCCAGAGTGTCACGGCTCTGGGAACACTAGGCATGCCACATCCACTGCAGCACCCGACTCACCACACAGCACATGACGACCAGCACTGCCATAGAAAGCACAACAGCCTAGGCAGCCACAGGTTCAAAAGCCACCACGGGAAAAACACAAAGCAAGGTCAGCACACACTTACCACAGCGCCACTTGCCATGCACCACTGCTGTAACCACACCATCGCTCATGGAACCACCAGCGAACCATGCACTGGCCACGACCTCTGGCACTGACCAGCAGACAACGAGCACCTCGGCTGCCATGCTATAGCAGGCTGCACCTACAGATACATTACTTTTATGCATGGTAGGAAGGGGGTGGGCGGGGACACACGCCCACACAGGTATGTGGGCACATGACCCCACCCCCCATGTAAGCTGCATAGTGCCGCAGGGACAGCCTTCCAAACAACAGTAAGAGACAAAATTGCAGAAATGCAGCTGAATGTAAGTCAAAAAGGGAGGCCTCTCCTGTCCCACAGCAGATACCTCTACCGCCAGGACAAGGAGGTCAAAAACAAAACATATTGGCGTTGCATACAGGACCACCACTCCAGCTGTCCTGCATGCATGTACACCATTGTGGGAGAAGTGGTATTCACTGTGAGAGCCCACAAACATCCCTGATGCAGTGGAAAAGGGGGCCCACGAGGTCCTCACATGGGTGAAGGAGTGGGAGAGGACCTCAGCTGAGGGCACTGGCACCATCATCGCCCAGTGTACCGCTGATGTCCCCTTCGCAGTGGTTGGCAGGCTGCCAGCACTGCAACATATGCTGTGCACAGTGCAGCGTGTGTGCCAGATGGTACGGGGTGGCCATGCCACACCCGCATCACTGCAGGACCTGGTTGTCCCACCCGAGTATGCCATCACGGGTGCCTGGGAAATCTTCCTGCAGCATGACAGTGGCCCTTCAGAGGACCGCATCCTGCTGTTTGCAACACAGTGGGGGCTGAAGTACCTTGCCGCATGCGACCTGTGGTTCATGGACTGCATGTTCTGCTTCGCACCACCACTGTTCAGGCAGTTTTACACAGTGCACAGCAAGCACAAGGGTGTCGTGCTGCCTGTGGTGTATGCCCTCATACCCGGCAAGTTGGAGAGGGCATACTCGCAAGTCTTCAGGGTCATCAGTCGGCCTTGTGGAGGGGGGGTTGTGTCCGGGGCTTGGCCCTCATGGATTTTGAGTGGGCAGCATGGTGGACATTCATGGTGACATTCGTGGGCACAGCTATAAAAGGCTGTTTCTTCCACTACTGCCAGGCTGTCTGGAGAAAGCTCCAACAGATACCGGGCCTGCAGACCCGCTATGCCTTGGACACGGAGTTCGCACTCCAGATCTGAATGCTGCTGGCCCTGGCATATGTGCTGGAGGATTCAGTGGAGGCAGCATACGAGGAGCTGCTGGACACCCCTTTCTATGCCTCACAGGATGACCTCCTGTGCCCACTCCTGGACTACATGGAGGCAACGTGGATTGGTCATCTGGTGGGCAGGATGGCTCAACGTAAGCCCTTGTTCCCCCGTGTCCAGCTGAAACATGTACCAAGCAACACTGGATGGCCACTCCAGGACCAATAATGCTGTGGAGGGCTGGCATAGGGGCTTCTCCATGGAGATGGGTGCCAGCCACCCCACACTGTGGTGCTTCCTGGACTGTCTGCTGCAGGAGGAGCACCTCACAGGTGTCCGTCTGGAGATGCTGGTGTCCAGCGCAGGGCACCCGTGCACCTAGCGGCAGTACCGTGACATCATGCAGCAGCTCAAGGCACTCGTCACAGGGTATGGTGGCAGGGACACACCCAAATACCAGCATGGCCTCACCTACAATCTTTACCTTCAAGTGTAGGTGGGTGTGGCACTTGTCACGCTGCAGACCGTGCCTCCGTGCCCCAGGACCCCAGTTCCTGCTTCCCCCTACCATCCCTGATCGCACCTGTGTCCCTCCAGTGTCCCTTCACATCATACGGTGTACCCTGCCGATGGTGCACCTTAGCAGATCCAGAAAAAAAAAAACGCGAAAATCAAATGGATGGAAAACAGCCATGCAGCACCACTAAAAAAGGGTGGCTAACCCCGAAAATCAGAACACCAAACAAGTAGTAGTGCACAAAAATGCCTTCCCACTGGATATCCAGTTCATGTCTGTAAGCTTTGAAAGAATGCAGTGTACATGAAAGATAAAGCCAAATTGCCAGGACTGCCATTTATTTTGTCAAAGTTCCATACAGAAAGTGGGTACAGCAGGACCTTCTGCAAACAATGAAAAGACCCCTAGTGCCTTGACTCACACGAGTCTTCAAAGGGGGTGTCAGGCACCCTACCTGTCCATCCCCACTGGCCTCCATGACACCTCACATGCATGGTGCACGTCCCCTTGCTGCCTCACGAGCGCATTGCCCTTTCACAATGTCCGCAGTCCATGTCGGTGTCAGTGTCCGGTGTCCCCATTGCACCCCTCTCTACCCCCCCATGGTGTTGTCCTTGCCCATTACGTAGCACTGTTCCCATGGTCCCCCCTCCTCTCTGTGTTCCCCTGTCAGCGTAAACGGTGGTGGCAGTGTTTTTTTGTAAGCCCCACAGTCACTGTTTCATCATTCGCGGCAGCTGCCGTGCACTGCGCCCAACAGTCTCCATGTGCCATTGCCCTGCTCAATGTGCACCAGCTTTCCTTGCTGCATTTCGCACTCTGGCACGTCCACCCTTCCTGCATTCTCCTTCCAGCGGGCGCCCTGCCACCGATCACCATTACGTTTTCACCCTTATGACATAGATCTGTATTTTCCTATCTTTTCTCTTTGTTTATGAAGTATTAATGCCTACTTTCTTCATCCTGTTTTTTTTCCTCTGTTTTTCCCCACATTCAAGATATGGAATGTTTATAATGGAATGTTTCCATGGAAAACAAGGATTCAAATTTCTGCTCAGTTCCACTGGCAGAATATTCCTCTCCTCACATACTGTACACACACACACACACACACACACACACACACACACACACACACACACACACACACAACAAAGGCATCTTCTAAAGCCAGGATACTCAATCATCTTACTGTCAGGGCAAGCAGAAGAGATTTCCCTGATGAGCAGGTAAAGATAGAAGGGGGGGGGTCATTGTCAGCAAAGAAACAGCTGTAATGAAAACTATAAACAATACTTAATGTCTCTAATTTGCTTATGTATGTAAGGAGAGTGTGATGATAAGGGAAATGACATTTAATTAATTTGTTTTATTTTTTATTTAAAGGTAGTTTTATTTTTAAGGCCCGGCTGAAGGTTTTTACAGTGTAAAGGCAGCATTCATGTTTGTGATGGAAGATCAGTTCTGGTTGTAGGGGGACTGATAGAAGATAGTTATGGTTGCAGGAGGACTGATTTGCTCATTGAATGATGTGGTTTAGGACCAGGATGACTGTGCAGTTATAGAGATTTAATGTACAGTTAGCTGATGTATCTTGGCCAATGAGATTTCTAGATTTTTTCTTGCCATTTTATAATTGGTGATAAACTATCATCAGTTGGAAATACTATGACATAGAAACATAAAAACATAGAAGTTGACAGCAGATAAGGACTGCAAGACCCATCCAGTCTGCCCATTTCTTTTTCTACCTTATAAATGTGCCATCGGCCTTTGCTTTGTCAATGGCCTATCTATTCATACTCATTTGTATTGCTCCCTTATGCCTATCCCATGCCTGTTTGAAACCCTGCACTGTATTCATATCCACCACTTCCTGAGGCAGGCTGTTCCATGCATCCACCACCCTTTCTGTGAAAAAGAACTTCCTCACATTACCCCTTAATTGGCCTACCTCTAATCTCATGCTGTGTCCTCTTGTCCTGCTATTTTTCTTACATTGAAACATGTTAGACTCTTTCACCTTGTTACTGCCCTTAAGGTGTTTGAATGTTTCGATCATATTACCTCTCTACCTCCTTTGCTCTAGGGTATACATATTGAGCTCCGTTTATTTCTCCTCTTATGTTTTCTGATGCAGTCCCTGCACCATTTTGGTTGCCCTTCTCTGGACTGCCTCAATTTGGTTAATATCCTTGTGAAGGTGTGGCCTCCAGTACTGCATGCAATACTCCAGATGGGACCTAACCAGTGTCTTGTAAAGAGGGATTATTACCTCCTTCTTCCAACTTGTGATACCCCTTCTAATACACCCTAACATCCCCCTAGCCTTACCTACTGCTTTAGTGGTCTGCTTGGATGATTTCAGGTCATCGGTGATGATGATGCCCAAGTCTCTTTCTTCCCTTGTGACTGCCAGCAACTCCCCTCCCAGCCTATAGGTGGCTTCAGGATTTCTCTTCCCTATGTGCATGATTTTGCACTTCTTTGCATTAAACCCCAGTTGCCACTCTTCTGATCATTTTGCTAGTTTATTCAGATCTCTTCTCATTCTGCCCGCCCCATCTGGATCATCTAGTCTGTTGCAGATCTTGGTGTCATCTGCAAACAGACAAACCTTACCCTCCAGGCCATCTGCAATGTCACTGATGAAGATATTGAAGAGGACTAGCCAATGTGACATATTGTCACATTCCTAGTAAGGAATGACACATCATAGGTTGTGTGGTGATTTTGTAATTACAGCACATTCTGGGTGGGTTGTGAGACATGAAGTACAGTGGAGGACCTCCAATTACCCAGGAATTTTGATTATGTTGTATCACATGCTTTGGATTATGCTGTTCCACTGATGAAATGCATAAAATGCTCAAATGTGTTGTAAAAGTACTTTAAGCTTTTTATGCATATTATAAATGGAATGACACACTCCAGGGTGTGCAACGTGCTTTAATAAAAACATTTCCTGAGTAACTTGAAGTCTTTTGACTGTGCCTCATACCTCACAACCCACCAACAGCATGCAGTTATTACAGAATCACTGCAATCCTGTCATATGTAATTTCTTATCTATTCATTGTAAAATATCATAAAATATCATGGTACATCTACTGCCCATGCATTTCAATACCGTTATCCAAAATGGACTGGTAAGAGAATGTTCTGGCTTTAACTAGGCAGTAGTAGTAGATTAGTTTTATAGCACCCTTCCAGGGCACGGAGCACTACAAAATCCACACATCAAAATACAATCAGAAGATAGGGAACAAAATACATACAAAACCATTTCATGTATGCAGAGAACAACAAATTTAATTGTGCTATCTAGCACCACATATACAAATCACTGACTCAGTGTCAGTGGCTCAGTAGGTACACACTTGCCTCTGAGGCCAGGAGATCAGAGGGCTGTGGGTTCAGTTCCCACATCTGGCACTTGGATTAATATCCCAGTACTGACACTGTAGTGCAGCATGAGAGGGGATGCTGCACTTCTGAGGTGAGACGTTAAACCGAGGTCCCATCTGCCTGGATTGGTGGTAGTTCAGGTGGATGTTAAAGATCCCATGGCACTTATCGAAAAGAGTAGGGGAATTTCCCCGGTGTCCTGGCCAAATTTCCCTCATTCACTAAAAATACCACCAACAGCTTAATCTGGTTTAAGGCCAGTTGGCATTTATCTGTATCCCCCTCCCCCGGGTCGTGCCTGAAAATAGGCAGGCTTTGTCCAGTGCACTTACCCGGTCAAAAAAACCTAAATAAAATAAAAATAAATACAATAAAATGTGAAATGGTAGATGGGATTGAACCTGGAGGCACATCAATGTTCAGGACAAGCAGGCTCAACAGACAACAGTCGATCACAACTGACTGCACCCTATCTGAGAGAAATAATTAGAACCATTGAAGAACAGTCCCCAACACTCCCCTGTGTACCATGTCTGTCACCTTACTCCCAGAGATCAACTGTGTCAAAAGCAGATGGCAAATCAAGGAGAACAAGGATGACCACTTCTTCTTGATCCCTCACTAACTGTACTTTTTAGATCAGATCAAAGCCGATTCAGTGTTATGGCACTACTCAAAACCAGACAGAAATGGCTCAAAGACTCCAGAGTAGCCCTATCTCAGCCAGACAACTTTCTAGCTCCATCTCTGTCACTACCCCATCACCTCTAATCACAATCCATCCCCTCTTTGGGAGCCAGAATATACCCCTGCAGAACAACCATGTTCTGGGTGGTGAAGTGGACAGTCAGCTTTGTCATGCATGCAAATGCTGGTGCCTTGTTGATTCACTATGGTATTTCCTTGCTTTTTCTATTCCCCACCCACAGGATGTTGAGAAAGGGGCTCAGTGGTGCATGGATGCAAAGCATGTATCATGTGCAGAGCCTCTCTGCATCCCCCCTTCCTCTTGCACAGTTCCAGATGCCCTGCCTGCTGTGGTTACTGAGTTAGCAGAAGAGTAGCAGATACTGGTCCCCTGCCACTTTGGAGGAGGACAGAAGGCCCAGGGATGCTCCTACCTTCTCCTTTTGGCCATCTTCCAACATCCTTGGATTGATCCCCACCCGGGGTTGCCAGTGCCATGAGTAGCAGCCCTACCACTGGGCTCGCTCCCTCCCATTCAGTTCAAAACAGAATGCTGGTAAAAGTTTATTGTCTGGCCTCTATTCCATTACCTCTATTGGTGCAGTATTTTTAATCACACAGGTCCCTCTGGCAATATTCTTTATAACTAACTGACAGCAGAATTTCTAAATGTGCTGTTTTACTTTAGACAATGGTTTTAAAGCCCAAATCCTGATGGCTTTAATGTGTGAACACTGGAATGTGATAACCTATTATATTATTTCTGTTCAGTTCCTTTTTGCTTTATGAGATCATCTATTGTGAACTGGATCCTTTTCCCAAAGGAAAAGCCTGCAAGACAGCAGAATCACATAAACACATATATTTTAAATACTATACTATCATATGCACATACAACAAAAGTGCACATTGCAAAATGCCTTAACGCATGCAGTAAGTGTGCATACAGAAATTCTGGATGGGGCAGGAACACTGAAAACATTGGAGATGGAGGCTATACCAGTGGGATAAGGGTACCTGCTTTTGCAAGAAACAATTGTCATCATCGATGATATCAATTTAGTAGGACTGTGGATTTTGACATTTGAAATGACCAGCCTTTTCCAGCAGAGGGAGCACTATGGACAGGAAAAAAAATCCTCTTACATTTTCTAGCCCTGAAGCTGTTTAACTGAATGCAGATCCTTGTTTATCCTTGTTAAAAGTAATGCTCTGTGCACCACAATGTTTTGATTGCATTAATCATTGTCACCATTTCCGAATTACTGTCTTTGATGTAATCTACAGCAAGAATACAGACATTTTTGGGAGAAAACACACATGCTGTGAATCAAGCTGGTGGCGATGGAAGAAAAACACAACTCATTAGGAGGACCTGTTGCAACAAGGATTCACAAATTAGGCTCTAGTTTATCAGGAAGACTGTCTTGTCAGTCAGCATGGGATCGGGAAGTGTTTACTTATTCTCACTTGAGATTGTAAAATGGTAAAGAAAATTTAACAGGGTCTGGCAAGGCTCTCCAAAAATCTCTAGATTGCTTTTAAGAGATTTGTATACCAAATGAAATGAACCCTGAGTCCAATCTGGTATGTGTTCTGGTTCAGAGCTGAAGCCAGAGTTTGTATTACATTTTCAGAGTTTAAGAAGCTATGGGGTCCAGAGCTGGTATTACATTTTCAGAGTTTAAGAAGCTATAGGGTCCCTGCTTTTAAACTAACCCCTCTCTTAATCCAATTAGAGCCAGTATTATGAGTTGTTCTGCCTTTCCAAATACCCACTGTAAAGACAGAATTTGATGTTTGACGTCACTTTTTATTTTCAATATGCACCATCACTCTGGAATGGACTGGCCTCATGCTTAAGTCAGTAGTATTTGTTAGTCAGCAAAACACTTTGTCATATAGATTTTAGCAATAATGTAATTCTGACATAAGAAGACTCATCATCGGCATATTTTTGTTTTGCTCAGATGTTTGTAAAACAGCTTTTAAAAGTAACCTTTATAGTTAGTGACTCGTATCATTAAAAATGGTAGCCACTGGCAATTTTTACTCAGGTTACTTTTTTTGATTTTACAAACTAGATTCATACTGTGGATGTACTGGGAGTGTGCTGTTACACAGTTGTGGCAGTAAACAGCACAGCATCCTATGAAAACGTTTAATTTATATTTATAGTGGGTATAGCCAAAGAGTAGTCACTTTTAAAAACATCTAAACCCCATATCACAGTTTAGGAATGTAATACACTGAAAAGAGAAAATGGATATGTTGATAGTTTTTGCCAAAATATATAATTATTATTTAAAAAAACTGTGTAATTCAATTTTGTCCCAAAAATACTGCGGTTTTAAGAACTCTGACTGATGTGAGAACTTTTAAAAGTGAACTGATGGTGTCCATTACTAATGGATAACAAAGCTGCTGTTATTAACTGTAATAGTAGAAATAAAGAAATATAGACAATGACGGCAGAGAAAGACCAATGGTCCATCCAGTCCGTAATAACAGTAAGGTGTTTCTATTACATCTTGTGTTGTCTCATTTTCTGTATGTGTTCCCTTGCCATTCTTGCCCTGAGATATAATTGAAAAGTGACCGTCATCTCAATTTACCCTCCTCGGTTAGGTTGTAAAGGTTTAGAAAGAGGAATTCTTATCTCTAGATTTGTGTGTGTTGGGGGGGAGGGGGAATGCCATCTCTAGGAGGTGGAATTCACCTATGTTATTCAATGGTCAAAGGTAGGGGGAAGCAGGAACTCTAATACAGATCTGTAAGTGGAGTTGGAACTGAGTTGCTGTGTGTTCCTATCCAACTTGGACAAAAAATGAATCAATCACTAAATAAATGAATCATTTTTTGGTGGCTCCTGGCTAGAATAATCTTGGACATCCTAGCAAACCCTCATCTGCCACATATCTTTTACACTATCCCACATGTGCACCATGTTGTTTGTAGTACAACCAGTGAAATGTTGATATTTTTAAGGGGAGGCAGCAGTTTTAGTCTTTGAAGACATGCTACACAGTTTTACCAAACTGCCTCTGACTGGGCCAGAACAAGCAAGTAATTTCATGACATTATGATGCTACATCAGAAGGTTCTGCATAGCTTCAAGTTATTTCTGTTTTAATGAGATAAAAATTTTGAAATAAAAAAAATACTTTTAAAAGCTATTGAGGTACACTGCCTCTAGCTGGGGGACCACAGAGACTGGGCATTCAGTGAACAAGGTGACTGAAATTGGGCACCTACAAAAACAGCGACTCAATTATGGCACCTGTGTTCATGACTACCAAGGAGGGGGTTGACTGGATACTGGGGTGGTCGAAAAACCATGATGGGAAGTAGCAGGTATACCGCGCGCACACACCCGCGAGGAGGGAGAAGCAGGGGAGGGATGGTATGTGGGAGGGGGTGTGGCGAGCAGCTGCTGAGCTTGACCACTGGCATTGTGGGGAGGGTGGTCGGCTGGGAGGTGCAGGTACAGGGTTTGGGTCCACGAGTGAGGTTTTTTGTTTTCACCAGGTGGCATGTATTTTTTAGGTTTTTCACTTCCAGCATGTACCTCCGGAGTTGAGAATCCATAAATAGAAGGGGTGCAGAGGGCACAGACCCCACATTAAGAATGAGACCTGTGGGTCTCAGGTGCCGTTTTTGTCTGCGCCGCGAGTGTGCATCGCCAAAACTGATTTTCGGCTATGTACAGTCGCCGTAATGGCGATTGCCTTTCCACGATCGCCATTATGACATGGAACTCTATGACTGCAGGTATTGCTGGTTCCTAAAACCAGCAATATCTCCAATTAGAAGTGAACAGCACTGCTGCATAAGCTACCAAAAATGTAAAGCCTTTGGGTAACATACATTTGATCGTTTTTCATTAACTGTTTTTCCATAGGAGAAACAATATCTATTACGTAACTGGTTAAATAGTCTTTAGATCCATGTACACATCTCAACTGTCCCTTATTAGAAGGTACATCCTTCCTTTTACCATCTGGGCCCTTGTCCCTCATAAAAAGGTACTCAGTTGTTTATTTTAAACATAAATTCATAGTTAAGCAATAAGACACAACAGGGTGTGTATTGTAGGATAACAGCATGCCTTCAGAACATTACGAAAAAACACACATACTGGAGTGTCTTACTGGGATTAAAAATAATCCCCCCATCTCCACCCAAAAGATTTTCTAAAACATTAAAATGAACTTAAATAGCCTCAAAGCTAATTCCCCTGAATTCTCATCAGAGTAAAGACCTTTTAAAACACCCATGAGACTACCTAACCCAGACTCCAGCCTCAGATAGGCCTTGACATTGCCAACTTCAGTTATTGTTGTCTTGAAGCGACGGACTCTTTCCTTTCCCACCACAGCATCTACCTCCCATAAGGGCATGTTTACCCACACCCCCTTTGCATGTGATCCAGATGAAGAGTATTGTACTCATGTCAATGATATATGTATACAAGATGTAAAGCAAAACAATTGTTACATTCTTTTGTGTAAAAGTACAACATCCTTATGTAGTACCACATGGTTATATAAGTTGAATCCACCTGAGGATAATTCTGTATGCAGCAGCAATTGTTGTAGCTGTAATACAAATTTTGAAAAAAAAAACTCAATAAAAAGATTAACTGTAAAAAATAAAACATTAAAATGTGATTTTTGTTTTAATGAAACCCAGAAATCGTAATGGGATATCCTTGTATTAATAAAACAAATGGTCTCAAAAGCAAAACTATGGCAATATCTTACAGCCCCCCTTTCAATTTTGAAGTAAAAGCAATCATGCAATCAATCAATCAATAAAAAATTAAAAGCTTCCATTCCTCCCCTGTCATCTAACACTTCCCCCTAACCAAAAAAAGACACACATGCCTACTCCTACTATGTAAATAAACAAACCCCAGAATCATAAGTCATGATTTAAGTACCATGGAGAGTAGTTTCATGGACCCCCCACACACACACACACTCATGGTTAGGTAGTGACAGACATGGAGGGTGGCCTCTTGAAGGCCTGTTTGGGACCTTTAGTTTAGTGGTGTTCACTCTGCTTTATCCTTAATGAAAATCAATAGATTCTTATACTGTGGTGAGTGAGTACTTTCTCAAGTTACCTTCTGCCTCCCTGCTCTGGCCAAACTCCAAGAGCATGTGGTTCTCTCTCCCAACTCCCCTGTTTCCTTGACTTCTCAGCTTTTAATAGCGCTTACTAGTTTGTCTGCAGGAAATCCCACCGTTATATATTTATTGAGACTCGTCAATATCCTCTTGAAGGGATGGATCAGAGAAGCATCACCTCTGCTATCTTTGTCAACCTGGCTAAGGCCTACCTGGCCATCCTCATAGGTAGCTCCCTCGCCACCCCAACCCACTCCTAATCAGATTAGGTGTTTCCTAAGGTTCTGTCCTTGGCCCTGTCTTGTCCTCAGTTTTCCTGAATGACCTCCCAAAGGCCTGTGGCTCCTCATACATTCACATGTACATGCACAGCACTGTACTTTTTGCCTGTGGGTCCGCTACACCTAATTTGGCTGCACAACTACAGCAAGACTTTAACAGTGCCTGTCACTGGTTCTGTTCAAAACACCATACTACAAACACCAAAGAGATCAACTCCATGAGCTTTGGCACCAGGCAGTATGTACTAGAATCCAGACTCCCTGATATTCACAACACTAGATGGATCCCAACTGAAGGAAATCTCCTCCTCCTCCTTTAAATATCTGGATTTCTGGCTGGAAGTCATCTCCCCTGCTCTTCCCATAGTAATGTCATTCACAGAAGAACTCCTCCATAAGTTCAGGGCACAATACAAAAATGAAGATTGTATCCATCTCAATAGGTTACTGTGAACATGAACCTCCCAGTTTTGACTATTGGAATGTGGTATAAAGTTCTGCCACCAGATCTACCCTTACCAAGCTGGACTCCTCCTCCTTTATTCCTTCTGTTGCTTTGCCATAATTTTTCCAGCTCCTATCACTGTTCCCTGATATTTTTCTCTTCATTTCCACTCTTGAGGGTCAATGCCTCTCTCACAGAGTCTCTCTCATCTTCAAGTTATGGTTTGGCTT
The DNA here is from genome assembly GCA_016271365.2 of Neoceratodus forsteri. Classification (NCBI taxonomy): domain Eukaryota; kingdom Metazoa; phylum Chordata; order Ceratodontiformes; family Ceratodontidae; genus Neoceratodus; species Neoceratodus forsteri. The sequence continues at coordinate 1,395,703,015 of CM028129.1, read as the reverse complement.
CTTCTCCAGCTATCTCAGCTTCCTCCTTTCCTGTCCACTATCTCATTCTACTGTCTACATGCTTCTGATTCCTACTCTTTATTTATACTAAGACCACCTTCTCCTACTGCCTCCATTGACTGTAGTCTAGACTCTCCTCTCTCTCCACTCCTGTTCCTCGCCCTCTGCCCTGAAAGACCTACTCTATGAAAACACCTCTTATGTCTGCTCCTGCACCTAACCCCCTACCCCTTCCCCTTCTTCATCTCTCTCTCTCTTTTCCCACTCTTCTCCTTCCCTCCCTACCACAGCCATTTTTATGTTTGCTTGCATGCATGTGCAAGAAACATAGTGCCACCATACGAATGTTCGTAGGTGTGCCACCCCACTTCCAAAGCCCAGCTCCTTCTTGCAGGCGCTGCCTCACCGCACCAATAAATGTCCGAGCTGTCTATGACAGCAGTTCAGATGCAGTGGTGCACAGTTCAAAGCAAAAGACCACTACAATCAGTGGTGGTAACATGTAGGCAATTTGCATACTGCCATTGGCAGGCAATTTACATACTGCCGTTGGCAGTATGCAAAGTGCCTACACGTAAGCACTGCATCTGAACAGCTGTCATAGACAGCTCAGTTTCTTGCCCCCCCAACAAACACCAAAGTAGCACACTGGGGCCCACCCCAGCATGCTCATGCACTCCCCGCACACTGTATGGTCGATGGAGTGCCCAATCCCCATCAGCTCCACTCTCTGCCCAATCAGACTTCCAGGTGCCACACTGGGAGCCCACCCCAGCATGGCAAAAGTCCATATGGCCAACGGGGGCCCAATCCCCCGTCGGCTCCACTGCCCCCCCAACAGACTTCCAGGTGCCATTCTGGGAGCCCACCTCAGTGTGGCAAAAGTCTGCATGACTGATGGGGGTGCCCAATCCCCCATCGGCTCCACTGCCCCCAAACAAACTTCCAGCTGCCTACCCCAACATGGCAAAAGTCCCACGTCATCTTCCTAAAAAAGGAAAAAAAAATCTGTAAGAAAAAACGGTCCCTCATTGACTGTCTTCCCCCCTCCCCAAACCCACACCTTCCCTCTGTGTACCCCACCTCCCCACACCTCTGCCTCACCCCATACTTACCTTCGGAGGCCGGTGCGACGATCTTCAGTGGACCGGGAACACATCTGCACTCTTCAAAGCCAACCATGAACTGAAGAAATGCCGGTAAACTGTATAATGGCATAAATGTCTTTTTTTTCAACTTTGGTGCATATCTCAGCCATTTTGGGGAATTTTTTCACCAAATTTTCAATGTGGGGTTCTTGGGACCCCACCTCATGAACTCAGTCCCTGTCATTTTGTTATTACGTCCCAAAAGGTGATTTTGAGGTCACTGTGCTGAACCACCTTTCAGGACCAATTAACAAAATGACAGTGTCACAGTTCATGAGGCAGGTCCCCAAAAACCCTATGTTGAAAATTTGGTGAAAAAATTCCCAAAAATGACTATTTTATGAGCGTGCATTACGCAGTTCCTACGCACACTTGTAACTTTGAGAATGTTTAATATTTTCACTCCAGATTTTCAACATTGCCATTTTATCAGACCTCCTTATGAACAGTACAGCTGTCATTTTTCACATCTCGCCCAAAATGTGTTTTTGCACATGTAGCGCACATTGGCGCGGTTGGTGTGTGAAATCAGTGTTTGGAACACATTAAGAAAATCACAGTGACACTGTTCATGAGCAGAGGTGTTAAAATGGCTATGTTGAAAATTTAGTGAGAAAAGTCCATAAAATGACTGTGTAGTGAGTGTGCATTACGTAATTTCCACGCACCCTCGTAAGTTCATGAATTTGTAATATTTTCAGTCCAGATTTTCAACACTGACATTTTTACATACCTCCTTATGAACAGTACAGCTGTCATTTTTCATACCCTGGCTGAAATGTGTTTTCACACTTTCGGCACAGAATAGCGTGGTCGCTGTGGGAAATTAGTGTTTGGGACAGATTAAGAAAATCACAGTGACACTGTTCATGAGCGAAGGTTCCAAAATGCCTGTGTTGAAAATCTACTGTAAAAAATCCCCAAACTAATTACATTATGGGTGTACATTGCACAGTTTCTACGCATGCTCGTAACTTCACCAGTTTTTTTATATTTTCATTCCAGATTTTCAACAATGCCATTTTTTACACCTCCTCATGAACCGTATACCTGTCACTTTTCACATCCTGTTCAAAATGTGTTTTCGCACTTGTGGCACCAAATGGCGCAGTCGCTGTGCAAAATCACCTTTCACCTAACGAACTGATAGTGTCACTCTTCATGCGGTGGGGTCACAAAAAGCCCATGTGGAAAACTTGGAGTAAAAATACAAAGAAACGCCCAAGGCATTAGGGTTTTCGACCATAATGCCCTACCCTGTAGGGACTGACAGGCATGAGGGGTGTGACTTGAGACTGTCGACAGTAATGCTCATGCCATTCCACCCCCACAGTGCAGCCAGTGACAGGCATCGAGGTGTGCCTTGGACCCTTTGCCCACAGAGTTCACCCCATTCTCCTATACTGCACTCATTTCAGCGTATTTCCTTTTGGAATGAGGTGAATGTAAAGCCCAAACACCCCAAGGCACACCTCAACACTTGTCAGTGTCTGAAGGGTAGGGTGAGGTGAAATGTCCTGGCCATCATGGGCGACGACCCAAAGGCACACCCCAATGCTTGTCCATCTCTGCAGGGTGAGTGTGGAGTTGGTGTCAGTTCAATACTTCAATGCCAATCCTATACTGCATCTGTCTAACTCCTGCACTTCCACTGCTAATGCCAGCAAGCAAACATTCGGCATTGACAAATGCTTGTTCTTCTACCCATTCTTTTACATCTTTCCTGCTGCATGTTCTCCCAAATATTTTTTGGCAGTGACTATCCACAAGCTCTGAAAATGTTATGTTTCTGTATTATAGATTTATACTATGCATGTTTGTACTTGCAGTAAAACTTAGTTTGTACTTTGATTTGTACAGTTTCAGACTTGCACCCCTAACCTTTTTGATGTTTTGTTTTACCTACTATTAGCACTTTATTGCACTATAATAACTGGTGATCCCTATAATGACTGGCTATCCAGTCCTGATAAAGCACTGTAATAACCCACCGAATTCTGTAATAACTCAATAGTGGGTTATTATGGCATTTTCTTCCTCGTGCTCTCACTTCACTGTATTTGTGCAAGTATGACAGTTGCTCAGGGACACACTTGCTCACACAAATACACCTTACAGTTTTTCTCTCTGATGAAACCTTGCACTAGTTATTATGAAAAGTAATGCCTGTGCAAAGTTTGCTTTATGAGGATTTTTCACACGCCCTCGATGTGTGATAATCTCATAACCCCATCAAGCTTCACTCTCGGGGTTTATGGATTATCATACACCTTGAGTGTGTGAAAAATCCTTATAACCCACACCAAAGGCATTATTCTCTATGTACTGTTCTGTACTGTACTGTATTGCTTTATTGATTTGTTTTATTACATTGTCCCATGTAACCTGTCTCCAGAACATTTCTGGAAACAGTTGTTTGCAGCTCAGTAGGCCTTTCCTGGTGAAATATTTAAATAAATAAATACAAAAATTACTCATCAATCATTTATTGCAGGCCTTTAATTGAAATGGGCTCCTCCCACTTGTACTTACTAATCATAGGAAAATGACTCAAGGAAAATGAAGATTTTTAAGTAACTCAATTAGATCCTTTTGTAAATGTCATATCATTCACAAATGATGCTGTCACTATTTATTTTTCATGTACATGAACCAAAAATCAGAAAATGTTGAAAAAGTACATTTTTAAAATGCATCTGTTAAATATTGATAGTACACCTGGAACAAATGTTGGATTCTGCAACCCACTTAGCTATTGTTGCATTATCTCTCACCCGACACTGACACCATATAATAACCCTCTCTTGGCATCAGAGTGGGCTGGGCATAGCACAGGGATGCCCTCTATTTGTAGGGGTAATATAGTAAGCTCACCAGTGTCTCCTGCAATATCAGAACACACTTTGTACTCTCAGTCTCTCTCTCTCTCTCTCTCTCTCATGGATGCACTCAGTTTACTTCTTGTCAGAACAGAAATAAAACCACACTGCAAGATGCCTAAGCAGTTGTCACTCTTTAATGAACAGTTCACTGTTTAACAGTTACATTACTCCAAATGCTCTCTTGGTTGGGACTGTATAGGCAGGTTTGATCCCTACTCAGTGCTTGAATCAAAATTTATAAGGTCCCTATGTATGTGTTGTATCCCTCAAATCATTCTTGGTCCACATGGCCCCTCATATTCCATGCAGTGGATGAGGTTATACCTTGGGACAGAGCCTTTCCTACTCTCCAGTGAATTTATCAGAACTCCCACCTTGTTATTAGTTTTGGGCTCATTATTATACACATTCATACTGTGACACCACAGTGTCTATTCAGCTGGTGTGTAGGAAGCAGCACTGCTATAAGGGCTTTCTCTCAAGCAATCTTGGTTGATGGCTACTAGGGGCCCTGGACCAGCAGGCCATAGCTCCACTGAATCCAGCCTCCCCATCACATCCAAAAGCTACCATTACACTGGACATCTCCTTTCAACCTTTGTCCTTTCACCCAGATTGTGTGCTGGGCATGATGTGGCAGAATGTACTCCAACCTGCCTTTGGGAAGTGGTTGACAATCACCCCAACCCATCTGCCTGAAGGCAGTGTCTTCAGTGTTCATCCCAACATGGGATTCCCCTTACAAATAGTAGGCACATCTCCTGTCATTGTCAGCAGCCCAATCTCTCTCACCATCTTCAGCACAAATGTCAGCATTACTCAGTAACAGGACCATGATCACATCCCAGAAAGTGGGACCCTTTCTGTGCCACAAGGTTGTCAGGAATTCTGCTTGGCTATAGGTAGCAGAGCATTATCTGCAGCTGCTCCCACTCTGCGGAACAGAATCCCCATGCCCATCCACTCTCTGGACTCCCATGCCACTTTCAAGACACATCTCAAATCCTGGCTGCTTGGTGAGGCCACATGCCGATGTTAGCTTGAATAACCCCACTACCTTTCTGACATTTTTTACTCTTGGGCTGCTTTCGCCTCCCCTGCCCTCTCTCATCTCTTTGGATTCCTGTCTTACATCTCTCTACTACCTGCTTCTTGGGCTCTCCCACTTGACTATTGTCTTGTATTTTTTCCTTTTTTACATCAGGCATTAATTTGCTCTGGCCACTTATCCTTAGTAAATAATTGTATAATGATTGCTGCTTATCATGATATACTGATTGTTTTTTTCAGCCTCTTATTAATTTTACTTTCCTATGTCACTTTCTCTGTTCACCAGTGATGTCTGCATATCCACATGGCTTGTACTCATTGTATAACTTGTCACTACCTCTGTAACTGCCACCAATGTGGCCTGGGTCATGCCTGAAAATGGTCCCCTGGTTCAGTGCACTTACCCGGTTACCAAAGACTAAATAAATATGTAAATTTCATATATATATATACATATATATATATATATATGTATATATATCGATTACATTACCATTACTGATCAATAGGCTCTGTAGTTTGACATGCTAGCAATCAATCCCCTTCCCCTGCTGGCAGGATGTGGTTATTACATGTATATTTTATATTGTATTGGTATACTGGTGTACAGACTACGTCCATGTAATGTATATATCAGTGTATTATTTTTACATTGATGCAGTTTTAGAGGCCATTATCTCTGCAACTCTTCATGATAGATGTTAATGCTGTATACTGTTGGAAAGATGATGATCAAGCCTGCAATAGAATATAACATGAGGTTCTAGCATGTAAGGCACAAAACATATTGGCTTATAAAGTTGCATTGTCATTATTTAATATAAAGACAGTACATTGATGTAAAAATGAGTGTGTTGACACATAAACGCTGCATCAACATACCACAGCAATCTCATAATAACAACAAAGTTAAGCTCCTATTATTAATGCTTCCAAAGGTAACCCATTCTTAAACTACTTTGAAGGGGGTTATACTTGGAATTGTTTGTGTTAGAAACATAACTTTTGAAAGCTTGGAATAAAGTTGACATGGTTGTGTCATACCAGTCCAGTTGTCATTAATCAATGCACATCAGTCGAGGTGGACAGCTCTTGATATATTTGCTGCTGCCAGAAGATACTAATGTATTCTGTCATTGAGAAGAACATCCTTCTTTTACATTTTCTCTAGGGTTACAGAGCCAAACTGGATTTCTGCTGTGTTCTGATTTGAGTGCTATGGAGACAGGATTCAGGGAGGCCCAGGTGGAGCTCTGCTTTCATTGCAATGCATAGCAGCATTATGGAGGCCCAGTCAAGATCCTGATTTTATGCCCTGGAGTGTGTCCCGGTGGGGCACTAAAAAGGACTGTTAGGTCCTCAGCTCATTGCCAATTGTAGTAGCTTACTTATAATACTTAAAAGGCTTGACTGGGGCTTCCTGATGCTGCTGCTGGAAGTGATTTACTTCTAAGGACCAGTTGGGGCACAAGGACATTGCCTGAAACAGAGGTTCACTTCTACAGCCACATCAGGGTGGAGCATCAATGTATTACTACTGGAAATCACTTAGTACCATAGCCTGGCTGATAATTCAGGGCATTTCTACAAGCAGTAGATCATTTCCACAGCCAAATCTGGGCATCAGCAGCTGTTACACCCTTGGCAGAACCGTTACATAGAATCACTAGGATTAACACTTATCTGGCCCAGTTACAAACCCAGAAGCTGAGAGACAATAGCAGCAACAGCTAGGAAGCCTAATCAGGGTCTGAATGTAGCAAGTCACCATGAGCGGGTCCCAGATGCAGAGAGCCACTAGAAGCAACAGCTAAGAAATGTAATCGTGGCCCAGATGAAGAAAGCTACCAGGAATGGCTGTTATGAGGCCTCCATCAGAGCATCAATAACAAAAGCTGCCATCACATAGGTGTGCTTCAAATAGGTGGTATCACTCTTAACAAATTCTAGGAGGCCGGTTTCAGTGTAATGCAACTATGCCACAAGAAGTAGCTTCTCCAACACCATCAATCAAAGGGAATTTGGGAAAGCCCACTCGGAGCAGCTTGACCTAACAGGGACCACATTGCCAAAGCATTGGTGAGAGTGGCAGCTGAACACTCGAGCAGGGGTACTGCTAAGCAAGAAAGGGGAAGGGGAGGTTAGGGTTGTTTGTCAAATACTAACAAATAGGAGTGGGGTTGTTAAGCTTGAAGAGTGTGTCTCTGGGAATTTTGAGAAAATAAAAACAGCAATTCCTTGAGGTGCTAAGCTGAGAAGCTGGGTAGGTGAGGCCTTTTTTATTAAACTGCGATTATTTTTGGATTATTTGGCTTGTTTGGGGAGTAAGTATGGACCAGTTAGTGAGTAAAGGTGTTGACCATGTTGTGCTGATTAGACCAGAAATCAATCCACAGCAGTGTATTCCATAATGCTCAGTTGATGCACATGCTAGGGGTGATGTCTTGTGGCACGAGGCATTGTCTATGCACCCTTGGGAAGTGCACTGATTTAGCATAACTACACACCAGTGAGAAGATTAGTATGTTAAATGGCTTTTTGGGTATAAAAAGAAGATGTAAAATATAACAGTGCAACACTGTAAAAACAAATCGCAGCAGGTAGCATAGCTGTATAGCAGTAATCCTTTTCCAGTCTCTCAACATCATATAAGGTACAAAAGTATCAATGTCAAAACATACAGAGTGTTACAAGTTGGGACTATGATTGTATTGATGACATTCAAGTGACCTCTCACACTTTTAAGCTGCTAGAGGCATAACCAAGACTTTTTTTTCTAATACTGATAATTTAATAGTAATCAGGATTTTTTTTTTTGTAAAAAAAAAAAATTCTCTTAAAAACACATTTAGAGCTTTATCTTTACTCTTTGCTATCATTCTGGCCCTGGATTAGTTTGTTTATTAAGCCCAATTAGACTCTAAGATGAGGCCCATATTAGGCACTAAGATGAGGGTCCATATCAGGCACTGATGATGGTCCCCGACTTCAGGAGGGCTAATTTCAGGAAAATGGTAGAATGCCTCAGAAACATTGCAGGGATAGAGGATCTGGGGGAATCGAGGAACAATAGGCAAAAATAAAGGGGAGCACTGAAAAAGCAACAAATCTCTGTGTCAGGTAGGTTAATAGGGCAAGAGAAAAAAGAGACCACTTGGTTTTCTAAAAATGTAGCAGAAAAAGTAAGAGCAAAAAAACTAGCATTTAGAAAGTACAAAAACACACAGAAGGAGGAGGATTGGGAAAACTACCAAGAGAAACAAAGGGAGGAAGAGAAGGCAGTTAGACAAGCAAAATCACAAACAGAGAAGAATATTGCACAATCAGTAAAAGAAGGGGATAAAACTTTCTTTTGATATATAAGCGAGAAGAGGAAAACCAAAGGGGGAATAGTAAGGATAAAAGGGAAAGAAGAGGTTTGTGAGGAGGAGGATCAAAAGAAGATAGACATAGTGAACAAATACTTTTGTTCAGTATTTACAGAAGAAGGGGTAGGTGACGGGTCAAAGATAAGGTACAAGGGCATAAATGGTAGGGAGGTGGGCATCACTCCTTTTACAGAGGAGAAAGCCCTCAAGGTACTAGCACAAGTAGACAAGGCAATGGGACATGATGGGGTACACCCCAGGATACTGAGGGAACTCAAAGAGGTGCTGGCTGCACATCTGACAACTCTGTTCAACTTATCATTAGAAACAGGGGAGGTTCTGAGGGATTGGAGGACAGCAGATGGGGTCCTACTTCACAAAAGTGGAAACAGGGAGGAGGCAGGAATTTACAGACCTGTCAGCCTGATTTCGGTAGTGGGCAACATACCTCTCAACTGTACCTCATTACGAGGAACGTTCCTCATTTTGCTTCACAAAAGCTCACTGTTCCACATTATGAGGACTTGTTCCACATTTAAAGTCAACATTTTAAAGCAAAAATCCATAGTAAATGATGCAAAAAATAAAATATTCAATTAATTACAGACTTTCTGAACATAGATGCAACATGTTAACAGTGTCCTGAGCTTCTTAGGTAAAGATTTGAGCAAATGTTCCACATTTTGCCCATTTGTTCCACATTCTGACAGGCAATGTTCCACATTTGGGGGACAAAAGGTTGAGAGGTATGGTGGGCAAAGTAATGGAAACACTGCTAAAGGAAAGGATAGTGAAATACCTTGTAACCAGTGGATTACATGATCCAAGGCAAAATGGTTTCACAGGGGGAGGTCTTGCCAGGCAAACCTGACTGAGTTCTTCGACTGGGTGACCGGGGTAGTGGATCAAGAGGAGTGGTAGATGTAGCCTACATGGATTTCAATAAGGCCTTCGACACTGTTACATACAGAAGACTAGTGAACAAGCTGGCCTGTCTAGGAGTGTGCCAGAAAGTTATAAACTGGATAAGAAGTTGATTAAGCTACAGGAGTCAGAGAGTGGTGGTAAATGGTGTCCACTCTGAAGAAGGCAAGGTGACCAGCTGGGTGCCTTAGGGCTCAGTCCTAGTGAGTAGGCACACTGGGGTGGGGGTGGGGAAGAGAGATCATTTGAAAAAGTTGGAAGAATGGTCAAGGGTTTGGCAGTGGGGTTTCATTGCAAAAAATGCATAATCATGCACTTGGGGCACAGAGACCCAGGGGCTACATACCAGTTGAGAGGGGAAGTACTGGCAACCACCAAACAGGAAAGGAACCTGGGGTAATCATTTCTGATGACATGAAGGTAGCCAAGCAGTGTAATAAGGCAGTGGCAAAGGCTAGTAGGATGCTCGGTTGCAGAGGGAGGGGTATCACTAGTAAGAAGAAGGAGGTAATATTACCCCTGTACAGATCACTGATTAAACCCCACCTTAAGTACTATGTCCAGTTCTGGAGGCCCCACCTCCAGAAGGACTTTGATAAAGTGGAGGCGGTACAAAAGAGGGCTACCAAGATGGTGCAGGGTCTGCATCAAAAGCCCTCCAAGGAGAGACTCAAGGAACTAAATATGTACTCTGTGGAAGAAAGGAGGGAAAGGGGCAATATGATAAAAACATTTGCATACCTAACAGGTATTACTAAGGTACAAGAAGGTAACATTTTCCATAGAAAAAGAAGCTCAAGGACAAGGGGTCACGCTATGAAGTTAGAGGGGTGAGGTGCAGAGAAAATGTGAGGAAACACTTCTTCACAGAGAGGGTGGTGGATGCCTGGAACAGCCTTCCAGTGGAGGTGGCAGGTGCCAAAATGGTGACAGGATTCAAACATACATGGGACAGATACAAGGGGATGTTGGTAGTAAGGCAAGGGGAGGAAATGACTTGAGATTGAGTAAGGTCTGCAGTGACACAGTAGGCAGGGAAAACTGGGCAGACAAGGCAAGCCAAGAAGTCCTTATCTGCACACAACTTCTATGTTTCTATGTTTTTGTATTACATTTGGCTATTTTAACCATTAGCACAATAAAATTGCTCTTTTCTAACAGGCTTGTCTTGAATACTTGAATACAGCTTAATCTGGTTCAATTTCAGTTGATTACCATCTGTACCCCACCCCCCCCAACCTGGGTCACCCCTGAAAAAGGGACTTCTAGTCTCAGTGGGCCTACTTGGTCAACAAAATTCAATCAATAAATAAATAAATACTACAAAGTCACAGGCTACGCTATTTGGTTTGGCCCCCAGGCTAAGGAGTAGCCAATCTCTACTCTCAGTGACCTGTGAGAATAGAACATGCTTGACCTCGGTTTCCTCATTTAACTACTGTATTTATTTGGGTGTCATGCTCGAGCCATCACTGGACTTCTCAGTTCATGTGGCCTCTGCTTGTAAAGTAATGAATACTAGGTTGGGGATCTCTTTCAAAGTCAGTTATAGTCTCACTGCCAAAGCCCACAGTGCCATAGCCCAAGGCATCCTACTTTCTAAACTCCTATGTGGAATGTCTGTCCTCTTGTTGGCCTCCAAAACTGGCCTGGAAAAATGGGACATGGCTTATAATAACATCTGCAGATTTGGCTTGGCATCTAACTGACATACTCACTGTTGTATGTACTCAGAACTTGCATAGATCCCCCCACCTGCCCTACACAATCTCACGTTTGCAGGTGACGTATATTACATAGTAATTAAACAGGCTCTGTGGTCTCTTGCTTCACTTTTACTGCCTGGCAGATTATTTTATTCACTAAGGTCGGCTGACACTAGGCTATATCCAAGACCAAAACAAAATTAGGGTAGATTGCCTCTCATACTCTGCTCCGAAACTATGGAACTCCATCCAGGTTATTACTTGTCAGTGTCCATCTGGCCAGGCCTTCAAGAGTGGATACCATTACCGCCCCTACCGGCTTATGGCTACTACATAGAAACATAGACTTTGAAGGCAGATAAGGACTGCTTGGCCCACCCAGTCTGCCCATTTCCCTACCTATTGGATAAGCTGCAGATCCTAGTTAACCAACAGCCTACTTCCTCCTACCCCCACTAGAATTGTTTTATGTATGTCATGATCTTGCCCCTAGCTGAGTAATAACTTGTTTAAGGTATTCCTCTTTGGTGCCTGATAGTTAACTCCCATAATCATGAGTCTTTTGCACATATTACTACCCTGTATGCTAACTGTTGAAGTACAGTATGTACCTTGCTTTGTACTTGATACCCTATATACTAGTTCATGCTGTATATACCTTGCTTTGCACCTGTACCTTGTTTTACCAATCTCAGTATCCCGCTCAGTATTCTGTATTGTATCCTGGACATTTATAATATATGTCATTGTTCTTTTTTGTCAGTTATTGCACATTTTCCTCTGTTGTGATGAACCAGGATGTTTTGAAAATAGGCACCTATTTTTCTCTAACACCTACCTGGTCAATCAAAAGGAAATAAATACACAGCACCAGCAAACAAACCTGTTGTGGTAACTGGCCCTCAAGGTGGGCTTGCATGAGTGTGTGGAGGAGTGCTGGGGCCGTTTGTTGCTACAGTTTTGAAAGTGACATTTCTAGATGACACAGTGGGACTTTATTAGGCGTTGGTAGTAAGTACTGGTATTAGGTAGTAGTAATTTTAATTATTCATCACCCAGTCCTTGAGGGCTCTGGGCACTTTATAATTATCAAGCAAACCAAACAGCACAGAAATGAAATCATAGAACATAGAAACATAGAAGTTGACAGCAGATAAGGACCACAAGGCCCATCCAGTCTGCCCGTTTCTTTTTCTACCTTATGAATGTGCCATTGGCCTTTACTCTGCCAATGGCCTATCTATTCATACTCATCTGTATTGCTCCCTTATGCCTATCCCATGCCTGTTTGAAGCCCTGCACTATATTCATATCCACCATTTCCTGAAGTAGGCCATTCCATGCATCCACCACCCTTTCTGTGAAAAAGTACTTCCTCACATTACCCCTTAATCAGCCTCCCTCTAATCTCATGCTGTGTCCTCTTGTCCTGCTATTTTTCTTACATTGAAACATGTTAGACTGTTTCACCTTGTTAATGTCCTTAAGGTGTTTGAATGTTTCAATCATATCACCTCTCTCCCTCCTTTGCTCTAGGGTATACATATTGAGCTCAGTTAGTCTGTCCTCATATGTTTTCTGATGCAGTCCCTGCACCATTTTGGTTGCCCTTCTCTGGACTGCCTCAGTTTGGTTAATGTCCTTGTGAAGGTGTGGCCTCCAGTGCTGCATGCAGTACTCCAGATGGGGCCTAACCAGTGTCTTGTAAAGAGGGATTATTACCTCCCTCTTCCGACTTGTGATACTCCTGCTTATACATCCCAACATCCCTCTAGCTTTACCTACTGCTTTAGTAGTCTGCTTGGATGATTTCAGGTCATTGGTGATGATGACGCCCAAGTCTTTCTTCCCTTGTGACTGGCAGCAACTCCCCTCCCAGCCTATAGGTGGCTTCAGGGTTTCTCTTCCCTATGTGCATGATCTTGCACTTTGCGTTAAACCCCAGCTACCACTCTTCCGACCATTTTGCTAGTTTATCCAGATCTCTTCTCATTCTGCCCACCCCATCTGGATCATTTATTTTGTTGCAGCTCTTGGTGTCATCTGCAAACCTTACCCTCCAGTCCATCTGCAATGTCACTGATGAAGATATTGAAGAGGACTGGCCCCAGGACTAATCCCTGAGGTACCCCACTTGTGACTTGTATCTCTTCTGACTGTATACCGTTTACCACCACTCTCTGTTTTCTGCCCATCAACCAGTTTGCCACCCAGCTGACCAATGTCTGACCCACCCAGAGCCTACCCAGCTTATTAATCAATCTTCTATGTGGAACAGTATCAAAAGCTTTGCTGAAGTCAAGGTAGGCAACATCAACTGCTCCCCCTTGGTCCACCACTCTGGTTACCAAGTCAAAGAAATCTATGAGATTAGTTTGACAGGACCTTCCTTTTGTAAACCCATGCTGTCTTGGATCCTGTGCTGCTATGGATTCCAGGTGTTGCACTATCCTTTCCTTGAGGAGTGTCTCCATAATCTTGCCCACTACTGAGGTAAGACTGACTGGTCTGTAGCTCCCTGCCTCCTCCCTGCTATCACTCTTGTGGAGCGGGATCACATGAAACCTTCTCCAGTCTTCTGGGACCTCTCCTGTGCTCAGAGACTCACTAAACAGTTCTGATAATGGCTCTTCTAGTTCCACCCTTAGCTCCTTTAGTACCCTTGGATGTATGCCACCAGGCCCCATTGCCCTGTTCACCCTGAGCTTATCGAGCTCTTGTAGGACCCTTTATTTTGTGAAGGGACTAGTGCACACCTCCCTCCCTCCCCCCTGTGTCCATGGTGCTGAGCTGTGGGCCCTGCCCTACCTTCTCCTCAGTAAATACTGAGCAGAAGTATCTATTTAGGATAGATGCTTTTACATGGTCCTCCTCCTCCTCACACTCCCCCTTATCCCCTTTCATCTTAGCAATACCCCCTCTGGACTTTTTCCTTTCACTAATGTAGCTATAGAAAGTTTTGTCACCTTATTTTACTGTTTGTGTTAGTGTTTGCTCGGGTTGGGCCTATTCCTGCCTTACTGCCTTCCTTCCTTCCCTTAGGGAAGTTTGGAATGCCTCCCTATCTTCATCCTGCTGTGTTCCCTTATATTTCCTGAAGGCCAGCCTTTTGGCTCTGACCTTTTCTGCTACTATGTTTGAGAACCAAAGTGGTTTCCTTCTTCTTTTGCACTTCCTTTTCTCGCTAACACAATGGGATGTTGCTTCAAGTATTGCATCTTTAAAGCTTGCCCACTTTGTCTGTACCCCCTCACCTGTATTTCTTTTTGCCAGGGCTAGCTTAACTCTGTTGGCCATCTTATCAAAGTCAGCTTCTCTGTAGTCCCATATTTTTGCCTTGGAATGGGACGATTTGGATGTAGTGGCCAAACTGAACCATACCATGTGATGGTCACTAGCACCCAGGTGACCTTCTACCTGGAGATTTGTGATCCTTTCCCTATTAGTCAGTACTAGATCTAGGATAGCTCTGTCTCTTGTGGGTTGTTGTACCAGTTGTTTGAGGCCCATCCCCTGCCGGGAATCCACCATGTGTCTAGTTCTGGCAGATGTCCCTGTTGGTATTGACCAATCTGTATCTGGTATGTTGAAGTCTCCCATTATCAGAACCTCACCTTTAGCTGTCATGTTTTGTATATCTTCTAACAGTAACATGTCTATGTCCTCCCTCTGGTCTGGAGGCCTGTACAAAACCCCAGTTCATATGGCTGTCCCATTTCCTGTTTCCAGGGTGACCCACAGTTCTTCTGGTTCCTTATGTGTATTCCAAATTTCTGTAGCTTTGATATTTTCATTGACATAGAGGGCCACTCCACCCCCTTGTTGCACCTCGGTCTCTTCTGAACAGTACATAGCCAAGTACTGAAGTCTCCCAAGTGTGGTTACTGGTAAACCATGTCTCGCTAATGGCTAATATCTCCAGTTTAGCTTCTATAATTATTGCCTGCTGGTCTGGGATCTTGTTTCCCAGACTGCGAGCATTTGTGTACATGATTTTCCACTGGCCAGATTTTGGTGTGTTAGTTGTTGGGCGAGGTCCAGCACTTCCCCAGTGCATCGTATGGGGGAGCCAGACCTTTTTCTTTACCTGGTGTTGCAAATGAACTACAAACATGCTGAACTCCTGTTTGACCACTAACTGAGGGGGGAGGGGTGTTCTTCCCATTTGACTTATGGGGATGCTGCACCCCTTTCCCCATTTGCTAGTTTAAGTATTCTGCAAAGATGTCAAACTTCTGCCCCAATGCACTGACTCCCTCCTTAATCAGAGGCAGTCCATCAAATTTAAAGAACTGTTACCAGTTCTCTACAAATGTGTGCCCTTTTTCCTGGCACCAGCCCTTGAGCCACATGTTTAGCTCCCCAGCTCCCCTTCTCTGACCTTCCCTCCCTCTGCTTCCCTCTCCCAGACTGGCAGAACCTCAGAGAAGGAGATGCCAGACGAAATGGATGATAGTTTGTCACCCAGCCTGGTCAGGTGTTCCTTGGTCTCCACAACTGACCGGCTGGGGAGATCGTTAGTCCCTATGTGTACCAGGACGTCAACCTTTTCTCCTGCTTCCGGAACAATTTTAGCAATGCGTCAGTGTCTCTCCACGCTGATGTACCTGGGAGACATCTGACCATTACCCAAGCTGGAGATACCTATCAACTCCCCGAATTAGGCTGCCATATATAATAATATAAAAGTATTAATGATAAAAAACATACAGAACATAATAAGTATAGCCAGGAAAAAGGGCACACATTTGTAGAGAACTGGTAACAGATGTAGTCCCCTTATACAAAAATGGGAACAAAGAGGAAGCAGGGAACTACAGACCAGTCAGCCTCACCTCGGTAGTGGGGAAGATCATGGAAGCACTTCTGAAGGAGAGATTGGTGGAACATCTGGTTGTCAATGGACTACAGGACCCAAGGCAACATGGTTTCACCAGGGGGAGGTCATGTCAGACCAATCTCATTGAATCTTTGACTGGGTGACTAGGGAGGTGGATCAGGGAGGGCAGTGGACATGGCCTATCTGGACTTCAGCAAGGCCTTTGACACTGTGCCACATAGAAGACTATTACACAAACTGGGGAATATGGGTGTGGGCAGGACAGTAGTGTGGTGGATAGGTAACTGGCTGGGTGGCAGGACACAGAGGGTGGTGGTAAATGGCTGTCACTCCACAGAGGGAAGAGTGACCAGTGGGGTACCACAGGGATCAGTGCTGGGACCGGTCCTATTCAACATCTTCATCAGTGACATTGTGCAGGATCTAGAAGGCAGAATTTCACTGTTTGCTGATGACACAAAGCTCTGTAACAGAGTAGACACACCAGAGGGTGTAGACAGAATGAGAAGGGACCTGCAGAAACTTGAAGAATGGTCAAGGGTTTGGCAGTTGAAATTCAATGCAAAGAAGTGCAAGATAATGCATATGGGGCACAAAACCCCTGGCACAATATATCAGTTGGGGGGGTGAGGATATACCATGCACCAAGCAGGAAAGGGATCTTGGGGTTGTCATCTCTGATGACCTCAAGGTAGGGAAACAGTGTGACAAGGCATCAGGGTAAAGCAAATAGGATGCTGGGATGTATAGGCAGGGCATCACCTGCAGGAAAAGGGAGGTCATAATTCCGCTATACAAGACACTAGTGAGGCCCCACCTGGAGTACAGTGTACAGTTCTGGAGACCATACCTACGTAAGGACATAGACAGGGTAGAGAAGGTTCAGAGGAGGGCAACAAAGATGGTGCATGGATTGCATCACAAGTCCTATGAAGACAGGTTGAAGGAACTGAACATGTACTCCCTGGAGGAGAGGGAGAGAGGGGATATGACAGAGACATACAAGTATCTTACAGGGAGAAACAGAGTGCAGGAAAACACTATTTTTAAGCGAAAAAGATGTTCCAGGACTAGAGGGCATGGGATGAAGTTGGAGGGAGGACGATTCAGAGGAAACATGAGAAAGAATTTCTTCACAGAACGGGTGGTAGACAAGTGGAACACCCTGCCAGAGGAAGTGGTGGGGGCTGAAACAATCATGGGATTTAAGAATCATGGGATAGACATAAAGGAATTCTAGAGGTCAGGGGTAAGGGGAAACAGACTTCTAGGAAAACAAACTGAACTTACAAGCTCAAATGGGCAGACTGGGTGGGCCATAGGCCCTTATCTGCCGACACTGTCTATGTATCTATGTATAGCAGCAAGCCAGTCAGAATGCAGCACCTTCCCTATCCATTTTATGACAGTATATTTGTCCCCAGAAAACAAAGACATTGTCGGGTTGGGGTTTGCACTGGCTCAAAAGTGTTGGAATTTTAGTTGGCGCTTTCTGTGCATCTGCAATCAGCATGCTAGTTATATCGAGATGAAATGCCCTATGATGTACGTACTGTTAAAGCTGTCTTGACTATTTTATGTTTGTACAGTATTGCAAAACACTGACTAGGACATTGTCGGCTAGTGCAATACACGGACTAGGACATTCTCGGCTAGTCTCTCACGCGAAGAGCGTGCATGTTCTTAAAATTAAATTACCTTACTATATCAAAAAGCGTCAAGCTGCCAGCGGATGAAGGAGCGACTCTGCTATTCTATTGCTGCCGACTTTGCGCTCGAGCTGAAAAAGCGCTCGCTCGCTGCCACAGTTACTGAGGGTCGGAACTTCTCGTGCACGCGCGCAGGACTCATTACAGCAGAGGAAATTAAAACCTCTTGGTTGTGGTCGCTCAAGTTTGTGTTGGCAAAATGACATCCCAATGGAGCGAACACTGGCAAAACACTGTCTAGGCTATGGGAAATGTTTCACACAGTAATCTTTGCTCAGAGCTTCCTTTCTCTGCGTGATCTAAAAGCTGAATGGAAGAAATCTCAGCGTTTATTTAATTTAAACACACCTCCTTGGTGTAAACGTGGTTGAGCACTGCAGACAGAGCCAGAGAGACAGCTCAGGGGGGAAGTGAAGGAATCCGCAAACCCCAGTCCCACCCGTTGCGATTTCATCCCAGCTCTGCCGACTTTGCATTCAACAGAGCCAAGTGAATCAGTTTACCCAAACGACTTCAGGGGCGGAAGGATAATTTTTGTAAGTTCTTTTTCACTCAGGGGTGGTTACTTTAATGACTTAACTATAGATACCGAGGCTATCAGAAAGCATGCTTATTGAGGAGCTCAGATTAATTGTAACTCAGATTAGTATAACCTGTGTATTGGAGATCTTTCGGATTACTGAAACATGAAATTTGGGGAGATCGGGCTAAGTGGAGAATGAGTATGGGGGGCAACAAAATTAAAAGAACATTTACTTTGGAGTTTGGAACGAGTGAAATATGAATAATGAACAAATCAAATTAAATGAGCATGCACATGGGACTATCAGAAGTGGAGGAAGGTATAGAAGGGGAAATCAGAATTAGAGGAGCCTGCGTGCGGAAGAATAAGAATGAGATAAACTTGCATTTGGGGAACCGTCAGATGTACGTTGAAATATGAATATCGGGCAAATCAGAATTAGAAAAGCATGCATGTTAGGGGAGATCCAAAGTAGAAGAACGACTATCCCGGAGACCAGACGTAGGTGAACATGTATAGTCTGGAAGTCATTGATAATTAAACATCTAGAGAACAGAATTGCATGAATGGCTAGGCATCGGAAATGGAAGAGCGTTCATATTGGGTGAGCAAAATTGATAAAACACCATTATTGGGGAGGTTCGAATTAGAGAACAGATATTGGAGAATTCAGAAGTCAACAGGGGAAATTATAATGAGAGATCCGAATTAGAGTAATATGTAGACTGGGGAAATCAGAAAGTGGACTCCAACAGGCTTAATGAGGGATCATGCAGGAGCTTTTATATGGAGCATGCATATTGGGGGATCTCGGAATTAAATGTACACGTAAATTAGAAAGATCAGAATTGGAGGTAGAACATATGAAATCAAAACGTTGGCGCAGATGCATATTGATGAGATCTGAATTAAAATAGCATCTGTATGGAAATCAAAATTGGAGGGACATATGGAGAAATAAGAATTAGAGGGATGTAATATTGCTGAAGAACAGATTTAGAGACATAGTGGGACGTGCGCACAGTGTGGATTAGACTAAAGATTCGTATTGGAAAATTCTGAAAGGAACATTTATATGAGAGGAATCAGATCCAGAAGTGCATGTGTCATGGGTTGCTTTCAGGGGCATGTATATGGACCTGGCAGTCAAGGGGAAGTATAGTGGATATTCCGGACTGAATGGTGTACATATTGGGAAACTTACAATTATTATATTGGGGAATGAAAGAGCGTGTATGTAGGATAACTTACATGTATAAGAATTCATTGGGTATACATTATGTATGTTATCCATTACTAGATGGGTATGTAGGGATCACTACAGAGTCATGTCAAATAATGCACAATTTAGAAGGGCAAATATGTGGGGAACACACAGTACAGCTAGAGAATATACTGGGGAAACTCAGCCAACTGGTTATGTGTATTGCCTGGGAAACTTGGACAGTAGTGAGGATCTCTAGAAACTGAAGAATGGTTTTGCAACTTAGAGGACCATGCATATCAGGGAGCAAACAATTAATGGCATGTATAGTTCTAATACATAATCACATAAGTTGAATGTTGAGAATTCACAGAAAGGCATATTGGGGATCTCACAATTTGATGGGTATATCTAGGCAGGTAACTATAGCATGTACAGTGGGGAATTTTTAACTAAGATGTGTATATGCCTAGTGTTGAAAATATACTTAATGGACGCTGGAAGTTATGAGGGCCATAGGTGTCCAGTCGTTAAACCGAGCTCCATTTCCATTGTAAACATTTTTAGAATTTGTGGCTGAGAAAGGCATATAGAGCCAAAGCTCATTTCCAGATAGGACCTGGGAGATCAGGGAAGTCCTTAGGTTCCACATTATGCAAGTGGTGGTTGTGGGATTCAAACCCAGGATTACTGCATCTGCAGGTTCACAGGTCAGTGCTCTAGTCTGTAGGCTATACTGACCCTATACCCTACTGCCTTGTGTTGCCTGAGCTACAAGGGACTCATTTAAGAGCTATGGAACCCAGCCCCCCCCCATTCCAACCCTGTTAATATGATATTTAAAGGGGAACTCACAATTAAAGGAGTACATGTTTTGGAATAATCACAACTAGAGTAGCAAGAATAATGAAAATTGGAGAGCTCACACCCAGCAGGGACAACAAAAGGAGTAGTGGAGCATATGAGTTGGGAGCTCACAAATAGAGGGGCACATATACTGTATTGTGGAACTCACAACTAAAGGAGCACATATTTGGGAGTTTACAACAAAATGGTCACTAATATTGGATTACTTACCTAAAGGAGTACAAATATTGGGGAGCTTACACCTACAGGGACAGTTTCATTGGATAACACAACTAAATAAAACTGGTGCTGTCACAACTGGAGTACCACTAAACAGAGGATAATGTATGGGCATCAGTTAACAACCACACTGTATTCACTTCAAGGGGTTACCATGGCAACTGTGTAAACCTTGAGCGTGAAGCTTGAGAGGTTTATGGTAGCCATGGTAACATCAAGAAGTAAATTCTGTGAGGTTCTTAACTGATGCCCATACATTGTCCTGTATGGTGTATGGGCACCAGTGAAAAATCACAAAGCACAAAACGGGGGGCAATTTTCAGAGAAAGCACCATCGCTTGATGGCAACTGCTCATACCTGCAAGTGAAGACGTGAACACCATTGATTTTAAACAGCAGACCACTCTTTATTAAAGCAGAATCTGGGACCTTCTGAGTAGGTTATACCTTTACTAAAACAAACAATTAAATATTTTCAGTAAATTTGTGGTCTAAAACGGGATGCGGTCGAATGTCACTGTGGGTCAACATCGCATAGTGCATCACCCAGAAGTGTCTCAGAGGTCAGTCTTCAGTTCAAATGGAGACACTTCTGGATTCAAGGATTTACAAGGTACCAGGCAAAAAAAAAAAAAATACTGAAACATTCCTTACTTTTTGTAACACACTTAATAATAGTAAAGCTCTTACAGCCTTAGCAGTGAAAGAGAACAAGAAACAGACTAGATTAGCGCATTTCAAACTGGAGGAATGTGCAGCTGTGCTGCCAAGTTGATTACAGTGCATGGGAGTTTGAAGTTGTTATACCATCATCTGACATACCATCAGTGGGTTAACAACATAGTGAGGTCACATCGATGGGATAACAACCCTGTGAAATGGTAGATTTTGCCAGATAATAACATTCTACCATACACTATTACTGAATAATGCAATTAAATGAGCACAAATATTGTGGAGGTCATAACTAGAGGGCACTATGATAGGGGAACTCAACTAAAGAAGCACATATATTGGGGAGTTTATAATTGCAGGGGTACATGTATTGGGTAAGTCACATCTAGAAAGCACATGTATTGGGTCCTGTGGCCCATGCAAAGGGGAACTGTCAACAAAAAGGGTGCATGGACTGGACAACAAACTAGAAGGGCATGCATTCTGGCTGAACACAGTAAGAGAACTTGTGAGGGATATATTAGAGAACTTCAAGATACTGTAGATGAACATGTAGAATTATTTAGTTTGGTTGACATGCATATTCCCCAACTAGGGAAGCATGTCAATTTGTAATTTTTTATAAACTCACAAAAGTACATATTGAAAATAACACCTCTATTACCAAATGCAACCATAGAGGCATGTATGCATGTTGAAGACTTGAGAGAGGTATGGTGCAAAATGCAAGAAGGGTGTATATTTAGGGAACCCAAACATAGTAGCAATTAAATTTACATAGTGAAGTAAATACTGCACAGTATATTGGGAAACTCAAAGGAATATGTATGTTGGGGAACTGATATAAAGGGGCATGTATATTGGGGAAATCACAACTACATGTGCACTAGGGGATCTTACAATTACTGTATCTCTCTTAGGACCATACAGTTAGAAGGTGATTGTACTGTAAATTGGGGATGTTACATTTAAACAAGCATGTATATTTGGGAATTCACAGTTCTTGGCACATGTATGGGGGCATTCAGATTGAGAGGTATGCATATTGGAGATAAATGTTGGATTTATGTGGAGAACTGAGCCCTCATAGTTCTTTAGAGAGCCTCAATTGTTCCTACAACACTGTCATTGATCTTTCAAGAAGCTGAGGAAAAAAATCAAAAACAGAGCCCCAATGGACAATGCCCATTTAATGCTGTAAGCTCATATAATGTAATTTCAACATCAGTAACATTAATATAGTAATTTAGGGTTGGAAGGGGCTCTGGGTCCATGAGGTCTCCCCCTCCCCTTCATAAGCAGGGATCAGTAGGTATGCTGTGCAAACATTTACCCATTTATAGGAAACACTGATAGATGCCTCCAAAATACAGAGACCTTTCTAATCAAATCAAACTTTATTTATCAAGCGCAATTCATAAATATCAAAGCACTGTACAGTCTTAAAATTGTAAACATTTTAAAACACTCTGAAACTTATTGACACTATCAGTAACTATACACTTCCAAATACCATATCTGAAATACCATGACAAAGGTCTGGAAAGGCCAGCTGGAAAAGGTGTGTTTTAAGAGCAGTCTTAAAGCTCTCCACTGTCAGGTACTCTCATATCCGATGAGGTGGAGAATTCTACAGGGTAGGGGCAGCAAAGACAAAAGCCCGTGCCCCAGAAGTCTTCATGCGTACCCTGGGAATCACTAGCAATCCCTCATCAGCTGCGCAGAGTGGTCAGAGGGGGCCATAGGGATGCAGAAGCTCTTGCAGGTAACTCGGACCCAAACCGTGTAGGGTTTCATAAGTCAGTAAACCATCTTTAAGGGTGATCCACCACTGAACAGGCAGCCAGTGCAGAGTGTGCAGCACAGGACAAATATGGCTGGATCGAGAAGATCCGGGCAATGACCTGGCCACAGCATTCTGCACCAGCTGCAAGTGGTGGCTATCTACCCCAGGAAGCCCCAGGTAAAGGGAGTTACAGTAATCAAGACGCAAGATCACAAAAGCATGGACCAAGGTTGGAAGATTGCCAGACAGAACAAGGTGCTTAATCTGGGCGATGTTTCTCAGATGGTAAAATGAGGATTTGACAATGGCTAACACCTGAGAATGTGTCAACCCATCATTAAAAAAAAAACAGATTCCACACCCTTTCAGAGGTCAGCAGTTGGAAGCCCTGAAGCCACAGCCCAGCAGGCCATCCAGCAGCTGACCCCTCTATCTGGTGACCTAGCTCCACCACTAACACCGCCATCTTGGCAGGGTTTAGCTTTAATCAACTGGAATTCATCCAGTCTTGGATTTCTATAAGACAGTTGGAGAATACTGAGAGCGCACTATCCTAGTCAGGCACAAAAGACAAGTACAGCTGAGTATCATCTACATAGCAATGAAAACTCAGTCCATACCATCTCACAATGTCTCCTAATGGTAGCATGTATACTGCGAACAACATGACAGACAACAGTGAACCCTACAGGACCCCACATGGCAGAGAGAAAGAGTCAGAGGAATAAATTCCTGAAACTACTCTCTGCGACCTGCCAGAGAGGAAAGAATGGAACCATCTGAGGACTGTACCAGACAAATCGCAGATATACGGCAGGCGATCAAGAACCACCCCATTGTCCATGGTGTCAAAAGCTGAAGAGAGACAGATCCAGAAGGACCAAGTTGGAACAACTCTTCTGATCTCTAGCCATCAGGAGATCATTGAGTACCTGAACCAGAGCGGTCTCAGTACTA
Source organism: Neoceratodus forsteri (assembly GCA_016271365.2). NCBI lineage: Eukaryota > Metazoa > Chordata > Ceratodontiformes > Ceratodontidae > Neoceratodus > Neoceratodus forsteri. Next base: position 1,395,679,157 of record CM028129.1, on the reverse strand, counting down.
TGTCTCTTATGGAAACCAGACTGGAGAGGATCATAGATAGCATAGATGTTACAATGAGGAACCTTTTTCTAGAGAGGTATGTATATTGGGGACCTCTCAATTAGACAAGCATCAAGATTGGGGGGACTCTCAAACAGGGCATATATCTTGGGGGACCTCAAACCTGGCAATTAAAGGGATTTCTTACAATAGTTTCCATGGAGGGTATGGTAAATCACTGGATTGAAAGGACTGACTTTGTTCTAAGCGATGCAGAATGAATGTCTCATCCTAACTGCTGACATTAATGACATAGGAAAAAATTAAGATGAGGGCCTACAGGGAGATATTAGACTGTGAGCTGACATTACAGGGGACATGGGATGTAAACTGTTGCTGTTTGAAATTCTCTTTCCAATGGCTAGCCATGGGGCACAGTAGACTATTAAAAAACATGAATAGTTGGATGAAAATTTGGGCAAAAGAGGAGGGATTCACTTTCATTCAGCATTGAAATACCTTTGCAAATACAGATGATTGATGCCACAGAGAGGGCCTGCATTTGAATAGACAGAAATAAGGATTCAGGAAATGAGACTGAAGGCAACAATAGACTAAACTTTAAACTAGAGTGAAAGGGAAGGGAATTTAATGTATAGAGCAAGGAGTAAGAATAAATTATTAACCACAACAAGCAAGGCATGTGGCATTAACAGTGCCAGGGTAATCAAGTAGTAGGAGTCATCTTTTATTCTTAGAAATCAAGAATGGAATAGCCCAAATGAGTCAAAGCTCATTTAAAATGTGGTCCATCATTCATACAACCATGCACAACAATATCAAAGTTTTATACACAACATTATTAGATTAGAAAGCAAAGTTGCATATTTTGTAACAAAGTGCAAATTGTTGCAATAAAAAAATTTAAACTAAACTTTTAAGACTAAGATCATTTTATAATAATAGAGTTGCCTAGTTAACCTTTTTCTTTATAATCATAACAGCTTTAGGCAGTATGGATTCACTTATAAACCAGGCTTTTATCAAATTCCATGAAACTTTCCCCTTTCATTTAAAAAACTGGGGTAGTTCATTCCAGGCTCTAGGGCCAAGACTAACGATGGTTGAATTCCCTTTAGATGTTTTTAACAGAGTCTTTAAGTTCCAAATTACCAGCTATCCTTAACCCACTTCTTACTGTATGGATTTGAAATAAATTATTTAGGTATGGTTGAGTTTTTTGAGAAAATCTTTTATAAGTTAAATATAGAATATGCAGATTTCTATGTTCGGTCAGACTTGTCCATCCCAGAGATTGATACAGGAGGCAATGATGAGTCAACCAAAGGCATCCAGGATGAAACAGGCAAACCTAGCATTACTAACAGACAAAGCCATTAAACTACGCATGATAACTACACAAAGACCAACAATGAAAGTTAATTTTGCATTGCATTTCAAGAAGGCAGTACCTAGGATTGCAATTATAGAGACATGGTGGAACAGCAGAGATGATTGGGCTAAGCATCTGGATGACTTTACCCTCTATAGAAGGGACAGATCACCAAAATAAGGGGGCAGTGTTGCACTTTTCATTCCAAACAAACTTAACAACTATAAAATAAAACCATTGAATCAACTGATTTAATTTTGGAAACAGTGTCAGTTGGTTTAAGGACAAAGTAAACAAAAATTAGTAATAGAAACATAGAGACATAGAATCTGACAGCAGATAAGGACCATACAGCCCACGTAGTCTGCCCATTTCCCTACTCAGTGTTGGCAGCCCAGATCATATTTGATCTGTCACACTCCTTCTCTGCCTATCTCCAGGGTACCCTTATGTCTATCCCATGCACTCTTGAATCCCCATATTGTTTTAGCCCCACCACCTCTGTTGGAAGGCTACCATGGATCCACCACCCTTTCTGTGAAAAAGTACTTCCTGACATTCCCCCTGAGTCTTCCTTCCTCCCTCCCTCTAGCCTCACATCATGTCCTTTGTCCTTGTGCAGTGCTTCTACGGAAATATGCTTCCCTCCTGTACCCTGTTTATACCCCTAAGGTACATGAATGTCTCTATCATATCCCCCCCCTCGCTGTCCTCTCCTCCAGTGAATAGATATTAAGGTCCCTGAGTCTTTCCTCATGTGGCTTCTGATGAAGCCCATGTACCATTTACATCATCCTTCTCTGACTACCTCCATCCTGTCTATGTCCTTCCTGAGATACGGTCTTCAGAACTGGATGCAGTACACCAGGTGAGGCCTTACCAGTGATCTCTACAGTGTCATCACCACCTCTTTCTTTCTGCTGGTTATGCCCCTACCTATGCATCCCAGCATTCTGTTTGCCTTCCCCACCACTTTTTCACACTGCTTGGTCACCTTTAGGTCATCTGATATGATGATCCCCAGGTCTCTCTCTTGTTTTATGGTGGCCAGAACCTCTCCCTCACCCCATCCTGTACTCCTGGCTTGGATTCCTGTGACCCAGGTGCATTATTTTGCACTTTTTAGCATTGAAATTTAACTGCCATACACCTGCTCATTCTTCCAATAATCTTAGATCCTTTCTCATTCTTTCCACCCCTTTCAGCGTATCAACTCTGCTGCAGATTGTGGTTCATCTGTGAACAGGCATACCATTCCCTCCAGACACTCTGCAATGTCACTAAGGTCTCTTAAAGGTCAGCTGATAGCAATACAGTGAATAAGAAATCCCTGTTAGAGTAAATTGACAGGGCAAATGATCATTGTGATGCCCTCATAATTGGGAAATTTAAATTTAACAGGAATTGTCTGGACTAATTCAAATTCAAATTCCAGCTTAAACTGTGAATTTCTTAGTGCCTTCTAATGATGTGCCTTTTTCTGAAAACAATTAACAATCCAACTCAGAGTGTTAATATCATGGACCTTGACCCAACAAGTAACCCTGTATCATACATGACTGGCAAGTTGGGGAGCATTCTGGAGGGAGTGACCACAGTATGGTCCAAATCACACTTAAAGAAATCCCAGTCGACAAAGATTAATACAAAGTCCATCATAAATTACTCTGCAGTAGACTTTTCCAACATTAAGAAGGCAAAGAAGGATTGGGAATGGAAAAGAGAGTTTAGAGGAAAACAATGACAGCTTTCAGTCAACATAATTAAAAAGAAAACTACTTGACTTTTAATACGTGTGTGCCAACACAAAAAAATATAATGCCAAAGGAAAAATACTAATGCAGTTGAACAGTGCTGCATAAAATGTAAGAGAAGTAAGGAAAAGGCTTAAGAAAACTTTAAAGAAAAAAAAATAAAAGTAAATAAGAGTTTATAAGCAGGTAGCAAACACTGGCAAAAAAAAACAAACTTATTTTGAAGGAAAGACGTCAGACTGAGGATAGACTTGTTAATGATATGTCTTACTTAAAATAGTTTTATTCACTTTTAAAGTTTATACTAATTCCAACAAACCTTACAGCAGAGAAATAGGACCACAGATTAAAGATACAGTAACTCATACGTCAGTGGACATCTGACTATGGCGACCATATTCAACAAATATTTTTGTTCAAAAATTTTGCTCAAAGAGAAACTAATATCTACACCATGAAGTAAATAAATATATACATGAGACAAACAAGACTATCTAAGCATGAGTTGTGATGATATACGGTCTAAAGAAGTAAAACAAAAACTAAATAAGTCAGCAGCACTAGACATCATCCACCCAAGACACAGGGAAAATGCAAAAGAGTTATTTCTACCACTAAATATGTGTTTGACACATTGTTTTTAACTGGAATTTAGCCTAAAGATATGAGATGTGCTGGAGATGTGCTGAGTTTTAAAAAGGTATCTTGATTTGTTGGCAATAACCATGGACTCATTATCCTAATATCTGCTAAATGTAAAATAATAGTCTTTTGTAAGGGGTCATTGTTTTACTTTCTGCCCCTTTTGTAAGTCTTCCTTATTTAGTGCACATAACTATTTGGATTTATGAAATTTATTTGATCACCCTTTTGAGGAGTCATATTATGATGCTAATTTACTGTCATTCACAGTAGTCATTAGAAGGCTTCAGCTATCACAGCTGACTGTATCAACATGGAACTTTTATCTCAATTTGCTTGTAATATTTTTATCTCCCCTGTTCCCCTCCCCTCCCCAAGGGGTTGCACCTGGAAACAAGCTTCAGCTCATTGCACCTTTCCCAGTCACCAATTTTCAGATCAATCAATCAGTTACTGAATCAGTCAACCAATCAATCAATAACTATTGACTCCCAACTGAAAAACTTGAATATTTCTGACACAAGCCAGCATGGGTTGAGGAAGGGGAGGTCATGCCTGAATAAGTTGTTAACTTTATATGGACCACGTAGTGCAGCTATGGATGACAGCAGATCGGTTTAGGTCTTTTTCCAAGATTTTTCGAAAGCCTTCAGTGTAGTTCCTTATATGCAGCAAGTTATTAAACTGGCTATTATACAGACCCTCGGGTATACTGATGTACTCAAGCAGGAGTGGAAGCAAAGCGCTTGCTCCTCAAGAGATGGAGATTTACAGAAGTGTCACAGATCCAGGAATGGTTACACTCAGTTCAACAAGTGGCAATCTTCTCCAGAATGTCCCACCATGCAAAAAGCACTTTGCATCATTATTATGACATGTGGGCCTCTTACATTTCTTCTCCTCTTTTATATTGGACCCAGATATGCCAATATTTGATCCCCAGTGTTTGCAGATCTCCACATCTCCCTCATCCCTTCATCTATTCTGAACAGCTACCTACATGGCCCATATGTGTTCTGGGGAACATAAGCTAAAGCAGGGGAGCCTGATAACTCTTGATTGACCCAGAGCCAGACTTTCTATAATCTAGGGACAAGCCCACTACCTGTTGACTCCTTGCTAGTGGTACTCCAAGCCTGACAGTTTCTGGATTGCAAGACCCTGCACCTTCAACAGGAGGTACTGGGCACTTAGCTTTTCAGTCCCTATATTACAAACATTTTTCTGTTACTCCTTGACAGTCTCTCCTGTTTTTTCTTTCACATCTAGTGATCATAACATGACTGCTGCATTTTGTTACTTTTTCATGGATACTATGTTGTTTTACATGGTGCATTGTGACTGTGCTTATAAATGGTACTATGATGTTGTTTGTATCTTGATGAAACCATTTCAATAATAATTATTATCTACCAAAGGAAAAAACTGGCTGAACAAAATATTGGTGAAAACACAGGTGAGTGTAAAACTGACTCCGAGATAGAACCCAAAGGGTGAGGAAAAATTAGGAGTGTCACTAGTGGGGTACAACAGGAACAGTTCTGATCCAACTCTCTTTAGTATTTTTAGTCATGACTTGGAGAGTGGAATCCAAATCTGGATCAACACATGTTATTATTATTTTTTTTTTTATCATGTCAAATTTTTTCACCCCCCGGACGGCCCCCATCCATCTGACTCCCCCAGCCCCGTCACCTGCAATTACCCAGGCTTACCTTTGCCCAGCCCGGGGGCGGCACCTGCAGGGAGTTGGTTCTCATCCTGCTGCCAGCATTTTTCATCCTCCATTTTCTCCCAAGGGCCCCAGGAGAATGGCACATGCGCATGGAGGTGCGCATGTGTCTTAAGCCCCGTTAATGACCCCCTTCCACTAACCCCATTGGCCTAATGCTGGGAACCCTGTGGCCTGCACTATCTCCTGGCCTCCACCAGGGGGCAGCCATTGCCAAGGGATGCCGCTTCCCCCAACCCCGGAGAGGAGAGCTGCCTACCGGCAGCTCCATCCAGCTCCACCCCTCCTTGCCGACCTCAAGTGACCCGGGCTCATTCCTGAACCAGGTTCACCAGCATGGATCAAGGTAAGGCACCAGCACCTCAGCGCTCTATGCCACTGTGCCAGTGATCAACACATTTTAGATAATAAAAAGATATGTGGGCCAGCAGACAGCAGAGAAGAAGTGATGCCATTGCAAAAATGACCTAAAAAACTGGGGGAAATGACAACAAATAATGGTTTGAAATTTAACCATGACAGGGGCATGGTACTGTACCTAGGAAAAAGGAATAGAACAACTTATCTTTTTAAGTTGCTTGCCCCTCAACAGTAGAAATAATGTTTGAGACATAGGTATGATAGTAAGTCAGGACTTTAAAAATTATTCTCATTGTCATACACCTAGTTTTAAAGCAAACAAGCTCCTGAGAAGTATCAGGCAATCATTTGTCAGCAGATTGAGTTCAGCCATTACCCTTTTGTTCAAAGCCTGCATCAGTCCACATATTGATTACCATTTCCAATTGTGGCCCTGTATAACTGAAATAATATAAATCAATTGGAAACATTGCAGAGAAAGCTACAAAACTAGCTGCCCTATCACAAACCTATCCTATGAGGAATAAAATAAAAAACTTGGCCTTGAGAGGAAACGACTGAGAGGAGACTTACTCCTGGTGTGCAGAATAATGAGGGATGAGTTGTTATTTAACAGCTTAAACCTTAGTAAAAAAAAATACAATACTAGGGCTCACAAACTTCTGCTGCAGGGAAGAACCCTTAGAAATGAGCTGAGAAAATCCTTCTACATACAAATAATACGTATATGGAATGCCCTGTCTAATAAGCTACTGCAGACCACTACTTTTGACACATTAAAAAATTGGACACTTAAATAGGAAAGGGAAATTGCACTCATTTTGGGGACCTCATAATTGAAGGACTTGTATTTTGAGGATCTCACAATTAGAGGGAATGTATACTAAGGATGCTGCAGTTAGAGAGTGTGTATATTGGGGCTCTCATATTTCGTGGGACTATATATCAGGACCTCCCAATTAGATGGTGTGCATATTAATCTTGCAATTACAGTACATGTATATTTGGGCCTCATAACTAGAGTGCATACATACTGGGATCTTAAAATTAGAATAGATGAAAGGTGGGGCTCTCACACTTGTATATGGGAAAACCCATAATTAGAGGGTATTCATCTTGGTAAACTCACAAATAGAGGCCATGTGTATCAAGAAACTCACAATTTGAGATTGTGCCTATTTGGGAACTCACAATTAGAGGGCATCAATCAATCAATCAATCAATCAAAATCTTTATTTAACCAGGCGATCACCATTGAGCATAACTCATTTTCGAGGTGGACCTGGGGTATACAGGATACAAACAGGTCAGAAGATACACTGAATAATATACAATGCAGAAAATAAATGCAACACCAGAAAAATATGAGCAGGTATTAACAACCACAAGCATGCACAGAAAGACAGTTGTAATTTGGGTAAACTGATGACACATCAAGCAAAGCATATACACATATCAACAATTTAAAATAATATAGCAGTCAATGAGTACAGCAGAATAATAAGTGCTCAGTATACACTAAAGTAAAGGTCCAGGGTAAAGATGAGGGTTAATAGGCTATTCTGGAGGTATTTCAGAGGAGGTAACAACAACAGAGTAAAGGGAAGGGTCAGGAATATGGACATAGTGGAATTGAATGGAGAGAAGAAAAGGAAAAAAAACATGAAGATGATAATGAACCGCAGCAATAGCAGGGAAACTACGTCCGGCTGACAAGAGGGTTCCGGAGGAGAAGAGAGACAAGGGGGTACTGAGAAACCAACCAGAGATGACAGAAAAGGCAAAAGCAAGGGCATGGGAAGGGGAAGGCAGAGGAGGGGACACAAAATTATAAATGTCAAACACAGTGTAACTGTAGAGGCAAGGCTCAAGCTAGACTAGAGTTATGGGATTAATGGCATCAAGTGAAACAGGTGCATGGCTCTTTATTATGACTTAGTTAAAGGGATTTAAAGTTAGAAAGGGAGATAGGATGGGTTAGTTTCAAGGTTTTTTGCAGCTTATTCCACATCTTAGGTAGTGTATAGCATAATGCTCCTCTGCCAAAATGTGATTTTGCCTTATATACGTACAGAGCAACGAAGGAAGTGCTTCTCAAGGCACACTTGCCGGGAGAACATATAGAGAGGCAGACAGAGATGTACTGAGGTAGCATTCCTATGATCGCTTTGTATATCCAAAGAGCAGCATTCCTCTTGCGTCTGTAGCTGAGGGATGTCCATCCTACTGCCGAGTAGAGAGAGCAGTGATGGGTAGAATACGGTAAACCTGTAACAAATCTTAAGGCACTGTGATAGAGTGTGTCTAGCTTTGCTAGAGTACCAGCAGTACCCTGGCCATATTAGAAGTCAGCATAGTCCAATAGAGAGAGAAAGGTGGTTTGAACCAACTTCAGCTTGGCATCTCTAGTGAGTAAATTATTTATCCTAAAGAAAAGACCAAGTCTCTGCCTAAGTTTCTTCATCAGCTCTTCAACGTGATCAGTGAAAGTGAGTTTACTGTCTATCCAGACTCCCAAGTACTTGAATTTAGATACATAGTCCAACTGCTCACCAAGGATGGTTGTGATAGGAAGAAGTGTTCCATCAACAGAAGGATTTGATGCATGTGAAAGGAGTGATAGGAGCAATGCTTGTTTTTTTAGCATTAAGCATATATACTTGGAGACCTCACAATTAGAAGGTATGCATATTGGGACCACACAATTGGAGGATGTGTATATTAGATACCTTACAATTCATACACACACACACACACACACACACACACACACATTTGTGGTCCTCACAATTAGAAAGTATGCATATTGGGACCTCACAGTTGAAGGATATGTATATTAGATACCTTACAGTTCACACACACACACTCTCTCTCTCTCTCTCCCTCTCTCTCTCTCTCTCCCCCCCTCTCTATGTATCTATCTATGGCGCTCACAGAAGGTGTGTATGTTAGGACCTCACAATTAGCAACTAGAGGGTCTAAATATTGTGGACCTCATAATTAGATAACTTTTACAAGGAACCTCACAACTAGAAGGCATGTCCATTAAATACCACACAATAAGGTGTGTATACATGGGTACTTTACATTTAGATGGCCTACATATTGGAACTTCATATTTAGATGGCCTGTATATTGGGACCTCATGGTTAGAGGGTATGTATTTTGGAACCTCACAATTAGGGAATGTGTATTTTGCTGGCACAGAATTAGAGGGCAGGTATAGCGGGACCTCACAGAGGAAGTGTATGTTGGGGATCTTGTCATTAAAGAGTCTGTGTGTATATACAGAAAAACTCAAAATCAGGGTGTGTGTATATTGGAGGGTTTACAATTAAAGGGACTGTATATTGGAATTTAACTGTTAGATTATATTTTATACACACACACACACACACACACACACATATTGCTCAACAAAATATTGGCAGGAAATAATAATTTACTCACCAGTTTTGAAATATAATGAGTAAAATAAAATGTGGATTAGTACACATGCTTCAAATCTTGAACAAATTGCTCCTTTTAAATTACCAGTGGTCTTATAAAGCACAATTCCATATGGCATGGAGCATTTCCAAGCATTTGGATGAGTATAGGCAGTACTTAAAACATTTTCTGAAGAAACAGTTGGAGAAAAATATGCTGTTACTCACCTTATCTGGAGCAAAAAATAAATTACATATATATGTGTGTGTATGTATGTATATATATATATATATATATAGAGAGAGAGAGAGAGAGAGAGAGAGAGAGAAAGTGAGTTTAGAACTTCACAATTAGAAGGTGTGTACAGTTGATTTAGGACCTAATCAGACAGTGTGTGTGTATCTTGGGGCTGTACATTTAGACGGCATATATCTAATGGCATATAACTATTGGGAGGATGTGTATATTAGTAAGACAGAATTAGAGTATGTATATATTGGGAATCTTATTAAGGCCAGATATATTAGGATCCATTAGAAGGTGTGTACTGGGGAACGCACAGGTAGAGAGCATGTATAATAGGGACCTAAAAATTAGGGGTTACATAATTAAAGAGCATGAATATTAGAGACCTCAATATATATTGGAGAACTCATAGTTAGATGTGTGTATATTGTGGGTTTTATAATACTAATGGGGAAGCCATAGCTAGACAGACATGTATACTGGGGGTCCTCCGAATTGAAAAAAAAACATGTATATTTGTGACCAGTTAAAGCAGCATGTATATGGAGACCTTGCAATTGGGGGACAAATTGCAGGACTTTTCAATTAGAAGAGAATGCATATAGACAAGCAACAACTCAAATTATTAGATGGTCCTATATATAGGGCAACTTGCAATTAGCTGATGTGTGTATACTGGAGTTTTCACAATTAGAGGGAGGTGTAAAATGGTTATACAAACACATATTGGATAGAAATAGGGACCTCATAATTCCAAGCACGGTGTGCAAACATATATGTGTAAATAGCTAAGATTTGTAAACCAGTAGACAGTAATAGCTGCAGGATTGGCAATAGGGATTTGTTGAACTCGCTATGGAAGTGTAATGGAACCGCCAGAGCCTTGTAGCCTGCCAAAACACATGCTGACAAGAATAATCTTTGTTTTGATGTTTGTAAAGGTGATTGTCTCTGCACTGTCTTAAAACTCTCATTCTCTCACAGTTAATGTCTAATTAAGTTCACAAATTCACCTTACGATAGAGTTACAGGTTGTGAGACTGAAACACTTTCCACTGATTGAAAACCCCTTTTATTTCCGCTGGAATTCACCTAGCAACTAGGTGCTAATTCTTCTTTCATTAAAGCATGCAAATCCTCTGTAATTGGGAACATCCTTTACTGTCCATCAAACCTCACTCTGCCTTTCATGCGCTCAAAAATCCTTGCTGCTGATAAATATCTGATCTTAACTGATGGGATAGAATATCAGGACAGATAATATTTCTAAAATGGTTCTAATACATGTTTAACAAGCTATTCAACAATAGAATGGACTTGCAAACTACAGACATGCTTTCCTCTTGGAAAAACAGACGTTGAGTGGCTTATGTAAATTCAGAATTTTAATTATATCATTTGAAGGGAGGATGGACCAACCCCCTACCTCTTCCCTCCCGCCCAATGAGAGAAAGACTCCGGCCGACACCTGCTTATATACACAGGGACAAACGCAAAATCTTGATCACTAATCTTTGTGAACATACAGGTCAGATAAGATATACAGTTTGACAAAAATGACTTCCAGTAAGATTGAGCTCCCGGGAGAAGTGAAGACAGACCCTGCAGCGCTGATCGCATCTCTTCATCTCCTGCCTTCTCCAACTCCCAACCTGGAAATCAAATACAACAAGGTCAGTCTCTCTATCTGTCTCTCTCTCATTCTGTTAATTTTGGGATGATCTTCACATTTTGCTCAAGCAACACAGTTCTAAATTTCTATGGACAAGTTTTCAAGTTTGAAAAGAACTTGCACTGGCTAAAAGCATCCCTTTACATAAGTTTCATACATATTTAAACATTTGCAACCTTCAGTGTGATAAGGGTTCCATGCCCGCAGTGATTCTCTTAAAATGGAACTACTTTTTTGAAACAAAATATTTCAAAGGGTTACCCTCGATTTGTCTTGGGGAAATATAGTGCTGTGAATTTACTTTTAACGCGTTTTTTTTTCTGAGTTGTATGGAATGCAGGAGTTTATTTCCCATATATATGTGTGACCTTTCCTTCATATATCAGATACATAGTAAATGTGTCTCAGACACAGACACACACACACACACACACACACACACACACACACTTCATAACCACCTATGGTATGCATCATTGAAAATATGCATATTTTCTTTGGAAGCATATGGACAGGAGCCATGTTATTTGTGCAAAAAACAAATGCACAGTGACTGCATGATATAATATAGTATTAAGTGTACTAGTAGAGATAATTAAGTTCTTAAATATTGATTGGATAAATGCAAAATAGCAGAAACCTCCAGCTCGGCAGACTTTATTGTCCACAGTCCTTAAATATAATTGGCCAAGTTTCTGGCTCCTATTTTGACCAGCAATTATGTCATTAATGCCCTGTTTTGTCTGTGCCAAGTAATAGCGTCACAAAAGACGAAGAATGCTCTTTTACTGCAGTTGTGCTGCATCACATACACACACAAAAAAAAAAAACACAAGAAAGAGTGTGTGATACATCGTGATAAAAGCTGCTACATGATCATAAACTGTCACAGTCTCCTAAACTGGTTTATACTTATTGCCCCATTAATGCTGGCTTGAAAAGCTGACAAAGAAAGAAACCGAATAATTATTCTCATAGATAGCTGATCAAAATGCGCCGACTTGTTGAGTCAGTGGGCACACCGGTTTTGTAGTATCGGATTAATGCTTTTTTTGATGGGTGCTAATAAATGCGCATCGTAAAATATATTATATAATTACCAGGCATTTACCTTTACCACAGGCTTAGTATCCTTTTCAATAAGCACATTCATCTGAAGCATAGTTGGCTTTATTTGCATAACGCACTGGACTTGCCATAGCTGAACTGCTCGAAGTTGTACAATAGCAACCACTGTCCGAAGAAGACTATTGGCCCGCAACCATCAGTTGTACGGTATTGATCCCATGCGAAGGTACTGTTTACATGTTCTGCAGACTTTAGAATCATTTTCAGAACTGTGAGCCCAAGGACAGCTCTGCCATGGAGCAAATATGAACAGAGACAAAGCCAGGACCTCAGTGTCAGATAGGTGCACCTACACTTTTGTAATTATGTGTTTCATTTCTTTAGTGGAAGTAATCTGAGAAACAGTAAGTCATAGAGAAGTCTCCCGCAGCAGACCCTTCATAAGTTTCAAATAGCTGCACATGCACTTTTGCAACTATTTGCTTAATTTCTTCAGAGAAAGCAATGTGAGAAACAGTAAGCTATAGACAAGTCTCCAGCAGCAGACCCTTCATATGCTTGAAGCAACATAAAATGAAACACCGAAAAAAAAAAAAACACTTTTCATCACTTTTTCGTGTAACAGGGTACAGTAGACCTAAAGAAAGGAATATACTGGAAACATAGACAATGGAGATTTTATTCTTAGTTTCCAGACGGCATGATTGTAAAGACGCGGTATGTTTTTTGTTGGTGACATGTTACCTAACTGGGGGAAGTTCCATTTTTTACAGTGATAAACAACAGTGGCTACGCGGGTAGTTTGTACTTTCCTCTCTAATAGTCTACCTGGGCATATCATTCCATCTTTAACACAGCTGAGAAATTGTACAGTATATAGGCACTGTGCAAAATAATTATTTAAAGTGGTCTGCACATCAATGGTGGGCGCAATTTTCTCCCGCAAGTTTTACTTGCCAAGCTTTGTCCTTCAAATAACTATGTAGATGCTGCCGACAACATGAGAAGTGTCAGACTGAGGTGATTTACAGTGCATGCTTTTTGTAAAACACTTCTAAGAGACTAAAAGGAGCCCATGGGGTAGCTCCAGCTTTGATTCATCACATGCAACATCCAGAAAAAGAGATGTCCCAAGAAATTGTCATCTTACTGCGTGACTACATGTGCAAAGGACCGGGATTCTAATGTACTTAAGCAGTAATACAGGACAGGGTGCTGAATATCCAGTAGTCAGAGTTGCTAGGCAAAAGGCAGTGGCAAGTGCCTTTATCCCACACATAGGAGGATGTTATTGCGTTCATGAAATGGTCGTCAAATGCAAAGAAATTGCTGATCTCGTAACTGGTGGTGACCCATGATTTATGTGTATTATCAGGAGTCAGACATTGCTTCAGTCAGCTTTGAGGATTTGCCCTACCCCTTTTTATGCAGTGCTGTGCTGAAGGAGGCTCTTACTTACACTAAAATTATTAAATTGTGTCCGCCATTAAAAACGAATGGGAACTTCGGGGTTACATAGTTTAGTTACATAGTAGTTGTCGGCAGAAAAGGACCTGCTGGTCCATCTAGTCTGCCCCATTTTCAGCTACCTCCCCTCTGTCCTGACCTTACTAGTCCTATGTGTCTATCACATGCATGTTTGAATCCCTCCACAGTGTCCACACCCACCACTTCCTCTGGTAGCCTGTTCCAGAGTTCAACCACCTTTTCCATGAAGAAGTACTTCCTCAGGTTGCCTCTGTGTCTCCCCCTTCCAGTCTCATTTCATGGACCCTAGTCCTAGTGCTCCTTCTTCTCTGCAGAAAGCTGAGAACAGGGGTAGAGAGATAATTTTCATATCCACACAGCTTGTTACTAAAAAGTTGGCAGCAAATGATGTAGAGTGCTTGGTTATGCAAGTGTGAACATATACAAGTGTAAGTAGGTTGCTGTTGGACATGGAATAAAACTGACATCTGGGCAGTTAAACACAATTAACAATGAGAGTGGAAAAAGGTGAGGTCAGAAATATCACTGGGGATAATGTTTAATATGTCAGTTTTTATGACACAACTGACATTTCTTTTGAGAAAAGGGAAGATTCCTGAGCAAGAATGTAGCATAGCAAAATGTCAACTATCATATTTCAGAGATTACACTTCTGTAACATAAAAAGGGAAATGTCGAATTGCATTTTCTTTCTGACCCATTTTAAATGTGGTGCAGGTATTTTACTGAGTGCCTTACTGTGGAGGGGGCCTCTCTGCTGTCAGGGCTGTTGACTGATCCTGTAGATCATAGCTTTGCTTTAGTGTCTTGGCACTATCAATACAAAACATAATAAATACGGGTTTCACAAAAAAGACATTATATAACAATCTGAAATGTGATCATTCTAGTAAAGTCTTAGTTTTCAATTAAAATGCATAATACTGTAGCCACTAAATGATTCTTTTGAGCTAGGGCAGACAACATAAATAAAAAAAGCTGACACAGTTGCTGGGATGTGCTTTAGGTTTACAAAAACATACATAAGCAGAAATGCTTATTATTTTGTTTTTACATGTAGATGAAGTACTGTAAGAAACACAGAAAGTCAAAAACAGCATATGATTCATTAAGGTACTGTGGCAGACTTGAGTGAAACATAATTGGCAATTCATTAAGTAGCAGCAAGATTAAACTTGTTTTTATTAAAAACAAGAATACATGCACATGTATCTACAAATAGAAAACTAAGCTAATTTTTTAAAAATCTGTGTTTACTTGTAGGTAATTTTAGAATCTATTAGAATTATTTGAAAAACATGGAGTTATACTGTCACATAGCCTAATAACTGTGTGCAGACATCAGTACTACATCAGGAGATATTGCTTAATATTGGCTGATACAGAGACTGAGATTCTTCTGTAAGGCTCTGTGCTGTGTAAGACAGCTTCTGCTATAAGGCTGCTATATCTTGGGCCCTATTTACATTGAAACCTGCTTACAGGTCATTGTAACATCACTCCCCCAGACACCCAGTGCTTGGTTCCCAAGACCAAGCTTAAAGCCTTGTCTCCCTCCTGGTGTGTGATAAGTGTGGTCTAGGTTTCTATTGGTGTATGCTTTATGTGTTCAGGAGGGTAGTGTACAGAATCACACAACTGAAAAATGAGTCCATAGTTTCTTTGAAGTCATGAAAAAGCAGTTGAGCCACATAGCTTATAGTGATACTATTTAGTAAATGTGGAGCCACCTTTACAAAAGGATTTATTTCTTCATTAGCTACTACTTTTTAGTTAAAATGTTAGCAACCAGTTGGACTTCCTTTTGCATATTTTCCTGCCCACACATTTAGCAAGTACAAATGGTTTCTAATTCTTGGATGCGTTTCCTTCATGTAAGTGCTCACTGTGGCAGGAATGTCATTAGATGAACAAACTCTTGATAACTTTTTTCTGGTCTGAGGCTGGTACCTCTTTGCACAAAGTGGCTCTCTGTGACTGGGATCCTTTGTAGTCCACTCCTCCAGCTGTTTGCCTAAATGGTCTGCAGGGAGAGTAAAAGCAGTGAACCTGGAATAACAACATTAGGCTTCAACTAGCCCTCTTGAGAATTCAGCCATTACTTAATGGATTGGATTGGCGAGATATAGTATACCAAACAACAGCCAAGGGTTGTGTTAAATTAACCCTCACAAATGGGTATTTATTGGTGTGCTCTTTAAAAGAGAGTTAGTTATTAGGCTTACATGTGTTTGTTGTAATTAATATGGCTCTTCATGCCTCCACATGCTGATAGGTATTTGCACGTCTGGGTGAAAAATTTCCCAGATTAAAGCTGCGATGGTGGCTATAACCATTTAGTGATTATGTGTCAGTGTAGCCAGTGCCTTAAAGAACATAAATCCTGTCTTGTAAACAGCAGGGAGACTAATGAGCTTTACCCACATTCTGGTATCATTACAAGGGTTCCAACAGAGAAAGGGGGTTTATATACTGAGTAGAAGATGGAGGAAACAAAGAAACAATTCTTAAACATTAGGACTTGATGCTAGTACTCTGTGTTTGTCGTCCTTTCCATGAAGGAATTTACAGATTTAAAGCATATGCAACAGACCTTTCTGCTTGCCTTTAGGATATATTGAGTTTGCTAGGTCTTGGCTTCAGATGACACAGTATTATAAAACTTGAAACTGCACTGTCAAATAATTTTTGCTATTTTTGCTGAAGCACAAATTAGCGCAAAAAGAAATATGTGCTATTTGGAACTGTTTGCACTTTTTACATTGCAGAGAATGTGGCACTAATTATGTAGTGCTACATTACATTTGTACAGTTATGTTTGCATTTATGTTTGCACTAAAATAATTTTACATGAAAATAACTAGTTTTATATAGTATATACGTTACTAAACAATGCTCCATTTTCATACATGTGGCCAGCACAACTTTCAATTTTATCCTAAAGCGGGGAACATACAAACTTTGCAATGTAAGATTAAAACAGAAAGTGGTGTCAATATTATGAGCATCAACAGAAGTAATGTCACCTTCTATAACAGACATCTACTGATTTGTGATGAAGACATTATGCATGTGCAAGAATTAATTTCTAATTATGCATTTATGTATAAAAGGTAAATAATGTTTTATGCCTTCAGAATAATAGCTTTTTAACATATTTTGATATGATTCCATTCACATGCATCTGCAGTTTTATGCACTGTATTACTGTTCATCTCTTGCCATCACCAAAACAGCAACAGTTTTTGACCCTCTCCAGCAACACTTTATAAAACATTTACATATTTCTTTCCTTAGAGAAAATAATGGGGAATGGGGCAGTACATTTATTATTAAAGACTGTTGGTTATAGGCTATACTAGGGGTTGACTGAATCTCCATTCAAAATCAGATACAGCAAGAACTGGGACAACAAGAATCTGTGTGTTGGAAATTATACCTTTATTGGGTTGATGAAATGCAGAGTAAGTGCACAACACATCACACACCAAACACAAGTACTGGAAGCAGTTCCAAGCTACACAACTGAGATTATTTGAGTCACACTTTTATCTTATAACCTCCTGAGATGGACAACCAAAGAGAGGCTTGAGGCTGTCTGTAACCCAGTACCCGCCAACTGCTTAACTCCACATCCTAAACAAGAGAAGAGCCAGGTTAAAGCCAATTGTCAACCTAGCAGTGATAAGCACACGTTTTTTTTTCCAGCATGAGACCAGTAAGTACTGTGGTGGGAACCTACACCTTGCAAGGGATACATATGCACATTGTTGTCAGCTCCAATGGCTTGGCTACTGTTTTTGCTTGGGAGCCAAGTCAAACTTCCTTTTGGCTTTGTTTTGGCTCTAGTTAGTTTGCCTGGCTTGCCCATCTCTGAACACCTATAGTATAGGCAATTTTTTAAAACATTCCACAAGAATGTCTTAGAAGCAGCTAGGGGCAACTGATGTTTGTTATGGTGTCATTTAATTATGTGGATCTATCATTTCATGTTCTGGTTAATTAATGACATTCTGTTAATACACAGATTGCACTTTTGCATGCCTCCAGATTTTAGACATAAACCTACCATAACAGCAAAGGGACTTTATAAGAATGTGTGTGTGTGTGTGTGTGTGTGTGTGTGTGTGTGTGTGTGAAATATCACATGTAAAATAATGTTGTTGCTAAATATAACTATAATAAGTTGCAGAAATCAATGTAGACCAGCTACTTAAAATATTTTCACCACATTTTCATAAGCTGAATGTCTATGTTTGCATAATCCGTCCATATTTGTGTAGAGAAAAAGAAGCCACTGCCAACACCACTTAACTCTATAAACCTTTTTTATTCTGCTGTATCAACCACCTTCACGTACTTTGTTTAAAATTCAAAGTTTATTAGAGTTTTCATATAATACAAAGCTTATAATCAAAGCATCACAATTCATCTCCAAACCTAGCTGGATCCAGAGCAAGTTCTGGGTCCTTGGCTTACAGACTAATGTACAACATGGAGATTTGCCCAACATCTTCTTGGAAGGTCTACAATCAGTTCATTATGCCTCAACACCTTACTGAGCTGGACACTTTGTAATGGCTCCCAGCAGTTCCTAGATCCTACAGCAGTGCTAACTGAAACTTGTAAGAGAGACACATCAAGTTAGTTAACATAGTGCAACCAAGAAACTAAACAGTAACATAGAAACATAAAATTTGATGGCAGATAAGGACTGCTTGGCCCACCCAGTCTGCCCATTTCCCTACCTAATGGATAAGCTGCAGATCCTAGCTAACCAGCAGCCTACTTCTTTCTGCCCCAACCCCCTAGAATTGCCTTATGACTGTCCCATGCATGCTTGAATTCAACCACTGTATTTGACTCCACAACCTCCTCTGGAAGGCCATTCCATGCATCCACAACCCTCTCTGTGAAAAAATACTTCCTTACATTACCTCTGAGCTGCCCCCCATCTTCAAATTGTGCCCCCTTGTTCTTGCACACCTCTTTTTTTGAAAGATGCTACACCCTTGGACTTTGTTGATTCCCTTGAGGTACTTGAAAGTTTCTATCATGTCCCCCCTCTCACTCCTTTCATCGAGGCTATACATATTAAGCTCCTGTAGTCTCTCTTCATATGTCTTCTGGTGCAGACCCTGCACCATTTTAGTTGCCCTCCTCTGGACAGCTTCCATCTTGTCTATGTCCTTGCGGAGATTGGGTCACCAGAACTGCACACAGTACTCCAGATGGGGTCTCACCAGCTGTCTGTAAAGAGGGATAACAACTTCCTGTTTTCTACTGGTGATGCCTCTCCCTATGCATCCCAGTATCCCCCCAGTAAATGATAAAGATAAAAGAGGCTGGTGTTTGGTTAAAAGTGAGGACATACTGAGACCCACTACTTCTCTAGCTCAGTCTTGGTGTCATGTAGAGTGGGGGACAAGATAAACAGTGTCATCTAAGGTATTACAAAATGCCTCCTGGGCTCAGACGTAGGATAATCACAATGTCCCTACAATCCCCCCACCTGACTGGTAAAGACCCCACAATATTACTAGATTGGTAGGGACCCCATACTGAGGAGAACAAAAGCTTCTTACCGACAGCAGTATATGAAAGCCTTTTGTATCCTGTTGTTTTTTGCATGTTGTTCTCCCATTCACTTAGGCTGGGATCACTGTCTGAGCACCACCTCCAAAGAAATAGTTTCTTGGCCTCTGTAATGGCTGCCATAAACCTGTGGACTTGAGGCCTGTGCTGGGTGGGCAAATGCACAGTGTTTCCTAAAACCATCAAGGATGCATCAAAGAGTATGCTAATCCCCAGTACCCTTTGCATTCCAGTTAATGGTTGTCTCCATCATCTTTGGCTCAAAGGGCATTGCTGAAGAATATGTAGCAATGTGCCCTTCTGTTGCCTACACCTTCAGCACTTCAATGTACTGTAGATAGGTTCATTTTCTTCAGAGTCACTGGTGTGTGGCACCATAGGTGTAAGGTTTGTAGCTGCATCCATCTCCTTCTTGCATTTCTGCATGCACCATATGCATTTGCCCAGCAACATGACTACCCCCTCTCTGTAAGCTGAAAGCCTAAAAGTTTCTCCCACCATTTATGTAGGTGCGTTGTAGATGAGGTATTCATCTAGAATGCCCTTGTAAAATAATCCTGTCTTGGCAGGGTGGAGAAGGTACCTTGGAAATGGCCTCTTCCCGCTAGGCCTAAAATATCTTCCCATGTTGCCCTAGTTGGTAGCTTCAACTGGATCCCAACCACTGTCGATAACTTGTGCCTGATTTGCATGTATCTCCACAAGTGAGATCTAGGAAGGGAGACCTACACCCTCAAGTCTGCAAAATCCCCTAGTTTCTTATTGTCAGAATTAAACAGGTCACCCACCCATTTCAATCCTCTGTATGCCCCTTCTTTCTAGGCTATGGGGCTGCCCCAATCTGTATTTATTGGTGGTTCCAAAGTGGCCACGGGTAGATAGGACTATCCATCAGAGCCTTAACAAGCTTCCTAACCTCCTTCCACAACTGTACAACATATGTATGAATAGGACTGCCCTTTTGTGCCCTGGTGGGATCCCAAATAAGGAGTTCCAGGTGAGTTCCTCCTTCTAAATCCCTTTCCAGATTTAACCATCTGGCCACCTCCTCACCTCATCAGCATGTAGCCACATCCAGATCTGTCTAAGCCCTGCCACTAAGTAATATCCCATAAACCATGAGACTTGGAAGCCACCCCCCCCACCCCGGACCACGGGACCAGCATTTTGAGTGCTGTAAGCCATGCTTTTCCCATAAAAATCCATGTACTAGGGCAGCCTGCTGCTTTCTGAAGGTGTCTCCAATGCACAGGGGTAAATACTTTATGAGGTACAATACCTTAGGAAGCACGATCATTTACATGGAGTGGGGCTTTACCCAAAGTGAGATTTGAAGGCGCCACCAGCTGGCCATATCTTTTTTCAGGGTCAGTACTGTTAGGGTCAGGTTACCTATTGGCCAGTGCCTCCAGAAGGGGGAAATAGAAATCCCCAAATAAGTGATGGGCTTGGTGGCCCATGTCAGATCTGTTCCTTGCAGGCTTAGATCCTTGCTGCTAGAATTCAAGGCCATTACTTCAGTCTTCCCTCCAGTTGTTTCTGAGATTGAGGCAATGGGGTTAAGAAGAGAAACCAGTACAGAAATGGAGATGGTCAGGTCCTTACTGTGACAAAAATTTAATCAATGAAAAACATAGGTTTGTATGACACTCCACCCACCTTCAAGCCCTGCACTTTTAGGGACTCCCAGGGCTCCTAGACTAGAGGTTATATACAGTAGCTATCAAGAACAATACTGGCAAGGGTGGCACCCTGTCCAGTTCTACACTCCCACTGAAATTTATGTGAAAACCACCCATTGGTCAGCACTGCCACATATGGGGCAGCATAAATGATTCTAACCCATCTAATAAAGTGTTCTCCTCTTCCAAAGGCCATCAGAACCTCTGTCAGCTGTGGTTATTTGATGGAATCAGAAGCCTTTTCTGTTTCCAGTGCTACATCTGCCACAGAAATTGGTGAGGATTTTGAGGCCCACCTGAGGTTGCCCAGTCTCCTGATATGATCTGCGCTATTTCTCCCTGACACAAATCTGACCTGGTCTGGGTGGACTAATAGTGCCAGCACCTTATTAAGCCGAATTGCCAAAACCTTGGCTAAAAGTTTATAGCTCACATTTAGCAGGAAGATAGGGTGGTAGCTGGAACATTGAAGAGAATCTGTCTTCTTCTTTGCCAAGACTGTGATGGTGGCATCATTCATAGTCTCCAACAGATACTCCTCTGCCCATGCTGACTGCAGTGTTGCTGTATGCAGGGTGGGCTGCCAAGTCCCCCATAGCTTTACAGACCTCCACTGGGAAGCCATATGGCCCCAGTGCCTCCCACCCCTGCATTTTTTATAGCTTCCTAAAGCTTGTGCTGCAAGATGGGGCTTTCCAGACCTTTTCTGTGTTTCTCCCGCAGTCTGGGCAGGGTTACTGATCCTCTAAACTCTGAAATGGGCCTCTTCTGCTCCCCACCTGTCTTTTATTTATTTATTTGTTTATTTTTATAAATTTAAAACTTGCAGACATACAGGATAGGTCCCATGAGAAGCAAGTCTCATTTATAGAATGTCCCATGTCATAATGTACAGCAAGACAATAATTATAAAGTCTAATAACAAACACAGACAAATCAACTAGTTAAACAGTTACACACATATTGTTACTGGAGCAGCAATTTTTTTCAGGCCATGTTTAAAAGAGCCATGAGTAGGGGAATTTTTTAGCTGAGGGGACAAATTATTCCAGGAAAAAGGGAATCCAAATGAAAAACATTCTCTACCAAAATGCCAGGAGTCTACTTCCAAAGTTAGACACCCTTAAAGTCTGGCCCACCCAGTACTCCCCTGACCGTCTCTGTGTTTCTGAAACCTGGTTTTCATCCAGAGTTCTTTATTCCCAATTATCTCGCACTGATTTCCAACTCTTTTGCCAAAACTGTAGCAAATGAGGTGGCGGCATATCTATCTATGCCTGCCAGAGCTTATCCTGCTCTTTCTCTTTACGTGACTCCATCCCTTCCTCACATTTACTCCTTCTAATTAATAAAACGTCCCCCTTTTCCCTCCTCATCTTTGCAGCTGTGCTAAATAGCTCTCCAATAATCTCTCCCTCTTCACTGGTTGAACTATTCTTATTCCTTATCTCCCTAGCCTCCTCATGTGAGCTTATCATTCTTGGATACTTCACTCTAAACTGGTCCTCCCCCATTGTTAACCCTTCACTGAAAAGATCAAATTCCTAAACCTTCACCAGCTAATCATTGAGCCCGCCAGGCCCAATCCACTCTCTCCTAGACTGAGTGCTCTCCTCCCACCCCCACCGCATTGTTGCTGGGGCACACTCCCAGATTCCTTAAGTGAGCACTACGTGATCATGTTCTGTGTACTGTGTTCATAAGCTATGCATGCCCCATGCCCTTCCAAACTACTGTTGGCTCAGGTCATTCAGAATGCTATACACTGAGGCCCTCCTCCATGACCGTTCCTTCCTTGACTGGTCCCTAGTATATTCCACTCCTGACATTGACTCTGCTCTTTCCCTCTTCTGCTACTTTCTAAGTAAGGCATGGAACACTCACACCCCACCCAGTAGGTGCAGAGTCAGATGCTTCCACTACCCCTGGATCTCTGCTGAAATCACTCAGCTCTGTAAATCTTGTGATCTTGCCTGGGCAAGCTACAAATCCTTCTCCTCCCCCTCTGACCACCACTTCTATAGGACCCTCACAAATGCCTGTACTAAGGCAATACAAACTGCATAAGCCCAATACCTTAAACCAACCCTACAACAGAACCTCAACTCCCCCTCTAAATTTTGGCAGGTCCTTCACTCCCTCTTCAACCCCCCCCCCCAAGCCACCCCAACCCTAATGGTTGATGGCTTGCCTTTCTCTGACCCTTCCTCAATTGCCTTGTTTCTCAATTCCTTTTTCACTACCTGTGTCCTCCCCTCTTGCCTGGTAAAGTTCCCTCCGGCCTCCCCTGCCTCCTCCTCATCTGAAGGCTTTAGTTTCTCTCCTATTTCTGTGCATGAAGTCCTCCTTGTCCTCACCTCTCTTAACTCTCACAAGTCTAGCCTGGATGGCCTAGACCTCTGCATTCTCCAGATCTCTGCCCCTGATGTATCTGCTCTCTCCCAACTGCTGAACCTTTCCTTCACTCTTAGTACCATACCTCAGGCATGGAAAGTTGCCAGGGTGTTACCCTTCATAAAGGGGGTGATCCCTCTACTCCTGGCAATTACAGGCCTATATCTCTCCTCTTCTCCCTGGCTAAATTGCAGGAGTCTCTTGTCTTCTGTAGACTCTCTGACTTTCTAAAATCCTCTGGCTTCCTACCTCTGTTTCAGTCAGGTTTCAGGAAAAGCCACTTCACCATCGCCTCCCTCCCTCCTTCCTGTCACTGACACAGTTTTCAATGGTATGGACCGTGGCCACATCACCACTGCTATATTCATTGACCTGGCTTAGGTTTTTGATTCTATGTCCCATCCTGTTCTTATATCTAAATTCCTCTCGGCCGGTCTTTCCTCCCATGCTGTACACTGGTTCAAGTCCTGTCTTATGGGCCAAACACAATGTGTTCAATCAGGCGATGCCCTGCTCCCCCTTCCCATTCAAGCAGCTGTTTCTCTTGGCACCATTCTAGGCCCAATCCTTTTTTCAATTTTCCTCAACGACCTCCCATCTGTCTGTGGCTCTTCCCACATTCATATGTACATCAACAATACAGTACTCTATACCTCCGGTCCCTCAACCCTTGAAGTGGAGTGCCGGCTACAGAGTGACTTCTTGAGGGTGTAACTCTGGTTGCAGACCAATCAGTTCAAAGTTAATGCCAAGATAACCATAGCCATGACTTCCGGTACTGCTCAAAAAGTAGTCAAACTCTCCCTTCCCCCAACTTTTCTACCCTTGATGGCACCTTCCCTGATGTAGTCCCCATGTTCCTGTATCTTGATGTCTGGCTGGACAGTAGTCTTGACTTCTCTTCACACAGTGACTATATCCACACCAAACTCCCCCCTAAGCTAGGAGCCATGTTTAGAAATAAAGACTCCCTCTCTCCAGTGGTTCACAGAGAGCTCCTTAGCAGAATGATCCTTTCTGTTTTTGATTATGCCGACATGGTGTTTGGGTCTGCCCTGTCATTCTTTGCCATATAATCCAAATTCCATCTTTCGCCACTTTGCCACCAATGCCCCCATATGCACCACTGCTCCCTCTACTCTTCCCTCTTCCTTCCCTCCCTTCACTTATGCTGCCAGCAGCTAGCCACCACCCTCATTTCCAAAATCTGGTTTAGGTTTCTCCCCTTTTACCTCTCCTCTCTCCTCTGCCCATCATCCCATCATCCCATTCCTCTTATCAGCTATGCTCCAGAGACCCCCGAACCTTCTCTCTCTCCCATGTCCTCATTCCAATTCAGGGCAGACAGCCTTCTCTTACCAACTTCCCTCCCTCTGGAACTCTCTTCCAAGCTCCCTTCACCTATCTTCTTGTTTGCACTCTGTAAAAAGCTCCCTTTCCCAATCCCTCCCCTCTTCTTACTCCTGTCCTTCCTCACTCCCAGCAACTGGGGCAAGGCTCTCTCTCTCTTTCTCCACACATTCTCAACTTGCCTCCTTGTGCACCTCACTTTCCCTAATCCATCTCCATCTGACTTCTAATGCCAACAGCAATCATCACCTCATCCCCTATGATCTTTCCCTCCTTCACTGTCTCCTTTAGTTTCTCCCTCTATAGTTGGCATCCTGTGCTAACGTTGGGCTACAAATGTCTAGCAATATTTGCCAATGTATCATTGTTATTTCATTACCTTTTATTTTAGTAATTGTACATCATATTTATATTGTAACCTGACTGTTCACTTGCTTCCACCCCACTTTTCCCTTTCCTCCTGCTTGCACCTGGAAATGAGCTTTGGCTCAGTGTGCCTTTCCTGGTCACCAAAATTTTAAATAAATCAATAAAATTGTGTTTGAAATTTGGTAAGGAAAAAGTACTCTGTGGCAAATCTCTGAAACTTTATTTGTGAGCAAGAACAAATTTTCAGATAAATAAGTACAGGTTTGATTGTTGGCCAATTCATAAATGTTTAAGTTGCTTGCAACTTAGATGAATAGAGGTCTTGTTAGAATACCTTAAATGCCTAATTGATTCCCACAGAGTCCGCTGTGACCCCTGAGCACATCTGTACTCCAGGTATTTTTCCTTCCATTGGGAGCTTTTTAAGCTGGTATGTAAGCAGGCACCCTGCTTCCCTTTCCCCTTTGGAGGCCTGTCTGGTGCCGTATAATCCAAATTCCACCTGTTGAATAGTCAGCAGATTTATTTTATGTCGCACAGCTCTTAAATCCTGCAGTAGGGTTGGGGTGAAGTTCCCCTCCTTATGTCTCTTTTCTAGCTCACTATACTGTTGCACCAGACTTTCTATTTCCTTAACTCTCTCTTTTTTTCTCAGCTGTTGCATGGGTGATAATCCTCCCTCCTGAGGTATGCTTTAAGACCTTCTCATACCCACTTGTTTGCCACTTCTCTGTTGTTATTGTCGGTCAGATAATTCCTGGTCTCCTGCCTAAGCCACATCTTTAAGTCTGGGTCCCTTAACAGGCTCCCATTTCACATTCACCTCTGCTCCTCAGAGCTGGGCCCTGTCTGTTGAAACACAAAGGTAACTGGGGAGTGGTTTGAGATAAGCACGGATACTATTGCAGTGCTCATGTCATCCTTAACCAGAATTCCAGAGGCCAGGACCATGTCAGTCCTGCTGTATGAGGCATGGGTCTGTGAGTAATAAGAATAATCTATGGCTGATGGATGGCCCACACTCCAAACATTCTGCAACCCATGTTCTTCCATCAGGGTGAGGAGCACCTTGATATCCTGGGAGCCTGCCTACCCCCTCCTCTGCTTCTATCACATAGGGGGTTGAGAACAACATTCATATCACACCCCAGAAGCAGCTCCTTCCCACCCATGTCTAGGATGGCTTGAAACAGGCTGTGAAAGAACACTAGATTGTCCTCATTTGGCCCATAAATATCCCCCATTAGCTGTGGGATGCCATCCAGGGTCCCTTTAACAAGCACCCACTTCCCAGCTTCCTTTCTTATGAGGCGAGTTTATTGCAGCAAGATAAGTTTCCCTCCAATTTGCCCTCTCAATTTCTGTAGATGTGTTAGAACCACTTTCCTTTTTAAAGAGCTGTTTAACTTTTTCGCATTCCAGGACACTGCCTTGTATACCATTAACCTGGTTCTATGTAGCCCCCTTCCTCCCCACACCTGCCATGTACACACCATACCTTACACCAGTAAAACAGTCAACCAAGCTGGTACAGTTTAGAATAATAACATGAAACACATCAATAAACCATTGCTTTACTCTCAAATGAATACAGTAGAATACTGATCATCAGGATTGTACCACACAAGTTTTAGGTGGTGGTGATGACATCAGAGGTCAGTAGGCTCCTTTGAAGCAGTATGCTATTTTACCACCTGCTCCCCCTTACCAGCCACCTTACCAGATTCCCACTGGCATGGAATAGTAATGCCCTGTCTTTCCACAGATGGCCTCCCACCCCAGGGTAAGACCCCCCCAGCAGTTACAGCAAATGGGCTGTCTGTGGTAACCCTTGGTCTCTAAGAATTCCCATCTCAGTCATAGAGGCTGTGAAATATGTGCACTATCAGGGGATGCTTGGATAAGTGGTCAGTGCTCTCTCAGTCCCCTGAGGCTGTTGTCTCCCCTCCCCTCTGAATCCCCCTGGTGATAACTATATATCTCTATTGGTGTTGCAGCCTGAAAAAATGAGGGCCCTGCAGAATCAAAATGTCTAAACCAGGGGCACAGTTTGATAAGGCATGCCTTATTGCGAATCAGAGCAAGGACTCAAGTAGTCCCCTCTTGGCCACCTGAGACTGCTCTTGATCCCCCCCCCCATACACACACACTATTTCACCCTTGGACAGCCATTGCCTGCCCTACAACAACTCCATCAGCCATCCTGAAGCACTTAGCACCCCCCCCATTGGGGTTCAAGGGATCATTTACAAATGCAGCTTCAACTAGCTGCATTGCATTGGTAGATTAGGCTGTTTGTGCTGGCATCCTAGATTTATCAACCTACACCACAGTGACAGTTCAGCCAGGCAGCACTCCTCTGTGACATAGAGTGGGAGGCCAATTCTGAACAGTGGTCTCATTCAAAAGCAGTATCAGTGGCTCAGCAGTTAGCACACTTGCCTCTGAGTCTGGAAGATCAGAAGGTTGTGAGTTCTAGCCCCACAGTGGGAACTTGGGATAAATCCCAATACTGACACTGTAGTGCATCATGGGGGGGAGGGGTGCTGCACTTCTGAGGTGGTGTCTTTCAGATGAGATGTTAAACCAAGGTCCTGTCTGCCAGTTCTGGTGGTTGTTCAAGTGGATATTAAAGATCCCATGGCACATCTCGAAACGAGTAGGGGCATTATTAAAAGAAATTCAATACAGAAATAAAACAGAATCATTACAATAATTCTGAAATAATCAAAAAGTACATTCCACAGACAATGTAAGCCCCATGTTACAACAAAAAACCATCATTCCCAACAGGTGTAATCATTTCCCCAGAAACCTAAATGCTACAAACAATCCCAAAAGATTGTCCATTATTTATGTTCCTCTTAAATGAATCCTTGTTCCCCTAAAGTTCCCTTCCTCCTAAACCTGTTCCAATAAATTCAGTACTGGTTAGGTCTATTATTATCACTACAGTAGCCCCACTTTAGTCTATAAAGTTTATTTAGGGCAAGAAACAGTGTTTTCACCACAACACAGTGGTCAGCCCCCTCCACATTTTCATTACTTGAGCTGCTGGAAAAGTTCTCACATCTCTAGGATAAACCTCTGTGCAGGCCGATTCACATAAATTTCTCACTGACTGATAAGTCATTCTTAGTTGTTGAAGGACATATTTACTCCTGGCTTGCCATAAATAGAACTTCACACTAATGAATAAAATACCTAATGTAGCTGTATCATATGTAGCTAGGCAGCCAACATAGTCACCTAGGACTAACTGCTGATATGTCATCCTTTCTATCCACGGTCATTTCCATCTGTTGGCTAGAAATTTCCATAAACCTTTGGTATAAACACACTCTAACACAAAATGGGTGATAGTTTCTTCTGGAACTAAATGATCTAAATACAGGCATGACCTCTCATCAATTGGTTTATGTTTTAAATCCCCTTTAACATTTATCCTACCATAGGTGCTGAGCCATAAATTGTCCCACATCCTTTCAGGTATTCGTGCATTTGTGAGCTGCGTCTCCGGGGTACAAAATTGAAATTCAGGAGGGATGCATGAATACTAAATTTCTACCTGATATTGGATTTCGGATATTTTGTTCTGATACCGGATCAGGTTGGATATTACTGGATTGGCTAGTTAGAATAAAAAACATAGCTAACTATTTTTGTTTTGCAAATAAGTTTGCATCCTGCTTTAGAATCATTCTCATTTTCTATGGTGAAATAATTCCACACCACTGAGCCATAGCTGGATACAAACTGGTTAAAAGCTGCACTAATTAGCTTTAAGATTAACTAATTAGCTGCTTAGTATTTGTATATATGAGCTGCCAATGGGAACCACTTAGCCAGAACAATTAGTTGAACAATTAGCTGCTTAGCTTCACAAGTCAGAAATGTATTCTCTTCAATGTGCCTTTCTCAGCCTGACTGAAACTGTGTGAGCAGTTTATCAGCAATCAGCATTCAGCAACAAATTCACTTTAAAAGACAGTGCAACTTTAAAAGGCAGTATCAGTAGCAGCAACAATAACTTGTAGCTGTAAGTTAAATTTAAAATCAGACACTCAGTCAATTTAAAAGGCAGTATGAGGAGACAAATCACAGGCAGACAGTGCAGTCTTTCTTCAGTGTTCCATTTTCAACGTCGCCATGGGTTGCCACGGCACAGGAACATTACCTTCAAGCTCAGAGGCAGCTGTGAAGCACATTAAGTGCAGGTTGACTGAGGAGATTATCCAGTCCATTTTTGTGGAAAGATATCTGGCCGGATCCGATTTTATAGAAATGCCAGATATCTGGCCTGATCCAGATACCAGATTGGATATCCATGCATCTCTAAAATTCAGGTTATAAAGGACCTACTATGTCCATAACTAGGGGTCCAGTTAATTTATTTTTAGTGGAAGTCTAACACTTCTGTGAGTCAAAATCTGGAAGTCTTTCTAGATTTTTGGAAGTCAAAAATACTTCCTGGATCCCATATTCTGGAAGACAGTATTCTTGGAAGGACTAGTTTATTGATGTTAATTTAAATATTAGTGGTAAAATACAATTTCTTATAGAAATATCCATTGTTTCTTGACTTCCATGCCTGCAATGTTGGAAATCATCTACTTTTTTTGTTTTATGTTTGGAAGTCAGTGACTTCCTCTCTCT
Organism: Neoceratodus forsteri; assembly: GCA_016271365.2. Taxonomy (NCBI): domain Eukaryota; kingdom Metazoa; phylum Chordata; order Ceratodontiformes; family Ceratodontidae; genus Neoceratodus; species Neoceratodus forsteri. The sequence goes on along the minus strand of CM028129.1, from coordinate 1,395,649,348 downwards.
TTATTTTGGAAGTTTTTGCCTTATTTTTGGAAGTCAAATACTCTAAAAATGGAGTTAACTGAAACCCTGTCCATAACCATGTCATATAATTGTTTTCTTAGGTTTGTAAGTAGCTGGGAGTTGGTTATTTTTCAAATAAATAATTTCTTTAAAGTTGGTTTAAAATAATCAGGAACATGTAATCTAGGGAAACAGTTTTTAAAAGTTCTTCCTGCCAGGTCATTAAATAGATCTGGAGGACATTTGTGTCCACTCCATTCCATGAATTCCCATCAGTAAAACCTTTTTGATATATCCTGCCCAAAATAATGTATGTAAAAATATCACAGGGTTTATCATTCCCTCACCTCCCTTTTATCTTGAAAGGTAGGTGAAACCTTGCTTAACGAGGTTGAGTTTACTCCCCCATAAAAGTTGAAAAAACATACTGTAGACTCTCATCTCTAAATCCCAGGGCAATGGATAAACCCATCCCACATATAATAAAAATTGGGAGTAAATACTGCTTTATCAAAAATACCCTCTTTTGTTTAGACAATACCCAATGTTTTCACTTTACCACTTTCCATTCACATTTCTGTATGGTGGATAGCCAATTTCTGTGCACCATAACCCCTGCCCCGAAATATATCCCCAACATTTTTACTAGTCCATTTGTTAAACGTAATCCTGCAATATCATGCAGCACTTCCTGCTCCCCCACCATTAACCCAATACTTTTATCAATATTCAATTTAGCTCCTGCTGCATCAGAGAAAACATTCAATTCCATCACCAGATGCTCTATCTCGACTGATTTTGTCCTGTACAAAAACTACTGAGTCATCTGCATAAGCTGTGTTTTTTAGCATCTGTTGGCTCTTCAGGATCTGAAACCCTTTAATGTCTGCATTCTGTATAATATGTCTGACACAAGGATCTAAGGAAAGGGTATATAAGAGGAGACACAAGGGGCATCCCTACCTAACCCCTATATGTACCGCTATCTGGAGCTATGCATGCCAGCGATCATGGGTCTAACCGTTGACGTATTGTACATTATTTTTATCCATAATATTACCTCCTGTGGAATATCATAGTGTCATAGCACTTAGAATAAAAAACTATGCAGGACTCTATCAGAGGCCTTACTTTGGTCCAAGGATATCATAAATCCCTGTAAATTATTTGTTACATAAAACTCATAACTATCCCGAAGAATCATTAAATTATCATGTACTGTTTTTACTGGTACTCCACATGTTTGTGTTGGGTGCAGCAACATCCCTAAATTTCTCAGTATTCTTTTACGCAGTAAAGCTGGTCAGTTCTCAGAAGCCTTTGAGACCAACAAGGGGGTAAGATAGGGGTGTATAATGGCCCCAATTCTGTTCTCTGTGTGTGTGTGTATATATATATATATATATATATAGATGTGTGTATATACATATATAATATATAAATATATATATATCCATTATTCAGGGAGCTCCTGGCATCTACTTCTGTCTCTCCTATGGTTGGCACCAAACCCTGCCATGCTTTAGCCTATGCAGACAACTTGGCTCTAATTTCCTTGTCTAGATCAGGTCTACAAAAGAAATTGAACTTCTTAAGTATTTATGCCAAGGAACATAATCAGCAAATAAATAAGGTCAAAAGCCAGGTTGTGATTTTTGGTGCCAGGCATGCCCCTGTAAACTGGTCAACAGGTGAACATAAAATTAAGACGGTTTAGTCCTATGTCTATTTGGGCCTTTCTTTTGACAGCACTGGGAGCTGGGAAACACATATAAAATCTTTAACTGTCAGACTTAAACAAACATCTGGTGCCCTCCTAAGATTTAACAGAAAATTTGGAGGCTCTTCTATTCTACCTCTTTTAAAGGTCACGAAGGCCAAGTATATTCCTCAGACCCTTCATTTGGTAGAATTTTGGTGCTATAGGAAGATTACAAAACTTGAAGCACCTCTTAATAAAATCCTTAGATGTGCTGTAGGCTTAGGGAGTTCTACTCCGATCTCCAAGTGACAGCTGAGTTAGGCTTTCCAAATCTTGAGGCCTTTGCCTTAACCAGATTTCTTGGTTACTGGATCAATGTTACTGGAATGTCCCGATAGACTACCTAGAGAATGTTAAAGGAAAAGCAAAGTTGGAAAATCAGGGGCTGTAAACAATCCACTTGGTATTTACAACTGATGGATATCCTAAATAACTATAGTTTACAGTACTTGATGAAGCTGCAGGAGAGGGGGGGTTGTCATCAGTCAAAAATACAAAAAATATCGGACAAATAAAATTATTAATAATAGCAAAGAAAAAGATTGTCAAATAATCTCAACTCTCAGGATTGCTCCTTGGATTGTAGAAAATGATATCTGTTATATCTACAGGTTCTATTTGGAAGCATTAATGGATCAGGAGTTAAGATTTATCTATATGTGATACAGGTTTGAACTATTTAAAAGTAATGTTCTAAAGGCTAGGTATAGTAAATCGACTGATCTTTCTATCAGTTATTGCAATTGTACTAAGGAAGAAGTGGAGAATCTTTTTCATGTGGTGTTTATGTGTCCATGGTATAGTAAACCAAGGATGTACTGGCTGATTCCAGTTTGGTCCCGGATTAGCACTACGGAGAAAAGTGCACTTTTAGAAATTATGCTGACCGCACAGGACAATTATGTGATTGAGCAAGTTGCAGGATTTTTAAGAGCTATTTCCATTATTCATAAGAAATATAAGTGACTAAGTGCTTCTGCACTTAGTTAATATATAACCACTGTGCACTTTATTAAAATAATTTATATTTAGTGTTCAGTTGACCGTAGGATGACTATGTATTTGTATCATGAAATCTATTGCACATTTTTGTACTTTTACCCTATAAAGATGCTTACTTATTGTGTTTTTAGATACATAGATACATAGACACTGTCAGCAGATAGGGTCTACAGCCCACCCAGTCTGCCTATTTAAGCTTGTAAGTTCACTTTATGTTTTTCTAGAAGTCTGTTGCCCCTTACCTCTGACCTCCAGAATTCCCTTATGTCTATCCCATGTATTCTTAAACCCTGTGATTGTTTCAGCCCCCACCACTTCCTCTGGCAGGGTGTTCCACTTGACCACCACCCTTTCTGTGAAGAAATTCTTCCTCACATTTCCTCTGAATTGCCTTCCCTCCAACTTCATCCCATGCCCTCTAGTCCTGGAACATCTTTTTTGCTGGAAAATAGTGTATTCCTGCACTCTGTTCCTCCCTGTAAGGTACTTGTATGTCTCTGTCATATCCCCTCTCTCCCTCCTCTCTTCCAGGGAGTACATATTCAAGTCCTTTAGCCTGACCTCATAGGACTTGGAATGCAATCCTTGTACCATCTTTGTTGTCCTCCGCTGAACCTTCTCTACACTGTCTATGTCCTTACATAGGTCAGGTCTCCAGAACTGTACACTGTACTCCAGGTGGGGCCTCACCAGTGTCTTTTATAGTGGAATTATGACCTCCCTTTTCCTGCTGGTGATGCCCCTGCCTATGCATCCCAGCATCCTATTTGCTTTACCTGCTGCCTTGTTGCACTGTATCCCTACCTTGAGGTCATCAGAGATGATAACCCCAAGATCCCTTTCCTGCTTAGTGCATGCTGTATCCTCACCCCCAACTGATAGGTTGTTCCAGGGTTTTTGTGCCCCATATGCGTTATCTTGCACTTCTTTGCATTGAATTTCAACTTCCAAACCCTTGACCATACTTCAAGCTTCTGCAGGTCCCTCCTTATTCTGTCTACTCCCTCTGGCATTCCCACTCTGTTATAGAGCTTTGTGTCATCAGCAAACAGGGAAATTCTGCCTTCTAGGTCCTGCGCAATGTCACTGATGAAAACATTGAATAGGACCGGTCCTAGCACTGATCCCTGTGGTACCCCAATGGTCACTCTTCCCTCTTTGGAGTGACAGCCATTTACCACCACCCTTTGTGTCCTGCCACCTAGCCGATTACCTACCCACTGCACTACCGTCCTGCCCACTCCCATATTCTTGAGTTTGGTTAATAGCCTTCTAAGTGACACAGTGTCAAAGGCCTTGCTGAAGTCCAGATAGGCCACATCCACTGCCCACCCCGATCCACCTCCCTTGTCACCCAGTTGAAAAATTCAATGAGGTTGGTCTGGCATGACCTCCCCCCAGTGAAACTGTGCTGTCTTGGGTCCTGTAGTCCATTGGCAACCAGATGTTCCACCAATCTCTCCTTCAGTAGTGTTTCCATGATCTTCCCCACTACTGAGGTGAGGCTGACTGGTCTGTAGTTCCCCGCTTCCTCTTTGTTCCTACTTTTGTATAAGGGGACTACATCTGTTATCCTCCAGTCTTTGGGTACGTCCCCTGTTTCCAATGATTGGCTAAACAGGATTGCCAGAGGTTCAGCCACCATCTCTCTTAGTTCCTTTAGGACCCTGGGGTGCACCCCATCTGGCCCCATTGCTTTATCTACTCTTATTCCTTCCAGTTCCTTTAAGACCCTTTCCTGTCTAAAGGGACTTGTGTCCATTTCTGCGCCATTCCCACCCCTTCTACTCCCTTCAGGCCCATTACCCTCCTCTTCCTCAGTAAAGATTGAGCAGAAATATCTGTTCAGTATGTTAGCTTTATTGTTGTCATCCTCCATGTGGCCCCCATCCTCCCCCTTCAGTCTCACTAGCCCTCCCTTTGCCCTTCTTTTTTCACTTATGTACCTGTAAAAGGTTTTGTTCCCTCTACCCACTGATTTTGCGATGCACTCTTCTGTCTGAGCTTTGGCTTCCCTTACTGACCTCCCTGACTCCCTTTGCTTCTCCTGGTACTTCTCCCTATCCTTTTCTGCCTGTGTCTTTTTGTATTGCTGAATGAAATCTTTGTAGCTTTCACTTTCTCCGTTACCTCCTTGGAAAACCATAATGGCCTCCTCTTCCTTTTCCCCTTGCTAACCTGCTTAATGCATAATTCTGCTGCTCTTGTAATCCCTGTTTTAAATATTGCCCACTGTTCCTCAACCCTTGATTCCTTCCCCATTCCCATTAATGCCTCTTTCAAGCATCTCCCCATTTTCCCAAAGTCTGCCCCCTAAAATCCTAGTTACGTGTTTTTGTGTGGTTTGGTTCTGCTCCTTCTGTGATTTCAAACCACAGTGACCAGTGCTCACTGTTTCCCAGGTGCTCCCCAACTGTTACCCCTATAACACTGTCCCCATTTGTTAGCATGCGGTCCAGTATTGCCTTCTGCTGAGTTGGTTTCATGACCAATTGCTTGAGGAAGGCACCTTGAAGGGAGTCCAGGACAAATCTGCTCCTGGTTGATGCTGCTGCTCAGAGGCTCCAGTCCACATTTGGAATATTGAAGTCTCCAACCAGCACCACCTCAACTTTGTCTGCTATCCTTTGGATGGCTAGCATTAGCTCCGTATCTGTTTCTTCCTCCTGGGCTGGTGGTCTGTAGACCACCCCTGTGCAGATGGCTGACCCAATTTTCCTTTCCAGCTTAACCCACAGTATCTCGCCCCCATTTTGTCCCTCCTGGATCTCTATGGCCTTTATGTCATCTTTCACATAAAGTGCCACTCCTACTCCCTTCCTGCCTGCCCTGTTTCTTCTGAATGTGTTGTAACCAGGTATGGCCATCTCCCAGTCATAGTTGTCATTACACCAGGTCTCTGTGATGGCCACAATGTCCAGGTCCGAATGCACCATGGCAGCCTCCAGATCCTCCATCTTGTTGCTAAGGCTCCTGGCATTGGCACACATGGCTTTCCATGATGTGAACTCCCTGGAATTTTAGCTGTTCTACTCCAGCTCCTTCCCTGGTTGTCCTTTATCCCTGGATCTCCCTGCTGTCTGCTTTTCTGTTGAATGTTGCCCCCTTTCTGCCTATCCACCCCTTGGGTGCTTATCTATATCTTTTGCAGACTGCTTTATAGAGATATCCACTCCTCCTGTTCACTGGTTCCACTGCTAGCTGTGGGGTTGGGCAATTATGTACCCTCCTTACTGGCCTGCCACCCCCCCTTGGCTAGTTTAAATGCTTGTCCATATAGCATTTAAACTTATAATTGAGTGCTTGGATTCCCCTTCAGGACAGATGCAGATCATCAGGCTTGAACAAGCCCCATTCCTCCAGCGTTGGACTGGGTGGTCTCTGGATAGGGGCAAAGGCACTCCTGACCCAGTTTACTTCCAGTCTGAATATGGCTACCTCATCCCACAATCCAGAGAGATGCCTGCAGATAGGGCAGTGCCTCAGCATCCAGAACGTCTGCCTGGATATGGTTGCCCTGCATCCACTGCATTGCACCACTCCCAACATTATACTGCACTTATACTGCTATTCCAGTACTTATCTGTTACTGAAGCTCTCTTTGTAGCTACCTCTTTATTAATTTACTGTCCTGAAAATCATGCCACCGATCCTCAGATACTTTTTTTTAAAGAAGGAAAACAAAACAAAAAAATAAAATGAGTCAAAACACTTGTGCTGAGGGTGGGCTTCCTGCCCCTTATGCCCCTCCTACTCCACAATTCCTGCTATTCCCTGTGCTTGGCTCCTGTCAATCAGATTTAACAGTGCATATAATTAAGAGTGGGGGACAGGGGAGGAAGAGTGGATGAAAATTTACAGCAAGTAAAGACAGCAAAGGAAAACAGCACCACTACAAGCTCACCAAACTAGGTTTTAAATTTTCAACAGCCCAAGAACAATTCTAAAAGCCCACAAATCTAGGTTTAAAACAAAAACAGCAATGAGCAGTCGCTGCACTGCACTGAAATGAATCTGGATCCTTCCCCTTCTGGCCTCTTCTAAGAAACCAACAAATCTAGGCTTAAAACAAAATCAACTTGCTACCCCAAATCTGACTTAGCCCCACCTCCAGTTATCACGTAGCTGAGGTCAGAGGTCAGACAATTAGCACTCCTCCCCCAAACTACAGGGCAAGACAGACAAGATAAGACAAAATTTGCAGCAAGTAAAGACAGCAAATTTTCAACTGCCCCAAAACAATTCTAAGTAAAGATAGCAAAGAAATAACAGTACCACTAAAAACCCACAAATCTAGGCTTAAAACAAAAACAGCAATGGGCAGCTACTGCACTATTGTAATGGTCTTTGACATTAATCAGGTGGCACTGTCATCCCTCTATTGTAATGGTCTTTGACAGAATAAATAAACGCTTTTGAACTGAACTAGTAATTTTATAAAAATTGATCTAGATCAAAGTATGATAGATGGTAATTTTGTAAACATTTTCCGATCAGTATTAAGCAGACATATAGGCTGCCAGTTTTGTAGTAAATGTCTTTCTCCTGATTTGAATAAGAATCATAATATCCACTGTGAAAAGTTTTCTGAAACTATCAGTGATTCCATAATATCCTGAAATACTATCACGAGCATGTCCAATAATTCTTCCTGAAAAGTTAAATAAAATTCCCTGGGTAGATCATCCCATCCAGGTGAGACCTTTTTTTGGATTCTTTTCAGAATTACCTCAGTTTCCTTGTTTGTTACTAATCTGCTCAAATATTGTTTCTCTATTTCTGGCAGCGTCACCATGATGGAGGCCTGGACTTCATCCTGCCTACAGGTTTCTGGATGCTGTAACGAGTCCATATAATGTTTAATTATATTTCCTAACTCTTTAGGTGTATTCTTAATCGCCCAGTCTGTATCTAATAAGGCTGTAATAGTAGTATTATCTACTTGTTCTTTACATGCCATACAAGAGTCACCAGCTGGCGTACGTACTGTACCATAAGATAATTCTGCTAGTAGAGTAGCTTTTCTGTCATATTGAACTTTTCATTTTTTGTTTTATTGATAAAATCTGGTCTGAATAATCTCCTTTTTGAGTATTAACCAATGAATATAAGTATTGTAGTCACTGTCATAATGTTAGATATGTAAGAAAGGCAGTATTTTGTTGCTTCACCTCATATCTCTTAAACTGGGTTTGTATTAGCTGTTTGGTATCATCCCACCATTCACCCGCTGTATCATAAAGATAAAGCACAGACTTCTGAGCTTTTAACAAGTCAGAGATACCCATCTTAACATTTGGGTCTGTCAACAAAACGGTATTCAGTCTTCATCTAGAGGTGGTCTCCTGTTTGGGGATTCCAGTCCACCACTAATTTAAGTAACACATGATCTGAACATTCAAATGGAAGCATCTCTGATGTATGTATTACTACATTAGATGACAGGAACCAGAAATTTATTCTGGTTGCCAATCGTCCCTTAAAATAGGTAGGTGTCGGCTCTATATTCAGGGATTTATATGCTTCCTTCATTAGTGCTGTTTTAAGGCATATCAATAAGGCATTTGAGTCACAGTATATTTTTTTCCATCTACCATACGATGATCTAGATCAATCAGGCAATTAAAATCTCCTCCCAGGAATACTTGTTTAGATGTTGCCAAAAAGGGGGAACATTTTTTAAATAGTCTGACCCTCTCTGCTTTAAGCTGAGATGTATATACATTAATCAGGTGGCACTGTCATCCCTCTAATACTCCATCCAGAATCAATAAGCATCCTGGTGTTACATCAATTAATTTTTGTAAAGAAAAATGAACCCCCTTTAACAGTATGTCAATCCCGTCTGCCCTTTCCAACCCAAATGACCAAACAGATGGTCCCCAGATTCATGCATTTTTACATTGTGACACTTGAGTTCTTATCTATCGTCCAAGCTTCCTGTAGGAACACTATTTCTAAGTCCATTTGGTGCAACAGAGAAAGAAACAGCTGTATTTTTGCACCTGCATGTATACTACATATGTTAAGGGAAGCAAATTTCAGTCTGTTCATGGGCCAGTGTGTAGAGATGCAGGACCAATAGAGATGAACACCTTAAGTATCTTCCATTGTCAAATGCTTCTTTTTCTGTGTTTTCTTTCTACCATCCTTCTGTTTTTCCATAGGCAGGGATTTAAAGGACTCTTCGGAATCTGTCCCTTCTGAGTCTGTGACTCCCCAGTTTTGTTGTTTTGTCAAAGCCTCAAAATAATTTTCCAACAATATATCCATTTTCTGGTGCACCATCAGTCACGTACTTCTCCTCAGGAGTGGTACTTTCCATTCCTGTGAGGGAGAGGAGTCATGGTAGTCTGGTCAGTCTGGTTGCTCTGATGCTATTTCCATGGGACTTACTGCATCTTCCTTTGGGAGGGATTGGGGTGTAGGATTCCATGTGTCTGAGCTTTCATTGTCCAAACCATTATCTATTGGTGAGTCAGCTCTTCTCTGAGAATTGGTAGCATGGTCTTCTGGACTTGGGGGTCCATTGCTTCTGCTGACTGAGCCCAGTCATCCGGTCCATTATTATGTGTAGTAGATGCTCCCTGCAGCTGTGCTGGTTCCTCTTGGATGGTAGTGTCTGTATTCATTTTTTCTGCCTTATGTTGTGCTGACTGAATAAGATTGTCCTGATTTACTCCATCTTGTCAGTTATGGCTGCCCAAGGGCATTTTTGAAAAATATGCCCTCGCCCATCACAAAAGTTGCATTTGGCAACATTCCTGCAGGCTGTACTAACATGATTATATTCTCCACAGAGAATACAGCGGAGTTTATCACATGAGCTTGCTAGGAGGGTCTGATCCCCACATTTGTAGCATGCCTTCAGCTGCCCAGCATAGAAACACACCCCTCAATCTTTGCCGATGAAAAAGCTGTTGGGCAGATGACAAATGCCAGCTTCTGTTTGTCATAATTTGATTTTAAAATTCCATCCACTCGTCCAAAAGGATTCTGAGTCTATGATGGGTTCCAGTGCACTGAGAACATCACAATGCTTCTGGAGCCAGTGATAACTATCATCCACATTAATTCCTTCTGTGTGGAACATGATTGTTATTCTTTTTACCACTGGTTTTGTTAATGGTATAACCAGAAAGGGAGTCCATAAAGGAGACCATTTTTTTATTATATTTAGTCAAGAAACATTCCAATCCAGTAGCTGTATGAAAACAGATATCTAAGTATTCCTCACCAGGTATATGAATGAGAGCATGAACATCTGCAGGTATAAAATTCAGCGATTCTTTAATCAATTTTCTGACAACATGTTCCCTGTCCACCTGCATCTCCAGACCTCCTTAGTATCTTATGTGCACTGCACGGTGTCTGGGAACAGGTGTAGATTGATCAAAAAGATTCGAAAATCATGGGGATTGTCTCCGTTGACTGTGGCTGGTATTATTTGAACTTGTAGCCTGTTCATCTGCCTGACTCCCATCACTGTGGATTTGTGGCCCCTTGGAGTTCTCCTGTGCTCTCTTTATTTGACTTTCCTGAGACCTAGTATCCTCATTCTGATCATTCCTATGTTCTCCCTGATTTTTTAGACCTTCAGTGCTTGTTCGCAACTCTTCTCCATGTATCTTCGACTCTCTCTGAACATTCGTTTCTCCTGTTCCCATACTTTCAGTGTCACCCCTCACCCTGCTAGTGTGCTGTGTCTGGTCCTCATCCCTGCTCTGGGCTTTGTCTCCAATCATGCCCCCTGGCTGGCTGTGCTCCGGCATCCTTGGGGCTCCACTTTGGTCTGATTTCCCCTCCATGTTTGTTTCAGTCACCACTATTGCCGGTATTTTAAATGGTTCATGTGCTGGTAATACAGGACAATTGTATGCATTGCCCTCTCCCTGCACTCTGGATTCCTCCGTATCCAGCTGTGCCTGTAGTTCAGTTTGTTTGTCACTACTATCCTGCTGCAGCCCTTGACTGTGCAAAACACCCTCCATTCCACATTCCAGTACATTTATATTATGATGAGGCAGTTCATCAAAAACCAGGTCTGATATCCACTTACCCATCTCATCCTAGATGCAGCCCGCCTGCTGCAGCACCCATTCAGGAGTCCAGTCAGTGTCTCTTGATTATTCACACCAAATGCTTCTTTTAAATGGTCCCTTGCCATTTGTCAGGTAGGATTTCTGCCACCTGATTTTTTGCCACCTCTTGACAAAGCTCTTTCCTTTATTTTTGCCAGCTTCTCTTGTCTTCGTTTTCTGCTTTCTTGCAATTTCAGATCTCATTTAGATTTGTCCATGGTTTTATGTGGTGTTTCTTTCCATGCACCCCCCAGTGTAACTTGCAGCTGTTACACAGCCAAATTAAATATTTCAGGGGTGTGCTCCATATCTGACTCATCGGACCTTTCACCCTCTGTTTGGTTTTCTGTTTCCATATTTACCATTTCCATTGCTGCATCTGCAGCTGAAATGTGATTTTAAATTCTGGGTATTCTCCTCGGATAGACCATCTGGGAGGGAGAACAACTCTCCAGCCTTCTTCACAGCTGCCTCTGCTGTTCCTCCTGGATCCTCCATCTTGTATTTGGGGCCAACAGTGCCCCCTGCCAAGATTAGGGGAATTTCACCCATTGTCCTGGCCAAACTCCCCCCTTTCACTAAAATATCACCATCAGCTTAATCTGATTCTGTATGTCAGTTTGCATCTGTATCTTCCTCCTCTCCTCCAGGATGAGGCTGAAAATAGGCAGAATTGCCTAGTCTTCCTTCCCCGGTCAACAAAAATGAAATTAAGATAAATAAATTTGCCTCTTCTCTTCCTGCCACTAGATTTCCACACACAGGATTGCTTGACATTTAACTGCCCCAAGTCTCCTCCCCAGGGTAACCATGGATTCCCCATACCAACACCATAAAACTGTGTATCCCTTTTTTCAGTGAGGCATTCTCTGCCTGGCCATTTGAGTCTCTGCCTAACTCCATCCATTCCTCATCTTCCATCCCAGCCACTTGGTTCACTTTGGGGTCTTCCATCTCTGCCTTTTCATTCCCTCTGTGCCTTCCAATTCCTTTCGCTCATCCCAGCTTGGGGTCTGGCTTCATCTGACTCTCCTTGTCCCCCGGTTTGACTTCTGGTGCTCCCAATGAATTAAAGAGGTACTCTCTGGCTGTCTTAGGGAATGTAAAAGCCTCCATTGTCTTCCTGATTGGAATGCAGAGCATAGCAGGGGGCCCAAAGAACACATCATCTCTTTCTCCCTGACAAGGTCTCTCACCCGATCAAATGACTTTCTCTTGTCGGTGACGCTTTTAGGAAAGTCTGGCTGTAATAAGGTCTTTGCCCCCTGTCATTGCAGCTCTTTCTTCTCCCGGTCCTGGTATCAAAGCAGTCTAAAAATGACAGAAGAGGGATGGGCATTCTGACGAGGTGGAGGTGAGCTGGAAGGGTTGCAGTGAGCTCAATCTATCTTGATTGGGGACTCCCAGTAGTGGTCTATAAGCTTAGGTATAGTGCATTGTAGGAAATTGATCATGTTCTGGCCCTCTACTCTTTCTGGCAGTCCAAACATGCAGATGTTGTTCTGCCTATTCCTCATTTCCTGATCATCTAGTTTGTCCCAAATCAGGTGATCTCCTGCTTGGTATGCTGAAGTCATCAGTCAGTCTGTCCTGCCTAGTCCTCCACCCTGCTGACACTCTGTTCCACCTCCATTACTCATTCACCCAAGCCATCCACTAATACTTTGATGGTTGCTAGTACTTCTGTAACTCTTGCTAGCTTCCCCAATATGGTCCCCATGAAACTCTTGATTTCAAAGTGTTCTCTGCTGATAATGCCTGTCTCCGTCTCAAATCAGGGGTCTGCCATGTTGAGAGCCACTTCAGATGAGCTGCCTGGTGACGTTGATAACTTGTGCTCTTTTGGTGTGATTAAAGGGAAAGTTCCCTCAGCCTATTTTCCATATACCTGTGTAGTTTGTAGGCATGAACAATGATTCAGATTCTTGCTTCTGGCTAATTTCATCCTAATTATAGTGGCGCTACCATGCCATTTTAAGTCTAACTAGCTCACTGATTGACTGCCGTGCTGGTCTGAAATCTTTAAGAAATGACCAGCATGGCAGTTGCACTCACCTCACGCACTGTACGCTGACAGCAGCAGTGCATAAACAAAACTTCTTTTCGGCACTCAAAACCCAAAAGAAAAAAATCATTATTGCAATTGGACTTATAATTGCAATAATGACCTCAGGGCATGTAATTTCCTTTTGATTAATGACCAGCTGGGAGAGGGTGGGCCTTGGCTGCAACTCGGGCCACCCTTCCTCCCCAACCGGTCATTAATCTCTAGGAAATGTCTGGCTCTTCGGTCATTATTGCTTAATTATAGTTAGGGTTCAACAGGGGTTTCTTTGTTAAAACTCAAATGTTGCACCTTGATATATTTTGCAGTCATGCAACAGATTTGAACTAAAGTTTGCATGTATAGTCCTGGGGGTAGATCTCTTGATATGCCTATTCTGAGCTGCAGATAGCAAAAAAACATAAAAAACTGCATATTTTTGCTGTTTCTTTTTTGTCATCACCTTGAGCCCAGATGGTTTGGAATTTTGGTCAAAAATGTTCAGGATAGAAAGGGAATGGCCCACAGATGTGTCTTTTGCAGGTTTGGTGAAAAAATATCAATCCGTTCCAAAGTTACTACATTTAAAAATGTTGGTTCTGAGCATGCTCAGTACAGTCTTTTGGATAGCTGCTTGGAATGAAAAATGTTTTTTGGTCCATATGAAAAAGGATCCTTTTTTCGTATGGGCCCAGTCCTTTTTTGTGAGGAAAAAAATCAGTTTTTGTATGGCTGCCATTTTCCTTTTACTGTTTAAAATGACAAACATTTAAAGTACATAAAAATAATGGGCCCAATTCACAAAGGTCAGCACAAGATGCCTTCGGTGCAACTTGTGCCGATCGCCAGTGCACAGGACCCTGCTCCCAATTCACTATCGGGTAAGGCCTTGGTGGCAAAGTCCCACAGCTTGTGGCAAAGCAGGCAGTGTGCCAAAGTGGTGGTGCAACCAAAAGGTGTGCTGCAAGCTGCAGGTGTGTTTGGGCAACACTGAGAGAGCAGTCTTTGGTGGCTAGCGGGCCCCCAGCCCAATGCCTAGTGAACCCGCCTCCCCATCCCCGATCACCCCTATAAATATTTTTAGATAAAGTATATCCCTGGTGGTGTAATGGACCTTCCCCAGCCCCAATCTACCTGTATAATAAAATATCTTTCCCTGGTTGTCTAGAGCATGTGCTGAATACAGTACACACTCATTGATTGATGGATCACTCACTGAGCGGTCAGTCAATAATCAGTATGCACTCCTTGACAGCTCAATCAGCAGCCGGCTGTGGTGGTGACCAGAAGGCTGTGCTGATCACTGGCTTGGGAACAGGACAGGGGGAGTGGTATGGTGGGGCACTGCTTTCTGGAGTAGGGTGGTGGGGGGGTCAGCTAGACTACAAGGGTCATATGTATAAATATGTATAGGAGAGATCAGGGATAGGGTAGGGGTCCATTAGACCACCAGGGAAAGATATTTTATTATATGGGTGGATTGGGGTTGGGGGGGTCTGCTAGATCAACAGGGATGTCATTATTTTAATAAATGGGGATTGGGGCTGGGTGTCCACTAGACCATGAGGGATGTCATTATTTTAATATAAGAGGATCGGAGCTTGGGAGTCTGCTAGATCATGAGGGATATCATTACTTTAATATACAGGGATCATGGGGTCCACTAGAACACCAGGGATGTCATTCTTTACATAAAAGGGGATCAGGGCTGGGGGGTCCACTAGACCACCAGGGACATCATTATTTTCATATATGGGGATCAGAGCATTGGAGGGGTACCATGGCACATTGGCACAAGATTCAAGAACTGGCTGGTCTAATGGTGCTTAGATATTTGCCCACTGGGGCTTTTGTGAATGCTGAATTAGAGGATATGGCAGCCTGCATCTGCCACAAGCCCCCCAGCGCCATGCTGCAGCCCATTTTGTGCCACAAGGATGGTGCAAGCCCCATTTGGGGCACGCAGCCTGTGTTTGTCACAGGCTGTATTTGTGAATTGCTCCAGAAACATCTTATGGTGCAAGCTGAACCTTGAGCCATTCATTGTGGCACAAGCTCCTTGCACCATTCAGGGGGGCTTTGTGAATTGGGCCCAATGTCTTTTTAAAAAAACAAACAGCTGAATCTAGGTAAACAGGACCAGTTTAACTAGATTCTTGTGTTTGAAATATGTTTCCTGGGCACCCAAAATACAGGGTCCCCAGCATAGCAAGAGGAGCAGTTCACCCGCTTTCTCTCTATGAGAACAGCGGGACTTTCTTGGGTTCTGCAGCCACAGCTGGAACTTGTGCTGTGGGCTGTTCTGAGAGCAGTAAGATGCTCATTCCCTGGTGTCTAGTGGTGCTCCCACCCCCAATCGCTGTCCTATTATGTGTGTTAGGTTTCCCTGGTTTCTAGTGGCACCCTCCAATTGTTGTCCCCATATTTAAATACTGTTTCCCTGGTGTCCAGTGTGGTCCCACCCTCTGATTGTTGTCCCATTATGTATGTTAGGTTTCCCTGATGTCTAGTGGCACCCCTCACCCTCCGATTGCCATCCTCTTATTCAAATAACATTTCCCTGGTGTTTAGTAGCATTCCCCACCCTCCGATCACTGTCCCCTTATGTATGATTTTTTTCCCCTGGTGTCTTATGGCACCCCCACCCTCTGTCTGCCTTCCCTGCATTCAAGTAACCTGTAATAAAGAAAACTGTTCCTTGATGTTTTTTTTTACACCTGTAAAAAAGAAAACTGTTGCTCGCTGATCCACCTCCCCACCTGACCTCCCACTAAGCACCCACCACCCCGTACTCCCACCACACTGTAACTCACCTGAACAGGTCCCAGGGCAAAGATCCACTCTCTGATTGAAGACACATCTTGCTGCTGGAACTGCCAACTGCAATATATGAAAATAAGGCAAGTGTAATTCAATGGGGGGTTTAACTTTGATGCATACCTTTGTAATTTTTGCAGATTTTGACCCCAAATTTTCAACATAGCCTTTTTGAGATCACACCGCATGACCAGTGGTGGTGGAATTATGTAAATCAGTCCGGAAAAGTGATTTTGTGATTGCTTGGTGAATCACCTTTTGGGCAGGATTTGACAATTTTTACCACACTTGTTTATGAGGTGGGATCATAAGAAGTCTATGTTGAAAATTTAGGGTTAAAATACCCCAAAATGGCAAAATTATGTGCGTAACTTGAAAATTTTCTCCAATTTCTTGTAACTTTGATCATTTTAAATATCTTGACCCCATATTTTCTAACATAGCCATTCACAGTTTAACAATAAGATGGGAGTATAGAAACATATAGAATGATGGCAGAAAAAGATCAATGCACCATCCAGTCTGCTTGAGTTCTCTGTCTAACCTTGGAACCTATTGTCCTTCCAGAGTACTAGCCTTCCCCCTCCTCTCCCCTACTCTCCTTCCTGATTCTGTCACCCAGAGTGACCATGATACCCTTCACGCTGTCTCAACCGTGCTCTAAACCATCAATTGTTTCAGTGCCCACCACTTCGTCTGTAGGCTGTTCCACAGCTCCACAACTCTTTCTGTAAAATAATACTTCCTCATGTCCTTCCTGAACCTCCCTCCTGTCAGTTTCCACTGATATTCTCATGAACTGGAACTACCATTGAAGCTAAATAGTTCCTTGCAGTTCACCTTGTTTAATCCTTTTAGGAACTTGAGGGTCTTTCTCATATCTTCCTTCTCCCTTCTGGTCTCTACAGAGTACATATTCAGTGCCTTGAGGCACTCCTCATAAGACCTGCCCTGCTGGCCCTGAATCATTTTTGTTACTGTGCACTGCACCGTCTCCAGCCTGCCCCTATTCTTCCTGAGGTGAAGGCTCCAGAACTGGGCTCCATACTCCAGGTGTGGCCTCACTAAATATCTATAAAGAAGTAGTATTGCCTCCTTCCTCCTGCTATCAGTACCCCTCCCTATACATCCGAGCATCCTACTTGTATTACCATAGGCCTTGTTGCACTGGCTCAACTGTTTGAGAGTGTCACTGATGATAATTCCTAGGTCATGTTCCCCAGCTGTAGTGTTAAGTCTCACCACACCCCTGCAGCACTCTGTCCTGGGGTTCTTACTCCCTAGGTGCATCACTTTGACCTTTTTGGCATTGAATTTTAACTGCCAAACCTTAGACCACCCCTCTACCTTTTGTAAGTCACTCTACATTTCTCTGATTCCCTCCTTGCTATCCACCCTCCCACAGAGCTTAGTGTCATCTGCAAAGAAACACAACCTGCCCCAAACATGTACTTCAATGTCGCTAATGAACATATTGAACAGGACTGGGCCCAGAACAGATGTCTGTGGCACCTCACTTGTAATCTCCTTCTCTTATGATTTGATTCTGTTGACCACAACCCTCTGCTGCCTACCCTTTAGCCAGTTTCTTACCCAGTTAACTATGTCCTTAGCCAAATCCAGATCCTCCATTTTCTTCACCTGGTGTTGGTGGGATACCAAGTCAAAAGTCTTGCTGAAGTCAAAATAGAACAAATCCATGGCTTTGCCCCTATCCAGTTACTTCATCACCCAATCAAAGAAAACTATCAGGTTTGTCTGACAGGACCTCCCTTCCATGAACCTGTGCTATTTACTATCCTGCAGACCATTGCTCTCCAAGTAGTCCACAAGGTCTTCTTAGATAGGTGACTCCATCAGTTTGTCTACAGTGGAGGTCACACTGACAAGTCTGTAGTTCCCCACTTGTTCCCCCCCCCTTATGGAGTGGAATGATGTCTGCCACCCTCCAGTCCTTCAACACTATCCCCATCCATAGTGAAAAATTGAATAGTTCTACCAGAGATTCAGCCAGTTCCACTGCCAGTTCCCTGAGCATCCTTGGATGCAACCCTTCTGGTCACAGGGCTGATCAATCTTTAGGGCCACCAGCCCTTTCCTGACCCTGTCGCTTATAAGTATTGGCTGCCTCATCTCTGGAACCCCCCTTATTGGCCACTTTGATGCAACTCTCAGACAAGGGTCTGTCTTCTTCCCTGGTGAAAACTGAGCAAAAATAATCATTAAAAATACTAGCCTTTTGCCTATCCTCTTCTATCACCCTCCAACAGCCTAACAATTCCCTCACTTTCTTTTTTCCCCCTACTATATTGGAAGAAATGTTTTTCTCCACCCATGACCCCTTCTGTAATACATATATCTGTGTCTGCTTTTGCCTCCCTAACTGCCCTCGTTGCCATCTTATTTCTCAGTAAATATTCTCTTCATTCTTCCTGCTGCTGCTTTTCTTTTCACTTATAGAAGACATTTTCCTTATTATCCACTGCTTCTCTGACTTTTGTCAAGAACCATAATGGTTTCTTGAACTTATTCCTTTAGGCTACCATTCTCAAGCATAACTTAGATACCTTGAGAATGGGCAGCTTAATTACCACCCAACTCTCTTCCATCCCATCTAAATTGTCTACCCTGACTAACTTTTCCCTGACCAGTTCATTCAGCCTGCCAAAATCTATCCTTCCATGTCTCCCCTGAAAAAGGGACCTTCAGGGATATGTGGGCTTACCCAGTTATCAAAATTGAATGAATAAATACATAAGTAAATAAAAATCAAGGACTTCATTCTCAAATGTGGCTTTCCAGTCTCAAGGGAACAGAGTCTAACTACATGAGGACAAAGGTCCTGGGCATTAGGAGGGTGGATTTTAAAGAAATGAGAAACTGCCTCAGAAATTACCTCATGGGGGGAGATTGCCAGGGAGGGGTAGAGACACAATGGGGAAAAGTAAGAGAGGGCAACCAGCCTCCATGTGAAGAAAGTGAGTAAAAGCAGATGGAAAAAGGAACCATTATATTCCGTAAGTGGTCAAGGTGGTGAAGGAAAAAGGGTGGCATTCAGGAGGTATAGGGAGTGCAGAAGGAGGAGGACAGGGAGGTGTATGAAGTAAAACAGAGGAAAACAGGAAAGGCAGGGAAGTAAAAGTGCAGACAAAGGAAAGAACAGTTAAAGGGGTAGCTATAAGTGATAAGACTTTCTTCAAGTATGTAAGTGAGAAGAGGAAATTTGTATTTTTTTTTATTTTTCTATGATTTGTTTATTTTCTGACAGGTATAATAAAGTACCAAGTTGAGCCTGTAGTCAACCAGTGTTTGAAGGTGCCCACCCACCCCTTCATCAGAGTGAATAGGTCACTTCTATTAAAACACATGCAACTCATTCTAAAACAAATCTTTCCTTCATGCATAAATTATTTTCAAAGAACCAAAATTAGCAGGTTTTAATTAATTCTATTTTATAATTATTATATGATAAGTTATGTTTGGAAAAATTGAGCAAAACACAAACAACAGTGCTTTCAGCTTGTAATGTGGTAATCATGATCTTACTACTATTTAGGTGTGATATTGACTGATGATGTTCCTGTTGTTGAGGTATACACCAGTATGCTTAGAGTCAGCTTGAGCATAGATTGCTAGATATAGATATATAAAAATGCATAGAATTTGTCAGCAGAAAAGGACTACTTGGCCCACTCAGCCTGCCTATATATATATATTTATACAGAGAATAATTGCTAGGCAAGTGTGGTGTATTGGGAAATATACAATTGAGTAGGGATTATTAGCTCCATTACCCACAAGCCTGAAGGCCGAGTGGGATTATAAGCTAATTAGTCCACTGAGATGGTATATTCCCATATACCACACTTACTAATTTATTTTATATAATGCATTAAGATGCTTTTTATCTTTTCTTTAGATCACATTTGAGATCATTTCTGAAATTGCCTTGCTTTATTTTATCCCTCCTGCTTTTCAGTAATGTAGGGTCCTTCTACATAAGGAAGTGTAACTAGGGCAGTCAGTCTTTTAGTGTGTTCTACATGTGGTTTGGGTCAACATGGCACTCAGGAGTGTGGTTCAGGTTATGTGGGAGTTGATAGTGTAGTCTGGGTCCGCGTTCTGGTTGGGAATGCAGTTTGAGTCAGTGCAGCAGTCAGGAGTGCCATATAGTTGGAATCGAGATGGGTATCTGCAGTATTTACATGGAGGGCTTGGGTGAGTACAGTCCTCAACATTTTGCTGTTAGTTGGAGCTTTCCTGATCCCTCCCATTCCAAAGACTTTTTTTTAAAGGGCTGTTACTTGGAGCCTCCTGACCCTCAATTCCTGATGTTTTTTTTAAAGGGCAGTTTACAGACTTCTCAGTCTTTTGTGCACACTGAGAAATCTGCCCCATTTTTTTGACCTAGCTGCAGGAGAGGAAGAATGAACCTGCTTAGGTAAAGTCATATGCCATGGCCATCAAAGTCATATGACTTCAATGGCTGTGGTATTTAACTTTAATTGGCATAATATTAATGGAAGCAGTTGATGAGCTTTCAATGGGACACATGTCCCATCCATATATATGTGTGTATATATATATATATATAGAGAGAGGGAGACAGATATAAATAAAATGTGTTAATATACCAGTTATGGTTCAACTAACAAAACTAGGGAACTGTGGTGTTAGGGGTTCCAACCCTAACACCCCACCTCTACCCTGCAAGCAGCAAAAGGAAGAAACATTACAGTTTTGGCTGTCCTGTGTTTTGGCAAATGAGGCCTAAGGTCTTCCTTGGGATAATCAACACCTAACACTCACCCCATTCCATCAGCAAATAAGCTTAGATGTGCAGACTACATGAGAATAGGATGAGTGTTAGGGTTGATAATCCCAAGGAAGACCCCATGCCTGATCTGCCAAGACTCAGGATAACCAAAACTGTAATGTTTTTTTCCTTTGCTGTTTGCAGGGTAAAGTGTTAGGTAAACCTAACACCAAATTTCCCTAATTTTGTCAGTTTAACCATAACTAATACAGCAACAAAGTTTTTTGCAATGAATTTCCTTACTGTTTGAGATAGTAGAATTGTATCATTATTGACACTGGTTACTTTGGGACCTATAGGAACACATCCATGTGAACATGGAGGTGCAGGGTCATCTGGGCCCAGCACTTCCATGCCTCCATTTATCCACATGTGTATGTGGGTGTGGAACATACGAACATACTCAGTCTGATCTCATATGGCAATTCTCCAAGGCCCTGAATCATCTTTGTTACCCTACACTGCACCCCTCCAGCAGCCTAATGTCCTTTTGTAGGTATGGGCACCAGTACTGCATGCAGTATTCCAGGTGAGGTCCAACCAATGATCTGTATAATGGTAGAATAACCTCCCTTCTTTTCGAGGTAATGCCCCTTGCAATGCACCCCAGCATTTTGTTGGCCATTGCTGCTGCCTTTCTGCATTGTGCGGAATTGCTCATTGCTCTCATGATGAGCACCCCAGATCCTTCTCCTCTTCTGTTACCTCCAGCCACACCACCACCACCACCACCAGAAAAACAATTTATGTGCTTCCTTGTAATTTCATTTTTTTGTAGGGATGGACCATTTTCAGTTCTTATTTCTTAGGGGCTTAGTGTTATAGTAGTAATTAAGACCATTCTATTGATATATGCATTGTCCATTAACTCCAAAGATTGACAGAGTCACAGCTTGTTAAAGTTGCAATGTTATCCTATGGGATTGTAATCTTTTTAATTTTTTATGCTTTTTTTTATATATGGGCCCTTAATTGTTTTGTGGATGTTTTGTATTAGTGTTGTAGTACTCATTAAGACCTTTATTGTGATACCAAGATTGTCCATTAATTCCAAATACTGATAGAGTTATTGCTTGCTAAATTTGAATTGTGGGGAAGAAACCAAAGTCCAAATTCTTTTTTTATATGAACAGATCTTTTTTCATAAGGCTGTGTGTTTGATATGAAAAAAGAATGTAAAAAAAAATACTGATTCCAAATTCTTGTTTCGTATGAAGGGATCTTTTTTTGTGAGGCTGTGTCATTCATACAAAAAAGACTGCTTCATACTAAAAAAACAATGTGGGGAAAAAAAAGAAGTCCAAATTCCTTTGTCATATGAAGGGATCATTTTTCATGAGGTTATGTCATTCATGTAAAAAAGATTGCTACATACGAAAAAAGAATGTGAAAAAAAAACTAACCACAAATTATTTTTTCGTATGTCCCTATTCTTTTTTCATGTGGCCATACAAAGAAAGAAATTTGAATCATGGAAGAAGATTTTTAAAATGTGTTAAACACACATTTCTGGGTGATTTTTCCAAAAAATAACTGCAGAATCCACCAAACAGGGGCTTGATTAGCAAGATACATATGTTGCTATCTCTGCAGTATATAATTTTTTGGGGTTTTCACAATAATTTTTTTAAATACAGAAACAAGATGGTGGCCATCTGAAAAATATTTTTTTTCTCATGAAAAAAGATTACCCCCATGCAAAACAGAATCTTTTTTGATATAGGCCAAATTATTTTTTTGTATGAAAAAGCTATCCAAAAGACTGTACTGACCATGATCAGAACTGAAATTTCAAATCCTTATAACTCTGGAATGGATTGGTTCTATGTGATTATAGCAAGCGTAAAACAGTGAGTGAGGACAACTCAGCGAGGGCACAAATAGTGACTGTAGTTTTTTACAGGGGGCTATGCCCCCACACCTCCCTTTGTTGTGGGGCTTTGCCCCCATGCCCCTCTTACTATAAATAACCAATGGGGGGAGCTACCTGAAGAGGGGGGAATGCTGAAGTCACCAAAACCATGGTTGCTGATTTGTCCTTGCTGTTTTTGCGAGTCACTATTTTGTGCTCACTACTATTACGGGGCACCAATGGATCAATATTTTTTCTCCAAACCAGTGAAAGCATTACTCTGGCACAAGCCCTTTCTACCCTGTAAATTTCAGAGCAAAATTTCAAACCATCTAGGTGCTAGACAATGACAAAAAAACAGCAGAACACCCCATTTTTTTCACCTTTTCACTATCCAGATTTCAGAGTCCACATATCCAACTGGAACTGACTTGGCAAGTAAAGAGACCCTGCCCCTGAGACTGTGCATTCAAACTTTTGTGCAAATTATTTGAACAGTGGTGAAGTTATTAAGTGCAAAGTTAGGAGTTTAACATTAAACAGCCCACTCTACCATAACTATGGTGGTGCCACTGCACCACTATAATATAGCTACATATATAGAGAATAAATGCTAGGTAAGTGTGGTGTTTGGGGAATACACTATTGAGGGGGTCTAATTAGCTCCATAGCTCACACGCCCTAAGGGCAAGTGGGATTATGAGCTAATTAGTACCCTGAGATGGTATATTTCCTCCGTACAAACAAAGAGCTAATTATAGGTAGGGCAGATTTTACCTAAAGAAACATAGCGAAGTCCATCAACGCATTGAAAACCTAATGGGACCTTACTTCATCTCCCTTATACTTCTGAAGCAAATTCACAAGTTGGGATGCATGCTCAGTGATCTTCTTGATTCCAGTGATGACATTTGAAGCAGTTGCCATAGAAAAAACTTCCTCACAAACTTCACTCTCATCACTGAAAAATTCCATACATTCAGCCAGGTGTTCAGCGTGGTAGAATACCACTTTGAACCAAGTATTCCAACTGGTGATTACAGGCATTGGAGGTAAGGTGGTGGACTGTTCTTTACCTGCAAGAAACTGTTGAAATCTTGCCTTTCTAGCTGGGCAGGCTGTGAAAGATTTTTTTACAGTAACAACAAAAACATTTACATCTGTAAAAGTCTTCTGCCAGATGTCCCCCAAAAGATTCAACAAATGAGCAAGTAACATGTACTACATTCAAAAGTACATGTTTCAAACTTTATTGCCAACACTTTTGCATGT
This sequence comes from Neoceratodus forsteri, assembly GCA_016271365.2. Lineage (NCBI taxonomy): Eukaryota > Metazoa > Chordata > Ceratodontiformes > Ceratodontidae > Neoceratodus > Neoceratodus forsteri. The sequence goes on along the minus strand of CM028129.1, from coordinate 1,395,625,702 downwards.
ACATAGCATTGTCAGTAATATATGCAGCCACATTAGTGTAGGGGACCTCGTAATTTTGTAAGCAGTTAAGCACAGCCTGTGATACCATCTTAAAGTTTGTAGCCTCTAGAACTATACAGTCCAGGAGTACTGGTTCCAGTTTTGGTGAAATACATTTGTTTGCTTTTAAGCTGCATGAATGGATTGAGGGGATGGCAACAATGTTAAGTATGTACCTATCCTGGACATCAGTAGTTTCATCACAAACAACAAAGATTGTGGTTGCTTCCAACACTATCTTCTTTGCCTCCTCAAAGTGGTAGGCATATACTTTTGGGAGGTACTCTGACTGTAACCACTGTGAACTTGGGATTACTCCAATGGATTTGATTTGCCTCTAGGTGACAGTGGAGCTTGTGGCTCTCTAAAGCATGCAGCAGTATATTGGCTGAGGTAAATGCTTCCACCAGGTTAAACAGTTCAACTTTTCTAGATTCTTGGTGAGCAGCTTTTGCAGTGAATAGAACACATACTGTTTCCTGCTTTTCAACAGTAGCAGTGGAGTTCTCATCTAGTTTACATTTTTTGGCTAGATGTGTTGAGTCTTCAATGTGCCAGTCACAGAAGGCTTTTCTTTTATGATCGACCGGGATGTTACAGGTAGAATAAAATAAAGTATCTCCAGAGACATGAAATGTGCCTTTGTCATACTGTGCACAACGGTGTTTTGCATATATGTTGCTGAGTTTTGATGCTGAGGTTGGCTTCTGAAGCTGCAACATGACATGGGCTGCTGGCAGATTATTGTGTGAGCAGAAGCCAAAGCAGGTTTTTAACTGCTAGTTTAATTATTAAATTGCTTCTAACAATATTGCTAAGCATGGCAGTCACACAGCCAACATTTGTCAATTGCACCTGCTTTGATGTTCATGCCGTAGTTAGCACTTGTCAATTGCCTGCAAGTACAGCAACATTTTAGATGTGTTCAGGGTCTTTTCAGGGCATTTTAATAATATGGAAGTGAAAAAAATGGTAAGAGATCTATATTCAAGGGAGTATAGTCCCAAGGATTTTAATCTGTCATTATACTCAGTATAACTTTCTTTTCAGTTATCTAATTATTCTGACATGCTGGCATGCCAGAAAATAGCTGTGCGGGTTGCATTCTATGTAAAAGTGGCATGCTGGTATCTCTGGCACTTGTTTCATGAAGTTGTAAATTATTACAGTATGCACTGCAAGCCATTGGTCCACAGTGTGGACCAATGAGCTTGCAACACCTACTGTAAGCTGTCCCTTGGTGTGTAGCTGCAGTGGTAGGCAGGTGGGTATGCTGCCGCCAATGACCGAGGGAGAGTTGGGTGGGCTGGGGATCCTGTGTGGGTGGGGGGTGGGGGTTACCATGGGACCACCAGGGGAATGTAATTTGCCAGTGATCGGAGGTATGGCAGGGTGGGGGGGACCACTGGACCACCAGGGATTTTAACTTTGGATTATTATGGCAATTGGAGGGTTGGGCAGAGAGGGGAAAACCACTAGACTACCAGGGATATTAACTATAGCAAAATATGGTGATTGGTGCTATGGGAGGGAAGGGGGATACCACTGGACCACCAGGGCCTAATGTTTGTGCTTGTGCACAGTGTTGGTGGGTTGCCACCCATGGTCAGCAGCTGCTGTGTTGCACACTGCAATACAGTGGCCCACTGGTGAGTGACCTGTACTTGGGCCATTTCTTACAGGCTCAACTTTGAGCCCTGATATGCGGCACATCTCAGGGTTGTGCCAGCAGATGCACCGCACATCCCAGGCTGAATATCGGGATGTGCCACATATGCGTGGGCACGCCCCCTGGAGATGTGCTGCATACATTATCTTTGTGCCCCGGTACATTGGGAATTGCACTGCACAATTCCCTTTTTTGAATATAGCCCCAGCGCACAGTTCTGGGGTTGTGCTGGTGCAACTCAGTTGCATCAGGTGCAACCCCTTTGAATATCTAGCCCAGTATCTACAATTTTGTTTTTGGGAGCCTTCCATAGCTCAGTCTTTTCTGAAGTAACAACAATTAATGGAACTATAAAATAGCGGCAAAATCAGGAGGAAACTCAGCATTTAAATAGAACCACTATGACTCTTTAGACATGTTGGTATCTCAGAATGGCAATGAGCAGCATGCTGAGGTGCTGGAGATGCCAGCATGGCAGCTGAACATAGATCCCCCATCTTCCAGCAAGTCGTATGCCAATATGCCAGATTTTGCTACAAACCCTGCTCCCATTTCTGTATAGGAACCCAAACTGTTTGGAAAGCCATTTCTATTAAGCGCTGTTGCTTGAAAAATGTGCATTTTGGGGAAATTAACCAAAACTGGCAGTATAGCACAATGGTTAAGGGCATTGGATTGCAAACCTGGAGACCTGGATTTGAATCCCATCAACCTTCACTTGCATACTGTGTGACTCCGAGCAAGTCATTAAACATTCTTGTGCTCCCAGGCTGCAACTGGAAACAAACTCTGGCTTAACGTGCCTTTCCTGGTTAAACAATTTCCCCTTCCCCTTATAAGGTGCAGTTGCACCTGCATATTAGGGTTAAGTAAGAACTTTAATGTTAAATCCTGATTTTTGCACCTTAAAAACCTAGCCCCTGGTTGATAGATTTGCCTTGAATTTGGCATATTTGGCATATAGTCTGTCCCACAATCTCTGGATCCAGTACATTTCATTTTGATTTGTTCAGTGGGGCAAAGTTATGAAGGTTTAAAAACATATAACTGCACCAAAATTGACACCTTTATTTGCTCATCAATCACTTAAAAATGCCTTTGGATTTGAAACAGAAAACTTTGCAGTTTGATAGAGTTTGGCCTGTGATGCATACTTCTGTTAATTTTATGTTTCTGCCTTGGTCTGTTTTTGAAATATTTAAAATAAGTAAGTGCCACCAACCTGCTGGCACAGCAGTAGTGCTACCACTTTCAATGCTGACAACTTAGGTTTGGAAGTAAACTTTTGGAAGGCTGGCCAGGAGGAGGCTCTGGCATCCATAGGACTACTCTCCTTCTCAGCTATGGGTGAAGTATGGGTAGAGCCCAGTACTTGACTGGCCTCTAGCAGAAGCAGGGGGAAAGGCAGCCTGGGACAACATGTAAGGGGACATGGCAAGCATCAAAACATGTTGCGCAAGAGTGCGTTGTATGTGTCACAGTGCCATTGCATGCCAAACCTCCCAGGGGACAACAGGGAGGAAAAGGCAATGGCAGCATGGTGCAGAGCAACTGCAGGTACTACACCCGACCAGCTGGGAATGCATCCAGAACTGTATCTGGTACACAGGTTGGGGAATCATGCCAACCCTGCCAGGGGCTGGCAAGCCCTGGGGATGATGGCTGTGGTACATTCCAGTGGATGTCAGAGTAATGGGGCCAGAGCACTCAGCAGATAGGGGCCAATCATGAAGAGGAAAAAAGAGAATTAAAATAAATGCCTTTTTTATACATACTCAGTAGCAGAAATGAATGTTCTAGGGATAGCTGTATTTTCACAAAAGCAGTGTGATCCACTTGTAACATGTTTTTTTGATTTGGTGAAAGTAGATATAGTGATTTATGTTATTGTACTTCTTGCTTTCATGAAAAAAGTTTTTGTGATTCATGTGTTTATGATTCATGCTTTCATATGATTTGGTTTTGTGAAAACAGCTTTTGTGATACATTCTTTCATATGGCAAAGATGTTTTCATATTTCTTGGTAAAGTGAAAATTGCTCTCATGATATGTCAGGCCGAAAACTCAGACTAGGTGGATTTCCTGGTCTTAACTTGTATTTTTGATTTTGAATTCTTGAACATCTGTTTGGTCAAACAGGATCTTTATTTTAACTAAAAATGAAAATTTGCAGTCATGAATCACAAAAGCAAAACTGTAGTTATGGTTTCATGAAAATAGCTTTGTGATACAATATGTCAAATTGCTTTTGTATGGGCATTTTGCTTTTTGCATTTTGCTTCCGCAGGTGCATTGATCCTTCTCATGGTGCAGGGCCAAGAGGGCCCTGCTCATCTGCACCCATAATGGAATGGAATCTGCAGCCCCACAAATTCTTCCCTTGGGTCCTGTGTGTTTTTACCACTAGTGCTTTGGAAAAGCTCCACCCTCAGGGCCTTGTTTCTCCACAGTCCCATGGACTCTTCTTTTGCTACAGGTCACACAGACTATTTTTCTAGCATTTCCAGTGTGCATCCCTAGTACAATGGAAGCACAGGGCCCCTGGGCCCTGTGCATCTACAAGCATATGGCTTCTTCTCTCAGTGCATGGCCCATTTTCTTGGTGCAGAGCTCAGAAGGCTGGGCACATCCTGGCATGGTGTCTTTATTGTCAGCCTGCACATGGGGCTTGAAAGGCCTTGTACACAGCCAGTTGGATCTTAGTCTTGTTGCAAGGCCCATATGGCCCTGCATGCCCTGAAATGTAGGTGGTTGGTGATACAATGCTCAAAATATGTCAAATATTCTATTTATTCTATATCATGCAGGTGTCTATGAAACATGCATGAATGAGGATTTCTTTCTGCTATCACAAAAAGAAACAAAATTAATTGCAAAAAAACTGTTAATGCAGACATTAGGATAGATCAATGTAAAGTGCAGAAAATAAGAAAATGAAAACATTAGGGTTTGGCATCTCAAGAGTCTTGCTGAATCAGTGATGTGGTGCTCCTTGGGTTTCTCAACCCTAGTGCCTGCTGCCTTCCCTGAGCAAACAAAGTTACACATGACTTCATGCTTTGCATAGGCCCACAGAGCCCTGTATAAAGAAAGTTAGGTATAATCTTGTTCTCATGCTTTGCTATATGTAGTCTCGTGCTTGCAGGCCCTGCATGAAGAAATTTACAACTAATTCTGTTGGTCACATGTGGCAAGACATTCTTTTCTACCTTCAGACACAACAGAGCTATGAGGCATGGGCTTGGACCTTCACCTTGTGCATTGGGCAGGAGGCTAGGGGCTGGGAGAGGGCATTCAGGTTGTGCTTTAGGTTTTTCAACCCTAATAACTGCATTAAAATATTTTTTGCAATGAATATATACAGTATATGGTGGTGCCTATATGTTAGGGTTAAGTTAGTCTCAAAAATAATGGTTTCAACAGTTTATATCTAGGAGATCATAGCCCCTAAGTCTGTGGCATTTGGTGTACATAACCATCTCAGTCCTGGGGGAAAATATTTTGGCAAGACTGGTAAAAATTGATTTTGCAGTTCAAACATTATTTATTCTGTATAGTTCAGTAGGTGTTTATTGTTTGTCTATTAGCCTTTACAATATACTAAAAACAAATAATGTATCACCCACAATGTACAAGTAATATAGTACATTTAGAAACAATAGCACTTAGGATCTCTGGGTAATAGGCTCAACATTATTTTATCAAGGGATAATAGGCCCTTTCTCAAGACCATCAGCCTGAAAGGGTAAGTCCTGACTGTGATTTCACTTAACTTGTTTAGCAGCATAATACTATTGCATGTACTATGTAATTATTTAACTGTTATGACTAATGACTTCATTAATGAGACATAAAATTAAAATTTAGCTTAAAGAAAATAAAATAGCACCTCAGATCCCAGCTCACCAGAATATTTTTGGGAAATACCACAGGAAAGCTTAAACTAAATCATTAGTACTACTTGCAAGCCCCAGTGCATTAGTCACCCAAATGGAGAAAATTTCAAGCCAGACAGGTGAAAAACAAACAAATAACCCCCCCCAAGAACACAAAAAAAACAAAACAAATGGTACATCTATTCTAAGAAAATGCTAAATGAATCTCCTCAAGAGGATCCCAGCATGCTTCACAAATGGTCTGTCAGTTCTTCCCTATAGCAAACTCCATTACCTCACCAAGAAGGGAGAGACCCGGGTCTCAGCCAATGAGCAACAAAGGTAGCCAAGGACAAACACATAGGGATACTTTGACACAACAGTGTTCTAACAAGAATGCAGTCTCAGACTCTCAGTTAAAACAGACACAAAGAGTAACACCATCATGATAAGCCATTTCAAATGAACATTCAATGAAACAATCTTTAAAACAAAGAAACAGCCCATTTCTGTCATTCATGCAGCAAAGCACTATAAACAGGCAAAGAACTGAGGTTAAAATATGGATGCCAAAGACTTTTCTTGCTTCTGCTGTATATCTCTAGTAGAGGTATGCAAATACCTTATTTCAAATATTTGCCAAGCATTTGTATTCAGGGTTCCCAATTATTTGTTATTCATACTTCATTATTCAGCTGCTGGAGCTTGCTTTGTGACTACAAGATGTCCTGAGATTTCCTGTCCAATGAGAGGCCACTTTGGAAGCTCACTAAAGGTAGGTCATGCGACCCAGCACTCACAGAATATTCAGCCAGGAGAGAGAAATGATGTGAGTTGCTGCAGACAAAGAATGCATTCCATCGGCATGCTAAAACTAGACAAAAAACAGAAATCTAGACATTTTTTGTTCCCTCTCTAAATCCCAAACTAGAGAGGATAATTTTTGTCACACTTTTGTGTGTTAACTTTCAGTGTTTCTCAGGAGAATTGCTTGGAGTGTTTTTCCGTAAATACCAGGCCCATTTTTGCTCTGCAAGCAAAAACAATCAGTCAAAGCTTGGCCGATAAGGCTTTTTTTGGGCAGTGTTACTGTTGTCATCTTTTGCTATCCCTTTCTTACTTGCAATTATTTATTGCAAAAGAGCAGCCTACTTCTATTCACCTGTTAAAATTAGCCAAAAAACAGAAATCTTGAATGTTTTGTTCCTTTTCTAAATCCCAAGCTAGAGGAGAGGGTAAATTTTTTTCACACTTCCGTGTGATAATTTAAATTTTCAGTGTTTCTCTGGAAACTGCTAAGAAAGTGTTTTTTTGTCTCTAAAATTGAAAAAAATAGTCTTACTACTGGGCCAGGCCTGTTTCTGCTCTGCAAGGAAGAATCAGTCACAGTCTTGGTGCAAATCCTCTTTATTCTGGCATAATGATAGAGACTATCTCATTAGGTGTAATAGCATAGAGACTACTCAGTCAGCAGTTGCATTTTGCACAAAATCAAGAAATAACAGAATATTTCCAATATCAAGTTGTTAATTTTTTCCCATTAAACCTCACATATTAACCCCAACATTTCACTGATGGGGATTGTTTAGAGGAGTGTTGTCATCATTTTGTTATCCGGTTCTTACATGTAATAATTTATCAGTCACACACAAGAAATAGACTGCTTGCTTTTATGCTTCATTGTTTACATCCTTTCATTTCATTTTCAAGGCAATCCCAAGGGCAAGTCCTCATAGAACATTTTTTCAAAAGTGCCATGTTGTTCTCCTTGCAGGAGTCCCCAATCTACTAGGACACCAACACGGCAAAGTCAAAATATTTTGGTTATGTGGCCACCCCAGTGAGCCAGGTTCAGGATGAGCAGAACTGAGCAGATACTGTGTGGTATAATGGGTCACTGACTGAAAAGAGCTCCCTGCTGTCTCTGTGATGGCTCATAGGGCCTGAACAGAGTATATCCCATTAACTGTCTGATTACAGGGTAAGTTATATCACTGTCTATCACTGTCTGTTTTGAGGGTACACCCCTATCTGCTTACAGGGTAAATCCTTGGTGGGCAACAGGAAGGGAAATAAAGAAAAACATATTTTGGTTTCTAAAATGAAAAGAAAGAGCCACACCCATAATGCTACAATACCATCAGTAATGCTAACTATTCCACTGAACTGTGTTTCTCAATGGACCTTGGTCACTTTGGGGTCAGCCAGGGGAGAAAGGATTGAGCATCCCTTGGATAGCTCTTCTCTTGGGAAGTTGAGGTACAGACAGTACCCCCTATGGACTGCCACAGTGCCCTAGCATAAGTTGGGTGCTGGGTGGTGGTAGCTGAGCAAAGTGGATGAAGTGAAAGGATTTTAAAAGAGCAATAAAAGCAGGCATCCTTTTTTCTTTGTGAGATAAATAATTGCAAGTAGGAAAGGGACAGCAAAATGAAGAAATCAGCAAAAACAGTTCCCTAAACAAGTTGTATCTGTGAAACGTTGGGGCGATGCAGGAACTGGGATGCAAGAAGATTCAGGAAATGTTGTTTTTGTAGGCTTTATGCAAAAGTGGAGTGGTGAGTGGTGCACTGTGCCGTTCACCCAGTTTCTCAACCTCATTGTTATGAAGTCATAACGTAAGAAGAAAGTTGTAGCACTCCCTGGGTTTTAATTTACTTTTGGGCTATTATACCTGTAGTTGTGTTTTTGTTCAGCATCCTTGGTATTTCTGTGTCACATGATAATAACATATAAAAATAACAACAACGGAAGTTATGTCTGGTTCAGAAAAAGTTAATGTATTTAATTATATTATAATGAAGGTGCATGCATTAAATACTATAGGAGGGAAGAATGGGGGAAATATGCTGGTTAACTTTATGAAAAAACAGCAAAAGCAAACTTGAGTGACTATATTTCTATTTTTATGGGGATAATTCATATTTGCACCGAAGTAATGGCAAGTTAAGCATCATGAAAACAAGCTGTTGGATGTGCTTAGGGTCTAGTGTGGGACAACAAGGCTCAACAACATCACCACCTAATCTAACTATCCTTTTGGATGGTACACATGTAGGGGGCAACTGACGTATCTCATAGCCAGTTGCATCAAGTGAAGCAATGAATGCATCTTCTGTGCCCAGTAGCCAAATGGATCAACCTGAAATGGCTCAAGCTGTCCAAGATATTTTCCAAAGGAAAAGGCTGTGATTGTGTCTGTCACAAACCCACTCAGCAGGTCAGGCCCTCTGCTCCCACAGTGCCAACCTCCGAGCACAGTCCTGTGAACAGTTTCTCTAACAGAACAGGGTAACCCTCCTGTCGGTTTTGTGGGTTTGAATCAAACTTTGGTCTCAAGTTCTGGAGGGATTCAAACTGTGAACCTCTTGCTAGCATACCCAATGTACAGGATCAGATAATTCTGCTCTTTGGGGGAGACCAGATATCTTTCGCCTACGAGCACCTAACCAGGCGTACAAAGTGAACCCTTAAAAACTATATTAAAGACCTCAGAATAAACTCTTACCTTTTCCCAGTTTGGTAAAACCAGTAAGCTTTGTACAGTGTCAACTTTAACCATGTATGCTTCACTTGTCAAGAAAAAGAATTTCAGAGGCACACCAAGTAGTCTCTAAAGTAGAAGTTTACTTAAAGATAGATAAAAAAATGTAACATGTAAATACAGAACCATATATCACAAAAACATACAATCATTTAAAAGAACAAGGGTTAAAAAAAGTGTAAAATTCCTACCACCAGACAATTGGACTTATATATCTAATGTATCTCTTCTAATAGTGCTGATAGACAGATGTTGTTGTCAAGAGAGTCCACACATGTGTGTCTTAGTGGAAAACAGAATACTGTTTTAAAACTGGCTTTGCCAACCTCTTTGCATGAGGTCACCTAGCTCCTCCCTGTCAGAATATAAAAAATTATACACCAAGGATGTCTTATCAATCAGGATGTAACTTAATTAAGTGACATTTCAGCAAAACTCATTTTAAACATTATGACATTCTTTAAATAACATCTCCTCTTTGATCTCATGTAGCTCTTTTTCCCTGGACACATCAAAGAATCTTTTATGACTTCGCACTAAAGTGTCATAACTTGCTCTCTTCCTCTAAACGTTATAAAAGTTTATGATTTCCCATCCTAGCAGCTGACAAGTTACAACTGAGCTAGATAAACAGGGAATCCTTAATTTAGTCTCTTCTAGCCTATAATTATCTCCTGGCTGTTATCTTTTAGCTGAAACAGCATGTCTCATAAGAGACACTTCATAACACATTTTTATATTACAAAAATCATACAGCGATCAGAACCAGCTGTCCAAGTGTCACAATCCTCCCCACCTAGACTGAATTTGGGGGCTCTATCCCCTGCATGGGATGAGCTTTCCAAATCAGTTCACATCTCATAGACACAATACAGCCCATCAGAGTTCTGATTTTGGCTCCAGCTCTATGTAATATTGTCATATCATACCCTTGCAAAGCAAGACTCCATCTTAGCAATCTACCATTGTTTTTTCCCATCTTCGACAGCCAAATCAGGGGGTTGTGGTCAATCTGTAACACAAAATGCTGCCCATACAAGTATAGCTCTAATTTCTTTAGGGCCTACACTATGGCAAGACACTCTTTTTCCACAGTAGAGTATGCCTGCTCCCTGGGAAGTAACTTCTTACTCAGAAACACTACAGGGTGCTCTTTCCCTTGGCTGGATGTCTGACTCAGTACTGCCCCAATACCCACATCTGAGGCATCAGTCTGAACTATAAAGTGTATGCTATAGTTAGGACTTATCAAAACAGGAACACTGCACAGTGCCTTCTTCAATCTGGTAAAGGCTTTGTCACAGGCTGGTCCCCAGGTAATTTTCTTTGCATCCTTTTCTTTACCAGGTCAGATAGGGGAGCAGCCAGGGCACTGTAATTGGGTACAAATTTTTCTATAGTACCCTGCTGTCCCAAGAAAATGCCTGACCTGCTTCTGCATCTCTGGTCTGGGCCATGCCTGGATTACCTCTATTTCTATTTTGTTAGGATGGAGCTGTCCTCAGCCTACCACATGCATGAGGTATACCACCTCTCCCATAGCCACCTGGCACTTCCCAGCTTTGACAGTAAGCCCGGCCCTCTGTATCCTGCCCAGCACTTCCCTAAGGTGGGATAGGTGTTCCCCACAGCTGGCATTAAAGATGGCAGTGTCATCCAGGTATGCCACGGTGTACTCCTCAGCACCATTTAACACCTGGTTCACTAACCTTTGGAAAGTGGCCGGGGCATTCTTCATTCCGAAAGGCATTACCTTAAATTCAGATAAGCCTATCAGAGTGATGAAGGCTGACCACTCCCTAGCTCTGTCCATCAACTCTACCTGCCAATACCCCTTGGTCATGTCAATGGTTGTAAGGTAGGTTGCCCCCTCCCAACATGTCCAGGAGTTCATCCATCCAGGGCATCTTGTGGGCGTCTGACTGTGTGACTGCATTCAGTCCACACAGAAACAAGTAGAGCCATCTGGCTTGGGCACAAGGACTATGGGTGAGGCCCAGGGGCTGTGGGATCTCTGAATCACCCCTAAATCCAGCATCTTCTCCACTTCTTTCCTAATGTCCTTTTGGACAGCCTCTGACACCCGATATGCTGTCCGCCGTATGGGAGTCTGTGTCCCTGTCTCCACATCGTGAGTTGCTAAGGGGGTTAGTCCAGGCTTGGTGCTAAACAATGGGGCAAAGTCTGCTAAAACCTCCCTTACTTCCTGGATCTGGTCTGGGGCCAGCTGGGGAGACAATTTTACTGCCTCCACAGAGGACTCCCGCTTGCTTTCTTCCAGCAAGTCCAGAAGGGGATCTCCTTTTTCCATCCCCTCCCCAGGATTACACACTGCAAACACCATGTCAGCCCTATTTGCATATGGCTTCATCATGTTGACATGGTACATCCTTTCTGTCTGTCTTCGGTCAGGTAACTCTATAATACAGTTCATGTCATTTAACTTCCTAACTACTTTGCATGGTCCTGCCCACTCAGCCTGTAACTTGTCTTTCTGGACCAGAATAAGAACCATGACTTCCTGACCCACCATGTATGAGTGTGCTCTGGCTCTGAAGTCATACCACACTTTTTGTTTCTGTTGGGCAGCTGCCAGGTTGCTCTGGGCTGTCCCCATAAGTTTCTTCAGCCTTTCCCTAAACCTATGAACATAATCCACAATGGGAGTTCCCTGGGTGGCATGCTTGCCTTCTCAGTCCTCCCGGATAAAGCCTAGGGGCCCATGTACCCAGCGTCCATATAAGAATTCAAAGGGGGAAAATCCTGTTGACTCTTGGGGCACCCCCCTGTATGCAAACAACAGGTGGGGAAGGTATTTCTCCCAGTCCCTCCTATGCTGTTCAGCAAACGCCAGGAGCATTGACTTCAGGGTACCATTGAATGGGTGATACGGTGTTGTGCATCTCTGTACCACCCCACACATCTCCCATAAACATTTCATCAGGTCCAACATGAAGGAACCCCCTTGATCAGTGATAACCTCCTGCAGAAACCCAACATGGGAGAAAATCCCAAGTAAGGCATCTGCCACTTTGTCTGTCCTCAGTGAGGATAGGGTGACTGCCTCTGGGTACCGGGTGGCATAATCCACCACAGTCAGGATGAATCTCTTCCCTGAGGAGCTGGGAGTATTTAAAGGCCCCACAATATCCATTCCCACCCTCTGGAATGGCTCCTCCACTATGGGCAATGGAATCAGGGTGGCTTGGGTTTTCTTGCCACCTTCCCTATTTCTAGGCACCAGTGACAAGACCTGCAATACTTCTTCACCTGCTGGGTGAAGTTAGGCCAATAGAAATTCTGGGCCAACTGATGCATAGTGCGCGCGATTCCCAGATGATCAGACAAGGGAATATCGTGTGCAAGCTTGAACAACTGCTCATGATACCCCTGGGGAACGACAAGCTGCCTGCCTAGAACCCTTCCCTCTGTCTGCACAGCCTGAGTATACATAAGTCCATTTTCCCAACAAACCTTATGTTTGCTGTCACCTCCCTGTGCCTCATCAGAGTCTGCCCAAGTCCTCAGCTTCTCTAGACTAGGGTCACTTCTCTGAGCACCTGCAAACCCCTCACACAATCCCAAGGCATGGGACAGGTCCCTTTCAGTCAGTAAACTAGGATCCCTAGCACTAGCATCAGGGCAGTCAGGATTGCTGTCAGTCCCAACCCTCTGACAATGGGACACCCCTCCCTCTTTGGAGTAACCCTCTGTAGCTGTGTGGCTAACTGCTACTGGGGAAATTTCTACCCCCTTTTCATTAGTCTCCATATCAGGAGACACAGGCTGGGGAACCAGCCTCTCAGTGCTTTCCACAATGGCTTCTGTAGGATTCAGGGAACTATAATTGTCCCTTGCCACTTGGCTATGGGTAACTGCACACACCATCTCCTGTTTGAGATTGTTGCCCAGGATCACATCCACTGCTAAGGTTTGGGCTACAGCCACTTGTTGCACAGTTCCCCCTGTTTCACCCTAGCCTAGGAGAACACTAGCAAGGGGCAATGTTTCTCCCCACCAATAAAGTCTTGTACAGTGACGTATTTTTTGGGTATAAGCTGACCAGGCTGTACCAGATCCCCTTTTACAAATGTCAGGGATGCCCTGTGTCCCTTTACCCTTGTGTCTGTACACCATTCACCATGACTGGGTGCATGTGTTCCCTCATGTTCACTGGCATGCTTCCAGGAACACACAAACAACCCATTACTTTCATAGCCCCCAGCTGTGTATTGTTCACCTTTTTGGGACACTGTCTGGAAATATGCCCAGTTTCTTTATACAACTAATATTCATTTCTTCTCTCAGAGAAACATTTTCTCTGAAATCTGGGGCTAACTGGTTTTGGTGGTGGCAGTGAGGGTTTTAGCTTCCCTGAAGGCGCACTTTTCCCTTTCTGTGCTGCCACACCCACCCCATTCACTCTCAGAACAGATCTGCTCTTGGCATAGCGGTCTGAGAGTTCAGCAGCCTCTTGCACTGTTTTGGGATCTCAGTCCTCCAGCCAGGTTTTCAGCTCTGCTGGGCATGCCCAGAAAAACTGTTATAACAAAATCACATTTTCAATTTTATCAACAGAGTTTGCTTCAATTCCTTCCCACCAACGTTTTAAAAACTGACATTTCATGGCTAGCTCCTCGTAGCTCATGTCAGGGCTTCTCCTGAGCTTATGGAATGTAGCTGTGTAGGATTCAGCAGTTAATTAAAATTTTTTTAACAGTGCAGCTTTAAGTTTGCTGTAATCATCACTGTCCTCATTGTCCATTTGACTCAATACATCCTGAGCTTTCCCAGTAAGTAGTGGGGATATCTGAAAGCTCCAGGACTCTCTAAGAATTTTAGCCTGAATACAAACTTTTTCAAAAGAATTTAAAAAGGCATCCATATCTTCCCCCTCTTTAAATTCGGCTATCAATTTAGAATTCAGTTTGTAACCCAGTCCTGTAGTCCGAGTTAAACCCAAACCACTTACCTGCTCTGTTGCTGCTGGTTGGAGTCGTAGCTTCTCCAGTTTGCATTTCCTCTGGTGCTTACGCTCCTCATGGTCTGCGTCTCAGCGTTCTAGCTCTGCCTCACAGTCTGCCTCTCACTGTTCATGGTCCCACTCCCTCTGGAACTCCAGCTCCATTCTGCGCAACTTAATTTGCAACCTGAGTACTTCTGGATCCAGGATACTGGTGACCTTCCCCTACTGCTATGGCCCTTCACTGACAGTGGCCCTGTTGCCCTCCTCATCAGATCTGGATGCTGTACTGGCTGTTAGCCCTTCCACATTCAAGGTTTGGTCCCTTACAGTCACTGTCTGTGACTCGGTGCTCTGGGTATCTGCTACCACCAGGGCATCCACATGGTTCTGTTTGCTGGCTTTCACCTCGTACGGGACACCTGTGTCCTTGCACAACTGCTTTAAGTAGTCTACAGTGTGCCTGCTGTAGTTAGAAGCCATCTTCTTCCCTTACTATGGCTACTCTGACTTGCACTTTAGAAAAAATAAATAAAATGGGTAGGAAGTTGACTGTATGCCAAGTGATATAGTTCTGTCTCTTTTTTTAAAAATAAATTACTGCCTTTTTCTTTCTTTGCAAGTGAGCCGACGGTCTCAAGCTGACACACTGAACAATAAAAGCTTGTAATACCAGAATTTATCACACCGCTGCCAACCAATCTGTCACAAACCCACTCAGCAGGTCAGGCCCTCTGCTCCCACAGTGCCAACCTGGGAGCACAGTCCTGTGAACAGTTAACAGAACAGGGTAACCCTTCTGTCAGTTTTGTGGGTTTGAATCAAACTTTGGTCTCAAGTTCTGGAGGGATTCAAACTGTGAACCTCTTGCTAGCATACCCAATGTACAGGATCAGATAATTCTGCTCTTCGGGGGAGACCAGATATCGTTCACCTACGGGCACCTAACCAGGCGTACAAAGTGAACCCTTAAAAACTATATTAAAGACCTCAGAATAAACTCTTACCTTTTCCCAGTTTGGTAAAACCAGTATGCTTTGTACAGTGTCAACTTTAACCATGTATGCTTCACTTGTCAAGAAAAAGAATTTCAAAGGCACACCCAGTAGTCTCTAAAGTAGAGGTTTATTTAAAGATAGATACAAAATGTAACATGTAAATACAGAACCATATATCACAAAAACATACAATCTTTTAAAAGAACAAGGGTTAGAAAAAGTGCAAAATTCCTACCACCAGACACTTAGACTTATATATCTAATGTATCTCTTCTAATAGTGCTGATAGACAGATGTTGTTGTCAACAGAATCCAAACATGTGTGTCTTAGTGGAAAACAGAATCCTGTTTTAAAACTGACTTTGCCAACCTCTTTGCATGAGGTCACCTAGCTCCTCCCTGTCAGAATATAACAAATTATACACCCAGGATGTCTTATCAATGGAGGTAAATTAATTAAGTGACATTTCAGCAAAACTCATTTTACAAATTATGACATTCTTTAAATAACATCCCCTCTTTGATCTCAAGTAGCTCTTTTTCCCAGGACATATCAAAGAATCTTTTATGACTGCGCACAAAAGTGTCATAACCTTCTCTCTTCCTCTAAACGTTATAAAAGTTTATGATTTCCCATCCTAGCAGCTGACAAGCTACAATTAAGCTAGATAAACAAAGGATCCTTAATTTAGTGTGTTCTAGCCTGTAATTATCTCCTGGCTATTATCTTTTAGCTGAAACAGCATGTCTCATGAGAGACACTCCATAACGCTTTTTTATATTACAAAAATCATACAGCGATCAGAACCAACTGTCCAAGTGTCACAGTGTCCTCTTCTGTTCTTCTGTTGCTTTTAAAGTAAGGACATTCTGAGCAGTGCCCACTCGCTCCTATTAGTGCTACCCTTGCAGAAATAATTATATGAACTGTTTTCATGCTGCACCCATAAAATTACCCAAGTGATATGAGTGCTGCAAATATGATTTAAATGTTAAATTGGAACCGATAGTATGCATATGGCATGCGTGCAGCAAGCAAGTGTGGAAACCATGATTTTTATGTTAAATTGGGAAAGACTGCATGCATGTAGCATAAGTGTAAAAAGCAAGTGGTCACTGATGACTGCACATGTAAAAGTTAAGTGACTTGCTCAGAATCACACCATACACAAGGGGGGGTTGATGAGATTCAAACCCAAGTCTTCATGCCTCCAAGTCACCTGGCTTGTAGTTCAAGTGCCTTTAACCACTAAGCTATACTGTCTGCACACATGTGGCTCACTTGAACTTCAATACATACTGTATCTGAATACATCTGCACGCATGCAGCATGCTTGTAACCACTGTTATGCTTTTCAGTTTTCTTCTCTCCCTCATCTCAGTTTCACAGTTGAGCTATAGCACACATACTAAAGGAAACACATGTTTTTTCCCACAATACACAAACATACCCATAAAACCACTTAATTACTTCTGTCTGGTCTGTATTTCTTCTATTTTCTCTTCATAGTTTGGAGTGCTTCCATGCAAACAGACTTAAGGTGCAAACACAAAAGTAGCAATAACTCAACACACATCCACATGGCCAGTCTCCCCCCCATGCACACACACTGTAGCGGGTATGGCCATGCTGCTACATACAACACACCAAATATAGATATAAGTAAAAAGTCTCTTACTTGAATACTATGGAGCCAGAGGCATGAGTCTTTAAGAGATGATGTCCATGGGTCAGAGTACTGGAGCGTACCCACTTGAGATGAATGGAGCTATTTTTTTATTACTATTTTATATGTTATGATGGTGAGTTGGAGAATAATGAAGGCCACTGTTCTACTAACAAGGCCTATGTTAGTTAAGAGATGGCCTTCATTAATTTCTAACTCTCCATCAATAATGTATAAAATAGTAATAAAAAGTACTCCCATTCATTTCAGTAGTGCACACCCCTGCAGTCTCCATTGCCCTTTGTCATAATGTGGCTGAGCTTGGGGATGTGGAGGTCAACTTCACTTGGGAGGGCATAATCCTGACTATAGTGGGGCTCTAATAGTCTGTACATATCATACCGCTTAACTGTCCGTGAATGCAAGGGACAGCTCTAGAATGTCTGTAACATCTCTAAAAGGTACCAATTATTTGTTTTGACTGAAAAGTGATATGTAAATCAGGAAAAATTCATAAGATTCATCTGTATTTACCCCGGAGCAGTGCATCAAATTTGGGCTTAAACCCACCCAGACTAAGCAATTTGTTTCCTCACTGAAGTTCTGACCCTCTCCACACAAAGAACGTTGTCCCGATTTTTCTCCCCAATTCCATTCCATTCAATATCCATCCCCTATGGGTCATGAAGCTGCCCAAAGGTGAAGAAACATGAAAACACATCAATATTTCAGTCCTTTCTCCTTCCCCATTTCCCCTGTAAAAAAAAAAAAAATTATTTACCTTTACTTACCTGGCCATATGGCCAGAACATGCAGCCTGGTGCAGTGTGCCACCAGCCCAGTTTTCAGTCTGCTCCCCAGCTCTCCTTCTGACAGAAGCTGGATGCTAGAACCAACCATCACAGGTCCCCACCATGTTCCACAACCAAGTCGCCTCACCAACTGAACCCGTGCAACCTGGGTTGCTTGCTTCTTGCCTGGTTGCTGCTATGGCTGCTGCTGCACTGCACTGATCAAGGCCTATGAAGGCCATCCACACCACTGTCACCACTACTGCTAAGCCTAGCTTGCTGCCATGGGGGGTCTGTGCTGTTTTTAATTTTTTGCAAGGCAAGCCTAGTAGAGTAAATTGGTAGCCTAGTCTTTAGTTAGCTTCTAGTTCACTCTCTGCCCTTTCAGCCACCAGGGGAGATGGAGACTCACTATGAGCAGACCAACAAAAATATGTTGCCATAACACTGCTATTGAGAGTTCAGTGCTCACTGACACCTCCAAGCTGTAGTGCGCAGTCTGTCCACACTGTGTCGGGAAAGACAGTGTCACACTTGCAAGACTCATGTGCTCTTTCTTGGATGGAGCTCATCCACATCACATGTGATTGTGCCCCCGCTAATAGGTGGAGAAAGTGGGCAACACAATACAGACACAGTTGAGTCAGGAGTGCAACTGCAGCGTGAGCACACACAGGCTGGGGGGGCATTTATTGTACAAAAGATTAAATCCAAATTTAATGGCATTATTGCCACACCATAAGAACAACCTAGGCACAAATATGGGAGGGGGTAGCAACTGCCCCTCCTGCCCTACCTAAATGGCAACCCTGCTTAATGGTAGAAATTCATTCTCGGGTGCTAATGCACTGGTTTCCACTGTGTTCTGAGGTACTGTATCTCCATGTTTCATGATGTGTCCTGATCATCATGTGGGTTAGTGTCCTGGTTGTCCCTCATTTTGAGTGTCCATGTCCCTCACTTCAGTGACAAAAAGTGAGGTATTGTGCATGCTTCCAAGACCCTACTCAGCACAAAGAGTGGTGAGCATGGCCATAGTGTATATGCTCAATACAGAATCACAAATGGAAAGTAAGTGAGATGAAACAGTCATGGAGAAACACATTTGTAGCTAAATATGCATAAGGGATTTGCATCGTTCAAATCAAAAAGGATAGACTTCACAACACAGAGGCTTCTCTTCATACATCTGGAATGGGGGATGTTGACTGGCTATATCCTAGGCATTTAATGCAGTAAGCAAACAATACTTTATAAATTAATGGTGATTTAATGACAAAAATCCATAGCCATTAAACAACTTGCAAAATGATCAGAATTAATGAGTTTACCTAATTTTTTATGGGAATTCAAATCAAAATGTATTTTAATGACACTAATTGCTAGCAGTAGTATAAGAAACAGAAGCTGATGTGTTTTTTTAGATGAGATTTGCACCAGATCAGCTGCTGTAGACATGGCAAGCATGCAGCATGTGAACCTGATGGGATGTTTAAATGATGTTCACACCGGCTTAACTGCTGCTCTCATGTCAAGCGTGGAACATGTGAACCGGATGTAATTTTTAGAAGATGTTCACACCAGCTTACCTGCTGTGTCAAACTTGCAGCATGTGAACCAGATTTGCTTTTTAGACCTGGTTCACTTAGGATCACTTTGTGCAACTGCATGCAAACATTGCACAATTAAGCAAGTGGCATGCATTCTGCATGTACACAGAACACCTATATTTCTGTAAGGGTACTGTCCATAACAAATATTTCTTCCCAATCTATAACAGTGGAATCAGACCTGCCAGATGGAATTCCCTGTGTCTTATGACCTTCTCTCCCAGCCAAGAGTATCACCAGTCCCCGCATGTAACTAGTGAGCTTATCATATAGCTCTTGTTCGACATGAATCACTCTGTGGCTATCTGTAGCCATATGAAGGCTCTCACATTTGAACTGGGGATTCAGCATAATTGCAGAAATGTGGCTATGACTATCCAGCACTTTTGCAAACCTTGCATCCAGTTCAGCTTGCAGTTGTTCAACAAGCACAGCTGCACTATCTGGAATAGACCTGTTTTTCTCTACATAGCTCTCCATGCATACTTTCAGAATATGCTCTGCTGGAATCACCAAACTCAGAGTGGCAGTGGACATACTTAGATCATGGGTGCTCCTCTCAAATGGCCCAAGTACTCTCACCATGGCATCATCCAGTGACCACTCATGGTGACCTAATACTCTCACTCCACTGCCATGTCATGAAGTGCACACTTCCATTCTAGCACTCTAGACAGCATCAGGTATGATGAATTTCATTTTGTACTGACATCCTGTATCAATTGATGTTGAGACAGATCAAGGCGTTGTTGCACTTCTCTCAGTTTGTTAGTCACCTTTACAGAGTGATGAAAATGGGCACAGATGGAGCATGTTATGGGGACAGTCTTGCTAGTCTAAGTACTATGATGTAGCACAGATGTGACTACTAGATTCAAAGTGTGGACAAAGCAATGAATCCTGACAAAACTTCTGTCAGCAACTGCTTTCATCATATTTGCTTCATTACCTGTAATGAAAAAACAACATGTAGATTGGTACCAATTGTCTATGATTGCAGCATGTGTTGGATGGATACAAGGATATGCCAGGATATTTGGTGACTTGTGTGGTCTTTCTCCATTAGCCCAACATTTAGAAGAGCAGACTTGGAGTGACTGCCAGATTGTGGAGGAATGAAGGGACGGCCAGTAACACAGGGATAGAAGGAGGCATCCACAACAGGAAACAGGGAGTTTTGCACACAGCAGTGTGCAGTCAAGTAGAGATATGCATGCATAGTGTTTGTACTGCTCCAGATGCCTGAGGTGCAGTGGAGTACAGTACAAGTCACATTAAACTGCTCCCCCAACTCACTGGTTTAGCATTTTCAGTGAGTTGCTTAATGTGTGCACTTCTCACTGCAATTAATTATAAAGAGTTACTTAATGGTTTGTCTGTTAGCTGCCAATCAGTTGCAGCTCACTGAAAACTCTTATTCAGTGCAGTCCACTAAAGAGTGCACACATTAAACAACTCATAAAAATGCTGTATTGTACAACTGGAGCCAGATATCGCTGCAGTGAAATCAGGCTCCAGTTCTCTAGCTGTGTGTGAAAAAAATGGGAATTCTGCCTGTCCTTCACATTGCTTTAGCAGCTGTTACAGGGACCCAACGCCTGCCTGATTGCCTCAAATAAATCCCTGGTGGCTAGTGGTACCACCATCATCTGCCTGCCAGAGGAAAAGAAAGAAAATCACCCCGCCCAAGTCCCATAATACTGTATAATACAGTACACTACTGTAGTGTCCCCCCAATCACCAAATCCCAATCTTCAATACTGTACTTTTTGCTTAAATTACTGATGGTCTAGTGGTCCCTTCTGCAACCCTTCCCCATCCCAACAGGTAATATCCCACACCACTCTCCCTATCCCCAAAAAGAGCAGACCGCCAGCACAGCCCTCCTCTCCATGGCTGGCAGCCCACTGAGAAATTAATGAATGAGTGCATGCTGGCCAAGCACACACTCATTCATTAACATCCCAGCAGGCTGCTGGTCGTGGAGGAGAGGATGGCTGTGCCAGTGGCCCACTCCTTTTGGGGATGGAGAGAGCAGGATGGGATATTACAGTACCTTTCATGATGAGGAGGGGTTGTGGGAGGGACCACTAGACCACCAGGAAATTAAGTAAAATGTACAGCATTGAAGATCAGGATTTGGGGATTGGGGGTACTACTGTACTGTACCTGTACCACTAGACCATCAGCGAAAACAAATATATTTTGCAGTACTTTTAGGGTGATTGGGATGGGATCAACTGGGGATCATGGGTCTGCTGCATACAGTACTGTACAGTACATGCATCTACTGTACAAGTACTGTACTTCCGGTTTGCCGTTCTCTCAGAGGTGACTCGCTGTACTGTACTGTCGCTCAGCAAATAAAATATACATGAAACATATGGTACAGTACAATACTGTACTGAATAAATAATATACTGTACACTAATCAGTGAGTGAGTGAGTGAGACGTGGGACAGTGGCATAGGTAGTTGAGTTCAGAGCTAAGCAAGAGGCAAGATGGCAGATACTGTAGTGCTGGAACTATGTACAGCACAGTACTGCACTGCAAATGCATTTGGGAAAATGCATTATATGACCATTGGAGTGGGAGCTGAAGTGAATTGCATAGTGACTGGAACTGCATTGCATGTGAGCTGATGGCTAGTTAAAAAAGAGTTTGTGTCTTTAGCGTTTAGAATTGCCACTGCATTAGCAGCACAAAAAAAAAGCCAGAGCAGTGAGCTCAAGGAACAGTTTAATGTGACTTGTACTGTACTCCCCCCACAGCCTGCAAGAGCAGTGTGGCAATTGCCATTCTCACACCTTCATATATCCTTGGCACCACAGTGCATAAAAATGTAGAACGTGATGGGAGCTGGTACTGTGCCTGCAAGTGCTACAGAAATCTATGAAAACCAGAGTATTCCACAATTGAAAAGGGTTGCAGATCCAACACCATCTTTTCAGTTATGAGCTGTGTGATGTGTTGAGCTGTTGGATGGGATGACTCGTACATGGCTCTGTCCTGGAGTGCTTCCACTATTGGCACTGAGCGTGAATAGGGGAATGTTCCACACTTGCCAGATGGTGTGCAAATAGGGAACTGGTGCTTGGTGGGAGTGCTGTGGGGAATGGAGGGGGAAGGAATGGTAGCAGCAGTTTTTTTTCAGATGCAGACTGATCTGTGGCATTGCTAGTGCCACCAGCACCACTGTCTGCATCGTCACAACATCACAATGAGATGGGTCTGATGGAACTACAAGCACAGACCCTGACACTTTAAAAACCTGGGGATGCTTACCTTTAGGTGGTTCATTAAGGAGGTTGTTGTTAAATTTGCCAGAGATTCACCCCTACTTATAGTTGTACTGCACAATGTGCACATTACCTTTTTGTTATCTTCTTTTAGTAATGTGAAATACAGCCATAGCATGTTCTTACTACTCCTGACACCACTCATGTGGCTAGTGCCACCAGTACCACCACCACTCTTGTGGACCCCACTAGCCTTTCTTGTTTGAACCTGCACCTGTGGGTTTTCCCTTGGCACCATTGGTGCCCCTTCACCTCCTCTACTTGACTGTTCAGTCTAGGATGGAGCCTGCTGAACAAAGTGCTGAAGGGTGACTTGCCAAGTTTTTTTTTGGTGGGAGAGGCTAGAGCCATATTCTTCTTTCTCCTGCTACTGCAGCCTCAAGAGGTTGAGTTTTTTTGGCCACCCAACTTTTTTGCTTTATGGCTTTTAAGGCACTCCCATACTCTGCCTCATCATCAAAGCTGCTTAGGTTAGCCTCCTCAGATGATGTGTCAGTGGGCAAACCTCCTGGTGGAAAGGTCTCAGACCCAAATGAGTGCACCACCTCCTTATCTGCACTGATACGTTTTACAGTAGAGGAGACAGGTAGAGAACCAAGAAGTGTCACGGTAGGGGTGGACACAGTAGTGGAAATAGTTGTGCAACTGGCTGGGGTCACAGTGGTAGTAGTGGCCAGTGTAACAGTAGCAGTACTGGTGGTCACCATGGTTACAGTGGCCGGTGTGGTCTGGGTTACAGTGGCAGAAGTCATCTCAGTCACAGTGGGAGGAGTGATCTCATCCACAGTGGTAGCAGTGGATCGAAGGGCTACTGTTGCAGCAGAAGTTGGGATACTGGTAGTCTCAGTGGATGGGTGGTGGTTCAGAGCAGTGGTGATTATTAAGGAAGATGGTGGCAGTGGCAAGGCATGAAAAGAACACATTCACATTGGTAGTATCAGTGACAGTTAATGACAATGTCCTCCTAACAGCACTACTATTACTTTGAAGGCTATTTTTTCTTTTTTCCCCTAGTGTCACCTAATGACATACTGGTGCTGGTGGAGACTGCAGGCTTTGATGGGGTAAACATAATTTTGTATGGTGAAAGTACCCTGATCATCGCTCTGAAGTATGCTCACCATCTCCTGCTGCTTGCTGCTGTATACCTGCTGTAGCTTTGCTGGGGCTGCTGGACCAACTACATTTTCTGGCATGGTTGTATTCATCACAGGAAAATGGATTACATTTTAAATTATATTATAAAATATTGTCACTCAAGCTACTGCAGCAATACTGAGCTAACTAATTTTGCTGTCAAGTAACAGTCAAGTCTAACTAAATTCTCAGAAAACAAATATTTTTTTAAATTTCTTCTTGGACACATAGCCACAGACTTAGAAAAATGCCTTGAAAGCACAACCATCCACACACACACACACACCAAAAAAGCAGCTAGCTGAATCAGTGGGAGTCAGCTGATTAGTCCCACCCTACTAGCTATGGTGCACTCGCACTTGCTTAAGTGGCCATGGAGGGACCCAGTCGTGGGTTACTCACAAGAAGATTTCTGATAATAAATTTAAATTGCAGTATATTTATTATGAAAGCAAATCACTGCAGCTGTTCTGAGTTGACAAGTCTCGCTGTCAACTAATAGTCAAGCTTGACTAAATTCTCAGAAAAAAAAAATAGCTCTAAATATTTCTTCTTGGGCATGAAGCCAAGCTGCCACCAATACTTGAAAAAAATGCCCCTCAGCAAATTGCATTTCAGTTAGACTACTTGTGTCATTCTTTATTTCAGATGACATCTAAATTACAAAGCCTTAAAGAGCAGCTCTCTATTACAATAAAAAGCCTAAAAAACACTAGATTTACACAAATTACCTTTTAACTTTATTGTTTTCTAGTTGTTATTTTTTTACTTCCCCTGCTGTTGGTCTACTAAATGTTGTAGCTAATGCAGTAATTTTTTCATCCTGGCTTTCAAAATGTACCTGAGTCTCCCCTACTAACCACACAATTGCTGTTTGTGACATCAAAGGCTGTTGTCATGGTGAGCACTATGATATCATAAACAAAGGCATTATAAGATTAACAGGGGAGATACACATGTTTTCTATACAGACTTTCTAGATGGACTACCAAGAGGTGTTTTAAAACTTGGAAAGGAACACTAAAAATGAAAAAAAAATGTATCCTCTAGTCAATTGTAACAGCTGAAACATCTTATTTATGAAAGCACATACTAAAGTTCAGAGTTGCTCTTTAAATTTCTAATCGAAGTAAACCCCTGCAAAACCTTCCTTACACTACACTGCAGGTTTAAATCTCATTTGTTTAGTACAGTGTGTACACACACACTCACACACACCACACACCCTGTGTGTATGCACACTGTGGGGACCTGCCTCTCTCTCTCTCTCTCTCTCTCTCTCTCTCTCTGTCTCTCTCAACAAACACTAAACAGACCCTTTATTTTCACTTTTTTAAAAGCCTAATTTTCACCCTACAGTGTAAAACTTGAGCCTCTCTAGTTGGGACTTAGAGTGGCAACAAATGTTTTAGTCTAGTTTTAACAAGTGGGATGGAAGTATAGAGAGGTAACAAAAGGTTTTGTCTAGTTTTAACAAGTGGATGGAAGTAGTTTCTTTCTTTGTAACAGCACAAGTCAAAGAGCATAGCTTGTTCTTAATTTCAAGCACTTATCCTCCAATCCCCCTCAGCCCCCCCCTTATGCCTAGCATGGAGAGCCTAGCTATGACCAGGTTTTTGTAGCACTTATCCTTCTACAGCTAGTTAACAAAGATATGAGTTACTGTAATCTCAAAAATCATTTTATCCTGTGAGTATTGTCTGCATAGGTATTCTTTACTGTTCCCTGTGCTATTGTGTTATGCTATATCGTATTGTATTTTTGGCCAACTGTATGTAGTTTTTGCCTGTTGTTACCCTGTATTCATTACCATACCTCCCATTATCCATTTCCCCAGGACGCATCTGGAAGTGAGCAATTTGCCCAGTATGTCTTCCTGGTGAAACTCTTGAATAAATAAGTAAATAAATAAATGTCATCTGTCTCTCCTGCCTGAAACTTCTGCAAATGTTGGGTCACATAACCTGCCTTCAGTGAGCTTCCAAAGTGGCCTCTGTTTGTACAGGAAGTCTCAGGAGCTCCTTAACTCCCACTGAACAGCAAAACACCAAATAGCCATGGATAGCATGGATTATTCATTTTTCTTTCCATATAACACATACCCTATTATGTGTAGCATTCAGGAAATGCTGTTTGTTACTCACACACACCCTAATCTCTGGTAATTTGTCCCACTTTCTCACCCTTTGGACCCTAGCAGGACCACATGCTGCCCTGGTTCCTACCCATAAGAGCAGGGGGCAGAGGTTATGATAGAGGGAAATATAGATTAACAATTTTGGTTAACAAGCTTAAGGGAAAATACCCCAATTAGAAGCTGGTGCCTCAAAATATAAATATTCACAATTATTTTAATAGGCCTTGCCTTGTGAATTCCTATGCTCCAGTTTTAAAGGAAAACTACACCCTCCTATCTTGTAAATTTTTATTGTTTCTATGTCAAGAGGCAACTCTTTTTGTGTAGCTATTAGGGATATAAGTTATTGTTTTAGTTTATTTTCACTGTTCATACTGTTCTCTGTAACTATCCTGGGGGTCTCCATTTTCTGGTTGTTGAAACCTAATTGTCCCTGAGAGCTGCATTTGCATATAAGAACATGTTTCACAACTGTTTAGACACAACAGTGTGCCTGTCTGCTTAATCATAGTTCAACAAAACAAGTTGCAGCAAGGTATGAAATACCACATTTATATTCAGTTAGCTTTGCAAACTGTCTGAGTTGTAATACAGAGGTTTTATCTTTGAAGTACATTCAGTTTGTGTGTTTCCAGAGAGTCTTTTCAGGATATTTGTATTTCAGCATAGAGATACATGGTATAATTTTGTGCTATGATGTCATGTTCTCATATCCTATTGGAGCTCTCATGGACAATGAGATTTCAACAACCATAAACTGGAGGCCCCCAGGATAGTTACAGGGGACTGGTGTGAACAGTGAAAACAAACTGAAGAAAATATGTATATCCCCAACAGCTTCCGGAAAAGAGTTGTCTGTTGACATGGAAACAAATAAAATTTACAAGATATCAGGATGTAGTTTTTCTTTAAGGGCAGAATGTCAACATAAAAAGTCAATCTGCCAAGAAATCATTACCATTATAGCAAGTACGCACATAATTTGGTTAAAGACAGTTTGGGACCTATATCATCCATGGTTAAAATATAATTAGTTTAAATAAGCAACTAAGCATTAAAGTAATTCTAAAACATATAATCTATAACATATATACAAAAAAAAATATTTAAAGGTCCATAACTAAACTATAGCCATAAGTATTAGCAAGGCACCCAGCCCATGTTCATTTTACAAAATGTCCCAAGGAAAGAAAAACATATACAAGAATCTCACAGAAAGTAAATTCATGGTAAATTATATATTGAAAAGGGTTCAACACTCCTCAAATCCTGCCAAGAAGTTGTTTTTGTTAAATTCAGAGTCAAGATGGAGAAATTATTTTTGTAGTCTTCTTTGAAGCTTATAGTTATTTGTTATTTGCAAAGTGGTAACGTTTCTTAAGCATAGGACCCCAAGGACCACAATGCTTTTAAAGGTTCTGAAGAATTAAAAAGGTTTTTGGAAACACATGAGGATATCCACTTAGGATAGGGTAGATAAAAATTTTACCTTATGGAGAAAATAATACCTCAAGATGCACAGCTTATTTCTTGGGGATTGTAACCATATTGGAGAAACAACTGCAGAGTGTGTAAGCAATGTCTACAGCTTTATTCTTCCTCCTAAGAAGTCCATGCAGAGGTAGATTAAAACATCCAGGCCACATCTGTCTTCAGGGTCTTTTATGTGGACTCTCCCCAGAGTTCTTATGCTCTCCCAATCTCCCCGTCTCTCTAGATAAAGACCTCCTTCCTCTATGGTTCTTCACTATCCACATACCTGCAATGTAAAAGAAAATACATGCTCCATTGAACGCAGAATTATGCCATTTATGCAAAGCAGGGACCCCCCAGTCCCAGGTAGTGGGGATACACCTTTAAATAAGGCAAATAAGCATGCCAGCACATGCAGTGCAATAGTAGCTTCAGCTACAGATTGCTTCTGTTCAAGTCCCCACAGTGGTTTAAGGTTCTGAGCTGCAAACCTGGAGACCGGAGTTTGAATCTCTCAGCCCCCACTTACACACTGTGTGACCCTGAGCAAGTTCCTTAACTTCTTTGTGCCCCCAGGTCACACCTGTAAACAAGCTTCAGCTTAATGTGTCTGTCCCGGCAAAAAAATAAAAAATAAAAAAAGTCTCCTCAAAAAAACAGAAAAGACCCAAAAGTCATAAAGCACCAAATCTCTCCATCGCTCTCTGAAGCTCATAAAACAAGACCAAAATGCATGCCATTAACACAGTTACTTTTCCTGTTCCCATTCCAAACTAATAACAAGTCCTGGGAATATATCTTGAGCTGATGGGTTGATATGGTGATCCTGCTATACTTCCAGCTGCTGAGTGCACACATGCAGCTACAGTACAACCAACACTGCTTCTCAGCTGCCTCTCATCCTAAAAGTGTAAAACTTAACTTCTTCTCCTAAGAACCCTATAGCCTTGTATCTATACAACAGAATACAATAGCCAGAGCTACAAAAAAGCAATAGTAAGCTGTTTAAAGGCACTCTGAAAATGCAGAACTGCACAAGAACAGGTGAGCGACTGAGCAGAGTGGAGCTGCATTATGGCCATCTTGCTGCTCCACCATGTCCTCTTATTTATTCTATAAGAAAATCCCAAATTAAGAATTTTTTTGCCCATGGAAATCTTGACTGTCCTATACCCATCCCATGAGAGTTTATACTCCCCCTTCTTGGAACTTAACCCCACAGCTGTTGGGACTTCAATCCAAGCTTATGGTAGTGACCACATCATAGCCAGCAACCCTAACCGCTGGGCCATCCAGCACTCTTATGTCTCTAAGCAGTTCAGTCCACTTATACCTCAACTCCACCCACCACACATGGTACAGCCCCCCACCTTCTTGGTACATCCCACTGTTTCCAATATACTCTCTTTCACTGTTGCTGCTAGAATGTGTTCCCACCTTTGTCCTATGTAACCCCCATTAGACACCCCCTTGACTCCCTGAAAATTTCATATTACTGCTCCCTGTAAATACTTAACTTTATTAACTCTCTTCCTAATTTTCCCATCCTTTGAATATCCAAACAAGCATACTCTGATTTATATATTTACAGCCAATGCTATTTTAACACTGTGTCATAAATTTGGCACTTGTGCAGGCCCGGTGGGACAGAGGGCTGATGCGCTGGTCACCTTATCTCATGCTACGCCAGTGACCTGGGTTTGGGAATGATCTCGGATCATCAGAGTGCCAGTGTGGTGGGAGAGAGGAAGGAGCTGGATCGAACAAGCTGGTACGCAGCTCTCCTCTCCTGGGGGAGTTCACCCCCCATAGTTCCACCTACACCAGGTGGAGGTCAGTTGGGTAGCATAGGCAGGAAGGAGCAGCAGTGCTGTGGTTGGGTGGAAGGGACTGAGCTGGCACCACGGTATGCATGCATGCCTCCACATGCATGCACAGCTATGTGCTGGGGCCTCAGGTGGGGAGAAAACCAGGGGTAAAATCCTATGTGTTCCCATCACCAGTAGAGGGAGGTGGCAATGAGGACCAAATAGCTATATAAAAAAAACTGGCACTAGTAATGCCCCCAACCCCTAACTTTGGTGGGTTGCATGCCCCAGATGGTTACCTGCCCCTCAACAGCTGGGTCATGATCACACACCTACTACCCCGCCAGCTATCATACCATGAACAACAAAGAATGGTGGTAATAGTAATTGTAAATGGAAAGGTAACTTGATATACCTAAAATGTTTCCTACTATACCTCACTATGATGCTGCTTCTTATCTCTGGTAATATCCACCCTAACCCTGGACCCCCCAACAACCTCTTGGTAGTAGAAACAACCACCAAGCATTACAAATAGCATCAATTAATATCCATAGCCTAGGGGCCAAATTTGACCAGCTCCAAGTCTGGGTAAGCCAACCCAATCCAGATGTCCTTTCCATAGTGGAAAACTGGCTCTCACCCAAGGTCTCAGATATATCAATAGCTCTAAGTGGGTACACCCTCTTCAGACTAAAAAGGTTAGGGAAAAGGGATGGTGGCTGTGCTACAATACCATGCCCTCCATCAAATTGACATTGGGAACACTGCACAAGCCCTAGCCATTAGGCTGCTGTTAGGTGCACATAGCAAGACCTTAACAATTGCCTTGGTATATATTCCCACCAGAGATCAAGCTGCAGGTTTCCACAAAATCACCAATTACATAACAGATCTTAAGCATAACTGGGAGGTGGTAGTCCTTGGGGACTTCAACATAAATTGGATGTCACTTGAGGCTGCCCAATATGAAGAGGGTTGATACACAGGGGAGGGTGGAAAGGATGAGAAGGGACTTGACAAGGTTGGAGGAGTGGTCAGAAGTATGGCAGCTTAGATTCAATGCAAAGAAGTGCAAAGTGATGCACCTAGGAAACAAAAACCCAGGGGAAGAGTACACAATGGGGGGGAAGGTACTAACAACAACAAAAATGAAAAGGGACATGGGGTAGTCATATCAGATGGCCTAAAGATAGACAAGCAATGTGAGAAGGCAGTAAGGAGGGCTGGGGGATACTGGGATGCACAGGGAGAGGCACCATCAGTAGAAAATGGGAAGTTGTTATCCCTCTATGCAGACAGTTGGTGAGACCCCATCTAGAGTACTGTGTGCAGTTCTGGAGACCCCGTCTCCTCAAAGATACAGACAGGATGGAGGCAGTCCAGAAGAGGGCAGCTAAAATGGTGCAGGGTTTACACCAGAAGCCAAATGAAGGGAGACTAAAGGAGCTTAATGTGTATACCCTCGAGGAAAGTAGGGAAAGGGGGGGCATAATAGAAACTTTCAAGTACCTCAAGGAATCAACAAAGTCCAAGAGGGTAGTGTCTTTCAGAAAAAGAGAAGTGCAAGAACAAGGGGGCACAATTTGAAGATAGGGGGTGATGACTCAGGGGCAACATGAGGTGGTGGACACATGGAACGGCCTTTCTGAGAAAGTCATGGGGTCAAAAACAGTGGGTTAATT
This sequence comes from Neoceratodus forsteri, assembly GCA_016271365.2. NCBI lineage: Eukaryota > Metazoa > Chordata > Ceratodontiformes > Ceratodontidae > Neoceratodus > Neoceratodus forsteri. The sequence continues at coordinate 1,395,595,006 of CM028129.1, read as the reverse complement.
CAAGAATGCATGGGACAGACATAAAGCAATTCTGGTGGGGGGTAGAAAGAAGTAGGCTGTTGGTTAACTAGGATCTGCAGCTTATCAAACAGGTAGGGAAACTAGAAGACTCAGTGGGCCAAGCGATCCTTATCTGCCATCAAAGTCTGTGTTTCTAAGCCATATCTTGTATTAACTTCACCCAAATGGTTGACTCACCCACCAGGATCAACTATGGTACAGGCTCCAGTACCCTGCTCGATTGGGTCCTCACTAATCAACTGAACCGGACCTCCAGCACCACATTCCTAGCTGACTCACTTAGTGATCACTCGCCTGTCATTTGCCACTGGGCCAATAAGGCCTCTAAGCCCCCCCCCAAAATTCATAATGAGTCATACCCTCAAGCGTGGGCAGCTAAAGGTGCTCAAGGCCTACCTTAGACAGACAGACTGGTCCACCCTCGAATTTGCAATAGACATCAACCAGGTACTGGATTATTTTATTAATAAGTTTAATGAAGCCTGTGACATCTATGCTCTGATTAGTAAAAGCAAAATTAAGGGAGTCTACAATTCCTGGATCTCCCCCACTCTACTAAATCACATGGTGACCAGGGACCATCTTTGGCATAGAGCTAAGGCCACTGGCAAACAGGGAGATTTTGAGAAATATAAAATGACCAGAAATGCCTGCACCCATGAGATCAGACTAGCTAAATCACAATTTTATAGGGACTGCCTCACTAATTCCTGGGGAGATGGCAGAAAATTCTGGGAAAACCTGAAGGACCTTACTGGTAAAAATAACAAAACATCACCCTCTATGCTACTTGTGAATGGGGAAATCACCCAGTATCCAAACACCATTGCCAATACCTTCAATGACGCTTTCACTGACCTCAGTTGTATACTGCTGTCTGACCTCCATGATTCATCAGATGTCAATGCACATGGCCCAATGAGACCATACAATAAGCTCCCCACATGTCCCCCCTTCTGCCTTAAAGCAATCACCATGCTCGAACCCAGAAAATATCTCCTGCAGGTACTAGGCAAATCTAGACACAGCAATGACATGCTGGGCCTTAAGATAGTTGCCCTTACCCTAGATGATGTGCTTCTGCCACTAACACATTTTATGAACCTATCTCTACAGCTGCATCAATTCCCCCTGATTTGGAAAGCCTCAGTGGTCACTCCAGTCCTCAAATGTGGAGACAAGAGCCATACACTCTAATTACCACCCAATATTGATATTGCCTCCTCTCTCTCAGGCATTAGAAAAAATAGTGTCTGACCAACTGGTCGACTATTTGGAAAAGTATGGAATCCAATGCCATAGAAGTCTAGGTTTCGCAAGGGGCACAGCACCTTCACTGCCCTATTGATTGATTGATTGATTGACTGATCCTTTATTTATAAAAAGCACGTTTCTGAAACCAAGGCGCTTGTACAATAAAATAAAACAAACGTCATAATTTAAAACCATCACATCAAATAAGATTAAAACATTAGATAATAAATATAAAATTAATCAAATCACAGACAGCTGATATAAATATAAGCATACTGTGCCAGCCAACAGTTTCAATCAGAATCCGGGTAGACTAGGCTAAATAAATGTGTTTTCAGCACTATTTTGAAACTCTGAACAGTCAGGCACTCTCGTATACGACAAGGTAGAGAATTCCACAGGGTTGGGGCCACAAAAGCAAAAGACCAGGCCTCTAATGATTTCAAATGAACCCTGGGACTCTCTAGCAATCCCTTTTCGGCAGATCAGAGAGTAAGGAGAGGGTGGTAGGGGCAAAGAAGATCTTGCAGGTAACTTGGTCCCTGATCATGTAGGGCTTTGTAGGTCAGCAATCCGACCTTGAAGGTGATCTGCCACTGTACTGGCAGCCAGTGCAGTCTGCAGAGCACAGGTGTTTTTATGACTGGACCTGGAGGTACCAGTCATCAACCTAGCTGCTGCATTTTGCACTAGCTGCAAGCAGCAGATATCAACCCCCGGTAGCCCTAGGTAAAGGGCAGTACAGTAGTTAAGGTGGGAGGCTAGGAAGGCCTGGACCAAAGCTGGAAGATCATTGGGAGGACCCAGATGCTTCAGCTGGGTGATATTTTTCAGATGATAAAAAGAGGATTTGACAACAGCTGACAACTGTGATTTAAGGGTCAGGCCATCATCAAAAATAATGCCCAGGTTCCGCACCAATGTGAGGTGGTCAGCTGAGCACCTCCAAGCCAAAGCCCAGAAAGCTGTCCAGTCAGCAAACTTGCCTCCCATTGATCAACCAGCACCTCAGTTTTATCTGGGTTCAACTGCAGCCAGCTGGCATTCATCCAGTCCTGGATCTCGGACAGGCAGTTGCTAAATACTGAGAGAATCACATCTTGTCTGGGCACAAAGGACATGTACAGCTAAGTATCATCTACACAGCAGTGAAAACTCAGTCCATACTGCCTAATGATCTCTCCAACAGCAGCATATACACTGCAAACAACATGGGTGCCAAAATGGAACCCTGTGGTACCTCACAGGATAGGGAGAGAGGGGTTGAGGAATGAATCCCAGACACCATTCTCTGGGTCCTACCCTTGAGGAAAGATCAAAACCATCTGTGAACCCCCCCCCACAAGATAGCCCACAGATGAACAGCAGGTGCTCCAATAGCACACCGTGGTCCACAGTGTCAAACACTGTGGAGAGATCAAGGAGGACCAAGATGGAATGAGTCCTCCAATACCTCACTATTAGGAGGTCATTTAGCACCCAGACAAGTGCAGTCTCAGTACTATGCCTCTTCCTAAATCCTGACTGGAGAGAATCATAGACATCATGGCTAGACAAATGGTCATCCAGTTGCAGCACAACCACCTTCTCAATAACCTTTCCCACAAAGGGTAGGTTTGAGACAGGTCTGTAGCTAGCCAGACAATCTGCGTCAAGGGAGGGCTTTTTAAGGAGAGGTCAAACAACCACCTCCTTTAGGGGATCCAGAAAGACCCCCCTCTCCAAAGACCTCCATATTATCTCAGCTAGGATCAGGCATATTTCATCTATGCACCCTACAAGAAGGGGCGTAGGGCCTGGATACAACTACAGCTGGTTGGCCACAAAGTCTAGATGATCCTCACAATGTCTACCATTTCCTGTCAGCTGAAGTCAGACCAGGTAAACTGACCACCTGCCACCTCCTGCTGACCTCTGCAATACCCACTAAAGGGTCCGGACAGATCCCTGACCGGATAGCGGCAACCTTATCTGCGAAGAACCGAGCATATTCATCACACTTCTCTTGTGAAAAGGCTCTACTGGGCTGGAGACAGATTGGATTGCACAATCTGTCCACAGTCTGGAAGAGCTGAGCAGGTTGGATCTGTGCAGCAACAATCTTCTTGGACAGGAATTCTGCCTTTTTATGGGTGATTGCCGATCAATAGGCCATATAATGGTCCATCAACCTAAGTCTGTCACACTCCAGGCCCAATTTCTGCCAACCCCTCTCTAGTCTTCGACCCACCCTCCTCAACTCCTTCAAGATCCCATCAGACCATGGGGACTTTGGGTGAAGGGTGAGTGGGCAAACACGAACAGGAGCTATGGAATCCAGGGCCTCTATCACCGCCCTATTATAGGCAAGTACTAGATTTCTTGGATCCATTCACTTGGAATACCCGATAGATCCAGTACCACCGTTAGACCTTCTGGGGTAACACCCCTCAAAGGGTGGTACTGGACCATCTCCATAGGGGCAGGCCTGTTGGGGGGGACCACGAATCTGAACCCCATGATGTGATGGTCAGAGAGAGCTACCTTAGCAATAGGTCCCAACAAGTAAAACTAGATGGTTCCCTTTCCAACAGTCATCAGGTTCTCATGGGTGTCCCTCAGGGGTCAATTCTTGGCCCCCTTTTATTCAGCCTCTTTATTAACAAACGTCACTCAGTCTGCAAAGAACAGATTCTTCTTTACGCTGATGATGCTGTCATCTCTAAAAGCCCTGACTTGCTCCAACTTGAATCTTACCTTCAAAATGACTTCACTGCTGCAGAAGCTTGGTTTTCAAAATACAAGCTTCTAATGGACTATAAAAAAGCTAAAGTAATGTTGTTTGTAAACCCAACTTTCAGATGACAATCGTGAATAGCCTACACCCCCCACACTGAACAAGTACTAACCTTCAAATATCTAGGCATCACTCTGGACAGCGCTCTGTCTGTTGCTCAGCACACAGACCAACTTGTTAAGGTTGTCCTAGAATTGGCCTACTATACAGGCATCATCATTGCCTGACCCAAGAGGCATTGTCACTCACCATAAAAAACTCCATACTATCCATCGTCAATTACAGGTGAGTGGTATGTGGTGTAGCCCCTTACTCCACCCTCGAAAGAGTGAGTGTTGCCCTTAATAAATCCAGCAGGCTTCTTGGGGCTAAATGACTAACCCACACATGTGACCTCTATGCACAAACCAATTGGCTTACCCTACAAGGTAGGATACGGTACTAAATGTGTCTCCTAGGGGGAAAAAAAGCTGCCTCAGCCTATCTCCACCTGCCATCCAGAACCTTTTCACCTTGGCTTCCAACCCCCACTGTACAAGAAGCATTGCCAGACAATCACTTCATGTTCCCTTCTTCCGTACCTCACAAGCACAAAGATCTTTTGCATACCATGCCCTCTATGGCTTAATGAACCCCCCCTCTGATATAATCACTGAGTCCAAGCTGGGGCCATTTAAGAGAAAACTCCACCTACACTTCAACTGTCTAAGCAGCTGTGATTGCTAGTCCCTGTTCCTTTCTTTGACCACCCTCCTCCTGCCCACTACAACCCTCTGCCCCTCTTACCTAACCCCCACCTCTCTTTTCCTGCCCCCTTTCTCTTTGAGTTTAGACAAATAAATATTTATTATGCTTGAAGCTCTTGAGCTTAGACAAAGAAATATTTATCTGCTTAATTATCTCATGCTTTGTAATTCTGTAATCAGATTGTATGTAATCCTTGTACTCTCCTGTTTGGTCACTGTTGACCTATAACACTGCACTTATACTGTTTGCACTGTCCCAATCTTGAAATATATGTAATGTGTTATTGTTTGTTTGACATGGAACCTTTGTAAATGGGCTTCCAGCTCAAAGGTGTTATTCCAAGACCTCAATAAATAAATATATACTGTAAACACACACACACACACACACACACACACACAGCAAACAGCTGAGTCAATGCATTCATTACAGTTAAAAAAAACAAAAAAGGAGGGAAATGTGGCATTAGGGGTTCCCCAACCTTCATGACTCAAGGCCAAGTTACAGGTGCAGGGGTCTGTCCAATAAGTCTTCTGCTTCAAACCACAGGTCCAGACCCATGTCCCACAAGTCCGCTGCTTTTTATAGTGCTCACAGTGCTAGTCATAACTTCCTTTGTGCAGTATATCAGTCATAACTTTGTTTGTACAGACCTCAGAGCTGTAGCTTGAAGCAGCAGACTCATGGGGCATGACCCCAGACCTGTACCTTGGCCTTGATTCATAGAAACATAGACCATAAAGCAGAAAAAACAAACAGTCCATCCAGTCTGGCTGTAGCACCCTATCAAACCTTGGGACCTATTGTCTGAACAGGGTTCTAGTCCTCACTAGCCACCACTATGCTCTCTGCCTTTACTGCTGCTGCAGTCACTAAATCCTTCACTCTGTCTCAGTCATGCTTGAAACCATTAATGGTTTTGTCACTGACCACATCAGCTGGCAGACTGTTCCATGGCTCAGCCAGCCATTTCATAAAATAAAACTTTCTCTTGTCCCTCTTGAATCTCCACCTCCAACAGTTTCCACACATGGCCCTGTGTTCTTGAACTGGTACTCGTACTAAGTAGTTCTCCACAGTTTACCTTGATTATTCCTTTCAGGAACTTGAAGGTCTGTATCATATCGCCCCTCTCTCATCTGACCTCCAGCGAGTACATGCTCAGTGCCTTGAGCTGATCCTTAAAAGATCTGCCCTGCTGGCCCCTGAATCATTTTGGTTACCCTATATTGCACCATTTCCAGCCTGTCCTTATCTTTCCTTAGTTGGGTACTATGTCTGCTATACTCCAGTCACTGTTTGGTCCTTTTGTGGCTTTGTAACCCTAGCATAAGCATTAGCAAAGCTTTTTGCAATTAATTTCCTTACTTTTTTGAGATAGTATAGGGCCAGATGTGCTGTATAATTTTCTTTGTGCAGGACTTTGTGAGGACCACATCATGTGGGAGATCAGTCATTGCTTTCTTCACATGTTGCCCTGTGGGCTCTGCATGGAGCAGAAGACTGGGCATAACTGTATTTGCCCTGGGCTCAGTGTAAAGCAAGAGATGAGCTGTACCTTTCTTCATGGAGAGTCCTGTGGGCTTTATGTGAAGCAGGACAGTGGAGCAACCAGAAATTTGCATGTTTACACAGTCTATCCAACTGCAGCCACATTTAAAAAAAATTGTACACTCTCTCCAGCTGCTGCCCCCAATGCAAAACAAAGCAGATTGTTGTCATGTGTCTCATATACTCTCTAAATAGGTTGTACACATATCTGTGTCCTAAACAAGAGATGTTTAAACAGATTCAGAAACTACTCAGTGTTCTAAACTAACTTTAATACTCCAGATAAGAATGACAATGGTAACAAAAATGCATGTTGTTTGGGGCAGGTACTAAAAAAACTATGCACGATTGTGTACAGTGAGTATGCCTACCTACACCCTTGAGCAGGAGATAAGTCATCATGACTTTCTTTGCGTGAAGCAAAAAAATAATCATAGTTTTCTTAACAGTTTTTTTTTGTGTGTGTGTGACTTTATAGTACAAAACTCATGCATTGTTTTCTTTTGGTCATGTTCTTGACTGTTTCTTGTGTTTTGCAGCTTAAAACATTATGTTTGTGTATGATGCAGTACATTTTTCGTGTTGATTTTTACGATTCCACAATAAGTTCACAAACCACAGGAGAACATCAGGGTTTTTTTAATTTTTGCAGCCATTTTTTCAACTATTTTGGTGGGTTTTTTTTTTTAGTCATGTGTTATGAAGCACATGCACTATCTATTATGTAGATATTGAGTTAATCAAAGTCTGTCTCAATGTCTTTTTAAGACAATTACACATTTTTATCTAATATAATACTAAGTCAGCTCAGACTTCTTGTTAGACTTTCTTCTAACAAACCATACAACTGTTAAACATTAAAATTAATTATTTTTAATGATTATACTTTAAATGTTTTGTTCTTGTCCAACTTTAACTCAGAAAATGTTTGCATTTTTTCAATTATTTTTTCATGTGGTCCTTAAATGTCGATGTTTTTAAATATAAACCTTATAACTTAAAAAGTACAAAATATTTAGTTCTGAAACCACCAAAATGCCCTATTCTGGGACAAGCTGTAATGAACCTGTTAGTTTTGTAATTTAAATCTTGCTAGATTGTTGCTGTATGTGGGCAAAAAGGTCTTAATTTGTTATTTTTTAAGTAATTCACTAATTAATATTTTTTGAACCGCCAAACTGATTTTTGCTCAACTTGCCAAAAAATTAGCTCTTAGGACTGAGACTGTGTGTAGCAAATTTTAGAGTCTTAGGGTAAGGATCACTGATATATAAGCAGTCAAAACCACATTTTTACATAAACACTAACTGAACTCTAGCAAACAGCCACAAATGTGGCTATATTGTCTGTCTGTCTATCTATCTATCTATCCAAATACAGTAGCTATATACATATTATAGGGGTGCAGTAGCACCCTTATAGTTAGGGTTGAGTAGGATACTCAATGTTAAACCCCTAACTTTACAGTTTAATAACTTTGGCAAGGTTTGTCAAAAGCATTTTCCATTGATGTACCACGAAGACAGCTTTACTTTAAGTTACCAAACAGTGCACAAAGCACATCAACAAGTCAAAAAGAAGAAAAAATGCATTGTGGTTCTCCAAAGAAATAGCAACAATAGTAAAACACAAAAAAGGGCCTTCAAGCAGTATAAGCAGACAAAGAAAGATGCAGACAGGCAGCATTACATAACAAAGCTGAGAGAAGCGGGAAAGGCTATTAGGATAGCCAAAGGCCAGACACGGGAGGGAGTAACAGAGGGGGACAAAACATTTTTTAGGTACATAAGTGAAAGAAAAAAGAGGAAGGGTGGGATAATCAGTCTAAAATCAACTGAAGGACAGATAGTCGAAAAGGATGACGACAAGGCAGAAGTGCTAGACAAATTCTTCTGCTCAGTCTTCACCACTGAAGATCAAGGCAGCGGCCCTACTATGGGAAAGGCAGTGTGCAACAGTAGAACAGCAGATGACTTCCAATTCTCAAGAGAAAGAGTCCTAGAAGAGCTTAGTAAACTAAAAGTAGACAAAGCAATGGGACCCAATGGAATCCACCCTAGGATTCTAAAGGAGTTATGGGAAGAAACTGCAACACTGCTCACTGACCTTTTTAATAAGTCACTGGAAAGTGGCACAATATCACTAGACTGGAAAAAGGCTGTGGTGGTACCCTTACATAAAAGTGGAAGCAGAGAAGAGCCTGGGAACTACTGCCCAGTCAGTCTGACCTCAGTGGTAGGCAAACTTATGGAAACCTTACTGAAAGACACAATAGTGGATCATCTAAAAGAATCTGGAAAGCTTAACCCCAAGCAACACACATTTACGGCAGGAAAATCATGCCTAACAAACATGATAGAATTCTTTGACTGGATGACCAGAACAGTGGCTCAGGGAGGGGTGGTGTACCTAGACTTCAATAAGGCCTTAGACACCGCACCCCCATAGAAGGCTTATGAATAAGCTGGAGAATACTGGACTTAGTCAGAAGATGGTCAATTGGATTGCAAACTGGCTCAAGGATAGGACATAGAGGGTCTTAATTAATGGAGCTCAGTCAGGTGAGGGCAAGGTGACCAGTGGAGTGCCACAGGGGTCAGTGTTAGGCTCCATCCTCTTCAATACTTTCATTAGTGACATTACTGATGAGCTGGAGGGGAAAGTATGCCTGTTTGCGGATGATACAAAACTCTGCAACTGGGTGGACACCCATGAGGGAATCTTGAAGATGGAAAAGGATCTGAATAGGCTGGAAGGATCGTCCAAAAATTGGCAATTGAAGTTCAGTGCCAAAAAATGCAATGTCATGCATCTGGGTAAAAGAAACCCCAGGAAGGAATACATGCTGCTAGGACACCAGCTTGAAGTAACACACGTGGAGAGGGATCTTGGTGTAATCATTAAAGATGACCATAGAATGAGCAGGCAATGTGAAAAGGCAGCGCAGAAAGCAAATGGCATCCTCTGATGCATTGGAAGGGGTATAACTAGAAGAAAAAGAGAGATGATAAAGCCATTGTACAGATCACTGGTCAGGCTGCACATGGAATATTGCATCCAGTTTTGGAGGCCACACCTGAAGAAGGATATCAACAGACTGGAGGTGGTGCAGAGAAGGGCTACAAAGATGGTGCAGGGTTTGCACCAGGAGCCATATGAATCCAGACTGGCTGACTTACAGCTGTACTCACTTGAACAGAAAAGAGATGGAAGGATATGATTGAAATGTTTAAGTATATGAAGGGAATTAACATGGCACAGAAGGAAAACCTGTTTCAGATGAAATCAAAGAGTCGTACAAGAGGCCACAATCTACGACTGGCAGGAGGTACATTTAGGGAAAACATCAGGAAGTACTTTTTTCTGAGAGGGTGGTCAACCTGTGGAATAGCCTACCACAAGAGGTAGTAGACTCAAATAAATGTAAGGGAATTTAAACTTGTGCTGGATGAACACTACGTGCAAAAAAGGAAATAGTTTAAGGGGGGGTAGGTATTCTGGGCAGACTATTTGGATCAAGAGGTCTCCTTCTGCTGGTAAATTCTTATGTTCTTATGTTATGAAAACATGGAGAATTTCATGATGGCACCTTGTACGGTTTCCGAGATCTGGATACCCCTTATTTTGTAAAAGTTCCCATGTTTCCCTATGCTTAACATGCAGTGTTTCTGCATTTTTTTGCTCTCATGTACAGACTGCAAGGTACTGAATTTCTACAAAAAACTTTCAGGGTACATGTGGTCTGTGCTGAGGTAGTGCCTTTCAAACATTTGGTAAAAAAATATTAAATGGTTTCTGAGTTATAAGGATTTTAAAAACAGAAGCCCCACATGAATAAGAAATTTCTGGTTCGCAAGAGTGTTTTTTGGTTCGCAGATCTGATGTATCACACACCAAACATGGATCTCAACTAACCACTTATTTTTGTGGTTTGCAATGGCCACCATCTTGTTTCTTTCTGTTGCTGCTGAAGTTGGAAAACACTTGAAAAGGGATAGTTTTAGCAAAACTAAAACATCCCTGATGTTAAATGCTTTCCCATGGCAAGATTTTATAGTCTGTTTATGGGGAAATTTACCAAAATTTTGTATCACACACATTCACAATCTCTCCCAAGTGAGTTCTGGTTCAAACCACTTTGTTTGGTTTGAACTGAAAATTTCCTGGCTCACAAAACAGGAAAAGTGGTTCAAACTTACAAACAGTAAAAGTACATACAAATCATGTATTTTTAAAAAAACATGTAAATCTAGTTCAATGGAATCCATTTAAAGTCTGGTGTTTGTTTTTTTCTAAAGTTGCCAGAAATACCTTTTCTGGGCACCCAAAGTCCAGGCTGCTCAGCTTAGAACAGCAGGACTTACTTTACTTCTGCAGCCACAGTTGGAACTCATACTGTGGGCTGCAGTAAGAGCAGTGAGCTGCCATTTTCCTGGTGTCTAGTGGCACCCCATTGGCATTCCTGTCAGTATGTTACATGTCCTTGGTGTCTAGTGGCACCCTCCCACCTCCAATCACCATCCCCATTTTAAATATTGTCTTTCCCTGGTGTCTAGTGCAACCCCCACCCTCTGATCACTGTCTCTGTAGTAAAAGTTGTCTTTGCCTGGTGTCTAGTGACACCCCCCCTCCCTCTGATCACTGTCCCTGTATTAAATGTTGTCTTTCCCTGGTGTCTAGTGGCACCCCCTCACCCTCCATTCACTGTCCCATTCTGCAATAAAGAAAACAATCCCTTGATGTGTTTTTTTAAACCTGCAAAAAGAAAATGGCCCCTCACTGATCTGAACCCCACCCCCATCTTCCACTCAGCACCCACCACACCGCATCCCCAGTACATCCCCACACACCCTCACTCACCTGAACAAGTCAAAGGTTGAAGAACATCTCTCCAATTGAAGACACGTCTTGCTGTTGAAACTACCAGTTGCAAAATGGGAAACTGAGATAAGTGCAGTTCAATGTATTTCAATGGAATTTTGAACTTTGATGCAAATCGTTGTCATCTTTGCAAACTTTGACCCCAAATTTTCATCATGGCCTTTCAGGGACCCCACCTAATGAGCAATGGCAGTGGCATCATGCAAATCAAACCTGAGAGACAATTTTGTGGTCACCTAGCAAAATCACCTTCAGGTGGGATTTGAAAATTGTCACCACCCTTGTTCATGAGGTGGAGTCATAAGAAGGTTATGTTGATAATTTGAGGTAAAATATGTAAAAATGGCAACGTTATCCACATACATTGAAATTTTACTATGCTCATTCATGACTTTTGTAATTTAAAATAAATTAACCCCACATTTACAACAGAGCCATTTTTTTACACCACCTCATAAAAGTGGCAGCTGTCATTTTTCAATCCTGGCCAAAATGTGTTTTCACACCTGTTGTGCACAATGACGTTTTGATGCCGTGGAATGACCTTTTGGCAGGGATTTGAAAATGTTCACTACCAGGTTCATGAGGTGGGGTAATAAGAATGCTATGCTGGCAATTTTGTTGCTGTTTTGGCACAAATGCAAGTGCAGGGCCTGGAGGGCCCTGCGCTTCCATAGCAACATGCATGTACACATGGGAGTGCAGGACCTTCTGGGCCCTGCGCTCCCATAGGCAAATGAGGATATGATTATTATATTATATTATAGGCAAATGAGGATATGAAGCTTTCTCCTACCACTTCCCAAAGCTTTGGAACTCACTGCCACCTCCTATCAGACTTTCCTCTTCCCTATCTTCAATTTCCTTAGCCCTTCATAATTTCCATTCCCCTAACTGCACTTGTTCTTAGCCCCTCTTTCAACAATCCCCACCCTGACACATTATCCTTTAGTCCTACTTTATTTCTATTCTCCTAACTGTACTTGTTCTTAACCCTACTTCACAACCCTCCATATCCCTTGCACACTATCCCCTACTCCTCTATCCCTGACTTGCCTCCTGTCTCCTAACTGAACCCTTCCTCTGATTACTTCCTCACATGCTACCACCTGCTATACCCCCTCCTCCCACCCCCTACCGCAACTTATTGGGCCATTTTGACACTCTACTATCATCCACAAGCTACTGTGCTATTTCAACCCTCTACAGCTGTCCTTCTTCCCCACAACCCCCTCTTCCCCCCACTGATGCTGTCCCCTTTTTTCATTCCTAGTTTACCCCTATTTTCTCCAGCCTCCATATTCCTTATCCCTCTTCTCTCTTCTGGTTACCTGCCACACTCCACTTCTTCTCCCTGTCCCCTTCTCTCCCCTCCTTCCCTGCCTGGTCCTGTCCCCCTTGTAGGGTACTCTGTCATTCTGAATGGGTATAGCTCTTGGTTCCCTCTTCCTTTCCCCTCACTTTCCAGTCCTGACCCCCTGGCAGGGTTTTCTGCATCTTGAAGTGGTATAGATTGTCTCTCTCTCTCTCTCTTCCCCCCTCACCTCACTTTCAAATCCATCTCCTGCCCACTTCCCTTCTTCCTTATCCCCTTCCTCTCCTCCTGTTTCCCCTGCCCCTCTCTCTCTACCACTCCAGTCCATTTCTCTCCCCTTCCCTTCTGCCTGGTCCTAACCCCCTTGCAGGGTTCTCAGCAACCTAGATGGGTATAGACCTCTCCCTCTCTCTTCCATCCCCACCCTCTACACCTCTCCTGTCCACTTCCCCACTTATCTTATAACTACCCTCCCTTGGGTATACAATAGCACTTCAAATCTTGTGCTCAGCCTACTACTTCTAGCACTTCAAATGTGTTATCCATTCTCTAACCTTTATCCTACTAGAGTACCTGCTCTTGGGTTGTTGCAATGTATGCTACATCCGAATATGCTTTTGTTTACCCTGGTCGGTTGGTCTGGGATATTGTGTAATTGCATTACACTATTTTGTTTTAGAAATTGTATAGAAATTGTACTTATATTGCTATGTGCTTGCTTGCTCTCTCAACTCTTGTCCCCCCCCCAAAGGACACTTCTGGAAACAAGCTGTTTACAGCTCATGTTGTCTTTCCTGGTGAAACATTTTCCAAATAAAAAAATCAAATAAAATTATACTATCTCAAATAGTACAGATATTCTTTGCAAAAAAACTGCATTAATGCAACAGTTAGGCTTCAGATTACACTGACAAAAGTAGGGAAATCTGATGTTTGGGTTTCAAACCCTAACACCCATGCCCCACCCTTGAAGCAAATGAGGGGTCGAGTCTTCCTGAGGGTTGTCAACCCCAACACTAACCCCATTCTATACACTCATGAAACATAAACACCTGTCTCCATCGTATCTCAACTTTTTTGTTACTGCAGTGGGGTGAGTGTTATAGTTGACAACCCCGAGGAATACTTGACTCCATAATTTGCATCAGATGTGTTAGGGTTTGGAACTCTAACATCAGATTTCCCTACTTTTTGTCGGTTTAATCTGAACCCTAACTTGCATTAACTCAGTGTTTTGCTAAGAATATATATAGTACACATTAAACATAAACTCTGTACCAATTTTCCCCAACTTGTATTGTTGTATTACCGTTGTTTAGTATTCTCCTTTTCTCATTATTTTCATTGTATTCCCTCTTCCAAGTCCTGCCTGAAAATAGGCATCTGTATGCCTAGTGCTGCTGAACAGAAAAACAAATTCTCTTCAAAGAGGCATCAGTTTTGTGCAACTTTCTTGACTTGCAACTCAAAAAAAATTCTTCTCACAGAGAAGACTATAGTTTCACAAGGGATTCTGAATTTGAGATAAAATAAACTACATAATTTATAGTTGGAGTGACTCTTTTTAGAAGGGCCCAGGGATTAAAATAGATCATAGTTTATTTAATTTAACTTTACTAACCCGTCTATTCTATCTGTGCCCATCAAACAGCAGGCAACCTTTAGCACACTGAAAAATCTGTGGGGAATTTTAATTACAGACATCAGTCTGCCCTATCACATGTAAGATGTATCACAGATCTGAAGTGCCAAGAAGGCAGGCATAGTTGTACTAGTGAAGAGCAGGCTCAGTGGGAAGTCCATCCAACACTGACTGAGTGGGAGGAGAAAACACTGAAAGGGTTTGACCACCTCCTGTCAATCTGTTATGAAACCAGAATGTAATCTGATTTCTTTTTGTTACGGAACAGAATACACACACCAAATGTTTGACCTCCCCATTATCTAGCTTCCTTAATTAGTTGTTAAGCCTTACAAGAGGTAAGCCTTTCATTTACAGATGACAGCACATTGAGCAGGAGGAACCTTGCTGTCAGATTTTGAGCTGTAGGGGAACAAATTCGAAAAACAAAACATCAGGTTTACTCAAATGGGTTTTGTTTACTTTTGCTTGGGGGTCAGGACTCTGTGCAATTATTTTAGGAAATGTAAAAGTATGTTTACTTTACAGAGCAATGTAACTATATCTACATTGTAACTGACATTGTTTTTGATAAAGAAAAGTAGATGCAATCTGAGTTAACAGATTATAGCAGTACTAAGTAGTTATTAAACCCCACGAACCTTCATAAACAGTACCTACATAACTTGTGGTTTTGCAATCTGGGTTTCAGAAGCTAGACTATAACATCTGGATTATAAATAAAATCTAGGTTTAACATTACGCGTCAGTCTGTGTGATACACTAGTGTTTGTTGCAATATTCCTTCACCAGTATCGGAGCCCCAAATGCTTGTTGGAATGCATCCCGGGACCAATGCATACCTTTTCTAAAACTGTCAAGTTGGCATTCTTTATGTATAGTCACAAAAAAACAGTAAGCATCTTTTAGAATTGACTACAGCTGAGCTAAGGAAAAGTCCACTCTGAAGTGTATGCTTGCCTATGCTTTGACTTTGAGTGAAACACTCCTATATGTAAGAATACTAAGCTTATGATCAAACCTAGGAATTTGCTGGTGTGCTAACTTCATTTGTAATGGCCTCATTTGGTCTGATCACCCTCACTTGCATGATAAATCACTGATGGTATCCTTACCTTAGTATGTTTGATCTCGTCTCAGCAAGACCTGGTTTTGATGTGAAAGACCCCAGATCTCCTGGGACAGAGACAAATAGCAGAGCAACTGACCTGCATAGTGCTAAAAAGTCAATATTAGACCCAAGTGAATAGCAATAACCTTCTGGAAATTTCCCTCTATAATACTTCAGTCACCAATTGATGTCTTCTCACACTTCAGCAAAGGCACCAGTAATTCCCATTCTGCGTTGCTATTTTTATAATTGCTGCTGTTTTATCTTATAAATTTTATATGTTCAGGCTATCTCAGAAAAATAATAAAACAGTTGCACTTTACTTCCAGGAACTGATTTCTGTTTACTTCAAGAAATGCTCTAATGCTTTCTAAATGCACATAAGCATAGTTTAGACTGTGATTTGTATCATTTTTCTTGATTTTATATTGCTATATAATACATGGATGGACCCTCTTTCCCAGAGAAAAAGCCATTGTTAATTTTCCATTATATGTGGACAACTGAGTGCCATATACCTACCCTTTTAACTGTTATTGCTTAATTAACAACATAGAACATCATAATTGCACATTAATACCCAACAAACACACTACAGGACACTTTACTACAAGCCACCTTATTAACAGATTTAACAACCACCATAAACACCCCACTGCTTCCTCCAAATACTGACCCCATAAAACAGTACAAATACACAGGCTCTGTCTACATTACCTATCCTAGCCTAAAACCCTGTCACTAACCAGATGTCTCCCTTTAGTCTCACTCACCAAACAGCCATGTCTCTCGATGCTGCAGCACTTCAGCTGCCAAGCCTTCCATACTACTGCTGCTTCCATGCTGCTCCAGACTCTAAGTTCCGCTGCTTACAACCATGATGCCACACCACTTTGGAATACATGCAGCATACCAGATGGCACACCCTCTCGAATGCAAAGGCTACACCACTCCCAGCCATAAAGGTCATGCCATATCTCACTGCAAAGGCCACATTGCTCCTGATTGCAAATTCTGCATCACCATCCTGAAGACTGATCACACACTTGAAAGGAATGATGGAAATTATCATGCCCGCTTTTATATAATATATGTGCACTTAACTATACTACAGAAAAATGAACACTAAGAAAAAACACTAAACAACTGCCTGAAGTCCCCAGAAAAAAATACAGAAATTATTGCAATCATGATCTCAAGCCTTACAGATACCATCTTTGTGTATTACATAAAATAAATGATGCAAAGGTTAACATACTGTACTTGGGAAACAGTAAATCTCAGGGGGATAATGAGCTCATAAAGCCACTCACTCCTTAGACATTTTATTAATTTGTTTATTTATTTATTCAGTCTCAGATTACAGAGTACCTTTGAGCTGATTGATTGATTTGATTGATTGACTTTGAGTGAAACACACCTATATGTAAGAATACTAAGCTTATGATCAAACTTGGGAATTTGTTGGTGTGCTGACTTCATTTGAAATGGCCTCACTTGGTCTGATCACCCTCACTTCTCTGAGATCTGTCATTGTTTCAATTCAAGGTCTTAACATCACGATTTGTTACTGCTTTAAATTCTGGACTTAAACCTCAACCATTGATTGAGGCATGATTTGAGTCCTCTCTACTGTCATTATCCAAATCAAGGTCCCAACATCTAGAAGTACTTAAGCTACTAAAGTCTATCCCTGCAACCAGTAGTGTGGGCCCTGATGGTATCCATCCCTGTATTTTAAGGCAGTTTGCCTCTTGTCTTGCTGTACCTGTTACCAAACTTTTCAACCTCTCCATCAGCACTGCCTCCGTGCCTCTGGTCTGGAAAGTTGCCAGAACTATATCCATCTTTAGGAAAGGGGACGCCAGGATCATGTCGAACTACAGGCCCATTTCCCTCCTGCCCACACTCAGCAAGTTGCTTGAGAAACACATTCATTGGCAGGTCACTACACACCATCTCAACTTCTACCTACAGTCCCCAGTACAACATGGCTTCAGGGCTGGGCACAGCACAACTACGGCTCTCACTCAGTTTACCAGCGATGTTAAGAATAACGTGGACAAGGGATTACTTACTGGGGCGGTGTTCATTGATCTCTCCAAAGTGTTTGACATGGTTCATCACCCTGTACTATTGGCCAAGCTGAACTCACTCAGTGCCTCTGATTCTACCCTCTCCTGGTTTGGCAGCTACCTTGAAAATCAGTCTCAGGCAGTCTCTTTCTACAAGTCTCTCTCCTCCCCATCCCGATCACCTGTGGCATTCCGCAGGGATCGATACTAGGTCCCCTACTTTTCTCCCTTTTCATTAACGATATCCCTACTCCCTCTTCTCATTGCAATATTATCATGTATGTGGATGACCTGTTGCTGTACTCGGCTTCCAAGTCTGTTGTCGACATTAATCTTCATCTCTCCCCCACTTTTCAGACCTTCAGTCCTGGTTCTCATCCATCTACCAAGTCGTAAATGTATCCAAGACCCAGGCCATGCTCTTTGGGTGTGCTAGAAAAGTGCCCACTGAGTCTCCCAATCTCCTAGTGCACTGCTGTGATGGGACTGCTGTCTCTAACACTTCTTCCTTCAAGTATCTTGGGGTAATGCTTGACCCAATACTTGACTACTCTGCGCATCTCCATGAGGTGTGTCACTCAGTTAATGCCAAAATTGGTGCGGCCTACAGAGTGCGTCACTCACTCACTCCAGCTGCCAGGATCTCAGTTACGAGAGGTGTTTTACTCCCACAACTGCTATATGCCCTGCCAATGCTCTCTCATGCCAACATGGGAGTTCTTCGCAAATGGGATACATCTCACAACAGTATCTGTAGATTTGCCCTATTGGCTTCCTGCCTAACCCATCACTGTCTTCTCTATTGGGCTTTAAAATGGCTGTCTCCCAATGTCCTTCGTTCCTACACCCTTGGGTGTTTTGTTGACTCCTTAACCAGATCTCCTCATCCCTCCTCTCTGGGCGACATGCTCACTCCTGTCTCTCACTCCCAAACCCTTAGATCCTCTACCTCCCCATTGCTATCTGTTCAGCCATGCTCCACAAAAATGGGAGAGCAAGCCATCTCCTACTTGGCACCTAGGTTCTGGAACTCTCTTCCCATCCATGTCAGGAACTCCTCATCTCATCTTACATTTAAGCATGCCCTTTTTCCCACCTCTTTGCTCTTGAAACTGTGATTGCACTTAACTTCTGCTCTGTCTCTCTACCTAGACTATGTCTCTCTGCTTTGACTATCAGCTTATGATCTGCCCATCCTTTGGGATTTGCCTTTTGTAACTAGTGTCTCTAACTGTTTGCTTCTCCCACTACTAGTTCTAAAGTCTGTTAGTGTGCCTACCTGCCTGTTTCTCACAGCTAGTCCTGTCAGACTGGCCAATATTGCTTGTTTTGTTTGAATGCATGTTGCAATAACTTGACTACTGTTGGTGTTTTCCAGTAGGTGTATTCTATTCGGTGGCTGTCCTCTGTCATGGTATTTGTTGGACAGTTCTCCTGCACTATGTATCAGATTGTGTATCACTGCTGTATTAAATATTGTACTCATACTGTATTGCTTTATTGTACTCTCCCAAGTTGTGCCTGAAAATAGGCAGGATGTTTTGCCTAGTGCACTTACCCAGTTACCAAAAGCTAATAAATAAACATCACAATCTGTCTTTACTTCAAATATTGGACTTATTCCCCAACCATTGCCTGTGGCATCTGTCATGTTCTCCCTTTGAACAATCCTTCCTCCCTAGGCCATCATGTCCAACCCTCTCCTATTTCGGCTGATCTTCCCTCCCCACTCCCTATACCCCTCTCTCATCCCACCCGACTTGCCAGGCCATGCCTACAGTACTTATCAAAGGACTCTTACATCTCAATCTTCTTCGCACTTTGATGCTAGAGGAACTGCCACTCCTGCTCACTATGACTCATCTAATGAGGTTTACTGTATAAACTTTAACTCATTACCTTACCTCCATATATCTGTATCCATGCAATTGTATTTAAATGACACTACCTCCTGTTGAACCTATTGCTATGTTCTGGCGCAAGTATCTTGTCACATGCGATGGTTATATGTTATTATGTTGTTATTATTACTATGTAATTGTTATGTACATTCACTCAACCTGTGATGTTTTAACCCTGTTGGCAATTGTTTTGCCCCAGGTCCATCTTGTAAATGAGCTTGTCTCAATGATGTTCTGCCTGGCAAAATAAAGATTTTGATTGATTGATTCATTGATAAACATAGCTCATTTACAAAGGTTCCACAGCAGTGTGTGTGTGTGTGTGTCTGTCTGTCTGCAGAGGGGTTACAAACAGACAAAGGAAGAGCTAATTAATTGAGATTCAAGCAAACATTGGCAAAGCATCATACATCATACATCACAGTAAACAATAATAGTTATGAGGAGCTAACAATTTATTTCCAAGCAAATATTGGTAAAACAATCATACACCATGGTAAACATCAGTAGCTGAGAGAGAGAGGGAGAGAGGAAGTTATATTAGTGCACACTTTGTTGAAGTGCTGAGGTGGGGTATCAGGGAAGATGGGGCAAGAGAAGAGTTGGGGCAAGGGGTGAGTAGGGATCACGAGGTGGTGGAAGAAAGGGAAGGGGAGAAGGAAGAGAGAAGAGAATAAGATGGAGGTGAGGAGTGGGTAGGAATGATGAAGTGAGTGGGGGGGAAGGGGGGATGGGTAGTGAGGCAGAGAGGTGACAAATGGGATGGGGGTGGGAGAGGAGGAAAAAGGAAGGGGAGTGGAGCAGCCGTAGGCCTTGTCTTGAAAAACATCTGAGTGTAAATTAATGTGCGGCAGGGGCACTGCCCAGGGAAGGGGATGTGAGTGGGTAGATTTAGGATTAAGGGATATGATCACAGTGGCTTTCAGTTGTGAGTCTTTATAAGCTCATTAGCCCATTTGATGATACTTTTTTCTTGTACACCACACTTTGCCATAATGTATTCTCAATATACTGTACTAACAAGAGTTTTGTTGGTAAAATATAGATTTTAACTGCTGATCCTTTTCCTATTTATTTACTTTAAAATTATTGCCTGAACAGTGTTGCAGTTTCATAATTGTTTCTTACAGTTGTGTACAAAACATTTTATTTTAATTTTTTGGCAGACAAATATGATCCTTGCCAAACATAATCTAAACAACAAATTAGAACGGTGTGTTTGTCTTACTCTATGTTTAGAGGGAACAGCTATTTCTATAGTACATATGATCATGAATGCCTGTCACATGGCATCTAACCAAGGAGGTAAGCAGATGCTTTGCCAATCACTGTTCAGACTGCTGGTTCAAGGCATTAATGATCTGACAGGAGGTGCGTGTGGGAAGGTGGCTCCTCGGGGGGGGGCTGAAGACCTCTGGGGGTCATATTGTTTGACAGATGTTACCCTTCGATATGACTTAATACAACCTACACAGCTATGCAGTGCTGCCAACACAGCACTGTCAGGTGATTGGGTGTTGGGCAGACTACAAGTCACCATGGGGGATATGAATGTATATAGTGGGTGATAAGGGTTAGAGAGATACAGTAGACCCCCAGGGATGGGATATAAATGTGTAAAGCAGGCAACAGAGAAGTAGGGAACAGAAGACCACCAGGGAGAGGATATAAATGTGTATAGCAGATGATTGGTGGGTAGGGTAGCACTAGCCACCAGGGAGGGATATAAATGCATGTAACAGAAAATCAGGGGTGGGAGGAACAGTAGAACACCAGGGGTGTGTTAACTTGGTCGAAACTGCTGCTCAGTGGCCATGCACATATGACACATATGAAAATGAGCCCATAATGGGCATGCTAATGGCCCCTTGGTGCCTTGCATGCCCAATGTGCTCATTAGCATGCTAGGGCTGAACATGGCCCAGAGGAGCCCTGGCACTATCCCATTTGGGATGCGCTGTCTCCATTGGGCTCCCCTGCAGGCCATATTCCATCTTGAACTGTGTCAGTGCAGTGTATAGTCAATATGTACTGCATTGCACTGGCAGGGCCCCATATTCTGGCAGTTAACATGCTCAGAATGTGTTAATTTTCTGAATATTACCCTGAACTGGCCATGTGATAACTGCTGCAAAGTGCTCTTGTCTGCATGGCATAAATGACCAGCTCTGAATATAAGGAGCCTATGTCTCCCAACTGCACATCATGTTCACTCTCTGCACCTAGTAGTGAAGCAGGAGCACCTGTCTGGCTGACATGCCAGTAGCTTAAAGACCTGTGACAATTTCTGTTTCCTGTATTCCTACTTTAAAATCTATCTCCTGCACTATTGATATTGTCAGATTGTTACCATATTAGACTGATGCCATTAATCATTCATATACTTTATTTTTATTTATTTGCAACTAGTGACAAGTACAGGCACTCTGAGCTAGAACTTGTTTCCAGGTGCAACTCGAGGGAGGGATCTAGCAGGGAATGGACAAGCAATAACATATATATTGACAACAAGGAGTGAATTTATATGAACAAGAAAAGCAAGGTACAAATAAATTCTGGGAAGAAAACAATGTAGAAAGTGTGCGACATACAGTACATAGGTTATGGGGTAACAAAGCAAGAGATAAGGGAGTATGCAGTCAGAGTATCGTAAAATATTTTTATCAGAACCATGGTCACATAAAATTCAAATTACAGAGTATGTATGCTGAGTGTTAAATGATATGGTAGAGTAAGGGGAAAACATAGGTGTATAGTGAAGGGGTGAAGGCATGGACATGAGTTGTAATGCAGAGAAAAATGGAAGATGGCTAGCTGCAGGTGGATGCTTTTGAAAAGTGTTCTAGTTTAAGTGGTTCGAGGTACTGCAGGAAGAATGAAAGATGCATGGAGAGAGGTTGGTCTTTTCACAGTGATGAATGGTGGATAAAGAAAGCAGACTGGCCTGCTACAGATTAACAGCAAGAGATATCAATAGAATGAGCACTGGATGATGGAGGGGTGTGTGTGTGTGTGGGGGGGGGTTAAGGAGAGTGGAGAGGTAAGCAGGAGCAGTAAGAAACCAGTATTTGGCCAGAAAGGAGCAACAGTAAATGATGCTGGACCTCTAGGTAACTCCAATGCAGTAACATGATAAAGACTACAGCATACTTAGCTTACACTAACTCCCCTGTGTTGCCTCCACCCCATGAATGTGTACAGTTTTATAAGTTCTATACACAGGATAGCCAAGTGAGAAGCAACATCTCGGTTGCAGTTGGGCACAGCCTCCAGATAGTTTTTTCAACTAGGTAGACTGAAACCTAAGGAGGCCAAAAAAGGTTGCTCAAAATTATACAGTGAGACAGTGGCTGTAGTGGGATTATAACTTGTGAATTTCTTTTTTTACTTTATTGCTCTCGCCATCAGACCACATTGCTTTCCTGTTTCCAAGTTTGGACAGAAAGAAGCAGAATCCACCATAACCAGACTATAAATATCCCCACACTCTTGATTCTGTGATTTGGAGATGTCTGCACTACTACCGTCTATGGAAAAAGGGCATTTAAGCACACACACTGTCCCCCCTCCCCCAGTTGGCTTTCATACCCTGGGACAGACTCTTCCCCCAGTTAAGACACTGGAAGGGGTCATTTCTCTGATCTGCACACCTGGATGTATCCCATTACAATAAGAATTATAACTACTTGATGACTTTCAAATGTAGAGGAAATGAAGTTCCTGAGATGGGAAAGGATATGAAATTTCCTGACCAGACTTAAGCACAGGTGTCCAGTGTCTATGATGTTATGGGATATTTACTAAGGGAAATGATGCTGCTGCATTTTTAGCATGCTTTTAAAATTGTCACAGAAATCAGTGCCATTGTGCATTCCTTAATTCCTGCAGTTATTAGAAAATGCTGGGGGCCAAACAGCTGTTATTTCTTTGTAAAATACTTTGGCATCTCATGACCCTGTTATTGCAGTCGTGGAGTCTATGACTCTCCAAGCAGGAAGTCACATATGAAGAAGTGATCACTTTGATTGAATAAAACTATAGTCGGTTACTAAAATCAATGGAGCTGGGAAATTCTCAGTCATACCTTCACTCACCCGGAACAGTTTCCCCAGGGGGAACTATTATTTGGATGTTAAGATTTCTTCTAGTACCAAATATTTGCAGCCTTACAAAACCTTTGTTAATCCATGGGAAAATGTTTGCTTTAATATGGTTTACAGAAGGCCTAATGTTAAGGATATTTATCAGTTTCAGATCCCATTTAAAAGGACAACTCATGGTCAATGGAATCTTGACTATACCAGCCCTGACCTTCACAACAATTTACCTCAGTCTGTTATTGATTGCTGATCCATCAAGGTGTTTAAATCATCTTTACATTCTCTGTTGTTGCACCAAGCTAATTGTTCCTATAATTAATGTTTTTGAGTATCTAACTGTATAAGTAACTTACATAGTTTTGTATTTTATGTGATTGTTTTTGTAAATAGTGGTCACATTTGAAAATGGGCATTTTGCTCAAACATCTACCAGGATAATCAATAAACTAAGCTGAACTAAACTAAACTATATTTTAGTCTGATGACAGAAGTGAACAAGAATGCATCTGGAAAGGCAGGAAAGGCTTTAATATGACATCTTCATTTTGCAACATTAGACCAAGAATGTACACTGCTATTTTACTCTCACCTGTGTTTTAGGTACTGTAAGTGATGGCATCATGAGTTATTACCACCTATACTGATTGTTATGCAAAATACAAAGGTACCAGTAAAGAATGTGTTCTTCCTTTCAGGTAGGATTTAATATCAAAGCAGCTACTGATTTTTAGAAAGTTCAGATTCATAGGATTCATAGGAATAAATATGAGTTAGTTAGCGGTAGCCAATATAACTCATCATTTCTCAATGGATATATCCAGTAATCCCTTTATTAATTAGCTACTTATCTAATGAAGTTTTTAATTAGTCCATATTTGTACTATATACTATGCAGTATGGTAGACTATTCCAAATAGAAACCACCCTTTGGTTCAACCATGCTCCTTTTTGATTTGTCCTATATTTTTTGCTTTTTAACTGAAGGTCATGGCATCTGGTGTTTTTACACTGCTACTTTGATTCTAAACCAACGCATTCCCATAAGTTGCCTTCTTGGTGTCCTATAAACCAGACACAAGCCTCCTCATAACCTCCTATACTCATGGGAGTACATGTCCAGCTCTCTGAATCTATTCTCATAAGCTAAATCTTTAATATTATCTACTAGCTTAGTGGCCCTCCTCTGAACCCTCTCTAATCTCCTAATACTTCCATTTTTGTTTGGAGCTCAAAACTGTCCACAATACTCAAGATGTGGCCTTATCAGGACACTGTACAGAGGCATCAGCACCTCTCTAGCTCAACTACTAATATTACGGGTAATATATCTCAGTATTTTATTTCCTTTCTTAGTGGCTGCCTGGCAGTTATTAAATATTTGAACAAGTAGGTTTTTTTCTTTGAGATAATATTTTGCTCTTTTGTTTTTGACACCAAAGTGCATCACTTTGCATTTGTCTAAATTAAACATACGTTTGCTTTGCTTGGTCTACATTTCAAGATTAGTTATTTCTTGCTGGAAACTTGTTATTGCTTTATTGTTATCTACAATAGCCCCCTTCTTGTTATCATCTGCAAACTTGCATAACCAATCTGTGCTGTGACACTGCATCGATGAGACAAAGATGTTAAGCAAGGCAGGTCATAGCACCAAACCCTGCAGCACTCCACTCAACACTCTACCCCATTTTGAATAGGATTGTTTAATAAACACTCTTGGTCTCTGCATATTTAGCCAGGAAGCTATCTAACTCACAGTATTCTTTATTTATTTCCATTTTCTCCAGTTTTATTATTAATTCAGAGTGTTGCACTATATCAAAGGCATTGGAATAATCCAGGTAAAATACATCCACAGGCATGCCCTCATCCAATGCTTTACTGACTAGTTCAAAGAAATGAAACATGTTTTTCTGACAGAATCTGTTTTCCTTGAATCCCTGCTGTGTTGGCATTTCCCTACCTGTTTCCTTAATATGCCTTTCTGTATCCTCCTTAATCATACCTTCAAGTATTTGCCAACAATTGATATCAGCCTTATTGGTCTATAGTTATTATAATACATCCTAGATCTTTTCTTAAAAATTGGAATAATAATTGTGTCTCTCCTTTCTTAAATAATTCTTCTTTCATCTAGTGATTTTTGTAAAAATCATTGCTATTGGTCCTGCTATTTCTTCTAACAGTTCTTTCAACAGCCTTGGGTGTAATCCATCTTTACCAGGTGATTTATTAGGGTTGAGATTACTCAACTTCTTTTTTTACATGTGCCACTGAAATATTCAAACAATTAGTTTCCTCAGTAACTGTCCGTTTCACCTACATCCACCCTGCTCTGTAATATACACTTAAAAAGAACTCATTAAAAATGTCTGCCATACTGTGACAACTTGTGATCTGTTAATTATTTTTCATTATCAGTCCAATCTGTACTTTGCCCATTTTGAATCTGTTTATGTAATTATATGCCCTTTTTGAGATGGTTTATGTAATTATAAAATTATTTTTGTTATCCCCTGTTCTTGTTGCCAATTTATATTCCTCTTCTCTTGTCTTTTAGATAGTTTAATTTTTTTTTTACTTTCATTCACTAGCTTTTTGTAAGCCTCCCATGACTCAGGTGTTTTATTATTTTTGGAGTTTTGTATGCCTTTTCCTCTTCTTATTAGTTTCTTTATCTTTCTTGCAAACCACGCTGAAATCCTTCCCCTTTCATTATACTAATTCCTTTCCGGTATGTGATCATTGACGCATTGTTGAAGTTTAGACTTTAATATTGTCCACATTGTGTCAAGGTTCTGTCTTCTAAACTCTGTCACTCATTCCCAGTTTTTTTAATTGTTTTTTTAATTACGGTGTAGTTTGCCTTGCTGTAGCATCCTGCCTTAGTTACTCCTGTTTGTTTCTCTCTTTTATTATTGATCCGACACTGTACCATCTTATGATCACTGCTGCCCAGAGGTTCCCTAACCCTATGATTTGTTATTTCATCTTCCATATTACTTAAAATTAGATACAAGAGATTATCTCCTTTAGTACTGTCCCCAACATGTTGCTCCAAGGTAAGGGTCTTCACTTTTTCAATAAAATGCATTTCCATTTGTGCACTGCCCTGTTTAGTACTCTAGTTTATAATAGAACAATTAAAATCTCCCATTATTATCATTCTGTTTCCCATATCTTGTTTTTTATTATATTAAGAAGTTTTTGTTTAGTTTAAGGGAAGGGGATTGATAGCAAACACCTAATGTTATTTTCTCCATTTTTAGTGGGCTTAGCATCACCCACAATTGTTCAACATCCTGTACTGTACTTTGTTGTATTCTTCAGTTTCAATAGCCTCTGTGTAACTTTGAATAAAAATAGCTACTCCCTCACCATTTCTAAACCTCCTATCCTTTCAAAATAGTTAACTTGCAATGTCTATATCCAGTTCTTCATTATACCACATGTTTCTGTTGCAGCACAGATCTGAATATTTTCATTCAGTAGCATGTATTCCAGTTCACATTTTTTATTTCTTAGACTTCTTGCATTAGCTAGTTACATTTTCCATTTCCCATAGCATCTTACTTTATTGGATATATTTTCCTTTTTCCTCACAGATGTAATTTGTTTTTCTCCTCCCTCATCCCCCCTTTTAAGTTTACATATTGTTGTGTTGATTCTATCAGCCAGAACTGTAGTCCCATTCATGTTTAAATGTAACCCATTATTTGAAGAAAGTCCCATATCTCCCTTGAATCTCTCCCAGTGTCTACTAAAATACAATATTTCCCTCTTACACCATCTCCATAACCCGCCATTTAGGTATCTTATTTTGTTAATTTCCCCCCTTCCTGCTCTTGGTACAGGCAACATATCTGATATTGCTACTGTGCAGTTTTGCTGTTTCAGGAGATTGCCAACTCCTTCAAAATATCTCTGGATTTAATGTTGCCTTTTCTTTCCCACATCATTTGTACCCATGTGCAAAACCATGAATGGTTTATGAGTTTCTTTTAATAAGCTTTGTGCATTATTGTAAAAGTCTTGCATGCCTGCTCCTGATAGGCTGCTCACAGTCATGTTTTCTTTCCTATTTCTACATATTGTTTAATCCATATATTTTATAGTGAAATCCCCAACTACCACTATATCATTCACTTTTTTTTGCTTTAGAGCTGATTTGATAAGTTATCTTGTACTTGGGTTTGATTTGGGCTAATAGGCCCCTGTTGGTTTTCTATCTCATTTTCCAGTTGGGACTAAAAAAGGTAACCTGTATCCTCTTGTTGTGGGTTGTACAGCTTTTCTGATTGGGGTTGTATAGGGAGATCAGTTCTACTTGTCACCACTTGTTCTATTCCATTAACTACTTCTATTGCATTTGGTGCATGTTCTGATTTCTCTGAGTTGCTATTAGACTCTGCAACAACTTCCTTCATAACAAAACTGCCAGAGATTTGAAACTATTTCTCAAACTAATTGGTCTTATTTCTTCCCTTCTCTTCTGTTTTTATACTATTTTGCACCAAACACCATTCATTTCCTTCCAAGTCCTCCATGTCCTCATCTAAGTCATCCCTTGACCTTTGCTTTCTTTTGTCTTTGCTCTGTCCTGTGTCCCTTTTAGCATTATCCCTCTGAAGTGTATGCACAACCTTTTTCTTATTTTGTAGTAGCAAGCTAGTGTTGTGTAGAAATTGGTATATTGTTCTAATTTCATTCTGAAGCTCCAGCTTCCTTTTCAGGCTCACTATTTTGTTCTCCAATGATTGGCTAGACAGACATCTGTTTCACATAAAGTTGGTTTCAATCACTCCCTTCTTGCCCATTTTACATTGTAAGCATTCAAACCTGCCCCATTCCTGCATTTCAGCTTCAGCAATTTTATTAGTACTTACTAATCTGATTTTTAACGTCTCCTGGCCCTTTGTCCCATCTGTCCTGGCTGACACTGGCAGACACGTGCAGATCGTGCACTTGCCTCTGTGCGCATCACCTCCCCTCATGCTCAGCTTCACTCACTAGGGGCCAAGCTTTTATACTGGTGAACCTGGAAATTAAGTCTGCCTTAGCGCTATGCGCTCCTTCACACCAAAAGTGCAAAAACAGTTAAAAAAGGACTTCCAGACTTTTCTGGGGTACTTAACTGGTGTCCATTTTAAAAATCAGCCTTCTACAGTACAAAAAATGCATTGACATGTGATTTCTGTAGTTCCCTCAACCCAGATAGGGAATTACACTTCCCAGATGCCTTAGTGGTAGTTGCCTTAGCAACCGTCCACCACCACTATGCCCAGTATATTCACTGCCCCAGCACAGAGACAGAGATTGGTGTTTTTTTTTCTCACTAGCAGAGCATACTGGGCTGGCAGTATAGCCTAGAGGTTAGAGGAATGAGGTGTGAATGAGCTTGATACATCCAGCAGACCAGACCTGAGTTTGATTCTCACAACCTCCACTTGCATACTGTGTGACATTGAACAAGTCACTTAACTGCCCAGTGCTCCCAGGTCACCCCTGAAAACAGGCACTTGTGCCTAGTGGGCCTTATCCGGTTACCAAAGATTAAAACTAAAAAAATAAATAAATAAACACAGTCTCTCTCACACACACACACACACTTGGAATTTTGGGGAAAGGATTTCAACACCTGTTCTCACCATTTTCTGTTCCAGAGTCTCATAGCTTTCCCCTGTTCCTAATCCCACTCAGAAGCCTCCTAGGTATTTAAAATTGGATCACAACTTAAATTAGCTTCTGTACATTAAAACATGTGGCATTTATATTGAACAACTCATAAAATGTGCATCACATGCACTGAATGAACTGAATTTCTGAATTTACAGAATGGGCTGCTTTACATTACAGCAGTGCAGCAGTGCTGTTCAAGCACAGTTACATTCTGAGCACTGTATACTGCAGTTATAAAATGGTGTGAAGAAACTATGATTGTTATTTAAAACCACAGTTTGTGATCATAGGCCTCTCAGCTGTAATAAAATATGCTTGGATAAAGCTTGTCAGGTATGCCCTTTTCGCATGTTTTCTTTTAAGCATCAAATACTTTTTGTTTACATTTTTATAAAGGTAAAGAGCTGCAAGTACAGAAACCTATAATTTGTTTTATGACTCACAACTCTAGTTTTGTCAGGCATGTGCCTGGTTATGTGACTATCTGTCATGCAATCAGGATAGTCAACACTGCTGACAAGCCCTTTTAGCCCAACACAGCTGTCTATTACAGACAGTGGGTGCCCAATCCTGGAATTGGTCCCCTCCCACCCAGCTGCTTTGTTAATTTCCAGTGGTAAGTATTCAGCTCGACTGCCAGTGTCCCGCTGACCCAGCTCTCAAAAATAATTACTAGTGGCATGTGAGCAGTCCTGCTACTGGTGTCCCCCTCATAATCGATCTAGTGTCACTCCACTGACCCACCTCACCTGCTAACTAAATTAGTGGCAGTGGTTGCCCAGTCCTTCTACCTGTCCTGTCCAACTCTACCATTAAGACAATAATAAGTGGAAGGTGGCCAGTCATGCTGCTAGTATTCCCCTCCCACCTAACCCATTAAAAAAACACACACTTGCCCACTTTCTAGCAACCATGCCATGTTCCACCAATGCACCTAGCTTTTAAATGAATTATCAGTGATGGGCACTCAATGCCACTACCAGTAGCTCCCACCCAACCTATTGAAATCCTCCCCTTCCAGACTCACCCTCTAGCACCCCCCACCTGTGCCAATCTGTGTGGTCCCTCATTGCAGATAATCAGTGTCCCTTAGCATGATTCTGAAATGTCCCTCAACATACTTCTGTACTGGGAATGAGAAAAAAAAATTAAGTCTCACGATATGTCTACCAGGCATGCACAGGACTTAGTCAGTTTTTGGTTTTTTCTCATTTACTCACAACTAGGCCGAATTTGTCCTTATTCATCCCAATTTTGCAGTCACCACCCACATCATGAACATGTAAGTTTCATATTTTTTATCTTGTGGTTTGCTTTTTTACTCACATTTTTTGGCCCATTTGAAGGTCTCTGGATCGCTTTTTCTCAGGGTACCCAAGACATCTGCTGACTTGCTGTGCGATGTCCTTGCTGCTTTACCAGCCCCTCCATGGAGCAATGGTTTGCCACCCTCAGCAAAGTAGATGGTGGGGAAACACACCCCTGAACATCCTCCTCCTCCTCCTCCTCCTCCTTCCTTCCAAGTACTCACAGGTTTGCCTGGCTGCTGACATAATGAATCTCACACAGGCCTGGAAATACCAGAGTCCCATTGCCTCAGGAGCCAGGGACAATCCATTTTCATGTTACCTCCTCTATGGATGCCAGCACATGTGGGCTCAGATGTACTCATACATGCATCACAGTATGTGGTATGTGAGCTGGCTGGCATCCATGCCCTAACCTGTATGCCTCAGCTGTGCTTCCACCCATGGTCATCTAGGTGGCAGTATTACATTGGTGGTATCAGCCCACCCTGCATAGAGGGGGACAGCATCCTCTGGGACACTCAGTTCTCCTTCTGTACAGTCAACCCTAATGACCCTGGCTCACTTCAGAACTCAGGTTGTCAGCATTGTGAGTGGCAGCACTACAGTACAGAGGGCTGGCCTCATCTTTTTAATCTGATCCAAACTTTGTTTTGAGGGTCAACTGAAGGGCCCTGTGCAGAACAAGATAGGACTTAGCTCCTGCTTCACACAGGGCCTGAAGGCCACAGCACAAAGCAAGTTAGATCTCAGGTACTATTTTATGCAGTGCTCAAAGGGCTCTGTGAGAAGCAAATTAGGACTTAACTGCATGCAACGCAAATTAGGACTCAGCTCCTACATGTCCTGGGTCACTCAGACTTGAAGGCCCTTGCACAAAGAAAGTTAGGACTCAGTTCCTGTTTCATGGAGCACCCAAGGAGTCCTGTGCAAATTAAGTTAAGGCTCAGCTCCTGTTTCACGCAGAGCCCAAAGGACCCAATGTGTAGCAAGTTAGGATGCAGCTCCTACTTTCTGAAGCCAAGAGGAGCTCTGCATGTACAGACTCTGCACAATGCAAGTTACTACTCTGCTTTCTTACAAAGTAATTAATTCTAAAAAACAAAAAAAAAATATGTTAATGCATCTGTTAGGGTTAACTATGCAAAGCAAACAAAGTAAGGAAATGAAAAATTATGACTCAAAGTTTCGTGAGTCTTGTCAAAATGGCGGTGTGGTGTTCCTTGAAGTGTTCAACCTTAACGCACACCCCTACCAGCAAGACCCTAGCCTTGTGACCCAAGACCAAGCTATAGGTCCATGGCTGAAGGCTGATCTCCAGTTTGCAAAGGACCTGATGAAAATTATGAATGATTTCCTCCTTAGTTATGATTGATTGCCTGCTTCGTGCTGGGCACACAGTACCCTGTGCAAAGAAAGTTATGAATAATCTCCTGCTTAGTTATAATTGATGTCTTGCTCCATGCAGGGGCATGCAGGGCTCTGTGTGAAGCAAGTTTGAATGATATCTTTCTTACAGTAGTTATGATTGATTTTATGCTTTGGCCCTGTATGACAAAAGTTATGAATGATTTCCTGCTTTACAGAGCACCTACAGGGCCCTAAATGAAGAAAGTAATGGCCATTTCTGTGGGCCCTATGAGGAATAGCAAAGTTTTGGGGCATGGCTCTAGTTCTGTAGCTTGAAGCAGCAGATCCATGGGACATGGCACAGGACTTGTAGCATCATAGATTATGAGCATCTTGACAAGTGGCATCATTGGTTCAATATAGCTATGGCATTAAGAACTGAACTTGGCAGCATAGAATGCTGATTAGCTCCTTGTATGACTTTTTTTTTTACTTCACAAAAGTTTTTTTTTTTTTCCCTATTAGGTAACTCTAGCAGGCAGAGGTTCTTTGGTTTACAGGCAGTTCTTTCAGATTCAGTGGTGCTTCTGTAAAATATGTCTAATTAGCCTGCTTCATCCTTTTTTTTTTTCAATATGTTTTATTTATTTTACTTGACATCCTTGACAACACACGGATTTTACAGTGTTTGAAAGAACACAATACAAATTAAGTGTGCTGTAGAACATTATAACGGCCATTGCTGGCCACATACTACCAATTTCTACTGAACCCAGAAAAAAAAACAAGACAAATTAACCAATCTAATACAATCCTCCCTCCTCCCCACCCCTCCCCCCCACCTTCCATAGCATCCACACCCTATTTGCGGTGATCATGGAACTCTGCATAACAGAGGAATCAACAGGAACATAGAACATCAGACCGCAAGGCAGGCCCAATTACTAGGTATTTTTACTACACCACATAGATAGAACGGTACTCAGAACCCCCCAAATGGGGTCATGTAAGTGATCCTTGCTATACATTTTAGCAATATGCAGCTCAACCTGCAAGGCAAGGACCATCTCTTTGTACCATTCTATGACTGGTGGCGGGTTTGGGTCCTTCCAGTGCCTTAAAAGCACCGCCTTTGCTGCCGCCGATATAATGCCCATATACAATTTATCCCTCTTGGTCATGCTCTCCTGATGTCTATTCAGCAGGCAGACTTCAGGTGTGAACAGATCCCCTATACCAGGAATTTGTGACAGGGAGGCCCTGATTGTTTGCCAGAAGGGTTGAACTTGAACACATTCTCATAAAACATGATGCAGGTCTTCTTCCTTAAACCCACACCTGCTACATAAAGGTGACCTCAACTTACCCATCTTGTAAAGTTTAGCAGGGGTATAATACAAATTATGCATTATATTAAATTATTGTAATTTATATTTGTCTTGCCTAATGCACTTATGGTTGCTGACCCATATCTGTTTCCAAATGCTTGGATCTTCCACCATCCCTAATTTGTGCACCCAGTAATAACAGACACCAGAAGGAAGACCTTCATCCAAATTTTGTAGCAACTTATAAACTCTGGAGATAGAATGGGGCTGGTCAGCAACCTTGAATAGAGAGGACAGTTCAATTCTGTTTTGTACCCACTTTACCCCTTTAAGGTAGGCCTTTACTCTCTAACTTGACAAAATTTGAAACCATGACCCTTTAACTCTGGAAATTTGGTACAAGCATGCTCATATGATAAAACCCTCCCTTGGGGAGCCAAATCTCCTAATTTTAGCCCTTCTAATGGACCTAGAAAACCAGGTGGAATTGGAGTCTGTTGAATTAGAAAGTGCATATTCTGTGTCACTCTTTGTTCTAGTGAATTATGCCAGTCAACCTTAAGGAGCTTTTGGGCTTGATGTAACACCTTAAGAGACCATCCGATAGGAGTGTCCCTCAACGGTTTGGGAAGGAGTTTAAGATTAATATAGGCAATTGAACTCAGGTCAATCAAGTATTTAAGCGCTAATTCTCTCTCGATGTTTAACCAAGAAGGCACATAAGAACCTGAGGTTGAAGAGAAGGTCGATTTGCGCTATTGTGTTATTTTATTAATGTGTGAGGCGATGTAGTACTTATAAAGAGAAGGTAGCGCGAGGCCTCCCGACTCTTTTGGAGTCATGAGTTTCGAGTAGGCACGCCTGACCGATTTCCCCTTCCATAAATAGGCATTAATTTCTCTTTGCAGGGCCACAAACCACGCCTTGGGTAAGTAACATCCCAGCATATTTATAGGGTAGAAGATTCTGGGTAGAATGTTCATTTTAATAGATTGTATTCTGGCCCCTAACGATAATGGCATTACGTTCCATCTTATTAAGTCCTGCTTCACTACTTTAGTTAACCCATGGAGGTTCTCTAATCATAGAGGCCAAACCTCTGGTAATTCTGACCCCCAAATATGTCATCACTTTTGGTTCCCATGTCAAGCCATGTTCTCTCGCTATACCAGGGTAACATCTAACGTTAAGTGGGAAAAGCTTGGTTTTGGAAACATTTATCTTGTAATTGGAGACTCTTGAAAATTTTGAAATCTCCCTAAATATTACTGGGATGCCCTTTTCCGGATCTTCAAGGTGTATAAGCAGATCGTCTGCATAGGCCGAAACTAAGTATCGATTACTGCCCAACTTAATTCCCTTGAGCTCCTGTGATGTAATTAGTCTACGTATCGGGGGCTCGAGATATAAATTAAACAAGAGTGGGGACAATGGGCATCCCTGCCTCGTACCACACCCCATTGTAAAGGGAGCTGATAGTGTACCATTACACCAAATCCGTGTGGATGGTGCCCTATATAGAATCCGAACCCAATTTAAAAATTCTTTAGGTAACCCCAAATTATCAAATACTATAAATAGGAATTCCCAAGACACTCGATCGAATGCTTTTTCAGCATCAAGCGCGAGTAGGGCCATGGAGCAGTTGCATTTGTGCATGTATAATTATATGGTGAAGTTCGCAGATGGTCATTGACAGTCTGCCTCCATGAAACCAACTGTTCATTGCTAATTAAATTGCTCATTAGCGGACCAAGCGAATAGCTAAAATTTTTGCCAGAATCTTGATATCAACATTCAGGAGCGATATAGGGCCGATAATTACTCGGTAACACAGGATCCCGTCCTGCTTTGGGAATGAGGACAATAAGAGCCTCCAGGAAGGAAGATTCTGAGAGTCCCTCATTAAACCAGAAATTGAATACCTTGGCTATGATAGGGGTAATTATGGGTTCGTATGTCTTATAAAAATTAGTAGTTAAACCATCGGGCCCGGGGGATTTGTCCCCAGCCAATTGGGAGATCGCTAGTTTCACTTCCCTCTCCTGTATTGGTGACCCTAACCTCTCTGCCTCGGGGGGAGCACACTTACTCATAGGTATCTGGTCCAGAAAATCCTGAATTTCTGTAGCGGATACCTTCTGATCCCCATGGAGTATAGTTGTTGGAAGTACTCTCTGAATGCCTCCATAATATCTTTAGGTTCCTAACACAGTGTCACCACTGCCCTTTTGTACTGCGACAATATGCCAACTGGAAACTATCTGCTTTAGTCTAAGAGCGAGAAGCTTACCCGCCCTATCTCCGGATTCCAAATATCTTATTTTAGTTCTACAGAGGGCT
Organism: Neoceratodus forsteri; assembly: GCA_016271365.2. Taxonomy (NCBI): domain Eukaryota; kingdom Metazoa; phylum Chordata; order Ceratodontiformes; family Ceratodontidae; genus Neoceratodus; species Neoceratodus forsteri. The sequence goes on along the minus strand of CM028129.1, from coordinate 1,395,559,625 downwards.
AATTCTGCCTTTTGCATCATAATTGCTGAGTATTGAGCCTGGAGTTGTTGCAGTTTCACCCATTCCGCCTCAGTAGAGTACCGTGTGATATTATTTTCAATGCACTTAATGGCATTCAAAATCTCATTCAAGTGCTCCCTGGACTTCCTGGCTCTAGTAGAGGCTAACCTAATGCACTCCCCTCTGAACACGCATTTAAGGGTTACCCAAATAATATCTATTCTGGGGGTGGAGCTAAGATTAAAACTAAGGAAATTAGATATGAAGTTCCTCAGTTGTCCTTGGGTAAAGGGCTCCTGAAGCAACTGATTGTTAAGCCTCCACATAAAATCCCTTTTGATAATGTGCCCTGGCTCAAACAATATGGAAACTGGGAATGGTCGATATAACCCTGGGACTAATACTAGCCTCAAGCACTGAGGAAATCTCACCAATACTTACTGAGAAAATAGTCTATTCTGGAGAGGAATCTATCGGGGAGTAGAGAAAAGGTGTACTGTCTCGCTTTCCCATTGAGTAACCTCCATATATCTACCAGTCCCAGACATTTCATCATCTCTTTCAGTGCTCTTTGGGGGAGAGGTCCACTAAGCTTGTTATCAGACCTATCCAGATACAAGTTGGGCGTCAGGTTCAGTCTCCTCCAATAATCAATTTTAGGGATACATAATTATTTAATATATCTAGTAGCTGTAGAAAAGAAAAGTGGGAATTGAGTTAGGACCATAAACTGATCCAATAACCACTTGTTCAAGCGCTAAGGTCCCAACTATAAAAATGTAGCGGCCTTGTGTATCCCAAATTTCCTTTTCTAGGAGAATGGGACCCTACTATGAATTAAGATGGCTACTCCACCTTTGCTTGTAGAGGAGCCGCACCAAAAGCTTGACCCACAATGCCTAACAAAAGCTTTGCATCTTGCCTGTGCAAGTGTGTTTCTTGCAAACAGACTACGTCACAGTTAAGGGCTGATAAGTGTTTCAAGACAACCTGTCTTTTGCACCTGTCTCGAGCCCCCTTGACATTCCAACTTATAAAGTTAATGCTGCCTTTCTTCGTTTTCTCGGTAAGCAGATTGCAATTAGGATCATCCTCCATGATGCCACCCAACATAGGGTGTGGATGCTAAACCGCCCAAGTCTCCTATCCCTCCTATAAACCCAAACTTTCCCCTTCCCCTCAAACACCCCCAGTTCTAACAACTGCATACTCACTACCAACCCGCCTTGCGATGAGTCTATCAGCCTAGTCACAAATCAACCCATTCCCCAGCCCAGCTCCCAGACTTGCTTTTCACTGCAGCCCAATTATGCCTGTCACTCACTAGTTCTTTTGAGTGAGAGAGAGGAAAAGAAAACAAGGGAAGCCAGAAAAGAAAGAAAACCACCTTACACTAAAACCTCAGTGTGTATGGGAATTAGTGCCCAGCTCCCCTGCATCAGTACTGTCTTCAATAAATTAATGGAAGTCTCCCTCCTTTTAACTATAGCAATAGATTTTCTGCCAGTCTGTGTCTCCCTCTAATCGAGAAGTGGGTAGGGAACATATGCCAATAGATCGCTGGAAGAGAAAAAAAAAAACAAAAAACACCCAAGCGAATTGCACAATAAGTCAACAAATGATCCTCTGTGCATCATCAAATTGGTGGGGTCGATGTGGTTTGATTTTCCCTCTGTTCTTCGGATTTAGGACACAAAGGTTTCCCAAGAGTGAAGCAGTACACATGGTCTTCACGCTGTGCGACAATCCAGAAGGGACAGCTGGTGACTTGTAAGGCATACATCACGATTAATACAGGTACCTGTTATATGCACCACTGCGACTGGCCCCCCCCATGTGCTCGCCTTGAAAGTTAGCATTTAGGCACCAAAATCGATCTCCGGGAGCCAAAGAGGTGCAGCCCAGGTTAAACTAGGAGCCTTACTGATTGCTTGCCCCCTTTATATTGCGACTTGCTACGCAATGGTTACTAGTCGGATGCCAATGTCGACACCACAGGAAAGTCATGTAGTTGTGCCGTAGCAAGAACAACCAAGGCGCCACTTCATGCTAAGGGAACTACAATTGGCAGTGAACCGTACCCAGCAACACGGTCAGTTTCAAACTTATCAGTCGCTATGTTGATCTCGCACAACCATTTTAAACTGCCGTTAACATAACAGTACTTTGGCATAAAAACTCCATTCGCCGTCCTTCCATGCTTCACGAAAATGCAGCACGTAGGTCACTAAGGAGGCCATTCTGCACGAAGTTTCATATCGACTCTTGCTCACCAGAGAAATTAATCAGAACCTAAGAAAAAACTCTGCCAGGATTTGAGGGATGATATTAGAATCTCTTGTCCACCTCCTTTAGCATAGCATTGCAAAGCGGCTGGCCTGATCTCGACCCTTGTGATACACAGGAGGAAATAGGCAGTGAGTTACAAGTCAACCATTAAAGATCGTTGTGCCACTCGAAAACCAGCTTTCCCTTTACACCCATCCATTACTGTACAATCTCTCTAGCGAGGCTGCAGATGTTCATTATGCTCTCAAACTTTACTTAAACAGATCTGGAAGCGCTTTCCTGAGTTCAGCTTGCGCAATCTCCGCCGTTTCATAGGAGCACCATTGATCCTTAATTTTAACCTGGAGTGAAGCAGGGTAGCAAACTCTAAATTGAAAGCCCACAGCAATTAATTTTGAGATAACAGGGTGCAGCTCTTGCCTTTTAATTCGCACCGAGTGAGGTAGATCATTGGCAATTCTAATTTTTCTGCCTTCCCAAGTGATCTCCTGTAACCCCTTAACCTTGCTCATAATATGATATTTGTCCAGATAATTTAGGAGCTTGCATATCATCGGTCTTGGTGGAGCATTCGGGGAAGGGGCTGGACGCAGTGATCTATGTGCCCTTTCCACCACATAACTGCCATTCGGGGAGGGCCCTGCAATCTTTTCGAAAAGCTTCTGGACAAATAGTATAGCAGCTGTGCCTTCCTCTTTTTCGGGAACTCCGATTATAACTAGGTTGTTTCTCCTACTCCACCCTTCCAAGTCCTCAAGCTTCTCCTCCATTTTTTTGATTCGTTTGTTCAGGGAGGCACGCTCTAAGTCTTGTTTGTCTACTCTCATTTCGAGCGATTTAGCTCTAACTTCATTGTCCCCTACCCTTTTAGTTAGGGCTTCCAATGCTCCTTTAAAGCACTGTATTTCGGCTGAGATCTCTTGAATAGACGCCTGCAGTGGGGCGAAAAACTCGAGGAATCTCTCCTTCGTTAACGCGGAAGGCCCCAGGGACGATTTATTAGATCCCTGGCGAGGGCACTTAGCGGCCTGCTCTTTTTCAGGGGAAGGCGGCGGCGTATGTTTTGCCGATTGTTTTTTAATGAAAGCTTCCATTTTAACACTTGAGCTACAATAATTGGTTACTCCAGCACAATATCGATGTTTTCACCTTAGAAAAACGAAAGTTGCATAGAATTGAGAGAGATTAATCTGGGCTGCGAACTGAGCTGTTCAAATGTGCTGCTCTCCCTAGGCTGCCATCACGTGGTCCCTCCAGCCTGCTTCATCCTAATTTACTGCTTCTGTGTAGGTCTGGGTCAGTGCCACTCTGCTCAAGCAAGGGTAATGGCTCCATTTCTGTTGTGCCTGTGTAATACTTGTATCCAGACATTCAAAGAGACATGGCACCAAACACCAAATAATGCAGCCATAAAAGTTTATTACTCACAATTTGAGGAGCATAAAAACTAGGAACAGTGACACGCAGATGACTAGTGTCCTCAGACAACAAAGGCCTGACTGATTTTGTGCATGTGTGCTTCCTCAGGGATAGCCATTCCAAACCACAGTGAACATTAAATAGTGAACTGCATTAAAGTGACAGTACAACATAAATGTAAATGAATAAGGAAAGTAAAAATTAAAAACAGGTAATTTATGTCACATATATTGCAATATATTTGCATAATGCATACAGCAATCTTACAAATTAGACTCCTGACATCTACATCTAAGCTCACGACCTGTGTAAAATGCCTTATTTTACAATTTGAAAGTTACAAAAAGTATACTTCTTTCAGAGACAAGTGGTACCCAAAAGTACATCAATTTCTAACACATTTGTCTTCTTACTGCAAGCCAAAAAGATTACTCATAACTTTATAAGTTACCATGAGGATATCAGAATTAATACTGAATTGACTTGCCCGTTGGTGCAGCAGTTGGATTTCTGCTTGCGACGCCGGTGACCCTGGTTCGGGAGCAGACTCGGGTCACTGGAGGGCTGGCCAGGGGAGAACGAGTTGAGCATTACATGACAGCTCACCTTCTTTGGGGGGATGGGGGGGGCCTTTGCCCACAAAACACTAGTGTGACCCTGAGAGGAGGCTCAGGGGACCACAACCCCCCACTTGGAGGGATGGGCGGCCAAGCCACACAGTGGACATTGGCATGCAGCACCTTGACATCAGGGCACACACACTGCATGCAGGGGAGTAAATGTGAAAATGCCTGCTGGCTCCAGGATGATGGGCTGCCTGGAGCATGCCTCTGATGTGCCCCCACTCACCAGACCAGCTCTGGACCAATGAAGATGAAGGATTATGAGGTGCATGGCCCGGCCTTATCCCCACTTGGAGGGTAAACTGCAGCAGATACATGGGGCCCAGGAGGTAGGTTCGGGGTTGAGCGGGCAGCAGGAGAATGACTCCTTGGCAGCCCTGAAGGGTCGGTGTCAGCAGGGTGTGGGGGGGATAAAGAACAATTTAAAAAAAAGGAATTAATACTGAATAAGTTTTTTCAGAACATCCATACTAAAAGACTCAAAATTCATCAGCGAATAAATGGCATAATAACTTATACTGCAGAAAAGGGATTTTTAAGATTTTGATGTTTTTTAAGATAAGGGGTAATGTCAAATGAATCATTTAAGCCAGCATACAGATTTAGTCTTTGCAGTATTGGTCCTTATAAGAACAGATGCAAAAGCAAATGATTTGATACCTTTTATTGGACCAACATAGATGTAACAGAAAGAACAAAGCAATTTAGCTTTCGGATCAACCCAGTCCTTCCTTGGAAGCTTAATTACCTTAACCTTGATGACATTAAGCTTCCGAGGAAGGCCTGGGTTGGTTCAAAAGCTAAAGCACTTTGTTCTTTTTGTTACATCTATGTTGGTCCAATAAAAGGTATTAAATCATTTGCTTCTGGATAATTTAAGCCAGGAAATTTCAGGGCACACAAATTAAATATCCAAAATGTCTCTCTGCAGTATATTTTGCCATCTAGGTTCTCCCTCCATGGGCCCAAAGTAACCTTTTCAATCCCACTGAATGTAAAATTATGTGAATTATCATTTTGATTCTGTAATAAATGTCTTACCAAGGCATTCTTGTCATTGTTACAGCATATGTCACTTAAGTGCTCTCCTATTCGCAATTTTAATGCCCTAGTGGTTTTGCCAATGTAAAAAGAGTTGCATGTACAAGTAGAAAGGTACACAACACCCACTGTGGAACAATTGATAAACTATCTGATCTTGTAACACTTGGATGTGTTAATAGATGTAAACTGTGACCCTTTAGTTATCACAGTGCAGAACTTGCAGGCGACCACAGGGATAGCAACCTTTAGGGGATAGGGTAGCCAAGAAGAAGTTTGTTTTATAGAGGGCTGTAAAGAATGAGCTAGCATGTCTGAAATATTTCTGCCACATTTGTACACAGTCCTGGGTAGGGTTTTAGATTCATTTGCAAGAGCAGGATCAGTTGCAAGAATGTGCCAATTGTTCTCAATTATTGCTCTAATGTGACCAGAGTTAACTCCATATGTAGTAATGAAGTTAATCTGGTTGCCATCTGGTACAGGTTTCTCCCTGTATTCTAGTAGGGTGGAGCATCTGACCTCATTGGTAGCTTCCTGCACAACATTGTGACTTTACCCCCTGTTTTGAAATCTATTAGCCATTTCCTCAAGTAATTTCTCAAAATCAGAGGGCTCACTGCAATTACGTTTGACCCTCATAAATTGCGATCTTGGGATGTTAATGATGGTGTGACAGGGGTAACAGATAGAGACATGTAGAATGGTATTACGATCAGTTTCTTTTCAAAACAGATCAGTAATAATGGTGCCATCATCCTGTTTTTTATATTCAAATCCAAAAAATGTATCTGATTAGGATCTGCCTGTACTGAAAATTTTTAGTTTGAGTTTGACATGTGCAAATATTTTACAAATTCGATCCAATTCCTCTGCTGTTCCCTGCCACACCATGGCATCATCAATATATTGCCTCCAGAGGTTGATCCTGTCAAAGAAAGGGTTATTGGTCTGGTCATAAATGACCTCTTTCTCCCACTGTCCCAGATAAAGATTTGCATTTTGATGTTGTCCTGATGGTGTGGTGGGGAACAGCGGAGGAATTGGAAGAATTTGTAAAATATGTATTTTATTTTTAACTAGGAAAGACACACTAAGCTGAAGCTTGTTTACAGGCATGATCTAGGAGCACAAGGAAGTTAAGTGACTTGCTCAGGGTCACACAGCAGCCGTGGACTCGGACACTCCTGGCCGGCAGCTGCCACCTCACAAGTCACCCCACAGAAGCTGTGCTTGTGACTAGGCAAGATCCCAGCCCTTGGCTCAGGCTGTACAGTGACCGTGGACTCGGCCCTTCCTGGTCGGCAACTGCCACCTCGCAAGCCACCTCACAGAAGCTGCACCTGGGACTAGGCAAGGTACATCTCCCGGTGGCTCCTCTGGCTCCTCTAGCTGCCTCCTGATTGGTCCTGAACTCCAGGCTTAACAGCGATTAGGTGCCACCTCATTCTGCTGCCCTGCCATTGGCTGAGTACAGATGCCACTTTTTTCTTTGCTTCTAGCCATGGAGTGCAGCTTTCATGAGTGGCTCCTGGTGGCGGCAGTTACCTACGCTTTTTGACTCTATTTTCTCCTGCTCAGGAACTGTGTTTCTTAAATGAAACTGTTTTGTTTGCACTGTTTTACTGCTGATTGTCTGCACTAGCATTTCTGTTACTAGTACTTTTATTGAGCCACTATCTGCCTTTTCTCTCTCTATCTCCCTCTCCCTCTTGTGCCCCTTTTTCCACCACGCTGCCCTTGTACTTTCTGCCAGAACCCCAACCTAATGTTCTCCTCTTCTCTCTAAAAAAATGAGTGCCAGGTTTGAAGTGTTCAGTGCCCCCCCCCCAGGTCTTAGTTGCTGAGTTGTTCCTCTCTCTATTTCAGCTCAGCTGAGCCTAGTGGTTGCTCTGCTAATTTTTCTGGTGCTTGCAGCTGGCCAAACCCCCATCTCCGATTCTCTTCTGCTGTTTCCCCTCCTTGCCTTCTCACCTCCTCCCTCTGCCTTTGTTCACTACCCCTCCCACCGATTTAGTGTCTAGGCAGTTACTGTTTAACTTGCCCTAACATCCTCTTCCTCCTCCCTTAGAGATCCCAGCCTTTGACTCAGGCTCTATAGTGGCCATGGACTCAGCCCCTCCTGGCTGGTGGCCACCACCTCGCAAGCCACTTCACAGAAGCTGTGCCTGGGACTGGGCAAGGTACGTCTCCCAGTGGCTTCTCCGACTCCTCTAGCTGCTGCCTGATTGATCCTGAACTCCAGGCTTAACAGCGATTAGGTGCCACCTTATTCTGCTGCCCTGACACTGGCTGAGTACAGAAACCCCTTTTTTCTTTGCTTCTAACTGTGGAACACGGCTTTCACGAGCGGCTCCTGGTGGCAGCAGTTACCTACGCTTTTTGACTCCATATTTTCTCCCACCCACCCGCTCCAACCCTGTCTGCTATTAAAAGGACCTAAGCACCACCTCGCCTCCCCTCCTCCCTCTCCCTATTGGCCACTCACCTCCTTCTCTTCTAGGGGATTTTTAACTGATGGCTACAAGAGGGCCCTGTTAAACCTTGGCCCTACCAGCCCTCATTCTTAGCGTCAGTTGGTCCCAGCTGCCCACATTTTGAATAAGCCTAAACAGGCTACAATGTGCAATATTATCCTAAATACCATTACACATCTCCTTATCTTCTTTTTTTTACTTAGTCTCTCTGGAAAACCTTTCCCTAGCAGAGAACAATCCTTCAATAAGGAGTTTGGAAACAGCCATCACTACAACAAAGGCTTTACCTCTGGGAACTTTTTCAGTATCACAAATGGGCCATGGTCCTCTTTTCTGACCCTGCCTCATCTGAATGACTGGGCCTCATTTTGCATGCTTGGTTGCATCAATGCCCTTTCTGTCCCCACCATCTTCCTTATTTTGAGCAGAAAGGCAAAAAGGTGCCACTGCAAAAGAAGGTCTGTTAAACACTTTGCTAAGCTACTAAGAGAACACCTCCTTAGGATCGTCCTCTTGCTGCTTCTGCTATCAGGCAACATCCACCCTAATACAGGGCTGGTAGGCCCAAACTACTAATGATGTTTGCCTCAAGCAGGGCACTATAAATCTGGCTACAATCAACATTTGTAGTCTGCTGTGCAAAATTGACACCCTCAAAGTTTGGGTCTCACAGCATGACCTTGACATTTATCTGTCATGGAAAACTGGGTGTCCTGTAAAATACCTGACACAGCAGTTGCCCTACCTGGATATACCATTTTCAGGCTTGATAGCATATTCAAATGTGGTGGTGGCTGTGCCATCTATCTAAAAAACTTGCTAAAGGGTCTGGCCTTGCCTGTTCCAGATCTTGGATACGCCACCCAGGTACTGGCAATTAAAGTGCTACTGGGGTCCCACTACAAAGCACTCACAGTTCTATCTGTCTACATACCCCCTAAACACCCAATCTCTGGTCTCCAAAGCATTCTGGACTGTCTCTGAGCACAAACTCACATTGTTGAGGCAATTTTACTGGGTAATTTCAATATTAACTGGCTGTCACCAGCCAGTAACCCTACAGAGGATGATTTATCAGCCCTACACCTCACTTAACTCATCTGCTCCCCAACCAGAATAAATTATAGAACCGGGACAAGCACCACACTTGACTGGATAATCTCAAATAACCCTGATCGCATCTCTAATGTAACTGTACACACTGACTCACTTTGTGACCACTCACTCATTGCCTGCAGCTAGTCAAACAAGGTCCATAACCCCACCCCAAACTATCTTCAACAGAGTACTAAAATGTGGCCATGTGGACATTTTAAAACAACAACTATGTTGTCAGGACTGAGCTGTACTGGACCACACTGATGACATTAATGCAACACTTGAGCACTTTGTTAAGGTCTTCAGTGCTGCCTGTGACATACATGCCCCACTAAAAAAGATGAAGGTTCATGGCACTCTGCATCCTTGGATCACTCCTGAGCTAATTGGTAGCATGAAACAATGGGACCATCTCTGGCACCAGGCCAAGGCATCATGTAAACAACAGGATCTGAAAGCCTATAAAGTGGCAAGAAATGCCTGCATGCTATTCGACAGACAAAAAGTAAACACCATAGGGAGATGTTGTCCACCACATGGGGCGACAGCAGAAAATTCTGGTTGAATATAAAAGATATTACTGTTAAAGACCCAAAGATGTTACCCGCAGTGCTAAACCTTGATGACACCCCAACTCTTGACTCTCTTAAAATTGCAAATACTTTTAATGATGCCTTTAGTAACCTGAGTAGTGTCCTACCACAAGACTTCTTTGATGATACCTCTGCAAAGTCAACCTGTCCCAATGAGGGCAAGATCCCTGAGCACCCTATCTTCTACTTTAAGAAGGTCTCAGTGACCCAAGTTAGAAAACTACTGACATCGGCGCTGGGAAAATCTAGACAAAGTGCCAACTCTTGACCTCAAACTTGTTGCTCTCACCCTTGAGGAAGTACTCTTACTCATAACTAAGATACTTGACCTCTTTCTAACCTTCTCACAATTCCCACAGGTCTGGAAAACTGCACTTGTGACCCCAGTACATTAATCTGGTTATCGAGCCCTGTATAACAACTATCATCCAATATCAATCCTCCTTCCCCTATCCAAGGTGCTGGAACAAATTGTTGCCAACCAGCTTGTGGATTACCTCGAAAAATACTCCTTCCAATGCCTGCAACAACATGGATTTAGAAAGGGACACAGCACCACCACAGCTCTACTTGAATTTACCAGCTTCATTCAGCAATCACTTGACCAAGGCAGTCTTGTAGGTGCAGCCTTTATAGATTTAACAAAGGCATTCGACACTTAATCACCCACTTCTACTCGAACAACTAACTAAAATTGGTCTATCACTCAATACGCTGCAATGGTTTAAAAGCTGTCTTGGTGACAGATCACAGTGGGTGAAGTTATCTATTGTTGTCTCTGAACAGCAGACGGTCCATGCTGGAGTACCCCAAGGGTCAATTCTAGGTCCACTCCTCTTTAGTATCTTTCTGAACAACTTGCTGTCTGCTTGTCACCAACTGACCTTCCTCTATGCAGATGACACTGTCATCTTTGCAAGCCACTCAGATCCAAACCTGTTTGAAAGCAATCTGCAACTCGGATTCTTAGAAGTTGAGCAATGGTTTAATACACACAAACTTGTACTAATCTACAAGAAAAAAAAAGTTTTGTTGTTTTCATCTTCACGTAACAAATACAAGGCTCATATCCTTACTATTATGAATAACCAAGAAGCCCCCACTTGAACAAATTCAGCACTTTAAGTACCTAGGTGTAACCTTGGATAGTCACCTCACCTATGTGCACCATATAGAGAATGTTGCCAGGGCTGTTAATATTAGGATTGGGCTCCTCTATCGATACAGAAAGAGTCTAAGTCCTGAAGCTCTAAAGCTTGCAATCCACAGTTCGGTAATGATGGTCGTTGATTATGGCTTTATCATCTATGGAGCTGCTACCACTACAGCACTCAACAGACTAACTGTCACTCTGAACAAGGTCTGTAGGCTTATCATGGGTGCTGCTTATCTCACTCACACTTGTGAGCTCTATGCTCAATCTGGATGGCTGCAACTAAGTGGCAAGATCAAATATCAGACGTGCCTTCTTACAAAAAAGGTGCTCTTGAGCTCTTGTCACCAGGTGTGGATTGCCTCTTGAACCAAACCCTCAAGACCCAACACACTCGCACCTCAGCAACCAAACTCCTTCTTGTCCCAAGATGCCAGACCATGCAATGCCAGCAATCCTTTCTTTTTAGAGCCCCATTTTGGTTCAGTGGTTTGTGCAGTGAATTGGCTAACCTACCCAAACTAGGCCAGTTCAAGCATATGCTCAGACAACAACTGATATTTGAGAGCTCCTGTGACTGCACCTTCTAATTTCATAGGAAACACAGTTCCTTACTCCCTCCTCCCCTCTGTTAACCCCTTCCTATCTCTCCTCCCCCACTGTGACCCCCTCCTGATTTCCTATCCCTTATTTGAGCCACCACCCCTCTTTTTCTGTTTTTCTTCCCTGCCATTCCTCTGTTTACCTTCCCCCTCACTTCCTGCCTTGCCCAATTGTTACTATGACAAAGTCTCTGGCTGCTACCAATTTTCTTCCAGGTTTTAAGCTCTTCTACCCTCCTTTCCTTGTGATAACTCTATGCTTATTCTCTCCTTTAATATTGTTGTCTAGTTAAGATGTATCATTAATTGCACTACTTCATTAGGAACTCAATTTGTTAGTTCTCCTAATCTATTTGTAATCCTCCCCTCTGATGTGGAATCCTTTGTAAATGAACTGCTTGGCACCCATAATCACTTTAATACTGATGTATATTTATGATGACTTATGTGGAATCCTTTGTAAAAGAGCTGCTTGGTGCTCATAACACTATATTGATGTCTATTTATGATGTATTATTAATTACACTGGTTATTTGTAACACATCTGTTAGTTCTCCTATGTCTGTTTGTAACCCCCCCCCCCACTGACGTGGAACCTTTGTAAATGAGCTGCTTGGTGCTCAAAGGTACTTGTAATCCGAGATTGAATAAATAAATAAAAAATAAATAAAAGTGGGTGGCTGTGGAATTCAAACCCAGGTCTTCAGGTTTGCAGCTCAGTCTTAGACCACTGTGCTATACTGCCTCCTAAATTTGCATATGTCAAACTCAAACTTAAAATTTTCGATACAGGCAGATCCTAATGAGATAAATTTTTTGGATTTCAGTATAAAAAACAGGAAGATGGCACCATTATTACTGATCTATTTAGAAAAGAAACTGATCGTAATACCATTCTACATGCTTCTAGCTGTCACCCCATCATACCATCAGGAACATCCCTAAATCACAATTTATGAGGGTCAAACATAATTGTAGTGAGCCCTCTGATTCTGAGAAATGACTTGAGGAAATGGCTAATGGATTTCAGAACAGGGGGTATAGTCACAATGTCATGCAGGAAGCTACCAATGAGGTCAGATTGATGCCACTCTCCACCCTACTAGAATACAGGGAGAAACCTGTACCAGATGGCAACCAGATGAACTTCATTACTACACATGGCATTAACTCTGGTCACATTAGAGCAATAATTGAGAACAATTGGCACATTCTTGCAACTGATCCTGCTCTGGCAAATGAATCTAAAACCCTACCCAGGTCTGTGTACAAACATGGCAGAAATATTTTGGACATGCTAGCTCATTCTTTACAGCCCTCTGTAGAACAAACTTCTTCTTGGCTACCCCAACCCCCTAAAGGTTGCTATCCTTATGGTCACTGCAAGTTTTGCACTGTGATAACTAAAGGGTCAGAGTTTGCATCTATTAACACACCCAAGTGTTATGAGATCAGACAGTTTATCAATTGTTCCACAGTGGGTGTTGTGTACCTTTCTACTTGTACATGCAACTATTTTTATGTTGGGAAAACCACCAGGGCATTAAAATTGTGAATAGGAGAGCACTTAAGTGACATACGCTGTAGCAATGACAAGAATGCCTTGGTAAGGCATTTATTACAGAATCAAAATGATAATTCACATAATTTTACATTCAGTGGGATTGAAAAGGTCACTTTGGGCCTGGGGGGAGGACCTAGATGAATAGAATATCCTGCAGAGACCGGCCTGCTGGTGCTGAGGGTTGAGGCACTGGATGCCACACCTTGCGCTACACTGGTGACCTGGGTTCGGGAACAAACTCGGGTCAGCAAGGGTTGGTCAGAGGAGGAATGACTGAGCATCCCAATGGATGTCCTCCTCCAGAGGGTTGTGGTTTACCGGCAGAGATAATGCCCATTCCGTTGCTGCTGGTGGAAGCACAGGCAGCAAGGTATAATGGCTCCTCAAAGGAGTCAGGGTAGGAAGAAAACCAAAGGTAAAATCTCCCTGTAGTAAGCACCATGATGCTGGGTTCTGGTACATCAGGGCCCAGCTGACAAGACTGGAGGAAGGATTACCCCGGGCCAAGACCAGGAGAAAGTAAAAAAAAAAAATATCCTGCAGAGAGACAGTTTGATATTTCGTTTGTGTGCCCTGAAATTTCCTAGCATAAATGATTCATTTGACATTACCCCTTATCTTAAAAAACATTAAAATCTTAAAAATCCTTTTTCTACAGTATAATTTATTATACCATTTATTCACTGATGAATTTTGAGTCTTTTAGTATGGATGCTGTTCTGAAAAAATAATTCAGTATTAATTCTGATATACACATGGTAACTTATGAGTAATCTTAAGAAGACCATTGTGCTGGAAACTGATGCACTTTTGGGTACCACTTGCCCCTGAAAGAAGTATACTTTTTGTAACTTAAAAAAAAAAAAAAACTTTAAAATTGTAAAATCAGGCACTTTACACAGGTTGTGAGCTTAGGTGTAGATGCCAGGAGTCTAATTTGCAAGATTGCTGTATGAAGTATGCAGATATATTACAATATATGTGGCATAACGTATACCATTAGCACTATTACATGTTTTTAATTTTTAATTTCCTTATTCACTTACATTTATGGTGTACTGTTACTGTAATGCAATTCACTATTTAATGTTCACTGTGGTTTGGAATGGCTGTCCCTGAGGAAGTGCGCATGCAACCAGGGGACCAATCAGGGTAGCTAAGGCAGGTTCAGCTGTCCTTTAAAAATGCGGCTGAGGCTTCTGGGAGGAAAGAAGTCTGAGCAGCTGCAGGAGTGCAGTTGGTGCTCCCAAGGGAAGGAGAAGCTGCTGCAGGAGCAATTTGTGTCTTGAGGGGTGACCAATTGGTTGTCAGGGGCACAGGAGCATGGCTCCAATTGGCCACTGAAGGAGAGAGGACCGGGGGACCAATCAGGGCAGCCGCAGCATGTTTGGCTGTCCTTTAAAAGTGCGGTCAGTGCTTCAGGGAAGAAAAGAAGTTGGAACAGCTGTAGAAGTGTGGCCAGTGCCCCAAGGGAAGGCGAAACTGCTGCAGGAGCAGTTTGTGGCTTGAGGGGTGACCAATCAGCTGCCGGGACCACAGAAGCATGGTTTGAAAAAGCACCCCCACCCGTCCCCTCCACCATGGCTGTTTAAGTCCCCTGGAGCTTGGCAGGGATTGGGCGGCTATATGAGGGAAGGAGCAAAAGGCTGGGCCCAAGGAAGGAACACAGGCAACTACAGGGGGAGGAGAGGTACACAGGAGAATGTCAGGAAGGAGCTGATCACTATCTGGATGTGGAAGGAAGGCAGATGTTGAATCTGTTTTGGCAGCACTGTCTATAGCGGGGGTGAGAACAAATGGGCGGCATCTAAACCTGGGGTTTTAGTATAGAACTTATAGTCTGTGCTGTACTTCTATTTTTGGTTAGTTTTTAGGGGCATCTTATCGGTGATTTGATAAGATAAAAAAAAACTTGTATTTTTACTTTTAGTAGTTAGGGCTGTACTTTATTTTTGGTTTGGTATTTAGTGGCATCTTAATCGGTGATTTGGCATAAGAAAAAAATTGTGGTAGAGATTACTGTTTAATTAACAACTGACTTACTGTTTAAGAAGGTATGAAAAAGTGAGTGCAGAGTAAGAAATAACATGGGTAGTAGTACATTTCAGTGGGCAAATGGAGCAGGGTGGGGATGGACACACTGGGGGGAGTGGCAGTAATGGAGGCAGACAGCAAGGGATGGGGTGGTACAGGGGAAGCAGGATGCTAGGGGGCAGAATAGTGGGCTGCAATCGATGTGGGGCAGTGGTATGGATAAACATATTGTGGAAGCTAGGAGGGTGTCCACTCTGTTACAGGCTGGGGAGTCTTGAGAAAGAAGTGCTGTGGCTTAGTAGAGAGTTGGAAAGGATGGGGAGAAGGGGACTCTAGGGCTGGAAGACCTCTGCCTAGTGCGTAACATGAGGGCACCACATGGGAGGAACATCGGTTCATGGGAAGGAAGGGGTGTGAGAGCAGAATGGTCAGGGGGCCGAGCAATGGAGGGAAGGCTCAGGTCAGAAGGGAGGTGCCAGTGAACAGCAGTACAGTGGGGGCAGAAAATAGGACTGTGGTGCTGGCCACATTGGTGGTGGAGAAGGAGAGGAAAGGGGAGCTCCAGGAGCGGGCAGGAGAGGGTACAGGAGGGGACTGCACAAGGGACAGTAGTTGTTCAATAGAGAGTGGCAGGGGTAAAGGGAAGAGGGGCGTAGCTGGAAGGGTGGACAAAGGGAGCAGGGGTAAAGGGGAGAGGAGCAATGCTGGTAGGGAGGACAAGGGGGCATAGTGGGGGGGCCCAGGGTGGATGGGAGGGAGGTGGAGGATAGTGACAGAGCAGTGAAGGGGTGACAGGTCAGGGGTCAAGAGGGGGGAATCACAGGGAGTAAGGGTAGAGCTGCAAACATGCCAGACTCTAGAAATGGGCACCTGGGTAAAAGGGTGGGGGCCGGGATGAGGAATGAGGAGGGGGGTGTATTGGTGTTGGGGGATTCCATACTTACAGGGATCAGATGGGGTAGTAAGGGGAAAGGCATAGCCATATACGGATGGAGTCCATACCTAGATTAATGGCAGGCAGGGTGGGGCAGGCAATTCTAAAGTGCACAAGGAGGGGTAGGAAGAAACTGCATATAGTGGTGCATGTGGGTAGAAATGATCAAGCAGGGGAGATGGTAGAAGACGTGAGAGAGAACTTTGAGGAAATGGGAAGGCTGTGTGAGCAGATAGAATCAGTGGCCTTCTCAGAGATGCTCCCAGTACCCTGCTCTTGTATGATGAGGAAAGGAAGGATTGGGGAGTTCAACATATGGCTGGGAGAATGGTGCCAGTCAAAGGGGTATGGGGTAGTGGGAGGCAGGGGCAGGACCTGGGACAATAATGATCTATATGCAGGAGATAGGCTACATTTGAGTGGGGAGGGGAAGGGGGTATTAAAGCAGAAGTTAGAGGGGTACATAGCAACGAAGGTGGATTTAAACTAGGTGGGGGGGTGAGTGGACAGCTGATAGGCAGGAATCCCAGAGAGGGGAGTCAAATGAGTTTACACCCCCATGGTGTCGAGAAAGGAATAGGGGAAGTGGCACGGGGGGATTAAGAGACGGGAGAATCAAGGAGAGGAGGGAAAGAAACAGATTGGAGGGTGGTCTCACTGAATGCAAGAAGCTTGGGTAACAAATCAGCTGAGTTACAGGCTATCTTGGCAGTGGGGAGGCTGAACATTGCGGCCATCATGGAAACGTGGGCCACTGAGTACCAGGACTGGGATCTGATGATCCCAGGGTATAAGATATTCAGGAAGGATAGGGCTAAGGGGAGAGGGGGGTGTGGCAATCTATATGCAGGAGGGCATAAGGGAGGAGGGGGAGGAAGACAGTACAGAGGCCCTATGAATGCAATTTCAGGACCCAAAAAATAGGACACTGAGAATGGGTGTAGTGTACAGACCACCAGTGCAAGGGGAGTACCTGCATAGAGAGTTAGCTGAACAGATTAGAAGGGTCTGTAGGAGGGGGAGCACAGTGGTGGTGGGGGACTTCAACCTACCTGGGGTGGATTAAAGCACCCCAATCACCATGAGTGCAAAGGAGCAGGTCATATTAGAGGCATTTCTGGACAGCTTCCTGGTGCAGTTGGTCCAAGAGGCAACTAGAGAAGGAAGGAAGGAAGGACTCTGGACCTGGTGTTATCAAATGGAGAGGTTATAAGGGATCTGGGGTGGAGGACCCTCTGACTGGGAGTAACCACTACACAGTGTGATTCACGCTCAATATGGGAAGGGAAAAAGGAGGTGTGGGTACCAGGGTGGTCGAATTAAAGGGGGCAGAATTTAAAAAGATGGGGAAAATTTTGGGTAGGCATCTGGAGGGAATTCAACCAAGCATGGATGCTTGTCAAAAGTGGGATATTATTAAAACAGGGCTATCGGAGGCTACCGACACATGTACAAGGACACAAAATAAGAAGGGAAGGGCAAAGAAGCCCAGCTGGTTGACTCAGGAGGTCATGGAAGGGGTGAGGACCAAGAGAAAAGCATTTCAGAGACTCAGGAAATTGGGAGGGGAGGGTGACAAAGATGAGTATACAAAAAAGTCCAGGGAGGTTACCAGGCTAGTTAGAGTGGCCAAGGCTTCCAGAGAGCTGAGGCTGGCATGAAGGACAGAGAAAAGGACTTCTTTGAATACATTAGCGAGAGATGAAAGAACAAAGACCAGATTGTAAGGATTAGGAAGAACGGTGGGTTGGTAGAGAAGGGGGGAGGGAACCAGGCCGGGGCACTTATTGAATACTTTTGTTCTGTGTTCATGAAAAGAGGGAGGCAGATACCTCTGGGGAGGGGTGGGGTGGGAAGAGGGGGGAGGGGATGACTGATACAGGGATCACAGAGGACAAGGTTCTGGAGGGATTAAGGGCACTGAGGATGGACAAGGCACCTGGACCAGACGGCATTCACCCTAGGGTACTTAAGGAACTGGCAGAGATCTTGGTGGGTTCACTAGCTGACCTGTTCAATGCCTCCCTGGACACAGGATGCATCCCAGAAGACTGGAGGATGGCCCATGTGGTGCCAGTTCACAGAACTGACCCTAAGGAAGAACTGGGCAACTACAGACCAATGAGCCTCACATCAATTGTGGGGAAGCTCAAGGAGACAATCCTAAGAGAGCAGCTGGTGACATTTTTGGAGGACAATAGACTCCAGGACGGTATTTAGATTTCAGCAAGGCCTTTGATTCCATGCCACATGGGAGGCTGGGGGGGGAGCTGGAATATATAGGGGTGGGAACAAAGATGGTCAAATGGATCACCAACTGGCTGAAGGGAAGGCAGTAGAGGGTGGTAGTGCGGGGGACTCTCAGCACCGAGGGGTGTGACCAGTGGGGTGCCACAGCAATCGGTACTGGGACTGGTGCTGTTTGTGATATTCATAGCTGATATCTTACAAGGGATCCGGAGTAAGATCAGTCTGTTCACAGACAATACAAAGATGGAAGCTGTGATAGATTACATCAAAGGGTGGAAGGGGCTGCAGGCAGACCTGACCAAACTAGAGAAGTGGTCAGAAACATGGCAATTGGGGTTCAATGCCAAGAAGTGCAAGGTACTGCATTTTGGAGCCAGGAACTGGGGAGGAGCTATCAGCTAGGAGGGGTACAGCTGGAAAGCACTGAGAAGGAAAAGGATCTCAGGGTGCTTATATCAGTGAGTATGAAGAACTCAGCATAGTGTAGGAAGGCAGCAGCAAAAGTCAACAAGATGCTGGGGTGTATAGTGAAGGGTATCTCCTCCAGGAATAGGCAGGTGATCCTTCCCCTGTACAGGTCACTGGTCAGGCCGCACCTGGAATACTGCGTGCAGTACTGGCACCCATTCCTGAAGAGGGACATCTGGTTGTTGGAGGGGGTGCAGCGTAGGGTGACAAAGATGATCCAGGGATTAGAGGGAAAATCCTATGGGGACAGGCTGAGTGAACTGAACATGTTTTCCCTGGAAGAGAGGAGAGATGGGGGATATGATTGAAACCTTTAAATACCTAAAGGGGATAAACAAGACTAATATGGAAGAAATTTTCAAGATTTGGAGGGGGAGGGACACGAGAGGGCATCAGCTGAGATTGGAGGGGGGAAGACTGAGGAGAGAAATCAGGAGACATATTTTCACATAACGGATGGTGGACAAGTTTAATACTCTGCCTGAGGAGGTGGTGTTCAGTAGAATGGTGGGTGGTTTCAAGAGGGGATGGGACAGAGTGTGGGGGGTAAATACGAGTAGGGGAGGGGAGGGTGGAGCAGCTGTAAGATGAGGGGCTAGCTGCACAATCAAGCAGATCCAGTAGACCATAAGGCCTGCTTCTGCTGGCACTTTCGTATGTTCATATGCGCAAACCTGGTCAGGCCTTTGATGTGTGAGGACGCTAGTCATCTGCATGTCACTGTGTCTAGTTTTGATGCTCCTCGAATTGTGAGTAATACACTTTTTTGGCTGCATTATTTGGTTGTCAGTACCACTCTGCCAATATTATGTGTTTGAAAAGGGTGTGAATGTTTTAAGAGGAGTATTGATTCTCTGGTCTGCTTTTAGGATGGATGGTGCCTCTGGTAAGCTGGGGTTTCGGTCAGCCCCCTGCCCAGCATCATTTCTGCTGCTCAGTTTTTTTCTTTCCTTAGGTAGCCTATGCTTTGGTAAAACTGGTTTTCCACTTTTTATGGCTGCAGTGGGTGAAGCCTGCAGCCATCTTGCAGTAGCTCAAAAAAGGGGATACCGAAGCACACATTTGGATTTGGAGTTGCAGTACTTCCTTCTGCAACTGCAGTACTTCCTTCTGCAACTCCAAATCCATGCACTTATTCCTCTCCCCTCCCCCGTGGACGAACTTCTTTTTCTGCCATTCTGCTGTTACCTGCTGAGCTCACTGAACTCACGGTGGAACATGGTACAGTCCGCCATTTCCAAGATAGCCACCAGAGATCAGTGTGCATGCGTGACGACTTGCACGTGCACACTTGGCACCGGTGGCCACCTTGCACATGGTGGACTATGCTTTATTCCGCCATGAGTTCAGTGAGCTCAGCTGCAGCTGTATCGGCTCTGACTAGAGTTTGTTTAACTTTTGTCTTGATTCTGGCTATGTTTGTATCTGTAGGAGATTTTCATTTTTCAACTTTCAGCAGTTTGTGCCTTGACTGCCACTTTTTACCCTTCACCTGTTTATAACTTGAGTGCCACTTTTGTGCTCATTCTAATCATATTTAGTGTGAGTGCAACATGTGTGCATCATTCTTGTCCTGCACTTGCAAGTAGGCACTCCCTTCCATGTTTCTGTGGTGCGCATCTGTCATTTTCTTCACTGCAATGTTGCTGACATGGTTTTTGTCGCTACTAAGCATGCCAAGGTTCCCCTGTGCATTTGCAGGCTACATCTGTGTTTATTTCCACTGCAGCTGTGGTTTGTTTTTGCCATTTCCACAGTATGTGAATTACATGGAATGATCAGCAAGTATAGTACACTTGAAAAACACCTTTTTTTTCTATTTTCAATAATGTTATACATTTATATGCACATTTAAGGGGCTGATAAGTTTATTCAGTGTTTTTTTTGACAAAGTGTTTATTTTTTATTTATTATTTTGGCACCATGGCATTACACAGACCAGTTCCTCCAAAAAAAGTGTAAAGCCTCCTACTGGACTTTGAAATATACCCCATATGTCTCATTCTGTCCTTTGTGCTACTAAAATGACCATGGTATTTCTGTCCCTCAACACCCTGACCTCTGGTGTTAAGAGGGATAAGTACATCTGGAGGTACAAAGCAACGCAGATGGCAGAGGACAGGGAAGAATAGCAGGAGAAACTGAGGGAAGCAGCAAACGTTGTTAGGAGTGCTAAAGCACAAACAGAGGAGAATATAGCCAGGACAGTGAAGCTGGGAGATAAAACATTTTTTAGATGCATAAGTGAAAAGAGAAAAAAGAAAGCAGGGATAGTCAGACTAAAGGGGGAAGAGTGTGAAGGAGGACCAGAAGAAGGTGAACATACTGAATAAATATTTTTGGTCAGTATTCATACAAGAGGGAGTGGGTGATGGGCCACAGATAAAGGACAAAGGAATTACTGGAGGTGAGGTAGACAGTAGCTCTATTATACAGGAGAGAATACTCAAAAAATGTGAGAGATTAAAAGTGGATAAGGCAATGGGGCCAGATTGGGTGTACCCAAGGATACTGAAAAGAACTGAAGGTAGAGCTATCTGCTCTCCTGGCAGCCCTGTTCAACCAATCACTGGCACCGGGGATAGTGCCAAGGGACTGGAGGAGAATGGATATAGTACCAATTCACAAGAGTGGAAATAATGAGGAGGCAGAGAACTACAGACCAGTAAGCCTGACATCAGTGGTGGGAAAAATTTTGGAAACATTAATAAATGAAAGGATGGTGGAGTACCTTATTGCAAATGGGTTACAAGATCCAAAACAGCACGGGTTCAGTGGAAGGAGATCCTGCCAAACAAACCTAAATGAGTTCTTCAACTGGGTGATGAGAGAAGTGGATTGGTTGGGGTGGACATAGTCTACCTGGATTTCAGGAAGGCCTTCAACACCGTCACACACAGAAGATTAGTAAACAAACTGAGCAGTTTCAGGGTGGTGTCAAAAATAGTAAAATGGTTACAAAATTGGCTAAGTCACAGGAGATAGCGGGTAGTCATAAATAGGATATGTTCAGAGGAGGGAGAAGTGACTAGCGGGTTGCCACAGGGGTCAGTTCTGGAGCCATTACTCTTCAATGTCTTCATTAGCGACATTGCAGAGGGACTGGAAGGGAAAGTATGCCTGTTCATGGATGACACAAATATCTGCAACAGAGTGGACACACCAGAAGGGGTAGAAAGAATAAGGAAGGACTTGAGGAAACCAGAGGAATGGTCAAGGGTATGGCAGCTAGGTTTCAATGCTAAAAAGTATAAAATTATGCATATAGGACACAAGAATCCAAGGACATCGTACCAGCTGGGAGGAGAGGAGGTGACAACAGCAAAGAAGGAAAGGGACCTGGGGATAATCATAAGGGATGAACTCAAAGTGGCAAGTCAGTGTGGAAAGGCAGTTGGAAAAGCTACTGAAATGCTGGGGTGCATAGGAAGGGGTATAACAAGTAGAAAGAGGGAGGTGGCATTGCCCCTGTATAGGGCATTGGTGAGGCCCCACCTGGAGTACTGTGTCCAGTTTTGGAGGCCAAACCTCAAGAAAGACATTGATCAGGCAGAGGTGGGGCAGAGGAGGGCAACCAAAATGGTTCAGTGCATGCATCAACAAAGCTACGAGGAGAGGCTCATGGAATTGAATATGTACTCTCTGGAGGATAGGAGGGAAAGGGGAGACATGATAGAGGTATTCAAATACCTCAAAGGAATCAACCAGGTTCAAGAGGGCAGCATTATACACAACAGAAATACAGAAGATGAAGAGGACAAGAGAACACGATATGAGGTTGGAAGGGGGGGGATACTCGGAGGAAATGCAAGGAAGTACTTCTTCACAGAAAGGGTGGTAGTTGCCTTGAACAGATTACCAGTAGAGGAGGTAAGTGCAAACACTGGAATAATTTAAGCACACATGAGCTAGGCACAGGGGATTTCCAGTAACAGGAATCGGGGAAGAAAGGTCACAGATTGGGCAGGATCTGCAGTACAAAACTAAGAAGGAAACATTTTCTCCAGGGCAGACTAGATGGACCAAGGGGTCTTTTCCAGCCAACTACTATGCAACTATGTAACTGTAGAAGTTTTAATGGTAGTGATAACATTGAGTTACACTAGTTCCTCTTATAAAGTCCACTGATGTTCTCCATACTGAAGAACTGTAGACTGCTTCTGTGAAACATCTGAGGTGGACCCCTCTGGCCAAGGGGGGGGGGCTTCAAAAAGCACATGCAGATCTAATGGAGCATACCACAGATGCTCCTTTGATTTGCAGACATCCCCCTGAAGGAATACTATGAAGGTATTGATAGTGTTTGTAGTTTTTCAGACAACAGAGTCTTCATGTTTCCCCTTATCTGGATGATCTCCAGATCAGAGCATCACCAAAAAAACTCAGCTATGTTCTATGTATCTAAGGCATTACAAGTCCTGAACAGCATGGTTGGACACCAGAAGAGAAAAGAGCTTTCTTATTCTGTTTCAGAAACTGGAACCTCTGGGAGCTTATTTATTTCCAAATGAATTTTCAGAGGTTTTTTCTCTCTCCTCTTCCAGAAGGGATACTTGGCAGTTAGGTATTCAGCATGTGAGGTCTCAGAAAGTGTTTTGTAGCTCACTCCTTCATTCAGAACCTGTATCTGAGAACACATTATAGAACTAGTGTTATGGGCTCACCTCCACATGAGACCTCTCCTATCTCACCTCCTGACTTGTTGTCTGTGGTGTTTGAACAATATTAGATTCCCAGTTAGATTCTTCTCTTGGTTTGTCCTTCTCTGTTTTGGTGAGAAGGCCAAAAAATGCTATTGAAGGGATTCCACTGTTTTCCTTTCTGGAGCAAATTCTGGTAGTGGATGATAGCCTCTTGAGTTAGGCGCTGTTGTGGACCAGATCCCAGTCAATGGCATTTGGGGTCCAGAGGAACAAAGCCTTATAAATTTCTTAGAGGTGAAAGCAATGTTTTCCCACTCTTCTTCTTTTCCAGGAGCAGCTCAGGTCCCAAGTGTTGAAAGTCTGCTCTGACTACCTAGTGATGGTCGCATACACAAACAATAAAGGAAACACAAAAAGTGATAATACACTCCTGCTCAAACCATTTTACAGTGGACCAAAACATTCTGTCTGTGTCATCTATTCATTTAGCAGGGAATCCAGATGCTCAGATGGATGGCTCAGCCACCAGATCATCCAATAGGATGAGTGGTTTCTATACCTGGAGGTGTTAGCATGCTGTAGTACACATGCCTGAAAAGGTCTGTAGTGAGGTCACTGCTAAAAAGGTATTTGCTAGATCTGGATGACCTGTTGAATTATAGACCCATCTGTAACCCACTGTTTCTAGCTAAGGTTGTTGAGAAAATGGTGGTAAAGCAGACGGATGAGCATCTTGAAATGACCAGCATCTTGTAGCTATTTAGTGTGGCATCCAGCAACATCATAGCATGGACAGAGACAGCCCTGGTTAGGGTCTGCAATGATTTTCAGGTGGAAGATCACTGTGAGAGGTCTATTTTGACCCACCTTGATCTCTCATCTACTGTTGCTATGGTGGCATACCAGATAATGCTAGCCAGACTCTGGGAGTATGGGATGGTTGTTTGATAGTGTGCTTACATGGATCTGGTCATGCTTTATGAACTGAGAACAGGTGGTAGTGAATGGATTTTTTCATGGTCAATAACCTGGAATGTGGTGTGCCACAAGGGTCAGTCCCTTACCCAATATCATTCACCATATTTATGCTGCCTCTAGGAGAGTTAATTATGAGATATAGCAGTGAGTTTTATTGCTATGCAGATGACTGCCAGCTCTACCCATCCTTTGTTCTTGATTGGAACTTATTTGTTGTTTTATTAAAATAATGTTGCCAATGATCAGGAACAAAATGACCTTCAACTGACTGGTACTGAATCTAGTTAAAATAGAGATATTACTGGTAGGCACAGATCAGTAGGTTTCAGCACTAAGGTGCAGCCTCAAGCTGGCCATCCAAGATGTGGTTCCACTTGAGGTGCAATGAGTAGTGCACAGTCTGGGTGTTGTCCTTTATGAGAGACTGACAGTTGCATCCCAGATACTGGTGTTAGTCAGTGGCTGCTTCTATTACCTGAAGCATATTCTAAGACTGTAGCCCTTTCTTGAACCATCTGACATAAGAATGTTAGTACAGGCTTTTGTTTAAAGGGGACAGGAAATCTGTACTAATTAGCAGTTGTTAGTAATGTTACTACTAACAGAAATGAAGCACTTGCCTTCAAATGAGCCATATTGAACTGTATCTGAATAACCACTGATGTGAAAAATTGTGTTTTCACTTGTTTCCTGTTTATGGACAACATTCTGCACAGTTCCCTTCATATAACCAGTAATTTGGAGTTTTTACTATGTCGTGGTTTGAGTACAGAATGCTAAACATTAGCTATTGTCCTATCAGAACCATGTTTAGAGTGCTGTGCTCAAACCGTGACATAGTTAAAATTCCAGATCACTGGTTCCATGACGAGAACTATAACAAAATGCTGCCCATAAAAACAAAGCAAAGCAAAATGTAGTTTTTCACATCACTTTTTATGCAGATACAGTTACATATGAATCATTTAGGCTTATGGATATAATTTCTACAAATGGGAACGTCATAAACAGATGCAGATTAGAAATCACTTCCTGTCCTCTTTAATTTCATCTAGACTACTACAATGAATTCTACTAGGACTTGCCTTGTGGCTAGACCCAATGTCTGTAACTTCTGTAAAACATGGCAGTGAGACTTCTGACTTATGTTCTATGCTAGACTATATCACTCCATCACTCAATGCTCTGAACTGGTTGCCTGTCAGAAAGAGGTAGTGGTTTACAAGGTCTTTTTCATTACATTTAAAGCCCCAAATGGACTGGTCCACCTCTGTTTCTGTGAGTTCCTTTCCTCCTATGTTATGAGGAAAGACACCTACGCAATAGGCCATGGACTGCTGCATGTGCCATCTTCATGTCCAAAATGTGGGGGAGATTTTTTCAGTCACAACTCCAGGATAATGGAATGCCCTACCGAATGAAATCCATTTGGTCATCTCTCTTCCTGTGTTAAAAAGGAAACTGTGTAAGGTGCTATTTAACAACATTTCTCCCTTATTAAAGAAGGAACTTTACAAACCCTCTCATTTTATCTATAAAAGTTCTTGTGCAAATATTGCTTCCCATGCCATGATTGTTCCACCTTTACTTGCCAATTAGTAAACATGGTGGGTATTACCTATTTATACATAGATGATCAGTACTATTTTAGAATTGTATAATGTAGTTTATGGCCCTTTCAGCCCATGAGTTTTGTAGTAGAACATGGATGCCTTGTGCTAACAGTGGAAGAGCCATATGAGGACATAAACGACGTCATGCAATTCTAAAATATTTCTTACCTGCTGAGTAGAAATCAGAAACACGGAGAAGAAAACCAGGTTTTGCATGCGCACAGGCTGGGTGTGCTTTACAGGGAAAGCAGACTTATTATACAAATACAAAACAAAAAACATGCACACCAAAAGAAAAACAATAAAAGGCAGGGATATAAGTATGTAAACTTTAATTAAATATAGAGATATACTCACACACAACTGAATGACACAGCAAGCACCCCAGTGCTTAGAACTATGTTAAGTCTTTGTTAGAAATACCTAATGAATTTTCTAAAAGGTTAATAAAGATGGAACAATAAGAGAATGCAAATCAATATTTGAAAAGCACGTCTACAGAAAATTCAAGCCTACAAGTAAAATTCAGTTCTCCTTTCATTTAATTTATTATATATCCATTTGTGCATTTAAGTTTTAGGATTATTTATTTGATATTTATTTGGATATTTGATTGTCGATTTTTGCAATAGGGAAACAGTGACTTCCAAATCCTATAATACCATCATTCTGATGTCAGAACATGAGGATAGCATTAGTTGAGGGCACATTATTGGTACAGTATTATGAGATAAAATGCTGAGGCAAGCAGATGTTTTTCCTTTATGTGTGCTTTGCTTTCTTTTCACACTCTTCCTGATTCTCCACTTCACCCCACATCCCCCCCCACACACACACATGTTGTAAAATCTAACTTGCTTTGTGGCACTAAATTAACAAGCATTTGTCAATGCCGAATGTTGGCATTGGTAGTGTAGGAGTTAGAGAGATGCATAATAGGAATGGCAGTAAAGCATTGAACTGAAGCCAACCCCACCACCACCCTGCAGAGACTGACAAGCATTGGGGGGTGCCTTTGGGCCATCAGGCATAACAGCCATGCCATTTCACCACACCCTACCCTGCAGACACCGACAATTGTCATTGTGTGCCTTGGGGTCTTCGGGCCTTATGCTCACCCCATTACATAAGGAAATATGGTGAGATGGGTGCAGTATAGGAGAATAGGGTGAACTTTGGGGCCAAAGAGTCCAAGGCACACCTCGATGCCTACCACTGGCTGCAGGGTGTGGGTGGGATGGTATGAGCATTACAGGTGACAATCCCAAGTCAGACCCCTGATGCCTGGCAGTCTCTACAGGGTGGGGCGTTATGGCCGGAAACCCTAACATCCCAGGCATTCATTGGTATTTTCAATCCAATTTTTCTACATGGGTTTTTTGTGACCCCCACCTCGTGAACAGTGGCAATATCAGTTTGTTAGCCAAAAGCTGATTTTGCACAGCGACTACGTCATTTTGCACCACAGGTGCGAAAACACATTTCGAACAGGATGTGAAAAATGACAGCTGTACCGTTCATGAGGAGGTGTAAAAAATGGCAATGTTGAAAATCTGGAGTGAAAATATAAACAAACTGGTGAAGTCACAAGCGTTCGTAGAAACTGCATAACCACACCCGTAATGCAATTAGTTTGGGGATTGTTTACAGCAGAATGTCAACACAGGCATTTTGGGACCTCCGCTCATGAACAGTGTCACTGTGACTTTCTTAAAGTAAATTTCCAAGTTCCCTAGATTCAAACACCACCTATATGGGTCGAATCAGCATGCTTTCCAATTGCAGAATATGTATTTTTTATTGCAGTCCGATAGCTTATTATTTAGTAATTCACTTAAATCTGCTCACTATGTTTTTCAGTTTTCTGTTTTTGTTTACAGTCAGAAGGCTTATCATAATGCACTGTGCATCTCTACCTCGTTGTCATAGTAGGGATCACACAACCACAGTAAACTTGAAAATGTCAGTGTTTGTAGCGGCTGTGCAATCGCAGACATGTTCTTTGTGCACATCTATGGACACCAGTATACCACTACCATCGTGTTGGTGCTCCGGGAAAGTATTTTAGCTTGCTGGAAGCAGTGGCATTCATTTTTCCTTATCCAGTCTGTCTTTTGCTTGGGCTGTATTATTTTTGTCTAATTAGGGCTACAGAAGTGATCTGAGTGCTGCTGATAACGCTGATAACAGGGCAGGACTGGCATCTGGAGGGGAGCATCTTTCAGCCTTGCAAATTTCTTTGCATTATAGGAAATGGTACGCTTTTGATTCCTTGGCTGTGCTTTTTTTTAATATTAGCAAATTCCTTTTTTTCCACATTGCACATTATAAAAGCCTGTCTACAATGTAGTTTACAAGCTTCCTGTAACCCTCAGCAGTACAGGGACACCACTCTTCTTATCTGCCAGCACTAGTAATCTAACATTTCTATTTCTGCTACAAATTATAGCAGTGTGTGAGAAAAGTAACCGCAACAAGATATGCACCACTAAAAAAATAAATAAATAAAAGCTTCACTTTGCAGTGGCAGAAGCACCAGTATACAGGGATGGGATGTCAACATACGCTGAGAACTTATGCAGACAGACTTTACATTGGGAGGCAAAATCCAAAGAAAAATGGAGACCAGGGCAACACAACAAAAACACAGGCAAAAAGCCATGCAAAAAGCAACATCATTGCAACAGAATGGCCATACACCAGTGTTTTCCAGGGTATGGATAACATTAGTACCAGTTGCTATGGTCCCATATTTCTTACCATTTCCCATACTTACACTATACAGGATATGGATAACAACCAGCACTGCATCATGTAATGCATGTTTCACTGGGGTGTTTGCCTGTGGTGTGCAATGAAGACCACAAAAGAGACAGAATCACAACTGTGTACCATGCAGCGGTTCCATTTCCAGCTACGCACAACCCCCCCCAAGCACCAATTCCATGGAACAGAAAAATGGGCAAAACATATTGAAGGGTGTTTTTCAACACCGCTTGAAAGGAATTTGCCACACATGAGGGCTTTGTAGGCTATTGCAATGAGACCACCCTGCACCATGGAATATGGTATGTATTTCTCAACAAACGGAGACTCACGCTACTGCTGCACCACAAACGCAACCACCCACCCCTGCCAGCAAGTGGCTTTGTGGTGTGGACACATTATCTGTGTAGTAGTACAACATTTTGATTAAGTATTTAATAGGGGTACCATTCTGCATGCCCCAGTCATCCTTCACTTCCATATGCCTGAGGATCATCATTTCTGGCATCTGAGTTACCAAAAGCACCACCATCAGAATGGCCACACTCCAAAGAGTTGGAGAGATATGGATCATCTTGGAAAGGATCAAATACGCAAATGCTGGCATTAATGTCCCCAAAATCACTTGGGTTGTCCAGAGAGGAGCCATAATTGTATTTCTCACTGGAGTCTGCTACATTCTGAAAACCCCACTCAATCATGCTTCCGAAGCACATCCTGTCCCTACTAAAACATCATGCAATCAATGTAGCGGGACTGCGCAGGTGTGGAAAATGTTACAAAAAAAAAAAGAAAACACTTTGAGCACTTCCTGTAAAGCGGTGACAAAAATGGTAGAAAATAACAATTTAGAACAATTTCAGGTACTGTTTGCATGTGAATTCTTAATGCTGAGTAGGCAAGACAACATACTATGCTGAGTGCCCATAAATCTTAGAAAATTCCTTTAATCTGTCCCGAACACTGATTTTCCTCAACGATCACGCATTTCTGCTCCGGAAGTGCGAAAATGCATTTTGGCCAGGGTATGAAAAATGACAGCTGTACTATTCATATGGAGATGTGGAAAAATGCCAGTGTAGAAAATCTGGACTGAAAATATTACAAATTCGTGAAGTTACGAGGGTGCGTGGAAACTGCTCAATGCACGCTCGTAACACAGTCATTTTATGGAATTTTGTCACCAAATTTTCAACATAGCCATTTTAAGACCTCTGCTCATGAACATTGTCACTGTGATTTTCTTAATCTGTCTTGAATATTGATTTTGCACACTGACTGCGCCATTGCACGCTACATGTGTGAAATGAAATTTTGGGTGAGATGTGAAAAATGACAGCTCTACTGTTCATAAGGAGGTGTAGAAAAATGGCAATGTTGAAAATCTGGAGTGAAAATATTAAAAATTCACAAAGTTACGAGCGTGCATAGGAACTGCAACGCACGCTCGTAAAACAGTCATTTTTGGGAATTGTTTCACCAAATTTTCAACATAGGGTTTTGGGGGACCTACCTCATGAACTGTGACACTGTTGTTTCATTATCCCAAAATGTGGCTCTGCGCAGTGACTGTGAAATCACCTTCCGGGACTGAATAACAAAATGACAGTGACTTGAGTCCAAGAACCCCATGTTGGAAATTTGGTGAAAAAATTCCCCAAAATGGCCAAGATATGCGCCAATAGTTGAAAAAAACCCATTTATGCCATTATACATCTTACCGGCATTTCTTCAGTTCACGGTCAGCTTTGAAGAGTGCAGACGTGTTCCCAGTCCACTGAAGATCGTCGTGCTGGGCTCCGGAGGTAAGTATGGGGGGATGTGGGGAGGTGGGTGCGCAGAGGGTGGGCGTGGGTTGGGGAGGGGGGCAAGACAGTCAATGAGGGACCATTTCTTTTTTTTATCAGGTGTCTTTTTTAATTTTTAGAAGAGGATGTGGGACTTTTGCATGCTAGGGTGGGCTCCCAGCATGGCAGCTGGAAGTTTATTTTTTTGGAGGTGCAGTGGAGCCAATGGGAGATTGAGCACCCCCGTCAGCCATATGGACATTTGCCATGCTGGGGTGGGCTCCCAGCGTGGCACCTGGAAATCTGGTTTTGAGGGGGGCAGCAGAGCCAACGGGGGATTGAGCACCCTGTTGGCCTCTGAGTGTGCAGGTGGGGAGTGCATGAGCACACTGGGTGGGCTCCCAGCATGGCAGCTGGAAATCTGGTTTTATGGGGGCAGCGAGCCAACAGGGGATTGAGCACCCCTGTCAGCCATACGATGTGCAGGTGGAGGGAGCGCATGAGCACACTGGGGTGGGCTTCCAGTGTGCTACGTAGGTGTTTGGGCAGGGAAGATGAGCTGTCTATGACAGTTCAGATGCAGTGCTGACGTGTAGGCAATTTGCATACTGCCGACAGCAGTATGCAAATTGCCTACATGTTACCACTTGTGGCGATGTTTTCCTCAGAACTGTATGCCACTGCATCTGAACAGCTGTCATAGACAGCTCGGACATTCATTGGCGCGGTGTAGCCATACCTGCTAAAAGGATGGCATTGGAAGTGGGGGAGGCACACCTACGAAAACTCATATGGTGGCACTATGTTTCTTGCACATGCATGCAAGCAAACATAAAAAACAAAATTGTCCTCCCCATCCATCCCGCTGAGATGATAAAACCCTAAAATGTAGACTAAATCTGTACCTGAATGTTTTGCCATTGCTGTGCCATCTTCATCCTGTTACCTATGAGCTTCAGTTTCCTAGTGGCATTTACTAGTCCAGAATTTACAGGCTAAAGGTACATCAGATAAACTTTTTTTAACTTATTTATTTACAGTTTTATTTTTGGGTGTTTAAATCCTCTCAGCTGGGTAGATGGGTACCGTCACAAAATGCCATGTATTTCGGACTGAGTGCGGAGCAAAGAAAGACTCGCATTTTATAAGTATATATGTTGAAACAATGTGGCCCTATGCAGTATATCACATACTGTATGAAACCCCCCTGTGGGGTTTAAGTTTCTTAAAGAGGGCTAGGACATTTACTTTATGGCATCTTCTATGCCCTAGAGGGCTGAGTCAGCTGGCCTGCTGGGTGCTACAGTGGGAGGAGCCAGATTTGAGATATAAAAGACAGCGGGTTTCATCTCTGGCAGATTCATCCAAGACAACATCAGAAGATTGTTGAACATCATTTCGGCTCAATGGGGACAAGCGGTATTTCAGTTAGCCATCTCCAAGGGTGCTATAAAGGCTTTTGATAGGGTGAATTTGCAATTCTTACAAAAGTCCATGGAGAAGATGAAATCTGGTTCCAAATTTTTAAAAGTAGTTTCTAACTTCTACGCCTCACCTCAGGCCCAGGTGAGAGTGAATTGGATCAATTCTGGGAGATTCCCAGTTAAAAGAGGAACTAGGCAGGGATGCCCCCTTCCCCTCTGCTCTTTACAATTTTTCTGGAACCACTGGCTGCTGCAGTCCTTCAGGATCAACATATTGATGGAGTGATGGCGAGGGGACTAGAGCAAAAGATGGCCCTATACACTGATGACTCCAGGATTGGGCATCTTTTAAATAAATTTAAATAAAGATGAGTTTAAAAAAAAAGAGAGTGGGTTTTGGTGGGATGAAGGAGAGGAAGAAAGACAGAGAGGAACTGTCAGCCTGGAGAGCTCGGCTGGGAGGTTTTCGCCTGAGTGGGGAAGAACCCAAAAACTACCTAACTTGTGGCAGTGGCCATGGATAACAGGACCCCCACTAGGGAGCAGGGGCCATCTCCCTAGAAGGGGACACAGCACTAGCCAAGATTGGATGGAAGTCACCCTGGGAGCCCGGTATGGGCCAAGCCGCCAACAAAGGATATGAAGTAAGGGGCACCCACCTGTACCATGTCTGAGACCAGCATGACATGGGCTGGAGCTCAAACTCCAGTTGAGTGGAGCGGCCTCCTGAGTGTGCTGTCTAGACTGCCTTCCAGAGACTCTGAGCATGTACCATTTTGGGGCTGCCAAATGCCCCGAGTGACTCCAGTCATGTTCAGGAAGAAAGGACCCAGTGTGAAAGTGTTTCATCACAAGGCCAAATAGGGAATTAGGTGAAAGTCCAGTGGTAAAGAATTCAGTTTGAAAGTGTTTAATCATGAGGCCAAGTAGAGAACTATGTGAAACCCCTTAGCAAGTAGTGAGGTGGGAATTAACTCTGCAGTGGCAAAAAATTATGAACTGTGCCAGCAGGTATTAAATTCCTAAGAATGTCAGAGCTCATAAAATAAAGGTTCCTATATTTGAAGTTATCCCTTTGTTTGGACATCAGGTTTATTATATTTCCAAGTTGCCTAACCATTTGGACTCCACTGTCTGGCCAGCCCTGCATGTGCCAGTGGATGCCCAGAGGTCAGCCCCAGCTCAGGTATGCTCTGGACTTGCTATTTGCTATATGTAAGACCCCTCCCAGGTGAGCGTAACACCAGTGTATGACTCTAGACACACTGGGAGGGCAGTACTCAGTCAAAGGTTTTGCTGAAATCTAAATATACTAAAGGCCCAATTCACCAACTGTCCTGAAACCCTCATCATGTGAGGAGGCTGCTGGTGGCTGCAGAGTGCCACTTCTGCTCATTTGGAGCACTGCCTGACATCTCTAGTGTTGGCAGATTGGCCCACTGCCCCTAATCGAACTGTCCTTGTGGACTTGCCTGGGTTGTTGAGGTCATGGGAGAGCAGGGGGTGAGGTTGTGATCTGTGAGCCCTTCTGAACATGATATGTTCTGCAGAGTGCTGGTGGAGGGCAAAGAGACTCCACTATGGGGATTGCTGCCACAGTGCTTGTGCTCCCCTGAAGCATATCCTTCCTCAATTTTTGTGGGCTCCAATGGACTCCCACCTGTTGACTCCAGCCTTCCAATATGGTATGCAGGGCTGGGAGGTACAAAGTGCCCATTTTTTTTTTTATTTAAAAAAAGTTTACCACCTTATGGGGATATAGCAGTTCTTGTGTGACTGCCAAATCCTATAATCCTCTGTTTAGTGCAAAGCAGGGGCTCCACTCTGCTGCTTACTTGGGCATTCAATTGGATGCTAGGTGTCCAGCCCAATTCTATCCCTGGAACTTTCCTGGTCTTCACACAGACAAGCACATACATGTGTCAAGACATCTGGGGGCTGTAGATTCCTCAAATTCTGAGATCCATCAAGGGTCTTGAGTGGTGCATTCTGGCAATGCATAAATCACATGTATGCAGCAGCCACTATTGATCTAACCCTAAGTCTAGAGTATCACTGCATTGATTCTTCTTGTTACCATATCAAAAAACTGCATTCTTCATTATAGCCTCCAACATTTTGCCTAAAACTGAGGTCAAAGGTACATGTTTGTAGCTCCCAGAGTCTCTGATGATCCCCTTTTGGACAAGAAGTGCAGCAGATAATTTCAAGTTTGGATACACACACTCCAGTTGCTGCTCCCTCCCTGCTTTATGTGTGCTTATGTATCATTGTGTACTTTTTAACACATAAAATCAAAATACTGCATAATGATCTCCAATTCATGTGCCAAATAATAGGACTTACACTATCACAGCCTCTAATCATTGACTTTTGGATATGTCACTGGAAAGTTGTCTTCCATTTTTGTAATTCAGAATTTGAATGATAAAGGTTAAAAAGGCACATGATTTGCGATAGGTGCTAATGGACCGGTACACAACTGTGTACAATGAGTATGCTTGTCCATGCCATTGAGGAGATCATGTGTGCTGTACTCCAATCACCTGGCATGTGCCCTGTTTTCATTTCTGTTAGTGCCTATACCAATTCCCATCTGAGTTCCATCACTATTCTGGTGGGTATAATGTCCAGACATGGCAATCTTGATTATGTCTACCAATGCCTTGAACTGTTCTTTCATCAATATATAGCCTTCTATGTAGGGTTACCACCTGTCTTGATTTTTGCAGGACAGACCTGATTTGTGCAGCTGTGTCCTGCAATAAAATGTGAAAAATACTACATACCCTGACCTTATAGTGGAAAAAATATTATCAGACTTTCTTCTAAATGCTGCAGAATGCTATAATACCTTAATTGAAATACCCTAAAATGCGAGAAATAATAGAAACAACAAAAAAAAAATACAACAGTTATTCAATTTTGATTATTTAGAGAAAACAAGTCTGTTGCATTGGTCTAGAATATATATTGCCCCATGAAAAACCATGATTCAGTAAGAAATGTCCCACTTTGGGCTTCTTAAAAGGTAGTAAGCCTACTACCGTATCTAAATGTTTGTCACCAGCTCTGTTTAAGTACTGCTTGATTACATTTTATGCCTCCTTCATGCTGACCCTCTACTACCAGCAGTTCCTCTCCACTTTCCTCAGTCAAGACTGGTCCACAACATGCATTCAGCTCCTCCTTAATTATAATTTTGCTATTAATTTTTAAGCCTTATCATCAGCATGGAAGGCTATATATTCATGAAAGAACAGTTTAAGGCATTGAATTTTAAGTTTTCAAAAAGACATCTGTCTCTATAAAGATGATGGAAGGCAGTGAGAGAAAAATGTATTAGGTAGGAAAGGGGGTCATCCTCTGTTGTTTATCAAGAGTACTCTGCCAGGAAAAGCAAGGTGGAACAAGTAGTTTTTAAGGAATGATTGAATACAGCTAGTCAATATAGTTTGATTTTCATGTGGGTAAACATGTAGAAACTGAAGGTACATGATATGTCTGCTTTTATTTTTTCACCTTACTTTCTCAGCAATTCAGATTAAGATTATACAAGTCACAGTTCTTTCCCTTGCTGCTCCACACTTTTGGCAGTCTTTTTTTGTTTCAGATATGCCTAACTTTGCATGTGTGTAAGTTATTTTCAGTATTACATTCATTTCTTTTCCCTGGCTACCGAAATACTTTACTTAGTGTCTATTTTAAAATGTTTCAGTTGTACATTTGCCATGAATTGTGGGTGAGTGTAAATTCTGTGAGAAATTGTACACTAGCCTACTGTCTCCTTATCTTTGAATCAGAGCCATCTAATTTGTGTGTATTGATATTTCATGGCAAGAAATACAGACATAGCACAAAACATAAACTATATGGATGTGCCCAAAACTCAAACTTTATTATACTTTTCATCCCTATAATGTTTTAACACTTCAATAGTAATGGTATTGTTTTGATGACATTTTGCAGTAGCCACCTACCTTATTACTAAGAGAAGTTGTTCCATTTTATAAAAAAATGACTTACCAGATTACACTGCCTGCCTAACTGATGTTATTTGTTATTACTTATGTAGCACAATGGCTCTCATATTCAGAGCCTTTTGATAGCCTTGCACAGCCAGTGGCCTTGTACCGAACATAGTGGGTCAAAACTACATTCAGACAATTAGCATGGTCTAATGGGGCACACTAACTGTCTGAATAACATGCTGGCACAGTGCCTATGCACTGCGCTAACACTGCCCAAGGCTTCATATGGCCCACAGGAGATAGCACACCCAAAATGGGACAGCATCAGGGGTCCTGTGAGCCATTGTTTTAGCCTTATCATGTAATTGATCCAATTGATCATGCTTAACACTAAGGGGCCATTTACATGCCCATAATGGACTCATTTGCATGCGTGCAGCAGTTCCTTAGCACCCATGCAGATCACATCACTGTTATTCTGCGGTAGTCTAGTGGCCCCTCCCCTGATCACCCATGTAGTAAAACAAAAATCACTTTCATATCCCACCCTGGAGGTCCAGTGACCCTGTTTAATGATCATTCATGTAATACAACTGAATTCACTTTCATATCCCTCCCTGGTAGTCTAGTTGACTCCCCCCTTATCAACAATGTATTTTACTGAAAACCCTACCATGGTAGTCTAGTGAACCTCCAAACAAGTGGCATCCATCCCCCCATCAGCCTACCTAGGACACCCTGCCCCACATACCACAGGTCACCAGTATGACTAGCAATGATGGTGAGCAGCACAGCCCTCCACTCACCTCCTCAGCCATCTACTGTCTGATATGCACAGAGTGCAATTGCAAATACTGTATAAACAGTTGTTTCTATAGTACTTGTAATCATGCTCTGTGCATGTCAGATGGTGGTTTGCAAAGGAGGTGAGTAGAGAGCTTTTCCAGTTGTCACAATTGCCAGTCATACCAGCAACCAGGGCATGTGAGGCAGATGTCCTCAGTGGGTGGTGGGTAGGGGATGTGTGCTGTTTGCATGGGGGGGGGGTGGGGATCTGATAGACTACCAGGATAGGGTTTTAGGTAAAATACATGGGCAGTCAGGGGAGGGAGGTTCACTAGTCTACCTGGATGGAATATGGAAGATATTTCTATTTTACTACATGGCCAATGGGAGGGGGGGCACTAAACTACCAGGGAGTTTGGTTACAGGACACCTGCACTGCATTTAGGGGTGGGTGACAGCATAGCCTTAGCATATGATTATGATGAGGTTTCAGCAGCGTAAACAGTGCTGCACTGTAGCTGTTTAACACTGCTGAAAACTATGAATATACTGCTGTGCCCTTTGTGTATGAGGGAGCCCTCATTTGCATAGGGAGCAGCAATATATTTTGTGCTGTTGGGCTGGGGCAGCACTCCTGGGGTCTTTCAGTATGGCCTGCCTGAAGTATCGGAACTAAGCCCACTTAGTGCAGCACTAAAGCAGTTAGTGCCGTACTAACCTTTTGAATATGGGGGCCAATGTTTTTTATAGTCGGAAAAAAATTAAAGCAATATGTAAACATCATGATGACAGATGGCATGCTGTATCATTTCTGAATTTGTTTTAAAATGTCTATATTGGTGGAAATCATAATTGGTAGTTTCCAGTAGACTACTTCAGATATGAGACAAAATGCACTTTTACATGACATGCTCTGCACCATTGTAACTGGTGCAGATCAATTGCAGCATTATATTTTTGGTGTGTACAGGCAACCTGCAGCACATCCAAAATGAGTGCTCATTGAAATGGTGTTCCCTGTTTTCATGACTTCACCATTTCAATGCATCATTGTGGAACACTTTGTGTGGCCATGTAGTCCAATTGGAGCCCTCGCATTGCCCCTGCAGAAAGTCCTGCAAGACACTCCGGGATCCCGTAGAACTTTCCAGTGTATTGAAACCCATATTATCAGTCTCAGTCTACCCTACCAGAGTTCAGCTAAACAAATTCTTTGATACAATAAAGAAAACTGAACTCGGGGAGGTATGTACTTTAAAGAATTGAGGGCTACAAAGTACTGTAACACTGCTTCCAAAGTGGAGCTGTGATACTTGGCATGTGCTAATGCATATTATACAATGGCAAGAAAAAATCCTGGACTCTGATTGGTTAGACTTGGCCTGGACCCATGATGTTATCCCAGTACAACATCACGGGTCTAGTCTCAGCCTCACTGTGAACCTGTAGATGATTTTTTGGACCTAGAGCTCTTTTTTTGCATCTCCTCTTAAGAAACAAACATATTTTTCCACACTAATAAAAACATTCTTTGAAATTATATTTTTATTTTATATATAACAATGAGCCATTGTGTAATAGCAATAATGCCCTCCAGGGTGTGTGTCGTTTGGGATAATGTCACGCCTCAGTTGCTGAATGCACTTGGCCTGTGGCCTCGTGCCCAACCACCTGAGGCGTGACATTATCCCAGTATGACACGCACCCTGTCGGGCATTATTGCTTAATTCATAAATCAAGGGCTATGAATAGAGACTGTGTTTTTCTTAAATAAGAAATAACAAGAAATTCAAGGTATAACAAGAAATAAGAAATTCAAGGTATAAAAAGAAATAACATAAAATTCAACATATAAGAAGAATAAAATGAAAAAACACATGAAAAAGTGAAAAAAATGTCTTTTGGGGGGGCAAAAACTAAATAAATGCTTACAGCAGTTGTTGTTTAGACTCCATTGTTACCACAGAGATGGTCCACAAGGAAGCGACAGAGGAATTGTTTAATTCACAAAATCTTTCAAGACCATATAGTATAATGCTGCTTAATACAATTTAGTATACTAGGAATGTGATTTATTGTGTGTATAAGGTCATTTTGAGGTAGTTTATGAATGTAAATGTCATAACAAGAAATAAAACTAAATTTTCAATGAATAAAAAGAAGTCATTTTTTTTAAATTTTTACTCTTTTTTTTTTGTTTTAAGTTTTTGTTGACCGGGTAAGTGCACTAGACAAATTCTGCCTATTTTCAGGCACAACCTGGGGAAGGGGGATACAGTTGAATGCCAACTGATCTTGAACCAAAAATAAAAATGATAAAAATTAAAAAGAATTTCATGGGTCTCTAGCTATGAATATGCATTAGTACATGCACAATATCATGGTTCCACTTTTGGAGCACTGTTACAATTCAATTCTTTAAAGTACATACTTCCCTGAGTTCAGTTTTCTTTATTGTATCAAGGGATTTTTTTCAGCTGAACTCATGCTGGACAAGGAAGTGTCAGCATCTGGTTAAACCGGAAATGTGGCTGAAATGCCAGAACAGCCCAGACACTGATGTAAGGGCTTGAGTGTAAAAAGAAGCTGCTGCGGTGCCGGGTGAGCTGGAGCAAGTGCAGCAAACTGCTATGATTCAAGTAGGACACTGTGTAAAAGCACCTAATGGAAACATATACTAGTAGTCTGGTAGTCTAGTGGCCCCTCCCCTAATCAACCATGTAGTAAAATAAAAATATCTTTCATATCCTACCCTGTCATCTAGTGGCCCCTTCCTCTGATCACCCATGTAATATAACTGAATTCCCTCTCATATCCCTCCCTGGTAGTCTAGTGGGCTCCCCACTAATCAACAATGTATGTAATCAACTACCATGGTAGTCTAGTGGACCTCCGAACAAGTGGCATCCATTCCTCCATCCCCTTTCCCCATTGAGCAAGCAACATAACTTCAGACTAGGTAGGCCAAGCAGTCCATATCTGCCCACAGAGTCTATGAATATAGTGTCACTCACACATCATGACTGGTTAATTTTCTGTCTTTTGGTCTTCTTTCATTGGAACTGCATTGCTTTTTTAACAAGCTTCAGTATGTTTGTGACAGGGGGCCCTCCAGGCCTTGAGATCCTGTGCAGAGGTGGACTTAGCTCATACTACTGTATGTAGTGTTGGCCATGAAGGCAGTTTGATTTTATGCATTGAGTAAATGTTTTCCCTTTGTAGCACAAATGCCTGAAGCAAAATAAATGACCTAAATTATTTTTTTTTTCAGGAGAAGTGGTTAATCAGTTACCAATTATTTAAATATATATGCTTTATGCCGAATTACATTGTAAAACTAAGTGCTGATTTATGGTTTCAGTCAGCCTTAATTAACATTGATTCCAGGGGACCTGTAAAACTGAGAGGCACTCAGTATTGAGAGTGAACAATGAGTATGTTGGGTGTTGTCCAATTTGTAACATGATTTACAGGGAAGCAAGTGCCTTTTTTTATCTACATTGTGAGGAGGGATATACATATATAGAGTCTATAGATTGCATCCATTGCTGTCAAACATCCTTACTGATTTAAATTGATCCACTACAGTGGTCACTATAAATTAAAAAAAAACTAATTTGGGACTTTGCGGGGGTTTCCTGTTTTTCCACTATGTCAACACTAGTCCTGACTATGACAGTTTTACAAAGTGCCCTTAATGAAAGTCAGATTAAGTGCACAGGATATATACATTTCACCAACAGATACTGGGCTCAGTAGTGCTGAAGGGATTATATATGTGCCACTTAAACTGGCTCAACTAACAGATTTATTGGAAAGGAATTTGAGTCTTGGTGGTATGAATGTCTGCTGAATGGTACTAGTTGATACAGAATACCTCACCCTTTCAGGAGTGAGTTATTTAAATGTAAGGTTCTCCTTGTAAATCAGTGAGCAGTGAGATTTAGTCTGGAAAGTGTTCCAAAGGCATGGCCTTGGTATTTTGTACCTGTACTAAAGTAAATATCTCTAATTTTACTGCCAACATAAATGCACTAAAATGTATCAGTTTACAGCAATAAATCCACAGAAGAATTACATTGTTTATAGAAAGCAACTTAGTGGAATGAAAAGAAAATAGTATTAACCATTAGCAGTGCCTATTACCATGAGGGATTCAAATTGCTCTAGCACTTTAATGAGATTGGAAATGTACAAACATTGCTAATTGTGCAGAAATGTCATTGGCAAGACCATAGTATAGGAATAAAAAAAAAGTTATCTGGAATGTTTCCTTAAGCATCATTTTACAGGTGTTAGACAAAGGTAGTCAACAGTAGTACAAAATGTCAGTGCTAAATAACCATGGTTAGTGAATAGTTTATAAGCAGTAATAACACACATCTGTATATGTATACAATATGCATATACTATATGGTATTCAATCTAAGTAAATAAAAATAGTTTTAAAAATTATTAGTATAGTAAAATTACTATTAATATTCCAAAAAATTAAAATACCTCTTTTTATGTTTGCTTGCACGCATGTGCAAGAAACATAGTGCCATCATCGGAGATTTTGGAGGTGTGTCACCTCCTCCTCCAATTCGGGCAGCGAGCTGGCAGGTGCGGCCCCTGTAAGTCAATGCATTTTGGAGCTGTCTATGACACTCTCCAAAATGCAGTGGCATACAGTTGAAAGGGGGAGCTACGCTTGAGTGAGCAGTGATAAGAAGCTGCTCACGCAGCCCCCCCCAGCCGCAGACGTGCGCGCCCCCACACGCAGCGGAAGCTGACGGGTGCCCAATCCCCGCCGCGCCTTGCATCGCTTCCTCCCCTTCCCAGTATTTGGTGCCACGCTGGGAGCCCACCCCAGTGTGGCAATCAATGATTTTGCCGACGGGGTGCCCAATTCGCCAGCTGAATGCCCCCAAAGTCATTGCCATGCTATGCCACCCCAGCTGGGCAAGCGGTCCCGCTGACGCCTTTTTTTTTTCCTGTAAAACAAAAACGGTCCCACGCCTCCTGAGCACCCCTCCCACATCCCGCGACTCCACCCACTGCGCACCCAGCTCTCCCACACCCCTCACCCCATACTTACCTCCGACTCCGCGGATGATCTTGGTGGACCAGGAACACGCCTGCACTCTTCAAAGGCGACTGCGAACTGAGGAAATGCCGGTAAGCTGTATAATGGGCTAGATAGGAGGGGTTCAACTTTATTGCATATCTCAGGCATTTTTGGGAATTTTTGCACCAAATTTTCAACATGGGGTTTTTGGGACCCCTTCTCATGAATGATGTCACTGTCATGGCGTTATTCAGGTTTGAAGGGTGATTTCGCGCAGTGAATGCGCAGTGACTGTGAATCACCCTTTGGAACTGAATACCACCATGACAGTGACATCATTCAAGAGAAGGGGGCCCAAAACCCCCATGTTGAAATTTGGCGGCAAAATTCCAAAAATGCCTGTTTGACGAGCGTACGCAGTTCTACGCAGGCCTCGTAGTTCTCAAAATTTCAATATTTTCACTCCAGATTTTCAACATTGCCATTTCACCACACCATCTTATGAGTAGTACAGCTGTCATTTTTCACATCTCACCCAAAATGTGTTTCTGCCCCATAGCGCAGAATGGCGCAGTCGGTGTGCGAAATCAATGTATGGGACAAATTAAGAAAATCACAGTGACACTGTTCATGAGCAGAGATCTTGAAATGGCTATGTTGAAAATTTGGTGAAAAAAATCCTAAAAATGACTTTTACGAGCATGCGTTGCGCAGTTCCTACGCACGCTCATAGGTTTGCGAATTTTCAATATTTCCACTCCAGATTTTCAACATGTCCATTTTTCCACACCTTCTTATGAGTAGTACAGCTGTCATTTTCACATCTCACCAAAAGCGTGTTTCTGCCATATGGCGCACAATGGCGCAGTCGTGCGAACTCAGTATGTGGGACACATTAAGGAAATCACAGTGTCACTGTTCATGAGCAGAGATCTTAAAATGGCAATGTTGAAAATTTGGTGACAGAATTCCTAAAAATGACTGTTTTATGAGTGTGCGTTGCACAGTTCCCACGCTCGCTCGTAGGTTTGTGAATTTTCAATATTTCCACTCCAGATTTCCAACATTGCCATTTTTCCACACTCCTTATGAGCAGTACAGCTTTCATTTTTCATATCCTGCCCAAAACGTGTTTCCGCTTAGTAGCGCATACAATGACGAAGCCATGTGCAAGCTCAATGTATGGGACACATTAACAAAACCACAGTGACACTGTTCATGAGCAGAGGTCTTAAAATGGCTATGTTGAAAACTTGGTGGAAAAATGCCTAAAAATGACTTTTTCGAGCGTGCGTTGCACAGTTCCTATGCATGCTCGTAAGTTTGCAAATTTAATATTTTCACTCTAGATTTTCAACATGTCCATTTTATTAAACTTCCTTATGAACAGTACAGCTGCAATTTTTCATATGTCACCCAAAATGTGTTATCGCACATGTAGCGCACAATGGTGCTGTTGGTGTGCAAAAGCAATGTTTAGGACAGATTAAGAAAATCACAGTTACACTGTTCATGAGCAGAGGTCTTAAAATGGCTATGTTGAAAATTTGGTGACAAAAGTCCATAAAATGACTGTGTT
Source organism: Neoceratodus forsteri (assembly GCA_016271365.2). Lineage (NCBI taxonomy): Eukaryota > Metazoa > Chordata > Ceratodontiformes > Ceratodontidae > Neoceratodus > Neoceratodus forsteri. The sequence goes on along the minus strand of CM028129.1, from coordinate 1,395,516,483 downwards.
ATGAGTGAGCATTGTGCACTTTCCATGCATCCTCGTTAGTTTATGACTTTGTAATATTTTCAGTCCAGATTTTCACTAGTGGCATTTTTCAACACTTCCTTATGAACAGTACAGCTGCCATTTTTTACAACATGGCCGAAGTGTGTTTTCACACTTTCAGTGCAGAGATGCGTGGTCGCTGTCGGAAATCATTGTTCAGCACAGATAAAGAAAATCACAGTGACACTGTTCATGATCGGAGGCACCAAAATGCCTGAGTTGACAATCTGCTATAAAATATCCCCAACCTACTTATATAATGGGTGTCGTTGCACAGTTTTCTATATGCGCTCGTGAGTTCACCATTTTTTAAATATTTTACTACACATTTGCAACATAGCCATTTTACACCTCCCATGACAGAGTACAGCTGTCATTTTTTACAGCCTGTTCGAATATTTTGCACCTGTGGTGCTAAATCACTTAGTCACTGTGCATAAGCAGCTTTCGGCTACCAAACTGATATCCCCCCTGTTCATGAGGTGGGGTCACAAAACAAACATGTTGAAAATTTGGAGTTAAAATACCAATGAATGCCTGAGGTATTAGGCTTTTCAACTAAATTGCCCAACCCTATAGAGAATGACAGGAATCAGGGGTGTGACTTGGGATTCTTGCCTGTGATACTCATACCATTCCACACCCTGCAGTCACTGAGAGGCATCGAGTATGCCTTGGACTCTTGACCCCAAACTTCACCCATTCTCCTATATTGCACTCTCACCATATTTCCTAATGAAATGGGGTGCATAAGAGCCAAAGACCCCAAGGAACACGTGACACTTGTCAGTCTCTGCAGAGTGGGGTGTGGTGAAATGGCATGGCCGTTATGCCTGACGACCCAAATGCACACCCCAATGCCTGTCACTCTCTGCAGGGTGGTGGTGGGGTTGGCTTCAGTTCAATACTTCACTGCCATTCCTATTACGCAGCTCTGTAACTTCTACACTACCACTGCCAATGCCAGTAAGCAAACATTCGGCATTGACAAATGCTTATTTTTCCTTGTAACATACTGTATCCAAGTGATTCAGTGCAAAGAGTACTCAGATGCAAAGCAATCAAATGCCTTTACACAAAAGCCTTTTAAGCTTCACTGTGAAAATGAAAGTTTAAGATTCCCCTCATTTAGTTCTGAGGTATGGAATTACAAATTATTGTTGTAAAAGTTTCCCTTCCGTACTATTATTGGATTTAACTTAATGGCCTTTTGCTATTTTCATAAGAACTGAATTGATATCTATAGGATACAATATTTTGCCTCTGGTCATGATAACAACACAAAAAGGCCTTTGAATATAAACCTGGAATTTGTTAAAAATGATATTAATGTTGTCATGTTATGTTCTTGAACTTTACCTCACTGGAAAAGGATGTCATTTATTGTCCTATTTGAAACAGGATACTAGACCTGTATAATTATCTTTCTCTATGTTTTTTTTCTAATATGGTTGTATTAGATATTGTTAATTTTAGCTGAAGACTGCAAATAGTTTTGTAGTTATTCTTGGTGAATTTAATCTATAACTGTATTGTTTGTGTTTATGTACATGTGATTGTTTTTGTCATAAAAGTCAAACTCGTTGATTGAATTAACTTGACACATGAGGTATGGAATTCAACAAAATGATTATTAGAAATATAGATATCAACAGCAGAAAAAGGCCCAACAACCCATATAGTCTGAACAATACCTGCCTGCATCCATTATTATTATTAGTGATCCAATAATGTTAACACTGGCAAACTGTGTGACCCAGAGAAAGTAAACAATTTGACCTCCTTGTGCATCAGTCCACCGTACTGTAGAACAAGGCAGAATAAGGACCATACTTGAAAGCAAGATATTACATCTCGGTTTGGCCTTCCAGGTTGAACAATTCTAATATATATTCAGAAACTACTTGATAACTGAGAAAAAATGCATTGGGACTATTTTATATGAAAATAACCCTTTCTATTAATAAAGGGATTCATTCTGAGTTATATTAAGTGGTGGCACAGAACAGGAAGTTTGGTTGGGCAATGAACACCTCCACCTGAAACTCCTATACTCAGTAACTGGCGTACATGACAGAGGAGGAGTCTTACTTGTCAGTCAGAAAGTTTTATTGATCAGCAATGTGCCATTACAGCTAAATACAAGATACATAAATACAAATTCAACCATACAGAAGATCCCGACTGAGATTATAAAAAGATAAAATACACATAGTAGATCAGCTTCTTCCATAAAATAAACTAATACACATGCAGATAAAAACAGTAATCCACAATTTCATTAAAAAAGTTTAATTCCTAAATTAAATATTAGAACAGGGCAAGAACAAATGCTTATCCCAAAGGCATATTAATCAGAATCACTTTGATTCTGATAACAGAAGAGCCGGTTGGGACAGAAAATGTGTATGCTCCTGTGGGACTCCAACATAGACTCACATTTGAAACCCCACAGGGGAAAAGCATTAGAAAATGCAACAAACTGCATGTAGTCCAAACAGGAAAAGGAACAAAATGCCCCCCCTTAGTTTGGAAGTCTCAAATATAGATAGATGTCTCTTAGGGCTCAAACCTGACCTTGATCCCAACACAAACACAATTCAACCAGTCAAAACTTTCACCTGATAACTAAAGGGTTTACCCTTCCTAACCTTTTTAACAATGTAAAAGTAATTTGCAAGTTCATTGATTATAGTATAGTTCACTGTAAAAAAAAAAAAAAAGCTAAGAGGATCATCTGGAATATAACTTAGGTCTGACAGTTTACTATTTACACATGTAATATGTAACTTTTCAAACCATGAGCATTTGAAAAGAACTGGATACAGATACTCTGTACCTCCTACAGTGCCTAAACAGGGAGCCACAGAAGCATTGAGCATATGGACACATCTAGCAAAAGTGTACATTACCAGGAAAAATCTCAAACTTGTAGCACATGTAAACAGTTCTCTTTCTAGGATCCCAGATGTACTCCAGACAAAATATGTAGCCAAACCAAGCCTCATTTAAAGAATACCAAGATGAGAACATGGACCTTAAAATATAATCCAAATACACACATTGGTTATGAATTCCAATTTTATTCTTTATATATTTCTTATATTTGAGACTAATAGAGATTACCTTTTTGAAATAATTATAGAAATAAGTAAGTTGGTTTTCTTCCAATAAGGAATGCATGTATAATAACCATGATGAGCTTCTACACCCTAACATCCCCAAGTTTTCTTTCTCTTCAAGACTTGTCTGTAAAAAGTTTCCAGGATGGGCTCTTGTACACTTATTCCAATAGCCCAGGTCCAGGATGGGCTCTTGTACACTTATTCCAATAGCCCAGGTCTAAAGAGTCAAAGTATAGAAACTTTCATATACATTAAGGGTATAAATAAATTATAGGAGGGAAGCATTTTTCAGAGAAAAAGATGTTCCAGAACATGGGGTCATGATATGAAGCTGGGGGAGGGGGGTAGACGAAGGGGAAATATGTACTTATTCAATGAGATGGTGGTGGATGCATGGAATGACTTCCTAGCTGAGGTGGTGAGGGCAATAATGGTAACAGAATTCAAAAATGGATCGGATATGCATAAGGGAACCTTGGTGAATAGGAAGGGGGGATAAAGCTAGAGATCAAGAAGGGTCTGCAGTATTACAGTAGGTATAAAAAATGGGCAGACTAGGTGGGTCAAACGGTTCTTATCTGAGCTGAATTGAAATTTTCTCCAGTTCTGTAACCATGTATGGCACCCAAATTTCCACAGCATAAAGGGCTTGTGGATTTAATTTTGAAGAAATAACTTGCATCGGTGGTGTAATACTATCGTCACCATATATTTTTCTAAACCCATAGCATTTTTTTTTATTTAATCCTAGAACTAGCAACATGGGAGCACCATGAACCAGAGTATTACCTGTGAGTGTGGCAAATTACAAACTGCTGCACCTGATGTAAGTAAGCATGATCTGGGATTGTATCCAGTAACCTCCCAGTATGCTCCCTCAAATGCAACATACTTGACTTTTTCACACGACCTACCCCATTCACGGTTCAGTTGTGGTGCAGGCTGCTCCATTCAAGCTGCAGCGATTTGGCTGCCATTCACAGAGCAGCCTCCTACATCAGTGCAACTAATCTTCTGGAGTTTTAGTCGAACTTTCATGGGCCGGGGGGGAGAGAGCCACATGATATGCAGCAAGATCAAGGTCCCAAAGTAAGGCTTATACTCTTCTGGTAAGTAATGGCTGCATTTAAGGCTGTATTTACAGACGAGTTTCCCAATGCATTTCCATCAGGCCTAGAGTACAAAATAGGGTCTTAGAGCAGGGACAGCATTTTATAATGTGTGTGCCTTTTTTATGATTTCAGTGCTCTCAGACTGCCAGTCACTTATTCCCTGGACTCTCTTTGGGTCCCGATAATATATGGATCCCTTCTGCTGCTGTGAGAGTCAATCTCACAGCTATGATGACACCTGTGGAGATCGGTGACAATAGTGTAATGATCAGGCATGTCTAGATCTCTCCATGCCACTGTTCTGCCAGTGTCTGCCTGAGTTGATGAGGCACTGCAGCCATTGTAGGTGGTACCTGCTGTTCACACAGATGAGAAAAACATCTAAATCAGAACACAATCCCAGAGAAGAGGGATTGCTGTCACAATGCAACACAATGCAAAAACGGCAAAACAGTTGCATTTACACATGCACAATGGCAATGATCTGGCTGCCGTGCACCACCTACAGTGGTGCAGAACTGGCCATGTGTATGGCCCTAATGCATTCAAAACTCCGGGCACGTAGCCATTTGGCAGAGTAGTGTCTCTTCCCATACCCCTTGTGAATAGTCTCCTAGTGCTGTAGTGGTTCCTCACTCTCTCTTTTTGCACCCATAAATAATATTTCTGTTGGTTCATTGGTCCCCCCACTCCCCCATGTAAATACACCTTGATGGTCCAGCAGTTCTGTTCTTTACCCTCACCTCTCACTCCTTAGAGATCTGGTGGTCCCCCAAAATAGTTGACTACTTCCACGATGGGCAACTGCCAGGTGCATGTGGGAGCAGGCCTGTGAGGGCTATGATATACTGTACATGGCCCTTTGGGCCATTGGTATAGTGGCCCCACCTACATTCCAAGTGTCAGCAGTGCTGTTTGTAGACCCAGGGGAATGACTTACGTTCTTAGTGGGGTTGCAAAGTTCACACTGGTGAAAGTGGGCATTGCCATCACTTTGAATCAGGAATACCTCAGCCATCAAAAAGTGTCCATAGAATAAAAAAATAAAAAAAGAACACATATTGTTTAGGTTGTTTTATTGTATAATGATGCACTTCAAAACAGAAGTTCATGTTATGGCAAGAATTTGGTACCTAAGGCCCCCATATTCAAAAGTCCCCTGCAAAATCGCCCAAGTGCCTGCGTCACGCATTTGAGATGCACCGGCCCAAAATAATGTGATATTCAGAAGATGCGCCATGAGATGTGATCGCACATGTCTGGCTGAATATCCTGAACATGCGTGATCGCACAGTGGGAAATGCACGGTGCAGCAAGTGACCTGAGCCCTATGTGGACCATGGGGAAATGCACAATGCAAAGCCACTTGTGCAGTGTGCAAAATCACAGTATTCAGCTGGAATATGCAAATGACCTCATTGCACATTCCAAGCCCATCTCCCACATGCACAGTACATTACTGGAATGTATTCAGGCCATTTTCATACCCTGGGCATGCTCAGTTCCAGCTCTGCAGAGCTGCCCCACCACTCCATAGAGATGAACAGGGGGTACTGCAGCCTAGCAGGGAGGTGTGATGGAATGTTTGTGTGTGGGTTGGTGGACTGCATTAGCCTGGGTACAGTGCTATTACCCATAGCCATGTACAGGGTCGGACTGGGGTACAGCCACAGGGGCCCACCTGGACATGCAAAAGTGGAGGCACAGGGTGACACAGTCTGATCGGTATACCACATGCATGTGATACACCAGCTCTAGTGCAGCATACAGTCACCTGCAGTGCCCCCTGTATGAGAGAAACATGCTGATAACTGCAAGGAATGGCACTTTTGCATGTGACCAGGTACCCGAGTGGGTGGGTTCCACATGTGAACACCTATGGTGTACTACCTTGGGTGTGTGCCACAGGTCAGTCCCTGGCCTGTGCCAGGTTGTCACTCATCCACCAGGCTACCTGGGCACCACTGCCCCAGATGGCACCCTGGGTGCATGCCACCTCCAGGTGGCACCCCGCAGGATGCAAGGGTTCAGGTCATGGCCCCAGGTACATTTGCTGCATTGTGGCTGTCCCCTCTGCTGGTGTGCCAGGGGGGCACCCGACTGCACTGTCATGTGGCTGCTGGGTGTCTAGGTCCAGGGTGCCATATGGGGAGTTACTTTCTGGATGGAGCCAGTGGTGACATGTCACCTGTGGCTCTGGGTATGTCCATCCTGTCATGACAGCTGTGTATGAGTGCCTATAGCATGATCTGGTGCACCTCAGAGGGCTGTCTCTGGATAGCCTGCCTGCAGTTCTGCGGCTTGCCTGTGGGTGGCTGGCTGATTTAGGCCATCTTTTTGTATGCCTAACTTTGGGCTGCTCATTTCTGAGATGCGCGGAAGATGCGCAGCTCATTTTGTCTAAATATAGGTATGCACAGCATATTCATGGGAATGCCCCCTTTCTTTGTGCTGCATACATTATTTCTGTGGGTTGGCACATCTGGAGATGCGTGATGCATCTCTCCCTTTTGAATATCATGTTTCTGTTCCATTTCAGGCTTAGCATCTCCTTTGAAAATGTGGGCCTAAATGTTTTTATTCTGTGTTAGACTGTCCCTTCTCAGGTGCTGAAAAAGTAATTTTTCCCTATTATAAGTCTATTGAATAATTAAAGAAAAGCTCCTATACATATGTTTTTCTCAGGTTTTTATCAGTATTTAAAGCTGCTTTTTAACATCCTGGGCAGGATTTTTAGAGCATTTCAGGGGTCTTGCATCTTGATTCAAACACTTTAGGCCATCTTTAAAGTGGTGTAATACGTGTCTGGAAGTGACACAAAGTGTGTCCTGAAAATGACATGTACATCACAATAAATAACGTATGCACAAACTTATGATTCATGCATCATTTGTTTGCTGTACACAATGGCAACTGTGGCAAATCCACATGAACCTTTAAAAATTGCCTCCAGGGATCAGATACTGGTCACATGATGCAGACTGTGTTGGAAATCGGATGCTATGCTTGCATCATACTGTCTGAAAATCCTGCACCCCTTGTTTAACATCACTCTTGTTGTAATAATATTGGGGACTTCCAGACCAACTCCAGGCTGCAAAACTGAACCTCTGTTATGATGACATAAAAAGAAATGTGCCACGTACTGAGATACCCAAATGAATATCAGAGATAAGTGTCAAGAGTTACAAAGAAGTTCATAGCAAAGAACAGAAAAATGTATCAATATATACTGCTGCTTTGTAGAGCTGCAACTTTCTAGCACGGAAATGAAAACAGTATGCATTTTTCAACATTTTAAGATATTTACAATTCTAATAATTTAGTTTAATAGAAAAGATAGGCAAAGTCAGATACCTATTTTCAGCTATGTCCAGTGGAAGGAAAAGGGAAACATGATTGCAAAGGGAAACAGTAGATGCAGTTCTTGCAAACATTATAGAGGTTATATACCTCCAGGCAAAAAACTAAAATACTGATCATCAGACAAATAACAACTGCATAATGAGAAGAGATTTATGATTAATGTGAGAAACTGTAATAATTATATATTCTCAAATTTACTAAAAATATCTAAACAGTTCATAAATTATTAGCAACATGGGTGGCCTTCTGCCATTCCAATTATTTTTGGAATATACTGCCTATAGAATTCTATTTATTTAAACTGCAGCTGTGACATTATAATGATTTGAACATTGGTTATGCCTCTGACAGTTAACGGCAACTTGTGAATACAATAGGATTTCAGAATTCCTTCAGTTAAGTTTCTGAAAGTATTAAATCAGGCATACCTTTAAACCTCTCATCATTAAAATGAATATGTAGTATTGTCCTTAACCTGAGGTGCAAATGTTCAGAATGTGTAGTGCAATATAGCGTACATTAAAGAAGAATAAGATTTACGATAGTGGACACCATCATATGTTTAGTGTTAAAGAGCTGCTGATGCCTTTAAAAAAACTTTGAAAAATGTAATAATTAGGTACAATTCTGCTTCCATTCCATATATATTCTTAAGATTCTTCCTCACCAGTATTTATTACTAAGGACATTTGCATGAATGCATGATCTTTATATCTCAGGGTGCATCTACCTCTGTAGCTGACTTCCTACTTAAAGTCATAATTTTCTGTTGTGACATCACAATCTGTTGCCATGGGAATAACTGTAATGTCATAAGCAGTGCATTATGACCTTAGGTAAGGAGACAGGAACAGATGAACTCTTCAGGAGCAAAAATCATGTTTTCATACAAGTGACCTCAGTAATATATAATGGAAAGGAGGAATACAGAACTAATGTGAAATACAAGCTGGACTGCATCCAAATATTATGTTTTGGTAAAGTTCTCCTGAAGGCATCAGCTGCTTTTTAAGGAATGTTTCTCTGAAGTTAGATTAATTTTAAAATAATCATTGTGTCCAGAAATAACTACAACACAATGGGGGACATCTTTGTGGAGCAAGAGCATATTTTGGTATACAATGTGTAGCACTATGCCAAATGTTATCACTTGAGAGGTATGTAAAGAGGTGCCATGAACTTACTGCTTTAATGACATGCCTGTCTAGAGACCATGAAGGACTGTGAATAAGACATCAATAATGGACAACTGAGTTATGGAATTTTGTGAGGAGGTGTGCAGTGTTTGATGGAGATTTTTTACGATTTCTCCCGTGTCTCAAATGTCCCCCAGAGAGTATGGAGTTGAGTAATGATTCCTATCTGAATTTATTTACTGGATCTACATTACAGATGGAGATGGCTTCATCAGGAATCATTGTAATCTGAGCATTATTGCCACCTGTCAGACTAGCCACTGGGGTTGTGCACTTTTCAATCAAATCTGAATTTAACTTATTTTTATTACCATATATCTGCTGTGGTACTTGGCTTTATAACAGCGTAAAAGTGCAAGGTTGCATTTCAGAGGTGAAAGTTTATCATTGTTTTCAGTTCAGTTGGCCCAATGTAAAGCCTGGGTCAAAGACTACTTACCAAGATAAACACACTTTGTGATTTCACTGTTCTTAAAAGATTACTGTTGTTTGCCAAACACATTCACAATCCCACTATGGACTGAGATGTATTGTAAAGTGTTCAACTCAGTCTTGTGACAGCAAGAAAGTAATGTTGGTTTGAGAGTCAACAGACAATCATGTCTTTTTGATAAACTGGGATAGAATTAATTTAATTTAAATGCATTATTATTAATATTATTTCTCAACAGGCAAACATATCCTTTTAACAAACTGGGATAGAATGAATTTAAATGCTTTATTATCAATAATATTATTTATATCTTTATTATAGATCTTCATAAATAATGAATGGCAGAATTCAGTAAGTGGAAAAACATTCCCGGTATACAATCCTGCAACTGGAGAGCTGATCTGTGATGTCCAGGAAGCTGAAAAGGTAAGACAAACTGAGGAAGAAAATAAGCCACTGAATTTAAGCTAAGATTCACATATAAATGCAAAAGCTAAATGTACAATTTTAAATAGCTATATTTAGGAAAGAAAAATAATATACATATTTTACTTTGCTGCCATTTTCTCATTTTCCAGATTTAGATATCAAGGTGGGATTTTTAAAAGGGCTGGGCACAGACAAAAATGTATGCCGCCAATGCATCCACCCACTTGCGTCCAGGCAGCCATATGCTATTTTCAGAAGTTGCATCCTTTGATGGCAGAAAGTCACAATTTGCAGAAAAAAACTAGTACAATTGTAAATGAGTTCAGTTTGGATGCACATGCATCTGTTTTTGGATGCAAACCTCGGATGCTGTTAGACCATCTAATAGATGATCTGACAAGTCTGGATGCATTTGTGATTTGAAAATCGGGTAGTCATATCTTGGGTGGATCTGTTTGTAAATCCTGCCCCAAACATTAAAATGCTTCTTTTTAATTTAAGTCTTTATTTGACATTAGCAAAACTGTACAAACAAACTCCGTTAATGTTATAATTCTTCAAAACCTATGCTACTTTGATTTTAAAGTACCCCCTGTACTCCAACAGGCAGATACAGACAAAGCTGTCCGTGCTGCTCGTTTAGCTTTTTCTCTGGGCTCAGTTTGGAGGCGAATGGATGCCTCTGAAAGAGGAAGACTGTTGGACAAACTGGCAGACTTAGTTGAAAGAGATAGGACATTGCTTGCCGTAAGTATTTGGGGGACTCTTTTAATATGCTTTAAGCTATATGGTGAAATCCATGATTTATGATTTAAGATAATGGCAGTCTTCGTGTTTATGGTTAATGTAATGTGTATGTGTATGTGTATGTGTGTGTGTGTCTGCTTTTTTTTTGTTGCAAGTGACTCCATTTTTTTCTGGGTAGAACAACACTGCATTAACTTCAGTCTTTGGCTCGGTGTTGTGTGGTGTTAATATAATGTGATTGATAATGTCAGTGATTCATCAGAAAAAAAAAAACATGTTACAATGATTTACAAAGAGTTTCCTGTTACCTGCAAAAAATAGTATTGACAGGATTCAAATCTCACAACATTAACTACAAACTGAATTTCAGGACATTATTTATTACTTAGGACATTTACATAGAAAATGATTCTTTGCCCATTAACCTTTTAACCTTCATCTGCTACTGATGCCTGTTCTGAAGCCCTAGTCTCATGCTTGCAACATCAAAATCTTTTCTGTGTAATTGGCAACAGGTTGTGATATCATGCTTATAATCTCAAGGCAGGTATTGGCAATATGCACTGATAAAGTATTGTATTGGTGATTTATTGTTTTTATCACCAGTTTCGTTTATGTAGTATTTTTGCCTGTTGGTTTATTCTGTATCTGTTTTTTGCTGTGGTCCAAACAGCAATCAAAAACAAAAGGGAGGCATTTCACAAGTTCAAAAAGAACCAAGGGGTAGGCAAACGGGAACATTATATCCCAAAAAATAAGGAAGCAAAGAGGGCAGTAAGGGACGCAAAAGCAAAAAATGAGCTCCAGATTACAGAAGGGAAAAAAATCAGGGGAAAAACATTTTTTCTGACATATTCAAGAAAAAAGGAAAAAAGGGGAGGGATTGCCAAATTATTGGGCAGGGATAGACTGGTAGGGTTGGATGACTGAAAGGCTGAGGTCCTGAACAGCTCTTTCTGCTCAGTATTTACCAAGGAAAAAAACAGACCGATGCTAGAAAGTGGAATAAGGGTGACCAATAGAGGGGTCAAGATAATGGAAATACCAACATTTACCACAGACAGGGTCAGAGAGGGACTGGCAGCCCTCAGTCCTGACAAAGCACGGGGGCCAGACAAAATGCACCCAAGGGTACTAAAAGAATTGACAGAAGAGTTAGCTTAGCCCCTAGCACACCTATTCAACAGCTCACTGAGAACAGGAGTGGTACTGGGAGACTGGAGATGGGCTGATGTAGTGCCAGTCCATAATGGAGGGGGTAGAGAGGAAGTGGGGAATTACAGACCAGTTAGCCTCACCTCTGTTGTGGGAAAGCTAATGGAATCCTTAATCAAACAAGACCCCATGCAATACCTGGAGGAAAACAGGCTCCAGGGCAAAAAGCAATGTGGTATCATGGCAGGGAGCTTGTGCCAAACAAATTGTATTACTTTTTTCGATGGGTGACAAGAGAACTAGATAGGGGGCACGCAGCTGACCTTCTCTATTTTGATTTCAGCAAGGCATTTGACTCAGTGCCACAAAGATGGCTACTGAAAAAGGTGCTGGACACCAGGGCCACAAAGGACATTGTCAGATGGGTAGGTAACTGGCTTATGAACAGGAGACAAAGGATAATGATAAACAGGGTGAGAACAAACGAAGGTGAGGTTAAAAGTGGAGTCCCTCAGGGTTCAGTGTTGTGGCCTGTTCTGTTCAACATATTAATTGATGACATAAGTGATAGTGTCCATGGCAAGCTTGACCGGTTTGCGGATAACACCAAGTTGAGAGGGAGGGTGGACAGTCACGAAGGGGACAGGGACCTACAAAAGGACCTACAAACATTAGAACATTGGTCAAAAGTCTGGCAACTGAAATTCAGTTTAAAGAAATGCAACATCATGCACCTGGGAAAAGGGAACCCTAGGAGGGAATATTGGCTGAATGGGGTTAGACTGAGTACCTGCGAGGAAAAGAAGGGCCTGAGGTCATCATTATAGACACCATGAAACAAACAAGCCAATACAATAAATCATACAGGAAGGCCAACAGAATGCTGGGATGCATAAGCAGAGGAATCGATAGCAAGAATAGAGAAGTGATCATCCCCCTCTACAGATCTCTGGTGCAACTGCATCTAGAGTACTGTGTTCAGTTTTGGAGAGCACACTTGAAGAAGGACAGGGATAAACTGGAGGTAGTGCAGAGGAGAGCAACAAAGATGATCCAGTGTCTTCAGGGACTCACCTATGAGTATCAGCTGGCATCATTAAATATGTACTTGATGGAAACAAGGAGGGAGGGAAAGAGGGGACATGACTGAAATGTCTGAGTTCATGAAAGGTATAAACAAGGTGCCAGACACAGAGGAGCTATTGCATAGGGTAACCAGCTCAATGACTTGGTGACATGAGTGGAAACTGAGAGGGGGGAGTCTTAGGATGGGATCTTAGGAATCACTTCTTCACTGAAAAAGTGGTGGAGCCATTGAACAGTCTGCTGGCAGAGGTGGTGGGAGCAGGGACCGTGATGACTTTCAAGCATGGGTGGGACAGATAGAGAGCTCAATTAGGGGGCGTTTTAGCAGATGCAAGCAAGTAGTCTGGGCAGCGGTGTAGCTGTCAGGATCATTAACTGATCCTGGGTGACTCATAGCCAGACTCAATGGACTCTCGGTCTCCTTCTGCTGTCATTTTCTATGTATCTATGTGTCTATATGTAACTCCAGGGTCATTTTGGAAAATAGGCACCTCATCTATCTACTGTAGTGTGCTTACCTGGTCACCAAAAAGTAACTAAATAAATAAGTCTTTAGGGAAAAGAGTCTGTTTTAACAATGATGCCTTCAGTAATAAAAAATGGAAAGTATTGAAATTAAATTGAAAGGCAGGGGAGTGTTAAGCAACTGAGTCTGTGGGTGCAAACTGTGATTTTTTTTAATAGAAATCAAAAAAATCTCTAAATAAGGAGGTAGTAACTGTGCTCCCCAGATAAGACTCAAAGATTCCTTGTTAGAAAGGGATGAAGCCCATGGTTCAATGTGGGGGAATAGCTCCTCCTACATTTCCCTCCCAAAAATTCAGCCTCTCTTAGCAGCCCATGCATAGCGTGTCTCCAAGCAACAGCGTGCTTGGTAGCACTCTGAGCTCCTGTGTGACTCATGCAGCTGAGCCTCATTGGGTTTTCTGATTCTTTGCTACTGTTTCTCTTTCCCTTGCTTGCTTTTGTTCATTCTGTTTTTGTTCTTCTGTTTGCAGCCCCCCCTTCTGCCCACTTTTTCATTTGGTTCAATAGAGTTTCCCCCATCCTTGCTTTGTCTTGCTCTGTGCCCCATTTGTATTTGTTATGCTGCGCTACCCCCACCCTTTCCTTTCTCTGTCTTTTCATTGTTTTTGCCCCCTCCCCTCTGTTCCCTCCATTCCCTCCATTCCTTTCCCCCTCCTGCCTTTTGGTCTGGTTTCCCCCACCTCATCTTCTGTGCTCTGTTGCTATGCTTTTCATTTCTGTTTGCTTTTTGGGCATTTTTCTTGATCCTTTGGGAGCCACTGCTATATCTCTATGCCAGCATTTCTGGGTTGTGTGAGCTCCCACAGTACTCTCTTAAAGTTATAGCCACAGACCATGCAAAATAAATGCATGACTCGACTATATCATGGACTGCCAAGATGTTTCCACATGTATGCAATGAATACGACTGAGAATCTACCTGTACTAGTTGTACTCAGTGTTGGTCTCTTGTGCCCCACTGTCACTTAATCAACCTCAGTGTAACAATCATACCTTGGCTGTTACAACATACTTTATCAGTCTACTTCATTAAAGCTGTACTACCTGGGTTTCTTCAGGTTGGATTATTACACACATTTCATTCATCTGGATTTACCTCATTTGGCACTAAATTTCCACTGTGACATTATTAGTAAGTTTGTTCAATTGCTTTAATACTGCATTTTTTTGGCACCTCAGGCACTCCATGATTCATGGCATTGTGTTCCTTTCCTCTCTTTTCATGCCCAGTTTTGTCCTCCTAGCACTTCTGTTTGCTGTGCCTTCAGTTTGTTTGTAGTACCTCATCTAGCAGTATGTGTTCTTGCTGTTTTCCATCCTCCTTTCCTTGCTTCTTTCTCCATCTCCTTCCTGTTGAGTGACTTTGCCTTGCTTAATTCTTGTAATGCAGCAGCTAACTGCTCTTTCCTTGCTCAGCCCATACCAGCAGTCTGACAATCTCTGTCCCTAACTCATACCAAGGGAAATATTGATTGAAGATAGGCTTGCCATGTCTACCAGGGATGGGAGTCTGTTTCATCCAATTATAGTCTATACTAATCTGATGATCTCCGTCTCTAACTCATACCTTGTAAGGTATTTGAGTGAAGGTGGGCTTGCCTGTCTAATGGGGATGGGAGTCTGTTTCATCCAATTACAATTCATACCAGGTTACAGTCTACACCAGTAGTGCAACAGTCTCTGTCCCTAACTCATACCTTGTGCAGTGTTGGAGTGAAGGTGGACTTCTCTGTCTACTGGGGGTGGGAGTCTGTTTCTTCCTATTACAGCCTATACCAGCAGTCCAACAGTCTCCATCCCTAACTCATACTTTCAGAGGTATTTAAGTGAAGGTCGGTGTGCTGTCTACCAGGGATGGGAGTCTGTTTCTTCCAGGTCCAGTTCAGACCACATTATAGTCCATACCAGCTGTCTAATAGTCTCCATTTCTAACTCATACCCTGTGAGGTATTTGAATGCAGGTGGGCTTGCCGATCTATGAGAGCTGGGAGTCCTGTCATCAGTCTTCCCAATCTGTCCTATTCTGCATATGCCACAATATGCAACATATTTGCATTAGGCTCATTCTATACTTTCGACTCTCCAACTGCAACCACTGAATGAGATCCTGCAAGGTCCTCAGACTTCCTACTGCTGTCAGTGCAACATGGCACCTTTACTATTTACCAGCTCTCCACCTGCAATCACTCAAAATGTTCTCCAAGGACTCCTCAGACTTCTTCCCACTCTCAGTGCAGTACCCATTGCTGTTGGTATCCTGGCATCTTCTATCCTTTAGATGAGACGTTAAACCGAGGTCCCTTCTGCCCATCCTGGTGTTGTCCTGGTGGGTGTCCAGGTGGAAGTAAAAGAACCCAGGGCACTCTTCGCAAAAGAGTAGGGAACATTCCCGGTATCCTGGCCAACATTCCCCCTTCCCATAAAAAAGAATGGTTCATGCAATTATCCAGGCTGTGTGTGGGTGATGATGTGTGATATGGCCGCCACCACACATTCAGTCACTTCACTACCAGTCTAGCATTGCTTGTAAAGCGCTTTGGATGTATGAAAAAAGCGCTATATAAATGCTGATTCTTCTTCTTCATCTCTGTCTCCATTTTATCTGAAAACCCTGAGTCATTTCCTGTTGGGTCTCTTCAGACTTATTCCAGCTCCTCTAGCCTGTAAATTGGCTTCACAACAACTGCTCCTTTATGGATTGGACCACTCCCGCCTCATGGCCGAACCAAAGAACTCGGTATCCTACACTCAGCTTCTACCCATGAATGGAGTCACATGATTTCTTCCAAGACTTCTACATCTCATCCTGTTCAGAGTCCTGGTCCAAATCAGCTGTGCTTCAACCAGATCCTACTCCTTCATCTACAATTCAAGACTTCCTGGCTCAGCTCGCCTCTTCAGTTCCCACCTTGCCATCCCATAGGTGGCTATCACAGTCTGCTTCCAGGCTTTGCCTTCTCCAGCCTTGATACCATCAACGTCTGCTGTACTGCCATCTACCAGCTATGTTCCTGTCACCTCTGCTCCTCCGAATACTCTTCCAACCTTAAGAACTCCATCGTTGTTTCCATCTGACATCATAATCTGTAGTCTGTGGTGAAGGATCCTACCATTGTCCATCAACTCTTACAAGGAACTTTCAGAGAGCTTCCTCTTGGGTCCCTTTCAACACTGCCAATCCCTCCTTCTCACTGTAATCCAGTGAGAGTTGCTACTGGATGATAAGCAGTACTGAGAATTTCCATCACAAAATGCCTAATCATCGACTTATCTGCTTCTTGTTTCTCATTCAGCTGGAGCATCAATTCCTTTTGTTCATCCAAGGAATATGTCATCCTAGCTCATATTGCCTATGCACTAGCACTCCTCAGCTGCTTCAGCCCTGACTCCTGGCTATCATTCACTGATATATTAACATACTAAAATGCCAGCAGAATAGGCCTAATGGTCTCTTGAGTCTGCTTGATTTTCAGCACCCACACTGAGGGCCAATTTGATGTCCCCCCCTTGGATTATACTGTCCCCAGTCCCAGATGTTCCATCTGTATTTGGCCTGGTCAGATTAACCCTCCCCCTGTACCTGTCCCATCCCCTCTTAAACCTGTCCACAGTCTCCACCTCTACCAGCTCCCTGGGCAGTGCATTCCTTAGCTCCATCACCCTTTCAGTGAAATAACATCTCCTCCTCTCCCCTCTGAGCCTGCCCCTTCCAGCTTACACCCGTGACCTCTCGTTGCCCCAACCTCCTTGCTTTGGAGCACCCTGACTGGGCCTCCCTTATTGATCTCTTTCATGTACTTAAAGACCTCTATCATGTCCCCCCTGTTCCTCCTCTCCTCCAGGGTGTACATGTTGAGCTCCTTGAGCCTCTCCTCAGATATCAGAGCATGCATTCAATTTGTTCCTCATTTCTCTGTCGTCGGCATCTATACGATGCCTTTTGGAGGACCACTATTGCTGTACAGTTCATCTGACCTTCAGCCTTACAGCAGCCCATGACTTTTCAGTATGTTCTCTTAAGTATGATTTGGGCCTTTTCTCAACATTTGTCACAGTCCAGAAGTCATTTATCTGTTAGATGACTTTCTTCTGATTGATCCACCATATTCTCTTCACAGCTGGCATTCCTGCTCCCGTTCAGCCATTTCAAAAGCTATCAGTTGCCCTGTTCAAAGAGAAGATCTGAGGTCCAGCGACATTCCTCAAATTCTTTGGCATAACATTGGCTATAGAATGTATAGAAGCCAGGCTACCTCCTGTCAACTCATAGGATGCTACCTTACTGAAGTCCTTTTTGGTTAGGATCCTCTTGCCTGAAATGAGAACTTCTTTCCCTCCTGGGATACCTCATCTGAACAATGCATAAAAATTCCTCAAGGTTGATCATTCAGTTCCTATCTCCTGACTTCAGCATCACTGGTTCCTGAACGGCACCATCATTTTTCAAATCTTGGCTGCTGCAAACTCTAATATAGTTCTCTGGTCCCATTTTAAGCTTACTGGAATGGCTGTCCAACATACTGCAAAGACTTTTCTCCTGTCTTATACATGGAGTACATTAATGCACCTCCACTGCATGGCTATATGCTGCCATTTTTAAGCAGTCCTGAAATGCTGCTCCCTGGCCTCCGGTCATTGCATCTCTTCAAGATTATCAATGTCTCCTCTCTTGAGATTACCTAATAGTACATGCTGTCTTGTATGAGAACATTGTTGTCCCTCCAATCAGTCTCTGTTTTACTGTCACGCAACCTGAAGTGGACATCTTCAACAAGGGAGGTCTTCATCCCATTTGTTCTTATGATTCATGGGGAGGTTGACTCAGCTTCTCTATCTCAGTTTAATACTGCATTGTTTTCACACTTTGGGCTATGCTAAATGAAGAAGCTGGTTCATTATCTTGATTCCTATTGCAGACCTTTCATTGCCTCCATCCTTCAACAACCTCAGTCATGTCTCCTCCTCCTTTGTCCATCAAACTCATAATGTTCACCAGTAAGACATCATCATCATTTGGGCCATCCTAGCCCAGCCACCAAGCTATGTATACTATAGCATGCAAAAGCACTTCTTCTGCACACAGCAATCCTCCCAGAGTTTTTCTGCTCGTCTATAACATGTTCTCGCATTCTTAACTTTGCCATCAAGCAATGCACCTGTCATACAGGACTGTTAAACAATACATCTCAGATCATTAAGCACAAGAACTCCTCATTGTTTCCCTATATATGTCTACAATGCAAAATATCTACACTTACTGAAGGTAGTTCCTTTGAAATATCAGTGTCACTCCACTATTTTCTAGCCTATATGGATCCCTGCATCCTGGAAGAATTCTCTATTCCAACATCTTCTTCTGCTAATGTCCTTAAAGATTCCTATTTATAGAAGTAAGCTATAATAATATCCTGTCACTCTGTCCTGAAGACTGACAGATCCCATAAAGGAGGTCATTATCCTACTAGATAACCTATACTAACTGGCATCTAATAACTTATCTGACCAACTCGTGCTTTTCCACGTATGCTCAGATCCTTCTATCCTCTCCCGACCACAGACAACCAAACACCCATCATGACAAAATGGTTTCTGGAACATGTCAGAATGCTGCATCAACTTGGCCTCAATTTTGTAATTCCTTTTCAGGACTGTCCTTTTGAATTAGAGCAGCTTCTTTAATATCGAAGAGTAACATTTCTTCACAGGTCATCAAAAGATGTGGAAGATGGACTTTGCCAGCCTTTGAACCATATAGTTCTAATCCAGAAGCAGAACTCAGAGACACTTATAGGATCATCTCCTTTTAGCTTGCCCAGAGGATGGGCAGGTCAGTAGCCCTGGGTCCTCAGGGGTTTCATCCAGAAGGGTGTTTTTCCTCTCCAGTGTGCTACTGGTCACACTCTCCATGAGTTGGAAGAGGTAATCTTTTTGGGCCTTCTGTTCCCTACATGCTACCTGGCTTATCTACCAAGGGTGGGAATAGAGAGAAAGCTTTGCAAGTATACACAAGCACTACTCTATTTATCAAACATTGAAAGGTAGGGCTGAAGCCTGTGGTTCAATGTGGGGAATAGCTCCTCCCAGATCCCAAATAAAATCCAGCCTCTCCCAGCAGCCCACGTTTAGCATGTCTTCAAGCAACCACCATCCTCTCCATCCTTTTCCTCCTCCAGCATTCTACTCATCCTTGGCTCCTTGGTGCCTTCTATTTCACATGCTACCTGGCTTATCTACCAAGGGTGGGAACAGAGAAAGGACAAAGCTTTACAAGTATACACAAGCAGTACTATAGTCACCAAAAATTTAAATATACTAAGATTAGTCTCCAACAGCTGCTGTTGGGAGGCCTGAGGGAATGAGGGTCCTATGTTACTGCATAACTGTACCTGCTAATACATCTTCTACTTTAAAGACATAATTCTACTGTACTATGATTATCTTGCATCATCAATTGCTTTGAAAATGTGTAAATGTGTGGCAAAGTTGGCATACTGTACAATTATCTCTCTCCCCCCTCAGAAATGTGCAGATTATCTGTTCCAGGTGTTTTATTGAGACTGTATTTATTTTCATAAAGCACACTTGTGGCTTTTATTGTTTCTACTTATCTCAAATAGTAAAATAAAATGTTCCACTACTGTACTTCTTAGTGCTCTCTATTTGTACCATTTACATACTGCAGAAATTTGGAAATTTAACATCTGCTTTGTTAGCTTATACTGCTTTCAACAATGTTTTCATATTTAACACCGTTCTAGAATTGCAATGTAATAGTATGAATTCTAATTTCTTTATAAAATATTGTGTATGATGTTGGTATACCATTATATGGGCAACTGAGATTGAGCAACTTGCATAGGAGTGACTCAGTCTCAGCACCTGTAATGTGAGCTACCCTGAAAGGGTGAAGAACCAGGTGACCAGAAGGATAGGAGGGGGAATGGAACAGGATAGCAGGTATGTGGGAGGTAGTGCGGCAAGAGGCTGCCGAGCTGGCCGTATGGTGTGGTGGTGAGGGTGGCTGGCTGCAGTGGGGAGTGTGCAGGTTTCAGGGCTAGGGAAGCACACAGTATTTTTGCATTTTGCGGGTGGGAGTTTTTTTTTTTTTACAACAGGATGGCAGATACTGTATGTGGGAGGTAGTGTGGCAAGAGGCTGCCAAGCTGGCTGTGTGGTGTGGTGGTGAGGGTGGCTGGCTACAGTGGGATAGAGGTGTGAAATAAAATTTCACCCAGCAAAATATTTTCAAATTCCATATTTTGAAAAAATGCTTTGTGGGTGCAAAATCGAAATCCCCTACGAAATGCAAATTTCACCGTGAAATGCTAATTCATGATAAAATAAAATTTTGCCACCCTGCAGGCAAAATTCCACATTTGAGAAAGCCAGGGTTGATAATATTTTTTAAAGTGTTTTCCCCCTCCTGTCCATGCCAACATGAAAATCTTTATCCCCCCAAGACCCCACATCCCTGGTGTCTAGTGGTCCCACCCCCTGGCTGATTACCGGCCCACAATATGAAGAATACCCCCTGCTGAGATTCAGCCCCATTCCCCATCCATAATTTCAAATAAAAATGAATTTCCTGAATCCCTGGTGTCTAGGGGCCCCACCCCCTAGCAGATCACCAGCCAAATGAAGAATGACCCACCCCCGAGATTCACACCCATCCCTCCCCCATTGTCCGTAACTGCCACCCACCAGGGCCAACATCAGTCATGTTAATGTAATAAAAATATAAAAAAAAACTTTCCCTGGTGTCTATTGGACCCCCCACCCTGTCTGGTTAATACTCCAGATGGGGTCTCACCAACAGTCTGTACAGAGGGATAACAGCTTCCTGTTTTCTACTGGTGATGCCTCTCCCTATACATCCCAGTATCCTCCCAGCCCTCCCTACTGCCTTCTCACATTGCTTGCTTACCTTAAGGTCCTCTGATATGATTACTGCCAGGTCCCTTTCCATTTTTGTTGTTGTTACTACCTCCCTGCCCATTGTGTAATCCTCCCCAGGGATTTTGTTTCCCATATGCATTATTTTGCAGTTCTTTGCATTGATTCCAAGCTGCCATACTTCTAATCATTACTCCAACCTTGCCAAGTCCCTTCTCATCCTTTCCATGCCTTCTTGTGTATCAACCCTATTGCAGATCTTTGTGTCATTTGCAAAGAGGCATACTTTTCCTTCCAGTCCCTCAGCAATGTCACTTATAAAGACATTAAAAGGGACTGAACCCAGTACTGAACCCTGTGGTACCCCACTAGTAACCCCTCTTTCTTTAGAGTGGACTCCATTTACAATTACCTTCTGTGACCTGTTGTCCAGCCAATGTTTTACCCAGGCTACCACCCTGGGACCTACTCCTAGGCTGGTTAATTTAACTATTAATCTTTTGTGTGGGACTGTGTCAAATGCCTTGCTAAAGTCTAGGTAGGCCATGTCCACAACCCCTCCCTGGTCTACTGCTTTTGTCACCCAGTCAAAGAAAACAATTAGATTTGTCTGACATGACCTCCCTGCTGTGAACCCATGCTGCATTGGGTCCTGTGCCCCACTGGCCTCTAGGTACTCAACAATTCTTTCCTTCAGAAGTGATTCCATCACTTTCCCTACCACAGAAGTCAAACTGACAGGTCTGTAGTTTTCTGCCTCTGTCTTGCTCCCACTTTTGTGAAGGGGTATCACATCTGCCTTCCTCCAGTCCTCAGGTACCACACCATCCTCCCATGATTTGTTAAAAAGGGTAGTCAGTGGTGTCACTAGTTCTCTCCTTAGTTCTTTTAGAATTCTGGGGTGAATTCCATCAGGCCCCATTGCTTTGTCCACATTCAGTTTTAGGAGTTCTTTCAGAACCCTTTCTTTTGTGAAAGGACTGGGATCGACCCCCCCTATCCAGAGTGCTTCTGTTAATTGGATTAGGCACCTCCCCCTCCTCGTCTTTTGAGAATACTGAGCAGAAGTATTTATTCAGTATCCCTGCTTTTCCACTGTTCCTCTCTGCCCACCCACCATCCATTCTATTCAGCCTCACCATCCCTGCCTTTGTCTTTCTACGCTCCCTGATGTACCTATAAAAGGTTTTATCCCCCTTCTTAACCAAGTTGGCTATCTTTTCCTCTGTTTGGGCCTTTGCTATTCTGACTACCCTCCCTGCTTCCTTCTGCCTTAACTGGTATAGTTCTCTGTCCTGTTCTTTCTGTGTTTCCTTATACTTCCTAAATGCTATCTTTTTCTCCCTAACCTTCACTGCCACCTCTTTTGTGCACCATAGTGGCTTTTTCTTTCATTTTGATTTGTTTATTTGCTTCACACAAAGGCTTGTTGCCTCTGTGATGGCAGTTTTGATGTTTCCCCATTGTTGCTCCATCCCTCCTTCTAGCCTATGTGCTAATGCTTTTCTAAGGCACTCTCCCATGTTGCCAAAGTCAGCCCTCCTGAAGTCCAGAACCCTCACTTTTGTATGGCTTGACTCTGTAGCTGAGTTTATCGTGAACCACACTGTTTGGTGGTCACTTGTTCCCAGACGGCTACCCACTTCTAAATCTAAGATCCTCTCACCATCCACATTTGAGAGTACTAGGCCTAAGATTGCTCCCTCATGAGTGGGTTCCAAAACTAGCGGTCTGAGGCATGCCACCTGAAGGGCATCGAGAATAGCCCTGCTTTTGGGTGTGGCTGCAGCCACAGTGCTCTTGCTAACATCTAGCATATTCAGGTCCCCCATCAACAGTATCTCCCCTTTCTCTGCCATCCTAGGGATACCGTCTGTCATATCCTTGTCCATTCCTTCCCCCTGACATGGGGAGCATTCCTATAGCAATGCTTACTAATGCTTGCGTCAAGTCTTCTGAAGCTGCCAAGTCACTCGCTCTCCTCGCTATATGCTTGGCAGCTTCTTTTACATGAAACTAAGAAACGTAACTTCATCAAATAAAACTGGCATGTTTTTTACAATGCACATTACTGTTTTAGAACATTTTCTGCCATATTGTTTACTAGAGCAAGCACCACTCGGTCACGCTTCACTGAGGGACCCTCCAAATCACTCGCCCTTGGCTCCAAGGTCAACACTGGAAGTCCATGCACCAACAATTATAAAAAATAAAATATAGGTAAGAGTGTGTGTTATGGATTTTTTTTACACACCCTCAGTGTGTGATGACCTCATAATCCTCTCAGGCTTCACTCTCAAGGTTTATGAGTCATCACATACCTCGATGTGTAAAAAACAATCCATCAATAACACAGCTGGCAACCAAAGAAGGACACCTGGTGGAAAATGACAAAGACAAAGCAAAAGTTCTCAATGAATTCTTCTGCTCGGTCTTCTTACAGGAAGACATTGGTAATGATCCAGCACCAGCCAGGACACTTCCTCGTACCAAGGGAACTGACATATCCCCCTTTACAAAAGAAAGGATACTTGAGGAGTTGTCTAAAATAAAGGTGGACAAGGCAATGGGCCTGATGGAATACACACAAGAGTTCTAAAAGAACTTAGGGATGAACTTGCCACCCCACTTGCTGAACTGTTTAACAGTTCACTGGAACAGGGGATAGTACCACAGGACTGGAAAAGGGCCATGGTTGTGCCATTGCACAAGAGTGGTAGCAAGGAGATAGCAGGAAATAACTACCGCCCAGTAAGTCTGACCTCAGTGGTGACTAAAATAATGGAGACGTTGCTTAAGGAAAGTGTAATGAACTACCTGAAAGCAAATGGGCAACTTGACCCAAAGCAGCATGGCGTCACATCAGGATGCTCATGCCAAACACATTTGATAGAATTCTTCAGCTAGGTTACAAGAGAAGTAGATCAGGGGCAGCAGTGGATGTGGTATATCTGGACTTTAGTAAAGCCTTTGATACAGTCCCACACAGAAGGCTAGTCAACAAACTGGAGCAAGCTGGCATCAGTCACAAAGTAGTTAAATGGATTACAAGCTGGCTGCAAGGCAGGACACAAAGAGTTATGATAAATGGCACCTTGTCCCAAGAGAGGAAGGTGTCAAGTGGCGTGTCATGGGGGTCAGTACTAGGACCCATCCTTTTCAACGTCTTCATCAGTGACATCGCTGAAGAACTGAAAGGGAAAGTCTGCTCTTTGCAGATGATATGAAGCTCTGCAATAGGGTGGACACACAAAAAGGGATCACAGAAATGGAGGCAGATCTCAGGATGTTAGAGGAATGATCCAGGAACTGGCAGTTGAGATTCAATGCCAAAAAATGTAAAGTCATGCACTTGGGTAGAAGGAACCCATGCATGAAGTATGTACTGGAGGGACAGCTACTAGAAGAAACAAAGCTGGAACAGGATCTTGATGTCATGATCTCAAACAATTTAAAGGTAGAGAAGCAATGCGAAAAAGTGGCACTAAAGACAAGCAGCATCCTCGGAGGTATAGGTAGGGGTATTACCAGTTGGAAACATAATGTAATCCTCCCTTTGTACTGGTCCCTGGTGAGACCTCACTTGGAGTACTGTGTGCATTTCTGGAGACCTCACCTAAAAAAGGACATAGACCATCTGGAAACCATACAGAGACATGCCACCAAAATAGTGCAGGGTCTGCACCATGAAATGTACTAAGCTAGGCTCAGCCAGCTAAATTTATTCTCCCTCAGCAGAGGAGGAACAGAGGAAACATGATTGAGACTTTTAAATTTGTTAAAGGGATCAACACAGTACAAACCAGGAACGTCTTCAGGGAAAACAGGGCTACACATACTAGAGGACACAACGTGTGCCAGGTAGGAGGTAAATTCACAACAAATGTTAGGAAGTACTTTTTTAAGGAGAGGGTAGTGGACCTTTGGAACAGCCTGCCACTGGAGGTAGTGGCAGCCAACACAGTCAGTGAATTCAAACAGGCATGGGATAGACAGTATGGTCACCTTAGCAAGACAAATTGATAGTGGGGGTAGAAAACTCAGGCAGACTAGATGGACCACACGGTCTCCTTCTGCTGGCAAATTCTCATGTTCATAACACACACTTACCTATCATTATTCTCTATGTATCCATATATTGGGGCTGGCAGTATAGCCTAGAGGTTAGAGCAATGAGCTATGAATGAGCTTGGTACCATAGGTACATCCAGTAGACCTGGGTTCAAAAACAAGTCACTTAACCTCTCCAGTGATCCCGGGTTGCCCCTGACAACAGTCACTTGTGCTTAGTGGGCTTTACCCGATTACCAAAGAATGAATGAATGAATAAATACATATATACATAAATAAATTTAACTTTATAAAAGCATCCTTCAACATCTCAGAATCTATCTTTTCATTTGTGGTCTGCATGCATAGCAACAGTATATAAATATATGCTTGTCTTGTATAATGAGAAAATGACTGCTAGACTGAAAGCCTGATTAATTAAAAAATAATTAAAAGGTTACTGAACTTTCATACTTGATCTTACTTTCTAAACAATCTTTTTAGTTCTGTTATTCTAGTCATGAGCTTTGTGAGCATTCTTTTCTTGACTACATCATAATGGAGCAACATCTCAGCACTTTAGGCATCTACTGTAGATACACGCATATTGAACAGTTAATACCTGGACTTCAGTAAGGCCTTTGATTGGGTGATACATAAAAGGTTTATCCAGAAGGTAGGGAAAATAGGACTAGGGGAAGGACTATCAAGGTGGATTGGATGCAGATAGTGGCCATAAATGATCATTTCTATAAGGTCAGAAAAGTTGCACATGGAGTGCCACAGGGGTCTGTCCTGGGGCCCATACTCTACTCTTTAATATGTACTGTATATCAATGACCATGAGGTGGAATTACGTGGTTAAAACAAATCTGTATCTTGACAGTACTAAAATTCTTTGGAGCATAGATAATGAAGAGGGGACCAGCAGCATGAAGAGTGATATAAAAATGCTGGAGCAGGGGTATGTCATATGACAGCTAAATTTCAATTAAAAAAATTTAAAGGGGTACACATTTGAAACAAAAATCAGTTGACTGAATGTTGCATTAGTGGGTCAAAACAGATAAAGAGGAAAGGGACCTACAGTAGGGACTATAGTAAACCACAGTTAGAAAGCCTGCTCCTAATGCAATACACCATATGAAGAAGCTAATAAGATGCTGGGCTATTAGGTGTAGTTTCACTAGTCATAATGAAGGGGGGGCTATCGCCACTGTACAGGTCATTAGCTAGATCACACCTGGAGGACTGTGAGCAGTTTTGTAGCCTGCATCTGAAGAATGTCTGGGAGAGGTTAGAGGCTATTCAGCAGAAAGCTACAAAATGATCCAGGAGTAACAAGGCAATACCTATCAGGAAAGACTGGGCAGTCTTTATATGCACTTGCTGGAAGAAAGGAAGGAAGGAAAGGGGGACATGATATAAACCTAAATTTACATGCAACATAATAGGGTAGAATCCTCAGAGTTACTTTCCTGGTCTTCACTTCAGGACTCAACATCGTTGATGTTCTGGTTTATCCAGTAGATTGGCAGAATCATTTCACAGTGAAGTTCCAGTTCTCGCCTCCTGGCTAACTTCCTCTCTATGGAGATGGTCCAGCACTGACCAATACAAAACATTGTACCTGAAAGGTTCCCGTAGGAGATGGACATCTAAAGCATGTTGCCACCTGTGCTATGTGTGCTGAGGCTTCTGTCAATGGTTATAATTTAGCCCTCTCATTAGCAACTGACACCCTCATATCCATCCATGTACAATTGTTGGTCTCCAATTGTAGCTCGCCTCGTTATGATTGACTAAGACAAGGCCATGGGGGAGGAGACTGAAGCATTCCTGGTTGAGGTCATACTCTGTGGAGGACTGAAAGGCTCTGAGGGCTCATTCTGGGGTCCATCAGAGGGTAATCTCCCAGAAGAAGACAGTGTTCCTTTTAGGGATATTTGCTCTAGGGAGAACTAGACAAATGTAACTCCACTGGACTGCCCACAGTCTGGGGGAGTAGTTTCATTAGACAGGGGTGAACATTTTGGGACTTGATTTCATTGAGAGAGTGTCCTACTTTAGGGTGGCAATCTACCAGGTGGCACAGTCCCCAGCAGAGGCAAGGAAAGTTTGGGCAATGACACGCCAATGCACTGGACTGAGTTTCAACTAAGTTTCAGTTCAGGATATATCACAGGTGATATTGGGGTTAAAACCTACCTAATGTGATCTGGATCCAGTGCCTACCCAACTGGAGGTGGCCAGTTGGGAGGCCCTGGCACCCATGGTGACTGAAATCATGTAGTGCTTCTGCGTGAACTACACACCTGTCTCAAACCTCCCATTTTTAGGGCAGGTAATTTAGAAGGTGGTTGTGTCACAACTGGAAACTCCTTATGCAATACGATATATTTGAGCTGTTAGTCAGGTTTCACACATCAGCATCATGGAGATTGTAGTTACTTTTGTTGCTTTGTAAATTACCTTTGTGCATTGTTTCATTGACATTTAGTTTTGTACACGTGTCCCCTTCCTCAAGATGCATCTGGCAATAAGCTGGTTCTCGGCTCAGCATGCTTTTTCTAGTAAAACATTTACATTATTAAATGAGTTATTTTTAAGCAAAACATTTACAGTAAGAAGAAACTGTGGAGCTGCTTCCCTTCCCCAACTCTGATTTCAAGGTTTCAGATGTTAAATTAGCATGATAAAACTTCAACACATGCTGCTCTCTCCATTTCATGCTGAAAGAAAGGGATTCAGTTATGATTGATGTCGCATGGAGTATATCTTTGCTAACCATTTAATTTGGAACTTCTTGCACACAGCCACCGATAAATACATATACAAGAAAGGGCCAAATAATATTTTAAAATACGAGATTCTATTGCACTCAATTGAGTTGCACTGCATAATTTAAAGGAATTATTTTACATAAAGTAGGGCTACAGTAGTAATGGTACAATTTTATCTGCAGCTCATTTTTATTATGTACAACTTGGAAATCTAGTGTAAAACACAACAAAAGATTGTTATTAATAAACTTTGTACCAAGAGAGCTTATAAAGTGCTTATGGAAATGTTTCTACTGATAGTAATCTTTAATCTCCTGTTTTGAACCTTTCTATATGTTATGTCTTGCAGACCATGGAATCGCTAAATAGTGGCAAACCCTTTCTTCAGGCATTCTATGTAGATCTTCAGGGAGTCATAAAAACCCTGAGGTATTTTGCAGGTTGGGCTGACAAAATTCATGGAATGACCATACCAGTAGGTATGTTTACAAAGCAAAGGAGTCTACACATGATAGCCTGGAACTTTTAATTTGAACTAGGTGTCAAACATATTATTCTGTTTTTAAATCATTAAACTTTTCTTCAAACGCTAACCAGGGAGCAGTTTTAGAGTCAGAGGTTCATTTATTTGTTTTTGTTGTATTGTAGATGTCAAAAACTTCCAAGGGTCCAAATGTTGCCATCTTTTCAGTGTCTAGGTCTTGGAAATTAATAATACTTCCATTTCTCAACCGATGGAAGTCAATATTCTAACAAAGACCACATTATAATACTGTTAAAATGCCATTTGTTTCAACAAAATCTATAATTTTGAGGATGTCCACTATTTTTTAGAGTTGTGTAGACTTTTTTAATTCCACTTCCATTGTAATTCTTCATACTTTTGGAAATTCCAATAATTCCAGGGAATTCCATCAGAAGCCGAATTTCTAAATTCTGAAAAGTGGAATGTGTTTTTAAAACAGCAGACTGTTAATTGGGAACTTACATAAACAGTGGCATAGCATTCAGCGGTTTCTGTGATCTGCAGTTTCATTTTTCACAAACCATGAAATAACATTTTACAAAGTTTTGCAACCAGTTTACAAATAAATGCTTTTCATAATTCTATAGAACTACAAACAATTCTGAAAAGCATTTCAGCAGCAAAATTGTCATTCCGCACACATTCCATTGATGGGATTCCCCAATCTCCACAGCTCTTCTAATTTTCTTTTCCCTCTCATTTTGGAATGAAATACTTGTTCCCCTTTATTTTGGAATTCTGTTGATGTCAAATACTTACAAAATGGAGCTACCTAAAGCCCTGTCAAGAGCTATACTACTGTGCTGAGCTCATGCAAACATCCAGATAAAGATCTTGTAATACTAATTCAATGATAGCAGTATCATACATGGAAACGGCCAAACAATTATGCTTGTATTAGTATGTTCTAGCTCCTAACAATTAAATGGCCCCTTTCTCAAAACAGGCAATTGCTCTTTAGTACTACTGTTATGAAAACCTTGCCTCTGGTTGTCATGCACATGGGAAGGGCAACATGGGTAGAGAGGTAATGCTGGGAGAAGAAGCATAGCAAAACCATGGTTTCCTATATGGAGCCTTTGTTCTAATCAAAGTTAATCTTTCCAACTTGGGTATGAGGAAACATACAGACACATACAGGAAATGTTGACAAAAGGGGGCTATAACCCATCAAGTCTGCCCACTGCTTCTCAACACACAACTCCCTAATGGGTAAGATGAAACTAAAATTCTTTTTAAGCAAGTCTAATGTTGGACTTTCAAATATCTTCAAGAGTAAGCTTTTTGACATAGTCACCACTCTTTTGAGTAAACCAGGCACTACAATGCTCTGATTTAAACTTCTCTCCTTTCAATTGGTATTTATGACCTCTATAATTAAAATTATTCACCTTAAATGATAGGTGCAAACTTTGGAGTATTGTTTTTATATTTGTGTGTGTGTGTGGGGGGGGGGCAGATTTGCCCAACAATGGGAGAGCTTGATTATTTAAAAATAAAAAATAAAATGAAGAAGAGAAGGTGCTGTTTGGAAGACAGTGCTAATATTATGACTATTTCCTGGCAGACATCATTTCTGTACCTTCTAAAAGTCCTAAGCAGCCCTTCAGTATCTTTTTCCTGTTGCAATTTTTTTACCCAGAATAGCTCAGCTGAGATGCAGCATCTTATTTTCAGTGGTGTCTTATGTTTTACCCACTGCTGCAGCTGGGTGGACAGGAAAACATGGAGGTTAAGTGACTTGCCCAAGGTAACACAGTATTTTGCTTTAGATAGGTTTGAACCTGAGATCTCCCGGTTTCCAATGCCAGTGCTGTAGCCACTGGCATTCACTGCCTTCACAAAATGAAATGTGGCTTCAAAAATAGACACATGGTGCCTGCTCTAACACTGGTCACATCTTCAGTCAGACCCTTTTTACTTGCAAGCTTGTTAATGACTTATGTGCCCTGCCCACAAACTTTCAAAATGCTGTGGCAGTTATTGTGTCACAGTTCATGGGTGTACAGCTCCCTTATACAGCAGTCAGAGTTCATCACGGCAGAACCTGGTAGAAAGCAGAAGCCTTAGTGTAGGTGGGACTGGACAAGGCTCTTTTCTAGAGGTGAATCAAGGTTGTAGTTTCCTGATTGCTATTTCTTTTAATGCATTTTTCAATGATGCACTAACTGAAAAGAAGTGCATACATTGTACAAAAGTAGTGTGAATATGGAAGTAAATGATGTGTTACTCATTGGTCATCAATTGGGAGGCAGTGTGGTCTATTGGTCAGAGCACCAGCTTGAGAAACAGGTGTACTGTAGGTTCATATCCCACCAGAGTCAAATCCTCACTGAGACCATGTGCAAGTCACTTAACCTCCCAGTACTCCTGGCCACCCAGCTGCAGAAATGGATAGAAACAGGATTACACCGAAAATTGAGGTGTTGTATTTCATCAATGCATTTCTGTGTAAATCAGCTGCAAAACTCAAAGAAACCATCCCATTTATACTGTAAAGAGAAAAGAACTCTGCAAAGCTGTTGAGCTTTGTTTCTTTTGTCTGAGCTAAATGATTAACAAATGACACCACCTGATAGTTTAATAGTTTACCTTCATAGTATGGCTTATCAGTAGGGATGTAAGTTTGTCATGGATGAGGTTTTAATGACTTATTGTTTGTTCAGGAAATCATTAGTAAACAGTAGTAAATGTTGTGGCACTGTCATCATTGCTACATTCTGATGACACTAGTAAAAGTCATGGAAGCCCTGAATAAAGATCAAACATCATGGAATCAATGACGTGTATGACTGCCATGACAAACTTACATCCCTACTTATCAGTATGAATACCCGCTGTAAGAACTGGTGATACAATCCAGTGACTGCACCATCCTTGGGAGTGCATCCTTTTTGCATTCTTACCACATTATTTAATTTACAAAATGTTTTTTTTACTTTTGCCCTGTTTCTAGCCTTATCCTCAGCTTAATGCTGACCCTTCACACTCCAGTGTCAGCACCTTCAGCCCTGCTGCCCCCACCCACAGTAGGACTCTTTGGAGATGGAACACAGTGATGCTGGGGCAGGAGGACAGAGATCACCTAGAAGGCATCAATAATGATCAAAAGCATAGTTTCCCTTTATCCCCAACACCTGCCTTTTGTGAGGTTGCTCCACCAAGAAAGTCCCAGATGGGCAAATGTCTGACTTCTCTACTGGACATCAAAGCTGCTATGGTCCCAAGGTTGCGTGTTGTTGTTGTAAATCAAGATAAGCAGCCCTTCCATCCCAAGAGAAGAGCTCAAGTGTATCACCTCTGCAACATGCTCAAGATGTCTTATCCCAGAGCTGCAAGCCTGTACAGGAACTGATCCTGAACCTCCTGCTTGACAGTGCAAAGTTCCACCAGTACAGATGTTGCCAAATTTTAATTCATTGGTGAAGCTGGTGTGAATCCACATTATTCATAATTCATGAAAAAATGACAAATTCTGTGGCTGAACTGGCCAACTTCACCAGTGGATTTTTTTAAATTTAAAAAACTTCCCCCCATCCACTGTGCAGTGAAACCATCCCCTCCTCCCACCCAAGAATGTAAAAATGTATCAAAATGACCCCCACTGGCACCATCAAAACCCCTTCACCAGCAGTTATCATGCCTGCTGCTTTGGCTTTAAAAGAAAAGGTAATCCCTTCCCCTACCCACCTGCCAAATACCCCACCTCCCCACCTCCCCCCACCCAAGACCCACTGAACACAATTCTCAAAAGGGGTTTAGATCAAGGCAAGCTGTGGCAAACAGCAGCTTGCACTGAAGCCTGGTGCACTAGGGACCCTGCACCAGATTCTGGTACAGGAGGGGTCCCAGCGTCAGTCCCCACACCTGTGGCAGCCTCTCCCATTTGACAAACACCTGGCACATGGCAGGGGTTTGCCGCAAGCTCCTGTGGCAAAGGCAGACATCCTTCCATCCCCGATCCCTGGGTCTCATAATTAAAACCCCTTCCCTGGTAGTCCAGTGCCCCTCATTCCGATTCCCAATGTTGCAGGTGATTTAATAATATATACTGTATATATATATATATATATATATATATATATATATATATATATATATATATATATATATATATATATATATATATATAGTCCCAAACCTGATGGTCTACAGCCCCCTCACCCTGATCCCTAGATGCCAGTGATTGAAATTAGACATAATTTCCCCTTCCATGGTAGTCTAGTGGACCCTCACCCATGCAGATAGTGCCCTCCACCTGTCCTCCCCATCCTAAACCCCAAACCAGCAACGGCACAGCCCATCTCTCACCATCATGGCCATTCCGACTCCGTCAGCAAGCGTACTGTAATACAATACGCTGCCACTGACAGGTCTGCAGGCTGCAGGTCAGTGGTTATGAGGGAGGACTGTGCCAGTTGCTGGCTTGGGGTTTAGGGATGGGGAGCGGTGGTGGTGGCACTACCTTCTGGGGTGGTGGGTAGGGTTCCATTAGACCACCAGAGAAGGGAAAATTATGTCTAATTTCAATCACCTGTGACATCAGGGATTGGGGGCTCCAGACCACCCTGGGGAATATATATATATATATATATATATATATATATATATATATATATAGGGCTGCTAGACCACTATTTATTGGGGACTATATATATATTATTAAAACACCAGTGACATTGGGGCAGGGGGCCACTAGATGGCCAGGACTGTTTTTTTTTAATTCATTATGACTACCGGCGACATCGGGGCTGGGGAGGGGGAGGACTGCAGCACATTGCCACAAACAGGGCAACTCTCCCAGAGGACATTTTTCTAAGTGCCCTTAGACCAGCCCTGGCGGGTCTAAATGCACTTAGAATTTCTCCCTCTGGGAGAGTTCTGAGAATCCCGCATTAGGGGATATGGCAGCCTGCATCTGCTGCAAGCCCCCTAGTGCCATGCTGAAGCCTATTATTGAGTGTACAGGTGATGCAAGCCCCATTTGGGGCAGGCAACCTGTGATTGATGCAGGCTGTCATAGAGAACCACTTCTGGTGCATCTTTTGGTGCAAGGGGCACTTTGCGCCATTCTTTGTGGCGCAAGCTCCTTGCACCATGCCAGGAGCTTTGAGAATCATACCCACTGTCTTTAATTTGTACTTCCAGTTTCACCCAACCCCAGTCCCCACCAGCCTCCTCCCCAATGGCACCCACAAGTATAGGTTACAAATAAAGAAAATGGCCCTATGTTGTAGAGTGTCTGCTCTGTTCAGTGCCAACTCCCAGACCTGTATAATAAAATAACATGAATGAATGAATGAATGAATGCTGATGTCTTTGCTCCTAGTAAAACCTTCAACCAGTTAAGTTTTACTGGGAGCAAAGACATCACCATTCATTCATTAAAAAAGCTGTTATTAAGAGACAGGAGTTGGAACTTGGCACTGAACAGGTCAGGTGCTCTGCACTGGGGAACAGTTTTATTTATTTGCAGATTAATATTTTATGGGTGCTGCTGGGGGGGGGGAGGAGGGTGTTGAGGACCAGAGGGTGGTTGAGTGGAGGACTGGGAGTAAAAATGAAAGACAGTGGGTCTTGAGTGGGGGAAGTGTGTGTGGCACATGGGTGGAGGAGAGGGTTACCTGTTCTTGAACAGCAGCAGCAGGTGTGATGTTTGCCGGGGGGGGGGAAGGAGGGGCAGGGAGGAGCATGCCAGTACAGGGGTGTTTGAGGGGGTAATGTTTTGCAACATCAATTTGCCTTGTTATTCACCAGTGAATTGACCATTCACCAGACAAATTTTGGCCAATCTGCCTGGTGCATAACAAAGTGGATTGTAATCCCCAGCTGTGCAGATTCGCTGAAATTCCCTTTTTTTTTTTACAGAACAAATTTTGGCAACTTAGCACATCTCTAGCAAACAGCCATACCACTGGGAAGGCTAATAAAATTGTAATTTATTTTTAAAATAAAAGTTAACAGAACAAATCTGGATATCCCTAGAGGTTTAGAAATACAGTAAGTGGAACTGACTTTTCTGTTCAGTGTCCTGGTATTTGCAGAAGGTTGGGGCATATAAGGGCCATGACATGTGAGATTATGGCACATGGCAGAATTTTGAAATGGGTCCATTCAAGATCTGCTGCCAGTGCCACTATTTTCAAAATGGAATGACAACTACTCTGTTAAACTGTCTATTAGATGGCCTAACTGCATCTGAATTGTGTGACTAAAAAAGACACATCCTGATGGATTTGTTTTAACATGACTGATGACTTTTTATTCCAGATGGACCCATCTTCTAAAAATACTAGCAGGGTTGCTTGGATGCCATCTGGTGATTCAGATGCAGGTGCAGTTTGCATCCTTTAGAAAATCTTTCCCCCGTCCACTGTTTAAAAATGCCTCAATGAGATGTTTATCCTTCAGCATGGAGTTCCCAGTCTAGTTGTCAGTAGATCAGCCTTAATTACATCATAGTTCAGGGTGATGTTTCACAAGTGACAACAGCTCAAACATTTGAAGTACTTGCAGAGAAGTTTGGGTGCTGCAGAAGTAAAAGTCTGAAAAACCGTGCCAAAGCACATATGGAACCTGTTTCCATCACCTTGATGCTGGTATCAGGTATTAACTAATGCAGATTCCTGCTGTCGGCATCTGCTAGTCAAACTCTAGTACAAGGGATGAGCCTAACAATGATCATAAATATTGCAGTTTCTTGTTCACACTGTGTTAAAAGTATATGGTTTTCTTTGCTGAGGATTTTATAGGTCTATATGCAAGCTATAAAAGATTCATTGTCTCATTGTTTAGTGCTTGATCCATTTCTTAAATCACTAGTTTTGCACAACAGTTTTAAACATGAAAATCCCTACTTGGACTTAATTTATTTTAAATGCTGGCTAGTTTGCTTTTTGATAAAGTAAGCTGTGCTTAGACTAATGCTTCTTTTTTTTTTTAAATATGGAGTGTACCGACACAGTTTGGAGATCCTTGCACTCCTAGCCAAAGGTGCTAAGGCTCACAGACACAGACTGAGCAAGAATGAATGGATGAAAAATAGTGCCAACATAAGGGTGATAAAAACAAACACACTTTGTGGCAATTTCATAGCACTGGTCTGCATAAAAGCAAACATCCATTTGTTTATTTTAAGTGTATGAAAGTTCCGATTCATGTAGCAGTGAAAGAGTGGATAATATTAAGATTGTTTCTGTATTATCATAAAGTACAGTAGCAGAATTATGTTTCTACTGTAGTGCCAAATACACTTTCAGAATCATAATGGTTGACATTCCTTCATTGAATTGTTCTGGTACAGAAACAGAGTTGACAATAGCAGTTCATTATCATACAAATTCTCATTCGGATTGTTTTTTCTACCACCATAGAAGATACCACAAACATTTGCCCAGTAGTTTTACTCTTTTTGTTTTGCCAAATCCAACTGAACTGATAGTTAATTTCATTCATCTGTTGCAGATGGGGATTATTTTACATTCACACGATATGAACCCATTGGAGTGTGTGGACAGATCATCCCTGTGAGTGTCTATATCAGTACCATGTATTTATTTTTGTTCCAGACAGCTCTTTTTAAAGACACATAAACTCAGATCCTTGCAACTGTGTGTTTCCTTTCCATTACAAAAATGTATAACTCATATTGTTGAAATCATCTTTAACAGTGTTGTTTTAAATGGTTTTTTTTGAATGGGTCAATAGAATTTTGACTCTGTTATTAAAACGTCTGTTATTGGGTCCTGGAATTTTTTTAGAATACTGTTAAATAAACAAACCACAACCATATTTCAATTAAAGGTCATAAGTCTCAAAACAGTGGCTTCCTAAACTAATTATGTTTTTTGCCTTAGACTCTGAATTTCAGAATTATGTGCCTAATTATCTGAATAAAACTGGTTATCTATTTTTATGTACTGTGTTTTTGTAGAAAAATGCCTCCCTAAGGTCTTCAGGAACTCCATTAGAATGTTTAATTACTGTACATTATGGTTGTGCTTCTTCTATCTTGCATGTTGAGGGGCGAGGGGTGCATAATTTTCTTTCAGTGTTCAATAGTGTTTACAATATATAATTAATACTGAATGAGCGTGCACATTTCAAAATGAGGTGTCTACATTTTTATACACTGGGATCTACATGGCAACTGTTTGCACGCGCAGTATGAGCTATTGTTGCCGATAATCAACAACAGGTGCAGGAAAGGCATTTAAAGAGCCAGTAACATCAATGGGAGAAATGTAAGCAATTTAGTACTTGCACACTATTCTATTGCTAGTGCATATATTTTTCTGTAGTTATCTTCCTGTTTTTCTTTATTGCCGTGGACAACTGCTTGAAAATAGGAACCTTGTCCTTCAGACATTATTTCCTCTTGCTGCCTCCTGGCTAAGGGTGGCCAAAGTGGCCAAAATTCACTTCATGAATTCCACAGAATTTGTGAAGTTTTACATGGTGAAAATGCCATTTTCTAGGGGCCAAATTGTCCAAACTTTGCTTGAGAAATGGCTAATACAATGCAAAAATGTCCACTTTGTGGTGCAAACTTCACAAATTTGGTGAAGTCAAAGTTCCTGAGGTCCATGGAAACTTTACAAAGCTTCTTGAAGGTGAATTTCAGCCAATTTGCAATGTTAAAATCTGCAACACCTCTACTCTGGATATGTGATGTCATAATCCTGTTTATAAATCACAATTGCTTGCCATGAAAATTATTATACTATCACAAGCAGGAGATTAATGACATCACGTGCAGACAAGCAGTGTGAGGAGATGAAGTCCACAGGGCATTCCTGTTTTCATACAAATTTCTTTGGTGGTAGAGAATAAGACGAACATAAAAACAGACAATTTGGGAAATACAATGTGTATAATTTCTAAAGTTTTCTCAGATGCATCGCAGGACCCTGAAAGAGCTGCTGCAAGAACTCACAGTAACTGGCTGGAGTGAGCAGTGATAACACCCTTACGTGTTACTAAAGTGGTCTGGCAGAATCTGAGGAAAAGGTTTTCTGAAAAGCAAGCAAGCAAACAAACACACTAGTGTTTGAAGATTAAGATGACAAATTAACAGTATGATTGCTGTTTGAGGCAAGCAAGTCTCAGTTTTATGATTGAAACAGTGGCCAGTAACACTAAAATAATAAAAATGTGTTTACATCGATATATCAGGAGATAGTTTATTTTGAGCATGCATAATACAACTCATATTTAGCAGTCAAGGGAAGAACATACACATCGAGTTCTTGCAGCAGATTAGTGGTCACAAAAAAGAGTTGGCTTCCCCATTTATTGAGCTGGAATTAAAACATCACTCACTCTATGGCATTTATAAACAACTCAGTAAAAATAATGGGGTGTTCTGTAAGAGAGAGACAGTTGTATGTTTTTGTAAGCTAGTCACAGGGTGGGCACAGGTCTAAAGCAATGTCAGCTGATATGTGTCAGTAAAATGTTCACTGACTTAGTTTAAATTAGAAACAGCATAAGCTGTAGCCCTGATTTCTTCTTTTAACCTGATGCATGCAGTTAAAATAATTATTTATTTGAATTAAAAAGCACACACATGCAACAATGACTCTATTTTGGATGAGACTTTGCATAGAAACAACCAAGAAAGTTTATACAAAATGATCCTGATCCCATACCCAGATACAGATTGTTTACTGTACGTGTGATATGTTTTTTGTTCTATCTTAACCTAGGTTCTCATTACCAATACAGTTGTTAAGTTTCACGTATGAAAAGAATATCTAGATTACGTTATAGGTAGTAAGGGGGGAGAGAGGGAGGCTATGAGGAGCACATTGTTGCTTTTCTTAGTGGGGGTTATTCAAAATAATTTTTACAGAGAGGAAGATTTATGAGAATGGCAAGCATGAGAATGTGCTTTAGTATCAGTTTCAGGCACTGCAGTCAAGTAAAAGGTTATAATATTTTCCATTTGTCAACCTTTGTCTACAGTGGAACTTCCCCCTGCTGATGTTTGCATGGAAGATTGCTCCAGCCCTGAGCTGTGGGAACACAGTGGTCCTTAAACCAGCGGAAGAAACTCCACTAACTGCCCTCTATATGGGAGCCCTCATCAAAGAGGTGGGGAGTAATCTGAGTGATTCATTTTGCAAATGACCCTTCTTGTTTAGGAATCACTGGAGCTTGTATTATTTTTTGGATATGATAGGCAATTAGTAAAAGTCACATTTCCTTTATTCATATCTTGACAGGCTGGGTTTCCACCAGGAGTTGTCAATATTTTACCAGGATATGGTCCAACTGCAGGCTTGGCAATCGCATCACACATGGGCATAGACAAAGTTGCATTCACTGGGTCTACTGAGGTAGGGCTATTATAAAGCACAGAATGGAATTAACAGCAATCTCTGCACTGCAAAAATGGCAAGTACTAGAAATGCAAACTATTTACTAGAATAGCAGCAAAAGGAATAGTTTAAGATATAGTGTTTGCTTGTGATAATGTAAATCTTTACAGTATTAATGGCCCATCTTTAGGCTGGGGACCAGTATCATCTGGAAATCAATGATTTTTCGGAAAAAATAATAATATTCCATTCTTTAGGCCAGCTCTTATTCAAAGGTTCTAATTTACACTTGATATGGATTGTTGTGTAGTGGTCATAACACTGCAAAGTGAAAGTTTGACTGAGCATCCCCCATTGTGCCATGCTCGATGGGGATTGCAAACTTCCTTACACGTGGTCAATGCAGTTGCGACTGTGTGGGGAAAGGGATGGAAGTCATGATGCTCATGACCCCAGAAAACTATTGTCAATGCATGATGACCCTCACAAAGGGCACTGCAGTTATGACACCCCCTGCCTTTAGTGTCTATAATGGGAGGCATATCATGGGATTAAGAGATTAACAGATAAGCATGGTGGAATTGGGTTCCATTGAGTAGGCTTCCACTGGTGCCAGTGTTGGCACTGAGCTGGGGGTATGTATGGATGACA
Organism: Neoceratodus forsteri; assembly: GCA_016271365.2. NCBI lineage: Eukaryota > Metazoa > Chordata > Ceratodontiformes > Ceratodontidae > Neoceratodus > Neoceratodus forsteri. The sequence continues at coordinate 1,395,477,042 of CM028129.1, read as the reverse complement.
CTGAACCACTGAGTGTACCAAATGAGAACTGGAAATGTAAAATATACTTTAGTTCAGAAGAAGACCTAATGATACAGTGCAGGTAGGTGGAGCAACTGTGACAGTAACACTACTGCCCACTGACTTTGGCAATGATATATAACCGTGTGAATGGTGCTATGCCATGCACAAACATCTGTGGGTGTTACACACCAGTATGTCTTTGGGCACAAACCCCATTTGTGCCCACTAAAACCCAACACTCTAATTGTTTTTTTTTTTTTTTTTTTTTACTATCCTTTCCTTTATACTCTTGGCAGGCTGGGCAGCTGTATCAGCCTGTCTCATTCTAGCTTCCTCGGCCATCCTGAGTCACACCTCCTCCAACCTCAGGTGGACCATCAGTGCAAGTGAGGGGGCTTCATCAGGTCCTAACCCCCAATTTTCCACCTAATTTTCTCCTTGTTATCACCAGAGTCTGAGACAAAGTCAGATATGTGCGTGGAGGCTCACACACACACCTTGGCCCTAGTGACTCCCATCCTCTCACCTCTGGCCTAGAGAATGGCTCCCCTCCATTAACTGCACCACCACCACATCTCCACATGGTGGCAGTCAAAGGCCAGGAAAGCTAGCCTTCTGCATCTGGGAAACAGAGTTGCCAAGCGACCTCTTAGTCCTCACCCAGCCCCCTCCCCCGCCGACCCCCAGCAACCCATGTTCATCACTGAACATGGGTCGCTGGCATGGCAGGAGGTAAGGTGTGCAGCACCTCAGCACTCCATGCCAGTGGGCCAGCTTCTGGCACCCTAATTGTCATAGTGACATAGTTACAGGGGAACCTCCACCCATGATGATGAACAATTTTTGTACATTGCTCCAAAATGTGGATGCACAATATGTTAAGGATGAGTGAAGTGGGCCAGAGCTACCTTTTTTTTGGCTTTAAGTTTGGGTCTGAAAATTCAGTTCAGCTTTGCCAGTTTGGTTGAAACACTTCAACTCCCAATGCAGTCATTTGTATAGGGTAAAACAGACTACAAAGAGGGGAAAAAGTTCCAAGGTCAGAAGTGAATAGGAATGACTGAAGCTCACTTTTGACAGGTGCTGTTGGCATGCATCTTCTGTGAATTATTGTTTTTGGTGTTTTAACAGAGTCTGCAAAACCCACTAAGACTGCTATGGCCTAGTGTGCGCTACAATAGTTAGTATTCATTGCTTACCTCAAGGCAGCATATAACCCCTGTAGTCTATGACTCTCTGCTTCACTTCATGTTAATTACTATATTCTTTTTTGCAGCACCATTGATTTTGCAATGACATTTTGCTTCTTTATGAGGCAGTGTAGTGTAGTGGTTAAGAGCATTGAACTGCAAACCTGGAGAACAGGGTTTGAATCCCGCAGCCACCACTTGCATACTATGTGACCATGTACAAGCCACTTAACTTCCCTGTGCTCTCAGGAAACACCTGGAAACAAGTCTCAGCTTAATGTGTCTTTCCTGGCCCAAAATTGTAAAATCAATACAAAAACATTTTTGTATTATAATTATTAGTTTATAATAACTGGTCAGCAATTTTTTACATTGCCTGACCAAGTTATAATTCCCCGTTATAACTCACTAGTTATAACGGGGAAAACACACTGAGTCAGTCAACAACAACCATTCTGTGATTGGTTGTTAATGTCCTACTGGCCGGGCTTCCACTCGTGAGCAAACATGGCGGCTCCTTATATGGATAGCGAGGAGCCGGCAGACCAAAAGTCCTCATTGTGTTTTTTTAAAATAAAAATAAAACAACAGTCATGTGAACTATATTTCAAAAATATCTGGTTGATCACGCCATTCAAAAGCCATAGAGGACAACTGCCATGAACAACGGCTCAGACCTCACTCCTTGAGGTAAGACGATCGCGATTGATAACACAGAACTTTGGTCAAAGTAAAAAAAAAAAATAAAACAGCAACTGTTAAAAAAGACTAATGGGAAGACAGACAGGGTGTGTGTGTGTGAGACAGAGAGAGAGAGAGAGTGTGTGTGTGTGTGTGTGTATGTATGTGAGACAGAGAGTCAGAGTGTGTGTGTGTGTGTGTGTATGTGAGACAGAAAGTCAGAGTGTGTGTGTGAGAGAGATTTAGACACAGGGCTGGAAAAATTGCTGTCTAGCAATTATAAATAATAAAGTATGGGAAAGTGTGCTTAAATTAGAAATTAATGGTTGCCTTCGGTGTGGGATGCTTTATTATACAATGGTGTATGAAAATCCTGTAACCTCATTTGTCAAAACATGTCACATGACCGTGGGTAAATCCTGCATAACCCACAGCTGAGAAATGGCATTTATAAAAATCATAATTAAACACATTTTAAATTTATTTTACAAATGGGTCCATTGTATAATCACAATAAGGCACTCCAGGATGTGAGTTATTGGGTGATTTACCCACTTCTTGTGTGGTTAAGTCACTCGGCTGTGCCTCGTGACACACCACACAAGGCGTGGGTAAATCCTTAATAACCCACACCCTGTTGTGCCTTATTGCTTAAATAAACCCCTCGGGGTTTATGTAGCATCCCACACCTCGGGCAACCATTAATTTCTCATTAAGCACACTTTCCCATACATTATTGTGTATATATTTTATCTAGTCTATAATTTTTTAATCAAGTCTTTTATATATGGTAGTAATGTAAAAGTGTTTTTTTTATTGTTATATAGTTTTTTATTCATATAAAGTGTTCTTAAGAGTCATGACTAGCTGTTTCTTTCTTAGAGACTACACACATGACTTCTGCATGTCCTTCAGCTTCCGAAGCTCTGTCTACTGCATGGTGGTCAGAGTGCTGCCACCATGTACCCAGATCAGATGCTACAAAATCAAAATCAGTGATTAAACATTTGTGTTTCAAAGATAAAATATTAGTGTTTCAATACTGAAAAAAGTATTTTTTTATATTCAAAACTATTTTTTTTTGCTTCTGTATATGATGACTACCATTTGGTAGGCCTTGTATTAGTCAAATTGTTTGAATATTTTTCCAGCGATTCTGTTGTATGCCACTACTGTAGTGAGAGAAGAACATATAAAGTGGTACAGAGAGAATGACCAGGGTAACAGTACAGGATGAGACTGATAAGGCAAATATCCTAAATAAATAATTCAGCTCAGTCTTCACAGTGGAAACATGGGGTCCACTATCTAAGAGCAGGGTCAAGTTCAAGGTGGAACTGAAGCAAACACTGGGCATGGGGAGGTCACTGAGGGCAGAGTCCTAAATGGGCTCCAGGGCTAAATGTAAATAAGCCCCCAGGGCTGGGTGGTTTGCACCCCATGTTACTAAAAGAGGCAGTGCTGGTCCTGGCAGGGACACTGGTATACCTATTCACTTGCTTTGTACAGACAGGCATGGTGTCTGGGGACTGGAGAGTGACAAACGTGGTGTCACTGCATACAGCCATTATAGACATAACCCGAGGAACTATAGGCCAGTGACTCTGACCGCCATGGTGGGGAAGCTGCTGGAGACCATATTCAGTGAGCGATTGGTATATTTTCTGGAGCTGCATAGACTGTAGAACAAAAGCCAGCATGGTTTTGTTAGCAGATGATCATGTCAATAAAACATATTAATATTTATTGATTGATTGATTGGTTGGTTGATTTGCTTTTAGTAACTGGGTAGGTCCATTGGAATTATAAGAAAGGGTTTAACAGGTACAATTTATGGCAGATAACAACAAGTGACAAGACTTTCAAGAATATCAACTACAAAGCGGGTTAGTTTCCAAAAACATGGGCTGTAGGAGGGAGGGTATTACTGAGTCAATGGGAGGGCTGGGCTTCTTTCTTACAGAGATACAGGCAGTGAACAATGGGCAGGGAACTCATGTCCTATACCTGGGCTTTCGTAAGGCCTTCGACACTGTCCTGCATCAGAGGCTGGTTACAATGTTGAAGGACTTCAGGATAGTGGATACACTGGCAGGGTAGATCTGGAGTTGGCAGGAAGGGAAGACCCAGAGGGTGGTCCTGAAGAGCATATGATCAAGCAGATCACTAGCATGTTTCCTTAAAGTGTTGCCCTGAGACCTATTATTTTCAAAGTATAAAAACAAAAGTGGTGCACTGACTGGTCTGCCTAAAGGTGCTGGTCATAACCAATGCAAAGCACCCAGACTGTAACAGGAAAAAATGACTGCACACAATGGGCAGCAGTGAAAAAAAGTGTATTGATTATTTGACATGGCAAACAGATATCTATTTGCCATGTTAAATAATCAGTAAATGTTTTTACTGCTTCCCCGCTGTGTGCAGCATTTTTTCCTGTTATAATATGGGCTATTATTTTCAAAATGTACATCTCTTATACAGGGGAATGGGTCAGTGATAAGGTGTGCCTGTTTATGGATGACACCAAACTCTGTGGAAGGTGCAGGACAGAGATATGGTTGGGGCTGTGGAGAGGGTAGAAAGCTGGTCAAGCCTATGGCAACTTAAGCTTTAATGCCATGAAGTGCAAGGTTAGGCACATAGAGGGAACGAACACAATAATACTGACCTATATCCATTCTTCCTGTGTTATCCAAGTTGTTCAAAAAGTTGATCCATGGCCAAATAAAACACTGTCTTGAGTCACACTCCCTCATCAACCCCATGCAGTCAGGTATCCATGCAAAGTACAGCACTACTTCTGCACTGGTTAAAGTCACTAATAATTGGATTTAAGCCTTAGACCATAAATAGACCACTACTGCACTTTTTCTGGATCTAAGTAATGCATCTGATACTGTTGACCACAGTATTCTACTCAGTAAGCTTGCCAGTGTTGGACTTAATCCAAATGTAGTTAATTGGTTTTGTTCCTACCATACAGACAGGTGCCAGCAACTGAAGGTCGAAGGCCCCACCTCCACCTGCATCCAATCTGCAAAGGTGTTCCACAGGGTTCCATACCAGGCCCTCTATTGTTTTCTATTTACATCAATGATTTAGGCCAAAACATTACCAATGCCAATCTCCATTTCTATGCGGATGATATAGTACTCTATACCATAAGTCCAGAACCAGACATAGCCTTGCAATCCCTCCAGACTGAGTTCAATCTATTGTAAAATAAACTTAATGCATCCAAATTACTTCTCAATGCAGCCAAAACTAAATATATGGTATTCTCGCCGAACCTAGCATCTTCCATCCACACTATCTCTGGTTAATCTATTGAATCTGTACACACCTTTAAGTACCTAGACATCCTGTTGGACAATAAGGTTACTTTCCATGCCCACATAGATGCCGTCAGTAAGAAGTTATGGCAGAAATAGTTTTTTTTCTTCCGTATCAAATCTTGCTTAAATCAGAAAGATAAGCATATTCTGGCACAGGCGACATTCCTATCACTGTTGGATTATGGCAACATTGTCCACAGAAACGTCACAGCCACACACCCGGGTAGCCTAGATTTACTCTACCATAGAGCTCTTCAATTCATCAATGAGAGTCCTGCCCTCACACATCATTATTTCCTATACAAAGAAGTAGGCTGGCTATCGCTTAGTACCAGAAGATTAAGACATCAACATTTTTGGATGTTTAAAACCTTACATAACTCCCTGCCCAGTTATATCTCCTCACTCCTCTGCAGGGCCCAAGGATCTTATGCCTTAGGATGCATGGCACAATCTTGCTCAACATCCCAAGGCATTTTACAAAATATGGGAAACTGACCTTTAGTTGGCAGCCCGATCAGCATGGAATGTCCTTCAGAAACTTACTAAATTACCTACCCTTGTTTGCCTCTCTCATTTCCATGCCCTCCTCAACCAACACTGTACTGATAAATGTGATTGTTTTTAATAAACCATTTGATGGTGTCACCTTATGCTGCACCGACTGTAAATACCTCTCGCCTTGGGCTTTAAAGCTACCCTACTGCTTCCTATCAAATACTGCCCCGTTCTATTCAGCCTGTATTACATCCTCCTCATATGGCTCAATTATTTTCTTGCTTCTGCACTTATTTCTCTTTTTAAAGATTGTATTGTTGTATTATTTTTGGATCTTGTATCTCTATACAATGTTTCTAGACTGTATGTAACATTTTTTTCTGTCCTACTCAAGACTCCTTGCAAATGAGCTTTGCTCAATAGAGCCATTCATGGTAAAGTAAAATAAATAAATGAATGAAGTACTCAGATGGGCAGTACTGTGTGAAATTTAAACTTCCACCAGTGGAACTCACAAAATTAAAGTTCTGCTTCAGTAAAAATTTCATGGGATTTCCATGAAAAGTTTGTGAAATTTTATATAAATGTGATGTTCAGTTTTAATTTTAAAACTGCACATCCACATTTAACAGAATTTAGCATCTTTGTAGTTCTGTTCCATTTATATCTGTATGCTACATTTTATCTCTAGCTTCAAAAGGCGCTCGGTTATAAACAGCTAAATAGTTAGACATTTTTAAATTAAATTTCACAAGTATGTAAATTACAAAATCTTAACTCCTTGTAGCTTTAAAATTAGAGACCTCAATGTTACCAATTTTTGTAGGGTCATAGACCCTAAAAAGGAGGATTAGTGTGACAACCTTTTAATCTCATGTTTAATGGATGTCCATATTACAAGCAGCCCAAAACTGCAAAAATAACACCAGCATTTAAAGTTTAATTTCATGAGTTTTTAAGAAAACTGAAGAATTTTGTGATAATTTTGAGGAAGCCATATTACTGAATTTTGCTCAGCCGTTCATCTGTCCTATCATGGAGGCAGTAGGAAAAGGATATACAGAGTAGTAATAATGTTGTATTCATATGGGACTTAATTGTAAAAGCATCAGGAGAGTTGAAGGGGCATTGCAGGATCATAATGTTAGTGCAGATAAGGTTATTAGCTTGCCTGCCATATAAATCAAAGGAGTATGGTCCATAGCCAAACACTTCAGCTAGAAAGAAGAGTTTACTGTTTTTCCACAAAGCTTTTTCTGCCATTTGAGCTAGCCTGTCATCAGGCCCAACCCACCCTTGGCTAGCACATACCTCCTCCAGGACTTAACCAGTGTGCATCCCCCATGGCTTGCCTCCTGTGGTGGGGCCAGGAAGAGGAGGCCCAGCCTCCCCTACCAGGTACACACCTCCAGAACCACCAGACATGAGTGGCAGCAGAGGTCAAGGAATGGGCCAGGCTTCACCCACCAGCTCCATTTTCTGTTCTCACCCCACCCACCTTCCTGATGTCTGGTGCAGCCCACAGCCAACCTCACTTGCTGCTGATGTGCTCTTGCATAGGAAAAAGCTTCCCAGGAGTCATCAGAGTGATGGGTTCCCACACCTTCCCTCAGCAAGCTGGGAGTACTTCCATGCAGCCACACCTTTCCAGCCCTTGAAGCAGCCTGATCCAGCTCCAGTGTTTACTGTTGAACCCAGGTTGCCAGTGCAGGAGTGCAGATAGCTACCCACTAGGCCATTGGGTGGCCATGAAGAGCTAGCTGTTGTCTTTATTGTAATCTGAGGACATAAGGAGGTCATGTATTGAATTAGGGATGTTCAACAGGGGACAGACATTCAGAAAGATCTTTTCCAGTGCCCGTATGGTCCTTAGTCAGTGAGGAATGACAGTGATAGAAATGACTAACTTTTGTTAAGATTCTGTTGAAAGAGCAAGAATCTTCTTTTTCTGGTCAGCTAGAGGGAACTCTGGGATGAGGAATGCATGCATGCTCAGGATGGGCTGCAGTTATGTCATGAAGAAGGTGGCACTGGTCATCTCAAGGGATAGGGGATTCAGGGAGATTTAAACTCAAGGATAGGGGTTGCACAGGCATCTCGCACAGGAGTCTCCAGTAGCAGGAGATAGAGGCATGGGGTTCACCAAGGGAAGAACAGGTGAGATGGGTGATACAAGAACAGTAGGCTCCTAGTTCAAGCAAGGGAAGCATAGAGTAACAACAGTTCTGACTTGAATGTAGATTATACTAGAATTACATCCAGCAAAATTGACAAACCTGAGCCTGATGTACTTGAATGTTCAGGAGTTAGAGGCACTCAGAGAGACCTCGTTGTGGGAAAAACTGCTTGGACACCAAGAAGGAGGAATACTGGCAATTCCAATGGGATAGATCTGACAAGAAAAGGAATAGATGACTCTGTTCTCATGGGACTGTACCACTGTGAAGAACAAGGAGGAAATCAGAGACAAGCAGTACCACTGAGCCCATCTGATCAAGCTATGACAAAAGAAGTGGTTAAAATAGTCTTCAAGGAAGGAACTACAGGACTGCAAACAACACAACACAGCTTTTCAGATGCAGTGGTGGGAACTGCTTTGCAAAAGTTACATTCTGTTAAGTGGAATTCTGATTGCTTTACCTGTTACACGACCATGCATTTTGAGAAAATTTTGCCAATTGTTATTCTGCAGTATTACCAATGCAATCTTTGTACTAATGAATCAAATTTCTCCAGCTTAGTCAGATTCCAGGATTCACAGACAATGGGCATGCATGCCAAATTTCAAGTCTATACCTGTAATAATAGGTAAGTTACAAACATCCATATTTTAGATCATTTTTACCATTTTTCACAAATTAAATAGTGACATTAAGAACCCATGTGACTTAAATATTACTTTACCAAATCACTTCATATTTAGCAGTTTATATGACCCTTCCAAGCAGATTATGCATGCTGTGTTGTAGGTATCTGGCTCAACAGGTACCCAAGTTAAATCAGACAAATTATTTTCACAAACTTTCACAAAAAATAAAATGTTAGGTTTTGATCCCCTATAAGTTCAAAATAACAAACCCAAATTGCATGATATCTGGAATGCCTTTAGGATAACTGACAGTAAATAAGTACACTGTGTTTCAAGTCTCTAGCTCAACAGACAGCTGAGGTATGATGGAATAAAAAACTTATGAAATTATAAGAAATCCATGGCATTTCATGAAATGTTACTGAAATTCAGTGAAATCAGAATTTTCTAAATTCTGTACAGCCCTATAGATAGGGTGGCACAATAAACAGAGGAGAGAGACTTAGGGATTAGACTCCCTAACAGCACGCACTCAGTGGAATAAAGCATATGGGAAGGTCAGTGGTATGCTGGGATGCATGGGGGGGGGGATTACTACCAGAAGAATGGGACTAATCCTGCCTCTGTGCTGGTCATTGGTGAGACTTCAGAGTAAAAGTGTGGTGTACTTGGACAGGCAGCAAACACAAAACAAACAGAATCTCCAAAGCTGTCTGAATCTGTATTATTCAAAGAGATGCTAGATGGCAGAAAAATACAAGGTGGAAACTGACCAGGAGTCCTGGTGCTTCACTTGCTAAACCCCCTGATGAAGCTTTAGAGAGTAAAGCACCAGTGCACCTTGCCAGGTTGTGTCTTCCTACTTTTTGCCACCTCAAGTCTCTGTGAATAAATTTAAATTAACATTTACATTTGGAGACTCAGCGTATTTGCATTGTGTTTTCTGCACACCTGAGTGCATTGTTCTTTTGCTTGGTTTCCTGTATTTAGGGGTTGCTAACCCCATGGCAGCCCCAGCTAGCCAGCACCACAGTACATTGATCCATCTTTGTGTTTTGCATTGCTGAATCTGCATCTGGAGATTTGCATCCATTTTGGCCTCAAACTAAAATAGTTGGAAAGGCAGCTAGCACCCATGAGGAAAGATTAAATAGTTTGAACATGTAAGTAGATTTTCAAAAGGGTTGGATGCAGATGCAGGTTTGTGTTCAGGCTACCCTGCTGTTGCAGAGTCCAAGAATCAATTTTCATAATTGATTCACACCAATGGGTTCTAAGCTGGAAGTGCTGGGACCCTGTGGGAGCCAGAACTTTTCAGGAGGGCTAGCGCTGAGGTAGGCTGCATGCATGCATGGCGCCACGACACTAGGTGGCACTGCGTGGTTTACTTTGGCACCAGCTCTCAACTGCCTGAGTTCTTTTTTTCCCCGCCATCAAGTGCACTTCAGTGATGACGTCACTCACCCACTGAGAGTGGCAGAAACAGATGCAATTACGAGCTGTGTCCAGTTTTGATGCACTGTTTTTTGATGCAGATGTCAGTTGCTGTTAGGCCATTTAATTTATAGTCTAGCAGGTTTGGATGTATTTCTGCTTTGGAAATAGCAGCGGACATATCTTGGGCAGATCTTTTTGCAAATCCTATCAATAGTCTCTAAAGACTGGGGGGGGGGCATAATAGAAACATTCAAGATTTTACCTGGGGTTACCATGGTGGAAACAACAGAACTGTTCACAAGGTAAGGGACCACAGTCGCAAGAGGATTCAAATGTAGGTTAGCAAGGCTAAGTTAAGAATTAATATCAGGAAGCTATTCTTTTGCAGGAGGGTGGTGGTGGGGTGAAATGGTTTGCCTAGCAAGGAGATGAATGCTGGCAGCATGGCAACATTTAAAGCAGGGCATGATACATACAAAGAAGTGTTAGGTGGCTCAGGGTAACTTGGTTCAGACTAGCAGGCTAGTGTTTTGGGGGGTCAGTAGGCAAAGTCAGGACAGACTGGATGAGGCCTTGTGCCTTTTTTATCCTAGGCATTCTATATTTTTGTGTTTCTATGTATTATAGACTCTACTGCATTGTACAGGAAGTTAGCTCATTACTTTATATAGTGGCATGCCAGCTGTTTGATAAGTTGGTGTTTATTGCCAGAAGGTAAATAGACACGAACAACCTTATGGTTAGAGTTAGTCCACAAAAATAATGGTTCACTGTCCACAGATACCAAATGATAAAAGTAAATAATGCATTTTAAAATGTAATGCTAGTAAGTTACAGGCTCCACGAGGTTCCATCTTGGGGCCCTTACTTTTGATTTTGTTCCTAAATGAGTTGTCAGTTGTTTGTAAGGCTCCAAGGATAACTTTTTATGTTGATAATGCTCCCCTATTTAATAAGCATGAGAACCTGCTTATTTCATCAAATCACCTCCAAAGGGATTTTAATTTAGTACGGAACTGATTTATAGATAATAAATTTGTGCTAAATGCTAAAAAAACAAAATTAATGCTACTTTGAAAGAAAAAAAACAAGCATTTGTTAATGCCAAATGTTTGCTTGCTGGCATTAGCAGTGGAAGTACAGGAGTTAGACAGATGCAGAATTGGAATGGCAGTGAAGTATTGAACTGACGCCAACCCCACCCCCACCTGCAGAGATGGAGAGGCATTTGGGTATGCCTTTGGGTCGTCGCCCATAACGCTCACGCCATTTCACCTCACCCTACCCTGCAGACACTGACAAGTGTCGAGGTGTGCCTTGGGGTGTTCAGGTTTTACATTCACCCCATTTCATAAGGAAATACGTTGAAATGTGTGAAGTACAGGAGAATGGGGTGAACTTTGGGGCTGAAGCGTTCAAGGCACACCTCAATGCCTGTCACTGGCTGCAGGGTGGGGTGGGGGTGGAATGGCTTGAGCATTACTGTCGACAATCCCAAGTCACACCCCTGACACCTGTCAGTCCCTACAGGGTAGGGCGTTATGGTCAGAAACCCTAACGTCCTGGGCATTTCTTGGTATTTTCACTCCAAGTTTTCAACATGGGCTTTTTGTGACCCCACCTGCATGAACAGTGAAAGGTGATTTTGCACAGCAGCTGTGCCATTTGGCACCACAGGTGTGAAAACACATTTTGAACAGGATTTGAAAAATGACAGCTGTACTGTTCATGAGGAGGTGTAAAAAAAATGGTATGTTGCAAATCTGGAGTGAAAATATAAAAAAACTTGTGAAGTCATGAGCGTGCATAGAAACTGCACAGCACACACCTGTAATGCAAATATTTTTAGGATTTTTTTACACCAGATTTTCAGCATAGGCATTTTGGGATCTCTGTTCATGAACGGTGGCACTGTGATTTTCTTAATCTGTTCAGAACGTTGATTTCACACAGTGACCGCACCCATTGTGTGCCACAGGTGCAAAAATGTGTTTTGGGCAGGATGTGAAAACTGACAGCTATACTGTTCAAAAGGCAGTGTGCAAAAATGACAATGCTGAAAATCTGGAGTTAAAATATAAAACATTGGTGAAGTTACCAGCGTGCATAGAAACTGCGCAATGCACATTGGTAACGCAGTCATCTTTTGGAAATGTTCACCAGATTTGCAACATGGGATTTTCAGGACCTCTCCTTATGAACACTGTCACTGTAATTTTCTTAATCTGTCCTGAATATTGATTTCACACAGCGACTGCGCCATTGTGCGCCAGATGTGTGAAAACACATTTTGGGCAGGATGTAAAAAATGACAGCAGTACTGTTCATAAGGAGGTGTGGAAAAATGGCAATGTTGAAAATCTGGAGTGAAAATATTTAAAGTTCTCCAAGTTACGAGCATGCGTGGGAACTGCACAGCGCATGCTCATAACAGTCATTTTTTTGAATGTTTTCACCAAATTTGCAACATAGGCTTTTTGGGAGCCCACCTCATGAACAGTGGCACTGTTGTTTTGTTAATCAGTCCCGGAAGGTGATTCTGCTCTGTGATCGTGAAATCACCTTTTGGGACCAAATAACAACATGGCAGTGACTGAGTTCATGAGGTGGGGTCCCAAGAATCCCATGTTGAAAATTTGGTGCCAAAAGTACCAAAAGGGCCTAGATATCCACCTAAGTTGAACCCCCCCCCCATTTATGCCATTATACAGTTTACCAACATTTCTGCAGTTTTCAGTCGGCTTTGAAGAGTGCAGACGTGTTCCCGCTTCACCGAAGATCGCGTCGCCAAGCTTTGGAAGTAACTATGGGGTGGTGGGGTACAAAGAGGTGGGGTGCACAGAGGGTGGGTGCGGGTTGGGGGAGGGAGCACCGCAGACAACGAGGGACCATTTTGTTGTTTACAGGTTAAAAAAAAAAAACTTGTGCGGGAAGGGTTTCTTTTTACAGGTACATTTGGCATGCTGGGGTGGGCTCCCAGTGTACCACCTGGGTGTTTTGGGGGTACTGGAGCTGATGGGGATTGGGCACTCTGTCGGCAAAGAAAATGGGTCTGTGTTTGGGGGGGAGCATGATGCTGAAGGGGATTGAGCACCCCCTTGGCAGACAAATTAAACTACAGGGACATCATGCCGATGGATTGACTCCCCATCAGCAAATGAACTGGGGAGTCGGCATGCTGACAGGAGGATTGGGCTCCCCCCAACATCGGCTTTTATGGGACTGTGAGAGGTGTACAGCGACAGCCACCGCCATGTTTATTGAAATGTTACACCAAGCAAAGCATGCCCTGCAATGAGGGGGAGTTCCCTCATTGCAGCAGCAAATTTCTGTCAAGTTGGTGGCACGCTTCTGAGCTGCTGTCATAGACAGCATGCTCATTCATTGGTGCCACAAAGACAAGCTCAAAAAGCAGTGGTGGCATTGGCCACAACACAGCTGCACCTCCACAACCTGCTACTCCAGCAAGCTGTCACAATATGTTTCTTGAGCATGCGCACAAGCAAACATAAAAATAAAAATGAGTTGCCAGTACTTTCCATTATCACAATTGGGGGTAATCTGATCAAACAGGTAGGGATGTTTAAATACTTGGGTATGGTACTATACAGTTCTTTTGCCTAATCTGAACATATAGCCATTAGAGCTGTGTGGCATTAGAAAATCCCAAATTAGCAGAATTTCACAAAATTCCATGGAATTTCATCAGAATCTTAATGACATTTTGAAATGGCTTTAACCACAACTCAGCTGTCCATTGAGTTAGACAAATGTGGCATGATTACTTAGATATGTGTGCTGTAAAGGTAGGTGAAATACCATGACATTTGGATCCATTGTTGCAAAATTATAGTGTCTCAGTGTCTGGCATTTTATTTTGGAGGGGAAATGTTAAGAACATGTTTTATTTGCTTATATCTTATTTGTGAATATTGGCATGTGTAACATTTTTTGTAAGGGTTATGGGTTATAGAATTCACTATTTGGTTTAGAGTTATTTAAGTTACAGGCGTTTACAATTTCACTATGTAATTGTGATATTTTGTGAAAACAGTTTAAAAATGTGGATGTTTGTTAATTCTCTGCTGTTGTGGGTATAAATCTAATATTTGTCATGCATATCCAGTATCACTGTATCTTGTTACCTAACAAAACTGAGAAACATATTTTAACAGTTTTACATTTTCAGTGGAAAGTCCAAAACTTATTACTGGCAATGTTTTCTCAAATATTTATGGTAGCATAATACCATATGAATTCCTCATGTGGAATTTAACATTCACAAAACACCTATCAATACAGAGGTTGTGAAGTTCTACTTTACTGATCATGTCTGGCAAAGTGCTGAAATTCATTTTCACCAAAAAAGTTTTACATCGCTCAAGCTACACACTCTGCAATGCATTTTACTGGTGATGTGGCACTTTTTAAGGCAAAGTCACTGCAAAGTGTCAACTTCACAGCTGATCTGGCATGAACTTGCTTGAAAAAGTGTTAAAAACTTTGCAAGGTCCACACTTCACACTTTATGAATTTGACAAAGTTCACAAATTAATTTGTGAACTGAAATTTACCAGCTTTGCACATCTTGAATCACTACATCATCTGATAAACTGAATTGAGCTGTTTGTAGTCCTGTAGTTCCCCTGGGTTGACTTTTTTGCACCCCCCCCTTTCTTTCTTAGCTTAACCAAATAGATGCAGTGGAACTGCTGCCCCCTGATATCTTCCTTGTTCTTTACAGTGACACCCTCCCTTAAAAAGGGTCACATACTCATTTTTACGTTTGCTTGCACTTGCACAAGGAACATCTTGCTACAAGGAATGGCATTTCAGAGGTGCTTCACTGCTGAGCCAATTGCAGCTGAAACTCTCAGAGGCTCGGCAGTGCAGCCCAATGACCAGACACACTGTTGAAGACACTCTTCAGTGCTTGCTGGGTGGAAACTTTGTATACTTGAAACGAATCAGCCACTGTTATCAGACAGTGGTTGTTTCCTTTCATTTACATAATGCCACCCAACAAACAGCTGAATTGAGTCAGCGAAACTAGTTTTTTTTATTGCTTCACCACACTGTGTTTAACATGTTTGACAATGTTTCTAATAACATGGGTGCATTGAGGCAGAAAAGCGGTTGGTCAGTTTGCAGCACCTGACCATGGATTAAAGGACTGTACCTGCACTGCTGGGGTGATGCTTCCCACTTCAGAATCAGTGAGCCAAGCAGGACTCATTAAATGGGGAGCAACTCTGCAGTAAATGTCAGCTATTTAAAATGTGCCATAAGCGAGCGGGAGCTGCAGAGTGCTATCTGGCTGAGAGAACCATAGCATCGGGCAGTTCCCCCCAGTCAGCTTGGTGCACCGGTGTGTCTGTTAGGAGCACTTGCAAGTGTTATTGCATGTTGTTGGTAGACAGGCGGGCAGTAGATTGATATGAAACTGAATGCACATTATCTCCACAATTGCTACAGTAGTCATACAGCTGGAGGATGTTCTTGCATTAGAAAGTGAATTAGTAATCAGTAGTGTGCCGACAGCCTGGGAATGAGCATATGTGAACCCTCCAACCCACAACATGTGTTCAGAACTCAGTGGTGAGTCGATCTGTAGTGATTGCCATTAGTGTGCACTGTTACTCGGGAAACAAACAGTGGGGTTTGGTGGGGCAGCGGTCGCAAGTTACAGAGCAGGCAAAACAAATGTCTGCTGACATGGTCAGTAAGGGTATTTTTGCAGGGAGCCACAAAACCCAGTCTCATTCACAGTCTAGAGAACAGCTTCTGAGCCAGACAGTGGTGTGGGCCCTGCCCCCCCCCCCCCAGTGTCCAGTTGCAGGACATGTCTTCAGCACTGTGTGGCAAGTCCCTGTGATGAAAGGCAAGCAGTGCTCATTTGTGGTACTGTGCATTGTCAGTGGGAGAATAGACGGAGGGTGGGGGTGGCAGGGGGCTGCAAGTCACATAGCAGGCAGAGGAATGTTGGCAGACATGCTAACTTGGCTTATTGTAGTAGCGTGCCATGATCCCGGATGCCAGTCACTGTCCCAAGCAGTCCTTAAGAGCAAGAGAGCCCTGCCCCCATGTCCTCTTCCTTGAGATATGTTCAGCAGTGTCTTCTGCAGCCCTGTGTGCAAAAGAAGCCCTGCTCATTCCTGTTAGTCTGCGGTATCACTCCAGGGATGCACAGGTATGTTTAGGAGGGGGGGTGCAAGTTACAGAGCAGCCAGAGCAATGTGGGTGCACCTTGCTGTGACCATCAGTCAGTATGTCTGTGTTCCTCCAACCCGTTCTCTGTCAATATGTGTTATATGTGCTTCCCTGTCACAGCACAGCTGCTCTATCCCAGAAAGAGAGTGAGACACAGAGCCACAGATGGTGAGTGAGATACTGGGTAGCAACGATAGGGACCAGAGGTGGGTCACCAAAGACATTCTCAACATCACTGACAGTTGCCAAGATTTGTGCCACAATGAGGTGTAAAGTGTGCACAGCGACAGGAGTGAAATGTTGAGCCTGTGTAGTTCATATGTCTGTCTCCATGCTCAGTAGCATTCCCCAGCTGCAGCTGAGAAGAACTCAAGAGTTCCAGAAACAAAAGAACACCAGCACTGGAGAGAGAGAGAGAGAGAGCGAGAGAGAGAAAGATAGAGCAGTTGGTACTCTCCAGGATGTCTAATCCAGGCTAGTAGAAGAAACAAGTGGCAATCACTTGTAGGGCACTCTGGAGTAATGCAGAAAAATTAATTTATTGGTGCATAAGTTGAACATAGAAAGGCATCACCAGCACTTCGACCAAATGGTATCCTCAGGAGGCATATCAAATGAGGTACAGCACAAGTCTTTTAAATGGCACATTTAAAGCAACCATACCATATTGTAAAACAAAATAGACAATTACATCAAAATTAGTTCTAGAGATACAAAATTAAACTGTACAGGGAAAAAGCAATTATAACACAGAAACTGAACCTTAAATATGAGACTAAATAATGTCTCTTATAAACACATTGGTTATGAGGATCACATTTCAATGCTGCAATATGCCATTTAAGACTTATGCTACACCCTGTTTGACAGGCCCCCGATGAAGACCCTTTGGCTGAAGCACTAGTGCTGCCAGTAGGTGTCCAACTTATGCACCAGTAAATACATTTTCCTGCATTACTCCAAAGTGTCCTGTGAGTGCTTTCCATTTGTTTTTTCTACTAGCCTGCATTAGCCATCATGAAGAGTACCAGCGGCCCTCTCTCCAGTGCATGCTGTGATGACAGTGAGCCAGAATCGCAGCAGTGTGCTGTGTGTCACATTGTCTCTCTGAGTGTCTGTGACTGTTCCTGGTTTGTGAGGTCATTTCTGCCCCCTTCGTCCCCTCCCCCCATTATGTCCCCATCAGCAGAGTAGCATTGCAGATCACAGGTAGCAGGAGTGGGGAGCTACACAATGCCATGCATTGAGCGGCATGTTTCCATGGCTGTGCTTAACACTGTGTTCCTGTAGTGGGTCAGACAGTAGTGGTCAAAGGAGACAGAGCAAGTGCTATGGCACGCATATCCTGTCAGAGGTAGCAGCAGGAGGTGTTGTGCCCAGTTACTGTGTGTCTTTGCACTCCCAAGCATTGTCAGTTGTCCATGTGACAGAGAGACACTGACAGGTTATGCAGAAGTGTTTCAGTGTCCTATCCATGTCTGTCATTCTATGTCAGTGCAATCATCATGGCACACAGCAATGTGGAGAGAGAGCAAATACCTGCATGTAAACGTTCGGCATTGACAAATGCTTGTTTCTATTGGACCTGTCTCACTGGACGAGAGAGAATTTTTCCTTCTGGGTATTCTAGACATTTTCTTCTCCCACTATATTATTCTGAGTACCTCTAAGTCTTAGACTTGAAAGTGCATCAAGATCTCAGGATAGTCAATTTTACGTGTGTGTGTGTGTGTGTGTGTGTTTTATATAACCTACCTCACAAAATTGCTTGACAAATTCGGTGCTACTACTGTATATCTAAGTTGGAATTATTGACACTCTGCTTCCTTGCTCCAACTGGGGGACCTACTATTCTTGTGTTACCCAGCTTAGCTGTCTGGCTCTTGGTAAAACCATGTATCTGACTCCGGCAACTGGTAACTTCTTCACATTAACTGCCTTCCAAACCCCTGTCCTTTAATCTGAATTCCCCAGATGTCATGTTCCTTGACAAAACCAGTCCCCCTTCCTCTTGGGACAACTATAGCACATCCTCAACATGCAGGTATTCCTTGCCCCAGAATGCCCTCTAATGTGCCAGAAATAAAAAAAGACCCTTCCTCTTTCAAAAGAACCTTAGAAAAATTTTGCTTATCTAATTGATGCCATGGTCATTCCTCACTGGCTTCAGAACCGTAAGGTTTAGAAAAAGATCCCTCTGGGCATGGGACCAATATTCAAAAGTTTGCATGGGCACAAATCAGTGTTTGTGCAAACCGGGTATTGTGCCAGAGCCCAGTATTCAAAAGGTTCTGTTGCACTGGCAAACAAGAGCAGTGCCCCGGCAAACCAAAAATGGGGGGAATGCAAATGGTGGGGCAGGAAAGGAATATTGGTGTAAGCAACTATTCAGTGGATTTGCATGGCACAAAAGAGTTTTGTGCAGTCCTTTTGCACCGCACAAATACTGCTGAAGAAAAACTCCTTTTACTCCTCACAACCCTAGCAGCTCCCAGAGGTAATGCAGCCAAGCAGTCAATTGGCCACTGGGGGAGCACATCCTCCCCTGTGGTCTGTGCCCCCCCCATCGCCAACCCTTGGTGCTAATGGTCCCCACCTTCTCTACGCTCACCAGACCATAAGGTGGTAATTCCAAATCCCTGGTGCTAGTGGTCCCCCCTCACTCATAATTACCAGCCCATGAGGTGCTAATTCAAATCCCTAGTGAGAGTGGCCCCCCCCTCTGATCACCAGCCCATAAGGTGTTAATTCCAAATTCCTGATGCTAGTGATCCCCCAGTTGCCAGCCTGTAAGTGTAATTCAAATCCTAGTGCTACCAGTCCCCCTTCTGATCACCAGCCTGTAAAAGTGTTAATTTCAAATCTCTGGTGCTAGTGGTCCCCCCGATCTCCAGCCCATGAGGTGTTAATTCTAAATCCATGGTGCTAGTGTACCCCCTCCTAGTTGTTTGCCCATAGTACCACTACCAACCCTCCCTGGTGGCTTCTGGGTTCCCCCAGCACTGATCTATGGTACTTCTGCTCTCAAGTACCAAATCCCTGGTGTCTAGTGGCTCCCCCCACCATGTACTGAGCACCTGCCCACATCTCTTTACCAGTATCCTTGGTGCCTTGGTACATACAGTGACTAGTGCAGCCCTCCTCACACCTCCTTGGCTAGCCACCATATTTCCAGGCAGGGATCATGCCCCTATTTATAAGACAGGGTGCATCACCCTGTCTTATAAATAGGGGTGTGCTCCCTGCCTGGACATACAGCGGCCGGCCAAGGATGTGTAAGGAGGGCTGTGCTGGTCACCATGTGCAGCATGGCACTGATGATACTGGTAAGGTGATGGGTGGGTAGGTGCTAAGTGCTGTGGTGGGGGGCACTAGATGCCAGGGATTTGATACTTTAGAGTGGTGGTACTGTGAATCGATGCTAGGGAGGAACCCAGTGGCTGCCAGGGAGGGCTAGCAGTGTTACTACAGGCTAGCGATCAGTGGGGTCACTAGCACTAGGGATTTGGTATTAACTACCTTACAGGCTGGCAATTGGGGGGTGGACCACTAGCACCATGGATTTGGAATTAACACCTTATGGGCTGGCAACTGGAGGGAGGGAGGAACTCTAGCACCAAGGATTTCAAATTAACACCTTATGGGCTGGCGATTGGAGAGGAGCCCACTAGCACTAGAAATTTCTATTAACACCTTATAGGCTGACGATCTGAGGGGCAGGGACTACTAGTACCAGGGATAGTTCCTGATGTCATGTTTGGGGGTATGATATTGTACTACTTGCCAATGCTACCCATGCAAATGGGTCTATAATGGGCATGCAAATGGCTGCTTTGCATCTTGCATGCCCAGTGGACTCATTTGCATTGGTACATTTGAAAATTGCTGATATCACTCTGGCTTTATCAACTCTTGAGACCATCTTCAGGACCCATGTTGGGGTGATGCTACATAACTTAGTGCTATGCTGACATGGCCCTGTATTCAGTTGGGTGGTGCCTGATTGAATATACTGTACCATCCTGTGAACCCCTGGGCAATTGCAAAGCACAACGCAAACATTTGCACTATGCTTTGCATGTTACTGAATATTTGACTCCTTTTCACTTGCCAACATCACTCAATCAATAAGTGATATCCTCATATCCTTAAGACTTGTACACCTTATCACAATTCACAGGACAGTCAGTTACTCCCTCTACATACAGCACTTAGCTATGGATCACATTAATGTGACCTGTACAGCACGCAGGCCAATCATCTTACACTCATTAGCATAAAGGGCCTGCAATGCTCCTCCAACTGTCCTGCTTTGGGGACCCCATGAATCCAACCTTATTACTGCTCTGTCTCACTAGTATTTTCCTTTTTCCTATATGGCAAGTCGGGTATATACGGCTAGGAAATATTCATGGATGTGGCTACCACAAAATGATCATGAAATTCTACAATTTTCATAAAGACTCATGGAATCTGACTCTAATTACTGATGTTATTTTGTGTAGTTTGGCAGCTTACACAATGGACCTCCTCTAAGCAAGTGATAATAAAACTCACACAGACAAAATCTCCTTTTATGGTCTGTTAAACAACCACACTTAATGCTGTCATGTTCTCTAGTTTAGGAGTTGCAAGGAGTTATAATTTAGCAGTTTACATACTTTTAAAATGTAATTTAAAAATGTATGAAAATGTGGCTACTTATATTTTGACCCCCCTTTAAAGCTAGAAATGTGAAATACAGCACACATAACCATGTAGTATAGTAATGTACATGTTTCAAATTTAGAAATGTTTGAATAAAGTGTTTTGAAATTAGATGGAAATAACTGAAATTTAAATTTTGGCAACATCTTTGGCTGCCTGTAACTCAGTCCTTTTTAAAGCTAGGAATCTGAAACTTGGAACACTTATACATGTGATATGTACCTGTATATTTAGATTCTTGTCTTTAAAATTATACAAAATTAACTAAAATTTTACATTTGGCAAAATGGCTGCCTATAATGCAGTCCCCCTTTAAAGCTTGACACCAAAAACTCTACACCCACATCCATGTTGTATGCTTCGTTTAGTTCTGAAACTGTGGAGAGATTTGGATAAGAATTTTGAAACTGGATATCTATAACGTAAAATTAAACATTTGATTAAATGTGTGGCTACCCATAACCCAACTCACTTAATGTTTGAAATTTGGTAAACTTCTATATGTAGTACACATATATATCTGTCAAATTTGGTAACATGTGGATGTGCACTTTTAAATGTAGACCAAAATAACTGAAATTCAAAGTTTAGCCAAAGTCTATGGCATTTTCATGGACATGCCATGAAATGTAATTGAATTGGAATGCTAACTATCATAATTCTGCCAGCAGAATTTTACATGTCACACAGCTCTAATTGCCACTGTTGTAAAAATCTGTAAATTCATGATTTGGGTTTTCATATAGAAATTGCTAACGTTTAAAGGGGGAGTCTGCACTGTGCTGTAATGATTGTTCTCAGTTACTGATTATGGAGTGGCATTGTATTCTGGAACATGGGACTGGGCATAGTCCAGAATTACAACTTTACTGAAAAAAGCCTGCAGGTTTACCCTTAATGCAGTACATGTAATATAGCATATCACTGTTATCTTTATGAGCTCACAGGTTGACTTCCTTTGGCGCTGAGTCACAAAAATTATTATGTGAAAGGGTTTGAAAAAGTCTTACATAATAAAACTCCACAAAATGTATCATTCCTATTGAAAATATTTTGACAGGTACTAGGTCAATACGTCGCTGCAATAACAGTGCGGTATTAACTGTGCTATGAGAATGCCGTAAACATTGACCGCAACAGGGGTAGAATAGCATTAGGGAGTTACTCCTACCCCTGTCATTGTCCACTCAAAGGTGGAAGGGATCATGTTGCCACTGGTGTAGTGCCTGGTTGAGCCACTCCTGTGGTGGAGTGGCTAAGGCAACAGCACATGGCAGCATATGAGACCTGGGGACCACGGTTCAGTTCCCCATCTCCTGGTCTTGAAAACTGTTTTTTTAATAAATAAGGCAATTTTCACCCCTCTTGAGTTTCTCCCTGTCCTCGAAGTCCAAATCCCCTCAGAGATGATTACTTTTAGTCGGGGGGGGGATGTGGGGGTGGAGCCCCCTGCAAAACAAATAATTTCCAGTGTCTCCCTATTGGTTTGAGTTGCATAGGTGACATTTTGTGCTGGTTGATATATTGACAGACTTTTTTTGCCTTTTGGCATTTTGCTTGTGGCATTATGACCCTGTGCCCTTAAAGCAGAAGTACTACCTAATCAGGAAGTAATTTATCAAAATTCTGCTTTTTGGCTGGAAGCATGCAGCCGTGGTTCCAGTTTCCTGATCTGTAAATATCTTTTTTTTTTTGGTCATCTTTAGTTTTTCAGATATTTGCAATTTATTTAAATTGTTGTGGCACCACAATAAAAATGACGGCTGACAAATTTTCAGCAGTGCATCCCCTTCAGGTCACATCAGGTCTTTTGGTTACTGCAATGGGACCTTGTGCTGAGCACTCCTGATGTCCCTGTGTAGTACTGCCAGTCATACACATCTGCAGTTGGCAGCAGAGGGGGCTCTTGTTCAACATGGCTGGTGGCAGAAATGTAAACAAAGACAAATGATAATTAAACAAATTACAGGGTGATAGTACAATGCTGGTGGGAAAGAGTACCAGGGACATGCTCAACAGAGCAAAGGGAATAAACTGTTGAAAAACCGCATTTTTTTTTTACATAGTACTGCTGCTTTTAATTGTGGTACCATTACTACAGTAGGTCCCAAGAAAACTGTGCACTGGTTCTTCTGTTCAAAAAATCAAAGAATCAGTCAGGTTTCATCTTCATTTAGGGTGCTAAATGTGTTGCCCAATAATGTAAGAATTTCAGATTCATGTTTTTATACTAAATGACTGGTAGTTTTCTTAATAATTGCATCTTATATTTATGATTTAAAATACTCTCTAATTTGACAAAGTACTGATGTCTGCTAATTTTTTTTTATTGAAGCTATGTACTTGATATGACAAAGGACGCCTAAGAGAATGGGCATTTATATTCATAGGAATTTATATTTTAATAAATTTGATGTAAGGAATTACATGTACATGGCATAAAAATAGCAGTGTGTTAGAGGTAGTCCATGCTGGTTTTGCAGCAATTGGACTTTCTCTATTAAGAATGCATTTCAACAAAGTTGCTATATAAATGAGCCATTGGGACAATGTTTATTGTCTGTTGCTATATGGTATTTCCATAGCAGAATAAAAAAATGCACCCCAGCCCCCCACAGCCTTTTGTTGTGCAAATTTCAATCACTCTGCCCAGCAGAAACACTTATTTCTGTTTTTTACTAATTATTGCACCTTCCTCTGTCTCTGTCCAGTCTGAGATCCCTGCTCACAGCACCCAGTTGAGTGCCGGGCTACGCTGTTGAAGCGATGTCAGCCACCGCTAAGCCAACCCAGGGACCATGAGGCTGGAGGGACATTGAGGAAAGGTACGGGAAAGCCGCAAAATTTTTGCCCACCCATCCTTCCCCCTCCTTGTGTGTTACTTTTATAGGCATCTTCCCGCCAAAATCTCTTCCCCTGCTCTCAGCGCTACTCTAACCAATAAACTGCATCATCGCCCTGCTGTACCACCTAATCAGCAATCCTTCCCTTACTGTTCTCCTGGTAGTTAACCATCAATACCACTTTCACAATGGGGAGACTCCTCCTGCTATTTCTTTCCCTGTCATGCATGGGGTTCCTTAAGGAGGATGTCCATATCACACAAAATAAGGTGACCCATCTGCCTAGCTTCTCTGTCTCATCCTCATTGAATAATGTTCAGACCCTCACATATGTCCTACCAATGCTGCATCAGTATCAGTGGGGTGACCTCCAAAAAGGGACGCAAATTACCATGTATGTATTCCGATCGATGCTCCATTACTGGATATACAGTTCCCCCTTACGCCTGACCACCAAACTGCTACTCAGTGTCTCGACACAATGTCATAGCCCCATTTGGAGCACCCCAAACGAGTGGCAACAGAGCAAGAAAAAGAGAACCAAAGACAGCCCCCTCTTCCTATCTCTTGCAGCCCTTATGAAACTCCTATTCTTTCTACTACACTGTATTGGAAATGTGGAAATCAACCCAGGCCCCCCTGAGTGTATCACCTCACCAGCAGACCTAACCTCAGTCAAAGGCCTCAGTTTTCTACATATTAATGCATGCAGCCTCCTGAAAAAACTTACACTGATACAAGCCTGGGTTGTCCATACCTTGCCAGACTTTCTCGTCATATCTGAGACATGGCTCAAACTCACCACAGCAGATAGGGATGTTAATCTACCCAACTATCAGTTACTCAGAGCGGATCACCTAACAAGGGGCGGTGGAGTAGCTATATATGTAAAGTCCAGTATACCTGTATCCTGCTTTACTGCAACCTTGATGCCCAAAGAATTCAAATGTATATCCCTCAAAGTATCTCTCCCCCAATACGGCAGCTATCCAGCTAGTTGGCTGCTACAGGCACCCCTCTGCTGACCACAAGCTTTTATCCCACCTGGGAAAAAGTACTCAAACCAGGCTCTGAAGACGTTATTATCCTAGGTGATCTGAATCTAAACTGACTTTCCAAGGCAGTTGCACCTTTGGTATCTTTCTGTGATACACATGGGTTCACACAACTGATAAATGAGCCAACAAGAATAAACTTAAAGAATAGAAACAACAGTACACTACTTGATATCATGCTGGTGAACAAACCCCATCTATTCACACACACTGGAGTGCTTTTCAGTGATATAAGTGATCACTGCCTCATTGCAGGAGTAAGATCTTCCAGCAAATCAACAACCCCAGCAAAATTCCTAATGAGGAGATCCAAGAAAAACCTCTATATTGAAGGATATCTGCATGATCTAGCTCACTCTCCAAGCTGGCAAGAGTTTTATCTTGCACACTCTGTGGAAAAAGCACATCAGGTGTTAAACAGCATAATATTAAGTGCCCTTAACACCCATGTACCAATCACTAGTGTTCGAATAAAAAACAAATCTTGCCGCTGGTTTTCAGCTGACCTCAAATCTGCACTGTTGGAGAGAGACAAACTATGGAAGCTGGCAAGAAAAACCAAGAACCCAAATGACTAGGTGTTATTTAGGAAAGCCAGAAATAGGTGCACCAAGAAAGTAAGGGATGCAAAGGCTGCCTTTTATCTGGCTGAGCTTGACTCCTCCTACCACAGTCCTGCTAGGTTCTGGGGCAGCATCAAGGGTATTGTAGGGCAGGATTCTAGCACCTCTCTGCCAACTCAATTGCACCACAATAATGGCTATATTTCTGGCAAAATGGAAGTTCTGGATGCTTTCAATAACCACTTCACAACTGCTGGCGTTGCCTTTGACACCTCTCCAGCTAATCTGCTGCGTGCA
The DNA here is from genome assembly GCA_016271365.2 of Neoceratodus forsteri. NCBI lineage: Eukaryota > Metazoa > Chordata > Ceratodontiformes > Ceratodontidae > Neoceratodus > Neoceratodus forsteri. The sequence goes on along the minus strand of CM028129.1, from coordinate 1,395,451,414 downwards.
CAACTAAGCTCCCAGTACACTGGTGCTCAGAGAGCTGATTCTTCCTTCTCCTTCAAACCTGTTCTGTTGAAGCAAGTAGAGGATCTCTTATGGCAGTTGGATATTAAAAAAAGCGCAGTGGCAGACTCTCTTGACCCCTACTTTCTAAAGATTGCATTTTATGTACTTGCAGTTCCCCTAACACATCTCTTTAACCTATCTTTAACCTCTGGTTCTATTCCTACAGTGTGGAAGACAGCCCAAGTGGTTCCCCTTCTAAAATCAGGGGACCCTATGGACCTTAATAACTACAGGCCCATTTCCATTCTTCCAGTGCTATCCAAGATGCTAGAGAAAATAGTGAGCATCCAGCTAAGAGAATATCTTGATGATGCTAACCTCTTGAAACCAGCTCAGTCTGGGTTTAGGGCCAGGCACAGCACTATCTCTGCACTGGCCAAAGTTACAATTGACTGGCAAACCAAATTAGATAAAAAGAATAGTGTCTGTGCAGTATTTCTTGATCTAAGCAAGGCATTCGACACTGTGGACCATGAGCTGCTACTCTCTTCCTTGCATTCTATTGGCCTAGATCCACCATCCCTTAAATGGTTCAGGTGTTACCTTATGGATAGGTCACAGCAGGTGAAAGCTGAAGGTGATATATCCCCATTAAAACCACTGCTAAGAGGAGTTCCGCAAGGATCCATCCTGGGCCCTATCCTTTTTGCCATCTACATTAATAACATTGATTCAAATCTCACCAAAGCCACTGTCCACCTCTTTGCAGATGACACTGTTCTGTATATCAGCAACCCATCGCCTGCAGTTGCCCGTGAAATTTTACAAGCAGAATTCTCCTTGCTACAATATCAACTACTTGAGAAAAAGCTTCTTTTAAATGCAAAGAAAACAAAAGCAATGCTTTTCTCCAATCAAAGCTCCACCAGCACCTCCTCACTAAGCAGTCTCCCCCAGCTGTGCACTATCCTTGGAGAAACTCTGGATTATGTAGAAAAATTCAAATATTTAGGTGTGTGGATTGATAGCAGACTTGACTTCACACATCACATTGAAGAACTGCTGAAAAAACTTCACCAAAGGCTTGGCCTATTCTATAGAATGAAACACTTCCTAACCAGAGACTCAAAGATGAGGTTAGTCCAGGCCACTTTTCTTTCAGTTGTTGACTATGCAGACTTCCTTTATAGTCACTGCCCCATCCCCTACCTAAGCAAGCTGGATACCCTGTACCATAGAGCAATAAGATTCATAACAGATCTTCCATGTAACACTCATCATTGCTCTCTCTATGCTGCAGTTGGATGGGTTTCCCTACATCTCAGAAGGAACAGAAATGCAGCACTATGGATCTACAGAGCGTTGTCTAAAAAACTTCCAAATTATATTTTAGACTGCTTCACACAGGCCATAGCTAGCTCCTATGCCCTAAGAAGCAACAACCTCATCATGCTCAAGATACCCAAAGTCAACACCCGGCTAGGGAGGGCGGCAATCCACTATTCTATAGCTGTGGCATGGAATACTCTACAGAAATCTCTAAAGCTGTCCAATCTTATACCAATAGCATCCTTTAAACAGCTTTGCACAGGTTTCTTTGCAGAGAAATGCAACTGCTACCACAAGAGCTAGTCTTGCCATTTCATAACCCCCTCTTCCAGACATCCACCATATGTGGCATAATTTTGCTCCACAGTTCTCCCTCCCAGGCAGCCACCCTTATTATAGTACCTCAGTTCCATTTAATTCTACCTAACTACCTACTACCTACCTAATCCTTCTCCCGCTAATTACTGGCCCTTACATCATTCCTAAATGCTCCCCATTCATCCTAGTATTACATTATGCTGTGTGTATGCTTTGACTCCTCTACTGGGATATGTATATACTTTATCTATTAGTATAATTTTCCTATAACCTACCTTGTCATGTATGTCTTAATCAACTTCTTACCCTTATCATTGTATTTATAAGTGTTTTTTTTCTGTATCTGTCATGCATATATAAGTGGATTGATGTATCTGTTGTGTACCAACTATTGAACCTTGACCTTATCAGGTCCATCTTGTAAATGGGCCTTGCTCAATGATGTTCGCCTGAATAAATAAAGATTTGATTGATTGATTGATTGATATTCAAAAAAGGAAAGGCAACTCAGGTGCAGCAGCCATAGAAATACATTAATACATAAAGTAAAGTCTTGCATTCTCCACTAAAAATACAGATGAGCAGCAGCAGTCAGAATGACGATATGTTGTTATTTAATACCGTGCATGGAGCAACAGCCAGCTTCAACAGATGCCCCAATGTTTTGTGTAGATGCGCTTTGGCAGGAGGACAACAGGGCCCCTATTCCTGTGATATTTATACAGTTCAATTTAAAGAGATAAGGTTAGTGCAATCACATGAGAAGAAAAAAAACAAACAAACACACATATAGTTAAGTTGATGCTGGATTGTCATGGTTTTCTGACCTAGAAAATAAAAAAAAATAATATATATATATATATATATATATATATATATATATATATATATATATATGGGATACATGATGGGCATAATGTGTGATATGGAAAATATTTTACTCTTTTAGAGTGACCTCTGGATACTCTTACAAGTGGCTTTCCACTCGTAAGAGTATCCAGAGGTCACTCTAAAGGAGTGAAAATATTTTCCATATCACATGAGTGCACATCATGTATCTGATTTATACAACAGGGCCCCCTATTGTTGGGTGTGGTTCATGCAAAAATTATTGGTTCATGCAAAAGTTATCATTTGCATGGTTTGCACAGATTTGTGCCATTAAATAAATGTCATTTCATCAGTTTATTCAACAGGAGTGCAAATAACAGAATTTATTCTCATAGTAATTCATTCACCCCTATTGTGTGTGTGTGTGTGTGTGTGTGTGTGTGTGTATATATATATATATATATATATCTTAGAGGCAAAAAATTCTGTTTAATGCATCAGTTAAGGTTGTTCCACAGCAACAAAAGTGAGTAAATTTAGTGTTAGGGTTGAAAGCCCCCCTTGGACCCCTCCAGCCCACCCCCCAACTGGCATCAGGGTGCGCATTGGGGTCATCAGCCCTAACTCTCACCCCATCACATGTGTAAAGAAGCTGAGGAATAGGAGAATGGGGTGAAAGTGAGGACCGACTACCCCAACGCGCACCCCAATGCCGGTTGGGGGCCTGAGGGTCTAAGGGGGCTTTCAACCCCAACACCAAATTTCACACTTTTTGTCACTGTGGAACAACCTAACTGATGCATTAAACGAGTTTTCCTCTAATTTCCTCTTTGAGAATGATGATGAAATAGTTAATGTATTTTTGGTGGGCGGAGCCTTGCAGGGGCCCGCTCCGCCATGTGATGTCTTGTGACATAGTAACAGGAACAGCAATGCAAACACAAGGTTCAAATGCAAATGGTAACAGTACGTAGCAACATAGCGCAAATGACAATGCAAAGGTGCTTGCGTTGGCGTACCACGATAACTATAGCATAAATGGGAACATAAACGCAGTGGAAACGGTAAGTGTAACAAAGATGGAAGTGCATACCCTGTTTTTGCTGAACAGCTGCATAGAGAAACACAAAGAATGTATGCATTGTAATGGGCATTGAAGATTAAAACGAGCATTGGAAGTACTTAATTGCAAATATCTCAGCAACCGCACAACGTAGAAAAAAATTTAAATTTCACAAAAATCATGATTTTCCTGGCTAGGTTTTTGCTATTACATAGCCCATAGGGTTATGCTACTTGCAGCAAAAAATCTGTATCTCGCATTGTTTTCGAGATACGAGCCCCGAAAGGCGCAGTGTACTCCATCACATTAGTCTATGGGAAAAAATGCCAACTTCGGAGTATCGTAACTTTGCAACCATGCAATATTTTTTTACCAAACCACTACAAGGCATATATGTGAGATGTTGGCTGTGTTCCTTCCAAATTTCAGCTTAAAAGGCCAAACCATTCTTTTGCAGCAGGGTGGCAAAGAACTGCTGTCATTTTGGCCATAGTCTGAAAAAGTAGTGTCGTGATTTGCAAAAGCTTTTGCAAGCATTTGCGAAAGTGTTGTGAGTGTGACACTATTTTTTCCCAAAATTTGAAAAACATATTTCTAGGATGTTTCACCCCATAATAAAGACATGGCTAGCATCCTCAGGGATCCTTAGGTGAACACAAAAAGAATTGTGTTGCTAAAGGGTCCCAAATTTAAATGGCAAGCATTTTTCTGATCGCTAACTGCAAACAAAATGGCAGATTTGCAACACTACTCGGGCAATTTGTGACACTAAAAAGTGCATTTGCGAAAGTGATGAACTTTTTAACTTTTCCCATTGACTTATAATGGGAACTTGTGTTTTGAATAACTTTTGAACCGTTTAATATTTTTTCACAAACTCTTCTAAAGGCACATCAGGGACCCTAGCAGCACATTTCCTGAAGTTTTTGGACCAGTCACACAAACCATGTGACCTGTAGGCGTGAGCAAAGAATTTACCAGAAAGCATAAATGTGCTTGCAGATCATGCTTAATAACTCCACAGCTGTATATCCGACTAGTACAAAAGTTGGCAGATCCCAAGATATATGGTTCCTGATCATGCATGCCAAATTTCAGGCAAATCCATTGAACGGTGGCAAAGGTATTAAGGTGCAAAATTTGACCCTTTAACCTTAAAAGGGCTCCTCAACCCTAACTATGGTAGCACTACCAATATATATATATATATATATATATATGTATGTATATATTCTATGCAAAAAACTTTGTTAATGCATCAGTTAGGGTTCTTCTACAGTGACAAAAGTGAGGAAATTCGACAGTAGGGTTCCCACCCCTTGCACCCCACCCCCACCCTGCCTCAACCAACAGGCATCGGGTCATTGGTCCTAACTCTCACCCCATCCCATGTGTAAACAAGCTGAGGTGGTGCAGTGTAGGAGAATAGGGTGAGAGTTAGGACCCGTGACCCCAACGCACACCCCAATGCCTGTTGGTGGGGTGGGGTCCAAGGGTGAGAACACATGTGAAATTTCCTCACTTTTACACTGTAAAGAACCCTAACTGATGCATGTGAAGTTTTTTGCATAATATATATATATATATATAGTAATGGCAAAAACTCTGTTTAATGCATCAGTTAGGGTTGCTCCACAGTGACAAAAGTGAGAATTTGGTGTTAGGGTTGAGCCCCCTTGGACCCCTCCAGCCCACCCCCAACCAGCATTGAAGTGCATGTTGGGGTCGTTAGCCTAACTCTCACCCATCACATGTAAAGAAGCTGAGGAATAGGAGAATGGGGTGAGAGTTGGGACCAATAACTAACAGGCACCTAATGCTGGTTTGGGGGCTGGAGGGTCCAAAAGGCTTCACCTAACACTGAATTTACTTGCTTTCTCTGTGGAACAACCCTAACTGATACATTAAACTGATTTTTGCCTCTAATGTCCTTCTTGAGAATGATGATGAGAAATAGTGAATGTAATGCGGCGGCTGGAGCGTGGAGGCCTTTGGGCCCCGCGCTCCCACCATGTGATGTCCTGTGACTCAGTAACAGGAACAGCAATGTAAACAGAAGTGGCAACATTGGCGCACATGGTAACGCAAAGGTAAATGGTAAAGGAAACGTTAATAGAAACATAAGCACAAAGTGACGCCGAAGTGAACAATGACACAAATGAACATTAAAGCGCATAGGAAAATGCAACTGGTAATGTGAACAGTGATGGCAGTGGTATTTTAAATGGAAATGTTAAGTGTCACAGCAAAAAGAACACGAAAGGGAACAGAAACGCAAACGCAAACGCAAGCGCACGTAGAACACAAACCGTAATAGACAGACGCGTGTACCACAATTGTAAATGCAAATGGTAACGCGAATACGAAGAATAACGGCAAAGGAAACAGAAATGGAATGGGAACAGAAGATACAGAAACTAAACCCAAACGCGCAAGACAGGCAAGCAGCATGCAATTGTAAACGCTAATGGTAACAGTAACAGCAACAATAACAGCAAAGAAAACAGAAACGCAAAAGGAAATGCAAGCGCATATGGAAATGCAAACCGTAATGCACATGGGCATAGTAACGCAATTGCAAATGCAAATGGTAACAGTAACAGCAAGGAAGATGCAAAACGAAAGAGTATAGGAAACGCAAATGAAAGGGCTGCTGGAAACGCAAATGGCAATGTACACGGTGATGCAAAGAAAAATGCAAACAGAAACAGGAGTGGAAATGCAAATGGTAACAGTAATGAAAACACAAGCGCCAAATGACAACACAAAGGTATACTTTGATGGCATTACAGGAACGGTATAGCATAAACGGGCACATAAACACCAGTAGAAACAGTAACTGTAACAGTAACGGAAGCGCATACCCTGTTTTTGCCCAATAGGTGCATAGAGAAACACAGTGTGTACAAAGAATGTATGCATTGTAATGGGCATCAAAGCTTAAAACGAGCATTGGAAGTACTTAATTGCTAATATCTCAGCAACCGCACGACGTAGAAAAAATTTTTTAATTTAGCAGAAATCATGATTTTCCTGGCTAGGGTTTTGCTGTTACATAGGCCAAAAGACTATGGAACTTGCAACAAAAAATCTGTATCTCGCACCGTTTCTGAGATACGAGCCCCGAAAGGCGCGGCGTACGCCACCATGTTAGTCTATGGGGAAAATGCCAATTTTCGAGTACCATAACTTGGCATCCATGCAATATTTTTTCACCAAACCAGCAAAAGGCACATTTGTGAGATGTTGGCTGCCTTCCCTCCAAATTTCAGCTCAAAAGACCAAACCGTTCTTTTGCTGCAGGGTGGCAAAGAATTCCTGTCATTTTGGCCAAGTCTGAAAAAGTAGTGTCGCAATCTGCGGCAATTTTGGCAAAAATTTGCAAAAGTGTCGCAGATGTGACACTACTTTGTGACACTACTGTTTCCAGAAATTTTAAAAACATATTTCTGGGGTGTTTTACCCCAAAATAAAGACATGGCTAGCATCCTCAGGGTCCGACTAGGTGAACACAGAAAGAATTGTGTCCCTAGAGGGTCCCACTTTTAAATGCCAAGCATTTTTCTGATCACCAAATGAAAACAAAATGGCAGATTTGCAACACTACTAGGGCCATCTGCGACACTAAAAGGTGCATTTGTGACACTGTCGAACTTTTTAACTTTTCCCATTGATTTTTAATGGGAACTTGTTTTTTGAATAACTTTTGAACCATTTAATATTTTTTCATGATCTTCAAAAGGCACATCGGGGACCCCAGCTGCACATTCTCTGAAGTTTTTTGGACTGGTCGAGCAAACCGTGTGACCTGTGGGTGAGAGCAAAGAGTTTGCAAAAAGCGTAATTGCACATTTCGTTGTCACTTAATAACTCTGCAGCCATATATCTGACCAGTACGAAACTTGGCAGATCCCAAGATCTACCATGTCCAATCATGCATTCCAAATTTCAGGCAAATCCATTGAATGGTGGCAGTTATTAAGGTGCAAAATTTGACCATTTAACCTTAAAAGTGCTACTCAACCCTAACTATGGTAGCACTACAGTGCTACCATAATATATATATATATATATATATATATATATGTTATACTACACAGTAGTGCCAGTATAGTTAGAGTTCAACGATCACTTCTATGTTAAACCTAAACTTTTGCACTTTAATAACTATGTAACTGTAAGACTGCTGCATATGACATTTTTCATGTGCCATCAGGTATCATAGATCTCTTGATGTGGCAAGTTTCATTTCAATTGAATGTGTGGTTACGGAGATGTGGAGAGTCAAAAAATTTGAAAATTACCATTTAGGTGCAAATCCTTTTCCATGCTGCATCTCCGAAATGGCTTGGTGGTGTGGTCTGAAATTGTTAGGGTATATGGGGGTCTGGTCTCCAATGTGCCTTTTGAAGGTTTGGTGAAAAATATTAATCTGTTCAAAAGTTATTAAAATTTGATGTTTCCCATTATATCCTATGAAAAAATATATGTGCTGCTTTCGCTAAAGCACTTTTTGCTTTTGCAAATGGGAAAGTATTGTCACGCTTCCACCCTTCCACCACCTTGTTTTCAGTTAGCAACTCAGAAAAAATGATATAGTTCAAAAAATACTGCCCCTTGGTAAACACCAACTATGTCCTCTGTGGCATAGAGTGGGGTCTCTACCTAATAATAGTATTTATTTATTTATTTCTGATCTCGGATTACCCATTTGAGCTCAGAGCTCTTTACATAGGTTCCACGTTAGTACATTTAGAACAAGTAGGTGATTATACAGAGGATTGAGACAAACCAGGCAGTAGAATTAGAATGAGCACTTTTAGGTACATTTGGTCTTTAAACAAAGGAATGCAAAAAATACAGTGAAAACTAAAACTGGAATAGGTAAACACAGTCAGATACATACAGGAACAGACTAAATAACTGTGCCCAATAGGGAGCCTGTTAGTTGTCAGCAACATGAGGGTGTTAGCGCATAGAAGTGCTGGAGACACGGGGTCGAGGGTTGAGCCACAAGTACAGGGTGTCCGAGAGAGAGAGAGAGAGAGAGAGAGAGAAAGGTCTGTTTGGCAGAAGGGCAGATGGTAGGAGATGCCTTTGCTAGGTGCTAGCAATAGCAGACACATTGAGATTCCTGTATTAAATGGTTCTTTAGGTTCTGTTTGAAGGTCCACAGAGTGGGCAGGCTAATAATGTTCTCATGGAGGGAGCTGAACCACAATGGTGCCTGATAGGCAAAGGGCATTTGTCCTTGAGATGTCCGACATTTTGGAGTCAGGAAGGACTGCAGTTCCAAATTTCAGGTGGGCCTGGGATTAGTGCTGAGAAGTAGGAGTTGTTGGACCCCAGTTGGGAGCTGACCAAGGCAGATCTTTCTGGCCAGAAGGCAGGATTGATATTTTAAGTGACCAAAGAGCGTTAACCAGTGAGCCTTTGCATACAGATCGCAGGTGTGGGTTAGTCGGTGTGCCCCTAAGGTGAGCCTGCAGGCATTGTTAAGGGCAGTTTTTATACGTCAGAGGGCAGTATCTGTGGCAGAGCCATATATTGGCAGTATGTAGTCCACTAGGGAACCCACTGAACTGTGGACCGCTATGCTGAGGGCTTCAGGGGGTCAGGCTCTGCCTATGGCGATAAAGTAGCCCTAAGCATTTGTTGATTGCTTTAGCTATGATGTCTATGTGGAGGGTGTAGGAGAGCAAGCTGTCAAGAGTAATTCCAAGATATTTGAAGTGATGAACACATTCAAGAGGAACACCACCTCTATCACATATTGATAGCGGGTAGTTTTTGTGCTTGTTCTTAATGCTGGTGAACATGTTTTTGGTTTTTTTGTAGTTCATTATCAATTTATGATTTCTGAACCATGACTCAATGCTGGTGAAGTCATGTTGTAGCTGTTGCTCAAGAGCAGTGGGGTCAGAGCCATTAGAAAAGATAACTGCATCATCCCCATAGAGGAGGGTATGGCACTGACTGGCTAGGGGGAGGCAATTCAGAAATAGGCTAAAAAGGAGGGGTCCCAGTATTGACCCCTGTGGAACACCTGAGCACACAGGCTTGGTGTCAGAGAGAAAGGTATCTATCCTGACTTGCTGCGTTCATCAGTGTAGGTAGCTGCGGAACCGTGCAGCCACCTCAGGGGCAAGGCCTATGGCAGTGAGTTGGTCAACTAGAAGAGCATGGTTGACTGTGTCAAAGGCCTTTGTTAGGTCACTGTAGATAGCCCTGACTAGCTGGCCAAAATCGAGGGATTTGTGGATGAAGCCTGTGATTATAGTCTTACCCCTAGCAATACTGAGTATGTTCCTTTCTTGACCAAATGCACTGTCTGTGTTCCAGGAGTGGCTCTCTTTTTTGGAATTACAGTGGAAATTTGTTTATCAGTGTCCCTATGGTGACTATGATATTGTGCTGTTGGCAGCACAAGGGTTAATTGCAAAACCTCAACACTTATGGATAGGTGGGAGAGCAGGGCCTGGAGAGCCCTGCATTCCCACATATGGAAAACATTATTGAGTGATGGAAGCACAGAGCACAGGGAGATGAGGATTAATTACAATGTATCTGCACTATGGATATATATATATATATATATATATATATATATATATATATATATATATATATGTATATATATATATATATACCTACACAGTAGGGCAGATATAGTTAGGGTTGCATGGCCACTTTTATGTTAAATCCAAATTTTGAACTTTAATAACTTTGCAACCGTTTCTCTGATTCACTTGAAATTTGGCACGCGTGTTGTTGTACTATAGATCTCTGGATCTGTAAACTTTCATTCTGGTTGGATTTTCAGTTACGCAGCTGCAGAGCGTAGAAAAATGTGAAAAATCCTCAACTTTTGCAAATTCTTTGCTTGTCTCTACAGCCCAAACAGTTTGGCTGTCAGTTCTGAAATTTTCACAGTATATGGGGAGGATATACTCTGATTTGCAGAAATGCATCTGTCCAATGCTCTGTATCCCGACCCCGGGCACTTGAAACATGGTTGCCTGACAATGGGATTTTACCCCCAGCAAGTGATTTGTAGGGCTTCGCCCCCCCCCCCACACCAAATGGATCCCTATGGGGATTGGGTCAGGGAAGTGCCTTTTGAAGGTTTGGTGAAAAAATATTAATCCATTCAAAAGTTATTAAAGTTTAAAGTTTCCCATTATATCCTATGGGAAAAAATATATGTTTCTCACGAAAGCAACTTGTAGTGCCACTAAAGTAATTTTGTCTATCGCAAATGCCCTCAGTAGTATGTCACTGCAATCTTGTTTTCAGTTAGCAGTGGAGAAAAAACATAGTTCAAAAAATAGTGCCCCTAGGTAAACACCAACTGTTGTGTTTACCTAAATGGGGTCCTAGGAACATCACCGATGCTTCAGTTTTTCTTTCAAAAAGACCCAGAAATATACATATTTTGATGTGGCCATTTGTACCGTCATAAATGGGAGCATGACACTTTCACAAATTTGTGAAACTTTTACAATTTTCGACAGTACTCTCCTCAAAATCATGGTTTCTTTGTTACCTCACTGCCACTACACGGTTTGGACTTTTGAGCTGAAATTTGCAGGGCGGTAAGCCCTTACACCACATATGCACTTTTTGCTGGTTTGGTGAAATAAATTACCATGGTTCCAGAGTTACAGCACTCTGAAGTTGCTAATTTTCCCATAGGATAGTTTTGTGGCGGTCGTGGCGCCTTTCAGAGTCTATATCTCAAAAACAGTTCGAGATGTGTATTTTTCACTAAAAGCAGCTTAGCACTCATGGAGGTGGTTAGGTCATGAATAAAACTATGAAACAATTTTTTCTACACTTGCTACAGTTACTGAGATATTGGCAAATAAGCATTACGAGGGTTGCTTGGAATGCCTCTAGGCTTGTGCTGTGTGTCTGCACTTATGTGTAGGTGGGTCTTGGCCCTGCACTCCTGACTATGCATACTATTTATGCTAAACTTGGAGCACTATGCTCATAGGTGGGTGGGAGCACAGGGCCTGGAGGGCCCATGCTTCCATCTGTGGATACCATTTTGTAAACCTGAGGATATAGTTATGGGTGGGATCGCAGGACCTGGAGAACCCACGCTTCCACCTATGGATTCCATTTTGCAAACCTGAGGAGACAGTTATGGATGGTGGGAGCACAGGGCCCAGAGGGCCTGCACTCCCACCTATGCATTTCATATGACTAACATTTCACTTTCTGAAAAAGTAGGGGGGAATTCAGTTCAAAAAACTCCATTAATGCATCAGTTAAGATTGATTTCCCCACCAACAAAAGTGTGGAAATCCAAAGTTAGGGTTTCCAACCCTACTCCCCACAACCCACCCCCACCCTCCACACAGCAACAGGCGTCGGGATGTGTGTTGGGGTTGTCAGGCCTAACTCTACCCCATTCTTCTATACTGTGCCAGCTCAGCTTGTTTATAGATAGAATGGGGTGAGAGCTAGACCCAATGACCCCTAACACACACCCTGATGCCTGTTGGTGTGTGGAGGGTGGGGGATGGGGCATGGGGTAGTAGGGTTGGAAACCCTAACGTTGAATTTCCACACTTTGGTTGGTGTGGATATCAACCCTAACTGATGCATTAATGGATGCAACAAATATATATATACACACACACACACACACACACACACACACACACACAAAGGTTGCACAAACTAAACAGCAAGTCAGGAGCCCTACTGGAAAAAATTAAAGTTAGACCCACAAGATGCATACCTCAGACACAGATCCTGCTTAGGCAAGGCAAGTTTTATTTTTATGGTGCCCAATCCCAGAGGCTCTGGGCACCTAACAATAAAAGAACAATACACAGAATAATATTACAATGTAAAAATTAGTACACAAACATATATAAAATACTAAAACCTCATTAAAATATCAGCAGGTGTTTACTGCATCATCAGTGGAGCAGATTATACAGTCTCTTCTAGATAAGCCAGGCAGAAAAGGTGGGCTTTCAGCCTCTGCTTGAACACCTCAGCAGAAGGGGCCTCCCAGATTGAGGATGGTAATAAGTTCCACAGGGTCAACCTGGTGACACTTATGGCACGGTCGCCAGATGTCTTGAGCTGAACCCTGGAAACAACCTGGAGGACCCTAGATGATGAGCGGAGGGGGCGTACTGAGGTGGCACATGTCAGAAACTCAGTCAGGTAGCCTGGACCTAGTCTGTATAGGGACACATAGGTGAACAAGCCCATCTTGAAGAGGACCCTCCACCTGATAGGCAGCCAGTGCAGAACTTGCAGGACCAGCATCACATGACTGGACCTAGACAGGTCCATCAGTAACTGTGCTGCTGCATTTTGCACAAGTTGCAACCTGTGGAGGTTCCCTCCAGTGACCCCGAAGTAAAGAGAGTTACAGTAGTTGAGCCTAGAGGTAACAAGGCATGTACCATTGTCGGCAGGTCTTCAGGAGGAATGAGGGATTTAATCCTGGTGATATTCCTCAAGTTGTAAAAATCCCATTTGACAACAGAAGACACCTAATCATCAAGTGTCAGTCTGTTGTCTGGGATCACCCCAAGATCATGCACTCTCAAGGAAGCCACAAGCGGAGCAGACTCCAGGAACAATTCTGTGTCACCTCTGGGTGTGTGTCTATCACTCCCATGACCTGTCTAAATCATCAGTACCTCCATCTTATCTGGGTTCAGTCAAAACCAGCTGGAGGACATCCAGTCATTGATTTTTGCCAGGCATATGTTAATCACATCTACAGCACTGGATGTTCCAGGGGCAAATGACAAATACAGTTGGGTGTCATCTGCATAGCAATGAAACTCCACACTGACTTGCAGAATGATTTCCCCAAGGGGCAGCATGTACACTGTGAATAAAATCAATGATATGATCAAGCCCTAGGGTACTCCACAGGACAGGGGTATTGGGGAGGAGTAGAAATTCCCCATCACTATCTGTTGCAGCCTGTCGGTGAGATAGGGCTGAAACTATTTGATGACAACACCAGTGAGTCCACAGTACTCACAGAGCTGATTGAGCAGCACAAAGTAATCCAGTGTCAAAAGCGGATGAGAGATCAAGGAGAACAAGAATTTACCTGTCTCCTCTATCCCTAGCCATGATCAGATCATTTTGCACCCTAACTAATGCTGTATCGGTGCTGTGTCTGGCCCTAAAATCTGACTGTATGGCTCATAGATGTTGAATTACACAAGGTGATCCTCGAGCTGTAGTGCCAAAAGTTTCTCAACAACCTTGCTCAGAAATGGCAGGTTGGAGATAGGATGGTAATTCACCAGGACGTCCAGGTTAAGAGATGGTTTCTTCAGGATGGGTTTCACCAGGGCCTCTTTCAAGGCCACAGGGAAGACACCCTCCAGCACTGAGCACCGGGCAATCCTGATGAACACCAGGCCAACAGCTCTGGCACATCTCATCCTGAAATGTGTCAGGGCTGGGTCCAGTTCACAATATGTGTGCTTTAGCTCTGAGATCACCTCAATGACCTCGGCTACCTCCACTGATCTAAATCCCTCCTGGACTGGAGGAGTAACTCTGTTCCTCTCAGTTGGACCACTGAGAGGCAACCCTTGCTCACGGACAGACTCCCCGACCATATAGAGCACACCCTGTCAGAGAAGAACAAAGCAAACTCAACACATAAAGTGGTTGAAAAAACTTCTTCAGCTGGTGACAGGCTGGATGCAGCAGCCAGTCCACAGTCTGAAAAAGCTGAGAAGGTCTGTTCCTCCCTGCAGCAATTTCCCTGGACATAAATTCTGCCTTCTTATGGGTAATGGCCCCCCTCATGTACTCACCATAGTAAGCACGCAGGGCCAGTTTGTCCTCCTCTGACTGGGATTTCTGTAAGCAACTTCTGACTCCTGAGATCCCCATAAAACCAGGGGGATCTCAAGTGAAAGGATCTAGGTCATATACGGGCTGGTATAATGGCATCAAACACTTCTGATACCACCCTATTATAGGTGGACACTGCCTTGCCAATGCCAGTCACACCTGCAGTGTCCACCCTAGATAAATCAGCCAATGCCAACAGTCACTCTGGGGACAAGCCCCTCAAAGGACAGTAGCTGACCATCTCCACAGGGGAGGGACTTTCCAGGGAGGGGGGCCCAAGCTTGAATTTCATTGTACAATGATCAGACCAAATGACCTGATCAATCTTGAGGCTTTTGACCTCAAGACTGAGTTAAAACACCAGATCTAGCATGTGGCTGCAGTGGTGATTCACAAAAGTAACAACTTGTGCCAGGCCGAGTGATGACATCAACTGGAGGAGGCTGTAACCAAATTGTGAGGATTCATTGTTGACCCAGGCAGTGATGTCCCCCAGGATTAAACACCTGGGGGACTCCAACACCTGGTGGACCACAAAGTCCACAACCTCATGCAGGAATTCTCCACCAGACCCCAGAGGGTGGTAAATCAAGAGAATCCTGCAATCTGCACCTGGAATCCCATGCACAGCCACACACTCAAAGGATCTGGCCATTCCAACTGGATGCACAGTGAAACCCAGACAGGATCTAAAAAGGATGGCCACACCCCCACCCCTGCGCCTGCCTCAAGCACATTGTAATAATACCATACTGTTCATCAAAATTGTGCAAGTTCCATTTTATCATTAAGCTCTTTTCCCACAGTGGCTTTGAGCTTGAAAACCCAGAAGGTTAACTGCATCCCCATGCCTTTGACCCACTGTCATCACCTCCATACCTATTAAGGATCAGTTGTGAGCCTCTGGATTTGCAGCCTTATGTTTTCAGGCTGCAGTGGCATACTCAGGGTCGCCCTCTGCAATCACTCTGATATGTTCCCCTACTCGCTCTTTAAATGTCCTCTTTTATCAACCTACCTAAAAAAAGGAGGAGAAGAAGGTGGCTAGATAAATTACATTAGTGTTGTTACAGTTCACAAATTTTGCAATTTTGGGAATTTCACTAGTACTGGGATTCACAAACTATCTAGCGGTCATAGGGATGTCACACAATTTACACCTCTTGCATTTGAAACAGCCAGGAGGTAAAGTAGGCATTCAGGTGGTAGGGCATGCAACAGTCTGCAAACTGTGTGTTACCCTATCTGCTATTTTCTGTAGTCTTTTAAAGACCATATGAGGTGGCTGCTCAACAAATTGGTTGAGGCTTGATACAGTCTGCGTTTTGGCAGATAATTGACTCGAGTTGTTTAGCTTGAGTACTATAGGTAGTAACAAAATTACACCTTTTATCTTCTACTCTCATACCCCTACTTGGAATTAGAAGGTCACTTATCTCAGTATTCCTAACACTTTGATAGGCCCTTTCAACTCCTTTACAGCCTAGGTTAACTTTGCTAAATGTAATCCAAAATTGGCAGATACAGATTGAAAAGGCAGGGGGAGGGGAATGGGGCAATACAGGGAGTATGGGGAATATATTATATTTTGTCATTCAACGCCTTTTTTAAGTATGTATGTATTGAACCATGTCCAGTATGTATTTCAGCATTATAATATGGGCTTTATGGGTTTTGAGTGCTCCAAAAATGGCTTCTGGGCAGGGGCTAAGGAACACAGCTATTGAAAAACATTAAAGCAGGGGTCAATCTTAACATTGTTTTACTAGTCCAAACACTAGTGCAAATTGACCAGGGCTAGTGCAGCTAACTCTTCTTGCCCATCTTGACTAGTGCAGATTTTCATGGCTGTTAATGAAGTTAAAAAAGTCTCTACTTTAGCATTCTCTAGTCCTCATGCTAATCTCCCTCAATGTTCCAGATGACCAGGTGTGAGTAACAGCTCATTAAGAGCTGCAATTATCTGGCAGTTCAAGAGAGGGATCCCACAAAAGACTCAATGTGAGTCATTATCACTCCACTGTCAAGACTTTCAGCTAGTGTCCAGGGTGTGATCAAGGGTAGAGAGCTGTTAAGACCCTAAGTTCCAGTTTTCCGAATGTGTATATTTCTAAAAATTTGTCCAATATTAAGACCAGTACCCCTTATTTCTCTACATTTTGAGTGTTCGTATCCAACATTTCAGTGACAAAATGCAAAGAGGTAGACAGGATCGGCCTTGCAGGTGGTGGATTTTATCCCAGCCTCACCATAACTTCCCTCTCCCAAATCTCTTAACTCTGTTCTTTCCCTGGACACCACTGCAGACCAGACTCTGAAACGACCATCCATAGATCCATAGCTGCTATTACTGACAAGTGTAGGGGATCCCCAGCTCTTCTAAATGGACCATGCCAGCCATCACCATCCATACATTTCCACCCTTATCCCACTCAGGATGTCCTTTCAGCCTAAAAACAAAGCTTTGATCATGTATGGTACAAAACTAAACCTTGATAAAATACATAATTTGAAACCTTGAAATAGGCATTCCTGGGGTGCATAGATCATCCTATACAGAAATAGAAATAGTATAATGTTATGCCTGTGTACCGTTTCCCCTGGGCTGATGAAAGGACAATGTTAAGGAAAAATCTGTTATTGTTGGGGCACTGCATATTAAAAATAAATGCTTTTACAAATAAAAATGTCATAGTTTTCTATTTCCCAAGCCCCTTAGGTTTTTCTAGCCCCCACTGTCATTTTTAAAATCCTGGCCAAAATATTTTTTCACATTTGTGACACAAAATCACCTTTTGGGCAGGATTTGAACATTTTAATGATAAATAATAATAAAACTTTATTTATTAAGTGCCTTTCGAGTGCCAAGGTGCTATACAAAATGAGCATAAAATAAACCATATATAAAATCAGATAACAACAATCTGAAATATTAGCAATATAAAACAGCAGACATGTATAAAATCAGAGTAACAGATCTCCACGGTCATGCATTCCCGAAGCTGACGAGGCAGAGAATTCCAGAGGGTCAGGGCAACAAACATAAAAGCTCAAGCCACAGATGATTTTAAAATAACCCTCAGAACCCCTAGCAACCCCTCGTCAGCTGAACATAGCTGTCGTACGGGGATATAGGGAGTCAGAAGCTCTTTCAAGTAGTCAGGGCCAAGTCCATGCAGGGCTTTGAAGGTCAAAAGACCTACTTTAAAGGTGATCTGCCACTGTATAGGCAGCAAGTGCAGATCATACAGGACAGGGGTAATATGCATCCTTCTTGATGCCCCTGTCAGCAACCTGGCAGCAGTGTTCTGCACTAGCTGCAAGCGGCAGATATCAACCCCAGGAAGCCCCAAGTAAAGGGAGTTGCAGTAGTCAAGGTGTGAGGTCACGAAGGTGTGGACCAACACAGGTAAATCACAGGATGGAACAAGGTGCTTCACCCTGGCACTATGCCTAAGATGGTAAAATGCAGACTTGAATGCTGACACCTGATGATGAAGGGTCAGCCCATCATCAAGTACAATTCCCAGGTTATGCACTCATTCAGAGGTAAGGAGCTGATCTCCCCCCAGGAACAAAGCAGAAGGCAGATCAGACCTCAACCCCTCTATCCTGTGACCCAACCCGGGTCCACAACCATAACCTCGGTTTTACCAGTATTCAACTTTAACCAGCTCAAATTCATCCAGTCATGGATTTCAGTGAGGCAGTTATTAAATACCGAGAAAACACTATTCTGGTCGGGCACAAAAGACAGGTACGGCTGGGTAGTATCAGCAAAGCAGTGAAACCTCAGCCCATACCATCTAACAATGTCTCCGAGGGGCAACATATACACTGCAAAAAACATGGGGGAGAGCGTCGAGCCCTGTGGAACCCCACACTGCAGAGAGACAGGGTCAGAGGAAAAAATCCCTGACACAACTCTCTGTGTTCTCCCAGACAAAAAAGAAGTAAACCATCTGAGCACTGTACCAGCCAGTCCGCAGATGGTCCTCAGGTGTTCGAGCAAAACCCCATGGTCTACAGTGTCAAAAGCTGAAGAAAGATCAAGGAGAACCAAGATAGAATGGTGTCTCTGATCTCTCGCCATTAGGAGATCATTGAACATCCAAACCAGAGCAGTCTCAGTACTATGCCTCTTACAAAAAACAGACTGCAGAGGTTCATAGATATTACGGATGGTCAAGTGGTCCTTCAGCTAGATTGCCACTACCTTCTCAATAACCTTCTCTATAAAGGTAAGGTTAGAGATAGGTCTGTAGTTGGTGAAAACATCTCAGTCCAAGGAAGCTTTCTTCAAAGGGGAGTTACCACCACTTCCTTCAAGGAGTGAGGAAACTCACCCAATTCTAAGGAGCACCAGATTATTTGAGCCAGAAACAGGCCCACGATCTCAACACACCCCAAAATCAGGGAGGTTAGACCCAGATCTAAACTACAGCACATCGGGTGCATCCCCTGGACAATCCGCATAATATCCTCGAACTCCGGCTGATCAAAGGAAGTCCAGGAGACCCGGGGTACCGTGACTGAATGCCGACCAACAGCGTCCCCATAGAGCGTGTCTGTTGGATCTCTGATCTCATGTCGGCCACCTTATTTGCAAAGAATTGAGTGATCTCATCACATTTCTCTTGTGAAAAGGCTCGATGGAGCTGGAGACAGGCTGGGTTGCACAACCTGTCTGTAGTTCTGAAAAGCTGGGCAGGTCGATTGTGAGCTACAGCGATCTCCCTGGACAGGAATTCTGCCTTCTTACAGGAGATCTCTGATTGGTAGAGCTGATAATGCTCCTCCAAACTAAGGCGGTTGACTTCCAAGGCAGATTTCCACCAGCGACGCTCTAACCATCGTCCCACATGTCGCAACTCCCTCAAGGACCCATCAAACCATGGGGCCCAAGGGCAGAGATAGAGAGAGAGAAGATGAACACAGACAGGAGCAAGTAAGTCAAGAACTGAGGAAATGGCCTGATTATAAGCCAGAACCAAAGCCTCTGGACTATTGCTAGTAACCGGAAACTCTGAGAGGTTCAGTACAGCCATAAGGTCTTCAGGGAACACATCCCGCAAAGGTTGGTATTGGACCATCTCCACAGGGGCAGACCTACGAAGGGAAGCAGCAAAATTGAAGCCCACTGTGTAGTGATCAGACCAACTGACTGGTTCCACCACCAAATCAGAGGCCTCAATCCCCAGGAGAAAGACCAAATCCAAGGAGTGACCGTGATTATGAGTAGCTGAAGAAACAATCTGTGTGAAACCCAGTGATATCATAAGCTGGAGGAAGTGCTGACCAAAAGCTGAGAATTTGTCATCAACCCAAGCATTGAAGTCATCCAGAACCATCAATCTGGGTGACTCCAATGCCATATCAGCGACAAAGTCTGCCACTTCCTGCAGGAATCATCCCTCGTCCCCTGGTGGATGGTAGATGAGGGCTATCCTGCAACCCACACTAGCTACTACAGTACACTCGAAGGATTCGGCTTCCTCAACTGGTACACTCGTGAGCCCCAATCCGGTCTTGAAACAGACCGCAACTCCCCCCCCCTCGATCCAATCTCAGGCGGTGAATCACTGAGTACCCGGCTGGAACTGCTGCCTCCAAAATGGGACCAGCATTATGATCCAGCCAGGTCTCGGTGATGCAAGCCAGATCAGCTGTTCCAACAAAGTCGGCAATAATAGCAGACTTGCTTTTAACAGATCTGGCATTGCATAACACCGCTCGAGTTGGACAGGGCTCCAGAGCTGTCCCAACTTCTTGCCCATCAAAAGAGATGGTGCCCTTGGGTATGGGGACTAGATATGGAACACCACGTTCCAGGCTCCATTTCACCCCAGGGCATCTTCTAAAACCTAATAAGCCCTATATGAGAGGTCCGTTCGTTTGCCCTCCAATGTCCGTGGCCTCCGCCAAATCCACCCCGAAACCTTCTACACGCAATACCAAGTGCCTGACAGTGCTGGTAGATGGAAAATGGGAGAGGAGAGGAGGAGAGGAGAAAGGGTGAAGGGCATGGAGATCGGAGGACGAATAACACACGACGGGGGGGAACTTGCCAACACATATTACAAGCAAAGAATGAACTAAATACCAGACACTTCAGTAAAACCCCAACTACCTCATGCATAAACTACCCCAATTAAGCAAAACCCACACAACTACACTTACTCTAAACAAAATAACAGAATCTGTAAACAACTAAGCAAAACAATATTAACTTCCCCTCCCCAGGACCCTCTCACAGCACTGAGGAGAAAAGAAAGAACAAAATGCACTTCAAAACTGGTTTTATCCTACAGATCCTCTCACTATTAGTAGGAAAAACATTTGAAGAAAAACAAATGTAAGTAGTCAATTTGAAATTCAAGGCACTCTCACTGCTGATGATAGCTAGTCTTGCACAGAATCCAGAGAGAAAAGGAGAGTGAGGCCCTCTCACCACTCACATTTTCCTGTATCAGATGGTACCAGGATCCAGTGGAAATCAAATGGCATTACAGTAACTCAGACAATATGTAAACTCGGAGCAAGTCCAAAGATGGAAGCAGTCTCAAATGAGGCCAAGATAACCACAGGCCAAACCACAGGAAGTCGGGGCTCCCCCTCCCACACACCTCCCTAATGCCTGATCAGGTTCTGCTATGCTAATGAGACCCGCAGCTACAGCTCGCCTGAGGCCAGACTAGCAGGCCGACTCTGGAGCAGCTTAGGAGCCCCCCAATAACCCCCAACTCCTTAGGGAGAGAATTGGAACAGCTCCTGCTCGGTCCCAAACTGCACAACTCAAAATCACCCAGGTATAAACCAAGGGGTGAGGACCTCCCACTACTAAGGTCACTGCTAAGGACCTGCTTCCCCAAATAAAACTAACATTTACACACAACAATAAAATAAAAATCCCAGAAAAAGTGGGACACTGATCGTCGAATCAGGTCCCACACTCATGATGCTTCAGACCGTCAGCTGTCTTTCCCGATCAAAGTTCTTAAAGTCTTGCAGCACTCTCCTTGGGGAAATCCGATTCTTTACCAAAAAACCACCAATCTTCAGCCATATGTCCCAGATATAAAATCCAGCAGCACACAGTGACTTTGAACAGTCCCCAGATCCTCTTCAAGTAAAATCCAGAAGCAGGTCATGGAAGCAGAAATCAGTCACTGTGACCTCCCGCCAAGCAGCTCACTCCCCTGCACCAAAAGCTGTTAAAGCAGGAGATAGCAGCAGATATTGAGCAGGAGGTAGCAGCCAATATCAGTGAAGAAAAGGGACTCCTCAGTTTGCTGAAATAGCCCCCTGCAGCACAACACGTTACACTCTCGAGGGGAACGCCAGGCAGCAGCAGCAAACAGCCGACAGTACTGTGCGGATACCAGCCAAAGCACTGAACGGCAAAACTATCCTGAAGCTGAATGTAGCTGAATGAAATCCCCCTGCGAAACCAACTTGTTCCCCACCTAAGGGAACACCAGGGCAGGCAACAGCAAGAAGCCGCACATACAATACATGGCTATGGGCACCAACCAATGGAAAAAAACTACATAAACAAACGAAAAAAAACAGTAAAAGAAATCAAAATCATTTAACAAAACAAATACAATGAAGCGCTTCGAGGTACTGAAGGCTGACCGCCATCTTGACTTTGCCAATAAACCCTGTCTCTGTCATTGTTCATGAGTTGTGCTTGTGAGAAGGCTATGTGGGGTCATAAGAAGGCTATGTTGAAAATTTTGATTAAAAATATGAGAAAACAACAAAGTTATGAGTCTACATTGCAATTGTTCAAAGCATGCTCATAACTATAGTAATTTTCAATATTTTGAACCCAGCTTTTCAACATAGCCATTTTTTTGACACCACCTCATGAATGTGACAGCTGCTATTTTGCAAATTCTACCCAAAATGTGTTTTAACACTTGTGGTGCAAAATTAAGTTTCTGCCTTTGTTTTATAAATGACACCCATCATGCTCAGAAGGAGTAGTCATAAAAAGATTATGTTGAACATTTGGGGTAAAAATGTAAAAAAACTAAGTTATGAGGAAACTAATTGTTCATTTACTCATAACTTTGTTTTTTGTAGATTTCGGCCCCTAATGTTCAACATATGCCTTGTGTTACCCTACCTCCTGAACATGGCAGGTGTCAAGCCCTCAAAGACTTGTTTATACAGTCACATGGCAAAACCACCTTTTAGATGGGATTTAAAAAATGTCACCTATCTTGATCATAACGTCAGGTCATAAAAAGACTGTTAGACATTTGGGATCAAAATGTGGGGATCCACTTAAAAGTAGAATATTGCCTCTTAGCTGTCCAATCCTGGGTAATTACAATCTAACAATGTGTCAAAGCAGGATACCACTGAAAATGAGATATTTACATCTCATCTGCTTCATCCTGGGTAAATATATACTAAAAATGTGTACAAGCAAGACCTAGTACAACAGCAAGGCCAGTGGAGAACATTCGGCATTGACAAATGCTCATTTCTCCTAGGTCTTCTGACTATCACAAGAACATGGGGCACTGGGGTCTTTTTGTCTAAGTGTGTCTGCTCAAAATGTTGGGGGCATCTGTTGGAGCTGGCTGTTGCTCACTGCACACATTAAATGAAAGCACATCTTGATTTTGACTGCTGCTGCTCATCTGTATTTTTGGTGGAGAGTGTGAGGCTTTTCTTTGTGTACCAGCATATTTCTGTAGTTGCCACACACAATGTCTCTGAGCTGTCTTTTCTTTTTTGGACATTTGTATATTTCAGGGCTCAGCTCGAGCTGGCATCTCCCTTTCTATTTACACATGGGGCCTCAGCGGTATGAACATGAAAGTGGGAACATCTTCAGTTGCCAGCTCCATTGTATCAGTTACAGACACGGTTCTTAAGAAAACCTGATTTGGGGATTTGCCTGTCATTGATAACAGCACATAAACTGTGGTTACTCTAGTTACTAGTGAAACATGAAGAGGAAGTGGGGCAACAATTAAATAATCACAAATTTGATCATCATCTATCAGCTGATCTCACTCTCACCTTTAAGAACATCATTGAAAATTTTGTTAAAGAAGCTCATGGCCAGGGAATTATGATCAAGCTACCAAACACTTGATCACTATAAACCCTGTGCACCCAGCAATCTATTTGCTACCCAAAGTGCACACAAATCTGCATGCACTCCCTGGATGCCCAGTCATATCAAGGGTTAACCCTTTCTGAACCACTGTCCCATTATGTGGATTTCCCCATACAGGGTTTTGTCTCCTAACTCAGGTCTTAGATCAAGGACACCAGGGATATTTATGGGGTACTGCAGGATGTCTATATCAAGGGGGCTGATCTTCTAGTGATCATCTATGTGGAATCACTTTATACAAATATCCCACATGATAAGGGCTTGTATGCTCATCATGTTTTTCTGGATAAGAGGGTACAGTATAGCCTTCCCCCAACTGAGTTCCAGATTGAATTGTCCAGATTTGACCTTGAGTTTAACACCTTTACATTTTAAGGGGAGAATTGTCTTCAAATCAGTGGCACAGCTATGGGTGCATCTTTTGCCCCTGATTTTGTTAATTTGTACCTAGGCTGCAGGAGGAGAGGGCGTGTATAAGAGGTTGTGTATAATGTTAATGTCAACCTGTTTTTCAATCTCTTTCTTGCACTACTACATAGACGATATACTGATGGTGTGATGCAGCATGGAGGAAGAGCTGTGGCTTTTTGGCTAGTTTTTACAGGAAAGTAACCACAACCTTAGATATGCAGTAAACAGCACTGTTAGCAGCATACCATTTCTGGATGTGATGATAACTAAGAACAATGTGGAAAGGGTTGATATAAACCTGTTTAGAAAACCTACTGGTCACAATACCCTCCTCCTAGTTAGTTTTTCGGATCCCTGCCACATCACCAGTAATATACCTTCACCCTAAAACCTAAGGGAAATGCCTACCAAAGGGCTAGGAATAAGGATCCCTCAGTGGTGCAGAGGAATTAGGCTCTGTATGTGCTCTACCTCTCACAATGTCAGTGACTGGAGTTTGGGTATGAGCTTGAGCCACCAGAGGGCAGACCAGCAGGATGGCTGGGAAAGGATCAAGCAAATGCCTTGCAGCTTTCCTCTCCTTGATTGGGCTGGTGGGTTATTCCAGCTCTTGGCTGCTACCAGATGGTGGTCTGGTGGCAGCATCAAACTTAGAGAGGCAGACTTTGGTCATGGATGGTGGAAAGACCCATGGCTCCGGAGTGCATGTGCACCTCCACATGCATGCACCCACCGTGTCGCTGCAGGGCCAGGAAGGGAGAAAGACAGGAAAAAGAGGTTGGTCTTGGTTTTGTTTTGTCCCATCTGCCTGCCCTCCATGACAACCTGATGAAACCTCACACATAGTAGGTGAAGCACTGGGGCTTTGTGCCGTGCTTTCTAGCTCCCAGTAAATCTGGATTTGCCATACTTCTGCACATTTATCCATTTCTTTGCCTAGTGCCACTGTTTGTTTTGTTTTTCATAGCTTTTTTGTTCTGCACCTCTCTTGTTTCATGAGCATGTGGTGGTTTTGTTGGACTGAGAGGGGGGTAGGGATGGGATCGAAGAGCTCCTTCTGGGCAGACCCAAGGGAGAAAAAGATGATGGAAAAAAGGGCTAGGAATACTAAGAGAAGTGACCTTCTCTTTTCAAGTAGGGGTATCAGAGTAGAAGATAAAAGGTGTAATTTTGTTACTAGTTGTAGTACTCATGCTAGACAACTAGAGTCAGTTATACACCAAAACTGGTGGATTCCTCACACTGAACCCTGCCTCAAGGAATTTGTTGAGCATCCACCTTGTATGGTCTTTAAGAGACCACAGACTATAGGGTCAGACACAGCTTGCAGCCTGTTACACGCCATGCCACATGGATGTCTACTTTATCTCCTGGCTCTTTCAAATGCGGGAGGTGTAGATTTTGTAAAGTCATCATGACAACCAGATAGTTTGTCTATCCCAGTACTGATGAGATTCACAAAATTGCAAAATTTGTGAACTGTTACACCACTAATGTGGTTTGTCTAGCCACATGCTTGTGCTTCTGCTCCTTTTTTTATGTAGGTCAAAAAAAGAGGAAATTTGGGGACCAAATCAGAGTGATAGCACAGGGCAACCTTGAGTATGCCATTGCAGCCTACAAACATAAGTCTGCAAATCCAGAGGCTCACAACTGGTCCTTCATAGATATTGAGAAAGTAACAGTAGGTCCCATCAGTGGGGATGCAGTTAACCTTTTATTCAGGAGAGAAGGGTTCTGGATTTTCAAGCTCAAGGCTACAGTGGGAAAAGGGCTTAATGATAAATGGAGTTTGTACAATTTTTATGGCTAGCATGGTATTATTGCATTATGTGTGTGGTAGGCAGGATTATTGTCTGATGTATGTATCTTGCACATGTAACTTTAATTTCTAGCTCCTAGGTCTCCTGACTTGATATTTAATCTGTGCAATCTTTACATATTAGGAATTTAATTCCTTTGTGTTGCAGATCTGAAAACCATAACAGTGATCTTTTCCAGCATTAACTTAACTACATGTGTGCTTGTTCTTTTTTATCTCCTCGTATAATTGCACTAACCCTGTCTCTTTAAATTGAATTATATAAATATCACAGAGATAGGGGCACTGCGGTCCTCTTGTCAAAGCGCATCTGCACAAAATGTTTGGAGTGTCTGTTAGAGCTTGCTGTTGCTACATGCACTGCATTAAATAAAAGCACATTGTCATTTTGACTGCTGTTTACCTGTATTTTTGATGTAGAATGCAAGGCTTTTCTTTGTGCAACTAAAAATTTAATGTTCTTAAACAGTAAAATAATTAGTGCCACTCCATAGTCTAAAAGTAACATGAGATATGATTGGAAAGGGAAGGAGCTCCAGTCACTGTAAACAAGCATTTGTCAATGCCGAATGTTTGCTTGCTGGTATTTGCATTGGGAATGCAGGAGTTAGTCAGATGCAGAATAGGAATGACTGTGAAGTATTGAACTTCACACCAACCCCACCTCAACCCTGCAGAGAGGGACAGGCATTGGGGTATGCGTTTGGGTTGTCGCCCATAACGTTCATGCCATTTCACCTCACCCTATCTTGCAGATTCCGACAAGTGTTGACGTGTGCCTTGGGGTGTTTGGCTTTATGGTCACCCCATTCCAGAAGGACGTACACTGAAATGGGTGCAGTCTAAGAGAATGGGGTGAACTCTGGGGCAGAAGAGTCCAAGGCATACCTCAATGCCTGTCACTGGCTGCAGGGTGTGGGTGTGGGGGTGGAATGGCATGAGCATTACAGATGGCAATTCAAAGGCACACCCCTGATGCCTGTCAGTCTGTACAGGGTGGGATGTTATGGTTAGAAACCCTAATGCCCCAGGTGTTTGCTGGTATTTGCACTACACATTTTCAACATAGCCTTTTTGTGACTCACACCTCATGAAAGCATTTGCCACCTCTTCTTATGAGCAGTGGCACTGTGATTTTGTTAATGTGTCCTGAACGCTGAGTTTCCACAGCAACCGTGCCATTCTGCGCCAGATGAACGAAAACACAGATCAGGCAGGATGTGAAGAATGACAGCTGTACCACTCATAGGGAGGTGTGAAGAGATGGCTATGTTGAAAATCTGTAGTGAAAATATTAAAAATGCTCAAACTTCAAAGCGTACATGGAAACTGCCCAGTGCATGTGCGTAACAGTCATTTAGTGGAATTATTTCACCAAATTTTCAACATAGGCATTTTGTGATCTCTGCTCATGAACACTGGCACTATGATTTTTTTAGTCTGTCCCAGACATTAATTTCCCATAGCGACCGTGCAATTCTGCATCAGATGTGTAAATGCATATTTTTGGCAGGATATGAAAAATGACAGCTGTACTGTTCACAAGGAGGTGTAGAAAATGCCAGTGTTGAAAATCTGGAGTGAAAATATTACAAATGCACAAAATTATGAGGGTGCGTGGAAACTGTGCAATGAACACTCATAACAGTCATTTCATGGACTTTTGTTACTAAATTTTCAACATAGGCAATTTAGCACCTCTGCCCATGAACAGTGTCACTTTTGATTTTCTTAATCTGTCCCGAACACTGGCTTCCCACAGCGACCATGCAATTGTGTGCCGGAAGTGCGAAAACACATTTCAGCCAGGATGTGAAAAATGACAGGTGTACTGTTCATAAGGAGGTGTGGAAAAATACTAATGTTGAAAATCTGGAGTGAAAATATTACAAATTTGCGGAGTTATGAGGGTGCATGGAAACTGCACTACGCACCCTCGTAACACAGTCATTTTATGGACGTTCGTCACCATATTTTCAACATAGGCATTTTAGGACCTCTGCTTATGAACAGTGTCACTGTGATTTTTGTAATGTATCCCAAACACTGATTTCCCACAGTGACCGTGCTATTCTGCTCCCAAAGTGCAAAAACACATTTTGGCTAGGATGTGAAAAGTGACAGCTATACTGTTCATAAGCGGTCTGCAAAAATGCCAATGTTGAAAATGTGGAGTGAAAATATTACAAATTCGCAAAGTTATGAGGAAGCGTGAAAACCACACAACACATGCTCATAAAACAGTAATGTCTTGGAGTTTTTTCAGCAAATTTGCAACATTGGCTTTTTCAGAGCCCACTTCATGAACAGTGGCATGGTCATTTTGTTAATTGGTCCCAAAAGGTGATTCCGCGCAGTGACCACAAAATCAACTTTCGGGACCTAATAATGCCATGACAGTGACTGTATTCATGTGGAGGGGTTCCAATAACTCCATGTTGAAAATTTGGTGGCAAAAGTCCAGAAAATGGCTGAGATATCCACATAAGTTGAAAACCCCCTATTTATGCCATTATACAGCTTACCGGCATTTCATCAGTTCACGGTCAGCTTTGAAGAGTGCAGACGTGTTCCTGGTCCACCGATGATTGTTGCACCATGATCCGGAGGTAAGTATGGAGTGAGGGGGGTGTGGGGAGGTGGGGTGCGCAGAGGGTGGGTGCGGGTTGTGGGAGAGGGCACGACAGACTGCGACGGACCATTTTCTTTATTTCAGGGATAAAAATAATAAAAAGGACGTCATGGGAGGTTTTTTTTTTTCAGGCTTCATTTGTGCACAGTGGGATGGATTCCTAGTGTTCTGCCTGCTTTTTGGGGAAGGGGGGACTTAAGCTGATGGGGATTGGGCCCCCCACCAGCAAATAAAGACTGTTTGGGGGGGCATGATGCCAAGAGGGATTGGGCACCCCCTCGGGACACAACAAATGGGGTGGGGGGACATTATGCCAATGGGGAGTGGGTTCACCCATTGGTAAATAAATTGGGTCATTGGCATGCCAACAGGAAGATTGGACACCCCCGTTGGCTTACACAGGACTGTGAGGTGGTGGCATAGCCACCGCCATGTTCACAGAAATGTTACACCAGGCAAGGTACCGCCTGCAATAATGGGTCTCTCCCTCATTGCAGTGGAATTGCTAATGCTGCAATGATGAGGCAGCCCCTCGTTGCAGCTGCCAAATCATTTCAAGTTGGTGGCACTTCTACAGAACCAGTGTCATCAGGATGCTGGACCTGCATTGGGAGCACACCGCTAAGCCCACAAAATGCAGTGCTGGCATTGGCCGCCAAACTGCCACACCTCAACAACCCGCTTCTCTCCTAAGCTGCCGCATAATGTTTCTTGTGCCTACGCGCAAGCAAACATAAAAATGACATGGCGCTCCTTTACTTCAGTGCTGTTTTGAAAATATAGTTGTTTAGCAAGATATGTGATAAATTACCATGTACAGTAAATCTCAGTGATATTGTGCTGCTTATAAAAAACTGAATTAAGGACTGAAGCACAACCAGGGGTTATATTGCCATCTGTAATTCTAACCCTAGGGAGTCATAAAATATGAAGCATAGCCACGTGTTTGATGCCTCTAGAGTTAGATTACCAAAGCCCAACCCAGGCAGTGCCTTAATGCTAACATTGAATTAAACAGTAAACATATTTTTACAATGATTGCATTTTATAGCTAAAATTAACATTTTTATTTTGTGAATGAGGATTTCTAACTTTAAGGAACCCCTTTTAAAATTCTATCAGCCAATCAGAATGTTCCATGTCTAGCCCTTGTTTTATAATGGTCAATACACTATAGTCAGTGTATTGAAAGCCTTTGCAAACTGTTGCACAAAGGGCTGTGTGCTAGCACTAATTTGGGTGAGGCACAAAAGGAGGTATTTTGGAAACTTCATGCTAATGCTCTGGCTGTGCAAAGGCTCCCTGTATATCTCACGTTAGCTCAGGGTAAAGCAAAGCCATAATCCTGTGCCTAACACAAATCAGAGGTGTCACTACATATGTCAGCCCCCAACACACACACATTGAAGTTTGCAAGGCAAAAACACCATAGCACTGAAGTGCTGAACTGTAATATTGGTGCATAAAATGCTAATGACCCTGCACACATACATAGTACTACAATCCCCTTATGATAAACCTACCAGCTCATGTGTCATCATTAAAATGTCCAGTGGTCCCCACCACACTGACCTAATCCCAGTTATAGAAGTCCCTAGTATCCAGTGCAAGGGCGTAGCTACAAGGGTGCAGGGGGTGAAGTGGCACCCGAGCCCATGAGGGTTGAGGGGCCCAAATCAAAATTTTGATGTTTATTCAAAACTGGGGAGGGGGCCCTATAACATCGCCTTGCACCCAGGCCCTCTGGGAATTTGCTACACTACTGTTCCAGTGGTCCCCAGTCTTTCAACTTATCCCCATTATAGATGTCCCTAGTATCTGGTGGCCCCATACCAGTCTAGTAACCTGAGTCCTGGTGTCTTTTGCGATCCCCACCCTCCAGAACCCCTCATCCTCCAGCCCAGTGACAGCAGCTTGCACACACCCTCTGCTCACCTCCATGGCTAGTCACTGTGACTTGTGACTCCCAGATGCACTTCTAGATATACCAGGTGGGGGACCACTGGACAGCAGGGACTTCTGTAACTAGATCAAGTGAGGTAAGGGGGACCAGGGACATCTATTTTGGGGGGTTGTAAAAAAGGGGGGGGACAACCAATCACCAGGGACTTCTATAATGGGGATTTGGTGAGGAAGAGGGGGCCACCAGACATCAGGAATGTTATGGCAGGGAATGGGGAGGGAGGAAGAGTCTGTGCTGTTAAAATATGCTTTTTGAAAGCCTAACTAGCACTGTGCAAACAGGCTTTTAGCCCTTCCAAAAAGTTTACAGTGTGATGTGCGTCCTTTTATGCTCACCACTTCCTCACATTAGCATGTGCTCCTGGGTTTATTAGTGCTAATGCACTACAAAATGTGGTCATGAACAATAACTGTGCCTTTGGATATGACACTTGTCATGCTAATAAACTCTCCAGCATGCTAAGCACTGTTATTGAAGGCAAAACCATGTTTATATCACATTAACTATTTTATTAGAATATGCTGCCCTATATATTTTCATTCATTTTGGACAAAGATATCTTGTACAGAAAAATAAATCCCAGTCTGCAGTTACCCAACAGTTAGTATTTATTTATTTGTTTTTTGTTAACCAGGCAAGCACAGTAGGCAAATACTGCTTATTTTCAGGTGCGACCCTGGAGATTACATAACAGAGTCACAAGGTGATACATACAGTAGAATACATTATAAGTACTGGTAACCCCCCCCCCATCACACTGTTCACAAGCCTCTGTCAAATGCCGTAATATCCCTAAAATAATTTTTTTTAAATTATGAACATACAAAATTTGCCAGCAGATAAAGGCCTAGAGGTCTGTCAAGTCTGCCTGAATGTGCAGCTAGCACCCCTTATTCTGCAGCTGCCCCTCCCTTCCACCCTTCGCCTCCATTGACCCTCCCCTTGTCCTGTCCCATCCCCTTTTGAAGCAGTCCACTGTTCTACTGGATACCACTTCTGCAGGTAATACATTCCACCCAGCTACCACCATCTCTGTAAAAAAGTGTCTCCTCATCTCTCTCTCCTGAACCTTCCTACCTCCAGTCTGATATCATGGTCCCTGGTGTCCCTCCCCTCCCTTACTTTGAACAGCCCCTCTGTACCTGTCTTGTTTATTCCTTTCATGTACTTAAAGGTTTCAATCATGTCCCCCCGTCCCTCCTCTCCTCAGCGAGTAAATGTTCAACTCCCTCAGCCTCCTGTCATATGATAAGTCCCCCAGCCACTTGATCATCTTTGTAGCCCTGCACTGCACCCACTCCAGTAACTTAATGTCCCTCTTCAGATACGGGTGCCAGTACTACACGCAGTACTCCAGGTGCAGTCTAACTAATGACCTATACAGTGGCAGAATCCTCCCCTCCCACCTTGAGGATATACCCCTTGCAATGCAACCCAGCATTTTGTTGGCCTTTGCAGCTGCATTCCTACATTGTGCCGAGTTGTTCATTGACCCTGTGATGAGCACCCCCAGATCCTTCTCATCCTCTGTCTGGACTAGCTCCACTCCCCCCAGCTGGTAACTCCTCCTTGGGTTCTTCACCCCAAAATGCAGCACCTTGCAATTTTTGGCATTAAACCCCAGTTACCAGGTGTCTGAAAGGTTTTAGGCTTTGCCAGATCATCCTGCAACCCCTGCCATCCCCCTAGGTCATCCACCACTGCTCCCATCTTGGTATAATCAGCAAACAGACTGACCTTGCTCTTGATGTCCAATGATATGTCTGCAATGAATATCCCAAACAACACTGATCCCAACACCGAGCCCTGAGGAACACCACTCGTCACTACCCTTGGGTGTGAGAGCTCCCCACCCACCACCACCCTCTGTTGCCTTTCCTGAGGCCAGTTCCCTACCCATCTCACCAGCTTTGCACCCACCCCAGTGCCTTCTAATTTACTTCCCAGCCTCCCATGCAGCACCGAGTCGAATGCCTTACTGAAGTCCAGATACAGGACATCCACTACATGGCCCCATCCAGTTGTCCAGTTACCCAGTCATAGAACTCCACCAGGTAGGTTTGGCAGGATCTGCCCTGTATGAAGCCATGCTGTCTGCTGTCCTGTAGTCATTTGGCCTCTAGGAGGGCCACCAGCCTCTCCTTCAGGATAGTTCCCCGGTTCATCCTTGGGGCCACTCTTGTGGAGGGGCACCACATGAGCCATCCTCCAGTCCTCAGGTAAACACTCTGAGTGTAGTGAGGCATTAAATAGGTTTGCCAAAGGTCCCACAAAGACCTCTGCCAGTTCCTTCAGTACCCTGGGGTGGATGCCATCTGGGCCTGGTGCCTTGTCCACCCTCAGTCCCTTCAAACCCTCCCAAACTCTGCCCTCCAGGATTTCCCCATCTGTCACCCCCCTCCATTTCTGCCATTCCTCCCCCTTTGGGTATCACCCCCCTCTTCTCCTTAATAAATACTGAGCAGAAGTAATCATTTAGCACTTCTGCCTTATCGCACCCTGCTTCCACCCAACCCCCCCTCCTTACTAATCCTTACTATGTGATCCTTACAGCTCCTTTTCTCCTTGATGTACCTAAAGACGTCCTCCCCCTTCTTAATGCCTTGTGCCAACCTGAGCTCCATAGATGCCTTGGCTCCCCTTACTGCCTGTGTCACCTCCTTCGATTCCATCAGGTACTCCTCCCTGCCCCCCCCCCTGTTTTCTTGCACCTCCTAAAAGCAGCTCTTTTCCTCCTTACCTTTTCCATGACCTCCTTGCTCAACCAGCTCAGTTTCTTAGTCCTAGCCTTCTTGATCTGGGCCTTGCAGCAGGTTTTGGTTGCCTCTACTATCCCCAGCTTTATGAGCTCCCACCTCTGGTTAGTGCCCATACTAGGTTATATCCTGGCCAGGTGCCCTTTTACCACTTTCCCCATCCTCCCAAAGTTGGCCCTCCTGAAGTCCAGCACTCTTGTGCCAGATTCCACTCCTTCCTTGCCCATATCCAATGTGAGCCATACTGAGCAGTAGTCACTCCCTGACAGCAGTTCTTCTACCGTAAGTTCTCTCACAAACTCCCCATTTGCCAGCACAAGGTCCAAAGTATTCCCTAACCTGGTTGGTTCACTGACCATTTTCAGCAGGAAGCTGTCCTGGAAGGCATCCAGCAGTACCTGCTTCCTTCTATTCCTGGTAGTTGGGGCACTCCTGTCCACTCCTGGCATGTTGAAGTCCCCCACAGTTACCACACCACTCTTCTCGTAGGTCCTCCTGATCTGTCCCGCTACTTCCCTGTCTAACTCCTCCATCTGAGAGGGCAGCCTGTACATCACTCCCATTCTGAGAATCCTATTCTTGGAATCCTGGATTTGCATCCAAAGTGATTCCGTACTACCCTCTTCCCCTTCCTCCTTTACACACTTCAGTCCTTCCTTCCCATATAGTGCCTCCCCCCCCCTCCTTTCCCAATCACCCTGTCCCTATGAAATAACCTGTACCCTGTTCCTAGTCATTGTAGTGGGTGGCCCATGTTTCTGTGATGGCTGCAATGTCCACCTCTCCCTCTGCCATGAGCACCTGTAACTCGGCAGTTTTCCTCCCAAGGCTCCTAGCATTAAGGGTAACCACCTTCCACCCTCCCTCATTCCCATCCTGCCCTCCTTTACTAGCATCACCAATAGTACTTGCCATTTGTCCTTTGTCACTGTTATAGGGGGTAAGCTCATATGGTTTCCCAACCTGTGGTCTCTGCATGTCTCTTGCCCACTTGCCACCCCCCGCTCCTAGTTTAAATTCCAAACTTCCTCTATGTACTCCTCCATCCTCTGTTTCCAACACTTTCTTTCCCTCCTCACTCAAGTGTAGTCTGTCCTTGGCATAGAGACTACTGTCCTCCCAGGTCCCTCCCCACACCCCCAACAGCCCATACCCTTTAGCATGATACCAGGTTCTTAGCCATCTGTTAAATTCCTCTGTTCTCATCTTTCTTGTTGTGCTTGCCTTGGGCACTGGAAGTATCTCTGAAAAAGTTACTAATCTTCCTGTCCCCTCACATAATTGTCCTAGTTCCTCAAACCTCCTCTGGACTATATCTACTGTCTTGTCAGCCAGGTCATTCATCCCAAGATGTATAATTAATTGAGGCTTGTCCCTACCGCTTCTAGCATATTTCAGAACAGATTGTCCCACCCTTTCTGCTGTCATTATTATTTATTTATTATTATTATATTTTTTTTTTATTTTAGTCTTTGGTAACTGGGTAAGGCCCACTAGGTACAAGTGCCTGTTTTCAGAGATGATCTGGGAGCACTATTACAGTGTTCTCAAAATTGTATGTTTCAGTAACATGTCCTTAGGCATCAGTTATTTCTAGCACACCACCTCATTGGCTCTTGGTCTGTGCATGGGCGGCCCCAACACTTGAAGAAACATGGCATCTCAGCTCCTCCATTCCTGAGGAGTTGCGCTAAACATTTGCCTCTCACTCTGCTTTCAAGTAGCTTTTTGATCTTTTTTCACTATTCATCTGGTTGATCCTGCCTTTACAACTCAGAAAAGCTATCTGGTTTATCTTGCTGTTGGAACATTTCAGACAACACTTTGGTAGACAGTGAGTCAGACCAGGGATGGACCATGGTTCATTGACTACTGTCTACCTATTGCACTTCCCATCTGGATCCACTGTGCATCTTTAAAAAAAAAAGTCTCTAGAAAGAGACAGAGTGTGTGTGTGTGTGTGTGTGTGTCTTGGCAGACCTGCTTCACATTCACTCCCTGTCTCTGTCTCTGTCATTTCAAGTGCTGACAGAAAAAAAACTCCCTGCACCAGTAATTATAAAAAATAAAGGCTATGCAACTGTGTGTTATGGATTTTTTTTGTTATACATCGGTGTGTGATGACCTCACAAACCTCTCAAGCTTCACTGTCTGTCAAGGTTTAAAGGCCATCACACACCTTGGGTGTGTAAAAAAATCCATAACACGCAGTTGCATAGCCATTATTCTCTATGTAATACAATAGGCAGTGTATGGAGGAGACATCATAGGTGGGGAATACAGGCAACGCTATACAATTAATTAGATCATCATTATGGTAAACAGTACAAAAGATATGCAAAGAGTTGTGAAAACATAGATACCATTATGATACTTTGTAGGCAGTAAAGTTTGAAAGCTTTGGGTTTATAGTAACTCTATGTTTACCGTACTTGAAAGAAGCACTTATAAGAATATTGTAGAAAGCAATGAGGATCTGAACACTGAGTGTCATAAAATGAAACAAGAACAGATGGAACTCTTTAACTGAAACTTAGTATAAACCATTCTCTGTGTTGATTGAGCTCCTGAAACACCACAGGCTTCCAGCAGCAGCTCTGTGTTATATTTTTTAGATATTAGAATGCATATTGATAGGCTTGGAGACTGATGATCTCACCTAATAAATTTTATTAAACTAATTTAAAACCATTTACAGCCAACACCATTTTTTCCAGTACTTTGCTATCCCTGGGATGCTTTTTATATCTTGGTGATGAACCTTATTAATTAACACTTTATTTGAAACTAGTATCAAATCTGCATCTGACTAGTGGAATCAGTTATATACCGTAATGAAGTAGTACCGCCCACCACATCAGACCAGCAAACAATAGTTTCTTTGGTGTAATCAGAATTTTAAAAGGGAACAATTGACATATTTCTTTGGACAAGGCTAACTCCTTAACCAAATTGTTACTCTTTAAAAAGTGCACCCCTGCAGCAGCTGATGTGTTGCAATGTTCTAGAAGTTCAACAGACTAAACACTAGCTTCTAATCTAATGTTTTCAGTGCCTTATTGAGAACCACTTGTGGAAGAGGTTAAATTAGTGAAATTGCATTTGTAATATGTAGTTTCTGTACCTATCTCCCAACTACATGAATATGATGGCAATATAATACAATGTTATATTTTATGGTATCTTTCATACAAATGCTTACTCAAAATGCTTCAGATTGAAAACACAAATCCAAAATGAAACAAAAAGCACAGAACACTCCCTCTTTTTGACTTTGGGCCCCCTTTACTTCAAAATGCTTCAAGCAAAGTTACAGGGAGGCTCAACACTGCTGAAGACATCATCTGTTGCTCTGACCTATCATCTCCCTTTCACACTGACCACTGTATGCTATATGCCTGGCTGCTGTGATGTCCCCTTGCTGCCTGCATGTGTTTTTTGCTTAGCTCTTTTTTCCCAGTCAATAAAAAAAAGATTGTCTAACTGATCAATCCCTGTGTTGCCCTAGTTACTCTTCCATAACTGTGCTTTTGCATACAAAGCACTGTCCTAGGGACCTGAGGTCCTCTGACCAACACCTGCTGACAGTCGCAATGTAGAGACCATTCAGTGACTCCAAAGCTTTCTTCCTTTCTGCCACTAAGACTTGGAGCAACCTCCCTACTTCCCTGTGACTCTCCTCCACCAACTCCACATTTAACTTACATCTCAAGAAACAGGTATTGACACAAAGCACCTATCAGTGTCCCACTTGATGTACATACATGACCGTGCCAAGATGTATTAAGGTGTACATTATGCCGCTTATGCCCACCTGTGCATGTACTATGTTATATTGGCCAGAGTTTTGCCCGAAGATGGGCCCTGGCCTAGTGTACTTGCCCAGAGGAAGGAAGGAAGGAAGGAAGGAAGGAAGGAAGGAAGGAAGGAAGGAAGGAAGGAAGGAAGGAAGGAAGGAAGGAAGGAAGGAAGGAAGGAAAGTTGGTTTTCATGTGGTATGTAATAGATACAAGGTAGTTTCAACATCATGGGATGTAATGCACTGCTCTGCAAATTTAAATTCCACCAGTGAAATTTGGGTAAAATTAGTTGCTTCTGTTACATTTTGCAAACTGTGAATGAAATGTTCATGAACTGATGCCAAAATTGAATTTTTAGTCTCTTCCATCTAATTTTACAGCCACTCATTAATATTTCATTAAATGTGGTACTATCCAGGCAAGCTTACCACTGCTAGGGGTCTCTTGAAAGAGGGAGGGGCTTCTTTTTCTAGCCAGCTAGAGGAGCAAAGAATGTCTGCATGCTCAAGATAGTCAGCAGCTGTGCCAGGAAGAAATGGGTGACTAGTCAAAAGAATGCACAGAGCAGTCAGAGGGGCTTTAAACTGGAGGATAGGGGAGGCGGCAAGTGCAGGGGATCACCAGTGGCAGGAGACAGAAGTATGGTTCACAGAAGCAGGAACAGTACAGCTGGGTAGCATAAAACAGTAGACTTCAGCTGGAGCAAGGAAACACAGAGGGGCAACAATTCTCACTCAAATGCAGGCCATGTAAGAATCACAAAAAGCTAGGACTGGGTGAAATTCATCTTCTGCTTCAGAATTCAGGCAAACTGATGATTCAGCTTCCATGAAGTCTGCGAAACCTTCATGAAATTTTGACAAAATAAAATTCCAGTGACTGCCTTAACTATTTGTGCAATTTGCACTGAATGTGGTATGTTTGAATTCCTCCACCTAATGGATGTGTGTACCAAGTTTCAGATATACAGTATATCATATACAGTATATCAATGGATCTGAGTTATATGCAACCAAACAGTTGGACATTTTTTCCATAGAGGTTGACTTTTCAGCCCTGTCCCCTCCTCCCCAACTGATGACTGCTTCCCCAAGGAGCTCACTTGTTCCATTAAGTTCCCCCACAGCTTTTCCCTATGACTCAGCTGGAGGAGGGAGGGATGGACATCCTCCACACCTGTCAATAATCAGGTCCAGGTAGCAGCTTGGGTCAGAGACAGGGGTCAAGGCTTCATTAGGCTGCTGCCATCATTTTCCATGTTCTTTGCCCCTTCCCTGCAACAGTGCACATATATGTGCATGTGGAGGCACTCACACATCATTCAGTTGTGGCCCCACTCTTTGTTCTGC
Source organism: Neoceratodus forsteri (assembly GCA_016271365.2). Taxonomy (NCBI): domain Eukaryota; kingdom Metazoa; phylum Chordata; order Ceratodontiformes; family Ceratodontidae; genus Neoceratodus; species Neoceratodus forsteri. The sequence goes on along the minus strand of CM028129.1, from coordinate 1,395,413,138 downwards.
CCAAGCTGCACTGCCACCAGATGTCCACCTGGTGATAATCTAAGACTGAGCCAGCAAGCCTCACTACATGTGGAGAGCAGTTTGTCAGACACTCAGTCCTCTCTTTCCCCAGCTGAGTCTCAGCAACCAGAGCTCATTCCCTAACTTGGGTCATCAGCTTGGTAGGAGGTAAGGTGCACAGTGACTTAGAGTGCCATGCCTCTGGGCCATCTACATTTGGATATTTTTAAATGAAAGTTCATAAGTACATAAACTGTGTATCTTGAAATCCCTATAACCTTAAAACTAGAGAATGCAATGTCAACAGTTTGGGTATGTTCAAAGATACTCAAAAGGAAGGTATGTGTTTTGACTTTCTACTGTCTTGCTGTAAGGAGGGCCAAGTTGTAAGCAGCCAAGCACTGCAAAATAACATCAGTGATTAAAACTGAATTTCAGCTAGTCTTGCTGGCACAGTGGTACTGCTTCCACTTGCTATGCTGATGACCCGGGTTCAGAAGCAGAGGCCAGCTGTGGGGAATAAGCATCTGTAGGACTGCTCTACTCCTGTAGGGAGAGGGGATGGAGCACAGTGCTTGTCTGTCCCCTAGGCAAGCTGGGGTAAAGACAGCACAGGCCAACATTCAGGGGGCATGTGGTACGTGCCAATGTATGTCATGTGGGAGTGCCATACATGTGTCATGTCACCACTGCATGCCATGCCTCTCAAAGGATGATAGGGAGGAAAAAGCCAATGGTGCTGACCACCATAGTCCTTGTACTCAAGCAGCTGGGTATGCAGCCAAACTGGATATGGTACATGGTGGGGTTAGAGAACCCCACCACAGGGCAAGTCCTGTGGGAAGATGGCTGTGGGAAGTCACAGTGAACATTGGGGTTATGAAGCTGGCGCATTCGGTAGATGGGAGCTGACCAGGAAGGAGAAAAAGAATAATAGTAAAAAAAGAAACATTTCATAAGCTTTTGTGAAAATGTGTGAATTTTTTAATAATTTTGCGAAAGTCGTACAGTATCTATAAACTTTACCCAGTCATACTCTTGACCTGCCATGGAGGAGAAAGGAAAAGTCTTGGTAGAATAGTAATAAGGTAGCATTCATAGGGGACTCCATAGTAAATGTACAGTGGTGCTCAGCGTCATGTAAATGTGTGTCCATCAGTATCTTGAATAAAGAACCATCAAAAATAGTCAAGGCTTTCACTCTGTGCTTGCCCGTCTTCTTGCAATTTGCCAGCTAACTCTAAACTACTCCATTGAATGTTGTGACATTTGACAGTCCCTTAGAACTCTTAACAAAAAATTCAACACGCCAGTTTTCAAGTCTCTAGCTAAAAGGAGCAAAGTCAGAACTAAATAGATTTCCAACATTTCATGTAATTCTGAAAATTTCCTACAAGTTAAATTTTCTAATTTATTTTCCAGCCCTAATTTAATGATTGTTCAATGGTTAATTAATTACAGCCAAACAGTGAGAGAGAGAGAGAGAGAGAGAAAACAAGGAGAGAGAAAGAGAGAAAAAGAGAAAGATCAGGAAGGTAAAAGAGAAAATATAGGCTTTTAGGTGAAATTTTATAGGCAAAAAAAGTATAACATTGAATAAATTACACAACAGTAAAAGATTTTCATAAAAAGAATGGCATATTCACTGGCATGTTCACATATTGCCTCGAACCCAGCATAAAGCATTTATATATTTATTTATTATATACACAGGCATAATTTTCAAAGATTCTATGCCCAACATAATAGAAAACAATTACAGTGAAGTAGTACTACTCAATTTTTATTTATTTATTTATTTTTTTTTATTTTGTTTTTGTTAACCGGGTAAGTGCGCTAGCCAACAAGTGACTATTTTCAGGCACGACCCGGGAGGTACAATTACAAAACACCATGATACATAAGAGGATACATAAGGCAGGATACATAAGCATGATAGCAGGAATACATAGGAGAATATACAAAGCAGGATACAAATGCAAAGGACGATATACACACAGTGTAGTTAAGTATAGAGCCAGGATAAAAATACATGTAATCGGTAGTTTAAGAATAAGGGGGATAGGTGGAGAGGACAGGTGTAAAGGTAGAGCAGGAGAGAGAAGGCAAGGAAGGGGTGGGTGAGCAGCAAGAAAGGTGAGAGACAGGAGGAAGGTAAAGGTGACTCGTGCGCTACGCGGAGAAGATTGCTAATAGACCGAGACGGGCCACAGGATCGGCAGGAGAGACGGAGAGGTGTGGGGAGAAGGACAGTGAAGGGAGGGAGGGCAGGGGAAAGGGGAAAGTTTGCTGGGCATGGAGCCAAAGGGAAACGAAAGGAGGAAGGTCGATGGATGGAATGCACCTGGAAGGAGTGCAGTGACACACAGAGGGAGGGGACAGGAGGAATGGCAGTAAAGTGGCATAGGCAGGTAGAGTAAACCTATGTCCGAGCCAATGAATCAGGGAGATGGAAGGAAAGAGAGGGGAGTCACGGTAGGGTGAAACTGGTGGAAGGCAGGGGAAGCTGGCAGGGAGGGGTGCAGAGGGTAAAAGAAGGGTAATACAGGTGAACGGCCAGTTACGGCATCAGCGGTACAAGGTTACAACCTACGGCCGGGTCCGTGGAGCCGAAAGATGATAAAAGAGGAAGAGAGGTAAGAGGGGTTGTGGCAAGTTATGGCATTGGTGGTGAAGGGTTACAACATACAGCCGGGATGGTGGAGCTGAGAGACGGCATGGAGGGGAGTAGAGGTCGGTGAGGGGAGGAGTGAGGTGGTAAGTTACGGCATGAGCGGTAATAGGTTATAACGTGCAGCCGGGACGGTGGAACCAGGAGACGGCAAGGAGGGGAGAAGAGATGGTTAGAGGAGTGAGGTGGCAATGAGCAGGAGAAGGAGGGCAGGAGGAAGGGGGTGGTAATGAAGGGATACAAGAGAAATGGCCAAGGGGAGGGAAGAGAGACTAGTAAAGGGTGCATGAAAGGAAGGTGAGGAAAAGAAATGAAGGTAGGAAAAACAGTACAGGGTGCGAGGGCAAGCTAAGTGGCCAGGAGGTAAATGAATAACTTTACAATTGGCATCAGAACACAAAATTATACAGCATCCACTAACAGTAAACATACTCAAAAAAAACCAAGAGGAAAAGCGCAAGTGCATAAAGTACATAATAGGGGAGTGGGAAGAGCAAGTAATGAGCAGGGGGATCAGGTGGGATCAAAACAAACACATTTGTCCATTGAGGTGAGGAAAGTTCTGAGGTTGTGCTTAAATGCAGTGTGGGAAGGAGCATTCCTTAGTTCCTGAGGCAACAAGTTCCAATAGTGAGGGGCAGCATAGCTGAAGGATCCCGTGCCCTTTTTGTAGGCAGAGAGAATATTTAATAAGGTTTGTCAGCTGATCTAAGGCCCGTGAAGGTATAGCGGTTGGAGTAGTTTAGAGAACAGCTGGTTTGGATGTTCTGATGATGGTGTCCGAAAGGTTGTAGAGGTAGTATTGCCTGGTGGAGGAGGAGATAGCCAGCCAAGGTCTTTGTATAGCAGACAATGATGCTTCAGGTGTGGCACTCTTGGCTGCATACCTGCAAACATTGTTGAAGGTGGTGTCCCATTGATGCAGGGCAGTTTGTTGGCTATAGATAGGATGGGACCACCATAGGTAAGGGTTGGCAATAGGATTCCTCTAGCAATTGCCAGTTTAGCGCAGGGGTAAGCAGGTAGTTGGTCCTGTAAGCAGCTCCAACTTACAATTGACAGACTTAAGTTTCCTGGATGTGCAGTTTTAGGTCCAGAGTTTGGTCAAGGTGAATGCCCAAGTAGCGAAATGAGTTGACAGACTCCAGAGGGTTACCATCGATGTCAGGTACAGAGAGAGATGGGCAGGACCTTAGTTTGTGAATGGATCCAAATAACATGGCTTTAGTTTTGTTGGGCGTTAAGAACAAGGCGTTGAGTGTGTGGCGCTGCACGGTGGAAGTCCATGGTGAGGGCAGCATTCAGGTTGATGATATTGTCAGAGTGCGCATAGATGACCAGGTCATCTGCATGCAGTAGTAGTGGCCAGAGGTTACTACATCAGGAGATTGTTTACAAATAGTGAAAAAAGGAGAGGACCAAGTATGGAGCCCTGAGGGACATCAATATTGATAACTGCATTGTGAGAGATCACCGCGTTGAATTTTCACCGCCACGTCCTGTTGGCAAGGTAGCTGTTGAACCAAGTAGTGACAGGTGAGAGAAGCCCAGATTTCTGAGGGAGGAAAGTAGTAGGTATGGTCAACAAGGTCGAACGCTTTGTTAGGTCGATGAAAACAGCTCCTGTTAGCTTCCTTTATCCATGCTGGTAAGAATGTCAGAAGAAAATTTTGCTAGTGCAGTCATGGTGCTGTGGTGTTTTCTAAAGCCGTGCTGGGCTGCGTTGAGTAAGCTGAGTTTCTATGTATTCGTTAATTTGGGTTGAGACTAGCTTTTCAAGGATCTTGTTAAGGACTGATAAAACAGCAATAGGTCTGTAGTTAGGCGTGTGTCATTTTGCTGCCTTTTTAAACACGGGGAGTGATTCTGGCGGCCTTCAGATTTCAGGGACAACGCCATTGGAGAGGATAGGTGAATATTCTAGCTATAGGACCAGATATGAGGTGAGCAGCCATCTTTAATAACCGAGGTTCCAGTCCATCAGAGCCAGTGCTGGTGTTATCCGAGATAGCCTTGAGCAGCTTGAAGACTTGATGCCAGGAGACCGCTTTGAAGTAGAATAGGTTAGATGAGTTAGGTGAATCACCAGGGAATGTGGAGTTCAGTAGTGTGGCAGCAGATTTGGGGGAAGCTGTGTAGGCAGATAAGTCGGAAAACAATAAACCAATACAGAACAGATAGAATAGCAACAGATAATAAGTTACGTTCTAATTAGATTCATTTAAAGCAGGCTTGTACAGAAAGCAGTTTGAGTAGTGATCTTTTAAACAGAGCAAGTTTCACCATATTAAATAGTGTGTTCCATAGTTCATTCAGCCTACCGACTCTCCTAACAGCAAAGGAGCACTGACCCTGTTTTGCCCTACAGAAGGATATAGAGAATAATGTATGGGCATGCATTGGTAACCGGTTTGTTAACTGGCGAGAGGTTGTCATCATGACCATGTAAACCTCGAGAGTGAAGCTCGAGAGGTGTATGTTGCCATGGCAACTTTGAGCCTGTTATTCAAACTGGTTGCCGATGTATGACCATACATTATATTTTATAGTGTATGGCCATACATATAAATTTAAAAAATTATGCAGGATCCTTACTGTTTAAATTTTAGTCACCGCCGCAGTCATCCCAGGTCATGCTTTCACCACCGCGACCATTTCTGGGAGGCTCAGTCGTGTAGTGCACATGCACAAAGCGATCCCTGTTGTTAACCTATCGATGTGACGTAGCATCTATAGGTTAACAACATTGTAACGGACAGACAATGGTTAACAACCTTAGGAAATGATGATTTCCTAAGGTTAACAGGGTTCTACCATACACTGTAACTAAAATATGCCTTGTTGTGCTCTTGGTGCTGTACTGGTTGTCATTGTAATGAAGAATTTTTTTTAGATTGAGGGGATAAGTTCCAGTAGGACTTTTTTCCTTAATATGCAGGTTTGGAGAGCCAGCCCACTGGCACAGTGGTTGTGTAACTGCTTGTGATGCTGTCAACCCTAGTTCAGATGTGAGTTTGGGCCACTGGAGGGCCGGCTGGGGGAGGAGGAGGATAGGCATCCAAGTTACTGCTCTCCTTCTCTGTGGAGGGAAATTACACTGGTCATTGCATGCCTGGCCCCTAACGGTGAGCTGGGAAGGGGATCGCCAGAGCCTGCCATAGACGGGTTGGGGGGAGGGCAGATGCTGATGGCTACCTACAGGTGTGCAGGGCAGCATCACAGCATCATTACATGCTGCATCCCTCCTGGGGGAAACTTACAAGAAAGAAAAACATGCCTCAGGACCTCCTGGCTCAGCCGCTGGCCCCAGGCATAGCCGCTGCCATGAGGGTACCTTGGTGTTACCTCTCATGGGGTTGAAACCCCTTGATAGTGTGTACTCCAGTCTTGGGGGAAGCTGGGGGCAAAGCAATTGCTGGGGGGCATAAACTATAAATTAAAAAAATATATGCAGGTTTGGGACTTGGTTCTACTGGATATAGGTAGCCAATTGGTTTGAGTACATCACTAACAACTGTGGGTTAATTTGTCAGGACCCAAAACAAAATGGCAGACTTTATTGCAGATCACTATTATCCTATCCAAGACAGAATCACATGCTGCAGATTAGACTGTGAGGCCATAGTCAATGAGTAATAGTATTAAACTAGATGCAATCAGCTGTCTTGCTTCTTTGGTGAGGCTTTTTCCACGTGTGGGACAAAGAATATGGTATCTAAAAGTAGCCTGAAGTTTTTATAAATGTTAACTTGCTCCAATTTAGTCCCTTCGTACTGATATCAAAAGAAGATACTTTCTTCTTCTGCTAGTGGCTGGCAAAAAGAATGCTCTTATTATTTACTTATTTATTTAATTAGTTTTTGTTTACCAGGTTAAGCACACCAGACAAGTAAATGCTTGTTTTTAGGTACGACCAGGGAGAGTACAGCAGGGTACAGTATCAACGGAAGAATACATAATACAGGTAACAGCCAGTGACAGCTAGCTAATTAAGCAATAATGCACAACAGGGTGTATGCCATGCTGGGATAATGTCACACTTCAGGTCATTGGGCATGAGGCCGCAGGCTGAATACGTCCAATACCGAAGAAGTGAGATTAGCCTTGCATGACACACCCTGGAGGGCATTATTGCTATTATACAATGGCTTGTTATACAGAATAAATAAAAAATGTTTTAAAGATGTTTTAGTTAGTGTGGAGAAATATTACTGTTTCTTAAAAGAAGATGCAAACAACAAGGATGCAAACAATCAGTCAAGATGTTCACAGTGCTGAGACTAGACCCTTGATGTTGTACTGGGATAACATCACAGGTCCAGTCCAAGACTGACCAATCAGAGTCTAGGATTCTTTTTTGACATTGTATAAAGATAAATAATGAAATCATGAAACAAGCATGGATTAAAGTACAGAGATATACAGTATACAGTCAAATGTGACGTGTGATTTTATTATATGATTTTTATTACTCACATATACACCTTTGAGCAAGATGCTCATTTGCAAAGGTTCCTGATCAAAAATGGAGGTAAACATGCAATTCCACATGGCAGGAAAACCTGGGACTCAGGAGTCCATGTCAGGGGACTTTAATGAGGAACAAATAGGTCCGGGATCTGTTCGTCACAGTAACAGGCTGATGAATTCAACACATGCCTATGTAGGGTACGTTTAAAGAGCCCGTGTGAGGAGAAACTTCAAATTTCAAGGGGAAGGAAGTTCCAGAGCTTTGGCACAAAGATGGAGAAGGCTTGTTCCCCCATCTCGGATGCACATTTTGGGACAAATAGAACACCTGAGTCAGCAGATCTAAGAGAATTGACTCGTCATGGTGCCGGAGGAAGGGAAATGGTTGGGGCCAGAAATCTAAGTAATTTATCAATAAAGCAGCTAGGGAGTACGATTGGTTACCTATGGAGGAGAGCGAACACAGAGAGGCATAGAGGAAGAAGTGGCGTGTGAGGTAAGGAAAAGACAGGGAGACATGGCAGATGTTATTATAGGACACTTCCCACTTGTTAAGGGCTGATTTGGAGGCATGGGAATAGATAATTTGACCATGTTGCAGGTGGGGAGGGAGGATGCCCAGAGCCTTTGCAAGCCTAGCCTTGTCTATGAGGGAGCATTTGGCACAGTAGGCTAGGCCAAGCCTAAAGTTGACTGCTTCACAGGTCTGGGAGATATGGAGAAATCCAGGGCTGGGTCAAAGGTCATCCCAAGATATTTAAACTCTGTCACCATGGAAAGGGAGGACCCATCCATACAAAGGATGGAGAGGGGTGCAGAGCAAGACTGTGTTCTGGCTTGTGCACTGACAAGCATGGATTGGGTCTTTGAGGAATGGAGGATTAATGTATTTCTGATAAGCCACAAGTGGACCAGGGAGAAATGCCACTATACTGTCATTGAGAATGAACCATAGAGATAAGGGGAAAGCTAACATATAGCACAATATCGTCGACATATACGATGAAGGAGTAGTGAGCTGAAACAGAGGGAATGTCATTGATAAGAATTGAGAAGAGAAGGGGACCAAGTATTGATCCCTGAAGGACACATACATTTATTGGGGCAAGTAATGAGACAACATTGTTGAAGTGGACAAAGTGCTGTCTCCCAGAGAGATAGCTCTCAAATGAAGAGGATGCATGATGGGAAAGGCCCAAGGCAAGTAATTTGGAGTGGAACATTATGTGGCCAACAGTGTCAAAAGCCTTAGAGAGGTCAGTAAAAATGGTTCCAGTGATGGGACTAGCATCAATGGCACTTTTAATACTATTGGTTAGATGTGTCAGGGCAGTAGTGGTGCTGTGTCCCTTCTAAACCCATGCTGGTTAGATAAAAGAAGGTTGTGAGACTTGAGAACTTCAGTCAGTCAGGAGGCAACAGCACTTCCTAGCAGTTTACCGAGGATGGGAAGCAATGCAATTGGTCAGTAGTAATTTAGAGGCTTGGGTTCCTTTTTTTAAAGACTGGTATAGTTTTAGCAGTTTTCCAGGCATCAGGGACAATTCCAGAGAAGAGTGACAAATTAAAAATATGTGCAATAGGGTAGGCTAGGATTGGAGCCCCGAGATACAAAAGCTGAGGTAGGACCCCAGCAGGGCCTGTGCTGACACTATCAGGTAGGGACCATAAGAGTTTAAGAACTTCCCAAGGGGAAACAAGCTTTAGATGGAATATTGGATGATTTGCATGAAGGGAGATGGGAATGGACATCACACAGGACAGATTGAAGAGGCAGTGTAGTGCAGTGGTTTAAGGCTCTGAGTTTCGAACCTGGAGACCTGGGTTTGAATTCCACAGCCCCCATTTGCATACTGTATGACCCTGAGCAAGTCACTTAACTTCCTTGTGTTCCCAGGTCACACCTGTAAACAAGCTTTCAGCTTAGTGTGTCTCTCCTGGTTAAAAAAAAAGATGGGAGATCTGCAAAGTGAGAATTAAAGGCATTGGCAATGGTATCAGGATCATCACAGTGGATCTCATTAATTAGCAAGTTGTTTGTTGTGCTCATGGATGAGCAACATAGAAGGCCTTTTGTATGCCCCTAGAAACTCCTGGGATAATCAGAGGTGGCAGTTAACTGCTCCGAGCAAAAAAAGACTCTTAGCGTGTCCAGTGGCTCTTTTACATAGATTGCATAAATGCATATAGATATGCCAGTCAGCGTTGTTGGCTGTGTCTTTGTATTTGCACCAGCATTTATCCTTGGACTTAAACAGAGCAAGGTGGCTTCTATGCAATCATCTGGTAGGGATCCCCTTAAACCGTTTGTTAGTAAGAGGAGCAGATTTATTCTAAACTTGGGTCAACGGATTGGAGAAGACAGAGGAAAGAGTTTACCTCAGTGGAGAGTTTTCTTATGGTTGAGGGTCAAACTATTGTCTGAGGACCATTTTTCAATAGAATTAATGCTACATTGTAAATCATGGGCTTAATTTTAAAAGCCTGTAATTTGGCACAAGGTGCCTGCACCAAAAGGATTTGATGCAAGTGGCACCTTGCGCCAAACTTAGCAGGAATCCCAATTTTCGAATGCAGGCTGTGTCAAAATGGGGATGCCTTGCACCAAAGTCACCCTGCACCACCCTTGTAGCTGAAGTGCCAGTGATCCAAGTCACAAGGGGGCTTGCACCACAGCGGGGCTGCAACATCCCCTTAATTGGGATTTTAGAAGCCCGCCGTGGCCACAAGAGCCATAAGCTGGTCTAAGGGCCCTGTGCTACTGCCTCAGAGGGAGGCAAGTGGAGAGGCTGCAAGGTTGAGCTGGGGGAAGAGGACTCACTGGGGTGCGATAGGGGATGACAGGGGAATAGAAGCAGTGGGAGGATTCAGAGGTGGCATCTGGTGGAAGTGCCATGCCCACAGGGACATAACCAATCAGCCCAGGTACACAGGGGTCAGCACAGAGGGACCCTGTCCCAGACCCCAGGTGGCAACAACCCTGGCACCTACCCCTGCAGTGACACAGTGCTCCACTTTCAGCAGGTGACATTAACTGCAGGCTAGGGGGTGCAGTCAGTAGTCAGGAATGTTCCTCAGGCACCGTGGCATTCCCTTGGTACAGAGCACACCATATGGAGGCAGGCTGATGCCCAACTACACTGTTGGGGACTGTGTCACCTCTGGAACAGGCAGCAGGGCTGTTGCCACCTGGGGTCTAGGACAAGGTCCATCTGTGCTGACCCCCGTGTACCCAGGCAAATCAACTCTTTCCTTGTGGGTATGGCACCTCCTCTGGTTGTCACCTCTGAATCCTCCCACTGCTGCTGTTCCCCAGTCAACCTCTATGGCATCCCCACAGGTCCCTCTGTCCCTGACCCTGACATTGTAGGCATAGTCCCTCCACCATTGGGCAGTTCCACTAACGTTATGCTGGGCTGGGGGGTTATACTTGATATCATCCTTGATTTGGCCATTTCAATTGATTGCAGTATATAGAAAGCTACCTACCTTATGTATTATAATTTCATTAACTGAATAAAATGGATTTTTCCAAGGTTATGAAAAATCAGCAAAAGTATTGAGAGTTATAATGTATCTTTAGAGAAATATTGCACTATGATGCCTACCTAAAAAAGCAACCTTGTAAGTCATTTCAAGAGTCTTTGGTCTCACGGACATCATACTTATTTATACCTGCTTATGACGAAAGGGGCAGACATGATGGGCCTATGTCTCTTCTGCCTTTATGTTACAATGAACTCAACAGTCAGGCCCAGTGCCATACAAGAGTAAATCCAGCAGCTAAGATCTAACTCTCACAGTAAAATGTTATTTTACTAAATTATAAATCTACAGATATTCTCTCTCCAGTTATTAGCTACTCGTGCAGAAGCCCCTAGGCCCCCAGATGTTCCATTACAAACTTACTTCTTAGAAGGTCCTTAAGAAACAATAGGGCATCCCCTGCCAGTATAACTAACTCCTTCAGGCACTGGAGAAATTCAGTGTAAATCCTCATAGAATCAAATATACTGAAACTACAAAGATAAAAATATTCTTTTAACAGAGCCATTAAAGTAATCATGATGCAATTATTTATAAGTAATCAGACTTGATAAAGGGATTTCTCAAGAAAAATGTTAAGGAAGAACTGACCCATAGCCTGACAAAATTTGGGGATGCAGCTGAGGACTCTGGGCCTGGCTGACTTGATGGAATTTCTAACGTGCAGTATAACCTGCTTATTAAGGACAAATTGGTACTACAGACAATCTGGATGGGGTCCTTAATAGACAAGTTCTACTGTAATTTCAGAAGTTATTGGTCCTATGGGTTCAGACTGAATCAACTGTTTACACTATCAAATAACTTTTCAAGACGTCATTGAGAAACAGTGTGTATGCCCAGCACCCCCAACTGAGTCCAGCAGTCCAATTTCAGCTATTGTATCAAGCACATACTTTGTTTTCATACAGTAAAACTACCACAATTCATTCTTTATCGTAACAGTTAATCATTGGAGATATTTGAGAAGAGGTATTTGAGGCAAGGAGGGTTAGGTCTTTGCTGCTGTTCTTGCCTTAAAGTGGCACTGGGTTTGGCCATTTGATACAGTTAGAATCCATGGGACTAATGACTCCTGAAATGACTGTTAGATTTTACTCATCTTGGAAACTGTAGTTTCCTATCTAGATTTCAGATTGCAACTCTTCACAGTTTTTAAAGCCACAGTAAAATATTCAGTTACCAAGCAAGTTCTTTGATTTTATGTGATAGAACTATAGTATCTCACGTTTTTGCAATTTTTGTCACACAAATCTACTCTAGTAGCTCATACCACTTTGCCATGACTCATGGAAGGTGTATCCTAATCTATTTTATACATGTTAATTTTATTAATATTTAAAAAAATATAACATAGTTGACATCTTATTACATAATTAGAACAATAGCAACACATAATATGATTATTTGGTTAAATTAATGAACCACTTAAATTCAAACTATATAACATTTTCCATTCATTTCTTATTTAGAGCAGATGCATTTTCCTAATCATGTGAAATACAACCACTTTGCACTCTAACAGTACTTTCCTCCATTTAAAAAAAAATCTTTTATAGACCATGGGTGGGATATTCAGAAGGCTTGCGCATGGCGCAACACAGGTACACCATGCGCAACCCACTGATGTGCCCTGGCATGATATTCAAAAGGGGAAAGTATGTGGCACAAATCCCAATGCGCCGGGGCACATCAGTAATGTATGCAGTGCACATGGAGGCATGCCAGCGACTCCGCACATCCCGATATTCAGCCGGGTGTGCTGAGCAGATGCAGGCACAACCCCTACCTACGCCGCACACAGTTGACCCAAAAAAACATGGAACAACAGCTGGCCACCCACAGGTGAGCTGCCGTACTGCAGGGCGCAACACTGCAGTTGCCAGCTGTGGGTAGCCACCTGAGCTCCGGCGGTACCATCCATCTTGGTAGCACCCCCCCCACCTGATCATGATCATACGTTTCAATGAATAGCATTCCAATATCCCTGGTGGTCCAGTGGACCGCATCAAGCCCGATCGTGGGCATATGTATTAAAATAATAAAGTCCTATGTCCCTGGTGGTCCAGTGGACCACTTCCAGCCTGATCGCAGGCATACATATTAAAATAATAAAGTCCTATATCCCTGGTGGTCCAGTGGACCGCTCGCAGCCCGATCGCGGGCAGAAGCATACAAATAAAGTTGAAATCCCATCCCTGGTGGTCCAGTGGACCGCTCGCGGCCCGATCGCGGGCAGAAGTATACAAATTAAGTTGAAATCCCACTCCTGGTGGTCCAGTGGACCACTCGTGGCTCGATCACGGGCAGAAGTATACAAAAAAAGTTGAAATCCCACCCCTGGTGGTCCAGTGGACTGCTCGCAGCCCGAACATGGGCAGAAGTACACAAATAAAGTTGAAATCCCATCCCTGGTGGTCCAGCAGTACCCCCCACCCTCCCACTGAGCCCCGCAACCCCGCTCCCCCTAGTCAGCGGCAGGCGGCAGCTCCCCACCCGCAAGCCGCCCGGCCGTCCTCTGACTGACTGCGTAAAGTACAGCTGTACGCCCATTGGTCCACAGTGTACCGTACTACACAGTCCAGATATGTGAATGAATCCTAAAAAGGGGTAGTAGGAAGAGAGGACAGAGAAAAGGTTTTACATACTAAACCAGTATTTCTGTTCAATATTCATCATACAGAATGAGGCCCCTGCCAAAATGTGTCATCAGGTAAGAGTGGAAGGGGGAGAGAGTGTCAGCCAACTGTGGAGAGGCAAATATAGGAAGGATTTTAAGTGCTAAAGGTTGATGGATCAATGGGCCCATGTGGACTACATCCATGGATTCTGAAAGAAATAAGACATGTCCTAGCTGCACCATTAGTGGATCTCTTTAAGCAGTAGACATATTATACTTGGTTCTTAACAAAGCCTTTGACTCTGTCCCACATTGATGGCTGGTCAAGAAACAGAGCAACCTCAAGATAGGGAATATGATTGCTGGATGGGTTAGGAACTATCTAAGTTGGAGATCCCAGAGGGTTATTATTAAAGGGGAGTACTAAGGGTAGACACCAGTGGGGTGCCACGGGGATTGATCTTGGGCCCAGTCCTCTTAAACATCTTCATCTGTGACACTGAATTAGGGTTCCAGGGGAAGGTCTGCCTTTTTGCAGATGACACTGTGATCTGAGGAAAGGTAGACAGCAAGGAGGGGGTAAGAAATCTGAGGGAGAATTTAGAGAGGTAAAGAAATGGTACAGGGTATGGCAGTTGAAATGCAATACAAGGAAGTGTAAAGTAATTCACATAGGAGCCAGGAACCCCAAAACACAATAAAGGATGGGAATAGTAGGTAACAGAATGAATGAGGAGCAGGACTTGGGAGTGATAATGGTGGACAAATAGAAATTATCCACACAGCATAATAGGGCAGTGGGAAGGGCAAATAGAAGGCTGGGGTGTGTAGGAAGAGTAGTCAGCATTAGAAAGAGTAGGAAGGTGATCCTGTCCCTATACAGATCCCTCATTCAACTTCACTTGGAGTACTGTGCATAGTTTTGGCGCCACACTTAAGAAAGGAAAGAGACAGGGTTGAGGAGGCACATAGGATGGTAACCAAAATTACCCCAGGGCAACAAGAAAAACCCCACATGAAGAGATTAGAAGACCTGAACTTGTACACCCTGGAGGCAAGAAGGGGTGGGGGATATGATAGAGACATATACTGTAAGTATCTCCATGGAATTAGTAAGGCAGACTACAAGTAGTTATTCCCACTGAGTGGGAACACAGGTACAAGAAGAAACTCATTGAAGCTGGTGGGTGGGGGGTAGATTCAGAAAAGACATTAGGAGATGCTTTTTCATGGAGAGTGGTGGACAGGAGGAACAAGCTGCCAAGGCAAGTTGTGTGTGCTAAGACAGTAGAAGTATTCAAACATGGATGCAACAAATATGGCATGTGAGATGTGTTAGGATATCAGGGGAAGGGAAGGGGGGTGTGAAAGTGAACGTGACTGCTAGGGCCATCACACCCAACTCTAGGTAGGGCTAGGCAGACTGGATGGACCAACAGGCCTTTTTCTGCCATCAACGTCTATGTTCATTTGTTTCCATATTGACAATGGGCCCTATGCACACAGGGGTGAGAAATACATGCTGGAGGCACGTGTCCCATCTGTGAAGGGTCTCACCTGTGGACAGGTGCGCACCCAGGGGTATGCACTACCGGTGCACACCTGTCCATGGCCCCACCTCCCCTGGCATGTGGGAGCATGACAGGACAGATACAAGGACTGGGCGGGCATCCAATGGGATGCCTGACCCAGTTCACTGGTGGATCCTTGTGCCCACGGGCACAGAGAAATGGCTACTGCTGCACTGCACACAGCAACCAAGAAGTAGGCTGGGGCCCGGTTGGCCATCCACAGACCACCAGTTGTTGTCCATAGTCTGTGGTGGCATGGTGTGGGGGAAGGCATGCCCTATCTGACATTCGATGACTGGGGTGGCAGCATCCCAGAAGGCACGCAGACCTTATGGCAGGGGTTCCCCCTGTGTACTGTGCACCTCCCGCTCCCAATGCTCTATGGCTCTGTGAATGTTGTGGAGTACCCCCTTCCCGCCCCGACCACATTGCCCTCCACGCGGTCTGGAAGAGGAGGCTACACCTGCTATTGATGACTACTGTGGCTGGCTGCACAGGGAGCGCAATGGATGCAGAGTGGCTATGTGCCCCAGATATGCACATGTAGCCACTCTGCCCATTCGTGCATAAGGCTCAATGTAAGTAATATGACCTGACAGGGTGTGGGGTACTGGTGGATACCCACATGCCCAAGGGTGTGATAAGGCTTGATGCTGCAGGTGGAGGACCTAACAGACCCTGAAAGTGCAGGCATCCACAAATACCCTGCACCCTGAAGGGTCTTATTGCACTTAAAAATGGGTTGGGCAAATGTTTAAAAGAAATCTTTATAGAGGACTTCTGGTTCCAGTGCTGTCAATCCAGCACCTTTCAGAAGCATTAAGTTCACACACACACAAAAACAAACAAAACATCTTTAAAAAAACTATCTCTAAAAGATAAAAAAAAACACAACAATACAATAAAATATTGCTTAGAAAATGTAAATATGCCTGCACAGATGGTTTCTACCTGTCAGTCATTTGTTCTTCAACACACTCAGTAGGGTTGTTTGTCATGGAACATAAGGATTTACTATTCTGCGGTATGTCATCTAGTAGAATGCTCACTCCCCACTCCCACCCCTGAAGCATGGAATGTTAACATGGAATGCACAAATTTAAAATTCTGCAAAATTCCACTGATATACACTCACACAGATATATACATGTCCTATATAAAGTCAGAGGCTCCATTTTTTTCTGGGGCAAGGTTAGCAACAGAGATTGATTGCTCTGTCAAGCTGGTTATGCTATGAAGGAACATCTTCATGGTCATCAAAGAAACACCAGAAATAAAATAAAATCTGAATAGTGCTTAATTTTTTAAAACTTTGCTTGTGTGTATTAGGAAGGGATCATGAGTAGAAAGAACTTTCAGTTATTTATGTTTTTTTTTATTTAAAGGAGTTTTATTTTTAGGGCCTAGTTGAAGTTTGTTATGTAAAAGTGGCAGCCATGTTTGTGATGCAAATCAAGAATGAGTGAAGTGGTGCATGAATTCTGTATGTGACTTGTTCAAATTCCAGATCACACATTGGATCTTTTTCTTCACAGGGGATTATTAACACATAAATATATGCCAATGAAATGTCAGTCAGAATACAGTAGTTAACTTGTCCATTTTCTAAATACTTTTTCTGTTCATGCTTATTTATTTGAACTCGATTAATTATGTGAAGAATCTTATCGCTATCAGATCAGATCTTATCTATTCAAGTGTGGATACTAAGACGGAATCATAGCTTGACATTTGAAAGAAGAATTGTCTTGTTTTGTTTCTGTCTGATTGAGCACCAAAGGAAGTAACTTAGGTAAATAATTGTTTAATAAATAAATACTACATGTCTGTGTAAACACATTACCTATAAACAGTTTACATTACTGCCCAGCACGTGAATGTATTTTATTTGGCAGAATGTTTTCTTTATGCAGTTAAATTAACAAACCATGATCTCATCATTAGTCAACTAGATACAAGAGACACGATCAAAGCAAGCTACAGGAGAGTCAGCATGACTCATGCCAAACAAATGTTTGTAGCTAACAGCTGTATTACCACTAATTCAAATCTTCTCAGCAGGATTCCCTTTTCATTTCCTAAGTGAGATTAATGTTGGGGTGTGTAATATAGACAGACAGATCCTCCATTCACTGGAACAGTAATGAGTTGTGTCAGCTCTCTTCCAGACATCATCTTCTCCCATTTTATGAGAATTGCAGAAAAACTCTGAATATGTCTGCATTTTCTTCTTGGCAAGCACATGTGCAAATCACTGACAAATATCTGTCTTTGAGGAAGAATGTTAACTAGACTGTAATTAAATATATCACAGATTTTCTACTCAGATGAATATGTGTTTTTGCACTGAAACATCATTAAACAGCTTACTTTTGTCTGTATTGTAGTTTGTTATTTGACATGATCTGAACCACTTCTTGACATACTCCTACATGTGGTGTACAGTTCAGGCTACTGAACTTTTCCGTTTTTCTTTGACAACTCTGGACATTGATCTTTATTAAAACATCAGGACTGGCATGTGGTTTTCCTGGTATCCTAGGGAATAAGGCACTGTATTAATAAAATTGTCTTGCCTTGTGTTTTCCCAGGTCAGCAGTCATGCTGGTCAAACAACAAAACTCTATAATTTCTGTGTAGTCCTCAGTTTCTCTAGTCTCCCCCAGCTCACCTACAATAACTTGCCTGCTGTGAGTCCAATTATAAGAAGCTACAGAGAAGAATGCATATTGACAATATCACATGGGTTGGGGACCGGTCACAGTTTTGTATTGCTTCGTTTCTTGTCTAATAGCTCTTAAACACATTACAATCCATATGGTGTTTAGCATTTTGAGGCACCATGCCACAGGCAGAGGGTCTTGCAGCCCCTATAAGTGTGGGTATGCACCAATACTTTGCACGCTCAATGGTCTTCTTGTGCTTAGAAAATGAGTTGGTCAAATTTAAAAAAAAATCTCTAAAAGATAAAAAAATAAACAAAAATGCAATAAAATGTTGCTTAGAAAATGTAAATAGTCCCCCCACAGATGGTTTCTACATGTTAGTCACTTGTCTTTGTACACATGCAGTAAAAGGTTTGCTGTTTAGCATGGAATATAAAAATGTATTTATTTATTTTCTTGTTATTTAATCTGTTTCTCTTCTTTGACTGGTGCAGGCTATCCCTCTTACCATTACCCTAGTACCATCCCCAAACATCTCAGGGACTTACCTCAGTCCTGGCACTTCCCCCATGGCTCCACCCCCCCATGGCGGGTGTTGGAGGCTTATCACCAAAAAATCGATCTGGTTTTGGGGAGAGGGCCCTGTAGCCTGGGGAAGAGACTTTGAGGGGTTGATATAATCATGCGCTGCACCCAGCCATTTTTCTCCACTTTTCTCCCCCAAAAGAATGGATGTGTAATGCCATCAAGCCATACCTACACATTCTTCTGTGTATAGGACATCACCGGATATCATTCCTCCATTCCCCAAGGCAGTCCCTGGCTGCCTGCATCCCTGGTCACCACAAGAGTCCAGGCATGTGCCAGAATCCACATCCCTCCCTCCCCAGAGGAGGAAAGCAGTCTACTGGATGCTTAATCCTCCATTCCTCCACCACCCACCCCCTCGCAACCCTAGTCCATTCTCAATCCCAGGTCACCGGTGTAACAGCAGATGAAGCACATTGCCTCAACCCTTCATGCCACCAGGCCAGCTTAGAATATAAGAATTTAACCCTTAGGCTGCCGTCGACAAGCTATCTTGTCCTAAAAACCTATGCGTTCTAAATCTTCCGGCAGCCTAAGGGTTAATATGTTGCAGTATTCCTCTAATAGAATGCTTACTCGCCCCCCCCCCCCGCCGAAGCATGGAATGTTATGTAAGAATTCAAACTTCTGCACAATACTGCTGGCATACATTCATACAGACAAACACATGCCTTACTTAGAGCCAGAGGCCCAATTTTCTCTGAGGCAGGGTTAGCAGCAGAGATTGGTTTGTCAAGCTGGTTAGGCTATGTGAGGGATTTTTCATGGTCATCAAAGAAACACCAGAAATAAAAAATCTGAATAGTGCTTGATTCTTTTTTTTTAATTTGTTTATGTGTACAAGAAAGAGATCATGAATAGAAGGAACATTTAGTTATTTATGTATTTTTTTGTAATTAAAGGAAGTTTTATTTTTAGGGCCCAGTTGAAAGTTTTTATATAATAATAAAGGTGGCAGCCATGTTTGTGATGGATATCAAGAATGAATGAAGTGGCTCCTGAATTCTGTTTGTGATTTGTCCAAATTCTAGATCACATGTTGAACCTTTTTCTTTACACGAGGGTGCTGACACATAAACATATGCCAAGGGAATAGAAACAATCAATAAGTATGCAGTATTTAACTTGCCCATTTTCTAATACAAGATATGCTCCAAATTGTCCACTTCTTTTTTTTGTCTTGTTTCAAATAGTAAAGCTGGATTAATTATTTAATGGTCACTTGCTAATGATTTACAGAGCTGGTTGTATGAGTTAACTGCATGACTGCATTGTGTGTAAAAGGTTTCTCCATTTCCTTTAAGGTTGGAAAGCTGATCCAAGAAGCAGCTGGAAAGAGTAATTTGAAGAGAGTGACTCTGGAGCTGGGAGGGAAGAACCCGAACATTATTTTTGCAGATGCTGATTGTAAGTTTCTCTTACAGATTTCCCATCAAACAAACTAAGAATAAAGAAAAGAAAACTATTTGAGTTGGCATACTGGTACAGTGTACAGTGCCAGTTTCCCTCTTGTACATAACTAAGTATTTTAAAGGTCAGTTTGAATAGGAAAATGTTTTAAACATCTCACGTGTTTTTCAAGGGGACCAAAATTAGACATCAGGATATTCCTAAATGGAATACATTGTGTTCTAAAAACATAAATTTGGCTCCTTGGCAACAGTATTTAATATTTTTGAATATATTTTACAATATACATATGTGTTGATGTTGACTTGATATATTTTGTCCTTTATGTGTGAACATTAACCCTCAGCTTGTATGTATACTTTCCATTATTAAAATAATATGAATCTAAACCTGGAAAGAAGCCAGAGCTTTAATTTTTTAAATGAGTTTGGACAGGATTTTCAAACCAGATCTGTCTGCTTGTATTTTCAATGCAGACCTCCATCTGCACTACTAAACCCTATCTAGCAGTTTGGATGCAAAATAAGGAACTTACATCAGAAAAAAACAACAACACACATGTATCATTTTTTGAAGCATGCAGCATTCTGCTTTTTAATGCATGTATCATTTTTTGATCTAAGCTGCTGCGTGTCATGGAAACAGTTGCAAAAACCTGGGACCCTTTCAAACTATGGCTCTTGAGTTTTGATGTAGTCTGGCAGACATTGGTGGAAAATGCATTTGGGTCTGCATGTGTGCCTTTTGACTATCTCTCTCCCTGTTACTCTTCATTTTTTTTAATTAGTCTTTCTGCCTTCACCTCTGATCCCTATCTGTACCATTCTCACATGCTCACTGCTCATCCTTGTCAGCCAAACTAAATCCCAGATGCAACCTTACGTCTCTGCCACTGTGATTATCTCTCATGATGAGGGTCCTCTGACGTAGCCACCCAGCAGATTCCAAATTTGGTTGAGGATCCAGTATTCATGCTGGGCAGATGGCTGCTGCAGGGCCAGAGCATACCACCGGGCAGGGGCTCATCATCCTGTAGGTGATAGAATTATTTTTTCCTGTTCTTCCCCCAAAATGCTGGCATCAACTGGCTGTATTTAAATGCAATCTGTGTGCTCTCAGCTGTGGCCTGCATGTCTCCTCTCTCTGAACTGCTGCACAGCATGCCCCTGCCACCTGAGTTCTCCTTTGCAGTGCTGTGCCTCAAGAAATTGATGGCCTTCCACCTCATGGAGGTGAGTATCCCATGGAATGCTCATGTCCCTTCCCCCTGCTGGCTCTCTGATGATCTGGGCTAGTTCCCAAACCCAGTTCAACAGCGTTATAAGCAGTACTGCTACCACTGTGTCATCAGGCTGATTATTCCCTGTTAACTTTTAAATAGCCTTGGGGGGGGGGTCAAAAGAACCAGAAGCAGATGCAAATACATTTTTTGCCTCTGTTTGCATTTCCTGATTTTCAGAGGGGCACATGTTTTTGCGACAGTTACCATGATTTGCGGCCGCTTTTGTAAAAACAAATGACACACACCATAAAAAATAGTACATGCATCAAAAACAAGCATTTGTCAATGCCGAATGTTTGCTTCCTGGTATTAGCATTGGAAATGCAGGAGTTAGAGAGATGCAGAATAGGAGTGGCAGTGAAGTATTGAACTTCATGGCAACCCCACCTCCACCCTGCAGAGATTGACAAGCATTGGGGTATGCGTTTGTGTCATCGCCCATAACGTTCATGCCATTTCACCTCACCCTATCCTGCAGACACCAACACGTGTTGAGGTGTGCCTTGGGGTGTTCGACTTTACAGTCACCCCATTCCATTAGGACATACGCTGAAATGGGTGCAGTATAGAAGAATGGGGTGAACTCTGGGGCCAAAGAGTCCAAGGCACACCTTGATGCCTGTCACTGGCTGCAGAGTGGTGGGGTGGGGGTGGAATGGCATGAGCATTACAGTCAGCAATCCAAAGGCACACTGCTGATGCCTGTCAGTCTATACAGGGTGGGACGTTATGGTTGGAAACCCCAATGCCCTGGGTGTTTGTTGGTATTTGCACTACAAATTTTCAACATGGCCTTTTTGTGACCCCCACCTTATGAAAGCATTTGGGACCTCTTCTCATGAATAGTGGCATTGTGATTTTGTTAATGTGTCCCAAACTTTGAGTTCCCACAGCCATTCTGTGCCAGATGTATGAAAACACAGGTCGGGCAGGATGTGAAGAATGACAGTTGTACCATTCATAGGGAGGTGTGAAGAGATGGCAATATTGAAAATCTGTAGTGAAAATATTAAAAATACTTGAACTTCTGGGCTTACGTGGAAACTGCGAAACGCACGCGCATAACACAGTCATTTAGTGGAATTTTTTCACCAGATTTTCAACATAGGCATTTTGTGACCTCTGCTCATGAACAGTGTCACTATGATTTTCTTAATCTGTTCCCAAACATTGATTTCCCACAGCAACCATACTATTCTGCACTGGATGTGTAAATACATATTTCGGACAGGATATGAAAAATAACAGCTATACTGTTCATAAGGAGGTGTGAAAAAATGCCAATGTTGAAAATCTGGAGTGAAAATATTACAAATGCGCAAAATTATGAGGGTGTATTGAAACTGCACAACGTACGCTAGTAACACAGTCATTTCATGGACTTTTCTCACTAAATTTGCAACACATTCATTTTAGCACCTCTGCTCATGAACAGAGTCACTGTGATTTTTTTTAATCTGTCCCGAACACTGACTTCCCACAGCGACCGCGCTATTCTTTGCCGAAAGCTCGAAAACACATTTTGGCCAGGATGTGAAAAATGACAGCTATATTGTTCATAAGGAGGTGTGGAAAAATGCCACTGTTGAAAATCTGGAGCGAAAATACTACAAATTCATGAAGTTATGAACATGCATGGAAACTACGCAATGCATGCTTGTAACACAGTCATTTTATGGACTTTCATCACCAAATTATCAACATAGGCATTTTAGGATCTCTGCTCGTGAACAGTGTCACTGTGATTTTCTTAATGTGTCCCAAACACTGATTTCCCACAGCGACTGCGCAATTCTGCTCCGGAAGTGTGAAAACACATTTCGGTCAGGATGTTAAAAATGACAGCTGTACTGTTCATAAGGAGGTGTGGAAAAATGCCAATGTTGAAAATCTGGAATGAAAATATTACAAATTTGCGAAGTTACCAGCGTGTGTGAAAACTGCAAAATGCATGCTCGTTAAACAGTCATTTTTTTAAATTTTTGTCACCAAATTTGCAACATAGGCATTTTGAGAGCCCACCTCATGAATGCTGGCACTATCATTTCATTAATCAGACCCAAAAGGTGATTCCGCACAGTGACCACGAAATCACCTTTCGGAACTGAATAACACCATGACAGTGGCTGAATTCATGAAGAGGTGTCCCAATAACCCCATGTTGAAAATGTGGTGCCATAATTCCCAAAAATGCCTGAGATGTGCACCAAAGTTTTAAAAAAAACTATTTATGCCATTATACAGCTTACCGGCATTTCTTCAGTTTGCGGTCGGCTTTTAAGTGTGCAGACGTGTTCCCAGTCCACCGAAGACTGTCACGCCAGGCTCCAGAGGTAAGTATGGGGTGAGTGGGGGTGTGGGGAGGTAGGGTGCATATTGGGTGGTGTGGGTTGGGGAGGGATGGCAACGGTGTGGGACTGTTTCCTTTCTTTCAGGGAAAAAAAAAGATGTTGTGGAAGGTTTTTTTTTCAGGTTTGTTTCAGCACACTGGGGTGGGCTCCCAGTGTGCCACCTGCCTTTTTTGGGGTGGGGGGGACTTAAGCCGAGGGGGATTAGGCCCCCCATTGGCAAAGAATGACTGTTTGGGGGGGCATGATGCCGAGAGGGATTGGGCACCCCCTCCACACACAACAAGTGGGGAAGCGGGTTACATTATGTCGACGGGGAGTGAACTCCCCCGTCAGCAAATGAACTGGGTCAGAAGCATGCTGATAGGGGATTGGCCACCCCTGTCAACTTTCATGGGGCTGTGAGGTGGCGGCAAGCCACTGCCATATTTACAAAAAATGTTACACTAGGCAAGGTACCGCCCTGCAATGACGGATCGCTCCCTCATTGCAGTGGAATGGCTGATGCTGCAATGACGAGGCAGCCCCTCACTGCAGCGTCAAAATTGTTTCAATGTGGTGGAACTTTTGGAAACCAATGTCATCAGCACAGTGTGTCTGCATTGGTCTACCAGTGCCAAGCCCCCAAATGCATTGTGCCATTGGCTGCCACAATGCTGCACCTCCACAACCTGCTTCTCTCCTAAGCTGCCGCATAATGTTTCTCACACTTGTGTGCAAGCAAACATAAAAATTATTAATTGTCAACAAACAGTGCATGCTTCATTTTTTGTTTGTTTTTAATGATTTTTATTGATTTCTATGATAAACATTGTTACATGTTATATATCTTTGCAATTTCAGTGTCAGTACAGGGTCACTACAAGAGTGGCAACATTTCATTTGAATGAAGCACAGATGTGGAAACAGTAATGTTAACAATTACAAACTGTGAAAACCTATTGTAGCTATGCAGAACAGCTATAGAAACTACTACTCCCTCTCTTCCTGCCAGGGCACATTGCCATTGGCCTTGTGCAAATGATTATTTACTTGTTGGCAGTAAGCTGGGTTCTGTGAGACATGCTAGAGGGCCTGCTACCA
This sequence comes from Neoceratodus forsteri, assembly GCA_016271365.2. Lineage (NCBI taxonomy): Eukaryota > Metazoa > Chordata > Ceratodontiformes > Ceratodontidae > Neoceratodus > Neoceratodus forsteri. The sequence continues at coordinate 1,395,388,883 of CM028129.1, read as the reverse complement.
GGTCAGTTACCTTCATGACTTCCTGAGTGATCCTGGGGGAATTCCTGTTTAGTCTGTGGTGTGGAGCGCTTCTGTACTCTGAAATCAAACATAGATACCAGAAAGGAACTAGAACTATTTACAATATCAACAAAAACAAAATGAAATCCTACAAATAAACTTCCTAAGTGCACTGGGTGATGTAAATAGGGTACACTGTTGTGCTGAAGGGAGTCAGTAGTGTTTAGGGGGAGTGGGGGAAGGCTATGGTTGTCCCAGCTCAATCTGTTTTGTGCAGGGGAGGAGGAGGGGGATCACCATCTACCAAGGGCATCAGAGCATGAGGCAGTGACAGTCCATTTTAATATTTTATGGCCCAGATTCACCTAGTCAGTTATATTTAAGCACCAAGGGTGATAAGGAAGCAGGAAAATACAACAACAAAACATTAAAGAATGATACCCCTCATGACATTTTATGTATAGGTGATTCTGTGTTACAATACGCTGATTATGTATTATGTAAAAAACAAAATGTCCATACTACAGTCAGTGTACTACCAGGAGCTGGCATTGGGGATATTTAACAGCTCTTACCTGGTCTATTGGAAAATAGAAATACACCGGTAGCAGTTTCGCACATTGGAGTAAATTATGTTGACAAAAGGAGCCTACTAGATATACAACGGGATTTTGAACATGTGGGAGCACCCCTTAGAGATAGTGAGTGTGATTTGCTGATTTCTGGGATAATACCTGTCCCTCGGGCCAGAGACATGCTAAATAAGGACATATTAAAGCTTAATGGGTGGTTAAAGCGATGGTGTTTCAGAGAAGGACATGCTTATATTGACCATTGGCAAGACTTCCAGAGAATTCATTTGTTTGCATGGGACGGACTGCATTTAAACAAACAGGGGAAGCGTGTGCTGGCTGAGAAACTCAGGCACATAGTAGATAATCATTTAAACTTCATCAGCAGGGGGATGCGGGGGTTACAAAACCCACGGTTACACACTCCAGAAAGAACGTTCAATCCAACAGGAACCTTTTATTAATTAATGCCAGAAGTCTCACACATAAATTGAATGAGCTGTAATTAACATTACACACCTCTAACATACATATCTGCACTATTACTGAGACATGATGGAACGAAAAGGATACTGGGGGCAAAGCTATCCCCGGATATCAACTCTGTAATAAAGACAGGACTCAGTCCAAAGGTCGGGGGGTGTAGCTCTGTATATTTCAGATAATATATCCTCAGAATGCTTAGATACAGCAAGATGGGGAAATTCAGAAATTCTGTGGATTAAGATTTCCCTACCAAATGCAGCAAAAATTAATATCGGACTCCTATATAGACCACCATCCATTGGGACCCCTGAGGATCTCCTATTATCAGACTTCATAAACAGCTAGTTACAGCAGAGAATGCCATACTTTTAGGAGATTTAAACCTCCCTGGAATTAACTGGGATACACGAATTGCTAATACCCCCATGGAAACTAATTATTGGACACTTTTAATTTTGCAGGGCTGCAGCAATATGTACTGAATAACACCAGGGGTGCACATATCTTGGACTTGATTTTGAGTAATTTAAATAATAATATCCAAAATTGTACGGTGTTGCCCCCATTGGGTTCTAGCGTCCATGCTATGGTTAGCTTTAAGTACTTAGGGGCCCTGGAAAAAAACACTGGTAGCACAATAATTTATAAATACAATAGAGCAAATTTTGATCAAATGAGAGGAGAGATGGCAACAAGGAATTGGCAACTAGATTTTGAAAACCTAACTTTATTGGGTATGTGGGAAAAGTTAAATAGTAAAATCTGCTCATTAGTCCATAAGTATGTACCCACCATAAATATAATTGGTCAAAAAAACCTCTTCACCCAAGGTTGTCCCCTTCAGTTAAGAACTTAATTAAACATAAGAATAATGCATACACAAAGGCCAAACAGGGTGATAATATTATATGCAGGGAACAATACAAAAACTGCCTAAGAAACACTAAAAAGGGCATTGCCTTAGCAAAAAGAAATTATGAATACAAACTAGCTACTAAGGTTCAGGATAATTATAAATCCTTTTATTCTTATATTAACAGTAGAAGGGGAGGCAGTGGTACAATTAGTTCCATAAAAGACCCCGATGGTAATCTGATTTCAGAAAATCAGGAGATGGTGGAACTATGCAATACATATTTTTCTTCTGTCTTTAATAAGGGGTCACAAACAAAAAATTATCAGGATAGAACTGAGTCCTCAGGTCATAGTCTTACACTAGATGCCTCAGATGTGGCAAAAAGACTAATGAAAATAGATCAAAACAATTCACAGGGACCTGACAGTATGCATCCAAGGATAATAAAGGAACTGGCGGAATTGTTGGCTGATCCAGTTACCTGTCTCTTCCAGAAATCTTTAGATATGGGCGAGGTCCCAGAGGAATGGAGGCAAGCTGTGGTCATTCCTATCCACAAGAAGGGTAGGAGGTGGTAAATTATAGGCCTATCAGCCTTTCTTGGGGAAGATTTTGGAGGGTATTATTAAAGAAAACATTATCGACTCTCTAATCAAGACAGGAGATATTGATAGTACACAACATGGGTTTACCAGGGGTAGATTGTACCAAACAAATCTTCTGGAATTTTATCACAAGGTCAGTAAGGTCCTGGATATGGGCAACTCCATTGATGTCATCTTCCTGGATTTTGCCAAGGCATTTGATAAAGTGCCACATGAAGAGCTAGTCAATGCCCTAACTGAGGTAGGGCTACATGATAAATTATCCCAGTGGATGGAGACATGGCTGAGTGGCAGGAGGCAGAGGGTGTGTATAAGGGGAGAATATTCTGGATGGGCAGAAGTGACCAGTGTGATACCCCAGGGATCCGTTTTGGGCCCCTGCCTTTTCAACCTTTATTATGTCCAGTCGGAGGTGTGGCTCTCCAAATTTACGGATGATACACACCTTGGATATTCAGTAAACAACTTAAAAGAGGTGGATATCTTACAGGCAGCCCTGATAGACTTATATACATGGGCTTTAAATAAGAATTCCACATTTAATTATGAAAGATGCACAGTTATACATCTGGGGAAACAAAATAAACAGTTTAAGTATAAGTTGGGAGGTAGGGAACTTAGGGTGGTTCATGACGAGAGAGATTTGGGTATAAGGGTCAATAATGAACTTAATTTTGGAATGCAGTGCAGTCAGGTGGTTAAAAAAGCAAGTAGTATACAGTATTGTATACATAAACACATTAATAGTAGAGATAAAGTGGTTTTAATTCCCTTGTACACCTCTCTGGCATGTTCCCATATGGAGTATTGTGTGCAGTTTAGGACACCGGGTAATAAGGGAGATATAAAGGCCCTGGAGATGGTGCAGAGGAGGGCCATAAAAAGGATTAGGGAAGTTCAGGGTCAGAGTTACGAACAGAGATTACAAAACTTAGGAATGTATTCCTTGGAATTTCGTAGATTGTGGGGAGATATGTGGCTGATATTTAGGGATCTTAAAGATGTACAATCGAGGGAGCAACTAGGCCTGGTGTTGAAGAAGCAGTTACATAACACCCGAGTTCACCCCTTTCAGTTACATAAGAATAAGTTTAATACCAACAGGAGACAATATTTGTTTAATATACGAGTGATGGGCATCTGGAATGCTTTCCCTAATGAGGTGGTGGCCAGTTTGACTACGAATGTTTTTAAAACAAAGCATGATTTATATTTAATAGGTAAGGGTATTTGGAGTTACTCAAATAAATTTGGCGAACAATATGGACACATGTCTTCTATGCTCAGATACAACCTATGAAACCTATGAAAATGAATCACCACCCCACTTTTCCTTGTTGGGGCACTGGAGTGTATTTCTTGCTCCACCCAGTTCTTAACCAGAAAGGCATGATAATTTTGAATGAGTTTAGTTCCCTGCAGGAAAGCTATCTGTGACCTCTGTTTTTTTAAGTGCAGGAGGACCTTTTTCCTTTTAACAGGGTTGTTAAGGCCTCTAATATTCCATGTGTGGCCCATTATCTCATCCATGATCTAGTTTTGGAGGTTTATAATATTGCCTTAGTGTCGTTTTGAAAAAAGGAAGTGAGGTCTTGTAGCTTTCGTGCAGGACTAGGAACAGTTTGACAATATAACCTGAGGCCTTGCTAGGCCCCCTCTGCAGGTAAGTGCCTACCACAAATCTATTCTCATGTGTTCTCCATCATTTTACACCCCCTGACAAAACATATTCCAATACATCACATTTACCCCAGTGTAGAAAGGGCTCAACACAGTACACAATAAACAAAATAAACACAAACTATTTACATCAGCAGTAACTGAGTATTGTTGGGATCTGTCATGCTCTTTGACCAGATGCACCAGGTGTCTAGCAGTCAGCATGCCAACCCTGGGGAGCTCGGTTACTAGCTGTCCCTTCGGGGCAGAGTGCATCTTAACCTTTGACTGGGGATCCAACCATAAGGTGGTCTGGTAACTTGGTCTCCTAACCTAGGGAAAATCATCTGCACTGATGCTTATCAGTAAGCACACCGCTGTGACTATTGTCCCACCTCTATCCTAAAGACAGCAGGGAGGGGGGTTTAGGAAATTACCTTAAGGCATGTACTTATGTCTACTTGTGTCTTGCCCCACTCCCCTGTCAAGTGTTGGGAGCAGATCCTTGTGGGGCACCTGTATTATTCTAAGAAAGCCACTGATGCACAGATCAGTGAAGGCCACTCCCTAGCTAAGTTGTCCCTGATTCTATAGGTTGCCTCCGTGCCTATGGCAGAACTGTTGGGGTGCATGCAGGCCATATTGTATTGCCATTTCTTATCAGTTAGTGTCCCCCCCCGAGCTGGGACTGCTTATCCATCCTTGGGTCGGATCCCGTAGAAGAAAGGTCCTGCTATAACCTGTTGAAAGTCACTGCCTTTTCTCACATGGTGGACTGTTAGAGATATAGATATAAAGTTAAAAAATACTCCCAGGAGGGCAGTCTTTTTGTTTGCCTTCAGCCCCTGATTTAAATTTATGTTTATCTATTTTATTTTATTTATTGAATTTTGTTAACCCGGTAAGCCCACTGGGCCTAGAAGTCCCTTTTTCAGGGGTGACTGGGGGTGAGAGGAGATACAGATGGTAAGCAACTGAAATTGAACCAGATTAAGCTGTTGGTGGTATTTTTTGTGACTGGGAGGGATTTGGCCAGGACACTGGGGAAATTCCCCTACTCTTTTTCAATAAGTGCCATGGGATTTTTAGCATCCACCTGAACTACCACCAATCCAAGCAGATGGGACCTCGGTTTAACGTCTCATCCGAAAGATGGCACCTCAGAAGTGCAGCACCCCCCTCATGCTGCACTACAGTGTCAGTATTGGGATATTAACCCAAGTGCCAGGTGTGGGAACTGAACCCACAGCCCTCTGATCTCCCGGCCTCAGAGGCGAGTATGCTACCTACTGAGCCACTGACACTGACAAGTGACAGTGTGCTGTCCATCCGGGTGGGGGTGGGGAGTGAAACTAACTATATGCCCCTTGAGGCCACCATGTCAATTCATGATAACCTAGCCAGTTTTGGACTGGGCACCTGAGGCTGCTATACTTCTTCATGTCTGGGAGGCCTTCCAGGCAGATAGTACAGTGATCTGGGGTTTATATGCCTCAACTGTTTCTCAATACCCCACAGTTAAACATCACAGTCTGTTGTTATTCGACCATATTTAAACATAATTAATCCCGTGCATGTGCCAGTTCTTAGTGTGTGGGGATCTGGTCCAGTTTCCATCTTGAAGTCGGGGATGGGGAGGGTGGGCAAATCCTGAATGGCTTGCCCTGGTAGGTATGGCAAGAGAGGGGGTCAGCATCCATGCAGAGGCCCCTGTGATCATGGCCTCTATGGCCAGTCAGCCTGATTTGTGATACCCTAGTACTCTCCCCCCCAGTTACCCTCCGGCCCACCAGCCCCAGTCAGAAAAAGGAAAATCTCACATATTTGACAGACTTGATGTCTTCACCCTGGGGTGTCCTTTGGTGATGTTGCCAGGATCTTTACAGTCTGTGTTGTGAGCAGCACCACGGTGTCAGGGTAGTCCTTGGGAACAGTTGAACTACCATCCAAGACAGTGTCCCGGTACTGAACTGGCAGGCTTCCCTCAGGCCTAAGGGCCTGGTGCTCAGCGTAATCTGGTGGGAGGTTGGGTGTGGCAGGGGCCTGTATGGGGATATACATCCTCAGGGCCATTTCTAGATTCACTGAGGCCAAAGGTGCAAATTTTTTCTCAAACAAATAGGGGGTCAGGATGGGCTCCTCTTCGGCTTCTGGATCCGGACCTCTGGGATAACGTGCTGCTTCTTCACGGTCCAAGGGATGGGCACATCAGTTATGATGGGTGTTCTGCTGCTGCTTTCTTGACCTAGCTGGAAGGGCCCAGTGCTTGCTCCAGTTCTGGTCTCCTGTAGGTGAATTGGGTAGTTGAGTCAACTGTGCTCTGTTGTCTGCTGCCGGGGCTTGAGGCTCAGGTCTTCCTTTGCTGGTGTGAGTTGCACTGTGTTTTCTATTTAAGCTTTTTGATTTCTTTCGGTCAGGTTCTATGCAGAAAGTCAGTTAGTGAGTCCAGGGTACCAAAGATAATTGGGTACCATTGTGAACTAATTTTATATTGGCTGGGTAGCACAGTGAAACAATAGACCCAATCCATGTATGAGGTGTCTGGCTTCGGTATATTCCTTGGTCTTGTCAGACACCTCTTTTGAATAATCCTGGAAAATTAAAGCATGGACCCCCCCCCCACTCCAGCTTGCCCAGCTCCCTCACCCTTTGTTGGATTCCTCTTTTTCCACAAAATTGAGAAAGTGTGCAAGCATGTACCTGGGTTTATCTCCTGGTTTAGGCTGGGGCTGTAAGGAATGGTGGGCCCACTTTATGGTGAGCCTGGTGTCAGCTGGTAATTGGAGAATTCTCAGGAGCTCCCATCTGAGAAAATCCACTATGTTCCTGTGTTCGTCTCCTTCTGGTATGCCCAGGAGCAGCAGGTTGGGATCGGCTCCTGTTCTCAAGATCGTCGACTTTAGACAGCAAGGCTAAGATAGTTTTGGCTTGGTCCCTTACTGTGGCTATCAGTTCAGTAATGGCTGCATCGTGGGTGGTTATTCTACATTCATTTTGATAGATTCTGGTATCCATTTGATTCAAAGTCAAAGTCGTATTATTGGAGGCTTGTGTTACCTCTGTCATCTGTTTTATTAAAGCCTTGAACATCCCGCTTACCCACGTAGAGTCCATTGTGCTGGTGTGGCCTTCTGCTATGCAGTCATACACAGAAGTATTTTAAAGGTCGATGTTGTGGCCGAGGTATGGAGTTCAGCTTTACCCTGATCTGTGCTATTGTGAGCAATTTCTGCAGCTGATGAGTTCTTATTCAGGTTGTAATAGGATTTGCCTAAGAAGAAGTTCTTATAGCAGGATTTGTCACTAATACAGTTCCCTAGATGCAGAGTACAGAGACTAGGCGACCATCTTGGATCAGGGCTTGGCCACGCACCTCCATGCTTCATTTTTTTTAAGCAAGCTCCGTGTGTTACTTCCAAACTGGTAGATCATCTAATTGATAAATTTGACAGAAAATATTGGCAGATGTATACAGTTTGAAAAATTCACCCTTGTGCAGCATTTAGAATATACACATCTCACAAGTTTTTTAAATCTTTGTAAGTTTCTTTGGTTATAGTAGAGAGTTTCTAATTTTTCAATTTTTTTTGTAATTAAAGGACCTTATCAACAGCAATGGAATATTCTAATGTATACAACTTTAGTAGAGGTTAAACGCACTCTATAAATCAGTTATATAGAATGTCTACAGGCCTGTCATGGAAATAAACCAGTTATCACTAGAATAAACAATTTATTTCCATGATGGCTCATTTAGTTGTCACTTGGATAAATCATCAGTGTGCTTAGCTGTCAATCAATTTGAGTAACAGAGGAGACAAACCAATCAGACAATCAGAAGCATGAAAATCTGCTCCAGTTGAGGCCATGTATTCAAAATTAAAAAAACACATCCGTTGCCATCTTGTTTCCTCACATATACTTCTGTGTCTACACCTGTGCATTTTATAAACATTTTTTTAGTTCATAAAATCATGTTCTTATATGGTACAATAATTTTATAGCACAAACCAGAGAAAAAACACAAAGGCCCCTATGCTCTAGTGGAGCAGAAGATATGTGACAAAGGCACATACCCTGCCTGTGTACCTACACAGTCCCAGACTGGCACAGGGTGCATAGTAAGCATGACCGCAAGCACATGTGGGGTACCTGTCCATGGCCCCACCCCCCTGGTGCACAGGTTCTCGGGGGCAGGCTGGTGTGGAGGGGTGGACCCGGGCAGGCATCCAATCGGATGCCTGACCAGGGCCCCACAGTGGATCCCTTGTACCCATGCAGCTGACGCAGTGCTGAGGATTGGATTAGCGGCAATATGCCGCAAGACACAAATGTTTGGGTGCTCACCTGATCTGCTGCCCCAGCCTTCCCCAGCAGCCCAGTGATCTGGGGCAGCACAGAGGTCCCATTTCCAGTCTGGCTGTGATCGGTGGGAGAAGTCTGAGGGGTGCGCAGTAGGTACAACAGGGTCCCAGCTCCTATAACCTGCACCTCCTGCACCTGGCACACCACATGGTAGTGAATTATGTGGAGCAGAGGCACAACCCCGACACACACACCCCCGACCACCCCCAGCTGGGAGGTGCCAATGGGGCTGTGGGGTCAGGCACATAAGTGTCTTGCGCACCCTTAGTGATTGCTGCCGGGGGTCCACGGGACCCCCAAAGTGTGGCATTTACTATTTAGGTTGACTACACACCTCAGATATATGGCAATCAGGCATATTTTTTTTCATGCATAGGGCCCAAAGTCAGCTGAATCCCACTTGCACCCACACAATCTCATCCTGACCGCACATCCTGGTCACTACTGTGCGTACATTCATGACCACGTACTGTATTATCACTGGCAATCACACATACTGAAATAAAACACAATGGCAATTCTGTCATTTACCATACTCCACAGTTTAATCCAGGTAGGGAGGACAATATCAATCACAACTGGTAAGGCAAGGCAATTTTATTTACATGGTGCCCAATGCCAAAGGCTGTAGGTGCCTCACAATAAGTACAAAGGTAAAACATGGAGAAACAATAAAATGAAACAAATAAAATTTAAAACATTATTCCTAGTGCCAGACCCAAAACTTAAGGCAGAAGTGACATTTGCTGATATTTACGTTGTCACAAACCCACTCAGCAGGTGAGGCCCTCTACTCCCAAAGTGCCAACCTCTGAGCGCAGTCTTGTGAACAGTGTAACAGACAAGGTAACCCTCTTGTCTGTTTTTGTGAGTTTGGATCAACTTTTGGTCTCCAGTTCTGGAGGGATTCAAACTGTTAACCTCTTGTTAGCATACCCAATGCACAGGCTCAGATATATCTGTCTTCGGGGGGCCAGATATCTTTGCCTATGGGCACCTAACTAGGTGTACAGAGATGAACCCTTTAAAACTATAATAAAGACCTCAGATTTAACGCTTCTCTTTCCAGTTTGGTAACTCCATTCAAGCTTATGTTTAGTATCTGCAATAACCATGTACTTTTCTTACAAAATAAAAAGAAGTCAAAGACAGACCAAGTAAGTTCTAAAAATGTTTTTACTAAAATAGTTAAAAATATGTGAAACACAAAATACAGAACTCATATCAAAAGACATACAAATCTTTTAAAAGAAAAAAGGTTTAAACAGTGCAAGTTCCTACTTCAGTACTTAGTCTCTAAATACTTGCTTAAGTGCTCACCGATCTTGTTTGGTCAGAGTCTAAGTAAAAATGTGTCTCTGTAAAACAGAATTATTCCTTAAACAACTGTATTGGCCAACCCCTTTTTGGTGAGGTCAGCTAGCTCCTCCTCTGTCAGATTATATTTAAAAATATATCTAATAAAAAAAAAAAGTAGTCTTTTCAAGGTATCAATTTTGCAATCCTTCAGCATGACTCATGTTTCAAATGACATCTCCTTTGATCCATGCTGCATCCTCCTCATACAAGCTTCATATGAACATTTACAACCTCGCACCCCTGTGTAATAACCTGGGTTTTTCTTCAACGCCATAAACCTTTTTTTATGATTTCCCTCTTAACAAAGTTAACTTAAACAACTCTGTAATTAGTTTCTGTTCTGCCATGTAACACACTGCATCTAAAAACTGAATGTGTGTGATACACATGCTGTCAGCATTTCTCTTAGCTTGCATCTGTCAGCTGAAAACTGGGGGAGGTTGAGGTCACTCCTACAGCATTAGATTTTTCAGCAGAGATAGTCATTAATACATTTTATATTAAAAAAAATATTATACAGCGCTCAGAACTGGCTATCTACGGCACATACGGTACAGTGGCATTGTCTCTGACGTGTTTTAGATATAGTTCTAGAACTTATTAGGCTAATGTTTTTAGAGGTAGAGTATATTTTAATAAGAAATACCAGATATGCTGTATGAAATACTACATAGCATAAACCCAGTGTCAATGAGAATTTTAAATACTGCAGCACTTTCGTGGAATTTTCAGTCTGAGTATCTTTAATTAATCATTCAATTGTTAATTTACATAATTGCACATTTCAAAAATATCACCTTCCTTATTATTTAAGATGAAAATTACCAGTGTTTTTTTAATTTTTGTAAAAAATCTTTTCCTTTTAATCTGTGTCCTTGGTAGGAATTTAAGGTGCCTACTTAGAATTTTGCAATATTGTAAAACGAGTTAATGGCTATAGGAATATTTTGATACTTTAGTTTTTCAGCTTCCACAAATAAATCTTTCAATTTCTAATTGTATCCAGCCATTAAACCATGATCTTAATAATCTTGATATCCATATATTTTTGCCTTGTTTTTATAGTGGACTATGCTGTGGAACAAGCTCATCAAGGAGTCTTTTTCAATCAAGGGCAGTGCTGCACAGCAGGATCTCGGATCTATGTAGAAGAGCCAATCTATGAAGAGTTTGTAAGAAGAAGCACAGAGCGTGCAAAGAGGAGAATAGTAGGGAGCCCATTTGACCCCACCACTGAGCAGGGCCCTCAGGCAAGACATTTGCATTACTGTGTATCTTAGATCTTCTTCGAGGATATTTCTTTCAGCAGGCCACACCTATGGAACTATAGTTGCTAGGCACTGAGACCACATAGAAATGTTTTTGCTAGCAGTCTTCGAGGGGCTGCCCATGACGACATCATACATTGATGTTTTCACTGCATAAATGTGGCCAGCCCTGCATTCTACTCAGTTCTTTTCCCACCATCGACCATTATCGCTAGACTCCAGGGAGACACTGCCACTTCAGTCGTCTGCCAAATCTTTGATTTTCTTACTTTTATTATTTTTATCACCCTAGTAGTTATTACTTTATTTTAAAGTGATTAACATCATTGTATATGTTGACGACCGACTCTGCAAAACTCTTCCAATATTGTGAGTGTGGGGTGTAATCTACAATGGTGACAACCACAATGCTTGCATCTGCTGTCTCAGAGAGGCCCCCAACATTAAGACCTGCTAGATCTGCCTCAGCTTCAACCAGGCTACCTGGCTATGCTGTCAAAAAGCCTTGCAGTCTTTCCTCCTGGAACAGAAGGTAGCCAGAATGGGAAGAGAACTACAGGAGAGAAGCTCCACTACATCACCAGCCCTGTCCATGGGCTCCTACTCTTCATAGGCCTGGGACAAATCATCAGGGAAACACAAACACTGGGAGAGGGAGTGGAGCAAGGATAAGGCCCCCGGGTACGATCTCAGTCACCACTTCACTTGGCGCCGGCTGCTTCAGAGGCGACACCTCCTGCCACCCAAATCCTTGCTGCCATAGGGTCACCTTTGGCAATGAGTCCCTCCGGACCTTCCACAGCCAGTGATGGTTCATCAACGTTGGGCCTTCTGATACCCTTGTTTATGCTGCAAGCCCTGCATCTCTGACCCCAGGTTCCTCCCAGTCAGCTGGAAGTGGGATCCGCCGGACCTTCCATGGCCGGTGATGGCCCATCAACATCAGGGCTCCTGCCTCCCCTGTTAATGCCACAAGCTGCTCCATCAATGCCAGGACTTCAGCCTCCCCCATCAATGCTGCAAGGGGCTCGGGCAACACTGGCAACCGTTGATGTCCAGACAGTGCTCTCCTCCTTTGTGGAGATCATTCAGCGCATTGTGCCTCCTCTGGGCCAGGCAATGCCAGGGCCTACCAGACGAGCCCCTGCATTGACGCCCACCATGACATTGAGTCCTGCTCACTCCAGGGCATTGACATCCTCGCTGCCTTCTTTGCAGTGCTCAGAGCCCATCAACGAGGATCAGAAATACATTCCTGAACTCATCCCGCAAGAGGAGGAGGAGGAGGAAGAAGATATGGATAGGAGCCCATCTAGGTAAAACGCCACCATTTCCTCAGGAATGATGACTCCACAAGGCATTCCTTGAGTTTCGCTCCTGAAGACCCTTCCTTCATCTCAATGATGAAGCAGCTCCATACAGCAATGGGGTTTGATGCAAAGGAGCAAGACATTACCATGAGAAACCTGGTTGAGTTTCTGGAATTAGCAGATTCTCCCTCTCTTATTATTCCTCCTCTACTGATTGCACTGGAGGATACCACCATGGCTGCCTGGTACAGACCCAGTTTGATCCCTGCTAAGACCAGAAGGCAGACAAACTGTACCAGGCTCCCTCAGGGAAGCCTTTGTTTGCTGGCAACCTCAGGCTGATTCAGTAATGTTAAATGCAGCTCATGATAGATCTAAGAGTCCTCAACACCTCAGTTCTCTTCCCCCAGATAAGGAGTCGAGAAGACTGGACCTTATGGGTAAGAGGACCTTTGCCTCTGCCACACTGGGCCTCAGAATAGTGAATTACCAGGCTCATATGGTCAAATTCCAGAATGCTCTCTGGAAAAAGGCCAAAGCAGCAGCTCAAGCCCTTCCAGAGGGTCCCCAGAAACAGGAGATACTCAAGGCCCTCCAGACCGGGGCTGATGTGGGTAAGCACCTCTTGAAGTCCACCTATGATATTTCATATGCCTCAGCTAAAACAGCTGTTGCTGGAATCTGCCTCAGAAGGACGCTTATGGCTCAGGGTGTCAGGATTTTCTAGTGATGTCCAGCAATCCATTCTGAGTGCCCCCTTCAGAGGTTATAAGCTCTTTAGGGCATATTAACATATGAACGTACCAGCAGAAATAGACCACCAGGTCTATCTAAGTCTGCAGCTAGCACCCCTAGTTTGCAGCTGCCCCACCCCTTCCCCTTTGTCATCCCACTGCCGCCCCCACCTCCCCCACCCTCACTCTCCCCTGTTCCCTGTCCAATGCCCTTTTAAAGCTGTTCACAGATTTATGATACCACCCATTCTGGTAGTGCATTCCATTTTGCTACCACTCTCTCCGTGAAATAGTGTCTCCTCATTTCCCTCCTAAATCTCTCCCCCTCTATTCTTAGCCCATGCCCCCTGGAGTCCCTCCCCCTCCTTAGCTTAAAGACCCCATCTTCCCCAGCATTATTGATTCCCCTTAAATACGTGAATGTCTCTATCATTTCCCCTCTGTCCCTTCTATCCTCCAGGGTGTACATATTCAGGTCTCCCAGCCTGCTCTCATAGTCTCTCCCCTCCATTCCACATATCATCTTCATTGTGCAGGATAAGTTTTCTGACCTGAAAACCTCAGGGGAAGACTGTACTGTCAGTCCACTCCCTTTACCACACCCAACCCAAAGGCAGGCAGAGGGTGCCTTTATGTCGTGCTACCCACAGACCCAGGTCAGGGGTCAGACAGTAGGGCAAGTGGAGAGTAGGAGCAGCTTTACCTGACCCTACCTTCACCACAGGAAAAGCCTCAAAAGGTGGAGGTGCAGCCTCAGCCACAGGTTCGGCTTCAGCATGACTCCTTACTAGACCCCCACCCTCCAGTACTCCAGGAGGGGGTAGTATGGGGGTGTTTCTGCTTCCATCTGAACAGGTGGAGAGAGATCACAACAGATGCTTGGATCCTGCAGCTCATAAAGCAAGGCCACACTCTAGAATTTCTGCAGTTGTCTCCGGACCTTCCTCCAAATCTCTCAACCTACACTCCAGACCACATACCAGTGCTACTGGAGGAAGTTTGCACATTGCTGCGGAAGAAGGCTATAGAACCAGTTCCTGGGGATCAGAGGAACAGGGGGTTCTATTTCCACTTCTTCCTAGTCCATAAATCCACAGGGAACTTGAGGCCCATCCTGGACTTGCAAAATCTGAACTTCTATATTCAGTACAAGAAGTTCTGGATGGTAAACCTGCAAGGTCTGCTGCCTCTACTACAAAAGGGAGAATGGATATGCTCCCTGGACATGCAGTATGCTTACCTGAATATCTAGTTTGCACTGCTCACAGGAAGTACCTCAGAGTCCTGTTTCAGAGGATGCACTGCCAGTTCAGAGTATTGCCCTTTGGCTTGTCATCTGCACTATGGGTCTTTACCAAATGCTTAGCGGTGGTGGCAGCAGCCCTCAGGAGGGAGGGACTGTATGTCTTCATGTATCTGGTTGACTGGTTGCACAAAGCTCAGTCCAAGGAACAACTGTCTTATATCCTTGTGCATACAAGACAACTGTTCCATGCACTAGGGATCACGGTCAATCTGTCCAAGTCAGTCTTGACCCCCATCAGTATCTCCAGTACATGAATACAATACTGGACACTGTTTAGGGCTCAGCCTTCCTGCCTTGGAACAAGGCAGAGAGCCTGATAGCTCAGGCCCAGCTGCTTTACAGCAGCAGGTATGTCACAGCCGAGACATTCCTGAGACTGCTGGACCTGAAGGCAGCAGCATTGTCATGGTTCCCCTGGCAAGACTGCACATGGGATCAACGCACTGATGATCTAGAATAGAAAGTTCTAGTAACTTCACCAGTAAAGAAGGTGCTTCAGTGGTGGATGGAACCCACCAATTTGCCCAGTGGGGTTCCTTTCCTAATCCCTTCCCCTCATCAGGTCCTCATCATGGACACCATGGGAATGGGCCCAAGGGCACATCTGGGGTCCTATCAGACCCAAGGTACATGGACTGCTCTGGAGAGTTGCCTCCACATAGAAGTCCTAGAGATGAGGGCCATTCTATATGGCCTACAAACCTTCCAGAATCACCTGTCCCTGGGGCCTCTGCTGGTACAGACAAACAACAGCAGTGCAGTGCACTACATCAACAAGCAAGGGGGGACTCATTCATACCCCTGTGCAGGGAAGTGATGAGGGTTTGGTACTGGGCTCTAGAACACAGTCTAGAATTGTTGGTAGTTCATGTTCCATGCATCTAAAATGCCCTGGCAGACAGGCTAAGCAGGTGATAGTTCAGAATACATGAGTGAGAGCTGCTCACTTTGGTGGCAGAAGACCTGTTCAATAGGTGGGGTCATACAAAATTGGAACTTTTTGCATCCCCACTAACATAAAACTGTCACATTTCTGCTCATTCGCTCCAGGGCATGGAGTTTTCTCGTGAGACACATTGTCCCTTTACTGGAAAAGAAGGTTCCTTTATGCCTTTCCTTCCTTCCCTCCAATTCAGAGGGCACTGATCAAGCTTCAGATAGAAGGAGCGACTCTGATAGTCATCGTTCCTTTCTGGCCTTGTCAGATATGGTTCACCTTTACTGCAGCAGTTGGTGGTGGAACCTCCAATACCCCTACCCCTGTGCAAAGGCTTGCTATCACAGGAGCAATGCATTGTGGTCCATCCAGACCTCAAGTCCCTCAATCTTCATGCATGGCTCCTGAAGATGTAGCTTCTAGATTTGGGGTATCTCAAAAGGTGGCTGATATCCTCTTACCTGTATAGGAGTCTCGCCCTTATCCTCTGACTGGTTTATGGCTTACTTAATGGACAGATTCCAATATGTGCAATTGAGTGATGCCAAGTCCCTTCCCCTCCCCATCTATGCCAGAGTCCCACAGGGATCTATCCTTGGGCTCACACTCTTCTCCATATTAGTAAATGACCTCCCTTCCCCTCCACCTGCCCTACCTCGCATGTACACTGATGATATGGTTATTTTTGCATCTGGTCCCTCCCTCCCAGTTGTTGAGTCTGCCCTTCAGGCCAATTTAGAAAAATGCTTCACTGGTTTGAAGCTAACTCACTTAAGTGCAGTACCAAGAAAATGGTCACCATGGCTTTTGACATGGCTCAGTAACTGGCCAAACTCCCTTCCCCACCCTCCTTCCTCCCCCTGGATGGATCAAAGATAGAGACCATGGAATCTTTCAAATGCTTGGGAGTATGGCTGGACACTAAACTAGATTTCTCTTGTCATATTCGCGCAATCCACAGCAAGCTCCATCCTAAGCTAGGTGCTCTATACAAGCACAAAGGCAGCCTCTCACTTCCCATCAGGAAGTAACTCCTTTCCAAGCTCATCCTACCATCCATAGACTACACAGATATAGTTTATAGCTCTGCTCCTCAGTCTTCTCTATCCAGGCTGGACCCTTTGTTCAACTCATTCTGCCATTTTGTTACAAACTTTCCTTATCATATCCACCACTGCTCTCTGTACTCTGCCCTATCCCTCCCCCTCTCTTGCCAATCGTCGTCTTGCCCACTGCACTTCCTTCATTGCTAAGTACTGGTTCAGCACTCTTCCCTCCTATCTCTCTACATTACTAGCTCCCACATCTAGCATGGGTTACTCTCTTCGCACCCACGAGCCTCGCTCCTTCACTCTTCCCCAACCGCACTCACAATCAGGCAAGCTATCTTTTGCCTTCAGGCTCCCTGCCCTCTGGAACCATCTTCCCCTTCCTGGCCACATTTTGCCCACTGCAGCATCCATCAAAAAAGCATCTTAAACTACTCCCTATCTCTCCCTGCTCTTGCTCCCTCATTTTACTTGATACCCTGTGTTCCTGGAATCCTGGATATCCCTACAGGTGCTGTGCCAGCCCTCTTTCTCTGGTTCTACCGCCTTTCCTATCCCTCCAAAGCCTACTGATGCTCTGCTTCCTTCTTCCAAGAGTATTTCTTTTTGTATATTATATTGTATATAATTACCAAAATTCTACTTGTATTTATTTATACACCATTACGGTATGCATCTTATTATGAATTGTTCTTCAACCACACTGTTTATTTAATGCATGATTGTTGTACTCACTGACATGGTAACATTCTTCTTCCTCCCCTACCCCAGGTCACACCTGGAAATGAGCCTTGGCTCAGTGTGCCTTTTCCAGTTACCAAAATTTAAAAATAAATATGTAATTAAATATCCTGGTGGTTGCTAGGAAACGCTCCATCAGAGTCATTTACTCCATGAAGTGGAAGCGCTTTGCTCTGTGGGCTGCTTCCCATCACTAGGATCCCTTCACCTGTCCAGTGAATCAGATTCTGGAATGCTTGCTGTACCTTTCAGACACTGGACTGTGGTACTCTTCCATTACGGTGCACCTGAATGTCATTTCAGCTTTCCATGTGCCTATTGATGGCTGTACAGTGTAAAATTGAAGGTGTCCTGTACATTCCTGAGGGCCATCTTTCATTTGAAGCCCCCTATCGGCAATCCATTCCCAGCTTGGGACTTGAATTTTGTTCTGGAGAAACTTACTTTGGCTCAGTTTGAGCTGGCAATGACTTGCTGGCTACGCTTTATGTCATGTTAAGCATTATTTTTAATTACTATCACTTCTGCTTGAAGGATCTCTGAGCTTCAGGCTCTTATGTGTGAGCCTCCTTATTTGATTTTTCACAAAGACAGGGTGCCTTTGCGTACTAACCCTAAGTTTTTGCCAAAGGTGTTGTCTGAGTTTATGCTGAATCAAACCATCCACTTGCCTGTTTATTTCCTGGAGCATGCCAATCCAGGGGAAGCATTGCTCCATACCTTCAATGTACATAGAGCACTCAGATATTATGTTCATCATATGAAGGACTGCAGGAGGTCCTTGCAGCTTTTTGTTTCTTTTACCCCTGAGAAAGAGGGTATACCAGTTTCTAAACAGTACCTGTCCAGATGGTTGGCTAACTGTATTACTTTTTGTCATAAGAAGTACAGTAAGGATCTTCTTGGGGTTGTACGTGGCCATTCAACCAGAGGCATGGCCACTTCTGTTGCCTGTTTCAGGAATGTGTCAGTTGCAGAAATGTGTGTTGCTGCAACCTGAAGCACTGTCCACACTTTCACCAAACACTAGTCTGGACATTACCTCTAGAAGAAGGGCAGACTTTGGCCTGGCTGTGCTTCAAGGCCTCCTCTCTTAGGCCTATAGCTTCCATCCTCCCAGACTGCCTATCTGTCAGTACTGCTTGGGAGTCATTCCATAGGTGTGCCCTGATGAAAGAGATATCCTTGAAGAAGAACCTATAGTAGTAGATCTTTGAAAGAATCTCTTTCATCAGGCCATGCCGTTCACCCAACATTCCTCTGGGACTCAGAGCTTCTCAGTTCTTGTCTTTCTTTCCAGGACAGTCTACCCACTGTTTTCCACCTTGCCTAGTGGTGGGAACCTCTAGCTTTCCCTCAGTTCCCCAGGAGAAGGTCCTCTGCTTATGGTCTCTGGCACAGAGCTGAGGAGGGCACGGCGCCACCCACATTTATATAGTGAGGACGTTAACACATGCCAGTGTTGTGGTTGGCCTCTAGAAGATTGCTAGCAAAAAGGTTTCTGTGTGGTCCTGGTGCCTGGTGGCTGTAGTTCCATAGGTGTGGCCTGATGGAAGAGATTCTCTCGAAGATCTACTGTTGTGGTAAAGTGTTACACAACTGTACTTTCCTAATTTTGATGTGTCAGAATGCAGTCACATTGGCATCAACCTTGACAGTACAGTATATCAAAATCTGTAACACTTCCAAAGATATTAAAGTACTTGATTGAAGTACATGAACCTTTTTTTCATGACCATATTCTAGCTTTACCTCACCTGTTGTTCTCTTTAACCTTCTTCTGTGCACCCCAAGGGCCTGTGTACTGACTCTGCCTCTGGCAGTGTTGATTGCCACAAGCCTTTGTTAACCATTTATCTCTCTCTCTCTCTCTCTCTCTCTCTCTCTCTCTTTCTCTCCGAGCCCATATACGACAGGGCCTGCTTTACTCTGATTGGATGGAGCCTCCTTCAGTGCCAGCTTTCAGCTCCTTACTGCAGTGTGGGAGACAAGTCCAGCTCCACCTGTCTGAGTGCACATATCACCAGTAGAATCCACAGAAACAAATTCAGCACCATAGCATCCAGTGCAAAAAAGGCATTTATTGGTGCAAAGGCATTTAATAGTGCAAAACAAAGCCAGCAGCTTGGGCCTATAATTCCAGACTAGTTTCACACAGGAAGCGTGTCTTCAGGAGGATCTAACCCAACCTCAAAAGCATACACTCTTAAAAAGCAGCTCCTTAAAGTGACAGTGCCATTAAAATATCAATAATATATATATATATATATATATATATATATATATATATGACCAGTTCATGTTCATAGACCCACTATTAATATACAGATCATTAAATCTATATTGTAATAAGGTTTATTATTAATCTGGATGTTAAAAGAACTGTCATAATGTAAACATAATTAATTATCAACCAATTTTAAAATAGAGCATCTAAAGATTTTTGAAGCAGGATGACTATTTCAAAAAAAATTGTGTTTTTAAAAAAAGGTACTGAAAACTGTGGCTGAATTCTTAAAGATGGCCACAGTTTTCAACAGAATAAGTTTTGTGGGTATATAAGTAAGGGGAAATCTTTTACTACTGTTAATTCTACAAGGACATATGAAAATATGTATTTTTTTAGTTGTGTGACAGATTGTTTGGTTTATCTTGCTACGTGTACCTGTGGTTCCTTTTATACTGGGAAGATGACTAGAATGTTTAATGTCAGAATTGGGGAACACCTCAAAAGTATCTCTGGGGGGACATTACGAATGCTTTGGCAGCACATTGCATGAGGAAGAAAAACTCTGGTATGTCACGCATATTTACATTCAATGGGATTGAAAGGGTTAAATTGGGCCCATGGGGTGGAAACCTTAATGGTCTTTTATCTGAAAGAGAATCCTATTGGATCTTTATGCTTGGGGGGGCCTTACTGCACCTGGCTTGAACGATAAAATAGATATCTTACCACTGATTAAGAACTGGCCATATCTGTATTATTGATTTTTTAATGGCACTGTCACTTTAAGGAGCAGCTTTTTAAGAGTGTACACTTTTGAGGTTGGGTTAGATCCTCCTGAAGATGCACTTCCTGTGCGAAACCAGTTGGAGATCATAGGCCCGAGCTGCTGGCTTTGTTTTGCACTATTAAATGCCTTTGCACCAATAAATGCCTTGTTTTGCACTGGATGCCGTGGTGCTATATTTGTTTCTGTGGCTCTTTACTGCACCCTTCTAAGGAGAAGTTGTAATTTGAAGGTGGGAGAAAAGGGGAGCCCAAGGTCTGGGAACTCAGTTTGGAAGGCTAGTGGTTGGGTTGGTTATAACAGACCTGAGGGACTCCTTTTTCATTTTTCTCCCTGGTCTCACCCAATTGAGCCATAAATGTGCACATGATTGGCACATAATGCAACAAACTTGCAGTCCCCCCTACATGCTGCCAATTGCACTGCCAGCTGTAGTCATCCAAGTGGTAGAAAGGCAGAGGGAAGAACGACCTTCCCTCCCTGGAGGAGGAGTGTGTCCTCTGGGATGCTCAACTCTTACCTTGCTAGCAGTCTTGAAACATTCCCTTATTAAGTACAATATGAAAAGATCGTCTTTGGATCATGCATTTCTTCATGGGAAGGACCTGGTGGCACTAAATAGCTCTGTGGAAGATCAAATGATTGCCACAGCCCCACTAAACTACTACAGTTATGTTGGAAGCATTCTGCCTTGTGATCAGCCCCTCTACTTTATTCAATGACCTAACACAAATTAATTTATACCTTGATGTTTTTATTCACTGTGAACTTTGGTTTATTTTAGATTTAAAGTAAACAACATACCAATCA
Source organism: Neoceratodus forsteri (assembly GCA_016271365.2). Lineage (NCBI taxonomy): Eukaryota > Metazoa > Chordata > Ceratodontiformes > Ceratodontidae > Neoceratodus > Neoceratodus forsteri. The sequence continues at coordinate 1,395,367,812 of CM028129.1, read as the reverse complement.
AACTGAACATTATACAAAAAGCAGAAACAATGGATTGTTTAAACAACATCTATTGTTGCAAATAAATGCATTATTTCATCTTTGGTTTGAAGCCATAGCTCTACACTGAGATGACACAAAAGGAACATTTCCTAATGACACCACATGGCAGTTACAAAGTACAAGAAGTAGAACAGTCTGATTAGTGATTATAGTTAGAGATGGCTGATACCACCCACCATTTACCAGTTACTGAAGGATATTGAGTTTTTCCACATGTGTTAATATTTAGGATAATTTGTTTTCGGATCTGGTTCTGTCTGTTCTTAGAAACCAGACTGGATAGTAACAATACAATGCAATGTTACTGATTATCTAATTTTAATTTTTTTTACATTATCAAAGTAATGGGGAGCATACAGTACTTATTAATTTATCAGAAACTGGTGGAAATGAGTGTGTGTGTGTGTGTGTATGTGTGTATGTGTGTGTGTGTGTGGGGGGGGTTAACATGCAGGAACTCAGTTTAGGGAGTAAAATCTAAAATCAGTCTCAGTTACAAGAGCAAAACCGGGAAGGCCTACTGCTATGTAAAATGTACCTGTAAAACGCAGCATTTAATGAGGTAACATGTCCTAGACTCACTAATCGGAGATGTTCAATCCTATATCATAGATGATGGGTTTCCTCAGTGAATTTTTCTATTTTACTGCTGAAACAACAAATATTCCACGTATCTGAAATATAATTTATCTGGTGGAACTCTTCCAGTACAAAACATTTGGAAATGCACAGAAGAGTACTTTTGTTGGGGGACAACCTTTAATTAAACTGGCAGTCTGTAAGTAGGGATATAAAAAATATGTGTATCCTCTTAAACAAATCAACCAAACACCAGTGCACAACCCACAAAGGAAATCACAAATATTCTAACCTATGCATCCAAAGACCATGCTATTCTTTCTTTTATGACATATACTATATCTTCAAAAAGTACCTTATATTGTATCTTTATCATGTATGACTTGTTCATGCCGGCATCCCCTTTACTTTTGGCTTCAGGGTTTGTCTTTCAGTTTCTGTCCCTACAATTTAAAATAGTGACTACCTCATCATCCACTGACTGAGGCTGCCCTAAACCTGCTGCCCCTACAATGTTATAGCTACCTTCTTTGTTGCTCTTACTCTCCCTCCAGAGCTTTAAGATCCTCTCTCCACTCTCTCCCATTTCTCTTTGAGAGACTGTATCACTTCCATTGCTCCTCACAGGACTTTTCCTCTTGATTGGCAAAATCTGTCATGCATCCTGCTTTGCGAAATACACAGTAGCTGATACAGTCTCTTTCCTTCTTTTCTTACATAGAACCCTAGTTTTGTTTGTTTTACAATTTAATTACCCACCCCATAGCCCAGTTAAGATGCAATATTTTATTTCTAGGGGTTCCCGCTTCTGATTATTTACACACTTAGACTGAAACACTGAGATGTTAAGTGGTTTGCCCAAGGTCACACAGTAAGTATTCAACTCTAATGGAGTGTGAATGTGGGAACTCCCAGTCCTCAAGCTGTTGAGTTTACCACTAGACCACACTGCCACTTCTTGAGCATGTCCATCCTCTGCAGCTTTCTGCTTTACACTAATCATTTTCTTATTCTAATTCCTCACTGGTTCTGCAAACATTTTTCAAGAGTCCCTTCTACCTCCTCTGTGCTGCCTGTGGTGCGGATATCTCCAAAGTCAGGAAATGGCAGGTTCCTTGTCCAAGTTAGTAAACAAAAAATATCTATGAAAGAAAGTAAGTCAATTCCTTAGGCCTTCCCTAAGGCCCCTATTAGTAAGTAAAGGACATTGTTGGTAACAGCCACCACTTTGCATGGGAAATACAATTTGCCATGAGAAAGAAATAATATGATGTAGAGTAGTGGGAAATATAGCCAAGTTTAGCTCAGACTCCATGAAAGCCTCAGTGCTCTACCATCCAAGCCAGCAAGCCAACTAGATACCCTAGCTTTAAATGGAATCCAGTGCACTCCCTCACCCCCAAAATTGTAATCCTGTTATATGAATATTCTTACTCACTTTCTCTCACTTCATCATTTTCAAAGGGGGTTACTTACAGTAGCTATCAGATTTCAGATGAAATGTGAATTAAGCCCCGCCACCAGATGTCAAGGTGAACCCCATTGTTTGGTTCCTATTCTAACATTTAAATCTTTAACTTGCCTGACTTGGCTTCTTAATGTTCACTTTTAAGTAAAGTGCAAGCACATGAAAATACACAAGTGGTCAGTTGTAAGCTTTCCAGGTCACTTCTGTCAGTTAAGTTTTAGAAACATACAAACATAGATAACAATGGCAGAAAAAGACCAATGGTCCATCCAGTCTGCCCGTAGTTTGTTTGTTTATTTATTTATTTGTTTGTTTTTGGTAACTGGGTAAGTACACTAGACATTGAAAATGCCTGTTTTCAGGCACGACCCAGGAGAGTACAAACCAAAATACATTATAATCAAATACAGGGTAGTAAAAGAACATAAAATACAAAATTATTGAGTAGTACAAGGGGAAACAATAAAGAGTACAAACATTTCAGAAATGAATATATCAGACAGTACCCAGTCCCCTATAAAACCCCAGGACCTATTGTTCATTCAGGGTACTAACCCTCACTATCCAACCCTTTTCTCCTCCATACTACTATTGCTCTGAGTAACCACTGTACCCTTCACTCTCCCAGCCATGCTTGAAATTATTTATGGTTTTGGTGCATACCAGCTTGACTAGCAGACTGTTCCATGGTTCACCACCCTTTCTATAAAATTACATTTTCTCATATCTTTCTTGAACCTCCCTCCCATCAGTTTCCACTCATGCCCCCCTGTTCTTGAAAGGATACTCATGTTAAATACTTCCTCACAGTTCATGTTGTTCATTCCTTTTAGGAGTTTGAAGGTCTCTATCATATCAGCACCTATCTCATCTGGTCTCCAGCGAGTACATGTGCAGTGCCTTGAGTCAATCCTCATAAGATCTATCCTGCTGGCCCTGAATCATTGTGGCCACCCTTTGTTGTACAGCCTCTAGCCTGTCCTTATCCTTCCTGAGGTGAGGACTTTAGAACTGGGCACAGTACTCCAGGTGCAGCCTCAACAATGATTTATAAAGAGGTAGTAATACCTGTTTTTTTTTCTACTGTTAATACCCCTTCTGATACATCCCAGCAAACTATTTGCCTTACTATAGGCCTTGTTGCACTGGCTTCATTGTTTAAGGGAATAATTAATGATGACTCCTAGGTCCCTTTCCTCAGCTATAGTGTTCAGCTTTATCCTCCCATCGATTACTCTGTCCTGGAGTTCTTGTTCCCCAGGTGCTTCACCATGCACTTTTTGACATTGAATTTCAACTCTCAAACCTTGGACTACCTCTCTAGTCTTCGCTAGTCACTCTGCATCTACCTAATCCCCTCATTGCTACCTACCCTTCCACAGAGTGTAGTGTCATCTGCAAAGAAACACAATTTGTCATGGATTCATTTTCCAGTATCACTGATGAATATATTGAAGAGGACAGAACCCAGGACTGATCCCTGTGGCACCCCACTCATGACCTTCCTCTCTTTTTATTTGACACAATTAATCACAACCCTCTCCTGCCTTTTCTTCAACCAATTTCCTACCCATCTTTCTATGTCCCTTGCTGCACCCAGATCTTCTATCTTCTTCCACAGTCTTCTGTAAGGCAGCAAGTTGAAAGCCTTGCTGAGGTCAAAGTGGAGTAAATCCATGGTGTGGCATTGTCATCCAGTCAAAGAAAACTATCAGGTTGGTCTGATAAGAACTCCCTGCCATGAAGCTATGCTGTTTGGATATACTATGCTATCCTGATACTCAGTATGCCAACGCTCAGCATACCAAGAAAACCCACCCAAAAGACACAGTCCTGAATCACTGAAATGCCTGACATACAAATTACAAGCATTTCAGTGAAATAAAGTGTAAAATGTGGGGGGCTTTGCCCCCTGTGTTCCCCACACCACCGGTAACTAAAATATCAAACTCCGAGGGGAGCGGACCCCCGAGTAAAATTATAACAGTTGCAGGGGGTGCAGTGTGCTAAACGTCATGCCCGGGACCAGAACCCAGGTCACGCACAGTATGCTGGCCTAGCGACCGGTGGTATTCCCCTCCACACCACCGGGGCAGCTAGGCCAGCTACCCATTCAGCGCTCATTTCCTGTAACTCACACAGGGTAAGATAGCATACTGTCACATCTGCTATCTTACCCCGTTGGGAGCAATAGCGTCAGGTGTACTAGCATAGGGTTAACTCCACTATCGGGCAAAGCTGACTGGGGTAATGCATGTCGGACTACTGAGTTTCTAGATAGGGTAAGTATACTTGCTGTTTCCTATCCTGGAGACCATTGCTCTCCAAGTAGTCCCCAGTGCCCTATCTGACCTGTGACTCCATCAATTTACCCACAACAGAGGTAAGACTGACAGGTCTGTAGTTCCCTGCTTGTTCCTTGCCCCACTCCTTATGGATTGGAACTATGTCCACTAGCCTCCAGTCTTTTGTAACTACTCCTGTCTCTAATGTGTTACTGAATAACTGTACCAGGGGTTTAGCCAGTCCTGCTATCCCTTGAGTACCCTCAGATGCATCCCATCAGGCCCAGAGCCTTTCTTGTGGGCTGTTAGACCTTTCTGGACCCTTTCACTAGTAGATACTAGCTGTCTCATTTCCAGGACCCCCTTTATTGCTGCCTCAGTGACACTGTTTGGCAGGGTTCTCTTGTCTTCCCTTGAGAAGTCAAAGCAAAAGTAATCATTAAGGACAAATGATTTTTGTACATCCTCCTATATTACCCTACCTCCCTCAAATAACCTAACAATTCCCCCTCCTTTCTTCTTTTTCCTTAATATACCTGAAGAACTGCTTTTCTCTGCCCTTGACCCCTCTATAATATACAGTTCAGTGTCTGTTTCTGCCTACCTGATTGCCTTCATGCTTCTTTGGTTCTAAGTTGGTATGCTCCCTATTCTTCCTCCCCCTGCATTTTCTTGTACCTGGTCAAGACCGATTTTTGGCCCTCACTGCTTCCCTGACCCTTTCCAAGAACCATAGTTGTCTCTTGTACCTGTTTCTTTTGGTTATGTTCTCATGCATAACTTAGATGCATCAAGAATGCCTCCCTTAATTACCCTCCATCTCTCCTTCACACCTCCAATGCTGTTTACCCTGACTATCCTGTCCAGGACCAACTCCCTCATCGTTTTGAAGTCCACCTTTCTGAAATCAAGGACCTCAGCCCTCCATTGGAGCTTTTTGACTCCAAGGGCCAGCTTGAACCAAACAGTTATGGTCACTGGACCACAGTGGCTCCCCTACTTACATACCTCCTACCATCTTCAAGTCAGTGAGCACTACATTGAGAATGGCAGTCTTCCTGGTGAGTTCCTTAAGCAATTATACCACTAGACAGTCCTGGAATATATCCAGTAGTGCCTGACTTCTGATTCTCCTGGCAGCTAGAACATCCCATTCAATATCCAGCAGTTTCAGATCACCCACTATTACTTCCCCCCTTTGCCACACCCCTTCCTAGTTCTTCCCCAAGCTCTCTATCCTTCTCTTTCTCTTGTTCTTGTGGTCTATAGTTCACATTGAACCATAGTTTGTTACTTGAGACCTCCATGAGCTACATCCACATCAATCCTCTCTCCCCATTACTTCCCCTAATGTGTCCGTCTTCCACAGCCTTGATGCCTTCCCTGGTATACAAGGCTACATCCCCTCCTTAACCTTTTCCTCTATCCCTCCTAAACATTGTGTAACCAGGGGCTGTCATATCCCAGTCATTATTTTCTGAGGCCCAATTTTCATTGATAGCTATGAGGTCCATCTCAGTGTCTGCCATCATTGCTTGGAGCTTGCTGATTAAATTATCCAGACTCCTGATGTTAAGGCAGACCCCTTACATCTAACTCCTGATGCCCTTTTGTTTTTCTTTGTCTTTTTTCCAACTTCTTCACTAGTCTCCTTAACTTCATGTTTTTTACGTTGATTGCAAGCTTTGTGAGATCTCCTTCCCTGGTCCCTCCCCAGCCCAGTTTGAGCCTCAACCTTATTTTTGTAAGCTATGCTGCTACAACCCTTAGATTAGGGGGAGTACTAGCTAGGTTCCCCTAGCCTTAGTCTCCTCCACAGTCAGTTTAACTGTCCCATTAAGACATCAAACTTCTGTCCCAGTGCGCTGGTCCCCTCTGTTATCAGGTGAAGACTGTCACCTTTGAAAAGCTATCTCACCTAGAATCCTTGCACTCCCCCACAAAGTGGTACTCCATCTCCTGACACCATCCCTTTAACCACCCCTTTAACTCCTTGATCTCATCACTCCTTATTCTGTCTTTCCCTCTCCCTACTCCACACAGGAAGGACCATGGAAAAGGCCTAGGAGGCAGAGTCTGCCTTTAATCTGTTCCCCAGTCTACGAAAGTTCCACTTCACCATCTCCACAGGGTGTTTCACCAGGTAATTGATACCCAAGTGTACCAGTACTCCAGCTACCCTTCCTTCACCACCATATCCATGTCCTGTCTGTATCCCAAATGACTGAGAAACCAGGAAGGCAATTAATCATTCCCCTCCCATCAAACCCCCTCTCTACCCCTCTGATCACTGAGGCTCTGACCACTAAGATTCTCCTAGATGACTTTCTCCCACTTTTCCCCCCAGGTGACACCAAGACTTCCTGTCCATTACCCTCAACTGAGTCAGATTCTCCCCCAGCAGTGACAGCTACCCGAGTCTCCTCCAGGGGTGCAAAGCAGTTTGTCATTTGGATGTGTGGGTCTGGTCACTCGCCTTGTGGCTACCCCTGTCACCCTTTTCCTTCCCATCATTCTCCACCACCCTATATCAGTGGGCCTCTGTGGGAGTGGGAGTGTGGGGTTGTGGGGTGTGATCTCTAGAGCTGGTGACATGACTGAGATATCACTTCTCTTGCTGCTACCAACTGGGCATGCATCTCTGCAAAGATCCTGCAGAAGGGGCAGTGCTTCCTCTTCCAGGGCATAACCCTGGAGAAGAGTACCCCGCAGATGTAACAACTGACTAGCTCACTGCTGAACTTATGATAACACTAGACCACTGAAAACAACCTGTATTCCATTAGTCCTGTCCTGCTTTGCTACTTGCTTGTCCTAGATTACTACTGGTATCCCATCAAGATTGCTAAGAATGAGTCATGCAGTCAAAAACCGTGAGGTCAAAACAGTGTGCATGGCTCAGAATTAGTCTATTTATAGAAGCACTGTTTTTGACCCGTGCTGTTGTGGTGTCCGTGTAGCGCACTGTTTGGTTGTGCGGGTTTCCACTGCATGATCAAGTGGGTAATCCATTACGACCATGTACCCCTATTCCATGAAGATAGTTTTGGTAAGGAAGCTACCTAGCACAAGCTTACTGTCTCTAGTACAGCCCCTGTACTCCTGCCATATAGGTGTTTGGCCAGGAATTATTTTTTTTTCTCTTTTTTGTTTAGCAGATACAGCACCACAATCTTACAGAATTGTTAACACCACAGTGTCATATATTACAGGTAACCAACCCAGTTAGTGAGGATCAGTTCATATTTAGGTGCTCTCCAGACAGGGAGTTGTTGGGCTCCTTTTTTTCTTCAGGACTGCTGGTTAAAGCAGCTGAGGCTTACCTGATCATTTCAGGGACAGAGTCTCCAACAGATCTGATGTTTCCCTGCAAAAGCCTTACAGACACCAGAGAGACAGATATCCCACTTCTGCTGTGTGCCACTTATGTGATGGGACATGAGCGTGATGGGACAGACTGATAGTAAGAGCTAACTAAAGTGAAGTCAAAATAAAGACACCTGCTTCACTTCTACCTAAGCCACACACCCCAATTAACAGTCCCCCTGGCTAACTGCGGGGATAATTTTCAGCTATATTTCCCCAACCCGGGGAAGTGCACTGCTAAGTACTGTGCCTTTTATATATATACCCTGTCTGAAGGTCCCAATTTACCTTCCAGACCCTGCACTTCTAATATACAGTAGTATCTTTCTACTTACCCCCTAGTTAGAAATGTTCTAGCTGTCTGTTTGCTCAGCTGCCTCCTTGCTCTGCAGCAACAGCTACCTAAAATGAAATAAAAATGAAGACACCTGTTTCATTTCTGTCTAAGCCCCAATTAACAGTTATCCCTTTAGCTAACTGCAGGGACAGTTTTCAACTGCCTTTCTCCAACTCAGATCAGCACACTGCTACGTACTGGGCCTTTTATACCCCAACTGAATGTCCCAATTTAACTTGCATACCCTACACTTCTAATATATTGTCTGTCTACTTAGCCCCAGTTAGAAATGTTCTAGCTGCCTCAGTCAGCTGAGCTACCTCCTTTCTCAGACAGCAAGAGCTAACTTTCCTTACAAGAAACTATAGTGTTTTTAGTTGTGAGAATTGATTCTAGACCTGACATGGCTATGACACATAAATGGGGATAACAGACACAAAAATCTGATTGGACAACTGTCTTATCTGATTGTTTTCAAATAGATTGAAAATGTACCTGGCTAAAGATAACCACTATATCATGGTTTTCAGAAAGCATAATAATTGGTCCCCTCATCTCTAGTTGTAGTCAACTGTTCTGATCCAAGTAAAACCTTAAACAGAAAGCTTTTATTCTATAAACATCATCCTTCACTCAGATCATAACTATTTACTGATAGATAGTAATACCAAACTTCTGCCTACCTTGGATTTCTCTTGTGGTGTCAGTGTCTGAAAACAGTACATTCTGAAGGTGTGTATATAAAAAAAGTGAACAGGGAAACACTTTTTTGTGCTGTCTGCTGGTCTCTGTGTTGTTTGAATACTTGACACCCTTGCTAATTACACTAAATTGAACATGTCTTTCTCTTCAGATTAATAAAAAACAGTATAACAGAATACTGGAATTCATCCAAAGTGGTATTGCTGAAGGAGCTAAACTAGAGTGTGGGGGAAAACCGCTGGGCAGAAAAGGATTCTACATTGAACCCACTGTATTTTCTAACGTTTCCGATGACATGCGGATTGCAAAGGAAGAGGTGCTCATTATTTCCATTTCCCAGAAATTTAATACACTGACTTCTCTAAGAAATATAAATTTATTTTATTTAAAATTTGATGACTGGGAAAGGCACACTGAGCCGAGGCTTGTTTCCAGGTGCGACCCGGGTACAGTTTGTACAGAGAGTAGCAGTAGACTGATGAGACAGATAGTTTGTACAACATTTTACAACAATAAAATAAACTGTATCAGTGGTAAAACAGTAAAAAAAATTTCAGGTAGAGAAGGAGAAGGGAGATGAGATTGACTGGGGTAGGTGGATGGGGATTGAGAGGTGCATCACTTGTTTTTTGGGACCATTTGAACATTTAGAGCATTGCGGGGTGGGTTGGTGCTTGATGAGTCGAGTGAAAGCAGAACAGGAAGGGGCCATTCGAAGGCTGGGAGGGAGGTTATTCCAGAGAAGGGGGAGGTAGTACGAGAAGGCAGCTTGGCCAGTCAGAGATAGAGGACAAGGGAGGTGGAAAGTGCAGGTGTCCCTGCGGCAGAGAGGGTGGCTTAGTGAGGAGGTTGTGGTGAGGAGGGAGGTGAGGTGTGGGGGAGGGACTCATGCCAGTAGTTAGCTAAAAAGGAGGCACAGTGACTGTTACACCTATGGGAGAGTGGAGCCAGGGAGAGGGGAGTATAGAGCCGGCAGTGGTGAGTGAGAGGGGGTGAGGTGGTATCGAAGCAGCAAAAGGAATTTAGGAGTATGTTGAGTCTGGAGAGAGAGGAGGCTGGGGCTGTACCATAGACTATGTCGGCATAGTCAATCACTGGTTAGATAGTTTTTCGAACCAGTTCACAATGGGTGGGGATTGGAAGGCTCTCTTTGTGGCAATAGAGGATGGCAAGTTTGGGCCGGAGCTTTGTGCAGATCCCCTCAATGTGAGTGGTGAAATTGAGATGGCTGTCCAGCCAGACTCCCAGGTATTTGAAAGCTGAGACTTGCTCTAGGGGAGAATTGTCTCTGGTGGTGATAGCAGGGGGCTGGGAGGGAAACCAGCTTCTGTCTCGAGCCAAAGACCATAGTGACTGTTTTTTTGCATTTAGTGTGAGCAGGTTATCATGTATATCAAATGCTGATACTGTACATATATTACAGATTTTTGGACCAGTACAACAGGTAATGAAGTTTAAAACAGTGGAAGAAGTCATTGAAAGGGCCAATAACTCTGATTTTGGGCTGGTAGCTGCAGTATTTACAAATGACATAAACAAGGCTTTAACGGTCTCATCAGCAATACAGGCTGGAACGGTCTGGTAAGATGAACTCAAATATTACTTTTTTTTTAAAATGTAACTCTTGTAAATTATGTAAAACATGAAGTATGTAGTTTTCTCCTCATGGTAAAACTTTCTCAAGCAAACTACTACTGTTTATTGAAGCAAACTAGAAAGCCATCCAATTTGCTAATTATTACTTATTTGTGAGGCACCTACTTTCTAGCTGTAGGGATCTTAAATGAAATGGTAATAATTTATGTTGTTCAGAGACAGGTCTGGATAGGACAGAACTGGCTATGTCTGCCATGTGCACGCTTTAGTTCAGAGGAGACTATGTTCAGAAAGACTTCATACAAACCCAAGTCAACCATAACCTTTTCAATAGATAAAATAAAAAGACATAACATATAACTTAATATTCTAAAGTATAAATTACTAATATGAACATATTCAACAAAACATGTGGGGAACATATTGGGCAGAGAGTTTAGTGACAGCAATGGTTCTGCTGTCCATGTTCACAGATCATGTTGTCTTTGTGTCAAGCCAGACAGTCATTGCCACCTTGATTTCAGTGAATGCCCCCTGCCTCTGGAACCTACTCCACTCTTCCCATCATCTCTCCCCTTCACTCCATGCCTTGAATCCCCTCCCTTTTGAACCTATTCCCTTCTTCCCTTCATTTCTCACCCTCACTCTATGCCTTTAGATGCCTGCAAAGGCATATTCCTGCTCCTGCCTGCACCTGTCGCTTCCCTTGACTGTTCTGACCTCTTCTCTTCATTTCTCCTGTCCCCCCTCCTGATTATGACTCCCCAACTTAGGGCTAACTATGCTGTTGACCCTCAGTCTGTTCTCCAATCAGCATGGTGCTTTAATTATACACTCCAATATGCACTGTTCATTTTATCTGTTCAAGAGCCCATATACTGTTCATTTATTCAATGCAAGATTCCCTGCTGTTGTTACATTATGTGGGATTTCTCACTTTATCACCTTGATTGGACTGCCTATGTATTTTATTTTGCACTTTGGGTGTTTGTAATATTCCTTTTTGTCTGTACTCCCATTCCCTCCTCCCCTGGGTCACACCTGGAAATGAGCCATCACTCAGCATGCCTTTACCTGCTAACAGTTTTGTTAAATAAATAAAAATAAATAAAATGCAGTCACCCCAGTGATTGCTCTGACTAGTCAACTGGCCACAGGCTACCATGCAGAATCAGTATTGGCAAAGGTTTCAAACTTGATAGCCAAAACTTGGTGACTTAGTCTCCTTGGCACTTATTATGATTCCTTTGCCAGCACTCCTACTTATTTTCGCAAATCAAGTGATTTGTTTTTGCCGAGTGACATTTGTAACTTGGTCATTTCTTTTACTTTTCATGTTTTTTTTTGTCATTTGATTGTTTTTGGGGTATTTACTTTTAAACACTGTTAGTAGTTATAATAATTTACTTGTGCTACAGTATCAACAAGTCAGTAGCATAGTACAGACTGATACTGTCTACAGTCACTGCACAGGCTGGGACACACAGACCCGGGGACAACATACCAATTGGACAGGGAGGTATTAGTAACCACAAAGCAGGAAAGGGACTTGGGGTAGTCATTTCTGTTGACCTGAAGGTAGCAAACCATTGTGATAAGGTAGTGGGGAAAGGTAGCAGGATACTCAGGTGCATAGGGTATATAGGGAGAGGTATCACCAGCAGAATGTGGAAGGTAGTGCTACCCCTGTATAGCTTGATGATGAGGCCCCACCTCAAGTACTATGTCCAGTTCTGGAGGCCCCATCTCTGGAAGGACATAGATAGGGTGGAGGTGGTACAGAGGAGGGCAATGAAAATGGTGCAGGTCCTACTTCAAAAGCCCTATGAGGAAAGACTCAAGGAATTAAATATGTACTCTCTAGAGGAAATGATGGAAAGGCGGGACATGATAGAAATATTCCAATATCTCACAGGTATTAATAAGGTACATGAAGATAGCATTTTTATTTATTTATTTCAGTTTGGGATTAATACCTTTGAGTCAAGGACTCATTTTCAAAGGTTCCACATCAGTGTTGAACAAACATTACAAAAATACAAGGTTTACAGAGAAAAAAAGAAAAACATTGAAGCGTGTACACAGGCAGTAATAGTAAAATTTGAATTTATACACATCAAATTAGTACATATTAACAGATAGACTTATTAGATGAGAGGGGATTGGGGGGGGGGTTCAGCCGGAGGTGGCATCATCTGAGGTGAGAGAGAGAGACATGGAGCTATCAACCAAGTCAGGCCATCGTCAGGTAATTGGGGGTAGGGGAGTAGGTTAAGAAAAAAGTGGTATATAGCAGAAAGATGTAGAGGGGGTAGGTAAATGGAAAACTGGGCCGAGGTACTATCACATTAGCACAGGCAGGTGCAATTCATTTTAGAGCCAAGGAGAGATTTGAGCCCAGCTTTGAAGGTACTAATCTTGGTAGTATCAGTGAGGTCAGCAGGTAGTTAATTGTACCATTTCGGTCCTTGATACAGGATGGAGTTCTGGGCAAGTTTCATCCTTTTGAAGGGAATCACCATCTTGTCAGTGACCGCACTACAGGTAGATTTTGTTGGGACAGCCATAGAAAAAGATGCTCAAGGACAAGGGGTCATGCTGTGAAGATGGGGGGGGGACTTGGAGGAGATGTGAAGAAATACTTCTTTACAGAAAGAGTGGTGGGCACCTGAAACAACCTCCCAGCAGATGTGGTTGGTGCTAAAATGGTAACAGGATTCAAGCATGCATGGGATAGACACAAGGGCACCTTAGAAATAAGGCATGGGGGAGGAAGACTGGAGATCGAGTAGAGTCTGTGGTAACACAGTAGATAGGGTAAATGGGGCACACTTGGTGGGCCAAGACATTCCTATCTGCCAACAACTTCTATGTTTCTTTGTTTCTAAGAGATAAGGAAATTCTGACTTCATCTCCTCACTTGGTTGGAGTGGACAAATGACTACTCTTGGGTATGTTGATGGTATCCCTGTGGACCAACAGTTGTTATTTTTATACTGGCTCTAGTCTTGTTTTTCAAACCCCAGGAATCCCTCACTGTTGCTTGAAAATGGCATCATTCCCCTGGAGTGAGCTGCCTCAGAGCCTAGAAGTCTCTGCTAATTAGAGAACTTAGAATGAAATTCAGAACTCTTCTGTGGTCATACTCGGCAGATTTATTTCTCAACCTGAGAGGAAGCACGGCCCCGTAGTCGCTCTTCACAGTTTGATGTTCTGGCTGATTTCATGTTAATTTCTTTTAGCCAGTTACTTGTTTAGAAGGGCTAAGAGAACTCAATAAAGTTCTGACCCTTATTAAATAAAAACCAGAACATGGTGGAGTTCTGATTTGTTCTGTATAGTTCTGATTATTTATAAATATTTAGAAAAAATGCGATAAAATGCATAAAAGTGGCCAAAGTCAATCATATTTAACACAGAGGCCCAAAGGAAATAATTTAATGCATGATTTGTATAAAAATTACCGTAAAAACTGCTAAATAAAAGCAATAACTGCTGGCTGCTTCTTGGCTGGGCTGTACTGGTGGCATATCCTGCTCGGGCCCATGATGTGAGTGTGGTGGGAGAGAGAGAGATAGAGAGAGAGAGAGAGAGAGAGAGAGAGAGAGACAGGGAGTGACAGACAGACAGATGCAAGAACTATTTTGCCTGCCTGCCTGCCCTGTACAGTGTATACAGAGACTGCATAGCCACACTGAGGCCAAGATTAATTTCTTTATTTGTGATTTCTGAGACTGTAAAATTTCTCTTCGACCCCCAGTAGTCTAGTCTCTCTCTCCTCTGGATGGCACAAGCTAACATTTATTTTGCCAGCCTGCTCTTGCCCTGTATACAGACAGCCACATTGAGATCAAGAATAAATGTTGTGATTTCTGTGACTATAAAACTTCTCTTTGGCCCCCTGTAGTCTAGTCTCTCTGTCTTTCTCCTCTAGATGGCACAAGTCAAAGATTTATTTTGCCCGCCTGCCCCTGCCTATACACAGACAGCCACAATGAGACCAAGAATAAACTTTATTTGTGATTTCTGTGAAAAAATTGCTGTTTGCCCCCAGTAGTCTAATCTCTCCCTCTTTTTTCCTCTGGATGGCATAAGTCAACAATTATTTTGCCAGCCTGCCCTTGTCCTGAGCCTGTACACAGACAGCCACAATGAGACCATGAATACATTTTATTTGTGACTTCAATGACTGTAAAATTTCTCTTTGTTCCCCAGTAGTCTAGTCTCTCTCTCTCTCTTTCTCCTCTGGATAGCACAAGTCAACATTTATTTTGCCAGCCTACCCTTGCCCTGTACACAACTCTCCCCCCTCCCTCTCTTTCTGGTACTTACTAAGTTGATCTTACTCCATTCTGTCACTATCAATGTGTCTGCTCCAAGACAGACAGTCGTTCAAAAATCACAGTGGAAACAACAAGACCGATGACACAGCCAACCCGAGAGTCCCCAACCGACCGACTGACCACAGCAGCTGTAGCACATGCTCAGATATCCCCTCCATGTGACTGTGACTTGTAGTTCTCCAGCTCCTAGATGTGGTTCCACCCTCCTCTCCTCAGTCTTTGGTCCACCTGGCACCATCCATTCCTCCAGCAGTTTAAAACTGCAGTGAATAATAGGCAATGGCATGGCAACTGGGGGGGGGGGGTGCCCAGGGCAGGAAGAGAAATAAAATGATAAAATCCTGACCCAATTAATATTATTGCCCCTCTCTGTGGGGCACCAGGCATGCAGGAAAAAAAGTCTTACTTTCCATGGACTTGGAACCAGACTTCTACAGTGAAGTCCATATTTATGTGAGTACGTGGATTCTGGGTTCATTCTGGAGTCCAGATTTTCGGATGGAACAATCCGCTCAGCCTATTGTTTAGTTAGTTTTGTTTTGATAAATCTGGATTAGTTATGGTGTTTTTGCATTACTTTGGTTTATTTTCTTTGGTTCCCTTCTGGTTCAAGGGAACCAAGGAATCTCCTTGAGTCATGGTTCCCACCTTAGCAGAATCACATTTATATAAACTTAAATTAAGGTGTAGTAAATTTTACCTATTTTGCTAGTGGCACCTGTTTTTTCCTCACTGCTTGTGGTTCCTTTCCATCAGGTTGTGGTTCCAACTTCGGGAACTGAGACAGAAGTTTTCAGATTTGGGGAATTTTTATTCTATTAACATTTTAATATTTTTAATATTTTCACATTTTACCTTGTAGTTACTATTACTGTGGGAACCAAACTGCTAGCTTTATCGGAACCACTAATTTTCTTTTCTATTTGGTCAGTAATTGGCATGTCTGACAGGCCCAAGAAAAGGACAGGACCCACAGATTTAAAAATTTGTACCAAGTGTTGTACACTCCTGGTTAAGGCAGACTGCCACAAGTTGTGTTTTAATTGCCTGGTCCCTGACCATGACTTTTCTAGTTGTGAACTTTGTATCAGGTTTTGTCCCAAAACACTAAAAAAGAGTACTGAAAAACTCAAAGATATTATGGCTTCTGAGTCTGCCTCTTCCTCACAACCAGGCTCTGGAGAAAGTCTGGTTCCTTATAGTAAGCAGAAAGACAGGACTGCTAAAGGTGATTCAGACATCAGGGTGTCTGATAGGGAGACCCTTGAGCCCTCTCATTAAAAAGGGCTGCTGAGCAGACATCGTAACCAGTGCCTATTAAGAAAAAGCACAAAGAGAAGCATGTCACTGCTCCACCAGTTAGAATGCCCTCTACTAAGGACATGAATAAGGCATGGCAGTTTTGGGGGGCTTTCCAGGCTAGCTATGACAGCCTTTATGTCAATCCTCCCCCCCCAAACAGGCTCCTATACTTCTACCACTGCCTGCAGTGGAGGAGGCTGAACATTTTTATGAGTAAGTGGGTGAACCCATAAGCCTGGTGGTTCCCCTGTTCAGGAGTTTGGCTCTCCTCCTCAGTCCTCTGAAGATTAGGCCTCACATGATTTGTATATGAGGCAGATGGCAAGTACCCTCAACCTATCTCCATGATAGACAGCAGAGGATGAGGTGGAGTTTTGAATATGATGGCCCTAACACCCACAAAGAGGTTGTTCCTCCCTGTCCACAAATCTGTTAAGAAGGCCACCTTCAAGATTCTGGCAGCCCCCTCTTCTGCAGCAGGCATATACATAAAGGTTGAAAAGAAATACCATCTGTATAGGCAGGGTGCTGAGTGCCTGTATACTGACCCTGACCATGAAGGAGTGGTACAAAATGTTGCCTGTGACAAGGCTAAGGTATATCTTTCCTCACAACCTTCAGAGAGGAATACCAAGAAACTGGACAACATGGGCAAACAGGTGTATACCTCAGCTTCTCTTTTGCTGATGCAGGCAGCTTATATGGCCTACACAGCTCAGTACCAGAAGGCCCTCTGGAGCTCTGTGGTTGCCATGAGTGAGAAGGCAGCTGGTGAGTTAGCCCAGGACCTGGCCAACACAGCAAAGTCTACCATGGATGCCACTAAGTACCAGTTTCATATGGCTATGGATACCAATAACACTGCGTCTAGAGTAATGCCACATGCAGTATCCCTGAGGAGGTTTGTATGGCTCAGGACTACAAATCTCTCAAAGGACACTCAGACTAAGGCCATGAATCTACCCTGCAAAGGAAACTCCTTGTCTGGGGACAAAACAGAGGCTTATATGAAAAAGGTGGATGAGTACAAAACCACCTACAAGAGTAAAACTGAGATCCGCTCGCAGGGGGACGGTTCCCTGAAAACCTCCCCAACTGAGATTATTGCCGAATTTAGTGATTACTATCAGCAACTGTATGGTACTATGCCTGATCCCCCTTCAGACCAAGTATTGAATCAATACCTTGAAGACTCATACTTACTTGACCTCCCTTTTGGAAGCGCAACATCTTAAACTATTAGCACCTATTTCCAAGTCAGAATTGGTTAGTGTCATTAATAGTTTTCCCATGGACAAAACCCCAGGTCTGGATGGGTACTCATCTAATTTTTATAGAAAGTTTAGAGACCAGTTAATCCCCTTGCTGTTACTACTGTACCAACACATCTTATCTGGGATGGAAACAGACCCAACTTTATTTGAGGTCTTGATAGTTCTTTTACCTAAGTCTGATAACAATCCCGAGTTAGTGACTAGTGTACCGCCCTATCTTGCTTCTTAATCAGGATTTCAAAATTTTAACAAAATTACTGGTGGATCAAGTGAATGCAGTCCTCCCCGATATTATTGGACTGGAGAAAGTAGGGTTCATGAAGGGGAGGTCCTCTGTGGATCATCTCCGTACTTTGGCCCATGTCTTCTCTGTGTCCAGAGATGCCTCTTTTCCAGCAGCTTTGGCATCTCTGGATGCCGAGAAGACCTTTGATAGGGTTAACTGAATTTTTTTATTCCGGACCCTCAAAGCCTTTAATTTCCCAATAGATTTTCAAAATTGGATACGTACAATATTCCAGTCTCCGACTGCCCGCGTGACTGGCAATGGAGCAATCTCCAAACTTTTCCCATTACAGTCTGGTACTAGACAAAGATGCCTCTTATCCCCTTTATTATTCAATATCTATTTGGAACTTCTCATTCGTAGATTAATAGACTGTCAGACGATTCAAGGCATAACCATTCAGGGCCAAGAAATTAAGGTTTCAGCTTACACAGACAACCTTCTCCCACCAGTTATCCCACCTAGCCTCCTCCATTCCTCCCATATTAGAGATAATTGAAAAATGTAGTCACCTCTTTAATTACAAGCTAAATGCTAATAAAACAGTAGTTTTCCCTCTTAATCATAAAGTGTTTAAAGACTCCATTTCTAATTTTGGATTATACTGGAAACAGGATTCCTTAAGGTACCTTGGTATCGAACTGACAAGAAACTTGGCCCACTGTTTAAAATTGAATTTAGATTCTCTGGTTCACATCATTAGCCTGGATTTGGACAGCTGGTCCACCTTCCCGATTTCACTCTGGGGTAAAATTAACTTAATCGAAATTAATGTTTTCCCATTCCTTTTTTATTCCCCTTAATTTACTCAATATTTGACTCCCACTCTCTTGGTTTAAAAAAGTGCATGGGCTTATTACTAAATGTATCTGGTTGGGTAAGCAACCAAGAATAGCTTATCATAAATTAGCTGCCCCCAAACCTAAAGGAGGTTTATGTCTCCCTCACTTAGCTCTCCACTATTGGGCCAGCCATGCTATTAAATCTCCATTGGCTAACTACGACTGATTCTCCCTACACCCCACTCTGGCTTAAAATTGAACTTGCCTATATCAAAGCTCGTGGCCGATAGCTCTCCTCTATACAAGGTTACGCTCTCTCTCGTCACGCCTAAAATCTTCCCCCATAGCACTGTCAGTCAGAATCCATACCCAGCTTTGTGCCTTCCTTAAGTATAAACATACTTATGATCTGATCCAACCTGTGTGGGGAAACCCTAATCTTCTGATTGGCAACAAGGTACTTACATCCTGATGGCCATCCCACCTGGGAGATTGCCTCCCCTCTCACTTCACAAAAGATGGTAGGGTTTGGCTCTCTTCTGTGGAGATCATGAACAAATTTAATCTACTTGGTCATTGCATTTTTAAAGTCTACCAACTCTGTCTCATTCTTGTGATGGTGTTAGGTGCTAATCCCTCTCAGTCCCTAAACTTGCTTTTCCATCCGGATTTGAATCTCCTGGCAGGTGTCCCACAAGCTGTATCCAAAACATATGGGATTTTATATGACTAGAGAGACCCAAATTGTTTTGGCCCTACAGCATTTTGGTCTTCCTTTTTCCCTGACTTGAATATTGATTGGCCCACTTTATGGCACAATTGTCACAAATATGTTACCCAAGACAGGTTACGTCATATGCAAGTTCATATACTACAGAACCTGTATTATTCCCCACAGAAGCTAGCCAAATTTGGAATAGCTCCTTCCTCTTTATGTAACTGCTGTGAGCAGGTGGAAGGTACCTTGTACCACATTTTTTGGACCTGTGCCAACATTGCTTCCTTATGGGCTTGTATCCAACAAACAGCAGATGTCCTCTTAGGTCTGAATGACCTATTTACTGCAGAAATATGTTTACTGGGAGACTATTGCTGGATCTCCATGCTCAGTCGAAAATACCACATTTCCCTCATTTCTATGTCCATCAAACAGCTGGTGTTGTGACATTGGAAAGATGGGGAGGACATTTCTTATGCATAGTGACTTAATGAGCTGCTAGCCAATCTTAAAACAGAAAAGGCTATTGCAAGCCTTAATAATAGGTTACAAAGGTACACAAAGATCTGGGACCCCTTGCATACTCTGTACTCCTTATAAGCAGAATGAACTGGTACCTTGTCCCATGTTTACAACTACAATATTTACCATTCTGTGTTGGGTGGGAGGAGGAGGGTGAGGGAGGAGAGGTTGGGGAGGGTGGGAAGGAAGATGGGTCTATATCTTTCCTGCATGCATGTTTACTGTATTGCCAAATGTGGATCTGTTCTCTCCATTGTAAACTATAAACCTCAATAAAATTTGAATTGAAAAAAGAGTAAAACTGAGAAGAAGAAGGCCTCCACTTCCCACAAGCCTTATGGAACGGGAGGTAGGGGCCGAGATTATTTTCCCTGGGCTTATGTGACCTGTGATTGCCCTCTTCAGTGGGGTTTCTTAAGGGGAGGAGGCAAGTAGAGGACCAACTGGACTGAAGCTACTCCAGCCCCCAAGGTGCAGGGAAAGCAGAACCCCTGACATGTCTCTGTCCTGTTTGACCAGTCATTACTAGTGGGGAGAAATTTGTCTCACTGTTTCCAGGTGTCAGAAAACATTATCATAGACAAGTGGACTATAGTGATAGTGAACCAGGGTCTCTCCTTGCAGTGCAGGAAGTTCCCAGAACTACCTTCCCACCTCGTACCCCATCAGAAAGGCTCTTGCTGGTGTTGGAGATGACAAAGCTGCTACAGGCCAGTGCAGTGGAAAGAATTCCCCCTTCCCAGTGCAGTAAGGGGTTGCACTCAAGATACTTCCTGACCCACATGAAAAATGGAGAGTGGTGACACATTTTAGATCTAAGATTTCTGAACAAACACTTGAAAAAAGAAAAGTTCAAGATGATGACAATAGCCACAGTGATTCCATCTGTGCAACAGGGAAATTGGCTGGGGTCACTGGATTTAAAAGATGCCTACTTTCAAACTCCAGTAAGACCCTTTCACAAAAGTATCTCAGGTTCATGGTGGGGAACTGCCACTACCAGTTCACAGCCCTTCCCTTTGGCCTGTCCTCAGCAGCAAGAGTCTTCACAAAGTGCCTGGAAGTAGTTGCAGCACACTTGGGAAGACAAGTTGTAGTGGTCTTCCAATACCTGATGACTGGCTAGTTTCAGGAGGCTCATACCAGGAGGCCAAAGCCTCCCTACAGCTCACCTAGAAAACTCTAGAGAACCTAGGCTTCCTGGTAGATGTTATAAAGTCCCATACAGAAGCTGCCTATGTGTTGGACTTCATAGAAGCAGAGCTGGAGACCCACCAGGGAAAGGCTTTCCTCCCTTAGGAGAGGGTGGCATGTCTCATATGCTTTACAAGATCTTTCAAGGTAGGCCCAGGCCAGCAAGAGTCTTCCTTCAGTGGCTGGGACACATGGCTGCCTCCATGCTGTGGTACAAGGTGCCACATTTCAAATGAGGGATATTCAGTACCACCTAGGATATCGCTGGTCCCAAAGGCAGGATCTTCTGTCAAGGTTAGTACCAGTTACAAGGTGCCTCCTAAGGGCACTGGACTGGTGGAAAGAAGAGGAGGTAAACCTCAGAGAGGGGTCCCCTTCCTCCAGCAATCACCCACAGTGGTACTCACTACATATGTCTCCATCCTGGATTTGGGCACCCACCTGGAGGACTTCACTGTAAGTGGAGTGTGGACTCACTAGAGTCCCAGGAGTGCATAAATCTCCTGGAGCTCAAAGCTGTATATCTGGCAATGCAAGCATTTTCCTCCCACATAAATGGTCAGTCAGTCTAGATCAGGACAGAAAATACTACCATTATGTACTATAGAAACAAGCAAGAAGAAACAAGATCTTCCAAGCTGTGCACAGAAGCGATGAAGATCTGGAGCATGGCATATGAACTCTAGGTGCACTTATCCGCAGTCCACCTGACAGGCAAGGACAATGTCCTCACAGATTCCATGAGTAGAATCAGTTGGGGACACTACAAAAACTCAGAACTGGCAAGTGCTCTCAGTAGTGTTCCGAAGGTGGAGTACATCAAAGGTAGACCTGTTCACCTAGTGGCAAACTACTAGCTTCCCCTCTTTTGTTGCATACCTTCATCAGTGGGGATGCTAGTAGAGGACACCTTGGTCCAGGTTCCTTTATGCATTTCTCTTTTTCCACTCTTACTAAGAGCGCTGCTGAAACTCAAAAGGGAACCTGCAACAATGACCCTAATTGCTCGAGACTGGGCCAGGCAAACCCGGTACTGTCTGCTCCTGTTCCTATTCAGCAAAACCCCACTATCCCTTCCCTTGAGGTACAATCTTCTGATCTTACCTCAGGACAGGATAACATTTCCAGACCCGAGCACCCTGTGCCTCAGGGCCTAGTACTTGAAGAGTTAGAATATTCTGGATTATACCTCTCAAAGGAGGTTTTAGATGTATTAAAGTTTCTAGAAATCCAGCCACCAGGAAAACCTATGCTTCAAGGTGGAAAAGGTTTTCATTGTGGTGTTCTTCCAGGCAGCTTAACCCTTTTCAGGTTAGACTGTCTCAGCCCATCCAACATCTTGTATTATATGGTACACTTCCAGTTCCTGGACCTTCGGTCCTTGACCCTGAAGGTCATCTAGTAGCAGTCCCTGGAGTATGGCTCCGCAGTCAAGGATAGGTCCATAGCCTCTCTGGCTATTTTCAAAAGGTTCTTCCATGGGTCTAACCCACTCAAACACCCCTTTTAAGGATCCAGTTCCCCACAGACTTGAACCTGTGTATTGCCCACCTCATGGGGGCTCCCTTCATGCCTATGGCAACTACTGCACTGAAGTATGTCATCTGGAAGACAGTTTTCTTGCTAGCCTTCACTTCTGCCAGTAGGGTGAGCAAGCTCCAAGCTCTGTGTACAGATCCTAACTACATTATTTTTCACAGGGATAAAGTAGTTTTGATGACCAATCAGAAATACCTTCCCAAAGTAGTTTCAGAATTTCACCTCAACCAGTCTATCACACTTCCTGTGTTCATTACTGAGAAATACACACAAGGAGAGCAGAGGCTCCACATCCTGCATGTTAAAAGAGCTTTAAGCTACTACTTGAAGTGCACAAAGGATGCCAGGTCTATATTAACATAGCTGTTTGTCCCCAAGAGGGATGTAGGCCAAGGAGAACCAGTGTCCTACAGGACTACTGCTCACTGGATAGTGGCCTGTGTCCACTTCTGTTATGGTAAAGCTGGCAAGCTTCTACCTCAGGGCCTGATGGCCCATTCTACAAGGGCACCTCTGCCTTTGTGACAGCATCTAGAGGCATCTCCATTAGGGCATTTGTAAAGCAGCTACCTGGAAAACATTACACACCTTCACCAAACACTACTACCTGGACATGCAGTCCAGAAGAGATACCAGCTTTGGCACTGCTGTCTTGTAGAACCTTTTCCCTGAATAGAATCTGTACCCAGCCTCCTAAGGTGCTGCTGTGAAATTTGCCATTGTCAAGCGATAGTGAGAGATGTCTGAGGTTTGAAGAATAGATTACTCACTGTAGTAACATTGTTTCTTTCAGTGGGATCCTCATTATGCTTGACAATCCCATCCCTACCTCCCTTTTCAGAACACAGAAATGGTTCTCACAACAGACGGTTCTTCGTGTAGTTGAGTATTACATGTTGCATTGCTTCACAACTGAAATGTATTGTCAAATACTCAGTTTGTTTTTGTTTTCCTAAAAGAAAATAAATCCAAATTTTTTGTAGCTACTTAGATAGATTTAGTGGTCACTGCTCTCCCACAGCTTGATAAATAAATCTGCTGTTAGGGCAGAGGAAAGTGTGACCACAGTAGAGTTTTGAATTTCATTGTAAGTTCACTAATTAGCATAACATTCTAGGCTCTGGGGTAGCTTATTCCAGGGCAATCATGCCATTGTCAAACATAGTGAGGGATCCCTTTTGAGGAAGCAACATTACTATGGTGAGTATGTTTTCCTTTTATGAGTGGATAGATATGTACCATTTATGGAAAGATTTCATGAAATGTATTATGTCCTATAATTTTAAACTTCTTTGCTTTTGCCAAATACTAGCATTATAATATAGAAGTTTATTGTTATCAGTACTTGCATTACAGTAACAGTAGACTGGTATTTTGAGGTTTTTGACAGACATACAATGCCATTTAATTAACAATGAATAAAGACAAAACCACTGAACAAGATTACAAAAAACTTAACATACACTTGTTGATTAGTTTAAATGCATATTGCGTTCCCCTTAAAGAGCTACTGTAGTATACTGCCTGGTATCACATCATTTGGGCAAAACAAATTAAATGACTCAAATGTGAGCGACTCAATTTGTGCACCCAATGGGATAGTGAGTGTGAGGATATAGTGATGGGAAGGGATAGCGACTGTGGAGTGACGCAAAAGAGAGAGTGAACAAAGGGGGAGCTCTCAAGTTATGCTGGTCAAGTAGTGCAATGCGGCCTGCTGCTGCTGAGCTGTCCACCTGACATGGCAGATAGGGTCACCAATGAGAGTGGTGATGGTCCCATGTTTGGGACTGCCTGCAGGCAAAAAAATTTTTCCAGAGTTTTGGCTGTTAGACAATTTATTGGGGGGGGATGACCGATGGTGCCCAAGCTGCAGTGTCCCCCCTGCATACTGTTGTCCTCCTCATATAGTCCCCTTCCCCCAGTGTCCACCTCCCAGAATTAATTCTATTAGCTTGGGGGTACAGGGGCTTGCCCCCCACAAAGGGGTGTGTGTGGGGGTCTTGCCCCTTCATTAAATGTTAATGTTATAATCTGCCTGGTCACCATATTGGCAGTCGTTGAAGTGGGTTAGAGGCCAATTTTTCATTCGGCAAAATGTACTTGCTGTTGTGTGAGTCGCGATAGAAATGTCACCGTTATGACATGGAACTGTACTGCCTAAATTGAATAATAGGTTATAAAAACAATCATCCATTACTTTTTATATTAGAGGCTTCAGAATTAAAAAGGTACAACTGACTACTTCTTAAAATGTTTATATTTTTCGTGTCTCCCAGTTTTGGTTCCACTAGCTCTTTAATATGACTAACTTTACTGCTGACCCAAGCCTTTAAATACTTTGTATTCAACCATATCCCTTGTGGATAATTGTAAACTTCTAATTAAAGAAAAAATAATTCTGATTGGAAAAAAATGACAAGATCTGAAAGCAGTTTGAACGTCAGTATATAACCCATTGTTGGTATCTGCAAAATTCATACATGGGATAGAGCCATATTTGTTGTTTCTCCCTTCTCCCAAAGATCAGAGATTCTTAACTCAAATAAGATTTGAACTTATCCCAACTAAAAAATTAGGAAATAGATACTTTAAAAGCAGTTTGTCAAACATGATTAACGCTGACATTGCAACTTGGGTATATTGAAAACAAGCATTTTGCACTTTTCTGCCAAGTAAAACAAATAACCTATACTTAAATGAACAGTTGAAGCTACACTATTTCTCAACAGCTCTGTTTGTTAACTTCTTATTAAATCCAATTAACAGTGGTACAGCCATGCATTGGACAGGGTTCTTTAGAGTGGCATTGAAGATCAGATTGAAATGTATTTAAAATAGTACTGAATTAAAACAATGTTATAGTATTGCCTTTTTAGTATTAACTCATCAAGAATAGGTTTAAAATATCCTCTCCTGGAAGAAATGACTAATCATGAAAACTTTAAAGCACATTTATTGCAGTGTCCTCCTCCTTAAAGAACTAAAGTCTGTGCATGGCCTGCCTTTTGTATATATTTATTTAATGATGTGATAAGAATACGAGGGATGTTTCATTTGGACATGCTGCACTATTAGTTGCACATACAGTATGTGTTTTATGCTATTGTATAATGTATTTTAAAATGTTGTAGAACGTTGCTATCACATATCCATGCTGATCAATTATACTTGAAACTTTAAAATAAAGGTGGCTTTGGCTCCCTTTTTTGCTGCTGGCCATGATGTGTCCTCCTCCTTGTACACTATGGTTTAGAAAGCCCTAGTGGTATTAGTGGCAGTTTTATAAGAAGCACCAGTAATTGTTAAAAGGATTGATAAGGATGCCACCATTGTCTCTGCATTATCTTCCTCCTTCTCATCCCCTGAGTCAGTAAGCACAAGTCTATCAATTAAGTCCCACTGTGTACCTTGTGGTTTCTAACCTGAAAGCTGGCCCAGGATTGTTGATGATATTTGTGAATTTAGTCACTGCTGGCTGAGTTAGTGGCACGTGTCATTTAGTTCATGGTCCTGCTGATACATTTGCTGAGATTGGTCCTCCTTGGGGTCATTCTTCCTGCTTTATCCTGGTTCTCAAATATCTCAGGACTATAGAGGAAATGTTGGTGATGATAATGATCCAGGCAGCTAGGACTTCTCATCTTTCTAGCCCTGTTATAGCTTGCCTCTTTTTCAAGTTCCATTCTGGTTCCAAAATGTCAATGAACTATAGGAGTGAAGTATTTGCTATTATTTAATCTCCCTCCACTACAATTCCTTCTCATTTTAATTCAGCATCCTGGTGCTACATGATAAGCTTGGTGAAGAGGGGCTACCAATAAAGTTCTTAACTTGCTGGAGAGAGTGAGAGGGGAAGGGATTGAGGGAGGGAGAGAGAGAAGAGAAACAAACATGATCCCAGTGCCTTAAAGCCAAAGTTTTATATACCAGTGTGTAAGATATTGTGGGACAGGGACTGTATATGTTGAAACATGGCAGCAACTATTAACTGCACACATCATTTATATACAGCTATAGAAAAGTGCATTTGTATAGCTGAGTGGATGAATGCTGGCCAGGACTTTGGGATTATCCCCTACTGATTTAAAAAAAAAAAGTACAGTGGGATCGTTAACATCTTCCAAAACAACCACTAGAGAAGTGCAATGGAGAAATCAGATTATCATGTTCTCCAATGGATAGCACCTCTGATAGTGCAGCATGCCCCACTTTCTTGGTACCAGACTACAGTGTCAGTTTTGCTTATGAGACAAAGTGCCTCATGCAGAACATAAGCCTAACATGTGACATCCTTTCCAGGCTGGCTGCATGTTGAGCTCTCTTCTTCTCACATACAGAGCACCATCTTCACAGCTATAGTTCCACTACCACAAATCCAAACTCAATGCTTTGGATTTCTTGGCCTGTTCATTTAAAAAAATTTCTACTACAAAACCCTGTTTTAGGATGGCTCCTATCTCCAGCCCAAAGGACAGCAGAGCTCCAGTTTGGAGAGGGTATCTTTGGTTCTCAAACAAAGGGAAAAAAGCCAAGCACTCTCGGAAACTGTCAAAGTAAAAGATCACCCACATACTGATTTAACTTGTGAAGTTTAGCTTTATTGTCTTAGAAAGGGTGGACCACAGATCAAAGGTGAACCACTTCTTTTCCCAGATCTGTGGTTTGCCCTTTCTAAGAGAATAAAGCTGAACTTCGTAAGTTAAATCAGTGTGTTGGTGATCTTTTACTTTGACAGTCTCTGAGAGTGCTTGGTCTTTTTCCCTTGTTTACTGTTTCACAGGTGGCCTACCTGTTGGCTGAAGCACCAGCCCTTTCCATTGCTAGCAGTTGGATGCCATTTGGATTCTGCATTTGGTTCTCACAGTCAGTTGGCAATGATTTAATATCTGTAGAAACATTTGTAACATTAGATTACTCTTTCTTGACTGTAGCACAGTCAGACACATGCAAATGACTGCTGTATTTTTTAGATACAACTATATTAGATGTTTATACAGTAGTGCATGGTGATGTAATACTTTTTTGAATGTTTTATAGGATAAATTGCTACAATGCTTTAAATGCCCAGAGTCCGTTTGGAGGATTTAAAATGTCTGGCAATGGAAGAGAAATGTAAGTAATGATTGGAATTCATATTTTTATAACTGCTCTGGGAAGTCTGTGTTCTTTCCCTTGTTTATAGAAAACACTTTTTTTCTATCATGTAGTCTTGGTATTCTGAAAGAGTAATTCAGTTTGCTTGACAAGAATGTCCTCCATCTTAAAATGCTTGCACAGCCTTGGTATGATAATGAAAAAGAAAATACCTTAAACACCCTTAGATCAATCCAGTTACCAGTCAGATGTATAGCAGAAGAGAACACTGTGGTTTACATGGCAAATTGCATTTAATTTCATTTTATTTATTATATAGGACAGAAAGATGATTTAGACAGCCTGTTTTCACAAATGACCTGTTAACAAAAAACAAAAATACTAAATTGTCTGGGCAAGGACTCTGATCAGTTACAGTGGTACAGCCAGGTATAACATTTTACAATGAACAAAAGTAATCACATTGTACAGGTAGAGGCTAAGTTAAGCAGAAGATATGTAGTACAATCACATGTGACATGGGTAATAGAGTCAAGTTGGAAAACAGTTACATTGCATTTTGTCTAACAGGAATTGGTGGAGTTTGGTGCTGAAGGTTGGGACACTCATTCGAAGAGTGAAGGGGCAGGAAGGAGGTTGTAGGTTCTGATTTCCCTATATGAAAGAGCTCTTTTGATAAAAATTAAATTTGTAAGATTAAAAAGGCATGGAGGGATCAGGAAAAAGCAGACATACTAAAATACTTTTGTTTAGTGCTCAAGGTGGAGCAAGAAGGGGAGTGGCCACAAAAAAACAAAACATGATGTGCTCTGTAAGGATGGAAATATATACCAGTCCTTTTCCAGAGGATAGGGTATTAGAGAAACTTGCTATTCTGAAAGTAGACAAAGCAATGGGACAAGACGGGTGCATTTTAAGGTAATGAAGGACCTCACAGAAGTACAGACAGAGAAGAGCAAGAGGAAGGTGCTGCTGTTATAACTATACTTCTCTACTGGGGCTAAAGAACTAGAACTCTACCACTGGGACCTTCAATTTCAGGTTAAAAACAAAACAAAAAAAGAGTTAGTGTGTTTGTCTGAGTTGGCTGAAGTGAATTGATATCTGTGCAGTTATCCAGGTGTTTGTCTCTGTTGGCAGAAGGGAATTGTTAGCTGTTCAATTAAGTAAGTGTAGAAAGAGATGTAAAGTAGGGGGAGTGGCTTAGCTAGAAATAAGCCAGGTTAAAGCCAGATTTAAAAACTGTGCAAGATAGCTTCTGTCACAGAACAGGCAGAGAACAGCAAGAGGAAGGAACTGCTTTTATAACTATACTTCTCCACTGGGGCTGAAGAACTAGAACTCTACTACTGGGACTTTCAATTTAGGGTAAAACAAATAAAAAAGAGTTAGTGTGTTTATCTGAGTTGGCTAAAGTGAATTGTTATCTGTGCAGTTATCTAGGTGTTTGTCTCAGTTGGCTGAGGGGAATTGTTATCTGTGCAATTAACTAACTGTAGAAAGAGCTTTAAAGTAGGGGTGTGGCATAGCTAGAAGGAAGCCAGGTTAAAGCCAGATTTAAAAACTGCCCTAGATAGTTTCTGTCAGAGAACAGGCAGAGAACAGCAAGAGGAAGGAACTGGTGTTATAACTATATTTCTTTACTGGAGCAAAATAACTAGAACTCTACTACTGGGACCTTCAGTTTAGGGTAAAAAGAAAGAAAAAAGAGTTAGCGTCTTTGTCTGAGTTGGCTGAAGTGAGTTGGTATCTGTGTAGTTATCTAGGTGTTTGTCTCAGTTGGCTGAAGGGAATTGTTATCTGTGCAATTAACTAAGTGTAGAAAGAGCTGTAAAGTAGGGGAAGTGGCATAGCTAGAAGGAAACCAGGTTCAAGCCAGATTTAAAAATTGCCCTACATAGTTTCTGTCACAGAACATTCAAAGAACAACAAGAGGAAGGAGCTGCTGTTATAACTATACTTCTCTACTGGGGCTAAAGAACTAGAACTCTACTACTGGGACCTTCAATTTAGGGTAAAAACAAACAAAAAAGAGTTAGTGTGTTTGTCTGAATTGGCTGAAGAGAATTGTTATCTGTGCAGTTATCTAGGTGTTTGTCTCAGCTAGCAAAAGGGAATTGTTATCTGTGCAGTTAACTAAGTGCAGAAAGTGCTGTAAAGTAGGGGAGTGACTTAGCTAGAAGAAAGACAAGTTAAAGTCAAATTCAAAAACTGCCCTAGATAGCTTCTGTCACAAAACAGGCAGAGAACAGCAAGAGGAAGTAGCTGCTGTTATAACTATACTTCTCTACTGGGGCTAAAGAACTAGAACTCTACTACTGGGACCTTCAATATAGGGTAAAAAAAGAGTTAGTGTGTTTGTCTGGGTTGGCTGACGTGAATTGTTATCTGTGCAATTAATTAAGTGTAGAAAGAGCTATAAAGTAGGGGGGAGTGGCTTAGCTAGAAGGAAGCCAGGTTAAAGCCAGATTTAAAAACTGCCCTAGATAGCTTCTGTCAGAGAACAGGCAGAGAACAGCAAGAGGATGTAGCTGCTGTTATAACTATACTTCTCTACTGGGGCTAAATAACTAGAACTCTACTACTTGGACCTTCAATTTAGGGTAAAAACAAACAAAAAAAGAGTTAGTGTGTTTGTCTGAATTGGCTGAAGTGAATTGTTATCTGTGCAGTTATCTAGGTGTTCATCTCAGTTGGCTGAAGGAAATTGTTATCTGTACAATTAACTAAGTGTAGAAAGAGCTGTAAAGTAGGGGGAGTGGCTTAATTTGAAGGAAACAAGGTTAAAGCCAGATTTAAAAACTGCCCTAGATAGCTTCTGTCAGAGAACAGACAGAGAACAGCAAGAGGAAGTAGCTGCTGTTATAACTATACTTCTCTACTGGGGCTAAAGAACTAGAACTCTACTACTTGGATCTTCAATTTAGGTTAAAAACAAACAAAAAAAGAGTTAGTGTGTTTGTCTGAATTGGCTGAAGTGAATTGTTATCTGTGCAGTTATCTAGGTGTTCGTCTCAGTTGGCTGAAGGGAATTGTTATCTGTACAATTAACTAAGTGTAGAAAGAGCTGTAAAGTAGGGGGAGTGGCTTAATTTGAATGAAACAAGGTTAAAGCCGGATTTAAAAACTGCTCTAGATAGCTTCTGTCAGAGAAGAGGCAGAGAACAGCAAGAGGAAGTTGCTGCTGTTATAGCTATACTTTTCTACTGGGGCAAAAGAACTAGAACTCTACTACTGGGATCTTTAGTATAGGGTAAAAAAAGAGTTACTGTGTTTGTCTGAGTTGGCTATAGTGAATTATTATCTGTGCAGTTATCTAGGTGTTTGTCTCAGTTGGCTGAAGGGAATTGTTATCTGTGCAATTAACTAAATGTAGAAAGAGCTGTAAAGTAGGAGGAGTGGCTTAGCTTGAAGGAAGCAAGGTTAAAGCCAGATTTAAAAACTGCCCTAGATAGCTTTTGTCAAAGAACAGGCAGAGAACAGCAAGAGGGAGG
This sequence comes from Neoceratodus forsteri, assembly GCA_016271365.2. NCBI lineage: Eukaryota > Metazoa > Chordata > Ceratodontiformes > Ceratodontidae > Neoceratodus > Neoceratodus forsteri. Next base: position 1,395,336,886 of record CM028129.1, on the reverse strand, counting down.
AGCTGCTGTTATAACTATTCTTCTCTACTGGGGCTAAGAACTAGAACTCTACTACTGAAACCTTAAATTTAGGGTAAAACAAAAAAAAACAGTTAGTGTGTTTGTCTGAGGTGGCTGAAGTGAATTGTTATCTCTGCAGTTATCTAGATGTTTGTTTCAGTTGGCTGAAGGGAAATGTTATCTGTGCAATTAACTAAGTGTAGAAGGAGCTTTATAGTAGGGGGAGTGGGTTAGCTAGAAGAAAGCCAGGTTAAAGTCAGATTTAAAAACTGCCCTAGATAGCTTCTGTCAGAGAAGAGGCAGAGAACAGCAAGAGGAAGGAACTGCTGTTATAACTATACTTCACTACTGATACTATATTGCCCTTCTTCCCTCCCTCCACCCCCCACCCCAAGCCAGTTCTGCTTTTATAGGCACAGGATTTAACTGCCAATAGGAACTTCCTGTTTGGGAGCAGGAAGCAAGTGATCACACAGCCACAAAAGACTCACCATTCTAGAAGGAAAAGAGTAGCTCTCTGCCCCCCCCCCCAGCTGCTGGAGGTCTGAGTCTGTGCAATTAAGGAAACTATTGAGAAATATAGGAACTTCTTGTCTCAGAACAGGAAGATCAGGAGCCTAAAGGGCACAGAGGCAGTAAGTAAGTAGGGAGAAAAATATATAAATAAATAAATAAATAAATAAACAGAGGAAAGAGTAAGTATTCCAAACAACAGTTAAGGGGCCAGAAATAAGACATGATAGGAGTGGTGCAATGCAGTGGCTGTGGAGCAGCAGTCTTCCAGGAGACTTTCTGGAGGATACGGTGTTGTCCCATCTGCAGGCATCTCTCTGGGCTGAGGGAGGAGGTTGCTCATCTCCAGGCTGAGTTGGCCAGGATTTGGGGGACCTCCTCTCCCACCCAGGGACCACCAGGGCCACTGCCGTTGCCTCAGAGGTTGCCAAGAAAGTGGAGTGGTTGGACACACAGTGGGCTCAGGGAGGGTGAGGGTGGTGGAACAGAAGCACATCCCTCCAGTTGTACCTCTCCACAATTCATATGCTGTCCTGCCAAAGTGTGGTTCCTCTGTGGAGGCACCCGCAGTGGAGACCAAGGAGGATGCTGGGAGCCTCCACAAAGGAGACCCACAGAAGGGTGGCTTGCGACCCCAGAGGGGAAGGAAACAACTCCTGGTGGTGGAATCCATTGTTAGGAGGTTAGAACTGGGGGTGGAAGGGGAGAGGGAGCTAAGGTGCCTGCCTGGCACCACAGCTTGGAGAGACAGGGAGCGAATACTCAGGATCATTGGAGCAGCTGCATGGGTGAGGGAGATGGATGTCATTGTCCACCTAGGGACAAATGACCTGGCTGAGAAAGGGATCAGAGCAGTGCAGGGAGAGTTTGTGGAGTTGGGGAGGGGTGTTAGACAAGTAGCACGCACGGTAACCTTCTCAGAGGTGCTGCCTGTCTATGGCATGGGTGAGGCTAGGGTGCTCCACACCATGGGATTCAATCAGTGGTTGAAAAACTGGTGCAGGGCTCAGGGGTTTGGCTTCATTGGGGACTGGGGGTCTACCTGGAGTGATGCAGGCCTATACTGGTGCGATGGTCTGCATCTGTCCAGGAGGGGAACCAGGATCCTAGATGATAAGTTTAAATACTTCATTGGCAAGCATTTAAACTAGCCAAGGGGGAGGCACTGGAAAGGAGCAGGGAAATCCTAGCCCCCCCAAAAAAAAATCAGGGTAGTAAGTGAGGTAAACACCAAGATAGACATGTCAGTAGGGAGAAGGGCAGTGGTAAATGGAGAAAACAACAAAGGCAATAAGGACAGGAATGGGGAAAAAAGGGGTAAGGCCATCAAGAAATGGAGGGTAATGAGTACCAACGCCCATAGTCTGGGCAACAAGCTCCCTGAACTGGTGGCCTTGATGGAAGAGGGATGCCTGGATATCATGGCAGTCAGAGAAACATGTACACAGAGAACCATGACTGGGATGTTAACATACAGGGTACATGACCTAGAGGAGAAACAGGGAGGGGAGAAGAGGAGAAGGAGTAGCTCTCTATGTAAGGGAAGGGATAAAAGCAATGGAACAAAGGATTAATCAAGGAGGAGAGGAGGCACTGTGGGTCACCTTAGAGACTAGAAATGGCACCACAATCCACACAGGGGGTTGTATGCAAACCCCCATCTCAGGGGGAGGGAATGGATAAGGATATGATAGAAGGCATCCTTATGATAGCAGAGAAAGGGGAGATTCTATTGATGGGGGACCTGAATATGCCAGATGTTAACTGGAGCACCTTTGCTGCAGCCACATCCAAGAGCAGGGCTATTCTTGATGCCCTACAGGAGGCATGCCTCAGATAGCTAGTTTTGGAACTCACTCATGAGGGAGCAATCTTAGACTTCATACTCTCAAATGGGGACAGTAACAGGATCTCAGATCTAGAAGTGGGTAGCCATCTGGGAACAAATGACCATAAACTGTGATTCATGATAAACTCAGCTACAGAGTCAAGCCATACAAAAGTGAGGGTGCTTGACTTCAGGCTGACTTTGGCAAGATGGGAGAGTGCCTTAGAAAAGCACTAGCAAACAGGCTAGAAGGAGGGGTGAAGCAACAATGGGGAAACATCAAAACTGCCATCACAGAGGCAACAAGTCTTTGTGTGAAGCAAATAAACAAATCAAAATGAAAGAAAAAGCCACTATGATTCTCAAAAGAGATGGCGGGGAAGGTAAGGGAGAAAAAGACAGCTTTTAGGAAGTATAAGGAAGCATAGAAGGAGCAGGACGAGAGAACTGTACCAGTTAAGGCAGAAGGAAGCAGGAGGAAAGTCAGAATAGCAAAGGCCCAAACTGAGGAAAAGATAGCCAACTCGGTTAAGAAGGGGATAAAACCTTTATAGGTACATCAGGGAGTGTGAAAGACACAGGGAGGGATAGTGAGGCTGAATAGAATGGACAGTGGGTGGGCAGAGGGAGACAGTGAAAAAGCAGGGATACTGAATGAATACTTCTGCTCAGTATTCACAAAAGTGGAGGAGGGGGAGGTACCTAATCCAATTATCAGAAGCACTCTGGATAGGGGGGTTGAACCCAGTCCTTTCACAGAAGAAAGAGTTCTGAAAGAACTCCTAAAACTGAAGGTGGGCAAAGCAATGGGGCCTGATGGGATTCACCCCAGAATTCTAAAAGAATTAAGGGGAGAACTAGTGATACCACTGACTACCCTTTTTAACAAATCATGGGAGGATGGTGTGGTACCTGAGGACTAGAGGAAGGCAGAAGTGATTCCCCTTCACAAACGTGGGAGCAAGACAAAGGTAGGACACTACAGACCTGTCAGTTTGATGTCTGTGGTAGGGGAAGTGATGGAATCACTTCTGAAGGAAAGAATTGTTGAATACCTAGAGGCTAGAGGGGCACATCACCCAAGGCAGCTTGGGTTCATAGTGAGAATCTAATCGATTTGTTTGACTGGGTGACCAAAGTAGTAGACCAAGAAGGGGCTGTGGGCATGGCCTTCCTAGACTTTAGCAAAGCATTTGACACAGTCCCACACAAAAGATTGACTGGAAGGAAAAGTATGCCTCTTTGCAGATGACACAAAGATCTGCAACAGGGTCAATATACAAGGAGGTGTGGAAAGGATGAGAAGGGACTTGGCAAGGTTGGAGGAATAGTCAGAAGTATGGTAGCTTGGATTCATTGCAAAGAAGTGCAAAATAATGCACCTGGGAAACAAAAACCCAGGGGAAGCATACACAATGGGGGGGGTAGTAACAACAACAAAAAATGAAAGGGACTTGGGAGTAATCATATCAGATGACCTTAAGGTTGGTAAGCAATGTGAGAAGGCAGTATGGAGGGCTGGGGAGATACTGGGATGTATAGAGAGAGGCATCACCAGCAGAAAACAGGAAGTTGTTATCCCTCTGTACAGACAGTTGGTGAGACCCCATCTGGAGTACTGCATCCAGTTCTGGAGAACCCATCTCCGCAAGGACATAGACAGGATGGATTCAGTCCAGAGGAGGGCAACTTAAATGGTGCAAGGTCTGCAAGAGAAGCCATACGAAAAGAGACTAAAGGAGCTTAATATGTACCCTTGAGGAAAGGAGGGAGAGGGGGGAAATGATATAAACTTTTAAGTACCTCAGTAGACTCAACAAAGTCCAAGAGGGTAGCATCTTTCAGTAAAAGAGATGTGCAAGAACAAGGGGACACAATTTGAAGATAGAGTGGGGACGGCTCAGGGGCAATGTGAGGAAGTATTTTTTCATGGAGAGGGTGGTGGATGCATGGAACAGCCTTCCTGAGGAGGTTGTCGGGTCTAAAACTGTGGGGGAATTCAAGAATGCATGGGGCAGACTTAAGGCAATTCTTGTGGGGGTTAGGAAGAAATAGTCTGTTGGTTAACTAGGATCTGCAGCTTATCCTGTAGGTAGGGAAATGGGCAGACTAGGTGGGTCAAGCGGTCCTTATCTGCTGTCAAAGTCTATCTTTCTATGTTTCTATGTCAAAGTCTGTGTTGCTGCCTGCACCTCTGGCAGTCCTATTCAACAGATCACTAGAAACAGGTGTGGTCTTGGAAGACTGGAGGAGGGAAGATGTAGGCCCTCTTCATACAAGTGGGGGCTACCTGTAGATATTCTGTTTCTGAATTTCTCTAAGGCATTCAACATGGTTTCTCACCTAAAACTTGATACAAAAACTTAAAGATCAATGGCAACAATTGTACACATTATTGAACAAAAAGCCTGAATTCAAGTCCGTGTCATGAGTAGTGTTTCCTGAAAATGTCATGCTATTTGGTTTTGTGGTTTTCTTTAAATCAGAATTTGTTAGCTTGTTCTGCACTAACTGGAAACAGTCAGGCTGTTTCTGTCCCTCTGACTCTGCCTTGGAGAGTGATGACATCATATTGGACTAATCTACTGCTGCAGCAGTGCAAGTCCCTGATGGACTGAAGAGCTAAAAGACTGCTAACCTCCTAATTAGAGCAGTCTATAGAGTTAATTGTTTGCTGTCCAGGGTTTTTACTAACTCAGTCTCTGGTTTGTGTTCAGATAAATTAGCTGAAAATCTGTCATTCTGTTCTTATAAAAAGCTGATCATTTGAGTTTCAGTGCTGAATTGCAGTGGTATGCATTTGAGAAATCAGCATGTCTGCATCACAACTGTGAGTTCTGTCCCATCAAAACTCTGTGGGTTTTATTTCTAGCTATATAACACTGGGTTGTTTATTTAATAGATATATAAAAAAAATCTAACAAATGTTAATTCATACAGGTAGTTTGTCATTGATGTAGCCTCAGTAAATTAGTTCATGTAAAAACAACTATTTTCCTCTCAGATTGAAAAGCAGGCACCTGCCACACACTGCTATATCAGGCACATGTACTACATGAACTCACAAATTTCAGTTCTTTGATGATTTCTGTGTGAAAATGCATCATGTATATGTATAACTAAAAATATTATATGGCATCCTGATGTCCCATCTCCTGCTTACAGTTGAAGCAACTACACTCTGCTGTCCCCTGTCACCTTCCCCCACAAGCAGCCTGTCTCCTGCTCCACATTTGAGGCTACTGCACCCTGCTGCCCACTGTCTTCTCCCATAGAGTCAGGGCTGTTGCTCTACCTCCTGCTTGAAAAATCAGGGCCACTGCGTCCTGCTGCCCCTGCTTGAACAGTTATGGTTGCTGCAACCTGCAGCACTGTGTCTCCCCCAGTCAGAGCTGCTGTAGTATGTTGCCCCCTGTTTCTGTCACCACAGTCAGGGCTGCCCTGCCTCTACATTTGGGGTTGCTGAACCATGCTGCCTATGCCACCATAGGTGGGGCTTTTATTGCACACTGCTACCTACTTCCATTTTCCAAAATGAGCAGAGCTGTCCCACAGTCAGGGCTGCTGTACCCTGATGCCCCCCCATGTCCTGCCCCACAATTGAGGCTTCTGCACCATGCTGTAGTCTGGCCCCTGTCACCATAGCCAGAGCTGCTGCACTCTGTTCCTGTCTACACATTCAGGACTGTTGTGCTCTGCTGCACCCTACAGCCCCATGCCTCTTCTGCCCCATGACTCCACAGTTAGTGTTGTTGCACCATGCTGCCCCTACCACCAAAGTCAGATTTTTTTGCTGCAGTGTGCAAAAGAAAAAAACAGAAAAATACTTTCATCTTGTGTTATGGGGGTGAAGGACAGAAGGCTTTAAGGTACAGAGGTCCCGACTGGCCAGGAGACAAGGGAGGCATTAGGGTACAGCAGCCCAAACTGTGGGATAGGGTGCAGCAGCCTCACCTGGGTGGAACTGACACAACTTCGGGGGACAGAGGACAGGGTACAGCAAATGCAATAACTCTTGTGGCAAGTGGCTGCATGATGCAGCAGCTCTAACTGTGGAGGCAAGGGGCTCTAGGGCACAGCAGGCCACAGCAGCCCTGCCTAAGTAGGCAGGAGTAGGGTGCAGCAGCCCTGACTGTGGTGGCAGGGGACTGTGGACAGGATGGTGCAGAAGCCTTGATTGTTGTCAGAACACATGGGGTCATCAGGGTACAGCATCCCTGACAGTGGGATGGGGTGCACATGGTGCAGCGACTCTGACTGTTCAGGAAGATGACAGGGGCAACAGGGTGCAGCAACCCCAACCATGTGCAAGAAGACAATGGGCAGCAGGGTGCAGCAGCCTTTTATGCAGGGCAAGAGACAGGGGGCTTGTGGGGCAGGGGATGGGACAGCAGAGTGCAGCTGCCTTAACTATGGTGCAGGAGACAGTGGGCATCAAGATGCTTTATACTGTTTCTAGTTATACATTATGTATTTTCACACAGAAACCATCAATGAACTGAAATTTCTGAGTTCATATAGTACATGTACCTGAAATAGCAGAGTATGGCAGACACCTGTTTGTCAATCTGAGAGGAAAAGAATTGCTCTTAAATGGACCTATTTATTGAGGCTACAGTAGCAGCCACAGACAATGCCAGCTATTTCTCCAAATTTCTGTGATATTTCCAGAAATATCTCCTGCTTTCTGCATTTCTACAGTAGGGGCAGCAGAGAGAAACTCTTCAGAAATTTTGTGAAATATCTGGAAATAGCTGGCAATGTCTCTGGCTACTACTGTACATCAAAGACAAACTACTTGTATGAATTAACACACTTTAGATTTATTTTATATCCACTAAATAAACAACCCAGTGTTATAAAGCTAGAAAAAAAAAACAATGTTTTGATGAGGCAGAACTCACAGCTGTGATAGAGTCAAGCTGATTGCTCAAATGCATACCACTTAATTCTGCACTGAAACTCAAATTATCCACTTTTTAGAATAACAAAATTATAGATTTTCAGCTAATTCACCTGCACACTTACCAGAAGCTGAGTTTGTAAAAACCCTGGACAGCAAGCAATTAATTCTAAAGACTGCTCTAATCAGAAAGTTTACAACTCTTCAGTGAAGCAGGGACTTGCACTGCTGCAGCAGTAGCTTAGTCCAATATGATGTCATCACTCTTCAAGGCTCAGTCAGAAGGACAGAAACAGCCTGACTGTTTCCAGTTAGTGCAAAACAAGTTAACTAATGCTGAATTTAAGACAGCCACAGGGGGGCGTGGCCTGACACTGAACAAGATGGAGGCTTAACTTCAGTGCTCCTCACTGATAAACTGCATCTAGCATCATCCTCTGCTATCTAATGCTATAAATAACATCTTACCCACGAGAACAAAGTAAGGAGAGATATTACAGCTGTTGTGAATACTTTTGTAAAGATATATCTACAATCCTCAGCTTTTCTGGAGATCTTGGTGAGACCCTGCAAGGCTTCATAATGGCCTACTCTGATAAGCAACCAAATCCACTTGAGAAAATTGAAGAAATGTTTAACAAACTATCTATGGACATGAATGACTTAAAATCTGCCACTCAATATAATACACAGATGATGAAAACCATTGATTCCAGGCTGGCTTTCACAGAAAATAAAGTCCGTCTTAACGAAGAATCTATACAGGATTTAAAAACGACTATCAGGTCTCAAGACCGAGTGATTAAAGAACTACAATCAAAAACTGAAAATCTAGAAAATAGAAACCGAAGAAATAATCTCTGTATATTTGGATTTCCTGAAGGAGCGGAGGCTAAGAACACCACAGCTTTTTTACAACGAGAGCTGCCACATATACTACGGCTCCAAATCGGCAATGAGCTAACCATAGAATGCTCTCACCGATCATTAGGCCCAAAACCCTCTGCAGAACAAAGACCGAGACCTATAATTGTAAAATTCCTTAATTACGCCAATATAGAGTTAATTTTACAGAAAGCAAGGGAAATCGGACAACTTAATTGGCATGATCACAAAATCTATATATATCGGGACTTTTCAAAAGAACTGTCTTTGAAGCGGAGGCTTACACGCTGCCAGACGTTTTATGCACCAGATGGGACCTTTACTTTAAGGTACCCTGCAACCATGCGCATCTATATAGGAATTCATTTAAGGACTTTTACAATCCAGAATCTCTCATGTCATTCTTGAATAACTATTCAATAACCGGTGACAGTGATTTCACAACCCGACAAGTTCTACCTATACCTAATCCTCCGACAAATACTAGTTCTGATAAAATAAGCAACATGGATAACTCGAAGGAAATGGATAACATTTTGGTTCCCTCTGACAAGTCATCGAAGGGGCAGATCAGTCCTGTACAAAGTGAATCAACTTTCAAAACAACTCAGTCTGCAACGCGTAATTGTAGCACTGAGGTTTTAAACAAGAATGTCTCCAAATCTAATTCGGAGGCACTAACCATCCCAAACGTCATTGTACAAAATAAATATGCAGTACTTCAAGATCTACCTTCTCTCTGTGATGGCTCTGAGGCAGAGTCGGGTACTTTGACGAGGGAAGAGGCAGACTGCGAGCGGATGGAGGCTTCCTGGACGTGTGGTGACGAGAGTTCCCCAGTTAAATTTGTTGAACCTCTGAAGAAAAAGCATCGTGGCAAGAGCAAGTACAAAGGAGATATTACTCCTTCGAAATATTCGAGATAAATATCCCGATGACTGCCTAACGCATTGTGCTATACTTGGATGGTGCTGTAAACATAAATAGTTGGAGTCCTGATTCTTTATATTTGTTACAGAGGATTTATCCTCTACCCTGGTTATATTAATGGAGGGGCCGAGATATAAGGAGAATCGGAGGTTTTATTTGGATGTGAGGTTGTAAGTGGCTGTGTCGGGACTCGAATCTATGAACTGCCACAGATGATAACTTGCGGACTGCCGCACTTCATGCGTAGATGTAATCGGAATTGAATTTCTCCCTAATGTGGCTCGGTAACATCGTTTCAATGGTTGGGTTTATCTGTGGAGTGGTGTATTTGTGTACTCTACATTTTGGTTGAGGCTGGACAGGCTGATCATAGAGCAATCAGCTTCTAATACTACAATATTGCATGGAATCCTTATCTCTGACATTGCACTCCAAAGCTAAAGTTATTTTTACTATGCTCCAGTCCTATAAGAAGGGCTTATAAGAGAAGTGCACTTATATGACTTGAGTTTAAATAATTCATAGGAAGTCTGTTGCATAATCGTTATTTCTAACATCAATTAATATGAAGGACTGTTATATAATGTAAACTCTCTAACCTTCTTCGTAACAGCTAATGGATCAACAGTCTAGAATCATTTGAAATTTTGTCTATATCATGATATTTATGTTTTTGCAGCTAGGGGCTTTTTTTTTTAACTCTCTTCTACTTCTTATATTTTACAATGCAAAACGAATGGGAAATCCACCTTGTTAGATAAAGATGATAGATAATTTACTATATAGGTGCAATTATAGTTACTTAATATTTGCTGGATTAAAGACTTAGCATCTATTGATTACGTTGTGCTAGCATACTATATATTATTTGTATACTATTATACTTTTAGACGTCATCTCATTTATTATAACTGCATAAACGGACTTGTGTAAACAATTTTTTTTTCCCTCCTCTCCTTACCAGAGGTGATGCTAGATCCAGTAATGTTACTGGAAACTACTATCTTTAACTTTAATAGAGTAAAGTCACATAATATTCATCACCCTACTTCAGGGTTTATTACAAACCATAATATTTAGATATTGTTGGATAAATTCTGGTTGAGTTACTGTCTTAAGGAAGCTTGGATAGCATTTTTCCCTTATTTTATTGGGGTCTACCCTACTTCCTGACTGATAAGCTACGTCCTAGAATACAGGGAGGTGGTCTTGGTCCTAGTCTTTTTTGTTTCTCATTCCCTGTACCTAGACCAACCTTATCCACTCTGTATATCTTAGATGATAGTCTTACTTTATTGTTACAAGTTTTTGATGTTTAATATTGTTAGAATTACAAAAGTTAGAGAGAGCTGCATCGAAGGAAACCAGATAGAGAGAATATATTTTTCTAGTCTATCAATCTTAAAAATGCCTGCCAACATTTCGATTATAAGTAATATTTACTACAAATTGATCTGTATATCATTGTTGAATACAAGTCTGCATTATTGTCCCCTGACACTACACTTATTATATAGTAGATTAATAACTTAATATAAGATGGCTAATTTAGCATTATGTATATAGAATGTCAAGGGACTTAATGTACCGAATAAACGTAAACAAGTTTTAAACCACCTTAAGAAACACAAAGTACAAATTGCATTATTGCAAGAAACTAAATTGTTGGATGCAGACAATGATAGATTAAAATGTGACTGGGTCGGTCAGGTGTTCGCAGCATCTGCCACTATAAAAAAAAAAGAGGTGTTGCTATATTAATACATAAAAAACTGAGATGGACACCCTCTAATATTCAGAAAGACACGGATGGTAGATGGCTTATTATAACATTTAATACCCCATCAGGGCCATTAACTATAGTTAATATCTATGCACCAAATTCAGATGACCCTCAATTTTTCCAGAATTTGACTCAAATATTAATTACATCATATATAGTCAACTCCCCAGTATTATTTGGAGGGGACTTTAACTTTACCCTAGATACATACATGGATAGGAGCAATGGCTCACTAGACTGTCACCCCAAAAGTTTAATTATTACTTCTCAGTTAATGCGGGACTTGGGCCTATCTGATATATGGAGAATCCTCCACCCCAGAGATAGAGAATATACGTTTTATTCTTCACGCCATCAGACTTATAGCAGAATAGATTATTGGCTAACTTCTCCTACAATAACTACCAACATAATTGAAGTCAACATCCTTCCATTAATTATATCGGATCATGCTCCAGTTAAGCTTTTATTTACTTGGGGTTCCCCCCTCACAAAATCCTCCACATGGAGATTAGATCCTTTACTGCTTAAGGATCCAGAATTTTTACCTTGGATAAAAGCACAAATTGAAGAATTTGTAGATCTCAATGACCCAAAAGATACTTCCATGGGTACTACATGGGAAGCGCTTAAAGTTACATTACGGGGTAAAATAATCAGCTATGCGACTCACAGGAGGAAACTTAGGGAACAACAAATTAATAATCTTGAAAAGCTATTGGAAACAAAACAAAGATTATATTCCAGTAATTCTCATCCCGCTCCTTCCTCGAATTTGCAATATGAAATTTTGCAATTACGAATGCAAATTAATGAACTAATCTCTAGGAAAACAGAGATTGCTTTACTTAGAATAAAAAAAAATTCTGGGAAGGTGGGGAGAAAGGGTAAAATACTTGCCTACAGACTTAGAATGCAACAAATGGAGCGTCACATAGCTGCCTTAAAAGATCATACAGGGAAGATTCAAACTAACGAATCTGCTATTAACCAGATAATGACATCCTTCTATAAAAAACTTTATTCCTCATCTCATTCATCATCATCTTCAGATCTCTCCTCTTTTCTGGATAAACTAGCACTCCCCTGTCTCTCACAGGATGTAATACATTCCTTAGATACACTGTTCACTGTAGAAGAAATAAAGAAGGCGGTTCACTCTCTTAAATCCGGGCATTCTCTGGGTGGAGATGGCTTTCCTGTCGAGTTTTATAAGCTTCTTGTTGAACAACTATGCCCTTTACTATGTAAGGTATTTCATGAATCTTCTATGATAGGATATCTGCCTCATACTATGACAGAAGCAACAATTACAATTCTTCCAAAAAAAGACAAGGACGCTACCATCCCTGCTAATTATCATCCAATATCTTTACTTAATACAGATGGCAAGATTTTTGCTAAGATTTTGGCAAACCGTGTAGAACCATATATTCCCAAACTAATTCACAAATCTCAAGTGGGCTTTGTTAAGGGAAGGATGGGCTCTGATCATTAGCGCTCCCTAATTAATCTTATCTACAGAGCCAAGTCTCTTAACTCTCCAGCGGCAGCCATTGCTATAGACTTTGAAAAAGCTTTGACTCTTTGGACTGGAATTTTCTCCTTTTGGTATTATCCGATTTGGTTTTAGCAACCAATTTTGTTCTTGGATTAAACTTCTCTATACAAAACCTCATGCCAGGTACTTACCAACTCTACATTATCATGATCATTTATACTAGAAAGAGGGTACTAGGCAAGGATGCCCTCTTTCACCATCTCTTTTTATCTTAGCTCTTGAAACTCTTGCCGCTTTTCTCAGACAGAGTAACGATATAAAGGACATTTCTATTGGTCATACGCAATATACAACACTGTCATATGCTGATGATATATTAATCTTGCTAGAGAACCTAAAAATATCTGGGGAATCACTTAAAAATACTTTCAGTCTTTTTTCCAGGCTTTCTGGATTTACAATTAATTATCAAAAATCTGAGGTTTTACCACTAAATAAATATTGTATGCCCATTATGAATATACATCTTGGTTTTCGCTGGTCTCCACAAGACATTACCTACTTAGGGATTAAAATATCAACTGATTTAGATAAGATATGGGAAAGCAATTTACGTCCGTTACTTGCAAATATTAAGCAGATTTAGATAAATGGAAAAATCTGAATCTATCCCTATTTGGCAAGATATCTGCAATTAAGATGAATATTACACCTAAAATTCTCTATCTGTTTGCCTGTATTCCACTCAAGATATCTCCCTCTCTGTTGAACAATATTGATAATATTATAGGAAACTTTCTATGGGAAGGTCGCATCCCAAGGTTTAACCGTATTAAATTACGATCTCATTGGTCTCAGGGTGGTTTTGGATTACCATGGTATACGGCTTATCTGTGGGCATTCAGAGCTTCACAAACTATTAAGTGGTTTATTAAACCCAATTATAATGCACCATTATGGTATGATATGGAAGCCTCTTTGTCTCCAGGACATACACCTAACAGCATCATCTACTTTACATTATCCCCCTAAGTTAAAAAAGCATCCCATAATTAATGTGTCCATTTATTATTGGTTTAAAATGCATAAATGGCTTAAATCTGATCCCCTCCCCATTACCTTTTACACCCATTTGGGGTAATCCAAAATTTCTACTAGAGAATAAACCAATATATTGTAAATCATGGATGTACAAGAATATTCTATTCTTGAACGATATCTTAACTGACAATGGTAACACATTAAACTCTTTTAGTAATCTTCAAACAAAATGGAATATACCTAAGAAAGAATTCTGGAAATATTTACAAATTCGTAATGCCATATTTTCTAACCTTCAACAAATCAGTAAGTCAGAACCATCGCTTTCATACATAAATATGTGGATTAATACCCCCCATGGCTTAATCAGTAAAATATACAAGCAGATCAGAGATACATTACCGAACCAATCGCTTCTAGCCAGAGATAGATGGAATCGGATACTAAATGTAAATATAACAGACTCTCATTGGGACAGTTGTTGGAAACTTTGTCATGACTCCTTTAAAGACATGCGTAGTAGGTTGATTCAATTTAAAATTTTACATTTATGGTATAAAACACCGTCTCATTTATATAATATAGGTTTACTACCCAATAATAAGTGTTGGCACTGTGACTCGCCAAATGGAGATCTCTTACATATATTGTGGTCATGTAAACCTATATCTAACCTATGACAAGCTGTCCATAATTTAGTATCTCAGATCATCAGACATGACATCATTTTCTAACCTAAATTTTGCCTTTTAGGAATTATAAATAATAATATAAATTTAACAAAATACCAACATAAATGGCTGCAGATCTTATTCATGCAAGTTAAGAGACTGACTTTAATTCACTGGAAAACTCAGCTAATACCTACTCTTAAGGATATTTTAAACAATTTGACTTACATCGCCTCCCTGGAAAGAATTTCACATCTGATAACAGACCGACTCAATGAGTTCTATCTGTGCTGGCAGGATTACTTAAATTTTCTTCAAACTCATAAGTGATAAATATCATTTAATGTCTCTTTCTTTCTCTTTAAATAGACACATTCAAGTATAAATTCAGTTGTATAAACAACCTTCTATGCAGCTCCTTATGTTTAGCATAAAACTAATAATTACGTTAAATGGAACTTTTCTTTTTCTTTTCTTTTCCTCTATTACATTTCCATTATAGTACAAGCTGTTAGATATATATTGTGTCAAGTGAATATACAAACCCTTTATTAGGGTGTTATACATGCAACTTAGTATACTGGTAACTTGACAAATCAATATGCTAAACATATTATTACCTTTATTACCTAGTATATAATGTGAAATTTTACTTATTTCGGGTAATGTATAATGTACTATATGTAATGGATAAATCTTAATAAACAAATTAACTGCAAAAAAAAAAAGACAACCACAAAACCAAATAGCATGACATTTTCAGGAAACACTATTCATGACACAGGGATTTGAATTTAGGCTTTTTTTTTAACATTGTGTGAAATGGTTGTCATTGATCTTTAAAGGAATTAAAATTTCCTACAGCTATTGTTATTTGGGTGAGCTCATGGTTGGACAACAGGAGGAAAAGAGTTGCCATAATGGGTTATGTCTCAGAGCGGGGGACCATGACTAGTGGGGTCCCGTGGGATCGATTTTGGGGCCAACTTTATTTAATATTTATTTAGCATCAATGCAAACACAGTATAATGCATGGATATGTAAATTTGCAGACAACACAACTGGGGGTTGTGAACAATTCCACATGGAAATCCTAAATCTGGAAGAATGTGCTAGAAAGCAAGAGTTATTCTTCAACTTGGAAAAGTGTGTGGTTTTGCATTTAGGCAAGAGAAACATGCTGGCATCCTATATCCTGGAGGATAAACTATCACAGGATACTGTCATGGAAAGGGATCTTGGAGTTATTATTAATAATAAACTAATGCCTGGTGAGCAGTGTGGGGAAACAGCCAAAAAGGGCAACAGGATAATGAGCTATATCCTACATAATATCAGGAGCAGGGAGGGTGAGGTGATAATGCCATTGTATAGGGCACTGGTAGGTCCTTATCTGTAGTACTACTTGCAGTTTTGAGCACCTTACACAAAGAATAATATAGGGTGAATTAAAAGAATTCAATGGAAGACTACTAGAAGCATTAAGACTTTGACAAACAAGACTTATTGGGAGAGGCTGCAAGACTTAAGGGTGTATTCATTGTAGTACAGGAGACACAGATGAGATCTGTGTCTAGTATATAAGGCATTTCATGATGAGGATCTATGGGAATGCTTTGGACTTGTGAGAAAAGTAATAGAAAGAGAGATAAGATTCCATAGCCTTCAGCTTAAGGGCAAACTCTATAAAACAAACAAAAGAGGAATGTGGTTTAATCAAAGAGTGGTCAAGATGTGGAATGAATTGCCAGAACATGTGGTACAAAGTAATTCCTTGAATGCATTTAAAAAAGCACTAGACAATTATATGGGACGTAAAACCTGTCTTGTTCGCTTCTTAGGACCAGTTGAGTCCCAAAAGCCTATGGCTAACTGGCTCATATTTTCTTATGAACTTATGGTAGCAGGGAGGAAGCTGGAAATTATAGGTCAGTCAGTCTGACCTCAGTGGTGTTAATGGAATCATTGTTGAAGGGGAGGATAGTGGAGTATCTTTAATCAAATGGGTTACAAGAGCAGAGACAGCATGGATTCACAGGAGTGAGGTCATGTTAAACAAATTTGATAGAATTGTTTGATTGGGTGATGAAGGAAGTGGATCAGGTGGTGTGTCGGATGTAGCATACCAAGATTTTAGCAAGGCATTCAACATAGGAGACTATTAAAGAAATTGGGTAGCTTAGGAGTGGGTACAAAGGTGCTAAATTGGGTAAGAAATTGGTTAGGGGATAGGAGACAGAGGGTGGTGGTAAATGGAGTTTGCTTAGATAAGGGGATGGTGACCAGTGGGGTGCTATAGGGTTCAGTATTGGGACTGTTCCTCTTTAATGTATTTATAAATGACATTGCAGATGATATCAAAATCTGCAACAGAGTGGACATTCTAGGACAGGTGGAAAGGATGAACAGAGACCTGAGAAAACTTGAGGACTGGTCTAAGGAATGGCAACTGGGGTTCAATGTGAAGAAGTACAAAATAATGTGCTTGGGGTACAAGAACCCAGCAACTGAATACCAAATGGGAAGAGTAATATTGAAAGCAAACAATACGAAAAGAGATCTTGGTGTAATTATATCAAATGACCTGAAGGTAGCCAGGCCGTGTGACAAAACAGTTGGAAAAGCTAGTGGGATGCTGGGGTGCACAGGGAGAGGTAGCACCAGCAGAAGTAGGGAGGCAATGTTATATCTATATAGGTCACTAGTAATACGCCATCTAGTATAGTGCATATACTTCAGGAGACCACATCTACAAAAGGACATAGACAGAGTGGAGGCAATCCAGAGGAGAGAAACTAAAATGGTGTGGGGTCTTCAGCAGAAGATTAAGGTGAGACTAATGGAACTCAGTGTGTACACCCTGGAAGAGAGGAGGGAGAGGGGGATATGATAGAGAAATATAAATACCTAAAGAAGATAAATAAGGTACAGGATGGCAGTATATTTCAGAAGAAAATGTTCTCATAAACAAGGGTGTGTGATATGAAACTGGGGGGGGTAAATTCAGGAAAGATGTAAGTTGGTTCTTCTTCACAGAGGGAGTGGTGGATACTTGGAACAGTTTACCAGCTTAGCTAGTTGGGGAGAAAACAGTGGAAGGATTCAAGAAAGCTTGGAATAGGCATAAGAAGATCTTAGGGGAAAGGAATGAAGGGCAGGAAGAAAAACTGTAGATCAAGTAGGGTCTATGGTGTTACTGTAGGTAGGTTTAAAAGGGCAGACTGGGTGGACCAAGCGGTCCTTATCTGCCAACAGATTCTATGTTTCTTTGCTCTTTGGTGGTGTGCCTGAAGGGGCATGAGAATGTGCATTTGTCCTGGGAATGAGTCCCCAGCTTGTTGATGGAAGGGGGAAGAGGGAGGAGATACAAGGAGCACTCTGCCAAGTGCCACCTTATGTAGGAACACCACCAACTTGTGGGTGGGGCGATCATCCAAAGAGAGGCAGGCAGCAGATTTCTGGTGATGGCAGTGAGGAGTACAGTATGGGATGTCAATTAAGAAGTGACAGATTCTGTTGTATGCAGTGTATATTTTAGTTAGGGCTTCAGGAGAGATACTAGCATATACCAGGGGACCATAGTCAACTATTTAAAGCCACATGCTGTGGGTGAGTAGCCTCTTTGTCTCGGTAGTGAAGAACCTTTTGGCCCTGTGTAGGGCACGTAATCTCTGGTGGACTGTCTTTACTAGGTTATTGATGTGGGTGTCAAAGGAAAGTGTGTTATCTAGGAAGATGCCCAGGTATTTGAATGAAGAGACTAGCTCCACCTCAGTGCTATCTAAATCATGGATGGAGAATAGAGAATGGGCCCCTTTCCTGTGTGTCCCTAAGAAGACCATGGCTATGTTTTTTTTTGTTTTTTTTTCGCTGTTGAGAACCATTTTAATTTTTAATGAACCAAGCCTGGATGAGGTTGACATCCTGCTGGACTACACTGAATTGAATTATTATTTTTTGGAATGTGTAAGTAACTAGTATTGATTCTATATTTGGGATTTACTTTTCTTAGTTTTAACTTTAATTTGCCAGGGAGGAACTATAGCTGGGAGATATTTGCAGTAACTTGTGACTAGACCTGTTAATTAACCTCTGTGAAATAGGTGTCTGAAAGGAAGGAAGGCACTCCCTGGGGTTGAGGGTCAGAGTTGTAATTGCTTGTTTCTGAACAGCATAGGTTTACTCCCTCCTACCCTTCCTCTCACCCCACCCGCCCCAAGAGCATAACTTCCTATATAGCAGGGGTTCTGACATCACTTCCCCAAAACTGCTAACAGCATGCTCCAGTTCATATCCTTAAAGGCACAGCACACCGAATAGGGGGTAGAGACACTCACAAGCTTGCACACACTAAAATAAGAACAAAAACAAAAAAAACAAAAGAAAAGCATCTATAACAGGAAGGGACACATACATGTGGGGAGTGGTGCAATGTACTGGCTGTGGACCAGCAGTCTTCTGGGAGACATTCTGGAGACTGTGTTGCTGCCCTATTTGCAGGCACCTCTCTGGTCTGAGGGAGGCTGTTGTTCGTCTCCATGCTGACCTGGCAAGGATTCAGGAAACCTTCTCCCCCACCCAGGGACCATCCAGGCCACCACCACTACCTCAGAGATTGCCAAGAAAGAGGGGTTGTTGGACCACGGTGGGCTCAGGGAGGGTGAGGGTGGTGGAACAGAGGCACATCCCTCAAGTTTTTTCTCTCCATAATTCATTCACCACTCTGGTGAAGCATGGTTCCTGTATGAAGGCACCCACAGTGCAGACCAAGGAGGATGCTGGGAACTTCCACAATGGAGACCTATAGGAGAGTGGCACAGGACCTCACAGGGGAAGAAAACAACTCCTGGTGGGGGACTCAGTTGTTAGGGGCTAGAACTGGGTGAGGGAGGGGAAAGGGAGGTAAGGTGCCTGCCCGGCACCATGGCTTGGAGGGACAGAAAACAAATCCTCAGGATCATGGGGACATCTTCAAGGAGGGAGTGAGTTGGATGTCATTATCCACCTAGGGATGAATGACCCGCCTGAGAAAGGGATCAGAGCAGTGCAACAGGAGTTTGTGGAGTTGGGGAGGGGCCTTAGACAAGTAGTACACACAGTAACTTTCTCGGAAGTGCTACCTATCTATGGCATGGATAAGGCTAAGGTACTCCGCACCATGGAATTTAATGACTGGTTGAAAAACTGGTGCAGAGCTCAGGGATTTGGCTTCACTGGGGACTGGGGATCCACCTGGAAGAATGCAGGCCTATACAGGTGCAATGGTCTGCATCTAAACAGGATGGGAACCAGGATCCTAAGTGATAGGTTTAAATGCTTCATTGGCAATCATTTAAACTAGCCAAGGGGGAGGCACTGAAAAGGAGAAGGGAAATCCTAGCCCCCCCTCAAAAAAATTGGGTAGTTAGCGAGGTAAACACCAAGACAGAGCATTCGATAGGGAGAAGGGCAGGGGTAAATGGAGAAAAAGATAAAGGCAGTAAGGACTGGGATGGGGCAAAAAGAAATAAAGCCATAAAAAAATGGAGGGTAATGAGTATCAATGCCCGTAGCCTAGGTAAAAAGCTCCCTGAAATGGTGGCCTTGATAGAAGATGGATGCCTGGATATCATGGCAGTCACAGAAACATGGTACACAGATAACCATCACTGAGATGTCAACATACCAGGGTACACAATCTACAGGAGGGACAGGGAGAGAAGAGGAGGAGGAGGAGGAGGAGGAGCTCTCTGTGTAAGGGAAGGAATTAAAGCAACAGAACTAAAGGGTAAACAGGGAGGAGAGAAGGCACTGTGGGTCACCTTGCAGACTGGAAATGGCTCCACAGTCTGCACAGGGGTTATATACAGACCCCCATCTCAGGGGGAAGTAATGGACAAGGAAATGATAGAAGGCATCCTTGGGATGGCAGAGAAATGGGATATTGCTGATGGTGGACCCGAATATGTCAGATGTTAACTGGAGCACCTTTGCTGCAGCTACATCCAAGAGCAGGGTTATTCTTGATGCCCTACAGGGGGCATGCCTCAGACAGCTAGTTTTGGAACTCACTCATGAGGGAGCAATCTTCAGCTTCATACTCTCAAATGGGGACAGTGAGATGATCTCAGATCTAGAGGTGGGTAGCCATCTGGGAACAAGTGACCACCAAACAGTGTGGTTCACGATAAACATAGCTGTAGAGTCAAGCCACACAAAAATGAAGGTACTGGACTTCAGGAAGGCTGATTTTGTCAAAATAGGAGAGTGCCTCAAAAAAGCACAAGCAAACAGCCAAGAAGGTGGGGTGGAGCAACAATGGGGAAACATCAAAACTGCCATCATGGAGGCAACAAGCCTTTGTGTGAAGCAAATAAACAAATCAAAAGAAAAGAAAAAAACACTATGGTTCTCAAAAGAAGTAGTGGAGAAGGTAAGGGAGAAAAAGATAGCTTTCAAGAAGTATAAGGAAGCACAGAAGCAGCAGAACAGAGAACTGTACCAGTTAAAGCAGAAGGAAGCAGGGAAGGCAGTCAGAATAGCAAAGGCCCAAACCTAGGAAAAGATAGCCAACTCAGTTAAGAAGGGGGATAAAATCTTTTATAGGTACATTAGGGAGCGAAAAAAGACTAAGGCAGGGATATTGAGGCTGAATAAAGAGGAAGGTGGTTGAGCAGAGAGTGACAGTGAAAAAGCAGGGATACTGAATGAATACTTTGCTCAGTATTCACAATGGAAAAGCAGGGGGAGATACCTAATCCAGTCAATAGAAGCACTCTGGATAGGGGGGTTGATATTAGTCCTTTCACAGAAGAAAGGGTTCTGAAAGAACTCTTAAAAGTGAAGGTGGATAAAGCAATGGGGCCTGATGGGATTCACCCCAGAATTCTAAAAGAACTAAGGGAAGAACTAGTAACACCACTGACTACCCTTTTTAATAAATCATGGGAGGATGGTGTGGTATCTGAGGACTGGAGGGGGGTGGATGTGATTCCCCTTCACAAGAGTGGGAGCAAGACAGGGACAGGAAACTACAGACCTGTCAGTTTGACCTCAGTGGTATGGAAAATGATGGAATCACTTCTGAAAGAAAAGAATTGTTGAGTACCTAGAGGCTAGTGGGGCACAGGACCCAAGGCAGCATGGATTCACAGTGGAAAAGTCATGTCAGACAAATCTAATTGATTTCTTTGACTGGGTGACCAAAGTAGTAGACCGGGGAGGGGCTGTGGACATGGCCTACCTAGACTTTAGCAAGGCATTTGACACAGTCCTGCACAAAAGATTAACAAACAAATTAACCAGCCTGGGAGTGGGTGCCTGGGTGGTAGCCTGGGTAAAACACTGGCTGGACAACAGGACACAGCAGGTAATAGTAAATGGAGTCCACAGTGAAGAAAGGGGTGTTACTAGTGGGGTACCGCAGGGTTCAGTACTGGGGCAGGTCCTTCATAATGTCTTTATAAGTGACATTGCAGAGGGACTCAAAGGGAAAGTATGTCTCTTTGCAGATGACACAAAGATCTGCAAAAGGGTTGATACGCAAGGTGGGGTAGAAAGGATGAAAAGGGACTTGGCGAGGTCAGAGAAATGGTCAAATGTATGGCAGCTTAAATTCAACACAAAGAAGTGCAAAGTAATGCACCTGGGAAACAAAAACTCAGGGGAAGAGTACACAATGGGAGGTGAGATACTGACAACAACAAAAATGGAAAGGGACCTGGGGGTAGTCATATCAGATGACCAAAAGGTGGGCCAGCAATGTGAAAAGGCAGTAAGGAGGGCTGGGGGGATACTGGGATGCATAGGGAGAGGCATCACCAGTAGAAAACGGGAAGTTGTTGGCCCTCTGTACAGACAGTTGGTAAGATCACATCTGGAGTACTGTGTACAGTTCTGGAGAATCCATCTCTGCAAAGACATAGGGTGGAGGCTGTCCAGAGGACGGCAACTAAAATGGTGCAGGGTCTGCACCAGAAGACATATGAAGAAGGCTAAAGGAGCTTAAGATGTATAGAAAGGAGGGAAAGGGGGGACATGATAGAAACTTTTAAATACCTCAAGGGAATCAACAAAGTCCAAGAGAGTAGCATCTTTCAGAAAAAGAGATGTACAAGAAGAAGGGGGCACAATTTGAAGATAGAGGGGGGACGGCTCAGAGGTAATGTGAGGAAGTTTTCTTCACAGGGAGGGCTGTAGATGCATGGAACAGCCTTTCTGAGGAGATCGTAGAGTCAAAAACAGTGG
Source organism: Neoceratodus forsteri (assembly GCA_016271365.2). NCBI lineage: Eukaryota > Metazoa > Chordata > Ceratodontiformes > Ceratodontidae > Neoceratodus > Neoceratodus forsteri. The sequence continues at coordinate 1,395,314,605 of CM028129.1, read as the reverse complement.
GGGAACTCAAGAATGCATGGGACAGACATAAGGCAATTCTAGTGGAGGGTAGGAGGAAGTAGGCTGTTGGTTAACTAGGATCAGCAGCTTATCCGTTAGGTAGGAAAATGGGCAGACTAGGTGGGCAAAGTGGTCCTTATCTGCCATCAAATTCTATGTTTCTATTTAAGGTTGCCAGGTCTCTGCTCAAGTTGAAAATGACTATCACCTGTAAACAGAAGTGTATTGATGGATGGGCAGGTATGCTTGGAGGTAGTTTAGAAACAGAGAAAAGAGAAGGGGATCAAGGATGGAATCTTGGGGGACTCCTCTGTGAATGGGGTGAAAGCTTGGAGGACGCTGTCTTCTGCAGTCCTGCTAAAGGGGTCATTTCTGAACCAGAGGGTTGTCTCAGGGGAGAAGTGTGGAGAGGGCACAGATTAGCAGAACATGATCCATGGGGTTGAAGGCCTTGGTGAGGTCCACAAATATTGCAGCAACAAAATTTTCCCATGGCCAAGGCTCAGTACACATAGCTGGTGAGGCACACCAGGGCTGTTTTGGTATTGTGTTTGGGATGGAACCCATGCTGGGCACTGGTCAGCAAGTCATGCTGCTGTATGTAGCCAGCTGTGTGATCAAACACAATCCTTTCAAAGGGCTTCAAAAAGGGGTGCAAGGAGAGAGATGGGAGAGTAACTGGAGGTGAGGTGCTTAGGCCCAAGTTTGTGGATAGGCATAACAGTGTCCAGTTTCCAGAGCATAGGGCAGTCACTTGTGCAAAGGGAATGGTTAAAATGTAAGGAATGGAGTAGGCCAGTGCCTCGCTACTAAATTTAATTAGGTGGTAATTAAGCCATCAGCACCAGAGATGGGTTTTGGATTGGTGCATGTCAGGTATTTGGCTACTTGCCCTATGTTCATATATCTGAAGTAGAATTTAGCAGGAAGGGAGCTGCAAGATGAAGCAGAAGGCACTGGGGGGGAGGCTACTAGAGGGACTGTGGTATTTATTCAGGTTACAAAAAAAGTAATTGAACAGGAAAGCAATAGTCTTGGGGTCACAAGTGAGCCCATCCTTGCCCTCTATGGCCCAAGACTGGTAGCCTTCAGAACTGCCCAAGATATTCTTATGGTTCTTCCACAGTTTCTTGGGATCCCAGTGTTGAAGGTAAGACCAGGTTTCAAGTGATTGATTTTGGTTTTGCAAACCACTGCTTCACATTTATTTTGCAAAGTTTTGTAGTCCTGAAGGTGGACTGGGTCTTTTGTTTTCTTATAATGGGCCCATATTTTGTTCATATCTTTGAAGAGCCTGAGGAGGTCCTCTGAGACCCACTCTTGCTCGTTTCCTCAAATTCTAAGCCATTTCATGCGACACAGGCTGTAACAGATATCCATAAAGATCTTGCAGAACCTGTCATGGGCTTCGTTAATATCTTTTGTGTTGTCTAGGAAGGACCAGTCAGTTGAGGACTGGGCAGTTGTAAAGGTCTCCAGGTTTAAATCTTTGAGGCATGTGGTTGCAATGTAGGTTTGGGGGTGCACTAGTGTACTTGGTGGACCAGTCGCCGAATATCAAGCTGTGGTCATTTAGCCAGTCTGGTGCACCCCAGAGTTATAAAGAAAGGATGGGTTAGAGACAGTGACCCAGCCTAGGGTGGACTCAAGCTCTGATTTGCAATTGAGATCAGTAATGATCTGGCTTAGGTCCAAGTTTGCTAAAAGGTCCCTAGCTTTGTTGGCTAGGTGTGAGGACCAGTTCATGTTGAAATCTCAGAAAATAATACATTTCCTGCTTTTAGGCAAGCAGCGTCCATAGTCTGAGATGGCGACTAGGCCCTCCTCTGTAAGGGTAGGGGAATATAAATGGCACAGAGTGTGAGAGTCTTGTTCTGACTGAACAGAAGGCCAAGATAGAGGAGGTCACAAGGGCTGGGGTAGTTGGTTGCAGTGCTCTGAAGCTTTGAGGTGCTTGGAGACATAGAAAAGACATCCACTTCCCCTTTTATTTACTCTCACTGCTGTGTCAGAGTACCAGAAGGTAGGCCACCATAGTGCTGTCTGGGTGAGAACCACACCACAGTTGAGTGTCACAGGCATGGATAAGTAACTCAGATAGAACCAAATGGGGTAAAAATAAAAAGAAAACTTAGTGTGCAACCACTGAGGCAAGGGTTACCCCAAAGGGCATTGGCTGGAAAGCCAAGTTTCAAAGAAATACAAAATCACACATAACCCCATAATGTAAAGCATCATGGGCTATAAATGCAAATCGTCACAAAGTATTATGCTGGTCCAACGTTAAGCAGAACTGCATGGTGCCAAAATGCCTCTCACACAGTATGCAAAGGGTGCCAACAGAAGACACAGACACGTGGGCCATCTGTATGACACCCCCAGTGGAATGAACCAGCTACCCTAAGTTGGTATATCTGGGTTGGGTTATGGTGAGCCCAATAAAACCAAAAAACAAGTTAAAAGACAAAGAACCTTAGTGCGCAAGCACTGAGGCAAGGGTTACCCCAAAGGGAATTGACCAGGAAGCCAAGTTTCAAAGAAATACAAAATCACACAATTCCCTTCTGGGTCTGTTACTATATAATATGTATGTTAATACTATGAAGTTCTCCAGTCTTGAAATAAAACACCATTTATACGCTGACGATATAATAATTTATCTGTCAGGGAACAAACAGGATCAGATAGAAAATAAATTACAAACAGCATTCGATGAACTGCAGAACTTCCTAGTCTTATCTAAACTTCATGGAAATAAAAATCGCAATCTATGTTTTTTCATAAGAATACTAGTTGAGATGGGTCTGAGTGGCCCCAGTAGATAAAAACTGTGGAGGGACAAACTTTGGAACAAGTGGACAACCATAAATATTTGGAGGTATATTTTGATTCTTCTCTAAAATGGGATAAACATATAGAGTGTGTAATAAAAAACATTAATAGATGATTGGGGGCCCTGTATAGGATCAAACATTATATAACCTATGAAATTAGAAGTCATTTGATAAATACTACAATGTTACTTTTACTGGATTATGGTGATTTGATTTATATGGGGGCACATTTAACATTATTGGGGAAACTGGATATTATCTATAAGAAAATGGCTCAGCATATCATGATGGTGCCAAAAAGGAAGCATAGGGAGGATCTATATAAGGCGTTAGGCTGGTATAATAACTGGTCAGCAATTTCTCTCAATGTACTGACCAGGTTGATACTTTCCATAACAACCGGCTGGTTGTTATGACATTCATGAGCCATGCCAGTCAAACAATGCTGCTGCCTCATTGGCCAACATTCTGTATGTGGGTAGGGCCAAACAGTCTCACAAACTGCTGGAGAAAAATTGCTGCTCTGTTATTATAAAAATTAAAAGATGGGGAGGGTGTTTCATATAAGAATTTAATGCACACCCTCTTTGTGGGATGCTTTAATAAACCATTCGGGCTTCGCCCTCAGGGTTTATGTAGCATCCCACAACTCAGGTGTGCATTAAATTCTCATATCAAACCATTCCCCATTCATTATTCTCTATATAATTTTGGGAACAGGAGATCCCTATATATATTGTCACACATGGAAAAATGCTCTGCGATGAAAGTACCAGGATATGTAATAGATTGCCTCCAGAAAAAATAATTAAACCAAGTCTAAGAGCAGCAAGAGGAATAGGATATTTGCTACAAAAATGCAATACAAAATTGGGTAGAGGTCATTTTTTTTTTTACCAAGGTCTGTCTCTTTGGAATATACTGCCAGCAGAATTTAGAATTTATGATGGAAATAGGAAATCGGGTCAGATTAAGAATTGGTATGGGTTAAGTAGGATAAAAACCTGATTTATCTGTTACATACAAAGGATAAGTAAAAATGAGACAGTGCAATAGTGTTAAATGTGTTTGTCTTGTTGAAGTATTATTTGCTTATTAAGGATTGTTGACTGATGTTTCTGTAGCCATTTTATACTGTTTAGGAATCGTCTATGTTGGATATGTATTTATCTATAATATGTGTGGTATTGTATTATGTAAATGTTTATATTCTCATGGATCTCACTGGAAATGAGTTTCATCTCAGTTGAGTAACCATTTCATTATTCATAATGAATACATTTTTTCTACTACTGCTTTACTACACATACCCCCATAATGCAAAGCATCATGGTCTGTATAAGCAAATCACCACAAAATATTATGCTGGTTCAACTTTAAGCAGAACTGCATGGTGCTGAATGGCCTCTCGCATGGTGTGCAAAGGGTGCCAAGAGAAGACACAGATACGTGCTTCGTCCTACCAGGACTCATCAGTGTACCTCATCTGTATGACACCCCAGTGGGATGAACCAGCTACCCTAAGTTGGTATATCTCGGTTGGGTTGTGGTGAGCCCAATAAAAGCAAAAAACAAGTTAAAAGACAAAGAACCTTAGTGCACAAGCACTGAGGCAAGGGTTACCCCAAAGGGCATTGGCCGGGAAGCCAAGTTTCAAAGAAATACAAAATCAAACATACCCCCATAATGCAAAGCATCATGGGCTGTATATGCAAATCACCACAAAATATTAATGTAGTTCAACCAAATGGGGCAGCTGCTTAGTAAATTGTATCAGTGTAGTGGGTGGCTGCAAAATAAGGGAAAATATCACATGCGGCCTATCAATTAAGCAAGCAGGCAGTTGTGACAACTAAACTACCTGAAAGCCTGACAGGAGGTAATGTCAGCTAAACAGAGCATGCAGCCAGTACAGGCAGGTAAACTAAGGTGACTGAAACTTTCCACTTTCTTATTTAGATGAGGTTAGCCCCGCTCAGATGAAGGGACTAAGAGAGAGGAACAGCTTTAACAAAACTTTATCCCACTCAGATGGAGGCACCCTGGGATAGGAAGTTAAACCTATCTGGCTAGATCCAAGATAATCAACAGAAGTCACGAGTTCTTAGGCTGAGTACACAACAAGAGCAAAATGCAGTGTATAAGTAAGGGTTAATAAATATTCTAGCAGCATTATTAAGAGCTGTAACTAAAGAGCTAGCTGAGGGTTACATAGGGATCACCCATATAGGTACTAGGTGTACTTAAGAATTTAAGTTAATTGCACTTTATACACCAGCAACCAGGTATCAATTGAATTAGTTCTAGCACCTACAAACAATGAAGCTAACTGATAGCTATGTAGAGTTTACCCACACAGATAGCTGTGAGATGCTTAAGCAATATTTCTAGCTAATGCAGACCTCACTAGATGATGCCCTTAGTTACAGTTAATTGCCCAAGCTGCTGGCTTATGGCTCAGTCACTCAGCTGCTGCTGTAGTTTTCTCAAAGTGAATTCAAGCCCTATCCAGGTACAATTATTGTAAAGCAGACAAAAGATTTTAAAAGTCTTTGTGTTTTACTAAAAAGGCACAACAGATACTGGCAGGATAGCATAGCAGTTAGAGTAATGAGCTGTGAATGAGCTTGGTACAGCCAGCAGACAGTCCGGGGTTTGATTCCCACATCTTCCACTTGTATACTGTGTGACTCTAAGCAAGTTACTTAACCTCCTCAGTGCTCCCTGTTCACCCCTGAAAACAGCCATTTGTGCCTATTAGGAAAGAAAGAAAGAAAAACAAACTGTTCCTTCAAGTGCTACTGCTGTTTGAATTGTTGGAAGAAACATTTGCAGTGTTTTAAAGTAGTGGGCTATGATGTAGGTCAGGGTCTACTGATGGGGCATTCTGATTGGTTGATTTCTATGCTGATAATATTATCAGATGAGAGTTTCTGGACACATGCATACCATCTTATGCCTTGTATTTCTGTTTTTCCAGGGGTGAATATGGATTGAGGGAATACACAGAAGTCAAAACTGTTACAATAAAGATTCCACAAAAGAACTCGTAAAAGAACTGTTCATTTTGTATGGTAGAGAATGTGGTGCATCCCTATCCCCTTCTGGGACAAGCACTCAGGAAAAATCTATTAAGCAGTATGTGTTTAAGGATATAGGTATTTTATATGACATCATTGCATAACTGATGCAAATAGATTCCATGTGCTTTTAAACCACTTGATCCCCTCTAATTAAGTCTTATATTTTCTACAGAATAATTTGGGGAACATAGTCTAAAAGATATATTTATAACTATAGCAGTGTCCTGTGTTCTGCATTTTAATACAATACATATTGAGTTTAGTTAGAATATATACACAGAGAGTTTTTAATGAAAATAATAATTCTGATTGTTTTTGTGAATACCACTTTGCTGGACCTCCTACTGAACCATATAGTAAAGTATAAATGTCAAAGCAGTATATCCGAAGGACAATGCACAATGTGAAAAACAGCAAAACATTACTCTGATTCTTGAGTCTTTCAGTATTAGTATCTTTTTCACTGTGTATTCTTATGTATTATTTGTCCTTATATGTTTTCAAAGTGAATTGGACATCAGGTCAGTTTCCAGTTGCCAGTTTTTGAACTTTGTTGCTCTAGCAACCCATGGTGCACATGGCTTGTTATAAAAATATTTTATAAAAGAAACATGCATCTATGCATTTGTATACAGTACCTGTAGATCTGTTTTTTTCCTAATTGTGTAGTGTTTTTATGGTTTATGATCATGTATATACAATTGTATGCTATGAAAATGTAAAAAATATGAAATATTTTCTATGGAGTTTTCCATTATAAAGTTTACAGACACAAACTGTGAATTGATTTTGCATCATTTTTTGGCTAATGTAAATGAAACATCAGATAGTTGCAATATTATTATAGCTACATAACTAGCAAGAATTCACTGTTGAATGTATCTATAACACAAGTCACAGTCCTTGCTGGTTTCATGAAATCTTGTGAGACTGCAGCACAGACATTAAAATGTATAGCGCTACGCTCACATATTTTTAGTGCTGTGCTAATTGTGCTGTGCGTGCCTGACAGTCTGTTAGCCTGCACCATGCCATATTCAAAGGCACAGTTAGAGAGGCATCTGTTAGCATGTGTGCACTAAAAACAATTAGGCAGGCTTGCAAATGAGGGGTGCTGCCATGCATACAGGGTGCAGTGTGATATAAAATGGTTCCTGGAAGTACTAGCAGCCTGACGACGCAGCTAACACTTCCAGGAAGCATATTTTACTAAAGAATAAACAGCACAATGATCCACCCACCTCTGTCTTTGTCCCAGGTAATTTAACCCACACATCTCTAGGGCCCCATGATACCCCCTTCCCACAAATGTTCCTGATGCAAGAATTCTGTGGGTTATCAGTAGTTGTAATGGACCCCCCAATCCCTGGTCCAACTGTCGGTAGTCTTAATATTATCCATCTGCTAGTCTACGGCTAGTTCCTGATCCCCAGTCCCTTGTCTGTAGTCTTAATAATGTATTCCTCGTAGACTAGTTGAGTCCTGCCCCACTAAATACCAGTCCTTCTGCTGGTAGTCATAATTATATATTGCTGGTAGAGTAGTGGACCTCCCCCCAATTTCAAGTCTTGCTGCTGGTGGTCTTAATAATATACCTATAGCAGTCTAGAGGTATCTCCTTCTGTACCAGGACCCTTGGTATATCCAAGTCAGAAACATCTCTGTTGTCCTGTAGTCTCTGCCCGTGCTCCTGGTCCTCACACCAGATGATTAAGCCCCTAGCTCCCAATCCCTCCACCCCAGTGACAGTGGCTAGCACTTACTCTTTAAGTCCCACAGATACATTTTAACTATATAGGGCTATTTATTAATACTGTACTTGCAGCCTCTCGCAGATACAATATAAATTAACAGCCTTGCATTGTGAAACTGTAATTGCAGGCCTTAGATGGTGGCTGGCTGTGGAGGTGAACAGAAGATAAGTGCTAGAGGCTAGCAATGGGGAGGGGCTTAACTAGCTGGTTCTGGGAGGGAGGGAACACTGGACACCAGAGATTTTTCTGACCTAGATATACAGCAGGATGGGGACAAGGGGTGCTTCTACATTACCAAGGATATATTATTAAAACTACTGGCAGTGAGGGATTGGGGTGGGGTGGGGGGTGTTCCACAAGAACTAGGGATGACACCTTCAGAATACCAGCAATAGGACTGGGTGAGGGAAGGCGTGCCTCTGGATGCCTTTAATGTGTAGACAGAGAAGGGGGCAGAACCACAGCAATCTGCCCTAGAGAGCCTGCGGACTCTGTACAATAAAAGGAGTAAAATATTGCTCCTCAGATGTAAATGGGTGCATAATGACATGCTAATTATCTGTTGGGGGCTGAGATCGTTTGCATGGGGATATTAGAATATTACAGCTTAATGCAACACACTATGGATGCCCTAACTACTTTTGCTCAGTGACTGCTTATATGAGACCCATATCAACATACCTTTATGTGTCCAGCAGGGGGATGTACTTTATGGTGAGCATCTGTTTGTGTCTTTCTTTGTGCTGTGCTCAAGAAATGTATATTCAAGCAAGCTTTGGGCACTTGCACGGAACTCAGAGCTTGTTTGAATATATCAAACTTATAGCCTTCCATTGATTTGTGCTAAGGCTAGGGACTTAGCATGGTGCTCCACTCCACTTTTGAATATGGGGCCCTGGAGCCCTGGAGCCTAGTGTTTACCATTTATGGTCCCTCTAGTCTGCCCATAAGCCTACTCCCCTTCCCCTAATTGTTTCTTAATGTTAAGATATCTCATTTAGGTCATCAGCAAAGTTGATGACCTAAATGACTCAGTTTTAGAAAAAATAGGGAAATACAATTCTAGAAAATGCAGATCTGAAGAATTGGAGCCCCAATATATTTTAACAATTCTAGGAACAGAAAACAGGGTTCTGTGTCAGCATAAGAACTGCAAACACAAATGTTATCTTGAATGCATGCCAAAAAACACAGTGAGGACTTTTCCTCACTTCAGTTACTTTTTCCTTTACAGATCATTGCCAAATACAATCTCAAGGTCAAAACGTAATTTGCAAGTGCATTTTCTGCTTTCAGCGTGCATTCAAGATAACTGTTTTGTTCTGTACTAAAGTCTATTCATACCATTCCAATACACTATTTATCATCCCTTAAATAACCATGCCTTTAAAATGGAAGACAACTGTTCTTGATTTTTAAAAGACAACAGTTGTTACTTTACATTTCTGAAGCATTTTTATTTCCTCTTTTTTATTTGATTTACTGTTTATCCTCTGACCTGGTGAGGTCATCATCCCTGGACCATCTTTGGGCCACAATAATTTCAACTCCTAACAGAGAAGCCCACCTAGTCCTCCCATGCCCACTGCCAAATAGAACAATTCTACTAATATCCTGGATGGGCCCAACAGATTACACAAGCCAACTGGAAAGTTGAGCAGGGTGAGGAGGGTGCAAGGCCAGAGAGGGCATCTGCATGTCTCAGTATGTGCATTGTGTGTGTGTGTTGTGGGGGGAACAGTCTGTCATGCGTACAGTGGTGCCTCATCTCATCTGTTTTCTCTCTCCCCACTCCACCCAGAGGGCTGTCGGGCAGTTTCAGGAACACTCTTTCTGAGAGGAAGTTAAACATCTGGGAGTATGCTCTGTCTCCTTTCTACCAGCCCCTATCTGATGTACTGCAGTTAGGGTGCAATGCAGGTTCACAGCTTGTCTGGTGCCACAGAACCATAGAAATATAAAATTTGGCAGCAGATAAGGACCGCTTGGCCCACCTAATCTGCCCATTTCCCTACTTAATGGATAAGCTGCAGATCCTAGTTAAAAAACAGCCTACTTCCTCCTACCCACTACTAAAATTGCCTTGTGTCTGTCCCATGCATTCTTGAATCCCCCCACTGTTTTTGACTCCACTACCTCCTCAGGAAGACTGTTCCATGTATCCACAACTCTCTCTGTGAAAAAAAACTTCTTCACATTACCTCTGAGCCATCACCCCTCTATCTAGTAGTCCTAGTGGGGGGTAGGAGGAAGTAAGCTGTTGGTTAACTAGGATCTGCAGCTTATCTGTTAGGTAGGAAAATGGGCAGACTAGATGGGCTAAGCGATCCTTATCTGCCGTCACATTTTATGTTTCTATGTTTCTTCAGATTGTGCCCCCTTGTTCTTGCACTGCTCTTTTTCTGAAAGATGCTACCCTTTTGGACTTTGTTGATTCCCTTGAGGTATTTGAAAGTTTCTATCATGTCCCCCCTCTCCCTCCTTTCTTCGAGGGTATATATATTATGCCCCTTTAACCTCTCTTCATATGTCTTCTGGTGCAGACCCTGTACTATTTTAGTTGCCCTCCTCTGGACAGCCTCCATCCTGTCTATGTCCTTGTGGAGATAGGGTGTCCAGAACTGCACACAGTACTCCATATGGGGTCTTACCAACTGTCTGTACTGAGGGATAACAACTTCCTGTTTTCTACTGGTGACGCCTCTTCCTATGCATCCCAGTATCCCACCAGCCCTCCTTACTGCCTTCTCACATTGCTTGCCCACCTTTAGATCATCTGATATGACTACCCCAGGTCCCTTTCCTTTTTTGTTGTTGTTAGTATCTGATCCTCCATTGTGTACTCTTCCCTGGGATTTTTATTTCTCAGGCGCATTACTTTGCACTTCTTTGTGTTGAATCTAAGCTGCCACACATGACCATTCCTCCAACCTTGCCAAGTCCCTTCTCATCCTTTCCGCTCCACATTCTGTATTGACCCTGTTGCAGATCTTTGTGTCATCTGCAAAGAAACATACTTTTCCTTCCAGTCCCTCTGCAATGTCACTTATAAAGACATTAAAGAGGACCAGTCCCAGTACTGAACCCTGTGGTGCTCTACTAGTAACCCCCCCCCTTTCTTCAGAGTGAAATCCGTTTACTATTATCCTCTGCGTCCTGTTGTCCAGCCAGTTTTGTACCCAGTGTACCACCTTGCGACCTACTCCAAGGCTGGCTAACTTGCATATTAATCTTTTGTGTGGGACTGTGTCAAATGCCTTGCTAAAGTCTAGATTGGCCATGTCACAGCCCCTTCCACAGCCCCTCCCTGGTCTATGACCTTGGTCACCCAGTCAAATAAATTTATAAGATTCACCTGACATGACCTTCCTGCTGTGAATCCATGCTGCCTTGGGTCCTGTGCCCCACTGGCCTCTAGGTACTCAACAATTCTTTTCTTCAGAAGTGATTCTGTAATTTTCCCCACCACTGAGGTCAAACTAACAGGTCTGTAGTTTCCTGCCTCTGCCTTACTCCCACTTTTGTGACATGGAATCACATCTGCCCTCCTCCAGTCCTCAGGTACCACCCCATCCTCCCATGATTTGTTAAAGAGGGTAGTCAGTGGTGTCACTAGTTCTATCTTTAGTTTTTTTAGAATTCTTGGGTGAATCCAGTCAGGCCCCATTGATTTGTCCACCTTTATTTTTAAGAGTTTTTTCATACCCCTTTCTTCTGTGAAAGGACTGGTATCGAGCCCCCTATCCAGAGTTTTTCTGTTGCTTGGTTTAGGTACCTCTTCCTCCTCTTCTTTTGTGAATACTGAGCAGAAGTATTTGTTCAGTATCCCTGCTTTTTCACTGTCACCCTCTGCCCACATTCTCTCCCCTTTATTAAATCTCAGTATCCCTCCCTTGGTCTTTCTTCACTCCCTAATGTACCTATAAAAGGTTTTATTCCCCTTCTTAATAGAGTTGGCTATCTTTTCCTCAGTTTGGGCCTTTGCTATTCTGACTGCTTCCCCTGCCTCCTGCTTTAACTGATATAGTTCTCCATCTTGCTCCTTCTGTGTTTCCACCTATGTGTGTGTATATATATATATATATATATATATATAAATATGTATATACCATTTCCTTTTTCCTGTGTAAACAGCACTCTACATGGATGTTAACATATTTAATTTTCTTCCTCTTGATACTTCATCTGCATTGTGATTTCACTCATTATGACATCACTAGTGACCAGTCTGGCAGTAGAAGAGTGGCTGTTCATACTCAGTCATGATATTACTATCAGTGAAGTCACAGTGCTAATAAGATATGATAGGTATAGAGTTTGATATGTCAGTTTCTAGACAGAGTACTGTTCCACAACTTACAACTCATACTGTAAGGTAGAATATCTTCTAACTAGCAAAAGCAAAAAGACTCAGAAGTACCAATGGTTCTTAAAGACAACTAAAATTTACGGTATGAGACACCTCGCCTCAGGTCTCCCATGGCTCCACTCAAAATTATTCTTGGATAAGTGCTCAAAAAAATTGTCCCTGTCTGACTTCTTATTTTATCTCTCAAAATCTGACTACAGTGTGGTGTATGGTTTTCTGATCGAGAACAGTCCCTACTGTATTTCCACTCTATCTTTCTGTCCATCTATGACATTAAGGTCCCCATCATAAAAAGCCAGTGTATGATATGCTCATCTCCCTTGGATTTCCATGGATTTCATTGAATTGTTTAAATTAAGGGGTGATGCCTGGTCTACCAATAAGGCTTCAGGTAACACTATGGACAGGATAACCTACAACAAGTACCAGAACCAACTTGTGCCATCTGAAAAAGCTGAAGCTACTGTTGTCTACTATTCATTTTTTAGAGATTCCACATTCACCTATAAAATCTGGAATACAGTAAGTAACCTTTTCTAGTCCACTCTCCTCTCCTCTTTCCTGGTGTTCCAAATAGCTTGATTAACTCAGGTGTAGATATAGTAGTTACCCTCCTACTTTAGTGAATGCTCTACACACTCATTTTTGGGTGGTCCTTTGTCACTTATACTCTCCATTACCTTAAGAACTGGTCCCAGGTCTTAACAAATTTTCTTTCATCTTACATTACTCTTACTGAAGTGTTTCATTAGCTACTTCATATGGGCCAGTATTCATTAAGCCTCTGTGCCCTGATATGTGGTGCATAGGCTTTGTTACTGCAACAGTCAACACATTGGGGGGTGCAGAAACATGCTTATGTATGACAGCAGTTCTGTACTACTTCTACACCCTTGACCCACACCTGGTGCAGGCTATGCATAGCTCAGCAGGAAAGATGGATGAGGAGATGCCATGGCTATATGCCATATACAACACAACATTCCTATGTCCATGGTGGGCACAGAGGGGTCTCCACCTATGTGATCCAGGACCTGCTGTAATCTCTTATGGGCCCCCTCCTGCCAGCCACACAAGGATATGGACGTTGCTACACCCACCTCAAACCACTACCCCTGGCCCTCTGTGCACAGCAGGAGGGCCAGGAGTATGTCTGTGACCACAAGATGTACAGCCCATTACTTTAAAGATCAAATTGTTTTTTTTAATAAAAGCTTGTATTCAAGTCCCTGTATCATGGTTAGTGTTTCCTAAAAATTTTATGTTGTTTGGTTTTGTGGTTTTCTTTAAATCAGCATCTGTTAATGTGCTGTGCAGTACCTGAAAACAGTGAAGTTTTTTCTGTCCCTATCAGTGAGGCCTGCAGAACAATGACATCATTTTGACTTAGCCTGCTGCTTCAGCAATTAAGTCCCTGATTGACTGAAGAAGTTGTTACACTTCCCAGTCGGAGCAGTCTGTAGAGCTAATTGTTTTCTCTCTAGGTTTTTTACTAACTCATCTGGTTTATGTTTAGCTAGATTAGCTTAAAATCTATCATTCTGTTCTTATAAAACGTTGATTATTTGCATTTCAGTGCTGAACTGAAGTGGTGCGAATGTTTGTGAGAAATCACCAAGTCTGTAGCACAGATTGACAAACAGGTGTCTGCCACACTCTGCTATTTCAGGAACATGTACTGTATGAATTCACAAATTTCAGTTCTTTGAGGGTTTCTGTGTGAAAGTATATCATGTATGTATTTTATATGGCATCCTGACACCCTTGTCTCCTGCCCGACAGTTGAGGCAGCAGCACTCTGCTGCCCCTTTCCCCTGCCCCAGAAGCCCTGTGTCTCCCGCCCTCATTTGAGGCTGCTGCACCTCTCTGCCCACTGCACATAGTCTGCGCTGTTGTACCCTGCTGTCTCCTGCACAAACAGTTGAGGCTACTGCACCCTGCTTCCCCCTGTCCCCCACCCCCACAATCAGGGCCAATGCACCCTGTTGCCTCCTGTTCCTGTCTCCACAGTCGAGGCTGCTGTGCTGTGCTAAGCTATAGAGTCCCATGTCCCCTGCCTTTACAGTTGGGGCTGCTGCACCATGCTGCCCCAGGCCACCAGCAGTGGGGTATTTGCTTCACCTGCTACCCACTTCCATTGCTTCAACTGAGCAAGGCTGCTGAACCACATGCATCCTGCCCTACAGTCATGGCTGCCATACCCTCATATCCCCCATGTGTCCTGCCACACAGTCAAGGCTTCTGCACCATGTTGTCCTCTGTCTCTGCTGTCACACCTAAGGCTACTGCACCCTGCACCTGTCTACACAGTCAAGGCTGCTATGGCCTGATGTGGCCTGTTGTGTCCTAGAGCCCCGTGTCTCCACAGTTAGGGCTGCTGCACCATGTGGCCACTTGCCATAAGACAAGGCAGGGCATGTGCTGCACCCTGTCCCCTAACTCCACAGTTTATACTTTGTAGTGCTGCAAGGTGTAAGAAAGGAGAGGTTTTCCATCTAATAGTTTGTGGGAGAAAAAACATTTGAAATTTTTTTTCTGACTTCACGTAGCCGATGTCAATTTTTTTTTTTGGAGGTAACATGTGTAAAACATGGAAAGGAAAAAAACAACACACTTATACTTTACTTTATTTTACCTTCTTTCTTCATCTAAAAGCTACATTGGAGGAATTCATGGAGGTAATTAGCGGTAAATCGTGGTTGAAATTGTCTAATTGGGGACAGTATCCTTCATTTACCTTAACTGATACATTGACTTTTGTGTTGGGATCTGAGTGCCAACTGTACCTTCAATCAGTTAGTGCAGTTAGGGAACACTACATTGAATACTGCTGTTGGCGCACTATGAGTTCTTGGCGCTCCTCATGCTCCATGTGTTAGCGCATACTAGTAGGTATTTAAGAGCCCTTGTTGGATAGAAGCTATCTAGTAGCTGAGGGGTGAGTGAATTAAGTACAAGAGCTCTCAATCCTGGAACCTGAAAAAGGGTCGTACAAATCACTTGTAAGCGTTCTTTTAGTTGTTGGTATTTTCAGTGGCCTTAGGAAATTTAAGAATAAAGGACTTGATGAAGATATTGATTTTAATTTTTGTGTATTTTGTTTTTTTTTTTTTTTTTTTTGCTGTATTTCAAACCCAAGTGTGTATGGGCTGAGTTAGCTGAGTTAGCCCCTGACTGCTGGCTGTTACCTGCTTTTACTGCAGAGGGTCATAGACTGGAGCTTAGACTTACAGTATATGTGCAAGCGGTAGATCCGTGGAAGTGTTTTTTGTTACAAATTGAATACTGCTTTGGAGCCTTTTGGAGCATTATACCCCTACAGCATTTCCCCTCTGATTGCAATAAGTAAGTTTAGAATTATCTTTTCATGTTTCTATGTGTTCCTTTTAGTCTGTCTTCTAAATTTGACTAAGTGTAGGTCAGTTGTGTTTTCTTTTGGCTTTGGTTGCTGGTATTTGATTTTGTTTTGTGACTTGGATTGTTTTACTGTTGCTCTGTTCTTTTTCAGTGGTTAGAGTCATAGGTACCTCCTTTGGACAAATCTTTTTTCTCATCGAGGAGCATTAATGCTTGGTTTTATACACCCTGACTGCTACTATATGCCTCAGCAACCAGTGTATTTCCTGAAAAAACAGTGCATTTCTACCAATACTCTCTCCAGTACTCAAGAAGAAGTCTCCTGCAACTGTTCTGAATCTGAGGGGAAGATTTGCAATTATTTATACTGTAATTTTTTTTCTCCAAATCGATATATTTGTATTTTTGGTAATATCTCCCTCCCTGCTTGCATATTGTAATGTTATGAGTTGTTTTAGTGTAATATCAGCACATATTTGCAGTATTTCATATTTTTGATATATATCTAATACAGGTACTTGCGATTAGTTTTTTTTGGGAGGTAATAATATGGTCGTCACGAGGGGACAGATGAATGAGAAATTTGGTGTGAGAAAATGGTGTGGTTTTACCTCAATATGAACAAGGAAACAACAAAGACTAAGATAATGGTGGTGGACTTCAGGAAGGTGGACTTAGGTACAATGGGTGACATTATATTAGGGCACCTTGCAAAAATCAGGCTGGAGATGGATGAGGATCAGAAATGGTCCATCATTAAGTTGGGTCTGATTGAGGCCCAAACACGCGCACAAAGACTCAGAGTAAGAAATTCAGGACCAAGAGACCAACCTGGTTCAACATGGAGGTGGCAGTGAAAGTGAGGGAAAAGAGAGCAGCCTTTCAGAAGTACAAACGTACTATGTAAGAGGAGGACCGAGAAGTTTACTCTGGGGAAATCCAGAGAGGCAGGAAGAGTGGTCTGGGCAGCTAAGTCTGCAAGAGAACTAAGGCTAGCCCAGGGGAACAGAGAAGGGGAAAAATACTTTTTCAAATATATATGGGAGAAAAGAAACTTTAAGGATGGGATTATCAGGATTAAGAGGAAGGGGTAATGGGAGTAAAGCAGCAAGGATCAGGCAGAGGTGCTGAATAAGTACTTCAGCTTTGTCTACACTAGGGAAATGTTCAGTGAATCCTGTGACTGCTTTAATTAGCTGAGCCCTGTATCTTGTACCCTTTACACTACTTATACATTGTCCGCCCCTTGCATATCTTCAACACGTCATGCCCTGCTAGTCTTCCTTTGTCCACCCCATTGCCAACACAGTACCCTCCTCTTCTTAAACACCCTGTTTTCCTTCCTTTAGTATCTCCCCCTTGACTTCCCCTCATCTCTGACATCTTAGCCCGCACCTTGTCCTACCCTTCACACCTCCCCTCCTTGACTTCCTCTTACCTGATACCCAGCCCCCTTTCTATCCCATAAGTCTTGTTGTGACTGGGTAGGTATTGCTTATATTGTAAATACTGATTTGTATCATTCTGTAAATATTTTTTGTTCTTGCCTTATCAATGTTGTATTTGAGTTTTTGAGGTCTCCTGTACTGGCTCATATCTGCTCTACACAGACTATTGTCTCATTGTATTATAGCAACATTTAGCTTATGCGTTTTTGTTATGACCTACCCAGGTCCACCTTGCAAATTAATCTGTCTCAATGGTGTTTTCACCTGGTAAAATAAAAATGATTGATTGATTGATTGATTGATTGATTGTAAAGGATGGACCTTTGCCACAGAGGAAAATAGGGGTTTGAAGGGGGGGTACAGATGGAATGATACAGGAGGACAGGGTTTTGAAGGGCCTTAGGGCCCTTTGGGTGGACAAGGTGCTTGGCCTGGATGGCATGCACCTGAGAGTCCTGGTGGAACTGGTGGAGGTCCTGGCTGGCCCCCAGCAGATCTGTTTAACACGTCATTGGAGTCAGGATGCATACCTCAGGATTGGAGAATGGCAAATGTGGTACCACTCCAAAATAGTGGTCCAAGAGATGAACCTGGCAATTACAGGCCAGTCAGCCTTACCTCCATTGTGGGCAAATTAATGAAGACCATTCTAAAAGAAAGACTGGTGAACTTTCTGAAGGCAAATTGTTTCCAGGATGATAGCATGGGTTTGCCTTGGGAAGATCTTGCAGGCCAACGACATAGACTTTTTTGACTGGGTCACAAGGTCATCGGACAAGGGTCTGTCAGTGAATGTCCTGTACCTGGACTTCTGTAAGGTCTTTGACTCCATGCCACATGGAAGATTTCTCAACAAACTGAGTAACTTGGGAGTCGGGGACAAGCTGTTGGGGTGGGTCAAGAGCTTGCTACAAGACAGGAACCAAAGGGTGATTGTAGCAGGGAGCTATCAAAGCCTAGACCTGTAACCAGTGGGATCCCACAGGGCTTAGAACTCAGCCCAGTGTTATTCAACATCTTTATTGGTGATGTAGTGGATGGGGTCAGAAGTAAAATATGCCTATCTGTAGATAATACTAAGCTTTGTGAGAGAGTGGACATGGTGGAGAGGAGACAGGAGCTTAGTGAGGATCTGGTTAGGCTCAATAGCTGCTCTGGCATCTGGCAGTTGGGGTTCAATGCCAAGAAGTGCAAGGTCATGCACCTGGGAGCTAGGAACCCTGTGGCCAGCTCCTGGCTTGAGGAGTGTACAGGTGTACAGTTCAGAGGAGGAAAATGACCTAGGGGTGATAATCAGGTAAGCCATGAGACACTCTGCACAGTGCCATAAAGTGGCAGCCCAAAAAATGAAATGTTGGGCTGCATCACCAGAAGAATCACCTCCAGGAATGAGGAAGTCATTCTGCCGCTGTACAGGTCACTGGTGAGACCCCACTTAGAGTACTGTGTGCAGTTCTGTAGCCCTTATTTATTTATTTATTTTTTATTTATTTCAATTCTAGAATTACAATTACCTTTGAGCCCAGGGCTCTTTTACAAAGGTTCCACGTCAAGACATAGGTATCACATGACAATAGACAAAATTGCTACACAAATAAGGGTAAATGATATCAAATTAATTTCAAACAGACAGGGTGAGGGTAAAGTGGAGAGATTGCAGGGGGGATATGACAGAAACCTTCAAATACCTAAAAGGTATAAGCAAGGTTGGAACAGAGGGCATTTTTAATTTAAGAGGGGAGAGGACCACTAGGGGGGCATAGTCTGAAACTAGTGGGGGCTAGTTTTATGAAGGAAATGAAGAGACAGTTTTTCTTGGAAATGGTGGTGTCAAAGTGGAATGAACTGCTGGAAGAGGTGGTCTCATTGAAAATGGTGGGCAGTTTTAAAAGGAGGTGGGACAGGGTAGAAAGGAGAGTCATAACTGGAGAGAGGAAGGGGAGGTGGGAAAAGAGGGTAGGGGAGGATAACTCCAGGGAGAAAAGGGAGGCAGCAGCTCCAGTAAAATAGCTTGAGCTGTACAATTGAGCAGACTTGATAGACCATTATGACCTATTTCTGCTGGCATTTTCATATGTTCATAAGTTTGTAATTGGCTTTTACTACAGGCACTAAGATGGAAATAGTAGTGCTTTAGAGGGTATTACAGGAAAAAGGAAAAACTCTAAAAAGACTCAGCAAAATAGTCTTAAAAAACCCTTAAAATCACAAAAAAGAATTAAAAGAATCCATTGTTAACGGACAGTATTTCTCAACCAAAAATTGCAGAACACTAAACTAATAGTGTTATGTTAGCTAGTAATGAGCCTTATTCGCACAATTCTTCTTGTCCTTGTCAAAGTAAAATGGATTCTAAGCAAGTAACCTCAATTCCAAGACTAAGTTCTTTGGTGACTGACCCTCAAATCAGAATGCAAATGCTGTACTAGATAAGCATTTCTGATTCATTGCTTAAGTTTCCAGATCTGGCTCTGTTGTTGGCTGCACCAGGAAGTAGTCACTTCACTGTGTTCACTATGTTGTAGTGGAGCAAAAAAAGGCCAAAGCCCATAGTATAGCTCCTATTAAGACAAGATGTAATAATCTATCTTTCCGCCACTGTTAATATACTTGTCCAAATTGATTTTAAATTGATTCTTACTCGGACTGGATATTACATTCAAGGGCAGTCTATTCCACTAATTTGCTACTCTTAATTTATAAAAATACTTTTGTTTATTTGTACAAAATCTTCCCACCTTGATTTGGAGCGGATGTCCCTGTGTTCCACGTTTGTTGCTTTTACATTCTATATTTAATTCCATCATAAGTAGTGGATCATTTAGGATGTCATAATACAATAATAGGTCTCCGCTATGGCTCCTTAGCTCTAGTGTATGCAGTCCTAAGTGTGCTAATCTGTCCTTATAATCAAAACACTCAAGGGTTGAAATAGATTTGGTGTAACACCTTTGGACTTTTTCTAATTTGTTGACTTCTGTTTTGGTATGAGGACTCCATATCTAACTACCATAATCTATTATCAGCCTGACATAGGGCTGATATAATGCCAAAAGAACTTCTGCCTTTCTACTCTTAATATTTCTTTTTATTGCTAAAGTACTGTAGTTTTAGTAGCTCTAGAAAAAAATGAACGACACTGTTCCTTAAACTTGAACATGGAGTCAATTAATATCCCTAGATCTTTTTTGGAGTTTTTTGGGGGCAGAGCCTAATTTTTAAGAATATAAGTATGGATAGGGTTATGATTCCCCATATTTATGATGCAACTTTTGTCATTCTTAAGTCGCAAACCCTAAGTATGTATCCACTGTACAATTGTGTTTATATCATTTTGTATAATGTCAGTATGCTTGTCTGTTCCACAGGGACCACATAGCTTGGTGTAATCTGTAAATATGACAACCGTGCTTTTAATATTGTCATCTAGATCTGCTATAAAAATTTGGAATATTAATGGTCCGATTACAGATCCCTGTGGCACCCCACTCATGACTCTTCCCTCAGTTGAATGGTATCCTCCTATAGAAACTATTTGCATTCTATACTGCATCCAATTATCTATCCAGTCGGCAATACATGTATTGATTCCATATTTAGAAAGCTTTTTGTTGCTTTCCCAGTGTGGAACAAGATCAAAGCCTTTACTAAAATAGAATAGAACTACTTCTACTGGCAAACCATTGTCTAACATTCAATTAACTGCGTCATAAAAACATAGCAAGTTGGTCATACAGGGGGTGTCTGTAATCATGTTGATTTTGATCAAACAATGGAATGGTTTTAAGTTTGTCATTCATTCTGTTTTTTATAAGTGATTCTAGGATCTTACAAGGAATAGCAGTGAGGCTTATGATAACTCTTAAGAGTGCTCAAAAAAGCAAGTGTCTTGGCTAACAGGTTTTTACAGCTTCCTGGTTCCTCTATTACACAAGAAGTGGATGTTGGGGGTGTGTGGCTTGACTGGCAAAGATGGTAGTTGCATACTAGTTGGGCTCCCACCAGCACTTGCATTCAGCAATGTTTTTAGATATTCAAAACCTTCTGCAAACCTGAAAAAAGATAACAAAATACAGCTATCCATCAAAAACAATGCAAAAATCACAAAACAAATATATCCTTCAATTCGAAGGCCAAGGGGAACCCATTTTGGCTATAGCAGAGGGCCGCACCAGAGCTCAACTTTTGGCATTGGAGGGTGCCCAGGAGGGGACTTCACAGGATCCCGCTATGGTGGCTCTGCCAGCTCTGCTCACCAACCTTCAACAGGCAGTCAGAACTGGCTTTGAAAACTTAACTGCCCAGGTAACCCATAGTCAGATAGTGGTTAGTGTGCTAGCAGAAACTTCAGCCATACACCCCATAAAAATTGATGAGGCACAGTGCTGAATCAGCAACTTGGAGGACATAGCAGGCATCACCAGAGATAAAAAAGTACCATCTGAGCATGTTTTAAAGTTGCCCCCTTGGGCTGTAGACCAAGAAAATTGCACCAGATGTTCAAATATAAGCATTATTGGTTTTCTTGAGAGCTTGGAGGGAAAAGAAGGTGGCGGGATGGTACAAAGATGGATTGTGGAGAAGCTGGGATTGGAACCGTAGGATCTGGGTTATGAGATTCAATGAGCTCATTGCACCAGACTCAATCCTAAAATGGGTGAGAAGCCAAAACACTAGCTGATTAAATATTTAAGATTTCCTGAAATGAAAACAATTCTGAAAGCTGCTCGAACAAAGGGACCGATTAGTGTGGAGGGAGGTTGGGTCTGTCTATCAGGACTACAGTGAAGAGCTTCAAACACAAAGATTAAAGTTTGAAGATATCAAGGCAAACCTACACCAGCATGGATGGGATTTCGCTCTGCTGTTCCCTGAAAGATTAAGAATTGTCAAACCCGGGTACCCACCAAGGTTCTTTGGTAATCCTCAAGATGCTAACAATATATCAATATGGTCACTACTGTGCTGTGCTAGTGATAATTCTGTGGCAAAGTAAAGCAGTTGTTTTAACATTTTTGATTGGAGAGTCTGTTGTCTGCAAACAAGTGCTGGGAATCTCTTTTGCCTGCCATCTAAACTGTGGTGATAACTGGGTATTTTCTAGTGCCATGCTGAGTAAGGGGTATGTCCTGGAACTTGTCACTAATTCCACATGGTGAGAGAGTCTTTCAATGCCACCCAATCAACCAGAAATTTGCCATGATTGGGGTAACTACTAGGGCTTTGTGACATACTGTGCTATCCATAAGCTGTGACTGGGCTACATGGGATAAAATGGGTACCCTGGAGAGGTGATGGGGTTAATCAATCCAGGCCGATCCCTGCAGCCCCACATTTTGTTAATCTATATGCCATCTTCAAAATGGCCATAGGATGAAGGACATGCAGTTAGAAATGTCTTCTGCTTCGTGGGTGGCAACATTACAGAAATGGCAGTGGGACAAGCTGTCGTTACTGAAATTTATACTGTGAACTCATTCTTCAATCAAGATCTGACATGAGACACACCCACTATGCCCCCACTTGCCTGCACGAATATGTGAATCATTCTACAATGGAGGCCAACTTCCCAAAATCCGGCGAGCACTCTACCTTCCAAGTTGTGGTAGCCCCCACATGAAACAGACGGTTTCACAAGCTGGTCAGTATCTCTGTTTGGTCTCTTGAATAACCACAGTGTTAGTTTGATAACTAAAAATGTGAATCCCACAGTTCATTAAAGGACAGTTCATTTTCATGTCATTACCTCTCGAGTTGAACAACAGTACCTGTTGTTCATGCCATATGGAATCTAACAACCACTTGTTTGGATTTATTATTTTATTATTTATTTAGCTTTTGTAAACCAGGTAAGCATACTAGACAATCAAGTGCCTATTTTCAGGTGCTATCTGGGAAATTGTAGTTTGCCATTGCTCCATCCAAGCGTGTGCTGCGGGGTTCTGTGTGGTTATGTATGTCACAACTTGGGTGGACATAGATGTTACATGCAGGAGTATTACTTCAGACTGAAATGCAAAAGCCCGACACTCAGTATCCCGAAACTGATTGGCAACACTTGGTATTCTGACACTTGGAATTTGTTGGCGGCGGAGTTCGTAATCTAAAATGGGGGGGGGGGTCACCCCTGAAGCATTAAACTCTGCCATAGGCAATTCCCGAGTGTCAAGATCACAAGTGTCGGGCAATCAGTTTTGGGAAACCGAGTGTAAGGCTTTGCATTTCAGACTTATGTAGTACGTCCATTTCATGCTGGGTGTGAGCACTGTTCAGAGGGATATACATCTTGACTCACATCACAACCACTTCCTGACTGTGACTTGGGCCACAGGTATCAGTGGAGTAGTAGAAACAAGGCAAGAGACTACTCCTATTAATGAGCTTGCATTGCACACACACAACTTTATGCAAAATTAATGAAGAATTAGCTTACTGCAGTTATCTAACTATTTGTATAGATTTTCACATAACGCTGTTGTGCTGTAAATTAACATATGCTGGAAACTTTCTGGGAGATCCACTGGGAAGGGAAAATAAATATCAATTAAAAAGTTGAATCATATTGGCAATTGCCTTATAGGGTAAATTAGAGTATGGGGAATAGTTCTTTCCTTATAGTTTGTGATGTGGTCACCAGCATACATGGAATCCCAATAACAGTCCACTAGTTAGTACTAATATATCTTCAATAAGAAAAGCACCATAAGGGGGCTCCCTTTTCATTGAATCTCATCAGGACACTACTAGAAATAGTCCTACAATATGAGATCCCATACGTTGTTATTACTTACTTATAATAAAAGAATGGAGTTGCATTTATTCTGTGACCCTGCCTCCTCCATGTGGGGGTGGGTGGGCAAAGGAGCTAATAGAATTTGGTTGTTTTCTTCTTAACAGTTTTGCTATAAAATTAGGATTGTTTGTGGTGCTTCACCATCCACCTAGAGGCTAATCACTGATCAACTACAGGGGATGATACATGCAATTTGTGTATCCAAAGTGCGATTTGCAAAATGCGTCATGGTACTCCAGTTTGGGTACTTATGATGCTTGTCTTTCTGTGAGTGCAACCTAACATTGTTGGGGTTACAGGTTGGAGGTGGGGGAGGGGGAAGATAAATGTTATGGAACAGTTCTGTTTTTAGTCTGTGGGCCACATATTCAAACTGCACCAGGCTGTGGCGCAAGCCTGGGGGCAGCGCAACTTGGCTGCGCAGGGGCGTGAACTGGGCGATATTCAACGGACCTGTGCCATGGCTCAGCACCATTGAATATCGCTCCCTGGCCACCCACAGTGCGCATGGCATAGTGGCACTGCACCAGCACAAGTGGCCAGAGTGGAGCAGGGGGATGCTATAGCGCAAGTTCCATTGCCCTAGGCGCAGCAACCATGATATTCAAAAGTGCACATGCAAATAGGGCCATAATGTATGCAAGGTGCAAATGGGGCCATTTGCATGTCATTATATTGTATGCAGGTGCATATCCCCGACAGCCATGCCTGGCACCCTGCCAGGCAGCAGCCGTCGGGGACCAACGCCCCCTGCAGCGTGGCAATGTGCCCCACAGCCCGATCATGGGCATTAGTAAAATAAATAAAGAATACTATATCCCTGGTGGTCCAGTGGACCCCTGTCAGCCTGATCACGGGCTTCAGTAAAATAAAAATAGAATCCTATATCCCTGGTGGTCCATTGGACCTCTGTTAGCCTGATCGCGGGCTTAAGTAGAATTACAATGATTCCTATCCCTGTGGTCCAGCGGACCCCCCACCCATGATTCCCACACTCCGCTCCCCACCGGTCAGTGGTGGGCAGCCTATTACCCACTTTACACCTGCCGCCGCCCGCCGACCGACATCGCCAGTAGGGCTGTACGCTGATTGGTCTAGTTAGCGATATCGGGCGTGCAGCCATATACTATCATACATTCCAGATATGTGAATGGATCCATTCACATATCTGGAATGTGTATATGGTATGGCTGCACGCCCATTGGCTCATGCTGTGGACCAATGGGTGTACAGCCCTACCGATGGTGTCAGTCGGTGGGCGGAGAGGTGGCAGTTGGGTGGGGTGCTGCCACCTGCCACTGACCGTGGGGGGAGCAGGGCGTTGGGGATCAGTGGGCAGGTGGGGAGGGGGATCCACTGGACCACCAGGGATATAGGAATCATTGTAATTCTACTTAAGCCCGTGATCGGTCTGACAGCGGTCCACTGGACCACCAGGGATATAGGATTCTTTATTTATTTTACTGAAGCCCGTGATCGGGCTGACAGCGGTCCACTGGACCACCAGGGATGTAGGATTCTAATTTTATCATACCAATGCCCGCAGTCGGGCATGGGGGGGCATCACCACGGAGGTGCAACTGGAGTTCGGGTGGCCACCCACAGGTGGCAGCTGCCGTGTTGCACCCTGGAACATGGCAGCTCACCTGTGGGTGGCCGGCCGTTGCTCCTTTTTTTTGGGATCAACTTTGTGCGGCGCAAGTAGGGGTTGCAGATGCATGGCTCAGCACATCCCAGGCGGAATATCGGGATGTGCAGAGTATACATGGGCACGCCCCCCCACCTGCACCTGCATACATTACTGATGCACTCTGGCGCATCGAGATTTGTGCCAGGCGCAATTCCCGTTTGAATATCGTGCTGTGGTGCATGAGTGGGTTGCGCATGGCACAACACTGTTGCATCATGCACAACCCTTTTGAATATCTGGGCCGCTGTGTAGTTTGCATGTTACTAAATTTACTGGGGGGGGCAAAGGAAAGGATTTATAGAGTGGGGATTGTATTGTTTGGGTTGCTGGTTTGCACTGTTTGTTAAAAACTTGAGCTTCAACTTGCTATCTCAGTATGCAGTGGTACACAATGGTATGACATACAGAAAGGAAAATGGATGAAAGTTTACAAATATATTCATGGAATGTCAAGGGCCTATAAACTAACACTATATGGAAAAAGAATTGGGGAAAGGTTAACGGTCTCTGCGCAGATACCTTATGCCTCCAGAAAACTTATATGACAGCTAAGGAGAGTATCCACATGGCCAAAAACGGGTGAAGAGTTTTTTGGCTCATATTTCACCTTGAAGTTGAGGGGGGTGGCAATCTTAATCTGGCCTAACTTTCCTGGAAGCATTATCCAGGCTTGCCCAGATAAATCAGGAGGATGCTATGTATTATTACAAGTACAGCTGAGCTAGGGGAACAAATGTGGGTTGGATCCATTTATGAAGCAAATTTTGATTCACCTGAGTTCTTTAACAGACCCTCAATGGGAATATCTAATATGGAGGGGCCTTGGATGCTGTGTAGAGAGTTCAGCTGTGTGTTGGACAGCATTATCGATCATTCTTCTAGAGGGGGTGGGAAAAGATCCATGAGGACTCAGGCCTGAGTCAGTTAATGCAAGATAATAGATTATGGAGACACTTAAACCCCAAGAGTAGGGAATATACCCACTAATTCCATTCTGCTAAAAGCTATTCTGCTCTGAAGGAATATAAACAGATGTGAATTCCATAACGCATTGCACAAAGGCCATTACTGACCATTCTTCTGTATGTCTTTTCTTGTCTGAGATGGGCTCAGCCGGGGTGTGCAGGGGGTACTGCTTAGACTCTACATTACTTAAGGAGGACTTTCAGTTATTTACCAAGGAGCAAATAAGAGAATATTTGGATAATAATACACCCGGACTGACGTCTGCAGCAATAAGATAGGATGCCATGAAGGTTGTTCTTAGAGGAGCTATAATTTTTTTATACATCCTACAAAAAAATATATTAATGATCAACAGATAACAGATCTTGAAACCAACATCTCTGAGGTAGAGAAGGCCCATATGATGTGTCCAATTTCTGATCTATATCAGATCCTCCGGTGCCTTAAATGAGAACTTAACACTGCACATAGTGCTAGAATTGAGTGAGCCTTGCTTCTTACCCAAGCTGGCAATTATTTTGAGGGTGATCTGGTTGGGAATTGGTTAGCTTGGCAGATAAAAAGCAAAGAAGGGGCAAAAGATGTAGCAAAAATTAAGAATGAGATTGGAGAAGAGGCAGTCACTGATTCTGTGATTGGAAACAATTTCAGAGTTTATTATGAAGTATTATATACAACAGAAACATCTACCACAGACACTTAAATAAAGGAGTTTTTGGACAAGAAGCTGCTTCCCAGAGTAGATGAGGAGTATAGGGAAATGCTTAATAGACCAATTGAAGAGAGTGAGGTTCAGGTGACCATTAAACATTTCAAGGGGGAGGGCCCAGGACTGGATGGCTTTCCCATTGACTTTTTTAAATTATTCCAAAATGAATTATTGGCTCAGCTCAGATCTTGGTCATTGGTGCACTCTCTAAGCCTTTTCAGCTGATGAGAGGCATGAGATAAAGCTTCCCTCTATCACCTCTCTTATATGTGATGGCTTCAGAGTCTTTGTTAGCAGAAATGAGACAGGATCAGTATTTGGAGAGATTGTGGGTAGGGAGCTCGACATACAAACTAACTTTATTCATGGATGACCTGATAGTATATTTTAAAGATGCCCATTCTGGCCTGCTTGCTTTGCAGGGTATTTTAACAGAATTTGGAAACCTTGCTAGCCATAAAATATTACTGGATAATATCTGCAAGGATTGTGAAAGGTGGCAGGGTTTGCCCATCAGTCTCATGGGCAGAATAAACACAGTTAAGGTGAATATACTTCCAAAATGTTTGTACTTATTCCAAAAGATGCTAGTTAGGGTCCCAGAGTTATTCATTAAACAAATAAATACTATAATTCACATGTTTCTTCTGGGATGGGAAAGCGGCCAGGATAAGACATTCTATTTTACAGTTGCACATGAAGGATGGTGATCTGGCACTACCTTGCTTTAAATATCATTATTGGGCTGCACAATTGGCATTCCTCCAAACTCCTACTACAGGCTGTATCCCAGCTTAGCGCCAAATGGAGGAAGAATCACTAACGGGCAGGTTCTTGTGGGGGTTCCTTTCCTCATCGCTCAACAAACAAACATGAACCAAACACTCAGAATTTGGAGGGGTGCTCACCAATGTATTGGCCACACTTGGGGTTTATCTCTTAAGGCTGCTCTACATGCTAGTTTTATCAATCAAAAAGGATATAATTTTTTTTTTACATCAGGCTGGAGACAAATGGGGGCTCGGGGTGTTAATGACCTTTATTTTGGGAGCTTCCTTAAACCCTTCTCTGAGCTCGAACAACAATACGGCATTAAACCAGGAGATTTTTTTTTGCATACTTGCAGTTCCATGTAAAAATCGCAACCAGATAATCACGTATTAAAGTATAGCAGGGGCAGAATCGTGATCATCAGCAGTGCTACCAGACACAATAGCGCTACACAATTTCGCTTTTGCATCAAAGCAGTGCTGATCACCTAACAGTTTACAAGCGAATGAACATACACCAGTTGCCCTCCATCTTTCTGCACTCTCTCTGTGGATATTCATAGGTCTCTGCAATATCTCAGTCCCTCATTCTACTTCCTTGTACCCACAATGCAGCTTATCATGTAGAACTTCTACAAATAAAGTTTAAATTGGGTGCCCTGCGGTATGTGTAAATGCAGCATGCAATTAATGGAAACAGTTTCCAATAAATCTGTTAACTGCAGCAACACACACCTGACTCCAATGTTTCTCTAAACCTTAAATTGATCAACTGTTGTTGCCTTTCCCCATTTGCTTACTCTGCCTCTGAACTCACCATATGTCAATATGAAGTTTGAAATTATCACAAGCCAAAAAGGTAAGCCACTGGCTATATATGGTGGTTATATCTACAGAAAAGATAAGGAAAAGGGGGACAAGATGTATTGGAGATGAGCTGATGCCCATAAATTCAGCAGCCTTTCTAGACTGCATACAGTGGACAACAAAGTGTCAGCACAGATAAAGGAACATACTCATGTTCCAGATGCTGGGGATGTTGGGGTGCACATGATCATGGCTGATGTCAGAGAGTGTGCAAGAGCCAGTGTGGAAACAACTACACAGGTCGTTGTGCAGTGCACCACATCTGCCCCTGATACACTGACAGGCCATTTGCCTAGTGTGCCACTGCTGAAAAGGACCCATTCAGCAAATAAGGCAAGTTGAACATGGCTGTCCAGCCACCCCTACCTCAGTTGAGGATCTTGATATACCAACAGATTTTAGGGTAACCACAGCTGGACTCCCATTCCTTGTATATGACAGTGGGAAGGAAAAGGACAGATTTTTGATGTTTGCCACTGATTCAAATCTGAAAATGGTGCAGGAAAGCAGCAAATGTATGCTTGATGGGACCTTTAAATCCTGTCCATCATTGTTTGAACAGCTTTATACTGTACATTGCATTAAGTCAGGGCAAGTGGTAACAGCACTGTGTGCTCATATGTTCAAGAAAAATTGCTGCCTATTCCAGGGTTTATGCACAGCTACAGGAATTGTGGTCCCCCTTAAATCCTGAAACAGCATTAATGGATTTTGAAAAATCAGCCTGGTGAGCTTGTTATGCCTCTTTCCCTTATACAGAAATTAGGGGATGTTTTTTCCATTTTGCTCAAGCCACATGGTGCTGGATACAAAAGTACCCCATCCTGCTGAAAAACACTGCTTCGATCTTGATTTTTCTCTGCATTTGCAGACACTTTTATCATTGGCATTTGTCCCAACAGATGACATGCTTACTACATTTGATGCCATGAAAGAATGGGAGTTTTTCAACACAAATGCAGAAATTATTCTGCCTCTTCTTGATTATTTTGAGTTGACCTGGATAGGAAAATGCAGGGGGCATTTTGGGTGCAGAAGGGTCACATTTCCACCTGAGCAATGGAATTGGTACAATGCCACCTCTAGGGGACTAGCACGCACAAAAAAATGCAGTTGAGGGGTGGCATCATGGATTTAACAGTCACCTAGGAGCCTGTCACCCCAGCATATAGAAACTCATTCAGTACTTAAAGGAGAAACAGAGGCTGACAGAAATTAAAATAGAACAGATGGTGTCTGGTGTGGGTAGCTGCGTGCAAAAAAGAAAATATAAAGACATGAATGAGTGGATAGTCCCAATTGTGGGGGAATACTCACAGAGGAGCAGATATGATTATCTAAGAAGGCTCGCCTACAATTTTCAGTTTCAGGTCTGAAACACAGGAAATGGTTCGAATCTGAAGTGATGAAGGAAATGGTCTGAAGGAACTGGTTTTGTTCTGTTTGTTTTAAAGGAGGATACAATAAAGAGATATGTGCAGAAGCACACAACATGTCACTGAGACTGGGGCAGTGATTTATTTTTATATGAAAAGTCACTATTGTGATGTTTGCCCACTTCCTTGACATGCAGGGTGGTGACGGGGTGACCATTTCCTTCATCCTGTGTTCTGGCGAAACTGACAATTGTAGGCATACCTTGGATGGCTGGCACAATCGTGGCAAGTGGGATACTGGTAGGTGCTATTTTGTTCAATCGTTATTTTGATTAACCAGTTGGCAGGTAGTGATGCTATTATGGGTGTTTTGCCATTATATGTTGGTCACTGTACTGTAAATCACTATCATTGCATTCAATTTTGGAGGTTGCTAATAAGCAGTTGCAATTGTTACAGGCTCCCCTTGCAGATAAGACAATAGTTGGCTGTCTTAAACCCTTCGTTGTCAATGACTGAAGAAAATGTCTGTAAAACACAACCTAGTTTGTCTGTATTAACTAGCCTGTATAGACTATTTTTAAGAGTCATACATATCCCTGTAGTGAAGGCCACATCAGACTAAGAGTGGGACATAGGCATCACCATAGATAACGTAATGTGGAAAATTGCTATTAAACATGTTCATCTATGCTCCAGGTCCAATAAATTACATCAAATGCAGTACTTCTTTTTGCATAGAGCCTATCTTCCACCTTCCAAACTCCATAGGTACAACCATGACAGAAATCCAATGTGCTCTAGGTGTCTTGTGGGGGTGGGAGACTTCATTTATATGGCCCTGATGTGCCCTAAAGTAGCTTCCTTTTGGTGTAGTATACAAGAACAGATGGAGAAAATCCTTGAGATGCCTTTACCAATGTCATCCCTGGAGCTCATACTGGGAGCTGAACCTAAACCAGCTAGATATCAATGGAAAACTAGACTCTAGTACATTGCATTAGTAAATGGAAGGAAAACTACTGCACAACATTGAGCTAGCAATATCCTACCCAATATACCCCAATGGCTTAATAATTTAATGTTGTGCATTAAGATAGAAACATATCAACTTACAGCACTGAGGCAGGCAACAGTATTTAATAAAATATGGAATCCATTAGTGTAAGCCAGAGAATATGAGCTTATTGATGTATAAAGCACTAACCAGGATTATTTTATTGTATATTGATACTGTTCCAATGTCTGGCCATCAATTTTCTGCAGTAGAATGAATTAGAATGTGGGCTACATATTTTATTTGTTATTATAATCATTGTAAAAAGTAATGAAGCTGTCTAGGTCCTTGGATCACATTGTGGCTCATATGTGCTCTAGTTATTATCTGTATATGCTATTTAAATGTGAACTTTATGTATCCTCTATATGAATATGTACTGTTGAAGCTTTTTAATAAAATATGTTTACAAAAAAATAAAAAAGAAGTTGATGTTGGGAAAGTGGAAGTGCCTGTGAGTAAATGTTCCATTTCTGCTATGAATGAAGTTATCTTTGATCTTCAGAATACCATAATGTGGTTGAAAAAACTGGACAAGCCTAAACTGATGTAGACTTATATAGAAATTGCTCAAGAGCCTCATTTTGGACTATGTTCCAGTACTAATAGCCAAGCATCAAGTGGCACTCCTAAGGCTCTCAAAGCTTCTGTGTTATCTGATGGTAGAACTGAACCTCTTTCCTAGTTCCCTTCTTACTTGAGTGAAGATATAATTAACTTAATGAGAAACCCCTATGCCACAGATCTTATGTTAATGGAACAACTTGTCATTATTCATAGTGAACATCAGACAGGGAAATTATAGCCATCAATAGTGCTAGAATAGATGATATATTGAGACTATTCCAGCAGGTCTATCCTACAGGAGAATCATCCTCAGTGGCTGTTATGGAGGATTTGCAGCTGGTGCAGGATCCTGACATAAGATCAGACTTTAGCTTTATTATTTTTTCCTGATTTGAGCCCCTCAAATGCTTTGCCAAAAAATAAATGAGTAATGAAAAAATCTACGAGAAGGGGGAAAATGAAGGCCGCTGGATGACCTAGCTATCCCTCCTCAGCAGTTGTGCTTGATGGGAACAGTGCTAGATCCTCTAATTCTGGCAGTGCTCCAGGGGGTACAGTAGCTAGTGCTCCACTGGAGGATGGGCTATCTAAAGATTCTCCCTTACTTTCAGAAAAGAAAAGTAGCTCATTGGCTTCAAAGCTTCAGGTCACCTGTGCTGATATTATTGCAATCAAAGAAGACTATACGTACTTGATGGGGAAGGGAGGTGGTGTGGGCAAGTTGGGCAAAGATCTAGGGGAACCTCCTTCTAGTAATAATTTCTCAAATGGTAGGAAGCCTCTGAATGTTAATTAGGTTTTAATACAGGAGTAAGGTTATGCTCAGAAAGATTGGATTAGGAGTCAGGTGGCAGTTGAGATTTTGTCAAGTGCAACACTGGTGCAAGCAGGTGATTCCCTCCCTTCAGCTCCCTATACCTTGGCACAGGAACTTGGTATCCAGAAGTTATATGGTCTTAAAATAAAGGAGCTGGAGGAAGGTGAAACCTTGTTAGATCCTGCTGTCTCTTTTCTTTGCTCCAAGATGGAAGTCCAGATTGAAATGGGTGATATAGTTCAAGTTTGCTATGTTAGGAATGAGTTTGGACTGGACTGTATCCAAATTGATTGTGCAAACCATAGGACTGCAAATTGTTTGTGGAATAATGGTCATTTGCCTGAAAAATGTAACATCATTTTAACATATGTAAACAAGAAAGAGACAGCCCTGCAAGCAAAATTCCATAGGGCACTGGACCTTTTTCCCTTAGTAGTTTTGGTATTAAGAAACCTCGAGGAGAAACTGATGCCAAACTAACTAAGTCAATGTGTTCATTTTTCTCAAATTATTTTCAAATTCTACTAGGATTCATGGGAATATTGAGAGCTAAGAGGAGGGAGGATCATGATGGTGCCCAAGTTGATGTGTTATTTAAATCTAAGTGAATTACAGAGAGAGTTTTGGAGAAATGTTATATTTTAGATAGTTTAGGGATTTATGTAGTAATGGGCTCTGTATGAGCTCCCCATGTTATATTTCAGCCCCTGACAATTCTAGGGCCGAATCCAGCCCTTGTGCAGTACCACTTACTAACAGATTTCAAGTACTTACAGGCTACCAATGACTCACAGCTAAACCTTCCATCTGAATCCCTAAACGTGCCTTCAACAATCAGATGGCTAAGGAAGCTCAGAATCACTTACTTTTCTGAAATATTGCAGATCTTGATTCTATGGCTGGGGTTTGTCTTGTCTTATGCATTTTTATGCTTTCAGGAGACCTGGTACCTACAAGAACAGGATATCCATATTAATAATTTTGAACTCTTTCAGATTCCTGCAAAAAAAGATCATGAGCTAGGTATAGTGTCAGGAGGTCTTGCGTGTTATGTTAAGATAGACAAGCATTTTTTTGCTCAGTTTGTTAATATTACAGATTTCTGTATTGATCTTTATCTCAGGGTGTTTAATTTTGATTTTTACTCCTGAATCTATGCATTTCACCTCTTTCTTTCAAATTTGCTATTCATAATCCATGGGATGTCCTCGGGAACCTCTTAGAGGAATTACTGTACATCAGAAATATATGAGTATCCCAATTCTGATTCTGGGAGATTTCAGTGCTAGAAAAGGTGCATTTGATGGTCTCCTGGATAACTCAGCTGTAGGGTCACTATTTACAGTAATATGCAGGTGTTGCCTAGTAGAAAAGCCAGGGATACTCAGATAAATCGCGTAGGTTTTGGTCTTATTAGGTTTATTCAGAAATATAATTTCTATCCACTCATTGGTAGATTATCTGGTGATGAGGAAGGACAGTAGACTTATTTTTCTCAATTGGGAGCATCTATTATTGATTATGCCATTTGGGATGGACCAATTGAATGCTGGGCTACTCAACATGATTAATAGAACTGAAAGCTATCATCTACCATTGGATATTGGATGGTCATCAAGTTTGACTTCTATTCCTCTTGCATCAGAGATTTGTCTCAAGCATATTTCACCAAAAATTGAAATCAGATATACAGTAGAAAGAGAATAACCTGTAGATGGACAGATGAAATTTCATCTGATATTTATCATATATCACAAGTATTTTACACGGATGCTTACATTCTGACTGCAACTATCTTACATTTACAGAAATATACAGACCCCTGTAATTTTTGTTTTCCAACGAATGTGCTATTCTATATACTGTTGGTAGAGGCAATATTAAAGGTAATAAAGGGTGGTTTGATCAGGCCTGTAGGAATGAAAAAGCTAAGTTGATTGCATTGGTAAAGGCTACTGAGCTACAACCCTCTAGCTCTAACTGTAGACTTTTAAATAGAGAAAATAAATTACATAACATTTTTCTTCAAATAAAAAAGCATGAGTATTACTGCAAACAATAGGAGACTATGTTTAATGTTATTAGTAAAAGTGACAAATGAGCCTTTCAGATTTTGGTTGCTAGAAGAACTTATAACTTTGCAAATACTGTGTATATATATATATTAGCAGATTCTTGGGTAGATCACTTCACTTTACTGTTTTATGACCCATTATTATGATATTATTCTTATAGACTGTCCTATTGATTCTTTTTCTATGCATGAAATGATTTGTGCAATCACGTCTTTAAAATGTAAAAAAGCCACTGGGACAGATTTGATCATAACTGAGGTCTATATGAAGGCCCCATTAATTTGGGCAAATTTTTTCTTCTTTCTTTTAATAAATAATTAAAAGAAGGTTTTTTTCCTGATTCTTGGTGGGGTGCAGACATTTTCCCAATGTTTTGAAAAAAGTAATAAGACCCCAAAATGTACGAGCTAATTTATTGGACATATCTGAGAAAATATTTTCCAGAGTTATTCTTACTTATTTGCATGAACTGCTCATTGCTATTGGTGGACTTTCAATCACTACCATTTGGTTTCAGGGAGAACTGTTCCACTATAGACACCTGTTTCATCTCAAGACACCTCTGGGAACAATATTGTTTGATCTGAGGCCAGAAGTTATATATTGCTTTTATTGACTTTTCTTCAGCCTTTGATTTAAGTATAAGAAGGGAACGGTGGCAGCTAATGCTTGATGAAGGCACTGAGTATGCCCTTACATCTGTTATTTCTAAATTATATAGTGAAACTTGCGCTGAGGTGAGACAAAAGCTAGGCCCTTCTGAAAATGTCTCCAAAGAATTCCCAATTAATAAACGGGTTTGTCAGGGGCGTCTGCTGGCTCCTACCCACACGCATTCACACACACACACACACACACACACACACACACACACATATATATATATATATATATATATATCTTAGAGGCACGGTAGCACCCCTATAGGTAGGGTTGATACAGCACTTCAGTGTTAAATCTCAATTTGTGCACCTTTACATTTCTCAAAAAAATGGCCCAAACATTAAAATGTGCTGTCATTTTGTCAGTGTTGCAAGATCTGAAAAATTTTGTCATGGCAGCTTGTATGGATTTTGAGATATAAAGTAGTCAAAAACAGTAAAAATGATGGTTTTTTTTTCACCATAGGTTAAAATGGAATGTTTTGCCATCATCTATAGCCTACAGGGACTGAAAAATTACTCTGTAATTTTTATGGATGATGGGGCATGTACTAAGGGTGTGCCTTTGGATGGTTAGGTGAAAAAATATATTATAATTTTTTAATTATAATGACTTTTGCAATAGTAGCAGAACAGGGAGGTAAATGAAAACTGTTCAA
Source organism: Neoceratodus forsteri (assembly GCA_016271365.2). Taxonomy (NCBI): domain Eukaryota; kingdom Metazoa; phylum Chordata; order Ceratodontiformes; family Ceratodontidae; genus Neoceratodus; species Neoceratodus forsteri. Next base: position 1,395,278,752 of record CM028129.1, on the reverse strand, counting down.
ATGGTAAATAACTATTTCAACAGTTCATTACTGGTCAATTCTCAGATAAATACTGTTCGAAATGTCAGTCATCTTGCTTTTCTTAAAAATTTTCAAAAGTCTTGTACACAACTAGTGCACCCTAAGGACGGCATAACACCCGTATTTAGGTCTCCATGATATGCCTAGTTAGTTGCTCATCTTTAATAAATTAGTACTGTATATGTCTGTGGCAAACAGGTGTTTTTTTCACAGAAAATCATGTCCCCTGTTCCTCTTTAAGTAATGCTGTTTGGTTTGTTATTTGTTCTCCAAAATTTACTGTTTGAACAGTAAATAACCATTCACACTCATTAATAGATGGAACTTGACTGTGCAGTGGTCCCTCTCCTGTCCCCCATTCTCCAATTGCCATCCACTATGTTCACATTAGCTCTTGTAGTCTAGAGGTCTCCCCCATTCTCCGATCACCATCACCATATTTTAAATATATATATTTTTTTTATTTTAATCATTGGTAGTTCAGTGGTCCCTCTCCACTACCTGATGTCTGATCACTGTCCCCCATTAATAAAATTATTCCCTGGTAGTCTAGTGGTCCCTCCCCTCTTCCTCCTTCTCTGATAGCTGTCCCTGTCTTAATGAACATTTTCCCTGGTAGTACAGTGGTCCCTCCCCCCCTTCCCTCATGTCTGATTGCTGTCCCCATTTAAATAAAAATCTTCCCTGGTAGTCCAGTGGTCCCTGCCCCCTCCCCAGTTCTCTGATTGCCATCCCCATGTTAACACTTATGTCACTGGTGGCTAGTGGCACTCCTCCAATCACTAAGTAACTGTAATAAAGAAAACTGTCCCTTGATGTTTTTTTACTCTCCCTGCAAAAAAGAAAACAGTCCCTGATGTCTTTTTTAAACCTGATAAAAAGAAAATGGTCCTTCATTGTTCCTGCCATCCCCTTCCCCCATCCTGACCCTCCCATTGAGCAGCCACCACCCCCACATACCCATACCCAGTACTTACCACTGGAGGTCATAGGTTGTCATCTTCTGTGGACCAGGACACATCTGCACTCTTCAAAGCTGAATCGTGAACTGAGGAATAAAGGTAAGTGCTGCATAATGTAATTCAGTGGTGTTTTGAACTTACGTTCATAACGTTGCCATTTTGCTTTGAATCATTTCACCAAATCTTCAACATGGTCTTTTTGGGACCAGATCTCATGAGCACTGTCACTGCCATCTCATTAACTGGGCCTGGAAGTTGATTTTGTGCCCACTATGCAAAATCACCTTTCTAGACTGAATAATGAAATTTCAACATGAATGTTCATGAGGTGGAGTCCCAAAAAGGCCATGTTGAAAATTTGGTGAAAAAATTCCTAAGAATGCCTGAGTTATGCGCGTTCATTGAAATGTTTCTATGCACATGCATAACTTTGGTAATTATCAATATTTTGACTCCAGATTTTCAACATAGCCATTTTTTCACACCACCTCTTGAAAAGTACAGCTGTCATTTTTTTAGATCCTGTACAAAACATGTTTTCACACCTGTGGCATGGAATAGCATTTTGGCATGGATTTGAAAATTTGCACCTATGGGGTTTATGAGGTAGGGTCATAAGAAGACTATGTTGAAAATGTGGAGTCAAAGTATGAAAAAAATGTCAAAGTTATGACTATTCATTGCAATTTTGCTACACTCGCTCATAACTTCAGAAATGTTAAATACTGTATTTTTACCCCAGACTTTCAACATAGCCTTCTTATTACCCCACCTCATGTATGTCACAACCGTCATTTTTAAAATCCTGGCTGAAATGTACTTTGGCACCTGTAGTGCTGAATGGTATTGCAGTTGCCCAGAATTGTGCTTTTGCAGGAATTTAAAAATTTTCTGTACCAGATACATGAGGTGGGGTAATAAGGTGGCTATGCTGACAATTTGGCCACTGTTGTCCTATAAATGGGCTTCCACAGCTACAGACATATATGCATCTACTGAGGGTTGGAAGTGCACACAGTAAAATAAAGATACTATTATGCTATCTCAAAAATTAAGGAAATAAATTGCAAAAAAAAACTGCATTAATGCTCTAGTTAGCATCAAAGCTACAAAAGAAGGGAAATTTGGCATTAGGGTTTTCAACCCTTACACCCCACCCCCACCCTGCACACACCAACAGATGGGGGTGTGCCTTGGGGTCATTCTCCTTAATGCTCACCCCATTCTACTATAGATAATCTTCTTGAAACTATTGAATGTGTTCCATCTGATTCACCTAAAATTGTATCACCAGCTATACCTGCACTGGTGTATGCTGACAATTTACTTCTTCTTTCTTTTTTACTATCTGGTCTTCAAAAGAAATTAGACTGTTTGGCCAGGGAATCACATAAATTATTACTCACCATTAATAGTAATAAAAGTCAGGTGATGATCTTCAGTAAGTAGAATTCATTCCCAAAATGGAAATGGAAACTTGGGGACTCATTAATAAAGGATGGTGAATAAATATGTTTACTTAGGGTTAACCATCTCCCCTAGTGGCTCATGGTGTTCTCATGTGGCTAGTGCTAGGACCAAATTAAAAAAAAACAAGCTGCTTTGAGTCTAAAACAATTCAGTTATAAATATGGTGGCAATAGTAGTAGACCATTGATTCAAGTCATGTCTTCAAAGTTAAAACTGCACACTCTTTTTGCTGTGGAAATCTGGGCCCAATACATGGTCTTAGAATGGGAGAACATTTTCAATTCAGCTTCTTAAATTCTCTCTGGGACTGAATACATCTATCCCTATGCCATACATCACAGCTGAACTTGGATTAGACAGTACAAATCACTGGCTGATTCTTTAATTCTGGGCTACTGGGTTTTGTGTACAAGAGCCCCACCCGTAAGTTTTGTATGTGCTTCTCTGGAAGAGAATGAAAATTGGGGGCTGTTAGAGTATAAAAGTTCACCTTGGTTATCACATGTGCATTCCTTATTGGAAGAATATCAACTTACTTATTTGCATAATTTCTTTCGAAAGGGAATTCTTAGTTTGAAATATAAGAAGTATATTAAGAGCAACATCAGAATTCATAACCAAGGTAAGGATTTGGATGCTATTTCAAGGTCAGGGTCTCACCTTGGTATGCTTGAAATGAGGCTTGGTTGGGCTATAGATTTAATCTGGATGACATCTTGGATCCTAGAAAGAGAAATGTTTCTAGGTGCTATAGGTTTGAAGGTTTTTTGTCTAGATTTGCCCATATTCCTAATGCTTCTGAGACTCCTTGTTTATGCACTGTAGGAGGTATACATAATTTGCATCATGTTCTTTCTAAATGCTCATGGTATGATATGTTACGTATTACATGTATAAACAGTATATTGTCAGATCTAAGTTATATCCCAGAGGATCTTCTTAGCCTTCTTCTTACAGTAAATTATACTATTATTAAAAAAGTTAGGAAGGGTAAACCTTTCAGTTTTAAGGGAAACTTTAACTGGCTGAAATACGTTTTAATTTGGATTACATGCAGTCTGCTGCATTTTCTAATGCTTTGCCCCATGGGGGTCCAAATATGCATTATGCTGGGCGCCTATAGGGTTACTAACATTTTCTGTCCCAACCGAATCCTCTTCCATTGGGATTTGTGATTATCAGAGAAACTCTGATTTACATGCCTTTGAGACAGGCATCTGTTGCAGCCCTGTTCCAACACTGACATTAGGATTTAGATTATTTATGCTAATGTAGATTACTGTTTTTATCTGTATGTGTATTATTTATGACATGAAAGACTCCAATATATTGTGTTTATTTTATTCTTCTATAATTTTGTTTAGGTTTTTTCCTTCTGTTATATATGATTGAATATATATTTATGTATTTTGTATTAAGTTGTAATGGTATACTGCTAATCAATGCAGCTTTTTGACTGACTGACTAAATCAACTTAATATTTCATGTAGAACTCATATGAAACCAAAATATTATTCTCATAAACATATGCATTTACTAGGGGTTTGAGTTTTGTTGTTTTTTAAGTTTCCTTTACTCTTCAGTATGTCTGTCTTTACTCTATGTCTGCCTGTTTGGTAGGGTTTCAGTCGAACCCCCATATAGTATGTTTACTATCAACTAAAAGGACATGAGTATTTGGTATCTCCTGGTTACAAATTTTCATCCTAAAGAAATTTTATAAAATGGAAGCAGCCTTCAGATCCCAAGGGTTCATCAGGATATACTGAGAATCATTCAGGTTCTTTTGGCAAGGTATTATCATGGAGTCAAAAAAAAGGTTCTTCCACTTGGTATAGAGTGGACAAAGACTACTATAAATTGAACAGGTCCTCATGGTGGCCCCCGTTACATAGGCAGCATACATTCTTTTCAGTATACCTAAATTCCATTCTGGAAGATGATATGAGTTCAAATCTGATAATTATAATAATCTTCTTGTCTTCTTAGTTTTAATTACAATAGAAATTGTTTTAAAAAAATGTATGGAATTAACAATCTACTGATTAATCCAAGAGTGTAAGAAGTGCTTTAAATGAAACAAAGATGACAATTGTGCTGACTATAGCTTACTTAAACGATTGTTGTGTTGTGGCCTATGTAATTAAAACCAGAAATTATGATGTTCTAGCTTTAACATTTTACAGGATAGCTTCTATCTTGTTTTGTTTGTTTGTTACTGTCACCACAGTAACCCAGACCAGGACTCAGCTGGTCACATCAAGCCAGGTGACAGTAGGGTTACCACTTCTCCTGATTTTGGCAGGACAGTTCTGATTTGAGCTGCTGTGTCCTGTGGAAAAATGTGAAAAATACTACATGTTTTGATCTTTTAATAGAAAAAAATATTTTCTTACTTTCCTCTACTTGTTGATAACTAAAATACCTTCACATGATGAGAAACAATGTGAACAACTGAAAAACTTCAACACAGTCTTAATCTGAGTATTTGAAGAAAACAAGTCTGTTGCATTGGTCAAGGTTACATATTGTTATGTGAAAAATCATTTTCAGTAAGAAATGTCTCACTTTGGGCTTCTTAAAAGGTGGTAATCCTAGATGACAATCAGAACCTTTAATCTGTATTCCACTGGTCATTCATATATTTATTCCTTTAAGAATTCATATCTTTATAACTATTAACTGTACTTTCCAGGGTGGAACGGCATCCTTTAGAAATGTCAAGACTATTAGATTGGCATTATATCATAGCATTTCCCTCCAGAAATAATAGAGAATATTCATTAATTTTTAAAAAATCAGAAACATAATTATTTCACATTCCACTGGTCAGAGACCTCATGGCGCATATTCTAACCAGGAAGTAATGATGTAGGATGATATATTTTCACTTTTACAGAGAAAATTCCCAGTAGCATTATTTACAAGAACATCAATTTTACATTCTGCCCAAATATCATTGGTAATTTGAGTGACTCTTTTGTCATCAGTAATCTCACATACAAAATATTTAACAGGTGATTAGTCCAGCCTCAGCATTGATTTCTGTGGTTTACAGTCTGTTCTGCTTAAAATGTGACCCTGAGCAAGTCACTTAACTTCCTTGTGTTCCCAGGTCACACCTGTAAACAAGCTTTCAACTTAGTGTGTCTCTCCTAGTTAAAGAAAGAAAGATAGATAGATAGATAGATAGATAGATAGATAGATAGATAGATAGATATAAACTTATGCTCTAAGTTCAAATCTTTTTGTCATACTCTCACCTAAACCAGGAGCTCCTCCAGTGACAATAATATTTTTTCCTCTTAATAACTCATGATAAAACATAAATCTTCCTTGATTTTGATATTGGATAAACATCAATTTAAAACTTGATAAACTCTTTCAATTTTAACTAAACTTTGCTAGGCATTTTCAGGCTTTAAAATAAAATGATTGGTTGGCTTAATGAAATGATATCCCATATTACTTTTATATTTCACTCTGTGATCAGGAATATATATATCCATAAAAAGCAGATTCATTTCCTGATTCATTTTGAGAATATTTTCAAGAGCCTTTAAATTATTAATGTTTTCAGAAAATGTTCATCAGTTGAGAGAATTATTATTTTTGGTTATTATTGATGGAAACTCCATCAATGTTTTGAACAATTCCATTAACACTTCCTTCCTCAATACCCTGTTTTATTTTGCAATAACAAAATTCTACAATTTTAAGTGACCCAGTGAGTGCAGAATATTGCTTACCAAATAAAATAACTTTAAGTTCTCCAAATCCATCTTCATTTTTTTTAATACTAAAAAGGTATTGCCATTTTTGTCCTTTTTCTCAAGATTCATGGTTACAATGCCAGGGACATTAACTGGTTTTCTTTCATAATCAGGGACATTGTCAGGTTTTAAATAAAGCACAGCTTGATTCAGAGATATTTCTGAAATTTATTTTAAATCAACCCTAATAAGTTCAGCTCAGTGTTTGGTCATATGAAAACCTGAAGTTGCAGACTCATGAAAAAGTTACTCATTAAATGTCCATGGCTTTGTTTCTTTAATCCATACCACCAAGATTGTATTGACGTTTTTTTGCTTGGGCATTGGTCTGAAAGAATTTTTATATGGAGAGCATTGGATAAGTAAACACACAAAGTCATTACTTACATTTTCACTATCCTTCCTTTCACAGGAATATGTTTTTGGGAAACTTCTTTCTGATTAGAATCACTAAACATTCCAAAGATATCAAAACCCATTGCTTCTTCTCTTTCCCCTTCTTTCACAAAGGCATGTAACCAGATATATTTCAATTTGTTATGAGGTCAGCACAGTTACTTACAGTGGAAGCAAATGTCCTTGCTTTTATCAAACTTTCCATTACTTCCTGTTTTAATTTTTTTGCATCAAGTCATGCAAAAAGCTCAGGAACAGACCCAAAGATACCCTTTTTTTCTCTTTCTTAAAAAGTCATATTGATATTTCTAGATTTAAGACCTTTATCAGACCAAAGTCCAAACTGAATTGTTTTCTCACTCATAATACTAAACCAAAATGTGAGTGATTGACAGAAGGGGGACAGATTGTAATTGTCATTTGTTTGCAGTCATAAACATAACCTACAATGTTTATTGATGTTATCTAAGTGACATGTCATGATAGCTGTCATAAATTTGGATGGAGAATATATTTTTAACCATGCCTTTTGATAGGTGACTTATCTGTAGGCAGCAGTATGGCTCTTATTAAAACCGCATTCTGCAAATTTTTCCATGAGGTTGAAAAGGTCAGCTGCCTTTTGCACATCATGGCCATTTTGGCTTGCACGTATGTCAAAGTGGCTCTTTTACTTTTCATTTTCAGCTTTGTCCTTCTTGCCTGTGGTACACAGCAATAAACCTGCTTCTCCAAGGCTATAATTTGCCAGTATGGCAGCCCTTTTTTGAACTCATTCTTGGCAGACTATAACTCCATATGTGTCGCTCAATATAGGCTATAGATCAGGGAAAGGGTATTCCACTTGGGTCTCACCATGTTTGTGTTTTACAAAATCTTCACCCATGCCCATAGGGGCCCAGATGAAAAAGAGCAAGAACCACAATGATACCCATAAAGCCAGTGAGTTTTAAATCCGTTATATGTGTTCTCATTCCATTGGGTTCAAGCTGAAAAACTCATGTAACATGGGCAGTCAGTATCACTTCATGGACTTTGGCATCTTTATGTTCAATGTAGTCAATGTCGATTGAAACATCTTTATTAATTTGCACTAGTTTAACTATATTATTTATAACAGTAAGGGGTTTTAAGCCCAGAAAGTCAAATTTAGTAAGATCAGTTGTTTTTCAGCATATTTATTTTCAAATTGGGTTAAGAGCTACCATCTCTTTCAAGGAGTGGACAATGTTTGTCAAGTATTCTGTCTGAAACAATCACACCAGTAGCATGTATTCCCAAAGAACTGAGTTTGCCTTCAACTTTAACAGTCTCATCCCAAAGATTTTTAGCTGTTTTGTCAGATGCAATTCTCTCTTGAATTTTTACTACTTCTTTTATGGCTTGATATAAGGTAATTCCAAATGATTCTGGAATCAATTTGGCAACTTCATTGCTTTCATGAAATAACCAACAGTTTATTCGTGCACCTACATCTAATCTAGCACTGGTTATTTTTTTTATTTGTATGTTTATTTAATGTAATAAACTCCTCAAAGCCTGTTTTTTTTTATTTTACATTAGAAATACTGGAAATAATATAACAGTATGGGTATTATTTTTCCACTCACAGCAATAGTTATGTTCCTCATCTAAACACACAATTGGGGGAGGTAGTGACATATTTCTGACTGAGTGATTTTAAAATACAGTATACTGTCTGCCATGATACTATTGAACCAGTACCTATTTGGGAAGCACCAGCTATATAGTCTGAATTATTTATTTTACTAATTTGAAAACTGGTAATAGGGAGAGGCACACTGAGCTGAAGCTTGTTTCCAGGTGTGCCCCGGGGGGGGGGGTGTACATAGGAAAAAACAGCAGCATGATACATAAATACTGTACATAAATGTAAAACTGTGTAACAACATCACATATAGAATTTTATTCAAAATGAACCCATGGGTAGTGCAGGAGAAACCCTCTTTCTTCATCATGTGTGGTGTGTAATACATATTATGCCAGCAGTGTGACTCTGACTGTGAGTAGGCATGGGGGGCCCTTCAGCAAGCAAATCTACAACAAGGAACCGGATGTTTGGGCTGCAGTTTTACAACCATACATGTGGGAGTAAAGTCTAGTAGAGTTTTACACATGGCTTAGGATGCTTACTAAGTATAAGGACCGCCTTTGAAATGAGTCTCCACTCAATGAAGTATTGTGACATCAATCCTATTCATAATATTATGAATAGCATTTTATACTACTACTACGACTACTACTATTAAATGAGAGTCATGGCATTCTTATCATCACTGCAGCTTAGCAAAATTATAACCCACGCCACATGCTTTGCAAATAAATCTGTATATGTTTACTGTTTGCTGAGCCAGGTCTTATAAAAACTGCCACTAAAATAATCACTAGACAAATACTGTGGAGAAAAAGTATTTTACTGAGTCCTTAAGTAAATCCCATATACTATGCCTATATACAGAAAAAAAAAGGTAATACTGATTACCCAATGCAGGAGCTTTTCCAAGTGTATAAAACACATTATTCAAAATGCTATAAGTGGGAGGTGTTGGGATATTAGCTTAGAGATGTGGGGCAGGATTCACAAAGAAAGACAAAAATCCCACAGCTGCAGGAAAAAGGCCTGCAGCACTGCAGAAATGCAGTTGCGTGATATTCATAAAGAAATTTTGAGCAGGTGCAGAATTTCATAAAATCACCGCAGCTGCAGAAATTGTGCACATACTGAAAATCCGTAACTCCGGATCCGCTGCTGTAGAAATAGCTTAGGAGGCACAGCAACAGTGAACTTAATTAGCTGGAACAGCAGACTTTAACAGGGCTCCCATAGAATGAAGCTGAAAGCACCCACAAAGAGACCAGCAACCAGTCCCTTAACTGAGACCACTGCAGCACCACAGGTACCAGCAACACCATGGCACCACCGTGGCCAACTGTCACGGCTGGTCCTCCCTCCCTGGGGTGTTTCTGTTGCCTGCAGGGGTAGCACTCACTGCAGGCTGGCCAGGCTCTACTGCCTGTGGGGCTCCATCATAGGCTGCATTGTGTCTGGTGGTTGTTGCCTGTTGCCATATCATGGCAATGTGTGCTTTTGTTGCTGTTACAGCAGCCACTGTTATACTATCTGGGATGCTATTACCTGTGCCTCACCTCCACCTTAATTGATACCAATTGCTGGGGCACCTCTGCAGTTTGCTGAGGGAGAGTTACACCTCATTCCACTGTGTGTAACAGTTTTTCAGCAACTGCTGAAAAAAAAACTGGTTGTGAATAGCCTTTCAGGGGCTGTGCCTTACTTATGTCACACCTTTTTTTCCTCAGTGACCGCCCACAGCTGCACTTTTTTCCACAGTCCTTAGTGTTGTTTTCTGCAGTTGTGGAGGGTTTTGTGAATAGCACTCAGTGCAAATTTCCCTTTGTTTCCATAGCTACGGCAGTTTTGGGGACTTAGGGAAGGTTTTGCACCTTCAGAAAGCTTTGTAAATCCAGCCCGTGATCTCTGCAACTAGTTTCTTCAGTGAAGTCTGATTACAGTAGTCATTAGACACCTCTCCTGCCCTACCCCAAGGGGTTTTTGAATATAAGTCAACACTGAAGTGACATTTGAAAGACTGAGTGTAAGGTGTTAAACAGCTCTGACTTACAATTCCAAAAGTGCTTAGCTCAGTCCCCCCTCTCCACAGCTCCCTTGGGGCAGGACATATCTCATAACCATTAATTCTAGCTGCCCTGCACCTCTCAGTCTCTGGGTCTGTGTTGTGAGAGCAGAGTGGTGGGCATAGGTTCCAGGAGAATCACTGCAGTGTGTTGCATTTCCCAACAGTACCTAGCTTCCTTTTAGAAGTGCAGTGCAGGTAAGCACTGTGGGGAAATGCAACATACTGCAGCCCAGCCAACCATTTCCCTTTCCACTTACTGCAGTGTAAAGAAAACTAGAAGTGGAAAAGGGGGGAAATGAACGAAACCAGTGAGTTGGCTAGCACCAAACCTTTGTCAATAATAATAATAATAATAATAATGATAATAATAGAGCTAAAGAGTCTCACTGGCTGAATTCAGACTGAAAAAAAAAGCAATAGGCAACATCACCAACCGTTCTGTGTCTACAGTAGTCAGAAGACATAGAAACATAGAAGCTGATGTCAGATAAGGACGGCAAGGCCCATCCAGTCTGCCCAGTCTTTTCTACCTTATGAATGTGCCATAGGCCTTTACTCTGTCAATGGCCTATCTATACGTACTCATCTGTATTGCTGCCTTGTGCATATTCCATGCCTGTTTGAAGCCCTGCACTGTATTCATATCCACCAATTCCTGAGGTAGGCTGTTCCATGCATCCACCACTCTTTTTGTGAAAAAGAACTTCCTCACATTACTCCTTACTCAGCCTCCCTCTAATCTCATGCTGTGTCCACTTGTCCTGCTATTTTTCTTATCTTGAAACATTGTAGACTCTTTCACCTTGTTAATGCCCTTAAGGTGTTTGACTGTTTCGATCATATCACCTCTCTCCCTACTTTGCTCTAGGGTATACATACTGAGCTCAGTTAATCTGTCCTCATATGTTTTCTGATGCAGTCCCTGCACCATTTTGGTTGCCCTTCTCTGGACTGCCTCCATTTTGTTAATGTCCTTGTGAAGGTGGGGCCTCCAGTACTGCACACAGTACTCCAGATGGGGCCTAACCAGTGTCTTGCAAAGAGGGATTATTAGCTCCCTCTTACAGCTTGTGATACCCCTACTAATGCACCCCAACATCTCCCTAGCCTTAACTACTGCCTTAGTGGTCTGCTTGTATGATTTCAGGTCATCTGTGATGATGATGCCCAAGTCTCTTTCTTCCCTTGTGATTGCCAGCAACTCCCCTCCCAACCTATATGTGGCTTCAGGGTTGCTCTTCCCTATGTGCATTATCTTTCACTTCTTTGCACTAAACCCCAGTTGCAACTCTTCTGACCATTTTGCCAGTTTATCCAGATCTCTTCTCATTCTGCCCATCCCATCTAGATTGTCTACTCTGTTGCAGATCTTGGTGTCATTTGCAAACAGACAAACCTTACCCTCCAGTCCATCTGCAATGTCACTGATGAAGATATTGAAGAGGACTGGCCCCAGGACTGATCCCTGAGGTACCCCACTTGTGACTTGCATCTCTTCTGACTGTATACCATTTATACCACTCTCTGTTTTCTGCCCGTCAACCATTTTGCCACCCAGTTGACCAACTTCTGACCTACCCCAAGCCTACCCAAATTATTAATCAATCTTCTATGTGGAACAGTATCAAAAGCTTTGCTGAAGTCAAGGTAGGCAACATCAACTGTACCCCCTTGGTCCACCACTCTCGTTACCCAGTCAAAGAAATCTATGAGATTAGTTTAACAGGACCTTCCTGATGTAAACACATGCTGTCTTGGATCCTGTGCTCCTATGGATTCCAGGTGTTGCACTATCCTTTCCTTAAGGAGTGCCTCCATAATCTTGCCCACTACTGAGGTAAGTCTGACTGGTCTGTAGTTCTCTGCCTCCTCCCTGCTACCACTCTTGTGGAGTGGGATCACATGAGCCTTTATCCGGTCTTCTGGGACCTCTTCTGTACTCAGAGACTCACTAAACAATTCTGATAATGGCTCTGCTAGTTTCACCCTTAACTCCTTTAGTACCCTGGGATGTATGCCATCCAGTCCCATTGCCTTGTCCATCCTGAGCTTAGCAAGCTCTTGTTGGACCCTTTCTTTTGTGAAGGGACTTGTGTACACCTCCCTACCCTCTGTATCCATGGTGCTGAGCTATGGGCCCTGCCCTACCTTCTCATCAGTAAATACTGAGCAGAAGTATCTATTTAGGATAGATGCTTTTCCCTGGTCCTCCTCCACACACTCCCCCTTATCCACTTTGATCTTAGCAATACCCCTCTGGATGTTCTCCTTTCATTAATGTATCTATAGAAATTCTTGACCCCTTCTTTACTGTTTGTGCTAGTGTTTTCTCAGTTTGGGCCTTTGACTGCCTTATTGCCTTCCCTGCATCCCTTAGGGAAGTTTGGTTTGCCTCCCTATCTGCATCCCATTGCATTCCCTTATATTTCCTGAAGGCCAGTCTTTTGGCTCTGACCTTTTCTGCTACTGTTTTTGAGAATAAGAGTGATTTCCTCTTTCTTTTGCTCTTGCTTTTCTCCCCAACACAATGGGATGTTGCTTCAAGTATTGCATCCTTAATGCTTGCCCACTTTGCCAGTACCCCTCACCAGACAGATTAAAATGCTATCAGAGTTGCCACAAGTTGAGGATATACATTGTATCTGAAACAGAAAGGTAATACACCTTAGCAAAGAGTTCTCTTTGAAAAGAAACACTTTGCAGCAATGTATTTATTATCCATGATTAGCAACTTGCTATCTAAAAATGTTTCAGTATTTCAAACATTGAAGGGAAACATTTGCAACAATGTATTAATGTTCTGTGTCTGATGCAGTATTCTGTGGCTGATACAGTATATGTGATTTACTTGTACAGTATAGATCTATTGGATTATAAGATAGCAGGCATTTGTTGGAAAAAAAGTAGGTTTCCTACCAAGATTAAAGTTATTGCTTGACTCCCCAAGAATGCCAACCTTGTAGAGTTCATGAACTGAGGCTCCACTGTCAGTAAAATAAAATACAGTAATATTGATTCAAACCTCATCTGAGCTAAAGGAGTTCTTCACCAAAACCATATATTTTTCATAGAGGGGGAAAACAACAATTTTCACGCATAACTGAAACATCTAATTCGTTTGCCTCTGGGCTTAATTTTTTCCTTCTATATTATAGCAAGTTATTGAACAAGCTAGAAGATTTAAAGACCATTTGTAAAGTGAAAATGTTCAATGTTGTTTCATCAAATGGAAGAAACCAGAGAGATGTAGCCCCCACCGCTCAACACTTTTTAATGATTATAAAAATGGTTCATTGGAGCAACAACATGAAGGAATAGTGGGGGGTCAACTTACTTCTGATCAGTAATTAAAAACACAGTTAAATATAAATGATCATTATTATTTTACCTCTAGAACAACATTTTGTTTAAAAAAAGATATTCAACAGTTATATCTATGTATAAGCATGACAGTATTCTCTGCTCACGTGCCCTGCAGTGAAATGGAATGTATAATGGAGAGGGTATCTTTGAGTTTTCTTCTTACAAGTAAAGCAAGGATAGCTTTCTTAGAATAAACTAGCCACAAAGAAACACATAAATAGAGTCCCCCCCAGCTCTGATGAAAATTCAAGACCTTCGCTGAAACCTATCTGAGGTTTGGCCACTCTGGTGGGACATGATTACCCTTCTTTCTTCACTGCGCTACTCTGTCTCAAGAACAGGTTGTCTCAAGAACTCCAAGTATTGTGTATGTTGGTGTGTACAGAAGTTGAAGCAGCACACAGCATGCACACAGTGGGAAAGTACATGAAAGCAGCTGCAGATAAAGATCTTAGTGGAGACCAACATCTCTTATGAAACTGATGAAGATAAACTGTTAGTCAACTAAGGAAGGGAGAGGACCTGACCATACAGCCATATACAATGTGTTTGAGACTGTCTCTGGGAGAAGCAGACACAACAAAATGAATAGCAATGTTGTTGCTTAGGTCTGCTTTTTGCTGGTGGGTGAGGGGAGGCAGTGATGCACAATGTGGTTGTCAGTCAGTTATTTCTTTTTGATGTGATTTTACTTTTTATTGTACCGTCTGAATAGGAACAACATACTGAAATACTGGTTCAGCTTTGAATAAGGGCTGCAGATAGAGAGTGTGTGTGACAGAAACCTAAGAGAAAACCAACCGCAAATAGATGTCAGGATATTTACCCCCACCCACAAAGCCACTGCCATCCAGCCACACTCCTCTATCATCCAATGGATACTGTATGGCCCCTGAAGTGATTACATCAGTCTTGAAGTGCCTGTGATAAATAAAGTACCTCCCCTCAGTCATGACCAGCCTTTATTCATCACCGGCTCAGTGAATGAACTGATGATGGTGTGCTAGTAGTAATGGCTGATTTGCTGACCATTGTTATCAATCAGTTGTTATACTAGCATGTCATCAGCCATTAATTCATTGTAATGAATGAGTACCACAGTGATGAACCAAGGCTGGTCTCCACTATGGAGGATTATTTTCTTTTTTACAAGAACTTCAAGACAATTTAATCACCTCAGGGGATGTAACTGTTCATTCATAGGGGACCAGGAGGTGTGGATGTGTGGGGTGAAAGTGTAATTTTTTTTTAATGGGATTGGAGTGGGATAGGCATGGGAACTTACTGTAATTAAGCAATTTGTTCATCTTGACTGATCTTGACTGATGTTGCCTATATGGTGAGATGCTTTAAATAATTTGCTCTCCTTTTACTGTATGAATTACAGCACTAAGAGATTTTTCACCCATCCAGCCTACATTTACATTTAAATGAAGACTATATGGATATACAATAGTTGGGTTAATTGGGGAGGAATTTATTTTGGCTGATGGTTTATTGTGGTGGGCATCTATGAAGCCACAGAAAGTAAACACAAATCAATAAACTGGTGTTTTTTAACCATAAACTTTATTTATATTTGACATCTCACCTATAATGGCTGCAGCAGCACATGTACATATGGGCTGAGATATTCAAAGGGGTTGCATCCAGTGCAACAGAATTGTGCCAGTGCAACCCCTGCATTGCGCCCCAGTGGGATATTGAGAAGGCTGCCTGGTGCAGTGCAAATCCCGATGCACTGGGGTGCAATGTAATTGTATGCAGCGCAGATGCAGGGGGCATGCCCATGCATATGTGGCACATCCAGATATTCAGCCTAGGATGTGCGGCACATATGCCAGCTCACCCCTAACATTGCGTTGCATAGAGGGGCTCAAAGTTGAGCCGTGAAACAGTGGAACATCTCCGGCCACCCACAGGTGGGCTGCTGTGTTACAGGGTGCAACACAGCAGCAGCCAACTGTGGTGACCGTCTGCCAACCAGAACACCATCGAAGCACCACATAACCCTGGCAGTCTAGTGGTACCCCCCTCCCTCCTGTGTCCATGATTGGTGGTAAAGAAGATTAATAAGCCCTGGTAGTCTAGTGGTACCCCCCTCCTGTTGTCACAATCATGGTATGGCTCCATAAAACACTTCCCTGGTGATCCAGTGGCACCCCACCCCTCCCACCCACAAAGAACCCCATGTCCACCCCCATCATTGGCGGATGGTGTAACCCACCTGCATACTGCCCAGCTGCCCACCGAATGACAGGTACAGTATAGGCTGTAAGCCCTTTGGTCCACATATATGTGAATAGAGTCATTCACATATTTGGGTCTGTCTAATACAGTGTGCCTTGCAAGCCCATTGGTCCACACTGTGGACCAATGGGCTTTCAGTCCATACTGTACCCATCATTCGGCAGGTGGCCGGGTGGTATGCGGACAGGTTGCAGCCGCCTGCCAAAGATGGGTGGGGGAGCAGGGTGGGCATGGGGTTCTGTTTAGGTGGGAGGGGTGGGGGTGCCACTGGATCATCAGGGAAGTGTGTCATGGAGCCATACCATGATCATGGCAATGGGAGGGAGGGGGGTACCACTAGACTACCAGGGCTTTATTAGATCTTCTTTTACCACTGATCAGTGACACAGGAGGGAGTGGGGTACCACTAGACTACCAGGGCTTTATTAGATCTTTTTTTACCACTGATCGGGGACGTGGAAGGGAGGGAGGAGGGTACAACTAGACTACCATGGCTTCATTAAATCTTCTTTTACCACTGATCAGGGACACAGGGGGGGGGTACCACTAGACTACCAGGGCTTTATTAATTCTTCTTTTACCACCGATCGGGGACACAGGAGGAAGGGGGGTCCACTAGACTACCAGGGCATTGTTGTATTGTGATTTTACTGCGATCATGGCTATGGGAGTGGGGGATGCACCGGGACTCCCACTGTGCTCAGGTCATTCTGTGCAGGGCATCAGGCGCACTTTGCCGGGTTGCCCAGAGCAAGGCATGCAAATGGAGTCATAATGACATGCAAATGGCCCCAGTTGCACCTTGCATATATTATGGCTTCATTTGCATGCCCTCTACTGAATATCACAGGTGATGCACCCTGCGCAATTGCATTTACACCAGCGCATCCCCGTGCTCCCTATCTGTGGCTTGCGCTGGTGCAGTGCCACTGTGCCATGCACAGTATGAGCACTGACCTTGCCATATTCAATGGTGCTGCATCATGGCACATCACCGTTGAATATCACCTGATCCTGGCTCCAACGCAGCCCAATTGTGCTGCACCCAGGCTTGCACCACTGCCCGGCACAGTCTGAATATCTGGGTCATAGTACACAAAGTGAAAATTGATTTTTGAAAATGGTTGTGTTTAAAGGGGTTGTCACAGACTACTTGAGAAAATGTGTGCGTTTGCAAGTAGAAAATAATTACAATAATGTGTGTTGAGGGGTGGGGGTTCTCTGGACAATTACGCTGAAACTGACTTCAACTGGACATTATATGGTACCCTCCACTGCAGAATTTAAGAATAATAGATATCTTTTATATATAAGATGTAGCTTTTAGCTTTGTTACTGTGATTGGTGGTGGGGGAGTCAAAATCATCCTGTGCTACATCTGTGGAATTGGTCTTTACAGTTTTTGGGCAAACAGAAAATCCACACGCTTTACATTCTGAAATCATCCAGTAGTTTGGTGAGTTTAATTTACCATTATATAACCATAGTAATGTCTTGTTCGTGCACAACAGCAAGTTCTCCTGAACTTACATGCTGTTGGTGTGGACAGGATATAACATATTTTTTTGTAAACCTTTGTCTGATTTCAGGTTCCACCATTGGATGTTCATAAGTACAACACTGATGGAGGCTAAAGTCAAAGATATGGCAGTGGAGCAGTTATGACTTCTGTGGCTAGTGGTAAATTCCAGAGCAGTGAAGGTTAGGATACCGGTGTTACTGGTATGCAAATGACTGAAAACTAAATACAGTGCCTTCACTTCATGCAGAGATTATTTTTAAAAAATCTGATATTTTTCAGTCTGGCAAAACAACACAAAAATAGACTGATTTGTTAAAAAAAATGTTTTCCAAGTTCACAACACCGCTACCTTATAAGCAATCCATGCATCGAGTGGTACAGTCTGAACTTTCACTAGTCTATGACAGGCACACAAGTTCAGTCAATCTGAACAACCTGTTCACTGTTTGATGATCACTGTTTTTATTTAAATATCCCTTTCAAGTGGATTACTGCAATCCACAGCCTAAAGTTGTGAGCCACTAGTAAAGTGATTGAGTTTTTGATTAGCAAGAGACTGTTAAGAAGTTATTTTCTGAAGAAAAAAAAATAGATCTGCAAATGCAAATGAACATGCATTCGTGTTAATGTTAGCTGCAAGACTAGTTTATAAAACAGAAATGTCTTAGTGATGATGACCTGGACAGATGTACTGTGTGCCTGTTAACATACTGTAATAGCACAATATGGTTGTAAATCATGTTTCAGATTTGACGCCACTACATGATAAAAATGTTAATTAGCCAAGCTAAACATCAGAGCTAGTGGATCTGTGCAGGACACTCATGCAGTGGTTCCCAGCCACTTAGGCCATGTATCTGTATTGATCACATGTGTGACGTTCTCAGCCCAAGAGAGCTTAGATCTGTGTATGCCATCAACAGGGCAACTCCCTGCCTGGGATGTTTTTCCTGACAACTTCTGACTGCTCTGCAATCTACCTCTTTCACATCAAAATATGTAAGCTATATAATACAGAGTGCTTCACAGTACAGTACCAATATAGATAGGTGATTCAGTTGCATTGTACTGTAAGGCACAATAAAAGTATCACATTAGTTGTGCTCTGTAAAAATAATACATAATTCAGTGTTCACCAGCTGATATAATGCAAAGTAAGACATGCATCTAAAATGAAGCCAGCATTGCTTAGCTTTTTCAAACTAGATAGATTCAAACATCAGGTAGTGAATAGGCTGAATATGTAGTTTGGGGGTGGGAGATGGACAAACACCATCTAAAGTAATGCAAGCAAGAAGAATGGCAAATATCACAGAGCTAACAGGTGCAAATAGCCAGAATTTTTGCAGTGCTGTATTAGATATTACACAGCTTATACAGCAGAAAACGATAACGTGCTCATGGCCATATTGAACCCGATGACTTACATCAGAAAGAAAAAATTAAAGGTATCCTATGAACACAGCAATTGAGTGACTGCAAAAATTGTGACTCAGTCACGGCACCTGTGTTCTGGGCTACCTGGCAGGGTAGCAACAGGATACCTTGATGGGCAAAGATGGTGACAGGCAGTATACACGTACATGGGGGAACCACACCACATGAGGGGTGGAAGGGGAGGGAGGGTATGTGGGAGGTAGTGTGGTGGTCAGCTTCCGAGATGACTGTGTGGCATGGTGGGTAGGGGGCAGTCTTGGGTTAGGAGGGTGCAGGGTTTGTTTCTGGGGCGGGTGTCTCTTTTTGCGTGAGGGCCATTTTTTTAACTTGTTTTGAATTTTACACCCCCCTCCTGACATGCACCCACCAGGAGTTGAGAATTTTTAGTTAGGAGGGTGCAGGGGGCAAAGCCCTCCATGGTGAGGGTGAAGAGAGTGCAGCCCCTGCATATCTTGCAGTCCCGTTGCTGCATTTGTAGTCGCCACAAGTGTACATCGCCATTATTTATTTTCGGCGATGTACACTCGCCCAAATGGTGATCCCCATTTGGCGCTTGCTGTTATGACATGGAACCAAATCAAACTGAAGAAAAAAGCAGAAGTCTTGTGGCAACATTCTGATCTCCACTTCTACAGCTCTGCATCTCAGCACAACTGCAGTAGATGTCTCACATATGACAAACAACAGGCAGCTACATACAGTTTGTGATCATTGCATTTGCTAGATGTCACTGCAGAGGCTAAAAGTAAATAAATGCAGTAATTCAGAAGAATGGAATAATAACGATGCCTCCAGCTTTTTTACATAATGATTTTAGGGAACCTCTTAATTTGGGGTGTATGATTTGCACTTCATTAATATCTTCAAGCTCAACATAATAAAACATTAATTCACTTCTTTCATTGTCTGATTTTTGGGTTTGGGGGGGTTGACATCACAATTGTGCATGAGGCTGATAAACATTTTGTCATATTCTTTTTTGCCCATGAACCCTTATGTGCCACAGTAAAGACAATAATACTGGCAGGAGCTGAATTTCGATACACCTAAAGCAATCAAATGCAATGATTCAGAGGAACAAACTGGTGTGCCTCCCAACTCACATCACCATCACCCACACATACTGTCTTACCAAGTAAGCACAGTCGTTGGGTGCGGTGCTGTCCAGCTTTCAGGGGTTCTCGACTCTGAATCCTTTCTCTTCTTTGTTTCCTTCTGATTTTCACTCCGTTCCTGTCCATACAGTCCCTCTGGGGTTGTCAGGAGATGATATTGAGCCTGACCCAGATCTTCAACTGGGTGATGATGTTGAAGGAGCAGGGATTAATCCTGCCGTAGAGCCTGTGGTTGAAGTACTGTCATGTAAGTCTCTGCTGAAAAATTAAAATTTTACTCTTTCTTCCCAGACTATAGATATTGATCCTGGGAAGCTTTTAAGACTCCAATACCTACATGTCCCAGAGATCCCTATGGATTTAACTCCCCCGGTACAACCATCCTTTGAGACGCTCTCTCAGATGGTATAGAATAATTCTGCTCTCATTCCTTCTGTGGCTATGTCCATAGACAGGAAGTATGCTGCTCCCAAGGATCGACCTATTTTGGCCTCCAAGGCCTTTGCAGACCCTATTGTAGTCTTGGCAGAGAATGATAAGTCCTTTCTTCCTCAGGCATCTACCGCCCAGCCTATAAACAAAGAATCTTGTAAGATAGACACCTTTGGTGAGAAAATCTTTGCTGCCTCCATCCTGGGTATGCATATTGCCAGCTACCAGAGCTACTTTTCTCAATATGAGTATGTTTTTTGGCATTTACTCAAACAGATGGTAGAAGCTCTGCCCGAGTCGGACACTAGTTCAGAGCTACTTCAGACCATAGCTAGTTGGATCGAGTCCAAGAACCAGCAGGTTAAAGCAACTATGGATGCTTTCGATACTGTTTTCTGAGTGGCAGCGGCAGGCATTTGTACCCATCGTCACTCCTGGCTATGCACTTCGGGCTTCACAAATGATGCCCAGCAGCAGGTCATGGCATTACCCTTTGACGGTATGTATCTGTTCGGACCTCAAGTAGAGCAAACTCTGGAGGCCACACAGAAGACTAGGTCAGCCATTAAAATGGCTCAACCTGCTCCCACCCCTTCTCGGGGGGGGTGTTAACAAGCATCAGTTTCACAGCCATCAGTCCTTTTGGGGCAAGGGCAGGGGAGGTTTCAACAAAAATCAAGACCCTCAGCCTCAAAGGAAAATGCAACAGAAGGCACAAAGGGCCAAAGCACCCAGTGCCACCTTCTGAGTTTCTGGCCCAGGTCCCACCTCAACTGCTCGAGGTGGACTCTTCCTCAGCAGTGGAAGGACATCTGACTCAGTTCTACAACCAGTGGAAGTCCATAACATCAGACAAATGGGTCCTCCAGATAATCCTCAAAGAATACTCCTTCAACCTTTCAGAAACCCCTCTGGATCATCCTCCCAAATGACAGCCCAGGCTGTCAGCAACACAGTCAGACCTTTTTTATTTATTTATTTAAAGTTGTTGACTGGGAAAGGCATGCTGAGCCAAGGCTCGTTTCCAGGTGCGACCTGAGTACATAGTACAACAGGGAGACATAGATATAGAAATACAGAGATACAGAAATAATAACAAGTAGCAGATGAAAATGGTACAGAATAGTAAATTACATGGAGATTGGTGGTAAGGTTACACTTTTTTATGAGCAGCAGAGAGGAAAAAAACAAGTTTATATATTTCCTTCTTACAGCTGAGATACAAGGCCTTCTGAACAACAGAGCAATAGAAATAGATCCCCCTTAGTCTTCAAACTTCTTCTGTTCTCTCAGTCATTTATTTCTCCTTTTAGTTTTATATCTTTTCCTTTGTCTGTCCCTTGGACTTCCGTGTCCAACCCTCCCAACCCTTTTCTAACCTGTACGGTGACTCAGAACTGGTGGGAGGACGGTGTCCACAACACCTAATGGCCAACCTGCGAGCGCCATGCAGTGCATTGGCCTCAAGGGCGGCGCCAATGGTGAGTCGACTCAGCCCATCAAAAAAAAGCTCCCACGGGGTCATGAGTTGACCTCCGACCAAGTACCCCTGATGAGGTGGGGAGCTCACTGTCAGAATCTCCACACCCAAGGTACGTGGACTCAGGACGAGTCCCAGCTTCACA
The DNA here is from genome assembly GCA_016271365.2 of Neoceratodus forsteri. NCBI lineage: Eukaryota > Metazoa > Chordata > Ceratodontiformes > Ceratodontidae > Neoceratodus > Neoceratodus forsteri. The sequence continues at coordinate 1,395,256,709 of CM028129.1, read as the reverse complement.
TAAATGTCCTAGAAATGAGAGCTGTCCTTTATGCAGTCCAAGCTTTGAAGGACATTCTCTGTTACAAGAACATTTTCCTTCAAATGGACAACAAAGCAGTGCTGTATTACTCCAACAAGCAGGGCAGTGCACACTCTTACCCTTTATGCAGGGAGGCAATGAGAGTGTGAGAATGGTGCCTAGAGCGCAAGGCTCTAATTCAGGTGGTCTACCTGCCGGGAGTGCAGAACAAACTGGCAGACCATCTAAGCAGAACAAAGGCAGATTCTCACGAGTGGTCGCTCGACTCAACCATAGTTCAGTCACTATTCGCAGAGTGGGGAACTCCAGACCTGGACCTTTTTTGCATTCCCACTCAACACAAAACTGCCTCTCTTCTGCTTCAGAAATCCAGGGCCTGGCATTTTCTGTCAGGATGCGTTCAGGTTGCAGTGGACAAAATGCTTTCTACTTTATATGCCTTTCCTCCTCTTCCACTAATTCGGAGGGTACTTCTCAAATTCGAGTCCCAGGGGGACAAAATGATCCTCATTGCTCCCTTCTGGCCTTGACAGATATGGTTTCCGTTACTCAACAGTATGTAAGAACCCCCTCCGAAAGCACTTCTCCTTCAGACAAACCTTCAGACCCAGGGGCCTGTGGTCCATCCCAATCTGAGGTCACTTCACCTTCACACTTCGCTCCTGAAGAGATAGAAGTGAACAGGTTCAATGTCTCTCGGAGAGCTTCAGATATTCTTTCGGCTGCGCGCAAGCCAGCCACTAGAAAAACTTACCCAGCCAAATGGAAGCATTTTTCTCTCTGGTGGCAAAATCCTCTTTGAATCCTTTTTCTTGCACACCAAATGAAGTTCTAGAGTACCTTTAGACCTCTCAAATTCAAGTCTACAATACTCTACAGTCAAAGTTCACCTTTGTGTCATTTCAGCTTATCATGAGAAAGTACTTTCCTTATCACTGGCTCAGTTACCAGTTGTTAAGAGGTTTCTTAAGGGTATTCTGCATACCAGACCTCCTATCAGACATCCAGTTGCAGCCTGGGACATTAACCTTGTGCTAGACATTCTCACTCAAAAACCTTTCGAGCCTCTATCTTCCTGTGAGCTGAAATTTCTCACTTGGAAAACAACCTTCCTGGTGGCCATTACCTCGGCCCACAGGGTCTCTGAAATACATGCCTTGGTCACACACCCTCCACATACTGTGTTTCATGAGGACAAAGTGGTTCTTAGGACCCATCCTAAGTGTCTCCCTAAGGCTGTTTCAGAATTCCATCTAAACCAACCTTTGTTCCTACCTACTTACTTTGCGAACTTCCAAAATAAATGGAAGCGTACCCTTCATTCTTTAGATGTCAAAAGAGCAGTGCATTTCTATTTGAATAGAACAAAAAAAAAATATCTCAAAGCTCAACAACTGTTTGTTTTCTTCAGTGAGACCCAGCTGGGTCAACCTGTCGCTATCAGATGCATTTCAGCATGGCTGGTGGCATGCCTTCATCACTGTTAGTCCATGGTGCAGGTGAAGCTGTAAGGCAGACTGTATGCTCTCTCTACTAGAGCAGTCATGGCATCCCTGACAGAGATCTGCAACGTGCCCATTGCAGACATTTGCAATGTGGCTACCTGGAGCTCAGTGCATACTATCGTCAAGCACTAAGCATTGGATGTCCATGCCAGATGGCATCTTTCATTTGGCAGGACTATCCTTAATGGACTTCTGTCCTAAATTTGTGAGTTCTTGGTCTCTCCTGCCACCCTCTCGAGGGATTATTACCTCGGTACTCTCCCATCAGTGTAAATGAGTGGTGGAGCCTTTATGTCCAGGAAGATATGGAACTTACATACCTACCATAATTCTTGATCTTCTTGGATGAAGTCTCCACCACTCATTCACACACCCACCCACCATCCCCCAAGCTCACCTCTGTTGTTGGTCTTCACTCCCTCAATCTTCAGGCTGTGAAGACTTCTTTGTTGACCCCTCTTATACTGGTCATCTGGGCTATCTTACATCTGTTTTTTGTTAGGCTATCCTTCTAGGTTAGTTACATTGCACCTCCTTGGAAAAAAGGAACTGAGGTGGTTGGAGGGTCGACACTGAGATAGCCATTGCCGCACGAGCTGAGGACTGCGGCACCAATTCTCATGGCTACATCTCTGGCGCCAGCCTTCTTACAAAAAGTTCGCTCTCGCTGGGTCCTAGCATTTCTGGTGTAGTCCCATCAGTGTGAATCAGTGGTGGAGACTTTATGTCCAGGAAGATACACATTACATACATGATATAGAAAAGATTCTGTTTATTCAGTGACATAAGTCAAATAATCCATAATCTAATGACTATCATACTAAATTAGTGATTTTTTTGCCCATCTCCTTTGTAACTCTTTTATTTATTTGTTACACACAAGACCCTCTAGGCTGGACCTATTTTCAAAGGGTCTAGGGTCATACAAGACAGGGAAGCAGTGACAAGATATACAACAAATTTACAAGAAATATACAGTTACAGAGGTACATCATATTTGCAAGAAATATATATCTCTTCTTCATTGACACTGATTCTCTCCTAGGAGATTAGTAAGCAAGGATCATGAAGTCCATGCTCACCACCTGTTGGTCAACTTACAGAATGCAATGACAGCTGTTTGTCTGCCCTGTTTTGCAAGGCAGTTTTGTAACACATGACAAATGCCTAAACACACTTCACCCTGGTGAGTGGCACTGTATACTGTAGTAACTGTATAGCATATGGGTTATAGTAACAAACTGTAAATGAACTTGGTAGATCCAACAGACCTAGGTTTGAATCCCACAACCTCCACTTGCATACTGTGTGACTCTGAATAAGTCACTTAGCCTCCCCAATGCTCCCAGGTTGCACCTGAAAACATGCACTTGTGCCTAATGGGCATTACCTGGTTACCACAAAATAAAAAATAAAATATATGGAGAATGATGATGATGGGTATAAAAGGAAGCATCAGAAGCAAAGTAGCAGAAGGTATTGCAAATAGTATCCAGTCTGGTAAGAGAGGAGGAAGGGCCGGCACCATAAACAGCATCGGCATAATCAGATACTGGAAGTACTGTCTTAATGATTATTTCCAGGTGGACTGCGAGTGGTAGACAATCCTTGTTGCAGTAAAGGGCACTGATGTGCTTTCTTATTATATCCTTCTGTTTTATTCCTGCCTCAATTATACACTTGGGTCACACATCAGGGATAGCAAATAATAATTTGTGTGCTGGTATAGTTGAATGCAGTTCAATCAATGGTATTTATTTTAGACAAAAGCATAAACAAGGTGTGGAGCAGTTAAAAACTAAATTGTATATTGTTAATTCTATAGATAGAAATCCCAGAGGGAAATGTGGCAAATCACCTTAATGAGATAAAGAGGTCAGTGCTTGAGAAAATCATATGCAGAGTTCATCCTGTACATTGGCCCCAGACAGTGGCCATCCCATGGTGGCATTACTATGAATCACATTAGTCAGGACTGTAGCTACCTGTTTTGCCACAAATATGAAATTAAACACATGCAAAGGAGCTGCCTACAAATAGACTGGTACTTCAGATATCAAAATCTTTATTTTACCACACTTATTTAAGTCTAAACTGACTAGAAAGGCAAATTACATAGCAACATCGATACTACTGGCAGATAAATAAGGAATTCAATGAGAAATTATGACATTAAACTGGCAAATAATCAGAAGGCAAAGACATTTTACAGTTAAGTAATGTAGGACCACTGGTAATGAATGACAACATTATACAGTATCTAAGGGAATGGAAACAGTCAATACCTTAAATAATTTTGCTCAATTTTTCAACAAGGTAACAGCTCACAGGGTTAATTCAAAATGAAGGAAAACACTGAGATGATAACAAAGGAGGATGTTGAAAAAAGCCTAAACATCTTCATACAGATAAAGTGGCAGGGCCTGAGGGAATATCACCAAGAATTCTGAAGAAATTGTCTATGAACAATGATGAAGTATCACAAGATTTGAGAAAGGCTGAGGTGTTTCCCTTTTTTTTGAAAAGTGAATAAACGCACACCACAAAAGTATAACCTTAACAGTATAACTGCCATTGTGGTTAAAATCATGGAAATGAGTATTAAAAATCAAACTGAGATAGACTGCAAAAATAAAAGCCTGAGCAAAGATCTGTGGCATTAAATCTAGGAGATCACATACTACTAATTTTTGCCATATTTCTTTGACCCCGTAGGTAAACACCTAGATGTTAGATGTTCTGTAGGCATCTTATTCCTTGATTTTTGCAAGGAATTTGATATAGTGGCACACAATTGCCTAACAAAAAAGATGGTAGACTACGTGATTGATAGACCAATTATAAATTGGGTATCGGCTTGGTTGCAAAACCATCCTAAAAAGGTTAGAATAAATGGATGCAGTTCCAAATAAGCAGCACTTAAAGGAAAACTGCACCTTCATATCTTCTAAATGTCATTTGCTTCCATGTCAATAGACGACTCTTTTCATGTAGCTATTAAAGATGTATGCGACTGCTTCAGTTAGTTTTCACACTTCATACTAGGCCCTGTCACTCTCCTGGGATGGTCCATTTCATGGTTGTTGAAATCTCATTGTTCCTGACAGCTACATTAGCATATTAGAATGTGATGCATAATCAGCCTTTGAACTCCCCAGTATGCCTGTCTGCTGAAGTAGTTTTAAAAGAACCAAGCTGCAAGAAGGTGTGAAATATCACATTTACCTTCAGTGAGTTTTACAAGCTATCTGAGCTGTAATGCAGTTTTTTTTCCCTTTAAACTTCATTCAGTTTATAAGTTTCCAGAGAGTTCTTGCAGGGTATTTGTTATTTTAGCATAGAGATACATGATATAAATGGTTGATCTGACATCATGTTCTCAAATGCTAATGCAGCTCTCAGGGACAATGAGATTTCAACAATCATGAAATGGATGCTCCCAGGACAGTGATAGGGCCTAGTATAAAGTGTTAAAACTAATTGAAGCCAGTTGCATACATCTTTAACAGCTACATGAAAACAGTTGCCTGTTGACATGGAAACAAATAACATTTAGAAGATATGAGGATGCAGTTTTCCTTTAAGCAAACCTCAAGAGCCACATCATATTCAACATTTAACCATATCTAGTCCAAGAAGCCATGCTAACTAAGAAAGGGTTTATTCACTCCATTTGCTTTGGCACAAGATAAAAATTTATTATAAAAAAAACAAACAAGCAGTAGCACCTCCTACTACCACCAACATTTCACGACAAATACAAGTGCTTTTTTAAGGTGGGATTAATAGATCAGTTATAAACTGGGTATCCACTTGGTTGAAAAATCATGCTAAAAAAGGTTAGAATAAATGGATTCCTATCCAGTGAAGGAAGAGTTACATGTGGTATCCCATGAGGGTCTGTGCTGGGACCAATACTGTTTAGTACATACATTTCTGATCTGGGAACGAATCTAAAAAATATTTACAATAAGCTTGCAAATGATACCAAAATTGGAGGTAACAATGAATATTTTTGTTGAATCCAGTGAACTTCAGAGTGCTCTAGATAAAATGGTACTATAGGCCAAAAGATAAGGCATGTCATTTAACCATGAAACATGTATGGTGATGCACCTTGGTAGAAACAATAAGAAATGTGATTACTACATGGAAGGAAAGAAAAAAAAAAAAAGAAAAACTAAAGACACTAAAAGAGAAAAAGACTTGGGCATCAGCATTACCCCTGACTTTAAAATTAGACAAGTAAATAACAGCTTTAATTAACCAAACTCAAGAGCTTCTTCTGCTGTCATGGAAACCATGAGGTTTAGGAATAGTGTTGTGTATTTGGGCTCTCATACACTATTTTATATAGTGTATGGTGAAACAAAATCTACAATCACTTACTTTTTGTGGTTACAGCTTTGAGTTCAGGAGACACTCTACACGTAGATGTGAGGAAGTCCTTCTCCTCCTCCATAGATCCTCCAATAGATCAATCATAGGTAACAGTTCAAAGTACTTAAGGTCTGTTCAGCCACAAAAATGATTAGAGGATTAAAAGAACACACATATGATTAAATCTTTTGGGTCTGCATAGCTTGCACCATAGAAAAATTAGGGGAATCTACTGTTATTCTTTAATATACAGGAAGGCCAGGCATTAATGAATTAACTAAATATTGAATTCAAACAAGAACAATATATTACATGATACTATATACAGATTAGGGCAAACCAGGTTAAAACAAATAAGAGATACAGAATAGCGCATGAGAGCCCATGTACAACAACACTGTTCTTACACCAAGTGGTTAACATGACATGGAGGAACTTAAGAGCAAAGCTCAAGAGCTTCTTCTGTTGTCATGGAAACCATGAGGTTTAAGAATAGTGTTGATGTGTATGTAGGCTATTATACACTGTTTTATATAGTGTATGGTGAAACAAAAACTACTATCACTTACTTTTTGTGGTTACAAGAGTCAGTCTCTGCCTTCTGCCACCTGCACTTTACCACCATCTGCCTGCTAGCCAGCTCACATGTGCAACGCTTCAACCTCCCTCTGTTCTATGAGTTGTGCTGATGGGGATGCTTGTATTGTCATGTAGCTACTATAGCAGAATGAAAAGTCATTATGCTGTAGTAGCTATGTCACTACTGCAGCAGAATGACTTTTTCAGGTATATGGGTTTCCATACACAACACCTACCATACACTACAAAGTCATTCTATTCCCAAGGGATAGTCTAGATGTGGAATGCCCTACAACAGTGTATAATAAATAGCAGTAACAATGAAATATTTAAGGGACAACTAGATGACTGGAGAGATTGGAGAAATCTTAATGATACATTAATTATTTAGGAGATAGACTTGTATGGATGATAACATCAAATTCTATCTCAATCTTCAAAATATTACTCAAAGTATACAGTAAAGGCCTTACAGCCCATTCTGTCTTCTCAAAAACCTTCCTGGTATTGGAAAACTCCTTTAACTGTCATTCACCTCCTACCCCTCTGCTGCCCCACCAGCACCCTCCACATGTGCCAGTCTCAGCCCCTTTTGAACACCCCTTCTGTTTCAGTACAAAAAAAATCCTCTTGGGGCCTGTAACATTTTTCTACCAGTTTTCTGTAAAGAAGCACTTTCTGATGTCCTTTTGAACCTCCCCTCCTGCCAGCTCCAAGGAGTTTCCTCTGGAGCCTGTGTTCCCACTCAGTGTGATCAACTCCCTGCTCTCTGTCTTTTGTATCCCACAGAAGTACCTGAACTTCTCTAGCATGCCCCCCATCTCCCTCCTATCCTCGGAAGTGTACATATCGAGGTCCTTTAATCACTGCCAGTATGACTTCCCCTGCTGTCTCTGGATCCTTTTGGTTGCCCTCCTCTGCACTAAGTGCACTGTCCCTCTATCCTTATTCAAGTGGGAGCTCCAAAATTGCAAGCAGTTCTCCAAGTCCAGTTGTACCAGGCATCTGTACAAGGACAGCATGACATCCATTTTCCTGCCACTGATACCCCTCCCTATGCATCCCATCATCCTATTTACCCAGCCAACAGCCCTAGTACACTGTGTTGATGCTTTCAGTTTCTCCATCATTAATACATTTAGGTTCTTCTCCTCTGTTGTCCTCTCCACAACCACCCCACCCATCTTGTATTCTGTTCTTGGGTTCTTGGCCCCTATGTGGATTATCTTGCATGTTTTAGTGTTAAATTTCATCTACCACACCCATAACTACATATCTAGTCTTTCCACACTCTCCCTCATGGCCCTTATCCCCTCTTCAATGTCTACCCTTACACAGATCTTACTGTCATCTGCGAAGAGGCTTATTCTTTCCTGGACCCCTCCCCAATGCTGCATATGCATATCTTTAAAAGTACCATTCCCAAAACCAGTCTTTTGGGCACTCCTCTTGTGATCTCCCTTACCGCTGAATGCTCCCCATTCAAGACTACTATCTGGGTACTTCCAGTTTCTCACCCATTCAATTATCTTATCTCCCACCCCAGGCTACTCATATTCTTAACCAACTGCTCATGTAGAAAGCAGCTGAAGGCCTTGCTGAAATCCATGTTCAGGCCAATGCAGAACATGCACTGGTTAACAAGATGAGTAGTCTGGGAAGGGGCATAGGGTGATACAGTGGGTTAGAAACTGGCTGACAGACAGAAGGCAGAGGGTGGTGATAAACAGGATCCAATCTGGGGAGAGAGAGGTGACCAGAGGAGTACCACAGGGATCAGTACTGGGACCATTTCTGTTCAATGTCTTCAATGTCTTCATTAGTGACATTGCAGAGGAGCTGCAAGGAATGGTCTGCCTATTTGCAGATGACACCAAGGTCTGCAACAGGGTGGATACTCCAAAAGGGGTGCAGATAATGAAGAGGAAACTAGAGAAGCTTGAAAGATGGTCAGAGATGTGGCAACCGAGGTTCAATGGAAAAAAGTGCAAGATAATGCACCTGGGTAGGGGGAACCCTGGGGAGACCTACAGGATGAGGGGGAGGTACTAACCATCACCAAAGAGGACAGGGACCTAGGGGTTAACATATCTGATGACCTGAAGGTATCAAAGCGGTGTGCAAAGGCTGCAGGGAGGGCTAGTGGCACACTGGGGTGCATAGGCAGAGGTATCACTAGTAGGAGGCAGGAAGTCATGATGCCATTGTATAAAACACTAGCAGGGCCTCACCTGGAGTATTGTGTGCAGTACCAGAGACCACACATTCATAAGGACATAAACATGATGGAGGCTGTCCAGAGAAGGGCGACAAGGTTGGTGCATGGTTTGCACCACAAAACATATGAGGAAAGACTAAAAGACCTCAACATGTACTCACTGGAGGAGAGGAGAGAAAGGGGCGACATGATAGAAACTTTTAAGTACTTCAAAGTCATAAACAAGGTGCAGTTGAGAGATCTTTTCCAATGTAGAAAAGAGACCAGAACAAGGGGGCACGATATGAAATTGGAGGGGGGAGAGTAAGAGGTAATGTGAGGAAGTTTTTCTACATGGAGAGGATGGTGAGCGCTTGGAATAGTCTGCCACAAGAGGTGGTGGGGCAAGTGCAGTGAAGGGGTTTAGACATGCCTGAGATAAGCACAGGGAAACCTTGGGTGGGAAGGCAGTGATGAAAGGCCATTGACCACTTAGGGTGAGTGGATGCATACATGTATAAGGCCTATGGGCAGACTGGATGGGCCTAGCGGTCCTTATCTGCTGATAATTTCTATGTTTCTATGTTTCTGAGCCTTATCCACAGCCCTTTTCACCCAATTAAAGAATTCAGTCAGGTTCATTTGGCCTAATCTCACACTGGTAAGCCCATGCTGCCTTGAGTACTGCTGACTATTTGCCTTTCAGAATCCTACCAGCCTCTCCTTTATTATTGATTCCAATCTTTTTCCCACTATTGATGTCAGACTGACCAGTCTGTAACACTCCAGCTTGTCTTGCCTCCCACTTTTGTGCAGGGAGCCCACATCTGCTGTCCTCAAATCCTTCAGCACATCCCCATTTCCTTTTTAACATGAACATTGTTACTGAAAAGTGTTATCATCAGTACAGGAGCAATACATGCATAGTGTATAGGACAAACAGCTGTCCAAGTCATCCGTACATATTACTTTAAAAGGCAACAAAACTGAGATTATGGAAACCTATAGAACATTTTAAAGTTTGTACCATCATGAACTTTCTGACTCTTATAAAACAGAAGCATAGAACCATAGAAATTGATGGCAGATAAGGCACACTAGGCTCCCCCATTTACCCTACCTGCTGCAAAAGCCACCAACCCTACTTGATCTCTGGCTTTATTCTCTTTCCTATCACTAGGGTTCCCCTAAGCCTATCCCATGCACATTTTAATTCCCCTACCAAGTTAGCCCCTACCACCTCTGCTGTGAGACTGTTCCATGCATCCACCACTCTTTCTGTGAAGAAATACTTCCTCATGTTACCCCTTAGTCTTACCCCTTCTACCCCCAGGTATTCTTCAATGTTCCTAACTCTTGCAGTCAGCCTTCTGAGTAGAACTGCCCAGAGAATGGAACGTATGTAAATAATGGAACCCATCATTGGCTCGTGCCACTGTTCAAATGCTGCCATTACTAACTGCTGCATTCTATAAAACCTCAGATTTCATTCTCCGCCTGTGAAGTCAAGACGTCCCGGAGATCTCTTCTCACAGTCACGATTTTCACAGTGCTTTTTCATGGTTACTTTGAGAAAATAAGTATTCCTTAAGTTTATTTCATTTGCTGCCTTTATTGTCTATTTTTATAGTTAGTGCTAGTTATTTGGTTTAAAAACACTTAATCTTAGCGGTTCCTCTTGATTCTTGGTAACTGCTGAGGAACCAACATTTCCTTTTGCTTTTATAGGCTTTCCACTATCTTTTTTATGTAGTTTAGCCTAGATTATTGCTTTTTTTTTTTTTTTTTGTTAGAACCAATATCTTTGGTTCTTTCTGTGTTCTTAATCGTAGTTCCTGATTGGAATTAATCGCAGTTCCAAAACCAAGCAAAACAGCAAAAAAAAAAATATATAGTATTACAGTTACTATTGGTTCACCATTTAATCAAAAATGTCAGAGAAACCAAAGAAGAAAACTGGGCCTCTGGGTTTCAAAAATTGCACTCAGTATGAAGAGGTGTTTGCCAAGGCAGACAAACATGATCAGTGTCTTGTCTGCCTTGGTGAATCACACTTCACAGCTGATTTATTTATTTATTTATTTAAGAGATTTACCAGGAAGGCATACTGAGCGGAATACCACTCGATTCCAGATGCGCCCTCGGGGTAGAGGGTTTACAAAAGGTACAGATGTACAGGAGAAGACAAAATCATACAACTTATGTGAATTACACAGACAGTGGTACAGTAGTATAGGAGAAATATAACATACATAGGGTGGTTGTTACAGACAAATGGGTGAGGCATTTCTTAAATACAAAAAATAGCGTAGGCTCAATTTCAATTAGTATTTAAAACCTTAGGTGCAGAGCGAGAATGGTACCCAGACTGGTGCTAGCAGCTGAATAGGTAGGAGTGGAAATGGGGATTCAGCAAGGGGGAAAGCAGGAGCAATTTGTAGTGAAGTGCGTTTTAAGAAGGGTATTCCGTTCATGAGTACATGCAGCGTGTCTGATATCAGCAGTCAGGGAGTTCCATAATTTGGGCAACCTGAAGCTGAAAGCTGCCTGTCCAGATCTGGTGGATCTGTGTGGAATGTGCAGGAGCCTAGAGTCTATGTTTCTGAGAGCATAGGCAGGTGGGGAGAGGGTGGTTAGGGATGATGACAGATAGGAAGGGAGCGTCTGTGACCAGAACTTTGCAGCGGTTCTAGCAACATGGAGTAATCGTCGGTTTTGAAGTGAGGGAAGGTCCAGGGCCTGGTAGAGATCACAGTGATGGGTAGAGGTAGGACGGTCCAAGGAGAACCGGCAGAAGGAGTTGTAAAGGGGGTCGACCCTGGATAAGGAGGTTTGGGGGCAGCACCATATACAACATCGTCATAGTTCATAATTGGGAGGATAATTTTTTGGACAATTGCTATTCTGGTTGGTAGTGGAATGCAGTTATTGCTTCAGTAGAGGGCTCCCAGCATGGGATGCAATTTTTTTGTGTAGAGTGTCTATATGCGCTGAGAAGTCAAGGTGCTGATCTAGCCAGACACCAAGATAATGATATGTGGTGCAGGCCTCGAGTGGAGATCTGTCCAGGGTGTAAAATGTGGGTGGAGCAGTAGGCCGGGTTACTTTGGCCCTAGAGCCAAAGGTGAGGGAAACTGTTTTTTTTGAGTTTAAGAATAGTTTGTTACTGAGGAACCAATGTTGGATGGAGTCAAAGTCATCCTGGAGACAAGCATACACAGCGGTTGCGGATGGGCCAGAGGCGAACAGCACCGTATCGTCTGCATACATATGGATAGCTGTTTGTGGGCAGGCAGCAGACAGGTCATTGAGAAAGATAGAGAACAGCAGGGGGCTGAGAACAGACCCTTGGGGACACCACTGGTGACAGGAAGTGAGGTGGATTGTGCTGAGCCAATATGGACTGACTGGGACCTACCTGACAGGTATGACTGGAACCAGTTGTTTGCTTTCCCAGACAGACCAGCTTGGGCAAGTTTAGCCAACAAACAGGGGATGCGAGACCGTGTCGAAGGCTTTTGCCAGGTCGATAAATATGGCTGCTGTAATTTCCCCTTTGTCCATACCTGTAAGGAAGGAGTTAGTGAGGCGAAGGAGGGAGGTGGCGGTGGAGTGATTTTTCCTGAAGCCAGCTTGGTAGGGGGTGAAAAATGCTATGGTATCTTGGTAGTGGTGGAGCTGGGATAATACAAGGTGCTCTTGAATTTTGGCTAGGATGGGGAGCAGAGATATGGGCCGATAGTTGGATGGGGAGGAGAGGTCCCCTCCTTTGGGTAGGGGGATGATTGTGGCTTGTTTCCATGTATTGAGGACTGCCCCGAGTTTAAAGGACAGGTTATAGAGCATGGTTCGAGGATGAGCTATGGCTGTGCAGAGAGTAGGAGCATTTTGGAATCAAGGCCCGATGGATATTTGCCTTTGGATAGGTTTAGTGATTGCAGTATTTTTAGCACCTGGCCAGGACCAACTGGTGAGGGAGAAGGAGACAGGGAGGATGTGTTAGGGGAATGACGGTGGGGGTGGGGATGTGAGGAGAGAAGAAAGAAGTAGTGGTGGAGGAATTATGAATTGAACTCTGAGGCAACCAAGCAAGGATCCATGATGATTTTACCTTCTAGATTGAGAGTGAGCGTGGGGGGTTGGGCCGGTGGGGAGAGAAGGGATTTAATAGACTTCCAGAATTGTGTAGGGGGAGCGAAGTTATTGTTGAATGCAGTTTTAAAGTAATTTGATTTGGCCTGATGTATGAGTCTAGTACAGGCATTTCTCAGTGACCTGTATTGTTGCTGAGCCGTTTGACCACCTGTGACCTTGAAGGATTTCCCGGCCTGGTCTCTTGCTTGTAGTTTTTCCATAATGTTTGCTGTTACCCATGGTAAGTGGGATCCTCTTACTCTGCATCTCCTGAGCGGGGCGTGTAGGTCCCAGATGGTGAGGAAGTTAGTGGAAAAATATTTAAGAGCCTCATCCATGGAGGTGGCCCTGGGAATGAAAGACCAATCAATGGAGTTAAGGTTGTTTAGTAGTGCTGGCAGATCAAGTGATTTATAGACTCTGCTGTAAAGCGTGCGGGGGGGGCCATTGGTTGGAAGATTTTTCACACTATAAAAATCATACGGTGGTCACTAAGGGAGTCTGGTAGTAGACCAGCTTTAAATATCCGATGAGGGTGGGTAGTAAGTGCCCAATCCAGTAGTGTGTGTTTATTGGATTTGAGGTTCAAACGGGTGGGTTCTTCTATTTGCTGGCGCAAATTTATCATGTTTATTTGACATTGTGATTTAGAGGCAGCACTGCCTAGCCAGTTCTGATTGAAATCTCCAAGGACATGGAGTTCACCGCCTTCCGTGAGGGACCGCAGGTTACCAAGGTGATCAAGAATGCTACTCAGAGGTGTGTCCGGCGGACAGTATGACCCAGCTTGTATACTGGGATAGAGTGGGGTTGGGTGATTTTAATTAGCAGAGAATCTATAGATTGTACGGGTGCAGTCTGAGAGATTATGGAAAACTGGAGAGTTGAGGAGATGTACATGGCAGTGCCACCACCCTTCTTTCTGACTTGCCTGTCTTGGTGGATTAGAAAGAAACCAGGAATAGAGAATTTTTCGTCCCGGTTATGGGGCTTCAGCCAAGATTCTGTGATGATTACAATATCAGGGCGAAGGGCTAGGACAGTTGTTTGTAGGGCAGCTATTTTATTTAGGAGGCTTCATATGTTTAGGAGTACAATTTTGAATCCCTTAGGCAGGTGTGTAGTTGGTGTGGATGGTTGGCCAGCAATGGGGGTCTGGGGTCCAGGGTTCCGTTCAACGTCCCTGGCTATGAGAAGAAGGAGAGCCAGGGTGTGCCTTAATACATGCATGGCCTTTACTGATGAGCCCCGTCGGGTGGGATGGTTAGGAGTTAATGAGTTTGTCTTATGGGCTGAGTAGACTGGGATATAAAGGGCAGGATTCTCAGCATGGAAAGAGGGAGGGAGGATAGAGGCACCCAGGGACCAGTTATGCCAATGGTACTGGTTGTATTCCACTGATGCCGAGGAGGAGTGGAGTGTTGGTTTAGCAGCTATGGTGAGTGGTGTCAAAGGGTCTGGTAGAATCGGATGGGATAAGGGTGGGAGGGATGATAAGGTTAGGCAAAGCAAAGTAATGGTTACGGTGAGAAACTGCATTTTGTTTTTCAGTGGTAGGTTGAAACTGCTCTGCGGTGGCCACTAGTGGCTGAAAAAATATAAGGAGCTGATTGGAAAGTAGGCTGATTGGTTTATGAGCTCACGAGGTCAGTGCTATAAAAGGAGGAGCTCACCAAGGGTGGTGGTGGGGGCGGTGGGGAGCCTGCGCATAGCGCAGGCAGGGGCTAGAGCTCCGTGAAGAAGTAGCTGAGATGGCTACCTGTTGGCGCTGGATTCCATGGTCCACGGGGTGATCCCGGTTGCTGTGGGGAGGGCTGGGGACAGCTTGCCCTCTCAACCACACTTCTGCAGGGGAAGAAAGGCTGCTATAAGTACAGGTAGGCAGGTAGGAAGGAGGAGCTTCTGGCTGAATTAATGCGTTGCAAGTTCATTTAGCACTTCATAGACTGTCTAGGTGCTTTTTACTTTTACATGCAGCAAAATTGCAAAATTGTGCCCCCTTCCCCTTAGCCTTTTGCCGCCTGGGGCTTGTGAAGGCTACACTCATGCAGGGTTGCTCAGTTCACCCCTTGGTGTGCAAATACCAAAACCAGCTCCCTTACCCTTTGCTTATGCCTTCTACGTTCCCACTTGAATATCAAGGCAGCAAATAAACCCAGATTCCCCTTACAAGCAGGTTTACTTGAGTAAAAGTTACAGGTAGGTTTGAGGCAAATTCCCCTTACGAGCAGATTTAACAACAGATTTCAGGCAGGGTGCTGTGCACTACACCACTGACAGAAAGTTTAAAAATACACCATAGTAAAAAGGCACCAAATTTGAAAAAGCAGTGACACAGTTGAGCTCCATGAAGAAGCAGCTGAGATGGCTACCTGTTGGCGCTGGATTCTGTGGTCCTCGGGGAGGATCCCGGTTGCTGTGGGGAGGGCTGGGGACAGCTTGCCCTCTCGACTGCACTTCTGTTGGTGCTGGATTCCGTGGTCTGCAGGGGGGGATCCCGGTTGCTGTGGGGAGGGTTTAGTGAGATTTATAAGTCGTCTCCATCAGAAACTGTTGAGAAAGGATGGAAAGACTAAAGAAGAAGTTGGCCCATGAAACAGGCCAGGGAGATAATGGCTGTGACCAGCCTACTCTCTTTAAGAATGCGAGTGAAACCACTGGATCAAAACTAGCCACCCCTGACAAGGGTGAATCTTTGCAAGGTAAACAAACTAGTGAACTGGTTGAGACACTGGTATCGGTCAAAAAACTGAAGAAAACTAAACACACAGCACCTCCTACTGGAAAGAAAAAGGGGACTTCTGGTAAGAAAAGTGATATGCCTACAGCTGAGGCCATCATTCAGGCATTTAAGGTAATTCAGACTCTCCAGGGGAAGGTTCCAGTTTCACAGACACCGGTTTAATCCTTGGTTTCACAACCAGTAGCACTGGTTCTCTCCTCACTCCCTGAAATACAGGAGTATGAGGAATACGAAGACTATGACGAGGATAATGGGGAACCCATTGAGCCTGAGCAATAATCTGAGTCTCCACCAGGTGTATCTGAGGATTTCTCCTCACATTTTACTTTTGTGAAAAAAATGCTGAATGCTCTAGATATTGCCATTAATGAAGCGGTAGAAGATGAGGAGAAGGTGGAATACCTCAAACTCATGGATCTTACACTAACAAAGAAGCTGTCGCTTCCCATAAATAAATTCTTCAAAATGGATATTTTGAAGATATTATAAACCCCTAACACTGTTTCACCCCTTGACAAAAGGGCCAATAAGAAATATCAGTTGGACAGGGAAGGGGCAGAATTCTTATTTTCCCATCCTGATCATCAGGGTGTTGTGCATACTGCAGCCTGTGATAGGGAAAAGGTACCTTTGACATCTCACCTTCCAGACAAGGATTCCAGGAAGATTGACAGCATGGCTAAAAAGGACTATCTGTCAGCTTCTTTGTTTATTAGGCAAGCTAATGTGTGCATTGAGCAGGACTACTTTTCATTTCATAGAGACAAGGTAATCCTTAGAACCAATAGGGAATTCCTTCCTAAAGTGGCCTCTGGTTTCCATCTGAACCAGTCCATTACTTTACCGGTATTTTTCACTGAGCACTCTTGCTCAGGTGAATGCAGACTCCATAGCCTTGATGTCAAGAGGGCTTTGAGCTACTACATGACTCACACTAAGAAACATAGGCAGAACAGACTGCAACTGTTCCTGACTTATGGAGATGTGGGTAAAGGTAAACCAGAATCTAAAAGAATTACCTCTCGGTGGATAGTCCACATGTATTCAGTTTCCATTACTCAGAAGCTGGAAAGGAGCCCCCAGTAAGGTCCACTACATAAGGGGCATGGCTGCTACTATAGCAGCTGCCAGGAATGTCCCATTACAGGAATTCTGCAAAGCAGTTACATGGAGAACAGTAAACACTTTCACAAAGCATTACTGTTCGGACACCCAGTCCGGGAGTGATGCTAGATTTAGCACAGCAGTTCTGCAGAGTCTGTTTCCAAGGTAGGTTCTGTGCCCATCTCCAAAGGTATTGCTTCTTAGTCTGCAAGACATATGAATATTGAGGAACACCTTGGGTTAGAAGAAAAATTACTCACCTTAGTAATCTTGTTTCTTCCATGGTATTCTTCAATATTCATAATTCTCCCACCCTGCCTCCCCTTCTAGAACCAGTGGCCTCTGCATTTCCAACTACATAACTGTATGAAAGAGTGCCACACACTGGTCTAGTTATATTTTTTGAGCCCCACTGGGCATTGTTTCCCTTCATCAAGTTATTTTGATATTTTGAAGTGTTTTCCTCTATTGGGGGCTAGTTAAGGTTAGTGTTTAAGTTATAATTATTATTGTTATTATTATTGCTATTTTCTTTATCAAGGAGTATAGGACTTTAAGTGTGAGTTGTCAGAATAGATGTAGGATGGACCTTTCCTTGCAGGCTCTCTATGAAATCTGAGGTGTTATAGAACGCGACAGTTAGTAAGGGCAGCATTTAAACAGGGGCACAAGCCAATGATGGGTTCCATCATTTACATACGTTCATTCTCCTAGCAGTTCTACTCAGAAGGCTGTCTGCAAGAGTTATGAATATTGGAGAATACCTTGAAAGAAACAAGATTACTAAGGTGAGTATTTTTTTTCCAGCCTCTTGTCATGATCCCTTGTTCTAGAACATCTCATTTTCTGAAAGATGCTATACTTCTGTACCTTATTTATGCCCTTGATATATTTAAAAGTCTCTGTCATATCCTCCCTCTCTCTAATCTCCTGTGGGGTATACACATTGAGGTCCTCCAATCTCTCCTCATATGATTTCTGGGGCAGACCTTACAAAATTTTTGTTGCCCTTCTCTGAACTGCTTCTCCCTGTCTATGTGCTTACATAGATGTGGCCTCCATAACTGGATACAGTACTCCAGATGGGGTCTCACCAATGATTTGTACAATGGCATTACCACCTCCTTTCTTCTGCTGGTGATACCTCTCCCTTTGCACTCCCAGTACCCTACTGGCTCTCCCCACAGATTTGGCACATTGTTTGGCCACCTTTGGGTCATCTGATATGCTTACTCCCAGATCCCTTTCCTGTTTGGTGTCCCTCAGTATTCCCTCTCCATCATGTAAGCCTCCCCTGGGTTCCTGTGCCCCAAATGCATGATTTTGCACTTCTTTGCATTGAATCTTAGCTGCCACACCCTTGGCCATTCCTCTAGTTTACCTAGGTCCCTCTTCATTTTTCCACCCCTCCTGGAGTGTCTACTCTGTTGCAGATCTTAGTGTCATCTGCAAAGAAGCATACCTTTCCTTTCAACCCCTTTGCAATGTCACTTATGAAGACGTTAAATAAGACTGGCCCCAGAACTGATCCCTGTGACAACCTGCTGGTCACCATCCTTTCCTTGGATTGAGCTCCATTTACCACCACCCTCTGTGTTCTATCCCTTAACCAATTTGTAATCCAGTTTTTTGGGACCCATTCCCAGGCTGCCTACCTTGTTTACAAGTCTCTTATGAAGAATGGTGTCAAAGGCCTTGCTGAAGTCCAGGTAGGCCACATCCACCACTCCCCCCAACCCCTGATCCACTTCCCTGGTCACCCAGTCAAATAAATCTACTGGATTTGTTTGACATGACCTTACAACGGTGAATCCGTGCTGCCTCAGATAATGTGCTTTGCTGAATTCAAGATGTTCCACAATCCTTTCTTTTAGCAGTGATTCCATTATTTTCCCTACCACAGAGGTCAGACTGACTAGTCTGTAGTTTCCAGCCTCCTCCCTGCTCCCACTTTTGCATAGAGGGACTACATCTGCTCTCCTCCTGTCCTCTAGAACCACTCCTGTTTCCAGTGATTCATTGAACAGGGCTGCCAGTGGTGCTGCCAGCACCTCACAAAGCTGGTTCCGTGTCATAACACAGAATACAGAACAGCAACTCACAAGTCAGCGAGTGCACATCACTGAAAACGGCGATGTGCACTATAGCGCCCAACAGCAATGGCCAATGTTGCTATATTTACCAAATAACAAAAAGGCTACTACTTGTTTTATGTGGGGTGGCATTGCCACACGCACACCCCCTAATTTAATATAATCGACTCCAGGAAGGGGTTGATATTGGGGAAGGGGGCAAACTCGGGAGTGGGTTACATTGGGGACACACATGTTGGCAGAGAAAAAACAGCAGGCGGGACCCCACAGATGGGGGAACAATGTTGGGAGGGCTGGGTAATGGAACAGATATCAGAAGTAAATTAAAGTACACAACTCTAAAAAACAAAAGAAATGAATTTACCTGCAGAGGCTCTGAACCCAGGTCATCCACTACAAAGGCGGTTGCCTTAACTGCCACACCACACAGCCAGCTCAGTAGCTGCTTGCCAAACAAAGAAAGACAAACCCTTCCAGAAACCCTTCCACCTACATCACAACCCTAGGCACTCAACTTCACTGTAGTAATAATACCACATAGCTATTAGCACTGTGCCATCTTAACATTCGCTATTTTGATGGCACTCTTATTCCCATTGCTCAAACTCAGTCTCTAACTTAACATGCTACTCCCAAAGCTTCTAAAATGTTTTAGGATGCATCCCATCTGGTCCCATTGCCTTGTCCACATTCAGTTTTGCCAGTTCCCGTATAACTCTCTCCTCTATAAATTGACTGATGTCCACCTCCCTTTCCTTATTGCTTCTGTCACTTAATTGTGGTACCTCACCTTCCTCCTCTTCTGTGAATACTGAGAAAAAAATATTTGTTCAGAATTGTTGCTTTTTCCAAGTCCCCTTCTGCACACTCCCTTTCTTCTTTAAGTCTTACAATCCCACCCCTCGTGTTTCTCTTTTCACTAAAGTACCTATCAAAAGTCTTGTCTCCTTTCTTTACTGCCTGGGCTATTTTTTCTTCCGTTTGTGCCTTTGCACTCTTGACTGCCTTCCTTACTTCCCTCTGCTTGTTCAGCTACACTACCCTGTCCTCCTTCTGTGTTTCCTTGTACTTCCTGAAAGCCAACTTTTTTGCTCTTACCTTTCCAGCCACTTCCTTTGAGAACCATAATGGTTTTCTTTTTCTCTTGCCTTTGTTTATTTGCCTAACACAAAGGTTTGTTGTGTCCACTATGGCTCCTTTTAGATGGGCCCACTGTTCCTCAACTCCCCCTCAGTCCTCCGTCCTTGCTAGGACTTTCATGAGACATACCACCAACTTTGCACAGTCTGCCCTCTTGAAGTCCAGGACCCTCACTTTTGTGTTGCTTGACTTTGCCACTGGACTCATACTGAACCACACCGTGCGGTGGTCACTGGACCCCAGGTGTCCACTGATCATGACATCTGTAATTCTGTCCCCGTTGATAAGTACCAGGTCCAAATTTGCACCCACACAGGTGAGTTCTAGCACTAGCTGCCTGAGGCATGCTCCCTGAAGAGATTCCAGTAAGTCTCTGCTTGGCTGAGGCTGTGGCCGGTATGCTTCGATGAACATCTGACAGATTGAAATCATCTACTAGCAGCACTTCCACTTTAGTTGCCATCTTATGGATGGATTCCACTAGAACCTTGTCCAACTCTTCCCCTTTTGCTGGAGGTCTGTAGATCACTCCTTTGTGAACAGAAGTGCCACTGCCCATCTCCAGGGTGACCCACAGGGCCTCTGCCCCCGAGCAATCCCTGTACCTCAGTTGCTGTTATACCCTCCCTGACATAAAGAGCTACCCTCCTCCCTTTTTACCCTCCTTGTCTTTCCTAAATAGAGTATAACCTGGTATAGCTACATCCCAGCCATGGTTCCCATTATACCATGTCTCAGTGATAGCGACAATGTCCAGATCAGACTCTGCCATCAAGGCCACCAGATCCGGGATTTTATTTCCCAGGCTTCAAGCAATTTGCACACATGGCCTTCCATATTTTGTTACTTCCCCTCCTGTCATTCCCCCCTTTTATCCTCATGCCTTTCCTCACTACCCCCCTGCCTTTAGTCCCCTTATTTTGTCTCTACCATTCTACATTTTCCTAGTTTAGTTACCAATGGTGATTTCCAAACCTTAGAGTCCTCTCTGCAGACTACATTAACCTGTGGGGGTGGGCAGTTCGAGTCTCCCTACTTCATTCCATCACCCTCCTTGGCTAGTTCAAATGCTTGTCAATGAAGCATTTAAACCACTCACTAAGGACAATGCTCCCCTCCCTGAATGGATGCAGGCTGTCACCCTTGTAAAGGCCCACATCCCTCCAGGTGGATCCCCAGGCCCCAGTGAAGCCTAAACTCTTCTCTCTGCACCAGTTCTGGAGATCCCTATCCTCCCCTTGCCATGGACAGGCAGCACCTCTGAGAAGGTCATGAAGCTTGCTACCTGCCCAAGGCCCCTTCCAAAATCACTGAACTCCTCCTGCACTCCTCCTTTCCCTACCTTGTCCCTAGCCAGGTCATGTCCCTACATGGACAATGACATCCAGCTCCCACCTCCCTGCTGCTGTCCTAGTGATCCTCTAGATCTGCTCTCCATGCCTCCGATCTGTGCCTCCCAGCAGGCACTTAACCTCCCTCTCCCTCTGCTACCAGATTCCAGCTCCACTCCCCAAACTATGGAGTCCCTCACCAGTAGTTGCTTCCTCCTCCTTTGTGGTCCTCTGCTACCCCCCCTTGAGGTCTCCACCCTGCGCCTCCACATATGACCCCACTGCTACTTCAGGTGCCTCTGTGGGACTGTCCCGCCCAGCCAACGTGACGTTGTAGTTCTGTAGTGGTATGGGATTTGGGATGTGCCTATGCTCCACCACCCTAACCCTCCCCGAGCCCACAGCTGTCCATCTGTTCCTCCTTCCTGGCATCCTCTGAGGAAGCAGTGGTGGACTTCGTGGTCTCTGAGTAGGGGAGTTGGTCCTTCAAACCCAAGTCAACTTGGCCTAAAGGCTGGTAACCTCCTTCCTCAGCCCAGAGAGATGCCTTCAGATGGGGCTGCACCACAGTCTTCAGAAGATCACCCTGAAGACTGCCACCACACAGTCACTGTATTGCACCACTCCTATCATAGTTACACCTTGTATGTAGACCTGACCTGCCCCACCTGCCAGTTCCACACTACAATTGTAAGCACCCTCTGGGTGCTTACTAGTTAAATTTTGATTGCTAGGAGATAGTTAGGCAGAGAGAAAGAGAGAGAGAGAGAGAGAGAGCTAGTGGCTCAACTGAGTATGGGATGTGGTGCTGCTTGCAGGTGGGGACCTTCTGTAGAGGGTATAAATAGCAGGGGACTTTGGTGCCAAGGGGAGATATTGGGAGATCGAGGGAGAGAGCTGGAGAGAGAGAAGACCTGGCAGATTTGGGTGCCTAAGTTTGGTCGGACGGCCATGGTTGGGATTGGGTGGTCCACTTGCCACCCCAGCCCTCCACCCTTGAAGACCCACATGATGGAAAAGCGACAGTCCAGATTCAGTAAAAGAGGAGCAATGGAGCAAAGAAATGGAGCAGTAGAAGGCGCCTGTTGGTGCATTTGGGAGCCAGATCCTGGAGAGAAGAAATGAAAAGGGAGACCCGTCAAGTGAACTTCGGCACCTTGGTAGGGTAAGCACTGATAGGACCTAAAAGAACCAAAAGAAAGATAGATTACCCATGAGTAGTTCAGCTATTGGGTCAGAATGGTTTACTGTGGGTGGGCCCACGATGGCAAATAGGGCCTGGGGTGTGGCTTGGAAGTGGCAGCCTTGCCATTGAGGGTGTAGCGGTGGCACAGTTACCCCAATTCCCCAGGTTGTGAGGCCACAGCAGAGTTGGGACCCATGGTGTGAGCTGCTTGTGGAGGCAGGGAAAGTCCATTTTGGGGAGTAATGTTTGGGACCCCAGTGGGGCAGCAGTCTGTTGGGTGATTTGTGTGGCACTGGCAGAAGCCCCCCGATGAGTCAGTTCAGAGGTCAGAATCACTGCATGAGCAGAGCATGCTGGTTAGGACTGGGATCAGGTCCTGGGCTCGCACTACCCCAGAATAAGGCCCAGCCACCAGCCAAGGCATCAGCAATTGGATCTCTGAAAGGGTTCTGGAGGTTTGGTTCTTGCTATAAGTACATCAATTGAAAAGTATGAAACTTAAGAACTAAAAGGGAAAGAAAAGTTTGCTCCATTAATAAATAGCCCCTGAGTGGAGAAGGTATAAGAGCAGGCTGTGGAACTGAATTGAAGAGAATGAGAAGGTTTGGGACAGTAGAAAGGGCTCATGCTGTCATAAGCCAGAGTGAAGGTCTAGGAATAAAACAGCCTGAAGAGAGAGCAAAGGGGAAGAAATGCAATTGCTGCAGAGAGAGAGAGAGAGAGAGAAGAGAGAGAGAGAGAGAAAGGAATGAGATACGAGTCTGTGAATTGTTTCAATATTAAGCTACCTCACTTAGGGGCCTTTTCAATCCTAGCAAATGCTGCCAAAAATTCTAGCCTTTTCGTCTGAAGGGAGATTTGCATGAAATAAATAGTGTGTTAGCACAAGAGACTGTTGCGGTGGATGTCCCAGCTATGTCTGAGAAAAGAAATCCACAGTTTAATACCCCCTGCTGTATGGAGTAGCTGTTATTGTTTTTTCAAGTTTAATTAAATCGTTTTGCATTTTGATTCTGGAGTGGACAATGAACTTACTCAAAATGACAGTGCATGCCTGTGTTTCCTAACAAACATTATCCCTACAGGTGGAGAGATCTGCAGTAAGAATGGAACCAGCTTCCCCATTTTGTGACTCCCAGTCCAAAGGGATTTGGGTGTTGTCCGTGGTTGTTTAGAGCAGTGGAGAGCAGCATAATGCAAGGAGCAACCAGAAAATGAACAGTAACTATTCTATTGTCAGTGTTTTTGTGGATTTGGAATATGATGGAACACAGTTTCCCTGTGGTCAGTTACGTAGTGTTTCATGCCTTAGATGAGAGACTGGTGCATTTACCCGTGCGTCTGGCTTGTGCAGATGGAGCTGTACCTTATCCAAATTATGCCATAGCTCCCTATGTGGAGAATTGGGGCTGTCTAGGTGTTCCTGTCCCTAGAGAAAGACTAGATTCCTTATCAGGAGCACTGGCATGGGAGGAGATGGGGTGAGTACTGTGGGATCTAGAAGGGGGGAATGAAGGGAATGGCAACAGATGTCTGCCCAACCTTCCTGTGCAGGGGGATTCACATGTCTCCCAGTAGCACTGGGAGAGACTTTGAGGGGGACCAGTCTCCTGGTGCAACTCTGCCTACTCACCCTGGTGACCCCCTTCAAGGTTGTGGAATCACAGGAACTGGGTCTGGAGGCATCTGTGAGTATTTATTCTACCTATTCCTCTACCTATCCTACCCTAGATCCCCAGGATGCAGAAAATATTCCTCCTTTAGAGATATGCTCCTCTGATTCTGGGAATAACTAGATGTTATCCCCGGCCGCTGTTGGATTTGTGTAATTGAAGACGTGAATGGATGGAGTCCAAACGCCCAAAACACCCCAATGTGTTTGACTACAAGTTTAGCCCCTGGCTGCAGAAAGGTACCGCTGCAGAATTAGGAAGGCTAGGTGAGATCCAGTGTTCTCATGCAGAATGTTGGATGATAGAGCATGTTAAGCAGGATTACAGTGCTTTTGAGTACTCATATATGACGGAAAACATTTGGGATACTATTGAAGAGAATCGAGAGGCATGGATGTTCCAAAAGTCTGTAAATTCTATGATGGTTCATGAGGAATTAGATTATCAGCGTCTACAATCAACGAGAAATAAACTTTTTCGAAGAGCAAGGAGGCTGTATAATTTTTTGATTTGGACTGGTGTTACTCTCTTTAAGACATTTGTGTTACATTACCCCTACAGGTGAAGAGATCTGCAGCAAGAATGGAACCTGCTTCCCCATTTTGTGACTCCCAGTTGCTAAGATCCAAGAACCCAGGTAACGAGTTAGCTTTGCTTCAGATGCTTTGGACTGTGTTGCTTATGTTTGTGAAGTGCCCATCTCCCATTTATTAACACCTGGATACCCCTAGACAGGAAGGGGGCCTTGCACGATAATGAACCTACAGGTTAACAACTCCCCTTCCTTTTTTTTGCCTCTCTCCTCTTCCCTTTTACTACCTGCATATGCTATCTAACTTTGCCTAATCAAGTCAATTTCTAAACCCCGATACAGTGTTCAAATCCTCTAATGTCCTGCTAACAACTCCCAGATGTCCTGTTTAGCCCCCCCCCTTACAGCCACCACTTCTCCACCTCTGATTTGTTCTGGTGAAACTGCCCTTCCTGTCCCACAGGAAGTATCTGTTGTCAATCAATCCTGGTACCCATAAGATTGGAACTGGCTCCAGGTGGGTGGATGGAGAGGTGGGTGAGTAGAAGGGTAGAGGAGTGGAGGGGTGCTTGGGAGGGCATTTCCAACTTTAAGGAGAGTAACTGCCTTTTCCTACCTCTTCGTCACCTGCTGTTCTAAAAAAAAACAAGCTGGTCTCCTGTTTAAAACAAAAAGAACACCACAAAAGCTACTATCAGCATTCTTGCTCTTTTTCCCCTGCTTGTCTCTTACTATAGAAAACTAATCAGCTGCTTCCTTGACCTTGCTCTTCTTATTTCTCACTATCTCAGTTACAATTTGGATACATATGCAAGCAAGCAAAACAGTGCTTGGACAATAGGTTCTACAGATGATTTCCTACATGCAAAACCAATGTGACACAGAATATAACCCTGGATATAAAATATGACCTTGCAGACTAGCTGGCTCCAAACTGGTCCCTGTACTGCAATGTGGCTCCCCCCCTTAGAGATCCCCCCACTGCTTGTGGCACCCCAGTGCTAAATTAGATGTGGGAAGCACCATGCTGCAGATATGGATCAAATCAGAGGGTGGAGGTATGGGTGCCAGTCATAGGTGTGACTGGAGAAAGGAGGCATATTTGGTTGAAAACTATAGTCCTTTTCCAGTATCCTGTGAGACAGCCTCTTAAATTCACTAAGCTTGCTGGGGAGCATGCCATCTTGTTAAGAGTGGTATTGTGGGTTGCATACATCTCATCAGTATGAACTGCTTGGCCTCCGTCAGTGCAGCCAGCAACCACTGCCTGTGTTGTCTGAAGAGCCTACACGAGTGTGCAGATATTGTCTGTGCCCAGTTTTCTTTTCATAAAACCACCTTGCACTTGATGGATGAGGTATTCCAGTGCCTTCTCCAATTGTGACACTAGGGCTTTCAGCAGCATTTTAATATTGGCCAAAATCAGGGGAAGGGGCTGGTATTTAACATAGTACAGGGGATTGCTAGAGTGCTTAGGGAACAGTGTATTGATGGTTTTATTCCTAGTGGGAAAAGTGCGGTACATGACTGCACTTCCTGAAGTGTTGTAAGAGGGGATAATATCTGATTAGGCATCAGTAGGTCTGCAGTGAAACTGTCCTTCACTGGGGCCTAGCCTCTGGCCAGTGCTGTTAGGACCTGGCAGTGCTCCTGCTCTAAGAGTTGGCATTCTAGTTCCCTAACTGTTGCATCAGGTAGGTCGGGTATAGTGGTGGGCAAAGTGACCTCAATTTGCTCTGCGAAGTGATTTATGGAGCCAAGGCGAATTCATGAAGTACTCCGCAATGTGAAGCAGAATAATTCACGTTATGATGGGTACCAAAATGACAATTGAAAACTGACTTTGTATTACTCCACCTTCCCATACCACTACTCCACCAATTTTTAAAATGAAGTGCATTGAAAACAATGCACCCCGCCTCACTGCCTTTGTTTTTAAGCTCCGGCTACTAATTTTGCAGTGATTCATGGGATTTCAGGTCACATGAGCTCTATATTGATCTGCACAGCCTGAGTTCATGGAAGTGTGTGTAGGAAGCTGTAGGAGACAGTGTGCTCTGAGAGCTGTCTATGATTCAAACCTTCTAAAAGCTCATTAAAAAGCCTTTTTGAGTATTTTTTGCTCAAACTTTAGTTCATCAGTTGTGTAGGAAATCCCCCTGTGCTCATATCATCGAGCATTTTTGTTTGTGTGTGGATT
The DNA here is from genome assembly GCA_016271365.2 of Neoceratodus forsteri. Lineage (NCBI taxonomy): Eukaryota > Metazoa > Chordata > Ceratodontiformes > Ceratodontidae > Neoceratodus > Neoceratodus forsteri. The sequence goes on along the minus strand of CM028129.1, from coordinate 1,395,229,891 downwards.
TTGAATGTTAATGTACAATATTGAGCCTGTGTAGTAAGATACAGTGAAAGCGTGCTTTGGGGAAGGGGCGTATCTGTGGAGGAGGTGGATTTAAGTTGGAGAAATAGAGAGTTCTTTGTTTTTTGATTATATTTTTGTTATACAACTGACTGTGTTAATAATTGTTGAAATGTTCTTGCTGATTGTGTGTTGTGTGGATCTGGTGCAGTAGTTCATAATTTCAGGTTGTTTACAATACGTGGCATATTACTGAACTTTTCAATTTGCTACGCATTACTTGTAGACAAATTGTGTGTGTGTGTGTGTGTGGTGCTGTGTGACATCAAATAATGCACCTTTTTTTGTGCTACAGTGTAATTGCAGGCTCAGCAGTGTGAACCTGCTATCCACTGCAGCTGCGTGATTTTGTACTGCCATTGTGTTATCTTTTCTTTGTTTTGATACTTGCACTGCTGTAAAAAACTGCAGTCAGTTCTCCCACCCTCCACTGGCAAAAGAAATTGTTTTCCAGACTAGACTGTTTGTGACTTCAGCACCACTGGTTAGTTAAAGTGTCATTTTCACTTGTAAATTTACATCTGTATCTGTTGCTGAAGTCACAGTTGCTTTTTGGTTTTTTTGGCTTCACATCCAGTGTTCCCCCACCCAGAGTGAACGTTCCAAAATCTAAATGTGTTGCGAATATTGTTGTTGATCCCCCAAAATGCCCACAAAGAGATGTGCAAGCAAGGTTCTCTCCATGGCACTGCTGCCAGTGATACGATTGTCTGTGGGCGTGGTAGTACACAGACAAAGAAGTGCATTGCTGATGTGAGGAAAGGTATTTCTCCTGCAGTGTGTTTTACAGCCCAGTCAGTAGCTTAACTCAAAGTTGGAGGAGATGATGTTGTCCCAGCAGGTGGTGTTAGTGCAGTTGCTGGTGGTGGTAGTATGAGTATTGCTGCTTCAAGTTCCACTTCTAACCAGTGTACTGTGTCCAAAAATATAGTGGAGTGTGAAGCAGTGCAAGTGAGTGGCAGTGTAGATGATGTCATACTTCCCAGTAACATCCCAGTAACTGAACATGAGGATTCTGATAATCATATCATTGATAGCATACAATGTGACATTTCTTCAATCGCGGTTCGGGTCACACATTTTCCATGCAGTGATTCACAGTGTGGTGAAAAAATATCAGATAATAGTGGTGTTGATGATGATGACGAATCTGATGATGATGATGTTGCTATGGTTGCAACATGCAGTCCACATGCCAGCATCCAAGCAGAAGATGTGGATGTGGGTGATGTTGATGAATACGATGATGTAAATGACCCCAGTTGGGAACCGGAGAAAAAAGAAAATCAAAGTGGCTGTGTCTGGGACTGTTTGCATTAATCCCCCCCCCCCAAAAAAGCTTATGATTTACCAGTTTCAGTTGATGATGAGGATGATAAAGACTCAGTAATAATGATAGGTAGTCGTGGTGGTCAATTACAGTCCAAGTGTATTCTGTCCCGAAAATCACGTAGCACCCCCCCACCATCACTTCATGGCTTAAAAGAATGGAGTCCAATAAGCAGCATCGCAGACATGTTAAAGGTGAGCATCACAGTCCCTTGTTTGGGATTTTTTTTTTTGTGCAAGATGCAAATGATGAGTCAGTTGCAATCTGCCAGGTTTGCCATGTGCGTGTGAGTCGAGGTAAAAAAGGGGAGCCATCTGGGGTACAGGAGAACAGCATACGCATCTTCAGAATAGGCACATGGCACTGTTGACCCAGCAAAAGATGGAAGCTAATACCACAGTGGTGTGTTCACCCTTGTCATCAACCATAACGAGCATGTTATCCCCTTCCGTGACTGTTAAATCCAGTAGTAAACTAAATGTGCACAGTAGTGAGGAAATAACAGCAGAGGATTACTACAGGCATGATGAGGTGGAGGAGCATAATGATTTTGAACTGTTGTCCAGTGCTGGTGGGAGTAGCAGTTTTGGTGGTGGTGGTGGTGAATGCAGTATGTCTAGTGCAAGTGGTACACCAACCCTGGTTGGTAAATCTGGCAAAATAACTGCATTTGTGGGTTTGTCATCATCACCTGTGCAACCGTCTTCACCAAACGTCCACACTCCACCCCCTGCCATTCACAGAGCAGAACCATTTGCCATCACACCCTGTGTAAAATGTTTAAGTCAACCCACATTACAGAGTGTTTTTGTGCATAAGCTGAAGTACCCACCCAGTCCTACAATGTCACATGAACTTAATTATGCTGCAGCTGAACTTCTGGCAATTGATCTTTTGCCCTTCTCCTTTGTGGAGAATTCTGGGTTCTGGTGGTTTGCTGCACGTGCCTGTCCAAAATGGAAAGTCCCATCCAGGACATAATTTTCGATCCAGTGCTATCCCCAGGTTGTACCATACTGTGTCTGACTCAGTAAGACATACCCTTCAACATTCCTCCTCTCCATTCATTCATTTAAGTATGGATATGTGGACAAGTGGCAGAACAGTGGGGAGTTCATATTTGTGTATAACTGCACACTTGGCGCAGGTGCCTGGGGTTGTTTGTGATGTTGGTAGTGTGAATAATAAGCGCAGTAAGGTGGAGTGTCATGTTAGCAATCTTCCAGGAATTCGACAGCATGCAACGATTGCTATGCACAATGTGACCTATTCACACACTGGTGAAAACATGTTGGATATGGTACTGACTGAAACTGACAAGTGGCTGAACTTCTTGTCCCTGAGAGCTGGGTTCATAGCAAGTGACAATGGGTCAAATGAGGTGAAACGCATCACGAATGGTGGCTTTTTTCATGTTCCATGCATGACCCATTGTTTAAATCTTGTGGTGCAGGCATTTCTGCAGCACCCTGTTGTAAAGTAAATGCTGACAGTTGCACGTCATATCTGTTCTCACTTTTCACGATCTGCAAAGGCCCGTGACCAGCTGCGGCAGTTGCAGATGTGAAACCGCCTCCCTCAGCACCGCTTGAAGATGGAAGTTGTCACCCAGTGGAAATCCACTTTATACATAGCAGAGAGGTTGTATGAACAATACGAAGCCATCTCAGAATATCTTGTGATGCACACTAGCCGTGACAGTTCCGGGGGCCTCCATGTCTATGATGACTGAACAGTGGCACCTCTTGGACACTGTAATAATAATTTTGCAGCCTTTTGAACATGCCAGACAGGCAGTAGTGGCGAGTCTGCCTCCATTAGCCAATCAATTCCACTGCTGCAGGTGTTGAGGCAGATATTGGTAAATGTACAGCATGGCTTTGATGTTGCCGGAGACGGTGGTAGCAGTATGTTGCTGAAACACATGCTGACAGTATTCGACCAGAATCGTCACATTTTGAGCATTCAGCATAGTGACAACTTTGCCATAGCAACAATGCCAGACCCACAATACAAACATGGAATTGCCTCAGTACTGGAGAGAGGGCCTGAATAGGTAAAAAATGTCAGTGGGCAACTGGTGCACTTGGTTCATGTGGCACAGAAGTCACATGCCAAGGTCAGTAAACCTCAGCAGCATAATCAGACTGAAGGTGCACCTGGAGGAGTATCAAGCATATCCTATAAGGGGAAGGGGACTGCTGTTCCAGGTGGTCTGACATCCAAAGCGGTTGGCATCAACCCACTTTGGGAGGCATTGTCCCAAGTGGGGATTTGTGAAATAAATAATTCCATAGAACAGGATGTTGCATCAACCACTAGACTTACTGTGGCACAGAGAATGGTTGAGTCATATTTGTCTGAAAACAGGCATCTGTCAATAACTGATGATCCTCTTTTGTACTGGAGCAGAAAGGTCAGTGAATGGCCAGAGTCGACTGCAGTGGCACTGAAGTATCTCACATGCCCACCCTCCAGTGTAAGTGTCGAGAAGGTATTCAGCTCAACAGGTGCAATAGTTAGGGATCATCAGACAAACCTCTCTCCTGCAAATGTTAGTTTGCTAACATTCATAAAAATGAATGAGAGGCACATACCAGCACAGACTGCAACCTCGGTATTTGTACCCTGGCCTAGTCATGGTGGTTTTGGTGCTGTAGAAATGGACCATCCTGGTGGCACTGGCAGTGGCAGCATGAAATGGCCTACCACTAATGTAGATGATGACACAATGGAGAAAGAATTTCCCAGTGGTCAGACTTCAGACATAGATGACTGTGAGGGCAGCTTTCTTTATGAGGATGATGAAGTGGTTAACGTTGGCAGGTTTTAACTGAAATTGTTAAAAGGCGTTATGATACATGTTTTCTTTTTTGTGACTTTGTGTGCCCCCCTAGACCACCACCACCACGAGGACCGATGTTAGCCACTGCCACCACAGAGAATGACTTTGTGTATCCCCCTGGACCACCACCACCAGGACCGATGTTAGCTACTGCCACCACAGAGAATGACTTTGTGTGCCTCCCTGGACCACCACCACCAGAACCGATGTTAGCCACTGCCACAATAGAGAATGACTTTGTGTGCCCCCCCCAACCACCACCACCAGGACCGATGTTAGCCACTGCTAACACCACCACCAGATGCAGGAAGATGTCACAAGGAATGCCATCATGTGCTGCAGCTATCACCACCAGCACCCACCACCAGTGTCAGTAGTTGTTTCAGTCGATGACCATGACTATCATTACCAACCAGACTCAAGAAGGATACAGATGAAATCTGTGAAGAAGTAACCAGATAAGAAACCATTAATGAGACCTACCAGCAAATATGCTTCCCCCCAAACAAAATACTTACCTTCATTGTCTTGAGAGTTATCCATTTCCAATTTCAATTTAAAAAGTTCTCATCAAGCACTGGAATGTACACACCAACAGTATCTGAGACCTGTGATACAAAACAATACAATGAGTACATGTCTACTCTATATACATCAACCCCCCACCTAAAAAATACAAAAAAATATATATCAACTCACCAAGGCTACTATTAGTGTACAGATAAAGGGCACCCTTCCATCTGGTTGAGATGATCGGATTTGCATTGCATTTCTGGGAATCGCAGCAGACATTGGACCAGCAACAGTTTGCTGATGGTCATCATTTCATTGTGACAGGACTTTGTATGTTGTATAAAGCTCCCATTTCATTTTGTTACCACATGTCAATTTTCTGCACACAAGACGGATGCATTTTGGGGATGCATAAAAAATCTGGGGTCTCTGTGAGGACACTTTACTCCTAACTGCATGCGCAATAAATTTTGGGGGACTTTGTATGTGGTGTAACACTCCCATTTCACTTTGTTACCATTTGTTAATTTTCTGCACAGAAGACAGATGCATTTTAGGGATGCAGAAAAAATCTGGGGACTCTGTGTGGACACTGCACACATGACTGCATGTGCAATAAATTCTGGGGGACTTTGTATGTGGTGTAATGCTCCCATTTCACTTTGTTACCACTTGTCAACTTTCTGCACACAAGACAGATGCATTTTGGGTGTTGTGATTGTGAGCACATAATGTCATACTTAAATTATAAATTAAAGCAGCATTGCAAGAATGTGGTGACAATTTTGACCTATACTTTTTTTATGCTATTTTATATAGCCAGCCACTAGTTACCTCCTGACTTGTATGATACCCTTCCTTTCATAATTTGTGTTTGCTTTACTACTTTTTCTCAAGTCTGAAAAAAAAAGTACACCTTTCAATATTGTTCTGACAAGGTTTTTATCACTATTTGCAGCTGTTTTTCAATAAATATTGTTCTGTGAGGTCATAAAACACTGCCTGCTGCATAACTGTTAATTTTACAACAGAAGTGATATATAACAACTGATGGAGAAAAGCAGTGGAAAATACAGTCAAAGACCTGGTCCACACCGTATTAAAAGAAGTGCTTCTTTTATTATTTCAGCCATGAAAAAAAAGTAGTAAGGCAGACTTAAATACTGGAAATTATAGTTTCATACAAGTCAGTGGCAATGTAAAATAGCATTAAAAAGTATAGGTCAAAATTAGAGCTGAGTAGCACTTTTAAGGTTAAAGGGTGACATTTTGCACCTTAATAACTTTGCCACTGTTCACCATTGGGCATGGTAGATCTTGGGGTCTGCCAACTTTCGTACCGGTCAGATATATGGCTGTGAAGTTATTAAGCGACAACCGAAAGCGCAATTACGCTTTTTTGCAAATTCTTTGCTCTCGACTACAGGTCGCATGGTTTGCGCGACATGTCTGAAAACTTCAGGGTGGTGCCTTTTGAAGATTTTGTGATAAAATATTGAACGGTTCAAAAGTTATTCAAAAAACAAGTTCCCATTATAAGTCAATGGGAAAAGTTAGCAAACAGTGTCAAAAATGCACTTTTTAACGTCGCAAATGGCCCTAGTAGTGTTGCAAATCTGCCACTATATTTTCAGTTACTGGTCAGAAAAATGCTTGCCATTTAAAACTGGGACCGTCTAGGGACACATTTCTTTCTGTGTTCAGCTACTTGGACCCTGAGGATGCTAACTATGTCTTTATTTTGGGGTTAAACACCCCAGAAATATGTTTTTCTAATTTCTGGAAACAGTAGTGTCGCAAAGTAGTGTCGCATCTGCGACACTTTCACAAATTTTTGTGAAAAGTGTTGCAAATTGCGAAAGTACTTTTCCAGACTATGACAAAATGACAGGAATTCTTTGCCACCTTGCTGCAAAAGAACGGTTTGGTCGTTTGGGCTGAAATTTGAAGGGAAAGCAGCCAACATCTCACAGATTTGCCTTTTTGTGGTTTGGTAGCAAAATATTGCATGGATCCCAAGTTACAGTACTCTGAAGTTGGTGTTTTTTCCCATAGACTAAAATGGTGGTGTACGCCATGCCTTTTGGGGCTCGTATCTCGAAAACTGTGCGAGATACGTGGGCTATGCATTTAGCAAAAATGTAGCCAGGAAAATCATGAATCATGTGAATTTTTTTTTCTATGTTGTACAGTTACTGAGATATAAGCAATTTAGTATTCCAACAGCTCATTTTCTGCTCTGAGGCCCATTATTATGCATACATTCTTTGTACACACACTGCGTTACTCTATGCAGCTGTTGGGCAAAACCAGGGTGTGCGCTTCTGTTACTGTTACAGTTACCATTACCACTTGAGTTTCCCTATGCATTTGCGTTACTGTTCTCGTGTATGCCACCGTGTGTGTTGCCCTTTATGCTCTTGTTTGTGCACGCACTTGGCATTCACGCTTCTGTTCCTCTAATTTGCCATTATTTCTGCTGTTAACTACATTTATGCCTTAATTGTTGTCCAGGATCACAAGACATCACGGTTTATGCTTTTCATATGTGCTTGCATTTCCTTTTGCATTTCTGTTTCCTTTGGTGTTATTGTTGCTGTTACCATTACCATTTACATTTACAATTGCGTTAACATGACTGTGAGCATTACAATTTGCATTTCCATATGTGATTGCATTCCTGTTTCCATTTCTGTTTCCTTTAGTGTTATTCTTCATGTTAACTTTACCAGTTACATTTACAATTGCAGTACCGTGCCTGTGCGCATTATGGTTTGCATTTCCATGCGCACTTGCATTCGCATTTTCGTTTCTGTTTCCTCTGCCATTATTCTTCATGTTAACTTTACCAATTGTGTTTACAATTGCGGTACCGTGCCTGTGAGCATTACGGTGTGCGTTTCTGTATGCGCTTCTGTTCCCGTTTCCATTTCTGTTTCCTTTGGTGTTATTCTTCATGTTAACTTTAGCATTGTATTTACAATTGCAGTACCGTGCACATGCGTGTTATGGTATGTGTTTACGTGAACGCTGCCATTCGCGTTTCCGTTTCTGTTCCCTTTGGTGTTCTTTTTGCTGTAACACTTAACATTTGTGTTTAAAATACTGGCACCATCACTGTACACATTAACAGCTGCGTTTTCGTATGTGCTTGCATGTCCATTTGTGTCACTGTTCGCTTCAGCGTCACTTTGCGCTTGTGCTTCTATTAACATTTGCTTTACCATTTTCATTTGCATTACCATGTGCGGAACTGTTGGTGCTTGCATTTGCATTGCTGTTCCTGTTACTATGTGACAAGACATCACATGGTGGGAGCACAGGGCTCAAAGGGCCCCACGCACCCACCACCGCATTCCATTCACTATTTATCATCCTCATTCTCAAAAAGAAGGGAAATTAGAGACATAAAACTCCATTTAATGCATCAGTTAGGGTTGTTCCACAGTGACAAAAGAGAGGAATTTGGTATTGGGGTTGAAAGCCCCATGGACCCCCGCCACCACCCAACTTGGCATCAGGGTGCACATTGGGATCATCGGTCTAACTCTCATCCCTTTCCCTATACCTCTGCTTCTTTACACATATAATGGGGTGAGACTTAAGACCGACGACCCCAATGCACAACCCAATGCTGGTTGGGGGTGGGATTAGGGTCCGAGGGGGGCTTCAATCCTAACACCAAATTTCTCACTTTTGTCTCTGTGGTAAACCCTAACTGATCATGCCTCATACACACACACACATATATATATATATATATATATATATATATATATATATATATATAAACACTAAACATGTAAGTCCTGGTGCAGTTTGTAAGGCTAGAATCACAGCACCAAAATAAATTTTCGGTGCTATGACTTCACCGTAACGGTGATCACCTTCCGGCAGTCACTGTTATGACATAGAGCCATCTCTGCACATTAATAACTTTGTAACCATTCAACGGATTTACACGAAATTTGGAATGCACGGTCTCAGATGGTAAGTCTCTTAATATGCTAAGTTGCGTTTCGATCAGATTTGCGGTTTTTGTGCAGAAAAGTGCCAAAAATGTGTTTTTTGCTTTTTTTGTCCATTTTTGCCCATCACCCTGCGGCCACACCATTTTGAATTTTGGTCTGAACTTTTCAGGGTAGGAAGAGATTTCCCCAAAGAACAATCCAGCATTAGTTTGGTAAATAAATATTAATCTGTTCGAAAGTTATTTCATTTTAAATTTTCAGGTTCTGAGCATGCTCAATTCAGTCTTCGGAATATATGTATGTTTTGTGAAAGAGGATTGGGCTTATGATCAAGGATTTTGTCACCTCATGAATGGGGATCAATAAAATCCCTGTTTGTGAGGAAAAATTCCTCTTTCACAAGCCATTTTCATTTTTCGCCCACAAACAAAATGTTGTAACTTGCCCCATGGATGTGTTGCCTGGTAATTGAAGAATCGGTTTTGTTCAAGGCGATGCCCTCTACAAACCCATGCCTTGGTTCACTTTGTTACTGTGAAAAAAAGACCATTTTAAATGTAAAAAAATCCTTGTTCATCACTCACTTCCAATCCTTGTTCACGAGGTGACAAAATCCCCTTTTGCGAGCCAATTCCCTTTCACAAGCTGACAAAATCCTTGATTGCAATTTCCAGACCAGATGGCCCTATCTCGCAAACAAGGATTGGCTCGTGAACAGGGATTTTGTCAACTCATGAAAGAGGATCGGCTCGCGAAAGAGGATTTTAACAGCTCACGAAAGGGGATTGTTTTTTTAAATCCTCTTTCACGAGCTGTCAAAATCCTTTTTTGTGAGCTGATCCCTTTTCGCGAGCTGACAAAATCCTTGGTTGCAACTTCCAGACCAGATGGCCAAAATCTGATGAACAAGGAATTCTCATGAACGGGGATTTTGACAGCTTGCAAACGAGGACTGACCTCACAAATGGGGTTGTTGACACCTCATGAACTAGGAATTTTAAAACTTTACCAGTGCACTGCAAATAAATGGTTTGGTCTTTTGGCGTGAAATTTGCAGGGTATAAAGGGGCGTGTCCCAGAGTTGTGAATTATACTGTTTAGGTGCAAAAAGTTGTATCAGTTCCATAGCTATGCCATTATGAAATTGAGATATTTCCCATAGGATAACATTGTGGTGCCCGCAGTGATTTTGGTGCCCATATCTTAGAAACGATTTGAGATATGGATTTTTTTCTCTGGGCAGCTTTAGGTGAACTAAGCACATGTGGAGGTTTTGAAGTCATTATTACAACTGCAGTGGAATTTTTTTCATAGCTGCTACGGCTACTAAGATATTGGCAAATTAGTGTTACAAGGGTTCTTTTTCAGCATAATTGGGCTGCTGTTTGGCTCTGCAGTTATGTGTAAGTGACAGTGCAGGGCCCAGAGGGCCCTGCACTCCCACAGATGCATATCATTATGCAAAAATGGGCAGCTTGAATGGAGTGTGAGATCTGGAGGGCCCACACTCCCACCAACACATACCAGTTACCAGTTACATTACACTTTCTCAAAAAGCAAGGAAATTCATTGCAAAAAGCTTCATTAATGCATCAGTTAGGGTTGAAGTGACAAAAGTAGGGAAATGAGGGATTAGGGTTGACACACTAACCAGCCCATGCTTTACCACCCTACCCTACCCAACCCCCACCCACCACAGACAAACAGTTGAGAGGGTGTGCCTTGGGGGTCATTGGGCCTGACTCTCACCCCATTCTCCTATATTGTATCATGTGAGCTTTGTTACACATGGAATGGGGTGAGAGTTAAGTTAAGATCCTAAGACCACCCCATCACCTCTTGGTCTGCGGTGGGTGGTGTAGGATAGTGTCATATGGGGAGTGTTAGGGTGTCAACCCTAATGCTTCATTTCCCTACTATTGTCACTTCTCAATCTTAACTGATTCATTAACAAGTGTTTTGCAATATATATATATATATATATATATATATATATATATATATATTTATATTTGCGACATTGCTAAGGAATTTTTTAAATACAGGGTTGTTGTATGCTTTAGTAAATCATACAGTTTTGTCTTTTCTGGGAAAACATAGGCAAAGCAGGACTAAGGAATATAGGGAGTGGTGCAGTGTGCAGTTGCTGTGGGGCAGCAGTCTTCAGAGAGACCGTCTGGAAACTGTGGTGCTGCCCCATCTACATGCACCTCTCTGGGTTGACAGAGTGGGTTGCTATACTTGAGGCTGACTTGAATAAGAATCAAGGGACCTTCTCCCTCACCAAGAGGCCACCAAGTCTGACACCATTGCCTCAGAGAATGCCATATAGGAGTAGTGGCTGGACTACACTGGGCTCAAAAAGTGTGGGGGGGTGGTGAGCTCTGGAAGGCTAGGGGGTGGGTCCCAGGCACATTTCTCAATGGTAACACTACACAATTCCTATGCCACTCTGGTGGGGTGGGACTGCCAGGAGGAGACACCTGTGGTAGTGACCAGGGATGATGTGAAGGACCTCTATAGGGCAGACCCCAAGGAAGAAAGGAGAGAACCCCCATGGAGGAGGAGGAATCAACTTCCTGTGGGGGATTCAATTGTCAAGGGGATTGAGTTGGGAATGGGGAAGGGGCGGAGTGGAAGGTCAGGTTCCTGTGTGGCACCGTGGCCTGGAGGGATGTGAAGCATATCCTTGGGATAGCTAGGGCAGCAGAAAGGGGGCACCTGATGTCATTATCCACCTGGGGACAAATGACTTGGCTAGGGATGGTGCTGGGATAGTGCAGAGGGTGTTTAGGGAACTGGAAAGCAGTCTTAGATAAATAGCATGATAGGTAGCTTTTGCAGAGGTGCTATCTGTGTACAACAGGAGGAAGGCGAGGGATATCCACACCAAGACCTTCAACACATGGTTGAAGGAATAGTGCAGAGAGGAGGGGCATGGCTACATTGAGGACTGGGGTCCCCCTAGGATGATAAGGGTCTATATAGAGGGGATGGCCTTCATCCATCTGAGAGAGGAACCACAGTCCTCAGTGGATGGTTTAAGTGTTACTTTGATGAACATTTAAACTAGATAGAAATTGGGGAATCAGAAACTGTACTCCCCCACAGGTTGAGATAGAAGTAAGGAGATCCTGAGGATGCATGTCAATCAAGGAAGCAGGGGGAGTGGAAGGGAGAGAGGGTGGAAAAGAAGGAGTCCACAACAAGTCAGCAAAAAAAAGACAGTATGGTCAATAATGGCGAAGAGAAAATGCTAACACCGCTAAAACCGCACTTCACAAATAGTGAAAACACTAATGACAGTGCAGTAATTCAGTATTACAACTCTGGGGTGGGAGGCAGCTGGAGGGGTGCAAGTTACTATTACCACTCCGGGGGGGAGGCAGCCAGGAGTCAATTTACTGTTACCACTCTGGGGGAGGCAATTCGGGGGGGAGACAAATAAATTGGGGGGGATCGATTTACTATTACTACTCTGAGAGGGGAGGCAACTCGGGGGAAGGGATGAATCACCATGACGCACATTTCACCCATGCTGTTGTGTCCATGTAGCTGTTGTTGTCCATGCTATTTCCACAGTACACATTTCACTGGACTATTATTGAAATTCTATGTTGATGATATGCCGAAAAGAAGCACTCATAAGAAAAGGGGGAAGGAGGGGTAGAAAGAACAAAAAAGGTGGACCAACAAGCAAAGAGCTAACAAAATCTGGAAGGCCATATGTGCTAATGCTAGACATCTGGGAAATAAGATTCCAGACCTAGAGGACATCATGACAGAGGTTGACCTGGATATTATGGCCATTACCGAGTCATGGTGCACTGACAACCATGAGTCGGAAATGGCCATACCAGGATACATGCTGTTCAGAAAGGACAGGGTGGGAAGGAAAAGAGGGTGTGTGGTGCTACACTGTATGTAAAGGAAAGCATAAAAGTGACAGATATACAGGGAATTCGGGTGGGCCAGAGGTACTGCGGGTCAGCCTTGAATCAGGGAATGGTGCCATTATTCACATAGGTGTGATCTAGAGGCTTCCAGCACAGGAGGAGGATTTAGATAAGGAAATGTTTTAAGCAATTGGCAAAATGGCTGAAAAGGGGGAGGTGCTACTGGTGGTGAACTTCAATCTACTAGATGTAGATTGGAGCCTCCTAACTGCAGCAGCAGCTAGAAGACATCATCAGTGTCCTGCAGGGGGCGTTCCTTGGCAACTAGTCAGTGATCCCAGTTGTGATGCAGCAGTACTGGACCTTGTTCTAACAAACAGGGACAGTGTTACAGATGTCAAGGTGGAAAACCACCTAGGGACCAGTGATAATTGTACGGTGTGGTTCAGTGCAAGGGCAGCTAAGGAAACAATCCACACAGTGGAAAGGGTCCTGGACTTCAGAAGGGCAGATTCTATAAAGATGGGGGAATGCTGCAGGAATTACCAGGTGGGGGGGTGAATGGCCTGCAGGGTAGAGGTACAGTGGGCCAAACTAAAAGAGGGCATAGTAAAGGCAACAAACCTCTGTGTCAAGCAGGTGAGCAAAAGGAGGAGGAGGAGACCATTATAGTTCTCAAAAGAGGTGGTGGAAAAGGTGAAGGCTAAAAGGGCTGCATTCGGAAGGTCTAAGGAGATGCAGAGGGAAGAGAATACAGAAGGATATCAGAAGAAACAGAGGGAAGAAGGGAAAGCAGTAAGGAGTGCAAAGGCAGAAACTGAATAAAGAATAGCTCAAGCAGTAACAAAAAGAGACAAGACATTTTTTTATGTATGTAAGCTTAAAAAGGAAGACAAATGGAGGCATTGTAAGGTTAAAGGAATGACTGTACAGAAGGGGACCAAGAAAAGGCAGACATCTTGAATGAATACTTCTGCTCACTGGTCACAGTGGAAGGGAAAGGGAAGGGACCACAAAAAAGCATCAGGAGCTTTCATGGAAGGGAAGTGGACACTAGTCTTTCTGATGAGAGAGTCCTGAAAGCACTTGCTAACCTGAAGGTGGACGAAGTTATGGGGCCATGGTTGGAGGGAGCCAAAGAGGTACTAGCTGCACCTCTGACACTCCTATTTAACAGCTCACTAGAGGCTGGAATGTAGGGTGCCAACAGTCCTGTATTTTACCGGACATCCCGTATTTCAGTGAGAAATTGCCTGTTCCATATGAAATCCATATGGGATACCCATTGTCCCATATTTTCCTGTTGCCAGCTGCTTAACTTCTAAAAACTGAGTGTCCCAGTGTTCCTGGCAGCACTAGAACTAGTGTGCATGTGCCAGGAAGGGGAGGACAATGATGATGGACATCGTCATCAGTCTCAGAGACAGCGGGATTGCTGCTGCATGCCACAGTTAGTGCCATGATGCTCCTGCACTGCTCCGAGTTCAGTTGGCTTTAAGTTTGCATCTGTCTATGTCCTCTCTGCTCATCCAGACCACAACTTGGAGGAGCAAGCTGCACACTAGACTGTGCAGTGAAGTCTGCAGTGCAGAGATTGTGTTTTTCTTTTTTCTATTTACCTGGGCAGCCCTCTGATTGTATCTGCAGTACCTGGGAAATGTCAGAAAGTCATTGCTGCAATGCCAGGTGGCTGCTGAGTGCAGCCTGTGGCAGTGGTGGGTATGGGGTCAGTTTGGTTATCTGTCCTGCTGCTGCGGTGAAACTTGGAAGTCAGATGGAGGAGTAGGCTGTCAGAGACCTGAGTGAGTGAGCGACCAGTGGTGCTTGCGAGTTGGCGACTGAGCAAACAAGTAAGTGCTGAACAGCTGCTCAAGTCATGGAGTGGACTGTATGGGGTTCCGGGAGTGTAATTTCCTGTCTGCTGTCCTGCTCCAATCCATCGGCATTCTTTCTGCTGCACATCATGTCTCCTCCTCATCCTCAGAGACTCTGCAGTGCACTAGTAGGCAGGTCCAGGAACATTACTTAATAGAATTGGAACAGGCAGCAGTGTGGGGGTGGCGGGTGGGACTGATTCTGAAAGGGAGTGATAGCCGGAGAGTGCACTGTCTGGGGAGTTAGGGACTGAATGGGGATCAGTGCAGACTTGCACATTGCTATTGCAGGGGGGACTGAATGGCAGGGAGAGCCAGAGAGTGCACTTGGGGTTTGGGGAGGGACTGAATGGGAATCCGTGCACTGCTGCTGCTACTGCAGGAGGGGACTGAATGGCAGTGAGAGCCAGAGAGTGCACTGGGGAGTAGGGTAAGAACTGAATGGGAATCAGTGCACTGCTGCTGCAGGGGGGACTGAATGGGAAGAAGAGCCAGAGAATGCACTGGGGTGCCGAGGACTAAATGGGAATTAGTACACTGCTACTGC
The DNA here is from genome assembly GCA_016271365.2 of Neoceratodus forsteri. Classification (NCBI taxonomy): domain Eukaryota; kingdom Metazoa; phylum Chordata; order Ceratodontiformes; family Ceratodontidae; genus Neoceratodus; species Neoceratodus forsteri. The sequence goes on along the minus strand of CM028129.1, from coordinate 1,395,214,858 downwards.
TGCTGCAGGGGGGACTGCATAAGAGGAAAAGTCTAGGAGTGCACTGGGAAGTGGGATACTGAATGGTATCAGTGCACTGCTGCTGCAGTGGGGACTGAATGGGAAGGAGAGCAAGAAGTGGCTGGGGGGAGGACAAGGTGGGTGGCCGGGGTGGGACAAGGTGTGCGGCAGGGGTGGAACAAGGGGTGGGATGCTGTCCCTAATTTTTAAATCCATTGTTGTCAACCCTCCTAGATTGGCCCTGGAGGACCAGAGAAAGGCAAATGTAATCTTTCTTCACAAAAGGGGTAGCAGGGAAGAGGTGGGCAATTATAGGCCTGTCAGCCTGACATCGGTGGTGGGTAAGCTAAAGGAAAGGACTGAAATATTTTGAATCCAGTGGGTTATAAGATCTGAGGCAGCATGGATTCATAGAGGGGAGGTTATGCCAAACAAATCTGGTAGTTTTTTTTTGACTCAGTGACGAAGAAATTAGGTCAGGGAGGAGCAGTGGATGTAATCTACGTGGATTTCAGTGAAGGTTTTGACACTGTTCCAAATAGGAAACTGGTAAGCAGGCTGGGTAACTTGGGGTGGGCAACAAGGTGGTCACCTGGATAAGAAACTGGTTAGGGGATAGGAAACAGAGGGTAGTGGTAAATGGAGTTCGTTCAGAAGAAAGGAGGGTAACCAGTGGGGTACCTCAGGGTTCAGTGTTTAGACCAGTCCTCTTTAATGTCTTTATAAGTGACACAGCAGAAGGCCTAGAAGAGAAGGTATGCATCTTTGTGGATGACCCCAAGATCTGCAAAAGGGTGGACGCTCCAGGGGTGTGTGTATGGAATGGATGGGCAGAGATCTGAAAAAAACTGAAGGAGTGGTCAAGGGAATGGCAACTGGATTTTAATGCAAAAAAGGCAAGCAATAATACCCGACAGGGTGGGTGTTATTGGGCAATACCGGACCGCCCAGGGGCGTAATGAGGCCCGACGCCACAGGCAGAGGGCCTTATAGCCCCTGGAAGGTCCGGTACTGCCCATACCGCCCACGCTGGAGGGTATTATTGCACTTAGAAAATGGGCCACTGTATTAAATTAATTTAAAAAAATATATTTTTAAGTTTAAATGCTAAATCTTTTAGCTGATTCAATTATTTTGTAATAAAATAGTCCCTCTGCCTGCTGAGCCTCTGTAGTTGTGAGCAGGAGCTGTTGTCATGCCTCCCCACACACACACATACACACACACACACACCCACACACACACACACACACACACAGAGGGCTTGACATTGTTCAGAGGCTTTTTTATTTTTATTCAATCAAGGATTCATGGAATCGAGGAGAGGTGGTAGTGGTTGGTGGAGAGGTAGTAGCGGGCTGCAAGGTGAGCAGACAACTGCACATTGGAAGTGGATTCCCAGAAAGTGTTGCTGCGTATCATTTTTCTTTCTTGGTATAGGCTGATTTTATATTTAGAGACTCATTCTGATCCGATTCCCTTTCCGGTCTGTTGTTTTTTAATTATAAGTGTGCTAATGTATTTTTACTGGCTTTGCCAGACTCAAGACAGTAAGTACTGCCGCTGGGAAGTAGCACGGTTGATAGAGAATAGCTACTTGTCTTTCTTCCTTAGATTTATTTGGGATTTGTTTGGCGGAGAACCATGTGAGCAGTACTTGGAGAGACTTTGGAAGCTTCATCGGTGATCAGTGTGGTGCTTTATAAGGTTAACAACACAACTGATTTATTTTAAGGGAAACATTTTGTTGTGACTACACTGGGTTACAGGGGTTGAAGCCAGGGAAAGCAAGAGATAGGGATACAGTTGGGAGGGAGTGTGACAGTGATGAAAAGGGTGAACCACTTTGTTGCCACAGTCTGCTTCCATTGGTACAGCTCTAATGTGGCATTATTTTTGTGAGCGAGGAGGTGGCTGAGTAGAGACTTGAGAAGCGATCATGGTCGCTCTCCCAGAGTAACGATATGAGAGTTATGGGACAAGAGTGTACTTTTATCGTAGTGCCCACCCTGCTTTTATTTTCTTACTTAGTGAGACATAGAGCTGAATATGAGTATTTTTGTTTGTTACTACAGACTGACAGAGTGGAGGAAAGGCGGTGAGCTGGTATCAGTGTGTTAACAAAAAACGAGCGTCTAAAAAAGAAAAAAATGAGTGTTGTGATGGCTGTGGAGATTTGTCTCTCGCTAAGTGAGAAAATTAAATGGCTGCGATTTGAAATTCAAATGAGGCGGTTCTGACCAATTAGAAAGCAGGGTGGGCACTAGGCTACTTCAGTGGGTGGAGGGGCACTATAGGGTGGTACTTTTTATTTCCTGGGCATCTATTGAAAGTTAATGTACCCCCCTGGCAAGGGTACTAGCCAATCAGATGCCAGGAAATAAAAAGCCCATTTTCTAATGGAAAATAATGCAGCTGGGGCACAAAAACTTGGGGGCAGAGTACAAAATGGATGGAGTGATACTGACAACAACCAAGCAGGAAAGAGACCAGCGGGTAATCGGGCAGTGTGACAAGGCAGTTGGTAGGGCTAGGGGATGTTGGAGTGCATAGGAACGGGTATCACCAGCAGAAAGCAGGCAGTGTTATTGCCCTTTTATAGATCACTACTAAGACCACACCTTGAGTATTGTGTCCAGTTCTTGAGGCCACATCTCAGGAAGGACATAGAGTGGAGGCAGTCCAGAGGAGGGCAACCAAAATGGTGCAGAGTCTGCTGCAACACTATTATGTCTAACAACTTTAAAAAGTGTTCTTTTTTCAAAAGATAGAATTCTAGTGGCATACGCATAAATTTTTTGTCATCATATGACTTTGCACAATTTTTAGATTTTTTCACTTTTGGTAGTTTTTAGGTGTCTAATAGTTTCCATTTAAATCCTGAGATGCCTGTGTACTATTGCTCTGTTGAAAAGCCTCTCACATGTAAGCTATTAATTAAATTTTGGCTCTAAGTGCTTGTGTCTTGGATTGACATTTTTGGTGAGCGCCTTTAATGGGTGCTGCACCAAAATATAGTAAAGTTCCTTTTTTCATCAAATTTGGAATCAAAATAAAAATTTCTGATTAGTCTCATCCTGGACACTTGCACCATTTTTGCTTTTTCCCATGACAGAAGTTTACATAGGCATCCCTTTCAGTATGCTTTCCCAAGTACTGTCACGTTAAATGTTGTAGTTTATAAAGGTTGCACTTTTGTTGGAAACTCCTCCTCCTGTCTAAGTGTCATGCTTTGAGACGGCAAGGTACTACACTCACCTGGGCTCTCTAATAAACCTTCTCTGGTTTGGCAACATGGACTCTTGACTTTGTGCTTTGATATTGATTTTTGCAGCAAGTGCAGCCAGTATTGTCAGTGTCAGTGGCTCAGTAGGTAGCACACTCGCCACTGAGGCCAGGAGATCAGAGGCTATGGGTTCAGTTCCCACATCTGGCACTTGGGTTAATATCCCAGTACTGACACTGTGGTGTAGCATGAGAGGGGTGCTGCACTTCTGAGGTGCCGTCTTTTGGATGAGACGTTAAACCGAGGTCCCATCTGCCTGGATTGGTGGTAGTGCAGGTGGATGTTAAAGATCCCATGGCACTTATCAAAAAAAGAATAGGGGAATTTTTTTTATTGAAAACTGCAGAAAAAATAAATTACATCATACATGGCATAATAGAAATTAAAAACAGAAATAAGTATTACAACATACATGAAATTGGAACAGAGATAATCCTTATTTGTACAATAACACTTATCATACAAAGGACTTGAGAAAAAAAATAACATAAGTATTACAGCATACTGAAAAGGAAACTTAAATAAATTTCAATGAAAACCCCTATCCCAACCACATAGAAATTAGAAAAAGAAAACAATTTACATGTAAGGGTGAAAATGTAGTAACATAACAAACACAAATAAAGCATCAATGATCAACCCGTATCTAACCAATGTAATAACTTCCAGTATTTCTTAAAAGTGGCAGTTGGAAGACGCTGCTTTTCCGCAAGATATAGTTTACGTATAGTGGTGTGGATGGTCCAAAATAAATGGATTGGAGAAATAAGGTGTTGTTGTAGGGACCAAATAGTTCTAGATTGCCATATGTGATATTTAAAACAGGCTAGAATCATATAAATAGTATCAGAACAATATCTATCCCATGAGGCAGGTAATATACCATAAAAAAACACATCTGTAGTAATATCTTGAATAGGAAAATGCTTCCATTGCATAGTAGTATGTGTCCAAAAATCGAGAACATAAGGACATTCAAAAAAAAGATGAGAAACAGTTTCAAGTTGTGAATGACAAATATTGGTTCTCGGACATCCTCTAACAGACAAACCTTTATGTTTTAAATTGCCTTTCACATTAAGTTTTAAGTGTACCGTGAGCCAGACCACATCCCACATGTAAGCGGAATCCTCTTAGAAGTAAGCATATCGCTAATATGGTGTAAAGAATTTGGGATGGGAAATACTGAATAATGAGGTGAAATTAAGAAGGATTCCATAATTTTACCATATAACGTTTTTCTGTTATAGGTTCCTAGTTGTATCTTTAAAAGACCCCATGTTTTAATTTTAGAAAAACAGAACTTGAAATGATCAGGGAGACCTGTTAATGATACTTGCTTACTTAAACAGTCACTAGGGTGCCATTTAAGAAGCCAAGGAGAAACTGTTTCCCAAACCCAACTATACCACGGTTTCTCTTCGCCTCTCAATATAGGACATATATTTTTTGATACAAATAAAGAAAAGAAAAAAACAACAGGGTTCACCATCTTGATCCCACCTGATTTAATATCTTGATATAATATACCCCTTTTAATAGGATTTAATCTACTCCCCCAAATTGCGGAAAAGAACACACCATAAAGTGTAGTTTCGAGAGAGGGTGGAGTCGAAAATAATGACCCCAAGAAGAGAAACATACTTAACAAATAAGTTTTCACCATGTAAACTCGTTTTTTTTTGGACATTTTCCAATTATTCCACATATGTACCTTAATTTTGGCTAAAGTTAAGTTGTGGTTCCAATTATAGAAAGCAGGATCCGCCATACCCCAGTAAACGCCTAAAATTTTCCCTGGACCTTTACAAACTGGAATATCAGGAGTACCCATAACAACTGTGTCATTTAAATTTAAAAGAAAGTACTTACTCTTAGAGAGGTTAATTTGTGAACCGGAACCTTCTTCATACGCCAATAACAAGGCTGCTGCAGCTTGGCAAGAAAGGAGATCAGCCAAAGTAAGGCAGAGATCATCAGCATACATGAATAGTTTTAACTTCTATACTAGTACTACTAAAAGACAAACCTCGGATCCTATTATCAACATTAAGCATATGAATAAGTGGCTCTAAAGCTAAGATATACAATAAAGGACTTAAAGGACAGCCTTGTCTAATGCCTCTAGTCACCGAAATTGAGGTACCCAACCAACCATTTATACTAGGGTGGCCAAGGCCTTTTGTAACAGGTTTGTAACTATAAATGAAGGTCTTTGGAAAATGCATGTATTCTAAACAATGCCAGAGATAAGTATGTGAAACACTGTCAAAAGCTTGTTTTGATCCAAACTAAGCAAAAACCCATAATATCACCTGAAAAACTTTTGGAAAAATCTCCATAAAAAAATAAGACCATCTTGAATAGATCTCCGGGACCGAACAAAACTGCGAGGGTGGATCACTGATTCCAAACAAAGCAAAGACGGTTACTGAGAATCTTGGAAATTATTTTATAGTCGTTATTTAACAAAGTTATAGGTCTCCGATTTATCAGGTTCGTCTTGTCTCCCTTTTTGTGTAATAAAATGACCAAACCATCATACATACTGGGAGGCAAAAGGCCTTGATTCAGACTGAAATTGAAAAGCGCTGTCATTTCCAATAAAAGAAATGGCAAGAGAAGTTTATAAAATTCATAAGGAAGACCATCAGAACCTGGAGTTTTATTCAAAGGAGAATTGACAATAACACCTTCCACTTCTTTGATGGAAATAGGTTGCAATAAAGTAGAAAATAAGGAACATGGGACTGTCGGTAAAGAACAGGATGATAACCATTTTTTTATATCTAATGTGGATGGGTGAGAGTGCGCTGTGAAGAGATCATAAAGTTGAATGTGAACTTCTTTTAAAATGTCATCTTTTCCAAATACATGATTTCCCGAAGGTTGTTTTAAAGAGAGAAGATCCTTGTTTTTCCTGGATGGTGCAAAATCAAAAGGGTTGGCATGTGCTCTAGATCCACTAAGGCCAAACCTCTGTTCATGCTGTAAGGAGGACATACGGTTATATTGTGACTGGGCCAAATGAGATTTTAGGGCATGAAAATCCTGTTCATTATAATTCTTTCCTTTTAAAATACAATCTTGAAAAACTAATAAAGAAGCGTCTTGCTGAAAAATAGTGCACAGTTTTATGTTTACCTAATAATCTGCCTATTTTTTAAAATAGGATTGAAACTCTGTTTTAGTATCTTCCACCATGAATGCATATTGTCATAAAGAAAAAACACTGATTTCCGTGCTGTAATAATTGCCTGAAAACCCTCACGTACTATAGAAATATCTAACAAAGACATATTTAGTTTCCAATAACCCATTCCTCTGGTAGTGATGTGGCAATTAGAAAGAGTAACACTAATAATGGCGTGGTCAGATGTAGCTACTATATGGACTGAGGAGTTACTAGTTTGTAGTGAGGGTGACACAAACCAATAATCTATCCGGGAGGATTTCTTACCTTGAAAAAGGTTTGTGGGGCAAGAGAGGAATCTGAAAATATATCTCGTAAATCTGATTGTACTGTCAGAGATCTTAAGAAATGAGTATCACAATAGGTCTTGGAAGGGGACAACTTCCCCCCTGACATTGAGATGTTGAAATCCCCACCAAACAATATGTTTTTACTTGAAAACAAATATGGCCTTATCTGCTTAAGTAGAGCAATCCTATTGGCTTTGGATTGCGGGCCATAGATATTTATTAATCTAAAATCTAGCGAAGCCAAGGTAATATCTAGCAAAAAGGCACGGCCCGGCACAATGTCAACTATATGCGTAACTGAAACCTCTGGTGTAGTGAAACAAATGCCCAACCCTGAACAAAGTTCTACCCCCTGACCAAAAACTAGGACCCCAAATCCATGCGTCTGATGCTGTTTTAAAATCTTGTATGGAATAAAGTCTAGTGTCTTGTAAAAATATTATGTCATACTTCATGCTAGAAAACAAGTCAAAAGTAGCAAGTAGTTTGAACCTTGACCGTATGCTATTAGTATTCAAACTTGCAATTTTAACTGAAGACTCGGGACTAGTAAACAGAAAAAGACAACATTTAGGTCTATGTTACTGGTTTAGAAACTCTTGTACTTTTCCTCGTACCCTTTTTCTTAAAAGGTGCGGTATTTTTCTTGTTAGCAGTGCTAACCAATTCAGGGTCAGATTGAATATCCAATTGTGAAGAAGCCAGAGAGGTGGAGTCTGAATCAAGATCCATATTGTCCTCCGCCAAGACTGAGTATTTATTAGCAGTTGTTAACACATCTAACATTGGAGAAGTAATGCATTGCACTGAGGGTCTTGCTTCTACCAAAGGGGAGGGAGGGGGCATAATGTCGGACAACTTTGTGTCCATTGCAATAGCAATCGCATTTATGTTTGGTAAGGTGTGTCATGCACTGGTTGGGTCTCACCGTTAAGCGTTGGAATAGGCAAGTTGGAAGAGGGAGGGAAAGAGTGATTTTTGTTTGGAGGCAGTGGCTGTGGAGGGAGCATAGCCAAGGAATCATTAACTACAGGTTTGGTAGCTTTATGTACATAAAAATCCTGTACAGTGTAGTTTGCTTCCCCAGTATTGTGTGCAGCCCATGTGCAATCCAGAAAACAATGACCTGCATCCTCACAAAGGTTACACTTAGGTGTGTTTACACATTGACTGCCTAAATGACCTTCATCTCCACAATAAGTACACATCAGTTTGTCACAGGAAGAACTAAGGTGACGCAAGGACCCACATTTAAAGCAGCGTTTAGTTTGCCCTGGGTAAAAAATGAAACCTTTGTCTCTACCAATATAAAAACAATTTGGCAGGTGCTGTAAACCATCAGGGGTCTGACGTAATTTTACCTTAATTTTCCATCCCCCATTCCAAAATCCCTCAGCATCTAAAATAGGATCAGGGGTTCCTTGTAACTCACAATGCTTTTCTAACCAAAAAAGAATATCAGAGATGTTAACACCCTCATTCCGAAATAACACAGTAATCACACGGAAAGGCTGTTTTGTCAGGGGAATAACCTGGAAAGGTAACCATAAGGGATTAGTCTTGACAGACATATGTTTCACCCAAAACGTTCTAATAATTCTGGAGACCGGCTGAGGTCAAAGTGACTTCTCCAGGGGCATGAATGAGGGCGTAAACTTCAGAGGGTAAACCTAGAGATTGTTTTATCAAAGAACGCCCCATAATACCTATCTGAGTAAAATCTAACCCTCCCATATACACGCAGACGAACTGCATTTCTACGCTTAGCCAATTCAACGGGTTTTTTAAAAAGGTCAGCATAGGAAGTCTTTGATACAGAAGGCAAGTCCTGAGTTGGTTTAGCTGATGCTGAAGAAAAGGAAGTCTCTGCAACGTGTGCAACAATCACTGGTGATTCATCTTTAGAAACAGAAGTGTTCTGGAGTCCTAAGGCTTCATTTTGTAAATCGGAAAAGTTACCTTGTGGCTGGACATCTGCTGACTCATCAGCCCAACACAAAGGAGAGTCCGAGGGGGCTACAGGTTCAGCGGCTGCCAAAGAGGATTTCGATAAGTGTTGTGGACAAGAAACCAAATCTGGGGATGAGTCTGAAAACCATTCACCTGATTCTTTCGATTCCAGCCTACGTTCTTAGAGGCTCGCTCGGCGACCATCCGGGACCTCCTGGCGTCACTAAGTCTTCCTTAGCAACCGATTCGTGTACACTAGGCAACAAAGCAGCTTTAGCAAAACTTTAGGCTGTAAACAAGAAACACTACGAGTCGGACTTCGCTTATGCGTTTTGTCAATATCCACATCGGTCTGTTTTAGCAATAATTCTTCCTCCAAGAGCGAAAGTTGCTGCTGTAAGAATGTGCGTTTGTCTACCAGTTCTTGTGTGGAAAATGCTGTAGAGAGACGTCGGTCCGGTTCAGAAACTGGTGAAAAACTGAGAACAGGCGTAACAGACAAACGAACTGGTTCCACTTCAGTGTGCTCAGAGGTCGTTGCGTGAGAAACTGTGGCAATTGCAGGAGACATTATGCTCCCCACAGCTGTGGTAAGCTCCATTTCTCTGCGAGAAAAACCTGCACCAACAGAGTCGCAAACATGAGAAGGCTCCTCCATTCCGTAGAACGGACTGACCAAGAGTCGCCCGCCCCCAGAGCAGGGGAATTTCCCCGGTGTCCTGGCCAAATTTCCCTCATTCACTAAAAATACCACCAACAGCTTAATGTGGTTCAAGGTCAATTGGCATTCATCTGTATCCCTCTCCCTTGGATTGTGCCTGAAAATAGGCAGGATTTGTCTAGTGCACTTACCCAGTCAACAAAAACTAAATATATAAAAAAAAAATGTGCTTTTGTGTGTCAATTTGTTTTTGGCTAAGCACCTCCTCTCTATCCGTGGCACAGTGGTTGTTGCTTGCTTTGCATCAACTGTCCTGCAAGGAGAGGCTAAAGAGGCTCAATATGTACACACTGGAAGAGAAGAGGGAGAGGGAGGATCGGATAGAGACCTTTAAGTACCTCATGGGGGTAAGTAAGGTACAAAAGGGGAGTATGTTTCAGAATAAAATGTGCTCTAGATCAAGGGGATATGCTATGAAGCTGGAAAGGGGTAGCTTCAGGAGAGATGTGAGAAAGTACTTCTTTAAAGAAAAAGCGATAGATTCTTGGAGCAGCCTTTCAGCAGAGGTAGTGGGGGTAAACAATGGTGGGTCTAAAAGTACCTATGATAAGCACAAGGGAATCATAGGGGTAAGGAAGGGGGGGAGGAGAAAGTGCCATACATCAAGCTGGGTCTGTAGTAAAAATGAAGGTAAACAAAAAATGGGCAGACCGGGTGGGCCAAGTGGCTTTCATGTGCCATCAGACTCTATGTTTCTTTGAGGCAAAGGAGAGGATTCTACCTCTGAGGAAGGTCTTACAAGGTTCCCAGACAGTGGTGACAAACACCTCTTCTGTGATGGGAAAGTATTCCTCAACTTCCTTAGCAATCCAGCTCCTAAAAGCAAGCTCCACAGGAGAAGAGAATTGCATTTCCAGATAGGAGATCTCATGTCACCACCAGGATGATAGTAACAGAGGGAGATGGGTGCATGATCGGAGATCAGCAAGTTCAAGATGCACAGGTCCAGCACCCTAGGACAGACCTGGCATCTACATGGAAGTAGACAATGTGGCTATGGGAATTGTGGACTAGGGAGTAAAAGGTGTAATCTCAGCCTGAAGGGTTATGTCTTCACAAGATGCCCACCAGCTCCCACTCTGACATTATTTGCTACAGCACGCACATGCCATCATGTGACTGTCATTGCCTACCCTGGATCTATCCAGCAAGGGATCTATAGCCAGGGTGAGATCTCCTCCCCAGTATCACTGATATCTGGATGTCATCTTGAAGGATGGAGCTGGATATAGATTGGCTGATACTTGTGGAAATGTCAGGATCATCAGAATTAGGGACATAGGTACTGACCAATAGCAGCATTTTCCTAGGGTGTTTAAGGAACACCATGACCCATCTTCCCTTCGAGTCTTCCTGCATCCTGTTCACTATCCATGGCATCTCATGTTTAATCAGTATGACCACCCTCTTTGACATAGTTGTGACTGAACTATTCACCAGGTGCCCGACACACTTTCTTGAACCAGTGTATGGTGTTGCTGGTGATTGGGTCACCTGGAACAGGGCAATGTCTGCCTTTAGTGACTTGAGATGCTGTAAAACCTTGTTCCCCTTAACTGGGTGGTTAAGCCCTTTGGTATCCCAGGAGACCAGCTTCACCATATAATCCATGTTGTACTAGCCATGATCCAAATGAGGAGTATCATGTTGATGGAGCTGAGACAAGTCAGGACCATATGGGGCCAAAACTTTACCACTAATGCCAAATATGAGCAGACAGGTGCTATAACATACAACATGTATGTGCAAAAACAAGGACATGCATATAATAAACCCCAGTATAACATGTGTAACAAACAGTGATATTGAACATCTAACACTAAAAATGTATAACTCGCCCTTGGGGGGAGGGGAGCAGTCCCTCATATTGGGAGTCTGTGAAGTATCCATGAGCATAGGAAGGGATGACTGCAGCCATTCTATGCCCTGTCATCACCGACTCAGAAGGGGATGAGGCCAAGTGTACCAAGACTTCAGTCTGCCTCAGCTCCAACTTACAAGAATGAATATGTGCTCCACCCAGTTACAGCATGTTATGGTGGGAGTCCCCACCAGACAAACAAGGTCACTGAACCTGTAGTTCATTAGCCAGTCCAAGCTATGCTCCCGTCTGGTCCCCCCCAGCAACTAGAGGAGACAGCTGGATGGAAGAGGATCCCCAACATAAGATACTCCCTAGCATGGCAATAACATTATCCATGTCACAGAGGGGAAAGTAAAGCATATTTAATTTGTGTGTGGAGGAAGATGAGAGGAGATTCTCTTGGCCTGCTGCTAAATTATAAATAGCAGTAGGTACAGGCAGGCTCCACCAGAAGTATTGCTTGCCAGGGCTTCATTCCCATTGGGGGGTGGAATACTTGCAGTATGCCAACCCAACACCTCTCCTAGAATACTGCACTGCAGAAATGGCCCAGTGAGCTCCTAACCCCTCAATTCTTCCCCACAGGCAGCTCCAGTGATGTGCTTACAGAAAAATTCTATGAGACTGGGATACAGAAAGTGGGGGACAGAGAAATATTCCTGTTCACGAGGAGGAGCATATGTACATCAGATGATAGGCCCCATAGCCTGAAAACTGCTTGCAAAGGGCTCACCCCCTCCCCCAATCCATCAAGGTACATATATGCAGCCCATAAAATGTGCTTTTCAATCATACATTAGCAATGTCAAATGTTTTCATGTACGTCTAGACAGCTGTTGGCACAAGAATTCATTGGGATCCTCACCAGAGCCACCACAACTGCTGCAAACATGCCCCCTCTGCTGGAGAGGTGTCCATCTCTGTGAGCTCTCACACTATACTTGTGCCGAATGGTGGGGAACCTCCTACAGTGCCTGGAGGTAGCAGATAATGTTAGAAGAGAATAGCTACCAGTTTGTGGTGTTGTCTTGCTATGTCTTTGGCTGGAGGCTTGCAAGCAAATTTAGCCAATGGAGGTGAGGGGCTATAGTGATCACAAAGATTCTTACTGTCCACCCAGTGATTCCACAGCCTGCTGCAAGGGTTCCACTCAGCCTTCTCAGTTCCCAGATCTTGACTTTTATGCCCAATTTCTACTTCCTCCTGGACTGGGTTTGCCATGCAACTTTGGTGCTAGGTACAGTAAAAACATGTTGCCTACTGATGCGCATGATCCACTGCTCACGCCTGCATGTGACTCACTGTTCATTGGTTCCTAGCTGGAGTGCTGTCAAGTGAACTAGCTAAGTTAAGATCTACCCAGAGACTTCTGAGATTTGAAGATTTGATATGCAGCTCTGTCCAACTCTGCCAAATGAATGCTAGTGCTTCCTGTGGTGACTGGAAGTAATGTTTTCAGCTCTTCCTTGTGATGAAAAAAGTGACCAGTCACTTCAAAAGGTAAGGTGTGCCAGCAGTCCATAAAGCAGACTGAATCAATGTGTACTGTTTATGCTCCATCACCACCTCATGGGAGAAATCTTGGTAAAGGGAAACCTGGGCTCCTATCCATACCAGAGTGTTGTTCTCCAATTAGCTGAAAAGGGTAGCAGGAAGGCTATATATATATATATATATATATATATATATATGTATATATCTATATATGTTAGGCTACTGTCATTATCCCTGTGGTGGAGTGAGGAATCAGGTGCAGTGGGCCCACATCATTTCCAGCTGACCCTGCCAGGCTGGCATGTCTAACTCTGTGAGCAGGTATGGGAGGAATTTCTACATGTGGGGGCCTTCCACCCCCTCTGGGACTCCCAGAATCCATACCTGTATATTACTGCACCACCAACAACTTTCCTGGTCCTTAGCCCTTTCTCATAACTGGTTGAGGCAATGCTCGTGTTCATCCAACTGTCAGAGGCTTTGAATTCTTCATATCAGTGATGTGATGCACAGCTGTGTTAACACAGTCAGTTAGCTGGAGGACATCCTTTCTAGTGGATCTAAAGGAGGGTGCATGCTTTGCCATATCCACCACCTGGCTCTTAAGGAATGAAGTCATGTAGATGAGGGAGGGCCCACTTGCCGTGGTCTCTGTCACCACTACATTTCCCACTACTTGCCTTGCACTACTTCACTCAGAAAGAGGGTCTGATTTTTAGGTGATGATTCTGTCGATACTGTATGGTAAAATAACAAATTACCTTCACCAGATCACACATGAGACCATCAGCTATCCTGATTGCTGGGTTGGGCTCACCAAGAACAGTCTGAATTGATAGAAAGGTAAAGATTTAAAGAGGGCTATGGCCGAACAGTTAAATTAGGTGGCCATTGTGCATGGTGCCAAGCCATACCCACCACCCCATTTCCAAAGAGCAGTTGAAGAGATGCCAGGACCTGCTGCATCTCCCTCAGCATCTTCAGATGCATCCCAATCCCATTGATTTATCCAATTTCAGTGCCAATAGACTCTTTAACAAACTCTCCTTCATGATGGGTTCCACAACATTGGCATTCATTACTGACACCCCCCCCCAACACCATGGCTTTAATATTACATTCCAGTGCAGGTCCCTGTCTTCCACTACGAATAATGAACAGAAATATTTATTCAGTAGGTTTGCCTTCTGCTTTCCATCCTTCTCCATTCCCTCCTCCTAACTGAGCTTGACCACCCCTTCCCTGGATATGCACTGCTCTCACATTTATCATTAGAATGCTTTGTTGCCATTAATTCACTCCACTAACTTCAGCTCTTCCTCTGCTTTTGCCTGTCTCACTGATCAACTGCCCACCCTCAGCCATTTTTGATAATCCATCCTATCCTCTTTTATCTGATTTGTTTTGTACCTAATGAAAACCCTTCTTTTTTCCCTCACTGCCTGTGTCACTGTCTTGGAAAATAACAATGGTTTTCATCTCTTCTTGCCATTCCACACCATTTTTGTGCAGAGACCTATAGCTTTTAGTACACCCCTTTCATCAAGTCCCATTTGGTGCCCACTCTTACCATAATTTTTACATCCCTCAATTTTTCCCCTACTCTTCCCTCGTCATCCCAAAATCTGACGTTCTGAATTCTAGGACCTTAGTTCTAAAGTGCACCATATTTGCTTACAGTTTGACTTTAATCTATGTTGTCATGTTATTGCCTGATCACAGTGGCCCCCCCCCATCTTGGTCTCCCCCCACGTTATCACTGCTTGTCATGATCAGATCTATTGTGACCCCTCCCTAGTGAATTTCACAACCTTCTGGACTAGAAATGCCTCCTGCATTACCTCTACCAGGGCCTGACGCCTTGCTTTTCCTGCACTTGGGATACTTCAGCCCGTGTCTGGCATGTTGAAGTCCCCCAGTATCAGCTCCATTCCCAGTTCCACCATCCTCTCTATCTCTTCACCCAGATCTCTATTGGTTTCTTTCTGCTGTGCCAGGGGTCTGTATACCACTTCCCCTCACATTAGACAAGAACAGCATCCCAGGAATGTGTAACTGGCCTGTATATCAGGCTGAGACAGTTCAGGTGTCCAAACCTCTACACAACCTACTTTCCATGTTTTTCCTTCTCTTTTTAGCTGCAAGCTTCTTTTTAAAATGATCCTCTCCCAGAATCATCAATAGTCTTGTCACAGAACCAAGTCAGTCTACAAGGACAGCCTACCATCTGTACCACTCCACCAAAATGCCTCATGACTAAGGCCAGAACTGGAGGCCAAGACTGAGGCAAAAGAAACTGGGAATGACACAGTTTGAACATACAGTATCACTTTAGATCTTACTGGTTTACTGGAGTGTTGAAGCAACTTTCCTTCCAATAAAGTTCATTAAATCTGAAAAAAGCACACACAGTATCACAGCACACCAGGACAGCACAGCAGTGAGTCGAGGCCTGGGTGGAGGCAACAGAAATCCAGCAACTCAGTATTGACTGCCTCGGTCACTCCCTCAATACAGAGCCTCAGTCAGAGGCTGAATACCAAATGGCATGTCATTTGGACCTGCTACCGAAGCCTGCTGCCCAGACTGGGTGCCCAGATTACTGGAACATATTAGGGGACAGATTACTTGCCCCTCCACCCTTAACTCGGTCTGTTACCCCAGTGCCCTGCCCCAGTCTCTGACCGAGGTCCATTACCCAGGTTGGCTGCCTGACATTACATTGCCTTGCACTTTACCTAGGACCCCCAAACAGGCCTGTTGCTTGGCTTATCTAGTTAAATCTGGGGTTAAAAGACATTGCAGCAGCAATGGGGAAACTGCTGAGCCTCCAAGAAGCCATATGTAGAAAACTTTTTCCTGGTAACCAGTTCTTGCTGGGGCTCTTGCTCTTCCAGTTTGTAGTCCTGATTGCTCTTGCTTGGCTCAGACTTCTTGACAGTTGGAGAAGGATGGCTGAGGCAATGGTCTGGGAGTCAGTCATAGGGATGGTCTTCACTCCTGACCTGACTCTGGGCCTGGCTCCTGAACTTAGCTTCCAGTCTGCTGCATCAAATGCCAGGTGAGCACCCCCAAGAGTGCCTGAGTCGATTGTAGGTGACTGAGTCCAGGCATCAAGTCCCAGGGTCAAGAACTGGCAGAACATCTGAAGGTGTTCTACCCAGTAATGTGTCATCCTGAAACATTGTACTCCAGGGCTGAGTTCCAAATGCCGCTCCTGATTGGCATTAACACTTGATACCAAGGCACATGAATGAAATTCGGGCTGAGATAATTGATACTGCCTCTCACTCTGCCCACATCCAGTGATAATTCTCAAATGGGCTCTGGACTTGTTGTCTAGACAATAGGCAGGGGGCTATACAATCAAAAGCCTCCAAGGCCTGGATCAAATGAAACAGGCCCAACCTCTCACTTGGACCATTGTCCGGGTGTCCTGAACCATTATTTAAAAAAATCTGGTGCTAGGCTGGAAACAGAGGGCTGGGCCAGGGTGGGGGCAGGCAGACAAACCTGGAGCTCAACCATTACCCTGACCCCTCATGCCCCAATCTTGTTAGCAGTCTGAGGATCATTAAGACATAAACAAAGCCATAAAAGCAGCCCTAATTGACAAGACACAGGTAAGCATCTATGATATGCTTGTTTTTGTGCCCCCCCTTTTCCTCAGTTTTGCAGATGCAGATGTATACCTTAGTGTCCACAGAGTACCACTGCTGAACACTCTCTCTTCTTTCCTTCATGGCAGACTTCCCCCAACTCAGTCCTTTCTCTCCATGATCCATGTCCCCAGTCCATACCAATCTATTTGATACTGAATGCCTTTGAGCAGCGCAATGAAAAATGTTGCATTGCTACATTCCTTCCCACACTGTTCACTGCATTCTCTCCACAACTCAGTGCTATTATTTGATTATTTAAAGCCAGCCTGTCAGTGCCATGGTAGTACTATCACTCGCCATGCTGTCAATCTGAGCTTGGAAATGAGCTTGAAATGTCAAGGTGCACTCCTCCTTTGCGGTGAGAAGAATGTGATCTCTACTACAATATGATCACCTGTGTGACCTCAGGTGTCAGTCCAGCTAGGCACACAGAAGGGAGGGGGACATCTTTCAGACTTTGTGTAGAATGCTTGCATGCTCATTTATGGAGCTCATAGAATGCCAACATCCTGTGAGAGTTGAACATGAACACAGGATAAGCCCTCGAGTGAGAGGTTCTCCTGCCTATTCTTCCCCAGAGGTAAGAGGTGTGCATCAGCACAGCCTGGCCCCGTCATGAAGGGCAAGCTTGAGGGACTGAAATACAGAGGGGTAAGTGCTAGGATTGCAAGGAGGCAGGGCTGGGCTTGACCCAATGGACGGGGGCCACACCAGTGTGGAGTATAAACAATAAATGAAAAAAAGCAATGTATTTAAATGCAAAAGCTTTACTGTTGAGCATGCTTAATTTAGTTAAGAACCATGTTTAAAAAATGTGTGTACTACTGTAAACTTTTAATGCCCACTTTGCTGTATTAGTTTCAAAGGCCATTGCAGATAATTTGTTTAGAATGTTATAAATGCATTTTTTATATGATAGTAGAAACAAACCGAACACGCCTCACTGTTAATCACTAAATACTGCCACTGCCCTGGTGATCAACACTGGAGGCTCAATTTTCAAAAGTCCAAAAATGATGCACAGTGCTTGTGGCAAAGAGAATTGACACAAAGGGCATTATGTGTCAAAACCTGCAGCAGTCCCAATTTTTGTACACAGGTTGCATTGAAATAAGGTGTCCTTGTGCCATATTGGCTCTGCACCAGAAATGGGGGTGCACCTTGGCAGGAAGGAGGTTTGCAGCAGAACCTAGCTGCAGCATCCCCTACTTTGGGATTCCAAACAGCTCGTAACTGCCACAGGTCGTGATGGTGCTTAAATCAGCCAGAGCTGGTCTAATGACCTGTGTGCCAACACTGACCATAGCTGGACAGCATCTATGGCCACAGTCAGATAATGGCTAGCCATGCACAGCAGCTGGGGTCCTCATGGCAGATGTGTGAACTCCCACCAGGCAGCAATAGGTTGATGAGAGACTGCAGGAGGGAGCATGATGGAACTGTAGATGGACGCCTAGCAGTATGTCGGCAGATGGCACACTGACCAAGGTGGGTATTACGTGGGTCAGAACAGAATGGCATAGGCCACATGAAACAAAGCTGTGGTAGGGATTTGCATTATGAGGTCTGTATTGCACATTACCAGTTGTCAAACAGGAAGAAGAAACTCCACATACAGGTTGTCAGCACACTGGCGCATTAATTGTGTGGTGTACATATTGTTCTGCAGTCCTAGTGTGTGACATTGGGCTAATGTCCTGCATGCCAGGGGGTGACAGCGGCCTCTGCCAAACTCCTCCCATGTGCCAACTGTATGTCAGATGAGCCTGCTTGTGGCATCTCCAGGGACTTTGGAACAGGAACCCCACTTGTACCAAAATCAGGTGCAAGGTCCCTGGCACACCAGAGTTTTCCACAAGTGGGGATGGGTGGGTGGGCAGCTTGCATCACTCCAACAGGGGCTTTGAAAATTGAGTCCTGAAACTTTAATCTGATGTTCAGTCAATTGTTTGTGTTCTGGTTTTCTGCAGGCTGCAATTAAAATTCAGTACTTCAAAGATAAAACAGCACTCCACCAATACAATCCAATTATTCAAACCTGGTCAAATGCCACGACTAAATTTTGTATTAAGAGTCAGTGGACAGAGTTCACTGCTCACCCCACTTCAAACCAACTGAGACACAGAATAATCACACAGGTGACAATAGGCTTCAAACCTTATTTCATGACTAACAAGCACATGACAATGCCGAACGTTGTCTTTCTGACATTGGCATCGGTAGTGCAGGAGTTGAACAGATACATAATAGGAATGGCAGTGAAGTATGAAAGTGACGTTAAACCCCACATCACCATACAGAGATTGACAGGCACTGAGGTGTGCCTTTGGGCATCAGCCATAATGTTCATGGCATTTCAGCTCACCCTACCCTGCAGTGCAACAAATATCGTATTGTGCCTTGGGATTCTCGGGCCTTACGGTCACCCCATTCAGCCATAATGCTCATGGCATTTTACCTCACTCTATCCTGCAGACACTGACAAGTGCTGACATGTGTCTTGGGGTGTTCGACTTTACAGTCACCCCATTTCATAAGGACATACACTAAAATGGGTGCAGCATAGGAGAATGGGGTGAACTGTGGGGCTGAAGAGTCCAAGGCACATCTCAATACCTGTCAGTGGCTTGAGTGTGGGGGGGATGGTATAGCATGAGCATGACAGCCGGCAATGGAAAGACACACTCCTGATGCCTGTCAGTCTGTACAGGGTGGGACGTTATGGTTAGAAACCCTAATGCCACACCCGTTTGTTGGTATTTGCACTACAAATTTGCAAAACGGCATTTTTGTGACCCCCACCTCATAAAAGTGTTTGGGACCTCTGATCATGAATAGTGGCACTGTGATTTTGTTACTCTGTCCCGAACATTGATTTCTCACAGCAACCGTGCCATTCTGTGCCAGATGTGGGAAAACACCATTTGAACAGGATGTGAAAAATGACAGCTGTACCATTCATATGTAGGTGTGAAGAGATGGCAGTGTTGAAAATCTTGAGTGAAAATATTAAAAATGCTTGAGTCTACGAGCATACGTAGAAACTGCGCAATGCACACTTGTAACACAGTCATTTAGTGGAATTATTTCACCAAATTTTCAACATAGGCATTTTGGGACCTCTGCTCATGAACTATGATTTTCTTCATCTGTTCTGATTGTTGATTTCCACCCAGCGATCGCGCCATAGTGTGCCACTTGTGCGAAACACATTTTGGGCAGGATCTGAAAAATGACAACTATACTGTTCATAAGGACATGTGTAAAATTGACAATGTTGAAAATGTTGCATCAAAACGTTACAAATTGTTGAAGTTATGAGTGTGCGTGGAAACTGAGCAACACACACTTATAACATAGTCATTTTATGGACTTTTGTAACCAAATTTTCAACATAGGCATTTTAGGACCTCTGCTCATGAACAGTGTTGCTGTGATTTTTTGTGATCTGTCCCGAACACTGATTTCCTACAGTGGCTGCGCTGTTCTGCGCCAGTAGTGCAAAAACACATTTTGGCCAGGATATGAAAAATGACAACTGCGCTGTCGATAAGGAGGTGTGAAAAAATGCCAATGTTGAAAATCTGGAGTGAAAATATTACAAATTGGCGAAGTTATGAGTGCATGTGGAAACTGTGCAATGCATGCTCATAACACATTCATTTTTTGGAATTTTTTCACCAAATTTGCAACATAGGCTTTTTGGGAGGCCATCTCATGAACAGTGACACTGTCATTTCTTTATTCAGTCCCAAAAGGTGATTCCATGCAGTAACCACAAACTCATCTTTCAGGACTGAATAACGCCATGACAGTGACTGAATTCATGAGGAGGGCTCCCAATAACCACATGTTGAAAATTTGGTGCAAAAATTCTCCAAAATGCCTGAGATATGCACCAAATTTGAAAAAAAACCCTATTTATGCCATGATACAGCTGTCCGGCATTTCTTCAGTTCGCGGTCAGCTTTGAAGAGTGCAGACGTGTTCCCCATCCACCGAAGATTGTCACACTGGGCTCTGGAGGTAAGCATGGGGTGAGGGGGTGGTGTGGGGAGGCAGGGTGCGCAGAGGGTGAGGGCGGGTTGGGGGAGGGGCCATGGACTCAATGAGGGACCATTTTCTGCTTTACAGGGTTAAAAAAAAAACATTGTGAGACTTTTTTTTTTCAGGAACATTTGGCAATCTGGGATGAGCTTCCAGCATGCCACCTGTGTGTTTGATGGAAGGGGGATCTGTAGCCAATGGGAAATGGAAACCCCCGCCAGCACATACAGAGTTGGGGGGGGAGCTGCATGAGCCGAGGGGGATTAGCCATCCCTTAAGCACATAAGAAATGGGGGGCTGCATTATGCTGATGGTGATTGGGCACCCCCATCGGCAAGTTAAATTAGGAGGGGGCATGCTGACAGGGGGGATTGGGCACCCCCATTGTCTTTCAAAGGGATTGTGAAAGGTGACAGCTGTCCCTTGGCTTCTGTGGGGACTATGAGAAGCTGACTGGGAAGCCGCCACCATGTTGCTTGATGGGGACACCAGACGAGGCAAGCAGTAATTGGCTGCTGCAATCAGGGACTGCCCCATGGTGCTCCCTGATTGCAGCAGCTAATTTCTTTCAAGGTGGTGGCACATTTTCTGAACTGCTGTCATAGACAGCGTGGTATGCCATTAGTGCCACAGAGCTCAGCCACAAAAAGCAGTGGCACCATTGGCTACAGCAGGACTGCACCTCCAAAACCCACTTCTCCACTGAAGCAGCACAATATATTGTCTGCGTGTCTTGAGCAGAGACAACATAAAAAGTGTGTCACAGAAAGTAGCAGTTGGCTACTTTTAAAAATTAAAAGTATTTTCAAGGCATGCATTAGCTCTTTAAGTTTCAGTTGTGTTCTGGCCATCTGTATAAAGCGATCATGTTGACAATAATGAATCCGCATAAACAGTCCTCCTGGTCTTATAAGAAATTTTCCTTTCCCCAATGATTACTAACAGAGTGTAACTTTCTTTACCCTCTTGGGGTTGGATTATGAAAGCCCTAACACTGCTACAGTACAAAGTATAATTTGTGGCACTGATTAACCACAGTTTTGACTGATGCTGATTATGATATTACAAAATGGATTTAGACCTGTAAGTGGTAGGCAAGGTTCAGCCACATCTATCATCTACCATCTTGCTAATACAAATATTTAAAAGTAGTTTACTATATCCCGAGTCCATTCTCCCAAAATGAAATATATGTTTGTAAAATGGAAGATCTAATGGTCAGAATCATGGCAGGCTTCTGTATGGTTGTTTTTGAGCCTTTGCCATAAGATTACTCCAGCAAGGGGTCCAGACTGCTGCAAGTGTGACAATAAACTGCAAACATTATTCTTTAGGATCAGAAAATAGATATATTATTCTGCCATAGGTAATTCACAGCCTTGCTGGAGCTAAGAATGAATGGGCCACTCCAAGAGCCCGGAGTTGCTAGCGCAGAGGATCAAATTGCTTTCTGTGACTTCTTCTCGCATAGGATCAGTCTGGAAAAAGGTGCACTTCATTTCCTTCAAGCTGTAATGGGTGATACTGCCTAGCCCATTACAATATTTTATCCCTAACCTCCATGCCTGTAGTGACAATAAAGACTGTACGGGACATCTGTTGATTCTGATTTGCGCCCGAAGATGCACCCGGTAGGCCTTCAACAGATTCTGCATCTCCACTCCAAATTCTGCTGGAATGGCTTCAGAAAGCCAAGATCTAATATAATTGAGGAGATCCTCTCACTCAACTCTGTCTGGAAAGCCTGTCAGACACAAATTTATAGCCCTAGCGCCATTTTCCAGTGTCTGTAATTGGGTCCTAAGGTGTCCATTTTCAGTAGTAAGTTGAGCCACTGCAGCTTGCACCTTCATGGAGCAGTCATCCACATCCTTCGCTGAAGCCATTGCCACCTCACTTTTAGCATCTTGTGATCCTAGGCATTCTAAAATATTTTCCACCTTCTTATCAATTTCAGTCACTGCTTGAAGCACCCGATCCCAAGGTGGTTGCTCATCCATAGCGCTCGACTGGCTAGGCCTCAATGGTGGCATAGTTTGAAGCAGAGGTTGGCCCAACTTTTGTGATTGTCCACCGGTCACCCCTTTTTGATGCCCCATATCAAAATAATATACCAGGCTGCAGCTTTCAAGCTAAGAAAACTGAGTCAACTGAGATTTCCAATCCAGGTATTAAAAATGATAACTTACATCTCACCAGAAGCTGTACTTCAAACAGAGCTGTGGCAACCCACGTCGGGTCAAGTGCCTGGCTCTCTAATGCCCCCCACAAACATTATTCTTTACAAATTCCAGTGCACTGGGCAATTAGGTTTGTGCTTAAGGTGCATTTACTCTGCAACGTTTGCACCATAGCAACCAGATCAAACTTGTTGCTGCTGCGCAAATGTGGTAGTGTGGATGCTTATTGTGGTAAGTGAATCCTTAATCCAGTCCTGGAGTCACAGCAGAGTTGGGAACAATTATTGGAGTGAGTGGTGCAAGCTGCCATGTGGACTGGCAACACCACTCACATTGATGCAACACGCTCATGTCCCATGTTCCTCCACTGCACTCCTTTGATTCTTGTACTAGTAACAGGAAGTACAGCAAAGAAGAGCGGAGACCCCCCAAAATATAATAAATACTTCACGTCAGATTAGTTTTATTTAGAAACAGGGCTGTGTTCCATTACATGTTTTTTTTGGGGGGGCACCACAAGGATCACGTGTGTGTGTGGGGGGGGCTGATGTGGCACCATCATTCTCTAATATCACCCAACAAGTTCCCCCCCCCATTCAAGTACCCTTTCAAGTTCAGCTTGTATTGGTGCTGAGAATGGTCATGTGGGCCCACCTCTTGCATCAATGCAGAACAAAAGAAAAACAAGTCATGGAAAGCTGCAGTCAAGCTGATGTTGGCTGTGTAAATGAACCCACTGAGAAGGACCCAGAAAGCTCAAGCACCGCAGGCAAGACTTTTATTCTGTTGTTGGTAAAAACATATCCTATCTTTTCAGTGCAGTTCTTGTGTTTGGTACCCAGTCTATTGCAACAGCATCCTTCATAGACAGCAACTGTTGATAAAGCAAAACACTGTGCAGTCCAGACAGTTCTTAAAGGAATAGCTACACCAATTCCTAACTAGTAATATAATTTAACGTTTAATATACGGTACGTAAAAGTTCTTGCTGGTTCTGGAATGTTGGCACCTTGGCACCTTGAAACAAAATAGAGTTTTTTTGTTTTTTTCAAAATCTGTCCTCTTCTGTTTTTCTGTTTGAACTGTATTATGTTTGATTGGTATAAGCAGATCCTTCCAGACCTCTCAGTCCATCTCCAGATGATCTCATAATGTTGCTAATTGCTGGCAGTGCTGAAACTGTTTTAAGATGAAAATAATTTCTCAGTCAGAAAACACATCTGATTTAGCTGTTTGCTGTTTGGATACAAGCTTGTCTATGGAAAGATATCCAACCTGTCTCCAAACCGCATTCTTGCAAAATAAACAGCAGTGAGGGTTTTATAGTTGATCATCTTACATAATCAAAATGATGTGCAACTAGCAAGGAACTATAGTCTGGCAATCCTCATACAGTAATGTTAGTCACTGTGGGAGCCCAGAAATTGGACAGTCAGCATATCTGTTTGGAAGGACAATTGCCCATAGCTAATTATATGTGTGGTAAATATAAATCCAGACTGCAAACACTGATCTAATTTGACATTTACAAAGCAAATCATTCCTTGGCAAGTCAGTCTCTGCAATGTGATATCAGAAATATACTAGGCTGTATGTCAGTAAGCCACATTTAGTAATGTGAAAAAAAAAACACTTTATGCTTACTTTTTTAAGATTTCATTGCAATGTCTGCAACTTCTTGCCAGCTATATCCAAAATGTTATGGATACTAAATCATGTTTAAAATTCTACCAAAAGTGCTTGTTCTGTTTAAGATTCTTGTATTTTTGGCAGGTCAAGTACAGTCAACATGAATTGCATGTCATACATTTGCACATCAAATAAAACCAGGCTGGTGCAAGAGCATGGGAAAGGCCTGCCTTGAACGGCATGTGTCCCACTTCCTAAACATGAAGTTTTTACACTCTTCACTTGGCTATCAGCCAGATTTAAAATGCTGCAAATCCTTCTTAGCCAGGCCATTTTACTTTGAAGTATAAATTGTTTGGACAGCACTTCCTAGGACCATTTATCTATTTGTAGGAGGCTTTAGTTCAAAACTACAATATGACACTCCATATGCAAAATATTTCAGCTTCTTCTTGTTAGAGAGGAACAGTTTTATTTTGGGAGCTTTTCTGGTCAATTCTGTTTGACTGTGTAATCTGAGACTGATGAACTAGGATTAAACTACTGTTTATTTTAACAAATATTTTTTTTCAATATTAACCTTTTTAATAGATTCACAGACAAAAAAAAAACTTTAATTACCAGCATTATTTAAAGTTTAGGATGTATCCAACATGCAGTTGTGTGGACAAGGGATTGCTGTAAATACTGCATCTATGATTGAGCCCCAGGACCTTTAGGAAGAACCCAAAGTCCATGTACACTATTTCAATTCAATTCAATTTTTATTTTACCAGGAAAGACACCATTGAGAGAACTCATTTACAAGGTGGCCCTGAGAGGACATAAGCAAAAAAAAAATCATTGAGCAACAGTACAGTTACAAAACTCAGAGGAATGCACTTTACAAAATGTTGAGAATACATGTTATACATAAAGTATACCTAACAAATAGCATCTAAGATCATCTGACAATAACAGATACATTGGGATACAATAGGACACCAGAGTTCAAAAGGTGTGCTAGGAAACAGAGTAAGGGTTGGGGAAAGGGGAGCTCTGGCATGAAATGGACAGAAGAGGAGAGTAATAGAGAAGACAGGGAGGAGGAGGATGAGGAGGGGGAAAACAAAATGATTGAGGATAGAGGATAAAACCATAGAGAAAGGGAAACACAGGGGTTACAAGTTGGGCAAGTGCTGAGAAGTAAGTGCAATAGAATTATGTCATGATAGTAAAACAGGTTAGGAATAGCAGTGACAGCTTTCCTTCAGGGAGTGTCTTAGCAGTGATTTGAAGGAGAACATCTCAACAAAGTGCATCAGTTTTAGTGAACTTTGAAGGGTGTTCCATAGGGTCGGTATAGCATGGCTTAGGGATGATGCATCATAGCGGGATCATATCCTGGGGACATCAAGCATGATATATGAGTATCTTCTGAGTAAGTATGCACAACAGGGGGTACATTTGAAAAGGACAGAGATATAAGGTAGCAGGCCACCACGATGACAATATGACAGCGAACACCACCACAGCGACAAATCTCACCAGGTCGCTGTAGTGGTCCGCTGTCTGCTGATGCAGCGATTCTTAGTGTTGCACCCCCACCCTAAACCAACTCCAACTTGGAATTGGTTAACTAGAGATAGGGGATGCAGGGGGCATAGCCCTCCACATTGGGGTTGGGGGGGTTAAGCTCCCCACAAAAAACACTTCTTCCCAATGGGAACACTGTCTACAGTCAGCATTGTTCTCATAAATGTTGAGGGTTTTGACAACAATGTTGTTGTTGTATTGACGTGGAACCAAGGTGTAAGGGGGGAGTTTCTTAGCGATGGCTCTATAAGCCCAGAGTGAGGCATTTCGCCACCTCCTAGTGGCAAGCGAGGTCCAACCTAGTTTGGAATAAAAGCAGCAGTGGTGGGTGTTAATGGGGCATTGGTGATGAATCTTAGGGCTCTATGATGCAAGGTCTCCAACTTTGCTAAGGCTGTTTTGGAGCATTGGTCATAAAGAAAGTCTGGGTAGTCAATGAGGGGGAGAAAAGTCATCTGAACAAGTTTTGCCTCATTGATAAGCAGGTGCTTAATACGAAAGAAGAGTCCTAGCCTTTGTCTTAATTGTTTGAGAGTTCTTCAATATGTGTTGTGAATGAGAGCTTGCAATCCAGCCAACATCCTAAATATTTAAATTCGTCCATGGTTTTTAAGTGGTTCCCACAGGATGATCATCATCTGTAGCTTGGTGTTTGAGGGGCTGGTGGTTACTGCTTTTGTTTGTGGGGAGAGGAGCATGACTTTGGTCTTCCTGGCATTAAGCAATAGTTTCAAGTGAAGCAAATTCTGCTGTAAGAGATTGAGTTCCTGCTGCAACTCTAGGCATGCAGACCTGAGGGTAGGCTGAGCAACGTACCGTACAGAGCCATCTTCGAAGAGATGAACACTTGTACTAATTTTGTGGTCAATATCATTAATATAAATAGCGAATAATAGGGGCTCCAGTATAGACCCCTGAGGAACCCCTCTCTGCAGAGTTTTCAGGGGGAAGAGATCACCCTGGGCTTTGACCTGTTGTTGTCTACCTATAAGGTAGCAGGAAAACCATTTCAATGCAGTGTCATCTAGTCCAAGGCTATGCAGCATGAGCAGTAGTTAATCATGGTCTACAGTATCAAATGCCTTGCTTAGGTCCAGGAAAAGTGCACAGACATGGTTCTTAGCATCAAGAGCAATTTGCCAATCATTTGTGACTCTGACCAATGCTAAATTCTAAAGCATATCATCAGTAGTCATAAGTTTTTGTGAGCCTATTAGAAACAAGCATTTGTGAATGCTGACTATGTTTGCTTGCATGCTGTTACAAGTTAGAACCCCAGCATCTTGAGGCTACAGGCAAACCTTTCTTAACCTCAGTAGCCATTGTCTTGTGGACTTTGGGTTCCACTGAGCTTAGTGGTATAGGCCCCATAGTAAGAGCTGGTATGTGTGTGTTGTGCTGATGGAAGCGCTGTGTGTCAATTAGCACACGGCCGGCTAGGGGACTATTTTCAGACAATTAGCGTGCTTCAAATGGAGTGTGCTAACAGTCTGAATATGGAGCCGTGCTGCTCACAGTCCCAGACTGAATATGGTCCACAGAAACTCAAGGGAGATAGCACAGTCCAAGTGTCATAATGCCAGGCTCCAATTGGCCATATTCAGCCCTAGTATGCTAATGAGCCAATTGGGATGCAAGTCGCTATGGTCCATTTGCAAGCCCATTATGGGCTCATTAGCATGTGTGCACCCCCCCTCAAGTGCCTATCCTGTTGCTGTCTTAAATATTCCTGGTAGTCTAGTGGTCCCCCATGCCATAAGGGCATCCAATCCCCCCACTCAGGACCACCCTGCCTGCACCCCCCCCTTATTCTGGTAACATAAGATGAACTATGGCAATAATGATGGTGAGCAGCACAGCCATCCAATCACCACTCCAGTCAGCTATCATCTGACTATCAGTGAGCCATTGTGAGTACTGCGGAAACAGCCACAGAACAGGCAGTTGGGGGTCCCTTAAACTGCCATAAATATGCAAGACAGCCACAGAATGGGCACTCAGGCATGGGCCGGCATAAGGGCAGGATTTTTGCAGCATTAAAGAGCACTGCAATGGAGGCTAGTCAGTGCTTCTGAAACCGCTGATTATACTGCTGCACCCAATATGCAAGGGGGGAGCCCACATTTGCATGGGTGGAGCTTAATATTCTGCATAGTCAAGATGTAGGTCAGTGCAGTACACCAGGGCCTTCGAAAGTCCCCCATTCCCTCATTCACCACTAATCATGGTTAGCACAGCACTAACTCAGTTAGTGCTATGCTAATCATTTGAATATGGGGGCCCTAGAGATGAAAAATGGTGACATTTTCAACAAAGTCTTTTTATGATCCATAAGCAGTGCTAACTTAAGTGGCATCGAATGTGGTGTTACTCATGAGGGAGGTAAGGATTCACAGCATCTGCTCAGGAATCCCCCACTCTGAGTAAAAGCACCAGAGTGCTCGGTTTCTTTTCAGGCAACCACATCAAAAGAGCTAGCAGCCCTAAGAAGGGCTTGAGAGGGAATGAATCAGGAGCCAAGAAAAGACTCCAATCCCACATGAGGCTGCACCCCCAGCCCTTTGGAAGGGCCAGTCAGGACATGGACCTCTGAGCCAATTGTGACCACAGGCATTAAATGAAGTGAAGCAGCACCAACTTCAGTGGCAGATAATGCCATGGTACCCATGAGAGAGGTAAGGATTCACAGCATCTGCTCAGGAATCCCTCCTTCTGAGTAAAAGCACAAGCAAGCACTTGGTTTCTTTTCAAAAGAGCTAACAGCCCTATGAAGGACTTGAGAAAGGAATGAATTGGAAGCCGAGAAAGGACTCCAATCACACATGAGGCTACATCCACAGCCCTCAGGAGGGTCAATCAGGATGCAAGCCTCTGAGCCTTCTTCCTGCTCTCTTCCAACATATGGAAACACCACCAAGTGGACCTCTGCGCTAAGGACTGCAGCACAAAGGACATCCCAAAGGAGTTTGCCAGGAGGGAGACATGCAAAGGACATCACAAGGGATTCTGCCAGGAGGGAGTCAGCTAGGGGAGGCAGCCTGTGGCGATTCACGCTACCCCCCAAACTGTAAGCAGGTAAAAGGAGATAACAGGTATCCGTATCCGCTAGGCATCGGGTAGGGAATAGGTGTAGCATCCAATATAGGGCAAGGTTACATTAGAGCTACAAAAGGTACAAAAACCTAGGGATAAGAGAAAATCCCTATAAAGGGTAGAGTAATACAAGGATTTTAAAGGGTAACTATAACAGCGAGAACAGGAAGGATGGGATGATGGGAGTTGTGCAGTGCAGTGGATGTGAGGTGGCCGTCTTCAGGGAGACCTTCTGGAGGCTGCATTGCTGTCCCATCTGCATGCACCTCTCTGGGCTGAGGAAGAAGGTTGCCAGACTCAAGGCCAAGTTGGCTTGGGATCGGAGGACCTTTTCTCCCACACAGAGATCACCTAGTCCACCTCTGCTACCTTGGAAGTTGCCCAGAAAGAGGAGTGGCTGGACAATAGTGGGGTTGGGGAGGGTTAGGGTGGTGGAGCATAGGCACAGCTCCCATCTGGTACCACTACAAAACTCCTACACCACAATAGCCAAGCACAAATGTCCTACAGAGGCATCTAAAGTAGTGACCGTGGTGGTGGGGGGGTCCTCTATAGTGGAGACCCCAAGGGGGGGTGGCAGAGGACACCAGAGGAGGAGGAGGAGGAAACGAATCCTGGTAGAGGAACTCCATAGTGAGGGTGATACAGTTGAGGGCAGGTAAGGATACGAGGAGAGAGGTTAGGTGTCTTCCTAGCACCACAGCTCAAAAGGATGGAAAGAGGATCCAATAGATCACTGAGGCAGCAGGAAGGGAAGGAGAGCTGGACATCATTATCCATCTGGGGACAAATGACCCAGCTAGGGATGAGCCAGCAATAATACAGGAGGAGTTTAGGGAACTGGGACGGGGTTTTAGGCAAGTAGCATGATCTGTGACCTTCTCGGAGATGCTACCTGTCTACAACGGGGGAGGACTGGATTCTCCACACCAGGATTGTCAATGCATGGTTGAAGGAATGGTGCAGAAAGGAGGGTTTCAGTTTAATTGGGGACTGGGACCCCACCTGGAGGGATAGGGGCCTGTACAGGGATGACAGCTGCATCTGTCCTGGAGGAGAACCATGGCCCTCAGTAAATGGTTTAAATGCTACATTGGTGAGCATTTAAACTAGCCAAGGGGGGAGGTAGAATAAGGCAGGGAGATTGAAACTGCCCCACCCAGCTCACAAGGTCAGCAATGGGAATCCTGAGGAAGTGGAATCCCAAAAGGAACTAATTAACAGCAGAATCCAAGGAGTAAAAGGAATGAAAAATAGTTAAAAAACAATAGTGGAGGAAACAAGGAAGGGCAAATGGGAAATAAAGGCGGGGGGGGGGTGTGTCAGGACAGTCCTGAGAGGCATATGTGCAAATGCTCAAAGTTTGGGCAAAAGGATTGCAGACCCAGAGGCTACCATGACAGATGTGGACCTGGATATAGTAGCAATTATTGTGTCCTGCTGCAATGAAAATCAGGACTGGGATGTAACCATACCAGGTTATACTCTGTTTAGAAAAGACAGGATAGGTATATAAGTGGGTGGAGTGGCACTTTATGTCAGGGACAACATAAAGGCTACGGAAATACAGGGAGAGCAGGGAGGAGCTAAGGTACTGTGGGTTGCCCTGGAGACATGGAAGGGGGCCACTATTCACACAGGAATGATCTACAGACCTCTAGCACAGGGGGAGAGGTGGATAAAGATATGACAGAAGCAGTCCAAAGGATGGCATGCAAAGGAGAGGTGTTGCTGGTAGGGGATTTTAATCTACCATACGTGGATTGGAGCCTACCAGCTGCTGCAACAGTCAGAATTAGGAACATCCTAGACTTCCTGCAAGGTGCATTCCTTAGGCAACTAGTTAAGGAATCCACTGGGGGGGCTATACTGGGCCTGGTACTGAAAAAACGGGGATAGTGTTGCTGATGTCACAGTGGGTGGCCACCTGGGGACCAGTGATCCCTGTATGGTGTGACTCACTATAAGAACTGGGCCAGAATCTAACTACACTAAGATGAGGATCCTGGTCATCAGGACAGCCAGTTTTAAGAAAATGGGAGAATGCCTCAGGGACACCCCTAGCAGGTATAGGGAAACTGGAGGGAGTTGAGCAATGGGCAAAAATTAAAGGCGACATTGAAAAGGCAACAAATCTCTGTGAAGAAAAAAGAGATCACTATGGTTCTCTAGAGAAGTAGCAGAGAAAGTAAGGGCAAAGAAACTAGTATTTAGAAGATACAAGAGGACACTGAAGGAGGAGGATAGGGAGAGTTACCAGGAGAAACAAAGAGAGGCAGGAAGAGCAGTTAGGAGTGCAAAGGCACAAACAGAGGAGAATACTGCTCAGTCACAAAAAAGGGGATACAACATTCCTTAGCTACATAAGCGAGAAGATAAATACCAAAGGAGGGATAATGAGACTAAAAAGGGGAAAGAGGGGTTTGTGAGGAACAGAACCAAAAGAAAGCAGACATATTGAACCATTACTTTCATTCAGTATTTACATAGGAAGGGGTAGGTGACAGGCCAAAGATAAGGGACAAGGGCATTAAAAGAAGGGAAGCAGACACTAGTCCTTTTACAGAGGATAGAGTCCTCAAGGAACTAGCACAACTAAAAGTTGACAAGGGAATGGGACCTGATGAGGTACACCCTAGGATACTGAGGGAGCTCAAGGAGGTGCTGGCTACACCTCTGACAGCTCTTTTCAACTTATCACTAGAAACAGAGGAGGTTCCAGTGGACTGGAGGAAGACAGATGTGGTCCTGCTACACAAAAGTGGAACTAGTGAGGAGTCAGGAAATGACAGACCTGTCACTCTGACTTTGGCAGTAGGAAAAGTAATAGAATTACTACTGAAGGAAAGGACTGGGAAATACTTTGTAACCAGTGGATTACAGGATCCAAAGCAACATGGTTTCACAGGGGGCGGTCTGCCAGACAAACCGGATTGAGTTTTTTGACTGGTTAACCAGGGAAGTGGATCAGGGAAGAGCAGTAGATGCGGCTTACCTGGATTTCAGTAAGGCCTTTGACACCGTTCCACATAGAAGGCTGGTGAGCAAGCTAGGCAACCTAGGAGTGGGTCTAAAAGTAGTAAAATGGGTAAGAAGTTGGCTAACCAATAGGAATCGGAGGTTGGTGGTAAAGGGGGTCCAGTCTGGAGAAGGCAAGATGACCAGTGGGGTGCCACAGGGGTCAGTATTAGGCCTGGTCCTCTTTAATGTCTTTATTAGTGACATTGTAGAAAGGCTGTAAGGGAAAGTATGCCTATTCACGGAGGACACAAAAATCTGCAGCAGATTGGATGCACGGGGGGGGAGGGACGATCTGAAAAAGCTGAAAGAATGGTCAAGGGAATGGCAGCTGGGTTTTGATGCAAAGAAGTGGAAAATCATGCACTTGGGGCACAGAAACCCAGGGTCAACGTATCAATTTGATGGAGAAGTATTAGCAACCACAAAACAGGAAAGGAACCTGGGGTAATCATTTTGGATGATCTGAAGGTAGCCAAGCAGTATGATAAGGCATTGGGGAAGGCTAGCAGGATGCTCACATGCACAGGAAGGGGCATCACCAATAGAAAGAGGGAGGTAGTATTACCCCTGTATAGATCATACTTAAACCCCACCTCAAGTACTGTGTCCAGTTATGGAGGCACCCACCTCTAGAAGGACATAGATATGGTGAAGGTAGCACAAAGGAGGGCTACCAAAATGGTGCAGAGCCTGCATCAAAATCCCTATGAGGAAAGACTCAAGCAACTAAATGTGTACTCTCTGGAGGAAAGGAGGGAAGTGGGGATATGCTATAAATATTAAAATATCTCACAGGTATTAATAAGGTTCAAGAAGGTAGCATTTTCCATAGAAAAAGATGCTCCAGGACAAGGGGTCACTCTATGAAGCTGGAGAGGGTAGGAGGTTCAGAGGAGATGTGAGGAAATACTTCTTCATGGAGAGGATGGTGGATGCCTAGAACATCCTCCCAGCAGAGCTGGTGAGTGCTAAGATGGTAACAGGATTCAAGCATGCATGGGATAGACACAAGGATACCTTAGACATAAGGCAGGGGGAGGGGGACCAGAGATTGAGTAAGGTCTATGATGGCACAGTAGGTAGGGAATATTGAACAAACAAGGTGGGCCAAGAGGTTATTATCTACCAACACCTTCTATATTTCTGTGACCCTACCTTATGATCAAGGCAGTTGGCATTTTTTAAATCCTGTCTGAAAGGTAATTTTGCAGAGTGACTGCGAAAACAAGTTTTGTAGGGGATTTGAAAAATGACACCTGTCAAGTTCATGAACTAACAATAGGATTATGTTTCAAATCTGGGTCCAAAATCTGCAATAATCACATAGTTATGAGTAAACATTGGAAAAAGTAAATGTTTCTTCATAACTTGTGAACCCCAAATTTTCAGCATAGTCATGACCCTAGAGCTGAAAAATGATGAACAGAATAACATCTTTATATGTTCATGATTTCTTCCTATCTTTGTTCGTTTTTGACATTTTGATCCCAAAGTTTCAATTAAGTCTTTTATGACCCCACATTATGATCAAGACAGGTAGAATTTTTTAAATCCTATCCAAAAGGTGTTTTGGGGGATTGACTGTGGAAACAGGTTTCCGAGGGAATTTGGAAAAATGACTCCTGTCATGTTCATGAGGCGGGGTAACATAAGGGCTATGTTGAATATTTGAGGTCAATGTCTGCGAAATAACAATGTTATGAGTAAATGTAAAAATGTAATGTTTCTTTGTAACTTCCTTGTTTTTTGACATTTTGACCCCAAATTTTCAACATAGTCTTTTTTTTTACCCCACCTTATGATCAAGACGGTTGGGATTTTTTTTTTAAATCCTGTTCGAAAGGTAATTTCCAGGAGCAACTATAAAAGCAGATTTCAGGGGGGAACTAACTTGTTTTGCCCAGGACCGTACCTTCTGGGTGAAGCAAATTACAACTCTACTTTCTCAAAAAGTAAAGAAATTCTTTGAAACAAAAACTCTACATTAATGTATACATTCCTACCCTTATGACCCAAGGCCAAGTTACATGTCCTGGGCAGTTCACTATGGGTCTGCTGTTTGAAATCCCAGGTCAGAGGCTTTGCTGTGGACAAAATATTTTGGCCCCCTGATGAAGTTTTACACTATAGACATGTAGCTGAGGTTCAGGATCTTCCCTTCATTTGTTACCTGACTAAGCATCCTTAAATTTCTGAATGCAGTTGATGAAGTCACCTGGTCATAAGTTCATTAGTGACTGGGGACTAGCACAGAACATGATCAATTATATTGGGGCTATTATGACAGCAGGTCCATAATGCCGTAGTCAGAGGGCACCTGTTGCTAAGTTGTTGTAGAACTCAATTACAATCAAATAGTGGAGGGATTTTTCCTGAATTTGACATCAAACAGGTGAATGCATAAGATCTACTATTAGCTTAATACAACAGCAAGCTGATCCAGCTTGCACAGCAAGTGGATATGACCAGGAAACTTAGAGGCATGGTGTGAGAACTCCATAACAGACTATGAGGTCAGTCAGCACCAGGGTCTGACTGAACCTACATGTGACCCTCAGGTCACATTGACCAGGTTCACACCCCTGCCGGGTGGCTGTACAGGGCCCACCTGGTTGAAGGGGTTGGGTTCATTCATTCTCCTGCAGTAGGAGGGTTCTTCCCAGAACAAATATGGAATAGCAAGGTGCCTCCACTCAGAGAGAGAGAATAAGTTGGCCACATGTGTGCAGTACCAGGCCCTGGGATTTAGTACTTACGCACTTCCCTACACTGGTCTGGACCAGCCCTGGGGACCAATAAGACAGTTGTTACTTTCACCAACAAACACTTCAGTCAGGTTACACAAAGTTGGCTCACACACAGAAGTGAAATTCAAATTAACAGTGCTTTTATTTTGGAACAAAGACTTTAAGCTGGAGAAAAAGAGGGATTAGGCAGTTGCAATTCACCTTGAGCAGCCCCGCCCTGTAGCAACATCCCCAGGTAGCCACTCTACTGTAAGTTGCTTCCACTCTCTCAGATCCCACATGGTCTGTAAAGCACCCACTCACTCATGATGCATAAAAGAATGAATTACACTACACAGAGTAAAGTGAAGTCTTTAGCTGGTACCAATCCTAAACCTATGAATTCCATTATGACACAAGAAACATTGTTATTTTTTTTTTTATTTATTAAATCTCGGATTAGCACCTTTGAGCTAAAAGCTCTATACATAGGTTCCACGTCAGAATGAATACGAACAGGACAGCATATGTATCTTGAGGATGTAAATACAAACAAGTCAAAGGTATACAGGATAGATTCACATTTGAAGCAAGCTAGCTAACTGCACTCAGCATGGTACAAGGTATGCCACGGGCACGCAATTCATAGACTGGGAAAGCTGATGACAGATGCAGCAGCAGGAGGGGGGAGAGGTGCAGCCTATAAGGCTAAGTCAAGGAGGGTCTCTGAAGACAGGTGGAGAGAAAATTAGGGTGGAGTAAAATGCAAAAGGTCAAGGTACAGGGGTGGGGAATGAGAAGAAAACGGAATGGCGGCGGGGGGGAGAGATGGAGTAGCAACCCAGAAGGCCTAGTTTATGCGAGGTGGGGAGGTGATGAAGGGTTCAAGGCAAGGAGGGTAAGAGAGAGGGATGGGGTAGGGCGGTAAGGTAGGTGAAGTGTAGGAAGGATGTGGAGTTGACTGAGGTAGACCAGGGACCAAAGAAGAGCTGGAGAACAGTTGGGATTAATTTAGTGGAAGCAGTCACAGCTGGCAGTAGCAACAATGGTCTGAGCATTTGTTTAAAAAAGCCCAGAGAAGGTGCAGTGGAGATGTCAATGTGGAGAGAGTTGAGAGGAGAGACATTCACTCTGGATACCCAGGAATTACACTAAAGTCCCAGTGCAGGCCTAATCAATATTGCATAACTTCTTTCAGTGGTGCACTTGATGAACTTTAGCAAGCTTGCAATTGAAGCCCCCAGTAGGCCACAGTGTGCTAACACAATTTAAAGAACTTGAAACTCCAAATGTTTGGAAAATCCAACTTGGTAGTCCAAAATGAAAGTTACAGTAATCTAAAGAAACACAAAGCCCCAGCCAGCAATGGATGCATTGAGGTGACACACAGATGCAAAAGATAGTTGAGGCAGGAACCAGTACACCACAGTAGGTCAGGCAGCAATCAGTGCAAGGCCAAAGAGGGCTGGAGATGAAGATACTTAGCAGTTACAATAGACGACTTGTTGCATCTTCACCCATCTGGCTCACATCTCTCAGGACACAGTTCTTCTGGCTCAGCTCTCAGTCACATTAGCACTATGCAGTGGCTTCACTGTTCATAAGGAGCCCAGACCCCAGGAGCATGCCCCACAGTCCAGCTCTCCTCTGGATTGAGAGTAAGCACATACTCTTAGCACACACCCTGTGGCTCTCTGTTGCCTGATCCACCCCACTAGAGAAGGGCTAGCAGGCCCTTTACCTGGCTCGGAAGGAACTTGGGTAGGATACAGGTCTGTCACGGATTCCTCAGCGTCACAGCTTTTTCAGAATTTAAACCTCTTAGATTCTTTCACAGCAGCTTTTTCCTACAGGTGCCCTTCTGGCAAAATTGCACAGATAAAATCCCAGAATAAGACTCATGGTATTTGGAAGGATGTGACCAGGCTAGGACTCACAAGATCTGGGCCTGGATAGGCCTCCAGCTCTATTAAACAGCAGGTTTGCTCACCTCTGAGTCTCTCCTCAGCTGCCATGACATGCAGTTTCTTCTCTTCAACTCAGAGCCCTATTGGTCAGGCAGTACTGTTCATTAGTCTTTCTGCCCTGTCCTACTCTTTAGTTGTCTCTTTAGGACAGCCAGTACAACTGGGGAGGTGCCAATTGCATAATTCCCCAATAATCCTTTATTTCTGTTGCTACAGCTTTCTAGCCCTCTGATTGGTCAGTTGGTGGGGCCAGAGGGTGGTAAGATGGCCACACCCATGTCTCTGTAGGATCTTTGTGGTCCAAAGTCTTTATTTTACTTTTTTATTATTTATTTATTTTTTTGCCTATGGAAGTACTGGTCCTCAGGTCTTGATGCACCCCTCCTGGGCTGTCTAGTCAATCCAGTGCGACCGATGGTGTGGCAGGTCCAGAGTGATCTAGCTGTCTGGGTCTGTAAGCAGGGATCATGAGGGAGGACCCATTGCTGCCATGCACTTCTGCTCTTATGTGCCATTGTTGGCAATTCATGGATGGAGTTTGAGGCATCAAAAAGAGGAGGGATCCTTGTGTTGACTTCAGGTACCCTCTGCCAAGATCGGGGGCTCAGGTCAGAAGAATGTGGCCGCGGCTTCTGGGAGAAGGTGGAGGATGCACTGGAACTATCAGTGCTGCCGAACTCTCTTCCACTGACACACTCACAGTTAAATGTGAGGGAGCCAGATGAAACAGAAGTAGCAGTCCGGTACCTTGGGAGGGTGGCAGGCAGTCAGGTAATCCCCCTTCTGAGGGATTATATGTACATGCTACCATTTTTATTTTGTTGTAAGAGTAGATAGCTAGAAGACACTATGTCTGGGACATATGAAAAATTGAAGCTGGCACACCTTGAACAGCTGTACTGAAGAAGAGGGCTTGTCTTTGAGGGAGGCCAGCCATGGGCAGACCTCATGAACCTCCTTGGAAAAAATGACCAGGGAAGTGATACAAAAGTGATCACTGCTAGCCAAAGCCATAAGATGGAGGCTAGCGAGAGTGAAAATGACCCAGGGTCTATAACAAGGGCTGCGCAAGCAGATCCAATAGAAATGATGCAGCTGAAGCGTGCCTTGGTTAAGACAAAGGCAGAACTGAGCAACAAAAGGCTGAGGCTGAGAGGCAAAAGGCAGATGCTGAGCTGCAAAGGGTGAAGTGGAGACAGAGCTGCAAAAACTGAGGATTGAGGCAAAGGGACAAGAGAATAAGCACCAGTATGAGATCCAGACAAGAGAGGAGTGAGAAAAGCAGCACCAGCATAAGGTCCAGCTAAAAAAATATGAGATTCAGATGAGACAGGAGTGACAGCATTAATGCAAGAGGGAGATAAAGATTCTGCACCAGAAGGCAGCACCAAAAACCTTAAGTACTGGCATCAGGGATTCAATCCAGGAAGCCAGAATTAATCCCCAAATGTTTCCCAAGTATCAGCGGGTTGATGATCTTGATTTGTTTTAAAAGTCTTTTGGGGGGGGCGTGGCCAACCAGCAAACAAGATGGCGACTTAATTTCTCACTGCCACACATCTAGAGCTGAGAACCCTTAATAACCCTGCCATTAGTCGATCCCCTACTGGGGATTTCTGAGGTATGCTGAATCGGAATACTAGACCATGCACCAGACCAAAGCTGAGGTGAATCCGACGCAGGATTCTCACAATATCGCCCTTTTTCCACTGGGCAACTCCTACAGAAGGTCGCATGGCACACTCCGGGAAGGGGAGCAAGAAGCCCTCAATCAGAGAAATGTTCGCCTCCATTATAACTAGTATCAATGCCCTAACGCTGGCCTCCAGCACCACCGTGGTCTCTATACAACAGATCGACGCCAGAATAGACTGTGCAGAACAAAAATCTACAGCCCAAGACGATATCATGCAGTACCATTGTACCACATTATGAAGCCAAGTGGCACAAATTATTGTTCTACAAGATAAGTTGGACTGCCTCATGCCATCCAGACAGCCTTATGTGTACTGTGCATTAGGTGTGTTGATGCCTACAGGAGTTGTTGCTGTGTAAGATGGGAACGTTGTGCTGCTTGTGTGTATAGGGCACTGTGTATGTGTGCTGGACTGGACTGTACCTGGCGATGGCTGTGGAGTTCATATGCAGCCAGAAGGGCCACCCACTGCTGCTGCTTGAAGGATATCTGTACAGGTGGGACAAGGCGCTGGCCAAGAAGACTTATTGGCATTGCGCCGATTACCATAGCTACCAATGTCTGGCACAGGTGCACACCATGGAGGATCGGGTGGTGTGCACCATAAACAGCCACAACACATGGCAGATGCAGGGGAGGTGGAAGCCTGACATGTGGTGTGTGACATCTGGGAGCATGCACAAGGCAGTTTGGAGAGCACATCACAGGTTGTCATACAGTGTACACCAGTATGCCACAGGCTGTGGCTGGACGTCTACTCCATGTGTCACTCCACAAGTGCACGGTGCAGCGTGTGCAGCAGGCACACTGAGGAGTCCCAGTGGCACCCTTACAGTGCAGGAGCTTGACCTGCCCAACAGGTACTGTGTGACGGATATGGGGGAAAGATTTCTACTCCACAACAGTGGCAAGGAGGCTGATCAGATACTGATCTTTGATACAGCCTGTGACTACTGGCAGAATCCAAGGACTGGTTCATGGATGGCACCTTCAGGTGTACACTGCCACTTTTCTTGCAGGTATACACAGTGCATGGTGTAAAGGGGGATGATGTCATACCCACTGTGTTTGTCCTCATGTGCTCCCGGCAGACTCCAACCTATGTGCATGTCTTCACCGCCCTATGGGACGCGTGCCCAGCCATGAAGCCAAGCTATGATGAACTTTGACAGACTGGCATGGTTTGGCCTGCAAACTGTGTACCCAGATACTTCAGTCCAGGAGTGCTTCTTCCATTACACACAGGCAGTGTGGCTCAAGGTCCAACAGTGCCCTGCCATCCATGAACATTACATGTCAGATGAGGAATTTGCACTACACGTGCGCATGCTGCTGGCCCTTGCCTTTGTTCCTGAGGATGCAGTTCTGGACCTGTACAATGAGCTGCGTGGGTGATTCTTCAGCCTTTGCTTGACTGTTATCAGGACGCATGGCTTGGGCATCCTGTGGGCTGTGGCGGATGCAGACATCCACTCTTCTTCCACAGCTTCTGGAACTGCTATTGCGGTACCCTTGCTGGCCTTGCCAGAACCAACAACTGTAGATAGGTGGCACAGGGGTTTCAATACTCATAAGGGTGCCACTCACTTCATGATTTGGTGATTTATTGACTGCCTCTGGACTGAACAGAGGCCCACCGAGCTTCGTGTTGAGCAGCATGTGTTG
Organism: Neoceratodus forsteri; assembly: GCA_016271365.2. Classification (NCBI taxonomy): domain Eukaryota; kingdom Metazoa; phylum Chordata; order Ceratodontiformes; family Ceratodontidae; genus Neoceratodus; species Neoceratodus forsteri. Next base: position 1,395,174,799 of record CM028129.1, on the reverse strand, counting down.
GGTGGGGGTGCAGCACCATGTAAGAAGCATTACAAGGACCTCAACACATGTCTGGTTGGCGTTATGTCTGAATATGCATATGAGCACACATTATGAATACTTGAGAGGGATTGCCTACAACTTTCAATTCCAACTGTAATGTTGTGGTTGTATCACATGCTGTGTTGATGTCCATGCCACCCTGATGGACATTGTGCCAATGTCCATTGCCACGCGGGTCACAAGAACACATCTGTAGTAGCTGTCGCCCATCTACCCTTAGTCAAATATCTGTGTTCCAGGTTCAGGGCCTGTTAGAGGTGTGTGTGTTTGGGGGGTTTGCCGAGCTGCCCTTTTTATTTCTACACCTCTGGGTGAGGTTCTTTCCCTGCTTGGGTGGGTGTGGGGCATCGGGGCTGTAGTGTGTGCCCTGACCTGGGCCTGTTGAGTGGGGGGTTCCTGAGCTGCCCTTTTTGTTTCTGTGCCTCTGAGTGAGGCTGTTTCCAAGCTTGGGTTGGTGTAGGAATTGGGGCTGTGTGTATGCCCTGACCTGGGCCTGTTGGGGGTGGGGGGTTTTGAGCTGCCCTTTTTGTTTCTGTGCCTCTGAGTGAGGCTGTTTCCCTACTCAGGTGGGTGTGGGGCATTGCTGCTGTAGATTGTGCCCTAACCTGGGCCTGTTGGGAGGTGGGGGGATCCTGAGCTACCCTTTTTGTTTCTGTGCCTCTGAGTGAGGCTGTTTCCCTGCTCAGGTGGGTGTGGGGCATTAGAGCTGTAGTGTGTGCCCTGACCTGGGTCTGTTGGGGGTGGGGGGTTTCCTGAGCTGCCCTTTTGTTTCTGTGCCTCTGGGTGAGGGTGGTCCCTGCTTGGGTGGGTGTGGGGCATAGGGGCTGTAGTGTGTGCCCAGACCTGGGCCTGTTGGGGGTGGGTGGGTGGTGTGTTGCTGTTCCCTGCCTCTGTACATACCCCTGGGTGGTGGTTGTCCCACTCATGTATTGCCTTGTGAGGCCTTGTGTCAGGCTGCTCTGCCATGTGCACAGTCCTCTGTCTGTTTCCAGGGCTGTCTGTGGCATGCTCTGCATGCCTGCCTTCTACCAGGCATGCTGTACTGGGCTGGATGGTGGTGTTGTGTCCTGCAGTTGCAGGCCTTTCCTGGTGCTGCTGCTGTTGGTTTGATGCTGGTACCTTTGTTCCCTGGTGGTGCCTATGTGTGTGCCTCTGCTGCATGTTGTCTGTGTGCGGGGGGGGGGAGCGGGTCATGCAGGTCATTAGGAGTGTCAGAGGTGCTGCATTGCAAACATCTGTGCCTTGTCGCAGTGTCCCCATGCCAGTTCAGTTCCACTTCCTTGTCCAGCCCTGGCCTGCTTGTGTATTGTTCCCCCCCTCTCTGTTCTCCCTTGGCACCTGCGTGCTGTATTTGTGATGTTGTCCTCTGTGGCACTGTGCAGCACCCCCAGTTCACGGTCTGTGGCAGTCATGGACCCTGTGACCATGTCCATGTCCCCCCCCCCGCCACTCACCACTGTTGCCTATTGTGTGGGTGCTGGGCTATGTACTCCCTGCCTACATCATTCTGCTGTGCTGCCCCTGGTTCTCTGTTGTTCCCACCCACCCTGCATGTTCCACCAGCCTGCCCCGTGACAGCCTATGCACCCCTCTCATTGCGATCTTGTGTCCCCCCCCTTTGGCCCATTCTGGCCAACACTAGTGGTTATACATCCTACACCAGTCACTGACACCATCACACCTCCATGCCCAGGGGGCAGCTGCCCTTCCAGGGGGTGCCTTCTTGTCTTCATCTCTGCCCCTTGTCATGGTGTCCATCTGTGTAGGCATCCACTGTCCCATCCTTTCCTTGCTGTCGCAGCCTGCATGTGGCTGTGGGAGCTTGCAGTGAGCATTGGTGGGCATGGCACACAGTGCTGCTGGTGGGGCTTGGTTGGTAGCGCACATCCTGCTGGTGATGCTGCTTTCCACACATGGGTGTGTCTGTTTGTTGCCTGTCATTGGCATGGCACAGTGGGTATATGGGTGTTGCCTTGCATTGCTTCATGTGCGGCTTCATGTGTGTTCGGGGTGATTTTCGCCTCTGACATGGGCTGCCTAAGTGCTGGGGGCATTGTGCTTCCTGTGTGTGCCAAGATTGTGTTTCATGGTGGGGCCACATTGCTATCCGGGCATGCTGCTGTCCTATTCACACTGCTGGGTTTGGGGGGGCTTTGCAAGGGGCATGTGTATGTGGGCCCCTCTATGTCCTTTCTCCTTGTCCATTGTTTTTTTTTGTGGGGGACAACACATGGGGGGGCTGTTCTGTTGCTGGTTTGCTCTTGCGCCATGTGGGATTGGCACCATCAGCTTGCCCCTGCACTGTGGCTTCTGGCATTTACTTGATGCATCCCCCTGATGTGTTCCTCTCTTTGCTGTTCTGCCATGTTGCCATCCTGTGCGCTCGCCCTCCTGGGTCCCACTTTCTTGCATTTGCCAGTTTTGCAGTCACCGCTTAGCATTTGCTGTTCTGACATGGAACCCTCTGTCAGATAGTAGTTCTTAGGGTGTATAGGAAGCAGTTTCTGGCTTCAGCCCACAATATACCCTTTTCTGACAATTAGGAGTAAGCCGTACAAAAAAGTGGCTCACTAACACTTTTTACTGGCCCAGTATTTTTTAAGGATGTAGCAAACTACTGTTGGATTTGTCCACCATGCCAGAGGGTGGGAAAGGTTGGAGGCAAGGCTAAGGCGACTTTGATTTCCCTGCCTATAATTGAAGAGACATTTTGGTGAGTTGCTGTGGACATTGTGGGGTCACTTAGCAACCCAAGTCCTACAGGCAAGAGGTAACCAGAGGTTGTGGCCTTGTCCTCCTTGAGGCAGAAAAAGTGTCTGACAAATTGCTGGACATATTCAGCCAAGTGGGATTTTCCCAGGAGATTCTATCAGACTAGGGCACCAATTTCATGTCTGCCTTAATGATTTGTTAAGGGATGAATTGGAGGGCAAGTTTGCTCCCGAAGGGGAATCTGTTGTGGAGTACAACCTGAATTTCATTTCATGGCTCAAGGAGCTCATGGGGTTTGCCTAGGAGCACCTAGCTGCTACACAACAGAGACAGAAGACATGGTACGACTATGGGACCAGATCCCAGGAGCACAAAGTTGGGCAATGAGGGATGGCACTCATCCCTGTCCAACAGAATAAATTGCAGGCAGCTTCAGATGATCCTTACTAGGAGGTCAAGAGGGTGAATGATGTTAATTATGTGGTGGAGCTACCCAACAGAAGGCTCAAGCAGTGAATCAGTTATATAAACATGATGAAGCCCTACCATGATCAGGATGAGATGGTCCTGTCTGGGTGTAGCTATCTGGAGGTGGAGGTAGAAGCAGACCTGTTGGTAGATCTTGGAGGGGTTAAGAGAGAATCCTCAGTAGATGCTGTCATCCTCTCAGAGCAGCTGACACTAGTCCAAGCTGCTGAAATGCATGGGGTGCTGCATACATTTGGGGAAATATTCACAGGGAAACTGGCATATACCATGCTGACAGAGCACCACGTTGATACAGGTTTCTAGGTCCCACTGAGGCAAGCACCCTTCAGAGTCCCTGAGGGAGTGAAACATGCTATTGAGGGGGAGATCAAAGAAATGAAGGCACTTAGGGTAATCCAGGAGTACAGTAGTCCCTGGGCCTCCCTGATAGTACTGATCCACAACAAGGATGGGACTATGAGGTTCTGTGTCAACTACTGAATCCTGTACAGCTGTACAGAGTCAAACACATATTCCATGCTGGTCTCATTGAGGTAGGCAGCCTATAGAGTCCCTGAGGGAGTGAAACATGCCATTGAGGGAGAGGATCTAAGAAATGCTGGTGCTTAGGGTAATCCAGGAGTCCAGTAGTCCCCACACCACTCTAGTGGTACTGATTCCTAGGAAGGACAGGACCATGAGGTTCTGTGTTGACTACTGAATACTGTACAGCTTTATGGAGTTGGACACATACCCCATGACCAAGATGGATGAGGTTATGGAGAGCCATGTTCCTGACCACCATATGCCTGACAAAGAGATATTGACTGGAACCCTGACCCCTGAAGCCACAGAGAAGTCACCCTTCATCACTCCATTTGGCCTAGTCTAATTTTTTTTTTTTTGTCAACTCTATTTTTCTCTCCGGCTGCCTAAGGCATCTCTCCGGGGAACCCACACATCTACTGCCTCCACTCCCTGCCTGAAGCCTTCCTTCCTTACCTGGTCTCCTCTCCAGATTTCCTTGCTTAGTCCAGCCCCCTCGGATCACCCCCACCAAGGGAGGGCCTACCCACCCTTGGATGGTCTTTTCTGGAAATTAGAGGGACTGCCGAGGAACCCAGAGTGCTGGATAGGGGACTAGGAATTCAGGCACGGCATTGGGATGTGGGCAGGACACTGGAGCCCCCTTTGCCTCCACTAGACAACCAGGGCATTTCTCTTTTTTTCTCCCATGCAATGCCAGCTGTTCACCTATGTGCAACCGGATGCCACTGCTCTGCCCCTGATGTTGCGTCAAGCCCCTGGATCCTGTAGGACTCCCGATCTCCACCAGGAGCTGCAATAGAGTGGGGCATACCCCGGAACACACCCTGGGAAGGGAGAGCAGCCTACAGATTGCTCAATCCCTTCCCTCCCCTGCTGACCCCCAATGATCGGAGTCTGTTCCCGAATCCGGGTCACCGGTGTGATGCAAGGTGTGGCATCCAGTGCCTCAATCCTCAGTGCCACTGGGCCAGCCTATTCTAATTTTGTGTAATACCATTCAGGATGAAACATAGAAACATAGACTTTGAAGGCAGATAAGGACCGCTTAGCCACCTAGTCTGCCCGTTTCCCCACCTACAAGATAAGCTGCAGATCCTGGATAACCAACAGCCTATTTATTCCCACCCACCACAAGAATTGCCTTATTTCTGTCCCATGCATTCTTGAATTCCCCCACAGTTTTAGACCCCACAACCTCCTCAGGAAGGCTGTTCCATGCGTCCACCACTCTCTCTGTGAAAAAATACATCCTCACTTTGCCCCTGCACTGTTCCCCCTCTATCTTTAGATTGTGTCCCCTTGTTCTTGCACATCTCTTTTTCTGAAAGATGCTACCCTCTTTGACTTTGTTGATTCCACTGAGGTACTTAAAAGTTCTATCATATCCCCCCCTTTCACTCCTTTCCTCAAGGGTATGCATATTAAGCTCCTTTAGTCTCTCCTCGTATGGCTTCTCTTGCAGACCCTGCACCATGTTAATTGCCCTCCTCTGGACTGCCTCCATCCTGTCTATCTCCTTGAGGAGATGGGGTCTCCAAAACTGGAAGCAGTACTCCAGATAGGGTCTCACCAACTGTCTGTACAGAGGGATAACAATGTCCTGTTTTCTGCTGGTGATACCTCTCCCTACACATCCCAGTGTCCTCCCAGCCCTCCCTACTGCCTTCTCACTTTGGTTGCCAACCTTAAGATCATCTGATATGATTAACTCCAGATCTCTTTCCATTTTTGTTGTTGTTACTACCCCCCCCCCCATTGTGTAGTCTTTTCCTTGGTTTTTGTTTCCCTGGTGCATTATTTTGCACTTCTTTGCATTGAATCCAAGCTGCCATACTTCTGACCATTCCTCCAACCTTGCCAAGTCCCTTCTTATCCTTTCCACTCCTCCTTGTGTATCAACCCTGTTGCAGATCTTTGTGTCATCTGCAAAGAGGCGTACTTTTCCTTCTAGTCCCTCTGCAATGTCACTTATAAAGACATTAAAAATGACTGGACCCATTACTGAACCCTGTGGTACCCCTCTTTCTTCAGAGTAGACTCCATTTACAATTACCTTCTGTGTTCTGTTGCCAGCCAATGTGTTACCCAGGCTACCACCCTGGGACCCACTCCCTGGCTGGTTAATTTGATTATTAATCTTTTGTGTGGGACTGTGGCAAATACCTTGCTAAATTCTAGGTAGGCCATGTCCATAGCCCCTTCCTGGTCTACTACTTTGGTCACCCAGTCAAAGAAATCAATCAGATTCATCTGACATGACCTTCCTGCTGTGAACCCATTCTGCCTTGGGTCCTGTGCCCCACTGGCCTCTAGGTACTCAACAGTTCTTTCCTTCAGAAGTGATTCCATCACTTTCCCTACCACAGAGGTCAAACTGACAGGTCTGTAGTTTCCTGCCTCTGTCTTGCTCCACTTTTGTGAAGGGAAAGTTTTATCTCTTCTTAACTGAGTTGGCTATCTTTTCCTCAGTTTGGGCCTTTGCTATTCTGACTTCCTCCCTGCTTCCTTCTGCCTTAACTGGTACAGTTCTCTGTCCTGTTCCTTCTGTGTTTTCTTATACTTCCTAAATGCTATATTTTTCTCCCTAACCTTCCCGCCACCTCTTTTGAGAACCATAATACCTTTGTTTTGATTTCTTTATTTGCTTCACACAAAGGCTTGTTGCCTCTGTGATGGCAGTTTTAATGTTTCCCCATTGTTGCTGCACCCCTCCTTCTAGCCTGTTTGCTAGTGCTTTTCTAAGGCACTCTCCCATCTTGCCAACGTCAGCCCTCCTGAAGTCCAGTACCTTCACTTTTGTATGGCTTGACTCTGTAGCTGAGTTTATCATGAACCACACTGTTTGGTGGTCACTTGTTTCCAGATGGCTACCCACTTCGAGATCTGAGATCCTCTCACTGTCCCCATTTGAGAGTATGAGGTCTAATATTGCTTCCTCATGAGTGGGTTCCAAAACTAGCTGTCTGAGGCATGCCACCTGTACGGCATCGAGAATGGCCCTGCTCTTGGATGTGGCTACAGCAAAGGTGCTCCAGTTAACATCTGGCATATTCAGGTCCCCCATCAACAGTATCTCCCCTTTCTTTGCCATCCTAAGGATGCCTTCTATCATATCCTTGTCTATTCCTTCCCTCTGAGATGGGGGTCTGTATAAAACCCCAGTGCGGATTGTGGTGCCATTTCCAGTCTCTAACGTAACCCAGAGTACCTCTTCTCCTCCCTGTTTACTCTTCTGTTCTGTTGATTTTATCCCTTCCCTTACATAGAGAGCTACTCCTCCCCCTCTTCTCCCCTCCCTGCCTCTCCTGTAGGTTGTGTACCCTGTTATGCTAACATCCCAGTCATGGTTCTCTATGTGCCATGTTTCTGTGACTGCTACGATTTACAGGCATCCCCCTTCCATCAGGGCCACCAGTTCAGGGAGCTTGTTGCCCAGACTACAGACATTGGTATTCATTACCCTCCATTTCTTGATGGCCTTACCCCTTTTTTGCCCCATCCCTGTCATTATTGCCTTTGTCATTTTCTCCATTTACCCCTGCCCTTCTCCCAATTGACATCTCGATCTTTGTGTTTACCTCACTTACTACCCTGATTTTTTTGTGTGGGCTAGGATTTCCCTGCTCCTTTCCAGTGCCTCCCCTCTTGGCTAGTTTAAATGCTTGCCAATGAAGCATTTAAACTTATCACCAAGGATCCTGGTTTCCCTCCTGGACAGATGCAGACCATCACACCAGTATAGGCCTGCATCACTCTAGGCGGACCCCCAGTCCTCAATGAAGCCAAATCCCTGAGCTCTGCACCAGTTTTTCAACCACTGATTGAATCCCATGGTATGGAGCACCCTAGCCTCACCCATGCCATCGACAAGCAGCACCTCTGAGAAGGTTACTATGTTTGCTACTTGTCTAAGGCCCCTCCTGAACTCCACAAACTCTTCCTGCACTGCTCTGATCCCTTTCTCAGCCAGATCATGTGTTCCTAAGTGGACAATGACATCCAGCCCCCCCCCGTGCAGCTGCTCCAGTGATCCTGAGGATTCGCTCCCTGTCCCTCCAAGCCATGGCACCAGGCAGGCACCTTACCTCCCTCTCCCCTTCCTCCCCCAGTTCTACCTTCCTAACAATGGATTCCACCACCAGGAGTTGTTTCCTTCCCCTGTGGGTCCCATGCCACCCTCATGTGGGTCTCCTTTGTGGAGGTTACCAGCATCCTCCTTGTCTCCACTGCGGGTGCCTCCATAGAGGAACCACACTTTGCCAGAATGGCATTTGAATTGTGGAGAGGTACAACTGGAGGGATGTGCTTCTGTTCCACCACCCTCACCCTCCCTGAGCCCACTGTGTGTCCAACCACTCCTCTTTCTTGGCAATCTCTGAGGCAACGGCAGTGGCTCTGGTGGTCCCTGTGTGGGAGAGGAGGTCCCCCAAATCTTGGCCAACTCAGCCTGGAGATGAGCAACCTCCTCCCTGAGCCCAGAGAGATGCCTGCAGATGGGACAACACTGTATCCTCCAGAATGTCTCCTGGAAGACTGCTGCTCCACAGCCACTGCACTGCACCACTCCTATCATGTCTTATTTCTGGCCCCTTAACTGTTGTTTGGAGTACTTACTCTTTCCTCTGTTTATTTATTTATTATTTTTTTTATTTTTTTTTCTCCCTACTTACTTACTGTCTCTGTGACCTTTAAGCTCCTGATCTTCCTGTTCTGAGACAAGAAGTTCCTATATTTCTTAGTAGTCACCTTACTTGCTCAGAGTCAGACCTCCAGCAGCTGGGGTGGAGAGCTACTCTTTTCCTTCTAGGATGGTGAGTCTTTTGTGGCTCTGTGATCACTCACTTCTTGAAGAATGCATCAGCCACCTATCAATAGTTCGTGGACCACATTCAGTCTGGGACAGAAGACTTTGCTCACACATACATGGACAACATTGCCATCTACAGCCAGATATCTGAAGATCCTGTCAAGCATGTAATTGAGGTTCTCTACTAACTGAAGGCTACAAGGCTGGCAGTCAATATAGAGAAGGGCCAAATAGAGACGCAGAGGTGTCATACTTCAGGCACAAGGAGGGAGTGGGTACATAAAAGTCTGAGCCAGTAAAAATTGAGGCCATACAGAAATGGGCATTGCCCACAACAAAGAGAAAACTACAGACCTTTCTAGGGACAGAAGAGTACTATCAAAAGTTTGTGCCAAACTTAAAGAGCATTGCCAAACTTCTGTATGATCTCACAAGTTCTTCTAGTTTAAAGTGGCATTGTGCTAGGCACCTGTGCTCACAAACCCTGACTATTCTCTGAAGTTCATTGTGCATGTGGATGTATCTGATGCTGGGCTGGGGCAGTTCTGAGTGAGGTCATGTAGATGGATGAAGAACACCCAATCATGTACCTGAACAGGAAGCTGCAACCTAGAGAGGAGTCCTATGCCACAATTCAGTGTCTGGGTATCATCTGAGCTCTGCAGAAGCTGCAACTTTATTTGTATGGGAGGGCATTCATATTGGTTACTGACCACTACCTCCTCACATGGCTTCCTAGGACCAGCAGGTTAAACCTCAAATTGTTAAGATACAGCCTGGTGCTGCAGTCCTATAATGTGGACATTAAGCACCCCAATGGGTCACAGCATGGCAATGCAGGTGGTTTGTCTAGGCAACAACTAGTGGCCCAGTAAAGAAAGGGAGGTGCTTTAAAGTATTAAAGAATGGTTAAACCAGAGAGAGAGAGAGAGAGAGAGAACTGTGGGCATAACAGGCAGAGAAAAGACTGCTAACATGAAAAAAAACATCATTTAGGGGTGCTAAAAGATTTTTTTTTCCATTTTCCCATGAAATGGAGAAGCCTCAGGGCTCTTAGCTAATATTAGGCTTTGTTTAAGAAGTCCCTTTCCTTTCCTGTAAAGGCCCTTTTTTCTGGGTAAAGTTCAAAGGTCTAGGACCCTTTTCATCTAAAAAGGCTGTTTTGTCCATAAACACGTGGCTGTTCCAGTGAGATGGCACCCTTTCAAATAGCCAGCTAAGATAACAAAAGGACCACACTCTAATAAACAAATCTGGATTGAACCAGTGTGGGGAAAAAGGTGGTCTTCAGAGATCAAAGGCAGAAAGAGGGTGTGATGTCACAGAAGAATGTTCAGTGATGTAGAGGCAGTGGGCCAATCAGCCAAAGGTGTCTCTGTTGTATGTTTTCAATGATAATTCAGCTGTGCTGGGATTTTGAACCAGTAACATCGTGGGTTTAAGTCTGCCATAACTCACCAATCACAGCTGGAGGTAAGTTTCTTCTGCTTTACTTAGACATTTACATAGCTTTGAGTTAGGTTTTTCCCTGTGTGATCCCTTTGTTTTTCAAATGTGCTTATTTTTCTCTCTCTGTATAAATGCTGTATTTCCCATAGTCTTTAGTGTGTATTATTCATAACATATGTAAATATCATGGAGTATTAATTTTTCATTTTACATACTTCATGCTTTCTGTGGCTGAGTTATTTCAGGCATAGATAACCAGAGGTGAATTGGCAAGTCTGTGATCCATTTCCAAAGAGACAGGTTACAGTTACCATATCTAAAGCAAAGTGTTTTCAGCTGTGACACAAAGGGGGAGTTATTTGCCCTTTGGGAAAGAACACTGTACATTGTGAGCAGTCGTTCTAATGGGATTCAGACCTAGAGCTACCCCTAGTGAAAATCATGCTGAGTGGTGGCAGCATACCAAGGTAACTCTTTCAGGTATTTGAAGGGTTGTGAAAATAGGTAGTAGCACAGACCGAATTCTGGGAGAGAACCAGTCTGTGACAGTATCATAGCTTGTTGTTTGGCTTAACTCATTGTCTTTGGATTTCCACTCCCAGTAAAGGTGTGAGGAGCAGTTTCTTAAGGCAAAAGGAAATTTATTTGTTTATTTTAATTTTGTTAACTGGGTAAGCACACTGGGTCATGTGGCTCTTTTACAGGCATGACCCACATAATACAATAAGCTCTCAAAATACAAAACATAAAGTCCCGGATATTCAGAAATGCACCAAAGGCAGGCACAAGTCTGGTGCAGCACAAATCCGATGCACCATAGCACAACTGGAGCCATATTCAGAGGTTGCGTCGGGTGAACAGCACCAGCACAACATGGCTGAATATGGCAGAGTTGCACCACGGTGCAAACAGAGTTGCACCATGGCACAAACAGAGGTGCACCATGGTGCACACAGAGATGCTCCAGCACAACCTTGGCAGTGCAGAGCAGCACAGCAATGGAGGGGGGCAGGGCACAGGGAACAGACCCAGGAACAGAGCCATGGAAGCACAGTAACAGCAGCCACAGGAAGCCTCCACCAGCAGGGCACAGCAGGGCACACACAGGTACATACACTGGACCCCAGAACACAACAGTGGCATGGATAGCAGGTGACAGGAGGTGCCAATGACCAATGGAGAGCCACCATGGGAGCCCCCCTCCAGCAGGCTGCTGGCTACACCCCCCCCACTATGAGACCATAGCAGGCAACACCCTGGACCATGCAGCTGAGCACACACACACCACAAAGGCACACAGGGAGCCCACACAGTGGACACTGAATGTGCCAGGAGGCAGGCAGTGTGGCAGACCATATGGGACAGGCTGCACAAAGCCAAGCAGAGGACCCCAACACAGTGTGAGGACAGTACTCGAACAATGACCATGACCATGTGCCACCACCACACACACACACCAGCCACACACCCCTGACTGCCACCCCATGGGCACCCCAATGCACAGCACCCAACCCAGGGGATGGACACCACCATAGTGGAACACAACACAGCACACAACAGAGGACCATGGAAGCACAGCACGCACCCCCTCCCATGCACACAACACAGACAGACACTGGGCCACTGCAGTATGGCTCCACATGCCACCTGAAAAGCAGAGACAGACACAGGCAGGTATGTCAGAAAATATTTATTTGAAAGAACTATGTACAAATATAACAGGGGCTGGGAAAAGGTAGGTATAGTGAGGGAAGGGAGCTGGGTACAAAGACTGTACAGTGGGAAGGGGGACTGTAGGGGAAGGCACAACAGGAGAAATGGGGAAAAAATGCAACGTTAGTGATGGCCCCATCTGGCCACCTCAGCAAGGTGTCGCTCCCTCCTCTTTGCCGCCATCATTCACCGCATGGCCATGATGACCTCCAATATGTTGGACACCACCAACAATGTCTGCCCCATGAGCCAGCTCAGCATTCTTCTGGGTGTTCACTTCACTGGATGCCGGACACCTATAACAAGGGACAGGACAGGTGATCAGTGCAATGGCCCAAGGCATCATGCCCACCCACAGTGCACAATGGGCAGTGAGACCACACACTCCTGGAGGGCCTGGAACAGACACCAGCGGGGGGGTGGGCCAACACCAGCCAGCAACATGGTGCACCACGATGTTGCACAGAGGAGGTCCCCACCACACATTGGCCACATGACTGCACAGTGACAGTCACAGGGCACACTGCACTGGCAGCACTGCAGCATCAATGATGGCAGCTGGGCGCACACCCACCCCACCAACAGTCAGCACATGTGTCCAATGGATGCGCCCCAGTGGCATGCACCATGCACAGTGCGACACACACAGCTGCCATGGCACATGGCACAGATGGCCATGCCTACACACACTCCCCACCGCCACTCCCCATGTACAGTGTGAATGACCATGACAGTGCTTACCTACCCCCATGGTGCTGCTTGTGCAGGTCCTCCCCCATCAGGTTGCACCACCTGGGCATGTGCTGCTGCAGCCCTGGCCCATCTGTGGTCCTCCAGCCCTGGGAATGGAAAGAAGACAGGTGCACATCAGTACCCGACCACAGCAGCTGTCCCCTAGCCCTCTGTGCACAGGGTGTCCCCTGTCCGACCCATCCCACATGCCAGCATGGCTGCAATGCAACACACACAGTAGCTGGCACTGCCACTCAGTGATGTGCAAGATGACAGTGCACCCCACTTCAGGGCATGCCAGGCAGCAAAGCCAACATCACAGTACAGCACCAGGGCAGACATGCAACAAGGGATGATGTATCTGGCTGTGGCCCCACACTACACCTGATGTGTGCCTGAAGCCTTTGAAGCCAGTCAGGGTCCCATCACATCAGGTCACCGTATCGGTGTCTACACTGCTCAGCCATTCTGGGCACCCCGGTCCTCCTCTCCAGGCTGACAGCTATGTTCTACCACACACTACCCCTGACCTGCTGCAAGGGCACCTGGCCAAACAGCTGTGGGCTGTAGGACTCCACACAGGCCACCAGGTTGACCACCTCCACATTTGACCAATTAAAGGCACTGCGACTCTGCCCCTGTGCCATGGCTCTCGCTCAGTTCAGCAGCAAAATGGCAGGTACAGGTGCATGTAGCCACCACAGGTGCCAGATGCATGATGCATGGGAGAATGCGCAGTGCCTGGCCATCATGCAGTGCTGGACATGAGCAGTAGGCATGGCCCAGTGGGGTCACAGAGTCATGGAGAGGACCCAGGGGTCAGAGGTCAGTGCCTAGCATACAGTGCACATGTGCATGATAGGGAGCATGCCATCATGCATGAAATGCATGTAGCTGGCCATGCACAGCTTGTGCAGTGCCGATACATCATGCTGCTCGTGCATCTTGCACGATTGACACCATGACAGTGCAGTGCACATGCTCATTGCAGGCCCACACACTGCTCATGAGTGGGCATTGTGCCTTCACTTGCTCCAGTGCAATACCATTGTGCATGGCGCAATATCCCAATAATCAGATGCTGCATGCAAATGAGCTCATCAGCCAATGCGTGGTGCAGTGGGGAGCATTAGCATATCATTATCAATGCACACAACCTCATTTGCATGTGTTGCATGTCATAAGCACCACAGATCAGCACAGGCCATGTACCGGTATTGCAACCATAACAGGTAAGTGGTGGATGACACAGCAGCACACTGGGAGCAGACAGCACTGCAGGGTGGGATGGACCAGGGAGATGCTGCCACTGACACACTGTGATGTCCATGTTCATAGGAGGCAACATATCGGCACAGGAGGAGGGCAAGGACCAGGGGCCTACACGGAAGAGCAGGCCCAACTTCATGAAAGGAGAGACAGATGCCCTGTTTGAGGCCTACCTCGACAGGGAGGCCCTGCTGAGTGGTGCCATGGGCATGCCACAGGACAGTGTTGCTGGATGGGAGGAGGTGGCTATGATGCTTGTACAGATGGTTCTGATTAATCTATGCTTTTTGTAATATAAAAATGTGTTATTGAGTGTCTCTCATGACACATGCTGTTTCAGCTAAAAGATAAAAGCCAGGAGATAGTTAAAGGCTAGAAGAGGCCTAAATTAAGGATCTCCTGTTTATCTAGCTTAATTGTAGCTGCTAGCTGCTAGGCTGGAAATCATAAACTTTTATGATGTTAAGAGGAAGAATACAGGTTATGTCACTTAGGTGCTACATCATAAATGCTCTTTGATGTCTGTGAAGAACAGGATGCTGTTCATGGATGAAAGAAAGAACTTGAAAAATTACAGACTATATAGTTGCAGTGACATTGTGCATAGCTTAATGGTAATACCAAACTGGGAAAAGGTAAGAGTTTTTTCAGAGGTCTTTTTTTTTTGTCACCTTACTGCCCCTTCACCTGATCACTCCTTCGGGCCCCTGTAAGCCCCCTTTCCATCCCTGGATTCACCCCGCCTTCACCACCCCACATGGCAGCCCACCCCAGGTATCCCCGACACATTCCTGTGTTGGGTGGGTCCCTTACCTTCATGAGGGATCAGCCTTATGGCCATGAGGTGTAACCCTGGGTGCTGCTGAGACAGTGAATGCAGATCGAGGTGTCCAGGAGGGATGAAGGGGCTGTCACCCAATGCGCTGTTTCCATTTTTCTCCCGGAGGAATGGCATGCCCGTGATGTCAAGGCATATGCTGACATCTTCCCTTCCCCAAGTGTCTGCCATCTGGCTGTGCTGCTGCTCCTAGCCTCTGCCAGCAGCCGCCAGATGCTGAGCTACATCCCTGCCTTTCCCCTGGAGAAGGCGAGCCATCATCGGATGCTCCAACCTTGCTCCCCTGGCCAGCCCTCCAGTGACCCGAGTCCATTCCCAAACCTGGGTCACCGGCATCGCAAGTGGAAATCCAACCACTGCACCAATGGGCCAGCTATTCTGAGGTCCTTAATTGAGTTTTTAAGAGTTAATTTTGTACACCTGGTTAGGTGCCCATAGGCGAAAGATAGCTGGCCCCCTAAAGAGCAGAATTATCTGAGTCTGTACATCGGGTATGCTAGCAAGAGGTTCACAGTTGAAATTCCTCCAAGAATTTGAGACCAAAGGTTGATTTGAGCCCACAAAACAGACAGGAGGGTTACCCTGTTTCTGTTTCCTGTTCACAAGACTGTGCTCGGAGGTTGGCACTGTGGGAGCAGAGGGCCTGACCTGCTGAATGGGTTTGTGACAGATTGGTTGGCAGCGGTGTGCATAAGCTTTTATTTTTCAGTGTGTCGCCTGATACTCTCAGCTCACTTGCAAAAATAGAAAAAGGTAGCAATTTATTTTTAAAAGGAAACAAAACTATATCACTTGGCTTGCAGTCGAGTTCCTACCTGTTTTATTTTTTTTTCTAAAGTGCAAGCCAGACTAGCTGTAGTTAGGGAAGAAGGTGGCTTCCAACTACAGCGGGAACACTGTAGACTACTTAAAGCAGTTGTGCAGGGACAGAGGTGACCCTTTCAAGGTAAAAGCCACCAAGCAGAACCTTGTGGATGCCCTTATGGTAGCAGATACCCAGAGCATCGGGTCACAGACAGTGACTGCAAGGTTCCGAGCTTTGAGTGTGGAAGGGCTAGTGGCCAGTGCAGTGTCCAGATCAGGTGAGGATGACAGTAGGGCCACTGTCAATCAAGGGCCACAGCAGCAGGGGAAGGTCGCCAGTATCCTTGATCCAGAAGTACTCAGGCTGCAGATTGAGTTGCGCAGAATGGAGCTGGAGTTCCAGAGAGACGAGAAGAGAAGCAAGAACAGCCAGCTGCAGAGGAGAAGGCAGAGCAAGAACAGCAAGCTGCAGAGGAGAAGAGGGAACAAGAACAGAGGGAGGCAGAGCGAGAATGCCGAGAGGCAGAGCGAGAACAGTGAGACGCTGACTGTGAGAAGCGTGAGCGCCAGAGGCAACACGAACTGGAGAAGCTACGACTCCAACCAGCGGCACCAGAGCAGGTAAGTGGATTGAGTTTAACTGGGACTACAGAACTGGGTTACAAATTGAATTCCAAATTGATAGCCAAATTTAAAGAGGAGGAGGATATGGATGTCTTTTTAAATTCTTTTGAAAAAGTTTGTATTCAGGCTAAAATTCCTAGAGAGTCCTGGAGTTTCCAGCTATCCCCGCTACTTACTGGGAAAGCTTGGGATCCATTGGGTCAAATGGACAATGAGGACAGTGATGATTACAGCAAACTTAAAGCTGCACTGTTAAAGAAATTTGAATTAACTGCTGAATCATACAGAGCTAAATTCCGTAAGCTCAGGAGAAACTCTGACATGAGCAATGAGGAGCTAGCCACGAAACAACATCAGTTTTTAAAACGTTGGTGGGAAGGAATTGAAGTAAACTCTGTTGATAAAATTGAAAATGTGATTTTGGTAGAACAGTTTTTTCTGGGCATGCCAAGAGGAGCTAAAAACCTGGCTGGAGGACCGAGATCCCAAAACAGTACAAGAGGCTACTGAACTCTCAGACCGCTATGCCAAGAGCAGACCTGCCCTGAGAGTGAATGGGGTGGGCATGGCAGCACAGAAAGGGAAAAGCGCTCCTTCAGGGCAGCTAAAACCCTCACTGCCTCCACTAAAACCAGTTAGCCCCAGGTTTCAGAGAAAAGATTTCTCTGAGAAAAGAAATGAATGTTGGTTGTGTAAAGAAACTGGGCATATTGCCAGACAGTGTCCCAAACGGATGAGCAATAATACGCAAGGTGGTGCTAGGAAGGAAGTGTGTTGTTTGTGTGTCCCTGGAAGCACACCTGTGAACATGAGGGAACACATGCACCCAGTCATGGTGAATGGTGTACAGACACAAGGGTTAAGGGACACAGGGTCATCCCTGACATTGGCAAAAGGGGATCTGGTACAGGCTGGTCAGCTTATACCCAATAAATATGTCACTGTACAAAGATTCACTAGTGAAAAGAAAACATTGCCACTGGCCAGTGTTCTCTTGGACTGGGGTGAAACGGGGGGGACTGTGCAATAGGTGGCTGTAGCCAAAAACTTAGCAGTGGATGTGATCCTGGACAACAATCTAAATCAGGGGATGGTGTGTGCAGTTACTCATAGCCAAGCAGCAAGGAAAAATTGTAGTTCCCTGGACCCCACAGAAGCCATTGTGAAAACCACGGGGAGGCTGGTTCCCCAGCCTGTGTCACCAGAAGGGGAGACTAATGAAAAGGGGATAGAAATTTCCCCAGTGGCAGTTAACCATACAGCTACAGAGAGTTGCTCCGAGGAGGAAGGGGTGACCCAGTGTCAGAGGGTTGGGGTTGACAGTGATCCTGAGAGCCCTGATGCTAGTGCTATGGACCCTAGTTTAGCAACTGAAGGGGACCTGTCCCATGCCTTGAGAATGTGTGAGGGGTTTGCAGCTGCTCAGAGAAGTGACCCTAGTCTAGAGAAGCTGAGGGCTTGAGTAGACTCTGACGGAGCACAGGGAGGTGATGGCAGACATAAGGTTTGTTGGTAAAATGGACTTATGTGTACTCAGGCTGTGCAGACAGAGGGAGGAGTGCTAGGCAGGCAGCTTGTCATTCCCCAGGGGTATCGTGAGCAGTTGCTCAAGATTGCACATGATATTCCCTTGTCTGGCCATCTGGGGATCATGCACACTATGCAGCGGTTGGCCCAGAATTTCTATTGGCCTAACTTCACTCAGCAGGTGAAGGAGTATTGCAGGTCTTGTCACCGGTGCCAAGAAATAGGGAAGGTGGGCAAGAAAACCCAAGCCGCCCTGCTTCCATTGCCCATAGTGGAGGAGCCATTCCAGAGGGTGGGAATGAAAATTGTGGGGCCTTTAAATACCTCCAGCTCCCCAGGGAAGAGATTCATCCTGACTGTAGTGGATTATGCCACCCGGTACCCAGAAACAGTCGCCCTATCCTCACTGAGGACAGACAAAGTGGCAGATGCCTTACTTGGGATTTTTTCCTGTGTTGGGTTTCTGCAGGAGGTTATAACCGATTGAGGGGGTTCCTTCATGTCGAACCTGATGAAATGTTTATGGGAGAAGTGTGGGGTGGTGCAGAGATGCACAACACCGTATCACCTGCAAGCCAGTGGGCTTGTGGAAAGATTCAATGGTATCTTGAAGTCAATGCCCCGGGTGTTTGCTGAACAGCATGGGAGGGACTGGGAGAAATACCTTCCCCACCTGTTGTTTGCATACAGGGAGGTGCCCCAAGAGTCAGCAGGATTTTCCCCCTTCAAACTCTTATATGGACGCCGGGTACGTGGGCCCCTAGACTTGATCCAGGAGGACTGGGAAGGCAAGCACAACACCCAGGGAAATCCCATAGTGGATTACATCCTTAAGTTTAGAAAAAGGCTGAAGGAGCTGATGGGGACAGCTCAGAGCAACCTGGCAGCTGCCCAACAGAAACAGAAAGTGTGGTATGACCGCAGAGCCAGAACTTGCTCATACATGGTGGGTCAGGAAGTCATGGTCCTTATCCAGTCCAGAAAGACAAGCTGCAGGCTGAGTGGCAGGACCATACAAAGTGGTTAGGAAGGTAAATGACATGAACTATATTACAGAGTTACCTGACAGAAGACATGCAGAAAGGATGTACCATGTCAACATGATGAAGCCTTATGCAAATAGGGCTGACATGGTGTTTGCAGTGTGTAGTCCTGGGGAGGAGACAGACGAAGTAGACCCCCTTCTAGACTTGCTGGAAGAAAGTAAGCGGGAGTCCTCTCTGGAGGCAGTTAAATTGTCTCTCCAGTTGACCCCGGACAAGATCCAGGAAGTAAAGGAGGTTTTAGCAGACTTTGCCCCATTGTTTAGCGCCAAGCACAGACTAACCCCCTTAGCGATGCACAATGTGGAGACAGGGACATAGACGCCCATACAGCGGACAGCATATCTGGTGTTAGAGGCTGTCTAAAAGGACATTAGGAGGGAAGTGGAAGAGATGCTGGATCAAGGGGTAATCCAGAGATCCCACAGCCCCTGGGCCTCACCCGTAGTCCTTGTGCCCAAGCCAGATGGCTCTACTCATTTCTGTGTGGACTATTGTGGACTGAATGCAGTCACAAAGTCAAACACCCACCTGATTCCCTGGACGGATGAACTTCTGAACAAGTGGGAGGGGCGACCTACCTTGTGACCACTGACCTGACCAAGGGGTATTGGCAGGTAGAGTTGATGGACAGAGCTAGGGAGAGGTCAGTCTTCATCACTCTGATAGGCTTATTTGATTTTAAAGTAATGCCTTTCAGAATAAAGAACTCTCCAGCCACTTTCCAAAAGTTGGTGAACCAGGTGTTAAATGATGCTGAGGAGTGCACCGTGGCATACCTGGATGACATTGCCATCTTTTGTACCAGCTGGGAGGAACACCTATTCCACCTTAGGGAAGTGCTAGGCAGGATACAGAGGGCCGGGCTCACTGTCAAAGCAGAGAAGTGCCAGGTGGCCATGGGGAAGTGGCATACCAGGGGCATGTGGTAGGCCGAGGACAGCTCCACCCTAACCAAATAAAATGAGAGGTAATCCAGGTGTGGCCCAGACCAGAAATGCAGAGGCAGGTCAGGAGTTTTCTCAGGACAGCAGTGTACTATAGAACATTTATACCCAATTACAGTGCCCTGGCTGCTCCCTTATCTGACCTAGTAAAGAAAAGGATGCCAAAGAAAATTACCTGGGGACCAGCCTGTGAAGAAGCCTTTACCAGACTGAAGGAGGTACTGTGCAGTGCTCCTGTTTTGACAAGTCCTGATTATAGCAGACCCTTTATAGTTCAGACTGACACCTCAGATGTGAGTATTGGGGCAGTACTGAGTCAGACATCCAGCCAAGGGAACGATCATCCTGTAGCATATCTGAGTAAAAAGTTACTTCCCAGGGAGCAGCCATACTCCACTGTGGAAAAGGAGTGTCTTGCCATAGTATGGGCCCTAAAGAAGTTGGAGCCATTCTTGTATGGGCAGCATTTTGTAGTACAGACTGACCACAACTCCCTGGTTTGGCTGATGCAGATGGGAAAAAATGATGGTAGATTGCTACGATGGAGTCTTGCTTTGCAAGGTTATGACATGACAATTATACATAGGGCTGGAGTGAAAAGTCAGAACTCAGATGGGTTGTCTCGCGTCTATAAGGAGTGAACTGATTTGGGAAGCTTATCCTATGCAGGGGATAGAGCCCCCAAATTCAGTCTAGGTAGAGAGGATTGTAACACTTGTACAGTTGGTTCTGATTAATCTATATGCTTTTTGTAATATAAAAATGTGTTATTGAGTGTCTCTCATGAGACATGCTGTTTCAGCTAAAAGATAAAAGCCAGGAGATAATTAAAGACTAGAAGAGACCTAAATTAAGGATCTCCTGTTTATCTAGCTTAAGTGTAGCTGGCAGCTGCTAGGCTGGAAATCATAAACTTTTATGATGTTTAGAGGAAGAATACAGGTTATGTCACTTAGGTGCTATGTCATAAATGCTATTTGATGTCTGTGAAGAACAGGATGCTGCTCATGGATGAAAGAAAGAACTTGGAAAGTTACAGACTTGATTGGGAAGTCATGTGGGGAAATTAGATTTTGCTAACGTCACCTTAATTAATTTACCTTCAGAGGAATAAGACATCCTGTTGGTATGATTTTTAATAAACAGAGGAGGAGCTGTGTGACATCATGGAGAAGACAGGGTCAAGACAGTTTTTTAATTATGCTGTAACTGACCTTTAGACACACACGTTTGGACTCTGAAATTACAATATCTTTTACCACTGTAACAATATAAGAATACATTAGCTAGGCAAGTTTAAATGTATTATTGGTAGGAATTTACACTTTTACCCTTATTCTTTTAAAAGATTGCATGGTTTTGTGATATATTGTTCTGTATTTACATTTTACATTTTGATCTATTTTTAAGTAAATATCTCATTTTAGAGACTACTTGGTGTGCCTTTGAAATTCTTTCTTTGACCAGTGAAGCATATATAGTTACAGTGACACTGCGCATAGCTTAATGGTAATACCAGACTGGGAAAAGGTAAGAGTTTATTCTGAAGTCTTTAATAGAGTTTTTAAGGGTTCATTTTGTACACCTGGTTAGGTGCCCATAGGCAAAAGATATCTGGCCCCCCGAAGAGCAGAATTATCTGAGCCTGTACATTGAGTATGCTAGCAAGAGGTTTACAGTTTGAATTCCTCCAAGAACTTGAGACCAAAGGTTGATTTGAACCCATAAAACAGACAGGAGCATTACCCTGTTTCTGTTTTCTGTTCACAAGACTGCGCTCTGAGGTTGGCACTGTGGGAGCAGAGGGCCTGACCTGCTGAGTGGGGTTGTGACAGTGGCAACCTATGTGAACCAGCATAGCAGCCACCACTGGTCATCGCAGGAGTGCCTTAAGAAGGTTGGGACCAACAGGCAGTGCATAAAGAAGGAGGCAGCCATCAGAGCTTCCAGAATGCCACCAGAGGAGGGACAGAGGATGCACCCACACTGACGCCAATGGAGGAAGTTGGTGGCAGCCACCATCCGCCGCACCTTGGTGGAGGATGTGCCTGGAGGAGGCTTCCAGACGGGTGGCAGCCCATCACTGCATGGTATGTATGTCAGCCGCACACAGCTGGTGGCCTGGAGGGTGTGAACACAGGTGTGCTGTCATGCATGTGGCCATCCTGCATGGCATGCGCACATGTGCACACGCACATGCCATGCTGCAGGACATATGTGGCAGCAGTGTATGGGGGGCACATGTGGGCACTGCATCACTGACATGCCATCCTTATCATGCAGCACCAGCACACCTCCAAGCAGAGGATGGGGCACCAGTGGCGACAGTGGCACCCGTGGAATCTGGCATGGCCCCGGAGGATGGACCATTGACATCCACCAACATCCGGGGGCCCAACAGGCCGCGGATCTGCACCATGGTGCCTGTGGCTGTCTTTGGCCTAGGGTCAGATGAGGCCCTGGACGTGATCCTGCAGGATGCCAGCCTTGGTGTCCTGTGAGCAGAGACACAGATTGGGGCAGTGTCCAACTCCGATGATGACTTGAACAGCATGGGCGACATTGTGGGTGTGTTGCCCCTGCTGGCAGAACAGCCAGATACAGTGCCCAGTGCACTGCCAGTGGTGGAACGGCTGTCTGCCACCACTGCGGGTGTGGCTGTGTGTGGTGCCATGGATGTGCCCTGCGTTGGTGGTGGTGGTGTGGCTGTGCAGGTGCAGGGTGGCGAACAGCGGCCGGAGGGGTGACGGCAGCAGGCTGTGGGTGCCAATGGGCATTCAGACACAGGGTCCACCACCAGTGTGCCTGACGTACCCATTGCCCCTGTAGACCCCACAGTGCAGCGTCCACCAGAGAGGGGGTCTGTGCAGTGTGGCAGGTCACCCCCAGATGATCGGCATCCCACCCGGGAGCCCCAGGATGTGGACCATCTAGCTGAGCACACCCAGCTGCTGTGGGCCTCCATTCAGCAACAGATACTACTCACCACTAGGGTGCGTGCACTGTGTGTAGAGGTGCGCCAGTTAGCCGAGCAGCAGGACAGAGGCACTGTGCAGATCCTGGAGGGGATGCAATGCAAGTAGGAGGCCACGACTGCGTCCTTGGATCGCATTGCCATTCCAATTGCAGATGGCATTGCGTTGCTGGCTGCCACAGGGTGTGGCCATGCACAGGAGACCCCCGCAGTATGCTGTCCACCCCATGGACCCGGCATCGGGCGACCCCATCACAGTCAATGCTGGGCTCGGATGTAGGCTTCCCAGGCATGGCTGGGGCAGGTCTGTTTGGGCGCCTGCACACCCCCACGAGGACACGGTCATGGTCCCATGTTTTCATCCCTGGGGGGCTGTTGGACACCCCCCCAGCTGATGTGCAGCCTGTGGCTGCTGATTGACCCTGGTGCAGCTGTCCCCGTTGCCTTGGTGGCCATGGTACTGTGTGGCTGCCCTGATCTGCATGCTGCCCTGACCATAGTCTGCGGCTGATGCCCTGTGCGCTCATGGGTGGTGTGTGCGCCATACCGATGGTGGCACGCCTGTGTGATGTGTCATATGCTGCCTGTGTGTGTGTGCATGCCCGGCCACTGGACCTTGTGGTGTGGTCGTGATAAGGGCAGTCTAGCCCTTATCACGGTCTAGTACCGTCACGGCAGTCTAGCACCTGTGCACTGGTGCCATATGTCTGATCCATGCCACAGTCCAACGCCTCGGTGGGTGGGTGCATGTGTGTGTCTGTGTGTGTGTGGGTGTGTGCCACTGACTCCCCTCCCACTGCATCATGCCTCTGTGTGTGCATGCCCCTCACCATGCACATCCCTGCATGTGTGCTGTACTTGTCTGTGTGGCCCATGCATGTGTACCACACCACCTGTCTACATTCCACAAAGTGTTCCTGTGTGACAGTGTCACGGTGGTGTCATGCCTGCTGTTGCAGTTGTGAGTCCCTCTACCCAGTGGGTGGCTGTCCACCACCCTACGGCCCACTGTCTCCATCATCCCTACTACTGTTACCCTCATCTGCCTCGACAGCTATCCCACGGTCAATGGCCATGTTGTGCAGTATGCAGCAGGCCAGGAATAGGCCACAGGCTTTCGAGGGGCTGTACTGTAGGGCACTGCCTGACCTGTCTAGGCAACAGAATCATGCCTTTAGCATGCCAAAGACATACTTGTTGATGTTGTGCATGCTAGCATGTGCCTCTTTGTACCGTTCCTCTGCTGGTGACAACGGGTGCTGGTAGGGGGTGAGCAGCCAGGGCCTCAGTTGGTATGCACTGTCACCTGTGTGGAGAATGACATGGTTAGCCCCACACTCTGCTGTGCTGCACACCTTGCCTGTCCCTGGCACCCATACCACCATGCAAACCCTGCCCACCCCACCCCAGGTCTGCTTTGCCCATCGCCCCTTGCCTGTGCCATACTCACCCACTAGATGGCTCATGGGGATTTCCCCATGCTCAAACTTCTGGAACAGCACAGATCTGTGCCAGATGAATGTGTCATGTGCACTTCCAGGGTGTGTGGTGCAGGCATTGATGATGAGCCCTGTGGAATCTCACACACCACCTGGCAGTTGATGCTCGGGCTCCCCTTCCTGTTAATGTACACCAGTACCTCAGGGCCGGGTGGCATGCAGATGCTCATGTGGGTGCAGTCAATGGCTCCAATCATGCCCGGCATGCGTGCCACCCTGTGGAAGTGCTGCATGTTTGCTCTACACTACACCTGTGTGCTGGGGAAATGGATGAATTCCGAAGCACGTGGCAGCAGGGCATTGAGAAACTGGGTGAGGAGGCGGGACATGGCTGACTGGGTGATGCCTGTGGTGTCCCCTGTAGGTCATTGGAAGGTGCCAATGGTAAGCAGACACATGACGGCGGTCACTTTTGTCTCCATGGACATGGTGTGGCTCCTCCTGGTGGGTGCCTGCATCTCCTCACTGCACAGCTCACAGAACTGCCTCAGAATGGCCCCATTCAGGTGGTACTGGCCCATGATCTCGGTGTCACTATAGTTCTCAAAGGTGATGCAGGCACGGTACCATCTGTGTCGAGCATACCACTGATGGGCCCTTCGTTGGCCATGTAGCTGTTCCTCCTGCCTCCTCACACCCCTCATTACTGCCTCCATCAAGAAGGGCACACTCTGCATCTCTCCTGCTGTCCACTGTCCCTCTAAGCTGTTCACTGCTGGCTGTGTGCCACACTGGTACACTGTTTCTGTGTCTGTATTGGTGTGTGTCTCTTTCTCTGCCCCTCTATCCCTCTTCCATGCCACCTGTCTGTCCTTCTCCCTCTGTGTCTGTTTGTGTGTGTGTGTGTCTGTCTGTCTGTCTTTCTCTCTCTCTCTATCTCTCCTTCCCCTCTCACTCTCCCTCTTGGTTCAACTGCTGTCTGTGTGTTTGTGCCCTGTTTTTATAGGAACAAGTCTGGTCAGCACAACTTCAGTTTGCTCCACACTTGTGCCATGGTTTGACAGTTGAATATTTTGTTGTGCTGGATATTCATGGGAATGTCCCCTGCACTTGCATATTGATGCAATGGATTTTGCGCTGAGCACTGGCTCCCACTGAATATCCCTCTCACTTGCACTGGTGCAACTCAGCTCTGAATATCGGGGCCAATATATAACAACTGTTGATAACATTTACAACAAAAATCAGACATTAAATGTGCTTTATACAAAGTTTTAAAATAATAAAAACTATTTACATTCCAGATTTCTGGATGTAATGAATTCCAGTTTTTTGCAGCAACGTGAGCAAATGATCTCTGACCTGTTGAGAGTTTAAGATGTGGGGTAGTTAAAGTTAAAGTGAAATAGGTAAAAGCCACACCATAAAGAGAGCACCAGATAAAGACAAGGGTTTTGTGGTGGCATAATAAACACTAGACAGGGACTGTGTAGCATAATGAGGTTTATGTAGGGATGGGGAGGAGTCTTCCAGCCTCCCTCTGAGCCACAGGCTACCCTTTCAATACAGTTGGTGGCTTTCATATGTGTAAATGTTTGTGCAATGGAACATAGATGTTTATTAGTTTCATAAGTTACATAAGTATGTGTACAAGACAATAGCTTATGCCAAAATAGTCTAGCCAGTTAGGACCTATGCCCTAACTGGAATTGTATAGTTACATACTGTGAGCCTACCTTATTTTTAAACATACTGATTGTGTCACTGTTCACTATGTCTGGTGAAAGTCTGTTCCATGATGACACCACCCTTTGGTTAATCCAGGATTGTCTCTTATTGGTTCTGAATTGTTCACCCTTCAGCTGGTAGCTATGTGTTCTAGTACATACAGTTATGTCTTTCTTTTCTAAATCTGCACATTCCCAAAGGCCCTGCTTCTAGGAGGCAGCATATACCAGGCAAAGATCACCTCTAAATCAACGGTATTCCAATGTGTACAACTATAGATGCTTAATTATTTCCTCATACTGTAAGTCTCAGATGTCATTAATTTTGTTGATCTCCTTTGTACCCTCTCGAGCAAATTCACATCTTTCTTATGAAAAGGGGTCAAAAACTGCACCCCATACTCCAATTGCAGCCTAACCAAAGCACCATACAATGGAAGTATCACTGAGCTGCCTCTACTTTTTGATGTGTCGCAGTATACAGCTGAGCATTCTGCTTGCCTTTTTAACAATCTCCCCTGTATGGTGTCTTAATGTTAAATCATTAGTCAGCATGATTCCTAGATCTCTCTTATTCTTCTCAACTGTAGTAAGAGTTACTCAATTTAAGGTGTAATTTGCTAGCTTACTGTGCCTACCAAAGTGCATAACAGTACATTTGTTGACTTTAAATTTCATTTTATCCTGTTCCGCACACTTGCCCATTTGGTCAGTGTTATTCCGGAACCTTACAATATCTTCATTTTGCTGTATTATGGCACCAGTCTTGGTGTCATCTGCAAACTTTGCAATCCATTCATTCTCTGATGTTTTTAATGATGTGATAAAGATGTTGAATAATATCAGCCCCAGTACAGAGCTCTGGGGAACCCCATTAGTCACCCTTCTCCAGTTTGACATAAATCCTCTGATGTTAACATGTTGACTTCTGTGATTAAACCAAGCTTAGGCTGAACTTTTTTCCTCTGGATTTTAACCCTTGGTAGAGCAGCAAGTTGGCTGTGGTGCTGTTCCTATCCACAAGTGCTTGGTGTTTGCTTGTTTTCAATTTAATTATAATGCTTAAAAATTGCCCAAATTTTGGCTTGCTATCTTTGCCAATCACACTATTTTTTTTTTTAGTTGTAAGTTATAAAATACTTGTCTTTATAAACTTATACTATAATGCCACTTACCATGTTTGGTCAGTGCAATCAGGATTGAGAATGTTTGGGGAACAGCAACGTGGCTGCGGTAATGCTCTGCTCCCCAAACACTTTGTGTTTTTGCTTGTTTTCAATTTAATTATAATACTTAAGAACTATCCAAATTTTACCTCGCTATCTTTGCCAATTTTTTTTTTAGCTGTAAGTTTTAAAAGACTTACCTTCATAAGCTTGTATCATAATACCACTTGTTATGTTTGGTTGGTATGACCAGGCTTGAGAATGTTTGGAGTAGTAGGTTTGTAACCAGTGCTCAGATGGTTTACTGGAGGAGCACCTTTTTTCCTGAAGTGGTGATAAAGCCTTCCAAATATCTTCAATCCAGCCCTGAACTTTGAACATTGTCAGGGTATGATGGTAAGTGATTAGGTGAACTCCCAGAGCAGAGATGGTTGGTGAGAACATTTTCTTCTTTTTATACTTTATGTTTATTGAGGTTATACATTGACTCAATATATAGGATCCAATCCAGGTACACTTGATAGTGACATTTGTTAAAGACAGGATAGCTTAGCCCATACACTCATGTAACCACAGTAAGGGGAGAGAGATAAATTGTTAAAATGAATAGCGGCATGATGAGCCTATGCCATCAAGGAAGCAGACCAAAGAGAAAATCAAAATATCCACAAAGTTTGTTATCAAGTATCCATGTACCATGGCTTGATATCTGCTGTAAGGTCTTCATAGTAAAAGCAGAATGGTGTGAAGAATATTACGATGCCAGGCCCCCACTACAGAGCATAAACATATCAATCAGGGCAATAAAAAGTAGCAACATGTTAAAGGAAAACTACACCCCAAACTTGAAAAAATATATGCTGTGCAGAGTGTTTTAATTTGTATGTGAAGTTCTAGTGTTTCCTTCCCTCTGACTGGTATTAGGAGTTTTTCCTAAATTAGCCTGCTAGATTTAGGGTAGTTTTACGACCCCTGGAGATCTCCATATAAAATAGGTTTATTGCATTTCTTTGTCCTACAATGCACCTTGTTTCATGTAATGGTGATGTAGCAGAGCCCATAAATCCAGCAGAAAGCATTGCATTACAATCAGTTCACAACAATAGAGATGACTATATTTTAAAATCTGTAGAATTCAGCTTGGTGACCACCCTCATCCTAAAGGTTTTACTGTCCTGAAAAACTTTGCTGCTGGTAATTTTTGTGCAGCTTGTAAAGCTTCCAAGATATTTAGTTTGTTTGGCATGTGTGTGCTGAATGTTGGGTCTCTCTTACATCACAGTCACGTGAGACAAGATGCACTGTGGGAAATACAATTACACTATCAGGTATGAAGATCCCAAGGGGTCGTAAAACTAGCATAAAGCTAGCAAGCTAATTTGGGAAAAACTCCTAATACCAGTCAGAGGGAAGGAAACACTAGAACTTCACATACAAATTAAAACACTCTGTACAACATATATTTTTTCAAGTTTTGGGTGTAGTTTTCCTTTAAACAACAATAGCAACCCATTAAAGCTTTGCATGTCCTCAAACATTTTCATGAGGGGACAACAATGGTGGAGGCAGCAGCTGCACTATAAGTGCTGGTATGCCAGATTCACCTTTTGAAAAGGCATGCCACTGTTGCCTAGGGCTATAGGGTCCCTATACTAATTCTGAACTATAAAATACACTACACTCAGTGGAGCAAATATTTCTTTTTTTTTTCCTCAGATGAGAACATGCTTAATAAACACTCAGGTTGGATGATGGAGGTTGATGGCAGCCAGAGCACAGGAGCCTCAAGAGCTTAGAGGGTGAACAGTCCCTGCAAAGAAGAATATTTAAAAAACCTTTGGAGAAACGGGGCCTAGAAGAATGGTCAATAAAATGAATGGACTTCCAGCAGGGAAGAAGGGAGTAAATGTGCGCATGGAGATTATATTCCTCTAATCTGCTTTCATCTGTATGTACTACTGTCATTTTGAGAACAATGGCTAGATATATTTTTCTTACTGGAGATATTGTTTCTCTCTTGTGTTTGGTGATATAACTCATGGATCCCCTAAACTATTTGTTATATCCAGTGGCAACTTTTCATTGTACATATACCTGCGGGCATAAACTCAGGTGGATTTTTTAAGATTTTTTAATTGTCAGTCCTAATTTCAAGGGATCATGTCTGGAAGGGAAAATATCTATTTGCATTTAAAACACAGCCCTAGAAAAACTGCCATTTCTTTGGGCCATATCACTAGAAATGTTTAATGGCCTTTAGCTTTATAGAGGACCGTTAAGATACCTACCCTGATGGACTTTTGAATTATGGTAATAATGCATGGTAAAGCATAAGGAACCCTGGGCATTCTATGGGTCAATTTTGAACCCGTGGGGATTTTTTCAGACTGTTTTAGAATTTGACAAACTAATGATCCTGATATTATATGAGCTTTTAAGCAATGGTATCTGTTGTAAATATGCACAGCTGAGTTTTTTTTGTTACATGTCTTAGGCTGGATCAATTAAGTTATACGTCTTGCTGGAGTCATCAAATATTCAAGAACCTCAGTCCATATTGGGCTGGGTCATCTTAAGTTTTTGTTACTAGTGTTAAATAACTTCACATGCAAATTTTAATGTAGTTTAGTGTGTGTGAATGAAATGAACTTTTGAACATGCACATTTTAATTACCATTTGGCTGTCATACTTTTACTTAGTACCTCGCAGATGCTCATTGTAGCAACATTAACATATTTCTTCAGTTAGCAGTGCTGCTGAAGTGAAATAGTTCTTTTTGGTATGGTGGATAACTTGTGTTACAAAGAACTGGAGGTGTGATATGAAAGATCTATATAATTATCACAGGAACTTAGCATAGGTTACAGACTTGGAGAAATACAGAAAGAGTCACATAAATGCTAAGAGGCAGTAAGAGCAGGAAGGTTGTGTGGGATAGCCTAATGGGGCATACACGGTGGGCTGCCATCACACATTTGAAAGAAGACATTCATTTGCTCTAATTGGGGTTTGAATAGGAAGCCATGGTTGGGACTGCTAGTGGCCAATGGATCTGAAAATGGGGCAAAGCATCTGGACAGATTGGCATACAGATTCAGTTTTTGCCATATTTGTTCTTGTAAGAACAGATCCAGAAGCAAAATGGTTTGATACTTTTGGTTCAACTGTTTCTAACTTCAGTGATGGTTTAAATGAGTATTTTAAACCAATCAGAATTATTTCTGTTTTTTTTATGTATGATATGGGTGTTAATAGTTTGGTAGTTTCTGAATAACTGTCATAAGCTTCCGAGGAAGGACTTTGTTAGTCCAAAAGCTTAAGCACTTTGTTCTTTTTGTAACATCTATGATGGCCCAATAAAACATATCAAATCATTTGCTTCTGGATCTGGACAGATTGGCACAGGTATAATCTGCAGGAACCCATATATGGTTTCTAAACTGTAGTTGGTATATATTTCCTGCCACGGCTGGTGATAATAAGGGTACAGAGCAGCATGTGCTGCATAGTGCCTTTTTGAATTTCCCCTATGATGACAGGTTTTACTGACAACATGGGACAGCCCAATGTGGGCCAAGTGATTGTGATTTGTGATTTTTTTTGTTTGGGACAGAGTACCCCCATGAGTTGACCTTGGGCCCAATTACTAGTCCTGTACACAGTAGTTCAGTTTCATCCCCAGATGAGGCATAGGGATGGTTCACCTCTTGGGGAAGTGTATGACCAGCATACCTGGTTGCACCTTGTAAGAGCCCTGATGGCCTTTTCTAAATTGCAATTTTTTGGTTAGTATGGGCCCTTAGTTATTGTCCCCATTTCATTTTCTATCAAATGTTGTGTTTTCTATTATGATGCCACTGAAAGCATATTAATAGGTTCCACATAATTATGCCATCTGAATAAGACATGATTGACACTATAGTGTGTTTCTACTTCCTTTTATGTTACTTTTATACTGATTTCTTATGTTCTGTTTTATTACTTAGCTATTTTATTCTCATTGTATTTTATTTTTGCATGTTTTGAAAACCAAGATGATTCACTTAAATGATGGAATGTGCTAGTATCATCTTTGCAGCATTTTAGTTCAATTAAACTGTACTCAGGATGCAATATCTGTATCATTCAATTTATAATAAGCTATTTTCTCTAGACAAGGCTTTTCTATGGTTACATGTGGCTGGAGCATCCAATATTTTTGTTCCGTTTGAAATTGCTTTAATTAATTATGAAGTAGCATTGTTTCTAAATATAAATGTAGGATTTAAAACAAGGGAAAATATAAGGTAAGGCCCCAAAAGGTGTGCTGAAATATTGGGATAATGTGGGATGTTGATACAAAGCTACTAACTGTCTGTATGACAGGAGATACTAATGGAGCTGTTCTCCTCTTATGAAGATTATCCATTTCTGCTTCAGTGGGAGGGGTTTATGAGACTATGGTATGGGCCTATTGTGGCACCATAGTGCAAGGAGGTGGGACAATTCAACCACTAGTAAAGGAACAATTATGGTCTGCTGGACCTTTGTGGACTCCAGTAAGTGGGCTGCTCTGTGTCTGAAATAAATAGGTTAAATAGGGCTTCACCTTAGTAGGTTATTTAGGTTTACTCAGGTTTTCTTTAGGGAGGCAGACATTTTGTTCCGATACTTTAGTTAACTCCCTCTGTGGTCACAAGACCGGGTTCTTGCTGGTTGGTTGGCTGACCCAGAATAGTCTTGTATGCTGACCCTGGGCCTCTTTCAAGGTGTTCCTGCTATAACTTATGTGCACTCCATCCTTACGGGTTAGATAGGATCTGACAGAGATGTGAATAGCAGGAGCTCTTTGTAGCATCCCATTGTCCTTTTTTTTTTTTTTTTGATTTGGTAACATTTCCCAGGTTTTTACAGTACTTCCTTGCTTGTGCTGCTTTCATATTATCATTGCTGGATAGCCTGTTGTGTTCTCTTTTTGCTCTCAACAAGATGTCATAAATGGCCTGACTTTTTTGTAGTGGAGGAGTATAGACTACAATCATTTTAAAGAAAACTGGCTGTGTCTATATACTTATGAACTTCTAAGTGATGTGAAAATGCATTGTTTGTATTTTATATTCATAGGTTTTTTTTTTATTATTTGTATGTACGTATGCTTGATTGTATCATAATGGCTTGTAGCCAGTCAGTTAAACTTTGCAGCAACAACAACAAAAAACACCACCACCCTTGGTAGATTTGCCAGGAGCAGGTTCTTGAGGCTAAAGGAAATAAATAGCTGAAAGAGCCAAAAGACCAAAGTGTGTGTGTACAGAATAACATGACTAAGAGAAGAAAACGTTTGCAAGATCAATATTAATGGGTTAGCATTCCCTCCAGGCTTCTACAAATTTATGAGGCAAGCTGTTGTTAAGCTTGATGCATTTCAGAATTTTTACTCTGATGTAAGTTTTCAAGCACAAAGAAGCCCATCAACCCATGGTTTTGATGAAATGAGCTGGAATGTTCTTTCTGGATGCTAATTTGACTGTTACAATCGTGAAGGAGTGGATGGAGAATTGGGATGAGTCATGACCCAGATGTGATAGCAAAAAGTTGATCTGATAGGTGAACAAAGCTGTAATCATGATGGTGTGGTTTTTATGTAGTCAATCATTTTTATTCAAGTTTTAAAGATAAACATACAAATAATAAGTACAGACAGTGTCTGCAAGAACAGGTTGCAAGTTTACAGGATAGCATCATATGTTTTAGGGTTATACATAGAGTCTTAAGCATAGTACAGTTATCACATGCAAATGAAGTACTTTGAGTGTGATCTGCTGATTCTTAGCATGGGTAGTGCTGTGACCTGGGGTTTGACTAGACTCTCAGAATTAGAGGAGACCAACATTAAATAACATAACCTGTTATTGGTACAATGATGGATCAGCAGATCATGGGAAAAAATAACAGAGGTACTCACTGAACCAAAACTATTTAGAAAGTAAGTTGCAGCTGTTCACATAGGTCAACTAATACATGTCAAGTCGTATTCTTACTATCCTGGAGCCCTATGCACAAAGAGGCATAAAGTACATGCAAAATAGTCAGAAATGCAGCACGCAGCTATGCGTCATGCAAGGCAGCCATGTAAAGCACCATTCATAATGGGCATGCAGTCCATGTGGAGCTGGTAGGCAGGCTAACATGAGATGCACAGGGTTTCACACAGGCCAAACTGGGTGGTTCTGGAATATGTAAATCTGCCTCTTGACCCCACCATATGTGAGCATATGGTCCACCCCACATGAATATGTGGAAGTGAATACTGGATGGGCAACACTGTGGATGAAATGTTGGATACTGGCAGAGATGCACAGGATCCAACTGAGCAACCACCAGGGGGTCAACGATGCAGGTCAGAGGGGCACACAGCACCATGGATGTGTCTGTACCCAAGGTGGTAGATGTACCTGGTCCACAAATTTCACAGGTGGCCAGACTGGGCACTGCTCAATAACATCCATACCCACCATGCCACACTGTACAGGGCACAATACCTGTCGATGCCCCAGAAGACCAATGCCTGATTGTGACTTGATATACAGGCTGCTGTAAATACTGCTGGCCCAGAGACATGGACTGTCTCCACCATCAAACATAAATGGCACAACCTGTGGGAGCAATTGAAGAAAAAAATCATGGCTGACACACGGGCACACCTCAGAACAAGCAATGGCCCACCCAGCCTTGCACCTACAGTAACATTAATGGAGAGAATGGTTGCTGACACCCTCACAGAGGTGGCCCTACACAGGGTGGTGGAGGGCATAGACACACTTCCAGGTATGTAGAGACATGCAAAGTCAGGTGCCATGAGGATATGTACACCATGCATGTGCTAATCACCATGTGTTGCACCCCATAGTCATTGGCACAGCTAGACACAACCCTGAAGGGGTGCCACCATCCACTTTGGAGTCCACACCAGAGCTGGTCCCATGCACAGAGGATTGTGATGAGGAGGATGGCACAGGTGGAATGCCAATTGTGCATGCACCACAGCACAGAACACCCACAGCAGTCCTGCCACAAGTATCATGTCTCCCTTTTGTCACTCACAAGTACAGAGCAGGACATGTAAGTGCTGTTGGACACTAAGATGGACATGGATTCCACACAGATGTAGACCATCAAGGAGACAGAGGAGGAGGAGGAGGAGGAGTAGGATGATGATGAAACCTACATCATCGACACAGCCAGCAAAGCCCCCCCAACACCAGCTCGGCAGCACCCCAGAGTCCCAGCCAACAGGCCAGCATGCACAGGCACTCAATGGACATGAGTGTCCATCATAGGCCCACGTTGCACAATGCCTGCACCCCCTGGTAATAGTGGGGATGAGGATTTGTCCACATAGCCACCTGACCGGCCATGAAGGACATGCAGCCATGGTATCCTCCACATACAGAAACACAAAAATTGATGGCAGATAAGGCCCCCCAGGCACATCCACTCTGCCCATTTTCCTTGCCTACTGTAAAAGTCTCAGACCCTATTTGATCTCTGGCTTTACCTCCTCATACCTATTGCTACAATTACCCTATGCCTTTCCCATGCATGTTTGAATTCCCCCACTGTATTTCACTTCAGTTCAGTTTACTTGAAGGGATAACAACCATTGAGCAGGCTCATTCACAAGGTGGTCCCTTATACATTAAAAGATGACAAAACACTTAGGT
The DNA here is from genome assembly GCA_016271365.2 of Neoceratodus forsteri. Taxonomy (NCBI): domain Eukaryota; kingdom Metazoa; phylum Chordata; order Ceratodontiformes; family Ceratodontidae; genus Neoceratodus; species Neoceratodus forsteri. The sequence goes on along the minus strand of CM028129.1, from coordinate 1,395,140,265 downwards.
ACATTGAAGGTTGACAAAAAAGTAAATTACAATGAACAATTATGAGACATTAGTAGATACAATGAACAGTGAGAACTTACAGTTAGAACAACAAAAAGTAAAATACTAGTCACAGCCAAAAAAACAATGAGCACAGGAAGCATAATAAGTGCATGATACAACTTTTGTCATAACTTTAGTCAGAATTGGTTAGAAGACAGAGACAGGATCTAGGCAGGACAGTATTTGGAAGTTAGTAGCAGTGATAGGTTTCTATGGTAGTACTACCCATGACAGATTTGAATGCATTTAGGGGTATCAGATTTTTTAGTTTAAGTGTACTTTGGAGTTTGTTCCAGGCTGACGGGAGTACATAGCTCATGGCTGACTGGTCAGCTTGGGTATGGGTTATTGGGATTTTCAGTGAAATATACACACATTTCCTTAAAGCATAGGAACTTTGAGAGTGATGCAGGGTAGAGGATATGTGTGGAGGTAACTTGTTCAAGAGAGCTTTATAGACCCAGTTGTAAATATGGAGAATTCTCCTGGTTGATAGTGAGGCCCAGTTCAGCTCTTTGTGTAGTGTGCAGTGGTGTGTTCTAGCTGGGGCATTAGTAATAAAGCATAGTGCCTGGTGATAAAGGGTGTCCAAGGTGTGAAGGCTGGAGACGGTACAATCGTTACAAATTATATCTGCATCATCAAGTAATGACAAGAAGGTGGCCTGAACCAGTCTTGTTCGTGAAACATGAGAGAAGAGGGATTTGTTCTGATAAACGAACCCCAGTCTCTGCTTCAGTCTTTTGGACAGTGAATCAATGTGGGGAACAAATGTCAAGTAAGAGTCCAGTAAAAAAATGAAATATTTGAAGTTATTCACAACCTCCACCTTGTCACCAAGGAGGGTGGTGATAGGGGTAACATTACTGTAGTCTAGACTCGCTGCAGCTGACTTAGGCAGATGGAAAATCATTACCTTAGTTTTTTTTTTGCATTTAATAGTAATTTTGCTGAGATTATGTTTTGCTGTAACTGGTTAAAGTTGGATTGGAATGATGAAATGGCTAGGGAAAGTGAGTGTTTAGAGGTATACAATACTGTATCATTGGTGAATAAATGAATCTTTGAGTCCGAGATGTTCTTGGTTAGGTTATTAACATAAATCAGAAATAACAGCGGATCTAAAATGGAACCCTGGGGAACCCCCCTTTGTAGGGCGAGCAGGGATGAGAGGCAGCCATTTATTTTTATTTGGTGTTGCCTATTCTCCAAATAACTGGCAAACCAGTTAGTTGCTTAATGTCAAATCCTAGCTGTTTAAGGCTATCAAGAAGAAGTAGATGGTCCACTGTATCAAAAAGCCTTGCTTAAATCCAAAAATACTGCTGCAGTAACTAGTTTATTATCAATTGCCTCTATCCAGTCAGTTGTTACTTTAGGCAATGCAGAGGCTGTGCTGTAGGATGGTTTGAATCCAGACTGCAAGGGACTGATTAGCTGGTGTTTGTCCTGAAAGGCTCTGACTTGGATGCTAACAAGCTTTTCCAGCAGTTTTGATAAGACTGGTATAACTGAGACAGGTCTATAATTATTTAAATCGCTGTTGTCCCCTGACTTAAATAAAGGTAAAAGGTAGGCTATCTTCCATACCTGTGGTACACTGCACTGAGTTAAAGATAGATTCAATGTGTTTATGCAACCGGATGAGATGATATGAGATGCTTGTGTAACTTGATTTGCTTTGTGGCTTTCTGCCTCTCTTTCCATGAGTTATACCACCCTGTAGGGGTACAACACAAGGAACCCTAGAGGAGGGTCCCCCCCTACAGATGCCACGGGAATGAATATGTCGGCTAAAGGTAGGTTAGAAAGAAGCCCACGGGTAAGAGAGATGAGCCGCTGGAGGAGGAGGGGTGGGTGGTGGGCACCGAAAAATGAATCCTGGTGAGGTCCAAGATGTGTGACCTTTTAATCCCAATGGGGGAGTGACGTTGTTGCTCCACCCATTGAACCTCGGGCTTAAAGCCCTTTCATTCAATGTGCTTACATAACTGGATGAGATGATATGAGATGCTTGTGTAACTTGATTTGCTTTATGGCTTTCTGCCTCTCTATCCATGGGATATACCACCCTGTAGGGGTACAACACAAGGATGATTACATTTGATTTGAGGACGTATGTCGGTAAAGAGAATGGTTCATTAATGAGGGGTATAAGTAGGGAGGATGACAGGAGAGGGAAACAACTCCAAAGAAGCACAGATTAAAGAAGGAACATGAGGCAGCAGGGCCCAAAGAAGGGTGTGCTTGAGTACTCAGTGGGAGGGAGTAAATCCATGTAGAAGTCAGAGGAGCAAGGGGTATCCAGATGAGCTCACAAGGAGATTCCAGATGTGCTCACAAGGAGACCGAGGATGATGCAGATTAGCTTGATTGAGCAATGTGAGTGAGCAGACACTAAGGTTGATGATTATGAGATGTGAACAAATAGACCCTGAACGATTAGACCCTGAGGTTGTAGTCGATGAGGTAGCATAGGATTCAATGACAGGAATGCTTGAGTAAGCGATGTAAACAGATAAATCTTGAGGTAAGGTTGAGTGAATGATGACTGGAGTTATGAACCCGATACATGCGGTAGGATGGCCGCGGGTCGATGAGGTGGCATAGGAGTCATGATAGGTATGCCCAAACAGAAACATTGATTGCAAACCTAGATTGAAGTGAATCCTTGATAGCTGATATGGAACGTGAAGAGGAGGAGACAGGAATGAACTTGAAAATGAACTTGTACGAAGGTAGTAGGAGTATGTAGGCTCCTCAAAAGGAGGTAGACTCCGAGGCCAAGAAGGCATGTCTGGAACCAGAGGGTATGCAAACCAGAGGGTACGCTCAGGAGGAGCATCAGAGGAGCAATTCAGGTTGAACTATCGAGGAGCAAAATTGGATGATGTATGATGAAGAGTGAAGCTAAGAGTGGAGTGAAGCCATGATGCCTGGTACTAGAAAAGGCGCTAGGATAAGGAAGGTAAAATTAGGAAACGGATGCGGTCCAATGATGGATTGAAGTCATGAAGGCTAGTACAGGAAAGTGAGGTATGAAAGGATGAAGCATGGTAGGGAGGTCAATGGGGTATCATAGGACCCAGCCGATACAAGATGAGAACTGCAGTAGGGATAGCTGGATGAGGTGTCACGCAGGCCAGATTCGATGGAAGGCCAGATGGAGTCAGCCATAGATGGCCCAATGATATGAATGGCAGAGGAAGCGAACAAACAAACCTTGGCATGATGAGAGACAAAAGCCATGACTGGAATGAATCCCCAAAGGCTGATGATGGATGGAATCAGGAACCCGATATGTGCAGCATGAGGGCTGCGGATCGATGAGGTGGGCATATGAGCAATGATAGGTATGCCCAAAAAGAAATATCGATTGCATGCCAGACGAATTTAGCCGAGGCCGACAGCATGACATGGGCAAAACCATAGGACTGAAGAGGACGAAAACTGATGATGACCATGCAGGGTATGAAGTGAGTAGAGCTGATCAGATATGGTGTACGGTGGCACCAGCAGGGCAGTAGAAGAACTTGCCTGAGAGACAGCAGGAAGTCTCCTTAGGAAATACTGATGGAATTGTACCCTTTTTTTATCACAAATTAATGTCAAACAGGAAAGTTACAGACTTGATCTTCAGAAAATGCATCTTAACACAAATCCCCTTATTCTGTCAGCATTCTGAGGGAATAGTACAATTTGTTAAGATGAGTCCCCGATTATGGGGTCTATGTCCCTGATTATCTGAAGCCTTGTCCCCTAGTCATGAGGCAAGAGATCGAGAAGTATGTACAAAGTATCCAAACGAGGTGCAGTTAAGAGCCAAAGGAAATGTGGCAATGTCAGCAGGAATGATACAAGAGAGCAGGAGCTGCAATTCTAGAAAGAGAACCCTATACGGCTTTGAGCTACCCCGGTGGAAAATTGAAATCATGAAGACTAGTAGAGAAGACACAGCATCATGTAGCCAAGGCAGGAGCCAAGTGCAAATGAGGTTCACTGTAGAACTGCCAGACAAATAAAGAAAGGCATTAATTCCAATGGGCATACACCGGGTTTCACTCCTGACAGGAGTCCAATGGTGCTATCGTCAGAGAACGCATAGAGCGACTGCAGCTGATTGCAGGGGTTGGGGGAATGAGCAATGGAGAAACAGTCGAGGAAATGAGTGACTCGAAAGACAAAGAGATGGTCTGGAGTAATAGAATGGCAACGAGCAGCAAGGAGAAACCAGAGGAGCGCACGGAATGCAGACAACAGACAGAGATAGGGAACAGGCAAACAGCTGCGAGAGGCAACCGGAGGTATGGGATAGGGAAGGGGATGAGATACAGGAAAGGAGGATGGCCGGGATGAAGAGAGCCACTGAAGGAGGACAGCAAGGCACACCCCAGAGCAAGAGCAGTTTAGCAGAAGTGGCGCTGGAAAGGAGGAAGCAAATGCAAAAGAGCCAAGAGGGCAGGGCGGCTGAACAAAGTTCTGTGTGCAGAGGGGAGGGCGAAGAGAGGGGGAAAGGAGGAAATGGCAGGACACACCACTGCGGGTAGAGTAGAGCAGCAGACTCAGCGTTAGCATGAGAAAGGAGCTGCCGGAAGAGCAGCAGGATAAACAAGCGAGCTGGCAGCCGGAAGTGCTGCAAAGCACACAAAAGGGGAAGAGGTGAGAGAACCATAAATAGGAGGAGCAGCGCCTCTGGCTGTAATGAAAAATGAATCCTGGTGAGGTCCAGGATGTGTGACCTTTTAAGCCCGAAGGGGGAGTGACATTGTTGCTCCACCCATTGAACCTTGGGCTTAAAACCCTCCCATTAAATAAATGTGCAATTGGAGCTGTGTGGTAGTGATAGCCCAGTTTTAAGAAGTAGGGGTCTATATCATCTGCTCTGGCACTCTTTTTAGTGTCAGGCTGAAGCAGTTGTTCTTCAACTTGCTTATAGGTGAATTCAGAAAATGTAAAAGGGGCATAGGGCGGTGGTCTATCTATCATTGATGAGTAAGGGGTATTGTGCCGTAACGCAACTGCCCTGGAAGAATCAAAGGCAAGCCCTGCCATTAAAAAATGCTCGTTTAGCTTGTTAAGTATATCTTTGTCTGTTATGGACATGCTCCGATGAATTATTTTAACTGGCAGAATGTAGGTGCTTTGCATCCCTCAGCACTTCTAAAAGTACGCCAGATCTTTACTGAATTTCATTTTTCTGATTCAAGTATATTTAAATAGTATGACTCTTTTGTGTGTCTAATCAGTTTAGTGCAGGCGTTATTGAGACAACCCTCCTCTCTCTCTCTCTCTCTCTGGGCTGGAACAGCTTTTAGAGAGGTGTCTGTCCCCGGGTATTCGCTGCCACCAGCTGAGTTCACCCAGCACCAGCCTCCCAAGTTTACAAAACTGGGTAGTCAAACATGCAATTGCACAGATCAAAGTCTGGTAGTGTATCTCTCTCAGATGGTGGATGCTAAACAGAGTTTACCTCAGCCAGTGGAAACCATGAATTACCTTAGAAAAATTACACCACAGCCACAACTGCTGAGTAAATAAATAGCTTTTTACTTAACAGAAAGTCAAAAGAAGCATTACAGGATACCTATATTCAACACAAGAGAATAACACTGTTACAGGAAAAGTAAACAAATGTTTTTAAATAACAGATGACAAAAGAAAAAGGCTATTACTGAGATATGCTAGTATCGATCTTACCCATTCCCTATCCGTTCAAAGACACTGGACCCTATGCTATCTGCCAGCTCCCACGGACATAGCTAGAAGGGTAGGTGCAAGCTTAGTCTCTTGGACAGTTTCTTCCCTCAACTCCAAGAGTAACTCCCAACTCAGTGTCTTTCAGCATCTTATATTCTCTCTTAAGATTAGGTAATTCCTAACCCCCCTTGAATGCACCAACCATCTACCATGTATGAATTTAATTGTCCCAATCAGACTGAACACCTATCAGTGACCAATTACATTCCCTTTAACCTTAAGTTTATATTTGAGTGAACCAATTCCTTTAAACTGTGAGTCTGTGTGTCTGAGATTTATGGCCCACCTAGCCAGATGCTGCTAGACAGTGGAAGCTCAGACTGTGTTTTTTTTTCAGACTGCTAAAAGAAATGCCAACTAGAGAATCCAAACCATTAACTCCTTCCTTCCCATTTCTGTCACAGCAGGCATTATGACTTGCTCTAAAGGCATTCCAGTCAGCAGGGGATTTGGTCTGTCGAGCGGTTGCCCACAATTTATCCCTATTGTGCAGAGCTTTCCTAATATCCCCATTAAACTAAGGGCAGGATGCTTTCTTAATTCTATAGCTAGTCATAGGGGCATGCATGTTAATAATAGCAATGAGAGTAGAATTGAAGATTGAAGCTGCTTCCTTGATAGAACTGGGTAAGTAGAATTGTTGCCAATTAATGTCTCTTAGGTCAGCCAGGAAATAAGCAAGGTTAAACTTCTTGAATGATCTCTTAGTGGTAAATTTGCTGACAGATCTAGGTTTATGTAAGTTTCTAACACACACTACAATGTTGTGGTCACTCAAGGCATTGTGTAATGTGGCTTCATGAGTAATTTTCTGAGGTCTGTTTGTTAGGATTACATCTAGGAGGGAACCCAACAGTAGTTTGTGATGTGGCCTAGTGACACCTGTGATGATCTGGGCTAGTCCCATTTCATCACATAGCTGTTTTAAAGGATTGGATTTGGCACTTAATCAGTACAAATTCAGATCACCCAATATCAGAGTCTCATTGTGGTGTTCACTGAGAAATTGGCATAAATTGGACAGTAGATCCAGGCCCACAGAGGGAGGCCTGTAACACCCAATTAAATTAATAGCTTCAATGGTAGAAATGCCAGTTTTTAACACTAAGATTTCAAATTCCTTAGGTTTTAAGATGGAGTGTAAGGATGATAGCGGTGAACCTCTCTTTGACGTAGATGGATACGCCACCTCCCCTGGTGACTCTATCCACATGGTACAGGGAATAGGATGGGAGGGAAATGGACTGGTCCTTAATAGTTTCCTTCAACCATGTTTCTGTCAAAATTAGGATGTCTGGGCAGGTGTAGAACACCCATGCTTGAACGTTTGTTAGTTTCTTTTGTTAACTGCATATGTTAACAAGCATCATTTTCAGTCCTTTGGCAGAGATAAAATCAGTAGTTGAATGTAATGTGGTAGTGGGGCCAGGGTTAAGCTCTATATTACCTGAGCAGAGGAGAACTAATATTACAATGTGCCAAAGATAGGTTTCTCTCCCCTGCCACCTCTGCTGGGAGTCTTTTTCATGCATCCACCACCCTTTCTGTGAAGAAAAACATCCTCACATTACCCCTTAGTCTACCCCCTTCCAACCTCATGTCATGCCCCCTCATTCCTGGATATCTCCTTTTATGAAAGATGCTACCCTCTGGTACCCTATTTATGCCTTTCAGATATTTGTAGGTTTCTATCATATCTCCCTTGTCTCTCCTCTCCTCCAAGGTATACATATTGAGGTCTCCCAGTCTGTCCTCATATGATCTTTGGTGGAGGCCCTGCACCATCTTTTTTGCCCTTCTCTGAACTACCTCCCTGTCTATGTCCTTACAGAGATGCAGCCTCCAGAATTGGACACAGTATTCCAAATAAGGCCTCACCAATGATCTGTACAGTGGCATCACCACCTCCTTTCTTCTGCTGGTGATACCGCTCCATATGCACCCCAGCACCCCACTGGCTCTCCCTACAGCTTTGTCACATTGTTTGGCCACCTTTAGGTTATCAGATATGATTACCACCAAATCCCTTTCCTGTTTGGTGACCATCAGTATATCCATCCCCATATCATGTAATCCTCCCCTGAGATTTTGTGCCCCAAAAGCATGGTTTTGTTTTTTCGCATTGAATCTCAGCTGCCACACTCTAGACCATTCCTCCAGTTTACCTAGGTCCCTCCTCATTTTTTCCAACCCCTCCTGGAGTGTTCATCCTGTTGCAGATCTTAGTGTCATCTGCAAAGAGGCACACCTTCCCTTCCCTTCCAGGCCCTCCACAATGTTACTTATGAAGACATTAAACAGGACTGGCCCCAGAACTGATCTCTATTGTACCCCACTGGAGATCCTCCTTTCCTCAGACTGAGCTCCATTTACCACGACCCTCTGTCTTCTATCACTCAACCAGTTCCTAATCCAGTTTACCACCTTGTGACCCACTCCCAGGCTACCCAGTTTGTTCACCAGTCTTCTATGTGGAATGGAATCAAAGGCCTTACTGAAATCCAGGTAGGCCACATCCACCACTCCCCCTTGATCCATGACCCAGTCAAAGAAATCAATTAAATTTGCTTGACATGACATTCCCACTGTGAATCCATGCTGTCTTGGATCCTCTGCTCTATTGGATTCAAGGTGTTCCACAATCCTTTCTTTATGTAGTGATTCCATAATTTTCCCCACAATTGAGGTGAAGCTGACTGGTCTATTGTTTCCAGCCTCCTCCCTACTTCCACTTTTGTGATAAGGGACTACATTTTCCCTCCACCAGTCATTGCAGAATCACTACCATATCGAATGACTTGCTGAACCATGCTGTCATTGGTGCTGCCAGCACCTCCTGTAGTTTCCTTTAGTATTCTAGGATACATCCCATCTGGTCCCACTGCCTAGTCCACTTTCAGTTTTCTGAGTTCACCTACTAGTGCACCAGCTGGAGTGTGACAGGCTGGACACCCAAAACATGAACACAGACGCACTGCTGGTGCTGACAGAGGAGGTGCATGGTATGCGGTGTGGGATCAAATACCTAGGCAACCTATCGAGCACCTCACTGAGCACCTGCTAGCAGGATCAGAAACACCAGGCCAGTCAGCGCCCACCCCACAGCATGTGGCCACAAACCAGCCAGCAGTTGTCTGCACCACATGGCCTGAGGAAGAGCCACAAGACAGAGTGAGGCATGCACCCACCACCTCCCTTGAGACAATGTTCCAGGGCAGAGATACATGCCAACTGCCAACAGCAAGCACACAGGAGACACATACACCAGGGTCAACAAACAGCCACACAGGATAGCATTGGCAGCACTGGACCAGAGACTGTGCAACCTCCCAGGAACACCCACCAGCAAATGGGCAGTGGCACACAAGCACAAGAGGGGGACACACAGCCACAGCAGGTGACATGAACACCCACAGACATGCATCCATGTGGTGGTGAATATGCTCATGCACCTTCATGACACTTGGGTACCTGCTCATCTGCCTGCCTAAGGCAGCACTCATATACAAAGAAAAGGAAATAAGGCCGCCATGGCCAGTGACAAAGCATAGCTGCACATGTGCACAGTACCACTCACATGGCACACACAGAACACACACAAGAGCTATACACCTACCACTGCAGCACAGCAAACTTCTGCCCCAACACACATCTATCACTCCCCATGCCTTGAGACCCCCCATACCATAACTATTAACTGCCAAGCAACATACCCATGAATTCCCAATAGCATGCACTTCCTCCCCAACACACATATGAACCCACCAACACCATTACATCTATGCTCTCCCCCCAGGTAGTGTGCACTCAGATATACAACTTATCAATGTGCACCCACCACCCACCTAGACTACCCTCCATATATGCCACAGCATAACGATGGCCACCCCCCCCCGTGGTGCACCCCCATGCCCCACACATCAGATGCTGGCAAAGAAGTCATGGGTGCAGCAGTGGTGCCACTTGGCAGTGGCCAGCACCAATGTTAGAAAGATCCCTGTTCAAGGACATCCCATGCAGCATGTCCACTCAGTGTCTCTGTTCCAGTGCCAGAATACTCATCATCCATGTCAGGCAACATACCTCTGTATGACAGGTGGCATGGGTACATGGTGACAAATGGCAATGTAATAGAGCATGGTATATGCCATGAACACCTGACATGCTTTTTCTGGTGACAGCATCATTGTTCCACCTGTATGAGCCAAACAGTGGAACCTCATCTTTGGTAGCCCTTTTGTTTTCGCTATGATGGCAGAGGTCCTCTTATGGGCATTGTTGTACGTCTCCTTGGCAGCGCTATATGGCTTCAGGAACTGCATCAGCAGGTTGGACTGTAGTGGGTACATACCAGAATTCAACTGCAATTGTAAGCTGTGTGATGAGAAAGTGTGACTAAAAAGTGCACAACAGACCAAGTTCTCCATGGCAAAAATCCAGAATTTATTGGTCATTCCAAACACCATTCAAATTTTCACAAAAGGAACAACAGGGAGCCAACCACTATTCTCTCAGATACTGTAGCACTTTGCTCAATGGAGCTTCCTCAGGGGGCGCTATACGGAGAAAATGACCACATATTTATACCCATAGGCATGCAGCATTGTTTTGACATCATTATTGCCCGACTTTAACATTCAAGTCCAGTGCTGATTATGCCAAACATTCTTAAATGTGGTCAAAAAGAAAAAGAATAAGGAAAAATAAACCAACAACACACAATTTATTTATGATATATAGACAAAATTCAGTCAGTAGATTAGCTAATAAAACATACAAAATTGTAAAAAAATTTTATGCAAATTACATCACTCAAGTAACCAGGTATAAGCCAAAGGCATGTAAAAGAGGCAGACAATGTGATACTGTGAGATTACCCAACCAGAGTAGGTAGCTTTTAAGAAATAAATTATTGATAAAACAGGAACCTCCTGCACTCTTCCACATCTCCAGTCTATAAAGGAAAGCAGAAAGAGAAAAAGATTAGTTTAACACCATTATAACATTTCATTGTTAACAACTGAAAAACGAATGCAAGTAAAGTTAGTTGCACACAGTACAAATTGATTGCTAGGAGAATATGCAAGAATAGGTGGGGATGAGTGGGAAACTGCTAAATTAGACTGAATTGCAATGTCAGACAAAATGTCTAACTGGTATAAATGAAAAGTACTATATTTTAGCAATAAACTGATAATGGACTACTTTAAGCATGCTTTCAAAATAACCCTTTTTGTTCTATTTGCAGTCCACAAATTGTTGCATTGATTGGGCCCAATTCTCAGTAGTCTTACACCCCTTCCTGCACATTCACACATTACTATGCAAATATAGAGGTGAAGGTGGGAGAGTCAACATGCAAATGACTCACAGACAACCATTGGTTTTGTGGGTAGAACTCTGTGCCAGCCAGGATCTGTCCAGGCAGGGAGTATAGATCAGCAAGGGATTGCATCTAATGTTACCAACTGCAAGGACTGGTGTTGGGGGGATGTAGTGGAAGCCAGATGATTGCTACAGAGAGTGGGGCTGGCTAGTATAGTCTAGATGTTACAGTAACGAGTCATGAATGGGCTTGGTACATCCAGCAGACCTGGGTTCGATTCCCACAGTTTCCACCTGCATACTGTGTGACTCCGAGCAAGTCAGTTAACCTCCCCAGTTCTCCTGGATCACCTCTGAATACAGACATTGTACCTAGTGGGTCTTGGCTAGTTACCAAAGAATAACAAAAAAAGAGAGACTACTAAATGTCAGGGTCTTGCACATGGAGTGGGAAGGAAGACAATATCAGGGACTTGCTAAAGACAAAGAAGGAAGGAGGCCACTGAGAGCAGGTCAAATCGCTATGGGCAATTCACACCAACACAGTTTGCTCCCTCTCTCCTGCTGAAATGGAATACTGCAGCATGATTTTATCTGCATTTTTTGACCTCTCTAAATTAATTACTTACCTTACACTGGGAAATGTTCATTTTCATGTAACGGTTCCAGAGATCTGGAGGAAGTAAACTGTTGTGGGGTGAATAGTCCATAATGGATTGTCGTGTAGCTGAGGCCACTGGATGCCAGGGACTTGCTACATGGAGTGGGAGGGAGGCCACTAGATGCTAGGGACTGCCTGGGACTTGCTACAAGAAATGGAACGGAGGCCTCTGGATGCCAGGGACTTACTACAAGGAGTGGGAAGGAGGCCACTGGATGCCACAGACTTGCTATGTGGAATGGGTGGGAGAACACTTGATACCAGGGCCTAGCTGCAGGGACTGGGAGGTGAGTGGACACTTATTGCCATGGACTTGCTATGGGAAGTGGGAGGGAGGTCACTGAATGCCAGGGACTTGCAATAAGGAGTGGGATGGAGGTCATTGGATGCCAGGGACATGCAATGAGAAGGAGAGAGAGGTCTCTGGATGCCAGGTAAATACTACAAGGAGTGGGTGGGAGGCCACTGGACCACCAGGAGTACCAGGGGAAGACCAGTACCAGAAGGCACACTTTCATCCAGAAGCAGGCCAAAAGATGAGGGTAGCAAGAGTGGGGGGCATGCATAAGGTAGTAGAACAAGGTCCTTGGGTGGCTGTATAGAGCACTGTGCCATATGATTGGCACTGTGACATACACAGACCTCTGTGGTTGTTGGGATGCAGGTTTTAGTGGGTGCAAACCCCAGTTGTGCACATTAACACCTGGCAGAATGAAATTATATTCCAACTTTGGTGCAGGCAGAATGCCTCTTTTACCAGAGCCTAAGGCTGAGTTTTGTACTTAGCTACTAGGTGCTGTGGTGCAACGGTTTGTACCCCAGTTTATGACTGAGACTTGGGCCCTTACTTACAGAAGCAGTATTTGTTAGTCCATAAAGGATTTCCTCAAATAGGTTTTTAGCATTCACATATGTCTGACATAGTTGCATTGATTATCAGTATATTTTTATTTCTGTCTGAAGTTAGTTCTCTCGGTTTTTAAAATAGCCTTTACAACTAAGTTGATAATTAATGACTCAAATCATTAAAGATGGCGACCACTAGCATTTTGTAAAAATTCCTTCTCTCCAAGTTTCTTTTTGACTTTACATACTGGATTCATACCGTGCATGTATATGGAGAATGCCAGCACACACAAAATATTTCATTTAATTCATAGTGGGTATGATCAGAGAAAAGGGACTTTTGAAAACTTTGAAACCTCATGTATTAATTCAAGAGGGCAATACAATGAAAATAAAAATGGCTTTATTGAAGCTTTTGCCAGAAATACTGCTGCTTTAAGGATGTACTAGCTCCTTGAGTATCTTGACCATCTGTGTAAATGTTTTTATTTTAAGAAAAATAAGTTTACGCATACACAGGCACTAAGGCATTGATGACATTAATAATGACTCAACTCTGTAAACAAAGTGTGCATGCCAAATCATTTGAAAAACAGAAGGAAGACTACTCATACAAACTTGTAAATGACTAGAAAATTTATTGAGGTATCAATCCAAACATGCATACTGTGCAAAATATGCAAAAAATGTAAAAACCCAGACCAAAATACACTGACTCTCCAAGCTCCTAGAGGACAGCTAACAAGGCTCCCCAATGTTTTGTGTCACCCTGACACTTTGACAGGGGACACAGTCTGGAAGTTGGTATCCTCTTATTTATAGTTCTTTATTTAAAGGTGCAGTGACCTAATAAAATGGTACCAAGGATCTTAAAATAGTGCAAATGTCATATACAGTGTAATTTGCTCAGCAAACATTAAACCTACTAACAATACCTATATCCAATATAATAATTATACAAACATACAAAACATCACTGCAAAAGGATGCCAAAAATAGATAGCTAAACAACTTTAAAAACATTTTTGTAGTACAGAACAGAGAGCAGAAAAGAAAGTGTCAGACGATTAGAGGAATAAACCCAAAATAAATAAGAGTGAGACATACAGAAAGAAAGTGATGCTTTGAGGCTGTTGGACTAAAGAGTGCTTCCTCTCCATGTCCCTTGCATGCCAAATCATCACTGAGCCTATTGAAATTCCATTTTGTGTAAAAGGAACCAGTGAAGCTAGTAAAAGTTAATATATAAACTAAGACACAGCTCTCTCTAATCAGGATGCCACCATAAGAGAACACTGTTGTGAGTATTGCTGATGGGGTTAAGAGTGGGGGAAAAAACTCTCCAGGTATATTAAGGAAAAAAGGAAGAAAGTGGGTAATTGTTAGGCTTTTGGAGGGAGGTAGGGTAATAGAGGAGGATGGCCAAAAGGCAGCCATCCTAAATGATTACTTTTAATCTGCCTTCACCAGGGAGGACAGCAGGCTCCTACCAGAGAGTGGCATCAAGGCAGTTGCTAAAGGGGTCTTGGAGATGAGGCAGCCAGTATTCACCAGTGAAAAGGTCCAGAAAGAGTTAGCAGTGCTTAAAATAGATAAGATCCAGGGACAGGATGAGATGTATTCAAGGGTGGTCAGAGAGTTGGCAGTAGAACTGGATGAACCTCTAGTAGGGCTATTCAATAGCTCACTACAGTCAGTGGTAGTTCCGAACGACTGGAGGGTGACAGATATGGTTCTGCTTCACAAAGAGGGGACAGGGAGCAGGTGAAGAACTACAAATCTGTCAGTCTTACCTCAGTTGTGGGGAAACTGTTCAACACAATAATCGAGGAGGCCCTTGTGAACTAAATGGAGAGCAAGGACAGTAAGCAGCATAGGTTTGTGGCAGGGGGGTCATTTTGGATGAATCTAATAGATTTCTTTGACTGGACAAAAAAGAAACACTGGATAAAGGCCAGATTGTGGATCTACTCTGTTTTGACTTCGGCAGAGCTTTTGACCCAGTGCCTCACAGGCAACTGCTGAAAAAGTTGGAGGATCTGGGGGCAGCAAGGGTTATAGTAAGATGGGTAGGACATTGGCTAAGGGGAGAAGCAAAGGGTCATGGTAAATGGGGTTAAATTGGAAAAGAAGACAGTCATAAATGGGGTGAAACAGGGATCTGTCCTGGGTCCAGTCCTATATGTTCATCAGTGATACTGGAGAAGGAATCCAGGGCAGATTACATACTAACATACTATTTGCCAGCAGATTAGGCCTTACAGCCTATCGAGTCTGCTCGAACCTTAGATCCTTAGTTGGGTGCCGAGGCCCTCCCATCCCTTGTGCTCCAGAAACCCCGATCATCCATCCCCACCCCCCTGGGACAGGCCATCATCTGATACATCCACTTTCTGTGTCTGTCCCACCCTCTCTTGAAGCCCTCCACTGTGGATATCTGAAGCAGCTCGCCAGGCAGTGCATTCCAAGGGTCCACCACCCTCTCAGTGAAAAACCTCCTCCTCTTTTCCCCCCTCACCCTTCCACCTTCCAACTTCAAACCATGCCCTCTGGTGATACCTCCCTGCTTTAGTCTAAAGATCCCTCCATGTTTACCCTATTTATTCCCTTGAGGTACTTGAAGACCTCAATCATGTCCCCTGTCTCTCCCTCCTCCAATGAAAATGGGCAGAGCTCCTCAAGTCTGTCCTCATCGTCAAATCCTAACCCTCGTATCATCTTAGTTGCCCTCCTCTGTGCCCTCTCCAGGAGCTGTATGTCCCTCTTCAAGTGTGGTCTCCAGTACTGTACACAGTACTCAAGGTGTGGTCTAACCAGTCCATTGTACAGCGGCAGAATCACTTCCTTGATCCTAGAGGTGATCCCCCTTATGATGCATCTCAACATCCTGTTTGCCTTGCTAGCCGCTCTCCTGCACTGCTCAGAGTTATTCTTACATGCATCCACCATGATCCCTAGGTCTTTTTCCCCTATTGAGGCCTCCAGCGCCTCCCCTCCCAGGGTGTACCTGTGTTTAGGGTTTCCCCGACCAAGATGCAACACCTTGTACTTGGTGCTATTGAAATTTAATTTCCATGTGTGAGCCCAGCTTTCCAGGGTGTCCAATTCCCCTTGCAGGGCCAACCTCCCCTCTTCTCCCTCAACTACTGCTCCCATCTTGGAGTCATCCGCAAAGAGACTCATTTCACACCCTATACCCTCCCTGATGTCCGATATGTATGCATTAAACAGGATCAGACCCAGGACCGAGCCCTGCGGTACCTCACTACCAACCTCTCTAGGGTTCGAGAGCTCCCCACAGACCACTACTCTCTGGGTACGTCCAGCTAGCCAGTTTTCAATCCATCTGACCATCAAAGGGCCTACACCTAACCCCATCAGTTTCTCCACCAGACCATTTTGGGGGACAGAGTCAAACGCCTTGCTGAAGTCCAAGAATAATAAGTATCTTCTTAGCTGACAAAAAACTCTGTGGAAGGGTGGGCATTGATTTGGAAATTAGGGAGATGCACCATGACCTGCATAGACTGGAGATGTGGTCTAAGGTCTGGCAGTTGAAATTCAATGCCAAAAAGTGAAAAGTGATGCCCCTATGGAGCAAGAACCCCAGTATGCAGTACTGTATGGGAGGGTTTAAGCTGAGCACTATGACTGAGGAAAGGGATTAGGAGCCATTATTAGCAACACCCTTAAATAAAAAAAGTCAATGCAATAAGACCATTAGTAAAGCAATAGGATGTTGGGATGTATTGGGAAGGGCATGGACAGTATAAGGAAACAGGTAATATTACCTCTTCATAGGTCCATGGTGGTATCCTGTGATGTGGGCAAGCAGCAAGTGGGCACCTGCTGAAACAGTGACCCACTTGTGGCTACTGCCCCAACAGTGAGGGTGTGGGGTTAGCAACCGGATAGGGAGGGTGCGAAAAGGTGACAGAATGTCACGCGTATATACAGGATGGGGGGGTGAGCCCGCCAAATGAGGGTCGGGAGGGTTTGTGAGGGGTGGTGCCATGGGTTGCTGGCGAGGTGGCATCATGGCGTGGTGGGGTGGGTGCTGGCCTAGGGTGGCAGGGTGGCAGTGTTGCAGGGTTTGGGACTGGGCACCAGTAGTTTTTGTTGCACCCATGTGGTATGCACCCCCCCATGACATGCACCCCCCTGGAGTTGAGAATCTTATTTTAGGCGGGTGTGGGGTGTGCAGGCCCCCACATTAATGCAAAAAAACCTATTTGTTTTGTGCCACTTTCACTGGTGATGGGATTCCAGTTGCAATAAGGGCATTTGGCATTCCAAATTCGCCCTTATCACATGGAACTGTCAATGGTATAGGTCGCACCTGGAGTACTGTGCTCAGTTCTGGAGTGTTCACTTCAGGAAGTGTAACCCCCTCCTTGAGAGGGGAGCTTACCTTGATCTTTTGTGCCACCGAGAACTTCTCCTACTGCCTTCTTGCTCCATCCAGCCCTGAGACTGCAGTCAAAAGGGGACCAGAGGAGCCATCTGCAAAGCGTCGCACTTGCACACAGACAATGTGTGCATGCTCAAGCTGCCTGCTTGAACCTGCAAGCTGAAGTTCCAGCTCAGATGTTTCCAGCACTGGGAGTGCCCACCCACCTCAGATGGTAAAAGCCACAATGGTGGCCATCCAAAGGCCCCCTTTAGTGTGCTTCAGCCCTAGGGACACCAGCGGGCAACATGGGGCTTGGAGGCACTAGCAGGAGAAGAAAAAAAAAACTGGACTTGGCAATTTAGTGCGCTATGCCTTTAAGAAAGTAAAGAGACTGCAGCCACATGGAGACTGCCTGTATTGGGAGGGGGAGCAGAGAATGGAGTTCCCAACAGAGAACGCAAAGCTGCAATCAACACCACTCCACCACTGAACTAAACAGCACAGGTGTGCCTACCAGACTATGGGGACAGTGAAAGAAAAAAGCAGGATGGTTGCCCCATAAAATACACTTTAAACTGTAGCAACTGTTTACTGTACCGACAGCCACCATCTTAACAACAGGACGCACTGGCCCCAGCTCACTGCAATTAACATATGTAGCCTTCAAAAGGAGTTCACCTTACTTCAAGGGTGGCTAGCCCATCATTCCACAGACATATTGGTCCTATCCAAGACATGTCTCTCCCATGATACCCCAGACTCATCCGTGAGCCTACCTGGCTACTCCCTTTACCGTGCCGACAGATTGGGTAGATGAGGCAGTGGCTGCACTCTCTACATTAGGAACACCCTCAAATCATTGCCAGTTCACCCCCCCCCCCAAGCACAGCGCCCAAACACTCACAGCAAAGATACTCCTTGGTGACCCTGGAAAAATACTATACGTCATGGTTGTCTACACCCCGCAGCAAAATTAGAGACTTGCCTTCCCCTCAGTCATGTCATGTATCTCTCAACTCCCCTCCAACAGCGAAGTTATTGCCATGGGGGACTTTAATGTCAATTGGCAGTCCTCACCCAGCTCCTCAGATGGGCCCCTCCTGAGCTCAGGGCCCCAGACAAAATCCCCACTTCCCTCCCATTACTGTGGCCCTGCCTGAGCCATACGCCATGCCAAGGCAACCCATTATCAACAGGCACTCTCCTCCACCTGGGGCTGAGGAAGACATTTCTGGAAAAACATAAAGGAACGTAACAGGAACTCTGCCACCCTCATTCCTGCCCTGCTCTCGGTTAATAGTAACTTAACAGAGGACCCCAGTCCACTGCAGATGCCCTAAACACCACATTCTCTAATCTCAGTGGTGTCCTACCGCCCAACTTCTTCACCCCACAAGACCCTGCCCCCAGTTGCAGCCCACCTTCCAACATCCTGCACTTTTTCCTCTGAATCATCTTGACCCAGGAGGCTAGGAGATACCTCTCCAAAGCCCTTGCCAAGTCCCACATTAGCAGTGACTCCATTGATCTGAAGCTCCTCTGACTAGCCCTTGAAGAGTTATTACAACCTCTCAACAAACTTTTGAACCTATCCCTCAGCTTAGGGCAATTCCCTGCCCTCTGGAAATTAGCTACCATCACCCCTATTTTCAAGAGTGGCCACCGCCTGTCCCCAATAACTATCGCCCCATCTCCCTTATACCTCCCCTCTCCAAGGCCCTCAAAAAAATAGTGGCTGATCAGCTGATGGACCATCTGTCTAAATATAGCTTACTGTGCCCCGAACAGCATGGTTTCCACCAGGGCCACAGCACCACCACTGCCCTCCTAGAATACACCTCCTACATCCACGGTTCCCTCAAATGTGGTCACCTAGTAGGGTCAGTGTACATTGAACTTGCAAAGGCATTTGATACCATTAATCATGCTATGCTTCTGGTCTCCCTGTCCTTCCTGGGGCTCTCAGACAAAACAATCACTTGGTTCAAAGGTTACCTCTCTGACAGATCCAGCAGCTGAAAATTAACTCTATCAACCAGTCTTCAGATCCATTCAGGAGTACCCCAAGGCTCCATCTTGGGACCCCTCATCTTCAGCCTCTTCCTAAACTCCCTCCCCAGCTCATGTTCTGGAAAAATTCTGCTCTATGCGGATGACGCAGTAATTTTCTGGATCCACTCCAGCCCTGATTCTTTCCAGCATGCCCTGCAGGGCTTTTTCACTGAAGCTGAAACATAGTTCAGTTCTCACCACTTAGTGCTAAACTATAAGAAAACAAAATCAATGATCTTTTCCCACTGACAGAGTCCTCTTTGTGACTTCCTGCTGACCATCACCAGCTCACTAGAATCTCCACTTGAGCTGGTTGATTCTTTCAAATATCTAGGTGTCACCCTTAACACATCTCTCACCTACTATGCACATAGCCAACAAATGTCCTCCGCTATTAACTCCAGACTTTGGCTTCTGTACTGCCATAAATACTGCCTTCCCGAATGGCTATCTGCCTGGTTGTTACCTCTTCAGTCCTCTCCATGGTAGATTACGGCATTGTCATCTATGGCACTGCTGACCCCATGGCATTGTGACGCATCAAAGTCACTCTAAACAAAGCATGTAGACTGGTCAGAGGTTGTGACAGATGGACATACTCCTGTGATCTCTTCAAGTCTGCTGAATGGTTGCCATTTGATACCCGTCTTAGGTACCATACCTGCCTCCTGGCCAAGAAAATCCACCTTGGTCAAGCCCCACCTGGTCTACATAGCCTCATCCAACCCACCCCACCCCACTGGTCAGAACCTCCTGTAGTTCTACTGGGACCTCCCTACTAGTCCCCCACTGCCGAACTTCCCATGGACAAAGAGCCTTTTTATACAGAGCCTCCATTGGCTCAACAGCCTCCCTCCCGCCTCTGTCTCCCTGGAGCCCAGGATTGGTCCCTTCATAACCAGTTTCGAAGCCCACCTGCTAGAATCTTCAGCCTGTGACTGTCCCTAACCCTCTCTTCCTCCTGCTCGCCCCCCCCTTGGCATGGCTCTGTAGTATAAATCTACCTCATAAATGTTATGATATATATGGAAAACGAATTGTGTATTCATGCACTGCCTAAATATTATGCATATTATGGATGACGCTGGGTACTCCTCTCCCAGAGACAATTGTTTCAATATTCCCCGTTTGTGTTTTTTTTTTTTTTTTGGTGCCTTCTCTTTCATCCATGATCACTGTACTTATAATATTGTAAAATGTTTTAAATGTATAACTTCCATTACTAGTTTTCCCTCTAGTTTCTATTATCGACACTATTATATATATATATATATATATATATATATATATATATATATATGTCCTTATTGTTGATTGACGGGAGCCATTGTAAAGGAGTCTATAACTCAAAGGGTTGTAATTCAATGTTATTAAATAAAATAAATAAATAAATAAATAAACTCCTGACACTTTGTTGCCAGCTAATCAGAGATCAGGGATCTCGGCAGTTGAGCACCAGAGAGGATTGCTGGGAATGATGTCATAAGGACTCTCCCAAATGGATAGACAGTTTATTTTAACCAATCAGATGGCAGGACGGGGAGAAGGACTGATGGACAGTCCTATCTGTCCAATAGGACACTGAAAAGAGGGAAAGAGATTGCCGGGCTATTGAGGAGCTGGGAGAGTCCAACAGCGAGTGAGAAGGGTGCAGACCTGCTGCTGGTGAAAAAAAGCAAGAGGCCTTGTCAGGCCAAAGAACCCTATGAGTCCTCTACAGGGTTCAAGCAGAAAACCCTTTGTGAATCATTTCCTGGGTTCATCTAATCCAGAGACAGTTCCAGATGAGCATTGTGTGGAAGAAATTGCTGAGAGTGTGAACCAGTGGGCCACTGTTGCATCTAAATATTTCTGAGCTGATCCAAGCAAGAACAGAGACCTGCAACCTGCCCAGACTGCTCTAGAGCCAGGTAAGGGGCCAGCTATCCCTTATCCAGTGGGGTTGATCGGGGAACAGGGAGCCACGGGCATGTGCCTGAGTGTGGGTGTACTCTTAAACCATAGGGGAGTCGGACTGTGGGATCGCTCTTGGTCCTGGGCTCCTTGGGAACCATAAAGTCACAGTGTAGTGCTCCTGGGGTTGAGAGTCAATTCAGAAGAGCTGCATCCTGAGAGGTGTGGGCCAGAAGGGATGAGCTGATGTTGCCTGTTCAAAAGAATCTGAAGCTCCTGATTGCCATTGATCCTGCTTCTGTGTGCTGCTCCCTGCCTTGCCTGAACTGCTGCATAAGAGGGTCACATGAGTGCTGGCATTGTTGGCTGGATTTTTGTACTTCTCCCTGTTTGGATTACAATTATTGGATTTCAAGTCTTCAGTTTGGAGTTACAAATTCTCTGAATTGTGCTAGCACACTAGGGTCCACTGGGGTTGAACTGCAAGCTTGCTAAGTATCCTTAAGTTCACAACCAAAAGGGCCCAGGAAGTGTAATTACCAGCACTGCACTGGGACGCTAGTGTAACTTTTGGGTACCCAGAGTCTGTTTGGTATTTCTGGTATAATTGAATCCATAGCTCTCTTGCTGATATCAGTTAAAGAGTATATCGCACCCTGTATAAACTATTTCTATTGCCTATGTCCCTTGCTTGGGTAGGTGCATCCAAAATTGTGTGAGGTTTGAGATGGCTTAAGGTATATTGAATATATGATGGGAGTGCTTACTGTGACTTACAATCACTAAACTTTTCATTTCCTTCCAGCTGCCAGGACTGTGTTACCAAATAAAAGCACTGCTAATTGTTTGAATTTTACTACTGTGTGCGCCTTCAGTTTGTGCAATATGACTGAATGTGTTTATTGGTGAAGATAATAACAGTTTGTGGTCCCCAGGTGATAGTTCAGTCAAGTGTAGGGAGGTGGGTAGGTACTGCATCCCAGAAGGTGGTACTGAACACAACATCTGGCACATTTATTCTCTCTGAGTAGAGGCACTGTGATATTTATTATCTGTTCTGGGATGAAACCCCCTACCACAGGAGGAAGAATAAACCCAAACCCCTCAACCTGGTGTGCCCTGTACAGTCACCAGGCAGGGGTGTGAACCTGGTCACTGTGCCAAGTTTTGGGGGGGGGGGTCACACATTGGAGATACTGCTGGGATCTCCTGTTAAACAGCTGGACACTCCTGTTTTTTTTCAGAGGCTTTTATCATTGAGCTCCCCAAAAATATTTTTTTGCAAAGGGTAAAATGGCTTTCCAAGAAGTAGAGGACTGGTGTGTTCGAGGGGTTAGACACGCAGAAAATACTCCTAGTAAAAAATGTGGCTGAGGAGCAGGTCAAGGAGTCCATTTTGGATGTGTTGGAGGGTGCCCTCAAGGAGTGTGGAAGCATAAAAATTCAGAGAGTAGACTTGCAGTAGCCTTGCTTTGCAGCTCCCATGAACCCCTCTGCTAAAAAAGTTATTTTACCCACATTTGGCAGTTGTAACTTGTTGCAAACAGCGTCGGATAGTGCAATTTGTGATGGTAAGTCAAAATAAAGCTTAATCGCCGACTGGTGAAAGCCTCAAACAACAGAAATTATACCGAGCTCCATGGTCGCAGGCCAAGAGCAGCATGATAGAGAAGCCTCCAGATATGGTGGGCCCTGACTTGGAAAGGGGAACCGATGATGGTGAGGAAAACTTTACAATTACCTCCCGACAATTATGCAGAGAGCTAAGACATTTAAGTAAAACCCTGGAGACGATTCAAGTGGAGGTTGGGGAGAACCAAGAGAAACTCCAGCAACAAGAACAACAAATTCAAATCATGGAGGAACAGCTCACCTCATACTCAGAATCAACTGATCTCCACAACGGAGTCATACTACAACTCCATGACAGATCACAGTTCCTCTTAAACAAAATTGAAGATCTTGAAAATAGATCCAGGCAGGTCAATATCAGAATCCACGGTCTTCCAGAGCACACAGAGACAGACAGCACTGCAGAATATGTGGAAAGTCTCTTAAAGGAACTTTTAGATCTAGACAAAACAATTCCACTAATCATCATAAGAGCTCACTGTGCCCTAACAGCACCACTGAAAGATCTGAAAGCCAGACCAAGCTCTTTAATAGTAACTTTTCTAGACTACCATGTGAAAGAGATGGTTTTGAAAAAAGTGTGGTCCATGAAAGAATCATCTTTGGGGACACCAAACTATATTTAGAGCCAGACTAACTGCCAACAACCATGGCGTGCAGAAAACTCTGGTTCCCAGTTATCAAGGCTTTAACAAGCAAAGGCCTGAAGGCCAGAGTGGACTTTCCATCCGGCCTTAGAATTACATCAGATAAGGGGACTAAGGTATTCAATTCTGCTGCAGAGACTCAGAAATTCCTGACCTCCCCTGGATATCTCCATGGATGAATTGATCAACCCCACAACAGTGAAGGATCTAGAAAAGTGTTAATGGCAACAACCATGAAACCGAAATGCCAGACAGGAGAAACTGGACTTGACAACGGACACAAGTCCCTGGGCCCAGATGAAAGCACACAGAAGAGATGCAACATGAGGCTGGAGAGTAAATGCTTCATCAGCTACAGCTAATGGAGAGAACAGCCCTTCCCAGAGAATGCCTGAGCTACCAGAGGGTGACAGAGAAGCCAGCTCGCAGACCTAAATGTTCCCACTTAAGTGTACAGGTTTTGACTCTTTGTTTTTCCTTTGAGCTGCCAAAATGCTAAAACAGGCGATTAAGCTCGAGAGACTGGGTGGGGGTGGGGGGCAATTAGACTTGCAACTGTAAGACTCCCCTAAATATCTGTTAAAATATAGCAAGTAATACTGTTTATCTAAGTTTGATAACAAAGAATTGGGGAAATGAGAAGTTGCAAAATCCAAGTTGTTTTGTCCCCCTCCAGGTTACAGAATGGATGGCTTTTTGATCACGAGGGGGATGGCTTCTATCAGGCCTTGTAACACGTGGCCCAATGTCAGGATGATATTGCATGTTTAAAGAGAAGGCAGGTGAGACCAACCTGCTCCAAATGATTAAAAAGCTGTGAAGTGGTGAGTACTCCATGCACAGAAAATGACCTTGAAAAAGGAAATTGTTTAAAATGAAACACTGGCAGGCCCAATCGACATACAGTCTCTCCTTACTAGGCATGTTTGTGGAGGGGCTGGGAATAAGTGAAGTTTGCATGATATTGATGAACCCACATTTGCTGCACTGGTCAAAAAAAATATGGCCAGAACAGCTTGGTACAGGTTTCAGCCTTGTACATCCCATCACCGCTAGGCACCTTAAGCGTGATGGGGCCATAGTGGCACTTTGGAAGGTCCTAAAGAATACTAGTGCAGGAAGTTTGAGAATTTACTGGGTTATGCCCCAGACAAAGTTTGTTATTACTGTTATGAACTGTTTATACGTTATGAATGGCTTAGTTTCACTTTTGCTGCACACCCCCCCCCCCATCCCGGCTGGGAACCCAAAGGTAACCATGCTGAAAATGGGTTTACAGGATGAGAGGTGGCACCCAATTTGAGATGAAGAGCTTAAACATAGTCACATACAATAAACATTGGCTTAACAACCCCATAAAATGAGTCAGGTTGCTACAGAAGTTGGGAAAAATGGGTGAACACATTGTAATGTTACAAGGGACCCATGTCACAGACTCAGAGCCCAAAAATTGTGCTGTAAATGGGTGGGACCTGTCTGTGTCTCTTCCTGTCAGGCACACCCACCCCAAAGAGGCACAGCTGTCCTAATCCAGAAGGACTGTCTGTTACAAGTGGAAAAGACAGAACTGGACACAGAGGACAGATTTGTAAAACTTACGGCTTTATACAGAGACATCCTTTGTATAATGATTAACATCTGTGCCCCTAACACAGATAAAGAGGCCTCCTATTTCATCAAAAAAATATTTCTGGACATTGCAGGTTTCAATGGCCACCTTTGCATCCTGGGTGGAGACTTTAATTCCATTTTATCCCAGACATTGGATAGACATGGAGGAGCCTTGGGATCTAAAGTAGGGGCAGCTGGTTCAACCTTAAATAAATTTAGTCAAACATTGGGGCTGCTGGATGTCTGGTGGTGGGTTAATGCAGACGTAAAAGACTATGCCCACTATTCTGATAGACATAACTGTTACACTAGAATAGACCTGCTATTTATCCCAGAGGAGTGGGCATATGCCGCATTGGGTTGCCAGATATGTCCATGCATGATTTCTGACCACACCCCTGTGAAGTTGACCTTAGATTTCACCTCTGCTGCAAGGAACTCCCACTGGTGTTTGCATGTGGGTTTATTTAGGAGGGAGGAGACCAACGTGTATTTGGCTGTCTGTGTTTGTCAGGAGCACGACAATGCGCTCCCGACAATATGCTCCCTGATATCTCTCTCCCGGCAATTCATCCCAGAGTCATTTCGCTCCTTTAATTACCTGCTCCTGACAATATGCTCCCTGTGTGTAATGCTGCAGCACAGACAAAATTAAATGAGCTCTACATTTCAGTGAACATGCTGAGACAAGCTGCTACTACATACCTTGGACAGTGGCTACGCCCCCCCCCACATCCTGCTGTCCTAACAGATTACATTCCTGACTCAACAAGTTGTCAGACCACATCTCTGAGCTTGCCTGGAGCTCCGTGTCTTTACCGCTGGATCTGATCGTCGGCAAGTTCCGCCTGCAAAAAGTCTTGTTTCTTAATGTAGGCACTGTCTCAAAGTTGTTAGCAGTAGTAGGCAGTGATGTATTGGTCCCTTGAGTTCTTTATTATTTGCCCTTAGCCTGAAGGGGAGACTTTGTTTTTTGGTTTGTAAATCTGACAGATTGGTGTTGGGTGACTGTCAGTAGTTTAGTTTTTATGGATTTTCATGTGTTTCTGCTTGGAGGAACTGGACCATTCTTGGACATGACATCTATGAACGTTTCCTGGACTAAGAAACTGTAAAACACTATCACCAGATATTAGCATTCTCATCATAAATCAACTGTTTTGGAAGCCATCAAAAGCAAAAATAAGGTCAGTAAATCTCTTATACTAGCACTGAGTTGTAAAGTACTGTACTGAATCCACATTTCTGTCTGACTTGTTCCTTTAAAGATCTGTGCTTGTCTTTGAGGTCTATTCACAACCATTTTGGAGAACAAAGGGAAGACACTAATAAAGGATTTTTATATCCTGCATATGCCCCAGGCCAGTGTTCATCACCTTCAGGAATTTAATTGATCTACAGTAACAACAGTTTACTGGTCCCCAGTAGTTCACCATTTCCTGTGGATTTGATTATTTTTCATCATTTGACTCCTGGTACCTTGGACAAGATTATTATATTACATATGCACCTACCTGATCCCAGTAGCTGAAATGATAAACATCTGATCTCGTTTTTTACACTGTTCATCAAGCCTCGCCCTCGAGGAAAAAGCGCACCTGCTCCTGTGCGACCGTCATGTACCATCTACTTCGCTCTGTTGTCCTACTGTTGCTGCTTCTATCAGGGAATGTGCATCCCAACCCTGGATCCACCCCCACTAGACTGCCTAAATACAAAGAGCAACTCACTATCATCTCTTTAAACATCAACAGTCTCCTATCCAAGTTCTCCCAATTCCAGGCTTAGGTACAGGTAACTAACCCAGACATTACTACACTCACAGAAATCTGGCTTTTCCCAAAAATCCTGGATGCATCAATCTCCCTCGACAGATACAACTCTTTCAGGCAAGGTAGAACCACTAAACGTGGGGAGGGTGCCTAGTCTATACCAAATCTGGAATAAAGGTGCAGGCCCTTGACTTCAGCCTACACACAAAAGAGGTCCAAATCCTGACTCTTAAGCTAAGCATAGGTCAACAGAACAAAACACTGCTGCTCTCTACAGTATATATACCACCTGGGCACCAAACTACCTGACTAAAACTAGTTGCAGACAACCTGCAGCAGTTAGGTACTAATTTTGAGAAGATCATTATAGGTGACTAACATAAACTGGTACTCCCTGAAGGAGACAAAAGCCAGGGATCTAATATCCAGCCTATTCTTAACCAAGGTGGTAACCGATAACACTCGGATCAACTACAAAACAGGGAGCAGCTCCCTTATAGACTGGCTCCTTTCCACACATCCAGAGCATACAGCAGATGTCACCATCCTGCCTGACAGCCTCAGTGATCACTCCCCAGTGAAGTGTACCTGGACAAACAATTTCACCAAAGGTCCACCTAAGGTGTCCAAAAATTGCTGCCTGAGGCCAGGGCTACTTGACCATTTCAAGCTATACCTATCACAACTGGACTGTTCTCCTTTGGCAGGAGATATTGATGGTAACAAGGCCTTGAATTATTTCATAATGAACTTCAACTGTGCTTGTGATATTTTAGCTCTGTACAAAACAAAGAAAGTCAGGGGTACATCCAACCCATGGCTCACTAACCTCTGATCAGTTTAATGAAGAATAGAGACAATTTCTGGCACATTGCACAATCATTTGGAACTCTCGCATTACTCATTGCCTACAGGGCAGCTAGAAACGCCTGCACCAAGCTCATTCGGCAGGCAAAAGCTTACTACTATAAGGGCCTCTTAAGCAAGAGCTGGGGCTCCAAAAGAGAATTCTCCGACCAAAGTAGTAGATCAGGGAGGAGCTGTGGACATGGCCTACCTGGACTTTAGCAAGGCATTTGACACAGTCCCACACAAAAGATAAATATACAAGTTAGCCAGCCTGGGAGTGGGTCCCAAGATGACAGCCTGGGTAAAGAATTGGCTGGAGAATAGGACACAGAGAGTAATAGTAAATGGAGTCCACTCTGAAGAAAGGGGGGTTACTAGTGGGGTACCTCAGGGTTCAGTATTAGGACCAGTCCTCTTCAATGTCTTTATAAGCGACGTTGCAGAGGGACTGGAAGGAAAAGTATGTCTCTTTGCAGATGACACAAAGATCTGCAACAGAGTTGATGCACAAGGTGGGGTGGAAAGGATGAGAAGGGACTTGGCAAGGTTAGAGGAATGGTCAAATGTATGGCAGCTTAGATTCAATGCTAAGAAGTGCAAGGTAATGCACCTGGGAAACAAAAACCCAAAGGAAGAGTACACAATGGGGGGTGAGATACTAACAACAACAAAAATGGAAAGGGACCTGGGGGTAGTCATATCAGATGACCTAAAGGTGAGCAGGCAATGTGAGAAGGCAGCAAGGAGGGCTGGGGGATACTGGGATGCACAGGGAGAGACATCACCAGTAGAAAACAAGAAGTTGTTATCCCTCTGTACAGACAGCTGGTGGGACCCCATCTGGAGTACTGCATGCAGTTCTGGAGACCCAATCTCCGAAAGATATAGACAGGATGGAAGCTGTCCAGAGGAGGGCAACTAAAATGGTGCAGGGTCTGCACCGAAGACATATGAAGAGAGACTTAAGGAGCTGAATATGTACAGCCTCAAGGAAAGGAGGGAGAGGGGGGACATGATAGAAACTTTCAAGTACCTCAAGGGAATCAACAAAGTCCAAGAGGGTAGCATCTTTCAAAAAAAGAGGTGTGTAAGAACAAGGGGGCACAATTTGAAGATAGAGGGGAGGCGGCTCAGAGGTAATTTAAGGAAGTATTTTTTCACAGAGAGGGTTGTGGATGCATGGAATGGCTTTCGGAGGAGGCTGTGGAGTCAAAAACAGTGGTGGAATTCAAGCATGCATGGGACAGTCACAAGGCAATTCTAGGGGGTGGGGGTAGGAAGAAGTAGGCTGCTGGTTAACTAGGATCTGCAGCTTATCCATTAGGTAGGGAAATGGGCAGACTGGGTGGGCCAAGCGGTCCTTATCTGCCATCAAATTCTATGTTTCTATGTTTCTATCAAACCCCTAACAGGAAAGACCCCTAAGGCCCCACCCAATCTACTAATAGCAAGGGATGGTCCCCTACACGAACCCATTGACATCGCAAATGAGCTCAACCATGCTTTCACAGAACTATCTGGAGTACTCCCTGCTGACTACTTTAAAGATCAGCTCAGGCAACAACACCCCACTACGCCTCTTAACCCCCTGAAGGAAGAAATACCACCATTCTACTTTAAGCAGGTCACCAAGTCCGAAACCACTAAGCACATTAAGAGGGTTCTTGGCAAGACCAGGATGGGGGCTGATCTAGAGGATATGAAACTTGTGGGTCTTCTCCTAATTGAATTGACCAGTCCCCTCTCGATGGTGTTTAATGCATCTCTAGGAATGGGGGTGTTTCCAAAACTGTGGAAGTTAGCCAATGTCACACCTGTCTTTAAAGCCGGGGACAAAACTCTAATGTCCAACTACAGACCAATATCCATTCTACCACCCCTCTCTAAAGCACTTGAAAGAATGGTCTCAGAGCAGCTTACAGAGTATCTTGATAAATATAACCTACTTTGTCCACAGCAGCATGGGATCCGAAAAAAGCACTCCACACTTACCGCCCTTGTTGATTACTCTTCCCAGCTTTATGATGTCTTAGATAATGGGGAGGCAGTTGGCTCAGTCTTCAACCTTATGAAGGCCTTTGACTCTGTTAACCACAAACTACTCCTAAACTGCCTCCATTCAACAGGTCTATCCCCAGACACAGTACTGTGGTTCAGAAGCTGCCCCACAAACATGTCACAACGAGTCAAAACTGGGGACACCCTATCATCTTCTAGGGAAGTGTCCCTCGGGGTCCCACAGGGCTCTATTCTTGGTCCACTGCATTTCAGCCTCTTCATCAACTCTGCACCATCTGCATGTACAGCATGCATTATTCTCTATGCTGACGATGCAGTAATATTGGTCACTGGGAAAGATCACAACTTCATCACAACCGAACTCCAAGACAGTTTCCTCAAGCTTGAATCCTGGTTCACACAAAACAAACTACTACTAAACCATACAAAAAATGAAAAGACTACTCTTCTCTACCTCCCAAAGCAAAAAGAAATACTAGCCTTTGCTCATCCAGAACCATAATGGTGAAACACTGGAACAAGTAACAAAGTTCAAATACTTGGGCATCACCTTTGACAAGACACTAACCTTCTCCGGCCATATAGACTCAGTTGTCAAGTCAGCAAATACAAAACTTGGGGTCCTCTACCGCCATAGACACTCTATGACACCAGATGCTCTGAAACTTGCCATTAGTAGTTCAGGGATGTCCTCCATAGATTATGGGCTGCCTTTCTATGGGGCAGGCACTAAAACTGCCCTAAACAAGGTCAGCACACTACTAAATAAGGCCTGTCGACTAGCCATAGGGGCTGCCCAGGACACCCACACCTGCATGCTCTACACCAAACCTGGGTGGCTCCCACTCCATCTTAAAGCACAATACCAAACCTGCCTACTTCTGAAAAAAGTGCTTCTTGGGCTTTCTCCCCCATGCACTGGGCTGCCTTTTTACGCCGGCATTTCCCACCAAAACAACAAGAAGCATGGCTACAGACAGGTTGGTGATTCCCTTCAAAAGGATGAAACTCACCCAGAGCTCCATCCTGTACCAAGGACCAAAATGGTACAATGAGTTACCTGCTAACCTTAAAGAATCACCCAATATTAGTACCTTTAAATCTGGGCTCAGATCCCTTCTTGAGACAAAAAAGAATTGTGCTTACCTGCACTAATATGGCAGAATTTCAGTCACCCAACCCTCTCCCTTTCACTCCCCCTTTTTATCTCATCAACCCTCCCATCCCTGAACGAGGCCCACTTGGCTGACAAACCACTTCCACCATGACAACGTCATCCCTGGCTGACCTCCTACCCCTCTTAGGCTAGACTGACCAACTAAATAGTGAACTACAAGGCCGGACCCTATTTACCCTATCCTCTTCAACCTTTAGTTGGATATATAAGATTTCTTTGGTATTTGAGTGTCTGTGTAAGTTTTCTGTTCTCTGTAAACACTGTTATATTTGTAATGTTTGTTCAACAATGACCTGGAAACTTTTTATTTATTTTTATTTATTTAGCTTTTGTTGACCGGGTAAGTGCACTAGACAAATCCTGCCTATTTTCAGGCACGACCCGGGGGAGGGGGATACAGATTAATGCCAACTGACCTTGAACCAGATTAAGCTGTTGGTGGTATTTTTTAGTGAATGAGGGAAATTTGTCCAGGACACCGGGAAAATTCCCCTACTCTTTTCGATAAGTGCCATGGGATCTTTAACATCCACCTGAACTACCACCAATCCAGGCAGATGGGACCTCGGTTTAACGTCTCATCCGAAAGACGGCACCTCGGAAATGCAGCACCCCTCTCATGATGCATTACAGTGTCAGTACTGGGATATTAACCCAAGTGCCAGATGTGGGAACTGAACCCACAGCCCTCTGATCTCCCGGCCTCAGAGGCGAGTGTGCTACCTACTGAGCCACTGACACTTTGAAAACGAGTCCTGGACTCAAAGCTATTAATCCTAAACTGAAACAAACAAATAAATAAATAAATAAATAAATGATTGAACAACCCAGAATTTAAAGATATGGTGGAGTACACTATTCAGCATTACCTTAGAAATAACCCGGTAGGGACCACATCCCATGCAATTCGCTGGGATGCCCTAAAAGCAGTCCTATGATGCTCGATAATAAAGTTTGCAGTGAATTAAAATAGAAAAAGGCACACTAAATGAGGGAGCTAGAGTTAGAACTGGAGGAGCTGGAATTCCAACATAAACTCACTTTAAACCTGGAGGTTAATAAACTATTAGAGAAAAAAAAACCTGCTGACAGCTCACATTACTACCCAGATGGAGGGGAATTATAGGCGAATTAAACAGCAACATTATGAAAATGGAAATAGGGCAGGGAAGCTACTAGCAGCCACTCTGAGAATCGAACAAGCAAACAGATTGGAATTGCAGCTGAGAAATAATACACGGAAGACATAAGACTAGTTGACCATGAGACATAACAAATATATTTGCCAAATATTATGAGACTCTATACCATCAAGAGGACATCCCTAATTATCAGACAAAGCTGGAAGACTTTTTTGAGGGACTGACACTACACACTGTCCCCCAACAGTCCATGGAAATGATAGAGGGAGCTACAGGGAATGGGGAATTGAAGGACCAGATAGAAAAGTTGAAAAATGGGAAACCTCTGGACCTAGATGGCTTCACCCTGGAATTCTACAAAAAAAATGAGGATATACTCATCCCACTCCTCCTGCCAGTGTGCCAGAAGGTAATGAAAGGGGGAGAGGACACTGATCTCATGACAGTTAGCCCAAATCACAGTACTGCATAAGGAGGGGAAGGACCCTCTGGAGTGCGGGTCATATTGTCCCATCTCTCTACTTAATGTAGCTCTGAAACAGTTTACTGGGCTGTTAGCCACTAGTCTACAGATGGTCATCTCAGTGCTTATTCACAAAGACCAAACAGGATTTATTTCTGGGAGATTTCTTACAGATAATATCAGGAGGCTCCTTAACATCAATTCATCCCAGAAAGCCTAGAGACAGTTCCAGATAGCCATCTCCATGGATGTGGAAAAAGGCATTTGACAGGGTTAATTGGCAGTTTTTAAATACATCCATGGAAAAAATGTGATTTGGCCCTAAATTCTTAAAGGTTATTTCTCAACTATATAAGAACCCTAAGACCTTAGTCAGGGTGAATGGCATCAGCTCAGAGCTCTTTCCCTTGACCAGTGATACATGACAGGGGTGCCCCCTGTCCCCTCTTCTCTTCACCCTAAGTTTTGAGCCCTTAGCCACAAAGGTGCACAACAACCTAGCGATCCGAGGAGTTATGACAGGGGAGATTGAACACAAACTATTATTATATGCCGATGATTCCATATTTTTTATGTCCTCACCAGAAACCTCACTGCCTCTCTGATGCGTATGTTATATCGATTTGGACAGCTTTCAGGTTATAAAATTAACCTATCAAAATAAGAAGCCCTGGTGTTAAGCAGCAAGCCATCTAGGCAATTTGATCAGTGTTTCCCATTTCAGTAAGCCCTTAGAAATCAAATTAGGTACTTGGGAATTCAGGTATCAGTAGATCCTTCAAAGCTCTTTGGTAACAATTATGGTAAATTATGGAAGACCCTGGAGAGAAATATGGCCAGATGGTATCTATTGTCCCTCTCCATGGTGGGAAGAATAGATGTTGTAAAGATGAACATCTTACCTCGTTTCA
Source organism: Neoceratodus forsteri (assembly GCA_016271365.2). NCBI lineage: Eukaryota > Metazoa > Chordata > Ceratodontiformes > Ceratodontidae > Neoceratodus > Neoceratodus forsteri. Next base: position 1,395,107,073 of record CM028129.1, on the reverse strand, counting down.
TCTTCCTGTTTTAATGCCTGCCCATAAGAGTCCCTCTTACGTTCTGGTGCAAGCTTGAAAAACAAGTATTTAAATTTGTTTGGAACAATAAGAAACCAAGGGTTGCAAGGAAAATACTGCAACACCCTAAAGAAGAAGGAGGCTTAGCTTGTCCAAATCTATACCTATATTACCTGGCAGCTCAGGTGTCTGTACTTTTTATATGGGCAAAGCAGAGACTCCTCACAATGGTATCAGATAGAAAATACCACACTGGGGGACAGACTTTTATTCACGTTGATACTGACAGAGACCACTATAGATTATGGCCTGGATATACAAACTGTGCCAGGCTGTGCACAAGCCTGGGCTCAGCTCAACTTTGTTGCGCAGGGGTGTGGCCTGGGCGATATTCAATGGAGCTGCGCTATGGCACAGTAGCTTTGACTAACGCACCTTGGCCACCCCCACTGTGCATGGCACAGTGGCACTGTGCAGGCGCAAGTGGCCAGAGTGGAGCATGGAGATGCGCTAGAGCAAGTGCCATTGTGCCATGCACAGCACCTGTGATATTCAAAAGTGGACATGCAAATGAGGCCATAATTTATGCAAGGCACACATGGGGCCATTTACATCTCATTATGGCTCCATTTGCATGCCATTAGCATGCAGGTGTGCCGATCCCCGACGACTTGTGCCTGGCGCCCTGCCAGACAGCAGCCATCGGGGACCGACGCCCCCTGCAGCCCGATCACGGACATTCGTCTAAAAGAAACCCACCCGTCCAATAGCCCTGGTGGTCCAGTGGACCGCTATGAACTCAATCGCGGGCATTTGTGTATAACAATAACCTCCCCACATCCAATATCCCTGGTGGTCCAGTGGACCGATCGCTGCCCAATCATGGGCATCTGTACAGCATAAAGTATTCCTATTACCCTGGTAGTCTAGTGTACCCCCTCCCCACTCGCCCACTGAGCCCCACCGCCCACCTGTGAACCAATGGGCATGCAGCCCTACCTAGCTGTCAGTCGGGTGGGCGGCAGGCGGGTGGTGCTGTTGCCTGCCGGCTGACTGGGGAGCGGTGGTGAGGCTCAGTGGGCGGGTGGGAGGGGGTACATCAGACCACCAGGGTAATAGAATATTTTATGCTGTACAGATGCCCACAATCGGGCAGCGATCAGTCCACTGGACTACCAGGGATATTGGACATGGTGGGGTTATTGTTATACACAAATGCCCGTAATGGGGCATGGGGGGGTGCCACCAGGTGCGGCAGGAACTCAGGTGGCCACCCACAGATGGCAGCTGCCATGTTGCACCCTGCAATGAGGCAGCTCACCTGTGGGTGGCCATCACTTGTTCCTTTTTTTGGCTTAACTTTGTGCAGGCACAGGTAGGGGTTGCACATGCATGACTCTGCACATCCAGGGCTGAATATCGGGCTGTGCAGGTTATGCATGGGCACACCCCCCCCACCTGTGCCTGCATACATTACTGATGCGCTCTGGCGCATCGGGATTTGTGCAGTGCACTTTTCCCTTTTGAATCTCGTGCCGGGGTGCATCAGTGGGTTGTGCATGGTGCAACACTGTTGCGCCATGCACAACCCTTTTGAATATCTGGGCCTATAAAAGAACAATCACTAATAGGTGGATTAAACGTGGGCACTGTGTTATAAATAAGATGAGAAAACTGACACACATTCCTGCAGGAGTGGGTCCCTTTTCCCTAATTAGGTATGACTCTGAATTCTTCCCTCCTGCCCTGGACTTAAATTGTGCCAGGTGGGAAACACAAGGTATTATAAGACTTATGCAATTTTTAGAAAGAGATAAATGTATATCTTTCCAGAGAGCTAAAGAGAAATTTAACTGGCCAAACAGAGAATTTCTTAGATATATGCAGGTCAGGCGTTTTATAGAATCAGAAGATCAACTGACTCAACTAATTAGGGGATCGTCGGAATGGGAAACACTCTTGCATAGTATTGTGGAAATAGCTGGTCCAATGAAATACATCTTAGGGGCATATAAGTTGTTGCTCCAGAACATGGGGGAACCTTCGAGACTCATAGGGAGGCTTGGGCGAGAGAAGAGAATAAAGATATTAGTGCAGCAGACTGGGCCCATAGACTGAAGTGGGGATGGAAAGCAACTTCTGCTCCAATATAGTGTGAATACTTTTGGAAAGTGCTCATTATATACTTTCATAACCACACTTACACAACACTATAGTTCAACTAAATCAGCCATGTGTTGGAGAGCATGTGGGCAAAGGGGTAGTTACTGGCACATTTTCTGGGGTTGCCCACTGTTAAAACAATACTGGAGGGCAATATAAGAAGCAGTCCAGGATATGACATGAATACTTATCCCTCTGGAATTCGAGGAGTGTGTTTTGGGGCTTCCCACAGCAACACACCAAAGAGAAGAGATCCACGGGGTTCTCCTAATACTGATTGTGACAGCCCTGAAATGTATCACAGTGAAATGGCTTCAGCCTGGACCTCCAGTTTTAGAAGAATGGGTGAGGAGGATACAAGAGGTACTTACAATGGAGGCATTAATGGCCGGACTTCAGCTATGACTTGATAAGCATGAAACCAGGTGTAGAGATTGGGAACTTTGGAGAATACAAAGGGAAGAGGCACCAAGAACACTAACCCAAGAATAGAGATAACAGAGGGTAATGCCATTAAATAATAACAGGGCATAAGGTATATGTCCTGCCGTTAGGAACTTTAAGACAGAGACTAGATTATTGAAAATGGTTTACAGGTGAGGGGGATGGAGGTAGAGGTGAGCAGCCATTAACAGGGCCATTTTGGGTCCTAAGTTTACTTGTGTTAAATTAAACAATGACAAGTTTCCTTTTTCTTTTTACTACTTAGCAGAAAGATCAAAATACATGATTCACCCCAGGTAACTGAGTGTTTCTTGAACTGCAATATTACTAATAACAGCAGCATATGAACATATTTCTATACTGAAAAACTCTCTCTCTTGGACTAATTCTTTATACTGCAATGTATTTATGCAGAGATGGACCGAAGGTCAGTACAAAACTTAAAAGAAAGTTCAAGATCCAATGTATTTTAAGATGATCCTGAAAACCTTCTTTTTATGTGTACCAGAAATATCAGTATGAACTGCTGCTGTATTATGTTAAACAATAAAGCTGAGTTTAAAACAAAAATTCAGAGAGTGACCAGAGAACCTGGCACCCAGGGTAGAAACATAATTGTGGAAATTGTGAAGGACTTAAAAGCCATGACTTCACCTGCCACGGTGACACCTGAAGGGTCTTAAAAGATCTGGGTGGCAATAAGCAAAGGGAGTCCTGTCAGTCTGAAACCTCCTTCACCACACCCAAAACCTAGGGGAGATTTTAAGACCAAACCAGAACTTTTGCAGGCTAGCAAGGGGAAACCCCTTAATGATGTACAGACCTTTTTGCTCCCTGGGCAGCCTCTGAAGAATTTATGCAGCTCACCCTGCTGGGTCAGACTATTACTGACACCTAAGAATTTTTTCTGCCATTATCCCCACTCCTATTGAAGAAGATGATTATGAAACTTGGAATGATTTTGCTGTCCCAGTGCTACAGGAATGGCAACGTTCGGAGACAAAAAAATTTAAATGGTTGGTAGAGAGATTGAAGGGGCCAGTCTTGGATGCTAGCCAGTCCTTGCATGCCACAGCCACAGCCCCAGCGGCCAAAGTAGATGAATATTTTGCCACCCTAGACAGTGTATTTGGGAGTACAGAATCCTGTGATGACTTGTATTGGACATTTAAGACCACCAGACAGCACTGGGGAGAGCCCCTCTCCACTTACCTACATAGACTTGAGATGGCTTTACAGAAAGTATATCAGAAACGTGGGACAGAGTCTAAAAATCAAAATAAGGTGCAACTAGAACAAGTATTGAAGAGTTCCTAATTTTCAGAGTTACTGTTGTTAAAGTTACTCTTAAATGAGAGACTGGTTGATCCCCCCCCCTCCACTGAGTCCTGCTGCAGGAGGCTAGAGAAGCTGGGGAACAAGAAGAACAATGGAGACCCTTGCCTGCTACCACTGCCAGTGCCCAAGTCTCAGACAGTGGGGGCTCCTTTGAGGTTACAGAGCTCCAGAGACTGATTCAAGAAATGAAAAATGTGATGATCTGTAATCCGTGCTCCACCTTCTAACAGGCTACTACCCCTGCCTGCTGCCCTATGTGCAGGTTGAGGGGCCTGGGTTCTGATTTAACTAGTACCAGGGTCTCAGTACCAAAAATAATGCTATTTGTGAGGTGCATCCACCCAGAGTAATCGTTAAGTGGGTTTGATGGTAAACTAGCACAACCTTATGGGAAGTCGTGCCTACCCACATCCCCAACCAGTGGTTCCACACATGGAGTTGTACCATGCAGTTTACTAAACATTCAATGTCACAATTATTGGTGAGCGTTAATAATGTGCTCACACTTACCACTTACCAACAGGGTCTGGAACTCTTGCTTACATCCTGTGCACCTGTAAAGAACGAGTTGCAGCAACAACAATAATACACTATGTAACTTCTCCCAGTAACCCAGCACTCAGTAATAGTATGCACAGGTTAACATTCAAACAACAAACTGATTTATTTGGGGATTTAAACAGGGTTCCAGCCTCAGAATGCGCCAGCGTTTTGGCACCGAGCTATTAGGGTGCCAATCGGCAATGTCCTCAATCACTTTTTTTTGTGGGGGGCTGCCCCCCATACCCCCCATGTGAGAGGGTTGTGCCCCCCTACTGAATTATTCCTACTCTGGGAGGGGTGGACCTCAGGGAGGGTGTGGCAAATCCTGCATTTGGCACCCTGATTTCCCGGTGCCATAATACCAGCACTCTAAGCACCATAAGGGTTTCAATAGGGGATGGGAAGGCAAATCAATGGTTATCTTAAAGTAATTATTAGGCTTTGGTGTTAGACATTCACATATATTTAACTCCTGACTAGGTTCAGTCACTGCAATCTGGGTACCCAGGGTTTAAGTTGTTACAGACCTGAGTGTTGCTGTGGGTTGGCCAGTGTTGCAGCTGGTTTGGGCCCTTAAACAAATTACTGATTATTAATTCTTTCACCTTTGGCTGTTGCAACAATCAATAGCACTTTAAACCCAAGGAAAATTTTAATCCTCAGGCCTGATGGCCTGCAAAAACAGTTTAAACCACAATGAGAACTTGAAAGACAAATCAGATGGCAAACACTTTTTATTTTGTGTTGCAGGGTCAAACCCTATTGTACTCTCTGAACCAGGACCTCAGTATCTGAGATGATTTCCAGGCTGATTCCTCTCAAGGAATGGCTCTCTGGTTGTTGTCTGCAGGATGGAGGTCTCTTCCTTCTCAACAGGGACCAGGATACAGGAACCAGGGCTTGCATGACTCACCCCCATGTCAAGGTCTTTCCCCTAAGGATGGACATACCCTCAATATTCTTCTATGCAGGAACTGACTCCATTAACTGGTCTCTCAGCAGCTTTTGTAGAACAGTCTCTTAGTAGAGATATTTGGCATCACAGATTTTAACTTTAACACAGTCTCAGATAGGTCGCTCAGCTTAACAGGTTGCAAACTGCAGTCTTTAGAATGTAGGCTGGCAAAACAGAAATGCAGGTCTCCCCATTTAGCACTCAGGCTGGAGAAAATTCAGGTGGACCCACACCTCAGTTTCAGAATGCAGTCTTTGAGGCAGACTAGTCTCTCACCGAGAAACAGCTTGGAGATTTAGCTTCCCCTCTTATAGGCAGGTCTTCAGTTTCAGGCAGACAGCAGTTCCAGAAGAAATTACTACTCCCTTTCAGCTTGGGAGAATAAAGAAACTTTTTCTGCATATTCAGCAGTTCAAATCACAGCTCACACAGGCTGCTCAGCTGTGAATCTCAAGCCTCCTCACTCTTTGGAAGCTCTCTCTGGACTGCTCCCAGTTCAACTGTCCCTCTCACTGAAGGAAACCAGAGTTCTGGATTCTGATTGGCTGCTGAGACTGTCAGTCACAGTTATAGCATCCTGATTGGTCAAAATAGGCACCAAGCCCTGGACTATAGGGAATAGTGGATACTCTTGCTGCATACCTGAAAGGGGGGGTTTGGGGAGGGGGAGGCAGGAGGAGGGTTATGAAGGGTATCTGTAGACAGCTGAGATTGTAATATTCGAATATAGCTGGGACCATGTTTACAACATACACTCTATATGACATTGTAATGTAACAGGACCCTAGCATATAACATTTGCTCAAACAAAATGTATATGTGAATGCTCATGTCAAATGTTTGAACTAAGTGATATGTTAACTCTTCCTACAATTGAAGAAAATATATTCAATTTGAAAAACAAAATAGGCACCAAGCACATATTTCACAGTTCCTCCCAGCAGCCATAGTAAAAGGACACCTTTAGGACACCTTGAGCTTTAATTGGCTTAGAAGCAGGGTCAAATTATCATCATGGCTGCTACAGTGCAGAATGTAAACAGTCCCAAACTTAGTCCAAATGTTAAAGCTCATTTTTAAACATAACAGTTCAACTTCAGAAATAAATGTTTACAGAATTCAATAGGGCTGCATTTGTACTGGTAAGTGACTATACAATGAGACTTGTAGGAGTGCTGTCTGGCCAGTCATGAGCTTATTTACCTTGGACCAAGCACAGACCATGCGCTGTATACAAAGGACTGAACCTCTTAAAGGCACAGTGTGGCAGCACCAATTTGCACACTAATGCTGGGACCAAGAATATAGTAATACTTTACATTTGAATTTACATCTACCTCACTGGACTACCACTGGATTTTGCCAGATTCAAGAGGCAGAGCATCAGGCTGGGACCCTTCCAGGCGTGGAACACTGCAGTGTCCAAGGAGATGACTAAGGTAAGCCCACCCAATTTAGGAGGGTTAAACTCTCCCCTGCCAAGGAACTTGGCGTCCGCGCCAAGTCCACAAAAAGATTGGCAATATTTACATTAACTTTTTACTATGTGCAGGTTCTGACCATAGGATACGATATACAAAATTTGCTCAGATATATAGTAACTATTCACAATACAGCATGCCATTCGCTTAGGCTTTACTTTAGACATTAGGATATCGCACAATTCTTAAAGACATTGTCATGACACTTTTTTTTTAACTCATTATTTTTACTGTGCCTCCACTGTTCCCCAGCCTCCACTCCTTCGGGCCTCAGGAAGCATCACCCCCCCAACCCTACCAACTGTCAGGGTCTGCCCCTAGAGTACCACTCTCACTTCTCTCGGGGACCTTGATGGCCTGGATTACCTCCCCAGGCAGGGTGAGGAAACAGGCCCCCCCCTTACCTTCCTCTTATCCCTGAGAGTGATCTGCACAGTGGGGTCTGCCCTGATCTGTTGGCGGGTGGTACGGATGTCTCCAGAGGTCATCATTTAGGAGGATTGGAAGGATGATTTTCCTCCATGTACAGATCCCCGACGCTGGCATGCAATGAGTAGAAAGGCTGCCAGTGTGCGCAGAGATGCACATCACCTCCAGTCCTCTGCCAGCATCAGCCCTTATGTCAATGCGTTCCCCCAGCCGCACCGACAACCCTCAGTTCCCCCAACAGGTGGGGATATCGTGGCGGAGAGCGCAATCCCTCCCACCCCAGAGAAGGAGAGCAGTCATTGGGCGCTCAATCCTTCTCCCTCCCGGACAACCCCTGTTGACTTGAGTCCACTCTCGAACTCAGGTCTCCGGTGTGGTACGAGGTGTAGTGTCCAGCGCATCAACCCTCAGCACCACCTGGCCGGCTGTCATGACACTTTAAACTTAGTTATTACTCATTATACATTCTTTAAACTCATATTGAGTCAAGAATAGACATTTCACAGTGCAATACACAGATATTAGATCATTAGACATTTTACCAGTATGCTTCATATAAACCCTTTATTTCCATTTAAATAACCACTTTTATGCTGGGTGGAAGTTTTGAGTTTGGTGGGGGAAGTGAACACTATTCTGGGCAATGAATTGACTGCAACATACATTCCTTTGTGTACAACATTCATGGGCAGATCAACAGGCTTTTCTGGAGTGTCGTATGTGAGCTGTAATACAGGCTTGACAGTTCTTTGTGAGCGACGTGGCATAGATGGCATTGGCATGTACACTTCTGCATCATGATTTGGGTTTGCGACTCCCGGTTCATTGTCCAGCGGTGACATAGCTTCTGAAGAAATGGGTACCACTGCACTTTCTTGAGGGTCATTATTAGTTTCAGGCCCTTTGTCTTTAACATCACTATCACTCTTAGATTCTTTAGGCTCATCTTCATCTCTGAGGGGTATATCCACAAAGCTGGAATCATCCAAAACACAATTGCTGGTTTCAGGGACAGCAATACTTTCTTTTGAGTGAAACAGTTCATTTAACCCATTTAAAGCAGTTGTACTTTTGGACCTGCTAGCATGCTCACTAGGATTTGCACTTAAGTCAGTTAACTCCACCATACAGAGGGAATCATTACCTTCAGAATTTATACTGCTGATATCACTACCTGGGGGTTCAGGCAAAATAGACACATCAGGATCACTAGAAATCATTAGGTTTTCAGGAGCATTACTATCAGCAGAAAGAAAACCTTGGCATAACCTTGTCAGTTCAGAGGATGGATAATAAGCAGGGCAAAACTCTTCATCATCACTTTCAGAATTAGAGTCATCAACAAATGCAGCATTATTTGGCTGTGGAGCTGACTGGTTAGTAGAGGGTGACAGACAGGGTTGTTTTTGCATGTAGCATACCCGGTAACAAGGCATCTAGGAGCTTTAGATTCTTGAAATTCATTACCTACTATCTGACCAATAGGCAGCAGGTGGTTTCTGTGCATTGTTTTTGTAACTTGAATGTCCACTTCTGGTCTCACTCTGTATACTGGGAGATCATCCAGTTTGGCAGTTACAGCATAGGGGGTGTGACCCCAATGGTCAGCCATTTTGTGCTTGCCTTGAAATCCAAGATTTCGTATCAAAACATGGTCACTTGACTGAAGTTCTTGAGCTTTAACTCACTTGTCATGGTGGACTTTGTTGGCTAGGTTTCTTTTTGCAGCCACAGTGTTTGCTAGCTGGCATGCATGGTTCAGCTGTTCCTTTAGTTTTTTAACATACTGGAGATAGCTTTCAGACCTGGTACCATTAAGTGAAACACCAAAGCATACATCCACTGGAAGGCAAGTTTCTCTGTCAAACGTGAGATTATAAGGCGAAAAACCAGTGGTGTCACTTTTCATACAATTATACGCATGAACCAAAGCACTGATCTATTGACTTCATTTAGGTTTTTCTCTTGGATCAAGTGTACCCAGCATATCAAGAAGGGTGCAGTTAAACCTCTCTGATTGGGGATCTCCTTGTGGTTGGTTTGGGGTAGTTCTGGATTTTCTGATGCCCCAGAGAGACAACAGCTGCTTGATCAGTCTGCTCTCAAAGTCTCTGTCCTGATCAGAATGGATATTCTGAGGGGCACCGTAATGCATGAAAAACTTCTCTACCAGGACTTTAGTAGTGATGGAGGCCTTTTGGTCATTGGTGGGATAGGAATGAGCATGTCTTGTAAAGCGATCTGTGACTACCAGCACTTTTGCAATGTTTTGTGACTGGTTCCAAACTAATGAAGTCTATATATACACAAGTTCCATTGGGGTACTGGTTACTTTGTTGACCAATGGAGCTGCTCTTTGAGGCTGGACTTTTCTCCATATGCATCTGCTGCAAATCTTGCAATATCTTTCAACATCTGAACTCATTTTGGGCCAGTAGAAGTGTAACAGGACCAAGTCCATAATTCTGTAGGTTTCCAAATGCCCCATGTGAATTTGCATGGCTTTTTGCACAGTAGATTTGAACTTGGAAGGCAGGATCAATTGTCTTTTGATTAAATCACTTTGGGTATTAGTGATTTCTCTGTACAACAGTTATCCTCTTAACTTAAGTCTGGGCCATTCACACAGCAACAAACTAGTATCATGGTCAGTAGAATGCATGGCAGAAATATCCTCTCCTTGCTTCAGAACATAAATGGCTCTTCTCATCATAGGATCACAACTATGTTCTCGCTACATGTCAGCTTTCGTCAACTGAGGCAAAGAATTTAAGTCCAGCGCAGCGAAGTTACAGTAGGCTACTGGTACACAGGTATCTGGTGGTCCCAGACTATCCATCAAGTGGTCAAAATTGTCTGTGGCTGAAGACTCATCTTTGTTTGAATTTATAACATAATGCTTCTACTGACTGCTCAGAGATGCACACCCAATTTTGATCTGTGTCAGGCCTACAGGAAAGGGCATTTGTGTCAATATGATTCAAACCTGGGCGATACTCAACTGCATAATCATAAGTGGAGAGTGCTGAAAGCCATCTGTGCCTGGTGGCATCTAGCTTAGCTGAAGTCTGAACTTATGTTAAAAATTGTTATCAGTCTTTACCAGAATCTTTGCTCCATATAAGTACTCATAAAATTTTGCTCTACTATGACCCACTTGAGGGCAAGAAACTCTAGTTTGTGAACTGGGTAGTTCTTTGAAAGCAACAAGCTTCTGCTGGTGAAAGCTACTGGGCATAACCCCTCAGGGTATTCTTAATTAAGCACAGCCCCTAAACCACTTAGGCTAGCATCTTTATGAAGCACATAGGGTTTTGAAGGATCAGCATAGGCTAGCACAGGGGTGTGGGTCAGCCGGTAGATGATTTCTTCAAAAGCAGTATCACAATTAGAAGTCCATCTCTGACCAAAAGTTTCATGAGGCTTAAAATAAGTTTTCACAGTCTCCTTACCAGTGCCATTCTTGAACATTTTGTGTGTGGGAGGGTACCCTTGAGTCAGATTTAGCAAAGGCCATACTACAATACTTTGATGTAGCCTTTAGCAAATCTGCAGTAATAACCCTAAAATCTAAGAAATCTTTGCAACTCTTTAAGGTTGTTGGGCTTTGACTAGTCTATGAAAGCTTCTACCTTGCTAGGATCTGTTAGGATTCCTTGGGGAGACAATGTGACCCACATATGTCACAGAACTCTGAAAAAAATGGCACTTCTCTATGGGCAATTTAAGGTCAAATTATTCTAAACGAAGAAGTACTTTGAGAAGACGGACTTCATGTTCTTCAAGGGTCTTCCCAAAAACAATGACATCATCAAGATAGACCAAGCATTTGAGAAGATTCATGTCACCCATTCCATGCTCTATGAATCTTTAGAAGGTTGTGGGCACACCAAAAGTTCCCTGTAGCATTCTGAGTAACTCGTAAAATCCTGAAGGACAAATAAAAGCAGACTTCTCCCTGTCTTCAGGGGCCATTAGGATCTGATAATATCTACTGCATAAATCAAGGACAGAAAACCACTTGCTCCAATTTAAGCAGTCTAGTGCATCTTGGATGCGTGGCATAGTCTACTTGTTGGGTATAGTTCTTTTATTGAGTGTTCTATAGTCCACACACATTCTCACTGTGCCATTTATCTTCCATACTACTATGATGGGTGATGCATATGGACTTCGTGACTCCTGAATTATTCCTGTAGCTAGCATTTCTTGCAGGTGATGCCTTACATCATCTATGTCAGCAGGTACTAATCTGCTGGATCTCTCATTGAAAGGATGTTCATTGTGAAGGTGAATGTGATGTTCAGCACCAGTAACACATCAAATGCCCCACTTCTAAGGGAGAATACCTTAGTTCTCTGAGCCAGCTTTCTACTGATTTGAGCCTTTCAGCCATCCAGAATAGGAGAATCTCTGAAGTCAAACATATCTGCAGATACTTCACATTTTTCTCCACTATTCTTTTTAGATAGTAGTACAGCAGTGTTGGCACAGTAAACTTTAGCCAGTGTGAAGCCTCTAGGGACTTTAATGTCTCTGTCTGTAACATTCTAGACTTGGACAACTACTTGACAAGCATAAGCAAGAGCTCGTACAGGGAGTACACTAGGCTTAACTAATAGTCCTTCAGGCAGTTTACTATCTTTGGGAGCATTCAGCATGAGTATCTGGTTGGTCACATCTCTACACAGCTGAACTGCTCCACTGATATTGCATTCAGCATTTGGGGGTAGCATGATAGCAGAGGGTTCTTTCTTCCATACAACTCCCACAGGTTCATCCTTATCTTCTTCTTTAGGGTGCAGCTGCAGTTCATAGGACTTCTTCACCATAGTATAGATGTGCAGGGCTCTACCACTTCTTTTTTGGGGTCTTTCTTGACACAACAGGACAAGACAACCAAACATCATACAGTCTAGAGGGAGGGCACACTAGAGCTAAAGTCTCCGCAGGCTCTCCCATGCCTGCAACAGCAGATTGAAAAAAAAAGGCATACTTTGAGGTAAGCACAGTACATATAAGATTTTTCACCCATTCCCAGGCATGTAGTCCATCAAGCGGTTGGAGTGGGCAGTTAGATAATCAATCCAGTCTTTGAAAATTATAGGTTCTTGAGACCCACTGTCAAGTACTGCCCTGCCAGGGATTCCTTCAGCATGCACTGTAGTTTCCATAGAGGAACCTACCAACTCCACCCACTCCGGAGAGGCATTGGCAGGAGTTGTAACAGATGACTTTGCAACAAATAAATTGGAATGGGACTGGGCCAGGACCCCACTGGAATTTCCCTGCTTTGGGTGCTACTCCTCCTCGAGCAGTCTATCTCTCATCCAGGCTGGATCCTCTCATGAGCGGCACTCCCTCTTAATGTGACCATCCTTCCCACACTTATAACAGAACACACTTTCTCTGGCCCACTTCAACTGCGACATTACATCGGAAATGGGTCTCCATTCATGGCTAGGGGGGTTGTGTGGAATGCATACTTGAAACTTGGGCAGGTGCACTGACAGCAGAGGGTCCTTGTTTGGTCTCGCTCCCTCCCTCCCTCCTTGCCAAGCCTGGGGCTGCACACTATGCCTCATCATTTCCTTTACCAGGGCTGACAATTCAGTGATTCAGGTCTCTAAACCACCATCCACAGGGGGCACCTGGGTGTGCACTTCCATGTCCATGATAGACCAGTTCTGATGGATATCTTGACCTTTACTGGAGCAAGTCTTGGTGGTCACACACATTTTCAGCTCCTGAATTTCCTTAAGTATCTTTTCGAGTCCAGGAACATCAGAGGCAGGCTCTCTCTCAGGGGTGGGAGTTGCAGTTGCCACACCAACCCAAGGATCCAACAGTTCCTCCTCCTCCTTCTATGCTTCTCATACTTCCTCCATCAAGGGAACGTAAGCGGGAGGATTATCCTTATGATCTTTTAACATCAGCTTGAGAAATACAAAGCTGCAGTACCCTGGCAGACTTTAGTATCTGGTCCAACCTAACTCGATTCAGCTCACTTGAGGCCACACCTTCTCTCTGAAACACTCTCTGAAGCGCTTTCTCTAATCCGGTCAACTAACCTGACAATAGTTCCCCTTTAAGTTGCCTAGTGGCCTTGAACCCACACATAATGTCCTCTCCAGTCTCTTGGCTACTAAACAGTTTCCAGTGCAACCAAATACTTTTCCATAGGAGCATCAGAGTTGGAGGATCTCAATGCTCAGATGGTATCCAATGCGGGTCCTTTGAGGCTCTCCATAATTCTTTTTCTTTTCTCAGCCTCTGTACACTGCCACTCTTGCACAAGGGGTGATGCATAGCCCATCCATGTTTCTAGATTATCTTCCCGTGGCTCAGCTGGTAGCACATTCATCTCTGGACCAGAAGGTCGTGGGTTCTCGTCCCACACCGGGATTAGACTTGCACCTAAAAATCGCTGGCATCTGAGTGCAGCATTGGGGGTGCTGTACTGCTGGGGTGTGCCGTCCTTCAGATGAGACATTAAACTGAGGTCCTTTCTGCCTATCCTGGTGTTATCCTGGTGGGAGTTCAGGTGGAAATAAAAGAACCTAGGGCACTCTTCGCAAAGAGTAGGGAACATTCCCGGTGTCCTGGCCAACATTCCCCTTCCCATAAACTGGTTCATGCAATTATACAGGCTGTGTGTGGGTGAGTATGAGTGATATGGCTGCCACCACACATTCAGTCACTTCACTACCAGTCTAGCATTGCTTGTAAAACACTTTGGGATACTGTGTATGAAAAGTGCTATATAAATGCTGATTCTTCTTCTTCTTTCCCATTAGGCAGGAGTAGGATGCCAGAAGAAAATCACAACCTGTGGTAGGAGTCATGACTGACCACAGGTACATAAACAGGTGCAGGTACTGGTGCAGGAATCGGGGCAGGTGCAGGTGTGGACCCTGAGGGAGAGGTACCTGTAGGGGTCTCGAGCAATTTTTTTAAGTCCTTGAAGGTTTTACCCTCAGCCTGTAACAGTTTATCAAGCTTTTCTTTTAATCCTTCAGATTTAGGGGACTCTGCTGGTGTAGACGTCATGCTATACATGGTTACCACTTTCCATGCCACTGGGGACTCATCAGAGATAATGGCACTGGGCACTGTGTTACTGCATTCCACTAGTGCCATTAAGGTAAGGGTAATCAAATCTGCCATTTGACTCTTCACAATAGCTCAACCCAAACATTTGATTTCAGCAAGGGCTTCTTCTATAACACCTTTATCAATGCTCAGGGGTATATCTAGGAGCAATAAATTTTTTGGGGGGGTCAACCTCCTCTCCTTCACACCAATCCAGCATGAGATGCACAGCAATTTTATTAGCAGGAATTTCAAGGATAGGACTGGTAACTTCCTCTGTTTTAGCACCGGTCTCCATGTGGGACCCAACTGGAATTTTGTGGTTTGTCCACTAGGGGCAGTAATCCCAGCAGTGCCTCCAAAGATGTAACCTGAGTGCCACCTTCCAACGGGCTACTTCCCCTGCCTGCTGCTCTAAATGCAGGTTGAGGGGCCTGGGTTCTGAGTTAACTAGCACAAGGGGCTCAGTACCAAAAATAATCCTATTTGCATGGTGCCTCCCCCCAGAATGATCCTTAAGTGGTTTGATGGTAAGCTAGCACAACCCTCTGGGAATCTGTACCTACCCACAGTCCCAACCAGTGGTCCCAGACATGAAGTTATACCATAAACTTTACTAAACATACAATGTTACATTTATTGGTGAGCGCTAACAATGTGCTCACAACATTACCACTTACCACCAGGGTCTGGAACTCTTGCCTACACCCTGTGCACCTGTAATGAACAAGTTGCGGTAACAACAATACACTTTGTAACTTCTCCCAGTAACCCAACACTCAGTAATAATATGCTCATTAATCAGTTTAACATTCAAACAACAAACTGATTTATTTGGTGATTTAAACAGAGGATTGAAAGGTAAATCAATGGTTATCTAAAGGTAATTATTAGATTTTGGTGTTAGATAGACATTCACATACATTTAACCTCTGACTAGGTTACCCAGGGTCTAAGTTGTTGCAGGGCTGAGCGTTGCTGCAGTTTGGCCAGCGTTGCAGCTGTTTGGGGCCCGTAAACAAAAAACTGATTATTAATTCTTTCACTTTTGGTTGTTGCAAAATTCAATAACACTTTAAACCCAAGGAAAATTGTAATCCTCAGGCCCAATGGCCTGTAAAAACAGTTTAAACCACAACAAGAACTTGAAAAACAAATCAGATGACAAACACTTTTTATTTTGTGTTGCAGGGTCAAATGCTATTGTACTCACTGAACCAGGACCTCAGGATCTGAGATGATTTCCAGGCTGGTTCCTCTTGAGGAATGGCTCTCTGGTTGTTGTCTGCAGGCTGCAGGTCCCTTCCTTCTCGACAAGGACTAGGATACAGGGACCAGGGCTTGCAGGACTCACCCCCAAGTCAAGACCTTTCCCCCAAGGGTGGCCGCAACCTGTGATATTCTTCTCTGCAGGAGCTGACTCCCTCATCTGGTCTCTCAGCAGGTTTTGTAGAACAAGCAGCAACAGCCTCTTCACAGAGATATTTGGAATCACAGACTTTAACTTTAACACAGTCTTAGATAGGCCGCTCACTTTAACAGCTGCAAACTGCAGTCCTTAGAATGTAAGCTGGCAAAACAGAAATGCAGTTCTCCCCCTTCAGCAATCAGGCTGGAGGCAATTCAGGTGGCCCCCGGCTTCAGTTTCAGAATGCAGTCTCTGAGGCATAGTGTACTAGTCTCTTACTGAGATACAGCTTGGAGATTTACCTTCTCCTCCTACAGCCAGGCCCTCAGTTTCAGGCAAACAGCAGTTCCAGAAGAAATCCCTACTCCCTTTCAGGTTGGGAGGATAAAGAAACTTTTCTGTAAATTCAGCAGTTCAAATCACAGCTCACACAGGCTGCTCAGCTGTGAAGACTTACGCAGGCCTCCACACTTCTCTTCAGAGTGAATCTCAAGCCTCCTCACCTTTGGAAGCTCTGTCTGGACTGTCCCCAGTTCAACTGTCCCTCTCACTGAAGGAAACCAGAGTTCTGGATTCTGACTGGCTGCTGAGGCTGTCAGTCACAGTCCTAGCACCCTGATTGGGCACACTGGGCACCAAGCACATAGTTCACAGTTTCTCCCAGCAGCCACAGTAAAAGGACCCTTTTAGGACACCTTGAGGTTTGATTGGCTTAGAAGCAAGGTCAAAGTATCATCATGGCTGCTATAATGCAGAATATAAACAGTCCCAAACTTAGTCCAAACTTTAAAGTTCATTTTTAAATGTTACAGTTCAGCGTCAGAAATAAATGTTTACAGCATTCATTAGGGCTGCATTTGTACTGGAGAGCAACTATACAGTGAGACTTGTAGGAGTGCTTTCTGGTCGGTCACAACCTTTGTTTCCCTCGGATCCAGCACTGACCATGCACTGTATACACAGGACTGAATCTCCTAAAGGCACAACACGGTGGCACCAATTTGCACACTACAGCAGGAACCAATAATACAGCAATACTTTACATTTGAATTTACATCTACCTCACTGGACTACCACTGGATTTTGTAAGATTCAAGAGGCAGAGCATCAGGCTGGGACCCTTCCAGGTGGGGAACACTACAGTGTCCAAGGAGATGACTAAGGTACGCCCACCCAATTTGTGGGAGGTACAGATCCAACCTGGCATGACCAGCCTAATCACCAAGTCATCTGAGTGCTCAGCCTCCAGCATGCCTGCATCAAGTGATGTTGTGTCAATGACCGTGAGCCCTGGAATGCGACCCTCAAATGCAGCTTTCCTGGAGGAAGTCCATTCTCAGCTAATTGAGTTCAAGAAAATGTTAGGGGACTTCATGAATCACCAAGCCCTATAATTGCCTGGGATGCATGTCCAGGAGGGGGGAGCCCATGTACCTCCCCAGCTGGAACCCCCTCAATAGTCAGCATGTAGAGCTGATGTTTACTGCTACCACTGTGGGGAGAGTGGGCATGTCCAATTCAGTGTCAGTCCAAAAGCAATTTTTGGAGGGTTGCAGATCAACTAATCCAAGGGAAACTGGCTACAAGTACTGCCAGACCATTAAACTTCTTTGGACAGAGTAGAGAAATGCTCTGGGGCCCTGGGAACAAGTCGCTCACCAACCACCAGTGCTAAAGCTACAGTCTATGTCAAAGTCAAAGCTTCAAATACTAAAGCTCAAGTGTCTAGGAATTGGGATGATACTGTTGGTCCTAGCAAGAGGATGGATGGCCCACCCGAGTACTACTGGATAGTGGCTCCCAAGCCACTATAGTTTTCAAAGACTATTATGATAAGTATCTGTCTCATAAAAAGTTAGAGCCTTTGGAAAACTTGGATGTGTGGGGTTTCAGTGAAGCTTCATACCCGCAGAACTGTTTAGTGAGTCTCTGAGCACACTCAGAAGAGGTCCCAGAAGACTGGAGAAGGGCTCATGTGATCCTGCTCCACAAAAGTGGTAGCAGGGAGGAGGAAGGGAACTACAGAACAGTCAGTTTATGTCTATAATGCACATTTTAAAAATGCTCTGTTGATATTTGTTTGCTTCCTCAACTGCCTCCTGTGGTTGCCATGCCATAACACTGTACTTTGTATTGTATTTGTTCTCTACCTGAACCTGACTGTAGCTCCTTGCCTATACCTGTCTGTACCTTGTTGATTGCTGTTACCTTGTCTCTGTTAGTGGTTATTGCCTGAGTTCTCTGCCTGCACCTGACTGTACCTTGTTGTTTGCTGTTACCCTGTCTCTGAATTGTTATTGCCTGTACCTTTGTAATTCTCCCGGGTCGCACCTGAAAATAGGCACTTGACTGTCTAGCGTGCTTACCTGGTAAACAAAAGCTAAATAAATAAATAAAAATAAATTAAATAATAAAGACTATGGAGGCACTCCTTAAGGAAAGGATAGTGCAACACCTGGAATCCATAGGAGCACAGGATCCAAGACAGCATGGGTTTACAAAAGGAAGGTCCCGTCATACTAATCTCATAGATTTCTTTGGGTAACCTGAGTGGTGGACCAAGGGGGAGCAGCTGATGTTGCCTACCTTGACTTCAGCAAAGCTTTAGATGCTGTTCCACATAGAAGATTGATTAATCAGCTGGGTAGGCTCAGGGTGGGTCAGAAGTTGGTCAACTGGGTGGCAAACTGGTTGACAGGCAGAAAACAGAGAGTGGTGGTTAATGGTATACAGTCAGAAGAGATGCAAGTCACAAGTGGGGTACCTCAGGGATCAGTCCTAGGGTCAGTCCTCTTCAATATCTTCATCAGTGACATTGCAGAGGGACTGGAGGTTAAGGTTTGTTTGTTTGCAGAAGACACCAAGATCTTCAACAGAGTAGATGCTCCAGATGGGGTAGGCAGAATGAGAAGAGATCTGGATAAACTAGCAAAAGGTCAGAAGAGTGGCAACTGGAGTTTATTTATTTTTTATTTATTTATTAATCTCTTGGATTAAAAGTACCTTTGAGTAGGAGCTACTCACTTACAAAGGTTCCACATCAAAGGAAGGGGGAAACATACAAACAAAGGTTGGTAATGGTTAACAGGCATAGTACAGGCATGACTGACATTTTTATGTGGCTGTAAAACAATTTATAGATAAAGGTTAACATTAGAGAGCAACTCAAGAACAGGCAGATAGATGATGAAGTAGCCTGAGGGAGATAAAGAAGGATGGTGACTATTAGACTTAAATTGAGTAGTTGGGTGCCGGAGAGAAGTGGTCAGGTTGGGGGGCCTTTGTCGTGAGGTGGGAGAGGGATGGAGGGAGGGGATCGGTACAGAGGAAAAGAAAATGAAGTTGGAAGAGTGGAGGAGTGAGGGGGGGAAGGAGAGGAGGGTGGAGAGAGGGGAATGAAAAGGGTCACAAGGAAAGACAGAAGCCAGAGAGAGTAAAGCCAGGAGGGATGAAGGGCACAGGTCACGAATGACTAGGCGGAGAAATGGAGCAGTCCTTTAGTAGAAGCAGTCACATTTGGACGTAGCGGTGAGATAAAGTCGGAGATTCCGTTTAAAGGGTCCAAGTGTTGGGGAGGAAAGTGCTTCATTGTTGAGGGTATTAAACCAAAGAGGAGCCCTATAGGTGAAGGACCGCTGACCCAAGGAGGTACGACATCTAGGAACCTGAAGGGGTTGGGATTGGGCACTATGCATTTGCTGAGTACCACAGAAGGCAGAGAGGAGCTTAGAAACACCAGGGGGCATGAGACCAAGGAGAATGTTTTTGGTAAGCAGTCAGGTCTGATATTGAATTCTGTTGAGGAGTGGTAGCTAACAAGCCTGTGCGTAGAGGTCACAGGTGTGCATGTCTTGGGCAACACCCGTTAAGAGCATGCAGGCTTTGTTGAGCAAGACTGAGATTCTACGGAGGGCAGTTGGAGAAGCAGAGCCATAGATAGCCAGACTGTAGTCAATGATAGAGGTGACAGAGCTGTAGATGGCCAGCCTGAGGGCATCCACAGTCATACAGTTCTTGTGCTTGTGTAGCAGATTCTCATATTGACGGCTTTGGCAACAGTGTCAGTGTGCTGCGTGTAGGAGAGGGTACTGTCCAGTGTGATACCAAGGTATTTGAACTCCAGGACATGTTCGAGTAAGTTCCCTGTTCATTCATGATATTGAAGAACCGGTATTTGTGCCTGCTCGGTGGATTATAGAAGGTCATTATGTTGGTCTTGCTATAGTTCATGATGAGTTTATGCATTGTGAACCAATCTTCAACATGCTTGAAGTCAAGCTGCAGCTGTGTTTCAAGGAGTTTAGTGTCATGGTGGCTGGAGAAAGGCACTACATCATCCGCAAAGAGTAGTATTTTTTGCTGGTAGACACCAGGGAGTCTATTGAGGAAGAATGAGAAGAGTAGAGGTCCCAGGATGGACCCCTAGGGGACTCCAGAGAGGACTGGCCTGACTTCGGATGTGACACCTGCTATCCTTACCTGTTGGGTCCAGTTCCTGAGGTAGTTGGCAAACCATGGAAGGGCATCATTAGAGAGCCCAATGTAAGACAGTTGCCTAAGAGGTAGAGGGTGATTAACAGTGTTGAAGGCCTTCATCAGGTCAATGAAAACTGCTCCCCCACAGTTTCCTTTGTCGAGTATATTGTGAATAAAACTTGTGAATTCCAGGAGCGCCGTGGTGGTGCTGTGACCTTTTCTGAAGCCATGCTGTTCTGGGCATTGGACTTCATACTTATCCAGGAATTCGACTAGCTGATCTGACACTATTCGATCTAATGCCTTAGATAATGGGGGGGAGGAGTGAGATAGGTCTGTAGTTGGAAAGAAGAGACCTGTCTCCACTTTTATGCACTGGTGTGACAGTTGCCTGTTTCCAGCGAGAGGGGAATTGGCCCAGTCTTAATGAGAGGTTAAAGATCTTTGTCAGGGGTTCAACGACCTCATCCATAACTAGTGCCAGTAGTTTGAGGTCAAGGGAATCCCACTGTACCCAGACTTGCAGATGGCCTTGCAGATATAGTTACGAGCCACATGTGGTGGAACCTCTTTGAAGAAGAATTGAGGTGCTGGATGAGCATTTAGGGTGGACACGTGGGGGGTTTTGGGTGAAGGGTCATCGGAGAAGTTAGGAGGAAGCACATTGTCCAGGTTCGAGAAAGCATTGTTGAAGGTATTGGTAATGGTGTCAAGGTCGAGTGTTGCAATGCCTTGTATCTTGAGCATAGTGGAGGGTGCCTTAGGATCCTTGCCAGTGAGTTCGTTCAGGTTGTTCCAGAAGCTTTTCCCATCACCCCAAGAGTTGGTCAGAGCCTCCTTATAAAATTTGCTTTTGGTATTCCAAATCAGACGAGTGCAGGCATTTCGGGCTGCTTTGTATTTTTGCATGTTTCCTTGTGTTGGAGTAGCATGAGCACAGTGACAGAGATGGTCCCTGCACTTAAGGCGTGTTACCAGGTCAGAGGTAATCCAGGGGTTTGACCGTCCTTTGACCTTCATCTTTTTTAGTGGTGCATAGATGCTACAGGCTGCGCTGAAGTGGTTGATGAACAAGTCCAAGGCTTTGTTAGCATAATTCAGTGTGTCCAACACTGCCCTGTCAAGTCTATTTAGGTGGGATTTTAGTAGCTGAAGATGCCCCTGATTAAATATCCTTCTTACAGTAGTTGGGGGGGGGTTGAGGAACTTGTTAGTCCAAGAGCAGATGACAGATGAGTGATCACTTATTGTATCCGGGAGGACTAAGACATTAGGGATTCATTCAGGCTGGTTGGACAGAATCCAACCTAATAGTGTGAGTGTACCGGTCCTGTAGTTGCATCTGGTGGGGGTGAGCACAAGTTGTGAGAGGTGCTGCGCAGCAACTGCATCCTTAAATACAGAGGCCTCAGGGGAGAGCCAGTTGATATTAAAATCGCCTAGAATTATAGTTTCTGTGTTATGGTGCAGGTTCCTTATATATTTCAAAATGTTGTTGAAGCCAGTGGCCTGGTCCTTAGGGGGTAGATAAACTGAGACAACAGTAAGTTCCTTATTGTGAGCTCCAAGGAGGACTTTGATAGTGAAGACCTGAGCAGAGATGCCCTGGTTAGGAGATGGTATAACATGACCAGAGAGGGTACTCCTGAGGTGTATTGCACATCCCCCTCCACATTTGGAAATCCTGTCTTGTCTAAATATGGAGTAGCCAGGGATCGAAACTGAGGCAAAGAAGTACAAGATCATACACATAGGGAAGAGAAACCCTGAAGCCATCTATAGGCTGAGAGGGGAGTTGCTGGCAGTCACAAGGGAAGAAAGAGACTTGGGCGTCATCATCGCCGATGACCTAAAATCATCCAAGCAGACCACTAAAGCAATAGGTAAGGCTAGAGGGATGTTGGGGTGTATTTGTAGGGGTATCACAAGTCAGAAGAGGGAGGTAATAATCCCTCTTTACAAGACACTAGTTAGGCCCCATCTGGAGTACTGGGTGCAGTACTGGAGGCCACACCTTCACAAGGACATTAACCAAATTGAGGCAGTCCAGAGAAGGGCAACCAAAATTGTGCAGGGACTGCATCAGAAAACATATGGGGACACATTAACGGTGCTCAATATGTATACCCTAGAGCAAGGGAGGGACAGAAGTGATATGATCGAAACATTCAAACACCTTAAGGGCATTAACAAGGTGAAAGAGTCTAGCATGTTTCAATATAAGAAAAATAGCAGGACAAGAGGACACAGCATGAGATTAGAGGGAGGCCGATAAAGGCGTAATGTGAGGAAGTTCTTTTTCACAGAAAGGGTGGTGGATGCATGGAATGGCCTACTTCAGAAAGTGGTGAATATGAATACAGTGCATGGCTTCAAACAGGCATGGGATAGGCATAAGGGAGCAATACAGATGAGTATGAATAGATAGGTCATTTGACAGAGCAAAGGCCGATGGTACATTCATAAGGCAGAAAAAGAAATGGGCAGACTGGATGGGCCTTGAGGTCCTTATCTGCCATCAACTTCTGTTTCTATGTTTCATTTATGCCTGATTCGTATCTGAATAACCTTCTTAGTGTACATCGCTGGAACTCCTATTGTTGTGGAGAGGTGTGCCCTGGTGTACCATGAGCAAGCATATACAAAAAGGTTCTGATTATTGTAGGAACCAATGCCCATATATTCCACTACCTAGGTCAGTTGTGCAAAGACTGTGAGATGCGACAAGGAAAAGTGTTAGTGGCCCACAATGGACTTGTTTGACAAGCCTACAATCACAAAGCCACTGTCCCATCTGAGGATGAGGCTGTAGGGACTGTGTAGAATCAAGAACATTCTGAAGTGGTGTTACACCCCCCCCCCCAAAGCAGAGTGCACTGTCACTTGGGTAGTGTGACTCAAGGGACCTTGTCATGATCAGCTGCTGATGTTGAGCAGCCCAGAAGAAGCTGGTTTTCCAGAGGGGCTCACAGTCAAACCCAGTATACTGCCAGCTAAAGCCCATGCTTACATCTGACAAGTAATGATACATTGGACAAATGTAACCAATTGACCAGTGATTATCCAAAGGGGTGGACACTTGCCAGGACTATTGTACTGACCTGTCGGTACACCCACACAAGAGAAAGAACCCAGATCCTGGACAATTAGATCCTTCATTGCTCGAGATCAGAGATCCCTCTTTACCCTTAGAGTGGCAGAACAGAATCTAAAAGAAGTTTGCACAGTGAACAAAAGTTTTTTCCTGGAAAGAATGGAATGTGGGGTATGCCAAGGGTATAGAGCACCATGTTTGAGTCATGGATAAGAGTCCTTTTTGGATAAAGTCAACACAGCTGGTCCCAGCTGACATAGATGATGTCCAGAAGCACTAGCAGGAGATGCTGGCCACAGGCATAATTCAAGAAGCTAGGAGCCCCTACGCTTCACCCATTGTAGTTGTCAGAAAGAAGAGTGGGGCTGTCAGGATGTATGTGGACTACTGAATGCTAAACAAAAGAACTGTACCTGACCAATATAGTATGCCATGAGTTCAAGATGTTCTAGATTGTCTGAACAGAAGTCGATGGTTCAGTGTGATGGATCTGAGATCCGGCTACTATCAGATCCCAATGGCTGGGCATGATTGTGAAAAGACTGTATTCATCTGCTCCCTGGGTTCTATAAGTTCCTCCAAATGCCACAGGGGATCTAAGGGGCACCTGCCACTTTCCAATGGTTAATGGAGAGAACCACAGGTGACATGAACTTATTAGAATGCCTTGTGTAGCTGGATGATATTATTATATTTGGGAAGACCCTGAAAGAATGTGAAGCCCAGTTGTTCAAAATGCTCAATCGACTGGAGGAGTATGGCCTCAAGCTGTCTGATGACAAGTGCCAGTTCTTCAGGACCTTGGACAAGTATGTGTGTCACATTGTATCCCAAGATGGCATTAATACTAATCCTGAATATGTCCAGACCATTGCCACCTTGCCTAAACCCACTCAGCTGAGAGAACTGCAGAATTTCTTAGACTTTGCCTGTTATTACCACAGGTTTGTTGAAGATTACACCAAGATCATCAAGTCTCTGCAAGACCTAACCCAAGGGTATCCTTCCAATCAGAAAAACAAGTGGGCATCACAGTCCACTCCTGGAAAAGTTTACAATAGACAACATGAACCATTTGGGCCCAGATAGACTACAGCTTGTGATAAAGCATTTGAAGAAATAATCAGACAATTGACCAATGCCCCTGAGTTGGCATATGCAGACCCCAGTAAGTCATATGTGTTGCATACAGATGCCAGTCTCAGTGGGTTGGGAGCAATGTTATATCAAGAACACCCACAAGGACTATGGCCCATAGTGAATGCTAGTCACAGTCTGTCACCATTGGAAAGACATTAACCAGGTCACAAACTGGAGTTTTTAGCACTTAACTGGTTAATTGTCAATCATTTCCATGAGTACCTGTATGGGGCTCACACCACCGTCCACGCTGATAACAATCCCCTCACTTATGTTCAAACGATAGCAAAATTGTACAGTGCAGGGCATCACTGGTTGGCATCCCTTTTGACATATGATTGCTGTGTGGAGTATAGCCCAGGGAAGAGCAACATTCATATCGATGTGCTGTCAAGAAGGCCCCACCCAGAAGTGGCCAAGCAAGAATGGATCTGAATCCCAGAGACTGCTGTTCAAGCTTTGTGTAAAAGATATGATCCAGAAGAGTCACAAAACTCCAGTGCCCCACCTCACCTAGTGGACAGCTTGGGCGCCCCATCAGACTGCATTTCTGTAACCTATTGCAATGTGTCCTCCGTAAATCTGCTTTGCCACAAATGAATCCTCAAGACTGAAGAAAACAGTAGGTGGCATACCCTTTAATCTTAGAGATTGTCAACCTTTCCCAATGAGGGGGAAGCCTGGAAAGTATCAAAGTAAATCATGCTGACATCTCCCTGCTACTGAGAGAATAAAATAAATTGAAGGTGCATGATGACATGATTTACAGAGAACCAAAGAGAAATGATGGGTCAGTTCTAAAACAGTTGTTACTGCCAGTAAAGTTCAGAAAAATGGCTCTCAAAGTCCTGCACAGTGAGATGGGATATTTGATGGTGGACAGAATGTTGGACAGAGTTAGAAGGAGGTTCTATTGGTCCAGGATGAGTATATAGAACTTTTACAAATACTGTATGAGATGCATCCAGTGAAAAAACACTGCCCCCCCAAGCAGCCTCTTTAGTGAACATTACCACAAGTGCCCCCATGGATTATGTTCGTATTGACTTTTGAGTTTGGAACCAGATAACGAGAATATTGCTAACATCCTGTTGGTGACCGACCACTACTCCTAGTATGCCCAAGCCTTTCCAGCAAAAGACCAAAGGGCCACCATGTAACAAAGATTCTGGTTGAAAAATACTTTATGCTCAAAAGTTGGTGAGGGGGAAGGGTACCACTGGAGGTGATTTTCCTTTTCTGTTTAAGTGGTTCTTCCATTATGTAATATGTAGTATGCAACTGATAGGTCCATTTCACTGTATGATAATATATAACATGACAGCCTAAAACTTTTGTACTTGGAATGTGAAAGGCACTCAATCTCCCTGTAAATGCATCAAGCTTCTCCTACATCTGAATAAATTACAAACAGATATTGCCTTCTTACAAGAGATCCATTTACCCTCCTCCCAGGTCCTCTTTCTTAGGAGGCCCTGGATAAGGCATATTTTTGGGGTGGGCCTTTATTCCTGCAAGAGAGGGGTGGCCATCCTAATAACTTGGAAAATTCCATTTCTCCTTCTCCAAGAAATAACAGACCCCAACTGGTGTTTTGTTCTTATAAGAGCCCTTTTAGGCCATTTAGAGGTGGTACTCGGTGCAATATATGGTCCTAACGCAGATGACCCTGGGTTTTCTACCACGCTCATGTCTATCCTGTCTCCCTGGAGTTCCCTACCAATAATTCTCGGAAGAGATTGGAACCTGGTCCAGTGTAATGAACTGGACAGATCTGGTCACTCTCGGCAAGCTCTATCACCTGGTCAGGTGGCTCTTCTGGAACTCATGAGGTCAACTGGCCTGGTAGATCTCTGGAGAACCCTTAACACGTCCATTCGGAAATATTCTTTCCTCTCCCACACAATTTTTTTTCGAGGATTGATTATTTTTTATTGGGATCCAACTATATTTCAGAGATAACCCTGTGTCACTGCTCAGCTAAAGTTATCTCCGGCCACTATCCTGTTCTTCTTCAATTGAACCTAACCCCCTCCTTGTCTAGAGATGAGGTGTGGAGTATGAATAACCAGCTGCTTAAAACCAAGGAGTCATTAATGCACCTTCAATCGTTCATTACAAATTCTATGACACTTAACTCCTCCTCGATGTCCAGATTAGATATTTTGTGGGTCACCCTAAAGTGTGCCCTTTAAAGGGAGCTTATTCGGATATCAGCAAGGGTCAAGAATCAGTCCTCGGCCTCTCTTGCCTCTTTGATTTCTTGAATTGGATCCCTCAAAGAGCGTATATCATCCTCTTCTCCTCAATCTGAATGAGAGCTATTACAGCACCTTAGATTCCAGTATATTACCCTGTTAGCGGAAAGGGTGGAACACATGATATTATGATCGAAAGTAAAGTATTTTAACCAAAGGGAAAGGTAGGGAAATTTCTGGCCCTTCATCTCAGATCACAGGTCATGGACAAGTTTGTCCCTTAGATCAGCATTGACTCTGATCAGCTCTTGACCTCCCCTTGAGACATTGTAGAGGCCTTTAGAGGATTTTACCAACAGTTACATGCTCCCCATTGTCACCCTTTTAACCAGTCCCAATTTGAATCCTTCCTCCAGGATATACAACTTCCTAAATTGACAGAACCCCAACAAGCAATTTTGAGAGCCCCCTTGACCTTGTCAGAAGTCTCCCAAGCAATTGATGCTCTTGCCATGGATAAGGTTCATGGTCTGGATGGTTTTACCACAAAATTTTATAGAGCGTTAAAATAGCAGATAGCCCCCATTCTTTTAAATACTTATAACTATATTTTTGAGAAAGGCATATCTGACCTCTCCTTAACCACTGCCTCCATTGTGGTCATCCCCAAGCCAGACTGGGACCCATTACTGCTTATTAACTAGAGACCAATATCACTTATTAAGGAAGACCTAAAAAGACTTCCAAAGATATTGGCCAGTGGATTAGATCTCATCTGGGACTCATTGATTAGTAGGGAGCAGGTGGGGTTTGTCAAGAGCAGACTGTTAGTCGATCATCTCTGGAAAATCTCATATCTTCTTTCGGCATCCAAGGAACTCCATACTTCTGCGGCCTTGCTATCCCTAGATGCCGAGAAAGCTTTCGATTGAGTTTCCTGGGACTATTTGTTTACCCTTTTACCAAAATATGGCATCCCTGGAGAATTCATATAATGGGTCAAAGTGTTATATTTCTCAGCAACTGCCCTGGTATTATATAATGATATGTTGTCCCAACTCTTTTCCCTACATCAAAGTCCTAGACAGGGATGCCATCTCTCACCCTTTTTATTTAATATATTTTTAGAACCCATGATCCGGAAGCTTAACTCCTCACCTCAGGTTACTGGTATTCCAATCCATAATACTGAGTATAAACTTTCTGTCTATGCTGATGACATTCTGCTCCATCTTTCTTCACCAGCGAACTCTCTCCCTCCAACTTTACAGATTATCTCTCAATTTGGTACCATATCTAATTATAAACTTAATCTCACCAAGATGGAGATCATGCCTCTTAACAAAACCTTTAAAGCAGATGTAGAACATCTGGGCCTTGCCTGGAGGAAGGATAAACTGAAATACTTAGGGATGTTTCTCAGCACCTCCCTCAGTAAGTTCAAACAGTATAATTTGTACGCCATTACTTCTCCTATTAAAGTTGAACGCTGGTCACTGTTACCTTTTTCTCTATGGGGCAGACTAAATATTATTAAGATGAACATCTTGCCCCAGCAATTTTACCCTCTACAGATGTACACATGGCTGGATTAACCGGTATGCAGATTACGCCATGGTGTAGGGCCCCGTGGTTCAGCAAGGGCCCCTGACTGTTTAACTTGTTTCCTTTTCCCTACCCGGCAGACCACAGCTGCCGACCTTGCACCAGCCATATTTGCTGTACTGTTGAGTGGCTGTGGGATCATCACATTCACAGCATTGCCAAAAAAGAAAAGCACCCCCCCAGTCCGGTCCCCCCCGCTCCGAGTGAGTCTCTCAGTTTCTCCAGCTCCACCTCTTGGGGGGGCAGGGTGGGCTTCACAGCACAGAGCAGTCCACAATCAGTACACACTGACCCCACCACCACAGCCAACCATGTCTCAGAGGTCCTTCTGGAGGTGTGGCTACTGGGGAGCAGGAATCTGCATGCATGTGAGTGGTGTCAGGGTGTGTGGCCAGGCAATGGGGAGTCGAGGATGGAGAAGGACGAGTGGATAACGGTCGGTCGGAGATCATTTTGCTCTCGATCGAAGAAGACTACAGACTACTAGTAGAGAAAGCTGGCTGGGACGGAGTCATCTGATTTGCCACTGTCCAACACTTCTTTTCATCGGATGTCAATGATGACTCTGACTTCGAGAGTTGGAGAGATGGCATGCGCTCATTGAGTGCTGGTGACTGTAGTCAGTCAGTCAGTGCTGCTGCTAGGCCTCTAGTCCCGTAAGGAGTCCCAGGCCAAGTCCGATGATCAACCAGTCTGTCAGGGCAGGCCACATCCCCAGGTATGTTGTTACTTACTGCTTGCTAAGTGCCAACATTGTCATGCTGACTTTCTTATTTTGTCTTGACTTCAGTGATTTTTGGATTTGGTGGATGATTTGGTTGGATTGGAAATGGAGGGAAGGGAACACTTAACAGCAGTTAATTGAAATGAAGCAAAAAATGACTAAAAAACAGAGACAAGAAAATAATTGCATTTCCGTGGGGGTGAGGATTGCTTGCTACTGCTACTAGCCTGGGCTCAGGGGGTTGCAAGATTCTATAGCCATGGTGGGGGCTACCAACTATATTCACTGCTTAAATTGAATTATTTGGTGAACGATTTATCAGAAATCTGGGAGCAAAACCCCATTGCTCTGAAAGGATTCTATTTAGCTTCACCACTAAGTTATAGGTTAATTGTTAAATTGATGAATTGCTGGCGTTTACAAGGTTTCTGCGTGCCTGGTGCAGCAGGAGTGGGATGCTGGCATTTAGGGCCCCCCCACCCAGGTCCCAAAATATGACTTGGAGTAGGGCCCCCACATCCATTAATCTGGCCCTGGATATACAATTGGGCTCTCCCACAATCTGGGTTCACCCTAGTGCATAGGCTTCTTGCTTCCTTCCTATGGTGGTATAAGGCAGCTGGCCGGGCACTTTCAAAGTTAATGAGAACTAAACAGGATGGTGGTCTACAGGTTCCCAATTTCTTTATGCATTATTTAGCCTTACACTTTAACAGGTTATTCTATTGACTACAACCATCAGGAACCCAAAGCTATACTCCACAATGGGTAGATACAGAATATTCCCTTTGTTCACTTCATGGTATAGATCTCACTGCACTCCCTTTTTTACCCAGGAAAAGGTTACCCCTCTATTTGCGGGATACTTCCCTTGGGGCATCTCTTCAGGCTCATTCACAGTTCTGGTCTTTCTTGAAACTTTGCCCAGATAAAGATATTCTTCAGCCCTTACTTGGAAATCCTAACCTGCGTATAGCTGGTCAGATTCTTTCCAGGCGTTTTTGTCCAGACATGGGAATAGATAAGGAGGTAGACTTCACATTGAATGGCAAATTGCTTTCCTTTTAGGAGGCCCAGGTACCATATCATTGGCCCATCCTATCATGTTTTAAATATTTCCAGATAACTCATATGCTCACACTGTTTTTTGGTACAGGTCCATGGCATAGCCCTTTAAGTTCAGTAGCATTACTGTTATTTTCTTCAGCTCCCCCCTCTCATCTGGTATGCTACTATCATCATTCACTATTAACACTTCTGGTTGCCAGTGAGGGCCCCAGGGTGTATGGCTGGGATCAGATTCTTCCCCCAACTACACCCATTAGGAACTGGCCTCTGATCTGGAAGCATTTGTATCAGTTTATAAAATGGAATCAATATCATCTTATGCAATACCAGATTATTCATATCCTCTACTATGCCCCAGTGAGGTTGCATAGGATGGGTCGTCTGCCTAATGACCTTTGTTCCAGGTATAGGCAGGAACCTGGCTCCTTATATCATATTCTTTGGACTTGCCAGAAGAGCATCCCTTTTTGGAACTCAATTAGTTTTCCTCTGGATCCATTGTTGGAGTTATCAGATGCTTTTCTCCCTAAAATATATAATGTGGGTGACTTCTCAGGCTCCCTTGTTGGCAATCAGAAGGCTCATATGGCCTTGATCTCAGCATGTGCAAAGAAGGTCATTCTTCGTCATTGGTTAGATCAAGATACCACTCACATACTAGAATGGTATGAGGAAATTCTGTTTGCTTTACAATCCGAACCCTGTGGCAAGCCTTTCAGGCAACTCATCCAGATATAAACATATCTAGGAACCAATGTAAACATTACTGACTATATAAAGGCCGGGGATCACCTTCTTGGCCTCCCCCTTTCTTCCCCTGTTTCCGTTGGTGCCTTTCTTTCTTTTTTCTTCTTGTTTTATTCATATATTTTTACTATTTCTTCAGGTCTAATTGGTACGGCCACAGACAAGTTAGCCTGAACTTTTTTGAACCTTTGTACACACTCTGGTGGTTTGGGGGTAGGGGACTGGGAGGAGGGGTAGGGGTGGGCACTGTATTATACGAAAATTATGGTGATTATTTACTCCAACTGCAGAGGCCTTATTCAATGTTCTGTACTCTTGGTCCTTCTGTTTGTTCTCTTATATAATTTTTAAGTGTTTGGATTTAGTAACCATTCATAATTGTACTAATTGTAACAATTGTAACTCTGCATTGTTACCTCCTTGAATAAAGTATATTAAATTTGAAAAATACTTTGTTCACTATGAACTTCCAAAGAAAATCCATTCCGATCAGGGTTGGGATTTTGAAAGTCAACTGATCAAAGAGCTACTGTCTTTGTGGGTAATTAGGAAGTCCCGAACCACTCCCTACCACCCTCAAGGTGACCTTCAACCTGAACGATTCACTAGGACTTTGTTAGATATGTTGGACACATTGGACCCTTGCAAAAAAGCCAATTGGAATCAACAAGAGAGCATGCTTGTCCATGCGTACAATTGCACTTGCAAGGATGCCACGGGGCAATCTTCATATCTGCTCATGTTCGGGATGGAGGCTGGGCTTCCAGTAGATCTTATATTTGGAGTGTCATCTTATGGGGAAAATTTAGAGACTTACACCAAATATGTTCAGAGACTGAAACAGCAGTTGGATGATACCTTCCTGCTGGCCACAGAGTTGTCTAACAAAAGAAACTTGGCAAATAAAACCCAATATGTCAAACATGTCAGAGCTCATGAGTTACTCCATGGAGACGGTCTTGATTTAAAAAACTTTGGGTTGCCTGGAAAGCATAAAACTGCAGATCGGTGGGACAACATCCCTAATGTAGTCACCAAAAAACTTGCAGACTTGCCAGTGTACCGAGTTTGCTTGGAAGGGGAGCCCCATAGAAGTAAGACTTTGCATCACAACCATTCACTGGACAAAAAGATGTGCAGGAAGTGAAAAATGGTCCAGTTCTCCCTCAGAGAATGAAAACTAGGGGTTCTTGTAGACACAAAAAGAACAGTTATAAAAGGACTTACCATAACAGTAGGTCTTTGAGTGGATCTCAGTCATCAGGTCACACCATAGGAACTTCACTGTCAGTGAAAGGGAATCCACACGGACAATTTTCAGCAGTACAACTGGGTCCATTCATGCCAACATCATGTGATGATGTCACCAACCCTATGAAGGCATGAGTGGCCCAGCTCCCTCCTCAGTTCTTTTCCCCAGAGATTATAATAATACATTTTATTTCACACAAGCACCTTTCAATTATCAAGGTGCTTTACAAAAAGATAAGAATGATCATGATAAAAACAATAAACATAACATTAAGATAAAACAGAGGATTCAAATTATTCAGAGCCACCAAAAGCATGGCACCATAAAAAGGTTTTCAGCGCCTGTTTGAACCCCTCCATGGTCATGCACTCCCAAAGCTGATGGGGTAGAGAATTCCAAAGGATCCGGGCTGTATGCATAAATGCACGGGCCCCAGAAGATTTCAAAAACACCCTTGGAATTTCCAACAACCCCTTGTCAGCCTAACACAACTGTTGCACCAGGCAGTAAGGCACCAGAAGCTCTTTCAAGTAGTTGGGGCCCAGTCCATATAGGGATTTATAAGTCAGTAAACTAACTTTAAAGATGATCTGCCACCTAATCGGCAGCCAGTGCTGATCGTGCAGCACAGGGGTAATATGAGATGCTTGGGAAACCTCAGTCAGCAATCATGCTGCTGCATTCTGCACGAGTTGCAGGTGGCAGATATCAACCCCAGAAAGCCCTAAGTACGGGGAGTTGCAACAATCAAGGCACAAGGTCACAAAAGGGTGGACCTATGTAGGCAAGTACCCAGACAGAACCAGGTACCTAATCCTGGAAATATTCCTAAGATGATAAAAGGAGGTCTTGACAATGACTGATACCTGAGCTCTTAAGGTCAGGCTGTCATCAAGCACAACCCCCAGGTTATGCACCCATTCAGAGGATAGGGTCTGAGATCCCCCAAGAAAAATTCCAGAGGGCTGATCAGCCCACAACCCCTCTATTCGGTGACCCGGGTCCACAACCATCACCTCCATCTTTTATGGCGTTCAACTTTAACGAGCTCAAGTTCATCCAGACCTGGATTTCAGCAAGGCAGGTATTAAATACCGAGATGGCTGTATCCTGGTCGGGGCAAAAAACAGGTAGAGTTGGGTATCATCAGCATAGCAGTGAAACCTCAGCCCATACCATCTTACAATGTCTCCAAGGGTCAGCATATACACTGCAAACAACATGGGGGACAGCACTGAACCCTGGTGTACTTCACATGGCAGTGAGAAGTGGTCCGAGGAAAAAATCCCAGACACCACTCTCTGATTCCTGCCCATGAGGAATGATGTAAACCACTGAAGGACCATACCTGACAGTTCACAGATGGATCTCAGACGTCCAAGCAGCACCATATGGTCTACAGTGTCAAAGGCTGAGGAGAGATCGAGGAGCACCAAGATAGAATGGCTTCTCTGATCTCTCGCCATCAGGAGATCATTAAGCACCTGAACCAGCGCCGTTTCAGTACTATGCCTCTTTCGAAAACTGGACTGGAAAGGTTCATAGATGTTATGGATGGTCAGGTGGTCATCTAGCTGTACCACTACTACTTTTTCAATCACCTTCTCTATAAAGGGAAGGTTTGAGATTGGTCTGTAGTTTGCAAGAGAGTCTGGGTCCAAAGAAGCTTTCTTTAGGAGGGGATTACCACCGCCTCCTTCATGGAGCTTGGAAACTCACCGAATTCCAGGGAGCACCAGACTATCTGTGCCAGAACCAAGCTGATTATATTCCAACAACCTATAATTAAGGAAGTTGGGCCCAGATCCCAACTACAGCACATAGGGTGCATACCCTGGACAATCTGCATGATATCCACAAGTTTGGGCATGGCAAAAGTACTCCAGAAAGCCTGAGGTGAGGTGAGGTGACCAAGCACCGATCATCAGCAGCCCCCATAGAGTGAGTCAAGAGAATTTCTTACCTGATGTCAGCCACCTTATCCGCAAAGAACCAAGTGAGTTCATTGCACTCCACTTGCGAAAAAGGTCTTTGGAGCTGCAGACATGTTGGGTTGCACAACCTGTTGATAGTTCGAAAGAGCTGAGCTGGTTGGTTCTGAGCAGCAGCGATCTCCCCGGACAGGAATTCTGCCTTCTTATGGGAGATTGATGATTGGTAAGTCTGATGGTGCTCAACCAATCTAAGGTGGTCGGTCTCCAGGGTAGATTTCCGCCAATGCCGCTCTAACCTACGTCCTACTCACCTCAACTCCCTCAGAGACCCATCGAACCAAGGAGTCCAAGGGCAAAGGGGGAGAGGATGAACATGGACGGGAGCAATCAAGTCCAGGGCTACAGAAATGGCCCTATTATAGGCCACAACTAAAGTCTCTGGACTCAAGCTAGCCACAGGAAACTCCAAGAGATCAATCACCTCCGCTAGGCCTCCAGGGCTCACCTCCTGTAAAGGGTGGTAACCAACCATCTCCACAGGGGCAGACCTTCAAAGGGGGGTGAAAAAATTGAACCTCATGGTGCAGTGATCAGACCAACTGACAGGTTCCACGACCAAATCAGAGGCCTCGATCCCCAGGAAGAAAACCAAATCAAGAGAGTGATCGTGCTTATGGGTGGCAGAGGTAACAACCTGTGTAAGGCCCAGAGATGTCATGAGCTGAAGGAAGTGTTGTCCAAACTGCGAGCGTTCATCATTAACCCAGGCTTTGAAGTCACCCAGCACCATCAATCTGGGTGACTCCAATGCCATGTCGGTGACAAAATCTGCCACTTCCTGCAGGAATCGCGACTAGTCCCCGGGTGGACTGTAGATGAGGGCTAACCTGCAGCCTACACCTGCCACTGCAGTACACTTGAATGATTTGGCCTCTTCAACTAGTACACTAGTGAGGCCGAACTCTGTCTTAAAACAGACCGCCACCCCCCTGCGATCCAATCTTGAGCAGTGCATCACTGAGTACCCAGATGGAATTGCAGGATCCAAAATGGGGCCAGCATTTTCCTTCAGCCAGGTCTCAGTGATGCAAGCCAGATTAGTTCTACCAACAAGATCTGCAATAATTGCAGTCTTGTTTTTAATAGATATGGCATTGCATAACACCACTTGAGTTGGATGGGCTTCAAGGGCCACCCAGGCTACTTGCCTGCCACAAAAGACAGTGCCCTTGGGTATGGAGACTAGACATGGAGCACCCCCATTCCAGGCTCCATTTCACCCCACGGTGTCTTCTAGGCCTAACCACCCCAATGTGAGAGGTGTGCTCATTCGTCCTCCAACGTCCATCCCCACCCCCCTCCTACAAACAATACCCAGTGCACGACAGCATTGGTAAGTTGACAACAACAAAGGGGGGGAGACGTGGAGAGCACGGAGAGTGGAGGATGAATAGCGCATGACCGGGGGGGAGAATTTACACATTTCACAATTGAAACCAGTATCAGAGTACACAACATTCAGGTACCCACCTCAAAAGGACCCCTAAGCAACAATAATAAATGTAAGCAAACAATACACACCCAGTTAAAAAATATAAATAAATATCACTCTATTCCATATTATATCTAATTAAATAAATAAATCAAACTAAGCCCATGTCCCACCCAACAAACTATCCAGCAATAAATGATAATAAATTAAAATTATGAAACATCAATCCAAGCTTCAAGGTCTCTAAACAGAAGATGAGAATCCAGAGGAGAATGATGCTATAATACCATAGGAGTCCACTCAGGAAAGTCCAAAGAAGTACAGAAAACAAAAATATAACTAAAACTTGAAACCAAAAACAAAATAAAACTCGAGTACCCCTCCTCTCACAGAGGAATACAAATTAAATTGACATAAGAAAGCAAACAATATTTAATGCAGTTTTGGCCCCCAAGCACTCACACTACCTGGAGTCAAAAATTAAATAAAACAAATTAACAATGATTAGTACAATTTCAAACCCTGAAGTACTATCACTACTTAGGAGTCAAAAAAGTAAATAAAATGGGCACTCTCACTGTTCAATAAAGTTTGCAGAAAGTAAAATAAGTTCTGACCGCAGGTCTGGAACTTTAGCACCTCAAGTTCCTGTGGATAATTCCTTCAAGGCAAAAAAACTCATGATTAAAGGAGCAATGCCCTACCAAAGGGGACTGAGGAGAGAGAAAGAGAGGTGTCCAGGCCTATAAGAAACACTGGACACACCAAGCAGCCAGTACCAGTAAGAAGCCCCAAAAGGGGGATGGTGGGAGGGAAATAGACCTGATGACTGAGATCCTCTCAAAGATATACTGTTACAGTAAGTTCTTACATAACTGTTCTACCTTCAGGGGTATCTCAGACATCAGGTCACACTGTAGGAATGAGTTCCAAGCAGTTACAGGTGCAACAGACAGTCTGGGAGGAAGGCCAACCTTAAACTTAAGACAGGAGGCCCTGCAGCATAGCCCTGCCAAATCCTGCACATTCTCTAGAGGCAATGTCCATACTGTAGTCCACAGTAAATGTCTGGACAGTACTCCAAGTGGCAGCCGCACAAATGTCAGAGGCTGAAACCCCTCAGAAACAAGCCACAGAGGTAGTCATGCCTCTGGTGGAGTAAACTTTGACAGCACCAGGCAATTCTTTGTCATACTAGTTATAGCATAACACTATGCAATTTGCCAGCCATATGGATAAACATTGCTTAGAAACTGAAGCGCCCTCTCTACCTGGGGCAAAAGAAGCAAAAAACTGCTTCAACTTCTTGCTTTCTTTAATTCAGAGCAGGTAATACTTTAGAGTTCTGTGCATGTCTCGCATATGGAGCAGTGCTTCCCCTGGATTGGCATGCTCTGGAAAATAAACAGAAAGGTGACTAGATTGGTTCAGTGTAAACTCAGATACCACCTTGGGAAGAAACTTAGGATTCATGTGCAAAGACACCCTGTCTTTGAGAAAACTCAAATAATGCTCCTCATGCAGAGGGCCTGAAGCTCTGAAATTCTTTGATCAGGAGTAATAGCAACTAACAATAATGCTTTCTAGGAAAGAAAGCACAGGTCACAAGTTGTGACTGGCTCAAAGAGAGACAGGGTCAGCTTCTCCAAAACAAAATTCAAATCCCATGAGAATAGATTGGAGGTTTCAGATGCAGGATGCCTCTCAAAAAGGTATAGGAGACAACCAGCTGAGCAATGGTACGGTCACCCACAGGCTCGAGGAAAGCCAAACTAGCCAAAAGGTGTATCTTGAGGGAGGAGTACCGGACACTTGAATCAGACAAAGAGATCAGGTAGTCCAGGATCTGGTTCACTGGACAGGTGACGGGGTCCAGATGATACCTGGCAGCCCATATGGTAAACTGTTTCCGCTTCATGGCATAAGTGGCATGGGTGGAAGGCTTCTGCTCGAGGAAAGCCAAACTAGCCAAAAGGTGTATCTTGAGGGAGGAGTACCGGACACTTGAATCAGACAAAGAGATCAGGTAGTCCAGGATCTGGTTCACTGGACAGGTGACGGGGTCCTGATGATACCTGGCAGCCCATATGGCAAACTGTTTCCACTTCATGGCATAAGTTGCATGGGTGGAAGGCTTCTGGACAGCCACTAGGATGTCCGCCATCCTGTTAGAAATGCCAAATCTGGTAATAGCTACATCCTCAGGAGCCAAGCATGCAGATGGAGGGACCTGAGATTGGGATGGACCAGGGTCTCTGATCCTGGTTCAGAAGATTCCTGCACAGGGGGAGCAGAGCCAGAGGTTCCTCTGCCAGCTGGTGAAAAGGAGGAAACCATATCTGGCAAGGCCAGAATGGAGCCACCTGGATCATGGTAGCCCTCTCCATCTGTAGTTTGATGAGCATAGATACATAGATACATAGACAGTGTCGGCAGATAAGGGCCTATGGCCCACCTAGTCTGCCCATTCGAGCTTGTAAGTTCAGTTTGTTTTCCTAGAAGTCTATTTCCCCTTACCCCTGACCTCTAGAATTCCTTTATGTCTATCCCATGCATTCTTAAATCCCGTGATTGTTTCAGCCCCCCCCACTTCCTCTGGCAGGGTGTTCCATTTGTCCACCACCTGTTCTGTGAAGAAATTCTTTCTCATGTTTCTCTGAATCGTCCTCCTCCAACTTCATCCCATGCCTCTAGTCCTGAAACATCTTTTTCGCTTAAAAATAGTGTTTTCCTGCACCCTGTTCCTCCTGTAAGATACTTGTATGTCTCATCATATCCCTCTCCCTCCTCTCCTCCAGGGAGTACATGTTCAGTTCCTTCAACCTGTCTTCATAGGACTTGTGATGCAACCCATGCACCATCTTTGTTGCCCTCCTCTGAACCTTCTACCCTGTCTATGTCCTTACATAGGTATGGTCTCCAGAACTGTACACTGTACTCAGGTGGGGCCTCACTAGTGTCTTGTATAGTGGAATTATGACCTCCTTTTCCTGCTGGTGATGCCCCTGCCTATACATCCCAGCATCCTATTTGCTTTACCTGATGCCTTGTCACACTGTTTCCTACCTTGAGGTCATCAGAGATGACAACCCCAAGATCCCTTTCCTGCTTGGTGCATGCTATATCCTCACCCCCCAACTGATATATTGTGCCAGGATTTTTGTGCCCCATATGCATTATCTTGCACTTCTTTGCATTGAATTTCAACTGCCAAACCCTTGACCATTCTTCAAGTTTCTGCAGGTCCCTTCTCACACCCTCTGAATCAAAGGAAAAGGAGGGAAAGCATAAAGAAACTCCCACTCCAGGAGAGGGACATGTGTCTCACCAGAAAAACTCCAGTCCCTGGACTGAGTGAGCAGAAATTGGGCAGCTTTTATTTGAGTGGGTGACACAGAAAGGTCCAACTCTGGATGACCCCCACTTGTCAAACAGATCTTCAGCGATGGATGAGAGAAGTTCCCTCTCGTGCATGCTGGACTGCATCTGGCTGAGGCTGTCTGCCAGAGTGTTTAGCACTTCTGGGACATGGACCACTGAGAGGGTCAGACCATGGTACAGAGCCCAATATAACACTCTCATGGCCTTCCTGCATAGAAGGTATGAATGATTCCCTCCTTGTTTGTTGATGTAGTACACCCACAGAGATTGTCTGACTGAATCAGCAACTGACCTGGAAGGAGATGGTTCTGAATGGCCTGCATGGCATAAAGCACCACTCACATCTCCAGAACATTGATATGCAGGGAGGTCTCAATCTGGGACCAAGAATCCTGAGTTTTAAAGGGACCCAGATGGGCCCTCCAGCCCAACCCAGAAGCATCCATGGTGAGCATCTGCTGCAGGGAAGAGAGCAAGAATGGAACCCCCTGCAAGAGGCTCTGGAGATCCATCCACCACTGAAGCACTTTGTGAACAGGAGAGGAGACCAGAACTAACTGGTCCAAGTCATTGATCCACTGGTCCCACTGCACTCTGAGGGTCCACTGAAGGGTAAGCATATGGAGTCTGGCTAGGGGGACAGTGGGAATGGTGGCTGCCATCAGCCTCAAGAGTCTCAGATACAGTCTGGCCAGAATGTGCTGACTGTTGGCCACTTCCTAGGCCTGGGCCATGAGGTGCTTTGCTTTGTTCAGGGTCAGGAAAGCTTTCCCTTGCACTGAGTCTAGAACTGCCCCTATGCATTGCAGTCTTTGGGATGGAACCAGGACTGATTTGGCCAAACTGACAGTGATGCTCAGGGAGAGAAACAGCTGAAGAGTCCTGTTTAAGGTATCCAAGAGCTGATCACTCGATGGGGCTCTTAAGAGCCAGTCATCCAGATAAGGAAAGATGTACATCTCTTCCCACCTGAGGGCTGCAGCTATTGCTGCTAAGCACTTGGTGAAGACCGGCAGCGCAGAGGACAAGCCAAAGGGCAGCACCTTGAACTGGTAGTGTTTGCCCTGAAAAAGAAACCAGAGAAACCTCCTGTGAGGAGGTAACATCAAGATGTACAAATAGGCATCCTGCATGTCCAGAGAGCACAGCCCTGCTTGAGCAGGGTCATAAGATTGGGCAAAGTTACCATGCAGAACTTTTTGTGTTGGACATACAGGATGAAGTCTTTTGGATCCAGAATAGGCCTCAAATCTCTGGTCTTTGTGGGAACCTGGAAGAACCTGGAATAAAACCCTTTGTTTCTCTGACATCTGGGCATGGACTCTCTGGCCTGATTGCACAGAAGGGATTGTAATTCCTTCAACAGCACAAATGAGTGAGCTGGGGGAAAGCTGGAGAGCAATGGAGGAGTCTCTGGAGCGTACTTTGCAAGCTCCATGGTGTGACCCTTTTCTATAAGTTGCAGAATTCAAGTGTCTCACATTATGGTTCTCCATTGATTTTGATGGAGAGAGAACCAACCTCCAACCACCACTTCTTGGTTGGGGACCAGAAGAGGGGGGTCTGAAAAAGAGTCAAGCTGAGGCAGATCCACCTGCAGGGGCTAGTCCATCACCTCTGGAACACTTGGAGGCAGCTTCAGCATTAGAGGGGATGGGTAGGGCAGTGGAAGCTCTTCATTTGCCATGGGGCCAAGAGGCTGTTCCCTGCCTGGTGAGAGACCTAAGAAATGGAGGGCACTGTCTGCCCTTCTGCTGCTGTGTGTGGTACAGCAAGTGGACAGACTTAAGGGCCCTGCTGGAGGCCTGTAGATCATTGATTACGTCTTGAATGTCTGGGCCAAAAAGTTTGGCTCAATTAAAAGGAGCGTACAACACCTTCTGCTGCACATCCACACTAAAACCAGAGACTCTCAGCCAGGTGTACCCTTGGAGGCAGATGCCTGTGGCAGCAGCCCATGGTAACAGTGTCTGCCAAGTCATAAAGCACCCTCAGGAGGTGCTTGCTGACATCTTCTGCCATCTGCAAGCATTGGAAAATCTCCTGCTTCTGAGATCCCTCTGGAAGAGACTGGGAAGCAGCTTTGCCCTTCTTCCAGTTGGTGTTCTGGTACTTCACCATGTGACAGGTAATTTGCAATCCTCAAACCCAAGACAGAGGAGGCATGAACCTTCTTGCCCCAGAGGTTAATTATTTGAGACTCTGTGTCTGGGGAAGGGAACTGAGGTGTTTGGGCACCTTAGACCTGTCATGAGCAGCCTTGATGACCACTGAGTCTGTCTCAGGCTGAGCAGCATAGTGAGAAAACCCCTGAAGGGTATGAAAGCTTATCTGCCCTCCTGGGCATGGCTGGCACCATGTCAGGACCATGCCAGACCATAGTGGCAGCATTCATCAAGGCAGGCAAAATTGGAGGAATGATCTTTGAGGGAGATTCAGGGATCTCCAGGAAGACCTTCATGGTGACATCCTCCTTCTCAGCTTTAAACCCCACAGCAGAGGGCAACTGTTTCATGACATTGAAGAAGGAGGGATCCTCTGGTGGAGATCTAGGGGTGTGTATTTGACAGAGTCCTCACTGACAGAAGAAGCAGTGGATCTGTCTGAAGAGAGGGACTCTTCCTCCTCCTCTTCTTTCTCATTAGGCAGAATGAGATCAGGGTGATACTTCTCCTTGATGTTGACCTCTTTCAGGCCTAGGTCCGATGTATGGTGCTCCAATGTTGAAATGTGGGAAGCAGCTCATGCCAATAAGGGGGGTATTGATGATGAAGCTGCCATCAATTACACAGACAAGGTAGGCCTGAAGGAACCAAGCTGGTGAACAATTACTGAGGTAAACTTTGTATGGATCACATTGAGATCAATGAGCATTGAGCCCCATGTTGATGGGGGGGGTAGATGGAGCTGGGAGCACTAGTTCAGCAGCAGAACCCTGGGGACTTGAGGAACCAGTTGCCCGAGGGCCTGGAGCAGGACCAGGCTGCGTCGGGATGGACATCATCGACGAGCCTGTCATCGACAAAGGAGGGGCTGATGACCTGGAGGTTGATGTCTGGCCACCCTTGGAATCAGAAGGTAGAGCTGTCGTAAGGGTCTGGTAGTCACTGAGACCTAGAAAGGAGATTTACGCATTGACACCATAGTCATTGACAAAGTTCCCTTGGATGAAGAAGAAGAAGAAGTTGTGAGGGAGTGAAACCGCCTCTGGGGTGGGGGGGGAGCAGTCTCAATCTCTGTCTTATTTATGGCTCTTCCCTGAGGACTTGTTTTGGGCCTTAGTGGCCTGGGAGCTCGACAACCCCACAGGTGATTGAGAGGCTGGAACCCCCCCCCCCGAGGACACCTGCCCAGAACTGCCTACTTGTTGTTCCATTAGGACATTTCCTTTTTTTTTAATTCAATATAATTTATTGAGTCATCATCAAGGGACACTAAGACATTAATATTACAAAGCATGTGTCAAGTTGACTCAAACAGTTTTTATAAAACTAAGGGTGAACATGCCCATTCCCTGGGCACCCTCCCCCATATCCCCCTAATGCCACAAGAGAAGCTTATTACTAAGCAGTAGGATAAGTATTGGGGAGCAGTCTTACTTCTAGTAGTAGCCTGTTTAAGGGTCTCATTGGACTTAATACAATAATACCCTAGAGGCTATGAGGTCAGACAAAGAAGAGGGGAAAAAGTCTGAGGTTGGTGAACCATTAATAAGGTTTGGGAGGTTCCCATATTCGTCTGAATTTGGTATTGTGATGGTTTATTTTGCCTATACTTCTCTCAGCTTGCAGGGCAAAAAGAATTTCCCTATACCATTCTGTGTAACTAGGGGTAATGGGATCTATCCAATACCTCAGAGTCACTTTTTTGGCCATAGCAGAAATCAGGGCAATGTGGGCTCTGGCCAAACCAGAGACTGTACTAGAGTAGTCACCCAGGATACAAATTTCTGGAGTAAAAGCATCTTGCAGGTTTAACAGGGAATTCAATTTGCATTGAATCTGAGACCAGAAGGGAGTAGTCCCTGCACATGACCAGAGCATATGTATTAAGTTTCCAGGAGCCAGGTGGCATTTGGGACACACATCTGTGTTAAGGTGGCTCATCCTATGCAGTTTCACTGGGGTGTAATATAGGTCATGGTTAATTTGGAATTGCATATACCTGTAGCGGTCCCATTTGACTGTACGATACAAGTGTTTCCAAATTAGGGGCCTTTGTCTTGGGGCAAATTATGTTTATTTATTTAGATTTTAATAATCGTGTAAGCTCACTGAGACCAGAGGTCCCTTTTTCAGGAGCGACCCAGGATTAGTTACAAGTGAGGTTACAGTACATACATTGGCAGGAGTATATAGCAGATTACATTTGTTGGATTAGGCATAGCGTACATTACACAGTATGACAGTACAGACACAATGTGCTGGTGCAGTACACAATACAATGTGGAAAATTGACACAAGAGTTTAGAGGGTGAAGTAATGCCAGCAATAAAGTAGCAGAGTATTATAGTCACACCATCAAGTTCACAAACAGGGAGCTAGCGATTATAGCCACAGAGACTAAGCTCCAAAAGATACACTTTCAAACCAGACTTAAATCCATGAAGAGTGGGACAGTTGGCCAGATTCTCTAGGAGAGGGTCCCATACATGCGGAGCAGTGTAATGAAAATATTGCTTGCCTTAGTTAGTGCATACTCGAGGGATGTCGAGGGGACGGCCAGTCAAGGATCTAAGGTCACGACTCCAGACTTTGGGACTGAGCAGATCACACAGGTGGGGAGGAGGACCTGCAGTGGTAAATTTAAAAGTCAAACATAGAGAGGAGCAGGCCAGTTTGTGCCGTGTAGTGGGCCAGTGGAGGTCAGCAAGGACCTCACAGTGGTGCCTCCTAGGGTGGGTGTAGTCCCAGCCATAGACTCTGTTCCCTTCTTTATGGGTAAGGGCCCCTATAAGGAATTGATATGAACAGGAGATGAGGTGGGAGATAGGTGAAGAGTCCAAATATTGGTGCATAATGCTAGAGAATGCGTTATCTCCTAGTTTACTTCCAAAGTATTTGTGTAGCATGTGAGTTATTTGAAAGTATTTAAATGCTTGAAAAGGAGGCCAACCAAACAGGGTGCTAGCCCTCTGGAAAGGCATTAGATTTTGCCCCTGCAGAAGTTGTTCAATATGTTCTACTGCCATTGTGGGCCAAAATGCCTGTAGGTTAATGGGTTTCCTTGCTATGAGGAGTTTGGGCTAAGAAGCAGGAGAGTTGAAGATGCACCTGGAATGAATAGCCCAAGGGTGTGTTCTGTAAGATTTTGGGAAGGCATGTTTTGGTTGTGAAGGAGAGGTTGTTGTACCCGATATTATGTTGGAGACATAGCCCCTTTTCAATTGCAACCCAGAGAGGAAGATAAGGGGCATCTTCAGTCATGGGGAAGGGGGTTGAACCAGTGAGATATTCTAAGTAAGTGGACAGCCAAGTAATAGAGAAAAATATTAGGAGCCTGTAAGCCTCCATCCAGCTTGAGGCGAGTAAGGTGAAGATAATTTCTTCTTGCTTTTTTCCTCTTTCCAGAGGAAGATACTAAAAAGCCGGTGAACTTAAGCAAACCAGGAGTGGGGAAAAATTCCATTATACATCATGAGAGGATATAAGAGACATGGTAAAATATTCATCTTACG
Source organism: Neoceratodus forsteri (assembly GCA_016271365.2). NCBI lineage: Eukaryota > Metazoa > Chordata > Ceratodontiformes > Ceratodontidae > Neoceratodus > Neoceratodus forsteri. The sequence continues at coordinate 1,395,062,432 of CM028129.1, read as the reverse complement.
AATACTCATTCGCCCCATAGTGTGAGAGGAAATGAAGACCATCGAGACAAATCTGCTTTAATTACCCGAAGTATGGAATCTAGATTGAGCTGTTTGAATCTTGCTAGGGATGGTGTAAGGACTATTCCTAGGTATTGTAGCTTATCTGGTTTCCATTGCAGCCCCAGATGGTCCATGTCTGACTGGAGAGTGTATTTATTGAGAGACATAACCTCTGTTTTGCTCAGATTTAGTTTGTAATTTGAGATTTCCCCAAACCATGTGATATGTTGAAGTGCGGCAGGAAGACAGTCAGTTAGGGAAGAAAGATGGAGGAGAATATCATCTGCATAAACTGAGAGTTTAAACTACTGGCCACAAAGTGGGATGCCCGATACCTGGGGAGAGTGTTTCAGCTTTCTAATCAGAGGCTTAAGATAAAGGTTAAAAAAGGATGGGGATAGAGGGCAGCCCTGACGCATACCCTGATGTAGAAAAAGTGGAGAAGAAAGGAAGCCATTACACACGACTGTGGGGGAAGGAAAAGTATATAGGACCTGAATTCATCTAATAAATTTGGGGGCCATAAGAAAGCGAGGAAGAAGCTCAAATAGATAGTCCCATGACACTCTGTCAAACACTTCTTCCGCATTCAGGGAGACCAAGGCCGCAGGAGTTTGAGACTCCCTGGATGCAGAGATTAAACAGGAAATTTTCCTTAAATGATCGGCAGAGAGACGACCCTTAAAGAAAACAATTTGTTCCCTACTAATAAGGGTTTCCCAGACCTTTCCAAGGAGGTTGGCCATCACTTTGGCCTGAATTTTAAGATCTGTGTTAATCAGAGAGATTGATCTATAGTTGATGATTAGAGTGTGATGTTTATTTGGCTTGGGAAGGTCTACTATTGTGGCCATGGTAAGGGACAAATCAGAGATGCCATTATGGAAGAAATATTGAAAGGTATCTAAAATGATAGGGGTCACTTGGTCCTTGAAAGTTTTGTAGAAGTTGTTAGTAAACCCATCAGGGCCCAGTGATTTATCTAGTGGAAGAGAATCTATTGCTTCAATGATTTCTGGGAGAGAAAGTGGCTTTTTAAGAATTGCCACTTGTTCATGCAAGGTGTGGAGGGGAGTATCAGACAGGTACTCATCCAGCATAGCCAAAGTGAAGGGAGTCTGAGAACAGGAATAGAGCTCTTGATAGTAGTCCTTAAAGGCTTCTGAAATAGCTGTGGGAAACGTGAGTATGCTGCCTGATGGGGAATTAATGGCTGTTATAATTCTATTTGAAGCTTGGTTAAAGAGACAAAGTGCAAGCAGTCTACTGGCCCATTCTCCTTGATTGAAAAAGGTAGCTTTGGATCTCAGCATAGTGTGCTCTGCCTTTTCTCCTACCATTATTTTATACTTAGCTCTGAGGGACTTAAGATTCACCCATTGCTTGATGGGAGCATCAAGGGTTGTATTCTCTTCTACGTGTTTTATTTGGGCTAGGAGAGAAGAAATAGCTTCTTCGCACTGTTTTTCACGTTTAGTAGCGAGTCTTATATATTCCCCTTTAAGGAAGCATTTAAGAGCTCCCCATAAGAAATCCAATTTTGGTGTAGAGAGGGCATTCTGCCATTGAAAGTTGTCTATAAACTGTTATATGTGCTGTTTGAGATCTTCTGGTTTCAAAAGTTAATTGTTCAGCCTCCAGGTTCTCTCCCTATGGGTGGGTGTGGATAGTTTCAGATGGAAGGAGACCGGATGGTGGTCTGAGATCCCCTTTGAAGTGTACCCGCAGAGGTTGACAACTCCAATGAAATCTCTATCTATTAGAAAAAAATCAATTCGAGAAGAAGAATGATGTGGAAGGGAGAAGAAAGAGTATTCTTTCTTGGTAGAGTTTAAAACTCTCCATGGGTCGGCAAGGCCTAAGGTGTAAATAAGATTGTGAATAGCACTAGAACAGGGTGTAAAAATGCTTTTCAGCGCCCTGGTTCAGTCTAATGAGGGTAAGAGGACTGTGTTCCAGTCCTCTCCTAGAATTAAAGGTGAGGTGGACCAATCTGCGATTGGGGGGGGGGTAAGAGAAGTGTAAAAAGCTGGATCTTCTGTAATAGGGCCATATACTGATCCCAGTACCACTTCTGTGTGACCTAGTAGGGCTGTTATCCTAACGTAGTGGCCATGAGGGTTAGTAACGTGATGCAGGAGTCTAAAAGGAATCCATCTGGCAATTAAAATGGATACTCCTCACTTGCGGGTATCTAGGTCAGCACCAAAGACCTGGCCAACCCGGAGTCTTCACAGGAGAAGAAGCTATGTCAGAGCCAGGTGGGTCTCCTGTAAAAATGCTATGTCCATGTGCAAGGATTGTAAATGGAGTAGGATTTTAGTCCTCTTTAGAGCTGACTGAGCCCGTTTAATATTTCAGGAAAGAAAATTATAGTGACCCATTATAACAATTACAGTTTGTAATCATTATCATAATGTACACTGAGTGAGACCTGCACTTGCAGTTGAGAAAATGCTTATTCAGGCAATATTTGGTGGCAATAACCTCCCCCCTTCCCCCATCCCCCTTCCCTTAAGCCCGTCCTCTTCCCCACCCACCTCCAACTCTAAGCAACCCCCCACCATAACAATAAGGATTTGCAATATGATCCCAGGTAGTACCCCGGATCTTCTACCAAGTGACTCTAGCAGTAGAAGGCCACCAAGTGTATCATAAGGTAGAAAGGTCCTAATCCCAGATTCAAATGCATGATGTCTATCCCCAGCAGTAACAAGAAGCATCTACTCTCCCCCCACCCCACAATGTGAACACGAACAAAGTTGCTCTTCAATTATCATTAACATTACTGAGCAACCTAGCCTTGCTGCAAAATGAATCGGCAATTGCCTGTTAGCAGCGTAATGAAGATCTCTATAGTGAATTTTAACCATTCATGAATTTAACAACATTGCTGAACGTATAGCATGCAATTAAGAGGGCATAATTGCCCAGGGGGCTGCCCTAAGTACTGGGAGACTGCACTGACTCTGAGGAGTTCCACACTTTAAGCCATACAAAGACAAAGGTACTGGATTTTAGGAGGGCTGACTTTGCCAAAATGGGTGAGTGCCTAAGGAATGCACTAGCAAATGGGCAGGAAGGAGGGGTGGAAGAACAAATGGGGAATAATAAAAACTGCCATCACAGAGGTAACAAGCCTTTGTGTAAAGCAAATAAACAAAACGAAACGAGGTAAGAAACCACTATGGTTCTGAAAGGAAGTGGCAGTGAAGGTTCAAGAGAAAAAGAAAGCATTCAGGAAGTACAATGAATCACAGAAGAAACAGGACAAAGAACTGTATCAGTTAAAGCAAAAGGAAGCTGGAAAGGCAGTCAGAACAGCAAAGGCCCAAACCGAGGAAAAGATAGCCAACTCAGTTAAGAAGGGGGATAAACCTTTTATAGGTACATCAGGGAGCAAAGGAAGACCAAGGGAGGGATAGTGAGGCTTAATAAAGAGGAGGGAGGGTGGGCAGAGGGTGACTGTGAAAAGGCAGAGATACTAAACAAATATTTTTGCTCAGTATTTACAAAGGAAGAGGGGGAGGTACCTAAAACAAACAGTAGAAACACTCTGGATACAGAAGTTGATACCAGCCCATTTACAGAAGAAAGAGTTCTGAAAGAGCTCTTAAAACTGAAGGTGGACAAAGCAATGGGGCCTGATGGAATTCATCCCAGAATTCTAAAAGAACTAAGGATAGAACTAGTGACACCACTGACTACCCTCTTTAACAAATCATGGGAGGATGGGGTGGTACCTGAGGACTGGAGGAGGGCAGATGTGATTCCCCTTCACAAAAGTGGGAGCAAGGCAGAAGCAGGAAACTACAGACCTGTTAGTTTAACCTCAGTGGTAGGGAAAATGATGGAATCACTTCTGAAGGAAAGAATTGTTGTGTAACTAGAGGCCAGAGGGGCACAGGACCCAAGGCAGCATGGATTCACAGCGGGAAGGTCATGCCAGACAAATCTGATAGATTTCTTTGACTGGGTGACCAAAGTAGTTGATCAGGGACGGGCTGTGGACATGGTCACCTAGACTTTAGCAAGGCATTTGACATAGTCCCACACAAGATTAGTATACAAGTTAGCCAGCCTGGTAGTGGGTCCCAAGATGACAGCCTGTAAAGAATTGGCTGGAGAATAGGACACAGAGAGTAATAGTAAATGGAGTCCACTCTGAAAAAAGGGGGTTAGCAGTGGGGTACCACAGGGTTCAGTATTAGGACCGGTCCTCTTCAATTTCTTTATAAGCGACATTGCAGAGGGACTGGAAGGAAAAGTATGTCTCTTTGCAGATGACAAAGATCTGCAACAGAGTTGATGCACAAGGTGGGGTGGAAAGGATGAGAAGGGACTTGGCAAGGTTAGAGGAATGGTCAAATGTATGGCAGCTTAGATTCAATGCTAAGAAGTGCAAGGTAATGCACCTGGGAAACAAAAACCCAGGGGAAGAGTACACAATGGGGGGTGAGATACTAACAACAACAAAAATGGAAAGGGACCTGGGGGTAGTCATATCAGATGACCTAAAGGTGGGCAAGCAATGTGAGAGGGCAGCAAGGAGGGCTGGGGGGATACTGGGATGCATAGGGAGAGGCATCACCAGCAGAAAACAAGAAGTTATTATCCCTCTGTACAGACAGCTGGTGAGACCACATCTGGAGTACTGCGTGCAGTTCTGGAGACCAAATCTCCGCAAAGACATAGACAGGATGGAAGCTGTCCAGAGGAGGGCAACTAAAATGGTGCAGGGTCTGCACCGGAAGACATATGAAGTGAGACTTAAGGAGCTTAATATGTATAGCCTTGAGGAAAGGAGGGAGAGATGGGACATGATAGAAACTTTCAAGTACCTCAAGGGAATCAACAAAGTCCAAGAGGGTAGCATCTTTCAAAAAGAGGTGTGCAAGAACAAGGGGACAATTTGAAAGATAGAAGGGGGCGGCTCAGAGGTAATTTAAGGAAGTATTTTTCACAGAGAGGTGTGGATGCATGGAACAGCCTTCCAGAGGAGGTTGTGGAGTCAAAAACAGTGGTGGAATTCAAGCATGCATGGGACAGTCATAAGGCAATTCTAGGGGTTGGGGGTAGGAAGAAGTAGGCTGCTGGTTAACTAGGATCTGCAGCTTATCCATCAGGTAGGGAAATGGGCAGACTGGGTGGGCCAAGCGGTCCTTATCTGCCATCAAATTCTATGTTTCTATGTTTCTATGTTACCTGCAAGAGAAAGAAAAGAAAAAAAGTGGGGAGGGATGTACAGAGAAGGGGAGGGGAGGGGATGTGCGTATGTCCATCTCCTTCCACGTCCCTTGACAGTTAGTGTCCCCATAAGGGGTCTCAGGAGATTCCACACTTCAAACAGGGATGTCTTCCATATGGACCATATGGTGCCTTCTATACTCCAAAATGCCCTGTAAGGGGAAAGGATGCCCTGGATCCAGAGCTCGGTCATGCATAGGGTCCCCATATGTTAGAGGGCAAGTTTTACAGGATCTGTCACCAAGGTGGAGCCAAGAAGAAGAGGCATCCTCCAGAGGCTGTCATCAAGGTTACCATCCTCCAAGAGTATTTGCTTTTAATTTTCACCCCTAGGCTTTCTCTCCAACATCCATGGTGAAACTGCACCCCCACAGTCATGCAACCAATTGCAGAGTCTCTTCTCGGGTGTGCACACATTCGAGATGTAATTTTCTCCTTTGTACAGTGGCAAAGCTATCTGCTTGCAGGGCTGCTTTTACTGAGTAAAGGTGTTGTGTGATCAACTGAGCGTGGGGTATATCGGAGAAATATTAGCAGTTGTCACACCTGAAGGTTGCAAGGGAGCTGGCCAGGGAAACCTCTGAGCAGCTGGTCATTCCTGCCACACTGATCTGCTGATGACCTTCTGGATTGAAAATGTCCATGTTAGGACCGGGGAAGAAAGGTGAGCCTTAATTTTAGGAGGTTGGCATGAACGGGGGTCTGAAATGGCAAAGCATGGGAAATGTGATTCCATGTAAAGGGATGGGGTGGGAAGTAAAAAAGGAGGATGATCTTGCATCTCTTCTCGGTTATGTCTTCTCAGAAAACCAGTGGAAGTAGTCAGTCCTCAGGGAGCCCTCGATCAGTTCAAACTCTTAAACCAATGTAATAAGCCAACATTGCAAACACTTAAATACCTTGTACATTTTCTCCAGTGAATTTTAGTAAGACCCATCACAGTGATCACTAAATAAATCTGCAAACAGGGTCGGCAGCTCTTGGGTGGCCTGTTGGGCTGATTTGAAGGTTTTCCATGCCCCATTACTCATAATGGAGAGCTGCACAGGGTATAGCATTCAGAACCTTATCCCTGCTGCTATCAGCTTTGTGACCTGGAGGTGATATTCGGCCCTTTTTTGCCTTACTGTCACCGGGAGGTCTTGCGCTATTCTCAGATGGGATCCCTCCCATTGTAGTTCCTGTAGCTCCTTTATTTTAGCCAGGATATGTTGGCGGTCTAAATAATTAAGAAGCCAGAGGATGAATGGCCTTGGTTTCTTCCGGGGGGGGGGCTTGGCCTTAACGAACAGTGGGCCCTATCCACCACATATGCAGGACTGTGTGGTGATGGGCCTGCAACTTTAGTTAGGAATTTCTGTGCTAAGATGGTTGGAGATGTGCCCTCAGCATCTTTGGGGAGCCTGAAGACCACCAGATTGTTGTGCCTGCTGCGTCCCTCAAGATCTTGTAATTTGGAATCCATTTTGGAGAGCTTTTGCTGATGTAAGGTAATCTCTGGTTCTGTTTTTTTCTGCCAGTTTTCAGTTGAGGTCATACGGGCAGAAATGTCTGAGATCTGATGAGAGGAATCCACTAGGTCTTTTCAAAGAGTCTTGAGTTCTGCCGTTAATTCACTGAGGGACAATTTCAGAGGGGCAACCTCTGCAAGGAAGCGTTCTTCTGATAGCGGGGAGGCAGCAGGTGAGGGAGGTGTTCCCTTGGCTGTGGCAGTACCTTTTGGCCGCTTGGAAGTCTTGTCGGATGTTGGTGGTAGTGTGTGCAGTGGGAGGGCCTGGTGCATGTCTGCCTCCATAAATCTTGATCTTCCTTTATCTCCTGTTCAAAATTCCTCATCTGGATGCTGGATTTGTCTTTTAGCAGTGGTAAACAGTTGATTGTGAGCACTTCCAGGCTAGTCTGCTGAGAAATTAGGTAAAGGGACACTGTCAACCTGTTTTTCAACATATTATTTCTTGTTGAAACCCAACATTTTATGATTGTTTACCTTCTCTAAAATTCGCTGCTGTTGCTATTTGTTTTGTCTGTCTCCTTGTTTAGTAGAATTAAAACGCATGGCAATATATATTTATAAACAACCTTGTTTTGTTTACAGTTCTGGATTTGTTCTTACTACATGCTTCCTGAGCATTAGAAACACAGCGAAACAGTGCAGACACTCATAAGGCAGTAGCTTCCTAAACTCCCAGTGCATCATGAGGAGCTAGACTGTGTTGTGAGTGTTCCCAAGTCCAGGAAAGATGCATTTGGAGTTCATCAAAGAATGTAAACAAACCTGTTTTGGTGTGGTAAGACCAGTATGTTGGGCAGTCTGTGTTTCACTTTTTTAAAGAAAATAAGAGTCAGAATCAAACTACCAGCTACATCAGCAATCTATCCAGAATTTTGGCAATCATAAAATGTGTTTTTAAACTAGGGACACTTTGAGACCTACTGGGGTTGACAATGTCCCTTTAAAATGTGCGTGGAGAGGGAGCGAGGAGTAAACTCATCTACTCCTGATATAGCATCACATGATCTCATCCATTAGGAAATTTTCTAAAGCCTTCTTTCATTGCCTGAGGGTGGTCTGATTAAATTTCTGGCAGAGCTCACAATCAGAAACTTCGTGGCCAGGCCCCAAGACAGCAGACACAGAGAGAATGTTTGGCTATGGAGGCAATCTTCTGTCTGCAGTGGCAGCGATGGAAGAGAGAGGTAGAAAGAGCAGTTTTTGACATAAAAATAATAATGGAATCTCTAATAAAAAGATTACAAACAAAGTATACAGAAAAAAGCTGTATGTGAAAAAGGCATGAAACTGTAGAGCTTCCACAGAGACCCGTGCAGAATGAGCCAATGATGAGAAAGAACTGGGGGGAGAGTGGAGTCACTCACGCCTTTATAGGGATGGTGACATTGTCACATGACATTGGTGTGGGTGGTCCCAGTTGTACTGCTGAAAATCTTCCACATGGACTCCCCTTCACCGATGGTGAAGATCCTACGGTGTGACCTGATAACTGAGATACCTGTGAAAAAGATGCAAAACTACTTAGTCTAACTCCAGCCTAGTTGTCCACCAAGGCCTCCGAAAATTCCCTCGTCTGAACAAGCACCCAATGCCATAGTCTCATCTGATGAAGAAGATGACCTTGTGAGGTACTATTCCACTGTGAACATTCTCCATCTGTTAAAAGATTCCAGTGAGTGGTAGATGCCAAATCCTCTACCTACACATCTAAACTCAGATGCTGAACCCTTTGAACCCCCAGTTGAATCCGAGTATGTAGAAGATCCTGTAGAATCTGACCTAGAGCCAGATGTTGTATCTGAACCAGCTCATTCTGAAGAACCTTATCCACCACCCAGAGTGAGGGATGTTTACCCTCAGTTGCCCAGGAACCCAAAGTCCAACTGCTAAGGTCAGAAAGTCCTATAAAACTGCTTTTGAACCTCAGTTACGACACCACTGGTGCCCCCACTGACCTGCCTTTTTATGTGATGCACCGTGGAATCTATATCACTCCCGAATCCCTGTCTTGTATTGTGTTTAATTGCCCTGAGGTGTAATGGGAGGATGGAAAGTACTGGGCATGTTGGTCAGACAGAAGCCAGTTGTCTGTGTAGAAATGTTGATGGAACCATTGTTAAAGTTACTATTGTCATGCAGTTATGAAATGTGGAAGCATTTGTCTAGACAGAACTGTTAGATGTTACTGTTGCCTGTTTATGTCCTTCAGATATACACTGGATAGAACTCATGGAATTGCCAGACCGAAAATTAGTGACCTGGTGGAACATGCAAACCCACTCCTCGGAAGGGGGCTTACCTGGATCTTTTGTGCTACCAAGAACTTTCCTTGCTGCCTTCTCACTCCTTTCAGCCCCAAGACTGCAGCAGAAAGGGGGAAAGGGGAGCTGTCTGTAAAGTACCTCACTTACACACAGACACTGCACACATTTAAGTAGCCTCCTGCTCGAACATGCAAGCTGAAGTTCCAGCTTGAATGTTTCCAGTGTTGAGAGCGCTCACCCACCTCAGATTGTAAAAGCCACAATGGTGGCCAGCCCAAGGGCCCCCTTCTAGTGTGCTCCAGCCCAAGGGTCCCCTTCTAGTGTGCTCCAGCCCCAGGGACACCAGTGGGCATCAGGGGGCTTGGAGCCACTAGGAGGGGAAGAAAGAAAAGAAATGGACTTGGCAATTTGACACACTATGCCTTCAAGAAGGTAAAGATTGATTATAGCCACATGGCAACTGCCTGCATAGGGAGGGGGAGCAGAGAATGGAGCTCCCAACTGGGAACACAAAGCTCCAATCAGCACCACTCCACCACTGAACTAAACAGCACTGGTGTGCCTACCAGACCATAGGGCCCGTGAAAGATAAAAGCAGGATGGTTGTCCTCTAAAATAAACTTTAAACTGCAACAACTGTTTACTATACAGACAGCCACCATCTTGTCGACCCCTGACCTTGCTGCCAGCTAATCAGAGGTCAGGGATCTTGGCAGCTGAGCACCAGAGGATGGTGGGGAATGATGTCATAAGGACCCACCTAAATAGACTGGTGAATTTTTTCAGCCAATCAGAGGGCAGGAGAGGGGAGAAGGACTGACAGACAGCCCTGCTGTCCAATAGGAGACTGAATGGATGGAAAGAGATTGCCATGCTATTGAGGAGCTGGGAGAGTCCAAGAAGGAGTGAGAAGGGTGCGGACCTGCTGCTGCTGGTGAGAGAAACCAAGAGGCCTGGTAAGGCCAAAAAATCCTGTGAGCCCTCTCCTGTGTTCAAGCAGAAAACCCTTTGTGAACCTTTTCCTGGGTTCATACAATCCAGAGACAGTTCCAGATGAGCACTGTGTAGACAAAATTGTTGATTGTGTGAACCAGTAGACCACTGTTGCATCTAGAAGGTTCTGAGCTGACCCAAGTGTGAGCATAGACCTGCATCCTGCCCAGACTACTCCAGAGCCAGGTAAGAGTCAGTTAGCCCTTATCCAGTGGGATGGATCAGTGAACAAGGAGCCATGGGCATGTGCCTGAGTGTGTGTATTCGTGATCCATAGGTGATTTGGACTGTGAGGTCCCTCCTAGGTCTGGGCTCCTTTGGATCAGGGAAGCTGCTGCATAGTGCTCCTAGGGTTGAGAGTTGATTCAGAAGAGCTGCTTCCCGAGAGGTGTGGGCTGGGAAGACTGAGCTACGGTTGTCTGTTCAAAAAAATCTGAAGCTCCTGATTGCCATTGATCCTGCTGCTGTGTGCTGCTCCCTGCTTTGCCTGAACTGCTGCATAAGATGGTCACATGAGTGCTGGCACTGTTGGCTGGATTTTTATACTTCTCCCTGTTTGGATTACAATTACTGGGTTTCAGTTCTTCAGTTTGGAGTTACAAATTCTCTGAATTGTGCTAGCACACTATGGTCCATTGGGGGGGTTGAATTGCAATCTTGTTAATGCATCTCAAGTGCACCATGAAAAGGACCCAGGTAATGTAACTGCCAGCCCTGCACCAGGACTCTAGTGTAACTCTTGGGCACTCAGAGTCTGTTCAGTATTTGTGGCATACTTGAATCTGTAGTTCCCTTATTGATACCAGTTAAAGAGCATACTGCACCCTGGGTAAACTAGTTCTCTTTCCTGTGCCCCTGCCTGTGCTCCTTGCTTGGGTGGGTGTGTCCAATACTGTGTGGTCTGAGAGGGTTTAAAGTGTGTTGAATATATGGTGGGGGTGCTTACTGTGAGTTGCAATGGCTTAACTTTTCCTTTCCTCCCATGAAAGCACTGTTTATTATTTGAATTTCACTATTGTGTGCACTTATAGTTTGTACAATATGACTGAATGAGTTTACTGATGAAGGTGATAACTCTTTGTTGTCCTCAGGGGGTGGTTCAGTCCAGTGTAGAGACATGGGTAGGTACTGCATCCCAGAAAGTGATACTAAACACAACATCTGTCCCACTTATTCTCCCTGGGTGGAGGCACCATGATATTTATCTGTTCTGGGATGAACCCCTCCTACCACAGGAGAAAGAACAAACCCAAATCCCTCAACCTGGTGTGTCCTGTATAGTCACCAGGCAGGGGTGTGAAACCGGTCACTGTGCCAACTGGGGGGTCAGAGAAGGATAAGGACAGGCTAGGGGTGGTGCAGTGAAGGTTGACCAGGATAATATTGTGTCAGTAGGGCAGATCTTATGAACAGTGGCTAAAAGTGCTAAATATACACTCGCTTGAGACCAGAGGTGAGAGGGGAGATATGATATCACATTTCAGAAAGAAAGAAAAGAAAAGAAAGAAAGAAAGAAAGAAAGAAAGAAAGAAAGAAAGAAAGAAAGAAAGAAAGAAAAGAAGGAAAGACAAAGAAAGAAAGAAAGAAAGAAGGAAAGAAAGAAAGAAAGAAAGAAAGAAAGAAAGAAAGAAAGAAAGAAGGTGACCTGAGTGAGGAGTTATTTAGCATAAGCATAAATCTGAGGTCATGGGGGCATGAGTGGAAACTGAAAGGGCAGGTTTAAGAGTGAGTATTACTTTACTGAGAGGGTGGTGGAACCCTGGAATAGTCTGCCAGTGAAGGTGGTATTAGAACCATAAATGGTTCAAGCATGGTTGTACCAGAGTGAAGGCTGTTGTGACTTTTCAGAGTGATGGTGGTAGGAAGGGGGACTGAGGGGAAGAAAGGGAGGGCTTGTGCCCTGGATGGCAATTAGGTCCCAGGGATAGATGGGGAACCATGGCAGACTAGTTGAACCATCTGTCTTTTTTTGCTAACATTGTGTATGTTTCTATGTGCAGCATTCCATGAAAGTGCCCCACTGGGATGCCACCAGGTAGGTCTCAGCAGAGGCATAATCTGACTAGTGATCCAGTTGGTCTCAGTTTTCTGTTTGATTTATTTATTTTTTGTTATTTTAATAAAGAGCTCTCAGTTCAGTTATCAACAGCAGGTTTTTGCCTGGTGAATGTCAATGTTTCGCTGCCTGGTGTGTCAATTAGCAGTGCGTTGTGTTGCGATGCAGGGGACAAATCTCATGACTGGCCTCAGGTGTCCTGATCCCAGAGCCAGCAGAATGTACATGCACTGAAGAGGTGATGAACTCACTCTCTGAGGGTGTATTCATGGTTTGCATTGTGTAACAGCATCCAATGAAATCAGGTCAAAGAGTAGAACTTGGCATCGGTCTCAGACGCAGCACCTTGTCCTCATGGCTGAGGAAGGGGGCTGCCATGTGCCAGAAAGTATGGCAGGTGTGGTCAGTGTCAGTGGCCCAGCAGGTAGCACACTCACCTCTGAGGCCAGGAGATCGGAAGGCTGTAGGTTCTATCCCCACACAAGGCACTTGGGTTAAATCCTAATGCTAACACTGAAGTGCAGCATGAGGGGGGTGCTGCACTCCTAAGGTGCCATCTTTCAGATGAGATGTTAAACCAAGGTCCCATCTGCCTGTTCTGATGGTAGTTCAGGTGGATGTTAAAGATCCCATGGCACATCTCAAAAAGAGTAGGGGAATTGATGGATGCCGCTTTTAACTTTCATTTTTTTCCCCCACCATCCATTTAAGTTGGGTATTAATGTTGCTTTGTCATACAGTACCTTCAACCATCTAATAAATTTCTCTGGAAACCCATAAGCATGAACTGTCGAAAATAAAAAGGAATGGGCTATTCTATCAAATGCCTTTTCTTGATCAAGACTCAGTACACATCCATAGAGTGTACTTTTTTGACCTCTTTAAAATAACTCCCTTAAAATTATTAGGTTATCGTGCTGACACCTATTAGGAATTGTACATGTTTGTGCTGGGTGTATTAAAGTTTCCACAACCTTAGTGAGCCTGGCAAGAAGTATCGTGCTCAAAATTTTAAGGTCAGTATTCAATAAGCTCAGGGGTCTTCGGTTTTCTAATATTTCCCTGTCCCCTTTTTATGTTTGCTTGCACACATGTGCAAGAAACATAGTGCCATCATCGGAGTTTCTGGGGGTGTGTCACCCCCTCTTCCAATTCCCTCCCTGTGTTTGCAGGTGCAGCCACAGTTGCCCAATGCATGCTGCAGCTGTCTATGACAGCACTCAGACTGCAGTGGCTTACAGTTGAAAGGGAGAGAGCCGCTTCAGTGAGCACTATCAGATAAGGGAAGTGCTCACTGAAGTGCTCTCCCTTCCCCAACAGTCTTCAAAGTGCCACGCTGGGAGCCCACCCCAGTGTGGCAACAATGTGTTTGGCCGACTGGGTGCCCAATCCCCAGTCAGCTCCACAGATCCCCCCCCACCAAAAGGTTACTGAGAGCTACGCTGGGAGCCCACCCCAGTGTGGCAAAAGCTGGAATGGCCGACAGGGGTGCCCAATCCCCGTCGGCTCCACTGTCCCCCCAAAGCTTTCCAGCTGCCATGCTGGGAGCCCACCCCAGCGTGGCAAACGTCTGGCATAGTGTAATTGCCATGCTGGGAGCCCACCCCAGCATGGCAAACGCCCCGCAGTAATAAAAAACAAACCTGAAAACACAAAACGGTCCATCGCAGTCTCCCTGCCCCATCCCCCACCCGCGCCCACCCTCTGCACACCCTGCCCCCACAACTCTCACCTCACCTCATGCTTACCTCCGGAGCTCAGTGCGACAATCTTTGGTGGACCGGGAACACGTCTGCACTCTTCAAAGCCGACCGCAAACTGAGGAAATGCCGGTAAGCTGTATAATGTAATGAATAGATTTTTTTCAACTTTGCTGCATATCTCAGGCATTTTTTTGAATTTTAGCACCAAATTTTCAACATGGGGTTTTTGGGACCCCTTCTAATGAATTCTGTCACTGTCATGGCCTTAACGGGGCCCGAAGGGTGATTTCACGGTCATTGCATGAAATCATCTTTCGGGACTGATTAACAAAATGACAGTGCCAGTGTTCATAATAAGGTGGTCTCTCAAAAGCCTATGTTGAAAATTTGGTGAAAAAATTCCTAAAAATGACTGTTTTACGAGCGTCCGTTGCACTGTTCCTACGCACGCTCATAAGTTCGCGAATTTTCAATATTTTCACTCTGGATTTTCAACATTGTCATTTGACCACAACTTATGAGTAGTATAGCTGTCAGTTACATTCACCCAAATGTGTGCTTCCGCGCATGTAGCGCACAATGGCGCAGTCGGTGTGCGAAATCAATGTTTGGGACACATTAAGAAAATCACAGTGACACTGTTCATTAGCAGACATGTTAAAATGGCGATGTTAAAAATTTGGTGAAAAAATTCCCTCAAATGACTATTTTACGAGCATGCGTTGTGCTGTTCCTATGCACGCTCGTAAGTTCGTGAATTTTCAATATTTTTGCTCCATATTTTCAACATTGCCATTTTACCACATCTCCTTATGAGCAGTACAGCTATCATTTCTCACTTCTCACCCAAAATGTGTTTCCGTGCATATAGCGTACAATGGCGCAGTCGGTGAGCGAACTCAATGTATGGGACACATTAAAAAAAATCACAGTCACACTGTTCATGAGCAGAAGTGTTAAAATGGCTATGTTAAAAATTTGGTGAAAAAATTCCTAAAAAAGACTGTTTTACGAGCATTTGTTGCGCTGATCCTACGCACGCCTTAAGTTCACAAATTTTCAATATTTTCACTCCAGATTTTCAGCATTGCCATTTTACCACACCTCCTTATGAGCAGTACAGCTGTCATTTTTCACATCTCGCCCAAAACATGTTTCTGCCCATGTAGTGCACAATGGTGCAGTCAGTGTGTGAAATCAATGTATGGGACACATTAAGAAAATCACAGTGACAGTGTTCATGAGCAGAGGTCTTAAAATGGCTATTTTGAAAATTTGGTGAAAAACTCCTAAGCAGTTTCCATGCACCCTTGTAAGTTCATGACTTTGTAATATTTTCAGTCCAGAATTTCACCAGTGGCATTTTTCCACACTTCCTAATGAACAGTACAGCTGTCATTTTTCACAACATGGCCGAAATGTGTTTTCACACTTTCAGCACAGAAACGCGTGGTCGCTGTGGGAAATCATTGTTCGGGTCAGATAAAGAAAATCACAGTGACACTGTTCATGACCGTGGTGACAATCTGCTGTAAACAATTCCCAAACTAATTACATTACGGGTGCACGTTGCAGTTTCTACGCACGCTCATGACTTCACCAGTTTTTTTAATATTTTCACTGCAGATTTTCAACACTGCCATTTTTTATACCTTCCCATGAACAGTACAGCTGTCATTTTTCACATCCTGTTCAGAATGTGTTTTTGCACCTGCGGTGACAAATGCCGTAGTCGCTGTGCAAAAGCAGCTTTCAGCTAACAAACTGGTATTACCACTGTTCATGAGGTGGGGGGTCACAAAAAACCCATGTTGAAAATATGGAGAGAAAATACCAATGAATGCCTGAGGCGTTAGGGTTTCCAACCATAACACTCCACCCTGTAGAGAATGACAGGCATCAGGGCTGTGACTTGGGATTGTCACCTGCAATGCTCATACCATTCAACTGCCACCCACACCCTGCAGCCACTGAGAAGCATTGAGGTGTGCCTTGGACTCTTCAGTCCCAAAGTTCACCCCATTCTCCTATACCACACCCATCTCACAATATTTCCTGGTGGAATGGGGTGTGCATAAGGGCCAAAGACCCCAAGGCACACCGTGAGACTTGTCAGTGTCTGCACGGTAGGGTGTGGTGAAATGGCATGGCCGTTATGCCTGATGACCCAAAGGCACACCCCAATGCCTGTCACTATCTGCAGGGTGGTGGTGCGGTTGGCTTCAGTTCAGTACTTCACTGCCATTCCTATTATGCAGCTCTGTAACTCCTACACTACCAATGCCAATGCCAGCAAGCAAACATTCGGCATTGACAAATGCTTGTTTGTATATTAATATAAGAATTGCTTCATTCATAGAAGGGGCTAAGTTGTCTTGTGCTAACATATAATTAAATAAAATTCCTAAAACTGGTGCCAGAAATTCACTAAATGTTTTATAAAGGCCAGCTCCAAAGCCATCCGATCCTGGGGCTGCATCTTTACATAACCTATTAATAACTTGTTTTACTTCCTCTGTTGTGATTTGTCTGGAAAAGTTTTGCATATCACTATCTTGCATTTGGGGTAGGTTAAGTTGTGAAAAAAATCCTCCTCACATCTCACTTTGGGACACATGCCAAAAGAAGTTTCTACGTGATGTTCAACCAAACCCAGCATTTCAGCTGGTGTAGTGCAAATTTGGCCATTTGAGTTTTTTGGGCCAGAAACTATTCTATGTCCCACCCATTCTTTACATTCTTTAAAGGGATCTAAAGAACATTTTTTTAAGTTTGTGCTAAATCTCAATTCTTGTTCCAACTATTTTTCTCTATTATAATGGAAAATGTTCATTTGATCTTTAATAATCTTAATTTGTGGGCTATAACCTATTCTCTGCATTTCAGAAAGGGAAATAAGAGTCTGTAATTGTCCATGCAACTGCAACTAATATACTCTTTGTTTGCTACATCTCTTGATTTATTTTGGAATATTTTTTTCCAAGAGCCCTTTGTATCTTCCCACCAACATGTTAGGTCCTTGTAACAAGCTGTGACTGAAAGTCTTGCCGCCCATTCCCTCTCCCAGGCTTTCTTAACCCTGGATCTTCCAACAGGGTTTAATTTAAATGCCAGTTATTCTTTTTACAGCTGGGTGAATTACCCCAGCTCACATGGGCAGCAAGCAATTTGTGGTCAGAGAATTCCCATGCATTTGTAGTTACTTTATTCGAGATAAGTGTCTGAGATTAAAAAATGAAGTCTATTCTGGTGGATAGAGGACCTTTAAAGAAGGTATGTCCACCTGTTAAAAAATTAGATCTATATGAGTCTGATAAACTGGCCATGGATACAATATTCTGTAGTGCAAAAGTGTCACAAAACCATTCTTTTGTTTGAAGTCCCCTCTCTGCCTGGCCTAGCCCACAGTTAAAATCTCCAGCCCATACCACTAGCCTTGAAGTTTGCAAATAGGGCTGTATTTCTTTAAAGAGGACACCCTTTGTGCTTTAGTCTGAGGGACATAAACTGTGATCAGTCAGAATCTTTCTTGACAATAATTAGAATCCAGCATAAGGGCCCTACCTGGAAAAATATCTAGCAATCCAGAGACTGAAATCCCAGGCTTTGAAAAAAGAATGCCTACTCCATCACAACTGTCCTCTCCTACAGTCCAAAAAGAGGGTCCTTTAATTCAGTTATTAGCTTCCTGTCATAGCTCCTGGTGGGACTTGAGCCTAGTATCCTGTAAACACCAAATGTCACAAGGCAAGAGGTCTAGTGATAGGAATACCCCAGCTCTTTTCTTTTTCTTTTTAATACTGTTTACATTAATTGTGGAGATGGCTAATGAGTGCATGGTAGGAGGTGCACATGAGCTGAGTATACAGCAGAAGTGGCCAAGACCTTTCAGGAAGTTTTTGAACCCTTCCTGTGCCTAGTACGCTTGGCTATGGAATCCTCTCCTCCCCCATCTTCAGTATCAGAGGTGACATCTGTTGTCGTACAGGCAACAGAAGGGATGTCTGAGTCTTCATCCCCTGAGTCGCTCTACGGTTTTTCAACTGGCAAGGAGGTGTATCTATTTCCTGATTTCCATGGAGGAGCTTTCCCCTTATCTTTCTTTCCTTTCCTTTCTTTTCTTCCCTTTGGTTGTCCTTGATTTTAAAGTATTGCCTGGTCTGGACCTTTTTTTGAAATAACCGTTTTGAAGGGGTATCTATAGTGGGGGGGGGCATATCCACAATAGGTGCAATTTCAATAGTTGTAAGGGGGTATCTGTTACCTCAACTTGTCCCTCCTTCTCAGGGGCTTCCTCCATAGCAACAATAGTAACCTGCATTTGTGGTTGTTCCAGCCCCCAACTGGTGGATAGCCTTTTCCCCCAGTCTAGGTTATTTTCTACAGCCTGGTTCCTGGCAGTTTCTTCATCTTGCCTAGAACTCTTTTTGCTTGTGCCTGCTGTGCCATATTTGTAAGACCTTCATGAGAGGGTCAGTCTTCTCTATTATGTGAGGCCCATGGACACCTACTATAGGCATGCCCTATTTTTTTTGTACAAATTACATCTAAAGAGGTTTAAACAGTCAGCTGCAACATGCCCATATTCAAAACAGTGGTTGCAGTGAGAGATGTCACAAGCTGAACTTAAGTGGGAGCGAGCTCCACACTTAACACAAGCTTTGTGCTAACCAACTTGGAACAGGGAGCTCCTGTCTTTACCTAGGAAAAAGAAGTTAGGCAGATGAACTGGACCGTTGTTGGATGAAAAAAGTTTGATCCTGATTTTCCAGCCCCCATTCCAGATTTATTCATTATCCAGAATGGGGGCAGGTCTATTCAGGACCTCACATCTCTGTCTCAGCCAGAATAATATATCTTCGACATTGACTCCCTTGTTTTTGAACATTACTGTAATAACTTTGACAGCTGACTTAGTTAAGGGGACTGCTAAAAATGGAAGCCATAAGGGTGAATTTTTTAACTTATTATATTGAGATCAAAATCTGTCGAGACTAGTCATATTTTTAAAACTAATGTCAAAAGGATCATTTCCTACATGAATCACGGCAAAAATCTCAGATGAGAAAAATATCAGAGAACCTTTTAGCAGCATTTTTGTAATGTATAATCTGTCTGGCGAATCTTCTAGGCCACCTTTATATATTAAACGAACAGCGTTTCTTCTGGGGGCCAGCTCCCCAGTGTTATGAAACAAGTCAGCAAGTTTAAACATAGGTGCAAGCCATGCTCTTTGTTCAGGATTATTTAAGGATGTTTCAGCAGGACCAACACTTAGTTGTCCTTCTTGAAAAGGAGAATCCTGAGGACCTAGTGACTGAATGAATATCAGGTTCCTGTGTACCTTCAGTAGAGGTATGGTTCGTGATTGTACTGTTAATAACAGTTTGAGCTGTCTATAGTTTCTACTGCTGAAGCAACATTGTTTGTTAAGGTGGTCACCTTAACTGTATTTTGCTGAATCTCAGAGGTATACCTCTGTACCTTGGTATCCTTGGGATCTGGGTTCCATTGACCTTCCTGAGTATGCAATCAGCCTTCCCCTGCCAATGCATGTTCTGATGTCCAGGGAGTTTGGGGAGGGGGGCAGTGATTTGTTTAGAGCCAACATCATTATTTTCAGTCAAAGCAGTAATATTTGTGTTTATATTCTGAGAGAAAACACTGTTACCTCTGATGCTCCTTGAGCTGTTTCTGAGTCATTAAAGTCTGGTATTTTTTTTTTGCTTGCTGCTGCCGAGGGCCAAGTCTATGACGACTTAAGACCTCTTGCTAATTCCTTTGTGGGAGACTACATGGCTCTGGGCACATGGGCACAGCTTCGTTTTCACTGCCAACTGCACTCAATGTTTGCAGACTCTCCACGCCTGGTGCAGAGACTTGAATTACCAAGGCGTGAGTCACTGGAGTTTCAGTTGCGCTTGCTGTATTTCTTTCCAGTTGATTGTCAAAGACAGCCGGTGAGGTTGTCACACTGTTATCGGTGCTCCACTGAGCTGCATGGAGCTTCTCCTGCAATTCAAACTTTTTTTTCCAAGTATAAACATTTTTCTTGAGCCAAGAGGAGTTACAAATGTTCCGTTTCATCCAAAACAGTAGCACTTACCGGCATTATGGGAAGTTTAGTCATGTTATCCCTGAGGTCTGTTGCATTCTGTAGGACTTCCATAGAGTCAAATATTTCTTGCCTGTGCTATCTTCCTGGAATTCTTGGACCAGCACTGCATTTTCGACAGCCTCTAAACTTGTCAGGCTAGGGGAGGAGGCCTGCTCCCCAGGTTCAGTAGCATTCATCTTCTCCTCTGCTTCCAGCAGAGTGGTCATCTTGGGCAGTGGCACACGTGTTCCCCTACTGGCTAGTAGGAGAATTTTCCTGGTGTACTGGCCAAATTTCCACCATTCACTAAAAATACCACCAACAGCTTAATCTGGTTCAAGGACAGTTGGCATTCATCTGTATCCCCTCCCCTGGGTTGTGCCTGAAAATAAGCAGAATCTGTCTAGTGCACTTACCTGGTAAACAAAAACTAAATAAATAAATATGGGTGACAGGCATATAACAGGGGAAAATGTCATTACAAAATAAATTGCTGCCATCAAATGCAGTACTTGTTTTAGATACCAGAGCAGCTGAGGGCTTAAACATTGTTCATTATATTGAGGCGTTATAGAAGTAGTACTGTCTGTTGGGATAGTCATCTTGTAGATTACTTGTTTGTTATTGCAAATAATTTATTGTGATTGTGAGGAGTGCTGTTACTCCAGTGAAAAAAAAATGAGTGCCCAACAGTGATCCAACACCATAAAGAATTTAGTAATTTACTTATGTCAATTCAATGCCATAATAAATTATGACTTTGAGTGCTACTAGCATGCTATCTCTTTAGTGGATCAGCCTCCCAATTTATCAGCCTATCTTTTACTACTTTTCTAACCTTATCTTCCTATACATCTCTAGATCTTAGTTTAATGGGTGTAAGCAACAACAGTGTGAAAAAATGCTTGTGCAGCTTGTTGGTATCTGAAGGCTAGTTGAATCACTGGATGTTGGCTGCTATTTGTAGTTATTTTGGCCATTTACACTCTCTGTCTCCTGAGGGACCACCACCCTTTCGGTTACCAGGAAGGCAAAGGAACCCTTTGATGAGGGTTACTCTGTTAGAGATGTCATAGGAATGTGATTCCTTTGCTAAAGGTACCATAGGAAGGTATGCCGACTATACGGCAATACCATTACAGTGAGCACATCGATATCAACAGTTCACTGTAATGGTCAGCCCAAGACCCCAGCACTCTGTATCCTGATTCTGCACCCCCTTCCCAATTCAACTCTGACTCAGAGTTAGAATCCTATTGATCGGTGGATTCGGGGGGCAAAGATCCCCGACAGAAAAGAAAAAATTACTCACCTTAGTAATTATGTTTCTTCTAGTGGAGTCTTGCTGTATGCTGACTATTGCAGTTAGCTCCAGCACTTGAACTGCCCCAGAGAGAGAGAAGGGTTAAAATTCTATGCAAGGCATAGAATGGTGAACTTGAGCTCGGTTGAAAACTCTGTCTGCTGCACTTTGAAACCCAACCATCAGATTCTTATGAGCTAAAACTCACTGACTTTAAAAAGAAAATGTGGAAATTGTAAAATTTCTACTAGCCAACTGGCAACAAAGGTTTTGGATTCCTAAAAGACTCAAGTCGGGAAACCCAAAAACCAAAAACCAGGCAATAAAACATAAAAATGATTAACTACTCAACACAAAGCACCCAAAACAACAGAAAGTTGGCTGAAGACTCCCTTGGGGTGCAACACTGCACCTGCCCACCCACTTCCCAAAAATGGGTTCTGAGAGGGGAGGCAGGGAGGGAGGTCAGAATACAGCAAGACTCCATTAGAAGAAACATAATTACTAAGGTGAGTAATTTTTTCTTCAAACAACATGAAGTCTTGCTGTATTCTGACTATTGCAGACTTCCAAGCAGTATCTCCAAGAAGGAGGGACATAACCTACTTTGGGAATAGGCTCTGAAGAACTGCTGTGCCAAACCTAGCATCACTCCTAGCCTGGATATCCAGAGACCAATGCTTGGTGAAGGTATGAACTGTTTTCCAGGTGGCTGCTTTGCAAATTCCTAACAAAGGAATATCCCTGGCCACGGCTAGAGATGCAGCTGTACCTCTAGTGGAATGAGCCCTCAGGCCTGAGGGTGGAATTTTTTCCTAGTTTCTCATAGCAGAATTGGATACAGGACACCATCCACCTGGCAGTAGTTCTCTTGGTGGCAGGTTTGCCCTTACCTACTTCCCCATAAGTGAGGAACAACTGGAGAGAGTCAAACCTGTGACCCTTTGTATGTTCTATGTAGTAACTAAGGGCTCTTTTAACATCTAAACTGTGTAACCTCCCCTCTCCTGAGGAAGTATGATCAGTGAAGAACACAGGAAGAGACATGGACTGGTTTAAATGGAAATCAGAAACCACTTTGGGTAAGAATCTTCTATTGGTTCTAAGGACCACCTTATCTCTATGGAATGAAATGAAGTCAGGTTCAACTGACAGAGCTGCAATTCACTGATATGTCTGGCAGAGGTAACAGCAACCAAAAACACAGTTTTCCAAGACAAGTACATGAGCTCTGCTGAGGACATAGGGTCAAAAGGGGGTTGCATAAGCTGAGCAATGCAAACATTCAAATCCCAGGCAGGAGCAGGATTCCTAAAGGGGGATTGGTATGAAGCAATCCTTTGAGAAATGTACAGAATACAGGGTGAGATGACAAAGAGGAAGGCTTCCCCACTGACAGAAAAGCAGAAACAGCAGAAAAATGCACTTTGAGAGTAGCTGGTCTGAGGCCTAGGCCATTAAGGTGAACCATATAATCCAGAACTGTAGACAATTCAGCAATGTCTGGGGAAATATGCTTCTTGGAACACCAAATGCTGAATCTTTTCCATTTGGAGTTGTAAGTTTTTCTGGTGGCAGGCTTCTGAAAGGCTTTGAGGATGTCCATAACCCCTTGGGACAGATGCAAATCTGCAAACTCTGACTCTTCAAGAGCCATGCCTTGAGATTGAGAGACTGAACATTGGGGTACCAAATTCTCCCCTGAAAGGAGGTGAACAGGTTGTAATTCCTGGGAAGAGACAGGGGAAGATGGACTGCTAGAGACAGCAACAAGGGGTACCAAGGCTGTCTGGCCCAGTCTGGGGCAATCAGAATCACTTTGCAAGGTTGTGACCCTACCTTGACTAGAACCTTGAACAGTAGAGGGAAGGGAGGGAAGGCATATAGAAATTTCCCTTCCCAGTTCAAGATCAGAGCATCCAGAGGGACTGAGCCCAAGACTGGGAGTCTGCAGCAAAACAGAGGAAGTTGGTGATTGTCTGGGGCTGCAAAGAGATCTATCTCTGGAGTGCCCCACCTTGAAAAAATCACTTTCAACACCTGAGGGTCCAGGGACCATTCGTGATGTCCCTGGGAAATCCTGCTTACTGCGTCTGCTAACACATTGCCCTTCCCTGGGATATGGACTGCTGCCAGAGAGGTCTGTAGGGAATAAGCCAGGGACCATATTTTCATGGCTTCCATGCACAAGGCCATAGACCAAGTGCCTCCCTGCTTGTTGATATACCACATGGTGGTGGTGTTGTCTGTCCTGACCTGAACTACCTTGTTCTGTACTGACTGAGAGAAAGCTCACAGGGCCAAAAGTACTGCCTTCAGCTCCAGGATGTTGATATGAAGAAGGGATTCCTGAGGGGGCCACAGTCCCTGGGCTGTGAGAGCCCCCAGATGGGCTCCCCACCCCAATAGGGAAGTATCTGTGGTAAGGACCATAGAGTGAGTCTGAGTGATGAATTGAATTCCCTGCCTCAGATTGTCCAGATCCTGCCACCATTGAAGGGCCTGGACTAGAGTCTGAGTAACCGGAACCAATTTGGTAAAGGATCTTTCCTTTGGGACCAAAAAGCCCTCGGATGGAACTGAATGTCTCTCATCTGAAACCTGGCTCCTTGGACCACTGCTGTGGAAGCTGCCATGTGGCCCAAAAGCTGAAGAAAATGCCTTGCTGGTCGAGAGACCAGAGGGAGGAAGGAAGAGGCCAGCTGTGAAATAGCTGTTGCCCTTTTCAGAGGGAGGAAATCTCTTGCCTTGACCATATCCAGCTCTGCTCCTATTAAAGTGAGAAGCTGTACAGGCTCAAGAACTGACTTGGGAAGACTGAGAAGGAACCCCAGGGAAGTTAAAACTTGTTGGGTCACCTGCAGATCTGACTTGACTTGGTCTGGGGACTGGCCCACGATGAGCCAATAGTTCAGATATGGAAAGATTGGAATTATTTTTCTTCTTGAAAGGGCCACCACTACTGCTAGGCACTTTGTGAACAACCTTGGGGCTGAAGTTAGGCCAAAGGGCATTGCACTGAACTGGTAATGGCCTGAGGGCAATCTGAACCTGAGGTATTTTCTGTGGGAGCACCTGATGGGAATGTGAAAATAGGCATCCTTGAGGTCCAGGGAGACTAGACAGTCTCCTGGCCTTAGAGAGGGAAGAATTGTTCCCAGAGTCACCATTTTGAATTTTGGCTTTAAAAGATGTTTGTTCAGGTATCTCAAATCTAGGATGGGTCCCACTTCCCTGTCTTTTTTGGGGGAAGGAAGTACCTGGAGTACAGCCCTTTGCCCCTGTAAGGGGTAGGAACTCTCTCTATGGCTCTTAAGGTCAGTAGAGATGAAACCTCTGCCTCTAGAGCAAGAGTTTCTGATATATTTGCAGGTGGAAAGAATCTGGGTCTCATTTTTGGGAACATTTTTGAAACTGAGAACCAGTCCCTGGCTTACTACCTCCAGGACTCACTTGTCTGAGATAACAGACATTCAATCCTGGACAAAGAAAGCCAGCCTGCCTCCTACCAGAATGGGGGAGTCAACCCAGGCTGACACATCAGGGTGTCTGCTTGGCAGGAGCCTTAGGCTGAGGGGTGGATGCAGCCCTGCTCATCCCCCTTTGCCTCTCCCTCTAAAGATCCCCTTTTGAGAAAAGGGAGACGAGGCCTGAGCTTGGTAAAAAGGCCTGTGGAAAGGCCTGCCCCACCTCTAGCTTGCTGCCTTTGAAGAGTTGCCTGCCTCTCCTTGGCCTGGGCACTCCTATAAGTGGTCCTGTACTCATTCATTTTCTTCATATAATTCTCTGTCTGCTCCCCAAACAGAGAATTGCCCACTACAGGGAAATCCATGGCCTTAGCCTGGGTGTCCTGTGAGAGGCTAGTACATCTGAGCCAAGCCATCCTCTGAAGAGCCACAGATGTGGCCATGACTCTTGATGACACATCACTGAAGTCCACAGCAGCACATTTGATGCCTAAATCCCATTAGCAGCAACCTCCTCCAGCTCCTTGGCTAGCTGGGGGGGAAGTCTACTTAGCTAGTGCCAGTACAGTATCCCACCTGGACTTCTGGTACCTGGCTGTATAGCTCATATAGTTAGCCTGCCTGAGTCCCAGAGATGATGCCATGTACTGTTTCTTTGCCATGGCATCTATCTTCCTGGAGTCTTTGTTGGGGGTGTGAAGCCAAGGGAATATTTGCCTTGTCACAGGCTGCAGTCTGCACTACTCCAACATGGCTGCATTGCTGATAGAAAAACTCCATATCCGAGCCTGGTAAGGTGTACCTCTTGTCCATTCTTCTGTCAACAGGAGGTACAGAGTTAGGAGACCTTAGAATTTTTTGTGTCTGTTTCCCAAAGGACTTGTGGAGGGGGAATAGACAGTTTCTTAGACTCTGGGATGTCCATCATCTCAACAAAATCAGGCTTCTCCTGATCTTCCACAGCCTCCTCCATGGGAAGCTGGCAGGTTTCAGCCACCTTTCTGTTAAACAGATAGTGGGGAGGGGACTCAGAAAGCCTAGGAGGGGAAACACCAGAAGGTCTGTCTGGGGAGATATCCGGTTCCACAGGCGCATCCAGACCTTCATCATCATCACCATCCTCTTCAAAATCCCCCTCCTCTTCAAACTCTGGTTCATAAAAGTCTTCAGGAGAATAATCTTGAACCGGGGGAACCGACCGAACCAAGCCCCTGCCAGAAGGTGCCAGATTGGTCAGAACTGGATGAAGTGATTCAATAATCTGAATAGCTCTGGCTATCTCTTCGGCAGTTGGAATATGAAAGTCTGGATCTGAACCGGCTGATTGATCTTTGTGCTTTCTTTTTGTAGGAACCGATCCCTCAGAATCGGCTCTCCTCTTGCCCGAACAAGTATCACCCTGGTCAGAGGGCACTCCTTCTGGTTTGGTGGGAACTGAACTGGGCTGGCCTTCCGGGTCAGTGGATTTCTCAGCCTCTTTATCCCTAAGTCTACCTAACCTTTTTTCCAAGGAGACTTAGGGAAATTCTTGCAGACTCGGCAGTCTAAATTGAGGTGGTCAAACCCCAGACAGTAAACACAGGTGGTGTAGGGATTGGCCTTGGCAAAGACCTCCCCACACACACTGCAGTGTTGAAACCCAGTGGGCCTGTTTTTTTTCTTGGATTTCTCAGACATGGTCAACCTAACAAGCTTACCCTTTGTTCGGCAACTGCCAGGCAAGACTCCCCTATCGGTTTCTCACCGTGTTACAGGTGTTGGAAAAAAATGTTCAAATCACGTTTTTTTTTTAAACTGATACAGACCCATAACCACACACTAAAATTTTACACAAAAAATCTACCAAAGGATTGGGTCAGCCGAACCGACCAAAAAATACAGTTTTTACAATTTCCAAAAAACTACCTAAGTACTTATAGTACCGCAGACAGAGTCCTGAACTGACAAGTGGACTAAATACGGAATAATTTCAGATTAACCAACACTTTTTGAACCGAGCAAGGGAGAAATCTCCAGAGCGACTGTTCAGTGAGGCATAGTAAAGAATCTGACGGTTGGGTTTCAAAGTGCAGCAAACAGAGTTTTCAACTGAGCTCGAGCTCAATGTTCTCTGCCTTGCATAGAATTTTAACCCTTCTCTCTCTGGGGCAGTTCAAGTGCTGGAGCTAACTGCAATAGTCAGAATACAGCAAGACTTCATGTTGTTTGAAATAACCAGGGCCTCCTGCCAGAATTATGTCAACCGCAACTTGCAGGTTACATAAACCCATCTCTGTAATGTCAGTCAACAACATAGTTGTCAAACTGGCATTGCAAAGCTCAATAAGAAGGAGCCTAAATAGAGAAGCAAGCCCCTAGGGAGAGCAGGGAATGATGGAATCACTTCTGAATGAAAGAATTGTTCAGTACCTAGAGTCCAGCGGGGCACAGGACCCAAGGCAGCATGGATTCACAGCGGGAAGGTTATGTAAGACAAATCTAATAGATTTCTTTGACTGGGTGACCAAAGTAGTAGACCAGGAAGGGGCTGTGGACATGTCCTACCTAGACTTTATGCTAAGCAAAGATTGGAAATAACAGCCCGCTCACCCAGAAATTCTTCAATATAAAATAATTTTATTTGCATAACATCCAGACTAACAATGTCCTACATTTCGGGAATACCCTTCAGCAGGGAGTCTGGTTCTAATAATAAAAACATATATAACACAATATTATTTACAATTTAACATCCATGCTGTCTACTTCTAATGCTGGGAAGGGGCATATAACAACAACACTTACATCAAGTTGTATTCTTTCTTTCTTTCTTTCTTTCTTTCTTTCTTTCTTTCTTTCTCTTTCTTTCTTTCTTTCTTTCTTTTCTTTCATTTTAGATTTACCATCAATCTACTTTATTGTTTGTGCTTCCTAAAATAAGCAAACACATTATCTACTCAATATTTATCATTTTCTATTATGTTTATCATTTCAAAAAATATATGTTTTTAAAATAATTTGTGATGTATAAAAACAATTTATACCCTTAGGTGTTGTATCATTTCATATTTTGAAAATGTATCCTGTCTTTAAATTGCTCCGGCAAACAAAATATATGAATTTACCAATCAAACATTTTTTTAAATTATTTATCTGATTTCTTTTAAATTAAGCATCCTGTTACTTCAACAAGTAGTTTAAAGGGTAGTGTGACCTGTATCTTGTAATGTGTTTCAACAGCCTTCATTTCTATTCTTAGCAGCTCTTTCTAAGAGAGTACATCATACTTGTTCATTTAAAATTTAGTAAGTATCACTATCCTGAAACGCATATATCTAGACATGTTTCCTTTATCACGGGAAAAGACTGCTTCACCGTGTAAAATTTATAAGGCTGTAAACATCTAATGCAAACAATGTTATTCTCTTTACCAGCTCAACACTCCTTAACTTGTCTTTCATAAGCAAATGCAGGTTTAACACTCAAAACTTAAATTCTCTAACAACTCTCTCTTTACATTTTATGCATGTATTCTGCAAAGAAATACAAAATCACACATACCCCTATAATGCAAAGCACCATGGGCTGTATATGCAAATCACCACAGAATATTATGCTGGTTCAACTTTAAGCAGGTTCAACTTTAAGCAGAAATGCATGGTACCAAAAGGTCTCTCACACAGTCTGCAAAGGGTGCTAACAGAAGACCCATACATGTGTTTCATCCTACCAGGACTCATCAATGTGCCTCGTCTGTGTGACACCCCAATGGAATGAACCAGCTACCCTAAGATCTGGGTTATGTTGTGGTGAACCCAATAAAAACAAAAAACAAGCTAAAAGACAAAGAACCTCGGTGCGCAAGCACTGAGGCAATGGTTACCCCAAAGGACACTGGCCGGGAAGCCAAGTTTCAAAGAAATACAAAATCACACATTCTCTTGTATTCTGCAATACCTGTGTTCCATGCTAACTCCACAAGTTCTCTTACATTTAAATCTGTTCAAATTATGTTTGCTTAGTTGTTTGCTGCCACCTCACTGCTTATTTATAACAAACTTCCCACTTCTTTACAAAGTTCCTTTCCTAAGTTTCAAAGCAACTAAACAAATGCTAGACATTATGTATCAAGAAGTATTGACCTTTAGTGAGTGCATCTCTTTCAAACGGGAAGAAACCGAACTCCTAGTGTTGCTGTTATTTATACCCCCTCCCCTGCAACAAAATCTGGCAGTGTTACACCCATTGGATCCCAGTGGAAACAAATGTGTGTATGTGAGCATACATATATATATATATATATACTCACTTGCCTGCCAGACCAGCTTTGCAGCGGCACCTACTGTTGGGAGGTGTCTGTTGCAGAATATTTTTTTTAAAATTTAAAGAAGAACTTACAGTATATAAGTTTAATACATGTCCAAATCAAATGCTAAGTGCTTTCTTTAACACTGGATCTTGTAAAAGATTTCCTATCAAGAAGTCACATTCCAAACTTTATAATTGATTGTGCACCTCTCTTGAGTTCCACAGTTCGAGCCCCCGGCCCCCGGGCCACTAAATGAAGCCAATTTTGTCCAATAAAAGAATGAAGCAGTGCATTTATCTCATTTTAAACTACCTTAATTCATGAGTCTTAACTGTGATATTTTGATTATACATGGCAAAGCAAACAAACTTATAAGAAGTCGTAATTCAAGAAGGAATCTTACATGGACCTTAACTTAATGCTTTTTTCTTGAAGCCACAGTGTCACTCCATGGGATGTTTAATACATACTTCCATGTGTCCCCGAACATATATATGGGTTTAAAGACCCAGAATATCAAAAAATAGTTTTACTTTTCTTTTAGCTTGAACTGAATATTATCAGTTGAATGAATGGATTTATATTCTCACAAAATAGGTTGCCAGTCAATCATCTCATTCATGCCAAATCTAGAATGTGTGGCTCTAAACAAATCAATGTAGAAGGCTTCTCTGTAAAGCAATTTCTGATTATAATCCCCCCTTATCTATTTTTTACTACTTTTTCAATTCCAAAAAATCTAAAAGTAGGTAATTGATATCCAGCTTCTAAAAAGTGTCTTGCCCTAGGGGAAGTTAGGTCTTTATTCCTTATATAACCTCTATGCTCCCCTATCCTTTGTTTCAACTGTCATTTAGTTTTACTAATGTAGATGCGGTCACAGGGATATTTTACTACATAAATTACTCCCATTGTCTGGCATGTAATAAAGTCCTTAGTCTCTATGTCTGTATCTCTTCCTACATTTCTGATTATTTTTATTTTTTGAGTGTTACTACAATGTACATATCTACCACAAGGGTAGTTTTCCTTTAAATCTTCACTTGTAAAGTATGTGCTTTGTCTTTGTAGTGGTATAATATATTCTGTGTGCACAAGTTTTCTTGAAGTGAATGGACTTTTTTTGCTACTATCTGTGGGCCAGCTCCAAATGCTCATTCCCCTAAATGTGTGGACTTTAGGACAGTCCAATGCTTTTTTATTGTTTTCTTATTGTCAAAAAATGTATACTTGTACTTCAAAGTCAACATTATTTTTTTTATTTTCCACAGTTTCCACTGATTCAGGTTCAGATGGTATTAATGTCTCCCTCTATTTTTGTTGCATTTTCATTTTAGCCTCAAATAGAGTTTTGTCATTATAACATCTTTCCTTGAATCACATTTCCATCTATTGCACAGATTCTTCCAGGACTTTCTGTAATGAACAATTTCATTTTACCCTTAGAAATTGGCTATAGGTATTGATTCAACTAGAGTTTCTGGGTGGAAACTATCTGCTTGTAAGATAGTGTTTCTGTCTCTATCTTTCCTAAAAAGTTTAATGCATATTTTACTTACATGTTTAAAAATCATGATGTCCAGGAAATAAATTTCTTGTCTGTCATGGGTTCATTGTAAACCTTAAATGGTCATTTCTTGTGTTCAAAAAACTATGAAACAATGTTGAATCTTCTTCACTACCTTGCCAAATAACTGCCACATCATCTATGAAACATTTCCACAGAATTATCTTGTCCCAGAACTGATTATTGTTATATATAAATTGTTCCTCAAAATCATTCATGTACAAGTTAGCATACAATGGGGCCATGCCAGACCCCATCACAGTGCCTCTCACTTGTACAAAACAATTATTTATTTATAAAATGTTGTTTTTCAAACTTAAAATTATTTTGATTTAAGACTTCCTTTGCAAATTTTAACAATAATTCATTTGGAGGTTTTGCATGTTCCCATTCTCTTTCCGATGTATTTTTCAATATGTCCACCCCTTTGTCATGGGGGATGGAAGTATACAAATTTTTTGCATCACATGTGACCAAAATAAGGTTTTCCATCTTCAAATCATGCATGTTTAGATCTGCTAAAATGGGCAAAAAGTGGGTTGTGTCTTTAAGGTATGAATCTGTTTGCTCTGCATATTTTCTAATGTGAAAATCCAGATTAATGCACAATGGTTCCAAGATGGAGCCTACCCCAGACACAATAGGTCTGCCAGGTGGATTTATGGGGTCTTTGTGCATCTTTGGTAATGTATAAAAGACAGGAATAAATGGAAATTTTCTTAATAAAGTTCTATGTTCCCAATCAGATATCCAGCTCTGCTCCAGTGCATTGTCCAGTAATCCTCCTATCAGACTACTTATTTCTTGTGTTAGATCATGTGTTATTCTAAGGTAGTTCCTGTCATTATCTGGTAAGTCTAAACATTTTTGTTTGTATTTTAAATAATCTCCTAGCACAATCTCACCACCCTAGTCAGCTTTCTTGATTATAATAGCATGATCATTTTCTAAATTTCTTAAAGCTCCAAATTCTTTTGGAGTCATGTTCAATTTTTATCTTCTGACCATGTTTTTCTCTTTCTTCAACAAATATTCTACATGTTTACTGACTAAACATACAGTATGTAGGATTCTGTCTCCTGTGGGATGGTGTCTGGAGGTAAGAACTGTGACTTAAGTTGTAAACATTGACTCAACATTATTTTTTTTTGTTTTTTTTTCTTCCTGACTCTGTATTGGAGTTGTATAATTTTCAAAAAAGTATTTTAACCTAAGTTTTCTGAAAAATTTGTTTAGTTCTAGTTTGATCTTGAAATCATTGATCTTTTTAAGTGGGCAAAAGTAAAGGCCCCTCCCAGAAGACTTACTTCATCAGTTGTTAATACTCTGTTAGACAGATTAAACATATTTTCACCTGAGACCTTGTTTTTACTTCTGATGTTGTTTCTTTTGTTTTGTTTCCTTTCTTTCTTGTGCCTGGTTCTACAGGCAGTTCTGTTCATCCTTGTACTAATCCTGAATCACCTTCTCCTGGGTCTAGTCCTCCCTTTTCCATGTCCATTCTGGTATACTGATACCCATGATTATGTCCCCATCATTTTCTCCATGTCTCCCTGCCCCTCAACCAGCCTCTCCATAAAAAATGTCCTCCTCTATTATATCTTGATTGTTCTCCTTCAGTGTCACTGCTGGATGAATACAGTGCTGCATCAGAATCTACATTATAGACGTAATTACTTCCTGGGGCATTCTGTTTATCATTAAACCAACTGTAATCTTTGCTATACTGATAATCTTTTAAATCCCTTTTAAATTGAAAGATTTTGGAGGCCCTAATCTCACTCTCATAGTCTTCCAGTTGTTTACTGATTTTTCTCAAAAATTCATTATATGCTTCCAGAAAAAAAATATTTATGACCTCTTTCTGTAAAGTACCAATTTCTTTATCAATTTTAAAAAATTCTTTTGTTAGAGCATCAACCAAAATTAATAAAAAATCTCTAGAGCAGCAATTCTTGGCTCCATCCCAATTCTGCTCTAATTCTGTTGTAGTGAAACCAAGATTGGGCTCAACCAGGATCCATAGGCCCCTTGGGATTCTCTCCTGTTTCTGATATTCAGTCAAGGTTAGAGCATGCCAATTCAACCTTAACTGATGCTGTTTGTTAAATTCAAAATCATTTGTTGCTGTTCTAGAAGACACTGGGCCTGGAAACTGTCTTGGTTTATAATTATCTGGAATTCTCTGTTCTTCAGAGTCACTAATTATTCTAGGTAAAGACCTATTATTGGTCAATTTATCTAGTTCCTCAAACTCACTCATTCTGCAAGTACATTCACAATATAATGGGGGGTGGAGGATAGGAGTAAAAAGTCCCAGAGAAAAGGGCCTTTGTTGTCAACTCTATATTTGTGTAACAACAAACTTATTAACTGTACACTATACACATGATTATATACTTTAACATCAAAAACTCTGTTCATTTCTTTGCTTTTTTGTAATCCATCTGGAGTAATAAAGGACTGGTCTCAGATGTAAATAGCCAACACTGTGAACAGAGTAGATTGGCTCACTGTGTCCATAAAGGGTTCCCAAGTCAATATAACCTCCAAGAGGCACCAAAATGTTAATATTCTTTTTATGTTACTCTGTTAGAAACCTTAATGATCCAGTGCCTTTCAGAAATGTTCAGTTTTTCTTTTATGTTGGTAATTCTTTTATGTTCGTATCTTCCATCTTGTTCAATATAGAATCCCTTGATCTAGCCCCTTGGAAAAGCACCTAGCCAAGTGCTTGTGAAATCAGGATAAAGACCAAAAACTCTAATCCAGCCAAATCTCAGAGAAGTAGACAAAAAGAAAAGCATGCTTGGGGGGGCATAGTCCAATCAACAGCTGAAGCACACTAAGCAAAGGTTGGAAATAATGGCCCACTCTCCCAGAAATTCTTCAATACAAAATAATTTTATTTTCATAACATCCAGACCAACAATGTCCTATGTTTTAGGAAAATCCTTCATCAGGGAGTCTGGTTCTAATAAAAAAACACATATATAACACAATATTATTTACAATTTAACATCTATGTCATTTCAGATGAATCTAATAGATTTCTTTGACTGGGTGACCAAAGTAGTAGACCAAAGAGTGGCTGTGGAAATGGCCTACCTAGACTTTAGCAAGGTATTTGACACAGTCCCATACAAGAGATTATTATACAAGTCAGCCAACCTTGGAGTGGGTCCCAAGATGGTAGCCTGGGTTTAAATTGTCTGGACAACAGGATGCAGAGGGTAATACTAAACAGAGTACACTCTGAAGAAAAGGGGGTTACTAGCGGAGTACCAAAGGGTTCAGTACTGGGACCAGTCCTCTTTAATGTCTTTATAAGTGACAGTGCAGAGGGACTGGGAGGAAAAGTATGTCTCTTTGCAGATGACACACAGATCTGCAACAGGGTTGATACAGAAGGTGGGATGGAAAGGATGAGAAGGGACTTGGCAAGGTTGGAGGAGTGGTCAAATGTATGGCAGCTTAGATTCAGTGCAAAGAAGTGCAAAGTAATGCACCTGGGGAACAAAAACCATGGGGAAGAGTACACAATGGCAGGGGGGAGGTACTAACAACAACAAAAATGGAAAGGGACCCGGAGGTAGTCATATCAGATGACCTGAAGGTGGGCAAGCAATATGAGAAGGCAGTAAGAAGGGCTGGTGGGATACTAAGATGCACAGGGAGAGGCATCACCAGTAGAAAACAAGAAGTTGTTATCCCTCTGTACAGACAGTTGGTGAGACCCCATCTGGAGTACTGTGTGCAGTTCTGGAGACCCCATCTCCGCAAAGACATAGACAGGATGGAGGCTGTCTAGAGGAGGACAATCAAAATGGTGCAAGGTGTGCACCAGAAGACATACAAAGAGAGATTAAAGGAGCTTAATATGTATGCTCTTGAGGAAAGGAGGGAGAGGGGAGACATAATAGAAACTTTCAGGTACCTCAAGGGAATCAACAAAGTCCAAGAGGGTAGCATCTTTCAGAAAAAGAGATGTGCAAGAACAAGGGGACTCAATCTGAAGATACAGAGGGGACAGCTCAGAGGTAATGTGAGGAAGTATTTTTTCATGGAGAGGGTTGTGGATGCACGGAACGGCCTTTCTGAGAAGGTAGTGGTGTCAAAAACAGGGCGACTTCAAGAATTCATGGGACAGACTTAAGGCAATTCTAGTGGGAGGGGTAGGAGGACGTAGGCTGTTGGTTAACTAGGATCTGCAGCTTATCCATTAGGTAGGTAAATGGGTAGACTAGGTGGACCAAGCGATCCTTATCTGCCATCAAATTCTATGTTTCTATGTTTCTGCTAGTGGAGAAGGTTTGGATAGTAGGAGCAAAGAAAAGGAGCTTCTGAATGAGGCTGAAGGAAGCTGTTTTATATAGCCCAGGAAGGGGATGAAGCTGCTTGCTCCCACTTATCAGACGACAGACTTTGCCTTTTAATTTAATGGGCACATGTATCTACAGTGTGGAGTATTGCTTACACAACTTGTTGGTGGCTAAAGGCTACTTAAATGGTTTGATGTTGACTGTCATTTGTAGTTACTTTGGCCATTAACACTCCCTGTCACTTGAGAGACTGCCACCCAGTCAGGGTACTAGGAAAGCAAGGGAACCCTGTTGAACAAGGTTCCACCCCTAGAGGTGCCACAGGTACATGATTCCTTTGACTAAAAGTAGCACAGGAAACAGTGCAAAAGAACTGCATAGCAGTATTTATTTTTTTATTTAGTTTTTGTTGACAGGGTAAGTGCAATAGACAAATCCTGCCTATTTTCAGGCACGACCCGGAGGAGGGGAATACAGATGAATGCCAACTGACCTTGAATCAGATTAAGCTGTTGGTGGTATTTTTAGTGAATGAGGGAAATTTGTCCAGGACACCGGGGAAATTCCCTTACTCTTTCCGATAAGTGCCATGGGATCTTGTTTTAATATTTTGCAGTGAGAGTGCTGAAATATTTTCTTTTCTTTTTAAAGAGCCCTCTGGTGGTGAGAGAGCTTTGGGGTGATTTTATTCTATTGTTTTACTCTACTCACTGGTCGTGAGAGGACTGTGGGGAAAGGGATGTGTTATTATATATTTTAGTTTGAATTGTATGATTTGATTTTTATTTATATGTATTTTACTTTAAGAGTCTTCTCGCTGGGATTGACTTGATTTTCTTCAAGGTGGGGTTGGAAAGTTATGTTGGTTTAGTTTTGGAATATTTATTTAATTAGATTTATTTTGGGGTTTATTTGAATTTTTTAGAGTTATTATGTTGTTTTTAGAGGTTTTCTAGTGGCATGTGCCAGCCTACTACCCCCACGGTGGTGCACTATTCATCCTCCTTTCTTCACGCCCTCCACCCTTTTTATCTTCCCCCTCTCCATTATGATATATACCAACATTGCAGAGCATTGGGAATTGCTTGAAGGAGAGGGAGGAGGGTGGGGGCCGTTGAACCAGGGAGAATAGATGAGGGGAGCCTTCGTGTCAGGGTTGTTAGATCTAGAAGGCACCCTGGGGTGAAATGGAACCCAGACCTTGGTTTGCCATGTCTGGTGCCCATACCCAAGGGCACTACGGAATCTAGTAGGCAGATAGGCTTGACAGCCTCAGAGGTTTGTTCAGCTCGGGCAGAGTTATGCAATGCTAGGTCCGTCAGAAACAAGACTGGCATCATAGCCGATCTTGTTAGTTCAGCAGACTTAGCTTGCTTCACCGAGATCTGGTTGGATGAAAATCCAGGCCCCACATTGGAAGCTTTGACTCCAGTCAGGTATTCAGTGATACACCACCCGAGATTGAACGGCAGGGGTGGGGGGGGGTTGCACTCTGTTTTAAGACAGAATTGGGCCTCACGAGTGTGGTAGTGGGGGAGGCTGAGTCCTTTGAGTGCACAGTGGTAGCGGGTGTTGGCATTCGAATCGTACTCATCTGCCGTCCACCAGGATATGGGAAATGGTTCTTATAGGAAGTGGCAGACTTCATCGTTGACATGTCGTTTGAGTCACCCAGATTGATGGTTCTGGGTGACTTCAACACCTGGATTGATGATGAACTCTCGCAATTTGGCAATCACTTCCTCCAATTAATGATCTCTTTGGGCTTTACACAGTTGGTTTCCACTGCTACTCATAAATCTGGGCACTCTTTGGACTTAGTCTTTCTCCTAGGGATTGGTTTTTGATTTGGGGTGGAACCATTTGGTCAGACCACTACACCATGAGGTTCAATTTTAGTACCCCCTTGAGAAGGCCTGCCCCTGTGGAGATGGTGAGACATTGGTGAGCAGTAGTCCGGAGACCTTGGTGACAGCCTATAACAAGGCTGTTACATTGGCTCTGGATACTATTGCTCTTGTTTGTGTACACCCCCTTTCCCTTCGTGCCAAGGTGCCCTGGTTTGATGGGACATTGAGGGAGATGCAGAGACAGGGGCGAAGATTAGAACACTGCTGGTGCAGATCCGCCCTTGATGCTGACCGCCTTAGATTGACGGACCATTATTTTGTCTATCAATCTGCAATCTCCCATAAGAAGGCAGAATTCCTGTACAGGGAGATCGCAGTAGCCAGGAATTGACTGGCTCTGCTTTTTTGATCTGTGGACAGGCTGTGCAACCCAGCTTGTCTACAAGTTTGGAAAGCTTTTTCACAATTAGAGTGTGAGGAGCTCACTCGATTCCTCGCTAATAAAGTGGCCAACATCAGGGTGGATCTGCATCCAGCAGCTTCTAAGGGGGATGCTATTGAACAACATGAGTTCATGGTACCTCAGTTTTCTTGGTGTTCCTTCAGCAGACCTGATTTTGAGGATGTGTTGAGGATTATCCATGGTGTGCGCCCTACGAGCTATAGTTTGGATCCTGGACCGACTTCCCTAATATTGGGTTATAGTGACATCATCAGTCCAATCCTAGTGCAAATAGTCTGGTACTCCTTGGAATTGGGTGAGTTTCCTAGCTCCCTGAAAGATGCGGTGGTGACACCCCTCTTGAAGAAAGCTACCTTGGACCCTGACTGTTTCACAAACTACAGACCCATCTCAAACCTACCTTATATTGGGAAGGTGATTGAGAAGGTAGTGGCAGTCCAATTGGAGAACCATTTAACCATCCATGACATCTACGAACCCTTCCAAT
Organism: Neoceratodus forsteri; assembly: GCA_016271365.2. Taxonomy (NCBI): domain Eukaryota; kingdom Metazoa; phylum Chordata; order Ceratodontiformes; family Ceratodontidae; genus Neoceratodus; species Neoceratodus forsteri. The sequence continues at coordinate 1,395,024,770 of CM028129.1, read as the reverse complement.
CAGGTTTGCGTAAAAGACATAGTACCGAGACTGCGCTGGTTTGGGTGCTTAATGATCTCCTGAGGGCGCGAGACCAGAAGAGACATTCTATTCTAGTTCTTCTTGATCTCTCATCCGGCTTTGACACCGTGGATCATGTGGTGTTGTTAGCACGCTTGAGGCAGATTTGTGGAATATCAGGAATTGTCCTTCCATGGTTCACCTCATTCCTCACTGGGGAATCACAAAGAGTTGTGTTGGAGTTTTTTTCTTCTGACCCAACATCTTTATTGTGTGAGGTGCCTCAGGGTTCTGTGCTATCTCCCATGTTATTCATGGCATATATGCTGCCCCTCTGAGACATTATAAGATGGTATAAGCTGAGGTTTAATTGCTATGCAGATGATACCCAGCTATATCTGTCTTTTGCTCCTGACCAGGATGGAGGTCTCTCAGTGTTTAACAACTGTCTGAAAGAAATCCAGGGTTGGATGGACTCTAGTTGGCTGAAGTTGAACTCAGAAAAGACAGAGGTTTTAGTAGTAGACCCGGGCTGTCGGATAGAGGGGTCACTTGTTGGTGCACCCTCAAGAATTTTTCTTGGGGGTGTGTCACTTCTGATCTCTGAATGGGTACATAACCTAGGGGTTATCTTGGATGACAGGTTGACACTGCAGTCACAGATGTCAGCAGTCATCAAGACTTCCTTTTACCACCTTAGGAATATCACTAGAGTGAAACACCTTGTTCCATCTGACATGTTACCTATGTTGGTCCACGCCTTCGTGTCCTCGTTTGGACTACTGCAACTCCCTGTATTTTGGGCTTTCTGAGATTGAAATCCACCGCCTTCAGCTAGTGCAGAACGTGGCAGCCCAGGTCTTGACTGGGACCAGTAGGTCTTGTCATATTACCCTGGTGCGGCGCGAACTGCACTGGCTGCCTGTTCTGTGGTGGATCACCTTTAAAGTCTGTTTACTGACTTTCAAAGCCCTACATGACCAGGGTTCAGCCTATCTGAAAGATCTTCTAGTCCTCTACTGTCCTGGCCGATCACTCTGCTCGGCCGACGAGGGGTTGCTAGAGTTCCCAAGAGTGAGTCTAAATTCTTCTGGTTGCAGAGCTTTTTCCTATGCTGCTCCCACTCTTTGGAACTCTCTACCCCATCCATTATGGCAGTGCACCTCCGTGGAAGAATTTAAGAGGGGTTTAAAAACTCATCTCTATCAAATTGCCTTCTTATAGTATCCTGCATAAGTTGTTGATGAAACAGTAGTTTTTACCTGTGTTTTATACTGAATTATAGTGTCTGATTTTTATTATGTGTTATGTACAGCACATTGAAAATTTGAAAGGCGCTTTAAAAATAAAATGTATTATTATTATTATCTTTACCATCCACCTGAACTACCACCAATCCAGGCAGGTGGGACCTCAGTTTTAACGTCTCATCCAAAAGACGGCACCTCGGAAGTGCAGCACCCCTCCCATGTTGCACTACAATGTCAGTGCTGGGATATTAACCCAAGTGCCAGATGTGGGAACTGAACCCCACATCCCTCTGATCTCCCGGTCTCAGAGGCGAGTGTGATACCTACTGAGCCACTGACACTGAAACACAGAACAGAAAAGTGATGACAGAGACTGCTGATAGCTGGGGATGAGTGATAGCAAACTGAGGCATGACTTCCAGAGAAGGGAAGAAATGGCAAGATTGTAGGAGAAGGTGGGCCACCACCCAACCCCAACTTAGAGCAGAAATTTCTAATACTGGGAAAATGGTATTAGAAAACTGCTTTATGGCCTTTTGTGTTCAGGAGAGAATCCCTTCCAGTGGAGGAAATCTCTGGGGATCCATGGTCTTGACAACTGTCCCTTCTGGCATGGGTACTATTATTAGGTTCAGTTTGTTAATTTAGAATTCCAATTCTGGGGAAATGTTTACAGGGATACCTCTTGCTCTACCCCTCTAACAGGACAACATTGTGGGAGTGCCATGCATGGATCTCAAAGCCAAAGCAGGTACAGTAACTCAGCTAAGGAAGCCCCCCCCAAAAAAATGTGGAATGAGGACAGATCAACTTCTGAAAGGCTAGCACCCAGCATCAAGACTGTGAGGAGGCCTAACCTTGATTGGAAACTAATGGTAGGGAATATGGGATGAGATGAGGTGGACCTTAGGCAGACTCAGGGAAACTGGAAAATAAACTTCACAGCTCTCCCAAGGATGTAAAATAAAGCTAGGACCACTACAAACCATCCAGTGTGCCAAATGCTAATATATTAATTTACAGATAAAAGCACTTACAGGCAGAAAGTAGACTGCAGACAACCCCCAGACTCAGGAAGAATAGATTTTAGAGGATCTGCTGATATGGTTTGCACAGTTAAAGGAATCCCTGTGGGCTTAGGACTCCACTCTCCATCAGCTGAAATCTTAAATCCTACACTAAGAGGCACCACCAACCTTGGTCCAGCATGGTTGAAGCTTCTCCCAGAATGGGTGACCTTCTCACTAACTGATGGGACTGGTGGGTGGTGCTGCAAGAGCAGCCAAGTGACATGAAATGGACCCCCACTCATGATGAGGGACTCGTCCTCAAGATGCAGACTTTAAGGGGATTGAGACAGCTTAACTGATAAGGGCCAGTAGGAATGCATTCGTAGAGTCTGATGGCATGATGCAAAAATGAATTGACTGGTAAACAGTATGATGAGGCCAGCAGGCTGAATGCTTGTGAGCAGTATGATGGCTGGCAGGCTGATTGCTTATAAGCAGTATCATGTGGTCAACAGGCTGATTGTTTGGCTGAAGAAGGACTGGTACAATACAAGCTGAACTGAATGACAAGGTACTGAAAATATAAACACATATCAAAGGCCATTATTTTGGAAAACACTTAGCCATTAGTGGAACTTAAGCAGCAGTAGTAGACAAGGTCTGTGAGAATATACTGAAACAGACTGACTGAGAAGGCTGATTGAAATGACTGAGTTAAGTGGCTGCAACTGTTGGCAGAGCCAAGTGGAGTAATTGAATTCAAAGCATGCAGAGAAACTGCAGTGAAATGTTTGCAAGTGCTGGTCATAAACAGCAACTGTATCAGGCATGATAGGGGAGGAAGTTTGTACTTTTATTAATGTTTATGGTCCCACAACAAAAGATCATAACGTATTTAATACAGTACTTGATCTTATCTGTAAATATGAAAATACTAATGTCATAGTGGCAGGAGATATGAATGCCGTGCTTCACCCTGTACTGGACAGATCAAGGCTAAAATTACACTGTGACAGAACAGACAAAGATCTAGAAAACCTAGTACAAAATGTTGGTCTGGTTGATGTATGGAAAGTCTTAAACCCTGACACACATGAATACACATTTTTGGTCTCCCTGTCACAAATCAGGTTCAAGGATTGCTTATATCTTTTTACATGAGAGGATGCTAAACAAAGTGAACTACATAAATATTCTAAATACTGTGATTTCAGATCACTCCCCTTTACTAATGAACTTTAACAGGGCTTTATCTGATAAAAAGGACAGTAGGTGGAGGACAAATAATTATCTGCTAACCAAGCCACAGATGGTTAACTTCATAAAGGATCATGTGCGGATTTTCTTTCTCTCAATGATCCACTTGATACATCATGGAGTACTTTATGGGATGCACTGAAGTGCTGGCTAAGGGGAGTACTGATTGGGATTGGAGCGGCAAATAAAAGAAACAGGTAAAAATACAAACTGAATTATTGGAGAAAATCAATGATGTAGAACAGACTCTTAAAGACTCTGACTGAGAAGAAATTTGGAAGAAATGGTCCAAGTTCAAAACAGTATAATGAGAATATTAGGGCAGAAGCAGAATTCGCAATTAGAAAAGCAAAATTAAACTATGTTGATTCAGGTCGTGAAGCAGCCAAATTACTAGCTATAAGATTAAAACAAAATTCTACTACTACCAATATTGTTTCTATTATAGGACGAAGGGAAGGGCAGATTACAACAAACCTCAGGGAAATAAACTTGAAATGTTATGATTTTTATCGGGAGATATATAATGAAGATGCTTCAAGTGCAAATATCTCACTTTCTAAATTTTGTGAATGACCGACAATCCCTATGGTAACACAGGAGGATAACACCAGATTAGAATCCTTGATAACAGAAAGTGAAATTGTTCAAGCAATTACCTCACTCAAACTGAACAAAGGTCTGGGCCCTGATGGTTACTCAACAAATTTTTATAAGATCCTAACTCAAGAGGTAGCACCAATTTTAAAAAAATGTTTTAAATGAGGCGGTTGGGAGGAGAAATCTTTCAGATGATCAAACAAGGGGACTAATAACTCTTTTACTTAAGCCAGGGAAAAATTCACAAGATTGTAACAGTTTTAGACCAATTTCACTAATCAACACAGATGTTAAAATATTGGCAAAAGTTTTATCTAGCAAGCTAGAGCTGATCACAGATTACTTGATATCTACACAACAAACTGGTTTCATGAAAGGAAGAATATCTTCAGATAATACAAGAAAACTATTTCACATTTTGGAATAGGCTCACAAATGTCATAGCCCTTGTGGTTTATTATCACTTGATGCTGAAAAGGTATTCAATCACATCCTCTGGTCACATATTTTTGACACCTTAAAACTATTTCAAATTCCAGAAATGTTTATTAAGTGGGTTAGAATCTTCTATACAAATCCAGCTTCCGCTATAATTACAGTACAAATGATGTGATTTTCCCATACTTTTCTGTTAGATAAGGCACTAGGCAGGGTTGTTCGCTCTTGCCACTTCTGTTTAACTTAACAATTGAACCTCTAATATGCAAGCTTAACGTGGATAATGTGGTTAAGGGATTTATTTGGGGTGGTCAGGACTTATGCACCTCGGTCTATGCAGATGATTTGTTGATGATGGTTGTTGAACCTAAACAAACAATCTCTAGCACATTAAATATATTAAAAGAATATAGACAGATTTGGGGTTATAAACTGAACCTAAGGAAAACATGCTTCCTACCTCTCAATAGATTATGTAGTAAAGCTGATATTATGTCACGAGCACTAACATGGACACAAGAATGTATTGACTAGGAATTAAATTGTATAAAACTTGGCAAAACTATGTAGAAAAATCTGGCATTTTTTAAGTCTAAAGTTAAAGATTCATTTGCTAAATGGGATAAACTGCCATTAGGAATGTGGAGTCAGTTAGATTCAGCCAAAATGAATATTTTACCAGGGGTTTTACATGTTTTTTCAATGTTACTGTATCACATTAATAAAACATGGATTGAGGGACTAAACTCACAAATCTCTAAATATATTTGGGATCTCAGAAATGTTAGAATGGCTTATTATAAGCTCTCCAGAGCCAAAAAAGAAGGAGGTTTAAAGGCTCCTGATTTATTTCTTTATTATTTGGCGACTAGACTCTCACAGATCTCTCACTGGGTCAGACATAATAATGACGAGGCTTATATTCCAGAGTGAGTTTTATCAGAAAGATATTTAATAACAAAACAGTCATTGGATTTACAGGCCATGATTTATGCCAAAAAGATTTTAATAAGAAATTCTAAAATCTTGCAAGATTCAGTTAGGGTCCTCAGATACATTAAATCTCTGTTTTGGGGATTTACCACATTCTAAGAAACAACCAATCTGGAATAACACAAATTTCATGTTGCATGTGACTTGTTTATTTAATATTAATTAGATAAAAAGGAGACTCAGAAAAGTGCAGGATTTAGTTAAAAGAAATTCATTTCTATCTTTCATAATGCTTAAAAATAAATATGGGGTTAAAAAAGAAGAAAACACTTTTTATGAGACAATGAAAACAACCATTACATCTGTGATACACTTGGAATCTAAGGTAGATGAAAACACAAATGGATTTCAGGCCTGTTTACATCTAACACTCTCAATTTCACAAATGTACAGTCTTCTTCTAGAATGTTCCAGAGGATTAGCTCCAGAACCTGTCAGGTGGTGGTCCCAAGAACTTGTGCTAAGTAGGAATGGATGGGACTGGGGTAAGATTGGGTCCTTTTCAGCCAAAGCTCTTAATGCAGTTAATTAAAAAAAAAAAAGTTACACAACCTGTATTATACTCCTTATCTCAGGTATATGATGGGATTACAAGGCTGACCGAATTGTAACAAACGTAATTTAGAGTCCAGAACATTGGGGCATATGTTTTGGAACTGCTATCTGGTACACTCTCTTTGGGATCAAATTAAAACAGTGGTTATGGATTGTCCTTGTTTAGGTGATAATATCAATATAGAAACCGTATTATTGGGCATTTTAAAGAAACCACTCATTGGACACTAGAACAGAAATACTTTCTATTACTATTAGGGGTCTCTGTTAGAAATTTATTACTTAAGTATTGGGCAGAAGAAAAAATTCCTTCTATACAAGAATGTAAATCCCAGATACTGCAGTCTATGAGAATAGAAAAAATGGCCTTAGGTCTTAAAGGTACTATTGACAAGTTTGAGACTAGACTAGGTACCCTTTATAAGTTACTTACTGGGGAATACAGCTGATCTAATATTTAGAAATAACCCTATACTTATCTATTATCTTTCTTTCTTTCTTTCTTTCTTTCTTTCATCTTTTTTCTTGTGATATATTTTATTGTCTTCATAAGAATATGGACTTAGAAAAAATGATGAAATTACATGGAAATAGCTAAATAATTGTAACTAATAGATAATAGTGCCATCTTTAATCATTTTTAGACTTAGGAATTGGTGCTTAATATAATATTTATAGAAATTTTAAATTAGAAGTTTAATTGAATGCTGAATAAATTGCTAATATATCTGTATTACTAATAACATGCATGTGTTTCAAACATTGTCTAAATAGTTATCAATAAAAAAAATGTTACTGACAAAAAAAATGAACAGAAGCTATATCCATTAAAATGTACAGTAGAAAGCATTTGGATATGAAAAGCAGGTAAAGCAGACTGAAAAAGAGACATGAAAAACTGCAGTATAACAGAGGCAGGACTTAGAATCAAGCTGGCACAGTGAAAATGCATTGCAAGCAAGCACTGAGTTGCATGAAGACAAACAGAAGGAGTGGCTGCCCTAAATTGATAGAAGGTCTGACAGCCAGAGGAGCACAGAAAATACTAAGCCAGAGCTACAGAAGGTAAAAACCCTGAAAAAGTCCCAAAGCAACCAAGAGGAAAGCAGCAACCATGCAGGGGAGATACAGAAGCAGAGTCCCTGACTTCAGCAAAAAAAAGGGACTTCTGAGTGAGGCTGAAGAAAACTGGTTTATATAGCCCTGCAAGGGGTGTGGCTCATTGCTCCCGCCCATCAAATCACAGGCTTTGCCTTTTAATTTACATATCTGTTGAGCTTGTAGCCTCATGTGTGTCACATTCCCCCCCCCCCCGTTACATAACACAATTTTGGATACCATGTTTTATGAAATATACTACTGTAATATTCAATTGCATTGTACTGTGAGAAATATTGAACACATAATGGACTGCAGTTAAATAACATATTTATCTCTGCTACTGAGTGTTAAGACTCATAACCTATGAGTGATGAAGCCAAAAGTTAGTTTTAACTAGGTTTGGGTGAAATCTAAATTCTTCCAGCAAAATTCTAGCAAAATGTGAAATTTGGTTTTGTGAAAGTTCATGAAAAATAGGGAAAAATTTCATGAAATTTCACCTTCAACTGGAGGATTTCGGCATGTACTATGTGATAATTTGGTCAGTTGTGGAAAATATGTCAGTGGAACCAATTGTTTTTTTCCTTCCTTTTATCCAGTGAGTAGAAGTTGGTTTAACTGAGACTATAACTTGGAAGTGGAGACACTGGTGTAACTGGGAGGAGAAACTGACATAACTGTGAGGTGACACCATAGCAGCTGACACTGGCGTAGCTGGGATTAAATACTGGTGTAATTGGGTTGAGACATTGACATAGCAGAAAGATCAGATGGATTCTCCTATACTATCTCACCTCCTCTCAATCAATCCTCCCTCCCTCTGCCCACTTACTTAAATCTTATAACTCCCATTCCTTGGTTGTCCCTCGCCGGTCTACCACTGTAGACCAGTCTGCTTTCTCGTACTGCTTCCCAAAACTGTGGAATTCACTTCCTCACCAGATTCACCACTCTTCCCCCCCCCCCATAAATTCAGCCCTACATCATTTAATCTCTGTGAATTGTACCTGCAATTAACCAACCTGGTATTCCTGACCTGCTCCACAGCCTCTATTCAATATATTAAGTAACTATTCTGAATTATAGCTCCCTTCCAGTCCCACTACTTTCTTTCCCTGCTAAGATCCCTACCTGGCCATTCCTTCGGGTTATCTATGACTACCAATATAACTATAACTTTAGGTTCCTATCAATCTACTACTATCATTATATCTATAACCTTGATTTCTATTCATCTGCTCCCTTCACAGCATCACTACCTTTCCACCTCTGCTGTTCCTCCCTAGTCACCTCTTTCTTTCAGGCTAAATGGTACCATCACCATGAATTTAAGGTGTTAACCTAATGTAATGCACTTGACCTGTCTATTGTGACCTCTGTATACAATTGTACTCTTATGCTGCACTTAGTATGTTCTTTCTGTTATTTGCTATTCACCACTGCCAATATTGTTGTAATGTTTGCTGTTGTATGCATGTATGTATTTCCACTACCCTTTTCCCCAGAATGTACCATGAGATGAGCAACTTGATGTTCAGCGTGCCTTTCCTGGTGAAACGTTTCAATAAATAAATAAATAAAGATATGGGGAAGCACTTTTGCAACTGTGAAAACAGTGGTATGCACTGATACACCTGGGAGACACTGCCATAACTAGAGATACAATGCTGGAGCTTGCAGTACACACTGCAATAATTGGAGAGACACTGGAGAAACTGTGAGAAGGCACTATTTAAACTACAGTAGTGATGTGCAAAGTCATGAAACTACAGTATGCAAAATACTTTGTGTAGTTTCCCCAACTCTGCATTGTGCAAAGTGTCACTATGTGTTGTCTTTCACTTGACAAGGTAGGCCCTTCACCAGTGAAATGCAACTATGTGCAGTTTAAAAAATTCTGTTTTAAAAATGAAAAACCCACCCCATTCACGTTGTTACATTCTGCACCCCCTCCCTCTACCTCAGCTATTTAAAATTTTTCCTCACCACTCTCTAGCACCCATATCTCCTTCCTTTCCCAGTCCTGATGAAGTCGCAGTAAAAAAGTCAATAAGTTATTCATTAACATTCTTATCTCACAATGTCTGCAATTCTAAAGAATTCACCCTCCACCTACCTTCCATCTACACTTTTAGAAAAGTTAACTGTTGTGCCAGAGGCCTGGGAAAAGTAATGCAGAACAGATATTGCCGTTTGGCAGGACATGGAGTCCAGGAAGAAACAAATATTGTCTGTGTATGCTAGCAATTTTACTTGTGGGGAGCCCACAGACACCTATAACTCTCTAATATCCATAGCTCCCTGGTTCTTCCATTGTAGAGGATTGTGATGGAATGTATGTTCATCATGGTTCTTTCACCTGTAAACCTATTCACAGCCCTGCAACACAGCCAATGCAGGTTTTGATGGGAGCTGTGGTGGGATTTGTTCTAAACCACTTTTGCTTTAAAGTTGGCTCTTTAAAACCTCACTACACTGGATGCTCAGCTTGTTGGCTATCTCTCAGAAGGAGGGGAAGTGTTAACAAGTAACACCTGAGCCCAATAAAGTGAGGGTGAACAAGCAGATGGAGATATTCTGGTTCAGTTAGATGGAGAGAGAGAGACTGATCTTCAAGACTTCTTTTTAAGCTAAATACAAGCTGTTTGTTTCTGTTTCTGAAAAAGTAAAGTAGATTTCATTTGATTTAAACTGATGTCCAGAGTGTTCTTTTTGAAAGTGCAGTCTGAAAAGCCACCCTGTTCGCTACCCTATGACACCTGCTTGGTTTTAGCAGTGGGATCGAACTTCCCCTTGTCTAAATTTGGATAAGGTGTGCTTAGACAAAGTACTGACTTGGCTGGCAGGGCAGAAATCACAACCAGCTCAGATGCAAAGGGAATGGATAGCTCAGCAAGCATAACAGCAGTTTCAGAGAAACCAACAGCTGCTGCAAAGAGACCAGCAGCTGGTGCAACAGCACACTCAGAGAGACCAGCAACTGCCACAATAGGTGCAAATGCAAAGGGACTGTATGATGCAAAAAGATCAGCAACAGCAGAAGTTTATGAAGCAGGTGCTGCAAGTACAGAAAGAAACTGTGCCCCAGCTCCAAGTCACATGGAATCCAGTCGCTGTAGGACCCCACACCATGCTAACAATAAAGGGCTCCTCTCCCAGTAAGTAGCGCTCATCCACAGCAAGAAAACGGAGATACAGATATCCATATACAACAACTGTTGAGCTTTATTTTCACGGAATGTGAGAACCTCTGGCGCCTTGGCAGGTGCCTTCAAGGGGTATACCCCCTTGAAGGCACTCTGACCAGAGAACTCACATTTAATGGCTCACTAACAGATTGTATATAATATCTATCTCATTCTATGAATAGCCTCTGGAAAATATTAGAAGTTTACAGGTTTTACCTTAGTAGCAAACTCCTCCTGCTAGTGTGAGCACAGGAATTTTGCTTTTTGGAACCTAACAATAAAGGGTCCTGAGGACTACCCGAGGCCTACCTTATGACTCTTGAGAGAGTTGCCAGTACCACTACCTGGCCACAAGAAAGTTGGGCTACTTGCATTGCATCATACCTGACTGGAGGTGCTCAAGCTGCATATACAAACCTAAATGACACCACTGCCAGTGACTATGACCAGGTAAAGGTGGCAATCTTAGACCAGGTCAGAATAACCGAACAGAGTTATTGAAAGAACTTTCTCACCTTGGGTTTCAGGGTTGGAACACAACCTAGACTGCTTGCACAAAAGTTGCAAGACTTGGCCACTCGGTGGTTAAAACCAGAGGTACACACTACAGAGGAGATTATGAATTTGATTGTCCTAGAGCAGTACTGCAACATTTTACCAGATCGAGTCCATGATTGGGTAGACTGGCATGAACAGACCACTTGGCTGCAGTAGTGAGAATCACAGTTCATTACCTAGAAGCTGAAAGATTAGAGGTTGCTATGAAGAGTGGAACCCATGATGTCCCTCAGGCCATATCCCAAAGAGAAGAGAAGATTCTCACAGAAGAGGGGAGAAAGGACTTTAGCTTGATGGGAACAAAAGTGCTTGTATGGGTAAGCGGTCAAGTGATGAAATATTACTTACCCCCCGCCCTCACTACAAAAAGGTATAACCTCAGGGCCTGGTGTAACTCCTCACATTCCAAGAGCGTGCTGTCAAGTGACTCAAATGGGGGAGGGGTGCAGGTCATTGTCCTGATAGTAGCATTGTGTGTTTTTGTTGTGGAAAAGTAGGACATATCAGTAAGTTTTGTGACTGCATGGATTGTGATCTTGCTACCGTCTACAGACACGAGTCCCAGGCCAAAAACCCATATACAATACCAGTGCAACTGAGGAACCGAACAGTTACAGTTCTGGTGGATTTAGGCTGTGGGCAGACATTAGTTAAAATATCTGTGGGAGATCCCATAAATACTGCGCGTATATGTCAGGATGCTCATAAATACCCTACAGCCCCAGTATAATTAAAGGTAGGCTACTGTGACCTCCACTGGCTATCCCCTTCCTCCTGATGACCTTATTCCTTAAGCTGCTTGACTGACAACATCATTTGTTCTTCTACTCCCCCCCCCAGCAGCTATGTTCTACCCTTTTGCCTGTCCTAGGCCCCTCAGATCCACTACTTCAGTCTGCTCTCTGTCCCCAATTGTTCCACTAGAATGGGTGAACTTGCCTTCTCTTTCTATGCCCCTAAATTCTGGAACAACATACATCTTGACCTCAGATCATTCAAATCCTACCCAGCCTTCAAGAAAGCCCTTTTCAGTTACCTCACCTCCCTTGATATATGTAAATGCCCTTAGCTTCATGGATTCATACCAATATACCCTGTCCAGCACTTCTATCTCCATCCTACTCTGACCCTACCTCTTTGCCCACTCTATCTTCAATCAATAAGCACTTAGGTTACTCTGCTTCTGCCTGCATATCTGCCTCTTAGATAAACTTAACGTGCCTTTCATGTTTGAATTGATTTATCCCCTAGTGCTCCATTTTTGCCTTGTTTTGCTACCTTGTGCACTGTGTAATGTATACGTCCCATTTACGTGTTATGTAACTTTGCTCCTCTGTATAGTTGTTGAATCTCTATGTACTGCAATTGCATTTTGTTAATCCTTTGTGTCTCTGCCTTGTCCCTTGCTTTGAACTGTACTCTCCTGGGTCGTGCCTGAAAATAGGTAGTATTGTCTAGTGTGCTGACCCAGTCACCAAAAGCAAATAAATAAATACATTTCCAAAACCTTATCTTGGTTAGTAGTCTTGGGCTGAGACTGGGAGGTGTTTCATACCCTCTTGCAGAGCAATACTGAAAATTCTTGCCCACCTGTGTAGAGGGACTAGAACATGTATTTCCCTTTACTGACTCTAAACTATGTGGCCCAGAAAGGAAGCTTAAGAAGTCCTAGGGCTAGAAACAGAGGGAGAAAAAGGAAAGGGCCCCCTCTAGCTGAGGTTGTTGTGGTAGGGCAGAAGGAACTGGGTTCAAGGAAGGTCACAGGTGATTCAAATGAGGATACAGCATCCACATCTACAGGAAGTCATGAGGCTGATGAGATGTTCTTTAATGTCTACCAGAACTTATCTGTGATAAATGGTAAAGTAGTAGATGAACAAAAAAGCACAATGTTTTCCAAAGTTTCAACTGAAAGATTTTATTTTGCACTGGGTAGAACCAAAGAAGCATTACCAATTGGTGGTACACAGGTCTGCAAGAAGGGAGGTACTGAGACTGTCCCATACTATACCTTGTGTGAGTCATTTAGGCAGGGAAAAAAACTGAGGCACAAATACATATCCAGTTCTTCTGGCCAGGTATATGGAAAGAAGTAGCAAACTTTTGTGCTTCCTGGCCTGAGTGTCAGTTGGTGGTCCCCAGAAGTATAGAAAGGGTCCCTTTGATCCCTCTATGACCATAATAGATACCCCATTTGAAAGAATTGGGGATTGATTTGGTGGGACCCTTGATAAAAAGTACATCTGGATATCACTGTATATTGGTCATATTGGTTTATGACACATGTTACCCCAAGACTATTACCCCATGTTCCACTACAGCCTGATCAGTGGCAAAAGAGTTGATAAAAGTGTATTTCTGGGTCAGGCAGCCAAAGGAAATCCTTGTTGATCAAGGCACCAACTTTGTGTCAAAACATATGAGGGACATATATGCTTTACTGCAGGTTAAGTCCATTCTGACATCAATGTACTACCCACAGACTGACAGCTTAGTGAAACATTTTAATAAATCATTAAAAAGTATGCTGTCTAAATTTGTGTCAACTGAGGTAAAAAACTGAGATGAATTATTACATTATTTTAATGTCTGCCACTCGGGAGGTGCCACAGTCATCCATGGGGTTCTTGTCCTTTGAATTGTTTATGAGTGACAACCCATATACTCCAGCTAAAGGGAGACCTACCACACACAAAAAAGAGGGGAATGTGGTTTTCACAGAGGGCAGTGTCATTCTGGAACAAATGACCACTAGATACTGTGGTTAGTAACACCATGGCAAACTTCAAGGCAAGAATGGATTATTACCTTACAAATAGCATTGTAACATGATATAACCTTTGGAGAAAAGGCGAGCAACTAAGGGCAAATTGCCTACTTAGCTCATACATAACCTATGAAACCTTGAGGGATGTTGGATCTCATAAAAGAGATGTGTGAAGAACAGGTGTGTAGTCCACCTAACATGCTCCAAAATGTATTAAAAATAAGAGAAAGCTCAGACATGGCTGGCAGATTTGGTAAAGAAAATTTAATGAAGGTGGTGGAGCTAGTAGCCCAGCGATCAACAGCATTATTCTGGAGCTCCCAACACAAGGCTTTATTTTTAAAGATAAAAGTATTGTTAGATAAAGAAAACAGTTACCTGCTTCCATATACCGACAGAATAGGAGCTTCTACATCAAAAGAACTAAACTACGAATGGTGATGGGGCGTACTAAAACAACAAAAAAAGATTTCTTTCAGTCACGCACTTCCAGCGTCAAACCACCTGACCAAGCAGAAGGCCCAATGCAGTCTATAACCTTCGACTCGAACAGGGCTACTTTAACCATCCTGCAAATAGCGGTAAATGCCTTGGCAAAAATGGTTCAACAAATGGACCAAAAACTGGATAGTTTTTCTGAGAAATTCTTGACAATAGAATACCGATTGGATGCCATGAGCGAGATTACATAGTCGACAGAAGCTACAGCAGGGAAGGCCTTAGCAGCAACCGCTACATCTCTAAAAGAACAAGCCACCCTGTGGAGCAACTAGAGCATATCAGACTATAACTATAACTAGAGCGGTCAGATCGGCAAATGTGCGAGTACTGTGTCTTCCCATGGAATCAGAGGGGGATACCTTAATTTCATATTTGCAAACTTGGCTCAAGGATTTAATAGGTCTGGCAGACTTCTGAATTATAAGAGCCTACAGGATCACCCCCAGAAGGCCCTGAAATGGTATGAATAACCCACAAACTGTTCTTTTTGCAATTAGATCCTTGGGGGAGCATGATGCACTACTTTGGACACTAAAGAGCAGGGGCCCAATCCATCTTAATGAGGCCCGTATACTGTTTTTCCCCTGATCTCTCTTATGTCACCCATATGAGGAGGAAAGCATTCGATGGGGTGAAAACTGTAAGTGATCATTGTCCGGTTTACTGCAGCTGGGACACGTCCTCTCCTTCTCACCCCTCCAAAGTCCTATCTTTTTCTATCCTTTCTAAGGTTAACCCTGCTGCATTTCTGGAGGACTTGCTCCTGGTTGACTGGTCCCCCCTCTGCATTACCAAAGATATCAACATAGTGGCACAATATTTCAATGCTACCCTTCTTGTGCTTCAGAGTCAGCACATTCCAGTCACCACGCGGCAGGTAAAAGGTAAAGTCACCAAATGGCTCAAGCATCCCCTTCTTCAGTTGCTGAAACTTAGGAATAAACTCTGATCAATCTGGAAGTCCTCCTCTCTTCAAGCTGACTATGAGGCTTACAGGTCCCTATGCAATACTTGTAAAAAGGAGATTTGTTTTGCCAAGAACAGGTACTAGTGTAACCTACTTATTTCCTCTGCCTCTAACCTTAAATGATATTGATCTCACATTAAAGAAATTCTTGGGAATGACAAGCCTTTGTCTCCTAATGATATGCTTATTAATGACTTCCACTGCAATAATCTTCCTCACCATTGCTAACACTTTCAACTCCCTCTTCTCTTCTCTACCTACTAACACCACCGCTATATCCCTCAGTACCCTCGCGTCCGCAACCCAGCTTGCCTCAGCCCCCCCCCCTTGTTTTATTACCGGTCACTTGCAATGAAGTCTTTAAGTTACTAAGGTTCCTTCCTGCATGCGGCAGTGCAGGTCCTGACATTATTCATCCTGGGTTTCTTAGGCAGTTTGCCTCCAGTCTGGCTGCACCGGTTGCTCAGCTTTTCAGCCTCTCAATCTGCTCAGCCTCAGTCCTCTCGGTCTGGAAAACAGCCAGAACTATACCTGTTTTTAAGAAAGGTGATATCAAAATCCTGTCGAAATGCCTTCCCATTTCTCTGCTTCCCACACTCAGTAAGTTGCTTGAAAAAACTTGTTCACTGAGAGGTTTCAGTGCAGCTTCTCAGTTTTAACCTTCAATCCCCAAAACAACATGGTTTTAGGACTGGGCATAGTACTACTACTGCTCTGACCCAATTTACAAGTGATGTTAAATGCAGCATGGACAAGGGCTTACTTACTGGAGCTGTCTTCATTGACTTCTCCAAAACATTTGACATGGTACATCACCCCCTACTTCCGTCCAAGCTGCATTCTCTTGGTGCCTCCGAATCTACCCTATCCTGGTTTGGCAGCTACCTTGAAAATCACTCTCAGGTTGTCTCTTTCTGCAAAGCTCTCTCTTCCCCTGCCTCTCTCACCTGTGAGGTTTCACAGGGTTCTATTCTTGGTCCCTTACTTCTCTCTCTCTTCCTTAATGACATCCCTAGTCCTTCTCATAGCAGTATGATCATATACGCAGATGACCTTGTGCTTTACTCTGCCACTATGTCTATTTTCAACATCAATCAGCATCTTTCACTTGACTTCCAGACCCTTCATTCCTGGTTATCTGCAAACTATCAAATTCTAAACCTAGCTAAGACCCATGCCATGCTCTTTGGGTCCTCCAGAAAGGTGCCCGCTGAGTCTCCTAAACTGCTGGTCCGATGCTGTAATGGCACTGCTGTATCCAACACCTTATCCTTTAAATATCTAGGGGTTACTCTCAACCCTGCAATTAACTTTGCTGCACACATAAATGAGGTGTGCTGCTCGGCTAACTCCAAAATTGGGGCAGCATTTAGAGTTCATCACTCTCTCACCCGGCTGCCAGGATCTCAGTAGCGAGAGGTGTGTTACTTCCACATCCTCAATATGCCCTCCCTGTATTCTCGCATGCCAATGCAGGGGTTCTTCGCAAATGGGACACCTCCTATAACAATATTTGTAGATTTGCCTTATCTGCTCCTCATCTTACCCATCATTGCCTACTCTACTTGGCCTTAAACTGGCTGTCTCCTAATGCTTTCTGTGCTTACACCTTAGGCTGTTTCATTGACTCCATGACCAGAACCCCTCAATCTGCCACCATGGGTGACATGCTTACCCCTGTCTCTCATTCCTGCCCACTTAGGTCCTCCTCCTCTACCTTGCTCTCTGTTCAGGCCTGCTCCTCTAAAATGGGCGAGCAAGCCTTTTCCTATTTCGCTCCCAGGTTTTGGAATTCTCTCCCCCTCCATGTAAAGAATGCCTCATCTCACCTTATCTTTAAGCATGTTTTGTTTTCACACCTCAATGCTCTTGGTTACTGTGATTGTACTTAACTTCTGTGTAGCTGCTACTGATGTTCTCCATCATTGTCTCCGAGCCAAGCTACTGTTATGCCTAATTGTTATATATACTACTGTCATCTCTCCTTGAAGCCATCATTGACTTGAGTAACTTGTTGTTACGCTACTATTGTATTACAATTCAAACTTGTATAATGTTGCTGGTATCTGGCCCACTATGTATTTTCAATTGTTTTTACTGTTTGATGTACTTTGTCCAGATTGGTTATGTCATTTTCCTTTTTTTTTCTTTTTCCCTTTTTCTCTCTCATTATGTACAATTTGTTGTTCACTGCTGTTTTTCTTCTTGTAATTTCCTGGGTCATTCCTGAAAATAGGTAGGATTGTTGCCTAGTGCACTTACCCAGTTTCCAAAAGCTAATAAATAAATAAATAAAAATCGACTCTGAGAACTAGTCATAATATATTCAATTGCTTTTCTGGACCATTTATGCTTCTCAGAAGGTCATCGGCAGTACAGATTTACTGACTCAAAAGAAACTGGAGTCTGTGTGGAAAAAATAGCAGCAAAGAAACAGCTAGAAGAATGCTCTTCAGACGAGGAGGAATTAGAAGGAGACTGAATAACTGCTGTCTGAACTTTGGAGTATTCAGATATGGTTGGTAACGTTTTCTTTTGAACTGAGCAATCAGGCCACTTCAGTTGTAGGTTTCAGAACTCAAGGTTAATAAATATTGCTGCAAACAAGATTTCAGTTAAAAAGGACTCTGCCTACGGTTTTCATATACTTTCAAGGATGGAGTCTCTTGGCACTTTTTATGGGTAGATTGTCTCTCTTATTATTTTATAATTATATGTATAAATACTTTACAAGTTACCTACATGAGTGAGCAATTCTTTATAATAGCTTTTGTGCTATATACTTTGATCTTTATATAGAATTAAAGTGAATTGTTTTGTGGTACTGAATTATAAGGAGGGGTCTGATCTGTGGTGCATTAAGCCTAGCTGTAGAATAACACTTATTTCTGTTCAGCAGTTCCCAGGGAGCCCTGAACATTTTTTATCTCCTTTAATTTGGTGCCTAAAGCTAATTTAGTCTGTCTGAGGAACAAACTAGTCTGCATGTGAGTACACATTCCTTTTTGAGATACCAGACAATGTGTGTGTTGACTTCTATATAGAGGGCAATTTTCCCAGGGAGCATATATAAGTAACACCCAGGATCCCAACCAAGCCTAAGAAGGGGGCTCTAGAATGGAGATCTCTATCAAGTAAATTGGTTGTTTAAGAATAAATGAGACCTTTATAGGTTGGTTTGCAAATGTTTTTCTTTAATATTTCTAACTTGAAAAATTTAGGGTATTGGCTGTAACATAGCTCCTGAAATTATTAAAATATCTAGAATATTATACGTAACTGATGTTAACCCTAAATGATATACCAATTAAATGGATAGTCCCTATTCTAAGTTATGTCTTTCTGGAAACACCCTACTGTATACCTGCTCAGCATGTAAGTGTGTTTTATGCTTTTGTATCAAATGCTACAAATAAAAGTAAAAAAATAAAAAAAGCATTTATTGACGGTGGAGCAAACCTAGGCAGGACAAAATTACCAAGGGGACAGATTAGAGGAGTTCAAGATCAGTGAAAGAGTACTCTTTTTGTTGCCTAGCTCTGATAGTAAACTCCTAACTAAATGGCAGGGACCATATGAGGTCTTCAGAAAGGTAGGACTGGTCGATTATGAAGTCTTATAACTGGAAAGAAAAACAAATCTACCATGTTAGTTTGTGGAAACCCTGGAAAGACAGGGAGGTATTGTTCATTGACTCAGAAGATCCCAAAGGAGCTTCAAGGCCAGTGATGGATGAGGACACTGATGATGGAATCCTGGACTTAGGACCTAAAATTGTAAAGGAACCGAAGGCCATCCCAGTGGATGACCAGATCAACCAAACCCAAAAGAAAGGAGCCTAGAGGCTGGTAGGGATTTTTGGGGATGTATTCTCCCAAAGCCAAAATAAACCCATGAGATTCAGCACCACATATACACAGACCCAGGTGTTTGTACCGGCCAACAACCATACAGACTACTGGAAAGAATCTAAGAGATAGTAAGAGAGGAAATTAGGTCTATGGTGGAGCTAGGAGTCATTGAGGAACACCAGAGTGAATGGTCTAGCCCTATTATTGTAGTCCCAAAACCAGAGAGCACTATCTGGTTTTTTATAGACTTCCAGAATGGTAATGCTGCCTCCAAGTTCAATGCATATCAAAGGCAAACTTTTGGATGGACTGGGGAAGGCTCTTTGTATTACTTCCCTGAACCTGCCCAAGGGTATTGGCAAAATTGGAAAACTCCTGAGTCCCGTGAGAAAACAATTTTTGATATGCTGTTCATTCTTTATCAATTTACCATACTTCCCTTTGGATTCCATGGTGCCCTGGCCACATTCCAGAGAATGATGGACCGCATCTTCCGTCCCCTCATGCTGTATGTGGCAGTGTACCTGAATGATGTTGTAATAGTTAATCCTGATTGGGACAGCCAGCTGCAGGAAGTGGCTGTGCTATTTCAATTGCTAAGGGAGGCAGGTCTCATGGCCAATGCCAAGAAATTCACCCTAGGTTAGTGGGAGATGAAATGCTTGGGGTATATGGCTGGGAATGGTCACGTACACCTGGTTATTGACAAAGTAAAGGCCCTAGCAGACTACCCAATTGTAACTACTAAGAAGCAGGTTAGATCCTTTCTTGGACTTGCAAGGTATTACTGCCAGTCTAATCCAGAGTTCTCAACTCCTGCTATCCCTCTGACTGACCTGACCAAGAAAACAACTCTGAATAATATCTGTTGGTCACCTGAGTGTCAGACGGCCATCAAAAAAATGGTGTGTGAAGAGTTAGTCATAGAAAGTCCAGATTTCAGCCATCCCTTCATTTTGTACACAGACTCCTCTGAGGTGGGGCTGGGGAAGTGTCATCACAAAACTTTGAGGATGGGATTCAGGAACAACCAGGGAGTGCTCAGAAGTGCAGTAGGTGCTCATGGTAAAAGGAGTACTCACAAAAGCCAAAATAAAACAGGCACAAAAGCAACCAAACTGGAGAAAATTGTCTCACACTGACCCAACATTGTGCAAATGTGATCTTTGTTATTGCTATTACAAACAGGTGCAAGATAAAAACAGCAACATCAGACAGGTAACAGGTACACTGACCCACCAAATCTTAATGTTTTGCACAGGTGTGCACTTTTTCAACAGATTATCACCCTTTGCTGTTGAACTTCATTTATACCCCACTAATGGAGTGGCAGTAAAATGTTTAAAGTGATGCAGTCAGTATGAGCAGTAACAAATGTGTGATAAACCATAAGTACACAGATTACAAAACAGCGAGAGCACAAACCAGTGAATAAGTATGAAAAAATATGAAAAAAAACACTTGGATTACTGGACACTACAATGCACACTATAAAAAGTCAAACTGATTAAGTGTTTCAGAACTTTTGCCCATTGTTTTCGGCTGTTGCAGTTTTGTAATCAGTGTATTTATGGTTTATCCCAAGTCTGTTACTTGTCACATTGATTGTATCACTTTAAACATTTTCTGGTACCCCTTAGTGGGGTATACATTAAATTCAACAGAAAGGAGGGCGATAATCCTTTGAAAAAGTATGTTAAACATTGGGATTTGTTGCCCCAGAGTACCTGTTACCTGTCTGTTGTTACTATTTTTATCTCACACCTTTTTGTAACAGCAATAATATCACGTTTGCACAATTTTGAGCCAGTGTAAGACTATTTTCTCCAGTTTGTTTGCTTTTGTGTCCATTTTTTTGTTTTTCATGAGGATGGGAGTCACCCTATCCTATATCTATCTTGCAAAATTTTTTCCCAGGAGAAACACAATACCTAGCTGAAAAAAAGACTGTCTTGCTGTAAACTGGGCAGTGGTCACCCTATGCTACTACTTGTTGGGTCAGAAGTTCAACATCATCACTGACCATGCCCTCCTCAAGTTGTTACATGTTATCATTGCCCGTGTTACCAGATGGTATTTGATAGTGTAACCTTTCTCATTTGATGAGCATCACCGGGCAGTTACCCAGCATGGAAATATGGATAGTTTCTCTTGGGAGGGTGTATCTCTGATGGTCCTTACTGAGCATGCAGGGAGCTCGACTGTGAGGGGGAGGGTATGAGACAGACTATATGTCTATCATGCTTCTTTCATCTGTGAACTGCTTCATAACCCTGCAACACAGCCAATGCAGGTTTTGATGGGGCTGTGGTGGGATTTGTACCAAACCTCGTTTGCTTTCAAGCTGGCCCTTTAAGACCTCACTGCACAGGACGTTCAACTTGTTGGCAATCTCTCTCAGCAGGAGAGGGAATGTTAACAAGCAACACCTAAGCCCAATAAAGTGGGGAGGGTGAACAAGCAGATGGATGTTTTCTGTTTTGGTTAGATGGAGACAGAGAGAGAGACTGACCTGCAAGAGTTTTTAAGCTGAATACAAGCTGTTTGTTTCTTTTTCTGTTGCCAGAAAGGAAAGCAGATTTGATTTAATTTAATCTGGTGTCCAGAGTGTTCTTTTTGAGAGTGTTCTCTGAGGAGATGCTAGGTTCAATACTCTGTCACAGGGATCTAAACTATAAACACACAAAAGAGGAATAAGAAAGCATCCCCGCCTAACCCAATTGAGCACAGGGCGGACTGACAGGCCAAGCACTTACTACTGGAACAAGGACTGCACTCTGCTAACATCATTTTATTCAGTTTATGAAAGTGGCAAGTATGTCATATCACAATAGTACTAAGAAAAGGAGGGAGTAAAACACCTTTTTATAGGTCTTGTCTTGATCAAACTCATGGGCAAAGGCATCTAATCTCCCTCTTTTACTATGTTCCACAATTTCCCTAAAGGCCAGTAAATTATAAATCGTCCATCCTAGGATGGAACATGTTTGGGCACAGGTTATCAGATACCCAGCTGTGGAAGACAAATGTTTACTTAGGAATTTAAACAATATTTCTTGATATACATTGCAGAGACTGATAGGATGCTTATTCTTAAGGTCTGAAATGTCCCCATTGTTGTACAGAAATACTAACAAAACTTGTGACATGGATTGTGGTATTTTGTTATTTGCCACCACATGGTAAAAAAAAGAAACCAGATCTGGCCCTAAGACATGTAAAAAGGTATTATAGAACTCAGATGGGAGACCATCACAAACAGGAGCAGTCTCAAATTTTAAGGAATGCACTGCTGAAAAATTCTCTTCTATGTTACTGGGAAAAACTAGAGATGCACAAGCTTTAGATAATAAAATAGGGACATCTAAATCCTGCAAGAATTCTTCTAAAAATAAATGTAGGGATAAAGTTGTCCCGAACACTGAATTAACATGCTTGCTCACTATGTCCTTCATAATTCCTAAATAACCTTTAAGTATCTAAGTATTTAGTGATGGATCCTATCCTGACAACTCTGGAAAACAGCCAGAGATTGTCGGCCTGCTCTTAGCGCTGAAACATAGTTCTGCTTGCAGGGTGGAAGCCCTGTTATACTGGAAAGTGTTTATTTCTTTCTTGATGATCTTTATCTGGGATGAATGTAACCAGTCCTGGTTACCATTTGTTGTGATTAATTGGTATAACTGGGCATTTAAAGTCAAGTAGTTTTCTTATGCGGTGTTACTTTTAGCTGCAGATTGTAAAAAGGACTTAAAACCCACTTCTGGGACTTCCGGTGATGTCAAGGAGCTGAAAGGAGCTTAGGGTCTGAGGCTCCCTACTAAGTCCGCTGATCTAACCTCCAAAACCTCATAAAATACATCTGAAGATGTCCAAAAACACAGGAGGGAAGCATCTGCAGGCCTACAGAGGTAGAAACCGATCGAGAGGCAAAGAAAAGAGCATGGATGGCACCGAATTGCAGGAGAGTCCCCCCTAGCAGATCTCCCTCCCCAGCGAGCTCCCATGTGGCCAGCTATGACACTGATGGAGAATTGGAACAACTTTCTCGAGTAAGATTTGAAACCCTATTAAGGGAGATTCGGGAATCTAGAACGGAAAACAAGCAGGAGTTTAAAGCTGTCCGAAAATAATTATCCACGTTTCAGTCCCGCATAAGTATAATAGAAGAAAGGGTAACCCAGAACGAAGAGAGTGCCACTCAGATTGCCAAGATTATGCAGGCCCTAATACAACAATCGGAGGAACTGAGGGCCAAGTGTTTGGATCTGGAAGGCCGCTCCCAGCGAGATAATCTCCGTCTGTATGACTTACCAGAGGGTATGGAAACTACCCCCATGACCGCGTTCTTAGAAAATTTACTTAAAGATATTCTGGACTTACCAAACACCTTCACCTTTTGTATAGAGAGAGAGCTCACAGGTCACTCCAAGCTAAACCCTCCGACTCAACTGCCAGACCTCGCTCTATAGTATTCAAATTAAGCTTTTTCGGAGACAAGGAAGAGATACTACAATGAGCCTGGGCTAAAAGGGAAATCAAATATCTCACTCATAGGCTATTCATGGACCATGACTACCTGCAAGAAATACAACAACAAAGGCTGAAATACCTCCCAATCCTTAGAACCCTACGCGAGAAAGCGATTTGTTTCCACACGCCATATCCAGCTAGGCTCCAGATTTTTTGGGAGGACGGAACGAAACTGTAGTCAATGGTGGAGGAAGCATCGGAAGCCCTGAGAGAGAGAAAATACAGATAGGGGAGGTCCGGAACCAAAACAGTGGGACGAGCGACCCATTTTGGCAGAGCACCCAAAACAGGAAGAAGATGGGCTCCAAATTACTGCTGCACGGAGAAGCATCACGCAGACTGCAAATTATGCTCAAGAAGAACAGAAGCAAGATGGACAAGCCTACTTGAACCAGTTTGCAGGCTTCTGCTACCTGAACCATTTGCTGGCATGGTCTCTTCCGATCCCCTCCGCTTGTGGCAAAAGGACCAACAATAGATAAGTCCAATACAAGCGGCACAATTTTATAAGAAGAGACTGGGGGGGGGTTGGGAAATGACATGCGAAAACAACAAGACTGGTCCCAGAGGTTAAAATCTTATAACGAAGCAGATTATAGGAATGGTCTTATGGGTCTGGACAATTAAAATGCTCCCCACAGTAAGGAAGGGGTAAATGTGCACTCAGAAGTAACCAGTTTTCTATCGGGACCTTAAGTGTTTCTGTTGGGGTTTTCTTGCCTCTACTTCATAGCTAGTGGTTGTTTGTCACCAAAAGGGCTGTGATTAGGCTAAACACCATCAAAATTAGCCTACCAAAATAAATAAAACAATTGATTATCTGGAGATGGGGGATTCCCCCACCCCACAAATTCTGAACAATACCCCATTTAAGTAACCAAGCCTGGGAGAGCAAATAAAATGTATTTAGAGCTCAAGAATTAAACTGAACAGCAAACAATGGGTTGGTTTATTGGGGGGGGGGGGACTCCACAATAATTGAAGTAATTTCAATGGACATTACCACTAAGCTTAATTGATGTTCTGGGGCTTGGACATGCTTTGGATTGGCGGACTGGGAGGGTGGCTATGAGGTATAAGACCTAATTAAACCCTATATTTTTCCTACACTTTCCTCCGTCAGTTCTGTGAGGAGATATTTATCTCCACTTACTAAACCAAGAGCACAGTACTATCTGTGACTCTGTGGGAGGTCTTCCGGCAACGGAAGCACTAGCAATCCTCCTCATTCATCTCATAATAGAGTATGAACGAAAGGACTAACCAGGGTTATAGCCCTCTACCTTGGAAGCACTTGTTGATGTTTAACAAGTTTGTTCAAAAGTTGTGTCAAGCCATGTTGGTTATTGTGAATCTTTTCTATTTACCAGGATGTTTGAAGCAGACAGAAAGAAAATTGGGCAAACAGATTTGGGCAATGGAGGAATGGAGGAGGGGCCTCGACGTTTTGGAAATCGAACCAGATATTTGGGTGATAAATGGGAAAATAAGATATAATTATGACTAAAGGGGCACCATATACCATTTGCACATATAATGTGCATGGAATCACCAACCCTATTAAAAGAAGTAAAATTGTTCAGAGTATGAAAAGGGCTGGGGCAAATATTGTTTTACTACAAGAAACACACCTCTCCCAGTCAGAACACAAAAAATTTGAAAGGTTGGGTTTCTCGCATGTCTTGGCCTCCTCATATAAGGGGGGTAGAAGAAGAACAGCAATACTAATTAAACAGGAACACAATTTGAAATTAAAGATAAAGTAATTGATAAAAAAGGGAAATACGCCATGGTTAAGGGTTTTTTAGATGGTCAGTTAATAACCTTGGCATCCATTTACATTCCCCCTGCTTCAGGATATGAGGTTTATAGATTTTTTTTTTTTAAATTAGCGGAATGGGCTGAGGGTCAGACGATTTGTGGGGGGGATCTAAACTTGAATATAGTTGAGAATCATTCTATATTGCAAAACCAAGGGAAAAGGAAGAAAACTACAGGCCAAGTTAAGAAACTACTGCAAGAACTAGGTTGACAGGATATCTGGAGACATTTTCATGTCACGGCCCCCAGATATACCTATTATTCTCAGACCCACGATGTCTACTCCTGCATAGACTTTTTTATAGCCCCTAAAGAACAAATGGGAGACAGAGTAAAGATTTGGTCAGGAGATTTTGTATTATCTGACCATGCCCCGATCTTTTGTCAGTTTTGTCCGCAAGCAATGAGGAAAGTAACTTTCTGGAGACTGAATATCTCCCTTTTAAGAGACAAACAGGTCCTTGAAGTTATAGAGGACACAATAACTCATGCTTTAGAGCAGAATGATACATCAGACACATCAGTATCAATCCTTTGGGATACCATTAAGGCAATTACAAGGGGTAAACTGATTAGTATTTCAGCGAATAAGAAAAAACTTAGGGAAGCTAGACGAATATCGCTTGAAAACAAGATAAAAGTAATGGAGGAATTACAGACTGCCAAAAAGACCAAAGCTAGAGGTAAAGAGCTGGCCCAATTAAAGAGTGAGCGTAATAAAATTTTAGATTACTCGATAGAGCAGAAACTAATGTTCTTAAGGCACAGCTATTATGATGGGGGTCCTCGATCCCTCAGATTAATAGCACGAAGGCTGAGAATACAAAAAACAAAGTCGAACATAATGAAAAAGCCCACAAACAGGTAAAATCCACAACACAACAAATGGAATAGCCGAGGCTTTCCTAAATTACTACTCAAAGCTATATAAATCCAAAGATTCCTCATCAGTACAGGAAATAAAAAACGTTTTAAATATGTTAAACCTTCCGACTCTTACAAAACAACAAAGCTCCCAACTGACTACCCCGATATCACCGAAAGAAATTGAAACTGCAATAGGAGGCTTAAAAACAGGGAAATGTCTGGGATCTGATGGACTCCAAGGGGAGTTTTACAAAGCATTTTCCAAAATTCTAAACCCCCTACTCAATAGAGTTTATGCATATATCACAGCTGAAGAGGGAGTTACCCTTCCCTCGTGGAACGAGGCTATTCTTTCGGTCCTTCTGAAGCCGGGAAAGGACCTCACCTACTGTGCGTCATACAGACCTATATCCATACTAAACACGGATTATAAAATTTTAACATCTATTCTGGCTAACAGGCTAATACAATTTTCCCCTAGTAAAATACATATGGACTAATGTGGATTCATCCTGGGACGTCAGGCCCAAGACAATGTAAGACGCACAGTTTACCTACTGGAACACTCACAAACCCAGAATAAACCAACCCTTTTTTTAGGATTGGATGCAGAAAAAGTGTTTGACATGGTATCATGGAGATTTCTAAGGGAGGTCCTTTCCCGTTTCGGATTCCCAGACCAGTTTATAGAAACGGTATTCAGATTTTATAAAAATCCTGGTGGATATATCCGTGTAAATGGGCACCTAACTGAATGACTTTCCCTTTTCAGGGGAACCAGGCAAGGCTGCCCCTTATCCCCACTTTTATTTGCCTACTATATTGAGCCCCTAGCACAATATATACGACAATCCCCAGACGTCGACGGCATAACTTCTTCTAAAGTGGAACATAAGCTGGCGTTGTTTGCGGACGACCTTCTATTATACTTAACTAACCCAGAATCCTCATTACCAGCGGTCATGCAGAAAATCCAAGTTTTCTCATCTGTATCAGGCTACACTCTAAATATTAATAAGACAGAGGCCCTTAAGGTTAAATATGAACCCTTACTCGAATTGCGAGATAAATTCCCAATTAAATGGGATGACTCTTCCCTGAAGCATCTAGGAATACGAATCCCTATAGATCTGTCCCAATTGTATAAACAGAACTATATCCCCTTAATAGATACGTTACAGAATGACATGAGGAGATGGGATCTTTTCCCATCTTCCTTCTATACTCGCACGATGGCCTTGAAGATGAATGCACTGCCCCGTCTCCTATATCTTTTTCAGTGCGTTCCCTGTATTGTTGATTCGAAAGAAATACTATCATGGCAAAAAGCATTTGTGGCCTACCAATGGAACCATAAGAAACCTCATCTTAATCTTATGAAACTCTCCCTTCCTAAAATAATGGGGGGAATATCATTCCCTTCTTTACCTGACTACTGGGCTGCTGCCCAAATGCGGCCTGGCGCTGCTTTGGGGAACCCATACATACCAGGCAGCTTGGAAACAGATAGACCTATTTAGGGAACAATCCCCTCCCTTAGCTGTATCACTTTTCTCCCTCCCCTTGTTGCAACAAGACCTGCAGAACACATCGAAAGCTACTTCCACTATACTGGAAGGCTGGAGAAGAGGAACCAAAAATAAACAGATACAAATCCATTTCTGGAAATATCAATGGTTTATAACAAAGAAACAATTTGATTCCCGTAAGGTTGGGCCTTGGTATAGCTCTCAGATGAGGAAGGGCATAGTAGCTCCTTGGCAAATATTGAAAGGGGATGCCCCTATAACTTTTGAGGAGGCCAAAGAGAGATTCGCCTGGACGGAAAAAGACAGGTTATTCTTTTACCAAATGAGGGATTACACCAGAACTCAACTTAGAGCAAAGGGGAGAGAGTCACAACTTTATGAGGACCAGACCCCGTTTCTGCAGATTTGGTCCTCTCCCACTGGAGAGAAGGCCATCTCAATAATTTATAAATTCTTAATCCTGTTACATAAGCATTCTATGGATCCAGTCAAGGCAAGCTGGGAAAAAGAATTTAAACAAACAATTAGTGTTAAAGATTGGCCTAAAGTATAGAGAAACACTTGGTCTACTACCTCCTCTCCTGAGTGGAGGGAATTTATGTGGAAGTTTAGAACAAGATATTTTTTAGTACCCACAATTCTAGCTCAAAGAAACCGGGGTACGGAAAGTTGTTGGAGGCTATGTGGAGAGTAGAGCCATATAAACATATATTCTCGATTGACATAATAATTACCTTTAGGTCCCTAATCTCGGCCACATAAAAAAGATCTTTGGTAACCATCTACAAGTGACAGAGATTAATCTACTGTTAGGTTTTCCTCCAACAGGAATGACGGACAAGCACACCTATACTAGTGGGCTATCTTATTGGGAGCAGCATACAAAACAATTACTAAAAAATGGCTCCAAACAACCCCACCAACTGTAAGGGAATGGAAATCCCTAATACAGAACATACAACACAACGAACAAATAACATATGCTCTAAACAATAGAAAGGAAAGTTATACTACAAGATGGACCAGATGGGAATTAATTCAGGAACAGATTTTGTAGATCAACATTGAGGTTCCCCACCCCTTTTTTTTTTTTTTTTTTTTTTTAGTGACAAGATAGGAAAAGAAGTTATGGGCAAATCGACAATCTTGATGCGGCCATCCTCCCCCTAGAAACCCTTATACATGATAGATAGGAAATGAAATAGAGAATTGAAAATGTTCTTCTTTCCTAATCATTTTGACTAACTGAATATGCTTACAACACCCCCTAGGTCTGGTTCTTAAAACCCAATCTCTGTCTTCACTCTAATTATAATCCTGGTATTAATTTAGTTAGTTAACACTTAATTATTAGAATACATGGTATGTTCTTTTTATAATATAAAGGCTTACTGTCTATACATATCTGTTATGAACAACAAAATATGTTCATATAATGAACTACATTCCAGAATAATAATAAGTTGTTTAACTTGAAAATGTGTAATTATGTATAAGAATGTAATGGGAAGTATGCAACCATTAAATTCAATAAAGGAAGTATAAAAAAAAAAAAACACTTCTGTATCTTCCCGTCATTCTGCAGTGTTGTAGATGCATTGCACTGACTTCCTAACAAAGTAAAGTCCCATCTTGTCAGATTTAATGTTTTTCCCAGAAGGGGTTGGGAAATAAATAGAAAGTCTATCTATATGGATAAAGAACCTTTACTGAGAACAACTGTATCTTATTTGTAGTAGTAGCAGTAGTAGTAATAGTAGTAGTAGTAGCAGTAGTAGCAGTAGCACTAGTAGTAGCAGTAGCAGTAGTAGTAGTAGTAATAGTAGTAGTAGTAGCAGTAGTATTTATTTAGTTTTTGTTGACCGGGTAAGTGCACTAGACAAATCCTGCCTATTTTCAGGCACGACCCGGGGGAGGGGGATACAAATGAATGCCAACTGATCTTAAACCAGATTAAGCTGTTGGTGGTATTTTTAGTGAATGAGGGAAATTTGGCCAGGACACCGGGGAAATTCCCCTACTGCTGCTGGTTTTCAGTAGCCAGTGGGGGGAGTACAGGTGTTGGTGAGCGACGACTGAGTTGACCATGGCTCAGTTGGAGGAGGAGGAGGAGAGAGTGCTGGTAGGCGCTGAGACGGAGGAGAGTCAAGTTAACCTGTTTCAGGGCGATTTTTTAAATGGTCATGGGGAGAGAGAGTTACCCCTGGAGAAGTTATCCGAGGCAGCATTTCAAAACAGCATGGGGAGTTCCTTAAAAGCTGAAGATGCGGAGGATCCCTGGATGGCTGGTAAGCAAGCAACAGAAGCGGCGCCTTTAAAATCGGCGAAAGAAGCAGTGAGGTCATCCGGCAACGCGGAAGTGGTGATGAACGGTCAAGATCCAGAGTTTAGCGGAGTTGGCAAAGAAAGCATTAAGAGTGGAGCAGCAAAAGTTTTTGAGGTCAGACTGTGGTTTGGGAGCTATGCAAGAGAAAGAGAGAGCGAATCGATCAGATAGTGGCTGGCGTGAGGCGGGAGCAAGGGGAATAGATCGTTTGCGGTCTGTAAGTATGCTACAACAGCTCAATAACTTCCCTACTATTCTTATCTCTAAGGATTCGGGCTTTGTTTATAATCCTAAAGCTGTCCATAATTCCAAGGTTTCCCCAACAGTTTACCAAACGGAGAATGGGGTACAGGAAGGGGTGACTGAGTTTTGTTTTAAGCCCCAATCAGAAAATAAAGCTTTGTGTATGCCTCAAACAGTGGAACTTGTTTCTTGGAAAAATGTCCTGACTGGGAGTACTGTGACATCGGGAGAACATGATAAGACTTGGACTCCGCAGGCTGCTTTATCGGCGGCTGGGTGGAAGCAGATGGGACATGGAGTATGGACTCCGGACTCTGCCTGGGAGGATTCTTGGGGTCTGCAGTATACCACTCCAGAGTGGAAACCAGGGAAAAGGGGGGGTGGGTCTCAAGTTTTGGCTGATACTGTTGCATCACAAAATAATTATTTTCCAGAGGTTGCACAACAACATAAGAATGTGCCTGGTGCTAAAGAAGTGAGGCCTAATCTAGAGAATGCTGAGCAGACAGAGGATAGTGGAGCTAGGCCTGGAAAACCTTTATTGTCAAGTTTATTTGCTCAAAGTAAGAGAGAAGCAGCTCCAAGGAGAAATGCAGTACGAATCCGATATAAAGGGGGTTTAAAGGAAAAACCAAATAGGCTTTATGTAGGTCGAACCTTAATTAAAGACTCTTTAAAGTTTTCCCCCAGAGATGTATTTGCTTTCATTAATATCTCGGGGGAGGATAACTATGACATTAGTTTTCGTTCCCCAGCTTTACTAGATCTTTTTTGGGAGAGGTACAACCAAGTAAAATTTTCTCCTTTATGGACCCCTTTTTTTGTTATTCCATTATCAAAACCATTAATTAAGTTTGTGACAATAATGTTTCGGAACGAGGGTGTTCATGTTGAGGATATTAAATTTTGATTATCCCAGAAGTGCGAAGTGTTGTGAACCTGAACCAATATTAGATTCAGAACTTTTTGGACAGGTGGGTGGAAGTTTAAGGTGAAGCTAAGACAATCTGTGGCAGGTATAGAACATATCCCTAACTCATTTTTGTTAGGAGGGATAGGGGTCTGCTTTTATAGTGGACAGCCCAGGGCCTGCTACAGATGTGGGTCTAGAGTGCATTTGTCTAGTGCTTGTGATCAGCCTAAGTGTGATAATTGTGGTGAAGTAGGTCATATTACTATGTTTTGTTAGAATGCTTTGAAATGTGATTTGTGTGAAGAACTGAATCATGCTTTTAAAAGATTGTCCTGGAGCCCAGAATAAACAGTCTTGTGGTGATTCTGATCTTTTGATCCAACAGGCACAGGAGGCCGGCGAGTCTCAGCAAAGGAGGCCCGGTGGTTAGAGACCTTGCTGTCTCTCAGAGCTTCGTTAAATTAAGGAAGGATTAGAAGTTGCTAATAATGTAGCTCAGAAACTGGAAGTAGGAGCGGTGGTTCCTAATCTCCTTCAGCCTGTTTGTTATACTGAGAATTCGGAGGGAATGGAGGGGCCTGGTGTTAACTTATTACAACCCCCTGTAGCCCCTCTATCTTTAAGAAGGTCAAGTAGAACATCTAAAATTCTTTTGCCTCTGGAACCAGAAAGCATTGAATCAAAAAATCCTTTTGCTGAATTATCTTGGGAGATTCAGAAATGGATATGGGAGACACCGATTCCCAAGTGTCGATACTGGAGGGAGGGAAATCACAGAAGGATGATTATAAGGGAAAAAGGAAAAAAAGAAGGAAAAAATGACAGTATTTTACTGGGTCCTTTTTCTGTTAAGCTAGTCAAATGGATTTAACATGGGCTACCTTAAATACCCATAGTCTTCTGAAAACTCAGAAAAGACAAGCAGTTTTTCAATTGATTTTCGATTTACAAATATCCATTTGTTTTTTACAAGAAACATGGATGTTTGCTAAAAATCAAGTCAGGTCTTTTGTTAAAGATTGGCCGTGGGGACCTTCTTTTTGGTCCTTTGGGGATGAGAGGGCTGATGGGGTGGGGATTCTTTTCAATTCTTTTAATTTTAAACTACATAAGTTAATTGAGGTATGTCCTGGTAGAATATTAATTATTGAGGGGTGCTGGTATGAGAGTATGATTAGATTAATTAATATTTATGGTCCTCAATCGAAAGCGGGTAGGGTTAAGTGTTTCACAGACATTCGGCCTTTTCTGGTCACAAACAATCCCTATTTTTTGGAGGGACTTTAATTGTAATTTAATGGGGGTTAAGGGTATGGACAGGCAGGACTTTGGGAAGAAGACCTATTGTGATACTGTGTCTAAAAACATTATAAAACAGCGGATTTAGTGAATTGTATTAATAATAGTGAAAGTGGCTTGAGAGGTACCTTTTTACAAAGGTAAAAGCTTCATGATTGATTATCTGTTTATATCCAAGAGAACTCGATGCATAGTCCGTAGATTATTCAATGGAATTCTCTGATCATGCTTTAGTTGTTATCAAAGTGGAGCTCATCAGAGTTTTTTAAGACAAAAACTATGTGGAAATTAAACATCCTCGATTCTGCATGAGAAAGTGGTTACCAATTCCATTTGTTGTATTTTGGAGGCCAGGTTATCAGTGGTCTTTTTGTATCAAGATTTAGGGGTTTGGTGGCAGGAAACGAAAGATGATTGTATTTGTTGGTTTAAAAAATATGGGATTCGGAAGAAGAACTCAGTTTTTTTTGAATATCTAAAACTTAGAAACCAACTTCAAAAAGTTTTGACGTGTGCTAACTCCTCTAGGGGTAATTTTTCGATTCAAATATCTGAAATTAAAGGTCTAATGAGAAATCTGCAGTATGATAGAACAAAAACGCTTCAAGCTTTAGTTCAGAATCATTTAAAGAAATCAGTGTTTGGGGACCCATTTGAGTTATGCAAAACTATTAAGGATAGGGGAGCATTAGAATATTTATATCAAGGCGTTACTAAAGTTAGTTCTATCAAAGCATTAGGGGAGATTATTAGGCGGCATTTTAGGGATTTAGAGCCTAAAATTGTTCCATCGTCTTTTCAGATTAGTTAATTTCTAGGCCCGGTTTTGGAAACAAAAATAGATAAAGTATTGCTGAGAAAATTAGAACAGCCTTTTTCAAAATTTGAGATAAAGGAAGTCATTAATTCCCTAAAACTAAATGTGGCACCTGGTTTAGATGGGTTATCGAATGGATTTTATAAAGTTTTCTAAGCTGAAATTGTGGAATGTTTATTTTTGGTGTTTAATTTTTTTTTTACTGAAGGGGTGGAGCTGAATTCCTTTTCGAAAGGCCATCAGATATATATTTTTAAAGCAGGGGATAGAGAGGTGACTTCAAAATTGGAGACCTATAACCCTGTTAAATTCAGATTATAAAATTTTGGCAACTTTGATTAATAATAGACTTAAAGGGGTAGTGGAGGGGTTGTTTCTGCCTATACAACATTGTGGGATTCCTAACAGAAGAATTCATTCAGTTTTATGTTTGATCCGAGATATTATTGAACAAGTTAAGCTTGAAGGAAAGTCAGGGGTTATTGTTTCCCTAGACTTGGAGAAAGCATTTGATAGAGTGGATCATGGATTTTTATTTGCCACACTGGAGTGGTTTGGTGTTCCTCAGGTAATTATAAAACTAATAAGGGGTTTATACAACAAGGCTAAAGTTTTCCCAGTTCTAAAAGGGGGATTGGGGGAGGGTTTTTATATTAAATGCGGAGTTCGGCAGGGGTGTCCATTAAGCCCTATGTTATACAATTTCTCGTTAGAACCTTTGATTAGAGCAGTCTGTGCCCCCCCTTGTGGCAGGGTTTATGGGTACCAGGGGCAAAGTGTCCCTGTATTATCCAAGCCTATGCAGATGATATTTGCCTTTTTTTTACCAATCATAGGGACTTAACAGTTTTTTTTTCAGTATTTTCTGCCTATGCAAGTGTAGCTAATGCTAAATTGAATGTTCATAAATCCAAAGGTTTATTGTTAGGTAACTTTCCAAGAGAAGTGTTTTCTTTAAGTCTATAGAATTTTCACTAAAACCTTTAAAAATTTTAGGGTGGAGTTCACTAATCAGAATTGTCCGTTAGATAATTGGTCAGTAATTTTGGATGCAATAGCACAGAAAGTGTTAATTTGGAAAAAGTTTAAGTTTTCCAAAATGAAACGAATTCAGGTTCTAAAGCAGTTTATTTTACCAAGATTACAGTATATGGCAGTAATTTTCCCATTGCCAGTGCAGTTAGAGACAAAATTATATAGCATCTGTTTTCAGATGCTTTGGGGTAGTAGACTAAACCCAGTGAAGAGAGGCTGTACTTACTTAGACAAAAAACAAGGGGGTCTAGGTATGGTGGACCCAGTGGTATTTTGTTTTGCCCTTTTCTTCTCTTTTTCTTTAAAAAAGGGATTTGGTCCTTCTGATGAGTTAGATAGTTTGGCTTTTAAGTATCTGTTTAAGTCATACCTTAGTATGTGGAGGCCGCAGGCACCTAAATGGTCCCTGAGATTAAGGGTGCCAATATATTTTAAACCAGCGCCCAAAAACTATATAAATGGAAGGTTTCTCAAGATCTGATATTAAGGTGTTCATCAAAGGGGTTATATAAAGAAATTATGCTTCAATTTTTTTTATTAGAGCCGAACTTTAAAAATTGCTCAAGTGATAATACAAGTGATGTGTTAGAGCAACTCAATAATACTAGACTTCCATCATACATGTGGGAAAACTTATGGCTCATGATGTATGGGAAATTGAATGTAAGGGGAACGGCTAAACATAAAGTGATTGAGGAAAGATTTTGCCCCTATCCTGAATGCATTAATTTAGAAGAGACGATGGAGCACTTTTTTCTGCAATGTTCTTTTCCCTCTAAACTATGGGGTTTTTTAGCACAGGTTTGGGATTTTCCTTGGTTGGCAAAGCTTACCTATGATATTCTAGTAATTGGGAACTTTCCCCTTTATTTGAGCAGCTTTGAGAAAAATACTTTGCGCTTATTTTTAGCTAGTCTGCGTTTTTGCTTATGGCAAACTAGATGCCAATGGGTGTTATACCAAAAGCGTCCTTCTTTGGAGGGATTTAGAGTGTATGTTACCAACGTTCTGACTAGAATTTATATTGAAGAATGCAATTTATATAATTCTGGTAAAGTAAGATTATGGTGGAGGGGATTTCTACACTTTATTAAATATAAATAGAAAAAAAATGTATATATATAAGAGGGGATGTCCATGGTTCTGAGTTTTATGGTAGAAGAGGGGAATGGTGTATATAATTAAGTATATATGTATGCTGATTTTTATTGTCTGTTTTTTTTTTCCCTAATTGTTCTTGCTTTTCAAAAAAATGGGAAAAACCTATCTTTTGTGTTTTTTGCTGAGCTGTTGAGATCAGGAATATTTAAATAAGGGGTATGCTGCATATTGTACGTTTTTATTTGTTTCCCTACTTTTATGGATTGTTGGAGTTTGTTTTTTTTTTCTCACATGTTACTGTGTATTATCTGAATGTGTTTATTCTAATAAAGTTACCCCTACTCTTTTCAATAAGTGCCATAGGATCTTTAACATCCACCTGAACTACCACCAATCCAGGCAGACGGGACCTCGGTTTAACGTCTCATCCGAAAGTCGGCACCTCAGAAGTGCAGCACCCCTCTCATGCTGCACTACAGTGTCAGTACTGGGATATTAACCCAAGTGCCAGATGTGGGAACTGAACCCACAGCCCTCTGATCTCCCGGCCTCAGAGGCGAGTGTGCTACCTACTGAGCCACTGACACTGGGCACTAGTAGTAGTAGCAGTAGTAGTAGTAGTAGCAGTAGCAGTAGTAGTAGTAGTAGTAGTAGCAGTAGCAGTAGTAGTAGTAGCAGTAGTAGTTGCAGTAGCAGTAGTAGTAGCAGTAGTAGCAGTAGTACTAGCAGTAGTAGTAGTAGCAATAGTAGTAGTAGTAGCAATAGTAGTAGTAGTAGTAGTAGTAGTAGCAGTAGTAGTAGTAGTAGTAGTAGTAGCAGTAGTAGTAGTAGTAGTAGTAGTAGTAGTAGTAGTCTTCATTAATTAGTGGCACCTTCCCCAGAGGCCCTGGGCATCATTACAATATAACAACAATATTTAATCCTGAAGACAATTATCCACCACATAATATACAGAAATAAATAACAAATACATAATCATGTAAAACTTATGTAAACAAAATTAGTAAAAACAGACAAACAATTTAGTACGTGATGGAATATGATGATACCAATCTTTCCATTGTCCTTGAGAGAGGCGTTGGTTAGGCCCCTTTTGAGGTAACCTTCATTGGACCCAGACAGTCTCAGCAATTACAGGCCGGGACTCAAACCTCTTGTTTTAGGGAAGGTTATTGAAAAGGTGGTGGCCATGCAGCTTGAGAGACATCTTGCCTCTTCCTCTGCCTATGAGCCTTTCCAGTCTGAGTTCTGGGTGGGGCACAGTAAGGAGACAGCACTGGTAAGGGTGTTAAATGATCTCCTGATGGTGAGGGACAGGAGAGCCCATACCATCTTGGTTGTCCTGGACCTCTTAGCAGCATTTGACACCTTGGACCATGAGGTGCTGCTTGACTGCCTGCGGTTCTGGTGTGACCTGTCCGGCACTGTCACCCACTGGTTCAGGTCATAACTGACAGACAGAGTGCAGAGGGTGAAAATGGGACTTGTTTCATCAAACCCAAAGCCTCTGTGCTGTGGGGTTCTGCAGGATTCGGTCTTGTCACCCTTACCACTCACGGTGTACATGCTCCCATTGGGGGACATTATCAGGCAGTATGGGCTGGGTTTTCACTGCTATGCAGATGATACCTAGCTGTAGCTGTCCTGTGCATCTGAAAATCAGTTGTCGGATTCCATATTTAACAGCTGCCTTGAGGAAATCCAGTCATGAATGACTCACAACTGGCTTAGGCTTAACCCAGGCAAGACTGACATACTGGTTGTGGATCCAGGTCACCGGGGGGGGTCACCCCCAGCTTAGTGTTGGGGGTGTTCCGCTTATCCCATCTAGACAGGTGAAGGATTTGGGCATGATCCTAGATGATGGCCTGACAATTGATGCTCGGGTGTCAGCCATGGTCAAAAGTGGTTTCTATCATCTTAGGAACATTGCCTAGATCTGAGCCCTGATTCCTGAGGAGGACTTGACTGTGCTGGTGCATGCTTTTGTCACTACCAGGTTGGACTATTGCAATGTCCTGTACCTTGGGTTATCTGGGGGCAAACTTTGCCAGCTGCAGCTGGTGCAGAATGTGGTGGCAAGACTTTTGACTGGGATGAGGAGATCTGCGGACTGCACTGGCTGCCGGTCAAATGGAAGGTTGTCTTCAAGATAGGGCTCCTTACCTATAAGACCCTGAATGAAAAGGGCCCTGTTTATCTGCAAGATTTCCTTGTTTCTTACTGATCGGCCCAGGCACTCTGTTCTGCTGAGGGAGGCCTCCTTGGGGTTCCCAGGGTTAGGCTGCGGCATTCAGGAAATAGGGCATTTTCAGTGGATGTGCCTATCCTGTGGAACTCCTTGCCTGGCTATCTAAAGGAAGCCCTCTCGGTAGAAGCCTTTAAAAAAGGATTAAAAACATATCTGTTCCAGCAGGCTTTTATTAATTGAATTCTAGCTATGAATTACAGATTGGTTATTTATATATTTGTATTTATGATGGTTTAATTTTGTCTGTATGACTTTTACATGGTTTTAAATTATATTATTGTATTGTTGTTTTGCTGTATAGTGCTCAGAGACCCAGGAATTGGGCACGTTATAAATAAAAATATCTATCTATCTATCTGTCTGTCTGTCTATCTATCTATCTATCTATCTATCTATCTATCTATCTATCTATCTATCCATCCCAAAGCACTAACTGAAACAGATATTTTTCAAGCTCCTCTTAAAGGCCTCCACCAAAAGGGCCTCCCTAAAAGCTCTGGGTAGAGAATTCCAGAGGGTTGGACCCACTACCTCAAAGGCCCAGTCCCCAGAGGTCTTCAGTCTAACCCGAGGAGCCACCAGCAGGTCCTCCCCAGTGGAGTGGAGCAGGCTTACAGGGATGTGCAGATGCAAGAGCTCATCTAGGTAGTCTGAGCTCAGCCCGTGTAGGGCTTTGTAAGTTAACAAACTCACTTTAAATGAGATACGCTACTTCATTGGCAACCAGTGCAAATCCCGCAGTGCTGGTGAGATATGGCATAATCTAGAAAGGCCCATAAGTAACTGGGCAACTGCATTCTGCAGCAGCTGAAAGCGTGAAACCATACCCCCACTAACTACAAGGTACAGAGTGTTTCAGTAGTCTCTGGCTCTACTTCATCTCCTACATGAGATGAGAGGGCTATAGGACATAATACTAGCCATGCACAGGGGTGAAGACATATCAGAGATTGTCCCGAGAAGTGGAGAAGCCAGATTATTGCTAAAAGGAGTGGGTAGACGGAAAGTAGAAACAGAGCAACATAGAATTTGCTGTCAGATAAGGACCGCTTTTCTCACCTAGTCTGCACAATTTTCCCTGCATATAGCATCACTTCAGGTTCTACTTAAATTTAGTAGTTATTGGATCAGATCTGCGTTTATTTTATTATTTTATGTGCAGTTACTGTAAAGGCGCCTTGGTTTTAAGAAAGGCGCTGTGCAAATAAAGATTTATTTATTATTATTTATTTATTCACCTACCCCTTCACTTTCCCTAAGATTCCCTTATTCCTATCCCATGCATTCTTGTAATCCCAATGCAGGGTTTGCCCCCACCAACTCCACTGGAGTCGTCACTTTTCTGTGAAGAAGTACTTCCTCACAACCCTCCTGAATCTACTCCCCCCCACAGCTTCTTATCAAGCCCCCTTGTCATTGAGCACCTTTTTTTCTAAAAAAAAATACTTATTCCTTGTTGTACCCTGTTTACTCTTGTGAGGTATTTAAAGATCTCTATCATACCCCCTTCTTCTCTTCCAGGGTGTACATATTTAGATCTTTTAATCTATCCTTATAGGGCTTCTGATGTGAACACTGCACCATATTAGTTGCCCCTCATTGGATCACTTCCACTCTGTCTACCCCCTTTCTGAGATGTGGTCTCCTGGGGTCTTACCAGTGATCCATGCAGAGTCAACACCATCCTCTTTCTGCTGGTGATACCCCTCCCTATGCACTCCAGCATTCCACTTGCCCTCTCAACTGCCTTGTCACACTGCCTGGCCACCTTTAGGTCATTTAATATGATCACCCCTAGGTCTCTTTCCTCCTGTGTGGTTGTCAGTTCCTTCCCCTATTTTGTACT
The DNA here is from genome assembly GCA_016271365.2 of Neoceratodus forsteri. NCBI lineage: Eukaryota > Metazoa > Chordata > Ceratodontiformes > Ceratodontidae > Neoceratodus > Neoceratodus forsteri. Next base: position 1,394,985,153 of record CM028129.1, on the reverse strand, counting down.
CCACCCTTAGGTTTCTGTGCCACAAGTATATTATTTTGCACTTTTTCACATTGCAACCCAGCTGCCGTACCATGGACCACTCTTCTAGTTTTCTCTGGTCATTGCTCACCCTTTTCACCCCCCCCAGAGTGTCCACCCAATTCCAGAGTTTGGTGTCATCTGTAGAGAGGCACACCTTCCCTTCCATCTCCTCTGCAATGCCAAACAGGACCTATCCCAGCACTGATCCCTGAGGCCACACCACTAGTCACCCTCCCTTCCTTGGAGTGAACTCCATTTACACAACCCTCTGCCACCTATCCCTTAACCAATTTCTTTCCCAGTTTATCACCTTTGGATCCACTCCTAAGCTACCTACTGTAGCTTGCTTATTAGTCTCCTATGTGGAACAGTGTCGAATGCCATACATGAAATCTAGGTAGGCTACATCCACCGCTCCACTCTGATCTACTTTCTGGGTCGCCCAGTCAAAGAACGCTATCAGATTCATTTGACATGACCTCCACCTCATGAATTCAAGCTGCTTCAGGTCTTATAACCTGTTGGACTCAAAATGTACCATAAGCCTTTCTTTCAGCAGTGATTCCATTAACTTTCCCACTACTGATGTCAGGCTGATTGGCCTATACTTGCCAGCCTCTTCCCTGTTATCACTTTTCTGATGTGAAACTACTTCTTCCCTCTTCCAGTCCTCCAGGACCACTCCTGTTTCCAATGGACTGTTAAATAGGCCATCAAAGGTGCATCCAGTACCTCCTTGAGCTCCCTCAATGCCCTTGGGTAGACCTTGTCTGGTCACATTGCTTTGTCTACTTTCAGATTTACAAGTCCCTTCAGGACTCTCCTCTGAAAATGAACTAGTATCCACCTCCTTCCAATGCTCCTGTTTCATTTTTGTGGCCCCTCCCTGTCTCTTTCCTCTGTGAACACAGAACAAAAGTATTTGTTCAGGATGTCTGCCTTTTCTTGTTCCCTCTCTGTGCAGTCCCCCCCTTCCCTTCTTAAAGGAAAACCACACCCTCATGTCATGTAAATTCTATTTGTTTCCATGTCAACAGATAGCTCTTTTCTGTAGCAGTTAGGGCTATTCGTGTTTGCTTTACTTTGTTTTCACTGTTCGTGGTAGCCCCTTGTGACTATTTTTATTTATTTGCTTTTGTTTACCAGGTAAGCAGACTAGACAGCCAAGTGCCTATTTTCAGGAGTGACCCGGGAGGTTACAAGGTACAGACGAGAACAATTTGACAGTATACATCACATGTGAAACAGTATGGTACAGGTGTTTGACAGCAGTCAATATATAGAACATCACAAATCCATATTAGTGGGCTGGACCAGAAAAGCTCAGGGTTAGTACAGAATATTCACATAATATGTACAGAAAGGCAAGAATGGAACACCTTTCCAGGCAAGACAGCCGACAGCAGCAGGTTTAGCCAACGGATTGAGAGCATTCAGTACCAGGAGACGCATCTCCTCACACAGTAATTGCTGGGTTAGAATCACCTCAGCCAAACAGCTTGGACTAGGGAGGGCCTCTTAAGTGCAGAGAGGGTTCTCCATTTTATGGTTGTTGAAATTCCGTTGTCCATGAGAGCTAAATTAGCATATGAGAACATGATGTCTCATCACCCATTTATACCATTTTTCTCTATGCTGAAAGAACAAACACCCTGCAAAAACCCTCTGGAAACATATAGACTGAATGCAGTTTAAAGGGAAAAACCCTGTGTTACAACTCAGATAGTTTGCAAAGCTAAATGTGGTATTTCACACCTTCTTACATCTTGTTTCATTGAAGTCTACTTAAGCAGACAGACATATGGTGGAGACTAAATGGTGATTACACATTCTCATATGCTAATGCAGCACTCAAAGACAATGAGATTTCAACAACCAGCAAATGGAAGCCTGAAGGATTCTAACAGGGCCTAGTATGAAGTGCGAAAACAAACAAAAGCAATAGCATACATTTCTAACAGCTACACTGAAAGAGTTGTCTGTTGACCTGGAAAAAAAATTTACAAAATACGAGCGTTGGTTTTCCTTTAACCTTACAATCCCACTTCTTGCCTTTCTTTTTTTGCTTACAGACCTGAAAAATGTCTTGTCCCCTAATGTTGTTACTGCCCTGGCTAGGCTCTCTTCGGTTTGCACCTTTGAGCTCCTTACTGCTCTCCCTGCTTCTCTGTTTCCCCTGATACACCTCCCTTTTCTCCTCCCTCTGCATCTCCTTGCATTTTCTGAAAGCTATCATCTTAGCTTTTACATTTTCCACCGCCTCTTTCAAAAACTATGGTGGTCTCTTTTTCTTCTTCTTCCTTTTGCTCAGTTGCGTGACACAAATGTTTGTTGCCTTCACTATGGCCTTTTTTAGTTCACCCACTGTTCCTCCACCCCACCCAGTTCATCCCACCTGCCAAGTCATCCTTGAGGCATTCACCCATCTTTTCAAACCCTTCCTTCCTCAAGTCCACAGCCCTCACCTTTGTGTGGTTTGATTCCACAGCTGTCCCTTTACTGAACCACAATGTATGGTGATCGTTGATCCCTAAGTGGCCACTACCTCAATGTCTGCAACACTGTCCCTGTTAGTGAGTAGCAGGTTCAGTATTGCCCTTTCACATTTAAACCATCCACTGAGAACTGTGGTTCCCCTTCCAGATGGATGCATGCCATCACCCCTGTATAGGCCCTTATCCTCCAAGGTCAGACCCCAGTCCCCAATTTAGTCAAACCCTTACTCTCTGCACATTCCTTTAGCCATAAGTTGAAGTTCCTGGTATGGAAAGCTCTCTCCTCTCCCCTGTCGTAGACAGGCAGCACCTCAGTGAAAGCCACTGAGTGTGCTGTCTAAGACCGCTCCCCAGCTTCCTAAACCCCCTGCACTATCCCAGCCCTATCTCTAGCCTGGTCATTAGTCCCCAAGTGAACAGTGATATCCAGCTTTCCCTCCCGTCCTGCTGTTGTAGCGATCCTTAGGATCCACTTCCCATGCCTCAGGGGCATGGCGCCTTGTAGACTCCAAACCTCCCTCTCCACTCCCCTGTCCCATTCCCAAATCTATTTCTCTCACTATTAAGTGCTTGATAGCTTGCTATGCCTTGAGACTCAAAGCCTATGAGTAGGGCTGTGTGGAATGTTAAAATTCAAACAAAACTAAACTCTGCTGAATTTGGGAAACTTACATGGAATTTTGTTGATAACAGAATTCTGGCATTTTGCATGCCAAATGGGGTTAGCAGATTAATAGTTCACATTTTATGCAAACAGTGGATTCTTTTTACTACAGTCCATTGTTTGTGTGATCCACAGAAAATTATTCCTCATTTACACAAAAATGTTTTCTGGAGTTTTGCAGAATTTAAAAAGAAATTCTGAAAAGCATTTTGGAATTGGACTCGCCATTCCACATCAGTTCCGATAGTGGAATTCTGTATTCTGTACTACCCTACCCATGAGGATACACGAAGTGGCAGCTACTCCTGCCTTTCAAGTTCCATTGAATTGGTGCTGTCTGCTGTTGGCTGAATACAAGTTTGACTGGTGAGCAAGTATCAGATCTGTGAGGGATTCCAAAAGAACTGGACTATTTGGCAGCCACAGGTAAAACTGCATCATCCTAGGCCTTGTGTCTGGATTGCAGCAATAGTTTGAACAACATTTATATACTGGTCTGCACGAGAGATGGCAGATGAAGATCATTAAGAAGCTTTTGGTTGAGGAATAGTGATTGGGATTTCTGGCCCCAGTGACAGCCGCAATGGGACAAAAGGCAACTTAAGTGCAGTGAGAAAAAGTGGTCTGACCTGAATCCAGAGTGTGAGAGTCACACAAGTTGAATGTTCGGCTCGGATCCAGTGAAGTCTGCAGTAACCCTCTGAGTCCTTCCTGATAACCATGAGTTGCCCAGTTCCAAACAACTTTGTGGGAGTACAGGGTTTGTTGTAAGTTGGCCATTGGGATGGATTTCAAATACCTCATTTTCGAAGGTGAGATGCAATTTTGGCAGTAGCATGGTGTGTGTGCATGTGGGGAGGTAAGGAGCCTATTGCTCTGTGTTATATTTAAAATGTTATGCCACACCTCACGCTATGCTGGTGACCCAGGTTCGGGAAAAGACTCAGGTCACTGGGGGTCGGTGGAGGAGGGAGGATTGAGTGACCCAACGGATGCTCTCTTCCCTCTGCGGTGGGATACCAGGGGTGCTTCTAGCACCCGATGCCCCTGAAGCCGGTGGATGCATGGGCTTACTGGGCAACGGCGGCGCTACTGGAGTCAGGGGAGTGGGACACTTTATGCACGTGGCTGTCGGCATGCGTCAGCACGTCGGCAAGCCTGGACATATGTCCTAAGCACAGGCATCCCAGGGGAATGGGAAGAAAAACAGGGGAAAAATGTAACACCCCTGGCCCTATGAGTGGATGAAACTGGGGATGGGATGCCGTGGGGATTGCCCTGGTGGACGGAGTAGGAGCAGGTACGAGGCCTCCTCTGAAAGCCATGGGAGCCAAGCAAATAACAAAAAAAAAAAAAGTTTAACAACACCAGCCAACCCATGGCAACATTTACAGGCCTGCAACATTCCACTGAGTACACAGAAACTGTCATAAATGAGCTCCTAATATTGCTTAATGCCTGGCACAAGGGAGAAGAGTATGGGTAGCCTCCAGAACAGTAAGAACCAAGATGCACCAGGGTTTGCCTAAGAAGTTAACAGAACATAAGTAGGACTCTGCACCTAGCTGGGCCTTATTATTGGCAGCCGTGTTTTTGTGTCCTTGTGCAGCACATCTGAGAGGGTCTAACAAGTGGCTTGGGAAAGCTTGGCCTCGCCTACCTGGGTGAATAAATGGGCCTATTTCCTGTCAGATTCCATGATATTTGTTTCTGTTGCAGAGGCTGTTGTACTATTAAACCTGTGTTTTTGCTAAACCTGTTATCTTTCTTTGTCTAGCCCTTCATTGTGCATGCAGGTGATAAGGTAATAATTGTGTTATAGAAATACTGGTTGACAGGAAACCTTAGCTACAGTGGTGAAGTGGGGAAAGTACAGCATTTCAGTGGGTTGTACTGGATTGACAGCTAGTCAATTGATAGCTACTACAGGTTCTCTCTGGGTGCAGACACCACACTAATTACTGTATTTTCTGTGGATATGAACCTCCTCATTAGCTGTTGGCCAAGAACAAAGGAGCCATCGTTACCATCTCCAGAAGTCGGTGGCAATGTAAGATGGCAGGTGGGTGGTGATTTTTTACTTTTTACTACAGTAGGACTCCTGAAGAGGACTTTGTGCAGTTTTTCATTGGCAAAAGCTATGTCACCCAGTGAAAACGTTGCGTAGCCACAGTTCGCCAGCACCTATACAGGCAAAGTGTCATTAATGTACATGTAGACTTCATTGAGTGAAGTAGGTATTTCACCATGCAAAGAACTATACACAGCTGCAATGCAAAGTAATGCACCTGGGAAACAAAAACCCAGGGGAAGAGTACAGAATGGAAGGAGGGAGGTACTAACAACAACAAAAATGGAAAGGGACCTGAGGGTAGTTATATCAGATGACCTAAAGGTAGGCAGGCAATGTGAGAAGGCAGTAAGGAGGGCTCATGGGATATTGAAATGTACAGGAAGAGGCATCACCAGTAAAAAACAGGAAGTTGTTATCCCTCTGTACAGACAGTTGGTGAGACCCCATCTGGAGTACTGTGTGCAGTTCTGGAGACCCCATCTCCAAAAGAACATACGATGGAGGCAGTCCAGAGAAGGGCAACTAAAATGGTGCAGGGTCTGCACCAGAAGTCTTATGAAGAGAAACTAAAGCAGCTTAATATGTATACCCTCGAGGAAAGAAGGGAGAGGGGGGACATGATAGAAACTTTCAAGTACCTCAAGGGAATCAACAAAGTCTAGGATGATAGCATCTTTCAGAAAAAGAGATGTGTAAGAACAAGGGGGCACAATTTGAAGATAGAGGGGTAACGGCTCAAGGGCAACTTGAGGAAGTATTTTGTTCACGGACAGGGTGTTGGACATATGGAACGGCCTTTTTGAGGAGGTCAAAAACAGTGGAGGAATTCAAGAATGCATGGGACAGACATAAGGCAATTTTGGTGGGGGGTAGAAAGAAGTAGTCTGTTAGTTAACTAGGATCCACAGCTTATCCAATAGGTAGGGAAATGGGCAGACTGGGTAGGCCAAGCAGTCCTTATCTGCAGTCAAAGTCTATGTTTCTGTTTCACACATTGCAAACTTAGGAAACTTCATTGAGTATTTCTGAAGTAAAGTTTCCCGATTTCATTCATCTCTTGTTACGATGTACATGCACTATATCTTCTGCATGCAATGAGTTCAATTAAGTTGGTCTTGATGGCTTTCAAGACAATCATCGTTTTCCTTTTGCAGTAGCTTTCATTTTGGGGGAGTCAAGTCAGATATATTGTGAGATTGTCTTGTGACAAACCCTGTGAGTTTCAAACTTTAGACTGAAGTATTTTTTCACATTTGCAGCTTTCAAAATTTTTCTTCATGTCAAACTTCAATTTTTGGGGGAGAATTTTTTCAAGCAGTCTTTGTATGCAGATTTTCAAACTTTAACATCTTGACTTAATAATTAAAACATACTGTGTTCTGAAACCACCAAAAGGTCATATTCTGAGACACGTTCTAATGAATCTGTAAGTTTCACAATTAAAATATTTGTAGTTTTTTTTTCATCATTTGTAGCAAAAGAAAACATTTCAAAATAGGTATTTTATGTAAATTTAACAATCTGTTAACTACAAAACTTTCAAGCTGTTTTTCATAAAATTTTGCAGAAATGTACCTCCTGGGACTGAGATTGTTCATATTCATTTTTACAGTCCTAGGGGCTAAGATGTCTGAGATATAAGCTGTCAGTAACCCCATTTCCAACAGAAGCACTAACTGAACCTATGTTGCAATGGTATAAACTATATACGTTATATATTTATGGCACAAATACTACGTTAATCCTGTTTAAGACTGCTACCACATAAAACTCAAATGCCAAAAACACTGGAAATAAAATATTAGGATTGTAAATACAGTGCCCACAATGTTTGGAATGTATTATTAGGGTTGTTACACCTAAGTCCCACACACTCCATTGTGACCCCTACCTTCATGACCCAAGGAAAGCCTACACATGCAGGGCCATGTACAGTAGCAATGATACTGCACCTCATACAGTGACAACATATTAAAACATTGGTATATGGCAACCCTAATGTTCACCCCTGTCTTCTACCCTCGTGACTAGCATGGGATACAGTATCATCACTTGTAAGCGGGTAGGACTTACATAACTAACTCATGACTCTGCCACTTGGGAGTTATTTTACTGCTCCCTCGCTCATTGTAAAATTCATCTTGCATAACAAAATAAGAATTATTTTCATTCTGGAATTGTCCTTTAAGTGGCAGTGCAATGAAAATGGGCTAAAATTTGACCCACCTTTCTTTCTTTCTAATCAATGCCAGATGTCTTCCAGTTTATTTTGGTGGTAACATTTTCCATTTTCATTATCATTTGAGAATTTTATGAAAGTTTTAAGGTAATTATTTCTCAAGAAAAAAAGATGGCTGCCTCATTTCTGACTAGAAATAATATTGAGAACTCAAGGAGGGTACGAATGCAGATAAAAATGCAAATGCACAGAACACAGCTTAGGAAGCACTCAGGAAACCCAAATCAACAGTTTTGCCAATATTGTTCATAACCATAGCAGAAAATTAGTTTTTTGGAATAACTTTTCTCATTGCACTGCTGCTTTAAACACATAAACAAATAAAAAAGACAGACTAAAGTGTTTCTATAGTATTACAAAAAATACATAGATACATAGATTCTGATGGCTGATAAAGAGTCATTAGTCTAGCCTGTCCACCCATTATCTGCCAAACTCTGTGTATGACATGATGTTGGACCAGAATTATGGAATCTCTTCCAGTTTCAGTGCTCCATTACCCCCTCCTCTGGCTGTCAATCCCCCCAGGACTTACTATCCCCGTGTGCTTATCACATCTGTGTTTGAAACCAGTGACTGATTTGTCCTCTACCACTAGCTTTGGTAGACAATTCCAGGTGTCCATACAACTTTCTCCATGACAAAATAGTTCCTAACATCCCTTGTCAACCCCCACAACCTCCACCCATGTCCCCTTTTTACTGTGTTATCACTTCTTGTGCATAGATCCCTGCCGTCTGCCCTGTTGGTAATCCTCATGGACTTCTAGGTCTCAGTCATGCCTCCCTTTTCTGGATTTGAGACAGTACATGTTCAGGTTCTCTAGCCCAGGGCTGCCCCCAGACCATTAAAAATGATACGCAAAGGAAATTTTCTTTTCACAATTTTCTGCCCAACTGTCTGCTACCTGGTAAGCCAGATCTTAATTTTAAAACATGCTTGACAGAGGATATGCAGGGAGCATTCTTGAGTCTGCCTGGGGGCAGCCTTGCTCCAGTCTCTACTCATATATCCTACACTGCTGCCCCTGTATCATTTTTGTAGTCCTCCTCTGAACCTTCTCCTAGTGGCCCATGCCTTTCCTGAGGTGGGGACTCCATCACTGGGCATTGTACTTCAGGTGTGGTCTTACCATGGATTTGCAGAGAGTTAGCATTACCTCCCTTCTTCTGCAGGTGTATTGCTTACCAAGAGTATACAGCCCAGCAAGAACAGGAACAGGTGTTTACAAGTGGAGGAGAGCTGGTGCCAGGCAGGAGTTGCTAACTCCAGAAAAGACAGACACAAAGCACAGGAATTGCTGGTCACTCTTACAGAGGTGTACTGTTCAGCAATATGACTTGGAACTCCAGAATTCATGCAAAACCATTTATTGATAAGCCATATCCCCCTGACCTTGAGAATTTTCCATAAACTACCCACTGATTCTTGTCCCCCCACAACCAGTTTTGAATCCATCTAGTGAATTTTTTCCCAGCCCATGTCCTCTAACATACTAACATACTAAAATGCCAGCAGAATAGGCCTAACGGTCTTCCGTGTCTGCTCGTTTGGTCAGTCCCCAGCCTGGGTGCTGACCTTGCTGTCCCTCTCGCCTTCTCTGGCTTCTCCCTTCCCAGTTCCGGATATTCTTGCTGCATTGAATTTTGCTTCCAGAACCCTTCCCCTGTACCTGTCCCACCCCCTCTTGAACCCCTCCACTGTCTCTGCCTCCACTAGCCCCCTAGGCAGTGCATTCCATGGCTCCACCACCCTCTCAGTGAAGTAGCACCTCCTCCTTTCTCCCCTGAATCTTCCCCCCTCCAGCTTCCACCCATGCCCTCTAGTGGCCCCTTCCTCCTTCCTTCGAAGCACCCCGACTGTTCCTCCCCTATTTATCCTCTTCATGTACCTAAAGACCTCTATCATGTCCCCCGGTCCCTCTCTCTTCCAATGTGTACATATTTAGCTCTTGAGCCTCCTCTAGGTCTTGTCCCCAATCCCCAAATCATTTTGGTTGCCTCCTCTGGACCCTCTCAGGAGGTTAATGTCCCGCTTTGAGTGTGGCCTCCAAACTGCACGCGGTACTCAGTGAGCCTCACCAAGCAGTTATACAGAGGAGTATCACTTCCCTCCTTCTGGAGGTGATCACCCTAGCGATGCATCCCAGCATCCTGTTGGCCTTGGCTGCTGCCCTCCTACAAGTCTCAGAGTTGTTCATCTTGACATCCACCACCACCCCCAGGTCCCTGTCAGCCATCGAGACTTGTAGCATTCCCCCAGGGTGTACACTTGGCCTGGATTTCTGGCCCCCAGATGGAGTACCTTGCATTTCCCTGCATTGAACCTCAGCTTCCACTTTCTAGACCATCTTTCCAGAGCCTCCAGGTCCCCCTGTAGGGCCACCTCCCTCCTCCCCATCCACCACCGGCCCCAGTTTTGAGTCATCTGCAAAGAGACTCATCTCACTCCTGATTCCTGTCCTTGTGTCAGATATCGTGAGCGTTGAACAGAAGGGCCCAGGACTGATCCCTGTGGGACCCCACTAATGACCCTCTTGGGGATGAGACTATCCCACCAACTACGACCCTCTGGGTCCGGTCCTGGAGCCAATTGCTCATCCATCTGATCATCTGGTTCCCCACCCCATTTCTCCCAGCTTATCCAACAGACCCATGTGAGGAACAGAGTCAAATGCCTTGCTGAAGTCTAGAAAGAGGACATCCACTGGTCTACCCAGGTCCAAGGCACTTGTCACCCAGTCATAGAACTCAACCAGGTTTGTCTGACACGATTTCCCCGGGATGAATCCATGCTGTCTATCGTCCAGGCACCCTGACTTATCCAGGTCCCCCCCTAGCCTCTCCTTGACAATGCCCTCCATCACCTTGCCCACCACCGATGTCAGACTGACAGGCCTGAGTTCCCTGCCACCTCCTTGATCCCCTTGTGGATAGGCACTATATGCGCCACCTTCCAGTCTTGGGGCACCCACCCTGTCCTCAGAGAGATGGTGAAAAGCTCTGCCAGGGTTTTGCCAGGACATCTGCAAGTTCCTTCAGCACTCTGGGATGTAATTTATCCGGCCCGGTGCTTTCTCCGTCTTAAGGGGAGCTGAGGCTTCCCTCACTCTCTGTTGTGAATTTCCACTTCCAGTACCCTTCTTCCTGCTTAGCCTCTCCCCACCTGCCAGTGATGCCTCCTCTCCCCAGACCTGCCGATCGGTAAGGGTCCCCCTCCTCAGTATCTCTGTCTCCTCCCATGTATGATGCAGCACCCCATTTTCCCGGTGAAAACTGAGGTGAAGTTCTCATTTAGTACCTCAGCCTGCTCCCCGGTCTTGTGCCCCTCTCCCTGATTTAATCCTGCTAATCTGCCCCTTCACCTTCGTTTTCTCAATGTATCTAAAGAACCCTTGTTCCTCTCCCAATTTCCTGGCCAGGTTCTGCCCTTCCTTGCCTTAGCGCCTCACCACTCTAGTGGTCCTTCTAGCCATCAGCTCGTACTCCCCTCGATCCATTTCACTCCTTGAGCACTTGAATTGCTTATAGGTTGCTTTCTTCCCGCACCACCTCCTGGACCTCCCTGGTCCACCAACAGGGTTTTGGGCCCACCGCATTTTGTCTTACTCTTGCACAGGTGCTGGTAGCATCCTGCACCTCTCCTGATGATTTCCACCTACTATCAGCGTCCATGTCTGACCCAATCCCATCCAAATGCTCCTTAAGGATCCTTCCTATTTCCTTAAAATCCGCCCCCCTGAAGTCTGTTACTTCCGTCTTTGTGCAGCCTTCTACCCCTCCTAGGTCCAGGCAGAACCAGACCGTGGCATGGTCACTCCCCGCCAATGGGTCCCTTACCTCCAGGCCCCCAATCTGGTCACTGTCTGCCAGGACCACATCCAGTACCCGTGCCTCCCTGGTCAGTTTCCTCACCTGCTGAGTTAGGAACGTGTCTTGAAAGACATCCAACAACCTCTGTTCCATGGTCACAGAGGATGTCATAGTCTCCCAGTCTGTTCCTGGCATATTTAAGTCCCCCAACACCACCACCATTCCTCTGCCCAGTCTGCAGTGTCTCCCAACATCTGCCACCAGACTGTCCTCCAGCTCCTCCGCCAGGGCAGGGGGTCTATACACCACTCCTATTTTTACTCTCTTGCCCCCCCTTGTTATCAAGGTGACCCAAATTGCCTCCACGGTTCCCTCCGCCTCCTCTACTCCCCCTATGCCAATGCAGTTTTTGACTATCATTGCTACCCCTCCTCCCCTTCCCTCCCCCCTGTCCTTCCTGAACATAGTGTATCCTCCAGGTTCAGGTCCCAGTCATGTCTTGCAGTGGCCCAAGTCTCAGTGACCGCTGCCACATCCACTCCCTCAGTTAGCATCGCCTGGAGCTCAGGCATTTTATTGCCCAAGCTCCTGGCATTTAGCAGGACTACCTTCCACCCTTCCCTATAGTTCCATTTCCCTGCTCGTGTTCCCATGGGGATTCTGTTTTCCCTGGTCTGCACTTTGCCAGTTGGCCTTTTCCTGCAATCCTCCTGGTCTCCAGGGGGGTGGAGACAGAGTCCCTCCTTTATCGGCACCCCCTTGACAGCGTTTTCTCCCATCCCACCCCCCTTCACAAGTTTAAACCCCACTTTTCACCAATGAACCCCTCTATTTTCAACTTAAGGATTCCCCTCCCCTCCAAATTGAGATGTAGTCTATCTCTAGCATACAGCTCCTTATCCTCCCAGGTCTCCCCCCAATCCCCCATCAACCCATACCCTCTGGCCTCACACCACTCCCTGAGCCACTGGTTTATCTCCCTAATTTTCCTTTTGTGGTCCCCACTAGCCCTTGGCACTGGCAGGATTTCTGAGAAGGAAACTGTGCATCCTATGTCATGACAGACCCTGGCGAGCTCCCTGAATCTTGCCTGTATCTCTAGCTCGCTATTTCCCTCAATGTCATTTGTACCCAGGTGGACCAGTATGTCTGGGGAACCCCACAAATCTTTGCCAGCTGATATACCCTGCTTAGCCCTGTGCACTGTTAGTCCAGGGAAGCATCTTGTTCTAACTGGCCAGGCTTCTCCTCCCTATCCCATTTGATACCCTGATCATAGAATCCCCAGCAGAGCACTCTGACCACCTTTTCCTCCATTCCTCCTTCCATGTCCCTCATCCTTTCTACAGGCCCCTCCACCCAGCTGGCTCCTTGTTCCTCCCCTTTCTGGGTGCCACATGCCACCCCTCCTTATTTACCATGGCCATGCCACCCTCCCTCCAATCCTATGCCTCTCCTCCTGAGTATCCTTCTGTTCCTTAATTACCCCTCACTGCTCGCAGAACTGGTCCTTCTCCCCATCTGCTAAACTAGCTTGGCTCATCCTACCTTCCTTCCTGTTTCCATTTAGTTCCTCCTGCTAGTCATGCTCCCTGGCCTAAACCCTCAGCTCCCTTTACTGAATCCTCCTTGTACTTCTGATCCTTCTCCTTTACCTTTCCTCCCAACTGGTCCTTCTCCTGCGCTTTCCTCCCTCTTCCCCTGCCCTCCTGCTCTGATTCACTGCTCCCCATTCTCCTGCATTCCAGGTCCCCTGTTCTTCCTGCTATCTGGCCCCTGCCTTCTGCCTCCACTGCCACTCCCTTTCCACCTCTAACTACCCCTGTCGTGGCTACATCATCCCCCTCATCCTTGAGCAGAAGAAGAGAATTGAAGTGGTTACTGAGTGTAAGATCTGATCCATCTCCCCGCCTTGCTTCCTTCTGTCCAGCCCTGGCCATCTGCCTACTTCCATGAGAATGTTGTCCCTCCGTCCCCCCTTTGTGAGGGCCCCCAGTTACCTGCCTGCTTCCTTGGTAGTGTCCTTTTGTACCCCCTCTGCCAGGTTCCCTTTGCTGACCCTGAGTATTCTCCTGCACTCCTTTCCTATGCCCCCACCCCCAGTGCTTGGTGCAACCCTGTGGGAGATTCCCAGCCCCTTCCCCAATAACCACCACCCCCTTCCCCAGCTTCTCCTAATCCCGCAACCTCCTCCCTAAGCTGTGCTAGCTGGTAGCACACTGGGCAACCACCGAACTTCAAGCCCAGTCCAGTATCATGGCTGCTCCACCCTGTGCACCCCACCACCCTCCCAAAGATGCCGGCCCTAATGATGTGTGGTTCCATCCTTCCAAATAGGTTTCCTTGGGTGAGCCACCAGGTTCCCCCCTAGTCCAAGATACCCCTACTGCCTAATCAGGTCACCCACTAATCTTAGAGACAGTCCCACTGTACACCAGTAACCCTGTTACTAGGTGCAGTACAACACATTAAACTTATAAGGGAAATGAACAACTCCCAAAGCTCCTCTCTCCCAGCCTTTAAATCCTACCCCCAGTGGCTAGAACTACATGAGCTGCACCTGCAGCCTTTTCCTCCAATTGCAGGGCAGGTGTTCCCCTATAAATCCGCAGACTTCTGGGGAGGAAGTGGTGGGGAGGCGGGTCTTGGGCAGACACCTGACTCAAGAGAGAGTGTATCAGCCCTGTGTCTCCCCTCCAAGCCCAGCAGCCAAAGAACCAGGCCCAAGCAAATCCCACCAAATAGGTTTTAAATCAGAAGAAATAGGCCTCTACCAGCGCAGCCTGTTACACAGTGATACATCCACAAAATGAGCCCCACTTACAGCCACCAAATCAGTTTACAAACATCCAGCATCACCCAAAACACTACCCTGCTAGCTCCTTAGAAGTAAGAAAGAAAATAACTAACCTACCAAATAAAATCCACAAGAACCCTGTGAAAACAACAGCAGAAGCTACTGTCCTGGAACACAACTGATCCTGTCCCCTTCCAGTTCTTTCCGAGAAGACAAAGCAGCTAACACTCAATCTGATTCAGCTCTGCCTCAGTCAATTGGCTGAGTGAGACCTGGCCAGACCATTAACACCCTTCCCCCACTATGCAGTAACCTTTACAGCTAATGGAGTCAGCACAAGGAATCAAAATTCAAGTCAAAGCCCCCAAAATATGTTTGCTGCCAAAGGAAACAGGACTCCAATTAAATCAGCTTCACTAACACATCAAAATAGGCTTGAAATTAACAGATATAGGTCTCCAATTCAAATAACCATCTCCAAGCAAATCCCACCAAATAGGTTTTAAATCAGAAGAAATAGGCCTCTACCAGCGCAGCCTGTTACACAGTGAAACATCCACAAAATGAGCCCCACTTACAGCCACCAAATCAGTTTACAAACATCCAGCATCACCCAAAACACTACCCTGCTAGCCCCTTAGAAGTAAGAAAGAAAATAACTAACCTACCAAATAAAATCCACAAGAACCCTGTGAAAACAGCAGCAGCAGCTACTGTCCTGGAACACAACTGATCCTGTCCCCTTCCAGTTCCAGTAACAAGCCTTCTGTGAGTGTAGATTCAAAGAACTTGCTGAAGTCCTGGTACAGCACACTGACTGTTCACTTCTTGTCCACTGCCTTTGCAACCCAATTAAAAATGATGATTAGGTTAGTCTGGCATGGGGCCAGCCCACTGGCACAGTGGTAATGCTGCTGCTTGTGATGCCAATCACCCAGGTTCAGAAGCTAATCCAGGCTGTTGAAGGGCTAGTTGGGGGGAAGAGGATCGAGTGTCCATAGGACTGCTGTCCTCCTCTGGGGGGATGAGGGTGGGCAGAGCTCAAAGCTTGCCTGGTCCCTAGTGGAAGCTGGGGAAAAGGCACCCTGGGCCAAGAAGATCAGAAGGTGTGGCAGATGTTGGTGCATGTCACATGGGAGCGTGTGGCATGCTCCATGATGTCATTGCATGTCACATCTCCCAGGGGCAAAAAATGGAAGAAAAAGTTGGTGGCAGGATGATGATGAGCACCCACAGGACCTGCTCATGACCAACTAGGTACACCAACCAGAACCAAATCCATTCTGCAGTGGGCCTTGGGGAACCCTGACAACCATGTTTGGGGGTAAGCCCTGGGGGATGATGGCTGGCAGGTGATGGGGCTTAGGCACTCATCAGAATGAGGACCAACTGGGAGCAGAGAAAGAAAAAAAGGTTAGTCTGGTATAACCTGCCTGCTACAAACCCATGCTGCTTCTTGCTAGTAGTCCATTAGCCTCCAGCAACTCTACCAGATATACCTTTATAATGGTTTCGAGCAGGGTCCTGACCACTGAGGTCAGGCTGGCATGGAGTCATTATGCCGCAAACAAAAACAGTGCAGCAATGTACTGCACTGTCAATGCAGCGGATACATTGCTAGTTCACAGCAATTAAGGGAAATACAAAAATTACCAAAAAAGAGACAGCAAATCTTTATTTTTTTGTGGGGGGGCTCTGCCACCCGCACCCCCCATTATGGGGGGCTACCCCCTGTTTCCCCCCTATTTATATAATCAATTCCAGGGGGGTGTACAACACAGAGATGAGGAGAAACATGGGCAGGGGAAAAAATAAAGTTGCACAACTTGTTTACAAAAATAAATAAATAAAATAAAATCCAAGTGGTCAGGGACTGGGATTTGAGCCCCAGTCCACAGGCATGCTGCATCCCTCTACTGCTGATGGCTTATCCTCCTGAGTCATGGCAGCTGCTTGGCAGACCACCCCCTTGGCAAAGGTCATATTCTCTGCATCACTCCTTGCCAACCAATAGCGACAGGGTACAAAACCGTGCTTGCAACATTTTTCACATATGGTGTTTTGTACCTTGTCTCTTTATTCCCCTGCGCTGTGTCTGTTGTGCAGTTTTGACTATGCCATTTTCAAACTGCATATTGACCCAGTACCAGTCAGGCTTACTGTCCTGTTGTTTCCCAAGCCATCTCTGTCACCACCCTTGTGGAGTGGCAGATCATTAGCCACACTACAATCCATTGTCAAGATCACTATTTCCAGGCAGCAGTTAAATAGATCAGTAAGTGGTGCCACCAGTGTCTGGATCACCTTTCTCAACACTCTAGGGTCCCTGTCCCTCTGATTTATCCACTTTCAGGCCCATAGTCATTCAGCGTATCTGCCTTTTGCTATCATTCTCTACCCATCTGAATTCTCACTTTAGCCTCACATTCCCACTTTCATTTTCCTCTTATACATAATATAATGAAAGAAGGCTTTCTGTCTCACTCTCCCTGACCCCTTCCGCAGTTCTTAGCTCTGTATCTGCCTTTATCTTTCTGACTGTCCAGTTGGCCTACTTTAGCTTTTTTAAATATTCTCCCCTATTGCAGCCCCTTGTTCTTCTGGAAAGCTATCCTCTTAGCTTTAACCACCTCCCCTACCTCTTTATCAAACTACATTAGTTTTCTGAAATTTCTGTTTGACCCCACCTACTAAGGCAGGCATTGATCACATTGGCTAGCCTCCTCTTATCATATCCCATTTGATCTCCACCTTTACTGTTCCCCTTATTTCTGCCAATCTTCCCTTGAACAGTTCAGTAAATTTCTCAAAATGTACCCTTCTAAAGTCTAGGTTCTTCATTTTCAAGATGAGAACATGGTCTTCCAAGTCAATCTGAAACCATGCTAATTTGTGGTCCATAGATCCCAGCAACTCCATCACCCAATAATCCCAGTTACAGAGTGCCAGACCAGGATAGCCCCCTCCCTGGTAGGTTCCTTGATCTACTGTACAAGAAAGCAATTCTGTAGCACCTCTACCAGTGCTTAGCTTTAGGCACTCGTGTGTGCCAGGATTGCCCAGTCTAAGTCCAGTAAAATCAGGTCTCCCATTAGTACTACTTCTCCCTTACTGATGATTTTTTAATTTCATCTCCAGTGCCCTGTCCTTTTTCTTCTTTTGACTTGGCAGTCTATATCTCTTCCCATCCTTGTTATTCTCCCCCCTTAATATCCCCCCTTAATATCAGCTGCACCCTGAGTGATTCTGTCTCCTTCATCTTCCACTGATGTGCCCACAGTGGCCTTTATGCTCTATTTACTATACAGTGTAATGGGCACGGCCACCCATTACAGTCAACCCACCAAAATTAAAATAAGAAAATAAAGGACTTACCTGCCACATGGGTGCCAGAGTAGGAGTCCGAGGGTGTGACGCCTGTGCACCCATGAAAACCAAAGAGAGAAAAGGGGTCACAAAGGATCCATAGTTCTTTAAGGGTCCTGCAGGGCAGAAGGGGGCAGGGTAGGAAATAAAATAAATTCTTATCTGATAGTCAGGGGCCCTCGTCCTGTTCAGGCCTGTTGAAAAAAAAAAGAGAAAAAGATTAGAAAGTTAAAGCAAACTGTAAGAGGAAGAGACAGAAGAAAGAGAGATTGAGGTTTTGGGAAGGGGGACTCAGCAAAAGCCTTGTTCCCCTTGTGGAGGCCAAATAGCCACAATTTTAAATAAAGTAGCCAGGTGGGCTGGTGGGCTAGTGTGGGGCTAGTAGTCCTTTTGTTAAATAAAGTAGCCAGATGGCTAGTGTATGCTTGTGAGGTTAGGAAATGCCCTGTGGGTAGAGGGAGGTCAAGTTTAAATAGAGGTAGCCCTGGTGGTCTATGGGCTACACCACAGTACAGGAGGCCAGCACTGATTTTAAATCATTTTAAAACCCCTTACCTAGGGTTTAGTGGGGTCCCTGTGCCCTTTTAGCACTCTGGGCACTGGTTTCATGGCAGCTGCAGGCAGGAGAGCAAGTTGGGCTGCAAGGCAAGTCAGCGCTAGTGTGACCATGCTAGTAGAGTGCCTATGGGCACACCAGCACTCCCAGCCCGCATGGAGAGCAGGGTGCAGCCTACTCCAGTAGGGTGGGAATCGGGAGGACAGCATGAGCCAGCGTGAGCCAGCAGGAGGTGGAGGAGGCATGTAGAGGAAGCACCTCCCACCACCTTCCTGATCGCCGCTCTGGCGGCAAAAGTTTTAATTTAGATATGCCCTACGGGGCTTAAGGAGCTAGCAGAGGAGCAGCAGAGCAGCAAGGCTGCGGCTATTAAGAAAAGCCCCTCCTCGGCATTAGAGAGAGTTGGGAGGGCAAAGGAGAAAAGAAGCAGCAAGGATGCTGCATTAATAGAGCGTCTTCGGCATGAATTGTGAAGCCGTGATGAGAGAGCAGCAGGGGCTGCATGCAGAAGCTGCACCATGGCTAGATAAATAGCCGAGGGGCCAAGGTTTTTTAAATAATAATTTTCTTGCCTGTGGGGCACAGGATCAGGCAGAGAAGAGCTGACAGCTCCCTGAGGGACAGAAAATAATATAAAAGAGCCACATGGTGGCTGGTCTGGGAGCCCCAAGAAGCTGAAATTGAAACTGGAGGGGTGGGGACAGCAGAACGGAGACAGCAAAAAGAGAGAGGCAATTTCAGGCTATAGAAGCCCACAAACAAGCAGGCAGCAACAGCAGCAAAGCCCAGGAGGGGCTAATTAAATAAAATACATATATAAAATAAAAGGCTACCTGGGGGCAGAAGCAGGCAGTCCTCTAAGTAGCATCAGGCAGGGCACATTGAAGCATGCTGGCTGACTGGGACATCGCTAGGACATCCTGACATCAGCATAGGAGGCAGGATCAGCCAGATTTATTGAAAAGAGTGGGGGGGGTTGCATTTTGGTGGCTTCCGATGGGAAAACCCCAAATTAACTTAAAAAAGTGTGAGGTAGGGTAGTTGGGGAATCACCAGCCGTATCTAACTACTTCATATTTTTTCCAATACCACCTCAAAAAAGGGGGTATTCAGGGCATTTAAATTGGGCAAAGACAACAGTTGGGAGGAGCAGCCTGAGACTGTGAAAGGCTGTGGCTGGAAATGATGGACTTCAAGGCAGTTGTAGTTTGAGCAGGAATATACTGTCCAAAAATGTATTCAAATATTTACAACATAACAAAATAAAATGGATTTGATTAGCGAGTAAATAAACAAAATCTAATAAAGACATCAAAGAGAAACAAATTCCACAACAGTTTTCTAACTAGAAAGGGCTAGCTAGTCGAGGTGTTGCACCATCAACACCCTCCTCTCTACTGACTAACAGAACAGAAACTTCTAATATATACAGACATTTACCCATGTGATGGGTTAGCTCCATCCATTCATCCAGTAGTTTCTCTTAACTACCATCAAGTTACACAAATAAAATTGTTTAAGAACAGAAATAGCATGTATGTCTTGATAGTATGGCATATATTTCATTATAATACAGTTCTTTCATTTAAATCCAATTTTAATTTCACATTATTCTCTGAAGCACCGTCCTCAACAGTACCAGCAATAAAAACAGACAGAAAGTGGTGCTATAGCTACACACTGCTGAGGAGGTACAATGAGAGACTGTGCCAGAGATTCATTCATAGAAAATCCCTTCCGTAAGTAACTGACATTTAGTTGCCTAAACTCAATAGTTAGGATTACCTTTTGAGCTAAAAGAAAACAATTACTGTGTTTACTATGCCATTAGCAGAGTTCTAACAGAATGAGAACTTGGAGGACCATAAGAAAGCGCTAGACAGCAGAATGCGGGGAACCTAGCCCGAGAAGCCGCACCGCCGTGGGGAAAGCTCAATTCCAGAACTGCTTTCCACCAGTGGCAGTTCCTCAGTACACCTAGCCTATAAGCTGCTGTAGCTTGTTTTGTCTCTCTTTAGGGACAAACCACAAACCCGAGTTACCTTAATTCTTTATTAAACAAAAAAAACAAGTGATTGATTTTCAGCACGATAGTGCGCATTTCCGAGAGAAATGTTACCATAACCCTACATTCATAGTCGCTTCACCAAGGAGAAAACCCGTTTTTGTTTCTCCTGGCAGCGACTTTTGGATAATTCTACTGGGTTGTTTCCACAACAGGAACTCGTGCTGAGTATTTAAAACCCATACTAAAACTATTCTATTTTACTGTCTCCTTCTAACAGAAATACACCTTGATGAATTCTTTTAAGGGGGAACAAGCTAAAAGGACATCAAAACAGACTGCTAACAAGTACAAAACAAGAACACAGATACAAATATAAAAAATAAAAATAAATTTACAAAGTGAGTGGCCAGCCCAACAAACATAATAAAACAAACCACACTCTCAGACAGATAGTAACAGTCTTGCTATGAGAGTCCAAATAGATGTCCCATGGGGGGGGGCGGCAACCCCTATCACATGTCCTCCCCACCTAAGTCAAAACCTGGAAGGGTTTGATAAATACATCTTTATCCAAAACCTAGCTAACACCTATCTGCAGATCTCTCCTGAGGAGAGATGGAGCCACAGCCCACCCTCTCCAGGGATCCACCTCAGGGACCCCAAAACAAAAATACTTATTAACTACTGAACATAAAGAAAGCTATTACTTTTTCCTAAATGATTTCAATTTTCTTCCCCGAGGTCTGCTGATAGGTGTTTTGATATATCCATTCCATACCTGGTCATACAGTCTGCATTGTTATGATCACTCCCTTTCCAGTGTTTAATAACAAAACGATAAGGCTGTAAAGAAAGATACCACCGCATATTGCAGGGGTTTGTATCTTTCATAACGTATAGCCAACAAAGAGGGTTATGGTCCATCCATGACTCAAATTCTACCCACCCCATA
Source organism: Neoceratodus forsteri (assembly GCA_016271365.2). NCBI lineage: Eukaryota > Metazoa > Chordata > Ceratodontiformes > Ceratodontidae > Neoceratodus > Neoceratodus forsteri. The sequence goes on along the minus strand of CM028129.1, from coordinate 1,394,964,169 downwards.
GGTAGAATCGAAGAGCCTCAATAGCCCAGCAGACGGCCAAACATTCTTTCTCATTGGTTGAGTTGCGAGTTTCTCTCTCGTGTAACTTTCTGCTAATATAGACAACAGGATGCTCTTCTCCATCTACTACCTCAGACAGCACAGCTCCTATGCCATGATTTGATGCCGCAGTTTGTAGTATAAATGGTTGAGAGAAATCTGACATAGACAAAACTGCTGAGGAACATAATTGGGCTTTGATGGAGTGGAAGGCATTGTCACACTCTAGCATCCAAATCACTTCTTCTGGTTTCTTTTTCCTGGTCAGATCAGTTAAAGAGCTTGCAGTCGTGGAAAAATTTGATATGAATCTCCGGTAATAACTGGCAAGGCCCCAAAATGATCTGACTTCTCTGTTTGTACAAGGTCTAGGGCTATTTTCTACTGCACTTACTTTAGTTAATTTGGGTTTAACAACTCCCTTCCCTATTTGGAATCCAAGATATGTTGTCTCTTGCATGGCCAACTTACATTTAGTTGGATTAATGGTAAATCCTGCATTAGTTATAGCTGATAGTGCCAGGTCTAGATGATGTATATGTTTCTCCCATGAAGGACTAAAAATTATGACATCATCCAAGTACACTGCACTGTAAGAGGAGTGTGATGTCAAAATTTAATCCATCATTCTTTGAAAGGTAGCAGGGGCACCGTGCAAACCAAAGGTTATTACAGTGAACTGAAACAGTCCTAAAGGAGTGCTGAATGCTGTTTTCTCTTTGGCATCGTTATCAAGGGGAATCTGCCAATAACCTTTCATTAAATCGAGAGTGCTAATATATTTAGCAGTTCCTTTGTGGTCCAGGTTATCATCGATTAGTGGCATAGGGTAGCTATCAAATTTGGACAGGGCATTTAATCATCTAAAATCAAGGCATAAACGGATGTCCCTTCCTTTTTATTAACAACCACCATGGGAAAGTTCTAGTCACTGTGAGATGGTTCAATTATGCCCATGTTTTTCATCTTTTTGATCTCCTGTATGACTTCCTCTCTAAGCCGTTCAGGTAATCTATATGTTTCTGTCTAACTGGATTTTGCTGAACTACATGAATATAATGTACTGCTTCATTTGTCTTCCCAGGACTTCCTGTAAATACATGTTTAAACCTGTGTAGGAGGCTTTGCACATCTAGGGTTTGCTGGTCTGTCAGATCAGGGTTTACTGAGATATCCTTCATTTCTCCTTTACCCTCTATCCTCTGGTATGCCCAGTGTAAATCACTTCCTGAGGGTTCAGGATAAACATAACCACTAAGGGGGAGAGGCCTTTCTACCCATGTTTTTAGTAAGTTAGCATGATATACTTGTTTCTTTCTTTTTCTATTGGGCATTTCTATTTCATAGGTTTCCGGTCCCATACACCTTACTACTTTAAATGGACCTTGCCATTTCATCTGTAATTTATTCTCTGAAGATGGCAATAGAAGTAGTACTTTATCTCCCTCGCTGAATTATTTTTGTCCTGTCCCTCTATCATAATACACTTTTTGTTTCAGCTGGTGTTCTGTATTAGCCTGATGTGCTTTTAGAACATATTTTGCCAATCATGCTTGTAGTTGTTGCCGGTATTCCAATGGCATAGTTTCTTTTTTCACATCCCTCTCTTCCCATTCTTCTTTAATAATGTCTAGTGGACCTCTGGGGTTGTGGCTGTATAACAATTGAAAAGAGGAATATACAGTAGAGGCTTGGGGCACCTCCCTATAGGCAAACATTACATATGGCAAAAACATATCCCACTTATTTCCTTTTTCCTGAACATATTTCTTCAACATGGATTTTAACATCTGGTTGAAGCGTTGTACCAAGCCATCCATTTGTGGATGGTATGGAGTGGTAAATATGGCCTCAATTTTAAGGGTTTGATATAAATGCTTCAACAAACTTGAACAAAAGTCGGAACCTCCATCAGTTAATATTTCCCTTGGTACACCCACATGGCTGAAAATTTACACCAGCTTATCTGCTATTTTGGATGCAGTCACAGTGCATAAGGGAATAGCTTCTGGATATTTGGTGGCATAATCTACTACCACCAAAATAAAGCGGTTCCCTCTAGTACTTTTGGGCAAGGGACCTACTACATCCATCGCAATCCTTTCGAATGGTTCACTAACTAGTGGCATAGGAAGTAGGGGTACCATGTCTTTACAACCAATTTTGGCTATTTTCTGGCATTCTTCACAACTCTTACAATGTTCAGCTACTTGTTCTGAATGCCCAGCCAATAGAAAAGATGGAGTAAATGGCTCAAGGTACGGTCCCTTCCCAAGTGACCAGCTAAGGGAATATCATGGGCAATTTCTGGTAATTTCATTCTATAACTCTTGGGTAATAATAGCTGTTCTATTGTTTCTCCAGATTTAGAATTAGTATATATTCTGTATAATAAACCATCCACTATCTTATACTCTTTTGGAGTTCCTTCCCTGGCTGGTCCCACCTGTAAAAAAAAAGAAGTTAGTGATTCATCTTCAGTTTGTGTCTTCCTAAAATCTTTACCATCAATACATTTAACAGACTTAATAGTCACTGGGGACCCAGAAGCCTTTTCTATAATGTCTTTTCTGTGAGATATTGTCCATTGTTTTTTTTCAGTTTGTTTGTTCCTTTTGGATTGTCTATCCTTTCCAAGGGCTCCATAAATATCTGTATCAAAAGGAAATAACTGTTCCATAAGCTGTTCCTTTTTCTCTTGGGCTTTGGTGACAACTGCACTAATACCAGTATGAAACAGAGTGTTAACATGAGGAAAGTCATGACCAATTATTACTGGTACAGGTAGATGGGATACCACACCTACATCCATGGTTTTGTTTTGTTCATTTATTCATAGTGCTACCTTCTGCAATGGATATTGATGTATGTCCCCATGTATGCATATTACTTTGGTTGTTGACCTTCCTTCTACAATCTTTGCTCCCACCAAAGAGGCATGTACCAAAGTCTGCTTGCTCCCAGAATCTATGAGTCCAGAGACTACTTGTCCCCCCATCTGTACTGGTACTATATACTGACCCAATTAGCAAGGGCCAGATGTGCATGCTCTATTTTCTTCTTAGAGCAGAACCTTGCAATGTGTCCATTCTCTTTGCATTCATGACATATAATTTCTGGGTGATGGACTTTCTCAGTTCTGTTAATTGATTGGGGTTCTGAATGATTAGTACTTGTAATATGAACAATAGGTCTTACCGTAGCTGGAGCTGTTTGAGTTTTTGTACCTTCTCTGTGTCGATGGGGTCTTGCTGTTAGGTAGTCCTCAGCAAGACTAATCGAATGGCCACTTCTGCAGTTACTGGGTGGTGTTCTTTAACCCATAATTGCATATCCTGTGGAAGAATCTGAATTAATTGTTCCAAGATGACAGCCTCAATGATCTGATCAATTGTTCTAGTTGTTGGTTGCAACCATTTTATGCATAAGTCTTTTAGGTGGGTAAAAGCATCTGGGGCATTATCAGCAGCCTGGAATCTATATGCTCTAAACCTTTGCCTGTAAGTCTCAGTGCTGATATCATACAATTTTAATATAGCCTGCTTAACCTGATCATAGTCATTAGCATGTAGTATAGCTATGTGACTATAGACTAGTTGAGCCCTCCCAGTCAGACAGGGTGCCAGCCTAATCACCCATTGATCTCAAGGCCAATTACACGTTGTTGCAACCTTCTCAAATGTCATAATGTAGGCTTCACTATCATCTGTCTCAGCCAACTTTACTAATTTTATGTTCTTCTGTGCCTCACCTGGAGAAGAAGAGAGCCTAGTATTACTTATCATCTGGATGGCCCACAATGTATCAGCCCATTGAGACTCATTTTCTCTTCGATCTATGTCTTTCTGTTTTTCCATCTCTACTTGTCTAATACACAGCCACCTGAGGAGGTCACTGGAATCTTCCAGGGGAAGGTCCTCCTCAAATTTACCCACACCAGCTTGTGCACCTTCTACTGACTTGTCATCTGCCATTCTCTCACCTTCTGCTTCTCTTCTCTTTCCTTTTCTCCGGACTGCAGGGTCCACACCAGGTAATAGAGGTAATTGTAATCACCTCACCACAGACATTGTAGCTTGTCTGGGTACTGGTAAGTTCTCCACCTTGTCCTGTTGCATTTAGTCCATCTGAGTCTTATAGCAGATCCTTCAGTAGGTCATCCCACTGAGATCCCACCACTGTCACCATGTGTGAAAGGCTGTGGGTGGAAATGATGGACTATGAGGCAGTTGTAGCTTGAGCAGGAATATACTGTCCAAAGATTTGTTCAAATATTTACAACAGAACAAAATAAAATGGACTTGATTAGTGAGTAAATAAACAAAATCTAATAAAGACATCAAAGAGAAGCAAATTCCACAATAATTTTCTAGCTAGAAAGGGCTAGCTAGTCATGGTGTTGCACCATCAACACCCTCCTCTCTACTGACTAACAGAACAGAAACTTCTAATATATACAGACACTTACCCATGTGATGGGTTAGCTCCACCCATTCATCTAATAGTTTCTCTTAACTTCCAAGTTACACAAAAAAAATTGTTTAAGAACAGCAATAGCAAGTAAGTCTTTATAATATGGCATATGTTTCATTATAATACAGTTCTTTCATTTAAATCCAATTTTAATTTCACATTGTTCTCTAAAGCACCACCCTCAACAGTAGCAGCAATAAAAACAGACAGAAAGCGGCTGGCCAGCTCTATAGCTACACACTGCTGAGGAAGTACAATGAGAGACTGTGCCAGAGATTCATTCATAGAAAATTCCTTCCGTAAGTAACGGACATTTAATTACCTAAATTCAATATATAGGATTACCTTTTTAGCTAAAAGAAAACAATTACTATGTTTGCCATGCCATTAGCAGAGTTCTAACAGAATGAAAACTTGGAGGACCATAAGAAAGCACTAGACAGCAGAATGCGGGGAACCTAGCCAGAGAAGCTGCACCGCCATGGGGAAAGCTCAATTCCAGAATTGCTTTCCTCCGGTGGCAGTTCCTTAGTATACCCAGCCTATAAGCTGCTGCAGCTTGTTTTGTCTGTCTTTAGGGACAAACCACAAACCCAAGTTACTTTAATTCTTTATTAAACAAAAAAAATGAGTGATTGATTTTCAGCACGATAATGTGCATTTCTAAGAGAAATGTTAACATAACCCTACATTCGTAGTCGCTTCACCAAGGAGAAAACCCATTTCTGTTTCTCCTGGCAGTGGCTTTTGGATAATTCTACAGGGGTTGTTTCCACAACAGGGACTCGTGCTGAGTATTTAAAACTCATACTAAAACTACCCTATTTTACTGTCTCCTTCTAACAGAAATACACCGTAACAAATTATTTTAAGGGGAAACAAGCTAAAAGGACATCAAAACAGACTGCTAACAAGTACAAAGCAATCACACAGATACAAACATAAAAAATAAAAATAAATGTACAAAGTGGGTGGCCAGCCCAACAAACATAATAAAACAAACCACACTCTCAGACAGACAGTAACAGTCTTGCTATGAGTGTCCAAATAGATGTCCCATGGGGGGAAACAAACCCTATCACAGAGATGTCCCACCTCTAGGGGAGCTCAAGCTCTCTTCTTGGCTGCCAGAAGCATTGGCAGAAAAATCAACCAATCAGGTGCCACATAGGGAGGGCAAAAAGGCTGGGAGGAGTAGTTTGAGGTGGATTCTCTCTCTCTCTCTCTCTCTTTCTCTTTCCTCCTCAAGAAGCTGACAGGAGTGCTGTGGGAGGGCTCGGCCACAGGCAGCTCCTTTGAAGAGAAAAAAAGCAGAAATACAGGGAAAGTTTAAAGCGACAGGGTAGACAGTTAGGGGGCTACCACTGCCTAGTTAGAAACAAGTTTTATTCAGGAAAAGCAAGTTAGTAAATTAGTTATGGAAGTGTTTGAATGTTGGCAAATAATCCAAAGGAGTGAGAAGAAATCCTAGTAGTTTTTCCAGATAATCAGCACACCTGCAGAAAGTTTTTTATTTTATAGTTTAAAGTCTAGGGAGGTTTCACCTTTGACCAAGGACCGAAGATCAAGAGTGCAGCAGAACTCCTGAAGGACAACACCTCATCCATCCCTGGCCAGGGCAGCATCGCAGAAGGAATTGCATCATCCTCCCAAACTTTGCCTATTTTGGGGTTTGAGGTACCATGAACTGTGGGTAAATAAAAAATAGACTGAATTGTGTCCAGGACTTTCACTGATCATCTTGGTGGTGGGGTGAAAACTATTGTGATACAAAAGGTGTTAGCTGATTTGTCAGGGAAGAAATTTATGTTTTTATGTGCAAATGTGTTCACTGTTTAGGCTGTGCAGCCATGTTTCTAACCATTTATTGTGTCATTGAGAGAGCCTTGAATGAAACAAAAGGAAAACAGTGTTTTATAGCCTGATAAATAAAATGGCTGTCATGTTCAAAAGATAATTCTGCCTCGTAGTATTTTTTCAGCACTGTTATTATTGTTGAATAGTTTTTCTAGTCCCAAACTGATATCTGCCAGTCTTGTGACTAACCTTCCTTGCAGCTAACCGGACTCCACCACCCAGGTAGGTGAAAGCCAGGTACAGGCAGGTGTTATAACAGAGACACTGCTCCTCCTTCACCCTTCTGTCTGTCTTTCCTATAGATGGTATAGCCAGGAGGAACAAGGTTCCAGTCATTATAAATGCCCTAGTTATGGTTCCACCATTGCCTCCTGAAGACCTTTCCTTTTTTGTTTCCAGGGTTTCTGACCTCCATTTTCCTTTAATCCTTGCCTTCCTGACACCCTGTTTGTCCTTGAACCGCAGTCCTGCCTCAGTTCTCCTACTTACTTTGACCTATCCATGTCATTTTCTGCCTACCCTCCTGCCCATCCTTTTGATGTCACTGCCCCAGATTCATCCTCCGTCTCTTCTGTCTCCTGCTAGGATTTCTTCTCCTTGGTGCACCACCATGCCAGATAGCTGATTGGGTTTGCCTAAACTCCCTTAACACCCCCACTGCTTTTTTTATTTGTAAAAGGCACCTCTTCAAAGTTACAAGCACCCATGCATGAATTTACCAAAAACATGCGAACAAGTATAAAACAGATATAATAAAATAGTCATAAGTAAAATTTTCACCAGGACTATCAATAAACTTGAGGGAGTGCTAGCTACTTATTACTAACCTGAGTATCTCCTGAAGATCCCCCTTGGCACAGCATCTACTATGCTACTTTAAACACCCAGAAGTGCACTGTATAACTCAAACTACTTTCCCAGTGCCCCTGTCTGTTGCTGAGGCTTGGGTCAGGAAGCACAAGCAGACCAGAATAAATTGCAAAATCCACAAGTAGTGTTTTATTATTATTAGTAACAAGAGAATAAAAATAAAAGGAAGTGTACAGACTGGTTTTCAGCATAGGCAGTCCAAAAATCAAAGTCCAGCTTCTGAGTTCAGAACTGAGGTCTACAATCAACCAGCTCTCTGTTGCATCTCATCTCCAAATCCCAAATCCCCCCGAAGACACTTGCTCTCCTCTTTTCACACAAAAATTCAGAACCTTGCCAGCTTCTATATTCCAGCAGAGCACTGTGACCCAGAACTTCAGAACCTCACAACACAAATGGGACAGGGCCCAACCAGCCCTGTCACACTGTCCCCCTCCTGTTTGGATGAAGGCTGGCCAGTTTATTTAGGGCTGTATCCCTTCAAAAACTTTCCAGTCTCCCAGAAAACAAAAATCCCTGCCAGCACGTACCCCTTTCAACCAGCTGATAAATAGGTGGATTTTCATCTTTCTTGCCTTCTCCTGTCTTAGTAGTAAAGTAGTAAAATCTTTATTTTTATTCAAGTAGATGGTAACACACACCATTGGCACCGGAAGGGCCTGTTTTCAAGGTAGCCCTGTTTAAATTAATGTAATTACATTCAGGAATAGACTGAATTAAAATGTTACAATTTCGACACTTATACAAAATGAACAAACAATGCTAGACATCTTTAGCCTGGGAGAGCATATCTGAGTCGAAAGGTTTTATGTTTAACCTTATTCAAAGTGGCCACCATGAGCGGAATGAGACTTCAGATTTATACTACAAATACACATAGAATAAAAAAAATTTCACTTATACTTGTGTTATAAAATTCTCATCAGACTTAGTTCTTGCTATCAGACAGGTCTGACTGCATAATTTTCAGTTAAGTATCTGATTTCCCAAGTAATCATTATTCACATTAGCACCGTATTTTAGAGTCTTCTTTAACGTGTATTAGAAAATGTTTAGGGTTTTTTTCCAACTCTTTATCTTGTAAATTCAATGTATCCCAATACTTTCTGACTAGATATAGAAACGTCATTTCTCCAAATCTATTAACTATTCTAGAGAATATAATGCTATTTGTATTGCTTTTACATAACCTATATTTATGTTCTTTTGTTTGAAATGTTTCCATTAGGTATCTAGGACTATTAGTATATAACATTTTGTATATTTGGCTTCTCCACTTTATTTTCTTTTTGCTCTCCAAATCCCTGCTGTCATTTCACTGGAAGGACCTCTGAGATGACCTCACTACTAGCAAACCTTTTCAGCCTGGAACCTAGCTCCCTAAAACTAGTCTTCACATCTTCTTATGAACTCTCTGCCTGATTATTTGTCTCTGGACAGACAATAATGGGGATCAAGTTTGCATCAGCAAATGAGCTTAAGTTTTCCCAGGCTCTGATTAGCTGTGGCTCTTGGCAAGGCGAACATCTATCAGACAACACAGCCCAAGTAAAACAAGATCGTGTTCCAACTGGCCCTCTCACCAAAAAAATAAATAAAATAAAATACAAATAAAGACAATAAAATCACTGTGCCCACAATTTTTAAATGTCTAATGTCTGCCATTCTTTTTTCTCACTTAGCAAGCGAGAGACAGACTGGCTGTACAGAAAAAGTGTCTGAACCAAGGCTATCTTGAAACCTCAGTTGCACATCATTTTTTTAAAATACTTCTGTACCTCCCCCCCACTTCACCTACCTCAGTTGCCATTACAGTCATGCTCCACCTCTCAGTTGCCATGTCTCCAGTGATATTCGTGACTGCTCTGCAGTTATTAACTCTCCTCAGCTGCAGTTCCCCTGGTCACACTCAAAAGCAACCCTTTTATTTCAATTAAAATAAAATGAAACAGTGGCCTTAGTGCTAGCCCTGTTAAAGTGCTTACTCTTTGAATCCTTCACTCTTTATACTTGCTGAACAATTGGGCACTGTTCCCAACCCTATAATGGGACTCTGGTTGCCTTCCTGCTTTCTGTGCTGCCACTACCTAGCAGAACATCTCCATCTGTGGGTGAGCAGTCATAAAAATACCAGTGGTCTCACAGACCCTGTAATTCAGTTGCTTTCTAGTCAATAACAGTAGTGTGGCGGAGTGTAAATGGGAGCTGCAAGTTACTATCGAGAAAGAGAGTAAACAGAAGATACAAGATTAAATTAGACATTTAATTAAATGTTAATTAAATTAGAATTTAAATACCGAGAGACTGGGGAGAAGATGCCCCAGCAGAACATTCTATTATGGAGAGTACTACCACCACAGATCCCAACAGATATTCAGTTATTGAACCACTGGTCAATTAACTTATACCTCATAAAAGAAGAATTTGTCTCTGAGCAGTCCCCATTTGCACATTAAGTACAAAAGCGTTTTTTTTACTGAATATATTTGAAATTTATTCATTTAATTATTTAGTGATTCAGAAAAGACCTTTGAGTGCAAGCTCTTTTACAAAGGTTCCACGTCATAGATTGCAAAACAAAGTACAATAGGAGAAAGCAAATATACATCACAATGAATGATACAGCTTGGATTCAGAACTTACAGAATAACTCAAAACATAGGTACAAGTTAAAATAATAAGAAAAACATGTTATGAGGGTGGAGGGGAGAATAAGCAACCACAAAGTGCCTTGTCAGTAGTTCAGAGGGACAGGGATAGCTGGTAGTAGGGTGAAGAAAGGAGGCACGAGAGAGAGGTAGGTACTGCATTGGAGGTGAAGGGTGGGGGAAGAAGAGCAATGAGGTATAGGGAGAAATGGGGTGTGAGGGGAGGCTAAGAGGAGAACACATGCTACAGTAAATGGTGGGGTGTGAGGGGGGTATGGTCAGGCAGCCTGCATTAGTAGTGACTGTTAAGGAAACTCACGGGACTGGGAGTTGGGGTAGGGGTGGAAAGGTGGGGTGGTGGGTGCTGAAGGAGTATGATGCAAACTGATTGCTGAGGCAAGTCATGAGAAGGGACAGAGTGAGGGGGCACCTGAGGTTTGCCTAGTGCTTGCTGGGGGGTAGGGAGAGCAGGTGTGGCTGGACTTAGGGGAAGGTGCACTTAGAGAGTGTTATTAGGTGCTGTTTGAGGTCAGTTCTGAATTGGGACAGACAATTGGTGGCCAAGAGGTGCCTGGGGAGCTAATTCACCCACAGGGGGGCCCGGTAGGCAAATTCACATTGCCCAAGTGAGGTGCAATGGAAGGGGATAGCCAAGGTCCCTCTAGTCCTCCCTCTGGTGACCTGTAATGAGTTGACCACCTTGATCAAATTGCCTACACAAGGTGGTGTTTTACCCAGCAGAGCCTTCTTCCTTAGGATGCAAGTCTGGAACTTGACCCTGTTTCTTAATGAAAGCCAGTTTGTGAATTTGTACAGAATACAGGTGTGAGTGCCGTGCTCAGCATCTAGGGTGAGTCTGCATGCTTTGTTGAGCGCAGTCTGAATCCTCTTGAGTGCTGTATCCATTGCCACCCCATAGACCACTAGTCCATAGTCAATAGCAGATATAATGGAACTGCGGACTGAGAGGCAGAGAGCCCCTGGAGAGAGGTATTACCTGTGCCTGTACAGGACATGAATCTTGGTACTAACTGTCTTGACCAGAGAGTCAATATGGTGCGCAAACATGAGGGTATCATCTATTATGACCCCCAGATACTTGAACAAGTGGATTTGTTCCAGTGGCTCACTGCATGAGTGGGAGATTATGAGGGGGTGCTGCTTATTTTTGTTGTGGGGGCTGGACATAAGCATGGCTTTAGTCTTCTTGTAGTTTAGTAGCAATGTATGACTACAGAACCATTCCTCGAGTTAGCAGAAGGAGTTCTGCAGCTCAGATTGTATGAGCTTGGTGTCGCAGGCTGTGGGAATGTCATTTAAGAAGAGGTTGAAGAGTAGGGGCCCCAGTATTGATCCCTGGGGTACCCCTATGGATACCTCTCTTGTGCTGGATACTGTTTGCCCAATTTTGACACATTGATTTCTCCATATCAGGTAGTCTTGGAACAAACAAAGGGCACTGGGCACCACATTCATGTTTTGCAGTTGGGTCAGTAACGGGGGTGGTAGACTATATTGAAGGCTTTGGTGAGGTCAATAAAGACAGACCCCACCAGTCTGTCTTCATCCAGGGCCTTGTGTGCATAGTTCATGTAGTCCAGAAGCCATGCTGGTTGGGGCATAGTAGATTATACTTATTGAAGTAGTCAATGAGTTGACCCGCCACAACCCTTTCCAGTGCCTTGGATGGGGGGGGATTGAGATGGCTCTGTAGTTGGCTACCAGAGACTTGCCTCCTTTATGCACTGGCATAACTAGGGCCTGCTTCCAAACCACAAGGAATTGGGTGAGGGCCGGGACTTATTGTACAGCATGGTAACGGGCACTATAAAAACGTCCAGGGTGAGGGACAGAAGTTTCATGTCTATCCCTTCATTGCCCAGTCTGGCCTTACCTAGTACTTTCTTGACCATAGTTAGGGCCTCCTTCACCGTCATCCTTTTAAAGTAGGAGGTCGGGTGAGAACACTCGGTGGATACATTGTTGGAATGGTTCAAACCAGGGTATAAACAAGCAGGTGGTATCAGTGGGGTGAGATTGGTGAAGGCCTTATTGAAGTCTTCTGCAATAGCTAGAGGGTCAGTAGTGGGGGTGTTACTGATACTGAGCAGCTGAGGGTGCTTCTTGTCCTCCTTTCCAAGGATGCTTTTGATGTCATCCTAGAATCTTTTCCCATTACCCCAAGAATTGCAAAGCTGGGTCTTATGATAGTTGGCTTTGGCTAGCCGGATTAGCTTGGTGCAGCAGTTCCTGGCCATTCTATAATACTGGTAGTCATGCTTGCTTCCTGTGTTTCTGGCCTTCTCCCAGAGTATGTTCCTTTCTTTCAGGTGGGAGAGGAGCTCCCCATCAATCCAGACATTTGCCTGCCCCCAAATATTTATTTTCGTGAGCGGGGCATAGATGTCACATATGGAGCTAAAGTCCTTGATGAAGCAACTGAGGGCCTGATCAGTGGAAGGTGCCAGGTCAATGGGAGTCCAGTCATGCAGGGCAAGGGCTGATTTGAGGACTCCAAGTTTACCCTTCCTCAAAACCCTGCTTTCAATGAGAATGGGTGGGCTTTTGGTAAATTTATTAGACCACAGGAAGATGATTAGGGAGTGGTCACTTAACGTATCTGGGAGAACCTTGATCTCAGAGATTCGGGCTGGTGAACTTGCTAGGACCCAGTCAAGGAGGGTACTGTTTCCTGTGTCATAGTTCTGCCTAGTGAGGCAGGTGACAAGTTGTGTCAGGTTAGAGGTGGCTATCAGATTCCTGAAAGGGGCAGCCTCTTTTCCATCCCAGTTTATGTTGAAGTCCCCAGTAATGACAAGCTCCATCCCTTGAAAGGTAAAGCGAAAACCGCCTTTATATCAGGGGAAGGCTCATGGCCTTCTTGGGGGCATAGCTAGATTGTGGCAAGGATGATAGTTTTGCCATTCTGTCCAACCTGTGCCTTTATCATTATTATCTCATGGCCCATGCCATTATATGCCTGACTTACCTTGTGACCCCCTCACCCACCCACACCAAAATTGATTGATTGATTGATTTAGACTTACCAAGTAAGCACACTAGATAGGTAAATGCCTTTTTTAAAGGATGATGCAGGAGATTACAAAGGTGAGGACAGGCATTAACATACAATTTTAGCATACAAAAATACAATAAACTAACAAACATTGGACCTAAAGATTTTGTGAGCACTAAGCAAGTGATAAGGTTTGTCCAAAGCATTTGATTTAATTGATCATAAAATACTTTTGGACAGGTTGAGTGACATAAGAATAGCAGAAGAACCCCATTGATGGTTCAAATCGTATTTATCTGACCAATTTCAGTTGGTGACCATAGGGGGAAGAAATTCAAATCTGGCTCTAGTGACACAATGTGTACCACTGGGGTCTATATTAGGCCCCTTGTTGTTCCTTATGTTAGGGTTACCACCTGTCAGGTTTTTTACCTGGTGATCAGGTTTTCAGGGTCCCTATCAGGTAATTTGGTTTTGTTCTGTGCTGGTCAGGTTTTTGGACCATTTTGAGTGCTCGCATACTTTTTAAACAGGTTTTGTCATCTTATTCATTGTTTCAGCTACATGGCCAGGTTACAAACAAGTTCTGTTGTCAATATAGTCTTTTGTTTGTGTAAGCTGTTATCTTGGGAAGTGTAAAGTATGGCCATTAACACCATTAGCACTTACTTAACTTAATCTTTTCCACTGCATCTTAATGTGGCATAGCAGCAAAGCTGCACCCACCTTTTGTAGCAACACAGCCAGTTGTCTTCCACTTTCATACATTTTCATCTCTAACAGAATTTAGGCATTTTAAATGTTTTAAAATATTTTTTTCCTCAAGAAAAAAGTATGGTCACCACTTTGACTTTGAAACAGTACTGTGGACATGAAAAGGAAATGGAGACAGAAAAATATAGAAAGTACACACTTCATAGGAAACAATTCCCAATGGCATGGATATTCAGAAGGGTTGCACATGGTGCAACACTGTTGTGCCATGCACAACCCACTGATGCGCCCTGGCATGATATTCAAACAGGGATTGAGCCTGGCACAAATCCCAATGCACCGGAGCGCATCAGTAATGTATGCGGCGGAGGTAGGAGGTGTGTGCCCATGCGTACTCAGCACAACCCAATACTCAGCCCCGGATGTGCTGAGTCCATGCATGTGCAACCACTACTTGCGCTGCACACAAGTGAGCCAAAAAAAAGAAAAGGAAGAACGGCTGGCCACCCACAGGTGATCTGCCGTATTGCAGGGTGCAACACGGCAACTGCCACCTGTGGGTGACCACCCGAGCTCTGGCTGCACCTTTGTGGTGGCACCGGCCCACCTCCCCATGCCTGATTGCAGGCATACATAGCAACTTTAACAGTCCAGTATCCCTGGTGGTCCAGTGGACCGCCGCCAGCCCGATCCCGGGCATAAGTGTACAAAGAAACATGTTAAATTGTCCCTGCTGGTCAAGAGGACCATGTTCAGCCTGATCACGGCATAAGTGAAGAAGAAACATTTTAAATTATCTCTGGGTCCAGTGGACCACTTCCAGCCTCATCGCAGGCATAAGTGTGCAGGAAACATTTAAATTCCTGCCTGGTCCAGCGGTTTCCTCTCCCCACCCACCCACTGGGCCCTTCACCACCCGCTCCCCAGTCAGCAGCCGGGCGGCAGCTCCCACCGCTTCTGGCCCCACCGCCCGCTGACTGACACCATATGGTAAGGCTGTATGCCCATTGGTCCACAGCGTGAGCCAATGGACGTGCAGCCCTTACCATATACAGTCTCAGATATGTGAATGTATCCATTCACATATCCGGACTGTGTAGTACAGTATAGGCTGCACGCCCATTGGTTCATGCTGTGGACCAATGGGCATGCAGCCTTACCATACAGTGTCAGTCAGTGGGTGGCGGGGCAGCAAGCTGGTGGGGATCTGCCACCCACCGCTGACCGGGGGAGCGGGGCAGTGGGGCTCAGTGGGCAGGTGGGGAGGAGGTACCACTGGACCACCAGGGATAATTTTAAATGTTTACTTGTACACTTATGCCCGTGATTGGGCTGGAAGTGGTCCACTGGACCACCAGAAATAATTTAAAATGTTTCTTTGTAAACTTATGCCCGTGATCGGGCTGGAAGCAATCCACTGGACCACCAGGGATAATTTAAAATGTTTCTTTGTACACTTATGCCTGCAATCAGGCTGGAGGTGGTCCACTGGACCAACAGGGATATTGGACATGTTTATTTTATACCAATGCCTGCAATCAGGCATTGGGGCACTTTGCGATGTGCAGGGGGTATCGGTCCTTGACGGCTGCAGCCTGGCAGGGTGCCAGGTGCAAGTCGCCGGGGATAGGCCCACCTGCATGCAAATGGCACCATAATGACATGCAAATGGCCCCATTTGCACCTTGCATACATTATGGCCCCATTTGCATGTGCACTTTTGAATATCATGGTTGATGCGCCTAGCGCAATGGAACTTGTGCTAGTGCATCCCCATGCTCCACTCTGGCCACTTGCGCTTGTGCAGTGTCACTGTGCCATGCGCACTGCGGGTGGCCAGGGTGCAATATTCAGTGATGCTGTGCCATGGTGCAGCTCTGTTGAATATCACCCTGTCAACACCCCTGCGCAGTCAAGTTGCGCTGCGCCCAGGCTTGCGCCACAGCCAGGTGCAGTCTGAATATCTGGGCCCATGTGTACTGTTGAATACTATTTACAGTATTTCCCTTGTCTCCCCTCAGATCATATGTGCAAATGAGATTTATTTTATCTCTGTATGTTTATCTGGTAAACCAATGTCAATAAATAAATAAATAAATACACACATCAGTAAATAAATAACTAAGAAGAACCTGGGAAAGTAATTTTAACAGGTACAGTATCTTAACATTTTTGTTGAAGTACTGCTTTGAGTGTTGTCTTTTACTGATATAACAAATGGCTTTCTAGGAGGAGCAATGTATGATGAGTCATGAAAAGGGGTGGGGCCGGGGCGGAGCTTAGGATCCAGTTTTTGCCTCATCCAAAGGTGGCAACCCTACCTTATATATCTGAACGATTTACAAAATTACATTTATCAAACAAGTATAAGATTGCATGCTGATGACACAGTGCTGGTATCAAAGGGAAAGGATATTAGGGAAGTAGAATACAGACTTCAGGCAGATTTAAATGTCTTGCAAAATTACTTCATTATACTAGGTGTCATACTAGGTGCAGTAAAGAGTGAGAAGGCAGTAGTGCCCATAATTGCTTCTATATCTAATACATGTAATAACCAAGGTTATCACCTGATAGAATTAATTTGTCCAATTTATTTTTAAAATTCATCCTTTGTTTACCTTGACACTATATTAATTGATAAGCTGTTCCAAGGTTGAACAATCCTACATGTTAAAAAGTATCTTCTATGTTTATGTTTGAATGCCCTGCCAGCAATTTGTAAAGAATGTTCTTTAGAATTTCTTGAATCATTTTTGAATTTGATCCCTAGTTTCCACATTAAGTATGGATCATTTATTATGTTGTACATTAATAGTAAGTCCCCTCTAAGCCTTTTCATTTCCAATAGCATCAAGTCAAGTGTTTGCAACCTTTGTTCATACGCTCTGTCTTTTAAGTCATATATATATTTTTTGTGTATATCCTCTGGACCCTGTCTATTGTTGTACAGTCTATTGTTTCACATGGATTCCACACTTAGGAGGCATACTCTAAATGAGGCCTGACATATGACCTATACACGGGTTAATACTTTGGATTTCTTTGAATAAGCCTCTTGATGGCCCATATTACTTTATTGGTTTTGCTAACTGCTGCATTTAGATTTGCTGTGTAAGCAAGATCACTAAAGATTTGAACTCCCAAGTCTTTTTTGTTATCAGTGAAGTTCAGTTTTGTTTGGTTTAATATATAGATATTTTGGGGATTTGATTTACCCATCGGTGTCATTTTGCATTTTTCTGGGTTCAGTTTCATTCCCCATTTGGTAACCCAAATTTAGATTTTATCTTAATCTGTCTGTATATCTTGTATTGCTTCATGGGAATTACAGAGTCCTCCTATTTTAATATCATCTGCATATTTTACAGAATAGCTCAACAAATCATTAGTAATATCAGATATGAATAAGTGAAAAAGACCTGTCCCCAGCATCAATCCCTATGGTACACCACTGGGGACTTTGCTAGTGCTAGACTAACTGCCCTCAATGATAACCCACTGTGATCTGTTATTCAGCCTTTCAGTGATCCAGGCTGTGATTGATTTGGGAATTTTATAGTTTTTGATTTTACTAATCAATGCATAATGAGTCAACAAATCAAAAGCCGTACTGAAATCCTAAAAAAATAACATTGTTTGGTATCTTCTTATCTAGCATCTCACTGATTTTTTCATAAAAGCACATACCGTTTGTCATGGTGCTGCACTTTTTTATGAATCCATGTTGTTCTGTGTCTATAGTGCTTAGTAAGAGTGCCAGAATATCTTTTATTAGGCTTTCCCAGATTTTATAGGTGGTTGAGGTAAGACTTATTGGTCTATAATTACCACGGTCCTGTTTAGTGCCCTTTTTTAGGGATGCAGTGGGCAGAGCCCTGCAGTTCCTTTACAATTACTGAGAAAAGGACTCTGCATTCCTTTCAAATGAACAACATGTTGGATTGCATCACAGTCGTCTCTGCGTCTGTGAAGCAGTCTGCCCATGTTGTCCCTCCCAACCACAGCACTGCACTATTTCACAGTGCAGGGACCTTGGCCAGTTCGTGCTTTTCATGTGGGATGGGTACAGATTGTTTGTGTACCACTCATGCAGCACACTGTGGCTCTCCTCCTTGAAACAGCAACTGGTCTCCTCCTCATCCAAGATGGAATGTGCTAGAGGGAATTTCTGACACATGTGGTACTTGCCCACTGCCCCCAAAGGGGGCCGCACAGTTTTTCTTTCTCAGTGAAGTGCACCTTGAGTCACAAGTGCTGCAGTTTTGGGTGGTTGTGTGATGAGAACTGGTGGTTCTCCATGATCTCGTAGGGCTCGTTGGAGGTTGACCCGGTAGAAGGCCACTACAGCTTTTGCCTTGAGCATGCTCTTGTTTTTGTAGAGGTGTTCACAGGCTGGCAGTGACCACAGAAAGCAGCCATGCTGCTCAATGTTGCCCCCCTGCTGTAGCACCTTGCAAACGCAAGCCACTTGTTCCTGGGTGAAGCCAAAAGTTGCCAACATTGACATGATCAGTCGTCTGCATTTTCTCTGCTGCTCCTAACACATCCGGCACTCTGAGGAGAACACCTTTTGTAAGTCAGCCAGTCACACAGTATAGAAGTGAGATTTCAAATCGTAAGTATCCAAATCAAAATAATAAACCTTTTCCAAGTCCCACAGTGGGTGTATTCTGTGAGTACTGACTCACAATCATCTTTTCAAAACTGAGCTGTAGCTCCAGCCAGATTCAACATAGAATAGTCCTAAAGTCTCATCTGCCTTTATTTCTCCCTCTTCTCCCTCTCTCTCTCTCTCTCTTTCTCTCTCTCTCTCTCTCTCTCGCTGTCTTCCTGGCTCATTTTTATGTGGGCTGTGAGTGGTTGGTTAGAGGACCCAGGGATGGTGAGGAGAAGACAATTGTTTTTATTTACCATGGCTATGCTGTCATTCAGGGTTACCTGATCTGCTTTGAGGTGGCCCCCTTGCTCCATTGGCAGATTATTCTCATCCACTAAAAGCTAGTCTGTAGGTTGAAATATTAGTTTGGAGAATTTTACTATGTTGGTGTGAATTCTTAGCTGTGCACAATAGGCCATTCGTGAATTCATTTGTAAACACCAAATGGATTTGTATATCTTTTTGTAAGAAAGTAGCAATGTACCATTAAATATATAAACCTATCTGACTTGTGTGGTTTTTTTTTTGGGGGGGTGCATTTGTTAGTACGGATGTTGCCTTACTTCAAACCTCAAGCATACATTTCTGATTAAACTATAGATATGTGATGGTTGTGGTTTATCGAGTGACCTTTGGGACATCCCAGTCCCACTTTAAGTCTAACCTTTTCCCATCTGCAACAACATGCTGGGAATTCTTTGCAGGCAGATACTACACTCTGAGAAAGATCGCACCAGTGAAACACTCAGTTGGTTTCTCGGGAGTCTGCCAGACTGACAGTTTTCATTTGAAAGGGGATTTTGGAGCCTGCTGAGGCATTCTGTACAGCACTCCCGAGCCAGAGACTACTGGGCAGCAGTCCCATTGATACTCAAGATGAATTATTTACTAGTGACAGTGGGGAGGGCTGTCCATCCAACCAGGAGCCCCCAACATCCTGGACACCACCTTGTCATTATTCGGCAGGAGTACGCCTGAGTGGGACCCACTGCTTTTGCCTTGGCTGTTGGCTTGTGATCATGATGCTGGGATGGAGATTCAGCAGAAATGACAATATACGCACTCTTTTTGTAACTAGCTTTTGTAAACGTTCATTGCTTTGGGGTTAAAATGTTTTCTCTTTGGTTTCTTTTTTTTCTTTTACCTGTTAAAAAAAAGAGGTCCAGCGATGTCTTTTGTGGCCGTTCCTTACCCCACCTGACCCTCCCATTGAGCATCCATCACCCTGCACCCTTCCAAGCCCTTACTTACCTATTCGGGGTCCAACGCCATAATCCTCTCTGGACCGCAGACATGTCTTCACTCTTCAAAGCCAGACCATGAACTGAAGACTCGGGTATGCAGTTCAATGTATTTCAATGGAGTTTTGAACTTAGTGCCATAACTTGGGCATTTTTACATATTTGTGGCCCAGATTTCCAACATGCCTTGTTTGGGATCCCACCTCGCAACAATGTCACTGTCATTAGGCAGATCTGTCCTGAAAGGTGATTTTGTGGTCCTTGCATGAAATCACCTTTCAGACAGGAGTTGAAATTGTCTCTACCTTTGTTCATGAGGTGGGGTCATAAGAAGACTATGTTGAAAATTTGGTGTAAAAATATTGAAAAACAACCAAGTTATGACCCCACGTTGAATTTTGCGAACACAGACTGGTAACTTTGGTAATTTTCAACATTTTTACCCCATATTTACAACATTGCCATATCTTTACAGCACCTCATGAATGTGGCAGCTGCCAGTTTTCAAATCCTTGCCAATATGCTTTTTTTACATCCCAAAAGGTGGTTTTGTGGTCCCTGCACGAAATCACCTTTCGGCTATGAGTTGAAAATTTTCTCTGTCATTCTTAATGAAGTGGAGTCTTAAGAAGGCTTTGTTGATAATTTGATGTAAAAACATTAAAAAAAAAAAAAGTTATGAGCCTACGTAGTTTTTTGAGAATGCAGGCTCGTACGTTCGGTAATATCCAATATTTTTGCCCCACATTTTCAACATAGCCATTTCTTTACAGCACCTCATGAATGTGACAGCTGTCATTTTTCCCAAACATTGATTTCACAGTCCCTGCACAAAAACACCTTTAAGCCAGGAGTTGAACATTTTGTCTGCCCATCTACATGAGGCAGGGTCATAACAAGGCTATGTTGAGAATTTGGTGTAAAAATATTACAAACCAACACATTTATGAGCCTATTCTACATTTTGCAAATGCATGCTTGTAACTTTGGTCTTTTACAATATTTGTATCCCAAATTCTGCAGCTGCAGCCCTATCGGCTCTGTCCAGAGTTTGTTGTGTATAGGCACTATGGCCCCTATGCACCAATGTGCACAAGTTACATGCAAAACATGTGTAACATGGACACACAGCACCGCACCTGTGGACAGATGCGCACTGGCCTTTATTCACTAATGGCCGCCACCTGTCTGTGGCTCCACCCCTGGCATGCACAGCCATGCAGGGTGGCCACGGCAGGAGTAGCAGGCCCAGCCAGACATCCAATTAGATGCCCAGCATGGGCCCCACAGGGGATCCATTGTGCTACTGCACAGGTCCAGGTGTGTGAATGCCCTCCGCAGGCACCGAGACCCACACAAAATGGCCCCGACATCCAGTGGACACACCCACCAGCCCTAACTGCATTGTTCCCTCCCAGCACACAGACAGGCTCCCAGCTGTGGTACCCTGCCCCTGTCCTGTGGGCCACCCCCCACCACAGATGTCCCACAACTCCACTCCTGCATCCCCCCAAGACCCCAACACCTCATCTGACACCCCTGAGCGCCACTGGCAGTCCATGAACCCCTTCCCCCTGCACACAGAAGCCCCTTCTGTGTAAGGCCAGGGGCCACCCCATACTCCCACTACTGCATCCTTGAGCAGTGCTCCCCCACCCACAGACCACTGCACTGACAACCTCTCCCCTGCCCTGTCAGTGCTGCAGGATCTGGGGCAGCAATGGCTACCTCTAAGGCTGCCAGGTCCCGGACACTACAGGGTGTTAGGGGGATCTGCCAGGATAATGGGGGGTGGGATGCTTTGTCCGGGGGGGGTCCGGTGCTGTACATGTTCTCACTCACCCAGATGCCCCAGCTCTTGCCATCATCCTAGTGGGTTGGGACAGCATGGAGGATGGTCACCTGAGTCCACTGTGACTGGTGGGACACCTACAAGGGGGTGTGCAGTGAGTTATGGCAGAGTCTCCCCTACCATAAGCTGCACCCTCCTTGGCACCCCTGTGGCCAGCACTACACACTGCAGTGCATGGCATATAATGCCAGCCAACCCCCTGCTCAACCCCAGCATGTTGCTCTCCACATGGCCCAGGGATCAGGCACATAGATGTTTCGTGCCCCCCTTTGGTGCATCCCTTGCAAGGGGTGCATAAAGTACAGAGTGGCTACCTGCCCCAGATACATGTGCATAGCCCCTCTGCTCCAATTGTGCAAAGGGCCCTACATGCGCAAGTTTCCAGTCCTGTGGTACACATCCTTGTATCAAACAACTTGCAAATAAGATTTTCATTGGGAGTTTTAAGGTCTCTGCCATAATGTATAGCATATGGCCACTTATTCATTCTGGGTCCAGGGCTGTTTTTCCTTTTTGTTTGAGGAGTTTGTTATATATTTCTTCCAAATCAAACACCACAGGGGAAATGTCTTCATCTGCCTGATTTATTGCTATTCCCTGGCTTGGGCTATATACACTACAAAAGTTCTTATTCGTACATTTGACATTTGGATATTGTCATTTAATAATATACCATTGTGTAAAATTGGTCTTACAGTACCTTATTAGTGTTTTTTAGAGAATTGATATAGGAATAAAATGACTTAAAATTATCTTTCTTGGCTTCAGAGGTCAGTAGGTACTCAAATCTGCTTTTTGCTCTCCTGATTTCTTTCTTACATGATTTTTGTAATGATATAAATGCTTCCCTTGTAATGTTTATTTATAAATCTCTTCTAAATTATTATTCAATGCCTAAAAAAACACAGATCATGTTCTTCAGCCCGCCCAATACCAGAAATATAGGAAGATTAAACAAACTAGAAATAAAAACATCAAATGGGTTAACCTTAACACAAGTCCCTACCTATAAATACCTGGGAGTTATAATAGACTAAGATCTGTCCTTTGGACAACATACAAATGAGTTAATAAAAAAAGTGAATACAAGGATAGGAGCTCTAAGGCGAGTGTCAAACTGCTTGACCAAAAAAGATTGCCTGACTGTGGCAAACCAACTAATGATACTAACAATTGATTATGGATGTCACATTTATTGTCAAGCTAATAAAAATATACTCCACAAACTTGGCACCAGTTATTTTTTTTTCAATTCAGATTTTATTAATGTTTCCATTACAGAGAACGAATCATGGTGGAGTACATTGTAAACCCCAAAGGGCAGACACAAAATACAAAATGATTCGCTCTCCCTCACCCCCTGCCCGCCCAACCCACTACCCACCCGAACAACCTAGCGCATTGGTACTCTTTAGCACAACACCAGAGAATATAACCTGATAGTATTTAGGCCTGTAGTGCATAAAGAGTCTGCAGTGGGCCCCAGATCTTGTCAAACTTTTCCAGTTTGTTGTATAGACTGGCAATTGTCCTCTCTGTTCTGAGGTTTGCCAGCAATTTCTGAAGCCATTCAACATAAGATGGTACCTCTGTGTCCTTCCAGTGCCTCAACACCACCTTTTTAACAAACATCGACTCACTGCTATGTGATACCTCCTGTTCACCACCGAAATAGAGGAGAAATCCCCGAGGAGACATATTTCAGGGGTGAACAATTCTGAGAGCCCTAAAAGAGGATCAGCACGCTGATTAATCATGGTCCAAAGTGGGGCGATTTTAGGACAGCTCCAGAAAATATGAAGGAGGTCACCTTCTTGAGACTGGCATCTTGTGCAAAGGGGGGAAGACAACAGACCCAGTCTTGCAAGCCTCTTCGGAGATTAATAAATGTTATGCAAAATTTTGAATTGTGTTAATCTAAGTCTATCCTGCTTAAGGAACTTATGACAACTTTGCCACAAGAGAGACCAATCCATATCTCTACCCTGAAAGAGAGAGGCCCAAAAGGAGATGGGAACATAATTATCAGGGTAAGCCCAGGTAAACAGAGCAGTACATATTGTAGATACAGCATGAAGCAAACCCACCAACTCCGTAAGGGTAGTCTGAAAACTGATATTGGGAGCAGGAGGGGGGACCGGACCCATTACCTTAACCAGTAAGTGGCGAAATTGAAAAATCTTAAAAATTGCTGTGTGAGGTAACATAAACGTATGCATAATACCAGCAGAAGAGCACCATTGACTATCGGATAACATGAAGTCATCTAGACGGCAGTTACTTATCTGAGGGATCCAACTAGGCGAGAGAAGCTTACCATCCAGCAAACAATTAGGATTGCCTATAACAGGTTGAGATAAATCCTTAAGATTTTTATACTTCAGAAAAGTTCACAATTGAGTATGAACCCTGATTAGGAGAGCTACGTAGAGATTCAGGTAAAGAACTAACCTTGGTGTATAGCAACGCATCCGGAGAAAGGCCAAGTTTTCTAATGGCAGCAGACTCTGTGACTAACCAAGTCGGGATATAAGTGACGGCCGCAGATTGTTGATCCACGGTCAGCCATCTGAGATACTTATTGGCCTGACTGGCCCAGTAATAGAGCCCAATATGGGGAAGTCTTAACCCTCCTTTAGCCTTCGGAGCTGCTAACTTATGGAAAGCCATCCTAGCCTTCTTGTTGCCCCATATAAAGGTAGAGATCATGCTATGCACTTTTTTAACCCAGGCCAGGGGGAGCCATATGTTTAGCATGTTAAGGGGTAGAATAATAGAGGAAATACATTCATTTTGATTAAGTTAATTCTGCCCCAAAGAGAGAGGGGGGAAGTAGAGTCCACCGGCGGAGGTCTAGATCTATTTTATGTACCAGTGCATCAATATTAAGTTCTCTGAGCTGTGCCGAGTTCTGAGTGAGAAGGAGCCCCAGATATTTAATATAATCAGACTTCCAGGTGAGCCCAAACTCAGTAATATTCTGTTTGTGTACCCTGTGGTTAAGAGGAAAAAACACAGTCTTACCTACATTGAGTTTATAATTCGAGACCTTACTGAAGTCATCTATTAACTTCAGAATAACAGGAATAGATGTGAATGGATGGGTTACCTGCAGCAGAAGATCATCTGCATAGGCCACCACTTTAACCACCTGCTCCCCGAGATAGATACTCGAGATGCCCTGGGCACCAGACAGTCTCCTGATAAGAGGCTCTAGCTAGATATTAAAGAGAAAGGGGGATAAGGGACACCCCTGTCTGGTCTGTACATGTAATTTGAAGGGGGTGGAGATTACCCCATTACATGAAATTCTAGCAGAAGGGAACTTGTATAGAGAGCTAACCCAATTCCGGAATTTCGTAGGAAAACCAAAAGCTTCCATTGTAGCAAACAGGTAATCCCAATGGACTCTGTTGAACACCTTCTCAGCATCCAAAGAAATCAGGACCATTGGATGCAGAGCATCCTTGGATACTGATATGAGACAGGGCCCTCAGATGATCTACAAAGGATCTGCCTTTCATAAAGCCAACCTGATCTGCCCCTATTAAACGGTCGGCTAATAGTCTTGCCAGGATTTTAATATCATGGTTAAGAAGGGAGATCGGCCTGTAACTGGAGACCAGATTGGACGGCCTATCCAGCTTAGGCAACAAAACAATCAGCGCCTCAAAAAGGGAGGGATCGGATACTTGACCAGAGAGAATAGCCTGAAAAAGTGGCAGCAAAATGGGAATCAATTGATTAGAGAAAGCTTTGTAAAAGTTGGAGGTAAACCCGTCAGGGCCCAGAGATTTGTCGGATGGGAGAGATTTAATTACCCTTTCAATCTCACCCTCAGAGATAGGAGACTCCAAAATTTTCTGCTGGGATTGTGAGAGAGCTAGCAATTGTAAATCACTCAGATATTCAAGAAGTCTCTCCTTAGATGGGCAATTAACCATAGGGCCATATAAATCCTGGAAATAATTTGTGAACTCTTCTGCTATCTCCGAGGGTGAGACCTTAAGGGAGTTATCTTTGGAGGAATGGACTGCAGGAATAAATCTAGTGGATTCCTGTTGCTTAATACGCAGCACCAACATTTTGCCGGCCTTCTCTCCCAGATCAGTGTATACCGCTTTGGTTTTCAAAATAGCAAATTTGGCTTGCTCCGATAACATTGCTAGGTAGGCTTCTCTCAATTTTGTTAATTCTTGTTTAAATATCTCAGAAGAGGATGGAGAAAGAACCATCTCCATACCCCTAATCTGAGAGAGAAGGTCAGAAATCTGAGATGCCCTCTCTTTTTTCCTTTTCGATGTTAGGCCAATTATAATCCCCCTTAAATATGCTTTACAAGCACCCCATATCATATCGGTCTTCTCCACGGAGTTAGAATTGGAGGCAATAAACTGCTCTATTTGAGATATTATATATTGAACTATCTTTGGCTCCTTCAAAATTTGATTATTCAACTTCCACCTGCCCCCTTTATTGGGCAGCGACGCTAGGGTTATTTGGCAGGTGACCACAGAGTGATCTGACAGGGGCCCTGAAACAATACTAGAACTTACATCCCCAGATAATAAGGATTGAGAGATGAGAATATAATCAATCCTCGAAGAAGTTGCGTGGACTGGAGAAACATAGGTATATTCCCTTGTACTAGGATGTAATACACGCCATATATCTCAAAGACCTATAGAGTCCAACAGGTCCCTAAAAGCTCCTTGTGCTGGGGAAAGACCTTGAAGGGATTGGCCTGATCAGTTAAGAGCCTGGTCAAAAACGAGATTGAAGTCACCCCATATAACCATAGGGATATTCAAAAATTGAGTTAGGGCTTCTATTATCTGGACAAAAAAACTGGAGGAATCTACATTAGGGCTATTAATAACACCCAAAACAAGATCCAAGGTATGCAATCTGCCTTTTACAAACAAAAATCTGCTGGAAGGATCCGGTATAACTTGGAGAGGTTTGAACGGAACTGACCTATGCAAAAGGATCATAACCCCTCTGCTATGGGTCATGCCCTCTGCCACAAACAGCTGCCCAATTTGCTGCTGTCTCACTTTGTCAGCCTCCCTCATAAGCAAATGTGTCTCCTGCAAAAATATAATTTCTGTCTTCAGATGGTTTATATGTTTCAGGATTTTATATTGCTTAGTGCTATGCCTTGCCCCTTTAACGTTCCAACTGATAAAGTGGATATTTCTAACCATCACTCAAGATGCCAGTCAGAAATCCCCGAAAACACCACATGTATTTATGTTTCCCCTCAATACTGCTCCAAGCGAGATATGCTCTAGGTTGTTCTACCTCCCCCAACCCCTACCATCACTAGATCCATCCCCCCAATCACCCCTCTGAACCCCCCCCAGGCACCCCATAAACCCTGACCCCACACCCATCCACCTTTTGCATGGCACATGATGATCGGCTAACTGAAAAGAACCTCTTCCTCCAACCTCCCCGCCCTCGTGAACCAGAAAACCAGAACACTACCCCTTTATAATCAGAACACTCCATAGAGAGTAGTACCTTCATCAGTCTTATAAATTGTCATCAATGCCAACTAGTGTAAAGAAGTTGTCCGCACAAACCAGTAAAGAAAATAATTCTCCCTACAGAGTCCCATGAACCATGCTACTACCTAATTCACAGAGAATAAAGTATGTATAGTACTTGCATTAGACATGAAAATAATAAACACAGACGGCCTCTTATGGTGCAACCCTCGAATAACGGAGGTGAGCAGCCGAAAAAGTGGGCCATTACTGCCTGCTTTAGTATGGGAGAAACTTAAGGGCTCCGGGACCGCTGTCCAGATCATGTTTCTGAGACCGGAGGCAGTAACCATTTCACTTCAATAGTGGAAATTTGAAAAGGGAGATGAGGAGTCCTCCATAAACAGCACTCAAGGAAGGATGTTCAGAAGGGGCAGACCAACGCCCCATACAGCGTACTATAAACCAGATAATGCAATCTGTCTACGGCTGCAGAATCTCCTCCTGATATACAGGCTAGCTATTTTTATCACCTAATGGCAACAGTGAATGAGAAAGAGAGGGAAACCTAAAGAAACCAGACCATGAAAATGAAACCAGAAAGGGACTGCAGCCACAGACAGATTCGCATTGCAAACACAGAACTGAGCGTTGCCCCCCCCCCCAAAACCTTAGGATCAAGATATCGCCCTTGAAAAAGTGAATTGCCAGATCTGACAGAGTAAAATTTAACTTGAACATAGTAACCCCAGATGAATACAAAATGAGACTAGACTGAACCAGAGTCAATATTATGAGAGTCCACAGAATTAAACAGTCCTGAGAGAGAAAACCAGATCAGAAAAGCGATGTCCATGAATCTGTCAGCACGAAAACCCTTCTCGAGAGCTGCAGCTTGGAATTGAATAGACAGATAATTAGTTTATGACCAACATAATCCCGGAGACAAAGTAGAGAGATATAATTTGCATCAGCTGAATTACATCACCACTGAAAAACTTAGCATGGCTCCCCACACCAGACCGACTCTCAAGCAGGCTTAAAAAGATCAGGAAGTGCTTTCTTGAGCCCTGCGGTAGACAACTCCACTTCCTTGTAGGTCTCCTAGGAACCATTCAGGCAAACTTGAAATCTTGCAGGAAAACTCATACAAAACTTGATTCCTGTGGCAAGCAACTTGAGGACAAGCTTGTGAAACGTGGCTCATTTCTGGCGTACAGATAAAGGCAAATCTTGCACCACTCTCAGCTTTTTACCTTCCCATTGCAAATCTTGTGTCTCCTTGACCTTATGTAGAAAATGCTGTCGCTCCTGGAAGATTAAGAAGCAAAATATAAATGACCTGGGGGGGGCTCCAGCCGAAGGAGGGGGGTGTAGTGCCCGGTGAGTTCTTTTTATTGTGTAGCTTGCACCAAAGGAGGAAGGGCCTGCCACCTTCTCCACGAACTTTCTGATAAACTTAATGGGTTCTGAGCCCTCTTCACCTTCGGGCAAACCAATGATAACCACATTATTGCGGCGACCGCGCCCCTCCAAATCTTCCACCTTGTTCTCCATTTTTACTAGCCTTTGCCTCAGGGCCACAAGCTCCACTTCTGCTTTATCTGGTTTCCTTTCAACGGAAAGTATGCAAGCTTCATTATCAGCAATCTTCTTAGAGAGCTCCTCAAGGGTGCTGGAGATACCTTTTATTTCTCCTGCCATATTCTGCATTTCAGCCTTGAAATGCTGAAACTCCTCTAGAAATCTCGAAAAGGTGAGAAGATCAGTGTCAAGGCTCTCGGTAGTAGCAGGCAGTGAGGATTGCAGGGTGGAGGCCCTGGCTTTCTTAGAGGCCTTCTCAGGCATAGCGGGAGGTGTGTGTGTTTGGAAGCTATTTTCCGTATCTCTTTGTCCATCGACTTCTTTTATCGAGGGCACAATACGCTCAGGAAGATAACAGACAGGCAATCTGTGGTGGAAAACACTGTGAAATGGTTTTTTTAGCAATAATTAACAGGCGGTAGGTCAGAGCAAGCATAGAGGCATCCTACCCAGCACACCGCATCACGTGACTCTCCCAACTTGACACCAGTTATAACAGACTAGCTAGGTTTGTATTGAAATGCACCTGTAATACACACCATTGCCAGCTGTACCAAAGACTAGATTGTATTCCATTAGAACTAAAAAGAAAAGGGATCTGGGCAGTTTCAGTGTACAAAGTACTTAAAAATGATAGACCTTCTGGATTACTGGACAAACTGGTTAAGCATAGTCATAATTTTCAATTAAGAACTAAAAGAACAAGAGAACTGGTGGTGCACAAAGTGAAAAAATAACTTTGGGGAAAATGGCATTTCAATTTAAAGCATGTAATAACTGGAATGAACTGCTGCCACAAATGTGTAAACTCAAGATATCTGTAAATGCATTTAAAACTGCCATGAAACAAGAACTACCATCTATTACAAGATGTACTTGTAATAGACAAACTGAATTTTTAAAAGTAAGACAAAACATTTGATGAGTATTGAAAAATTGTCTAGTATATATTGTCTATGTCTTATACTTGTGTTTTACAAATGGTGCTGCAATGTCTTTATGTGCAACTTGTAATAGTGATAAACATCAAACAGGAACACATTGTAAACAGGTTATTTATAGCCCTCATGGTATATGTTTTATCCTAAACCATGCCTGTATAAATAAACATTGTTATGACTTTCTACTACAAAGATAAACAAAAAAACAAAGTTAGATATATAGTGCATATCCAAAGATAATTCAGATTAAGGCATTTCGTTTGAAGATACTTGACAGTGCAGAGTGATTAAATGTACATAGTAATGTCAAACAGTATGATGAATTAATGAAAGATACAGGATAGAAATTTTGGGAATAAAACCCAGCAGTGTGGTTAATCAGTTACAGGCAGAGTCAGCCTTCAGGTAATCTCAGAAAGAACTACTGTGCTGGGGGTGGTAGGAGGAACCTCCAACCGATAATGGAAATGAATTCTAGAATCTGAGTGCACATATGGTGAAGGTTTGATCACCCATGTTAGCACAAGTTCTGGGGATAACCTCGCTCATTACACCTGAAGTGGTAAGCTTGGTTACAGTACTTTAGCAACCCAGCTAGGGAGGCAGGAGTATCAGATCTGAGCTGACCTTCTCAGTGAAACAGCCTAAGACAAAAGGGCAGCAATTTACAGGGGTAGCCAACCTACATATTGAGGGGAAACATTTTGTAGAGCTCCCAGGGATGCATGAAACAAACTGCTAACAAGGAAGTCTACAGATATTATTATAGGTTACATTCCATTTGGTCATAAGGGACTTAGCAGCAATTGTAAAATGGATAAGATCATAGTTTAGACTGGGGATAAATACAGTACACCTCACACAAGGGTGAATTGAGTTGCTGGGGTAAAGATGTGCTTCATCTATGCCACGCCAAGGTTTGAGTTCCCAATCCTACACACATATATATGAAGGGAGAGACACAGTTGAGGATACAGAGTAACTCCAAGATATTTGAGAGAGGGGACGTTGTTGGTGGGGGAGAGCCATCTGTGCAAACCCTGGCTATGGGTTTTTGGTACTATCATATTTTAGTTGGAGAGCCAAGTAAATATAGTAGCTAAGGAGCAAAATAACATGCCTTAGGTTTTCCTTGTATTGAGGACAAATCTATTTTCTGTACACCAGAACTAAATGCTCTGTTAGTCAACATTTAGTAGGAATCAATGAGTTTTATATTGCTCAAGCTGGTTGGGAGTACTAGGTCATCTGCATTCAGAGTGGGACTACAGTCAGAAGACACATGGGGGAGATCATTAACAAAGAGGGAGTATATGATATGTCCAAGGAGAGATCCCTGAGGGACACCAAGCATAACAGGAGTCAATACAGGCAGGGTCCTGTTAAATTTGACAGTTGTCTATTTTTGAAGGTAATTGGCAATCCAGGTTACCGCATGAGATGATAGACCCAGAGCAAGGAGCTTGGAGCAGAATAGATTGTATTCAAAAAGATCAAAGGCCTTAGATAGGTCCACAAGGAGTGCCCTGACAATTTACCTTGGTCTATGTCACTTTAAATCTCCAAAGATGCTATGGTAAAAGCTGTGATTGCACTGTGTTCTTTACAAAAGTCATGATGACCTGGGGCAAGCAGGTTGTATGCACAGAGGTAGTCAGTCAGTTAAAACAACGCAACTTTCTCAAGGAGTTTGCCAAGAGTGGAGAGGACTGCAATGAGGTGGTAGTTTTTTATGCATTTGTAATCTTCATTCTTAAAGACCAGGGCAACTCTGCTAATTTTCCAAATGTTAGGAACAAATACCAGAGAACTGAGACAACTTGAAAATGTGAGCAATGGGAGGGACAAGAAAGGAAGCATCCATATGGAGTAAACTGGACTCCATGTTGTCATGTCCAGCACCGGTATAAGGGGAGAGATTGCCCAACAGCCACTAATTTCCCCTAAAGAAGCAGATTTAAGGTGAAAGAGGGACGGGGGACAATGGGGTCGGGATTTAGAAGATCTTGCACAGAAAGGCATGAGAACAGGTTCAGTAAAGGCAGAAAGGCCTGAGAACTACACATTAAATGCATTGACTGCATTTAATGTGCTGCACATTAAATGCTATACCTCTACAGACAGTTGGTGAGACCCCAATTGGAGTATTGCGTGCAGTTCTGGAGACCCCATCTCTGCAAGGACATAGACAGGATGGAGGCAGTCCACAGGAGGAGAACTAAAATGGTGCAGGGTCTGCAACAGAAGCCAATGAAGAGAAACTAAGGAGCTTAATATGTATACCCTTGAGGAAAGGAGGGAGAGGGGGGACATGATGTAAACTTTCAAGTACCTCAAGGGAACTAACAAAATTCCAAGAGGGTAGTATCTTTCAGAAAAAGAGATGTGCAAGAACAAGGGGACACAATTTGAAGATAGAGGGGGGGGATGGCTCAGGGGCAATGTGAAGAAGTATTTTTTCATAGAGAGGGTGGTGGATGCATGGAACGACCTTCCTGAGGAAGTTGTGGGATCAAAAACAGTGGGGGAATTCAAGAATGCATGGGGCAGACATAAGGCAATTCTAATTGGGGGTAAGAAGAAGTAGGCTGTTGGTTAACTAGAATCTGCAGCTTATCCAATAGGTAGGGAAATGGGCAGACTAAGCTGGCCAAGCAGTCCTTATCTGCCATCAAAGTCTATGTTTTTATGTTTCTGTGTTGACAGTAGTTTACAGGTTATTGCAGATGACCCACCTAAGAGGTGGTCATAGGTGTGCTGTTTCACAGAATCTCCAACTAAATTCTTAAAGAGCAGCCAACGCCTTTAATAGAACTTTCACAAAACATAATGTTTAGGCACAGTTCAGCTTGTATTTCACATTAGTGCTGTATGTCTCCTCTCCATTATTTATTATTGAGGACATTTGCATGAAAACAGGAGCTTTGCTCCTACAAATGTCATCTAATCCAGTTGCTGTCTCCCTACCTGAGGTCATAATGCACTGCTTGAGACATCATAGTTACTCACATGGCAAAAAATTGTGATGGAACAACAGAGGAACTTGACCTGTAGTAGGGAGTAAACTATGGATGCAGATGAGCTCTAAGTGATAAAGATCTTGTATTCATGCAAATGTCTTCAGTAATAAAAAGGGAGGAGAAATCTGTAGAATATATATGGAATACAAGCTGAATTGTACCTCATTATTATGTTTTTCAAAGTTATCTTGGAGATGTCAGCAGCTGTTTATTGTTTCTCCAAATGTTTTGTGGGTTATTGGCTAAGGCAAACAGGGTCATTCTACAAAACTCACTCTCCACTGAGAGACTGGCATTCTTCAGGCATTTCTAATCCAGTTGTACTAGAGGAGGTCTGCCAATGTTATGCACTGTTAATGCTGCCAGTGTGTATAGATTCACTAAAATACCGCTAACAGTTTAATCTAGTTCAATGTCAGCTGGCAATGGCATCCATCTGTACCCTGCCCCCCCCGGGGATGAGGCTGAAAATAGGCAGAATTGTCTAGTCCTCCTTTCCCAGTCAACAAAAACTAAATAAATAATAAAAATAAATATGCATACATAAGACCCTTAGGTCAGGCCCTGGTGCTGCTATACTTAGTCTCTGGCATAGCATGGGACTGTCAACAGGCATGTCAGGGAGTCTGAAAGCAGTGCACCACAATAATTTTAAACTATTGTAACTGAATCTTACTTGGCTGATTTACATCAGTTGCAGAAGATTCTGGAATGCCACCCTACTGAAATTTGTTTACATAATGTCAGGGGTGGGGTTGGCACTGGATCACCCAGATACAATGGAATTCCAGAAAAGCTCAGTAAGTAAAAAAATTCCTTTTGCTTTTAATGGCCGCGATTCTCAAAGGTGCGGCTCCCATGTCAGAGAACCGCATAGAGTTACCTCGCCGCTCTGCATGTGGGGACCGGTACACACTGGTGGAATTCACAGTCAACAGCTGCTCATATGTGGTCCCCCCTCCTGGTGTACAGATGTGTGGAGGGTGGCACACTGGACCCAGGAAGGCATCCAATCAGATGCCCATCCTTAGTCCCACACTGGATCCCCTGCACCATGGCATGGGTCCGGTGAGGTGAATGGCACATGCCGGGTATCTGCCACACCTGCCCCATACCTGTATGTGGAGTACACACCCCGAGCTCCAGCCCAGTCTAAAAGGTCAGTGCCAACCCCTTCAGCACACCCAGGCAGCCTGGTGGGCAGGGGCTGTTGTATGGCAGGGGGTCCAATGGCCATTTGCACCAACTGGTGTCTGGTTGGCTGGTTGTGCAGGAGGCACATCCCATGTATGGCTGGTTTTCTTTTGTGTACCCTGACCAGGCACTCCATGCCACTCTGCACCTAAGTGAATGACATGGAGTGTGGGCACATGCTCTGGTATGCCCCTGTACTGCCCACAGAGTGTGGCTACAGGATCAGGCAGAGGATCATGTGTGCATGGGGGTTGCACTCTTGTAGTGAATACCACCAGGGGGTCCACAGGACCCTGCTGCATGGCATTCCAATGTAGAGTGAGGCATGCCCCCCATGCTCCTTTGAGAATTGTGGCCAGTGTACACACTGGGGCAAATGGGTATTCTCCTTTAAGTTTTGAAATGGATTTGCCACTTTTATTATACTCAAGTTTCTTTAATGTTTTCCCTTTTTAAGGTACACATCACCGAATGGAAAGAAAACCTATAAGGGCACAGACACGATGATAAATACTTCAAGTAAGCATCAGGGTTTTTAATCACTTATTTCTATCATTCAGTACCATGGGGAGGCACTTACTTGTGGTGTGGAGGACGTTAAGCACCCAGTCTAGTGCTTGCACATCCCTTTCTCTTAAAATGTACTGTTCTCTCTCTCTCTCTCTCTCTCTCTGTCCCTCCTTCCCTCCCTCCCATGTATTGCACGCATGAAAACACTAGGGGTGATTAGTATCTGATTAAACATAATTAGAGTAATTGGATTCTGGTCTGTTTTTAGGATTTTCAGAATTGAAGACTTAAAATCTTAAATCCTAAAAACTGTTGACTAAGTTGAGTTCTGTCACAGGCAGGGTATGGAAATCTGTGCTTCTTGTATATTACAATTTTTAGGGCTTCTGATTCCAATTTGGAATTAGATCTCCCCCTTCTTCCTAAACAATCTTACCTGAACAGATATTGACAAATCCGAGTATCCCTAGCACCCACAGGTACATGCATGAAGACACCTGCTACTCTCATATCCTGGTATTCTCACATGCGCAACCAAATTCCACTGCTGTCTTATAAGCACACATACTCAAATTGCTGCAGTCTCTTACACAAGCATACCTAGCTTGTCTTGATCCTATAAGCATACCCCACTGTGTTACTCGCTCACAAACCCTTTTTGTTGCATATTCTATCTTGCACCCTTCATGCTACTCCACAATGGTTATTCTCTGTATAACTGGAGAGTAGCAATGTTACTCATCTTGCCACCAATATCCTCCCCCCAACTGAAGTTTATATATATTTTTTTAATTTACAGTT
Organism: Neoceratodus forsteri; assembly: GCA_016271365.2. Lineage (NCBI taxonomy): Eukaryota > Metazoa > Chordata > Ceratodontiformes > Ceratodontidae > Neoceratodus > Neoceratodus forsteri. Next base: position 1,394,929,257 of record CM028129.1, on the reverse strand, counting down.
TCTTCTTCAGTCCTGCCCTACCTTTAGTCTTCTGAGATCCTTTCATCTTCTGTCAGAGCACTAAAGTCTTTTCTTGGCCCTGACCACCAGTCACACCCCACAACCTTAACCTACCCTGCACACCATGTGGAACCCCAAGACAGGAATCTGATCATGGAATCCAAGTATGAGTCAGGGTCCAATGGGGACACAACTAGGTTCATGAGCCTACCTTTCGCTTCATTGGATAGGCACTGTGAAAATGCATTTGTGGGCTGGGCCATCCAGATTAATATTGATCACTTAAACAGCCAAAGATATTGGAGCTACACACTACAGGGCTTATTAATACAGTGGGACACCTTTAACCCCGAACTGGAAGGAAAGATTATGACTGGATACTCTGAGCCCTCACTGCCACTATCATTTTCAAAAGGATCAGCCCAAAATGTGCTTGCCCCTATTTTAAAAGCAGAAATGCATCTAAACCTTCTATTCCATCTATTAGATGGCCTAATAGTGTCCAAAGTTTGCATCCAAAAACAGATGCAAGTGCATCTAAACTGGACGCAACTCACAATTACGCCCATTTGCTGCCACAAATTGTAAATTTTTCACATAAATGGATGCAACTTCTGAAAATAATAGCAGTGCACTAATTTTTATAAGGTTTTTTCCCAAGCAACTGGTGCCTCTGTTGGTGTCCCTTTTTAAGTGTATTCTTGGAGGTAAAGTGGTTGACCAAACTTTATTTGAGGCACTTATTGTTCTAATTCCGAAACCAGATAAACCTCCAGAACAACTTGCCAGTTATAGGCCCATTTCCTTACTCAATTACGACATTAAAATTTTGGCGAAGGTTTTGGCCGATCGTTTAAATAAGGTCTTGCCTGATTTGATTGGTCCAGAACAGGTGGGCTTTATGCAAGGTAGGTCGATTGGTGACCACTTGAGGACGGTGGCTCACGTCTTCTCCGCCTCCGAAGAGAGTGGTGAAGCTATGGCCCTGGTATCTTTGGACGCGGAGAAGGCATTCGATAGGGTTCATTGGTGGTATTTGTTAACAACTATGGGAAGGTTTGGTTTCCCCGAGTTATTTTTGCAATGGGTTGGATCCCTTTATCTCAACCCCACGGCTAGGATTTCCTGTAATGGTGTAACGTCTGGTATCTTTAACTTGTATGTTGGTACATTTCGCCAAGGGTGTCCGTTGTCCCCTCTTCTTTTTAATATATACCTGGAACCTCTTATTAAAAATATTTTACGTAATCAAGGTATAAGAGGCATTAGGGTACAGGATAACATTGTTAAGGTAACAGCGTATGCTGATGACCTCTTGGTATACATTTCCTGCCCGAGCAAATCGATTCCTGCCCTATTAAACACGATTGAAGAACTTAGTTCTCTGGCTAACTATAAATTGAATTTGGGTAAAACTGTAGTGTACCCTCTTAATAGGAGGGTATTTAAGCAAGAGATTACAGAATGGGGTTTGATATGGAATTCAGAGGTCATTAAATATCTAGGCCTTTCGTTATCTAGGGATTTGAAACGAGTAAGACAGTATAATCTTGATGCTTTGGTCTACACAATCGATTTGGATTTTAAGAGATGGGCAAAACTCCCAATCTCGTTGTGGGGGAGGGTAAACTTGGTTAAAATGAATGTGTTTCCCAGGATATTTTACCCTCTTAGCATCTTAAATATTACATTATTGCAGGGATGGTTTAGGAAAATCCACGGGATTATTGCTAACTTTATATGGGGTTACAAGAAAGCAAGGATGGCCTACACAAGCTGGCTGCCCCTAAACTAGTGGGAGGACTTAGGTTACCGCACCTAGGACTCTACTACTGGGCAGGGCAGGTTAATAAATATTTGAGATGGGTCTAGGGTGTGGAGACTCCTCGCATTTCCCATATGGTTACAGATTGAACTGTTGCTTATTGGGAAAGCAGGTCTCTCCGGAAGCATTACTACATGTTACTCCTAATCTATTACCAACATTTCTTAGGAACTCTCCAATTGGGTTTTCTGTGAGAGTCCACTCACAGCTATGTGGTTTTCTGAAATACTCCCATATTAGGGATCCAGCTCAACCTATAAGCAACTCATGGGTTTACGCAGTGCGGGTAGATTTTGAGGGCTACCTGGTTAACAGGGTGGTGAAAGTCGTGTTAAAGATTTAATTACGGAGATGGAAAAGTTCTCTCTGCAGAGATATTGAATAAGTTCAACTTGCCAGCCTCGGCAATTTTTCAAGTATACCAGCTCCACACTATTAATTAGTAAGCTGCATGTTGACAATGCAATTCCCAAGCATAGAGTTCTCGGAGAAATTAAGGCCTATCGGGTATACCTCATGCGTTTCCAATATTTATGCTGTACTGTTTAATTGGGTTTACTCTCAGAATCTAGCACCATCAAACTACTGGGCATCTGTATTTCCAGGAGGGATTTGGACTGGACAGAGTTATGGCATTGTTGTCACAAACTAATCTCACAGGATCGTTTGAAGCTGATCTAGTTCAAAATTCTCCACTATATTTATTACTCTCCTCAAAAGCTGGCTAGGTTGAAGTTATCTGTCACGGATACTTGTGTGAGGTGTCAGCAGGGTGTGGGGGACTTATTGCATATTTTTTGAGTTGTCTCAAGATAGCTCCGCCTCTGGGCTCGTATAAGAATGAGACTGATCCTTTGTTAGGTCTGGGGATTTGTTCACACCTGAAATATGTTTGTTGGGAGACGTAATGTCTATTCCATTTAAGATAAGGAGGTTTCATATCTCCATAATTTCATTATCCCTGAAGAGTGTCGTGCTTAGACATTGGAAGGATTCTGTTCTGATTAGCTATTTGGAATGGCTAGAAGAACTTCTAACTAATCTTAGAATTGAGCGTATGATTGCCATTCTCCACAATAAACTTTCTAGGTTTAATAAAAATTTGGGGCCCCTTTATACCTGCTTCTCCTTATAGTCCGGGTTGCTATGGTCTGTAGAGAATAGATGGGACCACAGATCTTGTGCAAGGTTTGGGTGGATGGGAGGGGTAGGGTTGGGGACCGGAGGGCATTCCGTTACTTTATGGTTCTGTCTTTGTATATGTTTTATTACCTGTAGTCTTTGTTTAAGGATATGCTCTCTGTATTCAAAATTGTTAATAAAATTTTAATGGAAAAAAAAAAAATAATAGCAGTGCTGCCTGGACACAAGTGGGTGGATGCAAAGACAGGCACAGGATGCATTTGTATCTCTGTCCAACCCTTTTTAACTCCCTTCCCCGTTATCCTGGGCTTATGAGCAAACCTTGGTGGCCAACATGCCATGTATCTCTCCTATGCATGCACCAAAGAATCAAGTTAGTTAAAATCTGGTACCCAAACCCAGCTCTTTAGTAGTCATTGGTAACACAGCTTCCTGATTTATCATGCTCTGGAAAGAGGGAACTAAGTACATATGCTGCTTGAGTAGGCCTTGCAGTCAGCTTATGAGCTGCCTTATGGTCAACCTGCAGATGGCAGATCTACCCTCAAAGTAGTTTGAATGGCTATAAGTGTGATGGTCTATGGCACTGTGTGTTGGGTGGATCTTTGGGGAGAAAACAGATGCATGCACAGGCCAGCCTCAGACTCCACCACCTTATTCTGGAAATCTGTGGGACCTGCCTGTTGTGGGGGAGTCCACAGGCATCCCCACTGATGATGTGTTGGTTACTAGTTTGGCCATGAGCGCACAGAAAGTGAAACAAAACATAACTGTAACTACAGATTTGCATGGAGCTATAAGCGTACCATATGCATGCAGGAATAAGTGTGCCAAACATATGCACCTAAGCAATGACAGCTTGCTTGTAGCATGCTTGCCAGCTGTGTGCAGTCTGTTTCAGTTTAACACATAATGGGTGCATGCTGCACACATGCTGCACAGACACTACAGAGGTATTTTCATGCTTGAAGCATGCAAGTATTTGATGTGAATTTTTCTGTAATAGAACACTTCATTAATGAGAATAAAATCACACATTCAAATAAATACATTTTAAATAATAGAAATTAAGAAAGTGCTCAAAAACTCAGCTTTGCTATGCCAGTGCAGCCTGCCTATATCACTACCCTTACCTTGAGGGATCAAACAAGGTTAAAGGCCTGGGTCATTAAAGTCCTGCCTGGGGCATCCAAGGTTTTAGTTGTTTTAGTAGTGCCACCACCCAGATGAAGTTGAAGTGGGCCTGGTGTAATAATATGGCATCTCCCTGAGATGCTGTACTTACTTACTTCCCCAAAGTAATCACTCCACCCACGAACCAACACAATGCAGTAACAGTTTCTCAAATGAGCATACAACTTGTTACTTAAAAAAAAAATATTCACACAAGGAATTCCAACAGAAAAACATGGAACTTTATGTAACATAGAAACATAAACTTTGATGGCAGATAAGGACTGATTGGCCCACCCAGTCTGCCCATTTCCCAACCTAATAGATAAGCTGCAGATCCTAGTTAACCAACTGTCTACTTCTTCCTAATCCCCACCAGAATTGCCTTATGTCTGTCCTACGCATTCCTGAATTCCCCCACTATTTTTGACCCCACGACCTCCTCTGGAAGACCATTCCATGTGCCCACCACCCTCTCCATGAAAAAATACATACTCACATTGCCCCTGAGCCCCCCCCCATTTTCAGATTGTGTCCCCTTGTTCTTGCATATATCTTTTTCTGAAAGATGCTACCTTCTTGGACTTTTTTGATTCCTTTGAGGTACTTTAAAGTTTCTATCATGTTCTCCCTCTCCATTCTTTCCTCAAGGGTATACATATTAAGCTCCTTTTGTCTCTCTTCATAATGCTTCTGGTGCAGACTGTGTGCCATTTTAGTTGCCCTCCTCTGGACTGCCTCCATCCTGTCTATGTTCTTGTGGAGATTGGGTCTCCAGAACTGCATGTAGTACTCCAGATGGGGTATCACCAACTGTCTGTACAGAGGGATAATAACTTCCTGTTTTCTACTGATGATGCCTCTCCCTATATATCCCAGTATCCCCCCAGCCCACCTTACTGCCTTCTCACATTGCTTGCTTACCTTTAGGTCATCTGATATGACTACCCTCGGTCCCTTTCAATTTTTATTGTTGCTAGTACCTCCCCCCACAACTGTGTACTCTTCTTCTAGGTTTTGTTTCCCAGGTGCATTACTTTGCATTTCTTTGCATTGAATCTAAGCTGCCATACTTTTGACCATTCCTCCAACCTTGCCAAGTCCCTTCTCATCCTTTCCACCCCCTTGTGTATCAACCCTGTTACAGATCTTTGTGTCATCTGCAAAGAGGCATACGTTTCCTTGCAGTCCTTCTGTAATGTCACTTATAAAAACATTAAAAAGGATCGGTACCAGTACTGAACCCTACAGAACCCCGCTAGTAACACCCCTTTCTTTGCAGTGGACTCCATTTACTATTACCCTCTGTGTCCTGTTGTCTAGTCAATGTTTTACCCAGGCTACCACCCTGGGATCCACTTCCAGGCTGGCAAACTTGTTCATTAATCTTTTGTGTGGGACTGTGTCAAATGTCTTGCTAAAGTATAGATAGACCATGTCCACAGCCCCTCCCTGGTCTACTACTTTAGTCACCCAGTCAAAGAAATCTATCGCTGTGAAGCCATGCTGCCTTGGGTCCTGTGCCCCTGGGGCCTCTAGACACTCAAGAATTCTTTCTTTTCAGAAGTGATTCCATCATTTTTCCTATCACTGAGGTCAAACTAACAGGTCTGTAGTTTCCTGCCCCTGCTTTACTCCCACTTTTGTGAAGGGCAATCACATCCACCCTCCTCCAGTCCTCAGGTACCACCCCGTCCTCCCATGATTTGTTAAATAAGGAAGTCAGTGGTGTCATTAGTTCTCCCCTTAGTTCTTTTAGAATTATGTGGTGAATCTCATCAGGTCCCATTGCTTTGTCCACCTTCAGTTTTAGTAGTTCTTTCAGAACCCTTTCTTCTGTGAATGGACTAGTATCAACCCCCTTATCCAGAGTGCTTCTATTGATTAGATTAGGTACCTCCCCCTCCTATTCTTTTGTGAATACTGAGCAGAACTATTCGTTCAGTATCCCTGCTTTTCACTGTCACCCTCTGCCCACCCACCCTCCCCTTTATTAAGCCTCACTATCCCTTCCTTGGTCTTTCTTCGCACCCTAATGTACCTATAAAAGGTTTTATGTCCCTTCTTAACTGAGTTGGCTTTTCCACGGTTTGGGCGTTTGCTGTTCTGACTGCCTTCCACACTTCCTTCTGCTTTAGCTGGTACAGTTCTCTGTCCTGCTAGTTCTATGTTTCCTTATACTTCCTGAATGCTGTCTTTTTCTCCCTAACCTTCCCTATCACCTCTTTTGAGACCCATAGTGTTTTTTTCCTTCATTTTGATTTGTTTATTTGCTTCACACAAAGGCTTGTTGCCTCTGTTATGGCAGTTTTGATGTTTCCCCATTGTTCCTCCACCCCTCCTTCTTGTTCATTTGCTAGTGCTTTTCTGAGGCACTCTCCCATTTTGCCAAGGTCAGCCCTCCTAAAATCCAGTAGCTTCACTTTTGTATGGCTTGTCTCTACTGGTCTGTTTATCATGAACCACACTGTTTGGTGGTCACTTGTTCCCAGATGGCTACCCACTTCTAACCCTCAGCACTCACGTAAAGACTGCAGTGTCTTAAATCAGGAAAAGAGAGTTAGTTATCAATGATAGCAGTGTACAACCTTGCTGGATATATGACAATATGGGAGCAGATAGTGATGGAAGGGTGAGAAACATCAACACAGGTGAGGTATATAGGTCCCCATCTCAAAATAAGGAAGTACATTGAACTGGAGGATAAGAGTAAAAGGGCAGCAGGGCAAACAGAGGTGCTGCTACTGGGTGATTTCAACATGCCTGACGTGTAGTGGAGTATCCCAGTAGCAACAACTACAAGACATCAACAGATATAGATTTTTCAGTAATTATTTGTTGTACAGAAGGTAGATGAGTAGACATTCTCAACTTAGTTCTTACAAACAGGGACAGTATAGGGAAGTCCCAATGCTGGACCCCTTGGGAGCCAGTGACCACCAGACAGTATGACTGGACATCAAACAAAGTGCAGAGAATGCAATCCCAGACAAATATCCCAGATTTCAGGAGGACTGATTTTGATAAAATGAGGGAGCTGTTGCAGGAGAAACTAGAATGGGTAAGAGCAGGAGAGGTGGTAGATAAGGACTGCTTGTGGTTCCACCAAGTTGCTTCAACAGCAAAGTTGTCAAAATCCATTACAGCGACAGGTACAATGTCGACAGTCAGCATTTTGCCCATCAGAAATACACAGTTTTTTGTGTAGGGGCAGCACACCTCAATTTTGAAATAATCAACTCTGAGTCTGACTTGATTCGGAAAGGGGTGAAACAGCGAGCAAAGCAGTGTCAGTGTACAGCAGGAGTATTACAGTGACCATGCCAAATATGTCACTGTAATGGTCTTTGCTGTAATGTTTTTGATATTTTGATGGTATACCCTGCTGAGCCCACCCAGTTTGCCCATTTTTTTCACTGCCTATAGTATCATTGCAAATCCTACTTGATCTCTGGCCCATTCAACCCTCCTCCCTTTCCATAAGTCTTTTATGCCTATCTATGCATTCTTGTACCCTACCACTGTTTTTGTCCCCACCTCTTCTACTGAAAGACTGTTCCAGAAATCTGCTACTCATTCTGTGAAGAAGTACTTCCTCACGTCTCTTGTAAATTCACCCCCTCCAGGTTCTTATCATGCTCTCTTGTCCTTGAGCACCCTTTCTCTGACTAATGCCTCCGTCCTGTACTTTAGTTACCCTTGTGAGTTATTTGAAGGTTTCTTTAATATCCCCCCCTTCCAGAGTGTACATATTTAGGTCCTTAAGTCTTTCCTCATAGGGCTTCTGATGCAGACCCTGCACCATTTTAGTTGTCCTTCTCTGGACCGCTTCCACTCAGTCTATGTCCTTCCAGAGATGTGATCTCCAGAACTGGACACAGTACTCTAGATGGGGTCTCACTAGCAGTCTTTACAGAGGCAATACCACCTCCCACTTTCTGATGGTGATACACCTCCCTATGAACCCTAGTATCCCATTAGTCCTCCCAACTGCCTCGTCACACTGCATAACCACCTTGAGGTCATCTGATATGATCAGCCCCAAGTCTCATTCCTGCTTGGTGGTCATCAGCACCACTTCTCCCATTTTGTACTCTGCACCTGAGCTTCTATGCCCCAAGTGCATTACTTTGCACTTTTTTGCATTGAAACTCAGATGCCATACTATTGACCACTCCTCATGTTTTCTTAGGTCTCTGTTCATCCTCATCTTTTCCACACACACACACACACACACACACACACACACCCCTGGAGTGTAAACCCTTTTGCAGGTTTTGGTGTCATCCACAGAGAGGCAGACATTCCCTTCTGGCTCCTCTGCAATGTCACTTATAAAAACATTAAAGAGAACTGGTCCCAACGCTGATCCCTGAAGCACCCAATTGGTCACCCTCCTGTACTCTGAGTGAACTCAACTTACCACCACCCTGTGTCACCTATCTTCTAGCCAATTTCTTACCCAGTTTATCATCTTTGGACTCACTCCTATGCTACCCAGCTTGTTTACTAGCCTTCCTACGTGGAACGGTGTTGAAAGCCTTAGTGAAATCTAGGTGGACCATGGTTCACTGCTCCAATCTGATCTAATTCCTTGGTCACCCAGTCGAAAAAATCTATCAGAATCATTTGACATGACCCCCCCCCCCCCGAATCCATACTGCCTCAGGTCTTGTAACCCATTGGATAGGAACATATAGAATGTCATCAGAAAAAAAAGACAGTCTATCCTGTGTGGTCTGTTTTACCCTTTGCACCTTGGGACCAAATGTCTAATTTGGGTTATTGCCCTCACCTTCCCCTTGCCTCCTGCCCTACTGCTTCCACCTGTGTAACTAGTAAGCCTTTTACTTGGTCCCAGCCATGTTTGAAACCATTAATGGTTCTTGAACTCACCACCTCTTCTGATAGGCTGTTCCATGGCTGAACCACTCTCTCTGTAAAAAAAAAAAGCTTTCTCACATCCCCTCCTGAATTCCCTTCTGTCAGATTTTAGTCATGTCCCTGGGTCCTTGTCCTGCTATATATTTCCTCACAATTTACCTTGTTGATTCCTTTCAGGAACTTGAAGGTCTCTAACATTTAACACAACTCTCTTCTTGGCTCCTGGTCTCATCATTCGGCAGAGTGATGATTAGCCCGCCACTGATGACAAGGTGACCCCTGTCAATGGACAAGTATCTACACTTTAAATTTTACCAAACTAATATGAGCTGAGGTACCACTGTGTTCTCTCATTCTTTTGTAGACATCACTCTCCAGCTTCATCTTTTATATAGTTTGTTCTGGCCCATCTCACAGGCAACCATTGGGGAGCTCACTAATTAGAAGAAGCCCACACCTCTCTCATTTTAAATGCAATGCTAAAGGTTTAGCAAGCTCAGCCTGGATTAATACACATGATTCTTATCACATTTTTTATACATTTTTCTTAAATCTTTGCAGGTATGTAGTCAAAGTCAAATTTAATTCAATTATCTTACTTTCTCTTCATTCCAACATGTTAACAGTTTAAAGGGGGTCTTGGGCTCATTATTCAGTCAAATCAGGATTAGCTTGGCTTGCTAAAAATTTAAAGTTAGATATCTGACTGATTTTGGGGTCACCTTGTTGTCGGTGGTTAGGCGACTTTTAAGTCTGCCAAATGATGAAACCAAGAACCATTTAAAATGTTAAAGAGATAGTCCTGTCAAGATTTCTGGCATCAATAAGTTCAAAATTTGAATCAGCATATCCCCAATCAGCCTCGTGCCAAAATAAGATCTCAAAGTTACTTTGTTTAAAGGTTACAAGCTATTTTGTAACCCTAATTTCACTGTTTTCAAAAAAGCCAGTTTCAGTAAAGAGCTACTGATGATGTCATATCTAGAACTCATAGCATAGTCCTTCCTGCAAGCTATCTTATAGGATTTATTTTCATATTTTACATAAAACTGCAGTTGTAATAAACATTTGAAAAAGGAAAGCTGATACTGGGTGGATACAGGGCATACATTCCATAATGTGTATGTTTAAGGTACTTAAGAATGTGGCAGATGGGGTTGGAATTTAGCAGCAAACATGGGTTTAGAATGTCAAACTTGTGTGCAATTTTTAAGTTCATTGTGGGTGCAAGCGCGAACAAATTTGTTGATATGGAATTTGCTAGAGAGAGGTGTGAGGCGCCAGTAATATTAGCAGTGCTGCAGATGGGCCAGTCTTGCCAGCAAATCAGCAGGCAGTGTCCTGATGACACTGGTTTGCTGAGGGGGCTGGTCTCATCAAACATTTCAAAGTACAGAGCTGACGCTGTGTGCAGTTCTGTCCTTTGAAATGCGAGCCCTTTAGCTGCGGCTTAGTGTGTCTTTCCTCGTTAAACAATTACCACGTTCACATGCAGCTACTTGTGGTAAAAGTACAAGTTACCGAATAACTATAGCCTGCTAAGTTTCAGGCTTCTGACTAAGTAATGCCTGTGAGATGTTTAGTGTATATGTCCTACTGGTTGCTGAAAAATGGGACAGTTGCACTGGATAACATCCATTTTTTGGCAAACCAGTAAGAATATAAACACACTGAGTAGTGTCCCCTTTCCCTGCTGCTGCTTATTAGGTCTTTGTCTGGTTAAACAATTTCACCTTTCCCCTTCCGGAACTAGGATGCCCACTCCCAGTGTTGGATGTGCCCCCCCAACCCCTCTATATCCCTAGCCGATATCAGGGTGCCCAATCCCCATGTTGGCATCCCCCCTCCCAACCACTATTGTGGCACACTGGTGACCCACCCCAGTGAGCCTAAATTTGTATATATCTTTTTACCTGTAAATGAGGAAAACATTCCCTCGCGGTCCTTTTTGTTTCACCTGTAAAAACAAAAAATGTCCCTCGTTGTCTTCCCTATCCCCTTCCCCCATCCCGACTCTCCCTCTGCACACCCACCTCTTCTTCCCCCCCTTACCCCATACTTACCCTCTGAGGTCAGCAGACATGATCTTCTGTGGAGCGGGACACATCTGCACTCTTCAAAGCCGACCGGCAAACTGAAAGAATTCAAGGTAAGCCATATAATGGGAATCAAAGGGAGTTTCAACTTATGTTGATATCACTGCCATTTTTAAGAATTAGGCCCCAAATTTTCAACATGGGGTTCTTGGCACCCCACCTCATGTACATGTAAGTATCATTTTGTTCCTTGGTCTTGATAGGTGATTTCGCAGTCGCTGGACAGAATCATCTTTTGGGACTGAGTAATGAAATGACAGTGCCACTATTCATAAGGTAGGGTCCCAGAAAGCCCATGTTGCAAATTTGTTGAAAAAATTCCAAAACAATCACTGCATTATGAGCATGCGTTGCTCAGTTTCTAAGCATGCTCGTAACTTCACCAGTTTTTAATATTTTCACTCCAGATTTTCAACTGTGCCATTTTTTCACACCTCCTTATGAACAATATAGCTCTGTCATTTTTCATATCCTGCCTTAAATGTGTTTTCACACCAGTTGCATAGAATGGCACAGTTGCTGTGTGAAATCAACTTTCGGGATGGAGTAACAAAATTACAGTGCCACTGTTCATGAAGGGAGGTCTCAAAAAGCTCATGTTGAAAATTGGGTGAAAAAATTCCAAAAAATTACTGCATTACAGGCATGTGTTTCATAGTTTCTATGCATGCTCATAACTTTGCCAATTTCTCATATTTTCACTCCAGATTTTCAACAGTGCCATTTTTTCACACATCCTCATGAACAGTACAGCTGTAATTTTTCACATCCTGCTCAAAATGTGTTTTAGCACCTGTGGTGCCGAATGGCGCAGTCACTGTTTGAAATCACATTTTGGGATTGAGTAACGAAATGATAGTGCCCCTGTTCATGAGATGGTGTCCCAAAAGGCACATGTTGAAAATTTGGAGTGAAAATACCAACAAACATCTGGGGCATTAGGGTTTCCAACTGTAATGTCACACTCCCCCACCCTGTGAGACTGACAGGCATCGGGCATGTGCCTTGGTGTCATCAGCCATAATGCTCACACCATTCCACCCCCATCCTGTAGCCAGTGACAGGCATCGGGGTGTGCCTTGGAGTCTTTGGCCCAAAAGTTCACCCCATTCTCCTATACTACATCCATCTCAGCTTATTTCATTATGGAATGGGGTGAGCGTTAGGGCTGTAGACCTCAAGGCACACCACAATGCCTGTCAGTGTCTGCAGGGTGGGGGTGGAATGGCATGAGCGTTATGGCCGATGACCCAAAGAGACACCCCCAATGCCTGTCACTCTCTCCAGGGTGGGGGTGGGGCATTAGGGTTTGAAATCCTAATGCCTCATTAAGGAAGTAAATCAGGGAGGGACATTTGATGTCACCTACCTTGATTTCAGCAAAAACTTCAACAATGTCCAACATAGAGGCTGATTGACAAGATGAATAGTCTTGCAATGGGGCACAAGCTGGTAAACTGGGTTAGAAACTGGCTGATGGACAGGAGGCAGAGGGTGGTTGTAATGGGATCCAATCAGGGAGAGGGGGTGACCAGCAGGGTACCTCAGGGGTAAGTCCTGGGACCAGTCCTGTTCAATGTCTTCATTACAGACATTGGGCAATGGCTAGAAGGAAAGCTTTGTCTGCCTGTTTGCAGATGATACCAACATCTGTAACAGAGTGAATAATCCAGAAGAGGTGAAGAAAATGAGCAGAGACATGGAGAAGCTTAAAAAATGGTCTGAGGAGTGGCAACTGAGGTTCAATGCAAAGAAACCCAAGTAATGCACCCGAGAAGAGGGAAACCTGCGGAGAGTTACAGGATGGGGTGGAGGTGCTGATGATCACCAAGGAAGAAAGGGACCTAGGAGTTATTAGTTTTGATGACCAAAAGGTGTCAAAGCAGAGCACACATGTTGCAAGGACAGCCACTGGCATGCTGGGATGCATAAGCAGAGGTATCACTAGCAGAAGGCATGAGGTGATAACGCCACTGTATAATGCACTAGTGAGGCCTTACCTACAGTACTGTGTGCAATGCTAGAGGCCGCAAATGTGCAAGGACATTGATAGAGTGGAGGCAGTCCACAGAAAGGCAACCAAGATGGTACATGGCTTACAACACAGAACATATCAGGAGAGATGAAATGGACCTCAACATGTACTTATTGGAGGAAAGGAGGGAGTGGGGGAACATGATAGATACATTCAAGTACCTCAAGGGCATAAACAAGGTGCAAAGGTGGACATTTTTCAATACATCAAATGTTCGGCATTGACAAATGCTTGTTTTTGATCCTAAAAAAAAAGAAAAACATCCATCTTTGTCAGCTGTGTAACCCCCCCTCCCCTAAACAGTATACAGACACTGGGAGTGCCCAGTCCCCCAGTGTACTCATCTGTCTGTCCATTGTTGTGCTCTGTGTAACAACCCCCCAAAACAGTATGCAGACACAGGGGTGCCCAATCCCCCAGTGTCATCTGTCCATCCATTGTTGTCCACTGTGTAACCCCCCAAAACAGTATACAGACACTGTGTGTGCCCAATCCCCCAGTGTTCTCATCTGTTCGGCAAACTCCCTGAGAAAAGGAAAACTGTCCCTCATCATTTTTTTCCCTGTAAAAAGGAAAACCATCCATCGTTGTCCATTCCACCATTACCCAACCCCCTACCCTCCCACTCAGGACCCACCACCCCACACCCCATACTTACACACCGGAGGTTCATCGCCATAATCTACCTTGGACTGCAGGCACGTCTTCGCTCTTCAAAGCCCAACCGCAAACTGAGGTAAGCGCTTCAATGTATTTCAATATGATTTTCAACTTAGTTGCATAACTTGGCCATTTTTAAATAAATTTGTCAACATATGTTTTTTGGGACCCCACCTCACAAACAACTTCATTAACGCAATTTTCAAACATCCCCTCCATGACACCAGTGCACATAATGAACATATTTGTTTAGAATACTGCTGGGAAAAGACTTCAGAATACAACCAGGTTGCAATTGTGGAATACAGCAATGACACAATCTCAGAAAGCAGAAGGGACACACAATTTTGGAATGTGGTAGGATGCTGAAATTCAGAATGCAGTGGTGTCATTCAAGTTTAGAATGTTGAAGAGATGTGCAATGTCAAAATGTGGGAGACACATAGTTGCAGAATGTGGCAGGTGCATGCAATTTTGTAATGTGCCATTGAGTTGTAATTCTGGCACATGGTGGAGATGCACAGTTTCAGAATGTGAGTGGGGATGCTTAATTTTACACTGTGGTATCAAAATGCAATTTCATGATGTGGTGTGGACATAGGATCTCAGAATGTGACAGGGACACAGTTTCATAATGTGGTGGTCACATGCAGTTTCAGAATGTAGCAGAAATGTACACTTTTGAATGTGGTGGGATGCATAATTTTGAAGTGTAGCAGGGGAATGCATTTTTGGAATGTGATAAACGTGTGCAGTTTCAAAATATGGTGGGGATATGCAATTTCGGAATGTGGCAGGGATGTGTAATTTTATAATGTAGCTTGAAAATACAATTTTGGAATGCGGTAGAGACACCCATTTTCAGAATGTGGTAGGTATGTGCAATTTTGGAATATAATGGGGATGCACATTTTCAAAATGTGACAAAGACGGTAAATTCTGGAATGTGTCAGTGATGCACAATTTCAGAATGTGGCAGGAAAGCACAATTTCAGAATGTGGCTGCCGCACACACTTAAAGAATGTGGTAGTGAGGTGACATCAAGTTTTGGAACATGGCTGGGCTACACAACTACAGAATGTGGCAGAAATGTATAATTTTGGAATGTGGCAGAGGTGAGTATTTTACAAATGTGAATAGGTTTAACAGTTTTTGAATTTTGCTGTGGCACAATTTGAGAATGAGTCAGGGATGCACAATTTTAGAATGTGTCCAGCACAAAGAATTTCAGAATGTGGAGGAGACGTGTCATTTTGGAATGTAGCTGTGATGTGCAATTTTGGAATGTAGCGGGGATGCAAAATTTCGGAATGTGTCAGGGATGCACAGTTTTAGAATGTGGCTTTGATGTGCAGTTTTGGGATGTGGCAGGGACACTCATTTTCAGAATGTGGTGGGGATGTATATTTTGTAATATAATGGGGATGTGCATTTTTGGAATGTGACAAAGATGGGCAATTTTGGAATGTGGTGACACATCATTTCAGAATGTGGCAGGAATTTACAATTCGGAAATGACTGGAGCACCCAATTTCCGAATGTGGTTGGGACATCCAGGTTTGGAATGTGGCTGGGAAATGCAATTTCAGAATGTGGTTGAAATGCAGCATTTTGGAATTTGGTGTGGACAAGTATTTCCAGAATGTGATGTGGATGCACAATTTTTGAATGCTGTGATAAAATTTCAGAATGCAGCATGGATGCACAATTTCAGACTGTGGCCAGCACACACAGTTCCAGAATGCAGCAGGGATGCACAATTTCAAAATGTTGCTGGGATGCATAATTTCAGAATGTTGTGGGGATATGCTATTTTAGAATGTACAGTAGCAGTGATGCACAATTGCAGAATGTGGCAGAGGTGCACAGTTTTGGAATGTGGCAGTGGCACAATTTTGGACTGTAGTGGTGACACAATTTCAGAATGTGGCATTGACACACAACTTTGGAATGTGGTGGGAATGTCATATTTTGGGATGTGGGGGAGACATACACTTTTGGAATGTGGTAGGAAGGCCCAATGTCAGAATGCGGTAGGGATGCACAGTGCAGGAATCTGGTGGGGATGTGATGCACAATTCTGAAATGTGGTGGGTACAAAAAACTCTGGAATGTGGAGAGGCAAGCAATTTCAGAAAAAATTAGTTTGTTCTGTCAAATGCCTACAGTTTGCATCTCCACTGCATTTAAGCAATAATGTATGACTGGGGATTATGTTAATAGTCTAGTTAATCACCCTTTGGGGTGTAATGTAGCACAAGGTGCAGCTGAGTGCCTTATTGTCCCCTGGGGTGATTAACTTGAACAGTAACATTACCCCTGGGAGTAACTGATTGCTATTATTATAAGTTAAAACAAAAAAAATTGTTAAAATATACTTTTTTACTGTGTTTTATTTTATTACGATAGAGAATTTCAATTAAAATAGTCCACCCGCCTTAGAGTACCTTCTGATTTTGACAGAAGAATGTGGAGTTGCTTAGTGCTTTAAGCAGCATCAGTATGGTGCCCATGGCAATGACTCCCCCCCCTCCAAAATTCGCTATAGCAGCAGGCGGTGAGAAGCACGAGCCAACAGATTGTCACATTGGATGTGCCCCATCGGGATTTGACAAGTATGATTTGCGATTATGTCCCTAACAGACACTGAGTACAAGCTGTAAAAAACTTCCCGCTGCCACGTAATCAAAAATGAAGGCTGATCACTCAGTGCTAGTCTAAGCTGTGATGCTGTGGTCAGATCACATTCACAGACAGCATGATCGATGGTGCATTTCAATAAACTTTAGTTTTTTGCTTAAATACCTGTAATTATTGTATGCCACAGTGGCTATTAATTACAATCTCCCTGCCTGCCTGTGAACTTGTTGAATCCAGCACCACCAATTCACATTTTGAACCATGTTGTGTCTGTTAATTGAAACACCCCTACCTTCCTGCCCATCCATTCTCTGCTGGTTTCATACCACGGCCGGCCATTAAATGAAAACCCGGGACCACATGCCAGCTTACTGTAGCTGGAATCATCATGTTAATCAGGGCATGACCCTTTAAGGCTATCTGGGGACAATGACGTTTTCCTCTCCTCAGCTCTGCCTGCTGAATCGATGGTGGCGTTTGTATTCACACCTTGGAGGAGTCAGGAGTTGGGCATATACACTGGATGCCCAGGTAAATCATGAAGCCGCCAGAAGGGAAGACTCCACGTTACAGGTATGGGTCAATATCCTGACACAGGAAGATAGATACTGCGTGTGACAGCAGTACTTGAGAAAACTGCAGCAGCAATGGTTAGCTTAGTTTTTATTTTATTTTTTTTAGTGTTTTTTTTTTTTTGCTTACATTCAGTCTATTGTAATGTGAATCACTGTCTTGCTTGAATCTGTCAGCCTTAGTCTAATGGCATCCTTAAAATTCCAGGCATAGAATACCGGAAAGTAAGTAGGACCATCATTTTTTTTTTTAAATTGAATATACTTCATTCATTTTATATCATTACAACAGAACATTATAACAGGCATACAACTTTCCAGCAGTACTTACAGTGGTACACTGGCATGAGCCATTGACAAAATATATTTAACATTTTAAACACTTTACCATGTGATAAATAATTGGAAAACAACCAAATCTACCCATGCCCTCCAATCAGTGGGAAACTCCCCCCATCCCCCCTCCCAAGTCAACCTTCCCTTCTGTTCCTCCAGAGCCAAATTTACCTTCCCGAATGATGCCTTTTCCAACTACTAAGTAGCAGCACAGTCCCCTTTATCTAAATTACCCGAATTAAAGAATTACTCTGTATAGGCACCCCTAGATTAAAGGTCTCGGATGACACCTTATGGAGTGGCTATATAGTATGTTGTTATTCACCAGGGCATCCTAATCTTCTAACTTGATTTTCTAAACAGCATAAGGAAGAGACCAGAGCAGGAGAAGCTTCTCCCATCTGGCCTTGTACAGGGAGAGATTACCACATAGGCTCGTGATTGCCTTTTCTAATCTTAAATTATGTAGGAGTTCCCTTACCCATTCAAGATAAGAAAGCGCATGCTGGTCCTTCCAATAGTGAAGGACCAGCCTTTTAACCAACAAAGAAATAATGGCCATATGGTACCTCCTCTCCTCTCCTTGAAGGGAACAGTGTAGTCCCCTACTATACAAACCTGTGGTGAAAAGTATTCCTGCAACCCTAGCAGTGGGTCAGCCCTTTCCAGAATAGTTTTCTATAAACCAACTACCTTGGGGCAGTCCCATAATATATGGAGTAATGTTCCTGGTTCCTGCTCACACCTGAAACATACTTGATTTTGCTTCTTACCCATGCCGAACAGCTTAGTTGGAGTATAATAAATATTATGCAGTATATAAAACTGTGTTAATCTTAATTGGTCATTGGCAATATATAACCAAACACCGTCCCAGATTTTATCCCATGAAAAATTAGTTTGTGGGAAGTTATGCATCCAGCACTTAGATTGGCCTAGTACATCTGGGTTAAGTTTCTCATATAACAATGAGACCAATTTGGAAACGGCATGAGGTTGGTTAACACATTCCAAAAGATCTTGAAAAGGAGGCACTTGTGTATTCCATGTACTTGAGCCAAACCAATTTATCAACATATGCCTAATTTGGAGGACAAAAAAGGAATATTTATTGGAAAGATGGAGGTGGGCTAGTATTTCCAATGTTCCCCCAGTATACTGTCGACCACCAAGTCTGCAACCTTGATTTTAAGTTCAGAGCATTCTTTGGGAACAGCAATTTTCTTATCCCCTAATTTAAAATTAGGGTTATAAAACACTGGTTGTGTGAGGTCCAACTGGTTATTATATCTCATTGACTTACAAAACTGTGAATGGACCTTTAATGAGGTGTATAAAACCGAACCTCATAAATTACTGGGCAATTTACCCGGGGCTATGAATAAAAGGCTCTCTGGAGATAACCCAGCCAGTAAGTACTGTTCCACCTGTAACCAGATGGGAAGTTTGGGCAACTTTGTCTATGTTCGAAGGGATATCTCTCCAACGCATATACTTAACCATGTGGCTAGCTAAATAATAGTGGTAAAATTAGAGTTTAAGGCCCCCAGTTGTTTGGGGGCACTTAAGCAAGTGTAAGCTCTATGTGGGGTTTATTCTCCATATGAAATTGGAAATTATACTATGGAGTCTGCGGAACCACTTAAGGGGGAGATAGACATTAAGCATATTAAGTGGACAGAATATCCTCGGCAGAATATTCATTTTAATTACACTAACCCTCGCTTGGAGGGACAAGTGCATAGAGTTCCATCTACTAAAATCTAATTGAATATCCTTAACTAAATTGTCTAAATTCAACTTTTTTATTAGGGACACCGATGTAGATAGAGTTATACCTAAGTACTTAAGACGAGTGGTCCAGGCCATGGATAACGAAGTATTTGGAGGGCAGCTTGGATAGATTCACATGGATTGGTGACATGCAGGAGGATATCATCCGCGTAAACCGATATTTTTAAGTGAAATGGTCCTATCCTAATACCTTGCAGTGTTGGGGAATCTTTTAACTGTCTAATCAATGGTTCCAGGTATAGGTTAAATAATAATGGGGAGAGTGGACAGCCCTGCCTGGTACCTGATTTTAAAGGAAAAGCCGAGGAAAAGACCCCATTACAATAGACTTTTGCTCTAGGCTCAGAGTATAGTGCCTTGACTCAGGAAATAAAAGTAGATGGAAAATCCAATACGACTAGGGTATCAAATAAGTATGCCCAGTTAACCCTGTCAAATGCTTTCTCTGCATCCAGGGAGACCAGAGCCATCAGTTCATCAGCCTCCCTGGACACGGAGAAAACATGGGCCAGTTTACGGATATGATCCGATGAAACTCTGCCCGGTACAAACCCGATTTGTTCCAGACTCAGGAGCCCTACCCAAATCTCAGATACTCTTGCTGCTAATATTTTGGCAAAGATTTTTATGTCATAATTCATCAGTGAAATGGGACGAAAATTTGTGACCCTATTCTTCTTCTCCTTGCCTGGTTTCGGCAATACCACTATGATTGCCTCCAGGAGTGTCCTATCTGTAATCCCTTTCTCGCAAATAAAATTAAACAAGCGAAGAAGAATAGGACATAAGTCCTTCTCAAATACTTTGTAGAAACTGGATGGAAAGCCATCCGGGCCTGGAGCCTTGTTTTTGGCTAGAGACCTAATAGTATCTCTAATCTCTTGCTGAGAGATAGGGCGTGCCAAAAACTCCTGTTGTGCCACCTTCAGAGAAGGTAGTGATGAGGCCAACAAATAGTCCCGGATTTCACTAGGTGGGGGGTTGGTGTCAGGGGGGCTATACAATTGTGTATAGTATTGTTCAAATTCTTTAGCAATTTGTCTGGGGGTAGTTAAAATAGTATCAGTCAATAGGGAAAACACAAAAGGAACCAGGCGAGACTCTTCCTGCTTTCTAAGCCTCGTTGCTAAGAGGTGACTGGTTTTGTCCCCTTGTTCAATATATTTAGTTTGGATTTTAAAGAGGGTATATTCCACTTTTTCCCTCAAAATTTCCGCATACTCATTCCATAACACTGCCAGCTGAAATAATTCTTCGTCTGATGGAGGGTTTGATAGAGAAGTTTCCAAGGCCTTAGTTTCCTCTAAAAGGGCTTTGGTTTGTACATCCTGTTTTCACTTTTTGGTGGCCGAGATTCTAATAAATTCCCCCCGCAAAACACAGTTTAATGTACACCATATTTTTTCAAAAGTCGAAATAGAGCCATCATTTTGATCCATAAATTGCTTTAAAAGTTCTTTAATTCAGTTAACTGTATCCTGTTGGTTAAGAAACTGAGAATTTAGTTTCCATATGGTGTCTTTCTGATCAGTTGGAGCTAGGTTAACATCCAACCAGATTGGGGAATGATCGAAAAGCACCCTAGGAGTAATCCCACATCCCCGCAAACCTGCAATTACTCTCTGATTGGCCAAAAAGAAATCAATCCAGGAGAGGAATTTGTGCACAGGGGAATAAAAGGTATACTCCCTTGCACCAGGATTCAGGGCATGCCAGGGGTCTATTAATCCACATACTTCTGTGAGATCTCGCAGAGATCGTCAGGCTGGGGAAAGAATGGATCCTAGTGAAGAGGATCTATCCAGAGTGGAATCAATGACGAGATTCCAATCTCCTGTTAAAATTATGGGTAGTCCACTGAAGGGGGCGATGGCTAGTGATAGGTTAACAAAGAAATCTGGGGAATCCTTGTTTGGACCGTATATTGTGCCTAATAGGACTTCTGTGTTTTCTAGAATCCCCCTCAAGAGCATGAACCTGCCTTGGGGGTCAGCCACTCTATCTAACTCGAGAAACTGAATACCCTTGAAAATCAAAATTGCTACCCCACATTGAGATGTGGATGTCCCTGCCATGTACGCTGTTCCAATAATTCCCCTTCTTAAAAGGTTATTTTCTGTCTCCAACATATACATCTCCTGCAGAAAGGCGACATGACAGTTCAATAGCGCTAAATGTTTAAGTATCTGGAGTCGCTTAACCCACGACCTAACACCTTTAACATTCCATGAGATAATTTTCATAATCAGAGTATGGTCTTTAAGAGGTCCAATAGGGGATCTGCCTGTGCTATTTATGCTCTTGTTAGCTGAATAAAAAATGGCTCTGGCCCTTCCCCCACCCAACCCCCTCCCTCCCACCATTCGTCTCATGCCAAATCCATCCCTGTAGCTTCCCAACCTAACCTCCCCACCCCTAACCTTTAACCAAACCCCCCTTCTATAAACAGTCCCAAACACTACTAACCTAGCTATATCCCCCAGTCCAAATGACTGAACTCCTTCCTTGTTTTCTGGCATGATGACTACCATGTCGCCTGAAAAGCTCACCCACAACCCTTGTCCATACCCCCCCTCAAAACCTTACCTTATATAAACACCTCTGTGATTTGCAAAAATTCCTGTCTCAATACCAGGAAAAGTAAGCAGATTGAGTTTAAAAACCCCTAGTCCTGCTGCTTAAACTCTTATGGCAGGAAACTCTCTGCCAGCTTATCAACTCCAATATCAAATATCAAATTAACCATCGTGGAAAAAGAAAATCCCCAACAAGGTCTTAACCCGTCGCCTTTTACTAACGGCTCTGATTAGATTGAACTCAGAACACACTAAAGATTATAACAGAGCTCTTTATGCTAAAGGTACTAAATTAAATGACCCTATGGGTTAAAATATATAAAAGCTCCCCATCAACTCTATAATTCAGTATAATATAACCAAACAGACTTTATCTAACACCGGGACCTCGCAGGTTCATTTCAAGACCACTTTAGTTGCATGAGCACATCAAATCAACAAGACATGTCCTTGTATACTGAGTCGATGAAAAAAAGAGTCTGTACAGATCCTTTCATCCAATAGGCAGTGACAATACCACCAGATATCCACTAGATGTCACTTCGATATCATCTAAACAAGTCGGGGAACATTTTCTTACAGACTGTAGTGGCTGTTTCTACCAATTCAGATGAATGCCATTTGCCTTCTTGGTGGATTTGCAGCATTGCTGGATACCTCACCCTAAACTTGATGCCTGCAGAAATGAGTTTGGTAACAACCGGGTGTAGGGCAGTCCACTTCTGTCGCTCTGTATATGGTAAGTCTTGAGCCACTCTAATCCACTTACCCTTCCATCTAATTTCTTGCAGGTCTTTAAGCTTGGCCAAAATGTGCTGCTTATCAAAAAAATTCAGCAGTTTGAACAGAAAAGGCCTGGGGGGGAGTCTGTCAATGACATAGCCCTTAAGGAGCGATGTGCCCGCTCAATTATGTAAGCTGGCTCATTGGGGGAGGGCCCCACTAACTTTTCACATAGCTTCTGAGCGAAAACTACAGGTAGGGAGCCCTCTTCCCCTTCAGACAATCCCAGAACCACAAGATTATTACATCTCGAACGGCCCTCGAGGTCTTCCAGTTTTTCCTATTTTTTTAAGCTTCTGCTTTATCTGTGTTATCTCAGGATGTAAGCACTGCCACCAGTCATCCAGCAATGATATACGGGCCTCGTTGTCTGAGGTCCATGTGTTAAGCTGCTCGAGTGATGCCCTCATACTTTTCATCTCCGAAGCCAGTACAACTAGCGTGTCCCTTATGGGTGCCAGCTCCTCTAAAAATCTATTTTCGGTAAGGGCATCTGGTTGTTGGGTTTGGGCAGTCAAGTCCTCTGCTTGGGCTTTAGCCCACTTAGGGGTCTTATCTTTGCATGGTGTAGATGGCGGAGTGTGCTTCAGCACGGATTTCTTCATTTCAACCTCCATCTTCCGTAGGCTTCCACCATTTCCTCGGCAATGCAGGACTAGTTTTTTATTGCCCCTCTTCCCGGTTTATTTCTGGAGAGTAAGAGGCATTAAAACCGAATAAAAAACAAATTTGAGTGGGGTTTACTCCGGAGCTCGCCGCGAGAGAACCTAGTCAGGCAGCCATCATTCCGGAAGTCTAACCAGGACCATCATTTTTTAAAATCAATGCTCCTGTAGTCAGGCTGCACAAGTATGTTAATAAGTAGGTTAACATAAGTCTATCAGAATGCTGACAGCCAATGAGACTGCAGCATTTCTGAGTACCTTATTATAATCTGAAATGGTCAGTCCCCACCAATTTCCTAGATGTGTGTCCTTATTGCATTCCAAGATTGAGAGTCACCACCACATTTCAAGATTGCACATCCCTGCCACATTCTGGTATTGCATATCCCCCCAACATTCTGAAATTGCACACCACGTTAACATTCAATTGCTTTGTTCAGTGCTGGCATTCCAAAACCACCTCCTGCCACATTTTAAAGTACAGTACCATGCATCCAGACATTCTGAAAATGCATGCACTGAATCCAACCCTGTGTTGGTGTTGTTTTTTATTATTCAAATGATTATTACAACTACAATTTCTTAAACTTTGGAGAAATAAGTCATAATAGCTGACAGGGAGGACTAGGGTGTGAGTTCTGGTTATGGCATCATGAATAGCTCCTCATTGAAACTGTCATTTTGAACAGGGAGTGGAAGTGAAATCAGGGTTACAAAACAGCTTGTAACATTTAAACAAATTAACTTAGAGACACAATTTTTGGTATGAGGCTTGCTGGGGATAAGCTGATTCTAATTAAGCAAAGTAGTTCCTATGGCCAGACTCCCTCTTTAAAATGATGACTGAAGACAAAGTATTGATATAACCCAAAAGAATTACAGGCTGTCAAGTAACTTTGGGGGGGGGGGCACTGGTATTATTACTATTTGACATGACTCTAAGGATGTCATAAATACATTTTTGTCAAAAAAGACCATATGATGAAATTTTTCCTGACTGAGAACTACTGCTGCTTTAACCCCTCCAATGCAATATTCCCTATATGCATTACTTTGAACATCTTGATGTTGAATTTCAACTGCCAGCCTTTGGACCAACTTGTTAATCTTTGCAGGTCCCTCTGCAGCTTCTTAACCCCTTCCTCACTTCCTGCCCTGCCACATAGCTTAGTGTCATCTGTGAAGAGACATATCTTGCCTTGCATTTCTTCTCCTAAGTCACTTATGAACATAATAAAAAGGACCAGTCCCAAGTCTGAACCCTGTGGCACCCCACTCATGACCTCCATGTCCCCTGATTTGATCTTGTTTAACCAACCTTGTACTGTCTCCCCTCTCCCCCCAGTCAGCTTCCCATCCAACTAACTAGATCCTTCACTGTTTCTGGATCCTCTAACTTCTTCAGCAACCTCCTGTATGGTAGGGATTCAAACGTCTTGCTAAAGTCAAAATACAGCAGATCCACTGCTTGTCTCTTAACCACTGCCTTAGTTATGCAGTCAAAGAACATGATCAGTTTGATCTGTCAAAATCTTCTTACAATGAACCCATGCTGCTGACTATCCTGGAACCCATTTCTCTCCAGGTAGTCCACAAGGTCCTCTTTGTCTAGTGTCTCCATTAATTTTCCTGGTATAGAAGTAATACTAATGAGCCTGTAGTTTCTAGTTACTCTACGTCTCCTCCTTGGGAAGCAAAATTATATCCACTCTGCAGCCAAAATAGTGAATGATTTGATACATTAGTTTTAAGAGTATATGAGCACTCAAAATGGCCCAAAAACCGGACTGCATTTAATCAAAACCGGATGACCGGATAAGGACATTGAAAACCGGATTATCCCATCAAAAGCCAAATAGGTGGCAACCCTACCAAGCTATGAATGCACAGCCAGCCACAGCCACCCTGCTTCTTATTACTAATTTACAGTAAGTATGTACTAATATCATGTACTATGGGTTTGACTCGCAGTGTGGTGTGAATCCTTCCTTTACCATTTTAAAGATGCCACTGTCACCTCACCAAATACCAGCAGCTAATTTTTATTTTTGTTTTCACAGGTTACAGAATGTGTAACTTTGCAGGACTGCAGGACTCCTACCACCTAAAGGATAACATCTACAGGTAAGTATCACTCCTATTTAATTTCATTTTTTTAATCTAATTTTTTTCCACCGATGAAAAACATTCAACAGTGGTGACATACAGGCTAGATAGTATAGAAACATAGAGTTTGACAGCAGATGAGGACTGCTTGGCCCACACAGTCTGCCCATTTCCCTACCTAACGGATAAGTTGCAGATCCTAGTTAACCAACAGCCTACTTCCTCCTACCCCCCACTAGAATTGCCTTATGTCTGTCCCATGCATTCTTGAATTCTCCCAGTGTTGTTGACTCTATGACCTGTTCATGAAGGCTGTTCCATGCATCTACAACCCTCTCTGTGAAGAAATACTTCTTCACATTACCTCTAAGCCATCCCACCTCTATTTTCAAATTGTGCCCCCTTGTTCTTGCACATCTCTTGTTTTGAAAGATGCTACCATCTTGGACTTTGTTGATTCCCTTGAGGTATTTGAAAGTTTCTATTATGTCCCCCTTCTCCCTCCTTTCCTCGAGGCTATACATCTTAAGCTCCTTTAGTCTTTCTTCACATGTCTTCTGGTGCAGACCCTGCACCATTTTGGCTGCCCTCCTCTGGACAGCCTCTGCCTTGTCTATGTCTTTGTGGAGATGGGGTCTCCAGAACTGTACACAGTACTCCATATGTGGTCTTACCAACTGTCTGTACAGAGGACCAACAACTTCCTGTTTTCTACTGGTGATGCCTCTCCCTGTGCATCCCAGTATCCCACCAGTCCTCCTTACTGCCTTCTCACATTGCTGGCCCACCTTTAGGTCATCTGATATGACTATCCCCAGGTCCCTTTCCATTTTTGTTGTTGTCAGGATCTCACTCCCCATTGTGTACTTGTGCCCTGGGTTTTTGTTTCCCAGGTGCACTACTTTGCACTTCTTTGCATTGAATCTTAGCTGCCATAAATTTGACCATTCCTCCAACTTTGCCAAGTCCCTTTTCATCCTTTCCACCCCAACTTGTGTATCAACCCTGTTGCAGATTATTGTGTCATCTGCAAAGAGACATACCTTCCCCTCCAGACCCTCTGAAATGTCACTTATAAAGACATTAGAAAGGACCGGCCCCAGTACTGAACCCTGTGGTACCCCACTAGTAATCCTCCTTTCTTCACTGTGGACTCCATTTACTTTTACCCACTGTGTCCTGTTGTCCAGCCAGTGTTTTACCAAGGCTACCACCCTGGGACCCACTCCCAGGCTGGCTAATTTGTTTATTAATCATTTGTATGGGACTGTGTCAAATGCATTGCTAAAGTCTAGGTAGGCCATGTCCACAGCCCCTCCCTGGTCTACTACTTTGGTCACCCAGTCAAAGAAATCAACTAGATTTGTTTGACATGACCTTCCTGCTGTGAATCCATGCTGCCTTGGGTCCTGTTCCCCACTGGCCTGTAGGTACACAAGAATTCTTTCCTTCAGAAGTGATTCCATCATTTTCCCTACCACTGAGGTCAAACAGATGGGACATGCATGCTGCAGTATGCCAGGGCTGTACAGCATGTTATCCTGGTCCTGAAAACCCATGATGAAATGTAAGTATGACAGTGGGCCAGTGCATGTCACTCACTAAATGTGAGAATTTGTTTAAGGGCTTTACTAATAGCTTGGTATTTTAACCTAGATAAGGGGTTTACTAATAGCTTAGTATTTTAAGCTGGATAAGGGATTTACTACTAGCTTTGTATTTTAAACTGGGTAAGTGGTTTACTAATAGTTTTGTAGTTTAAGCTGGATAAGGGGTTTAGTAATAATTTGGTATTTTAAGCTGGATATAACAGAATCAGAAACAGCCATGATGTGAACTGAATGTGGTGATGCAATGAACTCGTAGTCATTTCTTCATCATCTGTTTTCAGGTAACAATGAGGTGCTGCGGACTGACGTAGGTGATATCTTCCACTCTGAAGATGGACAACAGTTAGAAATGGATACACTGAAAACCTGGAAAGAATATGAAAACATTAATGAAACTTGTTTTCAAATCTGCCCCCCCCCAAAAAAAGAATTCTTACTTTACATTGCTTACCAGTTTCCATTCAGCCAAAATCATCAACCATCCCAAACGTGTGGAATACAAGTGTGCATATGACCTGAGGAAAAAAATAATAATAATAATCAGAGATGATAGGATTTCAGTCAAACACTGCGGTAACCCACCACCCACCTGAATAAAATTTATATGTTACAGTATTACAATCAGACTTGGACTTGAAACATATGTCTGGCATGTAGATGTGAACATCATGTCCACTAGGGTCAATAGAAATCATTCCATATGTATTATGGTTCCCCGAAAAGGAACAACATGACAGACTGCTTACAATACAGAACACGATTCAATAGAAATTAAATGGCTGTGTCTATGCAAAATAAAGTTCACTGGAGCAAACAATGACTCACCATTGTGATATGAAGGCACACACAAAGAGAGCAGCATGTGTCAGTGATGCAGCAGGCATCAACCTCTCCACCAGGCAATGCTCTCACTAAAGTTGGGATACTGTGATGTATTTCTGGCCTTATTCTTCATCTGGACTTTCCATGACATTAAAGCAGTGGAACAACAGGAGCAGCAACAGCAGTAGCAACTGCCAGCATCACCAAGCAATGCTCTCACTTTAGTTGGGGCACTGTGATGTATTTCTGGCCTCATTCTTCATCTGGACTTTTCATGACAATAAAACAGCAAGACATTCACAATATAGGTCATTTGGTGGGGTTGGGCATGGGAGGTGATTTTATGGTATTGTTTGCTATTATTGCACTGCTGCTTTACACCCCCCAAAAAAGGAAAAAAGTCATATTTCCAATCTAAATCACACCCCTCACAAACATATCACACCATTATGCTTTCCGCAATAGAAAGGCAGTTTCTAAGAGTTCTTACTTACTTTCCTTTATTTTTCAAAGGTCATAGCAATGTCTGCAAATTTTTTTTTAAATAAAGTGTACTTTATTCATTTTATAAAGATACACACACATAACAAAAAAAAATACAACCAGAGAACAAACAGGACTATAACTGTTTACAATAGTATGCTAGCAGGATAAATCAAAAAGTTACTATCCCCCTACTACCCCCAACAAAAAATCTCCCCCCAAACCTCCTACCTAAAATACCAACCCTCCCAGCACGTATAGCCCTCCCCAGCGAGGTAGATTTATACATTGATTACTACATGTGCAACCTATTTTAATGGTAAGTTGGTCTCAATTGCAAATTGAAATCAGACAGCTCTAAGAGTTTGTCAGGAGGCATGCAAAAACAAACCAAGGATTCAACTAGCCTATAGTTAAAGCTTGCAATTTCCCCCACTTTTTGCGATAAGCCAAAACTTGATGTTTAACACTAGCAATTAACTGTTCTACTCTGAGCGAAAAGGACAATTCGTGCAGTCGCTCTGAATAGGTAATGACTGCTTGATCCTTCCAATGCCTTAAAACTAATTTCTTAACCACTAGTGATATTAGAGCCATATGATAGCTTCTTTCCTTAACCTGGACTCTCCTGAAATCCCCAATGACCCAGACCTCCTGAGTAAATAGCCCCTGCAAACCTAAAAGTGGATCCAGATTGTCCTCCATTTGTGTCCACAAAGGGGCAACTTTCACACATGTCCAGAAAATATGTAACAACGAACCCACTTCCAGGTTACATCTGGTACATAATGAAGTACTGATATGGCCCATCTTCACTAGCTTCACTGGCGTGTAGTACATATTGTTTAGGATTTTATATTGAACTTGCCTATACCTGTCCTGAGAAAAATAGGTATAAAGATCCTTCCAAAGGAGAGGCCAATCAAGGTCCATGTCTGGTACCGGATTATCCCACACTATGAAACCTTTTGGGGAGGGAGGGTCTGGAAAGGTAAGCAAGATTTTATATATTATAGAGATTCCATGGGGTTGGCGGTCTGGGCCTGAAATGTGTTTTAAGAGTTCCAGTGTCTGCAAAATTGTGCACACTGTGTACTCTCAGTACAGGTGA
Organism: Neoceratodus forsteri; assembly: GCA_016271365.2. Classification (NCBI taxonomy): domain Eukaryota; kingdom Metazoa; phylum Chordata; order Ceratodontiformes; family Ceratodontidae; genus Neoceratodus; species Neoceratodus forsteri. Next base: position 1,394,899,942 of record CM028129.1, on the reverse strand, counting down.
CACTAAGGTGACACACCACTTACTTCAATAAAAGTGTATTACAGCATGTGGTTCTGTGCCACAAATGCAAAGTAAATGAAAATGCACAGCTTCCAAAAAGTTGGTGACCATGGGAATTTTACAAAAGGCAATAAAGAAGTAATAAGAAAAAAAGTGTTTCTATTGTGGAAATCATAATAGGGCATGGAACATTAAGGGGAGCTGGGGATTTATACTTATTATGACCATCACAAAATCCTTGTTAATTTTATGAACATTTTTTCAGGGGATTATTATTCACATTGTGACACTAATACCGCATGCTAAATGGTATATACTAAAAGCCGGCAACATACAGAAGATAGGAAATTATGGGGTGTGGGGGTTGCCATGGTAGGTGAGGTGACTTCAGGTGACTTTAGGGTATTTAGATTGCAATTGTTGTTGGTATGTATACCACGAAACTTTAACACAGTAAACAGTAACATTCTCATTATCTCCGCATTTTGTCCCTCAATGCAGCTCAGCTGCTGCACTGCACCCTCCACAACATTTTTGATTGTCTCAGCCTCTGCCCACAGCACAGCAAGGTCAGCCTGTGTGGCAGGCTGTTGTGAGGGGTCAAACTTGTGGCGGGCAGCTGCAGGAGCTGCCACTTCTGATGTCCTAGCCATCTGTCTGTGACATTGCACAGGCAGACACTCGACCTGTTCAGCTTTGGCTGCAAGGTGTGACTGGTACCTCCTGCAGTTTTCCACTCTGCATGGTGGTGTCCCAAAAGGTGGGTTTGCTGACCACCCATGCTCAGATAGCCTCCCTTGCACCCCTGATGCACCAGTGCATCACAAAGTTTACATCTGACTAACGTTGGGTCGCCTGGGAGGCGGATAAAAAAACTGCCAGATGGGAGAGCTGTGGAGATGACCTGGCACAGGCCGTGGGGGGGGGCACCACATATAACCACCTACTGTGCTGCTGTTGGTGGAGGGGCAACAACAAGCTGCTGTTGCTGTGTTTGCTGCTGTTCTGCTTGCTGCTGCTGCTGTGGTTCGTACTGCTCTTCCACTGCTGTTGCAGGGCTGGTAATGGTGAAACACTCAGGGCCAAAAGAGGACCACAGTTAAGGCAAAATTGTAGCCCCAGGCTACTATGCATTTGGGGCCCCCACTGCCAACCACTTTGCCCACCTCTCTCCATGTTAAGTACAACTTAATGGAAATCAAAACTCAAAAAAAATACTAGTAGAAATACAAGCAAAAAATACACTAACTAAAACTAAGTAAACAAAATCAGCAACCTTTTTTAAATAAACAAAGTTTTAAAATAAACTAAAACTACCTGGAAAAGTTTTACAACACAATACTAACACTTGAAAGCACAAAAAAAGAGCAATAGCGTGTGATGATTTTTGCTAAAAATGCACACTATCCACACACTGCACAGACACAATGCTGCCTAGCCTGTTCCTTCTCAGGGAGAAAGTGAAAGCACATGTAATGCATAACTGCCTGCTTGCATCATGTGACCTGAAGGCAGTCAGACATGTGATTTGTGGGCTGTTCCTTGCCAACTTTGCCTTCTCAAACTGCAACGCAAAGTGAACGCCAAGTGCACAACGCGATGTCCATTAAAGCTGAATTCTGACTTTTAATGGAAGTTTTACGAGAAAGACATGGACTGAAGTTACCCACTATGGGTTAACCCCATGCAGAATTTAAACTCACTGCAACTGTACTTATATAGCCCTCTAGTGAAGCACAGGTAACAGGAAATTGCCTGACTGCCAGAGCAGGATCAGTGGGACAGTGAGTGAGACCAATGTAGGTTATCTGTTTCCTGCTGTAATAAGGCACCTGCATGTCAGTGAAGCTTTTCTAGAAGATCAGCAAACAGTTCTTGCAATCCAGGCCCGAGAAGCTCAGCATCATCTGTCTCCAAGGATCATCACCCCCAGAAGTCCAGTTTCATCATCCAGAATTAGATATGGACTGTGATTTCTTTACCTTTTACTTAAAGGCACATTTGTTTAAAGGGACAATCATTTAAGAAACTTTTACTAAAAGGAATTCAAGCTCAAAAAGACTTGGGGGTAGTTGCCAGGGTAATAAAAATACTCCTTCCATGCCCTTGGTTGTTTATTGATTGAGGATGTCTGTTTCTTCAAACAGCTTGGGGTATGGTTGGACCATCACCTTGATTTCTCTGTGAATGTGAACAGCCTCCAACAGAAGCACCACCCTAAAATAAAGGCTCTTTACAGGAATAAAGTGTGTTTCCATCTTCTTCCGCCTAGTGAAATCCTCTCGAAAATTATCCAAATTTTAATTATGGTGCCATTGTTTACAAGGCAGCTCCCAAGGCCATGATTCCTGGACTAGACCACTTCATTCACTCTTCTGCCTTTTAACCTTGGACTGTCCCACTCACACCCACCATTCTTCCCTCTGCTCCACTCTTCCTCCCCTCCTTAAATGCGTCTCTCCTACTGTGATACCTTTATCTCTAAATTCTTGCTTTGGTCTCTCCCCCTACAATATCTCCATCCTTTCACCCCCCTTCCCCCACTTATTCCTTTCCACTGACCCTCGCTCCCTCACCCTCCTTCACATACAGTCTTCTGCAGGTCAAACGGCATTATCCTTCCATACCCCTACGCTCTGGTGTTCCCTTTCCTCTGCTATCTGCTATGCCTCATTAATCTTTTCCTTCAAACCCTTCCTTCATGGCTTCTCCTCTCCCTCCTGTAGTTGCTCTTGACAGCATAGTGCCACCTGGCTTTCAGACCCTCCCAGTATCACCCTTTAAGCAAAGCCTAACCCTGGATTTTTGCAAATTAGTTCTAGTGCTGAATCTGTAAATCAATTAATCTGCTCCATAGTTCATGGCCACTGTAGGTTTACTAAGCATTAAGGTACAATCAGGTGTTGTTCAGGTGTGTAATGAGGCCCTGAGGCATAGTCAAGGGCCTCATGCACCTGGGGTTGGATTAACTACTTGTAAACCAAATCCTGGGAGTACCTTAATACTATTATTAAAATTAACAGATTTACAGAAATATTTCTATACATTTTTGCCATATTTTTTTCCAATTGTTTAATCAGGTGAGACACACTAAGCTGGAAGCTTGTTTACAGGTGCAACCTGGGAGCACAGCGATGTTAAGTGACTTTCTCAGGGTCACACAGTATGCAAGCATATTTCTAAGTTATAAAGAGATTTTGTTTATCAAATACACTTTGCTGGTTTATGAGAAAAAAATTGTCATGTTTTGTTACCTTTTCTCATACTTTGGAGTCAATCATTTAACTGGTTATCATTATTCTAAAACCCAGGGCTAACAAATGATCCCAGTGGTAAAAAAACAGAAAAAAATGTTTCAGATGACTTACTAATACCCATATCAACTGTCATGTTAACCACCCACACCCAGAACTGCCCAAGTCTCCTGTGATACAAAAGGGGTGAGATCCTCCCTACTGTCTTTACAGCGTTGAAAAAGAAATGGCAGTGTACAGCTGCAAGCTTTATGTGTATGAAACATGCTAACCACTCCAATGGTCTAGAGACAGTGCACTCTACTACTGTGCACGTGACTTGGGTATAAGAGGGGACTCAAGTGGCCGTGTTTTCCTTTCAGTATTAAGCAAGTGGTGGTGGTGGGGTGGCTGGGCTACTTAACAATCACAGGAGAGCCAGCCCGGTGGTAAAGAGGGCTGAGACACCCAAGTGCCTTACCTCTTGCCACACCAGCAATTTGGGATAAGGCGTGAGCATGGATCATCTGAGGTTGGCCAGGAAGGAGAGGATTGAGCATCTGGAGGTCTGCTCTCCTTTCCAGGGAAGGATGGACTGTGATTCCCAGCATCTGGCGACCCCCTGTGGAGACAGGGGGCACACCAGCCTTTATCACATTGAGCAAAGAGGGAGGTGTCAGCAGACACCCTGTGGGATGGTGCAGGAGTGCGGTGATCCCATGCTGGGCATCACTGCATATTCACACCTCTGGGGGGAACTAGAAAACAAGGAAAAATCCCACTAGCTGGAAGAAAGATGCCACTCAGCTCAACATGTCCAGTGCTGGCCCTGTTCTCCGGACCTGATCGCCATACTGTATCCTTCACCTCCACATGTGGCTGGCATCTAATGAGAGGTATGTTCCACCAAGGAGCAGAAGGTGGGCCCTGCCCCAGGGTATCACGACTGGGGGGGACACCACACAGGTGAGTCATGAGTGGGTTGGAGGAACAGTATCCTGGTAGAGAGGAACACAGCAGGGATGGGATAAGAGGCAGAGATGGCTGATGGGGCCCCATCAAGCAGCGACCAGAGAGAAAGAGAATTGAATAAAACAATAACAACAAAAAAAAAAAACAATCACAGGAGAGACCAGGGCAATTTATGGGGGGGGGGGGCACATAATGATTAATAATTCTTTTGATGATTATTGATGCTCCTAAAATGTATTTACTTGTTTACTGCTGTGCTTATGTAGCAGGCCTATGTTAAAATAAAAAAATAATCGTTAACACAAAAAAGTTTGATTGTAGTAAAAGCAGCATGTGCCCACTATTCACAGCAGATAACTCATCTGAATTGTAAATGTCTGCCTGATAGTTTTCTTTAGAATGGTTGGAATTTTAATTGGATCTTGCCTTTCCCTTTTTTAGAGTATGATCTACTGTGCCTTCATGTGGTAAGACTCCAAATTCAAGTTTTCCAGTAGTTAATCTAGGTACTCAGAATGTCTACAAGCCATTCAGGTTGTAACTTTCTGTATGCCCTTTTTATGGCTGCATATTAATAGCTATGCAAGGTATTGCTAACTAGAGGAGAGGAAGCAGGGCAGACAGGAACAGGAGCTGATATATGTTACCTTCTGCTTCCACAGTGAAGTTTCATCACCTCATTAGCATGCATGAGAGCCCTGTTTTTCTGTGTCTGTCTGTGCCCCTCTCCCCTCCTCTTACTCCTCCAGATCTACTTTATTCATGAATTTATGGCTGTGTCACATGTTTTTGTTTCCTGGGTCACCTCTGTAGCTGGAAAAATACTGCCGAGTACATACAGTACAAGTCACATTACACTGTTCCTTCAACTCACTGGTTTAGCATTTTTCTGTGAGTTGCTTAATAAAAGTTTCCTAATAGTTTGTTTCTAGCTGCTATTCAGTTTCAGCTTGCTTACAGCTATCAGGAAATGTTTATTAATGCAGTGCAGTCCATTCAGCAACCCATAACAAATGCTGAGCCATTGAGTTGGGATCCCAGTTTCACTACTGCAGTTCCTTAAATGACATGACATTCTACCCAATCCCAAAAGCTGTGACCCAATTCCAACCAATTGTGGTCCTTAATTCAGACTGAAACCCCAGCCCCATACCACCATGTTTTTTTCCTCGCTTCCGAGGCTTCACTTGCACTCTGCATTATTTTTCAACATGAGAGCTGGATAAAAGTCGCCCCACAATTTAGTGCAATAAGAATGGGCAGACTTTTGTCCAGCTTTCAGTAATTGTTTGAAACAGAGTAGTAAGGTACAAGCAAAGCCCTTGGAAGCAATGTTTCTGCTTCTTTATGTAGCCCCTCTAAAAAAAGTGTAGGGCTTACTGTACTGTACAGTACCTTAGATTTCCCTATGCTACATCACCAGCCCACATCCTGGGGACCTTCTCAAACCTCCTACCAACCCCAGCAATGTATTTCAAGTGAAAGCAGGGCTGGAGGAGCAGAAGATGCAAACGGCTCTGAGTCCGCACTGAAATGTGTGAGCCGGTAGTGTTCAGGTCAAAAAAAATTGCAGTGGGTAATCGGAGGCTCCCTCCATAATCCTGGACCTCTGAATAAGCTAATTGGGGTCTGGAGACATGAGGGTGGAGTAAGAGGGGATGCAAATACATTAAATTAAGTAAAATAAAGTGCATGCAAATTAGCCCAACAGCTGAGGCTGCTGGGAGATGTAGTTTACTTCAGCACTGCGGGAGTGTATGAGGGAGCTGAAAGTGAGCTGTTTCTGAGCTGATGGATGGTTGAAATACAGTTTGGGTGTTTAGCATTTAGAGTTGTCACTGCATTTTCAGCATATAAAAACAATGCCAGAGCAGTGAGCTGGAGGAACAGTTTAATATGAATTGTACTGTAGAATACTTAACTAAGCAGGGACTAGTACCAGTGACTGAAGAACATTTTTATCATTGACCAATGTAGATTTGACAAAGCAGAAACTTTTTTTTTATCTACATAGTATGTACTGTGCCAAGAGGACAACTGGTGGACAGAAAATGAAGTCATTTAATATACTGTATATTCTGATTTACATACATATAGAGAGAGTGTAGTAATGTACTGTAAATGGAAATCTGAGCTCTGGACTCCTCTTCTGCTTATCTCCTCACCAAGGAAGACGTCCACTTACAACTAATATTGGTCAGTTATAACTGTGAGTGCAGTATGTCATCAACGAGCCATGGCAATCCAAGAAAATAGTACAAGTAATTACACAGCTCTGCATTATAACAGATGAAAAAAGTATGCATATGTGACAGGTAGGTGATTATCTTTTATTGGGATTTTAACTCTTAAAAGCTAGTTTCAAAAACAATTCTGTTATTTCAATAAAAGCTGTCATCTGCAACACATTGATGTTTTTTTTTTCTACATCATAGACTGGATAATGAAATAGGTAGAAAGAATGTTGGCTCCTGATTGGCCAAGAGCAGCTTTCAGCTGGGCTGTTATCCTAGCACAACAGCCCAGCTGAAAGTAATATATTTAAAAAAGGCAGCAAATTTACTAAAACTTCATCATTTCATAATCGTAATAAGGCACTCCAGGGGGTACATTATGGTGGGCTAATGGCCCTTCTTGGGTGGTGGAAGTATGGCTATGCCTCATGCTTCAACCTACCCAAAGTGAGCCATTATCCCACCAAAATGCACCCCCTGTCATGCATTATCACTTAATTAATATGGCTGCCACATTTCTCCATCAGCATAGATCAAACCAGATCCACATTGTCATGCACTGTCTTCTGCAGAAATCAGCGGCTGCAGGGAAGGGCTGAAGAAAGAATAACAAAAGGTATGTGCAATAGATTTTTTGGAAAAGTACGCTTCAGCACCTGCTTCTTAAGAAAAGTAAAGCAAACACCAGTTAAGCCTGTTGCAAAACATTGTACTAATTACTGATATGTCCTGAATCTTGCTCTTATACTTAACTACTCCAGCTTGCTTGAGATAACGGTAAGTGGCTCGGTGAGATTTGGACCTGAACTTGCTGGTTCCCAAGCCTGGGATCTAACCACTGGACCCCCATACTATTTATCTGTCACATTTTAAGGTTGCTTAGTAAAGCTTAAAACAGACAGTAGTGGCAATGGGATGGAGCCTGGGGGAATTCAGTTGCAGGGCTGAAATTAAATGTCTAACTCAGTTCCGTGAGTATAATGAGTAAGGACTGCTTCTATGTAAATTACAATGCACACCCTTAAAGGCATTAAACTAACTGAAAAGAGTGTAAACATGTAACAGATAAGGAAGAAAGTTATCCCCAGGCCTCTGTCAGATATATTCAATACTAGATCACAGTTGATAGGTTCCCTCAGTGTGACTCCTTTTTCCATTTCCAGCACTGAAAGCAGACTTCTTGTTAATGTTCTTCTGGTTGTGGCCAAAACAGAAAAATGTGAACATTGCTGTTTTATCTTCTCTTTTTTTTCAATTATCTATTTATCCTCCCTGGGCATGATGGGGGCCAGAATTCCATTCCGCACCAACTGCCACCAGCCTGACTGCCCCGGCCATCTCCAAAACCCCCAAGAGATTACCTCCCCAAGTGAGGCCAGAAAGGAAGTTACCTCCCTCCTTGGAGCACAATCAAAATCTGAAGAGGCTACAATGGCAGACCAGTAGAACGAGGTGGGACCTCATGGAGCTCCCAGCCCCCATTTTCCACTTTTCTGTGCCCCTCCTGGTGCAAGGCATAGTGCGCACATGTGGGGGCATGTGCATGCCACGCCCACCAATTGCTGATCTCCCTGCCTGCATCACCACCCAGCCCCCACTAGAGGGCAATTGACAGGCAGGACAACTATCACTCCTTCCCCGAGAGAGGAGAGCAGTCCTCCAGATGCTCAATCCTCTCTCACCCCTGCCGAAATCCAACCACCCAGGCTCATTCCCAAACCCAGGTCACCAGTGTAGCGCGAGGTAAGGCATCCAGCGCCCCAACCCTTAGTGCCACCAGTCTGGCTGCTGTTTTATCTTCTCTGAGAGAAAACATCAGTTGGGTGCTGACCACAGCAGAGTGTTCAGAAGACCTAAAACCAGATAGTATAAACACTGAAGAGGCAAAATGCAAAATACACTCTGCAGGGGATCCCCTTCGGACGACATATGTTTAAATTCTCGGCTTATGCAGATGATGTGCTTCTTCATCTGATTCACCCAGCAAAATCTTTCCCAGTAGCTTTGTCCATTATTACAGAATATGGGGCACTATCCAACTACAAAATCAATCTAAATAAGACTACTGTCTTTCCCCTAAATCACAGACTCCATAAGAAAACCATCTCTGCACTGGGTGTTCAACGGAGTCCTAAGAGCATAAAGCATCTTGAAAAGTAATACAAATCAATTGAAGCAGAAAGCTCACCATGTGAATAGTTTAGATAGGATTAAAATTAAAAAAAAAAATAAGGAATTATCTCAAATATTTAAATTTATTTCCTAGTAACCTTAACTAAACTAAGAAATCATAGAAAGACTGCCAGCAGCCTTGGTGGATTAGTTTGGAAAAAAAGTTATAACAGGAATTCAAACATTTCATCTGAAAAAGAGTTACGCTTCATGTAGTAACAACAATAAAAAATGTATACAATGTCTGTCATTAAATATTTCAAAGCCCATTACAGAATTGTGTATATATAGTGACATACTATAAAACTAAGCATAAACAAGCTGAAGTAGATATGTTTACTTTTTACCAATGATATAAAACAATTAGGGAGCCACAGATTTCTGACTTGTGTGGTAATGATGACTTCCCTAGCACTGAAGCATAGTACAAAAATGCCATCAGCTTTGGAGCATCAAACATTTGGAACATACAGATTAAGGCAGCTGTGTATGAAAGAGGTGAACATTTTGACCTATACATTTTCATTCTGTTTAAAAGTGCCCCTTATCTACAGCCTTGTATGAAACCCTTTTCCCCCAGGTGGTTTATATCTTTCCTCACTGGCAGAACTCAGAGGGTGGTGTCAGGGATCTATTGTTCTGACCCAGTCTCTCTGTCATGGGGGGTACCTCAGGGTTTGTTGTTGTCCCCCATGTTGTTCGCAGTGTACATGCTGCCCCTCAGAAATGTTGTAAGATGGTATGGGCTGAGGTTTCACTGCTATGCTGATGATACCCAGCTCTACCTATCTTTTGCACCTGACCAGGATAGAGCTCTCTTAGTATTTAACAACTGCCTCACTGAAATCCACAACTGGATGAATTCGAGCTGGCTGAGGTTGGACTAGGAGAAGACTGAGGTGATGGCTGTGGACCTGGGTCATCGGATAGAGGGGATGGGAGCGGGTTTACCTTCAGGACTTTTTCTTGATGGTTCCTAGCCCCTTACCTCTGAACAGGTGCGAAACCTGGGGTGATTTATTTATTTTTTTATTCCAAATGTATTGAAATGTTCCATAAATGCCTTAACATGAAGCATAAAATGTTCACAGGCACAGATACAGTAATATCCACAACAAGAAGAAGCCAGAAGGGGAAGGAAGGAAACATATTCAATTCAATGCTTTAGAGTAACTGGTAATTGCTATTTTTCTTTTAAACTTAGATTGTGGGCGTTTAGTGACACTATACTTTCTTTGTTGTCTTTACTTATAATTGTTTTTGGGCTGTTGACAATTTAAAACATAGTGGTGGTGTAATTCTGTGCTGTCTTTAATTGCTGCAAATTTTCTCCCCTCTCCCTTCCCCAACTCTTAACTATATGCCCTGATAAATCTGATTGACAGGAGCTAAACACAGGGAATAGAAAGGGGTGTGAAGTAGGAGGGGCATAAGGGTGAAGAAGCCCACCCACAGCACAACAAGTGTTTTGACTCATTTATTTATTTATTGGTTTCTTTTTCCTTTAAAAAAAAAATATCTGAGGATTAGTGACAGGATTTTTAGTACAGTAAATTAATAAAAAGAGAACTAGGAGAGCTTCAGAAGCAGACAAGTAGTGGAATTGCAGTATAATGTGGGAGGGTGAATGCAGTGGCTGTGGGGCAGCCATATTCAGGCAGACCTTCTGACACTGAGGTGCTGCCCTATCTGCATGCATCTCTCTGGACTGCGGGATGAAGTAGCCAGACTCAGAGTGGAAGTAAACTGGGTCAGGAGTACCATCACCCCTATCCAGGGACCACCCAGTCCAATGCGGCTGCCTCAAAGGATGCTGAGAACGAGGAGCACTTGGATGACAGTGGGCTCAGGGAGGGTTAGAGCAGTCAGGCAGAGGCACATCCCAGATCCTATTCCACTCAAGAACTCATATGCCACACTGGCAAACGAGGACAACCAAATAGAGGTACCCAGAGAAGTGGAAGGAAAGGATGGAGGTTAGACAAGGAGGTGACCTCAGCGGGAAAGCAGTGGACCCCAGAGGAGGAGGAAGTGAATCCTGGTGGGAAACTCCATCATAAGAGGGATCCAGCTAGGAACACAGGAGGAGGAGTACAGGGAGGTGAGGTGCCTACCAGGTGCTACGGCATGGAGGGATGGAAGGAAGATCCTGGGGATCACTGGGAAGGCAAGACGGGAGGGTGAGCTGGATGTCATTATCCACCTAGGTACTAATGACCTGGCAAATGGGGAGCCAAAGGAAGTTCAGGAAGAGTTTAGGAAACTGGGGATGGGTCTCAAGCAAGTAGCTACTTCTGTCACTTTCTCAGAAGTACTACCTGTGAGAGGCAGGATAGCATAGAGTGCATGCACCAGGAACTTTAACTCATGGTTGAAGAACTGGTGCTGTGAGGAAGGGTTTGATTCATTGGTGACTGGGGACCCACCTGGAGGATGGAGGTTTGTTCAAGCCTGACGGCCTGCATCCATCCTGGAGGGAATCCAAGACTAATGATAAGTTTAAATGCTACATTGACAAGCATTTAAACTAGCAAAGGGGTGGCAGGCCAGCAAGGAGGGTACCCATTGCTCACCCCCACAGCTAGCAGTGGAACCAGTGAATCAGAGGAGGGCTATCTCTGCAAAGCAGTGTGCAAAAGATGGAGATTAGTGCCCAAGAGGTGGATAGCAGAAAGGGGCAAAATTCAGCAGAAGGGCAGACAGCAAGGAGAACCAGGGATAAATGACAACCAAGGAAGGGCTGGAGTAGAACAGTGAAGCAGTCTAGGAGGTCAAATCATGGAAAGCCATGGTGCAAATGCCAGGAGCCTTAGCAACAAGATGGAAGATCTGGAGGCTGTCATGGTACAGTCAGACCTGGACATTGTGGCCATCACTGAAACCTGGTGTAATGATAACCATGACTGGGAGATGGCCATACCTGGCTACAACATATTCAGAAGAGACAGAGCAGGCAGGAAGGGAGGAGGTGGCACTGTATGTGAAAAATGACATAAGGGCCACACAGATCCAGGAGGAACAAAATGGGGAGAGATACTGTGGTTAAGCTGGAAAGGAAAATGGGGACAGCCATCCGCACAGGTGTGGTCTATAGACCACCAGCTCCGGAGGAAGAAACAGATAGGGAGCTGATGCTAGCCATCCAAAGGATGGCAGACAAGGGTGAGGTAGTACTGGTTGGAGACTTCAATATTCCAGACGTGGACTGGAGCATCCCAGCAGCAGCATCAACTAGGAGCAGATTTATCCTGGACTCTTCAGGGTGCCTTCCTCAAGCAACTGGTCATGGAACCAACTCGGCAGAAGGCAATACTGACCTTGTGCTCACAAACAGGGACAGTGTGATGGGGGTAACAGTGGGGAGCACCTGGAACAGTGACCACCAGTCATTGTGGTTTGAAATCACAGAAAGAGCAGAACCAAACCACACAAAAACACGTATCCTGGATTTTAGGGGGCAGACTTTGGGAAAATGGGAGATACTTGAAAGAGGCATTAAGGGAATGGGACAGGAATCAGGGGTTGAGGAACAGTGGGCAGTATTTAAAATGGGGATTACAAGAACAACAGAATTATGGATTAAGCAGGTTAGCAAGAGGAAAAGGAAGAGGAGACCATTATGGTTTTCCAAAGAGGTATCAAAGAAAGTGAAAGCCAAAAGATTGCATTCAGGCAATACAAAAGACACAGGCAGAAGGGGATAGGGAGAAGTACCAGGAGAAGCAAAGGTAGGCAGGAGGTCAGTAAGGAAGCCAAAGCTCAGACAGAAGAACACATTGCAAAATCAATGGGTAGAGGGGACAAAACCTTTTACAGGTACATAAGTGAAAAAAGAAAGACAAAGGGAGGGATAGTGAGACTGAAGGGGGAGGATGGGAGCAGCATGGAGGACGACAACAGTAAAGCTGACATATTGAACAGGTATTTCTGCTCAGTCTTTACTGAGGAAGAGGGGGGTAATGGGTCTGAAGGGAGTACAAGGGGTGAGAATGGTGCAGAAATGGACACAAGTCCCTTTACACGAGAAAGGGTCCTGAAGGAACTGGAAGTAATAAGAGTTGATAAAGCAATGGGGCCAGATGGGTGCACCCAGGTCCTTAAAGAACTAAGAGAGTGGTGGCTGAACCTCTGGCTATCCTGTTTAGCCGATCACTGGAAACAGGGAGGTACCCAAAGACTGGAGGACAGCAGATGTAGTCCCTTTATACAAAAGTGGAACAAAGAGGAAGCAGGGAACTACAGACCAGTCAGCCTCACCCGGTAGTGGGGAAGATCATGGAAGCACTACTGAAGGAGAGATTGGTGGAACATCTGGTTGTCAATGGACTACAGGACCCAAGGCAGCATGGTTTCACCAGGGGAGGCCATGTCAGACCAACCTCATTGAATTTTGACTGGGTGACTAGGAGGTGGATCAGGGAGGGCAGTGGACATGGCCTATCTGGACTTCAGCAAGGCCTTTGACACTGTGCCACATGGAAGACTATTACACAAACTGGGGAATATGGTGTGGGCAGGACAGTAGTGTGGTGGTAGGTAACTGGCTGGGTGGCAGGACACAGAGGGTGGTGGTAAATGGCTGTCACTCCACAGAGGAAGAGTGACCAGTGGGACCACAGGGATCAGTGCTGGGACCGGTCCTATTCAACATTTTCATCAGTGACATTGCGCAGGATCTAGAAGGCAGAATTTCACTGTTCGCAGATGACACAAAGCTCTGTAACAGAGTAGACACACCAGAGGGTGTAGACAGAATAAGAAGCGACCTGCAGAAACTTGAAGAATGGTCAAGGGTTTGGCAGTTGAAATTCAATGCAAAGAAGTACAAGATAATGCATATGGGGCACAAAAACCCTGGCACAATATATCAGTTGGGGGGTGATGATATAGCATGTACCAAGCAGGAAAGGGATCTTGGGGTTGTCATCCTGATGACCCTCAAGGTAGGAAACAGTGTGACAAGGCAGCAGGTAAAGCAAATAGGATGCTGGGATGTATAGGCAGGGCATCACCAGCAGGAAAAGGGAGGTCATAATTCCGCTATACAAGACACTAGTGAGGCCCCACCCTAGAGTACAGTGTACAGTTCTGGAGACCATACCTACGTAAGGACATAGACAGGGTAGAGAAGGTTCAGAGGAGGGCAACAAAGATAGTGCATGGATTGCATCACAAGTTCTATGAAGACAGGTTGAAGGAACTGAACATGTACTCCCTGGAGGAGAGGAGGGAGAGGGATATGATAGAGACATACAAGTATCTTACAGGGAGGAACAGGGTGCAGGAAAACACTAATTTTAAGTGAAAAGATGTTCCAGGACTAGAGGGCATGGGATGAAGTTGAGGAGGACGATTCAGAGGAAACATGAGAAAGAATTTCTTCACAGAACGGGTGGTGGACAAGTGGAACACCCTGCCAGAGGAAGTGGTGGGGGCTGAAACAATTACGGGATTTAAGAATGCATGGGATAGACATAAAGGAATTCTAGAGGTCAGGGGTAAGGGGCAACAGACTTCTAGGAAAACAAACTGAACTTACAAGCTCAAATGGGCAGACTGGGTGGGCCATAGACCCTTATCTGCCGACACTGTCTATGTATCTATGTAACTCCATGCAAACCCCCCCCCCAGCTTGGCACTAAAATAGCCTTACAAAGCAGGTATTAAGGCAATGACAGAAAGTGTCCATCTATACTAGAAGAGTGGCATACATCTAAAACCATTATAAAATGATCTACTAATCACCTATCTAATGTGGTGGGGCCCCAGTCTGAAGAAGGCATAAAGCATGAAGCCCCTCCCAGATCCTATTATAGCAGGGTAGGAATCCTCCAAGGCTATCTTTTAGTTGCTCAGCACGAAGATTAAATAAAAAGTCCCTCAACCACTCAGTATAAGAGATGATGTGACCATCCAGCCAATAGTGTAAGATTAACTTTTTTAAAGTAGGAGCTATCATGGCCATGTGGTACTTACGGTTTTTAATGGTAACCTGAGAGAAATCTCCCAGGTGACATATCTCAAATGTGAATAAATCTGCAAGACCCAACAAGGGATCTGCTGTATTCTTAATCATCTTCCACAAATCTTTAACCAAGGGACAGTCCTAAAAAATATATGTAAGATCCCCTTCAGTCTGCTGACATCTAGAACATAGTGCATCTGCCATTCTACCCAATTTTTTAAGCTTAATGGGAGTCCAGTACATATCATTTAACAACTGATACTGCATAAGCTTTAGTCTATCTTGGGAAACATACCAATGAGAGTTTAACCAAACTGAATCCCATTTGTCCAACAGATTGGGAAATTGGGTGCTCCAGTACCTAGGAACCCCACTGAATGCATCAAGCACTCCTTCCCGAAGACATGTGTATGTCTGGGAAACTGCATGGGGTTTGTCACATAATGGGGTCAAAGATTCTACCCAATTGTGCCCTCCCTCATTTTCCTCTATACCCGGAAAAGTTTTTATCAGGATGTGTCGCAGCTGCCAAACCTTAAAGACATGCTTTCTGTCTGAAGTATATAGGGACATGATTGTGTCAGAGGACAAACAGGATCCTCCTTTAAAGAAATCTCTCACCTTGAAATTATTAGTTGAGGGAAGCCAGAGTGGAGAGATGATTTTGCCTCCAATCTTCAAATTGGGGTTACCCACCACTGGTTGTCTAAGAGCCTTAGTATTCCGGTATTTATGGAAGGCACAGAATTGTGTATGTATCCGGAGGGACGATTGAATAGGAGACATGCATAATTCTGGAGGGAGATCTATTTTAGAAACATGCAAAAGAGCCCATCTAGAGATATTCAGATTGGATATTAACTCTCTTTCCAAAGTTAGCCATTCAGGTACATAGGAATAGGAGGCAATCTCTTCTTGGGGTGTTAACCATCTCATGTACTTAGCCACTTGACAATCCCAGTAATACAAACCAAAATGTGGGAGTTTAAGGCCCTCGGCCTTTGTGGATGTTGCCCATTTCAGGTAGGCCAGTCTAGGGCATTTTCCTACCCAGGTAAAAGAAGAGATGAGGGCATGCACTTTCTTAAACCAGGCCAGGGGTAACCAAAAATTTAACATGTTAAGTGGGTAAAAAAGTCTTGGTAATATATTCATTTTAATAATACTAATTCAACCCCACAGAGATTTAGGAAAAGATTGCCATCTTTTAAAACTTTGCTGAATAGTGTATAGAAGAGAATTAAAATTCAGCTTTTTCATCAGTCCCTCACTTCTAGAATGTATCAGTCCCAGATACTTTATGCTCTTAGGACTCCACTGAACACCCAGTGGAGAGATGGTTTGCTTATGGAGTCCATGATTTAGGGGAAAGACAGTAGCCTTACTTAGATTGATTTTGTAGTTGGATAGTGCCCCATATTCTGTAATAATGGACAAAGCTACTGGGAAAGATTTTGCTGGGTGAATCAGATGAAGAAGCACATCATCTGCATAAGCCAATAATTTAAACATATGTCATCTGAAGGGGATCCCCTGCACCCCATCATGAGCTCACAACCTGAATAACAATGGTTCAAGATAGAGGTTAAATAGGAGGGGAGAAAGAGGGCAACCCTGTTGAGTCCCAGAGTGTAAGGATTATCTCTCTGAAAACAATCCATTACAATATACTCTGGCTTGAGGGTTTTGATATAGAGATGAAACCCATTTAATAAATTTAGCTGGAAATCCAAATTTGTACATAGTCTGAAACAGAAATTGCCAGTCCACATGATCGAACGACTTCTCTGTGTCCAGAGACAGCAGGCCAGCTGGCGTATCTGAGTCCCTGGACACGGAGAAGACATGTGCTAGTTTCTGGAAATGATCCACTGAGTGTCTCCCTTCCATAAACCCCACCTGGTCTACATGAATAATGTGTGGGAGTACCACCTTCAACCTGTTTGCAAGGAGTTTTGATAGTATTTTTATGTCACAATTCAATAGTGATATAGGTCGATAACTACTTGTTAATTTGGGATCCTTATCTGTTTTGTGTAATACAATGATTATAGCTTCCAGCAGGGAACTGTCTATTGCGTTCACCTCAGTATCCACTCAAATAGGAGAGACAGCCATGGGGTTAACTGTTTACTAAGTGCTTTAAAAACATTGGGAGAAAAAACATCTGGGCCCGGCGCCTTATCAGCTGATAACGAGGAAATGGCAGACCTAATCTCCGCTTCCGAGATGGGGGTGACCAGCATCTCTTGATGGGCCTGAATAAGAGTCAGAAGGGTGAGAGGGTGAAGATAATTTCCAACTACCTCAGGAGTAGGACAATTGGGCATGGAGCTATATAGGTTCTTATAAAACTCTACAAATTCTGCAGTGATCTCCTTAGGGGTGAGACAAAGAGATCCAGTCTTTTGTGACCTGATGCTTTGTACTATGCGGGAGGATTCTACTTTTTTAAATCTTAAAGCCAATAAATTACCCGCCTTCTCCCCTTGATCAAAATACTTCACTCCTGTTTTTAGAATGGCATACTCTGCCTTCTTTCTCGAAGAGAACTATATTTGTCTTGCAGACCTACCAAGGGTACGCTATCTGAATCTGTAGTGGTTGGAGATAGTGAAGCCTCTAGGCTACGTATTCTAGTCAATAATGAAAGGGCTTTTTGCTCTCTTTCCCATTTCCTACTTGAGGCAGTCTTTATAAGAACTCCCCTCAAAACACACTTCAAAGCCGTCCATTCTAGGTCCGGTCTCACTGTGGAATTCAGATTTACCTCAGTGTACTCCTCAATTTCCTGAGTAATAAGTTCAATAATGTTGTCATCTTTAAGTAACTGATTATTTAACTTCCACAATGAGTCCTTGAGAGAACACCCCAGGGACTATCCCAGCTGTCACAACTCCTCGCAACAGTGATTGACTGATTAGGAAGTAATCTATCCTGGACGAGGAGCTGTGAACACTGGAGTGAAAAGTGAAATCTTTTAAACTGGGATATAAAATTCTCCATGGGTCAGCTAACTCTAAATGATCCACCAATTCCCATATGGATCATTATGCAGGAGAGAGGCCCTTTCTTTTTGGGGTCTGATTTATCTAAATCAGGGAAAATGGTAAATTTGAATCCCCCCCCCCCAGTATACACGGAAGAGTTGTGAAAGGCATCAAGACTTGTAACAGGTTCATGAAAAAAAAGGGGGAGTCAGTACTGGGTCCATATATACATCCTAGCAATACCACTGTTTTGTGAAAAATCCCTTTAACAAATAACTAGTGACCCTGTGGGTCTCTAAGAACTTGTTCAGCTGTGAAGGTGGTATTCCTAGCCACCAAAATGGCCACCCCCCTACTCTGGGTGCTATCTCCAGCACTAAAGACTTGGCCTACATATTGCCTCCGAAGGACTGTCTCTTCCAATTCTAAGAGATGCATCTCTTGGAAAAAAATAATTTCTCCTCTAAGTATACTGATGTGCTTCAGTACCTGATACCTTTTAACTTTAGTTTGGAGCCCACGTACATTCCAAGAAATTAATTTTTTTAGTACCTGCCATCCTCAATAATTAAAAATACAACATCCAAACCAGACCATTTAACCTGCAAAAATCTATCCCACAAACCAAGAATGCCAAGCCAGGCCCCCCTCCTCCCCCCAACCAATCCTGCTGGAACCCAAATCCTTCCCGTTGAATATATAACACCCTCCCACTCCCTAAAGCTCTACTGTACCTTCAAACCTTCCATTCCATGTCCCGATCCACCAAAATAACTGCATTGAGAAAGGTCCTGAAGGAGTACTCCCCCTCCCCCACCAATATCTTTCCAGTATGTGGCGTCTTCCACTATATAGAGTCCCCTCACCTTCCCCCCACTCCCCCCTTCTACCACTCGCTGCCAAGGACCCTTTCTTACTATAACAGGAGTAAATTCCCCTCTTAGCTATCCCCCAATAAAGTACCATTCCCTGGTATGGATAAGGCTAGAGGAGATCTACCCCTCTTCTCAGAAAAAAAACTACAGGAGAAGTGTGCACCCCTGGGCAAATGTATCTTCTACACTAACCCGAGACCCTCACAGGTGATAGGGGCTCTCCTTGTAAATCCCATCGCTCAGCAAAACCTATGGCCAGATAAATAAAAAAAAAAGGGGGCTCCATCAACTATGGAGCCATCGAAATCCTCCTTTGGATTTAAATTACATTCACACAGTATCTGGCCCAGAACTAAACACTAACCTTTAGGAGCCATAAGTGGCCCCTGTGGGAGTTGAACTAGTGACCCCCATGCTGAAACATATTTTACGATCCGGCATTGAGCAACAGTGAGCGGACAAAATGTCTCAGACCGGGTTCCTGTAAGAAAGAAGAAAAAAAACAAAAAACAAAGTTTTTGTAAGTAACCGAACATCTACGAACAGAATTGCACCACTATTAGTCCATAGAAAGTACTCAAGAAAGTCTGTGCCCTCAGCTTAATAAACACCATGGGTGCATACATAGTTCTGAGTTCTATCAGTCTGTCTTGGACTTGCACACAGGATATGCGACTAGCTTTACCGCATCTTGTCTTCCCAACAGGATCCAAAGGAGAATAAAGTCTCACTTCTCAAATTATATACTTCAGCAATCAGCATCCAACTTACTCACTGTGTCACTGTAAAATAACACAAGCAATACCCAGAGTCCCAGGATTTAGGCTTCAAACATCCAGAAAATGGTTCAGAAGTACTTTTTTCAGTTCAATCTCTGCACATTTCGGGTCTTCCAGTGAGATCCACTTCCCGTCGATGGAAACCTGGAGATTTGCTGGATATAACATATGGAAACAAAAGTTAGCAGCCATCAGTTTGGTCACCACTCCATGATATTCAGCCCACTTCTGGCGCACAGATGGGGGGAGGTCCTGGGTAACCCTGATCGGAGATCTTTCCCACAGCACTTCTTTTAATTCTTTAACTTTCATCAGCAGGTGTTGACATTCCTGATAGTTGAGAAATTTAAATATAAAAGTTCTAGGTTGGACCCCTTGCAGTGGCATTGGCCTCAGCGCGTGATGGGCCCTTTCTATGTTGTACTCTGGGCCAAAAGGAGAAGGGCCCGCAATTTTATTGACAAACTTCTGAGCAAATAAAATGGCACTGGAGCTTTCTTCATGCTACAGGAGTCCAATGATAACAACTTTATTCTGGCGGCTCCGTCCCTCTAGATCCTCCACCTTAGCCTCCAGCTTTGCGATGCGCTACCTGGTGACTTCCATAGCAGGGTCAAATTTCTCCATTTTCCTTTCGATTGAAACAATTCGCACCTCACAGTCTCTGGTATGCTGGGCAAGGTCCTCCAGTTTACTTGTAATGGCTTTAACTTCCTCCATTAATGAATGATCCTCATCCCAAAAGGGGTGGAATTCTTCCAGAAATCTGTACAAGGTAAGAGGAATTGCCTCTGAAGTGGTAGATGTTTGTCAGGCCACCGAGCCATGCTGAGCCTTAGCTTTCTTTGCTAATTTTTCAGGTGTTGTAAGTGGGGTATGGCACAGGGGAGCAGATCACATCTCTGCTTCCATGTTGAGCAGTTTTCCCTCTAAAGAATTAGTCACTTCTAGTGCCTGGCATGTAGCCCTCTCCAATCCAGTCCTGTAGCATGTAAAATTGCAGAAAAATTGTGGTTTGTTTAGGGAATCAAAGGAGAGAGTAGTGGGAGAGCTTAAGAAAGCAGCTATGCAGCCTGAAGCATCACATGATCTCCCACCTGGGGGCGATTTTTGATGACTGGCTAACACTGCGATCACAGGTTTCGGAAGTTGTCAAATCTTCCTTATACCATCTGAGGAACATCTCCGGGACTAAGCACCTAGTTCCGTCAGGTGACCTGCCTACATTGCTCCACGCCTTTGTGACCTCATACCTTGATTATTGCAACTCCCTTTATCTAGGGCTACCCGGGGTTGATATCTGCTGCTTGCAGCTAGTGCAGAATGCTGCAGCATGGTTATTTATGGGTACTCCTCAGACCTGTCATATCTCTTCAGTGCTGGGTGAGCTGCACTGGCTGCCGGTACAGTGGTGGATCACCTTTAAAGTCAAGGTCCTGACTTATAAAGCCCTACAAGGACTGGGCCCAGACTACCTGAAAGAGCTTCTGGTGCCATACTGCCCCAAGCGACCGCTCTGCTCGGCTGATGAGGGGTTACTAGAGTCCTTCATTGGAGCTCCCAAAGAAGTGGAGCTCAGAGAAAATAGTTGGGATAAAAAGATATTTAAAAAAAAAAAGGGAGAGCTGCTTTGTGCATCTCCTGATGCACCAGTGAGCCTCTATAATGTATGCGGTGCATGTAGAGGGGGCATTCCCATGAATGTGCCATACATCCCTATATTCTGCCTAAATGTGCAATGCATCTGCTGCACAGCTCAGAGATGAAACACCAAATGTTAGACATGGAAAAAGCATGCCTAAATGGCCAGTCACCCACTAGCAGGCCACAGAACTGCAAGCAAGCCATCCAAAGACAGCCCTTGGAGGTGCACCAGAACATTCTCCAGGCACTCACACACAACAGTCATGCCAGGATAGATGAACCCTGAGCTGCAGGTGCCATGTCACCACAGGTACCATCTGAGGAGCAACACCCCACACTGCACCCTGGACACAGACACCCAGCAGCCACATGCCAGTGCTGCTGTATGACCCCCAAGTGCATCAGTGGGGCAGACAGTCACACTGCAGCACAGGTACCAGGGGCCATGGCCAGCACCCATGTGGCCTGCAGGGTGCCACCTCATGGTGGCATGCACCCAGGGTGGCATCTGTGGCAGCAATGCCCATGTTATCCAGCAGTACTATAAGCCGCATGGCATGGGTCTGGGACAGTCCCGTGGCACCCACCCACGGTGGTTCCCCATGGGTGCACACAGGTGGGACCCACCCACCCAGGTACCCAGTCACTGTCTGCACACTGACATCCCTTGCAGTGCCCACCGGGTACCTTCCATAATGGGGTGTGTGGGGCACTGCAGGTGTCTGTATGCAGCATATGGAGCTGGTGTATCACATGAATATGGTAGTCTGAGCATCCTGTATCACCTTGTGCCCACCCACGTTGCATGTGCATGTGGCCCCTGTGGCCACTATCCAGGTGTGCCCCTTGTACTCCTGTCTGATCCTGTACATGGCTATGGGGTGTAGCACTGTACCCAGACCAATGCAGTACACCCTCTCTTTCACAGACATTCCATCACACCTGCCTGCTAGGCTGCAGTTCCTCCTGTTCACCTTTGTGGAGTGGTGGAGCAGCCCTGCAAAGCTGGAATTGAGCATGCCCAGGGTATGCAAATGACTTGAATAGATTCCAGTAATGAGCTGCAAATGCGGAAGATGGGCTTGGAATGTGCAAAGAGGTCATTTGCATATCCCAGCTGACTATTGCAACTTTGCGCACTGCACAAGTGGCTTTGCATAGCACATTTCCCCAAGCTCTGCATAGGGCTCAGATCACCTGCTACGCCATACAGCCTCCCACTGCATGATCTTACGTCTTCAGGATATTCAGCCAGACATGTGCAAGTGCATCTCATGGCTCTTCTTCTGAATATCTAATTTGTTTGGGCCGGGGCATCTCAGATGCGCGGTGCAGGCACTTGCATGATTTTGCAGGGGACTTTTGAATATGGGGGACTATATTTTTAATGTTTATGTTTAGTGCACTTCAAATTGCAATCAGCTTGCCACAAACTGACTGAAGTTCAATACAATCTAAAAAAAATACTGTAGGCATACACAAGCATATTTGCTAGTTTGATCCAAACCCCTCATAAGGAAGGATTTCTTATATGTCCCAGTTCTGGCCCTTGGTATTTGTCACTTACACTGCCTTCTAAAACAAAACCCAGCATTTTATTTAGGTGGTAACAAGGGAAGTAATTTGTGACTAGTGTTATAAATTTCTATTTATTTTTTTTATTTATTTAAGTCCTGGATTACATATACCTTTGAGCTAAGAGCTCTTTTACAAAGGTTCCACGTCAGTAGAAAGGACAACAGATTAAACACGACAGTAAAGTATGGTACAATAAAGTGTAACTAGGGGGTACAAAACTCGTAATGTACACAAAATCATAATGGATAGTCAACATAAAACATAACAGAGACACATTATGGTAATCAGTTTCAGGCACAGGAAAATGCATACAATACATTGATATCAGCCAGCAGGCTTTGTCAAGACAAACAGGGCACAGGGTGTAGAACAGGGCACAGGGTGTAGAAAGAGCTGTAGGAGGGTGGCTGGGAGGAGTAAGAGGAGGGGTGGAGTGGAGGACATGAGGAGAGGTGGGGCAATGGGAGGGGGAGAAAGGGTGGAAGGATGGAGAGGGGGTGTGGGATGCAGGGGGGAAGGGTAGGAGGCAAGAGTACTAAGTTACTATGAAAACTGTTGAGTGCTAAGGTTGAGGTTTGGGAAAACATGGTTAAGGGAGACAGTCACAGGTGCTAGCTGTACAGAGTAGTGATTGAAGCTTGACTTTGAACAGGCCTAGCTAGTTTTGGAGGTGATGTCGCTGTTGAAGGCATTTATCCAGAGGGGGGCCCTGTAGGCCAATGATCTTTGCCCCTGGGTGGTTCAGCGATGAAGGACCTGTAGGAGCTGAGATTCAGAACCTCGGGTGCAGCGTGGATTATGAAGGGGCCTTAGAAAATCTTGTAATCCAGCTGGCAAGAGGCCTACGGTTATTTTCTTGGCCTTCAGGCAAGTTTGGTATTTGATGCGATTTTTAAACTGTAGCCAACCAGTTAGGACATAGAGGTCACATGTGTGGGTGAGATGGTGGGCTCCTGAGACAAGATGACATGCCTCATTAAAGCAGTGGAGATACGCCGGAGGGTGGTATCAGTTGCAGAGCCATAGATGATCAGTCCATAGTCAATTATAGAAATAATAGAGCTCTGTACAGCTATCCTTAAGGCTTCAGGGGTCAGAGATCACCTGTGTCTGTAGAGTAGACCAATGCGAATATTTACAGCTTTAGCAATGTTATCAATATGCATCCCATATGTTAGGTTGCTGTCTATGGTGACTCCGAATTGTGCCTGTTCGAGGGCAGTACCAAGGCAGTTATTGATAGTCAGAGGATGTTTCCTGTTCTTGTTATGGGAGCTGCTGAAGAGCATAAGCTTAGTTTTTTTATAGTTTAGTATCAACTTGTGATGATGAAACCATTTCTCTACTGAGGCAAATCTGAGTTGTAGCTGGTTCTCAAGGGGTATAGGCTCTGGCTGAGTTGTGTAAATTACAGCATCATCTGCATAGAGTAGGATTTGTTCAGGGCAGGAGCTTGGGAGACTGTTTAGAAAGAGACTAAATAGGAGTGGGTCCAGGATGGACCCTTGAGGAACCCAGAGCGAACAGGTCTTGAGTCAGAGACGATGTCGACTATTTTTAAACCAGACAGTGGAGGCAGAGGAGAGCCCTGCATTAAGTTCTAAGAACTGTTTTGTCTCAGCACCCTCACTCATATAACTTAGTCAGTTTAGTTTATTGTTCGACCATTTGGATCATTATAATTTAACAAGAAAAGACATTGAAAATATACAATAAAATATAAACATTAATAAAGCAATATTAACACTAGGTACAGCATTAAATGTCAAGCAGCAAGCAAATATGCATACCTCTAAAACTGCAGTGTAAAATGTATTAAACAAGCCATGATCAAATCAACTTGACATAAGCTAATTGTTGGTTAATTTCCCTTTGCAATAATATCACTGGTTTATTCCCAGTAATCTAGTAAGCAATAACCCATGACAGGGTGTGGAGTTACTGAGTTAACCAACACCTGTGTGTTGTAAGGCACCCAGGGTGTTGATTAGTCCTCAGTAACCTGAGCGAAGGTTTGCACTTATAACATGAGCTCTAACAAGTTTCAAAAAATGTTGTTTAGTTTCTCGGAAATATTGGAAAGTATCCCATCTGATTTTGATATCCTTCCACTTAAATTCACTGAATAAAGTAGTTCCTGCAATGATTCTGTTGTTTCCTTTGCTTAATTTTGTTGCTTTTTCTCACTCTCACACAGTTTTCTCAATTTGAACACTTATTTAGTCTTTTGTTATTTTTTCAAAGAAAGACATACGTACCTCACTTGTTGGTAGTGGCCAAGCGGTGAACATTCTCCATCGTGAGTAGTGAAGATTCTTCATTGGAGTAGAAAAATCATTTCAGATGTCACTTACTCCTATATTGTTACACAATATTAATTTTAAAAATAAGAACCACATCTTAGAGATTTTCGGCATGGAATGGGACAAGACACAGAACTGGTGCTTTGTAACGCTACCAGAACCACTCTTCTGTAAGGGGAAAAGACTGTTAGCTATCGAACACTCCCTCCCCACTCACTGCCGGCAGTTTCTGCACTGTTCAACCCTCACTCCCTGTCGCCACCTGTCATGTCACCACAAACAAGGCTGCCTTTCTGTCACTGTCTCTCTAAGTAAGCAGGTTTCCCTCGATCTAACAATACCTGTTTGTGTGTCTGCCAGAGTCACTCCTCGTTCTGTTCTGTTGCAGATGTGTGAGCCGACCATGTTGCTGAGCTGCAAACAGAAGACTGGCTCAAGGGGGGGCTTACTGTGGCTCTCCTGTCTGTCAGCTTTCTGCACTGCTCACATCCTGTGCTCTCTCTCTCTCTCTCTCTCTCTCTCTCCAGCATGCACTCACACATAGCAGAGGACACACTCGTCCCTGTTGCTGGCTACTTGGTGTATAGAGGTCTGTGAGGTGGGTGGCTGGTCACACAGACAGCAGTGAGGAGACACTATTTAGGAAAGAGAATAAAGAACAGACAATTACAGGTACAGTACTGGCAGTACACATTAATGACTGGGAACAAGATACTTCCCGCTCGGTTCTCGGAGGTCAGCGGGGTGGGTGGGTGGGTGGGTAGAGCTCTGGTGCTATTATGGATTAACTAGATCTGCTCTGCCCACTGATACAGCTGGCTGTCCCTTCACAGCAACTGTGGGTATATTGTGGATTAATCAATGGCCATGCAGAGACAGTCAATCAATGGGAGCTGACGTTTTTAGCAACTTTCAGCAACCCATGTTATAAATTAAGTTAAGGCACAACTAATTGTTATCCTAGGCAATATTAAGGAATTCCCCTGATAGACTTACATCAATTTTCACACATTTGTTCACTATGATTTATCCTTATATATTATAAAACCCCTATTAATACAGAGCTTCATAGAGATTTACAAATTATCTTAGTTTGTGCTACAAGTTTAACACCTAACAGGAAAGACTTTAAGTGCCATTTAAGAATTCTTGTATGAGCCGGCCCAATGGAACTGAGAGTTGAGGCGCTGGACGCCACATCTCACACCATGCTGGTAACCTGTATTTGGGAATGAGCACGGGCCACCGGGGGTCAGTGGGGATGAGGAAGGATCGAGTATCCCAAGGACTGCTCTCCTTCCTTAGGGGGGGGTTAACTCTCACCAGTGCAATAGCAGCCCCTGGTGGCTACTGGGGGATTACATTGCCTGGCCAGCAGATGCAGGGGATTAGGGCTGTGGCTGACACCTTTCGAGTGCACGCGGGAGTGTGCACATGTCAAGCAGGGCGTCATTGCATGTTTGAACCCAGAGAACTATAAGCATAAGTACCTCTCCCTGCAGCAGCATGATAGCCACCAACGAACGACCTAATCCAGTGGGCCAAATAAAGCCCAACGAATGGAGATGAGGGATCAGGGTGATGTGGTCTCCTCTCCAGGTTCCCGCCGCAGGGGGTGGCCTCACCATAGGGGGCAAGCTACTGACCTTCTCACTTCGGCTGTTGTGGTGGAGGCTGGCTCCACCTGGGGTTAGTTGAGCATCTGCATAAAAGGCTTGATGGGGGTAAGTATCCTCTGGTGCAGTGAGAGTATAAAAAAAGTCTAAGAAAAAAAAAGGATTCTTGTGCACTAGAGTTTTTTAAACATTCCCAGACTCCATCACTTATACTTACAGTTCTGACCTTTGTTTAATTCCTGAATTTCTGGATTTATCAATCCTGCTGCAATCTGGACACCTTAATGGGTCCATAATTAGACATTATAAAGAGTGAAAGTTAACAAAATCTATACACTCCACTAATGGCATTGTCTAAAAATATAAAATGAATTGTAATACAAAGTAATAGAAAAAAACAAGATAATAAAAACTACTGAAAAAACATGGAGACCATCCTATAAACAAACTGTCTGTTCTGCTGGCAGTTTCGTATGTTTTTATGTTCATATTTGTCATGCTAAATTTGCAACTTGTGTCCGCTTATGGTCACCAATAAAATTCTCTGTGCATTAAACATTTCACTAAAAATTGTACTAATGTGTATAGTCTATACATAGTATGCAATCTCCTTTATGTAGAATTGTGGGGCACCTATGGGGTTAAAATAACAGCGTCTCCTTCTTTTATGCATTTCTCTCTGAAAAACAAAGATCTGTTAAAATCAAAACAAAATCAGCAGCACCATTTTTTGTACAAGGGAGTTCAGCTATTAAGCTATCAAAAACACATATTAGGGTAATCATTTTGTCACTCCAACTTAATACACAAATGGGTTGTTGAAGTGGCAAAAATGATAACAGTGTTCCCTGTAATTGTTTGTTTATTGTTTATTGATAAGAATCAAAATTACAACCCTTTGAGTCATAGACTCCTTCACAAAGGCTCTATGTCAGGACATTAAAACATTGCACAAGGAAAACATCAAGGTATGACAGAAAACAAATACATAGCATAGGGTGGAAACCCTGGATCAGAGTTACAGATGATCGAGGGGTGTAGACCCTGTGTCAGTGGATTAAACATAGATGGCCAAAGGAGCAACAAGAAGCTATACAAATATATACATAATCATAAGCAAAGAGAAGCAGTAATATACAGTGGATTAAACAAAGCTGGCCAAGGGAGAAATGAGAAGCTATACAAGTATGTATATAATCATAAGCAAAGTGAAGCAGTAATATACAGGGGACACATTACAGACTCATGAGAGGAAATAGTCCGGCAGCCCTGGGGATGAGGGCAGGTGACAGGGGTTAAGGACAGTCACAAAGGCTAGAGGTGATGATGGCCTCCCTTAACTTGACTTTGAAAGGGCCTAACTTGTCAATAGTGGAAATTTCATCTGGGAGGGCATTTGGACAGAGGGGAGCTCTGTAGGAAAAGGACCGTTGCCCCAGGGAGGTCCGACAGTGAAGGACGTTGAATAAGGTTTTTGAAGAACTACGTGTGACCCAAGCAGGGACAGCAGGTTGTAGCTGGTTGTGAATGCCTGGGGGAGCATTACCCAATGCGATCTTTTCAGCATATAGGCAGATGAGGTATTTTAGCCTACCCTGAAGGTTGAGCCAAGAGGAGCATTGATAAAGGTCACAGGAGTGGGTCATCCGGTCACATTAAATAGTCCAGCTGTTTAAACTTTTGAGAACACTCATTAAGATAATCCGCATGGTGCTCCAAATCAGTCCTTATCTGAGCAACCAAGCAAAGTCAAAACTTTGTCCATCTCTCTTAGAAACAGTTTGAAGGACTGAGTGTGAAGCTACAATACTGTTCGTGGACATTACATGCTCAGAACATGGCATTCCAGTGAAGTAGTCTAGCTAGTTAATCCCAAGTCCACAAGTGATGGTAATTCATACTGGGTCCTTTCCTCTCATTATGGCCATTGGCTCCATAATCAGGAGTCCTATTTAGATTCTTACCAAATAAAGATTTTTTGTGAGGAAAAATAAATTATGGCGCTGCTCAACCTCCTAAATGGAGCTGAAATAGCATTAAACATTGCCACATAAAAGAGCCACTGATTCCCTAAACCAATAGCTCTGAGGATGGAGATGGCTAAACTCTGAAACATCAGCACATAGCGTGGACTGACCACCTGACTGTCTAGGAGGACAATCCTGCTGAAGGAAAGAGGGGGAGCCTCCTTGCATGGAAGGTTTGGCAGAATTTCAAAGGATCTGCTTTAACCTCATAAGCCCTATACAAGTGTAGTCGGTACGTTTATGCTCTGATAAAGTAAAAAAGGAGGCTCGGCCATGGAAGACAGCAGCAGCAAACGAATGGACCAACAACCAGAACATGATGGGACTAGGCAATTGCGCCATGAAAAAGTGGAAACCCACAAGAGAGACTGCCATGTCGGGTAACATTGAAGTGAACTAACTTTTTTCTTTTTTTGCATTGTAATTTTATTAAACTTTGTTGTAAGATACCATCTCACATAAGCGTAGATACACAGGTAGATCCATAATACAGGTAGTATCACAAACAGAGTAAATCACATTCCAAGATAGACTTTATCCTGCCATACAATCTTGAGATGGGTGAGAAACATGAGTTGATGTGGGACCTTCATACTGAAGAATCGGCATCTCACCACATCATATGCTTTGTGTCTTTGCCAAATACCATAAGACAAATCCAGAAACATGAACATTTCAGCATCTCCATATTGTAATCATCACCTTCTCTGAGCCTCCACTAGTACCTGATTCTGATCTCCAATTCCAGAGGATACCACTACAAAAGTATGAGGCGTGGTCTGGGCTGCTATTCCTCTGCGTGGGAAGATCCTGTAGGCCTTCTCAAATGATAACGGTGGATCTTCCTCACCCAACCCCAACAAGTTTGGCAAAAAAGTTCATACAAAACCCATTGGGTCATCTCCTTGAGCATCCTTAGGTAACCCTAATACCTGTCGATTCCATTTGCGGACCTGGTTCTCAACCGTTTCCAATCGTTGCCGCAGCCACCTAGTGTCCTTGATCAACTTAGTGGAGACATCTATAGTTTTGTTTAAACAGGCATCCAATTTAGAAAATTTCTGGTCCACACTGTCCATTTTAGTCTCCAATGCAACCACCCGAGGCATCAATGCATCAAATGTTTTATCCAGTTCTTGCACTGAGTGCACCAGCTTCATCAAGGTATCGTTCACTGTGGCAAGTGAGACCTCCCCTATAACCACAGTACCCAATGTCTCTGCTGCACTGTTTCTTGCAGTCTCAGTATCTGGTTTGCCACTCGGGGTAAAGAACTTGGCAGAGGCAGCTGCGTTATCTTCAGTTTTCCCCATGGGTCCTCCTAACAGGCTACTAAATCCAGTAGGGGTATAAAAACCAGGAAAAGTTGCCAAGATGGGTAACTTTTATTTAATTAAATCAGGATTTCAAAGGAACTCTTCAGATGTGCTGCTTCCTATTGAGCTGCTCAGCAGTGCCCCCAAACTAACTTTGTGAAAAAGAAAAGGGTATCGAGACTGTCAGTTGTTTTGTTTTTTTTAAAGAGTAAAAAGAGACATCTTCTCTACATTGAGATAGGTGACCACTAGATTTACACAAACATGAGCAATGCAGCCAGGAGCTCTATAAGGTACTAAAGAACAAGAGTCCAGCTCCAAATAACGTTAACAGCGTTTTCTCCGAGGGCTGAGGCAAAACCTTATTTAAACTATTGACGCCGCTTGCCCTATATCATACATGTATGCATCACAAGTGTATGAATTCAAGTCATGTAACTGATTGTTAACCTGCTATTTTGCCTTTGTTACTTAATTGTCTTGTTTTGGTTTTTTTTTTGTTATTGTACTGCAACTGACCTGGAACCTTTGTAAAAGAGTTTTGGCTAAAAGGTACTTATAATCCTAGATTCAAATAAATAAATAAATAAAACACAAATAAAATTAAAATAAATTTGAGTTAACTTCTCAAAGAAAAAATTAAACACATACAAAAAATTAACTCAAAACTAAGCAAACACAGTTCAGACCTGGTGCAACATGAAGCAGCAAGGAGCGGAGAAGCACCGCAGCCATCTTGCCGCTCCACCCCCCACTGTAACTTAGTCTATCTAACCTACATGATTTTAACTCATCCTTGTTATCAAACTCACATCCCAAGATTACACATACAGCTCTTTTCTAGATTCTCTCAATATATTCCACTTCCGTTTTTGTTATCCCTCTATCTATCTATCTATCTATCTATCTATCTATCTATCTATCTATCTATCTATCTATCCATCCATCCAATCTAATACAGTATAATCTATTATTCTTTTTCTTGTTTCTCTGTTTTCTCCCAAAGAACCATTCTTCCTGCTGCTGCTAGCTGCTTCTCATGGGATCCAGATAGAGCTTGTCAGGGCTACCACCAATGCACATGTACCTACACTGAAGAATGCGCCCTCCTGTTTGGGTTATTTCCATGGCTTGTTGAATTGGTTTAAGATTGTGGGTCAAGATAGACATATGTTCACATGGTTAAACTTGCAAGAAGCAGCACTGTTGCCCTGGCAGCCCCCAGGTGTCATGACTTCACTGTGGAGGAGTTTGGGAGTGGGGCCTGATGTTCATTTCTCTGAGCCCTCTAACCAGACTTAGGAGCAGTACCTTGCTTAATGGCAACCTTTACTTCTGTGCTGCAATGGGGAGCTGTTCAGTGGCATGTACAGAGAATCTTCCCCAGGTCTGGAGGAGCAACTGGGGGATGGCTTTACTAGTACCTCCCAGCCTCCACCAATTAGGATTGCAGGTCCAGAAGGAACAAGTGACCCCCTGAGTGGATGGTGAGTACTATTAACTGCATGATCATCGGGCCAGTCTATCAATGTGACATTTATTGGTGACCAATTAAGCTCTTTTTGATCAAGGGTTACATTTTTTTATTTTGTTTTTCTGATACAGACATGTGATGCTTTAGTTTAAATAAACTTGAGCTAACTGATACTGCTCTTAGGAAGCATAAACAGAGCAAAAGCACAATAATCCAATCTATTTAGTATTGTAAAATGGGTGGGAATTAGAGAAATCCCTGTGTCCTGATCAGCAATAACTCATACATTTGGGCAGGACAACCAGTAGGTAAAAAATATGTCCTGCCAACTGAAAGAAGTCCTTGTACCAACCTTTGGAATCTCCTGTTTCAAAATGAAACCAGATGCATTTTTCCCTAAAATGTTTGAGACCAAGGGGACTTAATAAAATATTGATTATAGTCCATTTTTATAATGGATTTATTAATTAATATGAACTCTGAATATATTTTAGGAATGAATATGAGCCTAATATGTTTGTCCTCTAACTGATTATTGCCTTTTGTAAGATGAATTTGTAAAGGACAAAGAATGCTATTTGGGATCTGTAGACAAGGGTCCATCTGCAATGTAGACAGCATAGGATACCTGCTCTTGATGGACTTTTTGATGTGGAACATTCTGGTCCTCAGGGATGGCAGAAGGTACCAGTAAAGTCACCAGAAGCCACAATGTAGCATGTAGTTTGCAACAAGCAATTCGGGCCCTTAGCATAGGCTGCATGGACCGGGAAAAGATAACAAACAACAACTTGATACCCAGTAGCAAGGCACAGCCTTATCAGCAAGCTCCTACTGGTGACAGACCACCTGCAGAAGGATTGTTTCTTGTTAAGCTAGACCAGTTATTATACTTCTGACTTCTTTACATTTTTTAAAACTTTTTTCATCAAACCCATTTTATAAGTACAATGGAAGTTCCTTTTTCTTCATTCTACACGTTTCTGTTAAGAATCCGTCAGTCCACACTAGGGGCCTGCTATTCAAACATGGGCAAAGTAGAGCACACAATTTTGTGCTGTGCTAGCTCATTGCCCAGGACCCCAAGGATGCTATGTTCAGTTGGATAGCATGCGCTATCTGACTGAATGTATGGGCATGTCAGCTCAGTGCTAAGTCCAATAGCACTGCCCTGACATGGAACCTGCAGTGCAGGGAAGAGTGGCCCCAGACCAGATTGCGCTAGGTGCTCTGGCATGATATTCAGAAGTCCCCATACAAATGAACCCATTGGGCATGCAAAGCACTAAGGGGCCATTTGCATGCCCATTAAGGGCTCATTTGCATGGGAAGCAGCTGAAGGTTTGCATTGTGCTGTATCCACCCCAACAGCCTGATTTTGTAAGAAGCAGGAAGTCCCTGGCTTCTAGTGATCCCCCCACCCGCTAGTCACTGTCCTGTGCAGTATAAAAGATATCCCTGGTGCCTAGTGGCCCCCATTCTGATTGCTAGCCCCAGTCATTAAAGAATAGTACCTGGTGCCTAGCAACACCCCTGCCCTCCAATCACTAACCCCAGTAATGAATAACATTATCCCTAGCACTTAGTGGTCCCCCTTCCCTCTGATCACTATCCCATACCTATCAGTAATATTTTGTGGTGCCCAGTGGACTCCCCCACCCTCTGATCACCAGCATCTCATGTATAAAATATATCTGTGCTGCTCAGTGGTCCCCCTTCCCCACGATCATCAGCCTCAGTAAGTGCATATAAGTCCTTGGTGCTTAGTGGGCTCCCACCCCCTGATCAGTGACCCTGTGCCATTCCCAGAAGATAACTACAGTAAAACATGTGCAGGACACACAGGAAAACCAAGTGCAGAACATACAGGAAAACCAAACAAAATAACTCCCACTCCCTGGCATCTAGTGGTACCTCCCACTCACCGATCCCTGTTCTGCCAAAAATGCTCCCTGGCATCTAGTGAACTCCTCACTGTGGGCACTGATGACCCCCTGCCAACCCCTATCCCCTTACTGTAAGCCAGTGCTATGGAAGCCTATATGGTGACCAGCACTGCCCTCCTCTCTCAGTTCCTCAGCTGGCCACCATATAGATAGCAGAGAGTGTGAGTCCCATGTATAGAACAGTATAGAGGATGTGCACCTATACTATAGATAGAACATGTGTTCTGTGCTATCCATGCAGCAGCTGGCTGAGAAGGTGAGTGGAGGGCTGTGTTGGTCACCATATGGCTTTTAGCAGCACTGGCTTATGGTAAGGGGGGGGAGTTGACAGGGTGGGTGGTCAGTCCCCATAATGGGCGAAGCCTCTTGACACCAAGGAGCATTTTCTGCCGCACAGGGAGGGTGGGTGATGGGTGCTACTAGATGCTGGGAACTGGGAATTATTTCATTTGGTTTTCCTGAATATCCTGCACATGTTTTACTGTGGTTATCTTCTGGAATGGCACAGGGCCAGTGAACGGAGGGCAGGAGGGCCTGCTAGCCACCAGGTACTTTTATGTAATCACTGCAGCTGGCAATCAGAGGGAGGGGAGACCACTGGCACTAGGGATAACCTTATGCGTGACTGGGGCTGGTAACTGGAGGGAGAGGGGAACCACTGGGCACCAGGGATAAAGTTATTCATTATCGGGGCTGGCGACCAGGAGGGGCCCACTAGGCACCAGGAACTATTCTTTAATTACAGGGGCTGGCAATCGGAGGGAGAGCAAAGCAAACCAAACTTTATTTGTTAAACGCTATTTCAAAGACAGATCATAGCATTGTACATATAGATAAAACAGTATAAACATAGATTAAAGAAAAACAATAATCATAAACCCATTAATACCAAGCAGCAGGAATTTCAAATGTCTGGAAATGCCAGGTTAAATAAATAAGTCTTTAAGGCTGATTTAAAAGCCTCAGCAGTCAGGCACTCTCTGATTTATTTATTTATTACAATTACAGATAACACCTTTGAGCAAACAGTGCTCTTTTAAAAAGGTTCCACATTTTGGACAATGGACAAGAACAGACAAGAACAGGCAGGTAGATAACAGTTAATACAATTACAGTACATGAACTGCCAGGTGGCTTTGTCAAGACAAGACAAAAGAATTAGTAACAGGCAAAACATTACAGAATGCATGAGCTGCCAAAGGCTTTGTCAGGTGATCTTACAAGTGCATGAGAGGACCACAGGTAGTTGGTGAGAGGATAAGGTAGTAGGGGACAAGCAAGAACCGAGGGGGGGTGGGGGATTGGAGGGATAAGGTAGGTGGTGAAGAAAAGGAGTAGGTGATGATGGAGGGGAGAAGGGATGGGAGATGTAAGTAGGGGTAACAGGATGGGTGGGGAGGAGACAAGAGTTAGTATGGGCATGGAGGAGAAAGGAGAGAGAGACAATATAAAAGCTAGTAGGTGCAGGGGGTAATAGGTGACGGGAGGGACAAGGATGTGAGAGGGAATGAAGAGAGGGAGGAGTGAAATCTGGGGGGGGCAAGGGAGAAGGCTGAGGTGGCTGATATGAGATACTGCAAGGAGTTAATAAGGGAGGGAGTGGGATGTGGTGAGAGTGCATAATTAATGGAGAGGCCAGGCAGGGAATTTAAGTGTAGCAGTCACAGTAGGCACTGGCTGCCAAGCGCTGTAGTAGTCTGTGCTTAAAGGAGCTGAGAATCGGTGCATTGTTGATATCCGCTAGGTGTGTGTTGAACCAGTTAGAGGTCCTAACTTTGTAGGAGCACCACCCTTGAGTGGTCCGGCAGCAGGGAACTGCGAATATTAGTGTTCCAGAACTCCTACTAAGGCGGGTGTCACAGTGAGGGGAAAGTATAGACTGAACCCCTAGTGGAAAGAGGCCTAGCACTGTCTTCTTAGCAAGTAAGCAGGTCTGATACTTAATTCTGCCTTGAAGATGTAGCCAGTTAGCCTATTCATAAAGATCACATATGTGTGTGAGTTTAGAGGCTGTGTTGAGGAGCCGGCAGGCCTTGTTTAAGGCTATGGCTATACGCTGGAGGGCAGTGTTGGTAGCTGATCCATAAACTATGAGGCCATAGTCAATTAAAGAGGTGATTGAGCTCTGGATGGCAAGTTTTAATGCTTTGTCTGTCAAACAGTGCCTATGCCTATATAGCAGGCCTATGCATGAATTCACAGCTTTAGCTAGGTTATTTATATGCAAGGAGTATGAAAGAGTGGAGTCAAGGGTTAAATAAATAAGTCTTTAAGGCTGATTTAAAAGCATCAGCAGTCAGGCACTGTCTGATCTGATGAGGTAAAGAATTCCACGGGGTCAGGACTGCAAAAGCAAAAGATCTAGCTCCCGAGGTTTTCAAACAGACCCTGGGAATCTCTGGCAATCCCTCATTGGCATAGCGGAGAGAGCGGAGAGGGCAGTAGGGGCAGAGGGGATCTTGCAAATACTGCGGTCCCAGTCCATGTAGGGCCTTATAGGTCAGTAATCTGACATTGAAGGTGATCCTCCACTGAATCAGCAAACAATGCAGGCCACAGAGCACAGGTGTGACATGGCAAGATCTCGACAAGCCAGTCAACAATCTGGCAATTGCATTCTAGACCAGCTGCAGATGGCGGAGGTCCAGCCCTGGTAGCCCTAGATATAGGGCATTGCAGTAGTTTAGACAGGAGGTTACAAAGGCATGGACCAATGTCAGAAGATCAAGTGGGACCAGGTGTTTTATCTGGGTGATATTGTGGTAGGATTCGTGGGGTAGGGTAATGAAAGCATACACGGTACTCAGAGATTTGTTCAACACACAAATTCTGTATGATGTTTATTTTTGTAAAAATCATATAGAGCAAATCATGCTATACAAAAATAAAAACAAATCAATGATAAAGTAATACTGTCTTAAACTTCAGACTATAAACAAAGAAATCAAAGAAATAAATAAGCTCTCCTCAAGCTTCAGAATCTCTTCCCTCCAGTGATTCTGCCACAGTGTAGAGTACTTTAACCAGTGCAATTTTCTACCAACCTCTCAGGACACTCTCCCAGGATGATCTGACTAACCTTAGCTCAGTGGCAGCTTTTATAGTGCAGTCCTCCTTTGACACTAATGTCAGCTGCTCCGCCTCTTTCCCAATACAGGGGAATATTCTGGCTAGTACAAACATCTGGGGGATCAGACTGACTGAATTACAAAGGGAAAACATACAATCATAAGGAATTATTTCATTCTGCCTTTAACACTCTGACACTGAAGCTGTTGAAAAAGACTTCTTAAATACTTGTAAACAAGACGACTCCACCCCTTTTCAGCTGAGTGACAGCTGGGGAGTTTCTTATATGATAGACTCATCATGGGGCTGCTGGCTCCTAGAAGTACATTTTTTTTCCAAGAAGGCTTAGCTCAGGTAAGAGCACTCTCTGCATAGAATACTAAAGGAAACACTCCTATATTTAGTTTCTGCACATTAGTTATGCCTTCTTTAGGGCGTTTATATAAAAACTGCTTTAAAAAGACAAATCCCACATCTGTATTCAACACACCTGACTGTGCAATCAGTAGGGTTACCACCTTTGGGCGAGGTAAAAACCAGACCCGAAACCACACCCCAAACTCCACCTGTGGCTCCACCCCTTTTTTTATATGACTGGCAAGTATATAATTCCTCCTCCAAAGCCATTTGTAATGTTGGAATATACATTACTAGTGATAGGAAATTATTTTTATGCTGTTATTTATTTGATTTATTTATTTTTATTCTTTGGCAACCAGGTTACCTCCCATAGGCCACATAGCCCATTTTACAGGAGTGACCCAGGAGCACAGGAAGGTTAAGTGACTTGCTCAGGGTCACACCGTATTTAAGTGGAGGTTGTGGGAATCAAACTCAGGTCTGCTGGATGTGCCAAGCTCAGCCACAGCTTATTGCTCAGCCCTCTGTTAAACACTCTCCCATTTTCCTTTCCATGTCAGCCATGTATTCTGATTCTTTGACCAATTTTTGATAACTTAATTATCAGTGCTTGTGGTACCCTTAATACTGCACTGTGTTCCCCTTTACCTCAGCAGCTACTGCTGTTTCTTTTCATAGTTCTAAGACATTCCACAATTTCAGATACACCATTCCATGCTGTTTATCTGAATGACCTGTCAAAGTGTAGCTAATATCATGGAATGTTCAGGTAATACAAAAAATTAGAGCAAATGTAGTAATAAAAGCAATAAAAGTTAGATTATTAATTTAACAAAAATGGGTTTAAAACTTACCATACTATAGAACAAAAAAAAGAAACACATGAGAGCACATAAAGGTGTAAAAACGGTTTCCTGTCATAGCAGTAAAAGACCATACTTAAAATTCAGAGTGGAAAAGAATAGGTTAATTTGCTGCTAATGATCTTAATGGCCATACTTTACACCCCTCAGACAGTCTGGTTTTACAAACAAAGGCAGGTCTGAATGATTGTGACAGCAGAACTTCTTTGTAACCTGGACATGTAATGCAGCAAAAACAGTGAATGATTTGATACATCAGTTTTAAAAGTATATGAGCACTCAAAATGGCCCAAAAATCAGACTGCATGTAACCAAAACCGGATGACTGGATAAGGACCCTAAAAAACAGATTATCCAGTCAAAAACTGGATAGTTGGCAACCCTAGCAATCAGTCGCTCTAGCTCCTACACTGCTGCTAGGAAGCGAGACCTCAGCGCTCCCTTAATGCTACCCTTGCAGACCAAAAAGGATGTAAAAACAATTGGCTGCTAAACATTTCTTGAAACGGAGTGTAGCTATTCAAAGGGGACACTCGCTTACTGCTTTTCACTCCAGGGCATTCTCATTAGTGCAAATGTGCATCAGGGCACATTTTAAACAACACATAACACAACAGTGCCCAAAAAGACATTGCCCTGTCTCTGACTAAGCATTTATTAACTCTTTAGGAACATAATACAGCAAACACGTACATAACCAACTGTATGCAGATTATTTCTGCTAATTATTATTTAGTCTTTATTCTTTATGTTAGTTTGCTGTTCTAATGTTTGTTTTCCTTAAGGGCATATGGCAGGGGAGGAAAAGGAATACAAAGAAGGACTAGCCAAGGGAGGAGAGGTACTATTATGGGTGGCCTACACATAGTACTAGAAAAACGAAAATTAGTTATTCAGAAAAGTTTAAGAAATGCTACTGCAGTAGACTGGATGGGTACAAAGAGAAATGCCATAGCCTTATTTCTAATGGGGGTAATCTAAACTATCACAGTCGACATTTGTATTGGGGATTTACCCAAAAACCACTGACCTGTATTGTCATCTTTTTCACATCCAGAGTCTCTGAGTGTTTGATCTACTGACCAGGGTTGTTATTTGGTTTGTGTTTTTTCCTGTAGCACATCTTAGGCCAGGTTCTGCGGTACCTGATAGTGCCATTCCTGATGCAATAGCTTCAGAGTATTTCTGCAACTCTTTCTCAGCGTTCTCGATGGCTTCTACCCAGTTTGTGGCTAAATCCTTTGATGTTTGTGCATCATCTACTCTCAGCTGTTTTTCTCTGACAGGTTGAACACCCTTGTCAGTTCGTATGTCCCTCAATTTCTTTCTGAGCTGCACTTACTTAAGCAAGCAAAATTTTCTTCAGATTCTAGCTGTTTTCATATTTCTGCTTCTGCAGGCTGTACATTATTTGAAATCTCAACATTATTGGGTTGAGTTTCACTCATTTCATTTACTTCTGGGGAGTTTTCTGCTGGCAGCTCTGGAAATGAGGTGTCCATTGAAGGTGTTTGCAGAACAATATTTAGGTCAGCAAAAGGTGTCTCTGAGGTCAGATTCAAACTTTCTGTTTCCATTTCAACTACAATCCTTTCTTTTTCTTGCAATTCCTGTGCAGTTCCAGTTTCTGCTATCAGAGCTGCTTCCTCTCCTGCAGCACTTTGATCCACCATCTTGTCTGACATCCAGAGAGACAGCGTCTTCCCCAGTCTTCCCCAGTAGGGGAATTTCCATGGTGCCCTGG
The DNA here is from genome assembly GCA_016271365.2 of Neoceratodus forsteri. Classification (NCBI taxonomy): domain Eukaryota; kingdom Metazoa; phylum Chordata; order Ceratodontiformes; family Ceratodontidae; genus Neoceratodus; species Neoceratodus forsteri. The sequence goes on along the minus strand of CM028129.1, from coordinate 1,394,860,782 downwards.
CCAAATTTCCCTCCATTCACTAACAAGCATTTGTCAATGCCGAATGTTTGCTTGCTGGCATTGGGATTGGTAGTGTAGGAGTTAGACAGCTGCATAATAGGAATGGCAGTGAAGTATTGAACTGAAGCCAACCCCGCCACCACCCTGCAGATATGAACAGGCATTGGGGTGTGCCTTTGGGTCATCAGGCATAATGGCCATGCCATTTCACCACACCCACCCTGCAGACACTGACAAGTGTCACGGTGCTAGGATCTTTGGCCTTATGCACACCCATTCCTTTAGGAAATGCGGTGAGATGGGTGCAGTATAGGAGAATGGGGTGAACTTTGGGGCCCAAAGAGTCCAAGGCATACCTCGATGCCTCTCAGTGACTGCAGGGTGTGGAATGGTATGAGCATCACAGGCAAGAATCCCAAGTCTCACCCTGATGCCTGTCATTCTCTATAGGGTGGGGCGTTATAGTTGAAAAGCCTAATACTTCAGGGATTCGTTGGTATTTTCACTCCAAATTTTCAACATGTTTGTTTTGTGACCCCACTTCATGAACAGGGGGAATATCAGTTTGTTAGTCGAAAGCTGCTTATGCACAGTGACAACGGCATTTAGCACCACAGGTGCAAAAATATTCCGAACAGGATGTAAAAAATTACAGCTGTACTCTGTCATGGGGAGGTGTAAAAAATGGCTATGTTGCAAATGTGTAGTAAAAATATTAAAAAAAATGGTGAAGTCACGGTACATAGAAACTGTGCAAGCGACACCTGTAATATAGTTAGGTTGGGATTTCTTACAGCAGATTGTCAACTCAGGCATTTTGGTCCTCGGATCATGAACAGTGTCACTGTGATTTTCTTTATCTGTGCCGAATAATGATTTCCCACAGCGACTAATGTATCTCTGCACTGAAAGTGTGAAAACACACTTCGGCCATGTTATGAAAAATGGCAGCTGTACTGCTCATAAGGAAGTGTGGAAAAATGCCACTGGTGAAAATCTGGACTGAAAATATTACAAAGTCATGAACTAATGAGGGTGCGTGGAAACTGTGCAACGCTCACTCGTAACACAGTCATTTTATGGACTTTTGTCACCAAATTTTCAACATAGCCATTTTAAGACCTCTGCTCATGAACAGTGTAACTGTGATTTTCTTAATCTGTCCTACATTGCTTTCGCTCACCAACAGCACCATTGTGCGCTACATGTGCGAAAACACATTTTGGGCGACATATGAAAATTGCAGCTGTACTGTTCATAAGGAAGTTTAATAAATGGACATGTTGAAAATCTGGAGTGAAAATATTAAATTTGAAAACTTACGAGCATGCATAGGAACTGTGGAACACATGCTCGTAAAAGTCATTTTAAGGAATTTTTTCACCAAATTCTCAACATAGCCATTTTAAGACCTCTGCTCATGAACAGTGTCACTGTGATTTTCTTAATTTGTCCTGTACACTGATTTCGCACACCGACTGCGCCATTGTGCGCTACATGGGTGGAAACACATTTTGGGTGAGATGTGAAAAATGACAGCTGTACTGCTCATAATAAGGTGTGGTACAATGGCAATGTTGAAAATCTGGAGTGAAAATATTGAAAATTTACGAACTAACGAGCGTGCGTAGGAACTGTACAACGCACACTCGTAAAACATTCATTTTTTGAAATTTTTTCACCAAATTCTCAACATAGCCATTTTAAGACCTCTGCTAATGAACAGTGTCACTGTGATTTTCTTAATTGTCCGTACATTGACCTGCTTACACCGACTACGCCATTGTGCACTACATGGGCAGAAACACATTTTGGTGAGATGTGAAAATGTCAGCTGTACTACTCATAAGAAGGTGTGGTAAAATGGCAATGTTGAAAATCTGGAGTGAAAATATTGAAAATTCACGCCCACGAAGCATAGGAACTGCGCAATGCGACGTCAGAAACAGTCATTTTTAGGACTTTTTTCACCAAATTTTCAACATAGCCATTTTAAGATGTCTACTCATGAAGAGTGTCACTGTGATTTTCTTAATTTGTCCCGTACATTGATTTCACACACCGACTGCGCCATTGTAAGCTACATAGGAAACACATTTTGGGTGAGATGTGAAAATGACAGGTGTACTACTCATAAGAAGGTGTGGTAAAATGGCAATGTTGAAAATCTGGAGTGAAAATATTGAAAATTATGAATCTCTACGAGCCTCATAGGAACTGCTAACGACGCTAGAAACAGTCATTTTGGGAATTTTGGCACCAAATTTTTCAACATAGGGTTTCAGACCCCTTCTCATGATTGATGTCACTGTCATGGTGTTATTCAGGTCCAAAGAGTGATTTCGCGGTCACTGCACAGTCACTGGCAAATCACCCTTCGGACCCAATACCACCATGACAGTGACATCAATCATGAGAAGGGGTCTCAAAAACCCCATGTTGAAAATTTGGTGCAAAAATTCAAAAATGCCTGAGATATGCAATAAAGTTGAAACCCCCCTATCTAGCCCATTATACAGCTTACTGGCATTTCCTCAGTTCGCGGTCGCCTTTGAAGAGTGCAGACGTGTTCCCGGTCCACCGAAGATCGTCGCGCCAAGGTCCGTAGGTAAGTATGGGGTGAGGGGAGTGGGGAGGCTGGGTGCGCAGTGGGTGGGTGCGGTTGTGGAGGGGGCAGGGAGACTCATCGTTGGACCGTTTTTCTTCACAGGAAAAAACGGATGGCGTGGGACGTTGCCATGCTGGAGTGGGCTCCAGCATGGCACAAGGACGATGGGGTGGCCTATACAGCCGACGGGGATTAGGGTATCCCCTGCTGGCCTACATGAATTGCTTGCCATGCTGGGGTGGCTCCCAGCTGGCACTCACTACGGGGAGGACAGTGCAGCCGCATAGGATTGGGCACCCCGCCAGCTATATGATTAGTTGCCATGCTGGGGTGGGCACCCAGCATGGCATTTTGTAAGCATTTTGGGGAGGCGGAAGGACGAGCACAGCCGGCGGGGATTGGGCACCCCTGCCGGCTATACAGTGCGCGTGCATGCTGCGCGCCTGCGATGGCCTGTGGGGAGCTGCACATGAGCAGCCTTATCTTATCGCTGCTCACTCTGCGTAGCTCCCCTTTCAACTGTAGGTCATTGCATTTTGGAGCGTGTCATAGACAGCTCCAAAATGCATTGGCTTACAGGGGCCGCGCCTGCCAGCACACTGACTGAATTGGAGGAGGAGGTGACACACCTCCGAAATCTCCAATGATGGCACTATGTTTCTTGCACATGCGTGCAAGCAAACATAAAAATACCACCAACAGCTTAATCTGGTTCAATGGCAGTTGGCATTCATCTGTATCCCCCTCTGCCGGGTCGTGCCTGAAAACAGGTAGAATTTGTCTAGTGCACTTACCTGATCAAAAAAACTAAATAGATAAATAACTACTGACATTTATGGAGCACCAGTGGAGATAAAAATGACAAGATAAAAATGTCATCTTATACCCAACTCACAAGATACCATGTTTTCTTATGAGTTGGGTATGTTACTGGTGATAGCTTACCCAGTTGGATATATCACAGTGCCATACTGATCCAATCGAATAGCAGCTTTAACTATGTAGGTAACATCACAATAACCATGTAATCCACTGATGCCAGCAGTTAAAATCAAAGAGAAACAATTGCATTTTCATATAAACAGCAGATTTAATCAAAGCAGCAATGGTATTGAGTGGTGCCAAGGCTTGAATGACAGTCCATAAATACAGAAACTCACACAAATAGTTGCACACACACACACACACACACACACACAATATACATTATGGCTTGCAATGGCAGGAGTTTGCTTCAAAGGGGCTTTATCAATGTTGCAATATGCAGTGGTGTCTCCTGCTCCTAATAGGCTTTCTTGATATTGCCACTGGCAGTGATTGCTTCTGGCCACAGAAGGCCCTCATCAGTGTTGCCATCAGCTGCAGCAACTCCTCTGTCTTACAGTTACCCGAACTGTCCTACGCCCCCCTCCCCCCTCAAAACAAATCTATGGTCTGGTTCCAGTTGTCTGTACTTTTTTCTGGTTGCTAAAACACCACCCCTAGAAAGTTATACTGGCAGCAGGAGAGACAGAGAAATAGAGTGTGATCAGCATGGAAAGCAGCTGAGAGAGAGAGAGAGATGAAGATGTACCTGTCAGGGACTCCCAGGAGTGTGTTGGACATGCCTGCTGGTGCCCTGCTGTGCAACTGTACAGTCAAAAGTCCCAACCAGGAGTACAGTCCACTGACTTTACAGCTACACAGCACGCACTTCACGCTTGGCTGGCTCAAACAAAAGGTAACATAAACCATAACAAAATCAACATATTTATTATTTTATGTATTTAGATTTCGGATAACACCTTTGAGCCAAGGCTGTTTTACAAAGGTTCCTTGTCAGACATTAAAATACAACATAGCGACAGTGTACATAGGATGAGACAACATAGAGGCAAAATACATATATTGAGACTATAACAACTTTAGCAGCTAGAGGCTTTTACCAAAGGTACTGATAGGCTCCAATGAAAGTAATTTGTGTTATATAAATAAAATATTTCTGACATGCTTTATAAATTAATATAAGTAAATAGGGCTCTGGAGATAGATGTCTCTTGACTTGTCAAGGATGTCTCCATGTAACTTCTTAGGGTTCAAAAACCAAGAAGCAAAGTTGAGGGGTTCTACAACCTAAGAAATTACATTGGAGTGCACTTAATTAACCAAGAGACATCTCCAGACCCCCAATTACTTTCTAATAAGTATGTTTTCCAACTCAGTTTGGAGTAAACAGGAGCAAATAATGCAGTTAGATAAATGATAAACCTGAAGAACAAGATCATGTTTACTGATCACCGCAGTGGCGGGTTTCATTTTGTGTCAATGTTTTAGTCATTTTTATTAAGTACACTAACTTTTATTTTTGAAAAACACATTTTCAGTTTCCAATCACAGTAGCTGAACACCTGACCTCACAGTGAACATGCACTAGAGGTCAAGGCCCCCATATGCAGACATGGCCATTGGAGCCACAAAAAGCAACATACAGTCATCAAAGAGGCACATTCGTAAGACAGCAAGTATGAATATTGAACCATGGTAGCACTGTGTAGGCCAGATCACTTCCACTATATTTAAGGCTTTTGACACAGTATCACACTCCCTCCTCCTACACAAACTAAATGTCGCCAGACTATCTGCTTCAGCCACCGCCTGGTTCCTCTCCTACTTAGAAGGTAGGTTGCAATCAGTTAAGATAGGTGATTCCCTTTTCCCTCCCCTTCCCATCAATACTGGAGTCCCACAGGGCTCAATTCTTGGCCCAATCTTATTTTCTATCTTCTTAAATAACCTTCCTGCTGTCTGCTGTTGTACAGTACAGCCATGCATATGTACGTGGACTACACTGTCCTATACACCTCATATCATTCCTGATCAGAGGTGACAGCAAGACCTCAGCAGGATTTTTTTTTTTTTGCCATAAAAATTTTTATTGAGATTTTCAAGATATAACATCATTGCAAAATGTACACATAAACCAATATAACACATAAATACATCCCATTATAAAGTCAAGTGGCATAGTGACAAATAGTACTAAAAAATATCCTATACAAAGAGTGGGTATTTCAGCAGGATTTTAACAAGGTACAGCATTGGTTCCTCTCCAACCAGCGGTCCCTAAATGCCAAAAAGACTGTCTCATGACCTTCAACACAAGGTAGAGACTCTCTAGATCCCCCTCACTACCTTCCACACCCTGTATAGAATGACATTAGAGAACATCACCTAGCTTAGGTACCTTGGGGTTAGGCTGGACCAGCACCTGGATTTTTCTGTACATGTGAACGTAATCCAAAAGAAACTGCACCCCAAGCTTGGTGCATTATAAAGAAACCATGATTGCATTCCTCTATTGGCTTGCTGTACAATTGTACAGAAATGGATCCTCCACACTTTTGACTATACTGATATAGTCTACAGTGCCACTTCAACGTCCTGCCTTGCCAGACTGAACACCCTATTTCACTCCTTCTGTTGTTTTGCTATATCCTGCCCCCCACGGACCCATCACTGTGATCTTTACAAAGCCCTCTCCCTCCCATCCTTTGAATCCGGATGCCTCACCCATTCTGCTAGCTTTGTGGCCAAATTCTGGTTCAGGTCACTACACTCCTACCTCACCCCTACTCTCTTTGTCCCCACTTTTCCCTCCTACTCCCTCCACAACACTGGTCACAGATCTCTAGCTCTTTCCCAAAGGTCCACCACTGCCGGTCTGTCTGCCTTCTCACACCACTGCCCTAAACTGCGGACTGCCCCCCCATCCAAGACACACCCACCCCAGCATCCCTACATAGAAACATAGAAACATAGACTTTGACGGCAGATAAGGACCACTTGGCCCACCGAGTCTGCCCATTTCCCTACCTATTGGATAAGCTGCAGGTTCTACAGTAGCTAACCAACAGCCTACTTCCTGCAACCCCCCACTATAATTGCCTTATGTCTGTCCCATGCATGTTTGAATTCCCCCACTGTTTTAGACCCCACAACCTCCCCAGGAAGGCGGTTCCATGCGTCCACCACTCTCTCAGTGAAAAATAATTTCCTCACATTACCCCTGAGTCGTCCCCCCTCTATCTTTAAATTGTACCCCCTTGTTCTTGCACATCTCTTTTTCTGAAAGATGCTACCCTCCTGGACTTTGTTGATTCCCTTGAGTTACTTGAAAGTTTCTATCATGTCCCCCCCCCGGCCCTCCTTTCATCAAGGGTATACATATTAAGGTGTCTCAGTCTCTCTTCATATGGTTTCTGATGCAGACCCTACACCATTTTAGTTGCCCTCCTCTGGACTGCTTCCATCCTGTCTATGTCCTTGAGTAGATAGGGTCTCCAAAAATGCAAGCAGTACTCCAGATGGGGGTCTCACCAACTGTCTGTACAGAGGGATAACCACTTCCCTTTTTCTACTTGTGATGCCCCTCCCTATGCATCCCAGTATGCCCCCAGCTCTTCTTACTGACTTTTCACATTGCTTACCCACCTTTAGGTCATCTGATATGATTACCCACATGTTCCTTTCCATTATTGTTGTTGTTAGTACCTCCCCTGCCATTGTGTACTCTTCTCCTGGGTTTTTGTTTTCCAGGTGCATTACTTTGCACTTCTTTGCATTGAATCTAAGTTGCCATACATCTGACCATTCCTCCAACTTTGCCAAGTCCCTTCTCATCCTTTCTACCCTCCTTGTGTATCAGCTCTGTTACAGATCTTTGTGTCATCTGCAAAGAGGCATACCTTTCCTTCCAGACCCTCTGCAATGTCACCTATAAAGATGTTAAAGAGGACTGGACCCAGTACTGAGCCCTGAGGTACTCCACTAGTAACTCCCCTTTCTTTGGAATGTGTTCCATTCACTATTACCTTCTGTGTCCTGTTGTGCAGCCAGTTTGCTACCCATGCTACCACCCTGGGACCCACTCCCAGGCTGGCTAATTTAATTATTAATCTTTTGTGTGGTACTGTGTCAAATGCCTTGCTAAAGTCTAGGTATGCAATATCCACAGCCCCTCCCTGGTCTATTACTTTGGTCACCCAGTCAAAGAAATCAATTAGATTTGTCTGACATGACCTTCCTACTGTGAATACATGCTGCTTTGGGTCCTGTGCCCCACTGACCTCTAGGTACACAACAATTCTTTCTTTCAGAAGTGATTCTATCATTTTCCCTTCTTTTAGGATTCTGGGGTGAATCCCGTCAGGCCCCATTGCTTTGTCTGCCTTGAGTTTTAGGAGTTCTTTCAGGACTCTTTCTTCTGTAAATGGACTGGTGTCAACCCCACTACCCAGAGTTCTTCTATTGTTTGATTTAGGTAACTCCTCCTCTTCTTCTTTTGTGAATACTGAGCAAAAGTATTAATTCAGTATCTCTGCCTTTTCACTGTCTCCCTCCACCCACCTCCCCTCTTCTTTATTAATCTTCACTATCTCTCCCTTAAACTTTCTATGCTCCCTAATGTACCTATAAAAGGTTTTATCCCCCTTCTTAACTGAGTTGGCTACCTTTTCCTCAGGGGCCTTTGCTATTCTGACTGTCTTCCTCAATTCTTTCTGCTTTAATTGATACAGTTCCTTTTATGCTCCTTCTGTGATTCCTATACTTTTTGAATGCAGCCTTTTTCTCCTTAACCTTCCCTGCCACCTCTTTTAAGAACCATAGTGGTTTTTTACTCCATTTTGTTTTCTTTATTTGTTTCACACAAAGGCTTGTTGCCTCCATGATGGCAGTTTTGTTCTTCAACCCCTCCCTCCTGCCCATTTTTTAGTGCATTCCTTAGGCACTCACCCATTTTGCCAAAGTCAGCCCTTCTAAAGTCCAATGTCCTTGTTTTTGTATGGCTTGTCTCCATGGTTGTGCTTATTGTGAACCACATTGTGTGGTGGTCACTTGCTCCCAGATGGCTACTGACATCTAAATCTGTGATCCTCTCCTCCCTACTCTGTGTATACACTTCCCCAGTCTGTGTCTGCCCCTAACTCACCTATCTCTAAGCCTAGGCTCAATCCACCCCTCAGACTGGCCAGATTTTAACAATGCTTCTGTACAGAACCTTACCTTCAGCTACACTATTAGTCTAAGTCTCACCACATGATGGCTCAACACTGCTCTACCCACTATGTGACTGCCCCTAACTCACCTTCCCCCAAGCCCAGATACAATCCTCCTCTCAGGCTGGCAACTTTGTTCCTCTACATACCTTCTACTATACATTGAAACATAGAAACATAGACTTTGGCAGTAGATAAGGACTGCTTGACCCACCTAGTCTGCCCATTTCCCTACCTATTGGATAAGCTTCAGATTCTAGTTAACCAGCAGCCTACTTCCTCCTACCCCCACTATAATTGCCTTATATAGGTCCCATGCATTCTTGAATTCCCCCACTGTTTTTGACCCCATGACCTCCTCAGGGAGGGTGTTCCATGCATCCACCACCCTCTCCGTGAAAAAATATTTCCTCATGTTGCCCTTGAGTCGTTGCCCCTCTATCTTCAAATTGTACCCCTTGTTCTTGCACATCTCTTTTTCTGAAAGATGCTACCCTCCTGGACTTGGTTGATTCCCTTGAGGTACTTGAAAGTTTCTGTCATGTCCCCCCATTTCCCTCCTTTCCTGATGGGTATACATATTAAACTCTTTTAGTCTCTCTTCATATGGCTTCTGGTGCAGTCCCTGCACCATTTTGGTTGCCCTCCTCTGCACTGCCTCCATCTTGTTTATGTTCTTGCGGAGATGGTGTCTCCAGAACTGCACGTAGTACTCCAGATGGGGTCTCACCAACTGTCTGTGCAGAGGGATAACTTCCTGCTTTCTACTGGTGATGCGTCTTTCTACGCATCCCAGAGTCCCTCCAGCCCTCCTTACTGCCTTCTCACATTGCTTGCCTACCTTAAGGTCATCTGATATGAGTACTCCCAGGTCCCTTTCCATTTTTGTTGTCATTAGTATCTCCCCCCATTGTGTACTTTTCCCCTGGGTTCATGTTTCCCAGGTGCATTACTTTGCACGTCTTTACATTGAAACTAAGCTGCCATACTCTTGACCATTGCTCCACATTGCCAAGTCCCTTCTCATCCTTTCCACCCCTACTTGTGTATCAACCCTGTTGCAGATATTTGTGTTGTCTGCAAAGAGGCATACTTTTCCTTCCAGCCCCTCCACAATGTCAACTATAAAGACATTAAAGAGTACCGGTCCCAGTACTGAACCCTGTGGTACCCCACTAGTAACTCCCCTTTCTCCAGAGTGTGTTCCATTTACTATTATCCTCTGCATCCTGTTGTCAAGCCAATTTGTTACCCAGGCTACCACCCTGGAACCCACTCCTAGGCTGGTTAACTTGTTTATTAACCTTTTGTGTTGTACTGTGTCAAATGCCTTGCTAAAGTCTAAGTAGGCCATATCCACAGCCCCTTCCTGATCTACTAAGCCTTCTCTCACCTCTCCAACTTCTGCTGCACCCTAAGCCTATCACTAAGCTACATCCTAAGCCTACCTCTAAGCTATACCCTAAGCCTTCTCTTACCACACCATTTATTTATTTATTTTATTTCGTTTTTGTTGACCAGGTAAGTGCACTAGACAAATTCTGCCTATTTTCAGGCATGACCCGGGGGAGGGGGATACAGATGAATGCCAACTGACCTTCAACCAGACTAAGTTGTTGGTGGTATTTTTAGTGATATTTAGTGGTATTTTAGCTCTGTCTCACCACTATGTTCCTGGAACGTCCCAATGTAATTGCTCAGCACTGGGTTGTCTCTCACTGCAAGATACTTTTGTATCCTATGGATATTGCTATGGTGTGCTGTTACCTATTGTTATCGTATGCTCATTGTAGACTGCAAGTAATTGTATTCTATACATTATAAGTAATCTAGTGCTGTATCTATTATTATTGGGCCCTATGCATGAATGGGTGGGTATAACACACTGGAGGTGTATATCCCACCCGCGTAGGTCTGCAGGTGCGCACCCAGAGAATGCACAAGTGATACACACCTGTCCGCAGCCCTGTCCCCCCAGCATGCAGGATTCTGCAGGGTGGCCGGGGCTGGGGTTGCAGTCCCATGTGGGCATCCAATCAGATGCTCATCCTTGGCCAAAAGTGGATCCCTTGCACAGAGAGATGTGGGTCCAGGTGTGTGAATGCCCACTGGAACTGCACACACATACCCCAGTGTTGGGCCACAGGATGGTGGCCTCCACCCACCAGCCACATTGAAGGGCCACTACCAGTACCAGCAACCCTACCCCCTCATGCCCCTGTCAACAGAGGCCCGACCCCATCCTGGTATCCCTTCTGTTGGTGACCACAATTGCCCGCAGTCACCCAGCTAGCATGTCAGCCAGCCAGTGTCCCCCCTTGGCACCAACCTCCCCCCGCAGAACCACACACCCATCCCCCAGCCCCTGTACCTGCCAGTCGGTTATGCTCCCAAGATGGCCAGTGGTATGGCCCTCCACTCACTGCTACATGGCCACCCTGATCGGCTCAGGTTATCACGCCCATCGCATGTAAAAGATGGCCGGCAGCCATGGTGGTGAGTGGAGGGCTGTGCTGTTGGCCATCTCAGGAGCAGAACCAACCAGCAGGTTAGTGGGATGAAGGATGGGATGTCAGTGCTGGGAGAAGACACACAGACCAGCAAAGGGGGCTAGGTTGTGCCAGGAGGAGGATCCACAATGTGTGCCAGATGGCACATGGATGGGCAATCATGATGGTGCTCCTGTGGGGGAGGGGGTTCTGTGGGTGGGGCTGTGGGGTGGAAGCTCCTTCGGGGTCAGGGTTCTGTGTCTCTGGGGAGGGGGGTTGCATGTGTCCCAGGTGTCTTTTTATTTATTTGGTATTCAGAAAATAACCTTTGAGCCAAGGCTCTTTTACAGAGGTTCCACATCATGTGAACAGAGTATAGATATTCAATCAAGAAGGTTACAGAGTTTTAGGACATTTGAGACATTGAACAGCACAACAATCAGGAACAAGTTACAGAGTTTCTTAGACATTTAAAACACTATACAGCATATGGACATCAACTTTAGTTGATTACAAGTGCAGGTATGATGCAGAGGCACTAGCGGTTAGGTTAGGTTGGGCAGAGGGTCAGTAAGGACAGGATTTTGGTAGGGGAGGAGGGGGGCCTCTAGTAAAAGTGGTCAAGGAAGCAGGGCTGAGGCCAGGAAGGCAGAGGCCCATCCTTGTATGGAGACAGGGGGTGTATAGGAGCAGCCCTTAGAGTGATTCAGAGGCATTGTCAAGGAGCATGTGGGTGGGGGGGCTTCTGTCTTGTACTGAGAATAGTTGTTGTTAACAGAGCCAGGCCTGGTCATCCAGAGTCTATCAGCTGTTGGAGAAACAGGTGCTCACAGAGGTGGAGGTCAGGTAGTGCTTAAGGTCTGATTTGAAGCCGTACAGGTTAGTGGAGTTCAGAATGGACTCGGGTACCTTGTTAAGCCAAAGAGGGGCTCTGTAGGAGAAGACACGCTGTCTGAGAGCTGTGCATTGGAATGGCACCGTGAGGGCCCCCTGCATTCTGTTTCTGGTTATATATTCTGAGCCTGGGAGGAAGAAGATGCCTGCTACACATGGGGGGCTTTCCCCAGTAATGCTTTTTGGCCTAAGAGGCATGTGAGGAATTTAGTCCGGCACCCAAGAGACAGCAGGTGTGTCTGTTTGTAGAGGGAACAGGTGTGGGTCATTCGATCGCTGTTCAGGATGAGCCTGCAGGACTTGTTGAGAGCTATGTGCACCCCCTTGAGCACAGAGTCTGATGCTGCACTGTAGACAACCAGGCCATAGTCAATGGTGGAGAGGATGGAGCTCATGACTGATAGGCGGATGGCTGCCATGGTAAGGTGTTTTCCGTGCCTGTGTAGCACATCAAGCTTGGTGTTGACTGTCTTGACCACCTGGCTGACATGTTGAGCATAGGATAAGGTGTTGTCCAGGGTGACTCCAATGTATTTGAAGGAGTGTACCTGTTCCAAGGGGGCGAATACATTGTTTATGTTATGGTGATGTGTATGGTGGGGAACTTTTTCTTGAGCTGGGGGCAGGATAGGAGCATGGTCTTTGTTTTTTTTGTAATTGAGCAGAAGTTTGTGCTCGCAGAACCAGTCTTCTGTTTTACTGAAGGAGTGCTGAAGTGCTGCTTGGAGTGGCTGAATTTGAGAGTTGCTGTTGAGAATGACAGTGTCGTCTGCATATAGGATTATCTTGGCATCACAGGCTTGAGGGAGATTATTTAGGACCAGGCTGAAGAGCAGGGCTCCCAAGATGGATCCCTGGGGAACCCCCAGTGTGACTTCCCTGGGGTCAGACACAGTTTGTCCTACTTTTACCTGTTGTGACCTTAGGGACAGGTAGTCTCAGAACCAGAGTGTTGCATTGGCGGCCACCCCCAGGTTTTGTAGCTGGGCCAGTAAGAGGGTGTGGTTGACGGTGTTGAAGGCTTTTGTTGAGTCTATGAACACCACCCCTACTAGTCTGCCTTCGGCCATAGCTTTGTGAGCGTAGTCGGTGAACTCTACAAGGCCAGTCATGGTACTATGCCCCTGCCTAAACCAGTGCTGGTTGGGGCATTGCAGTTGGTATTTGCTGATGTAGTCTGTTAGTTGGTCCGCCACAATCTTCTTAAGGGCCTTGGATAGGGGGAGAGAATTGAGACTGGCCTGTAATTGGACACATTGGTTCTGTTCCCACTTTTGTGGACAGGAGTGACCAGTGCTAGCCTCCAGGTGGCCAGGAATTGTGCCAGGGTCAGGGATTTGTTGAATAGTTTCGTAATAGGCTTGATGACCACATAAAGAGTTTGAGACACCAGCTTCATGTCTACTCCATCGCTACCCATTCTGGTCCTCCTGAGCACTTTTTTTTTATGTAGAATGCTGCCTCCTTTATAATAACTCTCTTGAGGTAGAGGGTAGGGTGAGAGGTACTGGGTGCTTTGTCATCTGAGGGAACATTGGCGGGGTTCAGGTAGTCAGGAGGGAGTATTGTGCTTAGATCTGTGAAGGAAGAGTTGAAGGACTCCATGATGAGGTGTGAGTCTGTGGTAGTAGAGCCATTAATGTGGAGCAGCTGTGGGTTTCTCTTTTCTTCTTCCCCCAAGAGATTCATTATGTTTCCCCAGAACCTTTTGCTGTCACCCCAGCTTTTATCGAGCAGTTCCTTGTGGTGATCTGCTTTAGCCCTCCATATTACAATAATGCACTGGTTTCTAGCTGCCCAGTACAGCTGGTGGTCATGGTCTTCACCAGAGGCCCTGGCTTTTAACCAGAGGTTGTCCCTCTCCTTCATCATGGCTAGGAGCTCGACTGTGATCCAACAATTAGTGGTTCTCCACACTTTCCTCCTTTTTAACAGCATGTATCAGTCGTAAATGTTGTTGACTCCATCGGTGAAGTACTTCAGGTCTTAGTCCAGGTCTGGCAGTGTGTCAATGGGTGACCAGTCATGGTGGGAGAGGGCATTTTTAAGCAATCCAAACTGACCTCTTTTTCAGGATCCTGCTCTGTATAGTGTCTTGCCGGAGCATGGCCCACTGTCACTAGGCACTGTGCCCTGCACTTAGGGCTACTGCCAGTTCCACCACCCTGGTGTGACCCCAGTAGCCTATTGGGCTGGGGCTGCATGGCATTGCATTGCCATGTCATGCTGTGACCTGCAGGTCATGTCTGTGGGGGTACATAGTGGGATACAGCAGGGTCCAGGCTGCTGTAACTTGTGCCCTCCTCCGCACCCCTGTGGGCAGCTCTATGCACCTAGGAGACTGGCACGTAGTGCTGCCATGCCCCCAGCCCACCCCGGTGCATTGCTCTCTGTGTGACCAGGTGACCAGGTGCAGATCGTGTTGCGCACACCGATGGTGCATGCTGTGCAGGCTCTGCTCCATAGGTTATGGGTGTAGCGATGCCAATGTGCCAGGCTTACGTGGTGCATTGACAACGTGCATATGGCCCATTGCATGCAAACTGTTTATCCCCCACCCCCGATGCATCTAGAGATAGATAATCCTGCTCAGCATGCCTTCTTGGTGACACTCTTCAATAAATAAATGTACATAAGCGTGATGCACCACAGCTTCCTGTTAGCAACAGACTCCCAAGATCAAAGGGTGATAACACATCCCAAACAGAGTATCACCTAGGTTCTTGGGTACCATATTCAGAGGCCTGCATGCTAATGACTAAATATGGTATGCAAGGTGCTAAGGGGCCATTTGTGTACAAGTATGTACGCATTAGCAGCTCTGCACATTGCCACATGCATGGAGGCATCATGCAGAGCTTTGACCATTGCCCCCACCCTCACCCAATCCCTACAAACTCAAGTATAAATTCCTGCTATTCTAGTGGTATGCCCAACTATTCCAGTCCCTGTTGTGAAATTAAATTTCCTGTGAAGTCCTATGGCACCATCCTCCCACCCATCCCCGACGTGAATAGACATTACACTGAATCACCCTGGTAAGTCCAGTGGGACCCCTCCCACCCCTATCTCTGTTGTAAAATGATGACCCCCCTTCCCTGGCACAGTCCACCAACCATCCCCCAACCTCCATCCAGTATCTGACTCACCTGAAAAAGCTCATGGATGGGCAGGCAGAATGGTGGATGATGACTAGCACAAACCACTCTTTGTGTAACCTTGAGCAGCTCACTTAACCTCCCAGAGCTCCATTCCACCCAGCTGTAGAAATGGGTGGAAGCAGGACCAACTGGAAATGAAATGTTGCATCTCAGCTGCACTTTCCTGGGCAAACACATTGCAACAGTGACTAAAAGCAGGATCCAATTGGAAAGGAGACGCTGCATCTCAACTTGGCCATTCTTGATGAAACTATAAAACAATGAAACAAAAACATTGCTGGCTGCAACTGGCTTTTCCCAGTGCCCCCAACCCCCAACAGGCAGTAATGTTTTATGGGCTGAACACTGTTGTGAACCTGGATATCACTGGTTTAAACCCTTCTGCAGCCAGATACTGTGTAACCCTGACCAAGTTAAGGAAAATGAGGTACTGCATTTAATATGGACTATTCTGGGTAAATACATTGTAAAGCTGGGTGAAAACATGACTCCAATGGACTCAAGATGTTGCATCTTAGCTGGGCTTTCCTTAGTAAATAAATTGTAATAAATAATTAATTTTCCTTGTCAGTAAGCATAACAATTTCACTAATATACAGTAACTTGTTCAAATTAATTTACCATCCTCACTTACTAAGCATAATGATTTCTCTTATGCAACATGTAAGCAAATATTAAGGCATTTACCAGTGCTGGCCTTTGCTGTGTATCAGCCAGTATATTAAATCTAACTCAATACAGATCCCCCCATTACAGTTCCTGACTAGCATATCTGCACAGGTGGTATGGCGCTTAGTAATCAACTCCAATGTCTCCTAGTCAGTGTGCTTCCCCCTCAAATTGCATTCAAACATAACACAAGCCACTGCCAGAGCTAATTTGGATTGACTGCTTACGAGACATTAATAGTTACATGGTCTGAAACTCAGCCCTCCCATATTGATTTGGCATTTTTCATGTAACTCCACGGCAATGTTCCCGTGTAGATTACATTAGTTCCTATGGCAGCTGAATTGCTTTATTTTCCCTTATAAAATGGCAGGGTAAAATCATGTATCTGACTGGTTCTTATTTATGTGTAAAATATGGTTTACACATGGTTAAAAAAAAGGACTGCTCAGCAGTGAAGAGTCTGCAACACAGATCAATGGGCATTTGGAACACAGGCATTTCAGTTAGTCCTCTACTGCCAGAACTGATCTTCCACCACAAACATGGCTGCTACCTTTACACTGTAAAAAAACTTCAACTGGGCCCTAAAAATAAACCTACCTTAAATAAAAAATAAGACAAATGAATTAAATGTTGTTTCCCTGATTATCACACTCTCCTTACATACATAAACAAATTAGAAACATTAAGTATTGTTTATAGTTTTTCACTACAATTGATTCTTTCCTGACAGTGAAAAATCCCCCTTCTGTCTTTACCTGCTTATTGGGGAGCTCTTTTCTTTTTGCCCTGATAGTGAGATAACTGAGTCTCTGGCTGTAACAAAGGCCTTTGTTGTCTGTGTGTACGGTGTGTAGGGAGAGAAACATTCTGCCAGTGGAACTGAGCAGAATTTTGAATCCACGTATTCCGTGGTAAACATTCCATGATAACATTACATATCTTGAATGTGGAGAACAACAGAGAAAAAAAACAGGGAGAAGAAAGTAGGTAATAATACAATGACATCATCAATTACATCACTTGCAGTGGGTGGAAGGACTATTTTATCACAAATGCACACAAGTAAATCTATTTTTTTCTATATATAAACATGTTTTTCCCAATAATCAAAAGTAAAAGAAAAAGGAACCAATTTTATAAGTGCAATAAGGCACTCAGGGATGTGTGTAAAACATATTTTATACCACGTCCAGCAGCTGATGTCACTCAGCCTTTGGTCTCATGCATTACTACACCCCTGGCCATGCTGTAAAATATGTTTTACACACACCCCTTCATGCCTCATTGCTTACATAGAACCAGTGCAAGTCTATGGAACCAGTTTCTCTGTAGATGGCTCCTTTTCCATATAAACTATAGGAATCTCTGAGATCTGGCAGCCCTGGAAACACTTTACCATAGAAACATAGAAACAAAGAATTTTACGTCAGATAAGGACCATTTGGCCCATCTAGTCTTCCCATTTCCTCCTGCCTACACTATTACATCAGATCGTGCCTGATTTACAGCTCTTTCTCCTTCCCCCTTCCTTTGTAGATTCTAGGAGAAAAGGATCCGCAAGAAATGTCCCTGGAAAAAATGGCACTCAGAAAAAAGGGCATGTGGAAATAAAGGCACCACAGGAAAAAGAGGAAAAAACAGCACCATTCGAGGGAAGTGCAGATTTACTATTACAACACCACCCCACTGTGGATCACCACTCCAGTCAAATCTGAGGTAAAATACATCTCACAACATATCAAGGCATTTTTTTCCCCTGTTCCTTTTTTTTCCATGTGCACTTTTTTCCGTGTGCCGTTTTTTCTGGGGACTTTTTTGCAGAGCTTTTTGTTCTGGAGACTTTTTCTGGGTACACCGTTCCACTATGATTCCTTTGTGCTTATCCCATACATTCTTGAGCACCACCACCGTTTCTGCCCCCAACACCTCAGCTGGAAGGCTGTTCCAGGAATCCACCACTCTTTCTGTGAAGAAGTACTTCCTCTTATCTCTCCTGAATCAGCTCCCCCCTCCAGCTTCACAGCAGTTCTATCACCAAAATCAGAACTGAATCACGCAGAGTGAATGTAATACTAATCTTTAGTAAATGCAGAAAAGACTGTGCATGAACTAAAAAAGATGCTATAAGCTACACTTGCTGGCACCAAAAAGCTGTAACTTGTAAACTGACATACAAACTGAATATGCAATGCTCTGACTTAAAATATGCAGTTTGTCATTGCTTGTGTGGGGCAGTACTTGTATATCTTTTTTTTTTTAGAGAGTTTTTTTCTGGCAGAGCTGGCAGGTGACCATGGCTCCTCCCTCAGGAGAGCTCATCTCTCTGGCCCTGATCTCCCACACCAACCCTCCCTGGGAAATCCCCTGTGGGTTACCACCCTGTGACAGGGCCAAGGGTGAGGAGTGCTGGCATTCTCCCTGTCACAAATGCACTCTGCAGGTCAGGCTCTCTGCTCCCACAGTGCCAGCCTCAGAGCACAATAGTGTGAACAGGTAACAGAAACACAAAACTGGACTGTCATGTACGGTATGGGCTGCACGCCCATTGGCTCTTGCTCTGCACCAATGGGCGTGCAGCCCTACCGGGCTGTCAGTCGGCTGGCAGCGGGGCGGCAGGCGGGTGGGATGCTGCCGCCCGCCGGCTGCGGGAGGAAATGGGGTGGTGGGGCTTCGTGGTGGGTAGGGTGGGGACACTAGCCACAGGGTTATGTTCGGGGGTTTATCACACAACACCACGCGATCGGGCATTTCGTCCACTGACCACCAGGGATGTGAACGGGGGAATTATTAAACATACCGCCCACGATCGGCATTTCGGGTCCACTGGACCACCAGGGATATGTACGGGAGGAGGGTGGTGAGCCATATGATGCCCACAATCAGGCTGGTGGGGGAGTACACTATGCCCATGATCGGGCTGCAGGGTCGTGGTCCCCGACGGGCTGCTGCCTGGCAGGCGCCAGGCACAAGTCCTCGGGGATCGGCGCACCACCATGCTAATGGCATGCAAATGGATATAATCACATGCAAATGGCCCCTGTGCCTTGCATGAATTATAGCCCCATTTGCATGTCACCTTTTTGAATATCGTGATTTCGCATGGGCGCTTAATGGTACTAGCGCCACTGCAAGTTGAATTCTCCACTCTGTCAACTTGCGGTGGCGCAAGTTCCACTGCACCATGCACAGTGGCTGTGGCTGGGGGGTGATATTCAAAGGAGTTGCTCAATAGCACAACTCCTTTGAATATCGCCCAGGACACACCCCTGTGCAACTATTTTGCGCAGCTCAAGGGCTTGCGCCTATGAATGGTGCAGTTTGAATATCCAGCCCAAAGAACCATATATCCTGGCAAAATGACTCGAAGGTTCTAATTAAGACAAAAACAGGAAACCTTTAATCAGGTCTCTCTGGTCTTTTTAATTACCTCCTGGTTTCAGCCTGACACTTTGACGTTAGGTTAATTTCCTCCCACACTGAAATGGTCACACACAGACCATGTATTTATAATACAGATATCATACAATAATAATATGAGAGGGTTTTTCCTGTGACATCCCTCCCTCCTTAGACTGAACTTTGGGGGCTCTATTCCTACATGGGATGAGTTTTACAAATTCAGTTTACACCTCAAAACAACAGGACAAACCATCCACATTCTGATTGGTTGCTCTAGCCCTATGTGAGATTGTCATGTCATACCCTTGCAAGGCAAGCCTCCATCTTAATAGTCTACCATTCATTTTTCCCATTTGTGTCAGCAAAACCAGGGGGTTGTGGTCAGTTTGTACCTCAAAATTCTGCCCATATAAGTATGGCTCTAACTTTTTTAGGGCCCACACTATGGCTAGACACTCTTTTTCCACAGTAGAGTATGCCTGCTCCCTGGGAAGTAACTTTTTACTTAGGTACACAATGGGGTGATTCTTCTCTTGGTTGGATATCTGGCTCAATACTGCCCCAATACCCACATCTGAGGTGTCAGTCTGGACTATAAAGGGTCTGTTATAGTCAGGACTTGTCAACACAGGAGCACTTCAAAGTGCCTCCTTCAGTCTGGTAAAGGCTTTTTCACAGGCTGGTTCCCAGGTAATTTTCTTAGGCATCCTTTTCTTTACCATGTCAGATAGGGGAGCAGCCAGGGCACTGTAATTGGGTATAGATTTCCTATTGTACCCTGCTGTCCCCAGAAAATGCCTGTCCTGCTTCTGTGTTTCTGTACTGGGCCATGCCTTGATCGCCTCTATTTTCACTTGGTTAGGATAGAGCTGCCCCCAGCCTACAGTATGCCCGAGGTCTGCCACTTCAGCCATGGCCACCTGGCACTTCTCAGCTTTGATAGTGAGCCCAGCCCTCTGTGTCCTGCCCAGCTCTTCCCTAAGGTGGGACAGGCATTCTTCCCAGCTGGCACTAAAGATGGCAATGTCATCCAGGTACACCACGGCGTACTCCTCAGCACCTTTTAACACCTGGTTCACCAACCTTTGGAAAGTGGCTGGGGTGTTCTTCATTCCAAAAGACATTACTTTAAATTCAGATAAGCCTATTGGAGTGATGAAGGCCGACCTCTCCCTAGCTCTGGCATTTAACTCTACCTGCCAGTACCCCTTTGTCAGATCAATCGTCATAAGGTAGGTCACCCCTCCTAACTTGTCCAGGAGTTAGTCCATCCAGGGAATTGGGTGGGTCTCTGACTTTGTGACTGCATTCAGTCCATGATAGTCCACACAAAAATGAGTAGAGCCATCTGGTATGGGCACAAGGAATACTGGTGAGGCCCAGGGGCTATGGGATCTCTGGATTACCCCTAAATCCAGCATTTCCTCCACCTCCCTCATAATGTCTTTTTGGACAACCTCTGACACCCAATATGCTGTCAGCCGTATGGGCGTCTGTGTCCCTGTCTCCACGTTGTGCGTCGCTAAGGGGGTTCATCCAGGCTTGGCACTAAACAGTGGGGCAAAGTTTGCTAAAACCTCCTTTACTTCCTGGATCTTGTCTGGGGCCAGCTGGGGTGACAATCTAACTGCTTCTACAGTGAACTCCTGCCTGCTTTTTTCCAGCAAGTTCAGAAGGGGTTCTCCTTCATCTGTCCCTTCCCCAGGACTACATACTGCAAACACCATGTCAGACCTATTAGCATATGGCTTCATCATGTTGACATGGTACATGCTTTCTGTATGTCTTCTGTCAGTTAACTCTATGATATAGTTCACGTCTTTTACCTTTCCAACTACTTTGCACGGTCCTGCCCACTCAGTCTGAAGCTTGTCTTTCCAGACCGGAATGAGGACCATGACTTCCTGACCCACCATGTATGAGCGAGCTCTGGCTCTGTGGTTGTACCACACTTTTTGTTTTTGTTGGGCAGCTGCCAGGCTGCTCTGGGCTGTCCCCATAACCTCCTTCAGCCTTTCCCTAAACCGAAGGACATAATCCACTATGGGAGTTCCCTGGGTGGCGTGTTTGCCTTCCCAGTCCTCCCGGATCAAATCTAGGGACCCACGTACCCAGCTTCCATGTAAGCGCTTGAAGGGGGAAAACCCTGTCAACTCTTGGGGCACCTCCCTGTATGCAAACAACAGGTGGGGAAGGTATTTCTCCCAGTCCCTCCCATGCTGTCCTGCAAATGCTTGGAGCATTGACTTCAGGGTGCCAATAAATCTTTCCACAAGCCCATTGACTTGTGGGTGATAAGGTATTGTGCATCTCTGCACCACCCCACACTTCTCCCACAAACATTTCATCAGGTCTGACATGAAGGAACCCCCTCAATCAGTGATAACCTCCTGCGGAAATCCAGTATGGGAGAAAATCCCAAGTAAGGCATCTGCCACTTTGTCTGTCCTCAGAGAGGATAGGGCGACTGCCTCTGGGTCCCGGGTGGTATAATCCACTACAGTAAGAATGAACCTCATCCCGGAGGAGCTGGGGGTATTTAAAGGCCCCACAATATCCATTCCCACCCTCTGGAATGGCTTCTCCAATATGGGAAATGGAATTAGGGCAGATTGGGTTTTCTTACCAGCCTTCCCTATTTCTTGGCACCGGTGACAAGAACTGCAATACTGCTTTACCTGCTGGGTGAAGTTGGGCCAATAGAAATTCTGGACCAACTGCTGTGTAGTGCATGAGATTCCCAAATGAGCAGACAAGGGAATATCATGTGCAATCTTGAACAACTGCTCATGGTACCCCAGGGAATGACAAGCTGCCTGCCTATCACCCCTCCCTCTGTCTTTACAGCCTGAGTATACATCAGTCCATTCTCCAAATAAACCTTATGTTTACCGTCACCTCCCTGTGTTCCATCAGAGTCTGCCAAAGCCCTCAGCTTCTCTAAAATAGGATCACTTTTCTGAGCAGCGGCAAACTCCTGACACATTCCCATAACGTGGGACAGGTCCCCTTCAGTACCTAAACTAGTGTCCCTAGCTCTAGCATCAAGGCACTCGGGATCACTGCCATCCCTAACCCTCTGACAATGGGTCACCACTTCTTCCTCGGAGTAACCCTCCATAGCTGTTTGATTAACTGCTACTGGGGAAATTTCTACCCCCTTTCATTAGTCTCCATAGCAGGAGACACAGGCTGGGGAAGCAGCCTCCCAGTGATTTCCACAGTGGCTTCTACGGGGTCCAGGGAACTACAATTTTCACTTGCCACTTGGCTACGGGTAACTGCACACCCTATCCCCTGTTTGAGATTGTTGCCGAGGATTACATCAACTGCTAAAGTTTCTGCTATGGCGACCTGTTGCACAGTTCCCCCTGTCTCACCTCAGTCTAGGAGAATACTAGCAAGTGCCAATGTTTTCTCCTCCCCAGTGAACCCTTGTACAGTTATAAATTTATTGGGTATAAGCTGGCCAGGCTCTACCAGATCCCCTTTTACCAATGTCAGGGATGCCCCTGTATCTCTTAACCCTTGTGTCTGTACACCATTCACAGTGACTGGGTTCAAGTTTCAAGTTCAAGTTTATTGCAGGAAAACTCCATTGAGCAAGCTCATTCACAAGGAGGTCCTGTGACATAAACACTTAAAGTACAAACACAGATAGGTAATAACAATATATACATGAAATACACGTTACATGATGCAGGCTGGATATACATACAAGGGTACCACACAGGGTGACCACAGGTGGTAAACATTGATATGAGACAGGGAAGCTACTTATAGGTCGCATACTGATAAATGAAACATGATGACTGGTGTGATTTGATTTAATCAAATCAAATCAAATCAAATATACAGTATTTTGGCAGCTAGAACAAACAACAGACTACAACTGATATGAGAGGGAGGAGAGATTTAATAGAGTAGCAGTGGAGCGTAAGCAAAGATAAAGCCAGGAGTAGAAGGGAAAGGGAAAGCAGTTAATATGACAAATCAATTATACCTTACCAGTGGATAAATATGGCACACATGGGGAAGGAAGAAACTTAATGACAGTTACAGGTGTCTTTTATTTTGGCTGAACTTAGCGATTTGTAGAAGTTTATTGAAACTGTGCTAGTTAGTTTCAAGTACGGTTTGTAATTGGTTCCAAATGGAGGAAGGGCATATGCAATACACGTTTACCAAAGGAAGTCTGCGTCCTTGGTATGTCAAGCATAATAAAGTCAGATTTTCTTAACGAGTATGCACTATGTGAGATACTAATAAGGGAAGAGAGATAGCTTGGCAATTTCTGCAGGAGCAGTTTAAGAGTCCATAGCCCAGCATGGAGCAGGCGTCTAGTAGTAAGGGATGTCCAACCAACAGCTGCATATAAGTCACAGTGGTGCGAACGGTAAGGGGAGTTGGTAATGAACCGTAACGCACGGTGATAAAGGATGTCCAGTTTACTTAGATTTGCAAGAGTGGTGGAGGAATAGATTACATCGCCATAGTCGAGTAGGGGGAGAAAAGTGGCCTGTACAAGCTTGTTTCGAGTTTCAAGGGGGAAAAGGGGCCTATTTCTGTAGAAGAAACCTAACCTTGCTTTTAACCTTCTAGAGACATCTTCGATGTGGTCACTGAAAGATAATTTATTGTCGATCCAGATACCTAGATATTTAAATTTGGTTACAACT
Organism: Neoceratodus forsteri; assembly: GCA_016271365.2. Classification (NCBI taxonomy): domain Eukaryota; kingdom Metazoa; phylum Chordata; order Ceratodontiformes; family Ceratodontidae; genus Neoceratodus; species Neoceratodus forsteri. The sequence goes on along the minus strand of CM028129.1, from coordinate 1,394,836,842 downwards.
TCCAGAGGCTCGTTTAGCGTGGTGACAATGAAGTCTTGGGCAAGAGTATTGGGGGGGCCTGAGACAGCACTGCAGGAGAATATCATCGCTTTAGTCTTCTTGGCATTAAGCAGAAGCTTTGCCTTTATTAAATTATGCTCAAGTTGTGCGAAGTCTGCTTGAAGCACTCCCTTGACTTCAGATAACGATGAGCCAGAAGTATACAACACAGTATCATCTGCAAAAAAGTGCAGATTGGACGTAGATATGTTAGCATCTAAGTCATTGATGTATAGAGAAAACAAGATAGGGCCTAAGATGGATCTTTGGGGGACTCCTCTTGCAACTGGCAAGGCAGCAGAAAAAAAGCCTTCTGCCTTTACTTTTTGGATTCTTCCAGTTAGGTAGCTAGAGAACCACTGGGTGGTATGGTATGTGGCACCCAACTTTGCAAGGCAATTGACTAATAGTTTGTGATCAACAGTATCAAAAGCTTTGCTGAGGTCCAAAAGACTGCACCAGTTACCTTCTTAGCATCTATAGCAGAGATCCAATCATTGGTTACTTTTGCAGTGCAGTGATTGTGCTATGATTAGCTGGAAGCCAGACTGAGCTGGGTTAATGAGAGAGAAGGTTTCAAGTGAGATTTTAACTGAATATGGATCAGTTTTCGAGAACTTTAGAAAGGATAGGCAATGTGGAGATAGGCCTATAGTTGTTTACATCGCATGGGTCACCAGATTTAAATAGAGGGAGGATATGTGCTGATTTCAAGCAGGACTGCACAGCAGCAGATGTAATGGAAAGATTGAAGATGTGGAGAATTGGGGCAGTGAGATGGGCATAGCCTGACCTTAGGAAAAAGGGTTCCAAGCCATTGTCCCCTGCACTTTTTGGTGTCTAAGTTAAGAAGAGAATCTTCTACTTCTATAAGTTATCTTGCGAGTTGGAAGGGACTGGTCCAGGACTAGATGTGGCTGGAGGGGTATGCTGGCTCACCCAGCACCAGCATAAGGTGTGAGTCAAAGCTAATCCAGCTGTGGCAAAGTGGAGTTAGTTCCTCCAGGATTAGGGACTTGTTTCCACAATCTTGCCACTTGCGACTATCTTTGTTGGGACAGAGGGGGCCATGGGCTGTCCTTTTATAGCTTTGATAGTCTTCCATATTTTATGAGGGTTACCTTTAGCTTGTTCGAGAGTAGAAATATAATAGTTAGCTTTAGCAGAGCGAAGTTTTTTTACACAGTTATTCCTGGCTGTTCTAAAGGCCTGCCAATCCAAAGATTCTTTGGAATGTCTAGCTTTAGCCCAGAGCTTATCTCGAGCTATAAGGGCTGCCTTGAGAGCCGAGGTGAACCAGGGATCGGAATTGTTCCGTACCCTTACTTTGATGAAAGGGCATGCTTATTTATTATTGTAGTGAGTTTGTCATTATGATGCAAGCTGCCTTGTTGACATCTTTGGCTAGGTAAAGATCTTGCCATCTGATCATGCTCAGGTCAGATAAAAAGTTTACTGCACTGAATTTGCGAAAGGATCTTTTTGTTATAAAGATGGGTTGCAGCCGGGCCTTAATTTAAGATCTTATGCAAGCAACAATTCCATGATCGCTCATGTCATTGTGAAACACTGCCAAATGAGATATTTTGTGTGGATGGGTGGTTAGTAACACATCTAGAATGGAACTGTTGGCAGTATTTAGAGTGTTGTTCTCAGTAGGTTCTCTGACTAATTGCCCAAGACCTAGCTTGTCACAAAGGGATTTGAGGCCATGTGATTTAGGTGACAGCCAGTCCATATTTAGATCTCCTAGAAATATTGTTTCAGTTTTACATCTGCGAACATGGATTTCAAAAGATTAAGGACTTCATCACCACCAGACGGGGTCTATAGCCACCTAGGATAGTGATACATTCCGAGGAGGGAGATGAAGGCTCAGCTAAACTAACTCAAATTCCTTGGCTAGAGATTTGCAACTAATATTGGTGACCAAGTACTTAGATTTGGCATAGATAACCACACCCCGCTCTAGACTCTCTATCTGCTCTAAATAAATTGTAGCCCTGCAGTGATATTTGTTGATCAGTGTTCATCTTTTTAACCACGACTCAGTAATTATGATAAGGTCTGGGTTACGTTGCAGCCCAGGCTTGCAGCTATACAAGTTTTTAGGCAGGCTTAAAATGTTGACCATCATCATTTTGAGACCTGTGGCCTCAGCAAAATTGATGGGCGAGGTAAGTTGTGGGGGGCAGGGTTGAGCTCCACATTTCCTGAGCAGAAAAGAAGCAGAAGTATAACTTTCTTTAAGGAGCTTATAAGAATGGAGACTGCTTTTTATTTCTTTGCGCAACCTATATCGTGTTGCTAAGAGGCGCCTAATGTAATGACAGTTGATTGTGATCAATGTAAGTGCTTGGGTAGACATAGGTGAGGATAGTAGCAAAGGGGTGTAGGCTAACCGGGGGGAATAGGCTAAAAGGGGAGAGGAGAATGACAGAGTGTCTGCACGGTAGACTGTTATAACATTAGGTATTAATAAGGTACATTGGAGAACTGAATTGCATTGAGGTACTTCGAATTGCACTGTTTTGCTGAAAACTCTGCACCTTAGGAGCAATAAAAACACAATAAGGAGAGCCATGGTCACAGATTGAGTGGTCTCGTGATTTGTATTAGTGCAATATTTTCTAGGCAAGAAATTTGCCCACCTAGGTACCCATTTAAAACCTATATGAGAAAATACAGCAGAAAGGGGAACAAGGAGATCAGGAGCAGCTTAGTGGCCATCCACCCTTCAGACTCAAGTCCCCTTGTAGCAGAACCGGGAAAGAAGTAGAATGATAATGCAGGCTATATTGCCCACGAAAGAATACAGTGATTTATGTAGAAGACCAAGAATCCCTCTAGTGGCAGGTCTGTATAACCTGCTAATGGAAAACTAGCCACTAAAAAAAAAAAAAAAAAAAAAAAAGGTAGTTAGACTTATCGGCACCAAGACAGAGTGCTTGGATGGGGGGGCGCTGCAGGAATAGCAGTCAGACAGAAGAGGTGTAAGCAATTTAAAACAGTAGCAGAAATTACAATCCAGCTAATACAGTAGAAAAACTCCTAATAACACAGTAGAAATGTGCTTAGTTCTATGGAAAGTCTAACAAAGTGCCAGGTGTCTATAGCAGGGGAAAACTCCTGCCAATCAGAGTGGGTTTGCTGGAAGCACCCGTGTTCTGATTGGCTGCGCTGTCCCGTACCTTCCAAGGAGCTGCAGGCGGGTGTCCTGGTCTTGGTCGGTGGCTGGCTGGGTGCCGGCCGACCGTGGGTGAGCTGGAACTGCCCTCTTCAGGGACAAGCAGCTAGAGAGAGGAAGACAGAGTAGGTCTTAAATAGCATAGAGGTAAAGGGGGTTAGATTTGAGCAGTTTAGTAAGACAAAAGGTAGTTAGACTTATCGGAGCCAAGGCAGAGTGCTTGGATGGGGGCGCTGCAGGAATAGCAGTCAGACAGAAGAGGTGTAAGCAATTTAAAACAGTAGTAGAAATTACAATCCAGCTAATACAGTAGAAAAACTCCTATAACACAGTAGAAATGTGCTTAGTTCTATGGAAAGTCTAACAAAGTGCCAGGTGTCTATAGCAGGGGAAAACTCCTGCCAATCAGAGTGGGTTTGCTGGAAGCACCCGTGTTCTGATTGGCTGAGCTGTCCCGTACCTTCCACGTGGGTGCACGTGTTCCCTCATATTTACCGGCATGCTTTCAGGGACACACAAACAACCCACTTCTTTCCTAGCACCACTTTGCGTATGGCTTGTCCTTTTGGGACACTGTCTGGCAATATGCCCAGTTTCTTTACAAACCCAGCATTTATTTCTTTTCTCAGAAAAACCTTTTCTTTGAAACCTGAGGCTAGCTGGTTTCAGTGGAGGCAATGAGGGTTTTAGCTGCCCTGAAGGTGTGCTTTTCCCTTTCTGCACTGTCACCCCTGCCCCATTTGCTCTCAGAGCAGGTCTGCTCTTGGCATAGCGGTCCAAGAGTTCAGCAGCCTCTTGCACTGTTTTGGGATCTCAGTCCTTCAGCCAGGTTTTCAGCTCTGCTGGGCATGCCCCAAAAAACTGCTCTAACAATATAACATTTTCAATTTTAGTTACAGAGTTGGCTTCAATTCCTTCCCACCAACTTTTTAAAAACTGACGTTGATTCTTCTGAGCTTATGAAATTTAGCTCTGTATGTTTCTGCAGTTAAATCAAACTTTTTTAAAAGTGCAGCTTTAAGTTTGCTGTAATCATTACTGTCCTCATTGTCAATTTGACCCAATGCATCCCGAGCTTTCCCGGTAAGTAGCGGGGATAGCTGGAAGCTCCAGGACCCTCTAGAAATATTTGCCTGAATACAAACTTTTTCAAAGGAATTTAAAAAAGCATCCATATCCTCCCCCTCTTTAAATTCAGCTATCAATTTGGAATTTAATTTGTAACCTAGTCCTGTAGTTCCAGTTAAACCCAAGCCACTTACCTGCTTTGTGCTGGTGGTTAGATTCGTAGCTTCTCCAGTTCATGTTGCCTCTGGCACTCGTGCTCTTCACAGTCATCCTTTCACTGTTCTCACTCCCTCTTCTCCTCTGTGGCTCACTGTTCTCACTCCCTCTTCTCCTCTGCAGCTTGCTGCTCTGGCTTCTCTTCTCTCTGGAAATCCAGCTCCATGCTGCGCAACTCAATCTGCAGCTTGATCACTTCTGGCTCCAGAATACTGGTGACCTTACCCAGTTGCTGTGGCCCTTGGCTTGCACTGGCCCTGCTGTCATCCTCACCATATCTTGATACTGCACTGGCCGCTGGCCCCTCCACACCCAAGGTTTGGTCCTTTCCAGTCATGGACTGTGACTCAATGCTCTGGCCATCGGTGGCTATCAGAGCATCTATGTGGGTTTGCTTATTGGCTTTCCCCTCATATTGGACTCCTGTGTCCTGGCATAACTGCCTCAAGTAGTCTGCAGTTTACCCGCTGTAGTTGGAAGCCATCTTCTTCCCTAACTATGGCTACTCTAACTTGCACTTGAAAACAAAAAAAAAAAACAGGTAGGAACTTTGACTGTAAGCACAATGATAGGGTTCTGTTTTCTTTTTTTTTAAGAATCACTGCATTATTTTGCATGTGAGCTGTACAGTATTAAGCTGACATACTGAACTGCTAAAGCTTGTGTTACCAATTACTTTTTATCACACCGCTGCCAACCAAATCTGTCACAAATGCACTCCACAGGTCAGGCCCTCTGCTCCTACAGTGCCAACCTCAGAGTGCAATAGTGTGAACAGGTAACAGACAGGGTAACCCTACTGTCTGTTTTGGGGTATGAATCACCTGTTAGCCTCATGTTCTGGGGGGATTCAGACTGTGAACCTTATGCTAGCATACCCAATTATAGGCTCAGATATGTACTCTCTTTGGGACTGCAGTACAATCTTTCACCAGGGGCACCAAGTCAGGTCTCTAAAATGAACCCTTAAAACTCTATAAGAGACCTTAGGTATATACTTACCTTCTTTGCCAAGCTCAGTAACACCATCAAGCTGTTGAACAGTTGTCAGACTTAACCACCTATATGTCACATACAAAAAGAACTGACAGACACCCAGGCAGTCTTTCAAAGAAAATGTTCTTTACTAAAAACTGCAAAACAAGTGAGATAAAATACAGAACAAATATCAAAGAGTAAAAGTCATTTAAAATAAACAGGAAGTTACAGACAAAACACTTCTACCACAAAAGGCTTAAATTTCTTTCTAAGTATTACTTTTCTAAATGCGTTTTAAAGTTAGAGAGATGTTACCCTCTTCTTTCAGAGCCCATGAGATATGCACACATTTCAGACACACTGATACATTTTCAACTCTATCTCCCCACCCCCTTTTGGATGAGGTCAGCAGGATCCTCACTTAGTGTTAATTCACATAATTTCTACCAGGAGGCATTTTAATAAATGTGAACATCAGCAGAAAAAAATATTTCCTAAATATGACATCCTTTCCTTAAACATTTCTCTTTCATCTTATTGTGGTTCCTGTTCCCAAGTCAGATCAAATGATTTACAACCTTTAACACACTGTTGTTACCAGATATGTCTTCCTAAAGGAATCATAAAACTTTATGAGTCCTATATCCTGGCAAAATGGCTCAAAGGTTCTAATTAAGACAAAAACAGGAAACCTTTAATCAGGTCTCTCTGGTCTTTTTAATTACCTCCTGGTTTCAGCCTCACACTTTGATGTTAGGCCAATTTCCTCCCACACTGAAATGGTCATACACAGACCATGTATTTATAATACAGATATCATACAGTAATAATATGAGAGGGTTTTTCCCGTGACACTCCTCACCCCTGGGTAGTCAACATCCAGACCCGGTGCAGGTGCAGTCGGGGCAATCATGGATCCTGCCAGCTCCATTTTCATGTTTTATGCCCATGCCCCCTACCCGTCTGATGTTGGCATTGGTGACGTGCCATCTGACCCATATCCCCCTCCAGCCATCTCTAGAGGTTGATCAGTGGGTGGGAAGACAATCCCACCCTCCCCCAAGAGAGGAGAGTAGTCCTCTAGACACTCAATCCTCTCTCCCCCTGCCATTCCCAGGTGACCCTGACTCATTCCTGAACCTGGGTCACTGGTGTAGGGTGAGGTGTGGTGTCCAGCACCTCAACTCTCAGTGCCACAGGGCCAGCTAGGACTTTGGGTGGCTTTGACCACTCATGAGTTATTGTTCTGCCCTTCTCACACATAATGATAAACTGCATATTATACAGTGGGTCCAGGATTCTGCCATGGTAAATCCTGGCATAACCCATACAAAAGGTGCCAGTCTGCCTCATGTAGCACCCCACCTTTTGAAATCACTCCAACAACTGAAAAAAGATTCCACCCTATTGGTTTCTCCGCACACCATGACAGAGAACCACAACAAAGTAAACTTCCTTAAAAAACACAAATTAGAGTAAGTCCCCCCCCTATTTTGGGGCTTACCTGAGCTAATTCCTCACCCCGTCTTCAGATATCTTCACCCTCCAGTCCCAGGACTGTCTAAGATGGAGACCGGAAGGGCAGTCACAGCAGGTCTCCACAGTAGCTCGGCATCTCTGACCTTGGGCCCTCTCCACTGTTTCAGAGGATGAGGCAGAGGCCATAATAAACACAAACTGCAGCAACTTAGTTCCCCTGTCCCACAAGCTGAAGAGGGCTGGGGAAGAATTGCTATGAAGCATGGAAGCTGCGCATACTCTCAGCACAGAATAAAATGAAGCTAGTGCTCTGTACTACAAATTGCCCAGAACAAACTTCAGGAGCCTGTCCCAGCTCATAAAACACAAACAGAGCTAGGACACAGTGAAGTGGCAACATCAGGCACATTGCTGAAGTTTTCCTGTCCCCATAGAAAGAATCAGGACCAGGAATAACAAAACAGTACTGCGCATGTGCAGTAACACCACCCAGGACTATTCTTTTCTGGTGCAGCAATAAATTAAATAAAAAATAATTAAAAATACCAAAAAAAAAAACCTCTTTTTCTTTATCTTTTTTTTTTAAATGTATTTATTTATTTGCTTTTGGTAACTGGGTAAGTGCATTAGACAGGATTGTCTATGTTCAGGCATGACCTAGGATCTTACAGCTCAAACAGGTTACAAACAATAGTACAGGGAAGAGCTGATACAATGCAGTACATAAAGAGATCAACAACCTTGCATGACAGTAGAATTACTTAGCATGAAAATTATGGTATACATAGCATAAGCATTACTGTACAGAAGAGATAAAAACAGCTTGCAGAGATCAGTAACATATGTGTATAACAGCAGTGCTGGTGGCATAGGACAGGAAGGGGATAGTAGTGCAATGGCAAGTAAAGAGGTATGTTCCATGAACTAGAGCAAGTAAAGAGGTGCAATACATGAACTAAAGACATTTACAGGCATCTATGGAGGTGAGGTAATTAAAGAGTGCATGCTTGAAGGCAGGGTGAGAACTGGAGTTTCTAAGGAAAAATGGAAGGGAGTTCCAGACTTTGGGAGAGTAGATGGAGAAGGCAAGTTAACCCATTTTGGTGGAGCAATTAGGGACAGTAACCAGAGCTGAAGTCGAGGACCGGTGGAGTAGGGGGCAGTCAACTGGGCTGAACATGGCTGCAAGGGAGGAGGGAGAGAAGAACGACTGATATTGTCCATTAGGCAGCCTATGGAATATAAACGACGGGAGGAGGGGGATAACCAGCAGAGGTCAGAGTAAAGTGCACAGCGGTGTTTAAGATGATGGGCAGACAAGGCAAATCTGCAAACATTGTTATAGGCAATATCCCATGCTTGAAGGACATTTGCCTGCACTAGAGCAAAGACCGGCAGTGCATAGCAAAGACCAGGGAGCAAAAGTCCTTGGGTGATGGAGATCCTAGTGGCAGTGGTGAGGATGTGGTGGACATGATAAGCCAACCCAAATTTGGCATTGTCAGACTTGCATACCGCATTGACCTGGAGAGAGAAACTGAGACACAGATCCAGAGTGACCCCTAAGTATCTGAGGGAGTCAGTAACTTGTACTGGGGAGCCATTGAGATAAGAGACCAGAAATGAGGGGTTTAAGGCACTGAACTTCCTTTGGGACCCGAAGAGCATGGCCTGAGTCTTGGCAACATTTAATACAAGGTGGTGTGACGTGAACCGAATTTGGAGTCATTACAGGTTGGAAGAGAGGTGGGAATTAATGTCAGAGATGGAGCTAGAGGAGGTATAGAGGACCAAGTCATCAGCATAGAGTGAGGTGTGACAGTGGGTGGGAATGGTAGGTAGATTGTTTATAAATATAGAAAGGAGCAGGGGCCCAAGGATGAAACCTTGTGGAACACCAGTGGATAGAGGGGCAGGGGAGGAAAGGACTCTAAGGTAGGAGACAGACTGGGTGCGATTGTGCAAGTACCTGGAGAACCAGGCAATAGTGGACTGGGAGGCACCAAGTGAACCTAGCTGGTGCAAGAGCAGTGAATGGCTGACTGAGTTGAAAACCTTCAATAAGTCAATAAAAACAGCCCCTGTAAGTTGGCCTCTATCCATGGTGGATGAGGTGTCATTAGTGAATTGAGCTAGGGCAGTCATGGTGCTATGGCCTAGTCTGAAGCTGTGCTGAGCAGGAGATAACAGGTCATAGTTGGCTGCAAAGTCTGACACCTGATGATGAGTAAGTTTCTCCAGAAGTTTACTAAGGGCAGACAGGAGTGCTATAGGGTGATAGTTCACTGGGTTTTTAGGGTCACCCTTTTTAAAGATAGGTATAGCCCTGGCTTGTTTCTAGGAGCAGGGCATGGTGCCAGAGCTAATGGAAAGGTTGAAGAGGCAGAAGATGGGGTGGCAAGAATGAAAGCAACAAGTCTGAGAATTCTAGGTTCCAGACCATCAGGACCAGCGCTTCCATGAGGAGACATAGTGTTGAGGATCCATAGGACATCAGTTCTAGAGACAGGGCTGAGAATAAGGGGGGATGGGGCAGAGAGAGGCCTGTGGAGGGAGGGACAGAAGGAATGGCTGTGTTGGAGGTTGAGGAAGAATGGGAGGTAAAGAGTGAGTTAAAGGCATTGGCTATGGTGTTGGGGTTGTTATAAGAGACATTGTCAAGTAGCATGTCATGCGGAGCTTGAGAAGCACTGTGACCCAGAATGTAGTTGATATGTGCCCAGTACCTTTCCGGGTAACTGGCAGAGGCATGGAGAAGACCTCTATAGTAATTACTTTTGGCAGTGCGGATTGCTTTCTTGCATGAGTTCCTAAGGGAGTGATAGGCAACAAAGTTGGAAAGAAGGGAAGAGGCTTTCCACTTGGCCCAGAGCTTGTCATGAGATTTAAGCAAGTGGAGAAGGGGGCTGGTCAACCATTTGGTGGGAAGGCCCCTAACCCTGTGCCTAATGTAAGGAATGTGCTTGGACTGCAGTGAGTGCAATGTGTTGGAGAAATACTCCACTGCGAGGTCAGTGTTGTCTGAGGTGAAAAGGGGAGACTAATCAACCTGCTGGAGATCGGGTAGAAAAGCCAAGGGATCAAAGGCAGAGAAGTTGGCCATGGAGATAATTTTAGGCAGGTATGAAGGGGGACAGGCATCCCAGACATAGGTTACAGGAGAATGGTTGCTAATGGAGTCAGGCAACACAGTAACTAAGGAGATCCTGTCTGGCCTATTGGTGAAGACCCAGTCAAGCAAGGTGTGGCCAGTATCACTGCTGGAGTGCCTGGTAGGTTCAGTGACAAGCTGAGTTAGATTGGCTTTGGCCATGTTAGTGTTGAGGATAGGGGAGCGTGGGCCAAGCCAATCCTGACTGAAGTCACCTAGGCAAAGTACTTCATTGTTTTTGATGGCATTGGGTAGAAATTCCAGAAATTCCTCAAATCCTCATTTACTGGATACAGGAGGAATGCTGGCATATACAATGTGCAGTTTCTTGGTATTACCTAATAGAAGCAGGGCATGAAGCACCATGCAGGATGCAAGTGAGGGGCAAAATTGAAGGGTCAGGTTTTGGTGGGACTTAGAAAAAAATGTCAGGTGACCACCCCTTTTGGATGAGTCCCGATCAACCTGAATCATACTGTAGCAGGGGACGGCACACAGAGAGTCAGGGAGAGAAGGTCTAAATCAAGATTACGTTTTTCCTAGGAGGTCAAGCTGATGGGTGGCAGCCTAAGCCACAAGGTTGGCATGATTTGTCACAAGGCTTCTTATGCTTAGTTGAGCAATCTTGAGGCAACTGGGCTGGGGCCCAACAGAAAAACTAGCCTGAAGGGGTGGGAGCCTAAATGCCACTGGGCTTGGGTTGGTCTGTCACCTGAAAGTGATAAAGAGAGGGTCATAATCCATGTAGCCACAACCAGGAAGGCAAAGGTGATCCTTGCTTGAGTGGTACGTTTAGATCAGATAAGGTACCTGCAGAGGTAGAAGCACAGTTTAGGGTATGGATATGGGGCAGTGACAGGGGGGCGCTGAAGAAGAGGCAGCAAGTTGGAGAATGAAAAGTCTGTCAGATTGGTTACAGGACCAAAGGGAATGATAAGTTGAGGGGTAAAGTGGTCCAGTGTGATAATACAGCAGATAGGGGTCAGGAAGGCTGGGAAATAGGGGAAATTCTGCATGATGAACTGAGAGATCAGGTAAGATGGGAAAGGACAAAGGAGGGCAGAGAGAGAGAGAGAGAGACTGCTGAAGGGCAGGGGACTGAGAATAGTAGTGGAGGTCAAATTTCATAGAGATTGATCCCACCTCCTAACTGCAGGGATTAGTCAGTAATACCAGTGGGTGGGGCAAAGGTGTATTTAATAAAGGCAGGAGGTAGGGGTGCACAGTAATAAGGAGGGACATTGTATAATCAGAATAAATCACTTCAGGGTGTGGGTTATGCTGGGATTTACCCACTTCTGGTGCGGTTTACTCACTCGGACTGTGGCCTCAGGAACAAACCACACAAGGCATGGGTAAATCCCAACATGGCCCACACCCTGTTGTGGTTTATTGCTTAATTTTGAGTCAGGTCATCAAATATCTCCTATATGCTCATAAACAACTCCTTTACAGTATCCAGTGGTAATAGCGATCGTACATGGGTGACCGTCAAAATGGTGACACATACTATGGTGCTATTATCATGGGTGACCTGCCAGGGTAGTGAGGACTGTGACTGTGATGGAAGGGAAGGGTGAGCAGAAAAGGAAAATAGCAAGGGGAAGGAGAGGGATAGGGAAGAGGGTTATTACCCCCTAGTATGTCTACTCCTCCAAGCCAACCATGTGGTGTGGTGTGGTGTGCTGTGGTGTGGTGGGTAGGGAGGTTGGCCCCGATGGAGCAGGTCCTGGGTTCAGGGCTGGGGGCAAGGAAGAGTTTTTTTGTTCCTGTGGCTGTGGGACTTACATTTTTTTTGTAAAACCGGGCTGTGCCTCCTCTCCGTCATGTAACCCCCCCTGGAGTTGATAATCCATAATCAAGGGAGTGCAAGGGGGGGGCAAAGACACCCCACAAAGAGGGGCACGGAGGAGTGCAGCCTCCCCCGCAAACACACAATCTGTTGTGTGTGCCCGGTCACCTGCAAGTGTACATCGCAGAATTGCTTTTTGGTAATATTCACTCTCCATAATAGCGATCGCTGTAGCATGTTTGCTATTATGACATGAAACCCTAATTTACAACCTGTTTTATAGACAGGAAAATAATAGCTAGGGCACAATGAGTATCCCTCGATTTTACAAAAAGAGACATTTTTTATTTCCTTTTGGACAACTACCGAAGATAGAAAGAAGAGACCTCACGTTATCATCTCTTCTGAGGAAGGAACTCAGAGGTGTGTGTGGTATCAACTGTGCTCTAATTACAGCAACTGAAAAGTATGTGTATTTCAACCTGCCTTCGGGCATGATTTCTTTCAAGGGAATATTAGTCAGTGGATTCATTCTGCTTTTGAATTATTATTATTTTAAAAATCGCTGTCAGCCAATCACAACACAAAGCTACTTTCACATTGTTCTCTGATGACAGGACAGTAGACTCAGTGATGACACTGTATGCTAATCTCTGATCTGATTGGGTAAGACTAGCACTACAGCTTGTCTGTGAAAAAACGCTGAACATTTCCAGTTTTCTCACAGATTTGCTGCAGTGCTAGAGAAAGAGCAATTTTAGCTCTGTTTGAAATTGTTTTTTTTGTTAGTGTAATGGTGATAACACTGGGGTTTTACCTATTAACAACCAGACTAGAGTGTTAATAAACTCTGAGGTTATATTCACCTTGGTCTGGTTATTACATCATAAACCCCAGCCACTATACCTGTAGCTCCTGTCTTACAGGTGTGGTACATCCAAGTATCTCTTGCAGTGGGCTGGAACCTTTGGGTCTTGGAACAGATGGCCCCAGGGTCACAGAGTGTTACCCAGAGTCCATTTAAGTAGCACAGTGCTTCTACCTAGCAGGGGCTTCCCACAAGGAAACTAAAACTAGTGTACTGCCCCCGCCCACCCAGCACAAGAAGACTGACACAGTTTAAGTTCACTAAACTTAACTCTATAACACGATAACTGTTAAACAGGCAATAAATGCAGAGAAGCAATATATGCAACTTAAATAAGAATGCAGGGTTCCCTTTAGTGGGTAGATACAAAGTACAAAGGGAAAGGTCATGTAAATAGTAATTACAATTAATAGGCTCTGTGCCCTATGCCTGTGCATCACATATCCATGTTGTGTGGCAGTAGCAGATCCTGTTTTTCACAATGGGGATGCTGGGGTGGTGTGCATACTTGATAACACAATTTTTTTAATGGTTTTTAATCCTTTATATTGTCTGCTATAATGTTTTTATTTATGTTTTTGACAGCAATACAAATGTAATCTATAGTTTTAAATATAAACTTTATACAATCAATTAGATTTCTTCAACAAAGTGAAATGCAGCAGCAGCAAGCAAGTAAATTTTTTTGAAATACAGAATGCTTTATTTATTTGCCACATTCGGCCTGAAAAGGCCTTTTTAAAACATAAAAGTAAGCTATAATGGGGGGTGCAGCTGCACCCTTCGCCACACCCTAGATCTGCCACTGTGTGTAGGCACCACTAAGTAACAAATCTACGCACTGTGTGTTTGACCTGACCCCAATGTCATGCACAAAAGGGATGCACCCTCCTTAAATACACCAGATCCTGGCCACAGGTAGAGCCTCATGCCTGCTCATAGCCAGAGTGACTGGGGTGGGGCTGGACAGTCCACTATTCATGACAGTGCAAAATGCCCCTGGAGGGGGCGCAGGCTACACCTGCAGGCACCCTACTGTAGCATATACTTGCCCCATCTATGCAGTAGCTGGAAAAATGACTATCCCCAGACTGCAGTCTCCAGCCCTTCTGACATGCTACAAGGGCTGCGAGTCACCAGCCAGCACTTGCCCATAGTGCATGAGCCCCACTTGCTACTGAAGTATACTGGTACCCAGAATCCCCTGTGCCATGCAGGGGATCTTACTGCTGGTGAGACAGGCATCAATTTGGATGCTTACCAGCATCCTATGCCCTGCTCTCATCCCACTCCCTGTCCATGCTATGCTCCTATGTACCTATGGGGGGGCAAGGATCAGCAGCTAGTGTTTGTGCACATAACATGGTGCACACCTGTTCAGGGGTGCAGAAGCCTGTAGCATGTACTCAGCCCACCTTGGTGCATAGAGCCCTATATGTTCTTGTTGTCAGCAACAGAAATGAGATTTGAGTCCTGCCACACAGCAATCCCAGCTTTTCCCCTCAGTCCCACAATGTCCTTTCACCTATTGGTGCATCAGTAAACATAAAGTCTGTGTATGCATGTTCTTGAATGGGCTAAGTGCAGGCCTGTGACATAGGTGATGGGAATGAATAGGATGGGATACTGTAACTGAAACACAGATCCCCAAATCAAACACAAATTATGTCCCAAAGTTCCTGGAGAAATTCCCCCCAAGGGAATTTAAAATAACAATATGCAAATGCCTTTTGATCTTTGCCTGCCTTGTGGCCTTTTTACGACTTTGGGCAGAGCCTACAGGAGTATTGCATGCACAAAAGGAGTGATGTCATGTTTTCTGTCTGTGGAACTGACCGAAGGTGTAAATAGTCTCCTCCGCCTTACCCTCTTCCAAGAAATGTTTTCCGCCCTCAAATACATACACTTTCATGTTAGTCAATGGTTGCAGGGTACTACTTTCTTTCTTAAATGGGTGGTACAAGAACTGGAACCTGAGTAGTGGGAGAAAGCATTGTTTTTTTTGGAAGTAAGGTCCAACCCACTTCCACCCAAGAAGTTTCAAAAGGTCCATCCCACCTATTTTTTATTCATGTGGGAGGGGCAGGAGGTGGATCTATCATACTGAAAGACTCACTAGAGTTTGGGGTGTGGACCAAGGAACAACACATCTGTGGAGTCCGTGCATTTTGTTAAGGACTAAGAGAACAGAACATACTTAAATTGCCTTCAAACTGACTTAAAAACCCTTGGAACAAATGATTATCAGAGTCACCTGGTGTCTCAAAAGGAAACACTAAGAAATGTCTGAATCTACAGCTTAAGGATTCAACTTCAAGGAAACCCTTGGAACAAATGATTATCACAGCCACCTGGTGCCTCAAAAGGAAACACTAAGAAATGTCTGAAACTACAGCTTAAGGATTCAACTTCAAAGAAAATAGACAACTTTCAGGTATTTCTTAAACATTTATATACTAAAATGGGCACAGTACTTGGTAAACGCAGTCTGTGATGAAGTATATTTTTCTTTTTAAGTTTGAGAAGTGGGGTTGACTTGCATATGTTAAAAATACCAGCTGCAATTAGCGGCTACTGTAGTTGTAGAAACAAAATGTTTTTTTTTTTCCTATTTACTTTTCTGCCATCCAACTGGACAAGCTATTTATCACTCATTTTTCATTTAAAATAACATAATTGTGGTTTCACATTTTTACCATGAGGGAAGCATGATAAACCAGCATGGTTAACAAATACATTCATTGACACCTCTGAATGAATGGGGTAGTTTTTTTAACATTCCTTTTGAGTTAATTACTACTTGGAACCTGTTATTCCAGTTTTTACGACTGTGCTTATGGAACTTTCTGCATGACAAGTTCCCTTAGGCACCTCACAGCACCTCATTAAGCCATGTGACACTACTATCTTTGCAGGACATTGCATACTATAGCAAGATACCCAATTTGTTTGCCTTTTTCCAAATAATATACCAACTTCATTCTCAGGCAGGCAGTTCTGGGCTAGTGTTAATATTCTACTGAATTTTCTTAACTTGCAGTTTGTGACTATAGGTGTTTATAACTGAATGATAATTACCACATTTGCTTCTCTTGCAAATAGCCAGGCATTTGTGCATCTAATTTCTGTTTGACTTACTGTAGGTTTCACATAGAATCTGAAAAATTTATAACATGCTGTATTGTGATTCAATGAACTGATAAATGGGGATTTTGGTTTCTTTTACAAATTCATTTTTCCTGACCATGGATATACTAAAACAAAAATTTCTCAACAAAATGTTTTTAAATAAATTATCTGGTGGGGGGGGGGGCTGCCACAAGCAGAATGGGATTTCACAGCTGAGGGAACTCACACCAGCAGAAAAAAGAAGCATGTTACAGGGTTTTAAATAATTGATTAGCAGTTTTTTCTTGGGATGATACTAACTGTACAGAAAGTATTTATATAGATTTTCTAGAAGTGCCATGTTTGTTAAACACAGTGAGGCAAGAGCTATTAATTTTCACAAAGTTTTAGCACTCTTATGAGCAAAACGTTAATCAATTTTTAGAGTTAAATAAAACCCTTTACCTGATGCCCATTTTTAGGCCTTATATAGTAATATCTTCCTTCAAAAGAACAGCTTGTAATGAAATGTGTCAAATTTACATTGGCATTTGGGCATATGGACTTTTATATTATATGAATTGTGTGTGTGAACTGTATATCAGTCTCTAAAAAAAACATCAAATGCCTTCAAAAACTTGTATCAACATCTTCCACCTTGTCACAACATACAGCTGTCTCAGCGGTGTTTTCAGTTAGGGTACTGTACCTTCAAGTATATGATGGCCTAGTTCTGTTGAGTTGATTGCTATAACAGTGCATAGAATAAAATGCAAAACACATAGGTAACTGTAATACAGAAGGTGGCATTATTTTTAATTATACAATGACAAGGAAAATGTAAGAAGCTGATTGGCTTCTGACCCATTGAAACAGTGATGTTATTATATAACAACATCATTGTAGCTTTGGATTTGGATCATTCCTTGCATTTTCTCTTAAGAAATATTTTTCCAAACTAACAAAAACATCCTTTAAAATGTATTTTTTATTCTGTATATAGCAACAAGCCATTGTATAATTGCAATAATGCACTCCAGGGTGTGTGTTATCTTGTAATAATGTCACTCCTGGGGTGGTGGAAGCACTCAGCTTTGCCTCATGCTTCAACCCACCCCAGGAGTGATATTCTTACATGATAACACTCACCCTGTTGTGCCTTATTGCTTAAATATGCCCTTCCTCAATGTACTGTACTTTGATTCAGTTAGTGTATATGCAACAGCCTTCATGTGAACACTCTGGGCTTCTCTTTGACTCCTGATGTCTATTTGCTTTAGCTATTGTATATTGTTTGAACTGCTTTGGTATTCTTGATGTGGTGCCGGTGTGCCTAAACTATGTAATCTATTTATCTACTGCTACCCATGAATCTCCAGTGAATGATTGTTATAACTGTCTGCTCTCCGAGTCATTGTTTTTTGACTTGTTAACTGTGCTGTCTTTGTATTAGTTTCAACGAGGTGTCTTTGTAAGTGAGTCTTTGACTCAAAGGTTTGTAAATCTGATATTTTTTAAATAAATAAATAACTGTTTATGTTTAAGCCCGTGAAACACCCTTATCTAGTTAATGCATTCACAGTTGTAGTGGCTCTGCCAGGGTTTGTTTAATAAGGTTGCAAAGAACTGCCTGAGGTCTCTTTAGCTAAGGTATGTAATGCATTTATGCACTGGTGCAAGGTAAGACCCCAGTCATTACTCATGGCCTCCTGGATAGCCAGCAGTTTCAGTCAGGAGATTGTTTAGAGACACATCCCTGTTTGCAGCTCTCAGTGTCCTGTTGCCTCAGCAGAATGCAGGCTGGAGAGGATCACCCTCTTGTCTATCTCTCACTGCCATCTTCATCCCATGGAAGCCTTCTCTTTACTTCCCTGAAAGGAAGAAGGCACTTGGGACTAGAAGGTATCACAGCCCCCTATTGGGATGAAATCCATTTCCAAGGGTCCAGGAGACCAGCACGGAGCTCCTCAGACTCAGAGCAGTCATAGCAACCCTGCTCTTGGAGTATTTTGCACCCATATTTGTTGCAAAGCAACCCACTCTGAGTCTGATGAAGAATGCATGCTAGCAATCACAACTACAATTTTAATCACAGCAAACTTTAATTGGGGATGTCTCTTTCTTCTTTTCTTCTCTCAGATCTCTAGCTCAGTCTGGTTCAGTTTTCAGTTTCAAAGTTTATTTGATTGACATAAAATGTTATTATCAAGTTAAAATCAATAATATACATCATAAGAAAAAGAGAATGAAAGAGACAATGGTAAGTATTGTTGAATAAATGTCTATAAGAGTTGATTGCATATTTGCAGTACTTGAATAAGCATTGAATCTGATGCCTAACAGTACAAATCTAGGCTGCTCTTAGATTGAACAAAAGCATGTAGCTACATAGAGGTGTGTAAATCTACAGTGGTCACACTCATAAGAAGGTACCTGACTTTTTCATGACAGAGATAATATATATCCTAATGTGCAATGTGCCCTTTCAAGTACCTGTAATTGTTCTTCTGTATTTTATCATCGCCTTAAAAAACCTTGCAACTGCAATAGCTTAAGTTTCTTCAAAGTGGTGAAATAGCATATATAATCCATCTTCCAAGTTATCTGCATATGGGAGAATACATTAAGTTTCTGTAAATACTACTTCCTCCTTTTTAGATAACGAGGACAATTAAGTGCACTGTGTTATAGTGTTTCCACATGTCCTTTATCCCACGGACATATATTATTAAGAGGGATTTCTCCCTTTCTGTTGAATCTGGACTCTTTCCAATTAATAGGTAGCAGCTCCAGCATAGCTATTGTCAATAGTCTTCTACATTCAGGAAAAATGGGTGAGGTGAGGCATGTTTCTAAACTGTGCTGTTTCTTGTTTACATGGTACCATTGGGCAATTTTTTATTTACTTAACAAAGCCATATTGTCTTGCATGGATTTTTGGAATAATTTTTGTTTAAATCTTTTCTGGTAAGATTGTGAAACTATGATTTTATTTAAATGGAGAAAACATAGATCTTCAGATTTAATCCTGTGTAATGTATCTATAAGATGCTGACTCCATGGGGAAGACAAGCCCTGTTGGAACCAATTGTTTTATTCTAAAAGTGCCCATGGAGATGGTAAGGCTACATTATTATTAATTACTTTAAGCCAATAAGATATCGGTCTAAGTGAGGCCACAGATTTAATAGGGGTCCTACTCAGTTCTGCTTAGACTGCACAATTATGGGTTGAGCTTGGAACATTTAATAATACTTTATAATGGGTTGCTATTATGTGGGATATCAATATCCTCTGTCACTTGGTATCCCCACCCCTCTGCACAATATGGGCTAATAGTAATTGATTCAATTTCAGCTGCCTAGAGGGCAGGGACCACTGACCAACCCCCATAGTTAGAATTAAATTTGAGTAAACCTGTGGCTTTATGTTTTACTTTCTTTGCCCTGGTTATTAATATGATGAACTCGATTGGGCGAAAAACCAGGGTAAAAAAAACACACCTAAAAAATGTAAATTAACTTGTTCAATTTTTTCTTTATACAAGTAACAGGAGTTGTTTTTTTCTGGACCCAAAATCTAATAATTTTGTTCTAGATAAATTTATCTTAAGATTTAAACTGATACATAAGTTTTCAACGTTATCCAGCTTCCGCTGCAATCCAATTTTGGTAAGCAATATTGAGGCCAAACAGATGGTATTCTTTACCCATTATCTTTGAGGAATGGGAATTTGGGTCAGAACATTGGTTAATCAGATTTATATACAAGGAAAACAAACATAGAGCCAGAAGGCAACCTTGTTTTACCCCACAGTTAGATTTTATGGGCCAAATATTCAAAGCCTTGTGTGGGTGGCATCGGATTTGTGCCACATTTGCACCCAGCTGCAATATTCAAAGGCCCAATTAGCACTGGTGCAACTTGTTAGTGCCAGCGCTAAAAAATAATGCACACAGGGAATTAAGAGAGGTGCGGAGACATGCATAAGGGGGCAATGCTATAGTGAAAGGAATAGCAACGCACAACCATCATTAGTGCCACCTGTAGTGCAATGTGAAATACCACCTCTAAAAAAGTGGTGGTAACTCTGTGCAGACATGGTCATGCAGAGCTCCCTGACCCCTAATCCCCTAACCAGTGTGTCATGACAACACACATATTCCCTGGTAGTCTAGTGGTTTCCCCATCCATGAACCATGATCCATGATCCCCCGTACATGTACAAATAGTTTAAATCATATTCCCTGGTAGTCTAGTGGCCCCCAAACCATGATCCCCCATTCTTGTATAAGTAGTATACATCATATTCCCTGGTAGTCCAGTGGACCGCTCCAGCCCAATCCCCAGTATATTACAATACCTGGTGGTCTAGTGCAGTGCCTATCACACCATTCCCCCCATAACTGAGACAGTGACTGACTCACCCAACATAGTCTTCTTATTGTCCTTCCTCATAAACTCCATAGATGACAATTTCGTAATCAGTGGCAAAACGCCATTGCATGCCACAGGTGCAGAAACACATTCTGGACATGATGTGAGAAATGATAACTGTACTATTCAAGAAGCAGTGTGAAAAAATGGCTATGTTAAAAATTTGGAGAGAAAATATTAAAAATTATCAAAGTTACGCGCTTGAGTAGAAAAATTTCAATGACCCTGCATAACTTGGGCATTTTGGGGTATGTTTGCACCAAATTTTTAACATGGGCTTTTTGGGTCCCCACCTCATGAATGCTGGCACTGTCTTTTCATTACTCAGTCCTGAAAGGTGATTTCATGCAACCACTGTGCCATTCCGCACCACAGGAGTAAAAACACATTTTGGGCCGGATGTCAGAATTGACAGCAGTACTGTTCATGAGGTGGTGTGAAAATGGTCATGTTGAAAATCTGAGGTGAAAATATTAAAAATTGCCAAAGCTATGCGCGTGTGTTGAAAAATTTTAATGACCATGCATAACTCGGGCGTTTTGGGGTATTTTTGTACCAAATTTTCAGCATTTCAAAATTTTGGGATCCCACCTCATGAACACTGGCACTGTAATTTTGTTACTCAATCTTGAAAGGTGATTTCATACAGTTACAGTGAAATCACCTTATGGGTATGATTAATGAAACTACAGTGATAGAACATAAGAAAGTTTCTTCGACAGAAGGGGACCGTATGCTCCATCTAGTCTCCCCAAAAATTGCCTACTCCCTATTCTGTTCTTCTTCCAAGATTACTGCAATACTTGTCCCATACTAGCTTTAATTCAGTAACTATTTTGGCCTCCACATCCTCTGTTGGTAAGCTATTACAGGGATTCACCACCCTCTCGGTGAAGTAGAACTTATGAATGTTGGTTTTAAACTTACCTCCTGTTAGTCTCAAACTGTTCCCCCTCATTTGCATGATCTTGTTTCTGTGAAAGAGGTTTTCTGCTTGTACCTTAATTATGCCCCTTTATGTATTTGAAGGTTTCTATCATATTCCCCCGTTTCTCCTTTGCTCGAGGGAGTACATTTGCAGTTGCTGTAGTCTAGATGCATATTGCTCCTGGTGCAGTTCCTGTACCATTTTAGTAGCTCTCCTCTTATAGCCTCCAGTCTATGTCCTTTTTTAGGTGTGGCCTCCAGAACTGTATGCAGTACTTGAGATGTGGCCTCACCAAGGACCTGTACAGAGGGAGCATGACCTCTCTCTTCCTACTTATAATACCCCTGCCAATACATCCGAGGATGTTACTAGTTATCTGCGCTACCTTTTCACATTGTCTACCTACCTTTCAATCATTGGAAATAAGCACACGGGGGGGGGGCGCCAGAGAGCCAGCTTCCAGACAGGAAGTGTTTTCTGCAGCTCTGCACTTCTTGCTCCTAATTTACCGACTAAAACATATAATTTTAGCTGAACCTTTTATTTCAACTGAACTCAGTGAATTCTGCAGATTCTCAGCTCTCTAACGATACCAGACTTGTGATGGGGTATACTAAGCAAAATCAGCCTCATTCACCTGCAAATTTGAGGCCTTCTACTGCATCTCAACCTCAGCCTCCTAGCTCTGATCAAGACCACGCTGTGAGGCCTGCTACTTCTAAGGACCCTCCATGGCAAGCATGCGTAAAATCTGTCAGAGTGTTGACTCAAAACTTGAAAAAACACTTTCTAAATTGGAGACCCATGATGCAGCGATAACAGCACTGAGCTCAACTGTTGCTGATGCAGACAAGCAATCTCTAGCGGCTCAGACTACAGCAACTACCCTGGTGAAAGAAAACCAGCAACTAAGATATCGCCTGGAGGGAGTGGAGAATACGACTCGGGTGGGGAACGTCAGAGTAGTTAGCCTACCTGAAGGTGTGGAAAGGGCGAACCCTTTGTCCTTTATGCGGCAGTGGCTGGCTGAGCCAATATCGATCCCAGAGGATTTTGAATGGACAGCTCTGCGGCAGGCGTACCGAGCAACACCAAGGGTATGGCCTGCAGACGTGGGTCAACCGAGGACGGTGATCCTGAAGACCATGTGTCCGGAGGTCCAGGACATCCTGATAGGAGCAGCTCATGCAGCTTCTCCCTTGGAGATCCAGAACAATGAAATTAAGCTATTTCCTGATCTCTCCTACCAGACACGCTTGAGGAGGAAACAATTCAACGCAGTTTGCCAGAAGCTTCGTTCATTGGGGATAGCACACTCCTTCTTGTTACCAGCCCATCTAAGTGTCACATATGGGGGTTGGAGTTGGCAATTTACAGACCTGAAGGATGCGGGTTGCTGGGCTGAAAAAGCGGCTACTGAATTTAACAGTAAACCAGGACATGAAAATTTGGTCAGCTCTGATTCAGAGGAAGGCTGAGTACTAACTCTGACTTTTTCTTTAGTCATTCATTTTACTTTGCCTAATAGTTAAAAGTTAGAGACTGGGATACCAAGGGTGAAGTGATATTTTGGGAGAGGGGGGTAGCGTTGTTTAATCCCTTCACATAGTTAGGCCTAGTTTAAAATTTTGGTCATGTTCTTTGAATTACTCATATTGCGTACTGAGATCTGTTCTAAGCTAATTGTTTGTATGGAGGGTGAGTAGGAGCAGGAGACAGCAGAGTGCATGGGAACCATGTCTACCTTTAATATATTTTCTCTTTGAAAGGTCACAGCACTACTGGTTAGTGCAGTTCAAATATTGGGATATTCTACCTAATAAACAGACTATCACCTTAGCCATGAAGCGGCTGGCAACTTGGACTTTCTTATGGGACAGTTGGTGACATTTTCCAATTCTTTTATTTTATCCTCCACTACTGCTGCATACTATGTAACAGCTAGAACTAAGTTATATTCCATATTTTGCTATTGCAACTGAATGAATCCTCTTGCATGAAGGAAAAAAAAAGCTGTAATGTCTTTTTATTAAATCAACAAAAAGAAAGTACAAAAAAAAGGAAATAAGCACACTGAGGTCCCATTCAAGTTCTGTTTCTGTTAATTGTTCACCGTCGAGTGTGTATGTTTTCCTTGGGTTTCCTTTACCTAGGTGCATGGCCTTGCACTTTCCAGCATTGAATTTCAACTGTGAGTCCCTAGACCATGCATCTAGGCCATTTAGACCTGCTTCCATTGCTGCTGTTCCTTCAATTGTATCTACCCTGTTGTGGAATTTTGTGTCATCTGCGAACAGGTATACCTTACCCTGTAGGCCATCAGCAATGTCACTGATAAATATACTGAAGAGGATTGGGCCAAGGACAGATCCTTGAGGCACACCACTGATCACCTTCCCTCACTAGATAGTGTTCCATTGACTATGACATTCTGCATTCTATTGTGGAGCCAGTTTTGAACCCACTTGACTATTTTGTGCCCTAACCCAGAGTGCTCTAGCTTATTGACCAATTTTCTATAGAGGAAAGATTCAAATGCTTTGCTGAAATCTAGATAAACTATGTCTGCTGCCCTTCCCTGGTCCACTAAAAGTTAAGTGCTCAGGATCACACAGTCTATAAGTGGGAGTTGATAACATTTAAACCCAGGTCTCCAGGTTTGCAGCTCAGTGCCCTGGTTCACAACCCAGTACCCTTAACCACTATGTTATTCTGCCTGGTGGGGTCCCAAAAAGCCCATGTTGAACACTGGTGGAAAAATACCTAAAAATGACTGAGATATCAACATAAGTTCAAAATGCCATTGACAACCATTATGTGGTGCTTACCTTGATCCTTCAGTTTGCAGTTCAGCCTTGAAGAGTGCAAATGTGTCCTGATCCACAGAAGATGACAGCTGACAATCTCCAGTGATAAGTATAGAGCAAGTGGTGTGTGTGGGGTGGTGTTTTGCTCAGTGGGAGGGTCAGAATGGGGGAGGGTGGATGGGGAGACAATGATGAACCATTTTCTTTTTATCAAGATTTAAAAAAAAGGCTTCAGGGGATTGTTTTCTTTTTTTACAGGGACAGTCTTTTAAATATTTTGGGACACTGGGGGTGGGCTCCCCAGTGTCCCACAGTACTGGGGGGGGTAGGATAGAACTCAGGACACTGGGAGTGGGCTCCCCAGTGTACCACACTGGTGAGGGGGTAGTGCAGACATGGGGATCGGGCACCCCATTGTTGGCAAATAATTTGAAAATTTTTTTGGGGGGGTTACACTGTTGTCTTCCTCCTGACTTGTGCTGCTAGCATTGGGGGTGGTGTGCCTGATTGGTTGACATATACTCTTGCTTGGGCACTGAGGCTTGCTTATCAGCTGTTTTGTGCACTAGCACCAAAGTACTGCATGGCTGCTCTGTGGGATAAGGGGACACCTAAAAGGGAACGTAGGAGATAACCATCTTGCTGCAGATCAGATAGCCAGCTTCTTGGGAGTTGGTAGGTTCAGTCAATGAGGGGGATGCTGAGCTGGTGGCTGAGTCATCTTGGTTCCTGTTCCTATGGAAAGTCTGGTTACAGAACCGCCTAGCTGGTGAGTGCCTTTGGGTGCAGATAGAGTTGCTAATAGCAGAACCCCCCACCACCACTACCACATAGCATACCAGGAGGTGTTCAGAAAAGCAAGCATAGGAGCAATTACCTCAAAGTCCATTTTCACCCAGAAATGTTTTGAGCATCCATTCTCCTTCTACAAAATTAGTATATCAAAATGGCAAATATGTGTTATTTCACTAAAAATCAGGTTCCCTGTAACTCATTAAGTAATTACTGTTCTTTTTTTAACTGTGGGAACTTTACTGTTCAAGCTGTAAATAATTGCAACTGGTTATTTACAGTTTCAACTGTTACAACAGTAAATAACCAACCAAAGAGCAATTACTTAGCGAGGGATGGCAGTCATAGATTTCAGTAAAAAAACGACATATTTACCATGGAGCTATACTAATTTTAAGACAAACATGGCACTAAGCATATAACTGAGACCTAAATGCAACTGTTGTGTTGTCCTTACAGTGCAGTAGTTGTGTATGAAACAATTATGAAAATTGTTAGAAAAGCAAGATAGTCTAAATCACAAACAGTATTTTCTCTGAGAATCCAACAGTAAATTAACTGTTCGAATGGTTAATTACTGTTTAAACATAGAAACATAGACTTTGACAGCAGATAAGGACCGCTTGGCCCATCTAGTCTACCCATTTCCCTACCTACAGGATAGGCTGCAGATCCTAGTTAACCAACAGCTTATTTCTTCCTACCCCCCTCAAGAATTGCCTTATGTCTGTCCCATGCATTCTTGAATTCTCCCACAGTTTTAGACCCCACAACCTCCTCAGGAAGGCTGTTCCATGCATCCACTACCCTCTCTGTGAAATAATACTTCCTCACATTGCCCCTGAACTGCCCCCTATCTTTAAATTGTGTCCCCTTGTTCTTGCACGTCTCTTTCTCTGAAAGATGCTACCCTCTTGGACTTTGTTGATTCCTCTGAAGTACTTAAAAGTTTCTATCATGTCCCCCCTCTCCCTTCTTTCCTCACGGGTATACATATTAAGCTCCTTTAGTCTCTCCTCATACGGCTTCTCTTGCAGACCCTGCACCATTTTAGTTGCCCTCCTCTGGACTGCCTCTATCCTGTCTAAAATCAAGGATTGATCCAGGGACCTTTAGAGATTCAGTCTAATGCTCTCCCAACTGAGCTATTTCAGCTACTGGGTACAGGTACAGAACAGGTTTTCTTCAACCTGCCTATCCTGTAGCTATCACAAAAGTCATTATAATTAACAAAAAATGAATATGTTTTTTCACCAGGCCATCTAAATGCACACCCTTGGCACACTCCCCATCTGCCATGAGAATTACAGAGGAATCTTTCATTCCTTGTGGTCCGTAGATGTTGGCAAAAAATCCCATGTTATTGTATGGGAAGGAAAATGTAAATTTTTGCATTTTTGAGCACTTTATATCTTAATAGTTGTAAACACTGCTATTACAAAACTTTCCAGATCTTCAGACACTGACAGAATAACAGCACAATCCAAATTTTGGACTATTTCAGCAAAAAATGCCAACGTTATTAAGGTGCAAAAATTTAGATTTAACACTGAATTGCTGTACCAACCCTAACTTTAAGGGTGCTAGCTGCCATCTTACACATGTATACTGACTTGTGTTACTGAAATAACTTTTTTGATAATGTACTCATGCAATTACACTATCAATAAAATGATTTCAATAGCACAAGACGGTATACTTATGTGCGATGGTGGCAGGCAGGGGAGATGAGCAGAGGATGAATACAGACTACCATCTTGGGGTCAGAAGGGGGAATAGGGAGTTAATCATGGAGACCAGAAGCAGGGTGTGCCACTGAACAAGAGCAGGAAAAGGGGGAAATGGCACTAGAGAACACTCCTGGAGTGCTCTGATTTGGGGACTGGTGTGATTTCTTTAAAAAAAGAGATTGTGTGCACGTGACAGTACAGCAGGCAATATTTTTTTAATCATCGTTCACTGCTAAGCATTAGGAGTTTTGAGGGAAATATTGCCTGCCATTTTTGTAATGTGACCAGTATGGGCCAATCACAGGCCACAATTTAAGTCCAAGGTTCAATAAAACTAAAGAAATCATAAACCAAACAACAGTGCACATGACTGAAAGAAGATATGTGAATGTTATAATTACCTCGTGATAAGCAATTAACCATCTGTGCAAATGCATTATCTTTACTGTTATGGTTTGGATTACAGTTACCCCAGAAGTTAACTAGTTAAAAAGCTATTTAGTTAATTACGACATATTTTTTACTCAAGAATTTCATTCTTTTTGTAAGCAGAGCTAAGTGGGCATACAAAATGGCAATTGTAAAACATGTATATATTACATTAGTACCTACTGTAATTCAATATTAAACATAGAGGATAATTATGGTTTTGTAGCTACAACAAGCGTGTGTAGCCAAGAGGTTGCCATGGTGACCATTCAAAACTTGAGAGCAAAGCTGGAGAGGTTTTGGTTGCTATGGTAAACTCGAGATGGCACACACACTTGTTGTAGCTACAGAATCATACATTGTCCTATGTAGTGTATGGTGCTACTTTTCAGTCACAAGTACGTACATTTTTTTTACTACTTTTTGTACGGTGGCCGGCTCACTGATGGACCCCCTCCACACACACACACACACACACACACACACCAATAATGTTAGGAATGTACTCACTGTCAAGAATGCATCAAGAGGTATGTACGTTTAACATCTTTACTGGAACAGGCAGACCCCACAGTTAGCAATGTTAAAGCCTTAAAAACATAAAAAATAAGCTAATCAAAACAGAAAATTAAAAAATGGATAAAACGGAGAGTCTTTGTGATACTACTGCAAGAGAAGATGTGTGACATCAGGCCGTATGCACATGACTGGCGCTGATCCAGTGGAAACAAAACAGAAAAGGGAAAACAAGTTTAATAGCGGTCTGGGGTTAGAAGGTAAAGCGTTAAAAAGAAGTGCTTCTGCTGTGCTAAGTCTATGCTGGATCTCACCTTAGTCTGAGTTGGAACTGCTCGTGTCATGAATAATGGCTAGATAAGTATATGCCTTATTGCTAGCTCATTTCAAAACACCACAGCTGAAATTCTCTCTGGATGTAGCACTGTACAAACTGTCAAACTGTCGTTTGAATCACAGAGTGCTACTAACTGAGACCGCAGTTCTATTTCCCATTCTTGAGGAAGCATTCCAAATGTTCCTTTCTGTTGTGCTGCAGTAGCTACGTAGCTAGTGCAGCACAACACGGAGGATGACGTAGCTACTGCAGCACAACAGCTCTATTGTAGGGATGTATTTCTATAAATAACAGCATTCCACTATACACTATAATCACATTTATTTTTTAAAAGTCTAACAATGCTTTCTTAATGCAGCTAAAACATGGCAATAGAGTCAGGGACATTGTTCCAGATAGAGTGAGCTCTGAAGACAAAATAAGCTGTACCAGCAGTTTTCTTCTAACTAGGAAGTAGTTGATTCTGTCTCTCTGTAGATCTCTGGGATGAATGACAAATAAGAGAAGGTTGGACAACTTTAATAACCAGAGTTTTTTTTTGATTCTTTGGTAACCAGGTAAGGCCCACTAGGCACAGGTGCCTGTTTTCAGGGGTGCCCTGGGAGCACTGGGGTGGTTAAATGACTTGCTCAGAGTCACATAGTATGCAAGTCGAGGTTGTGAGACTCAAACCAAGGTTTGTCTGCTGGATGTACCAAGCTCATTCACAGCTCATTACCCTAACCTCTAAGCTATACTGCCAGCAGTTTTATTCATAAAGTGCCTACAAATCATAAATGAAGTATATGAATTATTATACGTGTTACTGTTTCAAAGCACCATATAGTCTAAGAAAATCTTGACTGAGAAGTGTTGTGTTTATGGATTCACACAGCAGTATGAATCTCTACAGGGTGTCAAAAAGAATAATATTTTTCCTTAGCCGAGTTGGAGGGGCCAAGTCAAATGCTGTCATCATAATCAATCAGTATTAGAGGCATTAAATGGATAATTGTCTACCCTTCAGAAAGAATTGAGTAACCTCTATTGCTATGGAAGGTTCTGTTTGAAATAAATTCTAGAGGCTTATTTAATAACACATGTAATGAGATTTCATTGAAGATGTAGCCGAGTCCACTGATACATTGAGGGTGCAACTCAGTCCACCAGTGCATCATCCAGCACAGTACTTTTTAACACTGGCTTGGAGTTAGGAACATTTGGTTTGATCCCAAAGAACACCATTGCTGTCATACATTTTAGTTTAACTAGTGAATAGTATTTGTGAGCCAGGCCTGGGATTCAAATTCTGCAACTGTTTTTCTACTTTAAGTGACATGGCATCATCAGTATACAGAGGGATAGAAGATGTAGTGTGAATGGTCGTGAGGTCATTTGTGAACACTGAAAAAAAGTAAGAGGCATCCAACCGATCCATGAGGAATTCCATATACAGTACAGTATAAGCAAGGCCCCTAGAATTCTGCGGCCGCAGAATTTTGTGCAGAACTTGCAATCTACCGCAGAACTTCTGCGGTGCTGCAGATTTCTCTCTTTTGGTAATTTTTTTATTAATATTTCTGTTTATCCACAGAATCTGGTTCCTTTCCCCTCTTTTTACATCCAGAACCCCCATATGCTCAGAATGTGATGTTATCATTGCTATATCATACATTAGCTAATGAAACAGCTGCATTCTGCCACAGAAATGAACAGTCACTTATCTACCACAGCTCCCACTGCCAGAGACGGTGGCACAGCACATCATGCATGGTGTTATTTGCTCAACCTGCACTACAGGTTAATACAGTGTTCAGTCTTACATTATTGCACTAGGGCCAACTTAAACAAAACCTTGTCAATAGCACAGAGCTGTTAAGTCCATACCTCACTTTGTACAAACCTATTTGTGCCTTTAAGGTACAGAGATGCCATCTGAAATGAATAACTGGTAAAATGAATTGAACTGTCATTTTTAAGAAAAATAAAGTAAATATGCCCAGAAAAGTGGAATATAATAATGTGTAGACCTGTTGAAAGAATAGACCTGTTAAATAAATAATTGCACTGTACGCATTTTTGCCAGGGTTATTGATTACATATTGTCATTGGTTGATAGAATCACCTAAAAGTTATGGAGAAATGTTGTGTGCAGGGATAGCTGTTGGGCCAGAGGATAGCATGCTGTGTTTCCATGCCAGCAAGTCAGGTTCAGAGATTAGCTCTGGGAGCTGGTTGGGCAGCACAAGGATTGGTGGAACACGTCACTGCTCAGAGCCTGGGAAGGTATGGTGCAGTGTTCTGTCACATGGTGGACACATTGTGATGGGCTGGAGAGCTCTATCTCACTATCGGTTCACATGCATGTCATGGCCTGATGGCGTTATGCAGTGTGTCAGGGAAAGCAGGTTGACATGAAAAATGAGTTTTGCAAAAACTCCTCTATTCCATTTCCAATGGGACCTGTATGAATGAGGATGCAAGTTCATGGAAATAATAAAAAAAAAGTGTGTACATATATATATATATATATATATATACACACACACACACAAACATACTGTATCTCTGTCTCTCTGTCTCTCACCCCCCCCCACACACACACACACATTTGTATGTATGTTACAGATTGCATATAAATATATAAGTGATACACAGTGGGAACCTCATGAGTGGTGTAGAAAGCACATACAGATATGTAAGTGATAGACAGTGGAAACCTCATTAGTTGGATAGATAGCATGCATATATAAACACCTTATTTATCACATAAGCCCCCCTCTGCATATGTCATTTATGCAACAGGCTAGGACCTTAAGGGAGAGACATTTGTTTTATCTTTTTAGGCATAAAATTATTTTTATAAGTCTGTTATTTTTTGAACTAGTGTTACTGTGCTTTCCACCATCCTGATTGCTATAACCACTGCCATGAAAGTGAAGTCAAGATGACAAGCTGACATTGTGATGTGGTAGTTTGTTAGTGACGCAGAACTTCCACAGAAATTACAAACCACCGCCTCAGAAGTTCTGCGGCAAATGGTAGTCTTGCTGCAGAACTTGATCCCACTGTGCCGTAGAAAAGTAGGGGCCCTGAGTATAAGGTTAGTTGGATTTATAGCCAGCCACCTCCACATGCTACAGTATGACTAAGTAGGGAGATAGAAGCAAACACTTAGCACCAATGCTGGACAAGTATCAAAGCAAAATGGCATCAAATTGGGTCCAAAGTCTTTAACAGGTCAATAAGAAATAGTCCTTGTCCACATATTATTCTCCATGCTGCTCAGTATTTAATTTAAAAGTTTCAGTAGAACTGTTATGGTGGACTAACTAATAATGTAGTTTCATAATAGTGGTCAGTTTATGGCAAACAAACTTCTCAAGTAATTTTAGTCAGTAACAATTTTGCGAGGTTTTGCAATTTCCTATATACAGTATATGAGAAGAATTTGAGTCCATGTCCAGACCATTGAATCAACTTCTATCTTGAAGGTTACATTTGGTAAGTAAGAACTAGAAGTATGGATTGAGGAAGTGCCTTCTTGAGAAATGATGATTCTAACTTGCCGAGTCAGATTTCTTGTCTGCCTTTAATTATTGCAGAACATCCGTGTGTGTGTGTGTGTGTGTGTGTGTGTGTGTGTGTTTAAATACAACCAGAAGTTGCTGTTGACTGTATTTGCAACTGACAAATCATTAGCGATATGGAAATGATTACACCTATGTTTCCGTTTTTGGAGTATAAGGAGTCTCAATGTAGAGCTACAGGAAGTATTTAAATTGAATTGTTTTGCGTAAAACTGGAACTTGGCTCATTCAAAATGCTTGATACTGAATCTGCCCTATAGCAAAATGAAATGCATCAGTATTCAAAATGCTTGAAACCATTTATTCTAAAACATTGCAGGCTATCAGTTAAAATTACATTTAGTTACACTGTTTTTAAAATTGTTGGTGCTTTTGTGACTGGTGCTTAGCTTTGATATAATGAGCTGATGAGTAACTGGAGTGGTTATATCTAGAAATGAAACACAGTATTCCTGTATTAATTTCAAGTGATTTTTAAGATTATGTGTACTGCCATCAAATGAAAACATATGAGGAGAGACTAAAGGACCTCAACATGTACTTGCTGGAGGGGAAGAGGGCCTGGGGTGACATGATAGAAACACTCAAGTACTTCAAGGGTGTAAACAAGGTGCAGAGTGAGGGCACTTTCCAGTATAGAAGAGTACAAGATCAGGGGCATGATATGAAATTAGATGGGGGCAGGTCAAGGGGAAATATGAGGAGGTTTTTCTTCACAGAGAGGGTGGTAGATAAATGGAATAGCCTGCCACAGGAGATGGTGGGAGCGAGGACAGTGGAAGGATTTAAACATGCTTGGGGCAGGCATAGGGGAACCTTAGAGCTGAGGAAGAGTGGGAAGAGGCCAGTTACCAGGTAGGGTCAGGAGCTGCACAAATGCAGGGTTAAGGGCAGATAGGATGGGCCTAATGGTCCTTATCTGCCAACAATTTCTAGTTTCCATCTCATGGTTGCATGCACTTGTCTGTATTTTGCAAAAATGAATAAAAAGAACATTAACAAAAATGAATATGCTACTTTATATTTCCCCATCCCAACACAAATCACCTACACTTGCTTCATTTGAAGAACTGAGCCTTCTTCTTCAGACTCATGACTATTTTGAAGGAAGATTTCCTAGAAAAAGAATATACAGCTGTGTTTATTGTTCACAGGTATGGAGCTCTGTTCCCTGGCTTAGTGAATAATAAGTTGTTTTTTGGGGGGGAGGGGAAATCATATAAAAATAATTATACTTGGCTTCCTAGCTGCTATTTGGATCACCAGTTGGGCTATTTGGATGGATGTGGGGCATGTTTATGAACAAAATGAGCTATCCATTATCTGCAACCCCTCCCCCATCTTGTGCTTGCACTTCGCATCATCTTTGCCATCTAGATTTTGCATGCGACTAACCTGCTCACCATAAAAATAGTATGAATTGGGAAGCTACCTGAAGAGAAAATAATGTTTCATGATGGAATATGTCTCCACAAGTTTAAAGCAGTACCCAGTCAGTGAAGCTTTCAGTCTGAGACCATGTGTCAGAAAGCAGTGATAAAATTGCTACTGCAAGAATATTAGCTTAGCAGGGTTTAAGTGTACTGCTATCATCACTCATAATGACCAATTTGTAAACTAATTTCCATGTTCTCCAGTTCCTGATAGAGTGCACTCTACATATTATCATTTTGCATAAATGCATCCAAACCACTCTGTGAGTGGCAGGGATAGAAGTATGTTGCAAGTAAGTTTATTTAATATCTTTTGGAAATAACACTGGGTATATGCTGAGTCTCATAGTCACCCTTGGACAATACAGAAAATAACAAAAGAAAAAAAGATAAAAAGGGAAATGTATCACATTTTCTGAATTGGGTGTAACTAATGTTTTGACTAAGTGAATGCTTAAGTCCAGCTGGGATAAAGCCAAGACTAATTTAACCTCTGGTCAAATGGTTGGGAGTTAGCTCGTTTCCTTTTTCCTCTTACATCACTCTGAGGGATTCAGACAAAAATATGGCCCCAATTGCATGACATTACAGGGTCTCCAAATGCATGGGGGAGGATGCTGTTCAAATCCCTTAGAGTCAATTGAATCTCATCAAACCAACAGCTGTGAGATTAATACACACAAAACAAAAATATTGTTAAAATAATGATTTACTGAAAAGTATAAAGGGGTTAAATAGCTAAGTGAATTCTTCAGTTTTTGTGGTTTCAGTCATTCACGTTAAACTACATATGGGAGATGCCAAGCATTAAAACATAACAAGTTGCACATGCTGTTGTAAGCTATCATCTAATATAATTTACAGTGGATATCAGTGACATAAACATCATTTATCCCTGAAGTGAAGAAATACACAGAGTTTGTGAGGTCTGAAAGCACAAGTCCATTCAAAGCCTTGTTGATACATAAATTGAGACAGTAACATGGTAATTTTAAGTTGAAAGGGACTCTCTAGGTCCATCTTATCCCCCCTCCCCAGCTTCATAATCAGGGATGAAAAACATACGCTGTGCAAGCATGTACCAATTTTTAAGGATGTCCTACCCACTCTGTTACCAAGGGTACCATTGTGATTCCCTTGGTAAGCAGACATTTGTCCATGTTTGCTCTAAAGGCCTGTACTGTCTTTATGTCCACTGTCTCTGCAGGTAAGCTGTAGTATAGGTTCACCCCTCCCAGAAGAAAAACTGCATCCTAATGTTACCCCTAAATTTAACACCCCAGAGCTTCAGGGCATGTCCCTCATTGCAGGACGCCAGGTCAAGAAATGTCTAACAATTTGAACTTGTTGATACCCTTGAGTACATAAAAGACTGAGGTCATGCCCCTTCTCTGCCTTCTTTTCTCCAGTGTGAACATGTTAAGGGCCCCAGGCCACTCTTAATAGCTTTTGTCCCCATGTGGGCTGATCATTTTAATGGCCCTGCATTACACCCTTTCAACCTACTCATTATCCCATTTGCATTAAAGAGACCAAAACTGCACACAGCACTCCAGGTTGGGCCTGACCAGGGCCTTGTGAAGTGGATGGATTACTTCCCCTGCTCTGCCGGTGACCCCCTTTTAAATAAACCCCTGCATTCTGCTGCCCTCTTGGGAGCAGCTGCACACTTCTTGTCCTGCATTAAACCCTTGTTTATTATGACCCCTATGTTCTTTTTCTTGCTGACTGAAGCAAGAGGTGTACTACAAGTATGGCTGATGGGTGGTACTAAATATAGACTTTCAGAATTATTTTTCTCTGCTAGCTGAGTGCCATGTCATCATGCAGGCACTTTCACAAAACACTGAATAATGAAAGTCAGCTTTCCTGTGCTGTCCCTGCCCCCTGACAAAGCTTCAATGTAAGGAGGTGAAGCACTGGGATAATCTGTAGCTGTGCCTTCTATTAAACTTTCACATACTCACATATTTGCAGTCCGTGACTGATATGTGCTGCTGCTATGGTGTACGATTCTTGTGATGCTCTGTGGTTCATTTTAACAGCAGCTCTGGCCGCTAGAAGACAGTGCCTTTCTGCCTGTGATTACTCTTTTTCCTCCTCAGTTGCAGCAAAGAGAGTCACACACAGTGTGTAGGTCCTACATATAGATAGACAGACAGACAGACAGACAGGCAAGCAGACAGATATATAACACCAGAGTAAAACACTAGGAAAATAAGTCTTGTTTTGCTAACAGACTACAATGTTATTGTCACTTGTAAAAGGTTATTTGTATGTGAAATCTACAATTAGAGCACAAAGATCAAAAGGCTAAAGTACAGAGCTTCAGTGAAAAGAAAGACAAGATAACACAAAAATAAAAAAATGAAAAAGTGTGAGTTATATATGTGGAGGGGGGTTCAGGAGTAGATTCAGGCACACAGGATTGTGGTACAGTACAAGGCAAGCTAATGGCTGTCATTTTATTGGGTGACTATTTACAGTCACAATCTAAACAGTATTGTCAGGATATTAAAGCAGAGAAAAATACAGAATGCAGACTTTGATCATTCTGGAGGAAACCTCTTTTTCTAGTTGCTGAAGTGAGACATTGAGAGCCTGTGCCACCACACCAATCAATGAAACCATGCATCAACCATTTCTGATATGGCAGCCTCTTTGTACCATATGTATTGCTGCCCACTTCACCAGGTTTTATTTCCATCATGCACTACTGCCAAAAGGTTTCTGCTCACACTGAGCTCTGCTACTTCTGCCAGTAACATCAAGCCCAGGCATTCGGCTAACCCAAATCTTCACCTCTAGAGTCACAGTCCCTGTCCAGTGCTTCCATCCCTCCACTCTTTTCCAGGGTGTGAAACCTGTGTCTTTCAACTGGTTTGTGCCATTTTCTCCTTTGGGCCCACAGCAACAACAGGTCTCTCTCCATCTCTCTCTCTCTCTCTCTCTCTGGAAAAATGGCTACCCCCTTGTATGCTCCACACGACTCCCAGCAGAGGGTCCTCCTTGCTCCTTAGTGCAACATGAACCGACTTTAAGCTGCTCTTTTATTAACAGATGGACAGTTGAATGTCTATCTTAAAGCATGCCTAAACTCTTATTTTAAGCTGTCTGAAATCGCAAAATTGGCTCCATAGATCTGTTAAGAAGATCCCCCTCTGTTAAACAGTCCTTTTGCTCACTTCTAAATATGCAGTTTAACATGTTTTCATTGCTCTTGAATGTTGTAAACAAATGGCCCCCCTGCACACAAGTCGATGTCAAGAATAACTCTTAAAATGGCCAGGACACCATGCAAAATGTCATCACTGAAAGGAGACTACCAGTGAACATATACTGAATTCCTATGGGGACTTGTAAAAATCTTCAGCTGTATCATGCACCTCGGCATACTAATTGATGCCAAATACCTATATTAACTTGTATTATTTGTATTTCCAATAAGTATGCTAAGGTACATTACACAGCTGAAATACAAATATTTTTTAGAGAGTCCCCATAGGAATTCAGTATATGATCACCAATGGTATCACTTCAGTGATGTCATTTCATATGACGTTTCAACCATTTTAGGAGCAATTCTAGGCACCGGCTTCAACACGTTGGGGGGAGGGGGTGTTTACAACATTCAGAAGCTATGAAAACATGTTAAGCTACATATTTAAAAGGAAGCAGCAGAACTGTTTAACAGAGAGAGATCTTCTTAGACCTATGGAGCCCGATTTTGTGATTTCAGACAGCTTGAAATAGGAGTTTAGGTATTCTTTAAGACATGTCTAAGAGAAACAAATTGATAACAAATTTCAAAAACGTCATCAAAGGAGTCATGGTAACAAAAAGCTAATCCTCATTTTGTAATATTGAAAAGAAGAGAAAAACATGAGAAAAACAGAAAGAACCATTAAGAGGAAATTCCACCTCCAGGGTTAGGCCAGCCCCTTCTGATGACCTCACCAGGAAACTCTAGAGCACTGAGGCCCACCCACTCCCAAATAATTTGAGAAACAGCATGGCTGCAGCCATCTCAGAGTCCACCTTCAAACCACCTTCTGAGTTATGTCTAGTAGCCAGTCACATATCCGCCTCATCAGGTTTTCTTTGATTCCAAGATCCACCACCTTATTTACCTTCCATAGGACAAAGTCAAAGGCCTTACTGATATCCAGGTATAGGATATCATCTGCCTGCCCTCTGTCTGCTGCCATCATTATGGAATCATAGAAGTCTATCAGATTGGCCTGACATGAGCCGCCTCTCATAAATACCTGCTGTTTTTTGTCCTAGAACCCCTATTGTTCTAGAAACTCCTATATATTTTTTTTGATAATGGCCTCCATGAGTCTGCCTACAATGAAGGTTAGATTAACTGGCCTGTAATTCCCAGGGTCATCCCTATCCCTGCTCTTGTGCAACAGAACCACACTGGTCACCCACCAGTCTGCCAGCATGATTCCTGTTCTTAGGGAGCATTTGAACATGTCTACCAATGGTTCCATAAGGGCCAGTTCAGTTTTCTTAAGAATCCTGGGTCACCCACCATCAGGGCCTGGCAATTTTTTCTGTATTTGACATGTTGTGCATCACTGTGACCTGGCTTATGGATGACTCTGGCCCTGTTATGGAGGCATCCATTCTAGATGAGTACTCAGAGGTGCAGCACCCTTTGCAGAAGTGCAGAAGGGGGAGGTGACCATATTCTTTAGGTTTAAATTGTGGTTCACACTTTCCCATTGGTAGAGACTAGGTCATTTGAATGTGTGGCAGTTTGGGGTAAGTCAAGAAGGGGGTGCAAGATCCTCCTTGTCTATGGGCCTCTGAGGGATTTGGGATATTTTTGCAGGAATTTGCAGACTTCATCATTGGCTTGGTATTGGAGTCCTCTAACTTACTGGCACTGGTGGACCTCAGTGCCTGGGCTGATGAGGGTTCACAGTTTACAAATAATTCCTCCACATAATGTGGGCACTGGACCTTGTGCAGGTAATTTTCTCCACTACCCACAAACTTGGCCACACCTTGGACATGGTGTTCAAACTGGGAATCAATATTACTAATACTGAGACCGATCAAGTAGCTTTATTGGATCATTTTGTGGTTACATTTCAGTTTGGTGCCACCCCCCCCCCCGCATGTGCTACTACCCAACTGGAGATGATCCAATATCACCCTCCAAGGAACTTTGAATTAGCTCCTTAATATTTTGGACATCTCAGGTATGTTGACCACTTGTGAGAGAGGAGTAGACATGGCCATGGAGGGCTATAACAAGGCAATCTTGACTGGTGTTAGTTCCATCATGCCTCTTTGTGCCCACCCCCTTATCCCCAAACACAGCTTATCTTGGTAAAATGATAAACTACAGTGTTTAAAGACACAAGGGTAGAGATTGGAGTGTTTCTAGTTGAGATCACTCTCTGTAGAAGACAGACTGTTTCTAAGGGACCATAATGGGGTGAATCACAGGGCAGTCAACCATATGAAGTCAGAATTTCCATCAGGGTTGACTATGATGAGAAGGAATAGAATATTCCTGCTTTTCTATGCTGTAAACAGACATTGCATACTGCCTGTTTATAGTTTGGAAGGGTAATTTCCACAACACGGTGCAAGGAATTTGATACTTTCTTCCATGACAAGGTGTCCTCCATCTGAACTAGGATCTCCCAAGCTGGATGACTCCCAACAGTGGGAGAGATAGAGTGCATGCTGGCATTCCAGTGCTTTGGGTGGAGTTTCTGCCAGTCTTGGATCAGAACATTTCTTGGGTGCTGTCTACTCTGTGACCTACTTACTGTACTGGATCTGGGGCCAACCTGGCTGTTGGCAGACTGCTTGAGACTCTGCCTCTGGTGGTGGACAGAATCATCCATTACTTCCTGGTGGAGTTTGGTTTTCCCCACTACACTGAAAAATGTAGTTGTGATCCCACTCCTTAAGAAACCATCTTTGGACATAAAGAGTCTGCCCAATTGCAGATCTGTCCCAAATCTTCCCTTTTTAGAGAAAGTAATTGAGAAAGCAGTTGCATCACAGCTTGAGACACATCTGGTTCATCATGAAATCCATGCGTCATTTAATTTGGGGTTCATGTATCGATATAGCACAAAGATGGTTCTGGTGTAGGTGATGAATGATCTCTTCCTGGTGAGAGATTACGGGAATATTCTATGGTCACTCTCCTTGATCTCCCATCTGCATTTGACACTGTGGACCATGGCATGTTGCCTGATCACCTGAGGAATTATGGGGGACTCTCCAGCATGGAACTACAATAGTTTGAGACCTTCCTGGTTGGTAGGGAGCAGGGTGTTGCATTTCAGAATTTTTTTTCCAGGTGGGCTGCTGTTTGCTTATTCCATAATGCTCAATTTTGTCCCCATGTTGTTTGTTGCCTTTTGGAGAGATTGTGAGAGTGCTAAATTTGGGTTTCTGCAGCTATATAGATGATACCCAGTTGAACCTCTCTTTCGCACAGGGAAATGTGGTACTTGTGATAAATTGTTGTTTATCTAAACTTAGTAATTTGATGGCTGCCAGCTGGTTGAGCCTTAAACCTGGCAAGATGTTGTTGCTTTTCATAGAACCAGGATCCCAGACATCAGCAATGAGAAAAATGATATCATTATGTCCTCCTTGATAGGTATGTCCTCAGAGCCACAGATAGGTCTTACAACATTGGGGTCATTATAGTGGGAAGGCAAGGGAAGGCAAATTTATTTATTGGGTGAGTATCCAAAGCTCTAGTTACTGTACTGACAGCAAGCTGAAAACAATTTGTAATTCAACAAATATAAATATGTATCAAAACAAATCTCATAAAATGATGTACAGAATTAATATTTCTAAAGTTTAGGTGGTCCCAGATGCCTGATTATAAAAGTTATGTTTTAAATAGACTCTTGAACTGTCCCAAAGAGGCGGGCCTTCTCTAATTACAGCTGACTGTCACTTGAATCTCAGCTGGTTGCTGTTGTCCATTGTGAATTTTTCCATCTAAGAAATATCACCCACTTAAAGCCCTATGTCCAGTATGAGAACCTGATGACTGTGGTGCATACCTCATTACATACTGTTTTGACTACTCTAGCATTCTGTATCTAGGGCCTTCTGAAGGTTTGATGAGTCATCTCCAACTAGTGAATAAGGTTGCAGGCAGGCTGATATGTTGTGCAAGCATGTTCAATTAAATCTCCTCAGTGTTGCAGAATCTAGACTGCCTTTCAGTTAGATTGCCTGGTTGTCTTCAAGACTCTGCATGACACATGTCCTGGAAACGATGAAGATTTCCATCCATATACTCCACACTGCTCCCTGTGCACCACCGGAAATAATTTGTTAGAAATTACCTGAGCCAGCCTGAACTCATCTGGTGACAAATCTTTTGGCCTGGCTGCACCTTGGTTATTGAATTTTCCTCCTCCACATGTTTGAAATAGTCCTTTGTTGGAGGATTTTAAGAGGTTATTGAAAGCTTGCCTGCTTTCCCTGGAGTTTAATTATTTTTATTTATTTATTTATTTATTTATTTATTTATTGAAGTGTTTCACCAGGAACAATATACTGAGCTTTAAGAGAACTTGTTTCCAGATGCGTCCTTGAGGTCAGGGGGGAAGGGGGAAGTTCAAAGAAATTACAATTTGTATATACAGTAAATACAAGAATACAATTTTTACATAGTATTTTACAAATACAGTATTATATAGAATCTTACAAATAAGAGAACTTTAACATAAGAGGGTAAGTATTAACAGTGTGCATTTTGCAAAGGGGCTGCAGGAGTAGCAGACACACAGAAGATGTAATGATACATTTTTCAGCCACGGTGAGGGGGTTGTTTGGGGACAGTTTTTGAGGGAAGGGAAAAAAGGGAAAAAGGGAGGGGGTGAGGGGGGACTGGAAATGAACAAGAGTAGGTGGGAGTGTGAGGAAGGGAAGGGTTGGAAAAAGGATTAAGACAGATTAACTAGGGGCAGTGACAGGAGGCTGCTGTGTGGACTTGGAGCAGAGAAGGAAGAGAGCATTTGGAAGAAGCAGAGTGAATGGTTAGGGGGAGTTCCATAAGTTGGGAAAGTGGAAAGAGAAGGCAACCTGACCAGCAAGGGATTTATGAGAGGGGAGCAAGAGGGAATGATACCCTGTGTTATGGAGGGAGTAAAAGGAGGGGGGTGTAGGTGACAGAAGGGAGTGCAGATGGGGGAAGGGAAGCCAGAATTTAGAAACGAAAGAGGCACAATGGGTAAGGCAGTGATCTTCCATTGAAGGGAGGGAGAAGGCAGAGAACAAGGAACAGTGGTGGGTGCAAGGAGGACAGTTCAAGGTGAAACAGCAGAAGGAGTGGAAGGTGGGTCCAGTCTGGCCAGGGTGGACCTTGGAGCAGCACTGTAGACTATGTCGCCATAATCAAGGATGGAGAGGATCATCTTAGTGATGATGTCTTGGTGGGCAGGTAGTGTGATGCAGATTATGTGCCCAAAAAGGACACCAAGCTTGGGGTGGAGTCTTTTATGAATGGCACCTTTGTACTGTGATAAGTCAAGCTGCCAGTCTAGCTATACTCCAAGGTACTTGAATGAGGGCACCTTGTCAATTGTGTCCCTGTCTAGGATATGGAAAGAGGGAAAGGAATGTGAGCTTAGAGATCCTTGATCTAGTGCCAAAGCACATAAAGACCTTTTTTTAGCATTTAGGGATAGTTAATTTGACCTGAACCATTTCTGGACTGAATCAAAATCAACTTGAAGCTTGGATGTTAACTCGGCAGGAGAAGAGCCAGAAGCAAACAGGACCTTGTCATTTGCATATATGTGAATGGACGAAGATGAACAGGCAGAAGGAAGGTCATTGAGGAAAATGGAGAAAAGTAGAGGGCCAAGGATGGAACCTTGGGGGATGCCAGTGTGAAAGGAGGGGGATACACATTCACCAATTCATACTCATTGTGATCTACCTATTAGGTAGGAGTTGAACCATTTTGTTGCGGAGTCTGAGAGACCTGCTACCTTCAGTATGTCAAGGAGAAGAAGGTGGGAGACAGTGTCAAAGGCTTTTGCTAAGTCAACCAGATGGTGTTGGTGAGGAGGCCCTGATCCATCCCAGTGTTCTAAGGGATTCTGTTGAGTTTGACATTTTTAATGTGCTGTACTTATGTCTGTTTGCCTGGTCAAATGTTTATTTTGTGTTTATCTTATGTACAGCACCATGAGCCTCTGGGAGAGGGGGCACTATATAAATACAATTATCTGTCTGTTGCCTGTCTGCCTGTCTGTCTGTCTGTCTATCTATCTATCTATCTATCTATCTATCTATCTATCTATCTATCTAATCTATCTATCCTCAAATCTCAGAAATCATAAGATAGTTTACAATTTGGGAATGGTAACAGGTAACAATGTGAAAAAGGTCAGAAATATAATAGCCCATACAATGAAAAAAAATGAAATGTGATGTCTAGGACTTGTATCATATGGACAGAAAATAGGACTATTAGTGAAATATTAATTTTTAAATGATTTCCTAATAAGTATGAAACTCATAAACACATGGGTATGACATCTTGTTTTTGACTTTTCTTTTTTTTTTTTTGGGTGATCTATTTTTTCTCCACTCCATGCCCCAAATCCGCCTCTCCTCCAGGCATCCAAGGCCACCAGTACCCCTTCATTTTTTGACAATTTTAAATGTCAGGTAAACACTACAATTTTATATGTTTACTGTATACAACTAGATCGTAACAACATGCCATACAATTTTGTTTGTCATTTAATTCAGTACCGCAATTTTTTTTATTTCTTTCATCTAACTGTATTGATAAGTTTGAATGGGCATGCGATGGGGAAAATAAATTACATAGAAACATAAAAGTTGATGGCAGATAAGGACTGCAAGGCCCATCCAGTCTGCCTGTTTCTTTTTCTACTTTATGAATATGCCATTGCCATTTGCTCTGTCAATGTCTTATCTATTCATACTCATCTGTATTGCTCCTTTATGCCTATCCCATGCCTGTTTGAAGCCCTGCACTGTATTCATATCTACCACTTCCTGAGGTAGGCCATTCCATGCATCCACCACCATTTCTGTGAAAAAGAACTTCCTCACATTACCCCTTAATCGGTCTCACTCTAATCTCATGTTGTGTCCTCTTGTCCTGCTATTTTTCTTATATTGAACATGTTAGGCTCTCTCACCTTGTTAATGCCCTTAAGGTGTTTGAGTGTTTCAATCATATCACCTCTCTCCCTCCTTTGCTCCAGGGTATACATATTGAGTTCCATTAATAAGTCCTCATATATTTTCTGATGCAGCCCCTGCACCATTTTGGTTGCCCTTCTCTGGACTGCCTCAGTTTGGTTAATGTCCTTGAGAAGGTGTGGCCTCCAATACTGCACGCAGTACTCCATATGGGGCCTGACCAGTGTCTTGTAAAGAGGGATTATTACCTCCTTTTATGACTTGTGATACCCCAACATCCCTCTAGCCTTACCTACTGCTTTAGTGGTCTGCTTGGATGATTTCAGGTCATCTGTGATGGTGATGCCCAAGTCTCTTTCTTCCCTTGTGACTGCCAGCAACTTCCCTCCCAACCTATAGGTGAATTCAGGGTTTCTCTTCCCTATGTGCACAATCTTGTGCTTCTTTGCATTAAACCCCAGTTGCCACTCTTCTGACCATTTTGCCAGTTTATCCATATCTCTTGTCATTCTGCCCACCCCATCTGGATTATCCACTCTGTTGCAGATCTTGGTGTCATCTACAGACAGACAAACCTTACTCTCCAGTCCATCTGCAATGTTACTGATTAAGATATTGAAGAGCATTGGCACAAGGGCTGATCCCTGAGGTACCTCACTTGTGACTTGCATCTCTTCTGACTGTATACCATTTACCACCACTCTCTGTTTTCTGCCCATCAACCAGTTTGCCACCCAGTTGACCAAATTCTGACCCACCCCGAGCCTACCCAGCTTATTAATCAATCTTCTAAGTGGAACAGTATCAAAAGCTTTGCTGAAGTCAAGGTAGGTGACATCAACTGCTTCCCCTTGGTCCACCACTCTGGTTACCCAGTCAAAAAACCTATGAGATTAGTTTGGCAGGACCTTCCTGATGTAAACCCATGCTGTCTCAGTTCCTGTGCTCCTATGTTAATGTCACAGGTATGCCAGCTGACTCTGCAGATTTATTACAATCTCTTTGTCTTGTAGCACAAAAATGATCATGGGACTGGGGGAGTTACAGTATGAGGAAAGATTTATGGAGCTCAACATGTATTTGCTGGAAGAGGGAAGGAAAAAAGGGGACATGATAGAGACCTTTAAGTACTTGAAAGGCATAAACAAAATCAGAGAGGGAGGATTGTTCCACTTAAAGGGGGGAAGGGTCACTAGGAAGCACAGTCTGAAGTTGGAAGGGGGAAGGTTCAGGAGGGAGATGAGGGGGCACTACTATACAGAGAGAGTGGTGACGAGATTGAACGTGCTACCGGAGGAGTTAATTGAACTGAGGACAGTGGGTAGCTTTAAGTGGGGTTGGGATAGAGTCAAGGGCAGGATTAGTACAGACAAGAATACAAAGGGGAAAGACCAGGAAAGGGGAAGAAGGAGGGGTTTGGGTGGGGCTGGGGCAGCTGTAGTAATATGAAACTAAGAGCTGTACAATAGGGCAGACTTGATAGACCTATGGACCTTTTTCTGCCAGCAATTTTGTATGTCTGTATGTTCATATGTACTGTACCTTTCATGTTATGGGAAAAGCTCTGGATAATGATTAGAGCAGCTACTTCTGCTGTGCGAGACAGGAGGTAGCATAAAGGAGATGTTATTTTGGAATATACAAACTCCTAAAGTCCAGATCATCCAGATCAGACCAGTTTCCCATGGAACTCGTCCTGAGAGATGCACATGATTGGCCAAGAAGTGATGTCATGGGACATGTGTGCAAAGGGTGGGTGGAGGCTGTTTTTTGTGAACCT
Organism: Neoceratodus forsteri; assembly: GCA_016271365.2. Classification (NCBI taxonomy): domain Eukaryota; kingdom Metazoa; phylum Chordata; order Ceratodontiformes; family Ceratodontidae; genus Neoceratodus; species Neoceratodus forsteri. Next base: position 1,394,792,004 of record CM028129.1, on the reverse strand, counting down.
TGTTAAACCTGAATTTTGTGAGAGACTGGGAGTTAGGTTTGGGACCTCAGGCAGTTACTATCTAAGGCTCAAGTTTGCCCTGATTTACTAAGATCCTGTATGGTAAGAAATATCTCTACTCTGTTAGTTTTAACAAGCAATAGAAAATGTTTTTCTATATGTCCCTTCTGCTGTGAGCAGACCATTTTCTTTTTAATTTCTGTACTAGCCCTGTAATTCCCATAATATTTGTGTAGTGTGATATCCTGTAGATTTTGTAAATACTACAAAATAGTAAATACTATTTATATAGACTTCATGCCTCTGTGACTGAATCTTTTGGGGAATAGCTAACTGTTAGTATTGACAAATCCATGATCCGTCTCCAAAGCTGCAATAGGCAGTTACAGTTATCATATTCAAAGAAGTCAAGAGTTTTCTCAGGCATGTGTGACTGGGAAAAGTGGTTTCCCTGTAGCTAAAGAGAACTGCACTGTGTGAGCAGTGGCTTTGGTGGGATTCAGATGAAGAAAGTCCCCAGGTAAGAGAATCACTTCTGTGCGGTGGCAGTCACTGAAGTGCCCTTGCAAGTGTGGAGGGTTGAGAAAATTGGCAATCTGTTGCAGATTGTGTCTGAGTGTGGGCAGGTTATGACATAGATAATTTTAGAAAAAAATGATTTATTGTTCAACGGCCTATGCAGCCGGTAAGTGTCATGCTTGTGACACTGTGTACTTAGGTTTCACCCCTAGAGGTGCAGCGGGATGCTTCCCTTGGCTAAAGGTACCTTAGGAAGGATCCCCAGGAGAGAGGTACTGCCACTGGAGGAGGAGAGGAGGATGGAAGGGCAAAGAAAAAGTGCTTCAGAAGGAGACTGAGGGGAACCGCTTATAGCTCAGGAAGTGGCAGTGGCTGCTTGTCCATCAAACCATAGGTGGAGCTTTCCAATTCAATGGCCTACGCAATCAGTAAGTGTTATGCTTGTGCAACTGTGTACTTAGGTTTTGGCCATTCACACTCTCTATTCCAGAGGAATTACCACCCTGTGTAGGGGTACCAAAAGCATGGAACCCTCTAGAGGGTTCCACCCCTAGAGGTGCCATGGGATGCTTCCCTTGGCTAAAGGTACCTTAAGAAGGATCCCCAAAAGGAAGAAGTAAGAAGCTTACAAGCAATAAGAAGTTGTGAGCCATGGTAATAGACAAGCATGAGGCAGCTTGATAACTTAATGGGATAGCAGGCTAGCCATGGCATGAGTTTGATGGATTGCAAAAGGGGATGAGGGAACTTCCTAAGGAGAGAGGGAATAGCAGTAGGGACACCATCCCCCTCCATCCAACAGCGGATCCTGCCTATGGAACTAGGGAACATGATGCTAACAGTTATGACCTGAGACACGGAGGAGAGAAAAAACCCTTTGAGGAGGAAATCTCTGGGGATCCAAGGCCTAGGTCGCCTTCCCTTCAGGCTTGGAATATTTTATTTAGTGACGGCTCTGCTGCTGCAATTTGAAAACCCAATTAAAGGGAAGTGGAAAATATTCCAATTTGGAGGAAAGCTCTCACTCTATCCTTCTAACAGGAACGCCGTGGAGGGTTGACAGTTGCTGTGCTCTGCAACCGAAAACCCCCAAGGTGGGAGGAGGAGAGCAATAACCACCGAGGCACTCACTCAGCCTACTCATCCTAAACACAAACCAGGTGAACCAGAGGCAGTCATGGGGAGAATAGCATTGAAGGGTGCCTCTGAACCTGCTTGAGCAACTAAAGGGGCCCCCGTGAGAGCCCCACCCCTTCACGCTGAGTCTTAACTTCTACAACTTGGGGTGCCATCGGTATGGTTGATGACTGAAGGTTCACCCTGAGTGAGGACATTCCCAGCTATGGGCCAGGTGAGAAGGACCCTGCCCCAAGCTTTGCATGCCCAAGCTGCGGACTCTAGGTGCACAGAGAGACCATCGACTGCTGGGGAGCCCTGCACCAGAATGGCATAGCTGGCTAGCCCCAGGGACTGATGAGGAGCTGAATGAGCATTGAGTGCTGAGACCTTGCAGATGACAGATGGCAGGGAGCAGTGAGCAAATGATGGCATAATCAGGGGTTGTTCTGGATGTAGTTCAGTAACTCAGAGTAGCTGTTCAGGAAAGCATAAATAATTATCGGACCTGTACGTAGGTCAGTAAGCAATAGGAATATTCAGACTGACACACACGTCTGCAAAACATAGTAGCAATGATGGACATGAACGTAAATGGGGCAGCAGTATGATAGTGGGGCAAGCCAGCCAGGCATTCAAAAGCCAAATTAAGGTGACAAATACTCTGAGGATTTTCGGTGGTGAAGGCAGGATTTAGAGCAGAAATAATTAGCCCCATGGGGCCATGACTCCCCAAACACTTCCCAGTCCCCACCATAGGATAAACAAGAAAGTGATGGAAGGTTTGAGAAACACATGCAGATATAAAAACTAATTAACAGCATCAGCAGTAGCTTTAGCTGACCTCAGAGTAGAACAGCAGTGTACAAACAGGGATAGCATCAACTATGAGTGGTTGCATTCTATAAGCATGGAAGGGGAAAAGCACAATGCTGTGAAAACAACTATGACCACAGGGGAGGTAGATTGAGCAGGGAAACATGATTGAACTGCATAGCAAGGTTCAGAGGGAGCTTGGATCAGGGAAAAACAATCAGGCTTGATAGCATGGGGAGCAAGTAGGCTTGTAGCATGAGAAGCAGCTTTGGGTTGTGTAAAAACACAAGTACCGGATACAATAGCAAGGGGAGCAAGTAACAGCAGTAGTAGAAGCTGCAAAAGCCAAACAGTAGGAGCAAGCAAATAGTAGGAGCTGAGAAACCAAATCCCCCCAAAAACACAAACACAGAAGAAACATGGAAGAAATAAAAGTAAGCAAACAGTCTGAGGCAAAAGACAAACCAGAAGCAGGAGAACAAAATGCAGAGTCCAGCAGAAAGACACAGCCAGGTTGGGGGGGGGAGGCCCCAGCCTGCCACAGAGCAAACAGACAGCCTCCGGTCGGCAAAGAAAAAGTGCTTCAGAATGAGGCTGAGGGGAACTGCTTATAGCTCAGGAAGTGGGAGTGGCTGGCTGCTTGTCCATTGAACCATAAGTGGAGCCTTCCAATTGAAGATGTTTGTGTTAAACAGATTGCAGATGTATCATGGAATCTATGCATGTGTATGATAGTCAGTGGGCCAGATTGGTGTGGTATGGACAAGAAGACACCTGGGGAGGAGATGGAATCAGGATTGGGGCCTGCCATGTCTGGTTCACCTCTCCAGGGCCTGCCTAATTTCACCAAGCAGGTAGTAGTCCGTCTGGCTAGCACTGCTCCTCCATTTTTGGCCATTCTTTGTAACACAAGATTACTGAGGAATATGATGGCAGTGATGGAGGGGATAATCACTGATACCTCAGCTGACCTTGTCTGTATCATGGACACCTGGTTGGAAGATGACTCCGGACCTGTTCTGGAGGCATCTGTCCCACTGGGTTTCTCTGTGGTGCATTGCCCGAGGAGGAATCGCAGAGGGGATGGGGAGGCCATCTGTTTTAGATCCACTCTGGAACTCACTGCACTCTCCATGAGAACCATCAGGTCCCTTTGAATGTGTGGCAGCTAGATATGGTTCAGGTGTCAGTGGCAGGATCTTTCTCATCTACTGAAGACCGGATGGTGAGAATGATTTTCTGCAGGAGCTAGCAGACTTCATTGCTGAAATGGTATTGGAAGTCTGCAGACTGTTGGTGCTGGGCAATTTCAATGCCTGGGATAACGACGAATCCTCACAATGTGGACAGGAGCTCCTTCAGCTGATGCCATCTCTGGGACTGACACAGGCTGTTACCTCTGAAACCCATCAGCATGGTCACATGTTGGACCTGATTTTCTCTTTAGGACATGACATTAATGTGGTCAGGGTTGATCCAGACTCTTGGTTGAACCACCATGCAGTGTTGTTACAATGTTGGGTCCCCTGTTTGACTACTCCCTCTGTGGAGATCATCCAGTACCATATGAAACATAATTTGGAGCCTCGCAAACTTCATGGAGTACTGGATGTCTCAGGTATACTGCTGGCCTGTGCACAGGGTCCTGCGGTGTGTATGGAGCACTACACCATGGTGCTTGCAACCTCCTTGGACTCAATTGCACCATACTGCGTTTGCCCCTTGACATCCCAACATACAGTAGTTTACTGTGATATTGTGCTGAGCTACATCAGTTGAAGATTAAGGGATGGAGGTTGGAGCATTCCTGGAGAAATTCCCAGTCTATGGAGCACAGATTGACATTGAGAACTCACTATGCTGAGTATCAGTGGGCAATCAACCTGAAAAAGGTAGAGTTCCCGTCAATGCCATTTTTTTTTTAATTAAATATGCTTTATTTTGCTTTAACCATGCATACATAATGTTACCAGGCTCAGAGACAAAAGAGTATAAATATGTACACATGATTATGGCCTTGAGGTTACATCGGTCTGTTAATATCTACTATCCCTAAATCTAAACACATTCCTAACTGTATTCCTACAATTCCCCTTATTCCACTCCCTCTCTATTGAGTGCTAGAGATAGGTTCTGCTGGCAGGCTTATACTAAGGTATCTAGTATGTTTGTGGATATCTGTAGCCAGATCCTTGTTTTACCTTGTAATTGAGGTTAATGTATAAATCTTGCTCCATTTTTTATCAAAGCTAGCAGGGCTGTGTCTAAGACTAGCTATCATTTTTTCTATTCTTAAATTATATAAGAATTCTTTCAACCATTCAGAGTAGGGAATAATTTGGGAATCCTTCCAATGCCTTAACACCAATTGCTTGACTGTATGGGAAATTAAAGCCATAGTGTGTCTTCTTTCTAGAACTGGAATTTGGGTGTAGACTCCCAGGATACATATTTTGGGTTAAATAAAAAGCTCCAATCCAAGAAGGGGGTCAAGTTTGGTCCTAATCATGTTCCATAGGGACTTGACTAAGGGACATTACCAGAGCATGTGGTATACTGTACCCTCATCTAGGCCACATCTATTACATCTGGGGCCGTGTAGCTTGCCCATGGTAACTAACTTTGTTGGAGTAAAATACATATTATGTATTATATGTATTATATTGAACTGAATTAGACACAGTTTATCGTTAGAAGTGTAGGAGTGTACTGCTTTCCAAATACTGTCCCAGCAAAGTTGTTTATCTGGAAATTGAGTTGTCCAGTATGATGATATTCCTTGGATATCTGGATATATTATTGGGTATAACTCTGCAGTTATTTTGAATACTGCATGAGGACTCCATACCAGGTTACAAAACATATTAAGGAGATCTGTTTGGTCAGTATCCCAAATACCAGTACCCATCGTAGATATTAGAAGGTGTCTAATTTGGAATGCTTTAAATATCTGATTGGAAGGAAGGCCTAAGGTTTTGAGAAGGTCAGGTGAAGCCTTAATCTTACTTTGATCCAATAAGTCCAGGATCTTGACGTCCTGTTTGGGGGCTTCTCTGGTAGTTCTTAGGTATTGATTATCTAATAAAAAAATTGGGTTTAAATGAATAGGTTGGGAAATATCCTTAGTATTATCATATTTGAGGACTTTACACAATTGGGTGTGAACTTTCAGGGACATACATATTAGTTCATTTTGTAGAATCTTAAAGCCTTTTTTAGGAGTGATATATAACAAGCTATTAGGGGAAATACCAGAGTGTCAAATAACTTGTGTTTCATTTTTAGACATAATGGTTCATAAATAGGTGCCATTCTAATAGGAATAGGAGAATACCAATGGAAATATTTAGCTATGTGGCTTGCTAAATAATAATGAAAAAAATTCAGGAGTTTGAGGACCCCTTTGTGCTTGGGAGCTCCAAGTTTAATATATGACCTTCTCGGCACTTGTGATTTCCAAAGGAACTTGGAAATAATCTTTTGAACCTTCCTAAACCAGGTTTGTGGGAGATAAAAATGTAACATATTCAGGGGATAAAAAAGTCTCAGAAGTACGTTTATTTTGATTACATTGATTCGTCCTTGTAATGAGAGATACAAAGGGGCCCATCTTTCAAGATCCTGTTGTATAATTCCTAATTTGGCATCAAGATTCAGTTTTTTAATCTGTGATAAACTATTTGTTAGTATAAGCCCTAGGTAGGTAATTTGGGTCGTCCAACTAAACTGAAGATTTTCTAGTTGTGAGCGATGAGTATGACCATTTAGTGGCATAATTGTTGATTTAGTTATGTTCAGTTTGTAGTTAGATAATGTACCAAATTTATCTATAATAGATACTATCACTGGAAGGGAAGTTTGGGGATTAGTGATATGCAACATAATGTCATCTGCATATGCCAAAAGGCGAAGGTCCCATTCACCAATCTGTATCCCCTGTACATGGGGGGAATGCTGGAGGTGGTATAGAAGTGGTTCCAGGTATAGGTTAAAGAGTAAAGGTGAGAGCGGGCATCCTTGGTGCGTTCCAGAAAATAAGGGAAATAACTCTGAGAAAACACTGTTGCAGTACACTTTTGCCATGGGGCATGTATATAATAGCTGTATCCATTTTATGAATTTATTGGTAAAGCCAAATTTTTTGATAACTTTAAATAGGAAACTCCAGCTTACCCTGTTGAATGCTTTCTCCACATCCAGAGATACCAGTGCCATTGGGTAAGGTGCTACTCTGTATGCAGAGAAAACATGAAACAATTTCCTAAGATGGTCTACTGAAGAGTGACCAGCTACAAATCCCACTTGTTCTGGACTAAGTAATGGGGTCCAAATTCGTGCCACTTTAGTAGCCAAAATCTTTGCAAAAAGCTTTATATCATAATTTGTCAGGGAAACTGGTCAGTAATTAGAGACCATTTGTGGAGATTTGTTTGGGTTGGAAAGTACTATTATGAGGACTTCTAATAGTGAAGAATCAGAGAGTCTGAAATTACAAAGGTAAGAGAACATGTTCAGTATTAAGGGTGATAACTTTCCCTTAAATGCTTTGTAGAAACAAGGTGGGAAGCCATCTGGGCCTGGCGCCTTGTCATCCGGCAACAAATCAATTGCCTCCCATAATTCTTGTTGGGTTATGGCCACCTCAAGGAGCTTTGCTTGTGAATGCTGGAAGGAGGGGAGCAGAATATCAAGATAAGTCTGAATTTTCTCAGTAGAGGGGATAGGTAATTGTGGGGAGTATAAGGATCTATAATATGCCTCAGATTCCTTAACAATTTCCTTAGAAGTGGTAAGGAGTTGTTTATATAAGAATTGAGGAACACCACGATCCTAGACTCTTCTTGTTTCCTTAGCCGAAGGGCTAATAAGTGACCAGCATTGTCACCCTGTTCTATATATTTAACATGAGTCTTAAAGAGCATATACTGAGCTTGTTCTCGTAAGGATTCTGAATACTGATTCTTTCATTTAGTTATACGCTCCAGTGTCTCTTCAGTCTGTTGGTTAATTTGTTGATTTTCTAGGATTTGAATTTTTGGTAAGAGCGAAGAAGATAACATCGTTCTCTTTTTCTTCCGAATGGTGGATAGGCGGATTCACTCTCCCCTAACCACACATTTTAGGGCACACCAGAGCTTATCAATATCCTTATTGACCCCTGGTTTTGTATAAGGAAATGTACAATTGTTTCTTTAAGGGAATTCACTGCTTGTTTATCCTGTAAAAGCTGTGTATTCAATTTCCATATGCTATTTCTAACTGTCTGATGTGAGATTGCACCCTCCATCCAAACAGGCGCATGATCAGAAATAACCCTCAGGGACATACCACTGCCCATTAAGCCTTCAAGAACTGGAGTGTTTACTAGGAAATAATGAATGCTGGATAATGATTTGTGAACTAGCGAGTAAAAGGTATATCCCCTAGCAGTAGGATTTAGTAGTCTCCAGTGATCAATATGGTTATAGTTTTTAATGAATTCCATTAAAGCTATTTGAGCTGGAGAGAGACTACTTCCTTTACATGCTGATCTGTCAAGGACTGGTGAAAGAACCAAATTCCAGTCCCCAGTGATTATTGTGGGTAATCTAGGAAACAAGTTCAGGGCATTTGTTATTTTCACAAAAAATTCTGGTGAATCAATATTAGGTCCATATATGGATCCCAAAATAATTTCAATATGGTTTAGGAGTCCCTTAAGAAATATATATCTCCCTTGTTTATCAATTTGAGATTGCTGTAGCTTAAATGGCATCCCTCTGGTAAATAAGATGGCTACCCCTCTTTGTGTCATTGCATTATCTGCAGCGTACACCTGTCCTATTTGCCTTGTCCTATAAAGTTTACCTTCTGTATCTAATAAATGTGTTTCTTGCAATAGGGCTATGTTGCGTTGTAGAGTTTCTAGGTGTCTAAGGATTTGATGACGTTTGACTCAGGAACGGGCCCCTTTAACATTCCAGGATATAATCCTCACTGCCATTGAAGTTCTGGGTCAAACTCTAACTCAGGGGGTTTCCACTCCTGGAGAACTGGGTAACCATGGCATTTGAAGCAAGGAAAAGCTATATAAATTATGGTAATTGGCATGCTACCATTGAGTAGTTCATGTCTTTAAGTCCACCTCATCATGATCAATCTAGAAATTGTACCTAGCACTTGTCTTCTGGCATCCACATTTAATACTACACTAACCTTTCTAATCTTGGACAAAGCAGTTCTACCCCAACAAAGTTATCTTAATACCCCGGTCCACTCGACTGCACTCCCTTCGATTGTTCGGTTGCAATCTTATTCCCCCACCAAACAGACAGTCCCGTTTGCCCCCCTGACTTAGGCCTGGATATCAGGATTAAAAACCTTCTTCAGTTCACTTGCACATAATGAGAAACAAGCATATAATATGTTAAAGTCTACTCAACTATAACTCACAAAGCATGTAATTGGTGGTAATTAGCTACACCTAAGTATCAAACTAACAAAGAAGAATAAAACTGTAACAATGGAGAGTACCAAAACTGCAAAGCAGAGAACAATGGAGAGTCCATTTAACAAGTCCCTGTAGCGGCTTGAACTCAAGTATCATGCAGACAATTCTGTTGTTTCATTCCTCCATTTGGATCTAATCAAACAGATCTGGACATCCACCATCCTGTGGATCATACTCCCACATAAAGCAAACCATTGAGGAGGATTTTAGTAGTGTCTTTTAACTTATTTTCTCCATTTGGATCTTAATATCACAGGACAAGTCTAAGTTTGGCTTGGAGGTCTGATCAGTCAGAACAATACATGTAGTACTTCACAGGACCAGATTATACTTAAGCTGGGTCATTAGAGAAAGGCAATTTAATGATTTATGGCATTCGCTCAATAATGGGGTATCACCCTTGTTCAACGGAACAGATCTGGATAAAGTTTTTTGAGTTTTGTAGTAGCCTTAGCCACATTTTCAAAGGAAATCCATTGCCCTTCCTTATTCACTTGCAACATTGTCGGGTATCTTAATCAGGATCTTACTCCTGTAGCAATGAGTTTAACCATGATAGGGTGCATTTCAGTACGCTTCTGCCTTATGGTTAACAGCAGATCTTGAGCTATCCTTATTCTTGCGCTCTCCCATTTGACCTCTTTCACCTCTTTTAGTTTCTCCAGTATTATTTGCTTATCCAGGTAATTGAGGAGTCTAAATATAAGGGGTCGAGGAGGAGAGCCGACTGGGGGTGTGGGCCTCAGTGTCTGATGTGCCCTCTCAACAATATACGTTGGGCCACTGGGTGAAGGACCAGCTATTTTAGTGCACATTTTTTGTATAAAGGAGATAGGGTTGATTCCCTCCTCACCTTCTGGAAGTCCAAGTACTACTAAATTGTTTCTTCTGGATCTACCCTCAAGATCCTCCAGTTTGTCCTCCGTCTTTCTTAGGTGCTGTTGCAGGGAAACAATCTACGGATCCAGCTGGGTCCTCCAATCATCCAGGGAAGAAATGCGTACTTCGTTGTCACTGGTATGAATTGTTAATTTATCCATGGAGCTCTTCAGCACTTGCAAGTCCCTGACCACTGCTTGAAGGGAATTTTTAATTGGGGCTAATCCCTCAAAGAAAGTCTCAACCATCAGGAGCTGTGGAGTGGTAGTATCTTCCCTGCCACCTGCTTTGGTACGCTTTGCTGGTAAATCTTTTTCTGGAGACGGTGGGGGCATATGCTTAGGCCTCTGAGGTTTCATCATCGTGATGAGAGTAAGTCGATCGAGTAATCTCTCTGAATCTATGACTGTACTCTTTGTGATTTATTTAAAAGGAATTCCTTCACTGTTAGCACAGTTTAATAGGGTAAAAAAAGGTATTTTTTGAGTGGAAGAGCAGGGCAGCAATACCGAGCGTGCCTATCAGGCGACCATCACATCCAGAAGTGTCAAGGTCAGTTTCTGCAAGGAAAAAATCATCCAGCACAGCTCTTTTGTACTGTAGACAGGTTGTTAATTCCTCCCTATTTGCAGTCAATTACAGCCTTTTCCACAGATAAGTGCAAGGAGTTTGAATGGTTTTTCACTGACAAGGTGTTAGCCATCAGATCAGGGGTCTCTTTGAGTGGCCTGTCATGGACTGGTAGAGGTCTCACATTTGGTGAAGTAGATCAGCCTGCCTGGGAGGTGTTTTGATCTGTTTCTAAGGTTGAGGTGCTTTGGATAGTCACTAGATTGTGCCCCACCAGCTATATACTGGAGCTTGGACCAACATGGCTGATTGTCGTCTGTGGTGAGCTTCTTGGCCCGGTTGTGGCTTGAGGGAAGATGTCTTTCCATCTGCCTTGAAAAGGGAAGTGGTCAGACCCCTCCTAAAAAAAAGCCTTTCTTGGATCCTGACATTCTAGCAAACCACAGACCTGTTTGTAACCTTCCCTTCTCAGGGACGTTTATTGAGAAGTGGTGGTGGAGCATTTGATAGACAGTCTAGAGCCATTTTCTGTCTATGAACATCTCCAGTTGGGCTTTTGGCCCCATCACAGCATGGAAATTGCTTTTGTCAGAGTAACCCATGATCGTCTTCTAGTGAGAGGTCAAGGGCATCACTCTGTCTTGGTGGTCCTGGATTTCTCAGCAGCATTTGATACAGCTGACCATAGGGTGCTTTTTGATTGCCTGAGGAACTATGTGGGCCTCACTGGTATAGTTCTTAGTTGGTTTGAGTCCTACATAACCTGGAGAACTCAGCAAGTAGCCCTGGGTAATTTTAACTCAGGGGCTTATGCATTATCCTGTGGAGTCCCTCAAGGCTAGATTCTTGTCCACATTTTCTTTTCTGTGTATATTATCCCACTGGGGAGATAATTAGGCAGTACAGTGTCATGTTTTGCTGCTATATGGATGATATTCAGTTGTGCCTGCCTTGTTCTCCTGGTGAGGATTCTGTGGCTTCTGTGTTGAGTTGATGTTTAGCTGAAATAAATGACTGGATGGCCTCAAACTGGTTATGTCTCAACTGAGGAAAGAGAGATTATGGTGAGTGAACCAGGATACTGGGGCTCAACTGCTGTGAGAGGTGTGGTTGTCCCTTTAGTGAGTGGCCAATCCCTCATGACTGTTGATGCAGTGAAGGACCTGGGGTCATCTTGGACTGCAGACCGATGCTGGAACAACAAGAGTGAGCTGTGGTCCAATCTGACTTTTACCATCTTTGAAACAACTCCAGGATCAGGCCGTATCTAGCTCAGGCAGACCTGGTGACTATTGTCCATGCTTTCATCACCTCTAGGATGGATTATTGCAATGCTCTTTACTTAGGGCTATCTGGAGGTCTGATGGAATGCCTGCAGCTAGTCTAGAATGATGCAGCCAGACTGATAAAAGGTTCCTCATAGAGTGACCACATCATGCCAGTCTTGTGTGCACTGCATTGGCTGCCTATGCGGTGGTGCATCACCTTAAAGCCCTATACAGTTTGGGACCAAACCACTTGAAAGAGCTCCTTGTTCCCTACCACCCAGTTCTGCCACTCTGCTCCACCAATGTGGGCATTCTCGTCCCCCTTCTTGGCTAAGACTTTCAGGAGACAGAGAATTTGGAGTTGCTGTTCCAGTTTTGTGGAATGTACTGTGTAGTAGGAAATATTCACTGTCATTTTATTTTCACTATATTCACTGGTTCCATATTAGAGTGTAAATAAATAGATAGTGAATATTACATAGATCACTATATATAGCAGCACTAGTGTTCTGCCAGTGAAAATAAAGAGGAAGTGAATATGTGGGGGTATGCTTGGAGCACTAAATATAAAGGGCACAGATATAAACTGCTATACAGTATATTCACAAAGCCAAGATGATGGGGGCCTTTAAATTCTCTAGTAAGACCTTTCTGTTCAAACATGTGTTTCTAAGCTAACTACAGTAATTTATTTGTGCCTTATTTATGTTTATTTAATTGTATTTTAAAGTGTTTTGAACCAGTCTTTGTTTAGAATTTACATATGTACTATGTACAGTGCTCAGAGACTGTGGGAATGGGCACTTTACAAATAAAGATTGCCTTGCCTTTCCTATCTATGGTATAGAAAACGTAAATGTGCTTGACAGAAAATAAATATTACAATTTATGGCTTAGTGGTTGATTTTTATAGCTGGTAAAAAGAATCATAAGCCAAACGTTTGGCAATAGTACTACTTGGGTGGGAAAATATGCTAAAATTACCAAGCATGACTGGTTTATCACACATGAAGAATTTAAGTGCATTACATACCACCCAGGGCATGCAGTATTGTAGCATATAGAACTTGAATGGCCATACAGAATGCACCTATGCTGTAAAAATAAAAGGAAATAATTGCTTGCATTGTATGCTATCAAGCAAAAATTATCAGATGAGGATTGCCATTAAAGGGACACTGTCAACCCTTTTTTGGGGGGACAGAGTGGCAAGATGGCTGTGTTACTACTCTGCACTCAGCCATTCTCTGTGTGCTGTGGCATTTTTTAAGCAAAAATGTAAGTCTTTGGCTTTTAAAGCTTGGTATTTATTGAAAGAAACTCATGTTATTTTAGCTTATTTTGATATTATTGAGTTTCTTCAGCTTTTTGTTGGCCGGGAGCAGTTGTCAGCTCAGGATGTATGATGTCGGCGGCTATGCTCCAAACCCGTGGCTTCTAAGCAGCGGTCTGAAGAGAGCTGAAAATGGCTGTGGCTCTGCTCTGCTCTATTCTGCTCCAAAAGCTCAGTGCTTAATTTAAATTATTTAACCTGTCTAGCCTTGGTGTTTTAATGATTATTTCATGAGGAATGGTTCAACTGGTGTTCAGGAGAACTGTAATGTGTTTCGGTTCTCTGTGATGGGAATCATTTAGTCAAACCTGGAATTTGGAATTGGGTGAACAAGTGGATGAGAGAGTCATATCGGCACTTTAGTGCTTACAGGCTTGTTTTTGCCTTATTCAAGGTATGCTATTGTTGCCCGGGGGTTGCCTGTGTAAATTTTATGCTGTAATCCCTAAATTACTGTGCTCAGAGGAGCGTTCCTTCTTATTAATTCAACAGGTGCACATGCCCACAGATCTGGATAAAGAATCTGCTGAATGGTAGGAGCGTTTGTAAAGTTTAATGGTTATGAAAGGTTTTTGAAAGTTAATAGACTCCTATAGGAACACGTTTCTCAGAAATAATTGAAAGCAAACACTGCAGACACCGAGTTGGAATTGCCGGCAGTTGTGAGCCTGAACATAATGGATCAGGGTGGATTCCAATGTGCGGAGGTAACGCTCTTTGATGAAAGGTATGAGGACACCAGTTATAGTGTCTCTCAGTGTCAAATTTGCTTTGTTATGTTATGCTGAATCAAGGGCTCATGTCAAGTAGGTGGAACTTCTTATTCTGACACTCTGACATATTGTTTGTTATTCACCTAAGAAGTGGTCTGCTGTTGTGCTTCTGTGAAAACTAAGGGTGTGGTTGGCTGTGTGATAGTTGGAGCTGATCCATATTTTGCTTTTATTCACTTTCTATCATCCTGCAGAACCTTGTAGGGCCATTATCTTGTTTTTTGGGTCTTATCCCCAAAAATTCTGCTCCATTCAGACACTTGCCAATATAATTGCCATACAGTGGACCGGCAATTAATTAAGCCAAATGGAGCAGAAAATGTAAGATGTCTTACAACAGGTGTGGGCAAACTTGTCCCTTATTAAGTGCTTGAGAGACAGACTCTACTAACTCTGCATTTCTTATTCATTATTATCTATGTTGATTGGGCAAACATGCTTGCTCTATGTTAGCCACCATGTTTGGAATTCCTGTAGCATCAAATGAACTATTTTACCAGGAGAACCATAAATTGTACTTCTCTCTTAACTGAGCATATTGTGTTAACCTATGGGACTTCTCATATGGAGCCTAATCTAAATCTGATTGTAGTAATTTTTATTATGGCGCTAGGATCAAATCAGAAACTCTTTAGTACTTATAGTAAGACCCCCCCCCCCTTTATTTTGTTGTGTGTTTATTACTTAGTGGCTTAAACAAGAAAATGGACTCCTATGCCTAAATGGAGCCACTCAGCTACAAATCAAACAGCTATTGCTCTATAAAAGAAGGACTCTCACATTAAAATGGAGCCTCTTGGTCTTGGCCTAATTTGGCTTGGGAATTGTTTTGAGACTCTGATGAGTCAGGTTCTGTTGTGCTCCTATTAACCTCCTAATGATATTGGGGTTAAATGGTTAAGTTGCTAAATTATTTACAGATGGAGTCTGTCAAACAGTGTTTTTTGGTCTTTACTTACCTTGTGGACTCCTGAATATGAATGGAGCCAGTGGGCTCTATTTACTAAATCTTGGACTCCTGAGATAATAGAGCCTTGAATGCCTGATTCAAAATTTACGGAGTCCTGAAAGTGTGGCGTTATATCATTGCTCTGCAGAATTTTAGACTCAAAATTTTATGTTAAATGATGTATGAATGATCTAAAATATTTATGTTTACAGGTTTGCCGAATAACATATACATTTGTGGATCTTGTTCATTTTTAGTGGTTTAAATTAATTACTTTTTAATAATGCACTTATACCTGCAGGTGAAAGGGTTTGGACTAGTAACCCCTTAAAAGAGATGGTTTAAAACAGTCTGAATTGTGTAGCCTTAATGGCAGTCCACATTTAATTATTTGGACTGCTGATATCTGGTGGAAACACCAGCTGGCAGACTTGCAATAGTCTTAATATATTGTTTGCTAGTCTGGAATTTTTTATGACAAGGTGTTATCCTGTTAATATTATAAAGAGGTCATTAGAGATGTTTATAAACAGTTAAATATAGAATTTGAGACTAACAGGTTAAACATGATTGCCTTATTGCCATATCATATGTATAGAAAATGCATAAAATGCCATGTAAATGTGAAATTGCTTTAGCCACAAATCACTTTAGCCACGCCCCCTGGGTCTGTGTGGTGGCTGCTTGTGTTTGTCTGTGTCTGTAGCTTAGTTTTTGTGGATTTACATGTTTTTCTGCTTGTGGTAACTATACCATTCTTGCTCACCACATCCGTGAAAGTCTTCTGGACTGGATTTCTGCAAAAAAATCATCATCAGGTATCTTTATTTTCATTTTAAAATCAACTTTTTGGAAGCTATCCCAAGCAAAACATAAGTGAAGCAACTACATCTGACAACCTTGGTGACTCAGGGTCCTGCTGGAATCCACACTTTCGTCTGACCTGCTCCATGATCTGTGTGTGGGCTTTTCAGCAACCTGTTTGAATGACAAAGAAGCATACAGACAAAGGGATTTCACATCCTGCATATGTGCAGGCACAGTTAATCACCTTCAGGAATTTTAACATTTCAGTGACTCTGGACCTCAGCTGTTGATCATTCTTTTGGCTTTTGACTTATCCACCAGGTACCTATCTGCAAGCAACTGGGTGCAACTGACAATCTACAACAAGGATAAATGGGCATATCATCCTCTATTACTAACAACCTCCTTGCTCTGGGTCCCTAGACGCCTGCACTGGTCCAAGCCGCATAAGTCTCAGAAGTGTAATTCTATTGACTACGAAGTACAGCAACTGTCTCTTAAACTCCTACTCCTCCTCCTCTTGATATCAGGAAGTGTCCACTCAAATCCTGGCCCTGTCTCCTACAGTACAACAAAGCCTGCCAAAATGGAGGGGGCTCAAAATTGCTACCTTAAACATCTGCAGTCTCCTTCCAAAACTGGCCTCCCTTCAAATCTTTGCCAGCCAGCACAACCCGGATATCCTTGCCATCATCGAAACTTGGCTGACACCTAATACTCCGGATCATGCCATCTCTATACAAGGCTACAAGATATTCAGGCTGGATAGGACCTCGAAAAGGGGTGGTGGGTGTGCAATCTACATCAAGGACTACCTCATCTGTCTCCCTGGTTCTTACCCCACCACAGAAACCTCAGTGCAACTCCTCCCTATCAAGATACTACTTGGTGCCCAAAACAAAGTCCTCATGATTGCTGCTGTCTATATCCCACCAAAAGATCCTGATTCCGGCCTACAGGCTGTCCTCGAGTTCGTAAGTACACAACCTTCTGACATCGAACTCCTTCTCCTTGGGGACTTTAATATAAATTGGCTTGCTCCTGATGCAGGGTCAAACAAAGATGCATCCTAGCAGCAAATTTAACACAAGTGGTAAACTCCCCTACCAGGAAAAACTACAAACCAGGGACCAGCACCCTCATTGACTGGATCCTTACCAGCCACCCTACCCGTATAACCAATGTAAGTGTTCTCCCTGACTCGCTCAGTGATCACTCTCCAATAATATGTACCTGGACAAATAAGTTTCATAAGCCGCCTCCAAAAACCATCTATAGCAGAGTCCTACCTTATGGCAACCTTATTCATCTCAAGACCTGTCTTAGGCAGGTATACTGGTCCTTGATTTACAAAACTCAAGATGTTGACCTAGCCCTTGATTACTTTATTTCTACTTTCAACACTGCCTGTGACACCTATGCACCAGTAAAAAAGCGCAAAATCAAAGCACTCACAAATCCCTGGCTCACGGCGAAGCTATTGGCACAACTCAAAAGTAAGGATCACCTCTGGGCCACTGCAAGAGCTACTGACACTCTGTTGGACATTCAAAAGTATAAACAGGCTCGTAACCACTGTACTAAACAGATCCACTTGATGAAGAGCTCCTACTTCAAGAATGCCCTCTCCAACTCCTGGGGCGAAGGAAATCCTTCTGGGACAACATAAAAAGAATATCATGGGTCAGCAGTCCAAATCCTCTCCTACAATAATGAATGTGGATGGAACCACTACATTAGACCCAGAGATCATTGCAAACACCCTAAATGATACCTTCACGGACCTTAGTGGTGTCCTCTCATCTGATTTCTTCACTGATGCTGACCCTCCAATTTCTACTTCTACTACTGCCTCTCCAACCAAACCACCCTTCCATTTCAAACTAGTAAAGGCACATGAAGTCTATAAATATGTAAAGAAGGCCATTTCTAAGTCCCGAGCAAGCAGTGACACTATTGACCTTAAACTTCTGTCCCTCACTCTGGAGGAAGTACTGCTCCCCCTCACAAAAATTTTCAATCTCTCCCTCTGCTACAGCCAATTCCCTAGGAAATGGAAAGCTGCAGTTGTCACTCCGAGCACAAAAGTGGTGATAAGTCACTGCCTGGTAACTATCGCCCGATATCAATACTACCACCTCTCTCTAAGGCCCTTGAACGCTTGGTGGTGGACCAACTTTCAGACTACCTGGAAAAGCTCAACATCCTATGCACTCAGCAGCATGGATTTAGGAAAGGACAGCACACACCGACTGCCCTACTTGAATTCTCAGGAGCAATCCACAATGCCATGGACAAGAAACCTAACTGGAGCAGTCTACATTGACTTAACCAAGGCATTTGATACAGTTCACCATGGCCTACTTATCAAACAACTACTATCCCTAGGGCTCTCATGAGGTCCTGTGACTGGGTAAAAATTACCTTGCTCAGCGCTCTCAATCTGTAAAAGTAGCTGGAGTTCTCTCAGACTCAAAACCAGTTCGCTCAGGAGTTCCCCAGGGATCCATCCTGGGCCCCTCCTTTTCAGCCTTTTCCTAAACTCCCTCCCAAATCCTGCCCTGAACAAATAATCCTCTATGCCGATGATGCCGTGATTCTTGCCACTCATAAAGATCCGAACCTCTTATGCCTCAACCTTCAGCATGCTTTTCCAAAGTTGAGATGTGGTTCCTTGAACATAAGCTGGTTCTAAACCACAAAAAAACTAAATCCATGCTCTTCTCTAACCCGCAAAACAAGAAACGGTAAGTCCCACTCACCATTAATACATACCTAAGAAATACCCTTGAACAAGTGCCAATTTTCAAATATCTTGTAATCAGCTTTGATCAAGGCCTAACCTTTGCAACTCACATTGATAGTACAGCAAAAACTATTAATCAGCGAATTGGGATTCTGTATCGGAACCGACAGTTTCTTACCCATTCTGCACTGAGGATTGCCATCCAATCCTCTATCATCTCAGTCGTTGATTATGGCTTAGTTATATACGGATCTGCCCCTACTACAGCACTTAGTTGCATTACAACATCCCTAAATAAGGCCTGTCGGTTGCTCACTGGTGCACACCGACGTACCCACATATGTGAACTCTATGCTGACTCAGGTTGGTTGCAACTCTCAAACCGGATAAAGTACCTTACCTGCCTGATGGCAAAAAAATCCACTCTGGGCCTCACTCCACCCTGTATCCAAGACCTGTTATGCCCGAGCGCTAGCACCCGTTTTACCAGAAGATCAGAACACCAGCCTCTCCAAGTCCCACGATGCGGACTTCTCAGGGACAAGATCATTTGCCTATCATGCCCCCAGCTGGCTAAATGTCCTCAAGCACTCATATTACTCTCCACCTCTCTAGGTATTTTCAAATCAAGGTTTTTCTCACCTTGCCACCTCCAGCTCCTGTGACTGCCCTGATTAAACCTCCAACTTTCTCACTACCCACCCTGTCCCGTTATTTGACAAAGACATGTTTGGGAAACCTTTTCTCCTGCTATTGTCTGCTCCCCCCCACCTTTCACTTACTCTCTCTGTTCTGGACTTTTTCCCTATTTGTTTCTCCTAATCTGGAATGACCTCTTTCTTGTAATAATAATAATGTGATTATTGATATCTCATGTCCTTTTGCACAAATGATTTGATATGTATTTGTATATGTTTTCTTGCTCTTGACACAACACAAATTGTTGTGTTATCTATGTAACCTTTTGTACTGTACCTAACTGATGTGGAACCTTTGTAAAAGAGCCTCTGGCTCAAAGGTAGTAATTCCTAGAACAATAAACTAAAGTAAACTAAATTGCTGTGTTTGTATGTCTTGTAAAGGCTTTTGTGCCAAACAATAAACCTTTGACTCCCTGACCCCCAACCCTTTTTGCATCACATTATTTCTTGATGAAAACCCACATTTTATGATTGTTTACCTTCTCTAAAATTTGTCAGTGTTGCTGTTTGTTTTATCTGCTTCCTTTCTTATTATAATTGAAATGCATGGTAATGGTGCAATATACCTAACCTGGCTTTGTTTCACATCCTTGATCAGCTATTACTGTATACATTCTAAGCATAATGATCACCCCCAAGCAGCGCAGCCACTCATGATGCAGTAGTCTACTGTGCTCTCACTACATCACGAGTGTCTAGACTGTGTGGGGTTGTTGGCAAGTCCAGGAAAGATGCAGTGGAAGTTGATCAAGGAATGTAAATAAACATGTTTTGGTGTGAGAACACCAGCATGTTGGGTAGTCTTTTTTTCACCATTAAAAAGAAAAACGGAATCTGAATCAAACAACCAGCTACGTCAGCAATCTTTACAGAATGTGAGCAATCATAAAATGTGTTTTTTAAATTAGGGACATTTTGAGGCCTAGAGGGATTGACAGTGTTTCTTTATAGAAAATTATAAAAAAGTTCCCAGAAATGCTGCAATCTGATTGGCTGTTAGGATTCCAACAGTCTTACATTAATCAATGTTACACTGTCACATACAGCCTGATCACAATGGCACATGGATTCTTCCTGTCAGCATTCCATCCTCTAGCACTGCTGAATGACTGGAATAATACTAACATACTAACATACTAAAATGCCAGCAGAATAGGCCTAATGGTCTTTCGTGTCTGCTCGTTTGGTCAGTCCCCAACCTGGGTGCTGACCTTGCTGTCCCCCTCGCCTTCTCTGGTTTCTCCCTTCCCAGTTCCGGATATTCTTGCTGCATTGGATTTTGCTTCCAGAACCCTTCCCCTGTACCTGTCCCACCCCCTCTTGAACCCCTCCACTGTCTCTGCCTCCACCAACCCCCTAGGCAGTGCATTCCATGGCTCCACCACCCTCTCAGTGAAGTAGCACCTCCTCCTTTCTCCCCTGAATCTTCCCCCCTCCAGCTTCCAGCCATGCCCTCTAGTGGCCCCTTCCTGCATTCTGATTTTGATCCAGCATTCTTACACTGTTGGTGGAAGAACTATTTTATTAAAAATCTCTATGTAAATGAGGAAAACATTCAAAAAGTATTCTTTTAACACTTTTTTTGGATCAATTTTTTATAATAGCAATAAGGCATCCCCAGGAGTTAGAGTAACAGTCAATCACTCCCTAGGGGCAATATGGCACTCAGCTATGCCTCGTGCCACATTATACCCCTAGGGGGTGATTTTATTTTTTGCAGTGCAGAAGATTCTCTCTCTCATTCCATCACTCTCAGCAAGTGATTTGATCTACCCCATCTTCAGTATTCTTGACTATGCAACTGACTAGAAGCAGGAGCCCACTGAAAAGAGATCACATATTTTTGTATTTGGGTCACCTTGGTTAAGTGAGCTGTAAAATAAACTCACTTTTGGTATTTTCCGTTTTTCTCAAAGCAATTCTAAGATCACTGGATGCTTATTTATCAGTTGGAAAAGATGTGGTTTGTGTTTCTCTTCAATAAAAAATATATACAGTACACTCTTTAATCTCAAATCCAGTGCAAAGCATCTTTAGCCTTGTTCACATGCCATTGGCTCCATGTAGATCAGTGTAGACACGCTTGCTGAAATGTTGTGGATCAGCATTCAGGTAGCATGGCCTGGGGAGCACTGTGGATGCTCCCGTCGGAGTTCCGGCAATTCAAGGAGGGTTCCAGCTGGGAAGGGGGCATGGGTGTGGGTTGGGCTTCCCTACAATCACATCACAACTTGAGGATGGGTTTTCCAATCCAAGTGCAGCTAAACTTTGTTTCTGGCTCTTTAAACAAAGCTGAACTTGTCAAAGTATTTTGTATTGTAAATTGAAGGTAAAAAAAAATGGAAGAAAAAATGGTCTCAGAGTTGAGCTGTGACAGTGGGTATGCACTTATGCAAATGCACATACGCATGCCCAGTGTCATGGTTCGACTCTGAGCTCATGTTTTCTTCAATTTTTTGCCCTCAGTTTACAATCAAAATCACTTTGCTGAGTTGCTTGTTTAAGAACCAAATAACCTTGGTCATAATGTTGCCGGCAGAATGCGTGCAACTGTCGCATTGCGTAATTTATTTTTATTTATTGTTATGTGGGGCTTCACCCCTGTTATGGGGTCTGTGCCCCTGGACCCCACTAAAGATTCCAACTCCGGGGTGGTCCAACTCAGACAGTGTACAGGTCCAGGTTTCACCATAATGCCGCGCTATTAAGCATTATTGACAAGCACTATTGACATTATGATCCGGTGTGGCCAGAAACAAGGTTTTGCTGCACTTGGGTTGGAAAAGTTAATGTAACTGCAGCCATTGCCATCCACAAGTGCAGGCTTGGAAAAGCCTGTCACAACCTTGTGGGTGGTGTGAGTAGTTCACACAGCAAAGTAAAATGCCACAAAACACCCCCACCACCAAGCGATCTCAAGAAAAGAGGGACAGCAGCCACAATGAAACAGAGCCTGAAATGGCTAAACTGAGGCATTCAGATGTGCACAGCGGCAATGATCTTGCCACTGTGCACCTCCAACAATGCCGCAGAATTGTCCATGTGAACAAGCCTAAAGTGTACACATTCCTGCACGGAGGCAAGCTGACAAAGAATCACTGGAAGAAAAGTTGCCTGAAAACAGCCTTTTACATTTGTTTCAGTCTAGACTAAGAAAAACAAACTACAGCCATGGTGACCAATATGTGGATCTGGATCCAATGGTGGATCTCAAGAGATCTGTGATGGATCTTGGGGCAAAGGTTTCATTTTTGAATCAATGAAGATCCTTACAGCTGATGAGCGTAATTATTGTGCTTTTTGTTCATTTTATTGTTGGTAGATCTTGGAGCTTCTTGAGATCCACCAAAATGGATACCAATACAGATGTATTGGCCACCACTGAACTACAGACACATGTTTCATCTAGTGCTTTGTGGAATTTTCAAATTCTGATGGAATGGAGATTGGCAGAATTTAAAATATTTCAGCCTAATTCCACAGAATTCTGTCACTAATGAAATTACAAAACTTCAGAAACAGAATGTTTTTCATGGATTGGTAATCCATAGTTTATATGAACCACAGATTCCTTATCACCAATCCACAGAAAAGTATATCATAAAGATTAAATAATCTGCAGACAGTTATTCCATGGCATACATAGAAACATTTTTAGGAATTCTGCCAAAT
The DNA here is from genome assembly GCA_016271365.2 of Neoceratodus forsteri. Lineage (NCBI taxonomy): Eukaryota > Metazoa > Chordata > Ceratodontiformes > Ceratodontidae > Neoceratodus > Neoceratodus forsteri. The sequence goes on along the minus strand of CM028129.1, from coordinate 1,394,769,365 downwards.
TCAAAAAGAAATTCTAAAAAGGATTTCGGAAGCAGAATTGCCATTCCTCATGAATTCTACCTGAGTTTCATCCTTTTGGAATGCTGTAGTACTGTGCAGTCATTTAAGCAATATACCATGACAGGGAGTGGGTATATTGGTGGATTTACCACACCTGGTGTGGTTTGGTCACGAGGCACAGCCGAGTGATTTAACCACACCAGAAGTGGTAAATCCATCCACATACCCACTTCCTGTCATGGTATATTGCTATTATACAATGTTCAACTTGTTTTTTTGTTTTTATAATGATATAAAACTTTTACAGTGGGTATACTGGAGGATTTATCACAGTCGTGTGATGGGTTTTGACCAATGAGTTTACAGGATTTTCATACCCCATTGTATAATATCTGATAATCCTTGATCTCATGTAAATAGAACCTGCAAGTGACTCAGGTGAGAGTCGAACTGCTACATCTGGGACCTATCAGTGGTTCTAGTGTGAGTTAAACTACCACACCTACCCATAGTATGCTACATCCTGCAACTGCTTGCTCCAATTGTTCTCTACAAATGAGATATCAGTATGTTAGTTTTCAAGAAGCAATTGCATGGATCTACATTCTTATAACCACTAAAAACTCTCCACCTACTGATTTTTTTTATTAGATTAGTGAAACAACTCTTCTTAAATAAAAATAGTTGTACATGTATAAGGTAATCTCACATTTGAATATTTGTGCTTTCCTTTGTATCAAATTTTGTATTTTTACCATGTTTGTATTATCTGCTTCTGTACAATGGATTGTGCCTGAAAAAGGTCCCTTTTGGGTCTAGTGCAGCTACCTGGATAACAGAATAAACTTAACTAATTGATATGGCAGCAACATGTATTGTATGTCACTTGATAAACACAGCAACGTTGTGTATGGTGGATATCAACGATAGGGACAAACTGATTAAAATTTAGGGACACTGTGTCCGATGATTTTACATGTACACAGATCATATATTGCATGAGCAATGTTAATGAAGGAGATCAAGCCACTGTTAATTTTATAATACAGAAATGACATGTGTAAGGATAACAAAAATTTAAAAGTATAGAATGACTATTAATTATTCTGGATAGGATTCCCAGAAATATAGTAGAAATGTATCAAACAGCTTTAATAGGGATTTAGAAAATAAACTCAATGAAATCTAAGCCCCACTTATGACCATCATCTGCCCATGTGCAAGAAGTTTTAACATGCTCCTGAACCACTGCTATGGCAACTGAAATAGTTTTATAAGACAGCAGATTAATCAGCTCATGGACCCCACTACAGGAACATGGCTAAAGGCACAAAAGTAAGTACTTCTCTGAACTAAACTATGAAAGAAATGCTGAGAAGGTGTATACATAAAGGAGCTTGATTCTTGATCTTATTCATGGGGTCTGGTTTTTAATGTTCCCTTTTTGCCTCCTTTTACAGACTGGATGAGTGAGGGCTAAGCTAGGAATAACTAGGATTAAATTGTGAGTACCTTGTTCTGACAGGACAGTACAGAAGAAATATGTTCTGAGCCACATTACTCTAAACACAGGTGTTTGTTATTCAAAACCATACAGCTACGTATTTGAAAGCATTTGGAAACAAGTGAGACTGCATGTCCCAATGAATATAAACATTTTTCCAGGTGGTATTCAACAGTTCATAAACCTATACATATCTGAAATTTATTAAGTGTCATGAGGGGTCAAAAGAAAAAAACAACCAAAAGAATTGATTGAATTTTTACAGACTCATATAAAATCTGATTCTATAAAGGGGGACTCAGGCCAGCAAAGTCTTTGTTTATAAAACTCATTTAAAACAAGCATTTGTCAATGCCGAATGTTTGCTTGCTGGCATTAGCATTGGAAATGCAGGAGTTAGACAGATGCAGACTAGGAATGGCAGTGAAGTACTGAACTGACATCAACCCCACCCCCATCCTGCAGATATGGACAGGCGTTGGGGTGTAACTTTGGGTCATCACCCATAATGCTCATGTCACCTCACCCTACCCTTCAGACACCGACAAGTGTTGAGGTTTGCCTTGGGGTGTTCAGTCTTTACACTCACCCCACTCCATAAGGAAATACACTGAAATGGGTGCTGTATAGGAGAACGGGGTGAACCTTGTGGCCAAAGAGTCCAAGCTGGGGTGGGCTCCCAAGGACAAGTTTACCATGACCCATCCTTCCCTTCAATACACTGTTGAAGCATCCTGCTCCATGTTACCTTTTCTAGATAACAAATTGTCAGTGCCGAACACTGGTCTGAACATATTAGTTTATTACAAACCCATTGGCTCACACAGCTTTCTCCTCCACAGCTCCTTCCATCCCAAACATGTTTAGAATGGTTTGCCATATTCACAGTTTCTTAGATTTTGCAGGTTATGAATTGAAGATGATGATTTTGCTGAGCAGGCTCAAATAATGCACATTGTTTTGTACACAGAAAGCACAGTGGACTGAGCACTCTCCTGGGTCAGTAATATACCCTGTAACCTTGACCCTACCAGGAGAGATACTTTCATGCAACAACAATGACACATTCCTCTGGTGCTTCCCTTCCATTCTAATACCCTTCCTCTTCACAGGACCATCTCTATGAAAACCTGTATTCTAGAAACTTACCCTGATATTGAAGCTTCCTTTTCAGAGCCACTGATTGCTTCCTAATGTAGACCACCCCAACCTGTGGAATCTCCTAGTAAGAAGCAGCCAACATATTCCTAACAATTCCTCCCAATCAGTTACCAAAGCTTGCAATAGAACTTGCTGTTACCTGCAAATCTATTTCTAGTGTCACTGAAATTCAAGATCCTACAGGTGTTTCACATAGCCAAGGAGTTCTCATGCACTTCAGTAATGTGATATATTTTATTCTTTGCAGGAAGTATGCGGTTGTCTACACTGGAGCCACTGACAGACACCTGGCTGACCTATTCAGGTAACATTACAGGGCATAGAAACATAGAAACATAGAAGCTGATGGCAGATAAGGACCGCAAGGCCCATCCAGTGTGCCCATTTTTTCTGCCTTATGAATGTGCCATAGGCCTGCACTCTGTCAATGGCCTATCAATTCATTCTCATCTTTATTGCTCCTTTATGCCTGTCCCATGCCTGTTTGACGTTCTGAACTGTATTCATATCCACCATTTCCTGAGGTAGGCCGTTCCATGCATCCACCACCCTTCCTGTGAAAAAGAACTTCCTTACATTCCCCCTTAACTGACCTCTCTCTAATCTCATGCTGTGTCCTCTTGTCTTGCTATTTTTCTTATATTGAAACATGTTAGACTCTTTCACCTTGTTAATGCCCTTAAGATGTTTGATTGTTTCGATCATATCACCTCTCTCCCTCCTTTGCTCTAGGGTATACATATTGAGCTCTGTTAATCTGTCCTCATATGTGTTCTGATGCAGTCCCTGCACCATTTTGGTTGCCCTTCTCTGGACTGCCTCCATTTGGTTAATGTCCTTGTGCAAGTGCAGCCTCCTTTACTCCGTACAGTACTCCAGATGGGGCCTAACCAGTGTCTTGTAAAGCTGGATCATTACCTCCCTCTTACGACTTGTGATACCCCTACTAATATACCCCAACATCCCTCTAGCCTTACCTTCTGCTTTAGTAGTCTGCTTGGATGATTTCAGGTCATCTATGATGATGATGCCCAAGTCTTTCTTCCCTTGTGATTGCCAGCAACTCCCCTCCCAACCTATAGGTGGCTTCAGGGTTTCTCTTCCCTTTGTACATGATCTTGCACTTCTTTGCATTAAACTCCAGTTGCCACTCTTCCGACCATTTTTCCAGTATATCCAGATCTCTTCTCATTCTGCCCACCCCATCCAGATCATCTACTTTGTTGCAGATCTTGGTGTCATCTGCAAACAGACAAACCTTACCCTCCAGTCCATCTGCAATGTCACTGATGAAGATATTGAAGAGGACGGGCCCCAGGGCTGAGCCCTGAGGTACCCCACTTGTGACTTGCATCTCTTCTGACTGTATACCATTTACCACCATTCTCTGTTTTCTGCCTGCCAACCAATTTGCCACCCAGTTGACCAACTTCTGACCCAACCTGAGCCTACCCCACTTATTAATCAATCTTCTATGTGGAACAGTATCGAAAGCTTTGCTGAAGTCAAGGTAGGTGACATCAGCTGCTCCCCCTTGGTCCCTCACTCTGGTTACCCAGTCAAAGAAATCTATGAGATTAGTTTACAGGACCTTCCTGTTGTAAACCCATGCCGTCTTGGATCCTGTGCTTCTATGGATTCCAGGTGTTGCACTATCCTTTCTTTAAGGAGTGCCTCCATAATCTTGCCCACTACTGAGGTAAGACTGACTGGTCTGTAGTTCCCTGCCTCCTCCCTGCTACCACTCTTGTGGAGTGGGATCACATGAGCCCTTCTCCAGTCTTCTGGGACCTCTCCTGTGCTCAGAGAATGGAGACATAGATAAACCCTTTGTATCCCATTTTACCTCCAAGAAACATAATGCTAATGATTTTTCTGTTTGTGTTCTTCAGCAGGGTTTTCAGTATGCCAAACAAAAAAAAAGCATGGAAACCAAGCTCAGCATCTGCCTAGGCTCCCAGCACCACTCTGGCTTAAGTGATAGATTTTTCTACTAAAATCTTTCAGCCACCTTATGGTTTACCACTGTAGTCTGTTCTTTTTACCCTCACCCCCTGTCATTGCTTGCATGTGTGCATGGTACATTTGCATGTATGGGCATGCCTGCATACACTTCCACCCAGTGTGTGTGTGTGTGAGCATGCTCACTCACATGGGCATTCTAGCTATGTGTGCACATCCATTTTTTATTTCCTACAGTTATCACTGTCTCATTCCCCTACATGTGTCAACTTTCAGCCTTTTTACTAGGCCCTGTTAATTAGTCCCCACTTGAGGGCTCCTCAGCTTATTCACTTCTAGTATGCCTTTTCATATCCATCTTCACTTCTGTGTTTTCCAGCTTCTATTCTTAAATTGCCTATGTATAGTAAGTGTAACCTTATAGGGCAGTTTTGATTTGGGATACTCCACTGTTTATAGTGACACTGTTAACCCTAGACCTTTTGCTTCATATTATTTCTAGTGTGGAGTACACTTAGGCACAGGGCTAGTTGCTGACCCTCTAAGGGCCTCACAGCAAATTAGTTTCATGTTACATGTAACTGGGTGTAGGAGGGGCTCTCTAGAAGACCCTGTAGGCTGGCTGTTAGCAGTCACTCAGAGGCTATGCCTCATGGTGTGCAGATGTGACCTGCTGGGAATAAAACCTTTTCTACTTTTATTTTATGTGTCTGCCTCAGTTATTTCCACAGTTCTGATAGCAGTGAGAGATGGTGATGGCAGACCTGAGAAGGCAAGGGTCCTAGTGGCAGTCAAACACCAAAACGCCATACTAGTTAAAAACACACATCTTATGATTGCTTACCTTCTCTAAAATTCATTGATGTTTATTATTTTATCTGCTTTCTTTCTTAGTACACCTGAAATGCATGCTAATGGTGTAACAATACTCAATCATGTCTTGTTTCAAATCCTTTATCTACTCATATTGTGTACTTTCTGAACATTAGCAATGTCAGTGACTCCATAGATAGCACACTCACCTCTGAGTCTGGAAGACTGGAAGGTTGTGGATTCTACTTCATATCTGGTACTTGGGGTATTACTCATAACTGACATTGTAATGCAGTAAGAGGGAGGTGCTGCACTGGTGATGTCCCATCATTTGGATGAAACCTTAAACTGAGGTAATTTTTGCCCATCTCTGGTCACTGTCCAGGTGGACATAAAAGGTCCCACAGCATTTATCGAAGAAGAGCGGGGGAATTATTTTTATTAAAAGAACCGAAATGAAGAATACAGAGTCCCAAAAATTCACATCTCCAATGAGCAGAAATGAAACTCAGGTTAAACTATAGTGCAGAATAAAAAATACAGGAAAAAATCATCACCAGATTAAAGAAATTAACTCATTCTTAAATCCAAATACAACTAAAAAAAGGCAGGGAGATCCTTCCTTGAAAATAACGGAGATATTATAAATCTAAAATATTTACCTTCAGTCCAAAATTCATAAATTATAACCAGAAAATAGTTTTTCAAAGAGAAACAAATTCTAGGTATTCTGCTCTTTCAACTGTACTTCTCCTAGAATTGCTTCTGTCATTCTGGTAATATAAATTTAGGTAGCTTGCACTGTAGCTACACATATTGGCACCCTGCCTGCTACGTGTAATATCTTAGACAGGAAAAGATCACTATAACTGTGTTGTATTATACCTCTTGCTATGTGGAGAATAACCACCTAAAACCAAATTATTACATGTTAAATTTTCCAATCAATGGAGATTCCATTTGGTTGCCAAAGAAAGCCCCAAAACATTTTTGTAAGACAGCATTCTAATACAAAATGTTCCATAGTCTCAGTCTGATTCACATACTCTGGTCTGGGATATAACCTTTCTTTCTCACTTTTGTGTTTTAAATTGTCTTTGATTCCCAGTCATCCAGAGCTATTTATTCACAAAATGTCCCACAGTTTTCTAGGGACCCTGTTATCCATAAGCTAAGCCAGTACCAAAGGAATGTTGGATGAATAACATAATTTAAATTCCAGATTTGTTACAGCAATTTCCCCACAATTTCAAGTGCAATCTATTCAAAGATAGTACAGACTGCTTCTGTGTCTTCCATTAAAATATTTTTATAGGAGGGCTCACATAATTTGGTACTTTTAAATGTTATAAGTTCTGGCAGACTTTACAGTGACATGGCGATGTTTTGGCACCGACCATGTCGCTGTAAAGTTGGCACTGTAGCGACGGTATACCAGCAAAAGTTACCCATTTGGTGAAAAATAAATGCAACCCTCCCCAAAAATTAACCATGCCAGACTGTTGTTCTGTCAAACAAACTTCCTCTTATTGAAAAATAAAAGAAAATGTATAAAGAAACACTAATCCCTCCTTTTTTAATGGTAGGTCTATAAAATCTTTCTTCATGGCATTTAAATTTCTTCCTTGTAACATTTGTGGGAAAGACTATAAGTTCTTGTTTCTAAAGCTACTGAAGGGGGGGAAATAAACAGGTAAAAATGGGTAAAAGAAATTTCTTTATTACATATATCCATTTTTGCTTGGAAAATTTTCTGGATTTCCACTGCAAAAAGTTCTGTGTACATATGTACAATTTTCCTATCCTGGTTAATAAAGGTGAACTATCACATCCAAATTTGATGCCTAAAATTTTTATTTGAGTATCCCCTAAACCTATCCCTGCTACTTCCATCTGTTGTTGAAAGGGGTTCCCTCACCATGTACCAAGACCCTTATTTATTTTTGATCTGGACAAGGAAGAAATTGAATCCTTAACTTTAGATTCTGTTTCACCTGCGTGTGTGTTCACTAAATATCAACAAACATCATCAGTTTAAGCTGTAATTTTCAGTTGTTTGTCAGATAGGGTCTTGGTATGTGGTGAGGGAACCCCTTTCAACAACAGATGGAAGTAGCAGGGATAGGTTTAGGGGATACTCCAATAAAAATTTTAGGCATCACATTTGGATGTGGTAGTTCACCTTTATTAACCTGGATAGGAAAATTGGACATAATTGGACATGACATATGACATAGATAAGGAGTAATGCATCTGATTCAGTTACCCTATACAATTTGTTTTAATAATGGATCTAAGGAAAAAAAAACATACAGCAAGGGGCTTAATGGACACCCTGCCAAAACCCTATTCTAATGGGAGTTGATTCACCAAACATTCCATTCACAATGAGTATTACTGTGCTTCTACATATAATTGCTGAATCCAAGTTATGAATTAATGGGGAATACCATAATGAGAAAACATGGAAAAATGATATTTATGTGAAACCTTATCAAAGGCCTTTACTAGGTCTAGTGAAAAGACATAACCTGGTAAAGAAAACCTCAGACCTTTTTCCACAATCTCTCTAATTATGAATATGTTTTCTTGTAGTCTACAGTCTGGAATGGAGCAAGTCTGAACTGGCTCAGTTGGATTCTTTGCCACAATTTGCTGATGGTGACATAAAATCCTGGACAAAATTTTCACAACACAATTTTAATAGACTGATTGGTCTCCAGTTCTTGACGTCCTCTTTCTCTCCTTTATTAAACAAAAAAATTAGGAGCACTTTACTGAAAGTCTGTGATAAAGACTTTGGGCCCGATTTTCAAAGAACCCTTAGAGCAATCCAAGCTGTATCACTCTAGGGCTGTGGCAAACTCTTGGTGCATCAGGGACCCTGTGCCCAACTTTATAAAAGGGGGTCCCTGTGCCAAAAACACAGGAGTTGCTACAGCCACAGGCTTGCACCAAGCATTTGGTGCACCTGTGGGAATGGATGCAGGGATCTGGCTCCCCCACCTGGCATGATGGTAAAATGGCTGCCAAGTTGGGAGTGTGTAACAGTGTATGCCTGGAGGGGCTTGGGAAGATACAGTATGAGGGTGTCCTAGGGGGCATTAGGGACACGTAGGAAATTCAGGATGGTAATTTAACACTAGGCTGGGGGCCTTGTGAAATGCCATGCAGCCAGTCTACTGGCAGTCCATGGAAGGATGACAGGGAGAGGAAAGAGACCTAGCTCCAGGTGGGCACTGCTATGGCAACTGCTTCAGAGGTGCCATGATCCACAAGCATGTATGAGGGAGGTGGCCTGCCACAACACAGGGGGGCTGAGTGCCAGAGGATGGTAGTGGAGTCCAGAGAACATTCCCCTCCACAACTAGCTGCTCTTACCCTGCAGCCAATGCATCCCCTGTACATGCCTGTGGATTGTGGCACTTCTGGGGCAGGTGCCATGGCAGTGACCACCTGGGGCCAGGTCTGTTTTCCCCCTGCCAGCCCTCTATGGACTGCCAGTTGATTGGCTGCATGGCATTTCACAATTGCCCCCCCACCAGGTGCCAAATTGCCATCCTGAGCTTCCTTCATGCCCCTCACACCCCTAGAGCACCCTCTTGTTCTCAGTCTACCCCCCAGCCCCCTCATGGCAGGTCCACCCATGGCAATATTGTCACCTATTGGGGCAGGGCTCTTTGACCACCTTCTGGCTTATCTAAGCAGAGCCCCCTGTTGCATCCATGATGGGGCCTTCAAAATTCCAAATAAGGGGATACTGCAGCCCCCTATGGTGCAAGCACCCTTGCTACCTGGCACAAGGGTGCTTTTGCCAAAAGGGGGGCAAAGGGCATCTTGGGTGCAGGCCATCCTGATTTTGATGCAGCCTGTGTTCAAAAATCATGATTGCCACAAGGTTTGATACAAGGTGCCACTTGCATCATACAACTGTGGTGCAGGCACCTTGTGTCAAACTATACCATCTGAAAATCAGGCCCCTTGAGTCCAATATATACTGAAATGCCATTGTTAAAAATGTTGATAGTACATCTGCAAATAATTTATAAAATTCATTTGGCATGCCATCATTCCCAAGAACTGATCCATTGTTTAATGTCTTAATAACCTAACATCCTCCTTTGAAATACTGTAGGTGCAATCAAGTTCTCAAGAGCTTATGCTGAAAGTGGATGGACTGGAGCATTTAAACAGTTTTGTACTGCGTTGTTAGTCTTTGTTGCTTTTCCAGAAGTGGAATCAACAACATTTTCCTCCACCATTAACATATCTACTGTATTATTAACTATTTTTCATGTCTAATGTTAAAGTGGAAAAAAATGTATGCTCTATTCTATTTTTACAGGCAGTAAAAAGGTCACCAAGTGGAAGTTTTCTAAGTGCCAAATGTATATTCTGTGATTAGGGACTCGGCTCTATTGTAGTGAAATAACAACGTTTCTCGCTTATTGCTGCCAATTTTCTACCTATTGTTTTTGGTGCCTGCAGCTGCATTTAATATTTATATGATCGATCTCTAAGAGTTAAATATCGTAAATAATCAGTGTGTGCTTTTTGTTTTCCTGAAACCTGAAAAAGCTCCTTTATGTATTGTTTTGTAGTTTCCCACCAAAGTAAAGGACTGTCTTACATAGCTAGCACCGAAGAGCTGATAAATTGTTTGACATACTCCTTCCAGGCCCAACAGTGATGCATTCAACCTCCACCTCCCTTTCTGTTGATGCAGAGCAGAAACTATATAGTCTATTCTACCACTTCACAACACATGATCAGAGAATTCCACAGGAATCAGCCTGCAGAATTTGATATGCAGTGATCAGGATGTAAATAAATTGTCAGTTCTCATAGAGAAGGAATTTCAGAAATAGGTTGTAGTAACCTCCTGTAGGATGATGGGATCTGAAATCATCTGTTAAGCTGGCCCCAGGTATGATTTTCTGCAATGCATGAACATCACAATATACTGTTTTCTAAACCCCCTGTTGCTACACTATCCAACTGACAGTTGAAATCTACCCCTAAATTAATGTATTTGAGGTATGATGATATAGTTCGATATTTTCAAATGATGGAATTCTTGCAATTTTTATTTGTGAGGCATAAACATTTATCAGATGAAAAACATCAGCCTAATAAGAAATGTCTAACATCAATGCTCATCCTAGACAGATATCAACAATTTTATTAACTTTAAACCCAGTACAATATCTTTAAAGAGAATACCTACCCAGTCTGCTTTCTCTTCCTCAAAGTCCAAAAGAACAGGCACAAAATCCATTCTTTTTGTCCGGAGCTGTCTCAGACACTGTTTGCAACCTTGTCTCCTGCAAAAAAAATATATAAAAGTTTGACTGGGAAAAAAAAAAGGAAAGCAATGTATTGCGCCTTTTTGCATTCTTAATGCAGCTTGAGTTCAAGGAAGCAATTTTGCGAAAGACCATATTGAAAAACATGGTAAACAGCAACATTAACAAAATCGGGTAATGCCGTTCTTTGCAGATTAGTTCTTCTTTTTCCAGGGCATCCTAAGGGGAGCACCCCCTTCCTCTTCTGTCTTTGAAGTAGGAATAGTGTATGATGATCTGGACTGTGCTGAAAGTGAGGGCACATCAGACTCTATATCTCTCACATCTGAATCACCCAAGTATCTTTGTGTCCAGAGTATCTCAAATTTGTTTTGTAGGGACATATTGGAAGACTGGGGATTCTTAACTGAAGATCTCATCCTTTTTTGGGAGACCAATCCTCCCTTTGGGAGGTGGGTATGGTTTCCTGGACTCTTCGTGATGTGGATTATGCTGACTTTCTGGTGTAGATTCCTCCTATTGAGATTCATGTGCTGGTTCAGTGTATTCCTCTGGGTGAAGTGTTGTCTGACTTTGTGATCCCAGGAACTGTGTGGGAGCCATAGCAAGGATATCTGCTGTGGTAGTTGTAGGTGCTGCAGATCTAAAATTAATCTTTGCTGAAGGTAAATCTTCCTGTGATGACTGCTCGCAGGTCTAGTAGCTGTACTGGTCTGTTATGCATTTTTCAAAATGGTCTATTGGTCATACTGATCAGATTTGTTTCATGAGGCCAGAGACAATTTTGAAAAGAATGGCCTTTCTCTCCATAGAGATTGCATTTAAAGATATCCTGACATATCATGCTCACATGACTGAACTCTTAGCAAAGGCCACAGTGTAGTTGGCAAATTTTTGCCCCACATTTATAGCAGGGTTTGGGATGGCCTGCATAAAAACAGATTCTCTGTCCCTGCCTAAAATAAAACTATTTGCTAGATATATCACTCTCTTGTTTGATTGATTCATCTTTATTTTGAACCTCCAACCTCCGGTTAAAATTTTTTTCAGAAACCATAATAGGACTGGATTACCCCAGACTGCATATCTCTGACTCAACCAAAAATGAATATCACTCACACTCACTAGTTACTGTTTTAATTAAAGGATTGTTGAGATGGATTGCTATGAATGGGGCCCACAGAGCAGAAGTTTTTAAGCTGTGGTTCACAGCCAAAATCTTTCAAGGTTTTGTACAGCTCTACAACTTGTATCAAATGTGTCTTCACCAGAAACATGAATCAATGCATAAATTTCAGAGGAAAAAAACAAACATTGAGTATCTTAAAGGTTTTTGAGCCACATATATTCTGTCAGGCTGTTCTGAAAGGCCTTCCTTATATTTAAATCTTACAACATTCATCCTTGGGGCTGGCTCTGTTTTTTGTTGGAAAAGATCAGCAAACTGCCATCCTGCACTAGGTCTCCTACTTCCTGCATTTGAAATATTTAGTTCAGCATCAGTGTTAAGCCCTTCTAATAGCACGGTCTTGTGCATCTAAAGTATCCTTTGTGGGGAGAATCTGATCTTGTTACACGGCATTTGGTCCCTGCTGCTGTCCCTGTTCAGGGGTGCCCCCGCATTCCATATTCTTTGAATTATCTCCCAAAACATTTGGAGGGAAGTTTATATCATTCAGATCTGCATTTGTTTGGGAAACAGTTCCTTCAATGGGTTCAAGCTGTTGCATCATATTATTTGTCTGAGTTACTCCAGTTTCCACCTCCTCATTGTTCTCATATGTGGGTTTTGTGATCCTTTACTATATGCCGGCTACAGGCTCATGCACAATGTTCTCTTTATACTTGTGTGCTGGGCACTATTCTTTTAAGCATCCCTTCCCTGTATCTCTGGGTCTCAGTTTGGATGAGTGTTAGTAGCATGCTCCTTGTGTGCAGAAATAACATCTGGAATATTAGTAGTATCTCCCTCTTGTGATTCAGATGCACTTGGGTCAGTAAATACTGTCTTTTCTGTTCCCAGAAAACTGGGTGCCATATTGCTTCCCTCAGTGTTTTTCTGACTACTGACTGTTGTGTCCCAATCTGGTCTACTACCCAGATCCCTGCTTCATCTTTTTTCCAGCCCACATTCTCTGGGTCTTTTTCAGGTGATCAAGGCTCTTTCTCCTATGACTTTTCTTTCAAATGAAAGGTGGAAGACAGACCCTGCCTCACTGACTGTGGTTTGCTTTGATCTTTCACACTCAGTTGAGCATCAAAGCTTGGGCTGATGCTGTGAGTTATTAAACAGCTGTGGACAGTTTGTGGACTCTGTTGTAGTTTCTCTTGTTTTGAGGCAGTCAGTGGCTGTTTAAAATTTGCTTCTCTTTTAAAATATCTTTCCTCATTGTATGGCATCATTTTATGGAGATGTTGTTTCCTTTTCACGAGCTCTTCCCCAAGTTGCTTTTCTGTAGCTTGAATGTCTTTGAATCCACTGAAATGAAAAGATAATGCAGTATCCAACAATTCTGTGATTTCACAAGTATTTGGCAAATTCATCACTGTTTCTGAAATCTCATGTCTGTCCTCAGACTGAGTATTGACTGGAGGTGAAGACATTACTCCAGCCTACTGTAGCTCTCCATCCTCCTTCACACCATTTGCTTCCTCCATGCTGGCTGAGTGACAGCAGCCCCTGCCAAAATCAGAGAAGTTTTCTGTCAAGTTATGATCAACATCCTCTAGATCCATTCAACCCCTTCCCCCTTCCAAAGACACACCTGGAAACAAGCTATAAAAGCTCAGTCCTTTCCTGGTCAAAAATCACTAACAAGTAAGACAAAACATTAGGAACACCCCTAAACACTGCAGCCACTCAAGCTCCAATAGACCCCTCTTCTCCCACTGCATCATAAGTGGCTAGACCATGTTGGGGGTTTTCCCAAGTCCAGGAAAGATGCACCGGGAGTTGATCGATAACTGTAGACAAACACATTGTTGTGTGGTATGCCAGTATGGTCGGCTGTCTCTTTTTTCACTTTTAAAAAGAATATATGAATCAGAATCACATTACTAGCTATGTTAGCAATCTCTATAGAATGTGACCAATAATAACACGTTTTTAAACTAGAGACACTTTGAGGCTTAAGGGGTTGACAGTGTTCTGTAAGATACAATATGGTTTAAGTTACGGTATGGTTTGAATCTCTAAGTGTTCACAGAGCCAGTTTGTCTGCTCATTCTGCTGGTTGTGGAGAGAGGTAGGAGGATGAGTTTAACCCTGCAACTGATGTTTTGTGAGTTTGCTGTTGGTTTGGGAGTAGCTCAAATCTTTCTTTAACTGGAGGACTATTGCTTAAATCTTTCTTTAACTCTGTAACTAATTTTTTGTGAGTTTGCTGTTGGTTTGGGAGTACCATAAATCTCTCTTTAACTCTAACTGATTTCCAGGAGGACTGTGGCTGGCTGACTAGGGAGGGGTTTCTTTGCCCAGAGACAGATCAGCCAATCAAGTTTGTTTGGAATTCAGTTTGAATCTCTAAGTGTCCACAGAGCCAGTTTGTCTGCTCATTCTGTTTGTTGTGGGGAGAGGAAGGAGGGTGAGATTAACTGTTTAGCAGACCAACACAGCAACGCAGGAATGCTCCAACAGGGGCAGGGAGCACCGAGAGCACCTTGAAGAGGCCTCAGATACAACCCCCCCAAGCAGACCAACACAGCAACACAGAAATGCTCCGACTGGGGCAGGGAGCACTGAGAGCACCTTGAAAAGGCCTCAGGTACACCCCCCAAGCAGACCAACACAGCAACACAGAAACACTCTAACAGGGGCAGGGAGCACTGAGAGCACCTTGAAGAGGGTAAAGACTATCTCCTACTGCCAGCTTACTTTGTTAGGGGTATCTTTAAGTTTAATTGTCCACACAGAGCTACTGATAGATTCTGCAGTGTCTGGAGACCGCACCTCGCAATGGGGATTTTCAGCTGCACAACCGGAACACCTTAAGGGTCTTAACTGCCTGATTCTGGACATCTAGCAACTGCAGTTTATCTCACTTTGCATGCTGTTACAATCTATTTGGGCTAGCTCTCTTAGTGACTGTATGTCTTGCTACACTACCTGTTGTTACAGTTTGTCACAGTGCTTAGTCCTGTTGTTTGTGAATCTCTTAGTACAGATATATCTAATGCTGTTTCAGTTAGGGGGGAATTTACTGCTAATTACTGCTGAAAGGAAGTGTTTCTTACTGGCTCGGGAGTAGCTCTTGGAGTCCCATCACCATTTTGGTCAGGAATACCCACACATGCACACTAGGGACCCTGTCCTGATTTTCAGACAAAGACTTAGTGCATGCGCAGTAGGGTTCACAGTGCCTCACAACCTCCCACTGCATACTAATTTTACTCTATTGTCTTCCTTCCCTTATAGGCCACAGGAATGCTCCGACAGGGGCAGGGAGCACCGAGAGCACCTTGAAGAGATAAAAACTACCTCCTCCTGTCAGCTTACTTTGTTAGGGGTGTTAGCCCATTGACGCTGCGTGTCGACTGTCCCACCCACCTAAGCCATCCTCCCACCAAAGCCTGACCCTCAATTTATAGACTCTCCCCATCACATGACTTCCTGTTCCTCCATTTTCTAAGTCCCCACTTCACCATTAGTAGGTTATACTCGCCTGCCACTAGAGGGTACTCCTTGTACAACCTTCCTATCCACTCTCTACCTCTTTACCTTTTCTGCTCTTCTACCTCTCTACCTACCTTGGCTACTTCACTGCCTCTCTCCATTCCTAGTTAACCTCTTCACTGCCCTATACCCCCTACTCACTGCCATCGAAGCCTCTCCACCCCTATGCTGTCCATCCTCCTGACCAGCTTCCATTCCCCCTGCGGCCACTAGGAGTTGCTATTTCACCCTTCCATCTTGGGCCAGACCCAGTACACTCCAGCCTCCCAATTGCCTGGTTTAACCATTTTCCCAGGCATTAAGGACACCTGCCTCCCAAGGTATTTGAACCTTGTACCCTGTGCACTGAAGTCCACAGCCCTACCACTACACCACTGTGGCAGCCACACAATGGAAAGCATAGCCTAAACCCTTATACTTCTCCACTACCCCATTAACTAAAGGAACCATGGGTACTAATTCCCCAATGCTACACCTGGCCATCCCAGCCCTCCTGATACTAGCCACTCTCCTCCCAGACCACACTCCCTGCACTCATGGTGCTGCACCCCCTGACTATACCTTGGTCTCTCAATCATCACCCACACTGGACACCAACCCGGGGAGCCCCAGCACCCACCTCCCCATTACTTACCAGACTCCCCTGCCTTTCTGGGACCCCTTGGATCCACCTACTTACTGCTATTCCCACCCTTTGTGCTCTACCCATTCTAAGCACCCTTGAGGTTGGTCCCTCTGCTCGTAGACCAGGAAAGGACACCTGTCACCACCGCCCATTGGTTAGAATTATCACTTTATTACTGCTACTCTCCAGTTATGTGCACCCCATTCTGGGCCTAACTCCCACAAGACTGCACAAGACCCTTTCCTCTGAGCTCTGCATTGCCTCTATGAACATCTGCAGTTTGCTAAAAAAAATTTGCTACGATCCAATGTTGGGTCATCCAACACCAACCCAACATTATTGCTCTAGTGGTGATGTAGCTCTCCAAATCTACCCCTGATTCCTTCGTCTCACTCCCTGGGTACACCCTTCATCGGAAAGATCAAATAGACAAATGAGGGGGATGATGTGCTATTTACTTACGGGACACCATTACTGGTCATGCTCTCCCCGCTCCCAAGCTCAACAACGGAGCCCAGTCCCTCACCATCAAAATCATCCCAGACCCTACCAGGGGTCCATTCTACATAACAGTCTCCTATGTGCCTCCAACGAAGCACAACCCAGCTATCCAGTCACTCACTGAATATCTTGCAACTCTCTCTCTCTCTCACAAAGCTGAACAAGTCCTATTAGGGGACCTCAATGTCAACTGGCTTGGCACCTTGGCTTCACTAGTGAGGGATTCCTTTGCTGCCCTTGACATGACCCAATTAGTATCCCAGCCCACCAGATACAACCCCTCCAGAGAAACCAGCACCCTCCTGGATATCATAATCTCCAACCACCCCCTAAAGTTCTAGGATATTAAAATCCTTTCAGATTCCTTAAGTGACCACTCCCCAATCCTCTTCCTCTGTTCCTCTGCCACCCCCAAACCAGAATCTCAATCCTCTCTTTGAAGGCTCTTCTGCCCAGGTGGCCTTAAAAAACTGAGGCTCTATCTCACCCAGATTGACTGGTCCTCCATCAACCATGCCTCGAGCTTTGATGCTGTGCTTGACCTCTTCACACAGGCTTTCAATAAGGCCTGCGAACTCTACACACCGCTCACCAGACATCGCTCAAAAAAAACAACATGCACCTTGGGTCGCCCCATCGCTGCTCCAAAAACTCCAAAAGAGGGATAACCTCTGGCATATTGTGGTGGAGTCTGGCAAAGTGTCAGATAGGCAAGCCTACAATACTGCATGCAATCAGTGCACATGGGCCATCCACAAGGCCAAAGCGGAGCACTACCAAGCCACCCTTACATCCTCTTGTGGCTCAGTCTGGACATTCTGGGATAATATAAAATAGCTTAATGGGAAAACATGTTTCCCCCTTCCTAGCTTTCTATTAATGGCTCCTTTACTGTGGACCCCCTCACCATAGCTAACTGCCTTAATACCACCTTCACTGATCTAAGTTCCATCCTCCCAAGTAGTTTCTTCGACCCCATGCCAGAATCTCAGCCACCTATCCTGCAATGCCCCCACTTCCACCTATGCAAGATTTCCATTCATGAAGCCAGCCCATACCTGCAAAAAGCCCTTGGCAGCAATAGCCCTAGCAACGACACTCTGGACACCAGGATCCTGCATCTAGTACTTGATGATGTCCTTGTCCCACTGACTGGCTTACTAAATTGATCCTTCTGCATAGGTCAATTCCCCAGTGTTTGGAAAATGGCTATTGTCACACCCATACACAAAAGTGGAGAAAGGTCCTCCCCAAACAACTATAGGCCAATCTCCATACTCACCCCTCTTTCCAAAGCTATCGAAAAAGTGGTGGCCACTCAGCTCACTGAGTACCTAACCAAATATGACATACTATGCTCTGAACAGCACAGCTTCCACAGAGGACATAGTGCCACCACAGCCCTCCTTGAATTCTCCAACTATCTGCACTCCTCCCTAGACTCTGGCAATCTTGCTGGTGTTGTGTTCATTGACCTCTCCAAGGCCTTTGACACTGTTTGCTATCCCCTCCTGCGTGACTCCCTCTATCAAATCAGTTTCTCCAGTGGTCCTCTGACCTGGTGCTCCAGGTACCTCTCAGCTCATTCCCAGTGCATAAAAATCAATGGGACCTTATCCAGCACCCTACCTGTTCACTCCTGGGTCTCCCAGGGCTCTATCCTGGGGCCCGTCTTGTTCAGTCTCTACCTCAACACCCTACCCAGTGCCTGCTGTGGCAAAATGCTACTTTATGCTGATGATGCCGTTCTCTTTGTCTCTCACCATAAACCTGCCTTACTCCAGGACTATCTCCAGCTCACCTTTAACCAGGCTGAAAAATGATTCAAGGATCATAGACTTGTTATCAACCTAAAAAAGACCAAGCCTATGCTATTCACCCACCACCAAAACAAGTCCAAAAAATGCCTCCCTCCTAATCCTCCCCAGCACACAGCACCCCTTAGAGCAAGTTTCCAATTATAAATACCTAGGGATTACCTTTGACACAGCTCTCACTTTTTACCAACACATAAATGCCCTCTCAGCAGCCACCAACTCTTGGTTAGGTCTTCTCTACCGGCACAAGGACTGCCTCCCTCTCCATGCACTCCAGCTAGCCATCACATCCTCTGTCCTATCCCTAGTGGACTATGGCCTGCCAATATACAGTGCTGCTGATAACACTGCCATCAGTAAAATCCAAATCTCTATAAAAAAGGCCTGCAGGCTTCTGATCGGAGCACCCAGACTCACCCATAGCTGCCTACTCTATGCCACCACAAACCTCCTCAACCTTGAAGAAAGACTCCACTACCAAACCTGCTTACTCTCCAAGAAAATTCTTCTCAGGCTCTCCCCCCAGGGATGGCTGCTTACCTACAATGGGCCACCCCAAATGTGGCCATCTGCAGCTCGGATAAGGCCTCCCTACTGGTGCCCAGGACCAGGACCTCTCTAGCCCAGCAATCCTTCTCCTACAGGGCTCCCTCCTGGTTTAACTCCTTCCCGACCAACATCACCAACACACACAAAATTGGTCAATTTAAAAACTCCCTTTGTGACCACCTTTTCAATACACGCTGCTATAAATGCAACTAACTAATCCCCAGTGCACTCCTCTGGCCACCGCATACTCATGCCATCCTGATCTCTCCAACCTCGACAAAGTCCTCTGGACTGCTCACCCCCCCCTCTCCCTTAACTGCTCCAATCTGAAAATATTTTTTCTACAATCATTGTTACCGCATTGTAGGAACTGATGTCCCCCACTTGTGACTATCGTTATCTATGGAATTTGAATGTTCATAATGGTCTGCAGCTCTGCAATAATGCTTTTATCACTGTAATCTATGTGTTTTGTATTTCACTGTCTGTATTTAGAAAGTTGTATTATTGTTTTTGTCTTCACTTTGATGAGGTGCCTTTGTAAATGAGTCTCTGACTCAAAGGTTGTAATTCTGATTGCTCATATAAATAAAATAAAATAAACTCTGTAACTGATTTTTTGTAAGTTTGCTTTTGGTTTGGGAGTAGCTCAAATCTTTCTTTAACTGGAGGACTGTTGCTGGCTGGAAAAACTCTCCCACCCCTACACCAGCCTTTCGTAAATACTGGAAAGCCACTGGGGGTTAGGCTTGGAGGCTGTGATGGGAGGAGCTTGGGGAGCTGCAAACTGCCCATATAAACTAACTCTTAAAGCTAATAGTCAGGTGGTGAAAAGTTCTGACACTCAAGCTTTTACTAGTTGGATTTTAAAGTGTAAATTTTTTATAGTTGCAAGTTTGAAAGTCAAAATGACAAGTTTGGGTTAGGGAAGGGTAACTGCATAGTTTAAAGTTGAAATGTCTAAAGTTCAAACTGGCAAGGTCATGTATAAATGTGTTAACTAGAGTTTCTGAGCTAGCAAGCTAGGGAGAATGGGATAAAGAAGGACTCAGAAGCAAGCTAGTAGGGTCTCATATGGTATCCAGCTATTGCTGTACAGACTGTGTGTTAAGGAATTGAGGTTCCGTTTAAGTTGTATGAACAATGGAGGGAAGGAAAATGGGGCATTATGGGGGATTGCACTGGGAGTAGAGGGGCACAAATAAGGGTGGTGGGAGACATCAGAATAGTGGATGGAATGGTGGGAACCATGGAGTGAGGGGGCAGGCATAGGGAAGATAGTGGGGTGCAATGGTTGTAGGGCTGCTGTTTGGATGAATATACTATGGAAACTGGGAGGTTTTACAATTTGTTACAGGGTGAAAAGACTGGAAGAGGAGGTACATGGGCTCTGGAGGGAGCTGGGTAGGGTGAGGAAGGGGGGGAGACTGGGGCAGGAGGGACCCCGGGGAAGAGTATCTGGGAGAAGCAGAGGAGGAGGGACAGCAGGGCTAAATCCCAGGAGGATGTAGGTAGGGTGGGTGGGGTGGGGTGGGTGAGGAGAGCAGAGGCCAGTAAGTGGAGAGAAGGTTCAGGGCAGGGAAGGAGGAGATGGGCACCACTGGGGGGTAGCAAGTAATAGGTTTGCAGTGCTGGC
Organism: Neoceratodus forsteri; assembly: GCA_016271365.2. Lineage (NCBI taxonomy): Eukaryota > Metazoa > Chordata > Ceratodontiformes > Ceratodontidae > Neoceratodus > Neoceratodus forsteri. The sequence goes on along the minus strand of CM028129.1, from coordinate 1,394,748,819 downwards.
ATCAGAAGTGGTAGTAGAGATGTCAGAGATTGTTGCAGGAGGGGAGGGTAGGATAAGGGTAATGAAGGCCCAGGAGTCAGGAGTCAGGCTGGGAAAGAAAAAAGGGGGTGTGGAAGAGCAGGGTAGAGGTGTAGGGAGAGGTGGAAATGGGTGAAGATGTAGGAGTCACAAATGGAGTGGACAGAAGTAACATGGAGCAGGGCAATGTGGACTCTGGAAATGTGGACAGCAAAAACAGGAGCTGGGGGTATGGGACGAGAAGATGGGGTTACTAGTGCCGGGGGATTCTATACTGAAAAGGGTCAGATGGGACAGAAGGAGAGAAAGGCACAGTCGCATCTGGGTTGTGGCTATTCTTGGGTTGACCATGGGCAGAGCAGGGTAGTCACTTCTCAAGTGCGCATGAAGGAGGAGAGAGAAACCTCACATAGTGATGCACGTGAGAACAAATGACTTGGCGGGGGAGACAGTAGAGGTGGTAAAGGGGAGGTTTAAGGAATTGGGTAGGCAGTGTGAGGAGGTTGGGGGGGGGTCGGTGGCATTCTCTGAGGTATTCCCGGTACCACGTGCGAGTACAGTGAGGAAAAAAAAGATAGAGGGGTTCAGTGAGTGGCTGAGAGATTGGTGCCATACCAGGGAGTGTGGATTATTGTCAGACTGGGGCAGGACCTGGGGCAATAGCAATCTATATGCAGGGGACAGGTTAAATTTGAGCAGGAAGGGGAATGGAGTATTAAAATGGGGAATAGAGGGATATATATCAACAAGGGTGAATTTAAACTAGGAGGGGGTGACGAGGGGACCGCTGATAGGAAAAGGGTCCAGAAAGGAGAGCCTAGTGAGCTCACCCCTAGTTATGGGTAAAGGCAGTGGAGAAGCGGCACAGGGAGGGATAAGGGGGAATAGATGTAGATAAGGAGAGGAGACAAGCTGGAGAGTGGTCTCACTGAATGCAAGAAGCCTAAGGAATAGATTAACGGAGTTACAGGCTGTCTTGGCAGTGGAGGAGTGGGCATTGTGGCCATCATGAAAACATGGGCCACCCAGTACCAGGACTGAGATATGATGATCCCAGGGTTCAGATTATTCAGAAAAGATAGGGATAAGAAGAATGGAGGGGAGTGGTGATCTATGTGAGAGAGGGGAAAAAGTGCATAAGGGGGGGAGGAGGGGGAGGACAGAAGCACTATGGATGCAGTTCTAAGAGGCAAAGAATAGGACACTGAGGATAGGTGTGGTGTACAGATCACTGGCTCAGAGGAGTGACCTGGACAGGGAATTAGCTGAGCAAATTAGGAGGGTCTGCAGGAAGGGGAGCACAGTAGTGAAGGGGGACTTCAACCTACCGGGGGTGGAGTGGGGCACCCCATCCACCACAAGTGCAAGGGAGTGGGTCTTGTTAGAAGCATTTCAAGACAGCTTTCTGACACAGCTGATCCAGGGGCCAACTCAGTTAGAAAAGACTCTGGACCTTGTGCTGGATAATGGGGAAGCTGCAAGGAATCTGGAAGTGGAGGAACCACTGGCTGGGAGTGACCACTATTCGGTGTGATTCATGCTCAACATGGGTAGGAAAACAGGGCTCATGGGTACAAGGGTGATTGAATTTAGGGGTGTGGACTTCACAAAGATGGGGGAAATTTTGGGCAGGCACCTGGCAGGAATGCAACCACACATAGATGCAGAACAGAAATGGGACATCATAAAGGAAGGTCTGGTGGAGACAACAGAGTCTTGCACTAGGAAGAAAAGCAAAAGGGAAGGGCAAAGAAACTCAGTTGGTTGACACAGGAGGTTATGGAAGGGGTGAGGGCCAAGAGGGCAGTGTTTCAAAAGTACAGGAAATCAGGGAGGGGTGAATACAAGGGTATGTACATAAGTAAGTCCAGGGAGGTTACCAGACTGGTCAGGGTGGCCAAGGTGTCCAGGAAGCTGAGACTGGTGCAGAGAATCAAAAGAAGAGAAAAAGATTTCTTCTGCTACATCAGAGAGAGAGAAAAGAGCAAGGATCAGCTGGTGAGGATTAAGAAGGATGGGAGGTGGGTAGAGAAAGCGGTGGAGCAGGCAGAGGCACTGAACGAATACTTCTGCTCTGTATTCACACAGCAGAAGGGGGGGAAGATACCTCAAGCGAATTGGGGGATGGGTAGGGGAAGGGGATGACAGATGTAGGGATTATAGAGAACAGGGTACTAGATGGGTTGACAGCATTAAGGGTGGACAAAGCACCTGGACCTGATGGCATTCACCCTAGGGTACTAAGGGAGTTGGCAGAGATCCTGGTAGGGCCACTGGCTGACCTGTTCAATATCTCCCTGGACATAGGATGTGTACCACAGGACTGGAAAATGGCCCATGTGGTGCCCATCCACAAAAGTGTCCCAAAGGATGAACCAGAAAATTATAGGCCGGTGAGCCTCACATCAATCGTGGGAAAGCTCATGGAGACCATACTAACAGAGAGGCTAGTGAGCTTCTTGGAGGAAAACGGTCTCCAGGATGGTCAACAGCATAGATTTATAGTGGTCAAATCTTGCCAGACAACCCTTGTAGGGTACTACGACTGGGTGATGCGGAAACTGGGTAAGAGCCATGCAGTGGATGTCCTGTATTTGGACTTTAGCAAGGCCTTCAATTCAGTGCCGCATGGAAGGTTGGGGGGAAACTGGAATATGTGGGGACGGGACCTAAAATGGTGAAATGAATCACAAACTGGCTAAAGGGAAGGCAGCAAAGGGTGGTGGTGGATCTTTCATCACCGAGAGCAGTAACAAGAGGAGTACCACAGGGATCGGTACTGGGACCAGTGTTGTTTGGGATTTTTATTGCAGATATCTCACATGGGATCTGGAACAAGATCAGTCTGTTTGCTGATGATACGAAGATGGTAGCTGTGGTTGATGATATGGAGGGGTGGAAGGGGTTGCAGGAGGACCTGACTAAGCTGCAGGAGTGGGTGGAAACGTGGCAGTTGGGGTTCAATGCCAAGAAGTGCAAGGTTCTGCACTTCAGAGCCAGGAACCAGGAGAGGGATTATCACTTGAATGGGGTACAGTTGGGAAGTTCCACAGAGGAGAAGGACTTAGGAGTGATCATTACGGGGAGCATGAACAACTCTGCTCAGTGCAGAAAGGCGGCAGCAAAAGCCAACAAAATGCTGGGGTCTATTATGAGAGGGATCTCCTCCAGAAGGAGGGAGATTATCCTGCCCCTGTATAGGTCATTGGTCAGGCCCCACCTGGAGTATTGCATGCAGTACTGGCACCCATTCCTGAAGAATGACATCAGATGGTTGGAGAGGGTGCAGTGAAAAGCCACAAAGATGATCCAGGGATTGGAGAGCAAGCCCTATGAGGACAGGCTGGGAGAGCAGAATATGTATTTACTGGAGGAGAGGAAGGATGGGGGGTATGATTGAGACCTTTAAGTATCTGAAGGGGATAAATTAAACCAACACAGAAGGGATCTTTCAGTTGAGAAGGGGGAGGGACACAAGACGGCATGGACTGAGATTGGAGGGGGGAAGATTCAAGAGTGTGATGAGACATTTTTTCATGGAAAGAGTGGTGGACAAATGGAACACCTTACCAGATGAGATAGTGTCCTGTAAGACAGTGGGCAGCTTCAAGAGGGGTTGGGACAGGAGAAGGAATACAGGGAAGGGGGGGGCAGAAGGGCAGCTGCAAGATGTGGGGCTAGCTGCACACTCGAACAGACTCGATAGACCACGAGGCCTGTTTCTGCTGGCAATTTTGTATGTTCATATGTTCGTATGAAAGGGTGGGGGATGCCTGGAACAGCCTCCCTGAGGAGGTAGTATCGTGTAGAATGGTGGGAGGATTTAAGAGAGGGTGGGACAGAGTGAGGGGGAGTGGTTTTGAGGAGGAGAGGGGAGGGTGGGGCAGCTGCAAGTTGAGGGGCTAGCTGCACACTCGAGCAGACTTGATAGACCATGAGGCCTGTTTCTGCTGGCAATTTTGTATGTTCATATGCTCATATGTAAACAGTTAAAAAATCTAGCAAAAATGAAAATATTATTGAAATATGTGCTGTTAACAATAGGAAGGGAACTAAGCTTTTTTGTTTAAACACAAAATGGAATTTGGTCTAAAACGAACAGACTCATAGAAATACATGCAACTTAAGCACTGTCTTCTTAAGACCTTTAAAAACAAACAGGTCAAATACAGTGAGAGTTCACCTACAGGAGAATGAATAAAATCATTCAAAAACAAAAGACATATAGCTTAATTTCTGTGTAAAAAGTTAACAGAACACTCAAGTAAAAAATAATGCACAAACTACAGTATGTGAATGACAGTGTGAAACAGATTTAAAATGTGATGATGGCAATAGCCTAGGGTAGTGACATATTTATGAGAACATTTGTAATGTATTAAAAGACACACACAAGCAACAAAGCATACAGTTTTAACCATGGTAACCAAACAACAAATGTAGCTGCAGGAAAATAATCTATTATGGAGAGGCTGTAATAAGAAAGGGGCATTCATTCATATGACAGATGAATGTCCAATGATACTGTGTATTCATACTGGAACTATACAGAAATAAAGGGTGAACCATAGAAATGTATGGTTAGAAGAGACTCAAGATCCATCATGTCTGCTCCCCAGCTACTCACCCCGCTTCATGAGCATGCATGAATAATGTGCTGTATAAACATGACTAACAAAAGGGGGTTCTCTATGCACTCTACTACCAAGGGCTTCCAGTAATTCCCTTGATAAACACAAATTTGACCAGGCTTTTCCGGAATGCCTGTGCTATCTGTATATCTACTGTCTTCTTTGTTTGGCTGTTCCTTAGGTTCACCACTCTATGGGAGAAGAAGTGTTTGCCAATTTCAACCCTGAATTTACAATCTCTGAGCTGCAGGGTGTGTCCCTGGGTCCTGTTGCTTTAAGCAGATCAAACATCTGTGCCTGTTTATCAGTACCATTGAGTATGTGGAAGACTGAGATCATGTCCTCTCTCATCCTCCTTTTCTCCAACATGAATATGCCAAAGGCTGCTAGCCTCCCCTTATAGCTTTTGTCGTTCATACCCCTGATCATTTGAAGATTCTTATCTGTATTTGCTGCAGTGTGCTATGTATCTATGTATCCCTATTCCTTTCTCTTCTCTTTTCTATCAGGGAAAGGAAGGGAAAGGGAACATTGTTTAACCAGGAGTAGCACACTAAGCCAAAGCTTGTTTCCAGATGTGACCTGGGAGCACAAGGAAGTTAAATGATTTGCTCAGGATCCCATGGTATGCACCTACTCAGCTGTGGGATTCGGGCCTGGGTCTCTGGATCTGCAGCTCAGGGCCTTGGCTCCCTGTGCTATACTGCCTCCAAACATATGTTTGCTTTGTTTGTCTATCAAACGTGTGTTTGCGTATCAAACACATGTGTGTATAGCAGAATGTTTAATACACATATCCAACTGCATTGTTTCTCCTGCTGTGTAACCCTAGACCTCTCTGCTCAAAATGTACAATGCTCTTGCCAAGCAAAATATTTAATGTTACTGCATATAAATAATGCATGTATTGCCTACAAACAATGTATGTATTGTTATGTCTATCCTTTGTGTTGTCCTTCCAGGACCATCTTGTAAATGAGCTTGCTCAATGGTGCTATCTATTCCTGGTAAAATAAAAATTGATTGATTGATTGATGATATTGGTGGCCCTGTGTTGGACCCTCTTGGTTGCCTCAATGTCCTTTCTGCATTTAGGAGCCAAATTGCACACAGTCATCTAGGTGGAGCATAATCTGGGTCTTGTAAACAGACAGTTGTACTTCCCCTGCCCTGCTGGTCACCCTTTTTAATGCACCCCAGCATTCTGCCCTTCATAACAAACAGCAGCCAGAACAAGGCAAACAAAATACATTAAAATGAAAAGATGGTAGTAAGACTGAAACCAAGTGAGCTGAGGTGAAACAGAAGTGTTCATTGTATTTGCTGAAATTTATTTATTTATTTACTGTATTTGTAGCATATTTATTTGTAACATATTTTACCAGGTAAGCAAGCAGAGTCCGAAAGAGATCCTTTCCAGTTGCAATGGGTGGGGGGCAGAAACAAATACAAACAAATAATATATATATATATATATATATATATATGTATACAACGTCACAAAAGTCTTCCAATGCATAGGAACAAATATATACAAAATCATCAATTTACAGAGTATATACAAAGTCAAATCACATTCAGGTACCACAGGTACAGGAGGAGCAGATTCCCATAACAATATGAATAAAGTTATTTACTGCTGTGTGGAATACTTGTGAGGAATGCCCATCTGAGACGTGGCCAGCGTTGGAGTAAACTAACTGAGACCAGGTCCCCATTAAAATAAGGGAATACCTCTGGGGCAATTTGGGCTGAGTAAAGGGGCATTGTATTGTTCTTTAAGCATAGCCCTCGCAGACTGAAAACTGGCAATGGAGGGGAAGGAATAGGGAAAACTGTACCATATATGGGAAAGTCTGTACCTGACGGAGGCTTGTCCCACAGAGAGTCTATGGAATTTGTAGTCTCTTTCCATTCTCCCACCTTAAGCAATATGAAGCATTGATGAGGGGGTAAATGTGTTACAGAGATACCCTGGTAGTTGTCTGGACCAGTATATGGCATCTAGTAAAGCAATATGGAGGGACTGCCTCATAGGGATGGAGGCCCAGTCTAGGTCCTTATACATTGTGCAATGATGATTATGGGGAGGGCATACCAACAAAAATCTACAGAGTGAATTGCAGAAGGATGGCGAGCTTAGCTAGGGACAGAGGAGGAGGTTCCAGAGATAGTACGCCCCCATAGTCCAGAAATGGGAAGATCGAGCACTTTACCACAGTTTTTCTGGTTTTAAAAAGGAGACAATTTTTAACTCTGTAAAAAGCCCCTAGTTTGGAGAAACATTTTCCCACTACATAGTTTATTGTGAAGTGAATAGTCTAGCTGTTGATCTAGGATCACCCCAAGGTAGTTATTGGAAAGTAAGGAGCCAGTGGGGTCCTTGGATAAGGAGCTCTGTCTGGAGACTCAAAATATGGCACTGTAAGGGATATTATAGAATAAAATTGCTTTATGGTTTCAGCAATGGATAATTTATCAAGCCTAGAAAAATGGTGGCTAAAAGGAAATCTCAATTCAATGAATGTGCAAAAATATGGGGAAACACAATAAATGTACTGTAGGAAAGTGGTATAATATTGAAATAGACTGGAGTACGCACTATAACAAACTGTTGAGAACCCGGAAACAATGCTCAGAGGAGCAGGAGTAAGGATGATACTGAATAAGGTAGGAAGAGAATTGGGAGAAGGAAATGTGGGGAGGCAAAGCAGGATTGCCCAAGGGATGAGTGACAGTACAAAGGAAGAGTTTTTTAGAAAGTGCAGCCTTGGAGGTTGGACTACTGGCAAGTGATTGGGGTTTGAGGTCAGGCAGAAGACAACTTATTACAATAAATGATAGTGTTTAAAAAGGAAAACAGAAAACAATTGATAAAAAGAGGAAAGGATGAGAAATATGAGAGAGAGATATGAAGAGAAGATAAGAGAAAAGGAGAACAAGACACAGTTCATTGAGTGGTCCCAAACTGCCATGCCTCAATGATGGCTTATCCGTTGGTCTGTCTCTTTGTGTTTATGGAAGAATAAACATGAGATAAAACAAATCTATAACCACTAAAGAAAACAAGAGTTGACTGCAGGCTACAATGGCTGCTTTAGCAGTTTCTTGTGAAAGTGTGGAATGTTGTTTTCATAATTTGTTGTAACGCAAGTTATTTTAGTCAAGTAAATTAGTACATAGAAGAAATAATATTTATAAGTGCTGTGGCTGTACACACGAGACCATTTTAGCCTTTTATTTACAGAGTTTCAAATGATAATATATCATAAGAAAAAGGAAAAATACATCAAAACATTTCATGCTCAGAAAAACATGTTATATTATCCTTTAGCTTATCCCATTAGTGCATACACAAAGTGAAATAAATAACTGTGCTCCTATAGAAATGTAGGGTAAGACTAAAGAAATAGTTATTAACCAGTGAGTTAGATGCTGGTCTGTCTGCATTCCCTTCACAACTGATGTTGAATTAGCTGCTGTATAACTGATATCCATGACCCGATACCTACAGTATCCCAAACACTCAAGGTGTCATGAGGCTCCTTCTCTCCCTAGCTCCATTCCAAGCCCTCCCTGCTGCAAGGACTGTATACAGACAAACATGGCACCCAATATAAACTCATAAGTTTGATACTTGTAGTGTTGGGAATCTAAGCAGACAAATACAACAGTCATTATACATACATGAGTCAGATGCTCCTCTGCATGCAATCCCTGCACTCCCAGTATTGAACTTATTTATACATGACATCCATAACCCTATCTCTACAGGATTCCAAACAATTCCAAGTGCCCTGCTGCACCTACCCTTCTTTCCATGTCCTGTGCAAAGCACTCCCTGCTGCCAAGAAGCATCCCCTCTCTAGGTGTCCTGTCAGTGCAGCAGCAGTACTATTCCTTGCAGTGTGGGCAACCTGGGTTTGGAAATGAGCCAAGGTTTCTCAGAGACCTGGCTGAGATTGGAGGTATCGGCCCTCTGGGGAGGGAGGGCATTTGTTTCCACAGGTCCAGTTCCCTATGGGTGACCACAGAGATATTGCTGGGGATGGAGCAGCAGGGAAGGGGAGGGGAGATGCCAGCTGTCTCTTTATGTCTGCATTTGCATTGTCAACCATCTGAATCCCAAGTCGCTGTGGCCCCAGGGGAAGGCTAAAAAACTGAAAGAAAAATACTCCAGCCGAACAGGGGGATGCAAGCAGTACTTCAAGACTCCAGTCAGTATACCTTCTGGAGGACTACACTGCAATGAGACACCAGAGAGGTGCTGCCCCAAAGATCCACCATGGGGGAATCCATGGAGAGCAGGAGCCTTGGGTAAGGGACTGGGCTGGTAGGTTGCTGGCAGAAAATGGGGCAAGGGCTGGAAAAAGAGGGGACATAAATGTTAAATTAAAAATAGGCATTACAGCTCCATTTCTCTATCCACAAACCCTCTGTAGTACAGGCACTGCAGGGACACAAACACAGTAGCCAATATGCACTGATGGGCTTGACACTGGCAGTGCAGGGGCTGAATGCAGATAAACAGAGCAGTCAATATACACATATGAGTTTGACACTGGTAGGACACATATTGTACCCTGGTGTATACTGCATTCCCACCCTAGCTGCACCACCCCCAATAGTGACCAGCACAACCCTCCTTGCACCTCCGTGACTTGTTACCATCTGATTTAAAATACCACAGACCACTATAATGATTGATTGACTGATTCACTGAAACTTGCTAACATGGCAAGGCACACTGAGTCAAGGTTCCTTTCTCTGTGCAACCCAAGGGAGGAGTACAGGGTACAAATATACAGCAAAATGATACAGACAATGAATACAACAAAACTAATACAGGCAATATATACAGCAAAAATGGTATGAGCAGGGTGAAGGTAATAAATACAAAAATTAATTATAAAATGTACACTGACATGTCAAAAGTATTAATAACAAAAAGGTGAACACTGGTGAATAATGACATTTTATAGCATTACATTATGACTAACAAAAGAGGTGGAAAGTCTGTGTTGATTTCTGTTTTGGTGAGGGGAACAGTAAACATAAGTGCTGGGTGCCACTAAACACCAGGAGGCCTTAAAATGAGGGGGGGAGGTACAAATGCTTGGCACAATGTGGGACAACAGAAAAGGTTGCCAGTGAGAACAAGGACATTCTTTATGTGGGCAGAGGACAGAGTGGGGATGTTACTGGATACTTGGGAAGGATTGGAATGGACTAAGGAGTAGGTGTGGTGCCATTTGAGACCAGAATATGGTTGGCATGGACTTTGGAGAGGGTGAAGGTGAAAGGTGTCAGTAAGATCAGAGAGTACTAGCAGCAGGGCTGGGATATGGGGGTTGGCACTGGACATCAATGAGTACTTGGCCTGGGACACCAAGAGGAAGGCAGCACCACTCTATTTCAGGATGCACTTGGTGCAGAACCATGGAAAGGGCAGTACATACCCCTGGGAACCAAAAAGTACTTGGCATGGGAGAGGAAGAGAAAATTGTGTGTCACTAGGCACAAACAAGTTCTTGGCATAAGACAGGAAGTGAGAGGAGTGCCACTAGGCACCAGAGAGTACTTATTAAGGAACATGGACATTGAATGGGTGCCATTGGATACCAGAGAGGACTTGTGGAATGGGAAGAAGGAGAGGATGTCACTGGACACTAAGGATGGCTTAGGATGAGATACTGAGAGGACGCAGATATCTAAAGACATAAGAAAAAAACATAAATGAAATACACCATAATAGTATATTTAAAATACAATAAATAATATGATATGACTACTGTGGTTCATCAGCAATGTTGAAAAACAATGCATATTCTATTTTATGATTTAAAACACGTAATCTTTATTCCTGCCCCCCCAGCTGGTCGGCCTATATTGTCCCAGTTACTCCCTAACTACGCCCACCGATCAGCCACCTCTTCTTAAAGATTTCCCTCTCTTTCACTTTCTCCCCTTAGGATCATGTAGCTCCTGACTGGGCATGCTTCTGAGATTTCAGCAGCGTGGCTTTCTTCCTGCTGCCGCCCACTGCTCCTGCAACCCTTGTGCCCAAAGAAGCCCTCCGGCACCGAGAAAGGATCCTGCGGCCACTGACCGGCATACTTCTGAGATTTCAGCAGCGCGGCTTTCTTCCTGCTGCTGCCCATAACTCCTGCAACCCCTGTGCCTGAAAAAGCCCTCCAGCACCAAGAAAGGATCCTGTGGCCCCTGACCAGGTGTGCTGCTGAGATTTTGGCAGTGCGGCTTTCTTTCTGCTGCCGACCACCACTCCTGCAACCCCTGTGCCCAAATAAGCCCTCTAGCACTGAGAAAGGACCCTGTGGCCCCTGACTGGGCATGCTTCCAAGATTTCAGCAGTGTGGCTTTCTTCCTGCTATCATCCACCACTCCTGGAACCCTTGTTCCCAAAGAAGCCCTCCAGCATTGAGAAAGGATCTTGCAACCCCTGACCAGGCACGCTTGTGAGATTTCAGCAGCGTGGCTTTCTTCTTCCTGCCGCCTGATGCTCCAGCAACCCCTGTGCACGAATAAGCCTTCCAGCACCAAGAAAGGTACAGACCAATTGCCTGGATCACTGAATAGCTCAAATTAGAGAGCCTTTTTCTCCTGTTATCCCCAACTTATTGATTGCCCAGCTGGCTACCAGCAGCTTGACTACCTGCTAACATAGCAGCCAGTCGGCTCTGAGCTTTTGATTCTCCCTGGCTGCCTGATCTTTCTGGGCCACAAGAGAAAGCCCTGTTTCAGCTATGTCTTCAGGAATACTCGGGGCTGGCTCACTTGAGGCTGTCCTTTCTGTAGGGACTGATTTTTAGGACTGTGCTTTGGGGATGGGAAATGCCTTGGAATGTGCCTAATTTCCGATAATGTTAGGGAAGCACAGAGTAATTAAAGCCTGATCAGACTTGTTAATCTTGTAGCTAAAGCAGCATTTGACCACTGATCCATGTTCTGTGCTATAATTTATTTTTAGTTACTAGTTCATAGCCAAGCTAACATTAATTTAGAAGCATAGCAGTATCAGAATTTTGTTACATGTTTTCTTTTAATCTTAGCAACGGTAACTAATGTTTTAGTTCACAGACAGATAAGATTGCTCAAAAAAGCAAAGGTAATTAATTGTTTTAGATAGGGACAGAAAAGACTGCTCAGAACTAGCACCTGAGTGTTGTATTACTTTGTGAATCACTTTTCTCCTGCCTGCCTCTTCCTGCCGCTCCCCCGACCCCCAACATTGCTAGCTCCAGTCTAGCTAACAAACTCCACTCCCCTTTGCTCCAATTATCCTTAACTACCCTCTTTATCCCTCTGAGCAATGATTTTGGCCAGGTGCCACGTCCTTCCCCCCAGCTGGTCGGCCTCCATTGTCCCAGCTACTCCCTAACTACGCCCACCGATCAGCCACCTCTTCTTAACCATATCCCTCTCTTTCTCTCTCCCCTTAGGATCCTGCGGCCCCTGACCGGGTGTGCTTCAGAGTTTTCAGTGGTGTGGCTTTCTTCCTGCTGCCATCGACCACTCCTGCAACCTCTGTGCCCGAAGAAGCCCTCCAGCACCAGGAAATGTACAGACCGCTTGCCAGGATCACCGAATGGCTCAAATATGAATGCCTTATTCCCCTGCCGTCCCTGACTGGTTGACTGCCTGGCCGACCAACAGCAGATTGGCTACCTGCTAACATAGCAGTCAATCAGCTCTGAGCTTTTGATTCCCATGGCTGCCTGCTCTTTCTGGGTCACAAGAGAAAGCCCTGTTTTGGCTGTCTCCTCGGAACTACTCGGGGCTGGCTCACTTGGGGCTGTCCTTTCTGTGAGGGCTGATGTTTGTCCCGCCCAGCCTCTCTTGCCCTCTGTCACAATTTAATACATTTGGGCTCCTCCTCTAATTTTGGAATCTCACTCCTATTGGCTGCCACTTTACTGACATGGCAGCTGCTAATATCATTGTCCCTTGTCTCCTTAAAGGGCATCAAAATGAGGGTGCATCATAAGTTGCTATTACTCCCCTTCTTAGTCATCATACTTGGGGATAAAGGAAGCAGGAGAATCACTGAGCCCACAGTGGTCCATACAACCTCCCCGGGAACTATAATGACAGGGATCAGAGTTGTTCATGGAACTGCCACAGAATTCTACATGCCACTAGCTCTCAAGCTCCCTCCCCAAAGCCACAAACCATGGGCACCTCACATAATACCCATAGCTGCCCTGCTTTATAGTTATACCCTAGCTTCAACTACCAGCAGCAACATGCTCCCTAACCCCCTGCGTGCCAGCCCCAGCTGGGTGTCTTGGTCATGCTTCCTCAGAAAGCTAATCCTTGCACTTCTCCTACTATCTGGAAATGTGCATCCTAACCCAGGGGTCCACCAATGCAGCTAACCATAAGGAGCTGGGACACCTCAAGATTATCTCCTTAAATATTGGTAGCCCATTACCCAAGCTACCACAGCTCCAGGCATGGGTAGAGCTGCACAAGCTGGATATAATCACCTTAACAGAAACCTGGCTCTCCACAAAAGTCAGCACTGCAACAGTAGCCCTGGATGACTACACAACATTCTGTCAGGATCGACTGTCCAAACATGGAGATGACTGTATGGTTCATCTCAAAAATGACATTAAAGTTTAAACATTGTCCAGCAGCCTGCAATCCAAGGAAGCCCAAATTATGGACATAAAATTTACCATAGGCCTGCAACACAAGGTCCTAGTACTCTCTACAGTCTATATTCCCCCTCGCTATCACATCTTTGGCCTACAGCAGTTCATTAACCATCAGAAGCAGGCCATGCAAAACTGGGAATGTCTCATTGTTGGAGACTAACATCAATTGGCAGTCCAAGGAAACATCTGCTGTGTAAGACCAAATAACAAGCCTGTACCTATCTCAGTTGGTTATTCAAACTACCAGGCACAGTTGCAAGACAGGCACTGATGCCCTCGTTGATTGGATCCTCACATCCTGCCCTGAACATATCTCAGAAGTATTAGTATTACCAGACTCCCTCAGTGACCATTCCCTGGTGCAGTGCACCTGGACCAACAGGTTCTCTAAATGCTCTCCTCAGGTATCAAGGAATAGTGCACTGAGACCTGGTCAACTAGACACCTTCAAGCAATATCTAAGGCTGACAAACTTGGCTACACTAGACAGAGCTGCAGATGGGAACCAAGTCTTGGATTACTTCCTCAGTACGGTCAGTCGGGGTGATATCTTTGCCTCTTACAAAATTAAAAAAATAAGAGGATCCACAAACCTGTGGCTCTCTGGCTCACTCCTTGGACTCATGCATATCAGGGACAACCTGTGGCACAAGGCTAAGGCAACTGGGTCATGGGCTGACCTCAGTGCCTACAAGGCAGCCAGGAACAGATGCACAAAGCTAATTCACTCTGCTAAAGCCACGTATTACAACGACCAACTAAGCAAGAATTTGGGAATGGAAGGAATTCTGGAACTCAGTAAAATCACTCATAGGGAAGGCCTCCAGAGCACCACCTGATCTAATCATGACCATGACTGGCATGTTCCAGGAACCCTATGATATAACAAATGCATTCAACTTGGGCTTTACCGACTTTAGCACTGTGTTACCAAAGGACTACTTCATCCCGCTAACCTATGGACAGCTACCTAATATTACTCCTCCCTCCCCCAAAAGCAGCAACATCCCACCATTCTATTTCAGACAGAGCACAAGGGCTGAGACCATAAAACATGTCATTTGGATACTTGTGAAAACTAGGATGGTGAGTGACCTAGTAGACATGAAGATGGTTGCTCTCACCCTAGATGAACTAGCAACTCTTCAATATTTCATTAAGAATGGCCATGTTCCCTGACAGATGGAAGGCAGCACTTGTCACCCCTCTCCAGAAAGCCAGAGATAGGTCCAGCCTGGCCAACTGTAGGTCCATATCTACACTACCCCCACTATCCAAAGCACTGGAGAGAGTGGTCTCTGACCAACTTACAGCATACCTGGGAAAGCACAACTGTCTGCCCCCAGCAATATGGATTCTGCAAGAACCATTCCACCATCTCCATACCCAGCAGAAATCAGTCCACTATTACCTTTAAACTCCAAGCAAACTTCTATATGAACGAAACTTAGTTCTCACAAAATAAATTAATGCTGAACTACAAATAGACGAAAATCATGCTATTCATGGTATCACAGAATAAGAGGAAATTTGGGCCCCTGTGGATACAGAGCAACAAGGCCGATATCTTGGAGGAGGTCCAACACCATTAAATACTTGAAATTGTGCATTGGCCAGCACCCATTTTCAACTCATATTGACTATGTCATTAAATCAGCAGACGCTAAACTGGGGGTCCTTTACTGACATAGACACTCCATGACCCCTGAAATACTAAAACTTGTTACTGGCTACTCAGTCCTCTCGTCCATCGACTATGGCCTAGTAATCTTTTGGGCTGGATCGAACACTGCTCTAAAAAGGGTCAAAACTCTACTAAACAAGGCCTGCGAGTTGGTCCTAGGCACTGACCATCTGACCCATACCTGCACACTCTACACTGAAACTAGATGTCTCCCCCTCCATCTCAGGACACAATACCAGACCTGCCTTCTGGTAAAAAGATCACTCCTGGGACTCACACCTAGCTCAACTACTACTGTTTTTGCTAATGCTAAAACTGACTTTAACACAAGAAGTACGACCAAAGGGAATCTGCAGGTGCCATTCAAGCTTACCACACTTGCTCAATAATCATTCTCTTACCGGGGACCCAAGAGGGTCAATGAACTCCCCACCACCCTGCTTGAGTGCAACAAGATCTGGGAGTTCAAAACTGGGCTTCAAGTGCTCCTGAACCTTAAAAATGTGTGCTCCTGCCTCAACTGACCTCTGGTCACAATCTCCCCTACAGATCCTTCTCACCAACTACCAATAGTACCCTCATCCCACCCTTCCCTCCCTGGTACTACCCCCTCCAACTTCTTCCCCTGCCCCTTTTGCCCTCCTTGACCCCCTGACAAAGTCTACCCTGGCTGCTCCCAGTACACCCTCAGTTAGCCTTACTCCCCCCTTCTCTTCCCTACACCCCTCCTCTTGTCTGCTTCCCTCCCCTGCCTCTCCACAAGCACCCTTCTGACAATGCCTACTCTGGACATTGATTGTTACCTCCCCCTTGTAGCTATTTCCTAGATAGCACTCATAATCTCTTGGAGTCTTGTACCTCACTCTTGGAGTGATGTCACTTTTAGCACATTTTATTGTATGTTTTTTTCCCTATTGACAGTCAACTTCCACTTGTGTCCTTATTAAGTAACCTGTTGCATAGTGATGTCATATATAACAAATTTTCTGCAATGTCACTTGTCATCTTTTGTCTTGTATTCTGAGACTGACTTGGAACCTTTGTAAATGAGCCTCTGGCTCAAAGGTCTTAATCCTAATCTAAAATAAATAAATAAATAAAAGAAAACATTGCTGACACCAAACCACATGCATTATATTATGCCTGGGTAATTGTTTTGCAATAATAGTACTATATGTTGCAGGATAAATTATTAGTCCATGGAGTTTGACTCATAAGCAGTGTTGTGAATGTAGTTTACATATAGAATAAAGTATGAGTCGGTGTGTGTAATGAGAAGTTTACACACACACATGAGGGGTTAAATGCTACACAAACTCTAAGAGCAAAGCTCGAGGGGTTTGTGCAAGCACTTAACCACGAGGGTGTATGCAAGCTTTGAGTTTACACACACTGACCAATATTTTATTTCATATAATTGCTGGGTTTCCCTTTTTTCACCTCAGCAATTACAGTATATAAAATAAAGAGATGTTGCCGGCTGCCGCGGTCCTGTTTCAGCGCAGTCCACAGGCATCCTTATTTATTTCAATATTTTTATAGGTCTTTGTAGGGTGTCAGCAGCCTACAGTTATTTTTTTTTTCTCTGTGGTATTTGTTTGTTTATTTTAGAAATGACTTACCACTGAGTCCAAGAGTGGTGGTTCAGTTTCCCATGGAAAAGGTGACGGCGGTCAATGGTCCAAAGGAAGAGCTGAGACGGGTGCATGCACACACTGAGGGAAACTGGGTGTGTTTGCTGTAATGAACACTCCTTTATTATGGCAAATTACACCACAGTTTCCCTAGGGGAAAAAAGGGAAAACAGTTATTATAGAGAATAATGCTTATATAACTGTGTGTTATGAATTTTTTTTACACACCTGAGCTTTGTAATGACCCATAAACCTCGAGAGCAAAGTTTGAGGGCTTATGTAGTCATCACACACTGTGGGTGTATAAAACAATCTGGTATGCACACAGTTACACATGTTTTATTTTTTACAGTGCTTGGTGCTAGGTAGCAAAATAAAACATTGTTTTCTTCCCTGACCATCTGATGCTGTCTCCCTCAGCATCGGTGGTTCAGAGAACTAGCATAACCAAAAGCTTTTAAACTCATTCCCTACACACTGGATTCTTTTAAATATGTTTTGCCCTTAAATCAGGGAGTGGTTTCCAAAAATGGGCTGTAACATACTGAATTTATGCTAAAATGTGGGCAGTCATGGTTCTAGCCACCTCTACTACTCGTAAAGGACCCCTTTGCTCCGAGCCGTTTTATGTGTTCCGTATGAAGTACACAATTAGATCTGGTAAGAAAATACATTGTCCTCCTCCTCAGCACAGCAAGAAAAAATTATCTTCAATTGGGTTTCTGTGACAGTCTGCTGGTTGAAAACCAGCATGCTATGTATTTTGCACTGGAGCAGGAAAGTTCAAGTGTAGAAACATCATAATAACTGGGTATGATGTCACACTCAATTATTACAACATTTGAAAGCAATCAAATTCAGGTTGATATAAGGGATCACCAGTTATTATAAGCCTTTAAACAATGATTTTGAATTTGCTGGTTTTTTTTATTGTCCATGAAACATAATGTAACTAACATTGTTTTAATTTTTTTTTCTAGACTACACAGATAGGCAGACATAGTTAAATGTTAGATATTAGACCAGGATTGCAATCTCAAGAATAATAATCATGCCATTATAAAGTAAACACAGGAAGTACAGACCATACATTTCATATGACTTTAAGGTACAAGCTGTCTCCTTCAGGATAGAAAAGACGTGCCAAAACTGAAAATGTAACAGAGTACTGCTCTGTTATCCAACTCAGTCTGTGAGAAAATATAAAGTTTAAACAGACTTTAAAATTTAATTTAAGCAGGGACAAGTGGTACGTAATATTTTGTTTCTAGGTCATTTAGTATCTCTATGTATCAGGGCTCAGTAAAGAAGCCACTGTTATCTGGGCGTACCCTACAATATTATTCAATATACTGTAAGTAGTATAGGAGCATCTAAGGGCACAACAGCCCCCTCACTTCTCATTCTCCTTAGTATGGTGCTTAGTGTGACCAGTGTAGTAGACACGCAACCCAAAGATGGGTGCAGACTTCAAACTGACTTGAGCATGCTGGGTGACTGATCGAATTCCTGGAGTCGCAGATTCGATGGAGCCAAATGCAAGGTGCTACACATGGGGAGAAGAGCAGAGGTAGTACCTATGTACTATATGGGGCTCCTCTTCCTGCAGTGGTGAATAAGGACCTGGGGTCATACTATACAAGGGGCTGAAGCATGACAAGCAGTCCCTGGCTGTTGTCAAGAAGGCTGGAAGAATATATGTTGCATTGAAAGGGAATGATGAACAGAGCAGGGGAAGTAATCCTACCACTTTACAAGGCCCTGGTCAGATCCCTCCTGGAATACTGCGTGCATTTCTGCACTCTGTACTATAAAAAGTATATTGATGCAGTAGAGAGGACAAAATGTAGGGTCACTAAAAGGACCAGGAGTAGGGAGGATAAAAGCATGAGGAGAGATTGAAGTCCCTTAGCATGTACATCATAGCAGATGACCTACAGTCCACTGTGCAAACAATTTTTATTGCAAACATAATTTTAAAAATAGACAGGTACTGCCGTTCGGATCAACACAGCAGCAGACAAAAATGCAACCTTATACTAGAAACTTCAATTTAAAAGTGACCTCTTCATCATATTTGCCTTGTTTACATGTGCAGTGTAACTGAGGAATGGGGAGTGGTCATCATCATCATCATCAAGCTTTATTTATATAAGGCATCCTTCCAATGCTCAAGGCGCCTTTACATTATAACATTAAAAACTCACCACATATCATAAAACACATATAAAAACATACTAAAACACATCTGCATTGATTCAAAATTCATTACATTCCTGAGAAGGCCTGGTTAAATAGGTATGTCTTTAGAAAATTTTTAAAACCCTCTATGGTCTGGCTTTCTCATATCTGGCAAGGTAGAAAATTCCACAGGGTAGGAGCCATAAAGGGAAAAATCTTCCTCCCAATGTTTTAAGAGATATCCTGGGAATCTCTAGCAATCCCTCACCAGAGGATCGGAGTGAGCGGTAGGGACAGTAAGGACACAGGAGCTCTTTCAGGTAGTGGGGACCCTACTCGTGTAGGGCCTTATAGGTCAGCAACGTGACCTTGAAGGTAATCCGCCACTGTACTGGCAACCAGTGCAGATCACAAAGCACAGGTGTAATATGACTGGATCTAAAAGCTCCGGTCAGCAACCTGGCCATCACGTTCTGCACTAGTTGCAAGCGGTGGATATCCACCCCCAGTAGCCCTTGGTAGAGGGCGTTGCAATAATCAAGATGACTGATGACAAAGGCGTGGACCAAGGTCTGAAGATCTTCGGGTGGGACCTGATGCTTCACCCAGGCTATGTTCCTAAGATGGTAATAGGAAGATTTGACTACAGCCGAAACCTGCTCCCTCAGGTTCAGGCCTTCATCAAAAACAACACTCAGGTTTCGCACCTGGCTAGAGGCAATAAGTGGGATCACACCAAGATTTAATCCTGATGGTTTTCCCACCCATGCCCCTATCATCCTATGACCAGGGTCCACAACCAATACCTCAGTTTTTTTCTGAGTTCAACCGAAGCCAACTAGCACTCGTCCAGTTCTGAATCTCCAGTAGGCAGTTATTAAACACCGTAAAAGGAATCTAATTCCTGGTCGGGTACAGAGGACATGTACAGTTGAGAATCATCAGCATAGCAATGAAAGCTCAAACTGTACTGCCTTATAATATCCCATAATGGAAGCAAATACACTGCGAATAACAGGGGGGACAGCACCGAGCCCTGTGGAACCCCGCATGGCAGTCCATAAGGGGCCGAGAAATAAATTCCCGACACCACTCTCTGAGACCTACCCTCGAGGAAGGACTTAAACCAACAGTGGACTGCCCCTCTCAGTCCACAGTAAAACCACAAGTGCTTGAGCAGTACCCTATGCTCCACAGTGGCAAATGCTGCTGAGAGATCAAGGAGAACCAGGACTGAACGGGATCTCTGATCTTTCGCCATCAGAAGGTCATTAAGGACTCTCACCAGGGCCGTTTCAACGCTATGCCTTTTTCTGAAGCCAGACTGGAGATGGTCATGAATATTGTGGTTGGTCAAATGATCCTCCAGCTGCAGTGCGATCACCTTCTCAATAACCTTCCCAACGAAGGGTAGGTTCAAGATTGGTTTGTAGTTAGCTGGGCAGTCAGGATCAAGGGAGGGTTTTTAACAGAGGGTGAACTACTGCCTCCTTTAAGGGATCTGGAAAGATCCCTCTCTTCAATGAAACTTCCACTATCCCAGTAAGGACTGGGTCAATGACCTCTACACACCCCACTAGTAGGCATGTAGGGCCCGGGTCCAAACTACAGTAGGTTGGCCTCAGAGTCTGGATGATCCTCACTATATCCACGACTACTGGTTGGCTAAAGGTGGACCAGATCGGCTGGGCATTAGTACCACCCGGTTGACTAATGCAAGGACCAGTGGGAAGGCATTGGCTGATCTCATTCCTGATGTTGGACACCTTATCAGAAAGAACTGTGCAAACTCCTCACACTGTTTTTGTGACAATGCTCAACCAGAGTGAAGACAGGCTGGATTGCACAGTCTGTCCACAGCCCAGAAGAGCTGGTCTGGTCTGTTCTTTGCTGTAGCAATTTCCCTGGACAGGAACTCTGCCTTCTTATGGGAAATGGCTGATTGATAGACATTATAATGGTCCATCAATCTAAGTCTGTCCACCTCCAGGTGAGTTTTCCACCAGTGTTTTTCCAATCTCGGGCTGGCAGTATAGCCTAGAAGTTAGAGGAACGAGGTGTGAACGAGCTTGATGCATCCAGCAGACCAGACCTGAGTTTGATTCTCACAACCTCCACTTGCATACTGTGTGACTCTGAGCAAGTCACTTAACTGCCCAGTGCTCCCAGGTCACCCCTGAAAACAGGCACTTGTGCCTAGTGGGCCTTACCCAGTTACCAAAGACTAAAATAAAAAAATAAATAAAGTAAATAAATAAACATTCACCCCCACCTCTTTAATTCATGGATTTCCCCATTAAACCATGGGGCACCTGGATGAGAGGTAAGAGGGCGAACACGAGAAGAAGCAATGATATCCAGTGCCTCAGTAACAGCCTTATATAGGCTGACACAAGAGGCTCTGGATCAGTGCTATCTCCTGGAAATCCTGAGAGGTCCAGCACTGCCATTAGGCCTTCTAGGTAACTCCTTTTAAAGGGCAGAAATGTACCAACTCCCTTGGGGCAGGCCTATTTTGGGAGGCTGTGAAACTGACTCTCAGGAGGTAATGGTCAGACCATCTGACGGGCTCCATCTCCACATCGGAGGTCTCCATCCCCAGGTGAAAAACCAAGTCCAATGAATGTCCTTTCTTATGGGTAGCAGTGATAACAACCCATGTTAGGCCCAATGAATCCATCAATTGGAGGAGGTTCTGTCCAAACGGCGAGAGTTCATCGTCAACCCAGGCATTGAAATCCCCCAAGATCAACCATCTGGGAGACTCTCACACCTTGTCGGCGATGAAGTCCACAACCTCCTTCAGAAAATCCCTACCATCACCTGGTGGATGGTAAATGAGAAGAATCCTGCAGCCTACACCTGCTCCCATTATACATTCAAAGGTGCTGGTAACCTCAAGTGGTACCTCCTTGATACCCAGTTTCTGTCTAAACAGGAAACCTTCGCCCGACGATCCACTCTCGGGCGGGTGGGCCAGTGGTTCTGGTTGCAATGCTATTCAGTATGCATTAACAGCTCATTCCGGTTCTAGAGATGCAATTCAGTTTACAAACATGTCTCTGGAATACTGTCAATGCATGTACAATTAATTTGAGTATGCTCAGTACATGCTGTGGTGCATTGGCATGAATGAGAGGACTGCTTAAAAGTGCATGCCTCCAGGAAGGATAGGGCAACTGATGCTGTTTACATGTGGAGCACATTCGGGTTCCATAGGCATCAATTCCTGGGAACCTCATATTTTCAACCTGGTTTGAAAACCAACCTGTTTAGTGCACCAGCTGGGTTTACATACGTCTGTAAACTGCAATTTTTTCTTCAATCCCCATTTTTTCAGGGATTGAACTGAGTTACAGTGCACATGTAAATGTAGCAAATATATTTACCCTGGGAGAAAAGGAGGCTGGGGGGCCATCAGCTCAGTCTGCCACATACTGAAGAGTATTGACCAAGTACAACAGAGAGAAATATTTGATCTGGTGTCCTCCAGCAGGATGCGGGGACACACCCTGAATCTCAAAGGTGGTAACTTCAGGAATAACAGTGGATGGTCCTTTTTCACAGAGGGTAATGAACTTATAGAACTGCCTACTAGTGTAAAAACTGAACATGAAGACAGCACAGGTCTTCAAGGTAAGCCTAGACAAATTTCTGCCTCAGCAATGGGATCACAGGGTATCGAGCTAGTAGCATGTCTGGGAAAACTCTATAAATAAGTACACGTTAGCACAGCATGCTTTTTGGTCCCTGTTTATGAAGTTGGGGGGGAGGGAGGGGGGCATGGACTTGATTGACATAGAATACCTTCTGACCTTACATTACTATGTTACTTTGTTTTATGTTCCAATGCATGTTTTCAGCTCCTGCTGTTCCTTATGAGACATCATTAAACTTCTAGTTTCAGCGTAATCACAGTATATCTCCATCTGTCTGTTTGTCTGTCTGTCTGTCTGTCTCTCTCACTCTTTATACTGGGTATTTATATTCCATAGGTTGGAAAATGCTGTACTATATTTGGAGGGATCCGATCACCTTATCTTGGTATTTTTCCCTGCAGAAGTGTAGTGGGTATAAAATGTTGGAGCACTGTGTCAGGCACCCCCAGACCTCTTGGCTGACTTGTGTGCCTAAATAAATCTTTCTGAAGCATTATGTTGTCATGGGTTATTTTTTTAACCGCACCACTCCAGTATCTTCTGCTTATATCTCATGATATACCCACAGTTCCAAACTTCTATTTTCTTGCCTGTTTTCACTTTTGTCAGTACATTTTTTTGGATGTGTATGTTTATAAATTGCTATGCACACATCCTATTTTATAAGTGTGACAAAGTACTCCACGGCATGTGGTAATGCTAGAGATGACTGCCCAGAAACCACAAAAAATTGTACTATCGTGTAAAGTGCTATATTTATTAAGGTGCAGTCTGGTCTAATAGTAGACAAAAGTCTGACTATGCTGACTTCACAAAGAACAAACTCCCCAATGCATTTTGTAACTCTGAGGCTACTTTATCAAAGGAGGTGGGCCCTGCTCCCACAATGCATTTACATGGACTTTCTAAGGGGCAATGCCTCCTGATATTTAAAGTGATAATGACTATGGAGCACCAGTGGGGTTAGCAAATCACTGCAGTCACACGTATAGCTACATTTAGCAGACCATGGGCCAGATATTCAAAACTTAGTCTGGGCACTAAGGTGTGTTTGCCTGCACTAACCAGATTTTGCACCCAATTTTTGGGTGGGGTCTAAATTCAGACACCCCCCACAGAATAGGCAAAACCCATTAGCACTGGAGCACTATGGTCCTGCTGCACCCATACAGGTGCAGTGGGATACTGAGAGGTTTGCACAGATGGTAACTACCCCCCGAATTGGCACAGGTTACTGCCTTTGCAAACCCTGACTTAACAGGGTGCAAGGCCCTGGTGGCAGGCAAAGAAACTGCAGCTGCCTGTCCAAGCCCTTTGAAGCAATGATGTCCCTGGTGTCTAGTGGCACCCCCAACCCTCTGATCCCCATCCCCATATGTGCTTACATATTCTTCGGTATCTAGTGACACCTCTGCCCTCCAGTCCCCATCCACATACTCTGTTAAGCAATCCCTGCTGTCTAGTGGCACTCCCCAGCCTCCAATCACCCACCACTGTGTGAGGCAAGCTGTCTTGTGACCTCCTACTGCAACTCCAGCACCAAGCAAACCACCCTGCCACCCCCTTACCACTATAGCCAGTGCTGAGTGGATCTGATACAGTGACTAGCACAGCCCTTCTCTCACAACCTCAGCTTGCCTCCATATGGACTAACAGGTAGCGCGCATCCTGTGTACTGTAAAAGGGAGTGTGCATACTGTCAAGTAAAGATGTTAAACAAAGGGCATGTCTGCTTGTCCTGGTGATTGTTTAGGTAGATGTTAAAGATCCCATGGAACCTCTCGAAAATAGTTGGGGAATTTCCCCAGTCTCCTGGCCACATTTCCTCCATTTACTAACCCAAAATGTCCTTGTTAGTTAAGCAGTGGTCTTCCTTTCTCAAAATCGTCACTTAAAAGTAGAAAAAAAAAACTGTACAAATTGCCCCCATTGTAGTCTATGGAGCATGCCCCCACGCCGTTCTTGTACTGACATCGCAAAACGTGCAAGCATGGGGGTGCGGCTCCAAGTAAGGAGATGTGAGCATTTTCGATACCAGGTCCACAGAGCTTTTTTATGAGGGATATTACTAAAAATACACCATACCAAAAATTTAGCTTTATGTATGCATCGCTTAGCTGGAGGGTAAGCTGCCGTATATGTTGGGGGAGGGGGAGGAGAACAATGCATACTAAAAACCTACTTTTTAATTAGCTTGAGTTCCAGTTGGCTTGCATCTGTATCCCTCCCCTAAGAAAGCTTACAAATATACAGGAGTGTCTAGCCTTGCTTTCCTTGTCAATAAAATTGAAAAAATAAATAAATAAGCCTACCATTGTATATCAGACCATAGAGACTGCCTAAAGTCAGATTGTCAGCCATTTTAAATATGAACTAATACAGTAATCAACTGCCCATGTAATAAGTTTGTCAAAACCTATACATAATTTTTTATATTTATATCACTGAATACTGGCACATGCTTGTGCTGCATACTTATTTCATCCCTGTTTATGAAGCAATAGGGCAGACATGATGGGCCAAATAGTCTCTTCTGACATTAAATTACTTTTATGTTACTATGTTACAAACATGGCTTTACAGTGCCCATAAATAAAAAAAAAATAGAAATCCAAACATCACCACTTGAATGCCTTAATCCAAATTTAGCTTTATTTTTTAAATAAATAAAAAAAACAAATTAAATGAAATTAAATTATCTAGCCTCCAGCTGTCTGCAAAGTGCTATTTTATGTATGTGTGTATTTATATTTAAAGTTGTTGTTCAGGAATGTTGCATTGAGTCAGAGTTCATTTCCAGGTGCAGAAAGGGAGTTGCTAAATTGTCTTACATTGCCCTGTGAGCACTGTAGGGGTGGGAGTTTTATTAGCCAGATAGGAAGCTGAGGTTGCTTTGCAAGATGGCTCAGAGAAAAGTGGAAAGAACATGATGGGGCTAGCTCTTCTCATGCAGAAGGTGAGTGACCAATGGAGAGTGAGCGGCAGGGGTAGGCAGCACAGCATGAAGACAGAGATCATTTCAGCAGGAGTTTAAGGAGTGAAAAAAAACCTTGCATAGCACTGGATTTATGACTGTTTAGGGGAGGGCCCCCTAGAATCTTGTATAGTATCAGCACAAGTTAGAAAAATAACACATTTTTGTTTTCCAAGCGTTTTCAAGCAGATGGCTGGCTGAAGACACAAGCAAAGTGGTGACTGATGGAACAAGAGGGTGGTCACTGTTTCACTGCATAACTGGATCCATTACTGACCCTAACTATAGTATGGCATTTCTTCATTATGAATTTTAATTATTTGTTGTTTATGACCCTGTGTGTACTGTTTGTATAACCCTGCAATGCCTTATACATCCTGTCAGGTGCCTAGAGCCGCCGTGATTGGGCACCACATAAATAAGACTTACTTACTGTGGTGCTGCTACTCTACTATAATATATTGTATCTACCAAATAAATTATAGAAAAGTGTGGTATATGAGGAAATAATGCCACTGAGGAAGTCAAATTACACAGTGAGCCATGAGGTGAAAGGCCAAGTAGCACTGTTACCTAATTTGACCCCTGAGATGACTTTATTAATTAGTATACCACACCTTCCTGTTTTTATTTTATATAATAAATATGGATGGTTTGGCCATAGCTCTGGCCCTAGCTATTCTGGGGCCCTGTGCAAACCTCCTTGCTGGGGCCTCATATCAGAAGTTGCAATGCCCCCAAGGAACATTCTCATCCCTATCATGGACTCCATGTAGCTTCATTTTTAGCTAGTTTTGTGCCATTTTTGCACTTACTTAAATTAGTAGATACAGGAAAACACTACCTATATACCACTGCACTGCAGAAAACACCAACACTGTGGAAACACATTTGACAAAGCAGTGTCCAAACTAATGCACTATAAAAAATAAGAGCTGGCAAAGTCAGACATCTCATGAAATAATACCATTGAGGGATCCAACAAACTCATAAAGACCACTCACCATTTGGGCTCATGGCTTTATGGCTTGTTTCACCCCCTCAGTGGTTTTATTTCCTTCTGTAGCACACTTTGCCATCAATTATTCTCTCTCTCTCTGTACAGTTTATATATATATAACAAGAAAATCAAGAAACTTTGAAATGTCTCCTTACCATGCATTAAATTTCTAGCACCACATGGTCAGGTGCCGAATCTAATTACCTAGGTAAAACAGTCTCATCACCTACAAATCAGGGAGTATTTTATGTGTATGTTTTGTTATTTAAAATGCATTTAAACAAATCACTTATGTAACTAAAATTATATTGAAACTGTTTCAAATTACACATAATTCAAAAGAGCAGTGAGCCATTTTAAAAGTGCAATTATTCACTCCAGGATGTGCACAGTTACGTGCACAAATGGGCAGACTAGGTGGGCCGTAGGCCCTTATCTGCCATCAACATTTATGTATTTATGTATCTATGTATTTAAGAATGCAAATGCATTTCCCAGCATTAATGCAGTTTTTGCAAATGAATTTCCCTTCTTTTGTGGTAGTGGAATTATATTCTCATTCATGCAGGTCCTTTCAGGATCTGTGTGAACAGATGCAGATGTTCTGGCCCCTTTGGGCCCTGTGCCAAAGGAACAGTCTGGTTGCCTGTGGTCCCTGCACTTCTGTGTAGCTGTGGATGAAAAGAATCCATGGGGCTGTCTGGGGGGCTGCAGAAATGCAAGGCCCTCTGGGTTCTGTGCTTCCATGTGGCTACAAATGCAGATGCGCAGGGCCAAGACTTCATCTGGCTATGGCGGTATGGGGCCCTCTGGGCCCTGCCCTTTCATGCAGCTGTGGATGCAGAGGCACAGGGCCCTCTGGGCAGTATTCCAAGAAAAGACTTCTCTTCACCATTTGGTTAATTATTGCCCATGCAGCCATCACTGCTCCATCCCTCCCTTAGCTTGGAGTGGCGTCACATGGCAGCAGTATCCCCACTGCCTTGGCCCATCTGGTTGACTCACTGAGCTTCTCCCAAACTCAACTTACTGGTATGGGATCAAAACTTGCTACCTGCTGGGCCAACAGCCAGCCCTGTACACACTGTTCCTTTATAATTTTTTATAATTTTTTTTTTTTGACATTTTGACCCCAGATTTTCAACATAGTGTTTTTATGACCCACCTTCTGAACATGAAAGATGTTATTCATAAAATAATGGCTAAAATGTCATTTCGTGCCACAAGTGTTAAAACACATTTTAGTCAGGACTAGAAAATTGTCACCTGTCATGTTCATGAGATGGTGTGAAAAAAATTGGCTATGTGGAAAATCTGTGATCAGAATATTAAAACTTACCAAAGTTATGCATGATTGTTGAAAAATTTCAACATTCACTCATGATTAGATCATTTTAACATGTGTTTTCACCACATTTTCAACATAACCTTCTTATAATCCCACCTCATGAACCTGGTAGGTGAAATGTTTTAAATCTTGCCTAAAAGGTGATTTCCCAGAGTGACTGCAAAGTTACCTTTTGCATGGTTTTGAAAAATTTCATCTACCTTGTTCATGAGGTGGAGTCCCAAACAGGCCATGTTGAAAATGTGGTGCAATAATATTAAAAATGACAAAGTTATGGGTAAAAGTTCAAAACACATTGAAAATACACTGATGGCACCTACCTTGCTTCTTCACTTCCCAGCTAGCATTGAAGAAGAAGCACATGCTTCTTGACAGAGCAGTGGTGGACACCTTCTAGGTAAGTGAAGGGTGTGGGTGTGTGTGATGGTGGTGCTAAGTGTGGGTTGTGGTCAGGTGGGTATGAGTGAGGGGCTGAGGGCTGTAAAATAAATCAATGGACAGTTTTATTTGTTTCAGTAAAACAAAGAAAAAAATGGCAAGGGACAGTTTTCTTCATTTTACTGGTATACTGGGCTGTTCCAACAACAGCAGGGTGGGCACCCCAGTGTCATTACTTATCAAAGGGAATGGGTGGATAAACAGGTAGAAGGGGGATTCAAGTATTGTGGCACTGGGGCTGGGAGCCCCAGTGCTGCTTAATATTAGTGGTGGGGGGGACACCAGCATTGGGGGTTGGGTATCCTGGTGTCAGAAAAAACTTCACGCATATGGTGGTGACATTGGGCACATGTCATTGTAAGCACAAGTACTGGAGGGAGGGTGGATACTGGCTGGTGAGATTGGCACCTGCCAGCCATTTCTAAAAGTAAGACATGAATTTGGGGGGGTACCACGCTGCAGGATTCAGCACTCATTGGCTATTTTTAAAAGAAAGATGTGGGTTAGGAGAGAGGAGAGTACTGGCCAGAGGGACTGGACACCCACCTGCCATTTTTAAAAGAAAGATAAGTGCCCTGTGGGACGGGTTACCAGCCAGCAGGATTTGACACCCTCCAGGCATTTAGTAAAGAGGTTGAGAGGTAGGGGGGAAATAGGGATACCAGTGGTGGGAGAGCACCCACCTACTCTAAAGATAGTGGGCATTAGCAGTGTGACCGAAAACTGCAGCTGACAAAAGCAGGGTGAAGGAAATCACTTCTGATAAAATAACTTTGAGTTTCCTTTAAACTGCTTTCTTAGCTAATGAAAGCACTTTGATGGAAATCACTATTAAACTACTAACGTAAAAATCCAACTATTGCTAGAACATTCATTTTTTTGAACTGAGCATGCACTGCAAAATGGACAATTTCTAACTGATATTTTAAAACTATATATGTTAAAAACTTGAAACTTGCAAAAATATGTACCTTGGTGAAACCTCTATCAAACCTGTAAATTTCATGATTCAAAATAAAATCATTGTTTAGTTACAGGTGTGCCAAAAAAAAAAAACTGTAAGAAATTGTGAATTTTAGCATTTTTGCTCCTCTGTAACTGCATTCCCCCTGAACCAATTGGCACAACATTTTCAGAATCAGAGATGTACTGCAAGCCTAACAAATTCTGGGCAAATCAGTTGTATTGGGGCAGAGTTTATGTGTAGAAATCATGGTTTAACATAGAAGCACTTACTCAACTCTAATACACAGGACCTGCCCTGCAAAAAGCTATGATATGTCGCTGAGGCTGTTAACATGCACAAAAGTAAGGAAACTCAAACGTCAGAGGAAACAGGCACTAGATCCTTGGAAAATCTGTATTGTGCTGTTCCTCAGGGTTTGAACAAATCACATGATGTGGGACTGATGTTTGCCTAACTTTGGCACCCTCTAATCAAGCATTATTGTATCAGTACTTTACTTCATATGACAAGGTGCTGCAGTTAGGGTAATGTCAATGCTGAGGCGTGTGATTGTTCAATCCCCTTTGTAACCCCCTACCCAGATTACTCCTGGAAATGAACCTCAACTCAGTATACCACTTCCAGTCACCAGTTTATGAATAAATAAAATTGCAGCTCCAAGAAAAGATATTTGTAAAGTTTACATTTAAAAATATATGGTATAAACTGTACATATAATAGCTTGACTCAGAATATGCAAGTTATCTTAATTTGTGAGGTGGCAGAGCCTTCATAACTCACTCACTCATGGCTTAGCCATTCTCAGTATGTATTTAAAGAGGGACTATGGTCAAAATGTTATAGATTTCATAGGTTAGCTCAAGCTTGAATAGACTTTTGTCCTTAGTGCTTGCCATTTAAAACTTACTTAAAATTATATTTTACCCCATCCTCACGTGCTTTGTCCAATCTTGTTTTAAATATTTCCATATTTGGGCTATTCATCACCTCTGGTGGAAGCTGATTCCATGATGTAACCACTTTTTGACCAAACCAGTTTTTTTCTGTGTAGCAGGTTCCATCTGGCTAGGAACAGTTGCTTGGAATGCCTTCTGTTGCTCACTCTGCCATTCCTTAAATCAAAACCCCAATCTTCCCTAAGTTTGACGTCAACCATTGCTCTATATAACATACACATACCTCCTCTGAATCTTCTGTAACCGAAGGGAAAACAGATTAAGTGTTCTAAGTCTCTCATCATAGGGTAATTCCTTCAAACCAATTATTGTCCTAGCAGCTCTTTGCTGAACACCCTCAACCCTTTGAATATCCTCTTTTTTATAGGGGGACCACACCTGGGCACAGTATTCCAAGTGTGGTCTGACCAATGCCCCATACAGTGGAAGCATCACCTCTTTGTCATGACTAGATATGTGCCTGATAATACAATTTCAGTTCTGATTTGCCTTTTTGATTTGGTCACTGCAGTGGGAGCTAAATTTCAAATCTGGGCTGATTTGAATCCCTAAATCTTTTTCTTGTTGGGTTACCAATAGGATCTCATTCCCCAGCTTATACTTTTGTTGCCTATTTTGTGTACCTAGGTGCATAACCTTACACTTACCAGTGTTCAGGCCTAGCTTGCTATGATTAGTCCAGGTAGATATGCTAGCTAAGGCTTGTAGTAATGCAGTTATATTCTCCAGACTATTAACCACTGTCCCCATCCTGCAGTCATCTGCGAATTTGAATAACCAGATGTTTGGTGTATCCAATCTAAGTGAGGTAATGCAGGTGTTAAAGAGACAGGGACCCAGTACCGACCCCTGGGGTACCCCACTCGTAACCGGGGCCCATTCAGAATATATCCCATTAACCGTAACCCTTTGCTTTCTTCCCTCAAGCCATTCAGAGATCCAATTAAGGATATTTACTTGCATCTTGAGTTCCCCCAGTGTTTTAATTAACTCAAACTGTGCCAATTTATTAAAGGCCTACGCAAAGTCCAAACATATGAGATTGACTGTGTTACACCTATCTAATTCCCTACTCACATTCTCATAAAATGTCAGTAGATTGGTCTGACAAGACCTAGATTTTGTAAATCCATGTTGGAGTGGATCTGTCAGCCCATATTTCCCTGGAAAAGCTTGTATATGTTCTTTTATTATGGCTTTAAGAGTCTTCCCCAAAAGAGAGGTCAGGCTAACGGGGTCTGAAATTTTCCAGTTTAGTTTTGGGTCCTTTCTTTAAGAAGGGCACCACAGTTGCCACTTTCCAACCCTGTGGTATTTCACCTAGATCAAGTGAAGACCGAAACATGTGAGTCAGGGGCAGGTATATAAAGTCAGCAAGTTCATGTAGTACTCTGAGGTGCACATCA
This sequence comes from Neoceratodus forsteri, assembly GCA_016271365.2. Classification (NCBI taxonomy): domain Eukaryota; kingdom Metazoa; phylum Chordata; order Ceratodontiformes; family Ceratodontidae; genus Neoceratodus; species Neoceratodus forsteri. The sequence continues at coordinate 1,394,717,242 of CM028129.1, read as the reverse complement.
TCAGGCCCTGGTGATTTATTGGTATCCAGTTTCTGTAGACTTTCATGCACATCTTTAGTTTCTATAATTAACTGTCCTGGATGAGATCTCTCAGTAACTCCAAGGGGGTTAGGGCTGATTTTATTAAAAAGTGTGCAAAAGTAATTATTTTTAATGTCTGCCATCTCCTTATTATTTGCTATTAGTCCTGATTCATTTATGAAGGGACCTATCATATTGGTGCTCCCTTTTAGGCTGTTTATATAATAAAATAAAGATTTCTTGTTATCTTTAATCCTATTAGCCAGCCAAATTTCATGTTCAATTTTAGCTTTTTTGATCTTAGATTTTACCTTTCTGGCTAGATCCCTGTAGGCACAGTAGCCCAAATGATTGCCTCATTTAAAATTTTTAAACATTTAATTTTTTTTTCATTAATTAGTCTTTTTATAGAGGAGTTTAGCCAACCAGGTACTGTTCTTTTTTTATTATATTTTTTGATGCTAGGAATATTATTTTTAACCTGTTCATGCAGCTTTGATAACAGAAGATTTCAAATATTTTCTGCCGAAAGGCCTGAAAATTTCTTGGACCAGTCCCATTTGGATAGGTTATTCCTAATTGTCATAAAGTCAGCCCTACTAAAATTCAGTTTTTCTGTAGCTCCTGTCCCAATTTGCTTATGTTGCCCTTGAATATTAAAAACCATGGTTTGGTGCTCACTATTGCCTAGTGGAGTATTAACACTGATACTATGTACAGAGTTACCCATGTTAGATAATACAATATCTAGCGTATTATCACCTCTGGTAGCTTCTAAAACCTTTTGACCAAGCCCAAGTTGCTCAAACATATCCAAAAAGGATTTATCTGTTTTATTAGCTCCTGACAATGTTTTCCAATCTATATGTGGCAAGGCGAAGTCTCCTAGTAATAGGATTCTATCCACTGGATCCAGGTTGCCAATATGATTTAGAAAAATGGTATCATTTTCTGATGATACTGAAGGTGGCCTATATATCAAACCCAATTTGATTTTGGCACCAACATGGGGAAGTAACTTGACCCATAATACTTCCAGATTGTCAGCATCTCCCCGTATCTCTTCACATTTTATTGATTCATGAATACAGATGACTATCCCTCCACCCTTCCTATGCTCCCTGCTTTTTGAGAACAGGCTATACCCTTGTAAAGTTTTAGCCCATGAATCATTCTCATCCCAGCAAGTTTCAGTTACTAATGCCGGGTGAATATCCTGTATGGCTAATAGTAGTTTAAATTCTTCAAATTTATTCACTAGACTCCTAGCATTTATTAACACTCCCTTCCATCCTTGGCCATCAGGGTTTGACAAGCTTATGTCTAGGTCAAAATTACAGGTGCTCACTGGACCCCCCCACACTTTCCAATTCAAATGAAACTTCAAGACATTGTTTATTTTTTTTTCCTAGCATCCTGGTGCCTATCCAGTTCAAATGAAGGCCATCAGCTTTGAAACATGCCTTGTTGCTAAAGGTGACAGAACTGTCCATAAACCCAATGTTTTCCTTAAGACAGAACTGCCGTAACCAAGTGTTTAATATGTGAATAGACTCATTTTTGTGATGTTATCTTCCAACAGTAGGTAGTACCCTAGATATTATAAACTCCACATTTTTGTTCTTTTTCCATTTAATAAGCTTCATGAAGTCCATTTGGATGCCACCCATATTACGTGTGCATAAGTCATTGGTGCCCACATGTAGAAGCATAAGAGGGCTGGGGATATTTTCTAATAACCCATCCAGTAAATTAATAATGTCATTTACATGTGCCCCAGGGAGTGTGCTTACTGTAGCGTGAGCTTTATGCCCATAGCACACTGCAGTATCTATGCCCCTTAGGATAGATACCCCAATTAGCACTATGTCCCTATTCTGGTTGGGCAGATTTGTGGCTTGTTCAGGGTTAGCTGGTTTGTGTAACATGCTGTTAGGTATAACTTCTGATTCTGTAGGCTGTGTGTTTAAATCCTCTACTGAGTCAGCTGGGTCCTGTCTCAGACCTTCAAATTTGTTATGTAACTGTAAGTGTACTTTTCCTGCGTATAATCCCTCGATTTCCTATCAGCAGGAGGGACTTGTACCCATAAGTCTGTATCATTTCCCATAACTAGATTTGGATCCACAAATGCACTATCAGTTATTGCATCACCTATGATTTAATTTTTGTTAGTGATAGTTTCATATACTGCCCCTTCTATGAAATTCTCTAGTATTTTTATTTCCTTCTGTGTTTCCAGTCTCTGGAATAATTGCTCAGTTTCCCCCAGTAGGGTACTAATCAAAAGACATTTGTCACAGATAAAATCCTAACTGACTTCCTCATCTGTGTACATGTTACATTGTGTACAAGTTCTTCTCTTAGCTTTGCTATGTTTACTTTTAGCCTGGGACATGGCTATTACCTCTGTACTCCTCCTCCTCCAGTTTAGAAAAATAGAATGAACTAGAGTACCTTGATTTATACAGCCCGCCTATGTAGTGCCAACTATTCTTCCACCTGAGTCACCAGCGGACACAGCAGACATGCGCAGATGCATGTGTCTCTGCACGCATCTCTACACGCGCAATACATGCCCTGCTCACAGCAGAGCATCCAAAGCACTGGTGAGCCACCTGGAAGTCCTTGCAAGAGGTCAGACTCAAGTGCGAGTATGTGTTTTAAAATTAAAATTCTGGACCTTAATCTCCTCAGAAAGAGCCCCTCGTATGAGACCTGACTGAGAAATGTGCCAAAATGTTTAAAACAGCAGAAAATGACACAACAAACTAGACTTGTAGTTCTACTGTTCTCATATGAGAACTACAGTCTCTCTCCCTGGTTCCGTTTTGGTTACCAGGGCTCCCACAGGTACATGCACACCACATTATTAGTTAAAATACACAGGTTTCACACAATCACTCTGCACTTCTATCCCCTGCAAAATTTCATTTAGGACTGCTCAGGTTTAATTTGTCATCAATAAACTCAGAATATGGATAGGCATAGCCCCAATCAGCCTCATGCCAAAAATCAGATCTCTAAGTTATTTTGTTTAAAAGTTACAAGTCATTTTACAACCCTGATTTCACTGCCTGTTCACAAAAGCCAGTTTCAGTGAAGAGCTACTGCTGATGTCATCTTCTGGACTCACAGTCTAGTCCTCCCTGTCATCAAGCTTATAGGACCTGTTTCTCCAAAGTTTAAAGATCATGTTCAATGGTTTTCACAAGTAAAACATACATCACAATTCAATAAACAGTGTTTAAAAAAAAACTATGCATTTCAGGTTTTGTAACAAAAGTGACACATTATTTTTTTGGTGCCTTTTTGTTGTGGTCCATTTCTACAGGGTTGCTGGATATTGAGTCATGACACATTGCTGTGAGGTTTGCAGACAGGATAACTCTGATATGGTGAAAGGCTGTGATCATTCACACCTGTCATTCAATTGAAGTGATTTCTCAGCATGGCAGTTTAAAACAATTATTCCATCTCCCTGTAAATAGGGGTGGGGAAGGTAATGCTGTTTTGAAACATTACTATGAGTTTCTGTGTAGTAGCCAGCCTGGTCTTTTCTCCCTGGTAGGCTGTTACTTGACCTACATTCAGGATCATATATGTTGTACTCCTCATTAAAATGATCATTTTACGAGGGCTAACATTTAATTTTGTTTTTGGTATCTGGATAAGGCCCACTAGGCACAAGGGCCTGTTTTCGGGGATGACCTGGGAGCAGTGGTGAGGTTAAGTGACTTGCTCAGAATCACACAGTATGCAAGTGGAGGTGGTGGGAACCAAACCGAGGTCTGCTGGATATACCAAGCTCATTCATCGCTCATTACTCTAACCTCTAGGCTATACTGCCAGCCCCTAGTAGCAATTAACACATATAAGGTGCCTATCAAAACATATTGTAAAGCAGACACTGACAGCCAGCAATGGTGTTACCAACATTACAGTACTAGTAGTAATACAAATTCATAACAGGCACGGTACAGTAGCACCCCAAGTGATATCAGCAGCCTGGAGGCATGCTGACTCAGCATCCAGCAACCCTACAGAAATGGACCCCACCAAAAAGACATTAAGAAAAATATGAATTTGTCAACTTTGTTACAAAACCTGAAAGACACATAGTTTTTATAGCAATGTTTTTGAATGGTGCTGCCTATTTTACTTGTTTAAACAATTACACATGATCTTAAAACTTTGGAGAAACAGGTCCTATAAGCTTGCTGACATGGGTCTAGAATGTGAGTTCAGAAGATGACATCATCAGCAGCTCTTCACTGACACTGGCTTCTTTGAACAGGTAGTAAAATCTGGGTTACAAAATAGCTCGTAACTATAAAATAAAGTAATGTCGAAACCAATGTTTTGGAATGAGATTTATTGAGGTATGCTTATTTTAGTTCTGCAATGTAGCACTTTTGGCCAGAGTCCCTCTTTAATGAGCTGGAACTACTTTTGACAGCCAGCAGCGATGTTTAACAAGTACTGTAGCAGCTATACTGTCTAAGGGTTATTTGATTATACAACACCAGTGGAGATAAAACAAGCATTTGTCAATGTCGAATGTTTGCTTGCTGGCATTGGCATTGGTAGGGTAGGAGTTAGAGAGCTGCATAATAGGAATGGCAGTGAAGTATTGAACTGAAGCCAACCCCGCCACCACCCTGCAGAGACTGACAGGCATTGGGGTGTGGCTTTGGGTTGTCAGGCATAACAGCCTTGCCATTTCACCACACCCTACCCTGCAGACACTGACAAGTGTCACGGTGTGCCTTGGGGTCTTTGGCCCTTATGCTCACCCCATTCCATCAGGAAATATGGTGAGATGGGTGCTGTATAGGAGAATGGGGTGAACTTTGGGGCCGAAGAGTCCAAGGCACACCATGCCTCTCACTGGCTGCAGGGTGTTGAATGGTATGAGCATTACAGGCGAGAATCCCAAGTCACACCCCTGATGCCTGTTAATCTCTACAGAGTGGGGCGTTATGGTTGGAAACCCTAACGTCTCAGGCGTTCGTTGGCATTTTCATTCCAAATTTTCAACATGGGTTTTTTGTGACCCCACCTTATGAACAGTGCAATATCAGTTCGATATGAAAGCTGATTTTTGCACAGCGATTACGCCATTTGTACCACAGGTGCAAAACACATTTCGAACAGGATGTGAAAATGACAGCTGTACTGTTCATGGGAGGTGGAAAAATGGCAATGTTGAAAATCTGCAATGAAATATTAAAAACTGATGAAGTCACAAGCGTGTGTAGAAACTGCACAACGCACACCCATAATGCAATTAGTTTGAGGATTTTTTACAGCAGATTGTCAACACAGGCATTTTGGAACCTCCGCTCATGAACAGTGTCACTGTGATTTTCTTAATCTGTCCCAAACAGTGAATTCCCACAGTGACCACGCATTTCTGCGCTGGAAGTGCGGAAACATATTTTGGCCATGGTGTGAAAAATGACAGCGGTGCCAGTGGTGAAAATCTGGACTGAAAATATTAGAAATCCATGAATTTACAAGGGTGCATGGAAACTGTGCAATGGGTGCTCATAACACAGTCATTTTATGGACTTTTTTCACCAAATTTTTAATATAACTATTGTAACACCTCTGCTGATGAACAGTGTCACTGTGATTTTCTTAATCTGTCCTGAACATTGATTTCACACACCAACTACGCCACTGTGCGCTACATGCGTGGAAACATATTTTGGGCAAGATGTGAAAAATGACAGCTATACTGATCGTAAGGAGGTGTGGTAAAATGGCAATGTTGAAAATCTGGAGTGAAAATATTGAAAATTTGCAAACTTACGAGCATGCATAGGAACAGCGCAATGCATGCTCGTAAAACAGTCATTTTGTGGAATTATTTCACCAAATTTTCAACATAGGGTTTTTGGGGACCTACCTCATGAACTGTGACACTGTCATTCTATAAATTGGTCCCAAAAGGTGGCTCCACGCAGTGACTGCGCCATATCACCTTTTAAATGATTAACAAAATGACAGTGACAGAATTATGAGGTGGGGTTCCAAAACCCCATGTTGAAAATTTGCAAAAATTCCAAAATGCCTGAGATATGCATCAAAGTTGAAAAAACCTATTTATTACATCATACAGCTTACCGCATGTCCTAAGTTCGCGGTCGGCTTGAAGAGTGCAGACATGTTCCCGCCCACTGAAGATTGTCACGCCGAGCTCCAGAAATAAGTATGGGGTGGGGGGTGTGGGGAGGCAGGGTGCACAGAGGATGGGTGTGGGTGGGGGGAGCAGGGGTCAGGACAGTCAGCGAGGGAAGGTTTTCTCTTTCAGGTTTCTTTTTTTTGTCTTGGACGACGCTGGACTTGCACCACACTGGGGTGGGCTCCCAACATGGCAGCTGGAAGGCTGTTTGGGGCGGGGGTCAGTGGAGCTGATGGGGGATTGGGCACCCCCATCGGCCATACAGACTGTTGCCACGCTGGGGTGGGCTCCCAGTGTGGCACGCGGTTGTCTGTTGGGGGGAGAATTGAGCCGACAGGATTGGGCACCCCACGGCCACACTGTGGGGAGAGTGCATTAGCATGCAATATGCATGCGCGCATGTGTATGTGAGTGGGGGAGCGATGTGCAGGCAGTAGCTTCTCGCTGCTCACTGGAGCGGAGCTGTGCCTTTCAACTGTACGGCACTGCATTTTCAACTGCTGTCATAGACAGCTGCAGCATTCATTGGCGAACTGTGGCTGCACCTGCAAACACACTGACTGCATTGGAAGAGGGGTGCCACACCTACGAAAACTCGAATGATGGCACTATGTTTCTTGCACATGCGTACAAGCAAACAAAAAAAGGCTGTATAATGAATAATATATTTGTAGCTTACGTCAGGATATCATGAGATTTTTGCTGTTGGGTAGCTCACAGTTGTGTTGAGGGTTCAGTGCATCACAATGGAATTTTGATCAGAAAGCAGCTTTCGCAGTTCTGACAACATTATTAATAGCCCTGTGCAGAACTGATACCAGCAGTTGAAGACACTGAAAAACTGTCAAACCTTCACACAAACAGCAGCTTTAACAGTGACCAGCAAAGCGTTTCCTAATGTGGTTCCAAACCTAGCATACATTTAAAGGGTGGTTTAGAAGTGCACATCTAAACTGTGCATGATTTTCTGCTGCTACTTGACTTAAGCCCCGTGCTTTTATAGGTCTTGACTGATCCTGGAAGAAAACAATAGCTCCTATTACTCCTGATCAAGTACTTCCAAAGGCTTTGGACAAAAAGCTAATATAGTGACATAGTGACATACACTACTGTGTATAAAGCTGCAGTTGTTACTCTGCATTAAATTATCATTTTACCTGTATCAGTGGGGGTTCAGTGTATCCAATGCATAGCCCACATAAACGCATAGAATTTGTAAGTTCTGATTTTTTCCACATACTTCCTGTGTAAAATAGACCTGCCAAATGATGCATACAGGATCCAGTTTAAATACTGTACATACTTTTCACCTCAGTTTTGCTACTCAAATGTATATTGACTAACCCCATTTTACTGATACTGATTTTAGCTGCCTAATGAGTTTTTAACTGTCTGTGAATGGACTGCTCTATCTAGACTGAGGTGTTAATCACCTACTTCTGGCTTTTAACCATCAAAACCAAATCACCCAAGTACCCTCCCTCACACTGAAATCAAACAACAGAATCCAAAGAATGTCACCAAAGCACTTTACCAAAATCACAGAAACACCCACCGTCACACATAAATCAAACCAAAGAATGTCACAGAATGTCACAAGTCACATTATCCAAATCAGAGAAGCACTTAAGTGCTACTAGCATTACCGTTCCCTACCCAATCGACTGACACATAGCACAAGTTATACTCACCATTAAAATAATACAAGATTGGATAAGCTCATAGCCCACTTAAATTATACTTTTTGGCAGTCCCAAGTGTATGAATGTAAGTGGGCTGTACTGTATTAAAATTTAAAATAATATTTACTGCATGGTTTGACCTGCATCTTGCCAAAGGGCCCTGCACAAATCAAGTTAGGATTCCACTCCTGTTTTACGCAAGGCTGAACCTGTTTTCTCAGAAAGTAAGGAAATGAATTACAAGAAAAGCACTGTACGTGAATGCAACTTCAAGAGGTGTATGTTCAGAGTCACTGCACTGCTGTTGTGGAACACCTTTACCATTGACATAAGAAAGCCCCACTCTACATATATTTTTAAGGACTATCTTAAAGCTTACTTTTTAAATCTGTATTTGTAGCCTGGTTTATCTGTTTGATTGTATCTTACTTACTGTTTTTACTTATGTAAGGTGCCCAGAGCACCTGGGATTGGCCACCCTAAAAATAAATTTACTTTGCCTTGCCATCTACTAGAGCTGAACAACACAAAGCAGATAAAGTAAGGAAATAAAAAAAATGGATTCAAAGTGGCATGTGTCTTTTGAACCCTAATGCCCACCCACTTCTGCTACTCCCTAGCCTTATGACTAAAGGTGAAGCTGCAGGTTTGGGTCCACTGACTGATCTTGCTCTTGCATAGGGAACAAAGCAAGTTAGTAATGCTCTCCTGCTTAGTTATAATTGATTTCCTGCTTCGTGTGGTGCCCACAGGGCTCTGCATGAAGAAATTTCTGAATAAACTCCTGCTTTGTGCAAAGAAATGATGAATAATATCTTGCTTCATGCAGGGCCATCAGCTTCCTGAAAAATAAAGTTATGACTGATTCTACAGACCTGATGCAGAGCTGCAGAGTTGTGAGGCATGGCTCCTGACCTGAAGCTTGAAGAAGCAGTAGCAGACCAATGGGGCATGGCTCCAGACCTGTAACTTAGCCTTGGATCATAAGGCTAGGGGCTGGGGGAGCAGGGGCGGGCATTAGGGTTGAAAAACTTAAGAAACACCATGCCACCAATTTGCAAAGACTCATGAGACTTGAAATCCTAATTTCCCAATTCCATACTTTTTTGTGCATTATCTATCTATCTATCTATCTATCTATCTATCTATCTATCTATATGTATATCTGCTCAACCCTAGCTATACTTGCATGACTGTGCAGATATATGTATAAAATGTATTTATTTAACTATCTTTCTTTCTTTCTATCTAGCTGTCTGTCTGTCTGTCTGTCTGTCTATCTATCTATCTATCTATCTATCTATCTATCTATCTATCTATGTATACTTTGCTAGCCTTCGATGAAATTGCACAAAATTTGGCTGGGTGGCAATTTCCCGAGACATGGAAAGTTTCATGACAGCCACTTATACAGCCAAGCCATCATGACATTTTATTCTGAAAACTTTCAAGGCTATAGGGGGCTTGTTGTAAGGGTGTGCCTTTCAAAGGCTGCGTGAAGAAATTTTATTGGTTCCAGAGTTATAACATTTCGAAGTTCGGCTTCTGAGCATGCTCAGTAGAGAATTTTAGGATAGCCTCTGATACAACCCAGAAATTCTTATTTTTTTAACTGTCTTTTTTCCTGCCTGTTGTGGGCGGGGGACTTAACCTACAGTTGCCTCCTGCAGTGTGCCTTACTGAGGGGAGAGACTGAGATCAACCAGAGTCCCCGGCTGAGGCTTGCTCCTAGGTGCATCATTGGGGCAGATGTCCAGAGGTGTCACAGTGCTGCCAGCCCAGAGGGTTTTTCCCTTTAAGATCCCCAGAGGCATGGATGTACAGTAATGTCAGAGTGAGCCAGGTACGCTCCCACACCTAATCTACAGATATCTGCTGTCACCTCCCCACTGAAGAGTGGTCCTGGTTGTCATGCACCTAGCTTCCACTGGGTGCTGCTGGCTTGCTGGGAAGCCACAACACTCCTCCCCAGAGGAGGAGCACTGTCCTTGGGACACTCATCCTACCTCCCCTGGCTGACCCTCTGATGCACTACGCTCATTCCTAAGCATGGATCGTCAGTGCCACAGGTGGTAGTGCTACCACTGTACCAATGAAGCAGCCTAGAAATTCTCCTTTCATGAGACATTGTTATGGTGCAACTAATTATTTTTTGAAATTCATCTTTCACAAGACATTTTTAGGTGCAACTAATTGTGTTTTGGGGTCATGAGAAATACATTTTAGGTCATGACCACCACCATTTTGTTTTTTCCAGACAAACAAAGGTGAAAATCCATAAAAACAAGCTATTTAAAACAAACAAACATACACACACATATCAATCTTGTTAAACAGGACTTGATTCTGGTATTTGTTTTTCAAAAAGCAGTCCAGAAATAAATTTGTTGGACTTAGGTTCTTTGGCCATTAACTTAGCGAGATGGTTGATTCTTGTGTCACAGGCTGTGAATTCTTGGGTCACACATTTAAGTATGACCAAAAAATTTTTTTGTGAGAACAAAAAATTTTTGTTTCTCTATCAGACTAATTCTTTGGTTGCATATTTAAGTGTGACTCAAGAATGTTTTGTGTGGACTACAGAAAAATAGTTTCTGGGGCTGGATGGAGATTTTTATATGTGGGTGAAGAATTTTTTTTGGTTTCACATATAGTACGACCCAATAATTTTTCATCCACACTAGAAATTCTTGTTTTTGCCATCTAAGGATTTTTAGGTTTCTTATTAAGAACAGTACAGCAATACTGGTTTGAGACATAAAAATGAGATTTTTTTTTTGTCTCACGTACTTTTACTTGTAACTTACAACATTTTAATCCTAAATATCGAACATACTGTTTACATGACCCTACCTCATGAACAAGGATGATGGGAATTTCAAGGATGGTGAGAATTTTGAAATACAGGTCAAAAGGTGATTATACAATCACTTCACGAAACCACCTTTCAGATGGGATTTAACACACTCTAGCCACCAAATTCATGATGTGAGGTCAAAATTTCCAAAATAAGTAATTTATGAAGAAACATTTTGTGCTGGACTGGCTTTTGGCCCAGTGTCTAGTGTGTTGGGATGCCTTGCTGGTGAGCTGAGTTTGGGGACAAATTCAATGATCCAGCTGGATGGATCAAGGCTAAGGAGATAGCACAGTCATGCAGCACCACCCCCAGCCTGGGGATGGATGGTGCAGTATTAATTGCATGGGCAACAAGTAACCATATAGTGAAGAAATGTTTTCTATTGGAATTGGGCTTAGAGAACCCTGCACATCTTCACCTGTAGCTGCACAGATGGGCCTGCAGTTCCACAGCCAGATGGAGTCTTGGCCCTGTACATCTGCATCTGTAGCCACATGGAAGAGAGGGTCCCACAGGGCTCTGTACTTCCACAGCCCCCAAGACAGCCCTAAGAATTCTTTGCATCCATTGAAAAAGGGAAGTGCAGGGCCCAGTGGTCTCTGCACTTCCTCAGGCAGAAAGACTCTTCTCTTTGCCAAGGGAAGAGTATTTCCTCAGGCAGAAAGACTCTTCCCTTGGCAAAGAGCCTGGAGGGCCCTGCACATCTGCATCTGTTCACAGAGGTCCCAAAGGGATCTACATCATGAATGAAGATACAATTCCACTGTCTCAAAAAGAAAAGAACTTAACCCTTCAAAAGTAGGGAAACGTGGTATTAGGGTTTGCAACCCTAACTCCCAATCCCCAAACAGCAAAAGGACATGAATATACAAGCAACCACAGCCAGCCATCATCTATTAAGCCAAACAACATACAGCTGTTTCCAGATGACACTGATGTGCTGCCAATAATGGATTTGTATCTAGATCCAGAAGTGTGTGTGTCTTACAGTGTGCAAGAGTATTTGTGGCTACAGAAGTGCAGGGCTCACAGGAGCCTGCACCTCTGCAAGCATAAGTAGTGTTGCAATATGGGGATCATGAATTTCTAGCTGCGGCTGCAAGGGCCTGCATTTCTGCAGTCAGACGCATATGTGTCTTACAGTGTGCATGAGCACCTGTGGCTATAGAAACACTAGCATCCACCAAGATAGTGCATCAGTGCTACTGGATTTGTGTTATCTGGAAACAGTTGTATGTTTGTCTTACCTGATGATGGCTGAAAGTAGAGATGTGTAAAAAAATAATGCAGGCGTAATTCAAGCAAAAGTCTGACTTTTGCTTCCACAAAAGTTTGGAAATCCATTTCCAAACTTTCTTGGAAATTCGGCTATCACTGCCAACTCAATTGCCCCCCAAAAAGCCCTGGAGGCCAGCGGTCCTTCCATCACCACCCGCCCAACCTTGTCAATATAAAAAAAAAGCCCTGGTGCCCACCCTGGTGGCTAGCAATTCCTCCCACCACCCCATCACCTGCCAGGGACCTAATTAACAAAGTCCCAGTGGCTAGCTGTCCCTTTCCCACCCCATCACCCACCTGACAAATACTCTAGTGACTAGTGGTCCCTTTCCACCACCCAGTAACCCAACTGATGTGTCCAGTAGCAAGTAACCCACCCCATCCCTATTTCCATTCTGTATCTATTAAAAAAGAGTTTTTATCCTGATGTTATGATTTGAACCCCCTCCCCATCCCTGATTCCCAGTCCCTGAATTAATTGTTTATTCCCTGGTGGTCTAATTTTCACCCCAGGTGTCCCACCACCTCCCACACCCATCCCAATGCCTCTGATAACTGGCACAGCTCTCCTCTCGCCACCATGGCTGGCTCACCCATGGATCTGTCTATGAATGAACATGTTCTTGTACAAGGATGCATTCATTCATTGACAGTTCAGTGGATGGGTGGGCCATGGCAGAGAGAGGAGGGCTGTGCCAGCCACCTGCTGGGGTTCAGGATGGGAGTGGGAGTGGTGTGGTGGGACACCTGCTGGGGTGGTGGGACACTAGACTACTAGGGAATAAACTATTAATTTAGGGACTGGGGAGGGGGGTTCAAATCTGAACACCAGGGTACAAAAGTTTTTTTAAATACTACACAGGATGGAGATAAGAATGGGGGGGTTACTTGCTACTGGACATGTCAGGCGGGTGACTGGGTGGTGGGGACAGACCTCTAGCCACCAGGGCTTTTGTTGGGTAGGTAATGGAGTGGGAGGAGGGACCACTAGCCACCATGGATATTTTTATTACAGGTCAGGCAGGTGACTGGGTGTTGAGGAGCAACCACTAGCCACCAAGGAATTCTTATTCTTATTCTGGGCAGGCCTTGGGGGGGACTGGGCTTTTTTTGTGTGTTCTACATTCTGCCTATATCTTAGCAGAACAGGGCAAAATTTTGCCCAAAACATTGCAGAAGTTTTCCGATACACCACAGGCAGAAGTTCAGAAACTTCCGCAAAAGTTGCCAGAAATGCCCATTTTCACCCATGGCTAGCTGAAAATGGTTGCATGTATGGACTTATCCTTTTGCCATTTGGGGGGGTCTGGAGTTAGGGTTGAAAGCCCTCATGCCACATTTCCCTACTTTTGTAGGGTTAGGTTAAACCCCAGCTGCTGCATTAATAGTTTTTTGAAATGGATCTATATCTATATCTCTGTTTCTCTATCTCTCTCTACATATCTCTATCTATATCTACACTCACACACACACACACACACACACACACACACACACACACACACAGAGAGAGTTAGTACCAGCATTTCTGAATCATGTAAGTTGGAAATGGTCAGTTTAGTACATTAAAAGTTGCGTAAGGTAGAAAACCCCTAAAATATTGAAATTGAGATCTCTGTTTGCTCACTGATAGCACAAAAATGACTGGGAGTTGAAAACGGAAACTTTCAGGTTCATTAGAGTTCAACCCAAGGAGTATTCTTTGATATGTGGTTTGACTAAAAGATGTGCACATTTTAAATCTTGAGAAAATAAAGTGCTATTGTTTTGCATGCACAGTTAGTTTTTTCAATGTTCTAAGGATAAGAGACATACTGTATGCTGCTTTCATGAGTCAAACTCCATTTCATAAGACCCCTGTTTTCATAAGCCTTAGCAGTCATGAAAGTGGGTAAAGGAAGAGAAACCTTTAGGCATTAAAAACAAGAAACTATATTGCAAGTAGTTAAATCTGAATCTTTTATGGTACGTAGTATAGGGTGTAAATGTGATTCAACAGATTTTTTTAAATAAATACTTTTTAGTATTTGATGAAATTAGGTTACTGCAAGTCATGAAAGCAAGTGCTGCTTTGTGAGTTGTGAATCTGCTTTCATGACTCACACACTCATTTTCATGGGTGTCCGCAGCTAAAAAAGTGGAGAAAAGAACAACAAACCTTGTGCATCAAAAACAAGAAAATCTATAGGAAGTTAAAGGGAGAACTACAGTCAAAATCTGCAAAAAACATACATTGTTCATTGCTTTGATTTGTATGTGTAACCCTAGTGTTTCCTTTTCTTGCCGTTAGGTGTTTTTTTTCTAAATTTACCTACTAGTTTTATAGCCTCTGAGGATCTTCTACTTTGGATTTTTCTTTTTTAAACTATTTTTCCGGCTCCAGTGGATCAGGGCATCCCATGGGAGTACCCATTCAACAAACACCTCTACTCTCAGCCTGAAACCACCCTGCCCAGGAGCGCCCCCACCCCAGACCCAGAGACTCACTCAGCCCCCCAGATAACCCCCCTGAGGATGGCCCCTGGATCACCCCCACAGGGGAGGGCCCATCCCACCTACCTGGAAGCTTGTCAGTGATTAGAGGAGCAGTCCTGGGTTGGGTTGAGGAGCCCAGGGGAGCCAGTGAAGGGTTGGTCCAGTGGTGGGATGTGGGTGCCAGTTCCTGGGGTCTCCATTGCCTTCCTGGTCCTCCAGGGTTTTTCTGCTTCTTGGTTTCCCCCTCAGAGCATGGACATGCAGTGACCTCAGTGTACCTATGTGCAGACATCTGCTGCTGCTCTGCCCCTGTAATCTTTGGCATCACTTCCTGCATGGTCCCCAGTCTCCATCAGGGACCACTGGGGAGGGAGGCATGCCCCGATATCCACCCTGGGAGGGGACAGCAGTCCTCCAGATGCTTAATTCCCTCCCTTGCCGAGTCTGTTCCTAAATGCAGGTCGCTGGCATGGCACTAGGTGTAGCATCCAGCATCTCAACCCTCAGTGACACTGGACTGGCTTCCTTCTTTGAATTTTTTTATTGCTTTTCTTTTTCCTACAGTGCCTCCTATCACAGGTGACAGTGATGCATCCAGGACCATTGATTCAGTGAGTGATAGCTGCAACAGCAGCAATCTACTGTTAGGAGCCTAATGTTCTGGCCACAAATAAATAACTCTTTCTAATCTAATCATTTTGTTTTCTATATATGTGTCTGGGTCTAGCCAGCAGGAGTCATTTTTAACATTTTTTGATTCATCAAACTACACAAGCCATATAAAGCACATAAGTTTAGTTTATTTATTTTACCAGGAAAAGACTCTATAGAGCAAACTCATTCACAAGGAGGTCCTGGGTAGGACAGCATACAATATAATAGAAATAATACAACTGAAAACAATGTACAAAATTACAGTAAGTAACATATACAAGTATAATACAATAGACATCAGGAAGAGTGGGAGGTACAATAGCAATCCTAATACAATATTCTAATATAGATATCCTGCAAGGTCACATATAAAGAATTGATTTCTGACACTGAATATATTGCCAGAATATATGATATAGAAATAGTCATATCTAATTTAAGAACCAGAATGCAAATTATTCGTGCAATCTCAGTACTAAAACTGCATTCATGTAATTTAACATTTACATGAACCTGTTTCTTTGTGTATCTTGTTTAACGGTGCTTTGAATACACCAATACTTACAAGACTGGTAAGTTTGATCATATTTTGAAGAAAATACAAAATCACACATGCCCCCACAATGCAAAGCATCATGGGCTACATATGCAAATCACCACAGAATGTTATGCTGGTCCAACTTTAAGCAGAATTGCATGGTGCCGAAAGGCCTCTCACACAGTTTGCAAAGGGTGCTAACAGAAGACATAGACACGTGTTTCATCCTACCAGGACTCATCAGTATGCCTCGTCTGTTTGACAAGTTCATTCCATGCCATAGGAATGACACAACTAATGGCTCACTTTCCATATTGGGTAGCATATCTCAGGGTATCTAATAGGATATAGTTATATTTTCTTAATGTGCAATTACCATAGGATCATACGCTGAAATCTGAGATGTAACAAGGTAGATATTAGTTAATGCATTATAGAGCCACATAGAGGTTTTTAAGCCTCCTTAAAGCTAGGGATTGCCATCCAACCATTATATATAGAGTGCAATGATGAGCCCTGGATGCAGAGTTTGTAATAAAACGAAGGGCTCTACGATAGAGAACATCAAGTTTATTTAGGAAACTGTGGGTAGAGTGACTGTATATTAGATTAGCATAATCTAACAGAGGGAGGAAGGTAACTTGTACTAGTCATTTTCTTATAGCGGAAAGCTGTTCTTGGGCCTATAGAAAAAAAAAACAAGCTCATTCTCAGCTTTTTGTAAAGTTGTTCTATATGCATGTTGAAGGATAAGCAATTATCTAGCTGAATTTCAAGGTAATTTATATTATGCACCACTCCTAGTGAATCCCCTGTAAGGAAAGTGATGGCGGTTATAGACAAAACACAAGATAATAAGTTGGATGGCAGAAAGAACAGTACCTTTGTCTTTTTTGCATGTAGTAATAATTTAGATTGAAATAGGTTCATCTGCAATTAATTGAATTCTGCTTGTACAGTGGTGGTTATACTGGTTAATATGAACATATGAACATATGAAGAAGCCAGCAGAGGAAGGCCATTTGGTCTATCAAGTCTGCTCATATTGCAGGATCCACAGCTTGAGCTACTGACCCTGCCCTCCCTCCCCACTCATCCCATCTTCCCTACCCATGATTCTTACTTTCCCCATATGCCTATCTCAGTCTCTCTTATAACTACCCACTGTCTTCGAAGAGATGATGTTTTCTGGTAGTGCATTCCAAGTGTTACCACCCTCTCTGTGAAGAAGTGCTTCCTGACTTTCCTCCTAAATCTCCCACCCTCCAGCTTAAGACTGTGCCCCCTCGTGTTATGGTTGCCACTCAGCTTAAAGAAACTCTCCTTATCAACCTTATTTATCTCTTTCAAGTACTGAGGTCATTTATGTATATCATAAAAAGTAAAGGTCCCAGTAGCGATCCCTGCAGACATCCTCTCATTAGTTGTATTAAGGAAGAAAGTTCTCTGTCCATTTTAATTTGTTGTTGTTTATCTGTAAGACAGTTTGAAAACCAAGAGAGACCAGAGGTTCCCACTCTTATTTTGTTAATTTGTTTATCAATATGCAATGGTCCACTGTATCAAATGCTTTGCTTATATCAAGAAAAACTGCACCCTTGGGTGCTTGTGGTCTAGAGCTGTGAGCTGGTCATTGGTTACTTTAGCTAGGGTTGACACCATACTGTGTTTAGGTCTAAAACCAGACTGATCTGGGTTTATAAGATTAAATAGCTCCAGGTGGGTTCCATGTCATAACGGTGATCACCAAATAACGATCGCCATTATTGCGAGTGTACATCGTCAAAAAAACAAAACAGCGATGTACACTCCCAGCGAGGCAACACCAGTGAAAACACATGCCCCCGCACCCCCTTAAGAATTATTCTGAACTCCAGGGGGGTGCATGTCAAGGAGGGGGAGAACCTTTTAAAAAAAATTAACTCCTGCATGCAAAAGACGAAATACTGTGCTCCTCCCCAGCATGAACCCTTCACCCTCCCCACTGTAGGCAGCCACCTTCACCACCACACTACACAGCCAGCTCAGCAATGTCTCGCTGCATTTTCTCCCACATACCTTCCCTCCTCTTCCGTTCCCCATCCTGTCCTTCCGTTCACCTTGTTCTTCGCCATCACTACCTTTTCATGGTTGCTCACATAACAAGTGCTGAACTTGAGTTGCCCATATGCAAGTCACTCAAGTTCAGTCACCATTTTGATGGGTTAACCTCCAGGTGGTCCCTGATTTGAGTATTTACTAACTTTTCAAAAGTCTTAGCTAGGATGGGGAGAATGGATATAAGTCCACAGTTACTAAATTACTTGGATCTCTACCTCGAATAACAGTACAGTGACAGGTCACTGTACTGTCACCGTGGGCCCCTGGCACTGCTTTCTCAGAGTGTTGCACCACTTCCCCAAATCAACTGTGACTCAGAGTTGATTATCTTAAGTATGGGGAGTGTGGGGGGGGCAGAGCCCTACACATGGGGGATTTGGGGGGGAGGCAAAGCTCTCTGAAGAAAACAAAATGTTCTCAGATGGATTTATGCTAACTGCAATTGTGGTCAACATAAATCCATCACTGTAACATCAGTGGACAAAATGTTTGCCGAACCAGCTTCGTCAAGCCGGACTACACCCATAAATCAAAACACTCTGTGCAACATATTCTTGTAACTTTTGACTTTAGCTACCTTTTGAGTCAGAATCTTATGTGGTTAACTGTTTAGGGTGCAAAGCAAATTCTTAAGGTGTTGTTTTATTGAAAAATAATACTTTTAAATTATTAATTACTGTGGTTTCATGTAATGAAAATAGGGCCTACTTTCATGACTCAAAAACCTTTTTTTGTGTCTTGCAAACCTGTTTATGTGAGAGATAACTTC
The DNA here is from genome assembly GCA_016271365.2 of Neoceratodus forsteri. Lineage (NCBI taxonomy): Eukaryota > Metazoa > Chordata > Ceratodontiformes > Ceratodontidae > Neoceratodus > Neoceratodus forsteri. The sequence continues at coordinate 1,394,698,675 of CM028129.1, read as the reverse complement.
TCCTTTTGTAGCACTTGGTCTCAAAATGAGAAAAAAGATAGATGTCTTTGCAGGGTCATGTGCAAGCAAGCTACACATCTGGGGCATTGTGTGTGATAATGCAGCTTTTTTTTTTTTTCAATTGTTTAACCAGAAATGGCACACTAAGCTGAAAGCTCATTTACAGGTATGACTTGGGAGCACAGGAAAGTTAAGTGAATTGCTCAGGGTCACACAGTATGCAAGTGGAGGCTGTGGGATTCAAACCCAGGTCTCCAGATTTGCAGTGCAGAGCCTTAAACCACTTTGCTATACTGCCTCCCAGTAGCCTGAAGGTCCGCTCACCAAGTCTACTATGAGTTTTGTGTGTGTGTGTGTGTGTCTGTGTGTACACAGCTGCTGCATGACTGGCCCATAGAGCCAATCATGAAGCAAGCTTCAGGTCCAGTTCACTGAGTGTCATTGTGTACAGTAGCTGCTTCCTCATTCACAAAGCAAGCTACAGGCCTGGCTCAGTGAACATCATTATGTAGCTGCTTCCTCACTCACAAATCAAGCTATAGGTCTGCTGCAGGTCATATAACTCTACAGCTGTTTTGTGAGTGGCCTGCAATGCCATTTGTGGAGCAAGCTACAGGCCTGGACTAGTGAGTGTCTATACATGGAGCAAGCTACAAGTCTGGTGCACTGAGTGTCACTATACAGGGTTCATAATAGTGGGTAAGAAAGGTGAAAGCTAAGGGTGTCAGTTATTATACATATTTTTCAAAAATTAAGGAAGTTAATTGAAAAAAATATTTTAATGCATCTATTAGGGTAGAAGAACAAAGCACTCAAAGTAGGGAAATGAAAAATGAGAGTTTATTGTCCCAGGAATATTTGTGAATTGGTGGTGTGGTGTTCCTCAAAGTTTGAATGATCATGCAATGTAGGGGTAGGTAATTCCTTAATATTGGCACCATCTGTTCAAGTAGTGCTGTGCCATTTACTTTCTGTGACAAGACAGTGCCAGTATTAGGGTAACGCATACTCTGCCTTACATGAGCATTCAAACCTGGAGGAACACCACACCACCAATTCACCTAAGTTCCAGGGATTTTGAACCTTAATTTTTAAATTGCCTACTTTGTACACTTTATTCTAAAACACTTATAGATACATTGATTGTACTTTTTTTGCAACATACATGATAGGATAGATAGATAGATAGATAGATAGATAGATAGATAGATAGATAGACAGACAGACACACAGACACATGCACACACGCACACATGCATACATGCACACACACACACACACACACACACACACACACACACACACGCGCACGCACACACACACACACACACACACACTCACTCTTATTCTTTGCAAAAAACTTCATTAATGCACCAGTTAGGGTTCAAGTTAATGCCATAAAAGTAGGGAAATGTTGGGTTAGGGTTTTGAACCCTAACTACCCCCCACCCCCCAAGCAGCAAAAGGAAAAATCATTAGGACTGTGAGTCTCTAGAGTCTTGGTGAATCAGTGGTGGAGTCTTCCTTGGGGTGTCAACCCTAATGTTCACCCCTCCTCCCAGCCCATAGCCTCCTGTCTGAAGCACAGGTATAGCTTCAAGCCAGTTCCTCATACTGATATACTCTTGAAAGGTAGAGAAGTGTGTCTCACCACATGTTGCCAATACAGTGAGCTGTAGCTTTCTTCACACAGGGCCCTGCAGGCCTTGTGTGAAGAAAGGAGATCACCTCTGACCTGTTTGCTCAGAGAACAGAGTGGGCATTAGGGTTGAAATCCCCAAGGAAGACCCCACCACTGATTCACCAAGACTCCAGAGACCCAGAACCCTAATGTTTTTTCCTTTTGCTACTTGAGGGGTGGGGGTGGGGAGTTATGGTTGTTAACCCTAGTGCCACATTTCCCCACTTTTGTGGTATTAAACTGAACCCTAACTGGTGCAGTAACAAATATTTTTTGCAAATAAGTTCCCAACTTTTTGAGATAGTAGAATTGTATCCTCATTTACACAGGTCCCTTTGGAACCTGAATGAAGACATGGAGATGTGCAGGGTCTAAGGGACAAAAAGGAAGACTCTATCTGCCTATGGAAGTGCAGGGTCCTTGCATGCCCTACAGTTCTGTGCAACAACAGATGGCAAGAATTCATGGGGCTATCAGCTTGGCTGCAAAAGCATAGGGCTGTGTGTTCTCTGTGCTTCCATGTAGCTGCAAATACAGATGCACACAGGAAAGAGTCTATCAACCAGCCAATGCACAGGGCTCTCTGTCACCCACAGATGCAGATGTGCAGGGTCCTATGCCAAGAGAAGAGTTGTCTTCACTATACAGTGTGTGCAATCAAATTTCTTGGTCGAGAAACCAATTTAAGTCATAAAACCAAAGATAATGATGCACAGTCAAATTCCAAGTCAAGCAAATTTCATGTCAAGAAACACATTTTTTGCTGTGAAACAAAAAATTCTGATGTACAGTCAAATTTCATGCTGAGAAACCAATTTTCTGCTGCAAAAAAAAAATCATGTTGTACAATCAAGTTTTATGCTGAGAAACCATTTTCTGCTGTGAAATGAAAAACTGTGATGTGCAATCAAATGTCATGCTGAGAAACAATTTTCTGCTGTTAAATGAAAAATCATTGTGTGCAATCAAATTTCAAGATGAGAAACCAATTGTTTGCTGCAAAATGAAAAAGCATGCATGCAATTAAATTTCATGCTAAGAAACCAATTTTCAGATGCAAAACAAAATATTTTGATTTGCAATCTATTTTCATGTTGAGAAATCAAATTTCTGCTGCAAAACAAAAAATTGTGATGTGCAATCAAATTTCATGCTGAGAAATTAATTTCCTGTGTGAAACAAAAAATCATAGTGTGCAATCAAATTTCTTAACAAAAAACTAAATTTTCTGCTACACAACAAATAATTGTGATGAGCAATCAAATTTCATTCTGAGAAACCAATTTTCTGCTGCAAAACAAAAAATCATAGTGTAAAATAAAATGTCATGCTGAGAAAGCAATGTTCTGCTGTGAAGTGAAAAATTATGCTGCGAAACAAAAAATTATGGTGCAAACTTCATGTTGAGAAACCAATTTTCTGCTGTGAAACTAAAAATTATGCTGGGCAATGAAAATGTGTTTCCAACACACTTTTTTGAATCCAAATTAAAAAACAGCTTTGCAAGTCAAATTTAGTTTTGCACCACCTTAAAGGAGCGACTCAAAAAAGCAAGTCACAATTCAAAAAACAGGAAAGACATTAATATTGCCAGGAGAAATACTTAAAAGATATTTATAATCATGATTGACTAAAACAAACCTTAGAATCTGAACCAGTATGTTCTAATGAGGTAGATTTATGTTTTCTTTTTTTTTTTTATTATGACTGCTATAGTAAAAGTTTGAATTAGTAGTTTGTTACTGAGGTGAGAAACAAGATGGCGGATGTCACAAAACAAAGACAGTTTTTGGTGTCATTAGTAGAACATCTCATGAAATCAACAATGGCCCTGCAGCACCAAATTTTTGGTGTCGTATCAGAATGTTATCCAAACAAAAACCTTACTGAGCATGCTCAGAACAGAAAAACACAAAACTTTAAATCCTTATAACTCTTGAACCATTTAATATTTTTTCATGAAACCTTCCAAAGGCACTATGTAGGCTGTAGGTGAGAGCCAAAAAAAAAAAAAAATACCATGTTAAGTACTGGGAAAAAATGAGACGTCTACAGGAAAATGACATATGCAGATCTCAGAAGCCACATAAGCCACCATCTAGAAACTTTCCACAGATCTAGACTTTGCCTACTAGATAACACATGCTAAAGTTCAACTAATTTTGTCAAATGATGCCATAGCTATTAAGGTGCAAAGTTAGGGGTTTAACTGACAGCCATAACTATAAGGGTGCAACTGTGCCCTGATTAATATAATATTAAACAATATAATATATATATGTGTGTGTGTGTGTATATATATATATATATATATATATATATATATATATATATATGTTATATATTATATATGTACACAAATACATTATAGGGGCGCAGTAGCACCCCTATAGTTAGGGTTGGTACAGCACTTCAATGTTAAATCTCAATTTGTGCACCTTAATAACTGCCATTTTTTGACAAGCAAGCCTAAAATGTGGCATGCGTGGTCATTCAGCCAGTGTCACAAAATTTGGAAAGCTTCATGATGGCATCTTGTATGGTTTTTGAAATATAAAGTTGTTAAAAAGAGAATTTTTTTTTCCATAGGTAAACATGGGAATTCTTGCTGTCATCTACAGCTCACATGGAATGAAACTTTTCTCTGAAATTGTTAGGAATGATGGGGTGTGTGCCAAGGGCATGCCTTTCAATGGTTGGTGAAAAAATATATTACCATCTTTGAATTATAATGATTTTTGTGATAGCCGCAAGACAGGCAGGTAAATGAAAACAGTTTGAACTGTAAATTTACTGGTCATGCTCAGAGAAAATACTGTTTGTGCTGGCAACCATCTTGCTTTTCTAACAATTTACAAAACAGTGTTGTACACAAGTACTACATGCTAAGGACAGCAAAACACCTGTAGTTAGGTCCCAGTGATTTGTTTAGTTCGATGTTAGTTTTAAAGCTAGTATGTTTCCATGGCAAAAGTGTGCTTTTTTCACTGAAATCATGTCCCTTGTCACTTGCTAAGTAATTACAGTTCAATTTATTTACTGTTCAAACTTTATTTTTCAAACAGTAAATAAACATTTGCTCTCATTAATAGTTTGAACTTTACTCTGGGTACTATGGGCTAGCATGAGGGAAATTAACAACATAACTCTATATCCCTATAGAAGCTTTCACGGCATGGAGCATCAGGACATTATAACAGTTTATAAGATAGCATGAAATATGTGGGAGCCCTTGAAGATGTGATTATGTTGTTGTGCATGAACTGGCCTGACTTTTTCAGAAGTACATAGTGCTTTATTTTAACCAACGTCTGGCTTACTTGCATGGGAAACATGAACTGCATGCCAGCCAAGCTGTTATTTCATGCAGAAGTAGCCAATACAGACCTTAAAGCTGAAGATCTCCCTACATCCAAAGGCTGCAAAGATTTTATACCATAGGAAAAATAGATAATCAAATATAATTTTTGAGCTGAGTGCATATTAATGCCGCAGGAACAGCTTGGTGATTTATACTTTGCTGAGCTGTTACTTATAACCCAGTCATTTTGTCTGCACCACCTGCTGCAAAGAAGAGGTTATATGAAATTCGACTATAGGCACACATTCACACATAGCAATTTGATTGCTACCCCTACTTGTGCTCTGTAACCCTCAATATAAGTCTCATTCAAGAATCTGCTAAGTAGTGGTGTCCATATATAAAACCAAATTGTTGGATAACTCAGCAAGAGGACAGAGGGAAAAGAAATTTACAATATACACTACCTGTCAAAAGTTTTAGAACACCCCCATTTTTCCAGTTTTTGTTGAAATTTAAGCAATTCAAGTCCAGTGAATAACCTGAAATGGTACAAAGGTAAGCGGTAAACTGCTAGAGGTTAAAAAAAAAATTTAGGTTAGCAACAACTGCTGTAGAGAAATTGCAAAGAAAGTCAAGGTGTCAGTGAGTTCAGTTTCCTACACCATCAAAAGGCACTTGGAAACTGGAGGAAACTCTGAAAGGAAGAGGTCTGACAGACCCAAAGCCACAACAGAATCAGAAGACAAGTTTCTGAGAGTCAACAGCTTGCGTGATAGGCAGCTCACAGGACAACAGCACAAAGTGACTGGCACCCTGAACCAAAAGGGCTACCACAGCATTTTGCAGCACCATGCAATACCCTCTGGTCTACGTCTAGTTGGTCAGGGGTTCATCCTACAGCAAGATAATGACCCAAAACATACCTCCAGGCTATGTCAGAACTCCCTTAGAGGAAAAGAACAAGACGGTAGGCTTCAAATCATGGAATGGCCAGCACAGTCTCCAGACTTAAACCCCATCGAGCTGGTTTGGGATGAACTGGACAGAAGGGTGAAAGCAAAGCAACCTACAAGTGCAATACATTTGTGGGAACTTCTGCAACAGTGTTGGGAAGAACTTCCCGAACAATATTTGATGTCCATTGTAGGAAGAATGCCACGAGTGTGTTCAGCGGTTACAGTATATCTGCAAAAGGTGGCTACTTTGATGAGTCAAAAATTTAGATTAAATTTTGTTAAACAAAATGATTCTATGATTTCTTTTTATCTCCAATTGTTTATTTGTTCTATGCTTTAATTTCAGAGTACATTGAGACATTAACTCATGTAAATTTCAATAAAAACTGGAAAAATGGGGTGTTCTAAAACTTTTGACCGGTAGTGTGTATATATATATATATATATATATATATATATATATATATATATATTATGGTAGCACGATAGTGCTACCATAGTTAGGGTTGAGGAGCCATTTCTATTTTAAACCCCAAAACATTGCACCTTAATAACTTTGTAACTGTTTGATGGATTTACCTGACATTTGGCATACATAATCAGGAGCCATAGGCCTTGGGATCTGCCAAGTTTTGTACCAGTCGGATATACGGCTGTGGAGTTATTAAGCATGATCTGTGCTCGCGTTTACGCTTTTTCTGGAATTCTACGGTCACGCCTACAGGTCGTACGGTTTGTGCGATGGCCCAAAATCTTCAGGGAACATGTGGCCAGGGTCTCTGATGTGCCTTTTGAAGATTTCATGAAAAAATATTAAACGGTTCAAAAGTTATTCAAAAAACAGTTTCCCATTATAAGTCAAAGGGAAAAGTTAACAAAAAGTTCGACAGTGTCGCAAATGCATTTTTACTTTCACAAATGGGCCTGTTACTTTTGCAAATCAGCCATTTTGTTTTCTGTTGGTGATCAGAGAAATGGTTGGCATTTAAATTTGGGACCCTCTAGCAACTTAATTCTTTTTGTATTCACCTAGTCGGACCCTGAGGATGCTTGCCATGTCTTTATTTTGTGGTAAAACACCCCAAAAATATGTTTTTCAAATTTCTGTAAAAAGTACTTTCTGCAAATTACTTTCGTTCATCGAAGTGTCAATGACTTTTGCGAAGCTTCAAAGTTCGACAGTAGTTTTCCATCTGTGGAAAGTGACAGTTATTCTTTGGCACTTTCTGCAAAAGAACCGTTGGGAGTTTTGGGCTGAAATTTGAAGGGAACAGTGCCGACATCTCACAGATGTGCCTTTAGTATTGTATTGAAAAAATATTACATGGCGGAAAAGTTATGGCACTCCAAAGTTTATGGTTTTTCCCATAGGATAACATTACGGCGCCCGACACATTACAGAAATCTTTTGGCACCCTGCTGCAAAATAACAGTTTGGTCTTTTTTCCTGAAATTTGAAGGGAAGACAGCCAACAGCAGCCCACAGATGTGCCTTTCAGTGGTTTGGTGAAAAAAATTTTCACGGCGGCAAAGTTACGTCACTCCAAAGTTGACAGTTTTTCCCATAGGATAACATTACGGCACCCGACGCAATACAGAAATCCTTTGGATCCCTGCTGCAAAATAACGGTTTGGTCTTTTTTACTGAAATTTGAAGGGAAGACAGCCAGCAGTCCACAGATGTGCCTTTCAGTGGTTTTGTGAAAAAACATTACAGGGAGGCAAAGTTATGGTGGTCCGAACTTTTCGTTTTTTCCCATTGATAACATTACGGCGTTCGCCGCGCCTTTCAGGGCCCGTATCTCAGAAATGGTGCGAGATACGGACTTTTCCTCGGAAATAAACTTAGCCCCCTGATGGGGGCTAAGTGCCAAATTAGCCAGGACAGTTGTAAATAATATGACTTTTACATTTTTTTCCTACGTCGTACGGTTCCTGAGATATAACGTATTTAGTATTCCAAGTTCTCATTTTCTGCAACCGATACTCATTATTATGCATACATTATTTGTACTCACTGTCTTTCTCTATGCAGGTTTGGGAAAACCAGCCTGTGCGCTTCCCATTACTGTTACTGTTGCCCTTTCAACGGTTCATAGTTTACACTTACCGTTGGCGTCTCGCCACCATATGCGTTATCCTTTGCGTTTTCATTTGCGCTTGCGTTTCTGTTACTTTTTGCCATTTCTGTCTACAGTACTGTTTATCTTTCTGTTTCACTTTACGTCACCATGCCCATTGACATTTCTGTTTGCAGGCACCATGTTACTATGTGACAATACATCACATGGCAGACCGTTCCCGTCTACACCACCATGTGCATTACCCTTTCTGTTCTCATTCGCGCTTGTGTTACCATGTGTGCCACTGTTATCATTTCTGCTTGCATTGCTGTCCTTGTTAGTATGCCACAAGACATCATGTGGCGGGAGCGCAGGGTCCTTTGGGCCCTGCGCTCCCGCCACCACATTACATTCACTATTTCTTGTTATCATTCTCAAAAAGAAGGGAAATTAGAGGCAAAAAACTCAGTTTAATGCATTAGTTAGGGTTGTTCCACAGTGACAAAAGTGAGGAAATTCGCTGTTAGGGTTTAAAACCCCCCTTGGGCCCTCCGCCCACCCCTTCAACTGGCATTGGGGTGTGCATTGGGATCGTGGGTCCTAACTGTCACCGTATTCTCTTATACTTCTGCTGCTTTACACATGTGATGGGGTGAGGGTTACGTCTAACGACAACCAATGTGCATGCCGGTGTTAAACCTTGTTCAGGGAATGGTTTACCTCTTCATGTATGTCAATAAAAGATTAACATAAGGCAGTTAGGATTTTGCAGGGAATTACAAACCTCCATTTAACACATCACGTGGCAGAGCATTGTGATCTGTGTCACTGTGTGCCTTGCTGTTTATGCTCTCATTTTCACTTCTGTTACCATATGTGCCACTGTTAGCGCTTCTGTTTGTATTGCTGTTGGTGTTACTATGATACAAGACATCACCAGCAGGGTCAGGTAGGCAGTGGAGCACCCAATGTCAGACAAAGTTAGGTAGTATATTGTAATTGTAGGTGCTGATGACAACACAGATGTATTTGTAAACTGAAGCATACTGTATACTGTCAGCTTGTATATGTGCCATTGTGTTCTATTTGATCTACTGTTTTCTTTCCAGGTCACCCCTGAAAAAGGGATGTCTGGGGACCTGTGGGCTATACGGTTATTAAAATTCAATTAAGCAATAACGCATGATGCAGGGTTATGTTAATGGTCTGTTAATCACCTTGAAGGGGTGTACTGTGGCACGAGGTGTAGCCGAGTGCCATATGTCCAATAGGGTGATTAACTATTATCATTACCGTTAGTAATGCCTTATTATTATTATACAATGGCAAGAAAAAAATCTTGGACTCTGATTGGTCAGTCTTGGGCTGGACCCATGATGTTAATCAGTACAACATCACGGATCTAGTCTCAGCCTCACTGTGAACCCATTTGGATGACCACCATGACCATTTGTCTTTTGTTGCATCTCCTCTTAAGAAACAAAAATATTTTTCCTCATTAATAAAAACATTTTTTAAAATGATTTTTTTTACTTTATATATACAATGAGCCATTGTATAATAGTAATAATGCCCTCCAGGGTGTGTCATTTGATAACGTCACGCCTCAGTTGTTGGACGCACTCGGCCTGCAGCCTCGTGCCCAACCACCTGAGGTGTGACGTTATCCCAGCACAACACACACCCTGTCGGGCATTATTGCTTAATTATCGTAAAAATGTTTTTAAACTGCTTAAAAGCTTGTTCAGGAAATGGTTAACCTCTGTATGTATGGCAATAAAAGATTTACAGAAGGCTGTTAGAATGTTTTCAGCCGGTCAGAAAGCTCAGTTTCTGAGACTCTTTTTATAATTAATTAATAAGGCATGACAATGGGTTATGTTAATGGTCTGTTGATCACGTTCTAGGGGTATGCTGTGGCACGAGGTGTGGCTGAGTGGCACATGTCTCTACAGGGTGATTGACTGACCATTAACACAATTCTTGGGAGTGACTTATTGCTATAATAATGAAACATGTTTTTAAACAGTTTTAAACCTTGTTCAGTATATTGTTAACCTCTTCATGTATGTTAATAAAAGATTATACAATGGGGTATGAAAATCCTGTAACCTCATAGGTCAAAACACATCACATGACCATGGTATATCCTGTGATAACCCATGGCTGAGAAATGGCATTCATAGAAAAAAATACCTAAACACATTTAAAATTTCTTTTACACATGGGTCCATTGTATAATCACAATAAGGCACTCCAGGGTGTGGGTTATTGTGGGATTTACCCACTTCTTGTGTGGTTAAGTCACTTGGCTGCGCTTTGTGACACCACACAAGGCGTAGTAACTCCTATAAACCACACCTGGAGGCCTTATTGCTTAATTAACATAAGGTTGTTGGATGTTTGCAGCCAATTAGAAAGTTCCATTTTGTCAGACTCTGAAGTACACATAGTAGTGACTGCATGGTACATGTATAGTCACAGCTGTGTACTGTTGGGTGCTGATGTGTGGCACCTGGTATAGTAACAATGACTGCATAGGCACAGGAAAAGTAAGTACATTGTTGAGTTTTTACACTGTTAGAATTATGTCAAATGTGACATGCAGTGTCCTACATCGTTGCATATGCTGTGATACTGACTGTATGTCATAGGTACCAAACAAATTGATGGAGGTATAGTTGTAGCAGTATTAGTTAACATTGATTTGTATGCTTAAGTCATACACACTTATTTTTATGTCATAATGGTATTTAAAGTAAAGAGTCGACACAGGTGGTTATGGTTTGTAAAAATCTATTGCCGATTTGTTAAATGGAGAAAAGGACCAATCAAGACTGAAATTTAGTTGATAGAAGCAGTCTCACAATACAATCTTTGTATGTGTGAATCATTGTTTGTCATATATGTAAATGTGTAAATATAATAAGAACTGTATAATATGGATTGGAGTAAGTATGGATATTATAGAAAACTAATCAGGTGTTGTGTGTTTCTAGTCATGTTTCAGTACTCACTACTCTTTATGTGAGGAAGTAGTTTCTGACATTCGACCTGGAATTCTAATAGTCAGGCTGAAGCTGTGGCGCTTTATTATATATTTACTATTGAATGTGAATACAGTTTGTACAAAAATGAAAATTTTTTTTAAAATGGTTGTATGTTGTAATTATGTGTATTGCATTACTTGTGTGGTATGTTAATAAGGCAATGTCAGTAGGTTGTGAACTGTGATTACACACATGATAGAAAAGTGTTTTGTTGTAATTGTGTGGCTGCTAATGTGGATGTTCCTGGGGTGGGCGAAAAACCATATGCTCACTGTCTAAGTAATACAATATACAAAAACGTTAGTTTTGTGGCATTTGATTGGTATTATTTAATAATATGTCACTGACTAGGCGCAAATGGAAAATTCCCACCTGACCCCTCAATTGAGGTGATCATAAATATTGTCAGGAACAGGTATGCAGTGTGTTGTGATCAGTAACAGTGTCTGATTTACAATTGTCAATATTTTTTACATACGTTAGAATTACTTATGTGACAAGTTGAAAAATAGAATATTTTTACATGAACAAATGACATATTATCAATTCTTACATTGGCTTTATGTAAATTCTTAACTCGAAATACTAAACTGTACATGGAATGCATCTTTTAACAAATTTATGGTTAATTAAATGTAGTTAGTATAGTGCTGAATAATAGGTAAAACATTCAGTTGTACTTTTAGTGTTAGACTAGTATTTTTAGTACAAGTATCAAAGTAGTTATTAACAATGTACACTGAATAGAAATCTTTATATTATGTACAAGTAATTGAAACACATGTAAAGTCAGTAAATGAGATTCTGCAATTGGTTCTTATTTATAGTTGTGTAATTCAGCTTCTTGCATTATCAATAAAGGTAGTTATTTTATATATGTACAATACTAGTATTACGATGAAGGAGTGATAGTTCTACACTGTTGCATTGGTGAGCGAATGATGTTCTCTATATGTCAAGAGTCAATAGACAAATTGGAGTGTTGATAGACAACTTGTGACAGAGTGGAATGTTTGCTGAATGTTAGAAGTGTTGCTCAGTTATTTATTTATAATAACTGAGAAGTTCTCCGAGGGTTAAAGAGTAACAGCTTACAACCCATATCAATTTGTTGTTATGTATGAGTTGATACGATGATATAAAGAGATGTACAGAGGAAGAGAGCTGTAAGTCCTCAGTTTTAGATGTACAATCTTTGATAGATATGTAATCATGGTTTCTTTAGTGACTGCGAATATTGTTGGCGCCGATTGAAACCACTACAACAATTTTCATGTAGTCACTGATCCACACAAGATCTTACACGTTATAGTGTATGGAATGTCTCTGTCAGAATTTCATTTTGTTGAAATTGTATGGTTTGTTTAGAGTCATACACTGTACAACATTGTAATGAGGTATGGATGTTTTTGGGACAAAGTACTCATGTTTTAAATGCAACATGTTTTGTCCTATTCTTCTGAAATATGAAGGTTATCATAATTTTCAATATTAGAATATCAAATTGAAGTGTTGATAGACAACCCAGACAGAGTGGAATGTTTGTTGAATGTTAGAAGTGTTGCTCAGTTATTTACGATGATAATTGAGAACTTCTCTTTGTTTGCAAAGAGTAACTCTTTATAACTCATATAAATTTGTTGTTATGCATGAGTTGATACATGGATAATTAAAGATATGTACAGAGGAGGAGAGCAGTAAGACCTCAGTTTTTAGATGTACAATCTTTGATAGACATGTAATCATGGTTTCCCTAGTGACTGTGAATATTGTTGGCTCTGATTGAAGCCACTACAACAATTTTCATGTAGTCACTGATCCACACAAGATCTTACATGTTACAGTGTATGAAATGTCTCTGTCAGAATATCATTTTGTTGAAATTGTATGGTTTATTTAGAGTCATACATTATGCAACATTGTAATGAGGCATGACTGTTTTTTGGACAAAGTAGTCATTTTTAAATGCAAAATGTTTTGTCCTATTCTTCTGAAATATGAAGGTTGTCATAATTCTTCAATATTAGAAGATATGCATTTTTCAAGTGTCATGGCAGTTCTGTTTAAACTGCTTGCAGAGTCGTCACACTCTACCTAACCAGTTCTGCACCTTAGTAAGGAGGTGTAATGCCCAGAATGCATGGATTGACCATGGTGCTAGATTATACTGTGAGTGTCAAACACTGATTGGTCGAAGACTATTCTACTAGCTGTGCAATCTGTGATAGGAGTATCAACTTTGAGCTCGTTGGTGTCAAATCTGTGCAACATAAGCAACAGATATTGAGATGAACTCCTGAGACGTATGGACTGAGTGCATCTGCCTCCACACCTTCCACAGGCATGACTACTTTCAGCATTGGTGAATAGCTGTCGAAATTTGACACTTTTGGTCTGAGGGACAAAGAGAGCAACTATTGCATGTCTTGTGTGGTTTCACACTGTGAATTGCCACATGAAACACATACATATTTTGTAACATATGTTACTGTGAAGTACTGTCAGATTGGGGTGTCATTTTTCATCCACGTTGTTTATGAGAGCCATCATAAACTCAGTAGTGTCTTACTGTATGTCTGGCAAATGTACCACATCCAGTATATGTAGCTAACACTCGTCGAGTGGTGTTAGTGGTCTACATTGTTAGAGTGGTCGTAGTCATGTTGATAATCTGCTTCAAAGCCGCTTGATAGGGATTGTCTGGTGAAGAGATATTGTCTGTACAACTGTGGCATGTGTAGAAAACTTGTATAGCTGAGTTAGCATAGCAGAAAGGAACAATCACAAAATTACAGCAACAGTGTTTAAGAACAGACAACTAAAATGAACATGTTGAAAATTGGTGTGAGAATCTGAAACATTTCTGATTTAACCTTAGCTGCACTCACATGTACACTTGTAGTTTGTGTATTGTCATACTTTCAGTTGAGAATTAACAATTTTGCTTTTAACACACAACCTATGAATAGTACAGATTGCAATATCGATCTTGACAAATTGTGTTTCTTATGTGCCGCGCTTGGCCAGCTGATGGAGAATGACTATATGGCATGCGTATAAAAATCAGATACACTGTTATGAGCAGAGGTCTTAAATACATGTTTACTGGGTGCAAATTACAACAAATAACTGTTTCACAAGTGTGCATTGCACAGTTGTTATGCAAGGCTTGGAACATTGTAAATGTTAATTTCAAGTGCACTGAGTTAAAGCTACACAGCACATAATGTGTTTATAATTGAAATTGAGCTATTTTCTCATTAAATCTGAAATTGGCAATAAATAGACAACCTTGAAAATTGATTTTCGTGACCACCAAAGTTTCAAAAAATACTTTGCATTTGAAAGTGTCTCAAACATTACTTTGTACCTGACAGTGTGGTCAAAATTACTGCCAGTTAACACTTTCGCAATTTTACTGTCGCATAACAAAGTGTTACAAATGTACTTTTGTGCATTCAACAGTAAAATTATCTAACACTTAAGGTGCAAAAACATTCATGTCGAATCCAAAACAGTGTGTTTGAGGACACTAAGGTTACCAATGTAATTTAAGATTTGTCAGCCATATCTATGAGAACCAATCAGACGGACAACACTGAACAGTAAACAGCAGCATTTTCAATATTGCTGAAACAGTTGAAACTGCAAGTACAATCTATTCAAATGATTTTTCTAGTATAAAAATATAACTACATGTAAATACTATTAATCAAAACATTTTATGCTTAACTCATTATATAACTTGTTATCTAACATGCTGTATACAAAGAAAATAGTTTGAGAAATCAGTTCAGTACTAAATTGTACAGATACAGCTGAAATGAGGTAGATAGGAAGGCACGTGGAGTTCCAGGAGAAATGAACCAACTAGCTTGTTTCTGATGTTGAACTACTAAACTGCCTAAGAAAAGGCCAGCTCCCAGTTGTCAGTGGTCAGAAATTTTGCAGGAACATAGGTGTAGTAATACTGAATGCATCAGTTACATTGCTAATGAAGACAGGCAACAGGAATGTTTTTATTTGATTTGTGTGTTTGTCTGAACCCAGTGAAGCTACCTTGAAATAAGGAGGAAAATATCAGTTGATTTTCAGTGCTGTCTGGTCACTGCAGGGTGAAAACTAACTTTCTTCATAGCTCTCTACAGTTCTGAGTTTAAAACTTAGAATGGCAGAAAATAGCAAAAGTTTTGTGGATAGCTGGAAGCAGTTACAAGACAACAGCTGAGCTGGTACATAGTACTTTGGAGGGACCCAGCTCCTCAATACTATGTAAGATGGTTTGGTCATGGTGGCATGAGAGAACATCTTATGCCAACCATGCACAGACTTTATAATAACTCTCCTGATATACTACACATATCTTGGAGGCAATTATTTGGGCTCAAAACACTGGTAATTCAGTACAGAGGCAACATTGACCTTGCTTCTATTATGTCTATGTTGCCTGCCCGTATGTCATTTTCAGATATTACAGGCTACAGTCTGGCAAGCAGAACATCATATGTATCTGATTGACAGAGCGACGAAAGAAAAGAAATAGACAATAACTAGCACACATGCATGGAATGCATCATACGTCACCCAAAATAAAATACTGTAAGGATTGGCTTTTCCTACCAGACGGTGTACATTTCTCGCATGTTGGCAATTGCCATTTTCTGGGAGACCTTCGAGATGGAATCCTCAAAGTCCTTTAAGATTGTCAAACTGTTTGAGGAAATATTACAGCATACACAAAGGTTCTTTTCAGAACCATATAAATGTGGTCAAAAATAGATCAACTGCATGCATAACTTAAGCACATGGCACATATATGGGTTTGCTATATTAGAATAGTGGAGACACAGCAATAGTAATTTACCTGCTGCTGTCATTTCACAGTGTATGATGTTGTTATGTCTCTCAACATTTAAGCAATAAGGTATGACCAGGGGTTACGTGTGATCTGTTAATCCACCCCCTACTGGTGTAATGTGGCTGGGTGCAACTGAGTACCATATTGCCCACAGGGGTAACTGACTGTTAATACATATAAGTCTGTATTGGTAATATAAAAAATGTTTCCAAAACAAAACTGTTAAAAGTATCCTCTATGAATGTTTTCCTCATTTAGAGGAGAGTTTTTAATAAATAGCTCCTACAGCAGCAGTTTAAGAATGCTGGTTGAAAATCAGAATACATCATTTCACACATTCAGCTGTGCCACAGGATGGAATGCTGACAGGAAGAAGCAATGTGCCATGGCAGATCAGGCTGTACATGACAGTATAACATGGATTGATGTATGGTTGGTGGAATCCTAGAGCCAATCAGATTGCAGCATTCTGAGAGCCTTTTATAATATATATAGTTTGAGTATGTTAAATGAGTGCCATTGCACTGGTCTTACAGTGTTGTAGTTGTCACAGTATGGTATGTGTGAAACAACAAAAAGGCAGTGGTGCTGTTCAATGTATATGGTTCTTTACTGGTATGTCAGGAAATAGGGATTGTTTTGAATCTTAGCAGATATGGGTGGTGATTAGTATATAGGCTACCATGAATACAATAAATTATCATACTATTTTACTTTCATTCGGTTTTTAGCAGTCTTCCACATTTTATTAAGATGTATTTCTAGTGTGTACTGGATTCTTGCAATGTGTGATTTCATCTGTTTAACATCACTTTGATATACTTCTTGAACACTTCAGCGTAGTGAACACGGTGGAATGTGCAAGTGTGTCCAATCTCATATTATGCAGTAGCTCACCCCTGAGACTACTGGATAACATGGTGGTGGCACACCATAGTGTAGCAACAGTTGTTGTTACTGTTGGGGTGGCTGAGAATCCTTTCTTGGCCTGTATAATGTTACTTTATGAGGTTGTTTCTGCTATGTTGAAGGACATGTCATCTTTAATTTAATAAGTATTATATGGAATTCATTTAAGAAATGATTAATATTGTTAGATGATACTAATGTAGATATTTGTTTCTGTTTGTATTTCAGAACTAGGACAATCCTAAAATCAGATAATGAGGCAGTGGACCCTACGAGGAGGGTGCACTGCTTGAGGCAATCCAGGCTAGAGGTAATGTGAAGGTGTTGATCAGGAGTATGAACCGAAACTGGATTCAAGGGGGCGCATAAATAGCTATCTGCATGGTTTTTAATGTTAAAAATAAGACTATTGTGCAGCTAAGCGGAAGAGGAAGCTGTTACAGCGCCAGCGTTTTGTTTAAAACAGCGTGAGGGGATGACGGACAATGATCGTGCTGGTACTACCTCGCATGTGGGCTAGGGGAAGCTGGCAAGCCAGCCGCGGGGAGCTCCATACCCACTGTAGTAAATCAAACCAGCTTTTCATAATGGATGTTAGCATAATCAGGTGTAACAATAATTGTATGCTGCATGATTAGCTTAATAGAACGCGAGCAGGAATAATGTTAATGTTGTGCAAATCACCGTTTACACAAGGTAGTGTAGCATGAGGCAGTACAGTGCCGCAGTGCTCCCCCTGATTGATTAGGCCATTAATATAAAACTGAGACTGCTATTAGTAATCCATACCAATATTTTGTTAATAGTGTGAACATTGTTTTGCCTGTGATTAGTGCCACATATATGTTAATCAAAGATTGACATCGCGTTACTAGCATGTTTAACTACCAATCAGAAAGCTGTATCTCACACCCTTTAAAATACTTAATATTATATGTAAGGATGCACTATGAAAACATACCTGAATTCTTCCATTTATTTACAATGCTGTTCAGTCACAAACCACAGCTTGCTAAGATAACCATGCCAGGGTGGGTGGTATTGAGCTATACTGGACCTTCCAGGAGCTATAAGGCCCTCCGTTGGGCCTCATTACACCCCTGAAGGTCTGATATGAAACAATGCCGCCCACCCTGTCAGATATTATTAACTTACATAAACCACCCTCTCCTCATGAACATATCCTAGTGGTCCAGTGGACGCGCGAAATCCAAAGGGCAGTAAGTGTAATAAACCCACCCCCTCCTCGGCGTATACCTGGTGGTCAGTGGGCGAATACCCAACTAGACAGAGAGACATGTACAAATGCTACCATATCAATACTGTTGCTGTTCCACCAGTTACAGACTATGTAGATAATGGTGTGCTGTGCCTCCACACACAAAAATACAATTGTTATTGGAATATGTGACCATAATGCTTGTGGGCTGTAGCAATGAGAAGCAATGTTATGTATGTCAGGAGCATTTACTGTTGTTGACAAGTTTGTCAAAACTGTACTGTGATTCACATCTAATACTTACATTTTTTTTTGTTTGCTTTATGCTAGAACACGGAGGTCTCCCAGCTTCTCGAGGTAGTACCAGCACAGACTGAAGCTGTGGGGTGGTCAGTCGGACACAGAAAGTGTCATTGTGATTGACTCCGATGATAAGAGTTTATTATTACAAATCTGTAATGGTGTTTACAAATAAGAAATGAGGGTTTCTTCTGACACAAAGGGTGGAATATTAAAACTGTGCCATTCATAGGTGCAAGAAGCCATTGCACTAGCAAAATGGTTATGAGGTGTGTCGAGGCAATATTCAAAGGTTGTGTATTAGGCAACTCCTTTGAAATATCACCCAGCCACCAGCCACTGTGCAGCAATAGAACTTATCACCACATAAGATTGACGAAATTAGACATTCAACTAGGTGGCATAAAGTACCATTGTGCCTTGCGCAAAACTGTGATATTCAAAAGGTGACATGCAAATGGGGCAATAATTCATGCAAGGTGCAGGGGGGCATTTGCATCTGATAATGGCATGATTTGCATGCCATTAGCATGTAGGTGCGCCGATCTCCGAGGACTTGCACCTGGCACCCTGAATGGCTGCAGCTATTGGGGAATGACACCCCCTACACCCCGATCATGGACAAAACAGTGTAGAATACCCCCCACCAACCCTCACTGGGCCAATTGCGGTCATGGTTCAATTCCCCCCCACAGCCCGATAGCGGGCAGCAATGTAGCCCCCTGAATGTATCCAATTAGGTCAGTGAACCCGAAAGAACCAGTCACAGGCAGTAAATTAATAGCCCCTCCCTCCTCCTGAACATATCCCTGTTGGTACAGTGGACGAAAAGCCTGATTGCAGGTAGTAGTTTAACCCCTCGAACATGGTGGTGGCTACTGCTTATCACCCACCCTCCACCCTTCATGCCATCCGCTCCCCGGCAGCTGGTGGGCGGTATCACATGACCACGCCTGCCACCCCGCCGCCCACTGGTGATTGCCCAGTAGGGCTGCAGGTGCAGTAGTGTGAAGAAGAGCCAATGGGCATGCAGCCAAGACCGTACATGACGGTCCAGATTATTGAATGATGAATTCATTCACAAATCTGGACTGTCATGTACAGTAACTGCATGCCGGCTGGTTCTTACTCTGCACCAATCGGTGTGCAGCCCTGCTGGGCGGTCGGTCAGTGGGCGGCAGGTGGATGGGATGCTGCTGCTCACTACTGCCTGCAGGGGGGGAGCAGGGTGGTGGTGGTGGGTGGGTGGGTGACAGGGGGAGACACTAGCCACCAGGGCTATGTTCAGGAGGATGACACCACTGCCAGCAATTAGGCATTTCAATGCACTGGAGCACCAGGGGATACATTCAGAGAGCTTACTTACTGCCCCAAGAATCGGGCATTTTGGGTCCACTGGAACACCAGGGATACATTTGGGGTGATGAATCTCTAATGCCCGCTGGGATTAAGCATTTCCTTCTCACTGGACCACCAGGGATACATTCAGGGGGGGACCCACATTGCTGTCTGTGGATCGCCATTTCGCTACAGTGGACCACTAGGGATATGTTTGGGGGGTGAGCCACATTGCTGCCCATGATCTGGCTGGTGTTGGGGGAAGTACACTATGCCCGCGGTTGGGCCAGTGGGGGTGGTGGTGGGATTTACAGTATGCTGCCAGCGATCGGGCTGCAGGGTGGGCACAGGGACTGGGTTGGGGGCCAGGCAGAGGTGGCAGCTGCTGTGTTGCACCCTGCAATGCAGCAGCTCAGCTGTGGGTGGTGTCGACTTAGGGCTTTTTTTTTGCCTCCAAGTCATGCAGGCGCAGGTTGGGGGTTGTGCCTACACAACTCTGCACAGCTCCCCTGAATATCGGGCTGTGGAGTTCATGCATGCTTCCTCCCCTTCCAGTTGAGCATGCATTCATTTGCATTGCGCTGTTGCTCAGCCTGTTTTCAGTGGTGCAGCTGTCTCCTACTGAATATCGCAGAATGGCGCAATTTCAGAGTTGCAGATGTGCAACCCTATTGCGCATGGTGCAACCCTTTTGAATATCCCACCCAAAATATTTTAAAAAGGTGTTAACCAACTGTAGTGAATCTGCAGTGGCAGCATGGCACAAGATCCTGTATTAGCATAACAAACTGGTATTACTAGACATGTGACTGGGACACTATTCTTCATGAATGTGACAATGGATGTATGTCACATGTACATGTGGTGTTGTGGGAGGGGGGATGTCTTCTCCTCTGCTACTTTTGGTGATGGACTTTTATGTACAATGATAGATAGCCAATTGTAATGTTGTAGGTGTCTCACTGGTATTCAATGGTATGCTGCTTAATTATCTGTTGCTAATTACGACATGTCCCTAGATCTTATTCACTTAGTATTTCTATATCTGCTGCCAATGTTTCATTTTTATAATTGTTATACTTATTACTTGACAGCATAGAGTATCTACATGTTTGTTAGTGTGTTGTAATACCCTGTAGGGGTAATATGCTTAATAACACATAAACGACTGCCATATTCAGCTAGAGGGTCATTGACTGAAGAGTAACATTATAGTAATGTTTGTGTTCTTCTTCTTATTATAATAACACACATTTTAAAACTGTTTAACAAACACATTGTCATATAGTTAGGTGTACATGTGTGTTAATTGAAGGTACATGTAATGTTTTTAGGATGTTTCTGTGTAACAAATATGCATTATGAGAATGTTATAACTATTGCCATTGATGGGTAGGCAGTGCTTGTTCTGCACTGCATACTACCAATAATAGATTTCTGAGTTTTCTTTCAGAGAAAACGTTATTGAAGAAACAGTGTTAGGGAAGCACCAGGAAAAAAAATGGATTTCTTATATTAAGTGTTCTGGATTGGATGGACATTAGTCTTGGAAAAAGATATACACATGGTGTCATTATTTCAACTTTGCGTGACTTTTTGCAGATGAGAAGACTTGTTATATGCATGTAATACTGACTTAAGAACATACATCTAGATGGAGAGACAGCTGTTTTTGTAAAGAAATATTTGTTCATATGATAGTTGTATGAATGATATAGTATTAGAAATTGATGCTTTAAAGAAAAAGTCTTTTATCTTGATATTTAATCTATTAATGTGATCATTTTTACTTCTTTGCTTTAATAGAGCCCGGCTGCTGCTGCTGTTGAACAAGTGGAGGTGAAGTAGAAGCCGGCGCCAGCCCACCGCGTAAGTGAAATCTGTTGTTGCTATTATCTGCATGCTTGACAAGTACCATATGGTTGTCAACATTCGTGGTGATTAATGCTCCTGTTGATAACTACACCTTGCTGTTTCACTGTGTGACAGGGGGAGTGCACTGTCTGTTGGCATACTTAGTCCAAATGTTGAATTGTGTGGTGTGTGCACAATACACCTTCGGTGCCGAGCCAGTACCACTTTCTTTTGTTTGTTGTGGGGGGCCCAATGACTGTTGACATTATTGACTTTATATGTGCTGTGACCTTGCAAGGGTGGCAATGTGTTGATGACTGCACATACCCAATCCACCCAAAAACAGGACATGGTGGGAGAATATTCTAGTGACCTAAATGGTGTGCAATGCAGAAAGTGTCCAATTATTGATTTTTTTGGTTTTTTCTCAATGTACAAGTTCAAAATGTGCCTTGTAGTCTTCATGACCCACTTTTCCCAGTTAAACTCAATTGCTGTGCAGTGTGTCTGTATTCAGCCTTGCCAACCTCATACTTACCTGTACAGTGCAGTGTGATGCTGTTCAGTGCACTGTCACACATATGTGTATTTTTAAAAGGTGATCATGAAGTGAGGGAATGTTGATAAAAGTAATGAAACAGTGAATAATGGGACTGTTTGTGTGTCACACTATGAATATCGCACATTTATATATAGCACTATGGAAGTTGTCTCACCACATGTAAAATGCAGTAGTATGACTACTTGCAGTGATGAAAATTCCACTACATCACACGCTGCCTATTACTGGGTTGGGTGCTATTACAACAAGTTCTTGAGTAGTGAAACTGTGTTCAATATTGGCCCACAGACATTCGATTGCTACATTATTCAATGCTGCATGGTCTTGCGACACACAGTGTCACACTTTTTATGCTCACCTATACTGGCAAATTGTGTTTTCATAGTTTTCAATATGATGCTGTGGTTGCTGAGCGAAATCACTTTTGGTACAGTGTGAGGACATAACAGTGAGACTGTATGTGAGGAAAGGTGGTAATATGTCTATTTAAAACATTTGTTGTGAGATGAGTATTACATTATATGATTGCAATCAGGTATTAGATATTTCCCATGCACTATAGTAGGTGTGAAAATGTTGTATATTTATATACAAAATGTTTAACACTGTAATATACTTTTTAAACTCTAATGTACTGTACAGCTTTTTTTTTCTCACAGCAGTATGAAAAACATCTTTTCCTGCCCTGCTATATCTAACAGCCAGAGGGACACGCTAATGCCTGTTAGTCTCTGCAGGGTGCGAGTGCTTTCGCATCAGTAATAAACTTTATTACTATTACACTATCAATGTTAATGATAGCAAATCAATAATTCTAATTGATTATTGTTAATTTCATATAATAGAATGTTACTGTGTGAACTGCTGTGCTTTACTGGGAGGGGTGGGTGCAGGAGGAGACAGCAGACACACAATAACATTACAATGGGACTGTTTCTCTAGTCACTGTGCCTGAGCATCGAGAAATTGAATTTAAAAATACTTTTTAAGACTTTTTGTAAACATTTTTCTTCTGTTAGTACCAACAAGACATTGTATAATAGCAATAATGTACTTTGGAGTGTGTGTTGCGCTGGGATACTGTAACTTTTGGGGTGATTAGTTGCACTTGGCCTGTGGCCTCTTGTCTAATGACCCCAGGTGTGACGTTATCCCAGCACAACACTTACCTTGGAGTGCATTATTGCTTAAATGTCAGATTCTACATTGAAGAACCTTATTACTGATGTGCCACTTTGGTTTGAAGATTCTTACCCTGTGGCAGTGCAAAAGCACAGTGATCTAGATATTGTGGGCATCCAACGGTACATCAATGAATTAAATGTGTTTGTTTTGACTAGATTTTCCCATACTGCAGTTTAAGTTTTAGGTTAGTTGTCTGAATGTCTTATTGTTATGCTACCTAGAAATCTGTCATTTATGTTTTTTTATGTACTTGAAGATCTTTGGCATGCTTGTGGAGGCGGATGTCATTTCAGTGACTTAATTATTTGCAATAGTGACGTGTGTTGAGGGGCTGAAATACGGCTGAAAAGCTGTTTGCTTTCAAACTATCATTAAAGTGATCATTTTTGTGTACACATGAAAAGTATATGATGATAGTGTTAATGTCAAGGTAGTTTGTTTTTTATTGCAGAGATGACTAGACATTATAGGCAGACATGGTGAAGTAAAAATTCTCACACTTGATGAGGATCTATTTCAATTCTATGGTATAATAGTGTTGATAATGTAAAAGTATGTACATACTGAATATTTATGACTACTGAAAAAAAATAAGAGTAGCATTGTAAGCCACATCTAACTATGCGTTTTTTTATGTTGTCAGCTCATTAGATTATATAGATAATAAAGTATGACAGAGACAGAAATAAGATAGCTAAATAGTTTAGCATCATACTTAAAACTATTTTCATAACTTTGAAATGAATGCATTTGTGATATTGCAGTAGATAAGAAATATTTGAAGTTAAATATTTGAAAGTCATAACTGTTTAATTTGTGTTGTATATTCATCATTACTTTTTTAAAAATCTTTGTAGGCGCCAGCGACTGCTGAAAATGCACAGCCACTGCGCTGCATACAGGTGACCGGCAGCAGGGTTGGCAGTCTGCATGAGGAAAACAGGGTGATCCTTGAGAAGCTGGACAGAATCCAGTCTCTCTTGGATGCACAACAGCGGACTGTCAACCTCGTGTTCGAGCCAGTTGTAGTAGTGGCTAGACGTGTGCTGTGGCCAGTAGCAGTGCTTCACCTCCACCAGCACCATCTGTTCCTGGAGATTCCCTGGGCCAAACTGACCACCCTTCATAGTAGTCCGGTATCTCCTCCAGAGGGTTCAACAGCTTCCACTTCCTTTGCGCCTCCACATTGAATCCAGTTTCCAGCCTGGATTGCCTCAAGCAGTGCATACATCTCTCGCAAGTGTTGCACAAAACTCAAAAAAAATTATCTAGTATTTTTTTATATTTTTTTATTTATGTAAAGAACAACTTATTTTTATTAAATATTTATTTTTGTGTATGAGGCAATACACACTTTTATAACTGCTTTTTTTGGTGTATACATATTATGTTTGCAGATATATATTTTGTATTCATAAAAAGAACAATATTTTTGTTTGTCATTTTTTATATCTAAAATATTTTTATAGTAAAAAAAGTGAAATTATACTCTCTTGTGTTTGATGTGTTATTGTGTACTGGAGATGTTGCTTGAAAATAGTATTAATAAGATTTATACAACTGTGATTTTCTCATTTGCTGAAAGATCATACCACACTATTGTGGTATTGCAGTTGGGATTCTCCATAGAAGTAACTTAGATGTGTGACAATGCTACCTTTCACTATTTGTGGCACACTGTTGTTGTTTTATACACCTTGTGCGACAGAATGTGTGTATGTGTGTCATGATGAAGATGAGTATGTGCTTGCATGTACAACAGTGAAATGTCTGTGTTGGCATACCTATAACAAAGTTATGTATTCAGTACCAGCAAACCTCTTCCACCTCTCTTCACATGATTGGTGCTACCACCTCAGTTGGTAGTACAAGAATGTCTATCAAATGTCAACCTAGTACAGTAACATATCCATTGGTTCAGTACATAAACTTATGGTGTTCATGTCAAGTCATATTGTCGTTTACTTATGTACATCTTTTTCTTTACATATGTGCTGACAAAGAAAAAGAGTAAGACACTCTTACATAAAAAATATTACATGGAATAACAATGACAAATTACAATTTATAAAGTTATAAAAAACAATATGATTCACAGTGAGCCACTGTTACTGTTAATAATAGTAAATGTAACTACAAGAGTTGAAGTATTCCTGATATTGGAACTTTTTTAATGTATATGCAGTATTCTTACAACTATAAATCATGTACTATAGTGAGTAATAGTTCTTAAAAAGACAGGATATTCATGGCAAAAAACTCCATTTAATGCATTAGTTAGGGTTGTTCCACAGCGACAAAAGTGAGGATATTCGCTGTTAGGGTTGAAAACCCTAACTCCGAATTCACCCCCACCAGCACACACACACACACACACACACACACACACACACACACACACACACACACACACACACACAGACACACACATATGCAAGTATGGGGGAGGACCAAGTCAACACAACCGATGACAGACATCCAGCAGCAAGTGACAGAAAAAACAAACAATTGTCTAAATGTACTACGAGACATTCCCACCCACCTGACCAGGTACTGCATGCTCAGTGGAGATCAACAGCAAAACTGAGGCCATGTACACCAAACGTATACATCCCTGATTGCAGCTGCACACAACGTACCACACTAAGTAGTTGCATGGCCTTACCTACCGATGCCCCACACCACACCAGAACTGGTACTGTGCCGTTAGTCAATATAAATGCTGAAGGTGCATGATGACAGTTGTAGAAAGGTTTTAACACTAGTGAGTATACATTAATTAAGAGAAGTACATAAATTAACTACAAGACACTAGCATGCCTAAGATACAAGTAGTGTTACATTTAGTAGGTGATTTACATAGTAGTACATTTACTGCAATGGTTTACTCAAGATAGAGAGGCTGATGTAAACGTATGGAAAAGCATTGCCTGTTCAACATTGTGAAATTCGTACTGCCAGTATCAGATGCATTCTTACTGATGAAGGTGTACTGCTGATGTACATACATCGACCTTCAGTGTGTTTCTATACTAAAGATGCAGTAAGTATTATTTGTAAGAAACAGTGTAATTGCATGGATCAGGCCAAGCAACTTCTAAATATCATAACACTAATGAGCCAACAATGATGTACCTGTATCGGAGATGTATATAGGATAGATTTTCCTGTAGGCACTTACTGAGTACGTTGCACCTGATAAAGACAATCTCATTGCATCTGTGATGACTAACTTATTCAAATAGTAATACATTTACTGTTGTTGCAATGAGTGATCTATCCCATTTATGGACACAGTGTAATTTTTTTTTAAGAGTTGTTTCATACTCAGGCTGTATGCCTAGTGTTTGGGTTTGCCACACTTCTGTCACTGATGCTATCAAAGTGATAACTATCTTAATTGTGGCACAACAGGAATCAAGTAGGTATAGTGTAGATATAAACAGAATGTCTTTTAGTATTGATTTAACTCACAATGGGGTAAGTGTACTAGGACAGCAGGGGTTATTCTCTATCACTGACTCTGTCAGTTATAATCACACTAAGGTTTCGATGACTGTAATGATCAAGTTACACTGTTCATCTTCATGAGTTCATTTTCACAGCCATTCTCCGGTAATTAGACAGTGTATGGTGTAACTGGGTGGGACACTGTGTTGCAAAGCTGCTGCAGTGCCTAGCAGAGGGAGAGTATCTACTCATAAAGACAATTAAGCAATAAGGCATGACCAACAGTTAAGTTAAATGGTCTGTTAATCACCCTGTAGGGGTTTAATGTTGAATGAGGCATAGCCAAGTGCCACATGTCGCTAGACAGTGATAAACTGACCATTAACATAATACCTGGGAGTGGCTTATTGCTATCATAATAAAACTGCTTTTTAAAAAACATTAAAGCATGTTCATCATATGGTTAGGCTCTACATTTATGTTAATAAAAACTAAACATAAGGCTGTTACAATGTTTACAGTCAATTAGAAAGCTGCATTTCTCAAACCCTTGTTATAATCAGAGATATTATATCTGTACAACTCCCCTGAACTCTATTGCTCAGGTGGCCCACCACATGTGGTGTGGTCTGGTGTGGGGCAGCGGTAGGTAAGGCCATGCAACTACTAAGTGTGGTACGTTGTGTGCAGCTGCAATCAGGGATGTGTACGTTTGGTATACATGGCCTCAGTTTTGCTGTTGATCTCCACTGAGCATGCAGTACCTGGTCAGGTGGGTGGGAATGTCTCGTAGTATATTTAGACAATTGTTTGTTATTTCTGTCACCTGCTGCTGGATGTCTGTCACTGGTTGTGTTGACTTGGTCCTCCCCCATACTTGCATGTGTGTGTGTCTGTGTGTGTGTGGTGCTGGTGGGGGTGAATTCGGAGTTAGGGTTTTCAACCCTAACAGCGAATTTCCTCACTTTTGTCGCTGTGGAACAACCCTAACTAATGCATTAAACAGAGTTTTTTTGCCATGAATATATATATATATATATTATAGGGGCACGTTAAAATTAGCCCTGGTAGTCTAGTGGTCCCCCTCCCCCCATTTTCCAATCGCCATCACCATATTTTATTGAGTGTGGGATTTTTTCCCATTGGTAGTGCAGTAGTCCCACTGCCCTCCCTCATTGTCAGATCACCCTCCAATGCAGGCATTTATTTATTTATTTAAAATTTGATAACTGGAAAAGGCACACTGAGCCGAGGCTCATTTCCAGGTGTGACATGGGCAGTGAATAAGGAGGAGGAATAACAAATGTTTTGCAGTGAATATCAAGCACAATGCAAACATTGGAAGCAGTATAGCACAGTGGTTTAAGACTCTGAGCTGCAAATCTGGTGACATCCAGCAGACCAGATCTGGGTTTAAATCCCACAGCTTCCACTTGCACACTGTGTGACCCTGAGCAAGTCACTTAACTTCCCTGTGCTCCCAGGTCACATTTGTAATAAAGCTTTCAGCTTAGTGTGCTACTCCTGGTTAAACAAATAAAAAAAAAAAATTATTACAGAAAAATGTCTGACCAATGAAAACAGGTGTTTATGTTGCTGGTGTTTAGTGGCACCCCCAGTTTGTTTCTATGTCACATATTTTATTATGTTTTTTGTTCTTTTTACTCATTGGTAGTCTAGTGTTTCCTCCCCATTGCCCAATTACCCCCCAATGTATAGTTGTTTATGTCCCTGGTATTTAGTGGCACACCCCAGTCCATTCCTGCAAAAAAAAAAAAAATTCCTTGATGTTTTTTAGCTTTCAGGTGCTGTAAAAAAATGGTCCCCCGCCGATCAGCCACCACTCCACATCCCCAGTACACCCCCACATACTCTCACTCACCTAAACAGGTCTCAGAATTGAGATCCACCCTCCCAGTTGAAGACACATCTTGCTGCTGGAACCGGCGACTGCAATATGAGAAACTAAGGTAAATGCAGTTCAATGTATTTCAATGGGGGTTTCAACTTTAATGCATGACTCAGACATTTTTTGACATATTGACTCCAAATTTTCAACATGGTATTTTGGGGGATTTAGGTGATTTGAGCAAGGGAAAATGAGCGATGACAAAATGAGCGAGTGCACATTGGCAAATACCAAAATGGCGACATGCACTACATCGAGGACCAAAAACAGCAACAGTCCTTAACATTCTCTAGGGGATTATATGTACTTATTATTTTATATGAGGGGCTATGCCCCTTCCCGCACCCACCATAAGTATTATAATCAACTCTTGGGAGGCCTGACAGAGGGGTACAGGGGAAAACTCAGGAGGTGGCTGCTGAAAGGGGAGAATCAAGTCATCAGGGGGAGAACATTGGGGGGATAACAACCTGTGGACAGGGGGAGCCACAGCCAGCAGGGTGGGGAGTACAAAGTCGGGAGGTTGGGGGAACATGAGGAAAAACCCTAAAGCACACAAACAACATCAAAAAACATTCCCACCCACCTAGCTAGGTCTGAACCCAGGTTCTCCCACCCCAGCGGCAGTGACTGCTAACACAAGAACAAATGGCCAGTTGAGAACTGCCTGGCCAAACAACCTGCTATACCCTCATTCACTTCTGTAGCTCCATATCACAATCGCTCTATTCTTTCTCTTGCTGTACTTTCACACTCACTATTATTACAGGTGCTCAAACTGAGTCACTCAATTTGACTTGCCCATATTATGTGATACCCTTTTGGGGACCCCACCTCATGACCAATATGACTGTCATTACACATGATTGGTTGGCAAATTCACTTTTTGGGTGGGATTTGACAAGTTTTCCTGACATTGTTCATGAGGTGGGGTCATAAGAAGGCTATGCTGAAAATTTGGGGTCAAAATATGTAAATATGGCAAAGTTATGACCATTCATTGTCATTTTCGTTACGCATGCTTGTAACTTCATAAATGTTGCATATTTTAATCCCAAATTTTCAACAAAGACTTCTTATTACCCCACCTCATATATGTCACAGCTATCATTTTTCAAACCCTGGTCAAAATGTCTTTTTGGACTTGTGGAGAGGAATAGCATTACAGTTGCACGTGATTACGTTTTGGCAGGGATTCAAAAATTTTCAGTACCGAGTATATGAGTTGGGGTAATAAGATGTTTATGCTGACAGTTTGGTCACTGTTTTCCTATAAATGGAAGCATTGTGCCCTTCCACATTTGTGCATTTATGGAGGGATGGGAGCACGTGGCCCAAAGGGCCCAGCGCTTCCTCAGGCAAATAAGGATATGATTACACTATCTCAAAAAGTAAGGAAATTCATTACAGAAAAACTACATTAATGCATCCGTTAGGGTTGATATTAAAGCATCAAAAGTTGGGAAATGTGACATTAGAGATTTTCAACCCTAATTCCTTACCCCCATCACCGAGCCGCAAAAGGACAAGACCACACAATCAACCACAGACAGCCATCATCAGATAAGACAAAAAACATACAATGGTTGTCACTGCAGACAGAAATCCAAATTACTGGTGTATGTCTGGAACATCCTCCCAGCATATGTGGTGGGGGAAAAAATGGTAACGGGATTCAAGAATTCATGGGGTAGACATAAGGGAACTTTGGTGATAAGGAAAGGAGGGGGAGCTAGAGATCAAGTAGGGTCTGTGGTGTTACAGTAGGTAGGAATATGGCAGACTAGGAGGACAAAGCAGTCCTTTCAGCCTCTCTGTAGTCTCACATAACCATGGACAATGTAAAACATACACAGAATTGCTGGGCCTGCACTTCTACAGCTGCAGCTGCAGATGTAAGACATACCCATCAACCTGTACTAACAAGTTAATACATTTTTTTGAACCAGTTAGTAAGGCCTTAGAGGAAGGCTTACCTGTTGTTATTATTTTACTGGATTACAAAAAGGCCTTTGACACAGTTTCACATAAGATATTGTATGAACAGCTTCAAAAATTTGCTATACATCCATTAATTATACAATGGATATACTCTTGGCTAGATAATAGAAGACAAAGAGTAATCTTAAGGGGATCCAAATCAGATTGGGGAATTGTTAGCAGTGGAGTTCCACACAGGTTAGTACTGGGACCAATATTATTTAACATCATGATCTCAGGTATGCAAGCTGCAGATAGTATCTGGTTACAGAAATACGCAGATGACAGTAAACTTGGTGGAATTGTAAATGATGCTAGATCCATCAACTTACTACAAAATAATCTTAATAATCTTTACTCGTGGGCCATTGACCATGAATTTAACTTCAACATTGCAAAATGCAAAGTGATGCATCTTGGAACTAATAACACCCTTGTGAATTACCATATTAATGGTATAAAACTTGAAATAACAACTTCAGAAAAGGATCTAGGGGTGGCTATCACAAATAATTTGAAATTTGATCAACATACAAATGTCATTGCAAAAAAATGTAATGGAATACTTAGATGCATTCTGAAAAATATAAAAAGTCGTGAAGCCAAGGTCCTGATACCACTTTATACCTCATTGGTGAGATCACATATAGAGTATGGTGTCCCTTTTTGTACACCTACCACAATTGGTAATTTAAAAACATATGAATCAATACAGTGTATAATGACTAAGTCTATAACCAAGGTAGTACATCTGGACTATGGGAATAGACTTAAAGGTTTGGGGCTATTTTCCCAGGAATACAGGTTTCTAAGGGGGGACATGTGTTGGGCCCATAAATCTTGTAATGATGATTTACTCTTAGAAACAAACTGTTTAACAAAATATACCTCAATTAAAAGTACTATGTCACATAATCTTAAGCTGCAAGCTGAAACCTGCAAAACAACATGGAAGAAACAATTTGTAACTCAAAGAGTTCCAATTATGTGGTACTCCTTGCCACAACATGTAGTCTTAAGGAAGAGTATTGATTGATTTAAATATGAATCAGATTTTTTTATGGAAGATAAGAAATATCAATTCCATCAATAGATTTGATAGCGAGTTCAACTATGGGTTCGTCCCTCGAACTCATACACACCTATGAACCTATGAACCTCTGGTTGCAGATGCGCAGATACCACAAAATCCACGATACGAAAAGTGCAGCATTACTTCTGTCTGCAAGAGCGAAGTCCCCTGAGGATCCTATGTCTCTTCCAAGGTTTTCTATATGCAAGGGGCCTACTCTTCTGGAGCCAGAAGTTGGTGTATGTCTTACACCTCTGGCTGAAAAGACACAGGACCTCTTTGCTACAGGAAGGCTGTCCCTATAGGGAGACTTCATCAGAAGTCATAGCAGTAGGTGACTTTAACATAAACTGGTTGTGCCCCAAGGCTACACCTTTCAAGGACACCATCACAGCCATGAATCTCACCCAAGTAGTCTCTTCCCCCACATGTCTAAACCCAAAATCTGGATCATCCGCTTTCCTAGATCTAATCCTCACAACCCACCCAGACAGATTCTCAAGAGTTGCTGTCTTCCCAGACACTGTAAGTGACCACTCTCCCATAATCTGCAGTTAAGTAAGTAAGCATTTTATTGATCAGCATAAAGTCATATACAATATAGGAATTTTAACACCAAAATCTGCAGTTGGTCCTACATGGTCATCAAGCCCCCCCCCCAAACTCATTTATCAGAGTCATCTAAAGAAGGGCTCACTAGATTGCTTCAAGGACTTCCTCTTACACTGTGATTGGTCACCTATTGATACCACTAGGTCAGTTGACAGTGCCCTCTTCCACTTCATTACCTGCTTCAATGCCACCTGAGACCACTTCACCCCTTTTACTAAACTGGCAGTCAAAGGCCCCAATACCCCCTGGTAACACCAGCCCTTCTTAACTTCATGCACCTCTGTGATAACTTATGGCATAAGGCCCTCGAATCTGGCCATCCCACTGACAGGCAGCAGTATACAGCTGCCAGGAATAAATGTACCTGGAAGATTCACAAAGTGAAGGCAAATCATTTTCAGGAAGCCCTCTCTTCATCCTGGGGTTCTGGGTGTAAGTTTTGGGAAAACGTTAAAGTACTTAATGGAAAAATGGCGTCCCCCCCACCATCACAAATTGACATTAATGGTACCACCTCACAGGACCCTATGTCCATAGCTAACATCTTAAACTCCTGCTTCTCAGACCTTAGTAGCATCCTCCCATCTAATTTCTTTAACCTCCCCCCACCAAGTCACCTCTCCTCCCCAACCCCTACTGATACCCTGCTCTTCTGATTCAGGACTATTTCCCCTCAAGATGCCAAACCCTACTTATCTAGAATCCTAGGTAAGTCCCGGCATAGTGGGGACACTTTGGACCTAAACCTCCTTCACCTGGCTCTGGATACAGTCCTTATTCCTCTTACAAAAATTCTTAACCCCTCTCTCGGTCATGGCAAGTTCCCCTCCCAATGGAAAGTGGGTGTCATCACGCCTATCCTCAAAAGAGAGGACCGCACCTCTTCAAATAACTACCACTCCATCTCTATTCTTTCCTCCTTCTCCAAGGCCCTGGAGAAAATTCACTCAGACCAGCTTACTGACTACCTAGCTAAATATAATCTCTTTTGCAAAGAACAACATGGATTCAGGAAGGGGCACAGCACCTCAACTGCACTGCTGGAATACATCGCCTTCCTACACAAAGCCCTAGATTATGGACACCTAGTCGAGTCTGTGTACATAGACCTGACTAAGGCGTTTGACACAGTCAATCACCCTCTCCTTCTAGAGTCTCTACTTGCTCTGGGTCTTGTTTCCAAACCCATCTCCTGGTTTGAGAGCTACCTAAGTAGTAGATCACAGCGTGTTAAAATAAACTCCATTCTATCTGACATTCTGCCAGTTTGCTATGGCATCCCCCAGGGATCCATACTAGGGCCACTTCTCTTTGGCCTCTTTCTAAATTCTCACCCAAAAGCATGTTCTGTCCAAATGCTTCTATATACGGATGATGCAGTTATCTTCTGCAGTCACCATGACCCCCCTTCAGCTTGCCCTCCAGAGTCTTCCCTCTGAAACTGAAACTGAAACATGGTTCTCCACCAATAAACTGGTGCTAAATTACAAAAAAAACAAAGTCTGTGGTCTTCACTCTACATCAACACAAATACAGGGGTACCCCACTGTGCATACTTAACTGTAAAAACTCACAGCTAGAACAAGTGACTTCCTTTAAATATCTGGGTGTTATGCTTGACTCCTCATTAAACTGTTATGAACATATCCGTCATCTTAGCTCTACCGCAAATGCCAGAATTGATCTCCTTTACAGGAACAAATGGTGTATGCCTCCTGCAGCCCTCCGTCTAGCAATTACCTCCTCTGTCCTTTCCCTATTGGATTATGGGATCATCTTCTATGGCTTGGCAGACAATACTGCACTTCACAGAATTAAAGTCACCCTGAATAGGGCCTGTCATCTTGTCACAGAGTGTAATAGGATGACTCACACCTGTAACCTTTATTGGCTCTCCAACTGGCTCAACTTTGAGGGACAGCTGAAATATCACACCTGCCTCCTTGCCAGGAAGATTGTTAATGTTCACTCCCCCACCAGGCTCCTTAACCACATTCAATATGCACCATGCACAAGGAATACTAGAAGCTCAGCCAAAGCCACATTGCTTGTGCCGTTCTGCAGAATGGCCTTGGGGCAATGTGCCTTCCACTATAGGGCTCCACTCTGGCTAAATGATCGGTCCCCGATACCTCATCTGTCCAGAACCTTGGTTGTTTCAAACAAAAACTCAGAGAGCAACTACTCACCACCAGTACCTGTGACTGCCCCTGAGCTTATCCACTGGCGTAGTCACCCCTCTTTTACTGGCGTGCCAAGCCAAACCTCTGTGCCTTCTGCCCCCCTTCCTCCTCTCTCCTCTCCCTCAACTCTGATTGATTCTTCTGATGTACTGTGCCTTTATCATAAGTATCTGTTTCATTGACTTAGGAAACCTTGTATCATCCTTGAAATGTGAATATAAGCAATAGCTTAATTTGCTTGAAACCCTTCTACCGTGAATGGCTCTGGGTTGTTTTACCCTCCGCATTCATTTGTAATACCTTCATTGTATTGTCCATTTCTTTTGTTTTGTACTTCCATGAAGTGGAGCCTTTGCAAAGGAGTCCCTGACTCAAAGGTTTGTAATTCCGATCTCTCAATAAATAATTAAATAAAATAAACAAAGAAAATAACTCTTGTAATTTGCATATAATTGGTTTGTATCTGGCTGGGGGGGGGTCTGTGCTTCTGTATACAGAAGCAGTGTGGTGATTTAAGTATAGAAACACATATAGAATCTGATGGCAGATAAGGACTGCTTTATCCACTTAGTCTACCATTTTCCTACCTACTGTAACACTGTAGACCCTACTTGATCTTCGGCTGCCCCCCTTTCCTTACCATTAAGGTTCCCTTATGCCTACCTAATGGATTCTTGAATCCTGTTACTGTTTTTGCCCCCACCACGTATGCTGGGAAGATATTCCAGGCATGTAACAGTATCATGGATTTCTATCTGCAGCGACAAGTGAGTGTGTATATTTTGCAGTCTGCATGCCACAGATACAAATCCATGGAGGTAGCACATCAGTGCTACTGCATTTGTGACATTTGGAAACACTTGTATGTTGCTTGTCATACCTGATGATGGCTGTCTGTGGTTGCTTGTGTGATCTTGTTCTTTTGCTGCTGGGGGGGGAGTTAGGGTTGGAAACCCTAATGTCAAATTTCCCATCCTTTGATGCTTTAATATCAAACCTAAATGATGCATTTTGGGAGGGCTATATCCCAAGGTTCAATGTGGGGGAATAGCTCCTCCCACATCCCTATAAAGGCCAGCCTCCCACAGCAGTTCTCCACTTAGCGTGTTGTGAAACACTCCCTCATAGCAAGCACTGGGCTCCTGTGTGGCTGAGCCTCCTTGTTCCTTCTCTGCTGCTCTCTGTGTGCATGAGCCCTCCCTTTACTCCCGCCCATCTGCCCATTTCCCTTTTTCTTCTTTCTTTTCATTCTCTACCTGCTCTTTTGTTGTTTGTTGTTTCTGTATTGTCTGCCCCCCCCCCCATTCTGGTTGTTGCATCCTCCCATGTGCCATCCTATTTCACCCCTTGCTTGTTATTGTCTCCCCCTTCCCCATACTTTATTCCATTCCTGTTTCTGCTTTTGTGGCTCTGTTCACAACTTCCTCTATTTTCGGGCCTGTGCCTCTCCTGACTCTTCTCCGTCTGCACATCCGGGTTGTGCTTTTCCCATATGCAGCGCTCCCTCCCCTGCTCAACGTTCCCTTTTGGGATCTCTTTTCCTCCCTTGTCTGCCCTTTGCCGATTTGGTTAGTCCTTCCAGTACCCTGCTTGCTCCCTGGGGTGAGCTGTCCTGCCATGGATCAGGTGATGGGAGGTGGACCCTGCAGCCTTGTGTGAGTAGATAGATAGAAATTTTATTTATATAAATGCCCATTTCCGGAGACTCTAGGCATTGTACAAACCAACAACCATACAATTAGTTAAAATCCTACACAGAAAATATATATATATATATATATATATATATATAACACACACATACATACACATCGTGTGTGTATATATATATATAGACATATATATACATATACACACACACATATATATATTATAGATATAGATATAGATATAGATATAGATATAGATATAGATATAGATATAGATATAGATATAGATATAGATATAAAACAATACAACTGGGAGCATAGTATTAATCTATCTAGCCCATAAAAACACAGAATTAATTATTAAATGCTTGCTGGAATAAATACGTCTTCAGGCCCTTCTTAAAGACTTCTACTGAGGGAGCCTCCTTTAATTAAACAGGAAAGGAGTTCCACAGAGTAGTTGCAGCTACCAAGAATGCTCTGTCCCTGGAATGCTGCATTCTAGCCCTGGGAAGTCTAAGAAGGCCTTCCCCGGCAGGACAGAGTGCCCGGGGCAGACGATAGGGGACAAGGAGATCTTGCAGATTGACAGGTCCCCTCTCATGCAGGGTCTTGTAGGTCAGTAGCCCTACCTTGAAGACAGTCCTCCACCTGACTGGCAGACAGTGCAGTTCACTGAGTACCGGGGTGATATGCTCACATCTTCTCACCCTCATCAGTAATCTTGCCACCGTATTCTGCACCAGCTTCAGCCTGCGAAGGTTACCTCCTGATAACCCTAGGTATAGGGCATTACAGTAGTCCAACCTGGAAGTGACGAAAACATGTACCAGTGTGGTCAGATCCTAAGGTGGGATAAGGGCTCAGATTTGGGTGATATTACTAAAATGATAAAATCCGCTCTTGACAACGGCCAACACCTGAGCATCAAGTGTCAGACAGTCATCCAGAATCACACCCAAATTCTTCACCTGTCTAGATGGGGTAAGGGGAACACCACTCCAACACTAAACCAGGGGGTAACCTCCCCCCTCCAACAACCCAGATCCACAACCTGCACCTCAGTCTTGTCTGGGTTAAGCTTAAATCAGTTCTGGGTCATCCATGTCTGGATTTTCTCAAGGCAGCTGTTAAATAGGAGATCGACATCTGGGTATCAGGTGCACAGGACAGATACAGCTGGGTATCATCTGCATAGCACTGAAAACCCAGCCTGTACCACCTGACAATGTCCCCCAATGGCAATAGATACACAGTGAACAGTAAGGGTGACAAGACCAAACCCTGTGGAACCCCACAGCACAGAGGCTTCAGGTTAGATGAGACTAATCCCATTGTCACCCTTTGCACTCTGTCTGTTAGGTATGACCTGAACCAGGTGATGATATTACTGGATAGGCCACACCAGACCCACAGGCGGTCAAGTAGCACTTCATGATCAACGGTGTCAAATGCTGCAGAGAGGTCCAGAAGGACCGAGATGGTACGGTCACTCCTGTCCCTCGCCATCAGAAGATCATTTAGCACCCTCACCAGAGCAGTCTCCATACTATGCCCCACACAGAACCCAGAATGGAGAGACTCATAGGTGGAGGAAGAGGTAAGATGTCTCTCAAGCTGAATGGCCCCCACCATTTCAACAACCTTTCCTAAAAATGGGAGGATAGAGACTGGCCTGTAATTGTTGAGGAAGTCCAAGTACAAAGAGGGCTTCTTCAAAAGGGGTCTAGCCAAGGCCTCTTTCAAGGACAATGGGAAGACTCCACTCCTCGAGGAACTCCAGACAACCTCAGCAACCTCAGGTCCAATCAGGTTGAGAATGTGGGGATTACATGGGAATCAAGTCAAGAGCTTTTAGGATGGGGCTGGGGTTGCCACTACTTTTCTGCTGGGGGTCCTTCTGAGGTTTGGGCCTTTCTGCTTCCTCTTCATTTGTCCGTGCATTCCCGGCCTCATTACACCTCTACCAGCTGTGGAACTTGTACTGGATGGACATCTGTCTCCTGCACCATTGCTTCCTATTGCTGGTTACTGGGCTTCCATACTCATTCATAGAACATAGAAACATAGACTTTGACAGCAGATAAGGACCGCTTGGCCCATCTAGTCAGCCCATTTCCCTACCTACAGGGTAGGCCGCAGATCCTAGTTAACCAACAGCCTATTTCTTCCTACCCCCTACAAGAATTTCCTTATGTCTGTCCCATGCATTCTTGAATTCTGCCACAGTTTTAGATCCCACAACCTCCTCAGGAAGGCTGTTCCATGCATCCACTACCCTCTCTGTGAAATAATACTTCCTCACATTGCCCATGAACTGCCCCCTTCTATCTTTAAATTGTGTCCCCTTGTTCTTGCACGTCTCTTTTTCTGAAAGATGCTACCCTCTTGGACTTTGTTGATTCCACTGAGGTACTTAAAAGTTTCTATCATGTCCCCCTCTCCCTTCTTTCCTCAAGGGTATACATATTAAGCTCCTTTAGTCTCTCCTCCATCGGCTTCTCTTGCAGACCCTGCACCATTTTAGTTGCCCTCCTCTGGACTGCCTCTATCCTGTCTATGTCCTTGTGGAGATGGGTCTCAGAACTGGATGCAGTACTCAGATGGGGTCTCACCAACTGTCTGTACAGAGGAATAACAACTTCCTGTTTTCTGCTGCTGATGCCTCTCCCTATACATCCAGTATATCCCCAACCCTCCCTACTGCCTTCTCCACATTGTATTAACCTTGGGTCATCTGATATAGATTACCCCCAGGTCCCTTTCCTTTTTGTTGTTGTTACTACCTCCCCACCCATTGTGTATTCTTCCTCTGGGTTCTTGTTTCCCAGGTGCATTATTTTGCTCTTTTGCATTGAATCCGCTGCCCTTCTTCTGACCATTCCTCCAACCTTGCCAAGTCCCTTTTCATCCTTTTCACGCCTCCTTGTGTATCAACCCTGTTGCAGATCTTGTGTCATCTGCAAAATGCATCTTTCCTTCCAGTCTCTCTGCAATGTCACTGATGAAGACATTGAAGGACTGGACCAATACTGAACCCTGCGGTGCCCCACTAGCAACCCCTCTTTCTTCAGGTGTACTCCATTTACAATTACCTTCTGTGTCCTGTTGTGTAGCCAATGTTTTACCCAGGCTACCACCATGGGACCCACTCCCAGGCTGGTTAATTTGACTATTAATCTTTTGTGTGGGACTGTGTCAAATGCCTTGCTAAAGTCTAGGTAGGCCATGTCCACAGCCCCTCCCTGGTCTACTACTCTGGTCACCCAGTCAAAGAAATCTATTAGATTCATCTGACATGACCTTCCCGCTCTGAACCCATGCTGCCTTGCCCATTACACTGCCTTTTGCCTGCCAATTGATTTGGATGGCTGCTTTACTCTGTCACTTTCACTGGGACCATCCCTTCCATTTCCCACTGTGGGCACTCCTTCTTTTGGGCACCACTGTTTAAACCACAACACACAAAGAAAGAGGGACACAGACCCAACTCAGGGGTACATCTTCAACCTTGGTAATATTCATTCAAAACACTCATAGAATAAGGGGTTTCATGTTCTAAGCATTTTCTGATGAAGAGCAAGTATGTAACTTTTCCTGATTTACTTTATTTTGAGCTTCCAATTCCCACTGTTTAGTCACAAGAACCAGACATTTTACGTGGGACTGTGGACAATTTTGAGTTACAATCAGGGACATCCCTGAAAATCTGTGACTGTTGAAAGGTATGTTTCTCCTTGTTGTCTTCCCCCCATTTCCCTCATCCTTGTCCCTTGCGCCCTTGTACTTTCTTTTGGGCTTCTCATTCTTCCAGCAACACTCTATCTCCATCGCTGCTCCACAATAGCCCTCAGTCACGTTCTCCCCTAATCTGGTGACTGCATTTTCTCCATACTTATTGTGCTCTGTCATTCATTGCAAACAGTCTTCCCTAGCAGTTTTGACTGCCACTGATACTACCCATGCTTTTCTGCATTTGCTCCATTCCTGGTCTCAGCATTCATATACCCTGCTAAGCGTATTGCTTCCAAATTTACCCCATGGTACCCCTCGTATGTCATACCTTTCCAGCTCTCATAATCTCCCATGCCTCCTTCACCATGCTGAATAGGATCCTGCTCACTCCTGCCTCACCTCTGAATCCCAGGTGATTGTTTTGTCTGTCCCTCTAATACAGTGCTCTTTCCCATATCTTTCCTGCATTGTTTGCCATTGTCTGTTCTCTGTGCCTCATATGTTTCATCCATTTCCTGTTCCCCACTGTGCTCATTCTCCCTTGCTCCCTGCTTGCATTCCCTACATCCTCCTCTTTTCTGCTGCTTACTTTAATATGCAGCAGTTAGCTGCCCTTTCCTTGCTCAGCCCATACCAGCAGTTTTCCCGTCTACATTCATAACTCTGCCTTTTGAGGCATCGAGCATATTTAGGCTTTCCCTGTCTGCCGGGGATGGAGGTCTTTTCAATCCAGCTACCATCTTACCCTGCTGGTTTCTCTATGAGCACCTATCAGTCATACCAGCAATCCGAAATCCTCCGTTCCTAACTCTGCCTTCTGCAGTATTGAGTGAAGGTGAGCTTGCCCTGTCTAGCTGGGATGGGAGCATGTCTCTTCACCCTCAGCGCCAACTGATTGTATTCCATACCTCCTGCCTGCAATCTCCATCCCTAGCTCTGCCCGGCATAGCACTGAGTGAAGGTTAGCTCGCCCCGCCTGCCAGAGCTTGGAGCCTGTATTTTTAGTCTATTGTTTCAACCAGTTGCAATCGATACCAGATATCCAGTTGCTGCTTCCCTTCAGGAACAGGACCACTGTACACTGTTTGCCTCTAATCTCCAGTCTCACCCAACTACATCTTGTACCTCCTTGAATCAATGTACTTCCCCTCACCTTTGGCCTCCTCCTGTTCTGTATTTGAACCCCAACAGCTTGTTCGGTTTTCAGCTCCCCTGGTCCATTAGATTCCTGGACCTCCTTGCTACTTGCCTTCTGTCTTCTCCTGTACTCCTGTGCTTTGTTGTTGTGGATTGCTATCTGGCTCAACCACCTCCACTCTCGGCTCCATGCAGCACTCTTCTTCTCCATTGCTGCTCCGGATGGTTCAGATTCACACATGCCTTCCTCTTGGACATTTCTGCCTGTATCCCCTTTGTTTCCTGCTGATTATGAGATGTTTGCTTGTCGTTGAGGATGTGTGCTTGAAGCCTTCTATGGTTTTCCCCTTCAGCTGCCCTCATCTTCAGGTAGGAGTCTACCGTAGGTAATTCATGGACTTTGTTCTTATCAGCACTTCCAGTTTGCCATAATATTTGGAGGTGGGAACCTATTCCCCATCACCACAGCAACTAGCTACCTGCACTTCCATTTTGCCATCTCCTTCAGAGGTGGGGACCCAATACCTATCACTGCTGCACTATTGCTGTCAGCTGT
Source organism: Neoceratodus forsteri (assembly GCA_016271365.2). Lineage (NCBI taxonomy): Eukaryota > Metazoa > Chordata > Ceratodontiformes > Ceratodontidae > Neoceratodus > Neoceratodus forsteri. The sequence continues at coordinate 1,394,657,113 of CM028129.1, read as the reverse complement.
TCCACTTTTCCATCTCCTTTGGAGGTGGGAACACATTCCCCATCACTGCAGCACCTTGATACTAAACAGTCCAGTTCACCATCTCCTTCAGATGTGGGGCTCTCGCACCTCAACTTCGCATCGCCTTGTTCCTGGAATCATTCCTTGGTTTGCCATGGATCTCCCACTGAGGCCTGATTCAGCTTTCTGCATTCTATTCTGATATGCTGCAGCATGTGCCCTGGTCCCATACTTTCCCTGCACTTGCCAATGTTGGTACTGCCTAGCTGCTGCTGTCTTCTCAAGCTCTGTCCTTCAGTCCATGGTCTTCTGCATGGACTTCTCCCTCCATCCTTGGACTGCTACCTTCCTCCTAGCCACCCTGGTGGCTCAGTGCTCCTGCACATTTTTTCTGTGTCTTTTTTTTGGGGGGGGGCCTTCCTACAACTATCAATGTCCAGCATCCCTGCCTGATCAACTACTCCTACCTGTTCATCTGTCTCATACTCCTACCTTGGCCATCATAACAGCTCCCTTCCAACGCTCTATGGAGTACCTGGTCATCTCACCTGAGGACACATTCTTCTAGCAACATCCTTTGAACAGCTTTCCCTATAGATTCTGACATCTCTATAAAATCACCAGTACTTCCCAATAGTCTCCTCAGGACCAAATTCTGGAATCCCATTCATCTGGATTATACAAGATCTCATCTCCCAACCAACACAGTAGGATATTTTCTGCTAATTCAAACAGGATGGATATCACTATTTACCAATGACTTCATAGGATACAAAATTTAGTGGAGTCTCCATCACGCCTATCTTCTTCCCTGGACATGTGTCCCTCATTCCTTCTGAGGTGTACTAACTCCATACTAACCATCACTTTTAAGGTAATGGGAACTGCAGGATACCTCATAACAGTACTAGCATCATCCATTATACCTTTTACTCATAATCTTCTCCTAAAACATTGACTCTGACCATGTTAATCAGTTCGTATTCTCTGAATAAGCCATGGGATGTTGTTAAGACCTTCTCCAGCTACTATCCCAGAACATGTATTGTTGGATGTCTGGTGCCTAGCTACCTTGCTAAAGTTACTGCATCCAAGCCTCTTGCCCTGGATGTCACTATAATTCATAAAATCATCTGCATCTCTTTATCATGTTACCCTAAATCATGCCAGCTACCTATCCAGTGATCTTTCTAGCACATCCATTAGGATATACCTCCCATACTCCCTCCAGCGAATACCACCACTGAGAGCAGTTTTCCATTGATTCCTCAAGCTGTATATCTGCAATTGACCTGGCCACCTCTCTATCCCTATTAGGCCCCACGACAGTCCTGTACCTGACCAAGCATGTTAGGTACCCATTGCACGCTATACTATCTTCAACTTCCCTTTGCCACATCAGTCTATAGACTCATGCAAGACCCATTCTAGGGCTCCCCACAGCATTCAGACATTGGATACACCAGCAAGGCAAAGCTGCCATGGCCACTTAAGCTCCTGACATGAGAATTTAAGCCACAGCAGTACCCATATCCACCATCTTGCACTAGCAGTCCTTCCTGGATACGAGCCTATGCAAATCTCATTATAGCAACAATAACTATTCAACCCTCTAACTCATTGTACTGAACACAGAGAATAATGGATGGGTAGCTGGTTATAATGAGGATTTTACACCCCCCGAGGGGTGGGATGCCACATAAACCCTGAGAGCAAAGCTTGAAGGGTTTATTAAGGCATCCCACCCCAAGGGGGTGTGTGTAAAATCTGAGTTTTAACTGACTACCTATGTTTTATTTTGTATAATTTCTGGATTCTATTTATTTGCCTGTGCAGCTTACAGTTTTACTTAGAAAAAGAATGTCGTTATAACCAGCTTTTCCTATGTTAAAAATAGAAACCAATTATTATTTTCCAATTATTCACATCAATATCCAGTTGCCATCTCTATAACATATACTACCCTTTCTTCATTGGTCCAAAATTTTTTACATTACCCCCTATTACCATGTACCAAAAAGTTTCTGTTTGAATCCTTGATTAGCTCCAGATGCCTCCATAGTGAAATACTGCACATCGCTGAACTCCAAGCCTTGAGACCACAGTCCTAGTGTCAAGCCTCTACTGCTCCACGGATTAGCTTTAATTCCTGCATTTTCTCAATCAGTATCGAGATTAAGCTCTTCTAAGAACAATGCAAATATCAGAACAACTTACCATTCTACAAAGGAACTAAACACTTTATCTTGCCGGTACCTTCTACAAAGTCTGCCAGATTACTTTAAGGATTTTATAACCTACCATACTTCCCACAGTTTGGAGTCTGACAGCTCATTTAATTCATTCATGTTCTTCATGCTCACACTGACTTTATACCCAATTGAATATCACCCAATATCACAATGGAATCCTGGCCCATGTTCATCCTTTTCAGCTGGAATTAATCCATATTCGGGGATCCGGATATTCCTTCAGATGGCATGGGGTCATTCCATCATGTGTTAAAACAGCATGGCTAAAAATGCTATAGTGAAACAGTGCCAGACAAAAACAGAGTTGGGCAAAATACTGACCTGTTCCGCATACTGCACCCATTGAAAACAATGAATCTTCATGTTTTTTGCAGGGGAGCTTCACCCATCGCACCCCCACACCCCCCGGAATGTAAACAACTAACTCTGGGGGGGGACCGCGGGGAAAGGGATAAACTCAGGGGGGGTAGATTTTTTTTTAAATCATGGCAAAAAGTTGTAGTGAAGTGGGAACTGAACCATGGTCCCAGGTCTCCCGACTGTGCCGTGTGTTCCATGTGTTGGTGCCCTAACCACACCTCCACAAGAGTGACTCGGCCAAGCACCCAGCACATGGCAACTTCTCCATCATCCTGTTCTGTATGCAGTGACAGGGGGTAGTGGTATTCCCCTACAGCTGTTTTACCCCTGTCACTGTAAACCCAGGTGATCACTTTACAGCATGGTTAATACTGCACTGTCTTACATGCGTGGTATTGACCCAGGAATGCATCATTCAACAGACTCTGAAGATGGAATGCAATCTTTACAATCAGTTCACCTTATTCAGATGTTAGATATGGTTGCTAGAGCCTAGGATCATCTCCTCCTAGTTTACCCAGAGGACAGGTGGGTGAGTAGCTATGGGTCTTCAAAGGTTTCCTCCACCTGGGGTTTTTTTCCTCTCCTGTGTGCTACCAGTCACACTGTCCATGAGTTGGAGGAGGTAATCTTTTGGGGCTTTCTATTCCCTACTCACTACCTGGCTTACCTACAAAGGGTGGGAATAGAGAAAAGCCAAAAAGTAAACTACAGTTACATAAGCACTACTAACCCATACTCTGTGCAACAAAACATTGAATGGGAGTGCTAAAGCCCGAGGCTCAATGTACGGGAATAGCTCCTCCAACATCCATATAAAGGCCAGACTCCCACAGCAGTTCCCAGCTTAGTGCATTGCAAAACACCCAGCCACCCCTGTCTTCTCCTTCTCCAGCGCTCTACTCAGCCTTGGTGCTGAGCTTTCTATTCCCTACTCACTGCCCGGCTTTCCTACCAAAGCTGTGAATAGAGATAAGCCAAAAAGTAAACTACATGTACATAAGCACTACTAACCCCATACTCTATTCACCAAAACATTGAAACATAGTTTTTTTGTAATGAATATATATATATATATATATATATAAATGTAATAGATAATGCACTCTAAGGTGTGCGGTCACGCTCTGACATACACATGCCTTGGTGTGCGTCAACCACCCTAAGCGTGCACATGTCAGAGCACGACTACACATCCTAGAGTGGGTTATCTATCTTATAAAATGGGAAAATTGTTTTGGAGGGGGGTGAAAGTGCAGCTGTGCTGTTACAGTCTGATATACTCATGGTCATGTGATGGGTTGCAACTAATGTGCAGTGATAATTTTTCCTGCCCATTTTATATATATATATATATATATATATATATATATATTATGGTAGCACAATAGTGCTACCCTAGTTAGGGTTGAGTATCACTTTTAAGGTTACAGGGTGAAACTTTGCACCTTAATAACTTTGCCACCGTTCAACGGATTTGCCTGAAATTTGGCAGGCACAAGGGGGCTTCATAGATCTTGGGATCTGCCAACTTTTTACTGTTGGAATATACGGCTGCAGAGTTATTAGCGACACCCATGTGCACAATTACGCTTTTTAGAATTCCTTGTCAGGCTCGGTTGACAGGTCACACGGTTGTGCGACCGGTACAAAACTTCAGGGAACATGCAGCCGGGTCCCTGATGTGCCTTTTGAAGATTTTGTGAAAAAATATTTAACGGTTCAAAAGTTATCCAAAAAACAAATTCCCATTATAAGTCAATGGGAAAAGTTAACAAAAAGTTCAACACTTTCGCAAATGCACTTTTTAGTGTTGCAAATGACCCTAGTAGTGTCGCAAATCCACCAGTTTTTTTTCAGTTGGTGATCAGCAAAATGCTTGGCATTTAAAATTGGGACCATGTAGGAACACAATTCTTTTTGTGTTCACCTAGTCTGATCCTCAGGATGCTAGCCATGTCTTTATTTTGGGGTTAAACACCCCAGAAAAATGTTTTCCAGATTTTTGGGAAAAGTAATGTCACAAAGTAGTGTTGCATTTGCGACACTTTTGCAAATTTTTGTGAAAGCTTTCTCAAATTGCGACACTACTTTTCCAGACTATGGACAAAATTGCAGCAGTTCTTTGCCACCCTGCTGCAAAAGAACGGTTTGGTCTTTTGGGCTCAAATTTGGAGGGAAGGCAGCCAATATCTCCCAGATGTCCCTTTTGGTGGCTTGGTGACAAAATGTTGCATGGATGCCAAGTTACAGTACTCCAAATTTGGAATTTTTTTCCCCATAGACTAACATGCTGGCGTACGCCGCACTTTTCGGGGCTCATATCTCGAAAATGGTGCAAGATACGGAAGTTTCATCACAATAATGCATAGCCCATACAAAAACCTAGCCCAGAAGCTCATGAATCATGTGAAATTTAAATGTTTTTTCTACGTCGTACGGTTCCTGAGATATAAGCAATTTGGTATTCCAACTGCTCGTTTTCTGCTCCCAGGCCCATTATTATGCATACATGCTTTGCACGCACTGTGTTTCTCTATGTAGCTGTTGGGCAAAAACAGAGTGTGTGCTTCTGTTACTGTAACAGTTAACATTTCCACTTGCGTTTCAGTACCTGTTTGCATTACCATTCCTGTGTGCGCCTCCGTGTGCTTTACCCTTTGCATTCTCATTTGCGCTTGCAGTTGCGTTACTTTTACCATTTGCGTTTCCACTACTGTTTCTGTTTGTGTTTCAGTTTGCATTTCCGGCACCCGTTTTGTTTACATTTGCCTTTCTTTTTTTGGTTTGCATCTTCGTTGCTGTTACTGTTACCATTTGCACTTCCAATTGCGTTAGTATGCCTGTATGCATTACGGTTTGTGTTTCCATATGCCCTTGCTTTTGGTTTTGCATTTCTGTTTCCTTTGGTGTTATTGTTGCTGTTACCATTACCATTTGCGTTTACAACTGTGGTAACGTGATAGTGCATGTTACAGTTTGTGTTTCCGTACGCGCTTCTGTTCGCGTTTCCGTTTCTGTTTCCTTTGGTGTTATTGTTCATGTTAACGTTACCATTTGAGTTTACAATTACAGTACCATGACCGTGCACTTTACGATTTGCATTTCCGTGTGCGCTTGCATTCGCGTTTCCATTTCTGTTTCCTTTGGTGTTATTTATGCTGTTAACCTTTCCATTTGCATTTCCAATTGCTGTACTGTGCGTGTCACAGTTTGTGTTTCCTTACATGGTTGCATCTCCTTTTGCATCACTGTTCGGTTTGGTGTCCCTTTGCACTGGCATTTCTAGTAAAGTTTGATTTACCATTTACGTTTCTGTCACCATGTGTGCAACCATTAGTGGTTGCATTTCCCTTGCACTTACCATTACTATGTCACAAAACATCACGAGGTGGGTCCCGCACTCCCACCACCACATTCCATTCACTATTTCTACTGCAGATTCTCAAAAAGAAGGGAAATTAGAGGCAAAAAACTCAGTTTAATGCATCAGTTAGGGTTGTTCCACAGTGACAAAAACAAGGAAATTTGATGTTGGGGTTGAAAACCTCCCTTGCACCCATGCCCACCATGCCCCCCCCCCAGCCGGCATCGATGTGTGCATTGGGGTCATCGGTCCTAACTCTCACTCCATTCTTCTATAGTTCACCACCTCAGCTTCTTTATTCATGTGGTGAGGTGAGAGTTAGGGCTGATGACCCCAACACACACCCCAATACTGGCTGGGGGCAGGGTGGGGTGGTGCAAGGGGTTTTCAACCCTAACATCGAATTTCCTCACTTTTGTCACTGTGGAACAACCCTAACTGATGCATTAAACTGAGTTTTTTGCCTTATATATATATATATATATATATATATATATATATATAGAACACGCACACACACACATATAATACATGGCTGGCTCTTTTGCCCCATTGGAGCCATTATCATAGATTTCCCTGTATACCTCAGCAATTACAGATGCATATCTCCTGAGATACACAGGAGGTATACAGCTGTAACCACTCAATTAAGGCTGTGTGACAGGAAGTAACTACCCCCCAGTCCAGAAACACTCCCCTCAAACACTGAAATCCTGTTTGCAGGCAACCCTCTCCCTGTCTTGACCACTCACCCACCCCCAACCCTGCTCTCCACACACAAAGAAAGTTTGATGCTGGCTGTGGGAAACTCATAACAATCCCCCACAAACACACACACAGCTCTCCACATAACAAAATAAAACACAGTTTGATGCCAGCTGCAGGAAACACATTCGAACCCCCATACTTACCAGCCAATTTTATCTCAAAGCTCCAGCTCTCTACTCTTGTGCACATTGCCACCACCAAGCTACTTACTCCATTAGCTTCATGGGCTCCATGACACATGCTTCTGCTCTGCTCCCCAACCACAAACCATCCTCCCGATAAACCTCCATTGCTGTTCCACACTGCCGCTAACACACTGTGCCACCACAATCCATGACTCCAACAATGATCTAAAGGATGCCTGGGCACTCCCCCTTTTATAGGAGAATGCTACACTATGGAAACAAGAATGGGCCAAAGGAGAGGTTCGTACCAAAATGCCACTACACTACAGAAACACACAGGGACACATAGAACTAAGGCAAACCCAGAAGATGCTCTGACCACAGGTCAATAACAAATGGGCCTGAACACACAGAGCAGGTAAAAGCTATAACAACTGGTCATGTATTATATTAAACATATGATGGTTACATGTGGCACACAAGGCCATATGCCCACTGATAATGGCACAAGCCATCGGTGGGTATATTTTCTTGTATACCACACATACCCATCATATTTTCTGTGAGTTGGGGGGGGATATTACATGGGTGAAAGTGAGATAGCAGAAATATCTTCATGAGCTGTACTTAATCTCATGATCTCATGAGTGTCAAAGCCACACATGAGGTCAGAACAAGTCAAATATAGCAAGTGAAGATATTTTTACTATCTCAGGCTTACCCATGTCATATTTGATTTATACAACTGGCATTTAGGTGGTTTTATGATAGAAATGATAAAAAGTTACAAAAGTAAAAAAGTACAAAATGTAAACTGTGCCACTCAAAGCATTTCAGTTTGAGTTGTATAGCAGGGGTGGGATAGTCAGAAGGGTTGCGCATAGTGCAACAAAGTTGCACCATGCGCAACCCAATGATGTGCACCGGCACGATATTCAAAAGAGGAAATTGCGTGGCACAAATCCTGATGAGCTGGGGCGCATCAGTAATGTATGTGGCGCAAGTTGGGGGGCATGCCCATGCATACTCTGCACATCCCAATATTCAGCCCGGGATGTGCTGAACAGATGCAGGTGCAACCTCTACCTGCGCCACACACAGTTGAGCCTAAAAAAACAGGAGCAACAGCTGGCCACCCACAGGTGAGCTGCCGTAGTGCAGGGTGCAACACGGCAGCTGCCAGCTGTGGGTGATCACCTGAGCTCCTGCAGCACCGTTGGTTGTGGTAGCACCCCCCATACCTGATCATGGGCATAAGTATTAATTTAAGTTGTCCAATACCCCTGGTGGTCCAGTGGACCGCTTCCAGCCTGATCATGGGCATAAGTATTAATTGAAGTCATCCAATATCCCTGGTGGTCCAGTGGACTGCTTCCAGCCTGATCACGGGCATAAGTATTAATTTAAGTTGTCCAGTATCCCTGGTGGTCCAGTGGACTGCTTCCAGCCCGATCGTGGGCATAAGTTTTACAATAGAATGTCTATAACATCCCTGGTGGCCCAGCTGTACCCACCTCCCCACCCGCTCACTGAGCACCACCACCTATCTCCTCCTCCAGTCAGCGGTGGGCGGCAGCTCCCTGCCTGCAAGCCGCCCGGCTGCCCACCAACTGACTGCATACAGTACGGCTGTACGCCCATTGGTCCACAGCATGGGCCAATGGGCATGCAGACTGTATCATACTACATAGTCCAGATTTGTGAATGGATTCATTCACATATCTGGACTGTGTAGTATGGTATGATCTGCACGCCATTGTTCCATGCTCAGACCAATGGGCATACAGCCATACTGTACGCAGTCAGTTGGCTAAGCGGATGTGTGGCTTGGCGGGTGGGAAGCTGCCACCGCTGCTGACGGGGGGCGGGTGGTGGGCCTCAGTGGTGGGTGGGGAGGGGGCACGCTGGGCCACCAGGGATGTTTTGGACATTCTATTGTAAAACTTATGCCCGTGATTGGGCTGGAAACGGTCCACTGGACCACCAAGGATATTAGATGACTTAAATTAATATTTATGCCTGTGATCGAGCTGGGAGTGGTCCACTGACCCACCAGGGAGTAAATAAATATTACAGCCCATGATCTGGCACAGAGTTCGGTCCACTGGACCACCAGGGTGTACATTATCTATTACAACATATGATCAGGCAATGGGGTGCATTGCTGGTGAGGGGCAGGGGGCATTGGTTCCCAACATCTGCAGCCTGGTAGGGTGACAGGTGCAAGTCACAGGAGAGCAGCACACCTGCATGCAAATGGGGCCATAATGACATGCAAATTGCCCCATTTGTGCCTTGCATACATTATGGCCCCATTTGCATGTCCACCACTGAATATTGCGGTTGATACACCTAGTGCAATGGCACTTGTGCTAGTGCATCCCCCTGCTCCTCTCTGGCCACTTGCACTGGTGCAGTGCCACTGTACCATGCGCAATGCAGGTGGCCACAGTGCCATATTCAATGGTGCTGAGCCATGGCGCAGCACTGTTGAATATCGCCCAGACCACACCCTGGTGCAACCCAGTTGCACTGTGCCCAGCTTGCACCCCTGCCAGGTGCAGTTCTGAATATCCTACCCCAGGTGTATAGGTGGTTTTGTGACAGAAATGAAAAAAAATTGCAAGAGGAGAAAACAGCAAAACTTAAACTGTGCTCTCAAAACATTTCACATCAATTGGCTTCAGTGCTGCACATTGCTACTGTAATGTTGTCAGCATTGTTAAAGCTATTCACTTTTTGGTTCAGTAGTCCATTGTGACATACAGTACCAGCTTGCAAGATAACACTACTATCTTCACAGTAGCCAGTGAGATAGTTGTGATATAATGATTCCATTTTATCCATACCTGTTGTATAAATACAGTATATATGTTTGTTGCAAAACACTTAATTAATAAATCAGAGTTCCAGTGACAAAAGTTGGGAAATGTGGTGATAGGGTTTCCAACCCTAACACCCCAACCCCACCCTGCATGCACCAACAGGCATTGGGGGTGTGCCTTGGGGTTGTCAGCCTTAACACTCACCCCATTCCATAAGTAAATAAGCTGAGATGGGTACAGTATAGCAGAAGGAGGTGATTGTTAGGTCTGACAACCCCAAGGAACACCCCTGACATCTGTTGGTGCATGCAGGGTTGGTGTGGGATGTCAGGGTTGGAAACCCTAACACCACATTTCCCAACTTTTGTCACTGGAAATCTAACTGATGCATTAAATGAAGTTTTTTGCAATTAATTTCCTTACTGATCTCTATACTGATATCCATATTTGCATGTGGGAGAGCAGGGCCTTAGGGCCTCCTGGGCCCTGCGCTCCCATCCATGCATAATTTTTTAGAAACTGTAGTGGTATCCTTATTTGCCTCTGGACCCTGCGCTCCCATTCCATAGTGTGTGGTGCCAAAGAAACACCTCATATTGCAATATTATCCTACAGAAAATACAGTAAAATTTGAAACTGTTAGAACACCAAACTAATACATTTTCAGGAACCAACAAAAGGCACATCAGTGGACAAGCCTTTTTCACCCTGAAAATTTCAGAGAAAAATCGCAAATTACTGTATTTCTTCACAGCAGAGTGACAAAGAAACAACATTACAATGTTATCCTATGGAAAACAAAGCAAACATTAAACCCACAGAATTTCAGAGCAAAGAATTTTGTTTTCACCAAACCAGCAAAAGGCACATCTGTAGGCAAAGTATTTTGTACCCTAAACATTTTAGGCCAAAATCCTGAACCCTTAGTTAACTGTGAAGTGACAAAGAAAATGCTGTCTAAATCATCCTATTTTACGAACTGCAAAAATTATCCTTTTTCATGCTTTCTCTCTTGCAATTTAGAGAAAATGATGAATCATTTTCTGAAAATCACAAAAAAGGATAATTTTTTGCAAAATGCTTTTTCACTATTTGTGACAGAGGATTTTGACACTTTAAAAAAAACACATTTCCAGGCACAGAATTGAAAAACTGACCCCTGAATCGAGGTCTATGGGCCCCAATTAGGTAAAGACAACTGCTGTCACATTCCAAATCTAGGTATTTTTTATGTTTTTTAAGTTTTCTGCCACTGCTAACCTAAAACAAGATGGCAGCAGCATGTCAATGGATTCCGCATTAGCGGCAAAGAATTCTGCATTTGCAGCAAAGGATTCCACATTTGCGATAAAGAATCCTTTGTTGAGTGGGATATATATTGGGTCTCATAGGAAATAATGGGAAACTTTGACATTTCATAACTTTTGAACAGATTAATATTTTTTCATCAAACCTTCAACAGGATCCACTGTGACCCAATACCTATGTACCCTAAAAATGTCATACCAAAATTCCACACCATGTTTGCACAGCAGTGTGACAAAGAAGTTTAACATAAATGGTAAATTTCACATTTTGACACCCCGCTCCCCATGTCTCTGCACCCTCACATCTAACCAGAACAAAACTTGCCACATCAAGGGATCTATGGTTTCTCACAGTGCATGCAAAATGTCATGCAAATCACTTAAATGGTTGCAAAGTTATTAAAGTGCACAATTTCAAATTTAATTTAGAAGTGACCACTCAATCCTAACTATACTGGCACAACTGCACCAGTATAAGATATATATGTGTATATATATATATATATATATATATATATATACCTTGAGGGTGAGACCAATTCCAATGAAATAAACCATGTTATTTTCACTGGAGTGAAATAAATCCTGATGACATCAGCAGAGTTAAAATAAATACCATTTATACCTACTCTGCTGACATCACTCACCTGCATCTGAAAACATTAAGAAACACCCCTGTAATTTGTTGAGTTCTAAAACAGGCCCTACACTGAAATTAACACAATTAAGATAGATAATGACAGTCAGCTGCAGCACTCCTTCTAAATGTAATAATCTCCAAATCTCTTGTGTTGTATTTCAAAACCCAAGTTTAGCACATTACTGAATCAAACAGATGATGCCTGAAATGTTTAAATAAATCTTAAACAGCCAAACATGAAGACACAAACCTGTCAAGATCATTACCATCTTCCTCACTGTCACAGAACAGAACCTCCCTCAGGCAACCAATTACAAAAAACACAGCACACCGAATCAAGACCCACACACACACACACTCACCAACCAACAACAGCTCACTACAACAACCCATTCATAAAAGTTCACACATACACACACACACACTACCACAGCACCAGCATCATTTAAAGTGACATGATCCTCATAACAACAAACATATCTCTCTCACTGAAATTGGTCTCACCTCCATGGTATAAATAGCACACATGATGGGCAGATCATGGAATATGGAAAATATTCTTACTTCCTGCATCGTGAGCACTGTATATTTCAGTCATATTTTCCATATTCCACTCCTGCCCATCATGTATCCCCTATTTATTTATATATATATATATATATATATATATATATATATACACACATACTATATATATATATATATACATACACACACACACACACACACATATATACATATATATTAAGGGGATACATGATGGGCACAAATGTGATATGGAAAATAGTTTCACTCCTTTAGAGTGACCTCTGGATATTCACGAATGGTATCTGTTTTATACAATAGGGGTGTAATAACTGAATAGAACTCCAGTTATCACAGTGTAATAACTGGAGAAAACTCAGGTTATCACACTCTAGTGATGTCAGCAGAATGTGATATCTCATGGTGGTGGTTTTATGCTGAAATAAAGAATGACATATCATTTCACCCCATTGTGTGCGTGTGTGTTTAAATATATATATATATATATATATATATATATATAGTAGATAGATAAATACACTGTAGAAAGATAGAGCCAGATACAGATGAATGGATAGATAGATAGATAGACAGACAGATATGCAATATATCATGGGCTGCACTGGAATAATTATACTTTTCCTTGCATTTAACTATGAGACCCAAAACTCTTAGGTAAAGCCAGGAGCTGCTATAATGGTGTATCCTTTCTAGTAGAGATAAACGTGATTGTCACAGTGCAGCATATTACATATTCTGTTTACGTAACATTTTGAAAGGTATTGTTTTAAATAATCTTTCTAATAAAGATTTAACTGTTGCTGCTCAAGTTCAGCCCCTAAAAGCTTTGATAACAGAACAGCCTTTGTGATGTCATCAGGCATTCTCAAAGCATCTTTACAACTGCTTAAGAATGTCATTATGAGAAACATGCATAACAAACAAAAATGTATTTGAATGTATGTGTTATTGATGATATGCATGCATAATACAATTATTATTCAAGCATATGTGACATTAGAGCTAGATAGTCCTCTGAGTATGAGCAGAGCATTCCTTAACATACAAACATTATGGTCATTTACATGTGCTTCCCATGATGCTTTGCATCATTGGGGTATGTGCAGTTTGTGTATTCCTTAACATGACTACTGATACTAATTAAAAGTTGCTGCAGTGCAGCTACCTGTTAAAAGTTACTTGACTGCTTGTTAAGCATTACTGCTAATGATCAAAAGTAGCTCCAGATTATTACATTGAGCTGCTGATAAACAGAACCAGAAAGCTGCACTTAAGTTGCACAAAAAGCTATACAAATCTATCAGTAAAAGTAAGGCTTAGCAAAAGCAAATATGGACTGGAGTTGTTGGCTAACAGTGATTATAAAATGTGTTGAAAATGTCCCTTTTCCTCATTGGCTTAATAAGTTCTGATGCCCATATTTTAATTCCCCAGGAATATTCAGGTTTAAACCAGTTCAGGCAGTGGGATCTGTAACTGTGGCAAATTACATACAGAATTAATGAGACACTTCACTTGCCACTCAAAACTCCCTATAATTTTCAGAAATAAGTAAACAACCTTTCTTCTCATGGTTTCCCTCTTTACATGCATAAACTTTTTTTTTAATCTCAGGTGTTGCTTTGGTGATCAAGACCCCTGCCCCTTACTCTGACACACATAAGATTGAGACCTTGGCCCCCTATTAGGCCCCCTGTTGTGTGTGAGTGGGTTAACATTCTGCCAGAGAAATTCTGCATAAGTTTGCATTCCTGTACTTCATAATGAACAAACACTCCATTTATTGAATGTTCTGAAAGACAGATGTTTGACATGTAGGGAAGAATTACTTCTTACTAGCTACTTTCATCAATAGAAAATACCTGTTTTTAATTTTTTTTAAAGTTGGTATTTTTTGGTTTTTAAATTGTTTCTCAGATTGCCTATTTTATAAGTTCAGTAATATACTCCAGGGTGTGGGTTAGCCTAGATATAACTGCCCTTCCAGGGGTTGTAAGGCGTCCTGGGTGGGTGGTTATCTCAGTGTAACCCACACCTTGTCATGTGTTAGTACATGCAAAATGGCTGCCCCTCAGGTTTATAAAGTGACTTCATTGTCAATAATGCTCTCAGTCTGCAGCTGTGTGCATTATAAATCACTGTCAGTCACTTTTGTACCCACAGGGTAATAGCTTAACCCTATAAGCCTCAACCCCAGACCTAATTTGTATAATATATATTTATGTGATCAATGACACCATACAAGGTATCTGATAATACTGAAATATATGGAGACCTTTGATATCCTGTGAGGTATGAGATGCAGCCAAGGTCCTTCAGCTACCAAAAAGTCTGTATATTGCTGCATAACTAGACACCTTGGACTTTGTTGCTGTGCATGTAAAATAGTAGTAGAAGGAGCAGTAGTAGAATTCCATTTTATATTGTGACCTTTGACAGGCTTAGATTGATCCAGCAAAATATAACGAAGTAAAATAAAAACAGATAATGACAAGCAAATAATAACACATCATGTCTGTGAGATTTAGTACAGGTCAGGAAACACTGTCTCCAAAGATTCATATGAATAGTCTGAAAGGATTAAAAATAATAAATAATCAGCTGCTAAATGAGTTGGTGCTATGTAGGTCCTGCAGTGGAGGAAGGGGTATGCTGCATGACTATATGGACCTCTGGTAGCTAGGCAGTGTTGGGGTTTGGAGGTCATGTAGCATGGCAGATGAAGGCTTGGATAACAGAGCAGAATAAAAAGTAAATTAAAAAAATTAATAAAAAAAATGGCCTTTTAAATATTTTTTTGGCTATAGTAAATCAAAAAGGGATTTCTGGAAATGTAGCCCTTCAGTCCACACAGATGCAATGATTCCCACATGTACATCTGGATGAGTGGGCGAGACCCCCTTTTGTTTAGGCTCCCTCCAGCTGGGAAGCCCCACCCCTGGCTGGAGGACAGAAACTTGCAAGATGTGGTTATTATTCAGCGTGACAATGCTCAAATCATCCAGGACAACACCTCTGAAATGTCAAGGTCCCTCTTCAGCCACAGCATTGTTATTCTAACAGAGATAAAAAAAGGAATTCTACATCATGTAGTCAAAACAAAACCCCTCAGTCATATGATATTTCTAAAAGATTCATTTGAATGTACTGATAAAAATCTACTTGAAGAACTCAGTGTCACTATTTGAAAGTATTGTATACTTTATAGAAATGCAGTGCATTGAGAATTTTGTAATAAAAGAGCTCTGACATCATTGCAATTATTCAGAACCTGCAAAAAGATTTTCCAGTGAAAGCAGCAGTGAACATCATAGAAAGTAACATAACTGTTTCAGTTCAGTGTTTGCCATTGAGCTATAGTTTTGTTAGTTTCATCTCATATTAGATGCTACTTGAATTCTATTTTAATTGCTGGACATGTCATTAAAAACATACATATGCAACAGGTGATTTTCAAGTTCAAACACATTGGACCCCATATTCAGAAGGTTAGCACATCACTAAACACGACAGGGACTTGATAACTAGGTTTTGCATGATTGGACAGGATAGAGGCCACATTCAGAAGCCCCTGGTGCACAGTACTAAGCAGACACTTCATACATGAAGCATATAACACTGCACCCATGCAAGTCAGGGATCACTCTTGCATAAAGGGCACAGTGGTCTATACTCAGAGGTTTTGAAAGTGCTAAACAGTTGCTTTTGCAGTGCTGTTTAACGTTTTTCAAAACCATACTCTTTATCAAAGCAGACAGTGGTGCACAAATAACCGATCACCCCCCCCCCCGGGAAAGCTCTGGGTGACAGACTTGATGGCAGGAACTGTCAGTCCTCATAAGTGCCCCCCATCATCATACCGATCTGCCAGTTGTCTAAAGTATACCCCATTCTATTGCAGTCTAGTGGACCTCAGCACCCCCTGATTGCCATGTGGATCTGCCAGTTGTCTGTATTATATCCTGATACCTGCTAGTTTAGTTGATCCAACTGCCCCCCGATCACCATACTGATCTGCCAGTTATCTAAATTATACCCAGTTTTCTGGTAGTCTAGTGACTCCCCATCACTGTTACAACCTACTCCTTGGCCCACCCACTCAGTACCCAATATCCCACCCCTCACCCCCACGCTGTTGGCATCTGACTCACCCTGGGTGAGTCACCCCATCAGTAATGACAGAACCACTGTCATGTACTCAGACAGTGAACAGCAGAGGCCCTCCATTCACCACCTCAGCACAGGCCACTGCCCTGAGTGACAGGGAGTGAGCATGCATTAACTGTAGTAACGGTAGTACACACAGTCCTGTCTGTGGTCAAAGTGTTCAAAAAAAGGAAGGCTACTATGCATGAGATGAGCACAAGGGCACAAATTAAATGTATGGCTTGATTTTAAAATGTGCCAGCACACTGTACCCCCGAGTACCCTCACTTAGACAACTGAGCCCCATATTTAGACAGGCAGCACACAGTGGTTTGAGCATGCTGCCTATCTGAATATGACTTCCAGTTTTGCAGTGCATCTCACTACTAATGGGTTCACGGTGCAAATGGCAGGCTTTCAAAATGAGGCCCAGCATCTCTCTTTTTTTCTATGCAGTATGTTTACCCTAATTAGTGTATGTTTTTTATGTTAATTTATGTATAAAATCTGTGCATTTGCAGCTTGATTATTGATGGATTCCCATGTCAAAACACTGCAACATATAAACACGCAGATAATAGGGCTGTAAATAGTGAGTTCCTACATCACTCAAGTCTCAGCCACAAAAAAGAGAAAGCAAACCAGAACCAGAGCAGGTACAGGTACGTGGCAAATGAAAAAAAATAATAGCAAATATAAGTCACCCTATGTGCACAAATGAGGCTATAATAATATCCTGGAGTTCCATTGGCAAATTTAAACTACTTGTGCTTCACACTTATGGGTCATACAGTGTGTTTACATGAGGAAAGATTTCAGATTCCTTTCTTGAATCAGATTTTCTGATAATCTGATTTTCATAAAGTCGAGTCTGTTTATATGACGTTTTTTTTTTGTTCTTCTGAAATCATGACAGGTTGTGCCCATGTTTGCATGTAGCTCAGTTATCTGATTAATAGATGTTTCCAAGCATGCATTCTAAGGACTGCGCATGACAAATGTCGAGAATGTCTCGAGACTGTCCTGAGGGAATGTGCTTAAACTGGAAAACTCCCATGAGCAGGTGTTTACATGAACAAGATTTCAGATTAAAAAACGACTACTCCAGAGAGTATAATCGTGTTTTTCATGTAATTGGGTAAGTTGCAAAACCTGAAAATAACCAGTTTACATGCACTCTAGTTTCCCGATTCATAAATCTGAAATCTCCAAAACCCTCCCAGAATCGAAGAACTGAGTGCATGTAAACGCGCTGATAGATGCCATCACAAACCCTCAATACTATAACAGACTTATTATGTATAATGAGATGTACTTTGTTCCTCATAGAAAGTGCACTATGAAAACATTATAATTCTAAGAGCAATTGTTTGAGTTCTGTTTAACTTGCTGTTAATTTGACTAGATCACTAACACATATTAGATCATTCTTGATGCAGGTGCCAATATTTGGGCTATTTCTCTAAAGCTGTTCTCATCAACAATTTTACTTAATACATTGAAATCAGTGAGGATTTCATGTGACATATCTGGTAATATCTAGATGTATTAGGACATATCTCTGGCTACTATTGTATTTTCCCTGTAAGGGTGGCATGTTAGCTGAGTTGAAAAACATTAGTTGATCTGCATATGGAATAAGTAACACTCTGTTAAGCAAAAATATAAATTTTGAACTCTGTTCATAATTAGAAACAATGCAGCAGCATTTAACAAGTGTATGCCACTTTGTAGTTGAACAAATGCTTGCACTCTGCTTGTGTTTCTACTTTGAAATTCAAAGATGTGCCAGCAATACTAAGAAATCATGGACTTTGCAACTCAGGGGCACTGACAGAGCATTTTCTACTCCCATGTGGGTACACACCAGGTTTGCCAAGCAAACCTGCCAAGTGCCTTGGGCTAGTGGGGCAAAATAAGTTCTGCAGGGGCAGTGCTATCAGGCTCTGGAGGGAGGTGAACTTCTCCCACTGTACTGTTACCTCCTCGAGGTCATTGGGTGGCCTTGACATTGTGACTGACCACAGAACTTCAGCCAACCCTCCACAGGTCAGATGCACAGCAGGCAAAACAATACAGTTGCATATGGGGTGGTTGGTGTAAAAAGGAGGGGAAGAAAAGCTCTAGCTAGGCCACCAATCAAGGCAGCCAATCTTCTTCAGGTCATTATCTGCTTGCCTTGCTAGAAGGGATAAGCTCCAGGTCTTTGCTGATGGTCGGGCATCTGGGTAAGTAATTATTGGGCGGACAGAAAACCAGACAGGAGAAGGAGTCGGAAGGAGCACCCTGAGCAAGTACACACCTAGAGCATGAAGTACAAGGGAATAAAATGTAAATTGAATGAAAATTTAAAAAAGGAAACCACGGGCTTTGATTATGGAGTAGTCTTTTGTAAGAAAGATTTAGTACACCTTGAAGGTATTGTAGCACCTTTTTATTTCTAAAAAGTAATAAACTAGCAAACCTGAAGTTTCACATCACTTCACCAGGTAAATCTGTTTTCAGATCTATTGAAAGTAATCCATTGGGGTTGCCACCTGGTGAAACTTGTGGGATTCACTGTACAATGGTGCAATTATCCGCAGAGAAATTTGGAAGAGATCTAATTAAGACCTGACTTAAAAAAAGAGGTCAGATATTCATTGTTTTTTTCAGCCCATTTGCTCAAGCAGCTAACAGACTGACCTGTATGCCATTGGTGAGTGTGTGCCCTACCCACATTGGGAAGTTTATGCTCAATATCCCCCGCATGAGTGACATAGCTTGAATGTGTGCACACTAGTCTCCATAAAAAGGGTAACAAAACAGTCTTACTAGACCTTCACTTTTACAGCAGATGAACTGCATCATTTGTGACGATTGTCCTCTTTCTTTCCAAAACATATTATAAAATGCCCTTGCCTGGCTTTCCTCTTCTGCCAAGGGAGATGGTAGTGAGAAAGGGAAACACATTAGCAACAGGAGGCCAACTTTAATTTACATGGAATGAGAAAAATGGGCCAATTAACATTTCAATCATCTGAGCAATGTGTATGATATACTTTGTTTTACTTGACCATCTGCTTAGAAAAATATGGCTTGTGCATATCTTAGTTGGCATTTTTATCTGCATTAAATATGGCCTTTGAAAGGAAATGCAAATTTGTGCAAACATTTCATGAAAATTTAAGTTTTGATCCCTTATGGCCTTACAAAAACTTGCTCTACATGTGAAAGTAGTTAAACACTTGCAGGTGCAATGAAGCTTCCCGAGGGTTCTGTGATTTACAGGCATTTTAAATGTATTTATTGATGACTTGGATGCAGACATTGCTCATTTTGAAAGCTAGGCTAGTTTTACAGCATATTGAATTTCTTATTTAACTTGAAGTGATTCTCAGGAATGCAAATTAATTTGTTAAAAAAATGTCACCATTACAAAGTAATTTCTTTTTTGTGCCGATTCTAGCCTTTAATTATGACATCTGGGGCCTGATATTCAAAACTGGGCAAAGCAGAGCACAACAATTTGTGCTGCCTCTTGCAGTTGCTCAGGTGTCCAGAAATGTTATATTCAGTGGAATAGCACATCGGCACTATTCGACTGAATATAGGGCCATTGTGGCCCAGCGTTAATCCACATAGTGCTGGCAGATGTGGCCTCTGAAATAGGGCATCACAATGGCTTGCGCCCAAGCTAAAAATTCCTATATTCAGACGTACCCATGCAGATGAGCCCATTGGGCATGAAAGTTGCTAAAGGGCCATTTGCATGCTCATTATGGGCTCACTTGCATGGGGAGTAAGGCTGGACTGCATGGTGCTGTCCCCCAATTGCCTATTCCCTGAAAGCTATCCCTGGTACTAGTGGTCCCTGCACCCGCCGATCGCTGGCCCGATACTTAAATGTATACTTTCCCTGGTGCTAGTGGTTCCCCTCCCCCACTGATCACTGTCCTGATGTTGAAAAGTAAACTTTTCCTGGTGACTAGTAGTCCCCCCCTGCAGATCACTGGACCAATGCGTAAATGTACACTTTCCCTAGTGTCCAGTGGTCCCTTCCCCATCCGCACCCATTCTGAGGTGTATGTATGTATCACCTGGTGTGTAGTGGTCCCTCCCCCCACCTGTATCCATGCCCAAGGTGTAAATATACATTCCCTGTTGTATAGCAGACCCTTCCCCACCTGATCCCATGCCCAGTGTAGAAATATGGTATCCCTGGTGTCCAGTGGTCCTTTCCACCACCCAATCCCATGCCTGCTGTGTCAATAAATATTCCTTGGCATCCAGTGGTCCCCCATCCTGATCCTTTTTATTATATTGTAATACCAGTCCCTGGTGGTAGTGGACCCCCCATCCCTGATCTCCTGTATTATAAAGTAATATGATTTCCTGGTGGCTAGCAGACCCCCCATCCCTGATCCCCTGTATAATAAGTGTAAATCCATTCCCTGGTGGCTAGCAGATCTCTCACCCCACCACCCTGGCAGGTAGTGTCCTACCACCCCACTCCCCCTCATCCCACCCCTGAGCCTGTGAATGGCACAGCCCTCTACTCTCCACTATGGCCAGGCGCCGACTGAGCTGTCAATGAGCCCATACTGTATACAGTACATGCTCATTGATTGACATCTTAGTGAGCTGTCAATCAATGAGTGTGTACTGTATACAGTACATGCTCACTGACAGCTCATTCAGTGGCTGGCCAAGGTGGAGAGTGGAGGGCTGTGCTTCTCACTGGCTTGGGGTCGGGATAGGAGTGAGTGAGGTAGTGAGGTACTAACTGCTGAGGTGGAGGGTCCACTAGCCACCAAATGGATTTATGTTTGTTATACAGGGTATCAGAGACAGGGGGAACCACTAGCCACCAGGAAATGGTATTATTTAATAATGCAGGAGATCGGGGATAGGGAGGGGGGTCCGCTAGCTACCAGTGACTGGTATTATGATATCATACAGGTGATCAGGATGGGGGACCATTGGACACCAGGAAATATTTATTGACACAACAGGCATGGGATAGGGTGGGGGAGAGACTACTGGACACCAGGTATACTCTATTTTTATATCGGGCACAGGGTCAGGTTGGTGGAGGGACTGCTAGAGATTAAGGAATGCATATTTACACTTCAGGCAAGGGTGCAAGTGGGAGAAGGGACCATTAGACACCAGGGAATACATATTTATACCTTAGGCATAGGATCAGCTGGGGGGGAGGGACTGCTAGACACCGGGGAATACATATTTACACCTCAGGCATGGGTGCAGGTGGAGGGAGTGACCCCTGGCCACCAGGAAAAGTGTACATGTAAACATTGGGCCAGCAATCAGATGGGGGGCACTAGACAGTAGGGAAACATTGCTTTTAAATATTGGGATGGTGATCAGTTGGGGGTAGTAGACACAAGAGAAACATTACATTTAAACATCAGGATGGCACTCAGTGGGGGGGGGCACCCAACACCAGGGTAACTTCACATTTAAATATTAGGACAGCCATCAGTGGAGGGGACCATTAGCACCAGAGATTACTGTGTTGGGGGTTGGGGGGCCGGCGCACTTCCTCCACCAACTGCTAGGGTTGCACTGAATAAGTCGTATTGTAAGTCGGCGGTATCTGTGCCATGTAAGGGGACCATGCAAAACTGTCTTGCATAGTGCAGACACTCTGAATATTGGACTCTACAAATATTCAGGTCCCCGCCCCTTCATTTACATTGTGCTCCCTTTGAATATTACCCAGGTGCAAACCTTATTTGCCTGTACTAACTGGGCTTTTTAATATTGCACATCCAGGCAAGACACGGTTTGCATGGACAAACTTGGATTGTCACTTGGGCAATCTTTTGAATATCAGACCCCTGGTATAATATAAACGTTGTCCTAGTATTCCCTGTAGAACTTATTTTTAAAAAGAGCAACATACATGGACTAGACTATGACATGAAATATAGTCGGTTAATACAGTATTAGAGTTGTGCAGAATGAGGAATTCTATTGGCAGAATTCTGGCAGAATCACAGTTCCAGCTATGAAATGTTTGTCAGAATTTTGTGGAATTCAACAACATGAACTAAGTGAATGACCACGGGTTTTTAATATGAACTGTGTTTGTTAAATTGCAGAAATATGTTATGCAGAGAACCTGTGCAGACTGTGGGATTTTGTTATTTCCTGTAGAATTTTACATCAGCTGGTGAAATTCTGCAGTTTTGCAATGCTGTACAGCTATAAGTAATAAACAATTTTAGGATCTTGAACTACAAAATCTTCCCCACTCTAATAATACATAAATGAAATAAGGAAGGAAGGGAGAGCCGAGATGTTCATGTTTAAGGGCTTCAGTCTGGTAAATGCTTCCATTTTGTACATGATGGAAATTCATCCAATCAATCAATCAATCTTTATTTTACCAGGTGAAGCTTCATTGAGATAAAACTCATTTACCAGATGGTCCTGGGTGGACATTACAAAGGAGCAATATTGATCAATAGTTGTAATCCATAAGAACATAGAGCATCAAGTAAGGCAACATAGTCATAACATTGAATACATACAATCACAATACAGCATGGGAGCGACAAGTCAACAATATAAACAATTATATACATACTATACATAAGAAGTAAATTACAGTCACATAATCATAGGCGCAGATTAAAAGCAAGCATGAGAGTCTGAGTAGTGAGGTAATGGAGGAGTGGTAAGAAGACGGATAAAGAGGAAGTAAGCACACCGGACAAGGGGGAGGTGAAAGAGAAGAGGGAGGAGGGAAACTAGCTTGGGAAGGGATGCAGGTAAAATGTAAGGTAGAGGAGTACACACAAAAATAGGACGCATACAAAGCCTGTTAGGGGAGGAGGATGACCAGAACTACTCAATACTAGTTGATAGGTACGGAGAAGGTAGACCAGGTGAAGGGGAGCTAGGCCCTGTAGAAACAATTACAAGTTTCGACCAATATGTGGTGAATCAACATTTTGAAGGATGCCAGGTTAACAAATTAGCTTTAAGGACTTTTGGAACCTGTTCCAAAAAGAAATACAATACTTTACATCAGCTGGGTGTGAATCTAAGGTGTGGAAGATACAAGGTGGCAGGAAGTACATGCAGTAGAAACTATAACATTTTCCATCCCATATGAGGATGTCTAGAATGCTCCATTTTCTTTAGATCAAGAAAAAAAAAAACTGATCCCCATGAGAACCTGAAGTAAGTGGAAAACAAATTAAGAAACATAGACTTTGACGACAGATAAGGACTGCTTGGCCCATCTAGTCTGCCCATTTCCCTACCTACAGGATAGGCCCCAGATAATAGTTAACCAACAGCCTATTTCTTCCTACCCCCCACAAGAATTGCCTTATGTCTATCCCATGCATTCTTGAATTCTCCCACAGTTTTAGACCCCACAACCTCCTCAGGAAGGTTGTTCCATGCATCCACTACCCTCTCTGTGAAATAATACTTCCTCCATTGCCCCTAGACGCCCCCATCTTTAAATTGTGTCCCTTGTTCTTGCACATCTCTTTTTCTGAAAGATGCTACCCTCTTGGACTTTGTTGATTCCACTGAGATACTTAAAGTTTCTATCATGTCCCCTCTCCCTTCTTTCCTCAAGGGTATACATATTAAGCTCCTTTAGTCTCTCCTCATACGGCTTCTCTTGCAGACCCTGCACCATTTTAGTTGCCCTCCTCTGGACTGCCTCTATCCTGTCTATGTCCTTGCGGAGATGGCATCTCCAGAACTGGACACAGTACTCCAGATGGGGTCTCACCAACTGTCTGTACAGAGGGATAACAACTTCCTGTTTTCTGCTGCTGATGCCTCTCCCTATGCATTCCAGTATACCCCCAGCCCTCCCTACTGCCCTCTCACATTGCTTGCTAACCTTAAGGTCATCTGAAATGATTACCCCCAGGTCCCTTTCCTTTTTATGTTCACTTGCGTGCGTGGCGCGAGAGCGTTTTGGGAGAGTAGCACACTTTGGAGGTGTGCCTCTCCCTTACAATCAGCTGCTTCATTGAGCAGGCATGGCGGTCCTGCACCAATGGGTGCGTGAGCTGTGTATGACAGCGGTGGTCTTTGCTTCAAAGAAAACCACTACTGTCTTACAGAGCACCGCATCACACCACCCTCCACGTCACACCGCCCCCCACGTCACATCGCCCCCCCAAATCTTTGCTGCCATGCTGGGCCCCAGCGTGGCAAATGTCCGTTGTTTGCGGCGGGGTACCCAATCCCGTCGGCTTCCACGGCCCCCAGCCATCTTCTGCCACGCTGGGAGCCCACCCCAGCATGGAAAATGTCGCGTTGTTCTGCCACGGGTGCCACTCCCCATTGGCTCCTTGCCCCCCCAGCCATCCTTGTGCTGGGAGCCCACCCCAGCATGGCAAACATCCCACGTAGTTTTTTTTTTTAAAACCTGTAAACCGAAAACATTCCCACGGCACTTCTCCCAGTCTCCCCTCCCACAACCCACACCCACCCACTGCACACCCAGCCTCCCCACACCACCCTCACCCCAGACTTACCTCCAGAGCTTGGCGTGATGATCTTCGGTGGACCGGGAACACGTCTGCACTCTTCAAAGCCGACCGTGAATTGAGGAAATGCCGGTCAGCTGTATAATGGGCTAGATACGGGGTTTTCACTTTATTGCATATCTCAGGCATTTTTTGGAATTTTTGCACCAAATTTTTAACATAGGGTTTTTGGGACCCCTTCTCATGAATGATGTCACTGTCATGGCGTTATTCGGCCCTGAAGGTTGATTCTGCAGTCACTGCGTGAAATCACCTTTGGGCCTGAATAACACCATGACACTGATATCATTCATGAGAAAAGTCTAACCCATAATTTGGTGCAAATCAAAATAATGTTTTATGGCGTGCATTGGGCAGTTAAATGCGTAGGCTCGTAGTTCACAATTTTCAATATTTTCACTCTAGATTTTCAACATAGCCATTGTACCACACCTCCTTGAGTAGTACAGCTGTCATTTTCACATCCTGCCCAAAATGTGTTTCCACCCATGTAGCGCACAATGGCGCAGTCGATTGTGCAAAATCAATAATGTGGACGCATTAAGAAAATCATGGTGATACTGTTCATGAGCAGAGGTCATAAAATGGCTATGTTGAAAATTTGGTGAAAAATTCCTAAAAATTACTGTTTTACAAGCGTGCATTGCGCAGTTCCTTCGCACGCTCGCACGTATGAATTTTCAATATTTGCACTCCAGATTTTCAACATTGCCATTTTACCACACCTCCTCATGAGCAGTACAGATGTCATTTTTCACATCCTGCCCAAAATGTGTTTCCACCCATGTAGCCCACAATGGCGCAGTCGGTGTGTGAACTCAATGTATGGGACACATTAAGAAAATCACAGTGACATTGATCATGAGCAGAGGTCTTACGATGGCTGCGTTGAAAATTTGGTGAAAAAATTCCTAAAAATGACTGTTTTACGAGTGTTCATTGCGCAGCTCCTATGCACGTTCGTAAGTTTGTGAATTTTCAGTATTTTCACTCCACAATTTCAACATTGCCATTTTACCACACCTCCTTATGAGCAGTACAGCTGTCATTTTTCACATCTTGCCCAAAACCTGTTTCCGCCCATGTAGCGCACAATGGCACAGTCGGTGTGCGAACTCAGTGTATGGGACACATTAAGAAAATCACAGTGTCACTGTTCATGAGCAGAGATTTTAAAATGGCTATGTTGAAAATTTGGTGAAAAAAATCCTACAAATAACTGTTTTATGAGCGTGCATTGTGCAGTTCCTATGCACACTCATAAGTTTGCAAATTTTCAATATTTTCACTCCAGACTTTCAACATTGCCATTTTACCACACCTCCTTATGAGCAGTACAGCTGTCATTTTTCGCATCCTGCCCAAGACGTGTTTCCGCCCATGTAGTGCACAATGGCGCAGTCGGTGTGCGAAATCAATGTATGGGATGCAGTAAGAAAATCACAGTGACACTGTTCATTAGCAGAGGTTTTAAAATGGCAATGTTGAAAATTTGGTGAAAAAATTCCTATAAATGACTGTTTTACGAGCGTGTGTTGCACAGTTCCCACGTACGCTCGTAGGTTTGTGAATTTTCAATATTTCCACTCCAGATTTTCAACATTGGTATTTTACCACACCTCCTCATGAGCAGTACAGCTGTCATTTTTCACATCCTGCCCAAAACATGTTTCCACCCATGTAGCGCACAATGGTGCAGTCGGTGTGCGAACTGAATGTATGGGACACATTAAGAAAATCACAGTGACACTGTTCATGAGCAGAGGTCTTAAAATGGCTGTGTTGAAAATTTGGTGACAAAATTCCTAAAAATGACTGTTTTACGAGTGTTCATTGCGCAGTTCCTATGCACGTTCGTAAGTTTGTGAATTTTCAAAATTTTCACTCCAGATTTTCAACATTGCCATTTTACCACACCTCCTTATGAGCAGTGCAGCTGCCATTTTTCACATCTTGCCCAAAACCTGTTTCTGCCCATGTAGCGCACAATGGCACAGTCGCTGTGCGAACTCAGTGCATGGGACACATTAAGAAAATCACAGCATCACTGTTCATGAGCAGAGATCTTAAAATGGCTATGTTGAAAATTTGGTGAACCAATTCCTAACAATGACTGTTTTATGAGTGTGCATTGCACAGCTCCCACACACGCTTGTAGGTTTGTGAATTTTCAATATTTCCACTCCAGATTTTCAACATTGCCATTTTACCACACTTCCTTATGAGCAGTACAGATGTCATTTTTCACATCCTGCCCAAAACGTGTTTCCACCTATGTAGCGCACAATGGGGGTAACAAAATGGTCATGCTGAAAATTTATTGTGCAAATACCAGCAATCACACAGGGCATTAGGGTAATGCACCATACGTGCTAAACACCACTGCAAATACCTGCAAGCGAATGTTCGGCATTGACAAATGCTTGTTTGTTGTTGTTACTCCCCCCCCATTGTGTATTCTTCCCCTGAGTTCTTGTTTCCCAGGTGCATTATTTTGCACTTCTTTGCATTGAATCCTAGCTGCCATATTTCTGACCATTCCTTCAACCTTGTCAAGTCCCTTCTCATCCTTTCCACATCTCCTTGTGTATCAACCCTGTTGCAGATCTTTGTGTCATCTGCAAAGAGGCATACTTTCCTTTCAGTCCCTCTGCAATGTCACTTATGAAGACATTAAAGGGACTGGACCTATACTGAACCCTCACGGTACCCCACTAGTAACCCCTCTTTCTTCAGAGTGGACTCCATTTACAATTACCTTCTGTGTCCTGTTGTCCAGCCAATGTTTTACCCAGGCTCCCACCCTGGGACCCACTCCCAGGCTGGTTAATTTGACTATTAATCTTTTGTGTGGGACTGTGTCAAATACCTTGCTAAAGTCTAGGTAGGCCATGTCCACAGCTCCTCCCCGGTCTACTACTTTGGTCACCCAGTCAAAGAAATCTATTATATTCATCTGACATGACCTTCCCGCTGTGAACCCATGCTGCCTTGGGTCCTGTGCCCACTGGCCTCTAGGTACTCAACTATTCTTTGACTCCATCACTTTCTCTACCACAGAGGTCAGACTGACAGGTCTGTAGTTTCCTGCCTCTGTCTTGGTCCCACTTTTGTGAAGGGGAATCACATCCGCCTTCCTCCAGTCCTTGGGTACCATACCATCCTCCCATGATTTATTAAAAAGAGTTGCCAGTGGTTTCACTAGTTTCCACCTTAATTCTTTTAGAATTCTGGGGTGAATTCCATCAGGCCCCATTGCTTTGTCCACCTTCAGTTTTAGGAGTTCTTGCAGAACCCTTTCTTCTGTGAAAGGACTGGGATCGACCCCCCTATCAAGAGTGCTTCTGTTAATTGGATTAGGCACTTCCCCCTCTTCTTTTGTGAATACTGAGCAGAAATATTCGTTCAGTATCCCTGCTTTTTCACTGTCCCCCTCTGCCCAACCACTGTTCATTCTATTCAGACTCACTATCCCTCCCTTTGTCTTTCTACGCTCACTGATGTACCTATAAAAGGTTTTATCCCCCTTCTTAACTGAGTTGGCAATCTTTTACTCAGTTTGGGCCTTTGCTATTCTGACTTCCCTTCCTGCTTCCTTCTGCCTTAACTGGTACAGCTCTCTGTCCTGCTCATTCTGTGTTTCCTTATACTTCCAGAATGCTATCTTTTTCTTCCTGACTTTTACAGCCACATCTTTTGAGAACCATAGTGGCTTTTTCTTTCATTTTGATTTGTTTATTTGCTTCACACAAAGGCTTGTTGCCTCTGTGATGGCAGTTTTGATGATTCCCCATTATTGCTCCACACCTCCTTCTAGCCTGTTTGCTAGTGCTTTTCTGAGGCACTCTCCCATCTTGCCAAAGTCAGCCCTCCTGAAGTGCAGTACCCTCACTTTTGTATGGCTTGACTCTGTAGCTGAGTTTAACGTGAATCACACTGTTTGATGGTCACTTGTTCCCAGATGGCAACCCACTTCTAGATCTGAGATCCTCTCACTGCCCCCGTTTGAGAGTATGAGGTCTAAGATTGCTTCCTCATGAGTGGGTTCCGAAACTAGCTGTCTGAGGCCTGCCACTTGTAGGCCATCAAGAATGGCCCTGCTCTTGGATGTGGCTGCAGCAAATGTGCTCCAGTTAACATCTGGCATGTTCAGGTCTCCCATCAACAGTATCTCCCCTTTCTCTACCATTTTAAGAATGCCTTCTGTCATATCCTTGTCCATTCCCTCCCCCTGACATGGGGGTCTGTACACAACCCCTGTGCGGATTGTGGTGTCCTTTCCAATCTCCAAGGTGACCCACAGTGCCTCCTCTCCTCCCTGTTTACTCTTTTGTTCAGTTGCTTTTATCCCTTCCTTTACATAGAGAGCTACTCCTCCCCCTCTTCTCCCCTGCCTGTCTCTCCTGTAGGTTATGTACCCTGGTATGTTAACATCCCAGTCATGGTTCTCTGTGTACCATGTTTCTGTGACTGCTACGATATCCAGGCATCCCTCTTCCATCAAGGCCACCAGATCAGGGAGCTTGTTGCCCAGACTGTGGGTATTGGTACTCATTACCCTCCATTTCCTGATGGCCTTACTCCTTTTTGCCCCATCCCTGGCCTTCTTGCCTTTGTCACTTTCTCCATTTACCCCTGCCCTTCTCCCTATTTACACCTCTATGTTGGTGTTTACCACACTTACTACCATGATTTTTTGGGGGGGGCTAGGAGTTCCCTGCTCCTTTCCAGTGCCTCCCCTTGGCTAACTTAAATGCCTGCCAATGAAGCATTAAACCTATCACCTAGGATCCAGGTTCCCCTCCTGGACAGATGCAACCCATCATGCCAGTATAGGCTTGCATCACTCCAAGTGGACCCCAGTCCCAATGAAGCCAAGTCTGGAGCTCACACGCTTTTCAATCACTGATTGAATCCTTGGTGCAGAACACCCTAGCCTCTCCCTCGTCATAGATGGGCAGCACCTCCGAGAAGGTTACCATGCGTGCTACTTGTCTAAGGCCCTCCCAATTCCACAAACTCTTCCTGCACTTCTCTAATCCCTTTCTTAGCCAGATCATTTGTCCCTAGGTGGACAATGACATCCAGCTCCCTCCCTGTGCAGCTGCTCCGGCAATCCTGAGGATTCGCTTCCTGTCCCTCAAGCCATGGCACCAGGCAGGCACCTTACCTCCCTTCCTCCCCAGTTCTACCTTCCTAACAATGGGTCCCCACCAGGGTTGTTTCCTTCCCCTTCAGGGTCCCCTGCCACCCTCCTGTGGGTCTCCTTTGTGGAGGTTCCCAGCATCCTCCTTGGTCTCCACTGTGGGTGCCTCCATAGAGGAACCACACTTTGCCAGAATGGCATAGGAATTGTGGAGAGGTACAGCTGGAGGGATGCACCTCTGTTCCACCACCCGCACCCTCCCTGAGCCCACTGTGGTCCAACCACTCCTCTTTCTTGGCAACCTCTGAGGCAACAACAGTGGCACTTGTGGTCCCTGGATGGAAGAGGAGGTCCCACAAATCCTGGCCAACTCAGCCCGGAAATTAGCAACCTCCTCCCTCAGCCCAGAGAGGTGCCTGCAGATGGGACAACACCGCATCCTCCAGAACATCTCCTGGAAGACTGCTGCTCCTTAGCCACTGCACAGCACCACTCCCATCATGTCTTATTTCTGTCCCCTTAACTGTTTGCAATCCTTACTCTTTCCTCTGTTTTTTTTCTCTCTCTCCTTACTTTCTGCCTGTGTGCCCTTTAAGCTCCTGATTGTCCTGTTATGAGACAAGAATATCCTATATTTCTCAGTAGACCCCTTACTTGCTCAAGGGCAGACCTCCAGCAGCTAGAGGGGGCCGAAGAGCTACTCTTGCCCTTCTAGGATGGTGGGTCTTTGGTGGCTGTGTGATCACTCACTTCTTGCTCCCAAACTGGAAGTTCCTGTTGTCAGTCAAATTCTGCGCCTATAAAAGTAGAACTAGCTTTGGGTGGGAGGGAAGGAGGGCAATATAGTCCCAGCAGAGAAGTCCAGTCACACAGTAGTCCTTTCTCCTGGTGTCTTCTGCCAAGCTACTGGCAAAATCTTTCTAGAGCAGTCTTTAAATGTAGCTTCCTTCTAGCTAAGCCACTCCCCTACTTACTAGATCTTTCTACAAGTAATTTAAACCTCACAGCTATCTAGTCCTTTCAATCACCTGAGATTTACACCTAGATAACTGTTCAGATAACCATCCAGTTCAGTTAACTCAGACAAACACACACTTTTTTTTGTTTTGTTTGTTAGTTTTTTTACCCTAAATTAAAGTTCCAAGTACAAGAGTTCTACTTCTTTAGTCCCAGCAGAGAAGTCCAGTCACACAGCAGTCC
The DNA here is from genome assembly GCA_016271365.2 of Neoceratodus forsteri. Classification (NCBI taxonomy): domain Eukaryota; kingdom Metazoa; phylum Chordata; order Ceratodontiformes; family Ceratodontidae; genus Neoceratodus; species Neoceratodus forsteri. Next base: position 1,394,625,900 of record CM028129.1, on the reverse strand, counting down.
TTTCTCCTGGTGTCTTCTGCCATAAATATTTGTTAGTTGGCTTGGCAAACTATTTCATCACATAGTTTTTTAGCAAAAATGTATTTCTGATATCCTTATACTCATGCTCAGTGTGCTTTTAGTTTTCTCAGATATTGGTAAAACAGCTTCTACAACCAATTTTGCAATTAATGACTCACATCATGAAATGTGGCTGCCACTCGCCATTTTTTAAAATCTCTTGTGTTTAGGTTAGCTGTTGAACGTACATACTAGATTCATAAGGTGGATGAATTAGGATGGTGCTACCACATGTTTCTGGTGGTAAACAGCACATGCAACACCATACCAAGATATTTAATTTCTTCATGGCATACATGGCACAAAAGCTGGAACTTTCAAAAATGTCTAAATCCTATATCTTGGTTCAGAAATAAAAAGAAAAGAAAAATGGATATCCTGATATTTTTGCCAGACCAACATTATCACTGGAATGTACTGTATGGTGACTAACAAACACTGCTACTTTAATTTCAGAAAGGAGTAATGCTGAGGATTCTGTATTAGTGCATTATGAAACAATATACCATGTAGATTGCTATCAGTTTTGGAGCACGTTTCTTTCTCCCTTGTCTACCACTTACCCTGCCAACCATGAAGGCCCAGGGCTTGTGAGCCAAAAGCCACTAATTTATAAAGAAGTTGAAGAGAAATGTAAGCCTCAGAGAGGTAGAGATTCTGGTGAACTTTGACATCAAACAACACAATCTCATGTAAATTGAGAATGGACTGATGGGTGATTCTGGCTGACATCATTAAGCATTAAGTGCTTGCACTGTATTATTATATACTGTTACTTTATTTTTACCTATATGATGTATTCTTCCATTTACCCTTCCCCTGAGTTACTCCTGGAAATAACCCTTTTGTCAGTGTGCCTTTCCTGGTCACCAATATCTAAATACATAAATACATACATACATGCATAAAGTAGTGAATTAATTAAACCATTTTTTGTTTATTTATTTATTGAAAACTGGTAACCTGGAAAGGCACACTGACCTGAGGCTCATTTCCAGGTGCATCCCGGGGTACAGGGAGGCAAATACACCCAGTGGAAAAGTGCAGTCAGTATTAACAAAACAGTATACTGGCAAAATGAACACCCAAAAGTCAAAAGTATTCAGGTACAGACAACATACACAGTAAAAAAACAGCAGGCAAAATGAACAATTCATGGCAATATAGACTTTGAGATTAACAGACAATGTTTGCTGTGAGGTTGTACTGGCAGTAAAAACAGTATTATGGACAAGTTGGGATGTATAGCCTGTAAGATCTCAATTGCAAGCTGGAACTTTCAGTCATAGGTCATCGGAAGCATGTTTGCCGCAAGTCTAAGGATGAGTCAGGCAAATGTTCCAATAGATGAGGACCTAGGAAAAGAATGCAATCACCCATTGTTGTCCTTGGGAGGATGGGATGAATTCCTTTAGTGTAGCAAAGCTAGAAACAAGGCAGCACAACAAACACAGATGTGCACTGGAAGTGTTTTATCGCATGTTATAGTGTAACAAAAAAAACAAACAATTAAGCAGTCAGAATAAACACACAAGCAGATCTAAACATCATTCCAGAAGGCAATGCATAGCATAAATGGCATATTAATACTACGTTTTATAGCTATATCCTTTGAGCATCAAACATCAGCAAGTCCCTTTGGTGTTGGTGCCAAAGCCCCAAAGTTTCAGCCTCTACAAGCAAGTTTTTTTTATCTCCGCCACTCATCAAGTGGAAAAAGTCTCATGTACAGTAATCCCTTATTCAGCATCTGGGTTTCCCATCACTAAACAATGAAGTACACATTCAGTTCCACAAAAATGCACAAAGGAGGGTTGAAACAGGGTGCTAGTGGGCTGAGGGAAAAGGGGGTTCTACTGATCTGTGTTGGGGAGGGGGAAGAGGGAGAGATGAGTACTAATGAGTAGGGGGAAGGAAAATTATGTTTTACATTTTTTACCATAGTCAATATATCTGTTAGCAGGATTAGGCACCCAGTATCAGAATCAGGGGAGGAGGAGGAGGAAGAGCCTTGTTGAGGGACAGAGTGCCACTGGTCACCAAGGATACATTGACAAGGAACAGCGTGTGGGGAGGGGGTATACCACTGCAAGCCAGAGATACTTGGAAATGGGTTTGGGTGTAGGAGGGTGTACCACTGAATGCCAGGTATACTTCAACATGGGTCAGGGTGTGGAAATGGTTGCCACTTAATGCCAGGGATTCATAGACATAGGTCCAGGTATGGGAGCAATTGTCACTGGACACCAGAGATACAAGGTATAGAGCAGGGTGTGGGAGGGGTTCCACTGGACACCAGAGACAGCTTTGTACAGGGGTGGGGTAAAGCAAGTGGGGTACCAGTGAACACCAGGGACTGTTTGATGCAGCGGTGGGGTGAAAGGGGGATTATTATTGTACTTCCTGAACTGTGTGGCACAGGGTGGGGTAAGGGCAGGGAATGGTACTGTGGCTGGGAACTACCTGTCATTTAAAAATGTCAGTACAAAGTAACGTATATCTGTTATTAATTTTTTAAGTGAGAAAATACACTGCAAAAAAACTATGGTTAGGTATCCTTTAGGGATGACTCATAATGCTGTAAAAGAAAAGAAATGTTACACCAGAGTAAACAAAATTCCCCTGAGCCTTGGCGAATTTGTGGCGTACTATTCTTGGGATTTTTACAATCATCGAACTGCCCTAACTTCAGCACCCTCTCTCAAAGCATTGGTACATATTTTTCTGTGCCTGAAAGGGTAGTGCTGTGTCATATGATTGTTTAAAGGAAATAATATTTATTGTATCTGATCCATAAACTGTTGGTGTGTGAGCAATTCATATATAAGGAATATCAACCATGTACCTAAAGATGGCGAATAGACACACATTTTAATTGTCTCTTACTAACTGGATGGTGCCAGTAATAACTCAATGTGGTTTTGAGAGACAAAATGCATGCCTCTCACTGTCTTTATTTACTGATTGTTATTCCCTTTACATTTACTTATTAGGGCTGATCTGTACAGCAGACCAGTTGCTATTGGGATCAAAGTCAGGAAGTGTTTTGCAGCTGTCCCTTTGAAATGTATTGGGGGGACTGGGATATGCCTTTTTAAGGCTGTCAGTGAGCGAGTGTTGTGCTTGTCCTGTCTTGCTGTTGCTCCTTGCAGCAGTTTAAAGCTTTGCTAACTTTCTGTTGATGCAAGGAAGAGAGTGCATGAGAACCTGTTGAGCAAGTGGCAGCTCTCTCCTGAATGTGCAGTTGCCCTATGATGACAATAATGACTATGAATGAGCTCAGGGAGGAAGTACAATTAACTCACAATCTGCACAACTTTGTGAATGGAAAGCTAACCTTTATTTTTTTCTGAAAAAATGAAATCACCTATATAAAACTGAGAGTTCTTGTGCGACTAAACTATTACAATGCAAACAGACAAAGAATAGCATAGCTGTGGCTCCATTTGGAACCAGTGCAACTAAGGAGTATCTCTCTCAGCCTCTCTGTATAATAAAAAATCAGCTTAGATTCCAGTCAGTTTGAGCTGTCTGGCACAGGACTGAGAAAACAAAGCAAAGGGGGAGAGCAATTGCCACAGCAAGAGGGGGCCAGGGTGAGGCAATTTGCAAAACAACACTTAGCTAACATGACTTTCATACACACTGTATCCAAAAGTGTTTTACAAGGCACAGGAGTTCCATAGTGGTAACAAAGGAAATGTTGAATAGAATAAAATCACTAGTGACCAACCTGACCCAACGGAATAAAATAAATCTGGCCTGTCTCCCAACTGCCTTGTGGGTCTAGTGAGCAGCCTGACCAGCCAGGGAATAAAACAAAATGTGCCCCCACCACAACTGCCTGATGGATCCAGTGCCCAACCCAACCATCAGGGAATAAAACAAAATGTGCCCCCACCACAACTGCCTGATGGATCCAGTGCCCAACCCAACCATCAGGGAATAAAACAAATCTGTCCCTCTCCCCAAAAACTGGACAGATCCAGTGTCCAACCTGACCCATCAGGATACAAATAAAAAAATAAATATATCTCTCTCCCCTCTCCAGCTACCTGACAGGTCTGATACCCAATCCAGCCCATTGGGGAATTTAAAAAAAGTCACTCTGTCCCAAACTACCTGATGGGTCTGATGTGCAGCCTGGCCTGTTATGGAACCAAAATAATATGCCTCCTCCCCTCAATAACATGATGTGTCCAGTGCCCAACTTAGCCCATCAACAATAAAAAAAAAAAGTGTCCCCCTTCCCCAGCAACCTGGCAGGGCTGGTGCCCAATCTGGCCTGTTAGACAATTAAAAAACTCTGTCCTCCATCCCTCTGACTACCTGATGAGTCCCATGCCCAACCTGGCCTGTGTAAATGGAGATAAAGAGGAACAGCAGCAGCAAATTGATTAGTGAAGGTGGAATAGGTGGGGAAGTAAAACACTGCTCTCCCCATGTGCATCCACTCAGGTCGCAGTGAGGGCATCAAACACTGCATGGGAGGCTTGGGACTGCTGGTACACTGCTGCTGGTACCACTACCATGCACATTCCTACCCAGTCTGCTGTGTAGCAGAATGGTTAGGTGGCTAGCCTGGTCCATTAGAGAATAAAACAAAACTGTTCCCCTCCCACAAACTACCTAATGGGTCCAGTGCCCAACCTGGCTCATCAGGGAATAAAAAAAAATCTGATCCCCCTCTCCTAACTACTTAACAGGTCCAGTGCACAAACAATCTGTTAGAGAATAAATAAAATCTGTCTCTTCTCCTCCACCCAACCTTCTTTTGTCCCTCCTCCTCCTCCACCCAACCTTTTTCTGCTCTGCTATAGTGCAGAGGTACCGAAACAGGTACTTCTGCTTAGTCTTTACAGTTGGGGCGGGGGATCACCAGGGAGTAGCAGGAATAAGGGTGTGGGGGAGGTGGACACAGGTCCATTTTCAGAGGAAACAGACCAGAAAGGACTTGCAGCTCTGAAGTTAAACAAAGTTATGGGACCAGATGGAATACACCCAAGAGTTCTAAAAGCACTCAGGGAGGTTCTAACAGCCCCACTGACAGCTTTATTAAACAGCTTATTTGAACCAGGCATGGCTCCAGAGGACTGGAGAAGCACTGATGTGTTACATCTGCATAATTTTGTTTCAAACCAACTCGGCTGTGTTTCCATCTCGGTGTTCTGATGACATCAGGAACTAGAGCTGTGTGGAATTAGAAAATGTCACATTCACTGAATTCCAATGGAATTCTGTGAAATTCCATAAAATTATGTAGCATTTTGTCAGAATGTTGCCAAATATTTAGCCGGCCCATCAGCACAGTGGTTGGATTTCCATTTGCGACGCCGGCGACCCGGGTTGAGAATGGACCCAGTTTGCCAGAGGGCCAGCTGGGGGGAGAAGGATGGAGCATCCCATGGATGGCTCTCCTTCTCTGGGAGGAGGGTGGGGTAGTGTCCAGTGCAAGGAGGACCCCTGGCGAAGGACGGAAGTCGCTCACGCTACCGGCGCTTGACAGTGTGGGAGGCGGGACAGACGCTGGCGTCATTGCAAGTCCCCGCCGCCGAAACAGAAAAGCAGAAAAAGGGGAGTAGGCAGGAAGGGTCCACTGTCTAGGTGAAGCCCTCTCTGGGGCTTCAATCAGCCGCCATCGCCATCATTTCCCCGACCAGTCACTGAGGATTGACAGTAGGGACCCTCCAAATAAAGAGAGAAAAAAAAAAAGAATTTTGCCAAATTTTTGAAAATGTTTTCTTTGATCATTACTAACTTATTTATCTATAGACATGCACTCTGGCATGAATGTTTGTTCATAAGTTCCTTTAAATATTTTAAACATCATGACAGTTGGATAAATAAGTTTATGCCACCTTACTATACTTTACATTTTATTTACTCTACACCTTTGATATTCAGTACTTCCTCACCCTCCACCCCAGAACACAGCTGGAAACAGGCTGTTACCAGCTCAGTATGTCTTTCCCAGTAACACTTTTGAAATCAATCAATCAATAGTGACTCAAAGTCTGGCATTTTATTTTGGGAGGAAATTTTGTGAAAATATTTATCTGCTTATAACTTGCCACCTCTGTAGATAGATATGTAAAAATTAGCATGCACAGCCTTTTTGTACGGGTCATAGAACTGACTAAGTATGGAGAGAGAGTTGGCTTAGAGTTTTTATAAAAACATTTGTGAAACTTGTCTAACAGTGTGGATGCTTGTAATGTCTCTGCTCTTGCAGGTATAGACCTGACATTTTTCATGCATATCCAATGTTAATATATAGTGGCATCTATCTGAACTGGAAAAATGGTTTAGCAGTTTTACATTTACATCAGAAATACCAAGTTATTATCGGCAACATTTTCTCAAACATTTATTGGTAGTATAAGAGGTAATACCTCCAGATTATCTCCTTTGCAATTGAAAGATACTAATCTACTCCTCTTTCTATCAGACATGTATGAACAGGGTTGCCAGGGAAAGATGGGGGTGTGGAAAGCTAAAAGCAACTGTACACCAACTAAAGAAAGCCTTGCAGTCCCCCAATACCCAGATATAGAGGCCAAACACATTGAATTGTAGTGTAAGAAAAAGCTGCATAGTGCAAACGATGTGTAGAAGAGGGATCTACGATGCCAGTTCGACAACACTTTTGTTGACCAGCATCACAGCGATGGGATTTATGTTGACCGCAAGTTGCTTCTCCCCCTGAACCCTCATGTGGAGGGCTCTGCCCCCACTCCCCCGTACTAAGGATTCTCAACTCTGAGTCAGAGTTGATTCAGGGAGTGGGTGCAGGACCAAGAGACAGTGCGTCCCTGTCCTGGGTGCACTAACACAGTGACCTGTTGGCAAACTGTTGATTTTGTCGACAGCGACGTAGGTCTCTGTGTTGATGTCACTGTCATGGGGTGGAGGAGGAACCAAAGAAGGGTACCACACTTCAGATTTCTAGCTTTAAAGGGAGCTCAATTATAGGAGGCCAAACATTTATTCAAACTTTAATTTTCAGTTATTTCCATCTAATTTTAAACTTTCATATCCACATTTCTCCACAGTTTCAAGATTTAAAGAACCATGCACCATTGGTATGGGTACACAGTTTTAGGTCTGAGGCTCTAAAGGGGGCAGCACTATAGGCAGCCAAACATTTTGCAAAAATTTAACATTCAAGCAACTTCAATACTACTTTGAAACACTCATCTAAGCATTACATAATTTGGCAGATATACAAGTCCATAGCATTTATATGTGTGCAGCAGGTTTCAGATTCCTAGCTTTTACAGTAAGTGGACTGAGTTAGACAGCCTAACATTTTGCCAACATTTACATTTCAGTTATTTACATCTAATTTTAAAAGAACTTATCCAAACTTCACTAAATTTGAAATGTTTATGCCACTATGCTGTATTTCACATTCTAGCATTAAAGGGGATCAAATTATAAGTAGCTACACTTTCAGAACATTTTTTAGTTAAATTTTGCAAGTATGCAGACTGAAAAATTATAAAGCCCTGTGACTTAAAAATTAGAGAACATAGTGTGATTACATCTGGCAGGTTTATTGACGTTGAAAAGGTGAACCTGTGTGTTAGTTTTATTAATGTATAGCATAAAGGTTGTCCATCTTATAAGCTTCCAAAACTTGCAAAAATGCATCAGTACTTAGAGCTGAATTCCATGAGTTTTTCTGAAAATTATGATTTTTTTTTGTTAAATATGTGGAAGCCATATCAATGAATATTTTTCAGCCATACATATTACCTGCCATGGAGGAGACAGAAAAAGGCTAGTGAGACAAGTAATAGGGTTGGATTCATGGAGGATTTCATAGCAAAAGAAGCTTGAAGAATGGTCAAGGGTTTGGCAGTTGAAATTCAACACAAAGAAGTACAAGATAATGCATATGGGGCACAAAAACCCTGGAACAACATATCAGTTGAGGGGTGATGATATAGCATGCACCAAGCAGGAAAGGAACCTTGGGATTATCATCTCTGATGACCTCAAGGTAGGGAAACAGTGCGACAAGGCAGCAAGTAAAGCAAATAGGATGCTGGGATGCATAGGCGGGGCATTGCCAGCAGGAGAAGGGAGGTCATAATTCCACTATACAAGACACTAGTGAGGTCCCACCTGGAGTACAGTGTACAGTTCTGGAGACCTTACCTACATCAGGACATAGACAGGGTAGAGAAGGTTCAGAGGAGGGCAACAAACATTGTACACAGATTGCATCACAAGTCCTATGAGGACAGGCTGAAGGACTTGAATATGTACTCTTTGGAGGAGAGGAGGGAGAGACGGGATATGAGATAGACATACAAGTACCTCACAGGGAGGAACAGGGTGCAGGAATACACTATTTTCCAGTGAAAAAGATTTTCCAGGATTAGAGGGCATGGGATGAAGTTGGAGGGAGGGCGATTCAGGGGAAACGTGAGGAAGAATTTCTTCATAGAAAGGGTGGTGGACAAGTGGAACACCCAGCCTGAGGAAGTGGTGGGGGCTGAAACAATCATGGAATTTAGGAATGCATGGGACAGGCATAAGGGAATTCTGGAGGTCAGGGGTAAGGGGCAACAGACTTCAAGAAAAATGTAAACGGAACTTACAAGCTCAAATGGGCAGACTGGGTGGGCCATAGGCCCTTATCTGCCAACAGTGTCTATGTATCTATGTAAAAGTAGCAGGACTGTTGTAGGGGAATAGCAGACCCTTTACACAGATGCAGATAAGGTGATTTGCCTGCCTGCAGTGCAGGTCAAATGAGTGTGATCCATAACTAAACACTGCATGTAGAGGGAGTAACTGACTGATGTGTTTATTGTGATAAGGAAGACAAGTTCTGAGGACATGAGGATGTTACCCTTTAGAATGAGAGATGTTGCCAAGGGGAAAGATGTCCAGAGAGATCTTCTCCAATGTCCTCGTGATTCTGGGGTATGTGATAAATGACAGTAGCATTGATTAGACAAGCTAACTTTTTTATATACAGGTGCTTTTTGCCCCTTGTTGTTACATGTTCCTTCTACATAGGAAGATGATACATCCTTTTCAGTTGAGAGTGGGGAAGCACATCACATGAATCCCGGTACAGAATACTACAAAGATATTGGTGGCTCACATGAAGTTCACCGGGGGAGAGGTCACATGCCTGGAACTTTAAAGGCATTGAAGTACTTAGCCTTGGTCCATGGGGGGGAGACTTGAACACACTCCTCCTATGAACAGAGTCTTTTTGGTTGCCCAGATTGGGGATTTTTATGCTCCAGAGCTCAGTGAGTGATTTGAGATAACAGCATTTTCATAACTATGTTGAGAAAGGATGAACTTTGTCTCAAAAACGTTGTCTGTATATGCTTATATTGCAGCATACAATGTTTCGTATAGATCTTCTTGCACGGTTTGAACCACAAAGGGAAAAATGAGCACCTGAATGAGTTATTGTCTTTTGTAAATAATTGTTACACAACCTAATCCCTATACTAACAACTGAGAGTCCCCTGAATGCTCTAATGCAAGCACTTGGAATATCACTAAACGACCTCTATAACCTCCCACTGCAACATTACTGTAGATTTGTCCCCCTTCCGCTCTCACCTCCCCAACCCCACTCGGTCCCATCCTCTGCTTCCTCCTCCACCCCTGAGCTGGTCCGCCAGCATGGTGGGGAGGGTCGTTGGTTGGGAGGTGCAGGGTGCAGGGTTCAGGTCTGGCGCAGAGTGATTTTTTTTTTTGCCGGTGGCCGGCTTTTCCGTTTTACAAGTATTGCACCCCTCTGGAGTTGAGAATCCTATTGTAGGGGAGGTGTGGCGGGTGAAGCCTCCTGCATTACAACATAAAGCCATGGATCTCGGGCGCCCTATTGCCAGTCTCTGTGAGTGTGCATTGAGTGTGCATTGCCATAATTCATTTTTGGCAATGTAGACTCCCCGTAGTGGTGATCGCTATTCTGTGATTGCCGTTCTCACATAAAACCATTCAGATTATACTGTAATTTTATGGTATCTAACTTTTAGCAAAATAAACTCATTCAGATCATGATGCCTGACATGACTTGTTTTTTTTTGTATCATACACAGCCTTGAGTCACACGACTAGGTGTGCGAGCAGGCCTGGTTTTCTATCTCAATACCTGCAATTCAGGTGACATATCCAGCAGCTGCCAAGCAGGAAAAACAAGATGGGGACACAATTAAGAAATGAAAATATGGATAAATATATAAAAAATTACATATGGACTACATGCATATAGTTACAGCAATACAGATACATGAAAAAGTGTTATATACTTTATTAACACTGATCAGCTGCGCAAAAAGTTACTTATAGGAAGGATAAAGACTTTATTCATTCTAAAAGTTTTTAATACATGCTTAAAATAGTTTGCATTGATTTTTCACTTTTGTCACTTCAGATCTTAATCTGGCTTCCTGTTTTGTGACCTAATAGTGATGTCACCAATACTTGCTTATAAAAGCCATGCCATTTTGATACTATGTTATCAGTGAAAAATTGCCTGCACTGGCATGCAACAATGTAGGGTCATGTTCTTACAGGCTGCAGAGATCAATTATGCCATAGCAATACGCACAGCACTTTATCATGAATGCATTATACATAATAAAGCTTTTTTTTACACTACAAATTCAGTCTGTTTGACCTGTATATCTGGGTATCGGGGGGGGGGGGCGCAAGGTTTTCTCTAGTTGACGTATAGTTGCATTTAACTTTCCACACACCCATCTTTCCCTGGCGACCCTGTTTGTACAAGTCTGATGGAAAAAGAGTAGGTGAGTATCTTTCAATTGCACAAGAGATAATCTGGAGGGATTGCCTATTATGCTACCAATAAATATTTGAGAAAATGTTGCCGATAATAACTTGGTATTTCTGATGTAAATTTAAAACTGCTAAACAATTTTTCCAGTTTGGCTAGATACCTCTATATATTAACATTGGATATGCATGAAAAATGTCGGTCTATATCTGCAAGAACAGAGACGTTACAAGCATCCACATTTTTATGTTGGCTTGCTGAGCAGGCACAAGTCAACATCTTGCGGTAATAGCAGATTTGGGGGAGGGGTGTCAGTGTGGGCTAATGCAAGGCACGCTTTAGTAGGTGTGGCCCTCATTCCCCAATAAACCATCATACAGGCACTGATACAAGAAATATGTAAAGTGGACAGAACTTGTAAAGAAAGTGCTTCTGCAATCAGAGACAAGCTCATCATGCAGCAGCACAATAACATGCCTCCGAACATGCTTGCTTTCCTGGTGAAGAATGCAATAAACATGGCTGCAGCATCTGCCACCATCTCTTACATGATCCTTATAAAGCCAACTTCAGGGGTGTCCAGTCCCTCTGTTGGCATGTTAAATATCCCCCCAAAGATTGTGTGGCACACTGCTAGCCCAACTCAGTGTGCCTCTGTTGTACAAAAGTCGAATGCTGTCGGCATGTTCCTGCCCCTGCCCACCCACATTGTGTGTCACACTGGGAGCCTACCCCAGTGTGGCCAACATCACCCCCCAAGTCACCCAGTGTGCCCAACATTTTTTTCAGACCTGAAAAAAGAAAACGATCTGTGATGTTTTTATTTTATTTTTTTAATCTGAAACAAAGAAAACAGTCCCTCTTTGTGTTCGGTGCCCCTCCCCCAACCTGCACCTACCCTCTGTGGACCCTGCCTCCCCACACTGCCCCATATCTACCTCCATAGGTCAGCACCGTGATCTTCGGTGGAGTGAGAACACGTCTGCACTCTTCAAAGCCGACCACAAACTAAAGAAATGCTGGTAAGCTGTATAATGGCATAAATGGGGGAGGGGTTCAACTTAGGTGGATATCTCTGCCATTTTTTGGAATTTTTCCTCCAAACTTTCAACATGGGGTGCTTGGGACCTCATGAACACATGCAATGTCATCTCGTTACTCAGCCCTGAAAGGTAATTTTGCGGTCACTGCACAAAATCACCTTTTGGGACTGATTAATGAAAGGACAATGCCACTGTTCATGAGGTGGTGTCCCAAAAAACCTATCTTGCAAATTTGGTGGAAAAATTCCAAACAATGACTCTGTTATGAGTGTGCATTAGCAGTTTCAATGCACTCTTGTAACTTTGACAATTTTTAGTATTTTCACTCCAGATTTTCAACATTGCCATTTTTCACACCTCCTTATGAACAGTATAGCTGTCATTTTTGACATCCTGCCTGAAATGTGTTTTTGAGGATGTGGCGCACAATGGCGCAGTCTCTGTGCGAAATCAATGTTCAGGACAAATTAACAAAATCACAGTGACACCGTTCATGAGTGGAGGTCCCAAGATGCCTATGTTGAAAATCTAGTAAAGAAAATCCCCAAAATAATTGCGTTACGGGCATGTGTTGCGCAGTTTCTATACACGCTCATGACGTCACCAATTTTTCATATTTCCACTCCAGATTTTCACCATTGTCATTTGTGTACACCTCCTTATGAACAGTACAGCTGTGATTTTTCACATCCTGTCCAAAATGTGTTTTTGCACGTGTCACACAATTGCACAGTCACTGTGGGAAATCAATGTTCCGGAAAGATTAACAAAATCACAGTGACACTGTTCATGACTGGAGTTCCCAAAATACCCGTGTTGAAAATTTGATTAAAAAAATCCCCAAAATACATGTTTATGGGTGCGCGTTGCGCAGTTTCTAGGCACACTGGTGATGTCACCAATTTTTCATATTTTCACTCCAGATTTTCAACCATGCCATTTTGTTACACCTCCTCATGAACAGTGCAGCTGTCATTTTTCACATCCTGCCCAAAATGTGTTTTTGCACCTGTGACACCAAAATGCACAGTCGCTGTACAAAATCACCTTTTGGCAAACTAGCTCATAGTGCCACTATTCATGAGGTGGCATCACAAATGGTCCATGTTGAAAATTTGGAGTGAAAATGCCAACAAACCCCAGGGGCATTAGGGTTTCCAACCATAATGCCCACCCTGTAGAGGCTGACAGGCGTCAGGGATGTGACTTGGCATTGTTAGCTGTAATGCTCACACCATTCCACCCCCACTCTGCAGCCAGTGACAGGCGTTGAGTTGTGCCTTGGACTCTTCAGCCCCAAAGTTCATCACATTCTCCTATACTGCATGCATATCAGCATATTTCCCTACGGAATGGGGTGAATGTGAGGCCCAAAAACCTCAAGGCACACCACGGCACTTGTCGGTGTCTACAGGGTAGGGTGAGGTGAAATGGCATGAGCATTATGGCCAGCGACTCAAAGGCGCACCCTAGTGCCTGTTGCTCTCTGCAGGGTGGGGCTGGGGTCAGCATCAGTTCACTACTTCACTGTCAATCCTATTGTACATCTCTCTAACTCCTGCACTACCAATGCCAGTGCCAGCAAGCCAACATTCGGCATTGACAAATGCTTGTTAGAGAAGTTTCATAAACATTTTCATAAAAACTCTGAGCCGAATGGTCCATGCTTAACTGGTTTTATGACCCGTGCAAAAAGGTCATACATGCTCATTTTTACATATCTGTCTTCAAGGGTGGTGAGTTATAAGCAGATAACTATTTTCACCCAATTTCCTCCCTAATTAAAATGCCAGACTTTAAAGTCATGATTGATTGATTTCAAAACATTTACTGGAAAAGACATACTGATCTGGTAATAGCTTGTTTCTAGCTGTGTCCAGGGGTGAGGGGTGAGGAAGTACAGAATAACAGAGGCAAGGTGTAGAGTAAATAAAATGTAAAGTACAGTAAGGTGGTATAAACTGATTTATCCAAATGTCATGATGTTTAAAATATCTTAAGGGAGCTTATGAACAAGCATTCATGTCAGAGTGCAAGGCTATAGCTAAATAGCACAGTAATGACCAAAGAAAACATTTTCAAAAATTGTGCAAAATTCTGACAGAATGCTACATAAATGTGTGGAATTTCACAGAATTCCAATGGAATTCAGTGAATGTGACATTTTCTAATTCCACGCAGCTCTAGTTCCTGATGTCATCAGAACACCAAGATGGAAACACAGCCGAGTTGGTTTGAAACAAAACTGAAAAAAGAAAGGCTGTTTTTCTCCACTCCCAAGGAATTTTTGGTTATTTTTCATTACAACTTAAAAAAAAATTGAAATCCACCCTTACCTATCTGCTGAAAACCCATCTGGTGAGGGATGGGTTTATGTAAACAGCAGGTGGCACGAGTTTCCATTCTAATTAAAAAAGCCATTGTTACCACAGAAGGACACAAAAGCATTCTATGACCTTTGAATGGTGGTACAGTAGTGTTATAGCCAGGAGGGAAATCCATGCACAATAAGGGGTAACCATACACTATCAACCAAAATCTTGTGCACCCCTCCATGTAACTCAAAAGAGCCTTTAAATCATTTAAAGGTATTCCATTTTCTTACTGACCTTGTTTCTTCATTCCATAATTTTAAAAGGGGTTCTTGGTCTTATCATTTAGCTAAACCATGATTATCTTGACCACCCATGGCAAGCAGTTCATCCATTTTTCGGCACGGTCGAAACCTGTGCAGTTAAAAGAAGCACTGTGTTCAGACCCGAAAAGCGCAAAGTTGAAAACCACACTAAAATAATAAAAAAACAACTCTGAACTGCGCATGCAGTTTTGACTGCGTGGTTTCTGACAGAACGTGTATTTCTTCATCTTTTTGATGGGATATCATGGCAGGTTATCCTCTCAGAGATCAGGTCACTAAAATTTCAATTCTTACATGCCCATGCAAGCTGTGAGACCACAGTTTCCTCGATTTTATGTGGACCCCCTCCCCCCAGCTTCATTTATTAAAACAGAATGCTGGCCCATAACAGGCTTACAGTTGATCAGTGGGGAGCATGCTAAATAGAAGATGGCCACACCTCTACTGATCATTTGTATCTTTCAGGGCAATGCACACTCATTGCTCGTGCTTCTGGAGTGTGGCCAGCATTGGAATCAAACAAAATCATATGATATAGCTCATTACTGATTAAGATATTTCAGTGTTGAGGCTGCTTAATTATCAGCAAACAGTCCAAAGTCCTGAGCACTCAAAAGGAGAATCATAGCCAAATGCAGCTTAATGTTTGAGAGTGTTTAATCACTCTGTCCTGCTTGGTTTGAATCATTCAGCAGATCACCTGGTGAAAAAGGCACTGTAGGGTGATTGCAAAATTCTAACTGAGACCCTAAGGGGTGGATTCAGAGAGGTCTGCCACAAGCTGCGGCAATGGCAGTTTATAGCGACCTGCCCTGTGCCCTGGCCCATGCACCCGATTCAGGATTGGAGCGGATGCAACAGTTTGCATCCTGCCACTTGCAGTAGCTGCGCAAGGTAGGGCGCAGCACTGGGAATGCTGCAGGTCCCAGGACAGCAGTTGCAATGGGCGAGGCCCACCATGACACTCCATGCCCACCTCCGAGGCCCCGTACAGTGTGGGCACCAGCCCCAAGCCCACTTGTCATGGACCCCCCCGTGGATCCATACCTGCCGTGCTGGCCCAGTGGTCCCCCAACCCCCAACAGACACACCCAGTGGGTGCATTGGCGACTGGCCGTGGTGGTGAGGGAGGGCTGTGCCAGTCGCTGGTGGGGTATTGGGGGGTGTGGGGGGTCTTGCACTGTGGGGGGCCACTAGACTACCAGGGGATTATGGGGATGCTGGGGGATCATGCCCCAGGGCATGGGGGGCTCATAACGTGTGTGTGTAATGGGCTGGGCATTGGGGGTGTGTCACACACCCTGCCTGGCACCCTGTGTGCCATGCCTGGGACCCAGAGCCCATGGGGGATCCATAACCCACAGGAGTTGTGGGGGCTGGGGCACAGTGGCAACCTCCAGTGAACAGCAAAGACCAGTTAGAACAACTTTTTGTTGGCGTAACTGGTCTTTGACAGATGTTCACTGGTGGTTGTCTCTGAATCCCATCTGTGGGCGTAGTGGCCACCCTACCTGAATAGGGTGCAAATGCTGCCACAACCCCCTTCCGCCATGTTGCAAGGGGGTTTCAGGCACATAGGTGCTGTTGGGTGCAGGCAGCCTGCCGCATGTCACAGGCTGCCTATGTGAATCCCACGGGGATGCAACACAGGACGCAATTGTGACTTGCACCTTATTTTCCGATGCAAGTTGCCTTGCGTCCTGCGTTGACTTCTCTGAATCCGGCCCTCTGTCTTTTCTGCGTCAGTTCCCCATTGACCAGGATAGCAGCTTCCCCTTTCATTGTAATAGGTTTAATAGGAAGAACTTCCTAGACAGCTAGTTTTGTAATTAAATTATTTTGTTTTTGCTTCATGTCTAAGATGAATTTTGTGAATGAAAATGGAATTTTGCATGGACAATCAGTCACTAACTGTCACATCACAAAAATTCAACATTTAAGCAAGTGATACCAGCTAAGAAGCCATGCTCCCTGAGGAAGATTCAGAGAAAGTGGGCTTTCTACAGCCATTGAGACTTTTGGCTGTATCCACACTTTATTTTTTGCAACCTGCATTTACTGTCTATTTCAGCTTTTTTTTGCATCATTGTATCTAGCTACACTGTATTTAGCACAACCAGCACTTGTTTTGTTATTAAACACTCATAAGCATTAAGCTGTGTTTGGTTACAATTCTCCTTTTGAGTGCTCAGGATTTGGGAGTGTTTGTTGTTGTATGTTGAGGGCTGGCCAACCTGCTATCCTGAGCACTGGCCCCGAACTGGGTATAATGGCCCCCCAACTTGGAACTGCCTAATTACCAGCTTTTTTTAAGAAAAGTGTTACTCCAATTGCTAAGAGAACAGTAATGTCTGGTTTTGAAATTAATTAAAGTGATATCAACCAATATCACCCGTATCAATAGTACCAATTAAGAGAATATCTGTAATCAAATAGGTGACTGACACAGAGGATTTTTAAATGCACTAGTCCGTGATCGGATGATCTGTTTGATATCTCTGAATAAGAAAATAGTTTCAATGTATCCATGTATTTATTACTGTTGGTAAGTCATCAATGTTTTCCATCAAGACATCTGTCAACAGCAGCTCCCAGACCCATAAGGTATTTGTTAGTATAACAGCTGGCTGCAGCAGCTCCCTGTCTCAGAGGGCTTTTTACTGTAAAACTGCTGGCCATGGTGGCTTGCAGCCCCAGAAGACTTTTTACTGTACAACCCACAGATGTAATTTTAGGAGGAGGGGGAATATCTCCCTTCATCTTTTTCCCCCATATAATATGCATAACTGTAGTCCACCCCTCTTCCCAGTTGTTAACTGAAACCTCAACCAGAACCATCACTAGCCAGCAGACATGTTCAATTGTTTCCATTTTCAATCTACTGATCCTTTTATTGCCACATATCAAAAACTCAGCTGATTACAGGTGGCTCTTCCATAGTCCATGCTGCATGCATGTAATGTCACCCATGTACACTGTTGGACATGCTGGACAAATTATAATGTCATTGGATTTTTTTATCCCCCTTGAGCACCAGGTTAGAGGTCCATGGTGGCTCCTTGATGAACACACTAAGAAAGAGCTCTCTAGTAATACACGTCAGTTGCTAGTTCTATTTTTGGTTTTGCTCCTTCCCTCCAGAGTGGCCCTGCTAATCCTGGTGACATCTAAGCCCCATCCCGCCTTCTCTGTCACTTTTCTGTTCTCCACCATTTCTTACAACAGACGTGCCTCTCTGTAGAACTCTGCAGAGGGGCATTTGTGGGCCTCTACACTGATTCCCATAGGACAGCCAATTTCTGGGTGATGGGAGGGCAGCTGACTTTTGGGGCTTGAAAGTGCTGGTGTTGTGATACTGTGCTTCTGGATTTACCTGATTTTCCTTCCCTTGCTCCCAGAACAGAGAAAGAAATAGTGGTCTGCATGCATACACAAGGTATACTGTTTGCTATGGAGCCTGTCACCACCCCTACCTATTTATTTATTTAAAATTTGGTGACCAGGTATGCCCACTGAGCCCCAAAGGTCCCTTTTTCGAGGGCGACCCGGGATAACAATGCATATTTTCATACAGAGAAAGACTTGGATTACAGAGTAGTTTCAGGTGTGTGAGCAGGTTACAGCCATGGTTATCATCATGCATCAGTCCTTACAAATATGTTGACAGTAGAATTAACAAAAGGTGCAGAAGAAATGTAATTTTACACGGTAAGCTCATTGTTTACTACTGGCATGGTTCAGTGGAAAGTTAGCAGTGGTACAATGCCTAAAGGGAAGCACTGTTGAACCTGATAAGGTTCTTGGAGGATCTGGATATTAGGAGGATAGAAGCAAGTGGGGGGGGGGATCATGAGCCATGGCAATGACAAGTGCTAGTATCAGACATATAGGCTTTGAGTCTGGTGTGGAAGTTCATCAATGAGGAGTCTTTCTGCACTAGGGGTGGGAGTTTGTTCCACAGGTAGGGGGCTGAGTAGGAGAATGACCTGCCGCCAGCACTAGTCCTGACTCTGGGAACTTCAAGCAGTGTACGTCCAGATGTCCGTAGACTCCTGGGGTTATGTTTGAGTGTGATAGTCAGTTCCAAATGCACCACCACCCAAGTGGCAGTAAAGCACCTGGTGCTGGCTCATTACCTCCTCCGGAGGAACAGATTATTGTGTAGAATGTTCTGGCCTCTGCCCCCTCTCCCACTGGCCCCTGATATCACTAGCTTGTTCCCAAACCCAAGTTGTCATCAGCATGAGTGGCAACCCTGCTACTGAGCTGATGGCCTGGCTCCCAGTGGTCAAGGGGAGGAAGAAAAGCAATAACACTAACCCAGTGTTCATGAGAAGCTAGTCTTCAAGGGACTGTAAGCCCTTTGTCTTGGCAGCCTCCACACATAACTCCCCAAATCATGCCCTAGCTACACTGTTCCACCACAGCCATGTAGTGGATAGTTTTTTTAAATACTTTTTTTTCCCCTGTAATGTGGTCTCATTCAGGCTTGGTCCCACTCTGGATCTTTGGTGTGGAGCCATTGCCCCTCATAGTACAGCCACCACCATCAAAGTGCACTGTACAACCATGGCTTGCTGCCCATTATGGAGTTCCTTCTTTCTGTCTGACATGGTATAATCAGGGGAAGAGACTGCATCACAGTGGTGATACTCAACAGTGGTGGAAGAGTCAGCCAATTACATGCCCAAGGGCTGTGCACGGCTATATGACCACGTCATCCCACTCTAGCCAATGAAAGGAGGTTCCCATCTTTTTCATGTTACCACCCACTTTCCACAGTTAATGTTCACATGCTTGTGATGACCAGTGGGTGCCAGATGACACATGGTTACCCTCACTGTCAGTGGCACCACAATCAGGCCTCCTCTATGTGTTGTTGTATAAGTAGTATCATGTAGCCACTCAATCCTGGAGCAGACGTGCAGAGAGATACTCCTAATCCTCCTTGCCAGACTACTCCTGCTACTCCAGGCTTGCGGCGTGAATCCAGGTCTCCAGCATTCCAGGCAGTCCCATATTGCCAGATGTACATAGCCATCTTCTGGGGTGGTATTTTTATACAGAATACTACTGGAACTGAGGCACAGAGATGGATTAGTAAATGTTTTGACTGCTGTGCACCAATGCCCCACAGAGTGGTCCAGTTTGAATTGTTCAGTAAGTCTATTTATACTTAAATGTTTCATAAAATTTAACAAAGCAGAAAAGCTGGGAAGGGGCTTTGGTATGGTAAAGCAAATCATGACTAGCATGATTACCTTTGCATGAGAAACTCTTCTCATAGTCATTGCACTTGCAAGGGTTCTCGCTGAGTCTGAACGATGTCTCCACATTTGGAACTTTTGCTGATTGTCTTGAAATGTTATGATTGTGCACTGTCTGTTCTGTTAGCTACCTGGCAGACAGTGCAGCTATTGACAATTCTTCAAGGTGGTTAACATTTAATAAATGGTTAACATAGCATCATTGTTTAATATTCAAAGAGCAGATACCCACTATCTGTTTATATTATTCATTATATCCAGTAGTATACTATAGATAAAAAGACTATAGTATACTATTGCATAGCCCCCCCGCTCCTCTTGCAAACAAGAATGGTTAAATTCCTTCCTTCCTCCCCACACCTAGAGGTCCTACATGCAGATCCCTGGGCAGTAGCCAGAATGTTTAAATATTTTTTAGCAATCAATAAGAAAAAAAGCAATTAATGGCTACACAAACTGTGATAGGAAATATGTGAAATGTTTACAGTAGTGTGGGGATAAATTATATTGGCAGATCTTTGTATGGAATGTATGTTTATTAACTTGCTTTTTTATATGTTTTCATGTATTAAGGTGAATTATACTCAATGTAAAGATGTTTTACACATAACATATGCAAGTTTTTAAGTGTAAATGTATTCTTGTGCTAATTGTATCTAAATGTTTATATTTGTGAATGGCTTTTTAAGCTCAACAATAAAAGGATTTATGATGACAGAGGTCCTACAGAAACATAACCCCATGGCATGGAACTGCCAAGCACCAAAGTCTACAAATGTACAAGTTGCCCTCTCTTCTCTCTCAAGAACTCTGTGTCAAAGGTCTTGGGGATGCCTTGAACAACTTTCATAAAGCACTGTAGAATATGATGGAAGTCCACACCACAAAACGTCATCCTTCTACAATATGTGTGAGGTTAAAGATTTTTTGAAGTTAATGCTTTTTATTTTTTTCCAAAACGTAAGATCAAAAACAGAAAAGCATACTGAATATACAGTATTTTGCTGATTCATGTGGCGTGAAACTGCACAAAGGCTAAGGAGATAAGTATCTCAGCTAGTTATATATAAGTCATGATACCTGGGTACACACATATGAAAGGCATACACCTACCCAGAGCAACCTGAGATTCCCTCTAAGAGGGTGGTACAGGCAGAGCCTGGCTTCACAATCCTAGTAAGGAGGCTTCTCACTCCCTGCAGAAAAGAAAAAATAATACCATAAAGAACCAGTATCAGTACAACAATATAAAAGCATGACTACAGGTGACTTCAACAATCCAAAAATTCCAACAGTTTGAAAAGGGTGCTCTAGATTTCAGTAGGGTCAGCAAGTTAAGAAACATAATGTCAGTGCCAGGAGAGGGGGGGCTGGAGGCCTTTGGGGCAGCCACTTAGCCAATGCTTGTGCTTGGTTTCAGGTAGGTTAAAAAAGATCTCCAACAAGAGTAGTAGGATTCCAGGGGGTTTGTTATGACATGCAATAAATGGCATAGGGAGGCTACTTGAGCGAGGGAGTTCAGAAGCTCCGTTGCAGACGGAATCACAGTTGTTCTCCATCTGCAGAGAATGAGTCTTTTAACCTGAAGGCTCAGAAGGGCTAGCCAATTTTTCTGGGGTGGGGTGATCTTAGGAGTCCCTGGGGGAATCCCTAGTAACCAAAGTGCAGGGTCCAGTGGAATGTATTTACCAGTAATTTTGGTAGCAAGTTCCCGTATCTTGTTCCACAGGGGTTGTATTAAGGAGCAATCCCAGAGAATATGCTTTAAATCTTACATCTCCAGCACACATTGTCTTCTATCAGTTTAGCCTTATGTAGGACCACTGGGGTCTTATATCAGTGGTGGAGAATTTTCTTTTGAATCAATCTGCTTTTGACATCAGGGTATGCAACATGTCCCAGTGCCCAACAGGCTCACCACTGCTGGTCAGAGATGCTAATGTTCAGTGCTTGCTCCCTTTTAATTTTGGAGTTATTAGATTGAGAGGGGACTGTGTTCCTAACAGCAGCATATATTTGACTGGCAATGCCTTTGCTAATAGAAAGTCATCTGGGGAGTGCGCCAACTCCTACAGAGGGGGCTGTCTCTTTACATATATGTGCACTGCACTACACAGCTGGAGGTACCTCCAGAAATCTGATTGTGGGATCCCTTTATCCTGCTTTGGAATTTGAAATGATACCATGATATTTGAGCACTCACTAAATATATCCTTCAGCTGCTTGATTCATTTTGCCTTCCAGTGAGGCTACAGAATTGGGTTGTGATCAATTTGGACTTCTGTGTTGCCCCATATGGGGTCAGGGAAATTGGGAGGGGTATAGTTTTGAGTTTCTTGTGTAGCTTGACCCAGTGTCTTATTGAGGGGCCTACAGCAGGGTGGTTCATGGCCGCTTGGGGATGGTAAGTATAGAGGAGGAGGAGGAGGGTTAGATGGTGCATTCTAGTATAAGTTTGTTTCATATAAAGCCATTTTAGGGCAGATGGGGTAAGAGGAAGAAACCACTTAAGTGTCTGTACGGTTATATAAACCCATTTATATCCTTCCATCCATGGAAGACACCATCCGCCCTCCTTCCAATGTGCCTGAAGCTTATTTCAACTATATCATGGCTTTTTTTCCCCATAGAAAGTTGCCAAATAGTGTGTCCATTGCTGCAGACCATTTGGGGGGAGGCCCAGGGGTATGTGGGAGAGAATATACAGTAATTTGGGAGCAGAGATCATTTTCATTTCTGAAATCTTGCCTGCAAAAGTGAGGTGTAGGGACTTTCATCTTTCTAGTTCTGTTTTTAATTCAGCCAGCAGGGGTTTGAGGTTTTGTTCCCATATTTTAGTTATGTCAGGGGCTATTTGGATGCCAAGGTAAGTCAGGTCTGAGGGTGCCCACCTTAGCCCATGATGGGCAACCAGGGAGGAAGTACAGTGGGGGTTCAGGGGGAGGACCTCCATTTTCCCTTGGTTCACACAAAGCCTGACTAGGACTTAAAGTCAGACAGCAGGGACAACAGGGGAGGTAGTGAGGTGCAGATGTTTGAAAGGGGAACCAACAGATCATCAGCATACATGAGTGTGGTGTCTTGTTGCTCACCTACAACAATACCTTGGATGTTGGGATGCTGTCTAATGGCCTCGGCCAAAGGTTCAACTGCCAATACAGACAATAATGGGGATAAAGGATGGCTCTGCCTTGTACCCTTCCCCAGCAGAAGGGGGTCTCAGAAGGCTGAGTTGGTTAAGATCCTTGCCGCTGGCTGATTGTAAAGGGCTGCAATCCATCCCAAAAAGTTTCTCCCAAAGCTTATATGTTCAAGTACCTCAGCAAGGTAGTCCCACTCCAGGAAGTCAAAGGCCTTTTCAAAATCTATGGCAAGTGCTGCTGTTGGAGTGGGAAAGAATTTAGTCAAGTGGATGAGGTTGATCAAAGACCTAAGATGATCAGTACTATAACGACCAGGGACAAAGCCCACCTGGGATGGGTGGATTAATGAAGGGAGAAAGGGGCTCAGCCTGGCTGACATGATTTTCGCAAAGACCTTGCTGTCTGCATTGACGAGGGAGATTGGTCAGTAACTAGAGGGGAGGGTAGGGTCTTTCTCTTATTTGGGGAAGACTGTAAAGATTGCTTCCCTTAGTATAAGTGGGAAACTACCTGTGGTGAGTGCATCATTAGAGACTGTGTACAGCAGTGGGGAGATAATGTCAGATAGTGATTGCCATAGCTCTGCTGGGAATCCTTCCCCCCAGGGGACTTTCCAATTTTCATCTCCTTCAGGGCTTTCTCAGCTTCTTCTCTAGTAATTGGTGCTTCCAGGTGAGTAGCTTGCATAGCTGTGAGCTTAGGGAGAGAGAGAGATGGAAGACAGGAGCCTTTTAACTTGAGATTTGTCCATTTGCCTAGAAGAGTAGTACAGTTTGGTATAGAATTGTTTCATAGTGGTATTTATAGCTTGTGCACTGGTTTGTGTCTTCCCCACGTCATCCCTCAGCCCTGCAATATGATGTTCTGCCTGTTGCTTCTTTAGCCTGTAGGCAAGTAATTTGCCACCCTTTTCTCCTCCTTCCCAGTATTTATGCTTCAACCTAAGAATAGCCACTTCTGCTTTCCTGGAAAGCAGGTCATTAATCTCAGTTCTGAGGCCTAAAATGATGCAGGCCACCAAGGGGTCAGGATTGGGGTGGGAGGCATCTTTGGCCATCTTTTCTGCTCTCTGTAGCTGTGCCTCCAAAAATGCCAAGTTGCTGCTCTCGATCTTTGTGCCTCCTAGTGGTGAACCCCATTATCTCTCCCCTGAGGGTGACCTTAAGGGCCTCTCAGGTGGTACCTGCAGACGTGTCTGCAATTGGGTTCTCTTTTAAGAAATGTGCAGCTTGAGTATAGAGCCAGGGTTGGAAGTCTGGATCTCTGAGGAGTAGGGGGTCTAGTCTCCATGTGGGGGAGGGGGAGTGTGTAGGTCCCCACAAAACATGCAAATGGCAGGGCATGATCTGATATAATGGTTGATAAGAATCTTGAACCCAGTGAGAGGTGGGATATCTGCAGGAGACCAGCTAGTAGTCCAGTCTGCTGTAAGACCCATGGATTGGCGAGTGAAAAGTGTAGTCTCGCACCCATGGGTGAAAAACCCGCCATATGTTTGAGAGTCCTGTGTCCTGCGTTAGTTGCTGGAGGGAAAGCTGAGCTTTTGGGTGAGATTGCTGTCCATTGGAACTGCGGTCCATTTTTGGAGACAGATTAGTTTCCACTAGTTCTTTTAATACCTGGGGTATTTCATGGAAGAAAGATGGTGCATCCTCATTGGGGGCATATATGTTGCCCAGGAGAAGGGGACCATCTGGGGATGTCCATGAGTGTAAAAACCCACCTACCTAGGGTGTCTCTCTTTGTTTTCTGTGGGACCCACTTGAGGGACTTATGCACAAGAATGGTCAATCTGTGCTTCTTAGTGGGGGCAGAGAATACCTGTCAGACCCATTCTTTGACCAGCTTTTCATGGTCGAGATGGTTCAGTTTATTCTGTTGGAGGAAGGCCAGGCTGGCCCCCAGCTTTTTGATATGTGAAAAAAAACATTTGAAAGGGTGTGTAGGCCCTGGACATTCCAGGTAAAGCAATTTAGTTCACCCATTGTCCATAAGGGGTCTTTGCATGTAGCAAGGGAGCTTAGCAAGGAGAGGCCTTATAACTGTGGTCCAGTTTGATATTCCATGAGAACAGTACAGTAGTCTTAACATTTTTAATACCTGTTTTCCTATTATACACACCCTAACAATCCGTAAGTAGTCATCCTGTGTAACTGAGACAAAGTAAACCAACATTCTTATATTAACTAAACTAAACTGAAACATTCCAAACTGAACACTATAACTTTTTACAATGACATTAGCCAAAATTTCTTTGGTGTGGCACAGGTGAATAGCTGGCACCAAAAATACCAAAAGCCTGCCTGCCTGCCCACTCCTGGGGGTGGGAAATCAGTTTTACTCTGACATGTCAGTTTAAAACATGGCTGAAAAGGGACTAAGTAAGATGACACATGTGGTCTGGGGTATTAGTCAAACTAGCTGAACCACTGGGGGGTCCACACAGGGACTTATGAAGAGTTAGCTTGCCTTCATCTTGGTATCTGCCAGCCCAAGAGATTATGCAAGCCTTACAACTGTACTACTCATGACAGAGCCTGTCTTGCCTGCTTTGTGGCATCATCAGTGGGGGAGGACTTTTGGCATATCGGAACTAAGGCATAGCTTACGTATTTGTCATATTTATCTCTAACCCCCTGCGTCAAGGGCATTTAGCTACTGGAGACCCTCTAGGGGCCCACAGAGTGCAGTGTTCTTACAGAGGGCAAGTGTGGACATACATAGAGGGATACCTTTAAGGATGTAAACAAGAACTTTCCTATGATCAGCTTATTATGCCAGTGTATTTATTTTTTTTATTTATTGAAATTATTTCACCAGGAAAGGCACACTGAGCATGAGGAATGCTCATCTCCTGGTGCGACCTGGGGGGGATGGGGGGTACAGAGGATACAGGATACATGTTAATTCAGTGACATTGGCACATGGAATATAAAATACACTTGTGGGTTTACAGATTTTGCAATTACAGGTATGGACTATCAACAAGCAGTACTCAAGAGCAGAGAAGACAAAAACATAGACAATTTTGAGGGTAATTAAGTGCCTAAAGGGCAAGTGCACATATTTAGCTAGGAATAGACCAGTTTCAGAGCAGTTGCTAAGCTGCAGGTTGGCTGGGAGGGGAGGAGTAGCGGCAGTCAGGGGTTAAAGGCAAGAGCAATTTACCATGCAGTAGTTAGCGAGGGCGGAGAAGAGGGAATTTACAGAGGAGAAATGCCGGATTTGTGGGGGCAGCTCATTCCAGATTCTGGGGAAATGGTGAGAGAAAGCTGCTTGGCCAGTGGTGGACTTACGCCGAGGGATGACAAGTAGGTGGGAGTCAGAGGATCTGAGGGCATGGGGGGTGGGAGCGATCAATGAGGAGAGGTATGAGGGGAAGATGCCTAGCCAAAACTTGGAAGTGAATTTAGCGCAGTGAGTAAGGCATCGGTTTTCAAGGGACGGTAAGGCCAAGGAATGGTATAGCTCACAGTGATGGGTGAGGGGAGGAGCATTAAAAGCAAAGCGGCAGAAGACATTGAAAATGGTGTCTAGTTTGGATAAGGAGGACTTTGGGGCCGCACTATAGACAATGTCGCAGTAGTCAAAGAAGGGGAGAATCATCTTCTGGATTAGCTTGTGTTAAACTAACATGCTCAGATGTGCAATATTTACTGTCTAGACAGCCCTTAGTTGGAGTGTTCGAGTCTTGCACCTGTGATCCAGCAGGCAGTTCAGTTCCAATTTGCATTGTCATGGTTAAGTGATTATAACAGACTGGTTAGGAGCATTTCTGGCACACTTTCAGCCCCATTGTGGACTCCACTGGGGGGGTAAAGGTGAAGGGGGAGGCCGGGGTGGGAAGTAAGGACACGGTTATGTTATCACCATGTCTAGGCGTCAAGCAGTGAGTACCGAATTCTAACTCTAGTCCTCACCTCCCCCAACATTCCCACAATCTACATTATATATTGCCCTCACACTACTTTAAATTCACTTATCTGGAGGCATTTCTAGTAATCACCCTGAGCCAGTCAGAAGACTTGTGGGGTCAGTCTGGCTTGAGGAATGACAATGCAGATCCCTCGGTAGCAAAGCGGGAGGGCTGAATGATCCTGGATTGGAGCAAGGAGTAGGATAGTCTGCAGTTGCTGGTTCAGCCCATTTCTCCACTAGGGCCCCTATCAGAGGTAGCAGAGAGTTCTCAGCCCTGGTATGGTGATCGGGAAGCAGAGTCAGGACCTCTGATGGCAGGGAGGCTAAGCGGTGCATATCTGTTGGGAGTGTGGAAGGCTGTAAATTCTGTAGCTGTGTCACTCCACACGGTGTCACCGCCTGGACTCCTGGCACGATTTTGGTCATTTGGGTGATTTCTCCTGATGTGGGAAGTGTCTGTTTGCCTTTTGCGGGATCTTGAGGAGGGAGACCAGACAGAGTTCTCTTTGGTGGGTCAAGGATAGGATACAGCTGTGAGAGAAGAGTCCGAAGCATCCATGTTTTCTCACGTGGTGGGGCCTTGCTTTCCTGCAGACTCATTTGCAGACTGGAACTCACAGGGGAAAGTTTTTCTAAGGAAGTCCATAGCATTGTCTGGGTGTGCAAACAGCAGAGGCACCCTGTTATGGATAATTGACATGGTTGCCAGATATCTGATTGAGAACAGCAAGTTCAAGGCATGTAGCAATTTGTGGCAGTCCGTATAAGCGCTCCAAAGATCAGAAAGTTCTTTAGAATAGTCCAGATATATCTGGATCCTCTGCTCTTGCCACCCAAACTGCCCTTTTTTGAGAGCTGCAGCAGTAATCATCTCTTTCTGTCGGAAGTCCAGGAACTTTGCCAGTATCGGTCGGGGCCTCTCTCTTGGCCTGGTTGGGGGGGCTAAGAAACGATGTGCACACTCAATGTGTAAATTAATAGCCTGTGGTAAATCCTGCATAGCATAGATGGAGCATTGTAAAAAACCTGCCACATCCTTTTGTTCTGTGCCCTCAGGGAAGCCTAGGAATCGGAGGTTGTTTCTTCAGCTCCAGTTCTCTAGGTCATCCATTTTGTACTACATAGCATGCAGGACCCTGTTCTGTTCCCTGACAGTGTGTGTGAGTTCCTGGATAGCGATCTCCTATGCGGTGATCTTTCTCTCTATTTGAAATGAGCATGCCTCAATCGCTTGTACAGTTTGAGCATTATGGTTGGTTGACAAAGTTAGTTATGCCATTTGGCCCATAAGTTGTGTGAACATCACTTCAACTTGTGCAGGCTCACAACCGGCCACCAGAGCAGAGGCCATGCTTTTTGATGGAGAATTCAGTCCAGAGCTGTCAAGTAAAATTGCACAGATATAAGGACAAGTTTCTGCTATATATGTGGGGGAAAAGTAACTCCTTAACATCTGACAGATGCTGGTTGCAGTCTAACAAGGTTCCACATCCTGATGTCAGATTATGTTGGATTTAATTCCCAGTGGTCACAAGAGCTAAGTCACTATGCTGCCATCTTGCTTTAAGGTGAAACCATGCCCCGTGTGTGGTTAATTAAATAAAGAAATGATATTGGCAAATGGGCCATTGGTGTGAACTTTATTTTTCTAAACTACTTTTAATTCTTTCCATAATTATTTTTCCCTGCATCCCCTGCTGCCAAAGAAAAGAAAAATATCCCATAGTACAACTCTTAAATTAAAATGCTTCCATCCTCTTACTCTTCTACATAGCTGCACAGGAGCCCCAGTTTAAAAGCAACCCACAGGAGAATACCTTCTCCATTCTCCATAGCTGCCTGCATACTGAATAACAGAACCATAGCTGTGCATCATGACACCATGGGATATGGCTGTGATTCTGTATGCCTAATCTCTGTTTACATAGTCTAATAAGATCCGTTTTTACTGAAAATTTTTATTTTTATTTATTTAGGCATTTTGGCCAGGACAGGCACATTGGCCTGAAGCAAAGTTCCAGGCATGACCCCGGAGAGAAACACAGGGAGGTTAAGTGACTTGCCCAGGGTCCCACAGCATCAGTGGGTGGCTGTGAAGGTCTGCTGGGTTTCCAGGTTCACAGCTCTGTTCTCTAACTACTAGGCTGTACTACCACCCAAGCTATTCCTCTGGTCAATACTGCCCCTGATTTCTTAACCTGTAGACTACGACAGAGGCTGCACACTAGGGGCCTGAGAAACTCCGGACTCTAGAAACTAAATATTCTGAGGGTGAAAAGTGTCAAGGTCAATAAGGATTTAGCTGTATATGCCCATCCCTGTGAAACTCTCTCCCTGGAGAAATACCACAGTATCTCTGGGAAAATTCCTTCTAGTAACTTGGTTCCTGCTTGTGTGTTTTTTAAACAGAGAAACAGATAAATTATGTCCTTCATATATGTTGTGAGGTAATATTATTTAGAGGGAAGTAAATGCCATCGTTCTATGTAATACAACATATTTTAAGTATTTGTAAGCTCTTAGGACACCATTTGAAAAGAACACCTGCTCAGTGGTTTTCCTATTGTAAACTGAAATGTATGAATACAATTAAAAGTTTTCACTTGGGGTTAATGTTTCCTAACGTGGAGTTTTTGCCAAACCATTACAAGAATGAAGCTAAACATCACTGCATGCTAGCAGAGCTGTTTTCAGTCCTAGTCGGCATTCTGAGATAATGTATTTCTCCTTGCTGATCTTCTCACTCATAATTATTTTTTTTATTGGTAGTCCATTGTCTGTCCTCAAGTACTTTTGTATTCGAGCATGTTCAAGCTCTTCCTTGGTGTAGCTCTCATACAGGTTAATGTTTTATTGTGGATCAGCTTTTTCTTTAATAAATGTTGCTTTGGTACATTTATTTATTTATTAGTTGTAATTTTTAACTGGGTAAGGCACACTGGACTTTGACATCTTGTTTCCAGTGGGGAGTGTGTTACCTGGACCTGTTTTATTGACATGGGGTAATATTGTTCATAACACCAGGGGCACTTTTCTACTCTTCTTAAGTTAAAAATGAAGTTCAATCTAAATTATAAAGAGTGGAAAAGAGAGTCTGCCCTAGATTGGAAAGTGTAGAGATGGTGGAAACAAAGGAACATCTTTTCTTATATTGTCCTTACATAAGAGCTTTCTGGGTACATGCTGCAATAAAATGAAAGGGCCCACTATTAAAAGTCTGACATACTTTGAAACAGTGTATAGATTACTTTCAAGAAGCCTTATGGGAGCCAGCCCGGTGGCGCTGAGGGCAGAGGCATTGAGCACCTTACCTCGCACGATGCCAGAGACCCATGTTTGGGAATGAGCACGGGTCATCCGGGGTTGGCAGGGGAGGAAAAGGATTGCATGTCCATTGGACAGCTCTCCTCCTCTGTGTAGGGGGTCCCTAAGAGTCGGCGCTTGTTTGCCCCTGGCAGAGGCTGGGGGACAAGGCAGCACTCTCTACTATGGGGAAGAACTGGGGCTGACGCCTGAAGGAGCACGTGTGGACGCATGATCGCTCCCGTCCACCTGGCATCATTGCATGCCCCCAGCCCTAAGGTGAGAAACTCAGAAAATGGGAGGAGGCATCCTAGGTCAAGTGGCTTGATGGCCATTTGATGATGTTGGTTCTGAGGGGGGTGCCTGAATCTGGATCCTATCTGAGGTGGGGAGTCGAGGGCTCCCTGCTGCCCTGCTGCAGGGGGCAAACTGCAGGGGAGTTCAGGCATGATGCTGATTCAAAATGCAGATGATGGATGGCGGCTGGATTCCCCAAGGCTGCCAGGTAAGAGGGGAAGTAGACCAGGTATGCCTCGTGAGGAGGGGGAAAAGTAATAGATAAAAAAAAAAGAAGCCTTATGGGGATTCCTCTGGATACTTTAGGGTTCATTTTCCAGATGATTTTCAAGAAACCTTTTGTAGATTCCTCTGGATACTTGGGTTAGTTTTCAATGTGCTTAGGTATCACATTTGAAAAGACAGAGTGCAGTGCAAAATAAGATGTTTACTTTTTTAGAATTGTGCAAAACTGTTCCTAGAGCCTTGCATGTAATTTATGAAAGGAAGTAAAACATTTATAGTGTATGGTTAGGGATCACTGTGCACAGAATTCAAACAGCTAAAAAACTTTGTTGTGCACATTCTAAAGTTGTTGTTCACATTCTAAAAACCTTATTGTGCATGTTCTATCATTAACTACAGCTACAATTCCCTTGCTCTGACTCCCGCTGCATGGTTTCACTTCTGTGTGCACTATACCTCAGCATTATGGTAACCGCAGTTAAAAAAAAAAAAGATATGTCAGCCGCATTTGTTTTAAACTACACACTATAACAAATAAAACATGGGTGCCTATACACAACTCTCTTTGTGTTTCTATCTTGGGGCTGAGATACCAGCATGGACCTCTCAAGCTTTTCTCTTGAGGTCCCTCAATGGAAACACAGGCTTGTTGTGTATGAGCATCCGCACATTATTTTATTATTTTATTTAGATTTTGGTAACCGGGTAATCCCACTGAGACCAGAGGTCCCTTTTTCAGGGGAGACCCAGGATTTGATACATGCAGCAGTGATTACATACAGTGGACGATAATACAGTGGTTAAACTTGAGACATAACATTGGAGAGACAGCAATTACAGGTTAACAGTCCAGAAATCATATTTGCACATTGCACAGAATTAACAGGAGTCATGGTAGACACATTCATCAGATAGGGCAATTTAGTAGAATGCAGTTGTGCACTGAAATCAATCTGTTGAAAAATGTTGTTCTGCTGTAGTAGTGACATCCATACTGCAGCAGAATAACTTTTCGTTCTGCAGCACTACGGACGTCACAGAACACAACTGATTACAGGCTGCTTTTTCTCAAGTTCATGTGCTGAGATGTGGGTAATTGACTGCCTGCTTTTCAAGAAATAAAAAAAAAAATACACTGCCTTGATTTGTTTAGTTTTTCTCTCCATATGCTGCACAGATGTTAACTGGTAAACAGTGTAGCAGACAGAAGAATACCGCCCATCTTGTTTACGTAATGACGCTACTGATGTTCCTGCCATTACTGTTTTCTGATGCTCTAGCATTTTTGCGGTCATTGTCACTGAACAAGAGACACTAAGTAAGCCTTCTTGTGCATTTTGTTCAACATGCACATGTCCATTCTTCCACCTTGTGGTTATCATGACAACTAAGGGATCTCTCAAGCTTCGCTCTCGAGGTCCTTGTCGACATGGTACCCACTCGGTGGAAGAATAGCCTTGTTGTGTATGGGCTCCCATACACCATTCTATATATTTCCACTTGTGGTATCTGAAACATAGAAAAATAGACTTTGATGGCAGATAAGGACTGCTTGGCCCATCTAGTCTGCCCATTTCCCTACCTACAGGATAGGCCGCAGATCCTAGTTAATCAACAGCCTATTTCTTCCTACCCCCCACAAGAATTGCCTTATGTCTGTCCCATGCATTCTTGAATTCTACCACAGTTTTAGACCCCACAACCTCCTCAGGAAGGCTGTTCCATGCATCCACTACCCTCTCTGTGAAATAATACTTCCTCACATTGTCCCTAAACCGCCCTCCTTCTGTCTTTAAATTGTGTCCCCTCGTTCTTGCAAGTCTCTTTTTCTGAAAGATGCTACCCTCTTGGACTTTGTTGATTCCACTGAGGTACTTAAAAGTTTCTATCATGTCCCCCCTCTCCCTTCTTTCCTCAAGGGTATACATATTAAGCTCCTTTAGCCTTTCCTCATACAGCTTCTCTTGCAGACCCTGCACCATTTTAGTTGCCCTCCTCTGGACTACCTCTATCTGAATTGTTGAAGAACTTTTTCTAGATGAATTGATTTTGGATAAGTTATGGTGGGGGCGGGGGTCACTTAACTCTTGTGATTATTCCCAAAATCTACATACAGGAAAATGTGTGGGTCTGTTATTTTTTGGAACATCCTGACAAAATTGCACAAAACTGGTATCATAATTTTGTACTTATGTCACTTGCAGATGATTAGAGAAGAACAGTAGCAACCCTTCTTGTAGATCTCCATACTGCTTTCATTTAGCATAAAATGATCTTTGGTGGAGATCATGTGTGTGCCTGCTCAAAGATGGCCACCTAGACTCACAGCTCTAGGCCATCCCTGCTAGAATCTCCAGCCAATGCTATCCATTAATTTTTACAGCATAATGGCACTCAACTCATTGGGCTGTATGGAGGCAGAACACATTTTCTGGATAGACCAGTTTTGAACTGCAGAGTACTCCTGTCAAATGGAAACAAGCACAGAAACTTCTTGTCCCAACCATGCTCTTCCCCTTAACAAAATGGTGATGGCCACCGGAGGCCACTCACCCCTATGTGTGATAGGGCTGGATTAGGCCCTGTCTCATTTGTTATACAGAGAGAGAGAGAGTTAAATGCAAGAATCTGTTCTAGCCTCTCCTTTTCTGTCTCTTGTCTGTCTGGTTGCACAACCAAATATTCTCATGAGACCTAGAAACTGATCGACAGTATCGCGATTCTCTGCCTCTCCCTATCTCTCTGCCGTCACTTGCTGTTTCTGTCTTTTCTTCCCCCTTGTGTATCTGCAGTTATACAAATATATGTGAATCATTATATGAAAATGGGATCCCTTAGTTTGAAATGTATATAGTTATACTGTTGAAATGATTGCAAAAAGCTATTTGGAATTTAAGAGGTTAATCTGGGATGTAGATTGAGCTCCTTTCAGGCTTGTTTGCAAGCTCTTTTGCAGAGCTGTCAGCAGGGGGCCAGCTTGGGACATTGTTCTATTTGCAAAGAAGTTTGAGAAAAACAGGATGACTCTTAATGATTTCTTAGGCAAAGAGTTCTAAAAAGAGCAGCAATACTTTTGCTAGAGAGAGCGAGTGAGATATAGACTGAGATTTGGAATTGAAAAGATACCCTCCAATGAAGGACTTTGTGTTCTCTGTTTGTACTGCCTTTGTAAATAGTTATGAGGATTTTTTATTTTACTGTTATTGATAATAATAAAATGTTACTTGCAAATTTTACAACTACTGCAGGTCTTGCTATGTTTCCTGACCTGTGCCTTGATGACACTATGCCAGAACCCTTACCTTTATATCAAACATTTCTCCTGGAGTGGATTGCAGAAAGCATAGAGATGATCAAGCACATAGTCAAGGACACCCAGATGACCACTGAATCTCTGATAGTCTGGATTATCCATACAGATACTTAACTTGCAGTGCTATCAGACACCCAGGAGGAACAGATCACATGGCTTTAAGCAGCAGA
The DNA here is from genome assembly GCA_016271365.2 of Neoceratodus forsteri. Classification (NCBI taxonomy): domain Eukaryota; kingdom Metazoa; phylum Chordata; order Ceratodontiformes; family Ceratodontidae; genus Neoceratodus; species Neoceratodus forsteri. Next base: position 1,394,591,746 of record CM028129.1, on the reverse strand, counting down.
AGGATAGATCATATGGCTAACTGCAATATTAGAAGATGCAGAAGGGTGTAGGTGGAGGGATAACTTGTGGTTCCTAGGTTTGAAGGAAGGATTAGAAGGAGCAGGCCCAGTACAGCTTTCAAGATCTAACCTGCCCATATGGCTACAATCAGATCCAAACATTTCTAACTTTGAAACTGATCATGCCCACTGAGTGCATCATGCCAAACCATTCATGTCCTGTGCAACATAGAAACATAGAAACATAGAAGTTGATGGCAGATAAGGACCGCAAGGCCCATCCAGTCTGCCCATTTCTTTTTCTACCTTATAAATGTGCCATTGGCCTTTGCTCTGTCAGTGACCTATCTATTCATAGTCATTTGTATTGCTCCCTTATGCCTATCCCATGCCTGTCTGAAGCCCTGCACTGTATTCATAGCCACCACTTCTTGTGGTAAGCCATTCCATGCAGCTACCACCCTTTCTGTGAAAAGAATTTCCTCACATTCCCCCTTAATTGGCCTCCCTCTAATCTCATGCTGTGTCCTCTTGTCCTGCTATTTTTCTTATATTTAAACATGTTAGACTCTTTCACCTTGTTTATGCCCTTAAGGTGTTTGAATGCCTCGATCATATCACCTCTCTCCCTCCTTTGCTCAAGGATATACATATTGAGCTCCATTAATCTGTCCTCATATGTCTTCTGATGCAGTCCCTGCACCATTTTGGTTGCCCTTCTCTGGACTGCCTCAATTTGGTTAATGTCCTTTTGAAGGTGTGGCCTCCAATACTGTATGCAGTACTCCAGATGGGGCCTAACCAATGTCTTGTACAGAGGGATTATTACCTCCCTCTTACTTTGATACTCCATTAATACACCCCAACACCCCTAGCCTTACCTCTATGCTTTTAGAGGTCTGCTTGATGATTTCAGGTCATCAGTGATGATGATGCCCAAGTCTCTTTCTTCCTTTGTGACTGCTAGCAACCCCCTCCCAGCCTATAGTGGCTTCAGGGTTTCTTCCCTATGTGCATGATTTTGCACTTCTTTGCATTAAATCCCAGTTGCCACTGATCTGACCATTCTGCTAGTTTATCCAGATCTCTTCTCATTCTGCCCACCCCATCAGGATCATCTACTCTGTTGCAGATCTTGGTGTCATCTGCAAACAGACAAGCCTTACCCTCTAGTCCATCTGCGAGGTCACTAATGAAGATGTTGAATAGGACTGGCCCCAGGACTGATCCCTGAGGTACCCACTTGTGACTTGCATCTCTTCTGACTGTATACCATTACCACCACTCTCTGTTTTCTGCCAGTCAACCAATTTGCCACCCAGTTGACCAACTTATGACCCACCCGAGCCTACCTAGCTTATTTATCAATCTTCTGTGTGGAACAGTGTCAAAGCTTTGCTGAAGTCAAGGTAGGCGACATCAACTGCTCCCCTGGTCCATCACTCTGGTTACCCAGTCAAAGAAATCTATGAGATTAGTTTGACGGACCTTCCTTTTGTAAACTCATGCTGTCTTGGATCCTGTGCCCTATGGATTCCAGGTGTTGCACTATCCTTTCCTTAAGGGAGTGCCTCCATAATCTTGCCCACTACTGAGGTAAGACTGACGGTCTGTAGTTCCCGCCTCCTCCCTGCTACCACTCTTGTGGGCGGGATCACATGAGCCCTTCTCCAGTCTTCTGGGACCTCTCCTGTGCTCAGAGACTCACTAAACAATTCTGCTAATGGCTCTGCTAGTTCCTCCTTTAGCTCCTTAAGTACCCTGGGATGTATGCCATCAGGTCCCATTGCCTTATCCATCCTGAGCTTAGCAAGCTCTTGTAGGACCCTTTCTTTTGTGAAAGGAGTAGTGCTCACCTCCCTCCCCCCTGTGTCCATGATGCTGAGCTGTGGGCCCTGCCCTACCTTCTCTTCAGTAAATACTGAGCAAAGTATCTATTTAGGATAGATGCCTTTACAGGTCCTCCTCTCCCTTGCTCCCTTTTCTCCATTGGGCTTAGCAATACCTCCCCTGGACTTTCTCCTTCACTAATGTATCATAGAAAGTCTTGTCACCTTCTTTACTGTTCGTGCTAGTGTTTCCTCAGTTTGGGACTTTGCCTGGTTTACTGCCTTACCTGCTTCCCTTAGGGCAGTTTGGTATGCCTCCCTATCGTCATCCGCTGTGTTCCCTTATATTTCCTGAAGGCCAGCCTTTTGGCTCTGACCTTTCTGCTACTGTATTTGAGAACCAAAGTGGTTTCCTTCTTCTTTTGTACTTCCTTTTCTGTCTAACACAATGGGATGTTGCTTCAAGTATTGCATCCTAATGCTTGCCCACTTTGCCTGTACCTCCTCACCTGTGTTTCTTTTTGCCAGGGCTAGCTTAACTCTGTTGGCCATCTTATCAAAAGTCAGCTCCTCTGAAGTCCCATATTTTTGCCTTGGAATGGGATGATTTAGATGTAGTAGCCAAATTGAACCATACCATGTGATGGTCACTGGCCCCAGGTGACCTTCTACCTGGAGATCTGTGATCCCTTCTTTGTTAGTCAGTACTAGATCTAGGATAGCCCTGTCTCTTGTGGGTTGCTGTACCAGTTGTTTGAGGCCCTTCCCCTGCAGGGAATCCACTATGAGTCTAGTTTTAGCAGATGTTCCTGCTGGTATTGACCAATCTGTATCTGGCATGTTGAAGTCTCCCATTATCAGAACCTCCCCTTTAGCTGTCATGTTTTGTATATCTTCTCTAACAGGAATGTGTCTATGTCCTCCCCCTGGTCTGGCGGCCTGTAGACAACCCCAGTTCTTATGGCTGTCCCATTTCCTGTTTCCAGGGTGACCCACAGTTCTTCTGGCTCCTTATGTGTATTCTGAATTTCTGTGCTTGATATTTTCATTAACATACAGGCCACCTCCCCCTTTTGCACCTCGGTCTCTTCTGAACAATACATAGCCAGGTACTGAAGTCTCCCAAGTGTGGTTACTGGTAAACCATGCCTCACTAATTGCTACTATGTCCAGTTTAGCCTCTGACATTATTGCCTGCAGGTCTGGGATCTTATTTCCCAGGCTGTGAGCATTTTGTACATGATTTTCCATTGGCCAGATTTTTGGTGTGTTAGTTGTTGGGTGAAGTTTTGCATTACCCTTTGCGTATATATGGGGAGACAAACCTTTTTCTTACCTGGTGATGCAAATGAGCAGCAAACACGCTGAATTCCTGTTTGACCACTAGCTGAGGGGAGGGTGTTCTTCCATTTGACGTTATGGGGTGCTGCACCCTCTCCCCATTGCTAGTTTAAATATTCTGCAAAGACATCAAACTTCTGCCCCAATGCACTGACTCTCTTTAGTCAGATGCAGTTCATCAAATTTAAAGAACTTTCGCCCCAGAACTGTTGCCAGTTCCTACAAATCTGTGTCCTTTTCCTGGCACCAGTCCTTGAGCCACGTGTTTAGCTCCCCTATCTCTCCTTCTCTGACCTTCCGTCCATCTGCTCCCTTCTCCCAGACTGGCAGGATCTCAGAGAAGAGATGCCGATGAAATAGATGATAGTTTGTCACCAGCCTAGTCAGGTGTTCCTTGGTCTCCACAACTGACCGGCTGGCAAGATCGTAGTCCTATGTGTACTAGGACATCAATGTTTTCTCCTGCTTTGTGAACAATTTAGTAACGGGGTCAGTGTCTCCATGCTGATGTACCTGGGAGACATCTGACCATCACCCTGGTTGAGATGGGTATCAACTCCCGAATCATGGAGTCTCCTATGATCAGAAGTTTTTGATTTCCTTTGTGCTTGTTTAGTTTTGGTACCTGATTTGGGTGAGTATTGTTGTGCTGGCTCCTATGCCAGTGTCCTGCTCTGCAGTGTCTTCTGCCTCTTTATATGATTTCAGAGATAGAGGCAGATACCTGTTTGTAGTGTTTATATGGTTTTTGGAGGTAATGTGTTGGAGAGCAGAGAGTGATGGGGCACCTGATTTGCTCCTCTAACCACCTGCCAACCTCCTGGACCAACTACCCTGTCGGTCGAGGTTTTTCTGTTGGATGCTGGGGAATGGCGGTGGTTCTTATAATGTATTTCTCTTCAATATGAAATTTGAGGCGTGCAATCTCTGCCCATGCTGCCCGGATGAGACCTAAGATCTCCAAAGGCTCAGCATGTAGGACAGTGTCCTAAATCCTGTAAGACTGTCCTTCTGAAAATTGTTCCACAGTACCTGCAGTTAATGAAATCCATTCCAAATAAGTTGCTGGGTTTGTAACCTAGTCAGAGTAATTAGAAGGAAAAAAAGAAGGAAAAAAATGCAAGTAATTGTTTAATTGTGCTTTGTTTAACTTGTTATAACAAGTTAAATTACTAGTGCCCCTGTAAATGAGATCACCTTGTGGTGGCCCCACTGATCCGCCCCTTCCTGCTCTGCCACAGGAAATGTCACAACTGTGGTACCCTATAAAAGGAGTGTAGCGTGGGGTGGTTGGGGATGGGGTGGGTGGCTGGGCCTTCCCTGCCTAGAAAGAAGAACCACTGGACTAAAGAACAAGGAGGTAAGAGCAGAAACAATCAGTCAACAATAAATGCAGTAACCCTGAAAGCTTATCCTAATCTTAGATAAAACTGTAAAACCTGTAAAGCACCACCTGTAATAATTTCAGAGAAGATATACCCTGTAAGAAACACTTTGCTCCAGAGAAAAATAAAGCAGTAACAGAAGATATACCTTGCAAAAGACAATTTGAATCAGAAGATTACAGCAGTAATCTGTTAGCACACACCTGTAGGCACACCTTGTAATAATGCAGAAGAAGGTATACCAGCAACAACAATTTGAATCAGAGAAAAAATAAAGCAATGAAATGTTAGCAACAAACAGTAGCAATCCCTGTGAGTAAAAATATAAAAACACCACCACACAGTAAATCTGCTTAGCCAAACTAAGTCTTAATCCTTCTCCCTTGCTCTGGCAAGTTTCTCTACTCTGCCTTTCAAGCAGTCTTAGAAGGAAAGAGCTCAGGTGAAGCTAGGTGCCTTGGCCAGCAAACCAAGGCTGTGACCCTTCATTTGTAAGTTGTTCCAATAACAAGATAAGAAGCTGACACTGAAAGCTGCAAAAGAGCTCAAAGATGTCCTAACAGCTAGCCATAGACTGTCTCTACCTGGAGTACCCTGCCAGTGTTCTCCAGGAAGACATCAGACTTTCAATAAGACCAAACAGGGCTTGAGAAATAAGAGCCTAAAATATTCCTTTTTGCACCCTGCAATTTTATCAGTGACTTTTCATGGCAGGCAGATGACATTGCAGTCACAGGGAGGAAGCCAACTTCTACTTCCAGGACCAGCTAAGACCACAATATTCTGTGGCTCCCCAATCAGACATTCCAACTGAGCCAACAGAACCCATAGACACCTCAGGCCAAAGCCCAGCTATAGCAGTGACTTGAAGAATTTGGTGGCCCAGTACCAGAAGTATACATTGGGGGCTAATTTTATCTGAGTTGGAGGGATACAAAAGTGCCAGCTAGGCTTTTACAGTGCAATATAAGTGAGGTGGAGTGGGGCAATTATTTTACATCCTGAAACCTCACCAGCGAGTACAAACTAAGATGCTTGAGTGTCTATCCCACCAGCCCTGTAGATAACAAATAGGGCACTACTTGTGACTTAGGGACACTTTTAACTGGCATCCACTGACACCGTCCTAGCATCACCTCATGAAACAACTCATGGCCCTCCCCCCCTTACTTCCAGCTACAAGTGAAGGTCTTCTGGAGACACAGAAGCGGGACCAGAACAGCTTTCTCATCCTGACCCTGGCAGTTACTCTTCAAGTTACACTTTACCATTTTACAAGTTTTATCAGTTCATGTGCTTCATTGTAGTATTAAAAGGCAGATAACAGTTGTGTGGAGGCAAACTGTGGGTGTGGGACTGTTTAATTGTTTAATTGCTTAATTAGTATTTCAGAAAGACCTTTGAACGTGAGCTCTTTTACAAAGGTTCCACGTCAGGGTGGACAATAAGACAATACACATATTCAGTGGTTACAGAGGCCTGATCATTAGGAATTAAAGAGTGATTACATGGCAGTTAGACAAATAGGAGAAAAAAACTGAACAGTTGTAATTGAATACTAAGCTATTTATAATCGGTTGCCCTAGGCAGCACATCCCTGGAAACCTCCAAATCCATTTATAGACTATAGCAGAGTAACTGCATAGGGTTTAACGCTATCCCAGATGGCGAGAGGCTGGGTGACAGTGAAACAAGTGGGACTGGGTTTGAAACTAACCGCAGAGAGCGAGAGGTGAGGGGATAGTGAAATGGGGGGGGCTGTGTTGGGGGGGAGCAGCTCCAGAGGGCTTTGTCGAGTATGGTGTGTGTGTGAGTGGGGAAGTTTGGGAGGGGCAGTACCAAGTGCGTTTAAGCAGGACTGATAGCTTACTTAAGCCCTTGGCTAGGCTGGAATGGAGGCAGGGTTCTCTAGGTAGCCCTGCTGGGTGTTACCTTGGGGGTAGGCCTGTCTATCAAGTGGGGCCTGAGAAGCAGGTGTATTTTTAGTTAGACATTAGGTGCTGTTTGAGGCCTACTTTGAATTGAGACAGGCTGTTTGTTTGTAATTTCATCGGGAGTTCATTTATCCAGAGGGGGGCCCGATAGGAGAAAGCACGCTGCCCTAGTGAGGTTCGACAGAATGGTATAGACAGTGCTCCATTTTTCCTCCGTCTGGTGATGTGAGTTGAGAGAGAAGCCTAGAGCAGGTTTCCTATACAGAGTGGGGTTTTTCCAAGGAGTGCCTTCTTTCCCAGGAGGCAAGTATGGTATTTGATCCTGTCTTTTAGGTTAAGCCAGTTTGTACGCTCATACAGGGTGCAAGTACCAGTGTAGTGATCTGCACACACAGGGTGAGGTGGCATGCCTTATTGAGTGCAATTTGGATCCTTGTGAGCACTGTATCAGTAGCAGCTCCATAGACCACCAGCCCATAGTCTATCGTGGAGATTATGGAGCTGGAGACTGAGATTCGGAGTGCTTCCAGGGTGAGGGATTTCTTATGCCTATAGAGGACCCTGATCTTTGTGTTTACCACTTTGACAAGGGAGTCTACATGGTGCGTATAAGTGAGAGAGTCATCAATGGTGACTCCAAGGTACTTGAACAATTGCACCTGCTCAATCTGCTCACCAGCCTTGTTGGTGATTACGAGAGAAGCATGCTTGTGTTTGTTGTAGGGGCTGGATTGTAGCATGGCCTTGATTTTCTTGTAATTTAGTAGCAGCTTTTGCCTACTGAACCAGTCCTTGAGTTTATTGAAAGAGTTCTGTACTTCTGTTTGTAGGACAACCTGAGAGGTGCTGCTGCTCAGCAGCACGGCATCGTCTGCGTACAGATAAGTTTGGTGTCACAGGCTGTGGGTAGGTCATTTACAAAGAGGCTGAAAAGCAGGGGCCCTAGAATTGATTCTTGAGGGACTCCTAGGAGTACATCTCTGGAGCTGGATAACGTCTGCCTGATTTTGACTCACTGGCTCCTGTGTGGTAGGTAGTCATTGAACCAGTTCACGGCGTTTGGTGCCACACCCAATTTTTGGAGCTGGAGTACTAGTAGAGAGTGGAGTGGTTGACAGTGTTGAAGGCTTTGGTGAGGTCAATGAAGATAGACCCCACCAATTTGCTTTCATCTAGCACCTTGTGCACATAGTCAGTGTATTCCAGCAGTGCCGTAGTGGTACTGTGTTTTTTGCCTGAAGCCATGTTGGTTTAAGCAGAGCAGATTGTACTTATTGAGGTATTTTGTGAGTTGAATTGCTGCGGATTTTTTCCAAAGCTTTGGATAGTGGGGAGAGGATAGATATTGGCCTGTAGTTTGACACCAGCACCTTGTCACCATTCTTATACATTGGAGTTACCAGGGCTTGCTTCCTCCATACCTCTGGAGATTGAGCTAGGGCCAAGGATTTATTAAATAGCATTGTTATGGGCATAATAAGAATATCAAGGGTGAGAGATAGTAACTTCATGTCTAGCCTGTCACTCCTCAATCTGGTTTTGCCTAGGACTTTCCTGACCATCGTTAGGGCCTCCTTCACCGTCACCTTCTTAAAGTAGAAGGCTGTGTGGTTAGTTATGAGCAGGTTGGTGCAACCTTGGTCCTCCACAGGCAGAAGGTAGTCTGGAGACAGCACTGAGGACAGGTCTGTAAAGGCCTGGTTAAAGGCATCAGCAATGGCTAGCGGATCTGAACAGGATGAGTTATTAATATTGAGCATCTTAGGGTGCTGCTTTTGATCTTTACCAAGGATGTTCTTGATGTTGTCCCAAAACCTCTTTCCATCTCCCCATGCATTGTTAAGCTGGGTCTTATGGAAATTGGCTTTTGTGAGCCTGATAAGTTTGGTGCACCAATTTATAGCCGTGTTGTAGCACTGTAGGTCATGCTTGCTGCCTGAGTTTAAGGCTTTTTCCCAGAGGCAGTCCCTCTCCTTTAGGAGGGAGAGGAGCTTGCCATCAATCCAGCCGTTAACCTCCCCCTGAATTTTCCATTTTGTACATGGTGCATAGATATCACAGATGGAATTGAAGCCCTCAGTGAAAAAACTAAGGGCCTGGTCCAGCGTAGGTGCCTTATTGATGGGGGACCAGTTGTAGGCAGACAGGGCCAATTTGAGGGATCCAAGTTTGCCTTTCCGCAGAACCCTGCTCTCGATGAGGCGGAATGGGCTTTTGGCAAGTTTAGTGGTCCATATAAAGGAGATTGGGGATTGGGCATTTAGCATGTCCAGGAGAACCCTGAGTTCAGAGAATCGAGTCGGTGAGCTAGCTAAGACCCAGTCAATGAGGGTGCTGGTACCAGCCTTGTAGTTCTGCCTGGTGAGGTGAGTTAAGAGTTGCGTGAGATTGTGGGAGGTGATTAGGTCTCTGGGAGGGTGTTGCCTCCTTACATAACCAGTTAATATTAAAGTCACCGGTCAAGATGAGTTCTGAGCCCTTTCTGAGTGCGCTAATTTCTTCCATAACAAGAGGAAGGCCTTCCTTGGCTTTCTTGGGGGGCAGGTAGGTTGTGGCAATGGTAAGGGTCTTGCCTTTTAGGCCGACTTGTATTTTTACCACTAGTAGCTCATAATCCTCCACAACTTTGGAAATGGGGAGGAATGAGCAACTCAGTGAGTTTCTGGCATATAGGAGGCAGACGCCACCTTTCCTGCCTATTCTATCAAGTCGAAATGCTTGAAATCCTTTGATGGCCACCTCACCATCTTTGATCCTACCCAACAGCCAGGTTTTAGTTAGGCAGAGTATGTCAGGGGGCATGGGTGATCATCCAAGCCTGGAGCCGGTCGAATTTGGCAGTTAGGTTGCAGATGTTTAGCGATGCTATCTTTAGGCCGTTCACTGTATGGACCCCCCTGCTCCTCAGGGTTGTTGGTCCAGGGTTTAGGTGAACATTGCCAGATAGTAGCAGTAGCAGAAATGTAACCTTTCTGGCAGATAGGGTGATATTTATCTTCCCTCGTGTCTTCCGTCGCCTGCGCTTCAGGTGGGGGAGGTGTATATACACCTGTGTTAAATTAGAGGGAAAGCTAACCATTAAGGTTATGGTTTGCAAGGTTGGCTTGGCGATAACTGTGTATGAGAGGTGCGGGAGGATAAAGAGCCTATCGTTACCAGAACTGGTAGTGGCCATGTGTATGCTTTTCTTCCAACTTGCACCCAGTGAGGATTCAGAGTTGGGAGGTAGGGGTCCTAATTTGTATATAGTACCAGCAATGCCAAAAGAGGTAGTGAGGAGTAGTAGTAGGTGGTTGCACCCCATGGTAGTTTGTTTGGTGTTGCTGGCCTGCTTAACTGCTAGCTGGCTTATAGTTGAAAGGGTATATAGTTGAATTAGGGTGAGGTCCCTAACAGTAGGGCAGGTAAAGTAGTAATTGAGAGGAGTTAGATGGAGTGCTGGAGAAAAAGTTGAGAGCATGTGTGTGATCCTGTGGGTGGGACTGCTTTAAAAAGGGTCAGTGAGAAAGTGGGTCAAGTCAGGTATTGAAGACAGGGAGGCCAATAACATGAAAATGTGCAGCAGTGGAGTGACCAATCAGCTGGGATGAGGGGGAGGCTGTGAGTCCCATGACATCTTGTTGTTTTGGATCTGGAGCTCTTACAAGCATACTATGTTCCTTGATATCTATCCAAGCCAGGAACTCCACAAACTGTTAACTGGACCATGTTGGGGTATGCCCAGCACTTTAACACAGGGCTGCCCATTACTAGTGTCTGTGTATTGAATGATTGCCTCCAGACACGTGGCCATTTTTCTCATTGTGGGAGCAATACCCCCACTCAATTCCACCAAAATGATAGGATTCTAGGATGGCCTGAGCTCCTTTTTGGTCTTATCCCAGGTTCCATGGAAGGGAGGGCTTTAAAGGCTCATTGTCACTAACTAGTAGTGACAACTGGTATGCTTCAACCAGTCAGACTCACTTAATATCAGCTTATTTTTAAGTTTCTACTTTCGTTGAATTGTAAACCTATATAGTTGTGCTAATTCTTGTTACAGCCTGTAAGAGTTACAGGCAGCTTTTGTATAGTGTTGGGTATTTTACAAGCCTTCATGCTATGTAAAATCTTTATTTTTTATACAGGAGTTGGAATACACACCATTAGGTCCCAAATGTCATGTTTTTAAGGTAGTCCTGTTTGGGCACAGCAAAGAAATACAGGCTAAAACAATGATACAAGATCCTTCTAAAATACATATAGTTATAACAAAACACATAGAGAATAAAGGATGGGGAAGGGGGTGCTATGAGAATTTAAAACACACACGAGTTGTGGGATGCTACATAAACCCCGAGGGCAAAGCCCGAGGGGTTTATCAAAGCATCCCACAACTAGCAATTTTTTCAGGCATGTTCAACTGGACTAAAAAAAAAAACTATCCCGAAAACTCTTGTTGTGGCGGCTCCATTGTAAGTGAGAGATGGAGCCACAATGATTTTTGAACTGTTACACCCACCCACAAGCAAGACAAGAGCCAGTGAGGAAGTGGCATACTTTGATTGAAATGGCCCGTGAATGCCATAACAACCAGACAGTTGTTATGGGAAATATCAACTGGTCCAGCCCATAGGAAAAATTGCTGACCAGTTATTATAAACACATATCCACAGCATATACTGTACACAAATGCACAAATTTCATGTACCATCAACATATGGCAGTGTCAGTGGCTCAGTAGGTAGCACACTTGCCTCTGAGGCCGGGAGATCAGAGGGCTGTGGGTTCAGTTCCCACATCTGGCACTTGGGTTAATATCCCAGTACTGACACTGTAGTGCAGCATGAGAGGGGTGCTGCACTTCTGAGGTGCCGTCTTTCGGATGAGACGTTAAACCGAGGCCCCATCTGCCTGGATTGGTGGTAGTTCAGGTGGATGTTAAAGATCCCATGGCACTTATCGAAAAAGAGTAGGGGAATTTCCCCGGTGTCCTGGCTAAATTACCCTCATTCACTAAAAATACCACCAACAGCTTAATGTGGTTCAAGGTCAGCTGGCATTCATCTGTATTCCCCTCCCCCGGGTCGTGCCTGAAAATAGGCAGGATTTGTCTAGTGCACTTACCCGGTCAACAAAAAAAAAAAAGCTAAAAAAAATATTTCCAAGGCTAATTTCAATATATAACTGGAAATTCTAAATTATTTGGCACATTGGCAACATATATTTAGTCTTGTTTTATAACCAGTTAAACATTTCTTGGGAGGTTTCCCTGTTTGTAATACATGGGCGTCCAAAGTGCAGCGCACCAGTGTTTATTTGCCAAATAAGAAAACATCATTTCCCCAAATCTATTTATCACTTTATTGCATATAAACTTATATTCCTCTACCCATATTTATGTTCTTTCACTTGAAGTTTATCCACCAAATAACAGGGGGTACTTGCATAGATGGTTTTGTATATCTGTCCTACCCACTTTGTTTCCCTTTTTTCTCAAAGGTATTCCAACCCAATCCTTGTTAGGTGTACTGTTCTGGCTTAGCTCTGTTGGGGTTTGATGTTGGGGGTAGGAGAACCAGTTGTGAGCCAGGGCTGTTGGACTCGGGGACTGTGGGTTCTCTCTGATACTACTCAGCTCACAGAAATTGCATCCCTTGATTCTATTAAAACTGTGTCATGGAATATTAGAGGGCTTAACTGCCAACTTAAGTGTAGAAAGGTACTACTAAAGCTGAAGGATATGCAGTACGATGTGGCCCTCCTTAAGGAGACTCACTTTTCTGCTGGGGAAGCAGCTTGCCTCTGTTGCTCTTGGGTCAGCTCAGTCTACCATAGTGCATATTGCTCTAATGGGGTGGGGGGGTCATCATTCTTTGCAGAAAGGGGCTTCAAATGGGATTCCACTTGCAGTACACTAACTAGGAGTGGAGAATAATCATTGTACAAAGTACATTTCAAGAAGAACCAGTTGTACTCAGTAGTATATAGTCCTCTGATGTACTGGATGCATCATTTCTTCACAGTATTCTCCATAATTTACTCACAGTCCTGGGTAGTATAATTGTATTTATTTATTTGTTTGTTTATTTGTTTATTTTGGTAACTGGGTGAGTTGTACTAGACACAGAGATGCCTATTTTCAGACACGACCCAAGAGCTTACAACAAGATAATACATGACAATGGCGGATATACAGGACAACACTTGGCTAAAATAGAATACAATACAGATAATCAACAGTCAGTACAAATTTAGTTAACAACAAGGGCAGAAAGGCACCAGAGTTGCAGAGATACATTTACAATATAAAAGTAAATAAGTGCCAGTTGTTATAAAGAACCTTCGTAGAAAGCAAGTAGAACAATAGGGAACGGAGCAGGACAGCAAAGAGAGAACAGAGGGGGAATGAGAGCTATATAAGGTAGAGGATAATCAGATATGTGCAAGAGGATATAGAGAGACAAGAGTAGGAAATAGTGGTAGGGTGATAAGGAGGAGAGGGAGTAAAACCAATAGTAGTAGGTGCGAGGAGAGGCTTAAGGTGGATAGAAGCATGTACAGGAGGCTAATTTGGTAAGGTAATCCAGGTGTTATTTTTTAAAGAGGTCATGACTTGGAGCTAGCAGGACATCTAAAGGAATGGAGTTCCAGTAACGAGGGGCAGCATGGGAGAAAGCATAGACACCCTTGGCTGTTTTACACCTCGGTATATGCAGGAGAGTTTGGTCAGCCGACCTTAGTCCACGAGAGGTGGTTTGCCAGGACAACAAAGAGGCTAAGGATGCTGGGGTTCCAGATCTGATAATGCTGTCAGTCAGAGAACTAAGAGAGATGAGAGAATCTGAACCTAGCTCTGTACCCTCACAAAGAAAGAATTGGGCCACGAGGGAGGATCAGCTGCACAGGTGCTGCCCATGTTCTGAACACCTTCGGAACAGCAGGTCTCTATGACATGTGACAATGATGTCACCCCACAGAACATGACTTCACATATTACTCTCCTATCCATGAATCGTACCACAGATTAGATGTAATATTTGTGTCCCAGGACCTCATCCCTAGTACCTGGAAAATCTTCTTGAGGAATATTTTGGTATCAGACCATGCCCCAGTCTTGCTTTCGCTGGCCCAGGGGTGATGCTTGCCCCCAAGAAATAAGTGATGATTTAATACTACACTTCTTCAATAGGAGCAGATTTGTTATTGGCTATGAAATTAACTTCTTGTCTACTTCCTGCTTAATGAAATCCCAGACACCTCTTTGGAAACACAGTGGGAAGCCATGAAAGGCACCATCAGGGGGAAAGTGATTGCCCACACATCTAAACAGAGAAAAGAAAGGAACCTGTTAGCTAGACACAGGATGGGTACCCTTAAAAAAAATAGAACATAAGCTCTTGACACACCTAGATGGATGAGACTCCCTGTGAGATCAATTAGCAGAGGTTTGAGCTTCCCTGGAGGAAACCTTACACCACCAGACAGGATATGCTCTGTTCAAACTAAATCAATCCTATTGGGAAGTCAGGGACCAGCCTGGCAAGCTCCTTGCTTACCAGCTTTGGGCTGGGGGGCTGAAAGGTATATCTCTATCATTCACTGAGCAGATGGAACTATGGTCTCTGCCCTGGACCAAATCAATGAAAAATGTAGTCAATTTTACCACACCTTGTACTCTTCTGAAATTACTCCTACCATCGAAGCCTTGAACAATTTCTGCTGAGATGTAAACCTACCCCATATGCCTGCTGACATTAATTTGATCCTTACCAAGCCTGTCACAACCCAGGAGGTGTCTGAATCTACTGCAGATGTGAAAGGGAAGCTGTCTGGGTCTAGATGGCTCCCCTTGTGATTTGCCAGGCATTTGCACCAATCTTGGCACTCTGTCTGGCTGCAGAAATTAACAATGCGTGGTTAAAGGGTACATTGCCTCCCTCTTTCCTGCAGGGCCTGATAACCTTGATCCCCCCAAAAAGCAAAAGATTGTATACTTTGCTCACAGTATCTCCTTATTTTACTGATACGCCTTTTCATTGATGTCATAGTAGTTGACAAGGAAACTCTCTACTCCCTCCAGGGTATAGCCTCAGCCATAGGATTCCTCACTGACATCCTAGCGCGCATCTAGGCTAGGTATTTTCCCCAAACTACCCACTTAGTTTGAGGCGGAAGTACAAATGTGCAAAATTAGGAAATTTTGTTACGCAAAATAATTTGCGCATTTCATAAAATGCAAAATATTGACAGTGAGAATGCAAAATTTCACTGCCAAAATAAGAAATTTCACCAGTGGAATGGTGAAATTCAGGTGAAGTTTTGCCATTTTGTGTGAAATTGTGCATTTCATGGCAAAATTCCACAGGTGAAATTTCACAACTTCGCACCCGGCGAAACATTTTGCAGAATGGTGGCATTTCGCAAAATGTTTTGTGCGGCAAAATTGCTGATTTTCCAGAAATTTCGCAACATCTCTAGGCAGAAGCACCTGCTGGCCCTCAAAGGAACTCATCTCCGTAATGAAAGAAAGAGATGCAAAGTGGGCAGCACATGTAGCCACCTCCTCACCCACCCTATGGAATGACTACAGGAGACTGAGGAACCAGTGTAAGCAACAAGTAAAGATCCCAAAAGACAGGCTACTTTCATACACTCCAGATGGACAGCCTTGGAAACCCCAGCCTTTTCTGGTCAAGCATAGGTTCCTTGACAACCCCAAAAACTCATTACCCATTATTGTACCTCAACACCATAGAAGACTTATTAACCAACCCCACAGAGGTTGCCAATGCTCTAAATAATAGATTCACCAACCTCTCAGCCCATCTTGGGAAGCTGTCCACTCCCAAACCTGAAAGCCCCTCAAATCCAGCCTCGCAACCTCCTACAATGATACGACACAGCCACCTTTCCATTTCAGGGCTATCTCCCCCCAGGAAACCTATAAATTACTGAAAATTCTCCCAAACTGGGGAAGTCCCTGTAGTGATGCCCTATACCCTCACTTCCTTAAACTTGTAGCTCCATGTATAGCCAAATCACTGACTTCAATTTTCGGTCGAGCCCTATCCACATCAGCTATGCCAGGCATATGGAAAAATGCCAAAGTGATCCCCATTTTAAAAAATGGTGACCCTCTGGTCATAGATAATTATAGGCCTATCTCTCTACTGCCACACCTGAGTAAACTTCTTGAAAAGGTAGTCCATCACCAATTTGTGGAATATGTCAACAAATATAACCTACTCTGCTCACACCAACATGGGTTTAGGAAGTATCACAGTACTTCATCTGCCCTGGCCAGTTTCATAAACATGTCTTCAGAAATATGGATACAGGCAACCTCACAGGTGCCATCTTCATTGACCTGACCAAGGTCTTTGACCTGGTTGATCACATACTGCTCCTTGACAGGTTAAGGAACCTTGGCTGTGCAGTGGGAAGGGCTGCTTGGTTCCAGAGCTACCTCTCAGGTCGATTCCAAATGGTTAGCACTGGGGCACTACCTCAGTGGCAATAGCTTTAACCAATGGTGTTCCCCAGGGGTCCATCCTGGGGCCACTCCTCATTTAGCTTTTTATCATCCTCCTACATGCAGGAAGCCTCTCATGCGAAGCCATCCTGTATGCACATGACCTGGTGTTGTTTCACAGCACCAAGTCACTAACCAGCCTCTCCTCTACACTAACCCTAAACTATGTGGCAGCCCACAACTGGTTCAGGGAGCACAGACTCCTAGTAAACTCAAACAAGACAAAGGCCATGCTCCTGGAATCCAAACCCAAGATCACTAAAATAACAAATAATCTTCTCTGACAATCCTATCCCCAGATGGATCCACCCTCGAAAACATACCCTTCTTCAAATACCTGGGTGTCACCTTGTCCCCTCCTTAACTTTCTCTGTACACATCAACAACACCCTGCAGAGGCTCAACCAAAAATTATCAGTGGGTTTCGATTTAAAGCACTACTTATCCCCGGAGGCCAGGGTTGCTTAGCCCAAGGCAACCTCCTTCCTCTTATGAACTACTGTGCCCACATTTACACTCATACCTCCTCCCATCTCCTCACAAGGCCAACTGTCACCTACAACAATTTTTGTAGATTTGTGCTAATGGAGCCCTACTCCACACACCATTGCTCCCCTTACCAGTCCCTAGGCTGGCTCCCCCTACAGGCCAGAAACAACTACTTCCTCAGATGCACCATAGACAAAGCTATAAGAAGTGATGGCCTGTTCCCTTTTTCTGCCGTGATCAAACTAAATAACTGCCCATGAAGTCTTTAGAGCTCTGTTGTTCCCCCCTTAGTGATCCCATGGATTTCTACTAGCATAGCTTTCTCCTCTATAACTCCCAGACTGTGGAACAGCCTACCTACCTCACTTCGGTCTCTAGACTCACATCTAGCATTCAAAGCAAACTATAAAGCTAGCTTGATGGCCTCTGCCACATGTACCTGCCTCCCTGGGTGACTGTCTAGTGTCAACATTTCCTGGTGTGGACTTCTCAATTCCTATGCCTGAGATTCATTTTGTAATCCTGTGATACTGCACTGAAATTTCTTGCTGTCTGGATTTCTTGTTTTGTATTTTTTACTTCTCTGTAATGTATGCTATATTTGCACATACACTTATACCAGGTTTGTACCTGTGAATATGTTCTTTCCTAGCTGTATTACCTATGTGCCATCTCTGTGGCCCGGATCATGCCTGAATATGGTCCTTGGAATCAGTGCACTTACCCAGTAAACAAATACATAAATAAATAAATATGTGGAGACCAAGATCTTTGCAAAGGTACTAATGAGGCACCTGGAGCCCATCATATCCACCTTGATCCATCCTGACCAGGTGGGATTCGTCCCTAGCTGTCTGGGCTCAGACAGCACCTAAAGTTTACTAGATATGCTATAGCAGGTGACTGGATTGCCAGAGTCCACTGCCACCCTATCTTTGGCACTGAAAAAGCCTTTGACAGGGTGGAGTGGGCGTACCTATTTTGATGCTATGCTTCTTTTTGGATTTGCATTCTATTTTATGAACTTGGTGTAACTCCTATATGTAAATACCTCTGTCTCAGTATTCACCAACTCTGCCTTGCCCAAACTATTTGTGAACCACAGAGAGATATGCCAAAGGAGTTCCCTGCCCCCTTTTCTTTTCTCTTTTCTTTTCTTTGTCCCCTATTCTTTTCTTTTCTTTTCTCTTCTGTTTTCTTTTTTTCCATTCCTTTCCTTTTTTTTTTGTTGGCCATAGACTCACTGGCAGAAAATATTTGTATCAGCCAAGCTTTTCCAGGCATTTTAGCAGATGGCACTCCACATAAAATTTCTCTTTTTGCAGATGGTATCACCCTTCACTTGACAGACCTTCCAATTTCCCTGGTGGCCCTGGAGAACATTATTCAAGAATACAGACTCCTGTCAGGGTATAAGCTGAATGGGATCAAATCTCAGATTCTCCCTTTAGACTCCACATGTACTAGATCTCCCTTTGCAACCTGCCCCTATCAGTCGTCCCCTGAAGGGGTAGTATGTCTCGGTATACAGGTTAGAGCTACTGTCCGGGATATATTTCTGCCAATGTAGCAAGTATGCTAGATTAGCTCTCTTACAACTTAAATAATTGGGAATTCCTGATGTTGTCCACCTGGGGTAGAGTGCATGCCTTAAAACCTGTGGTCCTTCCATAACTACAATACATCGTGTCCAATCTTCCTGTTCAGCTACCTGCCTCCGCTTTCAAAACTCTAACATCTAAAATGTCATTATTTATCTGAAATCAAAAAGGCCCAAAACTTAAAATGCAGACTCTCACATGACACTGAAGTGAAGGCAGCTTTGGATTCCCAAATCTAAGGCCACGACATGGTTTTATAGTAATGAGGCAAGCGATTGCCTGTCTCAAACCCAGCCTTCCAGATCAACATCCTGAATGGATGGCCCTAGAAAGGGCACACATCAAACTTCCTACTCCCTAAGCCATATTTTTCCCAGAGTGGTCCACTAAACTGGCATGTCCTTCTTGTGCTAGCCATGCCAAATGGATATGGCAGAAGCATGCCTCCATCCTGGGATGGCAACCCCGCACATCCAGCTTATGCCCCATATGGAACAATCCAGCTTTAAGAATAGACCACTAAATGTGTTCCTGTGAGGACTGGCAAACAGCTGGAATCACTACCCTCGAGGGTTGTACCACCCCCACACAGGGGTATTGTACAACTTGACAGAACTCTTTTCCCAGTATAGTATCCCCAGAACTCACTTCTGGAGGTACTTAGAGCTCAGAGATCTGCTTAGAGTGAAAGTCTCCTGCACCCATGCATTCCCTCTCCAAGTCCCTTGGAACAGTGAATATATATCATTTCATACATGAAGAAAGTCATTTCCTGTTTGAAATCTCTGCATTCCAGGGCACAAGGGCTCACCACCTTGGCAGGTCCAAGAGAAGCCTGGGAACAAGAGGTGGATATTTCCATCCCCCAGATGGACTCAGATGCCCTCTGAATGAGGATGTATAGGTCCTCCAGAGAAGTCCAGGCAAAAACTCTTCAGTTCAAAGTACTCCATACAGCATATCACACACCACTCTGGCTGTACAGGATCTGTCTCTACAAGTCAGGTCTCGTGGATAATAATGACTCTTGGAGGTACTCCTCCCCATGAGCCTCTCTTGTACATTCTCTTGTACTGCCAAGAACTGGACACATACTGGTCCAAAGTTTGGGAGCCCTTCAGACAGATTGCCTTACTGCCCAGAGCAAGGGATTCCCAACTTGCACTTTTGGACTTTACCCCCACTGAGAGTCCCCTATCTCCTACACAAACCTTGTGGATAGTAGAGATACTGGCATTTGCAAAGAGAATCCTTTTATGCCCTTGGTGGGATTCCAAGCCTTCTTCCCCTAATCGAAACATAGAAACATAGACTTTGATGGCAGATAAGGACTGCTAGGCCCATCTAGTCTGTCCATTTCCCTACCTACAGGATAGGCCGCAGATCCTAGTTAACCAACAGCCTATTTCTTCCTACCCCCCACAAGAATTGTCTTATGTCTGTCCCATGCATTCTTGAATTCTCCCACAGTTTTAGATCCCACAACCTCCTCAGGAAGACTGTTCCATGCATCCACTACCCTCTGTGTGAAATAATACTTCCTCACATTGCCCCTGAACCGCCCTCCTTCTGTCTTTAAATTGTGTCCCCTTGTTCTTGCAAGTCTCTTTTTCTGAAAGATGCTACCCTCTTGGACTTTGTTGATTCCACTGAGGTACTTAAAAGTTTCTATCATGTCCCCCTCTCCCTTCTTTCCTCAAGGGTATACATATTAAGTTCCTTTAGTCTCTCCTCATACGGCTTCTCTTGCAGACCCTGCACCATTTTAGTTGCCCTCCTCTGGACTGCCTCTATCCTGTCTATGTCCTTGCAGAGATGGGGTCTCCAGAACTGGACACAGTACTCCAGATGAGGTCTCACCAACTATTCGGAAAAAGAGGGATAACTACTTCCTGTTTTCTGCTGATGATGCCTCTCCCTATACATCCCAGTATACCCCCAGCCCTCCCTACTGCCTTCTCAAATTGCTTGCTAACCTTAAGGTCATCTGATATGATTACCCCAAGGTACTTTTCCTTTTTTGTTATTGTTACTACCTCCCCACCCATTGTGTATTCTTCCCCTGGGTTCTTGTTTCCCAGGTGCCTTATTTTGCACTTCTTTGCATTGAATCCTAGCTGCCATACTTCTGACCATTCCTCCAACCTTGCCAAGTCCCTTTTCATCCTTTCCACGCCTCCTTGTGTATCAACCCTGTTGCAGATCTTTGTGTCATCTGCAAAAAGGCATACTTTTCCTTCTAGTCCCTCTGCAATGTCACTGATGAAGACATTAAAAAGGATTGGACCCAATACTGAACCCTGCGGTACCCCACTAGTAACCCCCCTTTCTTCAGAGTGGACTCCATTTACAATTACCTTCTGTGTCCTGTTGTCCAGCCAATGTTTTACCCAGGCTACTACCCTGGGTCCCACTCCCAGGCTGGCTAATTTGGCTATTAATCTTTTGTGTGGGACTGTGTCAAATGCCTTGCTAAAGTCTAGGTAGGCCATGTCCACAGCCCCTCCCTGGTCTACTACTTTGGTCACTCAGTCAAAGAAATCTATTAGATTCATCTGACATGACCTTCCCGCTGTGAACCCATGCTGCCTTGGGTCCTGTGCTCCACTGTCCTCTAGGTACTCAACTATTCTTTCCTTCAGAAGTGACTCCATCACTTTCCCTACCACAGAAGTCAGACTGACAGGTCTGTAGTTTCCTGCCTCTGTCTTGGTCCCACTTTTGTGAAGGAATCATCCCCTTCCTCCAGTCTTGGTACCACACCATCCTCCATAATTTATTAAAGAGGTAGCCAGTGGTTTCACTAGTTCCTCCCTTAATTCTTTTTAGAATTTTGGGTGAATTCATCAGGACCCATTGCTTTGTCCACCTTCAGTTTTAGGAGTTCTTGCAGAACCCTTTTCTTCTGTGAAAGGACTGGGATCGACCCCCTATCAAGAGTGCTTCTGTTAATTGGATTGGCACTTCCCCTCCTCTTTTGTGAATACTGAGCAGAAATATTTGTTCAGTATTCCTGCTTTTCACTGTCCCCTCTGCCCACCCACCGCTCATTCTAGTCAGCCTCACTATCCCTCCCTTTGTCTTTCTACGCCCTAATGTACCTATAAAGGTTTTATCCCCTTCTTAACTGAGTTGGCTATCTTTTCCTCAGTTTGGGCCTTTGCTATTCTGACTTCCCTCCCTGCTTCCTTCTGCCTTAACTGGTACAGCTCTCTGTCCTGCTCCTTCTGTGTTTCCTTATACTTCCGGAATGCTATCTTTTTCTTCCTGACTTTCACAGCCACCTCTTTTGAGAACCATAGTGGCTTTTTCTTTCATTTTGATTTGTTTATTGGGAAAATGAATGGGAAAAGCTTCTCTTACTCACAATTTAATATGCGCACCTGGCAAATGTAGTCATTGTTAAACTTTCAAGTTACCAAGAGATTTGGGGAGCATTTCTACAGAGTAAATGAAAGGCTCTCATACATCTATCACCAGACAGATGAATGCCTACAGCTGTTATCATCTTTCCATTTCTTATGCAGAGCTGACTGTTAAAGGACATAACACCAGTAGCCACCCAGCCTGCACTCAAGTGAGTGACCCAACAACACATCAGTCTACCTGGTGCCAATTGCACACAACCCCCTCAACCCAACCTACCCTTATCCAGTATAATAGGATGGAGAATGTACAGGAGTAGGGAAACTGAACTAGTATAAATTTAGCAGCCCTTTATGGCATCGTTAGACATTAGGGGAATCAGAGACAGTGGGAACATATTAAAGCTTCCAATCTTAAAGTGCCCAGTGCTTTAATCAATTTATTTAACACTCGGGGCTCTTGGCTGAAAATGAGCACTGGGCCAGACTTGTTCTGCAGTAAGGAACTGACAGATAGCCATGGGTCATGCTCCTGGTAGCATAAAGACTATGTGTGGGGACTAGGAGTGATTAAACCCCTGGGAGGTGAAGCCCAATAGTGCTTTTGCTCCCGGCGTGCAGGACTGATATTTAATTCTATTGTGAAGGGGCAACCAATTTGTGAGGGCATAAAGAGTGGAAGAGTGGGTGCTACTGTCTGTCCTAGTGACAAAGTGACAGGCTTTATTCAGTGCCAGCCTGACCCTGCTTAGTACTGTGGCAGCCCCATAGACTGTGATGCCGTAGTCAATCATAGAGGGAATGGAGCTTGTGACTATCACTCTTTTGGCCACAGTGGTAAGGTCATGCCTCAGCCTGTAGAGAGCTCCCAGGTTTCTGTTGATGTTGCAAACCAATTGATTAACATGGGGATTGAAGGTGAGTGACTGATCAACTGTGACCCTAGGTATTTGAAAGTCTCAACCTGATCTAAGGCAACACCATTTGAATTTAGAATGGTGAGTGGGGTAGTCATGTTTCTCTTCTGCAAGCTGGATGAAAGCATAGTTTTCATCTTTTTGTAATTTAGAACTAGCTTATTTTGCAGGAACCACACTTCAAGTGAGGCAAATCTGAGCTGCAGGTCATGGGTGCTAGCCTAATGGCTGGGGCCACTTGTGCTGATGACTGTGTCATCTGCATATAGTAACACCCTTGAGTTAGGTCAGGCTAGGAGGATGGTGTTGATGAAGAGATTGAAGAGGAGGGGTCCCAATACAGAGCCTTGAGGTACGCCTATAGTGACAGGTCTGAAATTTGAGCATGCTCCATCGATCCTGACTTGCTGAGATCTGCCGGTAAGGCAGCTGCTAAACCAAGTGATGGTGTCCAAAGAGAGGCCTAGATTGTGGAGTTTAAAGGGCAGAAGTGTGTGATTTACCAGGTCAAAGGCTTTGGTTAGGTCTGTAAAGATAAACCCAACCAGGTGGCCTTTGTCCAGGGTCTCATGAAGAAAGTTAGTATATTCAGCAAAGACCACGACTGTGCTGTTTAGCTTGCAAAACCCACCCTACTGGGAACAATGGAGGTTGTGCTGGCTAAGGTAAGATACTAGTTGATCAGAAACCTGTCTGTCTAGAGCTTTTGACAGAGGAGAGAAGATAGACATCAGCATGTAATTAGAGAGTAGTGTGTGGTCTCTGCTTTTTTGCACAGGGGTTATGGGGGCAGGTTGCCATATTTGAGGGAATTTGGGAGCATCTGAGGGAGATGTTAAACAGCTTTGTTAGAGGTAGGGCTAGCTCATCCTGAACTAGGGCAACTAATTTCATATCTATGGTGTCTCCCTGCATTCTGGTTTTGGTCAGCACTCGCTTGATGTACTTGATGGTGTCCTTGATAGTAATATTATGGAAGTAGAATTTAGGGAGGTGATTGCCTTCAGCGACATCAGATCAGGCTGTAGGAACAGTTGGCCTCTGGATGGTGGGTTCACTACTGGAAGGGAGTAGAACACTGAGGCCTGTGAATGCATTGTTAAAGATGTTGGCAGTCTCAGTGGGGTCAAGAGTGACAGTACCATTTGCGGTGAGCATTGCAGGTGAGGTTTTGTCACCCTTTGCCAAGAGGTTCTGAAGGGAGTCCCAGAAGTCTTTTCTCCTACTCCAGCTACTTGATTGTTGATCCTTAAAGTAAGATGCTTTAGCCTGCCTGATCATCTTGGTACACTGGTTTCTGGCTGCCCAATATTCCTGTACACGTGTGAGCAAGCCAGATGCCTTGGCTCTGTGCCATTAGGTGTCCCTGGTCCTCATAAACGTGAGAAGGAAAGGGGTGACCCATTTAGCTGAAGACCTTCTTATGACTCATTTTTTAAAGGGGATGAATTTGTCAGCAATTGAATTGACTGCAGAGAAAAAGTAGTCCAGAGCTTGATCTATGCTGCATGCATAATCTAGATGGCTCCAGTCAATTTGGGGCCAGTGTTTCTTGAATTCTTTTATGCCTTCCTTCCTGAGTACCCTACTAAAGGTGATTTTAGGAGGTAACTTAGCTAGTTTGGTGGACCTCACACACAACACCAGAGAGTTATCATCAAAACCTCTTTTTACCATCTGAGGAATATCACCCAGGTGAAGCACCTGGTCCCACCCGATGATCTTCCAACTTTGGTCCATGCCTTTGTGACCTTGTGCCTTGATTACTTTAACTTCATATACCTAGGGCTTCCAGAGGTTGACATTCGCTGCTTGCAGCTGGTGCAGAATGCAGTGGCCAGGTTGTTGAGTGGCTTACCGATCTTGCTAAGTCACACCTGTGCTTTGTGGACTGCACTGGCAGCCATTTCAGTGGTGTTTCACCTTTAACTCATTCAGGCCTAGAGATGTCTGTAGGCGGTGTCTGAAAGCATAGCCCCTCAGGACAATAATGCCTGTAGACGTACTCAACTGACTTTCACTCAGGCCCAGAAACGTCTGAGGAAGTCAGCAGTTTTTACCTAACTATTAAACAAACCGAATTGCTTAGAATTGAATGCATAGCACCGTTAGAAAGGCAATTTTGCTCTGAACAATTTTGCTACAGATACTTTGTGTCTACCACATATACTTTAGGAGTTATTTGCATTTGTTTAAGGTATGGTGTGCATGGCTGACATTTGTCTCTCATGCCTCACCTAAGCACCTTGAAAAAAATCAGAAAAAAATCAGTTGTTTGGTATTTCAGCTAGTATAAAATAAAAACTAAATTGATTACAACTGATTGCATAGCACCATTCGAAAGATAACATTGTGCTGAACAACTTTGCCACTCATACTTTGTGTGTAACACTTACAGTTCAAGAAGTAGTCACATTTGTTTGTGGCATGCTGATTATGGCTTGATTTTGCTTAGAAAGGCCCAGGATGCAGTGCTAAGAGTATACAGGGCACAAGTGGCAGAAGTCTCAAAGAGCTCTTGTGGTGTGAATGAGTTAAGGTCAGTTTGCTGACCTATAATGCCTTACATGGACAGAGTCTGTGCTACCTGCAAGAACTTCTGTGTCCTTATTGCCCCCTCTGCCCACTGCGCTTCACCGTTGAAGGATTGCTGGAGATTCCCAGGGTCAGTTTGAAGTCATCTAGTGCTAGGGCTTTTTCATTTGTGGCTCCAACCCTGTGGAATTTTCTTCCTCATTCAGTGAGGGAGTGCCCGACCATGGAGAGCTTTAAGTCGTCCCTGAAGTCTTATTTGTTTAGACTCGCCTTTTCAGAATCCTGATAATATATCTTAATGATTACTGTTATTGTATAGGTTTTAACTCTGTGAGATGTGTTTTTCTGCTGTACTTTTATGTTTTTGTACAAGTGCTTAGATATTTTGATTTGTGCTTTCAAAGAAATAATGATGAGTTGAGTTGAGTTGAGGATATCTGGCAACACAGTGACTTTGGTAAGTCTTTCAAATAGGGGTAGCTGTTTTGTTACCCTCTCCGTTTTGCATAATTTTCCTATGACTCTCTTAAAATATATCTCCTCAAAGTACTATTACTCCCTGTGAAAAGAATGTGACCAGAATAATTTATTATTTTTTTTGCTAGTGTAATTATTTTTTTTTTACAAGTTCTTGCTATTTGAAATGGACACCAAAATGGCTTCCAGGTCACATGCCTAGACAGCTTTGAAGAGAAACACTTGCCAACTGGGAGGGGGCAAGGTTTTCCATGAGAACATCCAGCAGCAGACCCTGTCAGATGTGAAGGTGCACATTCTGGTATGGAGGCATCTTGCAGAAGGATGAAAACAGGGCCATAAAACATTGTAAGGATGTTGTTAGGTGATAATGAAGGCAGCTGGCCTGGTGATGTCAGACACACACACACACTCATGTGGGTGGGGAAAACTGGGGGGGAGTGTCACTCAAAGGAGAGATCACACCCCCACAGCCCTGTGCACATAAATTGGGGAGCTGAACACCCATCTCTTTCTCTAGCCTTTGGACGCTTATGAAGAGGACCAGACTCTCTGAGTGAGTGTTCTAGAGATGGAGAGCCCTGCCCCTTTAGCTAGTCTATCTGTGCAAGAGAAGGACAGACTTAATGGAAGTCCTTTCAGGTTAGTTGGCAGGTAAAGACGGACTCTAGGAGAGACTAGATTTTTGAGCTTCTCCTAAGAATCATCTGTCTGTCAACTATTTTTTCTTTTCTTTCCGGTAAATATGTAACTCTTTTTGTCTTTCTGTATATATACTGTACAGTATATCTGTTCATACCTGCAGTATCTAGTAGTAAAGAACCTATTTTTTATAAGCTGTGTTTACATGGCCGATATGGTATAAAATTGAGATGATGCAGGATGGACTGCACCTTAAGCATGATGGGTTGCCTCTGTCCACACAGTGGGTAGTACATCAGTTTAAGCTGCTCCATACAGTCATCCAAGGAATCATGGGAGCACTTCACTTGCATCTGAACGAACAGTCCACATGGCAGGAGTTTTGCCTTAATATGCTGCATGATCGCAAGAAGAAAGTAACTGCGGAGAGGATCAGTGAGTGGCTTACTATGAGGAGCTATGTGTCCACATGGGGGGTTTTGAAGTGCAGCAACACAATCTAGAGAGTTAATGCAGCCCAAATGTGGCTGTG
Source organism: Neoceratodus forsteri (assembly GCA_016271365.2). Lineage (NCBI taxonomy): Eukaryota > Metazoa > Chordata > Ceratodontiformes > Ceratodontidae > Neoceratodus > Neoceratodus forsteri. Next base: position 1,394,565,185 of record CM028129.1, on the reverse strand, counting down.
TAAACACGGCAATAGAAGCAACATCTGTGCCTTTTATTGAGAAAGCAAGTATAACATTTCTGCTGGCAAACAAAGAATTATGTTTACAGTCTGCCATCTGAAGTGCAGGCTACCAAATTTTATTGTGTTTGACCTTCCTAGCCCTGAGCACGATGGGGTTTTTCCTGATACAATCAAATGGTGGTAAGCAAAGAGAATCACAATACCCCAAAACTGCCCTGTAAGCTGGTATGGCCCAAGGGGCAGATTGTCACAAACTGGTGGAAGCCATGCAGATCAGTGCACAAATTTAAAGCCAGAATTTGCATGCTGTATCATTTCCTGGAGGAGCTAGGAACTCTGTGAAAGAGGTTAAAGCCTTACTTTGCACATGGGGAAACAGAGGTTGCCAGTAGAAAAGTTACCTTAACAGTCATGAAACAGGATATACAAATGGATTACAATTTTTATTACTATCTTGTTTATTTCTTGAGACACAGCTTAGTGCAGTGTAGTTAGCAATGATGAGCTCCTCAACATATAGCAGATTCAATGTGCCTCAGCGCCAAAACCTGTGCAAAGATGGGGGATTGTCTATGAAGACCTGACAAAGAAAATGGACTCATAGAAGCCCTGGCAGAGCAGGACGGAGTGCAGGGGAGGAAGCCAGTCCCTAGAGTGTATTGCCAAATGCCTGTGGAACAGGTGGTCAATGATGACCAAAGTAGCAAGACTGAGGTCACAGAAGATGAGCAAGAGGGGGACCTCATGCCACTAGCTGGTGAAACAGTGCAGCCTAAGCCTGAGCCAAGAACCAAGGTAGCAGGATCTCAAAATCAGCTTGAGCTCCTGAAAACAGAGATTAGTCTAAAAGAGGCCCAATTGCAGTGGGCAAAGCTTGAAATCAAGAGGGAGAAAATTACACTGGAAGCTGACAAAAGGGAGAAGGAATGAAAGGAAAGACAGAAGGCATGCCAGCATGAAATCTTGATGCAGCAGGAAAGAGAGAAAGAATAAGCAAAAAGAGAGAGAAGGAAAGGCAGCATGAGAAAGAGATGGCAAAACTGCGCCGGAAAGCTCAGCAGCAAATCTTAAGCAATGGCGTAGTGGGTCAAACCCACAAAGCCACAGTTAATTCTAAAATGTTTCCCATATATCAGAAGGGGGATGATTTTGGTTTATTTTTTAAAATCATTTGAGAGGGTATGAGTGCAGTTTAAATTGGACAGGGCTTGTGGATAACCCACCTCACACCATTGCTAACTGGCCATGTTTTTTGCACCCACTTGCTAGAATGGATGATCAGGACTATATGGACCATGATAAAGTTAAAAGGGTGTAACTAAAATGTTTTGAACTGACTCCTGAAGCTTGTAGGCAAAAATTCAGAGAATTAAAAAAGGGCCCAGAATACAGCTACTGTATGTGGAACTGCATGCTCAAATGTTTTCCTATGTAGATCACTGGATGGATGGGACTAAAGCTAGAACTGTGGAGCAAATGAAAGAGTTGTTCGTGAGGGAACAATTTGTTTAAAATTGTACCTGAGGGCCTGCATGGATGGTTAGTGGACTGGGCATGCAGCTCTATGAAGGAGGCAGCAGAAAGTGCTGATCTGTATGTGTCCCGCAGACCACACATGCAGTATAGGAACAATTGGAAGGGGCAGCACATGGTTTCAAGGGGACCTAGGAATGGCAGCCTTAAGTAAACCAACCTGCACCTGAGCCCAAAACACAACCCACTGGTCTTAAGGGGAACAAAGGAACTTGGGGCAAAGAAGTGCTTTATTTGCCAGAAAGTGGGGTATCTGTCCTATGACTGCCCTAAAAACATGAACAAAGGGCAAAAGCCTGGGGGAAGGGGTAATAAAGACAGTACCCAACAGATAGCAGCCTACACACAGACTGTAGTGCCACTTAACTCCTTCATGCATATGCACCCTATCCTAGATAATGGGACAGTAACACAGGGACTGAGGGACACTGGCATCACCATCTACATGGTAAGGCAGGATCTGATCCAGGCAGAGCAGATTTCTACTGGGGCAATTTTCCAAGATTTGGGAAGTCACAGGCCCAGCGGGCCAAGTACCAGTGGTTCGGGTCTTCCTGAACTGGGAAGGTGGTCATGGGTTACAGGAGGTGGGAGTTGCACCTGATCTCCCTGTGGATGTGATTTTGACCACAGAGAATCTTTGGTGTGTGTTACTACCCTCAGTCAGGCAAAAGGGCAAGATTCTGATGGTGAAAAGGTGGCAACGCAGCCTGCGCTAACCCCTCCCTCAGCAGCTAAGGAAGTGGCTAGTGTGGGTGAGGGGCTAGCTAGGAATAGCAGCCCTGAGCCCCAGCTGCAAACAATGGAGAGCTCAGCCTTGAGCAGATTTCCCTGTGGAGGGGAGTTGGGGAGGGTCAGACAGGAGGAGCTATGCAGGGTTCAGCTGGTTAATTCTATCCTACCGAAACAAAGAGATAGCAAATAGTGCTGAGGACACTCAGGGGAGTAAAATGTTTACTTGGAGAATGGGCTGTTTGTACATGGAGTGCACATGACAGGAGGGGCTAGAGAGAGAGAGGTACTCCAGCAGCTGGTAGTCGCTCGAGCTTACCACAAGCAGCTTTTGGCCCTGTCCCATCACATCCATTTTACAGGCCACCTGGGTATAAGCCACACAAAAAAGGCTTCTCATCAACAATAATTTTTTGGCGAGTATGTACACAGATGAGATAAATTACTGTCAGATTTGTCCACAGTGTCAGAGAGTGGGAAAGGTGGAGGACAAGGCAAAGGCAGCTTTGGCACCACTGCCTATTATTGATGAACCTTCTAAGGGGGTATCCATGGACATAGTGGGGCCACTGAACACCCTGAGTCATATGGGAAAAGGTACATACTGGTTGTCATGGACTACACCAGCAGGTCCCCTGAGGCAGTGGCCATGTCCTCCATTGAGGCAGAGAAATTTGAATTATTCAGTTTACGGATACACATAGTTGTAGAGATGAAAAGCTAAACAATGTTGTTATGTGTCTGCCAGGAGCTAAGATTCATGATGCATCTAGTTGGGTGCAGAAATTAAATATAGGATCAGATTCTGATGTCATTATTCATGCAGGTACTAATGATTTAGGTAGGTCACATGAGAAAGACATATGTCTTGACCTTTTGGACCTTGGTAGATACATAAAAAAATGGGGCAGAGTGACAATATCTAGCATCTTGCCAGTTCCTAAGGCCAATATTGAAAAGAACAGAACAATCATGAAAATTAACTCTAGACTCCAAAACTGGTGTAAACAGGAAAATATTCCTTTAGGCAGCCACCGACATAATATCTTGTCCTAAAAACCAATGCATTCTAAATCTTCTGGTAGCCTAAGGGTATTTAAACAACTGGACCTCCATGTTATCCCCATGTTATTCGTGGTGTATGTGTTGCTGTTGGGACACATTATAAGATGATATGGGCTGAGTTTTCACTGCTATGCAGATGATATTCAACTATACTTGTCCTTTGTGCCTGAGCAGGACGATGCTGTCACAGTCTTCAACAGTTGCCTCACCAAGATTCAGGACTGGATGAGTGCCAGCTGGTTGAGGTTGAAACCGGATAAGACTGAAATTTTGGTTGTGGACCCTGGTCATCAAGAAGAGGGGTCCTCAGCTGCTCAGCCCTCTGGGCTTGTTCTGGGGACAGGCAGCCGAAGTTCTCTGAATGAGTGCAGAATCTGGGCATTATTTTTGATGGGGAGCTGAAGCTTAAATTCAGATAAAATCAAATCAAACTTTATTTAACCAGGCATCAACACCGTTGAGCAAGCTCATTTTCAAAGTGGTCCTGGACAAGGAACAATACAAAACAAAGACAAGGCAATACAAAAATATTAACATTAGCAAAGTGCGGTACATGGTAGGTTGCAATATACTTAGGTCCGTAGGGGAACTACTACTTAGGTATTATCCAAAGAAACAATAAAAGTAAGAAAGGGGAAAGGGGAAGGTAGGGTAGAAAGCTTGAAAATTGGTTGGGGCCTGCAGGAGGATAAGTAAGACAGGCAGGGGCCTAGAGGTGGATAAGTAAAGACAGGCAGAAGGAGTAAGAGTCAAAAAGAGGAAGGGGGAGTGTGTGTAATGGAATCCCTATGGGTGATGGGAGATGACATAATAACAATTAATTAGAGTAGGGACACCAATAAACTGAAAGGACAAATTATCTATAGCAGCTATAAAGATCCCGTAGATACTCGACTAGCAAAGATTTGAAGGAGAGGGGGCTCGGCAGTGAGGTAAGCTTGAGTGTGCTTTGCATAGTGTTCCAAAGTTAAGGGAGTGCAGAGGTAATTGCTGTCAGTCCATGGTTAGTTTTCACTCTAGGCACTTGGAATCAAAGAGTTGCATAATGTCTGAGACCATAGAAGCCATGGGCACATTTGAACAAACTAGAAATATATGCAGGGAGCTTGTCAGTGAGAGCTCTATAGAATCAAGTGAGTGCATTTCTTTTTCTCCTTGATGACAGTGAAGGCCAGCCCGCCATTTGGTACAAAAGACAATGATGGGTGTGAAAAGGTAGGTTAAAGATGAATCTTAGAGCTCGGTGATATAGGGTGTCAAATTTATTAAGCGCTGTGAGAGGGCAGTGATTGTAGAGGAAATCAACATAATCAAGTACAGGTAGAAAAATGATTTGTGCTAGTCTCTTTCTAGCATCTGTGGTAAGCAGATATTTGATATGATAGAAAAGGCTGAGTCGCTGTCTTAACTTTTTCAAGACTTCATTTAGGTGGCATAGGAAGTTAAGTTTGTTGTCCAGCCAGAACCCTAGGTATTTAAAGGAATCTACTGAGTCCAGGGGTTCACCCATAAGCATTAATAACGGTGGGATGGGTGAGGTGCCAAGGTCTGCTTTAGGAGAGAGAATCATAGATTTAATCTTTTTGGCATTGAGAAGGAGTTTATGCTTGATGAGACTATGTTGTAAGGCGGTAAAGTCTCATTGTAGGTCTTCCTAGGCCGTGAGAAGTGAGGAGTTTGAGGAGTAGAGTACCATGTCATCAGCGAATAAATGCACGTTTGCTACTTGCAGGTGAGAGTCCAGGTTGTTGATATAAATAGCGAATAGAATAGGTCCCAGAATGGAGCCTTGGGGGACCCCTCGCAAAAGGGGTTTCTGAGGAGACAGGTTGCCTGTGATTTAACTTGTTGCAATCTGTTAGAAAGGTAGCTAGAGAACCAGTTGATGGCAGGAATGTCTAGGCCGATATTTCTCAGTGATGTAAGCATGATGTTGTGATTCACGGTGTCGAAGGCCTTGCTGAGGTCAAGAAATAGAGCAACTACATGTTTTTTAGAATCTAAGGCAATCTGCCAGTCTGTAGTTACTTTTGCAAGAGCAGAAATGGTGCTGTGTTTTGCCCGAAACCCAGACAGTTCAGGGTTTAGGAGATTGTGCTGGTCCAAGTGATCTCTGATTTGAGTATTGACAACCTTTTCCAGGATTTTTGAGAGAGTGGAGAGTATAGAAATAGGCTGGTAGTTATTCAGTTCACAAGGGTCTCCTGACTTAAAGAGAGGTAGAATATGGGCAGTCTTCCACATCACAGGTAATTCACCTTGACTCAAGGAGATGTTAAATAGATGGGCGATAGAGGCGGTTAGGTAGAAGTAGCCAAGCTTTAAGAAGAATGGTGCAATGTTGTCCACGCCAGCCCTTTTTTTGTGTCCAATGCCAAAAGGAAGTCCTCCACTTGCTTAAATGAAATTGTAGAAAAGCTGAATACAGGAGGGTTTGGTTGGTACGGATGAGGAACAGCATTTGCATTAACTGAGCTATCACCCACATGGCTAAGCTTACTGATGGGTGAGGTATCAAAGGCAAGTCCTGCTGTGGAGAAATGGTTGTTGAACTGCTCTAAAATAGCAGCTCTATCTGTATATGTAACTCCACTGGTCACAATTCTGGCTTGAAGAGAGAGAGCTGATTGTTGACCTTTATTTCCTTGAGAATACTCCAGAATTTGGCAGAGTTGTTTTTGTTGACTTCAAGTTTTGCCTGGAAGTATCTGGCTTTTCGAACCTAATTAATTTAGTGCAGGCATTTCTAGAGATGCAGAAAGCAAGCCAATCAACTTCCTGTTGAGATTTCCTCACTCTTTTCCAACAGGTGTCCCTTTGTCTGAGTGCTTTCTTCAGACTGGGGGAGAACCATCCTGGAGATCACTTTTTTGACCTAATCAGTCAAAATGAGGCGTGTTTGTCAATTAACCCTGTTAAAAGGTTATTGAAGACGTTAAACTCCTCACTAATTGTTGGGGCTAGGTAGAAGTCCTATCACCTGATACTGCTTAGATCTGTCAAGAAGGCGTTCCGGCAGAAGTTCTTCAGGCATCTTTTTAGTAAGAATTTGGGGGCCAGTTTTAATTGGGGAGAGTGTCTGATGCAGGCTATAGCACAGTGGTCACTTATGTCGTTGAAGAATACTCCGCTGTGTGAGAAATGATGAGGCTTGTTGGCTAACATGAGATCCAAGAGGGCACTCTGCTCAGGGTGCTTTCTGTTAGTTCTAGTAGGTGCATGTATTATTTGGGACAGGCCATTAGCATCGCATAGGTCCTTTAATATATTGGAGCTTTCATCATTCCAGTTAAGGTTGAGGTCCCCTGTTGATATACATTCAGAATTAGATGAATTGACTAACTTTTGGAGGTGCTGCAAGATGGCCAAGCTACCGGAGGGAGGTCGATAGCAAGCTGCGATAAGGAGGGATTTGTCGGTGGAGATAGCTAGTTTGAGTGCCAGGCATTCAAATTCCTTGCATTTTGAAGTACAGTCTATGACTGCGACATCGTATTTGCATTTGACATAAATTGCTACCCCGCCTTCCTTTAGTCGGTCTGTCGCAGTGGTAAATGTTGTAACCTGTTATATTAATGGATTTATCAGGGGTTGAGGGCAAGAGCCAGGATTCTGAAATCAGAAAGAGATCAGGTGATGCATGCAAGGCCCAGGCCTGAATAAGATCAATCTTCTTCAGAAAGCTGCACACGTTGATGTGAAGGAAACTGATGACTTTATGATCTGAAAGGTCAGCAAGGGAGTCCCGGGGGACAAGAGGGTCAGCCGTTATCAAGGCCTCATTTTATCATCTGAGGAATATCACACTGATAAAACATCTTGCTCCACCTGATGACCTTCCTACCCTAGTCCATGCCTTTGTGACCTCCCACCTTGGCTACTGCAATGGACTCTACCTAGGGCTCCCGGGGGTGGACATCCACTACCTGCAGCTGGTGCAGAACACTGCAGCCAGGCTCTTGATGAGCTTATCTTGATCTAACCATGTCATGCCTATGCTCTGCAAACTGCACTGGCTGCCAGTACAGTGAAGGAACACCTTCAAGGTTGGTTTGCTGACCTATAAGGCTGTACATGGACAGGGATCGCATTATTTACAGGACCTCCTGCATCCCTAATGCCCCCTCCATCCACTCTGTTCTACTGATGAGGGTTTGTTAGATGTTCCCAGGTTCCTTTTGAAGACCTCGGGGGCAAGATCTTTTGCATATATGGCCCCAACCCTATGGAACACTCTACCTCATCAGATTAGAGAATGTCTGTCCACCAAGACCTTCAAGGCTGCCTTAAAAATGTATTTATTTGAGTCGGCCTTCTTAGAGGTGTTCTAACTTGGACCTTTACTGAATTTTATTAATTACTGTTTTATTTAAATTTTAGTATGTCTATGGTTATGTACAAGTGCTTTGATATTGCGAAAAGCACTTTTTAGAAATAAAAATGACTGACTTATTCTCAGGTAAACTAGATTTATATTCAAGAGGTGGTCTACACTTAAATAAAAAAGGGTCAAAACACCTATGAAATACCTTCCTGCAAGCACTAAGATCAGAAACTTTAAACTAGATATTTCAAGAGAAAAACCTAGTAGAAAAGATCACAAAACAAATCCTAACAGTAATAAACAAGGATTTAAACAACAACCCATACATAAAGTCAACATCATTAAAAGCATTCCATTTAACATTCGTCATTTAAATAACAAGTTTGATGAATTATCAGCCTTTGTTAATATAAACAACGATAATGCCATAAACATAGTGGCCCAAAAAAATCTTTGGAAGAAGAATATACCAGAGTATACGTTATTTAGTCATGTTAGAACAAAAAAGGTGGCAGAGTGGCTTTATACACTCATCAAGATCTGAAACCAATTAATATAAGCTATATAAAATTAAATTAAACAAAGACTTGGAAACAATATGGGTTAAATTATCTCCTGACCATTCTGATTCTATTACAATAGGCATTGGTTATAGACCCCCAGATACACCAAGTGAAATTACAAATGACATTATCAAAGAATTGGAACAAGCTTGCAGTATTGAACAAACTATACTTATGGGCGATTTCAACTACGGTGATATTAAATGGCCTGATAAAACAGCTACTAACACACAATCAAAATTGCTTGTTTCTGTGTATGAAGAAAACGCGTTACACCAACATGTTATTGAAGCAACACAAGAGGGCAATATATTTGAAATTGTACTTAGCTCACGTGACATTGATATATTTGAGTGTGCTACAGGACCACCCTTGGGTAACAGCAGTTACTTTTAACGTCAATTTCTCTTACATTACATCAGATTCACAGTCCTTTTTTTACGATTATAAAAAAGCAAACTTATGACTAATTTGTTCTACATTTACTGAGCTAGATTGGAAGGAAACACTGACAGATATGCATACAGAGGAAATGTGGAATACTATAAAAGATATTATTGTGAACACCTGCAATACCTTTATACCCAGGTACACAAAAATCAATGTAAAGGACAAAAATCCCCAAAATGGTTAAACAAAATACTTAAAAAAACTGTTTAAGAAAAAACAAAAGGCTTTTTATAAGTATAAAAAGTCAGGTTCTAACTATTATCATAAGACATATAAACAGTTGCTTAAAAAATTTAAGTACGAGATTAAGTTGGCAAAACAACAAATGGAAACATCATTAGCAAAAAATGAATAAAAAATAATGTTAAATCATTTTTTGCCTACATTAATTCTCTCAAAAAACATAAAGCAGAAGTTGGCACTTTGTTGATAGGAAACACTACATCAAATAACCCACTAGAAATGGCTAATATTTTTAAAAACATTTTTTGTTCAACTCATGGGACAAAACTTCCCATAGATAACTTTCATCCCACTAACAACACTATTACCGTTGATGAAACTGAGATTTTAAATGGCATCAAAAAAATCAAAGAAGACAGTTCCCCAGGGCCCAATATGATCACGGCAAAATGATTCAACTTTTGGGGCCAGATATTCAAAACTTAGCCCCAGGGCAAAATGAGCACTGCACAGTGTGCTAAATTAGCCAGGAACCATTTGCATGCTATATTCAAAGGAATAGCCCCGAGGCTAAAGCAGTTGAATATAGTGTGCAAAAGAATCCGTGCAAACAGAGCTGGGAGTGCAGTACAATAATAGCCTGGCAAATAAGACAGCTCTGAATACAGCATCTGGGAAGTGCAAACCAAAACAGCAGCCCAGTGTACACAGACGTGGAGGAAGGTAAAGGTGAACTACATTGCTAATGTGTGTGCTAGCAAATAAGTGGATGCACGAAAGCTGCAAACAATAGTGCAGGCCAAATACTGCAGAACTGTGTTATGGTTCAGACAGGTTTGAGCAGCCCAAATATATTTGCACAGCTTTTACACAGGGCTAACACATTTGCCCGGGCAAAGATTTGCTATATTCAAAAGTGACATGCAAATGAGCCTACTTAAGCAGTCCATGGGAAAACATCCTTATTAGCATCTCATTATACCCTGATTTGCATGTAGATTGCCCAGAGCTATTGCAGGGTCCCACAGCTCCACCTGTAGGTCAGTCTGAAAGTACAGGGGAAGACTGGGTCTGCTCACATCTCCACCTGTAGGTCAGTCTGGAAGTACAGGGACTGTCTGGGTCTGCTCACAGCTCCACCTGTAGGTCAGTCTGGAAGAGCATGGTGGTAGTTGCAGGCTACGTTTGTACACAGCTGCATAGACTATTGTGCCCCATGGGACTACATAGCACAGGCACAGGTGGTGGTGCTGCATGCAATAGTCAAACTGTAGTTCCTGCTACAGTGCATAGCATACACTACAGTAACAAGGTGGCCAGTAGTGTGAGGGGCACAGCAATGCCTATGATGTGTACGGCAGCAATGACTATTGCACACCACATAGTGACAGGCCTATCTGGCAGGTGTGTTGTGACAGTGGACATTACTGTCATTCTGTCATTTGACCCAAAGATGCTGTGCCACTAGCATGGGATACTCACAGTAACACACATATGGGTGGCTGTGTGTGCTGTGGTGTCTGTACTGATGTGCGGTATGTGGCCCGGGGAGGGCACACACAACATCAGACAGACACACTGGTGTCAGGATATTCCCTACACTGGACCATTTTCACTGTGTGGATGATCCCAGCCTTGTGGCAGCACCCAGTATGTGGTGCAGCCTGGCCACCTGTACACACTCCACTCAACATCCCCCATGCTCCCAATGCTGCATGTGTGTGCTGGATTGTGTTGGTGTACCCCAATGGGGGAGGACTGGAGGTGTGTGCTTTATGGACACACTACCATGATATTAACTGGGTGCTGGGGCACCCAATAATGCCTGGCATGGTTGGGACTAGTGCTAGATGATGGCAACATAGAAGGTACTGTCTGTGAGCAGCATGTTTCTTCCATGTCTGGTTTCTTTCTATGTTTAATATTTACTGGGTAGGGTCAATAAACTACCACTGGCAGACCTTCGTAAACTCCATAATTCACACTTGTGAATTACAGAGTTCCATAAACCATGGTTCTATGACACGTAAAGTCGTGCAAAGCTGAGCAAAGCCGTGCAAGGACATGCAAAGCTGCACAAAGTCACACAAACTAACTTTTGCGTAGCACTAACCACCAGCAAATATAAAAAGTAAAACATAGGAAAGTCTGGGAAATCAGATTTTATGCACACCCTCGATGTGTGATGACCAGAGATGCACCTCTCGAGCATTGCCTTCAGCAGTTTATGGGGCATCACACACCTCGGGTGTGCATAAAATCCTTGTTAACCATTCCTCATGCATTATTCTATATATATAATTACTGGTGACCCCCTTTAACACATGGACTACAGCCGTGTTTCAAATGCCATAATAACCTGTAGAATGGGTTATTATGGCATTCTCAAATCTTTGTTCGGCATTTGATGTCACTCATATGTAGTGCACCACATAATTGGCTGTTACTTTGTGTGTGGGTGGACCGTACAGCCAAAGAAACATGGCAGCTCCATTTTCCTCTAACCAAGAAACTGCACTGATACGTCGTGTTTTCGGCTCATGTAGTTACAATTTTTAATGATTTGTTTTATTTATATGGTAGATCCTGCCTTGATAAATTAAAAAATCTATCTGGTTGATCATGCCATTTGTACCTCTCGAGCGAGCCTAGACAGTGTCTGCACCAGAGCGAACCACAGGTGACTAATATTGTGGTTCACAGTGCAATTTTAAAAAAAAAAAAAAACTAATGTAAAGAAAAAAATGTGTCCCTTCTGAAAGTGAAACAGGCAAAGTGTATGTGTGTGTGTGTGTGTGTGTGTGTATACTGCTCCAGTACCTGTGGCAATCACTCCCTTGTGCCAGTAATTATAAAAAATAATACCTGTGTCAGGTATGTGGTTAAAATGATTTTTCACACACCCTCAGTGTGTTATAATTTCATAAATCCCTCGAGCTTCGCTCTCGGGGTTTACGTATTATCACACACCTTGGGTGTGAAAACAAAATCATCATAACACACACCTGCACAGGCATTATTCTCTATTTTATCACCTTGTTGTCCGGGTAAGCTCACTAAGCCAAGGCACATTGTCAGTAACCACCCAGAGCCACTACATGTGCAGCTTAGATAATACAGAGTACACTAAATACATACCATTAATGACAACACACAATTCACAATGTGCAACATAGTGTCACACTGCAAACCATTTCTGCTGCAGGTGCTGTTTCTTCTCAGTTCTGTCAATGACAGGATGGTTGGCATCTAAGCAATATTACTGCATAGTATTCCACAGTTTGGCTGCCTGTGCATATGGAATGGCCCAGGGTGGCTGACTGCCCACACTGCCTCCTCATTGGCTGCATGCAGCCTTGCTCCCTGTTTCTGCTGTGTCCACGCACCTATCCTTGTTTTTCCCAGAGTTAAGACTACCTTTTCCTGAGCAGTAATTTGCATCATGCAAAATGTCACTCAAAGTCGCGCAAACACACTTTGCGTGGCGCTAATGCACTGAATATACAGATGTGTCAAGCCAGGATGAAGCACAGAAATGCTGCAGAATATCACAGAATACTGCAATTTACTGCAGGAGCCATTGTAAGTCAATGGCAATTAATCCCTTTTGTCATGCAGGATTTTGTGACATCATTACTGCAAGTTACTGTGCTTCATCATGGCTGACACGTCTGTAGCATAGCGCCTGTATTCATGTACATGCCCCCTCTCTTAGCACATTGCATACATTATACATTTGCCTGGTGCTAATGCAGTTTGTCTGTGCTGTTTGGCCTTTTGATTATAGGGGACCTGCACAAACCCAGCGCAAACAGTTTATGTCCAGCGCAAAGTTTTGAATATCTGGCCCTAGGCATCATATTTAGTAATACCCCTTAAAGAACTGTTTGAACCAAGTATTAATTCAAGAGAATTACCTGCAGAATGGAGAATGGCATACATCACCCCACTATTTAAAAAGGGTAGTAAACAATTTATAGAAAATTACAGGCCTATTAGTTTAACGTGCATCCTCTGTTAAGTTCTTGCAGGCATTGTTAAAAACATCATGATGGCCCATGAGCAAATACCTGGCCTGTTTTTGTAATAAAATCAGCAAATCATTGGATGATAAAACACTGTGTGATATTGTTTATATTGATTTCAGCAAGGCATTTGATAGTGTGCCACATTACGCCCTAATAAACAAATTGCATAAAAAAAATTAATCCTAATATAATAAATTAGAATGCAAGTTGGTTGGAACAGAGAAAGCAGAGAGTGGTTGCTGATGGGGTGATGTCTGATGTGGGTGAGGTGACTAGTAGAGTGACGCAAGGATCAGTACTGGGCCCATACATTTTTTGTATATTCATCTCAGACATTGCATGTAATCTATCCTCATGGATAGTTAAATATGCAAATGATTTAAAGATAAGGGGATGTTCAAAAACTTCTCAGAGCAGAAAGTGTCTACAGGACAATCTGAGCTGAATTCTTTCCTGGACAAACAAGTGGGGCATGACATTCGAAACAGACAAATGCTATGTTATGCATTTTGGATATAATAACACCAGACACTCATATTATATGGTGAGTTTTATTTTCTCAGAAGAAGCCAGAAGGGGAAGGAAGGAAACATATTCAATTCAGTGCTTTAGAGTAACTGGTAATTGCTATTTTTCTTTTAAACTTAGATTGTGGGCTTTTAGTGACACTGTACTTCCTTTGTTGTCTTAGAATTGTTTTTTGGGCTGTTGAAAATTTAAAACGTAGTGGTGGTGTATTTCTGTGCTGTCTTTAATTGCTGCAAATTTTCCTCCCCCTTCCCTTCCCCCAACTCTTAATTATATGCCCTGTTAAATCTGATTAACAGGAGCTAAACACAGGGTGTAGTAAGGGGTGTGAAGTAGGAGGAGCATAAGGGGAAGAAGTCCACCCTCAGCACGACAAGTGTTTTGACTCATTTATTTATTTATTGGTTTATTTTCTTTTTTTTTTTTAAAAGAAAATTATCTGAGGATCAGTGGCAGGATTTTTTAGGACAGTAAATTAATAGAAAGGGAACTAGGAGAGCTTCAGTAGCAGACAAGTAGTGGAATAGCAGTATAATTGCAGTATAATGTGGGGAGTGGTGCAATGCAGTGGCTGTAGGGCAGCCATATTCAGGCAGACCTTCTGGACACTGAGGTGCTGCCCTATCTGCATGCATCTCTCTGGACTGTGGGATAAGGTAGCCAGACTCAGAGCGGAAGTAAACTGGGCCAGGAGTACCATCACCCCTATCCAGAGACCACCCATTCCAATGCAACTGCCTCAAAGGATGCCAAGAACGAGGAACACTTGGATGACAGTGGGCTCAGGGAGGGTTAGAGCAGTCAGGTAGAGGCACATCCCAGATCCTATTCCACTCAAGAACTCATATGTCACACTAGCAAATGGGGACAACCAAATAGAGGTACCCAGAGAAGTGGAAGGAAAGGATGTGGAGGTTAGTCAAGGAGGTGACCTCAGCGGGGAAAGCTGTGGACCCCAGAGGAGGAGGAAGCGAATCCTGGTGGGGGACTCCATCATAAGAGGGATCCAGCTAGGAACACAGGAGTGGGATGACAGGGAGGTGAGGTGCCTACCAGGTGCCACGGCATGGAGGGATGGAAGGAAGATCCTGGGGATCACTGGGAAGGCAAGATGGGAGGGTGAGCTGGATGTCATTATCCACCTAGGTACTAATGACCTGGCAAATGGGGAGCCAAAGGAAGTTCAGAAAGAGTTTAGGAAATTGGGGAGGGGTCTCAAGCAAGTAGCTATTTCTGTCATTTTCAGAAGTACTACCTGTGAGAGGCAAGGGAGAGCATAGGAGTGCATGCACCAGGAACTTTAACTCATGGTTGAAGAACTGGTGCTGTGAGGAAGGGTTTGGATTCATTGGTGACTGGGGACCCACCTGGAGGGATGGAGGTTTGTTCAAGCCTGATGGTCTGCATCCATCCTGGAGGGGAATCCAAGCACTCAGTGATAAGTTTAAATGCTACATTGACAAGCATTTAAACTAGCAAAGGGGGGTGGCAGGCCAGCAAGGAGGGTACCTACTTGCTCACCCCCCACAGCCAGCAGTGGAACCAGTGAACCAGAGGAGTGGCTATCTCTACAAAGCAGTGTGCAAAAGATGGAGATTAGTGCCCAAGAGGTGGATAGGCAGAAAAGGGGCAAAATTCAGCAGAAGGGCAGACAGCAAGGAGAACCAGGGATAAAGGACAATCAAGGAAGTGGCTGGAGTAGAACAGCGAAACAGTCGAGGGAGGTCAAATCATGGAAAGCCATGTGTGCAAATGCCAGGAGCCTTAGCAACAAGATGGAAGATCTGAAGGCTGTCATGGTGCAGTCAGACCTGGACATTGTGGCCATCACTGAAACCTGGTGTAATGATAACCACGACTGGGAGATGGCCATATCTGGTTACAACATATTCAGCAGAGACAGAGCAGGCAGGAAGGGAGGAGAAGTGGCACTGTATGTGAAAAATGACATAAGGGCCACAGAGATCCAGGAGGAACAAAATGGGGGAGAGATACTGTGGGTTAAGCTGGAAAGGAAAATGGGGACAGCCATCCACACAGGTGTGGTCTATAGACCACCAGCCCAGGAGGAAGAAACAGATAGGGAGCTGATGCTAGCCATCCAAAGGATGGCAGACAAGAGTGAGTAGTACTGGTTGGAGACTTCAATATTCCAGATGTGGACTGGAGCATCCCAGCAGCAGCATCAACTAGGAGCAGATTTATCCTGGACTCCCTTCAGGGTGCCTTCCTCAAGCAACTGGTCATGGAACCAACTCGGCAGAAGGCAATACTGGACCTTGTGCTCACAAACAGGGACAGTGTGATGGGGGTGACAGTGGGGGAGCACCTGAGGAACAGTGACCACCAGTCATTGTGGTTTGAAATCACAGAAAGGGCAGAACCAAACCACACAAAAACATGTATCCTGGATTTTAGGGGGGCAGACTTTGGGAAAATGGGGAGATACTTGAAAGAGGCACTAAGGGGAATGGGACAGGAATCAGGGGTTGAGGAACAGTGGGCAGTATTTAAAATGGGGATTACAAGAACAACAGAATTATGCATTAAGCAGGTTAGCAAGAGGAAAAGGAAGAGGAGACCATTATGGTTTCCCCAAAGAGGTAGCAAATAAAGTGAAAGCCAAAAGATTGCATTCAAGCAACACAAAAGACACAGGCAGAAGGAGATAGGGAGAAGTACCAGGAGAAGCAAAGGGAGGCAGGGAGGTCAGTAAGGAAGCCAAAGCTCAGACAGAAGAACACATTGCAAAATCAGTGGGTAGAGGGACAAAACCTTTTACAGGTACATAAGTGAAAAAGAAAGGCAAAGGGAGGGATAGTGAGACTGAAGGGGAGGATGGGCAGCGTGGAGGATGACATCAGTAAAGCTGACATATTGAACAGGTATTTCTGCTCAGTCTTTACTGAGGAAGAGGAGGATAATGGGTCTGAAGGAGTACAAGGGTGAGAATGGTGCAGAAATGGACACAAGTCCCTTTACACGAGAAAGGGTCCTGAAGGAACTGGAAGTAATAAGAGTTGATAAGCAATGGGACCAGATGGTGCACCCCAGGGTCCTTAAAGAACTAAGAGAGGTGGTGGCTGAACCTCTGGCTATCCTGTTTAGCTGATCACTGGAAACAGGGAGGTACCAAAGACTGGAGGACAGCAGATGTAGTCCCTTTATGCAAAAAGTGGGAACAAAGAGAAGCAGGGAACTACAGACCAGTCAGCCTCACCTCGGTAGTGGGAAGATCATGGAAGCACTACTGAAGGAGAGATTGGTGGAACATCTGGTTGTCAATGGACTCAGGACCCAAGGCAGCATGGTTTCACCGGGGAGGTCATGTCAGACCAACCTCATTGAATTTTTTGACTGGGTGACTAGGGAGGTGGATCGGAGGGGCAGTAGACATGGCCTATCTGGACTTCAGCAAGACCTTTGACACTGTGCCACATAGAAGAGTATTACACAAACTGGGGAATATGGGTGTGGGCAGGACAGTAGTGTGGTGGGTAGGTAACTGGCTGGGAGGCAGGACACAGAGGGTGGTGGTAAATGGCTGTCACTCCACAGAGGGAAGAGTGACCAGTGGGGTACCACAGGGATCAGTGCTGGGACCGGTCCTATTCAACATCTTCATCAGTGACATTGCACAGGACCTAGAAGGCAGAATTTCACTGTTCGCTGATGACACAAAGCTCTGTAACAGAGTAGACACACCAGAGGGTGTAGACAGAATGAGAAGGACCTGCAGAAACTTGAAGAATGGTCAGGGTTTGGCAGTTGAAATTCAATGCAAAGAGTGCAAGATAATGCATATGGGGCACAAAAACCTGCACAATGTATCAGTTGGGGGTGAGGATATAGCATGCACCAAGCAGGAAAGGGATCTTGGGATATCATCTCTGATGACCTCAAGGTAGGGAAACAGTGTGACTAGGCAGCAGGTAAAGCAGATAGGATGCTGGGATGCATAGGCAGGGGCATTGCCAGCAGGAAAATGGAGGTCATAATTCCATTATACAAGACACTAGTGAGGCCCCACCTGGAGTACAGTGTACAGTTCTGCAGACCATACCTATGTAAGGACATAGACAGGGTAGAGAAGGTTCAGAGGAGAGCAACAAAGATGGTGCATGGATTGCATCACAAGTCCTATGAAGACAGGTTGAGGGAACTGAACATGTACTCCCTGGAGGAGAGGAAAGAGAGAGGGGATATGATAGAAACATACAAGTACCTTACAGGGAGGAACAGGGTGCAGGAATACACTATTTTTAAGTGAAAAAGATGTTACAGGACTAGAGGACATGGGATGAAGTTGGAGGGAGGACGATTCAGAGGAAATGTGAGGAAGAATTTCTTCACAGAATGGGTGGTGGACAAGTGGAACACCCTGTCAGAGGAAGTGGTGGGGGCTGAAACAATCACGGGATTTAAGAATGCATGGGATAGACATAAAGGAATTCTGGAGGTCAGGGGTAAGGGGCAACTGACTTCTAGGAAAACATAAACTGAACTTACAGGCTCAAATGGGCAGACTGGGTGGGCCATAGGCCCTTATCTGCCGACACTGTCTATGTATCTATGTATCTATGGTAAACAACTTACTGAGGGTGACATCATGCGAGAAAGACCTTGGCGGTGTTTATCACTGAGGATCTAAGTTTTAAACATCACATAAATGAGACCATCTGTAAGGCCAATAAACTAATATGGACACTTAAAAATAATATCAGCTCTAGAGACACTACTGTAATGCTACCTCTGTATAGATCCTATGTGAGGCCTCATCTTGACTATTGTTCTCAGTTATGGTCCCCGTACAAGTCCGGAAAAATCCAAGATATATAAAAACCACAAAGAAAATTCATTGCAATTATAAATGGATTAAAAGATAAAAACTGTAATTCTGGACTTCATATTCTGAATTTTATTTTTTATTTTAAATTTGTTAACTGGGAAGGGGCACTGGGCCAGAGGCCCTTTTTCAGGCCTGACCCGGGCATAAAAAAACACATAAATACATCACATACATATACATCATACAATAATTTATCCAAAACAATTACATGAAAATTTCAGCAATAAATATTTGTATAACTCTGCCCCTTGAGGTGAGACGATGAAGAGGAGATTTGCTTTTTCTTTGGGATATCATTATTGATGATTATTTGTTTACCGATATGGGGTTTGATTGCAAACAAGATGCTATTCTCACTAGGGGTCATCCATTGCAATTAAAATATTTTCCATTTAAGACTACATGCAGGAAAACATTTATACAGAAAGAGTAATCAGCATGTGGAATGCATTACCTCTACGTATGGTAACATGTGAGACTAAAGATGAGCTTATAAAAAGGTTGGATGAATGGTTACCAAAACAGTATTAGGATAAGAGATAGGAGCTACTATGGGCTCACGCCTTCCACTCCTTCCGATTGCCATAGTACGAACCATAGTATGAACCACAGAAAGTGGCTGATGAACTCCTGGAAATCTTTAGCAGAGTGGGATTTCCCCAGGAGATTTTGTCAGACCTGGGTACAAATTTCATGTAGTCACTAATGACTAGTCTATGGGAGACGTGCAGGGTAAAACAGCTCCATGCCTCACCCTATCACCTCAAGATGAATGGCCTGGTTGAGCAGTTCATCTGAACCCTCAAAACTATGCTCAGGACATTTGTTGACCAATACAAGAGTGAGTGTGAAAAAATATTTTACCCACCACCTCTTTGCGTACAGGGAGGTCCCAGAGGAGTCCACAGGATTCTCATCCCTGACCTCCTGTTCAATCACAGGGTGAGAGGATCCCTAAATATAGTTAGGGATGACTGAGAGGATGACTTGCTTCTCAAGGGGAATTGATTGTGAGGTACATCCTGAACTTCATGACCCAGCTTAAGGAGCTCATGGGGCTTGCACAGGAGCACTGTCATTGCACAACAGCAGCAGAAAACCTTTTATGACTGTGGGGCCAGAACACAGGAGTACAAAGTCGGATAGCGAGTGATAGCACTTGTCCCAGTCCAACAAAATAAACTGCAGGCAGCATGGGAAGGCCCATTCTCCATAGTTAGGAAAGTCAGTGATGTCAGCTATGTAGTAGAACTGCCTGACAGGTGTAGATAGAGGGTATATCATGTTAACATGATGATGTCCTACTGTGACATGGGGGAAATGGTCCTTACTGTGTGCAACATGCCAGAAGAGGAAAATGAGGCTAATCCATTGGTGGACCTCCTCAGGGAGGTGTGGCAGGGATCTTCAGTCGATAACTTCACCCTCTCAGAGTAGCTGACGGCAGCCCAGGCAGAGGAGATGAGGGGGTGTGCTGAGAGCATTTGGGGAAATGTTCATGAGGAAACTGAGGTACACCACGATGGATGAACACCACATGGGCACTGGGACCCAAGTGCCACTGAGGCAGTCCCCCTACAGGGTACCAGAGGGAGTTAAGCAGACCATGCAGGAGGAGCTCACAGAGATGCTGGCTGTCAGAGTAATCCAGGAGTCCTGTAGCTCCTGGGCCTCACTTGTGGTCCTGATCCCAAGAATGACAGTACTTATAAGGCTATGTCTGTAGTTCAATGGGTGGAGCAACAAACCAAGCTCCCAATCAGGCCTTAAAAGGCCGTTCCTCCTAGGTGGTCCAGTATCATTCTTTTGTTGTGGCCGGAGGCTTTGTGGGTCATTCCATCTCCTGCTTCTCCACTTCCCTGTTCCCTCTCCTTTCGCTGCTGCTTGCTGCCTGGCTCGTTCTGCTGGAGCCTTTCTGCTCTCTAGTCCCTCTTATCCTGCTCCTTTCCATGCAGGTTTGTTCACATTTTTATTTTCTTCCCTCCTTATTCGTTCTCCCCTTCCCCCATTCTTGCTCTATCTTGGTTGTCCCCCACTCCCCTTTTAGTCTTCCTCCCTCCTTGTACCTCCTTTGTCCGCTTCTCGTCCTTGTCCTGTATTTGTTTGGCCATTCCTTCTTGCCTCCGGCTGCTGCTCCCATTTTCAATGCTGGCACTCTGATTGTGACATCTCCCACCCAGCTCAGCTCTGCTCTTCAGTTCTCCCTCTTCCATCACAGCCCCAATTGATCCTGTTCTCCCTCTGGTTCTCTCCTCCCATGCCCCCTGTGTTTCCACCACTTTTTGCTCCTCACCTGCCGTAACTGGCCGAGCTCTCCCAGCCTCGCTTGAACAGGGGCTAGTTCCTCCAGCAGTACCAATTCTACTATTGTTGTCCACTTCCTGGTACTCCTATGCATACTTTGCCACTGCTGGCTAGCCTTTTGCTGGAGTCTCACATCACCACCAGCCCCTGTTTTTCTCTCCTTTACTTACTGCCATGCTAATTTTGCCATGCCCCTTTCAAGTTCTTTTTGTGAGCACTTCAGCTTTCATTTCTGTTGGTTGGGAGTGCTCAGCAGCAGATCTCTGCTCACCGCCTTTCTCTGCTACTCCCACTCCGGGCTCGCACCACACCCATACTCCCAATAGCTCCTGACTTGTCCTGCTGCACTTATGATTCCTCAGGGGGGTGCTTTTCTCCCCAGGAGTGCCATCTCCATTTTTCCCCTCCTGCCTAGTCATTATTTTGTGGTGTCCTGCATCAGCTCTATTCACTGTTCTCCTAGTCCTATGTTCAGGACCCATCTATATCATTATCTTCATGCTTCAATCACTCATTCTTTAAACTGATCCTCAGTAGGTCAGCCCAGATCCAGCCACTGGCCTTTTATCATTCATTTACCTCACCTTTTTTCTTCCTATGTCTCTACTTTATTCTATTACTGGTAGGACAGCACAGCTTCCAGCTGCCGTCTTTTAACCATTGTTTTATTCACTATTTCACTTCATGTTTGTTGTCACAGTGCCCAGCTTGTAACTTCTGTTTTTCCCACTGTGAGGGACTGCATTGCCACAGTGGGTATCATGGCTGTGGGCAGCAGGAGCAGCTTTTTAGTTATCATTTATTCCATCTGTAGCTGGCTCGCCCATCCTGCTACTGCTCCTGCTCCTGGCTTTAAAGCACATTGCAGTTCCTCCACTTCTTGTCAGACTCCATGTGTCTCGAACCTCATCCTTCCTTTACCGACTTCGCATTTCCTCCTACCTACCATTATACCTAGCTTTACTCCTGGTACTTCGTACCTCAACCGACGGCTGCAGGCTTTGCCCAGCCGTTCTCATCTCTCCCATTAGTGCAATTCAATCCCCTCCTATTCTGACTTCTAATGGACCAAGTTGGCATGTACTCCTGTGGTTACTACTTGCTTTCTGCCTCCTCCAGACCCACATCGGGGTCTCCTTCACTCTGTCCAACCTCTCTGTAGGTCTACTTGTTCACATCGACTCATACCCCTCATATGGGTCTCATGCAACCTTGACCAGACCTGCTCTCCACTTGGAGACGTGTCTTCCATGTCCATTGCTCCATGGCTTGGGGCTAGCCTGTAGCCGATGGTCTTGCTCTGCACCACTCAAGTCCACATCTAGAACATGCAAAGCTCAGAACAGGGTCCTTCTCCCTGGTCCATAGTGAGAATGTCTTCACTCCAGGTGGACCTTCAGTCTTCCCTCATTCTGGAGATAACTCTGGATGTATAATTTATGACTTCAAGCTGTGAGGGGTGGGGCTCTCCTCAGCAGGGCCCCTTTAGCTGCCCAAGTGGGTTCGGGGGCACCCTTTACACTATTCTCCCTCTGACCACCTCTGGTTCACCTGATCTGTTTTGTAGGCTTGTGTAAGCTGGCTGATTGCCTCAGCTGTAATAGAAACATAGACTTTGATGGCAGATAAGGACCACTTGGTCCACCCAGTCTGCATATTTCCCTACCTACTGGATAAGCTGCAGATTCTAGTTAACCAACAGCCTACTTCCTGCCACCACCCACTACAATTGCCTTGTGTCTGTCCCATGCATGTTTGAATTCCCCCACTGTTTTAGCCCCAACAACCTCCCCAGGAATGCAGTTCCACACATCCACCACTCTCTCCGTGAAAAAGATTTCCTCACATTACCCCTGAGCCGTTCCCCCTCTATCTTTAAATTATTCCTCCTTTGCTTTTGGGTGCTTAGTTGCAGAGATATTGCTCACAACCCTCAAAAGCATTCCTGTTAGAAGGAGAGAGCGAGAGCGAGAGCTTTTTCCAAATTGGAATCTTTTCCTTTTCCCTTGATCTTGACTCTAAATTGCAGTAGCTGAGCCATCACTAACCAAAAACGTCCTTCAGCCTGGAGGGAAGGTGACCTAGGCCTTGCATCCCCAGAGGTTTCCTCCTCAAAGGGAGTTTTTCCTCTCCTCCATGCTGATGGTCATAATATTAGATAGGGTTAGTGCTTTCATAGGTTCCATAGTTGGGTTCTGCTGTTGGATGGAGTCAGATGGTGGCCCTGGCTGTTCACTCTCTCCTTAGGAAGTCTTGCCCTCCTGCCTCATGTCAGCTTCCAATCCACAAATATTTCCTGGTTGCCTCCTGTTCATCTCCTGTCCTGCCCATCTACACCTGTCGACCTCCATTCCCATCCTCAATATTATTCTGACTCCTCACCTCCTTTGGGCTCCTTCCTAAGCTACCTTTAGCCAAGGGAATCATTCCCACAGCACCTATAGGGGTAGAGCCCTCCTCTATGGTTACTTGCCATCGTACTCCTATAGGGTGGTTTATCCCATGGATAGAGAGGCGAACAGCCACAATGTATCTAAGTCACATAAGCATACATCATACCAAGTTGTATAAGCACATTGAATTGCAAGGCTATGCCTGTAGTGTAATGGGCAGAGCAACAAACTACACCCCCATCAGGCCTTAAAAGGTTGCTCCTCCTGGCTAGTCCAGGATCATTCTTTCATTGTCCCACCATCCTCCCCTCCTCCTCCTCCTCCAGCGGCTCATCTCTCTTTCCTGTGGGCTCCTTTCTAAGCTACCTTTAACCAAGGGAATCATTCCCATGGCACCTATAGGGGTGGAACCCTCCTCTAGACTTCCCTGCCATCGTACCCCTACAGGGTGGTATATCCTACAGATAGAAAGGTGAAGAGCCACAATGTATCTAAGTCACATAAGCATACATCATACCAAGTTGCATAAGCACATTGAACACATGGTCAGATGCCTACTCCATGCTCAGAATGGATGAGACATTAGAAAGACTCAGGACAGCCTGGTTCCAGAGTATGATAGACCTTACCAAGGGCTATTGACAGGTACTTCTAACCTCTGCAGCCAGGGATAGGTTGGGCTTCGACACCCTCTTTGGCTTATTCATTTTCAAATAATGCCATTTTGGATGAAGAATGTGCCCACAACCTTCCAGTGGCTTGTGGATTGCATTCTGCTTGGAGCAGGTGAAAATGCACTGGTGTATGTGGATGATACAGCCATTTATAGCCAGACATAGGAGGATCATGTCAGGCATATGAGGGAGGAGTTCTGCCAACTGAAAGCTGCAGGACTGACAGTTAAGACATAAAAATGCCAGATAGTCCAGACAGGGCAGAAGTGTCCTACCTTGGGTGCTGGATGGGCAGTGGATGCATCCGTCCAGAGCCTGCAAAGGTTGATGCCATCCAGACCTGGCCTACTCCTTCCACAAAGAGCCAGGCAAGGGCATTTCTGGGGACAGATGGGTATTTCTAGGGATAGCTGGATACTACAGGAGGTTTGTTCCTCACTATAGTGATTTGGCCAAGCCCCTGAGAGACCTCACAAAAAAGAAACTGGCAGAGAAAGTTCTCTGGATGGAAGTCTGTGAATCCACTTTGCGGCATTTGAAGGAGGCATTATGTGGTTCACCCATGCTCTCTAGTGCCAATTATAAACTCAAGTTCATCGTGCATTTGAGCACCTCAGACCATGGGCTGGGTGTCATGCTGAGCCAGTGTACACTACAGGGGTAGGAGCACACCATAGTGTATCTGAGCCAGAAGCTTTTGCCCAGGGAGAAGACCCTTTCCACAACTGAGAGGAAGTGTCTGGGGATAGTGTGAGCCCTTCAGAAGCTGCAGCCATATTTGTACAGGCAGAAGTTCACTGTGGTCATAGATGATAATCCCCTGACAAGGCACCATAGGAGTAGTGGGCAAAGTGCAAAATTATTGTGCTGGAGTTTGATACTGCAGTCGCATAACGTGACCATCCAGCACCACGGTGGTTTGCAAAATGCCAGTTGTGGATGGGTTCTCTAGTCAGGGCTAAGTGAATGGCAGGACACTTCATCCACTTCCCAGTCTCCTCTAGAGTTTATATCCCCATGATGTTCATAGCCCAAAAAAAGTCATAATCCTCTCTATGTTCCATTACAACATGCTGCTAAGGAAGCAACTGTGATGTCACAAGCAGAATATTATGAATTCAGGTGGAAAATAAGTAGCCTCAGCATATGTAATCTATGGGGTAAAAGCTTTGTTTTTATGTAAGTATTCTTACTAAGAAAGAACAAGAGACTGAAAAATCAGTAACTATATAAAATATAAATGGAGTTGTGTTAAATAATTCAAAAAAAATCCCAAAGGTGTCACCTGCTCTTTAAAGCTGGTTGGTTGAAATTGTTTTGCTTACTTTCTATGCATGGCACCTATAATGCACTGGGTAGAGACACATACAAAATCCTCCAGTGCTCCCTATGTCCCTCAACCCCCATGTTTTCTCTAAAATTACTTCTCCAGAACAACAACTGGCAACATCAATTCCTAGCCCCAGAACGTGTTTGTCAGTAAAATCACAAGCCAAGGTATCCCTGGTAGATTTTTTTTTCATTACTACCACTGGTCACAGTGGTTCCCAGCCCTGGTAAGCTTTGTCTTCTAATCCTTCAGCCCTTTAGGTCATGGCAGCTCCCAGCCCTGGAAGGCTTTTTACCATACAGCTTACTGTGTTTGCATGTGGTCATAACATTGCAGATGAAACCACGCACATCATGACCACGCACCTTCAAACAGCGTGTGGCAACACCTCAAAATATTTATTTTGTTTTGTGGGGGGCTCTGCCCCTTCCACCATCCCACAAGGGGGGGTTCACCCCACACACCCCACAACTATTAGAATCAACTACGAGGGGATGTGGGCACAGGGGCAAGAAAAAAGTTATAAAAGTAAAATATTCCCTAGCAGGGAATCAAACCACATTCTCCCCTGAACCCCATCCACTGCAGGGTCAGGTGCTCTAGCCACTCCACCATGGGAGCAGCTCGACCGAGCACCCAACTAGCAGTGGCTACACCCACTTCCTCCTTTCTGGTGAGTGACAGGGGGTAGCGATACTTTTGTATCGCTGTAATTCCCCTGTCGCTGTAAAGCCATATGTGCTACTGACAGCACAATCTTGTTGTGCATGGTTTCATCCGTGACAATATGACCCAGTAGGGACTAGATTGACTCCCAGCCTTTGAGAGCTGTTTAACATAAAATCGGAAGCCACGGTGCCTCCCAGCCCAGACCGATTTAGTTAGTAAAATCATTGTTCACATCCACCACCCCATACCATAACACAATCCCCCACACAAAAAAATTAGACAGCTCTTTGTACCCCCTCCCCCCGGGTGTCATTCTTCCTTTCTCCGGCCAACCAAGTGCATGGTCCCCATGTGGTTTGGGCTGTCTCCCAAAGTCTGAATGTTGGCTCCCTGCCATGTATATTTTGTTTGCACAGGACATTAACACAAGCCATACCACACCTCAATAAATGACTGCTGGCTCTCTAACCCTCTCCAGTCCACCCAGTACATGGTCCCCCACTCTTGTTGTTGCCCCCCCCAAACTCTACATTAGCTGCTGGTAGACCTGCTCTGTGAGTCAGCTTGAACATCATGTCACAGCCTGGCATGGATCTATGAACTAACAGTGTTAGAGAAACACAAACAGCATTAGAAATACATGGCTGTATCATAGCACAGACACACAGTGCAAGACTAATCTTCAAACCTGTACAAAATAGTACTCAGGGCAATGATAGGTGCAAAGCTGTCACTGTGATGTGTAAAACACATTGTGGAGAAGGTGCTAAATGGTCTGGAGGACTAAGCTTTTCACTAACACTATCATGTGCTGCTCTGTGCACTGCAGTTTTCATGGAACAAGTGTTTACTTTTATAACATTTTAGTTTCTGCTAGTAGCTAGTGGAAAGAAAGGAATGGAATGGACCATATTTTCTTCCACGTATTTCATGAAATCAGTGTTTTCCAAACAAGCAATGGTCATGGGAAAATCACATTGTTAGCAATAGGGTCCTTCGTTTATATTTACACACCAGTGCTAACTGGATTTTGCTATCAGATACATTTTGAGTTAGTCTGTTTAAGCAAAATGAAAACCAGATTGTACATGAGTTGTATGGTTTCTTTCCCAGGTCAGTTAGCCCAGTATATTCCAGACTTTCATCTATTATTTTATTTATTTAGTTTTTGTTGACCAGGTAAGTGCACTAGACAAATTCTGCCTATTTTCAGGCACAACCCGGGGAGGGGGACACAGATGAATGCCAACTGACCTTGAACCAGATTAAGTTGTTAGTGGTATTTTTGTGAATGGGGGGAAATTTGGCCAGGGCACTGGGGAAATTCCCCTACTCAGTCAGCAGGAGGAACCTTTGTCCCTCTGTCCAAGATGGCCGACATTCCTGCTGTGGGAGATGGAGGTGGTGGTGGAGGCTCTGCTGTGCCTTTGGATCCTATCTTGGTGTCTGAGCCTGCTTGTGTTCCTACTTCTGAAGCTTTTCCAGCTCACATTGATGGTGTGTTTCCTTCTGCTTCTGCTGTTGATGAGGATTCTACTATTCCTTCTGGTTTATCTGATATGGAAACCTCTGCTAAATGGGACAGCCATGATGTTGCTGTGATTCCTGATGCTATGTTGTGACAGATGTTCTCTCAGAATAAACAGTTTATTCTACAGTTGATACGTGATGATGCTTCTACAGAAGACACTTTGCCTGACCCCGATTATTCTGTGTCTTCTGCTCCTCAGACACTGCTTCAACAGACCCCTTTGTTACAAAAGTTGAGCTCCTGTCCTGCTATCTCTCCCTTGTTCCTTCCAGAGGGTCACTCTGTACCTACTGTTTTTGCATACACTGATGATTTATGTGTTTGTACCACATCCTCTCTTTCTGCTTTGGGTTTTACACGTCTATTTTCTGACTTTAATTCTTTTTCCGGTTCTCAATTGAATTTTCATATAAGTATGGCTAAGACCTTTCCCTGCTCTGTGCCCTCCTCTACTATTGCTTCTGTGGCTGGGATTCCTGTTATTTCTGGTCCACTTAAAAAGTTTGGGTCTGTATTTTGGCAGTCCTGATGTTTCTCTGTATAATTGGAATTTGGCTATTGATAAAGGTCTCCAGCTTGTTGCCTCTTGGAAGAGCTGGCCTATTGCCAAAAAGAAACATGTTCTGCTTTTGAAGACTTTAGTTCTTCCTTTATTTTTACACATGGCTACTGTTTTCCCTCTTCCTTTTGTTTTGGAAGTCAAAGTCAATAGTGTTTTTTTTCAAGGTTTTTGGGGTTCTTATTTAAATCCTGTCCGGTGGGCTTTTTTATATCATGATTATTGTCAGGGAGGTGTTCGGATGTTGAATCCCGTGGTTTATTTTCATTGCTTGTTTCTGAGGTTTTTGTTTCCTTTTCTGTTGCAGCCCCCCCCTTGGGTTTCTATTTTTGTTGCCTGGGTGACTCCTTTGTGTGTGAAATGGCTTAGTCCTTCTTCAGAAGTCCCTCAGAACTTTAGGACATTTGGCATTCCCTCCTTCTTGTTTCCCACTTTTCTTAAAATCCAGCAATGGCACTTGACCCCTCAGGTTCTGCTATCTCAGTCTAGGAAGCAATTGTATCATACTGTTTTGCTTTCCTCTTTTTCAGATACCCCTATGCTGTTGAATGCTCTTGGTACTGAATTGGATACTGCCGTGATTTTTCACCAGCTTACTGACCCTAGACTTCCTGCAAAGTTATAGGATGTTACTTGGTTATCATGTCATGGGAGATTGGGGGTGCATGGTAATCACCTGCATAAGTCTTTGGAGGAGCGTATGTGTTTTAGGGATACTTGTCCGAGTGTAATTGAAACCATGAGTCATTTTTTTTGGGATTGTCCTTTTAGTAAAGATTTTTGGACTCTTTGGCTCCATAAATGGAAGGAAAAGCATTGTACGTCAATTTAGTATGAAATTCTTGCGTATGGGCTGTTTCCTGCCTCCCTTTCTCATTATTATCCTAGTATCCTCCGTTTTGTCTTTGCCCTCTGTAGGTTTTTTCTGTGGCAGGCCTGTTTTGCTCAGCTGTTGCAACAGAAATCTTATTTATTTTTTTACTTAGTTTTTGTTGACCGGGTAAGTGCACTAGACAAATTCTGCCTATTTTCAGGCATGACCTGGGGGAGGGGGATACAGATGAATGCCAACTGACCTTGAACCAGATTAAGCTGTCAGTGGTATTTTTTTTTTTAGTGAATGAGGGAAACTTGGCCAGGACACCAGGGAAATTCCCCTACTCTTTCAGAGGGGACTACTCTGTCCAAGATGGCGGACGCTTTGGTGACCATGGCAGAGCTAGCTGGTGAGGCAGGGGACTTGGTCTCTGCTCCTGTCTCCGATTTACTAGAGACCGTTTCAGACAGAATTTTGTATGAACATGTACTTACTGTGCCTGAAGCTGCTCCCATGGATTGTACTGTTCTTCCTCCTGCTCGATGCAGTAGCCCCTGACGGAGATCGTAGAGATGCCTCTGCAGTTGTGTCCAGCGAATTGGAGGTGCTGCAGCCCGCTGTGCACAGTGGGCTGGTGGAGGTAGTGAATGCTACACGCTTGGTGGATGACGGAGAAAACTTGTCTGTGCGGATATCGCAACAAGATGCGATGCCTTTTGCGAAGGCAGCCACGGAGGGGGATCGTTCCCTGGCAGTTCCTGGATCCCATCCTATTTTTGGACCTTCTGTGAAGAAAGGAGGGTTACTAGTGGGGTACTGCAGGGTTCAGTACTGTGGCCAGTCCTTTTTAATGTCTTTATAAGTGACATTGCAGGAGAACTGGAGAAGGGAAAGTATGTCTCTTTGCAGATGACACAAAGATCTGCAACAGGGTTGATACGCAAGGTGGGGTGGAAAGGATGAAAAGGGACTTGGCATTGTTGGAGGAATGGTCACATGTATGGCAGCTTAGATTCCATTCAAAGAAGTGCAAAGTAATGCACCTGAGAAACAAAAACCTAGGGCAAGAGTACACAATGGGAGGTGAAATACTGACAACAACAAAAATGGAAAAGAACCTGGGGGGTAGTCATATCAGATGACCTAAAGGTGGGCCAGCAATGTGAGAAGGCTGTAAGAAGGGCTGGGGGCATACTGGGATGCATAGGGAGAGGCATCACCAGTAGAAAACAAGAAGTTGTTGGCCCTCTGTACAGACAGTTGGTAAGACCACATCTGGAGTACTGTGTACAGTTCTGGAGACCCCATCTCCACAAAGACATAGACAGGGTGGAGGCTGTCCAGAGGAGGGCAACCAAAATGGTGCAGGGTCTGCACCAGAAGAAATATGAAGTAAGATTAAAGGAGCTTAAGATGTATAGCCTCAAGGAAAGGAGGGAGAGGGGGGACATGATAGAAAATTTCAAATACCTCAAGGGAATCAACAAAGTCCAAGAGGATAGCATCTTTCAGAAAAAGAGATGTGCAAGAACAAGGTGGCACAATTTGAAGATAGAGAAGGGACGGCTCAGAGGTAATGTGAGGAAGTATTTCTTCACAGAGAGGGTTGTAGATGCATGGAACAGCCTTCCTGAGGAGGTTATAGAGTCAAAAACAGTGAGAGAATTCAAGAATGCATGGGACAGGCATAAGGCAATTCTAGTGGTGTGTAGGAGGAAGTAGGCTGTTGATTAACTAGGATCTGTAACTTATTCATTTGGTAGGGAAATGGGCAGACTAGGTGGGCCAAGTGGTCCTTATCTGCCATCAAATCCCATGTTTCCTATGTTTCTACAGCTTACAACATATAGGTTA
The DNA here is from genome assembly GCA_016271365.2 of Neoceratodus forsteri. NCBI lineage: Eukaryota > Metazoa > Chordata > Ceratodontiformes > Ceratodontidae > Neoceratodus > Neoceratodus forsteri. Next base: position 1,394,534,796 of record CM028129.1, on the reverse strand, counting down.
ATTAACCCATATGCCCCACAAACAAAAGCAGATTGAATAAAAATTTTGAAAGTTATTCAGACCTTTTTGTATACTTCAGTTAGTGTTATTTTTGCTAGTGATTTTAACTGCAGTATAACTTCTAAATTACAGAATAAACCTTCTCAGACTAAAATATATTGTGACACAAATTTTTTATGGGATACTGTAACCAAAGCAAGACTTACTGATGCATATTTTGGCAAAACAAAATTACACACTCCTACCTTTCATAAAGGATGCTTAGCTACTCGCCTAGACTTTTTTTTATTTCTCAGAATATCACAGTGGGACTGGCTGCCACTCAGCCGGCAGAATTCATGGACCATGATATGGTTTATTTTTCATTAGATCAACATTTAAAAATAGTTAACACCTAGGAATATGGAAAATGAATGCCTCACTGTTTCTACAAGAGTTTATGGTGAAGGCCTTACATGACTTTATTGCAGCTAGAAAAATGATTTTCTTTCTTTTTGATGACCCCTCTCAGTGGTGGGAGGCTATAAAATTTGATTTACAAAAACTGTATAAAAAGTTAAGCAAGGCTCTTAGCCATCAACAGTTCTTAACTTACCTGCAAAATAGGTCTAAATTTCAAAATGTATTGACAGTAGCATATGACACTAGACAAGACTTGACTTCCCACATCTCTCAAATTAAAACTGAATTGTTGAACTATCATGAACACAAATCTAAGGCTTTACATTGTCAACAAAAATATGGAATTCAAGGGTCTTCTGCGATGGTATGCCCTTACTATAGCTGTTATCAAAAATTAGCTAAAACAGAGATGTCCAGCCTATGTACTCTGGATGGGACTTTGTGCACGTCCCATGTAGAAATAATGAATTTAGTTGTTAACTATGTGACAAAGATGCATGGGCCTTTAATTGCCAATGAAGATATTGCACATGATTTTTTTGACAGGTTTATATATTCCAGAGGTGGATACCATGTTGTTGGAGGAAATATCTACCCTGATCACAGTGCAAGAATTTTTAGATGCACTGTCTTCTCTTTCTACAGGGAAAACGCCAGGGCCTGATGGGCTTTCAAATGAATTATATAAACTTATTGGACCAGACATTAGGGAGGAATTGACTTTGATGTATAATACAATATTAGGTACAGCACGTATCCCTCTAAGTATGAATGTGGGAGTTTTAATATATATCTATAAAAAGGGAGACAAGGCAGACATACAAAATTGGAGACGGATTAGTTTTTTGAATTCTGACTTTAAAATCTTGGCAAAAATCTTAACAAAACGTTTGTTATTATTAGCAACAAAAGACATCTCTCCTTTTCAATATTGTTCAATACCAGGGAGGAGAATTGAGCATTTATTGTTATAGTCAGAGAAGTAGTAGAATATGACAAGAGAGGAGCAGTAGGTGGGTATATAATCTCATTAGATCAAAAAAAGCTTTTGATCTTGTATCCCATTATTTTTTATGGAATATTTTGACTTATTATAGGGTGCCCCAGAATGTCATGCAATAGATAAGAGCTATTTATAAAACAGCTACAGCCATTCCTTTAGTTCATGGAAAGAAAGGTCCAATGATTCACATACAGCTGGGGGTGAGACAGGGCTATCCCCTCAGTCCTATACTTTATGTATTTTTTGGACCCTCTTAGAAAAATTATGGCTAATACAGATATTAGGCCTTTAAATATTAATAATTCTGGATTACAACACACTATAGTAGCTTATGTAGATTATATGAATTTATTTTTTTAGCAGATGAAGAATCAGTTCAGATGGCTGTGTCAGTATGTAGTGATTTTGGACAATGTTCTGGTGCGTCCCTGAATATATAGAAATGTACTGGATATAGCCTATGTTCTACCCTCACTACCACTACCTGCCTCTCTGGTATTAATATTAGCAGTGATTCTATAATAATTTTGGGTATATGTTTTGGTATGGGAAACTTAGATGAGTTGAATTGGGAACCTAAACTAGAGGTGGGTAAACAAAAAGTTGCCTACTGGAATATATGGAAACTTAACAAGAAAAAGTGCATTTATTTAATAAAAACTTATCTGATTCCAATGTTCTTGTATGTATGCTATACTTTCCCACTACCAAAAAAATATGAGACTACTTTATGAAGCATTTTTTTTCAGGCTCTACAGGGCAGCCGTCTCAACCCAATAAAAGAAATATAACGTAATTACCGATAAATCATGGAGGCTTGAACATGATTACTCCAATCCTGTTTTTTAATAGTATATTTTTTTCACTGTAATATTAAACCAGTATTACTATTTAAAACAACTGGATGGGAAACTTTGCTATATAAAAAATGTCAGATCTAGTTTGATCAGTGGACTGTAGGAAGGCTGGGAGTGCTTGGGCAATCAGAAGCTATACCAAGTTATCTTAGAGAATTATTCCTTAGATTAAAACAATGGCATTTGATGGTGGATCATATCAAGTCTCTCCACAGAAAACAAAAATATACCCATCTTTTGCATTCACTTTGTCATGCGGATCAAGTGTTTGACAAATACCCAGTTAATAGATTATCTCCTTCAAAGAAATTGTTGTCAAATAATAGGATTCCGGAAGTAATGTGGGATATGCATTGGTTGGCATGCCATGAGAGAATTAATGTTGGCGCTAATCATAAACATAAGCAATGAAAGAAAAGATTGTGTCATAGAGTACAGTGTATAAATCAGGAGGAAACTATTGTACGTTTGCTTTTTGGTTGCACTTTTATTCAAGATTTTTGGGAATCCGTAACTCAGGAATGGGGGGACAGCATATTTTCAACAGTAACATATGACAATATTAAGTATGGAGCCTTTTGGCCAGCTTGGCAGAAATGGCATATAAGTACCCTAAGGGTGTTGATCACAAGTTTTAAATGGTAGATTTGGCTGGCTAGATGTGGCTTTACATTATAGCAAAAGGTGGGAACACATGCAGGAATTTTAAAAAAGTAGAATTTGATCTCAAGCAGTTGTATCTTAAAGAAAAAAAACAATTTCCAAGAAAGAAACTGTTAGCATTATGGAAGGGCCTCCCCTGGATTACAACTTCTGATGCACCAATAGCCTGAAGGTTGGCAACTGGAATATGTTTACTGTATAGGATATTCACACAATATTAGACTATGTTGGCTTATTTTTCTGTTTTTTTGGGGCAGAGGGTTGTTTTTTCTTTCTTTTTATGGAGAAGGGTCATTGAATTGTTACATTGTATTGTTTTGCTTCAATGTGCTTTTTGGCTTGTATAGTATTATCCAATCAAATATTTTCCCTACCCCTCTATGCAGGGGATGGGGAGGTTCTTATTTTTTAGTTTTTGGGGTGATATATCAGCTACTTTTGCACGTAGTATGATGTTAAATACTCTTTTCTGTTTCTTCTTTCTATGTTTCAGGTGGGACCAAGCCTTTTCATTTAATTTTGTTTTATCGGTATGATGTAATACCTGCTTATGTTTTTTTTTCTGTTTTTATGATTTTGTGTGAAGTAACACTGCTTGATTGTATTTTCATTTTATGTTTATCAATAAAAAATTCCCCTACTCTTTTTGAGAAGTGCCATGAGATCTTTAACTTCCACCTGAACTACCACCAGAATAGGCAGATGGGACCTCAGTTTAACGTCTCATTCAAAAGACAGCACCTCATAAGTGCATCCCCCCCCCCCCATGCTACACTACAGTGTCAGTATTGGGATATTAACCCAAGTGCCTGGTATGGGAATATAACCCACAGCCTTCAGATCTCCCAGCCTCAGAGGCAAGTGTGCTACCTGCTGAGCCACTGATACTGACATTATAGAAACATAGGAAATACTAATTAAAAAAGACAAAGATCCATCAAGTTTGCCCTCTGCTATCCAGGCAGTTGCAGCATTCAGTAATTTGAAACGTGATTTTAGACACTGTTTGATAGGAAGTGGTGCCAGATTTTTTTTCTTACAGAGTCTGGCATAGATGGGAAAAGAAAGCAATGTGTGGCAGAAGCCACTAGGAATCCAGTTATTATAGAACTTGGGAGCACTCCCAGGCAATCAGAGTGCTTCTTTTTCCTGTGCATGAGACACTCCTGTTTTGTGAAATGTATCTCCCTGCAACTGGCCTGGAAATTGACATGTCTGGGTAAGGTTTTTATGTTAAATTTCAATATATTGATCTACAGTATGTGATCAAAAGTATATTAATACCTCTGCTGAGACCACTCTTAGAGTTGTAAGAGTGGTCTCACATTCTTAAGGATTCAGAACTGTTCCTCTTTGGTTTCCAGTTCTCATACTCTCAGAATGCACGTTAGACCCCACTTACAACTGTGACAGTGGTCTCAGTGGCAGTATTAGCAGATAAACTAAGTTATCTGCCTGTCTCTCCCAGGCATACTACTACTGCTGTATTCTCTTTCACACAATTCACCCAGAATAGACCAGCTGAGAAATCTCTTTTACAATAGAGACCTAACATTACAAGTAAGGGAACTTGAAGAACCAGATGGCTGTATGACTTGGTCAGAGTCAGGTGGTAAGACAGTGGCTATGATGAGATTCAAACCAGAAATTTCTACAGTAGTTATACAGTCATATACTTTTTGCCAGATTTTCAAAAAGGAGGATATTGATGCATAGGCTCATTTCTTTTTCTTTGTCAGCAGCCTCCTGGTTCCGCCCAAACTTACATGCTTTATTTCAAAGGTGTGCAAGTTTGTTTTTGGCAGTTGCCACAATTTGCATTAGCTTGCAAAAGATAAATGACCCATGATTATTATTTATTTAAAAATTGATAACTGGCAAAGGCACGCTAAGCCAAGGCTCATTTCCTGATGCAACCTGGTGGAGGGGGGATATGTGAGTACAGAAAAAAAGCAGCATTACAAACATCCAAACTGAATAATAAAGATCTGTCATTTTTTGATACACTTGGCACAGTATTTGCAGCAAGTCATGACAACTGCATCTGAAAATTAGATCAGTTTGTAGGTGGTCAAACATTTGGGTGCAACACTGGAACTTGCATTGGAAAGATGGTGCAAGTTGGAGGCACTCATCTAAAAGTATGGCTCGTTGTCTTCAATCACTTGACCACACAGCCCCTGAATCTTCCATCAAAGAATCTGTTTAGTAGTCACCAATCATAGTTCATGCTTCTACCACTGTTAATTCCCAGTTTAATATATTTTGACCTTGTATTTCTTTTAATTCTGTTTCTTTAAAGCTTCTGCTTTATAATTCATTGTCTTGATTTTGGTGTACTATTTTCAGTTGTGTTCCAATGTGTACAACTCTATAATTTCCATATTATTGTATTTCTAATATATCTTTTGCTTTTCCAACTGTAGGCATTACATCTTGTATTCAGCCATGAATGTACCTCTCTGTTTTATTTGGCAGTTTGTATGGCTCTGGACTTTATCCTTAAGAATGAAAATAGAAGCATTGCATGCCTGGATCTTCAGTTTTACAGTGACATAACCTTTTCATTGTTTTTTTCCACATTTTGGATTGTAGTCAACACCATAGAGATGTGCTGATACAACTTCATATCTTGCTTTTACATTGGAACTGATGTCAGAAATAGACAAAATTGACAATTTGTTTGGATTTGCTTTGTATTTAGCTTTCTTAGTAAAGTCTTGTCAGTTTTCTGCTTCTTGCTAACTGTCAGCAACTTGGTCTTGTTGATGTTAACTGTCAGCTCTTGTGTGTCAAGATGTTGCTTTAGTTTTGCTGAAATCTCACAGGAGATCATCTACTAAGTTGGCTGAGACTGCTACATCATCTGTGAACATGAGCTCTTTGATGTCTGCATTCCTAAGTAAAAAACCTTTAGTGTTTATTGTTGCTTAGTGAAAGGCAAACTCCAAAATACTGTTTACAAGCAATGATGGGACATGTCTTTGTTTGATACTTTTCTTCAGCTTCACAGTCTTGTCAATGCATTAACCAAGTTTCCAGCATTAGGCCATGCCATAAACATTCTTGTCCTTTGCAGCTGGAAGCATGGTGTCTGATGATCCACCAAAGAGTTTCTTTCTAAATCAACACAAAAGTCCTTCAGAGGTTGAAGAATCCTCTTTATACCATTGTGTTTAACCTCTACTTCAGCATGTCAGATTTTTTTTCTGAATTAATGGTTTGTCTGTCACTTTTGAATCCTGCCTATTGCTCCCACAAATAGGAAACACAGCTCATAATGTAGTCTATTTATAATCCAAACCCAAAACCCTGCTCAAATCATAAACACTGTATTTGGTTCCATAGTAAAGAAGCATACATGAAATCATGACCTTCACATGAGGATTCATGCAATTATCAATACATAAGGATGAGATATTATCATGAAGGTTGAGCAGAAAAGCAAATAGTACCTTTAAAACTTGTTTAAAAATATAATTACAGTACTAAGCTTTTAAATTAATTTACTATACACATATACTTCTGTTAAATGCTTACTTTTGCCTGTTACATATTTTGTTGATGATGGCACTGATTTCTATAGAGTTCCATTGTTGTTAAATAATGGTTACTGCCTATTTAAAATGGGAAGTATTCTCTAGAGCTGTACTATTGTAATCTGTTTATGAAACATGAGCCAAAAACTTAAACTAGGATAAAACTTGCACCTTGTATAAATGTAATAGAACCCAGATGTTTTTCACTTGCGTGAATGCAGGTGATGACAGCAGTACATGGGTACTGCACACAGATGCCATTAAGTAATGGCGGGAACCATTCCCAGCCTTGCAATCAGACTCATAGTTTCAGTTCAACATTATTCCCTTATTTTTTAGTTTATTGCATGGTTAGACTAATAAGGATTTTTGTTCACATTACATGGAGTGTCTGATATAAGGTAGTAAACTAGTTTTAAATGATATTAAGCTTATTAACTACAGTAGTATTAAAATAATCTAGTAAACTACAGAGTCTTCTTTAAGAGCTGTGCTTCTCAGCTGTTCTTCATTAGGTAAAATACTTTTATTTGTAACATTGAAGTGTCATATTTGCCATTCAGAAAAATTATTGTACTTTATGGCAAATATTTTTTTAAGTTTGTTGCCAAGCAACTTAAAATTAAATATTTAATTATATTACAACATGTTAACTAATAGTGACCATTGTTATCCAAATACAGTGGAGCCAGCCATGACATAGTGCAGTAACTTGCAGTAAGTGACATGTCACAAAATGCTGCATTACAAAAGGGCTAAATTGTCATGTAATTACACTGTTTCCTGCAGTATACTACAGCATTACTGTGTTGCATCGTGGCTGGTGCCACTGTAGTTAACACATACAGTGCTGTCTGTTATGGTGAAGTACTCTATGATGAAGGGTCACAGTTTCCTGGTTGACAAACTGGAGTAAATGACATTGGATTACAATGGTTCCTTCAGTGCCCTGCAAGACATCACTGGCTGGTGAGAGGGTGCTTTATCCTGTTAGGACGTCCTGTGTATGTTTTTACTTGCTATTGTTTTTCATTAAAGTTTGCAATGCACTCCAAATACAAAGACATGCTAGCATTAATATACACATAATGTTATTCATTGTAAAATGGGTACAAAAAAGGAATAAGTAAGCAGACAAAAACCAGCAAAGGTATATAAAACATACCATATTTGGAAGCCCTGAATACCTTGGAACAAAAAGTTATATGAATGGGGGGAAGGGGTGGAGAAACAGCCAGCAGACATGAAAAGTACTCTGGTCTTAAGAGCATTCCAGGATCCTCAAGGTGGGGGGGTGGGGACACCTGCTAGTGCTTTCAAGAGACCACAATTGTGTGGAGCATCTTAGGTGGATCTAGGAGAGCAGAACAACAGGTCAGTGGAGAAGGGGACTACACAGGTCATAACTATAGTGCATGCTACCTGCAGGGAGTAAGTAGGGGGGTGGCATCAGAACTGCTGGCCCTGCAGAGAATCTGCCCTATCAAAAAGAGGGGCTATAAAGGGGACCCTTATATCTTGATAGGAATTTGCAGTATTCCTGGTAAAGTGGGACACTTCAGCCAGTGGTGACATACAGAATAATGGATAGGCACATGTGTATTATGGATTTTTTTACACACCGAGGGCGTGTAAAAAAAATCCATCAATACACATGTAGCTATACTTTATGTTTTATATTGCTGGTGCGTGGTTTTTGATAAGTTTCAGTTTCCTTGTAATGTAACGTGACCAGGCATGTTCGATCTTATAAAAAAATATGGTAGACATTTTACAGAAACTAGTAGTGCTTACTATAAAGAACAAACAAGCTCTGTTCCTCAAGGTAATTTTTGTAAGTTTCTTAGGAAAGAAGCCACTAAGTACAGAGCGAGCGACTCAGCGGCTTCAGAAGACTCGATGCAAGCATTAGCAAGCATTGTTATAGCAACACTCTCTAACCTGCCAAGTCTTCTGAAGCCGCTGAGTCACTCACTCTGCTCGCTCTGCACTCGGTGGCTTCTTTTCAAAGAAATATTTTAAGATGACCTTAAGGAATAGAGCTTGTATGTTCTTTATATTAAGCACTGCTAGTTTCTGTAAAATTTCTACAGTATTTTTTACAAGCGCAAACAACGCTCGGTCGTGCTACAGGCACGACAAAAACTGCTGGAAAGTGAAAGTTGTTTTGAATGCCATAATAACTGGATTTTGGGTTATTACGGCTTCTTGGAGCATAATAATCCAAAATCCAGTTATTACGGCATTTGACAAGCACCATAATCTGATTGATATTATAGGTCACCAGTAATTATAAACTCCTAACTGCAGAAAGCCAGTGTGAAAGGGATAGGATGATGTCAGTGCTGTAATATGAGTCTTTTAGCCTCAACCCCAACCATTAGCAGACAGTATGAATGCACTTGTGAATTTTGCGTGGTAAGGGGTAAGAGCCCAAGAAGGTACAGCTGAGGAGAAAGGGGAAAAGTGTCCTTTAGAATTCTGGAGCAGCATCTATGGGCTTGAGCCAATAAATTAAGTATCTTGGGACAGCTCCATAAGATATTCATGAGATCTGTGCTAGGCTAAGGACACCTCCAGCAGCAGTCATGGCTAAGGAGACCTAAAGAGTTCAGCTGAGCTAGAGTATGATACCAGAAATGTATAATCTTAGTTTGTATAAGGAGACTTGTGGTATCTGGGCAAGAGTTGTGGGACAGTTTCCATAACTCGGACTACTGCACCGCCAAGATATCTATCTCTATGGTTAGTTCCCATTTGTATCTGGCCTTGATGGTGAGGTTAGGAATCTCACTTATTATTGCTTTGTAAAATTTCTCCAGCTTCCCTTTCTGAGCAGCTATCCATGACTGAAGTGCTGGGGAGGAAGTAGAGGGGATCCAAGAGGACACCTTCTTTAGCCCTTTTTCTGCTGGTCACTGGTATTCATTTAGCCCCCCCTGCTGCTGGAGAGTTTTCTGAAATCTGGACTCCGTATGTAAATCCTTACATATTTTTCCTATTTGAGATACCACAATGACATTTTTAGAATATGATAGTAGGCGCACTAGCTGCAACCAGATGCAAAATTGTTGTCTTCCTGTTAAGGGAGAGTGAACAACACAGTCTTGTATGTAACCCAAAAAAACTATTTCTGATTATAATATGATTCTGTCCTGTCCATATGTTATGCACTTTATGTTGAGAAAACAGCATAACTGCAACTCAGATAAAGTATTTTTTTAATAGTCTGCAACTCATGTAAGAAATGAAAGATATATTTTTGTTATTTCCCTTTTTGGTTCCAGAGCAGAAGGGCACCAGCATTACAGAACCAACTATGTGGTGCCTGGAGAAACCACAACCTGGCCAATGCAGTGCATGACCAGTAGTGCGATGGGTGGTAGGTGGTAGGCAGATGCGCCCAACACTTAGGGCACCAGGGAAGATGCAGGCAGCCACCCAGGAGCAATAGGGTACACCAACCCCCACCTCCAGCTCCTGCCATGAGATAGTGAACCCTCCCCTATGGCCAGTAGTCCAGGCTAGAGCACCCACTGGGAATGGGTAATAGGTGAAGCCCCCCCATCCAGTCTGGCACCTCACCCACCACTGACCAACCTCTATGCAGAACGGCTACCACAGACATGCCCTGGTGTGGTGCAGGCCCCACCCACCCCAGCCCCAAACCCTGTAGGCAGTGAGGTGTCCATCACAGTCTGTGTCAAGCAGTCAAAGAGCATGATATGCCATCTCTCTGCCCTGGTGGTCTTGTGGCCCCCTGCCCCCCACACAGGTAACACCTCTGGTACAACACCCTGCCCCATCCCACTAGGGAGCAGGCTACCTGCACAGCCCTCCACAGTCTTCCATGGCTGACAGACCACTGAACTCTCAACGCATGAGCAAGCTCACAAATGTGATGACAGCTCAGGGGTCTGCTAGCTGTGGAGGAGTGCACAGGGCTGTGCTGGTAGCCTACTTCCTAGTGGGATGGGGGCCAGGGTGTTGTACTGGGGATGATACCTGTGGGGGGGCCACTAGACCACCATGGCAGAGGGACAGCATATCATGCTCTTTGACTACCTGACACAGACTGCAGTGGACACCACACTTCCTACAGTGTTCGGGGCCACAGTGGGTAGGGGGTGCACTAGCCCACCAGGGCATCTCTGTGCTGGCAGTTCTGCACAGGGGTTGGTCAGGTGCCAGACTGGGGGGGCTTCAACCTGTTACTCATTCCCTGTGGGTGCTACCATGCCACCTGTGGCAGTGTCTTGTCATGCACCCCTGGGCATGGCATTATTGCAGTTCTTGCCATTCACCCATATCGTGGGGTACATACATGTCGGTGGTGCTTTTGACCGTTGGTGGGATGCCGGCGCTCTGATTGATGGTGCCTTTATTCCTGGTGCATTCCAAGAGTGGAACCTCTTTTATTTTACCTCTCACTACATCAATGTACTGTGTGCATCTGTTACAAAAAAAAAAATTCAACTGTTTTTGGTCAATTGTCATAAATTGTCAAGAAATCTTTTTATTAGGTGGAGATTATTATAAGTGCGACAAAAACATTGAATACCATAATGTTTCCAGAAAATGTATTTTTTTCATTCCTAACATGAAGTTTTATGATTATACATCTTATAACCTGCATATGAAATGTGTTTATAGCCGTAAACCCGGTGCAAAACTTCAGAACTTGTCCAACACCCAATTTGCACCATATTTTTGTACAGCTTTTGTGATATTTTTCCCCTTGACTTGTCTGTGACAAACAACATCTGTGTTAAAGAAGGTTTACTTATGAAAATCAGAAGTGTCTTAGACGAATGAGAACTTTGCAAAAATAGTCCTCCTGTTGATTTCAGAGAATACAGTCAATACAATCAGAAGAAATATCTTGGTGACTGACATGAGTACTTGGATAACTGTGGCCAATATTTACAAAGTAAGATATCTGAAAATGCATCCATATCATGCATTTACAGTAATGGGCCCGTGCTGGAGACAAACAGCTGCAAAACCCCAAAAGTTTCAAAACTGTCTAGCATCTGTTAGTACAAATTTAAACACAGTGAATATGGCCAAAACACTGTTCAAGTACAACACTGGACCACACTGGTTAACCCAAGCACTAGGGAAATAGTATTTGCAGTTTATGAAATCTGTTTCTTTAGTTTGAAGTTGAAGACAATGATTTGTCTAGTTGTCCATAATCATTTACTGTGTGAAATATTTTGAAGCACCTTCACACACAAAGTGGAATTTAATGTTGCAGTCAGGACAGTAGTACCATGTTTCAGAAGCTCCCCCATGTGTTCCTCTATTACATTTTGTGTCACTGGCTGTCAGGGAGCATAAGGGCTTAGCAAGCAAACCCTGCAATGTCTGGCAGGGTTCTTCTTTTTTGATGTTGGAGGGATATTTGCAGTAAAGTGTCTGGCAACAAAGCATAATTCTGTGTCTGCATGTAACAAGGGATAAAGAAGTGTGTCCCAATATTTCAGCTTAAACCTCATTTTGGTCTAAAACATAATGTGTTTGTGTAACAAATATTGACCTATGAAGCTGGATCATATAAAACTTGTAAAGCTACAAGACAAACGAAACCACAAGTTGCAATATTAAAGTGCCTTTTGATATTTGTACTGACCATGTGAGTAATAACAAACAGGTGTCTTAAGTGTCTGCAAAAACAGAAATACAGGGATAGAGTTTAAATTACCCTTCTGACTATTATTATTAGGACAGACCAAAATGCTTGTATGCACATTCTTAAGTCCAAACCTATTTCTTCCTCCTAGACCTTGGTAACTGGTAGTGACAACTATTACTAGCCATATATAGTAATATAATTTACACTATCTATACATTTGTGCTGATCAAAGATGAACTCATACATATACTAAAAAGAGAATTGCCTTTTAAGTTGATGTTTGTACTTGTTATAAACCAATCATAGACAACCATAGGAAATAATGATGCTGTCTTCCACTATATAAGCAAGCCAGCCTACACTGTTAGTTTGAAGAATGAAGAATATACAACTTATAATCTCTCGCTGTGATTATTGTTATAATCATTAAATTCTTCTGCCACCAGTCTCATCTCCATTCGTCTCCTTTCTAAGTATTTGTAATAGATAATGTACTAACTGTAATTTTTCCACAACGCTACAATTGGTGCCGTGACTCAGATTGCTGGTGCTGCATGTGAGGAGGCAGCCTAACTACTGGTTGGTTAGTCTGCGAGCCCTAATAAGAAGGTGATGACGCTCGGAGACGTGGTGCTGATGGCTTAAAGCGAGAGAAAAAGGTGCACACAGACAGTTTTAGCCACTTGCTAATCAGGTGATATATGCTTTCCAATTTCTTTAAATAAAAGTAATGCTTAACTCTGTAGGAACTCATGGGGCAGAGTAGGTAAGTGAAGGTGCTGGGACTTGCAAGCTGGACCTCACAAAGGAGCTGTAAGACATAGCCAGATGGACCAGGGCACCAGTGCACGAGTGCACCCAGCTGTAAAGGCTAGGCAGGCACAAAGATGAAAAATGAGTATGAAAACATTAATAGGTTGTTTCTTAGGAAAACACCTAAAGGGGGAGCATACAAACCATGATCAACAGGCACAGCAGTATTTTAATTAAAAAATAAAAAAAGAGAGACTAGCAAATACTGTACAAAGTCTGTGATAATATAGCCAGGTGGTAATTCATTAACAGATGAGACTTTAAAAAAAAAAAGAAAGCTGCATGAGCACCAAGATGTAACAATCCAGCTACAGTCAAAAATAGATAGTTTAGAAATGCAAATAAGTCAAGAGCCAGAATCCCTGCAAGAGAAAAACCAACAACTAAAGTTACAGTTATTAAAGTTACAGGGAGACCTTTGTCTTTTAGATAGGGATAATTCTCTTTTATTGATTGCAATATAAACTATAACACAGCTTCTATTAATAAATAGCACGTTTGTAAGATGTAAATGTCTTAAAATCTAAAAACAAGCACTTTACAGAATGCTAACTCCTGTATCTGAGCAGTTAAAATGTAGGAGTAAAAAGTCAGATATGGCAAACTTGCACCGTCAATCAGAGTTATTGGCAAGGCATACTAACTTAATGCCCAAAGACCTTGCCTTTTCTAACGTTAAAGAGTTTGATTCTAAATACTCTCAGTATGCTGTGGGGTGGACTAGAGCAAAGGCTAGCCACTTGTTCTTCTGTGATTGCTACCATAACCAAACAAACCACCTGGAGTTGTTTGGCGTGATTAATAATGTTATCAGTAACACTAGCATTTCTGAAGGACAAAAGATTCTCATTAAAAATGATGTTGGCATACTTTTAATTATGGTATTCAAGTGTCCTTGGATAAAAAATGTTTAAGTTAATTACATAAAAAGTTGTTTTCATTTCCTGTGCAATGTAACATTAGCCAAGAAGTCTAAACATACTGCCTTTCCTATGCAGTGCATTAATACCTTAAGCTGCAATATTAAAAACAATGTTGCTATCATACAGGAACATTCCGGTAGAAAAATTCACTTTACATTTGATGGGGGATGGGACGACCCTGATTTTAAATGCCCATGGCTGTAATATCTTCTCCATCATATATCTAAAACACGTACAGTTTTGTAATAAAACTATGGGCATTACCTCAGCAAATTGGTGTCAAATGATGTCAGTCTTATTTTATGTTAAGTATCTCTTGTTGTGTATGTTATGTGTGGTACTGTCTTGGCCAGCAGTTTCATTTCGTGCTCTATTATTATTTAAAGATATTTTAATATCAGTAGTGTTCAAGGACACTACAAAAATAACTAGTTTAAGCGACCCTTGCGTGCACACTATGTGACCTTTGCATTTTATTTGACCTTCTTGTGTTTCAACTACCAGTTCAGACTCGATGTGTATTCCATACCTAAAGCACAATTTTTCACAAAATGTGTGTTTTTATGAAAGCACACCAAGAGTGAAGCATGCAATTTAACTTTTTATTACATAAATAGCATTCTAAGTAAAAAGGAACAAACTTTTTTCCCCTCTTTTCTCCTTTCTTCTGGGCTTGCAGCCAACACAGTCAATCAACATTTAAAATGCATTCTAAAAAATACGTTTGTACAGTATTACCATCAATCCGGATCTCTTATAAACTCAGCTGACATTTTGTCATGCTTAGGATAAGGGAACCCAGGGACACTTGGCTTCTTTTATCCTATGGAAATAATCTTGTATTACAGTAGTTGAGCTGTCTCCTCCACCAGTAGAAGCTCGGGGGGAGGGGAAGCTACCCTTCCTTCCTTCCAGTGTAATGTCCACAAAGGTTGCAAGGTACATTGCTATCTCCCCATAGGGGTAAATACCAAAAAATGTGTATTTGATTCTTCTTCAAAAACATATGCTTCAAGATTCCATAATAGATCCTTTCATTTGTCACAGGTGCAATAGGCACTATTATTAAGTTGGCATAGGCCAACAATATATGTATTTGTCCCACTACTACATAGTGTAACAGGCATATTGCTATAAACTATATGTTTAAAGCGTATTATTCTTTGTGTCTAATTGGTTCCACATAAGAACTATTGCATAAATCAAGTCATTATTACCTCTGCAAAATGTTTTTAGCAAAATTACATCTATTTGTGAAACTTTAAATCAACTGAAAAAGGTCCAGTCAGTTTAAACTCTGCAGTCAAGCTTATTGTTTATAAAGTTAAGTCTGGGGTGGGGCAATCCCCTAACTTCAGCAATAAGATTCTTCTTCAATTGATCTTCAAGCAAGACATCCATCTTCTTCACTGCTGTTTGTTCCAAACATGGCTGATACTTTATGCAAACCTATTGCTTTTCTATGGACTGTGTTTTTAATGGTTTATTGTAAACTATTACTTTTTTATGGACTGTTAATCTGTGTGCCAGGGTGTAATCAACTACCACAACACAAATGCCATGCCAGTGTGTGTGGCTGCTCCATTAAAATGACTCAATGCACAATCTAATGCACCCTTGGCCAGTGTGTCTGCTAATCAGCCATCCAGCAGCGAGCAATATAAACACTGACTTTTCTACAAATTGGTTTGTGGACATACTTAACAGCTGGTCTAGCTGTGCATCAAAGCTCAAGACTGGATCACCGCAAAGCTACATGGACTGGGAACAAAAAATGGATTTCTTGTTATAAACAGAGCCACGCCAAAGGACAATGGTGTTTATATGTTAACTCTGTCCTACTGTCTTTGGGGTGATAATAGTGTTTGTAACTATGCTGGTGTAAACAACTCATTACGTTTTGTAGTCTCAGATGCCATATACTTAACTGTAACACCAACCGAATGCCCAAATGTGACAACAGGGCCAGAGAGTGGGCTTACATCAACACCTATTGATCAAATGCTTGTGAATAATGTAAAGTACAGTAGAGTGCATATAAACTTAGATTTTTCTGGTTGGAATATAAATGTTAACAGTAGTTGTGCATACACTGGTGTGTCAAAGTTTTATGCCACTATGTTAATTGACATGTTAAGTGCCATCATTTGGAGCTGTGATACCTCTCCTATCTCTTAACATGCAGTCTTTTTTGAAATAGGAAAGATACTCATTTGATACAAATCCAAAATACTACCCATAAGGCACAAGTAGTTGTAAATGAATTGCTCAGTGAGAGTGATAATGAGCACTTGATTTATAGCTATGCAGGAGGACCCTTAGGAGTCCTGTCTTTTAAAGTTTTACTTGTGTTGCAAGTTATCTTAGTGTTCTTGGTAATTATAGGCCTGTGTCACTTAAGACTTACTATTCGTAAAGTACGTAATGAGATGTACATGCTCCGAGGAGCTGCACTGTTGCACAAATAATAATTAGGAAATATTGGGCCAAGGGGGGCTTGTAACAAGGGATAAAGAAGTGTGTCCCAATATTTCAGCTTAAACCTCATTTTGGTCTAAAACATAATGTGTTTGTGTAACAAATATTGACCTATGAAGCTGGATCATATAAAACTTGTAAAGCTACAAGACAAACAAAACCACAAGTTGCAATATTAAAGTGCCTTTTGATATTTGTACTGACCATGTGAGTAATAACAAACAGGTGTCTTAAGTGTCTGCAAAGACAGAAATACAGGGACAGAGTTTAAATTACCCTTCTGACTATTATTATTAGGACAGACCAAAATGCTTGTATGCACATTCTTAAGTCCAAACCTATTTCTTCCTCCTAGACCTTGGTAACTGGTAGTGACAACTATTACTAGCCATATATAGTAATATAATTTACACTATCTATACATTTGTGCTGATCAAAGATGAGCTCATACATTTACTAAAAAGAGAATTGCCTTTTAAGTTGATGTTTGTACTTGTTATAAACCAATCATAGACAACCATAGGAAATAATGATGTTGTCTTCCACTATATAAGCAAGCCAGCCTACACTGTTAGTTTGAAGAATGAAGAATATACAACTTGTAATCTCTCGCTGTGATTATTGTTATAATCATTAAATTCTTCTGCCATCAGTCTCATCTCCGTTCATCTCCTTTCTAAGTATTTGTAATAAATAATTTACTAACTGTAATTTTTCCACAATGCTACACTGCACTTGACACATATCTGCAGTCTGCAGTAGAATTGCAAAGGTAAACTTCCACAAGCTCTTCCATGAGCTGAGCAACATAGTGGTAGTGACAACCTTTGCCACCCTTTCTCTTGTAAATAATGAAAAAATTGAACATGCAATATCAATTAGGTGGAAGAACAATTTTGTGTATCACTTTGCAGTTTTCCGAAAGCATTGGTAGTTCTTCAACATTTGATCATTGACATTGACCCATCCCATCTTACTATGGTACTATAGTATCAATCAATTAACTAACTTTATTGATCGGCCATTTGGCCATTACACATTATTATAGTACTGCATCTGGTTTGATCTTGGGAATTCCATCATATTTGTTACCACACGATGCCATGTCACCCTTATGCATAGTAGTCAGAATGTACACATTCTTGCATTTTCTTAGGCCTTGCTTGCCACATAATTGCTCTTATATTTGGACACTCCTCTTCAACAAATGAAATTCTCTCTCCAACATCAAGCTGGGTATGAAAAAACTGTAGTGGTAGTCCTAATAATGATTTATTGACGGTGCCACAGAATTCTGTTTTCACTTCCTGTAAGTGCCGCACAACTTTGGGGCTGGAGTAAAACCAGTCTGTAAAAAAGAATGGACCCCTGTCCAGCAAGTGGACATAGCAATTGAAATACAATGTCATGAATTGTTTGTCCTGTCTTTGGTGCTGAGGCATTGTTCACAACATTTTCTGGGTCTGGATGGACATTCTGTTTCATATTGTCCTTCCCAGGGACTGTGATATTCTTGTCCAGTGTTATATTTGGTATGTAGTTTTTACCTACACGCACCATATAATTCCACACATAGCCTTCTATCCCATCATTATATAAATAGCTTTCACATAACTCATAGGTTTTGATGCCGAATCTGGAACATTTCAGGGCAAGTACTGTTTAAATCCCAGGCAGCCTTTGAATAGTAAAATAGAAATCATCTGTACTAATGTTCTGGCAGGGGTTATGCTGTCATAAACTTGTTTTGCAGAAAATCTAAAACATTTCTGATTTTCTGAAGTTTATCATAGGATGCTGCACCATTCTCATTATCCACAAAATGCAGAAAGTTTAGAAACATTCATGAACTTATCCTGCTCATAAGTGAGTGTGTAATAAGCGTGGAAAGGAATGGGTTTGTGGACCAGTAATCTGAAAGTTGTGTGTTTGTTTTTATTTTGTTACTGATCCAGTCAACAGGAAAATACTAATGAACACATCCATTTCAGAGGAATACACTTGTTTCCAAGAAGTATGTGAAAATTTGGTTTGAGTACCACTAAACAAAAATTGTTCGGCATTCCAGTTAGTTTCTGTAAAAATAATTTTTAGAATGCTGTCACTACCATCGGGCTCCGTCTCTGAAAAGAATATTTGGAAACACTAAAGTAGTGTTTAGTTGTCAGGCAAAGGGACATGAATCCTAGGAGATCCTATGAATGCAGATGGTTCCACCTGCTGCTCATTTTCATGCCACAAAATGTTGGCACACTTGTTTGTACCAGTGGTATCTGTAGAGGGATTGTGAGGGACTTGTCCACTTACTCTGCCTTTTCCAAGGGCTCACCCTCTCCCTCATGGACATGTCATCCTCCTAGACTTTTTGTATCCTTTGCCTCGATCCCTTCTCTCTATTAAGACTGATTCTCTGTCACTTGAGAAGTCCTCTACCCATTCACTTGTTAAACGTTGTTTCTTTTGGCTTTCTGTGCTTTTTTCCTTTTCAGTTGATCTGTCAAGATTTGCTTCTGCTGCTTGCTCTGTGTCACTTGAGCTAATTTGCTCTATTTCTGTAAATGTGGATGGATCACTTTCACTTGCGATTCCCTGTTCATTTCCACATACTGTGCCTCACCCTCTTTTATTATTTTGCCTGCCTTGCCCCATGCCACTTCTGGTGCCTTCATCATTATTTATTTGCCTGCTTCACCCCGTGCCATTTTCCATGCCTTTGTCATTTTTCTTTGCCCTGCCTCACCCCCTTACCCTTCTGGTGACTTCATTATTTTTATTTTTATCTGCCCTGCCTCTCCCTGTTACATTTGGGGTGCATACATTATTTTTATTTTGCAGCCTCACCCAGTTCCAGTTGCGGTTCCTTCATCATCGTCATTTGCTCTGCACTGCCCTCTTCTACTTGTACTGCCTTTACTATTTGTTATTTGTTCTGCCTTGTCCCCTTCCTCTGTGATATGATCTTTTATTTAGCTGCATATTTCTCCTTCTATTATATTCTGCAAATAGACTGTGCTCAGGTAACAAACCTTCCCTGTCTGATTCTGAGTATAATGAGCAGGCATCTAAATCACTTGTGTGCCCACCTGACACTGTCTGCAAATAGTTCATAAAGAGCATGCTTCACAGTAAACTTTTTGACATGGTACAATCAGTTTCTCAATGCCAGTATCAAAATCAGCTGTGCTACTGTGGAACCTTCTCCCCTTCTATAAAAATACACACCTGAGGAAACTACACCTTGTAAATAACAAGCAATAAATCTCCCTTTACTGCAAATTACTGCCAAATTAACTTCCCCTAATAAATAACACTGCATACACCTGTACAACAACAATGGGCCTTGTTGTTTAGCCAGATTTTACAGTCTCCTGCCTACCTCCCCAAGCAGTTCTTATTTTGCAGGATAAAACATCTTTTTTTCATTTCCTTTTTTATGATGCTTTACAATCAAGCTGTCTGTGTCTCTCTGTGTTTATTACACATGTGTGTATAGTTTTGGCCTGAAATGAGCATTTTGAGCCCAGAGTAGGAGCTCCAACAGAATGCTTCTTGCTTCTCTGCCACAGAGTAAATAAACTGCATCGGTCCAATGCCTTTTACAGATGTCCCTGCAAAGGCTAGGTCACATGAGAACTTACAACACATCATCAGCCCGACTCTAAACGAGCCCCCTGTGCACCAGTTTAGGAATCCATGTGGAAACATTCTACATTTCCACACTATTAAATGGTTCCTTTCAAAACTGAGTATACTTGGCACCTATAGTAGCATGATTGCACCTGCACAACAAGTATACTTGGCACCTGCAGTTAAAGGGTTAGCAAGTCATTGAGGGTGCTAAAGAGTTGGAATTATTTCCAAAACTCTGTATGAGGCAGGTCGTAATCTCTCCAGAGATTCTCAGAAGTGTCTAAGTGAGAGGATGTAGGTTGAAGCAAATCAGCTACTCTATGATGTCCCTAACCTCTTATGTTTCCCAAGGTACTGACCTTCCCTCAATAGGAATTAATGAGTGTCTCCAAAGGAGAGTTAGTGTTTTCGGAGGAAATGAAGTGTTCTTCAGAGAGCCCAGTTTTTTCCACAATGCTAAGGAGGTAGCTATCGTAGACCACTTACTTTTGATCTTGGGAGAGGGAGCTAAGCGGGAGACAGTAGGGGTGTTCACCTTTAAGCAGCATCTTCTCTATATCTAGCCAAAGTCGAGAGATGATGGGGGAAGGCACAGGCCATTGAACCGTTTGCATGCCTCTAAATGCTACATAGTAGGCATAGAACCAGGGAAGGTTCCATCCTCTCTTTAGGCAATGAACTCATAGCTTAGACCTCCTGTACCGAGAAGGTTTCCCCTCCCACAGGAAATCACTAATCAGAGATTCCATTAAGGAGAACCAATGCTTGGGGATATGAATTGCTAGAAGAGCAAGACAGTTCAGTGGTTTTAGTCTTGTAATTATCTTCAGTGCTGAGATGTTGCCAACCAATGAAAGACATAGGGGTTTTCACCTGTCACACTCCTTTTCTACCTTTATAAGTAAAGGAGATAAATTATAAGAAACAAC
The DNA here is from genome assembly GCA_016271365.2 of Neoceratodus forsteri. Lineage (NCBI taxonomy): Eukaryota > Metazoa > Chordata > Ceratodontiformes > Ceratodontidae > Neoceratodus > Neoceratodus forsteri. The sequence continues at coordinate 1,394,513,921 of CM028129.1, read as the reverse complement.
AACTGAGAACGTGTATCCAGATTCCCAAATAATTAATACCTTTAGGTGAGCATTGCAGACCAAACCCAGCCACTGTGTCTTGAGTACAGAAAATGTTCAGCAGCAGAATCTCTGTTTTGCTGGGGTTGGTTCTCAGGCCAGAGATCTCTTCAACTGTACTGAGTAGAGTGAAAAAGGGTGTGGCTGCATCCTGCAGCAATACAAGGCAGTCATAGGCAAACAGCATAGTCTGGAGTTCTAACTAACCTACTTGGATGCCCTCCAATACTGTGTGGTGTCTGACGGCTACAGTTTAAGGTTCTATTGCAGGCACGAATAGCAAAGGTGAAGGGAACAACCTTGGTACATTTCTCTCTGCAGAGGGTTTGGGTGGCAGAACTGAGTTACTGAGGACCTGTGCAGTTTGCTCCATATACAGTGCCTGGATCCAGCCCGAAAAAAGGGAAGCAAATCCCATTCCCATCATAACTGCATGCAGATACCACCACTCCAACAAATTATAGGGCTTTTGAAAGTCTATAGTCACAGCTGTGGCAGGGGTGGGGGCAGAGCTGGCTAGTGACATGAGTGAGAACAGAGATCTGTTGTGGTCTGTGCTAAGGCAGCACTTAACAAAACCCATCTGAGAGGGTTGGATCAGAGAAGGAAGCAGGAGTTCAAGTCTGGAAAATAATGCTTTTGCCAAAATCTTAGCATCAGTATTAATCAATAATATTGGCCTGTAACCAACAGGTCATGAAGTGACCTTACCCCCTTTAGGGAGCACAGTAATAATAACTTCCCTCATTGGCAGGTAGCAGAGTGCTGCTGGGCCTCCTTGAATACCTGATGTAAGGAAAGGTCTGCATCTTTGTGGATGACACCAAGATCTGCAACAGAATGAACACTCTGGAGGGGGTGGAAAGGATGAGCAGGGATCTGAAAAGACTAGAGGAGAAGTCAAGGGTATGGCAGCTGGGTTTTAATGCAAAAAAGTGCAAAATAATACACTTGGGCCATAGAAACCTGGATGCAGAGTACAAAATGGGTGGCGTGATACTGACAAATACCAAGCAGGACCTAGGTGTAATCATATTGGATGACCTAAAAGTTGCCAGGCAGTGTGACAAGGCAGTCAGAAGGAAGAGTGTGATACTGGGGTGCATAGGAAAGGGTATGGCCAGCAGGAAGAGGGAGGTGGTGTTGCCCTTTTACAAATCACTGGTAAGACCTCACCTACAGTACTGTGTCCAGTTCTGGAGACCACATCTCAGGAGGACATAGACAGAGTCCAGAGAAGGGCTAACAAAATGATGAAGAGTCTGCATCAAAAGCCTTACTAGGAGAGGTTAAAGGAGCTAAATATGTACACCATGGAGGAAAGGAGCGAGAGGGCAGATATAATAGAGACATTTAAATACCAAACAGGGTTAACAAGGTATGGTAAGAGAGTATTTTTCAGAGAAAAGGGTGCTCTAGAACCAGGGGGAGCATGCTATGAAGCTGGAGGGGAGTAAATTCAGGAGGGATGTGAGGAAGTACTTTTTCACAGAAAGGGCAGTAGATCCCTGGAACAGCCTTCCAGCGGTGGTAGTGGGGCTAAACAGTGGAAGTGCTCAAAAATGCCTGGGACAAGCACAAGGACAAGGAATTGTAGGGTAAGGAAGGGAGGGAAAGAGATGCATATACCGTCAGTAGGACATTGCCTTTACAGCGCTGTGTCAATAGAGTGCCAGATTTCGGGAAATGTCATTTACAGTGATCTTTCTGTGCCCCCTCCCCAAGGTCCCCCCTCAGAGTTAGTATATTTAATTTTGGGTGGTGGGGGGCAGAGCCTCCCTCCACAAGAGGGGGTTGCAAGGGGCACAGTCCCCTGCGAACAGAGAGATCACCATAAGTGACAGTTGCCAAAATCTAGTGCTGTCTTGACATGGCACTCTAAACCCGGTGCCGAGATGTGGTGGAATCAAAGAGATGATGCCATAGATCAAGTGTGGTCTACAGCAAAATAATGGGGAAAAAATGATAATATAGGCAGACTGGGTAGGCCAAGTGGCCCTTATCTGCTGTCACATTCCATGTTTCTATGTAATAGTGGCAAGACAATGTCCAGGATTAGCTGATAAAAATCTATTGGGAAGCTGTCGCTACCCAGAGATTTATGTGGAGAGAGTGGAGATGGCCATCTGCACCTAAAGGAGAGAAAGATTGGATTTGAGAGCTCCTCGGAGTGTCACTAGGGTCAGGATGTGGAGGTCTTCAAGGAAGGCTTCTAGCCTAGCTTGGTTCAGTGGGCCACAAGACACATATAAAGCTCCTGATAAACATGTGCATGATTTTGGTCATCTGGTCAGGTTTGACCTTCACAGAACCTTTTTTATCCTTCAGGCCATAGATCTGTCAGCTTGCTGCTTGTGCAGCCAATATGAAGCCAGTTTACCTGCTTTTTCTCTGCCATCCCAGAACTTATGTTTAAGTGTAAGAACTTCCAGTTCAGGTTTCCTTATTGCAAGCTTTTTGAGTTGCAAACAGAGATTCCTTATTAGCTCAGCAGGAAGGGGTTTGCCTGTTGAGACTTATGTGCTTTGTCAAGCTTCTCCTTAGCAATAAGTTGCGCTTAATTCAGTTCAACTTTATTTTTTATACTGGAAAGTATATGAGCAAAAATGCCCATTTTCACAAATGTCCAGTGGTTCAGAAATTCGATGATACAGAGAAAAAGGTAAAAACAGTATTTGCAAAATGTTACGGTATTTACAATAGGAACAGTAGAAACATAGACACATAGAAGTTGACGGCAGATAAAGACCACAAGGCCCATCTAGTCTTCCCATTTCTTTTTCTTCCTTATAAATGTGCCATCGGCCTTTGCAGTCAATGGTGTATCTATGCATACTCATCTGTATTGCTCCCTTATGCCTGTCCCATGCCTGTTTGAAGCCCTGCACTGTATTCATATCCACCACTTCCTGAGGTAGGCCGTTCCATGCATCCACCACCCTTTCTGTGAAAAAGAACTCCCTCACATTACCCCTTAATCAGCCTCCCTCTAATTTCATGCTGTATCCTCTTGTCCTGCTATTTTTATTATATTGAAACATGTTAGACTCTTTCACCTTGTTAATGCCCTTAAGGTGTTTGAATGTTTCGATCATATAACCTCTCTCCCTCCTTTGCTCTAGGGTATACATATTGAGCTCCGTTAATCTGTCCTCATATGTTTTCTGATGCAGTCCTTGCACCATTTTGGTTGCCCTTCTCTGGACTGCCTCAATTTGGTTAATGTCCTTGTGAAGGTGAGGCCTTCAGTACTGCACACAGAACTCCAGATGGGGCCTAACCAGTGCCTTGTAAAGAGGGATTATTACCTCCCTCTTCCGACTTGTGAAGCCCCTACTAATACACCCTAACATCCCCCTAGCCTTACTTACTGTTTTAGTAGTCTGCTTGCATGATTTCAGGTCATTGGTGATGATGATGCCCAAGTCTCTTTCTTCCCTTGTGACTACCAGCAACTCCCCTCCCAGGCTATAGGTGGCTTCAGTGTTTTTCTTCCCTATGTGCATGATCTTGCACTTCTTTGCATTAAACCCCAGTTGCCACTCTTCTGACCATTTTGCCAGTTTATCCAGATATCTTCTAATTCTGCCCACCCCATCTGGATCATCTACTCTGTTGCAGATCTTGGTGTCATCTGCAAACAGACAAACCTTACCCTTCAGTCCATCTGCAATGTCACTGATGAAGATATTGAAGAGGACTGGCCCCAGGACTGATACCTGAGGTACCCCACTTGTGACTTGTATCTCTTCTGACTGTATACCATTTACCACCACTCTGTTTTCTGCCCGTCAACCAGTTTGCCACCCAGTTGACCAACTTCTGACCCACCATGAGCCTACCCAGCTTATTAATCAATCTTCTATGTTGAACAGTATCGAAAGATTTTCTGAAGTCAAGGTAGGCAACATCAACTACTCCCCCTTAGTCCACCACCTTGGTTACCCAGTCAAAGAAATCTATGAGATTAGTTTGACAGGACCTTCCTTTTGTAAACCCATGCTGTCTTGGATCCTGTGCTCCTATGGATTCCAGGTGTTGCACTATCCTTTCCTTAAGGAGTGCCTCCATAATCTTGCCCACTACTAAGGTAAGACTGACTGGTCTGTAGTTCCCTGCCTCCTCTCTGCTGCCAATCTTGTGGAGTGGGATCACATGAGCCCTTCTCCAGTCATTTGGGACCTCTCCTGTGCTCAGAGACTCATTAAACAGTTCTGATAATGGCTCTGCTAGTTCCACCCTTAGCTCCTTTAGTACCCTGGGATGTATGCCATCAGGTCCCATTGCCTTGTCCACCCTGAGCTTATCGAGCTCTTGTAGGACCCTTTCTTTTGTGAAGGGACTAATGCTTACCTCCCTTCCCCCGTGTCCATGGTGCTGAGCTGTGGGTCCTGCCCTACCTTCTCTTCAGTAAATACTGAGCAGAAGTATCTACTTAGGATAGATGCTTTTACATGGTCCTCCTCCTCACACTCTCCCTTATCTCCTTTGATCTTAGCAATACCCCCTCTGGACTTTTTCCTTTCACTAATGTATCTATAGAAAGTCTTGTCACTTTCTTTTACTGTCTGTGCTAGTGTTTCCTCTGTTTGGAAGCTCCAAGTTTTCCCGTCAGCGAAAATGCCGGCCTCCCCCAAAGCGATGGCATAATACTGACGCAGGTATTGTGCTGCCTCTTGACTCATTGTTTTCTGTGGGGGGTTGTGCCCCCCCACACACCCCTTGCACCAACCCGAACTCTAAGATTCCAACTCCAGGTTGGATTTGGTCTGGGGAGGGGACAGAACATTGGGCGAAGGCTAAACAAGGAAAATGGACCATTACTGTGAACGTTGCCATAATGGTCCTTTTCCTTGTTTCCTGTTAGTGAGTCAACGAAAAGGGTGATACGCCTCTAGTTTGGGCTCTTTGCCTCGCCTTTATTGTCTTCCCTGCTTCCTTAGGAAGTTTGGTACGCTCTCTATCTTCATCCTGCTGTGTTTCTTATATTTCCTGAAGGCCAACCTTTTGGCTCTGACCTTTTCTGCTACTGTTTTTGAGAACCAACGTGGTTTCTTTCTTCTTTTGCACTTCCTTTTCTCTCTGACACAATAGGATGTTGCTTCAAGTAATGCACCCTTAATGCTTGCTCACCTTACCTGTACCCCCTCACCTGTATTTCTTTTTGCCAGGGCTAGCTTAACTCTGTTGGCCATCTTATCAAAGTCAGATCCTCTGAAGTCCCATATTTTTGCCTTGGAATTGGATGATTTAGTTGTAGTGGCCAAACTGAACCATACCATGTGATGGTCACTGGCCCCCAGGTGACCTTCTACCTGAAGTTCTGTGATCCTTTCCCTGTTAGTCAGTACTGTATCTGGGATAGCTCTGTCTCTTGTGGGTTGTTGTACCAGTTTTTTAAGGCTCTCCCCCTGCAGGGAATCCACCATGTGTCTAGTTCTGGCAGATGTTCCTGCTGGTATTGATCAATCTGTATCTGGCATGTTGAAGTCTCCCATTATCAGAACCTCCCCATTAGCTGTCATGTTTTGTATATCTTCTAACATTAATGTGTCTATGTCCTCCCCCAGGTCTGGGGGCCTGTAGCCCCAGTTCTTATGGCTGTCCCATTTCCTGTTTCCAGGGTGACCCACAGTTATTCTGGCTCCTTATGCGTATTTTGAATTTCTGTAGCTTTGATATTTTCATTGACATACAGGGCCACTCCACCCCCCCCCTTTTTGCAACTCAGTCTCTTCTGAACAGTACATAGCCAGGTACTGAAGTCTCCCAAGTGTGGGTACTGGTAAACCACATCTCGCTAATTGCTACTATGTCCAGTTTAGCCTCTGTCATTATTGCCTGCAGGTCTGGGATCTTGTTTCCAAGACTGCGAGCATTTGTGTACATGATTTTCCATTGGCCAGATTTCGGTGTGTTAGTTGTTGGGTGAGCTCTGGTGTTTCCCCTGTGCATCGTATGGGGAGCTGGACCTTTTTCCTTACCTAGTGATGCAAATGAACTGCAAACATGCTGAACTCCTGTTTGACCACTAGCTGAGGGGGGAAGGGTGTTCTTCCCATTTGGTGTATAGGGTGCTGCACCCCTCTCCCAATTTGCTAGTTTAAATATTCTGCAAAGACATCAAACCTCTGCCCCAATGCACTGACTCTCTCCTTAGTCATTTGCAGTCCATCAAATTTAAAGAACTTTCGCTCCCAAAACTGTTGCCAGTTCCCTACAAATTTGTGTACTTTTTCCTGGCACCAGCCCTTAAGCCACATGTTTAGCTCCCCTAGCTCCCCTTCTCTGACCTTCTGTCCATCTGCCCCCCTCTCCCAGACTGGCAGGATCTCAGAGAAGGAAGGGCCAGATGAAACAGATGATAGTTTGTCACCCAGCCTAGTCAGGTGTTCCTTGGTCTCCACAACTGACCGGCTAGCGAGATCATTAGTCCCTATGTGTACCAGGATGTCAATGTTTTCCCCTGCTTCCTGTACAATTTTAGCAATGCAGTCAGTGTCTCTCCACGCTGATGTACTGGGGAGACATCTGACCATTACCCCTAGCTGGAGATAGGTATCAACTCCCTGAATCATGGAGTCTCCTATGATCAGAAGTTGTTTGGATTCCCTTTTTGCTTTTTTTGTTTTGGTTACTGTTTTGGGTGAGTTTTGTTGTGCTAGCTGCAGTGTCCTGCTCTGCAGTGTCCTCTGCCCCTTTGCTAGATTTCAGAGATAGAGGCAGATACCTGTTTGTAGTTTTGATACAGTTTGTGGAGGTACAGTAATATGTTGGAGAGCACTGAGTGATGGGGCACCTGATTTGCCCCTCCTAACCACCTGCCAACCTCCCAGACCAACTACCCTCTGCGGTCAAGGTGTTTCTGTTGGATGTTGGGGAAATGGGGGGTGGTTCTTATAGTACGTTTCCTCTTGAATATGAAATTTGAGGTGCGCAATCTCTGCCCATGCTGCCTGGAGCTGAGCCCTATGATCTCCAATGGCCCAGCATGTATGACAGTGTCCTAAATCCTGTAAAACTGCACTTCTGAAAAGTGTTCTGCAGTACCTGCAGTTAATGATATCCATTCCAGATAATCTGCTGGGTTTATAACCTGGTCAGAGTAATTATAATGAAGAAAATGCAAGCAAACGTTTGATTTTGTGTTTTGTTTTTGTATAACTTGTTATAACAAGTTAAATTGCTAGTGCCCCTTTAAATGAGGTCACCATGTGGATACCCCACTGATCCACCCCTTCCTGCTTTGCCACAGGAAATGTCACAACTCTGCTACCCTATAAAAGGAGTGTAGTGCAGGAGGTTGGGGATGGGGGTGAGTGGCTGGGCCCTTCCCCTGCCACAAAAGAAGAACCACTGATGAAAGAAAAAAGGAGGAAAGAGCAGAAACAATCAGTCAGCAACAAATGCAGTAACCCTGAAAGCTTATCCTAATGACAGATACAACTGTAAAACCTGTAAAGCACCACCTGTAATAATTTCACAGAAGATATACCCTGTAAGAAACACTTTGTTACAGAGAAAAATAAAGCAGTAACAGAAGATATACCTTGCAAAAGACAATTTTGAATCAGAAGATTACAGCAGTAATCTGTTAGCACACACCTGTAGGCACACCTTGTAATAATGCAGCAGAAGGTATACCCAGCAACAGCAATTTGAATCAGAGAAAAATAAAGCAATAAAATGTTAGCAACAAACAATAACAATCCCTGCGAGTACAAAATAAAAACAACAACACACAGTAAATCTGCCTAGCCAAAAGCAGTCTTAATCCTTTCCTTTACTCTGGTAAGGTTCTTTGCTCTGTCCTTTTAAACAGCCTAGAAGGAAAGCGCTCAGGTGAAGCTAGGTGCCTTGGTCAGCAGACCTAGTACAGATGATCCTGTATATGATAGGATCATCTAGATTTGAAAAAAGAAAAGGAAAAAAATACAGAGCACACAACAATAGAGCCAAAATACAGATACATATAAACTCTAAGATAACTCAAGGGTTGGCAGACATTCAGGAGGTTTGCCTTCCGGGGCAGGCACAGGTGGTGGATTGGAGGAGGTGGTCCTTGAGCGAGGAGGCGAATGAGCCAATTGAACTACAGGCCTGAAGTTCAGGGGGCAGTTTGTTTTAAAACATAGGGCTCTTGTATGTGATGGAGTTCTGCACATGCTTGGTGTGGTAAAAAGGGGTGTCAAAGATCTTACAGGTGGCCCTCTTGTACTGCACTTGGGAACCAATAAGGGGAAAAAGGAGGTAATGCTGATCGGCAGCAGGTTATGGTGAACTTTGTGTAGGAAAGAGAGCATTTTAATAAGTTGGAACCTGCAGTCAAGGGGGAACCAGTTGTGGGAGGCATAGAGGTTATAGTGATGGGTCATCCAGGGGAGGCCAGACACGAAGTGTGCAATATTATTGTATGTAGTCCTGAATTTGGAGAAAAGGGAGATGTTTTGGGGGGGGAGTAGACAATAGAGCCATAATCAAGGAGGGGAAAGAGAAGGGAGCTGGTGAGGTGCAGTCTGGAGATGGGAATAAGGAACTTTCTTTTTTGGTATAAGAGACCTAGCCTCATATGGATTTTCTTGATGAGGTTGGTAATATGGTTATTGTAGGTCAGGTGAGGGTCTAAGTACAGTCCAAGGTATTTGAATTCATAGACTTGTTCTATGATGTTATCAAGATTGTCTGAGAGTGATTGACCCATGACTGGGGCTTTTCTTGGGACAGAGAAGATCATAAACTTGGTCTGCTTAGGGTTGAGGACCACGCCTTTGGCAGACAACTAAGTGTGTAGCTTGCTGGTCAGCCTGAAAATTACTGCACATTGTGACCAGGTTAGTGTCGCTGTAGTAGGGGGCCGCATCATCTTCATAAAGGACTAGTTGGGTGGTTTGGCAGATGGAAGGGAGATTATTGATGAGGAGCAAGAACAGGAGTGGGCCCAGGATGTAGCCCTAGGGTACCCCATATTTAATCAGATATTCACAGAAAAATGATAGTTGATATTAGTTTTCTGTGATCTGCTGGAGAGGTAGCTTCTGACCCATTTGACAACATTTTCAGATATGTGCAAGCCCTTGAGGGTGTCCAGGAGAAGGCCATGGTCAACCAGGTGGAACACCTTGGTCAGGTCCTTGAAGACAGAGTCGGTGTGCTGGCTCTTATTGCTTGCCTTTCAGATATCACTGGTGGACCTGATCAGGGTGGTTTTGCTGCTATGTCTGGATCTGAAACCATGCAAAGCAACAGAGAGCAAGTTATGGCAATCGAGGAAGGTGGTGAGCTTACAGGTCTTTCTGTTCTACTCTCTTTCTTCTGCAGGTAGCTGCATATTCCATTATATGGCCAAGCTGCCTGACTTTAAAAGCCTTCCAAAAGGTGGCCATACTAGTGTCCCCAATATCATTTAAGGCAAAACAGGAGCCAGACTCATCAAGATGCCAAGTGCCAAAGACCTTATTCTGCAGCAGTGAGGGATCTAATTTCCAAATGGCCAATCTCAGGGAGACGGGACCCCAAAGGATTGTCAAGCTGATTGGAGTGTGGTCAGAAAGGTGGAGACGGCTATGTGGAAGGATACTGCCACCTGTGTAGCCATCAGTGACAGCAACCAGAAGTCAATGAGGCTAAAACCTTGATCTGCATTCTAAGATGTTATTTTACCAATTTTATGTTGTCAATGCCTATGCTTACCTGTTACTTGTGAAGTGCTAAGAAATGTTGTAAACTATACTGTTGTTTTGACGCTGAACCTTTGCAAATGAGCATCTTGCTCAATGGTGTATATCTGAGAAATTCAATAAATAAATACATAAATATAACAAAGTGGAGTATGTGGCTGAGATACATGAATAATCAAACTCTCCAGGGGGGAACTGCAAATGTCATATGTTCATCAAGCTTTTGTGAGGGGTGAGGGGTTGTCTGAAGTTCGGTCCATACTGGCCTCCAGAGCACTATTAAAACCTCCACCAATTATAAGTGGCATAGAGGGACTCTTAGACCTAATAAGGTGTAACTAAGGGCTTTAAAAGAGCAGGACTGTCATAGTTATACCCAGGTCCTAGAAGACAGAGCCGGTGAAAGGCGGCGCCTCCTCGGCCGCTGCTGATAGTACTCTTCATCTCCTTCTGCTCCTGTGCAACTTGTCCCTGGACCAGCCCTCAAGGTACAGCCGCTGTTCTTTCTTCTCAATCTCGCTCAAGCGGTGCTCCGATTGGATGCAGCTCATCGCAACCGGCACCTGATTGGTCGGCTGGTCAGCATGGCTCACCCGATTGGTGCACCCTTTCTACCAGCTCCTGCTGTACTTTAGGAACTTTCTGTAAATCCTATACAGAAGTTTTTTTTTCACTGTGCATGCCTGCTTTTACTGTACAGCTGACCTATTTAAATGTACACATATTTAAATGTACATGTATTCTCCTGTCTACTGCTTTAAGTTATAGCTGCCTAACTAGAGCATAATAGTGCTTAGACTGAGCTAAATTTGTGCATGCCTGTTTTTACTGTACAGCGTAGCTACATAGCTGAATCCATTGTGACCCTCACTCTGTCTCCTATACCTTTTACCCTCCTCCTTGCATTTACTCAGTTGGCCCTCCTTCTGTTCCACCTAACCTTGCTACTCTCTGCCTGTTCTTGAACCCTCTCTACCAGAATATTCATCTCTTCCTCACTGCACCTCTAGTGGAGTTGCTCTTTTTTCCACTCTGACTAGTGCCTAAAAAGACTTAATCAAACTTGAATTTCACTCCCGCCCCCACTGTTCTAATCCTTCTTTCTGCTACAATCTTCCTCCTCTTCTGTCCCGACGCAGCTCAACCCCAGCCTAGCTAATATACAAGTATTTTGTCTCCTGCTTGCACGTCTACCCTCACTGACTGTCTGCTGCCACTCTCCCACCCCCCTCCTTTTCAATTCACACTGTCTGAGCAGCCTTTATTTACCCTACTTTTTCCTTGCTTCCTTAGATCTGACTCACGCCCCGAGCGGTGCTTTAAAGTGAAAGGCGGCGCCTCCTCGGCTGCCGCCAACAGGATTCTTCATCTCCTGCTGCCCCTGTGGAACTGGTCCCCAAACCAGCCCTCAAGGTACAGCCGCTGTTCTTTCTTCTCAATCTCGCTCAAGCGGTGCTCCGATTGGCTGCAGCTCATCGCAACCAGCACCTGATTGGTCAGTTGGTCAGCACAACTCACCCGATTGGTGCTCCTTTTCTACCAGCTCTTGCTCTACTTGAGGAACTTTCTCTAAATCCTATACAGAAGGGATTTTGTCCCTTTCTCCTTCCCCCTCCCTTGTACTGCCCTCAACTCATTTGCTCCTCCAGACCCTGTTTCGTCAAAGTTAAATCGAATCAAAAATCTGCTTTGCCATTTTTTTCTTCACTGCCTGTTATTGTCCTCCCACAAAATGTGCCCTTCCTGCCTTACAGCACTCCTGTGCACTCAGGACTTCTTACGGGTCCCATCTCTCTCAACCCTGTCACTCGGTTTACTCTTGGGGCTAGCAATTTTCCCCTCATAAATATGTTGCCCTCCACTCTGTACCTCTTCCTCTTGGGGCTCTCCTCCCTCACTCTCCCTCCTTGGTCCCCTCATCCCTTGCCTGTACCGCAGAGACACTATGTCTTCATTCCCCCTGTTTTCAACAAGGTTACCTCCCCTTTGCCCTTTCCTATACCCTGGTATCACTCTCCTATTTGCTCTTGCACTTCTATTGTCCAGTTGCCTATGTACTTTACTCTAATACTCTTAATTAGCTTCAGGCCCCATGCAGCCATCAGGAAAAGCCACAACTCCTGACTGGTATGCACCCACTCTTGATTCAAGAGTGCCAAGCTACACTATATTATTATTACCTTGCTACTCTTATCAGCTGGTGACATAAACACTAACCATGGCCCAGCATAAACTGGACTGGTCCCTCAACCACATCTGGCTGTTACTCCTTTGTCTCAACTTACAACTATCTCTCATGGCCTAAAGATCCTACATATCAATATACGCAGCCTCCTCCCCAAAGTGGACTTGCTCCAGCCCCTGGTGGCTATGCTCACCCACCGAATCATGGCTAAATAATAAAATATGCAACTCGTCTCTCACACTCCCTGGCTTTACAATATTATGACAAGACCACCTAGGTAGAGGTGGAGGGGTAGCAATCTACGTCTCCTTGTCCATCTAATTTACCTCCATCTTTTCTAGCTCTGAACCAAAAGCATACCAGTCCCTTATGTTGCAAATCTCGCTCCCCTTCTCCAAACCAGTCTTCGTAGCAGGCACCTACTGCCGCCCTGGTCTGCAGCCCAATATCACTACTGACCTCATAGCTACCCTAGCTACCCATCTTCAGCCAGCGAATTATATGTCATGGGCGATTTCAGCATAAATTGGCTGACCTCCCCACCAAACAAAGTGCACAATGCTATACACATGCTCAACTTAACTCAACTTATCCTTGACCTGACTCATCTAAACCACAAGACAGCCAGCCACTCCCTCATTGATTGGGCCCTCACCTCACATACTCACAGGGTTATCAAATCTGGTACTCTAGCAGACACCTTCAGTGACCACTGTACGACCTTCTTGGTGCATAGAGTATACAAAGTCAAAGCCCCCCATAAAACACTATAAATCCATTTGTTCAAATCCCTGAACATTGTCCCTCGGCTGCATGATTTGACCTACACAAACTGGGCTCCTATATCCAAAGCCAGCAACCTAGATGAAGTGGCAAACTACTTCAGAGACCGATTCCTTGAAACTTGGAATCAACATGCACCTTTACGCCATGTCCGAGTCCAAGGTAATCACCTCCCCTGGATCCCTCCAGAGCTCATCACTTGCCAAAGAGTGCGTGACTTAGCCTGGAAGCTCCATAAAGGCACAAAACTTCTCAAAGACTATGAAACATACTGGGCCCTCAGAAACAAATGCACGAAAGCCACTCGCCTGGCTAGGGCTGAGTACTTCAGTACTACTTTTAACTCCAACATAAATAACCCATCTAAATTCTGGAAAGTAGATCACTCACTTTTCTCCCCTCAGGCTCCTCCTCCCTCCTCCTCCTTAAAATAAACAATACAGTCATCTCTGACCAACCAAGTTAAGCTGCAGCATTCAACTCGCACTTCGTCTTGTGCGCTTCCACACTACTAGACTCCCTTCCAGCTAAAAGTCAGTCATCTACTGCCTCTACAAGAAGTCCTCCTACTTCACCTTACAATTTCTGCTTCTCTAAAATTCATCCACTAGATATGTTCACTACCTTAGAAGCCCTCAACCCAAGCAAAGGTAGCTCCCCTGATGGGCTAGATCCAAAATTACTCAACCTATCTGCCGCAGCCATTGCTCACCCTCTGACTGACCTTCTCAACCTCTCCTTTCAGCTGGCTGAAATATCACAAGGTTGGAAACATGCAATTGTCCTCCCATTTCCAAAGAGTGGTGATACCTCCTCCCCTGGAAATTACCACCCTAGATCACTGCTCCCAATGCTAGCCAAACTGCAAGAACATTTAGTCCTAGCCCAGCTGTCTTCGTACCTCTCCGACATAAACTTCTTTACACAATATCAATCTGGGTTCCACAAATACCACTATACTTCTACCTCACTGCTTCGGATCACGGACTCGATCCTGACTGGGATGGACAGCGGTCACATCACTACTGCCATCTTTATTGATCTTACTAAAGCATTCAACATGGTTTCCCATTCCCTCCTGCTCTGCGCCCTGTCATCCGCTGGGCTGTCTGAACATACCGTTAAATGGTTCAGTGCTTATTTAAACAGCTGCACGCAATCGGTAAAAATCTCTGACTCCATCTCCCCTCCTCTACCTATTTGCACTGGTGTACCCCAGGGGTCTATACTGGGTCCGATCCTTTTCTCCATTTTTCTGAATGATCTTCCATTGGTCTGTACTTTATCTTCTATACACATGCATGCTGATGATACGGTTCTTTTCTCCTCTGGGCCATCGCCTTTGGATGTTGCCTCCAAGATCCAACAGGACTTCAGTAATGTCCAGACTTGGTTTCAATCTCACCACCTCTTCCTAAATGCTAAGAAAACAGTGACCATGACATTTGGCACCAGACAGAGACTAGCTAGGCTACCATCCCTCCCCGTCCTCACCAATCTTGATGGGACTGCTATCGAGGCTACAGCATCTTTCAGGTATCTGGGCATCTGGCTGGATCAACACCTCACTTTCTTAGACCATTTAGATGCCATAAAGAAAAAGCTTCATCCCAAACTCGGTGCTTTATATAGAAACCGCTCCTGCCTCCAGCTCCAGGCAAGGTGAGAACTGGTCCAAAAGATGGTTCTCCCGATAATCGACTACTGTGATGTCATCTATTGCTCTGCTCCCACCACTAATTTAGCTAAACTGGATACCCATTTCAACTCCTTTTGCCGCTTTGCCCTTGATGCACCTCCCCTAGCCCATCACTGTTACCTTTACTGCGCCTTAGCTTTCCCATCTCTAGCAAATAGGTGGCTGCATCACTGCGATAAACTCATCTCTAACTACTGGCTTGGTACCCTCCCTCCCTATCTTACCTCCTCCCTTTCCTCTTCACCCTGTATCTCTCACTTCCTCAGATCCCATGACCACAGAACCCTGTCAGTGCCCCGGAGACACACCGTAAGTGGCCAGTCCTCTTTTTCCTACCGTCTCCCAAGTTTGTGGAACTCTCTCCCCACTCAAATCAATTTTTCCTCCTCACCTGGCTCACTAAATAAAGCACTACATAATTTCCTCTCTGTCAATTGTACCTGCCCCTAATCTTTCCCCACTCCTCCGAGTCCTTCACCTGTCTTCTGTCCCCCCTTGTCTGCTTAACCACAGGCCTAACCATAGACTTCTCACAGCCCTTTTCCTATTCTATAGCACTCAATCTTGCTGCTCAAGAAATGTTTGTGCAATCTGATCTCGGATGCCAGTCTCCATCCAGGTCCGTTGTGTTTTATGTTGTGCTAATTTCCCAAGTAGTATTTGTCCCTTAAATTTTTAACAAACTGCTACTACTAAAGCAGCAATCTTTGTCCCATCTGTATATTATCTCCCATATATGTTATAGGTGCATTTTGTATCCTCTATATAACAATTGTTCATCCTCTAAGACTACCACATATGTTGTTATCTAATTATTTTTGTAACTATGTCTT
This sequence comes from Neoceratodus forsteri, assembly GCA_016271365.2. Lineage (NCBI taxonomy): Eukaryota > Metazoa > Chordata > Ceratodontiformes > Ceratodontidae > Neoceratodus > Neoceratodus forsteri. The sequence continues at coordinate 1,394,498,705 of CM028129.1, read as the reverse complement.
ATATGTGTTATGTTTAAAGTACTTGTATAATCTTCCGTGTTTTACAAATCCCACTCCCTCTCCCCAAGGTCATACCGTGAGACAAGCAACTTGTTGTTCAGTGTACTTTACCTGGTGAAACTTTTCAAAAAATTAATAAATAAATAGACATCGGCAAAAATTAAGGGGCCTTCCAACGTGTCCAAATTTTGCAACCACCCACGCAGTGTTCCAGATAATGTTGGCATTCCAGAGTAATGTATTGACATTAGGTGACTGAAATAAAAGTTTGAGGAGTAAAAGGGCTTTAAATAAAAAAAAAACACATCTCCACTTGAATCATCTATGAAGCATTTTCAAGGTTTAGGATGAGTATCAGTATTCAAGGACTTTTTGAATCAGTATTTTATATAAAGTTGGTGGGTAAAACTGACCAGTACTCATCTTATATTGAGCACTGCACCCACCTACCAGCATTAGTCTTCAGAAAGTGTAATGTCTTCCATAATAACTGCTTGTGCACCAGGATAGAAACCCCACCTTAGACAATGGGGGATGACTATATACCTCTAAGCCCACCTAGTCTTTGCACAACTTGTAGGCTTCCGCAGACCTGAGCTTTATTTCTTGCAAGAAAGACACTTTTGCTTTCATAGTTTTCAACCTCACCAGACACACTTCCTTTTAATGGGTGAATTTAGACTCTGGACATACCAGGAAAGACAGTTTGGGGTCATCATGGGATTTTCAATGTGGAAAGTAAATTATTATAGGGCATACCATGCTAATAACCCCCTTGCCATGGCAGTAATTAACCCTCTTAGATCACCTACTTATAGCCCTTTTCGTCTGCAAATGTAACGTATACTTTATCTGCAGTTTAGCAATGATAGAGAATAAATAAAGCCCGTCCAGGCTTATGAAATAGCAACCTTAAAGCAAAGGACACAGAGCCATATAAACAATGTTGTAAGACATAGCACCTGAACCTAGGCAGTATGAATCGGCTATAGAGAGCAACCACCAAACTCTGCTCAGACTCCACAGACTGGAGGTCTGGAAATCTCCAAGTCCAAGCCAAGGCAGATTGGGGGTGGGGGTTGAACTAGTCATAACCTATAGTAATCACCAATGATTGCAAATACAGCACAGGGCTAACTGTGCCATGGGAGAATCATATGGAACAGTAAAGTGAACATTATAATAGTTCATATGGTTGGGGTATCATTAGCATAGCCTTGAGAAAATGCACTTATTACTGCCTTGAGTACCAAGGAGAGGGAAGGGTCAGGTTGGATGAGTCTCAGAGGAAGCAATTCAACCTCATCACTAATGGGGAGAGGTGATGAGGAGGAACATTGCCACAAGTATGTGCTGAACAGGATTGAGGATATACCTTGCATGGATATACCGATGACTTGGCAAAAGATTTTCTCACTGTAAGTCAGCAGTTCGGAGCACATATATCAAGCCTATGGAAAAGGTACTGTGGAGAGGGGGGAGCTAGAAGTACTGATCATAGAGACTGAATTCAGGAGAGGCACTCCTTGCTCCACTGAGTGACTCATTTCTGAGGTCCCAATGTGGCATAGGGGAGGTGAGAGAACTATATCCTATCACATAACATCATTAATTTGATACCAGATACCTCACTGCATCAGTCCTTCCAGAGTTGCCAAATGGGGACCACAGTTAAGAGGCATAGAAAAGTTTAGTCAACAGTTCTCAAAGTGGCAACATAACCCTAGCCAGGAGAATCCTACTGGAGGGGTAGGGTAAAAACAAGGGGATAGGGTCCCTGAGGAAGGTGAAGCCTGTGAATGCTAACTTGCCCTGCTCAGTTTGCAAGGATGAGGACTAAAAGCACTTATGAGACTCGGGGAGATTATCAGGTAAGCACACTATGCCCTTCAGTGGTGGCTCTTTTCCTAGGCTGAAATCATTGCCCACCTCATTCAAGGCAAGAAAAGCCATGAGGGATGGGACACCATGTGAGTATAGCTAGGAAAACAACCAGCATTCTTAACTGGTGATTGATGAAATGACTACAGAACCACATGAAATAAGTTGTCTTGAGTATCACTATCCCACAAATAGTCCTACATTTAGACAGCATTTTCAGTCCAGGTTAAAATATATAGTAAGGAAGTCCATTTGTGAAGAGCCAAACACATCTCTCCAACTGTTAATTCCAGTTTAGCAGTTTAGACCTAGACTATGAAAGAGACAGGGATCCAGCTGGTGCCACACTTACATAAGTTTGTAGTCAGTGACTCTGTTATATTTCATGGAAAATGTTCGTACAGTAAGTCCTGTACCCAACCAGAGATGTTGCAGAGACTGCAGCCCTCAACCCTGAGCCATATGCTGGAGTCAGGCTCGATCTATGGAAGTCTACGGTTTGTCTCTAGGTGTAGGTACAATTGTGAAAGATCTGCCAAGCACCAAGAGTAAATTAGTCTGATAAAACTCAGCAAAAATACTTACTGTACAGAGATCAATGCCTCACCCAGGCTGATTTTGCAGTGAGAGTTGAGATTGTGACAGGTTCTTCTGGGTTGGTGGGGGGGGGAGCAGGCAGTTGAGCAGGCAGACTGGAGGCTCTTTCAGCCCCGGACAGTTCTGGGGGTTCAGCTACTAGGGATCATAAAGTCAGTGGTCCTACAGTAGTAGAGGAGGGTACCACTGATAACATTTGCACCAGCAGAGAAATCCACTGGTGATGAGGGTCTGATGGGGTTGCAGTGGTTTTGTGTAGGAAGAGTTGCCAGGACTGAAGGGCTTCTTGATGAGGCAGTGGATGAGAAGCCACAATGGTGGCATCTCGACTGATGTGCTATTCATATTTCCGACAGACGAACCTCTGCTTTTTATTGTTTTCTTCACTGGATCCACTGGGTCTCGACTTCCTGAGAGGGAGGAGGCCAACTCATCCTCTGATTGTGGCAGCACTGAAATATTCATGGAGCTCAGGGAGTCCTAGGGACTGAGCAATCCATGGGTGAAGCAGGGAACTTGTGATCTGGCTACTGCTTCCTAAGAAGAAGTTTCCTCACTAAGCAGCATTAAGAAGGGCCTAAAAAACTCTTGACAGAGCGCAGTACCTGCAACTGCTACTGTTGATACTCCCTGCTCTAGGTCCTGTAACACTCGCCAATGACACTGTGTAACACCACCTATATTACCTGCCCCAATTGTTAGCCTGTTGAAGCTCTTTTATATGTTAATGTATTCCCATCTATATTGTCGATGCTGTAGAACTCTAAACTTGCACCTTTTTACCTTGCAAACTTACTAGTTCAATATATTTCACTCTAATTTTGTCTCCTCTGTACCATTCACCCACAAATTGTATGTCAGTCACAACCATGTGTTTGCTCTGTATCACAAGCCTGTTTTGTTATATTGTAGGATATTTTCGGTGCCTAATCCCAGGTTGTCCCCGAAAAAGGGACTCCGAGAGGTCCAGTGGGCTTACCCACTCAACAAAATTCAATAAATAAGTAAATAAAATACTAAAGCCTTCCACAGCCTCTGGGGAGTCAAACTGATACTGGGCTCCATTCAGGCTAATGTAGAGCTGAGCCAGGTAGTGGGAGTCTGTTCTAGTTTCCAGGTTGTTTAACTGCCATTTTACAGTCACATAGGCTTGTAGACAATAAGACAATTCAGATAAAAAGTCAAGGAAAAAATAGAGCTGGTGTTCCTCTCAGTGAAGCAGGCTCCTTTCTCAGGCTAACCATAAAATGTTCTCTTTGACTGGGTAATGAAGCAGCTTCAGAAGAATAGGTGTTTGTCAATACCCCCCCCCCCCAATGATGTGAGAGGAGCCAGAGACCTGTGGGCCCATTCTATTTCCAGGGAAGGGCAGTTCAGTGCATTACACAGGGTCTGAGTCATTTCCTACAGGAGAGTAACAAAATCTGTGCCTTCCATTTCCTTGGGCACTCCAACCAGATGGAGGTTATTGCATATGGCCCTGTTCTCCAAGTCATCAACCTTCAAGAGCAGGTACATTATAGACCCATAATTACTGGTGACCCCCTTTGACAACTTGAATTCAGACACTGTGAAAACACTGTAATAACCTGAAATCGAGTTATTATGGCATTTCACAATCTCAAAGTCACTCACGAGTGGTACACTGCGCTCGAGACAAATTGGGTGCTAACTCAGATTTTCCCCAACTAAAGTCTTCTGCTTACCAACTGCCTCCGCTCGAGCCATTAATTAAAAATTCCTCACTCTTCTTTAAAAAAAAAAAAAAATACCGCAATTTCAAGACACTCTCTGTTTTTTGTCTCTCTTGTAGGTCACCACAGCAACAGGAAGATCTTCATGGCCACCGCAACACTTCCTGCTTGCCGCACTGCAAACATCACAATTTAAAACAAGCTCAACATTTTAAACTGCTCGCATCCTAAAACAGTTTCTTAAATTTTAATTCATATTTCACTCGTCCACCATTTAACTGTGATCACCAGAAGATGTTCACAATGTACCTCACTGAACTTCTCACGGACATTTGGATTACTGGTATCTTTTTTTTCACTATTAGAAGAACGTTGGATAAGACATTACCCCAGTAATTATAAAAAATAAAAGATAGGCAAGTGTGTGCCTATGAATATTTTTTTCACACCCTTGGTGTGTGATGACTACAAAAACCTCTTTTGAGTTTTGCTCTCGAGGTTTATGGGCCATCACACACCTCAGGTGTGAAAAAAATATTCATAACACATACTTGCCTATCCATTATTCTCTATATAGTGTATAGTAGAACATTGTTCCATATAGAAATCCATCCTTTTCAAAATGCTGTTGTACCACCGTTCAAAGGTCATGGAATGTGATTGTACCCTTCTATAGTAGAACAGCATTCTAGAACCTCTAAAGACAACACAAGTCAGTTTCACTGTGAAAGAGAAAAAAACAATGCACACATTTCACATAATACTATACACTATACAAAATTCAGGATGAACAACTTTATACCTAACCAGTGTGTTCTGCCACCTCGGGGTTCTGATTCCCATGGACCTCTTGAGCTTCATTCTCAAGGTCAGAGGGAATCAGAACCCCTCTGTGACAGAACACACTGACTGTGCATAGTTGCTCATCCACTATTCTCTATATTCTGCTCTTGAAGCCATGCATACAGGTCATCTCTTCCCTTCATCTGAGAGATGCAGCATTCATTGTTATCCACATGAAAGCCCAGCATTGCGATGTTTTTATTTATCTGAGCCAAAGCCTGTTGGATACCAGGAGTGTCTTTAAGTATTCAGCTCAACATTGCCAAAATGTGGATTATGTCAGTGGGTGCCTATGAGGGTGAAGCCATTGAGAAATGTTAGTCATTTCACAGACCAGGCCCAGAGCTCTGAAAGAGGGCCATGCGGCCATTTCACTTTTCTCTTGGGAGAGGGAAAATGAAAGTGCCAGAAAATAAAATGCAGTTTAGAGTCAAACTACGGTGAAGAACTGAAAAATATAAAGTTCAGGTGGTGCCAAATGACAAAGGTTGCTGCTCCCAGCTGTATGGAGGTTAAATATTTAGTAGCGTTATTCAGATGCCAGGTTATTCTCCCAAGAAAAACAGCAGCTTCAATTCTAGACTGCTGTCTTGCTGGTAGCTAGCCACACACCCTGTGTTTACTTGTTATTTAAGAAATATTCCTAGAAATTACAATACTCCATATTGCATACTGTATGTAGTAGTAGTAAGTAGTAAGAACTTTTATTCATAATGAATCGGATAGCTCAGACTGAGACAAGCTCACTTCAGTGAGGTCCTTTGTACAAAAGATACATAAGTTACAAAAATAGACATACCCACAGTAAATACAAATTATACTAGAAGCACAGATGACATAACAATAGGACAAAGTATGTATGTAGATTTTGCACATTATATAATCATGAAAGTATAACAACAATTGTTCTGGAAATTATCTTCTGATGCATACAAAAGCAGGTTCTGGATGGGAATGGGGGAATTAAAAGCATGTGATTCGCTTAAAGGTGTAAGATCTTGTAAAATGATTTTAAAAAGTCCTATAGCATAATTAAATGGGCTGAACCACAACCTAAGACCAGAAAAAGTGATTACAATTTAAATGGTAAAAAATAAAATCATGTCAATAAAGCAAGCTGATGTGAAAATATTTATATAAGTATAAAACATACTGATGATGCATTTTGCATGTGTAAAGATAGAGAATTGTTTATATAAATTTATAAAAATGGAAAATAAAAATGTTTTGACATTATTGGTTGAGATCCATAATATGATGATGCACTGATGTAACATGGATGTATGGCAGTGTGACAGATTTTGTTACCGAATCAACTCAAACAGTAATTAACATTAGTTTCCATGCATAATAAAAAATGTAGTTTAAATATACCAACATTATCCCCCTTTTTTTGATATAGGTTTTTCCCCTCTCCTCTGCTATTAGCCCAGAGATATATACTCTGCAAGCTAGAGATGTTGCAAAGTTTTACTTCACTGGTGATGTTCTGGCGAAGTTGCAAAATTTGCTTTTGTGAACTACTTTGTGAAGTTTCTACTTTGCAACTCTATCTAACTTTGCCTACAAATGTGGTGAATTTCAGGCAAAGTTAGGCGACGTTAGGCGAAATTAGGCAAATTTAAGTCAAGTCACTTAGAAAACTGGCAACTTCGCCTTGTAAAAAATTCCAAAGTCAGCCCTTCATGAATTTTGTCAACTTCACGAATTAATTTGCAAAGCAAATTTTATCCACTTCGCCCGTCTCTACTGCAAGCTGGGATAGACCCTGATCAGACAGATCAGGCATAATTTGGATGGGGGTTTCTTCCTCATTTTTCCACCTAGTCCCTCCCTCCACCCCATGACATAGGTAATGTCATGGCTTCACATGTACATAGCTCACCTGTGATGACAGCAAGCTCCCTGGCCCAGATACATTTATTTATTTTATTTATTGAAATGTTTCACAAGGAAAATTACACCGAGCAATAAAATGCTTGTCTCACGGTACATCCTGGGGGAAGGGGAGTGGGAGTACATGAAATATACACACAGTAAGCACAGACTCAGGTAACAGTTTGATGTACATAAAACAGAAGTGCTAAATTACAACAATCATAAGTAGCATATTTTCCAGAATTGCATAAATAGAGAGATTTTTTGCAGAAAACATTGGATATGCTCCTAATGGAAGGGGGTGGACAGGAAAAGAGCAGAACAGTGCTTGATTTCATGAGGGGTAAAGGATGGGGGAGAAATTATATGGCCTAGCTGGAGGCAGGGGGAGGTATAGACCAGCAGTTGGGACTGGAACCCAGAGGTACCTAGGAGCAGTTACAATTTGTCACTAAGTAATTTGTTAGGGACATAGAGAGAGAACTGCCTGAGGAAGAGTGGTGGATTTTGGTCGGTAGTTGGTTCCATAGTTTGGGTAGGTGGTGGGAGAAGGCCATTTGGCCTGACATAGTGTTTCTGTAAGGTATATTCAGAGACTGTGCATTGTCACATCTGAGGGAGTATTTGGAGGGGTGAGGGGCAGATAAAGAGATGGAGAGGTAAGAGGGGAGGAATCCTAGCCAGAAGTTTGAGGTGAATTTGGCAGCATGCAGGGTTCTCCTGTTGGCAAGGGTGGGAAAATTTAGAGAGCAGTAGAGTGTGCAGTGGTGGATTAGAGCAGGGGCATCTAAGGCAAACTGGCAGAAGGAGTTAAAGAGAGGATCCAACCTGGATAAGGAGGATTGGGGGGCAGCACTGTATACTATGTCACAGTAGTTGAAGATTGACAATATCATTTTTTGTACCAACTCACGCCTAGCCGGAAGTGGGATACAGCTACTGTTGTGGTAGAGGGTCCCTAATTTAGGCCAGAGTTTTTTCTGAATGGAGTTGATGTGGACCAAGAAATTTAGGATTCTGTCTAGCCAAACTCCGAGGTAATGGAAGGAGGAGGTGTCATCTAGTACAGTCCCATCAATGGTGTGAAAAGTTGGCAAGGAGGAGAGCCTTACCAGCCTTTGCCTGGTGCTGAAAGTCATAAAGACTGTTTTTTTTTTTTTCAAGTTTAGGAAGAGGTGGTGATCTCTAAGCCAGAGTTGAACATTGTTGAAATCTAGTTGGAGCCTGGAGGTGACATCAGAGACTGATTTACCTGTTGTGTACAGGACGGTGTTGTCAGCATACATGTGTATGTTAGTCGTTGCACAACTAAGGGGGAGATCGTTGAGAAGGATTGAGAAGAGGAGTGGCCCAAGTATAGATCCCTGAAGGACTCCCGAGGTAATGGGGAAGGAGGGAGGGGGAGATGGCATCAGCCATACGGACAGATTGTGATCTGCCTGAGAGGTACGACTTGAACCAATCAGTGGCATTAGGGGAGAGACCAGCTGACCTGAGGCAGGACAGGAGATGAGAGTGAGAGACCGTATTGAAGGTCTTGGCCAGGTCTATAAATATTGCTGAGGTTAAGAGGCCATTGTCCATACCCATGGAGGTAGACTCCGTCAGTCATAGCAGGGATGTGGTGGTGGAGTGGTGTTTTCTAAAGCCAGACTGGAAAGGAGTGAGAAAGGAGGAGTCAGTAAGCTAGGAGGAGAGTTGTTCAAGGACTATGTGCTCCTGGAGCTTGGCTAGTGTTGGAAGGAGAGAGCTAGGGCAGTAGTTGCTAGGGGAGGAGGGGTCACCACCTTTGTGGAGAGGTAGAATAGTCGTGTGTTTCCTTGCTGATGGGAAATTGGAAGAGATAAAGGAGAGGTTAAGTAAGAGGGAGATAGGATAGGCGATAGCAGGAGCAGACAGAGAGAGGAGCTTAGGGCCCATACCATCAGGAGAGGAGCCTTTGGCAGGGTTAATGGACAAAAGGGCTAGAAGGGCCGCAGCAGGAGAGATGTGGGAGGAAAAAAGGGGGGTAGAGAATGAGGGAGCTGAGGAGGTAGAGGATGAGGAAACAGAGAAGATGGTAGCGGGAGGAGGGACTAGGGTGAGGTAGAGGGAAGGGCTGTTCAGGTGGGGGTGGAAGCCAGAGATGGGAGAGAAGGGAAGGGGTCAAAGGAGGTGAGGGGAGGGAAGGGGTCAAAGGAGAGGGGCTAGGTGGCAAGGGTGAGGCTTGAAGGGGAGTAGGGGGAGGGCAGTGGGGCAGGTGACCACCAAGAAGGGGGGGTCACAGAAACGCTGTGTGGGCATCAGGTGAGCCGCTTGAGACACAGGATGTGAAATGGGAATTAAAGCATTCATCCACAGCCATAGGTTCAGAAAGGATGGAGAAATTCTGCTTAAGGGTAGGAGTGGGGGGCTTGGTGGCAGAGGAAAAGTGGGATTGAACAACTTTCCAAAATTTTAGAAGGGTTATTTGTGTTTGCATGGAAGGTAGCCTGGCAGTGTTCAGCTTTGGCCAGATGAATAGCTTTGGTACACTTGTTTCATAAGTCCCTGTATTGTTGGAGATCCCTAGGGCAGTTGGATTCCTTGTGTTTATGCCAGGCGATGTCCTGGGCTCTTTGACAGGACAGGAGCTCTGGGGTTACCCAGGGTAGGTGATTTCCACGGACTCTGGTTTTACGCAAGGTGGTGTGTTGATTCCAAATGTGAAGGAACTTTTCACTAAACAACTGCAGAGCAGTATCAATTGAAGAACAAGTGAAAAGTGGTGACCAGTCAATGTTGGTGAGATCATGATGAAGTGGCCATGAACCAAGAGAGGTGTAGTAATGGATTAGGAGGATTTTGTGTGGTATTTTTTGCCTGTGAATTTTGCGCACCATGTACATAGGATTGTGGTCGCTTAAGGCATCTGGCAGAAGGCCAGTAGCTTTGACCCTGTGAGGGTGCGACGTGAGGACCAGGTCCAGGAGGGAATGGATTTTAGTTTTGTTGTTCAGTCAAGTAGATTCCTGGATTAGCTGTGTCAAATTTAGTGACTCGATGTAGGAGCGAGATTTGGCCAGTGTGGTACAGACCCAGTTGACGTTTTGGTCGCCCAGTATGTACAGCTCTCCTAAGTGAGCAAGGTCCTTCAGTTTCTTGAATAGTTCCATGACTTGGGAGGGGGGTTAGCCAGGATGACAGTAAACTCCAGCAATAAACAGCAGAGAGGAGTAAGGTAACTTCAGGTTGAGGAGGATAACCTCTTGAGAGGAAGGAGAAGTAACTTTCAACACAATTGTGTGCTGAAGTGAAGTAGAGACACAGATTGCCACTCTGCTTCCTCGTCCGAGTCTGTCCATCCATGTTATAGTAAACCCAGGAATTGAAACTTCTTGATCTGTGATATGTTCAGATAGCCAAGTTTCTGAGATGATGATAACCTTGGGTTTGTACTCAAGGACCATAATCTGAAGCATGGGTAGTTTACTGATAAAGCTGCGAGCATTTAGGTGGATAATTTTTAGGCCACTAGAGATGACTAGGGGAGTGGGGGGGGTGCGCTGGGGTTTAGGGGAGTTCATGGTGGGTGGTCCAGGGTTAGGGTGGACATCTCCAGCAAGCAGTAGGAGGAGCAGGAAAGCAAGAAATTTAGCTTTACGGTATTTTTGGGTTAATGAGTAGTACCGAGTTGTGAGTCTAGGTAGTTGTACACAATAGGGAGCAGTTGAGGTGATCTTGTGCAATGTGATTAGAAGGTCAGGCAGGCCAGTAAAAGAGGCACAAGGTAGCGATGGGTAATGTGGATGGATAGAGTACAGTAGCGTCAGGGTGTGGGGCAGTGTTCCAGCTTAGTTTACGGTGGAGGCATCCGGTTGAGTAGGGGGATTTTTGGCAGGGGAGACAGAATGGGCAGATGGAGTAAAAAGGATACCAAGAAATATAGCCAAGACTAGATGATGTGGGTACTGGACGTGCATGTTAGAGGGTGGCACCGTGGCATGAGATGGGGTTAGGTAGCAGTGTTAGACTGTGGGGATAGCATTAGACTGGGTGTAGATTTCCTTAGTCCCTCTAGTGGAGGGAGAGTATAGGGAGCCAATGGAAAAATGGACTGTTAGAAAAAAAACATGGGTCACTGCAGCACCAGAACCCACTACCAGTCCTCCCTGACTGAGGCACACTGCCACATGGCTGCTACCCAGCCTGGTCTACCTCTAGATATGGCAGTCAGGACTTACTCCTGACCTCAGGTCTCCTGCAGTGTAGCATAACATGCTGCTGGTAAGCTACAGAGCCAGCTCATCCTTTCAAAGCTTTAAAAATATTTTTAATATTAAGGAAATATAACATCTAGATTGATTGATAGATTTCAAACATTTGCCATGAAAGGCCTACTGAAATGCAAGCAGCTCATTACCAGAGGCATGAATGAACACAAAGTGCACACTCAGAGAGGATCCAAAAAAAGTTCATAAATTCCAAAATGCTGCAAAAATATAATTTATTAGGGCTATGATAACAAAAAAAGTATGTACAGTACAAGAGTGGAGCACAGAAACCCAGCACTGTCTCACGCTTGATGCTTCATCATGGGATGGGGACACAGCATGACCAGCTATGTTAAATATGTAGTGATCATCGTACAGTGCGGTTCAATATAAGAACTGGGCCAGAATCAAACCACACTAAAATGAGGGTCCTAGACTTCAGGAGGGCAGATTTTAAGAAAATTGGAAAATGCCTCAGGGATGCCCTAGCAGGGATAGGGAAACTAGATGGAGTGAAGAACAATGGGCACAAATAAAGGAGGACACTGAGAGGGCAACAAACCTCTGTGTCAGGCAGGTTAACAAGGGCAAAAGGAAAAAGAGACCATTATGGTTCTCTAAACATAGAAACATAGAAACATAGAATTTGACGGCAGATAAGGACCGCTTGGCCCACCCAGTCTGCCCATTTCCCTACCTACTGGATAAGCTGCAGATCCTAGTTAACCAGCAGCCTACTTCTTCCTACCCCCACCCCCCAGAATTGCCTTATGACTATCCCATGCATGCTTGAATTCCACCACTGATTTTGACTCCACAACCTTCCTCCGAAGGCCATTCCATGCATCCACAACCTCTCTGTGAAAAATACTCTTAAATTACCTCTGAGCGCCCCTTCTATCTTCAAATTGTGCCCTTGTTCTTGCACACCTTTTTGAAAGATGCTACCCTCTTGGACTTTGTTGATTCCCTTGAGGTACTTGAAAGTTTCTATCATGTCCCCTCTCCCTCCTTTCCTCGAGGCTATACATATTAAGCTCCTTAAGTCTCTCTTCATATGTCCTCCGTGCAGACCCTGCACCATTTTAGTTGCCTCTCTGGACAGCTTCCATCCTGTCTATGTCTTTATGGAGATTGGGTCTCCAGAACTGCACACAGTACTCAGATGGGGTCTCACCAGCTGTCTGTACAGAGGATAATAACTTCCTGTTTTCTACTGGTGATGCCTCTCCCTATGCATCCCAGTATCCCCCAGCCCTCCTTGCTGCCTTCTCACATTGCTTGCCCACCTTTAGGTCATCTGATATGACTACCCCAGGTCCCTTTCCATTTTTGTTGTTGTTAGTATCTCACCCCCATTGTGTACTCTTCCCCTGGGTTTTGTTTCCCAGGTGCATTACCTTGCACTCTTAGCATTGAATCTAAGCTGCCATACATTTGACCATTCCTCTAACCTTGCCAAGTCCCTTCTCATCCTTTCCACCCACCCTGTGCATCAACTCTGTTGCAGATCTTAGTGTCATCTGCAAGAGACATATTTTTTCCTTCCAGTCCTTCTGCAATGTCGCTTATAAAGACATTGGAAGAGGACTGGTCCTAATACTGAACCTCAATGGCACCTCGCTAGTAACCCTCCTTTCTTCTGAGTGGACTCCATTTACTATTACTCTCTGTGTCCTATTCTCCAGCCAATTCTTTACCCAGGCTGTCATCTTGGGACCCACTCCCAGGCTGGCTAACTTATATATTAATCTTTTGTGTGGGACTGTGTCAAATGCCTTGCTAAAGTCTAGGTAGGCCATGTCCACAGCCCCTCCCTGATCTACTACTTTGGTCACCCAGTCAAAGAAATCTAAAGAAGCAGCAGAGCAAGTAAGGGAAACAAGCAAGCATTTAGTAGGTACAAGATGACACAGAAGGAGGAGGAGGATAGGGAGAGATATAAGGAGAAACAAAGGGAGGCAAGGAAAACAGGAGTGCAAAGTCTTAAATATAAGAAAATATTGCGAAGTCAGTAAAAAGGGGGATAAAACATTCATTAGGTGTATAAGTGAAAAGAGGGAAAAAAAAGCAGATATATTGAACAAATACTTTTGTTCAGTATTTATGGAGGAAGGGGTAGGTAACGGGCCACAGATAATGGTCATGAGCATTAAAGGAACTTGGGCGGACACTAGTCCTTTTACAGAGATTCCTCAAGGAACTAGCACAACTAAAAGTGGACAAGGCAATGGAGCCTGATGAGGTACATCCTAGGATACTGAGGGATCTCATGGAGGCACTGGCTGCATCTCTGAAAGCCCTATTCAACCTATCACTAGATATCCAGAAAGTTCTAGGGGACTGGAGGAGGGCAGATGTTGTCCCAACAGACCTGTCAGACTGTCTTTGGTGGTGGGTAAAGTAATGAAATCACTACTAACATACAAAAATGCCAGCAGAATAGGCCTAACAGTCTTTCGCGTCTGCTCGTTTGGTCAGCCCCCACCCTGGGAGCTGACCTTGCTGCCCCCCTCGCCTTCTCTGGCTTCTCCCTTCCCAGTACCAGATATTCTCACTGCCTTGGATTTTGCTTCCAGAACCCTTCCCCTGTATCTGTCCCACCCCCTCTTGAACCCTTCCACCGTCTCTGCCTTCACCAGCCCCCTAGGCAGTGCATTCCATGGCTCCACCACCCTCTCAGTGCAGTAGCACATCCTCCTTTCTCTCCTGAATCTTCCTCCCTCCAGCTTCCACCCATGCCCTCTAGTGGCCCCTCCTCCTTCCTTTGAAGCACTCTGACTGCTCCTCCCCTATTTACCCTCTTCATGTACCTGAAGACCCCATCATGTCTCCCCAGTCCTTCTCTCTTCCAATGTGTACATATTTAGCTCTTTGAGCCTCTCCTCATAGATCCTGTCCCCAAGTCCCAAATCATTTTGTTGCTCTTCTGGACCCTCTCCAGGAGTTTAATGTCCTCTTAAGTGTGGCCTCCAAAACTGCACGCAGTACCGAGGTGCGGCCTCACCAAGCAGTTATACAGAGGGAGTATCACTTCCCTCCTTCTGGAGGTGATCCCTAGCGATGCATCCCAGCATCCTGTTGGCCTTGGCTGCTGCCCTCCCACAAGTCTCCAAGTTGTTCATCTTGACATTCACCACCACCCCAGGTCCCTTTCAGCCATTGAGACTTGTAGCATTCCCCCTGGTGTACACTTGGCCCAGGTTTCTGGCCCCCAAGTGCAGTACCTTGCATTTCCCTGCATTGAACCTCAGCTTCCACTTTCTAGACCATCTGTCCAGAGCCTATAGGTCCCCCTGTAGGGCCACTCTCCCCTCCTCCCCATCCACCACCGCCTCCAGTTTTGAGTCATCTGCAAAGAGACTCATCTCACTCCTGATACCTGTCCTTATGTCAGAGACGTAGGCATTGAACAGGAGGGGTCCCAAGGACTGATCCCTGTGGGACCCCACTAATGACCTTCCTTGGGGATGAGACTATCCCATCAACTATGACCCTCTGGGTCCGGTCCTGGAACCAATTGCCTATCCATCTGATTATCTGGTTCCCCATCCCCATTTCTCCCAGCTTATCCAACAGGCCCACGTGAGGAACAGAGTCAAATGCCTTGCTGAAGTCTAGAAAGAGGATGTCCACTGGTCGACCCAGGTCCAAGGCACTCATCACCCAGTCATAGAACTCCACAAGGTGTGTCTGACATGATTTTCCTGGGACGAATCCATGCTGTCTATCGTCCAGGCACCCTGACTTTCCCAGGTCCCCCATAGCCTCTCCTTGACAATGCCCTCCATCACCTTGCCCACCACCGATGTCAGGCTGACAGGCCTGTAGTTCCCTGCCATCTCCCTGATCCCCCCTTGTGGATAGGCACTATATGTGTCACCTTCCAGTCCTGGGGCACCCACCCTGTCCTCAGAGAGATGGTGAAAAGCTCCACCAGGGGTTTTGCCAGGACATCCGCAAGTTCCTTCAGCACTCTGGGATGTAATTTTTCCGGCCCCAGTGCTTTCTCCATTTTAAGGGACCTGAGGGCTTCCCTTGCTCTCTCTGCTATGATTTCCACTTCCGCTATGTCTTCTCTCTGCTTAGCCTTCCCCCCAATGCTACTGAAGGAAAGCATTGGGGAATACCTTGTGACCAGTGGATTACAGGATCCGAGGCAGTATGGATTCAAAAGGGGAATATTTTGCCAGAATAACCTGATTGAGTTCTTTGACTGGGTAACCAGGGGGAGTGGATCAGGGCAGAGCAGTGGATGTGACCTACCTGGATTTCGGTAAGGCCTTCTACATTGTTCCATACAGAAGATTAGTGAGCAAGATGGGCAGCCTAGGAGTGGGTCCAAAAGTAGTAAAATGGGTAAGAAGTTGGCTGAGCAACAAGAGTCAGACGGTGATAGTAAATAGGGTTCACTCTGAAGAAGGCAAGGTGACCAGTGGGGTGCCACAGAGGTCAGTACCAGGTCTGGTCCTCTTCAATGTCTTTATTAGCCACATTGCAGGAGGGCTGGAAGGGAAAGTATGCCTGTTTGCAGATGACACAAAAATCTGCAACAGAGTTGACACACTGGGGGGGTGAGGAATAATCTGAAAAAGCTGGAAGGCTGGTCAAGAGTATAGCAATTTGGTTTCATTGCAAAAAAGTGAAAAATCATACACTTGTGACCAATGTACCAATTGGATATGGAGGTACTGGAAACCACAAAACAGGAAAGGGACCTGGGGGAAATAATTTCTGATGACCTGAAGGTAGCAAATCAGTGTGATAAGGCAGTTGGGAAAGCTAGCAGGATGCTTGGGTGCATAGAGAGGAATATCACCAGCAGAAAGAGGGAGTAGTGTCACCCATGTATAGATCGATGGTGAGGTCCCACCTCGAGAACTGCATCCAGTACTGGAGGCCCCATCTCCAGAATGACATAGATAGGGTAGAGGCAGTACAGAAGAGGGCAACTAAAATGGTGCAGGGCCTGCATCAAAAACCCTATGAGGAAAGACTCAAGGAATGAAATAGTTACTCTCTAGAGGAAAGGAGGGAAAGGGGGGACATGATAGAATTGTTCAAATACATCACAGTAAGGTACAGGAGAGTAGCATTTTATGTAGAAAAAGATGCTCAAGGACAAGGACTCACACTGTGAAGCTGGGGGGAGACTCAGAAATGATGTGAGGAAATATTTCTTCACAGAAAGGGTGGTTGATGCCTGGAATAGCCTCCCAGTGGAGGTGGTGGATGTTAAAACAATATAAGGTTTCAAGCATGCATGGGATAGACACAAGGTGAGTACAGAAATAAGGCAAGGGGTGAAAAGACCAGAGATCAAGTAGGGTCTGCAGTGGCACAGTAGGTAGGGAAAATAGAGCAGACTAGGTGGGCCAAAAGGTCCTTATCTGCTGACAATGTCTATGTTTCTACTTAAGTAGATTTGATTGACATCTTTGCTTGTGCTTCTTATTGCTGCTCACCATGTCATAACACCGTCCAGATGCTTGGCACCAGACTAATATGAAAAAAGTGAAATACCATGGAGAAAACCCCAAGAGTGTAACAAACTGTTGGAAAGAATGAAAAGGAGGAACAGGTAAACTGTACCAGATCAGACTGACTTTATTAAAAGTACAGCATCATAAACCAACACCAAATGCACAAAATTAAAGCTGTTCTGCTTCAAGAAAGAGATTAAAGATGTAAATGCCAAGTGCCTAAGATTTTAACTGAAATACTCTGAGCTTTGCAAAAAGTATACCAGTGAGGCACAAATAGAGAAACAGAATGGCGCTCAAGAAGAATGACGTGGTTCTTGTGGTGCAATGTTCAAACCTCACCAGGTTTTTGTCATGGAATTTGGATATCTGAAATGTGCAGAAACATTGTGTTTTTTCTCTCTGATTGCAATACTAACAAAGACTACCTGGATGCAAAAACAGATTGCATTTAATATGTTAAGATTATAAAATCATATTTGATGTATAAAATTTACATAATTTAAATAATAGCAAAAGAACAGTGAATGAAAACGTGTGGGAGGGTCAAATGAAAACCCAAAATAGCAGTTTAAAATTAAATAACAAACATATAAGTGTAGCTAATATAGTCCATTTGACTGAAAAGTAACAATCAATCTTCGAGATGTTTATCAATAGAACTAAAATTTAAAGAAATGGAATAATATCCAAACTCTCATTAAGATCCTTGGGGGGGGAGAGAGATTTGAAGGTGAAATTCCATTTGTTTCACTCTGTAGCAAAGTCTTCACCCTGTCCTCCTATTTTTGGTGAAGGGATAGTGTATAACTATTTTCACGCAAGGTAATTTTAGCGCAAACAGAAATGTAATTATAATTTCACCAATAAAATTTAACACTATGTCATTAGCAGCACATTTGTTAAAATGGAAAAAAGTACCAGTAACACTAATTAGCACAAATTTATTTTAGCTCAGATTAGTGTTTCAGCAAAAATAACAAAACGTATTTTATAGTGAAAATTTCAAGTGTTACAGTATGTTCAGCTCCTGTGAATTGCATCTTGGCAGTACTGCTATCATGAAATTTTACAAAGTATATGTCATGGAGTACTAGATGTGGTATAGACAATGGAGCATACATACTCCTTTTTATTAATGGTATGTTAGATTTTGTTAATGGGGTAAAAATGCAAGGACAAGGAATGTCCATTTCAAGGAGACAAGGGAGAAGAAGAAAATATGAAATATAAAAACACATTGAGAAACAAGAAAAATTAAAATACAATAACAATACAAGAACAATTACATAAAACATTTATATACTCAGTAGAGTAACATGTAGTTTTTATAGTTATGTTGAAATATTGTTAACATCAGAAAGATGAGATGTCAGAAAATTCCACTCCTTAGCCGTGGTATATAAAAATTCTCAATGATCCTATTGAGTTATCGAAATGGTGTCATCAGTGATCACAATGGTGTTGTCCATAACACGATTTGGAAGTTACAAAAGGATTAATAAGTGATGTAAGATCTTATCCTCGTAAAATATTCCAAGTAATATAGAGGCAAAAATATTTAGTTCATTGTTCTAGGGATAGCCACTATAGGACTTCATACAGTGAACAGTGGTGTGTCAGCCTGCCTGCTCCCAAGACAAAGTAACACACACTGTTCAAAAGAGTGTAGACCCTTTTCAAACAAGATGTGATAGCCACACTGCAGATAGGAAGGGTATAGTTAATCAAAGAAATCATCAATCCAGAAGCAGCTAATTTATGTGTCTCAAGGACATAATAACTTTTTATTCTGTGTAATAAACCCAGTCTAGCATAAGCTGTTTTCGCTAAGTAATCTATGTTCTTCAGTGCCTCTAGAAAAGTCTGTGCAGAATTCCCCAACTATCAGGTCTTATGCCTTAACAGGACTGCTATCTCACCCAGTTTCACATCCTGAGCTGGCCAGGATGGGACGTCTCACATCTCCTATCTGCACCAGATGTGGTGATGAAGAAGGTATCCTCCTCCACAATTTCTGGTCTTGTGAAAAGGTAGCCTTTCTCTGGAACCTTATAAAGGTTAGAGCTAACCCTTTACTGGGTCTAACGGGACTCTTCATACCAGAATTTTCATACTCATCTTTATTGCTCCCTTATGCCTGTCCCATGCCTGTTTGAAGCCCTGCACTGTATTCATATCCACCACTTCCTGAGATAGGCCATTACATGCATCTACCACCCTTCCTGTGAAAAAGAACTTCCTCACATTCCCCCTTAATCAGCCTCCCTCTAATCTCATGCTGTGTCCTCTTGTCCTACTATTTTTCTTATATTGAAACATGTTAGACTCTTTTATCTTGTTAATACCCTTCAGATGTTTGAATGTTTCGGTCATATCACCTCTCTCCCTCCTTTGCTTTTGGGTATACATATTGAGCTCCATTAATCTGTCCTCATATGTTTTCTGATGCAGTCCCTGCACCATTATGGTTGCCCTTCTCTGGACTGCCTCCATTTTGTTAATGTCCTTGTGCAGGTGCAGCCTCCAGTACTGCATGCAGTACTCCAGATGGGGCCTAACCAGTGTCTTGTAAAGAGGGATTATGACCATCCTCTTATGACTTGTGATGCCGCAACTAATACATCCCAATATCCCTCTAGCCTTACCTACTGCTTTAGTGGTCTGCTTGGATGATTTCAGGTCATCTGTGATGATGATGCCCAAGTCTCTTTCTTGCCTTGTGATTGCCAGCAACTCCCCTCCCAATCTATAGGTGGCTTCAGGGTTTCTCTTCCCTATGCACATGATCTTGCACTTCTTTGTGTTAAACCCCAGTTGCCACTCTTCCGACCATTTTTCCAGTTTATCCAGATCTCTTCTCATTCTGCCCACCCCATCTAGATCATCTGCTCTGTTGCAGATCTTGGTGTCATCTGCAAACAGACAAACCTTACCCTCCAGTCCATCTGCAATGTCACTGATGAAGATATTGAAGAGGATGGGCCTAGGACTGATCCCTGAGATACCCCACTTGTGATCTGCATCTCTTCTGACTGTATACCATTTACCATCACTCTCTGTTTTCTGCCCGCCAACCAGTTTACCACCCAGTTGACCAACTTCTGACCCAGCCCAAGCCTGTCCAGCTTATTAATCAATCTTCTATGAGGAACAGTACTGAAAGCTTTGCTGAAGTCAAGGTAGGCGACATCAACTGTATCACTTCTAAAAGAGAAGTAATGGTCCAAGTGAATAGAAGTATCCACAATTTTAGGAGACAACCAAGTCTCAGTCACAGATATACAGGCAATGTTGAACTGATGTTAAATCACTCAAGATATAAATGAATAACATTTAGATAAAAGGTCTCCTACAGTCACATGAACAATACTCAAGGAACCTTTGACATTGATAACATCCAGTTCGCTAATATTCTGGGGAATAGAATCAAGATTAAGATAGACATTACCTGATAGTAACAAAAGAAGAAGAATCAAGTACCACTGATTATTTAATCTAGTAAAGGATTTTACTTTCTCAATAAGGGAAGATTTAACCTTAAGAAATTTAACCAACGTCAATAAGAATCGAATTACCTCCTCCAGACCAATATCAGATTAAATACATTTGGAAATAAAGTATAACTATCATACCAAGTTAGTTTACATACAATCAAAGCAGCTTGGAGTAATGTTTCTGTATGAGCACCCTCCATGCTCTCCCACAGAAATTGATTAGAGGTTGTATTATTCACCCATACTGTGGGCAAAAAAATCTCTGCAGATTTTATTTATTTAGTTTTTGTTAACCGAGTAGATACACTAGGCAGAGACTGCCTTTTTTCAGGTATGACCCGGGATATAACATAACATACGAGCAATACTTATAAAATGGCAGGGTGAAATCCAGTAATCTGATTGCCTCTTATGTGTATGTGTATGTGTAAAATATGGTTTACACATGGTTAAAAAAAAAAAAGACTGCTCAGCAGTGAAGAGTCTGGAACCCAAATTGATGGGCATTTGGAACACAGGCATTTCAGTTAGTCCCCCACAGCCTGAACTGTTTTTCCACCACAAACATGATTGATAACTTTACACTGTAAAAACACTTCAACTGGGCCCTTAAAATAAAACTAACTTAAATAAAAAATAAAACAAATTAATTAAATGTTGTTTCCCTAATTATCACACTCTCCTTACATACTGTACATAAACACATTAAAAACATTAATTATTGCTTATAGTTTTCACTACATCTGTTTCTTTGCTGACAGTGAAAAATCCCCCTTCTATCTTTACCTGCTCATCAGGGAACGCTCTTCTTCTTGCCCTAGCAGTGAGATAATTGAGCCTCTGGCTGTAACAAAGGCCTTTGTTGTCTTTGTGCACAGTGTGTTAGAAGAGAAACATTCTGCCTGTGGAACTGAGCAGAATTTTGAATTCATGTATTCCATGGTAAACATTCCATGATAAACATTCCATATCTTGGATGTGGAGAAAAACAAAGAAAAAAAATTGGAAGAAGAAAGTAGGAAATAATACAATGACATCACTTGCAGTGGGCGGAAGGGCTATTTTATCGCAAATGCACACAAGAAAATATATTGTTTCTACATATAAACATACTTTTCCCAACAGTAAAAAGTGAAAAAAAAAGAGGAGCCAATTTTATAAGTGCAATAACACACTCAGGGATGTGTATAAAACATATTTTACAGCACATCCAGCAGCTGAATTCACTCGGCCTGAGGCCTCATGCCTTACTAAGCCCCTGGCTGTGCTGTAAAATATGTTTTACACACACTTCTTCATGTCTTATTGCTTACATAATGAATACATTACATAATGACACAATTCAATATACAGCTTTGTACAGGAATGCAAGTAGACATGCAACATGAGCATATTCAACAGGAACAGGTATCCACATCATGTGAAGCATTGACATAGGGAATTAATAAAATGTAAGGGCTAACACAGTAACAGCAACTTCATACAAGAGTAGGGTAAGTGCGAACAAAGTAAAATGAATCAAAATAAGAGTCACCACTCACATGTGAGTCCATTCCAGACCTAGGAGGGCTTGCAAAGCACTTCACAGACTGTGCAAGCCATGGAACGAGCAACCCAGGATATGATGTACCAGCAGTGAAGATAGTAGCAGGGTTACTATCTCACACTGGGGCATTTGCAGGCTGCTGTACCCATAAGGTGTTTGTGATATTCATGCCAGAAACCTACATACATAATGCATGCATGTATCTCTGATGGAAGGTGATTCCACAACCTAGGAGTGAAGTTTTGGAAAACATCCATCCCAGTTTAGTCCTCAATTTGGAAACATTGGGCAGGTCATGGTTTGAAGACCTCAGAGGGTAATGGTTTAACTGTGGTCTTAGCAATTCAGCAAGCTGTTGAGGTTGTTGAGTCCTTAGACTGTTATGGATGGAACCGCAGGTAGCTAGCTCATGAACATCCCTTGGCGTAGCCAGCCTAAGTTTGTATATAAGGTACAATGATGTATAAGTTTATTGGTTGCAAGTGTGAAGTGACAGATATTATTGTAGGTGACATTCCATTTACTGAGCATAGATTTGGAAGTTGAAGGAGCATATACAACCACATTGTACATGAGATTGGGGAGTAATATCCCTCTGGTGACAAAGGCCCTGGACACACTGGGAATGTGTGTTTAAAAACATTTTTTGAAGCGTTTTATACATGGCACGGTGTTGCAGCCACACTTGCAAATAAAGCGTGGCATAAAACGATTTTAACCATGCACACCGGTGACATCAACACTGTGTTCAAAACCGATTTCTAGCACGGTTTCAAGTTAAGGCTGCTTACCGTGATGCTTAGCGTCATTGTCTTTCCCATAAATCTGCACTTCAGTCTTTGATCGTGTGTCACTGTGGTAACTTAATACAAGGTGCTATCGGTGTCAAATTGCTGATGTGCTGCAGTAAGTTATGGCAGTTTGGCTGTTTTCTGGTATAAAGTAATAAGATAAATAGGTTTTCTGCATAAATGAGAATACCGTGTCTCCTCTAATTTTTTTTTTTTTTGCCTTGACCTTCATAAACAGTCTCCTCTCATTTTTTTTAAATGTGATTTTGGCTGCTCTAAGCACTACATAAATCGTGTAATTTGAGCATATTTTTTATATATAAGAATAAGCTTTGCATAGGTGCCATGTTCTAATTTGTAAGCAAACATTTTATCTTTATGGAGAGTAGTTTGCGCAAGTTGTCAGACGAACATGTCTAGGCGCTTGTCTCCTTGAGTTGCAATCCAATATTTGAATATAGACAAAGATCCACTGTCTCTTCACTCTGTCCCCACCCCAATTATCCGCCCAGTTCATCTCGACCCTCTCCAGCTACACGTAATGCTCACATAGAACACTCAGCTGGAAAGTAAAAAAAATGTACAGTTGTAAACTAGGAAATGACAGCTGTCTCCGTCCAGCAAATCTCCTGTCACGGCCGACATCTTCTCAGAGCTCCTGGTATTTAAGCAGTATGGATTGAGAGGGTGCTGGGGGGTTAGGTGAATTGATAGGCTATAGAACAAATTGAGGAAGCCTTGCTTGGCTAGCGGACGCATGGAATGCTGCAGTGTATTAAAAAAAAATTCCGTGACACTCTGCCCATCATCTGACTGGAACCAGGGGATTCTGAGGTGAACAGTAGCAATCATGAATGTGAGTAACATGGAAAACCGCTAAATCCCACAGTGGTGCCTGTATACTGCGCCTGTACTGAATTGAGAGTACACCGAGGTGTTAACGGCAACAGAAAGTGGATACTGCCCACCCATCTCCGGAGCCCGTGACCATAGGATGAGTCAATGTTGATTCTGATAAATAATTAAAAAAAAAACACCACTGCTGCTATTAACTCATACACATCAACAATGGACTCCTTTTGGTAGCTGCCTGCAGCTGCACATTTCTCGAATGGTTAGCCGTGTATGAGTTCTGCGGGGGGAGGGTCAGTGTGCTTCGAGGTGGTGTAGCTGGATGGAGTTGTACTGGGGCTCCATAGATGCTGCAGTGGGGGATGGGTGGGGTGGATTTCCTCTGGAATATACCTGGAACACCGGGCATAAAAAAAATGATTTCATTAATTTGTGATTTGGACGCCAGCAGTGTTGGGGCACAGCTTTCTGCACGGTGTTTCTTTCTAATTCCATAATTGTAATTCTCTGTATGAACTTTACTGTTACAAGGAATGATTTTGAAAAATGTATTTGGAGTATTTCATAAAAAAAAAAAAAAAATTAGGATACTGAACTAAGACTGACGGGTGATTTCACAACGTTTTCACTGTTACATTTTTTTACAAACTAACATTTACACAGGCCACCACATCTATCAGGGGGACATAATGGCATCTGTACATTCTACTAATGGAACTTGGGAAAAAAAACTAGACCAAGCCAAATTAATGATCTGGTGATTAGGCTGGACAAGTACATTAATAAGGAGATTAACATAAGGCTATCAGAATGCTGACAACCAATCAGATTGCAGCATTCATGATACCCTTATAATAATTGTCATTATAAAAAGGGTTTGAGAAACGGAGCTTTCTTATTGGTTCTAAACATTCTAACAGCCGTATGTTAATCTTTTATTAACATACATGTACAGCTTAACCATATGCTGAACAAGGTTTAACACTGTTTAAAAACATTTTTATTATAATAGCAATAAGGCACTCCCATGGGTTATGTTATGGTCAGTTAATCACCCTCTAGGGGCATGTGGTACTCAGCCATGCCTCCCACATTACACCCCTAGAGAGTGATTAACAGACCATTAACATAACCCCTGGTCATGCCTTATTGTTTAATTACTGAGCTCCCATGTAGCAAACATCTGAAACCTGAACATTAACCAAGTACTGAGTTAAGATATTGATAGCTTGAAGAAACTGAAATTGTAACTAAATAACTTCTTTCCAAACTTTTTAAAGAGGCAAAATGGAACAGAGATACATACTTGCATTTCATATTACACAGCAGGGATCCTCAATATGCAATCATTATGAAATGTAGAGCATAATAATAGGAGCATTGCCTCACTTTGCCAATATATGACAAATACAATGAATAGGTAAAATTTACTTATTATTATGCTCACCATTTCTCAATGCCAGGTAAAGCGAGTTAAGCAAAGAGCTTTACCTTACATTGACAAATGGTGAGCATATGTCTTATCTTGCTCAACATTTCCCGATGATGGTTTCTTGAGGATCCGTGCTGTGTACCCCCCCCCCATCATTAGCTCTTGCTCTTCTGTGAGTATGCATTTGGCAGATTTTCTGACTGAATACAGTACTACTGAATGGCATTTGATGCAAGCTGAGCAGCTCAGGAGAAGCTGTTGAGACTAAGCTGTGTACAGAAAATGTAATACCTTTCCTGTAGCTGGGTATCAATCAGTACAGTGAATGCACATGGAATATAATCACTTTTAACAATGACTGAAGTAATTAGTGCAAGAACTTATTTAGCTTTACTGAAACTGGGCACCAATGGAATATGAAATGTGTATAAAGTAGTATGTTTGAAAAAATTAATTACTGCATAATTTGATGTTTTTATTTTTGTTTCCCTGAATGTGTCTGCCCTTTGACACAAGCAGTCCTGCTGTTGATTAGTGGGTGATGTGCAACACTATGCATCTCATAACAGTGTCACATTAACATATCTATAAAATGGTGCCTGCCTGATCATGACCCTCATAATCATGAGAATTGTATATGTACGGGAACAAATTACCAAAATAGAGGTGAATCTTTTTTTTTTCCAAACATAAGGGGGATTTTACGGAGTTCTACTATATATCCCCAGTTCTTCATAGATTTTCCACACTTGTGACCCCTGATACAGTGATGCTCAGGAGCCTTTCTTGTTCCATCCACTCCAGATCTCTGGCCCCATGCAATACCCTGCCCTCTGTTTCCTGTATGCAAGATGCATGGCCTTGAACTTTTCTGTGCTGAATGAAGGTTGCCAGTTCTTTGACCATGCCTCAAGCCTCCTTAGTATCACTGCATTATTCATGCCCTTCATGAGTGTCTACCCTATTTCAGATTTTAATATCAGACTCACACCCACTTCAGGGCCCTGCACAATGTTCCCTACAAATATATTGAATAGTAGGGGCCCCAACACTGATCCATGAGGGACCCGCTTGTGATCTTGCCCTCTCTGGATGACTCCCCTTTTATTATGACCCTTTGTCTCATGTCACTCAGCCAGCTTACCACCTATTTCAACTACTGTGTGATCCACACCGTCATGCTGCTACTACATAATATGCAACATAGGCCAGTTTACCACAATTAAAAATAAATTATCCTGCATGGTCCTGCAACTTAAAGTTATACTTAATATGATCACAATAAGGCAGTCCAGGGAGTGTGTTGTCTCTGAATAATGTAACAGTTAAGGTAGCAAAAGTAGTCTGCCTGTGGCCTCGATCTCCAGCATACACTATGTGTGACATTGTTCAATGATGACGCACAAACTGTTATGTCAGTAGTTTGACAGAACAACCATATTCCATGCATGAAAATATATGTTTAACAGCATTTCATTATACGCTATAAATGCTATTGTACTTTATGTGCAGACATGTATCATATTAAGTAAATTATTTTTTTATTGTATTTTGTTTTTGCATGTTTATAGGAATATTGCATGGTATGGTTCTTGACATCTAAAATAATGAAGAACAAGAATTGCTCATCACTTATTGCTGCACTTGCTGTGTCATATAGACAACTTCTACATAAAAAGTATAAGAAGTTGAGACACCATCATCAGGTCATGAGTTTGAGGACCACAATGTTGTTGTTCTGTATGCGTAGGACATTAGAATTAATTCTTATGCTTCATGACATTATTGCTAGCAGTTACATTACAGATATGATAAAACGTAGGATTTGGAAAAATGAGAGCAGCTCCATCTGGTGGGAGGAGGTCGTCATGAAGAACTGGAATGACAATGAATGGGTTGCAAACTTCAGAATGACACGATCCACATTCAACATGTTATGCAATGAACTGCATACTTTCATTTTCAGAGCAGACACACAAATGAGAGAAGCACTACCAGTTCAGAAGAGAGTGGCCATAATGTTATGGCGACTAGCAACTAACATTGACAATAGAACACTTGGTCATTTGTTTGGATGTGGTAGAACGACAGCTGGACAGACAGTAATTGATGTATGTAGGGCTATCGTCAAAGTACTGATGCCAAGAGTCATCAAACTACATGCGGTTGAAGACATTGTGGAAAGTTTTGAGCGTGACTGGGATTCCCAAATTGTGGTGGGGCAGTTGATGGCTCACATTTCCCCATTCTATGTCCTCCAAATCAAGCAGTTGAATACTACAATCGCAAATGTTATTATTTGGTCTTGATGCAAGCACTTGTTGATCACCGATTCTGTTTTACAGACATCAATGTTGGATGGCCAGGAAAAGTACACGACGCTAGAGTGTTTAAGAACAGTTCACTGTTTCGAAAGGGGCAAGAAGGCATTTTATTTCCACCTATTATCCAGATATTTGACAACATCAGTGTCCCAGTTCTGATATTGGCGGATCCTGCATACCCACTGTTACCGTGGGTGATGAAACCTTATGCTGACATTTCTGACAACAAGAAAAGCAACTTCAACTATAGACTTAGTAAAGCCAGAATGGTGGTAGAATGTGCATTTGGTCGACTTAAAGCATGCTGGCGCTGTCTGATGAAGCGCTTGGATTTTGACATACAGAATATTCCTACAGTGATTAGTGCATGTTGCGTCTTGCATAACATCTGTGAATCCAAAGGAGAAATCATTGATAATTCGTGGATGTCTGAAAGAGATCTGACTGCTTATCAACAGCCTGAAAATGACATTATGTGTCACGATGACTATGCTGCACCCACACAGATTGGACAGTCAAATGCAGTACGTGATGCAATAGCAGATTACTGCGCCCTACAAAGGTGATCTGACACAGTAATTCAAGATAATATTGTTTCACATAAACCAGGAAGACTGTATACATAACTTGAACATTTATTTTATTAATGTTTCATGTGTTCACAAGCAAAACATGTCATTAATAGTTTATTGCAAACATTTATGAATTCAGAACTAAGTTTATATTGAGCAATAGTAACAATACTTAACAGAAATACATCTGAATAAATACAGAACTAATTATTTTGTGCTGTTTATAATTATATATTTAACACTGCAAGTTTTGATTATTTACTAAATGAACTTAGATATAGCATATTGCATCAGAAAAATAGATTGATACAGTACTTATTTATGTGTACATACATGTATCTGTATAGTTTTAAATACACTGCTTAAATACTGTGCAACACATTTTATAAAAATAGTCAAAAACATTCTGAAGTATTTTAAATATTAATGTTACCAGTTTGAATAAACATATGTATATTTATACTCATCTTACAAGTTGTTGCACAAAGTTTTTTTTTACTAACATGTCAATTGCATAACATTTACAAATAACTGTGAAGACTACAGAAATGTGAATGTAGCACTCTATATTTCTGTCCATGTATAGTCTTCACTAAACAGCTCCTCAGTAAAACTTTGATTAGGAGTTGAAGTATTATATCCAGCTGACTGACTTGCAGCGGAGGTACTTGGTTGGGTATGGGGCTGATATGGCATATGCATGTGCTGATTGAGTTGATGGTAGGTATCGTAACGTATTCCTGGGTAAGCATGACTAGGCTTCTCTTTAGACTGAGTTGGAGGTATGCTTTGTGTAGCACTTGCTGACGGTGTCATTACTTGCATCAGAGTGTTGAGAAACTTAGTATTTTGCTCAGCCTCCTCTTTCGTAACTTCTCCTGCATCTCTCTGTCAGCAGCAGCTCGCTCACGCTCAAAATCTATAAGTTTGTTGAACTGCTCCTGTATCATATTTCTAGTCGGCTCAAACACAAATTGATCAGTTCCTGAACTCTTGAATGTCTACGTTTCTTAGCGCAAATTAGTGAGAGGTTCTTTGGCAGAACGTTCCTCTGACTGTATGCTTCCAGATAATGCTGACATTTCCTTTCCTTGCACTGTCTCCACATCTGCTTCTGTGTTGTCAGCAACATGTGCCTCATCTTGATCTCCACAATCATGGACGGATGTATTAGTCATGCTCTGAGCATCAACGTCTAAAATGAAAATGTAAAGAAGACATTATTACTATGCATTAATGGAGGTATAGTGTAAGGTTGCGTGTTGTTCTGTATAAGTCCCGTCCATCTCGAAATGCTGTTTTACCACAGTTCAAATTACAAGGAATGCTGTTCTACCCTTCTGTGGTACAACAGCATGCTTGAACCTATAGGTACTGCATGAGTCAGTTTCATTTAGAAAGGTCAAGAAGATACAAAACACATTTGTCACACAGTACCATACAATAAAAAATACAGGATGAGCAACTACATGCAGAACCAGTCTAATTTCTTTTTGAATCTGACATTCTTCATGTATAGAAATACTGTGAAATCTAACTTATGGGAAATGGGCAGTGCTACAGAGAGGTGTTTTACAGCATTCAGTCGAAGTGAAGGGAGAAATGACAGTGAGAGAGATAAGCAGGGAAAGGAAAATCAGCGGAGCATAGAAATGGGAGAATGGCTGAGAAGCACATAGAAACTGAGCATCAATACTGAATTGTGTCTAAATATTATATTTTCAAAATGGACCCAAAAGTGATTACGTTACTTTTAACTATGCATGCTACTGACATAATGGTACAGAGCTGTCACCGCCACAACCACTGCTTAGACTCCTCTTCCTACTGCACCTAAATAAATGTAAAACTACAACAGGCTGCCTTTGTAACAGTCTAAAATTTCTAATGTTTTGGGATTAAAAAAAAAATGTATGTACAATCACATTTCCTAGCTTGGTAGCCAAGGAATATTTCCCATTGTTACATATCCAAAAGTCCTTTGAGAGGATCATCATGTCATTGATTACCTGTCTTACATTATTCATAACACAGGTCGAGAGAGCTCTGCCACTGGCCATCAGAGCTCCATCCCCTGCATGTGAGACATTTATTTTCAGCAGAGTATCTTATGTGTAACTGCCATGAAAATAGGCAGATCTGGGACTCAATTTGTTTTACTTTTTTTAATTTGAAAACGGCAGCACTTCTTCAGCCAATAATGTTTTACAATTACTCACTGATCTTAATTACAACCGGATAACAGTTATTTAATATGCACTTACAGTGGTGAGTGCAAGATAACTGATAGCTGTTAGGCAGACTTGTGCAATGTGAGCTTCAATCATTGTCATACTACTCGCTTCAACTGTCAGTGAGCCGCTCCACTGATCACAGACTTTAATAATCATTGTAGTAATATTCAAAACGTTTTGCCTGGCCATTACCTCTCCCCACTCTGCTCATGCATGATTGTCTCTCACCTAGAAAAATATGTACTTTTCACTTTTCATCAGTCTCAGTGAGGCACTTAAAGTAGTTAGTGTGTAGTGGAATCTGCTGCTGAGGACTGCATGATGTGATGGAGCTGTTGGGAGGCTAGCTCTTTTCGTGAACACTGTGTGTTGGAAGAAGGAGGGAAATTGTTAAACTATGTACCTGGAATCTGTCGATGTGCACAGTACTGGAAGATTTTCTGAAATGTTGAAAAACAGTGATATTTGATGTAAACCGAGTGGTTAAATTGGAAATTTTTTTTGGGGGGGGGCATCTACATTTCTAAGTGGTGGAACTGTCCTTTCTAGGTAGTGGAACTCTGCTATATAGTAATAAATGGGGAAAGAGGGTAGAGGTGGTGGAACTTCGATGTAGTTTTTAAGACATGGTGAAACTGAGTGCCTGGGGGCTTTTGTCCAATTACATCTTTGTGTATACTCTACGCTCTGGCAGTGTCCTACTTAGGATGACAGTTCGAAGGGATCAACTTGAAGAGGTGATCTACACTTGTTGAATTAAGCTGGGAGGTGTAAGTGGAACCGGAATTCAATGAGTGTGTTTCACTGAGTTTAACGGTTTCACTTGGCTAACGAGCAAGTCATTATTCCACTAATAGCCGGACCGTTGTTAACATGTAAGAAAACAGAATCTTGGTATATCTAGGGGTTATAGCGGGCATGCCAGTACTGTATTGAACTATAAAGAATGCCTAAAATATTATCTAAAGTGCTGTAGTACTGACGTTTTACTAAATTGATCAGAAAAGTGCATTCCTGACAAGTACAGCGCTTTATTGCATCAGATTACTTCAGTGACTTATGGAGTATGCTAGAAGAAACTCTACTGTTGCATGCAGTACACAGAGAAAAACATCCTGTATAATGTGCCTGTCCTGAGGAAATGGAATTATACATTAATACTATCTGGGCAGGTGTCCTACAGGTGCACCAGAAATGCTCAACAATCCTTGTTGAATAGAACTTTCTCAAACTACCACTGCCTCTCTATGCTTCACTTTTTTTGGGTGGGGGAATATTTCTACCAATCTCATTAGGTAATCTGTATTCCACGCAAATCGATTAGTTCTGTAGTTGGCTCTAATGAGGGGGAGCCCTGCTGCTAACCAAAAGCAGTCTTAGCTTTTGCAAGTCCTGCCAGAAGTATTAATAATACTGTCAGGCACTGGCAGATAACATGCTTTAGTATTGTATAAATTCGACTTTTCATGTTAGGAGGGTTTTGTACCTGCTGTCTAACTCACCAGACAATACTAGCCCCACTGTTTAGCAGTGAATCTTCTACTGACCTTATTGACACAATGAGGTCCCAAACAAATCAGATAAATAACAAAAGACGAGGCAAAATAGTAAAATACAACAGAATGGGCTGCGTCCAGCTGCACTGGTATTGGGGGGGGGGGTTTGGGAGGTAAAGTTAAAAGTCAGTTCTGGGAAACAAACTGGGAAAGACTTGTTGGATACATGTACCATCTTACTGCCAAGTGCAACAAGTGAAGTATAAAAATGGAGCTTGCTCGGAAGCAGTATTGGCTCAGTAGGTAGCACACTCACCTCTGAGGCCAGGAGATTAGAGGGCTGTAGGTTCAGTTCCCACATCTGGCACTTGGGTTAATATCCCAGTACTGAGACTGTAGTGCAGCATGCGAGGGGTGCTGCACTTCTGAGGTGCAGTCTCTCGGATGAGAGGTTAAACCGAGGTCCCATCTGCCTGGATTGATTGACTGATGGTAGTTCAGGTGGATGTTAAAGATCCCATGGCATTTATCGAAAAGAGTAGAGGAATTTCCCCGGTGTCCTGGCCAAATTTCCCTCATTCACTAAAAATTCCACCAACATCAAGGTCTCCCTTCCCTGGGTCATGCCTGAAAATAGGCAGGATTTTACCCGGTCAACAAAAAATAAATAAAATAAATATGCCACAAAACCAGCACTAAAGGCTCCTTCCTACACCAAAGGTGGCGGGACTGCCCTGCAGTGACCCCCCCCCTTTCCATCAGTGTCCAGCTGAAAAACAAAAATAGATACATTCATGAGGGAAAACACAGAGCAAGAAGGGGTTGTGGCACATTGTAGACATAAAAGGGTAAAAGTGTAAAGATTCCAGCTACTGTAAACCCAGCTCTTGAATATCGGTCGATATAATTCAGGAATAAGTGGTGGAAGTGAACAATTGTGTAAGGAAAAGGGATTAATTACCCTTGCCGCTTAATAGTTGCAAAAACTGTTTCTATAGAGGCTCCGTGTCAAACTTTATGAAGCTGTTTCAAGTGCTCCATGCTTTTTTCCCTTGATTTCATTTCTTTATCCAAGGAAACAGAAACTGAAATGTTTTTGTGATGAGGAAAGGGAGTTACATGTTTCCCCGACTTTTGAAACCATAATGTCACATACCCTGCTTTGGGGAGGCCTGTTTTTCCCCAATAGTATACAGCTTGGGTTGAATGTCAGGTTAATTTTAAAGAGTGTAGACATAAAGTTTGAGTCTAAATTTGGTATTGCCCAGGTTCACCTAATTTAATCCTCTGTACCCCCTGCTACGCCCGACTGTAATGCATGGATCTGAAACTGGATTGCTGCTGAGAATCGGGAAGGTGTGCAAACTAGGGCCAGGGGGTCTGAACCCAGACTACCCCCAGTTCAAATCACTCACCCCATCTCTTCCAAGTTACCACCATTGCAACTGAACTGGTTCTTTTCCAGAATGCTGGTTGTATTAAGTGATTATACAAGGTCAAAACTTGAAAACGTGAAACGTGTCAAGGTAACTGTGCAGAAGTACATGTAAACAACTGTAATGTTAGCTTAAAAGTGAACTTGAGTATGTGAAACCAAACATTAAACATGTAGCGACATGACCCAACTGCTGCTGCAACCGCTGCAAGTTTCTCCAACTCGATACTTTTTTTTTAATAACAAGCCTGCCAAATAATGGCATATAATAACAACTGCACACTCGTAATTGCAGAATTAAGGCAGTTTAAGTACACATGGGGAACGATTTTCAAAAGATTTTCTCCATAGGAGCAAACTGGGAGAAATCCATTTGAAAATAGGGACCCTGGTGTATACTTGCGAGGGATTACAACACCTATGGAGCCAGTGGGACCTTTTGTTTTCAGAGGGACCCCCGGTTAATAGCGTCTGCAGCCTAATAGTGCACATATCAGGGATAATACTAAGGGTCATGGGTTATCTGCTCACTCGTATTGTATAAACGGTAATACAGTAGTCATTACACTTAGATTTTATTATATTAATAGTGGTGGAGTAGCACCCCCCAAAAAAAAGCTTCCAAGTCAGAAGAACCCCTTCAGAGGGAGTTTAGACTGATAAAATTGGAAATATCTTCAGAAGACCCATGGTTGGGTGCCGATGTCGACTGAGAAACTGTATATAGGACGGCAAAAAATGCAGTGCTAGAGCAACTAAAAGACAAGAGGAACGATTTTGTTCATTATGAGATTGTGTGTGGGGAGGTGGGCTAGAAAGGCGCTTAAAGAAACTATGCAACGAAAAATTATTTTCCAAAAATGCTAGTTTCAGCTAGAAGCAAAAGGCAGCTACTTTGTCTTAAATGTCACCATGTAAACTTCACGAGACATCAGGTATACTGCAGGTAAATTTCAGTATCAGGTACACTGAAACCTGAAGTAATATGTGCCCCACCCCACCTCCATGTGCACTTCTTTTCCTCTCAATAACACTTCCTTTTGTACCCTATAGGCTCACAGGATGGAACTGTTTAACATTTTAAATTATATATACAGCAGGCTTTTGCTATGCTGTCCACATGTCTAGGCAGGAACTTGATTTATGTGTCCCCCTTGTATTATTCTGTTACATCACACAAATGATGCGATTACATTGTGGCTAGGGATTTCAGCAGCATACGGAATGTGATCAAGCTGAAATATATCTTTACAGTTTAAACCGCACAGTATATTTTTAACTATTGGCTTTCTTGAGCAACATTTAAATATACGGTTGGTGATCCAATTGCACATGCAAAGAGGTGATTATGGAGCACAGGTTTCAAGTACACATCTCATTGGGGTTACAGATAGTGCGAGTGTACTAACATACTAATAATTTTTTCTGCAAATTGGAAGGGGGGGTGGACCAGGCAGACACAATGCATGAAATGTAAACATACCATCAACGTGTAAAACCTCATGAGTCACATCTTCAAATGCCATATTGTCGCTCACTCCACAACCACTCTCACCACTTTCAATTACAATAGATGGTGTAGAGGTTGGTCTGGTGCCTAGTATATGGTCTAATTCCTCGTAGAAAGGACAAGTAACCCGACAAGATCCTGACTTTCGATTGTTGTCTTTCACCTTATGAAACCTCACTTTCAGTTGTTTTATTTTTTCACGACACTGTTTGGCGCTGTGATCATGTCCGCGAGAAATAAGATGAACTGATATTTGTTCATATATTTTAGTATTACAAGTAAAATTATTTAACTGGACTTGTACAGCTTCTAGAGACCAATAATCAATTAAAAGCTTGGTTGCCTCCTCTGACCAGCTGGCTGCCCAATCAGTCATTCTTCTTAAACTTAAATGAGCTCTCCTCAGATGACAACAACAACAGCAGGTCTCTTCAAAATAGCCGCGCTTTGCACTTCCGGGGTGACGAGAAGCAATGCATCATGGAATTTCAAGTCATGTGATGGAAACTGGAGGACCATGTTAAGAACTACCTGGGTTTAAGCAGACACATTCAAAATGATAAACCGTGCTACAATTAAACCATTTTCAAAACCGTGCTATAGACTAGGTATTTCTCAGGGTTATAAAATGGTTTTTAAACACGATTTACACCACTGCACAGTGTGTCTGCAAAGAGGTTTCCACAGTTTTTAAAATGTTTTTAGCACTTAAAATGTTTTTAAACCACCAGTGTGTCCAGGGCCAGACAGGCTTGCCCTGTGAGATTGTTCCTAATTCTATAGGCCAGATCTAGTCTAGCATTCACTGCTTTGCAAGTCTTTGTAATGTATAACTGTAAAAAATGTACAATTGGAAATCAAGGGAGGGATCTTGGGTAATGCCAAGATAGTGAAAGGCCGGAACTACTTTAAGCAGGGTACCATTTTTGCACCTTAATTTTGAGGGAGAGCAGAATAGCATTGCCTATGTTTTATCTGCATTAAGTAACAGTTTGTTATGCATTAGCCATGCTTGTACAGCCTGCCGATCATGGGAAAACATGCTATTTATGGTACAGGTTTTGTTAGTGCTAAGAGCATGAGATCATTTGCATATGGTATAGGTGTACTGAACTTGAGGCATTCATGTATATTGTTGATGTGTAAAGAAAACAGTTGCAGCCCTAACATGGAGCCTTGAGGGAGTCCAACGACAGTTTCTGCAGTTGCTGAGAAAGTTGTGCCCAATTTTACCTGTTGTTGCCTGTGCTGAAGGTAGCTAGTGAACCAGTTGAGGACAGGAGGTGCCAATCTAAGGTCTTTGAATTTGGTGAAGCAACAAGTAAGCGACAAAGTCAAAGGCCTTGGTTAAATCAATAAACGAGCAAAGGTAACTAAAAAAAAGACATAAAGGCAATACACAAATGTAATAAAACAACTTATAAAATGAGCTACAGAAATCCAGAATCCTGATTGGCTGAAAGCCTGTTTCAGCCATGTCCTTATCAAGATGTATACTGCCAACTGGCACTAATTGTGCCAACCTGAGCCTCATGACAGTCAAGTATCAGTGTCCCCAATGTCCTCATCTTCATACAGCAACAATGTCACCAACCTAATTGTACTTCAGGAGACCCATTTATATAGTGCGGAACACCAGAAGCTTTGTAAACTAGGCTTTGGCCAGATAGTACAATCTGCATAAATCTGTAGATGCAGGGGGCCGTGATTTTAAGTCTGAAAAATTACCCATTCCGAACAACATCAACATACTGTACAGTGACTATGAAGGCAGACTGACCCTTCTTACAGGCACCCTTTATAAGAAGCCATTAATAGGGGGAAGTGTATGTATTCCTCTGGGCAATGATATCTCTGCCATTCAGAAACACGATGATAGTATATTAGGGCAGCAGTCAGGAACTCTTTTCTTAGGTGGGGACTTCAACTGTCAAATGAACCAGTCATTGGACTCAAGTAGCTCCAAACCATCAAAGCAACTAAAAAGTTTCAAGCACACACCAAACCCCTTAGAGGAATGCAGAAATAATGCAAAACAGGAATATCTCATAAAGAAATTTATTAATTCATATCAACAACTGGACAGACAAACAGGACCTCACCTGACATGTTTCGGACCTCCAAACAGTCCTTTCTCAAAGGCTGAGGTAGCAAATGAAAGCAGGATCATTTATACAATAGATTAAAATCACATGTCAAATAGCCCCTTGATTGAACACAGCATGTGATTGGTCAAATTTAATTCAGGTTGGGGAAAAATATCTAAATAGAACAGTTAACCCCTTCAATAGCTGCAGTATACGAGGACTACTAGTGGAAGAAAAACCTGTACAAATCTGTACACCAAATCAAAATTTGAAATCATGCCATGTATGTACATATGTGTGTATATATATATATATATTAGAGGCAAAAAACTCCATTTAATGCATTAGTTAGGGTTGTTCCACAATGACAAAAGTGAGAAAATTCGCTGTTAGGGTTGAAAACCCCCCTTGGACCCCCTGCCCACCCCCCGAACTGGCATTGGGGTGTGCATTGGGGTCGTCAGCCCTAACTCTCCCCATCACATGTGTAAAGAAGCAGAAGTATAGGAGAAATCAGGGGTGAGAGTTAGGACCCGGCTGACCCCAATGCACACCTCAATGCAGTTGAAAGGTAACAGAAAATGAAAGTTTTCAACCTAACTGGCAATTCTCTTTTATTAAGCTGTCAACTAACTATCGATAAGCTGAGATTTGCCTCTAATTCCTTCTTTTGAGAATGATAACGAGAAATAGTGAATGTAATGCAGCGGGGCCCCGCGCTCCCGCCACGTGATGTCTTGAGGCATAGTAACAGGAACAGCAATGCAAACAGAAGCGCTAACAGTGGCACACATGGTAATGCAAGCGCAAATGAGAACAGAAAGGGTAACGCACACGGTGGCATAGATGGGAACGGTCTGCCACATGATGTGTTGTCACATAGTAACATGGTGGTTGCAAACAGAAATTTCAATTGGCATGGTGACACAAACTAAAACAGAAAGAGAAACAGTACTGTAGACACAAATTGCAAAAAATAAAAGAAACGCTAGCGCAAATGAAAACGCAAAGGATAACGCACATGGTGGCGCAGACGTCAATGGTAAGTGAAACGGGTACGGATCCGCAAGCGGAAAGGGCAACAGTAACAGTAATGTAAGCGCACAGGCTGGTTTTCCCCAAAACCTGCATTGAGAAAGACAGTAAGTACAAATAATGTATGCAAAATAATGAGTATCGGCGCAGAAAATGAGATCTTGGAATACTAAATACATTATATCTCAAGAACCGTACGAAGTAGAAAAAACATTTAAAAGTCATATTATTTACAACTGTCCTGGCTAATTTGAATCTTTGGGGCTAAGAATTTTTCTGACGAAAAGTCCGCATCTCACACCGTTTCCGAGATACGGACCCTGAAAGGTGCGGCGAACGCAGTAATGTTATCCTATGGGAAAAAAAGAAAAGTTCGGAGTGCCATAACTTTGCCTCCCTGTAATGTTTTTTCACCAAACTACTGAAAGGCACATCTGTGGGCTGTTGGCTGTCTTCCCTCAAAATTTCAGGAAAAAAGACCAAACCGTTATTTTGCAGCAGGGCTCCAAATGATTTCTGTTAAGTGTCGGGCGCCGTAATGTTATCCTATGGGAAAAAACGTCAATTTTGGAGTGCTGTAACTTTGCCGCCATGTGATATTTTTTCATCAAACTACTGAAAGACACATCTGAGTACTGTTGGCTGTCTTCCCTCCAAATTTCAGGAAAAAAGACCAAACCGTTATTTTGCAGCAGGGTGCCAAAGGATTCCTGTAATGCTTCGGGCGCCGTAATGTTATCCTATGGGAAAAACTGTCAACTTTGGAGTGCCATAACTTTGCCGCCATGTAATATTTTTCAATACAACACTGAAAGGCACATCTGTGAGATGTTGGCTGCGTTCCTCAAATTTCATCCAAAACTCCCAACGGTTATTTTGCAGTGCAGTGCCAAAGAATTGCTGTCATTTTCCCACAGACTAGAAAATTACTGTCGCACTTAATAAAAGCTGCAAAATTTGCATCACTTTCGTGAGCATGAAAGCACTATAGTGCTTTTCCAGAAATTTGAAAAATATTTCTGGGATGTTTCCAAAATAAAGACATGGCAAGCATCCTCAGGGCCCGACTAGGTGAATACAAAAAAATTAGGTTGCTAGAGGTCCCAAATTTAAATGCCAACCATTTTTCTGATCACCAACTGAAACAAAATGGCTGATTTGTGAAAGTAACAGGCCCATTTGAGAAAGTAAAATGCATTTAAGTAAAGTGTTGAACTTTTGTTAACTTTTCCCATTGACTTATAATGGGAAACTGTTTTTTGAATAACTTTTGAACCATTTAATATTTTTTCATGAAATCTTTGAAAGGCACATCGGGGACCCTGGCTGCACGTTCCCTGAAGATTTTGGGCTGGTCACACAAACCGTACGACCTGTAGGCACGACCACAGAATTCCAGAAAAGCGTAAATGCGTGCACAGATCACACTTAATAACTCCACAGCCGTATATCCGACCAGTAAGAAACTCGGTAGATCCCAAGGCCTATGGTTCTTGATCATAAATTCCAAATTTCAGGCAAATCCATCAAACGGTTGCAAAGTTATTATTATGGCTCTTCAACCCTAACTATGGTAGCACTACTGCTACCATAATATATATATATATATATATATATATATATATATATATATGAATATCTAAAACACTATCTAATATTTCATGTGATCAGAATTGATTCCAAATGATAAAACATTCTAAGAAATAATCGGGGGGGGAGAGAATGGGGAGGAATGTAAAAAATAAAAATAATAACACCAATTAAAAGGAAACAAAAAATGAGGAACAGGAAAATGGGGGAAAGGGGACAAATATACAAACTTTTTCTTCTTAAATAAATTAGGCACAAATACTGCTCTAATTACTAAAGTGAACATATTCAGATATTCAAACACCTAAGACTAAAGTGCCAATATTACTTCTTTCACACACGCTATTGTATTGGTGCAAATCCATCAAAATACTTTATTTGCCAGAAATATAGAGTTAAGAGCTTGACACAGAACAATATGACCTTTTCTCCTAAATGGGTCACTGTATTCAGGACTTTTGAGACCATGGGTGAACTGATCTATCTCCTCCTCTTTATTTTGAGGTATAGTCACACATCCAGTTGTGTGTTCAGATCTGGAGCCACATTGGCCTTTAATGTCAAGATCCAAAAATGTTCCCTGATTAAGACAAGATTGTCAAAGTCCTCACCCCTTGGGTTATGACATACTTTGTCAATCACAACAAAGCTAAATCTGTGTGAAGTATTGGGATCATTACTGGCTATGTGTGTCGTGGCATTTCCTTCTAGGTTGCTTGAAAGGACAGAGCAAAGAACCTTACCAGAGCAAGGGAAAGGATTAAGACTTCTTTTGGCCAGGCAGATTTACTGTGCGTTATTTTATTTTGTATTCACAGGGATTGTTAATGTGTGTTGCTAACATTTTATTGCTCTATTTTTCTCTGATTCAAATTGTTGCTGCTGGGTATACCTCCTGCTGCATCATTACAAGGTGTGCCTACAGGTGTGTGCTAACAGATTACTGCTGTAATCTTCTGATTCAAATTGTCTTTTGCAAGGTATACCTTCTGTTACTGCTTTATTTTTCTCTGTAGCAAAGTGTTTCTTACAGGGTATATCTTCTGTGAAATTATTATAGGTGGCACTTCACAGGTTTTACAGTTTTATCTCTCATTAGGATAAGCTTTAGGTAAGGGTAAGATAAGGATTACTGCATTTGTTGCTGACTGATTATTTCTGCTCTTACCACCTTGTCTCTTTCGTCCGTGGTTCTTCTTTTTCAGCAGGGGAAGGGCACAGCCACCCAACCACCCCACACTACACTCCTTTTATAGGGTAGCTCAGTCGTGATATTTCCTGTGGCAAAGCAGGAAGGGGTGGATCAGTGGGGTATCCACACAGTGACCTCATTTAAAGGGACACTAGTAATTTAACTTGTTATAACAAGTTATACAAAAACAAACAAACATAATGCAAAATCAAACTTATGCTTTCATTGTCTTCCTTCTAATTACTCTGACCAGGTTATAAATGCAGCAACTTATCTGGAATGGATATCATTAACTTCAGGCACTGTGGAACACTTTTCAGAAGGGCAGTTTTACAGGATTTAGGACACCGTCCTACATGATGGGCCATTGGAGATCTTAGGGCTCAGCTCCAGGCAGCATGGGCAGAGATTGTGAGCCTCAAATTTCATATTCAAGAGGAAATATATTATAAGAACCACCCACCATTTCCTCAACATCCAACAGAAGCACCTCGACCGCAGAGGGTAATTGGTCCGGGAGGTTGGCAGGTGGTTAGGAGGGGCAAATCGGGTGCCCCATCACTCGGTGCTCTCCAACATATTACCTCCACAAACCATATAAAAACTACAAACAGGTATCTGCCTCTATCCGCAAAATCAAACAAAGGGGCAGAGGACACTACAGAGCAGGACATTGCAGCACAGGAGCTAGTACAACAAAACTTGCCCAAAACAGGAACCAAAACAAAAAAAGCAAAAAGGAAATCCAAAAAACTTCTGATCATAGGAGACCCCATGATTTGGGGAGTTGATACCTATCTCCAGCCAGGGGTAATGGTCAGATTACCAGGTACATGTCTCCCAGGCACATCAGCATGGAGAGACACTGACCGCATTGTTAAAATTGTTCAGGAAGCAGGAGAAAACATTGACGTCCTGGTACACATAGGGACTAATGATCTCGCCAGCCAGTCAGTTGTGGAGACCAAGGAACACCTGACCAGGCTGGGTGACAAACTATCATCCATTTCATCCAGCATCTCCTTCTCTGAGATCCTGCCAGTCTGGGAGAGAGGAGCAGATGGACAGAAGATCAGAGAAGGGGAGATAGGGGAGCTAAACATGTGGCTCAAGTGCTGGTGCCAGGAAAAAGGACACAAATTTGTAGGGAACTGGCAAAAGTTTTGGGAGCGAAAGTTCTTTAAATTTGATGGACTGCATCTGACTAAGGAGGGCATCAGTGCATTGGGGCAGAAGTTTGACATCTTTGCAGAATATTTAAACTAGCAAATGGGGAGAGGGGTGCAGCATCCCATACGTCGAATGGGAAGAACACCCCTTCCCCTCAGCTAGTGGTCAAACAGGAGTTCAGCATGTTTGCAGTTCATTTGCATCACCAGGTAAGGAAAAAGGTCCAGCTTTCCATACGACGAGCAGGGGAAATGCCAGACCTCACCCAACAACTAACACACCGAAATCTGGCCAATGGAAAATCATGTATAAATGCTCGCAGTCTGGGAAACAAGATCCCAGACCTGCAGGCAATAATGACAGAGGCTAAACTGGACATAGTAGCAATTAGCGAGACATGGTTTACCAGTAACCACACTTGAGAGACTTTAGTACCTGGCTATGTACTGTTCAGAAGAGACTAATGTGCACAAAGGGGGGTGGGGGTGGAGTGGCCCT
Organism: Neoceratodus forsteri; assembly: GCA_016271365.2. Taxonomy (NCBI): domain Eukaryota; kingdom Metazoa; phylum Chordata; order Ceratodontiformes; family Ceratodontidae; genus Neoceratodus; species Neoceratodus forsteri. The sequence continues at coordinate 1,394,456,836 of CM028129.1, read as the reverse complement.
GTTTGTTAATGAAAATATCAAAGCTACAGAAATTCAGAATGTACATAAGGAGCCAGAAGAACTGTGGGTCACCCTGGAAACAGAAAATGGGACAGCCATAAGAACTGGGGTTGTCTATAGGCCCCCAGACCAGAGAGAGGACATAGACACATTACTGTTAGAAGATATATAAAACTAACAGCTAAAGGGGAGGTTCTGATAATGGGAGACTTCAACATGCCAGATACAGACTGGTCAATATCAGCAGGAACATCTGCCAAAACTAGACACATGATGGATTCCCTACAGGGGGGAGGCCTCATACAACTGGTACAACAACCCACAAGAGACAGGGCTATCCTAGATCTAGTACTGACTAACAGGGAAAGGATCACAGATCTCCAGGTACAAGGTCACCTGGGGGCCAGTGACCATCACATGGTATGGTTCAATTTGGCCACTACAACTAAATCATCCCATTCAAGGCAAAATATGGGACTTCAGAGGAGCTGACTTTGATAAGATGGCCAACAGAGTTAAGCTAGCCCTGGCAAAAGAAATACAGGTGAGGGGTACAGGCAAAGTGAGCAAGCATTAAGGATGCAATACTTGAAGCAACATCCCATTGTGTTAGAGAGAAAAGGAAGTGCAAAAGAAGAAGGAAACCACTTTGGTTCTCAAAAAACAGTAGCAAAAAAGGTCAGAGCCAAAAGGCTGGTCTTCAGGAAATATAAGGGAACACAGTGGGATGAAGATAGGGAGGCATACCAAACTTCCCTAAGGGAAGCAGGGAAGGCAGCAAGGCAGGCAAAGGCCAAAACCGAGGAAAAACTAACACAAACAGTAAAAGAAGGTGACAAGACTTTCTATAGATACATTAGTGAAAGGAGAAAGTCCAGAGGGAGTATTGCTAAGATCAAAGGAGATAAGGGGGAGTGTGAGGAGGAGGACCATATAAAAGCATCTATCCTAAATAGATACTTCTGCTCAGTATTTACTGAAGAGTAGGTAGGGCAGGGCCCACAGCTCAGCACCATGGACACAGGGGGGAGGGAGGTGAGCACTAATCCCTTCACAAAAGAAAGGGTCCTACAAGAGCTTGATAAGCTCAGGGTGGAAAAGGCAATGGGACCTGATGGCATACATCCCAGGGTACTAAAGGAGCTAAGGGTGGAACTAGCAGAGCCATTATCAGAATTGTTTAGTGAGTCTCTGAGCACAAGATAGGTCCTAAAAGACTGGAGAAGGGCATATGTGATCCCGCTCCACAACAGTGGTAGCAGGGAGGAGGCAGGGAACTACAGACCAGTCAGTCCTACCTCAGTAGTGGGCAAGATTATGGAGACACTCCTTAAGGAAAGGATAGTGCAACACCTGGAATCCATAGGAGCACAGGATCCAAGACAGCATGGGTATACCAAAGGAAGGTCATGTCAAACTAATCTCATAGATTTCTTTGACTGGGTAACCAGAGTGGTGGACCAAGGGGGAGCAGTTGATGTCACCTACCTTGACTTCAGCAAATCTTTCAATACTGTTCCACATAGAAGATTGATTAATAAGCTGGGTAGGCTCGGGGTGGGCCAGAAGTTGGTCAACTGGGTGGCAAACTGGTTGATGGGCAGAAAACAAAGAGTGGTGGTAAACAGTATACAGTCAGAAGAGATGCAAGTCACAACTGGGGTACCTCAGGGATCAGTCCTTGGGCCAGTCCTCTTCAATATCTTTATCAGTGACATTGCAGATGGACTGAAGGGTAACATTTGTCTGCAGATGACACCAAGATCTACAACAGAGTAGATGATCCAGATGGGATGGGCAGAATGAGAAGAGATCTGGATAAACTAGCAAAATGGTTGAAAGAATGGTAACTGGGGTTTAATGCAAAGAAGTGCAAGATCATGCACATAGGGAAGAGAAACCCTGAAGCCACCAATAGGCTGGGAGGGGAGTTGCTGGCAGTCACAAGGGAAGAAAGAGACTTGGGCATCATCATCACCGATGACCTGAAATCATCCAAGCAGACCACTAAATCAGTAGGTAAGGCTAGGGGGATGTTAGGGTGTATTAGTAGGAGTATCACGAGTTGGAAAAGGGAGGTAATAATCCTCTTTACAAGATACTGGTTAGGCCCCATCTGGAGTACTGCATGCAGTGCTGGAGGCCACACCTTCACAAGGACATTAACTAAATTGAGGCAGTGCAGAGAAGGGCAACCAAAATGGTGCAGGGACTGCATCAGAAAACATATGAGGACAGATGAATGGAGCTCAATATGTATACCCTAGAGCAAAGGAGGGAGAGATGTGATATTATCAAAACATTCAAACACCTTAAGGGCATTAACAAGGTGAAAGAGTCTAACATGTTTCAATATGAGACAAGCATTTGTCAATGCCGAATGTTGATTGCGTTGGTCCGTTGAGTTTGCTCAGTGCCCCTCTGTCACTCGTTCATTCTGTTTCTCCTGGTGCTGAAGGCTACCCTTTTGCACTGGGCTCCTGCCTCTGTTGGCAGCTTTTTCTGCCCACAAAGAAATCTACGGCAGTCCTGACACAGGTCCGTTGAGTTTGCTCACTCCCCCTCTCTTACTCGTTTGCTCCATTTCTGCTGGTACTGCAGGCTGGCCTTTTGTACTGGGCTCCTGCCTGCATTGGCACCTTTTTCTGTCCACAAAGAAATCTGAAGCTGTCCCGACAGAGCTCCGTTGAGGTGGATCACTCCCCCTTTATCACACGCTCATTCTGTTTCTCCTGGTGCTGCAGGCTACCCTTTTGCACTGGGCTCCTGCTTCTGTTGGTGGCTTTTTCTGCCCACAAAGAAATCTGCAGCAGTCCTGACAGAGGTCCATTGAGTTTATTCACTCCCCCTCTCTCACTCATTCGCTCCATTTCTGCCAGCACTGCAGGCTGGCCTTTTGTACTGGGCTCCTGTCTGCATTGCCACCTTGTTCTGCCCACAAAGAAACTGCAGCAGTCACGATAGAGCTCCGTTGAGCTCGCTCAGTGCCCCTCTCTCACTCGCTCGGTGTGTCTCTCCTGGTGCTGCAGGCTGTCCTTTTGTACTGGGCTTCTGCCTGAGTTGGCACCTTTTTTCTGCCCACAAAGAAATCTGCAGCTGTCCAAACAGAGCTCCGGCGAGGTCGCTCACTCCCCCTGTCTCACTCGTTCATTCTGTTTCTCCTGGTGCTGCAGGCTGCCCTTTTGTAGTGGGCTCCTGCCTCTGGTGGCACCTTTTTCTGCCCACAAAGAAATCTGCAGCAGTTCTGACAGAGCTCTGTTTACCTCGCTCACTCCCCCTCTCTCACTCGCTCTTTCCGTTTCTGCCAGCGCTGCAGGCTACCCTTTTGTACTGGGCTCTTACCTGCGTTGCCGCCTTCTCCTGCCCACAAAGAAATCTGCAGCAGTCCTGACAGAGCTCCATTGACCTCACTCACTCCCCTCTCTCACGCGCTCATTCTGTTTCTCCCACCACTGCAGGCTGCCCTTTTGTACTGGGCTCCTGCATGCATTGCTGCATTTTTCTGCCCACAAAGAAATCCACAGCACTCCCAACAGAGCTCCGTTGAGCTCACCCACTCCCCCTCCCTCACTCACTCATTCTGTGTGTCCCGCTTCTGCAGGCTGCCCTTTTGTACTGGGCTTCTGCCTGCGTTGGCGGCTTTTTCTGGCCACAAAGAAATCTGCAGCAGTCCCAACACAGCTCTATTGAGCTCACTCACTCCCCCTCTCTCACTTGCTCAGTGTGTTTTTCCCAACGGTGCAAGCTTCCTTTTTGTACAGGGCTTCTGCCTGCGTTGGCTCCTTTTTCTCCCCACAAAGAAATCCGCAGCACTCCCAACAGAGCTCAGTTGAGCTCACTCACTCCCCCTCCCTCACTCGCTCATTCTGCGTCTCCCGCTGCTGCAGGCTGCCCTTTTGTATTGGGCTTCTGCCTGCATTGGCACCTTTTTCTGCCCACAAAGAAATCTACAACTGTGCTGACAGAACTCCATTGAGGTCGCTCACTCCCCCTGTCTCACTCGCTCATTCTGTTCCTCCTGGTGCTGCAGGCTGCCCCTTTGTAGTGGTCTCCTACCTCTGTTGGTGTCTTTTTCTGCCCACAAAGAAATCTGCAGCAGTCCCAACAGAGCTCCTTTGAGCTCACTCACTCCCCCTCTCTCACTCACTCGGTTCGTTTCTGCCCGCGTTGCAGGCTGCCCTTTTGCACTGCGTGCATTACTGCTTTTTTCTGCCTACAAAGAAATCCACAACGCTCCCAACAGAGCTCAGTTGAGCTCGGTTACTCTTCCCCTCTCTAACTCGCTCGATCCTAATGTGTTCCAAACACTGATTTTCGACAGTGACTGCGGTATTGTGCACCAGAAGCCATAGGTGCTGGAACTAGGGGTGCTGTGGGTGTGGCATCACCCCCTTGCTTGAAGTACAATTCCCTATGACTTCCTGTACAGTTTTTGTTCAATGATTTTCAATACCCCAACTATAAAAATTGTTCCAGTGCCTCTGCCAGAAGCGCGAAAACACATTTCAGCCAGGATGTGAAAAATGACAGCTGTACTGCTCATAAGGAGCTGTGAAAAAATGCCAGTGTTGAAAATCTGGCGTGAAAATATTACTAATTTGCGAAGTTACAAGGGTGTGTGGAAACTGCACAACACACGCTCATAACACAGTCATTTTATGGAGTTTCATCACAAAATTTTCAACATAGGCATTTTAGGACCTCTGCTCATGAACAGTGTCAGTGTGATTTTCTTAATGTGTCCCGAACACTGATTTCCCACAGTGACCCTGCTATTGTGCGCCAGAAGACGGAAAACGCATTTCAGCCAGGATGTGAAAAATGACAGCTACACTCTTCATAAGGAGGTGTGGAAAATGGCAATGTTAAAAATCTGGAGTGAAAATATTGCAAAGTGCGAAGGTACAAAGCGTGCGCATGCGGGAAACTGTGCAACGCACACTCGTAACACATACTCATTTTATGGACTTTCCTCACCAAATTTTCAACGCAGGCATTTTAGGACCTCTGCCAATGAACAGTGGCACTGTCATTTTCATAATGTGTCCCAAACATGGATTTTCCACACTGACTGCGCTATTCTGCGCCGGAACTGCGAAAACATATTTTGGCCAGGATGTGAAAAATGACAGCTGTACTGTTCAGAAGAATGGCAATGTTGAAAACCTGGAGTGAAAATATTATTAACTTGCGAAGTTACGGGCGTGTGTGCAAACTGCGCAATGCATGCTCGTAACACAGTCATTTTACGGAGTATCATCACCAAATTTTCAACATAGGCATTTTAGGACCTCTGCTCATGAACAGTGTCACTGTCATTTTCTTAATCTGTCCCAAACACTGATTTCCCACAGCAACTGCACTATTTTGCGCCGAAAGAGCGAGAACAAATTTCGGCCAGGATGTGAAAAATGACAGCTGTGCTGTTCACAAGGAGGTGTGAAAAAATGCTAATGTTGAAAATCTGGTGTGAAAATATTGCAAATTCACGAAGTTACAAGCATGCGTAGCAACTGCGCAATGCATGGCACTGTCATTTCATTAATCAGTCCTGAAAGGGGATTCCGCACAGTGAACGCGAAATCACCATGTTGAAAATGTGGTGCCAAAATAACAAAAAATGCCTGTGATATGCATCAAATTTGGAAAAACCCTATTTATTCCATTATACAGCTTACTGGCATTTCCTCAGTTCACGGTCGGCTTTGAAGAGTGCAGACATGTTCTCGGTCTACCGAAGATCGTCGCGCCAGACTCTGGAGGTAAGTATGGGGTGAAGGGGTGTGTGGGGAGGCAGGGTGCACAGTGGGTGGGCACGGGTTGTGGGAGGGAGCAGGAAGACTGCGAGGGACCGTTTCTTTTACCACAGGTTAAAAAAAGGAAAACATTGAGGGACTTTTTTTTTACAGAGGCATGTTGCATGCTGGGGTGGGCTCCCAGTGTGCCAATGGAGAGGTTTTTTTGGGGAGGCAGCTGTAGCTGACGGGGACTGGGCACCGCCATCGGCACAAAAGGAGGGGTGCAAGAGCTAAGAGGGATTGGGCACCCTTTCGGCACAAATCTACTGGGTGTTTCTGGGGGGGGGATTATGCAGACGCGGAGTGGGTTCCCTTATCAGCACATGAAACTGGGAAGGCAGGACATAATGCCGATGGGGACAGCAACATCAAAGTACAGGGCATGGGCACTGAAGCCGACAGGGATTGGGGTCCCTGTTGGCAAACATACACTGTTGTGGGGGGGCACATGCGGCCAAGAAGGATTGGGCACCCCCTTGGCACTGGGGGTTCATAATATTGATTGTGAACATGGTGGCAAACCACCACCATGTTCACAAACAATATTACACTTGCCAATGCTCTGCCCAGCAATGATGGGTCGCTCCCTCATTGCAGCGAATGGCTGATGCTGCAATGATGAGGCAGCCCGTGATTGCAGCAGCTGAAATGTTTCAAGGTGGTGGCACGCTGGCAGAACTAGTGTCAGTAGCAGCGTGCCACGGCATTGGGGAAAGTGGGCAAAGCCTTTAAAGGCTGTGGGGGCATTGGCCACAACAGTGCCGCACCTCCATAACCTGCTTCTGGAAAGCTGCCGCAATATGTTTCTTGCACATGTGCACAATCAAGATAAAAAATAGCAGGACAAGAGAACACAGCATGAGATTAGAGGGAGGCTGATTAAAGGGTAATGTGAGGAAGTTATTTTGCACAGAAAGGGTGGTGGATGCATGGAATGGACTACATCAGGAAATGGTGGATATGACTACAGTGCAGGGCTTCAAACAGGCATGGGGTAGGCATAAGGGAGCAATACAGATGAGTATGAATAGATAGGCCATTGACAGAGCAAAGGCCGAATGCACATTTATGAGGTAGAAAAAGAAATGGGCAGACTGGATGGGTCTTGCGGTCCTTATCTGCCGTCAACTTCTATATTTCTATGTTTCTATAAGTCATATCCTTATTACCAGTCAGGAAGTCAGGAATTATTTTCTTAGGTGGGGACTTCAACTGTCAGATGAACCTGTCATTGGACTCTAGTAACCCTAAACCATCCCCATCCACCTCGGATCAAAAGCGTCTTCAGAGAGTGATACAAGAACTAGTGTTAACTGATGTCTGGTGAATCCTACATTCTTGGGGTAGATGCTGCACATTTTATTCTAACTCCTATCACCCATATTCCAGATTAGACTACTTTTCATCACCTCAGAATATATAGAATAGGTGGCAGATACCCAAATAGACTCCATTCTATCATCTGACCACATTCTGATTTCCCTCACTTTACTAACACTAGCCATGAAAAATATTTTAATCCCTCCTTACAAAGAGATCCAGTCAATTCTGAAAGGTTCATACCCCCAAATTATGTGGGGAAGTAGGACCCTGGGATCTCCTCCACAGTACTGTGGGACTCTGTCAAGAAACTGCTTCAGTGGAAAATCACAGCATATGCCTCTCAAATGAAAAAAAGCAAAGGGAGGAACACTTGCAACTGCTGCAGGAAAAACTTCAGGTTCTGCAAATGGCACATACGCAGGAAGACCTAATGATAAACAGAAACATGGAATGTGTTGGCAGAAAAGGACCAGTAGGGTCATCTAGTCTGCCCTGTTTTCCCAGCCTATTATTACACCCTAGACCACATTTGGTTACAGGTTTCCCCCTTCTCCCTATCTTTACTTATTATACCCATTTGCCAATCCCATGCCAATCTAATGCATGTTTGAAGCTCCCCACTGTCTTCATCCCACCACCTCTTCTGGCACCTCCAATGGTCACTTCTCATCATGATTCCCTCTCACATGTGGCACCCAATAGGTGTGTCCCCTGTGCCTGTGCCCATTTGCAATGCATGCATAACCCCTGGCATACTTTCTCCACCAAGCAGCAATGGTCAAAGGGATAGTGGTAGATGGACAAACACACAAAGTCGCATATTATGCAGATGATTAACTACTATACATAACTAGCCTGGAACAGTCTCTCCCAGCTCTCTTGAAGTGCCTAGGTATTATGATGGACTTGTCAGGGTATTAGTTAAGTGTAGATAAGACAGAAGTCCTTCAAATTCACTACAGGCTGAAACTGGTGACGAAGGGTAGATACCCATTCAAATGGGGTAGACCTTGTATTAAGTGTTTAGGGGACCACATCAGAGCAGATCTCACCAGTCTCTGTCAACACAACTTCCTCAGACTAGGGCAAGGAGCTCACCCTTGCTATTGACCATACTTCCCCAGTTCCTCTATTTATTTCAGTCCCTGTCACTTCTGCCAGAGCAGAAGGAAATCAAAGATGGAACAATTTAATATCCCATGTTCTATGAGGAGGGGGGTGGGCCTGTATCATTTATAAAAAACTTAAATTACCAAAGTTAAGGAGATAGCGCTCCTGGACCTATTTCTTTATGCACAGGTGGCCATTCTTAAACAAGTTCTGATCTGGACACAGTTATCACCACTCCTCAAGTGGGGAGACATGAAAGTAAGCATGATACTGTCACTTTAAGAAGCTCAATTGTTAGAGACCAAGGATAATACAACATTTGTAAGGCCAGAAGGTTCACTCGCTTCTGGGCTGTTAATTTCCTAGCATCACATACTTTCTTTGACACAATGCCAGCCTACAGCCAAGTGGATCCTTGTACCATAGGGTAAATATGGGCTTAACTCACACATTTAAATTTTATGATAATGGTAAGTTTAAAACTTTTGACCAGCTTGTTACGGAATTCTAACCTTACTGTGGATGATTTAAAGTTCTCTTCACTGATTGACTTTATATGAAATACCATGAGGGTGTCCAGGCCAGTACACTTTATCTTGGACTATTACCAAGCCCTGATAGGGGGACAGCAGATTGACAGGGGTTGGCAAAGCAGCAGCCCTGTCACTACACCAGCTCTCGGAAGCATCTCCCCACAACTCAGCCTGAGGCCTTTGATCAAGTTTCCACAGAAACCACAGGAAAACATGAGGCCATTTTGTGCTGATCCCCTTCCCTTTCCCCACCTCAACAGGTGGTGGTATGGTGATCAGCAGGTGGTGCAGTGCCATTTCAGTGGGGCACCACATGCCAAATCCCCTGCAACCAATATTGGTTCCAGTATCCCCTTGGACAATGTAGGTGTCAAGTGCTTTCCCCCTCTTCAACAAAAGACTCACAAACAGTTGTTAGGTGTGTAATTGGCCATGATTTTACCATGCCACAGCGACAGTGGCTATGGAGACATCCCTGACAGCAACAGCCGCATTGCTGAGTGTCAGCAATGCAGTGTCAGTGATGCCTCCTGCTTCCATCGGAGGGGCTGCACCCCTGAACCCCTCCTCATGAGGAGGGCTCCACCCCACACCCCCGGTTTCTAGGATTCCAACTCTGAGTCAGAGTTCGACCTGGCGGGGGCAAGCACACTGTGAGGCAATCCCCTGACTGTGCGGAGACCATCACAGAGACAGGTGGATTTTGGCCAAATCCTGTCGCTTTGGTGGTCTTCGCCACTGGGGTTTGGATGCGGTGATGGTATACCATTGGCCACAGCACTTGTTTAGTATAACATTGTTTCAGCATAAATTATTATTACAGTGGTTATAAAAAACACTCACAATAACTATTATATCATTCAACAGTATAGAACATGTTATCATAGAGTAACAAATTAACAGAAAGTGAGAGGATGCAGCAGCAGCAAGACTTGGGCCCTATGACTTAATCCCCAACCCGAAAGGCAAGCTCAAGGATATCTGGAGGCTGACCCCATCCTGCTCATCCTGCCATGGTATTCCTTCCAAACTACCTGCCCCTTCCCGTATGAGCAAGGAAGTGGGCTCCCTGTTCAGTTGTTTCAGATCCTAGGCATCTGCCTCAGTGCAGTCCCTGGAAGGGTCATTGGTAACCCTTAACCATTTAAAACTAATCCCTGAGGTCTATGCTGCAACTGTAAACAGGCAGCAACTCATTGCTTTCTTGCACCTCCAGGTATCTTCTGTCTCCTTCCCCTCTGGCCTTACAGCTTTTCCAGATCTTCCAGTAGGTGCACGTCAAACAGATCTAATCCTATGGCTAGAGTCACGTGATGGCAGCTGGCTAAATGGCAGCTTAGGCACAGAGCTCTCCCCTCCCGACGTTCTATCTGCCGAAATCAGCGGTTTTAAAAGCTCTACCTCAGCCAGATCGCGCTCATTGGATCATCTAGGCTTTTTCCATTGACCCTCAGGTGCATCCGTGTCAGTACTTTGGTGTTTTGTGAGGAGATGGAGGGAGATAGGAAGCAGGCCACGGCTAGACATACGCCACCCGTGACCCCTGAGAAGCAGGCAAAGAAACTGCGGAATCAAGCGGGTGCTGGATCCGAAAAAGTCGGAGATAAATCCCAAACGTCGAGTCTACTGACCGAAGATAAATTTCTACAAGAGCTGGCCCCAATAAGATCCATCCTTCAAGATATCACAGCGGACTTAAAGTCGCTGCGGGGGGATCTCTCTTCCCTCACCATGAGGGTATCAGATTCCGGAGCGAAAATCTTTTCCCTGGAACAGTGGAAGATGAAGGCCGAGGCGGAGATGTCCGGATTGACCCTCCAGGTGCGGAAACTCCAGTTAAAACCGAAGACTTGGAGGAGTCGCAATCGAAGGAACAACCTTCTCGTTTTGGGCCTCCCAGAGCTAGAGGAAGGCCAGACCTGATGGCCTTCCTGCAACGTTTTCTCATCAAAATAGTAGGCCCTCCCGATTAACCCAAATTATCATCTTGGAGAGGGCCCATGGTTCGCTGAGACCCGACCACCATCTGGATCCCCCGCGGCCCATAATTATTAAATTTTTAAGCTACGTTGAGAGGCAACATGTCTTTAGTAAAGCCCGAATCTACAAGCAATTTCTTGGGGTCAGCTCATCTCTGCGGATTGCCCAGGACCTCCCTAAGGAGATGAGAGTCAAGAGAGCGGCGTTCCATCCTACTGTTCAAAAATTAATCGCAGCATCTATCCCGTTTAGGATGGTTTACCCCGCTACCCTCAGAGTCACAGTAGGCAACATTACCCACGGTTACAACTCACCAGAGGCGGCCCAAAGAGATCTCGCTGTCAAGCTTCCTGACCTTTTCAAGTCGAAGGGCTGAAATGTGCTGTAGATAATATGTCTGGAATGTGCTTGGAAAGTTTTGGATCTGTGACTTTTTGACCATATTTTCTGTTCCCTTTCTCTCGGTTTAAATTTTTTCCCTTTTTTCCAAATAGAACAGTATACCCTGATGCCCTTGTCGCCCATCTCCCTGGCTGACTAGAATGTTTTCTTTTTTTGCCTGCTCCGGTGGTCCCTGGGCTCCTGCTGTGTGGTGAGATCCTGGTGGGCTGTGCAGAGTGTGGTAGGCCGCTACTATGGGCTGTTTGGTCCTTCCCCGGAACTGTGTACCAGAGGGGGGTTTCCCAGTGGTTCTGATTAGAGGTGTGGGACCTGGTTTTGGTCCTACTGCTGTCTAATGCCCCCCGGGAACATGCGGCCTGGTCGATGGTTAGCCTCCTACCCCGCGATCCACTTAGCTTGCATTTTGGCACCCCTTTTCCTGCTTCACTTCAAGGAGTGAGTAAATGAGTTGTTCCTTTATTGTTGGGGCATCCTTTATTACTGATCCCAAGCAGGGAGGCTGTGGACATCATCGATCGCTATTTGCCTATGTGGCTTTTTCCATTTTATACGATGATGGGCCGGTGGGTGGAGGTACTCTTTAGCCTGGCTCCTGGTGGTAGCTGAGTCGCAAACCTATGGAGGGGGGGATCGCTAATCCAGGCCTGTTGGTAGGTTGTTTGCTGGGTTATGCTGTGTGGGTTAGGAGGATTTTTTCCTCCAGGGAGATTTCTCTTAGACAACTACTTTTCTTGATGGCTTCATATATATTAGAAGGCTCTGGATTCACACTGGGGAGGTGGTATTCAGAACTTTGGATTTCTGGGTTTAGTTCTGATAGCTTCATGTTCTGGTACCACACTGTACATAGTTTTATGGTGGGGTTAGTTAGGGAGGTTTTTGGGGAGGGTGGAAGGAAGGGGTGGGGTGGGAGGTGGGGGGATGGGGAGGGAAGGGGCCAGCTTGCCAGTTTACTAGCACAGTTTAGGAACCGGACTGTATTGGATACTGTTAAATGGAGGATAGTTCTAAGGGGTTCTCGATGGCAAGCTGGGAAGGGTTGGACTTGGGGTCTGCAGTTTGATGGGGGGGAGGGAGTAACCTGCCAAATTGGATATTTCTATGACCACTTCTTAACTGGGGTAATTTCTGCCAGGTTGGTGTTACTTATTTCTGGTTTATTTTGGCAGGTTGTTGGGATATGGGTCTCTGGGGTTCTAGTGTGCCGCTATTTCTGTTTCAATTCTGGATGTTTCAGGTTTTGCTTCCCTCTCATTCTTTATTTAAAATGGCTACAAGTGCTATTAAAATAGCATCCTGGAATGTGCGCGGGCTCAGGGAACAGGTCAAAAGAACTCAGGTTTTCAATCATTGCTCCTTACTGCAGGTGGATATACTTTTCCTTCAAGAAACCCACTTAGGCCAAACAGAGGTTAAGTGGTTATCTCGATCCAGCTTTTCGCAGATCTATGTGGCAGGTGGATCCAGTTTTAGCAAAGGGGTAGCTGTCCTCATCAAAAACATGTTCTGTTTATGAGAGACCTGGTCATACTGGATCCGGATGGGAGGTTTGTTTTGGTTAAAGGTACCCTAAGTGGGAGTACAGTAGTCTTGGGTTCCATCTATGGGCCTGTTGGAGAGTCCTAAATTCTTTATGAGCTTAGCCGATAAAATTAGCGCTCTCCTCCCTACGCAACTCATTTGGGAGGGACTGGAATGTCTCGCCTTCATACGTGTTGGATAGAGATCCCCAGGATAACAGACCCCCTACATCTGTTCAAAGGCTCTACATGATTTCTTGCTGATGCTAGGGCTGTGCGATCCCTGGAGACTCTCTAATCCCTCACTTCGGGCTTTCTCATTTCTCTCTCAACCCCATAGGTCAAGGTTGAGAATTGACTATGTTTTGCTCAGTAAAACTCTCCTTCCTGGTCTTCTTCAGTCTGGCATTGAGCCGATTATTCTCTCGGACCATGCAATAGTATGGATTAAAATCTCCCGGATCCTGATTTTCATCGGGACACTACCGAGGCTTAATACCCAGTTGCTCAAAGATCCCCATACGGTTTCTAGATAAGATCCCTGATCTCCTTTTCCTTGCAGAAAACCTTGAGTCTACCCTGAGATTTGATATGATCTGGTGTTCTCTAAAATGTTATCTCAGGGTGAGTTAATAAAGATAGCTTCTGCAAGGAAGAAGCCCGACAAGCCGAGCCTTCTCTTTAATGAATAAAATTAAAGACTTAGAACGCTTACTCCCCAGACTCTCCGTTATCGTCTTTAGAGGCCCTCTTGGCAGCTAAGAATGAGTACACAGACCTCCTGAAAGAGAAGGCCGAGTACTGCATTATTAGGACCCAAGCTAGGTATTTGGATCATGGGGAAAAGCTGGAAACTTCTAGCTTTATGCTCGGGCATTGGAAGGTTCAAGGATAATCCCGACTCTGCATTCGCCCACTGGCTCCATAGAAACTTCTCCCAGAGGAATTGCTCAAGTATTTGAGAATTACTATAAGGAGTTATACAGTCTGCTTCTATCCCCTGCTCTCTCTGGACATTGCAGCATACTTAGCTGACACTGACATCCCTCAGCTGTTGTCATCTCACAAAGAGGTTTTGACTGCTCCCTTTCTCTTGGTGAGATAGAAGGTCACTGCCTCTATGGCTTCAGATAAGGCACGGGTCCTGATGGCTTCCTGCCAATTTCTATAAGGTTTTTCCAAGGAGCTTGCTCCTATACTTCTTAGACTATATGAGTATATTTCTCTTCCTGTGTTATAGATCCTACTCTTCTTGAGGCCACTATTATTTTAATTCCCAAACCGGTAAAACTCTCATGGACCCAGCAAGCTATCGGCTATATCCCTTCAGAATTATGACATGAAGATCTTTTCTAAGGTTCTGCTGAAAGGATCAAGAGGGTCTGGACTGGTTTGCTTAGTCTGGAGCAAGTGGGTTTGTGTATTCTAGATCTCCATCGGATCACTTAAGAACTCTGTCTCACATCTCTCAGCATGCTCAGGTATCCTGTTGTCCCATGGCCTTGTTTCGTTAGATGCAGAGAAGGCCTTTGACCGAGTGGACTGGTCCTTCCTCTGGGCTGTGATGGCGAAGATGGGCTTCCCGACCTCTTTCTTAAAGTGGGTTCAGGTCTTTTACAGCTTTCCCTCGGCCAAAATATACTGCAATGGGGTTTTTTCCTCGTTTTTCCAGCTGTAAACTGGTACTAGGCAGGGTTGCCCTCTTTCACCCTTTCTATTTAATTTATATTTGGAACCCCTGCTTATCAGGCTTAAATCTTCTCCACTTATTAAAGGCTGTTTAGTGCAACAGCAGGAGCTGGTTCTTTCTGCTTATGCTGATGATATACTCCTGCATGTTGAATGTCCTGCTGACTCCTTAAAAGCGGCATTAGGTGTTATTAAGCAGTACGGGGCCCTCTCTCAATATAGATTAAATATTTCTAAATCTGAAATTTTTCCGTTAAATGTTCTTACGTATAAGCAGGATTTTGTTAATTTTGGTATGAGATGGTCCCCCAGATCGATCAAGTACCTAGGGATTCACTTCTCGACAGAGCCTTCCCTCCTTCGGAAGCTTAATTTGGACAACATTAAAGGTCTCATCCAGCAGGACTTACTGCGTTGGTCCACCCTTCCCATTTCTCTCTGGGGCCGGATCAATATCATTAAAATGAATGTTCTCCCCCCGTGTCTTCTATCCCCTTAATCTGTTAAATCTCTGGTTGCCTGTCTCCTATTTTCAGCAATTTCATGCGATGTTTTCTAAGTTCATTTGGCGGGGAAAGGGAGCTAGGCGTTCGTTCTCTAAGTTATCCCTTCCTAAAGATAAGGGTGGTCTCCGGCTTCCTAACCTTTTGTTTTACCATTGGGCGGCTCACCTTGCTAAGTTAGGGAGATGGCTTTCTGTGAACTCGGATCTCCCATGCCTGGTCTGGCTTTAAATTGAAAGGTCGATCCTTTTGGAGGCTAAGTTGGATACCTATGCAATTTTTTATACCTCTCCGTCGGTAACTTCGCAGTGGATTGCGGACCGTACGATTCTTGTATCCCTTAAATCTCTTTTTCAAGGTCTGCATTCTATGAATATCTTCTCCGGGCGGGACTTGGGTCAACCGCGGTTGTCTTTAATCCTAATATTAAGTTGGATAAATCAATGATCACTTCTGAGTGGCTTCCACAAATTAAGGAAACCAGGCTGGAACACTTTTATGATCAAGGATCTCTTCTTTCCTCAGCTGATATACTTGCAAAATACGCCATCCCAAATGTTCAGATTTTCAAAATTTACCAGTTAAGGCATCTTATTGCTGAGAAATTTGGCACCTCCTTTAGTGAATCGATGGTCTACCCCTTCCTGTCTCAAATAAAAACCCTTGCTTCTAAACCGCATCCCATCTCGTTAATTTATTCCTTTCTTTTTAAATTATAAATTTCCGGAATCTGTTAAGGGCTCTAATATCTGGTCTCCTTTGCTGCCTGAGGCTACCTTGAATTGGCCCCGCATCTGGAAGGACCTTCATAGGTATCATACTCAGGATAGATTAAGGCTTACTCAATATTACATTGTGAATTATCTGTATTACACCCCTAGGAAGCTTTTCAAGCTTAAGACGCTCCACCACTCTACCTGCTCTAGGTGTATGCAGGATGAAGAGGATTCTTTACATATTTTTTGGTCTTGTAGCAAGGTAGCCCCTCTGTGGTCTTCTATCTGAGATAATTTAGATCTCCTGCTAGGTCTCTCAGGTTTTTTTAACCCTGAGATTTGTGTTCTGGGTGACTACTCTAGCATACATAGTGTGGAGCACTGGTATCATATGGCCTTGGTGTCCATTGCGGTTAAGAGGCTGGTCCTTAGACATTGGACCGATCAATTGGCTTTGACATATGCTGAATGGCTGGTTGAGCTTTCTGCTTATCTTAATTCTGAAAGTCTGGTAGCCAGCCTGCGTTGCTGCCTGGACTTGTTTCAGAAAAGATGGGGTAGATTACAGACGCTATATTTGCACCAATGAGTTCCTGACCTTTTCCCTGATGCCCGCAAAGACAACCTGTGTCTTGTCATATATTGTCAGATGCATCTTCTATTGTTGGGGGTGAAGCATAGTTATAGATGGTTGGTACCTTTACATATCCAGTTTGAAGGCAATGCTTGTTTGGCACACTAGTTTTGGGTGGAGGGAGGGAGTGGGAGGAAGGGATACTGGTTGGGGGTTGGGTGATGGGGAGGGAGGGATTTGGGGAGGGTTTCGGTATGTGGGGGGTTGGGGGAGGGGGGTTTGTGGGGGGGGTTGGTTTTACCGTGTATTATTTGTATTTTATATACTTGACATGTGTTAGTGTTTTGTTTTTGTTTGTGAAATCAATAAACTTAAATTTCAAAAAAAAAGATCTAATCCTATGGCTGACATATGGGTCCCATCTGCAGGCTGCAACCCAGCATAGTCTGGCATGATGTCTTTGTGCATAATCCTGTGGCCTTCAGTATTTGCACAAAATTCGTTAATTTCCTACATGTTCTCGGTACCACTCTTACATCCTTTGAGTGCTTTCATAGTCTGCAAAGTAAAATGCCAGACCAAACCAACTAATGGGCTGGTAGTCACCTCCACAATCACCCCAAGTCCGGTTTCATCTGAATGCTGAGCTGCAAAGAGGAGCCACTCCCCAAATTGTTTCTTCTCAGGTGAATGATCACCACATCCAGTGGCTCAGACTCCTTCCTTTCATGTGTGATCAGTGCAGTAACTGTTCCCATGTAATGCCACTTTGCCCCAGCACAATATGTGTGCTATTTCCTGATTCATATCCAGTTCTGTACTCACTCCATTGAATTATGCCCTCTTGTGTGCCCAACAAATTACTAAGAAATCTGCAATCCATACCTTTTTCCAATTACAGGCCATCTGAGTGATAAACTCAAAGAAATGCTAGCCTTCAGCTGAGCCCCACACCTCACAGGGCATACTTACCCTTGAAACTGGTAAGACCTCCATATCCCAGCTCCCTTTATGGCTCTGTCATGTAAGCCAATGGGCTTACATGCTGCTGACACGAAGGCTGCTTCAGTCCTGAATGAGTGAGCAGTGTGATTAGTGGGGTCATATCCCAGCTTCTTTACCACCTCCATCAAAACAAACATGACTTGATACTGGGTGACTGGGCCACTGTGCTCATGTATGAAAGGTAGCCCCAAAGGTTTTGGCCAATCTCACTATCAGGGGTGTGCATGGCCTGAATAGTATTTTCCAGATATCATGAATAATGCACTAGTCCTTATTCAAATCTGAATAACAAATAGTGGTAGCATTCATGCCTATGTGTATTCATGTACAAAACAAAAAAAATGGCTATGGAGGGGGACCGGTTGTGCAAGTCACCTATCGGGGGTGTTTTTTTTGTTAATATTGAAATTGTGGGTGCTGGGGGGGGGAGAGGGTGGAAGTTGGCATGTTGCAGAGGGTGGGGGAAGGGGTTGTTTATACTGTGACTGGTCGTGGGGAAGAGGGTGGGGAGCTGTTTGTTTTCACTCCCCTTACAGGTACACAAATAATGAAGCTGAATACTGAATTTCCAAATATTTGAGGCCTTGAATATGAAAATTCAGTTGAACATTCCAAATAAGGTATTCACCCACCCCTACATACTGGTAATCCCACAATACCTGCATGGACCACCATGTTGGGTCATCTACTAAACTTAATGTAACCACACAGTCCCCTGGGGTTACTAGAATCCCAACAGTATTAGATCAGGTAGGTGTCTGGGCAGCATGTGGGGCATTTTTTAGAAATGCTTTACCACATTATCTCATTGGTTACCTAGCTAGGCCAGGCAGAGAATGAGTGCTGTCATTTAGAACTGTTGCAGCAGCACAAGCTCTATGGGTCAGCTGCAGGGGAAGCAGTTTAGAATCTTGGGGAGTTCAGAGTGTGAGTTCCAGTTTGGAGAGTGAAAGGGAAGGAGCTCTCTGTCCAGCAGAAGGCAAGAGGTGCCTACCAACCTCCCTAGGATGGGTGAAGGACTTCTGATCATGATTGTTCTCACCCTAGTATGTGGAATAACATTTCTGCCTTAAGAAGTGGTGGAGGCCTGTGCCAGTGGAACCCCAGTGGGTTCATTTTTCAGTCAAAATGTGAGAAGGGATTGAGAAATCAGTGATTCTAAGGGGCAATTCCCTGATGGACTGAAGATTGCCACAGCTACCCAGAGGAAAGAGACTAAAAGAGTTTCTGTAAAAGCTATGGACTTTGAGGAAGGAACATTTCCTGAAGTGTTGTCAGATGCCTGTAACAAAGGGAATACCAAACCATGAGTACAGTGAGCATTTGGGAGAGATGTTTTGGGTTGTCTGGTGATGTACAGTATGTGCCCTATGCTGGCTAGATTACATTCACTCAGGACCCTGTTCACCGCAAATATGTGCTGTTGAAGTGTAATGAAGTTAAGGATGCCTTTAGCAATCTAAAAGGGGTTGAAGGATACAATTTAGTGTGTCCTATATGTAATGGCAGAATCTGACTGGGACCAGGGTGGGCAGAACCTCACTGATAGTCACTGTTCAGAGCTAACTGGTTACCAGATAGGCATAGCTGCCTGAAGATGTTAACAGTGATCCATTTAATCAGGAATTTCAAGTTAAGTGTGTGACAGGTCCCACTCTCTCTCTATATATATATCTATATATATATATCTAAAAAAATCCATTTATTGCATCAACTAGGGTTGTTCCACAGTGACAAAAGTGAGGAAATTTGATGTTTGGTTGAAACACCCCCTTGGACCCATCCCCACCCTGCCCCTCAGCCGGCATTGGGCTGTGCATTGGGTCATTGGCTCTAACCTCACCCCATCACATGTGTAAAGAAGCTGAGGGGTGAACTATAGGAGAATGGGGTGAGAGTTAGTACCAAAGATCCCAATGCACACCCCGATGCTGGCTGGGGGGCAGGGTGGGGTGGGTCCAAGGGGGTTTCAACCCTAGCATCAAATTTCATCATTTTGTCACTGTGGAACAACCTCAACTGATGCATTAAACAGAGATTTTTTGCCATTAATTTCCCTTCTTTTTGAGAATGAGGACTATAAATAGTGAACGAAATGTGGAGGGAGCACGGACCCTTCAGGCCCCACGCTCCACCACCTGATTTTTACTGAAATAGTAAAGGTAACTGCAATGGAAATGCAAGCGCAAATGATAATGCAGATGGTGATGGAAACGTAAATGGTATTGCAAATGGTAACAGAAACGCAAGTGCAAAGTGACGCCAAAGCGAACAGTAACCTAAGCGGAAATACAAATGCAATTGCATATGGAAACGCAAACCATAATGTGCATGGTAATGGGACCAAAACTGTAAACACAAATGATAATGATAACAGCAACAATAATGCCAAAGGAAACAGAAACCGAAACGCAAACCATAACACGCACGGTAATGGGACTGCAACTGTAAATGCAAATGGTAATGGCAACAGCAACAATAATGCCAAAGGAAACAGAAATGCAAATACAAATACAAATGCAAGCCCATACAGAAATGCAAGCCGTAATGTGCACGGTCACAGTAACACAATTGGAAACACAACTGGTTATGCTAATGGCACCGATGATGCAAAACGAATGAGTAATGCAAACAGAAGGGCATCCACAAACACAAATGGTAATGCACATGGTGATGCAAACCGAAATGCAAACACAAACAGTAGTGGATACACAAATGGTAACAGTAATGCAAACGCAAGCGCAAACAAAAATGCAAAGTGAATCACACACGGTGGCGTACACGGGAATGCTAACGCAAATAGGTACAGAAAAGCAAGTGGGAACGCTAACTGTAATTGTAACAGTAATGGAAATGCACACTCTGGTTTTCCCCAACAGCTGCATAGAGAAACACAGTGACTACAAAGAACGTATGCATAATAATGGGCCTCGGACCAGAAAATGAGCTATTGAAATACTAAATTGCTTATATCTCAGGAATCATATGATGTAGGAAAAAAATTAAAATTTCATATGATTCATGACTTTCCTGGCAAGGTTTGCACTTAACACTGAGCCCAAGGGGCTGAGCATTTTTCTGATGAAAATTCTGTATCTTGCACTGTTTCCGAAATACGGGCCCCAAAAGGCGCGGCATGCACTGCAATGTTAGTCTAAGGGAAAAAGTGTCAACTTTGGAGTACTGTAACTTTGCATCCCTGCACTATTTTGTCACCAAACCACCAAAAGGCAAATCTGTGAGATGTTGGCTTTCCCCCCTTCAAATTTCAGCCCAAAAGACCAAACCGTTGTTTTGCAGCAGGGTGGCAAACAATTCCTGTTATTTTAGGCATAGTGTTGCAAAGCAGTGTCGGGATTTGCGACACTTTCGCAAAAAAAATCACAAAAGTGTCACAGGTGCGACACTACTTTTCCAAAATATTTCAAAAACATATTTCTGGGGTGTTTAACCCCAAAATAAATACATGACTAGCATCCTTAGGGCTCAACCAGATCAACACAAAAAGAATTGTGTCCCTAAAGGGTCCCAATTTTAAATGCCAAGCATTTCTATGATCAGTAACTGAAAAACAATGGCTGATTCATAGCACTTTAGGGGTCATTTGTGACACTAAAAACTGCATTTGTGACACTGTCGAATTTTTTCTTAACTTTTCCTATTGACTATAATAGGAAAATTATTTCTTGAATAACCTTTGAACCGTTCAATATTTTTTCCCAAAATCTTCAAAAGGCACATCGAGGACCCTGGCTGCATGTTCTCTAAAGTTTTTGGACCAGTCTCACAAACCATGCAACCTGTAGGTGTGAGCAATGAGTGCACAGAAAAGCATAAATGCACCCCAGAATGTTGTTTATTAGCTCCGCAGCCGTATATCCAAACAGTACAAAAGTTAGCAGATCCCAAGATCTATGGTTATGCCCCGTGCCTGCCACATTTCAGGTAAATCCATTGAACAGTGGCAAAGTTATTAAGGTGCAAAATTATGCCATTTAACCTTAAATGGTGTACTCAGACATAACTATGGTAGCACTACTGTGCTACCATAATATATATATATATATATATATATATATATATATATATATATATATATATTATAGTGGCTGGTCGCCACTCTACTTAGGGTTCAGCGGTCACTTACATACTAAAGTCAAAAGTTTAGATGTTAATAACTTTGGACCCATTCAACGGATTAGCCTGAAATTTTGTACGTGCAGCAGGGCTTTGTAGATCACTTAATTTGCCAAATGAAGCCTGGCAGAGTACTGGGTGAAATGTTAATTTATTTGCTTTAGCCACCTTTGTATTCTTTGCACGTTTGGTACATAAAACGCTATGATTCTAATTTAACAGCATTTTCGTGTGTTACTTGTGCTGTGTGGATGCTTATTTTATCTTCTAGTATCTGTTTTTGGAGATGCAAAAAATTGTGTATCTATCTCTAAATAACCTTTAAATAGGAGCACAATTGTGTCCGTACCAACTCTTGAACAAACTGACACCCCATCTTCTTTGACAATGACCCAAATCACTGAAAACATACCTAAAGCATGCAATGAAAGCAATATCAGCACTACTGATTCCACCTCACTTTGTCAGTCTTCCACTCATACGGGTAAAGGTAGTAAGAGAAAGAGAACATGTGATGATGACTCTTGTCATTCAAATGATGAGGGGTGATATGAAATTCAGACCAAAAGAGTGACAAAGAAAGGAAGGAAAGCTGAACATTTTGTATTACTCCTTTTAAATAGTTTTGATCCCCTTAGTTTACAGGATCTGGATATGGAAATTAATAACGATGCACTAAACCAGCCGGATGTTAATAATGACCATCAGCTGGCTCCCTCAGCTGCACATGAGGGAAATTTCATTGACATAAGTATCACAGACAATGAGGCTCATTGTTCCCTTGTTGGAAATAATTTAACAATGACCAAATAGTTAAGGTAGATAGGCCTGATATGGGACAACAAAGTCCATTAATTTGACCTATTCTCAGAAATGCATGGCATATACAGAGCCTGAAGTCTCAAATCACCCTGCGAGCAATGTTAATAAACAATATTACATCTTGGGAGACTCAATTATACGTTACACAGATCGCTTCTCTAACTAGAGGAAATAAATCAAATGTCACTAGTTGTAGTTGTAGTGGTACCACAATTAAAGACATTTCTGATATGTTGCCTGGTATTTTGAGTAAAACTGAAGATCATAATATTGTGATACTACATGCTGGCATGAATAATATAAACAACTCTAGTATGCAGGATATGATAAATGAGATGATTGAAGCTATGTCTATCTTAAAGGGATTAGATGCTGAATTTATTGTTTCTGAGATTGTGCCAGTTCCACGAGCATCTAATATAAAAATGAAAAAAATTTAAGTTTTTAATAACTGGCTTCGCAGGTGGTGCTTGGAAAATAATATAAAATGTCTACAGACTTGGGAAATCTTTTTTTCTAATGAGCGTCTGTTTTTCCCTGATGGTCTCCATTTGAGCAAACAAGGTTCTAAGCTACTGGGAAACATTTTCTACCAAACAATTAATAGCTCGAATGAAGTACCAAAAACTGGTAGCCAAGGTGTGAACAGGGGTAGGTAATTATTCAGAAATCAAACCAGTCCCACCTATAAAATAGGGGGTAAATGTTATTAAAACTAAGAATTTGAAGTTAAAAGTGTTGCTTACAAATGCCAGAAGCCTCCATTGTATAAAAAAGATGAACTTGAGCTAATGACAGTCAAAAATAATATTGACATTGCTGCAATTTCTGAAACTTGGTGGGATAAGACTTCTTCATGGAATAATTCTATCCCTGATTATAATCTTGTCCATAAAGATAGAAATAATAGAAGGGGGTGGGGTGGTGATTTATCTTAATAAGAATATAGCTTTCAGAAAATTAAATCATACACCAATGAGTTTAATGAAACCCTATGGGTCAAAATGCAGTCTAGAATTAATAAGAGTCTATTGTTAAGAATGTGTTATAGGCCCTCAGATACCACTCTGACCATTCATCCTTATTAAAAGATATTTCTAATAAATTAAACCATAAGGGTATTTTGTTACTTGGAGACTTTAATGTTCCTGGGATTAATTGGACTGAATACACTGTGTCTACTTCCCAGGAACATGCATTGTTGGAACTTTGTATTACTAATGGTCTCCAACAAGTAGTTGACAAAGCTACAAGAGGTAAAAATACACTGGACCTGGTCCTCACTAATATTCCTGAAAATGTTGCTGACCTGGATATTTGTGATCCCTTGTTCAATAGTGATAACACAATCATTATTTTCTGTATTAATAATTAATATATTAAACAAGCTGGTATCACAAAAGCTATGGATTTTAGTAAAGCTAACTTCAGTGCCATTAATGAAGAACCAGAAAATTATACTTGGAGTGATAATACCATCTCTGTAAATGGCTTATGGAAGAATTTAAAAACCAAGATTCATGAGCTGACTGACAAATCCATCCCAAATTGTACATCATATAATAAAAAAAGGAAATTGCCTATGTGGTACACAAAGTACGTAAATTAATATTAGCAAAAAAGAGAGCATATAAGGCCCTGAAAAGAGAAAACAATGATTACAATAAATATAAATACAAGGAGGCTTTAAGATCATGTAAAAATACTATAAACAATTAAAAGTGAAATATTGAACTCAGATTAGCATATCTTTTTATTCCTATGTAAACAACAAAAATACTGATTCCAATAGAGTTGGTCCAATTAAAGTCTCAAAGAATATCATTAGTAACCTATCTGATATGGTAAATGAATTTAATCAGTTTTTTTGTTCAGTGTATTCATATAAGGACAAAAATTGCATACAGGACCTTGTTGGTATTCCTTCTGAAGAACTAAATATAACAAGGGAAGAAATACTTTGTAAATTAAATCAAATAAAAGTAAATACTTCCCCTGGGCCAGATCTACTCCATCCACAAGTTTTAAGGGCTATTGGATGGTGGTTGGTGGAACCATTATATATCCTTCATAATAAATCTTTACTCACTGGGGAGGTACCGGGTGACTGGAAACAAGCATTAGTGGTCCCTATTTATAAAAAGGGAGACCATAGTAGTATGACAAATTACCGACCGATTAACTTGACTTGCATTCTGGGCAAAACTATGGAGTCTGTTATAAAGGATAAACTTATATCAGATTTAAAAACTAAAGGCTTTGTTGATGATACACAACATGGCTTTAAGCCCCATAGATCTTGTCTGACTGCAAATCTCTATATTTATGAAACAGTCAGTAAACTATTGGAGGACAAGAAGGCTGTAGATATAGTATTTCTTGACCTCTGTAAAGCCTTTGATAAGGTTCCTCATGCAACCCTTATTAAAAAAATGAGAAAATTAGGGATTAATAGATTTATAACTAGATGGGTACATGAATGGTTGATGAACAGACAACAAGTTGTTAGAATCAGAGGCTTTACTTCTGTCAGGGGTAGGGTGACTAGTGGGGTCCCCCAGGGGTCAGTGTTGGGCCATTCATTATTCTCAATCTTTGTTTCTGATCTTGATAGGGATATCAAGGGATACTCAATTAAGTTTGCTGATGATAGAAAAATGGTAATGGATATTAGTAAAAAGGATGGATAATACTCTGACCTTTGTTGTGACCTTTTGTCAATGGAATCTTGGGGCAATTACAAATGGCATGATGTTTAACTCAGATAAGAGTGTAGTTGTGCATTTAGGTAATAACAATCCATGCTACAACTATACTTTAACTAGAAATCATCTACAGTCTGTGGATAATGAAAAGGATCTGGGGGTATTGATATCAAAGGATTTTAAATTCAGCATTCAATGTACAGAATTAACCAAGAAGGCTAATAGACTAATTGGCTGTATTAGATGCTCTGTTATATCTAGAAATAGGGACTGCTTAATTCCTCTGTATAGGGCCTATGTAAGGCCCATTGTGGACTATTGTTCCCCATTGTGGAGTCCCTTTTTATGTAGGGATGTGAAGAAAATAGAGGGGGTCCATAGGAGAGTTATAAAGATGGTTCAAGGGCTTCACAGGCCTGACTATGGCTCTAGATTACATTCTTTAAACCTCTATTCCTTGGAGTTAAGGAGAAAAAGAGGTGACTTTCTTTTAATGTTTAAAATCATAAGGGATCCTACACTATTTACTGAGTTGGGATTCATCTGACTCCAAAGAGATTTTTCATCAAGAAGCCATAGTTATCATTTAAGACTTACCTACCCGAAAACTCAGTTAAGAAGAAATTTTTTCACACGTGTTATCTCTATGTGGAATATTTTACCAAGAGATATCATGGAAACAGAATCTTATGACTGTTTTAAATTGAAACTTGACAGATCTCTATTAAATGTGGGTAAAGGGGACTGACACCTGCTATGGCAGGAGATGTACATTCATGGGTTCTCAGCCTTCTGTACATCTACACCTCCTAGTATGACTCCGAGTAGTAAGTGAACAGTGACACAAAAGGAGATGCAAGCGCATCCGTAAACACAACTGGTAATGGGCAAGGTCATGGTACCGCTCTCGTAAATGCAAATGATAAGTGTAACAACAACAATAACACGAAAGGAAACAGAAATGCAAACCATAATGTGCATGGTGATGGTACCGCAATTGTAAATGCAAATGGTAATGGTAACTGCAACAATAATGCCAAAGAAAACAGAAACGCAAACACAAACGTAAGCACATATGGAATGCAAACCGTAATGCACTTGGGCACGGGAATGCAATTGGAAATGCAAATGGTAACGGTATGAACAATGATGACACAAAACAAAAGAGAAATACAAATGAAAATGGAAGTGTGGCCACCAACAGAAATGGTAATTCGCACAGTGATGCTAAGTGAAACACAAACACAAACAGTAGTGGAGACACAAATGGTAACAGTAAAGCAAACGCAAACGGAAACGTAAAGCGTAACACACACGGTGGCGTACACAGTAACGGTAATGCAAACGGGCACGGAAACACAAGTGTAAAGCCTACGTGTAACAGTAAGTGGAGCGCACACCATATTGTTCCCCAAAAGCTCCACTGAGAAAGACAGTGAAAACAAGAAATGTATGCATAATAATGTACCTCGGAGCAAAAAACGAGCAGTTGTAATACTAAAATGCTAACATCTCAGTAACCGTATGACGTAGAAAAAACATTAAAATTTCACATGATTCATGATTTTTCTGGCTAGGTTTCCACTGCATGTAACGAAAATGTCGTATCTCGCACCGTTTCCGAGATATGAGCCATGAAAGGCGCAGCGTATGCCTCAATGTTAGTCTATGGGAAAAAATGTCAACTTCGGAGTACCATAACTTTGCATCAAACCACCAAAAGGCACATCTGTGAGATGTTGGCTGCCTTCCCTTCAAATTTCAGCTCAAAATACCAAACCGTTCTTTTGCAGCAAGGTGGCAAAGAACTCCTGTCGTTTTGGCCATAGTCTGTAAAAATAGTGTCGTGATTTGCGATAGCTTTCACAAAATTTACAAAAAGTGTTGCGGGTGTGACACTACTTTGCGGCACTACTTTTTTCAGAAATTTGAAAAACATATTTCTGGGGTGTTTAACCCCAAAATAAAGACATGTCTAGCATCCTCAGGGCTCGACCAGGTAAACACAAAAATAATTGTGTCCGTAGATGGTCCCAATTTTAAATGGCAAGCATTTTTCTGATCACCAACTGAAAGCAAAATGGCAGATTTGCAACACTACTAGGGCCATTTGAGACACTAAAAAGTGAATTTGTGAAAGTGTCGAACTTTTTGTTAACTTTTCCCATTGACTTATAATGGGAACTTGTTTTTTGAATAACTTTTGAACCGTTTAATATTTTTTCATGAAATCTGTAAAAGGCACATCAGGAACCCCAGCTGCACATTTCCTGAAGTTTTTGGACCAGTCGTGCAAACCATGCAACCTGTAGGCAAGAGCAAAGAATTCGCAAAAAAGTAATTGCGCACATGAATGCCACTTAATAACTCTGCAACTGTATATCTGACTGGTACAGAAGTTGGCAGATCCCAATATCTATGCTGCTAGTCTGTGCCTGCCAAATTTCAGGCAAATCTGTTGAATGGTGGCAAAGTTATTAAGGTGCAAAGTTTCACCCTTTAACCTTAAAAGTGCTACTTAACCCTAACTATGGTAGCACTACCGTGCTACCAATATATATATATATATACATATATATATATATATATATATATATATTCATGGCAAAAAACTCTGTTTAATGCATCAGTTAGGGCTGTTCCATAACGACAAAAGCGAGGAAATTCGGTGTTAGGGTTGAAAGCCCCCCTTGCATCCTCCCAGCTCACCCCCACAACCGGAATTGGGGTGTGCATTGGGGTCGATGGCCCTAACTCTCACCCCATCACATGTGTAAGCAAGCTGAGGTATAGGAGAATGGGGTGAGAGTTAGGACTGATGACCTCAATGCACACCCCGATGCTGGTTTGGGGGTGGGCTGGAGGGTGCAAGGGGCCAACCCTAACACTGAATTTCCTTGCTTCTGTCACTGTGAACCACCCTAACTGATGCATTAAATGGATTTTTTGCCATGAGTTTCCCTTCTTTTTTAGAATGAGGACTATAAATAGTGAATAGAATGTGGTGGTGGGAGTGCGGGCTCTTCGGGCCCTGTGTTCCCACCATGTGATGTCTTGTGACATAGTAACGGTAATGCACACAGTGACGCTAAGCAAAACACAAGCACAAACAGTAGTGGAGACACAAATGGTAACAGTAATGCAAATGCAAGCGCAAATGGAAACGGAAAGGGTAATGCACATTGTGGAGTACATGGGAACGGTAACACAAATGGGCATGTTAACACAAGTGTAAAGCTTATGTGTAACAGTAACTGGAGCGCACATCCTATTTTTCCCAAAAAACTCCATTGAGAAACTTAGTGAAAACAGAGAATGTTTATTTATTTATTTAGATTTTGTTAACCAAGGTAAGCCCACTGAGATGAAGGTCCCTTTTTCAGGGGCGACCCGGGGTTGAGTAAACCAACCACTTTACATTAGGTATGCACAAAGTAACACAGTATAAGAGTACATTCATAGTCAGGGGATACATAAGACAATTACAGTTTCATAACATAAGGGCTACGACATTAATTGGATTTTTGCTTCTGGGCAGTCAAGAGGAGAGAGAGATTTTAGTCCTTTGTCATAGGGAGGGGTATGTGGATAAGGACATGAACTAGCGGTTGCAGCCGCAGAGGCTCAGCTCAATGAGGTATGCTTTAAGACCTGCTTTGAATGAGGATTGGGAGGGCCTGTTTAGCAAGCTTGTGGGGAGTGAGTTCCAGAGGTGGGGGCTGTGAACTGAAAGGAGCATTTACCTTGGTTAGTTCATATGCGAGGGATGTTCAGTAGTCTACTAGTGGTGGACCGGAGGTTATGGAGGGAGACTTTGGGGGTGAGCAGGTCACTGGGTGAAACGAGTGTGGGGAGATCAGTTTATATGTGAGACAGGTGGAGGCATAGGTTAGTTTATGCTGTAGGGTTGGCCAGCATAGGTCGTTGAGGGCCTCACAGTGATGCCTCCTAGGGGAGGAGTTAGTTCCAAAGCGGGCGATGCAGTGGTAAAGGGTAGTGAGTTTGTTTAGCTCTGCCTCCCTGAGTGACAGGAACAGGGGGGAGCCATATAGTAGTGAGGGAATGAGGTTGCAGTTTGCAATGGCTTGTCATGCTTCTCCGGAAAGAGTGTTGCCCAAACGGTATAAGAGGCCAAGCCTCTGGTGAATGGATCTAGTTAAGGCCTCCAAATGAGGTTTGTAGGCTAACTCCTGGTCATGAGTACCCCAAGGTACCCAAACTGATCAGCGACTTCAACAGGCCTACCAAGGACTGATGAGAGTTGGAGCAACCCACTACGGTCTTTGCCCAGCCGTCGGGTCCCAAAGAGGACTGCCTTTGTTTTTTCTTCATTAAGTTTTAGGCGATTGGTAGTGAACTAGAGTTCGAGCATTGAGAGGCTGGCCTGAAGTTTGGCAGCGATAACTGAGGGTTGGGGGTTGCTGCTACAGTGTCATCCACATAGAGGATAAGGTTGCATGGTGAACAAGCTCCTTCAAGGTCATTTAGGAATAGCGAGAATAGTAGGGGGCCCAGGATGGAGCCCTGGGGTACACCGGAGGTCACGGGTCTGGGGTTAGAGTGTACTCCCTGCCAGCGGACGCTTTGGGATCTGTTTCTAAGGTAGCTAGAGATCCAGGAGAGTGCGAGCTGATCAAGGCCGAGGCAAAGGAGTTTGGTAAGGAGAAGCTCATGGGTGACCAAGTCAAAGGCCTTGGATAGGTCAATAAATAGAGTGCCCGTTGAGGTGCCTAGGTCCATGGCATGGAGTATGTCTGATGTTAGCTGGATGAGGGTGGTGTCAGTGCTGTGACCTTTCTGAAAGCCATGCTATACTTTGGAGAGGAGCAGGTGTTGTTCCAGGTAGGTTTGTAGTTGATCATAGACAAGTCTCTTCTGAATTTTACCCAGGGGGCAGAGAAGAGAGATAGGCCTGTAGTGCTCCACTCTGTCCCAAGTTCCTTTTTTGTGGACTAGAACAATGGTCGCAACCTTCCATTTAGAGGGGACCGTCCCTTCTTGGAGGGATCTATTGATGAAATGTATGCATAATAATGTGCCTCGGAGCAGAAAAAGAGCTGTTGTAATACTAAATTGCTAATATCTCAGTAACCGTACGACATAGAAAAAAATTTACAATTTCACATGATTCATGAGTTTCCTGGCTAGGTTGTCACTGAATGTGTAGCCCATGCACGTTTGCTACAAAAATTCCGTGTCTCGCACCGTTTCCAAGATACTGAGCCCCGGAAGGCACGGTGGACACCACCATGTTAGTCAATGGGAAAAAAATGTCAACTTCAAAGTACCGTAACTTTGCGTGTGTGCAATATTTTGTCACCAAACCAACAAAAGGCACATCTGTGAGATGTTGGCTGCTTTCCCTTCAAATTTCAGGCCAAAAGACCAAACCATTCTTTTGTAGCAGGGTGGCAAAGAATTCCTGTCATTTTGGCCATAGTCTAGAAAAGTAGTGTCATGATTTGTGACACCTTTTGCAAAAATTTGTGAAAGTTTCACAAGTGTGACACTACTTTGCAAAACTACTTTTCCCACAAATTTGAAAAACATATTTCTGGGGTGTTTTACCCCAAAATAAAGACATGACTAGCATCCTCAGGGCTCGCTTAGGTAAACACAAAAAGAATTATGTCCCTAGGTGGTCCCAATTTTAAATGCCAAGCATTTCTGTGATCAGTAACTGAAAACAAAATGGCGGATTTGTGACACTACTAGGGTAATTTATGACACTAAAAAGTGCATTTGAGAAAGTGTTGAATTGTTTGTTAACTTTTCCCATTGATTCATAATGGGAACTTGTTTTTTGAATAACTTTTGATCCGTCCAATATTTTGTCATGAAATCTTCAAAAGGCACATCGTGGACACCGGCTGCAAGTTCCCTGAAGTTTTTGGACCAGGCGCGTAAACCGTGTGACCTGTAGGCACGGGCGAAGAATGCATAAAAAAAGTAAATGTTGCTTAATAACTCCCCAGCCGTATATCCAACTGGAACAAAAGTTGGAAGATCCCAAGATCTACAGTTATGCTCTGTGTCTGCCAAATTTCAGGCAAATCCATTGAACAGTGGCAAAGTTATTAAGGTGCAAAGTTTCCTTAAATGGGGTACTCAATCCTAACTATGGTAGCACTACCGTGCTACCACAATATAGATATATACAGTATATATATATATATATATATATATATATATATATATATATACACACATACATATATATATATATATATATATATATATATATATATAAAACACACTTGGTAAAAATCAGAGATTCCTAAGCAAAGGGGTGGATTGTTTGTGTTCTGAAAAAGATTCATGTTGGAATGTACAGTACTGTCTGTTTCTGTGTGAAAAAATGTTTCTTCTACTGCAAGTTGTGTCATCTGTCCTGGGCAGTACAAACTTGGGGCACCATCCTAATTCTGCTTAACATCTTGTCAGAAAATAAAGCCATACAATCCCAATTTTATGGTTGTGTACAGTCCATCTGTGAGTCCGAGTGAAATGTTATGGGGCTCCCACAGATAGGAGACACAGCATAGCCCTGGCAGCTCTCTCTCCCAGACTCAGAGTAAATATAAATGTTATTTTATTATTTTGTGCCACATCCCCCTGACCTCTTAGATGCTCAAGCTGAATATTTACCCTAATACCAGGGGTGATACTTATTTTCTGCCAACTTATGGTTCATTGCCTTGTCTGTGTAACAAGTAGAGGGGTCCTGGTTACAAGATGCTGCTCTTGACCAGCAAAAGGGTTGCAAAATTGGGGGCTCATCTGAAGATTTTTGGGAGAGAGGAAAAAATTGCCATGCTGTGCAAGTGCAGAGGGTATGTCTGTGGTCTTTCTGCCTGGTGGGGGTGTACCATACCAGAGTCACTGTGAGGAAAAGTGAAGTTGTGCCATGGAAAATGCCATCCAAATATCTGCTGCATTGTGATTTTCTGTAGAAAAGGTGTGCTGCTTTGTACTGTTTTGCTCAGAATTTGATGCAGAAGACTGTTTTAATGAGAGTGAGAACCCTGTTAAAAAGTGCTTAAAAGACTGCTAGATTGTCAAAATTGCAAAGTTCCCTGTGATTTGGGACAGAAGAGCATTTCTTTCTGTGGATTATAAATGTATCCAAGTGCTTGTGGATTACAGTGTTGGAGGCACTAAAGAAATTGTGCAAACATGTACTTAAAATGCCAAGAAAGTGCTGCTGAACTGTAAAAAATCCAAGCTGAGGAAAAAAGTTCACTTTTGCAGTTTATAATTGTTCTCCAGCTCAAGGATCGCAGTATGTGAGAAGAAAAGAGAGCTTCCAACTCATTTGCATGGCATGACTGGCCTGGGTGCACAAGCCCCGCCCCCTGGCTAGGGCTCTGTGAACTTGCTCAGTGTTCAAGGAGAGAGAGAGAGAGTGTGCAAGGCATTGTGCTGAGCAGTAGTGACGTGGCTGAATTTGGACTTCTTTCAATAGAAATAACTAAAAATGGAAATCATTGGGCGGGACCGCCCAGAAGCAAAAAAAGTGCCATCGAGTCGGTGGCAGGCCTCAGCATCAGAAGGCAACATTTACTGCTGTAAGTACTCCAGTGAATGTCTGACAGAGAAGCAAAAAGACTCTGGGCAGTTAGTGTTTGAGCAAAGCAAACAAAGTTTTGAACAGAGAGCAAGGACTGAACTTGTAGCTGTATCCAGTGCAAGCAACCAAGCTGTGTTAACTAATCCAGAACTGAGCAAGGTTGCTAAGTGTGTGAGTAAAGAATTTAAAGACTGAGCAGAGAGTAAACAGGATTTTGAGTAAAAAAACAAATGTCTGAGAAATTGAGCAAAGTGCTATGTAAGAGAAAAACCGAGATCAAAACAGTGAGTGTATTAGTGATGAAGAGAGAAACTCAGCAGCCAGGTTGGAGCTGGGTGGCCTACATGAAAAGCAATGTAAACAAATTGAGAAGTGCCATGCTTGGGCAGTGCCCTGATAGCAAAACCCACCAGAGTGTTGCCAAAGTTTGGAATTGAAAAAAGAAAAATTACCCAGCAGCAGGTTTCAGCACAGAAAAGAGAGAGACATTTTCTTTTAAAAATTCAAACCAAGTGTGTCAGTGTACAGTAAAACAGATCAGCAACCTTGTACTTGTGTGTTGTTTTGCAGAACAGTATGCCTAGTAAAAGGAAAGGGTATCCACTCCATACCAGGATCTGGATAACCCAGCGAGAGAGAGAGAGAGAAAGATCTGCAACAGTTTGAACAGCTTTATGGCTTTTAAATCTGACTCGCTGAAGAGCTGAGAGATGGACATGCAAGAAGTTTGCACTCTGGCTGTTGTGGAGTAGCAGCGAGAAGCAGGACTACTAGATGAATTTTATTTTTTTAAAAAGGTAAACCAGTGTTGCCTTAAATGTAGTCTTTCCAGTACAACTTAAGTTGAGCACGTTTGTGGTGTTGTTGGCTCTTGTTTTCTTTTCTGTTTGCCGCAGGAGGAAGGTCACCAACATTGGGGGCAGCAGGATTGCCCAGGCAGAGATAGTTCTTTGGAAAGGCAAATGAATAAGGAGCAGCATATAGTGCCTGTGTATGTTCCTGGGAATCTTGAATTTGATTCCTGACCTCTGAGCCCTGAATTCAGAATTGAGCTGGTGCTTCAGAGATATATCTGAGCTTGGAAACATTGTTTACCTAGAGTTACAAGTTACAAGTTATAAAGAGTTGCAAAAGGACGTGAACCTTTTAAATGTAAAATACTGAGAAGTGTTGTGTAGTGCTGCAAAAAGAACTGCTAGAGAACTGCTGACTTGAAAAAAAAGGGGGAATCTACATATTTACTAGTCTAACTTCAGGTTGACAGGGAAGGGGGGTTTCCTGACAAAAGCTGAGTGTTTTCACACTATTATTTTTATTTTGGTTGACCCCAGAGTCTGGAGTCCCTAGCATTCCCTAATCCTAATCAGACCCCTATTTATCTTATATTTATACTCCTGTATTCGTATTTGTTTTTACTCACTTTTAAATTTTTACATATTTTTGTTATTGAATTGTATGGCTGTTGATCTGTTGGTCTACTGAAAA
This sequence comes from Neoceratodus forsteri, assembly GCA_016271365.2. NCBI lineage: Eukaryota > Metazoa > Chordata > Ceratodontiformes > Ceratodontidae > Neoceratodus > Neoceratodus forsteri. The sequence continues at coordinate 1,394,422,964 of CM028129.1, read as the reverse complement.
TATTTTTGCTGACTAATTAGTTCTTACATCGTAGTCGGTCTACTGCCCACGTCCTATCTGCTTGCTTATCTGCATTTTCTGGAAAGCACTACTTTAAAATATTAAATACTTTCATTTTGCAAAGTTATTTTGCGGAAATTTATAATTAATTTTTGGTTAAATGGTATAAAATTCACACGCACACAGTCATGTGTGCCTGTTGACTCGAGATGGTATAAACTGTGCATGTGTGGTTTTGGCTTCTTCATTTCAATAGTCACTATTACACTGTACACTGCACCACTACAGCACATATTTTTTTCTTTTGACTCTTCATCGGCCCTCTATTGCAGTAATTTCTGCCGTCTACAAGTACTCGTGATTTTATTCTTTGCTATCCTATGTGTTTGATCTGCTGAATATTTTAGAGGTGGGGACTGGAGTCCAGGAGATCTGACGCTTAAAAAAGGTTTCTGCTACTTAAGCTACTGATGTTCTGGCTCCTTGTGCTGCTATTTTTACATTTGTAATTTTTTGGAAGACAGAAAAAGTAAATTCTATAAAGTTTAATTCAGCCCACGACTGAGTGCTTTTATCATGGTTAGGTTTTGTTAATGTCCTAATAGCTTTAGTAATTTTTCTTTTCATATGGCCTTCTATATTTAGCCCCAAATTAGCTTTTAAAGTATTCTTTGATGTGGGATATCTCCGTATTTTTAACCATACTTATTTTATGATCTTTATAAGCATATTATATATTCATCACGTGCCACTGCTTAGATAGATCTTAGGAAAATATATACATTTACATTTTTTTAACTGCATATAAGCACACCCTGTTGTTTCTTTCTTGCCTCTGCTCGTTCTAGTGTATTTTAAGAAATGGATCCTGGGCCTTGGTGTACAGAGGGCAAAAAAGGTGGAGATAATACGAAATAAAGTAGGAGAGAAGCAGAGAACTTTGTGTTCTTATGGAAAGACTGATTTGAGTCACAAAGATCCCTTTTGTAAAACAGTGGCACAGTGCCACAGTGGTACATTTAAGAAAGTGATTTATATTGTGGATACAGATTATGGTGAATATTGCAAAGCCATAAAAAGAACTTTAAACCCTGGGTTGTGGAGCAAGAGCTGAAGCGACTTCTACCTGTACTGAAAAGATACTTGAGATTCCTGAACTGATTTAAAGCTAAGTGCTCTTTAGGTCCCTCTGAGAACTGAAAGAATATAAGAAAATGAGACAATGGGTCTGTTGAGTGACTGATTGTGCTGCAGCTCTGTCTGTTCCAAAGGCTTACAAAGCTTTTGCATTGTAACAAATTTTTGACTCCATCATATTTTTCTCTCTGAACTCATTGCTATAGCTGATAGCCAATAACTGACTAGACTTTCTTGATTGTGTAGAGTTATTGGAGGGCTATATTGCCATTTTTCCTTTTGTTGTTCAGTCTAGCCCACCCTAGCATTATATTTTTATATTTGCAGCTTTATTATAAAAGAAAAGGATATGTCTAATACGGTGCCAAAAAAAGTAAGGACATATAGCCAAAAGGCAACCAAGAGACATGATAAACTAAAGTATAGAGGCCCAGAATTACCCAAAGTAACAAAAATAACACAATATTTGTGCATCCTCGGAATGGGGCATTGATGACACCTTAAACATCCCCATTAGGCACTCTAAAGACAAAATGTTAAATAATAATGGAAAGATACTCTTACAATTCCTGAACAAGTTTGGGTTAAGAATCCTGAATGGTCAAACTAAAGGTGATCAGAAGGGAGAAGTGACATTCCCCACAGTTAAAGGTGGCAGTGTGTTTGATCTATGCATAATAGATGCACTTGAGAATCCTAGGATAGAGCAACTCAAAATCCACAACTATGGGATAGTGATCATTACCCCATGGGTTGTGTATTGAAATTGCATTTTAGACGGACTATAAAAAATCCAGTACAAGAATGTGACACTAATTAGAATATGTGCATCAAATATGGGAAAAAGATAAAATGGAACAAGCATACAAAGGAAACAATTGATAAAATTATTAATAATGATAAAGCCGTGGATCTGAAGTTTAATCAAAATATCACTAGCCCGCTTGAGGCAGGTCATAAGATAAGAGAATTTGATGATTATATGATGCAACGAAATGCCCTTCTCAAAGCACATTTTGCTACCAACTGCTCTTGCTTTCCCCATCACTGAATTCCCTGCACAACTCTTATCAGTTAATCTGGGCTCTGTTTCTTAATTGGTGCTATATGCCACTGAACCTTCTACTGTTGCTGTAGATACGCACGCTTTACCCATATAGTATGTAATCTAATTTTTGATCACACTATGCAATTTGTTTGTAATTTCTTCCATGCTACTACATCACTGTCTGAAATACTCTTCATTTTGTATGAACCGTTATGCATCTCAGTTACTGCACCCATCCTACTGGGCCACTGTTTGTTACCTGCTAATTATGTATGTACTGTTTTTTGTCTTATTTACTGCACTCTTGTAACCCCCTACCCCAGGGGGCATCTGGAATCGAGCGGTACTCTGCTCAGTATGCCTTCCTGGTAAATCTCATAAATAAATAAATAAATTGTGTAAAGAAAAAAAGGCTCAAACAAAAGCTACAATTGAGATAGATAAACCCTGGTTTGACAAAGACTGTGCTAGATTAAGAGTGGAGATAAAGAGAGTAGGGAAATTAAGAGTGAAGTCAGCTACTCTTACCATACTAACTGCACTAAAAATCTTAAATCTGAATATAGGAATTTAATCCCTAAAAAAAAGGGATATAAAAAAGTCCTGTGGGGATGTTTACAGGAATCCATCTGGAAAATAGACACTCAGACTTTCTGGACTTTAGCTGCTTATTGGTGTGATGAAAAAATTATTCAATACAATATGCTAGGTATGATAACGGAAGAAGCCTGGAAATTTTATGACTCTAATAATCAGGACCCTGGGAGAGCACAGATTAAAGATATCCCAATACTACGCCTATTTGTTTTCTCTATTAATGAGGTCAAGGCTGCCATAAAAGTGTAAAAAAGGAATAAGGCTGTGGGTGTGAATGGCCTTCTGGCCAAAGCATTTTTGCATAACCCTGATTACTGGACAGATGTATTGACCCTGTTATTTGGGATAATAAGCCAGCATTGAGTTTTTCCCAGTAATTGGAACAAGGGAGTTATTGTACCTCTCTTCAAGAAAGGGCAAAAGCAGGATCTGAAATGTTACAGACCAATTACCCTCTTACCAGTAGTCCAAAAAATTACACAAGACTGCTGGACAGACTTAAAAATTGGGTAGAGGAAAATAGTTTAGTGTTGAAATTCCTGTGTGGCTTCAGGAAGTAATACAGCACTCTGGATCTAATTTTTACATTGCACTACTTGATTAGCAGTTATGTTGAAGGGAGAAAGGGCACCTTGTATGGCTGTTTTGTAGACATCAAGGCTACCTTTAACTTCAAAAACAGAGTCAAAATGTGGGAAATACTTGAAGGACTCGACATAAATAAGCAATTATTGGCCATAATACAAGCATTATATCATAATACAGCAACTCAAATAAGGTATACAAGGGATTGTGCTCTATCAAAGGAAATATGAATCCAGACAGGTGTTAAGCAGGGATGTTTATTAGCACCATTATTATTCAACCTATACATTGACACTCTGATTAGGGATATCAGAGGAATAGATATATTCACCCCTGTAATAAATGCCCCAAAAAATCAAATTTCTGCTACATGCAGATGATGCTATAGTTATCTCACAGACACCATTGGGCCTGAGAAGAGGTGTAACTAGCTTAATGAGCTCCCTAGATAAGCTATACATAAAAATGAATGTGGAAAAAACTAAAATTTGACTCTTGTCTGTAAAAAAACATTAAAAAAACAATGGGTAATAGATGGTTTGGAATTTGAAGAGGTGAAAGAGTATAAATACAGTATCTTGTGGTAATTTTTATAATAATATGACTTGGAAGCCACATGTTATTGAATTAAAAAATAAATTATACAACTCCATGGGTGCTATAGGTGCATTTGTGAATACATTTGCAAATAATTCCTTCACTGCCCTTACAACAACATTTGAAGCAAAAATTATCAGTCAGACCCTGTACAGCAGTGAAATCTGGAGATTACATGTAAATGGAACAAACGTAGAGACCATTCAAAATTCCTTTATAAGAAATGTACTTAACCTCCCAAGGGACTGCTCCATGGCATTTATGAGACTGGAAACAGGTCTTGTACCCCTTTCAGTAAGGAGTCAATCAAGAGCAGTTAAATTCTGGGGAAAAATAAATGAAATGCCTAACAATAGGCGTTCCAAAAATGTGCTGGATAGATCACTTACAAAAGTTGCAAAGTGGAAGAAGCCTGAAAAATTGGTTTACAACTTTAAATGCGATAGTGAAGAAGACTGATTTGGAAGACCTTTAGTCTGCAAAAACTAGTGGCAGCATGACTCAGTTTACAGATGAAAACATATTGAGACTGCATGATATTGAAATACAGAATCATTTTGGGAAAGTACAGATAGACTTGTATGGCCTATACTATAGTATAACACAAAACTGGGGAATGGAATATTATTTAACACATTGTGAAAACAAATGGCACAGAAATAACCTGTGTAGGTTGTGCTTGGATAGTCTGGGAACTGCCTGTCTTAGGAGAATGCAAGGTAATGGGAAGAAGAACAAGCATTTGTCAATGCCAAATGTTGATTGCTTTGCTCCGTTGAGCTCGCTCACTCCCCCCCCATTCACTCATTCTGTTTCTCCTGGTGCTGCAGACTACCCTTTTGTACTGGGCTCCTGCCTGCATTGGCACCTTTGTCTGCCCACAAAGAAATCCACAGCTATCCAGACAGAGCTCTGTTGAGGTCGCTTACTCCCCCTCGCTCACACGCTCATTCTGTTTCTCCTGGCACTGCAGGCTGCCCTTTTGTACTGGGCCCCTGCCTGCATTGCTGCCTTTTTCTGCCCACAAAGAAATCCGCAGCAGTCACAATAAAGCTCCGTTGAGCTCGCTCACTTCCCCTCTCTCACTCGCTCATTCTGTTTCTCCCACCGCTGCAGGCTGCTCTTTTGTACTGGGCCCCTGCCTGAATTGCTGCCTTTTTCTGCCCACAAAGAAATCTGCAGCAGTCCCAACAGAGCTCCGTTGGGCTCACTCACTCCCAATCCCTCACCCGCTCATTCTGTTTCTCCCGGCGCTGCAGGCTGCCCTTTTGTACTGTGCTCCTGCCTGTGTTGGTGCCTTTTTCTGCCCACAAAGAAATCTACAGCAGTCCCAACACAGTTCAGTTGAGCTCAGTCACTACCCCTCTCTCACTCACTTGATCCTAATCTGTCCCAAACACTGATTGCCGAAAGCGACCGCGGTATTCTGCGCCGGAAACGTGAAAACACATTTCGGCCAGGTTGTGAAAAATGACAGCTCTACTGTTCATAAGGAGGTGTGAAAAAATGCCAGCCTTGAAAATCTGGTGTGAAAATATTACTAATTTGTGAAGTTACAAGGGGGCGTGGAAACTGCACAATGCACACTCGTAACAGAGTCATTTTATGGAGTTTCATCACAAAATTTTCAACATAGGCATTTTAGGATCTCTGTTCCTGAACAGTGTCACTGTGATTTTCATAATGCGTCCCAAACACTGATTTCACACAGCGCCCACGCTATTCTGCACCGGAAGTGTGAAAACACATTTTTGCCAGGATGTGAAAAATGACAGCTGCACTGTTCATAAGGAGTTGTGGGAAAATGGCAATGTTGAAAATATGGAGTGAAAATATTGCACTGTTGCAAAGTTACGAGCGTGCATGGAACCTGCGCAACACACGCCAGAACACACTCATTTTATGGACTTTCGCCACAAAATTTTCAACATAGGTATTTTAGGACCTCTGCTCATGAACAGTGTCACTGTGATTTTCATAATGTGTCCTGAACACTGATTTCCCATAGTGACCATGCTATTCTATGCTGGAACTGCGAAAACACATTTCAGCCATGATGTGAAAAATGATAGCTGTACTGTTCACATGGAGGGCCAGAAAGATGGCAATGTTGAAAATCTGGAGTGAAAATATTGCAAATTGGCGAAGTTATGAACGTGCATGGAAACTGTGCAATGCACGCTCGTAATACAGTCATTTTATGGACTTTCGTCACCAAATTTTCAACATAGGCATTTTAGGACCTCTGCTAATGAACAGCGTCACTGTGATTTTCATAATGTGTCCCAAACACTGATTTCCCACAGCAACCGTGCTATTCTGCTCCGGAAGTGCGAAAACACATTTTGGCCAGGATGTGAAAAATGACAGCTGTACTGTTCATAAGAAGGTGTGGGAAAATGGCAACGTTGAAAATCTGGTGTGAAAATATTGCAAATTTGCGAAGTTCAGAGTGTGCATAGCAACTGCGCAACGCAAGCTTGTAAAAGAGTAATTTCTTGGATTTTTTTCCACCAAATGTGCAACATAGACTTTTTGACAGCCTACCTCATGAACACTGGCACTGTCATTTCATTAATCAGTCCCAAAAGGTGATTCCGCGCAGTGACCGCAAAATCACCTTTCAGGGCCGAATAATGCCATGACAGTGGCTGAATTCATGAGGAGATGTCCCAAAAATTCCATGTTGAAAATGTGGTGCCAAAATTCCAAAAAATGCCTGAGATATGGATCAAAGTTTAAAAAACCTTATTTATGCCATTATACAGCTTACCAGCATTTCCTCAGTTCGCGGTCGGCTTTGAAGAGTGCAGACGTGTTCCAGGCCCACCGAAGATCATCGCGCTGGGCTCCAGAGGTAAGTATGGGGTGAGGGCAGTGTGGGGAGACAGAGTGCACAGAGGGTGAGCGCAAGTCAGGGAAGGGCCGCTGGACTCGACGAGGGACCATTTTTTTCTCTACAGGTTAAAAAAAAAATTTGCAGGACGGTTATTTTCTTAACCAGGACATTTCTGGACATTTGACATGCTGGGGTGGGCTCCCAGCATGCCAACCTACTGTTGTGTGGGGGGGTGACTGTAGCCGATGGGGGATTGGGCACCCCTGTCGACATGTACAGGGGCCTGTAATAGCCGGGGGATTGGGCACCCTCGGCCACTGTGTTTTGTATCGAGGGACATGATGCCAAGGGAGTGGGCCCCCATCAGCAAATCAAACTGGGAGGGGGGAGATTATGCTGACGGGGAATGGGATACCCCATTGGCAACCTGAATGCACACAGGGGACTGAAGCCAACGGGGATTGGGGCCCTGTCAGGAAACAACCACTGCTGTGGGGAGAGCACATACTGCTGAGGGGGACTGGGCACCCCCTCAGCACTGGGGGCTCACTAATATTGTTTGTGAACACAGTGGCAAGCCGCTGCCATGTTCACAAACAATATCACAGTAAGAAACTCCGCCAGCAATGACGGATCGCTTCCTTCATTGCAGCAGAATGGCTTATGCTGCAATGACGAAGTAGCCCCTGATTGCAGCAGTTGAATCCTTACAAGGTTGTGGCATGCTGGCTGAACTAATGTCAGCAGCAGCGTGCCACCCCATTGGGAAAGGTGGGCCAAGCCTCCAAAGGCTGTGGGGGCATTGGCCACAACAGTGCTGAGCCTCCACAACCCGCTTCTGCAGCAAGCTGCAGCAATATGTTTTTTGTGCATGCGCACAATCAACATAAAAATACTGTATGTAGATTCAAAAACATAAAATCTTCAGATATGTTGCATGCCTTACTGGAATGTGATGCTTTGAACATGGAAAGAGATGGTATACCATGTACAGGGAGACAGTGATTGGGCAATTACAAAATGGACGACTCAATCACGGCGCCTCTATAAACAGCTACCTGGCAGAGAAGCGAGCGGATACTGGGTTGGGCAAGGTAGGCAACAGGATGTACATGCATATACACACACATGGGGGTGGAGGAAAGGGAGGGGAAGGAAGGAATGTGGGATGGGGTGTGGCGGGCAGCTGCTGAACTGGACTGTGGGCGTGTAGGGGTGGGTGCTTGCTTGGGAGGTGCAGGGTACAGGGTTCGGGTCCTGTCCGGTGCAGATTTTTTTTGCTGCCAGGCGACATAATGATTTTAACAAGTTTTCATCCCCCCCGACATGCACCCCTGGAGTTGAGAATCTAAAAGTGTGTGTGTGTGTGTGTGGGGGGGGGGGTGACAGAAAGCCCAAAGGTTTTGGCCACTTTCTTTCCTTACTGCGAGTCTGCATTGTTGAAATTCATTTTTGGCAATCTACACTCACTGTAACAGCAATTGCTATTCTGAGATTGCCATTATCACATAGAACCAAAAGAGGGAGACATGGATTATGTCATTACTCCCTAAGTATCACTTGTATAAGCTGGTAAATAGTAAAACATATCTTCTAAGACTACAAAAAAGAAATGTTATTTATGGGGTTGCAAAATTTTTAAATGCCTGTTATTTAGAGCATTAAGGCTTGGTTGATATTATATAGTTTATGTTTAATTATGTCTGAGTTTTGTCATGTTTATATTTTGTAGTGAATATATATTTTATCTTTTGATTTTTAATTATAAACTGTAATAAATTTTGTAAAATGTTATACATTTACAAATAAACCTAATCTTGTATGGCTAGTGAAAGGAAAGGGCATCTGCTCCATACCAGGATCTGGATAACCCAGTGACAGAGAGATTTGCAACAGTTTGAACAGCTTTATGGATGTGAAGGAGCAACAACTAATGTTACCCTGCCAAATTTTCCTGTGAGTGTGTGTAGTCTGCATGAAAACAGGGAAAGATGTTCTGATGATTCCTCATTGCAAGGACTATTAAAAACAGTATGGCATGAGCTTGGACATTGGTACTTTACAAGCATATAATAAAACTGCATTTCTGGCTCCAATGTGGATGCTTGGTGAGGGCCCAACCTGTACATTGCAGAAGACAGCTGCATGCAGGCAGGAATAAACAGAGGAGTTTGTTAGAGAATTATTTGAGGATGTGACCGAAAGAGACTTGCAGTGACAGGCAGAGACAGACCTTTCAGCCCAGGAAGAGGTTGAGAGTGACCAGCCAGAAATTGAATCTGTGGATCCAGGGGCAGCAGTCCCTAGTCCAAGCTTGATTGGAGAGGATGAGATTGAAGAAGCCTTACAATGGGAGGTGACTGCCTCAGAAATTAGTGAGGAACGGACTGTGTCAGGGGCTGAACCAGCTATCAGCTGCTGGTCAGAGCAAGTAGAAAAAGAAGAACGTGAACTGCTTAGCAAGGTGACTGGGGGTGAGACTGGGCCACCAGTGGTCCTAACAACAAGTGAGCCAACAGAGACTGTGAGGGGCTCAAGAGAAATGGTAATGAGTACAGAGATGGACTACAGTTTCCCTGTCTGGAACAAACAAGACTGGCTTGACCAGACCTGGCATTCCCCAAGTCAGGCCTCTGACCTAAGTCTACCTAAGAGTAGTAAAGAGGAATGCCTGACCAGATGCAGGGCTGAGAAAGAATTCAGACAAAAGTACCCATTTTTCAAAAGAAGGATGTGGGAAGAAACATAGGACCACAGAGAAGAATGGTTGCTGGAAGAAGCCAGAGCTAAAATTAAATCTGGCATGTGTATGCTTATAGGAATCAAACTTTGACAAGACAAGATAAATTGTGGTGATTGGGTTGCATCCTCCATCTTGATTCCATCAAAGTGACTGATAAAAATGGTAATGAGACTACCCACACTACTAGGATTGTCCACTCTGATAAAATAGTCATATATGGTCCTCATCCCAAGTGGTAGTACCCTTGATTACCAACACCAGAAGATGCCAACTTGAAAAAAAGCAACACAGGAAGATTTCCAGCACGGTGGATCCACCACCTAACTCTGCAGGCAATCGGCCGAAGAAAGAAGATCCAAAGGCAAAGTACAGATCCCCCCGGAGCAACAAGAGATGTTGTGCCTGCAGCTTTCTTCCTTGATCAGTAGCAACCAGGTCCAGAGGTGGTGTGGAAGAGCTTGTTCTGAAGATTTGGCTACAGCCGAAGAGAGAAGAGATCCAGCCCAGATCCAGAGAAGTGATGCAGAACTATCACCCTGCACATCAGAAATGGTAGGATAAAGTTTTCTTCTTACTTTTAATGTTTATGAACAGCCCACTGAAGAAGAAGTCCCTGTTTTATTGGTCCAATGGACATCTGGATCTGGACTAAAGTTTCCAGCAGGCCTCGAGCCTATGGCAAGAACAGTTCTGACTTGGCTTCGACCGACAGTGACTTTTCTTGAATGTGAGTGGTTTGTGCACTCAGGACACTTCCCCTTTAGACTGGACATTGTAGGGTACCCACCCCCCCCCACCAACATATTTTGTATGTGTTATTTTGATACTTTTACATTGCCTTTTGTAGAAAACCCTTTAAAAATGTTTTTTGGAATGGATTGTATTTTGCTGGTGGGAAGTTTGATTACCGTTTTCCTTGCACGTATGTGTTTTCTTGCAGGCTGTTTCATGTTTGCAGGATGTTTTCTTTACAGGTGTAAGCCCCCCAAATGGTCTTACATTGAAGGGCTGTGGCCCCATTGTTCCTTTGTCAGTACCCCATTAGTGTCTCCGGGTGGGCACTGGACCAGTGGTCCTGTAATTCCCTCTGCCAAGGTAAGTGCCTAACTATATGTCTCGACCCCAGGTGTGGACAGGGGGCTGAGCCCCAAACAGTGCATTTGCTCCTCCGGGTGCTGGGGAAACTGTTTGTTCTTTCAAGGGATTCTGCGTAAATAGTTAACAACTGTACTGCTTAAAGATTAATGTACTCTATGATGGCAGCCCCCACAGGACTCCAACATACTGGGGACTGCTGGGAAAAGATTGTAGGTCATTGAATTTGCCAGGGACTGCATCATCCAATCAAAGGAGAGCTGGATATAGACTATAAATAGAAGTGGTAGCCCGCCAAAAGAGGAGATCTCCCAGACATAGGCGTAGGAACTGGTGGGGGGGGGGTGGAAGGGGAGGTAGTCCCCACACTTTGTATTTTTGTATGGCAAAAACTAGTTTAGAAAAAGTGCCCATTGTACCCTCATAAGTGCCCTTCCGATCCTCCGCCCCCTCAGCCTTTACCAACTTCCGGCACCCTTGCTCCCAGAGGGGGAGTGCAGTATAGCTAGAGAGGGCTTCATCACCACAGAGCTGCACTCAGGTCCTAAAGCATAAAGGATCAAAAGATAGTGAAGGCTGAAGCGCAGAGTAAGCACAGAGTTTGCAATAAGACATTGAAAGTTGAAGTACAGAGGAATCATTGAGTTTGCAATAAGATATTGAAGGCTGAAGTACAGAGAAAGCACAGAGTTTGCTATAGGAGCCAGAACCAGTTTGGAGGGGGCTGCAGACACATTGGTGCTGGAGTTTTGATGCCAGAAAAAAGTGAGCTGAGAGCTGTTTAAGTTTGGGATTGAGTGACTAAGTGATCTGAAAGTTGTTAGGTTTGGATCTGAGGACTGGGTAAAGGCAGTTGAATTCAGAGCTCAGAGAAGTAGTCACTGTAATTTAAGTTTCTAGTTGGAACCCTTGTGCCAGGGTCCCACCTTCCCCTCCTCGGAGAAGCATTTTAGTAAGGGGAGTAATTGAGAGTGCTGGTGTCAGAGACTTTGGAATGGCCAGCCTGCCTAAGAGAAGAATGAGAGGAACCTAGAGCTGGGTTGAGAGACTGAGTAAAGTACAATCTGAAGTTATTTGCCTGGTTCATGTGTGATTGAAAGGATTCAGGGGACCAAGTTTAGCACTCCCTGGATTGAAGAAGCAGGAGAGACCTTTGGCATGGGACGAAGAGAGGCCTGTATAGTGAACACCATTTGTAAAGGCCATCAGGCAAAGAGTTAAAGGCTAGGCAGGTGAAGATCATCTGTTTTCAGTTCTTCTGGTATTGTCACTAGTGCAGCATTCTTCTGGGACCTCCACAATACCATGCAACTGCCACTGTGACTGCCTTTTCACCAGACTCAATGCTCCTGTGTGGACATCAAAACTGTGAGTTCACCAAGCCATGGCTGTGGGGAGTTTCTTATGGTAGCAAGTTAGTTAGAGTCTGCGGTGACCCCTGTCAAGACTGTTGGGGCAACAAATATAAAAGGTGGGAAAAAGCAAAGGTTTAAGGTGTTATGAGTGAAAGTGAAAGTAGAGACAAAGAAAGTTTAATGTGTCACAAGGGAAAGTGAATGTGGGAACAAGTCAGGTTTCAAGTGTTTCAAGTCAATACAAAAGCTGAGACAGAACAAGGTTTAAAATGTTGCAAGTGTTTAACAAGTTGTTGGGCCCCAATGAAAGTTCTCAGGTCTGCATCTCTATTCGGTGTGGTATCCACTGCAGCAATGACTTTAAGGGTGTATCCTGGGGTTGGAAGCCCAGAAACTGAAGGTAACTGTGTGGGAAGTGTTTAAAAAAGGTTGTGTTGCCATTTATATCCCTTTTCCCCTTTCCCCAAATAAATTATTATTCTGTTTGCATGTTAATACTTGTGGTTGTAAATTTATGTGCTCAAGTTACTGTGTGTGGGGGGATTGTTATTGAGTAGGGAAGTGTACTGGGGGCAAATACTGTTATTTGCTGGGGTGATAACCTGCAAGTTTTCCACAGGTATTCCCCGCCACTGCCCCAGATGGAGGCACCACACCAACTGAACGTCCAGTTGCAGAACCCAGGCCTGGCCCCTCATAGGTGTGTTCCAGATAAAGATCAAGGGCCCTGGAACAGCCTAGGTAAGTCAAAGGGCTGTCACAACTGGAGACATTGCTGGGATTACTACTCCCTAGTGGCCAAACCCTGGAATTGCAGTTGTTGAACATTTTTGGTAACCCCTACCGGTGGGAACACATATTGTAATTCTGACATGGAGTCACAAGAACTGATTGACTGATGTAGAGGGGAGGGTCCACCCCCAGAGAAGGCCTTTTTAGTGAAAGGAATCCTAGAGGGAACCACCCGAGAAGCCATTAAGACTGTTTTAGAGACTATACCTGATATTGGAAGCCTGACATTAGTAGGCCTGAGATATGACAGTGGTTCCCAGAGTGTTATGTCCTTAATCCAGAGTGACCACAGTGTGGATCCTAGTAAGTTACCAGCCACCTCAATGTCGAGGGGGTGGAAAGTACCTGGAGATTGTTCGACAAAAGTAGTACACCACTATTGCCTCCCCCTTCCCTGGCCCCTGAGCCAATCCTCCTGGAGAAGATCGCGTTCCTGGTGGCTGCTGAGGGGAAGATGCTCCAAGACGTGACAGAGCTACTGCCCCTGGGAGTGAACCTGGCTGACCTCCGATCTTCTTGGGCCGCTGGCTCAGAATATTACAGGCGCTTAAGGGTTTTCTCAGGCACTGTACCAACTTCTGCTGGGGAAGATGATTATGAGACCTGGGCTGCTTATGCTGCCCCCATGCTGCAGGAGTGGCAGTGTTCTGATGCTGAAAAATGTAAAAGGCTGATAGAACATTTCAGGGGCCCTGCTCTAGATGCTGTCCATTCCTTGAGGGCTACTAATCCTGAAGCCACAGTGGATGACTGTATAGCTGCCCTGGATAGTGTAGTTGGGAGCACAGAATCATGTGATGATCTATACTGGCAGTTTAAGACAACAACCCAGCAGCAAGGGGAGACTCTTTCCACATATTTACATTAGCTTGAAAGGGCACTGCAAAAGGTACACCAGAAGGCGGGAGTGGCTGCCATGGATTTGAACTGGGTTAGGCTTGAGCAAGTGTTGAAAGCTGCCAGGTTCTCTGACATGCTGCTGTTGAAGCTGGGGCTGACAGAGAGACTGATTGATACCCCCTCCCATAGTGCATAATTGAGAGAAGTAAGGGCCGCTGAAGAGCAAACTGTGCCCTGGGAACAGTCGACTGCTGTTGCTGCTAGCACCCAGGTTTTGGATGAGAGGGACTCAGGCACAAGGGCCAAACTCCAGGGGCTGCTCCATGAACTGAAGAATGCTGTGTAGCATATGACTAAACCAAGCACTGCCCCTGTTGAGCCCAAGTCAGTGGCTCCTGTTGAAGTGATGGAGAGCAAAGTAGTGGCATCTTTCCAGGAAGCTGGAGCCCAGGCCACAGAAGGCATCACCCTTCAAGATGTGTATGAGCAGTTGGTGGGGCTTTAAAAGACTGTAGACCCACCCTCATGACCTACTGGCCATTCCCCCTTGAGTTTCTTTCCAAGAATCAATAATGCCAGAGAGTTAACACCAGATGTTCTTTGTTTTTGGTGTGAAGAAAAGGACACATATCCTATGGTTGGGATCACCCCCCAAACCCCAGGTTGGTGGAAGAAAAAAAGCATACTAAGCAACTGGGAAACTAGAGAGGGATCCAGTGGAGAAGCTGACTGGGTCCCCTGGCATTGTAAGCTTTACCAAATGGACTGAGTCAAGAATCCCTCTTGGCAGCAACATACCCCCGGCATTGGTGGGAACCCACACTGATGTAGAAGTTCTCATTGAAGGAGTCCTGTGTTCTGCCCTGCTAGATAGCAGGTCGCAAGAGACAATTATCAACAGATCTTTCTAAGATCAGCACCTTAAGCACTTGCCGCTCAAGCCATTGTCCAGTTTGTCCATAGAGGGGATCAGAGGCCAGAACTGCCCATATGAAGGGTACTGCACTATCCAAATTGCTGTCATCATAAAGGGGGTTGATGATCCACCTACGATAGATGTCATGGCCCTAATCTGTCCAGAGACAGGGGAGTGGGACAACACACCTGTTTTAATTGGAACGAATGCCAATATGTTTGGCAGGCTGGCAATCCTATGTCAAGCAAGGGGCAGTGTGGACTAAGCCCTACCATTCAAGTCACTGTGAAAAATATCACATTGTCAATGGATCTGCCAAGATGGCCATAGAAACATAGAAACATAAACTCTGATGGCAGATAAGGACCTCTTGGCCCTCCTAGTTTGCCCATTTCCCTACCTATTTGATAAGCTACAGATCCCAGTTAACCAACAGCTGGCCGACTGAGTCCTCAGATGAGCCTGTGGGTGAGATTCGGAGAGTGGATACCCTAGAGATCTTTCTACATCCCAAATCAGAGTGCAGAGTTGTGGGGATTGCTGCTTTCACCAGTCCGCTGGAGGGGCCTGCCTTCATTACTGATGCCCCAGCAGAGGGGCAGCTGCTTGAAGGATTACTGGTGCAGCGAAGGGTTCTGCCTCTCCCGGAGACTCCCAATGCCCAGCAAGTGGCCATTATAGTAAAGAATGAGTCTGTGAAACCTGTGATTATCGAAAAGGGACGGGTGCTAGCCCATATATACAGAGCGGATGGTGTGATGGAAGGCACCCAGTGGAAGAACCCAAAGAAAAAATAAGCATGGCTGTGTTCAAGTTTGAGTATTCCCCCCTCCCTGACAGTAACCACTGGAGCTTAAGTAGGAAGCTGGCTCAGAGGCAGCACTTCTTTTCTCTACATGAATGGGACATAGAGTTCGTCAGAGGGGAGGAACACCATATTCGGTTCACAGATGAACAACCCTTCAGGGAGAGATCACGGCGTCTTGCACCTGGCAATAAAGAGGATGTATGGAAGCAACTACAGGAGCTCCTGAGGGTGGGTATTACCAAAGAGTCTAGAAGTCCATATACTTCCCCCATAGTGGTGACCAGAAAGAAGAGGGAGAAGTTCGAATGTGCATAGAATATCACACCCTAAATAAAAAGACAATCCCCAATCAATACACAGTACCCCGGGTCAAGGATGCCTTAGCCACTCTGTCAGGGAGTAACTGGTTCTCTGTGCTTGATTTGAGAAGTGGGTATTACCAGATCCCCATGGCTGTGTGACAAGGAGATGACAACTTTCATCTGCTGTCTTGGGTTTTACCAAACTGAGCACATGGCCCAGGGGATCTCTGGGGCCCCGACCACATTTCAGCAGTTAATGGAGAAGGCTGTGAGGGCATGAATTTGCTCAAGGTAATTGTGTACTTGGATGACCTTATCGTTTTTGGCAGTACCCTAGAAGAGCATGAACACCAGCTCATGAAGGTGTTAGACCAGCTAAAGGAATTTGGACTGAAAGTATCCATCAATAAATGCCAGTTCTGTCAGCCTTCAGTGTAATATGTAGGCTACATTGCCTCAGTAGATGGGGTATGGACTAATCCTGCTAAGGTGGAGGCTCTTACCACTTGGCCATGGCCCCATAACCTCAAAACTCTCCAGTCCTTTCTTGGGTATTGTGGATATTATCGGAGGTTCGTAAAAGACTATTCAATGATGGTGCAGCCATTGAATGAACTAATGCAGGGCTACTCACCCACCAACCAAAAGAAGAAGCCCTATACCCATGGAGTCGGCCCACCAAAAAAGTATCTCAAAGTGGCTGAGCCATTTGGAAGCAGGCGGACCCTTGAGTGTGAGGCTGTCTTTCGTAAGATTATCCAGAGACTGTGTGAGGCACCTGAACTTGCATTTGCTGACCCTCATAAGCCATATATCCTTCACACTGATGCCAGCTTAAATTGACTGGGGGCCATGCTTTACCAGGAATATCTGGAAGAGCTTTGGCCAGTGGTCTTTGCTAGCCATAGCTTGACTGCCTCTGAGAAGCATTATCCTGTCAAGTTGGAGTTTCTGGCACTGAAGTGGGCAGTCACAGACAAGTTTCATGATTGTCTATACAGTGTCCCCTTCATGGTGTGGACAGATAACAAGCCCTTGACATATATCAACACTACTGCTAAGCTGGATGCTGCTGGCCATCAATGGCTGTCCTTGTATGACTTTATGCTAGAATACCAAAGCAGCAGGGCCAACATAGATGCTGATGCCTTGTCCTGGCACCCTTAGGAAGATACAGCTGCTAGAAATGTGTGCCCCTCCAGTGACGTCTGAGAGCCTCTTGAGCAACCCCGATAGAGTCATTGATCAACTGGGTGCATCTCCCGAGGTTCTTCAAGCAGTCTATATGAACTTCACTGGGCTCCAGTTGTCCTCCCTCCCTCACCTCAGTAGGTGGGAACTGCAACAGGCCCTGCAGGAGGATCTGGGCCTCAAGGACATTAGCAAAGCCCTCGAGAAGGGACTTAATCTTGAGAAAATACCAGTTTTCCACCCTGATGCTAAAATCATGCTGTGAAAGAAAAGCAAGCTGGCCTTAAAGGAGGGGTTGTTGGTCAGAAAAGTGCAAGACAATGGTGACTCCAGTGTTCGCACCCAGATAATTCTGCCATGGAAATATCAAAAGCTGTGTTGGTCTCTCTGCATGATGAGATGGGCCATCTTGGGTATGAATGAACAGCTGATCTTGCCCGAGCTCAGTTCTACTTGCCACATCTGAAATGATATGTGGAAATGCACTGTAAGACATGTTTAAAGTGAATCAAACAGCAGACTCTTCCCCAGAGAGCAGCTCCTCTAGTCAATATTCAAACCAGCTGTCCCAAGGAGCCTGTGTGCATGGACTTCTTGTCTGTAGAACCTGATTGGTCCAATAAATCAAGCATTCTGATCCTTACTGATCAATACACGAGATATGCTCAAGTGTACCCCACTTGAGACCAAAAGGCCAGCACGGTTATCAAGATCCTGCAACAATTTGTCACCCATTATGGTATTTCCCAAAAGAATACATTCAGATCAAGGCAGAGATTTTGAAAGCCATTTGGTAAAGGAATTCCTTACCGTGTAAGGAAGAATGAAATTACGGACAACGCCATATCACCCCTAAGGGGATCCACAACCAGAACACTTTAACCATACCCTGCTCAACATGTTGGATACACTGGCCTCAAGGAGCAAGCAGAATTGGAGTCAGAAAGACAGTTATCTTGTCCATGCATATAACTATACCAAAATGATGCCACCCAGTGGTTTCCTTTTTATTTGATGTTTGGGAGTGAGGCCAGACTACCTGTGGATCTGTGCTTTGGCATCTCGCCCGATGGCACATCAGTGGAATTATACCTAGAGTACACTAAGAAGCTGAGAGAACAATTGCAAGCAGCTTATCATCAAGCAGCTGAAGCAGCAGCTAAGTCAAGCAACAGTAACAAACAAAGATATGACCAAAGGGTGCACCACCAAGTACTTCAAGAGGGAGATCAAGTCCTTGTTCAGAACCTGGGCCTCCAAGGAAATACAAAATTCAAGACCAGTGTGCCTCTGAGGTATATGTCATGGTGGAGAAGCTGCCTGAGCTACCTGTCTACTGAGTCTGGCAAGAGCACAGGAGGGGGCGTGAGAAGACAATGCATTGCAATCACTTGCTCCCCATTGGAGAGATTGGGGCAGAGCCTCAGCCTGACAGTGAGATTTTTGTGGCCAGAAGGCATCAAACTAGGAGAAGCAAAACTCCAGTGTTGTTCCCTCTATGCCTCCCAAAAGGACCACTTTGAACCTGAATACTGGTCCAACTGAGCCTTCCGAGTGGAATGTAAGAAGGAGAGCTGCCCCATCTAAGCATCTTGAAAGGGCCACTGCAGACTTGCATACCAGTCTGCCTGAACCTTTTGAGTGGCCCCAGAACAGTTCTCCAGCAGAGAGCAACTTTGAAGACTTTGTGACGGAATATTTTGTGACAGAACCAAATCCTGCCATGCTGCTATGGAAATGGGGCTGTAACCCACAGCAGCCCTCTACCAGTGCTACCCCTAGTAACAGTGCACCTGTTTTGAACCCTAATACAGTACCCTTTACCCCTGTGAGGAAAGCCAGTAGCCCTGCGCCAGAACCAGACATGGACATTGAAATGGTCAATGCTAATGACCTGGCACCAGGTACACCTGTAGTTGATGACCCTGTGCTCCCTACCCCTGAGCCTGCCCCAGATGTTGCTTCCCCAGTTCCAGTACTCATAGATCTGACAGGCAACCCAAGCCAGTAATCAAGCTGACCTATGATACCTTAGGTGTTTCCTCTGATCCCCCCTGTATGTCGCTCATAAGAATATTACCCATAGTGTACAGGGTCCTCCCCTTGTCCCAAAATATTCTTCTGATTTAAGGGTCAGTGTTGGGAACTGTGGGGTTTTAGTACCTGGATGACCTGTAAATAGATAGTATCTGATGTCTAGCTAGACAGTAGTATGCTAACTCTGTTTTGACAGTGTTACTGTTGATTATATAATCTGCTAGACAGGAACCATGTGTATAGTTAGACACGTGTACTGTATTTTACTATATATGGGGAGTACTGGTTTGTCCAGGTTTGTCCAGGCACCAAACAATTCGGCAATGGGAGAGTGTAAGCCCCCAAATGGGTTTACCTTGTAGGGCTGTGGCCCCATCGCTCCTTTGTCAGCAACCCATCTGTGGCTCCGGGTGGGCTCTGTACCCAGTGGTCCCATAATTCCCACTGCAGAGGTACGCACCTGACTCTATGTCTTGACCCCAGGTGTGGATGGGAGGCTGAGCCCCAAACAGTGTATTTGCACCTCCGGGTGCTGGGGAAACTGTTCATGTTGTTTCAAGGGATTCTATGTAAATATGTATTGCTTTATTATTGTACTCTAAGATGGTAGCCCCCACAGGACTACAAAACACTGGGAACTGCTGGTAGGAGGTTGTAAGTCATTGAATGTGCCTGGAACTGCATCATCCAATCAGAGGATGGCTGGATAAAGACTATAAATAGGACTGGTAGCCCGCCAAAAGAGGAGATCTCCCAGAGGGGAAGTGCAGTACAGCTGGAGTGGGCTTCACCACCACAGAGCTGCACTCAGGCCCCAAAGCCTAAAGGATCAAAAGATAGTGAAGGCTGAAGCACAGAGCTTGCAGTAAGACATTGAAAGTTGGAGTACAGAGGAATCATAGAGTTTGCAATAAGATATTGAAGGCTGAAGTACAGAGAAAGTACAGAGTTTGCTATAGGAGCCAGAATCAGTTTGGCGGAGGCTGCAGACGCATTGGTGCCGGAATTTGGCTGAAAGAAAAAAGTGAGCTGAGAGATGTTTAAGTTTGGAACTGAGTGACTGCATGAGCTGAAAGCTGTTAAGTGTGGATCCAGGACTAGGTAAAGGCAGTTGAATTTAGAGCTCAGAGAAGTAGTCACTGCAGTTTAAGTTTCTAGATGGAACTTTTGTGTCAGGGTCAAACCTTCTCCTCCTTGGAGAAATGTTTCAACAAGGGGAGCAATTGAGAGTGCTGTTGTCAGAGACTTTGAATGGGCCAGCCTGCCTAACAGAAGAATGAGAGGAGCCTTGAGCTGGGGTGGGAGACTAAGTAATGTACAATCTGAAGTCATTTGCCTGGTTCATGTGTGAATGAGAGAATTCCGGGGACCAAGTTTAGCACCCCCTGGACTGAAGACATGAGAGAGACCTGCAGTGTGGGACGAAGAGAGGCCTGTCTAGTGAATACCATTTATAAAGGCCAATAGGCAAAGAGTTAAAGACTAGGCAGGTGAAGATCATCTGTTTTTGGTTCTCCTGCCATTTTCACTGGTGCAGCATTCTTCTGGGACCTCCACACTACCGTGCAACTGCTACTGTGATGGCCTTTTAGCTGGCTGCAACACTCCTGTGCAGACATCAAAACTATGAGTTCCCCAAGCTATGGCTGTGGGAAGTTTCTTGTGGCTAGCTAGCTAGTTAGAGTCTGGGGCAACCCCCGTCAAGACTGTTGGAAAATAATTTAAAAAAAAAGTTCTCAGGCCTGCATCTCTATTCAGTATGGTACCCACCACAGCAAGGACATTAAGGGTGCACCCTGGGGTGGGAAGCCCAGAGACCGAGGGTAACTGTGTTGGAAGTGTTTAAAAAAGGTTGTGTTGCCATTTACATCCTTTTTCCCTTTCCCCAAATAAATTATTATTCTGTTTGCATGTTAATACTTATGGTTGTAAATTTATGTGCTCAAGTTACTGTGTGTGGGGATTATTGCTTGGAATAGGAAGTGTACTTAGGGGGCAAATACTGTTATTTCCTGGGGTGGTAACCTACATGTTTTCCACAGGTATTCCCTGCCACTGGCCCAGGTGGAGGCAGTGTGCCAACAGATCATCCAGTTGCAGAACCTGGGCCTCGCCCCTCATAGGTGTGTTCCAAGTAAAGACCGAGGGCGCCAGAGCAGCCTAGGTGAGTCAAAAGGCTGTTACACAGGTGTGCCTGGAAGAAGAAAAGACAAGAAGAGGATGTTTGGGCTCAGCAGAGTCCTTCTTCTTGGGTGTTTTGAAATGTTTTAACTAGCAAATGTTAAATATTTTGCTTTTCAGGTTTAAAGTGTGTAGTACTGAGGTTTGGGAAATGCATAGCAATGCCATATGTAGGTTTCTAAAGCAGTACACAGTGCAATTTGTAAAATGTGTGTGGGTATAGGTTACCCCTTGGGTAGCACAGGTTAGCTAGCTTTTCTCTAGTGGGCTAGGGGGATAGACAGGCTAGAGGTCCTAACTCAAGTATGGGCCATCAGTGTTGTTCTGTCAGGGCATGCTTCAGGCAGTTCCTGTGAGCCACTGAAAAAAAGAGTCTCAAACTAGTTTGCCAGATAGAACTGAAATTGTTTCAGCAGGCCTCTGTTCTCTGGGTAACTTGCCTATGCCTCAGCATGGGTATGGGGGAGCCTGGTCACCTCTCCCAGTAGAGCACCCAGAGGTTGCATGGCCTGTGTTGCAGTCCAAAGCCCTTGCTGCCAACAGCAAGATTCATCTGTTGGTGAGGAGTGTAACCACCCAGTCCCCTGGGGTTACTAGAATCCCATCAGTATTAGACAAGATAGGTCTCTGGGCAGCATGTAGGGAGTTTTTAGAAACTCTCTACCACATTATCTCATTGTTTACCTAGCTAGACTAGGCAGAGAATGAGTGATGTCATTTAGAACTGCTGTAGCAGCATAAGCTCCCTGGCTCAGCTGCAGGGGGGATCAGTTTAGAATCTTGGGGAGTTCAGAGTATGAGTTCCAGTTTGGAAAGTGAAGGAAAAGGAGCTCTCTGTCCAGCAGAGGGCAAGAGATGCCTGCCAGCCTCTCTGGGCTGAGTAAAAGACCTCTGGTCATCATTTTTCTCACCCTAGTGTATGGAACAACAGTGTTTCCCTAAGAAGTGGTGGAGATCTGTGCCAGTGGGTACCATGTGATAAGAGCTATAACAAAAATAGCGAGTGTCACAACAGCGACCACAAATTGATGAAAAAAATTTCAGCAGTCAGCACATCAGCCACATAAACAAAAGCGACAGCGCATCACAAAAATAAAAATAAACATATGTAATCACAACATTTATTGCAAGCCCCCCACACACCCCCATTATTATATAACCAACTACAGAGGGGGAGGACACTGAGGAATAGAGGCAAACATGGGAAGGGGCTACTTGGTGGGGAGGCATTGTGCGAGGGGAGAACCTAGGGGGGACAGCAACCTGCGGGCAGGGGCACACATAGTAGGAACACATAAACCTCCCCCACAACAAAACAAAAAAAAAGGACAACAACGATCACAAAATTAAACCCCACACCAGTACTGAACTGCAGACCACCATCGTGGCAGACCACAGCCCTACCCGCCATGCCAGACAGCAAGCTCGATCGGACCTCTGAAACAAACCCCCATGTCCTTCTTCTCCATTCTCCTGCATACCTTCCCTTGCTATTCCAGGCCTAGCTCTGTTCTCCAGTCGCTCTCCTTCCCCTCATCATTCTGTCACTGTAGCTCTTAACATGGTCATTCAAATCGAGTTGCTCAATTTGAGTTGCCTATTTGATGGATTACCATGCTGGTGGAACCCCAGTGGGCTAAATTTCATTCAAAATGTGAGAAGGGACCGAGAAATCAGTGGTTCTAAGGGGCAGCCCCCTGATGGACTGAAGATTGTCACAGCTGTCCAGAGGAAAGAGACTAAAAGAGTTTCTGTAGAAGCTATGGACTTTGGGAAGGAACATTTCCCAAAGTGTTGTCAGATGCCTGTAACAAAGGGAATAACAAACCGTGAGTACAGTGAGCATTTGGGAGACTTTTTGGGTTGCCAGGTGATGTATGTGCCCTATGCTGGCTAGATTACATTTAGTCAGGACCCTGTTCACCACAGATATGTGCTGTTTAAAGCATAATGAAGATGAGGATGCCTTAAGCAATCCAGGAGGGGTTGAAGGATCCAGTTTGGTGTGTACTAAATGTAATAGCAGAGTCTGACTAGGGACAGGGTGGGCAGAACCTCACTTATAGTCACAGTTCAGAGATAACTGGTTACTAGATAGGCATAGCTGCCTGAAGATGTTAACAATGGTCCATCTGGTCAGGAGTGTCAAATTAACTGTGTGGCAATTCCCACTATATATACACTTGGTAAAAAATTCAGAGATCCCTAAGCAAAGGGGTAAATAGTTTGTGTTTTGGAAAGGATTCATGCTGGACTGTACGGTACTGCCTGTTTCTGTGTGAAAATTTTTTTCTTCTATTGCAAGTTGTGTCATCTGTCCTGGACAGTACAAACTTGGGGGACCACCCTAATTCTGCTTAACATCTTGTCAGAAAATAACACCATACAATACAATCCCAATTTTATGGTTGTAGACAGTCCATTTGTGAGTCCGAGTGAAATGTTATGGGGCCCCCTCAGATAGGAGATACAGCATAGTCCCTGGCACCTCTCTCCCAGACTCAGAGTGAATATAAATGTTGTTTTGTGCCCTAATCCCCTGACCTCTTAGATGCCTGAGCTGAGTATTTACCCTAATTCCAGGGGTGATACTTATTTTCTACCAACTTGTGATTTGTTGCCTTGTCTATGTAACAATTAGAGGGGTTCTGGTTGCAAGATGCCACTCTTGACCGAGGTAAGGATTGCATTACTATCACTCATGGCCCTTTTCTACCCTGGTCTGTTTTGGACCCCCACAACAGCAACCTGACCTGTTCTGGCATCAGGTGCATATTCTCAATATACGGACTAATGAAACTGATTGTGGTTTTCGACTGCACAGTCATGTTACTCACCCAGCACAGAAGTACAGTACTTCTTCACAGAAAGAGTGGTGGATTCCTGAATAGACTTCCAGTGGAGGTGGGGGGGGGGCAAAAACAGTGGGTGGGTTCAAGAATGCATAGGATAGGCATAAGGGAATCTTTGTGGAAAGGAAGTGAGGGGTAGAAAGAGCTGGAGATCGATTAGGGTCAGCAGTGATACAGTAGGTAGGGAAAAATGGGCAGACTGGGTGAGGCATGAGATCCTTATCTGCTGTCAGGGTCTGTGTTTCCACATTTCTACCCTGAATGCCCCTAAAAGGCAACCCTGTATACTGCCCTGAATAATACTGCCTCAAAACCATTGGACTTTATTCCATGGAACACATTCCGCCATAGACATAACATCCTTCAAAGAAAAGGGGTTCCAGAAGTCTCTCACTACAACTACCTGCTTTGCTTACCCTTAGCAGAACTTCCTACCTGCAAAGGGGTGATTTGGGTCCCTGTACCCTAGGACCTCAGAGAAGAGCCCTATGCCTGCCAGTTGTGCCCTCCCCCCATTCTTGCTCATCCCAGAATCTATGAGTTTTCAAGGTAATCGATGACAATGTCCACCAATAGGGACAAGGTAACATGACCTCTTTCTGCCTCACAGTACTTAAAGAATCAGTCCATGGCCCCTGTGTATACTTTTCTGGTCATCGTGGCTGATCGATGTAGGACTGGCTTCCAGGCTCGCTACCCCTCATGTTCTATAATTTGGCTGGCATTGCTCTGGATTCAGTCTCATCTTCTGCAGCAAGTTCTCAAAACAGCAACCCTTGTGAATGAAACAGAGTGCATTGGCAACGTCTTTGTCAAGCCTTGGCATGTATCTGGCCTGAAAAGTGAGGTTCTACAGCAAGCAGTGCAGAACCAGCACCCTCAACAGCTTAAGCATCCTGCCACAGTTCAGTCTTCCGATTCATAAACTTGACCATGCCGATGTTATCCAACCAAAAGACTACTTTTTTGCCCCTCAGCTCATCCCTCAAATGTGCACAACTACTATTCTGAAAAGCTTGAGAAATGTGATATTTTTAACCACACGTTGTGGCACATGGACAGCTGGTTCTGATTACACGATGATATTTTTTCTGCAATATAAAAAATGTAGGGGAGTGTCTGTCAGGAGAAACTACTGTCTTGCAGAAATGACACATAAACCCCCCCCCCACAGGTATAAGTTCAAAGGACAGGACATAGGTTAAACTACAGATACCTGGGATGCAATTAGCTTGTCAGTTTGCTTTGAAGCCAGGAACTATTTATGACATCCTCAGGGAAATCCTTTGATTTGTATTAGGTGTCATGAAGAAAGGGGCATATGCATGTGTTTGGTGTGTCTTCCAAGGAAGCCAGTTAATTACATCAAAGAGACTTTGATGTCTGTGTGAAGCAGGTCCCAGACTAAATTGGGAAGTCCAATATGCATTTGTTTGGGGTATCATCAGAGGAAGCCAGTTAATTACATCAAAGAGACTTTGATGTCTGTGTGAGTCACAGAGAGACATCCATTTTCTGACTGAGAAAGAGGAACATCAAAGCACTGAAAGATTAAGAAAGTAAGGATACATTAGATAAGACCAGTCTGAGTGTATGGGTTGTAGGAATTTGCACTTTTAAACCTGTTTTGTTTTTAAGATTGTGTGTGTTGGGATATCTTGTTCTATATTTACTGTTTTCCGATTTTTACCTATTTTAAAGTAAAGATATATATTTTAAAAACAGAAACTGTCTGGTGTGCCTTGAAACTTCTTTTTTATAAGTGAAGCTTAGATGGTTACAGTTGACACTGTGCATGAGCTTATTGTGGTACCAAACCGGGAAACAGGTAATAGTTCTCTAGGTCTTGCATAGAGTTCTAAGGGTTCATTTTGTAATACCTGGTTAGGTGCCTGTAGGTGAAGATATCTGGCCCCCTGAAGACAGAACTATCTGAGCCTGACAATTGGGTACGCTAACAAGAGGTTATCAGTTTGAATCCCTTCAGAACTTGGGACAAAGGTGGCTCAAACCCACAAAAACAGACAAGAGGGTTACCTTGTTCTGTTAACTGTTCACAATACTATGTTTGGAGGTTGGCACTTTGGGAGCAGAGGGCTGACCTGCTGAGTGGGGTTGTGACAGATTGGTTGGCAGTGGCGTGAAAATGTTTGGTGGTATAAACTTTATTGTTCAGTGTCTCAGCTTGAGACTGTTCAGCCCACTTGGAAAAAAAAAAGAAAGGCAGTATTTTATTTCAAAAGGAAACAGAACTATATTCCTTGGCTTACAGTCAAGTTCCTACCCATTTTAATTTTTTTTCTAAAGTGCCAGTCAAGAGTAGCAGTAGTTAGGAAAGATGACTTCCGACTACAGCAGACACACTGTAGACTCCTTAAAGCAGTTGTGCAGGGACAAAGGAGTCCCGTTTGTGGTGAAAGCCAGCAAGCAGAACCTCATAGATGCCCTGATGGTAGCAGATACCACAGAGCAGCAAGTCACAGACAGTAACTGAAAAGGACCAAACCTTGAGTGTGGTAGGGCTAGAGGCCAGTGCAGTGTCCAGAGCCAATGAGGAGGACAACAGGGCCACTGTCAGTGAAGGGCCACAGCAGCAGGGGAAGGTCACCAGTATCCTGGATCCATAGGTGCTCAGGCTGCAAATGGAGTTGCACAGGATGGAGCTGGGGTTCCAGGAGAAGAGGGAGCAAGAGAAGCGAGAGGCAGACTGTGAGCCAGAGCGAGAATGCTGAGAGGCAAAGCGAGAACACAGAGACGCTGACTGTGCAGAGCAGGAGCGCCAGAGGCAACACGAACTGGAGAAGATATGACTCCGACCAGCGGCACCAGAGCAGGTAAGTGGCTTGGGTTTAACTGGGACTGCAGGACTGGGTTCCAAATTGAACTCCAAATTAATACCTGAATTTAAAGAGGGGAGGATATGGATGTCTTTTTAAATTATTTTGAAAATGTTTGTATTCAGACTAATATTCCTAGAGTGTTCTGGAGCTTCCAGCTATCCCCGCTACTTTCCAGGAAAGCTCGGGATGCATTGGGTAAAATGGACAATGAGGACAGTGATGATTACAGCAAACTTAAAGCTGCACTGTTAAAAAAGTTTGAATTAACTGCAGAGGCATACAGAGCAAAATTCTGTAAGCTCAGGAGAAACTCTAACATGAGCTACGAGGAGCTAGCCATGAAACAACATCAGTTTTTAAAACGTTGGCGGGAAGGAATTGAGGCAAACTCTGTTGATAAAATTGAAAATGTGATTCTGTTAGAACAGTTTTTCTGAGCATGCCCAGCAGAGCTAAAAACCTGGCTAGAGGACCAAGATCCCAAAAGAGTGCAAGTGGCTGCTGAACTCTCAGACCACTATGCCAAGAGCAGACCTGCTCTGAGAGCGAATGGGGCAGGTGGGGCAGCACAGAAAGGGAAAAGTGCGCCTTCAGGGCAGCTAAAACCTTCACTGCCTCCACCAAAACCAGTTAGCCCCAGGTTTCAGAGAAAAGATCTCTCTGAGAGAAGAAATGAATGCTGGTTGTGTAAAGAAACTGGGCATATTGCCAGACAGTGTCCCAAAAAAGGCGAGCAATAATACACAACCGGGTTCTAGAAAAGAAGTGGGTTGTTTGTGTGTCCCTGGAAGCATGCCAGTGAACATGAGGGAACACATGCACCCAGTCATGGTGAATAGTGTACAGACACAGGGGTTAAGGGACACAGGGGCATCCCTGACCTTGGTAAAGGGGGATCTGGTACAACCTGGTCAGTTTATACCCAATAAATACCTCATTGTACAGGACTTTGTGGGCGGGGAGAAAACATTGCCCCCTTGCTAGTGTTCTCCTAGACTGGGGTGAAACAGGAGGAACTGTGCAACAAGTGGCTGTAGCCAAAACATTAGCAGTGGGTGTGATCCTGGGAAACAATCTCCAGCAGAGGATGGTATGTGCAGTTACCCATAGCCAAGCGGCAAAGGAAAATTGTAGTTCCCTGAACCCCAGAGAAACCATTGTGGAAACCACTGAGAGGCTGGTTCCCCAGCCTGTGTCTCCAGATGGGGAGACTGATAAAAAGGGGGTAGAAATGTCCCCAGTAGCAAGTAACCACACAGCTACAGAGGGTTACTCTGAAGAGGGAGGGGTGACCCCTTGTCAGAGGGTTGGGATTGACAGTGATCCTGAGTGCCCTGACACTAGTGCTAGGAACCCTAGTTTAGCAACTGAAGGGGACCTGTCCCATGCATTGGGAATGTGTGAGGGGTTCACAGCTGCTTAGAGAAGTGATCCTAGTTTAGAGAAGCTGAGGGCTTGGGCAGACTCGGACGGCACACAGGGAGGTGACAGCAGACATAAGATTTATTGGGAAAATGGACTTATGTATACTCAGGCAGTAGAGACAGAGGGAGGGATGCTAGGCAGGCAGCTTGTTGTTCCCCAGGGGTAGCGTGAGCAGTTGCTCAAGATTGCCCATGATATTCCCTTGTCTGGTCATCTGGGAATCGCACGCACTATGCAGCGGTTGGCCCAGAATTTCTACTGGCCTAACTTCACCCAGTAGGTGAAGGAGTATTGCAGGTCTTGTCACCGGTGCCAAGAAATAGGGAAGGCAAGCAAGAAAACCCAAGCAGCCCTGATCCCATTGCCCATAGTGGAGGAGCCATTCCAGAGGGTGGGAATGGATATTGTGGGGCCTTTAAATACCCCCAGCTCCTCAGGGAAGAGATTCACCCTAACTGTGGTGGATTATGCCACCTGGTACTCAGAGGCAGTCATCCTATCCTCTCTGAGGACAGACAAAGTGGCAGATGCCTTACTTGGGATTTTCTTCTGTGTTGGGTTTCCGCAGGACGTAATCACCGATCAAGGGAGTTCCTTCATGTCGGACCTGATGAAATGTTTATGGGAGAAGTGTGGGGTGCTGCAGAGATGCACTACACAGTATCACCCACAATCCAATGGACTTGTGGAATGATTAAATGGTACCCTAAAGTCAATGCTCCGGGCGTTTGCTGAACAGGATGGGAGGGACTGGGAGAAATACCTTTCCCACCTGTTGTTTGCATACAGGGAGGTGACCCAAGAGTTGACAGGATTTTCCCCCTTCAAATTCTTATATGGATGCCAGGTACGTAGGCCCCTAGACTTGATCCGGGAGGACTGGGAAGGCAAGCATGCCACCCAGGGAACTCCGATTGTGGATTACGTCCTCAGGTTTAGGGAAAGGCTGAAGGAGCTTATGGGGACAGCCCAGAGCAACCTGGCAGCTGCCCAACAGAAACAAAAAGTGTGGTACGACCACAGAGCCAGAGCTCGCTCGTACATGGTGGGTCAGGAAATCATGGGCCTTATTCTGGTCCGGAAAGACAAGCTGCAGGCTGAGTGGGCAGGACCGTACAAAGTGGTTAGGAAGATAAATGATGTGAACTACATTGTGGAGTTACCTGACAGAAGACAGACAGAAAGGGTGTACCATGTCAACATGATGAAGCCATATGCAAATAGGGCTAACATGGTGTTTGCAGTGTGTCGTCATGGGGAGGGGACGGACAAAAGAGACTCCCTTCTGGACTTGCTGGAAGAGAGTAAATGGGGTCCTCTGTGGAGGCAGTAAAATTGTCTCCCCAGCTGACCCTGGGCCAGATCCAGGAAGCAAGGGAGGTTTTAGCAGACTTTGCCCCCTTGTTTAGCGCCAAGCCTGGACTAACCATCTTAAAGACACACGATGTGGAGACAGGGGCACAGATGCCCATATGGCGGACAGCATATTGGGTGTCAGAGGCTGTCCAAAAGGACATTAGGAGGGAAGTGGAGGAGATACTGGATTTAGGGGTAATCCAGAGATCCCACAGCCCCTGGACTTCACCCATAGTCCTTGTACCCAAGCCAGATGGCTCAACTCATTTCTGTGTGGACTATCATGGACTGAATGCAGTCACGAAGTCAGACGTCCGCCCGATGCCCAGGACAGACGAACTCCTAGACAAGTTGGGAGGGGCGACCTACCTTACGACCATTGACCTGACAAAGGGGTATTGGCAGGTAGAGTTGACGGCAGAGCTAGGGAGAGACTGGCCTTCATCACTCTGATAGGCTTATTTGAGTTTAAAGTAATGCCTTTTGGAATGAAGAATGCCCTGGCCACTTTCCAAAGGTTGGTGAACCAGGTGTTAAATGGTTCTGAGGAGTACGCCGTGGTGTACCTGGATGACATTGCCATCTTTAGTACCAGCTGGGAGGAACACCTATCCCACCTTAGGGAAGTGCTGGGCAGGATACAGAGGGTCTGGCTCATGGTCAAAGCCGAGAAGTGCCAGGTGGCCATGGGAGAGGTGGCATACCTCAGGCATGTGGTAGGCCAGGGACATCTCCGTCCTAACCAAATAAAAATAGAGGTAATCCAGGCATGGCCCAGACCAGAAACTCAGAAGCAGGTCAGGAGTTTTCTCAGGACAGCAGGGTACTTTAGAAAATTCATACCCAATTACAGTGCCCTGGCTGCTCCCCTATCTGACCTGACAAAGAAAAGGATGCCCAAGAAAATTACCTGGGGCCTAGCCTGTGAGGAAGCCTTTTTCAAACCAAAGGAGGCACTGTGCGTGCTCCTGTTTTGACAAGCCCTGACTACAGCAAACCTTTTATAGTTCAGACTGACACCTCAGACGTGGGTATTGGGGCAGTACTGAGTCAGACATCCAGCCAAGGGAGGGATCACCCAATAGCCTACCTGAATAAAATGTTACTTCCCAGGAAGCAGGCATATTCCATGGTGGAAAAGGAGTATCTTGCCATAGTGTGGTCCCTAAAGAAATTGGAGCCATAGTTGTATGGGCAGCATTTTGTGGTACAGACTGACCACAACCCCCTGGTTTGGCTGATGCAGATGGGGAAAAACAATGGTAGATTGCTAAGATGGAATCTTGCTTTGTAAGGGTATGACATGACCATTCTACATAGGGCTGGAGCGACCAATCAGAACTCAGATGGGCTGTCTCATGTCTATGAGGAGTGAACTGATTTGGGAAGCTCATCTCATGCAAGGGATAGAGCCCCCAAATTCACTCTAGGTGGGGAGGATTGTGGCACGTGGACAGCTGGTTCTGATTATACTATGATATTTTTTCTGCAATATAAAATATGTAGGGGAGTGTCTGTCAGGAGAAACTACTGTCTTGCTGAAATGACACATCAATCCCCCCCAGGTATAAGTTCAAAGGACAGGACGTAGGTTAAACTACAGCTATCTGGTATGTAATTAGCTTGTCAGTTTGCTTTGAAGCCAGGAACTAAAATATCCATTTATGATGTCCTCAGGGAAATCCTTTGATTTACACTAGGTGTCATGAAGAAAGGGGCATATGCATGTGTTTGGGGTGTCTTCCAAGGAAGCCAGTTAATTACATCAAAGAGACTTTGATGTCTGTGTGAAGCAGGTCCCAGACTAAATTAGCAAGTCCAATATGCATTTGTTTGGGTATCGTCAGAGGAAGCCAGTTAATTACATCAAAAAGACATTGATGTCTGTGTGAAGCAGATCACAGACTGATTTGGGGAAGTCACATGTAGAGAGGAGATTCACTGATGTCACCTAATTTTTTTTAAATATCTTATTAGGACATCCTGTGTTATAAAATATAAAGTTTAATACACCAAGGCGGAGTTAGGTGACCTCAGAGAGAAGGCCGTCTCAAGACGGCTTTTAAGTACACTGAGCAGACCTTAGAGTCACAGAGAGACATTCATTTCCTGACTGAGAAAGAGGAACTTCAAAGCACTGAAAGATTAAGAAAGTAAGGCTACATTAGATAAGACCAGTCTAAGTGAATGGGTTGTAGGAATTTGCACTTTTAAACCTGTTTTGTTTTTAAGATTGTGTGTGTTGGGATATCTTGTTCTGTATTTACTGTTTTCCGATTTTTACCTATTTTAAAGTAAAGATATATATTTTAAAAACAGAAACTGCCTGGTTTGCCTTGAAACTTCTTTTTTTATAAGTGAAACTTGGATGGTTACAGTTGACACTGTGCATGAGCTTATTGCAGTATCCAACCGGGAAACAGGTAAGAGTTCTCTAGGTCTTGCATAGAGTTCTAAGGGTTCATTTTGTAATACCTGGTTAGGTGCCCATAGGCGAAGATATCTGGCTCCCCGATGACAGAACTATCTGAGCCTGACAATTGGGTACGCTAACAAGAGGTTATCAGTTTGTGGTGGGGTGGTGCAGAGATGCACGACACAGTATTACCCACAATCCAATGGACTTGCGGAATGATTAAATGGTACCCTAAAGTCAATGCTCCGGACATTTGCTGAACAGGATGGGAGGGACTGGGAGAAATACCTTCCCCACCTGTTGTTTGCGTACAAGGAGGTGACCCAAGAGTCAACAGGATTTTCCCCCTTCAAATTCTTATACAGACGCCAGGTACGTAGACCCCTAGACTTGATCCGGGAGGACTGGGAAGGCAAGCATGCCACCCAGGGAACTCCGATTGTGGATTACATCCTTAGGTTTAGGGAAAGAACTTGGGCAAAGGTGACTTGAACCCACAAAACAGACAAGAGGGTTACCTTGTTCTGTTAACTGTTCACAACACTACGCTCAGAGGTTGGCACTTTGGGAGCAGAGGGCTGACCTGCTGAGTGGGGTTGTGACACACATGTCTTCTTCCAATTGACCAGTCAATACTGTGCACACCATGCCACTTTAAAGTATGCACCAAAACTGCTGCCCCCTACCACATCCATGTCCAGCTACAGTCCCTGTTACTCATGCTCCCCCTCCCCATACCCACCAATAGATGGTCCGAGAAAATCCTCCCAAAAATGTCTTCCATACTACCAGGTTCTCTCTAAGCCCCTTTGCCACCAAAATGCCTTGGTTGCTCTCCCTTACCTCTACCATAACCTTTGCCAATCTATTACAAAATGGACACCTAATTGGGATGACCCAGCAAGCAAAGTTTAAATGACAATGCAGCACTTACACTTGCTTCAGTGTTTGCTTCTAGGCCCTCACTGCCCCCTGAACCAGATCTAATAATTTCTGCAGTTTTTCCCTGGGGGAAGGGACCTCTCCTGATGAAATCTGTCTCTATGCCCAGAAATATAATTGTTGTGGCAGGTCCCTCTGTGTTATCCACTGCCAGTCGCATCCTTATTCCTTCTCAACCCCTATGAAACATGGCACTGACTCCCCACACCTGCTCGATACCCCTGGACCACTACAAAGAAAAATCATCTAAGTAATGCATTATCCCATTCGAGCCTCTGCCACCATACATGCCCTCCAATTTAAAAATGTATTAATTGCTGGAATAAAGTAGTAGTAGTTAGTTTGTTTTTAATGGTGCTCTTCCGTGGTGGCTCAGACTGTCTTACAATAAAGTGCAGAACTGAGACATACACAGTTAATAAATACCATAAAACAAATATTAAATAACCTGAACTAAAATATATTGAGTTGAGATAAAAAATATCAACTGGGATGAAGAACAACTCTCAGGGCTCTCAGCAGTCAACCAGGGTCCCATCTTAAAGACCTTCACTGAGGGAGCCTCTCTTAAGCCTGTCAGGAGCAAATGCCAAAGAACCAGGCCAGCCACCTTGAAGGCCCAGTCAGCTGAAGTTTTTAACCAGGCACTAGGCATTGGAAAGAGTCCCACCTGAGTGGAGCGGAGAGAGCGAGATGATATATGAGGAGACAGGGGCTCCAACGGGTAGCCAGGACCCAACTCATGTTGGACCTTGTAGGTTAGCAAACCAGCCTTAAAGGAGACATGCCAGTTTTCCAGCAGCCTGAGAGGACCCACAATACCAGGTAACATTACAGATCCTTGGAAGGCTGCTCAGTAGCCTGGCTGCTGCATTCTGCACTAGCTGCAAGCACCATAGCGTACCTCCACTGGCCCCGAGTTAAAGGGCATTGCTGTAATCAAACCTAGACATCACAAATGCATGCAACAGAGTCACCAGGTGCCTGGGGAGATAAGGGATCTAATCCAACTGATATTTGTAAGATGGCAAAAGCCATTCCAGACTGCTGCTGACACCTGAGCCTCAAGTGTTATCCTCTCATTCAGAATGACCCCAGATTTCTGAGCCAAAATCCTGTCTCCTTTTCAGCAGCAACCACTCTCTCTCTCCCGACAAGCCAGATTGACTATTAATACCTCAGACTTGTCAGAGTTGAGTCTCAACCAGCTTGATGACAGCCAATCCTGGATCTTGGCCAAGCATTTATTGAGCACCTCCTCTGCACCAGATGTCCTAGGTGCAAACAACAGGTACAGCTGAGTATCATCTGCAGAGCAGTGAAAACCCAGTCTGTACTATCGCATGATCCCTCCCAGGGGCAGCATGTACCTTACAAACAACATGGGCAGGAGGATTAAACCCCCATATGGAAGTGTTACAGGGAGTGAGGAGAAATTTTCCAACACAACCATCTGCGTCCTGTCCCTGAGAAATTACTCAAGCCAGCAGATAACCTTGCCAGTGAGTCTTTCATACTCCTTCAGTAGGTACACAATAGCCAGCTGACAATTGGTATGCACTCCACAAACTATTTTCCCTTTACCTACACATGCAAAAGCTAATAATCTTTTGCGTGGGCAGCAGCAGGTGGAAGACTGATTTAATATTATCCTTTGCCATCAGTGCCCCTTCGTCACATTTTTTTACCTCCTCAACTGCTCTATCAAAGGGGGTTATAACACTGCTGCTAACTTTTGATCAATTAAAGCATTTACAGACTTGCCCCTCAAGTAAGACAGGTGATGGATAAGCTGATATACACCTGCCACCCTCTTTGGCACTAAGACCTAGGGACATACCCTGGAATCCCCAAAAGGCAAGCATCAAATACCCTGCAACCTGCCTCAGGAACTGGAGTTTTCTTCTTATGCACCCCCAGCAAATCCCTGGCTGACTTCAAGATGATTGTTACTGTAAAAACCATCAGGTTCCTGTAAAGAATGTGAAAAACTGTTTAAAAGACCTTCTTTACGTGTGAAGGGTGCCCCTCTATCTGCGTAGCAATCCAGACAGGGATCAAAAGTGTCCACTCTAATGGGTGACAGGTCCTTTACCCACAGCAGGCTGAGTAGCCACAGAATTGCTGTGTTCCCTTGCCCTTTGCTGCAGGAGGCTACCTGGTGCACTTGCTTGCTGGGTGCTTGCCTCTGCACTAGTAGCACTAATGCTTGAACTAGCAGATTGCCTGCCAGGGGCAACACCTGCTGTTGTTCCTATGACATATTCCTTTTTTTAATACTGGCCTGCCCGCTGGCTGACAGTGACTAACTCATTCTTTGTTTGCTGGCTGAAAAATGGCTGCCGGTTAAGAATCATAATCTCTTTCCACAGAGTTGTGCAGCAAGTCCAAGTCATATCCCAAACAGTAAAGACATGGACATTACTAGAGTCAAGTAACAGCTCCACACAAAGTGCAGGCAGACAAACAACGGACCACTGGGAAACCTACCCAAGCCATTGGGCAAACTCCCCTTTTGCAGTGTTTAGCTGCTAGAGCATGGTTCCTCAGAATGCAGATTACCAGTCTGAGGCACAGCTGACTGCTCAGTACCCCCTCAACCCCACATTTGCAGGTCGCTATCCATCAAAGCACTTGCCCCTCCTTGGCCACAGATGCAATGCAGTGAACCCTTGGACTGAGAACAGCCACACTGAACTTCCTCTGACCATGCATGCATCAGCTGGGCACAACATGGGCCTGCAACTTTTAGCAAAATGGAGATGAAGGGAACTCTGTTCAGCTGGCAAGGGATTAAGAACCCCCTGGAGGCCCTGCCTAAAAAGTTGAGCTGTACAGCTGGAGGAATCCCATGGGTTGGCTAAGTGCATCAGTTATCTGAACTCCAGAGGCAGCTGCCCCTCTGCCCAGCCTGAAGTCCCTGATCAAATTTTGGTGCTCACCTGAAGCAAAAAATGGGTCCATTTCATGCTGATCCCCTACCCCTACCCCTGCCTTGGCAGGGGTGATGGGGGTGGGGTGCAATGGGCGGTCAGTGCCATTTAAGTGACACCACCTGCAAAATCCCCTAGAACCTGTATTGGTTCTGGGTTCCTAATCTAAAGCAGACCTGGAAAATGCTGCAGTTCCTGACTAAAAGCTTGATTCTGTCCTTGAAATGCTGCCTACAGTACAGTACCAGCAATTCTTCTGAACAAGTTATCCCTATACAAAGTGTTCTGCCTGAGTGAAACACTATTTTCATTACTAAACCATTTCTCAATGAGGTTCATACAAGTGGAGGCTATGTGCAGCACATCAGAGAGATAAATGCACTCTATGGACCGACTGCACACACACACTAAGGTACAAGGGCACTTTGCTAATTTATTTCAAAAGCTTTACCAGGAAAGAAATAATGCACTGGAAACAGGTCATCTCTAGGTGCATCCTGCCATGTGCCTCCTTAGCACCAGGAGTTTGCCTTCAGTCTCTGGATCATTCATGAACACCATGCAGTGCACAGCCTGGTATGTGTTACCCCCAGAATATTATTTTTACATATTACATGTGAATGTATGATGCACAATATTAATCCATGGATGTAGGTTTATAAGCAATAGTATGAATGTGGATTAAAAGTCTTTAAACACTTTGAATTTCCTTTTTTTATGTTGTCCACAAACCCTTACATTTATGCATTTTTTATGGATGTGAATGGTGTGCATCTATTGAAGTGAAGTGTTTATCCATTGACATAAACTGTTTATATCAATATGCAATGTTTATATCTCAATACAAAATGCTATGCTGACGTCAAAGACTGGGTACAGAATGTTGGAAAATACAAGTTAATGTTTCTTTTGGTTGCAACACATCATTTCTGAGTTCTCATTGTGTATTGCTTAACTAATGAAACACAGCAAGGGTGGAGTTTTCAGACCATTTTGATTATAATCTACTTTGCAATTACGTAATGGCAACAGCTTGCCTTTCTTAACAAAAAACTGAGCAAATGCTAATGCCTGATCATATCTGCAGTCCATTTTACCTTAAGTTGTAAGGCCATAAATGGTTAATGGTTACTGGGTTTTTTTTTTCATTTTTTTTTAATTCTGTTTATTCACCTTTGGTCTGAGGAATCTCTCAAAGGTGCTCACTCGATCCTGATCCTGCTACTCCCCGCTGAGACCTTACCTCCACTGATCCACCCCACAGGACTTTCCAGTCCCCCCTCGGTCACCCCTTGCGGGAAGGCCCACCTCACCTACTTTGGTGGTGTCTTTCTGAAATTAGAGGATCCATCCTGTGGGTGGTGCCTGGGGACTGTCAGAGTAGTGGTCCGGCATTGGGAATCTGAGGCCATATCCCTGGGGCCCTCATCACCTCCTCAGTCCTTTGGGGTTTTTCTTCTGTTTTTCCTGTCCACCCCAGATGCAGGACATGCAATGCCATCCAGCGCATGACGTGCACACTCCCACCCATGTTCGCAGGATGGCCACCTGGTGCTGTTCCCCTTCTCTAGGTCCCTGACTGCAGTGTACCCAGTCTCCACTGGGTGCCACTAGCATCGCAGGACTTAAACCCCCCTCCATCCCAGGAGAGGAAAGCAGTCCATCGGATGCTCAATCCTCTTCTCCCTGGCCAACACCCAATGCGAGGTAAGGCTGATTCCTCAACCCTCAGCACCACTGGGCTGGTTAATGCTTACTGGTTTGATTAATAATTTTTAGTTAAAAATGCAAAACTACAGTATGACAGATCTTAGCACTTGTACTATGATTATTATATTGTTTTAAACAGAAAACATGCAATGGGTTAAAATCCTCTTCATTATTTAATACTGAAAATAGACAATTTCCTGCCCACATCCCCCATTTATTGTAGGATTTTACCCCCACCTGCTTCCTCCATGACTGGTTGCTTTCAGCACCTTACCCTTTGACTTCTGATTTTTATATTATTGATTACTGCAGATATTTTCACTTTTATTTTATGCTTGTATAATTTATACAATTTAATACTATTTGATATTTTTGTACAATCTTTTTTACTTGTGTATAAATGTCATTTTTGCTGTGCATAATTTTTGTTTTTTACAGAATGCCTGTTTGTTGGTTACTTGCACTGATATTTCCTGTTATATTAGTCCTTAAACACTTGCACCTATGTTTACATTTAATTACCCCTTCTGTACCTTATCATTTGCAATACTCCCTTGTCCGCTACCTCTGGATGCATTGGTGCATGAGCTGCTTGCAGCCTAGTATGCTTCTTTAGGTGAAAACTGAGGAATAATGTATGACAGGGCATGTGTTGTGTTGGGATAATGTCACTCCTTGGGTGATTGGGCACAAAGCGGCAAACCGAGTGTGTCCAACACTTGAGAAGTAACATTATCCCCGCACGATATACACCCTGCAGTGCATTATTCTGATCATACAATGGCTCATGAGTTAAAAAAAAATGAAAAAGATAAAGTACATTTAAAAGTATTTTTTTTTTGCTGTTTTTTTTCCAATGGGTAGGTTTACTGTGCTTAAAAAAACAGCACCAATTTATTGCTTTGGCCAGCAGGTGAAGCTGCCATGATTACTGTGTCTCTGCAGCCCAACACTAATGTTTGCCTGTGTTGTTCTTCCCTTGGTGTACTGTTAAGCCCACTTTTTGCAACTCATCTTCTGTTGTAAATGTTTGTTTCTCTCTCTCTCTCTCTCTCTCTCTCTCTCTCTCTCTCTCCCCCTCCCTCGCTCTTCGGCTGCCTCTGCGCCATCTTGAGTAGATCCTCCTCCCTTTGGCAGTAATCATGGCTGTTTCTACTGTGTCTCCTGGAACTTTGGAGAAATCGCTCCGTCCACTATGTGGTTGTGTTGTCTCAGTGTAGAGCTTTTACCAGGAGAATAGATTGAATGCAGAAAGCCACAGAAAACAGCGATCAGGCAACTAAGTGAAGCCCCGTGTTACACATGTAAGCCCCCCTCCCTAGGAGTATGAAGTGGTAAAGTTCCAGGGGGATGGGGCACTCACAGCAGCAAAAAACCAAAGATTTAAACTTACCAGGATGGCTGGTGTTAGGAGGGTCCGCAGCGGGCGATGCCATCTTCTGGTGCCATCTACTGGTACTGGGCTGCAATAAACTCTTGTTAGCAGAAATAAACAGCCCCAATAAAATAACTAAAGTCCACACAAACTCCAATGTTAAACAGGGGGATCACATTTAATTAACAAATTTCGTGTCACCATTTAAACACTTGATTGTAACTTAGGGACCACAGGGGTCCTTGCATTGGATTTAGTGGATACATTTTGTGGCCACGAAGACCCCACTAATCCTAGGCAGTTTACTTCTGGGCCAAAAAAAGCCACAATGAAGTTAGGCAGCAGTTAAAATGAGGCCCAGGGACCCTAAATGGCAGAATGCAATATCTCTCCCTCACATTCTGGATCCTAAAACTCAATCTCTCTCTCTCATTCCATACTGAGTCGAAACATCTTCTGCTTCCTGACCACTGGATCTTTAAATTTTCTGACCGTAGTAAGCAACTCCACCTTGGCACACAGGCAGATGTCCCCATTGACCTAACCCTCCAAGAGGGCATACTGGATTACAGGCCTTGGCTTCTAGCCCCAGCTTCCATGAGACCCCCTGGCTGAACTGCCATCTCAAACCCAGGAACAGACTCCCAGGGACATGCAGGCCTGGCAGAGACCCACATACTTCTTGTTTCCCATAGAGCTGCCACAGCCGGGTTGGCATCTCCACTGTAGGGCAAAAGCTCTCTCCACTCTCACTCTCTCTGGCTTCCAGTCCTTCCCACAATTCTCTTTCTTTCATTCCAAAACATGGAGCATACGCGGGAGCCATACTGCACACTGGCTATAGACTTCATAGGAGTGGCTGTATGGAGGGAGAACACAATGGCCAAAAACAGTGGCCACTGCCACATCCACCACTAGACTGAATTTCAAATGCCCCAACATATGAACTGCTGACCTTGAGAGCAGGCAAATGGCCCTGCTCTCCTACACTGCCTCCCCACACTCTTCTCAGACTCTTCCCTCGACTCTTTCAAACTTTCTCTCTCAAGGCACTGAAAATCTCAATTTATACTTCTCACACACAGGCTGACCTCTGCCCTGCAGAGCTCCTGCCAATGCACAGGAGGCAAAATTAACCCCTTAATTGATAGCATAAATCCTAACACTTTTCCTGAATTTAATAGGCACACCCCAACAGGGGCCATTACACATATGCACTCACATGTTGACTCACTATGCTACTGGGGACTAAGGGACTGCCGTGTACCAAATCGTAATGCTGGCTTTTACATCTGAGAGTGGGGAATGTCAGGAGAGGGAGTGGCACTGTGAGTGGTAAATTGTAAAGCCGATCACACAGCTTTCTCTTTCACCATCAGACTGTTTTTTTAATTAAAAAAATTCACAAGAATGCTGTATGGATGTTCATTGAGTGAAGACTACCAGTATGGGGGGGGGGGAGTGCTGTGATGCCATTCACAAACATGGCTTTCACGTCGCTTTTTTTCTTTAATCAAAAAAAGAAAGTGATAACAGAGCTTTGGGAGAACGTGTGCAGGTTCTGGGTTTGATTTTTGGTGGTTTGCATGCTGTGGGAGGGAGTGATTTACATTTTTAAGTTCTGTTAAGCACTGCTAAAATTAAAAGCAGTTATATGAAGTGTGGGCAACTTGAACACGGCATGCGTACTGATTTTGTTTTCATGTCTTTCTGTCATGTGTGTGTGCTGTGACTAGATCAGTGATGTTGTGCTGGGATAACATCACAGGTCCAGCCCCAGACTGACCTATCAGAGCCCAAGACTCTTTCTTGCCATTGTATAATCTTCAGCAAATAATGATACAAAAAAACAAGGTCTCATCACCTTACCTTAGGTTTCAAATATTCATTCATAAAAAATCTTACATCAAGAAGTAAACTTCAGATCATCTTTAGCATTAATTATGCCCCAGTTTCCAAATAAAAGAGTGAAGCATCCAGGGCAACCAAGTTCAAAGTCCTGTGCCATTTTATCTGGGCCCTGTGGTTACTGTGATTCTGCGGTTGCAGCAACTGCTGCACAAACATGGCCTTGCCGCAGACACAAGCCTCTGCTGCAGTTTTAGCACATTTGGTGCAGGAAACATGGTAACTGCTACTGAAAATCTCCTACTAAATTACAGAAATAATTGTGAACAAACTATAAATGACTTTAGTGTGAGTTTCCTGGCAGTTCCCTTACACATCTCTCCTGCTAGGGTTGCATAAGACAGTAGAGCAACTCCTTTCCAAACCACTGCCACGCAGCCCTAAATTTGATGGCCATAATGCCTTGTACAAACAGTGAGGAACCCTTAGGAAGTCTATTTCATGAAAAAGGTGGTCCTAGCCGGCGTGGTGGTACTGAGGCTTGAGGTGCTGGACACCACACCTCATGCCATGCCAGCAACTGGAGTTCAGGAGTGGACTAAGGGAGCAAGTGGACAGCAGGGGGAGGAGAAGATTGCACACTCAGAGGGCTGCTCTCCTCTCCTAGAGTGGGATATTGGGATTCCTCACTCTGTAGTGGCTCTCAGTGGAGACCAGGAGCACTACAAGAAGTTGGGCTGCTGAGGGGGCAAGGTGACAGTGGACATCAGTGGAGGGGGTGGGATCATGCCCTCCGTGCAGACATCATTGCACGTCCGTGTCTCGGGCGTAACTAAGGAGGAAAAACCCCAGCTGTTGGTGAGGTGACAGGGAGACTCTGGGTACTAAACCCACATGCCCAATGCTGGCCCTGACCCTGGTTTGACTCTCCATGGCCCCGCCTCCTCCTGTATGGGCCTGGTGGGAGATGGAGTGACCCAGCATCTGACTCCTCGGTCAGGGAAGGGGTTCAGGTGGGGTAGTAGAGGTGAGGTTGAGTGGGTCTACGCATGAGAGATGCCCTGGTAAGCCGGTGACCAGGAGTGAAATAAAGTCCACAAAAAAGAAAAGGTGGTTCTGTTTGCTAATTGCACAATTATGGAATGCAGATATAGTGGTAATTATTGCAAAATCCCCGAATGGGAGGCTTTGTCAACCCGTGTATAATGTAAAATGGCCTAGCTGCTCTCTGGCCACTCGGTAAATCCATACAGTGAGGGAGAGAAGGAGCTGTAGAAATGGCATTGATGCATATGACACCATAATGTTGGAAACAGGCAAGTAAGGGGGAGCCAGTGGAGTGACATTACAGTCCAAACCGGCATCACCAGTAATCAAGCAAAAGGGTGGTGAAGAGAACCATCAGAGCAGCATTGCTTTTGCAACCTAGCAGTACTGTTTTCCAAGCTCGTGGGAAGGTTGTAGTGGGGAATCCACAGTAGCATCACTGCAGTAAACCAACTCTGGACAACTGGGAGGGAGCCATGGGAGAACAGAACAGACTGCAGTAAGTAAGTAAGTAAGTAAGTAAGTAAATAAATACATACATACATGAATACATAAATAACCCTCGATTCACCCATGCCCTTCCTCCAAATCAAAGCATGGTGCCATAACTACTTTGTATTGCCTTGCCTATGCATCTGCTGAATTGCCTCAGGTTGCCTTTCTTCTGGATTTTTTCAGGGCAACTAGATTTCATTTTGGGGCTTTTCTGAGTTGCCACAGAATGTGATGCCCATCACAAAATTGTCCATGAATCACTGCATAATTGCTTATACTCTGCCAGTAGAAAGCATGGAGTTTTGCCACAGAATGTTAGTTCCCATTGCTTCAGTGTATATGGGACCTGATTTTAATTTGTTATCAGAATGCAAAAGTAATACAATACTCATATGTCTCACAATCACATTTACAGGAGCTTTTAATCTGTTAATTCAACTACAATAAAAATGATTTGCAGATACAACATAAAAAAAAAAAAAAATAGGTGTGGATTTTAAAATCATTATAGGCTACATAAAACGTTTAATGGGCCCCAGTGAAGAGTTGGAGTCATTCTTCTGGTTATGAGAAAATCATTTGATAGCTTAGGGTCAGGTATGACTGAACTTTACTCTGTTCTGAAACCGATTACAGTATTGTCAAAAATCAGGAATGGATGTGGATTTGGTGTACTTCTTGGCTGTGATGTACACATTTCTTGTTTTGGTATTCTGAAAAAGGATTATGAGTTTGTATGACATTCCCACAATCAGATGTGTTCTAGAGGGATGTGGAACACAAAACCGAAGCAGAGTTGAGTGAATGTCCATTGATATAGCCTGCCATGTAGATTCTGTGCTGTTCTCAGATGCAACATTGTGAGACTAAATTCATAAGGGGTCCCAGACTCTTTACCTGCACTGGAGGCAAGAGTAGTGTTGAGGGGTATTCACTTAAATGTTCCCTGAGTCAGCAGCTCATCACAGAGGATGACACATTTTAATAAAAATCCTGCTTCAGCTCAGCAGATTTCTTTGCTTCAAGCAAAAACTGAATTCAACTAAAGACTGAGGGCTGGATCTTTTGTGGGCAGGACAATGAGGCACAGGCCAATTGTACACTTCATCAGCATCCTCTCAGTAGCACGAACACCTGAGTGCTATATTTTCAAAGATACTCTGATTTTTATGGCAGTTTCCATGTGTGGTCTACATGTGAATAATTTTTATTCAGAAATATAAGCTCCAATCATAGGATTTTGAATACTGTATTCAACAGCTGGGTCTCTCCAAACAGCAGAATATTTTAAAGTGCAAATTGTATCAAAGGTCAACTGTGCTATAGTTTGTGGATCTGTGAGGTGTCAGGCATTTGCAGGCTCAGGAAGAATTATTTCTGACAAACAGAGCCTCAAGCCAGATGTGAGCTGATGCCATGTGTTATGTCAGATGACGTCAAACACAGCCATAAGTCTTGACAGGGGCATCTCCTCTTTGATCTCTGCAGATAAAATGGGCTTACTCCAGGGTCTGTAGGTCTGGTACCCTACAGAACAAAGAAGGCGATAGCTCGGAACAGTCGTGCTCCATTTTGGGTAAGAACTGGTCACTACTTTCTATGTGTTAATGTATATTTCTACCTCTACATCTGCACCTCATTCAGTCTAAAATGATATATTTGTGTTTACTGTTTAAAACCTTTATTTTATTTTTTTTTCCTTTACTTTGCTGTTTAATCTTGTTTTCTTTGGAAGATACCTTGTTAATAAACAGCTCTATTTACTAAATGAATGGTGTTGCATTGTAAAAGGGATGCTTTGCAGATCTTGGAGGTTTCCATCCTATTGGAGAGATGCACACTGTTATAGGTAATCAGAGTTAAGTAATCCTTACTTTTGAAAAGTGATAAGGTACGGAGTGGAAAACAAGAATGTGCTCCACCAGAGGTTTGAGCACTTATCCTTAACTTGATACAAGGAGACTGGTGATGGGGCTCAAGGGCCCAGGTGTCTAGGGCATGACAGCTATGTAATGGGTGAGTGTGGGCATAGGACCAAAAAAGGGGTGAACAAGGGTACAGGTCTATGACAAGCTGGAGTAAGACGGGCACTGGTAGGGCTGTGGACATGTTTCATGTAACACCATGATTTGTGGCAATTTGCAT
The DNA here is from genome assembly GCA_016271365.2 of Neoceratodus forsteri. Classification (NCBI taxonomy): domain Eukaryota; kingdom Metazoa; phylum Chordata; order Ceratodontiformes; family Ceratodontidae; genus Neoceratodus; species Neoceratodus forsteri. Next base: position 1,394,378,517 of record CM028129.1, on the reverse strand, counting down.
TAAAAATTATGTATGCATTTTTCTTTGCCACAATCAGCAAATATTGTCACAAATCATGGAAACTATAAGCAAATGTTAGACCACTTTGTAGGTGACTTAACACTCCAATGTGATTGTGGAAATCACATCAGAAGGCTGCCACAGATTAGTGACACCATTCTGAAAATCCTGCCGTAAACATTAATTTAATTACATGGAGAAATAAAAATGAACAACTAACCCCAATAGTGCTAGCTCACAATAAACTTTTTTCAAGTCTAAGATGGCTAGATGGATCCAAAGCACAGCAGCAGCAGAAGAAACACCAGGACTACATGGGACTGACTTGATTGTCACTTTTCAGTCACTTCAGCACTTGATTGTGACTTTAATCAAATATGTTGAACAACTGAACAGATAAGTGGACGCATTCAGTGGTGACTAATAATGTACAATCCATGGAGGAGGTGGTCAAAACCACTGATAGAAGGGCAGCGTCACATATAGAAAAAACCCTAGCTACAACTGCAGAGTTGACAAGCAGAATACTATCTTAAGACATCATCTTGAACAAGTGGAAAACCCAGCTCAGGCCATTGACATCCATGTTTTGGGAGTGCTGGAGGGAACAGAAGTAAATGACCCAATGGAGTTTTTATTATCCTTACTCCCATCGTACTCAGTTTGCAGCAAAATTGTCTCATGCTGGAAGAAGCAGCATACAGGATCACTCTCCAGAGACTTCAAACAGATGCTCACATAACTCTATTGTGTATTAAGCATGGGATTAGACAAGGTAACCTGGTTCTGAAGATAAGGGGAAGGGCCAGAGATTAATGGAACTGAAGTGCTTATGTTTCCAGATTTCAGCTACGTCATATATGTATTAGTAGAGGAAGAGCTTCAATCTCAGAAGACACAAACTCCATAAAATTGACATCCAGAACAGCTTTCTTATTTCCAGCCTGCTTTACAGTGATCACAGGAACCAGTTCCTCTATCTTTTCCATTAAGAAAGAAGCTTGAAAGTTTGTGACAAGCTGGAGAAAGATTGTTCCAGGCTGTATGACTCAAGGTATAGTGGTGATTTGGATGACAGAACTGAACTTGACAATTCCAGGTTTGAGATATGGTATTAATCTTGTCACTTGCAGCAATATTGTCCCTAGTTTACATGTTTTACTTAAGTAACTGCCACTGCATAAACTTGGTAACCTGACGTCCATATTATTACTGTGATTACAACTATCAAAACTGCAACAAACTACTGGAATGAGAGACCTTTTAATATAAGTTGTTGCCACAAGGGCATGCTGCTTGAAAAAGGCATAATCAGGTAGAGTGAACAGAGGGTCTCAGTTTTTGTGTCATGTAGCTAGCAAATTTCCCAGTTCTGTGATGATATACAGTATTCACTTCAAATTAAAAGACTGCACATTTTTGCAGTGACAGTGCTCAGGTTCTTTTTCACTAACTACTAGTGATGGTGAGTGTCCTTGTTTATTTTTCCTGTGTATTCTGCATGGTAAAGTAAAGTGTGTTGGGGTTGGGGAACACCCATGGTGGATGATAGATTATTATTGGCTGATGGTAGTTATGTTTCTAGACATGCAAAAACTGCAAAAGTCTTCACTGCAGCACTAGTCTAAATACAAAAACTTGCAGAATTACACCTGTATACAGATGCTACCTGAAAAGTGTAAGTGACCACAGTCATCTCCTCCCCATAGGCTCATGTTATTAAACCTGCCTGTAGCTGGCATCCACTGACTTCTACATGTGTTCAAAAGCTTGCTCATGGCTACTTACATACATGACTACTAATGTCTTACAGACATGTCTTACATGGCATGGGGGTAAAGGGGGTACACACCCACAGTGGTACAGGACCTCAAATAGTGCAGCACACCAGCACAGGGACCAGGACAACAACAGGGGAAGGTATAGCACCAGCACAGGGGACCAGTGCAAGTGACAACAAGGGCCGCCATGATGGATACCCCACAGGCAGCCCAGGGGAAACCATGACAAACACAGTGGGGGCAACACCTGGTGGACAGGATGTATGGGTGTGCAGTGGCATGGACACAAATGGGCAGTGAGAAGCAAGGGACAGTAGGTCAACCATGCTACACAGCAGGTGATGGCAACAACAGCAAAGGAAGGACCACAGACACAGGCACAGTCAGGATGCAACAACATTTACTAGAACACAATAGGCAAACAAACAGGAACAAACAACAATCAGCACAGCAGTGGAAAAAGTAAACAAAAACTATATACAGTGTAAAACAGGGTGTGGGGCAGAGTGGAACAGGGAACAGGCAAAGCAGGGTGAGGAACAACATACAGGTGGATGGCAAGGGCTGGGTGAGGGTGTGTGGAGAAAGAGGCTATATACAGTATAGACAGTCGATAATGTCCACACAGGCTTAGTGATCCTGGCCGTTATGTGACTGCTCCCTGTGTGGGTGGCCACCACTCCACAGCACATACCGTATTTCGCAGGCCACCCTATGTATGGCTCCCTGGCGTCGATAAATGGCAGCCAGCAGCCTCTGGCTGGAGACGATTTGGCCATGGATCAGCAACCTGCTCTGGTTCCTACAGTGCTGCTCCACCCCAGCAAAGGCATCCTGATGATCTATGGGGGAAAACACAGAACACATAATCAGTGCCACAGCCCACTCAGGCACAGTAACACCCCCCCCCACAGGATGGAGTGGACACGCATGCCAGATGTCGGCCTGGCCTTTGCACAGGGCAGCCACAACACCACGCACATGACAGACTGGCGATGTGCTGTGCAACAGTGCCACACAGAGCATGGGATGTGGCACAGGGAACAGGAAATGTCAACATGTGCATGCACTGGATGTTGCCAAGGGACATGTGGCTATGTCTCCCACAGCATGTGAACCTGATATCCACATGCCCCATGTGAGTAGGCCCGGTGGTGGCCCCGTGTGGGCACTGATGAGTGCCCATGGTCTTGAACAGACACACTGGACAGAGACAAACACACAGGGGCCAAGCACACAGCGGTGCTAGCAGACGGTGACAAAACAACAATCCATGTGTACGCGGTTAGCACCACACAGGCATGCACAACAAGCAGTCGATGGCCCACAGTGGGCAATGCAAACCCCCCCAACCCACAGAACAGCAATATGCATCACTAGTAGCACACTTACCTGACGCATGGTGTGACACACCACTCTGTGTGCCAGTTTTGTCCCCTCCTGTCACACTTCTGTCACCTGCCCACCTGCTGGTGAGGCATTGGGCCTGGTGCCACTCCCCCTGACCTGCAAGAAGGACACAATGGTAAAGGCACCATGAGCAGCATGCAGGACCACATGCCCCCCATCCAGCCCAGGGGCACAATGGTGACATGACACAGCATGGCGCAGCACAATGCATGCCCTGGTGACAAGCAATGCACAAAGGGGACCAACACAGACACAGTGACCCCACTGTGGCCCACCATTGTACCCAGGGCAAGACAGTGGCATGCATGGTGCCATGGTTCTGGCCTTGTGACCGGGGCCAAGGTAACCATGTGTGCGGTGGTACCTACCCCTGCCGCAAATCCCCCAGTAGCAGGCAATGAAAGCATGCACACAGCAGATACATATCTGGGCATAGCACTGCATCCCTGTGGGCCTGGTTGCACAGGAAATTTAGCCTGCCTGGGTCCCTCTGATGCATATCTTCATAGCAGTGCTGGCATTGCTCCCTGGACCACACAATGCCTATCCACCATGTAAAGCACTCCACCACCCTGGCCCACACCTGGGCCTGTGCCTCCTGCAGCACCTCTGCACCAAACAACTGGCCCTCCAGTGGCACCACAAGGTCCACCAGGTTGGCAACCTCTGCCTTACTCCAGTCCAGGGTGTATGGCCTGGTCCCCTGAGCTCCGCTAGCACATGCCATACCATCTGCAAGGTGCTGCTGCAGGTGTGGCATGAAGGAAGTCACTGTGAGGTATGTGGCTGGGCTGCACCGGTTGCGCAATAGGCCAGGCATGCATTTCCACAAGCAGCTTGCACATGTGCCATAGGAATGCGCAATAGCCACAGCATAGCTCAGTACCACACAAATGCAGTGACACATGTCAAGGTTGGAGGACAGAGTCATGCCTCCATGCAACACACATGCGTGGCCAGGCAGCGCTGCCATGCTGGGTAGATCAGGTGATGCCACACCTGTGGCCAACTGCATACCGCAATTCAGTCTGCATACACCATAAACGTCCACCGTGCATTATGGCAACACGCTGTGGTATACACCAGCCATGATGTCAGACACCCACGACTGCGCAACATAGTGACGTTATGGCCTATCGCACATGTGTCAGAAATGCATCATGCGGAGATGCGCTGCCCAAATAGATGCGCAATGCACATTGAGATGGGCCAGATGCAAATGTGCACTATTCAGCCTGCATATGCAAATGACCACATTGCCTGATCCTGGCCCAAGTCCACACATTAGCATCTCATTACAGGCTGCACGGCCCCTAATTTGCATGGGCTGAGCTATAAATGGGCTGCCCTGATCCACTCCTCCATACAGGCGACCAACCGGGACTGCAACCGTGGAGGTGAGTGTTTACATTTTGTCTGTTACAGTGTGTGTTGCACTGCATACAGCAGGCCCTTCACACCATGCCACAGATGCTGTGCCTGTGCTAATGTGTGTCTGTCCACAGGCACCAGCATGGCAGCCGAGGAGGGGAGGAACAGAAGGCCACCTAACTTCACTCATGGTGAACTGCAGGCCCTCTTGGAGGCATACCTGTTGCAGGAGGATATCTTTACCCACAAGATGGGCACCCAGCAGGAGCAGGTGCAGGGCTGGGAAGAGGTGTCACAGGTGGTAAATGCCCATGGGGTGTACAACAGAACACCCCAGGAGTGCATCAAATGCATTAGCAGCGAGCACACCAGGGGTCATGGAGCAGCTGGCAATGTTGAGGACATCCCAGAGGGCCACTTGGGGTGGCCACTCCACAGTGCCTGCCCTGTCAGCATGGGAGGCGATGGTTGCCAGCACTATATACCGTGCCTCTGTGGAGGGTGTCCCTGGTGGTGGCTTCAAGACAGGAGGTGGGCTGACACTGCACTGTGAGTATACACATGGCTGTTACATGCAGTATTTCGCAGGCCACCCTATGTAGAAAAGCACCAGCAAACAGACAAGAAGGAGGGGTGGAGGAACAATGGGGAGTAATCAAAAACAGCCATCACAGAGGCAACAAGCCTTTGTGTAAAGCAAATCAACAAAACGCAATGAAGGAAAAAAAACGCTATGGTTCTCAAAAGAGGTGGCAGAGAAGGTTAAGGAGAAAAGGATAGCATTCAGGAAATATAAGGAAACACAGAAGGAGAAGGACAGTGAACTTTATCAGTTAAAGCATAAAGAGGCTGGGAAGGCAGTCAGAATAGCAAAGGCCCAAACCAAGGAAAGGATAGCCAACTCTGTTAAGAAGGGGGATAAGACCTTTTATAGGTACATTAGGGAGCGAAGAAAGACCAAAGGAGGGATACTGAGGCTTAATAAAGGGGAAGGAATGTGAGTAGAGGGTGACAATGAAAAAGCAGGGATACTGAATGAATATTTTTGCTCAGTATTCACAAAGGAAGAAGATGGGAGGGTACCTAAACCAAACAAGAGAAACACTCTGAAGACGGGGGTCGATAACAGTCCATTTACAGAAGAAAGGGTTCTGAAAGGACTAATAAAATTGAAGGTGGACAAAGCAATGGGGCCTGATGGGATTCAAACCAAGAATTCTAAAAGAACTAAGGGTAGAACTAACAACACCGCTGACTACTCTGTTTAACAAATTATGGGAGGATGGGGTGGTACCTGAGGACTGGAGAAGGGCGGATATGATTCCTCTTCACAAAAGTGGGAGCAGGACAGAGGCAGGAAACTACAGACCAGTTAGTTTGACCTCAGTGGTAGGTAAAATGATGGAATCACTTCTGAAGGAAAGAACTGTTGAGTACCTAGAGACCAGTGGGGCACAGGAACCAAGGCAGCATGGATTCATGATGGAAAGGTCATGTCAGATGAATCTAATAGATTTCTTTGACTGGGTGACAAAAGTAGTAGACCAGGGAGGGGCTGTGGACATGGTATACCTAGATTTTAGCAAGGCATTTGATACAGTCCCACATAAAAGATTAATACACAAGTTAGCCAGCCTTGGAGTGGGTCCCAAGGTGGTAGCCTGGATAAAAAATTGGCTAGACAACAGGATGCAAAAGGTAGTAGTAAATGGAGTCCACAGTGAAGAAAGGAGGGTTACTAGCAGGGTACCACAGGGTTCAGTACTGGGACCGGTCCTTTTTAATGTCTTTATAAGTGACATTGCAGAGGAACTGGAAGGAAAAGTATGTCTCTTTGCAGATGACACAAAGATCTGCAACAGGGTTGATACACCAGATGGAGTGGAAAGGATGAGAAAGGACTTGGCAAGGTTGGAGGAATGGTCAAATTTATGGCAGCTCAGATTCAATGCAACGAAGTGCAAGGTAATGCACCTGGGAAACAAAAACCCAGGGCAAGAGTACACAATGGGGGGTGAGATACTGACAACAGTAAAAATGGAAAGGGACCTGGAGGTAATTATATCAGATGACCTAAAGGTGGGCAAGCAATGTGAGAAGACAGTAAGGAAGGCTGGGGGGATGCTGGGATGCATAGGGAGAGGCATCAATAGTAGAAAACAGGAAGTTGTTATCCCTCTGTACAGACAGTGTTTGTCGAGACCCCATCTGGAGTATTGTGTGCAGTTCTGAGACCCCCATCTCCGCAAGGACATAGACAGAGTGAGCTGTCCAGAGGAGGGCAACCAGAATGGTGTAGGGTGCACACAGAAGACATACTAAGAATGACTAAAGGAGCTTAATATGTATACCCTTGAAGAAAGGAGGGAGAGAGGGACATGATAGAAACTTTCAAGTACCTCAAGGAATCAACAAAGTCCAAGAGGGTGGCATCTTTCAGAAAAAGAGATGTGCAAGAACAAGGGGGCACAATATGAAGATAGAGGGGGGATGGCTCAGAGGTAATGTGAGGAAGTATTTTTTCACAGAGAGGGTTGTGGATGCATGGAACAGCCTTCCTGAGGAGGTTGTGGAGTCAAGAACAGTGGGGGAATTCAAGAATGCATGGGACAGACATAAGACAGTCCTAGTGGGAAGTAGGAGGAAGTAAGCTGTTGGTTAATTAGGATCTGCAGCTTATCTGTTAGATAGGAAATTGGGCAGACTAGGTGGGCCAAGCGGTCCTTATCTGCTGTCAAATTCTATGTTTCTATGTTTCTTTGTTACTGTTGTGGGCTGCATGTGTTTGTCATGGCTGTGCTTATCATGCCACGCAGGCCACATCACTGTGTACACAGGGTGCCCTGGCTGCATTCTGGCATTGCCCGGAACTGTCGTAGGATAACACATCCTCTTCGGTGTTGTGGTGCTGGCCCTGTGTAGTGCAACACAATGGAGGCACCAGGCCTGTCAGGTGCCCAGGCACCTGTGACACATCCTACACCCTGGGCCATGGGTGGTGTGTGCATGCACACCCCTGTGGCGACAGTGTGTGATGCAGCAACATGCCCATGTGAATGAGGGGGGGCCGACAGTCAGCTGGGCACAGTTTGTCTGATGTGTATGTGTCCCACAGTGTCCCTTGGGTGTGCACACATAGGTGGACATACAGCACACATGCTGCTGTGGTGTGTGGCCAGTGTGGACCACACAGGTGCCTGTGGCCTGTGTGCCACCACCAGCACCCCTGTGGTACACATGCACACCCCATGTGTGCACATGTCACCCAACACCATGGACCTGCTACACTGACCATGCACACCTATTCTGCCTTCCAGCTCCATCACACCTCAGGGGTGCTTCTGGGTCCTGGACCAGTGCAGATGGCCAGGAGGCAGATGATCCCACACCATCAACATCCGCCACAGCCATGGCCACTGGGGGTATTACTGGGGCTGACTAATCCCGACCCCCTGTCCAGCACTGACATACTGGACAAACTCAATGTGCTGGCACCGGCCACAGAGGATGATGATGATGATGATGCCACCCAGCTGGGGGACACCATCCCTGATACCACCAACACCAATGTTGTCCCGGTTGCTGCACAGACAGCGTCGGGCAGCAGCAGCCATCCTGGGTCATCACATGCACTGCCCAATCCCACCACACACCATCTGCTGCTGCAATGGCTATGGTTGGCAAGGGGGGGGTGGTGCCGCTGTGGGGCCTGGGGACAGTGCCACCATTCAGCAGGGTACAGTGCAACAGCAGCAGCCTGCATGGGCACATGGTGTGGCCAGCCCAGGGTCCACTTTGCCTGCCCACGCACAGTCCCCAGCCTAACAGCAACCTGTTATGCGGTGTCCACATTTGGTGGATGTAGCACTGCAGGCTGGTCCACCCCCACCTGTCAGCACCCCCCAGGACTTGTCCCCCACTGACAGGCTGGATGAGCACACCTGGCTCCTGTGGAACACCATGGAGGCTCAGGTGGTGCTCAGGGAGGCTATTCATGGCCTGCATGCGCAGGTGGGTCTTATGGATGAACATGCAGCAGCGAGGCATGCACAGATGCTAGGCAAGTTGCGCCTTCTGTGGGTGGACATGATTGCAGAAATACACCTCACATGGGCAGACATGACTGCAGGCCTCAACAGGATGGCACAGGCCACTGAAGTGGGCTGTGCAGCCCTGGTGCCTCATGCCAGCAGGAGTACCCATAATACGACTTGCAGTGCCACCAGCAATCCCACACCACTGCAGTTCGTGATTCCCTTATTGCAGATGCCATCCCCTGCCACTGCAATCCCCAACACCCATGGATCCAGTCTGCTTTCAGTACCCCTACCCTCACATGCACCCGGTCATGGGTGTGTGTGTCAACACCCTCAGAGGATGAAGTGTTGTCCCTTGTGGCAGGTGAACACTCAGTGGAGTTCCCCTTGCCTGGGCTTGGCCACCCATGTGTCCGCGGTGGCTGTCGTGGCAGGCACTGATGCCATCATGGTGCTGTCAGCCTGGCCATGTTGCCCTGCAGCTGTTAATGCTGTCACCCCTACCCTGCACTGCCCAGGTCCATGTGCATTGTTGCATGCACACGCACATGCCAGTGGTGACCCTGTCCCCACTGACTGTGTGGCATCTGGGCCATGGGTGTGGGCCAAGGTATTATGGTGTGTGGCATGGGCATGATGAGTGTGATCTTGGCTATCCACTGTGTTTGTGCACCAGTGGTATTATCTGATCCATGCCATTCCCCCCATGTACCTCTGTTCCCCCTTGCATAGGTGCCATTGCAGTGGATGCCTGTGCATGGTCATGTTCACACATCTGTGCAAGTCTTGGGTCTGTGCAGCAGACACCTACCTGTCCATGGGACTGCCCTTGGAGCTCCCCCTGCATGTGTGTCTCCCAGCCCTGTCAAGATCCCTCTGTTACTCACCTATGGTTTCCGAAGCAGTCCTCCACAATTGTGTCCCTGTGCTGCTGTGCCCTAGTGGCCAGCCGTGGGTCCCTCCTGTCCAGGATTGGCTGCTCATCCCCAGCCTCCAGTTCCTCATCCTCTGATCTGTCACCCTCCTTTGCCTGGACAACTATTACATGGTCAATGACCGTGTTGTGGATCATGCAACAGGCTAGGAATAGGCCACAGGCCTTGTCTGGGCTATATTGTAGGGCACCACCAGACCAGTCCAGGCATCTGAACCTCATTTTGAGCATGCCAAACACAAGCTCAATGATATTGTGAGTAGCAGTGTGTGCCTCACTGTACCTCTCCTCAGCCTTGGATGAGGGCCGCAGTATGGGGGTGAGCAGCCAGAGGGACATCGAGTAGGCCCTGTCACCTGTGTGGGGGATTGCAATGCATTAGTCTCCTGCAGGTGGCCACAGTGTCCTGTTTGCCTACCCTGGCCTGTGTTTGCTGCCTGTGTCTATCCAACTGGTTGCCATGTCTACACTTCCCACCCTGATCACACCCTGGCATGCCTCTGGGCACTCTCTCAGCTGATGGTTACGTACTGCCACTACATGCATGACATGCCAGCACACTGTCCTGTACTGCACAGTCTGTTGGGTTCCCTTGCCTGTCCTGTTTGTCTGTGGTGCTCTGCCCTTCCCCAGGTGCAGATCCAGCCCCAGGATATGTGTTGCTACATGCCCTGTCACCTGTGCCTGCTGTGTGTTTACCCCCACCTTGCCACACCCCAAGTGATCCCCCACCCCCACTGTCTTCCTGTCTGTGGGCCCCACTGCAGCACAATCCACATTCACAGTGTTTCCTGTGCCTGTTGGCTAGTGGATGGGCCCTGTCACCTCCCACCCACACTGCCACCTGCAGTGTTGGGGACCACATTGTGGGTTCATTTGGCATGGGGTTCATAGAAACATAGAAACATAGAAGTTGACGGCAGATAAGGACCGCAAGGCCCATCCAGTCTGCCCATTTCTTTTTCTATCTTATAAATGTGCCATCGGCCTTTGCTCTGTCAGTGACCTATCTATTCATAGTCATTTGTATTGCTCCCTTATGCCTATCCCATGCCTGTTTGAAGCCCTGCACTGTATTCATAGCCACCACTTCTTGTGGTAAGCCATTCCATGCATCTACCACCTTTCTGTGAAAATAATTTCCTCACATTCCCTTAATCGGCCTCCTCTAATCTCATGTCTGTCCTCTTGTCCTGCTATTTTCTTATATTTAAACATGTTGGACTCTTTCACCTTGTTTATGCCCTTAAGGTGTTTAAATGTCTCGATCATATCACCTCTCTCTCCTCCTTTGCTCAAGCGTATACATATTGAGCTCCGTTAATCTGTCCTCATATGTCTTCTGATGCAGTCCCTGCACCATTTTGTTGCCCTTCTCTGGACTGCCTCAATTTGGTTAATGTCCTTGTGAGAGGTGTGGCCTCCAATACTGCAGTACTCCAGATGGGGCCTAACCAATGTCTTGTACAGAGGGATTATTACCTCCTCTACGACTTGTGATGCTCCTACTAATACACACCCACCCCCCTAGCCTTACCTACTGCTTTAGGAGGTCTGCTTGATGATTTTAGGTCATCAGTGATGATGATGCCCAAGTCTCTTTCTTCCTTGTGACTGCTAGCAACTCCTCCCAGCCTATAAGTGGCTTCAGGGTTTCTCTTCCCTATGTGCATGATTTTGCACTTCTTTGCATTAAATCCCAGTTGCCACTCTTCTGACCATTCTGCTAGTTTATCCAGATCTCTTCTCATTCTGCCCACCCCATCTGGATCATCTACTCTGTTGCAGATCTTGGTGTCATCTGCAAACAGACAAGCCTTACCCTCTAGTCCATCTGCGGGGTCACTAATGAAGATGTTGAATAGGACTGGCCCCAGGACTGATCCCTGAGGTACCCACTTGTGACTTGCATCTCTTCTGACTGTATACCATTTACCACCACTCTCTGTTTTCTGCCAGTCAACCAGTTTGCCACCCAGTTGACCAACTTCTGACCCACCCCGAGCCTACCTAGCTTATTTATCAATCTTCTATGTGGAACAGTGTCAAAAGTTTGCTGAAGTCAAGGTAGGCTGACATCAACTGCTCCCCCTTGGTCCACCACTCTGGTTCCCAGTCAAAGAAATCTATGAGATTAGTTTGACAGGACCTTCCTTTATGAAGCCCATGCTGTCTTGGATCCTGTGCCCCTATGGTTCCAGGTGTTGCACTATCCTTTCCTTAAGGTGCCTCCATAATCTTGCCCACTACTGAGGTAAGACTGACCGGTCTGTAGTTCCCCGCCTCCTCCTGCTACCACTCTTGTGGAGTGGATCACATGAGCCCTTCTCCAGTCTTCTGGGACCTCTCCTGTGCTCAGAGACTCACTAAACAATTCTGCTAATGGCTCTGCTAGTTCCTCCTTTAGCTCCTTAAGTACCCTGGGATGTATGCCATCAGGTCCCATTGCCTTATCCACCCTGAGCTTAGCAAGCTCTTGTAGGACCCTTTCTTTTGTGAAGGAGTAGTGCTCACCTCCTCCCCTGTGTCCATGATGTTGAGCTGTGGGCCCTGCCTCACCTTCTCTTCAGTAAATACTGAGCAAAAGTATCTATTTAGGATAGATGCCTTTACAGGGTCCTCCTCCTCACATGCTCCCTTTTCTCCATTAAGCTTAGCAATACCCACTCTGGACTTTCTCCTTTCACTAATGTATCTATAGAAAGTCTTGTCACCTTCTGAGTTCAGCCCCACTCACCCCGTAGGTGGCCACTAGATATCTCCTGAGTCTCAAACCAGTGGCACAGGGCCAACCAATGCCAGATGTAAGCATTGTGTGCACTCCCAGGGTGTGTGGCGCAGATACTGCTTTTATGCCCTGTGGCATTGCACACCACCTGGCAGTTGCTCAAATGGTATCCCTTGTGGTTCACATATGTGTCACTGTTGGGGACAGGTGATGTCATGATTGCCACGCAGATGCAGTCAATGGCCCCTAGCATGACTGGCATGTGTGCCACCCTGTAGAAGTGCTGTATTGTTTCTGTCTGCTCTGCCTGTGTGCTAGGGAATGGGATGAATTCTGTAGCATGGGGCAGTTGGGCAGTGAGGAAGTGTGTGAGGAGATGGGACGTGGTGGAGTGTGTGATACCAGTGGTGTCACCCACTGATATCTGGAAGGTGCCGTGCTGAGTAAGTACAGTGCTGCTGTCACCTTTGTCTCCACTGACATGGCATGACTCCTGTGTGTTGGTGCCTGCAGGTCATCACGGAGCAGCTCACAGAGCTGTCTCAGGATTGCCCTGTTGAGACGGTACCGGCCCACAATTTCTGTGTCAGTGAATTGTTCAAATGTGACACAGACAGAGTACCATCTGTGTTTGGCACACTGCCTGCAGGCCCTTTCTCTCCCATGTTGTCCTTCCTATCTCCTTACACCCCTTATGACAGCTGCCATGAGAAATGTGCTCCCATTCATGGCTGCTGCTGCTGTTCAGCTTCCTGCCTCTGGGTGGCTTGCAAAGTTAGGCATGCTCCTTTTATGCCTATCTTTGGGCAGCGCATCTTCAGGTCGTGCTGCACTTGTGCCTCTCATTTTGGCTGAATTTGCCGGTGCATGGTACATTCATGGGAACGCCCCCTCTACATGCGCCGCATACATTACATTTGCACTGTGTGCGCTGCATCCCTGCTCTTTGAATATCGCGTTTTAGTGCATTTTTTGTGATGGGAGGCACATCTCTCCTTTGTGCCACGCATCTCCTGTGAAAATGTGGACCATTCTCATTTCCATAGCAACAGATTGTGATATCACATTCTGACTGAGGATGGGGTGGAGGGAAGAGGAGGATGAAATGAAGTTTAAGGGACATATATATTTTCATGCAAATATCCTAAGTAATAAAGAGTGAGCCAACATAAATACAGAAAAGAAATTAAAGAGGAACTGAGGCCAAAATTTTTGGCATCAATAAATTCAGAATTTGGTTCAGTATATCCTCAATCATCTTCATGCCAAAAATCAGATCTGTAAGTTACTTCGTTTAACCATTACAAGTCATTTTATAACCTTTAATTCACTGCCTGTTCAAAAAAGCCAGTTTCTGTGAAGAGCTGCTGCTGATGTCATCTCCTGAACTCACAACCTAATCCTGGCTGCATGCTGCCTTGTATGACTTATTTCTCCTGTTTTACTTAAAACTGCAGATGTAGTAAACATCTGAAAAAGAAAAACTGACACTTGGGGGATCAGCTCATGCACTTCCATAATGTGTAGATGCAAGGTACAGTAATTCAGAATGTGATGGGGATGGAATGCAGTGGCAAACATGGCTTTTGAATGACAAAGTTGTGTGCAATTTTTAAAATACTGCAGGTATGAGAATTCAAAATGTCACCAGGTTGCTATTGTGGAATGCAGCAAGGACACAGTCTCAGAAAGTAGCTAGAACACATAATTTTATAATATGGCATTGATGCACAATTTCAGAACGTGGCAGTGATGCAGAATTTTGGAATGTGGCAGTGACGCACAATTTCAGAATGTGGTGTTGATGCACAACTTCGGAATGCAGCAGTGATGCACAATTTTAGAATGCGGTGGTGATGAGCAATTTCGGAATGTAGTGGTGAGGCACAATTTTGGAATTCAGCAGTGATGTACAGGTTCCGAATGTGGCAGTGATGCACAATTTAGGAATGCGGTGATGACGCACAATTTCCAAATGCGGTGGTGATGTACAATTTCAGAATGCTGCGGTGGTGCACAGTTTTGGAATGTGTCAGTGATGCATAATTTCAGAATGCGGAGGTGATCCACAGGTTCAGAAAGTGGCAATGACGCACAATTTTGGATTGTGGTGGTGATGCATAATTTCAGAATATGGAGGTGGAGCACAATTTCAGAATGCGGATGATGATGTACAGTTTTGGAATGTGGCAGTGATGCATATTTTTGGAATGAGGTGGTGATGCATAATTTCAAAATGTGGCGGTGATGCACAGGTTCAGAATAATTTTGGAATGTGGCGATAATGCACAATTTCAGAATGTTACAGTGACACACAGTTTCAGAATGCAGCAGTAATGCACAGTTTCGGAATGCGGCAGTGACACCCAGTTTCAGAATATGGCAGTGACACAAAATTTCAGAGTGTGGCAGTGTTTCACAGGTTCAGAATGCAGCAATGATGGACAATTTCAGAATGTGGCGGTGATGCTAAATTTCGGAATGCAGTGATGACGCACAGTTTTGGAAAGCAGTGGTGATGCACAGTTTCAGAATGTGGTGTTAACACACAATTTTGGAATGTGGCAGTGATGTACAATTTTGGAATGTGGCAGTGACGTACAATTTCAGAATGTGGTGGTGATGCACAGTTTTGGAATGTGGCGATGACGCATAGTTTTGAATGTGGCGGTAACGCACATTTTCGGAATGTGACGGTGATGCTCAATTTCAGAATGTGGTGGTGATGCTCAGTTTCAGAATCTGGTGGTGATGTAGAATTTTGGAATGTGGCATGACACAATTTGGGAATGTAGCAGTGACAATTTTGGAATGTGGCATTGAAACACAACTTTACGGGGATCTGCAGTTATAGAATTTTGTAGTGATGCACCATTTAAGAATGTGGTAGAGATGCACAATTTGGGAATGGGGAAGGGATGTGCAATTTTGGAATGTAGCAGGGATGCATAATTTTAGAATGTGGATGGGGTGCATAATGTTGGAATGTGGTGGCATGTGATGCACAATTTTGAAATATGGTGGGTGTGTACAATTCTGAAATGTGGCAGGGACAAGCAATTTCAGAATGAATGGTGTGTCCTGTCACATTCTGACAGTGCGCATCCCCACTATATTCTAAAATTGCCAGTCGCCACCAAATTCCTTGATGTGTGTCCCTGTTGCATTCCAAAACTGATTGTCCCACCACATTTTGAGATGGCACATTCCTGTCACATTCTGAGACTGCATGCCCCCCAACATTTTAAAATTGTGCACCACCTTGACACTCTATGCTTTGATTCAGTGATGCATTCCAAAACCATCTTCTGACATGTTCTAAAGTACATTAGAAAATGGACTAGATGCTATGAGCACTCTGATTGACTGAGAGCCATAGCAGGTGGGTAAATTAACTTCCAATAGTGCCCACTAAAAAACAGGTGCCAATTCAGGCTGCCCCATTACTTAGGGTATCCATGGGCACCCAAATTTTGAAACTGAGCAGCTGCTATTTTTTTCCGCTTGCTAAGTGAGCATAAGTAGTGTCCGATTTACCGATGTCCATCTGGCAGTAAAAATTCAAAAATCAGCACAGTTGTGAGAAAATTAAACCAGGGCTACAAAATTTCAAATCCACATCAGTGAGTCACAAAGTGCTATCGCTCCTCACCATCACACACAATAGCAGTATAGGAGCAAGCGTGGTCTGTACCCATCTCGGTCAACTAAGGTACCTTCTCAAGCAAGTGAATACATCCTTATCCTCAAAGCAGATAAAAGGAAAAAAGAATTCACACAACCTCATTCCAGTGGCTCCTGATGTGCTATTTTGCCACTGTCCCAACCCTGCCACTGAGCTCGCAATTTAAAAGAAAGTGCTGACACATTACCGATGCCGATGCAAGCTATTGGCAAACAAGCTCGGGCTGTTCTAAACAGATCTGCCATGCCAGAATTATTTATGGTGGTATGTTTCAGCAGTACTCTCATTTTGTGAAATTCCCCTGTTTACCCCAGCTCCTCAGATCAGCTTTTATAGCACTTTATTTTTCCCATCCAAATGTAAACTAAAGGAAAACAAAGCTACTGCCACTGGTACTGTGCTCATGCACAGCTGTTACCTTCCATTGACATCGACGGCACCAGACTGCTCACACTGCATTCCTGATATTCCTCTCTCAGCCACTTCTATCATACATTCACACCCATTAAAAAAGGTGGGGGGGGACATTTTGCACAATTTTCTACTGAGGACAGATAAACTGTTGGGGCTGGGATGATTACAACCAGGATCTTGCCAGAGGGTGATTGCAGATGAGCAGGATCTGAAAATCATCTGTGCCCTCTACTGGAATTTCACCAAAAGCACCACCTCTGAATGCAAATTCAAGCAGTAGAGGGACTACTTTACCAAAAGAATGGGCAAAAAATTTCAATAGCAGTCATTTCTCATAGCATTACTTTAGCTTATTTGTAATTTAATTAAAAAATGACGCATGTAGCCCATTTTCTAAGCGCAATAATACCGTCCAGGGTGGACGGTATGAGCAATACCAGACCTTCCAGGGCCTAAAGGACCTCTGCCGTGGCATCGGCCTCATCATGCCCCTGGGCAGTCCGGTATTGCCTAATACCTCCTACCATGTTGGATATTATTGCATACGTGCCATGCACCTGAACATCCTGGAAACGTATGCATTGCAGTCAACCCTATGTCATTTCTTTTATAAAGGATTACTATAGCTACAGTTTCTTAAACTTTGGAGAAGCAGGTCATGTAAGGTTGCTGACAGGGAGGACTAGAGTGTGACTTCAGGAAATGACATCATAGTGACTCTTCACTGAAACTGGCTAGTTTGAATAGGTAGTAAAATCACAGTTACAGGAGAACTCATAACTTTAAAATGAAGTAACGTAATAAACTAACTTTTGGTATGAGATTTATTGGGGGTGTGCTTATTCAAATTCTGCAATGTAGCACTTTTGGTGGGAGTCCCTCTTTAAATGGAAGTTGAATTGTACCAAGTGGGCCTTACCTAGTTAACAAAGACTAAAATTAATATCTCTCTAGCTATCTATCTATCTCTCTCTCTCTCTCTCTCTATTTAGCAGAACTTGTATTAGATCTTTATTACAACCGTTTAAGCTATCCAGTATTTTGCATTATCATGTGCCGAGAGATATGCTGATGTTGTTTCATAACTGTTTTACCCAGAAACACTAGAGAGTGACACCACATCCTTAATCATGCTTGGTAAATGGCATTACTTCTCAGTAGTATGCCATTAGGTTCTTCAGGGAAAATAATTTCTGATTCGAAGTAGACACCCTCAGCTACTCAGATAACTAGGTTACACAATCATTTATAGGCCTATCCAGCCCTCAGAACTGACAACTGATAGTGAATACATTATATCTGAAAATAAATGGTTTTGCATCAGCATGTGGGCTACAGATAAAACAAAAGGACTGAATAAAATGCATACTTGCACTCCCATCAATATCATTTTGTTTCCCACCTTCTGCTTTAAACTTGCCTCTTACCACTTTTCTAAAATACAAATGCATTTTCCTTTCCACATACAAAGTTTTATATTACTGTTTTCCATGTTAGCGATAAGACATGTATTTAGTTAGTTAGCTGATTAGTTAGTAAGTTAATTAGTTGATTTAATTTTTTGACATGACAGGGTATTGAGTATGCTGGCATGAACGCATGCCTTCAGCCCCTGAAAAAGCATTTATCTCAGCACAGCTAACATCCTGGAATGTCTCATTGTGCTTAAAAATGGGATTTAAGGAGAAATTATAGAGAACTAATATATATATAATATTTTTTTTCAAATACTGTTACGTAGACACAAATTGAAACATTTCCCTCTGGAGGTGGCTGGTATTCACCAGGAGGCACTATCATCAGCTATAATGTGGGAACTAGATGGTTTGTGATTACTGTATCCCTCTCCACCACCATTCCCAATGTAACGTCCTTTTTAATGTTAAAAATGCCACGCTTCATTCCATTGCACAAACCCTCCCTACAAGTCCTCAATACCTTATTAATGGAAGCTGCATAAAATGTTTAAGTCTCCAGTGTAATGTCTGGATATCTGTGATCTGATTCAGCTAGCACAGGGCTGAGTGCTGTCTGTTACCACAGCTCCCAGAGGCATCCCTACACTCCATAAACAGATATGATGGTACTCGGTGGTGTGCTGGTTGAAACAGATCATGGACATTAAACTAGGCATAATTTAAACAAACAAACAAATCAATAAACAGGCTTGGCCAGAGTTGTCATTCTTCAGTCTGTAGTGTTTCCATCACTATTTGTGTGTTGAGCGAAGGAGTGGGTTGGCAAACATGCCTGCAGGCAGAGAAGTGGAGGTAGCAGTTTTTCTGGAGAGGTGGCACAAATCTTTCTTCATTTTCTGGCTGAGGTTGGAAGAGTTTCTATATTTTGAGAGCCCAAACAGTGAAATCAGCAGCAAAAAAGACTGACATTTTCCTTTCACTGTTTGTGGTAGAAAGTAATGACTGCCACTTAGAAAAATGAATACTATAAGCTGGCACCTTGATATCTGTGGAAAGGGTGTACTACTGGCACTTGTACTTTTTTTCCTAATTGGTTGTTGTGGAATAAAAGTACCGGTGCCAGGCTGGGTCTGCTAATCAGAGACCTGGATTTTTCTTACCTATGAGATGAACTGTTGTCAGTAATTTGGCTTATTTTTTCTTATTGATCATTCCTAAAAAGACTGAATTGTTAAAACAATAATTTTTAGTTTCTAGTTTCATTGTGCATTTCAAGCAGCAATGCAGGCTACAGTGGCATTCTTAAACCTATACCTTTTAATTTGATATTAGATCATCATGTTTTTCCTGTCTTGTAAGCTGGCCTTTGTACCCCAGTTGGAGTCTGCTTTAGCATTTTGTTAAGATCAGAAACAACAGAGAAAACTGATGAAAACCTGTGCATAGCTACATTAAAAAAAAGTCTTTATTTTTTAGCCCGTTTTCTACCTAGCTTGCCCCTTCCACTGACAACCTCCCCAAACCCATCTCCTGCCATCTGTGGGACATAGCTTCCCTTACTCCATTCTTCCGCAGCTTGCCCCCTGCTGTAGGGCCATTGGGGTTCTCCAGCCCTCCAGATATCATGCCTGGTTGGAGGCAGTGTTCCCAGAAGGTGGTGTGGGGCCTTTTATAGGTTGCTGCATCACCCTGACTCAGTCTGGCTGGTGTTTTTCCATGTTCTTCCCTGTGCCCCATGATACCCAGTGAGCACGGGTAGTAGTGACATGTGCACACACCACACCAGGAGGAGTCCCCCACCAATAGTGGCTCCAGCATGCATTGCTACTCATGATAACCCAGGTAGCAGTAGCATGGTGGAGCCCACCACCTTCCCTCCCCAGAGGAGAAGAGTGTCTTTTGGATGCTCAACCATTCTCCCCCTTTGACCCCTGATAACTCTGAGTCACTGCCAAACCAGGTTGCCAGCATCATGAGCAGTAGCACTACTGCTGCCCTGACATACCAGCCTAAAGCAGTACTTTTAATGATTCTGAATCTAAAAAAACATGCTGATGGGGAAAACGAGTGTCTTATAAGACAAGAGAAATAGAGTAATTTACAATGGAATAAAAATTAATAGAAACATAGAAAATGATGACTGAAGGAGGCTGAAGGTCCATCTAGTCTGCCTGTGAGTGTCTTCCCAGACCTTCTACTGGTCCAGGGTTCTAGCCTCCCTTGTGGTGTTGTCTATCCATGTCACATGTCTTTCCCTTGCCCTGTCCCACCCATGCTTAAATGTTGCTACTGACTTAACACACACCACCTCGGCAGGCAGGGTATTCCATGGTTCCTCTACTCTTTCAATAAAGTAATGTTTTCTTAGATCCCTCCTGAAGCTCCCTCCCTGCTACTTCCATTCATGACCTCTAGTAATTGAGATGTCAACCCTGTTGAATAGTTCATATTATGGAACTCAATTTATACCTGTTACGAATTTGAATGCTTCAATCATATTCCCTGTCTCCCTCCTTGTCTTGAGTGAGTACATGTTATTGACTTTAGGCACTCCTCGTATGAGAGCCCATGGAGTCCCTGGATCATCTTTGTTGCCCTTCTCTGTACGGTCTCAAGCCTATCTCTGTCCTTTTTAAGGTGGGGGTTCCAAAACCGGACACAATACTCCACGTGAGGCCATACCAGGGATCTATAGAGGGGGAGGATCATCACTTTTCTCCTGCTGTCAAATCCCCTTCCTATACACCCTAACATTCTGTTTGCCTGGCTATATGCTTTGTTACATTGGCTTGTTTGCTTGAGAGTGTCATATATGACGACCCCCAGGTCACGCTATTTTTGTGAGGTACTGAACCTGAACCCATTGAGCCTGTTTTCTGTGTCTGGGTTCCCTTTCCCCACATGCATCACTCGGCACTTCTTTGAGTTAACCCTCAGCTGCCAGACATTAGACCATCTTTTTAATCTGTGGAGTTCTTTTTGAAGGTCTCTGACTGCTTCTTCACTGTCTACCCTCCCCCACACTGAGTTTTGTGTCATCTGCAAATAGGACAAGCTTGCCCTGGATACCTTCACTGATGTCCCTAATAAACACGTTAAATAAGACGGGTCCCAAGACTGATCCCTAAGAAACTCCACTTGTGACCTCTCCTTCAGAAGATCCAACCCCCTTAACTAACACTCTCTGTTTTCTATCCTTGAGCCAATTACCCCCCACCTAACAATGCACTTAGTGCCTAGGTCACCCAACTTTTTTAACAGCTGATTATGTGTCACTGAGTCAAAGGCCTTGCAAATATCGAAGCATAAGAGGTCCACTGGGTGACCCCTATCCAGTTCTTTTGTCACCCAGTCGACAAATGTAATGAGGTTAGTCTAGGATGATCTACCTGTCATGAACCTGTGCTGTCTACCATACTGTAGGCCATTCCCTTCAAGGTACTTCCCAAGGTTCTGCTTGATCAGGGTCTCAATGAGTTTCCCCACTACCGATGTGAGGTTAACTGGTCTGTAATTGCTAGCCTCCTCCTACTCCCTCTTTTGTGGAGTGGAACCACATCTGCACTTCCCCAGTCTTCTGATACCTGTCTGTAGTAATTGATTAAACAGATACAACACAAGGTTGATCAGTTTTTCTGCCAGCTCCCTCGGCAATCTCAGGTGCAACTGATCAATCCCTGGTTCCTTTTCCATGTTCAGGTGCACTAGTGCCTCCCTGACTTTACCAGTGGTGATTATTGGTGCTTCCATAAGTAGGATCCTCTTATGGGCTGCTTTGAGGCCACTTTAAGGCAATGCCCAGTATTCTCTTTGGTGAATGCCAAGCAGAAGAAGCTGTTTAGTATGGTAGCCTTCTTTCCATCATCCTCAATGATCCTGGCACCTTCTACTAGCCTAACAATCCCTTCTCTTTTTTTCCTTTTTCCTGAATGTAGCAGAAAAAGTGTTTTTTTCCGGATTTGATCCCTGTAGCAATCTGAAGCTTGGCTGCCACCTTTGCTTGTCTTGCCAGCATCTTTGCTTCCTTATTTTTCTTGATGTACTCATCCAAGTCCCTATCTATTGTATAGAAACAACCTTTTCCATGTTACCTGCTCTGCTCCTCTTACGAATTTATACAGTGTTTTAAATGGCTAATATCTGATCAGCCTACTTTGACTGTACACCAATACACTATTATGCAAGCAATTGAAGTCCTCTGTGACTGCAAATAGTTTTTACAAAGTACTGTTTACATATTGTTTTTTCGGCTCCCTCAATATAACCATGACTTCCATTTCAATTAGTATACAATGTAAACTCACCCCTGATAAAGGGAGCTTTGGTCCCAGTGGGTTCACCTGTTTACCAAAATGAAATATAATGCTCTCTGTGATTGTCTGTTTGAATAATTTTATACCTGTCATTAATTCTGGGTCGCCCCTGAAAAAGGGAGCTTTGGTTCCAGTGGGTTCACCCGGTTACCAAAATGAAATAAATAAATACATAAACTTACAGCAGGATACTGGAACATTTAATGCCAGTGGTAACAGAGTTAGAGCTGTGATATATTTTATGTTTGGAAAACAGTATAAATGCTAAAACTGCCATATTGTATGGCACAATTAGTGTGACACTAAACTGATATTGTGTGAGTGCTAAAGTCTGCCAGTTGCCTCTGCAAAGCAAATGCTTGTGCCTTGCATACAGGCAGCCTAGCATATTCAATGATTTGTGGAGGTGCTATCGAGCTGTTGGTGCCACACTAGTTAATGTTTCCATAAGCCAAGTCTTAAACACATGCACAGTGGTGCTGTCCCCCTGCCAGCAGCACTGGAACTGGCAATTACCCCAGTACCATGTAAAGCCCCTGTACCCAATTACCTTGCCCAACAAACATTAGCCTCCCTGGCTGGCTAGTGCACCCCCTACTCTTACCGACTCCACAAAGTAAATAGTTCCCTGGTGTCCCGCAGTATTCCTCACCCAGTCCCTAAATTAAATGATTCCCAAGTGACCATTGGTACCTTCTACCCTCATCCAAATCTCAAAGTAAATAATTCCTTGGTGTTCTGTAGTACCCCCCGATGCACTCACCCGATCCCCAACATAAATAAGTACCTAGTGTTAAGTGGTAACTTCAGTCTCACCAGATCCCCAAAGAAAATCATGCCCTGTATCTAGTGGTCCCTCCCCCTCCCAGTAGCCTTCTCTGCCTCAAAATGTTCTCCACCCAGGCAGCAGCCAGTGCTTACACTGCCTCTGCTCATCTCCCTTGTCTGTTACAATTTGTCCTGTGTAAGTCCTGTGACATTATACTCTGCTGTGTTGTGATACAGAACTTATGGATTAAAGCAAAACTGACTTTGCCTAATGTTATACTCTGTATGAGCATGGACTTAGTTTTTCAGCCACAAGATTTGTGGCTGGAAATGGTGCAGTTCCACCCTTTAAAGGGATTACGACCTGAGGGATTGTTGGTGGAGCTGGACATTTCATCTGTGTGGGAGGCATGCATGGAAGGACCAGAGGAGGCCATGATGGCCTATAATAGGGCTGTCGTGGCTGCACTGGACCTTCTGGCACCAGTCCATTTACGTCCACTGTTGTCACATCTAGGCTCGCCTTGGTTTGATTGTGAGATGAGAGAGTTGAAGACCAGGGGGTTGGGGCTGGAGCGGCATTGGGGAAAGACCAGGGCCCAGGAGGACAAACTGGTTCTGACAGCTCATTACGATCAATATCAGAATGCAACCACCCGAAAAAAGGTAGCTTTTATGTGTAGGTCAATTGCAGCTGGGAAGAATTGACTGACTCAGCTCTTTCAGGTTGTGAACATGCTTTTACATCCATCCTGTCTGGAACCCATTACAGCATTTTCAGAGCAGAAGTGTAAGGAGTTCACTCGGTTCTTCTCAGACAGGTTGTCCTCCATTAGGGCAGGGCTTTCTCCAGGTGGACTGGTACAGTCTGCCAGGGCTGGGCCTTATGGTGGCAACATCAGTAAGCCTTCCTGGGGAGAGTTCTGGCCTTTAACAAAATGGAGGAGGTCTGTGGGGTGATCTCAGACTTGAGACCAACATGCTGCAGCCTGGACCTGGGCCTGACGTGATTACTTGTTGATTGCATCGGAGGTTTGGGCCCAGATTTTGGTAAAATTGTCAGGTGTTCCTTAGCAACAGGGGTTTTCCCGGAGTCTCTTAAAACATTTCTGGTGAGGTCTCTGTTGAAAAAACATCTTTGGACCCAGATATTTTGGCAAATTACTGACCTGTTTCAAACCTTCCCTTTTTGGGGAAGATTATCGAAAATGTGGTTGTGAAGCAGCTTGAGATGAACCTCACATACTTCCAGATTTATGAGCCTCTCCAGTCAGGATTTTGGGCTATGTACAGCACGGAGACTGCACTAGTATAGATGTTGAATTATCTGCTCAGGGTGAGGGATAGGGGAGAGGGGAGAGTGGACTATTCTCATCCTCTTCAATCTCTCATCAGCATTCGACACTGTGGATCATGAGTTGTTGTTGGACAGACTGAGGGAGTATGTTGGACTCACTAGCAAGGGCATTGGTTGGTTTGAGTCTTTTCTCCTGGGCAGGACCCAGAGGGTGGTATTGGAGAATTATTCCTCAAACCCAGTGGCCCTGTCCTGTCGAGTACCCCAAGGTTCTGTCCTCTATCCCATGTTATTCACAGTGTATATGGTGCCCCAGGGTGAGGTCATCAGGTGGCATGATCCTGGGTTTCATTGCTATGCTGATGACATCCAGCTTTGTCATTCACACCAGGAAAAACAGATGTGGTCGATGTACTGAGTATGTGCTTGGCCGAGATGTGGTCTTGGATGTCATGGAATTGGCTGGGACCCAACCCAGGAAAGGCTGAAGTGATGGTGGTCGAGCCAGGTCGGGGGGGCAGTGGAGGTCTCTGGGGAGGATTTGGGACTGTATTTAGGGTTTCCAAACTGGAGGCCTCCACTAAGGTGAAAAATCTGGGCATCATTCTGGACAATGAGCTGACACTGGATGCCCAGGTGTCAGCGGTTGTCCTAATTGGGTTTTACCATCTCTGGAATGTTGCCCAGATAAAATCCCTTATCCCTACTGAAGATCTGGCCACACTGATACACGTATTTGTCACCTCAAGGCTCAACTACTGTAACGTGCTCTACCTTGGGTCAGGGGAGGTGCGGTTACAGCACTTGCAGCTGCTGCAGAGCATGGCGGCCTGGTTATCGACGGGTCTTCTGAGATCTTGTCACATTTTGCTGGTGATGCGCAAACTGCATTGGCTGCCAGTGCACTGGTGCATGTCCTTTAAAATAGGTCTACTGACTTATAAGGCCCTACAGGTGCTGGGTCCAGGTTACCTGGCACAGCTGCTGCATCCCTACTGCTCCGGTGGATCTTTCTGATCATCAGGGGAGGGTCTCCTTGAGTTGCCCAGGGTGAGACTGAAATCCTCTGGGGATTGGTCATGTGAAGTAGTGGCACCAATCCTTTGGAACTCATTACCTGGGCACCTAAGGGAGGGCCCCTTCTGTTGAGACCTTTAAGAGAGGACTGAAGACATTTCTATTTCTATAAGCCTTTGGGGATTAATAGAATAAACAGAACTTGTTCTTTGTTCCTGTAATGATTATAGGGAACCTAAGATAGATGAGATTATTTATGAGATGTACAACGTTAATGATTTTCTTTTGGATCTTATGTTTTACAGTGTTTTTCTGTTGTAAGAGAGCCCTGGGCCTTTGTTGAAGTGTGCCCCCCCCAAAAAATAAAATCTACTATTACTAAAATTGTACTGTTACTGTAGGTATGGTATAACTTGACCAAATGACCACCAATTTCAACTAAACATGGGGGATGGCTTATGGAGTACCCCCCTCACGATTACATTGGTGGTGGTTCATAACTCCCACCCAAGATGAGTGTTTGGCAGTTGCACCTTGACTGGGCTATGAGATTATTTGCATGTAGAACTTTAAATATGACAGATTGTTCCACAGGAACAATGACCTCTGACAATCACTACCTGCTACTTTTCTACTCGGATCCCTGTTGCTCCTAACTGGACACGTTTTTTATTGTATTAAAGACATTTTTGGTTTTTAAGAAGGAACTATAGCTAGCAGCTTTACAGTAGACAAAGAGATAATGAAACCTTGTATTGCGTTTTTATAGCAAGCATCATACCAGTGGCTGAAACAAATGAAATATGCTAAAAGGTACCATTCACTTGGTTTCTGTCAGTATACTGTAGCAGTACTGTAAAGAACAGGTCCTAAACTGTACAGATAAACTACTGTACCATAGAACATTAATGGCTACAAAGGGTGAAATATAAACAAGGCAAAACAACAGCATACCTACCAGCTCTGCATCAAAAAGATTCAGCCAGACAAAAAGGTTCTTAACCCTACAAGTTCTTTTATTTTATAAGATTTAATCACCACAGCAGTGCATAAAAAGCCAATTAAGGCCCTCACCCAGAGGCAGGAGTGTAGCCAGAAATTTCCATTTTGTACACAATCTCCAACAGTTACACCCCCCCCAATTAAAAATGTACACATCCTTTCCAAATGGCACCCCCTTCCAAACAAGTCAGATTGTTGTCAGATGACTCCTCTACTCTCTAAAGAGATTATACATGTGTTGGACACTCCTCAGTGGCCTACACTGACCCAAATACTACAGATTAGAATGATAATATTAACAGAGTGGCTTATGGTTTGTGACAGGCACTCAACAAAACTGTACACAAATGTGTACAGTGAGTATGCCTGTCTACACCCTTGCCCAGAGGAAAAACAGCAGCAAATGACCTCTAATGTTTCAACCAAAAAATGGTCTTTGTCAAAGATAGTGCCCCCTAGTGAACACTCGTTTTTTATGGCGTCAAGCCCTGATCACATATGCTTAATCAATTTAAAGAGCAAGATACTGCAAAAAATTAACAATTTTATACAAATCCACATATCATGTTTTTAGAAATACATATCACCATATAAAATAAATAACACCATATAAGCCTAGATATTCAGACATGCACCCAAGGTGTTTGCAATGACGGCACAGAGCAATGCAGATGCGCCATGTGGCAAAGGATGCCATATTCAGAGGATGCACCACTGAAATGTGCTGGTGCAAGGCAGGCAGAATATAGCAAGGATGTGCTACAGTGCTACCATAGATGCACCGGCACAACTAGGAATGCACGGGAGCAGGTCAGGACACACAACCCAGCGGGCTAAGCAAGGGCACCAGGGACACAAAGGCAGGCTACACAGGGGCACAGTACCCCACCAGCACGGCCAGCCACAGACAACACTATCCTGGAGGCACCACAGGGCACCAGGGGATGGCAGAAACAGGACTCTGGGCTGCCAACAGTGGCACAGGGCACCAGGGCAACACACCAGCACCACCAGCATGCCAATGCCAGAACCACAAAATACATATCCAGCAGGCTGTGCTGCAGGGAGCCGTGGCCATGGTGCCAGGATAACACACAAACACATAGGACAGTGGCCCAGGAGAGAGGGAGGCACAGGCCACCCAGAGGCACACTGGCTGCCATCTGGACTGGAGAAGGGCACAGCACCACAGAGCACACCAGTGGTGTCCAGCACAACAGGCAGACAGAAGGGCAGTGCAGGCAGACAAGGGCACAAGGTGCAGGGGCAGGCACAGACCAGCGTGACACTCACCACACAGGGACATGCACAGGACAGGGACAAGGTACACAGGCCTGATGCACACAGGAGCAGTGCTCCAAGAGGACAGCAGTGGGACACCAGGGACATGCCCAAACACAGCCTAACAGACACATGCAGCATGGCTCCACATGCCGCCTGCAAAGGAAACACAGACACAGAAGATGTAGCAAAGAAAAGTGTTTACTTGCAACAAAACAAACAACACAGCCAACAGGGCAACTATGTACAGAGCGTCAAAACAAATACAATGGTGAGGGGGCACAGGAAGCGGGGGATAGGGTCCTGGGGCTGTACAGTGGGACATGGGGATGGGTAGGGCAACAAGGGAAGGGCAGGGCAAAGTTGGACTGTGGCCCCAGTGAGACCAGGGCAGGGTAACGCCTGCTGCACAGTGCAGCCTCCATCCTCCCTAGGTCACTCCTCATGGCCACTGTCTCCCGCAGGTGGAGCTGTGTCAGGCTGACCAATCATGCCATCATGAATGCCATCCTCCATTGTTGGTCGAGTATGATGAATAGGGCCCTCGCTATCTGTCACAATCTCATCCGTAGCTGTACCCTGGCCCGACCTACAAAAAGGGACAGAACAGGCATTAAGCGACATGCCAGATAGAGTCCCAGCCCACCCAAACGTGTGCACCACACAGCAGAGGCACAAACCAGTGGACAGACCCCCAAGGCCCTGTGCACAGAAGGCTGCACCAGCCATCCACACAGCACACCACAGCATTGCAGACAGGCATACAGGGCTGCGCAGTGGATGCAGTGGTGCACATGCAAGGCACACAACATGGACTGCAGGCACCCGTGGCAGCACACACAATGGTGGCCATGTGCAACCCCCCCCCAGGTGGTACAGTGGATATGGGCAAGGTACACGCACACACAGTGCAGCACCGGCACATCCGCTGGGCCTTGAGCCCACCCAGGCAGTACCCACACATGGTAGCGGTGACCATGGCCAGAACCCTGTGACCTACAGTGACCCACAAATGCACAGTACAGCAGTGCAAACATGCTTACCTGACTGGTGTTGCACCAATGTCCCAGCAGCCATCCCATTACCTCGCCAGATGTCTGTGGCTCTCTGGACTTGTGGAAGGATGAGAGAGAGATGGACATGAGAGGACTGTCACACACACACACACACACACACACACACACACACACACACACAGCTGGCATTGCACAGAATGGGACACCACCCATCTGGTGGCCCTGGCACCTGCACGACAGCAACACGCACAGCAGCATTGTTCATGTCACCCATGCAGGACATGCAGTGACTGCCAGAACCATGGCTGCCTCCTGGCAGCTGCACACACTGCGCATCTGGATGCCCAGTACAGGCACACCACGGGCATGCATGATGCATGGGAATACTAACCTGGCTGTGGCACAGTGCCATGCTGTACTTATGCCTGGAGCCATCGCAGCCATCTGGGATCCCTCCTTCTCAGGTCCCCATACTGGTGCCAGCACTGCTCAGTGGTGCGCGGCACCCCTGTGCTGCATTCCAGGGCAGTAGTGACACCTGCCCACATCTCTGTCCTTAGCTGCTGCAACAGTACCTGCCCAAATAGCTGGGGCGCATAGGGCTCCACCAGTGCAACCAGGTTGCACGTCTCTACCTCTGTCCAGTTAATTGCCTGACGCGTTCTGACATTGCCCGCCATGGCACAAGTGCAACCCAACTGTAGGAAGTTTTGCGGCCTACACAGCATGCATGTGGTGCAGCCTGAGTACGTTGTGCAATAGCGTACCATTGTCTGCAGCCGTGCAGCACGTGGATGCATGATTGGCATGCGCTGTGGCAGTGAATTGCACAGCACCACTCATGCACACAGTGGCATGGCATGGTGGGTGCACAGGGTCACGGATGTGACTCTGATGGCACAAGTTGTGACCCTGCACAATATCATGCATGGCCCCAATCTGTGCTGTATGCAGCATAGTGCATCCCAAGCAGCTGCACCATGAGTCATTGCGCCATGATGTGTGTGGCTGCATGATAGTCAACCATCACCGCATGCACAATAGTGGTATATCATGCACTGCACATGGTCGTATGATAGGCCAATGCACATAGTTGCGCACATGCACACTACACACCCGCGTACCATGCATGCACTGGAAATGCACCGCACAATTGCTCTGGCACATCCTGGTTGAGCACAGTGCAAGAGCGCGATATTCAATCACCATATGCAAATCACCTCATTAGGCTATGCGCAGTGCAACTGGGCTCATTAGCAGCTTATTACCATTACGCACAGGCTCATTTGCATGCTTTGTGCTTGAAAAGCGCCACGCCACAGCACAGGCCATGACCCGGTATTGCAGCCAGTTTGGTAAGGGGTTGATAATGCTGGGAGTAAGAGGCCCATACCAACAGTGCAATAGAGCACCTTTCTGTGCCATGCTGCCACTGACATCCATTTCTGTCACTGTCCACAGGTAGCATAATGTCTGAGGCTGAGGGAGAGGAGAAGCATGGGCCTGCACGGAAGCGCAGGCCCAATTTCACTAAGGAGGAGCAGCAAGCCCTGTTCGAGGCCTACCTCGACAAGGAGGCCCTGCTGAATGGTGCCATGGGCACACCACAGGACAGGTCGGCTGGGTGGAATGCAGTGACCACCTATGTCAATGCACATGGCAGGCACCAGAGGAGTGCCCAGGAGTGCTGGAAGAAGGTGGGGATGGACAAACACCATATTAAGGAGAAGGTGGCAGCCATCAGGGCATCCCACAGCAGGACAGGCGGCAGACCACCTACTGCACCAGCACTGACTGCGATGGAGGAGTTGGTGGTGGCAACCATCAGCCGTGCCACCACAGACGGCATTCCAGGTGGTGGATTCCAGATGGGTGGCAGACCCTCACAGCATGGTGGGTCACCACATGCCATGCATGGTGGGGGATATGGGCAGTACCATGCAGGCAGGCCTGCCACCATGCTGCATGGCCCATGTGGGTGAGGCATGCATCTGTGTATGGTGTACCGGTGGATGGTGGTCATGGCATCATGCACTCCTGGGTGCGGGCCCTGCCTGCATGGGTGCTACACCTACGCTGACTCTGTGTTTCTGTTTTCCAGCACCATCACATCTCCACGGAGTGGCACAGGTGGAGGAGGAGGAGGTTGCCGACATAGGACCAGAGGAGGTGATGCCATCTACATCTACGGGCATCGGGGCAGAGACTGACCACGATGTGACAGTGTGGGGCTGCTTGACATCCTGGGGCTGGAGTCGGACGATGTGCTGTCTGAGATCCTGCTAGGTGAGGGCCTGCCTGTGCTGTGCACAGGCACCCAGTTGGGTGGGGTGTCCAACTCTGATGATGATATGACACTGATCCTGGACAGCACCAGGCATGGGGTGCCAGCCAGGATCCAGGGACAGTCACAGGCACTGTCAGGGACTGGTGTCACGCCAGTGGCTGCACAGCTGCCCCCTCCATGGCCACACAGTGGTGAGTGGTGCTACTGCTGTGCCTGGTGGGGTGGGTGCTGTTGCAGGAGTGGCCGCGCTGGTCACAGCCCAGCAGATGGATGGACAGTGATAGCAGGATGCAGTGACCACCGGGCAGCATGCCACAGGGGTCACCTCTGGTACGCCCATAGTCACACTACCCCCTGTGCGGTCCCCTGTGCAGCATCCACCAGAGTGGGGCATTGATCAGCATGCCACATCACCCCCAGCAGGTCAGCATCTGCCCCAGGATGTGCAGGACACCGACAGGCTGGCTGAGCACACCCGGCTGCTGCAGGCATCCATTAGACAACCAGGCAATGATCAGGATGGAGATTCATGCACTGTGGACTGAGGTACATTAGCTGGCCGAGTGGCAGGACAGTGGACATGCACAGTTCATTAATGAGATCCGCCAGCTGCGGAAGGCCATGACCGCATCGCTGGACCACATAGTCAATACCATTGTGGCTGGATTTGCATCGCTGGCATCCACTAGGCACATCGGACTCCCCACAGTGCTACTTCAACACCATGGTCCCGGCATCTGGCGATCCCAGCACAGCTGATGTCGGGCTCCAACATGGCCATCCCCGACACCCCCAGCGCAACCCTGTTCGGTCGGCTCTACACCCCAGCGAGGACCCAGTTGCATTCTTAGGCTGCCACCCCCACGAGTGTGTTGGACACTCACCCAGTGGCTGTTGCACAGCCAGTGGCTGCTGAATGGCCTGGATGTGGCCACCCATGTGGCAATGGCACCACATGGTAGGCCTACTTGGTGTGCTGCCCTTTCCTGCTGTTTGCTTCTGCTGCCTAGTGCACACATGTGGTGTCGCCCAGTGCGTGTGGTGATGTGCATGTGCATGTGTGGTGCATGCCCTCTGAGTGTGCTGGCTGGGCTGCTGGGTCTTGTGGCCTCCACTGCCAGCCTGGGGTCCCACCTCCCCATGGGTGGCTGCACACCTCATCCCCACTGCTGTCACCCTCATCCACCTGGACTGCTATCCCATGGTCAATGGCCATGTTGTGCAGCATGCAGCAGGCCAGGAATAGGCCATAGGTTTACGATGGGCTGTACTGTAGGGCACCACCTGACCTGTCTAGGCAACGGAACCACATCTTGACCATGTCAAAGACAAGCTCGATGACATTGCATGTGGTGGTGTGTGCCTCATTGTATCTGTCTTCTGCGGGTGTGGATGGTTGCCGGTAGGGGATGAGCAGCCAGGGCCATAGTGGGTATGCACTGTCACCTGTGGGGGGAGAGGATATGGTTATCACTGTGCACTGTCTGTACACCCCCTCATCCCTGCTGCCCCCTGCCTCCTGCCCCGTGTCATCGACTTCCTTCCTTCCTCCCCGGCATTTGCTGCACCGGCGTCCATGCTCATGCCTTGCTCACCTAAAGGGTGCCCCATGGAGATATCCCCATGCTCGAATCTCTGGCACAGGATTGAACTGTGCCAGATGTAGGCATCGTGTGCACTCCCGGGGTGTGTGACACAGACATTGGTGATGCACCCTGTGGCATTGCACACCACCTGGCAGTTGATGGAGGAGTACCCCCTTCCTGTTCATGTATGCAGCCCCCCCCAGGCCAGGTGGTGTGCATATTGCCATGTGGGTGCAGTCTATGGCTCCATCACACCTGGCATGCATGCCACCCTGTAGAAGGCCTACATGTTTGCTGTACACTCTGCCCGTGTGCTCGAGAATCATATGTACTCTGAAGCGTGTGGCAGCAGAGCATTGAGGACCTGTGTGAGGAGGTGGGACATGGGAGACTGGGTGATCCCTGTGGTGGCACCTATTGGTCTCTGGAAGGTGCCCGTGGTGAGCGGGCACATCACTGCTGTCACCTTGATTTCCACAGACATAGCATGACTCCATCTGGTGGGTGCCTGCACTTCCTCATGGCACAGCTCACAGAGCTGCCTCAGAATTGCTCTGTTCAGGAAGTACCGGCCCATGATCTCCTACATCACTATAGTCCTCAAAGGTGGAAGGGCACGGTACCATCTGTGTTGGGCATACCGCTGACGGGCCCTTTGTTGGCCACATTGGTGTTCCTCCCTCCTCCTCACACCCCTCATTACCTGCTCCATGATAGATGGACCTGCATCCATGGTGTTCTGTATTCAGCTTTGGGTTGTGCATCTACTGTGTGTGTGTTTGAGCCTGTTTTTATAGGCTTAAGTCTGACTGGCGCATCCTGTGATTTGCTCCTGACTTACGC
Source organism: Neoceratodus forsteri (assembly GCA_016271365.2). NCBI lineage: Eukaryota > Metazoa > Chordata > Ceratodontiformes > Ceratodontidae > Neoceratodus > Neoceratodus forsteri. The sequence goes on along the minus strand of CM028129.1, from coordinate 1,394,345,329 downwards.
CATGGTTTTCAGCTGAATATGTCTTTGCAACACATATTCATGGGTATGCCCCCTTGCACTTATGCTGCATACATTACATTTGTGCCACGGTGCAATGTGACTTGTGTGGTGCATCCGCTGTGGTTGAATATAGCTCTGCGGCACACTTCTGTAGTTGAGCCGGCACATCTCAGTTGTGCAGTGCACAACTGCTCAGAATATCTAGGCCCATGTGTAAAACCAAGTAAAAAAAAGGCTGAGTAGCGCAAAACACATTCTCCTATATACTGTAAAATACAGCAACATTTATTTGTATCTTAAGAAATTCATTTCCCTTCACTTTTTATTATTAAATTAGCTCGATGTCAAGTCCCAGGTATACCTTTTAGACATTTTTTCAGAAAATGCACTTTATTCTTAGCATTACCTGGCCACCCATATACAGGCCTATTTATACACTGAAATATTAATGAAGTGAATGAAAAAGAGAAAGAAAAAGAAAAGGAGGAGAATGGAGAGAGCAGAATCTCAAAAACGTTTTATTTATTTACAAACCCCTTAGGTGTATTTGAATGCACAAGAAGTTACCTGGGGAGTCAGTTGGGGGGGATTAATCACATGTGATCAGGGCTTGATGCCATAAAAACCGAGTGTTCACTAGGGGGCACTATTTTTAACAAAGACCATTTTTTGGTTTAAATGTTAGAGGTCTTTTGCTGCTGTTTTTCCTCCAGGCGAGGGCCTTAATTGGTTTTTTATGCACTGCTGTGGTGATTAAATCTTATAAAATAAAAGAACTTGTATGGTTAAAAACCTTTTTGTCTGGCTGAATCTTTTTGGTGCAGAGCTGGTAGGTGTGCTGTGACTTTGCCTTGCTTTTGTCTGTTCTGTCACAGAGCACCCAACAGTCCTTATGCAGCTCTACTTTCTAACACTGGTAAATTATGAACAATGTAAATATATGAACATAATACAATGTAGAGCAGAAGAGTAAGCACTGCATACAGCTGGGTAAGCATTGTTCTTCTATTACTCAGAAAAGTAAAACTGATGTAGATAACAATTAAGACGGGGGATTGAAATTGTTCAGTAATACAGGTAAACATGAGAAGTGATTAAGTTAAATATTTTACAAGCAATTAATGCTATTAATTTTTCTAAAAAAATATTCAAAAAACAAAAGAGAACCGGCCCATCGGTGCAGTGGTAGGACTTCCACCTGCGATGCTGGCAACTAGAGTTCAGTAATAGGCTTGGGTCGTCAGAAGGCCGACTGGGGTGGAGGAGGATCAAGTGTCCCATGGACTATTCTCCTCCTCCTCTGGGGGAGAGGGTGGGGAAGCTATCAGAATTTGACTGGCCCCTGGTGGAGGCCAAGGACCCAACGACCAGAGCTAGGCAGTGTTGGGAGGAGTGCCAGACAAGTGGCGTATGCCCAATCACATCACTGGATGACACACATGTCCCGGGTACAACATGGAAAAAACTATCTGACTGCACACCATGATGTCCTCCCTGTACCACAGGCCCTGCACCACCAACTGTAAATCCTTGCTCTGTGTACCGACCGAGTCTACATTGGGCTGGCAGCATCACCCTGGGGGGAAGCCAATGTGCTCTAGAGTTGAGGAATGTCAGTGGTAGCGGGGGTGCAGGAAACAGAGCCAACATATGGGCAGTCAGACAGAGCCAGAAAAAGAATGCAAAAAACAGAAATGTTAAAAAAGATTAAAAAAGAGCCTGTTCATTGGCATAGCAGCAGGACTATGGCTCATGATCACAGTGATCTGCACTTGGGAATGAGCTCTGATTATCAGGGGATGGCTAGGGAAAGGAAGCTCAAGCATTCATGGACAGCTCTGCACCCTCAAGGGTGGGGAACACTGTGTCTCACTGCTTGACTGCCAACAAGCAGGGACCAGGTGGTAGTGCAACTGAGTGCAAAATGCAGTGAAGGGACTGTTGCCAGATGTCAAGCATGCATGTGCACCCCCACGGGCATGTGTGCCATTGCACACCAGTGTTCTTGGGAGAAAAAAAGGAGAACAAATGCCCCGGACTTCCGGTTGATGTCACACACTAGATGGCAGCCTAAACCGCAGCTCCGGAGGCCTGGGGCTTTTAAATATTAAATCAAAGAACATCCAAAATTAATTTGGGCTCTTTTCCCGCTTCCATAATGCTTTTAAGCCCTGTTACTATGGGGAGGACCAAAAAAAAGGACTTGGAGACCTCCGTTAGTAGATCAGCTGCTAAATCGGGCACACTGCCTGTGAATCCAATGACATCCTAATCCTCACTATTAACCATGTCTGGGGATGAAGACGATGATTCGGGCTCAGAAAGTAATACCACCTTTATGAAAGCAGATGGTCACCAAATGCTAAAAATCCTACATCGCATCAATTCAAAAATCACTGGCCTGCAAAACAATTTTAAAAAGTTGGAATCCCGAACGACAGCCATTGAAGCTAATTTAGATACTTTACGATGTGAACATATGGCCTTTGGCTGCTCGCTCGCATTTCTGCACCAAAGAGAGAAGAAGCTTACCTTACAAGCTGAAGATGGAGAGGCGAGGGCAAGAAGAAATAATATTCACATTTTTGGTATTCCTGAATGGGTAGAGCAGGCCGACATGACAGCCTACATAGAGAGTTGGTTAAAACAAGAACTTTCATTAGAGGAAGAGATACCACTTGAAATAGAAAGAGCACATTGGGCAGTAGCTCCAAAACCCAAACCGGGAGTCCCTCAGAGATCAATCCTAATTAAGTTCCTGCGATTCCCCATGAAGGAGAAAATATTGCACTTGGTATGGAACAAAAAAAATATAAATCTTGATGGTCAAAGAGTTTATTTTGATCAAGATTACCCCCCTCTCATGTTGGCAAAGAGGAAAAAAATTCTCTTAGTAGTTCGTGCGCTCAGGGATAAAGGGCTGAAAGCTTTTCTGAGATATCCAGCCAAACTCTGGGTACATGATAAAGAAGGGACTCGTGTCTATGACTCACTTCTTCAAGCGATCCCAACGTTGGAAGCACTAGGTATTCAGATCCCTGACACCAGTGAAGAACAAGCACAACAAGAGATAGAGGGCTTACTTTGGGCCATCACCCCTGGAGGTTGACGAATGCACAGAAGGAGGATCGATTCCCTTTTGCCACTTCATGCTGATGTAGCCAGATGGATTACCCCTAAACAACATGCAATCTGAAGCAAGAATGGATGTTTTTGTTGTTTAATTACCCTCTCTACGCCATGTGGAGGTGTGGAGTTCACTCCATGAGGATTCTTGTTGAGCCTTACATGTAGGGGGCCGAAAATCGAGCCATGCAGGCTGGTCAGCATTCATATCTCTCTACCACCACTAGGGGCAATAAAATCAGCAAGCGGACCTCTTCTATCTTGGGAAATGTTTCTGTAGTACCTGAGAGGAGACCATACTGCTCCGTGGTGGTATCATCCAATTGACTCCCCCTGCAGCTCAAGCATCGAACCCTATCTTGGAGCTCCGCAAGTACTGTTCAAGATTACTTTTATGCTGCCCATTTCTTTTGGTATAACTAATTCATCTATATACCTTGATTTACATGCAAAGGGGTTTGAAATCGGGGAGTTCTGTTATTTTTTTTGGCTTAGGTTATTTCACGTTTCCCCCTAGTTTGTGACTATCATTGCAAGGAGCAAAAAATGCTTCCTCAGGCAGACTTAAAGAGAATATTAGAAGTTAATTGTGTTGGTCTGCCTCGGGGAACAACTTAATTTCATTTTCAGTTACAATTTTGCAATAAGTTATAATAAAATCTTGTCAAAGGTTATACTTAGAGGAATGGTTTTGGAATGGGCTGCAGAATGTGGCGGAGAATGTTATTTTTGTTACACACCTATCCCCCGAGGGTTGAGGGGAGAACCAGAGGAAGGGGAAAGTTATTATCCCTTTGTTTATAATGTAACGACCACTCGTTGGTAGTAAAGTAAATATACAGTTCTCTATCTTAACGTTTGAATTATTACCTGAAGTGGTAATACTACATATTATATTTAAAGATGTTTCTTGGTCAAACTCGTATTCAGCGAACCCCGGGCCGACGGTATGTTGCTGGGCCACCTGTCAACCAGGATACTATAGGAAGGGAAGGATCACACGCACAAGTGTAGACTTGTGGGTTTGTCCTTTGGAACTATCAGTACCACACCCTTCTATTATGTTTCCAAGGAGGAGAGCACCACTGTGGAAGTGTAGTGGGAAACGACAACTCAGACACAGAGATGATTCAATTCAAATCACACTAGCAAGTTAGTGTGCATTTTTATTGCCAAAAGGCACTTCCAAGCTTGAGGATGCAGCAATATATAAAAACAAATAAAGAATACAAACTTGAATTTACAAAATAAACAAAATAAATTGACTCAATAATTCAAATTAAAGTTTTACAGCTCTGACACAACTCCCAGACCTCAGTTGTGTTACCACAGAGTGGAAGATTACACTTTAAAAAGCCTCAGTGTTTCCACTATCTTCTGTGCTAATAGGAAGCAGAACGTTCCCTACTGCTACCTAATACTCATCTGTTCTACTGCAGTCACAGAGGGAATATATACCAATCAGCAGTGATGTCCTATGACCAGCTGATCCACCCCTATACTACAAAACATTTATATCTCTATTCTAATATATAGAATTGGTGGATCAGACAAATTAACATATACTAGAGGGTTAAAGTAATAACAATTCATTACGATTACCTTTATGAAGATTTAGATATTAAGTTTTTAACCTGTAAAATACTTAATGGTCCTCTGGGTGTCATGGCTACACCCTCTGGACAGTATTATAGACTGTCTATGACCTCCACAGGGTATTGAAATGAGCCCAGTTTGGCCCCAATTTCCCCTAAGATACAGTCCCATATTGCAGTCTTCCAGATAAGAGGCACTACGTAATCTCTATTAAATAACTCTTTATTTCAACAAAAGCCCTTAAGCTTTCAGGGCATTTATGTTTTATAACTCTACATCTTAAATTAGTCTTTCAGTAAGTGAGACCCGTATTTATGCTTAGCTGGCGGCTCTAAATATCAATTGGGCCTAAATAATACTTTGGCTAATTTTTTTCTTTATACAAGGTCTGTTTCCCATACTTTTTCCTTAAACAGCTGTCTTTCCCCTCCCTACAGGACTGAGCCTATTTTAAACTTCCTCCACCCTAATTTCATGTTCCTGAAAGAGCTTTGTCCATGCTCTACCCAGCGGGACTAAAAATGCCCTTTTTAGCATTACTGCTCATTTCGTCTGCACACTCGCTGGTTGTACTCGCTATTTTAAACAACCGCAAGGTGCATTCGGTAGCAGGCAGCATTGCTTAGACAAAACTTTTGCCCAAATACCGCAGATACCCTTTTTATTGAACAGGAAACCTTCTTGCTTATACACACTCGCAGTAAACTTTACTTTAGACCAGTTGCAAGGTGTCTCTATAAGCAAGGGATACTTACAGGAGGGAATGTTTCTTTTTGGATTTTAAGCTACAAGAAGTCTTTTATTTCTATTAACAAAACATCTTACTTGTAAAGCAACCTTTTATGCTGGCATCCCTGTATTCTGGTATTACGCTAATTTTCTCTGCAAGAATAAAGAGATACACAAGGGTGCAATATACCCCCTCAGAGGTATTAGGGACAATGCAAAATAAAACCTTTGTCAAGGACACAGAAAGGGATATAAACAGCAGGTAAAGATTTTATATAAGAGATTATGAGGGGAGGCCACCCCCTCATAATGGTAGATGTGAAATAGGTCAAGAAAGACCTTATAAGGGTTTTAGAAATGCTACTGCAGTCGACTTTAAACAGCGAAGAAGGGAATAGGTCAAGGGGATTGTCCTGACATGAAAAAAGGGGGGTGTACCTCTGCCACAACCACCTTTCCCTGAGCCCACTCTTGCAGTGTTGAGCTCTATTGGGTAGGATAACTCAACACCCTAGAGGCAAATTACAGGTATTCTTCCTCAAATTTCCCCCAGTTGGGGGTTCTTTTTGTGGGTCCATCTAGGTCACAGGTTGGGACAGTTACTGTGTTAAGTTATGTGTTTTAGAATGTTGTTTTTGTCTCCATGTGGTTTGTCTTTATTATTTTCTTTTATTTTTGCACTAGAGCAGGCTTCTGTTGGGGAGGGCTGGGAGTGGATTAAGGGGACACTGAACAATGAATATCATAATGGCATTACTTAATTTATGCTCATTAAATGTTAAAGGTCTGAACAATGCAGTGAAAAGAGCCGGATTGTTGCAAGAATTAACAAGCATTTGTCAATGCCAAATGTTTTCTTGCTGGCATTGGCATTGGTAGAGTAGAAGTTACAGAGCTACCTAATAGGAATGGCAGCGAAGTATTGAACTGAAGCCAACCCCACCACCACCCTGCAGAGAGTGACAGGCATTGGGGTGTGCCTTTGGGTTGTCAGGCATAACGACCATGCAATTTCACCACACCCTACCCTGCAGACATTGACAAGTGTCACGGTGTGCCTTGGGGTCTTTGGGTCTTATGCACACCCCATTCCATCAGGAAATACGGTGAGATGGGTGCGGTATAGGAGAATGGGGTGAAGTTTGGGCCCAAAGAGTCCGAGGCACACCCTGATGCCTCTCACTGGCTGCAGGGTGTGGGTGGGGTGGAATGGTATGAGCATGACAGCCAAGAATCCCAAGTCACACCCCTGATGCCTGTCATTCTCTACAGAGTGGGGCTTTATGGTCGGAAACCCTAATGCCTCAGGCATTCGTTGGTATTTTCACTCCAAATTTTCAACATGGCTTTTTTATGACCCCCACCTCATGAACAGTGGCAATACCAGTTTGTTAGCCGAAAACTGCTTTTGCACAGCGACTATGGCATTTGGCACCACAGGTGCAAAAACACATTCCGAACAGGATGTGAAAAATGACAGCAGTACTGTTCATAGGGAGGTGTAAAAAATGGCAATGTTAAAAATCTGCTGTGAAAATCTTAAAAAAACTGGTGAAGTCACGCGTGTGCGTAGAAACTGTGCAATGCACTCCCGTAATATAACTAGTTTGTGGATTTTTTTACAGCAGATTGTTAACACAGACATTTTGGGACCTCCGATCATGAACAGTGTCAGTGTGATTTTCTTTATCTGTCCTGAACAATGATTTCCCACAGCGACCACGCATTTCTGTGCTGAAAGTGTGAAAACACATTTCAGCCATGTTGTGGAAAATGACAGCTGTACTGTTCATAAGGAGGTGTGGAAAAATGCCACTGGTGAAAATCTGGACTGACAATATTACAAAATCATGAATTTACAAGGGTGCGTGGAAACTGCGCAATGCTCACTCATAACACAGTCATTTTATGGAGGTTTGTCACCAAATTTTCAACACAGCCATTTTAAGACCTCTGCTCATGACCAGTGTCACTGTGATTTTCTTAATCTGTCCCAAACATTGTTTTCGCACACCGACTGTACTATTGTGCACTACATGTGCGGAAACACATTTTGGGTGAGATGTGAAAAATGGTAGCTGTACTGCTCATAAGGAAGTGCGGTAAAATGGCACTGTTGAAAATCTGGTGTGCAAATATTACAAATCCGCAAACTTGCCAGCGTGCATAGGAACTGCGCAATGTGCGCTCCTAAAACAGTCATTTTTGGGAATTTTTTCACCAAATTTTCAACATAGCCATTTTAACACCTCTGCTCATGACTAGTGTCACTGTGATTTTCTTAACGTGTCCCATACATTGATTTTGCACACCAACTGCACCATTGTGCGCTACATGGGCAGAAACACATTGTGGGCTTAGAGTGAAAATGACAACTGTACTGCTCATAAGGAGGTGTGGTAAATGGCAATGTTGAAAATCTGGAGGAAAATATTGAAAATTTTAATCCTACGAGTGCAGCATAGGAACTCTGCAACTCCCACAAAACAGTCATTTTAGGATTCTTCACCAAATTTCAACATAGCCATTTTAAGACCTCTGCTCATGAACAGTGTCACTGTGATTTTCTTATTGTGTCCCGTACATTGATTTCACATACCGACTGCGCCATTGTGTGCTACATGGGCGGAAACACATTTTGGGTGAGATGTGAAAAATGACAGCTGTACTGCTCATAAGAAGGTGTGGTAAAATGGCAATGTTGAAAATCTGGAGTTAAAATATTGAAAATTTGTGAACTTACGAGCATGCATAGGAACTGCGCAATGCACGCTTGTAGTAAAAGTATTTAGTTTGCCACCAAATTTCAAAATAGGCTTTTGAGCCCACCTTGAGAACACTGGCAGTGTTGTTTCATTAATCATTCTGGAAAGGTGATTTCACGCAGTGGCTGCGAAATCACCCTTCTGGCCCAAGTAACGCCATGATAGTGACAGTGTTCGTGAGAAAGGGTCCCAAAAACCCCATGTTGAAAATTTGGTGCAAAAATTCCAAAAAATGCCTGAGATATGCAGTAAAGTTGAAAAAACCCTATCTATCCCATTATACAGCTTACCGGCATTGCCTCAGTTCGCGGTCGGCTTTGAAGAGTGCAGATGTGTTCCTGGTCCGACGAAGATCGTCGCGCTGAGCTCCGGAGGTAAGTATGGGGTGAGGGGGGGTGTGGGGAGGCAGTGTGCACAGTGGGTGGGTGCGGGTTGTGGGAGGGGGGTAGGGAGAAGTGCCGAGGGACAGTTTTTATATTTACAGGTTTCTTTTATTTCACAAGACGACGAGGGACATTTGCCACGCTGGGGTGGGCTCCCAGCATGGCAGCTGGAAGGATGTTGGTGGGGGCAGAAGCCTACAGGGGATTGGGCACCCCCATCAGCCATAACATCATTTTGCCACACTGGGGTGGGCCTCAGCGTGGCACCTGGATGCTTGGGGGCAGGAAGCCAACGGGGATTGGGCACCTCGCCGGCATAATATCATTTTGCCATGCTGGGGTGGCTCCAGCGTGGCACCTGGATGCTTTGGGGGGCGAGGAGCCGATGGGGATTGGGCACCGTTGGGCACAGTTTTGGAAAAGTTTAAAGACCTCTATCTCAACATTTTTATGGAGGCGTAGACCACCAAGGATTAAATGGCAGATTTTACAAAGAGAAAAACAGGCTGGGGGTCTGGGCCTCCCAGATTTTGTTAAATATTTTTGGGCAGCTCAGCTGCAAGCCCTGGTGACCATGAGTGATGACAAGGATCACCCACAATGGACGCAGTTGGAGAAACCTTTAGTAACCACTGCAAAATTTTCAGATGATTTTAATGGACCAGGAGGGCTTATCTAAACTTACTTGCCTTAACCCTTGGTCGCTGACCACGAAACAAATTTGGCTATCAGTAATTAATTACATGAAGATTCAGCATAGAATCTCTGCCCAAACCCCCTTGAGAACCTGCCATGATTTTCTCCCCTTCCAGGTGGACGGAGGCTTTCTTAGATGGACGAGACTGGGACAATACATAGGACAGTTTTATGAAGGGGGGGGGAGTTTCTGTAGACCTTTAAACAACTACGTAGAGATTTTAATCTTCCTACACAAGACATTTTTAGGTTTCTCCAGCTGCGTCATTTTTTGAAAGGTAAGGATCTAAATTCCCAATCACTTGTAGGGGTTAACCCTCTCCAGAAGCTTTTTCATCTTTTGATCTTACAGGAGGGACAGGGAAGTCGGATTTCAAAAATTACAGCTTTCTTGTCCTCAAAAGACTCTCAGGCCTTAAAGGCTGTGGAAGAGAAATGATCCAGGGAATCTGGGGTTGTGCTGGAGGGAAAGGACTGGGACGGGTTTGGCAGGAGGTACATTCCATGATAATATCACCAATAAGGAAAGAGTTTAGGTGGAAAGTGACAATCCGATATTTCTATACTCCCCAAATCACTGAACACTATAAGACCACCACATCAGGATTATGTTGGAGGAAATGTGGAGAGCTGGGTGATCGTACACATGTTTTTTTGGGCCTGTGGGAAATTGGATGGTTTTTGGGATCAAATAATACATAGAGTAGGGCTGATTTTTCAGCTCCAGTTACCTTGAGACCCACGAATTTGGTTGTGGGGTCTTCCCCCTCCCCATTTTCGCATCCGAGCACAGAAGTATTTATTCTTTATTCTTTTGGCAGCAGCAAATAAAGCTATTACTAAGTGCTAGCTTTTGGAGACCCCTTCCTCTCCAGACTTATGGCATTCTACATGTCTGGACCTGTTGGAGATGGAAAGCTAACAGCCAAACTCAGACTGACCCTAGAGAAATTTAAATCTAGATGGCTACCATTTTTCCATTATCAAGCAGAGAATGAAAACAGAAATGTTTTAGAGATATTAGCCGACCAAACTTAGCACAGGAATATCTCCTTTAATGCCATTTGATCTTAAGGGTAATTTAAGAGGATACTGTATTTCGATTAAGTTCAATTCAGAGTTGATTGATGACTCTGTTTCCTTCCCACTCAGATATTATATAATAAGCCTCCCGGATTATATATAATATAGGATTATATATTATATAGGATTTGCATATAGTCCCACCACAGAGATGTACAGAGCTTTGATGGGTCTCTGACCCATATCTGCCCGCCCCCCATGCTTAGAAAATAGATTAAATTGTTTTTGCTTTGAATAATGCCTAGATCAATTCTAATTTTAATTTCATTATGTACTTGTCTTCCTGTTTCGCTTTTTCTTTTTGGATATAATTTTACCAAAAGCCTGTAGTCAACTTTTGTGTTTAGGACAATGTGACCCTAAAAGGTTATACTACACACTCTAAAAGCCATAAACTGTATAGCTGTAAATTGGTTTTAAGTATGGAAATCTAAATCTTGGTAAGAGAGGGTGTCCCCCCACCTTGAAATTTTGCAGCACTGAGAAATGCATGGAATTTTACAAACCTTTTTGAATTAGAAGATGCACTAGCTTTATAAGATTAAGGTTGATGTTGTTTGTATTCATTCTCTAATAATCAAGTCAATTAAGAAATTTAAGGTCACTTCCTCATGTCATAGTCTGGTTATTTATTTCTAAGTATTGTCTGTCAAATTTATGTATGTATTATTGATGTCTGTGGAAAATGAACCTTAATAAAAATGATTATTTCAAAAAAAAAAAATGCCCCAGTCTGATCTGGTACCACTTATGTGCTCATGCACAACCAAAATAGCAATCACAAAGCAGCACGTGTGGTCCTGAGGAAGCGTGGATAACCAGCGTGTCAATAAAAATGCTGGTGATGGGGTAGGGGAGTCAGGGATCAGAGGTGCAGAAACAAAGAATGACAAAAACCAAAATAAAAGTTGTTCAAAGAGGTTTCTGGGACCTATAACGAGCTGACATACAAGTTAATTTCAAAACATACTTAAGTAGTAATCACCTTTTACCGCAGCAAATAGTCATCATAATTAAATATAAATATATTTACAACATATATAGCTCACTAAATATATATATATATATATATATATATATATATATAATATTCTATTTACACATAATGTGGTGAGCTATATCCTAGGGGTCAGTAAAGCTCTGAATTTGTGTGAAAATACAGTATATGATATGACACACTGAATGATTATAATCATACAATATAATATTTTATAGAACTGCACACCCTGAAGAACAGGGTTTTCCTCAAAATGTAGGTGATATTTTTTAGACAGTATCAGAGAATCAATTGAAGCAGAACTAATAGATGGAGACCCTAACACCTTGATAAAGTGTTATGCTGTGATGCAAAACGTTTGTCAGACAGTCAGTAGCTCACCTTTTCTGCCTCTGTTAACACATTCTGCACCTTAATAAATGTTTTTGTATGCTAACCTTATTTCAGTTTCTTTTTTTTTGCAATCAAAATTTATTAAAAGTTTTCGGTTACCAACAACATACAACACAGTGCCAAAACACTCACATACAGATATTACAGTTCTTTTCCTGTGGCCACAACATACTAACATACTAAAATGCCAGCAGAATAGGCCTAGCGGTCTTTTGTGTCTGCTCATTTGGTCAGCCCCCACCCTGGGTGCTGACCTTGCTGTCCCCCTCGCCTTCTCTGGGTTCTCCCTTCACAGTTCCGGATATTCTTGCTGCATTGGATTTTGCTTCCAGAACCCTTCCCCTGTACCTGTCCCACCCCTCTTGAACCCCTCCACTGTCTCTGCCTCCACCAGCCCCTAGGTAGTGCATTCCATGGCTCCACCACCCTCTCAGTGAAGTAGCACCTCTCCTTTCTCATAATCTTCCCCCTCCAGCTCCCACCCATGCCCTCTTGGCCCCTTCCTCCTTCCTTGAAGCACCCCTGACTGTACCTCCCCATTTACCTTCTTCATGTGCCTGAGAGACCTCTATCCATGTCCCCCCCAGTCCCTTCTCTCTTCCAATGTGTACATATTTAGCTCTTGAGCCTCTCCTCCAGTCAAGTCCACCAAGCCCCAAATCATTTTGGTTGCCCTCCTCTGGATCCTCTCCAGGAGGTTAATGTCACTCTTTAAGTGTGGCCTCCAAGGCACCGCATGAGTACTCAGTGTGCGTCCTCACCAAGCAGTTATACAGAGGGAGTATCACTCTCCTCCCCTCCTTCTGGTGATCCCCAGTCTATGCATCCAGCATCCTGTTGGCCTTGGCTGCTGCCCTCCTACAAGTCTCAGAGTTGTTCATCTTGACATCCACCACCACCCCCCAGGTCCCTCTCAGCCATTGAGACTTGTAGTGTTCCCCCCAGGGTTTACACTTGGCCTGGGTTTCTGGCCCCAGGTGGAGTACCCTTGCATTTCCCTGCAATTGAACCTCAGCTTCCACTTTCTAGACCATCTTTCCAGAGCCTCAGTTCCCCTGCAGGGGACACCCTCCCTCCTCCCCATCCACCCGCCGCCAGTTTGAGTCATCTGCAAGAGATTCATCTCACTCCTGATTCCTGTCCTTATGTCAGATGGGTAGGGTGCAGACAGAAGGGCCCAGGACTGGTCCTGTGGGACCCACTAATGACCCTCCTTGGGGATGAGACTATCCACCAACTATGACCCTCTGGGTCCGGTCCTGGAGCCAATTGCCTATCCATCTGATCATCTGGTTTCCACCCCATTTCCCTAAGCTTATCCAACAGGCCACGTGAGGAACAGAGTCAAATGCCTTGCTGAAGTCTAGAAGAGGACATCCACTGGTCTACCCAGGTCCAAGGGCACTTGTCACCCAGTCATAGAACTCCACGAGTTTTGTCTGACATGATTTCCCGGGATGAATCCATGCTGTCTTTCGTCCAGGCACCCTGACTTATCCAGGTCCCCCCCAGCCTCTCCTTGACAATGCCCTCCATCACCTTGCCCACCACCGATGTCAGGCTGACAGGCCTGTAGTTCCCTGCCACCTCCCTTGATCCCCCCTTGTGGATAGGCACTACGTGTGCCACCTTCTGGTCTTGGGGCACCCACCCTGTCCTCAGAGAGATGGTGAAAAGCTCTGCCAGGGGTTCGATCAGGACATCTGCAAGTTCCTTCAACTCCCTGGGATGTAATTTATCCGGCCCGGTGCTTTCTCCGTCTTAAAGGGGCTGAGGCTTCCCTCACTCTCTCTGCTGTGATTTCCACTTCTGGTACCTCTTCTCCCTGTGGCCCCTCCCACCTGCCAGTGATGCCTCCCCTCTCCCCAGACCTGCCCGATCGGTGGGGTCCCCCCTCCTCATTATCTCTGTCTCCTCCATGTGTGTGCAGCATCCCCATTTTCCCTGGTAGAAAACTGAGGTGAAGTACTCATTTAGTACCTCAACCTGCTCCCCAGGTCTTGTGCCATCTCTCCCCTGATTTAATCCTGCTAATCTGCCCCTTCACCCCTTCGTCTTTCCCCAATGTATCTAAGAACCCCTTTTTCCCTCTCCTAATTTCCCTGGCCAGGTTCTGCTCCTTCCTTGCCTTTGCCGCCCTCCCACCACTCTAGTGGCCCTTCTAGCCATCAGCTCGTACTCCCCTCAATCCCTTTCCTCCTTGAGCACTTGAATTCTTTATAGGCTGCTTTTTCCCGCACCACCTCCTGGACCTCCCTGGTCCACCAACAGGGTTTTGGGCCCTACCGCATTTTGTCTTACTCTTGCACAGGTGCTGGTAGCATCCTGCACCCCTCTCTGATGATTTCCCACCTACTATCAGCGTCCATGTCTGACCCAATCCCATCCAAATGCTATAGGATCCTTCCCATTTCATTAAAATCCGCCCCCCTGAAGTCAGTTACTTCCGTCTTTGTGCAGCCTTCTACCCCTCCTAGGTCCAGACAGAACCAGACCGTGGCATGGTCACTCCCTGCCAATGGGTCCCTTACCTCCAGGCCCCCAATCTGGTCACTGTCTGCCAGGACCACATCCAGTACCCGTGCCTCCCTGGTGGTTCCCTTACCTGCTGAGTTAGGGCAGCGTCTTGAAAGACATCCAACAACCTCTGTTCCCTGGTCACAGAGGTGTCTCATGTCTCCAGTCTGTTCCTGGCATGTTTAAGTTCCCTAACACCACCACGTTCCTCTGCCCAGTCTGCAGTGTCTCCTAACATCTGCCACCAGACTGTCCTCCAAGCTCCTCCATGAGGGCAGGAGGTCTATACACCACTCCCTAACACTCTCTTGCCCCCCCTTAACATAGAAGACAAGAACGGATACATCATCAACAAGCTACCCAATTCAAAAAGGAAAAAAAAAAAATAAAAGAAAAACAAACAAAATAAAAGGCACTATTTCATGGCACACTAGTGTCATAGAGTTTATTGTGGTTTACTACATATATATATATAAGTGCTTCCAGTGTAACAGCAGTCTACCATCAGAGTTTCTGCAAGACCCAGTCTGCATGGCGGGGTCCATTTCATCTATTAGCCTTGGTGAAATCCCGAGGGCCATACCACCATTATGTCCTGGATCTAAAGGGAGGAGGCTATTCCCACCAGTTGGTCTAATGTAGAATGACCCATGAGGTACTCCAAATAATGCATGAAGGGCAACCACTGTGCTGTATGCTTGTTCTTGTGGAAGTGCAGGTGTGCTTTAATGGACTCCATCACCTGGACCTGCTTGCAAGCTACAAGCCAAGCCCCCATGCCCAGGACCATCTCTAGAAGCCATTTTTGCATCACTGCCAAGCTTATTTCAGTTTTTATACACTTATTTAATAATTGAAAAGTGCACAGCATAGCTGAAGACCTTGAAGGCAAAACTCCAAGCAGTGTACAGTGTATAAGCAGAGTGCACATCTGTACAGCAGAGGAGGTAAATGCTTTACACATGGAGTGTGTGGCATGTAGACACTACGGGTGGGATTTTCAGAGCAGTTGCACCATGTGCAATAGGGATGCGCCCACACAGGAGCAGACATGTGCCAAAGTGTGATATTCAGTGGCTTCGGATGCACAGTACAAAACCCAAAGCGCCGGAGCGCAACAGTAGTTAATGCAAGCACAAGTGCAGGGGGCGGCACCAGGAACAATGTGCACAGTACGATATTCAACAGCAGGTGATGTGTGTAGTAGCAGAGCAAACAGAAGTTGCACAAAAGTGGATAAGAGCGAATAGAAAAGGGAGCAAGTGAGGGGAGGATGACTGCGCTACAGAGGAGCCATAGTGGGGGAGTGTGGAGACAGAACGGCAGGGAGCTACACAAAGAAACAGGGGGCAGGTGTGGCCAAGAGGTGGATGGGGGCCACTGGAGGCATATGCGAGTGAGTCTGTGTGTGAGTGAGTGTGAGTGTGAGTGTGAGTGTGAGTGTGCATGTGTGCATGAGGGCCTGAGCATGCCACAGAGGAAGGAGAGCAGTGGGGCAGAGGCAAAGCACACAGTGGTGATGTGCCAGGGGTGCAGTACAAGCAGCACACAGGCAGGGGGGGACCAGGTAGACAGCCACCCGGGAAGGGGACACCAACTAGGGACATGGCCAGTGCCACCTTCCAGATGGAGGCGGTAATGAGGGGTGTGAGGAGGCAGGCAGCAGGGAGGCATGGCCATGGACAGGCCTGTTGATGGTATGCCCAGAACAGGCTGTACCGTGCCCACATCAGCTTCAAGCTGTACAGTGACATCAAGATCATGGGCTGCTACCAACTGAACTAGGCTATTCTGAGGTGGCTCTGTGAGCTGCGCAGTGAGGAGATGCAGGCACCCACACGACGGAGCCATGCACTCTCCGTGGAGACAAAGATCACAGCTGTCATGTGCCTGTTCACCACGGGAACCTTCCAGAGACCAACAGGGGACATGACAGGCATAACCCAGTTGACCACGTCATGCCTACTCACACAATTCCTCAGCACACTGCTGCCACATGCTGTGGAGTACATCCATGTCCCCAGCACACAGGCAGAGTGCACAGCAAATATACAGGAGCTCCACAGGGGAGCATGGTTGCCTGGCATGCTAGGGGCCATAGACTGCACCCATGTTGGCATCTGCATGCCACCTGGCCCGGAGGGGGTGGCATATATCAACCGCAAGGGATACTCGAGTGTCAACTGCCAGGTTGTGTGCGATGCCAGGGAGCACATAATCAATGTCTGTGCCATGCACCCTGGGGGAGCACACAATGCCTTCATCTGGCACCAGTCTGCACTGTACCATAGGTTCGAGAGTGGGTATATCCCCACTGGCCATCTGGTAGGTGAGTATGCAGTGCACGCTGGACGAAGGGTGCAGATGGGGGTGTGCGGGACATGGGCAGGGGTGCTATGGGGAATGGCCTAGAAGGCCAGTGGCACAGTGTCGCAGACCACCATGCTAACGATACCTCTCTACACACAGGCGACAGTGGGTACCCACTGCGGCCCTGGCTGCTCACACCATAGCGGCGCCTCTCGACCCCAGCGCAGCAACAGTACAATGAAGTATATGCCACAACATGAAATATCATCGAGGGGGTGTTCAGGCTGCTGAAGGCATGGTTCCATTGCCTGGACATGTTAGGCGGTGCCCTACAGTACAGCCCCTCAAAGGCCTGTGGGCTATTCCTGGCCTGCTATATCCTGTACAACATGGCCACTGACTGTGGGATAGCCATTGAGGTTGAGGAGGGGGACAGCAGTGGGGATGATGAGGATGCAGGGCCTTGGGCAGCCACCCTTTGGGAGAAGGGATTCCTGGCTGGCCTGGATGGCCCAGCAGCACCGAGACACCATTGCAGAGGAGCACTTTGGACCTCACAGGTAGGTCAACAGGGCCACATGCAGGCACCAGGGGCAAGGGCACAGCCGACAGCCAGGAAGGGGCGGAAACCAGGGACAGTAGGCTGGCAGAGGCATGGGAATGGGTGGGGGCCTGCACAGAAAGGCAGGGAACAGCAGGGCTGCAAGTGGCATGCACGCACAGGCACACACACCCCAACCCATGGCCATAGGGCCACATGCACACCCATCCCCACAGGCCTGCTCCACACCCACACAGGACCCAACACACCCATACCCAGTGGCTGGCACTGCGCATGCCTCAGACGCTAAGCACCACTTCACAGTGGCAGTCAGTGCTACACTGGCATCATCATGCACACACCACAGTGGCCAGCAGCCATGAGGGTGTGCACAGGGACCGTGTGAGTGCAGAACAGGGCACCACACCCATGCACACATGCAGAACACCACAGTGCACACTGGGCAGCAGCAGACAGTGGTCGTGGAAGGGGAAGGGTCAGTCATGCAGCACAGTAGCATGGCCACCACAGATAAGTGGGTGGCCCCACCGAGACCTGCCAGCCATTACAAGCTGACCAGTGGCCTCATGGGGTGGTACCGATGGTCCCCCAGGGGTGACGCTGCGTGAACGCTACCATGTCCATGCAGGTGTCTGCAGGCCACCAAACATGCCGCACCAGGCATGCTTGGTATGCCCACAGCCTAACCCAGCATCGACATGGCAGAGGTCACTCGACACCATGATTGGGGGGTGGACATTGCACTCTGCGGGGTGTGCGGTGGCCGGGCACACAGCCAGTCAGCAAGTGTAGCCATGGCAGTCGCCATCGCAATGGTGTGCCTGTCGATGGCTGCAGTCACATCTGCCCGCTGTTGAGCCAGCTGTGTCAGGAGCAGGGCATGGTCCCTGCTGCACTGTTCCTCTGCCTGACCGCAGCTCCACATGAACTGCATCCACTGCATCCATGATCCACACCTGCTGATCCACAGAGGCCTGCAGTAGACGGCTGTAGTCATCCAAGGGGTTGTCTGCATGGCCAGCATGCTGGCCCCCCTGATGTTCCTGACCCTGCGGCACAGTGCCCCATGATGGTGGGTGCCACACGGCAGTGCCATCCTGGGGTACGTCATCACACAGTGCACTGCTGCCACCCCCTGCCCCCATCCCCATGTCAACACAGTCCAGCTGCTGCTGCTGCCCCTCTGGCTGCCGATCGCTGGGCACCACCAGCGTGGCTGCAATGGTGCCGCCAACCCCACTACTGTGTCCGCACACCAGTGCTGCCCCACTGGATGCTGCAGACATGGCCAGGACAAGGGCTGTTGGGCAGGCAACCTTGCCAGCGCTGCCCTTACTGCCACCTAGGTGGATGCCATTCGGGGGATCCACCTGTGACCCACCAACATCACTGTCCAGGATGTGCGTTATGTCATCATTGGCACTGGAGTTGGCCCAATCTGTATCTCAGCACATGGGACACCATGACTGGCATCATGCTGGAACACAGCCAGGGCCTTATCCGCACTCACAACACAGGCATCAGTCCAGACAGCTGTGCAGGGCTGCAGGCAGTCGGTCCCTCGGACACCGGTGGAGGTGGATGGGTGCTCCACTGGTTCAAGGGCCTCCCCCTCAGTGGACACACCCACCACCGCTGCCCCATTCAGATGCTCAGGAGCTGTAAAGGAACACAGTACTGTTAGTGGTTCCGCCTGGCCCAGGAGCCCATCCCCCCACCTCCCACATGCTGCCAGCACTGGTCCTACCATGTAGTGATGGGCTGCCACCTGTCTGGAAGCCTCCACCGGGAACACCCTCTATGGCACAACACCACATGTTGCCAGCCACCTGCTCCTCAAGTGGCGTCGGGTGAGGCACGTCCTGCTGGCCCCCACCAGTGGCTGCATGCACTACCCTGATGGCAGCCACCTTGTCTTAATCCTCCTGTCCATGCCAACCTTCTTCTTGCACTTCTGCATGGAACACTGGTGGCTGCCCTGCTGGTTGACCGCACATGCCACCTCACCCCACGCCGCAGCACGGGCCTGTGGTGTGCCCCTCTGTCCACTGAGTAGTGGCTCCCTGTTGAGGTAGACCTTGAACAGGGCATCTGATTCCACCCTGGTGAAGTTGGGCCTCTGCTTCCGCACCCTCCCCTGCTCTTCATCCTCCTCACGTTTGATCATGCTTGTGCCTGGGGAGATGGACAGGTGTTACCATGGACTGTGCAGTCCCATACAGCCCTCCCAGACCACTGTCCCCACATCTCCACAGCATGGCACCTACCTCCAAAGGCTGCAATACTGATCCATGGCCTGTGCATTTCCATGTTGCTTTTATAGTGCATTGCATGTAAATGAGGGCATGCGCAACTGTAATGGGATGCAAATACAGTGGATGAGCGGTGGAATGGCTCATGAGCTGATTTGCATATCCTGGCTGAATATCGTGTGGCTGCACCTTGCCCAATGTTGTTGAGCATGCTCAGGTTGCGGCGCACCACTGTGATGTGTGCAATCAGCCCCATACCATGCATGCATGTGGTGCTGACATGTATACTAGTGGTGCAGCAGACGCTCCATGCGAGGGGAGGCAGTAGAGCACATGGCCACTACTGTGCCTGCGGCGCTCATACGCAGTATGTTTGATGGGTACATGTGCCATGGTGCACCGTGGATGCCATGGTGCCTCTGCGCAGTAGACCACTGCATGTTGGCACACACATGCACCCTACCGTGCACCATACATGGGCCTCCGAATAGCGCAGTGGTGCTCCGTGCGTGGACAGACCCCTGACCCCGTGGCTGCCCTTTACCCTCTAGGTGCCATGCGGCCACATGGCTGCCCCCCATTGTGCAGTCCAGTGCCAGTGAGATTGCAATTGGCAGTGCAGTACTGTGCTGCCTCAACACGTGGGACATGTGCGTTATCGGGTGCCATTTTGTGCTCAGCAGAGGCTGTATGATGCCACACACCAGAGCTCCTGTGTGGGTTGCGATTGAGCTCGCAAACCTGGTGGCCCCTGTGGAGCCCCATGCAGGTGCTCTGTTTGGGCAGGTGCCCCCCTCCTGAGGCCTAGCACAGAGGTGTGGCAGGAGGTAGCTGAAGACCTTGAGGAGGCCACTGGGAGCAGTCAAACCAGGGAGCAGTGTCAGCACTGCTACAGGGACCTCAAGCAGCATGATCCCAACCCCCTGGGATGACTGTAGGTGCGTGCCCAGTGGGGAGCCATGCCACGGCCAGGTAGGTGCACCTTCACCATCACTAGTCACATCCGACTGTCCCCAGGGAGCAGGGTTCAGCAGGCCATGCTGCCAGGGGTCCAGCACCTGTGTTGTCAGTTGTGGAGGGTGCATCATGTCCACCCTGAGCCACCGCGGCCCAGACAGGCCGTGCGGGCACATGCACTGTTGGGGGGGCCTATAGGTCAGATGTGTACTGATGTGCCTCTCTCCATGTTTCCCCTCTAGGCCCGGAGGACCACCGTAGGGCCTGGATGGCCAAGGCGCATCATGGGCAGGACAACGCCGGAGGTGTGGCCATGCAGGCAGGGCACAGTAGTGGTGCCGGGGGTCAGCAGCGCCCTGCTGACCGGGATGCAGATGATTACCATGATTCCCTATACACCCATGCATGGTGGGTTGCAGGGATGGTGTTGAGGCATGGACCATCTGAACATGTTCCCTCCAGCTGTGCATGTCCCGTGGTGTCCTCTGCACCATCCTGTGGGACTGCACATGTGGGTGGGTGTCGTAGGTGAGCTGTGGGTGCACTCGGTGCCTGGCTGTGCCACTGCCTTCCCACTGCATTGCCATGACACTGGATGGCCAGGATGGTGCTGTGCAGTGCATGGGCGGTGATGGTGTGCAGCATTTTGCATGGCTGCGGGTGCCCAGGTAGGCGGATCATGTGGGCGCACTCACTGTGGGAGGTCGCATGCCATCCCACGGGCGCAGGCCACTGATGCACACCATGCACGTTGGGTGGGCTGCGTTGGTCAGGCCAGTCACTCATACTGTTTCTGCTCCCTTGTTCTAGGAGGACCGTGCTGGGCGGCCATGGAGCAGACCCTCCAGGAGATCCAGCAGGTCATCCGAGCCACGCTGGAGCTACTGGAGAGGATGGACGGAGTGACTGTCGGCTGCACCACAGAGAGAAGAAAGAGAGAGAGAGGACTGGGGCCGCCGGTAGGGCCTGCAGCACTTGATTACACTTCATCCCTCCCTGGACTGTACCCCACAACCCCATGTCCCCCACCTTTGCCCCTCCCATTGTCCCCTGCCCTTTCCCCTCCCCCTCTTGTAGCATCCTTGCATATCCCCTCATCCATTGTAAATATCTGTACATGTTTTTTATTGCTGTTGTGTTGTTTATTAATATATACTTTTCTATCTATGTCTGTGTCAGTCTCTGATTTGCAGCAGGCACATGGAGCCTTGCTGCAGTGGTGTGCATGGCTACTGTGGAGCGGTGCTGGCCTGGTTATGGATGTGTCTGGCAGGGCTCCTCCACTGGTGTGGGTGGGGGCCATGGGCTCTGTCTGGGGACTGTGTGGTGTGCCCTGTGCACTGTTTGCCTGTGTGCAGCAGGCTGGGGTGCATGTGCCATGTCCCAGCCGCCCCTGTCAGTATGTGCCGTGCCTGTGCAGATGTGACCATTGCTGCTACACTGCTGCAATGCGCGACTTTGGTATGCACGGTTGTGCCGACCCAACCACTGCATGCTTGGCTGCTGGCATACCTTCAGGGGTAATCCATACCTGCCACCTGCCAAGCATGGCGCACATGCAGCTGGTGTTCTGGCCCTGGACTACTGCATGTCTGTCCCTGTCACCACTGTAGGCAGTGCCTTTGTATGCCCCCCTCTATGCAGTCCATGGTGACTGAGGTGGTGCCTGTGGTCTGGTGGCTGCCACATGGGGTCCTGCTGCATGCGGGCAGTGGCCTGATCACAGACCCCTGCACCTGCCATTAGGGTGGCCAGGTGCATGGGTCAACTGCCACATGACAGGCTCACTGGCACCATGGTGGTGGGCAAGCCACAGGTACATGGCACCATGAGCTTCATGACGGCAGCGTCTGTTGCACTGCTTTGTGTGGCAGTTTGCTGGGGTATCCATGGGACTGGGATGGGGGGCAGTGTGTGTGCCCTGTGTTGCCTCCTGTGTGGTGCATGCCTCCATGCACCATAGGAGGGTGCTGTGGTGTCCGGTGGGGCCAGTGCTGGGATGGGGTAGTGTGCATGGGTGGTGGACCATGCTCAGGTCCTGTGTTTGGAGTGCCTTCCTGCTGGTGGCAGCATCTGGTGCAGCCCTTCTCACATGTGGGGTCCCTTGGGTACTGGTGCTGGGTCACCCACCTTGCTGTGTCTCTGTGGGGGCCATGCTGGAGGGCCTTGTGTGGGTTGTGGTGGCATCGGTGGACGGTGTCAACGCATGCGGTGGGTGGTCATGGTGGGGATGTGGTACATGTGCATTGTGCCCTGCGGTGACTGGATGCCTTGGCACGGTGGTGGGGTATGCCTTCAGTGCCATGCACTGTTTGGTCATGCTTCGGGGCTTGGTGTCTCAGGCTTACCATACTGGGGTGGTTGGCATTGATGTGGTGCCATGGCATGGGTGTGGTCTTGCCATCCTCATGTTCCGGTCTCTGTTGGCTAGGGAATGGTGCAGGGGTGTCTTGCCCAGTGGGTGGGGACTGCTGGGTCACATCTGCTGTTGGTTCAGTGCCGGGAGACATGGGCAGGTGGTCTGTCCTGCACTCGTCTGGTTTTGCAGCTCATGGGGGCTTTGTCCTGGGGGGGGCTGGGGCGGAGGGGTGGTTGGTCTGTCTGTCCTGGTTCATGCCCCTTGGCGCATGGCACATCCATGGCTGCTGCTCAGCTGCTTTCTGTCTTTGTCCCTGTGCATCCCTAGGGGTGCTATTGTGCATCGACCCTGCTCCATTACGCATCTCTCATTGCGCTATGGCACATCGGGTGCGATATTCAGCCATGTTGTGCAGGCGAACCTTGTCCTGCGCATGGTTTGAATATCGCGCCTGTTGCACCATGGCACACTGGACTTGTACCGTCTCCCTCTATTGCACATCTTTTTGGCGCAGTCTGAATATCCCACCCTACATCTATTCCTTGAAGCTACTGTGTATGCAGGAAAGATAAGTTCAGAGAAATCATCATTTGGCTTGCTACCTTAGAATGGAGAAAGAGTCTTCCTTCTGATATATGAAACAGTTCAGCTGCAAGGCACAATTTGAAGCAGACTCCTCCAAGTTGCTTTCTAATATCTGCAGGGATAGGAAGGGTCACATTGGTTGTCTACTGCATGTTCAGCTATATACAGTACTGTATCTTACATCAAACTATCTGTCTATCTGTCTGTTCATCTATCTATCTATCTATCTATCTATCTATCTATCTATCTATCTATCTATCTATCTATCTATCTATCTATCTATCTGTCTGTCTGTCTGTCTATTTCTCTATCTATCTATTTCTCTGCCTGTCTATCTATTTCTCTGTCTGTCTGTCTATCTATTGGTCTATCGATTTCTCTCTCTGTCTGTCTGTCTATCTATCTATCTATCTATCTATGTATCTATCTGTCTATCTATTTCTCTTTCTGTTTGTCTGTCTATCTATCTATCTATCTATCTATCTATCTATCTATCTATCTATCTATCTATCATCTATCTAGCTGTCTGACTGCAAAGCACCAGTTTAGATGCTATTCCAAACGGCTGCATTTAATTTCTCACAGAATTATGTGATAAATTTTGTATATGATGAATCCAGGGTGTTCCTGGATCCATGATAAAGGAAAGTGTGTGTTTCATACACCCATTCTGACCTGCATGTTTCTCTAATGATTGCCTTCAAGTTCAGCGCTGATTTGATTGAATAGAATGGGAATCCTCATGCCCCAGTTCTGAAATATTTCTTAGGCATGGATATGTAGGATTCTTGAATATAAAATATAATCCCCTTATATGGGCTATGCAGAGGAACAGTTTCATAACACACTGGAACACAGAGCATGAAATCTAACATGCAAAATTCTTGTCATGACTGTTTAAATTGCCCATATTTATTATTTATAAATTCTCCACGCAGTGCTATTTGATTCACTGCATTACAGGTGCTGGCTGCTGTTGTTAATGAGGATGTAAATGTTGTTTAAAAAGTTAAACATTTATGCTAGTTTCCGAAGATCTGTGTATGCACTGTAAATACTCAAGTGGCACAGTTTGTTTTGGATGGGAATAGAGTTAAACATTCTTCAGTCTTAATAACTGCATGAATACTTCTAGGGTCAGATTTATTAAAACATGCCATTAGTTACTTTCACTACGGCTCCATTTACTTGAATTGAAATAAGAAAATGTTTCTGCTAAATTTGCTCTAGGGAAGCACATTTTGTACATTTTATTTTCATTTTTATAAAAATGCATATGTATAGCTAACACATGGGTTTTGCCCAAATTTACTATTGGCAAATCACCAGTGCTACTCTGTTTGGCAAAGATTGTTATAAAGATTCTTGTGGAAAATGTATTCAGGTCTGTGGTGCCATTTTAGTTGAGGTCATGTCCCCTACATAGTTTTTGGATAACACTTTTTCTTAGACTAACAAAACATTTTTTACATGCAAACAAGCTTTCAAGACCCCCAAGGCCCCTTCTTCAAGTGGCCAAATATCAGGGTCTTTCTGTACCACTCTGTTGGTTAGTATGCTTGTATCATGTGCTTTTATTCTCCTTTACGACATTAATCTTTGTTACTCTCTTATGAATAAATTGTTGTAACGTTGTGTTTGCTGCTATACTGACTGTATTTTTTCATAGTACCCTGCCTTTTGCTGTACCATAGTTGAAGTGCTCCTCCTCACACCTAATATTTCATTATGTATTTTGCTTTGTTCAGCATTGTGTATTGTTCATTACTTCACTGTGCAATTTGCTTTGCTCAGAAGTTTGTATTGTTGATTACTTGTCTTGTACCTTCCCAGGTTGTACCTGAAAATATGCATTTAATTGTTTAGAGCACTTACCCTGTCACCAAAAAACCAAATAAATAAAGTTTGTTTTGATTTTCATTATGTTTGCTAGGTTTTGTAATGTAAATTAACTGTTACTGTGTTGTAATTAAAGCATTTTTATTTTTTTATGTTTTATGGTGGGGTGCCCATGCATTTTTTTCCTTTTCTGAGAAAAAAATGTTTTTATAAAAACAACCTCTGAAGTATGAACAAATGTTCTTTCATAAATTATAGCAAATTACTTTAATGTTTTACCCTGTATCCAGACTGCAATCAGATATTAAAAAGAAAACAACACTAGCCTACTAAAAATAAATAGAGAACCTGGGATGCTTTTAAATAAGTAATAATCTCAGAATGATATAGGAATGATCTTTCACATGTTTATTTAGGAGCTTTATTTATTTCAAAAAAGATAACAACTCTGTGCCTGCGTTTTCTTAATTTGCAGCTTCTTAAGCAAATTATATTTTTTTCCTAGACTTCCCTACATCACTATAGTAGTAAACATGAAGTACTGTAGCTCACTGCCTTTCAGATATTTATACAACTGAACTGTCTTCTGTCATGACCACTGTAGACAAATGGTAGCTTTCCAATCCACAATCTGCGTGCTAATCCATTTGGATCCCCTGTCTAGTACATTTTGTTAACAACATTTAGCATATTCATTTGCTTGTTTTAGATAAGCAATGTTCTGTAGAGGACAGTCACGCTTAGCAGGGATCACAGCAGTCACTTGTCACCTAGGCTGGGGGCTGGATGGTGTTGTTAGGCTCAATCATGTTCAAAGACCAGCAGCTGTGTCTGAACGCAGTGGACACAGCAAGTGGCATGTACTCCCAGCACCCTGCCCTCCATGAGGTATTGTTTTCTTACACAGTGTATCTAAAGGCAATAGAGCTTCTAGCACTTAGACTACATGTAGGTTTAATGACTATTCCATGTTAAATTCAGTAATATGACTTGATAATGGTACAGCAGTCAACATACCACCAATAACTGATTGCAATGCTGGTTAGCTATGCTGTATGTTCAGAGCCAAAGCATAAGTATGTTGAGTAACAAATGTCAGATAAAAATGACACTGACAGTATAGACTGACTCTGAGAGGTTTGTTGCTGTTATGAAATGGTTTACTTTTTGTTGTTTATAATTTTGACCATTTCTCTATTTATAAAGAAAATATACAGAACCTTATGCCAAGCATGTTCTATGGAGTTAAAACATTAACAAACAATGTAAAATGTAAAAAGTCCAAATTTCAGACAGCTAATAATAAATAAAGGGCCAGTAAACAATTGTTATTGATAATGGGACACACACCATCTTATCATAAAATCTAGTAACGAGATAAAACCTGGTTTACACATGTTATAACAAGAAAAAAAAGAGCCACACCACTCCACCCTTTCACATATGAATTAGAGTGCTTAAAGAAATCCTAGACAAATGGTGAACTCAAAATGGGAAGACTATTTCAAAAGATTGGTAAGGCTAAATAAGTGGCTTATCAAGCAGCATGTAACCTTACCTTATATGGACCCATTTCTTCACTAAAAAACAATAAGTGGAAGATGGAGTTTAAATAGTAGGGCTGTGCAACATTTTACAACACCAGCGAAACTGTGTGAAATGGCTATTTTCACACACTCAATTTTTTCAGAAAATAGCACCAAAATCTGACATAGTTTGCCTAAGCTTCTTTATTTAAATAGCGAACTTGCTCTCCAAATTGTATATTTTAAAATTACAATTTTTTTTAAAAATGCATAATTTCAACAAATAGTGCCATTTTTTCCAGAATTACACATTTTTAAGCATTAGGGGCCAGACATTCAAAATAGCACAAAAGTGCAAGGTTCATGCTACACTACTGTTTATGCTTGTGCCTGTTCCACAGTCTGCTATATTTAGAGGCATAGTGGTGGCACTATGCCCTCCTCTGAATATAGGATGGTTTGTGTGCTGTGCAAATGACAGATGAGTGTGCAGTGCAGTGTAGCAGTGCAGTGCTGACTAAAGCACCAAGGATAGTAAAGCCTATGAAGGGGGCTTGCAGTAGTGCAGCCTTGTCCAGGGCACCAGGTACAGAGCTGCACACTGGGTGTGGCTGTGGGTGGACGAGGAGGTCACCAAGGACAGAAACACAACACAGCTACTGCAGTATCAAAACATGAACTTTAATTGTACCAAAAGGCAACAGGCCATAAAAGCAGGCCATGTAAAAAGAGTGGGTAAACAGGGGGTTGGGAGGAAACATGAGGTGAAAAAAGTCCAGCAGAGGTGTAAAGAGAACTGGAATGCCTGTGCCGCAGGCATACTCCAGGTGGTTGTGTTGGAGGTGGTGGTGCTGGAGGCAGTGTTGTGTCAGTGCTGGGCTGTTACCGGCCCCAAATGGCCTCAACAATGTTATCCAGATGCCTCAGGATCAGGCACTGCAGCTGCACCTGTCAGTGTGGCAAGCCATGCCTCCTCTTGTATGCCTCAGGCTGATGGTGGTGGTGGTGGCTTGGATACCTATGGACAGAAAGACACTGAAGTCACTCAGCTGTACACACCAGACATGGCATGTGCTGCCTATTATATATGGACAAGGTATACCTAGCCAGCACACATGCTACAGTGCAACACAGGGATGTCTGGTGTCTGACATCCACAATGGATCAAATGTGGCATACCAGGGACAGCACTGTGGGTTGTACACTGCAGGGGTGCACATGCAATGGATGCATACAACACCAGAGCAGGCCCAGCCGTGCCATGGACAAACAACATCAGCGGGCATGGCTAAGGTATGCCTGTAGCACATGCATCAGCAGCACCATGCCAGAGGCTGATAAGCAGTGTCATGTCCCAAGTAGCAGGCAGGATTGTAACAAGGAATTTTAAATGTACTCAAGGGTTGATGAAACTGTTACCCCCCCCCCCCCCCCCCCCAATAAGCACACACCAAAAGATGTTCTGGCCTGTCACACAAACATTGCCCCTCCCCCATTTCAGTCAGCACTATGCAGTAAGCCAATGATCCTAATAGATTCACAGCATTTTATTATAATGCACACACTACCAAACAGCAGAAGTTGGCTGGCATTTAGTTACAATGTTTAGGATAAATTGTGATAAGCCTCTGTACCACATCAAGGTAACCAACCTTACAGAAGTCCATTCGCATCAGCACTTATGCAAGCAATAAGACACGATGAGGTGTGGGTTATCTCTCGATAAGAACACGCCCAGGTGCGTTGTTAGGCATGAGGCGCTTGCGCCGAGTGCCTTATGCACCTGGGCGTCCTCTTATCAGGAAATAACCCACACCTCAGAGTGTCTTATTATGCTTATAAAATGGGTTTCAAAGTAAATGTGTAAGAAGAAGAAAAAAAAGAGGGAAAAATTTTTTTATTGTTTTAGGGGTGTTTTTTATAGATGAAGTAGTAATATAGTCCCTTTATTTAGGTTATTTTTCTATTGTGTGACATTGAGTAGATGCTCCCCCCCACACAGACACACACACACACACAGACACAGGGATGTTGGTCAGGTTGTTGTGTCTGTGTTTTACTTTTAGTTTCCATTTTGCTGTCCTTCTTGAGATATCATTAAAGAGGTACCATATTCAGCGTTTATGTGCATTGCCGTTGCCAACTGCTGTTAATGGCAGCGAGCATGTCCATGCCGGCCGCCGTAGAGAGCCGTTTCTGGGTTGGTGCCGTCTTTTTTAAAAACAACATTTCCTTCATTTAAAAGTGTGTCCAACAGTACATAAATATAGAAAAGGACTGCATGGGGCTGAGGGATCGACACTACAGGCAACATGATGAGAGATGGAAACCGGCACAAGCGCGTTCTGTTTCAGCGGTCTCGGTAGTTACGCTCGTTTTTTCAATGATAAAATGTATTGAAATTTTGGGGCACATGCAGAGAAAGGACGATACCGTATTATTAAGGACCCCTTTTGTGCTTGCAGGTTGGTCTGTTTGAGTTTATGTTTGCTGTTAAAATCCTGTGGCGTTTCATGCTGCTGCTGTGGGTCGTGTGCCTGCTTCTGAGAAACAGATTCCTGGTTCAATAGGTTAGTGATTTTTTTTGGTTGTGAGGTTGCCACGGTAAGAAAAGTGCCGGTTGGCACAAATACTCGCTGATAAGGACACGGCTGGAAGGTCCTTCCAGCCAATGGAAGTGAAGATTTTCTTTTCCATTTTATAAGCAAGCAATAAGACACGATGAGGTGTGGGTTATCTCCGATAAGAGCACACCCAGGTGCATTGTTAGGCATGAGGTGCTTGCACGAGTGCTCTTAAGCACCCAAGGCAGTTTTATCAGGAGATAACCCACCTCGGAGTGTCTTTATTGTGCTTATAAATGGGTTTCAAAGTAAATGTGTAAGAAGAAGAAAAAAAAGAGGGAAAACATTTTTTATTGTTTATGGGGTGTTTTTTATAGATGAAGTAGTAAAATAGTCCCTTTATTTAGGTTATTTTCCTGTTGTGTGACATTGAGTAGATGCTTCCCCCCCCACACACAGACCCACACACACACACACAGACAGACACAGGGATGTTGGTCAGGTTGTTGTGTCTGTGTTTTACTTTTAGTTTCCATTTTGCTGTCCTTCTCAAGATATCATTAAAGAGGTACCATATTCAGCGTTTATGTGCATTGCTGTTGCCAACTGCTGTTAATGGCAGCGAGCTTGTCCATGCTGGCCACCGTAGAGAGCCGTTTCTGGGTTGGTGCCGTCTTTTTTAAAAACAACAACATTTCCTTCATTTAAAAGTGTGTCCAACAGTACATGAATATAGAAAAGGACTGCATGGGGCTGAGGGATCGACACTACAGGCAACATGATGAGAGATGGAAACCGGCACGAGCGCATTCCATTTCAGCGGTCTCGGTAGTTACGCTCGTTTTTTCAATGATAAAATGTATTGAAATTTTGGGGCACATGCAGAGAAAGGACAATACCGTATTATTAAGGACCCTTTTTGCGCTTGTAGGTTGGTCTGTTTGAGTTTATGTTTGCTGTTAAAATCCTGTGGTGTTTCATGCTGCTGCTGTGGGTCATGTGCCTGCTTCTGAGAAACAGATTCCCGGTTCAATAGGTTAGTGATTTTTTTGGTTGTGAGGTTGCCACGGCGAGAAAAGTGCCAGTTGGCACAAATACTCGCTGATAAGGACATGGCTGGAAGGTCCTTCCAGCCAATGGAAGTGAAGCATTTTCTTTACCCATTTTATAAGCATGCATACTCCATTGGGTCACTTATATAATCATAACCTCTAAGTTTAGCACCAACACATCTTCCAAAGATTATTCACAATCTCACGTTGAAGCATCCAAGGAGGGGAAAAAGGGCCAAGGTACATCAGGCTGTCTGTGTTTGGTGCACTGGCCTGAGGCTCATGTTGCCCTTGGATTTTCCAGATTTTACTGTACTAAGCAAAGTACACTGAGTGCGGCTACTGACATCCATGGTGGCAGGGAGGGACAATCACACAGCCCATGACCACTGACCAGGCATCCAGTGCATTGGCCAACCCTAGCGTACATGAAACACACATCCAGATTCCTCCCCTGGTCACAGCTGGGATGGTGCACAGGCACACACATGGTGCACACAACACAGCTGAACATGGCTGGAACCTATAGGTGGCACTGTGTGCAACAACCATGGTGCACGTGACTGCAGTAGTGGTGTATGTGGGAGAGTGCAGGACACATGTTCACCAGTCACCACAACACCAGCGTATGATGTGCTGCAGCCTGAATGTGTCTGACATCTCTGTTGTCATTGGTGCACTCTTGCAAAGCGCGTGACCTCAGTCAGACTAGGCTGCCAGAATGCCCGAACATGTCCAGGTGGGCCAGTCTCTGGTGGGTACCTGGCCACACTATATACACTGACACTCACTGCATAAATCAGCCATTCCCAATCTGACTTAGGCTGATGGGCCACAGTAGGTACCATTACGGTGTCACCACAGTACCACAGTAGCACAGTGATGTTGTCCATTTATATAACTAGCACACTGAACGTGTCCCCATTGCTTGCCCTGGTGGCCCCCTGTACCATGATCAGACCAGTGGTATGTCCCCCAATACAGGGTCTTTGCAGGTCATTGGTTGCACAGCCCATGGCTGGCCTTCCTGTATACAGTGGAGTCACCATATCCTAGTCAGCACTGTGTTGGATAGCCAGCACCGCACATGTGACCCGATGTGCTCAAACACTGTCCCCTACATGCACAGCCCACTGATGGCCCCACTGTCTGCCGCTCATTGCCAACACTGCCAGCTAGTGGTGTGCCACTGAGGCATGCTATGCAATGCGTGTGACACTGGATATGCCAGCAGTGCAAGGGGACTACTAGGGTGGTCATCCAAGGCACATGAATGCTCATGGTGGTGTACCGACACTACACTGACAGATGCCTACCACCTACTGGCAATTAGCATCCACAGTCCTAGCCACAGGGATATACATGCCTAAACAACTGTGAGGGGAAGCATATTTGGGGCTGTGTACACTGTCACCACCCCCTGTGGCAGCCATCCAGCAACACATGTCACTCGAGTCTGCACGGTGTGGGCCATGGCATGGCATTGTAGACAGACACAGAGCAGCATGCTGACGGAACATATGGGCACCACAGAAGACTGCACACACACCATGACATATGGCTCTGGCATTGCTGGCCCACTGCCCATGTGCATGGTGAGTGCCCACCAGCAGAGTCCCAAGGTGATGCCCCCACAGGGATGTATCCAGCATGGTGGCCCACACAGAGACACCCATCACTGGATACTACCACAGGTGGCATAGTGTAGATGTGTGGTGGACAGGACAGCACACCATTGGGCCTGAGATGTATGAGACACATACACCCCCTCCCTGCATGGGGTTGTCATCATCCATAGGGCCAGCTCAAGCAAGTGAACAGGGGTGTTGCATGTCCCCACACACCCAACAGTGTTACCCTGTGCCTTGCACCCCACTAAGGCCTGGCACACCATTAACACTGAGAACAGCCGCCAACAATGCCATGTACCAGTGGGACAGGACCACGGTTATCCCCAGCTGCACTTCCGGAGGCACTTCCATCCCCAATGCTGCTACCACCCATCATGCCACACAATCAATCAATCAAAATCTTTATTTTACCAGACGGAACACCGTTGAGTAAAACTCATTTACAAGATGGACCTGGAGGAGATACACATCAGCAGTTTGATCCAGTCACAATTACATTGGCAGACAGTATGCAAGTATTTACAAAAATGACATATCAGATTCTCAAAAAACAATAGTATGTACATTATAATGGTAAGCATGTGATACAGATGCAAGTACACTGGCAGACAAAATAGTAATTATAAGCAATTTATATGCATGGTATATACACATACAGTGATGATCAGCTACTATATTGACAGGATGAGATATTGAGTGTAATGTAACATAGCACTTATGTAGGTATGCACAGAAAATACCCAGAGTATGCACAGTGTATAGGGGTACCATGTAATAATTGTGACTTTAAAATTGCGATTTGCATTACAGCGACCGAATAATAGCAAGCATCAGTACCGCGACCAAGCATTTTCGCAATGCACAAATTTGCCGCCTCTTAAAAATAGCGATCATGCTCGCTCCAGTCAGTCAGACTTAAGCTACTTACTAGGGACATATCCAAGAGCCCCTCTCATCACCCCTGTCCACTTTCTCTTCAGGCCATTGAATTTCACAGAATTGATTTAATTCTCTGCTGTCTTCCTATTTAAGGTATTCACGGTGCGATTAGTATTCAGCCAACCAAACCCAGGAGTCTGCGTGCAGCCACAGAAATAAATAGTTTGCAGCCAAGAAGAGCTGCTTCAATGCAGAAAAGAATCCCGAATCGATTCAGGATTGACATGTGATGGGGCGGCAATACTTTCCATTTTCCTTTGCCAGTGTTCTGTGTCTGAATTGTTCTCCCCTGGTGCCCCTTCTTTGAAAAGACCCTACGGGGTCTACAGAAAAGTAAAGAGAAGAAAGAGTTTTACAATATTTTTATTAAATTAGAACGAGAAGGATGCTCGCTCACTCTCTCTGCCACTGATTTATTGCGTGGTACAGTTTAAAGCGGGGCCGCAATACTTTTACATTCTGCTGAAAAAGCCACACTGCTCCTTAATTAAGCAATAAACCACGAGGGGGTGTGGGTTATCGGATTACCATGGCTGGCGTGGTTTGCCCACCAGGCGTAGCCAGAGGGCAACCGCCAGCCGTGGTAAACTCGACAACCCACACCCAGAGTGGCTTATTGCGATTATACCAACACATTTTGTCGTGGATAAAAGTTTAAATTGTTTAATTTTCTTTTTCCTGTGGAAAAAATGATTCTAGTAAGATATCCTTCCATGAAAAAAAATAGTCCATGTTTTTATCAGATCATCACAGTAGATTGGCATTTTGTGCTCGTTGTAATCGATGATATCACCAAGGTGCTGCGTCGCCATTACCTTCGCAGCATTATATTCGAATCAGTTCGAAGCTTCTCAACACGCAACTGCCATTTTTCCTTCCGCTAACAGTACTACTAGCTTGCATAGTAAATAAGATTGTGCCTGATGCTTACCATCGATCAAACTGAACTGATAAATTGTTTTGGAAGTTTTCAGCACGATATTCTCCCGAAGTAATGTACCAGCCAAACAGCAGTACGTTCAGCCGCCCGCCCCACAGTCGGAAACCATGAGTCTCCAGTTGCCTCTGCAGCCGACTTACATCACCTCGAAAGTGTCTGTGGACTGGAGACTCGGATTTCCGATCAGGGGGCCGGAGCACTGTAACGGTACTACTGTGCTTGGCTGAGGTATATTTACTTCAGGAGAATATACGCACTGCTTTGGAAGGCTTTCAATAGTTTATTGAGTTCAGTTTGTCGATGAGTTCAAACGAGGCATCCATTTTTTTTTTAACTGTTTTACTATGCAAGGCATAGTAGTTACTGTTAGGGAGAGGAAAAATGGCAGCTTTGCGATGTTGGGGGGCTCGGACTGATTCAGTTACGGTAGCGCGAGGATGTGGCAGGCTGGCACCTTTGCCAGTGATTATCATACGATTTACAACAGGGCTGAGGTGCCAGTCTGCTTGTGTGATTGGCTGCTGATTTATGTATGTGGTATAATAAAATATACTTGCTAGCATTAACAGAGGAAAAGGAACAGTGATGTAACAGTGACGTAATATAAGTTCTTTAGAAGGCAATGGTGTGAATGATCTGGTGCTATTTTACACCGCTCGCTATTCTGGGGCACATGTTGGCAAGTTCGGGCGCTATTTTGCCTACAGCATGACTATCTGGAGGTCACTGATAAAATAATCGCTATTACTGCATCGCGATTTTTTAGTTGCTAAAATGCAGTTGTGATTTTCATGGGTTACCTGTATAGGAGGAGTAAAACAAAGGTTAAAAATGTAGACGTGGTGTTCAGAGGGGAAGGCATGGGAGAGGTGAGAACAATTACATTCAATGAAGCAGAAGAACACAGGGCGAGATATGTAGGTCAATCAAGATTGGGGAGCTAGTTCAGTTACTTATATGGGTAAGGATGAGATGGTGCAGTGCCCATATTTATTTATTTATTTATTTATTTAAGAGATTTACCAGATAAGCATACTGAGTGGAATCCACTCGTTTCCAGATGTGACCTGGGAGATTACATATATGCAATACAGTTGAAATAAGACAAAGGTTCAAACAGCAGGTACAGAGTGCATACAATAAAGGGTGGGACAACAGGTCCAGAAAATGTTGCAGGCTGAACTATGCAATTGGTACTTAAGATGCTAGCTTAGAATCAGAGTGCATGAGTACCTAGGACATAATCAGACCGTGCTCCTGGTGGAGGCAACAGTTAGAGTCAATTTTACAGTTTATGGCATGATGCGGAGCTCTTGCTAACAGAACTGGGCTGCAGGTTACAGTTACATGTGTCTGAGAAGGGGCC
Organism: Neoceratodus forsteri; assembly: GCA_016271365.2. Lineage (NCBI taxonomy): Eukaryota > Metazoa > Chordata > Ceratodontiformes > Ceratodontidae > Neoceratodus > Neoceratodus forsteri. The sequence continues at coordinate 1,394,310,162 of CM028129.1, read as the reverse complement.
TGAAGGAGAGTTTCAAGGACCTTGGGGTGGAGGACTGCCTAATTACAGCAGGGAGGTCATTCCAGAGTTTGGGCAGTCTATATTTGAAAGCAGATTGGCCTTTGACGTGTGCATGAATGGGGTATGCAGAAGTCTGGAGTCAGAACCTCGCAAGGAGTATGCCAGGGAGGGTTGAGCTGACAGGGTGGAGCTGAGATATGAGGGGAGGGAATTGAACCAGTGCTTCACTGCGAGATTGGCACAATGGAGCTGGCGCCTGGAATGCAGCGAGGGGAGATCAAGGGCGTTGTACATGTCGCAGTGGTGGGTGGTGGGGGGGCAGTCCAGGATGAGCCAGCAGAAAGAATTAAAAAGGGGTCCAGATTTGCCAGAGTGGATGGCGGGCTGCGCCAGACCACATCACCGTAATCAAGATTGGGAGGATCATTTTGAGTACTAACTCCCGCCTGGCTGAGGTGGGTACGCAGCCTTTGTTGCGGTAGAGTGCACCTAGTTTAGGTAAAGTTTTTCTGAAGGCCATGTGGACGGAGAAATCTAAGTGGCAATCAGCCATACACCCAGGTACCTGAAGGAGGTGCATGATTCCAAGTTGGTACCATCTAGAGTAAGGAAACTGGGGGGAGCTGCTAGTCTGGAGAGTCTGGGCTGCGTGCCAAAAGTTAAGGAGACAGTTTTCTTGGTGTTTAGGAGTAGCTGGTTTGAGCTAAGCCAAGTTTGGAGGGCATTAAAGTCCTGCTGGAGTGCAGAGTTTAGGGCCTCGCTGGAAGGACCGGAGGCATACAGAATGGTATCGTCAGCGTACATTTGTATAGCTGAGTTTGGGCATGCCAATGGGAGGTCATTTAAAAAGATAGAGAAGAGAAGGGGACCCAGGACCGAGCCCTGGGGGACCTCCGAGGAGACTGGAAGTGGGGGGAATATCTGTGGACCGATTTTTACTGCTTGTTTCCTGCCGGATAGGTAGGCTTGGAACCAGCAGGTGGCTAGGTCGGATAGGCCTGCATCCTGTAGTTTTGATAGGAGTATGGGGTGAGAGACGGTATCAAATGCCTTTGCTAGGTCTATGAATATAGCCGAGGTGAGGAACCCTTTATCCATGCCAGAGGCAATATCGTTGGTGAGTCTTAGTAGAGCAGTGGTGGAGTGGGATTTGCGAAAACCCGATTGGTAGGGGGTGAAAAAGGAGGTGGTGTCAAGGAATTGGGTGAGTTGTGTGAGGGCTAGGCGTTCTTGCAATTTGGCCAGAATTGGGAGTAGGGAGATGGGGCGGTAGTTTCCAGGCCAGATGGGTTGCCACCCTTTGGTAGTGGAATGACTACTACCTCCTTCCAAGCAGTTGGAATTTGAGCTGAGGAGAAGGAACAGTTGAGAAGGTCTGTTAGGGGGGCTGCAATGGCAGGGGCAGATAGGTATAGGAGTTTTGCATCTAGTCCAAGTGGGCATTTACCTTTGTTGGGGTTGAGGGAGCACAGGGCTGCTAGGACGTCTGACATGGGGACCAGGTGGAAGGAGAACTTGGTGGCATGGGGGGAGTGCTGGGCAGGCGCAGGGGATTAGGAGCAGGAGGGGAGGTTTGCAGGTTTGTTCGGAGAGAGTTTGTGCCGTTGGAGGAAAAGTTATTAAAGGTTGTGGCAATTTCTAGAGGCATAGAGATATTTTTGCCTTTCGCCATTAGGGTAGGGGTGGGCGGCTGAATGGGGGGAGTCAGCAAGGTTTTAATGGATTTCCAGAATTTGGATGGTTGGCTAGGATTTGAGGAGAGGGCCACTCGGAAGTAGTTATTTTTGGCCTGTCTGATGGCTTTGGTGCAGCTGTTTCGGAGGGTGCGGTAATGCTGCAGGGATTCCAGGGTGCCTGTTTGCCTTTGTTTTTTCCAGGCCTGGTCTCTTGCGTGACATCTGGAAATAATATCGGCAGAGATCCATGGGAGATGGGTTGCCCTTACCCTTTTGCATCTGAGGGGGGCGTGATGGTCCCATACAGTGAGAAACTGATTTCTGAATGCATCAAAAGCAAGGTCAATGGTAGGTGCCAGTTGGATGAACTACCAGTCGGCAGAGGCGAGATCATTTAGTAGGGAGTTGAGGCAGAGAGAGTTGAAAGCTCTCGTGTGGAGTGACCTTGGGGAGGTGTGGTATGTCTATGCACCTTCTGATCATGTAGATCATGTGGTGGTCGCTCATAGAGTCAGGTAGGAGGCCAGCCTTTATAATCCTATGTGGGTGAGTTGTAAGCGCCCAGTCCAGGAGGGAATGATTCAGAGATTTTAGGTTTAGGCGGGTGGGTTGCTCAATCTGTTGAGAAAGGTTAAGGGCTTTGACTTTGCTGCATAATTTTGAGCAGTCTTTTTCAAGCCAGTTGTAGTTAAAATCGCCGAGGATATAGAGCTCACCGGCACTAGCCATCTCTTTGAGTGATCCCAGGAGGTCCACTATGGTTGACGTTTGGGTAGCAGGGGCACAGTATATCCCTGCTATAAACACCGGTGAGCTATGCGACAGTACTAGTTTTACCATCATGGTGTCAATATGAGGAGAGTAGCTTGGTAGCTGGACCGAGGTATACTGGAGTTTGTTAGATATATACATGGCAATGCCACCACCTTTCTTGCTGCTTTGTCTGTCCTGCCTTAATACTGTAAAGCCGGGCAGGGCTATTTCGGAGTCGGTATGATGGGGTTTTAGCCATGTTTCAGATATTATGCAGATGTCTGGTTTGAGGGTTAGGGCAGTGGTTTGCAGCTCCGGGGCTTTGTTTAGGAGGCTGCGGATGTTGAGGTGAATTAGGCTAAGGCCTTTTGGCAGGATTTGGGGTGAGAGGTGGGACGGTGGACCAGGGTTTGATTTAATGTCACCCTCCAGAAGCAGCATTAGGGTTAGGTATTGTAGGGCAGTATGCCAAATATGTTTAGATTTAAATTTGGGGTTGTTATAGTTCGGTGGGTAGATGGAGATTGACTTCGCAAGGCTATTTATGGCAGATAGGCGCAGGGTGAAGGATGGAGGAATGACAGGGGGTAGAAAACCAACCAAGAGTAGGTGGCTGAGCCTGTTGCACCTCAGAGGGTGTAATTGGGTGGTGGGGGGACAAGACAGGGTGATCATTGGGTCATTTGGGCCAGGTGGATGGGGGTAGTGATACTGGAGAAGTGTCAATGGTTAACAAAGCGAGAATGTAAAGGAGCATTTTTTTTTTGTTTGTTTCTTTCTTACAGTAGCAAGCTGTAGTTATTGACAGCGGCCTCTGCTGGTGAGTGCAGATAACCTGCAGGTGAGAAAGTGGGCTGATAGGTTTTTGAGAGTCACCTGACTTCCCAGTTGCCTATAAATTAGAGTGTCGACCAAGAGTGGTGGTGGGGGCGGTGGGGAGCCGACGCGGAGCGCCAGCGGGGCAAGATCTTGTCTGCACTGCTCTAAATGTCCCTATGGAGCTCGGCCACAGTTTGAAAATTGGTGCCAAGGCACTGGCAATGGCCTCTGCCTTCTGGCTCACAGGCCTGTCGTACCTGGTGGATGTCTTCGGGGGGGGGCTCCGTTTGCTCCGGGGAGGGCTGGAATCCCTCGCGACCTTGGTGGTGGTTGGGGGAGGGCAGCAGTCCCATGTCCTCTCGACCCTCTGTGGAGGAAATAAAGACAGGTAAGATTATCCCCCAGGTGAGCACATACGGTGGTGTTAAGGCATACCCCATCAGTGTCAGATATGGCCACGTGTACAATGGAGAGGACCAGGCCCAACACCCATGATGGTGGTATGGCCATGGTCACTGCAGTGCCACCTGTACGGCACCAATATGTGTACACATATAACCATTGGTAACACGTACAATGCAGGGTACTCACCTGGTCTCTGCTCCTCTGCTGCACTGACATGGACCCCATCACGGTCCGGCAATCTCTCCTGGGACATCTTCTGATGCTGCTTGCCCCATGTCAGCTGGTCCTTGTCCTGGGCAGGTTGGGCATTGAGATCTGTAGGGGGGGAAGGGAGGTGTGATCACTCACCCACGGTTGTACACAGTGCTCCGTTCAGTACACATTACCCAGCATAACCACCCATACACCTGTAATGTGCCCCAGCCGCAACATATGCCTGCCATGAGTGGACAGGCCAGGCAGGGCTGTAGGGTACCTATGGTGCCACCAGTGGCACCACACATATGTGTGATCTGACATTTGTACATATGGTATGACATGGGGCCAACCATGGTGTATATTGTCCCTTGCAGTGGCTGGAATCAGCCAGCCCCCCTGGCCCCATACAACCAACAAAACATGCCAGCCCCAGCCACTGACCAAGCATTGTAAGCATCAGTATACATGGTGCACTACAAGGGTAGCCACAGCATGCCGGTGCAACAGCCAGGGGAGCCTTGATACATTAGGTGTATGCCCATATAGTGCCCAATACATGTCCAGACCCCTGCACATTACTGTCCCACCCCATGCAGTACCTGGCACATGCTGGCTTAAGGCCAAATAGTGCAGTACTTGCAATGTGTACGACATTGTTGGGGAACAGTGCAATGTCCTGCTGGTTACAGCACCCTGGGCAGTCACATATACGACACATGTGTCCATCTTCCTGGTCATACAAGGTAACAGGCATTGACATGTGGCATTCTCCACAGCAGGCTAACCATCCCTGCCGACAATGCTATGCCACTGTACATAGGGCTGTCATGCCTGTAACACTACTGCTATGGCCCTGTGTTGGCCCCCACTATGCTGACACAGCTGGCGCACCCCTCAGGCTTCCATGGTGGATCTGATCATGCACAGGTCACAAAAACATCTTATGTTTAAGGGTGCCCAGGTAGCTGCATATGTTCGGCAGGCCATGCACAAGTGGTGGGCACAGAGCTTGAGGGAGGTCTATCACTAACATATACTTCCCTGTCGCATGGCTGCATGCAGGCCAGTAAACACACCTGCCATACAACCAGCCATACTTACCTGGCCTGGACACAGTACTACTGGTGACCATAGCCCATAGTTCATGCAGGTTGCATGCCTCCCTCTGCTGCAGAGCAATTAAACTGATGCCTGCTAGTGCTAGTGACCCCTGTTCTGCACATAAGGCGCCGCCCCACTGAGGCCCAGACCTCACAATGGGGACCTGTCTGCCTCTGCTGCCTCCCCCAGCAGTTGATCCTCCCTGGCCACTACTTGGTCGAGCAGGTTACCAATCTTGACCACTGATCACCTGTGGTCACACTGTACTACTGTCCTGTGTCAGCCTCCAGACATGGCTGCTGTCTCCTCAGTGATCCACAGGCTGAAGCCACGCTGTTACATGTACTGGGCCTGAGTTGCATTTGAGCAGTATGTTGTGGTGGTTGCCCCATGCTATGGCACGTTGTGCTGCACGACACACACATTGAGGGCAGGGGCAGGGACAGTTCCAGGGATATGCAACTGGCATGGAGCAGCATGTGCGAGGAATGCACATGTGATTGTGGCGCAGGCACCGTGCAGTGCTCCATGCTTGCACACTGTTGCTGCAAGTATGGCTGTGCAGAATAATGATATTGTGTATGGTGGAACTTAAGTGTGTATGGATTTCTGTACACTGTAAAAAGTCATTCTGCTGTAGTAGTGACGTAGCTACTAACGCAGAATGACTTTTCAGTCTGCTGTAGTAGCTACTTCACAATACAGTCACCCCCACCAGCACTGTTCCTAGGATAGGGGGCGGTTGATGAGTTGGGTGCTCGAGTTGGCTGGTGGGTTGGAGAGATGAAGAGTGTGGTCTCTGGTGGCAGACACTCACCAGAAAACATAAGTGATCCTGTATTCTGGGCGCCATACACTGTCTACAAAGAACAGTGTGTAGCATCCCAAACAATTCAGCTACTCTTCTCCCTTGTGTTTTCTATGATGGCAGAGTGACCTCTCGAGCTTCGATCTCGAGGTTATCATCCATCATAGAAAACACTCGGGTGAAGAATTGTCTTGTTGTGTATGTGATGCCACACTCTATCCTAGATGTCATAGGTGGCACACAATATCATGCCTACACAACAGCTGTAGGATGTGCAACCACCAATGCGGTGCAATCCCTTGGTTAGTACACTGGGCAATCCTCCAGTATTCATCCAGGGTATGCAGATGAGCTCATTAGCTGGTCCATGGGCAAACAATCACATTAGAATGTCGTTACAGGCAGGTCTACATATATTAGCATGTCTAACTGCACCTGGGCTCTTTAAGGGAGCACAGTGCTCCACCTAGACAACACAGCAGAACTGCAGGCAAATGGAGGTAAGTGTCGTGTAGAATCAACTAGAACAGGATATGTGTGCAGATGACTGTGTGTATGCATTGGCCTCAGCATTACTCCCAGAGGTATGTGGCATGTACAGTGCTCACAGAATGTTCTGGGATTGTCCCTGTAACTCCAGGGCAATTGTTATGTGTTCACGTAGCGTACATTCAGTTCTTTGCAAATTGACTTGCTCTTCCATCCTGCATAACTATTGCAGCCTTATGGGATGAATTTCTCTGTAGATAGCTTCAAAGACCAGTACCATATAGGAATCCCTGCAGCTCTGGAACCACTGCATGTACTAGACAGGGGTACCAGATCTACAGGGTATATATTGTACGTGGACCTGGAGCCATGTAAATGGCACCTGTCCACATAGCCGTGTGACAGTTCTAATGGACAACAGAGCCTGTATGCTGCCATATGCCACGCTGTACACAACAGGATAACATGGACCTGTGCTATGGAGCTACAAGAATCATGACACAGCAGTACAACTGCAATGGCACTGTGTCACCGGGGTGGGGTACACAGTGTTCCAGAACCTTCCATGTTGTACTCTGGTGGACACTGTAGGAAGTCTACCCTTGTATCCACCTAAATACCATGGTACACATTTTGCATGCACTGTACAACATGGGATAGCCTGTATACTTGGGGGCCCTGGTACAGAGGACGTGCTGTGGTGGGGGACCATCACATCCTGTTTTCTAGGTGGTTTCTGTACTGTGGAGGTGGTTGCCATCAATAATCTGTCTACATGAGGCAGAAGGGTAGGGGCGATGGGTCTTTCAGCACAGTGCTAGGGTTGTGCTGGGATGGAGGGCCTGTGAATCCCATGAAATGTATCCCAGTGAGTATGCTGTTTGCAGCAGTACTGTGGACATATGGGGTGCTTTCTGATGGCACCCTCTTCCACTGGTGTTGGTGCCACCATGTCTTGGAGGGAGACCCCCCCCCCAGTCCATGGTGCACACCACTGGCAGGGTTGCCCCTGCACAGTCATGTGTCCATGTTGGCAGCCCCAGGGTATGTGGGACCATACCCCTGTCCACCCCTGCCTGTCTGTGCCCATCACAATGGTCAGGTGCATGCCTGGACAGCCCAGTGTCGGTAGGCCTAGGACTGTGGGAGGGGGTGTCCCGTCAATTTTGCGCAGGAAAAATGGCAAAGGAATCTGGGTGAGGCAATTAGGGTGGACGTGATCGGAGTGGTTGGGACTTAGGTGCAGCTGCGATTGTGGGCAGATGGGAAAATGGGGCCCTAACTCTGGTCTACCCCACCCAAGGTGTGCAGGGTGGGGGGGGTTTATATTTCTTTGAGGGGAGGTGTGGGGGGGGCACAGTCCCCCCAAAAATGAGGCCAACATGCGGTACGACCAGCCAGGTGCGTGGCACAATTCCCTGTTGCACACCTTGCTGTTGCCTATTTTCCCACACCCCAATTTCCATCAGTGAAATTGTTTCGCCCTATTGTGGATGACCGATGGGAGGGCATGCATTGCCAGGATGCCTAAGTGGTTTGGTGTGGGGGGGTACAATACTATCCTGTTCAGCTGTGTGCCACTACTTGTATTCCCCAGTCACCTGTCTTGCACTCAGTTACCTAGTAGGTGTCATGAAGGATACCAACAGGCTGTGGGCCCACCGCATCAGAGCAGAGGAGTTCCATGAGCTGGCATATGCCTACAGGGCTGGGAAGGATATCATGTCCCAATGCTAAAATACCAATGCTCATGTATAGTGAGCCTGGGATGAGATCACAGAGGAAGTCAATGCCATCGGTGGATGAAACAGGCATATTGTAGTGGTGAAGAAGCACTTCAGGGACTTGAAGAGGTGCACGCAGGAGGTCATAGCAATGGACCGCAGGGAGCTGCATGCCACAGGTGGAAACCCATGGGCATTGGTGGCCACATGTCCCCTGAGTCCTGCAGAGGAGGCCATAGCATTCAATCTATGGCCCATGGAGGTTACAGGAGTGTTGGGTGGTCGATATGAAATCCAAATGGGACCTACCCAGGCATTTGAGTGACTCTCAGCATGACATCCCATAGGCCATATGCATCTGTGTGGGTGTCTAGAGGTATGGGTGTACGCAGAAGCCAGGGCTAGGTGGCACATTGGTTGTGGGCAACACTACTATGCCTCTGTCACAAAGTGAGTAACCATCTGTCTGCATGCCCATGACAGTGCCTCATGTGGTGCTTCCATGTGCCCTCCAGTGCTGGGATGTGTGCACCCTGGTATGGTGACATGTTTCTGGTTCTGCTTGGGTGTGTATCCACTGGTGCTGAGTATGTGTTCCCTGGTGTTGGGTTGTATGCCTCCCCCGGTGCTGGCTGAGTGTCCACTGGTGGTGGGGTGTGTACACACTGCTGCTGGGTGTATGTACACTTGTGTGGGGTGTGTGCACATTGATGATGGACCATTTGGACACCAGTCCTGTGTTGTGTTCTCCATGGTGATGAAATGTTTCTTCCCAATGTAGGGGTGTGCCGGTACATGTGGGGTATGGGCACTGCACTGCACACGATACGTGGGCATGTGGCACTATATGCCAGGGCATGCCTGTAGCCTTGACCTTTTGCCTGTGTCTTCTTTATCTGCCATCATTTCACACGCTTCTTCTTGTGTTTCCTCCTGTTGTTTTGTGGTCTTTTTTTTTTTTTGTACCACCACTTTTGGTCTTTTTTGATTGCTTATGTACACCTACTCCAAGCTGAACTCCCGGCTGTTCCACCTCCTCCTCCTCCCCAGAACTGCTGCTGCTACTATTACTTTTATCGGGTATATAATCACAATCTGTATCTTTGTCCCCAACTTCCACCAAATCGCTTTACTCCTCCTTCTCTGCCCGTGTCACTACCTGAGGCACTCCATTCTTATTCCTTTTTTCTGCAATGATTGCTCATGTTGCAACCCTTGCAGTGCCACTGTGACTGGTTCCTACAATGTATGATAGTTTATGGACTGTTCAATCACTACAGTCATCTTCCTCTACACTTGTAGTTCCCATTGAGGCACAGGGTCTATGACCAAGCCCACTACGCTTTAGTTTTCCTTTTGTGACTGGATTATCCCATACCACCATCTCCTTGGCTTCTCTGTTGTGCCATTTCTTAATGTTTGCAACACCACTCAGCCATTTGGGTGATGAATGCTGAAGAGTAAAACTTTATTTTATTTCATGTTTGATGTTCTTTTGTGGTCATTCTTATTTTTTATTTTTTTTATTTTATCAATTGGCTACCACCAAGGATTACCAGAGGCCAGGCACTGATCTGCTTCCAGGTGCCACACACTTGCTGCTAACTGCACAGATCACAGTGCAACAGCACAGCTGAGGATGACTCACACACACACACACACAATGCTTCAGTAGGAAGGAGGAAGGAACCACTGCAACTTGGAGGAACATTCAGAATAAGAGTTTTCAATTTGAAAATTGCCACAAAAAGAAAAAAAAATGATGGGATGTCACCGAGGTGCCACTTACGGGGGCCAGGCACTGGCACGCTATCAGTTCGCACTCACTTGCAGTCCTGCCCACTGCCCAGATTGCACTGCAACAGCACAGCTCAGGATGACACATGCGCACAGGCTGTTTCAGGAATCAGGAGGAGGGAACTGCTGTAACATGTGGGAACATGAAGACTGAGAGTTTCAATTTGAAAACTGCCCCAAAAAATATTTTTTATGGAATGCTACCAAGGTGCCAACTGCCTGGGGCCAGGCACTGGCACACACTTACTGCCCTGCCAACTGCCCAGATCACACTGCAAAGGCTGCTTCAGGACTCAGGAGTAGAAAGAAAGCAGTAATTGCTGCAGCCTGTAAGCAAGCCTGTAACTTGGATAAATGTATTGTAAAGAGTTTTAAACTCCCACAAAAAGAAATGTGAACGAAGAATTACTTTTTATGGGATGCTGTCAAGGGACTAACTACCACTGGGCAGACACTCTCCACATTTCAGTAAGAATAAATCACTAAGACAGTAACCCCCAAAAAAAAAAAACAACAGGATTCTGCCACGGGCTTCAGTCATCAAAAAAATGAGTGCTGCACTGCTGAGATTAATTATTTAAAGACAACAAATGGGTACTGGCAGATTGCAACTAAATGCCTGATCGGCCCAGATCCAAGCGCAATCCATCCTCCTCCTGTCCCCCAGACTACAGTTTTTCTCCCCTCTCCCCTCTCAGGCAAGCCCATGGTCCCAGAGGCCTGCCACAAGCCTGTAACACTGCTGCTACTCAGCCTGCCTTTTCGTTTCTTTTTTCTTCCTGTTCCTCTAAATATACACCTTCAGCAGCCCTGCTAATAGGTTAAGCTTTTGAAGATTTTAGATGTTTTGAATAGCTTCCTAGCTTATATAACAAAATAATCAATCATACAGCCCCACCTGAGCTACCTAACAGCCTGATCATGCACGCACGAATGGGCTTCCCTCTGACTGATGTGATTGAGCTAAGTCAAGCAGCTCCAAAATGAGGCTGGAGCCTGTGAAATACACTGAACCCTGTACTATTGTTAACTGTTTCAGGGGCAAACTGCAGTCTGCAGCTCATGGTTTGACTCGTCGACTGGTCCACACCATTCGAACCAGGTTGAACTAATGTCTGCCAATCTCCACTGAAAGCTTGGCATGGTTCACGAGAATCGAACACTCGAAGTTCAAGGTGTTCGATTTTTTGGCAGAACTGAACTTGCATCCCTAATCTCCTTATTATGAACTGTGTTCTGCCTGTCTAGTTTGCAAAATGTCTTTCTGAAGTACCGTTCTCAATCATTTTTGTGCCAGTGCCACTTTACATATTTTCATGTATAGATGCAATGTTGTGTACTATATCTGTTGCATGCACACTATTTTGCATATGTTTTTTCCATTGGTCTTTTGTATATACTGAAAATATTTTTGTGGCATTTTTTGTATACATTTTTGTGGTGACATATTGTGCACATTATTTGTGGTGGAAGACATTAAAAAGATTCTAAAATCATGTTAGCACAAAGAATTATGCAAAAGAATGAAGTGGTACGGCAGCATGTGGTGGGGTATACGTTCTTCGGCCCCCAGTTTAGCTAACATCCTCCACAAAGCTGTATTAGCAGGATTGAACGCAGAGTGGCCAATAAATCTTGCAGTGGAAACACAGATCATCAGATGTACTGGTCCTATTAGTGAGAAGCCCTGTCTTCAGTGTGAACCGGCAACCAGCACAGCAGATATTTTTCAGACAGGACGCTTAACAGAAAAGAAACAATGCTTTTTATTTGTCCCCTGCTCCTTGTGATGTGAAGTTGGGCCTAATTCCTAAGGGGTTGTGCCAGTTCCTGAACTGGTGTGTAAGAACCAGCCACCTGGAAGGGCTGAGGATTTGAAATGATCACCTGTTAGTGAAAAGGAAGGGGGCTGTTGTACATTTCAGGCTGGAAAGACAGTCTGAGAGAGCCAAACTCACAGATAAAGAGAGTACAAAAGTGGCAGTTACAACTTAAAATAAAATCTGATGAGGTTTCCTTGGTTTTCCTAAAGAAAACTGCTTTCATTGTTAAAGCTTTTATTTTATTTTGAACATTCAAAATGGTCCTCTAGTGAGTGTTCTCAAAATCAATAATACCTGCCAGCTACACTATCACACACACACACACACAATTTTTATTTTACAACTTATTTACCCAGGCTAGTCCAGCTTATGTTTCAAGTGAGATCCAGCATCTATTCATTTCCACAGTCGAGCAGACTGGAACACTGAGAAGTTAAGTGACTTGTTCTAGGTCACACAATGAGTATGTGGCTCGGAGGGTTGTACCTGAGATCTTCTGGTTCCCAATCTGATGTTCTAACCACTAGAGCACATGGCTCTTAATTACACAAAACTATTCCAGCACAACAAATGATATACAACTATATCAGGACAAAAAAGTATCTAAAATGGCACAGCCAAATAATTGTTTAAATTGGTACTAGCAGAAAGATATTTTGCAAACCACACAGGAATGAAACAATTCACTAAATGGGGATGTAAAAAAGCAGACGCTACTGGGAACAAAAAAATATTTCTCAAAATAGTGCAAAATATGTTTTGGGACTCTTGCTTAGGAATTAGTGGCAGTACTGTATTTTACCTCTGTTTTCTCCATATATGATGTAATTTCCTGTGCCAATGATTTAGAACATGGAAACCTGTAGCCATAAAGGGAAGGGGAACTAAATGTGTTATATTTCTGGCTCTAAAATAGTTACAGGTTTGGCCAATAGCATATCTGAATTAGAGTTCCCCTGGCAACAGTACTGGATACCCTTCTTTGTACAAGGATATTCCCTTTTAAGTTCTAATTTAAAGTGCAGAGGAAAAGAACTTATAAATACTCAGGCATGAGGCAAAAATCTGAGGGTGGAAATTTGGGAACAGACTGAAAAACTGCAACACAAATTTTAAGAGCATTTCTCAGTTCACCTCCTGGTACTCTAGTTGCCTTTCTAAGAGCTGAGAGATTCTTTGCGATTAGAGCAAAAACAAAATTGCGACACACACGTATGGGCAAAGAGAAAAGGACAAGGAAAGAAACAGGGTAGAGCAAATACAGTGACTGTCAAAACAGCCGCATCCCCTGCCTAAATACAACTAACTCCAAGAATGCACAACACTTTCACATAGTTTGCCACAGTACCAAAGCACACTTCGCCCTCCACACAGTATTTGCGGTCTGGAGCTTTTTTCACTAGCTTCTGTTTTGTGCCGATTGCTGTTTTTGAAGGTGCTCAAATTGAGTCACTCTTAAAGAGTCGCTCAGTTTGAGTAGCCCGTATCATGGGATACCGAGCTGAGACAGGGACATTGCTTTGAAACTGTCAACACATATACTGTAGAGGTTATGATCTACTGGTGAGGACTGAGAGCATGTAAGAAGTTTGACTCCCAAACCTATGCCCTAGAGAGGACCTGAAGAATTAATTTGAAGAATATCAATTCCTGTGGCTCAAATGGACTCTGTACAGCAGTGGACTGGGGCTTCTCTGGTTTTCTATAGTTCATTTGGTACATCCTCCTATGAGGAAAGCCTTTTTCAGGTCAGAATTGGACAGGATAGCTTTACTCAGTGTATACTGTACACTGAACTGATATCAGAAGATTTCCACTAACAAAAGACAGCTGTGGCAGGCTGAAAGGTTCCAAAACAATTGTTTTAGGACAGGCCACATGAATCTGGAAGGAGAGGCAGGAAGCTTACTCAGTGACCAATATGCAAACAGTTTATTTGCAAGGGACAATAAAAATGAGATAACTGTTTTTTACAATAGTACAGAATAATAAACATAGACACCAAAACAATGCATTGAGACCAACAATTGGTCAAACCAAGAACAGGGGGTTAACCCCTTTTAGTCCAAGTCCTGCGTGCACTTGGCTGAGATGACAGAACAACTGACGAACCAAGCTTGGGCTTTTCTCTGTGTTGGATGATCAGCAGGTGGGCATTGACCCCACAAAGCACTTTTGTAAATAGGCCATAATGGGGCATCCTCCAGATGAACAGAACACAATGAGGAACACTGCTATCTGGTCAAGGAAGTACTTGGCGATCCTCTGCAGCTCCAGGCAAGAAGCTGAAGACTCTTGGTCTGCTGACAGTTCTCAGGACAATTAGCAACAATGACCACTGGCAGGTCCCCCACCCCGGATGACCTCTTATCAAGATGACTGCTGACCGAATGATTTTCGGGCTGCCTCTGTGGAGTGACACGGGCACGTGTGCACTTACAGACAGACAGCAAAATAATAACAAGACATGCACGATGTTAACTGTGGTCCCTCAAGCTTGAGCTGGGGTGGCTCCTAAGCTAACTCACTACTGGATAACTCACTAGTGGCTCTCTACCACTTACCATCACAGGGCTGATGCTGGAACACTTGTGGCATGACTTTGGCACAGGCTGGCATCACCAGAGGTGATTCTGCTGCAGACGGTGGATGGGATGGGGACCTCCCTGGGTCAGCGTCAGGCTCTGGTGAAGCTGCTCTGGGCCACAAAGGTGAAGCTGGAGGTTGGGTACACCAGGGAGCACTTTTGCTAATAGTTCAGTAGAAAGCACACAGTTTGGATTTCTAAACAGATAGTTCAGTTTTTGCAGAAAATGCAGTCTCTAGGGGGTGCTAGGCAGGCAACAGCACAGTTTGGCCTGGGTGATGCTCAAACAACCCTTGCTGTGGGCAACCTAGGGCCACCAAACAATTTTCCTCCCACAAAGGGTGCAGCACCCGTAAAGGTGTTCTGCATGGGCTATTTCTGTGGAGCTCACCCCCTTCCCTAAGGGTCATATCCCTTCTGGTGGCAGGGCCTATGGAGCTCCCTGTCCTGAACCCTTTTCCCTCATGTTTAGCCTCTCTTGACCAGGGGATGGTTATGTGCCTTTGCCTCTGGCCCAGCCCCGGCACCAATGGCACCATGGCAAGACAAAAGAGCTGGCCAACCTACCTCTCTCTCTATGGGGCCCTTACCACGTGGTGCCCCTCTAGCAGCAGCAATGCTCTGTTCCCAATAAATAAAATAAAACACAATCACTCCACTGGGCTCTGGCCACATCCGGAGCCTTTTCCCTTCCCCTGTCCCTCTGGGCCTTCAGCCTTTTAAATCATCTTTCCTAGCTTTCCCTTCCCCATTCCCTGTCTGGATCCATGGGAGGGGTCTACCTAGGCTTTGCTTCCCCTAGGTTATTGATATAGCCCCCTAACTAGCCTCCCCTGGGGCTCATGCAACGTGGTGCCCCTAGTTGCTTTGGGGGTACTCTGCTCTCTGGTGTCCTCTTTCCCCTTTAAGGTGCCTCTAGCTTTCCCCTCCCCTGCTGCCTATGCTGTGAGTTAAAAAACAGAAAAGGCTGGGCACTTGGCCCACTCACCACCATAGCCCTGGATTTAGTGCTGCTGTCAGGGAGGTCAGAGTACCTGGCCAGGGAGTTGTGCTCCCACCCAGCTCCTTTCTGGCCTGCATGGCTGCTAGGCAGGGGAACTAAAGGTCCAGGGTTCATTTTCCCACCTGGACCTATTTTATGCAGCACCGTTTGGTCTGGCTGCCCGAGGCTTCCCCCTTCCCCACCCCATGCCACTCGGGCTTCGGGGAAGGGAAAAAAGCATGTCAGGGAGACGGGTTCCCACCTGATGGATTGTGCTGCTGTTGCTGCCACCCTGGACTTGAGCTGGAGGGGAGCAATGCCGAGGGAGCCATGGACACCATGCAGGTACCTTTTTCCTTTGCCTGGGCTCCCTGTGTCCTCCACCCTCCTCAGTATGCCGCTGACTGCCCCTGCAAGCCACTCCCCAACCCTTTTCTAGGGCAGGGGTGGTCCTGGCATTTGGCCAGGTAGATTGGCCCTTGCAAGCCCTTCAGGGAGGTTCTCCTGCCCCCAACCCCACTTCTCAGCACTGAACGGTGCAAAAAGAAACAAAGGGACATGGGAGGGGTCAGGGAGACTGCAGGCAAGGGCTGGGAAGGAAAGGACAAGAAGAGAGAAAAAAATGTATATATTCCCTAGCTTTGGGGTACTACAATCTGTGTGGGGACATATGAGGGGTCAGGGAGACTGCAGGCAAGGGCTGGGAAGGAAAGGATGAGAACAGAGAGAAAAAATGTATATATCCCCTAGCTCTGGGGTACTACAGTCTGTGTACCTTAAAAACTCCAAATACAGTCAGGCAGTATTTAGTAGTGTGCTCTTTCATAGAGCACATTAGATCATTATATTTAGGTCCAATCTTGGCAAATATTTACAAATGCCCTATAGAACTAGATTTTACTCCTCATGCATGTAATGATACAAAACTAACATCAGCAGTAACCTTGTTTGCATTTAAAGTAGATCAAGTAAGGAGACAAGCAGGAAATAAAACCATGCACCTTTTTTGACACCTTTGTATTTTTAATATAAAATTCTATTTAGATTGCCAGCCAAGTAGCGTAGAAGGCTGAGGTGCTATGCGCCTTACCTCCCACAATGCCGATGCCCGAGTTCAGGAATGAGCTCAGGTCACCAGGGGTCAGTGGGGGCACTTGGAGTGGATTGAGTGGCTGTCGGGGTTCTCTCTTCTTCTGGGTCATGGTGGTGGGTCAACTCAACTCTTGGCTGCTGCCAGGTAGAGGTCTGGAGGTAGAATTGATACACAAGCAGCAAACTAAGTTCAGAGTAGGGGAAGTCATGGTTCTGGGATGCATAAGTGCTTCCATGTGCATGCATAGCCTGTGCTGCTATGGCTAGCGAAGAAAATGGAAAAGTGGTCAGCTTGAAGTCCATGAAGCCCTGGCCACCAGCCCTCTACCCCATACTGCTGCCCAGCCAGGACCCCAGTACTGGATGTGTGTCTCTGAGTGAAGGGAGAGGATGGCACTCTCCCACCTAGCCCTGCCACGGTGGGGATCCATGGGGTCCTGGCAGGTATAGAGGTAGAATGCCAGGTGGAGGGGGTGGGGACAGGATTGACAAGCTTGCCTGAATAGGCTAAGGGGAAAAACATTTTTTTTAATCTAGACTGTAAGTAATAGTCATTGGAAGCCTATGAATGTCTTGTATCCTGTATGTTTCTTGTATATGTAAGCACTAATATCCAACAGGGTGAGTGATATTGAGCAATACCGGACCACCCAAGGGTGTAATGAGGCCCAACACTGCAGGTGGATGGCCTTATAGCCCCTGGAAGCTCCGGTATTGCCCTATACCACCCACCCTGGAGGGTATTATTGCACTTAGAAAATGGGCCACTGTAGTATATATGTTTGGGAAAAAAATCAAGTTAAAATGTTAAAACTCTTAAGTGTTTTATTTATTTTATAAAAAAAATAGTTCCTCTGCATGCATTTTTGGGAGTTCATTGTCATGACTTCCCCAACACACATGCTTAGAATTGGTAAGAATCACTTGTCAGGTAGCTGTGACAGAACATATAAGTAAAAGTGTTTACCTTTTGTTTAGAATAATGCTTACATGACCATCGGGACTGTGAAGAAAAGGGGGAGGGGAATGAGCGATGAGCACTAAGCAGTGTACTGCGACTGTTTGCAGTAGTGCTGTGGTGTTGTGACACAAAGAAAAAAATGAAGAAAAAGTGGTCAGCCATTCAGCCATTGTTTTTAAAGATTGTAGAATCATGACAGTCTTTTTGCTGGCTGATTGCTGAAACCTCTACAAACTGAAAAGCAAACCCCCCTCCAAAGAGTTATTTCTCTTTTTATGTTTGCTTGCACGCATGTGCAAGAAACATAGTGCCACCATACGACTTTTCATAGGTGTGCCACTCAGCTTCCAATGCCCTGCTCCCTTTTGCAGGTGCTGTCTCACTGCACCAATACATGTCTGAGCTGTCTTTGACAGCAGTTCAGATGCAGTGGCATACAGCTGAAAGTGAAAAACCACTGCAATCACCAGTGGTAACGTGTAGGCAATTTGCATACTGCTGTCGTCGGCAGTATGCAAATTGCCTGCACGTCACACTGCATCTGAACTGTCTGTCATAGACAGTTCTTCCTCCTCCCTGATCCGAACACCTACTAACATGCTGGGAGCCCACCCCAGAGTGCTCATGCACTCCCCCCACCCACACACCGTATGGCCAACAGGGGTGCTCAATCCCCCCTCAGCTCCACTGCCCCCACAAAACAGACTTCCAGGTACCACATTGGGAGCCCACCCCAGCATGGCAACAGTTTGTCATCTGTATAGCCAATGGGGTGCCCAATCTCTCGTTGGCTCCATTGGCCCCCCCAAACAACCTTCCAACTGCCATGCTGGGAGCCCACCCCAGCGTGGCAACAGTTTGACATCCCTATGGCCAATAGGGGTGCCCAATCCCCCATCGGCTTCATTGCCCCCCCAAATAACCTTCCAACTGCCACGCTGGGAGCCCACCCCAGCGTGGCAAAAGTCCCATGTCGTCTTCCTGAAAAATGAAAAAAAAAAAGAAACCTGTAAGAAAAAACGGTCCCTCATTGACTGTCTCACTCCCTCCCCCAATCCGCACCCACCCTCTGTGCACCCACCTCCCCACACCCCACTCACCCCATACTTACCTCTGGAGCTTGGCGAGACAATCTTCGGTGGGCCGGGAACATGTCTCCACTCTTCAAAGCCAACCGTGAACTGTAGAAATGCCGGTAAGCTGTATAATGACATAAATGAGTTTTTTCAACTTTGGTTCATATCGCGGCCATTTTTGGGAATTTTTTCCCCAGATTTTCAACATGGGGTTATTGGGACCCCACCTCATGAACTCGGTCACTGTTATTTTGTTATTCAGCCCCAAAAGGTGATTTCACGGTCACTGTGCGGAACCACCTTTCGTAACTGAGTAACGAAATGACAGTGTCAAAGTTCATGAGGTAGGCCCCCCAAAACCCTATGTTGAAAATTTGGTTAAAAAATTCTCCAAAATGACTGTTTTATGAGTGTGCGTTGCGCAGTTCCTACGTATGCTCTTAACTTGGCAAATTGTTAATATTTTCGCTCCAGATTTTCAATATTGCCATTTTACCACACCTCCTTATGAGCAGTATAGCTGTCATTTTTCACATCTCACCCAAAATGTGTTTTCACATATGTAGCACACAATGGCGAGGTCGGTATGCGGAATCAATGTTTGGGACAGATTAAGAAAATCACAGTGACCCTTTCATGAGCAGAGGTCTTAAAATGGTTATGTGGAAAATTTGGTGACAAAAGTCCATAAAATTACTGTGTTACGAGCGTCCATTGTGCAGTTTCCACGCACCCTTGTAAGTTCACAAATTTGTAATATTTTCAGTCCACATTTTCTACAGTGGCATTTTTCCACACCTCCTTATGAACAGTACGGCTGTCATTTTTCACACCCTGGCTGAAATGTGTTTTCACACTTCTGGCGCAGAAATGTGTGGTCACCATGGGAAATCAGTGTTCGGGATAGATTACGAAAATCGCAGTGACACTGTTCATGAGTGGAGGTCCCAAAATGCCTGTGTTGACAATCTGCTGTAAACAGTCCCCAAACTAATTGCAGTTTCTATGGACGCTCGTCACTTCACCATTTTTTTTATATTTTCTCTCCAGATTTTCAACATTGCCATTTTTACACCTCCTCATGAACAGTACAGCTGTAATTTTTCACATCCTGTTCAAAATGTGTTTTCGCACCTGTGGTGCCAAATGGCATGGTCGCTGTGCAAAATCAGCTTTCAGCTAACAAACTGATATTGCCACTGTTCATGAGGTGGGGGTCACAAAAAAACCATGTTGAAAAATTGGAGTGAAAATACCAATGAATGCCTGGGGCATTAGGGTTTCCGACCATAACGCCCCACCCTGTAGAGACTGACAGGCACCAGGGTATGACTTGGGATTGTCGCCTGTAATGCTCATACCATTCCACCCCACCCACACCCTGCAGCCAGTGACAGGCATCGAGGTGTGCCTTGAATTCTTCGGCCCCAAAGTTCACCCCATTCTCCTATACTGCACCCATCTCACTGTATTTCCTTATGGAATGGGGTGAGCATAAGGCCCAAAGACCCCAAGGCACACCATGACACTTGTCAGTGTCTGCAGGGTAGGGTGTGGTGAAATGGTGTGGCCATTATGCCTGACACCCCAAAGGCACACCCCAATGCCTGTCAGTCTCTGCAGGGTGGTGGTGGGGTTGGCTTCACTTCAATACTTTACTGCCATTCCTATTATGCAGCTCTCTAACTCCTACTCTACCAATGCCAGCAAGCAAACATTCGGCATTGACAAATGCTTGTTTACTGTTCCTGTTGCCTTTGCTGTTTACATGCTACATGTGTAACCCCCCCCCCCCCCAATTTCGGGGGGCTTACCTTGAGTTTCTCCCTGGGCACCTCTGATGCTCACTGCTTGGTAGACATCCAAAAAGGGGACGTAAATCCATGTACAGTAATACTCTGATGTTATCCTGCATGAGTGTGCAGATCCATACCACCATGCTATCTCTTTAAAAGATCCAGCTTGTGTATGGTGTATTATAGCCTGGGCTGGGTCCAAGTAAATCAAGGCTTGCGACCAGCAGGCATAATCCTAATTCACTCCACTCTGCAGTCACTTGATAACGCAGCAGGAGCACTGCTAAAATCTGTAAATGTTTATTTCTAAATCTTTACTATCACTAAATAAATGAGTTGTTTACTTTGTCCATCGGTTCCTCCACTATGGGGGATGCCATGTTTGGTCCAGGACTTGGCATTTGGGACAGTCGGAACCAAAGGGTCCTCAAGGGGTTCTAATTACAGTGACTTGTGGGAAAAGCTGTGAACTTTCTTGTTGGTGCCTAAATTGACCAATGAGTGGTCTCAGACTGGGATTGACAGATAGGGTAGCCAACCGGAGTACAGATGTCCCGGTCCTTGTGTGGAACTGTTTGAAACAGAGGGCAGGTCTGTTTGAGCCACCAAGAAGGTAACAGCCTGTGTGTGGGCTGAGAGAAACTATAGGAGGAGACCTACACTTGCATCCTGTGGACCCAGCTTGTTCCCAAATGGGATCAATTGAATCCAGGCATACACAGCAGAATAGAAGCGACTTTCGAGGTTTCTGTAGCCACAGAGCTAGAATTTGGAAACCGGCCTATACAGTGAGAGGGAGAGCTGTCTTGTTCCTCAGACCCCTCGTGGTGTGGCACGAACTGTTGAAATAAAAAATTGCTTTGGGACTCTGTCTTATTCTGGGGAGCCAGCATTCTGTGAAGACCAGTCTCCGGAAAACTCCAAAGTGGAGAAGTGTGTTTTTGGACTTTTTGGTTCTGGAACTCCAGCTGGGGGACTCCAGCAAGAAATCCAGAACCACCGAAAGAATGATTTTCCAGCCTTGGCCTATGCCACCACAGGCCTAGCCAGACTGTTTCTGAACTAGCTGAAGCACCATTTTGGCAAGAGACTAGACTTGGGGAATCAGCCCCAGTACAGCAATTAAATGCTGGTTGTGGACACCTACAGAGAAAGGCCATGAAGCGGAGGTGAGTCGTGTCAGCCCCGGTCCCCACCATCAGCTTGAGAGAGACATAGGTCTTCCATGACAACAGCTACAGCATCATTCCTTTTGGGTACAGTGAGTACAATCATGGTAGCTCCCTGCAACAAATCATCAATTATTTAAATGGTACCATCTGATTTCGTTTGCCAGTTTAATGTGTTTAAATGTGACTGGGCCAACCAGCCAGGATTACAAATGGCTTTGCAAGTATGCTGCTCGTATTTAATCCATCAAGGGCCCCAACTACAGTTGCAATGCTGGGCAACCCTCGGCACCACCTCAGGCATGCCTGTTTTCCATTCTGGGTACCCAGTAGTTGCCAAGAATGATAAAGGTGGAGACTAACATGATAAAAGTAAATTTAACCTGTATCAGTACAGTAAAGAAATCATTTGCCTAGATTCTTTCCCCTTCCTTGTTCATGCCACCTCAATAAATCTGATCTACTGTTTTACTGTTAACCTGGCTTGTGAGCATATCATTGCTTGTGGAGTTGAGGTAACTGTACCTGGGAAGCAGTAGTGCCAGGTAAAAGGAAATATAACTTTAGAATTTTTTGTTGTAACTGGCACTTACTTAAAGGTTAAAGCACAATGTGCTGCTTCACTAGGACAATAACAGTACTTGCTCAAATTATATCGGTGCAGAAATCTTTAATTCCTTATGTGCACAATATAGCAAATAATGAATATCCAATAAAATATCCAAGAAAAACATCTAGCCAGAAAAGCAAACTGGCTGGTAGATTTCCTTTGGTTCCCAGCCTTGTAATGAGTTACACCAGCTGTTAATTATGTACTGTCACTTTAAATGCTGCACTCATAAGCTCACTACAGGTCCTGCTATGTCAGCCTTTGAGAAGGCTAATTGCGAAATGCATCAGGTGACGTAACAGGGAGGAGCCCTCACTCTTGTTACCAAACAAACTCTGCCAGCCAGTTTGATTTTTTGGCTTGATGTTTTTATTGGACATTTTATTGGCAATTCATGAACTTTTTTGGACATAAGGTATCACATTTTGAGTTCTTTATTTGCTATATTGAGCACATAAGGAATTAAAGATTTCTGCACCAATATAATTTGAACAAGCACTGTTATTGTCTCAGTGAAGCAGCACATTGTGATTTAACCTTTAAGTAAGTGCCGGTTCCAGCAAAAATTTCTGAGCATATCATTACCTGGCCTAAAAGTTACTGAACAATATCAACGCAATCTGAAAGTGCATGTTTGTTTTATTGAGACTGTTTCTTACATGGGATTGTAGGGTGGATGGCAGGAGACCGAATCCTACTGATAAGTGGATTGTACATGAGCATATTATTACTGCTGATATTAACCTGTACTCTGAATGTAAAGTGCTGCAGTTGTGAAACTAAGTGTAAAAGATCACTAGGTGGGATTGTGTATGGTTATAGCTTCCCAGAGGGCTGTACCCATTTTGTTAGTAACCCACTTAAGCATTACTCTGGGTGGAGGTACCATTATTGTATGTACACTGAGGGTGGGGAGACCCCAGTAGCAGCTAATTCTGAACCCATGCCCCTCAACCGGCAGTTAGGGCAGCAGGCAGGGATAGTAGCCCTTGGTATAACAGTGCCAGGATTACACATGTTAGAAATGCCTACTCACTTAAGAGTTCTGCATGAGCCTCTGACCTGATAAGTATACCAGTGTACTTTTTAAGTATTTAATGTTAGCAGTTATGTTCAAAAGTTAACAAATCTTATCCTTTCACTACAGCTTTGTAAGCCTTTCTTTTCCTGGCTGCCTGCTGCCATTCCACCCACCCACATGCCTATCAGTAGACTGATGGAGTGCTCCATGACCAAATGTGATGGCCAATCATAAAATCATGACAGTCTTTTTTTTGTAAGCTTTAATGTCACTAGGAAAAAAAGCTAATTTTGTTTTTCCTTTTAAGCAAGTGATGTGCACAGATAAAGGTGCCCACTGGGAAGCTAATCTTGTGACGGGACAGGGGTAGGCACAATCACTCTGCTGTGTATTGTGTTGGTTGCTTTTTCAGGATTTGAATTTGTAAAAAAATGGCAGTTTGTTGTTTGTGTCCCCTCGACGCCCATTGGTTGGCAGTCGGCAGTAAGGATAGAGGTATATGTGAGAGTCGTGGGGGGGGGGACAGAGGTGTAGGAGAAGCAATGCTTGTAATGCAGAGTCTGTTTTAAGTACTGTGACTGTCCAATGGCAGGGTTAAATCAAATTCTTTACATAAAAAAAAGAATGGCAGTAGAGTTGTGCCTTCGTGTGTGTGTGTGTGTGTGTGTGTGTGTGTGTGTGTGTGGTGGGGCTGACTTGGTCTTTGCTATCCCTTAGCTCAGCAGTACAAAATGGCGGCTACTTGATTTTGACATTAAAACTGACACAGGGATACCAGTTTAAAAATGAGGCATGGCAGGTTGGAACTTTTTATTTTATGGGCATCTATTAAAAGTTAATGTACCCCCTTGGCGGGAGTACCAGCCAATCAGAGCCCAGGGGGAAAAAAGCAAATTTTCTAAGGTGATTGTAATGGATTCATCAGTCAGCACATGTACTTCAGGGACCAAGGAATGCACTTTATTATAAAGCCCACTCTGATTGATTAACACTCTCAACATGCTATAGAGATGCAGTACACACTGAGAACCACAGGGCAGCACTACAACTACAGTATTAATGTACTTTAGTATACTGTATATAAGCACAATGTAATCAACTACTTTCTGTTACATCTTCCTTTTTTAAGAGGAAAATTGTACTACTTGAAATTTAAATAGGTTTTAACTAATAACTGTTCACACAACATACTTGTGCTGAAATGCAATGTTCGGTAAATTTACTCATACCTCTCAGCCTCTCAGCACTAAAAATCATAGCACTGGCCTTCAAAAATCATAGTAAAGGGTCAGAATGTGGAGCATTTTCTTATTTTAAACAATATTATGTTTACAGATAGTGGACCCCATATAGTAAGTGATAAGGAATGTTTCTATCAGCTTAGTTCAATGATTTAATGGTTTGTGTGTCCAGAAATAGCTGTAACATTATAAGGAACACTGGTAAACTTGTGAGGAGCAAGGGTAAATTTGAGTGTGAAAATCGTAGTGCTATGCGGAATTCATAGCAGTTGAGAGGTATGACTTTACTGGCACCAAGAGTCCCAGACATGACTACTTAGTGTAGGGACCAGTGGTTGCTAGCACATGGTCCATGGTTGGAGCACGATTTTTACCACCAGCTCATAACACATACTCCTTGTATCTGGAGGGCATTCTCACCGCTCTCCCTCTAGATGTTACCTTGCTGGTGTTGTTTTCCTCTGTAGCAACACATTTAGTAGCTTGCTTCTCTTCTGTGGTGTCAGACAAATGAACAGTAAGATTGTGCCTCATCTCAATTGTCAGAACATGTGGTGTTGGGTCAAACGGGTCATCACTGTGTGAATCTACAATGGTGAGAGGTGATTTGTCTGTCTTCAATAGATGTTGATGTTTTTTTCAGTACTGTTGTCCTTCTGCGTTAGTCACAAAGTATGGCAGTGGATGAAGGGCAGTTCCAATTACTTCAGCAGGCCCCTATGTGCATCCACATTTGATCTGGACTATCTCCTTGACTGATTATAGGAAGTGGTCTAGCAGCCCTGTCATAGTTGTATCATTTTATGTACCTGATGTTTCTTCAACTGATTGACTGTGTCTGAGACTACCTGTGACTTGAGCAGATTGTGGGTCATAGGAATCTTGGAGCACAGCATCCTGCTTATTAGTAACTGGGCTGAGAATATGGCATACCAGTCAATGGGGAATGTCCATATTCCAGCAGGGTTACATAGGGGTTCCGTCCATCATTATCTGCCTTGCTGAGAAGCTGCTTGATGGCTTGTATGGCATGCTGTGCCACACCATTGGATTAGGCATTGGTGGGATTGGAGGTTGCAAGCTTGATTCCCCAGTAATGTGCAAATTTCCAGAATTCCTTACTTCCAAATGGTATGCCATACTGACAATAGCCACAGGAATATGTGACATGCTGCAACAGCTTCGTATGTGCTATAGTGGGCTGGGCAGTTTTGTCTTTAATCAGAGCCACTTCAGGATACTTAGAAAAATATTCCACCATGATAAGGTAATTCTGTGATCTAAACTCAAATACGTCTACTGCAACCTTCTGCCATGGCAAATTAGGCCCAGCATGAGTAAGTGGCTTCTTTTGGTTGTCCCGTCAATACTTCACGTATGTTGAACACTGTCCAAGCAGTATCTCAATGTCTTAGGCCATGCCCGGCCAGTACATTACAGTGTTAGCTCTGGCCTTGCATTTTTCTGCCCTAGGTGGCTCTTATGCAGCGTGTTGAGTATGTCATTCCTAATCTCTGTTGGAATGATCATCTCCATCAAAGGCTAAACTTTCTTCAATGTGAATCTCATCTTGTATGGACCAAAGAGGTTTTGCACTCTTCTTGTGCCTTGGTCAGCCAGACTTAATTACTTTTGCAAAGGCTTGCAGTGTCAAGTCGGTTGCTGTGGCTGTTCTTATCTCTTCCAGTTTCTTATCATGCGCTGGTAGATTTTCCACAATGTCATGTATTATCACCTCTTTGTCTTCAATTGTATAATTTCCAGAGTTTCCTTGTAGCTCTGTTTCTGCCACTGCTCTGGATAATTTGTTTGCTATGTACATGTACCTCCCTGGTAATATTTCATGTACAGGTGGTAATGCTGAAGCTTCATCATCATGTGTTGCAACCAGTGGGGGATGCCTTACACATTGACTTCTTTATTATTACCTCTAGAGACTTGTGTTCTGTGTGTACCTCCACCTCTTTGCCATATATACATATGTATATATACATATAGATGAAACTTGTTGCATGTAAAAACAACTGATAGTAATTATTTTTTCTATTTCAGCATAGTTTCTTTCATCTGATGTGAGGGCTGTGGATGCATATGCAATGGGCTGATCCTCTTGCATCAAGCAGGCTCCCAGTCCAAAATGTGATGCGTCTGACTGAATTGTAACAAGCTTCTCCACATCATAGTATCTGAGCACTGGTCTTGAGCTGAGAATCTCCCTGAGCTGTCTCAAGGCTTGGTCATGTTCAGGGTGCCATTACCATGTTACATTCTGCTTTAGCAGAGCTCTGAGAGGGGCCTTGATGTCAGACTCTTTTGGTATGTGCTGAGAGAGGCATTTCACCCCACCAGGGAGATGCTACAAATCTTGCTTGCAGTCTGGTTTCAGCATATGTATAATCATACCTTTGAATCATCTGGTCTCAGTCCTTCTACAGTCACCACATTGCCCATGTAGTTTACTGACTTTAAACTGAATTTTATCTTTGTTGTATCTGATGTTCGTAGACTGTGCTCTTTCCTTAACTTGCATAATATCATGCCATGCTCACTATCATCCCTGGCAACTATAATCATATCATCTGCTACGATATGCACTCCAGTGATGTCTCCAATGATCTGATGGTCCTTTTTCTGGAACACTTCAGTGGCAGATTTAATATCAAAAGGCATTCACAAAAGTCTGTATTAGCCCCTTGGAGTATTGAAAGTGCAGAGGTATGATGACTTCTTATCAAGTTTCACCTGCCAATATCCATTTTTTTCATCTAGAATAGTAAACACTTTTATACCAGTCAAGCAGCTCTGGTCTTCCTCTGGTGTAGGAATGTGGAAGTGTTAGCTACATTCAGCTCATGGGGGTCTAAGTATAGTCTTAGCAATCCATTTTTCTTCTGCGTGACCACTAAGCTATTAACCCAATCTGTGGGCTTCTCAGCTTTTGCAATGATTTCTATTTTCAGCAGGTGAGTCATGGTATTTGTGAGTTTTTCCTGTTGGCTGAACAGTATTTTCCAGCTGGGGTGTATAACTGGTATTGTGCTCTTGTCCTCCTTTATACTGTATTCTCCCTTCATCAGGCCTATGCCAGTAAATACATCAGCATATTCTTTCACTAGAGACTCCTTTGTCATAGATGTGCTGACTTGATCTACTTGTCTGATCAAATTTAATTTCTCACAAGTGGATTTTCCCAATAGTGGCATGGTTGAGACATCTTTGACATGGAAAGTAAAGCCTAATTTGCAGTCAGTGCTCTACATTCAAGGCTGACTCTCCCCAGTGGCTTTATTTTAAAGTCACCATAAGCAGTCAAAACCATTCTGGTTTTCTCTAGGATACCACCCTGGGCCAATTTGTTATACACTCTTTGTGGCAGAACATTTGACTGGGCCCTAGTATCCAATTTCAAGGTCACAGGCGTTCCCGTTACATCAATAACTGCATGCCATGAGAAATCATCTTCACCTTTATCATGTAAGCTTCCTATCCCCAACTCCCTAGTAAAAAGATTGTTACTGTCAGAGTCACTGCCCTGCATGACTGAGTTGATGTTTCTGCTTTGGAACATCTTGGCAAAGTGGTTTTGGCATTGGCAGTTGTGGCATAGTTGCCCAAAGGCTGGACACTGGCATGGCTCATGCTTTCTTCCGCACCTGCCACAGGGTTTATCATCACTGCTACCTTTCCTATTCTTTGAAGATTTAACATTGCATTTATGCTTTCCTTTGTACATAGAAATATCTGCCTTTTTATACAAGCTGCAATAGTATTACCACTTTTTCCTTTTAAGTTGTCTGCTGTCACTGTTTCAATCAGAACTTTACTAGCTTTTGATGCACGGTGAATATCGACGGCTCTATGCAAATTCACAGTAGCCTCTCCTTAATGGGAATCCATATGATTCCTTATGAAATAATTGTGAAGGTTACTATGAGGATTCAGTATGTAAACTGATGTATTTTATTGAGAAAATGTTTTCAGTAAGACAGACAAATACATTTAAACTTGTGATGTGGAGGCATCCATGTTGTGGACAGGAAGGGTCCTGTGATGATGTCACTGCCTTACCATCTCTAACAGTATGCAATTAGCAGGTTAAAACAAACTGCTCCTACAGACAGGGATCCTGTTCTATCATGAAGAGAAGCACTGGATTCTTTTCTTGCACTCTGCCAAACATAAAATCCTGGGTGCTCCTCAGAATATAATAGAATCCCTTATAGCACAGTTGAACTGTTCTTACCTGCTACACTGCACACTGTTAACACTGGTGAGGCAGTGACATCATCACAACACCCTTCCTGTCCACAAAATGGATGCTTCCACATCCCTATTTAAAAAGCATTTTTCTGTATTACTGAAAACATTTTTTAAATATAACCCAGCAATTTACATACTGGATCCTCATAGTAACCTTCACAATAATTTCATAAAGAAATATACAGATTCCCTTTAAGCTTTCCATCTCTAATGCCAAAAACAATCTTGCCTCTTATCGGGTCATCTGTTCAGTCCTTAAATTCACAGTTCTTTGCTGTGGTGCATAGCTCTGTTATATACTGATCAACTGACTACCCTTCAGCTTGCTGTCTTTCCTGCAGTTTATATCTTTCAAATACAATATTCTTTCAGGGTGTTGCCTCATGTTTGAAACATGTCTAACATTGTTTCTAGATCATTCTGATTGTCATCTTCCACAAACACAAAGGTATTGTACACTTCGAGACCATCCTCCCCAACACCTGAGTATCAGCAGACTTCTCTGAGGCACCAGAGGCCTTCATATATAGTTCAAATTTCTGCCTCCATTGCCTCCAGTTCTAACTCAAATTGCCTTTCAAGGAAAGGGTTGGTGGTGGCTTGACTTGTTCCAGCTTCTTTTCTGAACTTTCAGCACTTTTTTAACTTTTGCATTAGTTTTTTACCAGCTTCGGACACCATGTAATGGATTTATGAGTCAGCACACACACTTCAGGGAGCCAGGAGTGCCCTTTATTATAAAACCCACTCTGATTGGTTTACACTCTCAACATGCTATGCAGTACATACTGATAAGTAGAGGGTGGCACTATAACTACAGCATTAATGTACTTTATATATACTGTATATATGTACAATGCAATCAACTACTTTCTGTTACAGTGATGACCACAGTTTTAACAAATAAACTAAAGCTGAAAATCAAAGCAACTGGATATAACCAAATGGAATGCCATAAGATAAAAAATTAAGTATTCAGGAAGACCACCAGTAATACATAACACTGTTTTAATCCTTAATATCCCTGACATAGAATGTAATCATTAGGGACAACAATGCAGACAATTGCCATCTTTCGGATGAGATGTTAAACCGAGGTCCCATCTGCCTGGATTGGTGGTAGTTCATTTAGATGTTAAAGATCCCATGGTGCTTATCGAAAAGAGTAGGGGAATTTTCCAGGTGTCCTGGCCAAATTTCCCTCATTCACTAAAAATACCACCAACAGCTTAATCTGGTTCAAGGTCAGTTGGCTTCATCTATATCCCCCTCCCCGGGGTCATGCTTGAAAATAGGCAGGATTTGTCTAGTGCACTTACCCGGCCAACAAAAACTAAATAAAAAATAAATAAAAAAAATTAAAATTAGTGCAAGACTCTCTAGAACACTGGATGAAGAGAAACAGAAGAAGAAACTGGGCTGACTGAACATAGCAAGCTTCTTGGGGGCATCTCTACTCCAGGGGTCCTGAGAGACTGCAGTTTGCAATATTGCTAAAACTGGCTTTGGTGGGAGCTCCAAACAGGAAATATTGATGCATTCTGTGTCGAAGTATGAAGTACAAACCATGCTAGTTGAGTCTTAGCCCACAGTGGAGAAAAAATGGAAAACATATATGTTTTTGGTTATGCCATATCCTGCCATGTTGGGCCTGGTGGTTATGTGATTGTGATAATTATCTAATAGTAAAGGAGCTCAGACAGAAAGCCCATTTGATTTGTTGCTTAAACCAAATGCCTTTTTAATTATGCAGAATCCATGAATCTCAGAAACAGTCCAAATGTTCCCAGGTCTGAACAGTGGATTTTTTTTACAGTACTTAATCATCTTTGCAGAAGCATAATGGTAACTGATTGTTTTGAGATGTCTGAAGTTACATTTAAATGATGTGAATAAATGAGTCCACAGTTTTTTTGTGGCAGCTAACAATAAACTGAAATATGTTTTCATTGGGATTAAACTACCATTTGGATCTATCTGCAATTTAGTTTTTAATTTCTGACTTAATTTGCAATCCCCAAAGGAAAACATGTTTCAGCTGTGAAGTATTCCCACAAGAAACTTTGAATATTACAAGCTGTCCTTAAAGCAGCTCCGGATTTCCTCCTGCACAGACACTCAAGGTATCATTAAAGAATGAAAAACAGTGGATATAATGCCCCAGGGTAATTACAAAACACCAAAGACATCTTACAGTACCTTCCTTGCAAGGATTCTGTTTTCATTGGTTCTGCGGGTTGGTTTAGGTAAACACTGGGTTATATTAGCACTTCCATCAGGGAATGCACAATTGTTTACATTTGCAAAGAACTTTCAATCTGGGACCTTGCTTTTGCAGTTTCTTACCAAGCTACAGATATGGAAAGAATTTCTTTTTTGGGATGGTTTGTAGAATCTGCTAAATATGCAGCAATATATATTTATCATTCCTCAGCCCTCATTCCAAACTGACTGGAAGAATGTGGCAACATTTCAACACCCACTGTCTTTCAGTGTTAAAATCTATCCCCACTTGTTAGTTAATCAGTTGATAAGTCCCAGTTGTGAAGACAGCATTACCAAGTCAAGCTCATGCCTTTCAGGCACAGCCATTTGCTTTGTTAACTATCTGTGAATGTTACAGAGTGCTAAACTATGTGTGGAGACACTGTTTCTCAACTTTCTCCAATACACATGATGTACCCCTACCTTGAACTTCTAACAGCACATGAGTACTTCAAAGAAGCACTCACATTTATTTTTGCTTGCAAGATGCAAGCTGTTTTTTTCACTACAATAAATACAAAATGATGTTTTATGAAGATTCCATGTGACACAATTTTGCTTCACTGACTTCTTGCGTAAGCTTTACAGTATCTTGCGACATAGGGGAGTAGGGCAATTTCCCTGGTGTCCTGGTCAACATTCTTCTTTCCATAAAACAGGTTCAAGCAATTGCCCAAGGATGTTGATGTGTGAATTGGCTGCTGCTAAATGTTTACAGTCACTTTACTACCAGTCTTTCATTGCTTGTAAAGTGCTTTGGGATACAATGTGTATGAAAAGTACTAATTCCTCTTCTTCTACAGTTTGTTTTCAAATGGGTTGCAGTTTCATCAAGGGGATTAATTTTGTCTGAAAACTGTCAAATGTTTTCCCTTTAAAGCTCAAATTAAGCCAAAACAGCTACTATTTGCTGGTCTAAGGGGGTAGCAGCTGCAATTTCATTACATAGCTTGATCAATTAGTGCTTGTAACTATCTTGCCAGCCTTGACTCTCTGTATGTTGGGCTCATTGGGCCTGTGTTTTCTTATACCCTATCTACTGCTAGCGTTGCAGCCGTGAAGTTTAACACAGCCTTCAGCAGCTTGCTGATTGCCTAGTCAGTACCCGTGGATGGGTGGGGTGCCAGGGGGTGCCAAATGTTGGGGGGGCGCCAGACTCAGTAGAAGAGTGACATCTTTCACTGTGTTGAACAGTGACCGCATCATCATCTAAACCAGCCCCCATGTTTTCCCCATGTCTGCTCCCATCAGTTTGAGTTTGGGTGTGGGTAACCCACTGCTGATTGCCCCATTACTTGTCTCAAACTCTCCCATATCTGCTCTTTACTCAACTTCTTGTATCAACTAGTTGCTCACTGCCTTCTGGCTTCCTTGTCTCCGGAGATGGCCCTGTCATCTTCCCCTTTGACCCCACCTTCTTGTCCTTACTGTGCCCATCCTGCCATATGTTTCTGGTACTGGTTCTGGTTCCTTACTGTGGTCATCAAGACATGCTTCCAGCTAGGCCTTATCCTTCTTAGTCACTATAATCAACTATTTCTCAGCAAGGGCCTGCGTGGCTGGGTTGTACTCCATTGGCCTCTTTTTTTGTCCTGGGATCATATCACATGCCCCATAACTTCCTAGTATATTGCTAGGCTGCTATGTTTTTTATGTTCATCCTTGGGTTTGCACAAAGTGAACATATTGTTATGATAGTGGGTTTTGAGAGGTGTGTTACTGTCAGTCCAGTGCAGGGCAGTTTGCAAGGAGATCATCAGTGTCAGACCAATCATTAGCCAGTCTGATCATGATATTGTACTGGTCTTGCTGGGTGGAAAACCTCATGTAGTTCAAAGGAAAGAGCCGGCCCAACCTTAGGGTGGCTCTTTCATTTGATCTGCATAATGGTGCCCAGCAAGCTAAGTTAATTGCCTCATAATCAGCCTGCTAAGGTCCTCCTTCCCAATGTGAAAATAAACCTTTCCACCCTCTGTCAAGTATCCCTCCCACCTCTTATTACTTGCCCCTTCTTAAGTTTCCAACACTGGCATGCCCAATACTGATGCTAGCTAGTAACTGCCACCCCACCTGTTTTCAGTGTGGGACACCAGAGGACCCATCCCTGGTGCTGCCAAACATAACACCATAGTGGGGTGCCAGTCCCCAGTGTCGGGATGGTACCTGAAATAAAGAAAACCATCCCTCATAGTTGTATTTTTATTTTATAGATAAAAAAAGGAAACCATCCATCAATGTCTGTTGTCACCACCAGCATACGGCCACCATTTCTCTCCCTCCACCCGACCCTCCCACTCAGCACCAACTCCCCCCAACCCTTTTAATATTCTGACACCAGGGTAACCAATCCCCAGTGCTGGCTAGTACACCCAGCCACCCCTGTTTTCAGTGTGCGACACTGGGAAGCCCACCCCAGTCCCAAACATAACAACAACACTGGTGTGCCCAATCCCCAGTGTCGGTACCTGAAATCAAGAAAACCATCCCTTGTGGTCATTTTTTTTTTTTTATATATCTTGTGAAAAATAAAATTGTCCATCAATGTCTGTTGCTGCTGTTGGCCCACTACTGCTGTTACCCTCCCACTCAGCACCCACCACTCCATACCCCCACACTCTTCCACTCTCGACTGCAAACTGAGGAAATCAGGTATGTGGTTCAATGTATTTTAATGGATTTTGAACTTATCATCATAACTTGGTCATTTTTTAATATTTTTCCCCCAGGTTTTCAACATGGCCTTTTTGGCACCCCACCTCATGAACTATGGTGGTGAAAATATGCAAATCATCCTGAAAGCTGATTTTGCGGTCACTGCATGAAATCACCTTTTGGGCAGGATTTAAACATTTTCTCAGCCCTTGCTCATGAGGTGGGATCATAAGAAGGCTACGTTGAAAATTTTGGGTAAAAATATTAAAAAGCAACAAAGTTATGAGCATACGTGTAAAATTTTCAACTCATGCTCGTAACTATGGTAATTCTCAATATTTTGACCCCAAATTTTCAACATAGCCATTGTTTAACACCACCTCATGAATGTAGCATCTGTCATTTTTGAAATCCTAGCAAACGTGTTTTCACACTTCTGTTGTAAAATGACATTTTGGCCACTTTTTTTATAAATGACTGCTGTCATGTTCAGAAGGAGTGATTATAAAAATACTGTGTTGAAGATTTGGGGTCAAAATGTGAAAAAAAACCTAAGTTATAAGGAAACAATGAATTGTTCCAACATTTACTCATAACTTTATTTTTGCAGATTTTGGCCCCTAATGTTCAACACAGAGACCCGGATATTCAGAAAGGTTGCACATGGTGCAACACTGCAGCGCCATGCACAACCCACTGATGTGCATCAGTAATGTATGTGGCGCAGGTGGAGGGGTGTGCCCATGCATACTCCGCACATCCCGATATTCAGCCCAGGATGTGCTGAGCCCATGCATGCACAACCCCTACTTGCACTGCACACAGGTGAGCCAAAAAAAAAGGAACAATGGCTGGCCACCCACAGGTGAGCTGCCATGTTGCAGGGTGCAACACGGCAGCTGCCACCTGTGTGTGGCCACTGCCATGTTGCAGGGTGCAACACGGCAGCTGCCACCTGTGTGTGGCCACCCAAGCTCTGGCTGCACCTGGCGGCACCCCCCTCATGCCTGATCGTGGGCATACATAGTAAAATGACCCTCCTAAATCCCTGGTGATCCAGTCACATATCTGGATTGTGTAGCTCATGCTGTGGGCCAATGGGCATACAGCCCTTCCGTATGGTGTCAGTCAGTGGGTGGCGGGGCAGCAGGCGGGTGGGGTGCTGCTGCCCGTCGCTGACCGGGGGGGAGCGGGCAGTGGGGCTCAGTGGGCGGGTGGGGAGGGGGTACCACTGGACCACCAGGGTTATTGGAATTCATTTATTTAAACTTATGCCAGCGATCGGGCTGCGAGCAGTCCACTGGACCACCAGGGTTATTGGAAATCATTTATTTGAACATATGCCCACGATCGGGGTGCGAGCGGTCCACTGGACCACCAGGGATATTGGAATCCTTTCATTTAAACATATGCCCATGATCGGGCAATGGGGCAC
Organism: Neoceratodus forsteri; assembly: GCA_016271365.2. Lineage (NCBI taxonomy): Eukaryota > Metazoa > Chordata > Ceratodontiformes > Ceratodontidae > Neoceratodus > Neoceratodus forsteri. The sequence continues at coordinate 1,394,275,422 of CM028129.1, read as the reverse complement.
ATTGTCACACATGTGCAGGGGGCGCCGGTCCCCGACGGCTGCTGCCTGTCAGGCGCCCAGGTGCAAGTCGTCACCAGGGATCGTGCACCTGCATGCAAATGGGTTAATGATATGCAAATGGGTCTCTATGTGCCTTGCATGCATTATGGCCCCATTTGCATGTGCACTTTTGAATATCGAGGTTGTTGCACATAGCGCAATGGAACTTGCCCTAGTGCATCCCCCTGCTCCACTCTGGCCACTTGCGCTGGCACAGTGCCACTGCACCATGCACACTGCAGGTGGCCAGGGTGTGATATTCAATGATGCTGTGCCATGGCGCAGCTCCATTGAATATCGCCCAGTCAACACCCCTGCGCAGCCAAGTTGAGCTGTGCCCAGGCTTGTGCCACAGCCTGGCACAGTCTGAATATCTGGGCCACAGTGTCATTTTTTAAATCCCTTCCGAAATTTGTTTTCACAGTTTCACTGCAAAATCAGCCTTTGAATAGGATTTAAAAAAATTCCACCTGTCTTGATCATAATGTCAGGTGGTAAAATGACTGTTGGAAATTTGGGGTCAAAATGTGGGAGCCCACTGAAAATTAGATATTTCCTCTTAGGCACTCTATCCTGGGTAAATACAGTCTAAAATGTTTAAAAGCTGGACAATACTGAAAGTGAGATATTGCATCTTATCTGGTCTATCCTGGGTAAATAAATAGTAAAAATGTGTACAAGCAAGACCCAGTACAACAGCAATACAAATGGCAAACGTTCGGCATTGACAAATGCTTGTTATGTATACAGTATTACAATTGGTCAGTGTCAGTGGCTCAGTAGGTTGCACACTTGCTTCTGAAGGTGGAAGATCAGAAGGTTGTGGGATCTAGCCCCACATCAGGAAAGTGGGGAAAAATCAAGTTACTGACTGACATTGTAGTGCAGTGTGAGGGATTTGCTGCACTCCTGAGGTGCCATCTTTTGGGTGAGATGTTAAAATGAGGTCTTGTATGCATGATCTGATGATAGTTCAGATGTATGTTAAAAAATCCCATGGCACTTTTTGAAATGAGTAGGGGAATTTCCTCAGTATCCTGGGCGAATTCCACCCATTCACTAGAAATACTACCGGCAGCTTAATCTGGTCCAATTTCAGTTAGTTTCCATCTGTACCCCCCACCACCACCATACACACGCGTGCACACACACACACACACACGCACACAGAGTGAGGCTGAAAATAAGCAGAATTGCCTAGTCCTGCTTTCTTGGTCAACAAAAACTAAATACAAATTTGGTACAGTTGAAGATGCCAAATCATTGTAGAGGGCTACTTACAAACCAGCCCCCATCACCTCTTTTATCATCTTTAAAAAATTTTTTATCTTATCTACACCTGTGCACAAGGATCATGTGCCAAACTCTGTCTGCACAGTGTGCTTACTGGGCAAGATGATCTTAAGTGAGTTGCTCATGGTGACCCAGTAAGTGCTTTAATAGCATTCAAACCTGGATCTTCTTGCTCTTTAACCTGTGCTCTAATCACTACACCATACTACCTCCTGTGCCTGGGATGGTCCCAACTCCCACCCACTAAGTGCATTATTTATAGGCTTGTGCTACCTGCTAGGTAACTGGGTTGGGTAGTGTGGGTATCGCCTGTTTTTGTCCAGGTAGGGTAGTTCAGGTAATGTACTTCCCTAATCAACAAAACAGTGTAATTCTTGGACTGAGTAATTTGACATGGGTAACAGGTAAACGACTTGGAAACGGGCATTAAGGGCAACCTGTGGGGTCCTTCACAAACTTGCAGCAAAATAGGAGCACATGGCACCGGGCTGACACCTGATTGGTCAGTGGTGTCTGTGCTCCATCTGCTGTGTGGAATCCAGCTGGCAGCAGTCTGTTTGTATGTGTTGTGGTGTGTGGAAGCAACTCTGTGTGGGTGTTTGATTGCTTTGCAGCACAAATTGCCAACTTGTTAATTAAAAGGACAAAATAAATAACTTTTTTGTGTTACTTAACCTACACTATGTCAGGGAGCAAAGGGACATGGAGAAATAGTAGGGAACTGAGAAACAATATTAGGCAGATGGGGGGGGGGTCAGGGCATGAGGCCAGCCTCAGTTGTGGAGATGGTGCTGGAGTCTGGGGAGAGGACAGAGAAGAAAGGTGGGTGAAAAGACATAGACAAAAACAGAAGGCCCTTGGTAGCTGGTTTGAAAGTAAAGTATACACTGCTTGTTGGGTGCTCTGAGCCCATTTATTACTGTGACATAGCTACACTGTCTGTGCAGCATAGGTAAAGCCTTTTACGGCTGCATCACATTGTTAGGTGCACCTCAGCCCTGTCACTTATTACTGTGATATAGTTAGCTACACTGTCTGTCAAGCAGTTAGTGAAACAATATTCTTTCATGGCTGTGTCTACTATGTCCTGTACTTTCAAGTCTAAGTCTACTAAAAGGAATCACAGTGCTGCTACACATGCAAGTGTTAATGATATGGGCAATATAAATCATAGCACAAATCAAGAACATAGCAATGATAATAATAACATCACCAGGACTAGCACTAAATCTCCTGAACCAAAAAAGCATTTTAGCAATTAAATGATAGTAGAGTTTTGGAGAGAACTGACTGGAGTTACTAATAGAAGTACTGAACATTTTGCCACATGTGCCAGGATAGTTCCAGCCGCTGAAGCAGCATGCAAGGAGGCATCCTCGTCAAATATAAGCTCAGATGCTGAGGCAGTGAATGCTGATAGAGATGGTGGTGACAGTGGGGACTGGAAATGATATAGCCCATGCTATGTCATGCATAATAATGATGGCACGTCCAGTTCTTTTGAATCTTGTGGTGATGAGGCTGGTAGTTTCAATGAGGGGGTAAGAGAGGATGACGCTATAAGAGATGAAAGACAACTGCAGAAAAAAATCATATGCTAAATGTAAGAATAAGAAGATGAATATGAATGAGAACAATTAATATCAACAAGGAAATGGCAGTGTAGGGTTTCCTCCAGGTCCCTTGACTAAACAAGGAATAGTGTGAGGCACCGTGGCACAAAGCAAAAAAGGTAAAGAACGTTAGTCATGGTGGCAAACTGGAAAATTTTGGAACATTAATAACAATGCGACTTGCAAAGGCAAAACACCTAATTGAGTGGGGGCAGGGAAAGGGGCATTGGGGTTGGTATGAGCGGTAGTGAAGGTGGTGGTGGAAGTAACCATACTAACAATGAAATGGAAGCATGAACTGACACTGTATCACTTGATGTGTCCTTGCAGTCTTCCCTGAGAAACACAGACTTTTTTTCTGACACCATCAAGAACTGGAAACCCCCAAAGTTGTACTCTATGTGAAAAAGGTGTCAAAATACATTTCCCCAAAATTAAGAAGGTCTTGTCAACTAACATTAAAGAAAAGTGTTGCGAGGAGATCAAAATTTGCCTGCCAGCATCCGACATGCCAGCTGTTAAATAGAGCCATTGCAGAGCTCTTGACCAATTGTCAAACCCTTTTGTTTTTGTTACCCTAAAAGGTTTCCTCAAGTCCATGAACTGCATTGAACCATGGTACACCATTCCTTGTCAAACATATTTCTTGAAAAAAGGCTGTTCCACAGCTGTATGACTTTGTGTTTATTGAAGTCATTAAGCAGTTGAAACTCTTTAAGGTGAAGCAGGTTCACATAACTACAGATATATGAACCAGCAACCAAACAATTGACTACATGACTGTTAGAGCTCATTGGGCAGGTTTTCAGTCAGAAAGTAATAATCCCTACCCTAGCTAGGAAAGGTGGTGGCTGAACCTCTGGCAACCCAGTTTAACTGGTCACTGGAAACAGGAGAGGTACCCAAAAACTGGAAGACAGCTGATGTAGTCCCTCTATACAAAAGCGGGAACAGAGAGGAAGCGGGAAACTACAGACCAGTCAGCTTGACCTAAATAGTGGGGGAAGATCATGGAAACACTACTGAAGGAAAGAATAGTGAAACACCTTGTTGCCAATGGTCTACAGGACCCAAGGCAACATGGTTTTACTGGGGGAGGTCATGCCAGACTAACCTCATTGAATGTTTCAACTGGGTGACAAGGGAGGTAGATCAGGGGGCAGTGGACATGGCCTACCTGGACTTCAGCAAGGCCTTTGACACTGTGCCACATAGAAGGCTGTTAAACAAGCTGGGGAACATGGGAGTGGGTAGGACGGTGGTGCAGTGGGTGGAGAACTGGTTGGATTGCATGACACAGAGGGTGGTGGTAAATGGCTGTCATTCTGCAGAGGGAAGGGTGACCAGTGGAGTGCCACAGGGATCAGTGCTGGGTCAAGTCCTCTTCATCATCTTTATTAGCAACATTATAGAAGACCTAGAAGGGAGAATATGCCTGTTCGCTGATGACACAAAGCTCTGCAATAGGGTGGACATGCAGGAGGGTGTGGATAGAATGAGGAGAGATCTGTAGAAGTTTAAGTACTGGTCAGGGGAGTGGAAGTCAAGATTTAATGCAAAGAAATACAAAATAATGCACATGGGGCACAAAAACCCAGGAACAACATATCAGCTTGGAGGGGAAGAGGGAGGCTATAGAATGCTCCAAGCAGGAAAGGGACCTAGGGGGTTATCATCTCGGATGACCTCAAGGTAGGGAGTCAGTGCGACAAGGTGGCAGGAAAATCAAACAAGATGCTGGGTTGCATAGGCTGGGGTATCACCAGTAGGAAAAGGGAGGTCATAATTCCACTATACAAGACACTAGTGAGGCCACACCTTGAGTACAGTGTCTAGTTCTGGAGGCCTTACCTACTTAAGGATATAGACAGGGTGGAGGCAGTTCAGAGGAGAGCAACCAAGATGGTGCAAGGATTGCATAACAAACCCTATGAGGACAGGCTGAAAGACTTAAATATGTACTCCCTGGAGGAGAGGAGGGAGAGGGGGGATATGATTAAGACATAAGTACCTCACCAGGAGGAACAAGCTGCAGGAAAATATCATTTTTCATAGGAAAAGATGTTCCAGGACTAGGGGACATGAGATGAAACTGAAGGGTGGGAAGTTCAGAGGGAACCTGAGGAAGAATTTCTTCACAGAGAGGGTGGTTGACAAATGAAATGTCCTGCCAGAGGAGGCGGTGGGGGCTGAAATGATTACAGGATATAAGAATGCATGGGATAGGCATCAGGGGATCCTAGTAGTGGGGTGAAGGGGACAACCTAGTTCTAAAGAAGTTTGAAGAAGCAAAGTACATGTGCACATGGGCAGACTAGGTGGGCTGTAGGCCCTTATCTGCTGTCAACATCTATGTGTCCGTGTATCTATGTACCATAAGCAGTAGGAAGCAGGTTGCATTATGTGTCACCACTTTTGAGGAAAACCACTGCTGCGAATATTTTGCAAAAGCTGCAAAAACAATTCCAGAAAATGGCTTACTCCATATTCCTTATCTCCAGGTTTCGTAGTGTCAGATAATGGTGCCAACATAGTCAAAGCTGTTAAAGATGGCAACTACCAACACATACCTTGTTTTGCACTTTGTTTAAATCTTCTCATCACTTATTTCTTAAATGGAAACAGAAATGTTGAAAACCTGTTAGGTCTTGCTAGGAAAAAATGTGTGAGCATTTCAGCCACTTTGTGAAAGCACAAAAAATCTTGAAGGGGCTGCAGAGGTCAAACAACTTACCACTGCATACATTAAAGCAGGACATTCCAAATCTCTGGAATTCAACATTTTACACATTGGAAAGGCTTCTTGAACAGGAAAAGCTGTACATGGCTACACCATGCTGAATCAAATAGTTAAAGTGGACATCATGCACAGTTCCAGCAGTTGGAATCTACTTGAATCTTTAATCACCTTATTGGAGCCATTTGAGGCTGCCACATGTGATATCAGTGCAGACAGTGTAACTCTGAGTTAAATTTTTCCTCAAATAAGATTTCTTCACATTTTCTTTGATGACATATAGAAAGAGTTTCAATCAAAAGAAGACACCACCACTGTTATGCTGGTAGATGACTTGCATCTCAGACTGTCGAATGATCAGAGAATAAATGCCATGTTTAAGAATGATGCCTATGTGTTGGCTACATTGTTAGATCCCCATTTTAAAGGGAACATTGAAGCCATCCTTCCTGAAGGGGAAGACATTGAGTATTGACGAGATCTGCTAATCAAATGTGACATTGCCCGACCAACACTACTAAGTGCTGTACAGCAGTCAAACTCTGCTGAACCATCAGAGTGCACCTCTGGTGCAGACAATACCACATCTATAAGTTCTTCACAATTACCAGTGTCATCAGTGAGGGAAAGGACATCCGACATAAATCCTGCCATGTCACAGACAGTTTGTGGATAACCAGGCATGTTTGTCATTTTTCTGACTTCTGTCAGAGAAAGCACCAGGTTGGCCAACACCATGCTGATATTCTCACATGAGAGTCTAATTAACAGTAAGAGGTACCAGAACCACAGGAAAGTTCTACAGTTCACCAGGAGTATCCTTCTGATTAGTGTTCTCGATCAACATCCTGTCAAACTAATTAACTCCCACTCTCCTCCATCTTGTAACCTCAACTCCTCACCCCTCCCATGCTCACAGGTGCACTCTGTATTAGAGTCTGGTAACCCCTCCCACTTAACACTTATCTCCCTATAAGAGGACATACAGCCAAGGGGCTGTTTTTTATTTAAAAAGGAATGGGGAATCTGTAGCAGTAGATCAATGGGACTGATTTATGTAACCACATAGGTTATGGTGGTGCCATTGGCACCCTGGTGGTTGCATATGGTTTTGATAATTTTAAATGGTAATGAGATACTGATAAAATAATACGGAAGTGGCTAACACCATATCAAAATGGCACCTGGCATGTACTAAGTATTATATATTTTCCGCTTATTGTCATGGTACATATTTTTTTTCCAAGTCATGCCTGTAAATAGGTATCATATTGTTTGGTTCACTTAATTTGATTTGATTTAGTCTGTTAATCAGGTAAGCTCAATGGAATATTCAGTATATCCCTTATACAGGGTGACTCAGAACACATTACACATCAGAGTCATTACAATAGGAAGAATAGTTCTTTAGCCAACTGGAGCAGATAACTTAGAATAAGCAAGTTGCATACTGTAGATCATAGGTTACAGTCCCAGTGCACTTTTTCAGACAGATATGATTTAAATCCGTCTTTGAAGTGCAATACGTTATTAAGTGATTTAAGGCAATAAGATTACCAAAAACCAAAAAAACAAACAAACAAAAAAACCCAACTAAAAACATCTTTATAACCAAAATCTTCTCATGTAAGATTGGCACTATGAGAAGGATGTGGTTGCCTGGACAGTATTAACAAGACTTGCAGGTGCAGTAAGTTTGATTCCCAGTCAGGGTCCATTGCTTCTTTCACACTACAGTATGTTTGTATTATCTAGCTGTGGATGCCTAATACCTAACAACTCTTTTTCATCAAAAAACATTTAAAATTGCAGGATTTCCAGTACGAGAAAGAAAGCAGCCATCGCAAGCTTAGGCAAACTATTTAGCCAGATAACTCAGCTGATATAGCCCCTAGATTGTGTTCAGGGTACCTGAGATAGATCACATTGTTTCTTTCTCATTACACTTTGGTGGCAATATTCAAAATGTTTGCACCTGGCACTAATCATGAACACTAGCACTGTGCCCATTTAGTGCCTGTTTCCCATAGTCAGTGGATAGCACTTTGCATGTCAGTAGCACTAGCAGGTGAGCATAAAGTTAATACATGCAGCACCCAAACAGGATGGCAGTGATGTGCATATTGTGCACAGTACAATATTTAAAGCTTTAGTGCTGCACTAATAGAATAGTGCTTCAGCATAGCACAGCACAAGTAATGACTCTAAAAAGCATGTCTAAACCAGTGGCAAACCCCAGAGGCAGGGAGAGACACAGCAGAACAAACATATATCCACTTTCTTAAACTCCGGCGCAGGTCCTGTTGGTAGAGCCTGCCTGTTTGGGTTTGGCCCTGTGTACATTTCTACTCTATGAATCAGTTGTTGCTCTGACTGTGGCTCCACTTTTTGGGGTCCTGAACTGTATATAATGCGCTGCTCATAGCCTTGGCATCTCTATGTATATGTTCTGTCCATTTTTTAGCTGTGTGTATCTACCGAATATTTTGTTTTCCCTGACTCTGTTAAAGTGCCTAAAATGTATCATGTTGTCCTATGTATTGAACTCATATTTCCTTGTACTCTTCCGGGTCATACCTGAAAATAGGCAAATGTCATGTCTAGTGTACTTACCTGGTTAACAAAAATGAAATAGATAAAGAAATAAATAGCCAGCTGACCACAAAATGGCTTACATTGTGTACCTGATGCAGCTGGTCATGCAGGATGAGGAGAGGGCCAATGCCCTGCCAGGCCCCAGCACAGGCCCCAGGTGCACTATGTTGCAAACAGCCAATACTGTCCATGAACCACATTTGAAGTCCTCAGTGAAGAATAAATCGTGGGGTGGTGCAGGCTTAACAGGTCCATGACTATGCAGCTCTGTGAGCTGCTGCATGTCCAGCTCCAGATAGACACCCAGCGCAGCCATTCAATGTCTGCAGATCTCATGGTGACAGCAGCACTATGCTTCCTGGCCACCAAAACCTTCCGTACACCAGTGGGGGACACCACCAATATCTCATAGTCTGCCACCTCGTGCCTGTTGGGCCAGTTCCTAGATAAAATCTGGAGGGGGGGGGCACTTAAAATTTCAAAAATAAACCAGCAATCATATATTCCATTAAATCTTGATGCTTTTATTTTCATGTTTTCTGACAGACTTATATCTTCTTCAACATCTTGCCTCTCTCTTTGAAGGCTTCCTCAGGTGATAGCCTAAAACTGATCATTAATATACATCCATTATATTATGACTGCTATATATAATTCATGTAATAATTTTTAAATCATATACACGTTACTCATGGTTACATGGCCACTTTTCAAAACAGCCTCATATTAATTCACCATTCATTTTTATACAATAACCTAAAAGAATATATATATGTGTGTGTGTGGCGTGGTAGCACCACTATAGTTAGGCTTCAATGGTCACTTCTATGTTAAACCCCAAATTTTGCACTTTAGTAACTTTGCAACTGTTTGACCAATTCACAGGAAATTATGTATGTACCATCAGAGACCAAAGATCTCTTGATGTGTCAAGTTTCTTTCCGGTTGGATGTGCAGGTGTAGAGATATGGATTGTCAAAAAATGTGAAAATTACCATTTGCAGGCAACTTCTTTGTCATGCCGTTTCTTAGAAATAGCTAGATCGTTTGTTCTGAAAATTTTAGGGTTTGTCAGGCTTCGGTTGCAGATGTCATTTTTGAAGGTTTGGTGAAAAAATATTAATCTGTTCAAAAGTTATTAACTTTCAAAGTTTCCCATTATTTCCTATGGGAAAAGTTAGATGGCAGCCTCCAAACAACCTTTTTTTTGGTCACGAATGCATTTTTTTTGCCGCAAATGCAGACCATTTTGTCGAGCTTCTGCCATCTTGTTTTCAGTTAGCAAGGCAAGCAAACTTAAATATTTTTAAAAATAAAGTTAGTTGGTAAACACCAACAGTTGGGTTTACCTAATCGGGGCCCGAGGAATTGGATTCTGGGGTCACTTTTCCCCAAACCTTTCCAGAAATATTTTTATTTTTACAAACTGACTTCTTTGGCCACAAATCATGGAAATGTGTTACCATGAAACAAGGAGCTTGTGCTGCACATTGCCGGAAAAGGATTCTGTGTTTTGCAAAACACCATTATTTTACTGCAGTTAGTGAAACTCCATTTTTTTGTATTTCTCTTTCTTTGCCACTTCAGAGAAACGAAAGACTTTGGACTTTTCAGCTGAAATTTTCAGGGTACAAAGGACTCCCATCACAGATGTGCCTTTTGCTGCTTTGCTGAAAATATATTATGTTGTTCTCCAGTTCTGCACCTTTACGTTATGGTTCATGCCACCTACAGAAGACGCAGGTTATGGCACACTGCTGTACTGCTGCCCTGAATGCAAGTTGCTTCAGCGACCCCATCCCAGCTGCAATCCCTTATCGGTATCTGTGAACTCTCCCATCCCAGATGTCATTCAGTTTTAAATATACATTTTGGGTGGTGGTCAACTGCTCCTCCCTGCCTGATCCCCAATATTACTTTTATAAATGTAATAATTTTTCACTGGTGGTTAGTGACATCACCCCACCCTCCCATGTTGTTGCTGTGATGAAAATAAGAAAAGCATCCCTCTGTGTGTTTTTTAATGTTCCTGATGCTCTAGTGGTCCTCCCTTCTCCATCCCTGATATTACTACTATTTCATATTTCCTGGTGGTCTAGTGGCTCCCTAATTCCTGATGTACATTTGTTAATTTCATTGGTGGTTAGTGGCATTTCCCCACCCTCCCATGTTGTTTCTAAGCTGAAAATAAGAAAACTGCCCCTCAATGTCTTTTTTACTATTTGTTACGCTTTAAAAAAATACATCCATCACTGATCACACCTGTACCCCCACCCAACCTCCCACTGTGCAACCACCTCCACACACACACACACACACACACACACACACACACACACACACACACCTCTTTGACACCCCCACATACCCTCACTCACCTAAGGAGGTCCCATGTTCAAGATCTGCTCCCCCGATCGAAGACACATCTTGCTGCTGAAAATGGCAACTGCACTATGAGAAACTAAGATAAATGCTGTTAAATGTATTTCAGTGGGGGGTTCAACTTTTATGCATAACTCTGGCATTTTTTGAGATTTTGACCTCACATTTTCAGTATAATCATTTGAGGACCCTACCTTGTGAACAATAGGACTGTCATTATGCAACTCCTGCTGGAAGGGTGATTATGTGGTTGGTTGGTGAAATCACCTTTCCGGTGGGATTTGTAAAACAACAGTCACATTGTTCATGAGGTGGGGTCATAAGAAGGCTATGTTGAAACTTTGGGGTCAACATTTTTAAAATTGACAGAGTTATGACCATTTATTGCAGTTTCACTACGCATGCTCATAGCTTTGGGAATCTTAAATATGTTGGCCCCAATTTTCAATATAACCTTCTTATTACCCCACCTCATGTATGTCACAGCTGTCATTTTTCAAATCCTGGCCAAAATGTTTTTTTGCATCTGTGGCATGGAATGGCATTGTGGTTGTGCAGAGTTATGTTTTGGTGGGGATTTGAACATTTTCTGCACTGGGTACATGAGGTGGGGCAATATCATGGCTATGCTGACAATGTGGTCACTGTTGTTCTAAAATGGAAGCGCAGGAGCTGGAAGACCCAGCACTTCTGCAGCTACATACATATATGCATCTATGGTGGGATGGGAGCGCAGGGCCCAGAGGGCCCTGTGCTCCTACAGGCAAATAAGGATACAATTATACTATCTGAAAAAGAAAAGAAATTAGTTGCAAAAACTCCATTAATGCATCAGTTAGAGTTAAAGTGACAAATTAGGGAAATGTGACATTTCCAACCCTAATACCCCACCTACATCCTGCACACACGAACAGGCATCAGGGGTGTGCCTTGGGGTCATCAACCCTAACGCTCACCCCATTCTCCTATACTGTGCCCATCTCAGCTTTTTTAATTATGCAGTGGGGTGAGTGTTAGGGCTGATGATCCCAAGGCACACTCCCAATGTCTATTAGTGTGTGCAGGGTGGGAGTGAGGTGTTAGGGTTGGAAACCCTAATGCTGTATTTCCCTGTTTTGGCCCTGTAACCATAACTGATGCCTTAACAGAGGTTTTTGGCAATATATATATTCATTGCTAAAAACATTATTAATGCACCAGTTAAGGTTGTTACCAAAGCAACAAAAGTAGGAAATGTGGTATTGGGGTTTCTAACTAACACCCTCCCACCTGCAGTGCCTCAACAGATAATCGGGGGCCTTGAGGGTCATCAGCCCTGATGCTCACCCTGGCTGATGATCCCAAGGCACACACCCCCATTCCTGTCAGTGTCTTCAGGGTGAGGGTTGGAGTGTTAGGGTTAGAAAACCTAATGCCACATTTCCCTATTTTTGTCATTTTGTTAATAACTCTGTCTGATACATTAATGACATTTTTTTGCAGTGAATTTCCTTACTTTTTCAGTGAGTTTACTTGTATCCTCATCTGCCTTTCTCCCATGCTCCAAGATTGTCTTATTTGGCATTGGGGGGCCCTGCACTTCTATGCTCCGTGATTGTCCTTATGTGATTATGTATGTAGCTGTGGTCCTGCACTTCCATGTATAAGACGACAGTGACCAAATTGTCAGCATATCCATCTTATTACCCCACCTCATGTACCCCTTAGAGAAAATTTTCAAATCCCCACCAAAACATAATTCTACACAACTGAAGCACCATTCCACGCCACAGGAGCAAAAACAAATTTTAGCCAGGATTTTAAAAATGACAGCTGTGACATATATGAGGTGGGGTAATAAAATGGCTATGTTGAAAATCCTGAGTCAAAATATTTACAAAATCCAAAGTTATAAGCGTGCACAGCTAAATTCCAATGAATTGTCATAACATTGCCATTTTTAATTATTTTGACCACAAATTTTCAACATAGCCTTCTTATGACCCCTCCTCATGAATAATATGACTGTCATTATCCAAATCCTGCCTGAAAGGTGAAGTCATCAACCGACTGTGAAATCACTTTTTGGGCAGGAGTTGCAGAATGACAGTCACATTGTTTATGAGGTGGGGTCTGAAGATAGCCTACAGCCCATAGGATCCAGAGGGACAGAGCAGTGAGGGGAGAATGATGGAAGAAATGGAGAAACAGAGCAAGCATGCCTGATAGATCCAGACTGAGCACGCAGACTGATCAAGGGAGAAAACCAGAAAGTTAAGTAACTGTATCTGAAATACTGACTGCTTAAAAAGAGAACATCCCAGTCCTGAATGTTAAGCATCCAAAGGTTAGATTACAGGAAGTAATAACACCAGTACATGTCGACAGGGGATTTCAGTACAGAGCTTGCCAGAAAAAGACTTTTAAAGTTATTCCAAAGCTCTGAAACCAAACAGCCAATACCAACAACAGAAAATCAAGATTCCCTAGGCCAACATAAAAATGGTAGATTGGATTTGGCAAAGAAAAAACTTAGTTGCAATTACCCTTTAAAAACTGCTGCAGCTCAACAGGACTGTCTACAGTTAAAATGGGGCCAAATACCCGAGTAGAACCAGAAGAGAAAAGGGAAAAGCAACACCTAACCTGAATAAAACAATACTAATGGGCCAAGGGAATGAAACAAGCAATATTTATTTATTTATTTATTGATTTATGTTTTTGAAAACCAAGTGAGCAAACTGATCCAGAGGACTGTTTTCAGTTGCAACCCTGGCCACAAGGGTGGCAAACACAACAAACATCAATACAATACAGAGATACAATCAGAACAAAACAGGACTGCCGAAAACACTTAGTATGAGGTCACATTACATAGTACAAATATTTTACAGAAATCAGTACATACTGGTGTAGTGACATACACTAAGCGTCGGTGCAATATAAAAGGCTTAACGTGGGGATTATGGTAAAGTATTACATGCAATGTACGTACAGTCACTGGAGAGCCAAGCAAATAAATACAGTTAAAATGAAGGTTCAGTCTATCACCAGGAGTGGTATAGGCACAAGTCATAGGCAGAAATGCAACTTAAGTTAAGTTGCAGAACCTGCTAACTGTTCAGAATAAAACAGGTTGTCATATCCAGATTGAACAGAGGAGCAGAACAGTGCAAGAGGGTAGGGGCACTGTAGGTAGGGTGAGGGTACAAAAAGGTGCTATGCCAGGATATGGGCCCTGGAACAGCTTCAGGTACAAGTGGCCTTGATCGGGAGCTACATCCTTAAGTTTTGCCTTGAAAGACTGATGGGAGGGGGATGATCGGATGAACAAAGGAAGTCTATTCTAGAGGGAATGGGCAGAGACAGAGAAGGCTTTACTACCCATGGTAATAGTAGTGATAGGGACTTCCACTGGGGGAATGGAGGAGACCTGGAGACTCCAAGAGACCACTCTGTCAGTGAGAAGGGAGGAGTGGGGGACAGCTGATGGTTTCTGAGTGCACTGTCAATGAGGCTGCCCATAGCAAAGTCAAAATGACCCTGCAGAGAGAGCCACTCTAGGGACTGGTATAGCAAGCAGTGGAGGGTGGTAAATGGGGCTTGAAGAACAAAGTGGCAGATGGAGCTGTATGTGGTATGTAAGCAGATCTGTAGGAAGGAGGACACAGTAGAGTATATGGGGGCATAGTAGTCAAGGAGGAGCAGAAGGTTTCCTTGAGCAATGGCTAGGCAAGCTTCAGGGGATTGTGGTGGTAGGCAGTGCCTAATTTATGGTGGATTTTCATCACAGTGTTGCTGATGTGTTCATTGAAAGTAAGGAAGGGGTCTAAGGTGACACCTACTGTAGATATTTAAAGGCAGGGACAGTTTTAAGTGGAGGGCAAGGGTAGTAATCAAAATTGGTGATTTTGACCTGGCTACCTTTTTTAGGAATGGCTTCGAGCCAAAGAGCATGACCTTTGTCTTTTTCTCATTAATGATAAGTGTTCTGGAGAGGAACCAGCTCTGTGTGGCCCCAAAGTTTGCTGTGAGGGTGGTGGACAATGACTCTATGGAATTATTGTTGTGGTATATGACTAGGTCATCTGTATAGAGGAGGGCCTTTCAATTTATGCTTTCAGCAGAGAGGTCATTAATAAACATAGAAAAAAGTAGAGGCCCCAGTATTGAGCCCTCAGGTACACCGGTGCTGGTAGGTAGCAGAGCAGAGGGATTTTTACCAATCAAGATGGACTGGGACCTGCCTGGGAGGTGACTATGGAACCATGTGACTGTGTCTGGTGAGCAGCCGAAGTTTAACAGGGCAGAGTAGAGAAGGCAGTGGTCTATGAGGTCAAAAGCCTTTGACAGAGTCACAAACACTGCACTTGTGACCCTGCCTTTGTCCATATTTCTAAGGATATGGTTTGAGAAAAGTGCCAAGGCGAGGAGGTACTATGGTGTTTGCAGGAGCCAAGCTGGAGAGAACACAGGAGGTGGCATTTTTCTAGATGATCAGATAGTTGGTGGTGAATGATTTTCTCAAGTAATTTACTCAGGTGAGGAAGGAGGGAGATGTGCCTATAATTTTCAGGGCAAGGGGATCTCCAGCCTTAAGTATTGGTAAGACATGAGCATGCTTCCAAGAATCAGGAACTGTTGCAGATGACAGAGCGAGGTTGTAAATGTAGGTTAGGGGCTTTACAATAACTGGGGAAAGCAGTTTCAGGAAGGTGGGGTATAGCCCATCACTACCTGGGCTACCTTGGGTAGGAAGTGTTTTTAGGAGTTTTGCAGTGGTTTTTACTCCAATGACCCGAAAGTAAAAAGGATGAGCATGTGCAGTACAAGGGGAGGGCTGGGAGCACTGAGGTTTGTCATGTAGGTCAGAGGGAGACTGAGTAGGAAACTTGCTAAGACAGGGAGAGAAGTCCATAAACATTCAGTTGAAAGTGTCTGCAATTGCACCAGATTCAGTGATGGGACCTGAGGGTGAGTTTAGCTGTGTTGTCTGCTTGTTAGACTGAGGATTTAGGAGGGACCCTATTGAGTCCCAGAAACTGTGCAGGTGACTGTGTGTGTCTTTTTGCAAGTTGGTATAGTATTTGCTCTTTAGCAACTTAATAGCCTGCTTGCAGGAATTGTGCAGTTGTCTGTATGCTTTCCAGAGCTGGGGGGAGGGAGATAACTTATAGGCCTTCCAAGTTTTGTCTCTGGTTTTCATCTGGGCCAGTAGTTCCTAGGATAGCTAGCTGTGCTTCCACCTCTGACCCTTTGGGTGGTGATTGGTAAATGTTTGTCCTGAAGTTTCCGTAGGATGTTGGTTAAGTATGTGACCACAGTTGAGACATCCCTGCATGAGTAGAGTACATACCAGTAATATTAAACTAAACATCACACAGATAGAGAATCCAATTGTTTCAACTGATCTAGTTCAACATTCAGACAAAAAAATAAATCCTAATATTAAACAGCAAGAGGATTCTGAAAATAAGAATGAAGCAATAGTGGGAACTAGCCAGCAAGACAGTAATTCTGACCCCCCACCAGCTTGGGCACAACAAATAATAAATAACTTTAATATATTGCAATCCTCCACTGACAAATTACAACATCTCCCTAAATCTTTACAAAACCTGTCTGAAACAATAACCAGCGTGGACTCCAAGTTAGAGCAAGGAATTACAAGAATAAATGAACTATAACTGAGACAATCACAATTAGGAGCTACAGTGGTTCCCATCACAAAGGAGGTTAAAAATCTACAGAAACATTATGAGTCTCTTAAATTGAAGATTGATGAACAGGAGAACCACTCCAGAAGAAAAAAAAAATATGCTCATTTTTGGACCTTTATCTCAGTGGGAAAAGGACTCTTCATTGAAGGAAATATTAATGGAACTTATGTCTATATTATTGGGGTCCAAAAATGATTTATCTGTAATTGATATGGTGTATTGGCTTATACAAGGGATGAAAGACAGAGGTAGAAGGGCTAGACCAGCTATTGTTAAAATGCTGACATCTGAAGGAAAAGATAGAGTGATGAGAGCTTTTTTCAGAACAAGCAATTTTAAATTTTAGGAGCAGCTGGTTTATTTAAAACATGATTTTTCAAAAGCGCAGTGGGATGAAAGGAAATAATTTGCAGAGATGCAGCAGATTCTGTGAAAAAAGGGTGTTAAAGCATAAATTATCTATCCTTCTAAATTGAAAGTTCTGCTTAATAATCAAATTTTGTTCTACAATAATGTAACAAAAGCGGTACATGATCTTAAGATCCAAGTACCAGAACTTTTTACTACCTTTGAACAGGGATAGAAGAAAAAGGAGGAAAAGAAAGACAAATTCAAAAGATTTGAAAGATATGTAATTATGATTGGAAACTATTGATAAAAATTAAGAAGTGAATAGTACAGCGGTGGTGGTGGTGGGGGCTAGCTAAGGCTAAACAATTGCCTCCAATTGTATCAAGGGTATGCCAGATACAGATCATTGGCATAAGTGGAGGAAGCAGGTGGGTGGGGAGGATGGGGGAAGAAGATGGGGAGGCTGGGTAGAAAAACAATGAGGGAACAAAAAAGGAAAAAACATGACTGGTACAGTCAGGGTATGGTTAAAAATCATTTTGAATTAATGGAAGGTGGCTAATATGTGCAACATGATGGGGATATTTAAAAGAGCAAACTGGAATGTGAATGGGGTGAATTCACCCATCAAAAGAGCTAGAATTTTATCTAGAATAAAAAAAATGTAATCTTGATGTGGTGATGCATCAAGAAACCTTTCTAAACAGTAAGGAGATTGACAGATTAAAACAAATTGTCTGGACAAATGTACCATTCACAAAGTATAAATAAAAAAAGTGCAGGTGTGGCCCTGTTGTTTAGCAAGACCGTCAGAGGGAAGATAGTAGATTCATCAACAGATAAATTTGGGAGAATTGTGCTGGTAAAGGCATAAATAGATAGACTAGATATCATTTTTGGATTGATGTATGCCCCTTTTGGAGGCTATGGGAATTTCTTAGGAGAAATAAGAAAACTTTGATGTAATTGTAATAATATAATACTTTGTGAAGACCTCAACTGTACATTATATAGTTCTATAGATAAAACTTTGAAGTGCTCTAAATGGGATGAATATAAATCAAAGCTTCTTAAAGACCTACAATTTATTAGATCTAGGGAGAGAATTACATGACAAAGAAAAGGACCACTAATTATTCAGCTCGACATAAAATGCACTCCAGACTAGATTACATTTTTATGTCCAGAGAACTTTTAATAAATAGTTTTGGAATAACAACTAACATAGAACCCTTACTTATCTCTGATCATAATTTGGTTAGTTACAGTATAATACTGGGTATGAATATTAAAAAAAAAACTACATGGAGGTTCAATAACAATTTATTACGGGACACCATTTAAAACAAGAAATGAATAAAGCTATAAAACAATTCATAACAGATAATTTTGTTTTTCAGAATAATATTATAGGCTGCTGGGATGCTTTTAAAATCACAATAAGGGGCTGCATAATTTCAGAAGCATCTTAGAAAAATAAACAAGACTGCAGATATCAGAAACAGTATACCGTGAAAAGGGCAACTGAGATTGAGTGACTCAGATTTGAGTCACTTAATCTCAGCACCTGTAAGGTCAGTGACCTTGAAAGGGTAGCGATGGGGAAGGACAGGGCGAACAGAAGAGCGACAGGATACCAGAAGAGGACAGAAGGTGTGTGAGGTGTGGTGAGGGGGGAAGACACTGAGCTGGCTGCATGGTATGGAGGTGAGGGTGGCTGGATCTAGTGGGGAGGGTGCAGGGCTTGGGGCTGGGGAGGAGAACAATATTTTGTGCTTTAAACATGGGTGTTAGGTTTTTTTTTGTTTTGCTAGCTCTCCCCCTCCCCAACATGCACCCCCCTCCGGAGTTTGTTATTTTTAGTGAGGGGGGTGTGGGGCAAAGGCCGCCCCCATAAATACTATGAGTGAGTTTTCTCACTGTGAGTGAATGCCGACCTCCAGATTCAGAGATTGCATATTATGAAAAATATGGCCTGTCTAAAATATCTAACCATGATGCAGAAAATCTGGTTAAGCCTATTACAACTTTAGAAATGATAGAAACACTGCATAATATGACAAAGGCTAAATGTCCAGGAATGGACAGTTATACTCTGTAATTCTATCTTGATTTCAAATCAACCATTTTGTCCCTGCTGGAAAAATTGTACTGTATAATCAAATATAGACAACACAGAAACTTCCAGATTCTTTTTTCAGGGCCTACTGTATATCTCATTAATACCAAAACAAAGCAAAGACCATGGTAAAGTAGAAAATTACAGACTAGTGGCTATTCTTAATGTAAATTACAAAATGTATAAAAAAAATATTAAACAATAGGTTATTACCATTATTAGACAAAATTATACATAAAAATCAGACTGGAGTAATTCCAGGGAGAAACATTCAATCAGGATTACATAAGGTTCAATTTATTACTGAATACCTTATAGGACAAAAAAACATCAGCAATTTTTATTGCATTAGATGCAAGTACAGCTTTCAATATGTTGGATTGGGAATATCTTTTTGGGGCATTAAAAATGTTCAACTTCCCAGACAAATTTATAAAATACATAAAAGCCATCTACTATAGACCTTAGGCACAAATAAAGGTAAATAGTACTTTTTCAGACTCTATGGAGCTTCAAAGAGGAGTAGGGCAGGGATGCACCTTGTCACCCTCCTTGTTCATTACTGGACTGGAGCTCCTACTTTGCGAAATAAGGACAAACAGTCAAATAAAAGGTGTTAAGGTAGCCACACAAAAGCCCAAACTTAATGCATACGTGGATGATTTATTATTTCTATTATAGGATCCAGAAATAAGTTTACAAGAACTTAAATCAGTAATTAATTGATTTTCAAGTATAATAGGCTATAAAATAAATAAAACTACATCAGAAATTATCATTTTTGAGATTGATCATCCAGGGAATCTGAAAACAAATCATGAATGTAGCCATACAAGAGAAGGGAATTAAATATCTAGGAATTAACATAAACACCAAGTTAGAAGAAGTTTATACATTAAACTATACAAAATTATACATTTGCTTAAGGGACAAATTTCAAGGGTGAAGTAAAGTTCCATTATCACTATGGGGGAAAATCCAGACTATTAAGATGGCGGCAATTCCTTTTCTATTATATAGACTGCAGTCCATTCTCACACCAATACCAACTATATGGTTTTAAAAAAATGACCAACCTATTACAGAAATTCATTTGGAATAATAAACCATCCAGAATTTCATGGTACAGAGTATGTCTGACTAAGTAACAAAGAGGTTTAGTTTGCCCAGCTATAGAAATATGCCATATGTCATATTTGGTGAAGCTGGCAATTAATTGGGCATCGGATGAAGAAGACAGTATGGGATCTTAAAAGAACTTTATAATGAGACAATTGATATTAAACAGATTTTTTTACGGCAAGGAGCTGATAAAATCTAAGAGAATTATAATTAAAAATATTGATAATTTAATTGCGAGGTTCACTAATAAAACCAAATAGGCAACACATGCATCACCAATGAATGTAATTTGGCATAATCCAAATTTTAGAATGCATGATAAGATGCTTGATAATAAATTTTGAAAAGTCAAAGGAATAAGAAAGTGGGAAGATTTTTACGAAAAGTGTACTAAATTGAAATGGGAAGAATTTAGAGAAAAATTTCAACTACATAATCACCAGTATTTATACCTTAATCAATTGAGTAGTATACTGTATCTGCAAAAGATTATAAATGATGGGAAAGTGCTACTAATAATAAGGAGATATAGAAGAAATATTAAAACTTTCTTAAGAATAAGAAAAAAAATTATTTGCATGGCTAACCAAACTGTTACACAGACCATTTATCAAGTTATACAAGGCAATATTTCAGAAATGGCAAAAGGAGCTCAATCAAACCTTTACTGAACAGCAATAGTTATTAGCATGTAACTCAATCTCAAAGTACAAACTTACCAAACACAGAGCCATACAACTAAAAGTTTTGAACAGAGCATATTATTCCCCATATAGGCTACACAATATAAACTCAGAAGTATCAGATTCTTGCTGGCATTGCGGAACTGCAGAGGCAGATATTTACAATGGCCAGTAGGCAACATGACTCCATTCAAAGCTGATATTTCCCAGATAAATGATGGACAGAAACAGTTGGATGCAAGATGATGTACTTTATTAAATCCATAAAATCCAGAAGAAATGAAAAAACTTAGTTGAAAAGGCCACCACCACAGTGGATGGCAGACTCCTCCCCAATGAATCTCATTCTGAATCAGTCGAATGCTTTCACGTTGAAAAGTGCTTTCTCATGGTCTTGAGAAAGCACTTTTCAATGCGAAAACATTTGACTGATTCAGAATGAGAATAGTACTTCAGGAATTTGATACACTTTATTAATGTTTAATTCCTTTCTTTATCCTGGGGCTAACACAGTACTCTACAGCAACTCAGTACACGCATACAATTTCTTTACATTAAAAACAGTACTGTCAGTACCTAAAGAAAAAAAGGAACATTAACAGTGGTTTTATGCCCCTCATGTAATCTTTCACATATTTTTTTTTCCTTTTAGGGTTTGTCTAAGTTGAACGAAAAACAGCTGATACCTCTCTATGTCCTTTGGATGTACCCTAGCAGTTACCACCTGGAGCCTATTACCCTACATGGGAGTCTCCCATATTTCCATGGGTGCCATTTGTTATGGCCTTCCACCTTCTGGGGTACTCCTCTTCCATGTCTAGTAACCTCCCCCTGATGGCTCATGGCCCTATCCTTCAAATAGGCTGTTACCTGCTGGTACATCACTGGCCAGTAATAATAGGTGATAATTCATCTCCAGATTTCCCCATGACTCAATGTTCTAGGCTTAGTACAACAGACTCCAGTACCTCCCTTCTATAGATACTGGGCACCACTATCCTGGCATCTATATGTCTGGTATGGAGATTGGGTATCATATGAAACAGTATGCCTTCCTTTAGCTCATACCCCCACAGTTTCACCCCTTTCCCTTCATTAGCCATTTTGCCAACATTGTTAGTTGCATAATGCTAGGAACCTTGGGAGGAAAACTGCAGAGTTAAAGTTTCTCATGGCAGAGGGAGAGGTGGACATTGCAGTCATCATGGAAACATGGGCCACCCAATACAATGACTGGGACCTGTCTATACCAGGGTACTGATTATTTCGTAGGGACAGAGTGATTGGGAAAGGAGGGGGGGGTGGCACTATATGTGAAGGAAGGACTGAAGTGTGTAAGGGAGGAAGGGGAGGAGGGTTGTATGGAGTCACTTTGGATGAAAACCCAGGATTCCAAGAATAGGATTCTTAGAATGGGAGTGGTGTACAGGCCACCATCTCAGACGGAGGAGTTAGACAGGGAACTAGCGGGACACATGCCAGGAGTGGACTGGAGCACCCCAACAACTAGGAACAGAAGGGAGCAGGTACTGCTGGATGCCTTCCAGGACAGCTTCCTGCTGCAAATGGTCAGTGAATCAACCAGGTTAGGAAATACCCTTGACCTTGTGCTGGCAAATGGGGACTTTGTGAGAGAACTTACAGTGGAGGAACCGCTGTCAGGGAGTGACCACCGCTCAGTATGGCTCACATTGGATATGGGCAAGGAAGGAGTGGAATCTGGCACAGTAGTGCTGGACTTCAGGAGGGCCAACTTTGGGAGGATGGGGGAAGTGGTAAAAGGGTACCTGGCCAGAATTCAATCTAGTATGGACACTAACCAGAGGTGGGAGCTCATAAAGCTGGGGATAGTGGAGGCAACCGAACCTGCTGCAAAGCCCGGAGCAAGAAGGCTAGGGCTAAGAAATCGATCTGGTTGAGCAAGGAGGTCATGGAAAAGGTAAGGAGGAAAAGAGCTGCCTTTAGGAAGTACAAGAAAACAGGGAGGGGGAGGACAGGGAGGAGTACTTGACAGAATTGAAGGAGGTGACAAGGGCAGTAAGGGGAACCAAAGCATCTACAGAACTCAGGCTGGCACAAGGCATTAAGAAGGGGGAGAAGGACTTCTTTAAGTACATCAGGGAGAAAAGGAGCTGTAAGGACCACATAGTAAGGATTAGGATGGAGGGGGGTTGGGTGGAAGCAGGGTGCGATAAGGCGGAAGTACTAAATGAGTACTTCTGCTCAGTATTTACTAAAGAGAAGAGGGAGGTGATGCCCAAGGTGGAAGAAATGGCAGAAGCAGGGGGGGAAATGGTGACAGATGGGGAAATCATGGAGAGCAGAGTTTGAGAGGGTTTGAAGGCACTGAGGATGGACAAGGTGCCAGGCCCAGATGGCATCCACCCCAGGATACTGAATGAGCTGGCAGAGGTCCTTGCAGGACCTTTGGCAGACCTATTTAATGCCTCACTACATTCGGGGTGTGTACCTCAGGACTGGAGGATGGCTCATGTGGTGCCCCTCCACAAGAGTGGCCCCAAGGATGAACCGGGAAACTACAGACCAGTGAGCCTCACATCCATCGTGGGTAAGCTAATGGAGACTATCCTGAAGGAGAGGCTGGTGACCCTCCTAGAGGCCAAAGGACTACAGGACAGCAGACAGCATGGCTTCATACATGGCAGATCCTGCCAAACCAACCTGGTCGAGTTCTATGACTGGGTAACTAGGCAACTGGACAGGGGCCATGCAGTGGATGTCCTGTATCTGGACTTCAGTAAGGCATTCGACTCAGTGCCACATGGAAGGCTGGGAAGTAAGTTAGCAGGCACAGGGGTGGGTTCAAAGCTGGTGAGATGGGTAGGAAACTGGCTGCAGGGAAGGCAACAGAGGGTGGTGGTGGGTGGGGAGCTCTCACACCCAAGGGCAGTGATGAGCGGTGTTCCACAGGGCTCAGTGTTGGGACCAGTGTTGTTTGGGATATTCATTGCAGACATATCATGGCACATCAAGAGCAAGATCAGTCTGTTTGCTGATGATACCAAGGTAAGTGCGGTGGTGGATGACCTAGGGGGATGGCAGGGGTTGCAGGATGATCTGGCAAAGCTTGAAACCTGGTCAGACACCTGGCAACTGGACTTTAATGGCAAAAAGTGCAAGGTGCTGCATTTTGGGATGAAGAACTCAGGAGGAGTTACCAGCTAGAAGTGCAGCTAAGCCCAGACAGAGGAGAAGGATCTGGGTGTGCTCATTACAGGGTCAATGAACAGCTTCGGCACAATGTAGGAAGGCAGCTGCAAAGGCCAACAAAATGCTGGGTTGTATTGCAAGGGTATATCCTCGAGGAGGAGGAGGTGATTCTGCTACTGTATTGGTCATTAGTTGAGACCACACCTGGGTACTGCATGCAGTACCGAGCGTCCGTATCTGAAGAGGACATTAAGTTACTGGAGGGTGCAGAGCAGAGTGACAAAAGATGATCAAGGGGCTGGGGACTTATCATACAGAGAGGAGGTTGGAGGAGTTGAACATGTACTCACTGGAGGAGAGGAGAGACAGGGGTGACATGATTGAAACCTTTAAATACATGAAAGAAATAAACAAGACAGGCACAGAGGGGCTGTTCAAAGTAGAAGGGGGAGGGACACCAGGGGCCATGATATGAGACTGGAGGCGAGGAAGGTTCAGGAGGAGATGAGGAGACACTTTTACAGAGAGGTGATGGCTGGGTGGAATCGTTACCTGCTGAAGTGGTATGCAGTAGAACAGTGGACTGCTTCAAACGAGGATGGGACAGGACAAGGGGGAGGGTTAATGAAGGGGAAGGGTGGAAGGGAGGGGCAGCTGCAGAATAAGGGGTGCTAGCTGAACATTCGAGCAGACTTGATAGACCTCTAGGCCTTTATCTGCTGGCAAATTTTGTATGTTCGTATGTTCGTATATGTACTAAGCTGGGCTATCTCAGGATCCCCTGCCTGCAATTCCCTCCAGCTAGTACATGGTATATCAATAATAGCTTTGACATTAATTTTTACATCATAAGTCCCTTTAACTAATGCCACCACCTCAGTCTCTTCTGCCCTGATTGCAGTCTTCATCTCAGGAGGTACAAGGTCTGTGACAGTCTTACCTGGGGACTTACTTAATGCCATCTCTTCTCCACCATCCTCAACCCAATAACACCCAGGAAACACAGGTAGTATAGGAAACTCGATCTCAGAAGCCGGACATGACCACTGCTTTAGGGGTTCCTCCTCCTCCGGAGCACACTGATCCTCCCTCCTGGATTTCTCCTTGGCATTCTCCACTTGGATCCTCTCTAACAGCTCCTGGCATCAGCGTTCTGCCTCCCTCTAGCGTCAATCTGCATCTAGCCAGTGCCTGCTCATCCAATGTAGAAGCCTTATCAGGTTAGCCACCTGGTCCTCCTGGTCCTCTTGTGGTGTCTCACCCAGGCCACCATTTCCATCCATCCTTGTAATCTCCTGCACCATGCACTGCTGCCTGTTATCCAGGGTACCAGGTGTGGTACCACTAATTGAGCTCTCCCAACTATTCCTCAGACACTCAGCCAGAATCCCACCACTGCCACCATATACTGGTCATAATAATCATATTATGTATCATTAGCAGTGTCAGTGGCTCAGCAGCTAGCACACTCACCTCTGAGGCCGGGAGATCAGAGGGCTCTGGGTTCAGTTCCCACATCTGGCACTTGGGTTAATATCCCAGTACTGACACTGTAGTGCAGCATGAGAGGGGTGCTGCACTTCTGAGGTGCCGTCTTTCAGATGAGACGTTAAACCGTGGTCCCATCTACCTGTATTGGTGGTAGTTCAAGTGGATGTTAAGGATCCCATGGCACTTATCGAAAAGAGTAGGAGAATTCCCCGGTGTCCTGGCCAAACTTCTCTCATTCACTAAAAATACCACCAACAGCTTAATCTGGTTCAAGGTCAGTTGGCATTAATCTGTATCCCCCTCCCCCGGGTCGTGCCTGAAAATAGGCAGGATTTGTCTAGTGCACTTACCCGGTCAACAAAAACTAAATAAATAAAATAAATAAATAAATAAATATTAAATTTGGTTTACAGTTGTTCAAATAATGATAAAACATTTGCAACTGATCTTCACTTCCCTTCCACACTAAAATGAGGTAATCAGCGAATCTCTTATGTAGAAAAATGTGATGATAATATCGATTCTGTTGTTAATCTAAAATATAACTTGTTTCAAAACATGCATATATGCATTAGCATAACCGGGGCCCCAAAGCTGTTCCACAGCATTGTTCAAAAATGTTTTCTTTCAAAACTGAAATAATTTCCAGACAAAATGAATTCTGCTAACATCTGTAGGACTTTAGATTTTGGATAGCGAGTTTCCAATTGTGTATCTAGTAAGAGACCCATAGTTTCAACCCTTTCGTCATTTGGAATAGATGTCTATAAATCTGATACATCAAATGTTACTACAAGGTATTCTTTACCCGGCTCAGGGAAGCTGACATTTCTAAGTATTTGAAATCAGTCTGTAGTATCTCAGAGGTATGCTGGAATTCCTTTGATCAAAGGTTGTAAATGAAAATTACTATAATTTGAAAGTGGTTCAAAGAGGCTACCTATTCCAAAGACTATTGGACACCCTGGAAGATCTGTGGAATTTTTATGAATTTTTGGAATTGTATGAAAAAATAAAAATTCTTGGATAAGTTTGCATCAAAAAACATGCTTCTCAATCTTTTATCTGATTTGATAACACCAGTTCCTCTAATAAATAGTCCAGTTCTCTTTTGAGTAATGGAGTAGGATCCATTTCCAAAGATTTATAATTTTTCACATTATTTAACAATTTGTAACACTTTACCTGATAATGATCATAATCCTGAATCCTTGTCTGCAGGCTTCAAAATAATACTTTGATATTTCCACAAGTTATTCAAAGCTGTTCTCTCACTTCTGGTTAAATTGTCTCTGACAGATCTCCTATCTGATTTAGTGCTAAATAGTGACTGTAATTCAATATGGACTATATCAGTATGAGTCTCAGTTGAGGGATTTCTACCCGTTGGAGGATTATAACTAGAAGGCTTATTTAAGATCTCTTTTATAACTGTCTTCTAATGTTTTATCCTGAACTGAGATTTGAGTCTTAATGTTTGCATACATTTTTGTAAATCACATTCTAGTTCAAATTATTAACTTTATTACTACATGCAAATGAAAGACCTTTGTACCATACAGCTTGCTCTGAGTCAGATAGATGCACAAAGCTTAAATTAAAAACAAGTATTGTTTTGGGCCCTGTCTGGGTAGTTTGGGTCTGGTGTCTCCTCTCCCTCTGCCTGGTCCTGTTCTTCCTTCTGCCCCTGCCTGCTCTGTTTCCCCTTCTACTAGCCCTCTGGCTCTGGTCATATATTGTAGTTCCTGGGATTCTTGTCTGTCGGAAGAAGTATGGGGCACTTGTGTCTCTGCCTCATCCCTCCCTTATCCCAAAAAAGACCTCTATGGTTGTTACACTTCTTGTCTGTCCTGTCTATGACTGGGACATGTATAATTGTTGTCTGAATCTGATTTGCTATCAGGATGCTTATAGGGATGGCCTTGTTGCTGTTCTGATGTAAAACGTTTATGAATATATACCTTATTGTCTCTATAATCATTAATATCCTTTTGAAATTTATGAATGTTTTGTTGTTTCAAACTTATCTCATACTTAATATGTTTTTTCCTTATTCGTTCCAAAGTTCGATTGAATTCCTGTGATTGTAATTTTAATGCCTCCAGTTCTCTGTTTAGTTCTTCTGCCATTTTACCCCTTTCCTCTATAATGGCTTCAATGAGAGCATACATGAAATCATGTGAACATTTCGTTTTAATTCCATCCCATTTGTGGTCTAATTTAGCTGATTTTATTCCCAAATTATGTTCCACAAAACCAATAAACCCTTGGATATCTCATTATGGGCCACATACTAGGCTAAGGTAAGGGTTTGCTATTCGAGATGACAACCCCTAAATTTATCATTTTCATTTTGTTTTATGTGTTATACAGTATGTTTGGTGTTAGCCACCAGGGTGGTTGCAATATTCTGTTCTCCCTGAATTTTTCCAAACAAATTTTCTTTTTCTGAATCTGTAAAAGTCACAGAATGATATTGGGAACCTACACTACTTCTTATTGCACCAAAGCATCCATCGTGACCGTATTAGTCTCTTTTAATTAATACCTCTAAATCGGGGACCAATTTAACCTATTGAGCAATGTCATGATATAATTAATTCCAACTAATACCATTCAACAGAGAATAACTCTAATGGTTTATATAACACATGTCAGTGTTTTAACATCCATGGCAATAGTCACAATGCATTTAATTATGACAAAGGCAAATAAACAAAGGCCGGGATATTCAAAGCAGTTGCGAATGGTGCAACCGAGTTGCACCGTGCAAGTGTGGACTTGCACCAAGGAGCGATATTCAGCAGGAGCCGTTGTGCAGCGCAAATCCCAGTGCACCAATGTGCAACTATAATGAATGCATGTGCAAGAGCTGGGGGCATGCCCATAAATATTCATCGCAGTGCGATACTCAACCGTGGAACCATAGCGCAAGTGCAGAGCAAAACCTGGATGCGCCCAGCAGACCTGAGCCTATAAATACAGGGCGCAAGCACACAGACAGCACTTGCGCCAGGTGAGAGAGAGAGAGAGAGAGAGAGAGAGAGAGAGAGTGGCAAAAGACGGTGGAGGGATAGAGAAAGAGACAGAGCAAGGGAGATAGAGCCAGTGAGGGACAGAATGACTGTCACAGGCCACCATGGGGTAGAGGGACAGACGTGGCAGTGGAGAGTGAGCCTGGGGCTGAGAGAGCAAGAGGGACAGGCAGGCATAGTGCCACGCAGTGCACAAGGGTGGCATACAGCCCGCAGCAGCCGACCACCCAGGGGAGACAGGACATCAGGGGCCATGGATAGTGCACCTTTCCTAATGGAGGCTATAATGAGGGGTGTGAGGGGGCAGGAGGAACAGCGACATGGCCATGGAAGGGCCTACTGGTGGTACACCCAGAACAGATGGTACTGTGCCCGCACCACCTTTGAGAGTTACACAGATACAGAGATTGTGGGATGGTATTGACTGAACAGGGCCATTCTGAGGCAGCTCTGTGAGCTCGCAAGTGAGGAGATGCAGGCACCCACAAGACGGAGCCACGCAATGTCTGTGGAGACAAAGGTGACAGCAGTCATGTGTCTGCTCACCATGGGCACCTTCCAGAGACCAACAGGGGACACCACAGGCATAACCCAGTCAGCTACGTCATGCCTCCTCACACAGTTCCTCAATGCCCTGCTGCCACATGCTTTGGAATACATCCATTTCCCCAGCACACAGGCAGAGCATACAGCAACCATGTAGGACTTTCACAGGGTAGCAGGCATGCCTGGCATGCTTGGGGCCATTGACTGCACCCACATGGGCATCCACATGCCACCTGGCCCTGAGGTTGTGGCCTATGTGAACAGGAAGGAGTTCCCAAGTGTGAACTGCCAGGTGGTGTGCGATGCCAAGGGGCACATCACCAATGTCTGTGCCACACACCCTGAGAGTGCACATGATGTGATCATCTGGCACAGCTCTGCACTGTGCCACAGGTTTGAGTGTGGGGACATCCCCACAGGCAACCTAGTGGGTGAGTATGGGATGGGCAAGGGGTGCCGGGCAGAGCAGGCCATGGGATGGGGGAGGCAGGGTGAGTGTGCTAGCGAGGGTGCCAGGGACAGGCAAGGGGCACAGCAACAGAGGACACAGGGCTAACCATGTCATTATCCACACAGGAGACAGTGCCTATCCACTGAGGCCCTGGCTGCTCACCCCCTATCGGCCCCGTCATCCCCTGCAGAAGAACGCTACAATGAGGCACACGCCAGCATGCGAAACATCATTGAGTGTGTCTTTGGGATGCTGAAGGCATGGTTCCACTGCCTAGACAGGTCTGGCGGTGCTCTACAGTACAGCCCTTTGAAAGCCTGTGGCCTATTCCTGGCCTGCTGCATACTGCACAACAAGGCCATTAATTGTGGGATAGCTGTTGAGGCTGATGAGGGTGACAGTAGTGGGGATGACAAAGGCAAAGGGTCGGAGGGTGGTGGACAGGCCCCCCAGGTGGAGGGATCCCTGGCTGCAGAGGATGGCATGACAGCATCGGGACACCATCACACAGGAGCACTATGGTGCACGCAGGTAGGTGATGCCACACCCATGCACTGGTCACACACACAGGTACAGCACACAGGCAGGGGTGTTCATGGCAATTGGCATGCACACACAGAGGTGTGGTGCAGGGGTGAGGGAATCTGTGGCACACATCTACACACAACTGCACACAGCAGTGAACAGCAACACACACACACACACACACACACACACACACACACACACACACACAATCATGTGCCCAGGCACTGGCTAGGGGTGGGGATCAGATGCATTGCACTGGTGCACAGGTGCAACCAGTGCAGAACTTCCCTCATCATGCCCATGCCACATGGGCCAGTCTCTGGGTAGGCACTCACACAGGCAGTGTGAGGCATGACACACAGGTGCCACACCAGTGGTCTGCACACACACACACACACACACCGCCCATGCGAGCAAAGGGCAGTGGCAGCAGACTGCAGTCAGGGTAGCATACACATTAGGTCCACCATGCGGAACCATGGCCACCGTGGCCATGGGGGCGGCTGCGCCAGGGCCGAGCAGCAGCCACAGGCTGCTCATTAGCCACAGGGGGTGTTTGCAACAGCCCCCCAGGGGTTGTACTGCGGGACCACAACCAGGTCCATGCAGGGGTGTGTAGGCGCCCAAACAGGCCCACCTCAAGCATGCCTGGGATGCCAACAGCAAAGCCTGGCATTGACAGGGAGGGTGTCGCTCGATGTTGGGATTGTGGTGTGGACAGTGCACTATGCAGTGTCCGTGGTGGCTGGCCATGCCCTGTGGCAGCCAGCAGTGTAAGGCCATCCATGACCACATTGGCTATGTGATCCTGGGATGAGGTTGTGTCCTTCTGCAAGTGCTGTATAGCCTCCAGGAGCTGTGCAGTGCCCCCCTTGCACTGCTTGGCCACCTGGCACACCTCCGCACATAGTGCAAGCACCCCAGTTTCTAGCAGCACCTGTTGCTTCATGGAGGCCCGTAGCAAATGGGTGTGCTCTGCCAATGAGTCAGTGCCCAGGGGAACCTAGGCGGGGTGCCAGCCCTCCTGTGGTGAATGACCACACCGCAAATCCCCCTGCTCAGGTGGACACTGCACAGTGGGGACTCCATGGGGTAAGTCCCTATCAGGCGCCCTGGCAGTGGACCCCACATCCTGCTGCTCTGTGACCCCTGCTGCCTGCTGCCCATACGGCTGCTGAACACTGCCCATCGCCTGCGCGGCCACACCACCACCATGGCACTGCTGTGACAGTGCACACAGCAGCACCATCAGTGGTGGCAGGCAGCTGTCCTACCACTGTCAGGCTGCTGGGCGTGCTGTCTGTGATGGTATCTGGTATGGGCATCTCCCCCACAACACCGCCCATGCTGTCCAGGATCATGGTCAGGTCATCATCAAAGTCAGACCCTGCCCCAATCTGTGTCTCCATGTAGAGGACGCTGAGGCTGGTATCCTGTAGAAACACATCCAGGGCTTTGTCCAACCCCATGCCCAGGACATCCATCTGGACAGTGGTGATGTGCTACAGCCGATCAGGCCCCTGGATGCCCATGGAAGTAGGTGGCTGGTCCTCCTGGGCTGGGCCTGTCTCCACAGCTGCTGCTGGTGCCCCATCCTCTGCATGCAGGCGTGCTGGTGCTGAAAGAGAAAACAGATGTGTCAGTGATGCAAGGCTCCCATTCCCTCCCCAGGCCCCCAACCCCCCCAACACAGCCACTGCATGCTGTGTGTGCCCAGTATATGTACCATGCAGTGATGGGCTGCCACCTGTCTGAAATCCTCCACCTGGAACACCCTCCACAGTGCTGCAGTGCATGGTGGCTGCCACCAACTCCTCCTGCCCTGTGAGCTGTGGCACATCAGCAGGCCCCCCTCCGGTGGCTGTCCAGGCTGCACAGATGGCCGCCATCTTCTCTTTGATGCCACACTTATCAGTGCCCACCTTCTTGTCGCACTCCTGCACTGACTGCTGGTGACTGCCCTGCTGGTTGACGCATGCCGCCACCTCCTCCCAGGTCCCAGTCCTGCCTTGTGGTGTGCCCATGGCACCACTCAGCAGTGGCTCCCTGTCCAGGTAGGCATCAAACAGGGCCTCCAACTCTGCCTTTGTGAAGTTGGGTCTGCGTTTGCGAGCAGGCCCACAATCCTCACCCTCCTCACGTTCTGACATGTTGCTACTTGTGGACATGGACAGCACAGTGTGTCAGTGTCCGCAGCACCTTACTCTGTCCCCCCTGCTGTGCTGGCTGGGCTCAGCAGCATGCTCAACTTACCTCAGATGGTTGCAATACTGGTCCATGGCCTGTGCCGGTCTGTGGTGCTTTTATAGTGCAAAGCATGCAAATGAGCATTGGCACAATGGTAATGGCATGCTAATTTCCACAATGTGCCATGCATTGACTGATGAGCTCCTTTGCATATGGTGGCTGAATATCACAGATTTGCTCTGTGCACAATGGGATTGCTCTGGAGCAAGTCACGGTGCAATGCCAAGGCATGCGCACTGCACAGGACCGCAGTACGCATGTGCCAGTTGGTGTGCTCCCTCCTATTGCACACTGTGCGCCCACTGTGCAATAGGGACCATGGTGCACTGTGCCTGCTATTGCACACTGGCGCACTGTGCGGCGGCCGATCCCTGACCCCTAATGTGACTCCCTAACCCCTTGCCACTCCCCTGCCATGTGCCAATCTGGTCATGCCCATGTTGCGCATCTCTGGCATTGCGCGATGGGCGGACACAGAGCATGTATCCTCAAGGCATGCATCTGGCACACGTTGTGCACATGTATGCCTCTGGCCACCATATTACTTCACCACATTGTGGTTGGCACAATGGCACAGCATGGAGTTCGCCAGGAGTGGAATTGGACACAAGTGGAACTTGTTAATCTGGTGGCATGTGTGCAGCCCCATGCCCCACAGCCCCTGCAGCAGCCATGGACTGATGTCTGGCAGGGTATTACTGCCATACTGCAGCAAAACACTGGGGTGGCTAGAACTGGGGATCAATGCTGCCATAGGTATGGTGACCTCGTTCGGCAGGACCCAGACCACCTGCGATGGCTGCAGGTATGCATCCAGCGAGGGGCCATGCCAAGGCCAGGTAAGTCAGCCCATTCTGCATGTGTGCCCTAGTGCTGAACTGTGGTGATGGCTTGGCTGCCTGGCATGCCCTGCAGAGGGGTACACTGTCATCATGCACACTGCGGTGTGGCATTGCCATCCACAGCTTGCATTGTGATACGGCCATGCAGGATGTGTCGGGCAGGGACACACCCTGTGCACAGGGATGGGGGTGGTGGGCACATGCTGTGGATGATTCCTGATGTGTACCTGTCTTTGTTCCATTCTCAGGACCTGAGGATCGCCACTGAGTGAGGGCAGCAGGAGTGGTGGGGGCAGCCCAGCAGGCCACGGAGGTGGTGCGGGAGCAGGACCAGCACCAGCGAAGCCGCAGAGGGCAGGTATGCACTGTTTTGGTCCTGCGCACTTTACAGGGGGGTCAGTGGGGGAGTGGGTGCAGCCATGGCCATGTGTGCCGTGGCAGCTGAGTGTGTCACACTGTGCATGGTGCATGCCACTGTGGGGTGGCCATTGCACACGTGTGCCAGCTGTTGGTGGGGTGGGTCTGTGCCTGGCTGCCACTGGTGTTGCTGGGATGCTGCTGGTGCCCTGTGCCATGTGACTGTCATTGCACAGTCGGGTGGCCATTGGGCAGCGGTGACCACCTCTGAGCACTGTCATGGCATTCCGGGTTGCTGGCAGGCATTGGCCCACCCCCCTGTGGGTGGCCGGGGCAGCCACTCCAGAGGTGTGTGTTCCCACTGCCCATTGCACACAGTGGGTGGGCATGGTACCTTGGGACATTGCACTGAACACCTGTCCTGACCCTTGTCATAGGTATTCAGCAGAGGAGGTGGATGCTGTTGAACTGTAGGCTGCTCTGCCAGATCATCTTAATCACGTCCACCACCATCGAGGCGGTCTTGCAGGTGCACCGACTTTTGATGGCTGACCAGAGGCAGAGAGGGCACCAAGGAGTGGCAGGGCATGACCGCCATTAGTTCATGCCCCAGCATTCCCATTTCCCCTGCTGTACCTCCCCCTTCTGTCCCCCTTCCCACTGTACAGTCCCTGTTCCCTGTCCCCTTCCCTCTCTTTCCTACCCTTTCCCACCCTCTTGTTCTTGTAAATAGTTCTCCTGTTCAATATATATATTTTTGACTTACCTGCCTGTGTCAGTGTCTGCTTTGCAGCTGGCGTGAGGAGCCATGCTGCAGTGCCACGGTGTCTGTCTGTGTAGTGTGCATGTGTTAGTGTGTGTGTTGTGCATCTGCGGTGCACTGCTGTGTGCTGTGGTGTGTCCCACTGTGGTGGTGGTGTCCTGCCCCTTAGTCAGTGGCTGTGCCTTGGGGTGCCCATGGGGTGGCTGCCAGGGGTGTGTGACATGTGTGTGCTTGGCTGCATGGTCCTGGGTGTGGCATGTTGGGGTCTGGGTGGGTGGGGCACAGCATGTGGCCTGTGGGGATCTCCATTGGTGGCCCTCCATTGGCCATTGGTGCCACCTGTTGCCTGCTTTCTATGCCACTGTTGTGTTCCGGGGTGGGGGTGTCTGGGTGCCTGTGTGCCCTGCTGGTGGTGGCCACCTGTGGCCTGACACTGTGCTTCCCTGGCACTGTCTCTGGGTCTGTTCCAGTGCCATGCCCCCCTTTGTTGCTCTGCTGCTGTGCTCCCACAGTTGCCTGGGGCATCTCTTTCTGCGCCATGGCGCAGATCTGTTTGTGCCATGGTGCAGGTCTGTTTGCACCATGGCACACGTCTGGTTGGACTATGGTGCAAGTTTGGTTGAGCCATGGTGCATTTCTGCCATATTCAGCTGGGTTGCAATGGCACAGTTCGACATGCGCATCCTCTGAATATGGCACTCGTTGCACCATGGTGCATCGGTTTTGCACGGCACTGGTCTTGCGCCGGCCTTTGGTGCATTTTAAATATCTGGCCCAAAGGGTTCTCTGAGAACAGAGAAATCCATGGGTAATGAAAAATTATGTATGATAGATAGCTGCCACCCCAAATGAAGTTTAAATAAGGACAACATATGGGAGTGGCAGTTAAAATGTCAAAAACCAGCAGTCATATCTTCCAATAAATCTTGATCCTTTTATTTTCAATATCTTTTGACAGGCTCATGACATCTTCTTCAATGTTTCACCTCTCTCTTTGAAGGCTTCCTTAGGACATATTCTAAAAACTACAAAAAATACAGAGGTCATAAAGGTAGCCTGTTCCACTTGCTGAAATAGTGTTACCACCAGTCCTGTTTCCTGCGGGACAGTCCTGGTTTCAGCACCCTCATCCCATCACCCACATCAAGTGTCAGTGGGACACCAAATGTCCTGATTTCATGCACAAGCAATTGAAGCAAATGAACTATCAGCAAGGAAAGCCACTGGGTTGGGTGTGGAGCTGCATTTACATTTCTGAAGGAATCCTCACCTCACACACAGCTGGCAAAACATTAAGCAAGCAACACTTACGGCCAGGGTGTGGTTTATAGCCTGATAAGGCAGCCGGGGGTGCTAAGGCCGCGGCCACAAACATGCTGAAGCCTGCGCTTAACCAAAGCGAATAAACCAACCAGTATTATTAAGCTATAAAAAGGTTTATTAAATGGTAGGACACTTTACTATTGAACAGGTTTTTTTTGTAACTTTAAAAACAAGAGACAGAGTTGTTGTTTTTAAATCATGTAGACATAAAATAGTCCCACTTTATATTGTTGTAATGTTTGTTAAATACATTTTGTTTTCAAAAATGAACTGGTAAGGTTTATGTAAAGCATTGTTTTACATTTAAACAGAAGAAATTGTAAACATTTGAAGACAAACTTTTAAATGTTTCAAAAGATTAAAAATTACAACGTTTTTAACTACTGTTTATTGTAATGCAGGATGTAGTTCACTATGTATACGTCAGTACTTTTTTATTTTGTGTAGTTAATAAATTCAACATGTTCCATATAACAATTTTGTATAATGTAAGGAGAAGTGCTGCTTGTTTCTTTAAATTGTTGGATGACTTGGGTTTTGCGATAGTCTGGTGCTTCTGGTGTCTTCGTGGTTGAGGACGTCAGGGGATTTCGGTTTCTTTCGGCAGTTTTTGAAGCATGGCGTCTGTGCATCAGGAGTTTCTGGCTGTTCTGCTTGCAGATTTAAGGTATTCATGTGAAGCTGTTGCTGATTTGCTTTACTCGGAGGAAAATAGGTGCAGAGGGTTTCTGTAGTCGGAGGAAAATAGGTGCAGAGGGTTTCTGTGTTGCTTGCTGTGTTTGCAGGGAGAGATTTGCTGCAGCATGGAGTTTCATCTTGAGGCGTGATTTCACATTGCGGTTCTTTGGACAGGTTGTGTGACTGCAAACATTGATTTCTTGTTTGTTGGCTAAAATATTACTCACAACTGTCGGTCTTTTTGGGTAGCAATGACTATGGTAAAGCTGCTTTCTGCGATGGCCCGTTACTGCCATTATTTCGCGGGAGTCTAAGGCCTGCTGTAGAGTAACTGTACAGCTGTAGCTCTCACTGAGTGGTTTGTGTAGCGTGTTGAGAGCTTTGCTTCTTCACTGATTTTCGGCATCAGGCTTGCTAGGTAGTTTAACCCTAATGGCTCACGGGTGTACCAGATAGTTGAGGTTGCCAGTAGATTGTTGGCTATTTTACGAGGGTGTAAGTAGAAGGCAGGAGGGTTAGGTGGAAGCTTGGCTATGTATTTTTTTAAAGGAAGCAACTGGACATAAAGGGCTGTGTGGAATTTCATATATGTAGCCTCTGTGCTGTTGCTTTGTGGAGTCATTTTTCTTATGGTTTTTAGTATATTCGTTGAAGCTGAGTGTTACATATTCATAGCCTTGGTCATCTTTTTTTATTTCAAAATGTTCCGGTTTCAACTGTCTGAGACCTTCTCTGCCCCTGCGCGCCATGCACAGCTGTATATCAAGCCAAACTTTGTACAGTAGTCCTCGGGCAGTGTTTGGTGAGAGGACTGGTGATAATCGTAAAATTTGTAAGTCGTTTTCATTTATTGCAGGGTGGTGGGCTGCTCGATCTTTACCTTCTCTCCTGTACTTTTTTTAAGACTGCTGAAAACATGTTGTTAGCTGGTTGCATATCAGGGTGGTTGTGGAGATTTATATTTCTGGAGAGTGGTGGTGAATTTAAATGGCGATTTAGACCTGCTCTGAGGGAAATTATGCTAGCTATACTGTATTCTGTGCCATCTGTTTGTCTGATCTCTGCATAGAATTTGCGGAGGATGTCTGCTAGGTGGTGTATGTCTATTTCTTTAAAATCTATGGCTATTTGCTTTGCTGTGCACCAACCCTGAAAGACTGCTACTGCCCATGATGTTGTTTTTTGAGTGTTGATTTCATCTTTCATTTGTTCTATGTGATCCAGCTCTTCTGAAGTTAGGGTTGCGAATTTGCCAGTGTTTTTACGTTTTGTTTTCTTTTTAGGTATCGCTGCTTCATTCTCAACGTCTGCCATTGTATTGACCTGGTGATGAGGTGATGTGCCTTGCGGTTCCGTAACACTGTCACTACGGAAACTGGTTCAGCTGAGGCAGTTTGAAAGAGTCGTCATCTCGCTGAGGAGATAGATCGGTGAGTATGTCTTCAAATGACAGCGAGAAACTAATATCCATTTTAGGGTCGAAATTACAGCGCTTTTAGCGTGGTGCGATATGGTAGCTTCGTTTGAAGAGAATGCTCGTGCCGTAGAAAGATTGTCGGTTGCCTTTCTGTCAGCGCGTATTGCTGATTTTGCGCTCAGCTGTGCCAGGCTGTGTTTTTTTTTTTTCTGGTTGGCACAGCTCAGTGATTTGCTGTTGTCAATGGGCAGTGTGGCAGAGGTTAGTGCCGGTTGGTAGAATACCAGGGATTAAGGACACAGCTAGGAGGGTCAAACAGCCAATCAGTGGTTTCGTTTTTTTTCCCCATTTTATAAGCATTTTTGTAACATGGGGAAGAGAAAAGGTTGCATCAGATTGGTTCAATAGCATCAGGTGACCATACATTAATTCTCAAGTAATCCATGGTTGCCTGAGAATTAATGTATGGCTGAGTCTGCAGCAATTGTCATCCCCCTCTCACAATGTCCTCCACCTTATTGACAAAAGACAGCAATACCAGAAGTGGCCACCATATACTGTACATATACAAGGCATGCTGATGTGCTGAACGTCATTTGGTTTCTGGAACAAAAGCCTCAGCATGGCAGTGGGCATTTACTAGGTCAAGGAATCTGATTTGGCTGAGCAAAATTCCATCTTTTAACAGTTTGCACACTATAAGGTGGCATCCTGTTGGATAGTTATGAGACATAGGCTATAATTACCTGCAGTTTATTTTAATCTAGCTGGTTTATGTTGCAAAGCAGCTGAACAGAGATGGATTATGTTCTTAGTGACACACACTGGTACCTGTGATTCCAGCAGCATGGAACAGCTCAAATGTGCTAATATTTCCGTTCTTTTTAATTTTTTCCTACCCCTGAGGGCAGCTACTATACCACACAACTGACTGAAAGTGAAAGGTAGTAATCCAGAAACTTTTTCTGCTGCAAGAATTGTTGTATTATTATTCTCCATTTTTTTTCTTTGTGGTTCCCCCTGTCCCCTACCTAGTGCTGTTTGGAATTTTCAAATCTCACTGGGACAGAATTCTGTAGAATTTCTTAAAATTCCAACTTATTCCTTGGAATTCTGTCAGAAATGAATTGACAGAATTTCACCAGCAGAATATGGACTATTATGTGAACTACAGAATAATAGTATATAGTAAAGCATTGTTCTATGTAGAAACAACTACCAGAAGTTTCACAGCCATCTGTTGGCCTGCCAAGGGAATTGCAGGAACAACTACCAGACCTCAAATCTCTTGTGAACTTAAATATATGCATTTCCCATAATGCACAGCAGCCAAATCCCAAAAAGAGATGATTCCACAGTTCACAAAAGTCAGCCAAAATGAGCATATATTCTGAAATGTTGATCACATCTGCATGTAATCAGTAGTTCAATGACTGTTCACCACAATATTAAAACAAGCATTTGTCAATGCCGAATGTTTGCTTGCTGGCATTGGCAGTGGTAGTGTAGAAGTTACAGAGCTGTGTAATAGGAATGGCAGTGAAGTACTGAACTGAAGCCCACCTCACCACCACCCTGCAGAGAGTGACAGGCATTTGGGTGTGCGTTTGGGTCGTCAGGCATAACGGCCACGCTATTTCACCACACCCCACCCTGCAGACACTGACAAGTGTCACGGTGTTCCTTGGGGTCTTTGGCCATTATGCACATCCCATTTCATTAGGAAATATGGTGAGATGGGTGCGATATAGGAGAATGGGGTGAACTTTGGGGCCAAAGAGTCCAAGGCATACCTCGATGCCTCTCACTGGCTGCAGGGTGTGTAATGGTATGAGCATCACAGGCAAGAATCCCAAGTCACACCCCTGATGCCTGTCATTCTCTACAGGGTTGGGCATTATGGTTGGAAACCCTAATACTGCAGGCATTCGTTGGTATTTTCACTCCAAATTTTCAACATGTTTTTTTTGTGACCCCACCTCATAAACAGGGGGAATATCAGTTTGTTAGCCGAAAGCTGCTTATGCACAGTGACTACGGCATTTAGCACCACAGGTGCAAAAACATTCCGAATAGGATGTCAAAAATGACAGCTGTACTGTTCATGGGGAGGTGTAAAAAATGGCAATGTTGCAAATCTGCAGTAAAAATAAAAAAAAATGGTGAAGTCACGAGCACACATAGAAACTGTGCAACGCACACCCGTAATATAATTAGGTTGGGGAATTTTTACAGCAGGTTATCAACTCAGGAATTTTGGTGCCTCCGATCATGAACAGTGTCACTGTGATTTTCTTTATCTGTGCCAAACAATGATTTCCCACAGCGACCACGCATCTCTGCGCTGAAAGTGTGAAAACACACTTCAGCCATGTTGTGAAAAATGACAGCTGTACTGTTCATAAGGAAGTGTGGAAAAATGCCACTGGTGAAAATCTGGACTGAAAATATTACAAAGTCATGAACTTACGAGTGCGTGGAAACTGCGCCAATGCTCACTCGTAACACAGTCATTTATGGACTTTTGTCACCAAATTTCCAACATCGCCATTTTAAGACCTCTGCTCATGAACAGTGTAACTGTGATTTTCTTAATCTGTCCCAAACATTGCTTTCGCACACCAAGAGCACCATTTGCGCCATAATGCGAAACACATT
The DNA here is from genome assembly GCA_016271365.2 of Neoceratodus forsteri. Classification (NCBI taxonomy): domain Eukaryota; kingdom Metazoa; phylum Chordata; order Ceratodontiformes; family Ceratodontidae; genus Neoceratodus; species Neoceratodus forsteri. The sequence goes on along the minus strand of CM028129.1, from coordinate 1,394,235,282 downwards.
TTGGGCATATATGAAAAATTGCAGCTGTACTGTTCATAAGGAAGTGTAATAAAATGGCAATGTTGAAAATCTGGAGTGAAAATATTAAATTTGCAAACTTACGAGTATGCATAGGAACTGCACAATGCGCTCATAAAACAGTCATTTTTAGGAATTTTTCACCAAATTTTCAACATAGCCATTTTAAGACCTCTGCTCATGAACAGTGTCACTGTGATTTTCTTAATGTGTCCCATACATTGATTTTGCACATCGACTATGCCATTGTGCGTTACATGGGTGGAAACACATTTTGGGCAAGATGTGAAAAATGACAGCTGCACTGCTCATAAGGAGGTGTGGTAAAATGGCAATGTTGAAAATCTGGAGTGAATATATTGAAAATTCGCGAACTTACGGGCGTGCGTAGGAACTGTGCAATGCACCCTCATAAAACAGTCATTTTTAGGAATTTTTTCACCAAATTTTCAACATAGCCATTTTAAGACCTCTGCTCATGAACCGTGTCACTGTGATTTTCTTAATGTGTCCCGTACATTGATTTTGCACATTGACTGTGCCATTGTGCGTTACATGGGCGGAAACACATTTTGGGCAAGATGTGAAAAATGACAGCTGTACTGCTCATAAGGAGGTGTGGTAAAATGGCAATGTTGAAAATCTGGAGTGAATATATTGAAAATTCGCGAACTTACGAGTGTGCGTAGGAACTGCGTAATGCACGCTCATAAAACAGTCATTTTTGGAATTTTTGCACCAAATTTTCAACATGGGGTTTTGTGACCCCTTCTCATGAGCGATGTCACTGTCATGGTGTTATTCAGGCCTGAAGGGTGATTTTGCGGTGCGGCAAAATCACCTTCAAACATTCATGCTCATGATATATCATGAGATGGAGTCAAAAACCATGTTGAAATTAATTAAATCAATACCTGAATATGCAATAAAGTTGAACCCCGTCTAGCCCATTATACAGCTTACGGCATTTCCTCAGTTAGTGAGTCGTCTTTGAAGAGTGCAGACATGTTCCCGGTCCACGAAGATCGTCGGCGCGAGTCGGAGGTAAGTGTGGGATGAGGGGGGTGGAAAACAGGGTGCACAGTGGGTGGGTGCGGGTTGTGGGAGGGGGGCAGGGAGACTACGTGGGACCATTTTTCTTTACAGGTTTTTTTTTTTTCTAATGATGACGTGGGATGTTTGCCACGCTGGGGTGAGCTCAAGCATGGCACAAGGACATTGGGGGGGACATTCACGCCGATGGGGATTGGGCACCCCGCCGGCCAAGGGGGAATCACTTGCCACGCTGGGGTGGGCTCTCAGCGTGGCCTTGTACTGGGTAGTGAAGCCGATGGGGGATTGGGCACCCCGTCGGCATAACATGGGGAGGAGAGACAGAAAAAGCCGACAGGGATTGGGCACCCCATCGGCTATTCCATTGAGTTGCCACGCTGGGGTGGACACCCAGCGTGGCGACTGAAGAACACTTTTTTTTTGAGGGGCGCAGCACAGCCGATGGGGATTGGGCACCCCGCTTGGCTAGAGAGTGTGTGTGCATGGGGCCGCGGTATCGTCGCGGGCCTCTGTGTGTGTGTGTGTGTGTGTGTGTGTGTGTGTGTGTGTGTGTGTGTGTGTGTAGGGGAGCTGCGCGTGAGCAAGCGATATCTTATCGCTGCTCACTGAAGCGTAGCTCCCCCTTTCAACTGTATGCCACTACATTTTGCAGCTTGTCATAGACAGCTCCAACATGCATTGGCTTACAGGGGCCGAGCCTGCCAGCACACTGACTGAATTGGAGGAGGAGGTGACACAACTCCGAAATCTCGGATGATGGCACTATGTTTCTTGCACATGCGTGCAAGCAAACATAAAAATCAGCCTGTTCAGCATGTAGTGCCTCCAGTCAGGTGCAACCTCCTTTCTCTTCCCCAGGATAGGAACCTTAATATCCCCCAGAACTTTTGTAATTTTGCACTTTAAAATTACTTTTACACAAATGTAACATGGGGAAGTGAAACATATAAAAAGAGCACCGAACCCTTTATCTTCCCCATGTTACAAGTGAATTATCCAGCTCCAGAGCATGGGTCTATTGGGAATTAATCCAAGGCTGGTTGGTTGTAACTACTCAGCCTGTGGCCTCGTGGTCCACCCCCCCCCAGCTGTGGATTAATTCCCAACTACATCCATGCTCTGTCATGGGTTAATGCTTACAAATTGCCATGACAGACTGTGACCAATGCCAGATCCTCTGGAGGAGACAATTACTAGTTAAACTTCCAAAGCCAGAATCACATTGTTTCCTTCATCTAGTTGAGTGCTTTGAATGTTTACATTGAAAGTACTGAAAAAAGTATGAAATGCTTGCTTTAATCTCATTTTTTTAAATGTGAACTTTTGCGGCGAAGAGAAATAATCAAAGTATGTCTCTGTTCAAACTTAGAGCAAAGTGTCTCCATGTTCAGTGAAATAGTCCTGGCAACAAAATGTGTATCCCTATAAGTATAATCAGTTTTAATATTGTAATACTGGGATACATTTAGACACACTGCTCTGTTAGTATGGTTCCTTTTGAATCACGGCTCTGAAAGGTATTATTGTATGTGGCTTAAAAGGTATTAAAAGAACTTGAATTTCATACCAGCACTGAAGGGTATGTAACCCCCCTTCAAATAGTGTCACAGATCCGATACCGGGTTGTGTCACCAAGTATCAGAATCAGGGGGAGAGGTTGGTATCATGCAGGTTCTGCCCACTTCATGAAAACCATGAGATGTCCATGCACACCAGCTTGAACTCTGTGAAAATATTTTGAATTATAACGTTTTATTCGTTTACTCTTTTAAATTTTAGCATTTATCTAGTGACACCACCCCTCACAACCACCCTCCTCTCATTTTTTAACTCTTCCCATTTGTCTGCTGGTAACCGCCCATGTTCGCAGATGTGCTTTTCTCAGATGGACTTAGAAAAGAAGTGTAGCTAAGAAAGTACCACAATGCAGCTTCAAAACTTCTGGTTAGAGTGGCATGTGAACTAGCCATATCAGAGCAAAAATGAATAAGTTTAATGTTTCTGGCTCATCTCTAGCAAAAATACTGCTTTACCAAATTCTCCAAATTTGCCAAGTCTTGCGATTTAAGTCCACACATTACTTTTTTAAAGGTTTCTTGAAAATCTGCTGAGATGTAAGTGGGAGAGAGGTGGATGTAGTAATAGCAAGTTAATTGTTTCAGCTATGAAAGGTACTTGTGCCACTCTGTCAGCCACCAACAAGCAGAAGCAGCCCGGGGCTCAAGACACAGAGCAGGCTCACGCAGGGTCGACCCATCTCATGTCACTAGTTCCATTCAGCATGCAACTCTGTCTCCAGCAACTGTCTAGGTAGTTTCCAGCACAGAGAATACTTATTAGCTTTTGGTGGCTGTCAGCCATCTGATCCACTAACTTTTAACGGGGCTCTCTCAGGAGCAGGAAAAAAACAGACACAGCCCAGGCAGCGTACTACCATGGGCTGAGACCACACAGTGGGAGAGATCCACAGGAGTCTTTAGATGTTTGAACATTTATCAGTTGAATTTACAGAGGCAGAGCTGCAGATTATGACTGGTTACTGGAACAGCCTGAGTAGCAGCACATGAACACACAAGGCACTCCATTCCAGGTAATTTGATATTTTCCCCAGGCTTCCAGCTCAATTTGGGTTTCTTTTCTGGTCTTAAAAGCAATGCTTTGTATGCTCACTTGAAGTCTTCTGAAATGAGTTAAGTTCAGGATTTAAAACGAAATGGCACAATCAGGTAACAAATGCCAATGTTGTCAAACCATAGAAAACTCTAAAAAATGTGATTACAACTGGTTATTAACATCTGTAGCTTTAATACATAATTCAATGTGCACTGCTGCTGTGTTGCTAGTAGAAATCCTTCTAGACCTATCAACTCTTGAAATGTACAGGTGGTTAGTCATATCATGAGGGTATCAGAATGTGTCAACAACAGTGACAGATATAACTTGACAAACATAGTATAGAAAACACACGTGCAATCCTGCCAGACTATTTTTACATTGCAGTGAAGGTTTTCTAAAAGGTTTGTTGCACTTTGACAGACAGCATATTCTGAAAGAATCGTTTTAGGACTGAAATCCTCTTTATCAGGTTACAGTTGTGGTTATACTCTTAAGAGACAGGACAGACCTTGTCAGCTATAAAAATAACATGTCTGTGTATATATATGTGGGTTAATAAACAGATAACATAAAAACACCTATTTTTCTCAGATATGATTTAAGAAATGGGTTGGCATTGAATGAAGAGTGCTGTGCAGTACTCACTGGTTATAAAAAGGGGTTGGGCTATGGGTGAGGTTTGGGGTGCAGTTTATTGTCCCATTTTCACTTCATCCAAAGATGGCAACCCTATGCTAAAAGGGAGGGTTTAAACAAATTATCATAACTTACAGTGGTGCATTGAGGGATTTTTAAACTAACAAAAAAAATCATTTAATGGGTTGAATCAAACACTTACTTTTTAAGGATTTAAACTGGTGTTTTATCCAACACATAAACTGTATCAATTATACGGATATAAGTATCTTTTTCATAGAGTGGCCAGATCACTTGCTAATGTACAGCTGAATGCTCACTGTGCTCGCAACTTGGTTAACTGAAACATTTATGGAATGCTAATGGTGTATTATTGGTAGTCTGATGAGGCCAAAAGTATGTCTCATTTGTTTAAAACTTCCCTTCTAGCAAGTGGAACAGACTACCCTATGAGCACTGTACTTTTCTTTATATTTTTTTTGTTGCTATTTTATGTTCCTGTTGCTGCGGCTCCTACCTCTGGAGGGAGCCCCATCTACATCCCCCAGTATCCACCAGCCGGTGCTATACCATACCCCAAGGCTTACTACCCCTGGCAGGGCTAGCTGGGTTCCCCAACCCCCGGCAGAGACTGGATCCAGTGTGGCCAGTGCCGTGGCTAGCCGGGAATGTGACCTGTGATGCGCCCTCCATCATGCACCGCAGCAACTGTTTTCCTCCTCCAATTTCTCCCTGCAGAGATGAGACATGCAATAACACCAGCAGAGGGAGCAAGCATGCACCCGCACACACTCCTCCAGGCATCTGCCCCATCTCCGCCCCCATCTGAAGCATCAGCATGCTGCCCCCAGCCTCTACTACGGGCCAGTCATATGCCGACCACTAGCATCCCCCCTCCCCAGAGAAGGAAAGCAGTCCCTTGGATGCTCAATCCTTCTCCTCCCCTGATGACCCCTGGTGGCCCATGCTCATTCCTGAACACGGGTCACCAATGTAGCATGAGGTAAGGCCTCCAGCGCCTCAGCCCTCAGTGCCACCGGGTTGGCCCAGTGCTGTACTTTTGTATTCATTGTGCTCATTTGTGGCATTTGGGTATGTGGCCTTTTTTGAAACCTCATTTACTAGCACTTTTATTTATTTAGTTATTAAATTTTGTTAACCGGGTAGGCTCACTGAGCCCCAGAGGTCTCTTTTTCAGGGGTGACCTGGGGTTAGTTACATAAAGCTAAGCAAGCACAATCAAATAATACATAGTAGGACATTGCGTACAGAAGGGCTGTGACACTGTACAGTAACCAGTCATACAACACAACAACAGTGGCAACAGTTAGATTTAGGGCAGGTGGAACAATAAAATACACAAGCAATACAGAATAAGGCTAAAGGTACAGGGTTACATTGGGAATGACAGGTTTTCATTAGAGAGGGCAACTATTTACAGGTCAGGTACCCACAGTCTACAGTGGCAGCTAGATGCCAGTAATGGCAGTTAGGTCGCCCATGACCGGGCAACAGGTGGCATGATTTAGCTAGCCTTTTGGACAGACACAGGAGCTGAGGTTTAGGAGGTGAGTACGTAGTCCCATCTGGAAAATCACTAGGGAGGAGGCTTCTTGGAGATGACAGGGGAGCTTGTTCCATAGCGTAGGGGCTATGTGGGCAAAGGATTTACTGCCAGCTGTGGATCTGGACCTGGGGAGTGCAAAGAGAGCGTTACCCAAATTGCAGAGGGGCCTGCTGGGCTGCTTTGGGGCAAGTAGCCCAATTAGTCCTGCAGTGGGATCGTCTGAGACGAGCTTATATGTCCAACTTAACATGGAATACTGGAACCTGAGGTGCAGGGTGGGCCATTTGAGTGCGACTAGGGCTTCAGGCTGGTGGGTCCTCGAATGGGCTTTTGTGGTGAATCATGCTACCTTGTGGTACAATGTCTGTAGTCTGCCATGGTCGAGTTTTCCAATGCTGAGTAGGGTTGGGGCTGAGTAGGTAGGAGGATACTCTGAGCGACTGCCAGTCTTGTCTCAGGTATCATTTGGCTCTAAGATGGCATAGCAGCCCGAGTTTTTGGTGGATGCTTTTTGTCACCAGATCTACATGAGGCTTTAGCGTGAGTCCCTGGTCTAGTGTAAGACCCAGATATCTGAAGGACTGGACCACCTCGATAGTTGTGCCCGCTGAGGTGACCAATGGTAGGAGATGTGCACTTACTAGCACTTAAGAGGACATTATGTCCTTTACTGAATGCATGTGTTGATGTTGGAGTGAGTGGTGGAGTGGAGTGTCTTACTAATGTATTTGTATATATTAAAAGCTACAACATAAAGCTTTTTTTTTTTTTTGCAGTTAATCTTTTTATTTATTAATAAAGTAAATATACAAAGAACAAAAAACATCCTCCAATACATTGCTAAATATATGAGCATAAAGGAAGAACTAAAAACAGCATGTTTCCTGAAACATTGCTCAAATAGTATAACAATAAATGATTAAAGATTAAAATAGGTAATATATACAATGCAATAAGATGAAGTTTAGCATTTTATAATTAAGAGAGAAGGTAAAAAACAAGTAAAATGACATTAGTATTGTATATAGCCATAGTTCTATTTTGCTGTGGTATATGAAATATTACAATGTAACAAACATATATAATGGAGGATAATTATAGAGTAATAAAGGGTCATCTAATAAAGATAGACGTAGAAAAAAGAAATATGGAAAAGAAATAAAAAGAGAAAGAGGAAAAGAGAAATAGAGAAAGTGATAAAGAGAGGAAGAGAAAGGGAAAGAGAGAAGGAAGGGTAAAGAGTAGAGAAAGAAAGAAGTGTGAGACCACTACAGGCTAACTGCTTAGTGTATCAGTGAGAGGAAGAATTATTATGTATACCGAACCATTCATTAGTTATCAGATGAACTGAATGATTCCAGATAGTTAAAAAAGCCCGGCCAACAATTGTTATATATGGTGAGTCGGTCAGAAGATATAAGTGTCGTACGATCGAGAGAGGCATAAAGAGATAGTTATTTAAGAATGTCGGGAAATGAAGAGATTACATTGGATCTCCAATGTGTAAGAATACAGCACTTAACTTGAAGAAACAGTATAGTCAGCCATCTATTCATACAGTGGGATATTTTGTGGGAGCGAAAATTAAAGATACCAAGTATACAGTGTTTGGGATCGAATGCAAAGGGCTGACCAATCACTTTCATTGCAAAATGATGATGCCAGAGTTTTTGAATGAGAGGACAACTCCACAAAATATGTTATCCATAAAACCCATTTTATGTAATATAGCTGGAGTTCTATACCACAAATGAAGAATTTTGGTTTGAATAAGAGAACTACGTTTATCATTAAAAGATTTGTGGCAAGACTGCCAACATCTGTACCATTGCATATAAGTTATATTATAATGTAGTAGCCTACTCCATTTATTTTTTGCATTGATGGATTGATCTGGAAGTGTATCTTTGAAGTCTTTATAGATAACACTGTTTAAATTAGAGGTTATTTTAGTCCATTTAGAGATGTGCTTATTATACAAAGACTGGTTAGAAAAATAGGAGTTGCATGCCGTACAAAGTTGTAAATATTTCCAAAAGTCCTGGTGGGGAAGATTCCATAGAGTATGCAGGTCAGAATAGGATTTTAATTTTAAAACATGGGGTTTAAGTATATCTTTCAAGAAGAAAATACTCTTGTTTTTCCAGGTTCGACAGAAGATTGGATGATTATCCAGAGATATGCCACTGTTTCCCCAAATAGGGGCATAAGCAAGAGGGGTTGGGTTTGATTTTAGAAGTTTATGAGATATTTTCCAGTAAAACGTGGGTGATGCAATAGTGGGGTGAGATTTTAATTTGGGAGGGAAGGGATTGTTAATAAAGGTTGTAGCAACATTACCTGACCATAGGGAGGCTTCCATATTAACCCATAATGGTGATTTGGAATTTGGTTTACTAAACCACTTAATAGTTTGAGCTAATCGAAAGGCCCAATAATAGGCTTGAAACCAAGGAAGTCCAAAATCCCCTCTTGTCCAGTGGGATTGAAGTTTATTACAGCTAAATCTAGGTAGTTTGCCATCCCAAATAAAATTGCCTATGATTTTGTCAATTTTGATGAAAAAACTAGAGGGAAGTATTAACAGAATATTAGAAAGTAGATATAATATTTTAGGGGCTATTGACATTTTAATAGCAGAAATTTTCCCATTAAAAGATAGATTAAGTAGTTTCCATCTGTCAAGTGTGGATTTAATATTAGTTAGTAATGGAGAAAGGTTGGCATCCCATATTTTATCTAGTGTCGGGGTGATCCGAATACCAAGATAAGTGATGTTTTGGGGGGGCCCAATGGAAGCCCAGCGGGGTATTCATAGAGGGTTTACAGAGGTTGTTCAATGGTAGCGTTTCAGACTTATTAAGATTCAGAGCTAGCCCAGAGATCGAAGTGAATTCATTAAGTAGTTGTATTAGAGGCTGTCCAGAGATTTCAAGATTTTCTAAAAGAATAAGAAAGTCATCTGCATAAGAAAGTGAGGTATAATGAGTGTTACCAATAGGAATGCCATGGATTTTACAAGATTGACGAAGAGATGCAGATAGGGGTTCCATGGCAAGTATAAACAAGAAAGGTGATAAGGGGCATCCTTGTCTAGTACCTCTCGCTAGATAAAAGGAGGAGTGAATAGAGTTAGTAAGGACACGAGCAGAGGGGAAGGTGTACAGTAATTGAATCCAAGCACAAAATTTGTTAGTAATGCTGAAATGGGATAATATCTGGTATAAATAATTCCAATTAAGGGAATCAAATGCTTTCTCGAAATTGATGGCAATAGCTGCGGCTGGGGTGTTAAGGGATTTTGCTTTATAGATTAAATTGAATAAAGAACAGAAATGATCAGAGCCAGTTCTATTCTTGATAAATTCTACTTGAGAGGTATGGACACATTTCAGAATTAATGATTCTAAATGAAGGGTTAGCACTTTTGCAAATATTTTCCCATCTGTATTGAGTAGCGATATCGGTCTGTAGCTAGAGGGGGGAAAGAGGGGTCTTTATCTTTTTTTGGTAAAACAGTTATAATAGCTTCAGTCATAGAATGAGGCAGTTTGCCTTTAGAGATTGCTTCCTGAAAAACATTAAAGAGTAAAGGGCAGAGAGTATCGGTTAAGGGTTTATAGAAATCAAAAGGGAAGCCATCACTCCCGGGTGACTTGTCGGATTTTAAGGAGGCTAATGCTGTTTGGATCTCTTGTAAGGTAAGGGGTTCATCCAACATAGCCATATCTTGGTGGGAGAGGTGAGGTAGCTGCAATTTACCCACAAATTGTTGTATTTGGTTGAGTTGTATTAAGTTTTGATGTGAATATAATTTATGGTAGAAGGATTGCATGATGTGGTTGGCTGAAGAGTTATCAGTATGAAATTGGCCTGAGGGGTCTTTCAGGCCAGCAAAATGTCTTTCCATCTGCTGTGATTTGAGCTGGTATGAAAATAACTTACCACATCTGTCACCTTGTTCCCTCTAGCGGTGTTCAAGCCTTAAAAGTGTGAGTTCTGCTTTCCTGGCTATTAATTTGTTGATTTTAATTCTTAATTGTAGGATTTCCTGATGGAGTTATGAGTTATGGTTAGGTTTATTTGTTTTGTAATATAGAATTTCTTTTTCTTTAAGGGATTTTTCTAGATTGGATAGTTGTTGTTCTCTCTGTTTCTTTCTGTGAGCGGCATAACTAATAATTTTACCTCTAATTGTAGCTTTTAATGCTTCCCAGATAGTGCCCTGAGATACATCAGAAGTGTTATTAAAAGAGAGAAAGTCTTGAATTTGGGTTGTAATCCAGGGCATAAATTCTGGGTCCCTCAGTAAAAGTGGATCTACATGCCATGAAGGAGATTTAGTTGAATGTGGACCCCAGAGTAAATGTAAACTTACAGGAGAATGATCTGATATGCTAATCGGGAGAATACTTGTATTAAATATTTTTGGATCCATGACAGGAGTCCGACAGTATTTACTGTCGAATGCCCTGTCAGCGACACTGGCAGGTCGACCACATTCTGCAGTTGGCTGCCGGTTCGCTATCGTTTTCTTTGTTTTCTTGAGAACCGCCCCCAAACCCATGCAGGGAGCTATGCCCTCCGCACCCCTCCACTTACAGATTCTCAACTCCAGTCGGACCTGATTGGGGGGGTTCAGGACCCCTGACAGGCAGCGCCGGGTTCCAGTGGGTCTCCCACCGTGGCTAGGTGCTGTAGTCGCTGTGGGGGACCTTGCTGGTGAAATGTCACTGCGAGGAGGGTAAACAATTATTTTTTTCAGTAATGGGAGGGGATGTGAACCAATAGCCAATTCGACTGTAAGATTTATGTAGTGGGGAGTAGAACGTATAGTAATGCTGTCTAGGACGGTGAAGTCTCCAAATGTCAGAAAGACCCTGATCTTTCATTAACATTGATAAAGCATTGATACTATAGGGTTGAGCATCTTTTGATGAGTTACTTCTGTCTACTTGCACCTCAAGTGCTAGGTTAAAGCCTCCACCCATAAGTATGGGTAAATTGTTGTTATGATTACTCATAATTTGTTGAGCCAAGTTATGGAAAAATTCAGGGGAGTCTGAGTTAGGGGTATAAACATTTACTAACATAAGGAGAACTGCCATATAATTCAATATAGTTATAACTCATCTACCATCTAAATCTGTGATGGTATTAATGGGAAACCAATTGAGGGATTTGTGTATTAAAATTGCAACCCCACTTTTTTTTTTGAAGGAGAGGAGGACACATAGTTCTGGAGACCTTACCTACGTAAGGACGTAGACAGGGTAGAGAAGGTTCAGAGGAGGGCAACAAAGATGGTGCATGGATTGCATCACAAGTCGGTGCATGGATTGCATCACAAGTCCTATGAGGACAGGTGAAGGCACTGAACATGTACTCCCTGGAGGAGAGGAGGGAGAGAGGGGATATGATAGAGACATACAAGTATCTTACAGGGAGGAACAGGGTGCAGGAATGCACTATTTTTAAGCGAAAAAGATGTTCCAGGACTAGAGGGCATGGGATGAAGTTGGAGGAGGGGCGATTCAGAGAAGCGTGAGGAAGAATTTCTTCACAGAGCGGGTGGTGGACAAGTGGAACACCCTGCCAGAGGAAGTGGTGGGGGCTGAAACAATCATGGGATTTAAGAATGCATGGGATAGACATAAAGGAATTCTGGAGGTCAGGGGTAAGGGGCAACAGACTTCCTGGAAAACATAAACTGAACTTACAAACCTAAATGGGCAGACTGGGTGGGCCATAGGCCCTTATCTGCCGACACTGTCTATGTATCTATGTATCTATGCATATACTTGACTGACCCAGTCCCTTTTAGCCAATTGACATCCTCTGGTTCAAGTTTATTTTCTTGTTAGAAAGCAATATGCGTTTTATGTTTTTTAAGATAAGTGAGTATTTGCTTACACTTACAAGGTGAATTGAGTCCCTTAACATTCCATGAATGAAAAATTAAATCACTCATGACAATAGTGGGTATAGTAGGTTACAAATATGAATGAGGGACTCTTCATGAATAAGTTAAAGAATGTCATAGGTGCAAAAGGGATATCCATAAAGTGGACAAATGTGTGCAGGGCTATTAGATTGTATGGTTTCAAAGATTTTAAATGATTATGTTTATCGGGTCTCACTGAAGAATAGTATAAGTGGTATAGTGTAAAGAGTATAAACATTAATACAAACAAAAACTTATATACTACAATAAAGAAAGAAAACTGATTAAAGAACATCTGTGAAATGTAGAGAGATAAGAGTCGGTGAGAGCACCAAGACTCTCTCACTACACTACTAGGCATGCATAGACGTAAATAAAACTTAAGAGAAAGCAACGCGCTGTAATCTTAAGCTACAAACTATATTCGCAATATTAGTAACTCTTAATTATGGCTAGTATTCAGGTAGTAAGAATGAGTCCCTGGGAGGAACCTTCAACATCTTACCAGTTATGTAAAAGAATTATTGAATTATTAATAAATCCCAGACATAATAATATAGCATGACCTGGAACACATAATTACCAACATAGTGCAAAGAGATCTAAATTTGTGTATGCCATAATAGGGCCTACTATTTAACAAACTTGTCCACATAGCTGTATTTATAGCTTGGGATTAAGTAATGTGTGGAGGTTGGTTAAATAATATAAGGATTCAGAAGGAAGATAACCTATTCTATATAATATAGATTACATATAAGGCATCAGTGTGTTATGAGGTTCATATTGGCAAAATAATATTATGCAAGGTAGTGGAATAAGTTTATAAATCGGTATACTGTATATAGTCATCTTGGCATTAATATAGTTATGATGTTAAAGAATGCTTCAGGCTTCAAGGATCTTAGTTTACCATATAAAAATGTCAAGATGCTTGCTTAGAGCACATGACTCGAATATTGCCAAAAAGTGAGTAGTTATTTATTTATAGTGGGGTATCCAGGTCTACTGAAAGGCCTAGCAAGCCCCTACTATGAGAGAATTCACGGAGCTTGATTGAGCTGCAGGATATTGGCTTTGAGTATGAATGTGCTATTAAATTGAATAATGGCAGTGTGACTGTTTTAATAAAATACAGAAGCCTTGAATATTGCCTGCGATGAGGTATTAAAAAAAAAAAGCTAAATAAACTAATATTGAGTAAACATATTCATTTAAACAACTTCCACACTAAAATGATCTATGTGGCAAGCACTTAAATTGTTAACAAGGACAGAAGGCCTGCTAGATAAATATCTGAGAAAGAAAAGAAACTTCGTACAAATATATGTACAGGTTTAGACATCGTGAAAGTGGTGTGAATTTAGGATTGCTGCACGTGTAGCGCTGAATATACTAGCTCAATATCTGGCATTACACCAGCTATGTGAAAAAAGACCTTATCATAACTGTTTCAACAGAGAAGAAAATGTTGTACTTACGTAGGAATTCACAAAACATTAGAATACTGAATGGCTCTTAAGCCTGTTGAGAAATTTTGGAAAGTACTACCCCTGAGCTTGCAACCGCGGTTTACAGCCTTGCGCTATGAGGTTGAAGCAAAATATGGTCTAGATGATCAACTAGACTGATAGGGGTTGAGATTACATTAAATTCAGCCTCTCAAAATGTGAAAAGAGTCAGCGATTATTGTGTTTGTTCAGATTGACAGTAGCAGTAGTTGTTTTTTTCTTCTGCTTCTGCTTCACTTTTCTTTTCTTTTTAAGGGGTTCAGCTGACTTGAAGGGAGAGCTGGTCACCAGTTCAGCCCGTGAAGAGTCAGGAGAGTTGTTAATGGGCAATGCCTCTTTCGGATTTTTAGTGTGTTGCTCCAGATCGTTTTCGCGTAGTTCCTCCTGAGATGAATGCGAGTCTTCCTGTAGAAGGGAGAATTTATTAGAAATGGCCATAGGAGTATAAAAAGTGATGTGTCACTTGGATTGAGAAAGGGGGACTGAAGAGATATCATTCGAGCAGCATGAATGACCGATATGAGGTAAACTGGAGGACCCTTTATCTTTCAGGCGAGCTGAAATATGGAGAGGAGATGCATCTGTAGATGGGGTCGGTACAAATTTCTCTTGCCTTTCGAGACAGAATTCGGCAGAAGGAGCATTGCGGTTCGAATGTAGAGTGCCCAAATCAGAGCGATGGTGAGCCGCAGCGTTACTATCCGGTTGGGTGAGTACAGATTGAGGTGCACCAAGAAATGCCGATAGTGCTTAAGGGGTACAAAAGTCTCTGGTAGACTCTCCACAAAATAGACACATTGTAGCCGGGTATCGTAATGCAAACTTAATGCCCTGCTGATGTAATATAGTTTTGATAGGACTGTACACTTTGCGCTTGTTGGAAAGATCTTTCAAAAAGTCTCTAAAAATTGAGATTTTATGTTCTTGCCACATAAGTGTTCCAACTTGCCTTGCTCTGTGAAGGATTAATTCTGTAAGTGCATAGTTTAGGAATTTAGCAATAATAGGCCGAGATTTCTGGTCTGGGTTAGGCCTCGGACCTAGAGTACGATGAGATCTCTCAGTAATGAAGTCTTGACCAGCTGGTAGTTTGAGCAAAGTAGGAAATACATGCATTAGGCGTGTATTGGTGTTACCGAGCTCTACACCTTCAGGAAAACCCAGGAACCCAAGGTTATTATGTCTGTTTCTATTATCGATATCATCAATTTTGTCTTGTAAGTTTCTAATAACTCTGTCCTGTTCCCTGATAGTAGCTTACAGATCATTGATTGAATTTTCATTTTAGATTGTTTTGTCTCTGTAGCGTTGAGTTTTTGGTCGAGGACTTGCATATTAGTAGCATTCTGCTGTGAAGTTATTTTTAAATCATTTATCTCATTAATTAGCTGCTGAAACATTGGCTCCACGCTGTTAAGGGAGCTATTATGCATAAGTTGGTCGGCCATTGTTGTAGGCCCTCACAGAGAAGCACTGTCGATGCTGCTGTAAGTTCTAGAGGTAGATAACAGTGAAAATACTTTACCAGAGCCGACCTATGCAGAGGGCAAAGTAAGGTCTCAATTGTTCGTGAAGGCTAATTGTCTGGGAGCAGATGGATGGATGATGATAGTTGGTGTTCCCAGGGAGAAGCAAAATTAGGCAGACATCCTCAGCACAGCCAGACCACACACCCCCATAAAGCCTTTTTTGAAATATTAAAAGTATATGTATATTCTTTTAGGTTATTATATAAAAATAAACAGTGAATGAATATGAGACTGTTTTAAAAAGGGGCCATATAACCATGAGTAAAGTGTGTATAATTTAAAAATTATTACATGAATTATACCTAGTGGTTGTAATATAATGGATGTATATTAATTAGCAGTTTTAGGCTATCTCCTGAGCAAGCCTTGAAAGACAGAGGCAAAACATTGAGGAAGATATTGCTTGTCAGAAAATAATGAAAATAAAAGCACTGAAATTTAACAGAAGATACGACTGCTGTTTTTTTAAATTTTAAGTGCTCCCACCCAATATTTTTTCCTTGTTTAGACTGCATTCGGGGTTGAAGCTATCATTCATAATTTTTCATTACCTATGGTATTTGTCTGTTCTCAAAGAATCTGGGGTGGCAGCTATCATATGTAATTTTTCATTACCTGTGATATTTCTCTGTTCTCAGAGAACTCTTTGTTCGGATCCTAGGTGCACTGCTGGTCCACACTGGGGAGTTCGTCATATTCCACACCACAGCAGCAGAGCAAACAGAAACCTGCAGTATTTCTATCAAGCTGTGTACCTTCCAGCTGTACTTGGTGCCATTGACTGCACCCATGTTGCCATCTGGGCACCCACCTGTGATGGGGGGAAGGCCTATGTCAATAGGGAGGGGCAACATTCCATCAACTGCCAGGTGGTGTGCAATGCAACAGTACGTATCATCAATGTCCTGGCATGGTTTTCTGGCAGTGCCAATGACACCTTCATCTGGCACAGCTTCATCCTATACCAGAGGTTTGAAGGTAAGGAACATCCTTAGTGGATACCTCATCAGTGAGTATACCCCAAAGGCATCTCCCCTTCCTCCCATGTTACTGATGATGTCAGGAGTGTTATCTTCAAGGTGGGTTTACTCACCTTTAAGGCCCTACATGGACTCAGCCCCAGCTATCTGTCTGATCTCCTAACACTTGCCACCCCAGTCAGCTCCCTCCCTTCCTCCTCTAGGGGTCTCTTGGTGATTCCCAGGATGAGATGTAAAACTGCCAGTGACAGGGCCTTTAGCATCACTGGCACCATCCTGAGAAATTCGCTTCCTCCAGTCATTAGGGAGGACCCTTCAATGGAGGTGTTTAAGAGCCTCCTTAAGACCCATCTCTTTTCACTGGCCTTCCCAGACATGGTTATCCAATATTTTATTTATTATTTATTTAGGTCCCTTTTTTAGGGGCGTCCTGGAGTTAGTTACATATAATTTTGTACATACAGTCATGTAGTACTATGATATAGAAACTCCTGAAATTAATTTATTACAAACGTTGCAATAATATCTGTTTTATTATTGTTTTATTGTGTTTTAATGCGTATGTATGTTTTTACTCTCTTACATATTTTTTATGTGAGGTACCCAGAGCCTCCAGGAATGGTCTCCATATGGGCCCGAAAGAAATAAACTTTGCCTTGCTTTGCCTTATCAGTAACTCATGTCCTTTACCTACATAGAAGACAGTGCACATCCACTGCATCCCTGGCTTCTAACACCTGTCTTACTGTCTTATGACCTTATGACCACACAGAAGGCTGTAATGATGTCAGAAACCATATTAATTAAATAATAACAATAATGGCAATGAAAAAAAGCCATCCAGTTTGGGGGTGAAATGGGGATTAAAAAAACATATCATCCTGGCAGGGGTGTCAAAGAAGGGAGTAAAAGAACAAGCCATAGTGTTGGGAGGAGGTGTTAAGGGAGAAAACAAAACATTCTATCCTTGTGGGGGGCCTAAAACAACATGCCATCCCAGTGAAAGGTCAAAGGAGCTGAAAAGAAACATGCCATACCTATGGAAGGGGTCAAAGGGGATTACAAAAAACATATCATCCTGCCAGGGATGGGTCAAAAAGAGAAAAAACATGCAATCCTGTAGGGGTTAAATGAGGATTAAAGAAAACATGTCATCCGGCAGAGGGGCAAAGAGGGAGTAAAAACATGCCATCCTGCAAGGGAGTTAAAGAAGGAGAAAAACATGCCATTCTGGCAGCAGGTATTAAAGGAGGATTAAAGAAAACATGCCATCCCAGCGATGGGGGAGGGGGCCAAGGAGATTAAAGGACACATGCCACCCTGTGGGGGGAGGTTCAAAGGGGGAGAAAATAAAATATGCCATCCCAGCAGGGGAGGGGTTAAAGGGCCATTAATGAAAACATTCCATCCTGGTGGGGGGGGGGTCAAAGGGGGAATGAAAGAAAACATGACATACTGGTAAGAGGGTGGTGAAAATGGGTACTGCAAGGTGAGGACATGAAGTGTCTAATGGGGTACAGGGCTGGTGGTCCAATATGCACACTAGATGTGTCCCATACTACCTCTGTGGATATGGACCCTGTGCGAATGCTGTATCCGGGAGTGTAGGGGGGGTTATCTTCCATGCAATGGGGGACAAGCTTGGATATAGCATGATCCACCTAGGGCCACAGCCTCAGGGATACTGATCTCATTGAAGAGCAAGTCATGGCCATGTGTGCATGGTGTCCTGAGCATTCTGGGTGTGCTGGGCATCCTGATGAACCGAGACATCTGCTGTGGGGTGACATTCCCCCTACTGGAATGGCCAGTGCACTGGCTGACACCTGTGGTGCCAGAGACCATGGCTGCAGACTCCAGCACAGTGGCAGACAGCCCATCCATGCCATCTGCAAAGGACTGCCCCCTGCCCTGAAGCTGGCATCCATGCTGGCAGACAGGGACTGCTGTTCACCAAAGACTGCCAATAGCTCCACATGGTGAATCTCTGCACGCTGCTTATTGAGCATGTAGCAGGCATTGTATGCAGACTAGTTTGGCCTGTATGCCTTTCTGTGCCCCCACTGCTGACTGCAGCAGGAGCCTGTGAGCTGCCTCCTGCTGTAGAAGTGGTGTGTCCTAGGGTACATGGTCAGGCAGCACCCTGACCATTGTGTTGCCTGGCTGTTTGTCATGGCCAGTGCTGTGTACTGGTTTATTGGCTGGGGTGGCAATGCAGTGGTTGGGCCATTGGGATTGGCCTGTGGAGCCATGATGTGGCTGGGCCTGTGGCAGAGGTATGGGGAGGCAGAGCATTGGCCATGATAGAAGTGGGGGCCTGGGAAGGCAGGGCGCGGCCCACACCATGTGTGGTGTTCTGGGGTGCAATAGCTGTCGCTGTGCCAAAGGCAGTGGCTGGAGGCAGCACAGTGATGGTTGTGCCGGGGAGGGTGGGCAGGCCCCATCTGTAGGGGGGGTCAACAGGGGCAAGCAACCACTCCTGGTCTGAGCTGGACCCCTCTGTCCTCCACTGCTCAACATATGTCTTGTCATCCTCTTCCTCTTCGCTATCCTGGTCTCTCTCTGCCCCACCATGGGTGTCACTCAGGAGAAGCAGATGGTGGGGTGGGCCCAGTCCATCCTGTGTCACAGTGTCCTCCACCATGGATTGGGATGATGAGAGAAGAGAAGAGAAGACAGCATTGTTGCAGATTAATGTACATACATGTGTTCTGACAATGGCAGCATGGACGCCTAGTGCATTGTGTCTTGCCACCCATGCTGCCCATGCTGTGCAGTGGTCATACACCTCTAGTGCCGTCCATGCCACATACACACCATTAAAAGTGATCACACATGAGAAAACACACATGCAGTGTGGTTGGTGAGTACATAACAGACTGCCACACCAGGATAAATGGATTTCACCATGCAGACTACATCCATTGTGCAACACACCCAACAGTCAAGGCCTGGCTGGGGTTCTGGTGGCATAACTACAGTGTTGATAAGGCAGCCAACAGGGGAAATCAGTAGGGGAGGACACGTGGTGACACACACACACATGCAAATATGCCATGTAAATGTGATACACTAGCACTGTGTGTGCCTCCTAAATACACCTGCATTTATTTCATTTGACAAATGTTGAGAAATGCAAGGAGCTGTAGAGGGTAGAAGGTGACCAGAAACACATGAGCAGGGGAAACATGGCAATATCAAGGCATACTGGTGTGCCGGTCAAACACTGTACACAGGTCCACCATTACAGAGTGCATGCAGCAGTGATGGCCCACAAGCGTGGTGTACAGTGGCCCACACAGGATTCATGCAAAGAGCTATGTTAGAATGTGTACACAGAACACAGATCTGTGCAGTACTTTGAAACATAGACGATGGCAGCAGAAAAAGACCAATGGTCCATTAAGTCTGTCCAAGTTCCCTATAAGCCCTGGAACCTACTTTTCCTCCAGGGTTCTAACCCTCCCTGACCTCTCCACTATTCTCCTCTTTAATTCTGTTGCACCAAGGAACCACTATATCCTCATTCATCCCAACTCTGCTTGAAAGTCCTAATTGTTTTCACACACACCACCTCTGCTGACAGACTGTTCCATGGTTTCCCCACCCTTTCCGTAAAGTATATTTCCTCATGTCCCACCTGAACCTCCCTCCTGTTACTTTCTACTCATATTCACAAGACCACGAGTTAGTGTTCAAGCTAAATTCTGTAGTTCCCCAAAATTCACTTTGTTAATTCCATTTTGTTTGTCCATGTAGCTTTTTCTTCAAAGGGCTGGCAACCAGCAGGCTGTTCAGACCTGTCCTTGCATATCACCTACCATCTCAACTCACCTGCCCCATAGTTTTCCCTCACAGATTGCCCCCCGTGGTGGGCCAGGAAGGGGAGGGCCATCCTTCCCCCACTGGTGGCTCTCAACCAGAACCAGTGGTTGGTGGTCAGGTGGCAGTGTGGGAATGGGGGCAGGTAGACAGGACTTCATTAAGCTGGTGCCCACCCTTTTCCATTTTCTCCCTTGTCCCCAGCTGCAGCAACACATAAGCAAGTGCGCATGGAGGCACACACATACTATGGAACAGAAGCCCCTCCCTTCTAGGTCGCTCATACTCTGGTGCTGCCAGGTGGCAGTGAAGGAGCGAGATGGCATGCCTCTCCCCCCCAGGAGAGAAGAGCTGTCCATCGGACATTCAATCATCATCCCTCCAACTGACCCCTATGGGAAAAGGTAAGGCGCATCTCAGCCCTCTTCTCCACTAGGCCAACTCTGCTAATTCCTTTAAGGAACTTGAAGGTCTCTATCATATCTCCCCTCTCCTTTCTGATCTTCAGTGAGTACATGTTCAGAGCCTTGAGTCGCTCCTTATAGGATCTTCCCTGCTGGCCCTGAATGATTTTTGTTACGCTGTGCTGCACTGTATCTAGCCTCTCCTTATCCTTCCTGAGGAGAGGACTCCAGAACTGGGTGCAGTACTCCCGGTGAGGTGTCACCAGGGATCTATACATGGGAAGTATTACCTCTTTCCTTCTGCTATCAATATTCCTCCTGATATATCCCAGCATCCTATTAGCCTTGCTATAGGCCTTGTTGCACTCACTCAATTGTTTAAGTGAGTTGCTGATAACTCTAAGGTCCCATACTTCAGTCATAGTGCTAAGTCTCACCCCTCCCATCCAGTACTCTGTTTGGGGTTCTTGTTCCCTAGGTACATTACCTTGCACTTTTTGGCATTGAATTTCAACTGCCAAATCCTTGACCACCCCTCTAGCTTTTGCAAGTCTCTCTGCATTTCCCTTTTTTCCTCGTCACTATCCACCCCCCCACAGTGCTTCAAGTCATCTGCAGAGACACAACCTGCCCCAGATTCCCTCTCCAATGTCACTGATGAACATATTGAAGAGGACCGGACCCAGGACCGAACCCTGTGGAACCCTGCTCTTAAACTCCCTTTTCTGATTTAGCTCCATTGACCACAACCCTCTGCTGTCTCCCCTTTATCCAGTTTCCAAATCAGTTTATTATGACTTTAGCCACACCCAGGTCCTCCATCTTCTTCAGCAGTCATCTGTGAGGTACTGAATCGAAAGCCTTACTGATGTTGAAGTACAGCAAATCCACAGCATGCTCCTATCCAACTCCCTTGTCATCCAGTCAAAAAAAACTATCAGGTTAGTCTGACAAGACCTCCCTGCCATGAATCCGTGCTGTTTTCTATCTTGGAGCCCATTGCTCTCCAGGTAGTCAACGAGGTCCTCTTTGACCAGTGACTCCATCGGCTTCCCTGCAATAGAGGTGAGACTCATAAGTCTGTAGTTCCTTGACTGCTCCTCCCCCCATGAAATGGAACTACATCCACTGCCTTCCAATCCTTTGGAACTTTCCCTGTTCTAAGTGAGCTGTTGAATAGACCTACCAGGGGTTCAGCCAGTTCTTCTGCTAATTCCCTTAGTATCCTCAGATGCAACCCATCTGGTCTGGAACCTTATCTGTCTTTAGGGCTGCCAGACCTTTCAAGACCCTTTCAGTAGTATATATTGGCTGCCCCATCTCTGGGACCCACTTGGTGGCTGCTTTGATGTCACTCTCTGGCAAGAACCAACCATCCTACCTAGTTAAAACTAAACAAAACATATGAACATACGAATCTGCCAGTAGAAACAGGCCTTGTGGTCTACCTAGTCTGCTTGAGTGTGCAGCTAGCACCCTTAAACTGCAGCTGCAGTTTAAAGTACCCATTTAGGATGATGACCTTTTGCCATTCTCCTCTATTACCCTACCACCCTCAACTAGTCTTACAATTCCCCCACTTGTCTTTCTTTTTCCCCAATATACCTGAAGAACTGTTTTTCTCCATTATTGACCCCACTGCAGCACACAGCTCTGTGTCTGCTTTTGCCTCCCTAATGGCTGTCTTTGCCGTCATATTTTTCTGGACATATCCTCCCCATTCTGCCTCCCCCCTGCTTTTATTTGTATTGAAGGCCTTCTTCTTGGCCTTCACCACTTCCCTGACCTTTGCTGAGAACCATAATGGTTTCTTAAACCTGTTTTTTTTGTTATGCACATCTCAGATGCCTCAAGAATGGCCCCCTTAATTGTTCCCATCTCTCTTCCACCCCACCTATTTCATCCACCCCAACTAACTTATCCCTGACCAGCTCTCTCAGCCTATCAAAGTCTGCCCTTCTGAATT
Organism: Neoceratodus forsteri; assembly: GCA_016271365.2. NCBI lineage: Eukaryota > Metazoa > Chordata > Ceratodontiformes > Ceratodontidae > Neoceratodus > Neoceratodus forsteri. The sequence goes on along the minus strand of CM028129.1, from coordinate 1,394,213,236 downwards.
CAAGGACTTCAGCTATTTATTTATTTATTGTGATCTTGGATTAACACCTTTGAGAACAAGCACATTACAATAGGTTCCATGTCAGGTAAAACAATAACAGTGACAACAGTTGATTTTACAGGTAAACAGGTAATTGAAAGATTAGACATACAATGCTATACATTATAGAACTGCAGAACAGTAGAAAGAATAACAACAATGCAGGCAATGTACCATATATGCCAATATTTCAAGGAAAGGACAGGGTGAAAAGCAAGGGGTATGTGTGCAGGGTGAGAGATACTACAGTGCAGGGCCTCATCAATAGAGGGTCAGAGGACTGAACAGGTATGTGTGCAGGGTGAAGAGATACTTCAGCTCAAGGGGCCTCATCAATAGAGGTTCAGGGGAGTGAGACTATCTGAGAAATTGTCACAGTGACTGTCAAGGAGGGAGGGAAGTTAGGAGGGTGTGGTAAGGTGTGGACTAGTGAGGAGAGAGGGGGATGGGGGGAGAAATAGCATGATTGTGGAGGAACAGGTGGGGGGTAAGTTGGAGGAGGTGAAGGATTCCAAGGGAGCTCTTGATTGTGGTTTGTTGGACCTGAGGGCTAGTTCAAACCAAACAGAGTTATGGTCGCTGCTCCCCAGCAGTTCCCCCACTCCCATAGCTCCCACCATCTCTAAGCTGGTGGGCTCCTTAACTAGCTGTACCAGTAGACAATCCTGAAAGGTGTCCAGCAATGCTTGATGTCTGGTGCTCTTGGCCACCAGAACATCCCAATCGATGTCTGGCAGGTTCAGATCATCCACTACCACTAATTCCCCCTTTGCTACACCTCTTTCACGTTCTTCCCTGAGCTGTCTGTCCCTTTCCTTCCCTTGTCCCAGAGGCCAATAGATCACCCCCAAGCATGATTTCTTGCCGGAGGCTGCCATGAGCTGCACTCACATTGACTCTGCTTCCCCATTGCTATCCCTGATATACCCATCTTTTGCCACCCTGATGTCATCTTTGACAAAAAGGGCCACTTCTCCCCTATACCTGTTCCTCTATCGCTCCTGAACAGTGAATACCCTGGAAATGTAATTTCCCAGTCATTGTTTTCTGAAGCCTCATTTTTGTGATGGCCACAAGGTCCACCTCAGTGTTTGCCATCATTGCCTGGAGCTCACTGATTTTGTTGCTTAGGCTTTAAGGCATACCCCTTTCCATATGACCCCTGACCCTGCTTCGCTACTGAACTTGTGTTTTCTTTGTCTTCTCCACCCTTTGTTGATGCTTCCTCCCTTTGCAATCCCTTATTCTACTACCCCTTCCCCTGGTCCAGCAATCATTACAGTTCTCTTTGTACCCTCTTTGCTGCTACAGTCCCCCAGATGCAGGAAAGTACTAGCTAGGATCCCCTTCTTCTAACCAGCCACCATAGTTCCCCTAGCTTCCAGTCTCCCCCACATCAATTTAAACATCAGATAAAGATGTCAAACTTCTGCCTCAGCGTGCAGGTCTCCTCTCTCATCAAGCGACATTCATCACTCTTAAAGAGTCTCCTCTTCCAGAAGTCCCCCCAAACCCCCACACAGTGGTACCCCTGTTACTGACACCATCTCTTAAGCTGTCTGTTAAGCTCCAGTATTACGTCAGTCCTTACCCCATCATGCTTCCTCTCTCTGCCCCACACAGGGAGGACTTCAGAAAAGGCTAGGGAGGCTGAATGTGTCTCCAGTCTGTCCCCTAGTCTACAGAAGTTCACCATCTCCACCAACTGGCTCACCAGATGGTCGGTACCCAGGTTTACCAGAACCCCCAGCTCCCTCTACTCCCCCTCCACCATCCTCCCCATCCTGTTTAAATCCCAGATAACTGATGCCCCAGAAGACACCGGACCATCTCCTTCCCATCCAACTCCTTCTCCACCACTGTCTCAACCCCCCTAATCATTGAGTCCCTGACCACTAGAACTTGCCTGGCAGACGTGTTTCCCTTGGTGCCATAGCATTGTCCTGCCCTTTCTCATCAACTGACCCAGAGTCCCCCCTCCACAACAGAGTCAGGCACTTGAACACCCTCTGGGAGTGTGAAGCAATTTGTTGTCTAGATGGTGCTGGGCTGGACAACTTCTTTATGGTTACTCACTCCCCTCCCACTCCCCACCACTCTCCATTCCTCTGGACCAGTGGGTCTCTATGGGAATGGGGTTGTGGAGGGTGGGCTCCTGCTGAGTTGAATGTGCAGCTGAGATATTTTCTGTGCCTATACAGTTTGCTTGTCAAGCTGTGGCACATGTTACCATGCCCCCCCCCCACACACACACAGGCATGCAAAGCACAACATCACTGTTGCATGTGCACACAAAAGCTCAGTGTGGTGGGGCTGACACGCTCACTTAATAGCTGTGTCAGTCCAACTTAGCTGTCACAGCTATCTCCTGGGACACCATCCACCTGGGTATGGTGCACTGTTTCAGCTATCAATTCTTCCTGAGGGGCTAGGGGCACTGTAGTACTGGGCCCACTGCCTGTGGCCTGGCGGATTGCCCTTGTCTTGGTCATCACTTCCTTTGTTCTTCTTTTGAGGTCCCTGACCATCTTCTTTACCTCTTCCTTAGTAGGGCCTCTTCCTCTGACAGCACTGATGGCCTCAGTTATGGTGCCCCAGGCTTGGCTGATTTCAGACTTGGAACCCCCATGTCGGCCGTGCAGGTCCTTATGCTCAACATAGGCCTGGGCCAGGGCCAGCTCCTCCTCACTGGAAAACATTCTCTTTCTCTACTGCTAGGAGTCAGCTATCATGCTTCCTGTTTGAAACAGGGAGGAAAGACAGCACTGAGCATTTACACAGCAGAGCACAAAGCAAAAGTGCAGTGGTGTGCAGGTTCCAGTGCCCCCTGGCCAGGACTCATACATATGAACATATGAAATTTGCCAGCAGATAAATCCTAGTGGTCTATCAAGTTTGCGTGAATGTGCAGCTAGCAGCCCTTATTCTGCAGCTGCCACTCCCTCCCACCCTTGTCCTCCCTTGACCCTTCCCTGTCCCAGCTGCTTTTGAAGCAGTCCACTGTTCTACTTGATACCACTTCCTCCGGTAACACATTCCAACCAGCTACCACCCTTTCTGTAAAAAAGTGTCTCCTCATCTCCCTCCTGAACCTTCCTCCCTACAGCCTCATATCATGGTCTCGGGTGTTCCTCCTCCTCTCCCTTACTTTGAACAGCCCCTCTGTACCTGTCTTGTTTATTCCTTTCATGTACTTGAAGGTTTCAATCATATCCTCCCATCCCTTCTGTCCTCCAGCGAGAGCATGTTCACTCCCTCAGCCTCCTCTTATATAGAAAATCTCCCAGCCTCTTGACCATCCTTGTCACCCTGCGCTGCACCCCCTCCAGTAACTTAATGTCCCTCTTCAGATACGGGTGCCAGTACTGCATGCAGTACTACAGGTGCGGTCTAACTAATGATCTATACAGTGGCAGAATCACCTCCCCCCTCCTCGAGGATATACCCCTTGCAACGCAACCCAGCATTTTGTTGGCCTTTGCAGTTGCCTACCTACATTGTGCTGAGTTGTTCATTGACACTGTAATGAGCACCCCCAGATCCTTCTCCTCCTCTGTCTCGGCTAGCTGCACTTCCCCCAGCTGGTAACTCCTTCGTGTGTTTTTCGCCCCAAAATGCAGTACCTTGCTCTTTTTGGCATTGAACCCCAGTTGCCAGGTGTCTGATCAGGTTTCCAGCTTTACCAGATCATCTTGCAACCCCTGCCATCCCCCTAGGTCATCCACCACTGCTCCTATCTTGGTGTCCAGGTCCAACACACAGCTAGCTACCTACCTATCACTGCACTTGGCCGTGTGCAGATACAGCAATAGTATAGTCTTGATGCAACACATGTCCCTGTTGAAAGCCATTCTACAATACACTTATTTTTAGCCAGCTGCAGTTCCTCTGAGTAATCTGGGTGGTGAACTTTGCTCCGTTTATATGCTTCAGGCACAATTAGGCATGCAAATGAATTAATACAGTCCAATAATTATATGCAAATATGGCTTTTGCCATCAGAATGCAAAATTAGCTCCTTTGCATGCAATATGTGAATATTGCAGGTGAACCCCAAGCACTATTGTATTTGCGCTAGCACTAGCACTATGTCCATATACAGCACAGACATGATGTCACACATCGTGAGTGACACCATTATACAACGTTGTCATGTACACTATGATATAGTGCAATGGCATTGTACATGTGCAATGATAGTCTGCGCATGTGCACCTTTGGCTGTATTCACAAAAGGTGCATAGAGGCTACGCGCCATGCAACCCCAGTGCATAGCCCACCCGTACATGGCTGCACACTCTGCGTCCCCTGTGTGCCATGCCCGAATCCACTACACCCCCCACATGGCTGAAACTCTGGCCGAACACGCAGTTGAGCATGGAGGAGGGCTGGCACAGGGGGGCGTCCGCACATACCGCCATTCATGATAGTGTGGGTGCATTGCATGGGGGGGTGATGGCTATGCCTTCTTCAGGCAGTCGTAAATGTTATGCACCACCCCCAGGATGCTGACGCAGGTCATGACAGTGATGGCGGCGGTCAGCGACCTCCCCACTGAGGCTGCCCCTGCCGTTGGGGTACATTTGGAGGGCTGGGAGCAGTCATCTGGGGGACACCCCCTGAGCAGTCGGTGCATTTGTGCCTGCCACCAACATGGTGCCCCATGGGTGCAGGACAGCCACCAAGAGACCTGGGATGGACAGCTGATTGGCTGCATGCCTGGGTCCGCAGCTCCGCACTGGACCACCCCCGACGTACCTGTGCACTGGGGGGTCAGGCTGGTGTTACAGAATATGGTCAACACTTGGAATTCCTGAGGGTTAGGAGCTGTGCATGGGGATTATGTGCCTTTTGCACATATCTCCACCCACATTCGTGAATAGCCACCCATGAGCATGTGCCATCCCATGCCTATTATGTGTGGATGCCCCCCCACTGGAAGCACACAACATCGGTGCCACACTAATGCCAAAACTTGTTGCACAGACAGAAAGGCCATACCCACAGAGCCAGGAACCTCTCACTAACTTGGTGTGAGGCTGGGACTAGAGACACTGAAACAATGACTGAGAGAGGGAACAGGGCTGTTGTGCAGTGGGATACCAGGTGGTCTGCAACAGAGCTGGTCAAGCTGGTTGACCTGGTTGTGGCTAGGGAGGACCAGTTACTGGGTGAGGGGGCTGAGGCTGACAGGCCCAGGTGCAAGGTGTAGTCCTCTGTGGGTATGCTGCACAGGGGTCTACCAAACCAGTGACCAATGCCGCCACTGCTATAATGACCTCACACGGAGGGAGCCATGCCACCTGCAACAGCTGAGGGTGATGGTGGAGAGTGGCACTGTGCTAAGGCCAGGTGAGTACAGATTACTCTATGTATGGGTTGGGTAGTGTCCTGTGTGCAGTAGTGTTTCCATGCTAATATAGCTCTTGGGTGCTGTCCTTGAGGGAATTTGCACTGTACCTGTGCATCCCTGTTGTGTCCCCTCCACACCATGGGACCTGCTCCACTGTGTAGCTTGGTTTTACCAATGCAAATGTGTTGGACCACTGTTCCAATAGATGTCCCCAATGCCCTGTATATTGCAGGACCTGCCGTGGATCTAATGCATGCACCTGTCATGGCAGCAAGTGTGTGTGCTAACAGAGTGACATGGTTGCAGTGTCAGGGTGGATGATTATGTCATGTAACATGATCTACATGTATGGTGACAGGTGTACCCAATGGCACTTTGGCAGAGGCCACCATCTGTTCCATGTACAATGTCTGTGTTATGCGGCATGGATGCCGGTATGCTCATGCCATGTAATGTATTGTGTACTATTACTGTTTAATTACTGATCCTCATTTTTTACGTCTGGATAACCAGACTTTTAAATTCCCTTACAACGGCCCGGTTGATATTTTGTGTTACATAATCAGTGCCTGTCAATCAAGTTAGCTATGCAATGCTCATTGGCTTGTAGGCTCCGTGTGGGCAGGATGAACATCCCAGAAAACATGGGAGCTCCGATACTCTGTTACCAAGCACGTGTCCTCATCTTTTACCTCACAGTAACATTGTCATGCCAGATACCTTTTTTTTTTATATTTTTCACTATCTATCTGGTTGATCCTGCCTTTATAATGTTAAAAATCATGCCATTCATACCCTTCAAGCGGGGCTCTGACACACTGTGGCTATATCTCCAACAGATGGTGACTAACTGTGTTTCACACAGTAATTAAAATAAAAAAAAGAAGTAAAGAAAAAAACAAATGAGTGTGTGTGTGTGTGTGTATGTGTGTAAAAAATGAGGATCAGTAATTAAATAAAATAAAACATGTGTTGGTGGGTGTAAAACCAGGCTTTTACACACACCCTCCATGTGAGATGCTTTTATAAACCCCGTGGGCTTCACTTTCTGGGTTTATGTAGCATCCCACACCTTGGTTGTGTGTAAAATTCTGGTTACACATACCCACCCATGTATTATTCTATATATATTGCTCAAGGCGTGCCACTCTTTGCCCAGCCAGTGTGTTGGTCTGCACCTATGGCACAATGTCCTCCTGTACAATTGCACAGGTATGCTTCCTATACACCTGCTGTATGAGAACTGGGGCTAGAAGCATCCTACTGCATACTCTGAGGTGTATGTGACCTGTACCTGATGTATATGGGTATGTTGGACAGGGTTAGTGAGGATGGCTGGATATGGATACTACACAGGCTTGCGTACACAGTGCTAGGCCACAGCTACAACAGTGGGATGTAGTATACTGACTTCACCTGGGACATGGCACAACTGTCTGTGCGGGGTGCCACGGCTGTGCACAATGGTAAGATGTGTCCCTGCATGGTCCTGTCCATCCTCACCATACACACGTGGCTGCTGGTGCACAGTAATGGTTTATGGGCATGTGTACTGTTCAGGGTTATGGTACTGTGCCATGTGTTCCCCTGCATGCTATTGATCACATCTCCTTTGTCCTCCTCCACAGACACCAGGGCCCAGCAGGTCCAAGCCAGGGCCATGGAGCAGGAGCAGTACTGCCAAGCCCAGTGGTGGCAAGAGGAGATGTCAGGTCATGATGAGGCCAGGTGTGGCAAGCCCGCAGAGGATGGTCTGCACACATGCATCTGAATAAGTACCCTGCATTGTGTGTTTCGTCCACTGGGTTTCATGTCTGCACTATGTTGCATGCTTCTGTGGTTGGAGACAGATGTCCATGTGTTCCTCGCCAGGTTGCATGCATGCCTCTGGTGGCAACACTTACGCAGTTGTTGTTGGGGACACTCACCCGGCCTTTGGTGTATTGTCCCACCACTGACAATGTGGTGTGTCAGGGTCTGTGCAATCTACTATTGTGCATATCCTTTTAGCAGGCATGCTGCCGTATATGTGTACTGTGTCTTGGCGTGTATTACACCGTGCAGTGGCATGTGTCCTGTGCCACTGAACTGATGAACCAGGGAGTTGACAGTAATGCTCACAGCCCCAGTTGGTATGCCTGTCATTGTTGGTTGGGTTTGTTGTGCCACATGTTCAGGGCTGTATATGTGTATGCTTCTAACTGAGGTAGGCACAGGCCACTGTTGTACCAGTACAACATTGTGACAGGCTGTGTGCCTCATACAGCTCCCGTGGCAGTCTGCCTGCATCAGTGCCATCTCCAGTACCATATGCACTGGGTGTCATGGCATTGCATCTCAACAAAACTGGACTTATGTGGCATAAGGTCAGTGGCAGAGGAAGAACTGCTGAGTTTTGCATGTACCTTGCCATATGTGAGTAACATTGTGATACATAATTGGCAGTGTCTAATGCAAGACAGTGATGTCCAGAGTATAATAATTCCACTGTACATGGGTAGGGCCATACGTACATTTGGACACAACTGGGTCTTTGCAGGGCCACTGTCCTGCTCTGGCTCTGTATGACTGGCAATCCTGCATCAAGGGTATGACCAGCATCTGCTGGGATGGGGGTGCCTCCATGGGACTCAACATCCCAAATCAGTGTTGTGTTAAAGAGGTACAGTGTGTAACAGACCGACCTGCGTACAACACCAATGCACTCACATGTTACCCCAGCAATTGCACATACTGCTGCATGATGGTGCTGTCCGTGTACAGCTGTACTGTGGGTAACACGTGTATATCTGGGTCTGCACCAGCAGCTGACAAGGGTAGCTCGTGGATGTCTATTGTCCTGCATACCTGTGTTGGCCTGTGTTCTACATGGCTGGTGTGCATGGCAGTGTGTGTGTGTGTGTGTGTGTGTGAGTGTGTGTATGTGTGTGTGTGTGTTCGGCTCCATACCACTTGGGCCACTACACAGTCTATCATGCTCTGGCTTGGCACTGATGTTTGTTGTGCTATAGTTCTCTACTGTTCAGATCCACAATGCTCTCTCTGGTATGCCACACACACTACATTGCAGCTACTATGCCATTCAAGCTTGCCACCACTCTCTCTTTGAAGAATTTCCTCCTGGACTCCTTCCGGAACCTTCTTCCCTACAGCTTGCAATTGTGTCTGCTGGTGTTCTTGTTTTTGATGAACTTAAAAAGGTCATGAAAATCAACCGTGTTTATACCTTTGAGGTACCTGAAGATCTCTGTCATATCCCTTTACTACCTTCTACCCTTGAGCAAGTACATGCTAAGATTCTCCAACCTCTGCTGGCTCTGAATCATTTTTGCGGCTCTTTCAGTACCACCTCCAGCTGGTTGATGACATTCTTGTGGTAGGGGCTGCAGTATTGCACACAGTACTCGAGGTGTAGTTGCACCGTTAATCTGTAGGGCAGCAGTATGACTTCTTTCCTTTTGCTGGTGAACCCCCATTTATGCTTCCTAGTATCCTATTTGCTAGCACTGCTGCCCTGGGGTTTCAGATTGCTTGTGATTAAAGTCCTCAGATCTTTCTGTTCCTCAAACACCGTAATGGCCACATCTCCTAGCCTGTACTTGGCCTTGGGGTTCTTGCTCCCTAGGTGCATGACTTTATACTAGTTTTTGTACTGAACCCCAGATGCCTCGCTAACCTAATTCTAACCTCACTAGCTCCTCCTTCAGATCCCTAACCCCCTTCTCCATGCCCACCTGTCCATAGAGCTTTGTGTCATCCACAAAGAGGCAGATTTTGCCCTTTATATTGTCCCCAATGTCATTTATGAACATGTTGAACAGCACTGGACCAAGCACCAAGTACCAACCCCTATGGAATCCTGCTAGTGACTTCCCTCATCTGTATTTGCTCCTCTTCTGTCATCACCCTTTGGGTTCTCCACCTTAGCAAATTTGCCACCCATTTAGCCAACTTGTCACCAGTCTTTAGGTCCGTCAACATCTTGATCAAGCCTTTTAGCGGGACCAAATGAAAGGCCTTGCTGAAATCCAGACACAGTCCATCCAATTCCTGGCCCCTATCCACCGTCTTTATAACGTAGTCAAATAATTGATTGAATTCATTTGGCATGACTTCCCTGCTAGACACCACTGTTGCCTGTTATCCTGGAGTCCATTTGCCTCAAGGAACACAAACAACCATTCCTTGAGAATAGTTTTCATTAGCTTGACAATTATTAATGTCAAACTGCCTGGTCTGTAGTTCCCTGGTTCATCCCTTGCCCTGCTCTTGTGCTACAACAGTGGCCCTCCATTCTCATGGCATCATATCTGTATCTGGGGAGCAGCTGTACAGATCAGTCACAGATCAGTCAGAGGGGCTACAAGAGCTGCTGCCAGTTCTCTCAGCACCCTGGGGTGCATGTCATCTAGCCCAGGGGATTTATCCACTTTGAGGGTTTTCAGCTCCTTGAGGACCTTGTCCTCTATAATCACCTCCTTCCACATCCTAACTCCCCCCTCCCTATCCCAGTCTTTTCCTGTGGAACTGGTCTAGCTTTTTCCTTTGTGACTGTTGAGGAGTAGTCATTCAATACTTCTGCCTTTCTTCTGTTGTCCTCCACTCGCTCAAGCCCCTTTATCAGTTTGACAATGGATTCCATTGTCATTCTTTTTTCCTGGATGACAGAAAAAAGGTCTTTGTCATCTTTCTTGAACCCATCTGCTATCCTCAACTCAGTCCTTGCCTTGGTCTTTCTTACCTCTCTGCTAGCTGTTTTTTAGCTTTTCTAGGTATTTGACCCAGTCCTCCTCTCACTGGGTTTTCCTGTATTTTTTGGAGAAAACCCTTTTCTTACTCACTGCACTGCCAACCTCCCCTGTAAACCAATGATTTCCTGAGCTCATTCTTCTCCTTCTGCTTTAGACATGTTTCAGTGACAGCCTAAAGCCCTAACCCCATCACAAATTATGGATAATTTTTCTTCCACTCTCTTAGGTACCTACTCACAGAACTGTAATCATCAATGGTCTTGGTGAAGCAGCCTTTTACACTCACCAAATCTTAATCACCAATGGAGTTGCTTAAGCAGCCATTCACACTTACATAACTATAATCATAAATGGAGTTGGTGAAGCAGCCTTTTACTTACAGAACCTTAATCATCAATGGAGTTGGTAAAACAGACTTTTACATTTACAAAACCTTCATCATAAATGGAGCTGGTGAACCAGCTTTCTACACTCACAGACCTCTAGTCATCAATGAAGTTTGTAAAACAGCCTTTTATAGTCACAAAGCCTGAGAAACAATAGAAGGCATTAAATTAAGAAAAAGGTTTAAAAATACAAACCACTACTAATGAGACATTTATCTAAAAACTTTATTTTATTTTATAGTGCATGGTAGTGTTGTGTATGGAGATCCATACACTTGAAAAAGTTATTCTGCTGCAGTAGTGATGTAGCTACTAAAGCAGAATGACATTTTATTCTTCTTTAGTAGCTGCATCACAATGCAAGCATCCCCATCAGAGCTGTTCATAGGAAAGCAGGCGGTTGAAGCATCGCGTGCGAGAGCTGGCCGACAGGCAGATGGTGGCGGAGTGCAGGCAGCGGAGTAGAAAAACTGATTGTTTTAAACATAAAAGTAAGTGATTTTGGCTTTTTTTTTTACCATACACTATATAAAATAGTGTATGGTATCCCAAATACACAACAGCGCTCTTCTTACACCTCGTGGTTAGCATGTTGACAAAGGGACTGCCTGAGCTTCACTCGTGAGGTCCTTGTCATCATGGTAACCACTCGATGTAAGAATAGCACTGTTCTGTATGGGCTACCATACGCTATTCTATATATTTTCAGCAAGAGTTATATTGTGCAAAAGATACAAATGATTTTGAACCCCTCCATCACCATGGAAATTGGAAAGATTTGTTCTGCCTTAAGTCCCCTAATCTAAGTAATTTTAAATTTGCATGTAAAGTACCAAACTAAGTTATAAATAAAATCATTTGTCTTTCCCATTTCTTCTAGATCACATACCTCTGGAAAGGGAACTTTTGTTCTGAAATGTTAGCAATTTAATTTTGGAGTGGCAGAAAAAATATGTAGTATATGGTTAGGGCATATTGTGTATGGAAAATTGTGGCTTTTAAAATTTTGTTGTAGGACAGTTCAAAGGTCACTGAAAGTTGTTGTAGTATCGTTCTGATGTCACAACGATATTACAACAACTTAATGCCCTTAACCTGCTACCTGATTGGTGATAACAGTGCTCTATTCTTCACAAAAAAATACTGACTAAAATGGTGGCACCACTTAATGTGTGGTTGGGTGAGTGGTTCATCAAGATAGTTTGGACACAGACTGCCATAGTTGGCTCTGTGTTTCCAAACTATCAATTTGTCAGGTTTTTTTAAATCACTGCTGCTATGAATCTTTAGCAGGTCGGAAGCAGAGCAGGACTGCAGTAAGGAGCAGGAGAATGAACACAAGGTATGAAATCTTGTGAAATTAAACTTTTTAAATTTTAGGGAACCATATACTATATAAAACAGTATATGGGTGACCATACATAACAAGGCTATGTTTCCATCTTGGGGATGTGATGCCATCATACAGACCTCTTGAGCTTTGCTTTCAAGGTCTGTATGACATCATGACATCCCCTAGATGGAAACATAGCCATGTTGTGTATGGTCACCCATGCACTATTCTATATAACAATACTCGCTAGGGCTTGCATCGAGACTCCTGAAGCCACCGAGTTATTTGTTCTCCTCACTCTACACTAGGTGGCTTCATTTACAGAAAAGTAAGAAAAGTACCATTTAGTAATAGAAGCAGCATACTTTTTACACTAAATGTTCCTGTTCCAATATATTTTGTAGGATATTCTTTACAAGAATGAACGTCGCTCGGTCACGCTACGGTACCAGACCCTCCAAGTCACTTGCCCTCAGCTGCAAGTACTTCTATATAAGTCCATGCACCAGCAATTATAAAAAATAAAGAATAGGCAAGTGTGTATTGATCGATTTTTTTTTTTTTTTTTTTTTTTTTTTTTTTTTTTTACAGACCCACGGTGTGTGATGACCACATAAACCTCTCAAGCTTCACTCTCGAGGTTTATGGGTCATCACACACCTCGAATGTGTAAAAAAATCCATAATGCACACTTGCTTATCCATTATTCTATATAACAATACAACACAGTACAGATATTGCACATAAAATGTCATTACAATTCAAAAACACATCCAACTAAAAATGTCATTAAAAAACTCTTTTAATTTAAACATACCATAAGATCTTATTTCCCATACTGAAAAAGAAATTGCATTTCAAATCTTTGCTGCCTGAAGTTTAATGAATTTAGGCCCATTTTAGTATGCACAAAAGGATTGCAAATGATTTTCCCTATTCTGTCAAGAATTAAAGTTATTTTAATAAGGTAACAATCAGATAAACAAGAAGGGATATTTATATATATATTTAACTGATCAATCACCAGTTGAGCAGGTGTCAGTTCTGAATTTTGTTCTGGTGGTAGGCAGCTTAGGCATTGATAATTTTCACAGTGACTGGTTGTGTTTTTAGGCAAGAGAACAAATGTGCCTGTTCGATTAGAAAATATTTTTATTCGCCAATACAACTAATGGAGTATTATCAAGAATTACTGAGCTATAAGGTATTAAACTCTGATTAACAATTGCTATTCGAGCCTCAGACCAGAAACAGCTTGGTACCCTGTAAAGCATTTCTACTCTTTGATTCAAGGTCTTGGTATTACATTCAATGCAATTTCCAAAATTTAAAGAGGCATCTAAATGCACACCTAAATATTTAAATTGTTCCACCACCTCTAAAACTATACCATCACTAGTTTCAGTTTGATGCAAGGAAAAACATTACCAGATAGGCAGTTTTGCTTCCCTTTTCTTAAGTTTTCACAGTAACAAACTTATTCATGAGTACACCTCAAAGTTTCAAAGTCATCATTGCCACCAGGAGTTCGATTCTCAAAGATCGGCACAAGGTGTGCCAATGGCAGTTACACTGATCTCTGTTGCTCCAGGGACCCTGCACCCAATTCTAGAATGGGGGGGTCCCAGTGCCAAACTCTTGTAGCTTGCAGCAAAGTCTCTGGTGCATTAAAGGTATGGCGCACAGAAGGGGAATGCCACAAGCTGCAGGAGAGTTCTGCGGCAATGCCACCTATCAGTAGTGTTGGTGGCAACATGTTGGGGGGGGACTGTTGATGTCCATGTCAATGCCACAAGACAAAGGTGCATGTCAAACCTAGGGTAGGAGGTGATATGTACAGTGGTGGCTGTCATTACTGTGGCCGCATGTCCTGTACCTCAACGATCATGCCAGGCATCCGGCTAGTGCAATCAGCATCTTCTTTCATCAGTTCCACATGGAAACTAACGGTGGATGTTTTATTCTGCCACCCATATAACATGCAAGGCACAGACTGTAAACAGCAGCTTGTTACGATCATTCACCCTGCATAATGGTCTAGTGGACATCCAATGAGGATTTCAGGGGCATTTCATATTGAGCAGATAAGGTGATGTGCTTCTATTTTCAACTATGCCACAGCCGCCGTCACTCTCTGGGGGGGTCTGCAGCTGGGAAACCTATTTGGCGCACAGGGCGTTAGACCAGCTCAGGGCTGGTCTAACTGTGGCCGGTGTTGTGGACATTGGCTTCCTTCCAGAATCCTTCATAAGGGGATATGGTAGCCAATGTTTGGCCCACGGACCCGTGTGCCATGGTGCACCTCAGTGTTTGGCACTAGGCTGGCACAGGCCCTCTCTGGTGCAAGGGTGCCTGACCTTGTTGCAGCTTGCATTTGAGGGTTGGGTTTGGTATAACTCTAGATGCAAGGTGCCCCTTACATCAATACTTTTTGACACAAGCACCTTGTGCAATTATGACCTTTTGAGAATTGAGCCGCAGGTCTTTAAAGGCTTTTAACTGCCGGCACTCTCTCTCTTTCTCTCATACATAGTTTAAAACAGTATTAGAAATTGTAGTTCATATTTTTATTAGAAATAGAAATATGATCTTTTTATTAGAAATAGAAATATAACCAAAAAGCAAACAATGCCACACACCAAAGAGATAAAATACAGAAATGAAAAACAGAAAACATAATAGATTTACATGCAGTATAACCAAAGACATAGGCAAAATATGCTCAAGACAGTTACAGTCAAAACTAATGGATCGATGCATCTTCCAATATAAGGAAGCATTATAAACAGTGGTAGTGGTAAAGCCCTGCAAAAAAAAGGGTCAAGACAAAGATCATGCCACATATCAATCCTTCAGACCTTCTTCACAGTTGGTATGAATTTGAGCAGTGCAAATATGAGAGATTAACGTGTGCCATATATAACAAGAAAATACAGACCTGTAAAACAAACCAAGAAGGGAGGCAGTATAGCGCAGTGGTTTAAGGCTCTGAGCTGTAAATCTGGAGACCTGGGTTTGAATCCCACAGCCCCACTTGCATACTGTGTGACCCTGAGCAAGTCACTTAACTTCCCTGTGCTCCCATGTTGCACCTGTAAACAAGCTTTCAGCTTAGTGTGTCTCACCTGGTTAAACAATTGGAAGAAAAAGAAACAACAATGGAAGGGCTTTAAGGCCAAGGTTCAATGGGCTGAGCAACTACATCACTCCCCCATCAGGCTTAAAGTGCCTCTCATCCTGGGCCCCTCCTGGATTTGTTTTTTCCATTGCAGCTGGAGGCGCTGCTCTCCTCCACCTCTGTGGATGATTTGCTGTTTTCCCCTTGTCTCTGCTGCTGCCTCCAGCTGCCCCTTCATCTGTTCTCTTCCTCCCACAGCTCCTGCTGCTTCTTTCTGTTCACCCCTTCTCCGTTGATGCTTTTGAGCGCCTCACCCTCTGCTTGCCCGTTGCTGTCCCCCTCCCCCCGCAGCTGCAGCTGCTTGTCGGCCTGTTCCTGTTCTTTCCTCCTCCTTGTCTCCTGTTTCCCCTTTGTCTGGATTTCCTTTCCTACTGCTGTCGGTGGGTCTCCTGCTGCTGTCAGTGGGTCACCCCGGTCTGCAGTTTTGTGGCTTGCTCTTCCCTTCTTACTCGCTGCCTTTCTGGACTTCAGTCCCTCTCAGGAACACCATGGTCGGTCTCCACTATCAGCTGCCATTCGGTCTGACTGTCTGTGCTACCTGGGACTGAAACGGGTCCCCTTCACCAGTTCTCTCTCCTGGCCTACCTTGTCTGGTGCTCCTCCTGCATTTCAGCCTCCTGGGGTGTCTCTGATCCTCTGCTTTGTTCCTCTCAGATCCCCCTGCTTGCATCATCTTTTCGTTTGGCTCCTTCTCGGCAGCTGCTTCCTGACCCTTCCCCGCCCAGGTCTTTCACTCCTTGTGCCCACCATTGGCCGTCTGTGCATTTTCTGGCTTGCTGCTCTGTGGGATGGGATGCCTGTGTCTCCATTTCTCCTCCATGGGACATGTCTCAATCAGAGCGCCTCTGTTTTTATTCTACTGCTAACTCACTTCTCGTTCAATGCTTGGGTGACTTTTGTCTGGGCTCCAGCTGACATGCCACTCAGTTCAGTTGCAGGATTACGCTCTAATTGTTATTTCCCAATGTTTTCTTCTACCCTTCATTTTCAGACCTGACATGGCACGCTTTGGTGGCCAGCTCTGATTTGGAGCAGAGCCGTTTACCTTTTCCCTCTTTGTTTGTGTGCTGCTCTGTTCTGTAGCTTGGCAGACTTGTTTTCCACAACAGTGTTTCTTTTTCTGTTCCCCTCTTCTGCATGCTGCAATGAGTGCTCTTTTGCACTACTGTGTCTGTGGTCAACTTTTCCTATGGAAGCAGGTTTTTAGCAGCTACCCTGCTTATTGGCAGTGTCATTAGCTTTGTCTTATTCTCCTTCCAATAACTCTGTTCTGTAGATTTCTACAATGGAGTGTATTTGCTAGTCCTGGATCCTTGCTTGCCTGCCCTTCTGCCATTCTCATCTCATGCTGGCCATCACCGATTAGCTCTACTCACGGCCTGCATTCGATTCTTCTTTTGGGCATACCTATCATGGCCCTATGACACCTCATCGAAACATGGCCATCTCTCATCGACCTATGGCCCTCCAGTTCAGTTATCCTGTAAGTAATGCATGCCTTCTTCTGTGAGTCTGTCTTTCATTCCCCTACTCCTGTCTCTGCTACCTCGTATCGACTCGCTATCCATGTATCAGCTGAGTCTGATGCTACCCTATTGCTCTCTCTACCGTCCTTCATCCTTTCATGCCTCGCTTTCCTGTACCAGTCTCCTTGGCTTCAATCCTTCCTTGTATCTTCCTGTTTTTTACCTTCCTTGTCCTAGCGCTTTTTCTCATCCAACTGACTCCGTCTGACCAGCAGTGGATATTTCTTTTGGGCATACCGTTCATGTCTCATGTGTCACCTCATCGATCCTTGACCCTCCTCCTGCATGTATCAGGTTCTTGACTCTGGCCCTCATTAACCCTTTCTTATCTCATCGAGCCTCCATTCAAAGTTGCATTCCATCATCAGCCATCAAGGATTTACTCCAGTCATGGTTTCCCTCCTCATCGTCCGATTTGCTTGCATTCCATGATACCTCACCTCAACCTGCTAATCTCTTTCAGTCACTCCGTCAGTATGCCTTGGCTGCCTCCCTCTAGCCTGCAATGTCAGTGACCTCATTTTAACTCTATCTCCATTCATGACCATGCCTTCTTGTCCGTCACCCTTTGCTACCAGCTAGCATCTCATCCAATTGCTGCTTGGCTGGCTGCTCCCCACCATAGTTGAAGTTCATGTTCAAGTTCATTTCATGTCTCCTCTTCCTCAGTCTTCTTGTATTTCACTGCTGCACTCTTGCGGTGATCATCATCATCTTCAGTCTGTATTAGGTCGCATGCTCTCTAGTTCCAGAAATGCCTTTTTGGTCTTGGAGTCTACCTCCTTTTGAGGAGCCTCATTACTCTCTTCATCAATCATTCCTTATTATCTCGTACCAGCCATCAAGGATTCACTCCAATCATGGCGTCACTCCATCATCATTGACCTGTGGCTGTCCTTCCACATGTATCGAGTTCATTACTCCAGTCATCATTCACTCATCCGTGCCTCAAGGTTTATCTATTTACATCGCTTACTCAGGCATTCCTATCATTGAATCCTATGCTACCTTATCGGCTACAACATCAGGGTCTTATCGTTCAAATCGCATAATCATGTCTTCTTGGCCTCAGTGTCTACTTACTTGCCTCACACAATCAAGCATACCTATCATTGGACTTTATGCTACCTCATCGACCTGCCGCTCTCCTGCGGTGATCCCCATCAGTACTCATCATTGCCTCATGTTCCTTCTTTGATCTGTGCACAGCCTCATGTTCCCTCTTCGATCTGTGCTTTCTTTTGGGGGATTTCCCTATTCTGTCATCATCCTCCATGCTCATATCACTCTCACTACTGTACTCTTCTCTTTAATGATGTTAATGAACCGTTCTCTTTACCGACTTATGTCCTCAAATCAAATGTCGTCAGCTTGGAAGGAAGGCGACCTAGGCGTTGGATCCCCAGAGGTTTCCTCCTCAAAGGGTTTTTTTCCTGTCCTCCATGCCAGTGGTCATGATATTAGTTAGTGCTTTCTTTGATTAGTTAGTTAGGTTCCGCTGTTGGATGGAGGCGGATGATAGCCCCAGCTTTCCCTTCTCTCCTTAGGAAGTCAGCCCTTATCTTCTCAGCATTAATTCATCATCCTCACCTCTTCGAAGTGCGACACCTTTGGGTATTCTTTTTGGGCTTCTTCCTAATCTACCTTTAGCAGATGCAATCATTCCCACAGCACCTGTAGGGGGGAACCCTCTTCTAGGGTGCCTTGCATTGTACCCCTACAGGGTGGTATATCCCATGGATAGAGAGGTGGAAAGCCATTAAGCAAATCAAGTTACACAAGCTTCATCTCATCTCATCTTATGCAGTTGCATAAGCACATTGAATGGGAGGGCTTTAAGCTCGAGGTTCAATGGGCAGAGTAACAATGTCACTCCCCCAATAGGTTTAAAGCACCTCTCATCCTGGGCCCCTCCTGGATTCATTTTTTCCATTATCCATCATCCACCCCCCCCCAGTGGCTCGTCTTTCTTCCCCATGGGCTTCTTCCTAACCTACCTTTAGCCAACGCAATCATTCCTGCGGCACCTACAGGAGGAGAATCCTCTTCTAGAGTTCCTTGCATCATACCCCTATAGGGTGGTATATCCCATGGATAGAGAGGTGGAAAGCCACAAAGCAAATCAAGTTACACAAGCATCATCTCATCTCTTGTCATCTAGTTGCATAAGCACATTGAACAACAGTATCAACTACTGCTTCTGCTAAAGAAGAACTGCTGCAAATGGCATGGGAGGAACAGATAACTCTTAATTCACTGCTGGCGTTATAGGGGGGCTATGTGCAGCTACCAAGATGGGTGACTGCAGTTCAGGATTATGACAAAGTCTGGACTGCAGAAATGGGCTACAGCATTTGGTAAAGTGTGACATTGTTTTGGCTGCAAAACAGAATAGTTTCTCATAAGTTGCTAATAACCCAACCACCTGGAACCATTCAGTTGGGGATGGATCTCTGGTGGAGCTCCAGTTACTTAGTATTAATGTTTTAGTGACTACTCCCACCACCTTGACCCATTGTGCTTCTGAAAAATGCTTAAGAGTATCATCTAAGCAGCAGCCTAGTGGGAGAAAAGGAGAATTAATCTGAATTTTGGAGTCCAAGATTTCCTCACAAATCTTGATGAGTTCTTACCAGAATGGATTTAGGAGCAGGCATTCCCATAAGATATGGAAGAGGTGTGCAGAAGAATCCCTGCATCTCTAGCAATGGTCATGGCTCATCAGCCCAAGATGCTTGATAACTTGGAGTTTCCTATACCATTGTAGAATGGTTTTGTAAAGGATGAGATGGCTTCTGCCATCTCTACAGGCTTTCTGTCCTCTGAACCAAGCCTGGGACCATTGTGTGTCTGTAATAGTGATTTCCATCTCATCCTGCCATTGAGCTCTTGCTTGATTGGGTTGGGTGTCTTTTAATGCTTGGTATATGCAGCTTACTCGCCCTTTTTGCTTATTCCCCAAATGGATAAGGAGTGGGGGGTGAGTCCTGTCAGGGTACTCCACCTGGGATTTGAACAGATCAAGGGATCACGGTTCTAATCTGAAGATACCTCCAGAAATCAGCTTTGTGAAGCTGAAAATGTGTGGCAAGGGAGGCAAAGGAGTCTATGGTCCCAGTACCAGGCACGTAAAGGTCCTTGATAAAGAGGATACCCTGCAGCTCCCAAAGTTTCCATCTGATCAGGCATCCACCTATCTGTGTGAGGGGGGGTTATCCCATAAAGGAGCACAGTCCAATGGAGTGGAGTTCTCTGATAAATCCAGATGGCACGTAAGTCATTTTGAGGGAAGAATATAGGAGAACAGCAGGCATCTTGTTGCCTAGGATTGCTGACTTGATATGAAGCCACAGGGGGTCGAGCGAGCTTGAGGATGAGAACCACTTGGTCAGGTCAGTTCAAGTTTTCATTGATTGGCAGTATGCTATTACAATTAAATACACTGTGTTACAATCATGTAAATATAATCATCAAATACTTGATTTACATGATTCATAATGCACAATAATAATCTTCATATTGTATCCTAAGTACAAAGATAACAAGATTTACAAATCATATTAAAATACATTTGAAATGTAAGGAATTGATCCCTAGCTGTTATCATTTTTTCCTGTGTTTTACATTTATAGCCATACAGTATTTAGGAATCCAGCCAGTTTGTGCAAAATATACACATCATTTGTGTTAAAGGAAAACGGTACTATATGTTTGGGAGGGAGACCAAGACCACCCAAGATATCCCCTAACCATTGTGTCCTACCCTTAGTATATAGGGGGCACATTAATAAGATATTCATTAGGTCATCTTCCACTTTATTTCCACACTTGCAAAAGGGAGAGACTATTGTAGGTATTTTTTGTTTGTAATGAGTATATTGAGCCTTGTATATTTCCATTCTGACTCTAGTTATTAGTCTCCATAATATAGGGTCATTTAGGTGTACCAAATAGGGTTTTAACCTGAGGATGACTTTCATTTGTTTGTACCATCGAAATAACTTTAATTCAGAAAGGCATATGTTATTATTGGCTATACGCCTTTCTGAAATATTATTGGTTGCTTCCAGCCCAATATCCACAGAATCAGTTTGTGCCTTGCCCCATGGGCCTTGCCCCCTGAGCATTCCCTGCCCGCAGTCACCACCGCAGGAGCTGCTCCCAGCCCAATATCTGTGGAATCAGTTTGTGCCTTGCCTCCGGGGGCATTTCCTGCCTACAGTCGCCACTGCAGGAGCTGCTCCCAGCCTAATATCCATGAAATTAGTTTGTGCCTTTCCCCCTGGGCATTCTCTGGCAGCGATCATCACTGCAGGAGCTGCTCCCAACCCAGTATCATGGAATCAGTTTGTGCCTTGCCCCCTGGGTATTTCCCACCCATGGTTGCCACCGCAGGACTTGCTTCCAGCCCAATATCCATGGAAACAGGTACGCCTTCCAACTGCCAATGGACTCTGCCACCAGTGGTTTCGAATTTTGGTGCCCTTCTTCTTTGTGGACTTTCACTTCACCCCCTGTTCTCAGTGCACAGGGAGGGTTGATTTTACTGCTGTACTGTGCCCATTTAAAGTTCACAAAAACTTATTTTACTATCCTGCAATCTGTTGCTTTGAGTACAGTGCTGCAGTATAATTTGTATTATATTTTATCTAGCACTACCATTGCCGAGTGCTGTTTCCTGGCCACAGCTCACTGTGCACCCATTTTACCAAACTCACTACAGCAGTTTGATCAATTCAAGGCTTGGAAATCCATATCAGTAAGTAATAACAAAAGTGCTCTGGATCCTATCTCAAAGCCTGTCCGTATTTAGAAACAGGTTGAAATCCCCATCCAAAGCTGCTTCAAATTCCTGACCGGACCAAAGCTGTCTCTTACTTTCAGTACTTTTACTCTAAGGGGGCTGTCATTTTAATTTTGAGTACAGTCCCTACTCTGCTACTCTGCTGTGCAGTAATTTAAGGGCCCAGGACTTCAGCTCTACTGAAAATTAATTTTTTCCCAGTCCAAAGCTACTATGAAGCAACAGCATTTCCTCTAATTCCTGACTGAGGCTGCCTCACTGAGCTCTGCTTTGGCTCAGGTATTTTTTACCTACAGGTAACAGGTACAGGATTTAACCTAAGAGCCCTACTGTGCTAGCTATGGAAACTTTGAATTATGGAGCCGGCCTGATTAGTCTTTCCTCTGTATGGGCTACTCTTCCCGACACTGCCATGCAGTGGCTCCCCATCCTCCCCCAGCATACCTACCCTTGGCTAGCTTGCCTTATACAGTTACGGGGATTCATGTGACAAGTGTTGATTTCCCCATGGCAGATTATATTTATCCCCCACCAGAGGGCTCTGCCTATGATTGCTCCTGCTGTCGACCAGCCCCCATAGGTCTCTTTATGAAGCCTTCCCCTGCTCCCTCTGCTGGCAGCCTCTCTGCTGGGCACCCTACTATGGTTCGACTTCTGTATTTCTATTCTTGCCATTGAGCAGAAGTGTCTCATACACTGCTTGCCCTCTGTAGCTCCAGATGATCCTCACCCTCAGCAACATACATAGAAGCGAATTCAAATTGGCTCACTACTTTTTGCTATTTTCTCAAATCTCAAAAAACGGCAACTTGGCCTTTTTAGTCCTTTTTTGTCCTCTTTTTCCCTGTCTCCATTGCTGATATCCCCCCTTACCATCCAGTTCTCTCCTTGCTGCTTCTAGCTGGGGATGTGGAGACCACCCTAGGCCCTCCAGATGTCCCTATAGGCCACTCTCGCACCATGAGGGCCAACTCCCCTGGGCTTTAGATAGTCCACCTAAACATATGTAACCTACCTTCCAAATACCCTGACCTTGAAGCCTGGGTAACCCTTTATAAGCCTCATGTCTTGGGCCTTACTGAGACTTGGCTTAAACCACACATCGCTGATGATAGTAAGTAAGACATAACGTCCGTGCTAAGGGCTTGAAGAAAATCAGTGGGGAAGTTATGAACCACTGGGACCTTGCGAGGGTTCATGGCTCTAATCATGCTTAGAATGTCATCCTGTGTAATCGGAGCATCAAGCATGAGGGACTGTTGAGGAGTAATTTTAGGAATAGGCAAGGTGTCCAGAAAGGATCTGAAGTCCTACCCTTTCGAAGGGTTAGGAGAGATGTATAAGGACTGATAAAAATGTTGCATTTTGTTGTTTATACCATTCAGTGTGTTGTCAAACAGGCCCATGGGATCTAGAAGCCCTCTAATTGTTCTGGTCACTTGCCTATGTTTGAGTCTGTAGGGGAGCAGTTTACCCAATTTCTCACTGCTTTCCCAAAAGGAATGATGGAGCTGCCTAAGGCCAAGTTCTGCTTTCCTGTTTGGATGGTCGTCCAGCTGGGTGCATGCACTAATGAGCTGGGCCAGAGAAGAAATGGAGGGTTTGGGAGAGGCCTCTTTAAATCTCTTCTTCATCTCTTTTATCTCCGATTCTAGCAGTAGCTGTTCAGTTTTTCTGTTTCACCACCTATGGGCAGCAAATGTCATAATGCAGGCCTTCATGCCTTAATGGCTTCCCATAACATGTGATCCACCTTGTCACCCATTTCATTAACAGCCCAATAATGACCGAATTCTTTAAACCATGGAAAGAAGGAGGGGTCCTGTTATAGGAAAGGATCTAGCTTCCATGACCTGGATTTTTCTAGATGTGGGCCCCCAATAAACCCAGTTTCTGGAGGAGTGTGGTCTGATATTATAATTGGATGAATGGAGGCCCCAATAACCTGTGATTTTAGGGAGTGAGATAAAAGTCAAATGTCTATCCTGCTTACTGAACCATAAATCACTGAAAAGCATATATAATCTCACACCCTAGGATGTTGAGCCCACCATGCATTCATCAGCTGGTGAGTCAACATTGGGTCCTCTAATGCTCTAAGAGCTTTGGTGTGTAGGGCTCAGCCTTTCCAGCACTTCTATCTAAAGCAGCATTAAGCATTAAGTTAAAATGTCACCCTACCAAAATAGGCATATGTGAGGTGTTGAGATCCAAAATGTTCTGACATAATAGACAAAAAAAGGCCAAGCTATCATAGTTTGAACCATAAACATTAACTAACAGTAATGGACCCTGTGGGGTAGCTACTATCCCCATAACCAAGCTCCCCTCTTTATCCCTCTTTACATGTGTAAAACACTATCCTATGGATTCATGAATAAGTACAGACACTCCTGTTTTCTTAGAGGGGGCTACACTATGTGCTTCTGCTCCCACCCAGTCACAGCTACGTTTTGCAGCCTCAAGCTAGTTAATTTGGTCTCCTGTAAAAAAGCAATATGAAGCTTAAGTTTTTTGAGATGAGACCAGGCCTTTTTTTCTCTTAATAGGAGAATTTAACCCCCCTACATTCCAAAATACTATAACATAATTCCATAATTCATAAACTTAGAAACAGCAAGGAATATTTTATGCAAAGTAATAACTCCTGAAAAAATCCCCCAGCATATTGTCTGCTCCCTCTCCCCCAACCCAGTAGTGATAACAGAAACAGAAGACATAAACCTGAAAAAGCACTTAGGTAGAGCAGTAGCAGTACATCCAAAAACCCAAACCAACCCATAACAATATAACAACCCTTTCCCTCCCCCCTTCTTTCCAAGTGGCAAGAGGGTTGTCTAAAACACCGAAATAAGTAATTCCAAGGTATCCACAAACCATGCTCGGTGTAGCCAATGCATCTACTCACAAAATTAAACCACCGCTGATACTGGTAAGTATCCACTGTGTGAAAGAGTGAAGTCACCCCTTTTTTTCTCTAGAAAGATAGTGGGTCCTGAATGTACTTCTGTTCTTTGTTGTAACTTTAATGTTTTGTTTGTTGGGCTGGCCATCCACTTTGTTTTTATGTTTATATGTTGTCTTATCACTTGTCTGTCCACTTTTGTCCCTTTCCAGTACATCCCAGTACCACTAATCTGCCTATAAAAAGGCTTGAGATAATAATAAATGGTGAGGATGTCAGGACTGCTCCCCTGTATTGTAAATGCATCATGTTCTCTTTGTTTATGTGCCTGTAGCTTGCTATATGCTCCTTATAATGTTAAATGTGTGTATTCCCTTTTTAAAATAATATGGAGCTGTTTGTGCTCCACAGGCTTTCCCTCTGTTAAAATGCCTGCTTATATTCTGGTTTGTGAGGGTTTTATGAAGAAATTGCTGTCCGTGAAATATATTGCAGGGCGCTGCTTTAAATGACCCGTTTAAGCCCTGCTTTGCCTTGTGTACCTCCGTGGGCTTGTTTGCACTCAGCAAGGTTTAAAAATCATGTTGAAAACCTCCTGGTTCTCTTCCCTGTCCCCCGTTTTGCCCTTCTGGCAGGAGCTCTTGACAAATGCATTTTTTTTAATGTAATTATGCCGCTGAGCTCCTGCACGACTGTGCGAATGACGGCGCGGTAATTTCAGACCGGCTCAATGTGTGCATGATCTGTGAAGGATTTAGCCTTCTAGTTCTGCCCCAAGTTAATTTTTCTGTCTAAAAATTACTGTTTTCAAGTCTACATACCCTCCAGTGCTGAACTGGAGCACTTTTGGGCTGTTTCTAAGCTTTTTATAAAATGAGGGATTTCTTGCTTCTTACAGCATTTCAGAGCCTTGGATTCCATCCTCCTTCTGCTGCACCACTTCTCTAAGAGCTGGCTGGCCACAATCTGAATCCTTTTATGCTGCTGCTGGAAAGGGTAGTGCTTCCTGAGGCCAAAAACAATGTTTAAAACTCCTAAAAAGAGTGTAATTCACTTCTATGACTGTATATATGTTGTTATACTGATTTAAAGGTATATTGCTGCTGTAAATAAAATAATCTCATTGTAAATAAAGACATAATGTTTAAAGTAAGGTACAGGGGTGGAGCTAGGTAGTCACCTAACCCCCTGCATTGTATATCACCTGAGCACCTAGAACAGGTAGTCAGATAGGATGGAGAGGCAGAGTCCATAAGGACAGAGCATCTAATGAGAGGAGATCATCAGATGGGATGTGATGTTGTAAACATCCTTAAAGCTAACAATTCGTAGCCTTATTTTATGTTGTTTTACTTCTCTTTTATTTTTGCCATTATCAGTTCGCTTTACAATTTCTGTAAATTAATATCTTTACTTTGCTGCATTTATGCCTCGATGGTCCATTTTTACCTACAGCCTGCAACAGATGGTGTTAGCAGTGGGATGTTACGGTGAATTTGCTCTCAAATTCTAAGTGGACCCCACATGCAAGAAGAGGCAGCAGCTTGGACTGGTGTGGCTACAAGGTCCATTGTACAAGAGTTTCAGTTGCCATTGCTGACAGGAGTGGACCCTGTGGTATGGAGGAAGATGGCAAGAAGAGGAGTAATGATGGAGGACCTGCCAGTGGAGGACAAGAAGCCAGTGGAAGGGGCCCAGGCAGCTGAGCCAGAAGTGGAGGATCCACCTGAAGATCCCCAGGATTTGCTCCACTGGCTATGTATCCAGCAGTTGGAATTGGACAGAGAGAGAGAGAGAGAGAGAGAGAGAGAGAGAGAGAGAGAGAGGAGAAAACCAAGCCTGATGGTAGAAAACCAGGCAAGATGGGTGGATATCCTGCGAGTGATTCAGTCCATGGGTACCAGCAGACCTCCTCCCTCACCTGTGAATGTACAAAAGGACATTAAATTGGTAAAACTCTCTACCTCAGATGACATTGAAGCATTTTTATTGACTTTCAAGAGGGTGGCAACTGCTTGTGCCTGGCCTAGGGAGCAATGGGTAATTCGGTTGGCCCTCTACTTAACTGGTAAGGCCCAGCTTGCATATAGTCATGTAGAGATTATGCATGCTAATAACTATGATTGTGTGAAGCAAGCCATTTTTAAGAGGTATGATATTAGTACTGAAACATATAGGCAATGTTTCCGGTCTTTCAAGTTCCACAGTACAGACAATCCCCAAGATGCTTATACCCAGTTAAAAGACTTGTGCAATAAATGGCTGCAACCAAACACATGGACAGTCACACAGATACTGGAAGTCATTATTCTGGAGCAATTTATAAGAATTTTTCCTCACGACGTCCAACTGTTGGTAAAGGAGCACCACCCTGAATCAGCAGAGGTGGCCATAAGGTTGGTGGAGGACTATATTGCAGCAAGGCCTCAAAGACACCGACCTATGGGAAGCTCCATAACACATCAGCCCATGGTAAGACAGTCTTCATTTACACCTAGTGCACAGAATAGTAATACCCCTCGGACCAAACAGAACATTAAAGCTGGGAAGGGGTATAATCCAGACACTGTGTGTCATAGTTGCAGTGGGAGAGGGCACATAGCAAGATTCTACCCCCCAAAAAAAGTTGATGATGCACACTTAGCCCTTGCTAACTGGGGACATTATCTGGTACCAGTTTGGGTCAGGAAGAAAGTGGTATCAGGACTTATACACTCTGGAAGCAAGCAGACTTTGATCCATGCTTCCCTGCTAGTTACCCGCCCAAACTCAAAGGGACTGACTACTGGTGTCACGTGTATACATGGAGATATATATCAGTATCCATTGAAAGAGGTAGTGGTAGAGGTAGATGGGCACACCCAGAAGATGAAGGTGTGTGTATGGTGCCCCATCTCCCTGTTCCAGTTGTTATTGGCCATGACTTTCCCAATTTTGAGACTTTGTTAGTCACCAATCTCAGTGCTGTTACCACCAGAGCACAGGCCAATCAAGAAGAGA
This sequence comes from Neoceratodus forsteri, assembly GCA_016271365.2. Classification (NCBI taxonomy): domain Eukaryota; kingdom Metazoa; phylum Chordata; order Ceratodontiformes; family Ceratodontidae; genus Neoceratodus; species Neoceratodus forsteri. Next base: position 1,394,185,961 of record CM028129.1, on the reverse strand, counting down.
TTCTGGGACAGACATTTCCCTTTGATGAAGACCTTTATGAGACTGTCGGTAAAGATAGGAAACCAAAGGTCCAGAAGAGAAAAGATAAATAATTGTGGACTTGCAAACATAGGACAAATGCTGTACAGGACTTTAAATGTGACTCTATGCCTGATAAAATACATACCTTTGATAGTTCTGAGTTCAAAGAAGCTCAAAAGAATGATGAATCACTAAAACCATTCTTTTTACAGGTTGGAAAAACTGATGAGTCAAAAAGTCTTATTTTTAAAATCATAAATGATCTATTACACAGGGTATGTACAAATGCTCAAACTGGGGAGATAGTAGAGCAACTAATGGTGCCCCAGTCATATAGAACTCAGCTATTGGGCATAGCCCATGATATCCCAATGGCTGGACATTTGGGTAGGGACTGAACTTTGAGTTGCCTTTTAAACCAATTTTTCTGGCCTGGCATTCATGAGCAGGTGACAGAGTACTGCAAAAGCTGCAAGGAATGCCAAAAGGTGACTAAAATTGGTTGTAAAGATAAAGTCCCCCTGCTACCCTTGCCATTGGTAACCACCCCTTTTGAGAGAATAGCAATGGACATTGTTGGTCCTTTGCCAAAGAATTTGAAAGGGAATAGATTTATTCTAGTAGTGGTGGATTATGCTACAAAATATCCTGAGGCTATACCTTTGAGGACTGTCACAGCTCCCAAAATAGCTGATGAGCTGGTGAAAATCTTTAGTCAGGTAGGCATACCCAGGGAAATCTTACTGGACAGAGGTCCAAATTTCTGTTCAGTACTGCTTAAGCATCTGTACCAAGCTTTGGATATTGAAGCGCTGTTTACTACACCCTACCATCCCCTAACAGATGGGTTGGTAGAGCGTTTTAACCAGATAATGAAGCTGATGCTGAAAAAATTTGTGGTGGATGAAGGAAACAAATGGGACATCTACCTCCCTTACCTTATGTTCGCATACAGAGAAGTCCCACAAGCTTCTACAGGCTTTTCACCTTTTGAGTTATTACATGGACATAACCTAAGGGGGCCACTTGATGTTATTAAAGAGGAGTGGGAAGACAATAAGCAAACCAAATGATTCTACCCCTACAATACTGGCAGAAACTGCACCAGTGTTTGATGACTTATGTTCAAAAAGTCCATAGTGCCAACCTCCAACAACAGGTAAAACAGAAAGAGTACTATGATAACGGGACTGGGCATAAGGAATTTAATGAAGAGGACAAGGTATTGCTGTTGTTACCATCTTCTGAACACAAACTGCTAATGAAGTGGCAAGGCCCTTATGTGGTTACCCAAAGAACTGGTCCTGTAACTTATGACATTGAATTACCTGATAAAAAGAACAAAAAACTCATAAACCATACCAATCTGTTAAAGTTTTGGGTAGAAAGACCATCCCCTTTATCAAGTTATGTCCTCCCTGAGTCTGATAACGAGCTAGATATAGTGTACCAGCGTCTAGAGGGCATAGGGAAGGTTACTGACTTGCAGATCAACCCTGATTTAGCTGAAGACCAGAGAAATGACTTAGAGAAGGTACTGTCTAAGTTTAAAGATACCTTTACGGGTACACTGGGGAAGATAAAAAAAAACTAGCCACCATATAAGGGTAACAGAAAAGCAACCCCTGAGACAGAAGCCATATAGACTTTCTGAGAGGGTGAGAAAGGGTGTAATCCAAGAAGTCAAAAAGATGCAAGAAATGGGAATAATTGAACCATCACATAGTGAATGGTGCTTCCCTATGGTTGTGGTTGGAAAAAAGGAAGGGGACATACGTATATGTTTAGACTTTAGGAGGCTGAGCGCAGTGTATCAATTTGACAGCTACCCTATGCCACACATTGATGATATCCTTGATCATTTAAGGTAGTGCCAGTTACATTAGTACCCTAGATCTAACAAAAGGGTACTGGCAGATACCTTTGGATCCTGCAGACAAGGAGAAAACTGCATTTAGCACTTCTGTAGGTCTATTTCACTTCACAGTCATGCCATTTGGTTTGCATGGTGCCCCTGCAACTTTTCAGAGGGTGATGGACACCTTATTAACCCCTCACACAGCTTACAGTGCTGCCTACCTAGACAATGTTATTATCTTCAGTCCCTCTTGGAAGGAGCACATAAAACATCTGTCAGAGGTATTGGCTACAATCACTGAAGCCGGCTTAACCAAAAATCCCAAGAAGTGTGCTATAGCGATGCAGGAGACAAAATATCTCAGATTCCAAATTGGTAATGGATGTATAAAGCCAGAAATCAACAAGGTAGCTGCAGTAGCAAACAGCCCTAGACCCCTTACCAGGAAAGATGTGTGTTCTTTTCTAGGACTTGCTGGCTACTACCGGTGGTTCATACCAAATTTCTCCACTCTAGCTGGTCCATTAATTGACCTAACAAAGAAAAGGGAATCCGGAGAAGGTCAAGTGGTCAGATGAGTGTGAGGATGCCTTTCAGTCCATTAAGGCCAAATTGTGTTCTTCTCCTGTTCTAAAGACTCCTGATTTTTCACAGCCTTTTATTCTACAAACAAACACATCCAGTTATGGAATAGGGGCTGGGCTAACACAGATCCTGGATGGAGAAGAGCATCCTATCATTTATATAAGCAGGAAACTGCATGAGAGGGGGGAAACTCATTATTCTGTTTTAGAGAAAGAGTGTCTGGCCATTAAATGGGCCATAGAAGCTGCCCAATTTTACTTATGGGGCAAAGAGTTTGAGTTGTGTACTGACCACAACCCACTGTGCTGGTTGCACATAATGAAAGACAGGAACCCTCACATTATGCAGTGGTATTTTCTCTGCAGCCCTATAGGTTCACTATAAAACACCTGACAGGTACGGCACACTGTAATGCCGATTTCATGTCCAGATATGGAATGGAAGATGTACGTGCTTGTCTTCAGACCTTGGAGTAATGACTGTAATGGTCTATGGAGGAAGTAATCCTTCATAGTTATTTTGTAATGTATTAAGAGGGACCCCGAAGTGGAGCCTTAGGCGAGGGTGGGCTCTGGCTCCATCTCTCCTTGTGAGAGATCTGATGACAAGTACACTGTAAAGACTTATTTGTGAACCAAAGCTGCTAGTTTGGTTTTAGGTGGGGAGGGATGTGAAAGAGTGAAGTCACCCCTTTATTCTCTAGGAAGATAGTGGTTCCTGGATGTATTTCTGTTCTTTGTCGTAACTGTAATAGTTTGTTTGTTGGGCTGGTAACCCACTTTGTTTATATGTTGTCTTGTCACTTGTCCATCCTCTTTTGTCCCTTTCCAGTACATCCCAGTACCACTAATCTGCCTATAAAAAGGCTTGTGATAATAATAAATGGTGAGGATGTCAGGACTGCTCCCCGTATTGTAAATGCATCCTGTCCTCTTTGTTTATGTGCCTGGAGCTTGCTGCATGCTCCTTATAATGCAAAATGTGTGTATTCCCTTTTTAAAATAATATATGGAGCTGTTTGTGCTCCACAGGCTTTCCCCCTGTTAAGATGCCTGCTTATATTCTGGTCTGTGAGGGTTTTATGGAGAAATAGCCCTCCGTGAAATATATTGCAGGGTGCTGCTTTAAATGCCCTGTTTAAGCCCTTTTTTGTCTGCTGTGCTTCTGTGGGCTTGTTTGCGCCCTGCAAGGTTTAAAAATCATGTCGAGAACCTCCTGGTTCTCTTTCCTGTCCCCTGTTTTGCCATTCTGGCAGGAGCTCTTGAAAAATGCGTTTTTTTTTATGTAATTATGCCGCTGAGCTCCTGCATGACTGTGCAAATGTGAGCGCCGGTAATTTCAGAGCCACTCGAACGTGTGCACAATCTTGAAGGAATTTAGCTTTCTAATTCTGCCCCGAGTGAAGTTTTCTGCCTAAAAATGACTGTTTTTAAGTCTATATACCCTCCGGCGCTGAATTAGAGCACTTTTGGGTGGTTTCTAAGCATTTTATAAAACAAGGTATTTCTTGCTTCTTACAGCATTTCAGAGCCTTGGAGTCCATCCTCCTTCTGCTGCAGCACTTCTCTTAAGAGCTGTTCAGCCCCAATCTGAATCTTTTCATGCTGCTGCTGGAAGGGGTGGTGCTTCCTGAGGCCAGAAACAATGCTTAACATTTCTAAAAAGAGCGTAATTCATTTCTATGACTGTATATATGTTGTTATACTGATTTAAAGGTATATTACTGCTGTAAATAAAATCTCATTGTAAATAAAGACATGGGGTGGGATATTCAGACTGCGCCATGCTGTGGCACAAGCCTGGGTGCAGCGCAACTGGGATGTGTCAGGGCGTAGACAGGGTGATATTCAACGGTGAGGCACCATGGCTCAGCACCATTGAATATTGCTCTGTGGCCACCCGCATTGTGCATGGTGCAGTGGCACTGCACCAGCACAAATGGCCAGAGAGGGCAGCACAAGTGCCGTTGCGCTAGGCGCATCATCCGTGATATTCAAAAGTGCACATGCAAATGGGGCCATAATGCATGCAAGGCACAAATGGGGCCAACTGCATGTCATTATGGCCCCATTTGCTTGCAGGTGCGCCCATCCCTGGTGACTTGCCACTGGCGCTCTGCCAGACTGCAGCCGTCGGGGACTGACACCCCCTATACAAGCGGCAAAGTGTCCCACAGCTGATCGCGGGCATAAGTATAGATATATGAAACTCCTATATCCCTGGTGGTCCAGTGGACCGCTCACAGTCCGATCGTGGGCAGATGTCTAAAACAAGATTAGAGTCCATCCCTGGTGGTCAGTGCTACCCCTCTCCCACCCTCCCACTGAACCCCACCACCCCACTCCCCAGTAGCGGCGGTGGGTGGCAGCTCCCCAGTTACAAGCGCCCAGTCGCCTGCCGACTGACTGCACCAAGTACAGCTGTATGCCATTGGTCCCTAGTAGGCCAATGGGCGTGCAGACTCAGCACCATATTACATAGTCCAGATATGAATGAATCCATTCACATATCGGGACTGTATGCTAGTACAGTAGCTGCATGCCCATTGGCCCACGCTGAGATCAATGACCGACAGCTGTACTAGTACGCAGTCAGTCGGTGTGGCAGTGTCCAGGCAGCTGCGGGTGGGGGAGCCGCCACCCACCGTGAACTGGGGGAGGTGTGGGACCCAGTGGGAGGGTTGGGGAGGGGGTACCACTGGACCACCAGATGGGATCTGATCTTGTTTTAGACATCTGCCCATGATCAGGCTGTGAGCAGTGCACTGGACCATCAGGGATATAGGAGTTACATATATCTATACTTATGCCCACTATCGGGCTGCGAGTGGTCCACTGGACCACCAGGGATGTAGGAGTTACATATTTCTAAACTTATGCCCATGATCGGGCATGGGGAGCGCTACCAGACGGACGGTGCTGCCAGAGCTTGGGTGGCCACCCACAGCTGGCAGCTGCCGTGTTGTTGCTGTGTTGCGCCCTGCAATAAGGCAGCTCACCTGTGGGTGGCCAGCTGTTGCTCCTTTATTTTTTGGAACAACTGCATGTGGCACATGTAGGGGTTGCACCTGCATGGGCTCCACACATCCAAGGCTGAATATCGGGATGTGCATACCCCCCACTTGCACTGCATACATTACTGATGCGCCCCGGCGCATCGGGATTTGTGCCATGCACTTTCCCCTTTTGAATATTGTGCTGGGACACATCAGTGGGTTGTGCATGGTGCAACTGTGTTGTGCCATGTGCAACCCTTCTGAATATCCCACCCATAATGTTTAAAGTAAGGTACAGGGGTGGAGCTAGGTAGTCATCTGACCCCCTGCATTGTGTATAACCTGAGCACCTAGAACAGGTAGTCAGATAGGATGGAGAGGTAGAGCCAGTAAGGACAGAGCATCCGATGAGAGGAGATCATCAGATGGGATGTGATGTTGTAAACATCCTTAAAGCTAGCGATTCCTAGCCTTATTTTATGTTGTTTTACTCCACCTTTATTTTTGCCATTATCAGTTCGCTTTATAACTTCTATAAATAAATATCTTTATTTTGCTGCATGTATGCCTCGGTGGTCCATTTTTTACCTATAGCCTGCGACACACTGTCATTAGCAGTAGCAAAAAACTGGCTAACTAAACATTGTAGTGAGGGAAAAGGCAACCCAACTGACCCCTTTTTCTAAGCCATGTCAACACTCTAGGGGGAGCCATATAAGAGGGGAGCACCATGAAACAGATAGTGCCCCCAGTCTGGATATTCCACGAGGAGCATACAGGTGGGATGTCAGACACCTCCTCACATGGGGTAGCAGAGCTACAATACCTGTGGATCCCCCTTAAAACCAAAATGTTCCCAAAGACTGTACTAAATATAACAGGCAAGTATAAGAAGGAGTGAGCAAGGGGGGACCTTTAGCCTGAGAACTGTGAACAGCAGAGAAGGGGAACCCTGAGAGCAGCTCCTTAAACTTGGTCGCATCCTGTGGCTGATAGAGGTCCTGGAACCCTTTCCATGCTCCAAGTAAGTCACTGTATAAGGCCTTACAAAGCTTGCAGTGTGGGAGGAGCTAAGCATGCAGTCTGCAGAGAGTAGGGAATGATCATATCATATTTCATCCTCTCCCCCAACTTTTCAGATGTAAGCATCAAAACTCACTTATGCGTCCCAATAAAATTATTCTGTATATTAGATTTATATGAGAATTGAAACCTCTGTGTAGGTGAAAAACCTGACCTGCCCACAGGCCCAGCAACAACCACTGCCATTACTTTCACCCTGTGTAATGATTGAAGCAGTGGTGTGGACAACTATATGAGGCAGCAACACCGGGTCGAAGCATACATACGGTGGCTGAAGCTAGTTCCCAGGATGAAATGCACTATAAGTGTAAAACCCAAATGTCTAACAGACAAATGCAAATATACTGCACTAGTAAGCTTAAAAGAGACATAGCCTCTTTAACTCCAGCTGTACTCCCTTATCCCTATCCCCCAGCGATGCCACTTTAAAGAGAAGAAGGAGAAGACTTAATTGGTGTGATGTCTGGATTGGCCTAAATCGTCTCCTCTCTGGTGGTGTACACCTAAAGCATGAGGGAGAGGCTGTGGGACTACTGAAACAACATAGATGGGCTGAGGATAACACATGCATCAAGGAAAAGCGAGGCAGCTTAAAACAAATCCAGAGGATCCAGTATATAGCGGCCCAGTCTATGAGGAGCACCACTTGCTCACATGCGCAGAGTTCTGGTTTCACTTCTCAAACTAGAATTAACCTAGAAATTAGCCATCATTTTTACAAACCATGTAGATAGTGGGCATCAGAACAGGTAGGAGAACTAAACAATAGTGTTTTTCTACATGGCACCAAAATCGACAAACTCATTCATGCATGAGTTTAACTTCCCACAGTGCCATTCTGTCTGTCGGGGACATGGTGTTTGGAGCAGACAGTGAATTTCAGTCAGGTAGGGATGATGGAAAGTCTGATTACTACAAGAAATATATTTTATAAGTTACAAGAACAGTCTGTTGTAACTGCCTATGAGCCACTACTGAGTTCAGCTTATAAGGGCACTAACGATGACAATACTAACAGTGTCCAGTATCAGCAGCTCGCACTGTGATCCCCCCCCACACACACTTTTGCATAGAATCACGTACCCACAACAGATTATTTAGCCGCTGCAGTTATTTTATGTTATTGCTAACAGGGTGTCTTGTGTGGGGAAAGGAGGACAATGCAGGAAAGGTTTTGCATTTTTCAGTAGCAAAAACACTGCCCTTTCAATATAAAACACTGTATGAATCAGCTGAAGTGAGCGGCCAGGCAGCTGAACAGCGAGGACAAGAGCAACAGGGCTAAAGCGAGGGTACAAAACACATCAAAATGCAGAAAAATGGGAGCACCTCTGGCAAAAACAACACATGCACACAACCTTTGAGGTACAGTATTTTATAAACTGGTAGCAAGAATTTAATGTTGGACCATCGAGGAAGGTGCTCTGTAAGGTTAGAAAAATATCTAGCATTAAGAAAGAGCACTATAAAGGACTACGCCAAGTGAGGCGGGGGGAGAAGAATGCTGATGAGCCAAACATCATCTCTCTTGTTTATATCTAGCATCAAGAAAGAGCACTATAAAGGACTATGCCAAGTGAGGCGGGGGGAGAAGAATGCTGATCAGCCAAACATCTTCTCTCTTGTCTATTTCTTACGTTAATACGTATGAATGCTGAGACAGAATGTCTTCTGTCAAAGAACTTATTACAATACCTATCATATTTAAAAAAAAAAATGTGGTCAAGCATGTTACCCGTGGAGAGATCTTAATAAACTATTGTTTTTTAAAGACCTGTTTTAGATCCAAAAATTATTCATCATTGTTACCACAGATGCTAGATTTATTTATGACAGTTGCAATGGAAATTATTTAAAAACCCAAGCATTTTGCTAGTTAGGTTTTTCAACTGTTTTTGTTCTTCAAAAAGTTATTTTTAGAATGAAGTGAAACTAAAGAATCTCATGATCCCCGAAGTACGGATGGCCACAGGTGAGGGTATGCATCTCTCTCTCCTTGACTACTGCTCTGCTATCTGCTCCCAAACCTCTAATCACAATCTCTCTAGGCTTAAATCAACATGCAATAGCATCTGTAGGTTTGTCTCATTGACCCCTTACACCACCCATCGCTGTTCCGTCTACCAGATGTAGGGCTGGCTCCTCCTGCAGGCCCATTGTGATTACCTTCCAGGCTGCCTTGTAGAAAAGTCTCTTTGGGATAAGAATAACTTCCCACTAACAGTACTCCTCCATCCCAAACCTGGCACCAGTAACCTCAGGTCCCCTCACACTGACTCCTCAAATAACCCCAGGCGGCCACCTGCATGGGTCAAAAAGGCATTCTCCACTGCTGCCCCTAGGCTCTGGAACAGACTGCCAGACCCCCCCCACTTTCCACTCCCTTGACACTACCACCCTCTTCAAATCATACATAGTGCCCTTTTAATCACCTCACCATGCAGATGCTCTAATGGTTAGGGGTTGAGGGACTTTCTTAAGTCTGGCCTCTAAACTCACATCCAGCAGTATAGTAGCATCTTCTGTTCACTAAACTTGTGGTTTGTATCTTGTAATAAATTGTCACCTATTGTCTTTATGTTCATCATATCTTTAAGCTGATATTCCTGTAATTTGCCGCCATGTATGTAACTGATTGGGTGACCAAACAGTATCATCCGATGCGATGTTGGTGACTGGACCACATTAGGAGAGGCCTGTGAATTGCATTCACTTACTTAGGTGATGTGTCTAGTCTTCCACAATGCTTATTATGACCAACTGGCAGTAGGCATAAAGTACACTGCCACACCCATTTATAAAAACCTGTTACCAGGGGGTCAGCAGGAATAAACTTTAGTACTTGTACCTTTTTACAAGGCTAGGTGCAAGCTAATGTTTTACTTTGTCGCCCTACTCTCTAGTAAAGTACTTCAATATATACAAAAACATGAATGTTGTGTTTGCTTTACAGTCAGTCCAGATCAGTAGTGGCTGAAAACCATTCTCACCAGATAGCTCTTTGGCCAGGTGTCCATTAAAAGATCACCAACTCATTTTGCACCTTTTGTGGCAATTCCACATAAGCGGCAAAGGACTGAAAAGGTATAGAATCCTAGCTATCTGCTCCACTATGTGGCAGCCCTTCCAGGACAAGGAAGAAGCACATTGGTGTGGCACTGTAGGGAGGCTTGCTCTATGATTGCTCTATTGCAAGTGCTGTACATATCATGTGGATAAACTGTTTCCATCTCCAGGGCTGTTGATCTGATACCTTTCTTGGGCACTCAGAAGTTCACTACCAAAATAAAAAAATTGCTGGAGGTCTTGTTGGGTAACCAGTTATTCTCCAGATTCCCATAGAAGTACATTACATTGAGGAAGGGGCGTCCATAGCCCTGCACTGTCAGGATATACATTGGGTTCAGCAAGGGTTTCTGATTCATAGAGCAGTGAATCTCTGCTCACATTCAGTGTCATCTCTATTAATGTGCACTGTCACACAGACTTGTAGGTCTGAAATATGATTGCTGGAGCCAGCAGGAAGGTATAATGGTGAGTAAAAAAAAAAACTCATTGACTCATGCCTGGGACTGTGTTATGGCCCTGATAATATAGAAGAGTCTTTTAGAAATCTGCTGTCAGGCAAACGATCTTCCTCCTCAGAAACCTGCTGTCAAACAAACGATCTTCCTCCCTCCAAATTGTGATGTAACAGTGACTCTCAGTGGCCAAAAAGGAGGAATAGCAAGCGGCCATTGCAATACATTTTCCAACCTCATTTAAAGAAGTAAAATAAGGGAAGAGAAGGGAATTCGGGTTCAAATAATGCCTTTCATACACATTGGGCTCAACTGTCAACAGGGTCGGACTGGGGTATAGGGTGCCCACCTGGAAAGTGGATACAGGGGTCCACCTAGAAAATCAATGGGGGAGGGCCCAGGTTGACACACTCGTGTCAGTATTTCCCTTAAGTCTGATACACTAGCTTTGCGCTTGCATCTTACATTTATATATATACAGTCCAAAATACTCAACTTTATTAGAGAAAAAAGGTGATAAATGCAAATATTTTCAGAGTATAGGAAGTGAGTAGGTACCCAATGGGGGCCTGGAAATGTCCAGGTATCCTGGGGGACCAGTCTGACTCTGACTGTCAAAGACTCAAATACCCTACAAAAAGAATTTACAAAAATGTTGGTCAGGTGTGTGTGTGTGTGTGCGCAATGCGGGATTTTTAAAGAATTTGAAGAACTTGGAATTGTGCTGTAGATGGCTTTCACATTTACCATCTGCATATATTGTTGATCATTTACAGAATAATTGCCCTAAAAGTTGTCATAAACTGCTGAGAACCATCACACCTATGACAGTTTATTAAAGGCAAGTGACAGAAAAACTGCACCTGTAAAACCACAAACCCTGCACAAATTCAACAACTTCTAGTAGATTTCAGGCCACTGAAGAGTCAGTCCATTGTTATATCTAAGAGCATTTTGCAGGCTATGAGCAATTCCAACAGCCATTATGAATTCCATATGTTGGTGTTAATCACATGCACTAGGTATGCTGAGTTAAAATGTTTCTAGACATCATAGATCTAGCACATTTTTAATTATAACAAGGCTGCTTTGACAGCCAGAAGTGAAGGTGATAAAAATCAGCTTCAAGAAAGTTATATAATTTATCCTTTCTGTGTGATGCTGAATATTTGACCTTTTACTCTAAAAAGCAGATGTAAATGGAAAACTATACCTGCTAGACATGGACAGGGTTCTGTCTTCCAACACCACTGGTCAGGGTGTTACAGAATATAACAGCCAGCAACACTGATCTATAAAAAAATTAATCATGACAGCCCAATGACACGTAAGGTACTGTATTTGTGGCTTAACAGTGATAGGAAACAGATATTACACCTTTAGATGCCCTCCAGTTGTCTGTTTAGTGGCTACCCAACATTTTGATATGTTCTTTACCTTTTTTTGCCTTTGTAACTACCCTGAATCCTTCTCCTCAGCAGTTGCTACTGTCTCTTTTCCTATTGCCTGAACATCCTATGACATCAATATCACAACTACAGGACATTCAGATGAATAGCATGGAATGGTGTTATTGATGTCACAGAATATCTTAGAAATATGAAAAGAAAGGGCAATACCTGGTAAGGAGAGTGGAACTCTATGCAGATCAGACTGCATCCCAAAGCTAAATTATTTATTTAAAGGTCCAAGCATATCAGCTTACATAACTGGCATGGAAAGGAAGATAGAAGGACAGTTAACTATGTAAAAATAATTTTCTATCTCCTTTATTGCACAAGATGTCTGGGAGTTGTCTTAACTGGTAGTGTCTTGTGTATATAACATTTCATAGTCTGTCAGACATATTTATATTTTCTACAATGATCATTGTTGTTTTTGAGAATATCATCAAATAACTAGAGGTGGGAAATTCTGTGACACAGATTGGCATTAAAATAAATTACTTGTACCTTTTAGAAACAATGATAGTCACTGATAAATTAGAAAGAAAATATTTATTGTCTACAAAATGTACATGATATTCAAGCAACTAATAATGAAATACTTAACACACTAGAGAAATAAATATAAAATACTTGGGGCCAGATATTCAAAACTTTGTGCCCGGGCAAAAAACGTTTGCGCAGGTTTAGCGTGGGATTAGCATGGGTCTGCTATATTCAAAAGGCCAAATAGCGAGGGCAAACTGCATTAGCACCAGGCAAAATCATAATGTATGCAAGGGGCAAACTGACATGAATACAGGCGCAATGCTATATTCAGCGATTAGTGCCGCGCAAAGTGGTTTTGCGCAACTTAGCATGACACTTAGAATGGTGCACATTACCTCCCAGGAAAAGCTTGTCTTACCCCTGGGCAATCAGCTTTGCATGATACTATGGCTTTGCACGGTGTTTGCGTGGGTTTTGCACAACCGTAACAAATAAATATTACACATAGACAAAGCCAAACATAGAGGAGAGGCATGCTGCTAACTAATGGCATCACTGATGCCATCATCTGCTACCAGTCCCAGCCATGCCAGGCAGTAAGTGGACAGCATGGCAGTGTGGCCATACAGCACACACCTGCAGACCACACTTCTGTGGACACCAACAGATGCCAGCACACACATGCAGCATTGTGGGCATGGAGGATGTTGAGGGGAAAGTGTATGGGTGGCCAGGCTGTGCCACAGACCAGGTGTGGCCACAAGGCTGGGAAACAGCATGCAGTGCACATGGGCCAGTACTGGGCATACCCCAACACCAGTGTGCCTTTCTGATAATATATGCCCCCCCTGGCCACATACCGCACAGCTGTACATCTGCCACAGCACACAAAGCTGGACATGTATATGTCACTGTGAGCATCCCATGCCAGAGGTGCAGCATCTGTGGGTCACACAACAGTGTAACAGTAATGTCCACTGTCAGTAAACACCTGCAGGTTGGACCTCTCACTGTGTATAGTGCAGTCATCATCACTGCCCTACACACCATAGGCATTACTGTGTCCACACACTACTGGTCCCCTTGCTACTGTAGTGTCTGCTGTGCACTGTAGCATGACCTACAGAGTGACAGTTGCATGCAGCACCACCACCATCTGTGTCTATGCTGTGTTGTCCCAGTACAGCTGCAGGCAGCAGCACATGTGGAAGTAGTGTTCAAAACTGTATAATATTCCCCAAGCTGTTTTCGCAGCGCTAACACGTTTGCGCGGGTTTAGCGCAGGGCTAGACCATTAGCCCGGTGCAAACAGCTTGCAAATCAAGGCATAATGAGATGCTAATCTGGATGTTTGCCCAGAGACTACGTAAGTAGGCTCATTTGCATGTCACTTTTGAATATGGCAAAGTTTAGCACCAGGCAAATGTGTTTGCACGACTACATGGTTTAGCCCTGCGTAAACCTGTGCAATATGTTATGCTGGGTGCAAACAGTTTGGAGAATATTTTACAGTTTTGAACACTGTAGTTTCACATATGCTGCTGCCTGCAGCTGTACTGGGTCCACACATTTGCTGGCACACACATTGGCTACACAGTTCACCTCTACCTACCTTCACATTGCTGTGCACTGTTTTGCTGTTGTGGTTTGCACTTCCTAGTTACCATATTCAGAGCTGTCTTATTCCAGGGCTAAGTTTGCCCTGCGCTCCCAGCCCAGTTTGCCCTGCCTCATTTCCATGCTATATTCAGAAGTTGTTTGCCCTGGGCTATTCCTTTTGAATACGGCTTGCTTTGTGCTCTGAGCTAAGTTTGCCCGCTGGGCAGTACTAATTTAGCCCTGGTGCAAAGTTTTGAATATCTGGCCCTTGAAATGATAAGAATACAAAAACAAACAAAAAAAAAACCTTACTGAACTGCATTTGAAAATGTTACCCCAAAGGTTGTTTTTTTTAAAGAAGGAACTTAGCATATACAGCTTCATTGTCTCCTAACAGCTTCATTATCTCCCAAAATATCAGACAGTAAATTGGCAAAAGTCCTCTCTTTGATGCAGGATAGAACAGGGATCACTAGGCACTGTCCTTTTTTTTGTGTTATAAATATTTTTATTGATTTGATTTAGATATACCATGTACATATAATATTTCATTTAATCACATATGGTTAAATATCAACCCTCCCTCCCACCCAAACTGTTAATAAAGTGTAGCACTATACATATAGAAGTACTACGTGAAGGACTTTGTGTTTCAATAACAGCTTCTCCTCAGGTAAATAAAGAGATATGGTAATTGCAGTTTCTTAGTTAGTAATCCTTATACAATATAATTATAAACACCACTTATTTACATTCAGATCTTTTCTTGTAATAGGGCTTTCTGCATTTGCTCCCAAATTTGACTGTATTTCCCCAGATTATGTAAGCAATAATACCCAACAGGGTGGGCAGTATTGTGCTATACCAAACAACCCAGGGGCATAATGAGGCCTGTCGCTGCAGGCGGGAGGCCTTATAGCCCCCTAGAAGATCCAGTATAGCACAATACCACCCACCCTGGAGGGTATTATTGCACTTAGAAAATGGGCTTGTGTATAAATTTTAAATATGTAATAAAATAGCACAAGAAATCACTTTCAGAAGGAATACAAAGACTAAAAAACATAAGGCTGGCGAAAAGCGTGTACCATCAGAACCTGCTAAAGAACTCAGCCCATGACCCCCGTAAATTTTGGGGGCACATAAAAACATTCCTGGGGACACCTCAATCAGTTACACCATCTGACATGGTTATAGATGGTGCCCATTGCAACAACCCCATCACCATTGCAAACGCCTTTAACAGTCTGTTCTCTGACCTCTCCCTCTATACTAGAGCTATGCCACCAGCTGCCTCCACTGATGACTCCCTGCCGCCTACAGACTCTGCCACCCGTGCCAGTACCTCAAATCCTATACCACACCTCCTCTACTTTAAAGCTATTACCAGCTCTCAGGTCCTGAACCATTTAAAAAAACTGTCAGACTACACCAGTCCCGGCTCCGACCAACTTGAACCTCGCCTTTTAAAACTAGCCGCGCATTTCATCTCCAGACCTCTTGCAAGAATTTTCACCTTGTCTCTCTCCAGCGGCATAGTCCCTGATCTTTGGAAAATGGCTAGGATCTCCCCCATCTTTAAAAAAGGGAACAAAAGAGATATCTCCAATTACAGGCCTATTGCCATTCTATCCCCACTCTGCAAAATCCTAGAGAAACTGGTTGCCATGCAACTCCAGGATTTCCTCGACACTACCAAGCAGCTCAATGATGCACAGCATGGATTCAGAAAAAATCATAGTACCACAACAGCGCTAACTAAATTCACCACCGACATCCTCACTGGTATGGATCATGGCATGCTTACAGGGGCTTAGACCACCCCCTGCTTCTATCCTCCCTGAGGGATATAGGCTGCTCCTTCCCTGCACTGGAATGGTTCAGAAGCTACCTGGCTAACAGGTCCCAGGCTGTCAAATTCAACTCAGCCATCTCCTCCACTGTGGTTACGAACATTGGAGTGCCCCAAGGCTCCATTCTGGGTCCTCTTCTATTCTCTATTTTCATTAACAAACTCCCAGACGCTTTACCTGCCTGTTCCTCGCTCCTCTACGCTGATGACTTAGTTATCTATACCAGTTCGCCCAATGTTGAGTGTATTAATACCTTGCTTAATAGAGCCTACTCCAGTGTCCAGAGCTGGTTAAGCACCCACCGCCTTGTTCTGAATTCCGCCAAAACAAATGCCATGCTACTTGGGACCATGCAAAAGATCCGAAGGTGCCCCACTCCCCTAAGCATCCTTGACTCTAATGGAAATCCTCTGCAGACAGTTACCTCCTTTCGCTACCTGGGAATCCTACTTGATCAATCGCTTGACTTAAGCCTCCATATCCAAGCTACCTGCAAAAACGTTAACTGTAAGCTAGGGGCGGCCTACAGAACAAGCTGTATGCTCACCTCCTCCGCCAGGCTTGCCATAGCCAGGGGGATCCTGCTACCAACACTTACTTACTGTGCACCTATACTTTCCTCTGCTCACAAATCTGCACTGCACAGATGGGATGTTACTTACAATAACATATGCAGATATGCCTCACAATCCCCATGACTGCTTCATCACTGCCAGCTATATGAGGACCTTGGGTGGCTCTCCCCCCTGGCCATCAGGAGCTACTTTCTGGCCTGCCTAAATGACTCCATACTGAGGCAAAGTCAGCCGGCCGCACTGGCGAAGCTCCTTCTCCCAGTGATCCCAAACCGCCCGCTCAGATCTGCAGATAAAGACCTGCTGGAAACTCCTCGCTGCTGCACAAATAAAGGAACGGGCTCCTTCCAATATGCAGCCCCAAAGCTATGGAATCAGCTCCCTCTTGACCTCAGGCAAGCACCCTCGCACCCCTCTTTCAAACGTGGGTTGAAGCATCACCTGGCCACCTCAGATCCATGCACCTGCTTTGATCCTACCTGATCCCTCAAACTCCCCCAGCTGCTACTCTCCTCTCCCCTGCTACTGGTCTTTTTGCTACCCTCCTTTTGCTCTCTCTCCCCTGTTCTCAACCCCTCACCTACTATCATGTACAGTTTTTATTTATGTCTTGCACTTATCTGCTACTACCTACAGGACTACTGTATTATGTATTTCTTTCTGTCCTCCATTGCCGTTTTGACGCCTGTGGACAGCGTCCACCACCGGGCCCTTATGCCCAAGTCACGG
Organism: Neoceratodus forsteri; assembly: GCA_016271365.2. Lineage (NCBI taxonomy): Eukaryota > Metazoa > Chordata > Ceratodontiformes > Ceratodontidae > Neoceratodus > Neoceratodus forsteri. Next base: position 1,394,169,208 of record CM028129.1, on the reverse strand, counting down.
AACCATAAGCCCAGCTGCACCTATCTGCCTCCTACTGCTAAAGCCGTATCCGGTCTCCTTTTCCTCCCCACCTCCACTCCCCCTTCTGCATCTCTTTGGCTCCCCCTTCCTCCCTCCCCCCTCCCTCCCTCCGTCTCATCTCAAGCGCCACCTGTGCATGCCCAGGAGGGGAGAACCACGAGCTCGGCCATGCACCAGACCTTTGTCCCGCCAAAGGCGTAGCACCAGGGTCCTTTTCCTAGCCTGCCAGGGCCAGGGGCACCCACTGTCGGACCCCTAGTGCCGCCGAGACCCTCCGTGTTGCCTGCCCAGGAACCGCTGGAGGTGCCGCCAGCCCTGCTGCACCTGCCCAAAGTCCCACGCTTAGCCCTCTCATGAAGAATGTTGACAGGGGTCCACAGAGAGTCGTGATGCCCAGAAGGAGAGAACCACGAGCTCGGCCTCACCCCAGACCGTTGTCCCGCTAAAGGCGTAAGCCACCAGGTCCTTTTCTTGCCCGCCTCCTTTTCCTAGCCCTCCCTCCCCTCCGTGTTTTATCAACGCCAGCTGTGCACTGCTCCAACCTAATCCCAGGTGGATGTTGTAAATCCCGACCTCCACCTTCCCTTTCTTTTGGCTTCCATTTGCTATCGGATGTTCTTGGCCAGGGACTGCCGCAGGCCCTCTTGCCCAGCCTCGGAACCACGGTCCTGGCTGCTTATACACGCCACCCACCACCAAAGCTGTATACCCGACGCTTTTTTTTCTGCTGCTCAGATGGCTGCTCCCTTGCACGCCCCAGTATAACCTTATGCAGTCCCTCTGGACCCGTGCCCCTTTTCTACCCCTCACCTGAACCTATATCCCCCTGTTAACACCTCCTTGCTCTTGACCTGATGGTCTCTACTGAGTTTAGCCCTTATCATGTTAGTCTAGCTGGTACTGCCTCTTTATGTCCTAAATGTATGATTGTAATTGTATGGTTGCTGCCTCAAATTGTATTGCTGTTTCTCCTGTGATATGATGTATTGTACTCTCCCGGGCCGTGCCTGAAAATAGTCACCTGCTGGCTAGCGCACCTACCCGGTTAACAAAAACTAAATAAATAAAATAAATAAAAAAAGAGTGTCTTTTTGGTTAAATAATCCCTCCTGTTTATATGCTGTTCCCTCTCCTGTAACCCCCCCCCCACAGTGGTCACAGAGCCATTCTCATCTGCTAACAACCCCAGCAGGTTCAGAAGAAGACAGAAGTTGTTGTAACACCCCACCCTCAGCAGTCTCTTGCTATCAGTTCTACTGTTCTGTTCCCTTTCTTCAAAACTTTTTTTGTTCTTGGGAGATGTGGCTGTGAGGCACAACCTTGCCATGCAAAACCAGGAAGGGGAGACCCACAAATAGGATCACAGACAGCAGCACTCCAAATTACTTTATTTTTCCAAAACTCGGCAGCACTCTTAGTTGTTTTTGTATTTGCATGATAACTACATCTGTGGGAGACAGCTCATTTTGCTGCAGCTTGTTCGGTCTGTCTTTGTAGGTTGATTGGCTTCAGGGCCATGTGCTGGTGTTCTCTTCCTCCTGGTCATTTTACCCCATTTCCTGATCACTGCCTTGCTATATTAAAACAAAAATAGGCACTGTTCAGCACTCTTCTCTTGATCGGTGCTAGTAACTACAGAGAAGTCCCTTGCTCACGATTACAAGTGGGACTTAATGCTGACTGGAGCAGTAACCGTTGGGACCACGAGAGCTGGCTGGATGAGGTGCACAACAGCGAGCTCAGCTGTTGGAGAGCCATGCTGCCAGCAATTATGGCAGCAACATGGGACATTAAGGTACATTAGAAAAAAAAGTGAAATTAGCGCAGGGGGAGGTTGATGTGTGGTTTGGGGCAGATGGCACTTAACTAGGGAGCATTGGGGTGCAGTAGTACCTCTCTCTAACTGAGAGAAAAAAATGGTGGCTCCAGTAAATTGAACATTTTAATGGCATAGTGATTTTCCCAGGTAATCAGGCAGCTAGAGACTGGGGCTCATTATTTCCCAGTCTCTGTTGACTGATACCGGACTGGGTAGTTTGCAACATTAGCCAGTCAAGAATGCTCCCATCCCATTTTCTAATATTACATAAGTAATGCAATTTCTCGTATCTTATCATTTCTAACACTAGATTTTTCCAGACAGCCATTTCAAGAATCTGTGTACTTTTCCATAATCATGTAATATATCTTTTAGCATTCATATGAGCTATATGTAAAAATGTATATAATCACTCTTTAAGTAATTGGTTGTAATGCTGGCAGACCTGATTCCAGAACCACTCCAACTGACACAAGGTGCTTGCTCCAGACAACAATGATGCAATATGCACCTTGCATCACAAATTGTGACAATCCCTATTCCAGAACATGGTCTGCACTGGATAGCGATGCCGCTGTGGCAAAGGGTCACTGGGCCACCATTGTGACCTACATCAGGGTATGCCTGGTCTCAAGGGGGCTTGCACCATGGTGGGTTGGCAACATCCCCTTCATTGGAATTCCAAAAGACCTGCCATGGCCATAGTTAGGGGGTCATATTAGACAAGCCAGGAGGTGGTCTGCACCCCTTTTGGCATGGCCCCTTGAGGTGGGGAGCTGGTGGGGGGCTCCGTATGTAGGGTCTGGGGGAAGAAGGGACAGGGGAGTACTTTAGAGGTGTTGGGGAGCAACTGGGTACTCCAGAGGGTGATCGGGCACCCGGTGGGGGTGCCATTCTTATACAGCACAGCAGACAGCATTACATGACTGGTGCTAACAAGGGCACCCCCGCTGGGTGCCCGATCATCCCCTAAGCATACCCACCTGCTTCCTAACATCCCCATGGGATCCCCTGTGCCACTTCTGCCCCAGAAGCCCTCCTGGCATTGGTTTCTGTCTTGAACCTGGTGGGGGGGAAGATCCAGCCAGCAGGTCCTGCAGCTGCACCTAGCATTCTGCACTAGCCTGCCTTGGTGGCAATTCCCAGGTGTTTAGTGCAGGGACCCCCAATATTATAGAATCAGGTGCACGATCACTGATGCATTGGGAGTGTGCCGCAGCCCTAGATCACTGGAAAATTGTGGCAATCTAAGGTCTCTTTCAAAATCAGGCCCCATGTATTTAGCATACAAAGTTCTGGTTCAAATATCAGTTTGATCCCAACAATAGTATTAACAGTTATCAAAACCTGGGCCCAAAATGTCCTAATTTTAGGACATAACACTAATACATGAACTGGATTACCAATTTCTCTGCATCCTCTACAACAGTAAGGAGATATTTAACCACTAAATGTATTCAGTAGATATGGTGAATAGTAAATTCTATGAAGTATGTAAAATTTAATCTGATTCATACAAAATATTAATAGCACTGTTCCATTTTTTACACATAAATTCCCATTTATGTTCGGAAATGGCTATCTGTAAATCTTTCTCCATCTTTTTCTAAGATCTTGTGACATATTTTCCTTAGAATCCATACTTACTCTCTCTCTCTCTACATATATATATATATATATATATATATATATATATATATATATATATATATAAAATTAATTTAGCCCTCTATTTTTTACAATAGTATCGAACAACAGGTTAGGCTCAAAACGTAACTTATTTTTATCAATTAAATTTTCAATTACTGTACGGAATTGCAAATAATTAAAAAACATTCTGAGGCACTCCATATTGTGTCTGCAATTGCTGAAATGATTTTATAGTTTGATTTTCAAAGAAGTCAGCTATATTATGAATTCCAAACTGGAGCCATCTATTAATGTATGCTGAATTAACTAATGGATGAAAATTATTTTTAATCAAAGAAGACATCATACATATTTTGTTCTCATATTTTAAATGTTGTAATATATTCTACCAATTTTTAAAAGTATCTTTTAGAAATATGTTATCTATATTTCCCAGTACCTCATTATTTAAATTCCCTCCAAAATGTATTGAATCTTCGATGGGCAAGCAATATCTGATTTAAAATATGTCAATGGTGAGGGATTTATACTAAAGAATTCCTTAAGGGTTTCCAATATAGCTGCCCAATAATAGTATTTTACATTTGGGAGTTTTAAGTCCAACTGATCATATCTCAAATATATATATTTTTTAATCTGGGTCATTGATTTTTCCATATAAATTTATTTATTACTTTATTTTTTTCCAAATATTGTCGGGAATAATAATAGGTATGCCTGGAATAGCTTCAGAAACACGGTAGCATATTCATTTTAATTACCTGGATTCGGCCCAGCAATGATATTGGCAATCCTGCCCATTTTTCCAAATTTTTTTCCATTTAATTTATTAATGAATACAGATTCATTTTAAGTAGTTGTTCAATATCATTTGTTAATCTGATTCCTAAATACAAAATACTTTGTGTTTGAATTTTAACAGGAAAATTGTCTGTATTTACTTTAGAGTTTAAAGGATTTAACAAGGCTTTGGATTTTTTCCAGTTTACAGTATAGCCTGATTGCAATCCATGTTCTTGAATTATTTATAACATTTTCATAAATTCTGTTGCTGGATTTTTTTAAGCACACTATAATATCATCTGCAAAGAGTGATCATTTTAATACTCCTTTGCCACTGAATCTGAACTCATCAACATCCTTTTCTTCTCTAATTACATTAGCCAATGGTTCAATAACCATAGCAAACAGAAGGGGTGATCGGGAGCACCCCGTTGAGTTCCTCTTTCTGACAAAAACACTGAGAAATAGTAGTTATAGTTAATTCTCTAGCTTTGGAAGTTTTGTAAATTGCAGTTGTCCAATATATACATTTTGTGCTATATTTGCTGCTTTTAATACCTCAATTAAATAAGGCCATTCCACCTTATCAAAGGCTTTTTCAGTTTTCAAAGATACCACCATGCCTTCTTTATTATTTGTAGAGTGTAAAATGTTCAAGGCATTTCCTATATTATTATGTCCTCTTCTCCCCTTGGTGAAGCCCATGTGGTCCTCTCCAATTATATTTGGCATTTTTTTTAATCTAATAGCTAGGAATTTTGCAAACATTTTGTAATCTGTATTTAACAGAGATATCGGACGACATGAGGAACATAGTGTTTTATCTTTTCCTTTTTTGGGGATGACTAGTACTATTGCTTAACCAAAGGAGGGAGCCTATCTAAGAATGAATTAAACAGGATGTGAAGTTTTGGAATTAATACTTCTTTAAATGTTTTATAAAATTCAGTGTGCAAAAGCTGTCCAAACCTGGTGCTTTCCTGGGTTTCAATAGTTTACTTGCATTTTCAATTTCTATTTTTGTAATTGAATTGTCTAGAGTAGTTTGTTGTTCCATATATATTTTGGTATATTTAAAAATTCGCTATTATTTATCTTAGGATTTTGTGATTTGTACAAGTTTGTATAGTAATTCAGAAATTCCTTTTTAATATCTGACTCAGTTGTTACTATTTGTCCCATATTACCTTTGGGTTTATTTCAGGGATAAATCTTTCTGCTTTTTCTGTTTGCGACTGATATGCTAATAATTTACCACTATTATCAGATTGTGAATAACATTTAGATTTGGCATACAGCATTATTCTTTCTGTCTTTTCATTAATTATCTCCTGATATTCATGTTTAAAATTTATCAATGATTGTACGTAAATGTTATTATTAGTTATTATAGCATGTTTTTGTTGCATATTCTATATATTCTTCTCCACCTTATCTAAATTTTCCTTTTGTTTTTTTTTTGTTCTAATACATGAGCTGACAATTGCTACCCCTAGTATTACAACTTTATATGCATCCCAAACCATATTAAATGAAACTTCTTCATCTTTATTATTTTGGAAGTATTCTTGAGTCTCATGTTCAACTCTCCATCTAAGAGTTTGATCTGTCAATAACAATGGATCCATTTTCCAAAAGCTACTACAGTGGTATCCTTGGATGCCAAGGCCAGACAAAGTGGTACATGGTCCAATAGAATAATTGCATCATATTCAATCTCCATAACATCATAGTATAATAAGTGAGAGCCCAATATCATAAATATCCTTAAATAAGATTTGAATCTTAATGCATAATGTGACAATCTTTAATTGCCATATCTTCCATCCTGTTAAATAAAAAAGCAGCTTCTTTTTTATTATACTCTCTACATTCTAATGTTGTATCCTATTTTCGGTTAATTATTAAATTAAAATATCCTCCTATAATATAAGGTTGTGGAAACTTAGATATTGCTAGGACATTTCAGGCAAAAAGGTCAAGGCATTGCCATTAGGAACATAAACGGATGTAATGGTTATAATCTTACCTTGGTATTTTATTGAAATAATGATAAATCTACCTTCCTGATCAGAGTAATTATTTACAATTTCTGCTTTTAATTCTTTTCTTAATAGTATAGTAGTACCCTTTGACTTAGATGTGTTGCACCCCCCCCATAATTTATCTATTTTATTGCTTCATTAAGTGTTAACGGTGTTTCTTGTAGACACACTATATCTGCTTTTTTTTGGTTCTATGTGTCTTAATATTTTTTCTTTTAATAGGATTACTGAATCCGTTCATGTTTCAAGTTACAATTTTTAATGTAACCTGCATCTTGTATTATTCTGACAATTATCCCTGAGTGGCTTATTTACCTTTACATCCACATTTATCTTCAGTCCCTTTTCATTTTTTGCCACAGCTACACCCTTCTATAAGTTTATTAAAAATAATCTATTGTCTGGCTCTCCCTGCCCACCCCCCAAACAGTACCGGGTGATAACCATGCACATTAATCCATGCAGAGCAAGAGTGCATTACAGGTAGTGCATAGGGGAGTAGAGTTACAGGGGAATATCCGCGATGTGATACTATCACTATCCCCTGTTACTCACCAGGAAGAAGGAAGTGTATTTAGTCACTTAAGGTTGAGTGCTTGGTCGAGCCGCTCCCATGGTAGAGTGGCTAGAGCACCTAACCCTGCAGTGCTTGGGTTGGCAGGAATCACAGTTTTATTCCTTGGTAGGGACTGTCTTAGAGTTAATTTTTTATTTCTTACCCAAGTGTTCACATCCCCTTGGAGTTGATTATATTAGTTCTGGGGGGGTGCAGTGGGCAAAGCCCCCCCGCAAAACAAAAGAATTGCTGTCTATCATTGCCGCATGTTGTTTCCTTCTGCGCGGTGGTCATATGCGTGGTATCGTCTGCCATATTATGACCCCATGCCCTCCAACCCCTTTTGGCCATAACAATATTGTGAAGCATAATCCATTGCTTCCCTATCCCTCTCATTCTTGCTAGAATGCTCAGCTAGAGCCTGTAGGAATCCCAAAGGCCCCAATGCCCTATATTCTATAAGTAGGCACTGACCCTTTTATCAGGTAAAGGAGCCAAAAGTCAGCATCCAGTTGTACCTCCCCCCACCCATTTATTTTGAAAACAAAAGAGAGCACATTCTGGAGATTTAATGTCCCAACCTAAGTTGTATTCAGCTTGTCTTTTTTGATTCCAGCAGATTTAAACTTTCTAGTAGTTCCAGATCTTTTTGATTTATGTTCATTTAATCTTGCTTTTCATTACTGGTTTCTATCCTTATTTTAGCCTGGAGATCTTCATTTTGTTCCTTGTCTTGAGCTTCCTGTCTTTGTACATTTTCTTTTGTACAGTATTTGCAGATTTCTCTGACTCTGTCTCTGCCCTTGTTTCTGAAGAGTCTGCAGTTTTATTATTTTGCTGGTTCTTATAAGTACTAAAGTCTAGACCCAATATTTCTTTCACAAAAATGTCTGCATTTGTCACATTGTCAAAAATCTTATATTTCCCTTGATGGGAGATTTTCAAATTATTGGGCATTAGATGATGAAATTTCACATTATTTTCTCATAGCAAAGTTTTAAGTGGGTTAAACATTTTTTCCTTTTTTATAGATGTTTGGATCCAGACCAGGGAAGACCAGCACTTGTTGGTTATTTATTCAGATATAATCCTTTCCTTCTTGCAAAAGACAACACATTCTCTCTGTCCTGATAACATAAGACTCTTATATAGATCACTGTTGGGTATTTCTATACTGTATTAAAAACTCAAGCAGGTTTTCTATGTGCTCTATCAGTTTCAATTCTGTCTCCACCCATTTATTCAGTTAACCATTCCTCCAATAAGTGGTTTATATCTTGGCCTTCACTGTTTTCTGGTATACTTAGCATTTTCAGATTATTCCTATGAGATCTCCACCAGGCACCTGGGTTAATATCCCAATACTGACACTGCAGTGCAGCATGAGGGGAATTTTGCACTCCTGAGGTGCCATCTTTTGGATGATACGTTAAACCGAGGTCCCATCTGCCTGTTCTGGTGGTAGTTCAGGTGGATGTTGACGATCCCATGGAACTTCTACAAAAAAGTAGGGGAATTTTTTATTTGGAAATAGCATAACAAACAAAACAACACATATCAATAATCATGAAAACCAAAATTCATAATAAAGTGAAACTCAGTCCAGTGATCATTTGTCAAATAGCAAAAAATAAGAAAAGGTAAAAAAAAATGACAATCAGAATACAGATGTAAAAAAACATCTGATGTGGAAAAACAGTATCCCAGTTACTTATACAGTATTATCAATTATGCAATACCCAATGGCAGAAGTTCCATAATAAATGAAATTTTACTTTTGTAAGTTTCTGTTCTTCACTTCTATATAATGCCTGTAGAGAATTGATAGCTTGATTAATCACTCCTTCTGGTGTCATTTCTTTTTGCTGGAGTAAAAGTATATATCTGGCTTGCCACATATAATATTTACAAGCTGAAAATATAACACTTAGGGTACTTTTGTTATATTTACCTAAATAATGGGGATATAAGCCTAAAATTAGAATTTCATAAGACATAGGAAGTAGATTGGGTTCTGTCCAAATACCCTGTAAAGTTTGCCAGAAAGTTTGTGTGAATGGACAGAAAATCAAGAAATGTTCAATTGTTTCTAACATATTAATACAAGTCTCTTGAGGACACATTCTTTCCTCTATAGCCTTATGTTTAAGTGCATTCCTTACACCCAAACAGCCATGGCAAGATAGCCACACTACATTTCACTAAAAATACCACCAACAGGTTAATCTGGTTCAAGGTCAGTTGGCATTCATCTGTATCCTCCTCCCCCGGGTCGTGCCTGAAAATAGGCAGGATTTATCTAGTGCACTTACCTGGTCAACAAAAAATAAATAAACATCCCATATCTGCTGTGGAATTCGTTTATCTATCAGTTGAAGACATGCTTCTTGTACTTTGACCTCCATGCAGGCCAGAACAGATGGTTGGACAAACAATATATCCTCTATAATCATATTGTAAAAGGCCTTACTGTATGTTGAAAGAACTAGCTGCTGGGTTATACCCCATTGGTGTAGTTTTGTTAGACATGGCTTTACATATGCTGGGAGGTTTTTAGTATTAGTGATCATAGATACAGTAAGCAGACTTGAGTCCCACTTCTTTTGAAGAATTAGAAACCAACTATACAGTAAATTAAACCATGATAGTTCTGAACCTTTCATACAACTCAAGAGATTTCTATACAAAAAATACTGTGGAAAAAAACAAAGGGGTTTAACATTCTGATTCCTCCTTGCTTATAATCATAATAGGTAAAACATCTTCTTATGGGGTTTAATCTGCTGCCCCACAAACTTTGAAAGAAAACATTTAAAACTTGGTGTTCCAAGGGAAATGGAATTGGAAAGATACTTGCCACATACAAAAATAGTGGGGTTATAAGGGTTTTAACTAAATATACTCTTTTTCATTTTGAGTTGGTTTTAGATTTCCATTATTGGATGATATTCTGACTTTTAGTTATGGCTTTTTTCCAGTTATATCTGGCATTGTCTTCTGTTCCAAATGTTATCCCTAATATTTGAATAGGTGCAACAGAAACAGGTATAGAACAAAGTGTAGATGATTGTAATGATCACACTTTGGGATTGTTTTGAAAGCATGTGCTTTTACTATAGTTCAGTTTATCTCCTGACACTGATTCATAAGTTTAAAGTGTATCTTCTATAATGAGAATAGCTGTTTCTGACTGTTTGCTTAAACATACATCATCCGCGTATACACTGATGTTTGTGGTTTCTGGGTACCCAGGTATATGTATACCCTGAATATTAGGATTACACTTTATTTTCCTGATCAGGGGATCTACAGTTTTTTTTTTTCAAATTGAATATATTTTATTAATTTGTAGGAAGAGTTAAGATATCATTTAACTCATACATTTGACATTAGCTTGACACATACATTCAGTTTAAACAATGTTCTATGCTAGAGTCCTGTTACAATACAAAGTCTTGTAATGTATATATTATATACATGGTCCCAGTTGTGTTCAAATATTACAGTCTCAGCTGACTACAGAGACGGATCTATAGTTATTAATTTCAGAATGGGGCTTAGGGGACAACCTTGCCTCACACCCCTCTTTATCTGAAATGTAGTACCAAAATCTTTGTTGATAAATGGTTGCACTGTAGCTGATGTATAAATAAGGTGGATCTAATTCATGAATTTAGTTGGATTTCCATAACAATGTAAGGCATTCAATAAAAACTGATGATTAACCCAGTTGAATGCTTTTTGTTGATCTAAAGATGAGAGCCATCCTGAGTACTGACTTGTGGTGCCTAGGTTTGTTATGTCTCTTAATAATTGCAAATTATGAAAGATCGATCTGTTAGAAATGCCACATGTCTGAACAGGAGATATTACAAGATTTGTAATTTTAGCCAGCCTCTGAGCCAAGATGTTCGTAAGAATTTTATAATCTACATTAAGTAAACTTACAGGCCTCCAATTATTGAGGTTTGTTCTATCACCTTTTTTATGTAATAAAATCACAAGAGCCTGAGAAAAGTTCGCTGGTATTGCAGGTAGCTGTAATAGGGAATTAAATAAAATAGTTAGAATAGAGGCTAATTTATTTGCAAAAGTTTTATAAAATTCTGTCGTTAAGCCATCTTTCCCTTGTAATGTATTTAATTTTAGTTTTTTAATGGCTTGTGTCACTTCAGCTAGAGAGATGTCTTCTATTATAGGTTTCAACATATCACTGGTAAGTAAAGGGATTTGTAAATCCTTTAAAAAAACAGAGATATACAAGGAAGCTACCTGCAATCCAAACTGGTTAAACAGGTATTTCTGTGCCTCAGTTTTAATTTTTTGTTTATCAGTAGTGACAGTGGACTCTGCCTCTATCTGTAAAGCATCTATTAAGGTGGCTATAACACGGTCTGCACAACTTCGGAAAGTATCTAAAGTGTGGCGCCACCATTGAGTACCAAATTGTGCCTCCATCTTAAGACTTATGTATTGGTTATATTGAAATTTGATTATATCTGCTTTTGTGCTTTGAATTTGTGCTGTTACGTCTACATTACGTGTATGCACCATGGATATCAAGTGTTGCAATTGATTCCTTAGTGTCAAATATTGTGCATACTGGTTCCGTCCTTTCAAAGTGGCATGCTTAATAAATAAAGATCAAAAATCAGCTTTGGAGGCCACCCACCATTCTGTAGTGGTGTCATATCCTCATGAATAGACACCCTGGCTTGCAATAATTCCTCCCATTTTAATTGTAAGGTTGTGTCCAGTAGCAAATTATTATTTAATCTCCATCTATGTGAAAATTTAACCTGGGGAATTCCACACATACTGCCCAAACATGTTACAGCTAAATGATCTGAAGTCTCAATTGGTAGAGTGGATGCCCTATGTATCTTTAAAGATTTGGATGTAAAGAGGTAATCTATTCTTGTCCTTAATGTCCCTTTATAAAAGTGTTTTGTCCTTCTGATTTTGTTGCCATAAACACATCACTTAGATCTGCAGTAGAGATCATATTTTTTAAACAGGTGGGTCACTAAACTTTTTTTGCATTTTATAGCCTCTTTCCACTGAGGAGAGACTACAGTTGAAATTGCCACCAAAAATGAAAATTTTCTGGATGGGTAAGAAGGGTTGTACCAAATTAAATAATGCCACGCTGGTCACTTTGCTTTGTGGTACATAAATATTAATTAGCCATAAATCTATGTTATAAAAGGATACATCCAGTAAAAGGGCTCTCCCTGGTTCAATATCTGTGATTTTTTTAACTTTGAACCCAGGTCCTTTGACTAGAATAGCTACCCCATCACCACTGCTCCTGCCCCTGAGACCAAAAAGATAAACCCTCTGACCAGAGTTTTTTCACTTGAGTACATTCGTATTCAGTTTTAATTCAGGTATCTTGTAAGAAGAAAACATTATTACTCAAACCATTTAGAATGTGAAATGTAGTGCACCTTTTCTTAAAAAAATTTATACTGTTTACATTCAGGGTCAGTGGGCTTATTAGTTGTTCCATTTAAATAGAGGAAAAAAGGGAAATCATCCATCTGGTTTATATCTAATTTTCCCCTTGTCCCTAGCTTTTTTTGGCTTTGATGTCTGGAAGTAGTTCAGTGGTGTACTCTTGTATCCCTGAGGCCACTGAAGAGGTGTCTGAATCCTATTCCTCGTCATGACAATCCACCCCATTGCTTTCTTTTACACAAGGTAGAAAATCTGTTTCTAGTCAGAATAGGAGATTCACATACTCCAGGCTCCAATTTTTTCCTGGCTTTCTTAGATTTGGTAGATTGTACAATTTCCATAGGGGTTTCTACAGGTGGGAGCATAATGTCTAGTGGGATAGAACCCTGTAAGTCTATACTGATGGTAGGAATTTCAGTTCTGTCATCTACCACAGGCAAAGAGGGTTTAGGAGAGTGAACTGTTTCCTTATTTCTAGGTTTTTCTAAGGCTGTGTCACTTGGGTTCATAGTTGTGCGGGGACATGTTAGGGGTTGTAGAGGTTGTGCTTAGTTTAACCTGTGACATCCTGACTTGGTGAACTGTTATTAAAGATTCTGGGTCCTGCATAGCCCTGTCCATTCTACTATGTGCAGCCCATGGACATTTATAATAAGTGTGACATGATTCTTCACACAAATTGCATCTGCATGGATTAGGACAACCTAAACTCACATGTGCAAAATCCAAACACAGATTGCAATGAGGAAGTGAGCAGGTTGAACTGAGGTGGGTGCTAGTTCCACATTTGTGGCAAGTTTTTGGCTGACCCAGATAAAAACAAATGCCTCTATCCCTACCAATGTGAAAACTGCTAGGCAAGTGCTGAATGCCTGAGTCAGTATGTCACAATTTATTTTTATCCGCCAACCCCCTGTCCACAAAAAATAATCATCCAGTATCGGGATGGGGCTTTGTAAAATCTCACATTTTTGCCTCAGCCAATATTGTACATCTTCAATGTTAACCCTTTCATTACGAAATAACATAGTTATAGTTTTAATAGTGGGTTTAGTCAGTGGTATTGCAAAGAAGTCCTGCCTCTCTGGCTGATGTTTCACTATTTCTAATTTCTGCCAAAACTTTTAAAGAGTACCATTACTTCTAAAACTCACATCGTATATATTTTCTCCCTTAATATGGATGAAAGCAAACAGTTCCTGAGCTTGTATTCCCATAGATTGTCATAATAAATCATGTAAAACACATTTCCTATCTGAGAAAGTGTCTTATGTCCCTGTATATTTTAAACGCACAGCATTTCATCTTTGAGCAGGCTCGCCCACTTGTTTGAACCGGTCTGCCATACAGAAGGCAGGAGTGGGCAGAGAAATAGAAGAATCTTGCCATGTATTGTCAGGTAAAGGTGCAGAGACACCCGGTTCTGATTCTTCAGTGTGCATACTAGAAGTTGCGGCCCTTGCTAGGGTAACATCAGAGTGAGGCAGGTGTCCAGCCATGGCCCTGGTTACTGTTGTCCAAGAGACAGTTTTACCCGAAGTGCTGTCATTTTGCAGCTGTTGAACCTTATCGTGTTCCATTCAGTGATTATCTGTTGTTTTACTAGGATCTGAGTGTATTTCGGTAATGGGAATACTCCAAGGTAAAGTCACTTTTTGCATCGTATTTTGCAATGTATCAGCATGCTGATCTGACGCTGGGGATAGCTGTGTTATTTCAGCTGCGGTAACAGGCCTTGGAGAAGTCCACCTAGTGTTACCTTCTTTCAGAAGCCATCCAGTAGCCCTTAATGCAGGGGATGGGTTCCAGTTTTGTGGAGTAAGATATTTGTCTGAGCCATTTCTATTAATTACATCCTGTGATGTACTTTCAGTCTGTTTACTAGCGTGTGGAATAGAAGTGGTGGCAAACTCAGGAGAAGGAATGTCTTGTGAAGTTTGAAATAAAGTAGAAGACATACCTGTGTCAACAGTAGAGTTCATAAACACCAGAGGTTCGATTCCAGGAGATGCCTGATGTGATTGTTCTGCAGTTTTAACTAATAATTTCAGCAGAAATGCCTTATTATGCAGAATTGCATTTTGCAGCAACCTTACTTCTTGGTCTGGTGTCAGCAGGTTTATAGTAGAGACATTATTTTTCTCCAACCTTATAGCTGTAGTGTTGTCCTCTGTAGGAACTGAACTGGCAGCCTGAGAAGTAGCATTAATCCCATCTGCAGTATCAGTGTCCAGTAAAAAATCCACAATTTCTTCCATTTCTGCCTGTTTTGGGTCATTTTCAGGAGTTGTATTCAACATAGCAGGTATGCTAGAACTGAGATCCTTGACCTCTCCTTCTCCTGAACCTCCTCCTCCACCACACTGCATGTCAGCCATCTTGGAACTGGCCAACAAGGGTTCCCCCTACTGTCAAGTAGGGGAAATTCCATTGTGCCCTGCCCAAATTTCCCCCATTCACTAAAATACCACCAACAGCTTAATCTGGTTCAAAGTCAGTTGGCATTCATCTGTATCCCCTTCCCCCAGGTTGTGCCTGAAAATAGGCAGAATTTGTCTAGTACACTTACCCGGTCAAGAAAAACTAAATAAAAAAAATTAAAATCTCCACTCCAAGTCTTCTACTTTGTCTTTCATTTTTGTCCTGATACTTTCCCCTCTATTTGGGGTAGAAAGTCCTCTACATCAGAGATCCTAGTTTCTAATTCTGTAACTTTAATTGTGCATTTGTTTTATTTCACCTCTTGTGTCTTTCATTTCTTCGTTGTTTATTTTCAATTCCCAAAAAGTCTTTCTTAAGTTCTGTATATAGTTGATTTATTTATTTAAATTTTGGTGACTGGGTAAGCCCACTGAGACCGTAACAGTCCCTTTTCCAGGGGTGACCCAGGATTAATTAAATACATCTAAAGAACATCACTAAAAGCATCTCATATCAACAGTACAATCAATACAAACAAACAGCACACATTAAAGGTGCATTGGCAGCATAAGTACAGTTAACACCAACAAGTGAAGCAGTACATACTACACAAAACAACCAGAAATCAGATATAGATCCCAATATGGGTATATCAGTCTTCAGAGAAACCTGCAGTGGCATATGAGTTTCCTCCTTCAGTGGCAACTGATTCTCAGTGGTAGCTGGTGCAGCTGCTCAATTCCAAAAGGTGAGTCTTAAGACCCTTCTTAAAGCTCCCAAGGGAGGCACAATCCTGGTGACTGCTAGGGAGATTGTTCCAAATGGATGGGACAAAAGCAGTGAAGGACCGGAGTCCTTGCAAAGTCCTTACTCTGGGGACTTGGAGAAGCTGACAACCAGAGGACCTTAGTCTTCTTCCATTCTGCTTGGCAGCTACCACGTTAATTAGGCTAGGGTGCTCTATTTTGCTGGAGTTTAAAGGCAAGGCATAGAGAAGGATACACCAATCTGCCTTTGAGGGAAGGCCAATTTAGTGAGAGTAGTACCTTGCAATGATGCTCCAGCAGTGGGGCACCTGCAGTGAAGTGTCCTACCCTGCGATACAGGGTTCTCAGCCTTTGCATCTCAGAATTTCTTACCGAATGTAGTATAGAGGACCTATATAGTAAGGTGGGTATGAGCGTACCAGTGGCTACCTTGATTTTGGATTCCTGAGTGAAGAATGGGCTCAGGCAGTACAGGAGACCTAACTTTTGGTTGTGTGTCTTAGTCAGCTGATCAATGTGACTCTTAAAGGTACAGTCTTGGTCTATATATACACATCTAGATACTTGATACAATCAACCATCCCAATCTTTGAACCATTGGAGAGAGTTGGAGACAATAAATGTGACCTGCTTGGGCCCAAGCTTTTAGGGCCAAATAGTAAGGCCTTGGTCTTCTTTACATTAAGAACTAATTTATTGGTGTGAAACCAATTTTCAAGTGACATGTGGTCTTGATTGAGTAAGTGGTTCAGTTGGACAGCATTTTGGGAAGATCTACAGATTATGGCATCATCAGCATTCAGGGTCACCCTGGCCCCTCTACAGTGTTGAGGCAAGTTATTAATAAGCAGGGAAAATTGGAGTGGTCCCAATATTGAGTCCTGTGGGCCACCATCCAGGATGGGGCGCTTGTCAGTGTTAGCACCATGCCATTTGACGATTTGTGACCTACCATCAAGCTAGTCCATGAACCATTGTGCTGACAGACTATCTAAACCAAGGGATGTCAATTTAGTGATAAGCATCTGATGGTTCCCCAAATCAAAGGCCTTGGTGAGATCTATAAAGACTGCACCAGTTTGCAGGCCATTATCTAGGGCTGAGGGAATATGTGTGGCGAGGCTAATCACAGCTGTATCGGTACCATGATTTTTTCTAAAACCATCCTGATGTGCTGTTAGTAAATTGTGCTGCTCAATATATTCTTGGACCTGCTGATAAACAGTCTTTTCTAATACTTTACTTAGAGTGCAGAGGATGGATATAGGTTTGTAGTTCTCAACAAGCTCACTTGCCCCACCTTTAGGAATAAGAGTCACCAGGGCAATTTTCCACACTGTGGAGACTTTGCCTTTGAGCAGTGATCTGTTGAAAAGCCAAGTGATTGGGGAGGCAATGACATGTGTTGCAGTTCTCAGAAGCCTGGGCTCCAGCTTATCATATCCTGCAGAACCAATGGATTTAGTATTCTTTAATAATTTTAGGACCTCTGATTTAGTTGTTAGTTTGAAATGAAAATTAGGAGATGGGGAGGATCTGTTAAACATTCCTGGGGGGTAGGGGTACCCTGAGGGATTATTTTTAAATTTGATAAGATCTGTGAGAAACACATTAAATGCATTAGCAAAGTCTTGCAGTTTTGTATGATGGACACCATTTGCTACAATATCGCATTTATCATGGGTGGTGTTCTCCTTGAGGAGAGTGTTAATTTAGGACCAAAATATTTTAGGGTCAGAGAGTTTTTTGGTTTGTAGACTCTGGAAGTATTGTCTTTTAGCAGATTTTAGTTCTTTTTTTATACTTAGTTCTCTATAGTTCACCCAATCCATGGTCAGATTTGTGGACTTGAATCTACCCTATGCTCTGTCTCTCACCCTCATTGTTGTTTTTTAGATTTGGGTCAACCACCTTGAGTGCTGCCCCTTAACTCTATTTTGTTTTAAGGGGGCATGTTTATTGGCAGCTGAGAGGAAGTTATTGATAAAGAATTCAAGGGCTGTATCTACACTGAGGGATGGCTTTATTTGGGTCCAATCCACCGCCAATAGAGTTTTGAGGAAGAAGCATATATCGAAATTGGAATAATCCTGAGTACAAACAATTCTGGGGGGAAGGGTGGGATGGTGATTTTTCCAGATGCCAAAAATAGGGGCATAGTCTCTTAGGGAGTCTGCAAATGTGCCGGCCAATTTAAATCTACTGGGATTGGATGCAAGAATCCAATCCAATGTGCTATAGTTTCCTGACCTTACGTTCAACCTTGTGGGTTCATAGATTAATTGGGTCAGATTGGCTTCTTGCACACTGGATTTTAATTCACCACTGGTATGCTGATCCAAATGGAGGTTGAAGACACCAAGGATTATTTTCTCCCACTGAGGTAGACCAGGGACTCCTGCCAAAAGGGTATTTAATGCCTCTTTTGCAATCCTAGGTGGGTTGTAAACACAGTCTATCAGCAGGGGCTTAGTCCCACCTTGCAGTAATTTGATGAATACTGCCTCATAGTCCGAGTGGGTAAGGTCAGGTGTTGCCACCTGGGAAGCATTTAGGGAGGCATTTGTGTAGATGATATCTCCACCATCCTTCTTTCCATGTCAATCATGCCTAAAGGACTTAAACCCCTGGAGCTCAAATTCATGCATGTGAATATTGAGCTTAAGCCGGATTTCAGAAATGGCAGTTATGTTGGGTGAATACAAATTTACCCATGCTATGAGTTCATGTATCTTGGGTCTGAGACTATTGATATTCATATGGGCTAATTTCAGACCTTTACCGTTAGCCCAGATTAACATGGAGGGCGACACAAATTGGAACATTAGTACATGGATGACCTGGATTTGATTAAACATCCCCAGCTAGTACCAACTTTATAGTCAACAGAATTTTCAGGAGCAATCCGGGGTTGGGGGGATCAGGCATTTGTGGACTAAGTCTGTGTAGGGTGATGAGGGTAGAGTTAAGGTTTTCCTAAGGGTAAACACATAACAAATGGGCATACAGAAGACTGGTGGGCTACCTGGGATCCTGCCTAAGATTAAACAGCAATTGGTGTGTACAGAGGACCACTAGTATATAAGTACAAGACAGCACTGCACCCTGAGACATGTTAGAGCTTATGGATGGGTCAGCTAAGTGAAGGAAAATGGGTATCTCTCAGAAATTTGGTAGTTGTAACAGGTCTAAGGGTGCAAGTTCTAACAATAACAGTTCTAAAGGTCTGAACAGCATAGTAAAGCAGCTATAGATTGTTTGAGTATCTCCTGCTCCTTGCTATCAGGACAATATCTTCAGAGTCTAGCCTCACTTTAAGAATACTACATTTCTACCTATAAAGTTTCAGCTTAGTACAATTGGTAATAACAGTTCTTGAAGTTTGGTATATCTTAGTAAAGCAGCTAAAGATTATGGGCAGGATTCACAAAGAAAGCCAAAAAGCCTGCAGCTATGGAAAAAAGGGCAGTAGCACTGTGGAAATGTAGTTGTGCAATATTCTGAAAGAAAACTTACGCAGGTGTGGAATTCCACAAAAATCCCTGCAGTTGCTGAAATTCAGCAGCTGCGGAAATGGTGCAAGTACTGAAACTCTGTAACTGCAGATCTGCAGCTGAAGAAATGGCTTAGGAGGCACAACAACATTGAACCAAATTAGCTGGGGCAGCAGACTTTAATATTGTTGCCATAGATGTAGCTGAAAGTACCCACAGAGAGACCAGCAACCAGTCCCCAATTGGGACCACTGTAGCAGCACTGGTACCAGCAACACCATGCACCACAGTGGCTGCCTGTCACTGCTGGTTGTGTCCCTCCCTGGAGTGTTTCTGTTGTCTGCAGAAGTAGCACTCACTATAGGCTGTTCAGTCTCTACTACTTGTGGGACTCCTTCATGGGCTGCACTGGGTCTGGTGGTTGTTGTTTGTTGTCATTCAATGACAATGTGTGCCAGTATTGCTGTACCTACAATCAATGATATAACCCACTGGGTTGCTATTACTTGTGCCTGACCACCACTATAATTGTATTTCAATTTTTGGGGCACTACTGCAGTTTGCTGAGGGAGTGTTATGCCTCACTCTCATGTGTAACATTTTTTTCCACAACTGTGGAAAAAACCTGGCTGAGAATAGCCTTTGAGGGGCTGTGCCAAACTTATCAATTACCTTTTTTCCTCAGGAACTTCTGCAACTGCACTTTTTTCCACAGTGTATTTTTTCTGCAGCTGCGGAGGTTTTTGTGAATAGCACTCAGAGAAATTTCTTCTTTTTTTCCATTGCTATGGAAGTTTTGGGGACTTAGGGAAGGTTCTACACCTTCAGAAGGCTATGTGAATCCTACCCTATTAGTTTATCTTCTTCTCCTTACTTCAAACATTCTTTTATTTAATTTTGCTCCTCCATATCTGGTTTGTCTAGATTGTTATATTTCCCCCCGGTCAGTCCCTGTTTTCTTTCTCTTACTGATTCTGTTATTTTATGGATGAAACAGAAGGAAAACCTTCTGGTGCCAGAGGGTTCCCCAGTTCTTCAGTAATATTGAAGGTCCCTGGTAGTTTATCAGAGACATGTTGAAGGATGGAGTCACTTTACTGTTGCTTTAAAAAATCTCTCATTCTCCCTTGATTTTGGACCCATTTTTGAATTTGTAAAAGTACTGTGGTCTTCTAAATGTCTCTTCGCCTGGGTAGTATTGTCTTCTTCCTCCAAGCCATGTTTTTGTTTTATTTTGTAGTTCGTCTTCTCAATTTGAAACTGCTTCATTAATTCCTGGTCAAGCTTTCTATTTTTAGTTGCAGTTTTAATGGCAGTTTAATAAACCCTTTGTTTGCTTGTTTCTGGTATACAATAGAGTCTGTCTTTTCCAGTTTATTTTTTTTTTAATCAGGAATTTTTTTGGAAAAATCGTTACGGTCCATTGCTTCTTTTTCACTCATTTTTTAAAGTCATTGAGTTTACTTGTCAAGTTATTGAAACATTTTTTCCTCACCTCTATCGACTTACAGAGCTGCCCTGTCTTTTTATGGCATATTGCTCACACAATGTAATTCAGACATTTGCCCTTTTATTTTAAACCAGTCCTTACTCTTTTTTTTATCACTTAGTTTCAGCTTTAATTGGAATTACTTTATGCTCCACTTCCTTTTCCTGCTGTATATCGGCTTACTGAGCTGCTCTGTCATCTCTGCCAGCATCATGATCATGTGTTCTGAATTTAGATAGGAAGTAATTTATAATTTCCCAACTTTTATACAGTTCACTCTAGTCGGGTAAAACCTCAATTCTATTGAAAGATCCATTCAACATTTAAAATTCACCTTGCCTTTAATAGGCAGATAAGGCTCACCAGTTTTGTCCATCTGCTGCTTCTCTTACTGCCTTCATGATGTTCCATCTATTTTCATTGTTTTTCAAGTCTTCTCTGTTTGATACTTCCAACTCCGATAGCTTCCCATATAAAGCATTTTTTGAGGAGAAAGTAGGGGGGGAGAATGTAGAAACAATAAAAATTATTTTAGTGACCCTCTAAGAAGAAATTTTTATCTAAGATGCCAAGAGCAGTTGTTAAGACACCATTAGGACATCATCAATTTAGGCCTGTATTTAATCAAACCACCATCATTTGTATATTACTTTTTAATTTATGACTTTGTCTCATACTTTAAAAAGGGAAAGAAATAAAGCAAGACTGCATTTTCAAATTTCATTAAGTACAAGCATCAACAGGGTTCACTTGTTCTTCAGAAGTTAATAAGGGAGGCATGCTTTGTGACACCGACCTCTCTCTCTCTCTCCACGACACTCACTTTCCAAGTGCCATCTTGCCATACCCCCTCCTGATGATGTCTGCCCTCCAAGACATAGCACTGTACTTGAGTAAAAGCATAATCCTCATATTGAAGACAGCCTTTCTTGCGGGATCATACCATGCTATAGTTTTCCTGACTACCAGCATGCTGATTTGGCTCACACCATTTCCCTGGAAGGTACCCCAGTTCCAAAGACTGATTGGTAAGTCCCAGGACTTTTCCAGGATGAAGCTGCTTACACCCCTGTTTGATTTCCTCTTAGGTTAAAGCCTTGCAACTCATTAGGTCACATCATTAGTTGACCTTTAGTCAGATGTTGAACAGCTTAGGTTGACTACAGCAGTTCATTGCAAGAGGCCATTCAAATCCCCTTCACCATTGTCTAACAAGGGGCTATCCAATTAAGTGTCTCTAAGGACCCATTTAAGGATACCTAGCTTTCCTTCCACATCCAGATACAGAAAACTTGGAAAATGTTACAGTCGGCTTGACAAATGTCTTGTGGGTGAGGAAAATTGGCAATTTTGAGAAATGCAAGGTGATGTATCTAGGAAATAGGGTTATAAAAGCAAAATACCTGAATGGGATGGATATTACTGAAACCAAGCATAAAAATATCTGAGGGTACTGATGAGCAGCAAATTTAAATAGGAACAGTAGTATGAGGCAGCAGCTAGCAAGGCAAACAAAACAATGACCTGTAATAAGAGAAACATCATAAGTTTGTCCAGATACAGTACATAATGCATTATAAAGATTCTTGGTCAGGCCCCATCTTGAGTATAGTGTGCAGTTCTGGCCCCATTTCTGAGAAAGCATATTTACATTATGGACTAAGTACAGAGAAGAGCTTGGTATGGTCCAAATAGTATTAAAGGATGCTATGGACATCCAATGAGTGCCACAACAACTTCCCCAGGTTCTGAGAGGAAGAGAATAAAATGAGCAGGTTAATACAATGATTAAGTGTAAAATCAGACACCACCTATAGGAGGAATTTAGGGGGAGTCCACAAGGTTACCCTATCTTGGTGGAACATTAGGAATGGTAATTACTGATCCAAGGCCTGCAGCTTTGAAAAAACACTTAGTCAACTTAATAGCCATGAGAAACAAGATCTTTCAGGGTAAGTATGTCACGTCATAGGAAGCTGTAGGTTTAAAAGGGGCTTTAGTCGGGGAACTGAATAATTCAGTGGATTGGTAGTGGGTTAAGGAGTCTTTCACTTATAGGTCATGTGTTCAAATCTGACACAGGTCGGTAGTGGTCAAAAGCCATTATCACCTAAGGACTGTTCAGAGGCCTACATGAAATGAGTTGTGGTGGTCTTATTCCAGTTACCAGTGGAAAGGTGTCCACATTGGCACCCTTGTTGGCAATCTCACATAAAAGGCCAAGGACTGAATAGGCATGGAGTCTGAACTACCCTCTCACCTTTGTGGTGGTTCCTCCATGGCAGAGTTGAGGCACACTGGTGGGACAGTGTAGGAAAACTTGCACTGTGACTGCCTGTGCTGTATCTGTCATGTGACTAAATGAAGGATTCCAGGTTCCAGTGCTGTCAAACCAGCACTTTTCACAACCAATAAATTCACACACAGAAAAACGAACCAAAAAAAAAAAAAAAAAAAGAAAGGAGCTTTAGTCAATAACTTGAGCATGAGGTTCAGGTCCCAAAGCAGAACATGTTTTTGGATGGTATGAGCCACATTCAATAGCCACTTCAGGAATCTGTAGACTAAATCCAGTTGGGCCACAGTCTTGCCACTGATAGGACCATGAAAGAATGATATGACCAGTAGGTAATCCTTCACCAAGGAGTAGTGAAGCCCTGGCAGAGACAGGGTCAAATGGTAGTTCAGTTCCTGCTGCACTGCAGACATGAAGGAGTTAAGGCAGGTCCCCTGGCACTACTCACTAAAATGCCTCCACTTCAGAGAATAGGTTGATCTGCTGGAAACTTTCCTGGCTGCTTGGAGGACAGCCAAGACATCTGCTGAAACCTCAAAAAGAGAGACCGCTACAAACTCAAGAGCCAGGCATGGAGGTCTAGAGACAGAAAGTCCAGGTGCAACAAGATGCCAGTATTCTGGGACATAAGGCATGGCTGTGGGGGTTGCAGAAAGGTGGCCTTCACCTCCAACTTCCACAGAAGTGGTGACCAAATCTGCCTAAGCCACCATGGGGCCACCAGGATCATTCTGACTGGTTTCTAACTGAACATGGTTAGGACCCTCTGAATTAGTGTGAGTGGAGCAACAGGGCTGATAAACCCTCCTTTCCAGCAGAGGCACAATGCATATTGCCAAAAAACATGACATCCTGGAGCAGCTGAGAAACAAAATGGCAGTTTTGCATTGTTTGGAGATGCAAACAGGCCCAACTCTGGCCTTCTCCACATGTCAAACAACCTGTTGGCTATGCCCTGCTGTAGCGCTCACTCATGAGGCTGAACTACAGACTGACATAGACTATCTGCCAAGACACTGAGGGCAGCAGCTATATGCAGTGTGAGAAAGTAAACCTCATATAGCCCAGAGCATTGTCTAACCCTTGTTGCATCCTAGCACAAAAAGAGTGCATGATGCCCTGTTTGTTCAGGCAATGGACAACACTGATTATCCAACTGCATCAACAGTAAAAAAAAACAAAAAACAACTAAACCTTAGTGGCCAGGGCCCGATAACTCTATAATTAAATTGCCCTCATTATACATGAATGTGAAGGCTTTGTTTCAGTGGAGTCCAAACAGTATCTGCGATCAAATGATTTTAAGGAATAGGATCCACACTAGGTAACCCCGGACGATAACCAGTATGTACCCATCGGTTGACTGTTCGCTTTTGCCGAAAGATTCTTTCATTTCAGCATTTTACCTTCGCTGGTGGGTACTATCCTCGTTGCTTCACTTTCGGCGGCTCACCTCGGGAGAAGCCTGGTATTGGTGAGGGTGACTGGGGTAAGGTGTCCGTGTACAGCTGGATAAGAGGTGGAAATTGTATACTTTGAAAATAAAAAAAGAATTTTTCAGCAAAAAAAGCTTAAACCTCTATTCTTATTGTGGGAATGCATATTTTTTGGATTTGTTTGTTTCAGTGGAGACCAAGACCTATGGTTCTGATACAGCCCAAGTGGGTGCCCCACTCCAGGTTGGAGATATCTGTGGTGAGGATCACCTTTGTCTGAGGCTGAAGAAAAGGAACACCTCTGAGCAAGCTGTGCTTTTCTGGCCACCACAGCAGGGTATCTCATAGAAGTCAGCAGACCCAACTTGGTATCCAGTGATGACAGCAATTGTAAATGAGCCACTGTCAAAACAATGACTCATTTACAGTGCTACCCTTTTGAGCTACACTGAAAGGGTAGCGAAAGAATACAAAAGCAACAGTAGGGATCAGCGAGGGAGGGCAACCAGAAGGGGAGGGATAGGGGAGAGGATTTGTGTGAGGTATAGTGTGCCATGCTGCCACCGAGCGAGCCATGTGGTGTGGTGGTGAGGGTGGCTAGTTTTGGTGCAGCAGGTATTGGGTTCAGGGATGGGGACTGGGGAAAATTTTCCTGCTGCTGTTTTTTTTTTTTGTCAGATTGTCTCCCCCTTCCTGATGTGCACCCCCCTGGAATTGGTTCTGCTTAGTCAGGGTGTGTGTGGGGGGGTGAACCCCCTGCTAGAGGGGGTGAAGGAGGGCTGAAATACTACTTTAAGTTGCTGGATGTCTTTTCACCAAGAAGTGTACATCGTCGATTTGCTTTTTGGTGATGTACACTCGCTGTAGCATCTTTGTTATGACATGGAACCCCAAACTCAGATGGTCCATGGGCAGAGAGGCCTGCAGCCACTAAGCTTGCAACAAGCACTGAGGAATCCTCATATGTAGGTCAGCTAGAGGAACCATGAATATGGAGGCTGCCATGAGACCCAGGAGCAAGAGCATGACATGAGTCAAAACCTGGTCGCTGAAGCTTACTAAGGATGCCTAAGCTATTAAGGCAGAGGCCCTGTCTTTGGGTAAAAAGGCCAGTACCTGGACCATATTCATGACTACCCCTAAGTAAATGATCCTTTGGCAAGGGACCAGGACATACTTTTTTGCATTCACCAGCACCCTAAAACTGTCCAGTAATTGTCTGATGTGATGTAGGGTGTACTCCATGCAAACTGCCAAGTCCCCTTCCTGAGCCACTTGTCCAAGTACAGAAAAAACATTTAGTTTCTCCCAACACAGTATTACAGCTATTACAACAATGAATTTGGTAAAAACATGTGGTACTCAATATCCAAGGGGCAAGACCTGAAATTAGTAGTGTTGCCCTTTCAGGAGGGTAACAAAGGTGTTACATGTGGTGCTGCCTGATTGTTATGTGCAGGTAGGTGTCTTGTATATCCTGAGTGCATGAGTCAGTCTCCCTGTGACAAGAGAGGGAGGAACCCTGGGGAAAGCCTGCAGATTTTTAAGTAAGCCACATGCTTGTTGAGGTATCAGAGGTGCACAACAGAGCGGAAGCCATCTGTTTTCTTGGGGAGCAGAACATAACTGGAGTAGAACCCATGATTTATCTCAGCTAGTGGGACTGGCTGGATGGCTCTTTTGTACAGAAGGGTCTCTACCTCAGTCTTCAGGACCTCTAGGTACTTGGGGGAATAGTGGCATGCCCGAGAGGAGTGGCTGGGGGTTGTGACCCCAATTACAGGGCATATGGATGCTGGATAATTTTCAAGACCCATCTGCTTGTGGTTCACTTTCTGCCATTGGGGAAGAAACAAAGAGATTGTGCCCCTCACTAAAGCCCCCTAGGGGGAACTGGAGGGAGAGGTAATGAGTCAGATGGAGGAGGTGAGGGCAGCTGCTACTCCTTTACCTAGTTCTTTGGGGGCTTTATAGGAATCCCCCATGAACTTCTACTGTAGCTGCTGCACATAGCCCCATCCCTCACCATGGGGAAGAGTAGGAGTCCAAGCCCCTCTGAAAGGAGCATATGCCATGGCCTTTTTGAGGCTCATTCGGAGCCAGGAACCAAAAAGGCCTCACAGATTTCTTTTAGGTCTCCAGCACTTAAAGAGTGAATTCAACAGTGACTGTTGCATATCCTGTAACGGAGCTATTCATGCCATTGTAAAAAGATGCCAGGTACAGCTGCAATGTCTGAAGCATCTGAGGCATCATACACAAACTGAGAAGATGGCTGTCAACCTTAGAGCCCTAGGAAGTGCACTTTGTGGCCTTTGTTCTATTGGGTTCCTCTGGCAAACTGCTGACAATATAGCCCATGTCCATATCAAGATGCAGTTTCGATATTTGACCAGTTATGCTGGTAGCTGCCAATATGCAAATCTACGGAGGCCAAGGCAAAGGTGAATTTTTCCATCATGTCTCCTTATCTGGGGGTCTGGTACTCATCCTTTGAGAGCCTGTGACCTGTCCTGGGCAGCCATGATGACCACTGAATCGGTGTCAGTCTGACTGAAATAGTAATATTAACTCTAAATTCTGGTTATCAGCCTTCTTAGGGACAGATGGCAGAGTGTTAGGTCAGTGCCAGGCAGTCAGAGTGATGTTTTTTAGAACAGCATAAGCAGGATGAATGACCATGGAAGATGATCCCTTAACCTCCAAAAAGTCACAGAGGTTTTTCTTTGAAGAATCCTCTTCTTCCAAAGAGAAGTTCAAAGTCTCCTATATTTGCCATATTAATGCCTGAGAAGTAAATTTCTCAGGAGGAGAAAGTGTTCTGTAACAGATACTGTCTTCACTACCAGAGGATACAGTAGAACCTGCTGAATCTTCCTGCCACAAAAGCAAAAAGAGGTCAGGTTTCTCCTCTCCCCAATCTCCTTCATCTTCCAGGAGGTCTGGATCATAGTTCTTTTCATCCTTCTTTAGAGGAAAAGGCTGCAGTGTCACAGACCTATAAGAAGAAGCCTGAGGAGGCATGACAGGCTAGTCAGTAGAATATGTGGCAACATCTGATAAATGGCCTTATTCATCAACAGCAGCAGTTTTGGTAATGATCATTTCAAATCAGACTGCCAGAACTGCAGCAGGAATGGTGATGACACCCGTGGATGCCATGGCACTTGCCATCAACATTGGGCCAGCCCCTATCAAATATGTTCCTACAGTGTAGTTTGGAGGCTGGGAACCATGGTTGTTGGATCTGAACCTTTTGCAGGTCCAGAGTTTGGCCTTGCAAGGGCTTAACCTGCTTGTTTCACCAGCACATTGGCAGTGAAAGACTGATCTTCTCTCTTTGAGAGTGGGAAACTGGATTGCTGATGAGTGGGGGAATGATGCTGACTGAGTGGGAGATGATGTTGATTCACTAATGACAAGTAAGACTTCTTTTCCTAATTTATTTACACTCCTTCTGCCCAGCTACCCTCTTCTGACTGACCCCCAGCCTAGCCCCTTCATCTGGCTTCCCCATATCTTACCTTCCCTCCATCATCCTCTGCCACAGGACTGTTTGTGGGGTGCCCACTCACCAATGGGGGAGGAAGATCTGTGAGGGGTCAGTCTTCATTCAGAAGCTGAGGAGTTTTCTACCTGATTTTTATCCCTGGGATCCTGCAGACATGAAATTGACATGGTTGGTGAGTTCCACCTCCATGGAGATGCTCCAGGCATCTGGAATGTAGGTTCCCTTCCCTCTGTGTTGCTTCACATGCACTTCCTCCAAGCCACTGCGGGGTGGCAGTTCAATGGCAAGACATCCCATCCCCCCCTTCCCTAAGGGAGGAGAGCAGTCCTAGGGATGCTCAGTCCTCCCTTTCCCACTCAGCCCCGAGCGACCTGGATCTGTTCCTGAACCTGGGTCACTGGCGTGGCAAGAAGTAACATACACAGCACCTAAGCCGTCCATACCACTGGGCCAAGTAGTATTATTATTGTTAGTTTTATGGTTCTCCATTGTCAATGAAGAGGACAACCAGATGACAATTTTTGTCACCAATTGCGTCCTCAGTTTACATGATGACTTCGACAGCCCCCTTCTACCATAAGTGATTTCAGCATTGAATATAGTTTCAGTTTCAGTGGACTTGTTAGGCACTTTGGTATCTTTGTCAATTAAAAAAATGCTTCAAAGCCTTATGCGTGCATCTTTGTGTGTCTTGTTTCAACCGAAAACAACGTGCACAGTTTTGCACATTGTGGGATAGGCCTAGGCGATCAACACACTGTTCATGGGCATCTTTCCTACAAACTGACATTCCACAGCAATAGTTGCAAAAAAGTGTCTTACTCAGCAATGAAATGCCTGGGCAATCAATGATCCTGAAGGAGTAGCTACCAGAAACTAAACAATTATAGTCAATGAAAAGAGCAATGAACAAAACAGCTTCTACTGGTCCAATGTTCACTCTTTCCATGGCGGAAGAAAAAGAACAAAAGTAGATAGGGCCCACCCACATTATGTATATGATAATGTTTGCCACTGATGTATCCATAGGCACAACAACATGAGCAGCCCCATCCATGCAAAAGCTTCCTGTGAGGTCCTGACACCACTGATTACAGTACAATGTATAATGATTATATGGAGATACCCTTAAATAAGATCATTATGTTTATGAAAGTAGATAACATACTAAAGTACAAAGTTGCTTTTTAACTACCATTCAAAAAATGTTTTTGTACCTTAATTGTACCTTATTTGTCAAGCATGAAAACATATCATGAATGACAGTTAAGAGGGTCTGGGCCACCCATCACCACTTATCTTAACTGCTGTCCCACAGCAGTGCTGTGGCTACTTTGAGGAGCTGACAGTGATCTATAGAGTTTGAATCTGCTAAGGAAGTTTGGAATCAACCAATTCCATTCAGTAGTGAATCTGCTGGATTAGTATTTTTGATTCCAAGTCCAATACCGTTCTGATGCCAATTCTGCATCTGACCATGGCGCCTCAGTACAATTCACCCATCCAACAACTTCTTGTAGCTCCAGACCCTCCTTAGAAAAAGAACCACCTTCACATCAAACACCCATCCCCCCATAACTTAGGTATTTCCCATCCTGGTTGGTTGCTGGTGATCACTGAATTCAGGAGAGGTCAGGTCAGGTAAATGGGTAATAATAAGTGTACTATACTCACTGCTGGGATTTCTCTTTTTTCAAAAAACTTTTTCATTTATTTTTGCTTAAAAGAACATTGCAATAGTAAACCAAAATAAAAAAGAATATATATGGTCCTTTCCCGCTTGTTTGCAGATTTTCTCATTTTCACTCGGGATGTAACCTTCCTTTGAAATGCCTACTGGGGAAAGGGGAATCTTGATGTCTCTGGGATTATTGAATGATGGCATTGATTTGGGAAAATGTCATTGCCCATTTGTGATGCCACTGGGGGTGGAGCGGCTTACTTGTATTCACTTGCCCTGAACTCAAGGGAGGGCTTCCTAGTTTAATTAGACAAACCCAGATTGGGACCTGGAATGGTGGCTGGGTTCTATTCTTGGATCCTAGGGCACTTTTTCCCATTGGGAATATTATGTTTCACAATTGGATGACCTGCTGCTAGCACTAAATCCATTGCCATAGGCATTATGGGAATCCCTGCATGGAAGACACATGGAAAACTGTTAGGAGTTTGGTGGAGGGTAAGGGAGACTACTTCTCAGCCTAGTTAAAGAAAGAGAGGGTATTCCACATATAAGTTACTATAACGAATTAATAAATATAGCTTCATGGGGGGGCTCAGGTTCCCTGTTGTGCTTAGCACTCACAGTGCCACCACTTAGATTTTTTTTCCTCTCTCCACCATATTTGGTGGGGCTTTTACTAGTTTGGGGTGCACTAGTCCATTGGTGAGCTTTATCCATGCTTCGGGTGGCACAAGCCCTCTGCCAAAGGGGCACAAGGTCTTTGGACCCATCCTTAGGGAAACTTGGAGGTGAAGGACTGTTCCTACTTCCACAAGGGAAGTCAATTTGTATATAGGTTCAGGTTATGATAGAATAATGTTTTTATCCCATACCAGTTCATGTTCTATAAGGGGTTCTTGAGAGTTTAAAACAAAGGGGTGTTGGGGAAGGGCAGTTGAATATGTTTTTTTTTATTATGAAAAATGAGGCACTCACAGCAAGTAGGGGTTGCAAGATAATCTTTATTGTTAACAGATTGGAGAGGGGTTCCTTTGATTGTGGGAGTTGACTCCTTGATGGCTTGTCCTGGTTTTTCTTCTGGTTAGCTGCGTTGGGTCCTTCAGAATGGCTGGGAGAGCCGGAGGGTGTTGGATCAATGTCTGCTGTAGCTGTCAGGGGTGGGTTTCTTCTTGGTGGGAGCAGCACCTTCCTGTAATGTCTTCATGCTGTCTTCAGTTACTGTAACAATACTTTCACAAAACATTAATGGTTTAAAAAACCCGATAAAGAGAATAAGGTTCATGAAATATCTCAGGAGAAATTCAGCAGATTTGTATTTTATACATATTTATATTACTTTTTTCTTTTGTTTGGGTAAGTGTTTGGGGTATTTATTTGATTTTATAGTTTTTTTATTTGGATTTAGATTTAGGTTGAATTTGCAGTTTGGGATTGTTTTCTGGATTTGTTAGCGCAGTAAATATGTGTTGGGATGGTATTAGGACAGTCGGGTATTATTCCCCCTCCAGGCTCAGAGACCTCTGTCCATTCTTTTGTCCTCCCCTGTCACCAGAGGTATAGACAGTGTAGGGCTCTGGGGATTACCAGGAAAAAGGGGAGGACAGGGGCTGGGCCTGGAGAGGGATTGGAGAGGAGTGGGGTGATAGGGATAGGGATAGTGGGGACAAGGAGATGCCCTGGGGTGAAATGGGTCCAGGAAAGGGGTTCTCCCTGGCTGGTTCCCATACCCAAGGGCTCTGCTGGTAGTCAGCAGGTAGCACAGTCATCCTTGGATGCTCATCCTACTCGGGTGGTGTTATGTAACGCCAGGTCCATTAAAAACAAAATCGCTATTATAGCAGATCTTGTTGGAACATCTGACCTGGCGTGCATCGTCGAGACCTGGCTGGATGAAAATTCTGGCCCGGTTTTGGCTTCAGCAATTCCAGCTGGGTACTCAGTGATATACCGCCCTAGGATAGATTGTAGGGGCAGGGGTGTTGCCATCTGTTTTAGATCAGAACTGGGCCTAGTGGAAGTACCAGTGGGTACTACCAATTCCTTTGAATGTATTATGGGTGAGAGTGTGGGGCACAGGATTCTTCTCGTCTACCATCCACCAGGTGATGGGAACGTGTTCCTGCAGGAAGTCGCAGACTTCATTGTCAACCTGACATTGGGATCCCCAGATCGTTGGTTCGGGGGGATTTCAATGCCTGGGTCAATGATGAACTCTCACAGTTTGGTCAAGACTTCCGCAAGTTAATGATTTCACTGGGCTTCACACAGGTTATTTCCTCCCTGACCCATATTGAAGGTCATTCATTGGACTTGGTGTTCCTATTGGAGATGGAGATATCCAATTTGTGGTGGAACCAGTCAGATGGTCTGACCATAATTCCATTGGGTTCAGTTTTGAGGCCACCCCTAGTAGGCCAGCCCCTATGGAGATGGTCCAGTACCGCCCGTTGAGGGGTGTTTCCCCAGATGGCCGGATGGCGGTGCTGGACCTATCAGGTTTTCCGAGTGATTTCATGGCTCCAGGGGACTTGGTACTTGCCTATAATAAGGCAGTGACAGGGACCCTGGATTCCATTACACCTGTTTGTGTACGTCCTCTCATTCTTCGCCCTAGGTCTCCTTGGTTTGATGAGACTCTAAGGGAGTTGAGGAGAGCTGGATGAAGATTAGAAAGATGTTGGCAGAGGTTGGGCTTGGATTGTGACAAACTTAGATTGATGGACCATTATGTGGTCTATCAATCAGCAATCTCTCGTAAGAAGGCAGAATTCCTGTCCAGAGATATTGCTGCTGCTCAGAATAGACCAGCTCAGCTTTTCCGGACCATGGACAGATTGTGCAATCCAATCTGTTTTCAGCCCAGAAGAGCCTTTTCTCAAGAATGGTGTGAGGAGCTTGCTCAATTCTTTTCAGATAAGGTTACCAAAATCAGGTCTGACATGCACCTGACCCTCTCTAGTGGGATTTGTGATGGTCGACAGGAGATGTCAGACACCAGTTTTGTGTAGTCTGACTTTAGCCTTCCCACAATCAGTGACATTGTGATGGTCATCCGATTATTGTGTCTGACCAACTGTGGTTTGGATCTGGGCCCTACACGTCTCCTAGTGGGCTGTGTAGATAAAATTGGCCCGGTTTTGGCTGAGATAGTCTGGAGGTCTTTGGAGAGGGAGATTTTTCCAAATCCTCTGAAGGAGGCTTTGGTTCAGCCCCTTCTTAAGAAGCCCTCCTTGGACCCAGACTGTCTGGCTAATTACAGACCCGTCTCTAACCTACCCTTTGTGGTAAAGGTTATTGAGAACGTGGTCACGTCGCAGTTGGATGATCATTTAACCAGCCACAATGTCTATGATTCTCTCCAGTCCGGATTTAGGAAGAGACATAGTACTGAGACTGCTCTGGTCCGGGTACTAAATGATCTCCTGATAGTGAGAGATCAAAGGACCTGCTCTATCTTGGTCCTTCTTGATCTCTCTGCAGCATTTGACACCGTGGACCATGGTGTGC
Organism: Neoceratodus forsteri; assembly: GCA_016271365.2. NCBI lineage: Eukaryota > Metazoa > Chordata > Ceratodontiformes > Ceratodontidae > Neoceratodus > Neoceratodus forsteri. The sequence continues at coordinate 1,394,136,269 of CM028129.1, read as the reverse complement.
TGTTGGAATGCCTGCTGTTTATCTGTGGACTGTCTGGTACAGTCCTCAGTTGGTTTCGATCTTTCCTCGAGGGTAGGACTCAGAGGGTGGTGTCTGGGATTTTTTCCTTGACATCATTCCCCCATCCTGTGGGGTACTGCAGGGCTCCATTTTGGCACCCATGTTGTTTGCGGTGTACATGCTGCCAATGGGATCGATCATTAGGCAGTACGGTTTGAGTTTTCACTGCTATGCAGATGATACTCAACTGTACATGTCCTTTGCACCTGGCCAAGATACCGTTCTCTTGGTTTTTAATAACTGTCTTGCCGAAATCCAGGACTGGATGAATGTGAGTTGGCTGCGGTTGAATCCAAGAAAAACCGAGGTGTTGGTTGTGGACCCAGGTCACCAGGAGGCGGGTTTGTTGGCTGGATCTCCTTCGGGCTAATGGCTTGGGGGTGTCCAGCTAACTACCTCAGACCGGGTGCGGAATCTGGGCGTTGTTTTTGACAGCTGTTTAACACTTAAATTACAGGTCTTGGCAGTTGTCAAAGCCTCTCTTTACCACCTGAGGAACATTGCCCGGGTGAAGCACCTGGTTCCTCCCGACAATCTCCCTACTTTGGTCCACGCCTTCGTTACCTCCCGTCTTGACTACTGCAATTCCCTTTATCTTGGGCTACCGGGGGTTGATATTCGCCACTTGCAGCTAGTGCAGAACGCGGAAGCCAGACTATTGACTGGTTCCTCTAGGACCAGTCATATAATGCCTGTGCTTCGCGGACTGCACTGGCTGCCAATATGCTGGCATATCACCTTCAAGGTCGGTTTGCTGACCTATAAGGCCCTACATGATCAGGGACCTAGCTACCTGAAAGATCTTCTTCATCCCTACTGTCCCCCCCACTCTCTCCGATCCACTGACAAGGGATTGCTAGAGATTCCCAGGTTCGTTTGAAGACCTCAGGCCAGATCTTTAGTTTTGTGGCCCCAACCTGTGGAATTCTCTACCTCGTCAGGTACGTAGATTGCCGACCGTTCGAAACTTTTAAGGGAGCACTTAAAATATATCTTTTTAAACAAGCATATAATGATTTTTAAGTATTATTAAGGGTGGTTAATTTTATTGTTTTTAGTAATATTGTCTTATTATGTGATGTACAGGCGCCTTGGTTTTTAGAAAGGTGCCTTTTTATAAATAAAGTTTTGATTGATTGATTGAAGAGACCCACTTATCTGACACAAAACATGTGAAGTTGAAATGGAGTCAGCGATACAAGGTTTATGCTTTTTCACATTTCAGTGGTAGGAGACGAGGGGCAGTAATAGTGGTCCCTCAGGTGACACCCTTGGAGGTTCACAGTAGTTTTGTGGACCCTCAGGGTAGATATATAATTTTGCAGGGTTCTCCATACTCACAAGAGGTACCCTTGGTTAGTGTATATCTCCCCCCACAAACTACAGTCCCAGTTGTGCGGACCTTCCTTAACAAGGTCCTTGACCTACTAAAGGGGAAGCTCATTATAGGTGGTGACTTCGATATGATGTGGAACGTGGACATGGACTCCATGAATCCCCATGCCCACAGAGCCACTAATGCCCTTCACTTTTTAAAAAGTTTCTTTGACCAATTGGGGCTGGTGCATATCTGGCATAAATTATTCCTTACACAAAAGGCATATACATTTTCTTCATCAAGGTTCCAGAGATACTCCAGTTTATATTATTTTTTCATCTCTTTTGAAGATTTTCACCTGATACAAGATATCAGTGTCAGCTCTCGGCTACTATCAAATCACCATCCGCTACTTCTAAAAATAGATTTGTGGAAGAAAAAGTGACAAACGCTTTGGTGCGTGAATGCATCCCTATTGAAAGACCCACAATTTAAAACATTTATCCAGGAGCATTTTCCCCAAATAATTCCAAGAAAATGATTCACCAGAGATGCCCGCATCTATACTTTGGGATACATCGAAGGCATGTCATCGGGGGGGGCATACTAGCATACTCAGTGTGGAAAAAAGACAACTAGAAGCCAGATGTAATGGTCTGGTGGAACAACTATAGGCATATCGTTTATTGTATAGGGAAGGGATAGGAAGGTAAAGTTGAGGATACAGGAGACCAAACAGGAAATACAAAAAATGATGGACCTTAAAGTTCAGCAAACCTTTACGTATTTGAAGCAAAGTCACTATGAGGGGGAGTCTAGAGGTACATGTATGTTGGCTCAAAAACTCAGAACATGTCAAAGCACAACAGTACTTACAATTTGGCACCCCACAACAAATAAGTTGGTACATGAGGAGGAGTAGATACAGGCTGTTTTCACAAAATACCACCAATCATTATACGCAGCTGGGCCCCTTCCATGGAGGAGGAAAGGCAGGCATTTTTGAGACCTCTTGACCTACCACAACTAATGAATGAACGATGCCAATTATTGGAAGTCCCAAATGGTCAGATGAAATACTGCAACACATACAGGCAGCAAATTCTCAAAAATGTCCTTGTCCCCATGGTTTCAGTGCAGAGTGGTATAAAACAATTTTGGGCTTAATGCTTCCCACCCTGTTGCAGGTGTTCTGGGGGGTAGGAGGAGCCCTTCTCCTTCTTGGGCTTACACTGTGCTGGCAGCTTTACCTAAACTGGAAAAGGATCCCATGGATCCTTCTTCTTGTCACCCAATTTCTATATTAAATATTGACTATAAGATCTTTATGGCCATTTGGGCATCTTGCCTAGAACAAATACTTCCCTATATCATACACTTGGATAAGGCCAGTTTCATCAAGGCCAGAAATACAACATAATATCCATCGGACACTGCCAACATGGGAATGCATTCAGACTAGAGAGATCCTGACAGCTCTGTTGAACTTAGATGCTGAAAAGGTGTTTGACAGGGTGTCCTGGGTCTTTCTCTGGGACACCCTGTCTGCCTTCCAATTTCCAGCCTCTTTTTTGGTCTGGCTGAGGAACATCTACATTGATCCAAAGGCCTATATATATGTCAATGGAGCCTTGACCCTCCCAATTTCTTTGCAGTGAGTTATGAGGCGGAGGTATCCCCTCTCTCCCTCCTACTATTCACTTTGTATATGGAGCCCCTGACCTCTGCCTTTGGAAAGGAAGACAATATAGAGTAAGTGCCACTGGGACAAACACAGCATAAAGTGTTGTTGCTTGCCGATGACATATTGCTTTCTGTCCTGTCTCCTGAGATATTGGTCCCCAAGGTATGGGAGATATTAGGTAGCTTGAAAAGGTTGCAAACTTTAAGTTAAATATATCTAAAACTGAGAATTTGACTTCCAACTTTACCTGTTCAGTGGATTAGAGGAGTAGGTTCCCCCTGCATTAGTTACGGACCTAGATTAAATGCTTAGGAATTCACACAATGAAAAATGTAAACAACAGATTTTATAAATTATGAACCTTTAATTCTCTCTTTTTTCAAAGAGTTGAAATTATCATGTAACCCCCATGCCACTCATAGCAAGTTAGGACACCCCCCATTAAATCTGGCACTGGTACCCACATATGGCATACCCTTAACTTTTTGCAGAAAATTCAAAGATTGGTACCACCTTTGGTGTTAGAATGTATACCAGGCTCATTTCTGCAGGAAGAGGGGTGAGGGGACAAGAACAAACACATGAAGCTTTTGTAAAATTACAACCCAGGTCCAGGATGGAGGTTGCTAGGCATATGCTAGATCTAAACTGCTGAGGGGGACCCCAGAATTCCAACACCAGAAGCAAGAATCAGAATGTCCAGAACAGGAACTGGGATTGTCTTTAAAACAAATAGGGAAATTAAAAACTGGAGATAATCAAACATCATTAAAAACAACAAACCCATTTTCCCCTTTAAGAGATATAAGTACAAATTGAAAAACAGACTTTAATGAGATGAATAGCCATGATGAGGGCAATGATTCTAAAGAGCTGAAAATACTTACCTGGAATATAGAAGGGATACAAAACAAATTAACAGATGATAATTTTCAGAACTTTTTGAATACTATGGACATTATCTGCTTTCAGGAAACATGGTTCTTGGGTGAGAATCTACCATTGATCCCAGGATATACAGGATTTTTGCTTCTAGCAATAAAAGTCAAAAAGAATGGTAGACCTAAGGTTGGAGTAGCATGTTATGTTAAAACTAGTTTGGATTTCAAAATATCACAGCAAAAGGTTGACATATTGAATTGCCAGGTATTACAACTGGAAGGTATTGAGGTCACTTTGTTAATTTGCAATATTTATGTCCCCTAAACAAGGGTAAAGCTCAAGAGAATTATTGGAAGATCTTTAAAACAACATTGGAGCAATTAATGGAAGAAAATGAATATAGTACAATAGTGGTGTTGAGGGACTTTAATGCAAGAACAAAGGAAAAGGGGACAATAAACTCAGAATTGATAGACAGGGTTAGTGTAATAAATAAAAACATTTTTTGGCAACAGTCCTCAAAGGATAAAATTAGTAATAAAAATTGTGGATATTTGTTTAGCATTATGGCTGAACTAGATTATGTAATCTTTAATGGAAGAACAAAAAGTGACAAACAAGGTGAATACACATTTATAGGTCCTAAAGGGTCTTCGGTAATTGACCAGGTATGGGGAAATATAGATGCAATTGGTAAAATAATAGATTTAGAAGTAGTTTTAAGACCTGAATCTGGACATTTGCCTGTTATGACGAAATGGCAGTTAGGAAAAGAAATAAATATAATAAAGGAAAAACAGAATCAGCCTTGTATAGAAATTTTGAACAAAAAGAGAATAAGATGGCAACAATCAAGTATTATTCAATTTCTAGAAATGTTAGATGTCTCTTCTATGGAAAAATATAGGTCTGAATTATTAAATGTTGCTCCCACTACAAATTTAATGGTAGTGTGGGAAAATATCTCCCTTTATTTGAGACCTTTATTTTGTTAATTTGATTTAAGGGAGAAAAACAAAACCTGGTTTAATATGGAATGTAAGAAGTGTAAACAAAAATTAAATAAAATGATTAGACAATATAAAAAAAGGAATCCTGAAATAACAAATAACATCATAAACAGAGAAAGGAAATATTATAGGGAAATATTATCCAAAGACAGGTTAAGGTACCAAAAGAATATATGGGAAAAACTTAGAATCTCCATTATTAAGAAGGATATTAAACAATTTTGGACTCTGGCTAGCAAAGGTTATGATAAATACACTGGCCCAGATATTCAAAAGAGTTGAGCCATGCACAATAGGGTTGCGCCTGTGCAAGTCCAAAATTGCGCCATTCTGCGATATTCAGCAGGAGGCAGTTGCGCCCCCGAAATCATGCTGAGCAACAGCGCAATGATAATAAAGGCATGCGCAACTCAAGGGGGAGGAACCATGCATCAATGGCGCAGTGCGATATTCAACGACTTGCTCCATGTGCAATAGGAGAGCAAGCGGAAGTTGCACCATAGCGGAAATGTGCCAAAATAAAAAGGAGCAAGGGAGAGGCGCAAGAACACTACAGGGAAGCCACATGAGGCAGAACCCTAGGCAGACAGACAGGGCAGGAGGGACAAACAGGGCAGAACAGGAAAAGGGCACTCTAAACAGCCAGGCGCAGAGAAGGTGTGGGGAGCCACACAACACAGAGGCCAGCACAGGCAGGTGTTCCTGGTGCTGGGGAAGTAGCAGGGAGGACAGCGAGGGGAATACAGCAACAGCTGCCGGGGGGGTGAACACAAGCCAGGGACATGACCAATGCCACCTTCCAGATGGAGACCATTATGAGGGGGGTGAGAAGGCAGGTGGCAGGGGGGCGTGGCTGTGGAAGGACCCGTTGGCGGTATGCCCCCAACAGGTAGTACTGAGCTCACACCAGCTTTGAGTTGTACACTGATACTGAGATTGTGGGCCTTCACCGCCTGAATAGGGCAAGTCTGAGGTGGCTCTATGGGCTGTGCAGTGATGTGATGCAGGCACCCACATGACGGAGCCATGCCCTGTCAGTGGAGACTAAGGTAACAGCCTGCATGTGCTTGCTCACCACAGGTACCTTCCAAAGACCAACTGGAGACACCACAGGCATAACCCAGTCGGCCACGTCATGCCACCTCACCCTATTCCTCAGTGCACTGCTGCCACATGCTGTGGAGTACATCCATTTCCCCTGCACAGTGGTGAAGCACACAGCAAACATACAGGAGTTCCACAGGGTAGCACGTATGCCTGGTGTGCTAGGGGAAATAGACTGCACCCATGTGACCATACACACACCACCTGGCCCCGAGGGGGCCACATACATCAATTGCAAGGGCTATGCCAGCATCAACTGCCAGGTGGTGTGCGATGCCAGGGGGTGCATAATCAATATCTGTGCTATGCACCCTGGGGGAGCACACGATTCTTTCATCTGGCACCCGTCGGCACTGTGCCACAGATTCAAAAGTGGGGACATCCCCACTGGACACTTAGTGGGTGAGTATGCAAACCACATAGACAATCATAGGGCCTGAGGGGGCATGGCCAGAGGTGACATGGGTAGTGGCCTACATGGCCTGGGGCAGGGTGATGCTAATCACCAAGCTAACCTCCGCCCTCTACACACAGGTGACAGTGGACACCCACTCCGCCCCTGGCTGCTCACACCCTACCGGTGGCCCATGACCCCATCGCTGCAATGCTACAATGAGGCACACACCACCAGATGTAATGTTATCGAGCGGGTGTTCGGGATGCTGTAGGCACATTTCTGTTGCCTGGACACCTCTGGCGGTGCCTTACAATACAGCCCCTCAAAGGCCTGCGGCCTATTCCTGGCCTGTTGCATCCTGCACAACATGGCCAACGAATGTGGGATAGCCGTACAGGTGGAAGAGGGGGACAGCGATGGGGATGATAAGGACGCCGGTGATGATGGTGATGGGCAGCCTCCCCTTTGCCAACATGACCCCTGACTGATCCGGCTGGCACAGCTGTACCGGGACACCATCACAGAGGAGCACTTCAGCCAACCCAGGTAAGTCATGGGGCCATGTGCAACCACCAGTGGCTAAGACACAACCCACAAACATGCATGGACACACACCAGGGCTGCATGCCATCAACGGAAGTGGCAGGGCACAGAAGCACACACACAACCAGGGATGGGTGAGGATTAACATGCCACGCAGATGGACACACACACGCACACACACAATGCACCAAATGTGCACAGAGGGCAGGAGGCACACTGACCCAGAATGCCAACCCTAGCAACACACACATCCACAGGCCGTCATGCCCACTGCCTGTCCATGTGCATGTGTCAGATGCTGAGCACCATTGCACATTGGTGTACAGTGCAATACAGGCATCATCATGCCCACGCAACTGTGGACAGCAGCCAGGAGGGTGTGCAGGTGGACTATGTGTCCACGTGCAGGGCCGGGTACCCACCCGTGCACTGCCCACTGAAACACACAATGCACACAGGTCAGCACCAAACAGTAGCCATGCTGGGAGACAGGTCAGTCATGTGACACAGAGCCCCGGCCACCACAGATGTGTGGGAGGCCCCACTGAGACCCACCAGCTCTGACAGGCTGACCACTGGCCTCATGGGGTGGCACTGATGGTCCCCCAGGGGTTCCATTGCATGAACGCGACCGTGCTCACACAGGGGTCTGCAGCACACTGAACATGCTTGCACCAGGAGTGCTTGGGATGCCCACAGCTGAACCCGGTGTCGACAGGGTGGGAGTCACATGACGCTGGGAATGGGGGGTTGATAGTGCACTGCATGGTGTCCATGATGCATGGGCACCTGACTGCATGCCCATTGTGGCCATGACAGCAGTCAATGCCTGTGCATGCCTGTCAATGGCAGGGGTCACATCCTCCCGCAAACAGTTCATCCTTGCCAGGATCAGAGCGGTGTCCCTGCTGTGACGCTGCTCTGCCCGCTCCAGTGCCACACGCAGTGCATCCATGGACGTCGCAAGCTGCATCTGCTGCTGGACTGATGCTTGCAGTAGGCAGGTGTGCTCGTCCAAGAGGTCATCTGCCTCCTCGGCATCCTGTCCCTCAGGGTGTGCATGGCCCGATGATCAGCACCCCTTGGGGGTGGGTGTTGCGCACCAGGACCAGGTCTGAGCATATCCACAGGCAGTGCACAGATGCCACCACCGAACCTTGTACCCCCAAGCCCACTGACCGACTGCTGATGCTGCCCCTCCAGCTGCCACTCCCCAGGGCTCAGTGGTGCCACTGCAGTGGCCACAACAGTCCCACTGTCCTGAGCAGACACCAGTGCTGCCCCACTGGTGCTGACAGGCACAGGCTGGGACTGTGCTGACACGCAGGCCTCCATGGCTGCATCACCCACAGCCATGGGCATGAATTGCCCTGCTGTGTGGCCATCCCGTGGCACACATGTCACTGCCTATGATGATAGCGTCATCATCACCGGTGATGGACTCTGCACCGGCCACAGTCACAGCATGCTGGCATCCATGGATGCTGGCACGCTGGGACACAGCTTCCTCCACACCTGTTACAACAACATCAGTGTGAACAGCCAGGTGGCCCCACTGTCACAATGCTCCACATATACCTGTGGAGGTGGATGGGCCCTCCTCCAACTCTAGCTGACTGTCCTCAGTGGACAGGCCCACCACCGCTGACCCATGCAGATGCTCAGGATCTGTAAGGGAAAGCAAAGTCGCTTTACTGCATGTGACCTACCCTGCCTTCCCATAGACAGACCATGACTTCTCATGCAGTGATGAGCCACCACCCATCTGGAAGCCATCACCCAGAACACCTTCAATGGCACTGCACTGCATGCTTCCAGCAAGCCTATCTTCCTGTGGGGTCAGCTGTACCACCTCCGGCTGTCCCCCACCTGTTGCAGCACGTGTTGCCCTGATGGCAGCCACCTTCTCCTTTATCCTCCTCCTGTCCATGCCCATCTTTTTCTTACACGAAGCGCTGGTGGCTGCCATGCAGGTTCACAGCACATGCCACCTCCTCCCATGCAGCAGCATGGGCTTGAGGTGTTCCCCGCCATCCACTGAGAAGTGGCTCCTGATCCAGGTAGGCCTCGAATGGGGCCTCAGTTACGGCCTTTGTAAAGTTAGGCTTCCTCCTCCTCCCACCACTGTGTTCCTCCTCTCCAACAACCTGCTCGGTCATTATGTAGCCTGTAAGAACCGCAGTTGTTACCTGTGACTGTGCAGTCCAATGCATGTCCCTAAATCCACAGTCTACACTCCCAAACAGCATGCAACTCACCAATAGACTGCAGTAACCGATTATGGTCACTGCAGCACAATGTCACACTTTTATAGCGCAACCCATGCAAATGAGGTGAAGAACAACTTTAAGTAGATGCAGATTGCAGTGCTGCGCCATTGAATGGCTGATTAGATGATTTGCATATGACGGCTGAATATCGCGCTGTTGCGCTTTGCACTATTATGTTGAACGTGCTGAGCCAATGGCGCAGTTCTGTGACATGCATAGTACACACCTCACTGCGCATGCCTGGGTTGCTGACGCAGGCATCTGCCATGCTGATGACGTGCTGTGCACGGTAGGCAATGCAGGGCATGGCCACCATTGTGCCAGTGGTGCTATAGTGATGGTCACTACATGGCGCTGTGGCACTGGGCCATCATAGGCACAATGGGCCAACTGTGCGGTAGGCTGCTATGGTGCTGGCACACAGGCAGCCAATCACGCCACATGCATTGTGTTCCAGTGGCACTGTGCATGTCCATGCACCAGAGACCCTTGACCCTGTGCCCAAACTTTGCCCCCTAGGCACCATGTGTCAGGCATGGGTGCACCTCTGTCGTGCTGTTCGGTGACAGCATGATGGGGAATGGCAGCACTGTACCGCGCAGCATCTGCACGTGGGGAGCTGCACTGCAGAGTGCCATATTGCGAATTAGAAAACAGAGAATGGCACACAGAAGGGCAGCCCAGTGGTCAGCTATTGAACTGGCCAACCTAGTGGCCATTGTGGAGCCACACCATGGGCGTCTGTTCGAGGAGGTGCCCCTGGACAGGGCCAGGACCCAAGTGTGGCAGGAGGTGGCCACTGCCCTTGAAGAGGCCACTGGATGGGGAGGAGTGCAGGCACCGATACAGGGACCTGTGGCAGAGGGAGCCGGAGCTACTGGCATGCCTGTGGGCACGTGCCAGGAGGGGCACGGTGCCACAGCCAGGTAGGGGTTCCCTCAACACACTTTTATCATCCATATGGGTAACAGTGTTGTATGTGTCCAGCACATAGGGGAGGGACCGTCCGAGGTTGGCTGTGGTGGTGTTCACAGGTGTGTGTGGGTGGGTCTGGCTGGGTGGGAGGGCACACACCTGGGGGCATGGGGACTTTGCTATGGGATTGTACTGATGTTCCTCTCTCCATGTTTGCCCCACAGGCCCGGAGGAAAGCCGCCATGCACAGGAAGAGTGGTGGCAGGAGGAGCATGGTGCAGCCAGGTGGGGTGAGGGCCCTCACCGCCCACTTGACCGGCCCAATGAAGGTGAGTGCCATACATCCATGATTACTATTGCATGCTGTGTGACAGGGTGGGCAGCGGAGCATGGCCACCATCCATCGACACCACTGCCATGCACGCGACTTGTTACAGTCAACACTGTCCAATGGCAATGCATGTCTGGGAGTGCGTCAATGGTGGTCCATGTGTGCACCAGATACATGGTTGTGCCACTGCCTTTGCACTACATCGCCATGTCACTAAATGGCCACGGTGGTGCTGTGAATAACTTGGCCGGTGGGTGTGTGCAGCATTCCGCATGGCTGTATGCACCTGGGTGGGCAGGTCATGTGGACGTGATCACTGTGGGTGGTCACACACCATCACAGAGGTGCATCCCATGGCCGTATGCCATGCACAGTGGGCAGGCTGTATGGCATTGTGCATTCACACCTGTTGACTGTGCTCCCTTGTCCTAGGTATCCACCAGCTTTGTGAAATGCGGGAGGCACTGCGGGAGATATTGTTGGTGGCAAGGGTGTCACTGGACATCCTGTGATGCATAGATGAAACCGGGGTCCTGAGGAGGCACAGGGCCCAGAGGAGCCAGAGCGGGGAGAGGCGCTCCCGCTAGGGATACATTGGTCCCAGTATTCCCCTATCCCCCCGGACCCACTCACACCCTCCTTCCCCATCCCATTTGTCCACCCTGCCCTCTACCCACCCCCACCTTGTTTGTGGCCCCCAACCTTGTATATAGTTCATATGTTATATTGTATATAGTTCTTGTAATATTGTATATAGTTGATTGTTAAATATTTTTCAATACATTTAATTTTGATATGAATACTGTGGTGGTCTCTGATTTGCAGTGGGCTATAGGTGCTCAGCCGTGTGGTGTGCATGGCACTGGGGTGTGTCATGAGGGTGTGCGTGTGCCCGTGTGGAGGTGACTATGGTGTGGGTAGCTATCAGTCAGTGTCTGTGGTGTGTGTGTGCTGTGCCTGTGCACTGGATGACTGTGTGCAGTGGTCCATGGTGCATGCTCTGTGTCCATGGTGCACCCATCGGCCCATCCATAGCCTGTGCAGCTGACACACATGCATGTCTGTGACCTGCACAGTCCACTGGCATGTCAGTGGTGGCAGTCCCTTCAGGGCAGACACTGTACCCGTCACATTGCTGGGTTGCCTCCTGTCACTGGTGTGGTGCATGCCTGCATCGGGTGGCACTGTGGGCACCACAGTTGTTGTCCCAACTCCATGATGTGCCTTGTGTGTGTTGCAGGAGATGTGCCCCACTGTCTGTGACTTGTGCTCCGGGTGACTGATGGTGGTGTATGGGTCCACAGGGCCTGCGCAGGGTGGCTGGCACTCCAGTGCCATGGAGGACTGCAGATTGTGTGTACACAGTTTACATGGGCCCACACTGGGGGCTTGGTTGCCCCACCACTGTGTCCCTGTGTTGTTGTGCCCTTGGGTATGGGTGGGTGTCTGTCCATACACTGTGTGGCATCCAGTGTGGTGCATGCTTCCAAGCACCACTGTGGGTGTCTGTGCTGGCTGTTGTGGCCAGTGGTGGGTCAGGGTGTGTCATTGGACTACTGTGCAGAGTGCTGTACCATTGGTGGTGGTGTCAAGGGCATGCCCTGTCCCGTGTGGGGTACCTCATGTGCCGACACATGGTTGGTCTCTCATCAGTACCTCGGGGGGACTGTGCATGTTGGCACTGTGTCTGCCGTTGTTGATTGCTGTGTGCTGCCACCTGCTGATGGGTGCTCATGGTGGGGCTGAATTGCATGGTTCTGTGTTGCACAGGGTTGCAGTGTCACAGTGGGGGTGGTGGCATGCATGGGGTTTCCTGCAGTGGTGGTCACTGCTCATGGGGGGGTGTCTGGGGGTCATGGTGCAGGGTGTGCTTTGCATTGCGGGGGATGGTGTGGCAAGGGGTGGTCAGTCCTCCTTGTGTGCCAGTCATAGCTTGCCGGTAGGTGTGATGGGGCACCGTGGCCAGCTGTGGGTTGTTTGCTTGTCTTCATGAGCCAGTGGTTATTCCAAACCTCCCCCAGTTGTGCAGTGCATGGGGTGTAGGGGGACGATGTCTGTTCTGCTGTGTGTTTCTGTGCCCATCTGTGGCATGGGTGGTGAGCCCCTACCTCCTTGGTGGTGCAGTTACATTGCTCTTCTGCTGGGGGGGGTGTCCCTGGTTACACTATGGCACCTCTGGACTGCTCAGCTGAATATCCCTTGTTGCACTATGGCACATCAGATCTGCTCAGCTTCCCCTCCCTAGTTGCTCTACGGCACAGGTGGTGTGATATTCAGTCATCGGCTGTAGGTGCAGTTTGGCCAGCTCCATTTTTGAATATCGCATCTCTTGTGCATGGGCGTAATAGACTTGCCCTTGCTCCTGCTATTGCACACTTTTTGGGCACAGTTTGACTACCTGGGCCACTGTTTGTATTGAAGCTGGAATAACCCCCCAAATTTGGGAGCAATATTATGCAGACCTATATTTCTCCCATATAGAAGTTGCACATAATTTCAATAGAAAAATCAATAAGAGAGTTTTTCCTAATTCAATATATGTAACTGATCTAGATATTACTGAGGCCTTAGATAAGATATTGGTAAATAAAACCCCTAGTCCAGATCAAATCTTGGCAGATTTGTACCGATCCTTTAAAGAATGGTGGACTCCGGTCCTACAGAACTTATTTAATTATTGTATTCAATGAGACTGGTATCCAGATTCATGGAACGGCAGTATAATTTGCTCAATTCACAAAAGAGGGGATACTAATAACCCTGCAATGTATCAGCCTATTAGTTTAATAGACACCTCGCAGAAAATATTCTCCAGGATAATATTGAACAGATTACAACAATGGGTAGAAAAGCATAAAATTATAATAGAATTACAAAATGGTTTTAAAGCAAAACGTTCAATAATACAGCATTGTTTTGTGTTATAACATATCATTTGGAAATACGTAACCATAAAAAGAGGCAAATTATATTGCTGTTTTATAGATCTTAAAACTTCACTTGATTCACTTGATAAGTAGAAAAATATTATGGTCAAAATTAGAAAATTACAATATAGACCCAGATCATTTAGATATCCTAATATGATTGCATAATAAAACCTGGCTTAAAGTAAAGTATAATCAACAAGGGGACCTAACAAACAAAATACACACCAATGTGGGAGTACGACAAGGATGTTTATTGGCTCCCCTTCCTTTTAATTTATACATTAACTCCATTTTACAGAGTCTTAATAGTCTGGATTTTCATTCTCCTGCTGTCTTTGCTGAGAAAATTCCTCTTTTATCATATGCAGATGATATAGTCTTAATTTCCACATCTTTGTTAGGTTTACAATGAAAGGTTAATATGTTCTCTGATATGTGTAAAAAGGTCAGATTAAACATTAATCTTCAAAAAACCAAAATGGTTGTTTTTGGTCCAAAAAGAAAAATGGTTCCTTCATTATTTATAGGGAAAAATAAAGTGGAAACAACAGCTTATTATGATTATCTAGGCTTGAGATTCTCATCAAATCTTTCTTGGAATTCACACATCAAAATTATGATACAGAAATTAAAAACAGCATTTGGAGCTTTTAAGTGATTCAGTGGAAAAATGGGTCAAAGATCTATTATAGGACTATTAAAAGTCATTAACATAAAAATTAAAACAAGTATTTTATATGCTATAGAAATATGGACCCCTGCTGATATAAAACCTTTGGCGATATTAATAAACAAAATGTACCATTTCATGTTAAAAGTTCAACAATCTGTCCTGTTTGAGATATTGAGAAAAGAATTCGGTCAATTTTCCCTATTAACTTTGGCAACGGAACAAAGAATTACCTTCATGTTGCAGTTGTTTCTACTTCCAGACTTTAGACTTCCTAAAATGTGTCTGGATGAGCAGATAAGATATTGCAATATAAATTTTACCTCTGGAATAATAAAAACCATTAAGAAAAATATACTACCGTGGGGTTTAGGAAATGTATTGTATGAGATTTATATTAGCCCATTTCCTAAGATAGTGGAACAAATTAACAAAAGAGTCAGAGATCACTTTTTAGCAATAGATCAAACAGACATTTTTGGTGGTTTAAGAAAATGAAAATAAAAGATAATCTGGAATTTTATCTAACTGCTTTGACTGACCCAAGGGAGAGAAGGCTGTTTATTAGGTTTAGGTTTGAATTATATGCAGCTAATTATATATTTCATGATCAAAAACATCCTGGAATAATGACCCCTGAATGTAATTGTTTATTAGGGTTCCAGGTTGATCTTAAGCACATAATTTGTATTGTTTGAGACTCCTAGAAAGAAATGGTTGACCCCAATATTAGCCACCCTTGGTCTCCCCTCCAAACAACTAATTATCTTCTTGTTTAATACAAGTGATAGGAATGTATTGTCATCCCTTGTCATTTTTTTAAGAATGACTAATTTGTAATGAGATATTTATGTATTTATGCTACTGTAGAAAGAATTTTGTATTGAATGATATGATACTAATTTAATCTGTAATAGAAATTTTAATTATTTTCTTGTTAAATATTTTGTAAAGACTTCTTAATTGAACAAATAATATTTCTACCTACCTACCAACTGGGATTGTGCAGTATGGCTTTATTTAACAGATGGTAAACTAAAGCAAGTAGTGGACCTCCATGGGTCAGTCAAGGCAGGACAGGTACATTTCACAGACTCTCCTTGCATGCAATACAGTTCAAGAACACACATAAACTTCTTCCCATTTCCAAATGGTGCACATAGTGGATACCTGGCCATGCGCCAGTACATTTTCCTTCCATGAGTGCACATACTGTGAAACTAAGCCACACACTCAGAACTCTTCTTCGAAAATAGGTGCAATTAAGTGAAACTCAGCCATGCACATAAACCTGTAGCACTGGACTTTGCTCAAGTAAAAAACTGGCACCCTTTATGAACCAGTTATCCCTGCCTTGTAAGCATCCAGATGGCATTCCTCCCACCCTTTGCCCCAACTGACAGTCTCTGCCATTCCCTCAGGGTTATACCATTGAAACCCCCATTCCCCATTGAAGTGCTAGAGGTCCCACATTTTCCACTTCTGTCACTCACTGGGGTGACCACAGTACAGTTTCACTCTCCTAGAACTAGTGGCACTGACAGGTGTGATCTAGACTTATCTATGGGAACACACACCCCAGAAATGATTCCCCTAAATGTGTGGAGAACATGTCTCCCAAAACAATACTTACAAACTAGTTGTCCCTTCCGCTGGGCATGGAACAACAAAAAGCACCTCTCTTGGGTAAGCATATCAGAACAGTCTCTCACAAGTTCTTTTCCAAGGCAGCTAAAACTCACAAAGGATCTTCAAGTGATTGCCCCTTGGGACCCACTGAGTAAAGCAGTTTCTTCCACTTCACTGGGAGTAGAAATCAGAAAATCCTGTTGTAGAAAGGTCTCCACCACTTCACTGGAAGCTAGAAATTGTACTCCACACTAGGGTGAGAAGTGCTGGGCCTGCAACTCAGAGCCCATTGGCAGACCTCCTGCCACTCTCACTCCCAACTCAGCAACAACTCACTACAGACTGAACATTCTAAGCTCCCCAGAGCAACTTTACACAGGAAGGGGTTATGCTGCTGCAAAAGTTCTAAATGACACAATCACTCTTCTCTCAGGCTAGCTGAGTAAACAATGCTGTCATTGTGTAAGAAGCCCTAATGAGCTCCCTACCAGCTGCCTGCTACCTGCTTAACACTAACATTTGAATAATAGATGCTGTAATATTAATGATTTTTGTCTTTGTACCCTGATTCATACTGTGCTGGTGTATTCACACCACAAATTATTACAATATGTGTGTAATTTATGATGTGCCTCATATGATAAACTCTATAAAAATTAAATAAAAAAAGGAAAAGAACATATATGAAAAAGTGTTTACAAAAAGTGTACATTTGATACATGGGAGAATTACATATAAGTTATATAATTGTAAGATTGATAGAATATGTGAATTTTAACATATTTAATTACCTGTAGGAAGAGGTACAGTAGATGTTTTGAGAGCAATAGAATGAAATAATAACATGCGTCTATACTTCATTACTCATTTCAGCTCAGGTGTACTGATATATGTAAACCTATTACTTATTCAACACATAAAAAGTGTAGGAGTACCTTTATGATATTTGCCCACATGGATTGCTGTTCTGCAGGAGTTTATTAAGAGTTTCTCAATGCTTAAAACAGCTTCAATTTTTGCCAGCCATTTTTTCTTAGAAATTTTGGAAGTGCTGGATTCTTCCAGTTTTCAAGTATCATATGTCTGGTACAGACTGTTGCAATAGCCATTTTTTTGTTTTGTTCCATTTAATTTCGTTCTGAAGTCATTAAATATGAACATTTCAGGAAAAATGGTAGTTTACAGTCAATACTCTTTCAGTTTAATTTTTTGTTTGACGCCTCCATTCTTTGATGTGAGGGCACTCCCAACTCAAGTGTGCTAAGGATCCATCCTTGCATCGGTACCAAGATTTCCTATTGTTACTTACTCCCATAGTATGGAGTCTATTAGAGGACAAATAGGCTCTATTTTTTTACTTTAATTTGTTTATGGATTTTGGTAGATACATACTGTACAATCTACATGTGATGTAGACTTACGCAAGACAAAAAAAGAAAAAAAGTTGATTTCCAAATGGTATAAATATAAGTCCATTGTAAGTTCAAAAAGCTCCATATATAGATGCATAAATTATGAATATTGTGCCCTCACTGGGGGAAAGAGGTAAATCATGGGTAAGGCAAGATAATTTTATTTATAAAGCACCCTATCTGTGGTCTCAGGGTTACAATACTCAAGGTTAAAATAAGCATAGGCTGCTGTTGCAAAAAAAAAAAAATTAAAAATCTTAATCTATATCAACAAAAACATGGCTGTGCCTCAAATGTCTCAAATGTCAGTTAACTTGGGCCAAGCAAACATTTTATACAGGGCATTTCCACCCTTTAACTTAAAAGATTTCCCTTATTATAAACATAAACATATTTGCTTAAATAAATCAAAACAAAGCAGACAATTTAAATAAAATAATCTCATATATATTGCATAAAAGTTATTTTGTGAGAGGTCTGGTAGGTGTAACTGGAATGTAATCTGTTTCATCAGACTGTGTCGATTCATCACCCTCCTCTTAGTTTTAGTCTCTGAATCTTCCATAGATCTAGATCTGCTCTTGATGAAGTTCTACACCATGATTTCATCTGTGAATGAAAAGACATTACCGATTAAAAATATCCTAAGTGTTCCTGTCCTCAAAAAGGTGACCAATGCTTCCATTTTTGCCAATTCAGGGTGATAACTGAGGGGACAGTGACAGCACAATTGTGTTTCACAGGAAACATCAAGATAACAAGACAGTTTGTAGCCTTCAAACAGTAAAGTTATTTTTTCTTTCACAATATTTATATATAGTTTTGTTGGCCACTGAGTCTAGGGTTACAATTAGAGTGGGACCAGCCTGTTTGACTTCTTGCTGCTCTAGTAGTGAAACCTGCTCACCACACTCTGTCACTGCTGCAAAGGAATCCTAAATGCTTTAACCACCACAATTGTTTGATCAAACATTTCTTTTAACAGGGATGCAGTAGTAAGGATTTAATTTCTGTTCTGAAGTTTACTGTTAGCCTAAGAATCCAGAGATTGTGCTCCCATAGTATATTGTCAACTCTCTCCATTTTTCTGTTAATGGTAACTTGTTCTCTGATTAAGGTATCTTTAACCATGTGTAATGAAATCAATTTACTGTAAGTAATGATTTATTTATATATGGTGTCCAATCACAGAGGCTCTGGGCACCTTACAAGGTAGTGCAACAGCATACAGTGTCAATACAAATAACACTTCAATAGCAGGGTCAATAAATCAGCAATTAAAATCAGTAAATAAATGACAGTAAAATCAAGAAAACAAACTAATTAAAAAATGCTTGTTTAAAAAGATGTGTCTTTAGACCCCTTTTAAAAACCTCCACTGATGAGACCTCCCTCAGTGGTCTGGGAAGTGAATTCTAGAGGGCTGGGCCAGCCACCTCAATCTCCTGAGGTTTTCAGCCTGACCATCGGATCCAGTAAGAGGCCTCCTCTGTGAAGGAGCAGAGCAAGCACCCCAGGGCGGTAAGGATGAGGAGAGCATTCAGGTAGCCAGGACCTTATCTATATGGGGCCTTAGAGATGAGCAAGCCCATCTTGAAAAGAATCCTCCCTCTGACAGGCAGCCAGTGCAGATCATGCAGGACCAAGGTCACATGACTTGATCTTGAGAGACCCATCAGCAATCTGGCCACTACATTCTGTACCAGCTTCAGTGGATTGAAGTTCCCTCCACTGACCTCAAAGTAAAGAGCATTGTTGTAGTCCAGCCTTGATGTGACAAAAGCTTGCACCAGTGCTGGCAGTTCGCCAGGTGGAACTAGAGGTTTAATCTGGGTGAAGTGGTAAAAAACACTCTGAATGGTGGACGACACCTGAAATTCAAGTGTCAAACCATCATGATGGACAATGTCAGATTTCTCACCCTAGAAGCAGCCACCAACAGAGTAGTACCAAGAGACAACCCTGTTCCCAAACTCCTGGCAGCCACCGGCAACCAGACTCAACCACAAGTCCTTCTGTCTTGTTGGTGTTCAGTCACAGCCAATTAGAGAACATCCAGTCATGGATTTCAACCAGGCATTTATTAAACGCTTCCACAGTGCTATTTGTCCAAGAGGCAAAAGACATATGCAGCTAGGTATCATCTGCATAACAGTGAAAACCCAGAATGTAACATCTAATGAGCTCAATCGGGGCAGCATGTACACCGAAAACAACATTGGTGACAAGATAGATCCTTGAGGAACTCCACAAGGCAAGGGTTTCGGGCAAGAGGAGAAGTTCCCCGTTACTACCCATTGCATCCTGCCTGTGAGACAGGATGCAAACCAGTTGATGACAGTACTGGTGAGTCCACAATACTCTTTAAGGTAATCAAGAAGCACAATGTGGTCCACGGTGTCAAATGTTGAGGACAGATCCATAAGAACCAGAATTGACCTGTTTCCTCTATCTCTCACCCTGAGGAGATCATTTTGCACCCTGATCAATGCCATTTCAGTGCTATGCCTTGCCCTAAATCCAGACTGGAATGGCTCATAGATGTCAAAGGCCATGAGGTGGGCCTCAAGCTGCATAGCCACCACTTTCTCGACAACCTTCCCTAAAAATGAGAGGCTGGAGATTGGTTGACAATTTGCCAAGATGTTAGGGTCAAGAGATGGTTTCCTCAGAAGTGGCTTCATCAGCACCTCCTTCAAGGTACCAGGAAAAGACCCCTCTGAAAGTGAGCACCAGACTATCTCAGTGAACACTGGACCCACGGACTTGGCACATCCCACTAGGAGACATGTTGGACCCAGGTCCAGTTCACAAAATGTGGACCGCAACTTCGAGATTACCTTAACAAGCTCCACCACCCCCAGTCTGGAACTCACCCCAAACAATAGGAGTGCCTCTGCCTTCACAAAGTCTACTGCTGTGAGGCTGATTTAGCCCCACTGAGAAGGTCCGCAACCGAATGAAAGACACCCTGTTGGAGAAAAACCAAACAAACTCCTCATACAAAGTGACTGAAAATGCTCATTTCAGCTGCAAGCAGGCAGGATGAAGTAACCTGTCTACAGTCTGAAAGAGCTGGGCTGATTAATTTTTCACTGCAGCAATCTCCCTGGATAGGAACTCTGCCTTCTTATAGTTTATTGCCCTTTGATATTCACCGTAGTGAATTCTCAAAGCCAGTCTGTCCTCCTTGGACTGGGTCTTCCACCAGCAACACTCCAACTCCTGATCCCTGGTCTTCATCACCTTGAAAGCCACATCAAACCATGGGGGTCTTAAGCGAGAAGACTCTGGTCATATACAGATTGGTGCAATGGCATCAAGCACATTGGAAACAGCACTACTATAGGCTGTCACCACCATGCCAGTGTCAACTGCATGTGCAGTGCTCACAGCAGAAAAATCCATCACCACTAGTAGTCCCTCTATGGTCAACCCCTTCAATGGGCGGTAGCGGACCACCTCATTAGGGGAAGGACTATCAGGGAGGCCCCAAACAAGAACTTCATCATGCAGTGATCTGACCACATGACTGGATCAATCCTGAGGTTGGTGACCCCAAGTCCCAGTGAGAATACCAGATCCAAGGCATGGCCATGGCAGTGAGTCACAGAAGCAACAACTCGTGCGAGGCCCAGGGATGTCATAAGCTGGAGGAAGTCTTGAACAAAATGCAAGAGTTCATCATCAACCCAGGCATTGAAGTCACCCAGAATCAACCATCTGGGTGACTCCAACACCCTATTGATGACGAAGTCTGTGACTTCCTTCAGGAACTCCCCCCATGCCCGGAAGACTGGTACATGAGGAGAATCCTGCAGCCTGCAGATGGACACCCACACACTGCCATGCATTCAAATGATGAGTTACATCTCACTGGGTGCATGGAGATGTTCAGGCTGGATCTAAGTAGATGGCCACACCCCCTCCCCTTCATTCTCTCCTTGGGCAGTGCACTACAGAGTACCCATCCAGGACTGATGCCTCTAAAACTGGCCCTGTGTCATCTCCCAGCCAGGTCTCCATAATGCAAGCCAGATCAACAGAGGAAATCAAGTCCGCCATAATTGTGGGCTTGTTCCTCATAGATCTGGCATTGCTTAGCACCACCTGAAGGGGAACGGTGGAGGCTGCAGGCCCACTGGCTACCTGCCCACTCAGTCTGGTAGGGACTCTGGGGATGGGCACCAAACACATCTGTCCTCTCTCAAGGACCCATTTTAACCCAGGGTGTCTCCTGCCCCTAACCACTCCAATGTTACTCACCTCTGCAGTGCCTCCAGCACTCCACTGCCATCCTACATGCCTCTTAACATAACTAACCTCAAAACAGCATCTTGTTTCTGCAACTAGAAGGGGGGTCAACAAAGGGATGGTGTTCGTGCAGCAGAGATGCTATATTGGTGACATGGAGTGGGCCAAGACGCACACACATCCTCTCTCCACTACCTCAGAAAATTACATAAAATCCTCACCCTAACATAAATATCACAAGAACTCTAAAATAACAATGGTTTAAATACAAAATTCCCCCATTCATCCTAAGTCTCTATAGACAAACAATTCAAGCAACTAATTTTAACAGTAACTAAATATACACAACCCCTCATTCAATCACTAACCTAGCCACACACACAACCAATCCCATCCCAGTCCTCTCCTTAATAAATAGTATAATTTAATAAATTAAATTAAAGGAGAATCCAGTAGTGAACTACAGATGAGAAGTCGAAAAAAATGTCTCAGAGTTCCAGACTGCAGAGAGTTGAAAGCTCCATGCTGTTTAGTCAAAATCAATTTTTCAGGAGGCAAGAAATGTGGCAGTGTATTTACAGCTACAAGAGTGTTAAAAAACTCAGACTGAAACATAGGATGCAGATTGTCATAGACAGAAATGCTCTCATCACATCATACCTAGATGCAGAAGACAGAAGAGTCCCTCAGCTCACTGCAGGACAAAACAAAATTCAGTCAGATAGCTGAGCGTACGGCATCCATTGTCAATCGATTGTAAGCGCTCCATTTTCTAAATTTTCTCAGTGTTGGCCATTACTTCTACAGTTTTAGAAACTGCATCAAAGTTAAGGTTAAAGGTCAACTGCAGATATATTACAAACATATTATAAACTTTACTCCATTTTATGATGGAGTGCCGATTCCATTCAAGCAACAATGACATTATTTTCCTCAAGGTCCAACCAGCTGACGGAATCTTGGGTGAGTACTCATTCCATTCAGACAACAATGTCATCATTTTCCTCAAGGTCCTAGCAGCTCAGTACATACACACACACACACACACACACACACACACACACACACACACACTAATGTACATCAGATTGCAAAATGGGAACAACTCATGTTTACTTTCTGTAACCCCAGGCTGGTATGCCGTTTGTATCTGACAGAACTACCAGGTGGGCTGGGTTCAGGGAGGAATATGTCACTCGGCACATAGGCTAGGTTTGGCTACTCTGCACACGGGCACCCAAGCAACTCCAGACAAAGGAAGAAATAACTGTAATGTCCAATACCAGAAGTGGGATTCTAAAGTGTGGCTTTTATTCACATCCAAGCAGAATAAACAAAGCATAGATGGACCCCCCCCCCACGGGGCTACACTCCTGGTAATGCAGATTAAAAGAGACCAGAACACATCCTCATCACTTTAGCCCTCAGGCTCTGAAACACACTGGGCTCACAGCCCAAACTTGTACACTGTTCTCGGTTTTCCCTGGCTCGGCTCCCTTGCCAGCCACTTGGACACCTTCCATATATCATGGAAACATTTGCTGGTGGCTCCCTAAACCACCTAAGAGCACCTCTGCTCCATGAGGGAATCTTCCTATCAATCCCACATCTGGGTACTTTCCTCAGGCACTGGCCAAGTACCTGAGAGAAAGCAACAGGTGTCTCAGAGGAAATCCGTAGAGGTGAATTTGGTTACTACTGATGGGGGGTCTCCCACCTCTCACTCCCACAATTCATACCCAGCCATTTCTCTGGACTGTAACACCAAATCCTTTAAAACATTTGCTGTGTAGATTCTTTTTTAAATGTCTTTCACATTCAATCTACTTGTCTTGCTTCCCATTTGTGCTGCACTTGAACATACTTAAAATAAGAGGCATTGTCCATTACTCTAGACCCCCTACAGAGTTAAGCAGTCCAATCCCCACATTCTTTCTTTCCATTTGTGCTGGGCTTTAACATACTTATAAGTGGCTTTGTCCATTACTCTAGACCCCCCCCCCACTGAGTTAAGCAGTCCAATCCCCACATCTTCTAACTGTACTTGGCTGTCTTTTCCTGACCCCACAGTAACAGTCCCGTTAGTTTCATTCTGTTTCAGGTGACTACACTTGGCCCTTTTGCACAGCGAACTCACCCTTTGGTTGCAGGTGCCCCACAGGCATTTCCTCCTCAAGGAATCTTCCTTCCAGAGCTTCTGGTGCCTCAGCACAACTCAAACAGGCAGCTGATTTTCCTTAGCTGGACCCACGGGGGTTGCCCCTGGAAAACAGGCTGACACCTTCCCCCCATCCCCACAGGGATGGGGCTCTGAATCATTGAGAGCAGTCTCCACCACTTCAATAATCAGTTCCTGTGTTCCTCTTCAGGTGGAAACATGCATCTAAAACAAAAGTAGCTCTGTAACAGAGCTTAAAGCTCTGAGGGCCTGCACTCAGCAGAGCACCTCTGCTGCACTCTACAGACTCTCACTCAGACTGAACCATACTGGCTTCAAATTCCCCAGCATTCTACTCTAACCTCCAACTGCAACATTCCAGTGTGGCTTATGCAGCTGCGATAGTTCTAAATGATGTCATCCCTCAGTCTCAGCTGAGACTGAGAACAGAGTGAGATGATGTGAAATCCATTTAACTGGAATTTCACAAGCTGCCTTCCCTGCCTACCACTAGGTCTTACTGGGATTCTAGTAACCTCGGGTAACAGGGGGATTACATTTCAATTGTCTGAGGATCTTTGCCTATTGAATTTTATTGATACAGCATTACAGATAAATATTTAGTTACTTTCACAGATTGATCAATAATTTTTAGGGGACAATGCTTTAAAATAAGGAGGACGCTGTTGGGTTTTCATCCAGGGCAGCACGAGAACAAAGGGAACAGAAATGTTCATGTTACGAGCCTGTCATGTTGTTGTTGTTTTATTGAGGGGGAGGGGAGTGATACTGAGCACCAAGTGTTGATCAGCTTAGGGAAATTGACAGATATTTACTCATGGTGTTTTACTGGAATAATTTGATTAATACAGACCACCATCAGAAAACTGGAAGCAAAGACTGATTTTTAAATGTCATAATAGGATGTACTGAGCTGCCAGGACCCTGAGGAAAATAATGTCATTATTGTTTAAATGGAATCAGCACTCACCCAAGATTCTGCCAGCTGGTCTGAAAATGTCTGATAGATTTTCTGTGAAACCTTCAAAAAAGACAGGCAGTAAAACAACATCGGAACATGAGAAATTACTGTTCCTGCACATTACTTGCAATATACACGGAGTGGTTGTTCTCACAGTGAGCAAATAAAATATGGTAAAAGCATTTTGAAAACACTGTAATTGACCATAAAGCACCTGGAAAGTAGTTTTACTTTCTTGCAGCATTTTGCACAATGAACGCTCAGTTACTTCCTTAGATTTGGCAACCAGCTGAAATAATGCAGTTAATGAAGGTTCTTTTTCTTGAGCAAGGAATTTCGTGTCCTTGTATCTGGACCAGGTAGCTCTGTATGGGACCTTAGTGATCTTAGGGCTGGAGTACAAATTGAACCCTGCATGACAGCCTGGCCGAGACAACTTCAGGTTCAGCAAAATAACTTATCCATCATTTTGTTTTTCTTTTTTTTTTAGTTTTTTCATTCCCATCTTAGTGAGCTTAGTGTCCATGCTTGCTGTTAGTCATGAAAGGCAGACATTATATATTGAATTTTGAACCAAGAACAAGATTAGTTTTCAATGATGCCATGTGTCTTGCACAGTATTTGTGTCTTGCATTGCAGCCATATTCCCCCTCCCCGACAAATAGGCTCTTGAAAAAAATGTCAGTTGTATTGTTTTTGTTCTTTGCGAACTTGTAATATGAGTTAGCATTCATCCAATTTGTATCCAATTTGTTAGGGCTAATTTTTATTTAAAGTTCTTGAGCCCATTTATTTGTAGATGTACATCTCTGGCTAGAAGATTTTTCCTTTATATTTCTTATATGTTCAAGATAATATTGTGCAATTACTTTGGCAGAATACAAATCTCTTATTTTAGAATCTAGAAAAAATTGATTTGTCCAATTTATATAACTTAATAGACAACTTAGATATTAATGTGTAGTACATTTTCTGTATCTGATTATATTCCCACCAATTTAAATTCAAATTGTGAAAAAGTTATCTTATTCTATGTTGGGATATTAGATATCCTAGCTGTGTTAACTGGTAGCATCTGAACATTTTATTATGTGCCAGTGTATTTAATATTTCCTTATTGGTGGCTTCTACAGTAAAATTTGATTCAGCTCCAGTTACAATCTGTGATGAAGAAATGTTTGTGATCTTGTTGCATGTTTTATTTACTGCTGAGATTATATATTTAATAATATTGCCTTTCTTTTTCTTCAGGCTACTCGTATTGCAGATGATTCTGTAACCTTTTTCTATAAGTTCAATTTCCAGGTTGTTTTTCTGACTGGGAAAAATGTTATTTGTAAGGGTTCATGGCCAGGCAAGTGCCACTTTACAAGCATTAAAATAGTGTTCAGGCAGGATACCCCATGTCTCCAAACTTTCTGGAAAGAATTAGGGTGCCCCCGTTCCATAAAAAATGCTTTAAAAATGGTTCATCTATTTTTGCAATGTGTTCTTTGGAATGCATCATATCAGTGCTAGAAAACAGTAGAGAATATGCCAAATGGCCATCATTTTTAATGTATTGATTCTGCCCCAGAAGGAATGTGACAGAGATTACCAACTGTCCAGGATTTTGGTTATCTTTGTTAATAGATTTGAGATATGTTTCCTGGAGGTGGTATCTGTTAACACTATCCTCAGATATTTTGTTGTATTCTCAATTTTCATATGATTGAAAATTGATTATCTGAAGATAATTTTGCTACTGGTAATTTTTGTTTGTTTAAAGATATCTTAAAGTTATCTGGACAGCTGGGAGAATATATCAATCTTTATCATAAGTGCAGGGAATGAAACCTTTGGTTGTTGCATAAAAATCACCACATCATCTGCATAAGCATTTTATTTGATGATCAGGTACTTTTTTAAGATCCTTTATTTCTTTGTTTTTCTCTGTATGTAACATTAATGCTTCAAGTGCAATGGTGAAAAGTGTGAGTGAAAGGGGGAAGCCTTACCTTCGTCTGTTCTTCATAACTAGGGGAACTGTTTTATTCTAATTTTTTTACTGAATATTGCTCTAGATCTGCTGTAGAACAGTTCCATGACATTGTGAATAAATGAGAGAAAACCAGAACATTTAAACATGACATTATGGAACTGCATTCTAACAAATCAAAGGCCTTGGCAATAACTACTGCTTCTTCTGTTCTATCTTATACTGGGTGTTTATACTGGGAATAGAATGGTAAAAGGCTATTCAGCCCATTACAACCATTCCCCATCTTAGTTGAACCATCTGGAACCATTCTGTCCTAAACAACTATCAATTTTCTTTTTAAATTAATAAATTTATGTACAAATGACAATATCTACTGGTAACAAGTTCCATAGTCTACCAGTTCTATGTATAAAGAAGAAGAAACCCATGTTATTTTTACTGAGTTCAACAAAATATGAGTTTTTCTAAGGCCTTTATAGGTGGTTCTTCCCTTCACTTGCCTTTCTAATAGGCTGGGGCTGATGATAACAGGAATGGCATGTTCTACTCTGTTTACTATGAGTTTCACTATGATTTCGTTATCTGTTTTTAATTGCACTATAGCCCTATAATGTTCTAGTTCTTTTGGATCTTCATTTTATTTATGGATCAATATGACTAAGGGGTCCAACACTGATTGTGGTATCCCTTTCCTTTCTGCCAGTTACATGGCTACCATCTACAACCAAGGGGCTAGTTCTTCAGCAAAAAAAAAAAATACAAAATTCACTAGTTAAAATGTCTAATGATTGAGAAATTCTTGTCCAAAATTTCCACTCTTGGCAACTCTGCTTCCTTTACATAGTCTTTTATTCCAAATGTATTAGGAGATTTAGATTTCAGATATATTGTATAATAGTATGGTGTGAATACTTTTCCTATGCTAATGTCATTGTCGAACAATTCACTTACCCCATCCCTTGTTTCCATTATTAAATTTCTATCTTTATGTTTCTTCAACATGTGGGTGAAGAGCTTGCCACTTTTGTCCTCGCTGAAATAAACATTTGTTTTAAAGTTCTCATGTCTTGCTCAGTTTGAGAATTTAAAATGTTTTTTCTCATTTTGAATTTCTTTCCTTGTGTCTATTAGCGCCTTTTCTTCTTTTGATGCTTTATCTTCTATTTCTTTTAATGTTTGTTCTTTTTTGTTTAAATTTTCATTTTGTGATTTTCAATGTCTTATTTTATAAGAGATATAAGCCTTAAAGGCATCCCATATATGTAGTATATCCTGAACCCTGCTAAAATTAAAGTAGCTGAACTATTTATTTTGCTCCTTCATAAGGTCTCAAAAATCTAAGTTATGTGATAATGCATTATTAAAGGTTGGTGCCATGTGAAAACAGCTAGGTAAAAACAGTGACCACCAAAAACAGCTAATACAAAACAGCTTGGTCAAATACAGCAAGTTTTGTCCCCCACACAACCTTTCATATCTATAACAACACCAGGGGTGGTGCACCTCAGGGAAGGGGCCAATTTGTGGTTGCTATATTTGACTAAGCTGTATGAGACTTTAAAGTTGAGTCCCTAACCCCCGCACCACGACCCCACCCCATCCTCCACAGACCGATAGATGCTGGGATGTGTCATGGGGTCACAAGGTCCAACTCTCACCCCATTCCATGTGCAAACAGGTTGACATGCTACAGTAAAGAAGAATGGGGTGAGAGTTAGGCCTCATGACCCAATGGCACTCCCCGATCTGTTGGTCTGTGAAGGATGGGTGGTGGGGTGGTGGTGGTTGTGGGTTATGGGCAAAACCCTAATGCTTCATTTCCCCACTTGTGTCACTTTAACCCTAACTGATGCATTAAACAAAGTTTTTTTTTTTTGCAATGAATTTCCTTACTTTTTGAAAAAGTGTAATATAAATAATAAATAGCATGTGTTGGTGGAAGAGCAGGGCCTGAACCTACCCATTTCTGCATAATGATATAGTGTGTGGGAGTGCAGGCCCTTCAGGCCCTGTGCTCCCACTTACACGTAACTACAGAGCCATACAGCAGCCCTATATGTCAAAGAACCCGTGTAACACCAATTTGCCAATATCTCAGGAACTGTTGCAGCTAGGAAAAGAATCCAAGTGTTGGTGTAATCATGACAGTGAAACCTCCTCATGAGCTAAATTGACGAAATCTGAATCCGCATTGTTTATGAGCTATGAGCACCAAAAAGTACTGAAAAGGCACCCTCGGAACACATTTTTGCCAATATCCCCATAACCATAGAAAGTAGGAAAACAATTCCACTACTGGTGTAATCTATGATTTCCAAACTTATTTCTGCAGATTAGCTACAGGTAGAAAAACATCTGTATCTCACTTTGTTTTCGAGATACAGGTGCCGAAAGTTGCTATGGGCGCCACAATGTTATCCTATGGAAAAAATAAAAACTTTGTGATACCATATCTATGGAACCAATTAACTTTTTAAAACCTAAATAGCATAATTTATATATCTGGGGCATCCCCTTAATACCCTGCACATTTCAAGTCAAAAGACCAAACCATTTATTTACAGTGCAGTGGCAATGTTTTTAAAATCCTAGTTCGCAAGCTGTCAAAATCCTCATCCGTGAGAAATGCTTGACCATCAGATTTTGGCCATCTGGACACAAAATGATGGTCAAGGATTTTGCTACCTGATGAAAGGGGATTGCTTGAGGACTGGGACTTTGTCAGCTCAGGGACTGGGATTTTGTCAGCTCGCAAAAGAGGATTCAAAAACCCAATCCCCTTTTGAGAGCTGACAAAATCCCAGATCACCAGCCGATCCCCTTTTGTGAGGCAGCAAAATCCTTGACTGTGAGTCAATCCTCATCCACGAGAAGGGCCATCTAGTCACAAAGTGACAGTCAAGGATTTTGCTACCTCACAAAAGGAGATTGTTGGTGGACTGGGATTTTGTCAGCTCACAAAAAAGGGATTCAAAAACACAATCCTCTTTCATGAGCTGACAAAATCACAGTCAATGAGCCGATCCTCTTTCATGAGGCTGCAAAATCCTTGATCATGAGTCAATCCTTGTCCACAAGAAGGGCCATCTGGTCACAAAGTGATAGGCAAGGATTTTGCTGCCTCACCAAAGAGGATTGGCTCACGGACTGGGATTTTGTCAGCTCGTGAAAGACGATTGGAAGCGAGTCATGAAAGAAGAATTTCAAAATTTGAAATGGCCATTTTCTGGCTAAAATGAAGCAAACAAAGGCATAAGTTTGTAGAAGGCATCAGGCTGAACAAAACCCATACTTTATTGCAACAAGAAGTCACCCATGGAGGAAGCTACTACATTTTGTTTGGGGGAAAAAATAAAAACAAGATGGTGGCTCATGGACAAGGAATTTTTCCTCACAGGCTAGGATTTTTTAAATCCCCTTTCATGAACTGACAAAATCCTTGACCGTGAGCAAAATCCCCTTTTGCAAAACATACATATAAATGTTGGTGTGAACGGAGCATGCTCAGAACCCCAAAATTAAAAACTAAGTAACTTTTGCACGGATTAATATTTTTTCACCCAACCAGTGCTGGATTTTTCTTTGACCCAAACTATTTCTACATTCCAAATTTCAGACCAAAAGACTAAACAGTGTGGTCACTGTGTGATGAGCAACAAACATGTCAAAAGTGGCGAAAAACAGGGGTGCTATTCAGCACTTCTACTGAACAGATGTGGCAGTCACCTGCTCTGTAACTGATTTCAATAAATTTAGAATTTCTTCAATTTCTGGGGGATTTTGATTAACATAACTAGTATTGCTGGACTCCTGATATTGCGCTGCAGCTCTAGATATCAAACTTGAATATGGGCTGAATGATTTAAAGCAGTCCTGGTGGTGCAAAAAAACAGGCCCCAACAGAGCAACAGGCTGCACCCAATACTCCAGCTAACTCTGGTGAATGACCCTGGAATGCCCTGCAAGCAGCTATGCAGACCATAGATGGAAAGGTGGAGTCGGTCTTACAGCGACTGGGGGAGCAAGATCTGAAAATAGAGGCTGCAACAAAAACCTCATCTTCTGCTGAAAGCCAGGGAGTAAAAGACATGTTGACTGTGGCTAAACTGACTCAGAAAAACGGGCAGCTCCATTACCATTTAGAGGTGCTCAAAAATGAGAACAGAGCGCCAAACGTTAGACTCATTGGGCTGCTGGACAGGTCCGAGAGCCCTGACCTTCTCTCCTTCCTGAAATCTTGGCTTCCTATGGATCTACATCTGGAACAGGACTTGGGGAAGCATTTTATTAATGCTTAACGTATATCGCCCCCGATCTGTTGGGGTGCAGAAAGATCTACCTTGAGCAGCCCTGTTGGTGACGGCAAGCACAGCTGTGAAAGAACAGATCCTCCAAGCGGCCCATAACTCAGATCATCTAAATTTTGAGGGGCACACCTTACACTGTTTTCTAGACCTCTCCTACACTACAAGAGCCAGCAAAAAGAGATTTGATGGGGTCCACACCACTCTTAGGAGCCTGGGGCTGGGTCATTCCTTAATGATGTTGGCGTGCTTGAGAATTTTCTACGGGGATCATACATTCCAGTTTTCTGACCCAGGGGAGGCAGGCAAACATGTGCAGCAGATTCAACAGGAGTTCAAGGCCTCAGGAGCTGGAGCTGGAGCTGATTCGGACCAGGAGTCGGATGATGAGGATACATGGAGGGGGTAAAGTAAAGAACTAAACTTTCAGTGCTAATTTCAGCAACAAGGACTTTGTGCAATACCAGCAACCCTGAAAACTGACTTTTAGACTAAAAAAAAATTGTTTTATTGGACTACCCTAAGGGACTTTAACAGGTTTTAAAATATACTGAGTTAAAACCAGAGGGAGGGTCTCATACTTTCTTGCTACATGGAATATTTTATTTTGGGACCTGTTTTGATGTTTATATTAACAGAAAGTTAATCTAGCTTACTGGATATGTTCATATCTCCACAGCATGTTGTTGTTGCATAAGGTTTTGATTTAAGGCTGCTGGAGTGTGTGGGGCACACTAAGATTTTAGCTTTCCAATGTTTGGTAAAGGGGCCTAATCAACACTGGATGTTGAATTCTTCCTATTTTTCAGATTACAATACTAGGACTGACCACCTTTCATGTGGAAGTAAAGCTAGACATTTAAGGCAATGTTGGTATACCCCCAAATCTGTAACCTATATGTTTAGATTAAGATACTCTATTCTATACCAGATTTCCTGTACTAATATGTTGATGTCTGGCTATTGTGACATGAAACGCTGTGTCTATAAGAAATCAATAAATGTAACGTTTAAAAAAGAAAGTGGTGAAAAACACGTTTTTCAGCACTTCGCTACATGGAAACCGTAAGTTTAACCAAAATGCAACTTAGCACATCAAGAGATCAATAATACCAGACCACGCATGCCAACTTTCGTGCAAATCTGTTGAATAGCTACAAAGTTATTACCATGCAAAAATTGGGGTTTAACATTAAAGTGCCTACTCAACCCTAACTATAGGGGCGTGACCGCACCCATACATTATATATGTATGTATATATATATATATATATATATATGGAATGGGTGGATAGTGAAATGTTACTGGATATCAGATGTAGAAATGTTTGTGTCAAGGTCCAAGTGGGCCATTTTTTGGGAGGGTCGAATAATGGAAATAATCGCTTTACTTCAGCAGTGCCATATAATAAAGAACTGAAGCTTCAGAACATTTATAATCTGTTTGATTACTGACTTTATGTTTTAAAAACGCAAGGAGGTCTTGCCATAATAGAAAAGCTCAAAAGGCAAACTTACAGCCACATTTAAGTTTGAAAGTAAAGTACAAGTAAAATACTACAGTCAAAGTAATGCAGCCCAATGTAACCACAGCAGAACGCAGAATTTATATTATAAAATAACTCCACAATTGAATCACTAGCACAAGGCATACTGCAATAAACTGGCGCAAGTACACAGTAAGGCAACTTATTGCAGTGAGCGAAATCAGTCTGCAAGTTAGTTATCTCAGCTTCATATGTGGTTCACCTGCTAGCTGCACCTAGATTCTGTGCTGTGTTTTCAAGATCTGTGGAGGTTATGATTCAGAAAAAGAAACATTTTAACATTTTCCATTGAGAGTCTTGACCATCGCTCGTTAATGATGTCACCCACGATACTAAACACTCTTTCGCTCGGGATGCTTGTTGGTGGTGCTGCCAGGTAATGCCTTGCTAATGCAGCCAAGTGGGAAACCAAGCACAGTTCATCTTCCAGTGCAGCAGTGCATCTGGATTGTTTTTCTTCAGTTCTGTGTTCTCGGACACGTAGGTCTGCAGCTCAGTGTTGTGGTTTACTTCTTCCTCTAATAATGAAGCTGTTAAAAAAATGCAGTTAAGTATTGATTTTATGGAGGGAGGGTGGGAGGATTTGTGATGAGGATGATCTGAGTGAGAGTACCAGGAGGCAGTGTGATTTGAGTCCCATCACTGGGGGGTGAAGTAGCAAAATGCACAAAACTAACAAGCTCCATCAGTACTTACGTTTTGTCACCTTGTCAAACCATTTTCATCACCATAACCATACCTGTTTTTGTTTGCATCTGGGGGGGTTATTGTTAGTGTCTGTTGTCAAACTAACCATCACCATAATCATCTCCTTTTGTGTCTGTGTTGTTTTTTTGTGTGTTTGTGTTTTCTGTTTTGCGTACTACCCACAATGCCTTATGGAATTTGTTTGTGTGAAATGCTCCCATGGGTCATCCGGCTCATTGTCATCTACTATGGGTTGGTTCTTCTGAGATTGCTGCACATTCTGCTTTCCTTCTACCTCCTCCACAAGCTGTTTAACCACAGCACATGCAAATGCCTTTCCACTGTCAGTATGAAAATAAAGGGCTTTATAGTGAGTGTCAAGCACAGTAGCTGCCACAACTTCTTTAGAACACTCATATTGCAGCAGTCTATTGTCCATTGCTGTTAGGAGTGCTTTTCTCATAGCTTGTAGCCCAGGGACCTTGATGTTCTCTATCGTGTGGTATAATATGGTGGCTGTGGGTACAATGTCAGAGAGGCTGGCATTGTCAGCACTTAGGCATTTGGTTTCAGTCTCAAATAGATGTAGCAAACTGCATACATTCTCTGCCAGACTCCACTGTGTAGAATTAAAAGTTCTGGTTAACACCCTCCTCTGCTCTATTAAGCCACTGTCATATATCTGCTATCTGCCTTGTCAAATGTTGATACAGTAGCCCCTCACTATAACAAACAACTTGGGAGCCATAATGTACATTCATTATAGCAAGTTGTTCATTAAACCAAGGGACGCTGTTTGTGGTTGCGGTTTGCAGTTGCAGTTGTGGTAATCTTAATATAGTATAGCAGTATGTGGCTTGTGGTTATAGTGCTTTATGCATTACTGTACATGCTCTTTGTGCTTTGTTTTTTTTTTTTTTGTTTGTTTCTGCTTGGTGCTTGGAGCTTTTTACTTTGGATACAGCTCTTTCTTTCAACTTTATTTAAACCAAAACCAAAAGTTTATTTTAAAAAAATCAGTCATCTTTGTTTGCCACCTGATTCCATGGCACTTCTGAAATCTCCACAGCAACCCTGTGGAAGTCTAAAATTTAAACCCAGCACCATGGATGCTTTTCCCAAACTGTTCAGCCTTCTCCCTGACTATTGCACCAGAGACAGGTACACCACTCGCCCTGTGCTTTTCAAACCACAGCTGAGTGTCTTTGTCAATTTCTGCTTCACCAGCTCTTCTAAGTTTTTTCTCTTGAGGGCTTCCCCCTCAGAGCACTCGAGTACAAAATCATGCAAAACACCTTCCTGTTTTTCCAGGTGCATATGGTGCTTTGGAAAAGCTGGTTTCATGGCTGATGCTGGCCAAACTTTCTCCACCTTTCATCCGGTCAAGGATTGTAATCTTCTGCTCCACGGCATATCCTGATCTCTTCATCGTCACAGGCTCAGATCTGTCAACCGGGCAATCAGTGATTGACAATAAGGTCATGGGTTTTATACTGAGTGATAGGAGCAGCTAGTGGAGCAGAATCTTTCTGATAGGCTGACAGGTCAAAAACGTTTGAATAGTCAGAGGGAGAGAGTCTGACACTCAGGGCAGTAAATCGGAGGAAGAGGACAAAGAGGAGAGAGAAGATTAGCTGCCTACAAATGAAGGTTTTTTTTAATTTTTACTGAGACACAGGTGAAAGAAGTGGAGCACAAGTCCGACTGAGTCAGAGTGTGCTTGCGAACAATGTGACGTTGCTTGCTACAGTATGTTGGTGCGGACTGAGTTAAAACATTTTTTTTAGTGCAACAGTGAGATTGTTTACATATTGTGCATGACAGGCACATGGGAGCCAAGATGAACGTTCATTATAACAGATAGTTTGGTATAATGAGGTTTGTTCTAATGAAGGGCTACTGTACTGTACTGTAGTATTGTATTGCTGCCAGTAGCCACTATTGTCATACTAGGTAAATTTGTATACCTTTATCTTGTCTGCAACACTTGTATATCTCTACTCTATTTTCATTGCTTATATGTGTCAGGACCTCCTTGTGAATGAGCCCACTCAATGGAGTTTTTTTTCCTGCAATAAACTTGAACTAAGCGTTCCAACGTGTAAAAAGAGCTATTCCACCTTGCTGGGACATCCTGCATCAGCCTATGGACATGGAACTTGCAATGTTTTTTGTAGTTCAGTCAGCTTTTCAGTTGCTGAAGATGAATGCTTAAAGCGTGCACCATTGAGCGACCTGTAGCCAACATTTCCTCTGCAGATTTCTGTTTAAAGATAGCATTATGCACTATTAGCTGTAAAGTATGTGCAAGGTAACCCTCACTTTGTCTGGCATTTAATCTCATAGCTTTAGCTATATTTGGGCTGTTGTCTCTGATTACAATATGCCTGGAGCTAGCTATGATTCCCCATCCATACAGCACACTCAGAAAATCCTTAGATAGATGTTCCCCTGTATGTCGGTGGCACAGGTGTCTCAATTCTAGCAGTGCTGTTTTTCTATTAAAAGAGCTATCCACCCAATGAGCTGTAATTGGCAAATAAGAAAGTTGAACACTCAGTGGTCCAAGTGTCTGTAGTGAACACAAAGGCAATTACATGGTTAATCTCAGACTGCATCTTAGAGTGTAATTTGATATATATCTCAGGGATAACTGTGGCAGAAAAATGTTTTCTGAATAGCACATTATATCTTGGCTCCAAACATGACATTAGTATTTTAAAGCCCTCATTCTCAACAACAGATATGGGCTGTTCATCTAGGGCTATCATTTCAGCACTTGATGTAGTTGTTTGTGCTGCTCTGGGTGGTCACTTGGGAAGGGAGTACTTTTAACAAAGCATGCTTCAGTTATTTGGCATTCTCATGTTTTTTTGGGGGGGTGGTGGGTTCACCATAGTACATTTCTTGCCTTGCTAATTCAAGCTGAGCTTTTTGTGCCTGCAGGCCAGCAAACTCACATTTGTGCTTGCTCCTGATGTGATCAAGCATATTAGAGGTGCCAAATGTTTTAACTGTAGAGCCACAACTGATGAGAAATGAGCACAGACTGCATATTGCCTTACATTCTGTCTCACTCTCAATAGTGTAATACTGCCATACAAGAGACTTGTTTGTCATAATTATTGCAGTTACTTGACTTGAACAAAAGAAAGGGCTCACTTCTGCTTAATTCAGCCAGTTACAGTTTTGCACATAGAACAAAGCACAACGACGGCACTATTTACGACTCATCTCAAAGCGTTTTGCTGTCTCGTTTACATGTATTAATGCTTGCCCATGGAACCATCACATTCTTAGCAGCTGTAGCAATCTGAACCAAAAAAGCCAATGAAATCTGACTGGACTGGTTCAAAGCTCACTTCCTTAAATACTGGTTGGGGCATGACGTCGGGTCAGATATCCGCCCATCTCTAATGTCTGTCTGTCTATATATATATATATATATCCATCTTTGGAAATGTGTATAGTGCTCATCCCCTTCACAGCTCAGTCAGTGTATACTGTTGCTGCAGCAACAGAAAAAATGGTGAAGACCATCACAGCGATAGAATCGGTTGTTCACTGTAATGGTCCGCAGGTTTTCCAACACTGCTGTCTCAGGGAGTTTGCCCCCTCACCAAAATAACTCCAACTCAGAGTTGATAATCTACAGTACAGGAGGTGCAGAGAGTATAGCCCTCTGCATGGGAGTGTGTGGGGGCATAGTCCCCCACAAAATACACTTGTTTACACTGACGGCACAATGCCAGCTATTGGCATTTTGCTGTTGCTTTAATGCCGATTGACAGAATTCCTGTTGATGCTGCTTGGTGGAACCTTTAGTTAGTACACTCTCTGAGATGTGAGTCTGGGAGTTTGAAGCAAACTTGGGTTACATGTAATTCATTATTTTTATTTATTTATTTATTTATTTTTTTGTAACGTGATCAGAGTGTCCAGTGTTGGTCCCCTCCAGAGACATGTTGCCAAGTATCCTGTATGAGGTGGGAGTCAGGAAGTTGGAAGCATATGCTCTGATTAAATATAATTATTTTTATTACTATTTTTGTGAATATAACATATTCAGAGTGTATGCTTACTGGCAGTCAGTGCTGAGTGTGTGAGTTTGCACAGTGACAGGTGCTCAATAATAGCAATGCATTGTAGGTTTTGAAGAGGGGTGGATGACAGTAAAGTTGATGTGCTGTCATGGTTTTTTAATGTTTTGCATATCATGTGATGATTATAGGGAAACAATTTAATGGCCCATTGTTCATTTCACTGTGCTGTCAACAAATCAACTGCTATTCATTTCTGTAAATGCCAATAGTAACTGCTAACTTCATTACCATAACAGGCTAGCTAAATATTTTTGGAACCAGAGTACAAAAGGGAAGAGTGCACATCTGCCCTCGCTCCCAAAGGTGCACAAGCCAAAAAACAAGGCATCCAAAACAGAAAAGAAGCTGGGCACGCACCATAAAGTGCTGGTGGAAATTTTACTCAAATAAAATTTATTTAGGCAAACATGCAGGGAAAGACTCCCTGCATAGCAACCCAACACAGTGGGTCTTCCTCAGGGGGTGGAGCTGACTGATCCCCTCAAATGTTTTAAGTACACCATCATGGCAACATTTAATTAATTCACTGAAACAATCAATGAAGGCATCAGAGAAAACATGCAAAAAGTGTTCTACTAATAAAAATGTGCAAATAAGCGTGACATACAAATAAATATTTACACTGTAAAAAAATGCTGAACTCAATCAGTGTTCATGATGAATAACTTATAGATGTGAATAATATGATTTGTCATATCAAAAGGATTAAAATTTAAATCAAAATCATCCATGAACCTGAGCTCTGCGGCACAAAGTTAGCATTACTAGCTGTCATTGAGGCTGTGGTGAAGCCGTCACAAACTCTGGAGGATTTACACCATGTGAACGTCATTTCCCAAAATAATCAACAATGACTCTAAGTTATATGTCATCAGTAAAGTGGGCATACATGGAGGAGATACAGGCAAATAAATCCACTTGACCTCCACAGTGAAAGTTGACCTTCCATTACAGCCTGAACAAGATAGTTTTTTAAAAAAGGGCATTAAAAAAGCAAATGCTTCTGCCCTCATCTAACAGCTTAGTTCAAATGTATATATAGTGTGTCCAATAACTGAAACTAAATCCCAGCTCCAGAATATTCAAAACTTCAAAAGCAGCCACTTCAGCTAAGTTATATGAACCACCTTCAAGGCTGTGATGGAATATTTTGAAATTAGAAAAGGGGGATCCTAATATTTATAATATTTGTCATATATGATCTACCTACTAAAATAACCTGCAATTGCTATCAAATAATTGATTGTCCATAAAATTGTAATATCCTGAAAAAGGTAAATCAGATGCATTTTTGTTGACCTCTGCCATATTAATTGACCTCCCACCATAGCCTAATGAGAAAATATTTCAGAAAGCACACTGAGGGTAAGGAATTAAGAGATGTCTTCAGTAACACATATACAAATGTTTGATTCAGTTTGAATACATCCTTATCCAATCAATTATTCAATGGGTATTGCTGGTTATTTTAGGAGGTAGATCGAATACGACAAATATTATAAACATTGGGGTCCCCCCAATTTTCTAATTTCGAAGTATTCCACCACAGCCTTGAAGGTTGTTCATATAACTTAGCTCAAGTGGCTGTTTTTAAAATTTTGAAAATTCTGGAGCTGGGATTTAATTTTGGTTATCGGACACACTATATATACATTTGAACTAAGCTGTTAGATACAGGCAGAAGTGTTTGCTTTTTTAATGCACTTTAAAAAAAATCTGTCTTGCTAAGGCTGTGACGGAAGGTCAGCTTTCACTGTGGAGGTCAAGTGGATTTATTTGCCTGTATCTCCTCCATATATGACCACTTTGCTGATGACATATAACTTAGAGTCATCTTTAATCATTTTGAGAAAATGTAAAACAATGCTATTTATATATAAAACATTGTAAAAACTCCCAACAGAGAATCAGCTATATAATCAAATGCCACCCCAGCAATTAGACAACATAGTGTTGTTCTAGAGTACCAGTCACAACCAAAGTCACACACAAAGCCTGTAAGCATACACTTGGATTATGTAACATTCATAAAACAAAATGATTTACATGTAATCTGAGCATATGATTCAGACTCCACAACTATGACTAGCACCTCAGACATGGTACTGGCCAGTACACTTGTGAAAGACCAGGATGAGCACTGTATACATCATAAGACAGCTTTACAGACATCACGCTCAGCTATACAAATACACTCTGGACTCAGGAGTGTAACAAAACTTGACTGACTGCAAACATGCCACCATAAGGAATTAAAAAACACACAAGGAGACTTTAAGACACACATAAAACTTGATTAGATATG
Organism: Neoceratodus forsteri; assembly: GCA_016271365.2. Classification (NCBI taxonomy): domain Eukaryota; kingdom Metazoa; phylum Chordata; order Ceratodontiformes; family Ceratodontidae; genus Neoceratodus; species Neoceratodus forsteri. Next base: position 1,394,096,793 of record CM028129.1, on the reverse strand, counting down.
AAAACAAAAGCATAGTGGGACTAACTGTGTTCTTTTAGTCACATACAAACACCCAAGGATGACACCATAAAATATGTGAAACAAAAAAAAAAAAGAAGAAACGGAAACTGAAGCTAAGTATGCAACAATGACTGGTATTTCACAGAACTGTATGACTTGTAAAGATATCTACCACTAGTAATCCTCAGATGTTGTATTTAAAGAGTGTTATCAGATGGTTTTAATATAGTTAAATATGCAAAGAGTGTAGTCTGTCGCTATAACAGGGTCCTGTTATGCAGAAAATAAAAAGTTTCAAAAAGAAGAGAAATTCAAGATGCCCTCCCGCTTTTTGTTTTCATTTTCACTCTCTCCTGTCTACTCCTCTAACTTCCTATTTATATTAATTTTCTTGTCAGGGTGGCCAACCTGGCAATTCTTAAAGCTTTACTATCCCTGTTATCCAGTTCTAGTATGTACATCTTGATAGTAGTTATGGTAATGGGCTTTAAAATAAAGTGTAATTGCCCTTAAAAGCATTTGTTAGAAAGTTCAGACAAAGCAAAAGTATGTTGCTAAAGAAGTTCCCCCTGCTCTCTATGCAGAGGGTTTACACCAGTAAAGAATAGAAAGGAGAATGTTTGTTGTTGTTTATAGCGCTTTGCGCTATTTAATTTTAGCAGCAGGTGAAGTGTGCGCACATTCAAAGTGAACCCTGCACACCATCATGCAGGAAAAGAGCAGTCAAAATTAGTAGCTGACGGAAAGAAATCACAACCTCCTGTTGCAATTTAGCCCAGGAGTGGCTAGGTGAAGTATCTGGCTGGAGAAAAGCCAAAAGGATGCAACAGTGTATGGTTGCTAAGGAGCAGTGCTACTCTCCCTAGCAAGTAACTCTGAAGTCCTGTTCTGGTACTCGCTCCAAGGGAAAAAAAAGGAGCTGAATTTATGCAAGGACACTGATGGCATAAAGAAGTAAGCCCTGCAGTGTCTATATTCATTCAAAAAGGGGATGTAATTGCTTAAAGAAGGTGCTGCCTTTCTGTTAAAAGGCTAAAAAATGAACAGTTGTCGGCTGAGAATTGCAGCCATTGGGGAATCCCAATATTTGTCAAATAAACACAGTAAAAACTCTGTTAGCTAGAATTACAGTATGGAAACAGAAGATTACTGTATTGTAAAATAAAACTGTTTTTTTTGGGGGGTTGCACTAGAACATCAAACTGTCTATATATTAAAGAATCTAGAGCCTTACAAGGAAACAAGATAAGGAGCGTGCCCCTCATCTGTTTCGCTTGGTTAAAGATTCTAGATTCTTTATATGTAATATTTAGGTTACTTGTCTTTTCTCTTTTATGGTTTAATTACCTGTGTGAAGTCATCTGGGAAGTCCTTCTTATAGAGTTGTCAGCCCACGAAATGGCTGCCTTTATAGCAACCAAAAGGAGGTGATGTCAGAGAGTAGGTGGAGCCAATTTCAAACTCCTCCCCTTCTGAGTACTATATAAGGCCTCCACCAGAAGACCTTGTCAGATAGGGAGAGGAAGCAGACTGGTCAGTACCTTCTGGTCAGATGAAGGAATGGAAGTGTGAATGCCTACACACTAGCTTGAAAGTATTGGATACAGAGAAGAGCAGGGAGTCTGACTGCAAGACTTGCCTGGGTTTTTGTTTACTTTTGTGTTGGTGAAAGTTAACCAATTTCTTTTCTATAAATAATTTTTTTATTATTTTTTTTTTAAATAAAATGATAAACGCTTTATCAGCAGTTTTTATGCACTTCATTTTTGTGACTGGTGTCTGTTATTGAACCCATCCACTTACATTGGTGTCAGAAGTGAGATTCAACCTGGTACATCAAGGCTGCCTGGGAGGTGTACCGAGGGGTATTGCAGCATAAACACCCTAACAGATGCAAGAGGGGGAACAGTCAGACAAAAGTGCATTGCATCTCACCAGATCAGTGAGAGAAAGGACTGGGGAGCCTGTGTTGCCTGGGCTACACCCTGGAACCAGACCCAAAATGAAGAAGGCAGAGGAGGAAGAAGAAAAGGTACTAGCTGCAGCAGCAAAGCCACAAGTATGACAGGTACCTCCAGCTTCTGATGATCCTAAAGAATTGTTAAAGTGGCTATGCATGTGGCAGATCGAGATGGAGAACCAGAGGGATGAAGATCGGTGACTGAGGGATGAGGACCGAAGACTCCAAGCTGAAGAAAGGAGAAGACAGGGCCAAAAATGGACTGACACCTTAAAGGCGATACAGGAGATGTCACAAGGGCAAGTAGAACAAACTGTGCCAAAAGAAATTAAGTTGACTAAATTAACTGAAAGTGATGATATAGAAGCTTATCTGATGACTTTTGAGTTGATGACTTTTGAGTGAATAGCTCAGACTTGCAACTGGTCCCAAGATCAGTGGGTGATAAGATTGATACCCTACTTGTCTGGGAGTGCTCAGCTTGTATATAGTCAACTAAGTGTGACTGATGCAGCCACTTATGCTAAAGTAAAGGAAGAAATTTTAAGGAGATATAATATCAGCACAGAGACTTACCGTCAGTGCTTTAGGTCACAGAAAATGTTCCATTATGATACGCCAAGGGAGACCTATGCCAGACTTAAGGATTACTGCGTAAAATGGCTACAATGCACAACAAAGGCTATTGACCAGATTATGGAATTTATTACCATTGAACAGTTCATCCAGGTTTTGGCTCCTGATGTGCAAGTGTGGGTGAAGGTCCACAAACCTGAAACTGCAGAATAAACCATTAAGCTAGCTGAGGATTACCTAGCAGCTAGAACAACCAGACCCAGAGGACAACCAGGTAACCAAGGAACACCTGCAACCCCAGTAAGACCCTTTTATTCCCAAAATGTACAGAATCAGAGACAATCACAGTATAACGGGAGGGATAGAGGTGCTAGAATTCCATATTCTGAACTGATATTCATGGTTGCCTTGGGAAGGGTCACATTGTCGGAACTGTCCTAATAAGAGACAAGAACCTGCTCATTTGGCTCTGGCCAATATTGGCTATGTAGAGACAGTGGGGATTGGAGACCTACATACCCTGGGATAATTGGATTCTGGGAGCAGGCAAACATTAGTGCAAACTGATCTTGCCCCTGATTGTGCCATAAATCAGCAGAATACTACTGTCAGATGTGTGCATGGGGTCATTCACCAGTAAAAAACTGCTCATCTTGATATTAAAATAAATAATGACTGTTGTAAAGCACTAGTTGGTCTAGTACCCCAGTTACCAGTACCCGTCATTATTGGACAAGATTTCCCCAATTTTTTAGCAGTGATGAGTAACCACTAGACTTTTATGGAGACTGTTAATGTGGTTACCAGATCTCAAACTAAAGCCCAATTAGACTCTGCTTTTCCCTTCGAAGAAGATTATTTTGAAAGTGGGGGAAAAGATAGGAAGTCCTGAAAAGAAAGAAGAAGGAAGAAGAAGGCTTGGAAAGAACAACACCAAAAGGGGACAGAATATACGGTACCAGAACTGTGCTGTAAAAACATTTATGAAGACCAAATGGCAGATGTTTCTTTGAAACCTTTATTTTCACAGGTGTCCAAAGAGAAACAACTGGGACAATCTTATTTCATACAGAGAAATAAAATGCTGTATAGAATATCTGTTGACCAAAAAAAATATTTAGAGACTGAGCAGTTGATGGTGCCCCAGAAGTACAGAGAACAGGAAGAAGTTTCATGCCCATGACATCCCAATGGCTGGCCATGAAGGGAGGGATAAAACCATTCAGAGAATCCTGTCCAGATTTTGTTGGCCAGGGATTCATCAGGACATGGCTGCTTATTGTAGAGCCTGTGCTAAATGCCAGCTAGTAGCACAAGGGGGGAGAAAAGACCAGGTACCCCTACAGCCTATCCCTTATGTTACCACCCCTTTTGATCGGGTAGCTATGGATGTGGTGGAACCCCTACTTAAAAGTTCTCAAGGGAATCAGTATATTCTTGTAATCTGTGACTATGCCACCCGGTACTCTGAGGCTATCCCAATGAGGATGGTAACACCTCCTTGAGTGGTCGAAGAACTGGCCAAAGTTTTTAGTAGAATGGGAATACCCCAGGAAATATTAACAGACCATGGCAGTAATTTTACATCAGCGCTGTTGCAAGAATTGTATCGGGGTTACAGCCCTTAGAACTTTCCCATATGATCCCCAGACAGACGGACTAGTGGGGCGGTTTAATAAAACCATGAAAAAAAATGTTCCAGAAATTTGTGTATAAAGAGGGAAGGGACTGGGACAAATTTCTTCCCTACCTTCTTTATGCTTATAGGGAGGTACCCCAGGCTACCACTGGGTTCTCACCATTTACCCTGTTGTATGGGCGTAACCCCAAAGGGCTCCTAGATGTAGTGAAAGAACACTGGGAGGTTGGAAAAAATGTTGGGTGCACAAATATTATTGACTATATGCTGTCACTAAGGGAAAGATTGGTAAAATATGTAGCCCTAGCACATGAGAATGTGCAAAAAAAAAACAACAGGCCCAGAAAGAAAGATATGATGTGGGGTTGAAAGAAAAACAATTCAAGCCTGGGGAAAAAGTATTATTGTTGCTACCTACGACTGAGAATAAATTGTTAATGCATTGGCAAGGCCCCTATGAAGTTGTCAGACAAACAGGGGTGATAAATTATGAAATAGAGATGCCAAGGCATAGACCCTTAAAACAAATTTATCATGCCAACTTGTTAAGAAAATAGGAAGAAAAAACAAAAACTGAAGTAGTATGCTACATCCAACCAGAATAGGGTAACACAGAATTGGACATTGCATATGAACGGTTAGACCCTTGTCATGAGGAGACACCCATTCACATTAATCCAGATTTGGCACCAGCACAACATCAAGGAATTGACAATATCTTAGATTATTTTAAAAGTACTTTCAAAAAAACCCCTGGAAGAGTAAAGGGTGTGGAGCATGAAATCAAACTGTCACAGACCAGACCCATACACTAGAAACCACATAGGCTTCCTGAAAAAGTCATAGATACATAGACAGTGTTGGCAGATAAGGGCCTATGGCCCACCCAGTCTGCCCATTTGAGCTTGTAAGTTCAGTTTGTTTTCCTAGAAGTCTGTTGCCCCTTACCCCTGACCTCCAGAATTCCTTTATGTCTATCCCATGCATTCTTAAATCCTGTGATTGTTTCAGCCCCCACCACTTCCTCTGGCAGGGTGTTCCACTTGTCCACCACCCGTTCTGTGAAGAAATTCTTTCTCATGTTTCCTCTGAATCGTCCTCCTCCAACTTCATCCCATGCCTCTAGTCCTGGAACATATTTTTCGCTTAAAATAGTGTTTTCCTGCACCCTGTTCCTCCCGTAAGATACTTGTATGTCTCTATCATATCCCTCTCTCCTCCTCTCCTCCAGGAGTACATGTTCAGTTTCTTCAACCTGTCTTCATAGGACTTGTGATGCAATCCATGCACCATCTTTGTTGCCCTCCTCTGAACCTTCTCTACCCTGTCTATGTCCTTACGTAGGTATGGTCTCCAGAACTGTACACTGTACTCCAGGTGGGGCCTCACTAGTGTCTTGTATAGCGGAATTATGACCTCCCTTTTCCTGCTGGTGATGCCCTGCTATACATCCCAGCATCCTATTTGCTTTACCTGCTGTCTTGTCACACTGTTTCCCTACCTTGGAGGTCATCAGAGATGACAACCCCAAGATCCCTTTCCTGCTTGGTGCATGCTATATCCTCACCCCCAACTGATATATTGTGCCAGGGTTTTGTGCCCCATATGCATTATCTTGCACTTCTTTGCATTGAATTTCAACTGCCAAACCCCTGACCATTCTTCAAGTTTCTGCAGGTTGCTTCTCATTCTGTCTACACCCTCTGGTGTGTCTACTCTGTTACAGAGCTTTGTGTCATCAGCGAACAGAGAAATTCTGCCTTCTAGGTCCTGCGCAGTGTCACTGATGAAGATGTTGAATAGGACCGGTCCCAGCACTGATCCCTGTGGTACCCCACTGGTCACTCTTCCCTCTGAGGAGTGACAGTCATTTACCACCACCCTCTGTGTCCTGCCACCCAGCCAGTTACCTACCCACCACACTACTGTTCTGCCCACACCCATATTCCCCAGTTTGTGTAATAGTCTTCTATGTGGCACAGTGTCAAAGGCCTTGCTGAAGTCCAGATAGGCCATGTCCACTGCCCTGCCCTGATCCATCTCCCTAGTCACCCAGTCAAAAAATTCAATGAGATTGGTCTGACATGACCTTCCCCTGGTGAAACCATGCTGCATTGGGTCCTGTAGTCCATTGACAACCAGATGTTCCACCAATTTATCCTTCAGTAGTGCTTCCATGATCTTCCCCACTACCGAGGTGAGGCTGACTGGTCTGTAGTTCCCTGCTTCCTCTTTGTTCCCACTTTTGTATAAGGGGACTACATCTGCTGTCCTCCAGTCTTTGGGTACCTCCCCTGTTTCCAGTGATCAGCTAAACAGGATAGCCAGAGGTTCAGCCACCACCTCTCTTAGTTCTTTAAGGACCCTGGGGTGCACCCCATCTGGCCTCATTGCTTTATCAACTCTTATTACTTCCAGTTCCTTCAGGACCCTTTCTCATGTAAAGGGACTTGTGTCCATTTCTGCACCATTCTCACCCCTTGTACTCCCTTCAGACCCATTACCCTCCTCTTCCTCAGTAAAGACTGAGCAGAAATACCTGTTCAATACGTCAGCTTTACTGTTGTCATCCTCCACGCGGCCGCATCCTCCCCCTTCAGTCTCACTATCCCTCCCTTTGTCTTTCTTTTTTCACTTATGTACCTGTAAAAGGTTTTGTCCCTTCTACCCACTGATTTTGCAATGTGTTCTTCTGTCTGAGCTTTGGCTTCCCTTACTGACCTCCCTGCCTCCCTTTGCTTCTCCTGGTACTTCTCCCTATCCCCTTCTGCCTGTGTCTTTTGTATTGCCTGAATGCAATCTTTTGGCTTTCACTTTCTTTGCTACCTCTTTGGAAAACCATAATGGTCTCCTCTTCCTTTTCCTCTTGCTAACCTGCTTAATGCATAATTCTGTTGTTCTTGTAATCCCCATTTTAAATACTGCCCACTGTTCCTCAACCCTGATTCCTGTCCCATTCCCTAATGCCTCTTTAAGTATCCCCCATTTTCCCAAAGTCTGCCCCCTAAAATCCAGGATCGTGTTTTTGTGTGGTTTGGTTCTGCTCTTTCTGTGATTTCAAACCACAATGACTGGTGGTCACTGTTTCCCAGGTGCTCCCCCACTGTTACCCCCATCACACTGTCCCTGTTTGTGAGCACAAGGTCCAGTATTGCCTTCTGCCGAGTTGTTCCATGACCAGTTGCTTGAGGAAGGCACCCTGAAGGGAGTCCAGGATAAATCTGCTCCTAGTTGATGCTGCTGCTGGGATGCTCCAGTCCACGTCTGGAATATTGAAGTCTCCAACCAGTACTACCTCACCCTTGTCTGCCATCCTTTGGATGGCTGGCAACAACTCCCTATCTGTTTCTTCCTCCTGGGCTGGTGGTCTATAGACCACACCTGTGCGGATGGCTGTCCCATTTTCCTTTCCAGCTTAACCCACAGTATTTCTCCCCATTTTGTTCCTCCTGGATCTCTGTGGCCCTTATGTCATCTTCACATACAGTGCCACTCCTCCTCCCTTCCTGCCTGCTCTGTCTCTTCTGAATATGTTGTAGCCAGGTATGGCCATCTCCCAGTCGTGGTTATCATACACCAGGTTTCAGTGATGGCCACAATGTCCAGGTCTGACTGTACCATGACAGCCTCCAGATCTTCCATCTTGTTGCTAAGGCTCCTGGCATTTGCATACATGGCTTTCCATGATTTGACCTCCCTAGACGGTTTCACTGTTCTACTCCAGCCTCTTCCTTGGTTGTCAGTTATCCCTGGTTCTCCTTGCTGTCTGTCCTTCTGCTGAATTTTGCCCCTTTTCTGCTTATCCACCTCTTGGGCACTAATCTCCATCTTTTGCACACTGCTTTGCAGAGATAGCCACTCCTCTGGTTTACTGGTTCCACTGCTAGCTATGGGGGGTGAGCAAGTAGGTACCCTCCTTGCTGGCCTGCCACCCCTCTTTGCTAGTTTAAATGCTTGTCAATGTAGCATTTAAACTTATCATTGAGTGCTTGGATTCCCCTCCAGGATGGATGCAGGCCGTCAGGCTTGAACAAACCTCCATCCCTCCAGGTGGGTCCTCAGTCACCAATGAATCCAAACCCTTCCTCACAGCACCAGTTCTTCAACCATGAGTTAAAGTTCCTGGTGCATGCACTCCTATGGACTCCCTTGCCTCTCACGGGTAGTAATTTTGAGAAAGTGACAGAAGTAGCTACTTGCTTGAGACCCCTTCCCAGTTTCCTAAACTCTTCCTGAACTTCCTTTGGCTCCCCATTTGCCAGGTCATTAGTACCTAGGTGGATAATGACATCCAGCTCACCCTTCCTTCTTACCTTCCCAGTGATCCCCAGGATCTTCCTTCCATCCCTCCTTGCAGTGGCACCTGGTAGGCACCTCACCTCCCTGTCCTCCCCCTCCTGTGTTCCTAGCTGGATCCCTCTTATGATGGAATCCCCCACCAGGATTCACTTCCTCCTCCTCCTCTGGGGTCCACTGCTTTCCCCGCTGAGGTCACCTCCTTGGCTAACCTCCACATCCTTTCCTTCCACTTCTCTGGGTACCTCTATTTGGTTGTCTTCATTTGCCAGTGCGGCATATGAGTTCTTGAGTGGAATAGGATCTGGGATGTGCCTCTCTGACTGCTCTAACCCTCCCTGAGCCCACTGTCATCCAAGTGCTCCTCGTTCTCAGCATCCTTTGAGGCAGTTGCATTGGACTGGGTGGTCCTGGATAGGGGTGATGGTACTCTGACCCAGTTTACTTCTGCTCTGAGTCTGGCTACCTCATCCCACAGTCCAGAGAATACATGCAGATGGGCAGCACCTCAGTGTCCAGAAGGTCTGCCTGAATATGGCTGCCCCACAGCCACTGCATTGCAAAACTCCCCACATTATACTACAATTCCACTACTTGTCTGCTACTGAAGCTCTCCTAGTTCCCTTTTTATTAATTTACTGTACTAAAAATCCTGCCACTGATACTCAGATAATTTTTTTTTAAAGAAAAAGAAACCAATAAATAAATAGAGTCAAAACACTTATGCCCCTCCTACTTCACACCCTTTACTATACCCTGTGTTTAGCTCCAGTCAATCAGATTTAACAGGGCATATAATTAAGAGTTGGGGGAAGGGGAGGGGGGTGAAAATTTGCAGCAATTAAAGACAGCACAGAATTACACCACCACTATATTTTAAATTTTCAGCAGCCCAAAAAAAATTATAAGTAAAGACAACAAAGAAAGTATAGTGTCACTAAAAGCCCACAATCTAAGTTTAAAAGAAAAATAGCAATTACCAGTTACTCTAAAGCACTGAATTGAATATGTTTCCTTCCTTCCCCTTCTGGCTTCTTCTGAGAAAATAAAATTCTGCTTGCTACGTTAACTCTGACTAAGCCCCACCTCCAGTTATCACGTAGCTGAGGTCAGAGGCCAGACAATTAACACCCTTCACCCAACTACAGGGCAGTCAGATAAGCCAAGATAAAATTTGCAGCAATTAAAGACAGCACAGAATTACACCACCACTATGTTTTAAATTTTCAACAGCCCAAAAACAATTATAAGTAAAGACAACAAAGAAAGCATAGTGTCACTAAAAGCCCACAATCTAAGTTTAAAAGAAAAATAGCAATTACCAGTTACTCTAAAGCACTGAATTGAATATGTTTCCTTCCTTCCCCTTCTGGATTCTTCAGACAGGAAGTCAGACAGGAGGTAATGGAGGAAGTGAAAAGGATGGAGCAAGCCAAGGTTATTGTACTATCATGTAGTCCATGGTCTTCACCCTTGGTAGTGGTTAGTAAGAAAGGAGGTGGAGTGAGGTTATGCTTGGATTTTAGATGCATAAATGCTGTCTCAGAGTTTGATGGGTACCCCATGCCCAGGATTGATGATCTGTTGGACCAAATTGGATCTGCCCAGTATATCAGTACACTTGACTTCATGAAGGGGTACTGGCAGATTCCATTGGCAACCCAAGCACAGGAGCTAATAACATTCTGTACTCCAATTGGGCTATACCAGTTTATGACCATGCCTTTTGGACTACATGTGGCCCCTGCCACCTTTCAAAGATATATGGACCATGTGTTAAGACCCCATAAAGCATACGGAGGCACTTATCTAGATGACGTCGTCATCTATAGCCCAGACTGGGACACCCACTTAGTCCACTTAACTGCATTTTTTTAGAGTCTGAAGGATGCTGGCTTAACGATTAATCCGGCAAAATGTGCCCATGCTAAAACTGAAACCCGTTACTTAGGTTTTCTTATTGGAAATGGGGCTATCAAACCAGAAGTCAGTAAAACTGAAGCTGTGGCAAATAGTCCAGTGCCCAGTACAAAAAAGCATGTCTGCTCATTTCTGGGCCTGACTGGCTACTATTGTTGGTTTATACCAGACTTCTCAACCATTGCCACACCTTTAACAAATCTAACAAGGAATTGTTGTCCACTAAGGTGAAGTGGACAGCAGAGTGTGATGCCACTTTTTGAAAAATAAAGGCAATATTATGTTCTGTGCCAGTATTACATAGTCCAGACTTCTCCAAACTGTTCAAGGTTCAAATAGATGCCTCAGATACAGGCATCAGAGCTGTTCTTACCCAATATGACAAACATGGGGAACATCCTATTCTTTTTTAAGTAGAAAGCTCCATGAAAGGGAATGAAGGTATTCCACCATAGAGAAAGAGTGTCTGGCCATGAAATGGGCCATTGAGGCCTTAAAAATTATTTATGGGGGAATGAATTTACAATTGTAATGGATCACAATCCCTTATGTTGGCTTAATCTGATGGAAGACAAGAATATGAGAATAATGAGGTGGTACTTGTCTTTGCAATCTTACAAATTTTCAGTTAAGCACAGAGCAGGATCCCAACACAAAAATGCAGATTTCATATCTAGATTTGGAGTGGATAAAGATGGCTCAGGAAAAGAAAATGGATGATGTTACATCTGAAATGTTTAAATAATAGTGGCAAACTATTAGATGCACACCTCAGGGAATTGTAGTAATCGGAACAATATTTGTAATATACCTATTACTGTTTGGTAAATTGTTCCACTATTTGTTCAGGGTCCCTGAGGTGGAACTTCTGAGAGTGGGTGGGCAGAAGTTCCAACCCTTCCAAGGGTAAAAGGATCTAAGCCAACAGAATAAAAGATTATTATGTTGCCTTCTTGTGGTGGGAGGTGTGTAACGGGTTCCTGTTATGCAGAAAATAAAAAGTTTCAAAAAGAAGAGAAATTCAAGATGTTCCCCCCACCTTTCTGTTTTCATTTTCACTCTCTCCTGTCTACTCCTCTAACTTCTTATCTATACTAATTTTCTTGTCAGGGTAGCCAACCTGGCAATTCTTAAAGCTTTACTATCCCTGTTATCCAATTCTAGTTTGTACATCTTGATAGCAGTTATGGTAATGGGCTTTAAAATAAAGTGTAATTGCCCTTAAAAGCATTTGTTAGAAAATTCAGACAAAGCAAAAGTATGTTGCTAAAGGAGTCCCCCCTGCTCTTATGCAGAGGGTTTACACCAGTAAAGAAAATAAAAGAGAATGTTTGTTGTTATTTACAGTGCTTTGTGCTATTTAATTTTAGCAGTAGGTGAAGTGTATGCATGTTCGAGATGCCTATGTCCGCACACTCGCAATGAACCCTGCGCACCATCGTGCAGGAAAAGAGCAGTCAAAATTAGTAGCTGATGGAAAGAAATCACAACCACCTGTTGTGATTCAGCCCAGGAGTGGCTAGGTGAAGTATGCGGCTGGAGAAAAGCTGAAAGGATGCAACAGTGTATGGTTGCTAAGGAGCAGTGCTACACTCCCTAGCAAGTAACTCTGAAGTCCTGTTCTGGTGCTCGCTCCAAGGAAATAAAAAGGAGCTGAATTTATGCAAGGACACAGAGACCATAAAGAAGTAAGCCCTGCAGTGTCTATATTCATTCAAAAAGGGGCTGTAATTGCTTAAAGAAGGTGCTGCCTTTCTGTTAAAAGGCTAAAAAAATGAACAGCTGTCTGCTGAGAATTGCAGCCATTGAGGAATCCCAATATTTGTTAAACACAGTAAAAACTGTTAGCTAGAATTACAGTATGGAAACAGAAGATTACTGTATTGTAAAATAAAACTGTATTTTGGGGGGGGGGTGCACTAGACCATCAAACTGTCTATATATTAAAGAATCTAGGACCTTACAAGGAAACAAGATAGGAAGCGTGCCCCTCATCTGTTTCCCTTGGTTAAAGATTCTAGATTCTTTATATGTAATATTTAGGTTACTTCTCTTTTCTCTTTAATGGTTTAATTACCTGTGTGAAGTCATCTGGGAAGTCCTTCTTATAGGGTTGGCAGCCCATGAAATGGCTTCCTTTATAGCAACCAAAAGGAGGTGATGTCAGAGAGTAGGTGGAGCCAATTTCAAACCCCGCCCCTTCTGAGTACTATAAAATGCCTGCACCAGAAGACCTCTACAGATAGGGAGAGGAAGCAGACTGGTCAGTACCTTCTGGCCAGGTGAAGGAATGGAAGTGCGAATGCCTACACACTAGCTTGAAAGTATTGGATACAGAGAAGAGCAGGGAGTCTGACTGCAAGACTTGCTTGGGTTTTTGTTTATTTGTTTTTGGTGAAAGTTAACCTGTTTCTTTTCTGTAAATAATTTTTGTATAATTTTTTTTTGAAAATAAAATGATAAATGCTTTATCAGCATTTTTTATGCATTTCATTTTTGTGACTGGTGTCTGTTATTGAACCCACCCGCTTACAGTGGCTGATGTCACTTCCTATCACGGCTGTCAATCAAACTCTGAAAATGGATGAGGGACATGACAACTTAAAAATATATAATTTTTAAATGACTTTGGACTTTTTTTTTAACACTACTATGCCAATTGCATTTAAGGGCAACAGCAGATGCCAGTGCTTATGTACAGATTACTGACAGTTCCCCATTAATACTGGAATTTCTGTACCTGCATTTGTCACTATCTCCAGTTCTCTTGGTGGCACTGAGATTTTCTCTAGTTGTACAAGATTTGCTATGTGAGTTTCTTTGCTCCTTTGCACGGACTCATTATTTTAGATGGGCATCTTCTCTTTACTTTTTTCTGCAGGACGCCATTCTCTGTAATCTGCTCCAGTTGCTTAGTTTGGTTCTAAGACTCAGTAAGTTCTACATTTGTTGTAATATCTTGAGATTAATTTTTTGTGACAGTATTTTTCCCTGAATGCTCAGTAGCAAGAGTGGTGGCCAGTAAATTTTACTGTCTAGGATTATCTCTTTAATCGTCATTGACAGATGTATTTTTCCCAGCTCTTAGCCTCATGTACACTGACAATTTCTACAATGGTGTAGATGGTTTGAACAGCCACACCACTGTTCATTTATTTGTGTAAACCGCACAGGCATCAAACCAGTGTGGTTCTTCTGTTCCTGTCCCACACAGAGGAGCTGAACTGGTGTAGGTGGTTTCAAATGCTGTGTAAATGGCGGCTACGTTTCACCTTACTACCTAAGGGTAATTTAGCATCACATCACACAGAGAACTCCTTGCAGGATGGGTCCCACAGTACAGTTCCCAAGATACCAGTGTGACACCAGTGTGGAAGCTGACATCTTTAAGTGCTGTATTCCACTGGCTTCATAAAAGACCAGGTACAGACTCACACTGGTGTTAGCCACAGCAGTGTGTAACAGCTTGGTCAGTGTGAATGGGGCTTATGTCAGTTTTTGGGACCACGGTTCCTGTACGGGGAAGCAGTGCACATTTTCTTGGCATCCTTTCTCTATATTCTCTATTTGCTCCATATTCAAAAGGTTTGTTCTGCCCAACCCTGGTTTGCACTAGCACTAATGGCCAATTGCACAGGTTGGCTATATTCAGCCATTAGTGTTGTGCTGACATGGGGCAATAGCACATTTGCGCTACTACAAAGTATCCATTGCAGAAAAAGTTGGCAGTAACATAACTTTGTCGCACAGCAGGGTATTCAACAAATCAGTGCTGTGCTAATGACATTTAGTGCAACTTAGCACTGTGTAAAATAAGTGCTATAAAAAATAGGCCTTAATCTGGGCAAACAGAGAGGCAGAACCCAGAACTACAACAACAATGGCTCACATCCTGTACCTCATGCAGGCTGACCTGGAGGATGAGGAGCAGAAGAATGCCTCCCTGGACCACATTGCAGGTCCAGGAGGCATTATGCTGCAAACAGACAGAACCATTCATGAGACACATTCAAAGTCCTCAGTGATGAGGAAATTGTGTGCCAGTACAGGATCAACATTTCCATGCTCATGCAGCAGCTCTGGACAGTCACCCACTGCGGCTATGTAGTTTCCATTAAGCTCAAGCTGACAGCTGCACTGTGTTTCTTGAGCACGGATCATTCCAGAAACGGTGGGTGACACCACCAGTATCACACATTTTGCCACCTCATACCTGTTGGGCTAGTTCTTAGTTGCCTTGCTGGCCCATGTTGGGTAGTTCATTGTAATCCCCACCACACCAGCAGAGTCAACAGAAACCCTGCAGCAATTCTATCAACTTGCACACCTACCAGTTCTACTGGGTGCCATTGACTGTACCCTTGTTGTCATCTATGCACTCCCAGGAGATGGGGTGGAGGCCTACATGAATAGAAAAGACTTCCACTCCATCAACTGCCAGGTGGTGTGCAATGCAACATGGCACATCACCAACATCCAGGCATGGTTCCCCAGCAGTGCCCATGATGCCTTCATCTGGCACTACTCCATTCAGTGCCAGAAATTCAAGGGTGGGGATATACCCAGTGGGCACCTCATTGGTGACCATATGCTTAAGGCCCCACCACTGAACATTGTTGCCACCAAAGTCACTATTTAGTGACTACTGCCTACACAGGGGACAGGGCATACCCCCTGCATTGCTGGCTGCTAACACCTATCCTATGACCCACATTCAATGCAGTGTACAGGCACAACATGTAGCAGTAGTAGTAGTAAAAACCTTTATTTTTATACAGGAATTGGCATTATTTACATCATTAGGACAATGTCCTATTTACAAGATGCTCCTGTTTCTTCATGTTCCATAAAACGTTAGTTAAGAACAAACTAATATAACAATACAGTCACATACATATTAGTAACAATGAGTAATAGACACGACTTACATATTACGTTTCATTCTATACAGGTTACTCATAAAAGCATATTAAATTAACCGTAACATTCACACCTCATACTTAATTCCAGCTTCAGACTTGATGAAAATGCTTTCACATCTTTAAATTTGTTACTTGCTACTATTTTTATCTTATTCCATATTTTATCCACTATTATGGAAAACGCATGTAACTATATTTATTTTTTAGTTTTGGAAGTGAATAATGCCCCAGATTTTTTTTACGCAAATTGTAGACATGTGTTTTCTTTTCTAGTCTATCACTCAGGCATTTAGGCTGCTTTTGATAAATAACTTTATAAATTTGCATAGCCCAAGAAATCTGTCTTTTTACTCCCTGGGTAAGCCAGCCCAGGTCTTGTAACATAAAACAATGATGAGTTCTATAATCCTTTTTTAATATGAATCTAGCCATCTTGTTATACATTTTATCAACTTTTTGCAAGAGACCTTTCAATGCAAGGCCACACACATGGTTTCCATATTCCAGAATGGGTAGAAAAAGTTGTTTTATTACTGTTTCTCTTATTAATCTATTCATACAAAAACTTGTTCTTCTGAAAGTTCCCAATCTTTTGTTTACTTTTGAAATGGTGTCAAGAATATGTTTATCAAATTTTAGGGCATAATCGATCCAAACCCCTAGGTATTTATGTTCTAGTACTTGCTCTAATTCTTCATTTTGTAATGTCTTTATAGATATATTTTCTCTACTACCATTCAATCTATGTTTAGTCATAGAAAAA
Organism: Neoceratodus forsteri; assembly: GCA_016271365.2. NCBI lineage: Eukaryota > Metazoa > Chordata > Ceratodontiformes > Ceratodontidae > Neoceratodus > Neoceratodus forsteri. The sequence continues at coordinate 1,394,080,717 of CM028129.1, read as the reverse complement.
AACATCAGTTTTGTTTTTTTACTGTTAACTATCAAACCCGCTCTAGTCAACCACGTGCAGAGTCTGGTAAAGTCTGCTTGCAACTTTTGTTCCAATTCGACCAAAGTTCGTCCATCTGAAATCATTAGGGTGTCATCTGCATAGAGGTTAATACTTGAGTTTTGTATTACTTCTACTAAATTATTGATGTAAATCAAGAACAATGGTGGTCCTAAAATTGAGCCCTGTGGGACGCCTCTCTTTACCAAAAGTCTCTTAGATAGGACCCCGTTGATACTTACTTGCTGTTTTCTATTTTCTAAGTAAGATTTAAACCAGTTATAAGTTTCATTTATTAGACCCATGTCTGCTAGATGTTCTCCCAATAGTTTGTGGGATACCGTATCAAAAGCCTTTGATAAATCCACGAACACCGCTCCCACCGCCAGGTCGTCCTCCAGCCTTGTAGCCAGGTCATCAACCATGACGGTGAGCGTGGTGGATGTGGAATGACCCATGGTACACTTCACAGCCTGCAGTGCCACTGAGGGCATCTTTGGCATACTTAACATGCAGTTCATGTGCCTTGACCATTCCCGTGGTGCCTACAATGCAGCCCTCAGAAGGCGTATGCCATATTCCTTGCTTGTTGCATACTACATGTTGAACTATGGAATATGCCTGCCTGTCCCAGAGGGCAGCATTGCAGTGGTTGTAGAGTAAGTTGACCAGGGGATGCAGGAGCACTTCGATAGCTATGACCCCAGGATGGCCAGACCTCTTCATTCCAGTGGTGCCTACAATGCAGCCCTCAGAAGGCCTATGCCACATTCCTTGTCTGTCACATACTATACAATATGACCCTGAACCATGGAATATGCCTGCCAGTCCCAGAGGGCAACACTACAGTGGATACAGAGTCAGAAGATCATAGGATGCAGGAGTAGCTCAACAGGTATGTCTCCAGGATGGCCAGGAGGTTGAGGGACTACAGGGACTGCCTCAATGCAGACCTCTTCAGACCCAGATGGTGAGTACAGAGAACACAGGAGACAGTAATGGCTTAACAAAATGTATTAACAATGTGTAATGGAAAAACAATAAATAAACAATATAAATGCCATTGAAATAAATACTGTAGGGTGAGGCAAAATAAATAGCAGCCATCCAGGCGGGAGGGTCCTGAAAACAAACTATAGCCATCCAGATGATTGGGGAAGGGCTTGAAAACAGAATATAGCCACCCAGGCTGGGGGAAAGGGGAATTGAAAACAGATGTCAGAACCATCCAGGTGGGGAGGGGGGGGCTTGAAAACAAATTATGAAATGAGAACAGAAAATCCAGAAATCTGACTGACTTAGGAGCTCAGAACCCAGTGCTGATATTCAAGCACAATAGCACTAGAAAAAAAGACCTGTGGTCTCACTGGTCTGTTTGCATTGACAAGGCACAGTTTTAACAATATGCCTCAAGTTACTTACTTGTGTTTTAAAAGATTGCAGCATCTGCCATCTACTTGCCAAACAGCGAAATTACTTGGCTCAGTAGGACTGTTTTTTTTCTTTCTTTTTTTCTCATTTTACTTAACTAAATCTAAACATTCATTTTTAGTTAAATATTTTTTTACTAATCCTAGTGGACCCATTTTATAATCAACATACGGTACTGTCAGGTGTGCTTTGGGCTAGAATAATGACACTCATCCCTTGGCCATACGCTTCATCCCACCTGCGGAATGCCATTATCGCAGCACAAAACACACCCTTTTCATGCCTTATTGCTTAAACATAGCCACCTAGGTGGTGGGGGGAGGCTTGAAAACAAACTATAGCTATCCAGACGGAGAGAAGGAGGATTAAGAACAACCTTTAGAGAGATCCAGACAAGGGGGAATGGTCTTCAAAACAAAATATAGGTTGCCAGATGTGTGTGTGGGGGGGGGGTACTGGGAGAGTGGAAAACATGGTTCAGTGACAACCAGGGTTCAACAAGTAGGTGGTGGGTAACATAAGGTGGGTACAAGTAGTTAAGGTACCCCTATATGTGGCCTGTGCCTTCACCATGGACACAAGGCTGGCATTGGTATGTGTCCTTATGGGCAACAGAGGGGGACATCATCCACAATATCAAGGAGGCAGTATAGTGGTTTAAGGCTCTGAGCTACAATCCTGGAGACCTGGGTTTGAATCCCACAGCCTCCACTTGCATACTGTGAGACCCTGAGCAAGTCACTTAACTTCCTTGTGCTCCCAGGTCACACTTGTAAACAAGCTTTCAGCTTAGTGCGTCTCTCCTGGTTAAACAAAAAAAAAATATGTACTGACCAAACCAAGGAGCAGGCCATGGACAGGGGTGAGTGGCAGGTGGCCCCCATGGGCTGGTATGAGGGGGTGTTCAGGGCTGCCAGGCATAAGGCTGCCCACACTGCAGTGGTGGACACGTGGTGAGATGTTCGCCATGGGGTGGTTATACCTTGGGGTGTCAGCCATGGAGTGACACTCACCCTATGAGAACAGCCAGCACTGTGGATGCCTCTGAATTACCAAAGACCATTGCAGTGCTCTTTAGCATGGTGGTGGCCACTAGACCAAAGCTGTCTGCTAGGCTCTGCTCCAGTCTCCCAAAGCCAGTGTTCAAGCTGGATAACAGGTTCTACTCCACATTGTGAACCTCAGTGCACTGCTCAGGAGCCAGCAGCATGTCCTGCATGCAGCCCATCTCAACCTGCAGACCCTCCTGAGCCCCCATGGTGGCCTGCAGCAGCTGTCTGTTGGCTACTACTTGCTGCCAATGTGGACTGTCCTGGAGGAGAGGGTGGGGCTTCACCCTGGCCCATTGTGTGGGCTAGGGTAGCACTGCAGTCAATGCTGCACCTACCAGAGTGGCCAGGGGCAGCACAGAAGGGGTGCTGGGAACAGTGCCCTGTGGCAGCACAGTAGGGACTGTGTTGGGGACAGTGGCCTGGGACAGCACAGTGGGGGCTGTGACTGGGAGGAGAATGGCTGGGCCTGATTGGCTGGGGACCAGCAGGGGCAGTGATGGCAGGTGACACTTTTGTGGTGGAGGCCTGTGGGTGGCCCCTGCAGCCATCCCACCACTCAACAGTGTCAGAGCAGCTCGAACCATCCTCCTGCTGCCTCCAGTCCTTAACAAACATCTCCTGGTCACTGTCCATGTTGCCTTCCAATTCTGCTGCAGAGGTTGGCCACATGGGCAGCAACTGTCCGGAAGGCCCTGGTGCATCCTTGGCTGTGGTATCCAACACAATGGATTAGGCTGTTAAGAGAAGAGAAGGACATTGCCGAGTAATGCACGTACTTGTGGTTAGACAATGGCAACATGCAGGCCTTGTGTACTGTGCATTGTCACATACATACTGCCCATACAGTGCAGAGCCAATACACCCCCAGTACTGTACACATCACACACACACACACACACACACACACACACACACACCACCTATCACCAGTGATCACACAGTATACAACACCAACGTGGAACAGTAGAGGATCGCCCCACTGACGTCCACACCACCAGGCTACCACCAAGCAGCCTTCCCCAATTGTAGAAACAATCCAACATATACACCATTGCAAACAGTGCATGTAGCTGTGAGGGTCCATGTACATGGTGTACTGTTGCCCATGCAGGGGCACGCAGGATGCAAGCATAGGGCTACTGTAGAGAGTGTTCACAGAATACTGATGTCTGCAGGACATCCTGAGTGTGCCCTCTGTGCTGGGCCAGCTGTGATCCATGTCACCAGGCCATGTGCCCCCTCCGGACCCATGACACGCATGCACCACACAGCACCACTGGTACATACACCCCCCCAAATAAAGTTAGTGTGCTGAGGCTACTGTAGTCACTTGCATTGCTCTGATGGTCCCACCTGGCTCTCATAGCCACCATGAGTCACCCCCATGATGGTCATGGCTGGCACGGTGGTAGCCATGAGTTCCTCAGCAGGGGCCAAGAGCTCAGCTATTGGTGGGCCAGCACCTGTGGCCTGGAAGTCACACCAAGCTATGGCCATAAGGTCTTTTGTCCAGCACTTTAACTCCCCTGCCTGCTTCTTAATGTCCTTCACCATCCTGCCCCTGCTTCCCATTGTGTTCATTGCCTCTGTGAGCTTGGACCATGCTTCAGCCTCCTGGTCCCTCGTCCCCTGCAGCAGCCCACAAGGTCCTCCCTAACCATGTAGGACTGACCAGTGCCATGACCTCATTCTCTGAGAATCAATACTTTCATGGCCTTTCTTTTACCATCATGATACCTGCTGGGCAGGGAAGAGAAGGACAGACTGCAATTAGCATTGTGTACACATAGCAGAACACAGATCGCAGGTACAGTAGCATGCCAGCCCCACTGCCCTCTGGCTGGGACATGTACATGTCCCTGAAGGGCATGGCCTGCATATCAAGGACTCAAGAGCAAGTGCAGATACACCTACGGGTAGTTGTGTGAACAGCATAAAACAACTGCTATGAACACTTCTGCCACTGTTTTCAGACCAATTTAATGTACACTTACCTCCAGCCACCTGCAGTACCTCTGCGGAAGCTGTGTGTTGCTGTCTGCTCCTTTTATATGCTCCATGAGCAATTAGGCATGCAAATGACTCAATACATTACAGTAATGACAGCAAAGTGGGATATAGACTAAGATGATCAGGGGACAGCAGGATAGGTCATACGAGGAAAGGCTGGAAGCACTGGGAATGTACTTCCTGAAGGAAAGAAGGCTGAGAGGGGACATGATTAAGACCATCAAATACTTGAAGGGTATAAATAAAGTTGAGTTTGAAAGTCTCTTCAACAAAAGAGAGAACACCACTACAAGGGGGCATAGTCTCAAGCTGGTGGGGGAGAGATACAGGAGAGACGTGAGGAAACATTTCTTCACAGAAAGGGTGGTGATGGGCTGGAATGAGCTGCCAGAGGAGGTGGTTGAGGCTAAGACAGCTGGAGCTTTTAAAAAGGCCTGGGACAGGCACAGAGGGAAACAAGGGTGCAGAGGTGATGATGGGAGAAAGGGGGAATGCAGAGGGGGAGGGGGACATGAGGCACTGGTAAATAGTCAGGTCTCATTAACAACGTGAGCAGACTAGATAGGCCAAGTGGTCTTCTTCTGCTGGCAACTTTCTTATGTTCTTATTAAATGCATGGATTGCATTATTAGGTCATTCGTATGCACAGGTTCAGTATTGCATGTTAGCACCAAGGGCTATCGTGACAGTGCAGCACCATTGCAGTAATATCACCGGATGTCATAGTGCTGCTCAGGTGTTTGTGCTATGAAGTTACACTATACTTCTGTGCATTTGCATCACAGTGCTGCACATGTGCAGCTTGCAGCCAGAAAGCTCATTGCTATTTGTGTGTGGGTCACACAGTCCCAAGGCAGTCCTGGAAGCAGCTGTTGAAGTGAGTGGGTGCTGACAGCAGTAGAATAAATATGTCTGACAGGCGCAGGAGGATAATAGGGGACAGACAGTGGGACACAATGTGGTCAGCATTGAAGCTAGCCAGACTTGCAAATCTTGTCACGGATATGGAGGAGCTGCTGCTGTGGGAAGGGGGAGTCATCACAATGGCCAGGTATGAGGTGTGGGCATTTGTTGGGCAGTGTCTGGCCAGTAGGATGGTCAGACAGGTGACCAGTAAAGCCACAGGTACAGTGACCTGAGCCAGAGGGAGCAACAGTGCTATAAGCAGCTGCAGGCAGTGGTCAGCCGTGGCACTTTGCCAAGGCCAGGTGCATACAGCCAGCTGTATGTATGGTTGCTTTGGTTTCAGGAGTGCAATACTGTTACACTGCTCCCAGGCTGCTTTGTTACATTCTCCAAGACTCCATGGCAATGTAACTGTGGTTTCCTGTTGATTACACTATTTCCTATGGAAGCTGAATTGCTGTATTGTCCTTTCTAACCAATGCAAGTCTATGGGACCTCCACCAAACCTCCCTACTTCCCTCCCTTACCTCAATCGCTGACACCAGGGGAGCCAATATGGTGACCATAACAGCCCATCTCTCGTCACCTCAGCTGGCTGCCATATGTCATGACAGGGAGCGCACTTGGGAGGCAGTATGGCATAGTGATTAAGGGCACTGAACTGCAGACCTGGAGACCTGGGTTTGAATCCAATCAGTCTCCCTCCCTTTGCATACCGTGTGACCCTGAGCAAGTCCCTAATTTCCTTGTGTTCCCAGGTTGCACCTGGAAACAAGCTCTGGCTTAGTGTGCCTTTCCTGGTTAAACAATTTCCCCTTTCCTTTCCCCTTTCTCAGTGGTAACTGCACAGCACAAGGTGGCCTGCACTACCCCCTTGTGCAGTGCTAATATGATGAATATTGCCCTGCCACCAGGATTCCTGTGCCTGACCCTCTCTTTGCTCACTGCATACATTTGTATTGTGCATGTGCGCTAAGCCTTTTAACGTGTATCACAGCACCCTTTGAATATTGTGCTCAGGTGCAAATCCTGGGCAAACATGGCACAATCACCTTGCCCACCAGACGAAGTTCTGAATATCTAGCCCCAGAAGTCTTAACATACAAGATATTCCAGACACAGATAGTTCCATAGCCAAACATGCACTTTTCTCATTCAATTTGGATTTAGTAGAGCACAGTTTGAAAATTTACTGAAAAATATGCTATATAAACTCAATATTTGTGGAAGTACTCTGAGATGAAGGCAGAGGTATGAAGTTTCTCTACTTTTAGAGATAGCAGAGCCAGTAGGGAGCATCAAGAGGATGCAATGAAAGTGTTTATTCTATTCTTTTATTAAGGCAATAACAAATATACAACATCCCCATACTCTATGATGTGGAGGGACAATTGTTGGGCAGTATGTTTTCTAGAGTCAACCAAAGAAATTTACTGGCAGATAAGGACTGCTTGGCCCACCTAGTCTGCCCATTTTCCCTGACTACAGTATCACCGCAGATCCTACCAGATCTCAGGCCAATTCACCTACCCCTTCCCTTTCTCTAAGATTCCCTTATGCCTATCCCATGCATTCTTGAACCCCACCACTATTTTCACCCACACCACCTCTGCTGAAAGACTGTTCCAGGAATCCACCACTCTTTCTGTGAAGAAGTACTTCCTCACATCTCTTCTGAATCTACCCCACCCTCCAGCTTCTTGTCATGCCCCTTTGTCCTTGAGCACCTTTTCTTCTGAAGAAAAGTCCCTCCCTCCTTTCTCATACAATACTTTTCAAATGTGAGGCAATGATCTAACCATAAACCTCCTTATTTAATCCTGTAAGGTATTTAAAGGCCTCAGTCATAGCCCCCCACTCCCTCATCTCTTCCAGGGTGTGCATATTGTTGTCCTAAAATCTCTTCTCATAGGGCTGCTGATGCAGACCCTGAACAATTTTAGTTGCCCTCCTCTGGACTGCCTGCACTCTGTCTACATCTTTCCAGAGATGTAGTCTCCAAAACTGGGCACAGTACTCTTGGTGGAGTCTTACCTGTGGCCTACACAGAGGCAATGACACTGCTCTCTTTCTGCTGGTGATACCCCTCCCTATGCACACCCGTATCTCACTAGTCCTCCCAACTGCCTTGCCACACTGCCTGGCCACCTTGAGGTCATGTGACAGATCAATATAAAGAAAGGCATTATATTGATAGAGTATTTAGGTCTTGCATTTAATGCTTTTGCATAAAACATTGACATACCATACTTTTCTAATGTGAGGCTATGATCAGATCATAAACCATGACACTTTAAGTACCCAATGAAAGGCCTCACAGTGACCTTTCGCTGAGAAAAATTCAGTCAGAAGATTTGTGTAGTGCTGAACAGTATTAGATTTGTTGGTTTAGCATTCAAGACAAGATGGTTTTGCTTTAGCCATAGCTGCAGGTTTTTGAAGTACTGTTAGAGGTCAGAGGTTATCATATGTATGCCAGGAGATGATTTGCAGATGCTATTGCCATCAGCATAGAGGAAGATATTTATTTATGTGCAGATATTTGGTAGATCATGGATGAAGATAATAAACAGTAGGAGGTTACGATGGAGCTTAGTGGAACACTGTCAATGATGTTCAAAAGTGGGAAACTGTAGTTCATGAAATTAGCATGTTACGGGCTGTTGGAGAGGTAAACTATGATTAATTTAGTTCTCTTTATCAAAGTTAGAAAAATGAGTCAGAAAGGTGGAAGTATGGGAAGGGACAAATGGAAGACCCAACAGAGTACTTACAGAAACCAATTAGAGATTCATCAAAGACAAAGCTATATTTAAAACCTAGTTATCTGGACAGCAGATCTAGAAGACCAAACTTGAGAATGTATGCAATACTTGTAGACACAAAATCCATCTGATAATTAAGCAATAATGCATGACAGGGTGTGTGTCGTGCTGGGATAATGTCATATCTGGGGTGGTTGGGCATGTGGCTGCAGGCCAAGTGCATCCAATGCCCCAGAAGTGACGTTACACATCAAATTTAGCTTCATAAACATTTGGTAAGGGTGAGTTCATGGAAGATATGAAGATAGTCCTTGGTGAAGGGAAACTTGCACAGAGCTCTGATATTGCAGGTGATGTTAACTATGCAAAGCATTGTGGCAGCATGGAAAAAAAAAAAAAAAAAAACATCTTACTTCTCCTTTGTTGTACTCATCTCCACCTCCTTCCCTCAGCATGGTCCCAGTAAATGAAAATAACAGCACTCTTTCCCAAACTCACTGAGCCTGCCAAATCCCACCCTTCTTACACAGTCCTATAAATGTTCTTAGTTGCAATCCCACTTCCCCAATCTACTCAATGTCCCAACCCCCTTCCCGCCATGATCCTGATAAAAATAATGAATTCAGCTTCCAACATTGCACTTAGCACCCCAGCTCCAACCCTCTTCCTCCCCTTGGGAAGATTGACATAAAGGATACACCAGTCCTGGTCCTGATCCAGAGATGAGGACCAGTGCAGGTCTCCTTGCACCACATCAGCCAGCAGACACTGGAATTAAAGAGAGTTAAACTGAACTGCTGCACTTTTGTTCTTATTCACATAAATGGTGATGAGCCTGCCTAGGTGTTATGAGAAGGATCATACCAGTCACAATCTCTGGAGCTAGACTGTGACCGGCATATAATTTAAGTCAACAACCTCTAGGGAGGAGAAGAAGGAAGGATTGGGGATTCTAAATTGGATGGAGAAGAGGTTTGTTTATTATTATAAGGAACTATAGGGGGAGGAGGAAGGAACTTGGAATAAGGAGTGGTTTAGGGAAGATGAGATTATATCTAAGAATATTTCGAGGTCTGTGAGAAGATGGTGGGATTTGGGAGGTTAAGTGCGGTTGGGAAATGGGTGGGTTTATTTATATTTACTGGGACCATGATGGGAAGGGGAGATCAGGTGCTACAGTATGTAGTAGGAAAAGGGCAACGTTTTTTGTGATCTTTTTTATAGGTATATTTAGAAATAGGTGACACTTCATTTGGTAGCAGACCCTGCAGATGATGTATGTAAAGCTTTGCCAGCAGAGGGCATTTTGCCAAACTTTTTGAAGGTTTTGGTTGTTAGCACTTTGCAATATCCCAGTTGGGAGGCAGTACTGCATGGTGGTTAAGAGCACTGAGCTGCAGACCTGAAGAACTGGGCTTAAATCCCACAGCAACCACCTGCATACTATGTGACCATGTGCAAGTCATTTAACTTCCCAGTGCTCCCCAGACACACCTGGAAACAAGCCTCGGCTTAGTGAGTCTTTCCCAGCCAGAAACTGTAGAATAAAAAAAAAAATAAATAAATATTAAACAGTGATTCTGAACTTTCTGTCCTTTTAGGTGAAATGGGAAGTATTAGAGCCTGGCAAATATGGTGGATGCACCTTAGATGAGCTCCCAAGGGTGCTGTCTGAATGCAACATGTAAATATGTGCCATAATCCCTCTGCAACATTGCTGGTTATGATCCGTGGCAACTGGGAAAGTACAAAAACAAACAAACAATGCTGTCTTTTGAGCTGATTCCAACAAAGGGACTCATTCTCAGACGGTGGGTGCTCTCGACTCCTGCAGCATGACAGAACTAGAGGAAACCCTGGTGGGGATGCCCACCTTGTCGGCTAATGTACAAATAGAGATGAAGGGAGGTTTCACTAACATCACTGCCCAAGCCTACCACCTGCAAGGCATTGTCACGGGCCTCACAGAAATGGGTACAGCCCACTCTACCTGATTTGAGGAGGTTGAAAAGCGAGTGAGAGAGCTAAAAGATCAAGTGAGTGACATCACAAAGAAGAAGAACACCTTAAAAGTATCCCTGGAGGAGAAGAAAGTCAGGTTGGATGACCAAGAAAACTATTCCAGGCAGTCTAACCTTCAGATCATAGGACTCCCCAAGGGTCTGGTGGGGAATGACCCTGGGAAAGCAGTACATGTCTGGCTGGTCTCCAAGCTAGAGATGGATCCTGCAACCATTAACTTTGAGGTGGAGAGGGCACACAGGACAGGGCCAAAGCCCAGGCCAGGTGAAAGACTCCATCATTTTCTCATCAAATACCTGTGCTAAGCTGATAAAGAGCAAGTGCTGAATCCTACAAAAGCAAACAGATCCATACAGGCAGAGGGAGGACAGGTATCTGTGTTTCAAAACTTCATCAGAGAGCTGCAGATAAAACCACAGCAGTTTAATAGGGTCAAGGCAAAGATGCATACCAGTGGCTGGGACTCTGCCTACCTGTACCCCACTCAACTGTGAGTGAACAAGCCTGGCAGACTTACCAGATTTTTTATGAACTCAGCTGTGGCTGAAACATTTCTGAAGGAGGAAGATGCAGCTGTAGAGGGCAGATTGAAAGCTAGGAGCACAGCCCTGGCCCATCACTCATCTGACAGCAAGGTGAGTACTTCTGTGAGGTTGCTGTCTCCAGCCATGGATCCTGATTACCCAAACTAGAAAAATCCTGCCCCTTCCTACTCATTGCAGGCCTGAATATGAGTCTATGACACATTCTGTCCAGCTGCTGCCATGCCCATAAAAAGGCTGAGCTTCTCCCTGATGTCCATGCAGCCATGTTGAACTGCCATTAATCCATCTACTCAAGCACAGCCCTGTCTAATCTCAAGCCTCTGGTAATGGTGCAGAGTACACAGGTATGGCTGTGGGCAACAGGGGTGAGGGGACAGGTGTGGGAGGGAAGGGAGCAGTGAACTACAAGACTAGTCATCTGCCTCCATACCAGAGAGTGCATGTTGGATAAATTGGGTCTCAGTGTTTCAAGTGCCAAACTGCCAACTTTGCTGGACTCAAAATGAGCCTAGCACATGTGGTCAATCAGGACAGAACCTTGCCTACAGTCTCAGGTGCTCCGTAAGGGCATACCGTTGCTGCAGTGACTCCCAGATTGTGAAGACCACCACAGCAACAGGAATCGTGCAAAATCCACCTGTCGCTGTGGTGATCTGTTTGGTGATTGGGACTGCCTCACTGGGTGTTTGCCCCCCCCAGTCCAACTCCGACTCGGAGTTAGAATCCTAGAGACTAGGAGGAGTGGGGATGTTCGGAGTGCACAGCCCCCCGATGGATGCATTGAGGCATCCCCGACAGTGCAATGCTGACAGCACTGTGGCTGTCACTGTCGGAGATATCTCCATGCCAGCTGTCACTGTGGCATGGGTAGACCCTCAGTAAGGCAGAAACTTCGGAATCAATGTGTTTTATACCCTAGGATTACATTCTTTTTCATTTCCTACTCTCTATGCACAACTGACAATAATCTTCTACTGTCAAAACCTATCATACAACCTGTAGCTGCGTTAAGGGCCAAACACAAGATACTGCTCATAGGAAATGGTAACTCCTATAACCAACTGCATTAGGGAATGCAGATCTCAGTGGGAGAAGGGACAGGAAGGAGCTGACTGCAGCAAACCTACCTTCTTGAACGTGTGCACATTTGAGAAAGCTACCCCATCCAGTTTGAATATTCCCACTCGGCTGCAAGGATAGCCATGAAGTATGTGTGGCCTCTGTAGAGTAGCACTTTAAAGTTTAAAAAAAATTATGGACAAACTAATGAGTATTATCTTCTATCTTCTGAAACTGCCACTCACCCAATTTGGCTCTTCGGGCCTCAGCAGGTCAGGACCTTGTGCCCTTCCCAACAACATCTAAAGATGCAGGTAGCGACAGAAAAGCAGGGTTTGTCCTTGGAGTAGAGGCTTGGTATCCAGCAGCAACATAGACATTAAAAGTGACCACTCAATCCCAGAACTTAGCAAATGATTTTTGGTTCTAGGGACATGCTGAACAGATTAGCTTCTCATGTGCATGGGGGGGTGGACATGGCTAATTGAGCTAAATAATTACAAGAAAAGTCAATTGCCATGCAGGCAAAATATTCATGTAGTATACAACCTGTTAGGTTCACACAACAATGCTCAAATATTTCTGGACTGTGGGGGGCCTTCGACTCAGGCCTCCCTGCCCACCTCTGTAGCAACTGTTTAATGTGTGGTTCCCTGTTTGATCTCTGAGGTGTTTAAGCTCATTCCTTTGGATGAACCAGTTTCCTGATTTACTTTCACTGTGGTTAATTGTGTGTGTTTCCTAGTGACTCCCTACCCGGGTGTTCATATTAATCAATATATCTTGTATAGTTTCCATTTCTACATTATTATCCTGCAGTTTTGTTCTAACTCAGCTCACTAATCTGGCTCCTATGTCACTGCTTTTAAGTATTCCTACATCAATCCGTGTTTGTTTTGCTGTCTGTACTTTGCTGATCATTATCATTCTCACCCCAGGCATATCCTCCACCCCTTCTACTGGCCCTGCAAAAGGCCTTCACATTTTTCATCTTAATGCAAGAATCCTTTTTCCCCAAAACTGGTCATCCTTTCTGTTTGGATCCTACAAAACTGTCCAGATATTCTCTGTATCTGAGAGTCCTGGCTCTCCTCAGTGGTTCCTGACTCCAGGTTGTCCCTCCTTGGTTTTCATCTCCACAGACAGGACATGGGTAAACATCGATGAAGAGCTGCTATCTACATTTGGCAGAGCCTCTCCTGCTCTTTGTAGTTCAGGGAAGCGGCATCCATCTCCCATGAGTTATTACCCATTAAAGTCACATTTCCCATTATCCCTTCCCATCTTCAGTGGGGTCTATTATGCCTCTCCTAAGGTCACACCCATTTCTCTCTCTCGGTCTCTTTCCAAAATAGCCTCACTCTCATCCACTGGTGAACTCATTCTCCTTGGTGACTTTAATTTAAATTGGCTATCACCTGGATTTAGAGCTACTATCTAAAAGATTGAGTTCCTACATTTACACCAGCTAATCTCTGAGCCCACTGAACATAATCCGCACTCATCTAATCATACCTTGTTGGACTGGGTTCTGTCTTCTTCCTATCCACATCACATTGTAGCAACTGGTATCCTATCTGATGTGTTCAGTGATCATTGTACCAGCTTTTGCATCAGAAAAATCCATAGTCCCCATCTGCTCCCAAATACATTTAGTCCAGATTCCTCTGCTCACTTGACTTAAACACTCACCGGACCTTGATAATGTTAGACTGGTCCACCATCCCCCTGGCCTCTGACATAAATGATGCCCTCTCCCTTTTCATATCCAAATTCTCCTCAGTTTGGGACCGGCATGCCCCTCTCAGGAAATAATGAAACAGTCACGGCACTTACTCAGGGTATATATGTCCATGAAAATGAAATGCCCAAGTATTTGTAGTTCAAACAGTTTGCTTCATTTAGTTGCCAAACACAACAAGAACAGCCCTTCTGGGACAGGGAAACCACATTAGAGATCTGACGTTTCAACTCTAATGAGTCTTTATCAAAGACTCATTAGATTTGAAACATCAGATCTCTGGTGTGGTTTCCCTAGCTCAGGAGGGCAGTTCTTGTTGTGTTTGGCAAATAAATGAAACAAACTGTTTGAACTGCAAATACTTGGACTCTTCATTTTTATGGACATACATATAGAAACATAGAAACATAGAATTTGACGGCAGATAAGGACCACTTGGCCCACCCAGTCTGCCCATTTCCCCTACCTGATGGATAAGCTGCAGATCCTAGTTAACCAGCAGCCTACTTCTTCCTACCCCCACCCCCTAGAATTGCCTTATGACTGTCCCATGCATGCTTGAATTCCACCACTGTTTTTGACTCCACAACCTCCTCTGGAAGGCCATTCCATACATCCACAACCCTCTCTGTGAAAAAATACTTCCTTAAATTACCTCTGAGCTGGCCCCTTCTATCTTCAAATTGTGCCCCCTTGTTCTTGCACACCTCTTATTTTGAAAGATGCTACCCTCTTGGACTTTGTTGATTCCCTTGAGGTACTTGAAAGTTTCTATCATGTCCCCCCTCTCCCTCCTTTCCTCAAGGCTATACATATTACGCTCCTTAAGTCTCTCTTCATATGTCTTCCAGTGCAGACCCTGCACCATTTTAGTTGCCCTCCTCTGGACAGCTTCCATCCTGTCTATGTCTTTGCGGAGATCGGGTCTCCAGAACTGCATGCAGTACTCCAGATGGGGTCTCACTAGCTGTCTGTACAGAGGGATAATAACTTCCTGTTTTCTAATGGTGATGCCTCTCCCTATGTATCCCAGTATCCCCCCAGCCCTCCTTGCTGCCCTCTCACATTGCTTGCCCACCTTTAGGTCATCTGATATGACTACCCCCAGGTCCCTTTCCATTTTTGTTGTTAGTATCTCACCCCCCATTGTGTACTCTTCCCCTGGGTTTTTGTTTCCCAGGTGCATTACCTTGCACTTCTTAGCATTGAATCTAAGCTGCCATACATTTGACCATTCCTCTAACCTTGCCAAGTCCCTTCTCATCCTTTCCACTCTACCTTGTGCATCAACTCTGTTGCAGATCTTTGTGTCATCTGCAAAGAGACATACTTTTCCTTCCAGTCCCTCTGCAATGTCGCTTATAAAGACATTGAAGAGGACTGGTCCTAATACTGAACCCTGCGGTACCCCACTACTAACCCCCCTTTTTTCAGAGTGGACTCCATTTACTATTACTCTCTGTGTCCTGTTCTCCAGCCAATTCTTTACCCAGGCTGTCATCTTGGGACCCACTCCCAGGCTGGCTAACTTGTATATTAATCTTTTGTGTGGGACTGTGTCAAATGCCTTGCTAAAGTCTAGGTAGGCCATGTCCACAGCCCCTCCCTGATCAACTACTTTGGTCACCCAGTCAAAGAAATCTATCAGATTTGTCTGGCATGACCTTCCTGCTGTGAATCCATGCTGCCTTGGGTCCTGTACCCTCTGGCCTCTAGATACTCAACAATTCTTTCCTTCAGAGTGATTCCATCATTTTCCTACCACTGATGTTAAACTAACAGGTCTGTAGTTTCCTGCTTCTGCCTTGCTCCCACATTTGTGAAGAGAGATCCACATGCCCTCCTCCAGTCCTCAGGTACCACCCCATCCTCCCATGATTTGTTAAAGAGGGTAGTCAGTGGTGTCACTAGTTCTACCCTTAGTTCTTTTAGAATTCTGGGATGAATCCCATCAGGCCCCATTGCTTTGTCCACCTTCAGTTTTAAGAGTTCTTTCAGAACCCTTTCTTCTGTAAATGGGCTGGTATCAACTTCTGTATCCAGAGTGTTTCTACTGTTTGTTTTAGGTACCTCCCCCTCTTCCTTTGTAAATACTGAGCAAAAATATTTGTTTAGTATCTCTGTCTTTTCACAATCACCCTGTGCCCACCCTCCTCCCTTTATTAAGTCTCTCTATCCCTCCTTGGGCTTCCTTCGCTCCCTGATGTACCTATAAAAGGTTTTATCCCCCTTCTTAACTGAGTTGGCTATCTTTTCCTTGGTTTGGGCCTTTGCTGTTCTGACTGCCTTCCCAGCTTCCTTTTGCTTTAACTGATACAGTTATCTGTCCTGTTCCTTCTGTGATTCCTTGTACTTCCTGAATGCTTTCTTTTTCTCTTGAACCTTCACTGCCACTTCCTTTGATAACCATAGTGGTTTCTTACTTCATTTTGTTTTGTTTATTTGCTTTACACAAAGGCTTGTTACCTCTGTGATGGCAGTTTTTATTATTCCCCATTGTTCTTCCACCCCTCCTTCCTGCCTATTTGCTAGTGCATTCCTTAGGCACTCACCCATTTGACAAAGTCAGCCCTCCTAAAATCCAGTACCTTTCTCTTTGTATGGCTTGACTCTATTGCTGTGTTTATTGTGAACCATACTGTTCTATGGTCGCTAGTTCCCAGATGGCTACCCACTTCTACATCTGTGATCCTCTCTTCATCTCCATTTGAGAGAACCAGGTCTAAGATTGCTTCCTCTCGAGTGGGCTCCAATACTAGTTGTCTAAGGCATGCCCCCTGTAGGGCATCTAGAATAACCCCACTCTTAGAAGTGGCTGCTGCTACCGCACTCCAGTTAACATACCCGGGGTAAGTGCTGTGACTGTCTGTTTTTTGATTTATTGGTTGTCACAGAGCACCCCAGGTCAGCTTATTGTGGCTCTCTTTTTGTTAAGTTAAAAAAACCGTCTCAGGAAATCTAGGGTTAAGTTAGTCCATCTCCCCTGGATCTCTTCTGAAATTATTGATCTATGCAAGGTCCATGACCTAGCTTGGGCCAGATATAAATTATCCAGCAACCTTGCAGATTTTCTCTACTACAGAGCTCTGAGAAACAAATGTGCCAAGGCTGTACAGACCACAAAATGTAATTATTTCATATCTAACTTACAAAGCAACCTTGATTCTCCAGTCAAATTCTGGAAAGTTATCCACTCACTTTTTGACCCTCCAACTCAGTCTGCATCCCTTTCCTCAGGGTAAATAACTAACTGCCATCTGACTGTTCTTCTGTCGCTTCTCATCGCAATGGGTTTTACACCACTTGTGCCCCTCCCTCTCTCCCAGTACTGGCTCCACCTGTTCACTCTCTGCACCCTGCCCATCTTGCTGTCAATCCTCTTTGGGTTTCTGCCTGCCTCTCGTTAGCACTCATGAAACTCTGATGGCCCCCGCCTCTATTAATCAGTCTAAATCCAGCCTAGATGGACTTGATCCCAAACTCCTACACATCTCTGTTCCAGCTATTGCACTCCCACTGATTCAGCTGTTTAACCTCTTAATTTTTTTCTCTCAGATCAGTTCCTCAGACCTGGAAGATTGCCAGTGTTCTTCTCTACAAAGGGGGGGCTCCTTTTCTTCTGGTAACTACCGCCCTGTTTCCCTCCCTTGCTAAGTTACAAGAAAAGTTAGTTTACTCTAGACTTCTTGACCATCTCACCTCCTCCAATCTCCTTCCTTTTCAGTCTGGCTTTTGGAAAGATCACTCCACTATCTCTGTCCTGCTACTGTACGTGTCACTGGTTCCATACTCTCTGGGATGAATCAGGGGCATATCACAGCTGACATTTTCATTGATCTGGCCAAAGCTTTCGACTTGGTGTCCCACTCACTTCTCCTGGAGAAACTGAGCTTTTCTGGACTCTCTGTTCCCAATACAGATTGGTTCAGGTCATACCTAACAGATCAACAGCAGTCAGCTCATGTTGGAGACCTGCTATCTCCCCTCCCCATTCAGGCTCGAGTCCCACAGGGTTCTATCCTAGGCCTCATCCTATTTTCCATTTTCTAAAATGATCTCCCCTCTGCTTGTGTCAACTCGAATATGCACATGTATGCTGATGACACAGTCATCTTCACCTCCAGTCCTTCTACAACCTCAGTGGAAAACCTATTCCAACAGGATTTCAGTAGGGTAATGCACTGGTTCCAAGCCAACCAGCTTAAGGTCAACACTAAAAAGACTGTGTCTATGACCTTTGGTACCGGTGAAAAATTGGCCATGTTTTCAAGACCCCCAGTCTTCTCCACACTGGATGACTCCCCTCTTGATGCGATCCCAGCATTGAAGTACTTTACTATGTGGCTGGATACCAGGCTTGTCTACTCCACCTATATTGATGCTGTCCACATGAAACTCTACCCAAAGCTTGGTGCATCATACCAAAATAAAGACTGTCTTTCCCTGCCAGTCTGCCATGAGTTAATCACTAAAATTGTGCTCTCAGTTTTTTTTCTGTTATTTCTTTATGCTCCCCCGAGCCCACGACTGACTACTCCTTCGGGCAGCCTAGGGCCTCACTGCCAGTTCTCTGTCACCATGCAGTGGCCACATTATTGCTGGAGCCCAGATGACCCAATGTATCCCTTGTCTGGGGGAAGGCCCTTACCAGGACAGAGAGCTGGGAGAGGAGACGTGCCCGAAGGCATCTTCTATGCAGGACACACATGGTGAGGGTCAGCATCAGTGCCGTTGGAAGGGTGGGGCAGGTGGTTCTCCCGCCCCGGGTGCAAGCCTCTGAGGGGCGCAGTTTTCAAGTCAAAAGCTCACTTTTTAATTCACTTGTGCTGTCGCTTTCAGGTTTCTTTTTTTTTTATATGTATATTTTGGTTTTGTAATTACAACTGGCTGTCAGCAGAGGCGCATCTGTGTACCAAAGATCAGCAAATCGGGGGGGGGTTCACAAGGTTGCACCATCTGCTGCAGTCAATATAATCATGTGGTGGTACAGAGAAAGAGAAACTGGGTGGGCCACCGCCGCCCAACCCATTAGTATAAAAGGTACTGGGTGGAGCGCTGAGAACACGTGGCACTGAGAGGCGGTTAAATAGAGGCTGGAGGTACAGTAGTTTGTTGAGATGAGACAGAAAGAGACTAGCAAAAAACAGCAATAAACTATAGAGTGTAGAGAGGAGAGATGAGACCAAGAGACAGAGAGATATTGGATTTGTGTAAGCAATGCACTACTGTCTTCTGTGATGTCTATAATGTAGTAGTCTGACTGGACTGCATTAAGTAAAAGCAACAGCAAGCATTTTTCATTTCCATCCATGTCCGTCCTGTGTGTGACCCAAATTTTTTTTTTTTTTACATGAGAACTTGTGTCATATTGTGTGTCCGTGAGATGAATTATGGTGTATGTGGCAGCAGTGGCGCCAGGTGGGGGGTACTAGATTGGAAAAAATGCAAACTCAGGAAATCTGCTTTGAATTTGATTACTGGGCTGGCTCAGCTGACTGGCTGGCGGCTGCTGTGTATTATTTCATGATCGAGGAGTACGTTCGGTTCACTTTTGTGACCGTCCATGTGAAAGAAGTTTTAACTTGTACTGTCCACAGTGAATTTTTTTGCTCAGCGTGTTGTTAAGCTAAGTTTTATAATCAAACTCCCATACAGTGCTTTCTTGTGAGTTTCTTTTGGGAGTTACTGGGAGTCATTGCCTTCTTAAATTGGGCTGACTTCCATGGCGCGGGCCGTGGGGCACCATCCTCCCACCCACATGTTATACGTTTTAATTTTTCTCCTCCTCTTGACCCATCCCTTGCACCCCATTCCATTACCATTGGTGTTTTTTATGTTTTTACCTCATGAAAAAAACCAAAACTCACCACAGAGCATGCCAACCCCACAGGACTTCTGGGGGCCGCAAGGCCCCCAGAACCCTGGCTGTTTTCTGGATGGGGGGCACTAAATTAGTCTCTTGCCCAGGGCACCAAAATGCCTTCCTATGGCTCTGGTCAGCATGGACACTTTTGAGCTTTGGCTATTGCCCACTTTTCTCCTCAACTCACCCACCTCCCATGCATTGGTCTGACCATAGCGGCATCCTGGAGAGGCATTCAGTGATGTGTCTAAGCTCATGCCACCATGAATGCGAACCACAAGCCACCATCAGGAGCCACCTAACTCAAGGTCAAGGACCGTCCCACCCCCCCCAGATGGGAAGCATCTGTAGGACACTTATAACTCACTCCCTGCTGGACTCTGCTGCTGACTACCAGGCTCGGGGCATGAACCTGGGTCACCAGCATGCCAAGCAAACACCCATCACTTGGCACCATGGAGCCGGCTTGGTGCTCCCAGTTTTTGACTACACTGATGTGGTTCATGGGACTGTTTCCCCTCACTTCCCTTGCCAGACTGGATACCCTCTGTACTGCCTTTTGTCATTTTGCAACAAACTCCCCTCCCTATATGCATCACTGCTCCTTGTACTCCACCCTCTCCATCCTCCCACTACACTCACATCGTCAGCTACACAACACCTTTTTCATCTTCAAGTACTGGTTTGGCTCCCTGCTATTGTACCTAACCTCTCTCCTCTCTCCTCTCTCCTATCCCTCCAGCTCCATGCTCCCTTCACTCAAGGGACCAGCGCACCTTCTCTACTCCTCACTCATTCCACTGCTGGAAAATCTGCCTTCTCCTATCACCTGCTACTTCTTTGGATCCACCTCTGTCATTCCACTCATCACTCTTCCTTTATAGGATACCTCAGACATCAACTGAAACTTCTTTTTCAACCTAGCTGCACCTGTTTTGACTGACATGTTATTGTGTGTTGTCAATCCCAATTCTCAAGTTGAACTAGAATTTATACATCTCATTGATACTTTGCAGTTTATTCATGCTTTCTGTTTGTATCATTACTGCATTTTGATCAAATTGTCTGCACTTTTGTGCCATTTAATTTATTGTACTCTTGTGCTGTTTATCCTGTACCCCGGGTCACACCAGGAAATGAGCCTAGAATCAGTGTGCTTTTCCTGGTTACCAATTTTCAAATAAATAAAGAAATAAAACTGTCTATCAGAACATTTTGTTAGGTTTTTCTTCTCTTTGAACTATTTAATACATAAGTGGAACAGTGAATGTTTTTGGAAAGCCAGCACCAAACTAAAATTCAGGACTGTTCTCTGCATTTCAAAATCTCCTTGTTAAGAACTCAAAGGACACAGTACCTTGCATGATAATCTCCTGCCTTGACAGCTCCTTTATTAAAGTGCTGTGGTGCTCAGGTGCAAATATCAATGACATATCTTGTGCAAACAGGAAGCAGACAAAACAGCAGAAGTAAAGGTCTGAAAAAGCAGATATGGCAGTGGCAGTTACAGCATTGGAGAACCCCCTCCTCTCACCAAATGTCTGATGCATTTCCCACAGCGATGCACTTTTTCAAAGGCTAGTTGGACATGCTTGGTGCCTTCCCTTAAATTAGCAGCTCTTTAAGGAGAAGCATCAAGAAAATATATTATTATAAAAACAGAGTGCAACCAATCAAAGTGTAAAAACAGTAGACAAACACTATTAAAAATGTTTCATATCTCAAGGCATAAACCCCAATCATAGGTCCTGTAGATCAAACTCTCTTTTGTTAGAAGTCTAATTGAAGGAGATTGCCATTAAACATATATCCACTTGATCACTGCAAAGCTTCTGGTAATTTTCGATATACCAACTGTTTCCCCTGTGTTATATGTTCAATCTGGCCAAAGAACTATGTCCTTTGATTTTTTTAACAATAAGATTTTGAAAAGCACAGAATGGCCATGAGTTTTAGTTTGGTGACAGCTTTCAAAAAATGTTCACTGTTCTATTTGAAATCTAAGCTGTTGCACAATGACCGCAGGTGTGGTTTCTAATTCCCTTTGATTAATACATAAGTGCCCTATACCAAAGAAAGAGCACCATAAGTTTGCAAGGGAACCCATGTCAGGTGTATGTGAACCTAACCGCGAGGGTGTGGAGTGGGTGGGGTGGGGGGAGGGGCCCAGTTCTTACAGTATTGTGCACTTGTGCAATATTTTGCTGTGTTTATGAGTCTGTTCTTGTTGGGGAAGAGACATGTGGGAGAGGGGTAAGAAGAATGTTCAAGGGAAGGGGCAAAGATCTGACTAAAGTGTTCAGATCGTACACAGATAAATAGTTACTGTCTACCCTTACACTGCTACACCCCAGGTTGGTTACTGAAGCTGACAGAGTCTTCACTGGCCTCACACTAATGGTTCCTAATAGCTCATACCCTCAACTGACTGACCTGGAATGTCAAATGTTGAAAATAATGCGATAAAACTGAGGGAAAAACAGGGATGTTTAAAAAACTGAAATCTGGACTTCCGGTGTTGAACCCGACTATCGTGGCCATGTTCTGATGAGCTCCAGAGACAGCTGTATTAATTCTCTGAACTATTTAATCAGTGCCATTTTTGTCTGTCCCTTTTGGTTTAACAGAGTTCAGAGAGCTGTGTCATCTTTGATTTTAGTCACACATTTTGGAAGCTACTGAGGGTTTGCAAGTACATTGAGGACTGACTATTGGCCCAGCCATGGATGCACCCACGCTGGAAGAACCCTGGTATATTACTCCAATGTCCCCACTCTCCTCCCACTCGCAGCCCATAAAATGCCACAAGCTGCCTTCTCCACTCCACTCTCCCGCTAGCCAAGAATCAGACTTGTCTATAATAGAGCATGTTCTGGTGGAGCTTACATCTATTATATTAATTGTTACAGCGAGTGCTGAAGACCTTAAAGCCGTAAAATGCTTAGTGGATGCCCTAGCCTGCCAAGTCTTCAATGTTGAAATTTGGGTGAGATCCCTTCAGGACAGCACAGTGCAAGAGGAATGGGCCACCTTCAAGCTGAATAGAAAAGTACAGTGCCTTGAAGAGAAGCTTGATGATTTGGAAAATCGAAATCGTTGGAGCAATCTCATTGTAGCTATTGCGGAGATAGCTGAGGGAATGGATCCTATTCAATTTGTGAATAATCTTTTTGTCTCCATAACTAGAGCCCCTGAGACACATGCAAGCTACTAGACTAAAAGAGCTCACAGAGCCCTCCGTGCCAAACCACCACCTAGAGAGAGACCCAGAGTTATTATTCACTAACTACTCAATTATCAGGACAAAAAAAAAATCCAGCAAGCTGCTAGGGCTCTGGTCACTCTACTCTCCACTGGAATGGGCACTGGTATTTTATCTTTAACAATGTAAGCCAGGTGGTTCGAGAGAAGTGGTGTGCTCATAAAGATATTAAAACCAAACTGCACTAGGACACATTCAATTCTGTATTATGTTTCCAGCTTGGCTGGTGGTTTCCTTGCCTATGAGTGAATATCCCTTTGACTCCACTGTAGTGGCTCTGCAATGACTCCCACAGCTACTACCAACTCTGTTTCCTGGCTCCCCACCCTGACTTACTGTTTCAGCGTTCCAGTCTCTAACCTGTCAAATGAATTAAATTCCCTCTGAACGATTGCCTTTTTCCATTTTTTTTTCTTTCTCTACATTTTCAAAGAGTATCTGTGGAATTTATTTCCTTGCCACAGAATGCTTATTGTATTGGGACCTTTAGATAATATTCTAAATGCACAGTGAATAGTATAGAGGATAATGGTTAGGGATCAGGTGATAACCATGCTGTAATCACCTCGAGTGGTTGCTAGGCAACATGGTAAACCTTGAGAGTGCAGCTTGAGAGGTTTACTGTAGCCCTAGCAACCACAAGAGGTGATTTCAGCATGGTTGTCACCCAATCACCAGTCATCATCTTTTATAGTGTATGGTCAAAAAAACACTGTTTGCAGTCAATGTGTGAGAAATATGGAACTCTGGTGCATTCTTTTTTGTTCTGCCACTGTTTGAAAGTTCCGAAGTGTGGTTAAGTAAGCAATAATACCCGACAGGGTGGGCGGTAGTGTGCTATACCGGACTGCCCAGGGGCGTAATGAGGCCCGACGCCGCAGGCGGAGGGCCTTATAGCCCCTGGAAGGTCCGGTATAGCATACCGCCGATCCTGAGGGTATTATTACACAGAAAATGGGCACTGTAAAAAAATAAGTTTAATAAAAAATGTTAATGAAAAATTAGGATAAAGTTAGTTTTATAACAAAATAGTTCCTCCGCCTGCATTAGAATGATGCTTAGAAGGCAGTACTGTGTTTGAGTTTTTTTGTCACACGCACACACACACACACACACACACACACACACCTTAAGTCAAAATGTTGTGCTTCTTTTTTTTTTCTATCTGTCCTATCACTTGTTGATCGCACCCCCCCCCTTCCCAAAACACACTTGCTGGAGTTCCGTGTTGCTGACGGTTTCCATTTGACAGCATGGCAGGGGATGTCTTCTATGCAGTGCTATTCCAGTCGCTTTTTGATCGTGACCCCCAAAAAAAACACTCGCTAAGGTGTGCTTAGCTCTATATGAAGACAGTTTTATTTTTTTCAGGTTTCAAGTGTGGTGCTAAACTTCAGTGCTAATTTGAAATCATGCAGACAGTTCAGAGCACGATCTGGGATGCATACAGTTCAGGAAAGATTGCAGTATTTAAAAAAAGTTTGCTGTTGTTTCTTCATTTTTTCTTTAATTGTTTTAACGGAAAACTGTACGACCCGACGGGGAGTAGCGCGAGCTCTGCATGCTTAGCGCTGTAAGAAACCGTCGCTTCAGTGTGGCCAGGTGTTTTTTTAATTTAAGGAGTGAGATTCTTTTTGAAAAGAAAGTACACTAAATTTTGGAGATGGGGGTTCGTTTTTTAAAACAAGGAATTGCAGTGCTGCTGTGGCCAGGGTTTGTGTGTTGTGGGATGAGACTGTATTTTGTATTGCTTAGCAAGGAGGTCCAGGAGTCCGGGGCAGTCTTAATGACAGTGGCAAAGAAAAAAGTGGCTGCAAAAAATATATATAACAAGCAAACAAAAGGTACAGTTCTCTGCTCGCTGTGGCTTTTTTCCAACAATTTTAACATTGGGAGGGTGATGCTGAGGTGTGGTGGTGCTGGACATGTGGCGAGGATGAGAGAGCCCCTCGGTCTGAGTACCGCTACTATGTGGGACAAAGCATGTCTCCCTTCATTTTCCTTTTCTGCCTGCAATGTTTTTATACTTCTTTACAGGAGAACTGATACTATGAGAGTCAGTGTGAGGAGTGGTGCTGGTGGGCAGGTGGCCAGAGAGACTGTTATATCTACAATGGTGCTGATCCCTTGTGAAGAGACCAAGAAGGCGTTCCTTTCTTCGTTCCGTACCAAAGATAGACATTCAGCTGCGATGCGGAAAGCCAGAAAAGCACCGCGCTCTCATAGATACTAACACTACTGCACATACCTCTCTCTTTCGGCTGATTTAGTCGTTTCACAGTAAGGACGGCGAACTGAGTACTCTCTTCTTTATTTTAATGTGTGCCTATGATTTTTTTAAATTATTTTTCCTATAAATAAGACAGACTTTGGGGGGCTCCAACTTGCCCGCTAAGGAATAGGGAAAAAAAATGGCAGCATTTTAAACTGAATATTCTAATTGCTGCTTGATATTTGTGATGAGGTTGGTAGGGACTGGCACTTTTAATACCCGGGCTCTATTGTCTGATAGACGCCCACCTTGCCAGGTCTATCAGCCAATCAAAGCCTGGGATTTTCTTAGCCCATTTTCTAACAACATTTAAAATTCTAAACAGTACATAACAAAGCTGTGCAACTGCTGATTATAGTGGTTAATAGGCACTTACCATACATTATAATTATTTCGATTCAGATTTAGGCTTTATAGTTGAATGGGTTTACTCAAATTGAGGGTTATATTTAATTTTCTCTTTTGAGATAAAGTTAAATTATTTCCTTTGACTTGCCCTTCACACCTGGCTGTTTAATCCCTGTATCATGCTATTTTTGCTGTCACCATTTAAGGAGATGGCTTTGGGATTAGTGTAATTGAAATTTCTCAAAGCTTTCCCCTCGCCGTTCCTCTCAGTGTCTGTTGTTCTCTTTTGTTAGTGTTCTTTAATTTTGCTTAGATAAATTTTATGTGATAGTATCAGTTGTTATATACTTCATAGCTGGATTTTGTAGTTCTATTATTTCCATGAAGATTTGGCTTACGTGCTGGTGATTTGAAGGGGATGTCACATTATGTTTTCTTATCATTTTTTTTATGTTTATCATTTGCTAAATATTCTCTCTTACTATTAGAGCTAGTGCTTTTTGTATTTTATTGCAATCAGAAAGCTTTTCTGGGGACTGTTTCTAGTTTCCAATTCTGCTGGTTATTCACTGGTTGGACGTTAGACATTTCAAAGATTGTTGCACCCCTGTTTATGGCATTTCAGTTAGTTTCCAGTTCGATACCTGTTTATTGATAGTCATAGTTTCTGATATCATAGTAAGGAAGAGCCATGTCCCATAAGCCTACAGTTGGTATTCTACTGACATTGACTGTTAGTTCTACTTAGTTCATTTTTTTCTTAAGGAACTGGTATCTGGTTTTTAAAGGGATTGTTAATACTGTAATCTGCTAACTTCTCTTGATTCAGTTGCCTGCATAGTATGTTATATCTTTATACACACATTTGTATATTGTAGCAATTAAGATGTCTTATTATAATGCAGAGGACTTATGGTCTGTGCTCTATTATTGTAGATGTATGTCATATACTTAAGTCCAAACTCTATCCTTTAGTTTAAGATCGAGAGCTTTTTACTTGGCCTAGGTTGGGGGCATGGCCTCTTGATTGATTTTGCTACACTCACATTTTTTGCTCTTCTTATGGGGTTATACTTTATATGTGGGCCAGACAGATTTTCAGAATTTTGTAAAGGGCTGCTGGTACAGTCATCACTGCCTCTGCATGGACTGTCTAGTAGAGGGTCCACCCTGGTTCAAAGGGTGGTGTGATCAGGCAAGGGTTTCCTTGCTACTAGGTGATGTGGGGGGGACTGGTGAGAATGGACACTTTTTCCTGGTTTTTTGGGGTTATAAATGGGTTTGCTCAGTCAGGGACCTGTTCTTTGCTCCCCCTTTACATTTTGTCCATCCCCCTGATCTCTTGGTACTTTTCTTATTTATACCTATCTTATTACTGTATATTCATTATTATTTAGAACTTATGGATAGTAAGCCCACGAAATTTACAACTTGGAATGTCAAAAGGGGCTAACTCCTTCCTAAAGCGGGCAAAAATGTTGATGCACTGGAAACAGTATACACCTTCTATATTGTATCTTCAAGAGACACATTTGTGTGATCCTCATATTTCTCTATTGAGGCACTGTTGGGTTGGTCAGGTATATGGCGTGGGTCTCAACTCTCGCAAGGCTGGTATTGCTATTCTTGTCACACATTCCACACCTTTTTGACTGCTTGAACACATTTTAAATCCCCAAGAGAGATATATGTTGCTCAAAGCAGTGATGGACTGCACCACTATGGTGTCAGCCAATATATGTGGCCCAAATACTGCAGAGCTTCTCTTTTTTTTTCTAGCCTGCTATCTCACTTAATTCATTGGCAGCAACATCCACTGATCATTGGCAGTGACTGGAATGTGGTTATGGACAGGTAAATAGGCTGCTTCCAGTCTTGTGAAAGGGACTTACACCTGACCAGAGGGCTTTACAGGACCTGGAAGATTGTCTTGCCTGTCTTGACCTATGAAGATCACTCCATCCAACCCAGAGAGGCTGTACATTTTGTTCTCTCCTACATGGTACAAGGTCAAGACTAGATTACTTTATAGGGCCTCTTTGTTGCAGTGCACCTCTATCATGGAGATTCTTCCCCAGGTTATATCTGATCACTCTTCAGTGTCTCTTACTTTGTCCCTTACTGCCAGAATAGACTGCAACTCTATATGGAAGCTTAATAATTATATTTTAAAGAAGTCGCAAATAGTCACTTCCCTTAAACAATTTATGGAGATCTTTTTTGGGGAAAAGCTAATTCATAATGCTCAGCTTCTACACCTTAGAATGTTTATAAGTGTGTGATCTGAGGTGAGCTCATCCAGATTACTTCTAAATGGAAGAGACAGACTCAGCAGGAAGCTGAAGAACACCTCACTAATATATGTGCTGTTGAACATTCTATATGTGATGCCCCCAGCTAGACTTGGAAAGAACTTGCAATGTTTTGTGAGCAGTAACACGAGCTTAATCAAGCTCACACAGAATTAACACTTTTAACACTAAGGACCGCTATGTTGCACAGGGTGAAAATCCAAGTAAGCTTCTGGCCTCCTGCCTCAGATATCAAAAGGAGCTACATATTATTTCTCTGTAGTGCACCCGGACTGGTGGTCACTGAACCATGACAGATCACACAGGTCATCCAACAATATTACACCCACCTGTATAACCTGCCCAACTCTTTGAGTTTGGAGGCAAAGATCAATTAGTATTTACCGAACACTCCACTTTCATCTCTCTCCTACGACCAGCAAGATCTCCTGTCCCACCCCATAACTCTTATGGAGATCTGTCAGACCATTAAATCTCCTGCTCCAGACAAAGCTCCTGGCCCAGATGGGTTCTCTTCCAATTTTTACAAGACATTTTCAAATGAGAGGTCCCCTTCTGGATATGTACAGTACATGGATGCTTATCAGTTACATCAGTTTAATCCTGTTATGCAACAAGCTATTATCACAATCAAAGCCAAACCATGTAAGGATCCTCTATATATCCACAATTATTGCCAGTTCTCTTTAATTATTACCGACTTAAAAATTTTAGCAAAAGTATTAGCTGCCTGATTGCAACAAATTTGGGTCAGTCTTATCAGTCCGGAGCAAGCTGGTTTCATGAGTGGCAGACTCTCCTCTAATCACTTACACAAACTCTTTCACCTTCTCTCAGCATCCAAGGATTCTATGATATCTGCAGTACTGGCTTCATTGGACTCCAAAAAAGCATTTGACAATGTCATGGCCTTTTTGTTCTCCATGGATTTGGTTTTCCAGAACCTTTTATCCAATGGATTCTTCTCCTTTATTCATGGCCTTTGGGAAAGGAGTACTGTAACAAGTTTTTCCCCCCAGTTTCTTGTTAACTAATGGCACTTGGAAGGGTTGTCCCTCTCTCCTTTTCTTTTTCATTTTTTTATTTAGAACCTCTAATCATCTGTCTTAATCAAAATGGGAATATGAACGGTATTATGGTAGATGAGAAGTCTTACAAGGTTTACTTTTATGGTGATGATACATCACTGCATATTCAAGACCCAGTTGATTTAGTACAGTCAACCTTAGTTGAGATTTCTGTTTTTCGCAAGTTATCGAATTATAAACTTAATGTCTCAAAACTGCTCATCTATCCTCTCAATCATTATGTACACAAACAAGATATACTTTCTTTAGGTTTATCTTAGTCCCCCACATCTCTAAAATATTTCGGCTTATCTAGTTCAACTTCTTGATGGAAACTAATAGCTGATAATCTTACTTTCTTGGTTACTACTATCAAGCAAGATCTCCACCACTGGTCTTCTTTGCCCTTGACCCTGTGGGGCAGAGCTAGTATTATAAGAATTAATATTCTTACCTGTCTTTTATATCCCCTTCAAGTATTAACAATTTATCTTCCCTTAAAATGGTTTCAGACATTGCACCATGTACTTTCTTCCTTCTTACAGCAAGAAAGATGCCCCTGGAGGGCATACATTAAATTGTCAACCCCAAAGACTGATGGTGGCTTGGGCCTCCCAGATTTTGTATTATATTATCATGCTGCTCAAGGCACCAAATAACTTTAATGGAACTCTTTGCTTAATATTCAAGACCCCCTTATTGCACGCAATGGTTAGAAATAGAGGAGGCTTTATGCTCTCAACACAGTATAGCTTTAACTTCCTTACTTTATTCTAAGCCTGCTCTTTTGCTGAAATCCTTAAAATAAACTTCTATTAGTACTTCCCTCAAAATGTTTACGCAGTTACGTCAACTGATAAGTCTCCTATAACAGCCCGAATAGATCAGCTGTTACGGTAAAAATCCAAATCTTCAGATTGCAGGGAGAACTATTAAGAGACTGGAATGGCAGGCAAAGGGTATTACTAACTTGAAGCATTTGATATTCAAAGGGTGATGGATTACCTTTCTTAAACTTCAGGAGTAGTACCAGGTGCCGTTGAGGGATGCCTATTTTTTCATACAACTTTGGCATGCCATAATTGGGCTTCTAGTTATTCTAGTTATTCGATCACCTGATGTAAATACCTCTCAAATATGTGCTGATCTTACACAAAAAGCTATGGAGGTGCACCCTATCTTCAACCTATATCAGATACTGTGCATGATAATTCCTCACAGATATGGGCAACCATCGACCTACTGACCTAAGGTTTTTAATTGGAAATCTCATACCCAAAACTGGGAGTCAGTTTGGATTAACATCTACAAGTATCTTAAGATAGACAGATACCAACTTATGCAATTCATGATCCTCCAAAACGTTTATTATACGCTCAAGAAATTGCATGGGGGATTTCAGATTCTCCTGTTTGTGGTAAATGCAAGACCAATATTGCCACACTTAAACAAATGTTATGGGATTGTCCCTGTATTCAGTCTCTATGGACCCAAGTTTCTTGCTCCTTTGATTCCTTGCTGGGTCTACAAGATTTGTTTTCATTGGAGAGATGCCTACTAGGACTAGGAGTGGACCACCTCTTTGAGCTCCATAGGTATCATTTTATGTTGATTACTATGGCTGTTAAAACAGTAATGTTATGGCACTGGAAAGATTCTCATTCACCTACTTTATTGGAATGGCATGCCAAAGTTATGCAAGCACTATGTCTAAAGAAGACATGGGGCTTCACTTAATCATAAGTATGACTCCTTTTGCTCACATTGGGAATTGATTTATTCTTTAAAGGAGATTATGGACTTATTATAATATTAGGCAACCCTGTCCTGTTTGTTTTCAATAAAGATTTATTTTCAGAGTGGAGGGAGGGGCGAGGGCAAAGTCTACCTGACTAAGCATGAGAGGGGAGGGCTGGGGGAAGGTGAACAGGGGTTCTATTGTTTTATTGCTTTCTATGTTGTTTTGTTGTTCTGTTTTTTGGTTTTCAGTTTGTTCAATGAGAATTTATCTGTATGCAGTGCAATAAAATATTTTTTTTGTATCTGTCTCATTTTTATTGTAATATTCTTTCTTATTTTTTGAAATAACATTTAATAACGTATATTAAATAAAAAAATACAAAACTGAAATCTAGCATCTGCCTATTACAGGAAACCCACATGATTAAAACAAAGAGGTTAGCACCAGTGAGAACTGGAGGAGCAAGTTGATTGCATCATCATATACAGTAGCTCTAAGGGTAGGGGAGTGTCTATATGTCTTCCACTGGGGTTCCTGGGAATGGTGCCATCAAGTAAGGTTGATCCAGGGAGCAGATACACCCTGTCCCAAATAACAATAAACACCAGGGAGTTTTTTGCATTGGGATCAATATATAGCCCCAATGTCAAAGATCCAGGCTTCAGCCTGATGCTCTGTTTGGACGTGGTGCAATTTGCTGGTCCATGCATTTTGGGGGGGCACTTCAGATGAGTCCAGGATACTATTCTCAACAAGTCCAACATAATCCAAATGCCTGCCCCTTGTAACACCAGGGTCAAGAAAGCTTTAGAAAGCATGTATCTACAGCTAGGATCTGCAGCTTATCCAGTAGGTAGGGAAATGGGCAGACTTGTTGGGCCAAGCGGTCCTTATCTGCCATCAAATTTTATGTTTCTATGTAAAATCTGAACAATGCATGGAGACACCAAAACCCTCAAGTGTTCAGTTTTTACTCATGTGCCCACCAGTCATACACCAGGATTGATAATCTCTCAACCAAGATAAACTCTGTGAGCTACTCCATGATAGTTGTCTCTGACCATGTCCCCCTGGCACTGAACATCTCCCTTGAGCCCACAGTTCCACAAGTCAAATCCAGGTGGCTTGCCATGTTTTTTTTTCAGGGATAGAAAGTGCACAGAGTTTATCTCCCAAGCAATATCTGAGTTCCTGTCAAACAATAGAAGACAGGACATGACCCACTCTACTCGATGGGAAGTTCTGAAATCTTTCATGGAATAAACGGTTATGGAATGTGAGAGGGTCCACATGACCAGACCCACCAAGCCCCTGTACCAGACATGACAGGAGCTTAAATGGAAGTTCATCACCCTCAGTAGTGCTAAAATCCAGAGAGTCATCCTATTGACCCAAATGAGCCAATAATTTGACTGGGGTGGGGGGAGTACCTTGTGTTGCAGCTATGGTGCAAAGAGGTGGTAACAACAATAGCTGAAATTGCAGATGGTCAAGGACTACTTACCTCTGACTGGAAGAAAATCGGGGAAGCATTTTGCACTTTCTATAGCACCTTGTTCACCTTGTAGGTATCTCATTCACCCCCTAAGGTCAGCTTGTTCCCTCTGAAAGTGCATATCACCCCTGTACTATCCAAAACCTTGGCAGACCTCAACTTGCCCTCAACAGGTCAGAAATACTTAAAGCTATAAAGAGTCTAAAAGGGGGAAAAGTACTGAGGTCCTTTGGCTGGTGGAGAGCATGGACAGAGGCATGCTACCCCCTCCACACATTCCACCACAATCAAGGTGCTTCCCAAGAATAGCAAGGAACCCACACAATGTTCATCATACCACCACATCTCCCTCCTAACGGCTGACTACAAGATCATGGCTAAAGTAATAGAAACACATCTGGAAGGTCTCCTCCCCTCTTGTATTCACCCTAGCCAAGCAGGATTTGTAAAGGTGAGGCAGGGAAACTATGACATTCACAGAACCCTTAATGTTATGTATAATTGGTCAAAATGACTGAAAACTCATGTGAAGGCAGTTCTTGCCCTAGATACACAAAAGATCTTTGACCACGTGGAGTGGGGGTACATGTTTGAGACCTTGAGGAGATTTGGTGCTGGGGACACCATGGTAGGTTGCATTAAGGCCCTGTACACCTCCACTGCAAGGGTACACATTTTATTTCAAGCATCCAAGTAGACAGTGCACACAGTGTGAAATATCAGATACCACTCTAACACCCCAGTGCTTTAGCCAAAGTCTATGTCAGGGGGCCCCCCCTGACGAAGACTTTGTTTGAAGCACTGGGGTGTTGGAGTGGTCTCTGCTTTTTCATGTTTGCAGATAACCTGCTCCTGTACCTGCAAACCCCTTTTAAAGGTTTGCCTACAACTCAGGCACTCCTGGTAGAGTATGGAGCACTTTGGGTTATAAAATCAATTGGACTAAGAGGGAGATTATGCCCACTGGTAGGAAGTGCAGGGAGCAGGTTGTCCACAGCTCCATGGGACTACAAGTAGTGGACAAAATCAGATATATGGGGGTCATTATCACAGTGAAGCTTAACCACCTGGCAAGCAGGAACTTCACTTCTTTTCTGAGTAAACTGGGGATGAATGTGGCAGGTGGTGGGCCCTTCCCCTCTCACTTTTAGGGAGAATTAACAACATAAAGAAGTTGGTCCTGCCCAGGTGCCTCTACCTGATCCTGGCTCTACCTTTCCATCTACCAGATAAGATCTTCAAAAAATTTGATTCTATTTTGGATACATTTCTATTAAATGGTAAGAGTGCCTACATTCACTGAAATCTACCCCAGCTTCCAGCTGGGATGGGGGGTGGGGTCTTGATAGATTTTCAGTACTGTTTTTGGACATTCCAACTGGTTTACATCCCCACTTGACACAGACTTGAAGATCTGGCCTGGGTAAACTGGAGGAGAAAGACTTGGGATGTGACCTGCAAAGAGGGTGCTTGCCTCTTGCTTTGTGGTCCCCCTTCATATGGCATATTACTAAACCCTTTACCAAAAACACAGTTAAAATATGGTGGGCAGCCCACAGATATCTAGAAATCTCACAGGGACTAACCATCCACTCTTCAATTATTGCTGCACTAAAGACCAGGCCAAACTACTCAGGGCATGTGCACTGGGTCTTGTTTAACTTTGAGAGGTTGGACACCAACGCATTTGAATGAGCCCTACTGAAGTATGTTTTTGTAATGAACTAATAGTTTATGAATTACTATGAACTGTTAAGAAGTGTTAACTGTGCATGTTTGTATGACCTTGTAACTTTGTGTTTTTTTTTTCTTGTTTCTATTATGATCTTTCATTCTCGTTTTCCTATTGTTACCTGTTATTTTAGTTCTGATTGTCAAACCGCTGTTTGCATTGTTCTTTGAAAATTTTAATAAAAAGTTTTTCAAAAAAAGTGTTATTTGCTACTGTATGTGGAATACAAAAAATGTGAAATGTAAAAGCCAGAGAAAGTTCTGGTCATGAAAGTTGGCCCAACATGGTGGATGCCTGAAGGCATTGCTCTCCTTAAGGCAACCCTGATCATTTCAAAATCAGCAGCATACATATAGCAAAAGTCTAGGAAAGCACGCTTAACATGTAAGAAGCAAAGAATGTCTAAATTGCAAAAAAGCAGTAAACACAGCTTTCATTTGGAGGAGCTACTAAGCAGAATAATCCACCAGAAACTCAGGGGAGGGCAGGCAGCATGGAGGCTGAGCCAGAAGATTCAGACCAACCAGGCCTCTTCATTAAAACCTCTCCTTTTGAGCTTCTGAGCAGAAATGTGTGCCAGATTCACGAACATGAATGCTTAGATGTCACACATTTATAGCATAGTAGAAGGGCTCAGTTAGACCATAGCAACCCATATTGCCAGAATAGCAGATCTGCAGGAGTGTATAAGCAGTGCTGAAGATCATATAAATGACTGGGGCAGGGAGAGAACTCCACTAAAATAAGTGGTCACAGAGTTCTAAGCTTAGCTACATGACTGGGAGAACCATGCGCATAGGTCAAACATCTGCATAATGGTCTGTCTGAGGAATTTGAGGGCCAGAACCCCAATCTTAATCTAGCAGATACTGGGCACATGTTTGAGGTGGAGTGAGCCCACTCTACCCCATGAGGTAATCCTACATAAGGAGAGTGACCCAGACACTTCTTAGCAAATTCCTGACGTTTCAAGACAAGGGGGCCATGCTCCATGTGGTCCAACTGAAAGGGCAATTGATCTAGGCCCAGAAAAGTGCTTATTTTTCATGCTTACAGCTGTGATCCCCAGAAAGAAATGCAGAAATTCAATGATGTAAGGTGATATACAGACTAGAGTGGCAGCATCAACACTTCTACCCATCTAAACAGCAAGTTTTCAAGTCCAGTCAACTACCTATAGTTTTCACGATCATCCAGAAGGTAGAGGACTACTTAAATCATGAGTAGGCAGCCACAGAAGGCTGGCCAGCCCAGAGAACCACAGCACCTGCCACCTGAACTCTGATGGATGTGAGGCAGTTAATTTAACAGGTGTACTCCTGGATCTTTGTTATCCCCCAGGATCTCTCCTCCCTAGTCTGTCTTCCCCCAGTCAAAGTACCACCTGGCTTTCTTCATAAAGGTTTACAGCTGATTTTCTCAGGCCCTGAGCATAAAGCAGGAGTGCCAGTCACCATTGGTTCTGAACGAAGAAGCCACTAGCAAAGTGCAGCTCCATCGGGCAACCAAACTGAATTAATTAAAACAAAATACATCATGCTAGGCAGCCTGAGAAAATAGATTGAGGAAGTACTGCTCACATGAATTGAATGGACTGGGCCATGCTGACTTGGGGGGGTAGCCATACTAATGGCGGGGGGGGTTCTGCTATCCAAGACTCTGCTGTTTCAGTGTGGAAATACTGCTTGCTTGAGAGATCAATTTAATCACCAAGATTTTGGATTGTTGATGTTTACTTTTCTGTCCTGCATGCTCTGAACAATCTACCATGTAGTGTAACATCAATAGGTCCAAAATGCAAGGGGTCATAAAACGTGCAATGGACCATTTGGTCTGAAGGGACACAGAGACTGTAAGCTGAGGGCCTTCAGGACTGTTTTCATTCTCAAAAGTTTATAAAGTTGGTTAAATATATCAATTTAGGCTTTGCTATTCTGTATTTTAAGGCTTCCAGTGGTTAGCAAAGTGGGAACAAGGGGGTAGACATTGTTCAAAGGTGCAGCTCAAGAAAGTGATCCTGTGATGGGGTAGGGAAGTGGCAGAAAGCTACTGCCAGGGTACATTAATGGGGCTGGGGACCAATCTATCATCTTGTGAGCCTGGCAGCCACCAAACTGATGCCACAACATGCCACTGGTTACACCGGTTGGGTAGGGGATGCAGGGAGAAATAGTACATGGACCTCACAATTAAATAGGCTGTGAGCAGGAATTCCTCATGTTACCGATATTGAGGGGGCTCAGAAAGAAAGCATTCAATGGACAGGTAGCCCTAGTATGAGAAATGGCCTACAGAGCCAAATGTTGCCTAGCGTATGGATTCACTAAGTCCTCACTGTGCCTAATACCTAAGAAGTGGGTAAGAGGGAGAGGGATTGAAGTGCTTTCCTGAACACAAAAGGAATGTCTATCCACCATCAATGGGGGAACTTAGAGAGTCAGGTTTGGGTGTGACTCTCTGAGTGGAGGGAGGGGTGGTTGGTATGGTGTCACTACTAATTCCTGAAACTCAGAATCCTGACATACAGGATGCTGAGTCTGGCTGCCCGACACACACCTGCCTGACAGATGGAAGCTGGTGCCAAGAAGAGTAAGGTAGCGGATATGACAAACCACTACCCTACCTGTAGTAGTGCACCACAAGAAAGGGTAAAATCCTGAGGTTGTTCGAGATGCTCCCATGGTGTGGAGGGCTAAGCCACTAGCAGCTCAGCCAGCATTGTGCTCAGACCAGGGTTCTGTTCTGGGACAGAAATTTTGGCGCAACGCTGTTTTGCCCCCTGTAATTTTTTTAACCTACTCCGAGGTCTGCTATCCCTCAGAGTTGGTTATTTTAGTTATGGGTGGTGCTGGGGCAGAGCCCCCCACATGGGTGGTGCAGAGGACTTGCCCATCCCGCATTACACTAAGACCTTGTCGGTCTTCTGACAGTCAGTCTCCTGAACTTGGGCTTATGGATTTCGGGAGAATGACTGTCAGGATTTCATAGTAGATCCAGTTGGGAGACACACAAGGGTATGCCACCAAGTTGGGGTAAAGGACAGCCCTTTGTATCAGTATACAAACAATACTTAAGAGGTTAGATGGCAAGTGTGCTAGGTGACATATTAGGCAGACCAGTTCACCTAATAATGTTGTAATAAATACAGGATTGTCAATGTTATACACAAGTTCATACAGCTAAAAAGCTATGTGCTGTCATGGAATATCAATAGCCTTGAAAGGAAAAAGTTTTGGGGGTTATCTAAAGGCACAAATCAGATGTAGTAGGCCTCCAGGAAACCCACGCTACACCCACAGTGATACAACATCTGGTTAAAAATGGGGGGGGGGTGTCTGGGTAGGCCTGCTTCAATTCTAAGGCAAGGAGCACAATCGTCTGGGTCCGGCCTTGTCTACAAGCATCCATGCTTAAATCAGTGACTGACTGGGGTGGGGTCAGTGCACCCTAGTACAGCTGCTGTTCCTGTTAGGCAAGTGGTTTGCAGTGGGCTCCTTCTACTGGACCGATTTTGACACATCAGACTTTTACACCAAACTGTCGATAGACATGGTGGCATTTGACAGAGAATGGATTGGTGTGGCACCCAGCTGTGTACTGGATGGAGTCCTGGACTGGTCTTCGAGCAACCCCTACAAAATCTTGAAGAGTGCCAATGCCATCAGGGCTTTGCAGAGCAATCACAGTTTGGTAGATATTTAAAGAGTTAGGAATCCAGCTGTGAGAGACTGTACATGTTATTCCCATGCCTAAAGAGCAGATAGATCTGATATTAGCAAGTCAAGGAGTTTTGCAGGGGGTGAAAGAGATAAGTCATGGCCTAATCACAGTGTCGGACAATTCTACAGTGATTTGTGGTAGGAGTGGGGAGAGGCATGGGAGCATCTACCTCCATGGCCTTTGAGGCTAAACTTTACTCTACTAAAAGCACAAGATTTTCGAGATCACATCACTAAAGGCATTAAGGAATACCAAATTCACAACAAAATAGGGGCAACCTCAGAATTAGCAAAGTGGGAAGCCTTGAAGGGTTACCTAAGGGGTGTTTGCCTAACATACTATAACAATAAAGGGAATAGAGAGAAAATGCAGGAATTAGAGGGCCAAATTGTGAAGACTGAGAACAGCTATAAGCTGAACCCTATGCCCAGGGGAATATCAAGCCTTCAAAAACAAAAATAGAATATAACACAATAAATATGAAAGCAGTTGAGAGGCAAATAATCCCATCCAGGGCAGGGGCATACTATGAGGGGGACAAGGCAGGCAGGTGGCTATCATGACAGCTGATGGCAAAGAAGAGATCAGCCTTTGTCCCCAAAGTGCACAAGGAGGGGGAAACATTACAACAAATTCAGGGGAAATTGAGGGTGAATTCCCCTGATATTGCAAGAGACTGTATGAGTCAGAGTGACATCAGGGAGAAAATAAAATAAATGCCTTCTTCAAAATAGCTCCTTTTCAGACCATCTTGAGTGAGCAGAAGAAAGAGCTGGATGTTGCACTCTCAAGGGTAGAAATAGAGGCAGCCATAAAAATCCTTATCGGGAGGGAAAGCACCTGGCCCAGATGAGTTATCTATATATTTCTATCAGGTATTCAAAAAAGACCTATAGGGAGCAATGGTGTGGATGCTGATGAAGTGTTTGTCTGTTTGCCCAGGATTACTATCCCCTCATCCACACAATCAGCAACCATAGTGGTATTACACAAATCAGGGAAGGATCCTCTGGTGTGCTCTTCCTACTGCCCTATCTCCCTACTTACTGCAGATTACAAAATTATGGTGAAAGTAATGGCAACCAGACCTGAAAAAATTCTGCCATCCATGATTCACCCAGACCAGTCTAGGTTCATCAAGGGGAGGCAGGGAACAGTATTATCCAGAGAACTGTAAATGTGGTGTGGAGATGGGGGGGTGGGTGGCCAATGGGAATCCTGGGACTGGATGCCAAAAATGCATTTGACCATTTGGAGTTGAGATAACTGCACAACACCTTGGAATACTTTGGTATAGGTGCAAGGTTCAGGGAATGGGTCCTACCTTCATGCAACCACCCTATGGCTCAGATGATGGTCAATGGATGGTTGTCTCAACCTTCAAGCTCCAATGGGGAACATGCCAGTGGTGCCTCTTATCACCCCTTTTCTATGAGTTGTCCCTGGAACCTCTGAAAGCTGCACTCAGAAGTAACACATCTAATGAGGGACTCAGGGTGGAGGCAAGAACACAAAATATTGCATTTTGCAGATGAACTGCTGTTATATGTTCAATGTCCTGTGCAGCCAGTACAATGTTATGCTTGTGCAACTGTGTTAGTTTGGTTTTGGCCAGTTGCACTCTCTATTCCAGAGGAATTACCACCCTGTAGGGGTACCAAAGGCAAGGAACCCTCAGAGAGGCTTTCACCCCCTAGAGGTGTCACGGGACAATTCCTGTGGCTAAAGATACCTTAGGAGTCACCCTAAAGAGAGAAGTGCTGCTGCTGGAGGAGGAGAGGAGGATGGTGGGGCAAAGAAAAAGTGCCTCACAATGAGGCTGAGAGGAACTGAATATATAGCTCAGGAAGTGGGAGTGGCTGGCTGCTTGGCCATCGATCTCCAGGCAAAGCCTTTCCAATTCAATGTCATACACAGCCAGTGTAATGTTATGCTTGTGCAACTGTGTTAGCTTGGTTTTGGCCATTTGCACTCTCAAGTCTAGAGAAATTACCACCCTGTAGGGGTACCAAAGGCAAGGAACCCTCAGAGAGGGTTCCACTCCTAGAGGTACCACGGTACAAGTCCATGGCTAAAGGTACCTTAGGAATCCCCACAAAGTAATGTAGTATAAGCATATCCCAAAAGAATGAGGTGACAAGAAGCATATAAGGAAGCAGTAACTGTGACATAGTAGCAGTAACTGGGATGTAGCAGTAGAGAAACATGGACAGTTTGATAACATAATGACATGTCCAGGTTGCGTAGCATGATACCGATGGTTTACATTGAGAATTAGGGGATCCTCTAAGGAAAGCGAGAATGATAGGGGACACCATCCACCTCCATCCAACAGTGGAACCTACCTAAAGAAACTAGGGACACTGCTATGCTAACTAACAGTTGTGACCCAAGGCAATGGTGGAGAGGAAAATAACCCTTTGAGGAGGAAATCTCTTGGGATCCAAGGTCTAGGTCACCTTCCCGGCAGGCTTGGGGCATTTTAATTAGTGTTGGCTCTGCAGCTGCAATTTGAAAAGCCCAATTAAAGTGAGTTGGAAATATTCCAATTTGGAGGAAGGCTGTCACTCAAACCCTCTAGCGGCAACGGCGTGGAAGGTTGTGAGAAAACTCTGCAATAATACGTGCAACCAGGGTGGGAGGAGGAGAGCAATGACTGCTGAGGCACTCACCGGGCCTACCCACCCTAAACTCAAACCAGGTGAACCAGAGACAGTCATTTGGAGAATGCAATGAAGGTGCCTTGCTAGGGAAACCACTAAAGCCAATGGATAACCATTATAGTGGAACACTAGAGCCAAAGGAGGTAACTTTTTTCACCCTTCACCGCTAGTCTTAAATTCTACAACAGAAGCTGCTGTCATGTGGCAGGCAGCTGAAGCTAAGCCCGGGTTGACAATATTCCCAGCTATGGGCCAGGTGAGAAGGATCCCACCCAAGTTGGACACGCTTGAGATGTGGACTAAATGCAGAGCGAGACTGTCAGCTGCAGGAACCCTGCACCAGAATAGAATGGCTGGCATGCCCCAGACAAGATTGAGAGCTGAAAAGCTGGTGAGCTGATGGATCACTGTGTGCTGAGATCGTAATGAGCACTGAGTACTGAGACCTTGCAAGGTCAAATGCAGAACTGAGTACAGCAGAATCCCAGAGGCTGAAGCCAAGGGGATGGCAGTAGGCATGAAGCAATGATTTGCATAAGCAATGAGCAATGGCTGTGAAAGCAAGCATGAACCTGCACATAGGTCAGTAAACATTGTAGTAATAAGTGGACCTGCACATAGGTCTGCATAACATAGTAGCAATGAAACAGCACTGAATAGTGGGGCTAGCCAGCCAGGCATTTAAAAGCCAAATCAAGGTGACAAATACTCTGAGGATTTTTGGCGGTGAAGGCAGGATGTAAAACAAAAGAATTAGCCACATGAGGTCACAACTCCCCAAACACTTCCCACTCCCCACTGTAGGACATACAAGAAAGTGATGGAAGGGCCGAGAACCAAATGCAGATATTAAAGCTAGTTTTACAGCCTCAGCAGAAACCTTAGCTGCCCTCAGAGTGAAACTGCAGTGTACAAACAGGTAATAGCATGACTGAACTGCATTGCAAGGGTAACTACTTGAATCAGGTGAAAACAATCAGACTTGCTAGCATGGGGAGCAAGTAATTCTGTAGCAGGGGAAGCAGTAATACTGGGAAGCAGAACAATGAAAACAATTGCGTATGCAACATGGAGCAGCTATGGCTGAGCTGAAACACACATATAGCGATTGCATTTGCATTGCAGTAAGTTGAGAGTTGTGAGCAACAGTACAATAGTAGGAGCTCAGGAGTGATATGCTAGGAGCTTGGAAACAAAAGCCCCCCCCCCCCGAAAAAAAAAAAAAAACAAAAATAAACAGAGAAAACAGGGAACAAAGGCAGAAGAAGCACACACAGTCGAAGGCAAAATACAAACCAGAAGCAGGAAGAAACACAGAATCCTACAGACAAGCAGGAGCAGCCAGGCAAGGGTGGGTAGGCCCCAGCCAGCTCAGAGGACAGACAGAGCCTTTGGCTGCAATGAAAAAGTGCTCCACAATGAGGCTGAGAGGAACTACTTATATAGCTCAGGAAGTAGGAGTGGCTGGCTGCTTGGCCATCGAACTCCAGGCAAAGCCTTTCCAATTAGGAGTGCAGGTACTGCTCTCCCCCAAATTGCTAAATTGCTTTCAGGGTATCGTGCCCTGTTGGGACACAGAATTCATTGGGACTAAAGTGAGATGCTATTCCAGGGTAAAAAAAAAAATGGGGAGCAGCCAAAATGTACCCAATCTACACTTCAAGGTGGTTGAAGTTTAAAATACCTGGAAATAAACATACCTAGGAAGTTATCCAAACTGTATGAATCAAATTCCCCCAATAAAGAAAATTAACAAAGATCTGAAATCATAAGCTATGCAGAACATGGCAAAGAAACAACATACCAAGGACCTCAGAGAGTTGAAACATGTCCTTAAACAGAAGCAAAAAAATAGTACAGCTCCCTCCCAACACACTCACCATAACTACATTGGGAAATGCTGCAGCTTAGATTCAAAATAAACTCCCTATCCTCCACTGCAGCCCAGAAGGCAGTGATGAGAAGAGACAACAAATACTGGGAGTCAGGAGAGAAGGCAGGCAGACTGTTAGCTTATAGAATGAAAGTTCAGCCAACTGCTAAGCATGTGAGCTCCCTCCACCTACCATCTGTTTGGATTCTTACCCACTCAAAAGATATTACTGATGTTTTCCTCCAATTTTACAGAGAGCTTTACTGCTCTTGTTGAGGCACCCAGACACTGAAATTGACAGAATTCTTACAGGTCTTGACCCTTGACAAGCTTTCTGACACTCAAGCAGCCAAACTAGATGCCCCAATCACTCTATCTGAACTCTGTGTTGCCATAAGGCCCCTTCCCAAAAGGAAGACTATGGGGCTAGATGGGTTTCTGGCAGAATTCTGCCAGACCCTAAAGCCTGCTGTGGACCATCATCTCCTTGCAACCTAGAATCCCTCTCCACACACACCTTCTTGCAAATGATGAAAGAAGCCTTAATTACTTTGCTATCCAAACTAGATAAGGATCCATGGTTAGCATACAACTACCACCCAATATTGCTGCTTAGTGTGGATGCAAAGATTCTTGTTAACATCATGATAGCTAGATTAAGAGACCTTATACCCTATTTAATTGACTGTCACCAAACAGGCTTTGTCAAGGGTCATATGGCCATGGCAATATATGATCAGCCATGAGTGTCATTTGGGCAGCCTCCAAAAGCAAGAATCCAGTCCTCTTAGTGAGCATTGACAGAGAAGGTGTTCGACTCCATAGAGTGGTACTATTTATACCAAGCAATGCAAGGGATGGGAATAGATTATAGCTTCACAACTTGGGTCCTCACTCTTTACTTCTCTCCTACAGCCTGCTTATTGTCAAATGGCCACATCTCCACTACTTTTCACCTGCAGTGGGGAACTAGGTCACTCCACAAACATAATCCGCACAACTGAGATTATTTGTTTATTTATGTATTTGAATTTTGGTAACCGAGTAAGCCCACTGAAATGGAATGTCCCATTTTCAGGGGTGATCCGGGGAAAAGGGTTACAAAGGGAGGAACAGTGATACGATAA
Organism: Neoceratodus forsteri; assembly: GCA_016271365.2. Lineage (NCBI taxonomy): Eukaryota > Metazoa > Chordata > Ceratodontiformes > Ceratodontidae > Neoceratodus > Neoceratodus forsteri. The sequence continues at coordinate 1,394,037,672 of CM028129.1, read as the reverse complement.
ATAATAGCACATGGTAAGTGTATGCAGACACTTTTACAAAAACATACATAATAAACAAAGCAAAATGTCACACAGGCAGTAAATTAAGTTACATCTTCAAAACTGGTATAGGGATAAAAGTCAGAGAATGATAACTAATCAAAACGTATGTACTCTACAATTAGGTATAACAAAATACAGAGTATACAGGGCACAGTGAGAAATTATTTACAACTGAGATATTTAGCTTGCTAAATTAAAATATGATGGATGCTGAATCCCATGCAAACAAGATAGGCTTTATTACAGGGACAATCCACTAATCTCCAAAATGATTTTCAGCACAGTGCAAAAAGGCAAAAATACTGTAGCTAAACCACTATATTGCACTGATATCATAATAGTAATGCAGTATACAGAGAAGAAAGATGTCCCATTTTGTAATGTTATGCATAAATCGATCACAAGTAAAGCCAAAGTAATGATAAGGTGCAACAGTGTAATTCAATGCATTGGTACAGGTACCCCAACTCTGGTGATAAAGTCTGCCAAATTTACGCCACCCCTCCATGCTCCAGCGCTTCATTTCTCACAAACTTTTATAGTGGCCCTTGTCAAGGATCGCTATATCTCCCCCTTTGTCAGTGGGTTTAATTATAATATCTTTACATGCACATAATTCAGACAATTCTGCCTGTTCCACCCTTGTCAAGTTATTATCTTGGGGAAATGATGTTGCATCTAAAAGTTCTTTAACCTGCTTTGTTGCTACCTTCTAAAACATAGAGATGGCAGGGTTGCACACATTAGGAACAAAATTTGACATTGGTTTGAACACCACTATTCTTCCCAAAATACATAAAAGCATTTAAAATCCCTCAGGGAGACCCATAGCGTCTGGTGTTAATTCCCTGACTGAAAATCTTAGTAAATTTGTTGATTTTTTCCTGCAAAAGTGTGTGATTACTTCAAAATCATATATTAAGGATACTTCTGGTGTTCTCAGAAAATTTTCAGACTACGAGTGGGAGGGGGGCATGGTATGGTTAAATACTGATGTGGAATCTTTGTACAATACAATCAAACATGAGTTAGGTATCAAAGCATACAAGTATTTCTTGGAGAGACATCCTGAAAAGGAGGATATTCCTGTTAACTTTATTCTAGCAGCCTTGGACTTCATTCTGACACATAGTAGCTTTGAGTTTGATAGCACACGTCACCTTCAAGTTTGTGGCACCGCTCATATGGTAATTTATTTTGGGGTATGTGAGAGGAATTGTGTATTTTGTTTTCATTATTTTATTGGTTTTGCAAGAAGAAAATTTACAAAGTTGTACATAAGAGGTTAACATCAATACATTATCAGATACGATAGTTCTCTTACACAGGATCAATTATGGACCCCTCCTCTTTTGTTACAACACGGGGGGAAGTTCAGTTGAATTATTATTACATTCAATAAAGTTACCATTAGCATGCAGCCAAGGAAATTACTGAGGGATGAGAAAAGGATTATCCATACTTACCTGATTACTACTATGATCTACTGGTCTATAAATCCCTCCATAAGATAAAGAATTAAGCAATTATGAGTTTTCCCTTAAACTCCCAAGGAGAAAACAAAACATCATTAAAACTGTTGTTTTAAAACTTATTAAAACCTATCGGGACAGAAACAACTGTTCCCCAATGAAGAAACCATCTGCTGGTGTTAAACTGAGGGCTTCCTTACCTTATAGATGAGGGGCCTATGCTTTAAATACTTTGGGCAGACTAATAACTTGTGCCTCTGAACACAGGACATTCCTAGACTCGAACTACTGCACTGTAACTACCTATATGTGTCTTAGCTGGCTATAATTTGCTTTAAAGTCCAGGAGAGTGTATGGAACATACACTGTGGCAAAGTAACTGCCCATCAGAAACACACGGCAGCTGGCAGCACTACACAGTTCAAAACAATACTGTAATGGAGTGAAGCCATCATTTTTAAATCCATAAAGCAGCACGGTATTTATAATGCTGATAATAATATGTCTCCCTAAGATCAGAAAATGGTATCATTTTACCAATGACAAAATCTGCATATGGCAGGGAGGCATCACTGAAACTGAAGCATTTTTTGACTGGTTGTATAACAATGATTTGAACTTGTGATTTATATATAATGCAAGTAGGGACAGCATCAATTTCCTTCATATAACTTCATACAAAACCTTTGGGGGAAAGGAAGCATGTTGGAATTAGGTGCTTCAGAAAATGTTCTGCCACAAATTCAGTACTAAGGGCAGACAGTGCCCATCTGAGTGTCCTGATAAACTCTGTACCCTATAGACAATTCCTACATCTGTGCAAAAACTGCTCAGATGATGAGGTATTTTTTGAACAGCTAAGGAGCTAGAATCCATGTTTCTTGAAAAAGGCTACTCTAGGGATCTCCTCCAGGAGTTCTTTAGCAAAGCCTACTCCAAGATCAGGGATGAATTACTGAGGGAGAACAGAAAGTAAGAACTGAGATGGGTCCAGTTGTATTTGTAATGGAATTTAACAACTGGTCTGGTAAGATAGGTAATATTATTTATTGAAACTAGCTCATCCTAATGAGGGCCCCCCAGGCAACTGAGGCAGTAGGATCCAAATCTCAGGTTACTGTTAGTCAAGCATCACATTTGAGGGACAGATTAGTCCACAGCAGATTACCTTCTGATCTTAATCCCACTGCACATTTGAACTGGCTACCAAGAAGACCCATGGGCACCTATAAATGCCGAAGGTGCAATATCTGAGAATACTGCACTTCTGGCACTACCTTTGTGTGCCCAGGTAGACATGATCTCAGATTCAAGATTAAAGAGTGTATAACATGTGACACTCCGTTTGTTGTGTATGTGCTTTGATGCCCCTGTAATTTGCTGTACATAGGGCACACTGTTTGCAGTCTCAAAACAAGGATACAGGAACATGTCAGATCCATTGCAAATATGAGGGAAGATACACCTGTCGGTCTGCACTTTTTGCAGCACCATCCTTCCAGTCCTGTGGATTTAAAATTCATGGTGCTGTAATCAGTTCCAGTACCCTAATATGGTGGTGACAGAGTTAATCTTCTCTTAAGGAAAGAAAGCCAATGGATCTTTAGGTTGCAAAGTGTTAAACCAGTTGGTTTAAATGATCAGTGGGATTTGAAGCCTTTTCTTACTAAGAGGTGATTAATAATTTGGTGTTCTATACCTTTACTTATGTACTTTTTTTCTGTTTCTTTCTTTCTAGGAAGTGCATTTCTGCATGTCACTCCTCTCTCTCTCTGTCTGCATGTGTACCCCTAGTTAGAATCGCAGATGACTGAGCTATGTAGTGCAAATGAGTGATCACATGACTTCTTTCCTTTTCCTCTTTTTTAGGCTTGACATTTTTCTGCTGCAGGATTGTTGTATAACAAACTGCAATGAAATACACAGTAAGGAATGATAGGGGCTGTCCTGTGTTAAGTAGAATGGTTATTTTTGTATGACATCTTGTATTACTAATTTTGTATAATCATTGTTTAACCCTGTATATACCAGCATTTGTGCTTTGTTTTTTATCTTGTTACATCTGAAGTATGATGTCATTTCACCTGGGGCAATTTAAACTGAAATGTTACTGTTTTAGCCATGCTCCCCGATGAAGGCTGTGAAACTGAGGTGCTGGGGTTTTGACTGCAGCTTGAGCCGTGCACTGTGGATTACAAGAATAAAAGTTTGGTATTAGTACCTTATACCATAGAATCTGTATTTGATTGTGTTTCTTACCTGAGACTGTTGGATTTCTCGACTGTCTTCACATTTGGGACTGACCACCACCCTTTCTCAGCACCAGTCCTACACTGTGGGTTTGTGGCAACAACTATTGGGAGTGGTTTAGCTTTCTGGGGAGACAGCAGGAAAAGGACAGACCCCCTTGGCAGCAACTGGAAGAGCACAAATTGGGAAAGATCTTTATTCTAGGAACACAGAGGGATTATAGCTGCAAAGGAGGTACTACCAGAACAGCAAGAACTCATTTACAAGGCTCTCATGCAATGTGCAGCTACAATGTGTGGCTACAAGCCCATAACTGCACTGGGCACAAGGAAAGTATACCACCACTGGTGGCTCACACTTCTGTTTTCTTATAGATCAAAAGGGCTATACTGTGTGCACCAGAGGCTAAGGGAGTGGGAGAGAAAAGAGCTAAAAGGGGTGGGAGACCTCTTGGAAGGGAGAGTAGTGGTCAACTACATAGTCCTCAGGGACAAATACAAGCTGTCTTCCAACACCTACTTTGTATATCTGTGTGTCGGGACTGCTGAAGGAATGTCCAGAAAGATAAGCAGAGACAGGCCTCTAACCAGTGGGAAACATTATTATTCCCCTGCAACTGGGAACAAAACCATTGTTGGCATACTACGAACTGTTGAAGAGTGAAGGCACCAAAGAATGAGGACTACAGAGTAGCATGGGGAGGATCTCGGAGCAGTAATAATTCCAGAAATTTGGAAAGTGGTAATAAGACATGCAGCCTCCTACTCTCAGGCAAATACAATACAATATGATATCCTTTACAGAAATTAAATCCCTCCCTGTAAGCTTCACAGAAAGAGGCCAGAAGTAGGTGCACCCTACACAAAATGCCAACGCACCAAGGGTACAATTGGTCACATGATTTGGAGCTCCCCCAGGATCCGCTGATGTTGGATCAAGGTACACAGAATTATGAAATGGGTCCTATTGGTTACCCTCCCTGATTCCCCACTGGAGCTGTTACTTGAGGCAGATATGGAGCTTGGCCCACCCCGTGCAAAAAGGAACCTTCTATGGAACCTGGCACTGGTAAATGCTAGAAAATCTCTGACACAACACTGGGGACAAAGCTGCTCCACAGCCACTGCACACTGAGTAGCTAATCTGCTAGAGCACACAAAACTTGAAAAAGCACAACTTAGTGCAAACAGGAAAGGTGAAACATTTATTAACATTTGGGGACCAAGTCTGCAAGCAATAGAAAGAAACATAGAAACATTGACTTTGATGGCAGATAAGGACCGCTTGGCCCACCCAGTCTGCCCATTTCCCTACCTATTGGATAAGATGCAGATCCTAGTTAACCAACAGCCTACTTCCTCCTACCACCAACAAGAATTGCTTTATGTCTGTCCCATGCATTCTTGAATTCCCCCACTGTTTTTGACCCCACAACCTCCTCAGGAAGGCTGTTCCATGCATCCACTACCCTCTCTGTGAAAAAAATACTTCCTTACATTGCCCCTGAGCCATCCCCCTTCTATCTTCAAATTGTGCCCCTTTGTTCTTGCACATCTCTTTTTCTGAAAGATGCCACCCTCTTGGACTTTATTGATTCCCTTGAGGTACTTAAATGTTTCTATCATGTCCCCCCTCTCCCTCCTTTCCTCAAGGGTACACTTATTAAGATCCTTTAGTCTTTCTTCATATGGTTTCTGGTGCAGACCCTGCACCATTTTAGTTGCCCTCCTCTGGACTGCATCCATCCTGTCTATGTCCTTGTGAAGATGAGGTCTCTAGAACTGCACACAGTATTCCAGACGGGGCCTCCCCAACCATCTGTACAAAGGGATAACGACTTCCTGTTTTCTACTGGTGATGCCTCTTCCTATGCTTCCCAATACCCCAAGCTCTCCTTACTGCCTTCTCACACTGCTTGCCTGCCTTTAAGCCATCTGACATGACTACCTCCAGGCCCTTTCTATTTTTATTGTTGTTAGTACCCCCCGCCCCATTGTGCACTCTTTCCTTGGGTTTTTGTTTCCCAGGTGCATTACTTTGCACTTCTTTGCATTGAATCTAAGCTGCCATACTTTTGACCATTCCTCCAACCTTGCCAAGTCATTTTTCATCCTTTCTATCCCATCTTCTGTATCAACCTTGTTGCAGATCTTTGTGTCATCTGCAAAGAGCCATATTTTCACCTCCAGTACCTCTGCAATATCACCCATAAAGATATTAAAGAGGACCGGTCCCAGTACTGAACCTTGTGGTATCCCACTAGTAACCTCCCTTTCTTCAGAGTGGACTCCATTTACTATTACCCTCTGAGTCCTGTTGTCCAGCCAATGTTTTATCCAGGCTACAACCCTGGGGCCCACTCCAAGGCTGACTAACTTGTTTATTAATCTTTTGTGTTGGACTGTGTCAAATGCCTTGCTACAGTCTAAGTAGGCCATGTCCACAGCCCCTCCCTAATCTACTACTTTGGTCGCCTAGTCAAAGATATTATTTAGATTCATCTGACATGACCTTCCCGCTGTAAATTCATGCTGCCTTGGGTCCTCTGCCCTACTGGCTTCTAAGTGCTCAACAGTTCTTTCTTTCAGAAGTGATTCCATCATTTTCCCTACCACTGAGGTCAAACTAACAGGTCTGTAGTTTCCTGCCTCTGTCTTGCTCCCACTTTTGTGAAGGGGAATCACATCCATCCTCCTCCAGTCCTCAGGTACCACACCATCCTCCCATGATTTGTTAAAAAGGGTAATCAGTGGTGTCACTAGTTCTCCCCTTAGTTCTTTTAGAATTCTGGGGTGAATCCCATCAGACCCCATCACTTTGTCCACCTTCAGTTTAAAGAGTTTTTTCAGGACCCTTTCTTCTGTGACTGGACTGGTATCAAACCCCCCCCCCCCATCCAGAGTGCTTCTATTCTTTGGTTTAGGGACCTCCCCTTCCTCTTCTTTTGTGAACACTGAGCAGAATTATTCATTCAATATCCCTGCTTTTTCACTGTCACCCTCTTACCACCCCCTTCCCCTTATTTATTTATTTAGTTTTTGTTGACCGGGTAAGTGCACTACACAAATACTGCCTATTTTCAGGCACAACCCGTGGGAGAGGGATACAGATGAATGCAAACTGACCTTGAACCAGATTAAGCTGTTGGTGATATTTTTAGTGAATGAGGGAAATTTTGCCAGGACATCGGGGAAATTCCCCTACTCGCAGTCTGTGCGAGGATAGTCATGGAGGAAGACATGCAGGCAGAGGCTCTGCCGATGGATCTGCATGAGGCTGTGGTACAGGCGTGGCCTGTTACAGAGCTTAAAAACGAATCATTTTCAGGAGAATTGCATGCTGTTGAGTGTGCAAACGGGAGTCGCAATGAAAATATTGAATCGATACCTGGAGTTTCAAATGAGGATACAGCCGCTGTTTTTGCTACCCCTGAGATGGCTTTTGGTCATAGTTTGCTGCCAGAAAAATTGAGGACCGTTGTTCAGCTGATTCAAGAGTTTTCTTTCCCCATAAACACTGATTCTCAGGACTCTACTTCTGCATTGGGACCTTTGGACTCCGAGCCTTCTGTTTCTACTACAGACATCTTTCAACACAGCACATTTCTGGGTGCATCTGCGGATGGTCCGCCGTTACGAACGCATCCTGCTATTCCGGCACGAATGCCTACCGCTTCACAGACATTAAAAAAACAATTTAAAGTACAAACTCAGGATCCTTTTTCTAAAGATTGGTCAGAGGAGGACTCTTTATTAAATGCTGGCTGGACTCAGAATGACTTAGGAACTTGGGTGCCTGATCCTGCTTGGAGGCCTGTCGCCTATACTTCTCCTCAGCATGCCACCGCCCTGAGCTCAGGTATTGACAATGTTCAACCTACTGTTTCTGCTAATGGTGCGCACCTAGTGTTGCAGGACAAGGAGGCTACTGGTAGCTCTGATGTACCTGTAGTGGGGGGAGGACTTACGGTACCTACTGTAACAGTTGATGTTTCAAAATCAAATACAGGATCTGGCAATCCTCCTCGCATTTCTATGGCAGACTTGTTCAAACATAAACTTGAACAGGCTCCCAGGAGAAACGCTGTTAGATTAAGATATAGAGGGGGTCTAATTTCTCATCCTGATAGGTATTATATTGCCAATACTTTGCTTAAAAACTCTATGTCTTTTTCCCCTTCAGACCTCTTTGCACTTATTCATGTTTCAGGGGAAGATTCTTTTGATATAAGTTTCAGACTCAATAATAGCTTGGAAAAATTTTGGGAGAAATACTCAGTTCTTAAAAATACCCCTCTATGGCTTCCTTTTTTAGCCATCCCCCTTACCAGACCACAAATTAGGTACGTCACTGTTATGTTCAGGAATGAAGGGGTGATCGTCAGCGATATTTACCACTGGATGCAGAAACGTTGTGATATTTTAGGCCCTCCTGAAGCCTTATTATATTTAGAGGGTATCTGGACTGGGAGCTGGAAATTTAAAGTTAAATTGTTTCAGGTGAACTCTGATATAATACATCTTCCTAATAGTTTTTTTCTTGGAAAAGATAGGGGTGTGTGTTTTTATAACGGTCAGCCTCGGGCTTGTTATAAGTGTGGTTCTCCCACTCATATTAGTAGTTCTTGTGACATGATGAAATGTTCTTTCTTATGGGGGTTTTGGCCGCTCAATGGATTTATGTCAGAATATTTTTCAGTGCAATTAGTGTGATGAAAAGGGACATGCCTTCCATCAATGTCCCTGGGCCAAGCGTAACAGAACAGAGGGATGGGATCATGATGATTTGGTACTCCAGGCTCAAGGTAAGTTACATGTTCCTGGTCCTTCTGTATCTGTTACACCGACAACTATACCATCAGTGGCGACATCTGACCCTCTTTCTAATATACCTCAAACCTCTGATGTAGGGTCTAAGCCTGATAGACCCACCATGCCCCCAAAATTTGAGACTGTGAAAGGGTGAAGATTTACCAGATCTTCCCTAAAATTACCCTCCTCGACCCTTTCCAACTTCCAATATTTTTTACCCTTACAAGCAGATTTGGGAGAATCAGATTTAGAATCCAATACGTCTCACAGATCTGAGATAATTACAGAAGATGAGGATAGAAGATCTACAGAATTGGCTAAAGAAAAAAGGAGGAAGAAAGGAAAAGAAAGAAAAGCTAATGATAATTTAAAAGGAATTGCTGAACTTTGACATCTTATGTCTACATTCGACTTCTATCTTTAATGTCTGCAGTTTAAAACATATAGGAAACAGATTTCTATCCTGTCCCATTTGTCAACCCTTCCTGTAGACATTATTTTTTGCAAGAATAGTCAGTATTCCTCACTCAATGAGACTGAGGTACTTAAAAAGCGATGGCACTGGGGCCCCTCTTTTTGGTCTTTTGGCTTAGAACCTGCAGATGGGCTTGGTATTCTTTTTACAACCACCTATATTCATATTTTTCGGTTGATAGATGTTTCCCCTGGTAGAGCCTTAATTTTGGATGGCTCCATAGGAGATTTTTCTTTCCGGCTTATTAACATTTATGCCCCGCAAACAAAGTCTGCCAGGGTTGAATTATTTGGGGATATTAGACCCTTTCTTTTCACCAAATTACATGTCATTTGGGGAGGAGATTTTAATTGTACATTAGACACCCCCTTATCTGAAGTCACCCAGAAGAAAATGTACTGCGATTCTAATGCTTTAAAACAAACTCTTACTTATTCAAATATGCAGGATGCTTTTCGTAAATTACATCCCAAAGGTCCTGGTGCCACCTATCATTGATTTATTTACGCCACTAGAATTGATATGTTTTTCTTTTCCAAATATTTACATCCCATTTCTTGTCAATCTCAACCTTCTGAATTTTCTGATCATAATATACTATTTTGTTCATTCAGTCTGCATTCTATCCCTCCCAAATTTTTTTCTAAATATAACCGCTGGAGATTGAATATGTCCCTTTTTGATACCCCTTCTTTTTTGTCTCAGACTGAATTTTTGTTTGCATACAGGGAATCTGTTTTTTGTGCATACTCAGATTCCTTAAACTGGTGGATAGACACAAAACGAGAACTAAAAAAACTTTTCCTCTCATTTGGAAAGGCTAGAGCTAATTCTAAATATATACAATATCTGCTTACTCGTAATCAATTATATAAATTGATGTCTTCCCCTACCAAAGGTTTTCAAGATTTGCTTCCTCAAATCAAAATTCTGAAAGAACAGATGAAATCCTATCAATATGATAGGGCAAAATCTCTAGAACTAGAGTTTAAATTTGGTACTAAGACTGTCCCAGCTTCAACCCCTTTATGGCATGTAAGCATAGGTTAGAAGCCTCTTATGACTCACTTCTTGCACCCACTGGTATTATGCTCACCACAGATATGGATATATTGACTATAGTTCAACAATATGTAGCAGCTTCCTTTAAGGATACCTCTACCCCTGTTTTTCCTGATCTTTCTGGTTTTAGTGCTCTTATTCCTCACCTGCCCACTTCTCAAATTATCCCATTGATCCAACCTATTTCTCTCCAGGAAGTTGAACTAGCAATCACACAGTTAAGTAAAGATACCTCGCCAGGGTGGGATGGCCTTCCCAATGAATTTTATAAACTCTTTTCATCACACATGATATATTTTTTGCCTAAAGTATTTAATTTTTTATTGTTTTCTTCTGCTGAACTTTCTGGGTTTAATACTTCGCTCCTTTTTCTATATAAATCTGGGGACAAGGCCTCACTATCCAACTGGAGACCTTTAAGCTTGCTGAATAGCGATTATAAAATACTTACTAAAATTCTTAATAACAGATTATTATTGGTAGCCGAGTCTCTTATTCACCCAGCCCAAACATATGCCATCCCTCATAGACGAATTCAACATAATTTATATCTTTTACGGGATCTATTTGAACTTAGTAATAAAGGACATATTTCAGGATATATTGTTGCTTTGGATCAGGCCAAAGCTTCTGACTGAGTTAAACATAATTATTTATTCTCTATACTCTTACGTTATGGTATTCCCTCACCCTTTGTTCGTTGGATTTCCACTTTATATAAAAACGCTAGTTGTATTCCCATGGTCAATGGATATTTTGGCACAGAAGTACCTATATCAGTTGGAGTTCGGCAGGGTTGCCCATTGAGCCCACTTTTATATTCTTTTGTTTTGGACCCTGTTGTTAGACAGATTATTTGGGATACAAATATTGTAGGTTTGTCCCCCTCTTCTAACTTACCAATGGAAAAACTTACTGCGTATGCAGATGATATTACTTTATTTTTGGGAGATATCCCTTCTCTGCAGAACACATTACATATATTCTCCAATTTTGAGACATTATCAGGAGCTCAAATCAATATGCATAAAAGTTTCATCTTTATTCTACAGTCTACACATTCAGACCCTACTATTATTGCAGGTATTCCTGTAGCTTCATCTCCTCGTAAGATTTTAGGCATTTGGTTTGGAGCCGGAGATTTAGCTACTTATAATTGGGAAAAACAGCTGTACATTGGAGAATTTAAAATCCATAGATGGAAAGGATGGAAATTTGGAAAGAAAAAAAGGATTGCTATTATTAAAAAATTTGTGTTACCTATGTTTTTATATTTAAGTTATGTTTTTCCACCTCCTCTTCACTTAGAGACTAGACTGTTTAGCATTTTTTTCCAAATGTTGTGGGCAATAGACTGAACCCAGTCTAGGAAATACTTATCTTCCATTAATAAGGGTGGATTGGGTATGATTAACCCTATTGTTTTTATCATTCTTTTTTTGTTTGACTCTTTTCTTATCTCTGGTCTTACACCACTATATCTTGGCAAAATGGTCCAATTTTTGTGGTCTACTTATTTAAATAAATGGTCACTCCTTCCCTAAGATATTATTAAAGATTCTTTGCCCTCATATGGTATTGCTACATTTAAGAAATTACAGCAATGGAAGATATCGTTTCCACATCTGCTTACTCTTTCTAGGAAAACCTTTATAGATTTTGTTGTAACAGAAGTCAAAATGTCCCCTATTTCCAGAATGTGCACCTACTCAAATGATTTTCTCTTTTAGGAAACTGACCGATTTTAGGATTCCCCCATATATTTGGGATATTGTATGGCTATCTATGCAAGGAAGGTTGTGGGTTCGTGGTAATTTAAAATACAAACCTACTACAGAACGATTTTGTTTACGACCCACCTGTGTTAATTGTGAAGAAACTATGGTTCATTTTTTTGTTTCATGCCCCTTTAGTCAAAAATTTTGGGAGGACGCTGCTGTACATTGAACCTCCTATTTTTATAGCTTACATACCAGACCATAGTTTTGGGCAATTATACTGGGATTTGCGTCACTATCATAGAAGCACCCTGAATGTGTTTTTGCATTTATACAATATTATCTTTGCAGGCCGTTGTCAATTTATTTTTCAACAACTAAATGTTTTATCCACACTTTGTTTATTCAAATTGAGAATGGTTTACTTTCTGTTAAAACTAGGGATTTGGATAAATTCTCCAAATCTAAAGTTGATTTGTTTTGGCAAAACTTTATAACTCTATAATGTATTAAGTTGTTTTATCTTTAGTTATTTTTCTTTTTTTCTGAAGTTATAATATGGTATATTGTTTATATTTGTAATTTCCTTTTGTGATGTTATGTTCTTCTACTCTTTTCGATAAGTGCCATGGGGTCTTTAACATCCACCTGAACTACCACCAATCCAGGCAGATGGGACCTCGGTTTAACGTCTCATCCAAAAGACGGCATCCCAGAAGTGCAGCACCCCTCTCATGCTGCACTACAGTGTCAGTACTGGGATATTAACCCAAGTACCAAATGTGGGAGCTGAACCCACAGTCCTCTGATCTCCCAGCCTCAGAGGCGAGTGTGCTACCTACTGAGCCACTGACTCTTGCGACACTTATTAAGCTTCACTATCCCTCCCTTGGTCTTTCTTCTCTCCCTAATGTACCTATAAAAGATTTTATCCCCCTTCTTAACTGAGTTGGCTATCTTTTCCTCTGTTTGGACCTTTGCTATTCTGACTGCCTTCCCCGCTTCCTTCTGCTTTAACTGGTACAGTTTTCTGTTCTGCTCCTTCTGTGTTTCCTTATACTTCCTAAATGCTACCTTTATCTCCCTAATCTTCCTGCCACCTCTTTTGAGAACCATAGTGTTTTTTTCTTTTGTTTTGTTTTGTTGATTTGCTTCACACAAAGGCTTGCTGCCTCTGTGACCGCTGTATTGATTTTTCCCCATTGTTCCTCCACCCCTCCTTCTTGTCCATTTGCTAGTGCTTTTCTGAGGCACTCTCCCATTTTTCAAAAGTCAGCCCTCCTAAAGTCCAGTACTCTTGCTTTTGTATGGCTTGACTCTATGGCTGTGTTTATCATGAACCACACTGTTTGGTGGAAAGAGGAATAATATTGGAGTAAAGAGACTCAAGCATCACCAGCCCTGGGTCATGACCATGTATCTAAAGTTCTCATAGGGGCAGGTTGTTGACAGCACAAAATAGGAGTACAACCATTAAAGAGCTACTGACATCTTGAAGAAAACTTTAAAAAACATAATAATTATGAATAATTCAGCCTGTATTCCATTTTTATTTTATATATTTCTCCTTCCAATCACTTACAGTATTACTAAGAACATTTGTATGAATAGATGATATTTATCCCTTAGAGTTCGTTCAGAGTCCATCTGTCTCTATACAGTAGCTTACTCACTACTGCAAGTTATAGTCCTCTGTTGTAAGATCAGAATCTGTTGCTATGAAGACTTCTGGTGATGTCACAGATGGGACACGAGCTTAAAGAAAGGAGTTCCCTTTCCTCTCAAGAAATAACATCACCAAACCTACTAAAATGAGTAGAAAAAGATTAAGAATGACTGCAAAGGATAAAGGAGATATACTGTAAGAATGACTAGCTCCAGATTGAAATGGACAAAAACAATAGAGGATGGCTCTAGATACCGAGCCCTCAGCTTGAAACAGAGCCGAAGTGTGTCTCCTGTCAGCAGACTAGGCCATTGCTATGAGACCAACCTGGAAGACAAACGATTAATTAGAAATCATGTTGAGACATTGTTGCATGAAATAAAGGTCTCCCAATCAGAAAACAAGGATGAATTTACAAAAATCCAAGATCGATTTACAGGAGTGGAGAAGCAGATTGTGGAGGCAGAAGACCACATGGAGGAGGTGGGACACGATGCAGGAAAATTGAGTATGGTGGCTAATGAGCTGCTAATGTAGACCTAGGCACTGTAGGAGAAGTGTCTGGATCTGGAAGCCAGATCCCATAGAGATCATCTAAAGATTTCATCTATACTGGAAAATGTCGACACTTCGGACATGTGTCTATTTCTGCAAGATATGCTGATGGACATTTTAGAATTACCAACTGATATGAACATAAGGATAGAACTGGTGCACAGGGGAGTCATGTGATGCAGCTAACTGAGTAAGACGTGCTCCGTCTGTGTTCCGCTCACCTGACTAGCATTTCTGTCTTTTTTTTCACATTTCTGTTGCAAACTGCTTGACGATTGCTCACCCACCGACTAGAGAGGTCTCCCCTGTTTACTGAAAGTGGATTTGGGGTCAAAATGGAGGTGGAGATGCAACAGGTGGCACCTTGACACACACAGCCTGTCACACCACATAAAAAAAACTGAAGAAACTTACGTCACTGCCTCCTACCACAGGCCACATGCATACAGCAATGACTTCTTACCTTACAGCCACAGAATCGATTCCGCTAACTTTGGAATGATTTCTCCTCAAGTTCCAACCTTTCAAGGATGAGATTCATTCCCTGGTATCAGATGTTAAGTTGATTTCAGACACACTAGAGGAGGTTACTAGGTGCACTTCAGATAACGAGACCCGCATTGTCTCAGTGGAGAAGCGGGCAGGCAAAATGGATTCTCTCATCACCATTAACTATCAAACCATCAAGAAGCTAGAAAATAAAATTGAGGACTTAGAAGGTAGAAGCCGGTGCAACAATGTAGTTGTGATTGAACTACCAGAAAGGGAAGAAGGTTCAGACACTCTTTCATTTGTGCAAAAACTGCTAACTAAACTGGCAGGGCCTTCTCCTTTTGGGTCTGCTTATATCATTGAGAGGGCACATTGGGCACTTAGACCAATGCCTCCACCAAATGCTCAACCTAGACCCCTGATCTTCCAATTTCTTAATTTCCAGGAAGAACAGCATGTGTTGATGAAACTAAGGGAAATACAAGCTGTTCTGTAGGAAGGACAGAAGATACGTGTTATGCAGGATCTGCCAGCAACTGTTCTCCAGCACAGGGCATCATTCCATCCAATAGTTTCTAAATGCATTGCCTCTGGAATAAAATTTCAAATGGCCTACCTTGCAAAATTGCAAGTCCTCCTGGATGGATCTTGGTCCTTGTTTGAAGAAGTGGATCCTGTGATGGAATTTTTTAAACAGAAGCATCCTGCTTTATTTACTGATCTCTGAGTGAGCCTGGAAGTCTTTAGGCATTATCTTTTGGTGAAGTAGAGCAGGAATATTGTAACTGTGTTATTGATTTACTATACCGCTTGACTTTACATAACTGCCCAAGCTGTTCATCAAGTTACAAGGCCCCAGACTAACGGGTGCCTTATCCAACTTAAAGTATGGCTGATAAGGGGAGCACTATTCTAAAGGAGACTTTGTCCCTGTAAACTCAATCAGCTCCCTGTTTAAACATGAGCTCTTTTGTCAAGTGAGCATCTTGCTTCATTACCTGATAGACCATGGAAGTTCTACAATTGACTTACTTTTACAATTTGTTTCCTGAAGTCATTTCAGCCTCTGACTGACATTGCTACTTCAGTTTGTGGTGGATGTAACTGCTGCCTTGGTTGCCTAAGACTATCTCAGACTTGCAGAGTTTTCTTTCATTTCTCAGACTGCAATTACAAGGCCTAAGAGATTGCATTAGGCCTAATGGGACTTTCTGTGTTAATGGGTCTCAAGATATTACATTGGCCTAATTCATTTGTAGGGAGTCATACTTCACCAGCCTACTCCACAAACTGGGGGGGGGGTCACCCTTGTTCAGAGACAGTGGGACATTATTACTACCTATACAAGGACTAAACAGTAGATATAGCTGTTCATTCAGTTAACTAAGGCTCCTGCCTAGAATTGTTTCTTTATTGCATTTTAAATGTTTACGGGGGGGGGAGTAACCACTGTCTCGAATAATGTAATTGGTACCAAAGTAGTTGAGGAGTTGCATTATGCCAAAAGAGACCTATTCTGTTACAAAGTTTTGGGGTACTCTGAGTTTTCCCTCTTCTCTTTCTTTGTTAAGATTAGTTGTTCTTTGTATTATTAGATTTAGCATAGCCTACTGGGATATCCTCAACCAGGCACAGAGAAGTAATACAACCCCCCAAGAGGGGATGTTCTATATCTTTTACTACTACCAATGTTTAATAACATGTTTTGTTGCAGTTGGGTGAGTGGGGAGGAGGGAGGGCCATCAGTATGCTGATTGCCATGGGCTGCTACACTAGGAGGAGGATTGTTCTTATTACTGCTTCCCAGGTTTCAGATTCCAAATTAGGTGGTCTAACAAGAGTTATAATTTTGCTTCTAAATTTTTCCTGGCTACAGAGTTCATTCTGGTGGGTGGGTGGGAATTTGGAGGAAACTGTGGAAACAAAGGGGGGGGTGGTGGGAGGTGGGGGGACGTTATGTCTACTTTTGAATGGGAGGGTAGTGTGGTGCCAACTAAGAAATCGAAATTGGTACACAAACTGGTTGTTAATTTTTGGGACACAGGTGATCGTCTTAACAATTGTAACATGTGCTGATGGCGCAATCTTCTAAATTTTGTTCCTGGAATATAAAGGTGGCTAGACATCTTCTCAAACTTATGAAATTGCTTAAACATCTAGGAATCTTGCAATGTGATGTGATGTTGCTACAAGAAACCCACCTTCTAGAAGTTGAAGGTACCCTACTGAGGAGACAGCAGGTAGGACAGGTTTTCTCTGCAGGTGATAGACGAAATAGTAGATGGTGGCTATTTTGCTCACAAGAGCTTTTCCTTTAATTTGTGAACAGTGTATAAGAGACAAAAATGGCAGATATTGGCTAGTTAAAGGTAAACTTCAGTTATTTTACATACTTTTAGGCAGTGTCTATGGTCCTAATTCTGACTCCCCCTCTTTTTTCATGGAGCTTCTATCCATAGTGACACCCTTCCTGGATACTCCAATTCTTCTAGGGGGAGATTGGTATCTTCCTTTTGACCCTCTCTTGGACAAATCCACGGAACTAAGAACTGGGGGTCTCTCCTCTGCCCAAAGAGCAATCAGAGATCTAGTTGATCATATGGGATCATGTGATCCATGGAGGGTACTATACCCTAAAGATAAAGAGTATACGTTCCATTCAGCTGTTCATGGCTCAGCATCTCGAATCAACTATTTTTGGTTGAGTAAATTATGTTTGCATGGGCTGATGGACAGCAGATTGGAACTGGGTGTAGGCTCAGATCACTGTATAGTGACCCGCCATCTCTCCCTCTCTCTCAACTGGGGATCAGATAAACAATGAAGATTAAACAATCAACTTTTAAAAGACAAAAATGGTCACTGATAGCATATTAGCTTCTTCGACCAATTTAAAATAAATAATTGGGGCACAAACCACTCCCCACCTATAGAATGGGGAGCACTAAAATGCTTTTTTCAGGGAGAATTCATCACAATGTCAGCAACTAAAAAATGGAGAGAAGCACAGGAGACTAAGTCACTTCTACACCAAATTAGAGAAAAAGAGAAATATTTATCCACTGGATCCGCAGATTCAGAAAAAGAAGCACTATTTAAACTACAATATAGATATTCTGAACTATTAAGAGAAAAAGCAGAATGGGCTGTTTTAAAAACGCAGGCCACATGTAGTTAACAGGGAGAAAAGGCTGGTGGGCTTTTGGCCCTCAGACTAAAGAAAATAGAATCATCAAAATGCATCGCAGTGATACAAAGTGATACCTCTTTTAATCTAAGCTAAAGATATTTCTAATGAATTTGAACACTATTACAAGAACTTGTATGCCCAAATGTCTAACCACCACCTCAGGTTGCAGTAGATCATTATCTAGATAGTCTTTCCCTTCCCACACTCACCTCAACTCAAGCTGATGGGCTAATTACACCTTTCACCGAAGAGAATGTTATTCAAGTCATCAAAAACCTACCCTCAGATAAAGCCCCAGTGCCAGATGGGTACTCGCCCACTTTTTACAAGAAATTCACTACCCAATTAGCTCCATGGCTCCTGGTAGTCTTTCAAAGCATGTTAAATGCTGAAGACTTTGGTCCCAGAATGTTGGAAGCAACCATTGTAATTCTTTCAAAACCTGTAAGGTACCCGACATGAGTTTTGAACTATCAGCCTATATCTCTTCTCAGTTGTGACCTGAAAATTCTCACCAAATTACTAGCCCAAAGAGTGGACCAAGTACTCCCCTCACTTATAAGTTCAGATCAAGTTGGTTTCATGAAAGGCAGGTCCTCAGTCGACCACTTATGCCACTAGTCTCATGTCTTCTCCATGTCCAGGGATGCCCCTCAAGCAATGGCTTTGGTCCCTCTGGATGCGGAGAAGGCATTTGATAGAGATGATTGGCAGTTTCTGTTCAGGACCCTCTATAGATATGGTTTCCATTCCAGGTTTATCTCATGGCTGCAAGTGCTTTACTCTGCTCCTACCACTCGTGTCTTCCCTTAATGGAGTTCTTTCTTCCAATATCCCCCTAGTAGCAGGAACCAGACAAGGATGCCCGCATCTCCCTTGCTATTCAATCTATACTTAGAGCCCATCATAGTTTCCATACAGATGTCCTTGGGGATACAGGGAATCAAACAAGGTACTAAAGAGGAAAAAATTGTGGCATATGCAGATGACATCCTGTTGCATATTACTCCTATCAATTCCTCCATACAAAACCTCTTACACTTAATACAAGAGTATGGTTCACTCTCAAATTACAAGTTAACACAGAGAAAACCTCTGTTTTCCCACTTAATATCAAAGTCAGCAAACAGGACGTCTTAGACCTGGTCCTCACTTGGGCTCCTAAATCCATTAAATATTTAGGTCTACACCTTTCAACTAGTGACAACCAGTTACACAAATTGAATCTAGAAGCACTGCTTAAAATAATACAACAAGATTTAAAATGCTGGCAAGATCTCCCCTTAACCTTATGGGGGTGAGTGAATATCATTAAGATGAACGGTCTACCATGCTTCTTCTTCCCCTTACACCTTTTAAATTTGTGGCTTCCTAAAGCTTGGTTTAAATCAGTCCATTCCTATCTCTCTGATTTCCTCTGGAAAGGTAAGCCCCCAAGATGAGCGTTACACAAATTGGCAGCTCCCAAAAACCTTGCAGGATTAAAACTCCCACATTTTGGTTTATACCATTGGGCCAGTCACCTTAGTAAATACCTTCAGTGGGCAGAACTGCCTGACCATCTGGAGTCGTCAAAATATGTCCCAACATGGATCAGGATAGAAAAGGAATTGATAACTTCAGCGGGGATAAATCCAGTAGCCCTACTTTTCCTGAAAGTTAAGAAACTACCTGCTACCCTACATCATAACTTGATAGGACATTCGGTCCACACACATTCACAACTATGCACCACTATGAAGTATGAGAACATATATGATGTATCCCAACCAGTCTTTCAAAATCCTAACTTTCTGTTGGGAGGGAAAACAATTTCTTTTAATTGGATCCCACAAATGCAGCACTGTGTTGCAAAAGATTTCCGTAATCAGAGCAATGACTGGTTGACTACATCTGAGCTCCTATGTAAATTCAGCTTGGCACAAAAATGGGCCTTCAAAATGTACCAGATTGATCACATGCTAACATCTTATTTCAGAAACAAAGTTACTCCTGACAACTCCGGTGATTGGGTCCCTGCCTGCAGAATTCTCCACATGCTGTCTCCTCATTGTATACCACTCTATACCCTTTGGTTCTTCCAAAGTAGATAGTATTCCAAATTATTGGATCAGCTTGTACACTAACTCCTCCTCCAGATGCCCTAAATTTGGGAAACCTACCATAAATGCATTACACAGGACAGACTTCAATTAGTGTAGCTGCAATTTCTTAATGATATGTATATAATTCCCTATAAAATGTATAAAATGGGAAGAGCGGAGACCCCAATATGTAACAGATGCAACAATTGTACAGGAACTTTGTTCCATTTGTTCTGGGGATGTACCAAAATCTCTCCCTTGTGAGACCTCATTAAAGCCAAAGCAGATCCCTTATTTGGTCTACAGGAATATTTCACTCCAGAGGTATGCCTGTTAGGGAATTTACAGGATTCCCATTATTGATTAGAAACTACCATATCATGATGATTGCTTTGTTGGTCAAGAAGGTGATGCTAAGGCACTGGAAGGACTCCGTTCAACCCTCATATGTAGAATGGCTACAAGAGCACCTTCACAATTTAAGGGTTGAGAAAATTATGTCTAGCCTCTCTAACCGCATGGGATCCTATAGAAAGAGTTGGGAAAGTTTGCATGTCCTGTACACCTTATAATGTAAGAGATATACTCACAACCAGCTACATCTAATGTGTCCTTATTATGTACCCTTCTATTACTATTCTCACTGGCACCTGGGGGAGGGGGGAAGGAATTGAAGGGGGGACGGGGGATGTCTACTTCTGTATCCAGTCAAAGTATAACAATTGTGACATATATGTGTTAAAAAAATCAATAAACTTTAAATTAAAAAAAAAAAAACAGGTGCACAGGGCCCATTGCCCTAAACCTACAGACTCTAATGCAAGACTGAGAATGGTGATATTAAAGTTTTCAAGCTACCAAGTAAAAAAATAAATATTACATAGAGTCTGGCAAAAAGGAGATGTGCACTACAATGGGGCACATTGCTACTTCAAGCAAGAATATCTCCCAGAAATCCAGAAGCTAAGACTCCAATATTTGGATATAATTAGAGCTCTGAAAGCAAAGCAGGTAAAAGTTCAAGTATCTTACCCTGCAAAGATCAGAGTGTTTTGGGAGGAGGGGGCCCAGTTATATTTCACACCAGAAGAAGCCATAGTTGCATTGCAGGCACATGGAATCCCCTTAGAGCAAAGAAGAAAGGTGTGAACTGCAGCGCAGCACAATGGGGACCCACAGAGATGGCAGACTGTTTCCAGACAGAACACATGTGCAGTGGGGAAAGGCATCATGGGAAAAATGATGGAGGACATCAGAATCATTCTGTAACAGCTCACCAGTAACTTGGGACAGCACCAGCCAAGATAAGATACACCATAATCAGACAAGTACAAAAAGTCCTTTTTTTTAACTCTGTTCACCTCCCCCAGTGAACTCTCTCTGGCAGCCTCCTTGTACCCTGGTCTCTACCTCCCATCGTGCCACCTACCCTACTCCATACCCCCTAGCCCGGCACATCCCTGGGTCTGAACTCTCTGGGGAAGGGCCACCCTATCTGCCAAGGGTGCTCTATCTATAGAGTTGAACTTCTGGCAAGGGGGGAAGAGAACGGATAGGCGCGACTGATGTTGGGAGTGTGGACCAGAGGGGGAGGTGCCTTCACCTATCACTGAGAGGAGGGGTGTCTCTCTTAGTGAATCCCACCTCAATTGGCTCGGATGTGCAATGCATCCCAGTGCTGGCATACACGCTTCTGTGCGTGCCTACAGTATCGCTGCCACAGCCAATCCCCATGTGTTCTGGATCTCAGGCTTGTTGTACCCCTAGCCTCCACCAGGATTCCCTAGAGCCCAGGATCATGATCTCCCTCCCACTGGGTACAGGAGAGCCATCCTCTGGATGCTCGGTCCTGTCCCTCCCCTGCCAACCCCTGATGACCTGAGCTCGCTCCCAAACCCGGGTTGCCAGTGTGGCATGAGGTGTAGTGTCCAGCGCCTCAACCCTCAGCACCACCGGGCCGGCACCAAAAGTCTTTTTGAAGGGGCAGTTCTGGGTAGTCTAATTAGACAACAGTCGTAACCTGCTGAAAGATAAGGACTAGAGACTTTTTTCAAATTCTTCTGGTTTAACTGTGCAGCCCTGAACGCATGCAAACACAGACTTTTGTTTCCGATAACTCTCCCATATGTATTGGCTGAGGAACAGAACTAAAACAAGTTACCACTGTGTATAGTTAAAAGCCTTCCCTTTTCTCTTTTTATTTTGTTACTTTAGAGCGTAATTTAATTGAAACAGATATCTGAGTGATTGGATGGACAGGCATCTGTGGAGTGCTTCTTAACAAAGAATTAATGTGTGGGGATTTTTTCTGCACTGAGAAGTCACACCTCCATAATGTAAAGTAACAAAGAGGTAAGGAAGGGTGAAGGGAAATTGATAATTGATAAGGGGGGGCTAAACCCATGGATATCAGCAGAATCAACAAAGAAATGAAACCATGTAAAGATTAAACAGAGCACGGATTAAAGTACAAAACAGAAAACAAGATAGGAACAGCAGACAGTAAATATTTTGATACAGATGGAGTAATACCAGTTTTCAACAGAGCATCTGATATTTTCAGAATGCTGAAATATATACAGATCAATGTGCATGCCTACTAGTTATGAAATTGCCTGAAATGTATAATACAAAACTAAACACTGTTTAATCCCTTTTCTCTTTCTATAGCTGATCCACACTGAAGGAAAACAACTGGGATTATAAAAAGGAAGGAGGGCACAGGGTCATAATTTTGCAAGACATTATGCCGCATGCATATATCACACTGCCAAAACAGCACAATATATGCCATGAGGCATAAGTCTTTTTTTTGTGGGGGGGCTTTGCCCCCTGCACCCTCCATTATGGGAGGCCATGCTCCCCAACCCCCTCAACTAATATAACTAACTCTGGGGGGGGGTTAACACAAATATCACACAAAGTGCAAAACAAAATGAATTTCCATGTGTCTGGGGCCGGGAATCAAACTGGGTCCCAAACGCACTGTTTCGTTTCCTTGCTGCCAGTGGCTCACTGCATCAAGCCACAGCAGCTGATCAGCAGAACCCCATCCCAACAGATGTCTTATCTTCTGCCTAGGACAGTGAGAGGGTGCAGTACTGTGCCCAGACCCATTCGTGGTATTGCACCCTCAAACCCTGTCCCAAATGCATTGCTTTGTTTCCTTTCTGCCAGTGGCTCACTGCATTGAGCCACAGCAGCTGCTTAGCAGAATCCTAGACCAGCAGAGATTTTATCCACTGTTTGGGACAGTGAGATGGTGCAGTACTGTACAGACCCATTCATGGTATTGCACCCTAAGCTCAGAGTTAATGCTACGCTGTTGAAGTTATGGGGTTTTCATAAGACTAGTAGCGTACAACTATTGACCCGTAGGGGAAGGAATCCACCCCAGCACAAAGATGCACTGACATAAGGTGCTGTGAATTCCATGATGATGTCCCCAAGGGAAAGATGAGCTATGGTGATAATGCCTAGACAACACCTTATCATGAGGTACAGGGAAGGGAGAAGGTGAAGGAGGGGGGCAATGACAATATAATGGAAATGAGGGGGTCATTGATGGCTTTAAGATATGGAAACAGGGGTAAGGGAAAAAGGTGAAGACAAAGCAATACAATAGGTGGGGAAAACTGTACAAGAAGGACATAAGAGAGGAGAGGGAGGCAGAGGAAAGGAAAGGAAAAGAGGAAATAACAACAGCAGAACTATAGGGCACCTACAGGACAGTCTGCAGGAAACTGGGGGGAAAACAAGACATGAGGGCCACTAAAGAAAGGTAGGCCAGAAAGGAGACAGAAAGGGGAGGGGGGAGAGAACTGGATACATGGTCATCAGACAAGATAGGATCTTGAGAGGAGGAGAGCATAAGAGAGGCTGTTAAAGTGAGCTGATGTTCCAAACGTGGTGGTCTGTACTGATACTGATGGGTCCTGGGAAGAAGGATGGTTCTTGTTTCCAAACCTCACATATACCAAGAGCCCTGGTAGTGACCCCCCAAATATGGGGGAAGTGGCAACAATACCACTCTGGGGGGGGAGGGGAGAAGCCAGGAGGAGAATCCCAGCTTGAGAAAAGACAATCTGAATCTTTCCTCTACCTTAGAGGTACAAAATGTTTTTTGCAAATGTTGGATTGGTTAGACCGCCCAGTTGGCAAGTTGGAAAATGTTAAAAAGTTTACCTATATAGAACATGCTGACACAAAACTTAGTGGAACCCCAGTAGGAAAGAGAGGCGGCCAAGACAGAGAAAAGAAGAGACAAAAGCAGAGAGAGAACTATAACATTAAAAATGATAAGTACTAATAGCACTAAAATATTGATGTACAATGTAAATGGTTTGTCTAACCCCATCAAAAGGAAAAAAAATCATGACTTACGTAAGACAAACTAGGACAGAAGTAGTGTTCCTCCAGGAAACTCACCTATCAGAGATGGACCACTAGAAGTTAGGACAGTTTGGTTATGAGGGAGTATACTTCTTTTCCTACAAGAAGGGGAGAAGGAGGTGGACGGCTATATTAATCACTAGAGGATCCATGTTTGAATGCCTAGAGGAAAGATATAGACAGGGAAGGAAGATATGTGATTCTAAAAGGGATGCTCAATGGAAAACTGGTGACATTGGCCTCGATATACACACCCCTGGTTCTGCTTATGATCTGTATGGAAACATTCTAATGAAAATTATAGAAAAGGTGGATGATACCATCATATGTGGAGTGGACTGGAACTTGACCATGGACCACAGCACAGACAGTACATCACAGGTTCCTGGAGCTATACATAGAGTAGCAAAACAGGTGAAAGTCTTATTGGTAAAATTAGTACTACAGGATGTGTGGAGGTATTTAGAAGGGAACAACCAGTGGTACACTTACCTCTCACCAGTACATCAAATATACTAAAGATTAGACATTTTCTTCACATCTAGGGAAGCAACATGTAGTCTAATTAGATGCCAAGTAGGAATACTTACACTATCAGACTATGCTCCACTCCAAATGGAGATAGATTTACAGACAATAAAGA
Organism: Neoceratodus forsteri; assembly: GCA_016271365.2. Classification (NCBI taxonomy): domain Eukaryota; kingdom Metazoa; phylum Chordata; order Ceratodontiformes; family Ceratodontidae; genus Neoceratodus; species Neoceratodus forsteri. The sequence goes on along the minus strand of CM028129.1, from coordinate 1,394,012,820 downwards.
AAACAACATTTTGGAGACTAGACCTATCACTACTTCAAGATAAGGAAGAAGTAGAGCAAATTCCTCAATTACTGGATCAGGCAATAGAGGACCATAGCACAAAAGAGGTCATTAAAGGAGTTCTATGGGATACAGTTAAGGCAATCCTCAGGTGCAAACTATTATCTATAGGGACAGCCCCCCCAAACAAAACAGAGAATGCAAAGACAAAAAGATCCCGAGGAAACATTTAAAACAATGGAGGAAATACAGCAGCAGAAATTAGATAGGCAAAGGGGAAAAGAACTCTTGAAACTAAAAAAAAAGGATCTGAATGCAATAGTAGACCACAAAGTGGAACAAAACTTGAAATTTAGAAGCAGAAATATTATGAGGGTAGGCCCAGGGCAATTAAAGTTCTTAGCGTACAGACTTAGGGCTAGAAGAGTTAAGGCACAAATAATAAAAATTCAACAACCAGGGACAGGGGAAAAGGCACAGAGTAGACAAAATATTAGATATACAGTATTTGTGACATATTATAAAAAACTATACACCTTCAAAAAAGAAATCCCTGAGGAACAGATTAAAACATTTTTACAGAATCTGAGGCTTCCACAGCTAACAGAGGAATAAAATATGAAGCTTAATAGACAATAATGCTAGGAGAGATTAAAACTGTCATTGGAAAATAGTAAAACTGGAAAATACCCAGTAACAGATGGCTTTCCCAATGAATTTTATAAAAAATGCTCATACACAGTGGCACCACTCCTACAAGAGACATTTCAGGAAGTAATGGAAGAAGGGGGTACCACACCACCATCCTGGAAACAAACGGTGATCTCTGTGATCCCCAAGCCTGTCAAGGACCCCAGCATGTGTGCTTCATATTGCCCCATATCCCTCCCCAATGTTGATTATAAATACCTAACAGCCATAATGGAGGATTTAATATCACAGATAGTAGAGATAGGCCACACGGCGTTTGTGGCAGGGAGACAAGCAGCAGATAATGTTAGATGCTCATTACATTTGATAGGCCACCTAAATATTAACAAAGTCCCAGCAGTCATCATGAGCCTAGATGCTGAAAAGGCATTTGACTAAGTGGACTGGACATTCTTATTTGGTGTCCTTGCCAGGTGTGGATTTGATAATTCATTTATAGAGTTAGTGCAACATCTATATAGCAATCCACAGGTGTATGTCATGGCAAATGGACATTTATCAGGCAGATTCAACTTGGGGAAGGGTACACAGCATGTCTGCCACATGGCCCATTACTATTTGCATTGTACATAGAGCCAATGGCACAATGGATCAGGCAGGATCCAGATATCTGGGGGAATACACATAAAGGACAAGGTACATAAAATGTCCCTTTATGCAGATGACATTCTCATACATATAACAGAGCCCGAAATGACCATACCAAGACTATTTAACAAGATAAACAAATTTACTAATCTGTCTGGATATACCCTGAACACATCAAAAACAGAACTACTGTTGTTTAATTACACCCCTTTCCTTAAAATTAAGAAATAATACTAAATGAAATGGAAAGTGACAACTCTAAAATATTTGGAGATTTTCATAAGAAACACTAATAAACTGCTTTTCCAATACAACCTAGTACTACTGGTAAAACAGATAAAAGAGGATATTGCATAGTGGTGACTTATACCCCAACCACTGCATGTCAGAATTCAGTCAATCAAGATGAACTTGCTCCCAAGGTTTTTGTACCTGTTTCAGTGTGTGCCTGTGTAGTTACCAAAACAATGGTTAGGGGATATGCAGAGGATAATATACAAATTTATATGGGCAGACAATACACCTAGGGTAAGAAGTCAAGCCCTCATGATAAAATAAAGTGTGTGAGGGGTGGCCAGCACCAGAACTGAGTAAATACTGGCTAGCTGCACCGGTTAGATGGGCCTTACTGTGGAGATTCCCACAGATGGTGACACTCTGGCATGGACTGAAAGAGATAGGAGGGTGACAAAGTCCATTGGAGGCATGTCTTTTCAATCCCAAGGGGGGGGGGAGACAGGAGGGGAAATTCTTGGGGGTAAGTATTACAGAGCAGGCTTGGGTCTGATTCCTGAAATATCAGAAGGTGAAAAAGATAGATGGAGATACAAGTGGTGGATCTGGAATACAAACTTTCCACCGGGAGAATTGGACCCATGGTTTGAGAACCAGATAGAAAAAGGGACGAAGTGCCCAGCACATATATTGAAAGGAGACACTATTAACACATTTCAGGAATGTAGCAGACAATTTGTGTGGGCAGGAGCTGACACACTGAGATATTTTCAAATCAGAAATTATGTGCAAGTGCAAATAAGGAAACATAACATAGTCCAGAATACTTCAGAGGGAGCACTCAAGTTATAGGGCCTACTGAAGCTTATCTCCCCTAAAGGAGCCATATCCAAAATGTACCAGTTTATAAATTCTCATAGAGAAGAGGGAGTTGACACATAGAGACAACATGGGAGGAGGGAGGAGAGTTCCATTTGACTATAAAAGAGTGGAAAATAATATGGCAGGTCTCCTTTAAAACCACCTCATCCCCAGGATGGCAGGAAATCTCCTGGAAAATGAAAACTAGATATTTTATCACCACCACTAGAAAAGCAAGATGGGAGGCAGGGGGAAATTCCAGTTATAAAAAATGTGGAGAAGAGAAAGCCACACATGAGCATATATTCTACCAGTGCCCAGTTATTGCCATATTCCTAACAGAAGTAAAGACTAAAATATAAGCACTATTCCAAGTTGATATAATTTTACACCTACAGCATGTAATACTGGGATCTCCATCGTAGGAAGTCGGAGAGGCCAGTGCAAAATATTTATGGAATATATGTGTGGTGGCAATGGGCAAGGCCATAATGAGAAGATGTCTCAACCTGGAAGTGCCAACAATGGAAGAATGGGAGAAGATAATAAATGAGATTCAGGAAGTGGAAAGACTAGCATATAAGATGCAAGATAGAGAAGAGATGTTTATGGAAAGATGGACTAAATGAATTATAGAAAAAAGGGACACACCAAGGTGGGGGAGACAGAAGGAGGAGAATAGAAGTATCGACTACAGAGTAAAGATGGGGTCTTAGAAGAGACAATAAATTGTTTTGAACAGAAACAATGCCACCTCTTGGAACTGGTGGGGATCACACTCAGAAAAAATAGATAAGAAAAAAAATTATGTGAAGTTGACAGAAATGCACGCTATAGTTTTGTTTTTTTTAACATATCCTATTTTCTCCCCTAGCAGCCACTGACCTGCCTTTACTCCAGCCGCCGCTCCAGCTCCACCTCTGACCCTGAAGTTCTGCATGCCCAGCTGGCAGACACAGCTCTACCCTTGAAAGGGGCACCCCCCCATTGCCCCCGCAACAGGCGAGGAACCATTACCGGCATGCGCCGTCCAGGCACTGTCGGCTGGTGGAGTGCAGCCATCAAGCTGCCATGGTCTGTGCTGCTCATTTTTCCATTTCTTCTTGACCCCAGGAGTGCGAGTGAGCATGACGTCAGGACATATATGTGCTGACACCTGCTGCACTCCGTACTTGCTATGCCCACTTTAACAGTGCCCCCGGTCATCACCAGGGGCCACTGTAGAGAAATGGCTCCCTGAATCCCTCCCCAGGGATAGGAGAGCAGTCCACCGGATGCTCAAACCTTATCTCCCCCACCGATCCCTGACAGCCCGGGCTCGCATCCTAACCCAGGTCGACAGCGGCAAGGTGTAGCTATAGTTAAAGCTTGAGTTGATGAAAGTTTTTACTTTTTGTTATTGGTGATTTTGCCTGCTTGTTTTGAAATAACTAGTCATTGCGATTGTACAGTAATCAATGAAGAAATTCACACATGAACTATAATACAAGGGATAGAATGTAAGAAAGATTAAATGTATTAACAACATGGCTATGTATGTAAAACAATGTGTAAAAATGTACTGTAAAATGAAAAATATGGAAAATAAAGTATAAAAAAAATCTTTTGACATGGGAGTAACTGTGAGGTCACAAGCAGTGCTCTATGACTTCAGGTAGGGAGAAAGCAGCAGAAACAGATGAACTCTTCAGGAGCAAAGATCCTTTTTTCATACAATGACCTCAGTAATAAATAATGGGGAGGAAGAATACAGCACTAATAGGAAATACAAGCTGGACTGTGTCTAAATATTAGGTTTTGTTAAAGTTCTTCTGAACTTGTCACCAGCTTTAAATCTGTTGATACATGAGATTGCAATGGTGAACCATGTACAGATTCTGTAATCAGTCACCATGTTATAAAGTGTCAGTGTCTGGCGAATTGATGAATCTTGTATGAACTTCACCTGTAACTGCAAAACTGAAAAATAAAGTTTATAAAGGAGACCATAAAAGGGAACAATATACACCGATGTACAGGACCTCAAAGGAAAAGGGAATAAAATTCAGTCCACCAAACCTGCTAATTACGTTCTAGGGCTTGAGCCCCAAAGACTACATGATGACCTTTCAAGACGTAGACCTGTACGGAAAGTGGGTTGTGCTGCCATAATTTGTGCAAACTGGCAATGCCACTTCTGAAATGCGTTTCAGAATTTCAAGTTTATTTCCATGGAATTCTAAAATGGATTTCTGTGTAAACCATGGAATAATATTCCACATTTTACATAATCCACAGAATATTAATCAATGTTAACTACTGAATACTGTTCTACAGTTTATTTAAATTGTTTATTACTAATCCAGAGCTTAAAAACATATTTTGCTTCCAATAAAATGCTAAGGAATTAGGCAGACTTTCTAAAATTCCAGCAAAAGAAGAATTTGTACAGCTTTTAAACATATCGATGAATTACAAACTGAAACTGTTGAAGAATCCTTGCAGAATGGTGTTGTGAAAAAATGCATGGCAGTTAGTTACTCCAAAGAGAAAACAAGGAAAGCATCAGGAGGAGAAAAACTAACCAAGGCCTTGAATAAAAAAAAGCAGTATTGTTATTCTCTTTTAATACTTTTGCAGGCAAAGCCTGCAAAAGCAAAGAAAGAATGAGGGTGGTTCTAAGAAGAAAATGTGTTTGATGCAATTAGACAGGTTGAAAGGCATAGAAATTCATCAAAACCAGCCAAAGCTTAATTAAATGGCTCTTAGTTAACATAAAATATCTTGAGTTTTAAATAAGCTTAAAATCTTAAGAGCATGCCAACACTACCTAAAACATGATAAGCTAATGCCACGCTTTCATTAAAAAATCCTAGCCCTAACAGTCCCGTAAGAAAGCCCTTTACAAAGAAAATATGATAAGAAGGGTTAACTTTGGAATCATTATGGCTTGAATCATAATTTTATTCTGATGACATGTTGGAGTCAGGTAGACAAGGCTGTCATCAACACAAGCCAAGAGCATGTCAGTGTTTCCTGAGAACATGTCGACGTTGCTTTCTTTGTGTCAACAGGAAGTGAGATTTTGTCTACAATATAATCATGCTCAGACCATTTTTTAATTATTAACCCCCACCACCTCTAACTGAACACATTTCCCACCCACTAAATCCCATATTGTCTCCCTCACTCCGGGTATTATCTGGATTTCATCCATTACTTCTCCCTCCCAACAGTATCTTTTTTATTACTTCTCTCCCCTAGACACCATCATTTTTTGTGGAAAGAGTCCTTCTGAAAGTTTTCTTTATCCCCTCCCACCCCCCATGCAATCGGTAATTGTTAAGTGAAGGACATGGAAGCACAGAGGACAACTAACTTCATTTGTACCAGGCTATCTTGATCATTAATTGGTCCACTCACCCCTGTAACATATTGATATCTGTCTAGCTGAGTGGCACACTGGGAAGCTGTAGCTCCATATACAGGGTTAGTATAGACCATAATAAATAGAGCACTGTGAAATTATTTTAATTTTTTATCATTTTTCTTTTTATTCTTCTGGAATTTCTTGTTATTTCTATTTATTCATTGAAAATGTAGTTTTATTTCTTGTTATCACATTTACATTCATAAAATACCTCAAAATGACCTTATACACTCTAGCAATCACATGCAGATTCACAAACGTTTGCCACAAACTGCGACAATGGTAGCCTGCGGCAATGGCCCCTTGCGTCCAGGACCCTGAGCCAAATTCAGTATAAGACAGGGTCCTGGCACCTACATCCTGTGGCTTATGACATCTGTCCCAGGAAGGACACAGTTCCAGGAATGCCACAAGCTATGGGACAGGCAGGCGGCAGAAGCACCCGAAGAAAGAAGTATGACATGTGTCCATGCCCCCCCAACCCCACAATGCCATCCCCCTTCCCTCCCATGGGACTACAGGACATCACTCAATAACTTCCTGGTAGTCAGTGGCCCCCCACCCCACCTGACAGTACCAGCCACCACTCCCCATCCCCACACACACCTGGCGGGTGAGTGGACTGGCACAGCCCACCTCTCACCTCCATGGCCAGCTGCTGACTGAGCTTTGCTGAGAGCATGTACAGTAATTATATCGCCGTGACTGACAGTGGCTGTCATTCACAGAGTGTGTATAATTACTGTACGGCTCCTGGCAGATCTCAGTCGGTGGTTGGACGTGGTGGTGAGAGGTGGGCTGTGCCAGTTGCTGACTCGCACGCCGGGTGTGTGTGGGTGGGAGGATTGGGGTGTGTGGGGTGGGCTAGCACTATGGGTGAGGGGGGTGGGGGACCACTGGACCACCAGAGCAGTTATGGATCATTCGATTCCATTGTCACCACTAGCAGGATGGCATTTGGGGAGGGGAATGGGGGGTCCAAAAGCCCTTAAGGGCTGCATTGTTTGTGGAGTATGTTTTGGGACTGGGAGGGGCATAGCCCACACTGGCACCCCTATCTCCTACTGGTTGAGACTGGGGCATGGAGGTGATCTCTGCATGGGGGTATGGGCATGTGGGGGGGGAGGTGTTGGATGACTGGGAATGGGGCTGTTGGGGGGCTGTAGCCCACGAGTGCTATCTGGTGCTCTGATGGTGGCACATTGGAAACCCCCCATGGACAGCAAAGACCACTTACGCCAGCTTATAGCTGGTGTAAATGTTCTTTGACAGATGCCCACCGGTGGTTGTCTCTGAATCCTGATTTGGGGACTTAGCAGCCACTGTACCTGAATACGGTGCAACTGCTGCCATAAACCCCCCTTGTGACATGGTGTAAGGGTTTTTTTGGTGCATTGGTCCACTTGGGTGCAGGCAGCCTGCAGCATGTCACAGGCTGCCTTTCTGAATCCCAACATATCGCAACTCATGACCCAATTGCTACTTGCACCATTTTTTTTGAGGCAAGTTGTTTTGCATCTTGAGTTGCCCTTTGTGAATCCGGCCCCGCATTCCTAGTATACTACATTGTATTAGGCAATATTATGTTATGGTCTTGAAAGGTTTTGTGAATCAGGCAGTTCTGCTTCCACTTTCTTGCAGATCATCTCTGTGGTAACAACAGAATCTAGTTGATAGCCCCTTGCACAGAAGTGGAATGATTACCAGTAGTCTCAGATGCAACAGCACTCATCTCTTCTCCCAAATACTAGGATACATGAGCATGCTACTGTGCCCACGATAGAGCCTACCATCAAACTATTTCTCCCTATTCATTCTGTCGGGAATTAGGTCACTACAGACAACAACTAAGAATAAGTATAAGGGGAAAAAGTGCACATAGCAGACACTGCAGATATATTAAGGAACTCCTAAAAAGACTAATACTGCTACTTCTGCTAATATCTGGAAATTTTCACTCCAACCCTGGACCATGCCAGGTACCCCTAGGAAGCAACATAGAACAGATTCCCTTCCCTCTCACTAGCTAGTATCAACATCTGCAGCCTTACCAAAAAATTGGATGCCCTCACTGCCTGGACACAACAGCACAGCCCTGACGTACTATCTGTAGTTGAAACATGGTTGTCTCAAATTATCCCTGACACTGCTGTGGCAATACCTGGGTATTCTATCTTTCAGCAAGCTTAGCTAGCCAAACAAGGGATGCTCTTTATCTAAAAGATTCTCTGACAGGGCATGCCCTGACCCTACTCATTAATGCTGGTGAGCTTCAGATTCTTGCTATTAATGTCATTCTTGGGGCCCATAACAAAGCTCTGATGATTTATTTATTTATTTATTTAAGCATTTTACCAGGTAGGCATACTGAGCAGAGTACTTCTCGATTCCAGATACGCCCTGGGGAGGAGGGGATAGAGAAAAAACTACAGAAATACAAAATAGATTCACAGAAATACAATAGCAAATACAATAACTGTACAGCTAGTGAAAGAGGACAAAATAAATAAAAATATAATGGAGTAAAATTTAGAATATATATACCTACATTTTGACAGCCTTAAGGAGCAAGAACAGTAATGCAGCAGTATCTGAGATTCCGTAGGACTGAGAGTAGACCCCTAGCTACTACCTAAAGGGCTTGAATTCATGGCAGTGTATATATGTCTGCCTGGGTTGTAAGAAAGCAACATTGTGTAGTGTCAGCGATAGGGTCTGTGTATATCAAGTGAGGAGAGAGCTGCGCAGTAGAACAGGCATGATGCTAGGACCTCATCAGTGCTAGTTGCACGAGCAAGTAGAGGAGAAGTGCATCTTGAGGAGGGAGTTGAGATGTAGTGGGCTGGAGGTGTGTCTAATGATGACCGGCAAGGAGTTCCAAATCTTTGGCATACCATATTTAAAGGCAGCCTGGCCAGAGGTGGTGGACATGTGCGGGACGTGGAGTAGCTGGGAATCAATGTTCCTGAGCAAGTTAGCTGGTGCTGGGAGAGCTGCTAGGGCTGCTACAAGGTAAGGAGGGAGGGTCTGTGCCCAAAATTTTGTTGTGGTCCTAACACAATGTAACAGTCTCCGATCATGGAAGGAAGGAAGGGAGGTCTAGAGACCGGTAAAGGTCACAGTGATGGGTTGAGGGGGGGCAATCTAGGACGAAACGACAGAAGGAGTGGAAAATAGGATCGAGTCTGGCTAGGGAGGACTTGGAAGCTGCATTGTAGACCATGTTCCCATAGTCCAGTATTGGGAGGATCATTTTTTGGACAATTGCTGTGCGCGTTGGCAGGGGGATGCAACTTTTGTGGTGGTATAAAGCACCCAGCATGGGGTACAGGTTCTTGTGAATAGCATCGATATGCTCTGAAAAGTCAAGATGCTGATCAAGCCAGACTTCAAGATATCTGAAAGACATACAAGCCTCCAGGGTGGAGCCATCGAGGGTGTGGAAGATAAGAGAGATGGGGGGTCAAGAGAGTTTAGCCCTTGTGCCGAATGTGAGGGAGACAGTTTTCTTAGTATTAAGAAAGAGTTGATTTGAATGAAACCAAAGTTGGACATTTTTTAAGTCCTGTTGAAGCCCGGTTGCTGCTTCAGAGGGGGATGAGCCTGAGGCATACAGTACTGGAAGTATGTGGGCAGGCCAGAGGCAGATCATTCAGGAAGCTGGAGAACAGCATTGGGCCAAGGATGGAGCCTTGTGGGAACCCTGTAGTGACAGGGAGGGGGGAAGGAGGTGGAGGAGCCAATTCAGACCGATTGGGACCTGCCTGCCAGGTATGAATTGAACCAACTGGTGGCAGAATCTGATAGGCTGGCTAGGAAAAGCTTGGACAGTAGCAGGATGTGGGAGACCATGTTGAAGACCTTAGCAAGGCTGATGAAAATGGCTGAGGCAATTTCCCCATTATCCATACCCATGAGGATGGTGTCGGTTAGTCTTAGGACAGAGGTTATGGTGGAGTGCGATTTCCTAAAACCAGCCTGGTACAGATTGAAGAAGGAGGTGGAGTCAAGAAATACAGAGAGCTGAGAGAGGACGAGGTGCTTCTGCAATTTGGCTAAGATGGGGAGAAGAGAGATAGGGCAGTAGTTTCCCGGGGAGGAGGGGTCTCCACCTTTTTGTAGGGGGACAACTGTAGCATGTTTCCAAGAAGATGGTAGTGAACCATGCATGAAGGAAGGATTAAAGAGAGCGGCCAATGGGCTGGCAATGGCTGGGGCAGATCTGAGGAGCATTTTGGAGTCAAGACCCGAGGGGAATTTACCTTTGGCAGGGTTGAGGAGCCCTAGGGCTTTTAATACCCCTGATGGTGTTACTAAGCGAAAGGAGAAATTTGAGGATGGAGGTGTGGCTCGGGTCGAAGTGGATGGCTGCAAGGGGTGAAGCGGAAGAGAGGACAAGAGGGCGGATGCACCGTTTGTGAAAAAGGAGTTTAACTCAGTAGCCACCATACCTGGTGCAGTGACAATGTTTCCTACTACATTGAGGGCTGGTGTAAGGGGTTGGACCTGTGGGGGCCAGAGAGATTTAATTGACTTCCAAAACTTTGTTGGGTGTTTGAAGCTGGTGTTGAAGGATGCCTTAAAGTAGTTTGCTTTGGCCTAACGGATAAGTCTCGTGCAGGTATTCCACAGTGACCAGTAGTGTTGTAGAGCCACTTGGGAACCTGATGCCTTTTAGGTTTTCCAGGCACGGTCCCTGAATCGAAGTCGATCAAGGAGAACGGCAGTCACCCAGGACAAGTGGGCAGTCCTTACTCTGGATCTTCTAAGTGGTGCATGGTAATCCCAGATAGCAAGGAATCTCGCTGAGAAACGATAGCCTCTGTATATATACCACCCAAACTGACAACCACGAGCCTGAACCCATTTCTTACAGTGCCTTCAGAAAGTATTCACCCCCCTTGGATTTTATCACATTTTGTGATGTTGCAAATTCAAATTAAAATACATTTATATGGGATTTTTTTGTCACGTATCTAAACAAATTACTCTATAATGTCAAAGTGGAATGAAACTTCTGGAATTTTTTGTACATGTAATTTAAAATAAAAACCTGAAATGTCTTGATTTGATAAGTATTCACCCCCTTTGCTATGACACTCCAAATTGAGCTCAGATGCATCCAATTTCCTTGTGAGATCACTCTAAAACTTGAATGGAGTCCACCTGTAGTCAGTTCAAGTGGTTGACATCATTTCAGAGGAATTACACCTGTCTATTTAAGGTCCCACTGTTAACAGTGCATGTCAGAGCAGAAACTCTACCATGAAGACCAAGGTGCTCTTGGTAGAACTCCGTGATAGAATTGTGAGGAGGCATAGATCTGGGGAGGGGTATAAAACATTTCTAGGGTGTTGAAAGTTCCCAGGAGCACAGTCAATTCCATCATTAGGAAATGGAAAGATTACGGAACCACCTGGACTCTTCCTAGAGCAGGCTGTCCTCCTAAACTGAGCAACCCGGCAAGAAGGACCTTGGTCAGGGAAGTGACCAAGAACCCAATGACCACCCTGACAGAACTACAGAGTTCCATGGCTGAGATGGGAGAACCTGTCCAGAGGACAACAGTCTCTGCGGCACTTCACAGATGTAGCCTCTATGGGAGACTAGCTAGACGGAAGTCACTCCTGAGAAAAGGCCAGATAATAGAATGCCTGGAGTTTGCAAGAAGGCACATGGCAGACTCTGAGACTATGTGGCAAAAGATTCTCTGGTCTGATGAAACAAAAATTGAACTCTTTGGCCTGAATGCAAAGTGCTATGCTGGCGCAAACCGAACACAGCTCAGCACCTGTGTAACACCATCCCTACCATGAGGCATGGTGGTGGCAGCATCATGTTATGGGGATGCTTTTCAGCAGCAGGGACTGGGGCACTTGTCAGGATAGAGGGAACAATGAATGGCGCCAAATACAGGCACATCCTTTAGGAGAACCTGCATCAGTCTGCAATAGACCGTGGACTGGGGCGAAGATTTACGTTCCAACAGGACAACGATCCCAAGCATACAGCCAAAGCAACACTGGAGTGGCTTCAGAACAAGAAGGTAAATGTCCTTGAGTGGCCCAGCCAAATCCTAGACTTGAATTCCATTGAGAATCTGTGGAAAGATTCAAGATTGTGGTTCACCAATGCTCCCCATCCAACTTGATAGAGCTTGAGCAAATCTGCAAGGAAGAATGGGAGAAAATCTCAAATCCAGATGTGCAAAGCTGATACAGACATACCTAAGAAGACTCAAAGCTGTAATTGCTGCCAAAGGCGCTTCTACAAAGTATTGACTCAGGGGAGTGAATACTTAAGTAAACAAGATATTTCAGTTTTTAATGTTTCATACATTTTTGTTACACAATAAAAATATTTTTGCCCCTTTAAATTGTTGAGTATGCTGTGTGAATCAAAAGGGAAACAAATCATTTCAATGCATTAAAAATTCTGATAGTAACACAACAAAATGTGACAAAATCCAAGGGGGGGGTGAATACTTTCTGAAGGCACTGTACCTGCATCAGTAGTCTAAAGCTTAACTTGGAAGCTATGTTGCTAGGGAACTTTAATGTCAACTGGCTTGCCCCCAGTGCAAGCAACTACAAGAATGCCTTGGCAGCTGCAAATTTTACACAGCTAGTTACCTCACCCATTTGGATCAGCTATAGAACAGGGACCAGTACCTTACTGGACTGGGTACTCTCAAATCTCCCTGACCATATTAGCCACACTACAGTTCTCCCTGATGCCATTAGTGACCATTTTCCAGTCCAGTGCATATGGTCAAATAAATTCAATAAAGCCCCTGTGAAAACTATCAACAGTCAGATGCTAATTAGGGGATCACTTAAGGCATTCCTGTGACAACAAGACTGTCCCCTGATTGACACCGCTCTGGATGTTGATGCTGCACTTCAACACTTTATCTCAAAGATCAATGCAGCATGTGATATCCATGCTCCCTTTAAGAAATGCAAGATTAAAGGCCTTGACAACCCTTGGATCTCAGGCAAACTCATAGACCAACTAAAAGCTTTGGACCTTCTATGGGCTCGTGCTACAGCTTCTGGCAACCAGGCAGACCTTCAGGCATACAGGGCCACCAGGAATGCCTGTACCAGAGCTATTCACACTGAAAAAGCCAGCTACTACAGGAGCACTCTATCAAACTCATGGTCAGATGGAAGAAAATTCTAACAAAGCCTCTCTGAAGTTATAGGGAAAGAGTCCAAAGCAACTCATAGTATGCTAAAAGTTGACGGCAGCAATGCCCTGGACCCCACCACAATTGCCAATATTTTCAATCTGGCATTCATCGACCTCAGCCATGTGCTTCCCTTTAACTTCTTTGACACCAACCAAACCACAGCCTCCCAATATCAATGGACTCAAGATACAAATCATTTACATTTCTATTTCAAGGCAGTTACTGAAAAGGATGCAAAAAAATACCTCCTCAGGGTGCTCGGAAAATCCTGATCAAGTGGGAACACACTTGACTTGAAGCTCATTGTCCTCACCCGCACCCTCTTACCAAGATTATTAATCAGTCCCTCATGCTCTTTCAGTTCCCGCTCAAGTGGAAGTTTGCCCTGGTTACCCCAATACACAAGTCTGGGGATAGGGCATTACACTGTAACTACAGACCCATCTCCATCCTACCCCCTTTATCCAAAGCCCTTGAAAAAATCATTGCAGTCTAATTGGTGGAGTACTTGGAGAAATACAACTTGCAATTCCCACAGCAATGTGGCTTCTGCCCTCCTTGAATTTACAGGATACATTCGTCTAGCACCAGACCAAGGACAACTTGCAGGTGCCACCTTTATAGACTTCTGAAATGCCTTCAGTACAGTCAATCATCCATTACTACTGGAACAACTTGGCAACTTAGGGCTCTCCCATGATACTCTACAATGGTTCAACAGTTATCTCTCTCCAACAGTCACAACAAGTTGATTGGTGACTCCCTCTCCTCCAAACTTCTTGTCCGGGCTGGTGTTCCCCAAGGGTCAATATTGGGACCCCTTCTTTTCTGCATCTTCCTGAACAATCTCCCTTCTGCATGTGATGAAAACATTATCCTGTATGCTGACGATGCAGAGATTTTCTCTAAGAATTCTGACCCCTCCTTCTTGGAGAAACAACTGCAGGAAAGTTTCATGCAAGTTGAGGCCTGGTTCATCTCACAGAAACTAGTGCTAAATTCCAAAAAAAATCAATGACTATGCTATTCCGCAGCACACATAACAAAAATAAACACCAACAGTTGGCTATCAAAAACAGCACGGGTGTGACCCTGGACCAGACGCAGACTTTCAAATACCTTGGCGTAACCCAGGACCCTATTCTGTCCTTCTTCAGCTATATCGATTCAGTTGCAAAATCTGTAAATATTCATATAGGCCTGACACCTGATGCCCTTAAACTAGCAATACACAGCTCTATTGTCTCCATCATTGACTACGGGCTTGTTATCAATGGACCAGCCATAGCTTCAGCATTACAACCAATCATTAGAGTGCTAAATGGGCCTGCAGACTCCTTACTGGTGCTGCCCACCGCATGCATACCTGCGACCTCTATGAACAGTCAAACTGGCTGCAACTTCAGGGAAGGATTACTTTCCAAATCTGCCTACTAGCAAAAAAAGTCATTGATGGGACTCATGCCCCCTGGGGTTTCATTTCTCTTAAGCCCAGCCAACTGCTCCAGTTGCACAAGCAGTTCTGACAACTATTCTCTATCTGTTCCCCGCTGTCGCACTGCCCAAGGCCAGTGGTCATATGTAGGTAGAGCCCCAAAGATGTTTAACTTCCTGGGCAATGAAGTCACCAACTTAATCACCCTCTGCTCGTTCAAACACAAGTTTCATCAAACGCTTGTGTCCAGAGCCACCTATGACTGTTTCTCCTAACCTCTCTGGCAGTCGCTCCTGTTCTTTGCTCCTCTCTACTATCCCCACCTCTGCCTGCCACCACCTTCTCCCCTTCTATACCCCTGCCTCTCTCCCTACCCCTGGTCCAGTACCTTCCTCTCTTACCCTTCTTCAACTCCCTTCCCCTCTCCCTTTTCTAATCTGCTCACCCCACCCACTGTTGCACAAGTTCCTTGATCCTTGCCTCCCATCCACCTCTCCTTCTACCTCCCTCCCAGTTACCCCACTAAGCCTACTCTTTCTTCCCACTTTCCTATATTACCTGGCACAACTGGCAGCAACTCAATTTTTCCACTCCACCTTTCCCTTTGACAATGCCCTTCTGACAGCTTTAATTCATGTAAATGTTGTTTGTTGTGACTAATCATTCTTAAATGCATGGTTATGTTGTTCTAACTGTTAATTATATTACCTGTAGCTTTTAGACCATGTATACCCTTTACTGAAATTTGTATTCCAACTGCTTGCCTGCTAATCTCACATACTGTATCCTGACATAGAATCTTTGTAAAAGAGCCATTGGCTCAAATGTATTGATCTGAAATTCTAATAAATAGATAAATAAATAAAATAAACAACTGCTGCAAGCATTTATTTAGATTTTGCCAAAAAAAATATATTTTTTTTAATTCTGTTCATGTTTGTTTTCATTCATTTCTTTTTATACCTTGCATTTCTTGTTATTTCTTATTTAAGAAAAACACAAGTCTCTAATAATAACCAATCAGAGTTCAGTGATATACAAATCAATGAGCAATTAATCCTTACTTCTGTGCCCAATTATAATATAAATATAAGCACAATATTTATTCATTAGCTTTTGTTGACCAGGTAGGTGCATTAGGCAAAAACCCTGCCTATTTTCAAGGATAACCAGGGAGAGTACAACATACAGTTTACAAAAAACAAGCAGCAAATAATTCAGAACCAGTAGATATCCTCACAGGGATAGTTGTAGAAACAAAACATACATGTGACAGTTGCCATCAATGTAGGGATAGAAGGAAGCAGGCATGGGAAATAAGGCAAAGCAGACAATAATTGCAGAGACAATGGTAAGCTAGATTAAGGAAAGCAAGAGAAGGGGGGGTTAGGTACAGACACAGGAATCAAGTGCCTGTAGGTAGGTGAAAAGTGCGGTCTTGAAGGAGGAGTGAGATGGAGAGCATTTAAGACTAGGAGGTAGAGAGTTTCAGAATTTGGGAGCAAAGTGAGAGAAAGCTTGTTCCCCCATTTTTGTAGAACAATAAGGGATAGAGAGTGAAGAGGAATTAGAGGATCTCAGTAGTCAGGAATGTGACACCGGGGTGAGCATAGCCCCAATGCTGTCAGGGTGAGGGGGTCTAGTCATGGAGTCAGTGAAACAGCCCAGAGTGTATAAGCGCAGGTTTTTGGAGGACAGACAGTGTAGGGTGGAGTACAGGAGACAGTGGTGAGTAAGGCAAGGGGCAGACAGAGAAATCTACATATGTTGTTGTAGGTGGTGTCCCATTTATGAAGAATACCAACATTAGTGTGGAAAAAGATGGGGAGGGTGTACAGGAGCCTAGGAAGCAATATCCCTCTGGCCACTGAGATCCTAGCAGCAGGGGTAGGGAGTGACACACCCGGTATGCGGAGTCAGTCTTAGTGTTGATGGATCTACACACCTCCAATAAATGAGAAGAAAAATCAAGAGCAGGATCCAGGGTCACTCTGAGGTGTTTGAAGGAGTCCGTGGATAGGACTACAGACCCATCACTGCAGCGCAAGTAAAGCTTAGGGGTCCCAGCATGGATTTTTCTAGCAGATCCAAAGAGCATGGCCTGTGTCTTTGGGAGATTGAGGATCAAGGAGTTGGATTGGAGCATCTGGAATGCAGACGACAGGTGAACATTAAGGTTGGCTACAGGACGGGTGACTGAGCAGAGCACCAGATCATCAGTGTATATGATGGAGTTGCAGTCGGTGAAGGAAGAGGGGCAATCATTGACAAAAATGGAAAAAAGCAGGGGTCCAAGAATGGATCCTTGAGGGATGCCACAGGAAATAGGAGCAGGAGAGGAAAGGACTTTATTGAAGGAGACAGATTGGGAATGGTTGGAAAGGTAACTGGTGATCCGGGATAAGGTGGAACCAGAGGCCCCAAGAGACTGCAGTTTGTGTACGAGCAGAGGGTGATTAACCAGGTTGAAAGCTTTAGTTAGGTCAATGAACATGGCCCCAGTAGGTAGGCCAGAGTCCATGTTAGACTTAGCCTCACTAGTGAACAGGGTAAGGGCTGTAGTGGTGCTGTGACCAGCCCAGAAACCGTGTTGAACTGGTGACTGAAGATTGAAGTTTAATAAGTGGGGGCAGAGATCTGATGGTGAATACATTTTTCCAGTGTCTTGCTGAGTGTAGGTAGACGTGCAATGGGGCGATAATTGGACAGAATTTTAGGATCACCTTTCTTGAAGACTGGTGTGATTCTGACAGATTTCTAGGCTAAAGGCACTATGGAGGTGATAATGGACAAATTAAACAGACGAGTGACTGGAGTGGCTAGGAGTGAGGCACCAATTCTGAGTATCCTAGGTTCAATACCGTCAGGTTCTGCACTGCCACTGAGGGGAATGGACTGTAATAACCTAAGAACATCAAGGCAGGAGATAGGAGAAAGCACCAGGGTAGGGGGAGTATGTGAAGGAGCTGTAGGAGATGGCTGGGAGTCACTAGGTCCTGGAGGGGGGGGGTATTGGGGAACCTCAGAGAAAAGTGAGTTGAAGGCGTTGGCAATCATGCAGGCATTGTTGCAGATAGAATCATTAATTAACATGTCTTTGTGAGCCAGAAGTTTAGTATTACCCAAGATTTCATTAATTTGGGTCCAGTATTTCCTGGGTTCAGCAGCCGAAGACTGAAAGAGACCATGGTAGTAGTTGCTCTTGGCAGCTCGGATAGACTTCTTGCAGGTATTGCGCAAGGTGCGGTACTCAACAAAGTCAGACTGACTGGAGGATGATTTCCATTTTAGCCATAGTTTATCACACTGCTTGAGCAGTTTCAGGAGAGGGCTGTTCAGCCATTTGGTCACCTTCCCCTAACCCTGCGCTTACAGTATGGGATGTGCTTGTGCTGTAAGGCAAGGAAGGTCATATTGAAGTACTCAGTGGCCTTGCTGATGTAGTTGGTAGTGAATAGGGGGAGACCAGTCAGTGTGTTTGAGATCAAGTAGGAACCTGACCAGGTCAAGTAGAGAGAAGTTAGCAAAGGATTTGACTTTGTGGGGTAGTGAGGACGGGGAGGAATCACGTTACACAGAAGACAGGGCAGTGGTCACTAGTCAAATCAGGTAAAACCCCAGTGGAGGAGTAGCAGTCCATATGGTTAGTGAGAATCCAATCAATCATAGTACAGCTGGAACTGTTCAGCGACTTCCAAGTGGGGGAGGAGATGAGTTGGGATAGGTTGGCCTTACTGATGGTAGAAGCAAGGGAAGAAGCAGTCAGTCCAAGCCAGTCAAGGCTGAAGTCACCCAGACAGATTACCTCATTTTTTTTGGTCAAGGCAGGAATATGTTCAATGAGCTCCTCCAGTCCACGCTTACTAGTACGTGGAGGTAAATAAGTCCCAATAATGTGCAACTTCTTGGCTCTGCTGAGAAGTAGTACTGCATGTATGGCCTTGCCATTGTGGGGGGGGTAGGATAGAGGGTGACATCCAGGTGAGCCTTGTAGTACAGGGCAAGTCCGACCCCTCTTTTGGTGTGTGGTTGGTCTGCCCGGTGCATAGAATAGCCCAGTAGTCCACAGCTCTGACCCAAGACAGTTGGTTTCAGCCAGGTTTCCGATAGCACGAGGATATCTGGATTATTCACCTGTACCCAAGCCTCCAGGCCGGTGAGGTTGGCCATGAGACTGCAGATATTAAGGTGGGCAATGGTCAGTACTGAAACTTGTGGCAAGAGATGAGTGGCCCCAGTATGGGTTTGGGGAAGAATGACCTGAGGGCCAGGATTAGTTTCAATACCACCGGCTAGAGCAAGGAATAACGTGGTAGTCCAAATCATAGCTAGAGCAATGGCACAGGCTACTAAACCTGGGGAGGTATGTTTCTTGTAGACAATAAATTTCAGTAGTGACCCTAGAGGTTTAGGACTGAAATATATAGGAGGAGTAGGTGTGGAGGCACACGCAGCCACCATGTTAGAGTAGGTGTAGTCCCAGATGGACATCACAGGCAGGGGAGTGGGGGAACCCATGAAGAAGGATAAGGAGTTGAGGGCAAGTAGAACCACAACTGTAGAGGTTAGGCAACTCAGAACAGCCCAAGTCATTGTGGCAGGAGGGATAAAGAAATGCAACAGGACATAACTTGGAGAGGTATAAGAAAGGGAGAAGACTCTTAGAGATAGAGAAGGAGCCACGATAGCTCAAGGGGGTAAAAACTAGGCAGGATTGAGGGGATAAGGATAATAGAACTGAAGGAAGGGAAGGTAAGTAAGAGCAGTTGGGCTAAGAAATGGGGTTGGTAGGAACCAGGAATCAGAGGGTGCAGAAAAGCTGTTGATAAATTAAAACAGTAGTAACAGAAATATGTTGCTGGAGCCAGATAGAGTAGTTGGCTCTATAAATGCACTTGACTCAATTATTACCTTTAATTATTCTTATTAACGGCTTAATATCACCTTACATGTTCTATTTACATTATTCCTATGGAATTGATACAGATAATTGTGTACAGAATCTTTTTAATGCATGCCTTTCTTATCTATATAAATACCAGCTCAGTCACCACTCTTACTACTGTAAGAGTGAGCTTATACATATTCTTAGGTTACAGGAAATGCAAACCAAAGGTGCACAGTTTGACCACTCTTAGAACCATAATGGTAGGCTATGAAGACATATTAATATATGACTGACTGAAGGAAATCAATATTATATTAAAAATACAATAAGCCGGGCCAGCCCGGTGGCACTGAGGGTTGAGGCACTGGACACCACACCTCATGCTATGCCAGCGACCTGGGTTTGGGAACAACCTCAAGTCACTGGGGTGCTGGCATGGGGGGGGTGGTAGCAGGATCGAGTGTTGGCTCTCCTCTCCTCTCCCGGGTAAGGGGAAGGGTCGCCCGCCCGTAGTTCCACCATCACCAAATGGAGGTTCAGTGCTGGCGCAGGCAGTTAATAGTGCAAATGGAAGGGAGGGGTCTCCCGAACAGCATGCATGTGTGTTCCTCCACACGCATGCACTACGTTGGGGACCATGGATGTAGGGGCTGGGAGAAAACCCGCAAAAACCCAGAAACTATATATAAAAAAAACAAACATAATAAGCCTCCCCGTCGAACATGTTCATTTCCAAGGCACCTATACGTGAGGCACTCTTTACAGTTTAACAGAATCTCACTCACAGGAGAAAGTAGCACTCTGATTGGTCAAGAAAGCTCCCTGGATTATAATGTTAGATTTGTATACTGTGATATCTGCAACTTGTCAATCAGGACAATCCTATAAATGGAATAACCTGATCATGTCACTCAGTTGCAGTCAAAGCAACTGACACCTTCAGAAGAACGTCAAAAAAAAAATATTCTGACTCAATTCAGCATATATTTGACATTAGTTTTGTATTTTTCCTACCCATTATTTATTTCTGAGGTCATGTAAATAAAAACAGGATCTTTGCCCTGTGCAAGTTCATAAGCTCTTGTTGCTTAATCCCAACCTGTTGTACTCTGCTGGTGACATCACAGTTATTACCTTGCTAACAGACTGTGACATCACAACAGTGTATTTTGACTTCAAAAGAGAAATTAACTGTATGTGCAGAAGAACTCTGAGGGAAAAAGAGTCTGTTTCCATGCAAAATTCTTCAGTAATAAATAACTATGAGGGGAATTCTATAGAGGATACGTGAAATACAAGCTGAATCATATCTAAATATTGTTTTCCAAAGTGTTCCCAGAGGCATCAGTAGCTTGTTAAATAAATTTGTACTAATGCTGAATATGCTGCCACAACTCCCCAGCATGTCAGTGAGCTGCACAGGTGCCAGCGGACTATAGGGGAGAGCTGGGACACTCACTGACTGAGCCTGATACAATTGGATTCTGCTGCCCCTCAATTGTTCTGTCTTTGAGAATGGGTCAAAAAAGAGTATCAGAGGCTGTCTTTCCCTCAAACGATAGGGGGTTTTAGGGGAGGCTATCAAAGATCATGTTGGAGATGCCACTGGCAGGAGGCCAGCAATTAGTTTATTACAGTACAGTGGATAGGGTTCTTCTACAGGGACTTTTTACAGAAAAATGTGCAAAATCCTAGTAGATACAGCACATAGCTGTGTACTTAGAGACCTAGGTTTGAATCCTGCCACTGCCACCACCACTACCACTTATCATGAACAAGTCAGTAAACCTGTCGGCATTCTCACTCTAATTAATTGCTGTGGTGTTTGAATCTCCCTGTGCACCCAATAGCAACAACATTCTATTTCCTCCTTCTTCTTGACTGGTTGTGGGAGGAGAAGTGAGAAGAGATTTGTGATGTTCTGTAAAGGAGGATAATGCCCTTTTTCTAGTTCAAAACAATAATGCCTAAGGGTAGTACAATATATACTCTTGAATGAGCGGAGGCATTAAGTTAAAGAGCTAGTGTACTGCCTGGAATTAATAATAATTTTCAGATGCTGCCAGCTATCACTTCCTATATCTGAAGTATTTTTTTTTATTTTCTGTTTGCTAATTAAAAGATTTTCCACTTGGCAGTACTGGGCTGATGTGTGGAGCAGCACTCTGTTCAGAGGCTAAAAAAGTCAGCTCTGTTCCTCCCACTACATCTTCAGAAATGTGACTAAACCCCTTAAGACACCACAATCATTGCAGTCTGACCAGTGACTTTCACAAGTTACCAATCAAAATGCGGGAAACTATGACATCACTAGTAACCAAGCGGGGCCAATCCCTGTTGCTTCACTTGAAAGAGAAAAATCTGGCAGTGGGAAGAGGTTCTCCTTAGTTACTAGTGATGTCAAAGTGTGGTCTTGGTGTTCGTGACATAGTGGGAGGACCAGAACTGACTTTTTTTAACCACCAGATAGAGTGCTGCTCCACACATCAGCCTAGTACTGCCAGACGGAAAGTATTCTAATTAGCAAACAGAAAAAAAAAAACCTTGGGATATAAGAAGTGATAGCTGCCTACGTCTGAATGTTATAATTAATTTTAGGCAGTTTCCAAGCAGTTGACTAGTTCTTTAAACTGAATTGTACCAGTGCATCTTTAAAGAAATGGGCAATTTAATTAGGCTGTAAAGCATGACAGGTTATGCCTTGTGCTGGGATAACAATATACCTTGGGTGGGTTCAAGCACGAGGCCAATGGCTGAGTTCACCCACCATATGATGGTGCTGTTATCCCAGCTCAAAATACACCCTGGAGTGCCTTATTATTATTATGACATGGGTTCATCGGGAACAGTAAAGAGATCATTTTGTTTAAAAAAAATCAAATTTAAGTAAGTTAAAGAAAATGAGAAAAACTTAAAAAAGGAAAAAAAAAACAGAAGAAAGTAGTCCTGTTGAGCCATGGTAATTTTGTTGTTTGGCCAGTAGATGATAGATGCTACATTTTTTTACATACATGTAAGTGAATTGAAGTTTACTGAAACAACTGTGCCAGCTTTTCCCAGTGCTTGTGTGTTGGGATATCAACCTTGTGTTACGAGTTCTTCCACCAATTAGGTTTCTGGATTTTTTATGCTCATTTCAAAATTGACATTATTATTCATTTTGTCTGGAAGGTATAAGAAATATATATACACAGTGGCCCAGATATTCAAACTGCGCCAGTTTGTGGCGTAAGCCTGTGCGCCGCTCAAAATTGTTGCGCAAGGATGTGGCCAGGGTGATATTCAATGGAGTTGCGCTATGGTGCAACTGCTTTGAATATTGCCCCCTTGCCACCCCCACTGTGCATGGCGCAGTGGAACTGCGCCAGCGCAAGTGGTCAGAGTGGAGCATTGAGATGCGGTGGCACAAGTTCCATTGCGCCATGCACAGCACCTGTGATATTCAAAGGGTGACATGCAAATGGGGCAATAATTTATGCAAGGTGCACTGGGGGCCATTTGCATCAGATTACGGCCCCATTTGCATGCCATTACCATGCAGGTGCGCCAATCCCTGATGACTTGCACCTGGTGCCCTGCCAGGCAGCAGCTGTCGGGACCGACGCCTCCTGTAGCCCGATCGCGGGATGTCCCGTAAGGGACAACAAATGTCTCCCATCCCTAGTGGTCTAGTGGACCGCGACTAGCATGCTCACGGGCATAACCGTAGTCCCCCCCATTAGCCCAATCACGGGCATCAGTATCCCCAAAGTCCAATATCCTGGTGGTCCAGTGGACTCAGCCGATCGCTGGCGCGATTCTCACCCCCAAGTCCGAAATCCTGGTGATCTAGTGGACCCCCACCCACCACAGAGCCCCACCACCCGCCCCCCGTCCAGCTGGTGGGCGGAAGCACCCCACCCGCCTGTCGCCGCCGCCACCAACTGACAGCTTGGTATGGCTGCCGCCCATTGGTTCAGAGCATGAGCCAATGGGCGGCAGCTCATACTATTGATAGTCCAGATATGTGAATGAATCATTCACATATCTGACTGTCTAGTATAGATGAGCTGCACGCCCATTGGCCCTGCCTGAACCAATGGGCATGCAGCCATCACCGAGCTGTCAGCTGGTGGGTGGTGGGGTGGCAGGTGGTGGGTGCTGCCATCTGCTGGCTGACAGGGGAAGTGGGTAGTGGCTCGTGGGTGGTGGGGTGGCCCACCAGATCACCAAGAATTTTGACTGGGGTGAGGAATGTCACCCACGATCGGTTTCCTGCGGGTCCACTGGACCACCAGGATATTGGACTTTGGGATACTGATGCCCATGATCGGGCTACTGGGGGTGTTGGCAGGTTGATTGGGGGACTATGTTGGCGCCCACAGTTGATCTAATGGGGGAATACTGTTATGCCCACGATCGGGCATGAGGGGTCACCACCAGGCAGGGGGAACAGCCGATGGCCACCCACAGGTGGCAGCTGCTGTGTTGCACCCACGCAGTCACCTGTGGGTGGCCTCGACTTGTTCCTTTTCATTTTCTTTTTGGCTCAGCTTTGTGTCGGCAAGAGGTAGGGTCGCACCTGCATAACTCTGCACAGCCGGGCTGAATATTGGGCTGTGCAGTTTGTCCATGGGCAGCCCCCTACCTGTGCCTGCATGCATTACTGATGCGCCCTGGTGCTGGCCAAGGGATTGTGTGCACTTTTCCCATAAAATATCCCACCGCACATCAGTGGGTCGTGCATGGCGCAGGTGTTGTGCCATGCACAACCCTTTTGAATATCTGGGCCGGTATATATATCTATATCAATTTCATAACAGTACATCATTAAACATTTCAACACTTAACAACGGTTTACAAAGATGCTTACATTAACTATAATGGGTAAGGGGTAGTAATGTATAAGCGGCAGGGGTTACTATCCAAGACCTTACACTACCTATGAGTACCAATCTTATTCATTTATTTAAAAGTTTAGCCAGGAAGTACATACTGAGCTGAAAACAACTCATTTCCAAATGTGTCCTGGGGGAGAGGGGAGTAGGAGATAGCTATCAATGAAAAAATAAAAGATAAGGTAAAATAGAATAATATAGTTTTACAAGCAGAATCATAAATATCGGCAGAATATTAAATGAAAGCATCTATAAAATAACACACACTGTAATACTGTATATACAGAAAGGAAAAACAGCAGAACAGTAAGAAGAGGGCAAGAGTAGAGAATGGAGAAAAAGAGGAAGGGTCATAAGAGTTGCAGGTAGTCTGACAAAAGTCAGAAAGAAGAGACTTTAGGGAGGAAGGAGAAGAGGCAGAAAGAATACAAATGGGAGGGAAGGACCAAAGTTTTGGAAAGCGGTAAAAAAAAAAGCGGATTGCCAACAACATATTTTCTAGAAGGAAAAGAGAGAGAGAATGGAAAGCATTGTTGCGAAGAGGGTAGGAGGAAGAAGGAGGAGGGGAAAGAAGGGAATTTTTTAAGGTAAGAGGAAAGAGTACCAAGCTAGAATTTGGATAAAAAAGAGACACAATGGGAAGGGCACCTAGCATCAAGAGATGTGAGGGAAAGAGCTCAGTAAAGAGAGCTGCGGTGAGTACGAGAGGGGCAATCTAAAGCAAAGTGGCAAAAAGAATGAAAAAGGGGGTCCATTCTGGCAAGGGAGGATTTAGGGGCACTACCGTAGACTAAATCACCGTAGTCAAAAATAAGAAGGATAATTTTTAGGACAATTTCTTGGTGGCCAGGGATCCTTCATTAGGTTACTACAGAGACAAAGTCAGGAGGGGCTCCAGCTGTACTGTTGCAGCACTAGCCCTCAAGCCATAGTCAAAACAAAACCCATTACAATTCTGCTCAGGTTGCCCAACCACTGCCAGTGGAGGGAAAGGCATAACCCCTTAGGAAAGAGACCTAGGGGTCATTGTCAGTGACTCCCTAAAACAATCAAACCAGTGTAACAAGCCCTACAGTAAGGTAAACAGGATGCTGGGGTGTATAGCAAGGGGTATTGACAGCAGAAGGAAGGAGGCATTACTATCTCTCTACAGATCACTTGTGAGACCCCACCTGGAGTATTGTCTCCAGTTCTGGAGGCCTCACCTAAGGAAAGATAAAGACAGAGTGGAGAAAGTGCATCACAGGGTGACCAAAATTATTCAGGTCCAGCAGGGCAGATCTTACGAAGATTGACTCAAGGCACTGAACATGTATTTGCTAGAGGGCAGATGAGAGAGGTGAGTATGATGGAGACCTTCAAGACAGGAATGAACAAGATAAACTGCGAGGAACAATTTATCATAAGTAGTGGATCAAGAACATGGGAGCATGAGTGGAAACTGATGGGGGGAGGTTCAAGTAGAAAGTGAGAAAGTTTTGTTTTACAAAAAGGGTGGTGAAGCCATGAAACAATCTCTCAGCTAGTGTGGTGGGCATCAAAACCACCGATGGTTTCAAGCACAGCTTGGACAGAGTGAATGAGCTAGTGGTTACTCAGGGTGGTTAGCGGCTAGGCAAGGAGCATGGGGGTGGGTAATGTGGGTTAGATGCCTGTATAGACAATAGGTCCCATGTCTGTTAGGATTTATGGGCAGATTGGATGGACCAGTAGTCTTTTTCTGCTATCATTGTCTATGTTTATCTGTTTCCATAACTTAGGGACATACCAGACAATGAAAAGAAAGTAGAACAAGGGGAAGGTACATGCAGTTTTTACATATCTCATTAGTCAAACCAGTAGCTAATTATAAGACATTACAGACATGAAGCAAAATTTCAAAAAGGTGATGATACCCAGCACCTGAGGATCTGCTTATCATGTAGTAATCGGTCTGAATGCACCTATTCTTTTAAAATGGTGTTCTACTTACAAGTAACTCATTTATGCATTTACCTTGGCAGCCTCTGGATTACTGTGTGTTATATTATATTCAGTGTTAAACAGTGTGTACAATTTCTCCGATTTCCTCACATAACCTTTCAGTGCCTTCCTCATACTGGGAATGGATTTCTCCATATGTGAAGCTTTTGGAATTTCATTTGCCATACTTTGTATGTAGGCATCTCTTGATATAACCAGTGTCTCAGAAGAATTTGTTTGACTACCACTGCAACCAGTGTGTTGTGATTTCTTTGGACACCTGTGAGCTATTCTGTACCCATACCTATAAGGTAAATTGATGCTGTAAAGGCTTTCTTTAGTTCTAATAGGGAGATCAAATTTATTTTTCAGGAGTTTTTCTGGTGTATAATACATGTTGCTTATAATCTTATGGTTCTGTAATTTTAGTCTCTATCAAACCATACATATTTATGGATGTTCTCCCACACTGTTTTCTTATCAAACTCCTCTGTCGTGTGGGAACTCTTTCCCAATAATTACACTTTGAACCCTGTGCATTTTATATTGCATTTTGGGGGGCTTAATAGAGTGATAATATGGCATGTCCTTGTCTTGCCAGAACTGCTAGCACTCTGTATTCTGTCCCATCTGAGAATTGCCAGGGTCTAGGGCCCAAAATGTTTGATAATGTGTGTGTTAGCTGCATGAAAGGGAATATCTGTATGTTTGTTAGGTTATTACTTATCTGGAAGGAACAAAAAGTGAGAGGTATACCTCCCAGTAATAAGTGCCCTACTGTGTTCAAGTTTGCTCGTGGGATAACATTTTAAGGACCAGGTCCTTGTCCTTTTTGAAGACTGGAGTTATTTCTGATCCGTTGATACTTGTCTGTCTGCGGTGATATCCCAGGAGTTTACATAATTACACTTTACTGTGCATTAATCATGTAGTTGGTGTCTGTGTCATTGTTTTCAATAAACTGATATATGTGATGTCAAGGAGGGCCGCTGTGTCTATGTGTATTGCTCTGCAAAGGTCTCATTGTATGTCCCACCACTGTGGGTAGCAGATGTTAGTTTAAGTCCCTATGATAGGGTTATTTTACACTAAGAATTTGCTGGCTTGTGCTGCCACATAATATAAGTACAATGCTCGGGAGTTGTAACTCCCCAAGCTGCTTAGGGGATGAGCATTGGTCTTACCACACCATAGAAATTCTGAGAGATGAAATTTGTGTAAACCATTTATTTTGGCAAAAATATATCTAGCATTGAAATGGAATATGGCAGGTGGGGCAACACATTCATTGTAAGTGTGGATATTCTGCTCCATAGAGTAAGAAGGCGCTTAACCCATCTGGCCAGGTTTGTTTCATGTCCTGCTTTATCTTTAGCATATTCATCTCTAACAAAGTCCTTAATGATCTGGTTACCTGTATTCTGAGATATTTAATGGTGTCATGTGACCAGATATCCCCCAACTACATTTCATCAACTACAAAGGTCCAGTGATTTAGAGTCATAGTGACTGTTTTGTTGATGTTTAGTTTATAACCTGACTCACAGCTAAACTGGTTGATTGTGTGATGTGCAACTGGAGTGGACTTTTAGGGTTGCTGCAAGTGTAACAGGATGTCATCAGCATATGTAGATATTGGATAGACTTTCCCCAATATTGATACCCTCAATTCTGCAGTTTTGTTTAAGATGGTTTGTTAGTGGCTCCAAATATAAGTCAGAAACATAGGGGGAAAAGGGGAAACCTTGCCTTATGCCACGAAGGAGAGGGATATGACTGAATAGTACCCCACTGCATGATATTATTGCTGATGGCTGTGTGTATAAGAGCTGGATCCACTTAATCATATTGGAAACCACATTTTCTTAGTGGGCTAGTAAGAAAATTCTATGAAACTCTGTCAGTGCTTTTTTGGTGTCCAGGGACATGCACACTATCAGTTCTGTGGAGTCCCTGAATGCAGAAATAGGCTTCATTCTCCCTTGAGCAAAGTCAAATTGTTCATGGCCTATCAGGGAATGACAGACTCTGTTTAGTCTGGTGGCTAATATTTTTGTAAGAAGCTTAACATCTAAACTCAGTAATGAGACTGATCTGTAATTGAAACTTGTGTATGATCTCTGTCAAGTTTTGATATTAATGTGATGTATGTTTCCTATAATTCTGGGTTTATCATGCTCTTTCTCCTTCATAGCATTGTATGTGTATTTCAATGCTGGTGCTAATTCATCTTTTAGTGCTTTATAAAAATGTGGTTTAACTCCATCAAGGATAGATGCTTTATCTGGTGTCAGTGTTTTGAACACCTCTATTACTTCTTTCTCTCTAATTGGAGCCCCCAAATCTTTTCCCCATTGTGGGTGGAGGGAGGGTAGATTTGCCTGTTCTTGGAATTGATTGGCTGGTTCCTCTATGTTATTTTGCCCCTGCAATTCTTCCTTAAAATAGCATGTTTTGAAGAACTGCTCCAACTCCTGAGCTATTTCTCTGGACTTTGTTAATTGGGCTTGTTGTTAGTAGCTATGATTAATTTAATTATTCTACTGGTTTCTTGCTGTTTTAACCAGAAGGTAACAAACCTGCCTGCTTTTTCTCCATGATCACCATAGGACATTTTAGAGTGGAATATGGCATGTTCTGCTCATTTCCTAACAAGTTTATGATATGGTTTGCTCAGTTGGATCCATTCATTTTCAGTGATCTTAGCAGAAGATTTTGATTTTTCTTCTTCTTTATTGAGGCCAGCCTAATAATTTCTCCCTGTATTGTGCACTTGCATGCTGAGCATAGAGTCTGTGTGTTTGTAACTATGTTTGTTCAATGTGAAAAACTGATTTGTGGCTTCCATAACTGTATGCCTGTTTAGTGTGAAACACTGTTTGGTTGCTACTTTTATTTTTTTTTAGGTTACAGTCATCCTGGAGAAGGCAATTGTTTATTCTTCAATATTTATCTGATTCCACTTTCTCTGCATGCTGTATAGACACAAGGACTGGGCCATGATCAGAAATCACCCAAGTCTGTATTTTGCATTGGCTTACACTGGGGATAAGCAAATTGCTCCTTGGGTGGAAGTCTGTTGTAGACTGTGTGTTATATGATGTTGAATAAAATGTATGCTCCCTTGTACTGGGGTGCAGTGTTTGCCATACGTTTACCGATCTTAAAGTATCTGCTACTTCTCTGCCTTAGTCTCAGCCCTCTCCAAGTATTGGCAAATCTGTTCACCCGATCGTTAAAGGTTACATTCCAATCTTCTGAAACAACCATGGGCAGGTATGTATATGCAGGGAAGATTTTTAGCACTTCTGTGAAGAATTCTGGGTCATCTTTATTAGGCTTGTATATGTTGCCTAGTATTATTTCTGTGGCTTCCATTAAACCTCTTATAAATATATTTACCATTCTCGACTGTGTGAAAGGTCAACATCCTGAAGGTGACAAATGTGGCAATCAGGATGGTCACTCCAGCTCTGTTTCTATGGTTCCCAGCTCCGGGAGTATATGAAACCCATTCTCTTCTAAAGAGAATGACCTGTGCTTTCTGAACATGCATTTCTTGAAAAAAAGGCAAAATGGGTGCCCAATGTTGTTGTTTAATTATCTGCATCTGTTTGTTAGGTGTACTCCCTCCCTTTATGTACTACCATATGTATTTCAGATCATTTAATGCCATATTTTATTCCAAATTTGCTCAAATGTCCCATGCACCTGTTTCCCTTTGATGGTGGATACTCTCTTTCATGATTGGGTCATAAACCTTTTAAGTTTGTTAAACTCTACATTGTCTTGTTTGTTTGTTTTATCCTTGCCATGGTAAAGGGCATACTGTGATTGTAACAGATTGCATACATGACATAAAATAAAAAATATATGACATACAATTTTGTTTATTATGTTGTTCTTATAGTTGAAAACTATACCTAAACCTGGTTGCACAACCTTGTTACCTGCAACTTGTGAACTGGATTTGCAACTGTCCCTCACAATTCCCCACCTGTGTGGCATGGGGCAGGTTAGGGGAAACCAGCAAAGATCTGATGTTCTCACTGTGCAGTTCTCAGTCAAGAAGCTTTAAGTGGGTAGCTCTCACAGCTCAGTGGTAGCCCCAATTATTGCATTTGCAAGATCGCTTTTAGTATCGCTACCTTGCCTCAGTTTAATTGTCCATTTGTGCGTTTCCTCACTCCTTTGTGCTCTGCTCCTACCATATCAACAGAACAGAGTGGAACTCAGTTCATAGGCTAGGTTCTTGTTCATTTGCAAGTGGGGGTTTAGTGTTTGACCTTCTTATGTTGGTTGGCAATGGCTATTATGCTCAGAGGATTACATTGTCCCTTGCAGGCAGTCAGTATACTCTGTAATGTGCTTACCCTTCCTGCACTGCCAGATTCCTCTCTTATCACATCCCCACTCAGGTTATTAAACTAAGTGTCATGTTATTGCAAGTTACTCTACTTCCACAACCTAGAGTCCAGTATTTGGTAACCTGTGGCAAATATTATTATTGAACGTCAGTTAAGTGGTACCTAGTTTGTTACTGTTCAGAAGTGATCAAGTGTCTCACATTTTGTGGTGTTGCCTTGCAGTGAAATGGTGACAATCCTTCCATGTTTTTCTTGTTTGGCAGCATTCAGATTTGCACCACTGGTGGCTACATATAATTGTTATGCTTTTACTCTGGATCATCCATCGAATGTAAGCAGTTTTAGTTTTGGCACAGCCTGCTCCACTGTGTGGTCACTTCTGTATCCCTGCAATGCTTCGGCTCATTTGCACATTCATGCTGACTGTCCATGATGGCCGCTCCTCTTCCTGATTGGTTGGTTGGTATGTTGGCTTGTTTTGGCCCCATGTTGGACTGACCTTATGCCTTTGCACAGTTCCATGCCATCCAGTTTCAGTGCTGTGCTTGTGGAGATTATGGAAATTGCATCCAGTTCACAGAGGTAGTTATGTATTTTCTTCAGGATTTTTGGCAGCAACTGTAGTCCTCAGATAGAAATCGCTATCTTGCCTTTTTGTTTTCTGTGTTGGCAGGTAGGAGAAAAAGTTCTTTATTGGGACTTAATGCCCCACTGCTGCAAGTTCAGTCTACTGATACTTGCCATTAAAGTGAACTTCCATATGGCCCTTTTAGAGTTTGTATTACGGTCAGTTAGTGTAAAGTTCCTTGATGATGAAACAGAATTGAGAAGAAGAGAGGGGAATTGAAGATTTTATCAGGCTCTGATCTGGGGTGCCAGCAACTTTCTGCTCAAAAGTAAGTATTGTGGGCTGGTTGGCACTGTCTCATAAACCCTTAGTGTTTTGCGCTTTTCTGGTTCTCCATCAATCTACTCCCCATCTTAAAGATATTTGGCAGGATGACTGGGAACTCTTTTTTGGCTTGTTCTGCCAAGTGAAATTCATGGGTCCCTGCAGCTGTGGTAATTAGTGGGGAGGGGGTGTAGCATACAAAGCATTATTTTGGATTAATGAAGCATATTTTTATCTCTTGCTAGACTAGTTGTTTGTCTTATACTGCTGGTGTCACATCACTGAAGATGTACAGTAACAATGAACTCCTTTCCACATTACTTGTTCTTTTTCTCTAGCGTTCTGTTGAATTTTTATTTTGTCTGGGAAACTGAGGCACTTAAGGATAATAGCCCTTGGTTTGTTGCCTCAGGGAAAACAGGGTTTCAGGAACCTGTGTGCCATTCAGTCTGGTAGTGGGTACCTTGGGGGGAGGCAGATAAAGCTGAAGCAGGGTTTGAATGAAGTTAAGCATATCGTTGCCTTTCTTTCCTTCTTGGATCCCCACCATAACAAGGCTGTTTCATTGCCTTCCCCTCTCCTGAACCTCTGTATGGTCATCCAGTTTTGCCAGTTTCTTTTTGAGATCTTTGATCTCTGCTTCATCTTTTGTTTGGTGATCTTCTGTGGAAGAGATGTGTGCCTCAGCGTCACCCAACCTCAAACTAAAGTTCTCTAAAGCTGGCTTAAATAACTTGATGTCCTCAATGACTCCAACCAGTATAATTTTTATAGATGCCAGTTCCACAAATAATTTGTCTAGCTGGTCAGAATTTTCCTCTTGGTCCAGTGGTGAGCCCAGTAATGGCCATATATTTGGCGGCTGATAGCATGGTGGTAGTGGGGGAGCTATTATCTTTGCTTTGGCAACAACCTTCACATTCTTCTCAGCCTTCTGCATTATGAATGTGATATCAAAACAATCCCTGAGGTTTACTGAGCATCTTAACCACTTTCAAACTCACGGTTGTGCAAAATGAAATTTAAAAAGCTGTGTATAAAAGCTGTAGGCTCTGGAGCCATGTTAAGGTTACATTCTCATTCAGTGCACATCATGTGACCCTGCCTCATTTTTTGCATTCACATTTCTTCCTCCCCTGTCTGTGCCACAGTATGCCAATGATAAACCTCATCAGCACACAAGTACTGCATTCCCCAACAATGGCTGCCGGCTTTCTGAAGTCTCAGGCTCACCATAATGGTATGATAATGTGCTACTGCAGAGTTGTAGGTAGGCCTGAAAATAAACCTTTTCTCATCAGAAAAGACTCTACAGTCTAAAATATGTGTCTGATTTTATTGGTAGATGCGACCCTGAAGAGTTTTCTGATTAAATCCTTCCCCCCGCGTAGGCTGTTAGTTGCACCCATCTTTCCTCCTACTGTTGGCCTTGGCCCTGCTATGATATGTTCCTGGAGTATAAAGTGGGCAAAGATGGGATATTCTGCAAAAATGTTGCAGATTCCTGACTTTTCATAGTGCAAAGTGGAAATTTGATAAGTCTCTTACCAGCTGAAGGCTTCACAAAGGGGTACTTCTTCACTAGCAAAGTGCCACTATGCTAAGTTGCTTTTTTGTTTTACAAATATAAAAATAAAAAAGTTAAAACCACCCCAACACTCTAGGTCCCCTTTGTCACCCTCCTACCCATTCCCTGACATACCCAATAAACTCCCTGACCCCACCTCATAACACCCAATCCCAGCCTTCCCCCTGAGTCCCAGCAAAGTAACCCATTTTACAAACTAAGACCATGGTGCTTGCACAGTCCACAGTACAATAAGAAAATACCTTCCCCCCAACCTGGTGGTAAATCCCACCCCACTTACCTCTCCCTAGCCTCACTCAGCAAGTGGCACACACCCTGCACCCTCTCTAGGCACTTGTCTCATGCTTTGCTCCATAACATCACACAGAAAGGATACAAATGGTCCCATTATGGGCAGCTTACAAAGTCCTTCCACCACTTCATCTGGCCATTGTCTAATGAATCAAACCATGCTTACTCTAGAGAAATTGTCTGATCAATTGATCTGATTTGGTGAACACAATGAAGGAAAGGTTTTAAAGTCCACCATTCTGAAGTTACAAGTCTTTGTGGCTGAGATTCACTATCTTCCCTGTCTCAACTGAGATGGTTATACAGTTAGGAGTCATTGCCTTCCACAGGTTCCTTGACATTTAAATTAAATTGGCCCCATCATCACTGCTGAAAACAAGGTCAGGGGTGGCCTCAAACATAGTCCCCTGTTGAACATGCTGTTCCATGATGCAGTTCTTGAAGTTGAACAGAACCTCTAATAGAGAGGAGGGGGCTAGCCCACTGTTGCAGCAGTAGTGCTACCACCTGCAGTGGTGAGGACCCTTGTTCAGGAGTGAAGATGTTGTGTCAGTGGGTCAGCCAAGGGGAAGTAGGATGAATGTCCCACGGACAGCTCTCCTCCTCTGGGGGGGAGGGTTGTGGCTCACTGACAAGCTAGTGACACCCAGTAGAGGCTTGATGTGCAACAGCCAGGGCCACTGTTCAGTGGGCAGGCATTGGTGGATGCCTGAAGGTTGGGTGAGGGACTGCACCCAACCTGCGCTGATATCATGGCATGTCCATGCCTCTGGAGAACCTACATGGAAAACCCCTAGATCAGCAGCACAATGACTACCCTGAACCTCCACCCTAATGACATCCTGGGCGCAAGCCCCTGCTGGGATCTCTGGTAGATCTTGGTCTCCCCCCCCCAAGGGAAAGCCCCACCACAGGGGAAAGCTGCGAGTCTCCATGGTCCAGGCAGCATGGGGGGATACCAAGTGTGAGATCCAGACACTGAGAGGGGGTTTATCCTCTGCCTGTACCAAGAACATAGGGAGAGTTAAAAAAATATAGATAAGAGGGAACTTTATGCCCATCTAGCCTGTCCAGTGATTGCTCAATGATACAGACCACCAAACCCTCCCTCTTTTAAGAAATGGCCTAACCTGTATTTAAAGATATTCAGATGTTCACTGCTAACTACCATGTAAACTGTTCAAAGATGAACCACCCTTTGAGTGAACCAATATTCTCTCTTTACAGTTCTAAAGTGTTTTGCCTGCAGCTGGGATGTATGCCCTCTTGTTTCCCTACTGAAAGTCCTTAGTTCTAAATCGAAACAATTTCTCATAGCCTCACATTTTAAAGCTTTATACACTGTGATAAGGTAATCTTCTCTTCTCTAATGAATACAATCACAGGCTACTTAATCTCTGTTCATATGACTGTTTATCCAAATCCTTAATTATTTTTGTAGCTTTGCTCTGGACCCTTTCTAGTTTATTGATGTCCCCCACATTTTGTGGTGATCAGAACTGGCCACAGTATTCCAAGTGTGGTCTCGCCAATGCCCTCTACATAGGCAACACCACATCTCTACCCCTACTCTTTATATACTTCCTAATGCATCCCATTATCTTGTTACATTTTGTGACAGCCTCATTATAATGTTTAGTAAATTTTAGATTATCTGTTATAGTTATTCCCAGACCCCTTTCACTTTCAGTGACTTTTAATATGGTATTCCATAGTCTGTGGTCTGATTAATATTTTTATGGCCTAAGTGCATTACCACACACTTATCTAGATTGAAATTCACTTTATACTTAATTAACCATTCATGCAGTTCATCCAGTTCAGCTTGCAATGACCTAACCTGCTCTACTGTATACACTATGTAGTCTAGCTTTGTGTCATCAGCAAATTTGGCAAGCCAACCACCCCTGTGTATTTTCATACTGGATACATAAATGTTAAACTAAGATGGTTCCAGCACCGACCCTTGCGGTATCCTACTAGTCATCTCTATTTTTATAGAATCTTGCCCATTCAGTCGCATCCTTTGTGATCCGTTACTCAGCAGAGATCTTATCCATGCTGTAATGTTGCTATTTGTTCCTACTTTTCCCAGACATTTAAATAGTTCAGCCTTCGGTGGCATGGTGTCAAATGCCTTTTTGAAATCCAGATAGACCACATTCACTGATTTTCCTTCATCCAATGCTAGACTCTTGCTTTTAAAAAAGCTAATTAAATTTCTCAGGCAAGACCTCCCTTTCCTAAAGCCATGTTGAATTTCATCCCATAGGTCATTAACAATCAGATGTCCATCCATTATGCCTCTTATAATAGTCTCTGTAGCTTTCCCCAAGACAGACATAAGGCTGTCCGAAATGTAATTTCCTTTATAGACCCTGCTCCCTTTCTTATGGATGGGGACAATAGCTGATCTCTACGCCTCTAGCATTCCATCTGTTTCCAGTAATTTATTAAAAAGCCAAGTAACTGGTCACTTCAGTATATGGGCTAACTCCTTTAGTAATCTTGGGTATCCCGTCTGGCCCCTGAGAATTGTTTGTATCTAAATTATTCAAAGCCTTATACACCATTTCTTCTGTAATCAATGGTGGAATTGCTTGATTTTCAGTTTCCACTGTATTCACCTCTGATGGCTGATATACAGACCCAAAAAACTTGTTTAGTATATTTGCTTGTTGTTATCTATCCTGTTATTACCTTCAATTAAAGGTCCCACCATTTTACACCCTCCTTTCTTTTTATTAACATATGCTCTAAACAATTTTGGATTACTTTTAATGTTCTTGGCAATATCCTCCTCTTTCTCCTTTTTTGCTTTTTCCTAAGTAAAGACTTTACACTGCTTGGCTACTAATAAGTAGTGTTCCCATAAATTTTGCCTCCCTGTTTCTTTTGCTGTCTTAAACAACCTCCTTTTTGACTAATTTGTTTCATGACTGTCTTGCTTAACCATAATAGTATCTTACTATTCTTGTTAAATTTGTTCTTTTGTGGTACAAATGCGCTTTCCAAATCCTTTATTTTGCTCTCTAGTATCTTCCATATATCAGTGACATTTTTGTTAATCATTTCCTCTTGCCATCTCCAGTTATCCAAATTTATCATCGTTGATTTAAAGTCTGCCCTTTTGTAACAGCGATATTTAGCTGTTATTTTATCCTTCATCTTATATTTCTCTATTGTAAAAGTTACCAGCTGGTGGTCATTATCACCTAATGGTTCCTGTGTTCTACAATGTTTAATATCATTGCCCAACAGCCCAAATCACTTAATACAACATCAGGAATGGTGTTGCCCCTAGCTGGTTCCCTAACATGCTGCTCTAAGTTAAGATTTAAAATATTTACAGCTAATCGATTACCCTGTGGGCTACCTCCATCACTATTCTCCCAGTTTATCCCTGGTAAATTTAAATCCCCAAATAGAATAATGCTTTTCTTATCCATGAAACATTCCAGATCTCTTAAAGGAGTTTCATCAGCCAATTCTAATTGCCCCATTGGTTTATAACAAATTCCCATTATAATATAGTCTTAATTGTTGGATCCTACCCTTATCCAAATAATCTTATTGTCATTAGCATCATCGTTCTTTATTATCTCTTCTGTCGGCAAGGAATTTTTAACAAAAAGTGCTGCTCCTTCCCCTCTTTTCCCTATTATGTCCCTCCTAATGTTAGCCCTCAAGATGCAAATTTATGATCAGAAAATTGTAATCCTAGAGGATCATCCCTGCATTTGAGTTGGCTTAGCTCTCATAATTTCACTGACTGGCTAAGCATTATGCTCCATGGAGGTATATGGGGCATGTAGCATACCCCCAAGGTGTTTCTTTTGCAATTTTACCCAAGCCTGACCCAAATGGGCCCCACTGGACTAAAATATTTGGCCTCCTTGGGCCCAGTAATCAAAAGTTTGCCCTGGAGCAATTCCTATTTTGTACACATAAACCAGGCTTTGCACTGATTTCCTATATTCAAAAGCCCAGTTTGTGCCTGGGTAAACTGTTGAGGAGGGCACAATGCAAATGGAGGGGCATGGACCTGAATATTGGTACAGTCTGATATTCAAAGTATTTGCACCATGCAAGGGTGTTTTGTGCAGTCCCCTGGTATAGCACAAATACTGCTGATGGAGACCATGACTTACTCCCGCGCAACCCTAACAGTTGGTGGAGGAGGTGCAATGCCCCCCCCGCACTGGTCCCAATCCACAAAAACAGTGTCCCTGGTGTCCAATGGTCCTTCCCCCCACCCAAACCCTCACCCTGTAAATGTCAATATATTCCCTGGTGTCCATTGATCCCTCCCCACCTGATCCCTCACCCAGTACATGCCAACA
This sequence comes from Neoceratodus forsteri, assembly GCA_016271365.2. Lineage (NCBI taxonomy): Eukaryota > Metazoa > Chordata > Ceratodontiformes > Ceratodontidae > Neoceratodus > Neoceratodus forsteri. The sequence continues at coordinate 1,393,975,179 of CM028129.1, read as the reverse complement.
TATTCCCTGGTGTCCAGTGGTCCCTCCCCCACCCAAACCCATACCTGATGGCCAATAGTTCAGTCTCTAGTGTCTAGTACATCCCCCCACCTGATACCCTGCCCAAGTACTAAAAGAATATTATCCCTGGTGTCCGGTGATTACTCTCCCTGTTCAGTCACTATCCCAGTACCAGTGACATTGATGCTAGTAATACCACTCCCCAAATAACACAGCCCTGGCCATGACTAGCTTTCCAGAACACCCAACCCATTTCTCATTGGTGTCTAGTGGTCCCCTTCCCTACCACAGCACCAACAACCCTGCCTGGTCTCTCTTACCTGACTATCGGTGCCATGGAGCTGACAAACTGTTAGTAATTTCCAGTAGAAGGAAGGGTTAAGAGGTCAGGTTAGTTGATATCTTGGAGGTGGAAGACTTGGTTTGCTGGAGAAGGCACTTAGCTTCACCTGAGCTCTTTTCTTCTAGGTTGCTTGTAAGGAACCTTACCAGAGCAAGGAAAAAGATTAAGGCTTCTTTTGGCTAGGCAGATTTACTGTGTGTTATTATTTTATTTTGTACTCACAGGGGTTGTTACTATTTGTTGATAACATTTTGCTTCTTTATTTTTCTCTGATTCAAATTGTTGTTGCTGAGTATACGTACTGCTGCATTATTACAGGGTATGCCTACAGGTTTGTGCTTACAGATTACTGCTGTAATCTTCTGATTCAAATTGGCTTTTGCAAGGTGTATCTTCTGTTACTGCTTTATTTTTCTCTGTAGCAAAGTGTTTTTACAGGGTTTATCTTCTGTGAAATTATTACAGGTTGTACTTTACAGATCTTACAGATTTATCTATCATTAGGCTAAGCTTTCAGAGCTACTGCATTTGTTGTTGGTTGATTGTTTCTGCTCTTACCTCCTTGTTTCTTTCGTCTGTGGTTCTTTTTCAGCAGGGGAAGGGCCTAGCCACCCACCCCATCCCCAACCCACCACTCTACACTCCTTTTATAGGGTAGCACAGTTGTGATATTTCCTGTAGCAAAGCAAGAAGGGGAGGATCAGAGGGGTATCCACACAGTGACATCACTTATAGAGGCACAAGTAATTTAACTTGTTATAATAAATTACACAAAAACAAACAAAACACAAAATCAAACTTTTTGCTTTCATTTTCCTCCTTCCAATTACTCTGACCAGGTTATAACTGCAGGTACTTCGGAAAACTTTTCAAAAGGGCAGTTATACAGGATTTAGGATACTGTTCTACATGCTGGGCCATTGGAGATCTAAGGGCTCAGCTCCAGGCAGCATGGGCAGAGATTGTGCACCACAAATCATGTATTCAGGAGGAAATATATTATAAGAACCACCCGCCATTTCCCCAACATCCAACAAAAGCACCTCGACCACAGAGGGTAGCTGGTCTGGGAGGTTGGCAGGTGAGTAGGAGGGGTAAATCAGGTGCCCCATCACTCGGTGCTCTCCAACGTATCACCACCATAAACCATATAAAAACTACAAACAGGTATCTGCCTCTATCTCTGAAATCAAACAAAGGGGCAGAGGACACTGCAGAGCAGGATACTGTAGCACAGGAGCCAGCACAACAAAACTCACCCAAAACAGGAACCAAAACAAGAAAAGCAAAAAGGAAATCCAAAACACTTCTGATCATAGGAGACTCCATGACTCGGGGAGTTGATACCTACCTCTAGCTGGGGGTAATGGTCAGATGTCTCCCAGGTACATCAGTGTGGAGAGACACTTTGATTTTTTTGATTTGATAGAATTTATTTTTATACAGGAATTACATTTGTTGGGACAAAGTCCCATTTTCAACAAAGTCCTGTAGTGCAAACAAAACAAACAATATAACAGTACACTACATAAAACATTTCATATAACAATTACTTAAAACAAGTACAAGTCAAGTTCAAGTCTTCCCACATTTTCTTCTTAAATGTTAGTAATCTGTCAATGGATTTCAATTTATGGGGCAAATTGTTCCAAAAATGTGCAACAGTATTCTTCAACATAATGTCACCAAATCTATTGTATGATCTGTTCAATGGAAGTTTATGACTAAAAGATCTAGTATGAATTTGCAGTTCACTATTACATTTGGTTGTGATATAGTCCAATAAACAGTGTTTTGATGACACTGACCTCATTGCTAAAATTGTGCTAGAAGCAGAAGAAAACATTGATGTCCTGGTACACATAGGGACTAACGATCTCTCCAGCTGGTCAGTTGTGAAGTCCACAGAATACTTGACCAGGCTGGGTGACAAACTGTCATCCATTTCATCTGGCATCTCCTTTTCTGAGATCCTGCCAGTCTGGGACAGGGGGGCAGATGGATGGAAGTTCAGAGAAGGGGAGATAGGGGAGCTAAACATGTGGCTCAAGGGCTGGTGCCAGGAAAAAGGACACACATTTGTAGGTAACTGGCAACAGTTTTAGCAGTGAAAATTCTTTAAATTTGATAGACTGCATCTGACTAAGGAGGGAGTCAGTGCATTGGGGCAGAAGTTTGACAGCTTTGCAGAATATTTAAACTAGCAAATGGGGAGAAGGGTGCAGCACACGATATGTCAAATGGGAAGAACATCCCTCCCCCCTCAGCTAGTGATCAAACAGGAGTTCAGCATGTTTGTAGTTTATTTGCATCACCATGTAAGGAAAAAGGTCTGGCTCCCACATATGACTTACAGGGGAAATGCCAGACCTCACCCAACAACTACCACACTGAAATCTGGCCAATGGAAAATCATGTACATAAATGCTCGCAGTCTGGGAACCAAATCCCAGACCTGCAGACACCAATGACAGAGGCTAAACTGGACATAGTAGCCATTAGCGAGACATGGTTCACCAGTAACCACACTTGGGAGACTTCAGTACCCGGCTATGTACTGCTCAGAAGAGACTGAGGTGCAAAAAGGGGGGAGGTAGAGTGGTCCTTTATGTCAATGAAAATATCAAAGCTACAGAAATTCAGAATACACATGAGGGGCCAGAAGAACTGTGGGTCACCCAGGAAACAGGAAAAGGGAGAGCCATACGAACTGGGGTTGTCTACAGGCCTCCAGACCAGGGGGAGGACATAGACACATTACTGTTAGAAGATATACAAAATATGACAGCTAAAGGGGTGGTTCTGATAATGGGAGACTTCAACATACCAGATACAGATTGGTCAATACCAGCAGGAACATCTGCCAGAACTAGACACATAGTGGATTCCCTGCAGGGGAGGGCCTCAAACAACTGGTAGAACAATCCACAAGAGACAGGGCTATCCTAGATCTAATACTGACTAACAGGGAAAGGATCACAGATCTCCAGGTAGAAGGTCACCTGGGAGCCAGTGACCATCACATGATATGCTTCAATTTGGCCACTAGAACTAAATCATCCCATTCCAAGGCAAAAATATGGGACTTCAGAAGAGCGGTCTTTGATAAGGTGGCCATCAGAGTTAAGCTAGCCCTGGTAAGAAGAAATACAGGTGAGAGGGTACAGACAAAGTGGGCAAGCATTAAGGATACAATACTTGAAGCAACATCCCATTGTGCTAAAGAGAAAAGCAAGATGAAAAGAAGAAGGAAACCAATTTTTCTCAAAAACAGCAGCAGAAAAGGTCAGAGCCAAAAGGCTGGCCTTCAGGAAATATAAGGGAACGCAGCGGGACGAAGATAGGAAGGCATACCAAACTTCCTTAAGGGAAGCAGGGAAGGCAGTAAGGCAGGCAAAGGCCCAAATCAAGGAAACTCTAGCACGAACAGTAAAAGAAGGTGACAAGACTTTCTATAGATACATTAGTGAAAGGAGAAAGTCTAGAAGGGGTATTGCTAAGATCAAAGGGGAAAGGGGGGACTGTGAGGAGGAGGACCAAGGAAAAGCATCTATCCTAAATAAATACTTCTGCTCAGTATTTACTGAGGAGAAGGTAGGGCAAGGCCCACAGCTCAGCACCATGGGCACAGGGAGGAGGGAGGTGTGCACTAGTCCCATCACAAAAGAAAGGGTCCTACAAGAGCTCACTAAACTCAGGGTGGATAAGGCAATGGGTCCTGATGGCATACATCCCAGGGTACTTAAGGAGCTAAGGATGGAACAAGCAAAGCCATTATCAGAACTGTTTAGTGAGTCTCTGAGCACAGGAGTGGTCCCAGAAGACTGGAGAGAGCCCATGTGATCCTGCTCCATAAGAGTGGTAGCAGGGAGGAGGCAGGGAACTACAGACCAGTCAGTCTTACCTCAGTAGTGGGGAAGATTATGGAGTCACTCTTTAAGGAAAGGATAGTGCAATACCTGGAATCCATAAGAGCACAGGATCCAAGACAGCTTGGGTTTACAACAGAAAGGTCCTGTCAAACTAATCTCCTAGATTTCTTTGACTGGGTAACCAGAGTGGTGGACCAAGGGGGAGCAGCTGTTGTCACCTACCTTGACTTCAGCAAAGCTTTCGATACTGTTCCACATAGACAATTGATTAATAAGCTGGGTAGGCTCGGGGAGGGTCAGAAGTTGGTCAACTGGGTGGCAAACTGGTTGACGGGCAGAAAACAGAGAGTGGTGGTAAACAGTATACAGTCAGAAGAGATATGCAAGTCACAAGTGGGGTATCTTGGGATCAGTCCTGGGGCCAGTCCTCTTCAATATCTTCATCAGTGACATTGCAGATGGACTGGAGGGTAAGGTTTTGTCTGTTTGCAGATGACACCAAGATCTGCAACAGAGTAGATGATCCAGATGGGGTGGGCAGAATGAGAAGAGATCTGGATAAACTGGCAAAATGATTGGAAGAGTGGCAAATAGGGTTTAACACAAAGAAGTGCAAGATTATGCACATAGGGAAGAGAAACCCTGAAGCCACCTATAGGTTGGGAGGGGAGTTGCTGGCAATCACATGGGAAGAAAGAGACTTGGGCATCATCATCACAGATGACCTGAAATCATCCAAGCAGACCACTAAAGCAGTAGGTAAAGCTAGAGGGATGTTGGGGTGTATTAGTAGGGGTATCACAATTCGTAAGAGGGAGGTAATAATCCCACTTTACAAGACACTGGTTAGGCTCCATCTGGAGAACTGTGTGCAGTACTGGGGACTACACCTGCACAAGGACATTACTAAAATAGAGGCAGTCCAGAGAAGGACAATCAAAATGATGCAGGGACTGCATCAGAAAACATATGTGTGCCGGCCTGGTGGCGCTGAGGGTTGAGGCGCTGGACGCCACACCTCGCGCCACGCCGGCGACCTGTGTTCAGGAACGGGCACGGGTTGCCGGGGGTTGGCAGGGCGGAGATGGATTGAGCATCCGGAGGACTGCTCTCCATCTCCGGGGTGGGGGGATTCAGTCGGCCGGTGCTTGTCTGACCCATAGCGGAGGCTGGGGATCAGCAGCCGCATGTACGTAAGACAGGAGGTGGGGGCCGTGACAGGCGCTTGACCAGTGCGCTCATGGGAGCGTGCGCGCACTCAGTCGCTGGCGTCATTGCACGCCACGTCCCGTCAGGAGAAAATCAAGAAAATGGGTGTCCGGCTGCACGGTGTCATTCCCCAGTGCCATTCCTGGAGGACGCCTCCCTGGCATGGATCCGTTGTGGTGGGTTGAGTCGCTCCTCACCACCCTGCCGCGAAGGGTAAGTCGCGGGATGCAGAAGGGAGGGGGTCTCATGTCCGAGGATGGCACCGGGGAACGACGGTGAAGGGGGGTTGTAGCGGAGCTCTGAGGAGGAAAATAAAACCAAAAAAAAAAAAAGAAAACATATGAGGACAGATTAATGGAGCTCAATATGTATACCCTAGAGCAAAGGAGGGAGAGAGTTGATAAGATTGAAACATCCAAACATCTTAAGGGCATTAACAAGGTGAAAGAGTCTAACATGTTTCAATATAAGAAAAATAGCAGGACAAGAGGACACAACATGAGATTAGAGGTAGGCCGATTAAGGGGGAAACTGAGAAAGTTCCTTTTCACAGAAAGGGTGGTGGATGCATGGAACAGCCTACCTCAGGAAGGGGTGAATATGAATACAGTGCAGGGCTTCAAACAGGCATGGGATAGCTTAAGGGAGCAATAAAAGATGAGTATCACTAGATAGGCCATTGACAGAGTACAGGCCTATGGCACATTCATAAGGCAGAAAATATGGGCAGACTGAATGGGCCTTGTGGTCCTTATCTGCCGTCAACTTTAATGTTTCTATGTTTCTATGGTGCAGTGATAGCAATCGACACAGCCCTCCATACACACCCTCATCTGCCCACTGTCTGACAGAAGCAGGAAGCACGTTGCTTGTTTATAGGGCTAGTGCCCTATAAATAAGCAGCATGCACCCTGCTTCTGTCAGATGGTGGGGGCTGAGGTGGTGTGTGGATGGTTGTGTGGCTCACTGTAGCTGCACAATAGCACTGATAGTCAGGCAAAGGAGATGGGGGGTGGGTTGTTGGCACTGCAGGAGGAAGGCAGGCCACTAGACACCAACAGGGAATGGGCTGGGGAAGGTTCAGGGGACCAGTATTTGGGGCTGAGGCCGGAGCTGTGTTGTTTGGGGGGCATGAGTTGCACCAATGTCATGGTATGGGGATGAGAATCAGAAGGGGGAGTGACCACTGGACACCAGAAAGAATATTCTTTTAGTACTTGGGCAGGGCATCTGGTGGGAGAAGCACTAGACACCAGGGACTGAACTATTGACCATCGGGCATGGGTGTGAGTGGAGAGAGGGACCACTGGACACAAGGGAATATGTTAACATTTACCAGGTGAAGGATCAGGTCGGGGGAGGGATCACTGGACGCCAGGAAGGGGTTATGTTGGTATGGGACAGGGGATCAAGGGGGGGCACTGAACACCAGAGAATTGTTTTGAAATTACAGGGATGACATCAGAGGGTGGGAGGGGACCACTAACACCAGGAAATTGAATAGGAAATACGGGGATGGCATCGGAGGGAGGGGGCACCGCTAGCATCAGGGAATGCTGCATACTTTACTCGTGTGGGATTGGAGAGGGAGAACCACTAGCACCAGAGATAGCTACTCCCCTGGGTCTGGGCAACAGGAGGGTAGCACCACGTAAACATGCCTGGCTACCCATGCAAATGATCCCATAATGTGCATGCAAATGGCCCCTTAGCACCTTGCATGCCCAATGGACTAATACACATGGGTTCTTTGAATATAGCACATTACACTCCAGCGCTATCCATTGTGGCACCATACTTCTGGAGCCATGTCAGGGCAGTGTTAAGTGGCTTAACGCTGGGCTGACATGGCCATACATTCAGTTGAATAGCACCGCTGCACTATTCCACTGAATATAGCATCTTTGGGCACCCAGGCAATTGCAAGGCGGAGTGCACATTTTTGCACTCCGCTTTGCACTATTTTGAATATTGGGCCCCTAATGTCCTCCCTCTCTTATAAAACCTTTTCCTGTCAGGTATGTCTATTTGGAAATGTATGTCTTGCTCCCCAACAGGACTTTAAGGGGCCACTAGGTCTTGGCCCTAAGTATCCAGCGCAACTGGGCAAACAACTGTATGGTTATACAGTGCAGTAGCTCTACTGACAGAGGTAGGTGTTCTGTATCCTGTCCACTGTTCCTTTCCTCCTCCTTTGTTCACATTTGCTGCTTTGTACATTATTTGAACATAATAGTTAACAGTTTTCTTTACAAAGACAGAGACTGTAAGACTCTTTGGTAGCACTGCTAAAAGGATCTTTGTTCATTTCAGTCACTCCAGCACATCAGTTACAGTATTTGGTAAAATGCAGAAGGAACACTAGTTACCTCCACACAGTCCCATCCAATATGTCTTTACCAGGTAGAATTCCAACTTTCTTATGTCCTAGAAGCTGCTGGAATAAAAGAAATCTGTCAGGCAGTACCACTTGGGAAATAGAATTGGTGACACAGATGTTTACATTAATCCACGCCAGTGGGCCATGTTAGAGCTCATTTTAATCCTCCAGCCATTTGTGAAAATTACCAGAGTTGAGGGCAAAAACAGCAACTCTGAGCGAGAGTATACATATAATAAATATATTAAAATTCCATTTGAATCTTATTAGGGACAAGTTGAAGAACCAGGACAAATCCATCCCTCATGCTGCTACTGCTGACTCTAACAGAATTCACCTAAAATAAAAGAAGATATATACAAAAAAGTGATCAAAAAAATAGACAGAGATGAAAAAAATTGGTAAAATACTTGAGGCTGACCACAACATTAATGTAACAATCTTGGACTCACACTGCAATTTAAAACAACAGTTGAATGATGAGGACACTTTGTGATAAATAGGTGACAAATAATAGAGGCAGTGCAGGCCATCCTGTTCAGTACAGAATCAAACTCAAAATCTTCACAGTGCATACCTCTCAACTGTCACACATTATGAGGTACGTCACTCATTTTGCCTATCAGAAACACTTTTTCAGTCATGGGCAACGTGATATTCCACATTCCCCACTGAGACTTTAAAGCAGAAATTCATAATAGTCTGTTATGCTCAGTTATCAAAAAATCTTATGAACATTAGTGCACTGATAGCTATAGATTTCTGAGCTTGCAGTGCCATGTTAGATAATATGTCACACATTTTGCTTATTTGTCACACATCGTGTCACACATTTTGGTGAAGAAAGGTTGAGAGGTATGTCACAGTGCAGCACAGTATCAGGCAGCCCCTCCTCTGGTGTTCTATTTTTCTGACCATCTCCTTCTTCTGCCACTGCTGCAGTATTACCACCATCAAAAGGAAGCACTGTTAATTTGTTCTCCTATTTTCTTCAGCCTAGGTGATTTCAGTGTACCCAGGTAAGAATGACTTTTGTGGGGTCATTTTGACAGTTTTGGACTACATTGAGGTGGCATGGGGTCATCTTGTCATACATAACAACAGCACAGCAATGTACCGCACTGTAAATACAGTGGATACATTGCTGGCCCTGAAACACAATGCTGACAGGAATGTTGGCGCAAAACGCAACTGACTTGAGTATTTTCTGCAGTGGATGTTACGGGGGGGCTGCGTTCTCCAACTCCCCCGTTATTATAATTAACTCTAGGGGAGGGTTCAACATGGGGGGTATGGAGAAACACCAGTGGGGGGCACAAATAACAATACCACACAATGCGGTCTGCAAAAGTCTGGGACCAGGATTTGAGTTTCGGTCCACAGATGCAAAGTTGCCCTGCACTGCCACTGCTTATCCCTCTGAGCCACTGCGCTGCTGGGTGGACCACCTCCCCAGCAAAGGTCTTCACCTCTGCATCATTCCTCCCTTCCAGCCATCCGCAACAGGGTACAAAAAAATGCTTGTGTTGCATTTCTGCCTTGTGCGGTTTTGTACCCTGTTGCTACACTTCCCAGAGCTGTGTGATTTTTACTATGCTGTTCCTCATACAGCAAACAGCATACCCATTGAGAAACCTGGGACTTTGTCTTGCCCTCCCCAGAAGCTGTTTGGAACTTCACCTTTAAGGTTTATGGACCATTTGGTTGATATTGGCATTTAATATACTTAGAAATCTGGCAGTTTCAGACAAAGCCAGGAAAAGTTTCTAAAATGTTTATTATAAAATGTATATTACTGTGATGTATAAGCATCATTGGGGCTGTGTTTTTTCCTGAATACTACCCTTTTTAAAGTTTGGACCTTTTCCAAATGTGATTTATCAGTTTGCATTATACTATTCTGACTGCTGAATGTGATGCCATTTGGTACTGATGAGAATCATTGTGATGTTTTTACAGCACCGACAGTTTAATATTTTAGCTAATTATTTATTGTCTGAGGGTTATTGTCAATTAATCACATAGCACAGGTGGTGCACAAATATGATAGTGTATGGTATTTTTCTTCCCCCTTTGCATGAATGGATACTTTAAACTATAATGACAAGACTTTGTGGGATCTAAACTATGCTGCTCCTGGGCTCACCTTGCAATTAACTTTTCATACAAATTCTGGTTTACTACACTAATAACCCCGGATGTATCGATAGCAATAGATGGTTACGATGTGTATATTAAGAGGAGTGGTGCCCTCAGAGAGCGTAATTATCATTATGTAATGTCTTTGCTTGAAATTTCAAACTATACAGTATATTTGTTTCCTAAAATAATAAACATAAAGTGAAAAAAAGGAAACCCTGTTCAATAACCACACAGTCCAGCTTCAGGTTTCTGGAGCCACTTGCAAAATGCTATTATAAGTTCTTTAGTCACTTCTTCAAGCTCCACCTCAGCACAGATCAACTTTGAGATATTCCTGGCAAACACTGATTGAAATTCTTATATTCTACCCCAAACAATGTGACCTATCATAGTGCAAAGTGCAATAATGTGCAACAATTGTCCTTCAAATAGTATCGATTTTGAATTATTGTTCGGTTTTAGCTAGTAATGTTATTACTGACACATGATTCAGTTTGTCACCAGAAAATGCTGAAAGTCAACATTCCCCTCTTTGACTTCAAATGATTCCTGAATGAAGGTAATACGTACTTTGGGGCCCTAGCTACAAAAACATTTTTTTCCATGGTGACTATGGCAAAAATCTTGTGGATCAGTCCCTTAGAAAATAAAGCTTGATCAGTGGAAAGTAAGGTCAGGCCAGGACTACGATGAATGAACAGAATGAGCACAGAAACAAAATAACACTAGCGGGTCCAGAATCAAAAGCATATTTTGCCAACAGCAGCTTCCTTTCACGTTCCAAACTTTGATAATACTGTACAGAATAGGCAAAGTGTGGCATGGTAGCAAAACAGACAGACAGTCAGTCTGGCAGTCAAGTTAAATGCTCTCAATTGAGGGTATTTTTATTGCAAGCATACCTCTCAACCTCCTGCCTCATAAATCAGGGACAAGGCTTGAAAAAATCAGAGACAAAGGACCAAAATAAGGGACACATCTTCCAAACTGTTGCTATCCACTCAGGAAACTGGTAGAATAAGGGGCTTAGTGTAAAATGACATTTCTAAATTAGAGCAAGTCTGTAACTTTAATGTTTGACATTAATTTGTGCTTACAATCCCCACCGTTTAGTCACAGAAACACAAATTTGAGGAGGAACAGAGTAAAATGTTAAGGTAAAATCAGGGCTATCCCTGAAAATCAGGGACAGTTGAGAAGTATGATTGCAAGTGGTACATAAAATGTGATTAGCATACCAGATTAATATGTTGTTATTTTGCATTATGGTAAACAGAGAGATCAGCACCACTTCTTCATGTGACAATCTTTTGGCTTTTTCTAGTAGAAGAAGTCTGACTAGAGCACATCCCCTAAGACATAGATTGTTCCTGACTCAGTCTGTTTCCCTTCAAGTCATGTCAGTCACAAGGCTACCGTCATTGTACTGTAGAAGCTGGATCTTACTCTCTCGAATGTCAGGAACAACTAAACACAGCTTTCTGCCACAATCTCCCAAGCTATGTCCTTTATTTTATATCCCTCTCAGTGTCACATGACTGGATGGTCACATAATCTTAATCATAATTTACTGCATTTCTTTAAACAGGTGATGAAAATGTAAGGCTAAGGCCCATATTATTCTATACAGGTAAGTAACTGGGTGGCTTCTATAGAGTTGTTTAAAGAAGACATAAAACAAAGAAATAACCTTACTACTGTAACGAATGTACTCTTTTCTAGCTGCACCCATGGCCCCACCTCCTGTCTTACAGAGCTCTAAGAGAAGGCAGCTCAGGGCTGGATGCTGATAAGTATTTTTTCAGATAAAGCCTTTCTAGGTCCTTTATGCCTGTTTTACCCTTCAGGTTTTTCAATGCAAGTTTAGTTTTAGGTATCTACCAATATTCATAGCAGTTCTAATGACTATCTTAAACAAAACTTGCGCTTTATGTAAGATAAAAAAAGACCACTATGGTTCTTGAGGGAAGTGGCTGAAAAGGTAAAGGCTAAAATGGTAGCTTTCAGGAGGTATAAAAAGATGAAGAGGGAAGAGGAATGAAAGGCATATCAGGAGAAGCTGAGGGAGGCAGGGAAAGTGGTGAACAGCGCAAAGGTGCAAACTGAGGAAAAAATAGCCCATGGGGCAATGAAAGGGGACAAGATATTTTAAAGTACATAAGTGAAAAGAGGAAGACTAGGGGAGGGACTGTGAAATTAAGAAGGGCAGGTGGGGCTACGCAGAGGAAGATCAGGAAAAGCAGATACCCTGAACAAATACTTTTGTTCAGACTTTATAATGGAAGGGAAAGGAGATGGGACACATAAAAGCAACAGGGGCACTGGAGAGCTGAAGGTAGACTCAAGTCCCTTTACAGAAGAAAGAGTCCTGAAAAGACTTGCAAATCTGAAAGTGGACAAAGCTATGGGGCCAGAAGGGATACACCCTGAAGGGTACTGAGGGAGCTCAGGGAGGAATTGGCTGCACCTCTGACAGTCCTTTTTAACAACTCACTAGAAACAGGGGTAGTTCCAGATGACTGGAGGTGGGCAGATGTAATCCTACTTCAGAAAAGAGGTAGCAAGGAGGAGACTGACAGCTATGGGCTAGTCAGCCTGACATCTGTGATGGGGGTGCTAATGGAGTCACTTCTAAATGAAAGGATTATGGACTGTCTTGAATCCAGTGGGTTACAAGATCCAAGGCAACACAGTTTTACAGAAAGAGGGGAATCTGAGAGATTTCTTTGGCTGGAATGCCAAGGCAGTATTTATTTTATCTATTTATTTCGTTTATTTAGGTTTTGTTTACCAGGTAAGTGCGCTAGCCATATCAATGCCTATTTTTAGGCACAACCCGGGAGGTTACAAAACAACAATACAAGAAAGACATTCCAAATACAGGTACAATAAAAGTCATTTACAGCATTTTACAAGCAGGTTGCAAAAAGTTAGGTAACATGGAGTCATACACAAATACAGGTACAGCAAAAGTAATTTACAATGGGTACATGACAATTCACTCCTATGATTTCATTCCGCGAAAAATCACTCCCGACTATACGCACCCGCGACAATTCATTCCTTTGACATTATCCATGTATGACAATTCGCTCCCGCTCCCACATCCTAGCGCTAACATACCACATTCTAAAATCAACTAAGGTGCACAGTCTCCTTATAACTAATTATAGCTACTGCATTTTTAAGCAGTTTGCATAACAAAATTGTAGGGCATTCAAGCGAAACAAACTGAGCCAATATATGAGCCTCCTAATATAGTTACCGACCACAAAAGTAATTTCAGCTAGCATCCTGGGTAACCATAGGTTTAAAAAGACGATACAGCTTTCCCCCGAATCCACTACATCAGTTTTTGCAGTGACAGGCCGCTTCATAGTGTCATAGCGTTCAATGATTACAAAATTTGTCTGAATTGCCTGTAATGAGCCCCATATTTATATTGATGGGCTGTGATCAATGCTGCAAGCAGCGAAGGAAGGCACAGGGGATATTTGTAAATAGTTATGTGGTCAATTAACATGCACTGGGGAAAGTAAGTTCAGAAGTGAAGTGACGAGGATAGGTCTCACATCACTGTTTGATTAACAGATTAATGCGGGAGCGGGAGCGAATTGTCGTAGGTGGAAGGTGTCATAGGAAAGAAATGACGCGGGAGTGTATAGTCGGGAGCGAAATGACGTGGTATGAAATCACGGGAGCGAATTGTCGTGTTCCCATTTACAACAGTTTACAAGCAGGTTGCAAAAAATTGGCTAGCATGGAGCGTATAATAACTAAATTGCACCACAGTTTGCTTTGAGGAAGAAAAGACACACAGAATAACCATTTTCAGTACTAATAAGGGAATTGAGAAGTTAATTTTGTGGGGGATACTAGAAGAGGAGAAGTGCATTGCTTATAGGGAGGCAGATCAGAAGGGAGGGATAAGGCTGGGATGATATGAACTAGGGAGGTTTGAAACATAAGCATTTGTGGGAAGTTTCAAGATAAGTACATAGCCCTTTTTTGAAAAATGCATGGGATGTTGATTGGCACAAGGTTGGTGGAAGGGAGTAACAGTATTTGGGGGCATGGCAGGTGAAAGCACTAGCACCTTTTGTGGTGCAGTGTCTGGGGATGAACACAGGGGCCTGTTCAGTGGAACACAATCCATAGCATGGAGTAAGGTTTTGAAAAAGGCTTGCCATGGATTTGGGTGTTTGTAGATGGACCATATTGTCAATGATAGTGCCATAAGCATGTAACCTTAGATCAGGGGAAGGAAGCCAACCCAGGTCAGAATAGAGGAGACAGTGGTGTTTCAGCTGATGTGAGGAGGAAGCATAGCGACAGATGTTGTTATGAGTAACATCCCGGTTCCTAAGGGTCGATTTGCATGCAGACGCATATGTTGCAGCACCATAGGTAAGTGATGGTAGGAGTATGCCACAGGCAATGGGAAGCCTTGCTGAGGGAGTGATCATATAGCTGGTTTGGTAGAATATTTCAAGTTTGGCACGTACCAGTTTGCAAGTCAGATTGATGTGTGAGTCGAAATTTAATGATGGAGCAAGGGTAACGACCAGATATTTAATGAAGTTACTACCCCAACTGCTGAGCCATTTAAGAAGGTGACTTTAAATTTTGGATGGGCATGCTTGAGCTTTGCATTTGATCCAAAGAGCATAGCTTGGGTTTTAGACTCATTTAGTACAAGTTTGTGGTTTAAAAGCCACTTTTGTATTAGTTGGAAGTCAAGAGAGAGTTGTTTGTTTATGTCGTCAATGCTTTTTGCACTAGTACACAGCACAATGTTATCCTCATATAGCAGGGAGGCTGTCCTGTGGAGGTCAACAGAGATGTTATTTATGAAGAGAGAAAAGCAAGGGCCCAAGGATGGAGCCTTGTGGCACCCCAATATTTATAATGGTTTTGTCTTAGAGGGTAGAGTTGTATTTCACAATTTGAGACCTATCAGTTAGGTAGTTCCTGAACCATCTAACAACGTTAGTTGAGAAACCTAGTGATCCCATGGTGGCCAGAAGGATGGAGTGATCAACTAGGTCAAACGCCTTAGTCATGTCAATGAAAACTGCACCGGTGAGAAGACCAGAGTCCATAGCCATTTAAGTTTCTGACGTGAATTTGAGGAGGGCAGTAGTGGTGCTATGGCCTTTGCAAAACCTATGCTGGGCATTGGTGGGTAGGTCATGCTTCTGTAAGTAGTCAATTGTCTGGGCAGCTACAAGCTTCTCAAGAATCTTATTAAGGACAGACAGGGTGGCATTGGGCCAATAGATCAGGATGGGGCGATGGATGTGGCCTACGTAGATTGCAGTAAGGCTTTCAACACCGTTCCACATAGAAAGCTAATGAGGAAACCAGACAGCTTGGAGGTGGGTCCAAAGGTGGTAAACTGAGTAACACATTGGTTATGTTATAGACAATAGAGAGTGGTGGTAAATGGATTTCACTCTGGGGAAGGAAGGGTCACCAGTGGGGTACCACAGGGCTTAGTACTGGGACCAGTCCTCTTTAATGTCTTTATAAGTTACATTGCAGATGAGCTAGAAGGGAAGATCTGCCTCTTTGTGGATAACAACAAAATCTGTACTAAGGTATATACTCCAGAGAGGGTGAAAAGAATGTGCAGAGACTTGAGAAAACTCGAATAGTGGTCAAGAGCATGACAGCTGGATTTTAATGTGAAAAAGTGCAGAATTCTTTACTTAGGGTACAGAATCCCAGAGGCAGAGTACAATATGGGAGAGGAGGTAATGACAGTCACTAAACAGGAAAGGGACCTATGGGTAGTCATGTCTGATGATCTCAAGGTGGTGAGGTAGTGTGACAAGTTGGTGGGATGTTGGGGTGCACAGAGAAGCGTATCAGCAGCAGAAGGAGGGAGGTAATGTTGCCACTGTATAGATCACTGGTGAGACCCCACCTTGAGTACTGTGTGTAGTTCTGGTGACCACATCTCAGGAAGGACATAAATGGAATTGAAGCAGTCTAGATGAAGGCAACTAAAATGTTGCAGGGTCTGCATCAGAAGCCCAATGAGGAGAGTGAAGGACATTTATTTAGCTTTTGTTGACCGGGTAAGTGCGCTAGACAAATCCTGCCTATTTTCAGGCACGCACCGGGGAGGGGATAGATGAATGCCAACTGACCTTGAACCAGATTAAGCTGTTGGTGGTATTTTAGTGAATGAGGGAAATTTGCCAGGACACCGGGAAATTCCTACTTCTTTCGATAAGTGCCATGGGATCTTTAACATCCACCTGAACTACCACCAATCCAGGCAGATGGGACCTCGATTTTAACGCCTCATCCTAAAGACGGCACCTCAGAAATGCAGCACCCCTCTCATGCTGCATTACAGTGTCAGTACTGGGATATTAACCCATGTGCCAGATGTGGGAACTGAACCCACAGCCCTCTGATCTCCCAGCTTCAGAGGTGAGTGTGCTACCTACTGAGCCACTGACACTGCTCAGACATCAATATGCTATGACATCAATATGTACAGTCTGGAAGACAGAAGAGGGGCTATGATAGGCACCTACAAATACTTCACAGGGGTAAATAAGGTACAGGAGGGGAGTATTTTTCAGAGTAAAAGATGCACAAGAACAAGGGGATGCAATGAAGCTGGAAGAGGGGTAAATTCAAGAGAGAGAGAGATGTGAGGAAGTACTTCTTCACTGAAAGAGATTGAACAGGCTTCTAGTGGAGGTAGTGGGGATGAAAACAGTAGTGAGCTTCAACCGTGCATGGGATAGGCACAAGGGAATCTTAGTAGGAAGCAAGAAGGGGCTGGAGATCAAGTAGGATCTGCATTGATGGTATAGGCAGGGAAAAAATAGGCAGACTGGGTAGGCCAAGTGGTTCTCACCTGGCATAAAATTCTATGCTTCTCTGAGAAAGAGGGGCAGTGTACAGTATGTGCTTGAGGGCTATATGCAACTTTATACAAATGTAATGTCTATAGAAAGCTGACATTAATAAAGCATATGGCTTTCTCCTTCAGACAGCTTTTTCCAGTTCCATGTGATGATAGCGATCGAAAAAAAGTGATCGCTATCATCGCAAGTGTCTATCACTGAAAAGCATTTCGGCGATATACATTTCTCAGTGAATGAACTTCGGTGCATTAAAGTGTTTTTGTGGGGTCTGTGCCTCAATCCCCATATGGGGCTTCACTCAACCCCACCTTTCTAAGGATTCTCAACTCCAGGGAGGTGCAACACATGAGTGGCGAAATTCGTTAAAATAAAAAAATAAATGCACAGCCGCAAGCAGCAGCAAAACTACTACCCCCAGTGAGTCCCAAACCCAGTGCCTACTGCACTGTAGCCAGTCCCCTCACCACCACTCCACAGGGCTGGCTCGGTTGCAGCAGGCTCAGCTAGCCTCTTAACCCTCCCTCCTATCCCTCCTGTACAGCACCCCATCCCTCCCCTTCCAGCCGCTCTGTAAGTTATTCCTTCGCTACCCTTGCAGGGTAGCAGATCGTGAAAGCGCTACAAATGAGTTGCTGTTTCTACAGTCTCTCATTTATAAGCACTGTCATCATGTGCTACAGCTTTTTCCTTGTCTACACCAAAAAGGCTCAGCAACTTTGCTGTCCCAGGACACACAGCATTTGTAGGTGGACTGACTCTCTCTCTCTCTTTCTTTCTCTCTCTCTCCCTCCCTCTCTCGGTCCAATCACCCACTCACTTTTCTAAGCATCAGTTTGGTCAGGGAACATTAAATGGTCTCACCGGTCAAAAACCAATGGCTTTTTCCCTCTCTTTGACTACCCATCACACTGTAGCAGCAGCGAACCAGGAGAGTAAAGAGCTGACTGACTGTGTGAGTCCGTATATCACATCCACTGACCTGCCTGGTGCCTAGTACATACTCTATAAAGGTGTGAGCTGTGTGGTGGGCACAATACAAACTCCTGACATACAGTCTCAACTGCTGCTGTGGCCAGGCTGCCTGCTGAGGCCAGTAGCTCTTTCTGTGCTGTATTTCTGCTAAAGAGCGCGTGCCATTTAATTTAAAAAAAGTACTGTTATCAGTCTCTCATGGTCACCATAGCTTTGCTGACAGAAAAGAACACGCAGACTAAGCAGGTTTACTAGGAGGGCTTCTTGGAGAAGAATAATGCAAATAGGAAGAAAAGAAAGAAATACTTGTAAGCAAAAAGAGGTGTAAAAGAAAAGGGGCATACAGTCATGATAGTGATCATTTGCAAGACTGCACAACATTCTGCTGCATTAGGCTTTAGAAAAATAATACAGAAGGTAAGGTCATGATAGGGAAAGAAATAGATGGATCAGGGCTAGGTGCCCTAACCCTGAATAGATGGTACTGCTTGCTACTACTCCTACTACTACTAGTCTACCACCTAAATTTATTTTTTCTTCTTTAGTATCTTGTAATACTACTGTTCACTACAGCAGATGGCTGGGTATTCTTTGTTTAACAAATGGCTGTTCAGGGGCATGGCTTGGCAGCGTAGCATGGTGGTCAGGTGCTAGATCAGCTCCCCAAGGCACTCATGTATTTTGCAGAATAAATAGTATTTAAACAAAAACTTTGGATATCTTCTGTGCAGTTAGCATTCAAGAAGAGAGATGGCATTGCAGAAAGCCTTAAAAAAGCAATCTACTCTATAACTTGAGATGGCAGACAGGGCATCAGCTGGCACCGTGGATGCCACACCAGATCTCGGGCGACCACTTTGGAAATGGTTCCGCAAAAAATAAATCAAGATGTGATGGTGGCTGCTCTACCCATTATGACAGCTAACCTACAAAATGAAATGAAAGCAGGGTTTTCCAATGTGTCTGCACAAACTGCCCATTTGCAAAATATTGTTAATGGGCTTGTGGAGATCATGGCTGTGTATGGGATCAGGCTGGATTATCAGGAGAAGTGGGTGAGAGAACTCGAGGACCATATCATAGATTTAACGAGGGATGTCAAAATGTTACAAGATAATGTCTCCCAGCTCATGGCCTGTTCTGATGAGCAGGAGAATCAGGCACTCGGATCCAATCTCAGAATAACTGGGCAACCGGAGGGGTTCGAAGGGAGTACTGGGGGCACAGCAGTCCAGAAGTGGCTGGTAGAGCTGCTTGACTTGGAAGAATCGGTGGCCTCCTTTGAAATACAGTGAACTCACTGCACAGGTCCATCATCCAAGCCTGGAAACAAACTGAGACATCATCTAATAAAATATTTGAGATTCCCGGACAAGGAGAAAATGTTGAAGGCAGCCCAGGTACACGGCCCCATTGTGGTAGAAGGGGACATGTTTCAGTATTCCAAGATTATTCAAGAGATTTACAAGTCCTCTGACAAAGGTTTGCTGGGATAAAGACACTAGGTAGTTAAAACTTTATTTTTTGACAGGATGTAAACTTTAGGCCCAAAAGGGCCTATTTACAAAGTTGTCCTGTACAAACATAAAACATAAAACATCAGTTCCATGCATACATACATATACATACATACATACATATACATACATATATACATTCAAGTTCTAGTGCTAAATTTCATTGGTAATTATAGAGTGTTTTATGGGTGAGTGCAGATCCTTTATTTCCTTTAAACATTACAGTGGGCAGGGTGTCAAATATACATTTTGAATCTAAATACAGGTGCAAATGTCTGAATAAAACCCAATGATTGCTGTCACAAATGAACTTAATTTAGTCAGATTTCTTGTTGCAGGTGAAATTTAATTCCATAGCCTTGCAGTATTGTACTGCAAGGTCATTTGACCATATCTATTTCTGACTCTAGGAATTATTGCCCCTGTTTGCAATACTTCCATGAAATAGTATCTTTGATCAGCTCTCGCATGTGCTACAGATAGGTTATATACAAGTTATGGGAAAATTGGAAGAAATATGGGAGGAGAGGGTGTAGGAGGAGGGTAGGAGAGGGAGGGAGGCAATATAGGCAATGAGTAGGTGGATGCAAGAGGAAAAGAGGAAATGTTAACAAAAGGGTAGGAAGGTACAAGGAGGGAATAAGGAGAAGAGGGACAGAAGAAAGTGGGTAAAGAGCATAATGAAAGGGTAGCAGGGTTAATGGCAAAAGTGCTTAGCAGGAGTGCAGTAGCTGATCTTTAGGACACATGACATGCTAACTGTAATACTGGCATTTTTGGATAGATACAGTTTTCAGCAGTGCTTTAAACAGGTTCAGTCTAACCAGCTGTGTTAGCTTTAGGGAGTCTTGGAGGGTGTCCCACAAAGAGGGGCTAGAGTGGCTTAAGGAGGCAGCTCCATACCAGGTCCTAAATCTAGGGATATCAAGTCGAATAAAAGCATGCCATCTGAGAGTGTATGAACAGGGGGAAGACATTAAAAAGGCCATAAATGTAAGTAGGCAGTTTATTGGAGATAACCCTAAAGGCCCAAATGGAAGTGTTTCACCATCTCCTAGTAGCTAAGGATACCCAACCTAGCTGCGCATAAAGGGCATAATGGTAGGTGTTGGAAGGGGCATTAGAAATAAACCTTATGGCCCTATGGTAGAGAGTATCTAGGTTTGTTAGGGCTGATTTGGGGCCTTGGCAGTATATAATGCCTGCATAGTCAATGAGGGGCAGAAAGGTTGTCAAGACCAGCCTTGGCTTAGCATAAGAGGTGAGCAAATGCCTAATTCTATAGACTATTCTGAGTCATTGTCTAGGCTTTTTGGAAAGCTCTTCAATATGGGTTGAGAAGGACAGCTTGTGATCCAGCCAAAAGACAAGGGTATTTGAACTTTTCCATGGCTACTATAGGTTCACCCAAGATGGATGAGATTTGTAGATTGGCAGGGAGGGGTTTTAGGCTGCCTAGTTTGGATTGGGAGTAGAGGAGCATGACCTTAGTCTTTTTTGCATTGTGTAAGAGATTTTTAAGTGAAGGAGGTTATGCTGTAGCAAGTTAAATTCTTTCTGGAGTTCAATGCAAGCTGTTTCAAGGGAAGGCCTGGCAACATAAAGTGCCTTGTCATAGGCAAACAGGTGAACACTCACATTTGATAACCTTTGGTTGATGCTATTGATGTATATTGCAAAAAGAAGAGGCCCAAGAATGGACCCTTGGGAAACGCCTCATAGCAAGGTTTTAAGAGGGGAAAGATCACCTCACACAAATACATGTTGTTGCCTGCCAGTGAGGTAGCAGAAGACCCATTTAAGGGCAGTGCAGTCATTTCCAAGATTATTCAGCAATGACAGTAGCAGAGTATGGTTGACAGTATCAAACACTTTACTCTGATCCAAAAATACACACAGACTGAATTTTTGGAGTCTAATGCAGTCTGCCAGTCACTCGTAACCTTAGCCAAGGTAGAGACTGTACTGTGTTTAGGTCTAAAACCAGACTGAGGGGGGTTAAGGAGATCAGCATTTTGTAAGTGTTCTCTCTGTTGAGTTAGTTTTTCCTGGAGTTTTGAGAGGATAGGTAGCAAGGAGATTGCTCAATATTTGTTTAAGTCAGATGGGTCACCAGATTTAAAAAGAGTAATAATTTGCTAACTTCCAAGTGAAAGGAAATGCACCTTGTGAGAGGGAGAGGTTAAACAGATATGTGATTGGCTGGGCCAGGAAGTAGTTGCCTAGTTTCAAGAAGTATGGCTCAAGGCAGTCAGTTCCTGTGCTTTTTTTTTTTTGAGTCTAACGACAGTAGTAAGTCTTCCACCTGTTTAAGGGTTATCAAACTAAAACTGAAGGAGGTTGCTGAAGGTGCGGATGTCAAGTAAGGGGTGATACTGGGTTGTGGGGCCAGCTTGCTTGCAGAAGAGGCATCAAAGATGAGGCCTGCAGTGGCAAAGTGGTCATTAAGTTGTTCGAGTATGGAAGACTTAGTTGTGCAGGTGATTCCATCAGAGCAGATTTTAGCTGGCAAGGCCGATGAAGAGAGGTGTCCTTCAGCTTCTTTTAGGACATGCCAAAACTTGGCAGCGTTATTGTTCGAACAGTCGTGAGCAGCTAGGAAGTACTTTGCCTTTTCTGATCTAATCAGTTTGATACAATAATTTCAAGATGTTCTGAAGGCAGCCCAGTCTAGGGGTAACTTGGATTTACAAGCTTTTTTCCACAGTGCATCTCTATTACACAGGGTGATCTTTAAGGTAGGAGTAAACCAGGGACATGCCTTTTTTTCTGGTTCTAAGTTTCACAAAGACAGCATGCTTGTTGATGACTTTAAGCACAATATTATGAAATAAAGTATAAGCCTCCGAGACTGAGGAAGCCGGATAAAAGTCCTCCCATCTGATATTGCTCAGGTCGGCCAGGAAGTCTGAGCTAGAGAAGTTGCGGCAGGTCCTCTTGAAGATGAAGCTTGGGAGGTGGGCATTAAACCTAATGCATGCAATGGCCCTATGATCAGTGATATCAAAGTCAAGTACTCCAGCATGAGAAGTTTTATGAGGTTTATTGACCAGTATTACATCAAGTAAGGTGTTGTTGTCTGGATTTTGGGTGTTAGGATGGGTGGGTTCATTAATCAACTGTGTGATACTAAGCTCATCACAGGGTTCTTTTAGTGGTTATGTTCAAAAATTAACTATGTGGCTATCATACATATCCTTAATGCACCTATTCTTGAATCTACTTTCTGAACTGTATTATCAATATGTGCCTCAAATGTCAGGGAGTTATCTAACAAAACTCCCAAGATATTTATATGTTTTGGTAACTAGCAATCTTTGAGTGTCTAGAGTAACTATTTTTGGATCCTGAGTATCTTGAAAGAAGTTTTTATTTAGTTTAACTTGAAAAATCATGACTTGACTTTCCTTAGGACGTAACACTAGCTTTGATCTATAAAACCAATCCTCAAGCATATGAAAATCAGCCTGGCGCCTACCCAGCATCAAGCTTCGGTTAATTTGTGGTTGCTAGTATCACAGTGTCATCTGCATATAGTCAGATATGAGTATTTTGAATATAACTTGGTAAATCATTTCCATATATCAAGAATAGTAGTGGCCCCAGGATTGAACCCTGGGAAACACCTGTAACTAGATGTCCTACATCAGATAATTGTCCATCTATAGCTACTTGCTGTCACCTACAGTCAAGATATGATTGGACCCAGCTTACTGTATGTGAAGCCAGTCCAATCTTTTTTAGTCTAGCAATCAGAATTTGGTAGTCCACCAAATCACAGGCTTTGGACAGGTCAATGAACAACACACCTGCAGACCCCCCCCCCACATCCAATGCATGCTCCACCTTATCTACGAAGTCCATGAGTGCGGTACCCATTGAATATTCTGCCCTAAAGTTGTGTTGGAATGGTGTGAACTTGGAGTATTTCTCCAAGAATTCATATAGTTGGTTGTATACCATACATTATAATAATTTGAAAGAACTGCTAGCAGTGCAATTGGTCTAAAGTTTGAAAATTCATTATAGTTTTCTCCTTTGGAAACTGGTATAATGTTTGCTTGCTTCCAACTATTGGGAAAACCCCCTTCCATCAAACTCTGGTTGAATATTTTGGTTATTACTGGTAACACTATGCTTATTACATTTTACAGGAATTTAATTTCAACATTATCTAGGCCTCAATATTTTTTTTTTATTTAATTTTTTAATTTCTGATGCCACTTCTTTTACCTTTATTGTCCTTAAATAAAACAACGGGGTGTCAGTTCCAGGATTCTCGCGCTCCACATTTTTTATCATCCCCATATATGGTATCAGGTATGGTAATGTCTAGTACAGTTATAAAATACTGATTTAATCCATAGACAGCCTTTTTAGGACTCAGAATAGCACAATCACTATCCATCAGTTTAATAGCTGTTCCTATTTTTACTGGATTTTTTAGTTCCATAGTAATATTCCAGTATTGTTAAGGTTGAGAGGTGGTAGCAATCTTGTTTTGGTAATATTTTCTTTTTGCTTGTTTTATAAGTATACACTACATCAAAAATAGGATGGGATTTTGTGTTATTGTACCCTACAAAATTAAAAATCACAAAACTGGGAAGCTCACAGAAGTATTTCTCCAAACCGCAAGAGTCTGAACAATATGTCGCTTGGGAAACAGCTGCTGTTGAGGGAAGGTCTCAGAATAGAGCAACTTCTTTAGCTAAATGAATGGACTGCACATCAAATAATGTTTTTTTTAAAATTACAAGAACTTGTTGTCAGGGCAAGAGGTGTACCTTGTGGTCAGATGGCCACCTTTCAGAGCGTGTGCCCTTATCTGTCTTAAAACTAATGATCAGTCAAATTGTAAATTACAGCCAGAAGGCTCAGTGGAACATTATCAGTTGTGATTCTCACTGAAATGTGTTGCTCAGTCACTGTTAAAAAAGGTGAGGTACCTTATTATACCCCTTCTGGTTCAAAGATTGAACTAACACTGGCTATCTTTATGGAGGGTTAAAATGTCCACCAAAAACAATTATTTTTTCAACATCACAATGCCGCGTGGACGGGCTTCATGGGTGTGTCAATAATTGGCACATTGGTAGTCTTTTGACAACTGACAGACATTGTAATTGACAAAGGATGCCTAGTCCAATCGATGTGCTGTTACTGAACCAGCCTGGGGCATGCACTTTCAAGTGAACGCTTGTCAATTACACCGAGCTCTGATAAGAAAAAAAAAGGTGGTATATAATAACCATAAATTTGTGTAGGAATAGTCCCCCTTCACATTCTTCATATGTGCCTCATTACAGGTAAGAGGTTAAGACTTACATGATTGTTTCCCCCATTGTTTCCTCGATTTGCTTTGAGGGGAACATCTGTGTACTTGCTGCTGTTTCCCACTACATGGCTGTTGTGCCCAGCATGGTGGGATTTCATTATTATATCCTCTATGAAAGTGGCTTGGAATTACAAATGTATAAACAGTGGGGGATAGAATACCAGTTGGGATCAGATGGTTCTGAATTGTGAATCACTACAAGTTAAATCAAGTGCCTGGGGCAAAAGCTTGGGCTCCATCTGGCTAATATGCTGGGGTCAGGCTGCATTTACAGCTGCTGTGTGTTTGACAAACTGGGAATCGAATGCAGCATTGATGAACTTTAACTCTGGCTTCATAAATGTGCATAAGGAATGCTCATGTAACAGCACAGACTTGCGGCTCACTCCTTAGCTGCTATGTGGATAGAGCATCTAGGGAAACAAGAGTCTATTATTCCTTATCCTGCAATGAATAATAATTTACTGAAGTTCCTAGGATGCTTATATTCTTGCAGTCCATGGCAAATTATACAACATGTGTATGCCTCTTTTCAGGAAGATAAAAGAGATATCTCATTGACTACATGTGAGATATCACATTTTGTCTTCACAGTTGGGTATGTCACAATGGATATCTTGGCATTTTGAGTATGTCACAAAAGGTTTGTAACTCATTTAGAATATTCAACCTCAGTAACAGTACTAACTGTATTCAAATGCAAATAACTTAACAAAAAATGATAGCAGTGAGCATGAAAGTTGTTCAGCACAAAAAGATCTACAAATGAGTGGTGTTTTATTTATAACTACCTTTTATTTTTTTATAATTAACAAACAGCAGAACATGTATTTTCTTTTCACTTTTCAACAAACGAATATGAATAACTTTAAAATGAAAAATGATAGCATCGTTCTATAAGCACAAAATTTGTTCAGCACAAAAAGATCTACAAAATGAGTGGTGCTTCATTTACAGATACCGTTTAGTTTTTTATAATAAGCAAAAAACAGGACAAAATCCAATTTTTTTCACTTTTTGCAACATACAAATGCAAATAACTTTAAAACTGAAAAAAGAGAGACCCACAATTGTTGTATAACTCAAAAATGACATGGTGTGTCAATGAGATAGTAGAAATACAGTATCTCCACTCGCTGTCATTGAACTCTAGATATCCCACTTGTTGGGTTCACTGGCAGCTTGTGGAGATATTTCTCCTATCTCATTCTCAACCATGTCATATCCCACATTTACCTGTTCAAGAACTGAGTTTTTGATCTTGGTGATTTCATTCAACCACAGCTGGGGCTGTGGGTAGCAGTGAGTGATGTCATAACTAAATGGAACCCAGTGTGCTTTTGAGCTTATAAATACTGCAAATGTAATGATAGATACTTACTACATACAGAGAGACCTGGACAGTACAGGACTCCAGAAAATTGTAAAACAAAAAAGGGTAGTACAAAATAAGAGGAAAGAGAACCTGCTGCCTTTATCAGTCTGTCATAAGTGATGCCACAATCAGCTCTGGACTTTAAAATACTGTAGTCATTACCTACTCTGTACAAGTTTTTACAGAATTTAATTCAACTGTATTTCTCATTGCTGTTTCCCTCGCCCTCTCCCACAGGATGCACCTGGAAATGAACAATTACTGTTCAGTATGCTTTCCTGGTGAAATTTTTAAATAAATAAATTAAGTAATTAATTAAAATTTTAGGCAGATAAGCAATACTGCAATGAGCTTTGGAATCTAAAATATTTGGCAGTGCATACATGTTTGTAACTTCGCCAATGTACAATGCACTCACTTAATGGAGAGATAGTGATTGTTTGACCTATGAGACTCCTTACTTTAATGCCTACTATGATGACAACTCCCCCTCCCATGTGTGTGTGTGTGTGTGTGTGTGGGGGAGGACTGTCAAATGGAAATGTCAAATGAAAGATTAACTATCGTTTGATATCATATCATATCATACCATTCACTGTTCTGCTTCCAAATAATACTTTGAAATGTGATTCTGTTTGTTACAGGTACTTTCTAAAATTAAAGAAGACCACCTACTAAGTTTGGGGATGCTGCATGCAAGTAGTGCAAAAACTGGGGACAGACAACCAGGGTTGTGTTTGGATTATTGGTTGCACTGTGGGGGGGGGGCAGGGGTAAGGTTACCAATAACTGCTGTTATGTGTTTTGGTCTATGTGTTCTTTCTGAAGGTTGATGGGGTAGAGGCTTCACAGGTGTTTAAGAGGCAAATGTTACTGTTCTATGTTAAATTACAAAATACTAGGTGTCACTGTTATAGGAGTCACTGTTATAGGAGACGTGATTTTAGAGCTGCCATTTAGAGATTTGAACTTCCAGAATTTAATGTAGGTTGGTATAATGGATAATACTTTGAAATTGAGCTCTTGGAATATTAATGAACTCAAATCCCATATGAAAAGGAAGAAAGTGTTGGGTTGAATTAAAACTATGAAGGTTGATCGCACCTGTTTTCAGGAGATCCCCATGACTTCCAAGGAGTGGGAACATATGACTAAGAATTGGGGAGGGGAATGGTTTGGTTCTTATTTCATGTCTAAGGACAGATGAGTGGTCATGTGACTAAGACTCAGATTCCCAGGGGTTATTACATGGGTAGAAGTGGACAGTGGTGGAAGGTGTGTGCTGTTGCAGCTGCAGCTGAACACAGGGTAATCCATTGCAGTAGGTTCAGTATAGGCTCCAAATGTGGACAATACATAATTTTTCTATCTTTGGAAATGATCTAGATATTAAATGATGATTTTAATAATATACTGGGCAATACCCTAGATCACTTGACTAGGATGGATGGCCTAGAATCCAGAGGCACTAAAGCTCTAAAAGATTTAAGGAGCAATCATAGGTTGACAGATGCATGGAGGCACCTAAACCCCACAGACAGACACTACTTCCATTATTCATGCTTGACCAGAATGTATTCATGGCTGGACATGGCCCTAGTCTCACAAGACATCATTTTGAAATTAAATTCTAGGATGTATGAGCCTGTCATAATCACAAACCATTCCCTTGTATAAGTAGTGATGTCAGGGGTTGGCTCCTCCTGCAATGCCCAGGCATGGAATCTTGATCCTTCCCTGCTGAAAAGAAGTACTTTCAGCAATGTATCAGGCACCAAATCAATGAATTCCTAAACAGTAACCCATCTGATGCCACCTCTGCATCAGTGAGATGAGATGGGATGCCTTAAAAGCAGTACTGAGAGGATCAATTATTTCTTATGCCTCATATCAAAAGAAAATAGATGTTCAGTATATATCACAGTTAGAGGCTCGGATCTTATTGGCTGAAAAGAAACACAAAGTGTGTCCTTCTGCAGCAAGTTATAATGAGTTTCAGAAGCTTAAATGGGAGTTCAGCACAGCACACAATATAAGCATAGAAAGGGATCTGTTGCTCCCCCAGGCTGGTGATCAAAGGAGATGCAGGTAGTAGATGGTTGGTCTGACAGCTGTGTAACAGACAGGGAACCAGGAATGTAACTCAGGCGCAGGACAGTGAGGGTAAGTTATGTCATGGAGACAGGGAATAGGAAAATGTTTCTGCTCCTATTATGAAACTATGTGCTTCGGAATTCACACTATCACAATATCAGTATGATGCCTTCTTTACTGAAGCTCAAATACGGAGAATTAGTAAACAAGATAGTGAGGCAATGGATATGCCAGTGACATGGGATTATATCCGAAAGGTGATCAAGCATTTGAAGTGAGGTAAGGCCCCAGACCTGGATGGGTACCTAGTTGATTTTTTTTTAAACTCTTCTATTAGGAACTTCAGGCCCTGCTTAAAGACATGATTACTGAATCCCTGTCAGCTGGGAGCTTGCCGTCTTCCATGTGTTCTTCTACTATTACAATACTCCCAAAGCACGGCAAGGATCCCAAACTATGCACATCTTATAGACCCATATCTCTCTTAACAGCTGACTATAAGATCTTGGCCCACATGTTAACTAATTGACTCAAAAATGTACACCCCCTCCATTACACATGAGGACCAAACTGGATTTATAAAGGGCATGGAAGGAAAATTAAATATATGTTGTACCCTGAATGTAGCATGGCATTGGACAAGGAAAAATAAGCAGGCAAGTCCAAGAATATTGACCTTAGATGCTAAGAAGGCATTTCATCGGGTTGAGTGGGGGTACCTTTTCGAAACCCTATAGATTTGACATGGGGGGTAACATGTTGAGGTGGATTGGAGCACTATACAAAAAGCCCTCAGCCCAGATTCTTGAAAATGGGACACTCACCACCCCCTTCTTGTTAACCAAAGGAACTAGGCAGGGTTGTCCATTATCTCCCCTGCAATACGTGTTGTCACTGGAAACTCTGACGGCTGTACTCAGATGAGAGGATAGTATTCAGAACATCACAGAGGGAGGGAAACAGCACAAACTAGCATGACTTGCAAACGATTTGTTGCTCCATCTACAAGACCATAAGACTGGTATCCCAGCACTTCATAAAATCTTGGTAGAGTATGGAAAACTGACAGGACATCAACTAAACTGATCAAAAAGTTAAATGTTCGTACTGGGCCAGGGTGATGACAGTTGCCTACAAGCCTTCCCCCCAAACCTAAAAAGTGTTGGAGAGTTGAAATACCAGGGAGTCATGATTCCTAAGAATTTGTCCCACTTAAGTAGACTGTGAGAAGTGGGAGATCATATCAATGAGTTTGATTGGTAGGGCCAATACCATCAAAATGAATCTCCTTCGTCAGTGTATTTATTCCAAAACCTTCCTGTTAGGGTCTCGGAGAGCTTCTTTTGGAAACTAAGCAGCATATTGTATAGATTCCTCTGGTCTGGTAAGGTGGCCAGAATAAAAAGAACAATCTTATAAATACCGTTGAAGAATGGATGGTTAGCTTTACCTAACTTTAAATATTACTACTGGGCAGCACAGTTGGCCTACTTGGAAAATTCTAATACTACGCAAGTTCTGGCTTGGATGGAAATGGAGGAAGAAAACAACTTAGGGGGCCTATTGCAGGGGATCCTGTCACCCACCTTGCTTCATATATCCTCCACAAAATGCAAGAATCTGTTAACCCGTACCCTAATAAAGCTATGGATGGGGGTACATTAACATATTAACCATCCTTGTGGGTTATCAGCCAACACTGCACTTCACTTAGGTTTTTGTTAACTAGTGGGGTACAATGTAATTCCTCATCAGGTCTTGTTATGATGGTGAAGAGCTGGATTGGGGACAGTAGGGAACTTATTCTATGGAGGTAGAATAAAATCATTTATGGAAATTAAGGAGCAATATGGGAGTTAAGCAGGGGACTTATTTGTGTACTTAAGAATAAGACAGCTACTTGCTGTAGTCCAAAGCTTTCCCCTATTGAGGAAGCTATATATAATCCCCAGCCTAACACTGAAATTCTGTCCACTTTATACAAACTAGGCTGGATATTCAAACTGCGCCCAAAAAGTGCGCAATAGCAGGAGCAAGCACAAGTCCATTGCGCCCATGCGCAATAGACGCGATATTCAAAAAAGGAGCAAGCCAAATTGCGCCAACAGCTAACATTTGAATATCGCGCCACCTTCGCCATAGCACAACTAGGAAGGGGAAGCTGAGCAGATACGATGCGCTATGGCACAACAAGGGCTACCCAGCTGAGCAGCCCAGAGGCACCATAGTGCAAGCAGCAGAGCAATGTAACTGCACAACCAGGGAGATAGGTAGGGGCCCACCACCCATGCCACAGATGGACACAGGAACACACAGCAGAACTGACAATACGCCCCCACACCCTAAGCACAGCACAACTGGGGGAAGGCTGGAATATCCACCGGCCCATGGAGACAAGCAAACAAAGCACAGCTGGGCCATGGTGCCCCAGCACACCCACTGGCAAGCTGAGACTGCCACACAAGGAGGGTGGACCACCCCGTGCCACACCAGCCCCCCCCAGTGCACAGCACACCCTGCACTGTGACCCCCAGACACCCCCCATGAGCAGTGACCACCACTGCAGGAAACCCCATGCATACCATCACCCCCACTGTCACACTGCAACCTGGTGTACCACGGAACCATACAAGCCAGCCTCACCATGAGCACCCAGCAGTGGGTGGCAGCACATGGCAATGCAACAACAGCAGACACAGTACCAACACACACAATCCCCCCGAGGCACAGCTGAGAGACCGACCATGTGTAGGCACAAGAGGTACCCCACACGGGTAAGGGCATGCCCCTGACACCACCACCATTGAGACAGCACCCTGCACAGTAGACAAGTGTCACATCCCAACCCACCACTAGCCACAGCAGCCAGCACAGATACCCACAGTGGTACGTGGAAGCATGCATCACACCGGATGCAACACAGTGCAGGGGAAAACACACACCCATACCCACGGGAACAATAACAAAGGGATGCAGTAGTGTGGCAACCAAGCCCCCAGTGTGGGCCCATGAAAACTGAGCACACACAGCCTGCAGTCCTCCATGGCACAGGGGTGACATCCACCCTGTGCATGCACTGTGGTTCCGTATGCCACCATCATATGCCTGGAGCACAAGTCACAGACAGTGGTGCACAGCCTCTGCAATACACACAAGCCGCAGCATGGAGGTGGGACATCAACTGCGGAGGCCACAGTGTCACCCGAGGCAAACATGCACCAAACCAGTGACAGGAGGCAACTCAGCATGGTGATGGTCACAGTGAATGACCTGCAGGGACAGCCACCACTGACAAGGCAGCAGACCTTGCAGGCCACAGACATGCAAGGGTGTCAGCTGCACAGGCCAAGGACAGGTTGACAGGGGCATAATGGACACAGAGCATGCACCATGGACCACTGCACACAGTAATGCAATGCACAGGGAACAACACACACCACAAATACTGACTGATGGCCACTCCCACACCATAGACACTTCCCCATGCACACACATACACATACCCATGACTGAACCACCCCAGATGCCATGCACACCACTGCAGCTGAGCACCTATAGCCAGCTGCAAATCAGAGACCACCACAGTATTCATATCAAAATATATCTATTGTAAAATATAAAATACAACTATATACAGTAAATTATGTACAAATGGAGGGAGGGACAGAAACAAGGTGAGGATGGGTAAGGGGCAGGGGTGAACATATGGGAGAGGGAAGGTGGGGTGTGAGGGTTGGTCAAAGGGGGGAAGTTGCAGGCAGGTTCTTGCAGACATTAGCTGCCAGCCTGGTCCTCCTCCACCTGGGGCTGTCATCCGGCCCATCTCCTCCTTCTGACCCCATGCTGCTATATGTCCCTCAGTATGGTCAGGGACTCCCATGCCACCTGCAACAGCTCCTGCACAGCCTGCTGGATCCGCAGTAGTATCCGTTCACCTAGGAGGAGGGATCAGAGTCAATAGGTGTGACTGTCCATCCCCCTGCAGCCCACCCATTATGCATGGCATACAGCCATGTGCCACGCTCCTGTGATGGTGTGCACCCACCCACAGTGACCGTGTCCACAAGACATGCCCAACCAGGCAGCAACAGTCATGTGTACCACTGCACACACCCAACGCCCATGTCCAGCACAGCACAACCAAGGCAGTACAGTAATGTGGCTATGCGGTGTGCAGACAGTGCCACAGCCATGTGCCCAGTGCATGCATGGACCACCACTGACGCACTCCCAGACATGCAGTGCCACTGGACAGTGCTGACTGTCACAAGTCGCGTGCATGGCAGTGGTGTCCATGGATGGTGGCCATGCCCTGCTTGCCACCCTGTTACACAGAATGCAATAGTAATCATGGTGTCATGGCACTCACCCTCATCGGGACATTGTTTTCGGTGGTGTTGGTCCCCGACACGCCTGTGTGCTGCGTCCTCCTCCCTCTGCTGCTGCTCCACCATCCGCCTCCACTCATCCACGCCTGTGGGAGAAAAAAGGAAAGAAAAACATCAGTACAAACCCAAAGCAAAGTCTCCCTGCCCCAATGTGTGTGCCCACCCACCCAGCCAGACCCACCCACCCCATACCCTGTAAACACCGCTACAGCCAACCCTAGACTATCCCTCCCCTATGTGCTGGACACATAAGACAGTGTTACCCATATGGATGATACAAGTGTGTAGACGTATCACCCACCTAGACGAGGCACCATGCCCCTCCTGGCACATGACCGCAGATGGGCAAGTAGCTCCGGCTCCCTCCCCCTAAGGTCCCCGTAACGGTGCCTGCACTGCTCCACTGTCCTCCTGCATCCAGTGGCTGCCTCCAGGTCAGTGGCCACCTCCTACCAGACCTGGGTCCTGGCCCTGTCCAGTGCCTCTTCTCCAAAGAGTGGGCCATAGTGTGGCTCCACAATGGCCACAAGGTTGGCCAGCTCAAGGGCACTCCATTGAGGGACTCTCCTGTATGCCATCTCAACCGCTATAGTAGGCAATATGGTGCTCTGCAGCACGGCACCCCACGTGGAACTGCTGCATGGTACAGCCGCCATTCCCTATTGCGCTGTTACCGAACAGCACGATAGAGGTGCAGCCATGCTGGACGTATGGCGCCAAGGGGACAAAGGTCGGGCACAGGTTCATGGGTCTCTGGCGCAAGGCCATGCACAGCGCCATCAGATGTCTATGCCTCTAGCACGATTGGTTGCCTGTGTGTCAGCGCCACAGTGAACTATCACGCAGTTGTGCCACAGCACCATGTAGTGACCCTCGCCATAGCACCACTGGCACACTGGTGGCCGTGCCCTGCATTGCCTACCGTGCACAGCACATCATCAGTGCGGCAGATGCCTGCATAAGCTACCTGGGCATGCACAGTGATGTGTACTATGCATGCCACAGAACTGCACCATTGGCTCAGCATGTTCAACACAATTGCGCAAAGCGCAAAATCGCGATATTCAGCCATCATATGCTAATCATCCAATCAGCCATGCAATGGTGCAGCAGCGTGATTTGCATCTCATTAAAGTTGCTCCTCACCTAATTTGCAAGGATTGCGCTATAAAACTGACACTGTTCTGCAGTGACCGTATTCGGTTACTGCAGTTTATTGGTGAGTTGCATGCTGTGTGGGGCTCTGGACTGTGGTATCAGGGACTTGCTTTGTACTGCACAGTCACAGGTAACCACTGTCATCCTTACAGGCTAAATAATGACCGAGCGAGGTCTGGGTGAGGACTACAATGGTGGGTGGAAGAGGAGGTCCAATTTCACCAAGGCCAAGATGGATGCACTCTTCGAGGCATACCTCGATCAGGAGCCACTACTCAGTGGATGGTGGGGCACCCCTCAGGCCCATGCTACTGCATGGGATGGGGTGGCATGTGCCGGCAGCCTGCACAGCAGCCACCAGTGCTCCGTACAGGAGTGTAAGAAGATGATGGGTACCGACAGGAGGAGGGTGAAGGAGAAGGTAGCTGCCATCAGGGTGGCACATGCGCAATAGGCGGGGGCCAGCTGGAGGTGGTGCAGCTGACACCGGCAGAGAACAGGCTCACTGCAAGCATGCAGCGCAGTGCCATAGAGGGCATTCCAGGAGGTGGCTTACAGACCTGTGGTAGCCCATCACTGCATGGTAAGTCATGGTCTGTCGGGGGTAGGCAGGGTAGATCACATGCACTAACATGACCTTACTTTCTGTTACAGATCCTGCACATCTGCAGGGGTCAGCAGTGCAGGGCCTGTCCACTGTGGACAGTCATCTGGAGTTGGAGGAGGGACCATCCACTTCCACAGGTATCCGTCGAGCATTGCAATAGTGGGTCCGCCTGGCTGTCCACACTGATGTCATTGAGACAGGTGTGGGGGAGGCCCTTCCTGTGTCTCAGCGTTCTGGCATCCAAGGATGCCAGGATGCTGTGGCTGTGGCTGTGGCAAAGACCTGCACCAGTGATGAAGACACGGCCATCATGGGCAGTGACATGTGTGTGCCATGGAATGGACACACAGCAGGCCAGCTCACGCCCATGGACCTGGCTGGTTCCGACGTGTGTGCCAGCGTGTCAGCACAGTCCCAGGCTGTGCCTTTCAGCACCAGTAGGGCAGCACCGGTGACTGGTCAGGACAGTGGGACTGTTGTGGCCACAGCAGCAGAATAACTGATCCCTTGGGCACAGCAGGTGGAGGGGCAGCAGCAGCAGCAGTCACCCACCGGGACTGGGGGTTCAGGGTTCAGCGGTGGCATCTGTGCACCACCTGTGGACTTGCCCATACCTGGTCCTGGTGAGCAGCACCCACCCTCAAGGGGTGCTGAACATCAGGCCCTTCCATACCCAGATGGACAGGATACCGAGGTGGCAGACGACCTCTTTGACAAGCACACCCGCCTACTGCAGGCATCAGTACAGCAGCAGATGCGGCTTGCAAAATCCGTGGAGGCACTGTGTGTGTCTCTGGAGCGGGTCGAGGAGCGACACAGCAGGGACACTGATAGGATCCTATCACGGATTGACCATTTGCAGGAGGATGTGACCACTGCCATTGACAGGCAAACACAGACGTTCATCGCTGTCATAGCCACAATGGGCACACAGTCAGGTGCCCATGCGTCGCTCACACTGCGCAGTTCGCTATCCACTCCCCATTCCCAGTGTCGTGTGACACCCACCCTGTCGACGCCGGGTTTAGCTGTGGGCATCCTGAGCACTACTAGTGCAGGTATGTTCAGTGTGCTGCAGACCCCTGTACGGGCATGGTCGCATTTGCGCAGTGGAACCCCTGGTGGACCATCGGTGCCACCCCATGAGGCCCATGGTCATCCTGCCAGTGCTGCTGGGTCTCAGCAGGGCTGCCCATGCATCCGAGGTGGATGTGGCACTGTGCCACAAGACTGACCTGTCTCCCAGCACAGGCACTGTCTGGTGCTGCCCTGTGCGCATTGTGTGTTTTGGTGGTCAGTGCATGGGTGGGTGCCCGGCCCTGCATGCAGACACGGTCCACCTGCACACCCTCCTGACTGCTGTCCACAGGTACGTGTGCATGATGATGCCTGCATTGCGCTGTACACAAAAGTGCGATGGTGCCCAGCATCTGACACATGCACATAGACAGTCAGTGGATGTGGTGACCTGTGGACATGTGTGTTGCTAGTGTTTGTGTTCCGGCTCTGTTTTGCACCTGACCCCTGTGCACTTTGTGCCTATTGTGTGTGCATGTGTGTGTGTGTCTGTCCATGTGGCATGTTACTGTTCACCCCTCCCTGGTTGTATGTGTGTGCTTCTGTGCTCTGCCACATCCCTTGCCAGCATGCACCCGTGTGTTTCCATGCATGTATGTGGTTGTGCCCTAGCCACTGGTGGTTGCACATGGCACCATGACTTACCTGTGTTGGCTGAAGTGCTCCTCTGTGATGGTGTCCCAGTGCAGCTGTGCCAGCCGGATCAGTCGGGGGTCCCGTTGGCCAAGGGGGGGCTGCCCATCCCCATCGTCACCGGTGTCACCGTTGTCCCCATCGCTGTCCCCCTCTTCAACCTGTATGGCTATCCCACAGTCTTTGGCCATGTTGTGCAGGATGCAACAGACCAGGAATATCCCACAGGCCTTTGAGGGGCTATACTGTAGGGCACCGCCAGAGGTGTCCAGGCAATGGAAACTCACCTTCAGCATCCCAAACACCCACTCAATGACGTTGCGTGTGGTGGCATGTGCCTCATTGAAGCGTTGCTGCGATGGGGTCGTGGGCCACCGGTAGGGTGTGAGCAGCCAGGGACGGAGTGGGTATCCACTGTCACCTGTCTGGAGACAGTGGAGGTTAGTGTCTTGTTCAGGGTCAGACTGCCCCAACCCCTGTGGGCCACACCAATGGCACCTCTGGCCATACCCCCCCTTGCCCACGATATGTCAGTTCTACATACATACTCACCCACTAGATGACCTGTGGGGATGTCCCCACTCTTGAATCAGTGGCACAGTGCCGACTGGTGCCAGATGAAGGAATCATGTGCTCCCCCAGGGTGCGTGGCACAGACATTGATGATGCGCCCACTGGCATCACACACCACCTGGCAGTTGGCACTGGCATATCCCTTATGATTCATGTAGGTGGCCCCATCGGGGCCTGGTGGTGTGCGTATGGCCACATGGGTGCAGTATATCACCCCTAGCATGCCAGGCATACGTGTTACCCTGTGGAACTCCTGTATGTTTGCTGTGCATTCTGCCGCAGTGCTGGGGAAATGGATGTACTCTGCAGCATGCGGCAGCAGTGCGCTGAGGAATTGGGTGAGGATGCATGATGTGGCTGACTGTGTTATGCCTGTGGTATCCCCTGTTGGTCTCTGGAAGGTACCCGTGGCGAGCAAGCACATGCAGGCTGTTACCTTTGTCTCCACTGACAGAGCATGACTCCGTCATGTGGGTGCCTGAATCACATCACTGCACAGCCCACGGAGCCACCTCAGAATTGCCCTGTTCAGGTGGTACCGGCCCACAATCTCAACATCTGTGTACAGCTCAAAGCTGGTGCGGGCTCGGTACTGCCTGTTGGGGGCATACCGTCAACAAGCCCTTCCACGGGCCACGTCCCCCTGCAGCATGCCTTCTCACTCCCCTCATTACGGCATCCATGTGGAAGGTGGCACTGTCCATGTCCCTGGCTTGCGTTCTCCCCCAGCTGATGTTGCTTTGTTCTCCCCGCAGTCCTGACTGCTACCTCCCCTGCACTGGGTACACCTACTGGCCTCTGCTCTCTGTGGCCCCACACACCTTCCCTTGCCCCTCTTATGTGGTGTGGTTTCTCTGGCCTGCCCTCTTTCTCCCTGTTTCCCTGTGCATGTCTCTGCCTCTGTCTCATGTGGCTTCCCTGTAGCGTTCTTGCACCTCTTCCTTGCTCCTTTTTATTTTGGCTCATTTCCACTATGGCACAACTTCTGCCTGCTCCACTGTTGCGCATTGCGCAAGTCTTTGAACATCGCACTGTGCCCTTTATGCATGGTTCCACCCCCTTCAGTTGCACATGCCTTCATTATCATTGTGCTGTTGCTCAGCATGTTTTCAGTGGTGCAACTGCCTCCTGCTGAATATCGCAGAATGGCGCATTTTCTTACTTGCGCTGGCGCAACCCTATTGCGCATTGTGCAACCCTTTTGAATATCCAGCCCACTATGTCTAAATGCCCCCCACCCCATTATTGGATCCAAACATGCTTGGGAAAAGGATCTTAACTTAGCCATAGATGATAGTACCTGGGGAGAAGCTATTAAGCATGTGCACAACTACACCTTTCCTAATAAATTGCACAGGATCCAGCTTACCTATTTATACAGAACCTACCTCACTTGCAGCAAAATGCACAAATGTTCCTCTTCTAAACAGAGTGCTTGTCTGAAATGTCAGATTGTTGAGGGGAGCTTTATACATATGGCTCTGACGTGATAAAGTATCCCCTTTTTGGATTGAGGTTCATAGTATTATGCAAAAATGTCTGGGGACTGACCTTCCAAATACTCCACTGGAAGTTATGCTGGGAGTAGAACAGACTCTTAACAGGAAGAAAAAGCATAGGCTATGGGCAGTGGCTTTAACAACAGCCAGAAAGATGGAGGCCCAGCACTGGATTAGTGAAACCCCTCTGAGTTTTGCTCA
This sequence comes from Neoceratodus forsteri, assembly GCA_016271365.2. NCBI lineage: Eukaryota > Metazoa > Chordata > Ceratodontiformes > Ceratodontidae > Neoceratodus > Neoceratodus forsteri. The sequence goes on along the minus strand of CM028129.1, from coordinate 1,393,936,911 downwards.
CTGGTTGAATACCTTAGGGCAGTGTATGCATTTAGAGTGGATTGAACTGCAGGCCAATGGGCAAGAGTATATGTTCAACAATATTTGGCAACCTCTAGCAGAAGCTATAGAAGCTGGTATAGTGTCTCTTTGACTCCTTCCATGTATATTTTTTATTATCAGAAAATATTTCCTGTGCTTCATTGTATCTTCATTCATGGGGATTTATCAATATGCCAGTAAACTGTATCAACAAGGGATGCATGATGGTCAGGTGTGTAATACACCATGTGTCTGAATGAGTGGCAAGTGACCTCACGTATTCTCTCAAGTGGAGGAGCATAGCATAGCCATGATTGATGGTTCCCAGAGGTCACTTGCCATGAGTTCAGATATAGTCCTCCCTCGTTATAATGGATCCCTCTGGAGCCACAGCTGAAGTTTGCTACAACGAGGGTTCGCTATATCCATTCAGTGCCAAGTGATGAAATAGGAGATGCACAACCTTAATTTATTAATGTAGCAAAACTTTATTTAGGCACAGTATTAAAACCACTATAATTATTTTTTACTTTTTATTGCTATTTAAAAATTGTTTAATTTAATTTATTGCACTATTGTTTTGAAATAAAAGTGTCCAGTGTGGTCTGCACCATCTCATGCTGCAGCACTTGTTTTTTGGCTGTGTCAATAAGCTGCTTTAGCTGTAGCAGCTGCAGTGAAGAAACGTAAGGTTGGCGCTCTAGATAGCACAGACTAGTTTCAAGTCCAGCAATGCCCTTAGCAGCCTGAACAAAAGGTTGACCTGCGACAGGTTCTGGAGAGTCATCATCATCTGTCTCATGTGACTCGACTTTCCAGGTAACAGTCCTTTCCTTTGCTACTATGGCACCATCTGTTAATGCCTCCGAAACAGGTACTGCATCATCCTCTCTGAACCACTGCTACAGCTGCTCTTGTGCTTCCTTCCCAATCCCATCAATGAGTCCTAGCCCGCATGCTATACTAAACCCTTGATTTCACTCTTGGCATCTGATTTGGACAATTCAAGCTGAGGTGGTGTGGTGCTGTCTTCATAAATTGGCCCCTGAACTGAAGGAACTGAGGGAGAACCGATAACTGCAACTACAAGCACTGATTTTTTTTAAGTCACAGGTACGGAAAAAATTATTTCATTGGAGTCCATGACCTGTGTTCGTAACATGCGGAATTCATTATACCAGGGGAGGACTGTACATGGTGTATTACACACCTGACCATCACGTGTGCAATTTATACAACAGAGCAACAGTGTTTTTTGCTTGGTTTTGGTGTTTCTGTGGTTTACTATTTTGTGTTTTTGTGGGTGCTTTTTTCCTGTTTGGTGGTGTTACCCGGGTTGTTTGGACTGTATGAATGGTGTGTATTGTGTTATTCTGGTTGGCTAGTTGTAAGATTTCTCTGTTTCTATTGGTTCATTATGTCGGTTTGTTTCAGTTTTTTGCTTCAGTTTTGTGAATGGCGATTTTCATTTTGTTCTAATTGGCTAGTTGCAAATTTGGTGTGGTTTTATTGGTTAATGAAGTGGTATGTGTTGATTGGTTGGTGTGGGTTCATGGGCAGGTTAACATTATGGTGCATAGTGAGAATGAGGTCACTCGTGAGTAAATATCTTTCAGTTTTATTTTGTTTCTGAGCATCTGGAATGTATTCTCTGGGATATTTTTGTTGCATTTGGTACTTCTGCGGGGAGATGTTTTTCATCTGTGGAGGTGAATATTTTTAATGGTTTGAGTTTTATTACACCATTTTTCTTTGCACTGCAATTTATTTCATAGCAGGGATGTGTTATTCCAGTTCATATGTGTTTACTATTTGTGTTCTGGTTTATTTCACTGGAGGAATACTTCACTATAGTGTGATTTTTTTTTATTCATATGTACATTTATTTTAGTTTATTTCACTCATGCTAGGATTTTTTTGTATTTTCACACAAATGTGCAAATTTTCCTGCCTGTATTGTTTCTTGGAGTTCTCTTCTTCGCCTTGGTTTTCAGTTGCTCATGTACTAGTTAGAGTCACTGTTGTTACTATCACTCTCAGTCTCTATTTTGGTTTTGTTTCATACTGATGTCTTGTAGGGAAGAAAGGAGAAAGAATTATTCTGGGCATTTTTTTTTATTTACTGTTATGTTTGTGCTGTATGGTGTATCATTTATTACTTTTGTTTATTCTTACCTTGTACAATATTGAACGTTATGTTGGTCACATTTATAGTAGGAGTGTTGAAGCAGGCTGATATGATGGCTTGCCATTTTGGTGTAGTACTGCTGATTGGGTTATTGTTTTGTATACCTTTGGAGGTGGATGGTAGTGATTATCAGCTTAAGATGTTGGATATTTGTTGTGGTTTGTCTTCATTGATAAAGGAGTTCTTATTTAGAGATTGTAGTTTATTGTGTCCAGAGACTTGTAATATATCTGTTGGTGGAATGCCACTATCTGATAGTTTCTGGATTAGGTGCTTTCTTATAGCGTGATTTGTGTGTCATTTTTCAGTTTGTATGCCAGCTTGGGTTATCATATTTTTCACAATGCTGCTGGTGGAGTTGATTCCCAGTGGTTGATTTTTTTTACCAGGGTGTTGGGTAGAGATGCAGTGAAATTAAATTCCACTGGTGAAGTGAATGCGTAGTGGCCACTTCATGTTGTCATAACGCCATGTGAAGTGGCCATTGGAAAGTGCTCACTTCGCTTTGTTATTATGACTTTGCATTGTTATTCCACCTTAACACGAAATAAGGTGGAATGACAACAATATAGGCAGCACCCCCACACACATCACATGGCTTACAGTACTGTAAGTCATGTGCTTTAGCCAGGCATAAAGGAAGGTATTCATACAGGCAGATACTTTCACTTTCTCATTTGCAGAGGTAGAAAGAGGAAGCATTTTGTGTAGGAGAGAGGAGAGTTTGTGTTAACAAGTTCCTTTCTTGAGCAAATTCCAAAAACCCCAAAGTTTTTTTAAAAGCTAATTCTTTATCTTTTTCTGTACTTTTCTGTCAGTTCTTTTTGATGACCAATTTCTTTGTTTTATAAGTTTTGTTTTGTGTGTGTGTGTGTGAGTGTGTGTGAAGTCACTTGTTGCATCGGAGACGGAAGAAGTGTTTTTTTTTGTGCAGTGGACGAGGGACAGTATGTGGCCAGAGGGGAGTGTGCACATGTGGGGGTCATAGCCGGATGGCATTGGACCACTCCAGACTCTTTGGTCCTGCCTCCCCCCCCCCGGAAGTAGCAGCACCACCAGTGCCACTGCCACATCCACCAAGTTCACCACCACCACCAGTAGCATCTGCAGGAGCTCCAGCAGTAGCAACTCCACAGCAGCAGGTGGAGCCCCAGGACCATGCTGCTAGTACTGCATCTGCCCCTCCTGTGCCTGGTCCCCCCCGTAGCTCCTCAGTTTGGTGGTTTTTCAACTGTGTCAGGGGGACAGCAGCCTTGTGGCGTGTCTGCTTTGTGGTGTACAGGTGTTCCGTGGCCCCCCAGGGGACACATCTGTGGACTGGGGGCCAGTGCACACATATGTTGAACCACCACAAGGTGGAGTGGCAGGCTGCCACTGAACAGGCCAGGCCTCCACCTGCTGGCCCTTCTGTGATAGTGGCAGAGGGTGCTGCTGTTGTGCATTGCTGCAGCAGGAGGAGGGCCACAGCAGCAGCTGCTCCACCCCCACCCCCACCACTGCCACCAGCACCACCCTTACCACCACCATCATTACCTGGATCCCCCCCACCAGTGGGCTCCACAATGTCTGCAACTCAGGCAGACAAAGCGCTTTTGAGGGCCGTGGTGGAAGAAAATAACTCGAGGGTGGGTGCTGTCCAGCAGCAGGTGGAGCAGATAAAGCAACACCAGTTACAGATTGTGTTGAAGCTCCATCTGCTGCTGGAACATTGGGGATCCCCCATTAGCTTTTTCTTTCAGCACACCTCCCACCCCCACTGCTGTAGTGTGTTGTCTTTTGTTTATGTTTAATAACAGACAGAGGGAAGGCCACAGTATTAGTTTAAAGGGAAGCAGTCAGCAACAGGAGGTCCCTCCCCCTGCAAGGCTTACCCTCCAGTTAAGCCTTTTAAGTATGTTGGTGGCATTTTTCTCGTGCCGCAACATACTTTATTTTAATAAAGAAAAGACAGCAACCTGGAAGTATGGCAGAAGCTATGGAGTCATCATTATGTGTAAAGGTTCAGTGGTGACGCACCATGCACCTCAATATAAAAGTGTTGAAGCACATGGTGCTTCGCCGCCACACCTTTACACATAATGGAGCCCCCATAGTGTCCGCCATATTTCTGGGTCATGGAGTTTTCTTTATTAAAATAAAGTATGTTGTGGAGTGAGAAAAATGCTGCAACATACCTAAAAGGCTTAAACCGATGGTAAGCCTTGCAGGGAGCAGGAGCTCCTGTTGCTGATTGCTTCCTTTTAAATATTTACATGCACATACAGGCATACATGCCCCTTATTGCCCTGTTATTATAATCCAGTGCCTCAGTAATATTTACTTTCTGTTGTGGAGTGGTTGTGGAAAAGCAGGTGTGAGCAGTGCAAGTACGATGTGCTATACTGCATGTGTTCAGGCAGTGTAGTTTCCTCTGTGTGTGTGTGTGTGAAATCAGACATTGTCCAGATTCTTGCAACTATATATATATATATATATATATATATATATATATATAACACATACATATATATGCTGACTTGTTGCAGTGTTTATGGTATGAAGAATGGAAATAAGAATAATGTATATTTTATTGTCACCATCATCATCAGCGGACTAAGTGATGATATATTTTTTTCAGAGGAGTCTGGCTAGAGTGCACCTCAGTCACATACTGCACAGATGACTTTTAGGAGAGCATGTGTTTTTTGTGCTATTAATTCGGCAAAGTCATGTGTGCACTGTGAGTGACTGAGGTGCATGGTGACCCGATACCTCTGAAAAAATACCATATCACTTACTCCGCTGGTGCTGATGGTACAAATAAAATATACATCATATATTCTTTCTTATCTTTATTCTTTACATACTGCAACAAATTCACACTATATATATTTGCACAAAGCTGAACAATGTCTACACACACAGGAAAGAACACTGATGGCACACATACAGTTTAGCACAACACACATGTACTGCTCAGTCCTGTTTTTTGCGAAACACTTTATGAGTCCCGACACAAAGTAAACATTACTGAGGCTCCAGAAATACTTATTTTTTGAAATAAACATTAAAGTAGCAGTGTAACAATCTGGTGAAAATTGTGACCTATACTTTTTTATGCTATTTTACATTGCCACTTTACTTACCTCCTGACTTGTATGATACCATTCTTTCCAGTATTTAAGTCTGCTTTAGTACTTTTTTTCATGTCTGAAATAATAAAAGGAGCAATCTTTTTTAACATGTTGCAGACCAGGTCTTTGCCAGTATTTTCCGCTGTTTTTCTCCATCAGTTGCTTATGTATTACTTCTGTAGTAAAATTAATAATTATGCAGCAGGCAGTGTTTTATGATATCACAGAACAATATTTGTTCAAAAATAGCTGCAAATAGTGATGAAAACCTGGTCAGAGCCATATTAAAAAGCGTGCTCCTTTTATTTTTTCAGACATGAGAAAAAGTAGTAAAACAGACACAAATTGTGAAAAGAAGGGTATCACACAAGTCCGAAGGTAACTAGTGGCTGGCAATCCAAAATAGCATACAAAAGTAGAGGTAAAATTTTCACCACATTTTTGCACTGCTGCTTTAATTTATAATTTAAGTATGACATTATGTGCTCACAATCACATACACAAAATGCAAGTGTCTTGCCTCCAGAAAATTTCCAAGTGCTGACGAAGTGAAATTGGAGCATTATACCACATGCAAAGTCCCCCAGAATGTATTGTGTAGTCACTCATGTGCGCAGTGGTCACACAGAGTCCCCAGAAATTTTCTGCATCCCCCAAAATGCAACTGTCTTGTGTCCAGAAAATGTACATACTTTGTGATGATGATGTCATGATGCACAGTGTCTTACCAAGCCATGTGAAGGAGCGATAACATGACATGAATCCATTCAGTGTTTTGTCAGAAATGATGACCGTGAAAAAACTGTTGCTGATCCAAAGTGTGCTGTGATTCCTGCAAATGCAATGAGATCATCTCAACCGGATGGAAGGGTGCTCTTTGAGTATACACTAATAGTAGCCTTTGTGAGTTGATATGTGTGTGTGTGTGTGTTTGTGTGTGTGTATATATATATATATTTATATATGTGTGTGTATTTCCTAGGTGGCGGACTCATTGTATTGTTTTGTATCACAGGTCACATACTGTTGGTGTGCACATTCCAGTGCTTGATGAGAAATTTTGGCTTTGAAATTGTAAATGGAATACTCTCAAGCCAATGAAGGTAAGTATTTATTTTTGGGGTTGAGCATATTTGCAAGTAGGTCTCATTAATGGTTTATTATTTGGTTACTTCTTCACAGATTTCATCTGTATCCTTCTCCATTCAGGTAATGATGGTCATGGTCATCGACTGAAATGACTTCTGCTTATTGCATGTCTGCCCCTGCCCGGGGGGGGGGCATGATGTTGAGGACATTTTTTGGATAAGGCAACTATGACACAACAAAGCATCTGCAAGTTTCCTAAAAAAAGAAATGAAGAACTTACTACAATTTGATTGCAGCAGTAAGACATTATGTTTAAGCCGTGGCTGTTCCACCACGGGTATCTGGATTAACACAGATAGCAAGCTGTCCCACTGCAATCATCAGATCACAATTTAATTTAGTACCAGGCTGTGTAACAAATATACTGTGTCAGTGTCCCTGAGTCTCAACTGAAGTTACATTTTATAACCACATCTTGTCAAGTAACGCAACCTGGGTCCAAGTTTTTCAACCCTGTCATGGCTGCACAGCTGCAAATTTGGAATACAGTGCATGATATGTTGCAGAAATATTTTTTGTGATGTACATGTCACCTAGTTTATGAATCATCAGTCAGATTTGTTGCACTCTTATGAAAAAAAAAGAAACAGGTGAAATAAAATTGGTATAGTTACCAGTATGGAATGGAAATGGATATCCCATAGGTTCCTGTAGACAGTACTACTGCTGTACCATTGATACAGACCTTAAGTGAAGGAGAGTCATTTGTTGTTAACCTGTAAAAAAACAAAATAAGTTGACCATATGTGTTTGACCATTGCAGTTCAGAAGAGCAACACAAAACAAAACACACAGCTAAAGGAAGTTGAATAGCAGGAAAAACATTAGCACACATACTCACTTTATAGTTTAAATATTCAATTCAATTCATCTTTATTTTTAAAAGGCACTTTTCTTAAAATCAAAGCGCCTGTACAAATTCACAAAACAATAAATACAATAAAATTAGAAACTAATATGAATCCTTAAAAGCTATGCTAAAAAGGTGGGTTTTCAAAGCTCCCTTAAAACTAAGGACGGTCGGGCAATCTCGCACCTGACGAGGTAGAGAGTTCCACAGGGTTGGTGCCATAAAACTAAACGATCTAGCACCTGATGTTTTCAAACGAACCCTGGGAATCTCTAGCAATCCCTCGTCAGTGGATCAGAGGGAGCAGGAGGGATTGTAGGAGCAAAGGAGCTCTTTCAGGTAGGTAGGTCCCAGATCATGTAGGGCTTTATAGGTCAGTAAACCGACCTTGAAGGTGATTCGCCAAAACACTGGAAGCCAGTGCAGTCCGCGAAACACAGGCATTATATGGCTGGATCTAGAAGATCCAGTCAACAACCTGGCTGCCGCATTCTGCACTAGCTGCAGATGGTGAAGTTCAACCCCCGATAGCCCTAGGTATAAGGAATTACAGTAGTCAAGACGGGAGGTAACGAAGGCGTGGATCAATGTTGGAAGGTCCTCTGGAGGAACCAGGTGCTTCACCCTGGCAATATTCCTCAGATGAAAAAGGAGTTTTATGACCGCTGACACCTGAGATTTAAGTGTCAGGCGGTCGTCAATTATTACGCCAAGATTCCGCACCTGATCTGAGGTCGTCAGTTGAACACCTCCAAGCCATAAGCCTGAGGGTGATCCCTCCGGCAGACCCACCTCACAGAGACCTTTGTCTACAATCAACACCTCAGTTTTCTCCGGATTTAACCTCAGCCAACTCCCATTCATCCAGTCTTGGATTTCTTCAAGGCAGTTATTAAATACCGACAAGGCAGCGTCCTGGCCGGGCACGAAAGACATATACAGCTGGGTATCATCTGCGTAGCAGTGAAAACCCAAACTGTATCATCTAATAATCACCCCTAATGGTAGCATATACACCGAAAACAACATAGGTGCTAAAATAGAACCCTGCGGTACCCCGCAGGGTAGGGAGAGTGATGCTGAGGAAAAAATTCCCGACACCACTCTCTGAGTCCTACCCTCGAGGTAAGATTGAAACCATCTGAGGACCGTACCAGACAGTCCACAGACTGACTGCTGATGCTCCAACAGCACACCATGGTCAACGGTGTCAAACGCTGCAGAGAGATCAAGTAGTACCAAGATGGATCGGTCCTACGATCTCTCGCTATTAGGAGGTCATTTAGTACCCGTCACGCGCTGTCTCGGACTATGCCTTTTCCTAAATCCAGACTGGAGAGAATCGAGAATATTGTTGTTGGTCAGATGATCCTCCAACTGCACTGCGACCACTTTCTCAATAACTTTACCCACAAAGGGTAAGTTAGAGACTGGCCTGTAATTTGCTAGACAATCTGGATCTAAGGAGGATTTCTTTAATAGAGGCTTAACTATAGCCTCTTTAAGGGGATCTGGAAAAATCCCCCTCTCCAAAGACTTCCAGACAATCAAAGCTAGGACTAGGCCAATCTTATCCACACAACCCACTAAAAGGCGTGTAGGGCCAGGGTCCAGATCACAGCTAGTCAGTCGCAGTGCTTGAATGATCATCACAACATCATCGATTGTGGGAAGGCTGAAGTCAGACCATCTAAACTGGGTGTTCGACATCTCCTGCCAGCCACCGTCGCTCCCATTGGGGAGGGAAGAGCGAATATCCGATCTGATTTTGACAACCTTATCTGCAAAGAAGAGAGCAAGCTCCTCACACCATTCTTGAGATAAAGGTCTTCTGGACTGAAGACAGACTGGATTGCACAGTCTGTCCACAGTCCGAAAGAGCTGAGCTGGTCTATTCTGTGCAGCCGCTATCTCTCTGGACAGGAACTCTGCCTTCTTATGAGAGATTGCGGATTGATAGGCCAAATAATGGTCCATCAAACTAAGCCTGTCATCATCAAAACCGGACCTTCGCCAACGCCTCTCCAGCCTTCGTCCAACCCTCCTCAACTCCCTCATGGTCTCATCAAACCAGGGAGACCTGGGGCGAGGAGTAAGAGGACGAACACGAACTGGTGCAATAGAATCCAGGGCCCCTGTTACTGCCTCATTATAAGCATGTACCAGGTCACCTGGATCTAAGCAATCTATCGGTAGGCTTGATGGGTCCAACACCACCATCAGGTCATCTGGGGATACACCCCTCAAAGGGTGGTATCGGACCATCTCCATAGGGGCAGACCTAACAGGGGTGGCCTCAAAACTGAACCTAATGGAGTGATGGTCAGACCATCCGACCGGTTCCACCACCAAGTCGGATATCTCCATCCCCAGAAGGAACACCAGGTCCAATGAGTGTCCGCCAACATGGGTCGAGGAGGGAACCACCTGTGTGAAGCCCAGTGATATCATCAACTGGAGGAAGTCTTGACCAAATCAAGAGTTCATCGTCGACCCAAGCATTGAAATCCCCAGAACCAACCATCTGGGGGACCCCAGCGGGTCGGTGCGACAATGAAGTCCTGGGCTTCCTGCAGGAAAACATTTTAGCCACCTGGTGGAGCGGTGTGCAAAGTATCCTGCACCCCACACCTGCCACAATACACTCAAAGGGATCTGGTGACTCCGCTGGTACCTCCACCAGGCCCAGTTCTGACTTAAAACATATGGCAACACCCCCGGCCCTACGATCCTGCCTCGGGCGGTGTATCACTGAGTACCCAGCTGGAATTGCTGCGGCTAAAACTGGCCCAGCGTTTTCATCCAGCCAAGTCTCGGTGATGCACGCCAGGTCAGATGACCTGACAAGATCGGCTACAACAGCCATCTTGTTTTTAATAGACATGGCATTGCATAACACCGCCCGAGTAGGATAAACCTCCGATAATGACCACCCTACCGGCTGATCCAAATCAGAACCCTTGGGTATGGGCACAAGACAGGGAGGACCCCTCTCCTGTGCCCATTTCTCCCCAGGGCGTCTCCTTGACCCCACTATCCCAATCTGCCCACTCTTTTCCATTCCCCCCCAAGCCCAGCACCAACCCTCCGTCTCCCTCTCACAATCCCCAGAGCCCTACATTTTTGTAGACTTCCGGTGACAAAGGGGACAGAAGAAAGGACGGAGGTCCCTGAGCGTGAGGGGAATAATAATTCCACTGCCTTATTATCATTCCAGCACATAGTTCACACCACAATTAATAATAATCAACCCTACTCAACTTATATAAAACAAAATTAAATAAACTTATATAAAACAGAATTTCAAATAGAACTAAAAATAGAACACTAAATAGTCATAATATAATACAAAATCTATTAACCAATTCTAGTGCTGTCAAATTATCAAAACATATTATATTTCTACCCCACCCACAGTACTCTCACCACTGCGGTGAGAGGAGCATACCACCTAAAACCACAAAAAATGGCCCTTCACTTTAAAACCCACTCATCAGTACCCTTGTTTAACTCAAAAAGCAGAGTTCAAGGTCTTTTTTTGTATAGTCACACTTCTGTGCTCTCACCACACTGTATGGCTCCAACATTAATCAGACTCCTCTCACGAGACTGATATTTCAAGGTGAACTCAGTTATAGTTAAATTTCATGTTGGTCTCCGTAATCTCCCAATAATTAAAACACAACAGTTACAGCAAGAAATGGTTCAGGATACTTCACCAAATCCGACTCCACACCGCCTAACTTCTGTCAAAGTCTCCAAAACTCCCAGTAGCCGAGATCCTGGAAGCAGCAAACGAGCAGACAGCAGATAGCACAAACAACTCCTCCACCTCCACAGATACTAGCCACAGGCTCCAGCTCACCTGACCCTCGTTATGATAAGGCAGGCAGAACCACCCTCCGATAGCACCCCTGCCTCACCCAGGGAGCAAAGCAAGCCCCACCACCCTCCAGAGGCAGGAAAAACCAGCCCCCCGTCTGGACCAGGGAGCCAAACCTCCAAATTATGTGGACAGCTATCACTCAATCTTCACTGCCATTCTTCTGCCTTCCACTTCCTTGTAGAATAGTCCCACACACATGAGAGCCGACATCCTCTTTCCCACGGTCCGGCGAAGATTATGTCCCCGAACAGAAACTGCAGTTCACTTGCTGAGTTCCGAACGAGCGTTCTCTGCAGTTCCCGGAACGTACTCTGTGTGTGCCCAACAGAAGGAAGAGCCGCCACCAAGCCTCCAGGTTACAGGCCACCAACCTCTCCAAAAAATGTCCAGGCAGACCGACACCCAGCACAGCACCCCAAACGAACCACCCACGACCAGATCAGTCTCTCCAAAGCATCACAGACTTTAGATAACAAAGCATAAATAGTCGCAATAATAAACGACTGCTAGCGACTATATAGCGGGCGGTACTATAATTCAAACGGCAACGTTTAAATAAAATAAAATTGGGCCAAAGATCAAAACTTCTAGACGCTCATAGACGGCAGCCCAGCGCGGCCGCCATCTTTTTTCTTTTTTCTTTTTAATAGTAAGAAGCCTTGTACCTGTGGCTGATGGATGTGGTCTTCTGTTTGACTCCCTCTGCCTTGGCATGGTCAATGTAATGGAAAAACATTGTCACAATGGCACTGGTGGTGGGGTGGTGGAGGTCATAGCTGTGACACATGATGACATTCCCAATCACATCTTCCTGCATCTGGTGGTAGTGGCAGTGGTGAACAATGGTCTTATGGTGTTGGTAGTCTGGGGGGACACACAGTCACATTCCTTCTGGTGGCTGTGGCAAACAGTGGTCTTATGTTGGTGGTAGTCCGGGGGGGGACACACGGTCACATTCTTTATGGTGGCAGTGGTGAAACAGCATCTTATGGTAGTGGTACTTCGGGGGACACACGTTCACATTCCCTATGGTGGCTGTGGTGAACAGTGGTCTTATGGTGGTGGTATTCCAGGGGGACACATGGTCACATTCCCTATGGTGGCAGTGGTGAACAGAAGTCTTATGGTGGTGGTAGTCTGGGGGACACATGGTCACATTCCATATGGTGGCAGTGGCGAACAGCGGTCTTATGGTGGTGGTAGTTCGGGGGCCAGGATTTACTGTGCTCTGTGTTATAAATGTGACACGACATATGGAATTTGAGTCACTATGAGTGGGACAGTGATTTAACTTTATGAAAAAGAAAATATGTATCATACAAGACATGTGACAGCCTTTTAACCACTTAAGTTAAAACCTGCCAACATTAACCTCATCATTCATCATCATCCTCAGAAAGAAAGCTGCCTTCACAGTCTTCTATTTCCAAATTCTGACCACAGGGAAATTCTTTCTCCATTGTGTTGTCATCTACGTCAGTGGTAGGCTGCTTTATGCTGTCACTGCCACCAGGATGGTCCCTTTCTTCAACATCAGCAATATAATGAGTATGCCAGGATACGAATACTGAGGTTGCAGTCTGAGCTGGTATGTGCCTCTCATTCATTTTTATGAATGTCAGCAAACTGACATTTGCAGAAGAGAGGTTTGTATGATGATCCCGAGCTATTGCAGCTGCTGAGCTGAATACCCTCTCAACACTTACACTAGAGGGTGGGCATGTCAGGTACTTCAGTGCCACAGCGGTCAGCTCTGGTCATTCACTGACCTTTCCAGTCCAGTATAAAAGGGAATCATCAGTGATTGACAGATGCCTATTTTCGAAATCCAGTGGTTGATGCATCATCCGCTTCTCCAGAATCATTTATGTCGCAAATCCCTACTTGGGACAAAGCCTCCCAAAGTGGGTTAATGCCAGCCGCTTTTGATGACAGACCACCTGGAACTCCAGTCACCTTCCCCTTACAGGATATGCTAGATACTACTCCTCCAGGTTCACCTTCAGCCTGACTATGCTGCTCATGTTTCCTGATCTTGGCAAGTGACTTCTATGCCTCATGAACCATGCACACCAGTTGCCCACTGACCATTTTTATCTGTTCAGGCCTGCCCTCCAGTACTAAGGCAATTCCATGTTTGTATCATGGGTCAAGCATTGTTGCTTTTGCAAAGTTGTCTCTAAGCTGAATGCTCAAGATGTGATGATTCTGATTGAATACTGTCAGCATGTGTTTCAGCCACACACTGCTAGTACTGTCTCCGGCACCATCAAGGCTATGCTGTACAGTCACCAATGTCTGCCTCAGCACCTGCAGCAGTGGAATTGATTGGCTTATGGAGGCAGACTTACCACTCACTGCCTGTGTGGCATGTTCAAAAGTTCTCAAGATTGTTATTACAGAGTCCATGAGGCACCACTGTTCAGTCGTCATAGACAGGGAGGTCCCTGAATTGTCACGGCTAGTGTGCATGACAAGATATTCTGAGACTGCTTTGTACTGTTCATACAACCTCTCTGCCATGTATAAAGTGGAGTTCCACCAGGTGACAACTTCCAGCTTCAAGCGGTGCTGTAGGAGGCTGTTTCAGATCTGCAATTGCCAAAGTTGGTCATGGGCCTTTGCAGATCGTGAAAAGTGAGATCAGATACAGCATACAACTGTCAGCATTTCCTTTATATCAAGGTGCTGCAGAAACTCCTGCACCACAAGATTTAAACAGTGGGCCATGCATGGAACCTGAAAAAAGCCACCATTTGTGATGCATTTCACCTCATTTAACCCACTGTCAATTGTTATGAACCCAGCTCTCAGGGACAGGGGTTTGAGCCACTTGTCAATTTCAGTCAGTACCAGGTCCAGCATGTTTTCACCAGTGCGTGAACAGGTCACATTGGGCATAGCAATCGTTGCATGCTGCCGAATTCCTGGAAGATTGCTACCATGACACTCCACCTTACTACACTGATTATTCACACTACTAACAGCACAATCAACTCCCGGCTCCTGCGCCCAGTGTGCAGTTATACACAGATATGAACTCCCCACTGTTTTGCCACTTGTCCACATATCCATACTTAAATGGATGAATGGAGAGGAGGAATGTTGCAGGGCATGTCTTACTTAGTCAGACACAGTACGGTACAACTCGGGGACAGCACGGGTTGAAAAGTATGTCCTGGATGGGATTTTCCATTTTGGACAGGCACGTGCAGCAAACCACAGGGACACAGAATTCTCCACAGAGGAGAAAGGAAAAAGGACAGCATTACAGCTATAGCAGCATTAAGTTCACATGACACTGTATGATTGGATGGGTGCTTCAGCTTATTCGAAAAAACACTCTGTAACATGGGCTGACTTAAATGTTTTACACAGAGTGTGATGACAAATGGTTCTGCTCTGTGAATTGCAGGTTGTTGTGGAGTGTGAACGTGTGATGAAGACAGTTGCACAGGTGATGACAAAGCCAGAAATGCAGTTATTGTCCCAGATTTACCAACAGGGATTGATGTACCACTTGCACTAGATATACTGCATTGACCACCACCACCAAAACTGCTACTCTCACCATCGCTGGACAAGACTTCAAAATCATTCTGCTCTTGCACCTCATCATGCCTGTAGTAATCCTCTGCTGTTATTTCATCACTACTGAACACATTTAATTTTCTACTTGATGCTATAGTCATGGAAAGGGATAACATGCTTGTTATGGTTGATAACGAGGGTGAATGCCCCACTGTGGTACATGTATTAGCTGCCATCTTGTGCTGAGTCCACAGTGCCATGTGCCTCTTCTTAAGATGTGTATGCTGTCCCTCTGTGCCCAGATGGCTCCCCTTTTAACCTCAACTCACATGCACCTGGCAAACCTGGCAGATTGCAACTGATTCATCATTTGCATCTTCCACAAAAAAAAATCCCAAATAAGGGATTTTGATGCTCTAGTTTTAACATGTCCCCCCTGATGCAGCTTATTGGACTCTGTTTTTTTAAGCCATGAAGTGGGGGGTGTGCTACATGATTTTTCAGGCAGGACACACTTGGACTGCAACTGACCACCACGACTACCTATCATTATGCAGTGTCAGTGGCTCAGTAGGTAGCACACTCACCTATGAGGCCGGGAGATCAGAGGGCTATGGGTTCAGTTCCCACATCTGGCACTTGGGTTACTATCCCAGTACTGACACTGTTGTGCAGCATGAGAGACGTGCTGCACTTCTGAGGTGCTGTCTTTCGGATGAGACGTTAAACTGAGATGTGATATCTGCCTGTTCTGGTGGTAGTTCAGGTGGATATTAAAGATCCCATGGCACTTATCGAAAAGAGCAGGGGAATTTCCCCGGTGTCCTGGCCAAATTTCCCTCATTCACTAAAAATAGCACCAACAGCTTAATCTGGTTCAAGGTCAGTTGGCATTCATCTGTATCCCCTACCCCCAGGTCGTGCCTGAAAATAGGCAGGATTTGTCTAGTGCACTTACCCGGTCAACAAAAACTAAATAAATAAATTATTACTGGGTCATCATCATCAACTGAAACTGGTAAATCACAACTTTTTCTGGGAGGGGGGAGGAATGCAAACAGACCCAGACACAGCCATCCTGAGTTTCTTTTTCTCCAGTTCCCAACAGGGGCCACTGATATCATCATCATATTCATCAACATCAACCACATCTTCTGCTTCGATGCGGGCATATGGACTGCACGTTGCAACCACAGCAACATCAGCAGCACCACCATCACCCAATATTTTTTCACCACACTGTCAATCACTACATGGCATGGCAAATGCATGACCTGAACTGTGGTGGAAGAAATGTCACTTTGTCTGCTATCATTGACATGATGTTTAGAATCCTCATGTTCAGTTACTAAGATGTTATTGGTGAGTATGACATCATCTACACTGTTACTCACTGCCACTGCTTCACACTCCATAATATTTTTGGACACAGTAAACTGGTCAGAAGTGGTACTTGAGGCAGCAATACTCATACCACCACCAGCAACTGCACTAATACCACCAGCTGGGACAACATCATCTCCTCCAACTATGAGTGAAGCTATTGATTGCACTGTAAAAAACATTGAAGGAGAAATATCTTTCCTCACATTAGCAATGCACTTCTGCGACTGCGTACTAATACCACGCCCACAGACAATCTTAACACTGGCAGCAGTGCATGGCGAGAAACAGCTTTGCTTGCATGTCTCTTTGCAGGCATTTTGGGGGATCAACAGGAATATTTTAAACAAATTTAGATTTTGGAACGTTCACTCTGGTGGGAGCTGGGGTGATGCTGAATGTGAAGCCAAAAACAACTGTGGCTTCAAAACAGATACAGATGCAAAGTCACAACAAGTTCAACAACACCTTAACTAACCAGTGCTGTTCTCAAGTCACAAACAATCCAATCTGGAAAAGAAAACCATTTGCCGGTGGGGGGGGGGGGCACTGGCTGCAGATTACGGCAGTGCAAAACCAAGAAAAGATACCACAATGGCAGTAAAAAATCATGCAGCTGCAGTGGATAGCAGGTTCACACTGCTGTGCCTGCAATTACACTGTGTCACAATAATAGGTGTATTATTTGATGTCACGTCACGCACCGCACACACACTCAAACACACACACAATTTGTCTGCAAGTAATGTGTAGCAAATTTAAAACTTCAGTAATATACAACGTATTTTAAACAACCTCACTCTTGCATCAGGTCCAGACCACAACACACACAATCAGCAAAAAAATATCAACAATTACTGAAAATATTACTGTGTGTACATTAACACAGTCAGTTTTGCAAGAAAAATATAACCAAAAAACAAAGAACTCCCTATTTCTCCAACTTAAATCTACCTACACCGATACGCCCCTTCCCCAAAGCACACTTCCACTGTCTATCAGTACACAGACTGAATGTTGTTTATTAACATTCAAAATCCACACACAAACAATACATGCATGATGATATGAGCACAGGAGGGTTTCCTACAATCAATGAACTAAAGTTTCAGCAAAAAAAGACTTAAAAAGGCTGTTTTTAACAGTTTTTAGAAGGTTTGAATCACAGAGAGCTCTCAGAGCAGACTGTCTTCTACAACTTCCTACACACACTACCCCGAACTGAGGCTGTGCAGAACTATCTAGAGGACATGTGACCTGAAATCCCATGAATCACTCCAAAAATCACCTTTGGAGCTTAAAACCAAGGCAAAGTGAGGCAAAGTACATTGTTTTCAATGTACTTCGCTTTAAAATTTAGTGGAGTAGTTGTTTGGGAAGGTGGAGTAATGCAAAGTCATTGTTTTCAATGGACTTCGCCTTACCCATTATAACGCAAAGTACTCCACTTTGTGTTGCGGAGCACTCCGGGAATTCCACTTTGCTCTGCGAATCACTCTGCAGAACAAATTGAGGCCACTTCGCCCATCTCTAGTGTTGGGTATTGTGGTCTGCCAAGCTGGTTTATGGCAAGAAAAAAATGGAGTTGATTCCCAGTGGTTGATTTTTTTTACCAGGGTGTTGGGTATTGTGCTCTGCCAGGCTGGTTTGTGGCAAGAAAACAATGGGCTTCTTCATGGAGAGCTTTTCCAGGTCTTTTTGTTTTTTGTATAAGGTAGTTGGTAACTAG
Organism: Neoceratodus forsteri; assembly: GCA_016271365.2. Taxonomy (NCBI): domain Eukaryota; kingdom Metazoa; phylum Chordata; order Ceratodontiformes; family Ceratodontidae; genus Neoceratodus; species Neoceratodus forsteri. The sequence goes on along the minus strand of CM028129.1, from coordinate 1,393,919,061 downwards.
ACATCTCTGGCTCATTTGTTTCATAGGCTTTTTGTTTTACTTTTCGTATATCTTTGGGGTTGGCACCACTCCTGGTTTTGGTTTGTCTCTCAGTACTACACTGGAGGTATCTTTTGTTTTTGTCATCTACTTTCATTTGTATGTCTCCCCATTTTAGATTTGTAGTTTCAGTGTTACCTCTGATGCCAAAAATATGTGGTTATTATTAGCCTCATAGTATTTAGTAGTGATTATGGGTTTTCTGGTCCAAGTTGTTTTTTACGTTCACTTGCACGTGCACAAGGAACAACTTGCTACTAACGGCATTTTAGAGGTGTGTCACTGTCGAGTCAATTACAGCTGAAACTGCAATGGGCTTGGCAGCGTAAACCAATGATCTGGCCCTCTGGTCATGACACTAGTTCTGCTTGTTGACGTGGCGTGTTCTGTAGATGAAAGAAATGAACCATTCCAATGAGAGAGCACTTCATTTCTTTCTGTAGCCATAACTCCAAGCATGTGTATTAGAGTTGCCACTAATGCACATGGCTGGAGTTACGGCTTCAGCTTTTGCATAGAAAATTAGTGAGGACTGTCCCGGCATCCAATTAAATCCTCCCACTCACTCTCTCTGTGTACTTTATGCCTCGCACCCTCCATTCCCTGTCCTAACATCCAATTAAACCCTCCTGCTCCCTCCCTCTGTTTGCTGTCCACCCCACACCCTCTATTCCCCCAGTGGAGTCGGCATCCAATTAAACCCTTCCACTCCCTCTCTCTGTGTGCTGTCCGCCCCACACCCTCTGTTCCCTGTTCCAATATGCCTCCTTCCCTACCTTTCCATGTCCCGATTTGTTGTACATGTGTACCTGCCTGCCCATCATAATGCTTGATAGCTGATGTTGGCTGTTGCTGCATTTGGTGCCATGCACCAGTCATCTCATGTCGTGGTGGTGGTCTGTTAACAGGTGTAGCGGGTACTGACTTTTACAGACTGGGCTGCAATTTTTGTATGAGCAGCAGCGAAAGTGACTTCCGATCAAGCACGGGGGTAGGGGGTCTGAAGCTGCCTTTGTTGGTCTGTATCAATAGTTTGGCAGAGGAGAGCATAGTAAACCCACCCAGCATTCATTTCTATGTTGTTGGAGCCAGAGAGGAGGATAGAGGACTGGCAGAGGTGACTGAGAGAGGACCCATCATCAGATACCCACCCATGGCAGACAGTGCCAGAAGTCATCATCAGACTTGTCAGAGCGGCTGGAGAGGGAGCAGGGTGGAGTTTCATGGCACTGGGGCCTCAGACAGCTTACAGTTGAAGGCCAGAATCAGCAGCAACAATCAGGTCTGTCCAGTGGGCTCTGTTTGGGCCTTGGGGTGTTAGGGGGGGGAGTGTAATGGTCCATGGAAATGTTCGACATCAGCATTAGCACAATTTGACTTATTTCCTTCTATATTATCGCTTTCTGGTTCTGTGGCAAAACTGTGTGTGAGTTCCCGGACATAACATCTGGCAATATTGTAGCCAACAATGTAACAGGAAGAAACCTTAAAATGGGGAATGTTTCCTACAATCTCTCTGGCTTCCAAGTCTGATTTTGATCTAAAAAACCAAAAGGGTCCTGTCTGTCTCAGTTGGATTTTACTCCTTGGCTTTGGATCTCCAATGTGCAAAGTAACTGATTCATTTGCATTTGAGCTGTCTGTCTGCATCTTGTCTCTTTTTAGTTGATTTACCCAGACTAGCCCAAAATGCAGTATTATCTTTTCACTGCTCCTTCTTCTACATGGTTTTGCTGCTGGGAGAAGGAAAGCATAGGGAGGACAGGTCATTTGCTTAAGTCAGACAACATGCACATGGCTGGGGTGGGATTTGAACCCAGTATCTCCTGGATCACTGGTCTGTGTTCTAACCCCTGCACCACACTGCTTTCCTTAAACCAGTAAGAAATTCCAGTTATGCAAGTAACTATTTACTGTGGCTTACTTACTGTAAAAAAAGTCCCCTAAACATTTGTAGTCTACAAGGTTTGGGGGCATTGACTTGTATTTAGGAACATTATCACCAGAATTAACACCATTTTACTTTGACTTAAAGGAGAACACTCATGAACTGTGCCTATCCCTGTTGAAAGCCCATGATAAACTCTTTTGAATGTAACATTGCTACAGAATTACCTGCAACTCAGTTCTCAGTAAAATAAATTTGATCTGTATTAAGGCTTATTGCTTTGTGATTGGGGCTGATAAGTGAACCCACAACTGTGCCCTCTGCATCCAAATTAATTGGTTACCCCTGCCTAGCAGAATTAAGTTCCAGACATGTGTGCTAGCCAAGAAGGGGCTACTGGGCCTAACCGCCTCAGCCATAACTCACTGCTTTTGCCCTGTCCCCAATCTCTACAACACCAGAAGCATGGCCATACCTGGCTAGGCAAGCATTCATTCACAGTTAGGGCCACTGTCTACCTGCCTTATTGTAAAAGTGTATGCAATTGATTCCAGCCTATTTATTTGTATTTGTTTGATTCTATTTGTACTTGTTTGACTTCATTCCATGACTGAAATGCTTATTTTATGTATGTTACTCTATAATCTCTGTTATTGATGTGGAACCTTTGTAAAAGAGCACTTGTGCTCAAAGGTATTCTTAGAAAATAACTAAGTGATGCATTGGTCTTACCTGTAGCTGGCAGTAGACCAGAGATATCCATGACTGTCTGCCCTATATTACACTGCCACCATGTTTAGAACTTTGAGATGTCATGGACAATCAAGCTGTGCTTGACTACAGTGTGGCTAGCCACAGTTTGATTGTTCATCAATGACATTGCAAAGTTCTAAAAAATGGTGGCAATGTAGTATCAGTATGGGGCAGACTTAATCATCAATATGTCTGACATGCTTCCAGCTAAAGAGAAGCCTTACACCTCATTTAAAAAACACCTTTTCATGGACTTTCAGACTATGATGGGCGCTGTTCATAAATGTCCCCCTCTAATCTGATACAGAAACATGCCATGGAACAACATGGGAGGTTCCTGAATTAGGTTACTTATGGCAAAGTAAAGCTAGGTTTGCTACTTACGTACCTATTGTTGAAACTGAGTCTTGTATATATTGATCAAATATTAAAGCCACAGGGACATGTTTTCAATCCCAGCTGCCTTTCACTCAAAAGGGGACGGAGGTCTTGCCTTATCAATGACACCTGCTCCCATTTTGTACTCTTTTGCCTCCTGTTGGGTTGCATTTTTAGATAATGTAAACTCAATTAATTTTTTTTAGTAAATCAACTTTTTTACATATATACCAAATTGCCATCAGACAAAGGCCTTATGGTCTATCAAGTCTGCTCAATCGCATAGCTTTCTTTGTGAAAGCAGCAGTCCTGCTATGAAACATTTTGAACATGATTGTAGTTTTAGTAGCTAATTTGAGAACTTGGCCGCTGGGGGGATTTTGCCCCCTGATCCTTGTGACCCACCAAAAATTTTACAAACCTGGTTCCTATGTCTGTCCCAGCACCTGGAATCCAATCAAACACTCCAGCTCCCTCCCTCTGTGTGCTGTCTGCCCCCACACCCTCCGTTCCCTCACCAGCACCCAACATCCAATTACACCCTCCCGCTCCCTCCCCCCGCTCCCTCTCCTTGTGTTCTGTCCACCCCACACCCTCTGTTCCCTGTCCCGGCATCCAATTAAACCCTCCCACCCCCTCCCTGTGTGTGCTGTCCACCCTGCAAGCTCCATTCCCCTTCTGGCACCCGGCATCCAGTTAAACTCTCTGGCTCCCTCCCCCCATGTGCTGTCCACCCCACAATCTCCATTCCCTGTCCTGGCACCCAGCATCCAATTAAACCCTTCCACTCCCTCCCTCTGTGTGCTATCTGCCCCACACCCTCTGTTACCCCCCTCTTGATCTTATCGTTTTGGTCACAGCACTGAGTGTGTGATTTATCTCTTTACTGACCCACGCATTAGGTGCCAGAGCAGTCAGTATTGCTGTGTTTACAGCCCCCAGCCCATGACTCCTGGATTCATTTATGAGCCTCTTAACTGGTCCTGATGGCATCCCCAGAGACTCAGAGCCCTGCAGAGTGGAAGGTGCTTTTCTCCAGTCTTTGAGAAAATAAAGCCTTTCCTAGGATATTTTTTTTTTTTTTTTGTTAGAATGGTGTCAGCAGATGGGGACCATTTGATCCATCTAGTCTGCCCCACATGGCTACCATCCTCCCCTTTAATTGTTCAAGGCCAGTTGTCCACACTGTCTGTCCCACACTAGTTTAAATTCTTTTACTGTCTTAGCTGCCACCACCTGTGCTGGAAGGCTGTTCCATGTGTCTATCACCCTCTCCACGAAGAAGTACTTTTTATAATTGCTCCTGAACTTGCCTGACACTAGATGCAAGTTGTGCCCCTGTGTCCGAGTGCCTTTGTTTACTTGGAAGAGATTCTCCATCTTGTGTATTCCCTTGACACATTTGAATGCTTCTATCATGTCTCCTCTATTTCTTCTCTGGTCTAGTTAGTACAATTTTAGTACCTTGAGCATAGTTTCATATGTCTCATGGTGCAGCCCTTGTACCATTTTAGTAGCCCTTCTCTGCACTGTCTTTAATCTGTCTATTTCCTTTTTCTGGTGGCCTCCAGAACTGGACACAGTACTCCAGTTGTGGCCTTACCAGTGATCTGTACAGTGGCATGATTACTTCTTGCTTTCTGCTTGTAATTCCCCTACCTATACATCTGAGGATGCCACTTGTTCTCTGTGCAGCTTTTTCACTGCTTTGTGACGTTGAAGTCATTGGTGATGAGTACACCCACGTCTCTTTCCATCTTTGTCACTTCCAATTGGTGCCCATCCAGAGGGCACTTTACCCCAGGGTTTTGTTTTCCAAGGTGCATGACCTTACATTTCTTAACATTAAGTTTTAACTGCCAGTGTTTTGACCATTCCTCTAGTTTCCTGAGGTCAGCTACCATGCATGTGGCCCCCTCCTGTGTTTCCACCATGTTGCAGAGCTTTGTATCATCTGCAAACAGGCATATTCTCCCCTTCAATTCTTTGGTGATGTCACTGACGAAGATGTTGAAGAGGATTGGACCCAGCACCGAGCCCTGTCGTATGCTGCTGGTCACTCCCCCCCCTCTTGTGACAAAGCCCCATTGACCAAGAGGCTCTGCTTCCTATTCTGTAGCCAGTTTCAAACCCAGTTAACTATCTTATGCCCTAACTCTGTGTGCTCTAGTTTGTTTCCAGTCTCTTGTGGGGGATGGTGTCAAAGGCTTTGCTGAAGTCTAGGTACACTATGTCAACTGCACTGCCCTGGTCTATTGTTTTGGTAACCCAGTCAAAGAAATGAGTCATGTTTGTTTGACATAATCAACCTGTTGTGAAGCCATGTTGCTTGTGGTCTAGTTTTCTATTTTCCCTCAGGTATTCCCCTATTCTCTCTTTTAGTAGTGCCACCATACTTTTTCCCACTATAAAGGTTAGGCTGACTGGGCAAGTTTCCAGTATCCTCTCTGCTTCCTCCCATGTGCAAGGGCACTACTGTTGCTGTTCTCCAGTTCTGAGGTACTGTGCCACTCTCCAGTGATTTACTGACTAGTTCTGATAGTGGTGCTGCAGTTTCTTCCCATAGCTCCTTTGACACCCTCGGGCGAATACCATCCAGTCGCATTGCCTTATCAACCCTAAGTTTGTTTAGTTCTTCTAGGACCCTTTCCTTTGTGAAGGGGCTAGTGTCGGCCTCCTTGTTATTGTGCTCCATCTGCTTTAGTGGAGGTCCTTTACCACTATTTTCTATTGTGAATATGGAGCCAAAGAATTTGTTCAACATCTCTGCTTTGATTTTGTCTTCTTCTACCATCTGGCCATCTTGTGCTGCTAATCTGACTATTCCTCCCTTACTCTCTCTTTTCCCTCATGCACCTATAGAAGGTTTTATCTCCCTTCTTAACTCCCTGTATCCTTTCCTCTGTTTGTGCTTTGGTCCTTCAAATGGCCCTTCCTGCCTCCCTGAGTTTGTTCCTGTAATTGTCCATGCCAGCTTCCTTCTGTGACTTTTTGTACTGCTTAAAGGCCCTCTTCTTTTTGTTTATTTTTGCTGCTGTGTCCCTGGTGAACCAGAGAGGGTTCTTCATTCTTTTTGAATTATTGATCAGACACAACAATGTTCAGTAACTGTAGTTATGGCTTCCTTAAAATGTTGCCAGTCTTCTTCCACATTTCCCGAGCTACCCTTGGATAGCATTGATTTGATTCTGGATCTCATCTCTGGAAAGTTTGCTTTACAGAAATCAAGGATCTTGATTTGTGTGTGACATATTCCTTCTGCTTTGTTGATTTTTTTTTTATTAATATAACATTTATTGAATTTTCTACAAAACAGTGGACAGAATCATGATAACAGAACCATATACACATATACAGTAACTAGATACTTGATCCCATCCCCCTCCCCCCAGATATATCCCAACCCCCTCCCGCACAGACAAGAGGTTTATCAATCCGGAAATTCCAAGTATGTGAAAAAAGTCTAAATAGAATACAAAGTGTGTAACGGGGCCCAATCCTCACGTATTTAGAATTATTGTCATTAAAACTCGAAATGGTCCTCTCCACTCGGAGATTGGCTAACAACTTGTTAAGCCATTCAGAATAAGAGACAGCGTCTGAACATTTCCAATATTTGAGTGCTTTGTTGATTGTTAACCAAACAGACCTGTGGTTGCTGTTCCCCAGCTTGACACGCTCACCTGTACATTTGAAACCCTTGAGCTGTTTGTGAGCACCAGGTCTAGGGTTGTGTTGTCTCTAGTGGGTGAGTTCACTAGTTGGTTGAGCCTGGCACCTTTCAGTGTGATCAGAAACTCTCTACTCCTTTCAGTGGATGCCATGTATGAGGTCCAATCTACATCGGGCAGATTAAAGTCTCCAACTAGTAGTAGCTCACTCTTGTCAGCCATCATTGAGATGGCTTCTAGGAGTTCTTTGTCAACTTCTACTTCCTGGGATGTGGGTCTGTATATAACCCCAACTTGTATGGGGTCCTTCTCCCCAGCTCCCAGGGTGACCCATAGGGCCTCTGCATTTCTATGTTTTTCCTGAATCTCTGTTGCATTGATCCCCTCCCTTAGATATAGAGCTACCCCCCACCAATATTTCCCCTAACGGTCTCTTCTGAAGAGAATGTAACCTGGTATGGCCACATCCCAGATGTAGTTCATGGTGAACCACGACTGCAACCCAGTCAAGTTGTGTCTTTGCCAACATGGCTGTGAGCTCCGGGATTTTGATTGGCAGGCTACAAGCTTTAATGCACATTGTCTGCCATCCCTGGAATTGCCTTTGTTGGGTCTGGATATGCAGTTCTGGTTTACATTGTTTGTGTTTCATAGCCCTACCACTTCTGCTTGTTGGATTACCCTTTTTTGTGTCATTCTGAATTAAGATTTCACTTTCCTTATGGTGCTGAGACACCGTTTTAGCTAAGGATGGGGAGGGGTACAAGGTGCCTTCTTTGATGCGATGGTTGCCATTGTTTCCTTCCCCTCTGCTAGTTTAACTGAGAGATATGGACATCAAACTTTTGCCCGAGCTCTCAAGTCCTTTGCCTTGTCAGGTGTAGGCCATTGACAGCACAAAATCTCCCTATCCCAGAAGGTGTGTCAATCTCCTATATAGTGATGTCCTTTTTCCTAGCACCAGACCTTTAGCCAATTGTTAAGTTCAGTTACTCTGATCTTCTGCCTGATGTCCCCTTTCTCCCAAGACAGGCAGAATCTCCAAGAAAGATACACTGGACAAAAGGAAATCCAGTCTGTTGCCAAGTTTGATTAGGTTTTGCTTTGTTTCCTCCACCAACCTACTGGCTAGGTTGTTTGTTCCTATGGATGTGGGATTCCTCAGCCAGCAGCCCTGGAAGGGGGGAGATCCACCCTCCTCAGCTCTCCGTGGGAGTGAGTTTGGGCTGAGCTCTTGCAGTCACTCTGTCTCTCACACGTCTCATCCTGAGAAAATTACAGGGCCATCAGAAATGAGAAACCAGTGAACAGTCACATGTTCCAGCAAGCCCCAGCCATGTGGGTCTGGTAGGTTCACATGAAAGCAATGGCATGCTCTTCACACACCCCTGTGTAACCTCTCTACCTATCATTATATTACTGGTGACACTTTAAAATTACTTGCAGGATAAATACTTCATTTCACTCGCTCCTGCTTGAGTAAGCTGCAGCTCCAGTCCAGGCTCAGATAGCAGACACCCGAAAACTACCCCACTCCCCTCCTGTCTAGGGGGTTTTGACGGTATTCTGTCTCTGAGAAAGGGGAAGGATATCATTTTGACTGTAAGCACATTTAGGAAGGGAGTACTAAACACAGTACCTTTAACTTTGTAGATTCAGGTTTCCTTTGGTGATGGTTAGAGCTCCGTCAAAGCGCTGGCTCACTGTTGACTCTCTCTCACCCCCAGCACCTCGGGAAGTAGCAGGCTTCGTTTGACAGGCTGTAAAACAGTTCATTGGGAAAGCAGCAAAGAAAACAGTTTTCACCACAGAATTAAATGATCCAGGTTCAAACGATTTAAAACGCAAACCAGTCAGCTTTTATTTCTTTTCTCCACAACAATGCTCAAGCAGTAACAACAAGTTATGGATCCTCACTTTGATATTTTAGTCCAATTTCATATTTCTATGGCCCTCAGCCATGGCACATACTTGGGGGACCCAGGATTTGAACCTGGGACCTAGTGACTCTGTTCCCTTCCAATTTAAACCAAAATGGGCTCATTTTCCTCACAGAAAACACTTGCCTACTTTTCCTATCACTTTACGATTGCTCCCCACCTGTGGGAGTGGAGGCACAATTACTTTCACATGTTGGTACACTTTCCTGTCTTGGGAGGGAGGGGGAATGATGGTACACATTCAGGCACTTGCAGTCCTTGCTATTAGTGCCCACCCTCACTGGAAATCCATGGGCAAGGTTCTCTCAGCAACAGGGGCTTAACTCTTTCCTCACAGCAGTCTCAACATAACAGCACAGTACCTTTTATAAGTGGACATGGTCAGGCAAAGGGGTATCTGTCACCTACCCCATGGGTGACATTACTGCCACCTCAGTCTCGAACGGGCCCTTCCATGGCAGCCACTTTCTTCAGCTTCTGGCAGAGCCTAGCAAGCTCCTTTGATCCCTCTCAGAATATTGCTGCTCCTTCATGCTGCTTCCCCATCTGCCTTTTTGGGGAAAATCCCACATCAACATTTGTGACCAGAGGGCAATCTCCCCACTCTGGTCCCGGGCTTCTCCAGCCCCGATTGAAGACCATCCCTTCGCGGGCCTGCAAGCAGACGCCCGCTCCTCCTTGCACATGGCCTCCTTCTCCTCGAATGCTCGACTACCTCGCACTGACTCCATTTGTGTCAAATGGCACTTTTTCAAAACAAGACACTCACGCGCCTGAGCAGGAGCTCAGCAAGCACGCGCGCATGCACACAACCTCCCACAATGCCGACAGGGCATTTTAAAACCAGTAACCCCCGACTGGCACAGGAGTTACACCTGTATCACCATATTAGGATAGAGTGAGTAAACTGTGAGTCTGGGACCACAGTTACAACAAGCAACTAAGAGGAATTAATCAAAACCATGAGGTGATTCCATCCCAAACTCCAGTATATGTGATTAATGATAATCCCTCTGTGAACTGCTATGCAAGGTGTGTGTGTGTGTGTGTGTGTGTGTGTGTGTGTGTGTGGTGTATAGGGGTGGGAGGGAAGTCAGCTCTCATTCCGGTGCACGACATCTAATTAAACCCTCCCGCTCCCTTCCTCTGTATGCAGGCCGCTCGCACCCTCCATTCCCCTAACAGACCCTGCATCCAATTAAACCCTCCTACTCTCTCCCTCTGTGTGCTGTCCCCCCTGCACCCTCCGTTACTCATCTTGGCACAAGCCTACAAGTTAACATTCAGCACTGACAAATGTTTTTGTTTTCATATAGCTGTTCTATAATTGTGTCTGTTACTTCGTCAGCAGCTCTGGGTCAGTTTTCTTTTGCTTGTTCTTTGAGATGCTTTAGTCTTGATTCCTGTGCTTGCCTTACTTTTTTGAATTTTAGGGAAGTACTTAAGGAGTCAGGCTACATTTTTGTTTTAAGTGCCCTTTGATGCTTTGAAACACTGATCTGAATATTAGGGATGTGTATGGTGTTCTGTCTTCTCTCTGGCAGTTCATGAAGTAATGACACAATAGTTGGTCAAGTTGTTCTGCACACAGTACACATTCATTGAAAGTTCAGTCGGTGGCCAGCCATGGAGGTGAGAGAAGGGCTGTGCTGGTCACTAGCTGGGGGTTGGGTTGAGGGGAGTATGGCAGTGGGATGATCCCTCACAAGGTGGGTGGGTAGGGGGTCCACTAGACACCAGGAAAACTATACAGTGCCCTATATGGGCAGCTTGGGGATGGGTGGTGGGACTGCTAGACCACCAGGGGGATTTTGGTTCTTCACACTGGGGCAGTGATCAGCGAGTGGAGTGGGGGTAGGGACCACTGGAGTACTAGGGATAAATGGATTATTACTAGGGGCCAGCAATCAGAGAATGGGGAAAGGGAGGGACCATTAGACTACCAGGAAATGATTGATTTTATTATCAGGACAGTGTTTGGAGAATGGGGAGGAAGAGGGACCATTAGACTACAAGGGAATAACTGATTTTACTATCAGGAGGATGATCAGAGAATGTGAAGGAGGGACTACTAGACTACAAGGGAATAAATGATTTTACTATTGGGACAATGATCGGGAAATGGGGAGATGGTGGGAACTACTACCATCAGAGGCTTGTGTATTTTATTTTTTACTATAGGGGTGGCAATCAGCTAGGTGAGGGGTGCCAGGTCTATCTTGGCGGTATTTTCTTCATGCAAGGGACCTTCACAAGAGGCCTGTGTGTGGAGAAAATGGTTTGTGAATGGGATTGCGGGATATGCAGGTCCACTCCCCCTCATTTGCATTGTGGTCCCCTCAAAACTTTGCCCCACTGGAGATCCAGTTTGCTGGTGCAAACTGGGCTTTTGTGACTACCACACTGGGGCAAAACCCAGTTTGCAAGGCTCAAACAGGGTTTGCGATGGGGCAAAGTTTTGTGAATCTAGCCCCAGAACTTTGAAAAATGGAAGGAGAAATCAGTTTGAGCTACAATGGATTTTATGCTAGGAAGAGAAAGGGAGTGAGAGTCAGTGTTGCAAAGGGAGTACAAGGGGGTGGGGCAAGATGAGTGAGGTAAGGGGAAGGGAGGCAAGCCAGAATTTGGAGTTAAAGGAAGCAAAAAGGGAAAAGTGACTAATATCAACTGAGGAGAAGAGGGAACAGTGAAGGGTATGATGTCAATCCAAGGCAAAATGGCAGAAAGAGTAAAAGAAGGGTTCCAGTCTGGTTAGGGTGAACTGGAAAGCAATGCAATACACACCAAAATCAAAGTACTGATGGTGTTGAGAGGCATCAAAGTGCACTAAGCAGAAGCAGGAAAACACTGAAAATGAGATGTGCATCTCAGCTAGACTGTCCTCCAGAACTAAATTGCATATAAACTGAAGAAGATAAAGGTGCCGCCGTCTTTTTATTGTCATAGTACATGGAAAAAGGTGAAATAAATTTGAATGCTAATCAAAAAGAAGACTATGTAGGATACATAAATGACACAAGAAGGAAGATACTTTCCAATTTTTGTGGTTTCTGTAGACACACACAATCAAAACTCCACACCCTGGACAAAGCATTCCAGGTATGCATATTGGTGCATTTGTGTGAGGGGGGAGCTAAGCTGACTAAGAAACATATTAATGGGTACTACATTCTGTCTGACATGTCACTATTCAGACCGTATCATAGCTGGCTCCCACACATTAAATCTAACAACAATCTTTAAAACCTGCACAAATGAAAAGAAGACAGATTACTTTCCAATTTGTGTGGATTCTGTAAACACACATGCAATCAGAAGACTCAAAGAATTATGGATATGTAAATTCATGTGTGTGGGGAGTAATCTTAGTAGGAAATGGTGGAACATTTTTCCTACATGGGGGGGTAATCTGAGTAGGAAATGATGGAAATGTGTTTCTACTAAAATCCACAAAAATTAGATGCCAGAATCAGAACACTAGAATGAGGTGACAAGTTGCAGCATTCTGCACCAGCTGCAGCTTAATGCAATAAACTACTTGAGATGGTTCTATGTCATAACAGCGATTGCGGAATAGCGATCAATGTTAGAGCAAGTGTACATTGCCGAAAATGAATTTCAGTGATGCACACTCAAGGTGAATTGGAAGAGGGTGCCAAGATACAAGTATTTTTTTTTTAATGAGGGGGTGGCGCCCCCCCCCACCATCTTACTAAAGGATTCTCAACTTCAGGGGGGTGCATGTTGGTGGGGGTGTGAAATGTTTGTAAAAATAAAAAGCCAGCTGCCAGAAAAAAAAAAACGCCATGCTGGACCCAAACTCTGCATCCTGCACCTCCAAAGTGAACACCCACCCCACCATGCTAGTGATCCAGCTTGGCAGCTGCCTGCCACACCCCCTCCCACATACCTTCCTTTCTTCCCCCTGCTAGTGTGTATACATGCATACTTCCCTTTGCCCTACCTTGCCACCCAGGTATCCACTCACTACCCTGCCAGGTAGCCCTGTACACAGGCGTTGTGATTGAGTCACCCTTTTTGTAAGTGCTCAATCACGGTCACCTCGTAGATGGTATATCACTTGAGAGATCATGGGGTGCACCACTGTTTTCAAATCTTCTGTTTAAGAAGGGGATGAAATCTTGTTCTTGTAAAAGCAACCAATACCTGGGACTCAAAAGTCAATATAAGCTAGATCCCATAATTATGAGCAGTTACAGTTGTTTCAGTTTTCTGGCAGCAGATACAATTGAACTATTTTTTATTGTTGTACTGAGTAAAAAGAAGTGAAGTGATTTAAATGCTAATCAGAAAGAATATAGAGAATAGTGGATGGACAACTATGCATAACCAGTGTGTTGTGCCACTGAGGGGTTCCGATTCCGTGTGACCTCATGAGAGAAGCTCGAGAGGTCCTTTGGAATCAGAACCCTGAAATGGTACAACACACTGGTTGGGTATAACGCTGCCCAGCCACTATTTTTTATAGTGCATGGTGCCCTTGAAATAATTTAAGTGAACATTTTAATTTGTTTTTCAGCGTTAAAAGAAATTCTTTCTGCTGCGTTTTTCTCTGCTATTGAAGTTAGGTTGCTAGGGTCAGTGCTGTGGTTGTTAAGGACCAAACGTCCCTATGTCTGTAGTGTGGTCTGCTGTTGGCTGTCAGTTGCCTTTGGGAGGGGATTCCAGAAAAAAACATGGCGGACGTATCTCTTGCTAAGCGAGAGGGTCATGAGTGAAAGGATTTGCTTGTTAATTTTAAATATCTGGTTGATCCTGCAGTTTTTTAATAGCTGAAACTATCTGGTCAATCCTGCCTTTTTTTATCGTGCTCTATTAGTCATCGGTTCAGGGGATGATTGTGCCGCCACCACTGCTCTGAGTGTTTCTGTGTCTGGTCCACTTTTAAAAAGAACTGAACTCGTGCAGCCTCTACAGGCTTTTGAAATGTTGTTGTACCACAGTGTGGTACAATCACGTTCCATGACCTTTTGAACTGTGGTACAACAACATATTGAAAGCCACATAGCTCTATACATGACGAGCCCTCACCATACACAATAATAGTAATACTGTATGTGGGATACATAAATTATACAAGAAGGCAGATATGTGGTTTATGTAAACACATATCCAATCAGAAACCTTCAACACTGCAAAAAGCATCATGGGTATGCAGATTCATGTATATGTGTTGAGGAATGGTAAGCTGACTAAGAAATATTTTAACTGGTACTACATTCTGCATGCCATCTCACTACTCAGATCTCACTCTAAGCATCTGCTTGTTTTATCCTTTCCACATTAGCAGTTCTGTAATTTTCTTACAAATTATGATTTTATTCTTTTTCCCCCACTGTGTTGAATACTACAGATCTGGTCTTGTGTTGTACATATAGTGCATTTAATTCATATGTTTATAAATATTCAGAACCAGTCAGAACCCCCTTGTGTTCTGATTCTTAATTAATAGAGGCATGAATCTTGCCACATTCCACCACCACTGCTTATAATCTTCCAGACCCAGAGGCAAGCATGATATAACCCTATGGGCTTAATGATCTGGGCTGCACCTGATGCCTCATGACCCTATAACTCCATAGGGTTAGATTAAATTATGGTAAATCCTAGCCTTGGTCATGGCTTGATGCTTAATTCTCAAGCCATGTTGTATTGAACATCAAAGTCACACTTTTAGTATAGAGTATCAAAGTTATGTTTTCTAAGCACAAAGCAGTCTGTTTACATTGAAATGAAGTATTGTCGTACTGATAGACTCTTAATCTTAATACAGATTAATTTCCAATAAACACAGTGTGCATCGATACATCCTTTCCCATAATGGTTCAAAATAAATGCTTTTTTTTTTCTTACTTTTTTTTTTTAAATCTACAGAATTCTGGATTAATTTTAAACTCTTCAATGCCATTTTGCCAGGTTATGAAACATTAATTTTATTTTACTTGTTGTATAGAGTCTCACATTTCCATTATTGCAGATGTATTGGGAAATAATAATGATCAATATTTCTACCAAGCACAATAAGGAATGTAGTTCCATCTTGCAGTACCAGTGGCAACACAGTCCTATGGGGATGTCATTAGAATGTCCCGTGGAAAGTGTAGCTTTGTTGTGCAGGATTTACTATCAATTGTAAAAAGGTTGCAAGAACATTTCTGAAATCCAGCCACAACATTCTTCCACTTGTACCACGTGGTCGTTATTTAGCTCACAGTAAGGAAACACATTCTGCCACACTCAGTGGAGACCAAAATGTTAGTAAATGTAATGACTATTGCAAATAAAGACATTTATTATAGTACATCAGATGTCATCTGCTGGTCAACAACAATGCCCCAGTGCTTCTTTTGTCATCTACAAACGCTGATTACTAACAGCCACATATGAACTCTGAAACTCATAGGTATGTAAAGGAGGAGTCAACAGGAGATGTAACCACCCAGGCCACTAACTGGTTAAACAAATTATGAGATACACTGCTGAATCTCCCCAAGATTAATCAGTTTAAGAGATCCTTCCAGTCTGATCTTGCAGTTCAATGCAATTTTAACCATTAAACTGTTTTTTGTTTTCTCTCCGTACATGTCCTATAACTTTTTATACAATGATCAGCATGGATTTTTTCAAAATTGTATGTAACTGTTCTACCAGTGTTTTGAGCCTATGGAACTGCTTATTGTACTTGTATTGTTTTCTGTGACTATGTTTTTGATGTGAAACCTGTAGAAATGAGCACTTGAGCTCAAATATCATCTCTGAAGTTTTAAATAAGTAAATAAATGAATGAATTAATAAATAAATAAATACATAAATTATAGAGAACTTGATCAGTGCATTGGTAGTAGGTTAAGTAATATTCACCTCTAGATCACTAGTTGAAATGCAGCCTAGGTTGGAAATGACTGAAAGCCATTGTGACAGGGTTAAATAAGACCCTGTCCCATTTATTATGCAGAAAGAATTAAAAGCAAGGATATGTTCTACCTTCTCCTTTTCTGTCTCTTGGCTGTCTGATTGTGTAAGCAAATTTCCTTGTGAGACATAGGAATTAATTACTCTGATGGTCTCATAATTCTCCCCCTCTAGCTATCTCTCTCTCTCTCTCTCTCTCTCTCTCTCTGCCTTCACTTGTTGCTTCTTGGTGTTTCTATCTTTTCTTCCAGCTTAATTATCTGTGGTTATAAAAATATATGTGGATCTTCATGTGAAGCTGGACTCTGGTTTGAAAATGAATCTAGTTATATTGTTGAAATGATTGCAAAAAGCTATTTGGAACTGATAGGCTTAACCTTGAGATTCAGTTTGACTTCCACAAACTCATTTGCAGAGTTATCAACAGAAGATTATTTTTTTCTGGGATACACTGTTCTATTTTGTTGCGCCTGCAAGGAAAGAAACTGACAAAGTTCTGACACATGTTGTGAGAAATCAGATATCTCTTAATGAGATCAGGATACAGAAATGAATTGCTAGACTCTGACTTCTTATAAAAAGAGTAAGTAAGTAAAAAGAGAGCAATCTTTTGTTAGAGAGAGAGATACTGAGATTTAGAATTAGATATACTTTTAGAGGAAGAACTTTGCTTTGTTTGAACCGCCTGTATAAAAGCTATCCTGCACAATTTTATTTTTTATTTTATTGTCATTGAAAAATAATTAAACACTACTTGTGAATTTGACAACTGCTCCTGGTTTTCCTATGCTTCCTGACATGCGCCTTAATGACAAATGGTGTCAGACTAAGTGAGAGTTATGGCATGCATACTCTAAGCTAGGAGTTTTGTGTGTGAGTACTAGACCTGGTACCAGGGAAGCATAGAAGAAAGGTATGAATCCTGCAACAGCAAGCCCAGGGTGATTACCAGAAGGATGTCAGCCAAACTAGAAGCAGAAATAAAAGTCCAAACTGAGACTGTACAGCCAGAACCAGTGATATAAGAAGAAGAACAGGCAGGTACAGAACCTGAACGCTTGTCTGCCTTCTTCAAATGGTGGCTACAAAACAAAGAGAGACAGAGAAGAAGAGAAATAAAAGAGATGCACCTTCAGGAGCAGCAGAGAAGAGAAGAGATGCAGTGACAGGAGCTGTGATGGATGGATGCCTTGAAAATTATCAAAGCTGGAGGATCTGGCACAGGACCAGCAGAGCACCAAAACACAAACAACTTAATAGACAATAAACTTACGAAGTTGTATCCCTAGAATGATATTGAAGCATACCTGACAACTTTTGAAAGGGTTGCTGTAGCCTGCCAGTGGACAAGGCAGCAATGGGCAAACAGGCTGGTACCTTACCTGCCATAAAAGCCCAACTTGCCTGCAGCAATATGGGCACTTTATAGTCAGAAAACTATGACCTTGTGAAAAGAGAAATCCTGAAAAGATATGACATCTCAGGAGCAACTTACAGGCAGAGAGTCCAGCCTCTCTAATACCACTCAGTTGATAAACCTCTGTAAGCCTTCACCCAACTCAGAGAACTCCTCATTAAATGGCTCCAACCAGATGGAAAAACTGTGTCACAGATCATCTACATATTTGCAATGGAGCAATCTATCAACTTCCTGCCTACAGACACAACGGCTCTGGGTAAAAGATCACAGACCAGAAAGTGAAGGACTTCTATTGCCAAGAACTATCAGATGACCAGACAGACACTGCAGCAGTGAAGTAACAGACAAGAATGGATAAGACCATCTTTTTCCCTATTTAACTCCAGGTCAGATAAGAGCTTTGGTGGGGGGTAACAAATCTGCACCCAAAGACTTTACTTGCTGTAGTTGTAATAAGCCAGGCCATATTCCAAAAAACTGCCATAAAAATAAGGAGGACAACATTGGAGCAGATTTGTCCTTAGCAAATTGGGGAATGTATTTATTAGATGCCAAGGTTGGAGAAAAGACTGTGAAGGGACTTACTGATTTTGGAAACAGACAGACCCTAGTGCATGTTGAAGTGCTGGGAGAACACAGTGCAAAAGGATTACGTACTAGTGTTATCTGTATCCATGGGGACATTCGATATTATCCTACCACCCAAGTGACTCTGAACATTAATGGGGTGTCACACCAAATGAAAGTGGGGTAAGTACCTGTGATTATTGGAAATGACTTTCCAGGATTTGCTGAGTTAATCACAGAGGCAGCAAAACCTGTAGCTTCTGCAGCTGCGATAACAAAAGCACAGGCAAACACAATCTCAGATGGTGGGACTCTTTTCCTTTTGGGGATTTTGATTTGGACTTGTTTGAGCACAACCAATACCTGGAGGTTTAGGAAACAAAGAAGACTCCTGATAAAACAGTGGCAACAAAAGACCAATGCATATAAGGGGTTAAATTACTAAACTGCCGAAACTAAACTGATAACTGATTGTGATTTTGTTTCTGAGCGAGCTAACAATGTCTCTCTCCAAGGTTACTTTAAGCAGCTGGGGGGTGAAGCAAAAACAGGGTGAATGAATGTTTACAAAATGTAATGGATTATTGTACAGAGTTTGGGTTAAACCTTAGATACAGGCACAGATAGAACAATTGGTCATATCAAAGAAGTAAAAATCTGAGTTAACATTATAGCACATGATAATTCTATGGCTGGTCACTGAGGGAGGGGTTGCACCCTCTCCAGATTGCTGTATTTATTGTACTGGCCTGGAATTCATGAAGATGTTGCTTCCTATTGCATTTCTTGTGCTGAATGTCAGAAAGTAGCCCCAGTGACTAAAAATATAAGGTGACTCTGCTACCCCTGCCCTTGATAGATGTGTCTTTTGAGAGAATTGCAATGGATGTGGTTGCCCCCCTAGACAAAAGTAAAAAGGGTAATCAATTCATTTTGGTAGTATGTGACTCTGCTACTCAATACCCTGAGGCAGTTCCTGTACATACTGTTACAACCACAAAAGTGGCAGCAGAGCTTGCCAAAATTTTCAGCAGAGTGGGCATACCTAAAGAGATTATTACTGATCAGGGTAGTAATTTTGGTGCTGCACTGCTGAGGGAACTGTACCAACTACTAGGTATCACTGCCATAAGAACCTCCCCTTATCACCCTCAGACAGGCAGTCTTGTTAAGCATTTTAATCAAACCCTAAAACCCATGTTAAAAAGGTTTGTCAAAGAGGAAGGGAAAGACTGGGACCAATACTTAGCTTACCTGCTTTTTGCTTACAGGGAGGTGCCACAAACCTCAACAGATTTTTCACTATTTGAAATGTTGTATGGTAGATAACCTAGAGGGCTACTATATGTAATAAAAGAAACATGGGAGGATAACCCCACTCAGAAAAAAATATATTACATCTTACATGTGTGCCCTGAGAAAAAACAGGCACAATATGTTGAAATTGCCCACAGTAATCAAGAAGAGGCCCAATACCAGCAAACTATGTATTATGAGCATGGGGTAAAAGAAAATGTTTTTCTGCCACGTGAAAAGGTCTTGTTACTGTTATCCACTAAAGAAAATAAACTGTTAATGAAGTAGCAAGGGCCTTATAAGGTGCTTAGATGTACTGGCACAATAAACAATGAGATTCAGGCCCCTGACATGAAAAATCCTACCAAGATATATCATACTAACCTCCTGAAGAAATGGGCTGAAAAAACACCTAAGGTTGCTATTTTAGTATCATCAGAAACTGATAAAAAATATATTGCTATAGTTTACAGTATGACAGACTGTAACAAACTGTAACAGCTGATGCTGTAAAGGTGAATGTTTCCTTGAACCACCTAACAAACCACAGAAATGTGCAGCTTGGCAAAGACATTTAACTACTTTGACCACGTTGCCATGTCAAGCAAAAGCGGCCCAGAACATGGCAGTGACAGGGAATGCTCGCCCTATCAGACAAAAGACATACAGATTATCAGAGTGGTTAAAAGCAGACGTGGTTACGAAAAAACAAAAAATGAAACAGTTGGGTATCATAGAAGAATCGAGAAGTCTTTGGTCATCACCAGTAGTGACTGTATATAAAAAGAAGGGGGTGTAAGAATCTGCCTCAATTTTTGGAAAAGCTATCCTATGACCAGGATTGATCTATCTATCTATCTATCTATCTATCTATCTATCTATCTATCTATCTATCTATCTTCCTTCCTTCCTTCCTTCCTTCCTTCCTTCCTTCCTTCCTTCCTTCCTTCCTTTCTTTCTTTCTTTCTTTCTTTCTTTCTTTCTTTCTTTCTTTCTTTCTTTCTTTCTTTCTTTCTTCCTTCCTTCCTTTCTTTCTTTCCTCATATTCAGGTGCTACTCGGGGGGGGGGGCACCATGCAGAAGTAAAAATAAATGAAGTGCAAGAAACAGCATTAAAGTGTAATAGAGTGGCTAACGAAAAAGTGGTAGGAATGCACAGAGGCACAGTGCAGCACTACTGTACATGTGTGTCAATTTAAGATTTACAAAGGTATGTGGTGGGGGTCAGGCAGGTTTAAATTTGACAGAGGCAAAAGTCACCAGATTAGAGGGAGAGGGTGAGAGGGGTGTTAGGGTACATTAGACATAGGGTACAGCAGTGGGGAGGAGAGAAGAAAGAGGAGAGGGAGAGCAGGAGGGTAGGGGTAAGACAGGAGTAAGTGGGGAGGGGTTGGCTTTAGTAGCTGCTTTAGGGATAGCAGAGATGGGGCATGGTGAAGAGGAGGGGGAGTTGGCTCCAAAGGAAGAGGAGATGGTAAGAGAAGGCAGCCAGACTAGCGCTTGAGCTGGTTGAGGGATAGAGAAAAAACAGGAGTCTCTATAGTGAAGAGGGTAGGAGGAGAGAGCAGAGAAAGAGAGGAGAGGAGAGGATAGATAGGAGGGGAAGGAAGCAAACCAGTATTTTCCAACAAGGGTGGAGCAGTTGGAGAGATGGTGCGAAGGTTGGGGGCAATAGAAAGAGTGGAATAAAGGGAACAGTGATGTGTGTGGGAGGAGAGTTAGTAGCAGTAGATGATCTAGTGGACCTATTGGGAAGTGCCAAGTACATCAGTACTGTCAGGAGGTCTAAACCCTCACTCTCAGATTCATGGCAATAATGGGAATGAAAGAAATCACAAACACGTTGCATAAGAGTAATACATCTTGTTTATTACTACCAAAAGGAAAAACACAGTTGCTCTAAGCAGTTCTTACCATAGGAACTGTGAGCCAATGCTATGCATTCCCTATATCAAGGAATGTTGAAATCTATGTTTCTCTCAGGTAGAAGACGTTACTACAAGGACACAAGTGTCCATGCATCTTACAAGCAAGAAATACATATGTATGTTAGAAAGTAAAGTGTATAGCAATCATGTGCACACATAACCTGACATCTACTCTTGTATGGTAGATGTCCTTAGCCCTATATGCCCTGTATGTTAGTATAACATGTACAGTACATAAATGCTAGTTGTCTGCAGTTTACATCTAGGGTATAAATTAGGGTGCAGGGACCTCGTGTAACAGTACCCTCAATCTCACCAAGGGTTACTAACAAATTCCCCTAGCTAAATAATCCAGGAAGCTCTTTCATGTCTTCTCCATATCCAGAGGGGCACTACATCCCATGGATTTGGTGTCCCTGGATGCAGACAAGGCATTTGACAGAGTTAGTTGGACATTCCTGTTTGAAGTACTGAGTAAATTTGTCTTTCCCAAAATATTTATCTGTTGGATAAAAGTTCTTTACACATACCCTGTGGCAAAGGTCTATTGTAATGAGCACTTTTCCAGTTTATTTCCCCTATACTCAGGAACACACCAAGGGAGTCCTTTTTCACCACTGCTCTTTAATTTATATCTTGAGCCACTCCTATACCAGCTCCAGCATTCCCCCCTGAGAAATGTCATCCAGGTTGAAGAACAGACTCTGTGTTTGTCAGCATATGCTGATGACAATCTGTTGCATGTCACAGACCTGGTGACCTCTTTCCCGGCTGTTTTAGCCATTATTGCATCTTATGGGGCCTTATCTAGAGGTGGGCGAAGTAGGCTCAATCCACTCCGCGAAATGATTCATGGAGTAAAGGCGGATTCATGGAGTGCACCACAATGTGAAGCAGAGTACTTCACGTTATGATGAGTAATGCAAAGTGCATTGAAAACAATGACTTGCTTTGTTTTATTGAATTTTGTTGACCCGGTAAGCCCCGTGGGCCTAGAAGTCCCTTTTTCAGGGGCGAGTGTTGGGGGGGGGAAGGGAGATACAGATGGTAAGCAACTGAAATTGAACCAGATTAAGCTGTTGGTGGCATTTTTATTGAATGAGGGAAATTTGGCCAGGACACCGGGGAAATTCCCGTACTCTGTTGGGGACAGCAGAGGGTGTTTGTCATACTGCTGTAATGGCAGACAGCGTATGGAGTGAGCAAGAGCAGAACATGCAGGCTGAAGCTCTGCAAGAAGCTTTGGTTATATCTCAGAATCAGGCTATGCCTGGTACAGCTTTGTCGGAACTGGAGATTTCTGGAGGTCTGCAGGTGACTGAGCATGCAGTCGGGAGGCATTTTTTGTCTACGTTCACGTCTGAGTCCATGCATATGGAACCAGAGGCGGAGATGGCTGGCATTACGGAGGATTCAGCTCAAATTGTGTCTGAGCTTACAGGCAGTACAGTATCAGCAGGGATGGAGAATGATGAGTTGGCTGATGTGCAAGCCATCATTACCACAGCTGACACGGGGAATGCGGAAGTGTCAGTGTGGTCAGAGGTTGCGAGGGGCTCTAACGACAGGTGGTCGGCCGAAGACAAGACTACAGAATGGACCAAGGAGTCTGCCTTGTCTCAGGCAGGTTGGTTATGGCAGCTGGATGGACAGTGGGTCCCGGACCCAAATTGGCTTACTTTTTCACCTGTAGGAATGGGGGCATCGCAGCTATGTTTACAGGATCAAGGCAATACTTCTACTTCAGGTCAGACTGTCTTTTCTTGCCAACACTGATACAGTAGGTCCGGAGATTGTAACAGAGACTGCCCCCCACCAGAGGGTCAGAGACAGCAATGTACTCTACAGAAACCTAGGGGGTCAAAATTCAAGAAGGGGCCCACGCTTCTCGGACTTGTTTAAAAACAACAAGTTGGAGCAGGCTCCGAGAAGAAATGCTGTTCGACTCAGGTATCGAGGAGGATTACCTGAACACCCAGACAGGGTATACGTTGCCAGAAAGTTATTAATGGACTCAATGCATTTTCTGGCTACTGATATATATGACTTGATTAATATTCAGGGGGCAGATACATTTGATGTTAGTTTTAAAAATGTTCAGGTTTAGATAGATTTTGGCCAAAATATGAGTCTTGTAAATCCTTGCCTTTATGGCTA
Source organism: Neoceratodus forsteri (assembly GCA_016271365.2). Taxonomy (NCBI): domain Eukaryota; kingdom Metazoa; phylum Chordata; order Ceratodontiformes; family Ceratodontidae; genus Neoceratodus; species Neoceratodus forsteri. The sequence continues at coordinate 1,393,896,091 of CM028129.1, read as the reverse complement.
CCATTTTGGGCAATACCAATTACTAAACCCTTATTCAAAATGATTAATGTCATGTTTAGGAATGAGGGGGTGAATGTGGGGGATATCCAATACTGGTTGGAAAATAAATGTACAGTTTTGGGCCCCCCTGAACCCATAATGGATACAGAAGGGATCTGGACTGGGGCTTGGCGTTTTAAAATTAAATTGCATATTACAAATAATGAGGTTATGCATGTCCCTAATAGCTTTTTTGGGGAAGACGGTGGGGTTTGTTTCTATCCTGGTCAACCTAAAGCCTGCTATTGTTGTGGTAGTAAACGCCATTTAAGTAGTGCATGTGATAAAGTTAAATGTGCACTTTGTGGGGAATTAGATCATGACAGTGAAGTCTGTCGGAATGTTTTTAAATGTAACTTATGCGATGAAGCAGGTCATGCCTATCACCAATGCCCATGGGCAGGTCAGAATAGGCAAGAAGGCTCAAATAAGGAGGATTTAATAAACCAGGCCAGGGCAGACACAGGTCTCAGACTTTTGCTCCCTCACACACGGACACAGATTCTACAGGCCAGCCTGGAGGGGATATAGCCCAGGATTTGTCCTCCAGTCAGCCGCAACCTTCAGCTGAGAAAACTGGGCAACCAGGACCCTCTAATCAGGACCAGGCACTGGTTTCCTCTGGGGATCCTCCTCCCTAGTGAGGTATCCATCCTTGCAGCCTTCGACCCCGAGGGGCCTGACTTGTTGTGGCTTCTCAGGATTCTGACTATCAAACCCCCAGAAGGATTACTCAGGCAAGTAGTCACCATAAAGGGGTGCTAGGGGCTTGCCCTACTCAAAATTCCTTCCAAGTATTAGCAGAAATGGACAGGGATTCAGGTCCAGATACAGTCAAACCAGATGCAGGCTCAGAGATAGAGGTAGAAAATGATGGTGGAAAAGACCTTCTAGAATTGAAAAAAAAGAAAGGGAAAAAACGAAAACAAGATAAACCTTGAATTTCAGCATTTAAATTTCTATGGCCTGCTTAAAGATGATATGTATTAACTGCTGTAGTATAAAAAACTACAAGAGACATTTAATTTGTTTTCAGCAGTGCCAGGATTTATAGGCAGATATCATCTTTGTGCAGGAAACATACTTATCCTCCTTGGCTGAGGTGTCTCAAGTCAAAAAAACCTGGTGGGGGGCCCTCTTTTTGGTCTTTTGGTCCAGATACAGCAGATGGGGTAGGAATTCTTTTTTCTCACTTCTCAGTGCAAATAACCTGGCTGTTAGACATTTTGCCAGGTAGAGCTTTGTTTATTGACTGTTTTTTCCAAGGTTTTTCCCTCAGACTAATTATTACCTATGCACCTCAAGTGAAAACTGTGAGGATTGATTTATTTCAACAGATCAGACCTTATCTCTTCACTTCCAAGCATGTGGTTTGGGGGGGGGGTGACATGAATTGTAGCCTTGATATCCCTATAAAGAATAATGTGCAGCAGAAAACTTATTGCGACTCACAAACACTCTCTCAAACAGTGGCAGTGGCAAATATGAGGGATGCCTACAGGCGGCTCCATGCGACAGATGGTTTTACTTACAGAAGGGCTTCCTTTCAAACTAGGATAGACTATTTTTTTATTTCCAAACATTTAATACCCCAAGGTTGTTCTGTACAACATTGTGATTTTTCAGATCACAATTTTCTTTATTGTATTTTACGACTTCGTCAGATCCCTACAAATTTCCCTGCTATTAGTAGATGATGGAAACTAAATTCATGGCTATTGGATGATGTTCCTTTTCTATCTCAACTTTGTTCTTGTCTTATTTCTTGACAATCTGGTGCAGATTTTTATGATGATTGGGTTTCCTGGTGGATGGATACCAAACTGGCCATTGAAGTTTTTTTTATTTCCTATGGTAGAAGAAAAGGTACATCTGGCTATTTACAATATTTAGACTATAGGAATCAGTATTACAAATTATTATCTAGTCCCCGGGTGACACCCCTGGAGGTACAAATACAATTAGGGGTTATACAGAAAAAAATGAAACAGTACCAATATGAGAGGGCAGTGTCGATGTATGCAGAGCTGAAATTTGGTACGCAACAACAACCATTTAAAGATCCATGTATCGCATGTAAACAAAAACGGGATAGAAAACTTATGACTGGTCTCAGAAATTCAAAAGGACAGATAAAGACATCAGTAGCAGACTATTATTAGAGATTGTAGAACAACATTTATCCTCGGTTTTTAGTACTAGTTTCACTCCAATGGTTTTATGGGAAGATGTCCTTCATTTCCCAGTTCCCCAAATATCACAGTCGGAAGCCGATACACTGCAAGAACCTATTTCCCCCTCAGAAGTCCTAGCAGTCATCAACACACTTCGAACAGGGGTTTCGCCAGGTGCAGATGGGCTTACAAACAAATTTTATAAAACCTTTAAAGGCGATATGAGTGTAATTTTAGCTGAGGTTTATAATGATATTTTACAATTTGGTTTTAGTAGATACAAAATTTAATCTAGCAATTCTAAATTTTATACATAAAAAAGGGGATGTTACAGATTTGGGTAATTGGAGGCCATTCAGCCTACTAAACACGGATTACAAGATTCTATCTTCTCTTCTCTGTAAGAGGCTACAAATTGTAGCACAAGGGGTACTCCACCTGGCACAAACTTGTTCTATTCCCCATCGCTCTATTCAGCAAAATTTTAAATTGATCAGAGACATCTGTGAATTTGGAGCTCATGACAAATTATCAGGTTTTATTTTAGCTCTAGACCAATCAAGAGCCTTTGATAAAGTTTCTCACTCTTTTTTGTTTCAGGTTTTAGAAAAGTATAGTATCCCTAGACCCTTTCTTAACTATATTGGCACTTTGTACTTTCAGGCGCATTCCTGTCCCTTAATAAATAATCTTTTGGGAAAAGAGATTGAATTAACACAGGGGGTTAGACAGGGATGTCTGATTAGTCCACTGTTATACTCCTTTGAGTTAGATCCTCTTTTAAGAGAAATTGAAAATAATAGATATATTCAGGGTTTGACTCCATCTTTAACCATGCTGGCCTAAAAATCCTCTGCCTATGCGGATGATATATGTTTATTGGTGGCAGATGTACAATCGAGATTGGAGGCAATATGGGTAAGTGAACATTTCTCTGAGTTAAATGGCACTATGCTAAATTATGATAAATGTGGGTGTATGGCAGTAGGCAGGACCCCAACAGTTCATAATATTGGAGGCATATCAGTTACTGATTCCCTCAAAATTTTAGGTCTCCATTTTGGGAGTTGGGACCTGGTACTTTTGAACTGGGAAAGGTACCTAGCTATTAGAGAGCACAAGGTACAGCAATGGAAAGCTTTTTTTTTTTTTTTTTTTTAAAAGGGTGCTGGTAATAAATAAATTTTTATTACCAGTATTTTGACATGTCTGCTCTGTTTTTCCAGTCCCAATCTCCCTGGAAACTAAGCTTTGTAGCTGTTTCTTCCAGATGGTGTGGGGCAGCAGGTTAAATCCCTTTAAATGGGCTTTTACATATTTAAAGATCTCTCAGGTGGGACTGGGGATGATTAATACTTTACTCTTTTTTAACTCTTTCTTTATGATATCTTCATTTTGGGTAAAAACCCTGCCTGAGGACCATCCATGGTCAGCATCAACCCAGCTTTTATTTTATCCATTTCTGACCCAATGGAAGGGTGGGGGTATAACAAAATGAAATGCTAAATGTGCTGCACTGTCTTATGCAGACACAGCAGTTCAGAAACTCAGGGAATGGAAATTGGGTAAAGCACAATTACATGATGTTTCCCAGAAAAAATGTTATGCTGAAATTATGGGTAATGTTTTCTTTGTTCAAATAGATTTCCCTTTCTGTGTCCCTACTAAGATTCCTCAGGCATTACGCCTTTTGATGGATAACAGGGTGCCACCTCAAATGTGGGATATTCAATGGCTCAGCTGCCATGATAAATTGGGAGTCCGGGGTAACCTGAAGCATAAACTTATTGCTGATAGACTATGCATTCAGCCTGAATGTACTGGTCAGGTAGAAACTCGGGAAAATTTTTTTCTTTTTTCTCCTCATACTGTCACATTTTGATCAGATTTGGCCTTGTGGTGGCAATGGGGCATTGCACACTACATCTCATACCAGAGTCTTATTTTAGGGGACTACTCTGGTTTTTTTAGGGAGGTACCATTCGAGCACACTTACTTTAGTATTTGCCTGTATTAAATATTATTTATAGCAAGCCAGATGTCAGGTTTTTTTTACAACATACTATACTTCCTAATATTGTTGTACTAAAACAAATTGAACAACCACTAGTTAAACAGAAGATTTTGGAGCATAATTTTCTAGATAGTCAAATATTTCTCAGTTTTTGGAAACATATTGTATGGATTCCTTGATTTCTTTTTGTGTTTTATTTTTTTTTTATCTTCTAACAAAAACAGATCATGGTAGAGTTGGATGTTGTTCTTTAGCCTCAGTGATGTTTGTATAAATGAATTATCTGTGTTTCTTTTTTTTTCTTTTTTATATTTCGGGATTGCTGTATGCGATTTTTCCTTTATGATGTATTGTCTATCTACTAATAAAAAATTCCCCTACTCTTTTCGATAAGTGCCATGGGATCTTTAACATCCACCTGAACTACCACCAATCCAGGCAGATGGGACCTCAGTTTAACATCTCATCTGAAAGACTTCGCATTACTCCACTTCCCCAGACCACTACTTCACCAAATTTAAGGTGAAGTGCATTGAGGTCAATGCACTTCACCTCACTTTGCCTTGTTTTTGAGCTCCAAAGGTGAATTTTGCAGTGATTCATGGGATTTCAGGTCACAAGGGCTCTATATTGATCTGCATAGCCTCAGTTCTGGGAAGTATGTCTAGGAAGGAGTAGGACACAGTGTGTTCTGAGAGCTGTATGTGATTGAAACCATCTAAAAGCTGTTAAAAAAATGTTTTGTGTTTTTTTGGGGGGGATCCAACTTTAGTTCATTGATTGTAGGAAACCCTCCTGTGCCCATATCATCGAGCATTTTTATTTTTGTGTGGATTTTGAATGTTAATGTAAACATTGAGTGTGTGTAGTGAAAGACAGTGAAAGTGTGCTGTGGGGGAGGGGCGTATCTGTGGTGCAGGTAGAGTTAAGTTGGAGAAATAGTGATTTCTTTGTTTTTTGGTTATATTTTTGTTATATAACTGACTGTGTTAATGAACACATAATAATATTGTCAGTAATTATTGACATTTTCTAGCTGTCTGTGTGTTGTGTGGATCTGGTGTAGCAGTTCATAATTTCAGGTTGTTTACATTACAATGTGCAGCATATTTCTGAACTTTTGAATTTGCTATGCATTACTGACTCAGCATTGTAGACAAACTGTTGTGTGTGTGTGTGTGTGTGTGTGTGTGTGTGTGTGTGGTATTGCGTAACATCAAATAATACACCTTTTATTGTGCCACAGACTAGTGTAATTGCAGGTGCAGCAGTGTGAACCTACTATCCACTGCAGCTGCCTGATTGTATACTGTAATCATGGTATATGTTCTTTGTTTTGCTGCTTGTACTGCCGTAAAAATCTGCAGTCAGTGCTCCACCCCACCTCCACCGGCAAAAGGAATTTTTTACCAGATTGGATTGTTTTTGTGACTTCATCAGCACCACTGGTTACTGAAGTTATTTTCATTGTGTGACGGACTAGTCTCTTATCTGTTGCTGAAGCTACAGTTGTTTTTTTTTTGGCTTCATATCCAGCATCCCCCCAATCAGAGAGTGAACATATCAAAATCTAAATGTGGTTATACTATTGTGGTTGATCCCCCAAAATGTCCGCAAAGAGATGTGCAAGCAAAGCTGTTTCTCACCATGGCAATGCTGGCGGTAAGACAGTCTGTGGGCATGGCAGTACGCAGATGCAGAAGTGCATTGCTGATGTGAGGAAAGGTATTTCTCCTACAATGTTTTTTACAGCCCAGTCAGTAGCTTCACTCATAGTTGGAGGAGATGATGTTGTCCCAGCTGGTGGTGTTAGTGTTACTGGTGTTAGTGGTGGTAGTAGTATTAGTATTGGTGCATCAAGTTCGAATTCCGACCAGTGTACCATATCCAAAAATATTAAGTGTGAAGCGGTGCAAGAGAGTGGCAGCATAGATGATGTCATACTTCCCAGTAACATCCCAGTAACTGAACCTGAGGATTCTGATAATCATGTCAACGATAGCATATAATGTGATATTCTGTCCACTGTAGCAGTTAATGTCATACATTTTCTATGCAATGATTCACAGTGTGGTGAAAAAATATCAGGTGATGGTGGTGTAGATGCTGATGATGAATGTGATGATGCTGATGATGATGATGTTGCTGTTGTAGCAACATGCAGTCCACATGCTAGCATCCAAGCAGAAGAAGTGGATGTGTGTGACAGTGACATTGATGAATATGATGGTGATGTAATTGACCCCAGTTGGGAACCGGAGAAAACGAAATTCAAAGTGGCTGTGTCTGAGTCTGTTTGCAGGAATCTCCCCCCATAAAAACTTGTGATTTACCAGTTTTAGTTGATGATGATGACCCAGTAATAAATATGATAGGCAAGGCCACTGTTTTTCGGTTTTTACCAGAAAACTCTGCAAAATACAAGAATTAGGGCTGCCTGAACACCGGTAAAAACAAAGATTTCATGGAATCTGCCATTTTATACTAGATCAGTAATTCTACAAAACTTGTATTTTTCTTATAATTGCTTCCTGAACTATTTTCAACTTGCTTTATTTAATGCTCTGTATATTAAGCCTTCTTTTATTCTGATTATTTATACACACACTAAAAGAATAACAGCAGAAACCCGGTAAAATCCGGAAATTAGAATAACAATCACCGGTGCAATTCTGGAATCTGAAGTATTGAAAATGGAATTTCAGAGTTTTAATCACCGTAAATCAGTGGCCTTGATGATAGGTAGTTGTAGTGGTCAGTTGCATTCCAGGTGTGCAGTGCCTGAATCATCACGTGACTCCCCTACTTCAGTGCTTAAAGTAACAGACTTAAATAAGCCACATCATAGACACGTTAAAAGCAGAGCATCACAATCCCTTGTTTGGGATTTTTTTGTTCGAGATGCAAATGATGAGTCAGTTGCAATCTGCCAGGTTTGCCATGTGCGTATGAGTCGAGGTAAAAAGGGGAACCATCTGGGCACAGGAGGACAGCATACGCATCTTAAGAATAGGCACTTTAGCACTGTGGACCCAGCACAAGCTGGCAGCTAATACCACAATGGGACATTTACCCTCATCACCGGCAACAATAGCGACCATGTTATCCTCTTCCATGACTGTTAAGTCCAGTAATAAATTAAAAATGTGCAGTACTGAGGTAATAAGAGCAGAGGATTACTGCAGGCACACTGAGGTGGAGGACCATAATGACTGAAATGTTGTTCAGTGCTGGTGAGAATAGCAGTTTCTGTGGTGGTGGTGACTGCAGTATGTCTAGCCGCAAGTGGTACATCAACCCAGTTGGCAAATCTGGCAAAATAACTGCATTTCTGGGTTTGTCATGAGCATGTCTTGAGCAACCGTCATCATCAAACGTCCACACTCCACCCTCTGCCAATGCCATTCGTCACAGACCACAACCATTTGTGATCACACCCCATATAAAATGTTTAAGTCAGCCCACATTACAGAGTGTTTTTGTGCATAAGCTGAAGTACTCCCCCAGTCATACAATGTTATGTGAACTTAATGCTGCTATAGCGGAAATGCTGGCAATTGATCTTTTGCCCTTCTCCTTTGTGGAGAATTCTGGGTTCTGGTGGTTTACTGCACGTGCCTGTCCAAAATGGAAAGTCCCATCCAGGACATACTTTTCTACCCGTGCTGTCCCGGAGTTGTTCCCCACTGTGCCTGATTCAGTAAGGCATGCCCTTCATTATTCCTCTTCTCATGCATCCATCCATTTAAGTATGGATATGTGGACAAGTGGTAAAACAGCGAGGAGTTCATATTTGTGTATAACTGCACACTGGATGCAGGTGCTGGGGGTTGTTTGTGATGTTGGTAGTGTGAATAATCAGTGCAGTGAGGTGGATTGTCATGGTAGCCATCTTCCAGGAATTCAACAGCATGCAACAATTGCTATGCACAATGTGACCTGTTCACACACTGGTGAGAAAATGTTGGATGTGGTACTGACTGAAATTGACAAATGGCTAAACCCTCTGTCCCTGAGAGCTGGGTTCATAGCAAGTGACAATGGGTCAAATGTGGTGAAATGCATAACGAATGTTTTTTTTTTCATGTTCCATGCATGGCCCACTATTTAAATCTTGTGATGCAGGAGTTTCTGCAGTACCCTGATGTAAAGGAAATGCTGACCATTGCACGATGTATCTGCTCTCACTTTTCAAGATCTGGAAAGGCCAGTGACCAACTGCGGCAGTTGCAGATACAAAACAGCCTGCCTCAGCACTGCTTGAAGCTGGAAGTTGTCACCCTATGGAACTTCACTTTATACATGGCAAAGAGGTTGTATGAATAATACAAAGCTATCTCAGAATATCTTGTGATGCACGCTAGCCGAGACAGTTCCGGGGCTTCCATGTCTATGACGACTGAACAGTGGTACCTCATGGACTCTGTAATAACAATTTTGTGGCCTTTTGAACATGCCACACAGGCAGTGATTGGCGAGTCTGCCTCCATTAGCCAATCAATTCCACTGCTGTGGGTGCTGAGGCAGACATTGGTGAATGTACAGCATGGCGTTGATGTTGCTGGAGACGGTGGTAGCAGTATGATGCTGCAACACATGCTGACAGTATTCTACCAGAATCGTCACATTGTGAGCATTCAGTATAGTGACAACTTTGCCATAGCAACAATGCTGGACCCACGATACAAACATGGAATTGCATCAGTACTCAAGGGAGGGCCTGAACATGTAAAAAGTATCAGTAGTCAACTGATGCGCTTGGTTCATGGGGCACAGAAGTCACGTGCCACAGTCAGCAAACCTCAGCAGAATAATCCGGCTGAAGGTGTACCTGTAGGACTATCAAGCATATCCTACAAGTGGAAGGGGACAGCAGTTTCAGGTGAGCTGTCATCCAAAGTGGCTGGTGTCAACCCACTTTGGGAGGCTTTGTCCCAAGTGGGTATTTGTAAAATAAAGGATTCGGGAGAACAGGATGATGCATCAACAACTGGATTTAGTGTGGCTTAGCGAATGTTTGAGTCATATTTGTTTGAAAAGAGGCACCTGGCAACAACTGAAGATCCTCTTTTGTACTGGAGTGGAAAGGACAGTGAATTGACAGAGCTGACTGCAGTGGCACTGAAGTGCCTCAAATGCTAACCCTCCAGTGTAAGTATTGAGAGGTTATTCAGTTCTGCAGGCGCAATAGTCAGGAATCATTGGACAAACCTGTCTCCTGCAAATGTTAGTATGCTAACGTTCATTAAAATGAATGAGAGGCACATACCAGCACAGACTGCAACCTCAGTATTCGTACCCCAGCCTAGTCATGGTGGTTTTGTTGATGTGGAAATGGACCATCCTGGTGGCACTGGCAGTGGCTGCCTGAAACGGCCCACCACTGATGTAGATGAGGACATAATGGAGAAAGAATTTCCCAGTAGTCAGATTTCAGACATAGATGACTGTGAGGGAAGCTTTCTTTATGAGGATGATGATGTGATTAATGCTGTCAGATTTTAACTGAAGTTGTTAAAAGGTGGTGTGCCACCCCGGACCACCACCATCACCACCGGGACTGATGTTAGCCACTGCCACCACTGAGCATGAGTCTGTCTAACCCCCAGACCACCAGCATCGGTTCTGATGTTAGCCACTGCCACCACTGAGCATGAATCTGTCTGACCCCTGGACCACCACCACCGGGACTGATGTTAGCCACTGCCACCACTGAGCATAAATCTGTCTGACCCCTAAACCACCACCACCGGGACTGATGTTAGCCACTACCACCACTGAACATGAGTCTGTCTGACCAACAGGCCACCACCACCAGGACTGATGTTAGCTACTTCCACCACTGAGCATAAGTATGTCTGCACTACCACATCCATCAGCCACAGACACAAAGCTTCTTAATATTTAAACCATAAAGTTAGTATGTGTACTCATGTTTGTTATGCTGTTTCACTTCCTTTAGTTGTGTGTTTTGTTTGCTGTAGCTTTTCAGAGCCGCAATGGTAAAACACATATGGTACACTTATTTTGCTTATTTTACAGGTTAACAAAAAAAGTCCCCATCACTAAAACTTGGTGGGAATGGTACTGCAGCTGTACCGTGCAGAAAGAAACCTATGGAATATCCATGTGAAATCCATCCTGGTAAGTATGAAGATTTTATTTCATCCTTTTCATTGTTTTGGAAAGACTGCAGCAACTATTGCACACAGGTTGTGTTAGTTGACAAGATGTGGGTTTGAAATGTAACTTGACATGACATTGAGAATCAGGAAGGGATGAATAACAATTAAATTGTTAAGAAGTCATTTATTACTTTTTTTTAGGAAACTTCCAGATGCTTTGTTTTTCTGTCAAAGTGGCCTTATCCAAAAAAGTTCTTCAACATCAGGCACCCCCCTTCCCCGGGCTTGAGTACACATGCAACATGCAGAAGTCGTTTCATTCGATGACCATGACCATCATCATCAACCGGACTCCAGAAGGATGCAGATGAAATCTGTGAAGAAGTAACAAAATAAGAAACCATTACAGACAAACCTGCAAATATGATTCCCCCCCACTACCCCCAAAAAAATACTTACCTTCATGTGCTTGAGAGTTATCCATTTCCAATTTCAATACAAACAATTCTCATTGAGCACCTGAATGTGCACACCAACAGTTTCTGTGACCTGTAATACAGAACAATACCATGAGTACATGTCCATGTCAACCCCCTCCTCACCTATAAAATACACAAACATATATCTATATATATCTACTCACCAAGGCTACTATGAGTGCACAGCTAAAGGGCACCCTTCCATCCAGTTCAGATGATCACATTGCATTTGCTTGAATCACCTTGCAGAACACATTGGACCAGCAACAGAATGCTCATGGTCATCATTTTATTCTGGGGGACTTTGTATGTGCTGAAACACTCCTATTTCACTGTGCTACCACGTGTCAATCTTCTGCACACAAGAAGGATGTATTTTGGGCCTGCAGAAAAAATCTGGGGACTCTGTGCCACCACTGCATGCGTGATTGATTGCACCATTAATTCTGGGGGACTTTGTATGTGCTGAAACATTCTCATTTCACTGTGTTACCACTTGTCAATTTTCTGCACATAAGGAGGATGCATTTTGGGGCCTGCCAAAAAAATCTGGGGACTCTGTGCCACCACTGCACACATGACTGAGTGTGTCATTAATTCAGGGGGACTTTGTATGTGCTGAAATGCTCTCATTTCACTGTGTTACCACTTGTCAATTTTCTGCACACAAGGAGGATGCATTTTGAGCCTGCAGAAAAAATCTGGGGACTCTGTGCCACCACTGCACACATGACTGAGTGCACCATTAATTTTGGGGATGCATTTTGTGTGTTGTGTGTTTGTTGTGAGCTCATGATGTCATACTGACATTATCAATTAAAGCAGCATTGCAAGAAAGTCATGGCAGTTTTGAACTGTGCTTTTTTGTGCTACTTTACATTGCCACAGCCAGTAGCTACCTCCGAGTCATGACTTGAATGATATGCTTTTCACAGTTTCTGTCTGCTTTACTTATTTGACTACTTTTTTTCATGTATGAAAAAAAATGAGCATGCTTTTCAATATTTTTCTGACCAGGTTTGTTTTTATTTGCAGTTCCTTTTCAATAAATATTGTTCCGTGGTGTCATAAAATACTGCCTGCTGCATAACGGTTAATTTACAACAGAAGTGGTATATTACAACTAACTGATGTGATGGAAAAAAGCAGAGGAAAGCAACGATAAAGACCTGGTCAGCACGAATTTAAAAGGAATGCTCATTTCATTATTTCACAAATGAAAAAAGGTAGTACAGCAGACTCAACTACTGGAAATTCTCGTATCATTCCAGTCAGGATGTAAGTAAAGGAAGTTGTAAAATACCATTAAAAATATAGGTCAGAGTTCTCAACAGATTTTTGCTCTGCTGCTTTACAGAGATTCACCACACTACATAGTTATGGTGATGCACATAAACTAATATGTGGGGGCCTTACTTCCAGTGGAATATTTCTTGCTCCACAAAGTGCAATATATTTCTGGGAAAACCTCCTGTAATTTCATTACAGTGTGTCACGTGATGGAGGAATTCCCATTCAGAAAAGCCACCCACATTCTGCCCCCCTTTCTCAGCAATGTTAGGACATGATGCCAGGGGGAGCGCAGGTGCATGCTCCACTATAGTGAATGTTCAGCAACTATCCCAATGTTTTGTTTTGCTATAAGGTTCACTTTGTGGTAAAATGTAGGAATGTTTCCACTAGCAATGCTCTTTTTACAGGAAATGTGCCCACACGTTTCACCACAAACTGACCATTACAACATAAAGAAACATTCGGAAAGCTGCCCAGCAATCGGACATTCACTGTAATGGAGCATGCACCCACGCTTTTCCTGGCATCACGTCCTAATGTTGCTGAGAAGGGGTGCAGAATGTGGGCAGCTTTTCAGAATGGGACTTCCTTGGTCATGTGTTGCACTGTAATGAAATTACAGGTGGTTTTCACAGAAATGTATTGCACTATGTGGAGCAAGAAAGATTCCTCTGGAAGGGAAAATGTGTATTATTAAACAACAACAAAGAAAAAACACACAAAAACAGTACAACACAGTAGTGTTTTGGGGGGCCAGAAAACAGTCCCTTAATGTGGCCATGGGATACCATGGTGGTCCAGCAGCAGGTGCAGCATTGTGACTATTTGCTGCTGCTGCTGTTCTTGTATTGTGTTGACCTGCTGCTGCAAAGCACCAACCCTCTGATTATTCTCCTCCAGGGCTACCCATACCAGGGCAATGTCAGCCTCTGTTGCAGGGACTGTGGTGGGGTCCACTGCAGGTGGAAATCCAGGTAGTGGTGGTGGTCAAGAGGGTGGTGCTGGTGGTAGTTGTGCAGCTGCTGTACTGGCCCTCCTCCTGCTGTGGCAGCGAGGCACAACTTTGACCCCAGCATCAACCTCGGTCACTGCCACAGAAGGGCCAGCAGGTGGATGCCTGGCCCCTGCCATGGCAGCCTGCCACTCCACATTGTGGTGGTTGAACATGTGGGTGCACTGGCCACCAGTCCCCAAATGTGTCCCCCAGGGGCCATGGTGCACCAGCACACCACACGCTGGCACACCATGACTGTGCTGTCTCCCCCCCACAGAGTTAAAAAACTCCCACACTGTGGAGCTGCAGGGGGAACCAGACACAGTCCTCGCACCACCTATGTTTTCCAGGAGCACCTCCTGTGGCTGTGGAGATGGTGGAGGGGGTGCTGCTATAGCCCCTATAGCTTCTACCAGTGGTGGTGGTAGTGGTGGAGAAGGTGGATGCACAGCAGCCACCAGTGGCACTGGTGCTGCTGCTGCCATTATTGCTTCCATGGGGGGGAAGCAACACCTAGGAGCTGGGAGCCATCCAGCATCATGCGACTGGCCCCATATGTCCACACTCCCCTTCTCTGACCACTCCCATGGGCCAGGGACTCGACTTCTCCAGGGTCCATCCTTCCCACACAAGTCTGACACACACACACACACACACACACACACACACACACACACAGTCACACACACACACAAAACAAAACAAAACTTATACAAAAATTTCACTACCAAAAAAAATCACAAGCACAATACAAAAACTAAATAAAGATATAGCTTTTAAAAAAGCTATTGTTTTCTTCACACAAAGGCAATAAAGCACTTTCAGTCACTGACTCTACACTGCCCTCCTGAGCTCTCCACAAAGCCTTCTCCCTCTACGAATGCAAAGGAGAAAGTGAAACTGCTTCTTTGACTCACTTCCTTCCTGCCTAGCTAAAGCATGTGACTTACAGTATTGTAAGCCATGTGATGTGTGGGGGACTGCCTATTTACTTGTTACTTCGACTTACTTCGTGTTAAGGCATAATGGCAATGTGAAGTAATAATGATAACGTGAAGTGAGCACTTTACAGTGCCCACTTCACGTTGTGCTCCGCCAATGCAAAGTGGTCACTTGGCTGCATCTCTAGCCATATTCAGTTATAAGCTGAATGCAGAAAAATCAACAGTAATGCCATTAAATTCTCATACTTATAAAGTATAGATAGCAGGCCTGCAATAGACTGGTCATCCCAGCTCAAATATCTCGGACTCACGATAACCCCCAATATGTCACAGGTTAAAAAGCTTAATCTGGATCCCCTGCTAGGAGCTATTAAACAAGACTTGGACATATGGGCCTCCTTATATTTATCACTACAAGGAAGAGTAAATGTAATTAAAATGAATATTCTTCCCAGGGTGTTTTACCCCCTGAACATGCTTAATTTGTATCCCCCCAATCATGGTTTCAAAAACTACACCAAATAATTTCAAAATTTCTCTGGAATGCCAACCCCCTTAGTAGGTCTTATGTTAGACTTGGTGCCACTAAGCAGCATGGAGGTCTTTGGTTGCCTAATTTTTTCCACTATTACTTGGTAAGTCACATAGCTAAATATCTATGCTGGTACCCTCCTGTTTCCCCACAATCTGGATCTGATTGGTACATTGGGAAAAGCCAATGATAAGGGAAGGTGGCGGATAAACAAGGGGTGGATAAATGAGGGAGCACTGTATTAGCATATTGTCAGTTACACTTGTCTGGGTATCTCCTGTGCTGTGCACCACAAGTCCTTTTTTACTTTTTTGATCCTAACTGTTGCCAGGTCTACAATGCTATTTCTATACAAAATGGGGTGGCCATCTCTTTTTTTTCTTGAGAAAAAGCTCAGTTAAAACATTTATAAAAGACTCAAATTTTGGTGGATTTGCAAAATTGTGCCACCAAATAAAACTGGAAGATGCCTAGAATGTTTTATAGTGAAGAAAAGGTAGGGTTAAATTTTTCGTCCCAAATTTGTTGCACTGCTGCAAATGAAGGATACAGTTTCCAGAATCGCAAGGTGTTATCTGGCACTACAGCCATTTAAATTTAAAGTGATGCACAAATCTGGGAACGAGAACGTCAATGTTGATTTTCTCTCAAGATATGGATCAGGAATTGAGAATTGCGAAGGTTGAAAAAATATGTGTTGCTTTAAAGGTAACTGTTTGTCGTACTGGTTGTTATGGAAAAATGGATACTACATATGCACAAAACTTTAAAGGCTATAAGGTAATATTAGAGGAGAATAAAAAGAATGGTTTGGAAACCCATTTTTTAAAACATGTTCCCTCTTAAAGAGACAGTATGTGCTAAAACCCCATTTGTTTAGACAAGCTTTCCTAGATTATGTCTAGTATCTATTGTTGCTAAAAAGGATTTTATATGTTGTTTGTTATATGTATTATATTTTGTTTTTAAATGTGATGTAAAGTTCACTGAATTGCAATGAAAACTGCACTATACAAATACAGTTGAACGAATGAATGAGACAGGGTTGAATAAGATTCTGTCCCATTTGTTATGCAGAAAGAGTTAAATGTAAGGATCTATTCTATTCTCTCCTTTTCTGTCTCTTGTCTGTCTGATTGTGTAATCAAATTTTCTTGTGAGACCTAGGAACTGATCACTTTGATGGTTTTGTGAGTCTCCCCTTCCACTATATCTCTTCCTTGATTGCTGTTTCTTGATGTTTCTATCTTTTCTTCCCCCTTGCTTATCTGTGGTTATACAAATATATGTAGATCTTTATGTGAAACTGGGTTCTCTGGTTTGAAAATGTATATAGTTTTATTGTGAAAATGATTGCAAAATGCTACTTGGAACTGATGAGGTTAACCTTGAGATGCAGTTTGACCTCCACAAACTCATTTGCAGAGTTGTCAACAGAAGATTAGTTCTGGCATACAATGTTCTATTTTGTTGTGCCTGGGAGGAAAGAAACTGACAAAGTTCTGATACATTTTGTGAGAAACAGGATGTCTCTTAACAAGCTGAGGATGCAGAATTTACTTGCCAGGCAAAGACTTATTATAAGAAGAGAACAATATTTTGTTAGAGAGAAAGCGAGAGAGAAAGAAAGAGAGATAAAGACTGAGATTCAGAATTAGAGATACTCTCAGAAGAAGAACTGTTTTGTTTGAACTGCCTGAATAAAAGCTGTCCTGCACAATTTTTTTTATTTTATTTATTGTCATTGAAAGTAATAAAACACTACTTGCAAATCTGATAGCTGCTCCTGGTTTTCCTATGCTTCTTGACCTTTGCCTTGATGACAGCCATTATTGCCTGAGGGCTTCTCTACGGCCAACAGATCTTGGCATATACATATCATAGGACCTGAAAGTGGCAAAGCAATGTGAGAAGGCAGTGGCAAGGGCCAGTAGGATGCTGGGTTGTATTAGCAAGGGAATAACTAGCAGGAGGAGGGAGGTCATAATGCCCTTGTACAGGCAGCTTGTCAGGCCACACCTTGAGTAATGAGTCCAGTTCTGGAGGCCAAACCTTAGGAAGGATGTGGAGAGGGTGGAGCATGTCCAGAGATGGGTGTCAAAAATGGTAGGGGGAACTCAGGCATCTGTCATACGATGAATCGCTCAAGGACCTCAACATGTACTCCCTGGAACAGAGGAGGGAAAGGGGGCACATGATTGAGATCTTCAAGTATATCAAGGGTTTCAACAAGGTACCAGCAAGGGATATCTTCCAGATAAAAGAAAAATCAAAAATAAGGGGACACAATATGCAGATAGTAGGGGTGAGATTCAGGGGGAACATTAGAAAATTCTACTTTACAGAGATGGTGGTGGATGGCTGGAACAGACTCCCAGGAGAGGTGGTGGAGGCAGAAACTGTGGGGGGGGTTCAAGAGACCATGGGACAGACACAAGGGACTAGTAGTTCCAGGGAGTGGGGGTGGATGGAAGGGAAGTCCTAGTTGTTTGCTATGCATACTGGGCAGACTGGGTGGGCATGGCAGTCCTTTTCTGCTGACAAGTTCTGTGTTTCTATGTGAAATGAGTTGTGGTGGACTCAGTCCACTTCACAGTGGGAAGATGTCTGCATTACAAAACAACCAACACAATTGTCACTAATTGGCATGTTGCCAGCAGTATCACGTGAGAGACAAAGAACTGAATGGGCATGGAGTCTAAACTACCCCCTCTCCTACGTGGTGGTCCCTCCATGATGGGGTTGAGGCACACTGATGGGTAGTGTGTATAAGCTTGTGGATAAACAGATCTTCAGTTTCCAGGGCTATCAATCCACCACCTTTCATAAGTGCTAAAAAAAAATCACATGAAAATAAATAGAAAAAAAGACCTTAATTCTTAACTGTTGCTAGATGCATGAACAAAAAAAAGGAAGGCAGAAGATTGCCCTCTCTACTCTATGATGGGGGATTAAAAATCTCAAATGAATGTCTTGTTTGGCAGAAACAAAATTCAACAACCCCAGCTATGGTCTTAATTCTCCAAATTGCTTGATACATTTCCCTTCATCTGTCTGTCATTTTACATCAAACACCTAAAATGTTTTTTTTGGAAGAGAATGAAACTGCTACTGAGCGATGCTATGTGCTGCAATCGGAAAGATAAAACTGCTTCTGTTTATTTTCTTTGTAACAAATAGCATGGTTCTTCTTATTATACTTGTTACTAAAAATCAAAGCCTTCCCATACTAAGTGGGTTGAATTGCTGCCGTACAGAAAAGCTACCTATTGTAATGGTCACATATATTGAAATATACTGTAGTACTGTATAAGTGTTAAAACATCAATGATTTTAAAACAAAAGTCTAATTCCATAATTAGGAATCTGTCAAATAAATGGGATAAGATATGTTTTCACTGTGCAAAACTGTCAGCTTAATACAGTACTTGAGATAACTTTTGCATGAAAGTTTCAAAATAAAAATAAACTGTATTTTATTGTATTGAGGGTTTTCTTTGATTTGGCATATGCCTAGAAGTTTATTCGGTACAGGCAGCCCTCCTGTGAAAACATGAGAAATCTTACTTCATACAGTTTGGCTGGAAATTATTTTATTTATTTATTTATTTATTAATGGTATCAGAATTACAAACCTTTGAGCCATAGACTCATTTACAAAGGCTCCATGTCAAGAGTTGGTTACAAGATAATAAGATATTGCTAAGGACTAGGCATATAGCAATAATTAAGATTTCTTACACAGGCTGGTAGCTATGGAAGAGATAAACAGTAAACAACAAAATTATAAATAGTTAAGGTAGACAAAAAAAAAATCAAACAACTAACAGAGGGATTATACACAGTCCCGTGATAGGAGGACAGAGAACCATGGAGGGTAGAGTAGGCAGGACAGAAGTCCCTTTTCAGAAGGTGGGCCATTGTCAGTAACAAGCAAGTGACTTATTGATGGTAGGGCGGACCGCATGTACAGTTGTGGAAGGTGAGGAGGTGGTGCTGGAATGTAGTCTTGAAAGGCCCAGAGCTGAGCTCAGAGGTGATGGCCATGGGGAAGGAGTTAAACCAAGACAAGGCTCAATAGTGAAAGGATCTCTGGGCCAGTGCAGTTCTGACTCTGGGTATATGGAGGGAAGATTTGGAAGAGCTGCGGGTGGAGAGAGTAGTGGGCAGAGGTCAGATAAGCATGGACAGGCCTGTGGGGTGCAGACCCGATAGTATCTTCTTAGTGAAGAGGCAAGTCTGGTACCATAACCTCTCCTCGAAGTTGAGTATGTTTGCCAGTATATAAAGTGTGCAGGTGTGGGCAAGTCTGTTACTACCCATAAGCAGGCGGCAGGCTTTGTTAAGGGACATTTTAACTCTGTGGGGGTCAGTGTTGTCAGCAGCCTCATAGACAAGAAGCCCATAATCAATGAGGGATAGGACAGAAGATGTAATTGCAAGGTGGAGGGCTATGGGGGGAGGCAGTCCTTATGTCAGTAGAGTAGGTCAATATGAGAGTTGATAGTGGAGCAAAGGGTCTGGATGTGGTCATGGAAGGTGAGGGCTAGGTCAAAGATGATGCCAAGATACTTGAATGCATTTACTTGTTCAAGGGGAAGGAGACTGGTGGTCAGTATTAATAGATGGGAGTCTTCAGATTTGCTTTGATTGTGGGTAAATAACATAGTCTTCATCTTTTTGTAGTTAAGCACCAGTTTGTGGTCGATGAACCAGTTTTCAGCCTGGCTTAAGGAGTTCTATAGGGCATTTGAAGGGAGTTAGGGTCAGGGTGGGCAGAGAAAAGGAATGCATCGTTGGCATAAAGAAGAACTCTTTCTAAGCAGCTATTGGGGAGCATGTTAAGGTATAGGCTAAAGAGCAAAGGCCCCAATATAGAGCCCTGGGGAACCCCCGACTGGACCGGGTGGCATCCAGAGATGGTGCCATTAATTTTAACACACTGAGAGTGGGATGAGAGGTAGTTGGCAAACCAGGAAATGACATCCTGGGAGAAACTTAGTGGGGCAAGGGTGGCTAGAAGGAGGGTATGGTTGACAGTGTCAAAAGCTTTTGATAGGTCCAGGTACACCGCACCGGCTAGTAGCCTCTTGTCTAGAGCAGTGTGCAAGAAGCTGGAGAATTCAAGTAGAGCAGTGGTGGTGCTGTGGCCTCTGCAGAAACCATGCTGCTCCCTACAGAGGAGGTTGTGAGTGGTAAGGTAGTCTGTGAGCTGGTTCGTGACTATCTTTTCCAAAGCTTTTGAGAGGGCGGGAGGAGGGAAATAGGTCTATAATTTCTGTGGGAGGTGCGGTCACCACTCTTGTGAATGGGGGTTATGACCACAGTTTTCCAGATGGTAGGTAACTGGCCAAGGCAGAGGGAGCAGTTCAGAAGGTTTGTTAGGGGGGGAGAGTACTACGTCAAGGACCAGATGAAGCAGTTTGAGGTCCAAAGAATCATTACTCTGACTGGTGCCAGTTAGGACTTTGAGGAGGTAGGGTTTGGCTTCAGCCATTGAGAGGTCATGGAAGTAAAAGGGTGGGTAAGGTAGGGAGGGGTGGAGGGGTGGGGACAGAGTCAAAAAAGTTAGCGGGGAGTACCGAGCGAGATCCGAGAAGGTGGAGTTGAGGGTATCAGCAATGCTTTGAGGGTCAGTGGAAATGGAGCCTTTGATGTTGATCTGGGCCGGGGGGGGTTCTTTTGAGCTCCTTAATATTGTCCCAAGACTTGTGGGCAGAGCCCCAGAAGGAGGCAAGAGAGGTCTTATAGTGGTCAGCTTTGGCCTTACGGATGGCCCAGGTGCATCTGTCAATCAGAGGGTTTGCCCAAATCAAGGGATGTATGCCAGAGGTTGTCCCTTTAGTGCATTAGGTTGAGTAGGGATTAGGTAACCCAAGGAGTGTCATGGCCTTTGATAACTTGTTTGGAAAGGGGAGCAAAAATGTCACAAGCTAAACTGAAAGTGCGGATAAAGTAACTGAGGGCAGTGTCGATATCAGGAGCTAGATCAACTGGTGACCAGTCCCAGTGAGCAAGGTACTCTTTTAGCTGGTCCAACTTGCTGGGCCTGAGGCAATGCCAGTAAACAATCCTGGGGTGCGGGTTCTGTATCCTGCAGGACCAGGAGAAGATTACAGAGGATTGGTCACTTAGTGCATTGGGTAGCACTGTGACATCAGAGATTTTGTGGGGTCAGTTTAATAGGACAATATCCAGGAGGGTGGTAGAGCCATTAGTGGGGTTGCTTCGGATAGGGTGGATGACCATCTGGGTGAGATCAAGGGCCGCAGTTGAATCTTTGGCTTGGGTGGCAGAACTGAAGAGCCAGTTGATGTTGAGGTCACCCAGCAGTATTAGTTTCGTTTTATGTGGGAGCTGGGAGAGATGATCGAGTAAGAATTGGAGGGCAAGCTTCTGGTGTTGTGGTGGGATGTAGGTGGTGGTGACAATCAATGGTGTCCAGGCAGTGCCAGTGCAGATTTTAAGTGATAGGGTCTGTGTACCAAGCTCCAGTTTGGGGGGGGGGTCCTTGGAGAGATTCGGGGAGGTAAAAGGCACAGCCACTTCCACGCTTCTGAACTCTGTCTTCCCTAAAGAGGATGTATCCGGAAAGAGCAATGAAAGAGTCCAGGGTGGACTTAGAAAGCCATTTCTCAATGATCGCCAGGACATCTGGTTGATGCTGGGCTACCCAGCCTTGGAGCCCTGAAAACATCTTTAGTAGGCTACAGATGTTCATGGTGGCAATACACAGTCCGGCTGCTGGTGGGGAGTGGCAGGGGTAGGTGATGGAGGGTCAAGTGTTGCGGTGGATGTTCCAAAATATCAGGAGGAGGAGAGATATCAGTCTGAGGAGTGCCAGGTGTAGCCTATGATGACAGGGAACAGAGGTGCTTGTGTATGTCTGCTCAGGGGGGGACCAGGATGGGAAGGGAGAATAGGATGGGAATAGGAAGGGAGGACAGTAGTGATTCCTAGTGTCCAAAGGGTGTAAGGAACAAGTGTAGAGTGTGGGAGTAGAGGAACCTAGTGTAGGGGATGAGTGACAGCAAGCAGGTGGAAGTGAGATTAGGTGAAGAGCAGGTACTGTCACCTAGTGGTGGGCAGATATAACCTACAAAGGGAGATTTAGACACTTGGAAAAAGGCAAAAAAGGAAGTCACATGACAAGGGGTGGTCCTTAAATTAAGGGACGCCCCGGGTGGGAGGGTGACTGGGGCGTACGGGGCAGTGGATGCAAAGTATCATTGGGCTAACACCCTTCCACTAGCTGTCTCGGTAAGGGAGGTTAATTGTTACCTTTAGGGCACCTCCAGTCTTCGCTTGTTCCCCTGCTGTGTGGTGCCTGTGCGAGAGGATGGGGAAGGAGTTCCAGGGCCTTTAGGGCAACTCTGGTCCTCTCTTGTCCTCCTGCTGTGTGGCATCTGTGTGAGAGCACATAGCATAGCTTGCTTCTCCTGGACCATTTAAGTCCTTGTTATCTGACATGAAGAAAGGGCGCACCATTGTTACATCTATAGAAAACCTTCACAATAAGAGTTTCTGTTATGGTTTACCATATTTCATGTGTTGATCATATCAGACCATGAAAAATTAGTCATTATAAATCATAACAGCAGAGTACTGAAACGTGTATTATGGACACAAGAATACATGTGAGAATAATAAATATTACATACATAGCCCTGTAACTGGCTACTGTTGATACACTGCAGGGTCCCTATACAAACAAAAAATATTTACATGAGACACCATTGTAAACAAGCATTGTTCAATGCTATACTCCTAACAATAAATGAAATGAGGTATTAAGCAAAAGCTATTTTTAAATTTATTCTTTATCTCCTGGATCGCCCACCTGCCCCAAGGCCATACTCAGATCCGTCGCTCCTACAGCAGCCCCATCACCCAGCCTTCTCCCAGGACTTACTTACCTCCAAGCAGTGGCCTGTTGCATCCCCTCCCCATGGTAGAGGACAGCAGGAGTGGACCAAGTCCCCACTGTAAACTTCAGATCTGCTTGGAACCAGAAGGCTACCTAGGTCAGCAGGTGTGGGGTCTGCATGAAAGATGGCAGCTGTCATTCTGCCACAGTTGTTTTTTTTGTTTGTTTTTTGTCCCACCCCATACAGACACTGGCTGACAGCAAAGTGACACAAAGATCAAGTGTCTACCCCAGCCAATGAGCATCTCTCCACTTCAACGTTTGTGTGCCAGCCTGCACTGCCTTCACGTTTCCTAGGTGGCAGTCTCATGGCAGAACATCCCCCCTTCCATCACCAGAGGAGGAGAGTGTCCTATGGGATGTTCTATCCTTGTCTCCTGACTGATCCCTGATGATCCATATGAGAAATTGCCAGCAGATACAGGCCTTTTGGTCTATCTGGTCTGCTCGAGTGTGCAGCATGCTGTTTATTAAACTGCAGCTGCCCCCTTCCCTTGCACTCCCTCCTGAATTAGTGCCCCCACCTTCAACTTCTCTCCCCCATCTTCCCCACAGTTTTAACCCTCCCTTTGGCCCTATCCCACCCTCTCTTGAAGCTGCCCACTGTCCACAGTGATACAGTACCACTTCTTCTGGTAGTGCATTCCAACCTGCCGACACCATCTCCATGAAATAGTGCCTCCTCGTCTCACTATTGAGCCTTCCTCCCTCCAATGTCAGACTGTGTCTCCTGGTGTCCCTCCCCCCTTTTAACTTAAACAAACCCTCAGAATTAACTCTGTTTATGCCCTTTAGGTACTTGAATGTCTCAATCATATCCCCCTCTCTCCCTTCTATCCTCAAGGGTGTACATGTTGAGCTCCTTCAGTCTCTCCTCATATGTCCTGTCCCCCATCCCCAGGATCATCTTTGTTGCCCTACGCTGGACCCCATCCCATAGTTTGATGTCCCTTTTCAAATAGGGGCACCAAAACTGCACACATTATTCCAATTGTGGCCTCACAAGGGACCAGTACATGGGCATAATGACTTCTTCTCTCCTAAAGGTGATTTCTCTGGCGATGCATCCAAGCATTCCATTCCCCTTTGCAGCTGCCTTCCTGCACTGTGCTAAGTGTTTCATATCCCTTGTTATCAGCATCCCCAGATCTTTCTCCTCAGCTGAAGTGGTTAACTGCACTTCCCTCAACCAGTGGCTAGTCTCTGTTTATGTTGCCCCCAAGTGCAAGACCTTGCATTTTTTTAGCAATGAACCCCAGCTGCCATGTTGCTGACCAGTACTCAAGTGTCACCAGCTCCTCTTGCAGTACCGTACCCCCTGCCTCACTATCCACCTCAGCACATATCTTAATGTCATCTGCAAAGAGGTTGATCTTGCTGCTTATCCCATTTGATATGTTGGCTATAAATATGGTAAATAGTACCAGCCCAAGCACTGACCCCTGTGGGACCCCACTGGTTACAGTCCTGGTGCCAAGAGCTCTCCTCCAACTGCCACTCTCTGCTGCCTGCCCTGCAACCAGCTCTTAATCCACCCAACCAGTTTCCTCCCTGCCTTCTGTGGGGCACCGAGTCAAACGCCTTGCTGAAGTCCAAGTAAAGGACCTCCACTGCATGGTACGTATCCAATGACCTCGTCACCCAGTCAAAAAGGTCAACACGGTTGGTCTGACATGATCTTCCAGATACAAACCCATGTTGCCTGTCATCCTGTAAACCATTCCCTTCCATGAAACTCACCAGCCTTTCCTTAAGGATAGTCTCCATTAACTTTCCCACAATGGCTGTAACGCTCACTGGTTTGTAGTTCCCAGGTTCATCCCTGGGCCCACACTTATGGATTGGCACCACATGTGCCATCCTCCAGTCCCTGGGCATGCATCCAGTACACAGGGAAGTGTTGAAAAAATCTGTCAGTGGTCCTGCCAGGACTCCTGCCAACTCCTTGGGTACACTATGATGCACTCCGTCCAGACCAGGTGCCTTATACACCCTTAGCAAACTTAAGCCCTCCAACATCCTTTCAACTGGGATCTCCACATTCCTTACCTCTTCTCCCCCTGACCCCCTTCCACCCTTCCCCTGAGGTATAGGCCCATCCCTCTCCCCGGTAAACACTGAGTAGAAGTACTCATTTAGTACTTTCACCTGCTCTGCCCCTTGCTCTGCCCACCCTCCCTTCTTCCTAATCCTTACAATCTGGTCCTTGCACTTCCCCCTCTCTCCTATATACCTGAAGAAATCCTTTTCCCCCTCCCTGATCCCCTGAGGCAGCCTTAGTTCTTTTGAAGCCTTGGCTATTCTTACTACTCTACTCACCTCCCTGGACTTCTTTACGTATCCCTCCCTGTCCTCATCCCAGTAGGATCTCTTGTACTTTCTAAAGGCCGTTGTCTTTTCCTCACCTTTTCCACTACCTCTCCATTCAACCAACTTGGTTTCTTGTTCCTGGCCTTCTTTCTTTGGCACTTGGTGCAAGAGCTGGTGGCCTCTGCTAGACTCCTCTTTATGATGTTCCATTTCTGCTCTGTGTCCATGTCTGGGCTGATGTTGTCTAGGTGCCCTTTCAAAATGATTACCATCCTGCCAAAGTCTGCCCTCTTGAAATCCACTACTCTTGTTTTTGTATTGGCTATCTCCTTCCCCACATTGAGGGAGAACCACACTGTGCAGTGGTCACTTCCCACTAAGGGGTCCTCCACCTTTGTGTCCTGGACTAGCTCTCCGTCTGTGAGTACCAGGTCGAGAATGTTCCCCTCCCTGGCTGGCTTTGTCACGTTCTGTATGAGGAAACTGTCCTGGAAGGCCTCCAGGAGGACCTGCTATCTGGTACTTGAGGTGGCGGGGGTGTTCCAATCCAGCCCTGGCAGATTAAAGTCCCCGACCACCACTGTGTTGCCCTCACCACTAAGCCTCTTAATTTGTTTCCCCAGTTCCCTGTCCATTTCTGCACTTTGAGAGAGAGTCCTATATATCTTCCACAATCTCACCTTCCTATCATTTGAGTTCTGTAGGTGAACCCATAAGGCTTCAGCCTTGCCCTCCTCACCTTCCTCCCTGTTGCACAATATCCCCTCCCTAACATAGAGAGCTACCCCTCCCCCTTTCCCTTTGTACCTGCTTCTTTGGTACAGTTTGTACCCAGGAATTGCTAGATCCCAGTCCTGGTACTGGGTGGCCCATGTTTCAGTTACAGCGGCTATGTCCACCTTCCCTACCGCCATCAAATCCTGCAGTTCTACTGTCTTATTGCCAAGGCTTCTTGTGTTCAATGAGACCACCCTCCACTGTGAATTCTTCCTCTGCTCGCCTATACCCTCTTCCCTAACCCCTCTCCTTTTCGTCTTTTGCTTTCCCTCTTCCTGCCTATCTATGGGGGGGGGGGTCTGCTGGTCTCCCTTGCTAGGTGGCTCATTCTTGAACCCAGTCACCGGTGTGGTGGCAAGTAAGGTGCATGATGCCTCAGCCCACCATGCCACTGGCCTGGCTAAGAAAATGTATTAAGAAATACTTTAATTTCACTAAGGAAGATGTAGGTGAAGCAAAAAAAAGCTTATGTGTGCATATTCCATGCTACAGATACACGTCTTTATGTAATGGCCTTTGTTATAAGCAGAAGAATGTTAATCTCTAGCTGCATTTGAAAACTTTTTGCTTTTTGTTTCAAACTTCTGTAATTGATTATTTGTACCTTGCCGTGATCATTCCTGTACATATCCTGCTATTGTCACTATATGCCTTGCGGTTCACTCCCATTTGTAACCCTTCCCTTGGGTTGCACCTAGAAATGTGTGTTGCTAAACGTGCCTATTTCTAGTCACCAAATAAAAAAATATAGAAATACTGACAAATACAAACATAAAAGGATTCAAAAATGAGTTAATTTTAACAGCATATTATACTGACATCGACATATGTAGCAACACAAGAGAACTGTGTTGCTATAATCTATATTTACTTATTTATTTATTTTCATTTTAAACTTGTTAACCGGGTGAATCCTGAGGGCATCAAGTGCCCATTTTAATGGGGGACCCAGAAGTCACAGCAATAACATAACAGAAAAATACAAACATGATTGCAATACGGTACTCAATTAAAACATTTACAAATTGAGTTATCCGTGCAATATTGCTTCGTTTTGTTTTTGAATGATTCATAAGTGGGGCTCTGTGGAATGCAAAAATCTGGTAGTGGAATTAGTGTGGAATGGCAATTCTGCTGCCGAAATGCTTTTCAGAATTTCTTTATGAATTCTGGGTAATTCCAAAAAGCATTTCTGTGTATACCACGAATAATTTTCTGTAGTAAACCATGAAATATTTTTCCACAGACTGCAGGAAAAGAATCTGCAGTTTATGTTCACTGCAGATTTTTAATCTGCAAAAAACACATCACTTGCAAAATTCAGAATTCCGCTACAGATGGAATTCCATGGAATTTTCTGAAATTCCATTGAATTCCATTCTGTTAGAGTCTGAACATTCCACACAGTCCTATCCTTAAGGGCTAGATCAATAAAAGTCAGCAGGTAACATATGCAAGGCAATTCATGTTGATTGGACTCTACTGTAGACCTTCATTGAAAATAAAAAAAACTTAGATGTTTTTGAACAACAGTTCCAAAAATATAGCTTTTAAAACATAATTTCAAGCATTATGAAATATAAAACATTATTTTTGGAAATGGTCAGAAGGTATTAGTGGTTATTTTGTTTAAGAAAAAAGCACATTCTTTTCTATCTTAAAGAGCTAGTGTACTGCCTAAAACTAATATTGGTTTTTAAAAGCAGTCAACCATTACCTTTTACAGCAGAGGTACTTTATCTTTTCCCTTTTATTAAATAGAAGATTGTCTACTTGATGTTAGTACAGTAGGTGTTATGTATGGGACAGCACTCTGCCTGACAGCTGACATGTCTAGCTCTGTTACTCCCACTACATCATCAGCATTGTGACCTTACTTGACTGTGACATCACTGCTGCTCAGGAACAGTCAGTTGGTAGCTACAAGGTCAGTTGTCTGTAATGTCACTATAATGTATGGTAGAACGCTGTTAACCTTAGGAAATCATCATTTCCTAAGGTTGTTAACCTATCGATGTGACGTAGACATGTTGTTAACCTATCGATGCTACGTCACATCGATAGGTTAATAACAGCGATTGGTCTGCGCATGTGCGCACTTTTTTTTCAGCGGGGAACCGATGGATGAACAGCAGCGGTTAGAAAGGACTGAACGGCCACAGCAGTGACTAGCTAGCAAAAAGTAAGCAGCCTTTTTACGTGGGACCATACACTATAAAAAATAATGTATGGTCTCTCTATCAGCAACCAGTCAATGTTAACTGTCTTGAGGTTGCCATGGCGACATAAACCTCTCGAGCTTCGGTCTCGACGTTTACACGGTCGCCCTGGCAACCTCTCGACAGTTAACTGACCGGTTACCAATAGAGGATCATACATTATCCTCTATATCAGTACTGAGATCACAATGCTGATGATATAGTTGGGGGATTAGAGATAGATATGTCAGCTGCAAGGAGGAGAGCTGTTCTACACATCCAGCACCATATTATCACATAGAAAACTTTCTAATGAGTAAACGACAACATTTTTCAGAAATAGAATGTCACAACTGGCTACTTCTTAAAATTTGTATAATTGTCCTGTCTGTCTATTTTGGTTCCACTAACTGTTGAAAGCTCTTTCTGCTGCATTGTGCTTAAAGCATGCAGAACTCCAGCTATGTAAGTTGGTACTAAATGTCTGGAAGTAGTCTCACAACTGTCCTTACTTGATTTAGTTGTTATAATGTCTAGTTCAGCAATGTTTTTTCTGCTTGTGTCTTATTTTTCTACAGCATATCTGTAGTATATCCTAATATTGGTTAATGGTGATTTTTTTAAGATACATGGTACACCTATTTCAACATTACTGGTACCTTGGAATTCTACAGGCGGAAGGTAAAGCAGTGGTATAAATTGCTGCTTGCCTTCATAGTAATGTCTTTTCTGCACATTGCTTTTTATTTTATAACTTGATTACCCAGGATGTCCAAGTTAAATTGCAGTATCTCATTTTCAGGGGGTTACGCTTTTCACCCATTTTTACAGCTGAAAACACTGAGGAGTTAAGTAACAGGGTCAAATTGTGTGTACGTGTTTCTGAAGGGATTTTGACCTGAGTGTCCCAGTTCTTAAAATGTATTTACCCAGGATAACCAGCATTGTAATAACAGGGGAGTTTGCCAGGGCTCAGACCCCCTAGTCCTGAGGACAGCCCCAGTAGCTCACAAATCACCACCATTGATTTACAATGGGAAGGGGAGGTTCATTTTAAACATATGACATTTATGGCCCCCCCTTAGCTCCCAAAGCTCATTAAGTTTGATTCCAGCACTCAGTATAACCCAGTTGATATGCCACATCTCATTTTCAGTATAGTCCCAATTCTATACATTTTTGCAGATGGATATATTGGTGCACTGTGAGGTTAAGTGACTAACTTTCTAAAGTTACCAAATAACTCCCCCATTCCTCTCCCAGACCTATTTTACTGGTTCCCTGACATCTGTTGGCTTCCTTTTAACAAGCCCTCTTGAATTCCGTATCCCCTATCAGCTTAATTCTTTAGCAACCCCTTTGGCTTTGACCAGAGTTTGTTTAATATAAGGTGGACTATAGCATTCTTGAATGCTAGGAGCTTAGCAAACAAGGTGGCAGAGTTCCAGGCAATGATGGCAGAAGGGGAGGTAGATACTGCCACCATCTCTGAGACATGGGCCACCCAATACCATGACTGGGATCTCACGATCCCGGGATACAAAGTGTTCTGCAGGGACCGGAAGGGGGGAGGGGTGGCTATTTATGTCAGGGAGGGGATACTGTGTACCAGGGAAGAAGGGGATGAGAGGATGCCAGAAGCCATATGGGTATTGCTCTAAAGCCCTAAAGGTAAGAAGCTCAGGATGGAGGTGGTGTACAGGCCACCCTCACAGAGCAAGGAGGTGGATTGGGAGCTGGGGGAGAAAATCAGGAAGGTCAGTGGCAAAGGAAATAAAGTTATAGTAGGAGACTTCAACCTACCTGGGGTTGGCTGGCAGACAGTAACTACAGTACATGCCAGGGAACAGGTGCTGCTGGAGGCTATCCAAGACAGTTACCTAGTGCAAGGGGTGATGAATCCTACTAGGAAGGGGAACATACTGGACTTGGTGCTAATAAATGGGGACTAAGTCCTAAATGTGGTAGTACAGGACCCTCTAGCAGGAAGCAACCACCGCTCAGTGTGGTTCCTCCTCAACACAAGGAGGGAGTCGGCTAAGACCAGGACAAGAGTGTTGGATTTCAGGAAGGCAGATTTTGCCAGAATGGGCAGCATCCTAGAGGGGTATTTAGCTGAAATTAACCTAGGGATGGATGTTGGACAGAAGTGGTCAATCATTAGGAAAGGGCGAAATGAGGCCATAAACATGTGTGCCAAATCTCAGAGCAAACAGTCCAGGTAAAAACAACTTAGCTGGCTCAGCAAGGAGGTGGAGGGGAAGGTGATTGAGAAAAGACTGACCTTCATTAAGTTCAAAAAATCTGGGTGTGAGGAGGATAGAGAAGTGTTCACAAAGGCAATTAGGGAGGTGACCAGGTCAGTCAGGGCAGCAAAGGAGCCGAAGTTAGCCCAGGGGATCAGAGGGTTCTATGTGATGATAGTGGTCACCTATTACTGTGAGTGCATTATCATCGAAAAGCAATTCGGCAATATGTACTTAAAGGCGACCCGGCACACACAGTATGATAACTGTGAATGCAGAGGGGCTGTGCCCCCCACATCTCCCTATTTATATATTCTCAGCTCCAGGGAGGTGCATGTCAGGGATGGGGTACAGCCCAGTTTAAAAAAAAATTAAGACCTGCAGCCGCAGGACCAAGCAACATTTATCCATCCCCCAGCCCCGAAACCAGGACCTGCTCCATCGGAACCTGCCTCCCTTCCCACAACACCACATGGTTGGCTTGGTGGAGTAGGCATGCTAGAGGGTTATAACCCTCTTTCCTATTCTTCCACTTCCCCTTGCCATAAATCCTTTCCACTTGCCCATCCCTACCCTCGCCATCACAGCCGTAGCCATCCCGGGAGGTCATTCATGATAATAGCACTTTCATATGGGTCACTGTTTTGGCAGTCACTCACATGTTAGTGCTATTATCACAGGACACTGATCAGGGAAGGGGAAAGTGGTTCTTTAAATACATAAGGGAGAAGAAGAGTTGTAGGGATGACATTGTTAGAATCAAGAGAGAGGAAGGATGGGCGGAACAAGGGGAAGATCAGGCAGAGGCACTCAATGACTATTTCTGCTCGGTGTTCACAAAAAAAAGGGATGGCCCAATACTGTAGGGGAAAGGGTGCAAGGGTGGAGGAGGGCAGAGATAACAGATGGGGTCATCCAAGAGGGTAGAGTTCTGAAGGGCCTTAAGGCATTGTGGGTGGACAAGGCACCAGGACCAGATGGTGTACACCCAAGGGTCCTGAAGGAACTGGTAGAGGTATTGACAGGCTCTCAGATGGACCTGTTCAGCACCTCCCTGGAGATGGGGAATGTATCCAGGGACTAGAGAATGGCTGACATGGTACCCCATCACAAAACTGGACCCAAGGACCAACCGGATAACTACAGATCAGTGAGCTTGACTTCCTCAGTGGGGAATTTGATGGAGACCATTCTGAAGGAGATGTTAATAACCTTTCTCAATAGCAATGGTCTGCAGGATGAAAAACAGCATGGGGTTTGTCACAGAAAGATCTTGCCAAACAAACCTGATCAACTTCTTCAACTGGACCACTAGGGCGGTTGACAAAGGCCATGCTGTGGATGTCCTGTATCTGAACTTCAGCAAGGCTTTCAACTTGGTACCGCACAAAAGGTTAATGAGCAAACTGAAGGACACTGGGGGGAACCAGTGGGGTGGGTTGAGAGCTGGGCTTCAGGGCAGACAACAGAGGGTAGTTGTAAGGGGGAAGACAACCAAGCCAAGGCCAATAATGAGTGGGGTACTACAGGGTGCAGTGCTGGGCCTTGTTTTGTTCAATGTCTTCATTGGAGACATTGCAGAGGGGTCAAAAGTAAGATCAGCCTGTTCACGGACGAGACTAAGATTTATGCAAAAGTGGACAATAAGGAAGAGAGACAGGCACTCAGAGAGGATCTAGCTAAACTCAAACACTGGTCTAAGGAGTGGCAGTTGGGGTTTAATGCCAAGAAGTGCAAGGTCATGCACCTTGGAGCCAGAAATCCCAGGAACAGCTACTGACTGGGGGAGTGCAAGTAACAGCTTCAGAGGAGGAAAGGGACCTGGGGGTACTAGTCACAGGGGACCTGAAGGTATCAGCACAGTGTAGGAGGGGGGAAGCAAGGGCAAATAGGATGCTGGGATGCATTGCCAAAGGGATCACCTCTCGAAAGGAGAAGGTCATCCTGCTATTGTATAGCTTACTGGTGAGGCCACACTTGGAGTACTGTGTGCAGTACTAGTGCCCATAACTCAAAAAGGATGTGATATTACTGGAGGGGGTGCAGCGTAGGGCTACAAAAATTATCATGGGATTAGGGAGTAGCCATACAAGGAAAGGTTGAAGGAGCTCAACATGTACTCGCTGGAAGAAAGACTGGTAAGAGGGGACATGATAGAGACCTTTAAGTGCTTGAAAGGCATAAACAAAGTCAAAGAAGGAGGATTGTTCCACTTAAGTGGGGGTCGGGTCACTAGGGGGCACAGTCTGAAGCTGGAAGGGGGATGGTTTAGGAGGGGGATGAGGAGGCACTACTTCACAGGGAGAGTGGTGGTGGGTTGGAATGAACTGCCAGTGGAGTTAATCGCTCAAAGGACAGTGGATAGCTTTCAGCTGTTTTGGGACAGAGTCAAAGGCAAGGTTAGTACAGACAAGAACACAAAGCGGGAAAGGACCGGGAAAGAGGAGGTAGGGAGGGGTTTGGGTGGGGGTGGAGCAGCTGTAGTGATATGAAACTAAGAGCTGTACCCAATTGGGCAGACTTGATAGACCTGTGGGTCTTTTTCTGTTGGCAATTTTGTATGTTTGTATAGCTACATTTTAGCATGGGTGGTGCCTATTTAATAACCCCAGAATATTGTTCTGAGTGATTGTTTTGAAATCGTTCTATTTTGTCCTCACTTAGAGTCTCTTTTTAATGCAGTCTTTTACCTCAGACAAGTAAGCAATAATACACATCAGTGTCTGTGCTTGTGGTATGCCATACATATCATTACGCCTAAGATTTGTTCAATGTGCTTACGCAACTAGATGAGATGAGATGATGCTTGTGAAACTTGATTTTCTTTGTGGCTTTCTGCCTTTTTATCCATGGGATATATCACCCTGCAGGGGTGTGACACAAGGAACCCTAGAGGAGGGTTCCCCCCTTACAGGTGCTGCGTTAATGATTGTCGTCGACTAAAGGTAGGTTAGGAAGAAGCCAAAGGGTAAAGAGATGAGCTGCTGGAGGAGGAGGGGTGGATGGTGGGCAACAAAAATGATTTCCTGAAAGGCCCAGGAGGAGTGGCCTTTAGGCCAGTGGGGGAGTAACGTTGTTACTCCACCCATTGAACCTCGGGCTTAAAGCCCTCCCGTTGAGAAGCATGAAGCCACAGGCTGGGTGTCTAATGCACCCACAAAGTGACAATAAATATGACATACCACACGCTGGAGTGTATTATCACTATTAGGCAATGAGTTCAAATAAGAAAGTCTGAATTTAAAGTGAATTAAAAAGTAAGATTACTGTTTTAAAATATATTTTATAATATTTTTATGTTTAGGTGCACATTTTGAAAGAAAATATTTCCGCAAAGTTCTGGTGTGTCAGCTAGGTGTTGCTGTTGTAAATGGATTTGTCTGTATAACATATTGCTTTCTCCTCTTTTCTATTATGATGTTGACTATCTTGCAACAAGAAAAGTGAGCTGAGTTTTCTGGTCTGTGGGGGGGGCAGCAGGGAGAAAAGTGCTGAAATGTTTGAAAACATGGTTATACAATTTGTATAACCATGTTAGATGTGCCTGTGATGTTTTGTTAATAAAGTACCCCCCCCCCCAGACACACACTGATGGTAATAGCAGCTATGAAACACTCGCCAGAGAGCTTTTCTGGTCCAGCATGCTGCTGAAGTCCAGAAATCTTCTTTTTATGGATTTTTTTTCTGTGTTTGAATTTAGTGCTGTGAAAGGTGCTGGACTGACAGCACTGGAACCTGAAGTCCTCTGATTATCCACATGAAAGGTATAGCATGGATGATCACAGTGCAAGCTCCCTCACAATCCCCAACCAATGTCTCTTAACTCTGCCATGGAGGGACCACCACATAGATGAGAGAGTAGTTTGGCATCCATTCACAATCAATCCTTGGCCTGCCATGTGAGACTGACAACAAAGGTACCAATTTGTGCCAGTTGTCTGGGTAATTTTTGTGATATGGACATCTGTCCACTGGGAGCTGAAGTGAGACTAGCACAACTCATTTTGCACAGGCCACTGTGCAGCCCTCAGTTGATAATGGCTTTCGGTTACTACCAAACTATGCTGGACTTGAACCATGGACCTAGAGGTGAAAGGCTCCATCCAGTTCCCTCTGTTGAGTAATCTGATGAGGAAGTAATTGCAAAAGTGATATGGTGCTGCACTAGCATCACTACTGCTGATGGTAGGTGGTAGGACAGAGGTGTTGTGGCTTTGGAGTCATATCACATTTTTGTGGCTGCCTAGCAGAGCAGTGCTGACATATTGCCACATAGCAGGAGGGAGAGGATGGCCAAAACATTTCACATTTTCCTTCCACACAGTGGAGTTTCATTACATTATTGGCATACATGAGATCCCTGTGCTGCCTCTGTCTTGATCTTTTTATGTCCCACCCACTCCCTCTGTCTGCCACTTTTTTTCTTTCATTGAGCAAATTAGCTGCTGTGCAGCATTTGAGCTGTTCCCTGTCCCAGCTCCCAATCTCTCTTCCTCAGTCCCAGCTCTCTATCCCCTGGCCCCTCTCTCTCTCTCTCTGTCCTGGAATAAATGCTGGCATTGCCAGTTCTTAAATTATGCCCCACCCCGATCTCTCACCTGCACCTTTTTCTTTCTTTTTAGCACTGATGGGCTCTTTGTTTTTGAAATCACACTGCTTCCATGTCCTCTTTAGCCCTGAATAGCTGACATTGTTTTTAATCCCTAGCCTGTCTTCTCTTGCCCTTTGCAACCTTGTTTTGAACCCACTCCCCTCTGAGCACCAGAATCTCTCCCCAAAAAGAAGCTAACATGATTGCAGGACTACACTGCAGTGGATTGTTTTCAATGCCCATAGGGCTACCTTGTTTCTGCTTTTTTTTTTTGATTAAACTGGAGGTAACAGTGGAGCCAATCATAGCAGTGAGACCCAGGAACATGCTGCAGAAGGTCTCTAACAAACT
The DNA here is from genome assembly GCA_016271365.2 of Neoceratodus forsteri. NCBI lineage: Eukaryota > Metazoa > Chordata > Ceratodontiformes > Ceratodontidae > Neoceratodus > Neoceratodus forsteri. The sequence goes on along the minus strand of CM028129.1, from coordinate 1,393,861,097 downwards.
CCGAAGGACTAACTTTTAGTTTTTTTAAGCAAGAGTTAACAGTGGAGCTGGGTCAGAGCTAACAGTGGAGCCAGCCATAGTAATAAGGCCAAAGAAACATTGCAGTAAGTCTCTTTCAAGCCCCAAAGGCCTAACATTGTTTGTTTGTTTTGTTTTCTTATGTTTCAGTTTGAATGGGTCAAGAGGCGGTTATGCTGTTGTTTATTTCACTGTATTAACCTGAGGCTCAGCTTCAAATAGTTTCCCCTTGTGTTTGTTCCCCTTTTGTCAAAAGCTTATCTGAATTCCATCTTCAGTCATCTGTTATTGTGCCTGGCTCATGTGAAGTTCCTGAGTACCATTCCAGTTTTCAGTATTTGTCAGGGATCTGTGTATCAGAGTCTGGCGTGCCTGTACTTGGTCCATTTACTAACATTAGAAATGCTGCAACTCATCACATGCTTTTGTTTTTGTTTTTTTACACTAAAGGTGTTCATTTTTGAATCGAGGACTGTGAAAAATGTCACACAGTTCAGTTTTAACCTTTCTTTTTTGTTTTGCTTTATGGTCAACTAGGCTCACTGTTTTAATGGTTGTCCATGGCTGATTTTAAGAATATAGGCTTGGTTGAACAGCATGACTCTTTTTTTTTTTTTTTATTATCTACTGTTTATGTCCAGTGGGTCGGTATACCACACAGATAAATCTGAAATGAACACTGCACAAGTATTGTGCTACTCAGAAAGGAATACTGTGACATCCCTAATGGGGGTGGTTGGTAACTGTGCATACTTTGAGTGGGAATTGCACAACCCACAGTCCTCATAGTTGGCATGATCCAAGAACTACAGTGAGGGAGATCCACAATCCATGACCCACACTGTTGACGTTATCTAAGGACCACTGTGAGGGACATTTGGAGGGGATTCTGAGGGCATGTCTTATCATGGAAATCCCATTCATGTATATGGATCCCACCACATGAGCAAAGAGGGATATTGTCTGAAAAGAAGGGAGAGATCCTTCAGATGAAGGAAACATTTTCAGGCCTGCATTCCATGATATTGTAGGGGGTCATTCTGCTACTGCATTTCAACCTTTCTTCATCCAAATGTGGGACATTGCCCCTCCAACTAGGGGGAGGAGAACCTGAATGCATGACACAGAATCAAATCAGACAGCAAGGAGCTCAGAGCACGTGACTGAAGAACTGAACATTACAGAATAATACAAACTTCTGCTTTAAAAGTAACCTAGTTATTAATGAATGAGCACCTGATATCACTGGGGATAGTTAGAAAAACCTAATTTTGAACATATTGGAGCTGACAGTTGATATATTTTCAAAGTTTACCTTCTCCTTTTCATAATTGCATAGCGAGAGCTATGCAACATATTGCTAATGAGAGAAAGCAAAGCAGGGGAAGTATGGAACAGGAACTGACACATATTACATCCTACTTCCACAGTGGTATCTTATCACCTCATTGGTATGCATGAGGTCCCTGCTCCTCTGTGTCTATCTGCCTGTGCCACACCATTCCCCACTCTTACTTCCTACCAGATCTACTTTATTAGCAGAATTCTGATTAGTGGTCTGATGGGTGTGGTTAAACCCCAAAAAGATGAACTTTAATGTTTTAACCCCATGATGGAAAAAGTCAACAGAGTGCTGACCACAGCACAGTTGTGATGCAATGTAATAGATTTCATAAGAACCAATACGGAAGCTATACCACTGCATGCCATCTCAATCAATCAATCAAAATCTTTATTTATCCTGGCGGGCACCATTGAGCAAGGCTCATTTGCAAGGTGGACCTGGTCATGAATACATCAAAGTACAGTACAGAAGAAGGTATACAAAAAGCAATAATATACAAGGAAGAAAAAGTATATACAGTCTATACAGTACAGTACAAGGTTGAAATAAATAAAAACACAAAAACAGCATTATTTTATAATTGAAGAAGTCAGAAGATGTGCAATCAACCATAGGCATACAGGGGTTATAAGCAGAGATCTTTTGAGTGAGGCAGCCGGCAACTACACATATAGGGGAAAGAGGCCATGTATGGGGTGGCAGGTTAGAGAGGTAAAGAAGAGGAGGGACATATTACCGATGACTGGGGGAAAATTGGGCTAAAACCACAGAAAATGACGATGGCTGTCATGTAATTGTTTATGATGACAATGACGGAGGAGGGGTAGATAATTGGGACACTACTATGGATGGGGTGGGACTTTAGCCAGGCTGGAGTGGACAGGGAAGGGTGGGTGCAGCAGGAAGAGTTAATAGGGAAAGAGTGAGAGCCAGGGGTAGAAACATGGCAAGCATCAGGATGGAAAGAGGGCATTGCGGAATTAGTGGGCTAGCGGTGAGGAAAACATTTGCAAGGTGCTTTCATGTAGTGATCGTACAGCACCTTGAAGATATTCAGGCTAACAGGGCAGCTCAGCTTTAAGTTCCTTTGTAAACCATTCCACAATGTGGGTAAAGAGAAGCTTAGAGCAGCTCTGCTGAAACGAGTGTTGACCCCTGGAACTTGGAGGCCAATTAAGGAATAGCTCCTTAGAACCTAGGTGCGTAACACACTCCGGGGAATACAGTCTGGGACATATGAGGGGAGCTTGTTGGTCACCACTCTGAAGGCTCATAGGGTGGCTTTTCTGTTCCTCCTATAGTGAAGGGAAGTCCAGCCTAATGATGAGTACAGGGAGCAGTGGTGTGTGGAAAGTGGAAGGCCAGTGATGAACCTGATAGCTCTGTGGTAGAGGGTGTCCAACTCAGCCAGTGCAGAGGCAGTGCAGTGGCTGTACAGCAGGTCCACATAATCTATTAAAGATAGGAAGGTAGCTTGAACCAGTTGAATCTTGGTTTCCTTTGTGAACAGGTGGTTAAGTCTGTAGAATAATCCTAATCTTTGCCTTAGTTTCTTCTGTAGTTCTTCGAGATGGTCGGCGAAGGAAAGTTTATGATCAAGCCAAACTCCTAGATATTTGAATTTAGGTACATACTCTAGTGTTTCTCCAAGAACAGTGATAATTTGTGGGGTACGCCCCCTACAGCAGGAATTGCTGCATGCAAGGAGGGGGAGAAGAGCATGGCTTTTGTCTTTTTCGCATTGAGCAAAAGCTTTTTGTTTATGAACTGGTATTGTAGCAGGTTAAATTCAGCTTGTAAGTCTTCACAGGTTACTTCCAGCATGGGACAACTTAAGTACAGTACAGTGTCATCCATGAATAAGTGGATGTTGACTTTTTTGATGGGGTCATTGATGTTGTTAATGTAGACTGCAAAGAGGAAGGGACCAAGGATAGAGCCCTGGGGCATGCCCCTCAGCATAGATTTTAATGGAGAAAGATCACCTTCAGCTTTAACCTGCTGTTTCCGTTCTCTGAGGTAGTCTGCAAACCAGCACATAGATTTCTGGTCCAGGCCTAAAGTGCTTAGGGATAAAAGAAGCAGGCTGTGATCAACAGTGTTGAATGCCTTACTAAGAAAATGGCACAGACATGCTTCTTGTTGTCAAGGTCTAAGAGTCAATCATAGATCACCTTAGCTAGGGCTGTTATGGTGCTGTGCTTTGCTCTGAATCCAGACTGAACAGGGTTTAATAGTCTTCTGGATTCTAAGTATACCCCTAGCTGGCCACACACTATTTTTTCTAGTAATTTAGACAGGATGGGGAGGAGGGAGATCGGTCTGTAATTATTTAGATCGCAGGGGTCACCTGCTTTTAATAGAGGGATGACATGGGCTATTTTCCATTGAGGGGGGAGGCTACCCTGGGAGAGTGACATGTTGAGTAGGTGGGTGATTGGCACTGCAAGCACATGGTAGGCACATTTCAGACAGTATCGCTCTATGAAGTCAGAGCCTGCTCCCTTCCTCGTGTCCAGTTGCAGCAGTAGGTCTTCCACCTCTTTTAGAGAGACAAGCAGGAGGGAGAAGGCCTCCTTGATAGAGGGGGACTCGTGGGCTGGTGAGCCCTCTGCTGTGTGGAGGTCATTGGCAGGAGAAGTATCAAATGCTAGCCCTGCCATTGCAAAATGGCTATTGAGGGCTTCCAATATCTCTGACCAGTTAGAGATAATGCTGCCACCGGACTTAATTTTTGCCAGAATGGAATTACCAGGTGTGTGTCCAGACATGTCTTTTAATGTTTTCCAGAGCTTTGAAGGATTTCTTGAGGCACATGCTAGTTCCAAACGATAGTAGGCGGCCTTGGCTGCTCTGACCAACTTGGTGCACTTGTTACGTGCTCCCTTAAAAAGACACCAATCCAAGTCGTTCTTGCTTCTTCAGGCTTTTTTCCATAAAGTATCCCTTTCTAACAGGGAAGCTTTGAGCTCAGATGAGAACCAATGGCAGGTGCTGCTCCTGACCCGCACCTTAACCAAGGGTGCATGCTTATTTAAAGCTTCACTTAAAATATCATAAAAAATAGTATATGCCCTGTTAACCATTTTGGCTAGGAAGAATTCCTGCCATTGAGGTGAATGTTTCAAGTCATGGATGTATGCAAACAAATTGAAGTTGTGCTTGCATCTCTTGATAGAGAACTTTGCCACAAACTGTGGGTTGCACATGGATCTAATGGTGGTGATTATACAATGATCGCTAATGTCTGAGAAAAATGTTCCGACATGAGAGAACAGATGTGGCTTGCTAACCAAAATGTCATCTAAGTGGGAGCTGTTGTTAAGACTCTTTTTATTTGGGTGAGTAGGCTTGCCAATGAGTTGCACCAGCCCTAGAATGTCACAAAAGGATTTCAAGGGAGCTGATTAATTTGATAGGCTATCATAGCTCAGGTCACCAAGAATAATGATTTCCAAGGAACTGAGCCCCAGTATGGAACTAAGGTGAGGCAGGAGATGAGGCCCAGCAGAAGGGGGCCTTTAGCAGCCTATTACACAGAGTGCACTGGAAGGAGAAAGTTCGATCTTTAGGGTCAACCACTTGAATTCTTTGGGGGAGGATGATGCTTCTATGCATGTGGCTGAGTATTTGTCCCTTACAAAAATTGCCACCCCACCTCCTCTTAATTGCCTATCCACTTGGAAGAGTAAATAATTTGGGATATTGATTTCATTGACTGGGGTGGCTGGCCTAAGCCAGGTCTCAGTGATCACTAGGACGTGAGGTAGGTTGTGGCTCACCCAAGCCTGTATAAAGGTGAACTTTTTCAGCAAACTACAGCCATTAAGAAGCATAAAAGGCTTTCCTTTGATACCTGCCAAGTTTGATGGTAAAAGAAGCAGGATTCTTTTTAGGTCAGTGAACTGTAATTTGTAAACACTATTTTTTGGGCGATAGGGGAGGCGGTGTTGATGAGTAGGCCTGTACCCACTCCTGGTGCTATACTAGCCTAGTGTTACAGCTACTAGTGTCCTGACAGGAATTTGCCATGAGTAGGAAGTCTCGAGTCTGGATGGGGGAGTAATCTACAGAGGCAGCTCTGGAGATGTCCCACTCCCCAGCAGAGACAGCTGAGAAGCCCAATCGTCCAGAATGGCTACCTGAAAGGAGCTGTTGGATGCAGGACTGGGAGAAGTGCAAGGGTCATTCCACTTTAGGTCGGGATGAGGGTTCTGGAGAATTGAGCTAAGTGATAGTAAAGCTAGTGACACACCGAGGAACCAGCTGTAACTTCCCATGGTAGATCTAAATGCCACAACAGCTGACAGTAAAAGTCATTAGAAGCCTAGACAAATTGGTGATCAGGTGTCATAAGTTAAAAATCCTTTTGTTGACTGAGAGGCAGTTTTGGTGCTGAACGTACCTGTGGAGCAACTCTTTGCAGCTGAGCCAGTGAGGTGGTTCAAGGTTGGAATCCAGTGTGGCAAGATTGGCCTGTAGCTTTTGTTTCTGTTTCTGGCCCTGCTCCACCAGTACAGAATGGGAGTGGGGACAGGTGGTCAAGTCTTGCAGCCTTAGTGGATGAGCATGGTTTGGCCTGAAAAACAGGCAGGAAAAACCCTGGGATGGTCCTCAGAAACAGAGGTATCCCAGATCCACTACAGCAGAAGAGGAAGTAGAAAATATAATGTGTTTCCTCTTTAACAGAAAAGACAGCAGTTGTAGCCCTCTAGTGGTTATGTAGTATAATTTGCAAATAAGAAGACACTTTAAAAAAAAATAAAATTCTTGCTTTCCAAAAAAGGATAGACCCAGGGTCAGCAACACTGATAAACATCTCTAATGAAGCAAGATAAAATGGAGACCAGCAGGAAGAAGTCAGAGAGGCTGAGATCCTCCAATCAGAGTGTTGGCACTGAAAATTCAGAATGTCCAAAGGCGCCAAATACCAATATACCTGACAGGGTATACAGCTTTTGGCTGTTTCTGCAGATTTCTGGGCCCTGCAATGAACCGGAGTTCAGAGGATCCCGGGTGGCAGTTTCAACAGGGGAAGAAAGCTTCAGGGTCTGCTAATTTGCAGTAGCAGAATCGTGGGTTGCATCCCAGGACAGGCTTGTAGCTTTTCCTCTGGCAACGAGGTACAAGCCCCAGGTGGGCACGACACACCTGAGGGGGAGAGGAAAGGAGATGGATTGAGTAGGGACACTCAGGGGAGGTGTGGTCAACCCAAACAAAGAAACAGGGTGGTTACTATTATTTGGAAGGAGGAGGCTAAACTACAAAGTGGGTAATAAAAACATGGAGGAGACGTAAGTGCATTAGAGCATAGACAGGTGGCAAAGCAAGAGGCAAGGAATGGGCTTTACATTTAGAATGCTAGGCAGTACACTGAAAAGTCTGATCAATTTAAAACTACTGCTTTACACAGAAATTAATTCTAAAAAGAATTCAACTGTTCACTTAGAATAATAGTGCAGTACAGGTCTAATAATCTTAAGACTCTACAGTTTAACACTCAGAATTAATAATAAAAAGGAATAGGCTGTAGTCTTAGGATATTAAGGAGTGCATTAAAAGGTCAACTTAAAACTCTTCTGCCTTTCGCAGAGAATTAATTCTAAAGAGGGATGTTATCACAATGCATTCAGAGCACATAAATCACTTTAAACAATGGCAGTGTAACACTGAATGGACTAAACTGGATTGATAGATAAGGAAAGAAACAGTGTGGGGGGAAGGGGTCCTTTCATGCCATTCTAGCTTTCCAGAAAAGAACAATTATTTTACAAAAAAAAGAAAAAAATGAAATTCTAGCTTTACAAACAAGGACAGACCCGGGGTCAGCAGCACAGATAAACATCTCTAATGAAGCAAGGTAAAATGGAGTCCAGCAGGAAGAAGTCAGTGAGGCTGAGATCCTCCAATCAGAGTGTTGGCGCTGAAAATTCAGAATGTCAAAAGGTGCCAGATAACAACTCACCTGAGGGGGTATACGGCTTTTGGCTGTTTCTGTAGATTTCTGGGCCCTGCAACAAACAGGAATACAAAGGATCTCAGGCGACAGTTTCAACAGGGGAAGAAAGCCTCAGGGTCTGCTAAATGCAGAAGCAGAATCGTGGATTGCTTCCCAGGACAGGCTTGTAGCTTTTCATCTGGCAACGAGGTGCGAGCCCCAGGTGGGCATGACACACCTGAGGGGGAGAGGAAAAGAGATGGATTAAGTAGGGGCAGGCAGGGGAGGTGTGATTAACTCAAACAAAGAAACAGGTGATCACTATTATTTGGAAGGAGGCGGCTAAACTACAAAGTGGGTAATAGAAACAGGGAGGAGACGTAAGTGGGTTAGAGGGCAGACAGGTGGCAAAGCAAGAGGCAAAGATTGGGCATTAAATTTAGAATGCTAGGCAGTACACTGAAAAGTCTGGTCAATTTAAAACTACAGCGTTACACAGAAATTAATTCTAAAACGGATTCAGCTGTTCACTTAGAATAATAGACAGTGTAGTACAGGTCTAATAATCTTAAGACTCTACAGTTTTACACTCAGAATTAATAATAAAAAGGAATAGGCAGTATGTTAACGATATTAAGGAGTGCATTAAAAGATCAACTTAAAACTCTTCAGCCTTTCGCAGATAATTAATTCTAAAGAGGGATGTAGTCACAGTGCATTTAGAGCAGGTAAATCACTTTAAACAATAGCAGTGTAACACTGAATGGCCTAAACTGGATTGATAGATAAGGAGAGAAACAGTGTTGGGGGGGGGGTGACCTTTCATGCCATTCTAGCTTTACAAAAAAGAACAATTTCTTTACAAAAAAGAGAAAAAAATGAAATTCTTGCTTTACAAAAAAGGATAGACCCAGAGTCAGCAGCACTGATAAACATCTCTAATGAAGCAAGGTAAAATTGAGACCAGCAGGAAGAAGTCAGTGAGGCTGAGATCCTCCAATCAGAGTGTTGGCACTGAAAATTCAGAATGTCCAAAGGCACCAAATACCAACATACCTGATGGGGTATACGGCTTTTGGCTGTTTCTGTAAATTTCTGGGCCCTGCAATGAACCAGAGGTCAGAGGATCCAGGGCAGCAGTTTCAACAGGGGAAGAAAGCCTCAGGGTCTGCTAATTTGCAGTAGCAGAATCGTGGGTTGCTTCCCAGGACAGGCTTATAGCTTTTCCTGTGGCGGTGAGGTGTGAGCCCCAGGTGGGCACGACACACCTGAGGGGGTATACAGCTTTTGGCTGTCTCTGTAGATTTCTGGGCCCTGCAACAAACCAGAGTTTGGAGGATCCCAGGCGGCAGTTACAACAGAGGAAGAAAGCCTCAGGGTCTGCTAATTTGCAGTAGGAGAATCGTGTGTTGCTTCCCAGGACAGGCTTGTAGCTTTTACTCCGGTGGTGAGGTACGAGACCCAGGTGGGCATGATACACCTGAGGGGGTATACGGCTTTTGGCTGTTTCTGTAGATTTCTCGGCCCTGCAAAGAACCAGAGCTTGGAGGATCCCAGGCGTCAGTTTTAACAGGGTAAGAAAGCCTCAGGGTCTGATAATTTGCAGTAGCATAATCGTAGGTTGCTTCCCAGGACAGATTTGTAGCTTTTCCTCTGATGGCGAGGTGAGAGCCCCAGGTGAGCATGACAAACCTGAGGGGGTATACGGCTTTTGGCTGTTTCTGTAGATTGCTGGGTCTTGCAATGAACCAGAGTTCGGAGGATTCCAGGCGGTAGTTTCAACAGGGGAAAAATGTCTCAGGGTCTGCTAATGTGCAGTAACAGAATCATGGGTTGCTTCCCAGGACACGCTTGTAACTTTTCGTCTGGCAGCGAGGTGCAAGCCCCAGGTGGGCACGACACACCTGAGGGGGTATACGTCTTTTGGCTGTTTCTGTTGATTTGTGGGTCCTGCAATGAACCAGAGTTCGAAGGATCCCAGGCGGCAGTTTCTACAGTGGAAGAAAGTCTTAGGGTCTGCTGATTTGTAGTAGCAGAATTGTGGCTTGCTTCCCAGGACAGGCTTGTAGCTTTTCCTCTGACGGAGAGGTGCGAGCCCCAGGTGGGCATGACACACCTTGATGCACCCCCATTTTAAACAGCTCACATAGGGTAGCTGAATCCAAGCCCAATAAACTTGTTCCTTGTTGTCCACTAAATGTCAGATTTTTACATCGCAACAACATTTCAGTTAAGCTACACATGTATTCTAATTCCCTTATCAGAGCTTCTTTGAAATTTTGATGGCCAGCAAGGGAAGAAATGTGCTTGGTGTGGCGGGAGCATGTAGGTGTGATAACACAAATTTGTGATGCCAGTTTTCTGTATTTATAGTAGTATTCATTGAGGTTTAAAGGTACAGTGCTTGCTTAGTTAAAACTACAGGAGTGAAGCTAGGGCAGCCATTTGGTGATTGGACAAAATGGAGGCAACAGGGTTCATGGGTTTTCAAAAGTAGTTATAAGACCTATTGTATTAGACTTTTTCTTACCCATGATAGTGTGGTGGGATTTAATTGCAGATAAGAGAAAGTATATCCATTCCTGGATTATATTTGCACATTGCACAATATTTTTTTAATGACACGATAGTTTCAAACCAAGTTTTGTCATTTGAGTAGAAGCCCTGCATGGAAAGTTTCATTGTAGGCATCAGCTCAACTGTAGTAACTGGGTTTCAGAATTCCAAAGTAATTAAAAATGAATATCGGGTGGGAAAAACACCCCAACAAAGGGAAAGAGGACTATTTCAAAACAAACACATGCAATACTACATTGAAGTTGGCAAACAGACTTCACACATGCCCACATTAATAATTAGGCTGTATTAACAAATGCTAACAACATGATTTAACTTCCCTTTAATAATTCATTTTTGTTGGTATTCATGTATAACCCTTAGATACATCTCATCAAAGGATTGTTATAAATAAAAATAGGATTTTACTGTATACAGAGGTGATGCTGTGTATGTGGTCACTGATCTTATCCCCTAGCACACACAGAAACCTCTACACAGAGACTTATTTGACCAAATGTTTGCAGTTATGCAATAGCTCTGCATTTATTTAACTGATGGCACTGCTGCAATGTTACCTTTAATGGTGCAGTTGAGCAGACGCCATTTCTAGGGTGACGGGTAAGGGAAGCAATTACTGTGCTTTGCATTTAATTTATTATCCTTTGGCAGCAAGTAAAGTTGGCACAATATGCTGTCCTCTGCCAAGAAGACATGGAGGGATGAGTGAAACCTCAAACACTCCTCCTTAACATAAAGTTTTTGTTATAGAATACCATAAAGCTTATTTTTATGTAGGGGGCCACGCTGGCCCATTCCCATTTTATGGGATATTCCCCTTTTAATCTGATGAAGGTCATTTTCCCAGCATCTAGAGCTTTTGGTGGGGAAGGGGGCAGGAAGATGTCTTGAACAGCAGTGCTACAGCATCCAATCAATCAGCAACTGAAGCCAGATGAGTGGAGCTTCTGCAACCCACCCCCTCTGGTAAATTCCCCTGCTGGGAGACTGGTTCAGCATGACACTAAATAGTAGCACTGTTGCATTTGAGCACCTTAAATAAATCAGCGCCCATGGTTAATGCTGTCAGCAGTCTTGCTGGGTCAGCTTTTCCAGAGATATCAGATTAAAGCATGATAGCTCAACTCCAGCATCTGCTAAAAACAAATATGTTGAAATTCCAGAAATAGCAAAACATTTCTGACCCAGCTCTAACTTGGCATGCACCACTTAAATTATCTTTGATTTAGTAAATTAAGTTGAAGGAGGAGGCACAGGATGAAAGTGAATTAAAAATTAAGTATGTGGGAAACATTCAGCCAAAATATTGTAATTTTACATTAGTTAAAAAAAATTAAATCACTTCTTACAAATGTACCCCAGCCCTCCCATTGCCTTCTTCCTCCATAGAGTTTATCATCCTATTCCTCTTATGTCCCAGGACCACCAAATCTCTCTGGGTGCTCAAACAAGACTATGCCCCCCACGCCCACCATTCTATAACTGTAACTAAGGGAATGCCTGTACTTGCTATCAAGATAATAAGGAATCTCTTCTGTAAGCTCTTTGTGTATAAATGTTTGCCATCCTTACCTCTACTCAGGTACTTAAGTGCTTTTTCCATAATTGTACCAAAGAACCTCCATGTAAATAAGATATTGCCTCTTGTGTGGGCATCCTGACATCTCTGTGGTGCAAATTTAAAGGAATATATCATTGATCCAAATTTATAGGGGGAATGTGTCACCCCACATTATATGCTCCTCTCAGATTTGGTTTTCAGATTGATGTAAGGGCACAATGTAATGGCTGACGTTTTTTCAGTCCCTTAAGCAGCAGTGGAGTGACTTTTTTTTTCAGAAAGCTAGGGCCATATTCTCAAAAGGTTTTAGCACTAAATCTCACACCACAACTCCAGTTGTGGTCCAAAATCTCCACAGCTGCAGAGACTGGTATTCTCAACTGCAGCAGCTGCGGAAGATGTTATGGTAGATCCCACTGGCTATAACATTTTCCACCGCTGTGGGGATTTCTCTGGCAACACCACCCACAAGCTGCTGTGAATCATAGAGCCAGTCATAAACTGGCTCCACTTTTGAGACTACCATAGCTACAGGAGAAACTGCAGTTCCACAAGTGGCAACCAACTTTCGACGAGTTTTTCCCCGCAGCTGTGGGATTTTCAAGATCTTTAAAGAATTTGACACTTAGTTTCCAGCTTCCATTAATACATAGGTGCTTCTTAGTCTGTCCACTATATATACTGTATATATATATATATATATATATATATATATATATATACACTGTATTTATCCTAACGTTTTTGTTAGTTTTGCAATATTATTTCTAAACCAAATGAAGTGGCAGACTTCATTTCCTGGTGAAACTTTTAAATAAATAAATGTCATCTTTAGCCCTCAAAGGAACATATTAAATCAAAAACAATCACACACGTATGTAGCCTTAATAATCAATTTTTGAAATGTTTTAATGGAAAAGCCTACTCTAGCCTAACAAAATATCACCAGTCTCTCCCTAGCAGTCCTTCCCTGTGTGGTTGCTAGTGACATCATGACTATGTGGGGAATGGGGCAAGGGTGGCAGTGCAAATGGCCTGCAAGCTGATGCGCAAAGCCAATAGAAATACTAGCAAGATGAGATCCCTGTCAACCTGACATTTGGCAAGCGTATGTGTTTTAACCAGGAATGGTCTGCCCTGGCTAGTTTGTGCTATCGTCCAACTAATAAAGTGCCTTCAACCTGATTAATATCGTAACGGTCTGTTTTGTGCAGAGTAGTACAGTAGGTGGCTGGGTGTTTTTTGCTTACTTTTCTGTTGTACTAACTGAGAGCATGGCTGTTCATTGAGTGGTCTTTTTGTATTTGATACTTTAGTTGTTCATATTTGATCATTGCTATATCAATATAAGTTCCCATGAATTTTAAATTTATTCTAACCACAATGATTACTTTCAGTTTGTATGATTTTTGGTCCTTCTTTTGCCTAGTTCTAGAACTTTATTTGACTGAATTGTATGTCTTCATGTGCATCATGTGCTGTACATTTCAACTTTCCTGACCTCACGACCTACTTAGAAGTCTGGATTGTTATTTTTGTGCAGTTTTCAAAATTATGTTAAATAGATATTATAGCAAAGCAGCAGGGTTTTACTGGCATATATCTGGAAGGGTTGTCCCATTTGAGATATTGACTGGAAACATTTGAAGGCTGTTCATCATGTGTTTTTTTTTTAATTTCTTTCTATCCACACCCTAACCCTGCCAACCCCAGCCCGTCAGGGCCCAGCAAGGGGTCATCCTCCTGCCTCCCTCTCCACTTGTACTCACCTCCCAGCCACATAGAGCTGCAGTTTACCCCTGAGCGGGGACGAGGTGGGGGCCAAACACCCCAAAATCCTTCATTGCGTCAGCCAGGAGGTGGTCGAGTGAGGGGGGGCACATTGGAGAATGCTCCTTGCGGCCCATCTTTCCAGCATCAGCAGGCAGTTCATCTCTTTTCTCCCCACCCCTACAGTGTGCAACCCCTTGACATCATGACACTAGGCACCAATGTCCACATTGTAAAGTGGCCGCCCATCCCCTACCATAGGGGCTTGCAGTACTCCAGGCCTCCGCTCGGAGTCAGGCAAGAGCACAGGCATGGGTCACCCCCTCCCAAGAGAAGGCGAGCTGTCATGGGACGCTCATGCCTATCTCCCCCCCAGCCGACCCACCAGTGACCCAAGTCTGCTCCCGAACCTGGGTCGCCGGCATGGCGTGAGGTGTGGTGTCCAGTGCCTCAACTCTCAGTGCCACTGAGCAGATCTGTTTGCCATGTTTAGATCTATAGTAGTAAGGTGTGTTAGTGCTGAAGGGAGAAGGTAGCCCTGCAGCAAACAAAATACCATGCAGACTCCACACCCACACTCACACACTGTCCAAACTCCCCCACCTGAATGCCAACAAGATGTATTTAGGGAAAGGGGAAATTGTTTAACCAGGAAAGGCACACTAAGCTGAAACTTGTTTCCAGGTGCAACCTGGGAGCACAAGGAAGTTAAGTGACTTGCTCAGGGTCACACAGTATGTAAGTGGTGTCTGAGGGATTCTAACCCAGGTCTCCAGGTTTGCAGCTCAGAGCCTTAAACCACTACGCTATACTGCCTCCCTAACCAGAAGTATGGACAACAGTAGTTGTTGTAGCATAGTGGTGAGAGCACATGGGTGGAAACTAAGAGATCTTCATTTCAATAGTAATATAACTTTAGACATTTACAACTTACATTTTCCCTCAAATTAAACCATACAAATTTTACATATTCCCTTTTCACCCAAAGCAGTGCAATGAGGGACAGATGACATATGCCAGAATTCATGTGCACCTCCTCACATATGCTTCTGTATCATTGCTTGGCAGCACATTCATCAGGTGAAAAATGGAAGAAGAAAATCCCCAAGGCAGCTGGTGTCGATGCCGGCACCCCCAGTAGTTCTATGTACAACTTGCAGGGTAGGCCACCCATCAAACTGTGGTCATGGGTAAGTTTTGGATAACTGGTAAGTTCCTGGAAAGGTTGTTGATGGGGCTGGGGGGCAGCTGTCCGGTGGAGTGGCAGATGAAGGGATCAGAAAAAAAACATATAAAATAAGTAGGGCAATCATAAAACGTCCTTTTCTCTCAAATTTCATTGGTGTGGTGACTCATGGCAGTATCTAATTAATATAGTGAATCTGCAACAAATTTAGTAGAAGAATAAATAGCTCTTGTGGGTAGAATTTTGTGTTCTTCCTTCCAGGCAGCACTGCAACAAACTTCTCTCTTGGGCATAATTTGTGGCTTATAAAATAGTATTAGTAAATGGAGTGTTCTGATAGGCTATATAAGGTCACACACACAGTAACGTGCAATAAAGTCTGGCACACCATCAAGATAAAACATGTTTTAAAATATTACGTTTATCATTCTTTCAGTGATATAAATTATTTTTGAAGAACAATTACCTAATCTGGGATGAGCAGTAAGCCAATCTTATTACACTTCCTGGGTCTTGCAGACACTTGGCAAACAATAAAACCACAGCATGTGATAAGGTCTACCTTGCTGGACTGTTTGTCATGGGTTATTACAAATAATATGTACCACTCACACTGCTGGACAAGAGACAGACCTTCACAGCTTTGTTTAGCAGTATTATATATTTCCAGTAATGCAAGTCAGAAGGCTCTGCGTACCACTTAATCAGGTCTGTTATCGCATTAACTTCAACTAAAACACACATAATGTTACCTTATAAAATGGGTCTGCTTCATCACTTAGAAACTTAGGTAGTGTTGTAGCTACCAATGTAAAAAAAACAGAAGTGTAGTAAAACATTTCTCTCCCAGGATGGATTTGTCATATGAGACAGATTGACTGAAAGTGGTTGGTACTATTAAAAACAGATGGAAATATTTAGGAAAAACAGGCACTATGACTGCATAGTTTTTCAGATGTTAGTGGTTTCAAACAACCACAAAATGGGGCAGAGATAAACCAGTTACCCCGAGGTAAGTGGAATCTAGAGCCGGGGGAGCAAATACCTTAGCCAGCACAATTCATGTTAAAAAAACACACAGAAAATAACAATTACAGAAGTGACCTTGATGGGGAAAAAAAAAGAATACCTTTCTGCTTTCAGTCTAGAATCAGCTTGATCCTTAGTATGCATTAATTACTGCCTTATTTCACAGTAACACTTACAGCAGCAGTTTGTTGGAGTGTTATCAACATGTTCAAGCAAAGCCATGTTCCAGGAAATTTTTTGATCTCATAAAAAAGGGTAAATACTCTACCATGATTGATGGTTTATATATGTTCATGGCAATCAACGCTTCCATGCTTGTAGATATAATGTTGAGAAATCTGAACTGGATGCGGATGCCAAAATCCTACACACTCCTCCTTGCTGAGGATAATTTCTGTTAAAGACATAATCACTAAACAGTTATGCCAAACAAATGATTCATGATTTGTGTTTGTGTTGCGTTTTCATTCCTATTACACAAGAGGAGGCACAGGAAGAATTTAAGCAATTGTATCCCTTTCACTGACTTGGGCAGACTTATGTGAAACTGAAAATGTTGTATGTGTCCTTTACTCCCAAGATTTTTGGTAGCTGATAAAAAAGTTGTATTAGAATGTGGTTGCTACATATCAGGATGTAATTGCTAGATGGTTTGTGGTATTTTGGATCAGTATCTGTAGAAACAAACTCTATTCAAAGCCAAAATGGTAGCTAATGAATTAACCTGATTAGGTATATAGATGCAAACTTCTACTGTACATTACCTGGCCCCTCCAGCCATTGCTGGCTCCCCTCTCCCCACTTGTATACCCAATAGCCTTTGCCCCCATCACAAGAGTGTAGGCAGACATAATAACTGTAAACGTCTATGACCGGTTCGATGATGTACATGTCCCAAACCATATGCCCTTTTCTAACCATTATCATTTTAATGGAGAGTAGTCGCCACTGCTGTATTTGATTTTGGACACTGAGTGGTGTCTGTTTAATGTTATCTTATTTAGGGCATAGAAATAAATGTACAAACAGTCTAGGAAGAGAGGAGACCTCTTCTGGTAAGAAAAATGATTTGTTTTAAAAACCTCATGTATAGTGATAAATGTCCACAAAAAGCAGGGCACTAAATGGAGGTGCAGCAGTTGGCATTAGCATAGTCAAAACTGAAATGCCTGGCTACGCTTCTGCCCTCTCACAAATTCCCTAGCCCCTCTCTCAGTTATATGCACATCCCCAGTAGCAGCCCCCTAGCCACCTTCTCTGCTATTCAGCCCTCATCCCTTCATCCCAAGACTTGCTTTCCACAAGCATCCCCTGCCCCTCGATTAGTTATCTGCCCCTTACTGCCCTGCCCACTATTTCCAAATAGCACCTGCATCCCTCCACATTGGCTTATAACGTGTCACCCAATATACCCGAAGAGTTTTACCTGACCTCCCTGTCTCCATCACCAGCTACCATGCACCCCTCCCTCCACCACCACCACCCACACATGGTAATCCCACATTACATTCTCTTGGGGTCTCTTTTGACTCCCACTGCAACCACTTTCTTAGTTTAATCTACCTGCTGCTGCAAGATCTGTATCTTGCCTCATACCACAGGTCAGGTAGAGAGAGGAGGAGCTGCCAGATGCATGGGATTGCATTGAATGGGACCAGCCAGACTTCCAAGAACATCAAGACTGAATGGAGAACAGCTGATCAGAGCTTTTCTGGCTATCTGCAAGATCTCGTGGTTCCTCACTGCCCACTTCACACCCTTTGATCCTCCCAAGGTGGCCTCTTGACGGTTCCCAGGGCAAGGTTGTGGTTGTCAGATGACTGGGCTTTTTCAGTGGCTGCATCTGTCCTGTGGAACTCGCTGTTGTTCCATCTTAGAGAGGCCCCCTGGGTAGAAACCTTTAAGTAGGGACTCAAGACCTTCCAGTTTGAGGAGGCATATACCTTATATAAATTTATATGTTAGGGCAATTAGCTACTGCAAATAGCATGATTACTAAATTTTAATTGTTTTTTTGTTGGGGGTGGGATGTTTTAGATATGCTCTGGAAATATGTTTGTTAATGTTTTATGAATAGTAAATTTGTGTGCATTAATTGTACAGCACTCTGAGCCCCAGGGAAGGGGTGCTATATAAATAAACTTTTGATTGATTAATTGATATTGTTTATTACCATTGTATCTATCTCTTTATGGCACCATGCTCGAGTTCCCATTCAGAATCTCCTCCTAGTTACTGTGATACCTTTTTCAGCCGTGAAGCCTTGCCCACTGGCTTACCCTTTTCAAGCAATTCCTCTTTCAGTATACTGTGGGTTGGAGTTCAGGAGCCATGGACAACTGAAGGCCCACTCTGTGGAGTGACTGACAGATGTGGGTGGAGGCCTGCCTTTCTAATATTATTATTATTATTTATTATTATTATTATTATGTTTCCAGTAATTATTTCTTCCCTTAGTTTTGTCTCCATCAATTTATCTCTCTCTTCTTATAGTGTCAGCTGCATTGATTCCTGAGCTTCTCATCATGCTAATGGTATTTGGTTCAAAGGCCACCTTGCCGCCAACCACTAATACATTTCTGTTTGAAAATATTTTGCCACAGTGTGATGTGGAGCAACTTACCAGCCTTTCTGATTCTGGGGAATTTCAATGTCATCTGAGTGATTTGCCAAGGAGTTGGGAGGAGCATTTGTACAGTTACCACCTCTATCTCCACCACAGTTCTTGTATCCTTTTGTTGGGTGTCATGGTGGGGGTTGGGTGTGTGGGGGAGGGGAGGGGAAGCGTTATTGTCCTTTTTGGCTAGGGCTGGTGGGGTGGCGGAATTTTGTGTTGCTGAACAGGTGAGGGGTTTATTGATTATTTTTCCAATGCTGGGGGAATGGGACCGGTTGCTGCTAAGTGGGTGGGGAAGAGGGTTTACCAAGATACTGGTTTTGGATGGGGTGGAGGATGGTACAAGGCAGTATAAGACGGTGCTGGATTTAAACTTACTTTTATAACTCTTTTGAGCTTTTTTTTAAATTGCAGCAAACATTGTTTGTGAAATTCATGTGTAGCAAGAATCTTGACTCTTTGCTAACAATTTGCTAGCAGAGTAAAACTTTGCAAACTCCCTAGCTGCAAGTGTTCCCCCACTTGATTGTTTGAGTTCTTTTCCAAGCTTTCCAAACTAGAGGAGTGTAGAACTGGTTTTGATTAAAAAAGAGCCATCCTGAATTTGGTTGGCTCAGCAGGAAATGAGCCCAAGCTGAACTGTCTTGGTATGGCCCAGAAACAGCTCAGAGCTTTTTATTACTGAAACAAATATGGTTCTTTACTTTTCCTCCCCCTACCCACTTGCCTGTACCTTTTAGGACAAAAGCACCTGAAGCGTTTTTGCACCCCTTCTCATTCACAAATAGTTGGCTGAGGGACTGATGAGCAGTATGCTCAGTAGTCCTTAAACTTTTTCTGGACAAGCTCAGTTGCCCCCTTTCCTCTGAAGTGCACCACTATGTGAGTAGCTGAGTGTTGCACTGAGGAGTTCTGTACACATTAATAAGCAATAGGAGCTCAATGACCTCTTTATCGGTGAACTCCTTTTACTTATTATCTACCAGAGTGCCTCTACACAGTACAAAAATTCTTAGCACACCCCTCATAGAAACATAAAAGCATAAAATGTGCCAGAAGATAAGGACCGCTTGGACCTCAACATCTGCCCATTTTGTCCTTGCCTATGCTGTCACCCTAAATCCTACCTGAACTCTGGCTACTCCTCCCCCCCTCCCAGTTTTCTACCAAGTTTTATTTGTGCATATCCCATGGCTGCTTGAAGCCCACCACTGTTTTCGCCCCCACCACCTCCACCTGAACACTGTTCCAGGTGCCCACCACTCTTTCAGTGAAACACTACTTCCTCACATCTCTCATAAATTCCCCCCAACCAGCTTCATTGCATGACCCCTTTTCTTGTGCACCTTCTATCCCTGTGAGGTACTTATAGTATCCTATCATGTCCCCCTCTCCCTCCTCTCTTTCAGGGTGCACATATTGAGATCACTCAGTCTCTCCTTATAGGACTTATGATGCAGCCCCTGCACTGTATTAGTTGCCCTCCTCTGGATAGCTTCCACCTTGTGTATGTCCTTCCTGAGACACAGTAGTTCAGGTGGGGGTCTCACCAACAATCAGTACCATGGTAACACTATCTCTCTCATTCTACTGGTGATTCCCCTCCCTATACTGAGCTGGGACAATCTGGAGAAACCACAAAGAATACTATGGAGAATCCAGCTCTTTTAATCCTTTTGAACTCAGGAGCCAAAGCATTGGAATTGCAGATGCTGTGGATGTAGACATGCGGCCTGATTCTTAAGTGAGTTGAACTACTGCAAACCCCGGGTGTGCCAAACACACAGCGCATGGGGCTTCCAGCAGTGTCTGGCTGGCAATCAGGATCCTCAATCCCATGCAACACATGGCATGAGTTAAGCTGGTCTAATTTCGTGGACCTTTTTATGGGGTTTGCATCAAATATTTGGTGCAAGCCACCATAAAGGAGGTACAGTGCCACAAATACATGGGACGTTTTGAGAATCGGGGGCACGGCATGGCAATGTATGTGGCGCGGCAGCAGGGTTTGACACAGGGCTTATGCAAGCCCTGCACCAATCTTTGAGAATTGGGCCCATGGTCTCTAAAGAAGAATGCGCCACCTGAGCAGGGGAGGAATTGGTTCCCAGAGAGCCAGGTGCAGTTTTAGCTACTGTTATAGTGGTGCACTTAAAGGGAAAGGGGGCAACTGAACTACAGTAGCCCAGAAGAAAAGTAAAGGACTACTAAGCTTGCTTCCCATGAGATCTGCCCCCAATCATATAATAGCAATTCTTCTGGGGCTTTTACCCAAAAGGTACAGATGGCAGGATAGTGAGAAGGAGATCTGGCCTTAAAGTGTGACGGTAGGGAGAGTAGACTAGCAGAAATAGAGGCATACATCTTACTTGGAGGTTGTTCTGTAAAGGCAGAGAGTGGAAATGTGACACACTAGCCTTTGGGACATACAAACTTACAGGGTAGTTAAGGGTCCTATTCACTTCTTCTGTGACCACCTGTTTATATCAGGAAATACCTCCATCCTGCTCAGGAACTTTGAAGGTCAAATACTGTAAAATAATATAGTAGAGTGTACTTTGGATGGCAGACTTTAAACAGAGAATTCTCACATAGCCAGCAGAAATACTACATCTACCTCTCAAAAAGGATACACAGTCACTGGTTCTATAAAATAGATTCTTTACTATTAAATACTACAGATATTTACAAACAGGCTATATACAGCAACCAAAATGATTTACACATTTACAGGAAGAGAAAAATAATGCAGTTAAACTGATGGATGACTGTTAAAAAAGTCCTAAAATCCCGTAAATGCAAGTATCGCTGTCAGCTCTATATTGATTTAAACTGGGTCTCCCCCTCCTCGCTTAGATTATTTTTCCTTAGTTCCCTGATGGACAATATTCTTAGATCTCAAACCCCCTGTCTCTTGCCTCAATGCTGCTCTCTCAAACATCCTCCTATTGTCTTCGTTCTGTTGACAAATCTCTTCTATATGTTCTGAGATGCAAATCTCAAAGGGCACTTGTGCTTTCTCTCATGCTGCCCCGAAATACTGGAACTCTGTCTCCCCTTTTCCATCCATAATGCATCGACTCATGCTGTCTCCAAAAAGGAATTTTGAAAATTTCTATCCAACTTGGCTATCTGCATGTATTTTAATCCTCCTTAGCTGCTGGCATTTCTCCTGTTATACTCCATACTGCTGAACAATATTGGTTTTCTGCCCTGCCATTAAAAGGACATTCTTAATGACTTTATTACTGCTTCTGCAAGCAGCTTTTGCTTCCCCCATCCTTATTTATTTCAGTATTTGCACTTAATCATGTATCACTTCTCCCATGCCTGTGTTTCCTCACCTGCTACTATAAGCTATACTCCTGTCCATGTTTCATCAAGCTTTACTTTTTAGGTCTGGGTATTCACAATTGTTAAATACCAATTTGCCCAGCCCTGCCTTTTTCTTTCAATACTTAGTGTTTAGTATGATCTTTCACATTTCTTGCTTTTTCTACTCTTTGTTCCCCTCTTTCTCCCTCCTCCTCCTATCTCCTTTGTTGATGCTCCTATGTACTGTTATTTTGTCCTCAAAATGTTTATAATAATTATCTTATTTACTGATGGTGTTTTAATATTGTTCATTTTTTTGTAAATTATGTACTGTGATGTTTCTCTGTATCTCATTATCCTACTTTCATATTGTTTGTATCATTCTGTATTGTAACATCCCGGGTCATGTCTGAAAATTGTTATTTTATGGCTAGAGCACTTATCCGGTCAACAAAAACTAAATAAAATAAATAAATAAAATCTAGCCTCACACTAGAATACATATTTGCCTGGCAGCTAACTTGAAAGGACATTCACCTAGACTGCCTTCCCTCACACAGAGAAACTAACTACTGAGCTTGGCTGTCCCTACTCTGGGACACTCACTAAGACAGTCTGGTACTCTTCAAAGGTTGCAGAAAGTCAGAGAGAGCGAGTTGGGGTCCAGCTCCTCAATTTATGTGCTCATGGCTGTGGGGTGGGCCCTCTTCCCAAAGTGACGCACCCTCCAGTATTCTCCACTCATGTGAGTGCATGGCATGTGTGGGTTGTGTGGGGGGATATATGTGTGTATATGTGTGTGTTGTGTGTGTGTGTGTGTGTGTGTGTGTGTGTGTGTGTGCATGCATGTATGCATATGTGTGTGTGTGGTGTGTGTGTGTGTGTGTGTGTGTGTGTGTGTGTGTGTGTGTTCACATCTCCATGCCAAACTGTCTTTTCCCAACTAGCACTTCGTTACATCTGTTTTTTACTTTATTACATCCTGCCTGCTCAGGGTGCCTTTGTGGGAAAATTTGCATTCTCCCATTTGGACTTGTCCACATCACTATAGTGAGGAATATACCTCCTGTAGTACCCGACTGTCCCCAGAAATGCCCTAACCTTTCTCTTCATGTTAGGGGTGGGGCAGTCCTAGATGGCATCAGCTTTCACAGGCTCTGGACAGAAGCATCCACTGCCCATCTGGTGCCCAAGATGGGACACTTCTGCCATGCCTATCTGACAGTTTTTCACCTTAACTGCCAGTCCTGCAGCCTTCCTTGTACACCAGTGCACAGTCACCTGCCCCAGACAGAATGCTATCCACAAGCTGCTGGAAGGTTATGGGCACATTCTTCAAGCCAAATGGCATTACTTGGAATCCAAATAAGCCAAATGGTGTGATGAAGGCTGAAGTTTCCCTGACTGCAGGGGTTAGAGGTGCCTGCCAGTAGCCCATTGTCAGGTCTATCATCATCAGGTACTGGGCTCCCCCTCTCCCATTGTAAGGTCTCACCTGTTCTGGGCATGGGGTAGGCATCTGACTCTGTGCAGCTATTCAGCCTCTGGTAGTCAAAGCAGACACTCGAGGTGTCATCCTTCTTGGGGATCAGGACCACAGGTGATGCCCCGGGGCTACTGGACTCCTGGATTACTCCAACAGCCAGCATCTCTCTGAGTTCCTCTTATATGGTCTGCTTAATTCCATCTGGTACCCTGTAGGGGTATTGCCTCAGTGGCACTTGGGTCCCAGTGTTCACATGGTGTTCAACCATTATGGTGTTCCCTGTTTTCCCCATGAACATTTCCCCAAATGCTTGCAGCAACCCCCTCATCTCCTCCACCTGAGTTGGTGTTAGCTGCTCCAAGAGGGTGAGGTTTTCCACTGAGGATCTCTCCTGCACCTCCGCATGGAGATCCACCAGTGGATCAGCCTCATTTTCCTCTTCTGGTCAGCAGCAAACAGTAAGGACCATTTCCTCCCTATCATAGTTGAGCTTCATCATATTAACATGAGATACCCTCTGTCTGCACTTCCTGTCAGGCAGTTCTACTACATAACTGATCTCACTCACCTTCCTAACTATGGAGAATAGGCTCTCCCATGCTGCTTGCAATTTATTTTGTCAGATTGGGATGAGTAACATCACTCACTAACTTTATACTCCTGGGCTCTGGCCCCATGGTAATACCAATCTTTCTGCCACTGTTATGCAGTAGCTAAGTGCCCCTGGGACAGCCCCATGGGCTACTTATGCTGGGTCCTGCAGTTCAGGACATACTCCACAACAAATTTCCCTTGAGATGCAAGCTCACCATTGCATTCATCTCTAACTAAATCTTGTGGCCCCCTTACTGTGTGACCAAACAGGAGCTCAAAGGGTGAGAACCTGGTGGACTCCTGGGGAACTTCTCTATAAGCAAACAGGAGATTGGACAAATACTTGTCCCACTTCCACTTGTGCTGATCAGCAAACATCCTAAGGATAGTTTTCAGGGACCCACTGAACTGCTTAGCTAGTTCATTAGTCTTGGGATGATAGGGTAAGGCATGAAGCTGGTTCTACACTTCTCCCACAGACTAGTTATTTGTGATGACATGAAATTTGTCCCCTGGTCTGATGAAATCTCCTGGGAAAATCCCACTCAGCTAAAGATTGCCAGGAACTCATCAGCCACTTTCTTTACCTCAATGGAGGACATGGCCACTGCTTCAGGGTACTTGGTTGTGTAGTCCACAACAACCAGTATGTACTGTTTGCCCATGTGTTTTGGGGTGCTGAGGGTCCGCACTACGTCTACAGCTACCCTCTTAAAGGGTTCATCAATAATAGACAGTGGTATTATAGTTGCCTTAGACTTTCCCCCCACCTTTCCCACCTCTGGCACTGTGGACAAGTTTGATAGTAATTTTCCACATCTGTGTACATACTAGGCCAAAAGAAATTGTTGATGAGTTGCCTTTTTTTGTGGCTGATACCCAGGTGGCCAGAAAAAGGATGTCATGCTCCAGAGCCAAAAGCTGCTGCAGAAAGCCTGAGGGACCACCAGCAGTTGGAGTACCTTTCCCTTTAGCCCCCTCTGTGGAGTACGCTCCCTGTACCACAGACCATTCTCCCAGTAAACTAACCTTTTACTCCCCTGAGAGTCATCAGCACTATTGGCTATCTCTCTCTGTTCTGTAAGGTAAGATCAGCCAGCTCAGCTCTGCCCAGCTCCTCCCATCTGACCTTCTCTACCTCCTTTCAGGAGGGGAAATCTGCCCACACCTGAGATTTCCTTTGTTTGCAACTGGGGCTCAGGGCTGGTACTCCTAGCTAGCCACTCACCCACACTAGCTGCTTTTTCAGCTGCTGAGGGAGGGATTAGTGCAGGCTGTGTTACCCCCTCCTCATCCTCAAAAGCATGCTTTTTGCCTGACTGCAGGTAGTAACACACACCAGAGTTTCCCTGTGGTCAAAATCATTCCCCATTATCACATCCACAGAGAGCTCTGGTATGACTCCCGCCTCCTGTACCCCAATGGCTGTCCCAGCTCAGGAAGACCTGAGCCACTGGTACTTGGACCACTGGACCCATGACTCACCTTATCTTGGAACATTGCCCCAGCAGAATCTGCTCTGCCCAAATTAGATCCTGCCTCACCATAGAGATGGAGGTATCAGTGTCCCTCAATCCCTGTGTTACTGTCCCATTAACTAAGATAGGATGCATATGTATGGATGAGTTAGGTGGTACTGCAGTCTGTGAGCATGCTACTATTTGTTGGGCATTGTCTTGATCACCCCTACCCCAAACATTTGACCTTTTTTCATATTTTTAGGGCAGTCATATGACAGTTGCCCCCACTTTCTAGCAAATGTAGCATTTCTTTGCCCCCCCAGGCATCTTGTTGCCCTCAGTGGCAGTGGGTTGTGTTTTGGGCTCGGGTGCAGGCTGGCTTACTTTATACTGCCCTCTCTAGATCCTCCTGAAACCATGTGCTGTCCATACCTCTCATTTTGCCTCCGCAGCATTTGTGGTCTCCTGGGACATACAGATCAACACTTTCTGGTGCCTCCTTTGCAGAGCTGCATGCCTGGCCCAGCAACCATATGTGCAGGTCCTCAGGTACAATTTTAAGAAATTGTTCCCTTACATTTTGTTCTCTTACAAACAACTCTTTATTTGCTGCACAGTTATAGCTTTAGCCCCATCCACTCACCAGTCTACACAAATACACATTTGAACATGCAATTCTACATAGCTTTCTCCTGGATCCTTTCTTAATTCCCTGAATTTTCACCTATAAGTAGCAGGAATTAGCTCAAAATGTTTCAGTAACACCCTCTTAACTATACCATAGTCCATACAGTCCTGATAATCCATTCTAGAAAATGCGTGCAAGGCATGGCCAGTAAGCAATGGTGTAAGGTAGGTCATCCATGAAAATCTGTCCAGTTTAAACTGTACTTATACCCTCTCAATTGATTTTACAAACAAATCAAGATCATCCTCCTCCCAGTATTAAAGAAACATTTTAGAATTAATTGGGGCTTTGTAGTTTTGGCCCCCTACACCATTATTTACAGTTTGCTGCAGTGCTCTCCGGCGCAGTTTTGCCATCTCTTTCTCATGCTGTTGTTTCTGGTCTTTGTGCTCGGGTTCCTTCTCTTTTTCTACTCATTCCTTCTCTCTCTTTCTACACATTCCTTTTCTTTTCTACTCGTTCCATCTCTTTTTCCTTCTCGCTCACTTCTCGTATGAGATGCTTAGCTGATGCTGCTGCTCTCTCTCTCTCTCCTGCTGCATCAAGATTTCATGCTGGCATGCTTTCTCTTTTTCCTCTGCCTCCAGTCTTAATTTCTTCCACTCAGCCTCAAGCCTTGCACTTTGCAGTTCTGCCTCTTTCTTTCAGTGCAGCCTCTATTTTCATCAGCTCCAGCTGATTCTGAGACTGTGCTGCACCAGTTCTTGGCTCAGGCTTGTGCTGCACTGCTTCACCAGTTCGGGGCTTGAGGACCAACTCTGTCTTAGCTTCTGTGACCTCAGTCTCCCTGCTTTAGTAACCTTCCTCAGTGACAGCTTGCTCCCCAGGCAATTGATTCTGCTCCTTCAGGGATTCTATGAGTCCATTTTTTGTCAGGCCCTGATAGACAATCCCTCCTTGCACAGCTCATGAATCTGAGGCACATGAACTCTGCCACTTATTGAGGAGCCCATCCATGCTAACTACACTGCACTAAGCTGTGTTTCTAGAAATAAAAAGAACTGTAGTAAAGATGTAACCTTTTTGTCTATCCTGTTTTGTGACTAATGTAAAGTTTCTATTGGCAATCTTTGTTTCTTTGTGTGCCAAGTAAGGCTTTAACCTCTCTCTCTCTCTCTCATAGTTCCTATTTCCACCAGGAAAGCACACAGCACACAAATTCTGACTTTAAATTTGTGCACTGATCCACACCACTCGCCACCAGTGTGTGATGTGCCAAACTACCCTTTGGGCTGTACTTGCTTACAGGGGAGTTTGTGCTCTGATTCACTTCTTTTGCCACCACCTGGTGATATCAGGAAATACCTCTGTCCTGCTCAGAAACTTGGAAGGTCAAACATCATTAAATAATATGATAGAGTGCACTTTGGATGGTGGACTTTAAACAGATATGTCTCACCTTGCCAGCAGAAACATTACATTTGCCTTTCCAATAAGGATGCACAGCCACTGATGCTATAGAAATATATTCTTTACTACTAAAAACTGTAGCTAGCTACAAACAGGATATGTACAACAACCCAGAAATTTACACATTTAGAGGAAAGGAAAAATAATTCAATTAAACAGACAGATTACTGTCAGAATAATTTTAAAATTTAGTCTCACCCTAGCATCTATATTTACCTGCTAGCTAACTTGGAAGGACATTCACCTAGAATGCCCTTCCCTTACACAGAGAAGCTAACTGTTCTGCAGGGCTCTCCCTTCTCTGGGACACTCACCAAGAGAGTCTGGTCCTCTTCAAAGGCTGCAGAAAGTCAGAGAGAGTGAGTCGGGGTCCAACTCCTCAATTTATGTACTCAAGGCTGTAGGGTGGGACCTTTCTCCAGAGTGACAGTCCCTTTAGTACTCCTCACCCATATGAATGTGTGGTGCATATGTGTGTGTGTGTGTGTGTGTATGTGTGTACACAAGTGTGTGTGTTCACATCTCCAGGCCAAATTGTCTTTTCTCACTTTGCACTTCCTCACATCTTTTTTATTATTTTATTGTGTTCTGCCTGTTCAGGGTGCCTTTGTAGGAAAATTCATACGCTCTCATCTGGCCGTGTTTTTCCTTAAGATTTCCCAGGATCTGTTGCTGGGACATGTGACATGGAATCCATTTTGCATGCCTTATATAAAGAACATATATCAGAAAGAAAAAACCTATATGAGAATAAGTAGAAACAAAAAAATAATAATTACACTTACAACAACAACAACAACATTCAGATTAATTTAACCTGATCACATTCCCATCACAGGATGGTGGTTGTCCAGCAGAAGTAGTTAGGTTTAATGGTTAAAACAGAGCTGTGAACCTAGAGACCCAGATTTGAATCCTGCCACTGTCACTCACTGTATGACTCCAAGCAAGTCGCCTGAAGGGGAACAGCTGGCACTACCAGCTGATCCAATTTACACTTTGTGTGCAAATGTTTCTTTAAATTACCATTCACTGCAGTACAATAAGAGTGTATCAGGCTATTTCTGCTGACTTGCAAGCTGACATTTTGATTTTCTATAACCAGAAGTCCCAGAACCCTCTGCAGCTGATATCAGAGGAGAGCTGCTGCAGCAGTGCCCCATTCCATAGCCTGCAGTGCATATTAGAGATATTATTAACTCTACTCTTTGTCCCACTGTCCTCTCTAGGCTATGTACAGTCACGTAGGACTGTATGTAGCCCTAGGAGAACAGTGAGACTGACAAACATTTGATTGGAGCTTATAAATACCCTAATGTGCACTGTAGACTATAGAATCTCTCATAACTGCAGCCTTCCTCTGATGTCAGCTGAATGGGGTTTGGGGATTTCTGGTCATGGAAAATCAAAATGTCAGCCTGCAAGTCAGCAGAAAATAGTCTTTTACACTGCAGTGAACAGTAAGTAAAAAAAAAAGTTTTTGCACACAAAGTGCAATTGGAGCAAGCCCTACACTTGGGTGTGTGGCTCTTAGAATTGACTGTGCCCCTTTAACTTCCCTTTGCTTAACCTGTTTATAACCTATCTGGTGTCTGAAGCAACATTCTCTCCCCTTCTTCTCCAGGATTCTAAAACATTATGGGACAGGGAATGTATGACATGCATGGTACAAAACTAAACTGCATTCTATTTAAAGGAGAACTGCTCTGAATTTGTACATCAGTTTCCCAGTAGAAGCAGATTTTTAAATACTGGTGGCAATTTCATTACCATTCCATTTCTACAGGCTCTTTAGTTACCCTACTGGGTGTTTCTGATTTGCACACTGCTGGTAATTACAATGTTAGAACTGTATGATGTAGTTTATGTCCCTTGCTCAGCTCTTCCATTGTTCGCACAATGCATCCATGTTCCACTATGGAACTCTGTGGTTGATAGGGACATAAACTACATCATAGAGTTCTAAAATGGCACTGAACACCAGAGTGTAAATCAGAAACACCAACTGGCATTATGAATAGGCCAGTAAAGATGGAACAGTAAGAAATGTGGGCCAGTATTTTAAAAACTGCTTCTACTAGGAAAAAAAGACTTTCTGGTTCAGTGCAGTTCTCCTTTAACTGCCTCTGCACTACCAGTATCCTACTCATTGCTTTTCAGAGCTTTTTCAGATATAAAAAGTGCTATGAAATCAGTCTTTAGGGGTTGTGTTAAGGAGGTGGACTGTGATGAAAAGTGCTTGATGGGAGGGGTGGGGAGGATGGCAAGAAGCCAGATGTGCTATCAGAGGGATGGAGAGACCTTTGATACGAGACCTTTAACCCATAACAGGTATTACTTCTGTTAAGAAAAAACATGGCACGTCTAAATGTAGTCATCTGAAAAAAAAAGCACTGGCATCACATAACTATATTTGTCATGGATATACAGTATGCAGAAAACTATAATTCTGTGCTCATGTCTTTAAAAAAAAAATATTAACACCTGAATTCCATTGGGGGCTTATCATGACATAATAAACCACAACAGTAAAGGGCTCTAAGACAATTTTTTTGCATAATATAAGATCAATCTCTGAGTTTGCCACATAGGAATATATTTGTTTTCTTGTTAATAAAATAGTACGTGACTCAAGCTCCCCTTGATTACCTCAGAATAGTGTGGAAGCCACAGCAATAAAAAAATATTGTAGAAAAAAGCAGGTAACAGGTGACAGATAATGACTATTTAGGTAATTTAACTGTCAGAGCAATCAGAGAAGTCCAGACTAATACAGAATCCCATTAGTCGCAGTGTAGGAAAAAAAAACAAGCTACATTCTGTGAAAAGTACTTTAAAATGGCTTTATTTCATGGTAAATATATTTCATGCATTGAGCTCTGTAAACATGATTGCGTAATGAAATATTCACAGCTGACTCTCCCTTAAGTTTCTGCAAAACTTACAAAACTCACTACTCACAAATCTCACAAACATCACAGAGGATGTACTAATAAAGAGTGAACAGGCACAAATCATATGTTTTCAGACCACTGTCCTGCAGAGACCTCCTTCAGCCTCTGGACATTCACATCAACAAGCTTTTAAAAGATAAAAAGAGAACCATCTTCCGAACCTTGTATGTTGACACTATTGCACAACAACTACAAAATGGTTCCATGACCTCTGTGTGTCATTTCTAAACAATAAACATGCCCAGTGGCTTGTTACAGCATTTGAAAGACTCTCATTGCAAGGTGAGGACTGCATCCATTGATTTAGAGAAGCAGGTATCAACACAGAAGTTGAAACTGCTTAATCTGAAACAGCAGTTCCTGATTTGTGAATACTGCCTTTTTACTGGAAGCGTAATAATAATAATAATAATAATAATGGTTCTATGTGATAATGGTGAAAGCCTAACAGCGATTGCCATTATCTCACAGTCAGAGTGCTGAAAACATTTTCAGCACTCTGACACCCTCGGCGCACAGGACAACGATGCCGGGACATGTATTTTAATGCTTTCTGTGCAGGGGCTGCACCCCCCACACCTCCCTACTAAAGAATTCTCAACTCCGGGGGGGGTGCATGTTGAGGGGGTGAAAGCATGGAAAAATAAAGGTCTGGGTCAGTCGCAATAAAATTGCACCAGCGCCTGGAACCGAACCCAGTACCTCACCGACCCCAACCACAAGCCAACCCCTGATGCCACGATGCAGCTCAGCAATGTACTGAAGCACCACCCCTACAGCTCCTCTGCCCCCTCTCAGCCCATGCTCGCCATGCTCACTTCCCCCACCCTGCGCATATACATATAGCGACATCCTGTCACCCAGTTCGCCCATCTCCTCATCCAGTTGCCCTACTTTCCCATCGCCATGAGGGATTTTGCTGGGAAGGAGTCACCATTATGTACAACACCCTTCCCCATGTGCCCACCTCACAGGATACCAATAAGAATAATTTGTATTTATCAAGTGCAATTCAAATATCAAAGCACTGTACAGATATAAATAATAAACTTTAAAACAAGAGTTCAAATCCAGTGTACACAACCAGTAATTATTCACAATAATTAGGCTTAGTGTAAGTTTATGTTTCAGGTAGGGGCTGTTTTATTACTTACAGTCTTTTTTTTCTCTTTTAGTTTCAGAGACCCAGACACAGATGTAACAACAGGAGACAGCACAACATCCGGTCCTGCCGAGAAACCACAAACTGACTGTCTAAGCTTACTTAGATCTTTTTACTGTAATATGCACACATTTTGCAAAGATTTTAACTTGGCTCCTAATGCTGAATTTTATTTAGAAATTGAGATAATGTACTAATGGCCCAATAATTTACATTGTACATTGTCCATCATCTAGTCAAAGCAAAGCAAAGTTGCCACAAATGGACATTGTAAGCTTTCATAACAAGTACTTTTAAAGAATTTTAACTCAGTAGTTTTTTTTTAGCTTTTCTTTAGCTTTTTGTAATAAAGAATACTGCACTTTATTGAAGTACCTCATAAACGTATTGAAACAGTAGTATTGTCATGGTGGTTTTTCATTCTCAGACACTAGACATTAGGTATCAGAATTAAATAGGCAAGATATTTTGCTTCAGAACATTACACTGTAATTTAATTTTCATGAATACTTTCTGCTGCGTGAATATAGCAAAAATTCAGCTACAGTGAAATACTCCTGTTTTACAGTAGTTATCTGATCCACACTATACCATTCATTACAAAGGGAGAACAACTACAGTTCCCAGTTCCCAGTCAGCATTTTTCTGCAAATAGTTTCAAAATAACCTGCTGTGCAATGCTATAGATGCCTACTCCTTTTATAGCTTTGTATTATAGCTGCACAGAGGTCATCTCTTGCTGAGTTTCTATTCCTCGGAAGGAGCAACTAGGGTAATTTGCCTTTTCCTGTTTTGGCCACGACCACCAGTCCCCCAACAAGAAATCTGTTTTTAGCTTTGTTAGGTAGCTTTAAAAACTGATGAAAAAATGGACCAACACTGTATCCGCTGCAGAGTAAATTAGAAACTAAAAGGAAACTTTTACACAGGTAAATCTCTGTTGTGACCATACTGTCAACTCTTACATAAAAAAGTGTCATTCCAGAGCTTCACACTTGTTACATGCAGTACTTACAATGTTGTGTGAATGCTATATTGTGTTGCACACCAGCCTTTTACTTCTTGGACTGTTCTCAATTAAAAAACAAAAGTCAGATTTTTTTTTTAGCTAGTAGAAATTTAAATACCAGTAAGATGATTTACAATCAGCACTGCTGGAGATTTACTCACACTTCATGAAGTTTAAATAAAACTCCTTGGAGCTGGTCTTAAATGATGAAATGTAAGTAAAAATAACATTTAAAAAAAGTGAATCCCCCATCCCAAAACTATGATATCAGCTGCTATCTTGTATATGTCGCTAACAGCAATTCTGAGATCAGCTGGGGACAGACAGTTGGATGCTTTTTGAAAGACAATACGAATTAAGTGCTGCATCACTTGAAAATGTTAAAAGAAGACCAGGGAAACACTGTATAACATCAGTATTAACTGTTGTAAATATAATGGTCACAACAGTGGTGGATCTAGTGGGGAGCAAAGGGAACAGCAACACCTCCATTGTAACTTATTTGCTTGCTGCTGCTCCATTTTACTTTGTTGAAAAAGTCCGAAAAGGAACACTGGCAGGTGGCAGGGAGATTTCGATGGAAGACAGAAAAGCCTGTGTGCAGAAACTATGGGGGGCAAGGTAGAGGAAACAGAAAGGCTCCACAGGGGTCAGTTGTACACGGAGAACAGATCTGAGGTGCTGGCAGACTTAGTGGACCATGAAGAACAAGAGATAGAGGGGGTTATAGGAATCCTGGTGGAGGAAGCCATACATAAGAAACCAGTGGGGGGGAGAAGCAGAAAGGGGGGGCAGAAAAGATGGACAAAAGGGCAGAGTGGTACTGAGAGCTAGTGTGGATGAGAACGAAGAAGGGGAAAGGAGAGTAAAACAAGGGATACAGGAAGGAAGTGGGGTACAGAAGGCAGAGAGGAAGGACCACTGCAGGGGAGGGTATATAGGAGTGCATGGAGGAAACTATGGAAAAGGCAGGGAGACAATGGAGAGAAGGAGGGAGTTACAGGGGGCTAGTATGAAAAAGGACATAGCAGGGGGAAAAAGGATGTGAAGAAGGGCTACAAGAAAGAAATGGGGTAAAGAAGGCAGTGGGAAATTACCACGGTGGGGGAGGGCAGATAGGAGTGCATGGAGGAAAATACAAAAATGACAGGGATAGGGGAGGTAGCTCACCAGAAGCTGACAGGCAGACAAAAAACAGAGCGGTGGGGGGAAGAAAAGGTGATGGTCTTCTGGGACTCAGTCATTAAAGGGATATACTGAGTAAGAAAGTGGGATCCACAGCAGAGAAGAGTGGTCATCTGTGCACCCAGGATGGAGGTGAGGAAGGCAGGATCTTGGATACTGCAGGCAGCAAAGGAGGTAGGGGCAAGACTGCACCTGATAATACATCTGGGGATGAATGATTTGGTGATAAATGAGGTGCGGGTGGTCCAACAGAGGTTCAAGGAACTGGCAGAGTGCTGTAGGATAGTAGCAAGCGCCATAACATTCTCTGAGGTCCTTCCAGTCCCCTGTGCTAGCACAGGAAGGAAAAAAAGGAATGAGGAATTTAATACATGGCTATGAGAATGGTGCAGGACAGAAGGATTAGTGTGCCTAGGAGGATGGGGAAATAGGTGGTTAGATGAAGGACTCTATGCAAAGAATAGGCTACATCTAAATGAAGAAGGGTCAAGAGTCCTAAGGGAAAAATTGAGAGAGTACATGGATAGGGAACTGATATTAAACTGATAATGGGAAGTATGAAGCTAGGAGGGACAGGAAGACAGGTAAGCAAGGGAAAAACCTAGCTGGTAGTACCCCGCATATGGGGAAGGGGGCAAATAAGGGGGGACAGTTCTAAAGGAGGGCTATGAAGGGTCATGTGTGTATCAATGCTCACAGCTTGGGTAACAAATTAGCAGACTTAGAGGCTGCTATTGCAGAGGGGGACTGGATATAGTGGCAGTCACAGAAACCTGGTGCAAGGAGCACCAGGACTAGGACTTGGTCATTCCAAGGTTTAATCTGTTTCGTAGGGATAGGCTAAGTAAAAAGGGTGGAGGGGTAGCTTTTTATGTGAGGGATTACATGAAGGCTCCAGAAATGCCAGAAAGTCAGGCAGGAGTGGAGGCACTGTGAGTTGCTTTGGAAAACAGAAAAGGATGAGTATTATGCCTCAGGGTAGTATACAGACCTCCAGCACAGGGGGAGAAATTGGACAGAGAGCTGCCACTAGACATTTAAAAGATGGCTTACAAGGGTGAGTTGTTGCTGATGGGGACTTCAGTCTTCCAGATATTGATTAGAATCACCCTACTGTGACAACCTCAAGAAGTAGGGACTTCCTG
The DNA here is from genome assembly GCA_016271365.2 of Neoceratodus forsteri. Lineage (NCBI taxonomy): Eukaryota > Metazoa > Chordata > Ceratodontiformes > Ceratodontidae > Neoceratodus > Neoceratodus forsteri. The sequence goes on along the minus strand of CM028129.1, from coordinate 1,393,826,648 downwards.
GACTCACTGCAGGGGACTTGTCCCAGGCAGCTTGTGCAGGAACCTACTAGAGAGGGTGTGGTGTTGGACCTAATACTTACAAATGGGGACAGTGTTGAACAAGTAGAGGTGTTGGACCACCTGGACTCCAGCGATCATAAAATAGATAGATTCGGCATTAAAACTGGACTGGTGTTAAGTCGCACAAGGACGAGGGTCCTTGACTTTGGGAGGGCTAACTTTGTGAAGATGAGGAGATGCCTGAGGGAAACCCTAGCAGAAATGGGGGATCTGAGGGGAGTGGAGCAGCAAAGGGTAGTGATAAGACAGGCAACAGATAAGGCTACCAGGTTATCTGTTAGATTGATTAGCAAACATGGGAAGAGGAGGAGGAGTAGGAGACCAGTCTGGTTCACCAGGGAGATGGGAGCTTAAGTAAGGGCCAAGAAACTAGTCTTTTTGCACTACAAGAAATCTCAGAAGGAAGAGGACAGGGCATACTACCTGGAGAAGCAAATGGAAGCTGGAAGGGCAGTTAAAAGGGCAAAGGCGTTAGTGGAAGAAAACAGCCATGTCAATAACAGACCGAGACAAAGTATTCTTTAGGTATATTGGTGAGCAGAAGAAAACAAAGGTGGGGGATATTCAGGTTAAAGGGGGAGGGGTCCCTGTGGAGGATGACCTTAGAAATGCAGATGTGCTCAAAAAGTACTTCTGCTCAGTTTTCATGGAGGAGGAGAGGGGAAAGGGGCTGGAATTGAAGGACAGGAGTTTGGGAGAGGGAGAAGTGGACACTAGCCCTTTCTCTGTAGAAAGGGTTCTAAAGGAACTGAACAACATTAGGGTCCAACATTAGGGTGGACAAGGCAACTGGACCAGATGGGGGTGCATCCCAGGGTGTTAAACGAGCTCAAGGAGGAGCTGGCTGCACCCCTAAAGGCATTATTCAACCTATCATTGGATACCAAGGAGATACCTAGTGACTGGAAGACAAAAACAAAAAATCTATGTATAATATGAAAACTTTAAATCAGCTTTTAATGCTGTAAATAGAGATACTTTGTGGATTATGATAGCTGACAAAGGCATTGATAACCAACTCATATACATAATTAGAAGACTGTATGAAAATACATGGGCTAAAGTCAGGTATGGTGCAAATGGCCAGCTAACTCAACCAACAAGAACATATAGAGGGATGAGACAAGGTTGCGTCTTAGCACCCACCCTGTTTTCAATATATATATTGATACTCTCAGAAAACATGAGATAATTGATGTAGATTGCTCCAAAATTTTGGAGCAAAAATGTTCCATCTTAGCTTTTGCAGATGATATTATATTATTTTCCTTAACCAGAAAAGGTCTGCAAAAACAGATTAATTACCCTAGATAATATTGCAAAAGAATTGGATTTGCAGATAAACAAAACAAAAACATAAATAACTGTTTTTGGAAAGGATAAACCTAAGGGCTCTTGGAAACTAGGAATGGAAAAGTTGGACATAGTTTCATCATATGTCTATCTAGGTTACAATGACTCCAAATGCCACATGGAATAAATGTATTGAAAGAATACTCTCTCAAGCAAAGAAAAATGGCTTTAGCATTAGGAAAGTTTAATATTACATATGGGGGGTTGTCTATAAATCCTCTGATGGTAACAATTAGGCCAACATATCTAGCCCAAATTACATATGGAGCTGAGATATGGGATTTGAAATACAAAGAGAAACTTATGGTTCCTATACTTAAGACTTTAAAGAAAATGTTATCAGTACCGGGATCATTCTCTGCTCCATACATTAGGGCAGAACTGGGATTAGGTAATATAGAAGCTGTCTTGGATACTAAAAAAAATATCTATTAACTTAGGTTAACATGACAGCCTTCTGACAGAATTTCAAAATTATGTTTCTTGGAGAAGGAAAACTGGTTTAATAGGAATTGTTACAGATCACCATGGCTTGATGCAGTATATAAATTGCTTGAAAGATATAAATTATATGTCTTGAAAAAATAGGTTGCATCTAATATCACCTTAAGTGTACAATATAATAAATATATTAGTAAAAAAGCCAAAGAATACTGGATCAACATGGATAAAGAAAAAAATGTAAGTATTTAGATTCCTCAATGGTTTGCAAACAATAATGAGAATAACTTCAAAGTACAGTTTTATATAGATATTGTAACTGATCCTAAATTAAGAGCTGGTTTTGTAACCTACAAATTTGAAACTTTTGATAGTAACATTCAACAGATGAGATATAGTAATGACAAATATTTATCAAGTGATTGTGATTGTAATGTAAGTGGTCCTGAAAATCTTATGCATGGACATACTTTCATCATGCAGTATGTCTTCTTCTGCTCACCTATGTACCTAAAGAATACTTTATCTCTGTCTGTTATTGATGTGGCTAAGTTTTCTTCCTCTAATGCCTTTGCCCTTTGAACTGCTCTCAAGAGGGATAGAGAGGACCGCACAACCCTTAAAGGCCGTGGGACCCTTTCCAGCCACACACAGACAAAGCAGCACCTCGAGAGGGATAGAGAAGACCATGCAGCCCTTAAAGGTAATGGTCCCCACCTTGAGCAGCCACTGTTTGTTAAGGGGTATTTTCTACCAGCTTTTGTGTCCTCCAGGCTCAACTGATTGTTTCTGCTGGATCCATTTGTACCCCCCAAAGCACTGGGATTTTCTCTGTTTTTCTGAGGAACTTTAAGACACCAGACAAGTACCTGGGACTCTGATTTCACTTGCTATCTCAGCCTGCTTGGTGTTTCTGGATCAAACTCTGTTATGTTTGTATTATCTTACAATTTACAAGCAATGCACATAGCAACTATGTTTTAAACTTGCTCTGCTACAATCCTAGTCACCTATTGCTGCTATCAAGCTTTAGTTTCTGTGCAGCTATTTGTACTAGCCTCCACCTGTTTTACTGAATTGTATTGCTGGGGTGATTTTTCTAAAGAATATCTGTGTTGTAGTGCTCTTACCTCACAGTCTTGTTTTGCTGTGCCTCCCAAGGTTTGCCTGAGGCCCACTGTGTGGTGTGGCATCTCTCTGGCTCTCTCCTAGGCACCATTTTCTCTGTTCTGTCCTTCTATCTGCAGCAAGATGCTGTCCCAGCCCATGCATGCACACTGGGGGGCTCTCCCTGTCCTGTTACATACTAATCATGCCTTTTGTTCTAATCTTTCTATTTAGACCAGCCACACACAGACAAAGCAACATCTTGAGAGGGATAGATAGGACTGTGCAGCCTTTAAAGGTAATGGCTCCCCCCTTGAGCAGCCACTGTTTGTTAAGGGGTGTTAGCCCATCAGCGCTTCACGTATACTGCTCAGCCCACCCCAGCCACCCTACAACCCAGGGGCATCCCTTAATTTATAGACACCTTCCTGTCACGTGACTAAGTGTCTGAATTTCCCTTTGCAGGTTACCATTTACTACCACTTGATGGTAGTAGTGTATCTTTTTGACATTAGGTTGCTGTAGCTTGCTCCCCCCATCACTCTCACTCTTCTATAGCTTTAGTTTCCCCTCCTCCCTAAACTTCTCTTTCCATCACTGGCTGCACCCTCTTTCGGAATGACAGAGTTAGCAAATGTGGTGGAGGCTGTGGGATCTACTTACGTAATTCTATCCAGGGTTTCACCCCCCCCCAACTAGAAGCTGGTGCCCAGGCTTTATCTCTAAATGTCTTCACTGGCTTCTCCAGATCCCCCTCTGATTGTCACTTCCATATAGATATATATATCTACTGTATATATATATATATATATATATATCTATCTATCTATCTATATATATATATATATCTATATATATATAGATATATAGAATATATATATATATATATATATATATATACCTCTATGTGGCAAGACGCTGGCCTTCCGGTCACTAACCGAATACCTCGCCCACCTCCTTCCAAGTCTGAACAATTAACCATCAGTGACTTCAACATCAATTGGCTCTCACCCTCCGCCTACTCATACAAAGATGCAATTGCAGCTCTAGACCTTACCCAACTTCTCACAAGCCCAACCCATTTATGTCTCTCAAACGGAACCATCACCCAACTCAACCTTGTGCTGTCAAACCTGCCTCAGAGTCACTGACACCACTGTTCTCCCAAATTCCCTAAGTGACCATTCCCCAGTTCTCTGTGCTTGGTCTTGCAAGATGAAGAAAACAGCTTCAAAACTATCCTCTGAAGGCAGCTCAAGCCAGGCAAGCTGGGTCTATTTAGAGACCACCTCAGCAACTGGGACTGGTCCACCATAAACCATGACTGGGACATAGACACTGTGCTAACTTACTTCATCCAGTCTTTTAGCACTGCCTGTGATATTTTTGGCCTCCCTTGCCAAACATATAATCAAAGGTCCCGATACCCCCTGGATCTCACAGGCCCTATGTGACCAAATCTGCCAATGTGATGACCTCTGGAAAAAAGGCCTCGACTCCAGCAAGCCTGCTGACAGGCAATGCTACCGGGCAGCTAGAAACAGGTGCACCTGGGCCATCCAAAAAGCCAAAGCAGAATATTTCAGAACCTCCCTTACCTCATCCTGGGGATCAGGCCACAATTCGTGGGACAATATGAAGGTCCTCAGCAGCAAGTCCACTGCCCCCCCAACACAACTTAACATTGACGGAGCCATCTCCACTGACCTGCAACTTATTGCTGACTCTCTTAATTCCTCCTTTTCAGACCTTAGCTCTGTTCTTCCTCACAATTTTTTTGCCCCATCTCCCACTCCGCCAACTTCCCACCCTCTGTTCCACTTTGAAGTGCTCACCCCCTTGAAGCCAAACCATATCTCCTCAAAGCCCTAAAAGGTACCAGTCACTCCAATGATACCCTCAACATCAGACTCCTGTGGCTGGTAACGGATGTAGTCCTCTCTCCCCTCACTTGCCTCATAAACCACTCCCTCTGCCTTGGTAAATTCCCATCCTTGTGGAAAACTGCTTTCATCACACCCATCTATAAAAGTAGGGATCACTTTGTACCCAGAAACTATTGCCCTATATCCATCCTCCCCTCCCAAAGTCCTTGAGCGTATCGTTACAGATCAGCTCACTGAGTATCTCACCAAATACGACCTTCACACCAAAGAACAGCATGCTTTCCATCAGGGTCATAGCACCTCTACTGCCCTACTAGAATTTATCAGTTTCATGCACTCCTCCCTAGACAGAGGGCAACTGGTTGGCTCTGCCTTCCTTAACCTGTCAAAAGTTTTTGACACTTTCAGTTACTCCCTTCTCATAAACACCCTCTCTGACACTGGTCTCTCTCAGGAGGTCATGGCTTGGTTCTCCAACTACTTAAACCACTTCCAGTGGGTTAAAATAGGTGACTCTCTCTTTCCCACCCCCTCCTGGTCCTCTCAGGGTACCCCAGGGATCTATCTTGGGGCCCATCCTGTTTAGCCTGTTTCTCAACAATCTTCCTGAGGCCTGCCCCAAAAATATCCTCTTGTACGTGGATGATGCTGTCCTTTACACCTCCCACAGAGACCCCACCTCCCTTCAACAAACCCTCCAAAACTCTTTTACTTCAACTGAATCTTGATTAATCAGCCATAAACTTGTCCTGAATCAAAAAAAGACCACGGTTATGTTATTTGCTCATCACTAAAATAAACACAAAGACAGCCCTTTCCATATCCACACTAATCTCTCTCACCCTGTCAAGCAGGTGAACTCCTTTAAATACCAGGGAATCACACTTGACTCTGCCCTCACCTTCCATGACCATATCCACTCCCTCTGCACTGCCGTCAACTTCAGAATAGGGCTGATCTATCAACACAGGCACTGCCTCCCCCCAGAAGCCCTCCAACTTACAATCTTGTCTTCTGTCTTGTCTCTCATAGACTACGGGGTTCCGAAACATGGGGCTGCTGATATCACTACCTTCCATAGACTCAAAGTCTCCTTAAACAAGGCTTGCTGTTTAGCCACTGGGAACCCCAGACTCACTCATACATGCACGCTTTATGACTTGGCTCACTGGCTTACTCTTGAGGACAGGCTGTAATATCAGAGCTGCCTCCTCACCAGAAAGATATCATGTGGCCTGGCTGCCCCCAGCATAATCTCTCTGCTTCAACAAGCTACCACTGTTGTGGCCACCTGCAGCACATCAAAGCCCACACTACTAGTGCCACGTTACAGAACCTCTCTAGGTCAACGTTCTTTCACCTATCGAGCCCCAACCTTGTTAAACTCACTACCCTGCTCCATCGCCTAAGAGCCCAAATTTGGTCATTTCAAATCCCTCTTCACAGCCATCTCCTAACTTCCCATATCTGTAACTGCCCCTCCTCTAGCTAACCCCCCCCACTCTTTCACAACCCTCCCTCACTGACAATGGACTCCTGTCCTGCCTTGTTTAAAAAATATTTTTTTTCTCTCTTTAACAGGACCACCCCTGGTCCCACGTGGTCTCCCCCCACCTGAAACTATGCAACCCTGCCTCATGGCTATGCCTGCCACACCTTAAGCTTGGCAATACTGTCTTAGCTTTATTTACTGTTAACATACTGTGATGTATACTACTAGATATTGTATTATTTTGATTGTACCTATGTTATGTATACCTCTGTATTTGTTTATCACAAGTGCTATTTACACGGACATGGAGCCTTTATAAAAGAGTCACTGACTCAAAGGATTGTAATTCTGATACTGTATAATAAATAATAAAAAGAATAATAATGTAGTTTGCTTATGTCCTTGGTGTAGCAGACCAAGGTTAACTCTTATTAAAACTATGTTTTATGTGAATACTTTAGAACAACTGAAAATTGATAACTCCACACTTCTGAGAATCTTGATTTATAGTGAGGACCTTTTGTCAGTGAAGGCTCCAGATGTTTTTTTTTTTCAATACTGTTGCCCGGATTAAAAAGAAGATGGTAGTTGGTATAAAAATGTGACAGACTATCTTCTGAAACTTTAGTACTATTCTGAATGAATGTGCAATTTAAATTGAAATGAATGCTATATTAACTACTGTATTTGTCAAATAATAACTATGTCTGGTACCTTTAAATAAGGTGGCTGTAAGTGTAATGTTTTATAAAATATTGAAAATTGTGTGTAACCCTGTCCAAATATTTAAACTTGTGATTTTTAAAACTCTGTTTGTATTGTCGAACAATACACAATAGTGATTGGAAGAAAGAGATGACATGGTTCCACTCTACAAGGTTGGAGATAAGGGTCGGTAACTGCAGGCCAGTTAGCCTAACATCTCTGGTGGGTAAGATGATGGAGTCATTACTGAAGGAGAGAATAACTGGATACTGGGAAACCTCTGGCCTGTTACATCCTGGGCAGCATGGTATCACGAGAGGGTGGTCCTGCCAGACCTACCTCATTAAGTTTTTTGATTGAGTGACCAGGGTGGTCGACCAGGGTGGGGCAGTGGACGTGGCCTGTCTGGACTTCAGGAAGACCTTTGACACCATCCCTCACAGAATATTGCTAAATAAACTAAGAAGCCTAGGGGTGGGTCATAAGATGGTAACATGGGTAGGAAACTGGCTAACTGGCAGAAGCCAAAGGGTGCTGGTGAACAGGGTACATTCGGGCATGGGAGAATTAAAGAATGGAGTGCCACAGGGCTCAGTTTTGGGACCAGTCCTCTTCAGTGGTTTTATCAGTGACATTATGGAGGGGCTGGAGAGGAAAGGCATGCTTATTTGCAGATGATTTCAATATATGCACTAGAGTGGACGAGGCAAGGGTGTGTGGATAGGAAGAGGAGGTACCTTAGAAGGATAGAGGAATCGTGTAAAGCTTAGCAACTTGAGTTCAGTGTTAACAAGTGTAAGATTATGCACATAGGAAGCAGAAACCCAGGTGCAACATATGAACTGATAGATGTACAACTGGCAGTCAGTCACGCAACAAGATTAGGACCTGGGAGTTGTTATTATGGATGACCTAAAAGTGGCTAGGCAATGCAAGATGGCAGAGGGAAAGGCTAGCTGTTTGCTTGGATGCATAGGGAGGGGTATTACCAATAGACGTACCTGTAGAGAGGTCCTATTGCCCCTTTAAAAGACACTGGTGAGGCCTCATCTCAAGTACAGCATTCAGTTTTGAGGCCTCACCTAAATAGAGACATAAACAGACTGGAGGTGGTGCAAAGGAGGGATACAAAAATGATGAGGGGTCTGCAGGGGATGTCCTATGAGGAGAGGCTGAGGGAACTAAATATGTATTCCCTGGAGGCAAGGTGGGAGGGGGTGACATGATAGATAACTTTAAATATTTCAAGGGCATAAACAGGGTACAAGGGGGAACGTTTTTCAAAGGAAGAGTTGTCAAACAATGAGGGATCATTACTGGAAGCTAGAGGGGGGATGTTTCAAAGGAAATATTAGGAAGTACTTCTTCACAGAGATGGTGGTATATGATTGGAATAGTCTACCGGAAGAAGTGGTAGAGGCAAACACAATTACTAGCTTTTAGAATGTGTGGGACAGACACAAGGGGATTCTGGTATTTAGGGGAGGAGTTTCTAGAGTAGGAGTTAGACTGGGGGTCTCTTGTTAGGAGGGACTAGATTGGGAAGACTAGATGAGCTTTGCGGGCCTTCTCTGCCCACAGCATGTATGTATGTACTGCATGTATGTAAGAAAATATACATTCAAAACTGTAGGTTACAATTGTATTTTATGTCAAAAAATTATGAAATAGATAATAGCAGACAATAAAAGGAATTTAAAACCATTTTAAAATTGCATATCAAGTATGCACATAACCTCAGCACCCCCATTGTAAAATCTTGGATCTGGCACTGGGTCGCATGTTTTTTCTATTTATTTATGTGAAACATATTTTATCAGCTGAGCAAATGGAATCCAAGAAGTATTGGTTTCCTGGTGTGACCTGGTGGTGGGACACATTGGAGAAGCATGGAGATACCTGCTGTTTAATACTTGATATAATTTAATAATTTAAACTCTCCAAAGAAAAAAAAAATATATATTTTTTTGCCTTAGTAATGTTCAGGGCTTCTCCCTTCCTTCCTTCTCTGTAGCTAACTGAAGTGTTACAATTTCAGTAGGACCCACCTTATGCAGGTCAAAATCCTCTCCCTCTTTCTGGTGAACCAAGATGGCCAACACACAGCTCTGAATAAGCCTGAACAAATGTTTTATTTTGTGATATGAAGAAGACCTCAAACAAACTGCAGAAACAGCTAAAGTGGAAAACTACTCTTCCTTCTTCACATGAGCTGGAAAATCCAGTAAAAAAGGGCCCAATTGACAAATATCTTCCCGATGCTAAATCAGGCCTGGAGAGCGTTGCAGGAGCTAAGTATTCAGCTGTACAGTGGCTGCAGCATATAGCTTAATGGTGGAGTATGAAGCCCATAACTGGCTTGAAAGCTGACCTGATGGCCATAACTCTGCTAACAATCAGTGTGACTGAACCTCCAAGGTATTCCAAGGTAACAGAAGGTGCAAATGTAAAGGCTATTGTAATGCAAAAAGAAATGGCACTGAACATTGCATTATAAAGGCATTAACTAAACAAGCATTTGTTAATGCCGAATGTTTGCTTGCTGGCATTAGCAGTGGAAGTGCAGGAGTTAGAGAGATGCAGTATAGGAATGGCATTATTGAAGTGACGCCAACTCCACTCTTACCCTGCAAAGATGGACAGGCATTGAGGTGTGTTTTTGGGTTGTCACCCATGATGGTCATGACATTTCACCTCACCCTACCCTTCAGACACTGGCAAGTGTCGAGGTGTGCCTTGGGGTGTTTGGGCTTTACATTCACCTCATTCCGTAAGGAAATATGCTGAAATGGGTGCAGTATAGGAGAATGGGGTGAACTCTGGGGGCCAAGGGTCCAAGGCACACCTCGATGCCTGTCACTGGCTAGAGGGTAGGGGTAGGGGTTGGGGGTGCAATGGCATGAGCATTACTGTCAACAATCCCAAGTCACACCCTTGACACTTGTCAGTCCATACAGGGTAGGGCGTTATGGTAGAAAACCCTAATGCCCTGGGCGTTTCTTGGTATTTTTACTCCAAGTTTTCCACATGGGCTTTTTGCAACCCCACCACATGAACAGTGACACTGTCAGTTCGTTAGGTGAAAGGTGATTTTGCACAGCGACTGCACCATTTGGTGCCACAGGTTTGAAAACACATTTCGAACAGGATGTGAAAAGTGACAGGTTTACTGTTCATGAGGAGGTGTAAAAAATGGCATTGTTGAAAATCTGGAGTGAAAATATAAAAAAACTGGAGAAGTCACGAGCGTGCGTAGAAATTGCGTAATGTACACTCGTAATGTAATTAGTTTTAGGATTTTTTACAGCAGATTTTCAACATAGGCATTTTTGGACCTTCACTTATGAACAGTGTCACTGTAATTTTCATAATCTATCCCGAACACTAATTTCCCACAGTGACCGCGTTATTCTGCGCTGGAAGTGCAAAAACATATTTTGGCCATGGTGTGAAAAATGACAGCTGTACTGTTCATAAGGAGGTGTGGAAAAATGTCAATGTTGAAAATCTGGACTAAAAATATTACAAATTCGTGACCTTACGAGGGTGCATGGAAATTGCGCAATGCACGCATGTAACACAGTCATTTTATGGACTTTTGTCACCACATTTTCAACATAGCGATTTTAACACCTCTGCTCATGAACAGTTTCACTGTGATTTTCTTAATGTGTCCCAAACATTGATTTCGCAAACCGATCACGCGAATGTGCGCTATATGTGCGAAACACATTTTGAGCATGATGTGAAAAATGACAGCTGTACTGTTCATAAGGAGGTGTGGTAACCTGGCAAGGGTCAAAAATCTGGAGTGAAAATATTACAAATTCTAAAAACTACAAGCGTGCATAGGAACTGCGCAACGCTCGCTCGTAAAACAGTCATTTTGGGGAATTTTTTACCACATTTTCAACATAGGGTTTTTGAGGGCCTACCTCATGAACTGTGACACTGTCATTTTGTAAATCAGTCCCAAAAGGTGGTTCCATGCAGTGACCACAAAATCACCTTTTGGGACCAAATAACAAAATAACAGTGACTGAGTTCATGAGGTGGGGACCCAAGAACCCCATGTTGAAAATTTGGTAAAAAAAATTCCCCAAAATGCCCATGACATGCACCAAAGTTGAAAAACCCCTATTTATGCCATTATTCAGCTTACCAGCATTTCTTCAGTTCACGGTCAGCTTTGAAGAGTGCAGACGTGTTCCTGGTCCACCGAAGATCATCGCGCCAGACTCCGGAGGGAAGTATGGGGTGAGATGGGGGTGTGGGGAGGTGGGCCACTCAGAAGGTGGGCGTGGGTTGGGGAAGGGGGGCAAGACAGTCAGCGAGGGACTGTTTTCTCTTACAGGTGATTTTTTTTTTTGAAAGATGACACGGGGCTTTTGCCATGCTGGTGTGGGCTCCCAGCGTGGCAACTGGAAGCTTGTTTGGTGGGGCAGTGGAGCCAATGGGGGATAGGGCACCCCCATCAGCCATACGGACTGTTGCCATGCTGGGGTGGTCTCCCAGTGTGGCACCTGGAAGTCTGTTGTGGGGGCGCACTGGAGCCGACAGGGGATTGGGCACCCCAGTCGGTCATACAGGGGGGGGAGCACATGAGTATGCTGGGGTGGGCTCCCAGCTTGCTACTTGGGTGTTTGTTATGGGGGGGATGGAGCTGTTTATGACAGCTGTTCCAGTGCAGTGCCGACGTGTAGGCACTTTGCATACTGCTGACAGCAGTATGCAAATTGCCTACACGTTACCACCACTGATTGTAGCAGTGTTTTGCTTGGAACTGTACGCCACTGCATCTGAACTGCTGTCATAGACAGCTCAGACATTTATTGGTGTGGTGAGGCTGTACCTGTGACAAGGAGCAGGGCATTGGAAGCGAGGTGGCACACCTATGAAACTTCGTATGGTGGCACTATGTTTCTTACACATGCATGCAAGCAAACATAACAAATGACTTTACCTGTTTCTGTGCCAGTTGAGAGTTCTGATATCTCAAAAATCCAAACATATGTCAAATATTTTTAGGAGCATAAACTATGGGCAGCTTATTTACAGATTTGGAGAAGCTTGACAAGAAAATGAATACTGTAATATAGTTTACAAACGTGTGTTTACTACAGGTAGAGGATACCACCTAAAAAAGTGCATGAGGACTTACAACTGGTTAAAACCACCTAAACTGAACTACAAATAGAGGTAACAGTTACTTATAACAGACACATTATCCACTATCCCACTCAACCATAGAACTGAGCAAACTGAAAATCCCAATGTTTTAAAAATCAGCTTATTGCTGAACTCCCTCTAAATATGGAAGCCAGCTTTCCCTATCTATGTGATTTACTGAAGGACATTTTTTCAGTGCCTCCAATTTTCTGAAGAAAACCCATCCTTTATTACAATGTTTTTTTGACTGCCTGCATAGCAAGTGAATAAAATCAAACTATTTCTGCAGCAACACCAGTCAACAGTAATAGTTTCTTCTGCCTTTGAAATGGACAGAGGGTTATTTATTAAAATTGCAAGGGCAAAGGGAGCTTAAATTTTGTAACAAAAATCCACACTTCCATGGATATACCTCCTCATCACAGGCATCATTGAGAACATTTCTAATGTATAGATTTATTAGAACTTGGCTCTGTATGCTTATTTTCCTATCCTGCAAGCATTTCATTCTCCAGTAAAGGAGAAAAATACATCTTCTTTGATCGTAAACAAATTTCTTCTTTTATCAAGGCAAAAAAAAGAGGTATCTATGCAGATGACAGGAGGAAAAGGAAGAATTAGAATAACATGGAAACCAATTTACTTTTTTAAAAGTATTAAAAGAACTAAAAAAGGCTAAAAACATTGATATACTAAAATATATCAACATGAAACAACTTACTTTTATACATGTGATAACAACCAACAGTGTGTGTGTTGTTGAGGATACCCACATGTCCAGGGCATCGTAAGGCCCAACACTGCAGGCAGAGGGCCTTACAGTCTCCCGAAGTGTAGGTATCCCCCAATACCCCACACCCTGAAGGCCGTTATTTCTCTTAAAAAATGGGCTTCTTATCTTGAAACACTGCTGGCTCTTCTTTTTAGAGGGCTCTGTTATTTGATAACCTTAGGCCATGTAACTGTTAACAGTCAATCAGGTTTCAAATTTTTTCAATGCCTTTTCTACGAATTTAATAATACAAGTTTAATGAACATTGAAACTTGCTATAAATATATATATTATACAGGTGTGGTTGTGCCTGTATACTGGGGTTGAGTAAGCACTTTAATCTTAAACCCCAATTTTGTACCTTAATAACTTTGCCACCATTCAACCAATTTACTTGAAATTTTGAAAATGTAGATGTAGTGGCAGGATCTCTGGATCTTGCAAAGTTTGTGGCAATCCGGTCACCAGGGACAAAGTTACAGAGGAACATAAACCCCCAAAATTACATAAAATAAGATGGTTTTGCTCACCTAGGTTATAATTAAAAAAATAGGAGGATTACAAACCTGAAACTTGCAAGTTTGATAGAGTTGCATAATGTGTGCAATTCTGTGGTTTTATGTACAAAACTAAAGTAGTTATTAAAATATTTAATAAATACAGTTCCATTTCTGAGCATGCACTGTTAGAAAAATCAACATTCTGCGGATAAATAAATATTTATGACCACTTCGCTTAATTTGGTCACTTTATGAGAATGTACTTGTCTATCAGGTGGCAGGTGAAGCTGATAATGGGGTGCCCAAACCCCAGTGTTAGAGATCATGCAGTACAAAAGCCATCCTGTGATGTCTTTTTCATTTTTTTAATCCGAAATAAAAAGGTCCCTCATTGTCTTGTGCCACCATCCCAACACCCCAAAAACCCCACCTGACCCCCCACTCAGCACCCACATCCTCACACCTCCCCCTACCCTGTACTTACCTAAAAGAGTATCAATATTCTAATCCTCTCTGGACCAGAGACATGTCTTCACTCTTCATCACTGGACTTGGAACTGAAGACATCCAATAAGTGAGGTTAATGTACTTCAGTGCATTTTGAACTTTTGCTCATAACTTGGTAATTTTTAAATATTTATATCCCAAATTTTCAACATGGCCCTTCTGGGACCCTAACTCATGAACAAGAAAGGTGACATTTTTTAAATCCTGCCCAAAAGTTGATTTTGCATTTGCTCCATAAAATTACTTGGGTGGGATTTGAAAAATGTCATCTACCTGGTTAATGAGGTGAGGTCATGCAATGTCAAAACTTTGGGGTAAAATATTAAAAAACAATAAAAGTATGAATGTACGTTGACATTTTTTCAATACTCCCTCATAACTTTGGTACATTTCAATATTTTGACCCCTAATTTTCAACATAGCTATTTTTTAACACAATCTAATGAACATGTCAGCTGTCATTTTTCAAATCCTGGTCAAAAGTCATTTTCTTGTCTGTGGCATGAAATTACATTTCAGTCATGATCTGAACATTTTCATCTATTGAGTTCATGGGGTGAGGTCATAAAAAAAGTAGCGGGGAGATATTCAGAGCATTTACACATGGTGCAACTTAGCTGAACTGGTGCAACCTCGGACTTGTGCCGCCAAGCGATATTCAAAGACAGCAGCTTTGCAGCACAAGTCCCATTGTGCCATGGCACAAATATAATGTATGCAGCACAAGTGTAGGGGATGTTCCCATGAATATATGGCACAATGATATATTTATCCAGAAACCATGGCACAAGTCCAGAGCAAACCCCAAGATGCGCCAGCCAGACCTGAGCCCATAAAAACTGGTTTAAACACACAGACAGAAGATGCACAACTCTGTGCCCAGAGAGACAGACAGACAGAGAGAGCCAGAGGGGGACACCACAGAGAACAATGGAAAGTACACCATTCCTAACTGAAGTGGTAATAAGGGGTGTGAGGAGGCATGAGAAACACCAAAGTGCCTGTGGCATATTCCTGGCCTGCTGCATCCTGCACAACATGGCCATTGGCCATGGGATAGCTGTCAAGGCAGATGAGGGCATCAGTAGTGGGGACAATGGCGGGAATGGTCTGGAGGGTGGTGGGCAGCCACCACGAGGAAGAAGGGATACCTGCCTGGTGCAGGAGGCAAGGAAGAACAGGGATACAATTGCACAGGAGCATTATGGAGAATGCAGGTAAATGCAATGACACACATGCATGGGTTACACAGACCAGCACACCACACACTGGCCTGCACATGCACAGTGGGATACATGCAGGGACAAGGGTACACAGCAGTCATGGCAGAGGCAGTGGCACACGGGTGCACACACACACAGCACAGGCATGTGGGCATACTCATACACACACACACACACACACACACACACACACACACACACACACACGCTTAGGAACATGACATGGATCAGAAACATGACACCGGTGCACAGGCACAACCAGCGCACAGCTGCCCTCATCACACCCATGCCACATGTCCCAGCAGCCCAGTAAGCACACACAGGGGGCATGTGGCACAACACACATGTGCTCCACCACGTGCATGCTGCATCACTACTGCTCATGTGTGCATGGGGCAGCAGCAGACAGCAGGTCAAGGCAGTAGACAAGTCATGCTAACCACGTGATCCCACATCCACCATGGCCATGTGGGTGGCTGCACTGGGGCAGAGCAGCAGACGCAGGCTGCACATCGGCCATGGGGGGGGTGTCAGATGCCCCCTCCAGAGGTTGATGTCTGGGACCACAATCATGTCCTTTCAGGGGTTTATAGGCAGCCAAACAGGCCAGCCCCGGGGTGCTTGGGATGCCTACATTGGAGCATGGCATCTGCTGTGAGGGGGTCACCAGATGCCGGGACCATAGGGTGGACAGTGCACTGTGGGGGGTCCTTTGCACAAGGCCAAGCCCAGTGGCTGCCACTGATGCAAGCCCGGCTGCAATGGTACCTGTCATGCAGTCCATTGAAGTGGTCATGGCCACCCGCATCTGGCAGAACTCATCCATAAGCCTTGCATTGCCGCTGTCCTGCTGCTCGGCCAGCTGGTGCACCTCTGCCTGCAGTGCACGCATCTCAGTGGCAAGCAGCAGCTGGTTCTCTACAGATGCCCACAGCAACCAGGTGTGCTTTGCTAGCCGCCTGGCATCCTGCACCTTCTGGTCTGTCCGCTGAGCTGCTGGTGGTGACACATCATGCTGCACAGTGGGCCATACAGGGGGTACAGTATGATCAGGTGCACCAGTGGTGGACACCGTGTCATGCTGCCTGGAGGAAGCTGCATCCTGCAGCCACTGCCCGACCATCTGCAGAGCATTGCACTGCACTGCCACAGCCACAGCCACAACAGCACTACCACCCACACTGGACACAGCTGTGGTGCCACACACCACCGTGCTTGTGGGGATGGATGGCAGCTGCACACTAGGCTCTGATGGTGCCTGTGAAGTGGCCAGGGGTGTGTCAGGCACCACATCCCCTATGCTGTCCGGGATCAGGGTTGTGTTATCATCAGAGCAAGACCCCGCCCCAAGCTGAGTCTCCGCACACAGCACAGACAGGCTGGCATCATGCAGGATCTCAGCCAGGGCGTCGTTCGACCCCAGGCCTAGTACATCCACCTGCCCCATACAGCCAAGCCATGGCCTGTCCCTGCTGTGGATGCCTGTAGATGTTGATGGTATGGCATCCATGTCCATGGCTGTGGCTGCCTCTGCCTGGTCCTCTCCATGGAGATGTGATGGTGCTGCAAGACAGAAACAGAGAGTTAGTGGTGTTCCATCATCCATGTGCCCCCCATGCACATAGCACCATTGCCACTTGCCATCATGGTGCATTGCAAGGCTGTGTCCACACACACATGGCATGCAGCATGGCAGCAGGCACATCTGCATGTCCATCCTACACCTGCCAGGCCTGTCTGTTGCATGCATACTCACCATGCAGTGAGGGGCTGCCACCCATCTGGAATCCATCACCAGGCACACCCTCCACCTTCATGCAGCCAATGGTGCCTGCCACCAGCTCCTCCATGGCCAACAGTGGTGGCACTGTGGGTGGGCCACTGCTGGTCACCCTGAGAAATGCTGTATGGCTGCCATCTTTTCCTTGACGCACCTCTTGTCTGTGCTGACCTTTTTCTGGCACTCCTGTGCAGTGCACTGGTGTCTGCCGTGTGCGTTGACATACCATGCCTTCTCCGCCTAGCCTGCTGACAGCTCCTGAGGTGTGCCTGTGGAACCACTTAGCAGATTCTCCCTTTCTAGATATGCCTCAAATAAGGCATTCTGCTCTGCTCCCATGAAGTTGGGACTGTGCTTGTGTGCAGGCCCACACTCCTCCTCTCCATCATTTGCCAACATGTTGCCACCTGTGAACATGAACAGCACAGTGGGTCAGTGTCAGCATGGCCCTTTGCATCCCTCTGTATTGGTGTTGTAGTAGGCCTCCGTTCATCCAAGTTACCAGGCACTTACCTAAATGGATGCAGTACTGGTCTGTGACCTGTGTTGTTCTGTGGTGCTTATAATGTGCATCGCATGCAAATGAGCCTGTGCGAAATAGTAATAATTTGCAAATGCACCCTACTGCACTGCACATTGGCTGATGAGGTGATTTGCATACAGCGGCCGAATATCATGAATTTGTGCTGTGCGCAATCAAGTTGTGCCAGAGCAATGCCGGGGTGCATTACCTGTGCTTGCACATTGCACGTGCCCGCAGTGCACATGTGCACACAATGTAGCACATGCCTATTGCTTGACTTGCATACCATGTGCAATGCTGTGGCATCACGCATGGTGCACTAGGATGACATCGCACATGCATGCAGTTCCTGACTGTGGCTCCTATTGTGCACATGTGCACTGTGAATGGGGTGATGACCTCTGACCCCCTAGTCATATGCGTGACCCTGTGACCTCACCAGGCAATGGCATGGTGCGCATGCCCAGGACTGTGCTATTCACCCCCACTGCGCAAAGTGGTCACGCACCCCCATGCTGTATGATTGCATCCCACCATTTGCAGTCATGCATCAGACATGTGTGGCCCACACACGCACAGTTTCATGGCCATTTGCACAGACATTGATGCTGCATCTTGAAGCCATGGCACAGAACAGGGACAGGCGTTAGGTGAACTGGTCAGACCTGGAGTTGATGAACCTTGTGGCTGTGGTGCAGACCTTTGAGAGTCAGTTGTTCTGTCAGGTGCCCCTACAACAGGCTAGGGGGTCATCTGGCAGCAGGTGTCCATGGCCCTGAAGAGGCAGATGGGGGTGCCCAGGACTCTGGAAGAGATATGGGGACCTCTGCAGGAGGGACCCGGAGAGGCTGCGCAGGATGCAGGCTCACGTCCAATGTGGGGCGGTGCCACAGCCAGGTAGGTATGTGCATGTGGCATGTATGTCTGGGTGCTTAACTGTAGTGTGTGTGTGTGTGTAGGGCTGCATGGCATGGTCCACAGTGGGGGTATGTCATGGTCCTGGGGGGCACTGTGCATCATGCATGGCTGCTGCGTGTGTTGCAGTCATGCTGACATGGGGGCCTCAGGACAGACAGGTACGTATCCTGCACCATGCAGGTTGTTTGGTGGCAGGGGGCTCTCCATACATGCTTGTGTACTCATGTCCTCCTCCCTTAATTTCTTCCACAGGGCCAGAGGACCACAGGCAGGCCAGGGTGGCCATGGCAGGTCAGAGGGACCCCAGTAGGGCTCAGCAGGCAGCACCTGCTGCACCATGCAGGGCAGGTAAGTTTTGTCACATTTCTTGTATGTGTCTCTCTGGGATAGCAGTGGGGAACAGGGTCTGGCCATGGTCACCTCAGCCATGTGCCTGCACAGCCATGGTTGTTGCACTGTCCATTGTGCGTGCCACTGTGGCGCGTCCCTTAGCCGCCTTGTTCCGGCTGGTGGGGGGTATGCGCACAGCATCCACCATGTGTGCTGCAGCAGTGCCTTCACTCTGTGTCATGTGCCCATGCCTGTGCGAACATATGCACGCTGAGCTGCACCATCCACCTGTCTGCACCACTGTGGTGTGCCATGTGGCTGGTTGGTGTAGCCCTCTGTGCGAGGGTCCATTGTGGTCTCTCCAGAGGTTTGTGCCCCCCACTGTCCACTGCATGCTGTGGGTGGGCAGGGGTCTTTGGGGCATAGCAATGATTGCCTGTCCTGTCCCTTCCCCTAAGTGGCTGATGGATGGCAGGCCAGAGGAGGGCAGGGCCTGTGTTGCAGACCTTGACATAGATTCTGGTCATGATGCAGAGGGTACTGGTGGTACAGCTGTGCCACATACAGGAGACAGCAGCCATCAGACAGGCCATGGAGCAGCTGATGACATCTGACCGGGGATGGCACTAGGCCTTTCCTGTACATAGCCCCCTTTCCCCTTGCTTTCCCTGTTTCCTGCAGTCCCCCATCCTGTTGTGTAGCCGCTATTTCCTGTTCCCATCCTACTTTCTCCCTTCCCCATCCCTGACCCCTGTTTTACTTGTTTGTATTGCTGTTGCTATGAAGTTATAAAGCATTTATTTTGCTACTTCCCTCTATCCATGTCTGCTTTGAGGGTGGCATGAGTAGCCATGCTGCAGATTTCAGGTGGTAGTCCATGGTGTCAGTGTTGGGGGGGCACATTTGAGGTTCCCAAGGATTCTATGTTGTGTCCATTGGTATTTCACATGGTGGTGGGGGATATAACTGGGGATCGATGGGGTTTGGTGCGTCTCTTCATGGTCACCATGGGGATTTGTAGTGGGGTGGGCAGACAGGTGGGGGGATATGCACATGGACCTAGGTGTCCTGGAGGCATGGAAGGCCTGCTGGTTATTGGACATCAGTGTACACTAGTGCAAGTCCAGTCACCTGGGGGGTGGACACCTGCCTGGGACCTACATCCTTTGGGGTCTGGCACCGGTGGTGTCTGTAGGGGTAAAGGACCTGGGTGTGTTTGTTTCCAGGGACAAGGGAGTGGACACCCACTGCAGCCCGGCATTACCCACGGCTGGCAGAACATTGGGCTGCATGGGGGTGGGGCTTCACTAGCAGGCTGGCAATGGCCATTGTCCCCTTCTGTCACTTGATGCTCAGGCACCATTTGGATTCTGGGGTATACTTCTGGGGACTGTTCCTGTCACACGGCTATGGACCAGCTGTGGTGGGTGCAGTGCATGGTGCCTATGCTGGTGGCTGTACACCATCCCCTGGTGCCCTGTGTTCCTTCCAGATCAGTGCTTCTGTGTGCCTGGGTGTACCCTGCTGGTGGGGTCCTGTGCTCCTTGTCCCTGTGCTTCCCTGGCTATATGTCCCTGGGCCTTTTGCTCTTGCCCTGCTCACTGGGTTTGTGCTCGGTTCTACTCCATGCAGCCATGGTTGCACAGGCGCATCTCTGGTTGTGCCATGGAGCATCTTTGCCATATTCATCAGGCTTGCACTGGTGCAGTTCCACTGGTGCATCTTCTGAATATAGCTCCCACTGTGCCATGGCGCATCTGACTTGCACTGCACCAGACTTACACTGCCATTTGGCACAATTCTGAATATCTCCCCCATGTTGACAATTTGGGGTCAAAATATTAAAAAACAACAAAGTTACGAAGGTATGTTGCAATTTTTCTACACTCACTCATAACTTCAGTAATTTTCAATATTTTGACACCAGATTTTCAACACAGCCATTTTTGTACACCACCACCACCTGAACCTGACAGCTGCTGTTTTTTCAAATCCCAGCCAAAATGTGATTTTGCACTTGTGGCATGACATGATGCTTTGTCCAGTATTTTATAAATGACACCTGTCATGTTCAGAATGACAGAGTCATAAAAAAAAAAAATGTTGAAACTTTGGGGTCAAAAATATCACAAATAAAATAATAAAGTAGAATTGTTTGCAGGGACAGCCATTGGCCCAGTGGAGACCACGTTGTCTTCCCATGCTAGTGACCTAAGTTCAGGTGTGAGCTGAGTGAGCTAGCTGAATGGGCCGAGGGTGGGAAGGGAAGTGTTGCAGCATGCGACACTGGCCTCAGCCAGGGGAGGGAGAGATCAGAGTTCTGCTACACACACACACACACACACACACACACACACACACACACACACACACAACATCTTGTGGTGGGCTGGGGAGCCTTCTCTCAGGGGAGGTTGACATGCTTATTGAGGCCTGATGGGCACATGCACTGCGTTGGGACTACTTCACTGTTGTATTTATTTAATTTCTTGCAGATCCTGAAGGGTCCTATGTGAATGAGGATACAATCCCACTATCAGAAAAAGAAGGGAACTTAATTGCAAGAAACTGTCAATGAAGACATTAGGGTTGAAGAACACAAAGCATACAAAGAAGGGGAATGAAAAAATATTAAGGTTTTGGGTTTCAGGAGTCTTAAGAAATCAATGGTGGTGCGTTCTTTAGGGTTGTGAACCCTAATGCCCGCCCCACTGAGCAAACAAGGTCAGACATGATCTCTTTTCTTCAGGCAGGGCTCGCCGGACCCTGCGTGAAGAAAGTCGTGATAAAGTCTGTTGGCAATATGTGATGAGACATACTTCTGTACCTTTGAAAAGTGTATCACTATAAGGCACTGGCTTGGAGCTGTACCTTGTGTTTCAAACAGGAAGCTATGGGCTCAGGAGGGTGTGCATTAGTGTTCACAACCCCAAGGAAGACCCCACCAAAGATTCGCCAAGACTCTGGAGACCCAAAACACTAATGTTTTTTAATTTCCCTACTTTGTTCACTTTGTGTTCTTCAACTCTAATGTCCGCATTAATTCTTATTTTGTAATATATATTTATAAAATGGCAAAAATATGCTGAAAGTTAATTTGGCAAGAGCTGTTACCTGTCTGCGCATTATATCTCTGTAAAAACACAGTTGGGGCCAAATCTCATTTTCCTCCTCCCAAAAACTATTTACAGACATTTTATAAATGTAATAATCTCCTTCAGGGTGTGCATCATAGGATTTTAATGCACTTCCCAGGGTCATAAGGACACTCAACCATCAGCCCTCAACCTTACTACACCCCTTGGATGTGCATTAAAATCTTATAATGCACACCCTGTTGTAATTTATTACTTACATATATGTTTGTATAAATATATGTGTATGTAGGTATTTATCTATATATATTTCTTGCAAAAAATCTTTGTAAATATGCTAGTTAGGGTTCAAGTTAATGTCACAGAAGAAGGGCAATGTAATGTTAGGGTTTCCAACCCTAACTCTCCAACCCCACCTTCTAAGCAGCAAAAGGCAAAAACGGTAGTGTTTTGGGTTTCAAAAGTCTCAGCAAATCAGTGGTGGGATCTTCCTTGGGGTTGTCAACCCTAATGCTCACCCCTCCTCTAGCCCATAGCCACCTGTCAGAAGCAACGGGTACAGCTCCAAGCTAGTGCCTCATGTTGACACACTCTTCAAAGGCAGAGAACTATGTCTCACCACATGTTATCAACACAATCTGTTGTAGCTTTCTTCAAACAGGACCTGCAAGCTGTGAGAAGAAAGATCACGTGTAATGTTGTTTGTTTGTTCAGGGAATGGGGTGGGCATTAGGATTGACAACCCCAAAGAAGACCCCACCACTAATTTGCCAAGACTCCAGGGATCCAAAACCTTAATGGTTTTTTTTTCCTTTTGCTGCTGGAGGGGGTGGAGTGAGGAGTTAGGATTGGAAACCCTAATACCACTTTTCCCTATTTTTGCAGCATTAATTTGAACCCTAACTGGTGCATTAACATTTTTTTTGCAAGGAATTTCCTTGCTTTTTGAGGTAGTGGATCATATCCTCATTCATGCAGGTCCCAAAGGGACCTGGGTGAATGAATGCAGATGCACAGGGCCCCCCGAGCGAAGGCTCCGTCCACCTATGGAAGTGCAGCAACAGATGTCAAGAATTCATTGGGCTGCCTGGTGGGCTGTGGAAGCACAGGGCCCTCTAGTGAAGCACAGTGCCCTCTGGTGAAGCAAGGATGCCCTCTGGTCCCTGTGCTTCCATGTGGCTGCAAATGCAGACTCACAAGGCAAACAGTTACTCTGTCAGGTTATACACAGGGCTTTCTGACACCCACAGAAGCACAGGTGAAGGACCCTATGCCAATAGAAGAGCTGTCTTCACTATATGGTACCCAGGCCTATGCTGGCAACCCTGCAGCTTCCATTCCCTGGCAGGCAGATACTGCATAACAGTGCCATCCCAGCACCCTCACCCCATGTAGCTTGGTCACTGAATGCAGGCCTATGGCACAGGATAACAAAGCATACCTGCTGGGGGTCAAGACTGGAACTATAGATCTTACTTCGAGACACAGCTCTTGCAGCAGGATACACCATTAGGACTGAAGCCGGCAGGCGTCAGGACCCCACAGAAAAATTCTAGCTAGCTATCTTCAGCGGGGACCGCCCCCAACGTCGGTCCCGCCTCCGACGTCAGGCATGGTACATAAGGGGGCGGTCCCGCCAGATTTCCCAGTTCTTTCCCGCCGTCGACTTGCATGTCTCGACCCTTCGGTTTAGCCTCTAGCGCGTGACGCGTGGTAAAGTGTTTTCCTATGGGAAATTCGTTCTCTTTGTTCAGTTTTTTCTCTGATGTCCTCTCCGACCTCCGGTCACTCCTCAAAGTGTGCCTGTGGGAAGCAGATCCCATTTAAGGATCTGCACTCGGCCTGTGTCCGGTGCCTAGGCCCAGACCATGACACCCGGTCCTGCACCTTTTTGCCAGGGGTTCAACAGCAGAACCCGGATCCGTCGCCAGAAGGCCCTACAGGCATTCCTGCTTGAGGAACAACTCAAGACCATGGCTTCCAAGGGGGATTCTTCGCAGAAGGCCTGCAAGCATGCTGAGAAGCATAGAGAGAAGGCCCCTTCCAGGTCCCCATCTAGGGCCTCTGACTCGCTCAGCTCTGGCTCCAGGTCCGACCGCTCTCCTTCCCGGGCCAGCTCTCAGCCTCCTGCCGCTGCAGTGAGAAAGTCTTCAGGCTCCTTTTCTCAGGCCAAGACTCCCAGGCCTTCCTCATCCTCCAAGGCCCTGGCTAAGTCGGGGGATCGTCACCATCACCACAAGTCGGGTTCCTGCCATTCTGAACCCGACATCAGGTCCACTTCCTTGCCTCCTCCTCCCCAACAGAAGACCAAGGAGCTCACCTCACTTAAGAGGCCGTTGGACCCGACGCCGGTTCGCCCGATGTCGGCCTCTCACCACAGGTCCCCAGAGCCATCGTCCATCAGAAGACCATCGCCGGCCAAGCCTCATCACCGGACGCCGGTAGGGGGACCGGCGCCTGCTCCAATCGAGAAGAGGACCCCGACGCCTCCGACCGACGTCGGTCAGGAGACCATCACTGAGGAGGAGTTGACTCAGCCCGAGGACCAGACGGGCGACCCCGGTCCTGTCGAGACTCCCAGGGAACCCTCTCCACAGCCCGAGCCCCCTGTGGAGCTGACGCCGGGACCCAACGACCGACCACCGGCACCCGGTCCGTCGTCAGGCCTTTCATTTTCAGAGGTGAAGGAGCTTTTCACTTACTGGTGGGATACCATCAAAAAGGACATGGTCCCCACTCCACCTCCACTTCCACCTCCTCCTCCTCCTCCTCCTACACCGGTTACTCCTCCAGTTCTTGCACCCCCTTCGCCATCTGGGTCTGCAGGCTGGTTACCTCCTCCCCGGGAGCCCAGGACCCCTCCAAGGGGGAGACCAGACAAAAGGAGACCTCCGTCCAGATCCTCTTCTAGGTCACCCAGCCCTAAGAGACCCAGAAGACACCGCCGTTCGTCTTCGACGGAGGACACAGGATCAGAGTTTTCAACATCCAGATCCCCATCTCCTTTCTCCATCCCTTCTCGAGACCCACATGAGCTTCCAAAGTCTCCTCCGGATGACCCTTCATTCTCAGATATCATGAGACACATCCAAGAGAACATGGGATGGGATGCGGACGAGTTAGACCCCGAAAGGCTACACCTTGTGAAGTATCTTCGGCAGAAGGACCCCAAGACTGTGGTGGTGCCACACTTGGTAGACACTTTCACGGACGTTACCAAGGCAGCGTGGAAGTGCCCACATTCACTCCCGGTGATGCCG
The DNA here is from genome assembly GCA_016271365.2 of Neoceratodus forsteri. Lineage (NCBI taxonomy): Eukaryota > Metazoa > Chordata > Ceratodontiformes > Ceratodontidae > Neoceratodus > Neoceratodus forsteri. Next base: position 1,393,801,527 of record CM028129.1, on the reverse strand, counting down.
AAGAAAGCTGACCGCCTGTACAAAGCTCCAAGGGAAGACCAGTACTTGACTCAGCATCCTCAGGCCGACTCTCTGGTCATAACAGCCTCACATGACCGGTCCCAGAGACCGCAAAATTTGAGCACCCTGCCACCGGACCCAGAGTCCAAGCAGCTGGACGCCATGGGTAGGCGCATGTATGCTTCCGCTACCTGCGCCATCAGATCCCTGAATTATTTGACCCACATGGTGCAGTTCCAAAATGCCCTGTGGGAGCAGGGTCTGGATGCGGCTGAGAAATTGCCAGAAGGTGAGCAGAAGGAGGAGGAGATGTTGCAGCTCCTCCGTACGGGTTCGGACGTGGGAACCCAGGTGCTATGAGCCGCGTACGACTCCGCGGACTCCTCGGCCCGAGCAGCAGCTTCAGGCGTATGCCTCCGGAGGCACTCTTGGCTCCGTGTCTCCGGTTTTACCCCGGACGTCCAGAAAAACATCATGGACGCCCCATTTGAGGGAGAAGTTTTATTTGGTAAACCCTCTGAGAAGATAATTACCAAACTCCAAGAGGCCAGGAAGGCGGTGAGGTTGGTTCAGGCCATGTACCGACCCAAGCTTAGTTCCTTTCGTAGGAACCAAAGCCAATTTCGTGGATGGACGCAGAGACAACAGTCCCACCCCATTCCACATCAGAGGGGCTCCGGTTTCCGCAGAGCCCAGGGAAAACAACCCGCAGGTCGAGGCCAGCGCACTCTGAAGCCAGCCCAGCCAGCGGGCCCCTCAGCCGCCACAGCCTGACTCCTTTCCGGCCCCCGCCCCTCAGGATCAACGGGATTTTATGGTCGGGGGTCGCATTGCAAATTTCTTGCTAGGATGGCAGTCTATAACCACCGACAGATGGGTTCTCCAGATGGTCGGAAGAGGCCACTTTATAGAATTCGCTGAAAAGCCACCCTCGAGGCCTCCTCTGCTCTCCCGATACTCGGGTCAGCACAAGTCATTGATCGTGACAGGTAGTTACTAAAGCCCTGCAAAAGGGAGCGATAGAGTACGTCCCAGAGAACCAGAGAGGACATGGATACTATTCCCACTTCTTCCTGGTTCCAAAGAAGACAGGGGACCTCCGTCCAATTCTGGACCTCAGCGACCTCAATTTGTCGGTCGCCTACAAAAGATTCTGCATGGTAACTCTTCCGGGTCTTATTCCCATGCTGAAGCAGGATGCCTTTTTAGCATCTCTAGATATGCAGGACGCTTACCTGCACATCCTTATAGCTCAAGCGCACAGGAGGTTCCTGCGCTTCGAGTTTCTCGGCCATCATCTTCAGTTCCGAGCCCTTCCATTCGGGCTGTCATCGGCACCCAGGGTCTTTACCAAATGCATGGCAGTCGTGGCAGCATCTCTAAGGAGACAGGGCCACTATGTGTTCCCGTACCTGGACGATTGGCTTCTCATGGCCGCCTCCAGAGAGGCATTGTTACAAGCGATCCAGAGTACCCAGGACCTGTTTCAATCTCTGGGTATCCTAATCAACCACGAGAAGTTTCTCCTGGTACCGTCGCAGAAGCTGCAGTTCATAGGCACAGTACTGGACACCGTTCAGGGAAAAGCATTTCTTCCAGACGACAGAGCGGAGCGCATCAGATCCCTCATCAGGGAGCTTTCATCGAACAAGACCGTCCCAGCCAGGTCGGTCCTTCGCTTGCTCAGACACATGGCTGCAGCCATTCCTACTGTCCCCTTCGCAAGGCTCCACATGCGGGTAACTCGGTGGATGCTCAAGGTGTGCAATGGGACCAAAGGCAAGACCACATGCTGCATCCAGTCAGAATCACGAATACCGTGATTCGAGACTGGCAGTGGTGGCTAGACCCAGGGACACTCTCTACGGGCGTCCCATTTATAGCGCCGTCCCCAGAGGTAATCCTCACCACAGACTCCTCAGGCCTAGGGTGGGGAGCACACCTGGACGGGGTGAAGTCCCAGGGAACGTGGACCCCTCAGGAGGCCCACCTCCATATCAACATCCTAGAGATGAGGGCGGTCCTTTATGCCCTGCAGGCATTTCAGTCAGAGATCCCACCGAGTACGCCTCCTGCTTCAGACAGACAACACGGCGGTGATGTATTACCTCAACAAACAAGGAGGCGCACACTCTTACCCCTTTGCAGGGAGGCCATGAGGGTGTGGGACTGGGTAATCCAACACGGCGCGAACCTGATCACAGTACATGTTCCCGGGGTGGACAACACAATTGCAGACAGCCTGAGTCGCTCCCAGGCACAGTACTGGACACCGTTCAGGGAAAAGCATTTCTTCCAGACGACAGAGCGGAGCGCATCAGATCCCTCATCAGGGAGCTTTCATCGAACAAGACCGTCCCAGCCAGGTCGGTCCTTCGCTTGCTCGGACACATGGCTGCAGCCATTCCTACTGTCCCCTTCGCAAGGCTCCACATGCGGGTAACTCGGTGGATGCTCAAGGTGCAATGGGACCAAAGGCAAGACCATGCTGCATCCAGTCAGAATCACGATCCGTGATTCGAGACTGGCAGTGGTGGCTAGACCCAGGGACACTCTCACGGGCGTCCCATTTATAGCGCCTGCCCCCAGAGGTAATCCTCACCACAGACTCCTCAGGCCTAGGGTGGGGAGCACACCTGGACGGGGTGAAGTCCCAGGGAACGTGGACCCCTCTGGAGGCCCACCTCCATATCAACATCCTAGAGATGAGGGCGGTCCTTTATGCCCTGCAGGCATTTCAGTCAGAGATCCCACCGAGTACGCTCCTGCTTCAGACAGACAACACGGCGGTGATGTATTACCTCAACAAACAAGGAGGCGCACACTCTTACCCCCTTTGCAGGGAGGCCATGAGGGTGTGGGACTGGGTAATCCAACACGGCGCGAACCTGATCACAGTACATGTTCCCGGGGTGGACAACACAATTGCAGACAGCCTGAGTCGCTCCCAGGCCAGAGTCCACGAGTGGGAACTTCTTCAGGAGGTAGAAGAGGATCTGTTTCTTCGATGGGGAACTCCAGAGTTGGACTTGTTCGCTTCCCCATCCAACGCAAAACTGCCCAATTTTTGCTCGCTAGATCCAGGGCCTGGTGTTTTCTGGCGAGACACGTTGTCCCTCTCCTGGGCGGACAGATTCCTCTACACTTTCCCTCCCTTCCCGTTGATCCAGAGAGTTCTTCTCAAACTGCGCAGGGAGCATGCAACAATGATCCTGGTGGCCCCTTTCTGGCCCAGACAGATCTGGTTCCCTTTGCTAATACAGCTATCCCGGGAACCTCTGCTTCCGTTGCATTCAGCTCCCATCTCTTGTCTCAGGAGGAGGGTTCACTGGTCCACCCGACTTACGCCACTGAACCTGCATGCATGGCTCCTAGAGACATAGCCATTTTGACACACGGGTCTCGCAAGAGGTTGCGGAAGTTCTTTCTGCAGCCAGAAAGCCGGGCAACGATAGACGACGCCATGAAATGGCGCCGCTTTTGTCTATGGTCGCAGACACGCCGGCCTTCCCCTTTAGGTTGTCCGTGAAAGCGGTGTTAGAGTACCTGCTCTCCCTTTCCGCTCGGGTCTCGCTTACCTCTATTAAGGTGCACCCTGTGCCATTTCAGCTTATCACCTCCGGTGGGACAGCACACAGTAGCACAATTAGATGCCTGTCGAGAATTCTTGAAAGGGTATTACATCTTAGGCCACCCATTAAGGACCCAGTGTCTCCATGGGATTTGTTTTGTCCTGGAGCAACTCACGCCCCCTTTGAACCTGGCCAAAGATTATAGCTAATGCTTGTCGTGGAAAACGTTGTTTTTGGTTGCTGTTACGTCAGCGAGAAGAGTTTCTGAGCTTCATGCTCTCATGTGCAAAGAGCCTTATTTAATTTTCCACTGGGACAGAGTATCCCTGAGGACGAATCCTAAATTCTTGCCTAAGGTGGTTTCCACACTCACTCTCAATCAGGATATTGACCTGCCGGTCTACTTCCCTAATTATTCTAATAGAGGAGAGGCGCTGCTCCACACCCTGGATGTTCACCGCAGCTTAAGGTACTACCTGAGCAGAACTAAGCAGCTTCATAAATCGGAGCAACTTTTCATTTCCTTTTCTGAAAGGATGATGGGCCAACCAGTATCCAAACAGTCCCTGTCTCGCTGGCTTGTCCAATGCATCTCATACTGTTATGATATCAAACAAAAGCCCCTTCCGGGATCAGTCTGGGGCCATTCCACTAGGGGAGTGGCCACCTCCTTTGCAGCACTTCGAAACGTCTCCATTTCTGCCATTTGTGCTGCAGCCACTTGGAGCTCTGTACATACCTTTATCAGGCATTATAGCCTGGACATCGCTTTCACGGCGAAGAGCCGGCTTCGGCCTGGCTGTGCTACAGGGTCTCCTGTCCTAGATTCAGGACATGGAATGAACTTTCTAGTTTCCTCCTCCCAGAGTGTTTGCAAGTGCTACTGCTTGGAAATCAGTCCTAATGGTGTAACCTGCTGCGAGAGCTGTGTCTCGAAGTAAGATAGTACAGTTACGTAAGAACTTACCGTAACAGTAGATCTTCGAGAACAGCTCTTGCAGCAGGTACCTTCCCGCCCACCTTCCCCCTTGGAGGAGGCATGGCTTCAGCTTTTTCTAACAGGGATTTATTCCCTTTTATCTTCTGACGTTGGATCCTCAGTCTCCCATTTCGAGGTCAGCCTGCGGCCGGAAGTCTCCGGCGGGAGAACTGGGGAATCTGGCGGGACCGCCCCCTTATGTACTACGCCTGACATCGGAGGCGGGACCGATGTCGGGGGCGGTCCCCGCTGAAGATAGCTAGCTAGAATTTTTCTGTGGGGTCCTGACGCCTGCCGGCTTCAGTCCTAATGGTGTAACCTGCTGCAAGAGCTGTTCTCGAATATCTACTGTTACGGTAAGTTCTTACGTAACTGTACTTTTCTTATTAATTATAATTTTTTCATTTTGACCCCAAATTTTCAAGAAAGTAATTTTATGACTTCCCTTATAAACATGACATGTGGCATTAATACTGTATTGTCCAAAATATAATTTTGCACTGCAAATGCAAAAACGCATCTCACCTAGGATTTCAAAAATGACACCTGGCACGTTTATGAGGTGGTGTATGGCTATGTGGAAAGTTTGGAGTTAAAATATTGAAAATTAGTGAAGCTATGAGTGAATATTGAAATAGTGCAACATTCACTGATAACCTGGGCATTTCACCATATTTGTACACCAAATTTTCAGCATAGCCTTCTTATTACTCCACCTTATGAATCCAGGAGGTGAACATTTTTAAATCCTTGCTTAAATGCCATTCTGTGCCACAGGCGTGAAAACACATTTTGGCCAGGATATGAAAAATGAGAGCTTTTATGTTCATGAGGTGGTGTGAAAAAAATGGCTATGTTAAAATTTGTGGTCAAAATATAGAACATTACCAAAATTATGGGCATGCATAGACAAATTTCATGTATGCTTGTAACATTGTCACTTTTAGATATTTTAACCCCAAATTTTCAGCATAGCCTTTTTATAACCCCACCTCACGAACAAGCATGGTGAAGTTTCTCAAAACCCACCAGAAAGATGATTTCACAAAGTGACCATGAAATCCCCTTTTGGGCCAGCTTTGCATAGTTCCACTACCATTGGTCATGAGGTGATGCCCAAAAAGGCCATGTTGAAAATGTCATATAAAAATATGCAAAAATGACAAAGTTATGAATAAAAGTTCAAATCCCATTGAAATACATTAAACAACACTTACCTTTTTTTTCATATTGTAGTCGCTGGTTCCAGCAGCAAGAAGTGTCTTCGGTCACAGAGTGGATCTATGCTTTGGGACATGTTCAGGTGAGAAAGGGTATGTAGGTGGTGTGGGGGTGTGTGTGGGTGGTGTGGGTGTGTGGGCTGGTGGGTGCAGAGTGGGAGGATGGGGTGGGGTGGGTAGGGGTTGTGTGGGAGGTCAGATTAGTGGGGGACCATTTCTTTGTTACAGGTTTAAATAAATCATTGACTGATTTTTTTTTATTATTACTTACAGCTGACATTTAAACACTGGGGTTTGGGCACTCCAATGTCAGGCCACTCTTTCGAGGGGAGGGGGGTCCAGAGAATCGGTACTGGGGGTGAGCACTTTGGTTGGCGTATACAGAAAAAAAAAACTGGAGGGGAGGGGGAGAAAGAAAAGGTACTGGGCTGGCACCCAGTACACTTTTTCATAAAATAAAAATAAATAAACATTGGGAAGGGAAGGCAAGTGACCTAGAGGTTGGGGGGGGAGTGGTACTGGGGATGGACACCTCAGTCTGCTTAACAAATATAATAGATAGATAGATAGATAGATAGATAGATAGATAGATAGATAGATAGATAGAAAGGCAGATAGACTCAGATACAGAAACAACAGCATCTAATAGTTTTCTGATAATTGGGTCACTTTTTTCCTATAGGAAAAGCCAGTTGTAATTTGCAGTTATAACCAGCTGGTTATATTGGCAACATAGAAACATGGAATTTGACGGCAGATAAGGACCGCTTGGCCCACCTAGTCTGCCCATTTTCCTACCTAACAGATAAGCTGCAGATCCTAGTTAACCAACAGCTTACTTCCTCCTACCCCCCACTAGGACTGCCTTATGCCTGTCCCATGCATTCTTGAAGTCCCCCACTGTTCTTGACTCCATGGCCTCCTCAGGGAGGCTGTTCCATGCATCCGCAACCCTTTCAGTGAAAAAATACTTCCTCACATTACCTCTGAGCTGTCCCCCCTCTATCTTCACATTGTGCCCCTTTGTTCTTGCACATCTCTTTTTCTGGAAGATGCTACCCTCTTGGACTTTGTTAATTCCCTTGAGGTACTTGAAAGTTTCTATCATGTCCCCTCTCTCCCTTCTTTCCTCAAGGGTATACATATTAAGCTCCTTTAGTCTTTCTTCATATGTCTTCTGGTGCAGACCCTGCACCATTTTGTTGCCCTCTCTGGACAGCCTCCACTCTGTCTATGCCTTTGGAGATGGGGTCTCCAGAACTGTACACAGTACTCAGATGGGGTCTCACCAACTGTCTGTACAGAGGGATAACAACTTCCTGTTTTCTACTATTGTTGCCTCTTCCTATGCATCCCAGTATCCCCCCAGCCTTCCTTACTGCCTTCTCACATTGCTTGCCCACCTTTAGGTCATCTGATATAATTACCCCCAGGTCCCTTTCTATTTTTACTGTTGTCAGTATCTCACCCCCCATTGTGTACGCTTCTCCTGGGTTTTTGTTTCCCATGTGCATTACCTTGCACTTCTTTGCATTGAATCTGAGCTGCCATACATTTGACCATTCCTCCAACCTTGCCAAGTCCCTTCTCATCCTTTCCACTCCATCTTGTGTATCAACCCTGTTGCAGATCTTTGTGTCATCTGCAAAGAGACATACTTTTCCTTCCAGTTCCTCTGCAATGTCACTTATAAAGACATTAAAAAGGACTGGTCCCAGTACTGAACCCTGCGGTGCCCCACTAGTAACCCTCCTTTCTTCACTGTGTACTCCCTTTGCTACTACCCTTTGTGTCCTGTTGTCTATCCAATTTTTTATCCAGGCTACCACCTTGGGACCTACTCCAAGGCTGGTTATCTTGTGTATTAATCTTTTGTGTGGGACTGTATCAAATGCCTTGCTAAAATCTAGGTAGGCCATGTCCACAGCTCCTCCCTGGTCTACTACTTTGGTCACCCAGTCAAAGAAATCTATTAGATTCTTCTGACACAACCTTCCCAATGTGAATCCATGCTGCCTTGGGTCCTGTGCCCCACTGGTCTCTAGGTACTCAACAATTCTTTCCTTCAGAAGTGATTCCATCATTTTCCCTACCACTGAGGTCAAACTAACTGGTCTGTAGTTTCCTGCCTCTGTCCTACTCCCACTTTTGTCAAGAGGAATCACATCTGCCCTCCTCCAGTCCTCGGGTACCACGCCATCCTCCCATGATTTGTTAAAGAGAGTAGTCAGCGGTGTCACTAGTTCTACCCTTAGCTCTTTTAGAATTCTTGGGTGAATCCTATCAGGCCCCATTGCTTTGTCCACCTTCAATTTTATTAGTTCTTCAGAACCCTTTCTTCTGTAAATGGACTGGTATCGACTTCGCCTTAGAGTGTTTCTCTTGTTTGGTTTAGGTAACTCCCTCCTCTTCCTTTGTGAATACTGAGCAGAAATATTTGTTCAGTATCCCTGCTTTTTCACTGTCACCCTCTACCCACATTCCCTCCCCTTTATTAAGCTTCACTACCCCTCCTTTGGTCTTTCTGTGCTCCCTAATGTACCTATAAAAGGTCTTATCCCCCTTCTTAATAGTATTGGCTATCCTTTCCTCGGTTTGGGCCTTTGCTATACTGACTGCCTTCCCAGCCTCTTTCAGCTTTAACTGATAAAGTTCTCTGTCCTGCTCCTTCTGTGTTTCCTTATATTTCCTGAATGCTGTCCTTTTCTCCTTAACCTTCCCTGCCACCTCTTTTGAGAACCATAGTGTTTTTTTCTTCAATGTGTTTTATTGATTTGCTTTACACAAAGGCTTGTTGCCTCTGTGATGGCTGTTTTGATCACTCTCCATGGTTCCTCCACCTCTCCTTCTTGCCTGTTTGCTAGTACTTTTCTGAGGCACTCTCTCATTTTCCCAAAGTCAGCCCTCCTAAAGTCCAGTATTCTTGCTTTTGTATGGCTTGATTGTATGGCTGTGTTTATCGTGAACCACACTGTTTGGTGGTCACTTGTTCCTAGATGGCTACCCACTTCTAAATCTGAGATCCTTTCTCCTTCCCCATTTAATAGTATCGGGTCTAAGATTGCTCCCTCCCGAGTGGGTTCCAATACTAGCTCTGAGGCATGCTCCCTGTAGGGCATCAAGAATGACCCTGCTCTTGGATGTGCCTGCAGCAAAGGTGCTCCAGTTAACATCTGGCATATTCAGGTCCCCCATCAACAATATCTCCCCTTTTTCTGCCATTCTAAGAAAGCCTTCTATCATTTCCTTGTCCATTCCCTCCCCGAGATGGGGGTCTGTATACAACCCCCATGCGGATTGTGGTGCCATTTCCTGTCTCCAGGGTGACCCAAAGTGCCTCATCTGCTCCCTGTTTACTCTTTAGTTCTGTTGCTTTGATCCCTTCCTTTACATGAGAGCTACTCCTCCTCCTCTTTACCCTCCTCTGTCCCTCCTGTAGATTGTGTATCCTGGTATGTTGACATCCCAGTCATGGTTCTCTGTGTACCATGTTTCTGTGACTGTCCCAATATCCAGGCAACCCTTTTCCATCAAGGCCACTAGTTCAGGGAGCTTGTTACACAGACTATGGGCATTGGTACTCAACACGCTCCACTTTTTGATAGCCTTACCCCTTTTAGCCCCATTTCTGTCCTTACTGCCTTTGTCTTTTTTTACATTTAAATATGTTCTGCTCCCTAATAACTTCTGTACCTTGGTGTTTACCTCACTAATCACCATGTTTTGTGGGGGATGCTCGGTTTCCTGCTCCTTTTCAGTGCCTCCCCTTGGCTGGTTTAAATGCTTGCCAATGAAGCATTTAAACCTCTCACCTAGGATCCTGGTTCCCCGGACAGATGCAGACCATCACACCAGTATAGGTCTGCATCCCTCCAGTGCTCCCAGTCCCCAATGAAGCCAAAACCTGAGCTCCACACCAGTTTTCAACCACTTATTGAATTCCTGGTGAGAATTGCCCTAGCATCTCCCTTGCCATAGACAGACAGCACCTCTGGGTTACACAGACATGCTACTTGTCTAAGGCCCCTCCCAACTCTACAAACTCCTCTTGCACTGCTCTGATCCCATTCCTAGCCAGGTAATTTGTCCCTAGGTGGACAATGACATCCAGCCTCCCTCTGCAGCTCCTCCCATGATCCTGAGGATTAGCTTCCTGTTCCTCCAAGCCGTGGCACCAGGAAGGCACCTTATCTCCTCTCCTTCCTCCCATTTCTACCCCCCATGATTGAGTCCCCCACCAGGAGTTGTTTTCTTCCCCTGTGGGGTCCCATGCCACCCTCCTGTGGGTCTCCTTTGTGAAGGTTCCCAGCAACCCCCTTGGTCTCCACTGCAGGTGCCTCCATAGAGGAACCACTATCCACCAGAAGAGCGAATGAATTGTGGAGAGGTACAGCTGTAGGGATGCAGCTCTGTTCCACCACCCTCTCCCTCCTTGAGCCCACCTTGGTCCAGCCTCTCCTCTTTCTTGGCAACCTCTGAGGTAGTGGCATTGGCCCTGGTGGTCCCTGGGTGGGAGAGGAGGTTTCACGAATCCTAGCCAGGTCAGCCTGGAGATGAGCAACCTCCTCTCTCAGACCAGAGAGGTGCCTGCAAATAGGGCAGCATTGTAGCCTCCAGAATGTCTCCCGGAACACTGCTGCCCCACAGCCATTGCACTGCACCACTCCTATCATTTCTTATTTTGTGTCCTCTCTACTGTTTCTCTGGATACTTATTCTCTCCTCTCCTTACAACTCTCACCCTTCCTGTTCTGGGACAGCAACTTTCTATCTTCTTCAGTAGCCTGCTTCTTCCTTGCTCAATATCAGACCACCAGCAGCTGGGGGGAGTGAGCTACTTTTTGCTTTAGGGTTGACAAACCAATGTTTCTCTATGATCCTTTCCTTCCTACTGTCAAACAGGAAGTTCCTGTTGACAGTCAAATCCAGTGGCTATAAAAGTAGAACTGGCTTTGGGTGGGATGGAAGGCAATTAGTAAGAAAAAAGGCTAGCAACAGGAAGTTGTAATTTGACTCACCTGCTTTTATAGTGTCTAAACCAGACCCCCAGCTAATCTCTCTTTCATCCTACTGGTTTAGCAAAGTCAGCTGATACAGTACCCTTCCCTGCACAGACCACACACTGACTTTCTTTCTTTTCTTTCTTTTTTTAACCCTAAATAAGACCCCTTCTACTTCTAATAAAGTTATCTGTCTACTTAATCTTAACAGACACTGACTCCTGCTGAAATATACGTTTTAAATTAATAAGAAAATGTAGCTTCTTTTAGTTAGCTGCTTTCTGTTCTACAAGCAAGGCTAGCAACAGCTAGCACAAACACGTGCTGCTTTTCCAATAAGAAAACCACAAGCCACACAGCAGCTTGGGCCAGACTGTCTTTCAATACAGCCCTGAGAAAAAAATAAATCACCTACCAGTTCTCCCCTTTTGTGCCTGGCACAGCACTTCCTGGACAACTAGACTTTTCACAAAATCAGCAGGTACATTTTAAAAAAACTAACTTTCTGCCATACATTACTCACATTACACTCCTGCACCTCCATAGAAAAGCACCTACTTTATATAATTGCTCTGGGGAAAAAACACGACCTTAGCAGTTATATAAAATAAAACACGGGGTGGTGTGTAAATCTTGGATTTTACACACACCCTTGGTGCTGGATGCTTAGATAAACCCCTTGAACTTTGCCCTTGGGGTTTATGTAGCATTTAACATCTTGGGTGTGTGGCACATTCTTGTTACAGGCGCCACCCCGTGTATTATTATATGTACAGTCCATGCCACTTATACCAGGCTGATCTGTGAAAATCTGTTTTACCTGGTGTAGTGGGTGGATTATCTAAGCAAAAACAAGTGAAAGTCCTACTTTGTTAGTGTGTTGAGTGTTCATGTACACAGGGCTCCAGATAAGAATTTTTGGGGATGAGTACTGTACTCCTCCTTGTGAAAGTGAGGTGAATAAAAATCAAATTCAGATGTGTACAAATATCTGGACAGAGTGGAGTGAGGAGTACATTTTTAAAAGTATGTAGTTTTTTCCTAGGTAAGAATTGATCAGGTGCCAACTATGCTCCAGACAAAGTCTTATGTAGCAAAGCACAGAGGCACCTGGTCTAACAGAGACCCCTTGCTTTGTAGTAGAGTATTCCAGGTATTGGCTATTTGTGGCAATAAATTCCTATTTTCTTCAAACAATTGTGTCCTGGATTTCACTGGAGCTACAAAGTTCCTGGCTCTGGTGTGCGAGTACATTCTGTTTGCTTTATGCTCCAGATAATGTTGGGAGGTAGTAGTTTACTCACCAGTTTTAAAACATAGGGCCCTATGCAGTAATGGGCATAGTTAATGCACAGTGCCTAGCCACTCCACACCCATTACACCCTGCGTGGGATGCATGAACTGGGCGTGCTGCACCTACGCACCTGATCCCCTGGCCGCATGGAGAGCAACGCACCGGGGCCAGGCAGGGGTGTGTGCCAGCACTACTTGCCATGCAATAAGGGTGCATAGTGCTTTCAACGTGGGCGGCTCTTGTGCAGGTTATGGCAGGGGTGGACCCCGCCATAACTGCTCTGTGCGGTCACAACATACTCACACTCTCCTGGACTGGGAGAAGATACCTAGTCCAATGAATGCTGCACCCAAGCACCCATCCATTGTGCCTGCCCACCCACCCCAGCACACTCCCATGGCCATCCCTGATACTGTGCCCCTCCACACCACCGGCCCATGAATGCAAGCCGCCCCACACCCATGCCCTGTCCATGCCCACAAAGTCCCCAACAGCCAGTTCTATGTGCACCTTACCCTGGTGTTCATAACATACCCACACCACACTGGTCACTGTCCACATGCACCTTGGGCCAGGTATGGCTGGACACCCCCTGTTGATGTATGGCCCCCATCACTCGAGCTGGGCACAGACCAGCCATCCCAGCATAACCCCCAGCCCCCGATCACATCTCTCCTGACCCTTGCTGGTGTACAGTTCCCCCCAACCCCCATGGCACTGACAACCCACACCCTGTACCTGCACAGTCAGTGCTGCGACCTGGATGGCTGGCGACACAGCCCTCCGCACACCTCCTCTGCCACCAGCCATTCAAGCGATGATGGGAATGCACCTGTATAAATAGGGGTTGCATTTCTGGTGTCACCTGGATGTCCAGTGGCTGAGGAGGTGTGCAGAGGGCTGTGCTGCTGGCTTTCTTGGCCACAGCACCAACTTTGAAGGTGGGAGTGGGAGTTGTCAGTGCTGTGGAGGTGGAGACACCAGTTAATGGATGCTGCTGAGGGAGGGGGGCTAGGTGGGGTCCAGGCACCACTGGGTGAGGGGAAGAGTGTACCATCTCAGGGACTGGGCATACAGTGGGAGGGGTTTCCTGGCAATGGCAGGGTCAGGGCTGCTATGTATGGGAGTGGGGTTGTGGGGGTGTGCATTGTGACTACTGGGCCGGGGCTGCCATGTGTTGGGGGGCAAGGCCATATATTCCACACCACAGACCAGGGGCACTGCAGTGTGATGGGTGGGGCCAGAGGGGCTATCACCAGTCATCCCCACATGGGATTATGCTGTGTGGGTCTGGGCACCTGCAGTAAGCATTCATGCACCCAAACCCATGCTGTAACATGTGAGGAATACGCAGTGGGACCCATGCTGGAAATCCAATTGGATGCCTGGCTGGGTCCACGACTCCACCCACAACATGGTGCTGTGCGCCGTGGGGGGTGGTACCATGGAGAGGTGGTGGCTGTTGGTGAATAATGGCCGGTGCACACCTGTCCGAAAGTGCGGAGCAACTTGGATGGGATACACACCTCTGGAGTGTATTTCCTGCCCATTCATGAATAATGCCCATAGTGAGTAAAACAAAATTGGGATGTATGTGAGTGCTGTAAATCTTGAAGAAAAAACAGCTCCTTTTGAATTACAGATTATGTTATGGATCACTATTCTATGGAGTATGGTGCATTTAGAAATGTTGGGTGAATATAGGTACTCATTAAAAAACATTTTCTGTGTTTCCTAAAATGAGGTGGGTAAAATAAGTCAGTACTCATGTTATCTGGAGCCCTGCATGTACAGTTCCCAAGCATTTTCAACTTATCTAGTGCCTTCCAATTTGGCATATGACTTTCTTTTTGATCCATTTCATGGCAAAGTGTGACCAGGGTAGCACAGATGCTGGATGGACATCACTAAATATTACAGCGACTTCCTCATAGTTTTCATCCGTGTTTGTGGTCTCCTCACCCAGCTACTCTGATTGGTCCATCTGTATGGCATGCTGATGTTGTCACCATCTGGTTCAGCTGTAACTTACCGGACACTGATCTGCACTGACCTGCTTAAATAGCCCAGTAAGTACAGTGCTTCACACATTTTTGATGGCGCTAATCACCTGAAACTGCACGAAATAGATGGCCACTATAGAATGTTATATACGGTAGTTTTTTTACCACATTCACAATACAGATGGAAAATGGAAAACACTTTTTGCCCATTAAAGTCAACTGACTATTAAAACCAAGGACGGTATAAGTGGTGTTGACTGTATCACAGCTGAAGATGAAGAATATGTATGATTTACTTCTTTCCTGATTAAGTATTGCCTAGGACATCATATCATTCAACTCATAACAACTCCAGCACTACATTATCAAAAATGCACTGCAACACAGAATGAGTGATTAAAGAATGTGCGTAGAAATTCAAACAGACCTGAAAAACTATATGTAATATATTCCCAGTAGCTGCACTGATAAACATCCGACCACATTTAGACACCGCTTATCAAGCCTCCCCCTTGAGGATGAAATGCACCTGCTCCTGTGCGACCTTCATGCGCCATCTACTTCGCTATCTTGTCCTACTATTGCTGCTTCCATCAGGGAATGTGCACCCCAACCCTGGACCCACTCCCACTAGAATGTCTAAACAAAAAGGGCAACTCACTATCATCTCTTTAAACATCAACAGTCTCCTATCCAAGTTCTCTCAATTCCAGGCTTGGGTACAGGTGACTAACCCAGACATTATTGCACTCACGGAAACCTGGCTTTTCCCGAAGACCCTGGATGCATCTATCTCCCTCTACAGATACAACTCCTTCTGGCAAGAAAGAACCACTAAACATGGGGGAGGGTGCCAGGCCTATACCAAATCCGGAATAAAGGTGCAGGCCCTTGACTCCAGTCTACACACAAATGAGGTCCAAATCCTGAATCTCAAGCTAAGCATCAGTCAACAGAACAAAGTACTGCTGCTCACTACAGTATATATACCACCTGGGCACCAAACTGCCAGACTAAACCTAGTCACTGACAACCAGCATCAGTTAGGTACTCATTGGGAGAAGATACTTGTAGATGACTTTAACATAAACTGGCACTCCCTGAAGGAGACTAAAGCCAGGTATCTAATATTCAGCCTGTTCTTAACCCAGATGGTAACCGATGACACCCGGATTAACTACAAAACAGGAAGCAGCTCCTGTACAGACTGGCTCCTGTCCACACATCCGGAGCATATATCAGATGTCACCATCCTGCCTGATAGCCTCAGTGATCACTCCCCAGTGAAGTACACCTGGACAAACAACTTCACCAAGGTCCTACTTAAGGTGTCCAAAAATCACCTGAGGTCGGGGCTACTTGACCATTTCAAGCAGTACCTATCACAACTGGACTGGTCTCCTTTAGCAGGAGATATTGATGGTAACGAGGCCTTGAACTATTTCACAATGATCTTCAACCATGCCTGTGATATTTTTGCGCCATACAAACAAAGAAAATCAGGGGTACCTCCAATCCATGGCTCACTAACTCCCTGATTTGTTTAAAGTGATTCAGTAATCTTATTCATTACCTGTTGTAGGGGTCCTGTGAGACGCAGTGATCATATCTGTGTCCAATCGCAGCATTTTGGAGCCGCAAAGTTAATCCAGCAATTAGTTTGACATGTTTTTATCGACCACGATTAAACCAAGCTTTTTTTTCTGTGCTCCGAGTTTTCGCATGCACAGCTGAGCATGCGTATGGTGTAGAGCTAGGGACAGCAAGCTTTCCCTCCTCAGGATTTTGCGGTCCTAGCACACCTCCTGCCACATTTCCATTTTCAAGCTGTGAAATACAGCATTTGCTATGTTTTTGTGAGGCTTTCATTAAAGGCTGTCCTGTATTGCCTCTGGTTTATGTATGTAGGCATTTCTATATAAAATTATTTTGTTTGGAAGCTGCATCATTCTTTGCCTGACAAGGTGATAGCTTCACAGCATATCTGTTGGAAAAACTGACATATATTGCGATATTTAGCACAACTTCACTTTATGTGCTGCATTTGTATTTCCAAGCTGTTGAATACAGTGTTTTCAATGTGGTTTGTGATGCGCTCCTGACTGTAAATAAAAGGTTGTCTGGTGTTGCCATGGCTTTAGAGTTTTATGCATTTTGAATTAAAATAATTGCGCTCGGCAGCTGTAGCATTGTTTGCCTGACAAGGTGATAGCTTCACAGCATATCTGTGCCAAATAATTGACATCTACTGCTGGGGGCTGTTAATGTGGTTAGACAAAGTCTTTTTATTGAGTACATTATATAATGTATAGCCACACATGCTGTCAGCTGCAGAGAGGCTTTAGTGTTGAGGAATAGATATATTTTGTATGATAAGCCTAATGTGCTGTAGTGTTCCTTTCTGTTGTGACTCATTTTAAAACATGCTGTCTGCCTTTTTATGTCTTACAGTGTTCTGATATATGTGTTGTTTTTGTTTTGTAGCCTTATTTAATTATTGATATATAGGAACATTTTTGAGCTGTTTAATACCGAGTTTAATGACACCCACTGCAATCTACTTCATACATATGGCTTTGTTTTTGGTAGGTTGCAAATCAATAGTTTCTGCATTACAGTAAGGTGGTATTTACTGTAGAAGTGACTTACTTTTACTTGTATTATGTCCTATCAGTATACTACAGATTGAATAGTATTGTGTACTTGTATGTTTGGTATTGCATAGTTCAATATGGTGAATTACTGTGTTGTTGGTGTATGTAGTAACAGGCTGTCAGGTGACAACTCGCTGACTGAGTTTCCTAAGCGTGATAAGTCACCTGGACACTTCAAAAAATTGGTTTCTTTTGTGCTGCTTGATTGTAAGTGGGAATGGCAGACTGCAGCCTCACCCACTATTTGTTCCGCACATTTTGAGGACAAGTGTTTCACAAATGGAATGCAATTCCGCTTAAAATTCTGTAAGTCCCTTAAGCTAACAAAAGATGCAGTGCCTGCATTATGTCCTGTTCTACCACAGAAGTTATTGCAGACTGATAATTCTTACAAGAGGCCTATTTCTGAAGGCAATGCCATAGATCCTGCAAGGAAACGAAGAAGCCGGGCAAAGGATAAATTAACAGTGTTCAGGGTAACTTACACATTTAATCATATTCTGTTTTGCCACATCGTGTACTCAGTAGGCAGTCACTGTTATCATCACTGACCCTTACAATGATTAAACCATTGCTTAACTAATATGTGAATAGGTAGTGGCAACAGCATACTGAATGCTGGGTTGCATAGGGAGATGTTTCTGCAGTAGGAAGAGAGAGGGGACATAGTAATTCTATACACAGATATGATTATGCTACACCTACAGTACGACTTTCAGTTCATGAGAGATTATACCTTACAAACAATGCATACATGTTTGAAATACTGCAGCGGAGGGTAGCAAGGGTGTTCAGGGGATTAGAACATTTGCCATATGAGGGTAGATCAGGAGACCTGGGCATGTACTTTCTGTAGCACAGGAGGGAAAGGGGAGAAATTACATGTATCTCTCCCTCTATATTGTGGGTTGGAAATCATCATGAAACCCTGGGCTCCACCAGGGGCCAGCAGACACTGAGATGCATCCCCTCGCATACCCAGAAGAAGGTGAGCTGTCAGTGGATGCTCCCTCCTTCTCCCCCCAGCCGGCCCTCCAGTGGCCCGAGGCTGTTCCTGAACCTGCGTTGCCGGAGTCGCAGGTGGAAATCCAACCATTGCGCAGATGTGCCACCAAATAAATTTTGTTAATAGCTTTGTAATGTTGCAAACAGTATGAATTCTTTTATGGCATTAATAATTCTGTGTTATGTCATATCATTAATAATAATTACTTATCTAATACTATTTTTTACTTCTAAAATTTCAGTTCAGATGCTCGATGATCATGCAGCTGAATGAAGTATGTAGCACAGTGAAAACACGCCACCATACGACTGCAACGATGATCAGAAAGTCTCAACGGACACTCGTCTCAGTGAGATGATGGTTGGTATACAGTCTTTGTTCTGTATGTTGTGTAATTGTTATAAATTGTGACTTGTGTTGATGCAGTGGAGGGTGATGTGCTTTATGCTACAAAGGCGTCTATGCCTGCAATCAGGTTAGACAGTGTTCATGGGACAACTGTGGAATGAGACAGATGAGATTGATGAAATGTGTATATAGTGCATGGTGGAATGTGGTTGTGTATGGAAAGTCATACACCGGAAAAAGTAATTCTGCTTCAGTAGTGACATCATCAATAATGTTGAATGACTTTTCATTCTATGTTACTGAGGACATCACAGTGCAGTCACCCCCACCACTGCTGTTCATATGAGGTGGCTGTTGGTGACTGTTGCGTGCCACCTGGCAGGTGTGTGGAACAGACCAGGAGTGTGTGTCTCCAGCGAGAAATGATGGTCAAAAACCAGAAGTGATCCTGTATTTTGAGTCACCTTACACTAACTGGAACAGTGCATGGCCTCCGAAACAACTCTTCAAATGTTCCCTCTCATATTTTCTATGATGGCAGAGGGACCTCTGGAGCTACCCTGTCGAGGTCATCAGCCACCACAGAAAACACTTGGGTGAAGAATTGCTTTGTTGTGTATAGGCTGCAATACACTATCCTATATGTAGCTGTCCTTAGGGTAGTAAAAACTGCTGCCCTTTATCCTGGCCTTGTTACATGATGGTGAATCGTTAGTTATTGCCGTTGATGTTGAATGGGTAAAGGTGAGGCCATAGGTACAGTGCCCTCCATGACACTAGTATGTGGTGTGTGACATCATTCAATCATTATTAAAAATGTGACATAGAATAAAAAAGTATTTGACGTCACTGTGTCCCTGACGATTGAGGCACTGGAAGCCTTACCTAGCCATACGACAGCTATCTGTCTTCATGAATGATCTTGGTTCATCATTGTGCATTCTACATTTGGTATATGCTGAGTGGGTGAGTGGGTGGGTGAGTGACAGCATGATGAAGCAATGGCTATCATTTCACAGTATTGTGTGTTCTCGCCTGACCATGCCTAAAGCTCTGAGATGCTCGCTCCTCTTGGTCCCTGGCTGTCCAACTATTACCTGGCCTCTCAGACACCCCGTTCTCAGTCTCCCCAGCTGGGATCACCAGATAGATCTTCCTGATGCTCTATCTAGAATCCAGCTAGGTGACCAGACATGGAGGACAGTGGAGGAGACAAGAGCAGAGCCTGATATTAGGAATGGTTGGCCAAGCCAACGGACCATCCTTTGTCTGTCAGGTGGCAGAGGGTATTTTTACCTGATGTGGTACACCCTCTCCCCTGCCTACCCAGGAGATACTGAGCATGCAATGATGCCAGGGACATCCATCGCATCTCTGCATCCCCACTAACAAAGCCCTAAGCATTGCAGTTGTACCACTTTCCATGGGGTGGCCACTGTGGTGACACGCAACCCCCTGGACCCCACCCCCCCGAGAGAGGAGAGACACCCTCCAGTCTCTGTCCCCCATCAACCCCAGGCTCACCGGGCTCATTCCTGAACACGGGTCGCCGCTGTGCTGCAATGTGTAGCATCCAGCACCTGAATCCTCAGCACCACCGGGCCAGCTTTCATTTATTTTCTGATCAGTTGGTGTTCAGAATCCTAACATATCCTTTTCATGGTACCATGTTACTGTCATGTATGTGTTCCTTAACATTCAGTTATCAGTAATAACCCTCTGTGAACCCAGATATCTAGCCATGGTGCAGAGACTTATCAATCACAGAGACTGAGACCAAGATCTGGGGATCAAATGGTACTGTGTGACAAAATAAAGATTAATGATGGTAAATTTTTTTTGCATTA
Source organism: Neoceratodus forsteri (assembly GCA_016271365.2). Classification (NCBI taxonomy): domain Eukaryota; kingdom Metazoa; phylum Chordata; order Ceratodontiformes; family Ceratodontidae; genus Neoceratodus; species Neoceratodus forsteri. The sequence goes on along the minus strand of CM028129.1, from coordinate 1,393,781,605 downwards.
CTTTAATTACTTCCATGAAGTGATGCTGGCTTCTATGAGTAATATAATGTCTCCTGCATCATTGCGCCATATGAAAAGCTCTGTTATCATACTGTATATATTGGCCTCAATATGTTGTATTTGTTTATTAATCCAATAACACCAGTAACAGTTTGTTGAAGTAATAATGTATCTATTCCTCTTTCTTTACTACTGTTGTTACTGCTGTGAAGGTGGTTTTATTCTATATTATTTTTGGTTTATGTCACTATGTTCTCTCTTTTTCCCTAATCACCAATTTTTGTCTCCCAATAGCCATCCAGCATTGACTGGGAAAGGACTTCCACATGTGGTGTTCTGTGGATCAGATGGAGGAGAGAGGTGACTTCCTGTGGTGTTAAGTGCACAAGTAGGGGTGGTGCTGGATGTGGCAGCAGTCACAGCGACTATGCCCAGGTACAGACAAGACTGGAACCTAAACATATTTGGGTATACCACATGCAGAAAAGATAGGGTGGAGCGAAAAGGAAGAGGTAGCTTTTCTCCTAATGATAGTTTAGGGATAAGCAAGGTGTAGGAAGCATGAGACCAGATGGCTTCGTAGTATGTTACTATGCTTATTCCTTATCAATTCTTTACTTCAAATGTGGTGGATGGTGAAATCGACATAGAGTATTAATTTCAGGTGTTTTAATATATGTGTTGTTCCCATAGCATGCCAATATGAGTTGAAGAGCAGCGCCATGAAGAGAAGAACGTTATAGTATTTAAATCATGCTTGCATGAATGATTTCAAACATGTCCAATTTGTGGCGGTAACGCAGTAGTGGATTACTCTACGGACAATGTACACCATCAGCTGGAACATTACTGATTGTTTCAGTTAACTGTACTGACTGTGGTCATCAACGCATCTGGCGAAACCAGCCTTAGTCAAGTTCTACACCTCCGTTAAACCTCTTATTGTCTGGAGTCATTTTGACTTCTGGTTGTCCTGTCTTGAAGGAACTTAGAATTTTTAATTTTTTGAATATTGCGTGCATATCTAGGAACACGTTTGACAGTCACCAAAGGGATGTCCTACCACCTGCAATAGAAACATTCTGGAAAGAACATCAAAGCAAGATAGTCAAAGAACTTTGTATGATGGATGGTGGATTAATGCTTGGTGGTGATGGCCGTTGCGACAGTCCAGGACATTGTGCAAAGTTTGGTTCACATAGCATGCTTGAGCAAAGAATTGGAAAAATAGTTACAGTACAATTGGTGCAGGTTAGTGAAATACAAGGATAGCATGTCATATTTGCAAAGTTTAAAGCTGTATTATAAAAATGTGATCAGAATTACTGCAATTGAAATAATACTTATTATAACAAGGGTCTCGGAAATGATACAATCTGATTGGCTGTTAGGATTCCGACAACCTTACATTTATCCATGTTACACTGTCAGAGACAGACAGGTATCCGTGGCACATGCATTCCTTCTGTCAGCATTCCATCCTCAATGCCTGCTGAATGACTGGAATGATGCATTGTAATTCTGAACCAGTATTTTAAATCTGTTGCTGGAAGAACTGTGTTATTAACAACCTGACCATAAATAATGGAAACATTAAAAAAATATACTGTTAACAAGTTTCATAGTGAAGCTTCATCACAATGGCACATTCATTCTTCCAGTTGGCATTCCATCATACAGCACTGCTCGATGACTTGAATGTGGCACTGTGATTATGAACAATCATTCTTAAATAGTTCTTGTTACAACTACTTTTACTGCACCTCCATCATAACAACCAGAAAAAAAAAAACAATAAGGCATGACAGGGTATGCATTGTGGCTGGATAATGGCCTATGTCAGGCATGGCATGAGGCATGAGGCACTGCTGAGTGCTTTAACTTCAATCAAATGAGAAGTTCTGTTACCTCACCACAATGTACACCCTGGAGTCTTTTGCTGTGTTTCTGTATGAATTAAGAATAGTCATGATTGTTCATTTTTTCACTAGAGTAACGAGGTAAAAAAATTAATGTGGATGGAGTTGGAGGGTTTAAAGCGGATTCTGGAATTTTTGGTTACTAAAAGTGAACTGACAATTAGCTACATAGTGACGGACTGCCACAAACGAATAAATGCATGGCTATGAGACAATCCCTTAATGACAAGTGGCAAACATTATTATGATCTGTGGCACATAGCCAAAGGTATGGTAGTCTAAAATCTGGTGTATTCTAATACTAGCATTTTTTTTAAGTGGGCAGACTAATGTTGTATCTGTCTTTCAGCATAGTTCTATGGAAAAAGATTGAGGTATTAGGTGAACAAAAGGGGTGTGAAGCTATTAATCCTAGGAAGCGAACAGTAAATACCGTAATCACGTGTATTGGATCGCAGCCTTAACACCTGACTGTGACTGTGACATGCGTATAGCCAAAAGGGACTGCATGAAAAAACACATGCAAAACATCCACGAGGGTCACAGTGAGCTCATGCCAAAGTGCATGCATGGCTCGCTTGAGGGGCGCGAAGCAAAAAAGAAATGATTGCAGGCCAGTAAGTATTGCTGTATAGGGTCATTCAGACAAGTAACATCAAATTACTTTTGTTGTCTTTTCAAAAAAGGTTTTAGAAAAAGAGCTGCAAAGCTTTCTGGTTCTTGCATCCACTACATTGCTGTGTCATATTATTCTGTACATATCATTACGTCTCTTAATGACATGTGTTATAACTTGATTTGTATTTACATATTGGTGTACATTTAACAATGCAATCTATGACTGCAGGTGACAAAGGGACAGAAAAGTTGCTTGCAATTCTGGATAACAAGCAGCTGTTTGCTGATATATACAGATTGTCACCATACAACCAGACTTCATCTATGGAGGCATTCCAGAGCACAATAATAAACTTTGCGCCGTAGCACACTTCTTATTCATTTGATGGAATGCAGTGCCAGTGAGCCATTTTGACATCTGACTGAATATGTTATCCTACTGTTGCTAATTGTTAATTTATTATCTGTTATGTATATCAATTATTATATGGCTATAACAAATCCAGTCTTCTGCAATACCGTATGAAACTCCTGTAACCTCATTCATCAAAACAAATAACATGACCATTATAAATCCTTCAGTGTTCCACTGTTAAACTTTCATATCACTACACAAACAAAAAAAAACAAGTTGACCATTGTATAATTAAGAGCAATAAAGCATGACTAAGGGTTATGTTAATGATCTGTTATCACCCTCTAGGGTGTAATGTGGCACAAGGCATAGCATAGTGATACATGCCTCTGGAGGGTGATTAACTGACCATTAGCATAACCCATGGGCGTGCCTTATTGGTATTTTTTTAAAAATGTTTTTTAAATAGTGTTAAGCCTTGGTCAACATTTGATTATACTGTACATGTGCAGTATGTTAATCAAAGATTAACATAAGGATGATAGAATGTTTACAACCAATCAGGAAACTCTATTTATCAGACCATTTTTTATAATAGTAATAAACCATGACAGTGAGTGGGTATATGGACTGCCCCTCATGATCAAACAGCAGCAGGCATGGTAATTCAACCAATATACCCAATCACTGTCATGGTATATTGCTGAAATATGATTGTCTTCGGAGCTCGGAACCAAGTGCTGTGCCAGGGTTGGGGTGTATGTCGCCTGCTGCAAGGAGTAGTAAGTGAAAAGTTAAGTGATGAGAAAATATATGATAGCACCTGGCTGTGGGTGAGCACTACCTAGTAGACGCATTTGGGCAGTCAGCAGGAGGTGTGCGGAAGGTAAATAGTTGGAGGGTGGACCAAAGGTGGGCATAGGAGTAAAGAGAGGAGGAGGGGCTGAAAAGGTAGTGGGACCAGGTAGTGGCTGGAAGATACACAGTGGATGAGAGGATACAATGAGCAGGATGAGATAGCTCGGCGGGTTGAAAAGTGGCACAGGTATTATGGAAGGTAAACAGAAAGTGATAGAGGAGATTAGAAATACATTCTGGGCTGATTGCACCATAATTGCCAGTACACAGGAGGCAGTAACCTGATATTTTACCATACTAGGCAGGATATGATGGGGAACAGCAACACGAACCACTTGGGTGGCAACCATTGGCTGGGAGGGCAAGGTGGGTGGTGTGCATGGGAATGACTGTGGGCACCAATAGTGGTTGAGCAGGCCTTGGAGAATGGGCAGAAGATGATTTCATAGGATGGCTCTGGGAGTTTTAGTGGTAGTACCTGAGCGAGTGGTCAAGGAAGCAGTACCCAGAGGGCGGGTTGGGATCTTCCTTAGATGAGGAGGCGTCGCTAATATTCACAGAGATGAATCAGTGTTGATGCTGAAGTGGCATCACTTTAACACCTATATTTGTAGGACTGATAAGGGTAATAACAGTTTTCATTTCTGTTTGCCTAGGCTGTACCTGGCAGCACTGCCCTACAATGAAAATTTGGGGAGAAAACCACTACAGGATGAAGAAGGCAATGACAAACTTTCTGTTTATTTCACAAAGGCAAAGAAAGGAGAGCCATCTGTACGACCATGTAAAGCTGATGCAACCTATGGTAAGTTTTTCCATTATGTCTGCATGTAACACTTCTTCACACATGGTTACATGTGATAGCATGTCAGAATTGAGCATTCTTTGAATTCAGCAGAGTTATACTGCCATCTGCATACTGGTCAGCATGGTATGACTTTGGTTATGTCAAGTATTCCATCATCTAGTTCTGCGGAATGCCTTGCCTGATACACCTCAATGGTTAATTAAGTGATAAGGCATGACCAGTGGTCATGTTAATGCCATTTTAATCACCTTCTGAGGGTGTAATGTTGCAAGACGCATAGCTCAGTGACACATGCCCTTAAAGTGGGATTAAATAAATGAATAATGCCTAACAGAGTGTGTGTTATGCTGGGATGACATCACACCTCAGGTGATTGGGCCCGAGGCCACTGGCCAAGGGTGTCCAACACCCTAGAGTGGATGTTATACACCATAACACCCACCCACCCTGGCAGGCATTATTCCTATTATGTAATGGCTTGTTGTTTTATAATTATTTCTAAGACTATTTTGGTTACTGTGTAAAAATATTTTTGTTTGTTAGAGAAGTAAGAGATCATCCTCCTAATCATCCAAATTCTGCAAACAATCAGCAGGATGTTATGCCATGATAACATCCTTGCTGTGACAGCCAGCTGACCAATCAGAAGCCAGGATTCTTTCTTGCCATTGTATAATGACCAGTATGAAATGTGTCGAAAAAATGTAGAATTCTGATTTGCTGATAGCTACTTTCAGCAGGACCATTGTCCATGCACAATGCCACAGCTGAAACTATTATGTTTTCAGGTGGTGGATGCCCTAGATATCCCACCATAACACACCCCCTGTCATTCCTTATTGCTTCATTAACATAACCCCTGGAAGAGCCTTACTAAGCAATAAGGCACGTCAAGGGGTTGTGGTAATAGTTTGTTAATCACTCTCTAAGGGTGTAATGTGGCACTAGGCATAGCAGAGTGCTACATGGTCCAAGAGGGTGATTAACTGACCATGTTTGAAAGGCCACCAGCACCACAGTGACTTATGGTGAGGGACTTCTGTGCTCTATCCCAACACAAACTCCACCCCACCCCCCCATTGATAAATATATCATATTTTCAGTAGATACATGTTTGAGATGTAATATATGAGGTGTTGCTACAATCATTGATTTATTATTAATGTGATAAAGTTGTTTCTGTTCTCAGATCCACAGCTTATGCTCATGACATCCTGTCTGACATTAGTTCCATTTGTAATGATAAGGGGAAAAGGAAACTAATGAAGGAGTTAGCCAAATCCAGAACAAAGCCAGCACCTTTGGCTGCAACATTCAAAATGTGGACAGAACGGAAACTGTTTTAAGCTACAGGACATGATTCTCAAACAAAACATCATGAGGTGGACTTTAATACTTGTAAACCACATGGAGTGCTACTGAATATGTACAACTGCAGTTACTGCTGTGGTACTAATACTGTAGTCGTACCAGGATTCATACTAGGAAGGATAGATACACAAAAGGCCGAGGCCCATAAGTGTGTATCTCCAGCAAGCTGGTTTGTCATACCTTATTTAGTAAATATCTATCTAAGTTGTTTTTAAAATCTGTATGGTTTATGGAGTGTACTACTATATTGGGTAGGGAATTCCATAGTGGTTATTCTTTGTGTATAAAAGAAATGTCTTTTATCATTTCTGGGATACATCAATGCCAGTTGGTACTTATGACTTCTTTGGTTTACTTCCCATTTGCCAAAGGTCCTTAAACTATTTTCATTTTGAAGCATCTAACAAACCAGGGTCGCATGCAACCATAAGGTCATAATGTTGAATTGTTGTCTGCAATCTGTACATGAGTCAATGTTTTACTACAACATTTGAAATTAAGATTGCAATAAACTCTTTAATCATTGCCTTCTGCAATACATGTAAACGTAAAATCAGACTGCCCTCTCAAACCACCCAAAAAAAACAACATTACTACATACGTACTGACATTTATTTGGTTTTATTTCACAACCTTACAATAGTTAACATAGCAGTAAATGTCATACTTAAAAATGAAAACATTTTTATTAGGTCATTCATTATTTATTGTAGTAGTCACTTTGTATTTTGGTAAAACAAAATTCAAGCTTCAATGTCACAATAACAATGTAAACCACTAAATAACTCTTTTCAAATTAAAAAGTAATACAATAGTAATATCACTAATCATAAAAGTATAGCGCATGGAGTATTATGACAAGATAGCATAGCTATGAATAATGAAATTAATACTCTTATCACACACATATGCGTCATAGCGAGACACAGACCTGTCATGTAATCTGAATGTCACATTTTGCTTGCATCACTTTCCGCTGTTTATATAATGATGCAATTTACTGCGTATATATACAAAGGTTATGCTACAGTTAATGAGTTGTGAAACATGTTTCATTGATTCAAAGTTCTTATCCATTCATTGTTTCAACTATTTTTAATTCAAAGTTCTGTAATACAACATTAAAGAGGTGGTGTGCACTGTCATTTCCCCGTCCCTCCAAAAAACATATACAGTATGACAGCTGACCAACTCCAGTATTGAGGGGTATTAAAAATATCATGTGATTCATGACGGTAAATAAGCTCAGTCCTCATTACATGACTTCACAAAAGAGGGCAGAAGTTGCCTGCCCAGGTGTGTGTCAGCAGCTTGAGGAAGCAGCTTTGTTTATCCTGAAGTACATATTAGCTATGTACTGTAACTTATGTAATGTACTGAACCACATGGTCTTTTTACTGACCCTCAGAAGTGGAGTGGGTCAGCTGTAATATGTGCTTGTGGGGGGCCAGGAGAATGACACATTGCACCTGCTCTTCAAGGTTATACAGTCAATATGCCATATGCATGAATTGTCATGACTTATATGACAGTGCCACAAGACCGACACACACACATGTCAACGCTTGGTAAACGTCAAACACCTGACATACGTATGCACACAGCACATGCTCACATGACTCTACGGATGCCAGCAAGTGACCTTGAGGGTTGCTGATGTGCTGTGCCAATGCCTGCACCACTACACAGCCAAGATGGGCTGGGTGATCGATGTTTTGTTACACTGTTCTTCAGCACGGATAAGGGTTGAGAGAGGTTACAGTGTTTGTTGCCGTGATGTTCAATGGAATGTCTTTTCAATGCTGCGATCAACACGACTGCGGTGGGATGGTGGTGGTGGCAACATGATGTCAGTGGCTGTCAGACATCCATGATGTATGATGCCATTTGTGCATGGGATGTAGCTGAATGATTGTGTTGTGGCTGCTTTATGTGGTAAATGCAGCATTTAAATGCACTGACACATTCCATGGCATTTGTGCATATGGCAAAATGTCTAGATAACTGGTTATTTCTGACTTCTGTGTAAAGTAGTAAAACAAAATATTGTGGTACATAGTGTTGAATTATTTACCATAGCAGTTTTCAAAAGAAATAAATTCACATTTCCAAAATATGATTATCTAAATTTAGTTTGTATATACTCTCTTGGGTTATGAGACATAAAAATAAAAGTGTTTCTAATTTAAAACATATTATATTATTTGTTCACCTCATTTTATTAAAGAACAGAACATTTTACCATTTTATTAGACGGATACTAAAATACATACCTTTTGTGCACCTTGTTGTTACACACACAATGGAGCTGTGTGGGCATGACGTACAACGCAGTACCTAGCAACATAGCCGTGTGTGCGTTAACCGTTGAACACACATAAGGCATTGTGTTGTATTGTTTTATATAACAGTACATATGCAATCAAGTGTACAAGTACTACTATACCATGTAGTGTGACTGACATTTAATTCAATACAGAATTAGTCATAACAGTTGATTGACGCACACATGGCTCAGCGGCGAGGCACAATTATGCAGTGAGAGTACACTAACAGGTCCCTTATGTGTGGTCATTTACATCAGATATTAACCAAGTGTCAAACACTATCATTTGCATCTGATAAGTTACAGAGTACAGTCAGCATACTTGTTTTCAAAAATCATGTATTCAGCAATATCTAAGCAATGTCAGTATATGATGTCTTTTACATTTAATTACAGTACTTAGTACACTGGATGGTATTATTGTGCTTATAAAACTTGCCTTTTAGTTTTTAAAAAAATAAAATTGCTTATAACATCTTTACAAATAGTGGAAATACTTAATTGTTATTAATAAATTAAACTATGTGTAAAGTAGTCCTGTTGATGCTATGTTTACTGCTTTAACACTAGCTATCACTAGATGGCACTGTTTTATCTTGTGAAGAGCTAGTGGGTTGCCCTGTCAACTAGTGTCTACATTGAGCATCTCCCCACTGAAGTTCTATGGACACCAAATCCACTTTTTCTCACCCCCCACCCAGTGGACTACCCGAATTTTTTAAATTCCTACGTGGACTGTCAGTATTTTTGTAAGCCTTATCTTTACAATAGAGGGATCATGTTGTAGAACACGTCCGGACCTGCATCGGGAGCAAACTGGAATGGGAGCAGTGAAGTAATGGCAGCGATGAGTGATGATTATTCTAGTATCCCTTGAATTTTTTTTTTTTTTGAGGAACTGGGGTCATTACAGCGGGAGTGCACGGTGGCCGTAGGCCCAACTTGAGAAAGCCGTTTGGTCTGACTTGGACAGCAGAGTGGACAAGATGAGAAAGATGCTCGCTGGAGCACTGAAATAGCCCTGCTATTTATAGAAAAAAATTAAATTTCAAAACAACGCTAAATGACATGAGTGAGACAAAACAGGAAACTGACTTGTGCGAAAGCGCAATCTACAGCAGCAGTACTGTGTGTGACAAGAGTGTTACTTCCTTTGTTTTCCATACCGCAGATGGATGCACATCTGCAGTATAGAAAAGGAAGAAAGTACCACTGATCTCATACACAGTACTGCTACCAGAGATAGCGCTGTCTCACAAGTCAGTTTTCAGTTTTGGAGCTGATTGGACTGACTAGTAAGAAAATAATAGCAATCTCTTGCAGCAGTAGGCTAAACAGGTTGGCAGACAGGTGGAGAATGGGGGTTGAGTGTCGTCTCTCACTAAGCAAGACAAAAAAAAAAACATGGTGACTTTTTGAAACTAAACATTCCACTGGTACGGTGATATTGGTGAGCAGTTCTGGTTGGGACTGGCACTTTTAATACCCGGGCTCTATTGGCTGATAGACGCCCACCTTGCTAAGTCTATCAGGCAATCAGAGTCCAGGATTTTCTAAGGCCATTTTGTTATGACTATTAATACATACATTTTTTAACAGCTTGGACTGAGTACTGAAGCCATTTCGTATAGTCATTACCTCAAGTACTGGTAAACTGAAGTGAATACAGTTGAAGCATTTAAAAAATGTCACTTTGTCTTGTTATACAGAAATGTAAGTAATTACCGAAAGGTAAGGAACACGATGTATCTGGTGCACAGCCAGGTGATGGTACATCTGTTGGATAACATGGAAGAGCAATACATATTTCCATTACAACAAAAATGAATGCAAAGATTTGCAACTAACTGTACACTAATAGCAAAAAACTGAAATGTAATTCCTGAAAAATCAAACTCTGGCTGTTAGCAAACATCTCTGAATGTCCCATCACTTCATTTTTGTTTCAAGGTAATGCAATTCGTTCTGGCCGGAAGTGAGTGTAAGGATGAATGTCATCATTTGGGTATGTCAGACGAATCTTAGAAATAGCACATGCAGGAAATGGCGCATGGATATCCTTGCCAAGATAACCCCAGCACCATCTGACCAGCTGCCGGTAACCTGTGTATCGATATTTCCTAAAAAAAAAAAAAAAAGTTCAGTTCATTTTTAACAATGTATATAGCAAGTCATAACAACAAGGCACAAAAGCAGAACTAAGAAGCTGCAAAAAGTCTTCATTTTTAGTAGCTGTCTGTAATACATACAATTATTAAAGAACCGCTACATTCCGATTTAATATACCCGAGTGTTACGTATGCACATAAACTGTTAGGTACCGGTAACACAAAATGTTGCAACCTCAGACTGGTCCTCTTTTAACAGTACTTATTTTCTTTTCATTTGCATTGAACACATGTTTACAAAGATCAGCATTTATTAAATCTTTGTCTGTGCCTCAATGATGAAAAATTGTGTTGTACCCAATTAGAGAGGAGGATGGGTTGTAGTATTGTGATGATGGGGCAGGTTGGCCTACTACTTTTAATAGCCGGGCATGTATTGTCTGCTAGATAGAGAGGTCCGTCAGCCAGTCAAAAGGCTGAAATACTTTTACCCATTTTCTACAACTTACATAACATTCTATGGTCAAACTGACAAGATAACATTCAGTTTTCATATGCCACCATTTGTTTGTGTCACTTATTGAGCAGTGGCAGATGCTGAGTAAACCATAGCACTGCCCTTATCAATGTTGCACTTTTCACAGCCAAGTGAGTAGGCACGTACAGCCACTCACACGCAATGCTGATAACAAATAAAACTAATAGGAACAGCAGCACACATTGTACTCCTCACCATTTTCTTTTGTTGGTTTCCTCAGGTATGGACCCCTGAGCAGTCTGTCCATACACTTTCAGATTTCATGTACATAGATCAATAAGCACAAACACTGTTGTGACCTAAATATAGCGTTAGCTAAGAAATTACTGATGTGTGAAACACCCTGGTGCACTGCACTTGATAGCAAACCTGTGCAGGAAAAAAGTGGTATTTTCTTCACTCACCGTACAACAGACGGATGTCAATCTGCAGTACAAAGAATGAAGAAGGAACCAGTCCTGTAGACACCTCATTTACAACACAGTCAGTCATGTTATAAAAATGTGAAATGGAAACCCATGACAAGATACTGCTTTCCTTTTTCAATCATTCTTTACAAGCCAGACCAGTGGCGCCGAGGGCTGAGGTGCTGGACACCTTACCTCTTACCATGTCGGCAACCCGTGGGCAGGAACGAGAACTCTGCACTAGGGGTATGATGGGGCAGAGAAAGATAGAACACCCAGTGGCTGCTCTATTTCTTGAGGGGGGGGCACCTACACAGTTACGCAGAAATAGTGCCACCTTAGGGAGCCATACTGGAAGGTGCGGTAACAGGGAGGAAGCAGTAAAAGGAACAGGGTAGATGTCACCAGAGAGGTGGAGCAGGAGGCACGTCTCAGCACATCTCCTCACTCATTGTCCCTCATTACATGCCAATGTCTGGGGACAAACAATGGAAAAACCACCTCTGTCTGTCCTAGGCAATGACTCCATGTCGTACATCCTCGGTTCGTCATGGAAGACTCCACTGTACAGGGTCCACGTTAAAGAAGAATGGTTCTGGGGATGTATGCGGGGGGGGGGGGTCCTCCTCATCCTACATGGAAAGTGATTGTACCCTAATGTGGTACAATAGCATGGTACAACCTCTAGAGACTGCAAAAATCAGTTTCATGTTGAACGAAAAAGAACTCACAAAACACATTTCACACAGTACTATGCACTATTAAAAATACAGGATGAGCAGCTCTATGCAGAACCAGTGTGTTTAGCCACTATGGGGTTCTGATTCCCATGGACCTCTCGAGCTTTGCTCTCAATGACACATGGAATCAGAACCCCTATGTGGCAGAACACACTGGTTTTGCATAGTTTCCTATCCAGTATTCTCTATGAACTTTGGTATACCCAGACTCCGTGCTAACACAATATAAAATAACTAGTTCTGTTTACATTTTGGTCTTTAAATCTTCACCTTTGTAAACTACTTTGTGTATATTTTAGGTTTCCCACTGACGGCTTACAGTACCATACTTACTCATGAATAGCATGGGGTACATTCACGCCATTGTAGCACTGTCGACAGAGGTAATAAGCCGTCTGTAAAACATCGGGATCCAGAACAACATGGTTGAACCGACTATGATTGGTGATACAATCCACTGCAACATCCTCCCTTCCAGCACTCATTCTTTCAATTTCTTGGCAACATATGCATTCTAACTTGTCATCCATAACTGGAAACTCACTGCAGAGGCACCTAAACAGAACATAAAAACAAAAGAATGTTAATATATCCATAAAACTACATTTGCATTCATTGCTATGTATGCCAATTCAGTGAAAAAATCAAGCACCAGCGTCACTACTGTATTGCCCCTTATTGCCTGCTACCGCTTAGCATCTCAATTACTGCTCATCTTCTCAAGGAAGGGAGGGGGATAGAGGATCGTCACTTGACTTATCTCACGCAGAGTCATGGGGAATTAAAACTGCAAAGTCAGCCACAGTGGGAGGGCGATATGGACATTGGCGGTCACGCCTGCATGTCATTGACACACAATACAGCCACAGGAAATGGAAAAATACTATCAGGGCTCCCACATGAAAGATTACAAGGACACACCTCTCATAGCTTGCACCTGCAAGGCTCACCAAATCACAAAGACACTTCAATTTTTGAGGATACTGCAGCCCCAGCTCATCACAGACTGTGAGCAAGAATTACAGCTCTGGGGGTTGGGGGGTGGAAGGTACACATGAAGTGGCAGACTCGATTAATTTTCCCAATGAAGTGTGCCTTTGATAAACTTTGAGGTATAAAGCAAAAACTTCAAAAAATATTATTCACAAATCAATTAAAATATATTTTTAAATAATGGGCAGCTGCCAGTTTACAGCAATAGTCATTCAGCATTGACCCAGTGCCACAAAATCAACAATTCCATGTTCAGTAGGAAACATGTTTACGTTACGGTCACATTGACATATAAATGATATGCATTTACTGCACTGTAAAAACACTCAAATGGATCGGAGAGGAGAGTGGTCAACTAGCTCTGAGCAGAAGGTAACAGACAGTGGTGTCAAACAGACTTACTGAAAAGTAGAAGTAGGTAATCACTGGGACAGACACAGAGCAGACATCACTCAGCCATCTCAGACAGACAACAGACAGAAACAATCCACAGTCAAACCATCTGACAGTGCACACTAATTATCGTGGGGTGATGGGGGGAGTGGAACCATGACAGAAAATGTACATAAAATGTGTATGTGTGCATGACACATTATGACATGGAGACAGAAGCGGTACCGAGACAGGCTACTGGACAGGGGCTTGGGATGTATAACAGAAAAAGGGGACACAGGGACAAATGACTGACATCAAAATATAAACACCTAAAGAGAATGATATGGAGGTGACAAGTTTGATAGACATAGAAAATAAAGCAGTCGGCCAACACTACAGACAACCTGTCATCAGAACACAGAGAAGGACAATACTGAGATACATACACAGACAGACTTCACAATAATGGGCCTGAAATCCCTGACTGGGACAGGGGGAGTTCAAAGAAATATTAAACCCACAAATTCATATCAATAATTATAACATGAGGGAATACAGAACTGAGATGAAGGCAGGCCAATGTCTGTGTATATGTGTGTGTGTGTGTGGGGGGGTTCATACAGAATAATTAAAAAGAAAAACAAATGGTATTAAACAAAAAATAAAGTGCACTGATGCACAGTTACAATAATGTCCTTGTGTAGCAATAATGAAGTACATACCATTCATTAGTACCAATTCTGTGTTCACTCCCATACTGCAAACCATCATCATCCATATCTTGCTCATTAGATTCACTGTGGACCAAACTCTCTAATGCATAAGGATCGTCCCTATAGGGATCGAGAGCCGCTATGCCACCCTCAACACCAAGTTCAGGCTCACTACAACCAACTGATGAGCTAGACGATGAGGAATTGCTCCTCTCTTCATCATCGTCATCAGAGCCATCATATAGCACATTTACCTGTGAGACACCAGCCATAGCTGTACTTCACGAACAACGAGACAGTCATACAAGGTGCAGTGTCTCCCTGTCATGACGTGGCATGCAAAACGCGTGTCAAAGGTCGCAGAGATCAGGCATGAACAGCGCTGGCAGCACTTCCTGGTTCGAGGTTAAATAAAGATATACAGTAATTACACAGAAAATTAAAATCTATGAAATAGTTGGATTCAGTGATTCAACGGAGAAACGTCCAAGGACATGAAACATTGATGTAAGCACATAATATTGGCAAATCACTTTAATGAAGAATAGAAACAATCTCTGGCACATTGCAAAATCATCTGGAACTCCTGCAACTCTCAATGCCTACAAGGCAGCCAGAAATGCCTGCACCAAGCTCATTCGACAGGTTAAAGCTTCCTACTATAAGGACTTCTTAAGCAAAAGCTGGAGCTCCGGTAGGGAATTTTGAAGCTCCATCAAATCCTAACAGGAAAGACCCCAAGGCCCCACCGATCTACTAGTAGTGGAGGCTCTTACAGGAACCCATTGACATCACGAATGAGTTCAACAACTTTTTCACAGACTTTTCTGGTGTAGTCCCTGCTGATTACTTTAAAGATCAGCTTGGGCAACAACACCCCACTGCCCCTCCTAACCCTTCAAAGAATGCTATACCACCTTTCTACTTTAAACGGGTCACCAAGACCAAAACAATCAAGCACATTAAGGGATTCTTGGCAGGACCTGGATGGAGGCTGATCTAGTGGATATGAAACTGGTGGGTTTTCTCCTAAATTAATTGGCTGGTCCTCTCTCAATGACGTTGACTGCATCTCTAAGAACAGGGGTATTTCCAAAATTATGGAAGTCAGCCATTGTCATGCCTGTTTTTAAAGCTGGTGACAAAACTCAAACGTCCAACTACAGACCTATATCCATTCTACCTCCCCCCAAAGCACTTGAAAGAATGGTCTCGGAGCAGCTTACAGAGTATCTTGATAACTATAACCTACTCTGCCCACAGCAGCATGGGTTCCAAAAAAAGCACTCCACACTCATCGCCCTTGTTGATTACTCTTCCCAGCTTTATGATGTCTTAGATAATGGGGAGGCAGTAGGCTCAGTCTTCATCAACCTTACAAATGCATTTGACTGTGTTAATCACAAACTCCTCCTAAACTGCCTCCATTCAACAGGTCTATCCCCAGACACGGTACTGTGGTTTGGGAGCTACCTCACAAGCAGGTCGCAATGAGTCAAAACTGGAGACACCCTATCATCAGCTAAGGCGGTGTCCCTTGGGGTCCAATAAGGCTCTATTCTTGGCCCACTGCTCTTCAGCCTCTTCATCAACTCTGCACGATCCAGATGTACAGCATGCACCATTCTCTATTCTGATGATTCAGTAATATCTGTTCAATGTCCTGTGCAGCCAGTATAGTGTTATGCTTGTGCAACTGTGTTAGTTTGGTTTTGGCTGTTTTCACTTTCTATTTCACAGGAATTTCCACCCTGTAGGGGTATGAAAGGCAAGGAACCCTCAGAGAGGACTTCACCCCTAGAGGTGCCTCGGGATGATTCCCATGGCTAAAGGTACCTTAGGAATCTCCCTAAGGAGAGAAGTGCTGCCACTGGAGGAGGATGGGAGAATGGTGGGGCAAAGGAAAAGTGCTTCACAATGAGGCTGAGAAGAACTGCTTATATAGTTCAGGAAGTGGGAGTGGCTAGTTGCTTGGCCATTGAACTCCAGGCAAAGCCTTTCCAATTCAATGTCCTGAGCAGCCAGTATAGTGTTATGCTTGTGCAACTGTGTTAGTTTGGTTTTGGCCATCCGCACTCTCTGTTCCAGAGGAATTACCACCTTGTAGGGGTATGAAAGGCAAGGAACCCTCAGAGAGGGTTCCACCCCTAGAGGTGCCATGGGATGATTCCCGTGGCTAAAGGTACTTTAGGAATCCCCAAAAGAAATGTAGTACAATCATATCCCAAAGAAAGGGGTGACACAATGCATATGAGTAAGCAGTAACTGTGACGTTGGGGCAGTAACCGTTATGTAGTATTAGAGAAGCACAGACAGTTTGATAACATAATGAAATACTCAGTTTGATAATGTAATGAAATGCCCAGGTTTGTGTAGCATGATACTGATGGTTTGCATTGAGAATAAGGGGATCCTCAAAGGAGAGAGGGAAAGGCAGGTCATCCTCTACCTCCATCCAACAGAGAAACCTACCTAAAGAAACTAGGGGGCACTACTATGCTAACTAACAGTTACGACCTGAGGCAATGGAGGAGAGAAAAGAAATCCTATGAGGAGGAAATCTCTGGGGATCCAAGGCCTAGGTCACCGTTCCTCCAGGCTTGGGATAGTTTATTTAGTGATGGCTCTGCAGCTGCAATTTGGAAAACCCAATTAAAGGGAGGTGGAAAATATGCCACTTTGGAGGAAGGCTCTCACTCAAACCCTCCAGCAGGAATGCCATGGAAGGTTGTGAGAAAACTCTGCAACATCACATGGAACCAAGGCAGAGGAGGAGACAACTACTGCTGAGGCACTCATCTGGCCTACCCACCCTAAACTCAAACCAGGTGAACCAGAGGCAGTTATAGGGAGCATGCAGTAAAGGTGCCTTGCTAGGGAAGCCACTAAAGCCAATGGACAACCATTATAGTGGAACACTAGAGCCAAAGGAGATCTACGTAACTACCCTTCACTGCTAGTCTTAAATTCTACACCAGGAGCTGCTGTCATGTAGCAGGCAGCTAAAGCCAAGACCGGGGTGAGGACATTCCCAGCTATGGGCCAGGTGAGAAAGATCCCACCCCAAGATGGACATGTTCAAGATGCAGACTAAATGCAGAGTGAGGCTGTCAGCTGCAGGAACTCTGTGCCAAGAATAGAATGGCTGGCATGCCCCAGAATTAGATTAAACTAAAAAGCTGGTGAGCTGATTGAGCACTGGTGTGCTGATCATAATGACGTAAGCAAGCGTGGACATATGTAGGTCAGTAAACAGAGTAGTAATAAGTGGACCTGCATGTAGGTCTGCACAATGTAGTAGCAATGAAACAGCAGTGAATAGTGGGGCAATCCAGCCAGACATTTAAAAGCCAAATCAAGGTGACAAATACTCTGAGGATTTTTGGCAGTGAAGGCAGGATTTAGAACAGAAATAATTAGCCACATGGGGCCACAACTCCCCAAACACTTCCCAATCCCCGTCGTAGGACAAACAAGAAAATGATGGAAGGGCTGAGCACCATATGTAGATATTAAAGCTAGTTTAACAGCCTCAGCAGGAGCTTTTAGCTGACCTCAGTAGTAGAACAGGGTGAACAAACATAAAAGCAACATCTGTATGGAGTACACTGAGTTGCAACTGCAATAAACGTGAATAAGGAGACACAATGCTCTGAAAGCAGTTGTGACCAGGCAGTGCAATGAAGCTGTTGCAATGAAGTAAGTAGCATGATTCAGCTGCATAGCTAAGTTCAGTGTAAGCCTGAGTCAGGTGAAAACAATTGAGTATGCAACATGGAGCAGCTATGGTTGAGCTGAAACACACAGATAATGATTGCAGTTGCATTGCAGTAGTTTGAGAGTTGTGGGTAACAGAGTAAATAGTAGGAGCATCTGGAGTGATATGCTAGGGGATTAGAAACAAAAGCCCCCCAAAAAGAGACAAACCAAAGACACACACACACAAACAAAGAAAAAGTGCTTCACAATAAGGCTGAGGGGAACTGCTTGTATAGCTCAGGAAGTGGGAGTGGCTGGCTGCTTGGCCATTAAACTCCAGGCAAAGTCCTTCCAATTGCTGGCAAAGATCACAACTCCATCACTACCGAACTCCAAAACAGCTTCCTCAAGCTTGAATCCTGGTTCGCACAAAACAAACTACTACTAAACCATAAAAAACTAAGAGTCTACTCTTTTCTACCTCCCAAAGCAAAAAGAAATATTAGCCTTTGCTCATTCATAACCACAAGGGTGAAATACTGGAACAAGTAACAAACTTCAAATACCTCGGCATTACCTTTGATGATACAGTCACCTTCTCTGGCCACATAGACTCCTTTGTCAAGCCAGCTAATATAAAACTTGGGGTCCTCTACCACCATAGACATTCTATGACACCTGAAGCTTTCAAACTTGCCACCAGTAGTTCAGTACTGTCCTCCATAGATTATGGGCTGCCTATCGATGGGGCAGGCACAAAAAAACTGCCCTAAACAGGGTCAGCACACTACTGCCATCTGTCAATAGGGGTTACTCATGACACCCACACCTGTACACTCTACACTGAAACTGGGTGGCACCCACTCCATCTTAGAGCACAATACCAAACCTGCCTACTTCTGAAAAAAGTGCCTCTTGGGCTTACCTTCCCTACACTGGGCTGCCTCTTTACGCCGGCAGTTCCCACCAAATCAACTAGAAGTGCGGCTACTGATAGGCTGGTGATTCCCTTCAAAAGGACAAAACTCACCCAGAACTCCATCCTGTACCAAGGACCGAAATGGTACAATGAGCTACCTGCTAACCTCACAGATATACCCAAGATTAATACCTTCAAAGCTGGGCTCAGATCCCTTCTCGACACAAAAAAGAACTGTGCTTGCCTGCACTGATGTGGCAGGATTTCAGCCACCCAACCCCCCATCCCCCATCCCCTTTATATCTCCTCAAACCCCTCCCCCCTCTCCCCAAACGAGGCCCACTCGGCTGACAACTCACTTCTTCGATGACGACGCCTTCCCTGGTTGACCTCCCTACCCCTTCCTCCTAGATTGACCTACAAACTAGTGAACTACAAGGCTGAACCCTATTTGACCCTATCCTCTTTAATCTACCGTTGGATGTATATAATTGTTTGGTATTTGAATGCCTGTGTAACTGTTTTTCAGTTTTCTGTAAACACTGTTATATTCATAATGTTTGTACAACAATGACTTGGAACCTTTGAAAATGAGTCCTGGACTCAAAGGTATTGATCCTAAACAGAAATAAATAAATAAATAACAATATTAATCCTGTCATCTAAAATGAAGCCTGAAGTCCACAGATATTGCAATTTGTTCATGTTGTCGAAATAGATTACACCCTTTCCTCTAGCCAGAACTCATATGTCAACCTCATTCAACAACTCTGCCAGCCCCACACATATACATGAAATCACACTACTGCAACTATATCCCCTAGCTCCCATAATCTGTCAACCCTCCATCCCAGTAAATCAGAGTACATTATTAAAATTACTCTTGTCTTGTTTGCAGTGTCTGTGATAACTATGTTTCAAAGCGGGTACAGGCTGTCTTGTGTTTATCTTCATACTGGAATGATTGAAAAGACACCCTTATTAATTAATTAACTTATTTATTGAATTTTTGGTAACCGGGTAGGCCCACTGAGACGAGACAGTTAGTCCCTTTTCAAGGGTGACCCGGGAAATGAACAAGAAAACATATAATTATGTATTTACATAATACAAGATAAACAAAGACATATACAGTATTACAAGCACATGAACAGTGTAAGGAGATTACAAGTACATGATCAATGCAAGGAGACACTGAATAGGTGCAATGATTAAAAAACAACATAATACAGTATATTACAAGTACATGATCAGTGAAGAAAGACAGTAGCTTAACAGAATATATTTTGAAACACTGAAATTCAGTATGCTGAACACTACAAGACCGAGTTCAGGAAACTGAATTTCAGAATACCACAAGGTAACTTAAATAACCAACTCTGAGGGGAAGCGGACCTTGGAGTAAAAAAAAAAAAATTACAGGTGGGCGGTGGAACAACGTCTTGCCAAAATAGTGGAGACTGGGAACAGAACCCTGGTCTACAAGACCATGCTGGCCAAGCTGCTATTGCTTTAGACCTCCACCCCATGGGAGCAGCTTGGCCAGCTTCTGCGTTTTTCATGTCATTTGTAATGCCTGGCTAGGGGTAGGGTAGCAGGTCGTCACATCCTCTATCATACCCCTGTTAGCATTGCTTCTTCCTGTCATGCTCCTGAATGTGTTGGGCAACTGAACTTGGTCCCCATCAGTTTCAGGACTGTGAGTTTCAGTCCCTTAAATGGATACTGCTTAACACTATGACACAATATAACACCATAACAAAGTATAAGTGTCTACAACAGATTCATAAATGGAAGCATTCTCAGGAATTGGTTCTAGAGGATGAAAGGAAAAGTGCAGAAGAGGGCAGGGGTATACTGGGGTTAGGAGTAAGCAAAAACATATGCAGGGTGGGGGAATGAGGAGGTAGCAGGATAAATTGCACTTGAATTGTGTGAGGAAGGAGGACAGTATATCTTGTGGGAGTGTATTCCAGGCAGACATTGCTGTAAAAGCAAAAGACCGCCTGCCAACAGCCAATCAGGGGCAGGGTACAACCAGTAGGAGGAAGGCTGTGGAACGTAATGTGCACCTGCTAATTTTACGATCAATGAGTTCATCGAGGCAGGGTGGGGTATAGTAATGCACCAATTTAAACATGAGGTGTATGGTGGAGTATAGAAATTTACTCTCTGGTGGGCCCAGTTCAGGTATGAGAGGACGTTGCAGTGATGTAGAAGGGTGTTCGGAGCTCAAGGGAAAGTGCCCTATCATCAGATACAGTTGACTAATACAGGAGAAAATGGAGGCTCGAGCTTGGAGGAGCAATGGGTCCCCATAGGCAAGAAGAGGGGAGAAAAGTGGCTGTTGCTATTTTCTGACATGAGGCCCTTGTTAGGAAGGGATGTATGCAGTATAACAGGCCCAGTCTCTGATTTAGTGTTTTTGTTAGTACATTGACATGAGTCTTATAAGTGAGTAAGGGGTCCAGGGCAGCCCCTAGATATTTGAAAGAGGTAACATATTCTAGGATGTTGCTATCTTGAGAATAGACCATGAGTGGGTGCAGAGGTAGAGGCACCATCCCAGAGTTGTGGAACAGCATGGTTTTGGTCTTCTTAGTGTTAAGGACCAAGTGGTTTTGAAGGAACCAATCCTCTTGGGCATGGAAGTCAGCTTTCAAATTCCGGTTGATCCAGTTCAGGTCAGACGATGAGCTGTAGATGATGGTGTCATTGGCATATAGGTGAATTGAGGCTCCACCAAAACTAAGTGGAAGGTTGTTTATGAAGAGAGAGAATAAAAGTGGCCCCAAAGTGGAGTCCAGAGGTACACCATACTGAATTGGTCTAAGGTCTGCGAGGGCCGCTGCCACCTTTACACTTTGATAGCAGTTAGAAAGGTAGTTACGGAGCCATGCCTGGGCACTATTGTCAAGGCCAAAGAAATGGAGCATGCATAGTAAAAGATCGTGGTCAACCAGGTCGAATGCCTTCATTAGCTCAACAAAGACAGCACCCATGGTCTGGCCCTTATCCAAAGGAGCGGATATGTCCACTGTTACTTTTATCAGAGCTGTCAGAGTACTATGATTTTTCTGGACCCATGCTGGTAAATGGAGAGAAGTTGGTATGAATCTATATAGTCTTGGAGTTGATTATAGAGGATACGCTCCTTTATTTTTTCCAGTGCGCAGAGAATGGAGATGGATCTGTAGTTCTCAATGAGCTTGGCAGGGTCTCCTTTGTGGATAGGGACAACCACTGCTACTTTCCATTTATCTGGCAACGTGCCTGAGAGAAAGGATCTATTTATTAAGTTTCTCACTGGTAAAGCAATGCCCTTGGCACCAAGTTTTAGGAACAGTTCCAGGCTGTCATAACAAGGTGAACCTTTGGGTTTTAAGTAATAACCACTCTTTTGGGATGTCTTTTCATTCATAACTGTAATGAATATGAGCCATAGCAGTCACTCCTCCATGGAACCAAAATAACACATGTATTGTCAAAGGAACCAAATATTTTTGCTAATGTAGTCTGAGTGCTATGAAATTTAGAGTGAGGACAGCATTCTCAGTGCTGCACCAGCACTTACAAGCAGCCAGAGGACAGAGCATGGTCCCCAAGGTAGTCTTAAAATGGACTGCAGAGTGCCTTTTCAGGTGGTGTGGACTAGCTGCATATGTGATCCCACCACATGCCAAATAAATAACAATCTCTCTGTTCATCTGGCAGGAGTCTATATTAAACACAAAGCAGAAGATCCCTTTTTCAGGCTTTTGTTATTACCCACTTCTCTACCTAAAGAGAGATAGATAGATAGATAGATAGATAGATAGATAGATAGATAGATAGATAGATAGATAGATACATACATACATACATACATACATACATACATACTGTACATGCATGCATACATACATACATACATACAGACATACATAAATACATACATACATAGGTAGGCAGAGATGGAGACAGAGAGAGCAGGGGATTGTTGGCTCACTGCCTCAAGTGAAGCAAGCAGCACGACTTCAGCTGCGGCTTCAGAATTCAAGAAAGTCCCACTGTTCTCATATCAAGAATGTGGGTGAATGACTTCTTTCACTAAGCTGGGAACCCAGGATTTTAGGATGCCCAGAAACATTATTTCCAGGGCAAGTTTAAAAAAATAAATACCACTTTCTAACTAAATGGGGCCCACTTACCTAGGTGCAGGTGTTTGTTTTTTGAAAATACATATTTTTTTATAAACACTTTTTTTGTTAAAATCAAAAACAAGATGGAGGCCATAAGAAGGAAGAATTTCAGCTCACAAAGGAAGAATTTCAGATTACAGAAGATTCTTCTGTCATGAGCCAAAAATTCTTCTTTCGTATCAAACATAAATCTGAAAGACCCTACTGAGCATGCTCTAAACTGAAATTTCAAACCCTTATAACTTGGGAATGGATTAATATTTTTTCACCAAACCAACGAAATGCATCATTCTACAGTACGCCCTTTCTACCCTGAAAATTTCAGAACAAACTTCCAAACCATCTGGATTGTAGGTGATGAAAAAAACGTGATTTTTTTTCCAAAAAAGGCACTATACAGATCTTGGAATCTGCACATCTGATCAGAATGAAACTTGCTAAATCAAAAATACTTGCCTCCAGACCACACATGCAAATGTTCATGCAATTCAGTTGAACGGGGGTGATGCTATTAAGGTGCAGAGTTAGGGGTTAAACATTAAACACCTTAATCAACTCTAACTATAATGGCACTACCATGCCACTATAATATGACCATTTGTTTGATCTAAACAAAATAAGTGGAAATAATATAATTTTGTAAAAATGAATGCTTTTTTTCTGGTGTTCTAGATTGCTATAAATATTAATCAGATTTTAATAATGGTTAGTTAAATTGCCTTGTGCCTCTCTGTCACTATGAGAATGGGATGCTTTTCATTTTGCCAGTATAGGAATGGAGATTAATGAACCGCTCACCAGTATTTTACTTCAGTGATTTTATTTTGAACATATTTCACCATATAATGGCATGCACTGTGACCAACATTTCATAGTGATCCCATTACTTCATCAGGGTCTATACATAGTGATAAACATTAGCATTTTCAATATTTATCCTTAACATTTTCTAAGCGTGTACCCATTCCCCAAAGTTTGCAAAACATCAAATATTTATAACTTACATTTTCACAAATACTAATGCCATAATCCCTTTAATCTGGCCATTTAGTGGCTAATGCCAATAACAATTTAATTAGAAAATTTAAAAAGTTTACTTTATGAAATAATTACATATCTAATACTTTACAATATGTTTCAAAATAAGATATCAAAGACATCCCACCTTGCTGCTAATGGTGCATTTCTCTAAACTTGCTTGCCAAGATATGTTATTTACATGTTTCCTAAACCAAATAGTTGAAACAAATTCAATTTTTAACAGTAATCATGTTGATTCAAAGTGAAATTCAGATATGCAATATCATTCTTACCTATTGCACTACCACTTCTAAAGCAGTCCAATATCTTTCACAGCATAGTATTTACCACCAATTCTAAAACGCATCATAGCAGAAATACAGACATAACTAAACCATCCATTAACCACTTTCCAACTTAACATAAATATTAAACTTCTCACTTACTTCATGGAGCCCCTGGCTTCTTCACTACGGGCTAGATATTTAAAAGTGTGCCTGGCAATGGTGCAACTGAGTTGAACTGAAGCAACAAAGGGATATATTCAAAAGAGATGTTACATGGTGCATCTCATCTGAATATATCATAAAATGCCCGTGGCGCAAATACAATGTGCCAGTGCATACTCCAGACAGGTCTGAATACCAGGAATGGGAAATGTGCCAGTGCATCAGAGATATACCGTGTGCAAATTCCTGATATTCAGACACAAATATGCAAATGGAGCCATAATGCATGCAAGGCGCAAATGGGGCCATTTGCACATTATTACAGACTCATTTGCATGAGTTGTGCAGGGCCAGCCAGCAAAATGTACCTGGCATCCTGCACAGCATGCAGTGCCGTCCCTGGAAGTCCCTTGGCACCTCCTCCCCGCCCGTAACCCTGATCACCAGAAATAAAGATTTCTTTACTTCCCTGGTGATCCATTGGTATCCTCCCACCCCACTCATAACCCTGATCACCCAAAATAAAGATTCCTTTACTACCTGGTGGTCCAGTGGTACCCCCTCCGCCCATAACCCCAATCATCATATGAAAGAATGATTCAATTCCCTAGTAGTTCAGTGGCACCCCCTCCACCCACTAAGGACCCCCAGCCCACCCAGCTCCCCACGGTCATCAGCAGAGCAACAAACTCACCCTTATACCTCTGTGGCTGCCTGCTGAATGACAGCTTACAGTATCTGCTGCAAGCACATTGGTTCACACTGTGGACCAATGGGCTTGCAATGTGTACTATAATAGGCATTCAAACTTTATGAATGAATGACTTCATTCACAAAGTTGTGAATGACTATTACAGTATGCACTGCTAGCCCATTGGTCCACAGTGTGGACCAATGAGTTTGCAGCAGATACTGTAAGCTGTCATTCAGTGGGGGGCTGTGGAGGTATGCAGGTGAGTTTGCTGCCTGCTGATGACCGGGGAAGGAGCTGGGTGGGCTGGGGGTCCTGTGTGGGTGGGGGGTGGGGTGCCACTGGACTATAAAGGCAGTAAAGGAATCATTATTTCAGGTGATTGAGGTTCCAGGCAGGGAACGGGTACCATTGGACCACCAGGGAAGTAAACAAATCTTTATTTCAGGCAATCAGGGTTCTGAGTGGGGGGCCCCACTAGGCTACCAGGGATGTTTTAAAATGGTTTATTATGGGAATTGGGGTACAGAGCGGGGAGGAGGCTCCACTAGACTACCAGGGCATATAGTGGGAGATTGTGCATGGTGTTCGGGGGGGGGCCCACCCACGGCTGGCAGCTGCTGTGTTGCGTCCTGCACTACAGCGGCCAGCTTGTGCTTGGTTACCAGTTGATCCTTTTTTTATGGGCTCAACTTTGTGCCCATGTATGCAGCACATCTCTGTGATGTGCTGGCAGATGCACTGCACATCCCGGGCTGAATATCGGGATGTGCCACATATGCATGGACACGCCCCCAGAGATGCATTGCATACATTATTTTTGCACAGTGGCACATCAGAAATTGGGCAGTGCAATTCCACCTTTTGAATATGGCCCCAGGGCGCATTTCTTCGGTTGAGCCAGCACAACTCTGTTGCGCCATGTGCAACCCCTTTGAATATCGAGGCCTACATATAGACTTACATAAATAAAAAAACAGGAATAGTCACATGACTCAGCATCCCTCTTACGGATCTGATAATGTAATATTTTCATCATTCACATAATCATTTCCCTGTTTCTCACTGATTTCTTATGATAGATTCGGGTCTCCCTTGGTCACTAATGAAAGATAATACTTTTCAGTCAATTAGTACATAACACTATTTGGACTGTTATCATTTCTGTGTTAATACACTCATAGAACTCATTTTTTTTTCATAATCTACTAGATAACAGCTATAGGGTGCTGTTCTAATTCAGGTGTAATATGTTTTACTTTTCCCCTTCAAACTGTGGTTGGAACACAGTCCTTCTATCTTTCACAGTTACATATGCTCATATGCTCTGTGATGGGGCCAGTATTGTTTGGGATCTTCATATCAGACATTGCACATGGGGTGGTGAGCAAGGTAAGTCTGTTCACTGATGACACCAAAATCGGAGCAGTGGTGGATGGAGAGGAGGGATGGAAGCAGCTGCAGGGGGACCTACGCAAGCTAGAGGAGTGGTCAGAGAGGTGGCAGCTGGGGTTCAATGCAAAGAAGTGTAAGAATATGCACTTTGGGTGAAGAACCCAAGGAGAGAATACTGGCTGGGGGGGGTAAGCTGGAGATCACTGAGGAGGAGATGGACCTAGAGGTAATGATAACAGGGACCATGAAGAACACTGCCCAGTGTAGGAGAGTGGATGCAAAAGTGAACAAAATGCTGGAGTGCATAGCAAGGAGGTTTTCATCCAGGTGAAGAGAGGTGATCTTGCCCCTCTACAGGTCACTGGTAAGGCCGCACTTAGAGTACTGTGTGCAGTTTTGGAGGCCATACCTAAAGTGTGATATGAGACTACTGGAGGGGGTGCAGAGGAGGGCAACAAAGATGATATGTGGAATAGAGGGGACAGACTATGACAGCAGGCTGGGAGACCTGAATATGTACACCCTGGAGGATAGAAGGGACAGGGGGAACATGATAGAGACATTCAAGTATCTAAGGGGAATCAATAAGGATGGGGCAGATGGAGTCTGTAAGTTAAGGAGGGGGAGGGTCACCAGGGGGCACAGGCTAAGAATAGAGGGGGGAAGATTTAGGAAGGAAATGAGGAGACACTATTTACAGAGAGGGTGGTAGCAAAATGGAATGCCCTACCAGAATGGTGGTATCATGTAAATCTGTGAACAGCTTTAAAAGGGCATGGGACAGGAACAGGGAGAGTGAGGGTGGGGGAGGTGGGGTGGCAGTGTGATGACAAAGGGGGGGGGCAGCTGCAAACTAGGGATGTTGGCTGCACACTCGAGCAGAATTAGATAGACCGTGTAGTCTGTTTCTGCTGGCACATTCGTATGTTCATATGTTTGTAATCTCAATATCGTACTTTCCATTATTGTCTTATGAAATATCCATCTCAAGTCAAACTAGACTGTTTTGTCCTGTAAAGCTGCAAAAAGTCATGCCATGGCTCTTATGTCTCTTTACAGCGTTTTTGCTCTTGTATGGGCACCAGCTGCTACTACCACCTCCCTTAAATAGGGCAGAGGTCTCCCAGGTAACCAAATTCCACACCAAAATCCCACAGCTGCACAGTGAGCACATCTTTAGACTTAGTCTGTAGCAATACCTGAGCAACAGTCATTAATGTTGGGAATGTTTTCATTATTCATTATAAGAAGTACCACAATGTTTACATTTACCAATCAAATGAACTGCCCCTTGATCTTCTAGATCCCTAAGATGTGTTGAGTTCTAGCTAGTTACTGGGATTATATGGTTATAATTTTAAACTATTATGGCTGTTTTATATGAGTAACTTGATTATAAATTATTAAAGTTTCCAGAAAACTAATACATTTTAACAGTACTTAATGGAAGTGACCAGACAGCTGAATCAGGGATTGTGACAATGCCCAAGGCAAGGGGCATGGCCCTTCACCCTGACCCACCCAGATCTCCAAATGGAGAGCTGTTATGGTGGCCATTGAAGAAGATCTGCCAGTCCAGGGGGCAGCTGCCAATCGGTGGTCAAGAGACCATGATGCCCCAACATTTTGTCCAAGTTAGTGGTACTGCTGTCTTAGTACTTATGGGAGGGGCTTCTAAGCTTATAGTGCAGCTCATGGGAGGAGAATTTGTTAATGTCCCTAAAGATATAATTATAATAATACAAAAAGTGGGGGAGGGGGAGGAAGGGGGAGGGGTAGAGAAAGGGCAAGGATATTCTTCTCTCCAATTATCATCCAACTTCATTACTCAAATATCCCTCTGCCTGACGCCACTCCTTCATATTACATAAACTCCATCAAAACTATTTCCTTATTCAACCCAGATCTTGGATCTAATGTGCCAAACCTTTATATAATAAGCTTCTCTTAACAAGGGTCTCTCATCTACATCCCCCCTCAAATTGGATTTTCAACCTTTTCCAAACCAATAAATCTAAGTGAAGATACATTGTGCCTGTGCTATTTAAAACATCTAGCCACTACAGATATATCATCCCCTCTTCTAATGTCACTTCTATGTTCATTTAATCTTGTTTTAAGTGGACACATAGTTTTATCGACGTATACCAAATAACAGGGCATCAGAGCAAGTCTATCACCTGTCGGTTTGGCATGTGATGAACTGTCGGATTTCTATGTTCTCATCTTTAAATGGATTGTAGACAGTTTTAGTTTTTCTAGTGCTGTTACAATTTTGACAATTACCACAAGGGTAATTCCCTTTGATGGGGGTTCTGCCCTGAAATATCTCATTCTTTCTTCTGCTCTTTATGTGCTGCACAGCACAATCTCTCCTAGATGTTTCACCTTTTTTTTGGTGTGACTATAGGTTTCTCATTAAAAATTGTTGCACCCACTATTTTGGTTTGAAGAACATCTCAGTATTTAAGAAGAATAGATTTTATATCACCAAGCTGATCTGAATATTCAGTTGGGACAGCTAGTTTGTCCTCCGATCCTTCCTTTACAATAGTGCTTTGTAACAAGCCCTCTTTTTTAAGTGTATCACTCCTGGTCCTTGCTTCATTCAGCATCCATTGGCTATATGCCCTCATCCTGAACCACACTTCCAGATCCTTTGCTGCTTCTTGATAATTATTATCGTTTGTACAGTTCCTTTTGAAGCATAACATTTGTCAGCATGGAATACGGTTCTTGGTGGGTTTGTGGAAACCCCTGGCATGTAACTGAAAATTTCGATCTGTATCTTTACAAAACAAATTGATGCACAACCAGGTGTCATCCTTGAAAATGTTGAGCTCAAGGAAATGCATTGCTTACCTGCTATGATTGATAGCAAATTTCAAATAATCTTTGCAGCTATTCAAGTATGCAAAGAATTCTAATAAGTCTTCTTCTGTTCCTTTCCAAAAACATAAACAATCATCTAGCAATCATGTAGTGGGACGGCCTACACCTATCCAGTAAGGGGAAAGCTGTCCTCAGTGAGTGGTTTAAATGCTTCATTGGCAAGCATTTAAACTAGCAAGGGGGATTGGCAATAGGATGCAGGGAGAGTAAACTGCCCAATCCCAAAGAATAGTAAAGTAAACAGGGAGGACCATAAAGTTGTAATATCACCTGAGGAAACAAAACCCATAGAGGGACGAACTGCAGAGGGTAGGAGGAAGGGGGATGAAAACAGGAAGTACAAACAGAGGATGCAAAAAGACAACAGAAGGGAGTATAAAAGGAAAAATGGTAGAACATGGAAGGTCATGTATACCAACACCCACAGCCTGGGGAATAAAATCCCAGACTTGTTGGCCTTGATGACAGAGGCTGACCTGTACATTGTAGCTTTTACCAAGACGTGGTATACTGGAAACCATGACTGAGATGTAGCAATATCAGGTTATACTCTGTTTAGGAGAGACAGGGAGGGTAAAAAGGAAGGGGGTAGAGCTTTACATTGGTAAGAGTATTAAAGCAGCTGAGATACAAGGATTGCAGGGGCAGAGGTATTGTGGGTCACCCTTGAGAGTAGCAATAGCATTGCTATTCACATGGGTATGATATACAGACCTCCAGCACAGGGGGAGGAGGGGGACAAGTTTCTAGTGGAATCCATCCACATGATGGCAGCTAAAGAGGCAGTGCTACTGGTAGGTGATTTCAAGCTGCCAGATGTGGATTTGGGCATCCCAGATGCTGCCTCAGCCAGGAGCAGGAACATCCTGCACTCTGTGCGAGGGGCAAGCCTCAGGCAGCTAGTGCTGGAGCCCACAAGGGAGGGTGCAATTTTGTACTTTATACTAACAAATGGGGACAGAATTGAGGTAGTCAGAGTGGGCAGACACCTGGGATCCAGTGATCACCACACGGTGTGGTTCAGCATGAGTACAGTGGCAGAGTCAAGCCGCACAAAGGCGAGGGTCCTGTATATCAGGAGGTTGGACTTTACTAAGATGGGAATATGTCTCAAGTATGCCCTGGCAGGGAGGAGTAAATGGGGCAGAGTGGAGGATTAGTGGGCCCCATCTGAAAGGAGCCACAGTGGAGGTGACAAACCTTTGCATTAGGCAAGTAAACTTGAGCAAGAGAAAGAGAAATCCACTATGGTTGCCCAAGGATGTGACTGGGATGGTAAGGGTGAAAAAGATGGCTTTCAGGAAATACAAGGAAACACAGTGGGAGGAGGACAGCATAGTGTACCTGGATAAACAGAGGGAGGCAGGGAAAGCAATCAGCAGAGCAAGGTCACAACAGAGGGAAAAATAGCACAGGAAGTAAAAAAAAGTGGACAAGACTTTTTACAGGTACATTCGTGAAAGGAGAAAAAACAGGGGTGGTTTAGTAAGGCTAAAAGGGCAAGAAGGGGAGTGCATGGAAGGGGACCTGGAAAAAGCATCAATACTGAACAAATATTTTTGCTCTGTATTCACAGAAGAGGGAGAAGGTAAGGGTCTACAGTTAGGCAACATGAACAAATATGGGAGGGAGATGGACACCAGTCCATTTATGGAAGACAGAGTCCTAAAATAACTCACAAAACTGAAAGTGGACAAGGCACTGGGACCAGATGGGATACATCATAGAATATTAAGGGAACAACAGGAGGTCTTGGCAGCACCACTGGCAGTCCTGTTCAAAGAGTCATTCAACATGGGAGTAGTTCCAGGGGACTGGAGGAGGGTAGATGTAGCCCCTCTTCACAAAAGTGGGAGTAAGGAGGAGGCTGAAAACTCTAGATCAGTCAGCCTCACCTCAATAGTGGGCAAAATTATGGAATCACTACTTGAAGAAAGGATTGTGGAACACCTTGAATCCATGAGAGCACAGGATCCGAGACAGCATGGATTCACAGTGGGAAGGTCATGTCAAACAAATCTAATTGATTTCTTTGACTGGGTGACTAGGATTATGGATCTGGGGAGCGGTGGATGTGGCCTACCTGGATTTCAGCAAGGCCTTTGATTCCATTCCACATAGAAGACTGGTGAACAAGCTTGGCAGCCTACAAGTGGGTCACAAGTTGATAAACTGGGTTAGGAACCAGCTGAGTGATAGAAGATAGAGGATTCTGATAAATGGAGCTCAATCTGAGGACAGGAGGATGGCCAGTGGGGTGCCACAGGGATCAAGTTCTGGGGCTAGTCCTGTTTAATGTCTTCATTAGTGACATTGTGGAGGGGCTGGAAGGGAAGGTGTGCCTCTGCAGATGGCACTAAGATCTGCAACACAGTAGACACTCCAGGAGGGGTGGAAAAAATGAGGAGGGACCTGAGTAAACTGGAGGAATGGTCCAGAGAGTGGCAGCTGAGATTCAAGGTGAAAAAGTGCAAAATCTTGCATTTCGGATGCAAGAACCCAGGGAAGGATTACATGATGGAGGGGATATATTGATGGTCACCAAACAGGAAAAGGATTTGTGGGTAATCATATCTGATGACCTAAAGGTGGTCAAACAATGTGACAAGGCTGTGCATAGGGAGAGGTATCATGAGCAGAAGAAAGGAGGTGGTGATGCCACTATACAGATCATTGGTGAGGCCTCATTTGGAATACTGTGTCCATTTCTGGAGGCCACATCTCCATAAGGACATAGACAGGGTGGAGGCAGTTCAGAGAATGGCAACAAAAATGATGTAGGGCCTACACTAAAAGTCATATGCGGAGAGACTTGGAGACCTCAATATATACACCATGGAGAAGAGGAGAGACAGGGGAGATATGATAGAAACCTACAAATATCTAAAAGGCATAAATAGGGTACCAGAGGGTAGCATCTTTCAGAAAAGATGTCCAGAAATGAGGGGGTATGACATGGAGTTGGCAGGGGGTAGACTAAGGGGTGACGTGAGGAAGTATTTCTTCACAGAAAGGGTGGTGGATGCAATGCATAGACTCCCAGAGGAGGTGGTGGAGGCAAACAGAGTGGGGAATTCAAACATGCATGGGACAGGTATTGTGGAACCCTCGTAATAGGAATGAGGAGGTAAAGCCGAAGATCAAGAAGGGTCTATGGCTTTTACAGCAGGCAGGGAAAATAGGCAGACTGGATGGTCCTAGTGGTCCTTATCTGCTGTCAATTTCTATGTTTCTATAAAGTAATTTGGCCATGCCATTTATTTTTGACTTGATCATATATAAATTGTTTCTAAAAATCATCCCTAATGCCTTCCTCTTTGATCTGCAACATGCCAATTGGCAGGACTTCCACCTGGCCTCCTCGACTGATGAAGCCTACAAAGTCTTCCAAAATATTGTCCTAGGCACCATCAATAAACATGTATCTCTTGTCAAAACTTGCACTAACAAGAAAACATGCCCTTGGTTCTCCGCCAGCTTGAAATCAGAGCTGCTTCATAGAGACTCACTCTGGAAGAGGGCAAGAAAGTCCAAACTGCCTGCCGACTGGGCAGCCTTCAGAGCTGCTAGAAACTGTTGCACCAGACTGACCAGGGAAGCAAAATCTAGTTATTACCGCTCTGAACTTGAATCTTCTGCTAATAGCACAACTAAGTTCTGGAAAACTTTAAAGGATATTCAAGGGCACAGCTCTTCTAGCCTATTCCCACCTAAAATTTCGACTAGCAACTCCACCACTACTGACAAGCAAGAAATCCTCAAACTTTTTAACAATCACTTTGCCACAGCGGGTCTAGCATTCAATGCTTCCCTTGCCAACTACTTCTGTGCACAATTATATACCTCAAACTCTACTTGCCCGGTCCATGCCTCACCCACTCTAGGCAAGGCATTCTCCATCTCCCTTGTCACAGTGAAGGAAGTTGAGGCCCTCCTGCTCCAATTGGATAGCAGAAAAAGAGCAGGTGCAGATCTAATTAAGCCATTCTTCCTTAAACTTGGCTTCTACGTCCTGTCACCCCCAATTACCCATCTTTTCAATATGTCCCTAGCCCAGGGCTCACTCCCTGCCATATGGAAAACTGCCCACATCATACCACTCTTTAAATCAGGTAGCACTAGCGACCTAGACAATTACTGCCCAATCTCCCTACTCCCTACCCTCTCCAAGCTTCTCGAAAAGGTGGGTAATTCCCAGCTTAGACAGCACATTGAGGACTCCAACCTATTAAGCCCAGCTTAGTCTGGCATCTGATCTCACCACAGCACCATCACAGTGCTTGATAAGGTCACGAACAATTGGCTGAATGCCCTGGATGCCAGAAATTATGTATGCACACTGTTTCATGACCTTAGCAAAGCCTTTGATACAGTGGACCACACCCTTGCTCTTGGTCTCCTTAAGGAATATTGGTGCTCAAGTGGTTTTCCAACTACCTCACTAATCGTCACCAACAGGTCAAGGCCAGGGAAGCCCCCCCCCCCAAAACTCTACCAAGAGGGGTACCCCAAGGGTCCATCCTTGACCCACTCTTGTTTGCCATCTACATAAACAACCTAAATGCTGGAGTCAGATCAACAAATATCCATCTCTTCTCTGACAACACCGTGTTGTATGTAGCCAGACCTACTTTGGAACAAGTGTGTAACAACCTGCAAACAGAATTTAACCACCTTCAGACTAATCTACTGTACTTTAAGCTTCTGTTAAATGCTAAGAAAATGAAGGCCATGATTTTCACCCCATCAGTGAACTCTTCCAGTCTCTGCACCACGGGGACAGTCCCACAAATTCTTACCTTGCTCGGCAAACCATTGGACTATATGGAATCCTTTAAATACCTGAGGGTGTGGATAGACTTTAAACTGTCATTCAAAGACCATATTGAACAGATCTTGAAAAAGCTTAAACAGAGGCTTGGGATCTTCTTTAGAATCAGGCACCTACTAACGCATGAGGGGAAGAAAAGGTTGGTACAAACAATGTTTCTGCCCCTCCTTGACTATGTAGGCTTCTTGTATGAGCACAGCTCAAGTGTGGCCCTCACCAAACTTGACACCCTGTACCACCAGGTGCTTAGGTTCATTACTGGCACCCCCTACTTAACACACCACTGTACTCTCTACAAGAGTGTAGGATGGTGCTCACTTAGTCTCAGGCGACACAAGAATGCTGTGCTCTGGACCTATAAGGCCATCTCTAATAAGCTGCCTCAATATATCAAGAAATGTCTACCTACCTGCAGCCCCGGTGACTGTCTGCTAAGAAGTCTCTCGCATTTCTCTTTCCATCCCCAAAGTTAGGATGTGCTTTGGTCATGCAGCAATAAGCCATGCTCTAACTGTTCTCTGGAATAATGCACAAAAAACACTACAACTCATCTCACAGGTGCCATTGTCCTCCTTAAAAACCTCGTCTTACGGTCTTTTCAGCAGACCTGCAACTGTTTCTGTCAATGACACCCCTTAAATTCTGGCTCTGTTTTTATTCCCACCTGTCTCTCACCCTTGCCAATAAGCATCTGAACCATCTCTCCACCTTTACTTTAGACTTACCTTGCCTATCCAGTGTAAACTAGGCCTCTATATGTAGTTGCCATCACCTCTACCCTACCTCCTCCCGAGTACTATGTCCTTTTATTAACCCTCGTCTACTCTTCTCTATACTTTGTGCACACCCTGTGCTTATACTGTTTTTACTGCACACACTATACAAGGGCCATGCTTTACTAGGTTAAACTACTCGGTCAGGCTGAAAATGGCCTATCATTGCTTTACGTTTATCTGCCTTGTATACAATTTACATATAGTTGTATTCTGTCTGCCTTTGCACTTTGACTATATCATATGCCTGCATTATTGTGTCCTTACTAATGTCTTGTATGATACTGCCATGCCATGTTAACTGAAAATACTTGCATACTGTCTGCCAATGAATGTATGTCTATACCAAATTGTTGAATTGTTGATTGCTGATGTGTATCTACTCCAGGTCCATCTTTAAATGAGTCATGCTCAATGGTGCTCCACCTGATTAAATAAAGATATTTATTGATTGATTGTTTGACTGACTGACTGACTGATATTCACATAACTCAGAGCCATGGAGGATCCCCATTGTTGTGCCCTTTATTTGCCAATAAAATCTGTTTTCAAAATGTTTTTTTTTTCTATTAGTAACTGCACCATCTTAAGTAAGAATTCATTAGGTGGTTTCCTCTGGTGCTCTCTTATTAAGTTTCTCATTTAGTGCAAAGAGGCCTTCTCTATGGGGGGATACTCATGTAGAGGTCTTTGTCATTTTACTCTGTTCTTCTATCAAATTATCACTATTAAGTACCTCTCAAGGTTTGATGGTATCCCTAATGTCCTTCAAAAAAGCTGGCATCTCAGTAACCAGGGGTTGAATATGGTAATCTATGTACACAAATACAGCCTCCAAAGTAGAATCTATCCTCACCATAATTGGTCTACTGGGAGGATAGTGTAGATATTTGTGGATTTTTGGAAAACTGTAAAACACTGGCATAATTGGGTCTGACCTAGTTAAAGTCCTAGCCTCCCATTCAGTTATGTATTTATTATCTAATCCTTCTTCCACTAGACTATTTATTAGGGTGTTAACCCCTTCTGTGGGGATTACACACACTTGTTGGTAATTTTCAGTATTGTTAAGTTGTCTTAAGCATTCTTCTGTATAGTATGTCTGGTCCATAACTACCACACACATATCTTTTTTTTTTTTTTTTTTTTTATGACTCATGTGGCTGACCACTGATTTGACAGCTGGCTCTTAGGTTGGCAGTTCTGTTTAAGTGACGACCTTAACAGCTCTCCATTTGTATATCTGGGTGGGTTGGGGTGAAGAGCCATGCCCCTTGTCTTGGGGATTGCCACAATCCCTGATTCAGCTGTCTGGTCACTTCCATTAAGTACTGCAAAAATGTATTAGTCTTCTGGAAACTTTAATATGAGTGACTTGGTTATAAATGGTTGAACAACTATAACAGTTTAAAATTATAGCCATATGAAGGGGAAAAGTA
Organism: Neoceratodus forsteri; assembly: GCA_016271365.2. Lineage (NCBI taxonomy): Eukaryota > Metazoa > Chordata > Ceratodontiformes > Ceratodontidae > Neoceratodus > Neoceratodus forsteri. The sequence goes on along the minus strand of CM028129.1, from coordinate 1,393,745,187 downwards.
ATACATACTACACATGAATTAGAACAGCACCCTATAGCTGTTATCTAGAAGATTATGAAAGAAAAATGAGTTCTATGAGTGTATCAACATGGGAACGACAGAGTCCAAATACTGTAAGGTATTAATTGACAGAATATTACTTTTAGACAGGAACCAAGAGGGACTAGAACCTCTGAAGAAGATGTCACTGATGACATCAAAATGTAAGTGCGTAGCAGTGTTTTGTGGTCAGTAGTCCGCATATTTCTGGTCTGCTGTAATGATCTGTAATGCAGCATTTTGTCTCTAGCAAGAGCAGAGCAAGCACTAAGATAAGTTAAACTGTATGATGGCAGCTGTTTGCAGAACTTGTTGATGTTTACGAACTGTGCTGGAGACCTACTTTTCTATGCCAAGAGAAATTAAAGGAATATCTGACCAATATGTTCTTTGGAGGACAATTGATGCAATATGCTTTATGGAACTTTTTTTTAATTCAAAGATTATTGAAATTTCAAACTTTAGCCGATACATTGCATAAATACATAACCAAGTGCATTATTTAAAGTACACAAAAAATCACTTGTATCCTGACCAAGTGAATCACCTATGGATTACAAACTATGTAAGGCATGGGAACAGAGGGCCAAAACAACATATTAACATTTGTCTTGAGACAAGAGAAAACTTGTATTCCAATTTTATAATCAAATAGGTAACTAAGATAAACAAATGCACCCTCTCACTTTAATATCATGGGTTAGATTCTGGAAGCGGCTGTGATCACTGCAGGGGACAACAATCAATCAATCAAAATCTTTATTTATCCAGGCTGGCATCATTGAGCAAGGCCCATTTGCAAGGTGCACCTGGTCATGAATACATCAAAGTACAGTACAGAAGCAGGTATACAAAAAGCAATAATATAAAAGGAAGAAAAAGTATATACAGTGTATACAGTACGGTACAGGGCTGAAATAAATAATAAAAAAAACAGCATTGTTTTACAGTTAAAGAAGTCAGCAGATATACAATCAACCATAGGCATACAGGGGTTATAAGCAGAGACCTTTTGAGTGAGGCAGCCGGCAACTACACATATAGGGGAAAGAGGCCGTGTATGGGGTGGCAGGTTAGAGAGGTAAAGAAGAGGAGGGATATATTACCGATGACTGGGGGAAAATTGGGCTAAAACCACAGAAAGTGATGATGGCTGATGTGAACTTGTTTATTATGATAATGACAGAAGAGGGGTAGATAATTGGGACACTACTATGGATGGGGTGTGATTTTAGCCAGGCTGGAGTGGACAGGGAAGGGTGGGTGCAGCAGGAAGAGTTACTAGGGAAAGAGTGAGAGCCAGGAGTAGAAACATGGCGAGTGTCAGGATGTAAAGGGGGAGTTGCAGAATTAGTGGGCTAGCGATGAGGAAAACATTTGCAAGGTGCTTTCATGTAGCTATCATAGAGCGTCTTGAAGATATTCAGGCTAACAGGGCAGCTCAGCTTCAAGTTCCTTTGTAAACCGTTCCACAATGTTGATAAAGAGAAGCGTAGAGCAGCTTTGCCAAAATGAGTTTTGACCATTGGAACTTGGAGGGCAATTAGGGAATAGCTCCTTAGAGCATAGGTGCCTAACACACTCTGAGGAATACAATCTGAGCCATATGAGGGGAGCTTGTTGGTCACCGCTCTGAAGGTGCATAGGGCGGTGTTTCTATTCCTTCTATAGTGAAGAGAAGTCCAGCCTAACGATGAGTAGAGGGAGCAGTGGTGTGTGGAAAGTGGAAGACCAGTAATAAACCTGATAGCTCTGTAGTAGAGGGTGTCCAGCTTAGCCAGTGCAGAGGCAGTGCAGTGGCTGTAGAGCAGGTCCGCGTAATCTATTAAAGATAGGAAGGTAGTTTGAACCAGTTGAATCTTGGCCTCCTTTGTGAGCAGGTGGTTAATTATGTAGAATAATCCTAATCTTTGCCTTAGTTTCTTCTGTAGTTCTTCAAGATGGTCAGCGAAGGAAAGTTTATGATCAAGCCAGACTCCTAGATATTTCAATTTAGCTACATACTCTAGTAATTCTCCAAGAACAGTGGTAATTTGTGGGATAGCTCCCCTTCCCAGCAGGAATTGCAGCATGCAAGGAGAGGGAGGAGAGCATAGCTTTTGTCTTTTTCGCATTGAGCAAAAGCTTTTTGTTTATGAGCTGGTATTGTAGAAGGTTAAATTCAGCTTGGAGGTATTCACAGGCTGCTTTCAGTGTGGGGCGACTCAAGTACAGTACAGTGTTGTCTGCGAATAAGTGGATGTTGGCTTTTTTGATGGGGTCATTGATGTTGTTAATGTACACTGCAAAGAGGAGGGGACCAAGGATAGAGCCCTCAGACACGCCCCTCAGCATAGGTTTTAATGTAGAAAGATCACCTTCAGCTTTAACCTGCTGTTTCCGTTCTCCGAGGTAGTCTGCAAACCAGCACATAGAGTTGGGGTCCAGTCCTAAGGTGCTTAGGGAGGAAAGAAGCAGACTGTGATCAACAGTGTTGAATGCCTTACTCAGATCCAAGAAAATGGCACAGACATGCTTCTTGTTGTCAAGATCTAGGAGCCAATCTTTGGTCACCTTAGCTGGGGCTGTTATGGTGCTGTGCTTTGTTCTGAATCCAGACTGAACCGGGTTTAATAGGCTTCTGGATTCTAAGTATACCCCTAGCTGGCCACACACTATTTTTTCTAGTAATTTAGACAGGATGGGGAGGAGGGAGATCGGTCTGTAATTATTTCGATCGCAGGGGTCACCTGCTCTTAATAGAGTGATGACATGGGCTATTTTCCATTAAGGAGGGAGGCTACCCTGGGAGAGTGACATTTTGAATAGGTGGGTGAATGGCACCACAAGCACATGGTAGGCACATTTCAGATAGTATGGTTCTATGAAGTCAGAGCCTGCTCCCTTCCTGGTGTCCGGTTGCAGCAGTAGGTCTTCCACCTCTTTTAAAGAGACAGGCAGGAGGGAGAAGGCCTCCTCAGTAGAGGGGGACTCGTGGGTTGGTGGGCCCTGACCTGTGTGGATGTCATTGGCAGGAGAAGTATCAAATGCTAGCCCTGCCATTGCAAAATGGTAATTGAGGGATTCCAATCGGTTGGAGATAACGCTGTCTTAATTTTTGCTGTAATGGAATTACCAGGTGCATGTCCAGATATGTCTTTTAATGTTTTCAAGAGCTTTGAAGGATTTCTTGAGGCAGAGGCTAGCTCTGAATGATAGTAGGCAGCCTTGGCTGCTCTGACCAACTTGGTGCACTTGTTACATGCTCTCTTAAAAAGACACCAATTCAAGTCATTCTTGCTTCTTTGGACTTTTTTCCATAAAGTATCCCTTTCTAACAGGGAAGCTTTGAGTTCAGGTGAGAACCAACGGTAGGTGGTGCTCTTGACCCGCACCTTAACCAAGGGGGCATGCTTATTTAAAGCCTCACTTAAAATATCGTAAAAAACAGTGTATGCCCTGTTAAGCATTTTGGCAAGGAAGAATTCCTGCCATCACGGTGAATGTTTCAAGTCATGGACGTATGCAAACAAATCGAAGTTGAATTTGCACCTCTTGATAGAGAACTTTGCCACAAACTGTGGGTTGTGCACGGATCTAATGGTGGTGATTATACAATGATCGCTAATGTCTGAGAAAAATGTTCCGACATGAGAGAATGGGTGTGGATTGTTAACCAAAATTACATCTAAGAGGGAGCTGTTGTTAAGGTTCTTTTTATTTGGACGAGTAGGCTCGCCAATGAGTTGCACCAGCCTTAGAGTGTCACAAAAGGATTTCAAGGGAGCTGATGCACTTGATAGCCAATCGTAGTTCAGATCACCAAGAATAATGGTTTCCAAAGAACTGAGCCCCATTACGGAACTAAATTGAGACAGGAGATGAGGCCTGGCAGAAGGGGGCCTGTAGCAGCCTATTACACAGAGTGCACTGGAAGGAGAAAGTTCAATCTTTAGGGTGAAGCACTCAAATTCTTTGGGGGAGGATGATGTGTCTATGCATGGAGCTGAGTATTTGCCCCTTACATAAATTGTCACCCCACCTCCTCTTGATTGCCTATCCGCTTGGAAGAATAAATAATTTGGGACATTGATTTCATTTTCTGGGGTGGCTGGCCTAAGCCAGGTCTCAGTGATCACTAGGACACCAGGTATGGTGTGGCTCACCTAAGCCTGGATAAGGGTGAACCTTTTCAGCAAACTACAGGCATTAAGATGCACAAAAGACATTCCTTTGATACCTGCCAGGTCTGATGGAAAAGCAAGTGTGTCTAATGGTCCTGGGTTGAGTTCAACATTGCCTGAGCACAATAGTAAAAGAAGCAGGATTATTTTTAAGGCAGTGAACTGTTATTAGTAAACACTATTTTTTGGGTGATAGGGGAGGCAGTGTTGATGAGTAGGCTTGTACCCACTCCTGGTGTTATACTGGCCTAGTGTTGCAGCCACTAGTGTCCTGGCAGGAATTTGCCATCAGTAGGAAGTCTCAAGTATGGATGGGGGAGTAATCTGCAGAGACAGCTCGGGAGATGTACCACTCCCCGGCAGAGACAGTTGAAAAGCCCAATAGTCCAGAATGGCTACCTGAAAGGAGCTGTTGGACACAGGACAGGGAGAAGCACAAGGGTCATTCCACTTTAGGCAGGGATGAGGGTTCTGAAGAATTGAGCTGAGTGCTAGTAAAGCTAGTGACACACCGAGGAACCAGCTGTAACTTCCCATGGTAGATCTAAACACCACAACTGCTGGTAGTAAAAGTCAATAGAAGCCTAGGCCAATCAGTGATCAGGTGTCATAAGTTCAAAATCCTTTTGTTTGCTGAGAGGTGGTTTTGGCACTGAACATACCTGTTGAGCAACTCTTTGCAGCTGAGCTAGTGAGGTGGTTCAAGGCTGCAATCCAGTGTGGCAAGATTGGTCTATAGCATTCATTTCTGTTTCTGGCCCTGCTCCACCAGTACAGATTAGGAGTGGGGGCAGGCGTTCAAGTCTTGCAGCCTTAGTGGATGAGCATGGTTCGGTCTGAGAAACAGGCAGAAAAAAAACAGGGATGGTCCACAGAAAGAGAGGTATCCCAGGTCCACTACAGCAGAAGAGGAAGTAAAAAATATAATGTCTTTTCTCTTTAACAGAAAAGACAGCTGTTGTAGCCCTCTAGTGGCTATGTAGTATAATTTGCAAATTAAAAAAAAAAATTGAAATTCTTGCTTTACAAAAAAGGATAGTCCCAGGACCAGCAGCGCTGATAAGCATCATTAATGAAGCGAGATAACATGGACACCAGCAGGTAGAAGTCAGTGAGGCTAAGATCCTCCAATCAGAGGGTTGGCACTGAAAATTCAGAATGTCCAAATGTGCCAAATACCAATGTATCTGAGGGGGTATACAGCTTTTGGCTGTTTCTGTAGTTTTCTTGGCCCTGCAATGAAACTGACCTTGGAGGATCCCGGGTGACAGTTTCAACATGGGAAGAAAGCCTCAGGGTCTGCTAATTTGCAGTAGCAGAATCGTGAGTTGCTTCCCTGGACAGACTTGTAGCTTTTCCTGTGCCGGCGAGGTGTGAGCCCCAGGAGGGCACAGCACACCTGAAGGGGAGAGGAAAAGAGATAGATTAAGTAGGGGCGGGCAGGTGAGGTGTGGTTATCTCAAACAAAGAAACAGGGTGGTCACTATTATTTGGAAGGAGGAGGCTAAACTACGAAGTGGGTAATAGAAACAGGGAGGAGATGTAAGTGATTTAGAGGGCAGACAGGTGACAATGCGAGAGGCAAGGAATGCTCTTTAAATTTAGAATGATAGGCAGTACACCGAAAAGTCTGGTCAATTCAAAACTACTGCTTTATACAGAAATTAATTCTAAAAAGGATTCAGCTATTCACTTAGAATAATAAACAATGCAGTACAGGTCTAATAATCTTAAGACTTTACAGTTTTACACTCTGAATTAATAATAAAAATGATTAGGTTGTAGTTTTATGATATTAAGGAGTGCATAAAAAGGTCAACTTAAAACTCTTCAGCCTTTCACAGAGAATTAATTCTAAAGAGGGATGTAATCACAGTGCACTCAGAGCTGGTAAATCACTTTAAACAATGGCAGTGTAACACTGAATGGCCTAAATTGGATAGATAGATGAGGAGAAAAACAGTGGGGGGGAGGTGCCTTTCATGCCATTCAAGCTTTACAAAAAACAACAACTTCTTTAAAAAATAAATTAACTTCTTGCTTTACAAAAAATTATAGTCCCAGGATCAGCAACGCTGATAACCATTTCTAATGAAGCAAGATAAAATGTAGACGAGAAGGAAGAAGTCAGTGAGGCTGAGATCGTCCAATCAGAGTGTTAGTGCTGAAAATTCAGAATGTCGAAAGGCACCAAATACCAACATACCTGAGGGGATATACGACTTTTGGTTGTTTCTGTAGATTCCTGGGCAGTGCAACGAACCGGAGTTCAGAGGATCCACATGGCAGTTTTAACAGGGAAGAAAGCTTCAGTGTCTGCTAATTTGCAGCAGCAGGACAGGGTTGTAGCTTTTCCTCTGGCGGCGAGGTTCCGAGCCCCAGGAGGGCACAGCACACCTGAGAGAGAGAGAGAGGAATGGACTAGGATTAAGTAGCAGCAGGCAGGGGAGGTGTGGTTAACTCAAACAAAGAAACAGTGTGGTCATTATTATTTGGAAGGAGGAGGCTAAACTACAAAGCAGGTAGTAGGGAACAGGGAGGAGACATAAGTGGGTTGGAGGGCAGACAGGTGGCATAGCGAGAGGCAAGGATTGGGCTTTAAATTTAGAATGCTAGGCAGTACACTGAAAAGCCTGGCCAATTAAGAACTACAGCTTTACACAGAAATTAATTCTAAAAAGGATTCAGCTGTTCGCTTAGAATAATAGTGCAGTACAGGTCTAATAATCTTAAGACTGTACAGTTTTACACTCTGAATTAATAATAAAAAAGAATTAGGCTGTAGTTTTAGGATATTAAGGAGTGCATAAAAAGGTCAACTTAAAACTCTTCAGTCTTTAACAGAGAATTAATTCTAAAGAGGGATGTAATCACAGTGAATTCAGATCAGGTAAATCACTTTAAAGATTGGCAGTGTAACACTGAATGGCCTAAACTGGATTGATAGATGAGGAGAGAAACAGTGTGGGGGGGGGTGACCTTTCATGCCATTCTAGCTTTATAAAAAACAACAATTTCTTTACAAAAAAAAATGAACTTCTTGCTTTACAAAAAAGGAGAGTCCCAGGATCAGCAGTGCTGATAAACGTCTCTAATGATGCAAGGTAAAATAGAGACCAGCAGCAAGAAGTCAGTGAGACTGAGATCCTCCAATCAGAGTGTTGGCACTGAAAATTCAGAATGTCCAAAGGCACCAAATAACAATGTACCTGAGGGGATATACGGCTTTTGGCTGTTTCTGTAGATTTCTGGGCCCTGCAATGAACTGGAGTTCGGAGGATCCCAGGTGGCAGTTTCAACAGGGGACGAAAGCCTCAGGGTCTGCTAATTTGCAGTAGCACAATCGTGGGTTGATTCCAAGGACAAGCTTGTAGCTTTTCCCTCTGCTGGCGAGGTGTGAGCCCCAGGAGGGCACGGCACACCTGAGGGGGTATACAGCTTTTGGCTGTTTCTGTAGGTTTCTGTGCCCTGCAACGTACCGGAGTTCGGAGGATCCCGGGTGGCAGTTTCAACAGGGGATGAAAGCCTCAGGGTCTGCTAATTTGCAGTAGAGGAATCATGGGTTGTTTCCCAGGACAGGCTTGTCGCTTTTCCTCTGGTGGCGAGGTGCGAGCCCCAGGAGGGCAAGGAACACCTGAGGGGGTATACGGCTTTTGGCTGTTTCTGTAGATTTCTGGGCCGTGCAACGACATGTGACAGGGCATATGACACAAGTGCCATTTTGCGTAAAAACTGCTATTTTGGAAGCCAGCTGCCACAAGTCCCCGAGATAGCAAAGTTAATCCAGCTCCCTCAGGTCTAACTTTGCTTCCATGAGGTACCCTTTGTACAGTGCTTGTTCCAGACCTTTGGCGCAAGCTGCCGTAAAGTGGAAAAACTGTCACACCTGTGCCAGCCCTTCTGGAAAAGGAACTAGTTGAGCCTGAGGGCTTTGGTGTGCTGCAACAAACTTTGTGGTGGATGCAGGGCTTGGCGCAAGCCCTGTGCCCAAGTTCTAGAATATGGCCCCATGTTCACTGAGTAGGAAGTACGTCCTTGAGCCTAGATTATCTGGAGTTTACCCAGGAAACTGGTGCATAGGCAGCTGTGTCACTGGACGTAAGACCATTGACACAGGTTTGTGCAGTTGGAGTTGGCATTTTCTTGAGCCATATGGTGCTGGTGCCTATTCATTAGGAAGCACCCTGGGAGGATCTTGCAGTACTCTAACCACAGGAATGGACCCCATATATCATTGAATGTCCCAGATTTGCCCTGGCTGCTGTATAGGACTTGTTTAAAGCTGGCTACTCAACCCAACTCCATAGGCCATTTCTGCAGGGGTGGGGGTTAGTATTTCTCCAGTGTCTTAATAGGACTCTCTTAGCATCAATTAAAGCTTCCGGTAATGAAGACTGACTATTGCGGTCAAGGTCCAGCCCTGATTTTGGGGACATGTAGAGCCCTAGCATCGCAAGGGGTCCTGAAAGGGGGGTCACCTGTGAACAAATTTTGCTGCATGCTTCTTGCATGCCTCCCAGTATCCCTTTAAGGAATGGCACATCCAGATGTCATGAGTGATGGAACCTTCTGTTCTGTTGCATCTCCAGCAGTCTCCAGTAGGATGTAATCCACATTCATGTAGCTTCTGAGGTGCTCTATGCCATCTTTGTAGTATCTTCAGCAGAGTAAATCTGCATCTCATGTCTTTGGAAGCTCTTTGGGCATTAGACTAACACTCTCCCCAAGATTCCACCCTGAGCTTGTGTCCCAGCTCTTCTGACCATTAAAGTCTGGTCTTCATAGTGGGTCTGGGTTGCAGGTCTAGCAAGTGCTGACAGACATCTCTGCTGTGAAGTGATCTCCTGGACTCCAGCCATAGCAGTCTGTCTGAGGGGTTGAACTTAGGTGTAGTAAGGCCTGGGCCCAGGATTGCCCCTAAGGCATGCCTCAGCTGGAGGTATCACCAGTGGTTTTGTTGTGAGATGGCATATTATTGTCTGATTTGTGCAAATGTCATGAGGGTGTGAAGGGTGTGGTGCATGTTTTCCAGGGCTAGTATTCCTGCCTCCTCCCATTCCTTAAACCTGACTGGATGTCCCCCAATTTGTAGGGAGTGATTTGCCCATATAGGGAAGAATCTAAACCTAGTGGGCAACCAGCCACTCAGCCTGCAGTATTTTGACCACTGCGTCCTAGTATGTAAGAGCATGAGGTGAGATGGGGCTAATTTAGGAAGTTTACTGAACAATAAGACATGGGCCAGTGGGCCACCAGCAGCCGCTGCTTCACATTGTGTCCACTAGGCCTTATGCCATCTGGAAAGTAAGGAGCCATTTGACCTGGCTGAGTAAGGGCATAAGCCATGGTTCTAAGCTGGAAGTCTGGGAGCTTGAAGCCCTTGTGCCTGAAGTCTACCCAAAGTTTGGTACAGTTGAGGTGATGGGAGTCTGTTCCCCAAAAGAATTTCAGCATTTTTGTTTGAATACCCTTCAAAATAATGGGATCTATGCTCAGGGGGAGGTCCTCCAGTATGTACTGAATTTTAGGGCTGCTATCAGTTTATAGGCCTGGGCTCTTCCCCAAAGTGATAGGTGTAGCTTATCCTGTCTACTGACATAGACTTCCAGCTCTGTCAGGAGTGGAGTAAGGTTTATACTCCCCAATTGGGCCATGTTACAGTTCGACTTTATGCCCAAGTATTCCACCCATGTTTCATTTCATTTCCATTTTTTTTTATACTTGGTAACTTGATGAGCATCACTGCCCGTTTTCACAAGTGGCAAGTGATACATAAAAAACACATTAATACAATACAAAACAGATTAATACTATGCATTACATATTATATATTAAAACTTATTACAGACTAAAAGCTAAGTCCTGGAAATAACACAAGTACAAGAACATGAAGTGAAACTTTCCAACCATGCTTTAAGTCTTGTTTTAAAAATGGTTAAGTGAAAAACAGTTACTTGTATCTGTTGGAATGGAACTGAAAAATACAGTATCCCTGAAAAAAAATGATTTCTGACTGAAAGTTTTCTTTTACCTTATGAATCATAAACTGATTTTTACTCTGGGACCTGGTCCCAAAGGAATTGGAAGCTCTGGGAAAAAGTGACAATAGGGTAATGGGGAGATGGCCTCTTAAAACCTTGTTGTGGTGTTCTGGAGCCCCCAAGGGTATTGTGGATCTTGGAAAATTTGGGGGGAGGACACTAGGAATTGTTATTTGGCCAGCTTCAGTTTATACCCAGATAACTGGCTGTACTGTGATATCAGGACCAGCAGCTCAGGTACTGAGCGGTGCGGATCTGTGAGGGTTACCAGAATGTCATCTGCATAGGCTAATAGCTTATGTTCCCCTCCACACTGTACTCCCCTGTTGCCTTCTACTTGTTGGCCGGCCTGTAGAAGTGGTTCCAGAGTCAGAATGAAGAGCAGGAATGAAAGAGGACACCCATGCCTGGTATCTCTACCTAGTTAAAAGGCTATGGATATCATGCCATTAGTAGTCACTTGTGCTGCTGAGTCCTTGCATAGGACAGAGACCCAACATCTGAAGTTAGGGCCAGTACTGAATATTTCTAGGGCCTGGAAAAGGTAGTCCCATTCCACCCTATGGAACGCTTTCTCAGCATCCAGGGAAAGTAGGATGGTGGGAGGGCGCGGGGCCTTTGTGTGACCTATCAGATTTATCTGGCACCTGGTGTTGTCTGTGCCTTTCCGACCTGGGACAAAGCCCACCTGATCATTGTGTATCAGGTCTGGGATGGCACTATTTAATATTTTTGCCAAAACCTTTGCAAAGACCTTACAGTCTTCTGTGATCAGTCAGATGGGCTTGTAACTGCCACAAAGGGTGGGATCGTTTCCCGGTTTGGGGAATAGGGATATGCAGGCTGTACACATAGAGTAAGGTAGAGCTCCAGTGTCACAAGCTTCCACATAGGCTGCTAGAAGGAGGCCCTGTAGCACATCTGTGAAGGCTTTATGAAAGTCGTCTGGGAGTCCATCCCCTCCTGGCACCTTCTTTGCAGGCATTCTCTTTAGTGCCTCCCGGACTTCTTTCCACTCCATGGGGTGGTCCAATGTAGTCTGAGCATTGGGATCTAATGAGGGTAAGTGCAGAGGGTCCAGAAAGCTATCTGTCCATTGTACACTTGGGATTATTTCAGTGGAGTATAAGGAGGTATAAAATCTTTTGAAGGCGGAGAGTCACGTGGTGCAGGTTTCATGGCGGCTGCCTGATTGCGATTGTCCCGGCCTCCCGCTCCAATACGACCTTAAACTGCCCAGTTAAGAGGGAACAACTACACCATTGCAGCACGATTTGTGTTCCGGAAGCCTACCTGAAAGCCTTGCGAGTGTCCGCGGAGCTGATGGACCCCGCCGGCGTCTCCTGCTAAGGCCCTGTCTAAAAAAGCTAGAACTTCTTCCCAGGCAGGTGGGCAGGAGGCTGAAGGGGGTAATTTGGACAAGGAGCCTTTGACTTTGGCGCAATTCCTAGCTGAAATCAAACCTTTTTGCTCCGAACTAGGCACGGTGACTGAGGAGCTCAAGGCAGTCACCCAAGCGCTGGAGGACTTATCCCGCTGAACAGGAGACACGGAGGTCAGGGTCACCTCCGTAGAGAGGCGGGCAGAGAAACAAGAGCCTGAGTTAGTTCTTCTAAGGCAGAAGCTGAATAAGGTGGAGTCGAAGTTAGAGCACCTGGAAGGAAGAAGCAGGCGCAATAATATGATCATTGTCAGTCTCCCCGAAAGGGAAGAAGGCCCAGACGCCATTACGTTCATTCAAAAGTTCCTTCATCGGATTGCAGGCCCCTCACCCTTCGGGGGTAATTACACGATAGAACAGGCCCATCGTGCGCTGAGACCCATGCCTCCTGCTGGCTCCCCGCCCCGTATCCTGATCTTTCATTTCTTAAACTATCAGGAGAACAGCATGTATTTGGCAAAATTAAAGAACTCAAGGAGAATGCGGTGGGAGGTTCCTGTTAAGAATTGCCCAGGATCTCCCGCTGTCCGTCCGGCAAAGAGGCAGAGTACCATCAGGCTGTCTCCAAGCTGATCGCTGCAGGCATCCGCTTTCGGATGGGCTACCCAGTGCGTCTGCAGGTGGCTTTGGCTGGCCAGTGGGTCAGTTTTGACAGGGCTCAAGCAGCGGGAAAAGGGCTGCAAGAAGCCCTTCTGGAATTGTTTAAGAAGAAGTAAAGACTTAATCATGGCAGTCCTGCTGGTTGGTCGAGAAGGGCATGGAGAGGCTTCACTGTAGCTTGAAGTGGTGTGCTTGTTGTCCTTACGGGGCAGCTCGTAGTTTCCTTTTTTTCTATTCTCCTGCAAACTGTTAAGAGGTGAGACCCCAAGCTGGTTTACCCTACCTGCGTGTGGAGGACTGTCAGCCGCATCCCAGGAGTTTCCTCAAGTGTTTTCAATTTCAGTACTGATAGTGCTGGGACTGTAAACGGATTCCAAAACCTTAATATTCTGGATGAAGTGATCCTGTCGAAAGGTGGTAGTGCGACACGAGGCCTTAGGAAGCCTTAATTAAGCCGGTGGACAGGCTGAGATCTGCTTCAATTGTCAGGCGTCATCTATTGGCGTGGCAAAACTTCAGAGGGACTTTCGACAGCTTTCTCGGGGGAAGGTGTGCCTGTTTTTGCCATCGGCATTCCCCATCTGCTCGGACCCGGTGTGGGGTGATCCCGATATCGGGATTTATGAAGGGCAGCTTTTCTGAGGGGTCTGAGTGGAAGGTGGCTCAGTTGTCTGGTCCTGCAGCCACCAGAGATACTTTCAGGGTTTGGTCTCAGCACTGGGTATCCTCTCCAGGGTGCCCTGCCTTTTCTGGTTATTGCAAGTTGCACTTGGGTGCCATATTCCCTTTGGGTCACTCTCCACTTTTCCGCCTCTCAATTTTTACTGATTTTGTTTTGTCCATCCTCACTAGCGGTATTTGGGGCTCTGTCGAGGGCGCTGTTTCTCATTTGGGGTAACTAGTCCTTCAGGGCTGTGTTTAAATTATGCCATTTCTGTTTCTCCCCATCAAGTGTTTGTTATGGGACGGCATGGGCATAAATGTCTGGACATTTTCAACATGATCTTTCAATGTTTAAATGGTTATGGTGTTTTGTAACCAGTAGAGTTGGTTAAAGGCCTGCTTAACGGGCAGTTAGTTTAGTTGCATAGATGTGGGGTTTTTCTTCTTTTTGGGGTATGTAGAATGCAGGGGGTAGCTTAATCTAGTTAGAGTGGGAGACCTTCCTATTTACAATAATTTAAGTCTCCTACTCGGAGGGACAGCAGAGTGGGAGCAGTTTGTACCTAGATAGGTCATATTCTGGGATGCGGGGTGGTTCTCTCTGGGGGGCGGTTATTGTTGGAGAGTAGTCTCTCCCTTGCCGTAAGGCAGTTGTTTGTTGCGCACAGTGGGAGAGGGAGGCGAGTGTGTCGGGAGCTTTGGAACTTGCGATCTCATGGGCCGGGAGGTGGGATTTTGGGTGGGTGGGAATATGGGTCCTTTTATCAGCTTATGTCAGGGGCGGTCTACTCGATGGGGAAGGGGCAAAAGGGAGTGGTGTAGGGGTTAGAATAGGGGAGTGGGTGAGTAAGGGGATCCAGATTGCATCAAGCTTTGTAGTCAGTGGTTCGGGAGGATCTACTCGTGAGGGAAGGCCTAGGGAGGTAGGCAGTTTGCGAATCCAGTCAATGACGAATAGATTTAAAATAGAATACAGGGACTATGGGTAGTACCCTAGAATTTATCTCGTGGAATATCAAGGGGGCTAGGAAGGACTTGAAACGACACAAGGTTCTGTGACATTTGCAACTGCAGAAAGCTCAGATAATATGCTTGCAGGAAACACATTTATTGGAGAGGTAGGCTAATGCCTTCCGACGTCAATTTGTGGCCCAGGTATATGCTGCTGGGGATAGCACTGCTAGTAAGGGAGTAGCCATTCTATTTTTTAGGTGTACCCCTTTTGTCTGTGAGGAAAAGCTGGCAGACCCTGAGGGCCGGTACATATTTGTAGTCGGGCTGGTTAGCCAAACTAGGATGGTGATAGGTATATATAGGCCAAATGGAGACTAGCCCGTTTTTCGTTGATTTACTCATTGTTCTGTCTCCTTTATCCATCTCCCTATATTTTGGGAGGATTGGAACTTGGTGTTCAATACGGAGTTGGATAAGAAGGCAGGCGTGAGAGGGTCTCTCTCTGGCTCAAAGAGCCCTCAGGAGCTGGCAGACAGCTTGGGCTTGTCCGATCCGTGGAGGGTCTTGTCCCCTCTAAAGGGAATATACTTTCCTGTCTGAGGTCCATAAAACCAGGTCTCGTATTGACTATTTTTGATGAGTCAGTGCTTGCTCCCTGGGTTAGTCAATTGCACAATCATGCCGGGGGTCATTTCAGATCACTCGATGGTCCGATGCTCCCTTAACCTTCTATCTAATACACCCAAGCAGACCATTTGGAAGTTCAATAACCAGCTTCTTAGGGTACCGGAGATCAGAGACAGTATTAGTCAGACTATAGAGCAGTATGAACAGGAGAACTGCAACATGACGGGTAAGGGGGACATGGAGTGGAGTGCATTAAAATGTGTTGTGGGGGGGGGAGCTTATTAAGCTAGCGACGTTAGAAGAAAAGAGAGACTTTGGCGAAGCAACTGCTCTCCATATTAGGAATATAGAAGGTTCTTTCAAAGTCCTCACCAATGGCGTTAAGGAAAGGTTGGCCAGGCTCCAACACCAATATGATGACATGTTGAGGAAAAGGCAGAATATGCCATTAACAAAAGCAAGCCCTATATCTAGACCAGGGGAGAAGTCGGCATCTTTTGGCCATGCACCTTAAAGGCGATCAAACATCTAGAATTATTCATAGTATCTCATCTCTATCCGATGGGTCGATTAAAACCACCCCATATGAAATAGCCAAAAATTTGAAAATTATTATAGGGTTTATACAGTCCCATGCCTAATAGATCAAGTAGCCGAGGTAATTGGGGCGTATCTGTCTGGGTGCAATTGCAGATAACGGAGGAACAGAAAGCATTGCTTACCGTTCCGATCTCTGAGTCTGAAATACTAGATGTGATAAAGATGCTCCCGGCTGATAAAGCTCCCGGTCCGGACAGTTTTTCTCTGAATTTTTATAAATGTTTTAGTAGGCAGTTATGTCCAGGATTAAAACGTCTTTTTCACAGTATTTTTGCCTCCGAACACATTGACGGTCACCTCTTTGAATCCCTGATAGTGCTCATCCCTAAAGAAGGGAAAGACCGAGACCAGGTTTCAAACTATAGGCCCATTGCCCTGATTAACTATGACATAAAAATTTTGGCGAAGTTACTAGCGGTTCGTTTAATGAGGGTGCTTCCTAGGCTAATCCATCGGACCAGGTGGGATTCATGTCAGGGTAGAATGGCATCAGACCATCTCATAAGCTATCCCACATTTTCTCGGCTACTAAAGATAGTATGTGGGTGGGTTGTTGTCTGTCGATGCCGAGAAAGCATTCGACAGGGTGGATTGGAGGTTCCTGTCTCTGACCATGGAGCATTTTGGCTTCCCAGCCCACTTTATAGACATGGTGTTTGCGTTATATAGGTCACCGTCCACTAAAATATACTGTAACGGAGTTTTTTTGGCAAGCTTTCCTTTATTGTCAGGGACTAAGCAGGGCTGCCCTTTGTCCCCTCTCTTGTTCAATATTTATTTAGAGCCGTTTTTGTGTAGTACCAGACAGGAACCTAGAATTAAGGGGTTTAAAATTGTTTCTCTGGAGTTTAAGGTCTCGGCCTTCGCAGACGACATCCTACATCATGTCAGCCATCCTCGATCCTCCATTCCAGTAGTACCCGATCGTATTGCCACTTATGGTAAGCTATCCAACTATAAAATCAACATAGGAAAACTCAGTTCCTCCCGCTGAATGTTAAGATCTGTAAATCAGATATCTTGCAGTTGGGGATCCAGTGGACTCCTCGTGTTCTGAAGTATCTGGGCATCATTTTGACTATTTCTGAAGTCAAAATGGTGAGACTTAATTTGGACTCCCTCAAGATAACCATTAAGCAGGATCTGGAGAGGTGGAGCAAACTTCCGTTCTCTCTTTGGGGAAGGGTCAATATAATAAAAATGAATGTGTTGCTGAGGATTTTGTACCCTTTAAGCATGCTCAATGTTTGGCTACCCTTGAAGTGGCACAGAGCACTCCACTCAATTATCTCGGATTTCATCTGGGTAAAGAAAACACCCCGTAGAGCTTATCATAAACTGGCGGCTCCCAGGGAGAAGGCCGGTTTGAGGCTCCCGAATTTTGGACTGTATCACTGGGAAAGTAACCTTTGTAAATATTTACGCTGGCTCTTGCCTCCTAGGGATCTGGAACATTTACCGTATGTCCCTTCTTGGGTGAAGTTGGAATTAGACTTAATTAGAGAGGCCGGGGTGGATCCGAGGGCTCTTCTTTTTATCCCACTGAAATCCCTCCCCTCTAGCTTAGTTGCTACCCCAATTAGGCTATCTCTACATACGCACCTCCAAATGTGTGCTTCTGTCCGTTATTCCCCCTGCGCTGACAGCCTTCAGCCTATATGTTTTAACCCTAACATGAAGATTGGGGGTAACATGATAAAGGTATCCTGGCTTCCTCTTCTGGAGGGGCTAAGGGTGACAGATTTCATGCAGGGCGACAGGTGTTTAAAAGTTGCAGAGGTACTAACAAAGTATAATATAGGTCCTAATCATTCCTTTAAGCTATACCAACTTACTCATTTGTTAGGGAGGTTCAAGCCTAAATTAAAAGAGGGAAAGATTAATGGGACGTGGTTTGAATCCCTGATTCGTTGGGTCTGGGAGCCGCATGCAGTTTCCAGGGTTTATAAAGCTTTCTTTGAACAGGCCTATATAGACATTGGCAATAAACCGTGGTACTGGGTGAATTGCTTAGGTGACCAGGGTCGAAATTGGGTCAGGGTCTGGCAACACACGTATCAGTATATCACTCAGGACAGTTTGCGTATTATGCAATTTCATTTTTTAAATAACTTGTTCTGGACCCCTTCCAAGTTATACAGAATTGGGCGTGCCCCAGATGCCCTATGTTTCCGGTGTCATCAAGTGGTGGGGGATCTCATGCATGTTTTTTGGGAGTGTCCACCAGTAAAAGAGCTGTGGGACCAAATCAAGCAAAAGGCAGACCCAATACTGGGCATTGAGTCTTGCTTCACCCCCGAAATCTGTCTCGTAGGGGACTATACTGACATCGCTGTTAAGCCCCGAAGATACTATATGGCTTTGATTTCTTCTTCGGTCAAGAAAATAGTGTTAAGACACTGGTTGGACACTACCCCACCTGGTTATGTGGAATGGCTACAGGAATTGCTTTTCAATTTGAGTATGGAGAGGTTTGGGGCCGCAAAGAGGGGCAGTTTTTCGAAATTTGATCGTGTGTGGGCCCCCCTCCAAGCCCTTTACTTGCTCCATTCATAGCTAACCGCTGTGAGTTAGTAGGCCCTGGTTCGTTTCCTCACGGGCGGACCTGCCTCAGCCTATGCAACCCGGGTAGGGGGGGATAGGGAAGTTAGGTGGGGGATAGGGGGATGGGGGGGTCATTCATTTGAAAAGGTATTGGTAAGTTTCTAATGGTATATGTAAGTGGCACGGTGTGGTCACGGATCATTTCATGTAAAGTTTGGGTTCTTCAGTTGTGTGCCAATTGTATGTCAATAAACTTGAATTTAAAAAAAAATCTTTTGAAGGCTTCATTTATTTAGGTTTCATTACAGGATAAGTCCCCGCTTAGTTTTGATGGCAGTGTTCTTTGATTATTATTGTCACTTTTTGAGCATGTATGCCAGAAGTCAGCCGGAGTTCTCTCTAGACTCCCAAAAGGTTTGACACAAGTGAAGGTGTTTATTCACCTCATATCTCAGATCAATGATCTCTGCAAGGTCCTTGTTAGATGTCGTCTAATTTGCCCTAAACTGTTTTTCTAAGTCCTTAAGCTTTGTTAGATGAGCATCCAGTTCTTGAGCTCGGGTTCTTTTTTGGTTGGAGGTATAACTGATGCATCTCCCCCATTTGTATGCCTTGAGAGCATCCCATCAGGTGACTACTGATGCGTCTCCAGGTTTGTTTTGTTTCTAGGAAGAGTTTAATATCCTCCCAAAGACTGGAGGTGTTAAAGTCCTATGTTCCCCTTGGATCAGGTGCATTTCCTGGTGGGAGCCATGTAAACACCAAAGGAGGATGGTCTGATATAATCAATGTGTGCCAATTGAAGTGTCAGTGATGTCTGAGGCCCATACGGAGTGTACTAGCCACATGTCTATGCAAGAAAAGGATTGATGCGGGATGGAGAAGAAAGAATAGTCTCTCCCTGTATGGTGCACAAGTCTCCATATGTCAGTGAGTCTGAGTTCATGAATTAAGTCCCCAATGGCTGACAAAGAGGGGGGCTTGTGACCTACAGGGGCTTTACTTTTATCTAAGGCATTGTCAAGGACCGTATTCATATCCCCTCCTATAACCAGTGGGCCTATGGATTTCTCAGAAAGAAGCTGAACCAGGCCTTGGAAGAAGAAGGCACCCAGAATTAGGGACATATACATTGCACAATGTTAGTGCTTGGTTTCCCAGGGTTCCTTGTACTATAATGTATCTCCCTACCTGGTCAGAAATAGTGGAGTGTGCTTGAAAAGTGACATTTTTATTAACTAGGATTACCACTCCTCTACTCTTGGAATTATAAGGGGCACTGAGTACTTGCAAGACCCAGCCCATTTTGAGCTTGGCTGTTTTGGCTTTGGGGAGGTGAATCTCCTGAAGAAATGTGATCCCAGCCCCCTCCCTCCGGAGGTGATCCAGGATTTTCCTCCTTTTGACTGGAGTTTGGTTTCCTTTAACATTTCATAAGATCCATTTGATTGGCTGGTTAGCCAGTACCACATAAAAGGGGTGCCAAGAGGAGAGGAGAGGATAGCTAGTAAATGGTATGACAGGCAAAAGTGGATAATTTGTTAGCTGGTGTAAGGGCCGATAGGATAAACTGCAGGGGTTCCTTGGCCCTGGGAAAGCATGCCTTGAGGTGTCAGGTTCAGCTTTTTTCCTGTCCCTGGGGGAATTGGATAATGGCAAGAGTAAAACCCAAAAGCACAGATCAGGTCTAACGTTCCTTCTTCTAATAAGTTCTGGGACTGCCCCTGAATGTATGGAGAAAGTCTCTTGGGAGGTGAGCTCACTATGTGTGCTTAATGTATATAGGAGGTATAAGAGGCATGGGCAACAAATAGGGCAATCAGCATGTGAACTCCCCTCCTGAATGATGAACATAAGGGGTACCTGGCATGAAGGTTAGGCTGGGCGAGAGTATTGCTATACACACTCATAACAGATAACCTTAGCTGTAACTTGTTAAGAGCAGAGTCCACAATACAGTTAGCTTGGGAACTTACTTCCCACAGTAGTGATAGGATGCAAAGTGCCAGCAGTAACTGTTTGTTTAACACTTTTAACTCTAAAAAACTCTTCTGAGCAGATTGTGTCCCCATTTCTAATAAATCACATTTTTGGGTCTGGGGGTATGAGGTGTGTGAGGTGAGACCCCTCAAAACCTTAAGTCCCCAGTGCCCTGGCAAGCTATGAGCTGCAGCTGCATTGTTAACTATGCATGGCGCTGGCTCAGTGCACACTGTTTCAGTTCAGTTGCCACAGTGGAGAAAGGCTTTTAGGTGGGGGGGGTCACCATCCATATAGCTAGCTCCCTTGAAAGGCCATTGGGTATGTTGCAGGTGCTCCTTGAACATCCCAAAATGGAGAGAAATAAAGGGAGCTTCTCATGTAGCAGGGAAGGGAGTGGGGAACATCTGTTCCCAGCTCTGTGACACTGCAAGGTGATTATCTCTCTAACTCGCTTGCTCCATGGTTAGGAGCTGGGGTCAGTAAGAAAGGGTTCACAGAGGGGGCTGTGTTATAGGAGTGTGCTCACCCATTGATGTGACTATTGTGAACTAGCACACTATCTGGGGGGTCAAGTAGCAGCATAGGTGAGGTAAATAATGAGGGGGTGCGGGAAATTGAAGGGGAGGGAAGTGTGAATCAGGTTTGACTCTTGTAGGGTTCAGCCTGGTGTGGGGGGTAAGCACAGGGATCAAGTTGGCTGCTTTGACTGTGAAAAGACCCTTACAGCAGCCTTCTTGAGGTTAGGTTTATGCTAATGAGCCCCACCATGAAGTGCTACCTCCCTGCATGTCTCCATCCCAGAACCAGCATAATATGTATCTGATTTTGAATGCTCACACCAGAGTGCTTGAAACCATTGGTAGCCACCGGGAGATGTGTTCTGGCTGCAAATCGTGGAACCTAATCAAAGAATGCATGGATGACCTGGGGTAGTAGCTACAGTATATGGCTATCAGATATCAAGACAATGCTCCCCTACCCATGTCCCCATCCTCCAACTGGAAGATAGCCTGTCTATGTAGCCTCATAAGCTGTCCCAAAAATCTACAGTGCACCTCAATCTTCTCCCCTTCCCTCCACCCACCAGGTCCCCTTCTCCCCTCAAGCCTCCTGCTCCACACGAAAGGTTGCGGCCTCCATAAGTTAAGAACCACAGATGTGTGGAGCAGTAGGCAAACCCCCCAAAATTTCAACTAATAAATCGTATATAAGGCAGTAAAGAGAAAAAGTCAAATAGTTCATAAGTAAAAAGGATACTTTTTGGCCACTTGTAACTGGCCGTGGGATCATCAGGTACTGTACTGCATCATCAACCAGGATGAGACTTCAGTAGTGCAGAACAGGGCCATATTCCTGCAGGGATTTTGGTTTGGATAAGTCCCATGCTCCTTGGCCGTCTGATCTGGCAGTCTTGGCCCAGGTTCGACCTGTGCTTCCCTCACATTGTAATATGGGTGCTTCTTCTTTTTCCTCATTTTTCTCCTGTCTTGTAGCTGATCATGCTGCTGCAGTGGGTTTAATTGAGGAGTCTGTAGTATCGGACATTTTGAATGTGGGTTCTCCTGAGGAGTGTGACAGGGTTGAATAAGGCTCTGCCCCATTTGTTATGCAGAAAGAGTTTAAATGCAAGGATATGTTCTATCCTCTCCTTTTCTATCTCTTGTCTGTCTGGATGTGCAACCAAATTTTCTTGTGAGACCTAGGAATTGATCACCCCAATGGTTTCACAGTTCTCCGCCTCTCGCTATCTCTCTGCCTTCCTTTGCTATTTCTGTCTTTTCTTCCCCCGTGCATATCTGCAGGTATAAAAATATATGTGAATCTTTATGTGGAAATGTCAGTGATATTGGGAATCCCTTTGTTTAGAACTGTATATACTGTAGTTATACTGTTGACATGATTGCAAAAAGCTATTTGGAACTCAAGGGGTTAACCTGAGATGCAATTTTTAAGCCCTATGCAGAGTTGCGAGCAAGAGGTCAGTTCTGGAACACCATATACTGTTTTGCTGCACCTGCAAGGAATGAAACTGACAAGAACATTCTGTAAACTTACAAGAACATGCTGTGAGAAGTAGTCTCTCTTAAAAAGTTCCCAAACAAAGACTTATAAAAAGAGCAGCAATGATTTTTCTAGACAGGCAAGGAGAGTGAGAGACTGAGACTGAAACTTGGAATTAAGAGATACCTTCAAAAAAAAGACTTAGTTTTCTCTGTTTGTACAGCCTTTGTAAATAATTATACTGAATAATTTTAATTTTTTACTTTGCCATTATTGAAAAAAATAAAATGTTAGTTGTGAATTTTGAAACTGCTCCTGGTTTTCTCATGCTTCCTGACCTGTGCCTTGATGACAGATGGTGTCAGATAATATTGAGTGTCCCCGTGGATGCAGATGACACCAGTACCCTGTCCTTTTGGACATTATTTTCCCAGCACTCTCTCTCTATCTCTCTCTCTCTCAGCCTTTCCTCTTGGATCTCGTGGTCTGCCACTCTATATTAGGTTGACGATCTGTGGGGGCTGAGTGTCTCGTTACAAGAGCACCAGTGGATGACGGGCACTGATTCTTTCCCTTGTCTGTGCCAAATCGCTGAGCTGAGTGAGCTGTTACTGGCTAATGTCTGGTGGCAAATTCCCATGCCTCCTCTGGAGAGCAAAATGTGTGTGAAACGCCATTGTGGCTAATCTGCAGTTTGGCATGGTACAACCTGTAAGCCACATGATGTTCTTGGAATACCTTTTTAACCACATTGTATCCTTGTCATTTCTGAGCCAGCTCCATGGAAAAGTCTTGAAAAATATAAATGTGGTGCTTTATTATTCTTTGACATTATTAATGATGCTAGTCTAGCAAATGAAATAAACATCACATTTAAGACCACAAAGATCAGGACATGAGGACACCCATTACAGATGAAAGGGGCGAAGTTTAGAGGTAATGGGAGGAAGCACTCCTTTATTGAGAGAGTGATTAATCTGTGGAACAATCTTCTGGAGGAAGGAATACTCAGTAAAAACAATGATATCTTTGAGATGCAGTTGGATAAATGTATAAAAAATGGAGTAGTTTTAGAGAGTTATTCCAACTAATAGGAGCTATCATGGGCTTCGGCCTTTTCTTGCTTCTGCTTACAATAGTGACAATAGTAGTGCTCCCTCCAATTCAATGGTCCCCTGTCCCTGGCTAAGAAGAGGATTAGTTCTTTGTCTGTATAATGGAGGAAATAGGCAATGATGGGTTGCAGGTGCTTCCCTTCCCCCAGCTAGGGTCAGAGCACTCAGTGGGCTCTGTCAATCTCCAGTGGCCCCCTCCAGTGATGCTGTAACAGTTCAGGCAGTTTGTGGCATAAGAAATCTATGATACTATGTCCCTCAACAGCCTCTGGGAAGCCCACAAAGCTCAAACTGTTTCTCCTGCAGTGGTTCTTTGTATCCTCTGTACACTCCCACAGCAGTTTTACCAGCCGCTCCAACTCTTGTATGTGGGTCTTATGCCCATCTACAGTATATATTGTAGAAAATCTCCATGCTTTATTTTGTAGGTCCTGCACTTTATCTTCCAGGGAAGCCACGGAGGACTTAAAAGTTGTTATTTCCTTGAGGACCTGATGGAGCAGGGCTTTGATTTCCCCATTGTCTGTGGTTGAAGCTGCGGTCACCATCCCACAGATTGGTGCCTGTCAGCAGCTGGTCTGCTGTCTGTCCCATCAGACTTACAGCTTGGAGAAAAGGGTGTTCCCAGTGAGTATTGAGACCAGATTTTCTATTTTGTTTAGTAAGGGTCTCACCTAACAAATTCTTGCCAGAGGAACCAAAAATCATGACTGAGAGCAGGAAATGAAATAATAATTCCAGTCTATGATACAGAGCTCATTTCTTAAGTGGCCATTCTCCTTGGCAGCTCGCACATGCACCCTCACTTTATGGAACTTTTTAAATACATTTTGGATGTTTGCATATTTGAACATGGTATTTGAATTTGATTTATTAAAGTACTTTGGGTGCTGATCCGTTCTTGGCCATTTTTGGTGGCCAGTGTGTTCTCAGTCTGATTAGCCCTTGTATATGTGCACCACAAAGTTTTTGCATGTTCTGAGCTATGGATTTGTGAATCTGGGGATTGGAATCTATCATTAGAAATCAGTGAGAAACAGGAAAATGATTTTGTGAATGATAAAAGTATTACTTTATCATAGTCATAAGAGTGATGTTGAGTCTTTTTTTTTTTTTTTATTATTATTTATTTATTTATTAAGGTCTAGGAAAAACACCTGTGAGTGTATGCTCTTTTGTAGATTTCATGTCAGTTAACAGAAAATAGAAAAATGCAAAAAAATATGTATTTACAGTGATGGTACAGTAATTTACAAGTAGTTGACACATGTAGACACAGCTGAGGCATTGTATAATGTATGCCTGCATCAATGAGGTATAACATACTAGGGGAGGATAGACACAGAGTAGGTAACAGACAAAGGTGACATAGAGGGGGGAAGGGAAGGGAGGGGTGTGCCGTGTGGAAGGATGGGGTGGGCAGACCACGGGGGGGTCCAGAGGAGTGCTGGGTTGGTAGGTGCCCCTTGGGACAAGAGGTACATCTAAGTGCATCTTGTGGCTATTCTTGCTTTTAGATTTATGGAAATGTATGGATAGTGAAGAAGACAGGGGCTTCATGAAGTAAGTGAGGAGTTTAATATTTAGTTAAGCTGGAAAATAGTTAATGGATGGTTTAGTTATATCTGTATTTCTACTTTGGTGCACTTTAGAATTGATGGTAAATACTATACTGTGAAATACATCAGACTGCTTTTGAAGTGCAGAGCAATAACTGAAAATGATATTGCATATTTGAGTTTTGCTTTAAATCAAAATGATTACTGTTAATTTGTTTCAATGATTTGATTTAGGAAAACGTAAAGAATGTATCTTGGTAAGCAAATTTTGGGAAATGCACCATTAGCAGCAAGGTAGGCTGTATTCATATTTTATATCTTATTTTGAAACAGAATATAAAGTATTAGATGTGGAATTATTTCATAAAGTAAACTTTTTAAATTTTTTAAATAAATTGTTATTGGTATTAGCCACTAATGGCTGGATTAAAGGGATTATAGCATTAGTATTTGTGAAAATATAAGTTGTAAATATACAGTATGGGGCGGGATATTCAGACTGCACCAGGCAGGGGCGCAAGCCTGGATGCAGCACAACTGGGATGCACCAGGGCATGGTCCAGGTGATATTCAACATTGCTGCACCATGGCACAGCACTGTTGAATATGGCACTGTGGCTGCCCGCATTGTGCATGACACAGTGGCACTGCACCAGTGCAAGTGGCAAGAGAGGAGCAGGGGGATGCGCCAGCGCAAGTGCAGGTGTGCTAGATGCAAGAACCGAGATATTCAGCACTGGGTATGAAAATGGGAACATTATGCATGCAAGGTGCAAATGGGGCCATTTTCATGTCATTATGGCCCCATTTGCATGCAGGTGCACCGATACCCGGTGACTTGTGCCTGGCACCCTGCCAGGCTGCAGCCATCGGGGAATGACGCCCCCTGCCCCTCGGTGGCAACGCACCCCAACACCCGATCGTCGGCTTTGTATAAATGAATAATCCCTGGTGGTCCAGTGGACCTGCTCCCCTGCCTGATCGCGGGCATTAATAAAGAAATCCAATCCCTGGTGGTCCAGGGGACCTGCTCCCCAGCCCGATCACGGGCTTAGTACAAACATATGAATCCCTGGTGGTCTAGTGGACCTGCATCCCAGCCTGATCGCGGACTTAGTAAATATAGAAGAATACCTGGTGGTCCAGTGGACCGAACCCCAGCCTGATTGTGGGCTTAGTAACTATAGAAGACTCCCTGGTGGTCCAGTGGACTGAAGTCCAGCCTGATCATGGGCTTAGTAACTATAGAAGAATCACTGGTGGTCCAGTGAACTGAACCCCAGCTCGATCGCGGGCTTCAGATAACATAACCTCCCTAGTGGTCCAGCGGTACCCCCTCCCTACCACCCCGCTCCTCCCAGTCAGCGGCAGGCGGCAGCACCCCACCCGCTGGCCACCCGACTGCTCACTGACTGACAGCGTACAGTACGGCTGTACACCCATTGGTCCACTGCGTGGGCCAATGGGCATGCTGACCATACTGTACGACACAGTCCCGATATGTGAATGGTTTCATTCACATTTCGGGACTGTGTCATACAGTACGGTCAGCATCTACTGGCCTGCGCACAGTGGACCAATGAGTGTACAGCCATACTGTAAGCTGTTAGTCAGCGGGCAGCTGTGCAGCTTGCAGGTGGGGTGCTGCCACCTGCCGCTGACCAGGAGGGAGCAGGGTGGTGGGTCTGAGCAGGCGAGTGGGGAGGGGGGTACTGCTGGACCACCAGGGAGGTTACATTATCTGAAGCCCATGATCGGGCTGGGGTTTGGTCCATTGGACCACCTGGGATTCTTCTAAATTTACTAAGCCCATGATCAGGCTGGGCTTTGGTCCACTGAACCACCAGGGATACTTTTATATTTATTAAGCCCGAGATCAGGCTGGGATGCAGGTCCACTAGACCACCAGAGATTCTTATGTTTGTACTAAGCCTGCAATCAGGCTGGGGAGCAGGTTCAATGGACCACAAGAGCATTTCTCTATGTACAAAGCCCATGTTCGGGCATGGGGGGGTAGGAGGCCTGACACTAGGCCTGTGACTGGGGAGGTCGGGTGGCCACCCACAGCAGGTGGCTGCCGTGTTGCGCCCAGCAATACAGTGGCCGGCCTGTGGGTTTCCCCTGACTTGTTCCTTTTTTTTTCAGGCACATCTTTGCACCCCCCCAGTGCAGCGCAAGATGGGTTTGTGCCTGCATATGCGCCGCACATCCTGGGCTGAATATTGGCATATGCCGCATATGCATGGGCACTCCCCCTGCACTTGTGCTGCATACATTACTGGTGCACCCCAGCACATCAGGATTTGTGCAGCGCAACATCCCCCTTTGAATATCTTTCCGGGGCACATCAGTGGGTTGCACATGGTGCAACACTGTTGCGCCATGCGCAACCCCGTTGAATATCCCGCCCATGAAGTTTTGTAAACTCTGTGGAATGGGTACACACTTAGAAAATGTTGAATAAGGATAAATATCAAAAATGTTTATGTGTATCATCATGTTAAGACCCTGAAAAAATTGGGGGATCCCTACAAAATGTTGGATACAGTGAACATTGTTATTTGGTGATATATACTGAAAATAAAATCACTAAAGTAAAATACTGGTGAGCGAGTCATTTATCTCCATTTCTACATTGGTTCACATTAAGGTTATTTGGAGTTTGATCCCACCCGGTAGTGTATGTCTTTTGTTGCAGGTGCTGGGTGGGCCACACTGCCTTTGTGTGTCTGATGGTTTTTATTTTGGCCATCCTGAATATATAATTTATCTGAGCTGTAGTAATACATTTATAATATGTGTGGCACTGAGTTCTAAATAATTAATTAATTACTTAATTTAGCAATCTGTTTTTTGGGGTTCTCTTCAGAGAACACAACTATTTGTGATTGCAAATTGTTTATGTAGATATATATTATAGCTTTATTGTTATAATCTTTATGATATTTATTTATTCTTTAAGTATGTATTGTATATAGGGGCTATTCACAAAGGTGCAGAGTGGGTACATGCTGTATAATTCCGGTGTGTAGCCCACCCCACACCTGCCCACACCCACTGCACCCCTGCATGGGATTCACAGACCAAATATGCCCCATTGGCACCTGATTCCCTGGCCGATCATGCAACTCTGCACTGGGATGGGCTGGGGGGCAGGTGCCATGCAAGCACTCAGAATGATTCACAAAACTGTAGAGTGCTGTGCATGGTAGCCAGCAGCTAAGCAAACTTGGGGTAGCTGTAACACTGAGCGACCAGTTATGTGCCAGGGGTGGAGACAGTGGGGGACATTGTACCCCCGAATAAGGAGGCCCCAGTTGTCGGGGCAGACTGGGAGGGCTGGGGCCAACAACTGGGGTCCCCCCTACATTGTGATCAGCACATTGCATGCCAGCTGCCAACATGGCACCCCATTGGTGCAGGTAATCTACTGCAGGACCATTTCCAAGAAGCTGATTGGCTA
This sequence comes from Neoceratodus forsteri, assembly GCA_016271365.2. Lineage (NCBI taxonomy): Eukaryota > Metazoa > Chordata > Ceratodontiformes > Ceratodontidae > Neoceratodus > Neoceratodus forsteri. The sequence goes on along the minus strand of CM028129.1, from coordinate 1,393,717,394 downwards.
TCTGCCTGGGTCCACAGCTCTGCATCCTCCAGCCTCCACAGAACTAAGCACTGGGTGGGTGGGGACATGTAAGGGGGCTGGTGTTCATCAATGCAGCCCCCATGAAGACCTCCCATGGGTGAGGAGATGCGCAGGTGGAATATGCGCCTTTGGCATGTAATGTCCACCCGTTTGTGAATAGCCCCCATAGACTGTAAATTGATAAAAATTTAAAACAAATTCTCTACCAAAAGTAAAGATTTGTTGGGGACATATAGGTATTTTAAAGGCGAGGATTGTATTGTAGAGGGGACTGCATGATCAGGGTGTTAGAAAAGCACTGAGCAGGGTTAGGGGATAAGGGAAGGGGAGTGCAGGGTCTTCATAGTTGGGTATTTCATGGTAAGAAGGGTGAGGAAGAAGAGTGGAGAGGATGGTGTGCAGGGATAAGTCTACAAGAGGGAGGTCAGATGCCTTCTTGGTTCATTGGTCTCAAGGGATGGTGCCGGAACAGGGAGGATGCTAGAGGGGATAATGGAGGTGCCATATATCCTTGTGTACTTGGTTACGAATGACTTAGTGAATTCCAGACTGGAGGTTATTAAGTCCAATGTCTGAAGGCTAGGGATAAATCTGTGGGGAAAGGCACCCCCATTGGCCTTTTCAGGGATGCTGCCTGTACGGAAAAGAGAAGGGAGTAGGGTAAGACAGGAGGAAATCAGGGCATTTAGTGCCTGGTTGAAGGACTGGTGTAAGGAGGAAGGATATGGATTTGTGGGAGACTGGGGAAGATTCTAGGATAGAAGACTTTTCAAGGGGGATGGCCTTCATCCTATGGGAGATACTAGTGCACTGTAGCAGAAACTAGATGTTTATGTGGATAGTCTTTTGAACTGAAGAAGGTAACTGAAGCTGGGATCCCCCTTGTAGGCAGTAGGGGTACAGTGAATGCTGCAGAGACTCCCTGGAGATGGAAATAGGGCCTAGGGACACCAGCAGTCATGGGGATGAGGGTCAAGCAAAGGCAATGAGTAAGTGCCAGGGTAGCAAATGTACACGTATCTGAGGAGGTAGTGAATGGGGCGGGAAGGAGTGGACAGCACAAGAAGAAATAAAGTAAGAGAGAAGGGAGTAAAATGGGTACATGAATGTTGGTTTGCCTCAATGTAAAAAAGTTTAAACAACAAGATCAGTGAACCACAGGCAAAGGTGGAAGAGGCTAAGTTAGACTTAGTGGTCAGCATGGAGACTTGGACAAGTGGTAACAATAACTGAGCTCTAACAGTACTGGAGTATACATTCCTTAACAGAGACGGGGCAAGGTTAGGGGAAGGTACTGAGGTGATAGAGGATGGGACTGTAAACAAGAAAAGATAGAGGAAAGCTGAATCAAGCACAGGAGCTGGAGGAGAAGGTATGCCTCTTTGCAGATGACACTAAGATCTGCAACAGCTTCAACACTCCAGGGGGCAGAAAAAAATGAGTAAGGACCTAAACATGCTTGAGGAGTGGTCGAGAGTGTGACAGCACAGATTCAATGCAAAGAAGTGCAAAATCATGAATCTGGGGCACAGAAATCAAAGGGAGAAGTACAAGATGAAGAGAGGTACTGACAGCCACAAATTAAGGAAGAGACCTGGGGGTGATCATATCTGATGACCTAATGATAACCAAACAATGTGAGAAGGATGTGGGGAGAACCAGTGGGATGCTAGGGAGCATAGGGAGAGGTATCACTAGCAGAAAAAAGGAGGCAGTTATCCACCATACAGATCACTAGTGAGACCTCATCTGGAGTACTGTGTCAAGTTCTGGAGGCTGCATCTCCTAAAGGACATCAATAAAATAGAGGCAGTTGAGAGATGGGCAACAAAAATGGTGCAAGGACTGCACCAAAAGTCATATGAGGAAAGACTAGAGGAATAAAATATGTATTCCCTGCAGGAGGGGGGGTATGATAGAGACATTCAAGTACCTCAGGGGTATAAACAAGGTACAGGAGGGTAGCATCTTTCAGAAAAGAAGGTGCACAGAAACAAGGGAGCATGATATGAAGCTAGAGGGGGGTAGGCTTAGGGGCAATGTGAGAAAATACTTTTTCACAGAAAGAGAAGTGGATGCTTGGAACAGCTTCCCTGTGGAGGTGGTGAGGGTAAAAACAGTAAGGAGACCCACAGGAGGGTGGCAGGGGACCCTGCAGGGGAAGGAAACAACTCCTGGTGGGGGACTCCATTGTTAGGAAGGTAGAACTGGGGGAGGAAGGGGAGAGGGAGGTGAGGTGCCTGCCTGGCGCCATGGCTTGGAGGGACAGGGAGCGAATCCTCAGGATTGCCAGAGCAGCTGCACAGGGAGGGAGCTGGATGTCATTGTCCACCTAGAGACAAATGACCTGGCTAAGAGGATTAGAAAGTGCAGGAAGAGTTTATGGAATTGGGGGAGGGCCTTAGTCAAGTAGCATGCCGCGGTAACCTTCTGAGGTGCTGCCCATCTATGGCATAGGAGAGGCTAGGATGTTCTGCACAATGGGATTCAATCAGTGGTTGAAAAACTGGTGTGGAGCTCAGGGATTTGGCTTCATTGGGGACTGGGGGTCCACCTGGAGTGATGCAAGCCTATATTGGCATGATGGGCTGCATCTGTCCGGGAGGGGAACCAGGATCCTAGGTGATAGGTTTAAATGCTTCATTGGCAAGCTTTTAAACTAGCTAAGGGGGGAGGCACTGGAAAGGAGCAGGAAAATCCTAGCCCCCCCAAATAATCACGGTAGTAAGTATGGCAAACACCAACATAGAGGTGTCAATAGGGAGAAGAGCAGAGGTAAATGGAGAAAGTGACAAAGGCAAAAAGGACAGGGATTGGGCAAAAGGGAGTAAGACCATCAGGAAATGGAGGGTAATGAGTACCAATGCCCGTAGTCTGGGCAACAAGCTCCCTGAGCTGGTGGCCTTGATGGAAGAGGGATGCCCGGATATCGTAGCAGTCACAGAAACATGGTACACAGAGAACCATGACTGGGATGTTAACATACCAGGGTACATAACCTACAGGAGAGACAGGCAGGGGAGAAGAGGGGGAGGAGTAGCTCTCTATGTAAAGGAAGGGATAAAAGCAACTGAACAAAAGAGTAAACAGGGAGGAGAGGAGGCACTGTGGGTCACCTTGGAGACTGGAAAGGGCATCACAATCCACACAGGGGTTGTGTACAGACCCCCATGTCAGGGGGAGGGAATGGACAAGGATATGATAGAAGGCATTCTTAGAATGGCAGAGAAAGGGGAGATACTGTTGATGGGAGACCTGAATATGCCAGATGTTAACTGGAGCACATTTGCTGCAGCCACATCCAAGAGCAGGGCCATTATTGATGCCCTACAGGTGGCAGGCATTAGACAGCTAGTTTCAGAACCCACTCGTAAGGGAGCAATCTTAGACCTCGTACTCTCAAACAGGGCCAGTGAGAGGATCTCAGATCTAGAAGTGGGTTGCCATCTGGGGACAAGTGACCATCAAACAGTGTGGTTCACATTAAACTCAGGTACAGAGTCAAGCCATACAAAAGTGAGGGTACTGGACTTTAGGAGGGCTGACTTTGGCAAGATGGGAGAGTGCCTCAGAAAAGCACTAGCAAACAGGCTAGAAGGAGGTGTGGAGCAACAATGGGGAATCATCAAATTGCCATCACAGAGGCAACAAGCCTTTGTGAAGCAAATAAACAAATCAAAGCGAAAGAAAAGCCACTATGGTTCTCAAAAGAGGTGGCTGTGAAAGTCAGGAAGAAAAAGATAGCATTCGGAAGTATAAGGAAACACGGAAGGAGCAGGACAGAGAGCTGTACCAGTTAAGGCAGAAGGAATCAGGAGGGAAGTCAGAATAGCAAGGCCTGAACTGAGGAAAAGATCATCAACTCAGTTAAGAAGGATAAAACCTTTTATAGGTACATCAGCGAGCGTAGAAAGACAAAGGAGGGATAGTGAGGCTGAATAGAATGAACGGTGGGTGGGCAGAGGGGACAGTGAAAAAGCAGGGATACTGAACTAATATTTCTGCTCAGTATTCACAAAGAGGAGGAAGTACCTAATCCAATTAACAGAAGCAATCTTGATAGGAGTCGATCCCAGTCCTTTCACAGAAGAAAGGGTTCTGCAAGAACTCCTAAAACTGAAGGTGGACAAAGCAATGGATCCTGATGGAATTCACCCCAGAATTCTAAAAGAATTAAGGAGAAACTAGTGAAACCACTGGCTACTCTTTTTAATAAATCATGGGAGGATGGTGTGGTACCGAAGACTGGAGGAAGGCGGATGTGATTCCCTTCACAAAAGTGGGACCAAGACAGAGGCAGGAAACTACAGACCTGTCAGTCTGACCTCTGTGGTAGGGAAAGTGATGGAGTCACTTCTGAAGGAAAGAATAGTTGAGTACCTAGAGGCCAATGGAGCACGGGACCCAAGGCAGCATGGGTTCACAGCAGGAAGGTCATGTCAGACGAATCTAATAGATTTCTTTGACTGGGTGACCAAAGTAGTAGACCAGGGAGGGGCTGTGGACATGGCCTACCTAGACTTTAGCAAGGCATTTGACACAGTCCCACACAAAAGATTAATAGTCAAATTAACCAGCCTGGGAGTGGGTCCCAGGGTGGTAGCCTGGGTAAAACATTGGCTGCTCAACAGGACACAGAAGGTAATTGTAAATGGAGTCCACTCTGAAGAAAGAGGGGTTACTAGTGGGGTACGCAGGGTTCAGTATTGGTCCAGTCCTTTTAATGTCTTCATCAGTGACATTGCAGGGGACTGGAAGGAAAAATGCCTTTGCAGATGACACAAAGATCTGCAACAGGGTTGATACACAAGGAGGCGTGGAAAGGATAAAAGGGACTTGGCAGTTGGAGGAATGGTCAGAAGTATGGCAGCTAGGATTCAATGCAAAAGTGCAAAATAATACACCTGAAAACAAGAACCCAGGAAGAATACACAATGGGTGGGAGGTATGTAACAACAAAAAGGAAAGGGACCTGGGGTAATCATATCAGATGACCTTAAGGTTAGCAATCAATGTGAGAAGGCAGTAGGAGGGCTGGGGTATACTGGGATGTATAGGAGAGGCATCAGCAGCAGAAAACAGGAAGTTGTTATCCCTCTGTACAGGCAGTTGGTGAGACCCCATCTGGAGTACTGTGTCCAGTTCTGAGACCTCATCTCGCAAGGACATAGACAGGATAGAGGTAGTCCAGGAGGGCAACTAAAATGGTGCAGGGTCTGCAAGAGAAGCCAGTATGAGGAGAGACTAAAGGAGCTTAATATGTATACCTTTGAGGAAAGAAGGAGAGGGGGACATGATAGAAACTTTTAAGTACCTCAGTGGAATCAACAAAGTCCAAGAGGGTAGCATCATTCAGAAAAAGAGACTTACAAGAACAAGGGGACACAATTTAAAGATAGAAGGAGGCGGTTCAGGGCAATGAGGAGTATTATTTCACAGAGAGGGTAGTGGATGCATGGAACAGCCTTCCTGAGGAGGTGTGGGCTCTAAACTGTGGGAGATTTCAAGAATGCATGGGACAGACATAAGGCAATTCTTGTGGGGGGTAGGAAGAAATAGGCTGTTGATTAACTAGGATCTGCGGCCTATCCTGTAGGTAGGGAAATGAGCAGACTAGATGGGCCTAGTGGTCCTCATCTGCCGTCAAAGTCTATGTTTCTATGTTTCTAAGGGAATTCAAGAATGCATGGGATAGATGTAAGCATACTCTCACAATAGATAAGAGAGGGTAAGCTGCAGATCAACTAGGGTCTGCAGTACTACATTAGGTAGGAAAAAGGGGCAGACAAGGTGGGCCATGGTCCTTATCTGCTGTCTCCTTTTATGTTTCTAACTTTCAATCTGGGTACATCTTACAGTGTTGTTGGGAAGAAGGTTGGATTAGGGGTGTTCTACAGACTGCTGAGGCAGACAGAAGAGGAAGATAGAGAGTTTGATGAGGAAATCAGAAGGGCAGCCACACAAGGGGATCGGGTGTTAGTAGGGGACCCAAACCAGTGAGATATAGACTGGGATATCCTAGTAGTAAACAGCACCAGGAGTCAGCCACTAATAGATACAGTACACTTCAGGACTGTTAACTGGTGCAGCTGATCAGGAAACCCACATGGCAGGACACCATATTCGACATGGTACTCACCAATTTGGAGGATGTGGGTGTGTGACTGTCAGGGAACTACTGGGGTCCAGAGACCACAACATTGCATGGTTTGAACTGGGAGGGGAAACAATGGACCCCCTCAAAGTCAGTGGTTCTGTACCTCAAACATGCAGATTTTGGGAAGATGCAGGAACTCAAGAGGGAAGCTTAGCAGCTGTAGACCAGACAGAGAGGGTTGAAGAACAGTGGGATAGGATTAAGGGGGCACTCCTGGAGGTGACTGACACTTCTGCAAGGAAGGTCACCAAAAGAAACAAGCATAAAGGCTGATGTGTTTCTCAAAATGGGTGAGGGAGACTGTGAGAGTGAAAAGAAAGAACTTCAGTGAGTACAAGAGGAAGAAGGGGAAGGAAGCCAGGCAGGATTATCAGGCTAAACTCCAAGACACAAGGGTGGAGATCAAGAGGGAAAAGGCAGGCACAGAGCTGTGGATTGCTGAGGAAGTAAAAGATAGGGAAAATAATTTGGGGGGTACATAAAGAAATAAGGACAACAGGGGGTGAGGTATATTTAGGTTAGTTGAGGGGAGGTAATGGAAGATGATGAGCGGAGGCAAAAGTATTAAACTATTGTTTTTGATTGGTAATTACTGTGAGGACAAAAGTCCCATGCTGAGAGTGGAGTCAAGGCCGCCACATTGGGAGGGGAGGGAGGGAGGGGAGTCAAGGCAGCCACATTGGGGGTCAGGAAATTGGTGGAGTACAAATCCTAGTTGGCTGGATACAAAGGGTCTAGAATCTCTCAGGGTAGACAAGATGCCAGGTCTTGATGGCCTGTACCTACAAGTACTTGGGAACTGGCCATAGAATTGGCAGTAACTTTAACCCATCAATTGAACAACTCCCTGATGTCCAGAGTGGTTCCAGAAAATTGTAGCTCTGCCTACATAGCACCACTCCACAAGGGGTGGGACAGGGAGGATCCAGGCAACTACATACCTGATAACCTTACTTCCATTGTAGGCAAGCTGATGGAGACCATAACTTGGTAGCCTACTTAGAGGACGATGGACTACAGCACAACAAGTAGCATGGGTTTGTGTCAGGAAAGTCATGCCAGGGCAACCCAATACTGTTTTTTAACTGGGTCACCAAGGCAATTGACAGGACTGTTGGTAGATTTGCTCTTCGTCAGTTTCAGCAAGGCCTTCAATTCGGTACCCAATTGGTAACTGCTGAAGAAGTTGGAGGTATTGGGAGTACAGAAGGGTTTAGATAAGTGGGCAGGAAGTTGACTTGGGGGGAGGAAACAGAAGGTAATGGTGAATAGGGCTAAATTAGGGGACAGGGATATTACAAACAGAGTGCCACAGGGATCAGTCCAATTTGTTATGTCCATACGTGACATAGGGGAAGGTTTCCAGTGAAAGTTATGTCTCTGCTGATGACACAAAGCTATGCAGCAGGCTAGATCATGAGGAAAAGGTGTAGAAGATCCAAAAGAACTGAGAGAAATTAAACAGATGGTCTAAGGTCTGGCAGTTGAGATTTAGTGCCAAGAAGTCCAAGGTAAAGCACTTAGGAAGATGGAATCCATACACAGAATACTATCTGTTAGACTGACCACTTCAACCCAGGAGAGAAATCTGGAGGTCATTATCAGTGACTGCCTCAAGCAAATGTGTTAATTACTAGGTTTACATATGGCTCCAATCAATTAGCTGGTCTTTAATTCTGGGTAATTGTGCTGGAATCCTTCTGCATTTACATGTTAAAGGAAATTGATTCCTTCTAGAGTAAATGGTTTTGTTTGCTGTTCGAGCACCACTGCATTGAGTACTTAGTGCAAAGCTGAGGGTACTCAAAACCCATTACCCAGGCATGCACATGGGATTGAAGTAGCTCCTATGCTGTTTACATGTTGCATTAGCTTCAATGCCCAGGTAATCAGTATACTTGTTCAGTATACTTGAATCAATCCTGACATTGATCTCTGTGTCCTTGATGTTGACATTTACATGCAAAGAACCTCTGTGCGTAAACACTGAGGCAAGGGTTACCCCAAAGGGCATTTGGCTGGGAAGCCAAGTTTCAAGAAAATACAAAATCACACATGCCCCCACAATGCAAAGCATCATGGGCCGCATATGCAAATCACCACAGAATGTTATGCTGGTCCAACTTTAAGCAGAATTGCATGGTGCCGAAAGGCCTCTCACACAGTTTGCAAAGGGTGCTAACAGAAGACATATTTGCAAACTGCTGTGACATTCGTAGTCAAAATTGGACAATCTCTGATCTTCTTAATGACTGTATATGCGACCCATAATCTTTACATGTGGATAATGTGTTTGTATTATACTGAGTAATAGTTGATTACACAGTAATTGATTACTCTGTAATTGATTTCACCCTGTATGTTAATGGAGTAAATGCAGCACAGCATACAGCAAGGCATCCAGGATGCTGTGGTTTTAGAGAGGGGTTTAGATAGGAGAAACAATGTGTTCCTGCCACTGTACAAATCCCTGGTGAGGCCTCACTTAGAGTTCTGTGCCTTGTTCTGAAGTCCAAACCTGAAGAAAGACATTGATAGACTAGAGTTAGTACAGCCAAGGATCACCAAGATGACCCACAGACAACAGGGCAGATCCTGTGGGAACCAGCTGGGAGCCCTAAATATTTACTTGCTGGAGGACAGGCAGGAGAGGGGTGACATGACTGAAACATTTAAGTTTCTCAGAGGTATAAACAAGGTGAACAGTGAGGATCTATTTGTAAGAAATAGGGTTGTAGTCACTAGCGGGCATGACTGGAGGCTGGTGGGGGTCCAGTTTAGAGAAACGTAAAGAGGTTCTACTTCACTTAGAGGGTGATAGAACCATGGAACAGACTGCCAGCAGAAATGGTGGTAGCAGCTACCCTAATGGGTTTAAACATAATTTTGACAGATAAAGAGAACTCATAGGCCCCAAGGGGGCAACATTAGTTTGAGGGGTGGGAGAGTGGATAACAGCCCACCAGTACAGTAGGCCATTGGGGTGAGTTAATATAGTAAGGGCAGACTTTATGGACCTTTAGTCTCCTTCTGCCATCAACTTCTATGATTCTGTCTCCAATACAGTAACATAGTAACACAGTAATTTGAGGTCAGACTCTTAGTCTATCATGAACCACTTTCCCACAATTCATAAGTCTGGATAAATCAGTATATTTAATGCACTACATTATAGGGATTTATAAAATGGTTTGAAAAAATCAAGAAATCTCATTGGCCAAAACACAACACATGACCATGCATTAATAGAGCTCAGTTCATGGGTATGACATCATCCTACCACATTAATTACCTCATACTTGACATCATAGCATTACATAATCTCCCTCCTGAAAAAAATATTGGCAGCCATCTTTGTTTGATCCTTACTGAGAGAAAGAGAACAACTAGTAAAACTGAGTGACTGACCGGTAAATATTGAACTTCTTTCACCTGAGTATCCATATCTAACAATAGCAGAACTGGAAGAAGCTACAACCGAAAAAAAATAACATAATTGTATAGAAAAACATAACAAAACCCTAACAGCCCAGGAACTAGACCTCCTTCAAGCTTAAAAAGAAGAGGTCAACACACACCAAACTACAATATGGGCAAATAAAATCTTCCTTGGCTGGCTTTCTACAAAAAATATGACCAACAACTTGCAAACAGACTCCAAGGAACATGTAAACACTGCACTGACAGAATTTTATGCCTCAGTGAGAAACTCCATTGGCAGTGAGTACAATGTTTTCAGTTTCATATCTCTAAGAGCAGGAATAAACAGATACTTTTATTGCCCAGAAATAAAAAGGAATGTTAATATAGTTGCAGATATAGAATTCAAGTCTGCAAATTATATGTTTGTAGCGGTAGTGAAAAAAAAAAACTACTGGTAGGGAAAAAGCTCCACACTTCCTCGGAATCTCAGAGCTGTTTTACAAAAGTTCCTTGACTTCTCTGCTGTTTTTCCAGACTCAGCCATCAGCCTGCTGCAGAAGGTCTGGCTAGAACTACAACTCCACCTGGCTCAAAGAGGCCATTAAGGCCTCTGGAAACTAAATCAACAGTCATTTGAAATAAAAATAGATGATAATAGACTTGAATTTGTCTGCTTAGTATCTAATGAGCAAACCAAAAATCATCAGTACCACTGTGAAACAAATAAAATTTAAGATGCTTCATTGTTTTCTATGCCAAGAGACCCAGTGGGCCTTGTGCTGTCATTTAAAAAATGTCTCAAAATGCCCAACTGGAAAAATGCTGTTGACTTACACCCAAGAAGAATGCCACAAATCCTTTTAGACAGCATACTCATTTAGTACACCAAAGACCCAGTTGGTGTGAACTTCTTGGGGGAAATGATGCCCAAAATATTGAAAATAATAGAACTTTCAACCCTAGTCTGTATATGAACCACAGTATCTGTAGTACTATCCTCACTGCAGCTGGCCTGTCTTCCCGAGAAATCATGTCAGTAACTGGTCACCAAAACAAAAAGAGCCTGAAGTTTTACTGGTCAACCTCACTAGAAGACTGTTAAAAATGTTCCATTTTAACCTGATCCTCCAAACAGCCCACAACTAATACCCCAGCACATGACTCAGTAAACTGCACCAACACTAATAAACAGCCAGAAAACAATGCTGGTATTACTTCCAGTGCAATCCCTCAACACAGCTAACTACAATCCAGCTCACCCTTTTACTTACAAACCTTTACAATCAATGGCACAGTTATTCATTTACAGTGTTAGAATCTCCATTGCATCAGCACCAACTGACACAGCACCTCTCCAAACAACTGCAAGTCCTGCAGAAAAAAATGATCGAAGTACTGTTCTGCACTAAATATGCCCCATATTGATTATTGTACAACCTCTCAGCAGCAGAGAAAGACAACGTTGATACCTGGATTATAACCCTTGACATCATTTCATCCTGAGTCCACCGAAACCTACAAATTTCTTAGCCCACACAACTCCACAGCTGTCAAATTCAGACTCCTCTTCTGTAAACACTGCAAACAAGTCTGAAACTGGTCAGCTGAGAATTAAGTAGAGTGAAACTGGAACTCCAGTGCACTTAGCAACCACCCACATCGTGATCCGTGTTCAGTGCTCTTCAATCTCTACATCGCAATGTCACAGTGCAAATGTTGAGATGCCTCCTTCCTGCCCCCAAAGACTGATAAAAAAAGGAAGCATCCTTCACTCTTCACACTCTGTAAAATAAACTGATGGTAAAAGAAAAAATTAATGTTAGCACATTACCTTTGCTATACTAATCAGTTGATAACCAGCTTACTACTATAAAATGTTAAAATAACATTAAAGGAAAGCTGCACCCTCATATCTTCTAAATGTTATTTGTTTCCATGTCAACAGACAACTCTTTTCATGTAGCTGTTAAAGATGTATGCAACTGCTTCAGTTAGTTTTCACATTTCATACTAGACCCTGTCACTCTCCTGTGAGGGTCCATTTCGTGGTTGTTGAAATCTCATTGTCCCTGAGAGCTGCATTAGTATATGAGAATATGATGTCAGATCAACCATTTATGTTGTGTATCTCTATGCTAAAATAACAAATGCCCTACAAAAACTCTCTGGAAAGGTATAAACCGAATGGAGTTTAAAGGGAGAAAATAAACGGCATTACAACTCAGATAGCTTGTAAAACTCACTGAAGGTAAATGTGGCATTTCACACCTTCTTGCAGCTTGGTTGTTTTAAAACTACTTAAGCAGACAGGCATACTGGGGAGTTTAAAGGTTGATTACGCATCACATTCTCATATGCTAATTCAGCTCTCAGGGTCAATGAGATTTCAACAACCATGAAATGGACTCTCCCAGGACAGTGACAGGGCCTAGTATGAAGTGTAAAAACTAACTGAAGCAGTTGCATACATCTTTAACAGCTACATGAAAGGAGTTGTTTGTTGACATGGAAGCAAATGACATTTAGAAGATATAAGGGTGCCATTTTCCTTTAAAAGTTACTATTTTAAATCTTCCTGGAGAGCTACAGCACTTACCTTATTGTAATGCTGTTTTTCACAATGGAATGTTTAAACAGAACAATTTCATGCACTGTTGCAAGTAAAACAAGCATTTGTCAATGCTGAATGTTTGCTTGCTGGCATTGGCATTGGTATTGTAGGAGTTACAGAGCTACATAATAGGAATGGCAGTGAAGTATTGAACTGAAGCCAACCCCACCACCACCCTGCAGATAGTGACAGGCATTGGGGTGTGCCTTTGAGTCATCAGGCAAAACGGCAATGCCATTTCACCACACCCTACCCTGCAGACACCGACAAGTGTCACGGTGTGCCTTGGGGTCTTTGGCCCTTATGCACACCCCATTGCATCAGGAAATACAGTGAAATGGGTGCAGTATAGGAGGATGGGGTGAACTTCGGGGCTGAAGAGTCCAAGGCACACCTCAGTGCCTCTCACTTGCTGCAGGGTGTGGAATGGTATGAGCATTATAGGCGAGAATCCCAAGTCACACCCCTGATGCCTGTCATTCTCTACAGGGTGGGGCGTTATGGTCGGAAACTCTAACGCCTCAGGCATTCATTGATATTTTCACTCCAAATTTTCAACATGTTTTTTTTGTGACCCCCACCTCATGAACAGTGGCAATATCAGTTTGTTAGCTGAAAGCTGCTTTTGCACAGTGACTACGGCTTTTCTCTGGGAATTCTGCACCGACTGTAGCTGGTGCAGAATGCAGCAGCAAGGCTGCTGACAGGGCAGTCAAAATACTGTCATATCATCCTGATGCTGCGTCAACTGCAATGGCTGCCAGTTAGGTGGAGGGTCCTCTTTAAGGTGGGTTTGCTCACCTTTAAGGCCCTACATGGCCTGGGCCCTGGCTACCTGAAGGACCTTCTTGTACCTGCTGTCTCAGACCGCACCCTCCGCTCTTCCTCTAGGGGCCTCCTAGTGATTCCCAGGACGAGGTTAAGAACTGCTGGTGACAGAGCATTCAGTGTTGCCGCTCCCGTCCTGTGGAATTCGCTTCATTAAGCTGTTAGGGAGGCCCTGTCTGTTGAGGTTTTTAAGGCCCACCTCAAGGCCTTTTTGTACAGTCCCTTACCTGTCTTTTTTTTAATTAAGATAAATCTGACATTTTAGTTTTAAAGGCTTTAAAGGCAGCTGAAATTGAGGGTAGTTATTGTATAGAAAATCTTGTTTTATTCTGTTTAGAACATTGTATTTTATTTATGCATTGTATTTATTGATTGATGTATGATGCCCAGAGCCTCCGAGATGGGCGTCTCTTTTAAATAAAATGTGCCTTGCCTTGCCTTGCCATTTAGCACCACAGGTGCAAAAACACATTCTGAACAGGATGAAAAATGACAACTGTACTGTTCATGGGGAGGTGTAAAAAATGGCAATGTTGAAAATCTGCAGTGAAAATATTAAAAAAACTGGTGAAGTCATGAGCATGCGTAGAAACTGTGCAACGCACACCCTTAATGTAATTAGTTTGGGGATTTTTTACAGCAGATTGTCAACACAGGCATTTTGGGACCTCCGATCATGAACAGTGTCACTGTGATTTTCTTTATCTGTCCTGAACAATGATTTCCCACAGCGACCACGCATTTCTGCGCTGAAAGTGTGAAAACACATTTCAGCTATGTTGTGAAAAATGGCAGCTGTACTGTTCATAAGGAAGTGTGGAAAAATACCACTGGTGAAAATCTGGACTGAAAATATTACAAATTCATGAACTTATGAGGGTGCGTGGAATGCGCAAAGCTCACTCGTAACACAGTCATTTTATTGACTTCTGCCACCAAATTTTCAACATAGCCATTTTAAGACCTCTGCTCATGAACAGTGTCACTGTGATTTTCTTAATCTGTCCCAAACATTGCTTTCGCACACCGACTGCACCATTGTGCGCTACATGTGCGGAAATGCATTTTGGGTGAGATGTGAAAAATGGCAGCTGTACTGCTCATAAGGAAGTGTAATACAATAGCACTGTTGAACATTTGGAGTACAAATATTAAAAATTCGCAAACTTGCGAGCGTGAGTAGGAACTGCACAATACACGCTTGTAAGACTGTCATTTTTAGAAATATTTTCACCAAATTTTCAACATAGCCATTTTAAGACCTCTGCTCATGAACAGTGTCACTGTAATTTTTTAAATATTTCCCATACATTGATTTCACACATTGACTGCGCCATTGTGCGCTACATGCGTGGAAACACATTTTGGGTGAGATGTGAAAAATTACAGCTGTACTGCTCATAAGAAGGTTTGGTAAAATGACAATGTTGAAAATCCAGAGTACAAATATTAAAAATTTGTGAACTTACAAGCGTGCGTAGGAACTGCGTAACACACACTCGTGAAACAGTCATTTTTAGGAATTTTTTCACCAAATTTGCAACATCGGCTTTTTGAGAGCCCGCCTCATGAACACTGGCACTGTCATTTTGTTAATCGGTCCCAAAAGATGATGCGGCGCGGTGACCGCGAAATCACCTTCGAGGCAGATTAATGCCATAGCAGTGACAGAATTCATGAGGAGGAGTCTAAAAACCTCATGTTGAAAATTTGGTGCAAAATTCCAAAAATGCCGAGATATGCATCAAAGTTGAAAAACCCTATTTATTGCATTATACAGCTTACCGGCATTTCCCTCAGTTTGCGTCGGCTTTGAAAGAGTGCAGACGTGTTCCCGGTCCACGAAGATCGTCACGCTGAGCTCCGGAGGTAAGTATGGGAGTGGGGGTGTGGGGAGGTAGAATGCACAGAGGGTGGCAGGGAGACCGCTGAGGAACTTTTGTTTACAGGTTTTTTTATGGAAGACGATGTAGGACGTTTCCCATGCTGGGGTGGGCTCCTAGCGTGGCAGTTGGAAGGCTGTTTGGGGGGGCCTGGAGCTGATGGGGGATTAGGCACCCCCGTCGGCCATAACAATTTTTGCCACACTGGGGTGGGCTCCCAGCGTGGCACCTGGAAAGTTTTTTGGGGAGGAGGGGGGCGTGGAGCCGACGGGGGGATTGGGCACCCCATTCGGCCATACAGTGTGTGCAGGGAGAGGAAGTGCATGAGCACGCAATGTGCGTGCATGTGGAGGGGGGGCACTGCTTACTGAAGCAGAGCTCTCCCTTTCAACTGTACGGCACTGCATTTTCAACTGCTGTCATGGACAGCTGCAGTGTTCATTGGAGAACTGCGGCTGCACCTGAAAACACACTGACTGAATTGGAAGACGGGTGCCACACCTCAGAAAACTCGGATGATGGCACTATGTTTCTTGCACATGCATGCAAGCAAACATAAAAAGGAACTATTTGTTTTGAAAAGCAAGGATACACATTACATATTACTTGTTTAATACATATAAAACATGCTTCCTGAGTATGTTTTTACACTTTTAACATGGAACCATTTTATAAGCACAACAAGACACCCCAGGCAGTGCATCAGGCTATATAACTGTACTTTGTGGGTGACTGAAGACACTCTGCCTGCTGCACCATGCCTCACAATGCACCCATGGCATGTATTTATATAGCCAAAGCACACCCTGTTGTTTGTTATTGCTTACATACGTTCAGTATCTGCAGTGTAATCATATCACCTACAGTAGTTAGTGTGCATCAGATAGCTCTACTCTTCCTTTTGTTTATCGTTTTTCGTTGTTGTCAGCTCACCCCTTGACACATACTGGTGCTGTGTTCTGTAGCAGAAAAAATATTCCTTGTTTTTGACAGAACCCCTGCAATTGAGGCTCTTCTTGATCATATGTTGAAGAACTCAAGAGTGTAAAAAAAAGTGCCACAGTGTGGTCCACTGCAACAAGCTCCTGCTACACTCTGAAGAAGTACTGAAATTTATGCTGTGCTGCCCCATGTCTTGGGCACCAAATCTACCTCTTAGGAAAGTAATGTAACTGAAATACTGCATTTGTAACACAGATTTACAATACTGTGAATCAGCTACAATTCTGTTTACATACACAGCAGTTTCAAAGCAATGCTGAATACTAGCAACATAAGCTCTATGATTATTGATAATTAGTTTACATTGCCACAATTTCGCAGCCCCGATGGTCTGGATTCTAATCCTTTCCATCTCTCTGCACCAGCTATTGCTGCCCTCTTGCCTCCCTTTTCAATCTTTCTTTTCAATTTATATCCATTCCCCACTCCTGGAAGCAGGCTAAATTACAACCTCTTCTCAAAAAGTGTGACTCTTCTTCCCCAGGTAACTGTCAGCCCATTTCTCTCCTCCCTGCCCTGGCTAAGGTGCAGTAATAATATGTTCTTTTCCAGCTACCCTCCTACCTTAACTCCTCTTTTTTTGTCTCCCCTTTACAATCTGGCTTCTGCAAGAATCACTTCACCATCTCCTCCCTACTCCGGTTCACAGACTTTGTGCTCAAAGGCATGGATCAGGGCCTGTTCATGAAGGCCATTTTCACTGCCACATAAAGGCCTTTGATACAGTGGCCTGCCCACTTCTCATGGATAAGTTAGGTGCTGTGGTTCTATCTCCACTCCTGTCTCTCAGATCAACTCCAGTTGATTCAAGTTGATGATGCTATATCAACTTCCCCTCACTCATCATGTCCAGTGTCTCCCAGGGCTCAATCCTTGGCCCAATCCTTTTCTCCATCTTCTTAAATGACCTTCCCTCTACCTGTGTCTCTTCCCACATACACATGTATGGAGATGACACAGTACTATTTGCTTCAGATGTTTCAGTCCCTGAGCTAGAGCCCTCACTCCAGAGTGACTTTGACAATGTCCAGTGTTGGTTTAATTCAAACCAACTCTCAGTAAATGCAAAAAAACTCTCTCTCTATTGCATTTGGCACAAGACAGAGATAAGCAAGCCTTCAACATGCACCTCTTTTCTCAAATCTAGATGACAACCTCCTTGAACAAGTACACCATTTCAAGAATTAGGGTGTGGCTGTATCAGAGTCTCAGCTTTTCCACCCACATTGGTGCCATGTACAAAAAAATTTGCCATACGTTTTGTGTACTGTACCAAAATGAATGATACCTTCCTTTCCCAGTCCACCATTAGATAGTCCTCCAAATGATCTTGCCAGTGTTTGACTGTGCAGATGAACTCCACAGCACTGCTACAAGGTCTACTCTTGCTAGGATGGGCCCCCTTTTTCATTCCCTTTGCTGCTTTGCCCTTGGTACTCCATCTCTCACCCATTACTGCTCTCTATATGCTAATCCGTCTTTCCCCCTTCCTTGAGGTTTGGTGTATCTCACACCGTTCTTTCATGGCCAAATACTGGCTTGCCTATGTTCCAACTTATCTTTCCTCTCTCCTTATCCCTGCCATCCCTTCTCTTACTCCTGCCATTCATCTGCTGCTCGTTCCTTTCACATCCCTCTCAGGAAGTCTGTAGCAGGCCAGTTTGGTTTCTGTATCTAACTTCCCACACTTTGGAATAGCCTCCATCTCCCCAGCTACTTTTCTTCCTCCCTGCATGCTTGTCATTGAGGCAAAGGTCAGGGTGTATTCCATTATGTGGGTGACGCAATTAGGGCACTGCAATTAGAGTGATGGAAAAAGGTTGTGAGTGGCAAGGGCATGCTGGATTTTGCAGTGCCCTGCACTTACGACTGCCTTTTATTGCTGACACTATTCTCCACTGGTCCACTCATGCCCAGACCCAGAAGAGGTTATATTTAGTGTTGGGGGGTGTTGGCTGCAGATCCCACTGCAAAAACCAGCTGATCTCCCCTGCTCTCCCTTGTCACCCTACTTGTGTTGCAATGGAATGTACGGGTGTGGTAGTTGTTGGTGACATGTTTCTGGTTCCCTAATGTACGGCAATCAGATTCATGTCACTGCAACATGGGTGAACCGATCAGGAAGTATAGACAAACCAGGAGAAGTTATACATTCACAAGTAACATTTCATTGTTATCAATAACAATAAAATAAAAAATAAAATTGTGCAGGATAGCTCTTGATACATGCAGTTCAAACAAACAGAAGTCCTTCATCTGAGTGTCTCTTTAAAATCTCCAGCTCTCTTCATATCTCTAAACAAAACATTGTTCTTTTGTAAGATGTTTTTCCCTGGCAAATAAATTCAGCATCAAGTTTCTGTAAATCACACCACTTATGTTCTACAGAATGTATTAAGACTTAGTTTCTTTCCTATGAGCAGTCTGAAGAGTACATTTGTCTTCTTAACAGGCACAGCCAATTTAGACATCATGTCCCAAGGCTGATTTCCTGCTGATAATTGTGCAAACAAACTTGTGGAGTTCAAAATGCACCTCAAGGTTAACCCCCGTGTTCCAGATAAATGTAAATAACTTTCTGCATTCATTTCAACAGTATAACTATATACATTTGCAAACCAAGGAATTTCAGTTTCACATAAAGATTCACAAATATTTTTTAACCACAGAGAAGCAAGGGAAGAAGGAAAGAATACAAACAGCAAGTGAAGCAAGACAGAAAACAGGGTGAGATTGTGGAACCATTGGAGCAGTCAGTTCCAAGGTGCCACAAGAAAAATTTGATTGTGCAGACAGGCAAAAGATAGAGAAGTGACAGAATAGGAAAGGACAGAATAGATCCTTGTATTTAAATCTCTCTGCATAACAAATGGGACAGGGGCTTATCCAACCCTGTCACAATGCTCTCAAATCACTCTTACTGACACACTTCACAAAAGATTGCACCTGCAGCTAGGCTTCTTCCTTTGCTTTCCACACTACAACCACTCATATCCTATCCATCCCCCTCTGCTAGTTTACCTCTTTAAGAAGGAACCTTTTTTCTCTTTATGATACAGGTTTTAAAAACCTTCTTTTATTGCTCTTTTAACATTCCCTTATAACATTTACAGTTCATTCCATATGTGGTATCCCTTTTTCATGACATCTATTACAACAAACATTTCAGTTGACCACACACATTTTTTCAGCCTTCTGAGTTTTCAATTCCTGAACCATATATTATCAGAAAATCAGCATTGACATTCTGTCTTCTGGTTTTTTGCATCAATTTGAATTTAAATAGCTGTAGTGTAAGGTGCCAACTTGTGATTCTGGGATTTTATCCTTTATTTGATTAAGCCAACAGAGAGGATTTTGATCCATTGTAAGTACAAATTCAGCTCCTAGCAGATATACCTGAAGAGAATCAATTGCCCATTTTTCAGCAAGACATTCTTTTTTAATAGTGGAGTACTTTTCTGTCTATCATGCAATTTCATATCAAAATACAGAATGTGATGTTCCTTCCCATTTACTGTCTATTCTGACTCAGGACTGCACCTAGGCCTACCTCTGATGCATTTCTCTGCAACAGAAATTGTTTCTCAGAGTCTGGACCTCATAAAATAGGGGTTGAACATAATGCAGCCTTGATGTCCCAAAAAGTTTCATCACACTCTGGTGACCATTTCATATTATTTGGGTACCCTTTTTTCTTGAGTTCATTGAAGGGAGTAGTTAACTGGGCAAGGCTGGAGACAAATCTATGGTAGTAACCAGCCACACCTGAAAGTGACTGGTCATGATTTTTTGTTTTAGGGACAGGACTGATAGCTACAGCTTCCATTGTGGAAATCTTTTGCTTTACTTCTCCATTTCCCAAAATATAACCCAAATATCCCACCAGTCATCATGCCAGTGGCCTATTACTAGCCTCTATCAACATGCACAGCATGATGCAGAAACATGACATTCTCCAGGGCTGGATCATGCAGCACAATCCTGATATCCTGGCAGTGACAGAAACTTTGCTCTTTCCCAAAATACCAGACTCTGCCATTGCCATGAATGGCTATCTACTCCTCAGAGAAGATAGGTTGGGCAAAAGGGGTGGAGGATGTGCCATTTACCTCCGTGACTCACTCCAAGGGCATGTATTCCAGACTACCCCCACAGGTAACAGGGCCCAGGCCATAACTATCAAAACTGCTGTTGACAATCTGGGCAAATCAGTCCTAGTTATGGTCTTCTACATTCCACTCCATAACTCAAGACTAGCCTTTGATTCTGTACTTGACTGTGTCTCCCAGCTACCCAATAAGGCTGAAGTCATCATTCTCAGTGATTGTAATATCAACTGGATGACTCCCTCACCTGCACCTCAAAGGGATGCTGCTGCTGCCAACAATCTTACACAAGTTGTGCAGACACCCACAAGGATCAATTATAGGATGGGTACAAGTACCTTGATTGATATTGTCATAACCAACCACCCAGAGAGACTTAATACAGTCCAGTCTTACCTGACTCACTAACTGACCACTCTCCTATTCTCTGCTTTTGGTCTAACCATTCCCCTAACCCCCCCCAAGTATTTGTCATCAGCGCTCCCTCAAAAAAGACTCACTGGGACATATCAAGGCCTACCTTCAAAACTGTGACTGGACCCCCTTGGTCACTGCCGCTGATGTCGACAGTGCTCTAGCATTTTTTATTTCCACTTTTAACTCTGCTTGTGACCTATTCACCCCGTACACTAAACATATTGTGAAAGGCCATGAAACCCCTTGGATCACCCCTGCAATTCAGGATCGCTTGCGCACCTGTGACAACCTCTGGCAGAGATCCCTGGTGACTGGCCTCCCAGCTGATAGGCAACACTAGAGGGCTGCCAGAAATGCCTGCTACTGGGAAATTTATTATGCTAAGGTATCCTAATTCCAAGCTAGCCTCTCATCCACCTGGGGTCAGGGTAGGAAGTTCAGGGACAACTTAAAGGACCTGACTGGTAAACCCAATTCATCACCCCTTCCATGCTGAACATCAATGGTGTTATTATTAAAGATCTGCAGCTTATTGTGCATGCTTTCAACACAGCATTCATTGACCTTAGCAGGGTGCTCCACCCAATTTCTTCAACAACACTTCCAGCCCCCCCAGCCTCCTCACCTTCAAGTATCCCCCGTTCCACTTCAAGGCTGTCTCCCCGCATGAAGGTAAATCCTACCTCACTAAAGTCTGAGAAAAATTTAGGTTCAGTGGAGACTCCCTGGATTTGAAACTCCTCCTCGACACTGTCCTAGCCCCCCTTACTATACTACTAAATCTCTTTCTATGACTAAGCTAATTCCCTTCTCAATGGAAGTCTGTGGTGGTCACACCTATACTTAAGAATGGTGACAGAACATCTCACAGTAACTATCGTCTGATTTCTATCCTCCCCATCTCTAAAGCCATGGAGAGGATAGTCTCTGATCAACTTTCTGACTAGCTCTCAAAATACAACCTCATATGTCATCAGCAACATGGGTTTAGGAAGGGCCACAGTACCTCCACTGTCCTTTTGGAATATACTAATTTTATACATAAAGTCCTTGACCGAGGCCACTTAGTTGGGTCTGTGTACATAGACCTAACAAAAACCTTTGATATGGTCAATCACTCTCTCCTCATTGATTCCCTACTGTCCCTAGGGCTCTTACTTGATGCCACTTCCTGGTTTGCTGACTGTCTTAGTGGGAGATCTTAGCAGGTGAAAATTAATGATACTCTGTCCTGTAGTCTACCGGTTCACTCTGTGGTCCCCCAAGGCTCCATTCATGGCTCTCTCCTGTTCAGTCCTTTCCTCAATGCTCTCCCCCTTGCCTGTTCTAGGCAATTGTTACTTTATGCTGACAACGCCATTATCTTTTGTAGCCACTCTGAGCCCACCCCATTGCAGAATGATCTACAGAGGTTCTTCTCTGAATCTGAATCTTAGTTCTCCTGGCATAAACTTATTTAAAATTATAAAAAAAAACCTAAGGTGAGGATGTTTGCCAACCCACAAAACAAAACAAAGGCTCTCTACTAAATATACTCAACTGTCAGGACATACCCCTGGAACTAGTACATAACTTCAAATATCTCGGCGTCACACTGAACTCCACCCTTTCTTTCCAAGAGCATATAAACCTAGTCTGTAAGGAGGTTATCACCAAGATTGGCCTTCTCTATAGACATAGGATTGCATGCTAGCTAATGCTCTTCGCCTGGCTGTATCCAGTTTGGTCCTGTCCATAGTTGATTATAGCGTTGTCATCTATGGGTCAGCTTCTGATACAGCTTTAAGCAGAATTAAGGTTGCCTTGAACAAAGCATGTCAGATCGTTGCTGGTTGTGATTGGTTCACCCATACCAGTGACCTTTACAAACTAACTAACTGGTTAAATCTTAAGGGTAGGCTTTTGTACCAGACCAGCCTGCTAGCGAAAAAGATCACTCTTGGGCTCTCCCATCCTGCTACCCATCATCTTCTAACTCCTGCCCCAGCTATTCGGGAAACCAGAAGCTCCTCTAAAGCCCCCTACCTTATCCCTTTCTGTAAGACATCTTTGAGGCAGAGGGCTTTCATGTTCAGGGCTCCCTTCTGGCTGAACGGCCTTCCACTTGAGGTCTCTTTTGTTAACAAACTAGGCCCATGTAAACTTATACTCTAGCAGAATCTCCTTGCCTTCTGCTGCTGTGACTGTTAATGGCCTTGTCCTTTGTTCTCTCTCCTTTGACCTGCCCTCTTTCCCAGTTCCTCAACTCTGTTAAGACAAGGTCTTCTCCAAATGATTCCAGGTACTCTTCTCCTCCTTCAACCACCATCCCTCTTCCTTTCTCCTTGTTTCCTTGACAAGGTCATTTTTGACTGATTTAATATTACAATCCCCTTCAACCCCCCTACACTCTCTTCTTCTGCCTTCTGCTCACTTCCTTCTTCACCTTGTTTCTCTGCCTCTTACTCCCCTGCTCTCCCCTGCTCACTTGCTTTCCTGACCTATGCCCATCATTATTTCATACTACCACTTGTTACTGGTACTAAATGATATGCTGACTTTGCTTCTGTGCACACTGTAAAAAAAATTGTATGATTGTATTGTATGATCTTTATATTTTTTGCTTTGTTTGTAATCTGTTCTTGCTCTTGTTCCTGTATTGTATCATGTATTTTGTTGTGATCTTCTCTTATGTGAAGCGTTTGTAAATGAGTCTCTGACTCAATGGTTGTAATTCCTAGACTTCAATAAATAAATAAATAAGCATTTGGTTTCCTGCATGCCTAATGTGCACATAGTAGGTTTAATGGTCAGACCTGCATTTTTGATAAATTGGATAACTGTTTGTAGGTGTTCAGGGTGTTTTTCCAGTCTGTACTGTACACCATGACATCTTCTAAGTAAGCAGCACTATAACCAGTGTGAGGTGCTAGAATTACATTCATGTACCTCTGGAATATAATGGGTGCACCATGTAAACCAAACAACATGGTGAACTGAAAGAATCCAACTAGAGTGGAAAATCCAGTTTTGTCTCTGGAATCTTTAACTATGGGAATTTGCCAGTAACCCTTGGTGAGATTTGGGGTGCTAATGTACTTTGCGCTTACCAGTCTGTCCACCAAATCATCTATCCAGGGCATAAGATAGCTGTCAAATATGGACACTTGATTAAGTTTCCTAAAATCAAGCCAGATCGTTACACCCTTTTCTTTTTTATTTGCAGTCACTGTTGGTGATGACCAAGCACTTCTTGATTCTTCAATGATACCCAACTTTTCATTATTTGTATTTCCTAAACCATGTCTGCTCTTAACCACTCTGGTAATCTGTATGGGCAGAATTTTCAAAGTGCCCTTAGATCCACACAAGCTGCGTCTAACAACCAGCTTGAGTCAGATCTAGGTGCACCAAATACAGTGCACCATATTTTGCAAGAAAAGCATTCTTTGTGACAAAGTCTCCCAAACTGATGCAAGAGGTCTACTGCATCAACAAAATGGCATAAGGGATGAGAATGATGCAAGCTGCACCAAAATAAATGGTGCAAGCTGAGTCAAACATGGTGCAAGATGAGTCAAACATGGTGCAAGTTGAGTCACAAAAATGACTCAAGAAACGAATATGATGCAAACTCAGTACAAAAGTGGTGCAAACTGAATAAAACATGATGCAAGCTGAGTAACAAAAATGGTGCAAGCTGAATCAAAAAAATGGTGCAAGTTGAGTAAAAAATGATGCAAAGGACGAGAATGATGCAAGCTAAGCAAAATAAAATGGCTGATGAAATGCCCAAAACTAAGCCCCAAAAATGTTCTAAACTAGTCCTGCAGGAGAATACTGGCCCTTATTAGTAGCGTAGTCAGGTCTGACCACCTGCTTTGGGTTTCTTTATATGCTCTAGTGTCCCTTAAACCATTTCTAGTTGGTCTAACAGTGACATGCATTTGAAGCACAAGGACAGGACTTGCATTCTTTGAAAATCCCAAATAAGGGGATGTGCATCATTTCAGTGATGCAGGCTTCTATTCTGACATGGCACAGGCATTTTTTTGGTGCAAGCATAGGGCAAGCGACTCTGGCACATGTAGACCTGTTTTTGATGCAAGCACCATTTGAAAATCAGAATTGGTGCAAGGTTTGATGCATCCTGCTCCTCGCATGAGTTGTTTTTGACACAAGCACCCTGCACCATTCTCTGGCCTTTGAAAATCTGGCCCAATGTCTTTTGTCTGATATGGCGAGCATTCTCTGTCACTATTACGTACTCAACTACTTTTGCTTGGCCTGGCAGTGTGGTAAAAGTACTTCTAAATACCTTTATCAAGATAAGAATTTCTGCAGTTTGTTCCGTGGGTAAGGAACCATTTACCTTTACAGCATCAGAAGTTACAGTTTGTTCCAGTCTGTCATAATCTACATCAATGTCATCTTTATCAGTTTCTGGTAAACCTAACAAAGCAACCTATGGTGGTTTTTCAACCCATTTCTTGAGGATGATAGTTTGGTATATGTTTGTAAGATTTTTCATATCAGTGGTCTCAGTCTTATAGTTAACTGTACTGGAACGTCTAACTATTTTATAAGGCCCTTGCCACTTCATTAACCATTTGTTTTCTGTAGTGGGTAACAGTAACAAGAGCTTTTTCTTTTCCCCCTTGATCATAATACACCTTCTGCGTTTTGTGGACTTCTTCCTGGTTACTGTGGGCAATTTCAAGATATTTTGTCAGTTTTATTCTCAGTGCACACATAATAACATAGAACATAGAAACATAGCAACATAGAAATTGATGGCAGATGAGGACCGCTAGGCCCACCCAGTCTGCTCATTTGACCTACATGTTTCAAAAACCACAGACTCTACTTGATCTCTGACTTTGTTCTCTTTCCTACCACTAGGGTTTCCCTGTGCCTATCCCATGCATTATTGAATTCCCATACAAAATTTGCCCCCACCACTTCCGCTGGGAGGCTGTTTCATACATCCACCACCCTTTCTGTAAATCTCTCTCCAGCCTCATATCATTACCCCTTGTTCTAGAACATCTCTTTTTTGAAAGATGCTACCTTCCTGTACCTTATTTATACCACTGAGATATTTGAAGGTCTTTATCTTATCCCCTCTCTCTCCTCTCCTCCAGGGTATACATATTGAGGTCCTCTAGTCTCTCCTCATATGACTTTTGGTGCAGGCCTTGCACCATTTCTGTAGCCCTTCTCTGAACTGTATCTACCCTGTCTATGTCCTTATGGAGATGCAGCCTCCAGAACTGGACACAGTACTCCAGATGTGGTCTCATTAATGATTTGTACAGAGGCATCACCACCTCCTTTCTTCTGCTGGTGATACCTCTCCCTATGCACCCCAGTACCCCACTGGCTCTCCCCACAGCTCTGACACATTGTTTGGCCACTTTTAGGTCATCTCAAGAAAGAAAAAGAGAAAGTAAAAATAGGAGTGGTGTATAGACCGCCTACGCTGGTGGAGGGGCTGGAGAAGAGTCTGGTGGCAGACGTGGGAAGACACTGCAGTTTGGGCAGGGGAAGGGTGGTGGTGTTGGGGGACTTAAACATGCCAGGAATGGACTGGGAGACTATGATATTCTTAGTGGCCAGGGAACAGAGGTTGTTGGATGTCTTTCAGGATGCATTCCTAACTCAGCAGGTGGAGGAACCGATCAGGGAGGCGCGGATACTGGATGTGGTCCTGGCAGACAGTGATCAGATTGGGGGCCTGGAGATAAGGGACCCATTGGCGGGGAGTGACCATGCCACAGTCTGGTTCTGCCTGGATCTAGGAAGGGTAGAAGGCTGCACAAAGATGGAGGTAACTGACTTCAGGGGGTCGGATTTCAAGGAAATGGGAAGGATCCTTAAGAAGCATTTGGATGGGAATGGGCGAGACATGGACGCTGACAGTAAGGCAAAGGCAAAGGCAAGTTTATTTAAAAAGACGCCCAATCCCAAAGGCTCTGGGCACTGCACAAAAACTTTGCAGCATTTCATACCACATAAATATATAGATTAAAATTAATACATATAAATAATCGACATTACACCCTGAAAGCTTGCAAAAATAGGAAGGTCTTCAGGTGAGCCTTAAAGGCAGTTATAGTGGGGGCCTCCCTAACTACAGTTGGTAAGGAGTTCCAAAGAGCAGGAGCGGCAACACTTTAAGCTCGGTCGCCTGCAGATTTTAATCTCGTTCTTGGAACAGTTAGGAGGCCACCACTAGAGGAGCGGAGATTACGGGTGGAGGAAGAAGGTACCAGGAGAACTGACAGGTAACCAGGGCCCTGCCCGTGTAGGGCCTTATAGGTGAGAAAACCCACCTTGAAGAGTACTCTACATCTGACAGGCAGCCAGTGCAGTTTGCGCAATACAGGTGTAATATGACAACATTTACTTTGCCCGGTCAAAAGCCGGGCAGCAGCATTTTGCACTAGCTGCAGTCTGCGAAGAGTAGGTGGGAAATCATCAGGAGAGGGGTACAGGATGCTACCAGCATCTGTACAAGAGTAAGATGAAAATGCGGTAGGGCCCGTAAACCCTGCTGGTGGACCAGGGAGGTTCAGGAGGTGGTGAGGGGAAAGAAGGTGGCTTATAGGCATTTCAAGTGCTCAAGGAGTGAAAGGGATCGAGGGGAGTATGAGCTGATGGCCAGAAGGGGCACTAGGGTGGTGAGGGCGGCTAAGGCAAGGAAGGAGCAGAACCTGGCCAGGAAAATTAGGAGAGGGAACAAGGGGTTCTTTAGATACATTGGGGAAAAGCGGAGGGTGAAGGGGCAGATTAGCAGGATTAAAACAGGGGAGGGATGGGCACAAGACCCGGGGGAGCAGGCTGAGGTACTAAATGAGTACTTTGCCTCAGTTTTCATGAAGGAAAATGGGGAGCTGCATCATACATGGGGAGAGACGGTGGAACTGAGGGGGGACACCCTTACTGATCAGCAGGTCTGGGGAGAGGGGAGCCATCACTGGCAGGAGGGGGGAAGACAAAGCAGGGGGAAGAGGTAGCAGAGGTGGCAATCATGGCAGAGAGAGTGAGGTAAGCTCTCAGGTCCCTTAAAACAGAGAAAGCACTGGGCCAGATAAATTACATCCCAGAGTGCTGAAGGAACTGGTGGATGTCCTGGCAAAACCCCTGGAGGAGCTTTTCAGCATCTCTCTGAGTACAGGGTGGGTGCCCCAGGACTGGAAGGTGGTGCATATAGTGCCTATCCACAAGGGGGGGGATCAAGGGAGGTGGCAGAGAACTACATGCCCATCA
Organism: Neoceratodus forsteri; assembly: GCA_016271365.2. Classification (NCBI taxonomy): domain Eukaryota; kingdom Metazoa; phylum Chordata; order Ceratodontiformes; family Ceratodontidae; genus Neoceratodus; species Neoceratodus forsteri. The sequence continues at coordinate 1,393,689,692 of CM028129.1, read as the reverse complement.
GCCTGACATCGGTGGTGGGCAAGGTGATGGAGGGCATTGTCAAGGAGAGGCTAGGGGGGACCTGGAAAAGTCAGGGTACCTGGACAATAGGCAGCATGGATTCAACCCGGGGAAATCATGTCAGACAAACCTTGTGGAATTCTATGACTGGGTGACAAGTGCATTGGACCTGGGTAAACCAGTGGATGTCCTCTTTCTTGACTTCAGCAAGGCATTTGACTCTGTTCCTCACGGGGGCCTGTTGGATAAGCTGGGAGAAATGGGGGTGGGGAACCAGATGATCAGATGGATAGGAAATTGGCTCCAGGACCGGACCCAGAGGGTAGTGGTTGGTGGGATAGTCTCATCCCCAAGGAGGGTCACTAGTGGGGTCCCTCAGGGATCGGTCCTTGGGCCCCTTCTGTTCAAAGCCTACATCTCTGACATAAGGAAGGGTATCAGGAGTGAGATGAGTCTCTTTGCAGATGACTCAAAACTGGGGGGTGCTGGTGGATGGGGAGGAGGGGAAGGTAGCCTTATAGAGGGACCTGGAAGCTCTGGAAAGGTGGTCTAGAAAGTGGAAGCTGATGTTCAATGCAGGGAAATGCAAGGTACTGCACCTGGGAGCCAGAAACCCGGGCCAGGTGTACACCCTGGGGGGGGGGAGGCTACAAGTCTCAATGGCTGAGAGGGACCTGGGGGGGTGGTGGTGGATGACAAGATGAACAACTCTGAGATTTGTAGGAGGGCAGCGGCCAAGGCCAAGAGGATGCTGGGATGCATCGTTAGGGGGATCACCTCCAGAAGGAGGGAAGTGATACTCCCTCTGTATAACTGCTTGGTGAGGCCGCACCTCGAGTACTGCGTGCAGTTTTTGAGGCCACAATTAAAGAGGGACATCAAACTCCTGGAGAGGGTCCAGAGGAGGACAACCAAAATGATCTGGGGCTTGGGGAACAGGACCTATGGGGAGAGGCTCGAAGAGCTAAATATGTACACATTGAAAGAGAGAAGGGACCAGTGGGACATGATAGAGGTCTTCAGGTACATGAAGGGGGTAAAAAGGGGAGGAGCAGTCAGGGTGCTCCAAAGGAAGGGGGGCAACTAGAGGGCATGGGTGGAAGCTGGAGGGGGGATTCAGGGGAGAAAGGAGGAGGTGCTATTTCACTGAGAGGGTGGTAGAGCCATGGAATGCGCCGCCCAGGGGACTGGTGGAGGCAGAGATGGTGGAGGGGTTCAAGACGGGGTGGGACAGGTACAGGTGAAGGATTCTGGAAGCAAAGTCCTATGTAGCGAGAATATCCGGGACTGGGAAGGGAGAAACCAGAGAGGGCGAGGGGGGCAGCAAGGTCAGCTCTCATGGTGGGGGCTGCCCAAACGAGCAGACACAAAAGACCGTTAGGCCTATTCTGCTGGCATTTTAGTATGTTAGTATCTGATATGATTACCCCCAGATCCTTTTCCTGTTTGGTGGCCATCAGTATCTCTCCCCCCAACATGTGAGCCTCCCCTGAGTTCCTGTGCCCTAAATGCACGATCTTACACTTTTTCTGCATTGAACCTCAGCTGTAACATTCTTGACCATTATTCTAGTTTAACAAGGTCTCTCCTCATTTTATCCACCCCCTCAGAGTGTCTACCCTGTTGCAGATTTTAGTGTCATCTGCAAAGTGACATACCTTCCCTTCCAGTCCCTCCACAATGTCACTTATGAATGCATTGAATAGGACTGGCCCCAGAACTGATGTAAGATGTAATAGATTATTTCTGAGTGGGGTCATCTTCCCATATTTCTTTTATTACCTCTAGTGACCCTCTAGGTTGTCTACTATACAACTTTTCAAAGGGAGAAAAACCTGTTGATGCTTGTGGCCCTTCTCTGTAAGCAAAAAGCAGGTAAGGTAAATATTGCTTTCAATCTTTCCCTTCACATTTCACAAACCTTTTTAAGATGCATTTTAGGGTTTGATTAAAATGCTCAACAATACCAACTATCTGTGGGTGATATGGGGAGGTTCATATGGCAGTGATAACTAGTAGTCAGCACAGCTCCTTCAGTAATGCAGCACCAAATTACTACCCTGATCAGTAATAACCTCTTCAGGTATGCCCACCCTGCTGAAAATTTTGGCACACTCTGCTGCAACATTTGGGGCTGTTACAGTGTTACAGTACACATTGAATTGCCTCTGGGTATTGAGTAGCATAGTCACGTACTATACTACCAGAATGAGTCAATTACCCTTTTTACTTTCATCTAAGGGGCCACTACATCCATTGCAATTCTCTCAAAAGGCACATCTAACAAGAGCAGGGACACTAGGGGCACCTAGTCTTTTTTAGTTATGCTACTTTCTGACATTCAGCAGAAGAACTGCAATAGCTATCAACATCTTCATGAATCCCAGGCCAGTAAAATCTGTACAACAGTCTAGTAAGGGTGCAGTCCATCCCTGAGTGAGCAACTATAGGACTAGGCTTAGGTTGATGGCACATTATGATAGCTGTCAATCAGAAATCACTCGTAAGAAGGCAGAATTCCTGTCCAGAGAGATTTCTGCTGCACAAAATCGACCGGCTCAGCTTTTACGGACCGTGGACAGATTGTGCAATCCAGTCTGTCTTCAGCCCAGAGAAGCTTTTTCTCAGCTAAGATGCGAGGAGTTTGCTCGTTTTTTTGCAGATAAGGTTGCCGGCATCAGGTCCGGCATCGGTCCGACCCCTCCTATGGGGGATTGCGGTGGTCGACTAGAAGTGGCTTGTCCTCGGTCTGTCTGGTTAGATTTTCGCTGGACGGAATTCGGGGACATTGTGAAGATCATACAAATAATGCGACCAACTAGTTGTAGTTTGGATCCGGGCCCTACACCTCTTTTAGTAGGTTGTGTAGAAGTTATCTACCCAATCCTTGCTGACATTGTCTGGAAGTCTTTGGAGAGGGGGGTCTTTCCCGACCCCCTTAAGAAGGTGGTAGTTCGACCACTCCTTAAAAAATCCTCCTTGGATCCAGATTGTCTAGCTAACTACTGGCCTATCTCTAACCTGCCATTTGTTGGTAAGGTTATTGAAAAGGCAGTTGCGTTGCAATTGGATGATCATCTTATAACTCACAATGTCTATGATACTTTCCAGTCTGGCTTCAGGAAAAGGCATAGTACAGAGACTGCCCTTGTCCGGGTATTGAGCGACCTCCTTATGGCTAGAGATCGAAAGGCGCATACCATTCTGATCCTTCTCGATCTCTCTGCTGCATTTGACACTGTAGACCATGGAGTGCTACTGAAGCACCTGCGGGTCTTTTGTGGACTGTCTAGTACAGTCCTCAGATGGTTTCAATCTTACCTCATGGACAGGTTTCAGAGAGTTGTCACCGGAATTTATTCCTCTGGCGCTCACTCCCTGCCTTGTGGGGTACCACAGGGCTCCATTTTAGCTCCCATGTTGTTTGCAGTGTATATGCTGCCATTGGGAGAAATCATCAGGTGATACAGTCTCAGTTTTCACTGCTATGCAGATGATACTCAGCTGTATCTGTCCTTTCTCCCCGGTCAGGGTGATGCACTCTCCGTACTCAATAATTGCCTTGCGGAGATCAGACTTTGGATGAGTTTGAGCTGGTTGAGACTCAATCCAGATAAGACTGAGGTATTGGTTGTGGATCCAGGTCATCCGGGGCTGGGTGTGGGAGCTGGACAACCATCAGGTTTATTACTTGGTGGTGTACCGCTCTCTACCTCTGAACAGGTGCGAAATCTGGGCGTTATTTTTGATGATGGTCTGACCCTGAAATCTCAGGTGTCAGCTGTTGTCAAATCCTCTTTTTACCGTCTGAGGAATATCGCCCGGGTGAAACATCTGGTTCCTCCGGGGGATCTTCCAACATTGGTCCATGCCTTTGTCACTACTCATCTGGACTACTGCAACTCTCTCTACCTAGGGCTACCAGGGGTTGATATCCGCTGTCTTTAGCTGGTGCAGAATGCGGCAGCCAGGCTTTTGACTGGGACTTCTAGAACCAGTCATATTACGCCTGTGCTCCGCGAACTGCACTGGCTGCCTGTTTGGTGGTGGATCACCTTTAAGGTTGGTTTACTAACCTTTAAGGCTCTACATGATCAGGGACCCAGTTACCTGAAAGATCTCCTGATTCCCTATTGCCCCCTCTGTCCTCTCTGTTCCGCCAATGAGGGATTGCTGGAGATTCCCAGGGTTCGATTAAAGTCATCAGGATCTCGTGCCTTTGCTTTCTCAGCACCAACCCTGTGGAATTCTCTGCCTTGTTGGTTGAGAGAATGTCCAACCGTCAATAGTTTTAAGGTTGCCTTGAAAACATATCTATTTGATTTAGCATACTCTAGTTAGTGGTGGTTGACTTTTAAATGTTTGGATTTTACTATTTTTAATGTTTCTGTACAGTGCCTTGGATCTGAAAGGCGCTATATAAATAAAATTGAATTGAATTGAATTGAATTGACTATCATGTGCTATTTGTAACAACTCAGTTCTATACTTCTTTGGTTTGACCAATTGTTCTATCTGCTACTGCATCTAAGAATTTACCCAAACTCTGAACAGTAGCCCATTATATTTTTAAAACATTGGTTTACCCTGTTTTTGTTTCACCACCAGCTGCTTAAAATAAACTTGGAGAGAAACATTGTTAGTTTGCGCAGAAACAAAATTGCAATCAGTTATCAGTTTAGTTTCAGCATCTTCATACATCAACCCCTTATGTTCATCAGTTTTTTATTGCCACTGTTCTTTCAGGCATCTACTTTCTTTCCTGGACTTCTGGATCTTGGAGCTGGGCTCTAACAAATCTGAATCAAGGTCACTAAAAGGAAAAGGGTCTCCAACATCTGAGATTTTTTTTTTTTGCATGTGCTCTTGTTATCACAGCTGCTGACACAGCAGGATTTACTTTGCTAATCTTGGAAAGTCATTTCCAATAATCAAAGGTACAGGTTACTTAGCTATTACCCCCACTTTCATTTGGTGTGACAACCCTTTAATATTCAGAGTCACTTGGGTGGTAGGATAGTATCAAGTGTCCCCTTGGATGCAGATGACCCCAGTACCAGGTCCTTTTGTACAGTCTTTTTTTAGAACTTCAGCATGCACCAGGGTCTGTCGGCTTCCCAAATCTATAAGTCCCTTCACAATCATATCTCCCACCTTGACATCTGTTAAATAATTGCCCTAATTTGTGAAGGCCAAATTTGCTCCAGTGTTACCCTCCTTACTTGTATGGCAATTTCTTGCAATATGGCCTGAGTTATTACACATATAGCAAATAAAGTTTTTGGGTGCAGATTTCTTACCCCCATCAGAGTTCTTTTCTGACCTGGAGTTAAAGCGGGAAAAAGAGGATCTTACAGGTCCTTGGCTGTTACTTTGTCACTCTGGTGCCTGCCTGACCATCTGATAGTCCTCAGCAAAAGCAACAGCCTTTTTACTCACTTCCTGGTCAGTGTTCTTTCACCCAAAGCTGCACATCAATAGGAAGGATGCTGATGAATTGCTCCATTGCAAATATGTCAGTGATGTGTGGGGATGTTTTGCCTTCTGGTTGGAGCAATTTATTGAGAGTTCTTTGAGCTGGGTGAAGGGTTCTCATGGATTGTTGACTGAGTTGTACTTCAGGCTTGGAATCTCTGCCTGTAGGTCTCTCCTGAGATGTCATATCTTTTAAGGATTTCTCTTTTCAATATGTCATAGTTTTCTTTTTTTCATGTTTCTTTTCTCTGGTGAGTGGCTAGCAGGCTGGGCTTCAGCTCTCTCACTTGAGAGGGCTCAATTACACCCTTGACCACACGGCTCTCAGACTGGGCTCCTCCCCCAGACAGATCCCCCCTGGATTCTCCCCCCCAATGGTTGTCCAGGGAGGGGATGGAAATCCTCCCCCCCAGTGAATAATCCAAATAGCCCGGGTGGCACCATAGTTGGGAGCATGGCCAGGGCTTCATGAAGCCTGCTAACACCCCTTTTCCATTTTTTCCATCCCCATAGCTGGGGTACGCACATCAGCATGTGCATATGGAGGCATGTGCATGCTGCAGAGACCCACAGTACCCTTCCATTATTGTCATCCCAGACCCACACTACCACCAGGCCTCCACCTGGTGACAGTCATTCAGCGAGAATGACAACCCACCCTCCCTGGGAGAGGAGAGCAGTACACTGGATGCTTGATCCTCTCCCTCCCTGGCTGATCCTTAATGACCTGAGTCTGCTCCGGAACACAGATCGCCAGTGTGGAATGAAGTGAGACATGCAGTGCCTCTGCCCTGCATGCCACTGGGCTGGCTAATATGTCACAGCTTTCTGACTGTGCAGTGTCCATATTGCTGTAGGCAAGTTGGGCTTTACCTAGCAGATAAGGTACCAGCCTGATTTGGCCATTGACAGGCTCTAGTGACCCTTTCAAAAGATGTCAGTTATGCTTCAGTATTATCCATGGGATACAACTTTGTAAGTTAAATGTCTTTTGAGCTGTTTGTGTTTTGTTGATCTTCTGAACCTGCACTGGATCCTCCAGCCTGGATGGCTTGCAAGGCATACAGCCATCTTTGCTCCTGTCACTGCTTCTCTTCTCTTCTCTTCTCTTCTCTTCTCTTCTCTTCTCTTCTCTTCTCTTCTCTTCTTTTTTCTCTTGGTGCTGCATCTCTTCTTTTCTGTGTGCCTCTACATGCTGCATCTCTTTTTCCCTCTTTTTCTGAGTCTCTCTTTTTTGTACAGCCTAAGGTTTGAGGAAGGCAGGCATACTTTCAGGTTCTGTCCCTGTCTGTTCTTCTTCTTCCTTCACTTGTGCCAGCTGTACAGTCTTGGCTTGGACTTTTGCTTTTGCTTCTAGTCTGGCTGCCATTCTTCTGGTAATCACTCCTGGGCTTGCTGTTGCAAGATCCGTAGATCCCCCCACCAACACCAACTGTTGTTGAGACATAGGTCAGGAAGCATAGGCAAATCAGGAGAAATTATAACATTCACAAGTAGCATTTTATTATTATTAATAATAATAAAATTAAAAATAAAATTGTGCAGGATAACTCTTGACACGGGCAGTTCAAACAGAAGTCCTTCACCTGAGAGTCTGTTTTAAATCTCCAGCTATCTCTATGGGCCCAATTTTATAATAGTCATTAGAACAATGCAGGTCATGCAGCTCTAGGGCTGTAGAAAACTCTGGGTGCATCATAGACCCTGTGCCCAATTTTATAAAAGGGGGTGCATGTAGCAAAGGCCTGAGATATGGCCCAGTCATAGGCTTGCACCAAACATTTGGCACACCTGTGGGCATTACTGCAGGGATCTGCCCCTCCACCTGGTGCAACACTAGAGGAGCCACGAGGGTTGGGGTGAACATGCAAGCCAGGAGGGTACTGGGGACAGAAGAAACATGGGTTGCCCTGGGAGCATTGGGGAGACAGTGGGAATGACAGTGATGTGATGTGGCACCTGGGGGATGTCAGTTGCACAGCCACTCAGATGGGACCACTTTGTGGGGGGTTGGCAGGCATGGATATTGACATGTCCCCAGGTGGGCAAAGCCCTGCTCATACCCCATAGGTGCAACAACTGCCAACCCTGTAGGTGGAAAGCTGTAGCTGCAGGTTGAGGGCTGGCAATGGTGGAGGGGAATGTTCCTTGGGCACACAACAGTCCCCCAGTACCCATTCTCTCAAAATTGTGGGAGGTTGCCTCCCACCTACAGGGTTGTCAGTTACTGCATCTATGGGGCAGGTACCAAAGCTGTGCCCACCTGGGGCCATGTCACTTTCTGTGCCTGCCAGCCCCCATGAAGTGGTCCTGTCAAAGTAACTGTATGCCTATGCAACTGGTACCCCCTCTGGGTCTCACATCACATCCCTGTTATTCCTGCTGTCTCCCCAACATCCCCTACAGCACCCCTTGTGTTTCTTCTGCCTCCAGCCCCCTACTTCCAGATTCCACCCATATTGCCATCATGTCTGGCAGTAGCGCATGTCCCTTAGATCACCTCCTGGCTGGTCTAAATTGAGCCCCTTGTTGCATCCATGGTGGGGCTTCCAAAATTACAAATAAGTGGCGGTGCAGCCCAGCTGTGGTGCAAGCCCCCTTGAGACCTGGCACAAGGGTTCTTCTGTTGCAAGGGTGGCACAGGGGGGGCTTGGGCACAAGAGATCCTTATTTTGACTCAGCCTGAGTTAAAATATTGTGATTGCCACAAAGTGCCACTTGAGTAATAAACATTTGATGCAGGCACCTATCATCAAACATACGTTTTTTAAAATCAGGCCCCATATCTCTAAACAAAACATTGCTCTCTTTATATGAGGTGTTTTGCCCTGGCAATTAAATTCTGCATCCTGTTCTTTTAAATTACACCACATGCATTCCACAGAATATATTAAGACTTTGTCAATTTCTTTCCTGTGAACAGTCTGAATAGCACATTAGTCTTCTTAACAGGAGAAACCAATTAAGACATCCTGTCCCAGGTCTGATTTTATTTTATTTTTTTATTTATTTAGTCTAGGATTACAAGTACCTTTGAGCCAAGGCAATTTTACAATGGTTCCATCTCAGGAATAACATACAACAAGAAAACAGCAGTGCAATAACAGTGAACAATTCATGTACAACAGTGCTATTGAAAGAGTTCAAGTATAGGAGGAGTGAGGTGTAGAGGAGGAGGAGAAGTGTAGGTAGTTAACAGAGGCAGCTATAGGTAAATGGTAAACACAGCTAGGACTCATGTGCCCACCCAGGATAGGTCTGGTCAGGTGCCCGGGGATGGCAAAGAATAGGGATTAGAGGGGAGGGGGAGGTAGATGCAGCCGGAGGCATTTGTCAAAAAATAAATGGGAAGGAGTTATAGGAGAGAAAAAAAAGGGGGCAGGGTGAGGGGGAGAAATAACTGCTGCAGTTGGGCAAGGGGAGACTATTGAGGTGGTATGTAGACCTGAGATTTGAAGTGGCACCTCAGGAGCTGGGGGGAGGGTGACTGGGAGAAGCCAGGGGTTTAGCAGTATAAAAGTTAGGACTAAAACTGTGTAGGTCATGAGTTAGGAGAGTCAGTCACAGGAGCTAGAGGCAGTGAGATGGGCTCAGAGCCTGGTTTTGAACAGACCTAGTGTTGTGGCTGAGGAGATGGTGTGGCTGAGACCATTCATCCATACAGGAGCCCTGTAGGTGAAGGAGCGTTGGCCCTGCATTGTACGACAGCAAGGAACTTGTAGATTCTGGGCTGTAGAGCTCTTGGTGTTCCGTTGGTTGGTGTTTTGATGTAATAAGGCAGTAACACCTGGAGGTGTGAGGCCAAGGTTGATTTTTCCCACCATAGCACAAGTGAGATACTTTATTCAGTTGGAGAGTTGGAGCCATCCAGATTGTGCATAGAGGGCACAGGTGTGGGTGAGGTGGTGGGCACCAGTTGTGAGTTGGCATGCCTTGTTTAGGGCAGTTGTTATATGTCGGAGGGTGGATGCCGAGGCAGGGCCATAGATAATGAGGCCATAATCAATAATTGACACCACCTAGCTCAGAACGGCAATCTTCAGGGCCTCTGGGATGAGATGTTGCCTATGCTTGTAGACCAATCCAAGGCATGTATTGGCAACTTTTGCCACACTGTCAATGTGAGCAGAGTAGGAGAGATTGGGGTCTAGCAAAATCCTTAGATATTTGAATGAGTATACTTGTTTGAGGACAGACCCCTGTTTGGTGGAGATGGCAAGGGGGTGATGCTTGTGACGGTTATGTGAACTGCAGAAAAGCAAGGACTTGGTTTTTCTTGTGATTTAGGACTAGTTTTTGATTGGAAAACCAGGTTTCAATGGCACTGAATCCTAGTTGTAGGCTGAGTTTGAGTGGTGAAGGGTCCTTGTGCATGAAGAAGACAACAGCATCAACCGCATACAGGATGATTTGTTCCGAGCAGGATTGTGGTAGGGAGTTTAAAAACAGGCTGAAAAGGAGTGGGCCCAGTATGGACCCCTGAGGGACTCCAGAGCGGACAGGCAGGGTATGTGAGAGAGCACTGGCAATTTTTACTCTTTGTGAGCGGTGATTTCCTGCTGATAACTGTGCAAACAAACTTGTGGAGGTCAAACTGGACCTCAAGGTTAACCCCTGTGTTCCAGATAAACCCAAATAGCTTTCCACATTCATTGCAGCAGTATAACTATATACATTTGCAAACCAAGGGATCTCAGTTTTACATAAAGATTCACAAATATTTTTTAAACACAGAGAAACAAGGGAAGAAAGAAAGAATACAAAGAGCAAGTGAAGGAAGGGAGAAAATAGGGTGAGATTGTGGAACCATTGGAGCAGTCAATTCCGAGATGACACAAGGAAAATTTGATTGTGCAATCAGACAGGTGAAAGACAGACAAGTGACATAGTAGGTGAGGACAAACTAGATCCTTGCTTTTAACTCTCTCTCTGCATAACAAATGGGACAGGGGCTTATCCAACCCTGTCTTAGCACTCTCAAATCACTTACTGACACACTTCACAAAAAATTGCATCTGCAGCTAGGCTTCTTCCTTTGCTTTCCACACTACAACAACCCATGTCCTATCTATCCCCCTCTGCTGTTTTACATTTTTGCCTCCTAAACTGTATAGCCTACAACTCAATGTACTCTGTAATCTGAATTGTATACCTCATAGGTTCTGTACAAATGCCTTGCCTACACTGGCAGGATGTTCCCTTAGCTGTCCATCTGACTACCCCATAACCAACATACATGTATATTTTTTACATTGTTTTTGTCTTCTCTGAAATTCATTATTCAAATAAACAAAAGTATGTACTGGGAAAGATGGTGCTTGCAACAAAAATGAATACAACATCACAACAAAGTTGGGCACTCACCACCTATTAAACAAAAGAGATAGTCGATCCAAAACACATCAGGCGGCCAACTGTTGACATCTGCTGTTTTAAATTTATTACAAATTGTCTTATGGAATATAGAGGCAATGGAGCAATTTTCACTAAATATGGAGCCTTGTATGGCTTTTATTTAAGAGGTGGTGAGTGCCCAACTTTGTTGTGATATCTGAAATTCATTATAGTGCTGTGATTTTATTGTACATGTTTATGCACTATTATTGCCACGTTGTTATTGCTATTTCAGTCCCCGTTGTATCCACACCCCTGTGTCACAACTGGAAAGGAGCCCTGGATCAGTGTGAAAATCCCAGTCACCAAATTTAAAATAAATAAATAAACAATATTCTGTCATGTTATAAGAGAACTACATCACATTACAGTTGCGATGGTGACACTTTATACCTTGTTTCTTTGTACTATTAGACATGCTTAACTTTACTGTTAATTTTCCACAAGTTATTTTATTCTTTTTACTATCCAGATTGGCAAGATCAGTGAAATCCTTTAAAGCTCTTTAATGAAGGAGTTTAATTCAGATGCAGGTTCAGATATTCAAACTGCGCCCGGCTGTGACGCAAGCTGGGGCGCAGCTCAACTTAGCTGCGCAGGGGTGTGGACTAAGCGATATTCAAAGGAGCTGCACCATGGCTCAGCAGCTTTGAATATCACACCCTGGCCACCCAGTGTACATGGCACAGTGGCACTGTGCCAGCACAAATGGCCAGAGTGGAGCATGGAGATGCACTAGCGCAAGTTCCATTGCGCCATGCACAGCAACCGCAATATTCAAAACTTGACATGCAAATGGGACCATAATGAATGCAAGGCACACATGGGGCCATCTGTATGTCATTATGGCCCCAATTGCATGCAGGTGTGCCGATCCCCGATGACTTGCGCCTGGCGTCCTGCCAGGCAGAAGCCGTCAGGAACCGACGCCCCCTGCAGCCCGATCACGGGCATCTGTGTAAAAGAAGACAGATCTCCTATATACCTGGTGGTCCAGTGGACCGCTATCTGCCCAATCGCAGGCATCTGTGTAAAAGAAGACAGATCTCCTATATCCCTGGTGGTCCACTGGACCGCTGACAGCCCGATCGCGGGCTTCTGTTAAAAAGAAAAGAACTGGTCCAATATCCCTGGTGGTCCAGTGGACCGCTATAAAACATAGAAACATAGAATTTGACGGCAGATAAGGACCGCTTGGCCCACCCAGTCTGCTCATTTCCCTACCTACTGGATAAGCTGCAGATCCTAGTTAACCAGCAGCCTACTTCTTCCTACCCCCAACCCCTAGAATGGCCTTATGATTGTCCCATGCATGCTTGAATTCCACCACTGTTTTTGACTCCACAACCTCCTCCAGAAGACCGTTCCATGCATCCACAACCCTCTCTGTGAAAAAATACTTCCTTAAATTACCTCTGAGCCACCCCCCCATCTTCAAATTGTGCCCTCTTGTCCTTGCACACCTCTTTTTTTGAAAGATGCTACCCTCTTGGACTTTGTTGATTCCCTTGAGGTACTTCAACATTTCTATCATGTCCCCCCTCTCCCTGCTTTCCTGGAGGCTATACATATTAAGCTCCTTTCGTCTCTCTTCATATGTCTTCCGGTGAAGACTCTGCACCATTTTAGTTGCCCTCCTCTGGACAGCTTCCATCCTGTCTATGTCTTTGCAGAGATTGGGTCTCCAGAACTGCCCAATCGTGGGCATCTGTGTAAAAGAAGACAGATCTCCTATATCCCTGGTGGTCCAGTGGACCGCTATCTGCCAGATCGCGGGCATCTGTGTAAAAGAAGACAGATCTCCTATATCCCTGGTGGTCCACTGGACCGCTGACAGCCCAATCGCGGGCTTCTGTTAAAAAGAAAAGAACTGGTCCAATATCCCTGGTGGTCCAGTGGACCGCTAGCTGCCCGATCGCGGGCATCTGTGTAAAAATAGAAAGATGTCCCACATCCCTGGTGGCCTAGGGTACCCCCCTCCCCACCCACCCACTGAGCCCCACCGCCCCGCTCCCCCCCGGTCAGCCGGCGGGTGGCAGCAACCCACCCGCCTGCCACCCTGCCACCGACTGACTGACACCTCAGTAGGGCTGTACACCCATTGGTTCATAGCATTAGCCAATGGGCATGCAGCCCATACCGTACTACAAATTCCAGATATGTGAATAAGATATGGGGGGGAAGCGGGGCGGTGGGGTGTACATGTTATTTTATTAATTGAACTTTCCTCAGTTTCAGTGGATGTGATGAACTTGGAAGGCTTTTTGTAGGTAAATTTGCAAGCCCATGTAGAATACTGTCCATTCTGGTATGACCATGCTGAGAGGTTTTCAATGGATGTGGTAAGCAAATTAAAACAAATCCTGTAATTGCATCCTGTAGCAACCCCCCTTCCACACTCTGCCCCATATCCTGGTAGCCCTGTCATCCCATGGTAACCCCCCCCAAATATTCTGACATCGAGGCCCAATTCCAAAAGAACCCTTAGAGCAAGATGTAAAGTATGCCCTGATGGAGAAATACACCCGAGAAACTGCGACATGCGACTTGCGCCCAATTCCAGAATGCGGGTATATTACAGCAGAAAATACTGAAATTATGCATGTTGCAAGTTACACCAATGACAAATGGCATAAAATGCAAAGTGGATGGCAATAGTTATGCACAACACAAACAAACACCAATAAAAAGGGCACAAACTGCAAAGCTGGTGCATACGTAAATGTAGTTGGGTGGCAATGGCACAGAACAGTGAAGTGGCAGCACAGGCTGCAAAGCAAAGAAAATTTAAAAAGAACTTTACAAATGAGGAGACAAATGTACTCCTAGATAAGGTAGAAGCCCAGGCCAAACTGCTGCTGGGCAAGGGTGGGGAGAGGGAACTGTGGAAACAGCGGAAATATGCCTGGAATGCAGTTACCAGGAAGGTAAATGTGCTAGCCAATGTCAGGCACACCATGAGAGACCTCCAGAAATGGCTGAACAACTTAAAGTGGCATGCCAAAGAGAAGGAGGCACACAACAAGTTCTATGCATCTGCAACAGGTAGTGGGCCAAGCAAAGAAAGAACCCACAGTAGCCACGCACAACGTGTGGTGGCATTCCTCTGCCAGCACAGTGTACACGGGAACACCGAACTGGATACAACAAGAATGCAGAGTGGCACAGGTAGACATTACACAACCACAGTAACAGCAACGATCTGTGTATCACTGCAGTGTGACTGTGCATGACTGGGGGGGGGGGCTAGGCCACTGCAGCTGTGCAGGTGCATGGTATGTTGCAGTATAGTGGCAGTGGTGGGGTGCTGGGGGTGCCAATGAGATGCATGTAGTGATGCAGCATATGTGGGCATTGGGTACAAGAATGTTTGTGGTGTTGCATGGTGTGTAGTACTGTAGGGGGCAGGAGGTCCTGTGCACATGTATGGCGTGTAGCACTGTGTTGGGGTGGGGGCTGGAGGTTCTGTGCACTTGCATAGTGTAACACTGTATTGGGGTGCTGGAGGTCCTGTGCTCTTGCATGGTGTGTAGCACTGTATGGAGGGGGGGGCTGGAGGTCCTGTGCACTTGCATGGTATGTAACACTTTATTGGTGGGATCTGGATGTCCTGTGCTGTTGCATGGTGTAGCACTGTATGTTGGGGGTGCTGGAGGTCCTGTGCTGTCGCATGGTGTGTAACACTGTATGGTGGGGGTGGGGGATGATGGTCCTGTGCACTTGCATGGTGTAGCACTGTATGCTGGGGTGCTGGAGGTTCTGTGCACTTGCATGGTGTGTATCACTGTATGGGGGTGGGGGGCTGGAGGTCCTGTGCACTTGCATGGTGTGTATCACTGTATGGGGTGGGGGCTGGAGGTCCTGTGCTGTTGCATGGTGTGTAGCACTGTATGGTGGGAGTGGGTTGGAGGTCCTGTGCTGTTGCAAGAATGTGTAGGACGCTGGAGAGACTGTATGGGGGCTGGAGGGCCTGTGCTGTTGTACAGTGTGTAGCACTGTAATGTTGTGGAGGCTAGAGGGATATACCATTGCATGTTGTGAGACACTGTGAGTGGGAGTGGGTCCAGGTAGGCCATGGACAATGGGCGGGATGGCCTTTGCTGCGTGCCAGCATTGTGATGGGGTGGGGGATGTTGCCATCATGTGTGTGTGTGTGTGTGTGTGTGTGTGTGTGTGTGCTGCTAGATAGCAAACAACATCTGTCAATGCGTCTTACCATGTGGTTGCACATTGGTGACTCACATGAGTAGCAGAGCTCTGCAGCCTTGCACATAGGTGTCACACCACACACACAGAGCAACAGGTGAATGTGCTACACATCTGCAGGCACACATGTGCAGAACAGGAGACACTTCATTGACTCTGGGACAGGACACGTGTGTGCAGCAGGCCACAGTCAGGGATACAGCAGGCATACATGGGTGCCATACCTGCCTGTACATGCCACACAGCTGGCATGCTGAGATTGACATACACTGTTGTAACCCCACAGGTACAGTGAGGGAACAGGCAGCGAAGGATGACACCAGTGGCACAGGCAGTGACACAAAGGAGCCCAGGACCATTCCTGCAGATACACAATACACCAACACATCACAGGAACAGAGCATAGAAGGCACCGGAGTGCTGCACAGTGAGGGCACAGCCTTTGAAGACATTATGATGGGGAGGGCAGGGACAGAGCTGGAGGACATAGTGGAGGACTGTGACATGTACAGTGTCCACAGCATAGCGGCTAACATCACGCAGGACCTAAGCCCCGCCACAGCTGAGGAGCTGGAAGCACAACTGGACGAGGCAGCATGGTCCCTGCAGGAGCAGACTGAAAGGTCCCCACAGACTAAATCACTTTCTGCCAGTCATTGGTGGGACAGCAGAAGTAGCAAACAGAAATGCTGGGATGCATACGGCTGTGCCTTGACATGCACCACAAGAACCTAGATGAATGGATGGGCAGCCTAGTGACAGCCATTGAACATGGTACATGCCAAACACTGGCATCCATGAACAAGCCTGTGGAGGCCATGCAGGCCACAAAGTCCTGTGTCAAGGACCAGATACAGGCCATCACTAGGCTTGCAATGGCTGTGGAACAGTCCATTGAACAGCAGCAGTAGGCAGACAGACAGCCTTGCCGCAGTCTTGCAGAACATCATGGCTACGCAGCTTATGAGGCAACATGCCGTGAAGGATGTAGCTACACAGGCACAGAACACTGTGCATCATGACAACAGAGACCAGCACACAAGACACATAGGTGCAGCTGTATAAACCACTGCAGTGCAGCAGCAGACCATGCAACCAGCAGGCAAAACAGTGATGGCAGGGCAACAGTCAACACAAGCTGCCACACTGATACAACCACCTGCACCAGGTACCCATAGAGCACAGGACCAGGTGCAGAACCATCCACCCCCATCACCAGGGGTAGGGCCCCAGTGGCCGTGAACTGGCAGGGGTGTCAGATGATGGTGCCACCAACAGCAGCAGTGTTGTGTAGTGCACAGAAACACAGAGGCAGGACATGTCTGTGGGTAGTAGGGTGCAGCACACACTGCTCAGACATCCATGCCTGCCATGGGACAGGCTGACCATGTCAAACAGGGCACAAAGCATGGGACTGCAGTGTGCACATCAGCAAGGGGCAGTGTGAAGCATGGATGGAAGCCAAAGTCAGCTGCTGTGCAGGACACAACAACGTCTGGTGGGGGAACAGCAGCATTGCTGCCGGTTGTGGTGGTGACAAGCACAGCTTCAGGGGCATGTACCAATATGCCACAGGGAGAGACCCAGGAATTCCAGCCTGACAAGCGAAGGAGAACTTGGGAAAAGCATGTAAAGAATGGACAGTGCCATCGTTGATGGACAGAGCAATGGGAGGTGTGGGCACTGTACAAACAAATATACAAACATATGAATTGCCAGCAGAACAGGCCATATGGTCTATCGAGTGTGCAGCTAACCCCTCAGCATGCAGCTGCCCCACCCTTTCCACCCCTCCCCCCCGACCTTCTCCCCTCACTTTGTCCTATCCCCTCTTGTAGCAGCCCATTGTCTTACAGGTAACCACCTCCTTGGGTAGAGCATTCCATTTGTCTACCACCCTCTCTGTGAAATAATGTATCCTGATCACATGATGGCTGCCTGAGCAAGTGCATCTCCTCCCTGCTCTTCTCCACCATTACGCGTCATTTAACTATATTTTTTACTACTTTTGGCTGATTCCTGTGCTCCTAACTTAACCCCTGTGGTCTGCAACATCTCTGGAGGTAGGAGTGACTCTTCCCTGAATGAGAAAATGGATATGGATATGAAAACTCTGCTACCACGCCACACATTCCTCCGACCCCAGAACAGGAGAAAAATGCAAAGCGGTCCAAGCAGCAGGCCACAGTCTCACCAAAGTCTACACCAGCAGGGACCGCCTTAACCAAAGAAAAGTTTTTTGAAGAGATGAAGCCCCTCCAGCTGGCGGTTTCTGCTCTCACCGACAAGCTTAAGCGAATTTGTTCTTCTGTTGACTCCCTTACAACCAGGGAAGCTGACTCATAAGCTCGCATATCCCCTGTGGAACAATGGAGGGAGAAAATGGATCCAGACATTTCAGCACTCTGCCAATGACTCCACTGCCCCGAGGATAAACTAGAAGACCTCAAGGGTCAGAGCCAGTCAACAACCTGATTCTCTTTGGTCTGCCAGAGAAAGAAGAGGGCAACAATGCAATCCTGTTTATTCAAAAGTTTTGTGAGCCAGTGGCAGGCCCCTCACCCAATGGGCCCCAATATATCATCGAGCGAGCCCACCACTCAGTGCATCCACCACCACCTTCAGGTTCTCCACCCAGGCCACTCATTTTAAAACTGTTGAATTTCTTAGACAAGCAGCATATCTTGTCTGAGATCAGGGAGTTGAAAGAATTGTTCTGGGAGGGGCATTGTCTTCACTCGGCACAGGGTCATGCTTTATACACCTTGTCAGAATGTTGTTTTTGTGTACGGGGAAGGGTGTTCATTTTTCATTGTGTCATGTTGTTGGGGTTATCTGTGGAATATAAAAGTCCAAAAGTCTTGAGCTCCTAATGAGTCAGGGTGGTTTATCCCCCTTCTGGCATCCGATTCTCCCTCTCCCATACTTATGGAGGGTGACTGGAATATGGTGTCTCAGTCGGATCTGGACCGCTCAGATGCTAAGACTGTCGGTCTCTCCCCCACCCAGCGGGCACTTCATGATCTGATGGATGGGGTAGGCCTCATCGATGTCTGGCAGGTTCTTAATCCAACTGCATGGCAGTGTTCTTTTTACTCACCACCCCAGAAGATTTTTTCTAGGCTGGACTACTTTGTGGTTAGCACCTCCTGTCTACAGGGCATACTCACTGCCGATATTTACCCTATGGTCCTTTCTGACCATTCTCCTATCGGTGTCCTGTACTTACTGGGTGAAGGTCTGTGGCGAGATACCCTCTGGTGCCTCAATGCTCAATTATTACAGATCCCAATACCCTGTCTCATATCCAGCAGTTCATATTCGCTTTTTTGGATCTCAATAGGGGATCTGTTGAGCATGTGGATACTCTCCGGGCAGCCCTGAAATGCGTGCTTCAGGGTGAGTTTATACAGCTCTCCTCGATACGGGCCCAGACTGGCAAAGCTAAACTTGAGCAGCTTCTTAGTGATATTTGTCACTTGGAAAGCTCCCTGTCCTGTGCTTCACCCAACGCGGATTGGGCTAGGTTGCACTCCCTTAGTGCCCAGTACGTGGCTGTCCTAGCTCAAAAAGCTGAGCTTGCCCTCCATCATATTAGGATGAAGTACCTGGATACTGGAGAGAAAGCCAGGAAACTTCTTGCCCTTAGACTGTGCCAAGCTGAGATGGCTAAGTTTATTCTGGGTATACGGTGTCACCCTGCAACCCAAGTTGTTACCAACCCCAAGGAAATGGCTGGTGCTTTCCGTACTTATTATATGGGGTTGTACGCAGTCGACCCTGCTTTAGACCTTCTCCAGAAGCCATTTCGGCCTTTTTGGACTCTGTACCTCTTCTGACTCTGTCTCCCCCGTCAGTGTCCTTAGTAGGTGCTCCTGTTACTGCAAGAGAGGTGGAGAGTGCCATTCAACAACTGCAGCAGGACAAAGCTCCTGGGCCTGACAGGCTGAGTAACAACTTTTATACAGCGTGTATCTCTGAGGTCATCCCCCGGCTCATAGAGGTTTTTAATTTCTGGTTTAAGAATGGGATGGGTGACTCTGCCTTCTTGGAGGCCTTGATTACTCTTATTCCAAAACCTGGTAAGGACCCTCTGCCGGTGGAAAGTTATCAACCCATTTCCCTTCTGAATTCAGACATTAAGATCCTCTCAAAAATTCTGGCTACATGGCTAGCTTCAATCATGGGCCCCATCATTGGACATGAACAGGTAGGTTTTATGTCTGGTAGGTTTTCCGGGGATCATCTCAGGAAGCTTCTGCACCTGCTTTCTGTATTCAGGGACAGCAAGTCTCTAATGGTCCTGGTTTCTCTGGATGTAGAAAAGGCCTTTGATCGGGTTGCTTGGAACTGCCTGTTTGGCACATTACATAGATTTAGGGTCCCTTCAGATTTTATTAAGTGAGTGCAGCTTCTGTATGTTTCACCTTCTGCTTGCATCTGGTGTAATGGTCACCTCTCGGCCTCCTTCCCCCTACAGCATGGCACCAGGCAAGGGTGCCCCCTGTCCCCCCTCTTATTCAATTTTTATCTGGAACTGCTCATTCAGCATTTGTGCAACTCAAGCAGCCTCAGGGGGTTTCCAGTGGTGGACACACACTATGTCTTGTCAGCATATGCTGATGATTTGCTCCTACATTTGGAGGACCCCATGGCATCTATCCCAATCCTGCTTGAAGAGATTTCCAATTTCTCCAGTGTTTCCTTCTATAAGCTGAATGTTTCTAAAACAAAAGGTTTTTCCTCTCAACAGCCTGGTTTGTAAACAGGACAATATGGGTCTGGGTCTCTCATGGGAGCCTTGGATGTTAACTTTTCTGGGGGTCAGAACTACCCAATCAGTATCTACAATGGTCAAAGAGAACCTAACTAGACTCCTTGCTGTGTTAAAATCTGATTTGGGCAGGTGGTCTGCCCTCCTTTTGTCTTTATGGGGAACAGTTAACATCCTCAAAATGAATGTATTATGGTGCCCAGCATGCTAGTAAGTTTTTCCGGTGGGGTGCAGATTGTGCCCAGTTTGGTCCCCCTGCATATATCCCTCTCTGGCTGGATACTGAAAGGGCTCTACCTGACAAGGTAGGTTGCTTTCTTAAAAGTCTGCTTTACCTTAGGCCCTCTCAGCTTCCCCACTCTCTATGTGCTACTCCTATTGAGTGGTCGCCGAAAGCCTGGACGCAACTACAATCATATCTCTCCCTATCATGGTTTAAGGCAATCTCCCAGCACATGTTCAATAACCCTCACTTTAAGATAGGTTGTCACTCCATTATGATTTCTTTTTGGCCCCAACTGAGTACTTGTATGCTGGCTGACATCTCCCATGCTGAAGAGATGATGTCATTTCAGACCCTGCAAGCTCAGTTTCATTTAAGGGGTATGGATATGTTTAAGTGTCTCCAGGTTAGAAGTGCAGTGGCTGCTTTTCTGGGTCCCAAGCCTTGGCACCTAATGCAGTTAAATGGGATGGATTCCCTGCTGTCCCTTGCTGTGCAGTCTCGTTCAGTCTCTGTGCTTTATAAGCATTTTCAGTCCTTAACCCGGCACATCCCTACCAGGGTTTGCTATTATTGGATCCACATGCTCCAACTATCGGATGAAACTTATTACTGGAGGGCCGTTGAATAAATTTATATAGTTTTAGAAAGCAGGATCGGCTCTATTTAATACAGTTTAACATCATGCATGATTTGTATTTTACTCCATTAAAATTCCATAGAATGGGCAAACTACCTTCAGCCTTGTGCTTTCAATGCCGAGAGGTTCCTGGCTCCCTTTATCACATGTTACGGGGGCGCATCAAGATCTGGCCTTTTTGGAACTCGATTTAACAGGCCATGGATCTCTTATTGGGACTGGATGACCTTTTTACCCCTATAGGTTGGCTACTGGTTATTTTCCCAACCACCCCCGGCACCCCCACAGTTAAAAAGGCCTACTTGTCCCTTGCGGCTGCCATGGTCAAACTTGTTATTTTAAGGCACTGGAAGGATGATGTTCCTCCATCCTTCTTAGAGTGGCACTATGAGATTCTATTGGCCCTTTAATTGGAGAAACACATAGCACCCATGTGGAAGAGACCTCGGATTTTTTCCCATATGTGGGATTCTCTCTACACTTTATTGTCCCTTTGGGGTGCCTAGAGCTCCACCTAATCCCTCCTGGGTCATATGGCCTTGTGCCACTTTTTGAATTTGGAAGGCACCTATTCTTTATTGGAGTTTTGTGGTTAATAGAGTTACAGAAGAGGGGAAAGGGGTGGTAGGGGATGGTGGGAATGGTTTCTTTTATTTGACTTGTGAGCATTGTGTCACTTCGTCTTTTTCATGTATGCATTGTACCAGATAGTGTAATTGATGTTTGTTCTTGTTTTCTTGTTTTATATTGTTTGTTGAAAAATGTTAATAAAGTATACTAAATAAAAAAAAAATGTCTCCTGATCTCCCTCCTGAAGTTACCCCCCTCCAACCTCAGTTGATGCCCTCTAGTATCCCTCCATTTTCTGATCTGGAATATCTCTCCTGTATTAGCCTTGTTTATCCCCTTCAGGTACTTAAAGGTCTCGATCATATCTCCCCTGTCCCTCCTCTCCTCCAATAAATTCATGTTGAACATGTTCAGCCTTTCTTCATATGACATCCCCTCCAAACCCTGGATCATCTTTGTTGATCTGCGCTGCACCCCCTTCAACAGTCTGATGTTACTCTTTAGAAATAGGTGCCAAAACTGCATGTAGTATTCCAGGTGTGGTCTAACCAGTCACCTGTACAAGGGAAGGATCACCTCACTATGTCTAGAAGAGATCCCCCTTGCCATACAGCCCAGCATCTTGTTGATTTTCACTGCTGTCTTCCCACACTGAGCTGAGTTGTTCATATTCCCTGTTCTCACAACCCCCAGGTCCTTTTCCCCCTCTGTGCTCCCCAACTGCATCTATGCATTGTGTGATGTGCACAGGGGGTTGCCTGTGTGACTATCGTGTGTGTGTGTGGGGGTGCACATTGTGTGTGAAGATGTGGTTTGTCTAACATCACAGTGCGTATTTGTGTTGTGTATGGTTCCACTGGGTGTGTGTGGGTGCAGAGTGTGTGTACTCATGGGCTGCTTTAATACTGTCTCAACATCATGTATGCACAAATCATCATTAAACATACTTGTAATGGATATGTGTGTTGTGCAATCTCATCACCAAGGTCTGCATTGTTACATGCGACTGGCATGTCTGGGAGTTTGTCACCTACTGTAGACTGTGCAACACGTGCATGGACACAGTGCAACATGTTACAGCTCTCTACCAGTGTTGGACAGTACACCACAACACCTAAGTGTTGTGTGTCATCATGTGCCCCTGTGTGGCCAACATGCATGGTACGCATGGCTACCTACCATGAGGTGTGTCGTGACACCCATGGCAGGTTAGCATGTGAGTGCGGTACCAGTGCCATATACCACTGCACCTGACAGTGACATACAACATAAATGACAATACCATGCCACTGTCATGTGTGACACTGAACACATGGCACATGTCACACCTGGGGACATGGCTACTGCATCAATCAGCATGTTAACATGCCTACACCACACAAGTGTGAAGTCCAGGCTTAGCCACTGACAGTACATGTGTGGTAGCATGTGTATGTGTACACAGTGGGCTCATGTGTATATGGCCCACAGCAACACAGTGTGTGAACAGATGACTGCACTCTGGTAGGGGTGATATGGATGCTGATACACAGTACACAATGGTGCTGTATCTCTACCATAGGGCATTTGAGGGCACCGTGGTACAAACTGTGTTGGTGCATGCTGTCTGCTGCAGTATTGTTCTCCAACATGTGACTGTGATACATGTGTGGGTGTGGGATGGGGCAGACAGGCAGAACATCCATGGTTGGTATGTGGGTGGCTGTGTCACTGTACAATGTTAGTGTGTGTGGCATTGTAGTATTTATCAGGGGTGTGTTTGGTGGGAATGCCATGTCACTGTGTTTGGGGGGGGCATGTGTCACTTGTTGTACTGCTGTTATTATGCCTGTGTGACTGTAGGTTTGCTTATGGTGATTGCTGTACATGCTGGCTGTGGCATTCTGTGGAAAGGGTTGCAGGCAGACACATGTACAATACAGTACATGCATGTTCACTCCATACACACAGGCTACAATCGAGAGTTACAGTGCTGCAACAACATGTCATAACAGGACAGCATATCGCAGTATATGCATTGTGTGTGATGCATATGCCACTGAATACATTTTGTATTTGTGTCACAAATAGTTTGAATCTGCGACATGCAGTACGCAGTTGGCTGCATGTGTGGCCTACATGTACGTTGTGCATGAACATGTTTTCCTGAAACACAATGACACCACAATCGGCACAGGCAGCAAACCAGGCTGTAGAGTGTTACAACAGTGCCACAACTGAACAAATAGCCTGACAACATGAGCAGGAGGTTGATATTGAGTGGCAAGGCCCCCAATTTCACCCCAGAGAAGACTGCACAGCTTGTCAACATGGTGCAGCAGTGGCACACTACACTGCTGCCACCTGGCTGCATGAACCACACACCAACAGCCAGGAACAGGGTGTGGGGTGCAATTTTGGCCAGGCTGGCTGAAACTAGTGAGGTGAGGTGTACCGCATGCCAGTTGAAGCACTGGTGGCATGACATGGCCAGGCATGATCCTCTCATCTTGACACGCCTCATGGCTATGGCGGAAAGGTGTGATGTGGAGATCAGGACAGGAAAGCCAGCTGTTGCAGGTATGTATGGCACAAGGTAGGCACTGCAGGACACAGATGTGTACACACAGCACGTCCATGTCTGCATCACAGCTAACTATCTGTTACATGTCTACACAGGTCACAGTGACAGGGATAGGCTACGGCGGTGTCATGTGGATGGTGGACGGTGTGGTGGGAACCAGGGTGCTGTGCAAGAGCAGCACAAGTGTGGTAGGTGCAAACATGATCATGCATGGCTATGTTGTCATATTACTCAGCATGCCAGATAGTGTATATTGCATACAGGGTGCCTATGAGTCAGCCGTTAGCAGGCAGTGGACCCCTATGACACCAGATCAAGTCGCTGTCATGGGGCTACCATCATAACGTATGTGTCTCTGCCCACAGCCATGCCACACTGTGTACATGGCATGTTTGTGTATGGCCAGACTGAGTGGGTGGAACCCCTGTAACATTTTTCTGTATGTGGGTTGTTGTATGCCATATATGGCTGCAAGTCCATCACAGACATGGACTGTGGTCCGGGTGATGTGTGTTGTGTCTGTACTGAGCACTGACATGCTGCATTTTGCTGTTGCAGGGGCACATCCACAGATCACCCCCAATCACAGGGCACGGTTGTGTGCCATTGCTGAACGCAAGCATCATGACTCCAGGGAGCATGCTCTCAGGACACTACGCCAATGGAGGACAGCCAGACCACTGCCACCAGAGTCTGATGATGAGGAGCAGCAGGTGGAAGTTGTGAATGAGGGTGTGGCACAACAGCTGGAGGTGCACATGCCAGAGCGGAGTGATAAGCAGGGCATGGAGGTCATGTCGCAGCATGCCATCAGTCCTAGTCCTTGTCTGGAGCAATATGATGATGGTGAGGCCACAGTGACATCTGAGGATGGTCACAGTTCAGCGGGATCACCAGGGGACACTGGAGCAGCTGAGGAGGATGCCACTGGTGCTGCTGCAGAGGAAGATGTCACACAGAAGGGCACACAGCAAGTGCAACCAGTGCAGGAGATGCCCTTTGGTGCAGGCACGGCATAATGGCATGCATGATGTTGACTGTGGGGCCCCACAGGTACCTGCTGAGGAGGTGGGGGATGGACAGGCACTGCAAGTTGCTGGTGTTAAAGTGCAGCAGGACCATGGGGCCATTCAACAGCAGGTAAACAGGGACAGACTCCTCGGTGACTTGGTGGAAGTCATCATGGACGATGTTGCCCAACTCCACAATTCTCTGAGTGCCCTGCTGGCGGCCCTGAGGAACAGATGAGTGAGAGATGGGGCATGGATGTGCAGATTCACATGATTTGTACATAGTTTGTAGACCATTTATTGTTGTTGGGGGGGGCATTGTTGTTCAACTGTTTATTTCCTTTATGATATATGTTGCTGCCACTTTCACTTGCCTTGTTATTACTTGTTCATTCTATGTGTGTTATCGTTATTAGAGGGTGTTCCATAGTTCTTGTTCTGTACATATGTGTTAGTTGGCTGGGGTGGGGGTTGGTTGTGTAACCCTCCTACCAAAACAGGGACTTACCTGTAGCCCTGTAGCTCTGTCCTGCTCCTGCTCTCCCGGGTGCCTCTCGATAGTGCCTGCATTTTTTTTCAGTCCCCTGGTCCTAGTCCCGATCCTCTGTGCCCTTATCTGGTGCCCCAGCCAGCCCAAAGAAGTAAGTCCAGCCCTCTGGGACTTGACAGTCCACAACGCGATCACCAGCTTGGAGCATGCCCTCAGGGCAGCAGGGATTGCGCAGACACGAGCGGCGCCTTTGATCCAGCGACTGCTCAACATTGCAGTCAAAACAGAGAGTGTTCTGTCAGTACCGGGATCCCCAGTAGCTAAACGGGACCTAGTGACCACAGACAGGGCCCTGAGCGGCCACTCACTATAAAATTTAGAAAGATCCACCGAGTGTTTTGAATAGGGCTCATGAATATTAATGAGCTGGAGCCCCGATCGTAAATTAAATATTCGTAAGAGTTATCTGCCCTCAGGGCAGCAGTATTTGTTGGCACTCACTGACAAAGGGAAAAGAAAAAGTAAATGTTTAAATAACATAATTGTTTGTAACCTACTATTTATGTTGGAGGAACATGCTTACGGGGGGGGGGGTTAAAAAAAATTAAAATGTCTTCTCCTGGTTGCACCAGCAACTTTGGGACTCAGAGATAAGACAGCCTGCCTACTGCAAATCTGGCAAGTAAAATATTGGCAGCAGTGACGGGCTTACAGCATACCTCTCAACCTCCTACCTCATAAATCAGGGACAAGGCTTAAAAAAATCAGGGACAAAGGACCAAAATCAGGGACACTTCTTTAAAATTGGAGATATCCACTCAGAAAGCTGGTAGAATAAAGGGCTTAGTGTAAAATGCATTTTATAAGGAAGAACAAGTCTGTAACTTTAATGTCTGACATTATTTTGTGCTTATAACCCCCGCTTCTTGGTCACAGAAACACAATTTTTAGGAGGGATAGAGTAAAATTTTGAGGCAAAATCAGGGATGTCCCTGAAAATCAGGGACAGTTGAGAGGTATGGCTTACAGACCGAACAATTAACAAAATCTGTGCAGTGACAGCAAGTGCACCTTCAGGGCTAATGGACTGTGGGGCACTGGGGCAACTATTTAATTATTTCTGGCTGCACCAGGACTTTGTTTAGGACTGTACCTATTCTGCTTAAGGACTGTGTGCTTACAGCAGCCATTGCAAGCAGCCACAGCCAATCAGAAAGCCAGTATATCAAAGCCAGGACTTGTGGGACATTAGCAAAGCTCATGGGAAATCATCAGGTGCTCATGGGGATTTACAGGGACCTAATTTCAGGCTCCAAAACAACAGAACAACTGTGCATCGAGTGAGGTTCATGCATAATTAATTTCTGTGACTGACAGGCCCTCCAGCCAATCGGAGGCTATGCAGCCAAAAGCTTCAGCCAATCAGAAGCCTCAGGAGAGCCCTATAAAAGACTGTGTTTTCAGCCTTCTAGCCGAGCAGAGAGAGGGAGATCAAGAGGGAGATTCAAGCAGGGGCCCCCCTCTGGGGTGGGGGCCCAGGCCCTCAGCAAAGTAAATGGGCCTGGTGATCCAGCTTAAGCCTGTCCACCAGGGAGAGAAAATCTCTCTTACCAAGAGGAGAGATCAGCAGATGCCTACAGCAGAAGTTCCTAGCCTGTAGGCTGCCATCAGAATGTCCTCCAGGGCTAGCCCTCCCTTCCGCATCAAGGAAAGATGTGGGCCAGTGACTTGATCATAAGCCAGCTGTGAGAGAGCTGAATCTGCCTCAGCAGTGAGAGTGCTGATGAATTCTGAGACCCCAAGAGAGAAAACCCTCTCAGCTAAGTAATCTGAGGGAGTAAAACAGTGTCTGAAAGGCAACTGTAACCAAGCTACAAGGGGCCACCCAGCCCAAGCTAATGATGGTGACTGTGACTTAAAAGTATCTGCAAGGGGCAGTGAATGCCCAAAGTTACTGGAATGTGACTGTGTGTGTGTCTGCACCCTGCGCCTGATCAACGCCTGGAATGAGTGGACTTGTGCTAGTAACTGGAAAGGAGTTTAAAGTGAAAATGTATAAATGTGTCTAACTTGAGCAATACCACAGGACTGAATGGAAGTTCCCTGACCACGCAAAATATTCCAGACAGTGCCTGGTGGGCCAGCAATGTGTTCTGTGTAATGTGGAAGCTGCAAGTGCCAGCAAAGGGCCACAAGGGACTGCATGTTGTGTTTTGAGCTTAGACTGCTACAGAGCTCAGTACTGCCAAGTGCTATAGTAAAGTGTGAGTAAAAGCACGTTACCACAGTATTGTTGAGCCCAGGGAGCTAAAGTAAATAGAGATACAGCCAAGTATCAGTATTTGCATCAAAAGAGTTTGCTGCATCTGTTTTTGCCAACAAGCAAAGTTTCTACACAGAGACAGTAATTCTTAACATAGGCTCAACCTGGAAAAAGTGTTGCAAGTGGTAGTGAGGCAAATTTAAGTTCAGTCCAGGAAAAGATGGGATCCAGTGTGAGAAACCAAGTTTTATGCATGGTCTGGCCTGTAAGAAATATAATTCTAGCTCCACATGGGTCAAATGCATTGCCTGACAAATAAATGTACTGAATGCAACTTCCAGAATAAAATGATTGTGGGAGACAGTCTGGTAGTGTGCCACCAGACAATGCACTGCCTTATGCGCTTGCCTCGAGGGGTACAGCCTAGACGTGAGTTCGAAGCATGCCAGCCCTGCTCCTACCTGTTCGTCCACCAAAGTGTTCTAGCTTTAAAGAGACACTGCCTTTGAAGTTCAAAATGCAAGTTTTCATCTCAATAGCTGTAAGACCCTTTGCAGTCAGATTCTGGTTCCTGACTGTTAGCTTTGTCCTGTGTATTAATCTTTGGAGTCAGAGTTCCAAATTGCTGAGAGCACTAAATCCTGACTTTTCTAAACCAATGAGGACATACACTGCAAGTACTGCAGGACAACCCCTGCACCACCAATTTTGACTTGTACATCGTTCAAGAGTGTGATTCTTGCTAACTGCAGTTAATTTTTTTGATCCCCTTAAGGGCCCCAACCATGCCGGTCTATGTCCAGCTGCACCGTCCAATCAGGCCTGCACCATGTCTAAGAACTTTATAGTTACTGGGTGACCAGGTTGTGTGGGATTGTGGGGTCTTCCACTGTCTGGGATACTGGTACCAGTGTGAGTATTGTTAAAAATTATCTGTCTTATGCAGCTAGTTAGATAGCCAGGTCTCTAGTTTATCTCTAAGGTTTGTGGGGAAACTACAACATTGAAATGTGATTTAACTTGTACTGATTTACCCAGCTGGAAGGTTTCACCAGCACCAAATCCAATCTGACTAATCAATTGTAAATATTGTGAATGCATAGCCTCTATTCAATTCCCCTTCTCCTAACTCCTATGTCCCCTAAATAAATAGTATTGTTACTCTTTTTACAAATGGTTGCCATGAGCATATTATTAGAAGAGTCTTTAATTATAAAATGTCTGAAATGTGGGGAACTGTATATTGGGTCATGTGTTGGGGTGGCTAAAGGCAATAGTGGGTGGTGTAACATCTCAGTGGGTTGTACCAGGTAACATCTAGCCCATTTTAAAGTTAACGTCTGAGTGGAGGCACTGTGCATGATGTATCAACATGGCTGTACAGTGCAAAGCAGACTACACAACAAATGTTACCTGACAGCATGGTGCACTTCTCTGGCAGCAGTGTCCTGTGCTTTGCTGTGTACACACTACTCCTCACCCCTGTGGTCATGTCACTTAGGTGTCTGTAGGCCTGTATGGCACCACACCTCCTGAGGACAGCCATGGTCCTACAGGTGGCACCGGTTGCACATGGACATGGTGGTTTTGTCCAGTGTCTGACAATAGTGATGTGCTGCCCGGTGCTGTGTACCTGTCATGGGGATACTGCTACCTGTATCCGGTGGCCATGGCTGGTGCGTAGTGCCTGGTGGCAACTGATACACGTTGTTGGGCAATGTCCATGCTGATGCAAGCCCTGGGCAGTGTTGGACACTGTTCTTCACACCCTTGCTGTGTTGTACCCATTGTGCTGTTTGTTGTGTCTGGCATTGTACTGTGTACATTCTCCAGAATGCCAGGTGTGGTGTTGTGTGGCATGACAATGGTGGATATCATGATGTCCTTGGATCCAATCAGGCACAACTGTAGGTAGGTGAGTGCTGACAGGTGTGTACATAGGTGATGCAGGCCACCGCACATGGTTTTTGTTGGTGTTTCATGGATGCAGTGCCCCATCTGTGCCAGTACAGCTGTGCAACTGTACTGCACCACAGTGCCCTGGTCACATCCACCACAGAATGGCATGGGTTTCACTGCTTGTGGATTTTGACTACTATTTCATGCCCTCTCCCAACTGTTTCAGATTCCAGTGTCTGTCTCATTGGGCCGCTACCAGTCACATGTACCGCTCTCTGCATGCCACTGTGCAGTGAGGCATGGTGCTACACTGTGGCACTGTGTCAGGTTTCATACCTGCACATGGACACCTGTGGATGGGTCCCAGTGCAACGTAGCACTGTAGTTGTGCCCCACAGTACCCTTACATGACGTCCCCCCCCCCAATGCTTCCCACCATGCAGCTGGCACCCACTCCGGATGTTGTACACATGCAATTCCACAGTGTCAGGCTTACCTCTTTACCTTGAGCATTGTGTACTGTGTGTCCGCACATTTGCCCTTGGTACCTGTGCATGTCCGTGGCTGTGACATGGGCCTCACATCATCTGATGCAAGAACATCCAGATGCTGCACAATGCACATGGGTACAGAACTAGCAGCTGTGCTAACAAGTGTTTTGCTGGGCACCTGGCAGTCAGTGTCCCATCCTGTGTTGTTGAGTGGGTGGTATGTGTCTGGCTTGTTGTTGGTGGCCACATCAGGATGTTCCAAACTGCTGCTGGTGCCACCATGGTGGTGTTGTTCTCATTATGCTTCCAAGTGTTGTTGTATCACCTCACGCCTTGCACGGTGTCCTGCTGACACTCCCCCATGTCTCATGTCACTTGCCATGCTGTCAGGCTCCATGCCCCCATCCAGTGCCATGTCTTCCTCCTGTTCTGTCTTGGTCAGTGGCACATGCTGTGCAAGTACGATGTTTTGCAGGATACAGCAGACAACTACTATCCTGCATGTCACCTCAAGGCTGTACTACAGTGCCTCACCAGAATGGTTGAAGCATCGGAATCCGGCCTTCAGGAGCCCAAAAGTTTGCTTGATGACAGTTCTAGTGCTGTATTGGACCTTGTTGTAATGCTCTTCTGCTGCAGTCTGTGGGGATCTCACTGGTGTCATCAGCCATGGCAACTGTGGGTATCCAGTGTCACCTGTTGGGATTTGGGTAGACATCGGGTTAGTTGCCCATTTATATGTATTGCACAACAAACAGCTGTCATCTGTTGTGGGGGGTACACACACAGTGTGGCCATGGGAATTCACAGCATGCCGGTCATGGTGTCATATGTGATTCACACATGCCTGCTGTGTTTGCACTGTGTGCAGGCCCCAGCCATGGTTGATTGCCCTGTTTGCATCCCTTGTGTGGTGTTCCTGTACTATGCCCTTGTACCATTCAGGTGGTTTGCATGCTGTTCTCAGGTTGCGCTGCACTGTGCATTTACACATGGCCACACTGTGTCTGATTGTCCTAAACACATTCACTCGTGCACCCCGGTACAGTTAATGCACACTACAGTGCCTGCCAATCAATCATCTGCCGGTGATCTCCCCTTTCTCAAAGGCCTCATATAGGCCACAGTGGTGGAATATGTGAGAATCATGGCAGGATCCAGGGTACTTGGCTACCACAGCTGGTATGTGACAGTCACTGTCGCATACTACCTGAATATTCATTGAGTGGTAGCCTTTCCGGTTGATTTATGCATCACTATTAGTGTGTTGTGCCCTGATGGCCACATGGGTGCAGTCTATTGCCCCAGGAACATGTGGGAACTGTGCCACACTGTAGAAGGCCTGCTAAACCTGAAGCTGTTGTTGTGTGTCCTTTGGGAATTTGATGTACCTTGTGGTACGCCATAGCAGTGCTGTGAGGAACCTCCTGAGGCACTTTGACACAGCAGGCTGGGATATGCTCATTGTATCTCCTGTGGGAGTTTGGAAGGTCCCTGTGGCTAGGAAGCACAGCACTGCACTGGCAGGCACCTCTAAAGGTAGTGGATGTCCCCTGTTGGTGGCACTGTGTAGGTTCTCCCACAGTTCCTGGCACAGCTCCCTTATTGTGCTCTTGTTTAGTCGATAGCGAGTGATGTACTGCTCATCCGTGAGCTCCTCAAATGACTTTCTTATGTGTGTCACACATGGCACAGTTCTCCTTGGCATCATCGCTTGCACCTGTGGTTCACCATTCCCCTGATTCCTGCCATGACGCCTGGCATGCCTGCAGTCCCGCTGTTTGGCCGTCATGATGCCCAGTAGGGATAGTGCTGCTGACATTGTTGTTGCTGTGAGTCTCAACACACTGCCTCCTCAACTCTGGCTCTTGTATGGGGGGGGGCTTATTTGTGCTGCTCTCTGCTTAGACCACCTCCACCCTGGTCTAAGTTGCGCCTGCTTGGTTGGCCGTCCTTGCTTGCTCCAATTCTTCTGGAATACCATTTGTGTCTTACATGTCATTTGCACATGTTGCAAGTTGCATTACGCATTGGTGCATGATTTGTTGGACATAAGTTGGTTGTAACTCATGTTTGGTGTAGCGATTGTATCTTTGGGTGCAAACTTCCTTCTGGAATAGCGTATGTCGCACGTCGCAGACATAACTTGTGGTTTGCACCATTTGTGGTGGACGTACTCCTTTTGCATCTGTCATATCCCTTCTGGAATTGGACCCCAGGTGCTCAACCCAGATGTCTGATATAACTGCTTTAAAAAGTAATTTCCCCTCCCCACCTACCACATTGAAATATTTCCTCCTTTCCCTAATCCCACTAGCAACCCCATTTTAACTCCCCTCTCTCAATACCACCCATAATTTCTTTTAAAGGAGTTAGTGACAGGCACAGGCCTCCTCTCCCTCCTTGGCTGCCTGGCAACTAAATAAAACAGCAATCACAAAAAGTGTCATTTGGGATGTAAGTAGTGCTTGTGAAAGGTGGTATACAGACATCAATGGAGACTGAATCCCATTGTTCATACCATTGTGTCAGGTATAGTCTGAAACAGATAGAGTGCAGATCTCCACACACACAACATGGCAACAACCCAGGGAAAAGGTTTCAATGGGAATAGCACCATAGAAGCCCCCACTGCTGCACTGCTAATCTGTAAATAAAACGTTTAATCAAACAATAAATAGTTTTGTATCAGGATCTAGTCCAGGACATACAGTATCTGATGGTCCAGACACTCCCACAAATCTTCTGCTATTCTCATAAAGTTTGGCATCACCCCTCCAGGGGCTTCCTTGTCATGTTTCCAATTTAATAAATGCGGAATGCTAATCATGTCAGCTACATTATATTAATACTACTTTAGTAGCAGATGTTGTGATTCTGACCAGACCTAGTTTATTTTAACTAGGCCCCTGAAAGGGGAACAGTCAGCACCAATGGCCCCACACTCAACTGTGGTCTCAATGTGCACTTTGTGTGCAAAAACATTTTGGTTTACTTTACTATAGTATAGTAGAGTGTTTCAGACTAATTTTGTTTACTTATAGGAAAACATCTTCTGTTAGTACAAATCCCATAATTCCCTGCAGCTGACATCAGAGCAGAAGGCAGCAGTGGGAGAGTCAATAGCATGCAGTGCATATTAAAGTTTATATGAACTTTGGGGCCAGATTCACAAAACTTTGCCCCGACACAAACCTGATCTATACAGCACAAACCAGGTGTTGTGTGGAAATGGTATTCCCAAAAGCCCTGTTTGCGGGCACAAACCTGGTTTGCACCAGGGCAGGGCAAGGTGTGGAGGAGGCTGAAATGCAAATGAGGGGGAAGGGACCTGCATATTGGCGCAGTTCCATTCACAAATCATTTTCTCCATGCAAGGGCCTTTTGCGGTTACTGCCAAGTCAGACCTTGTGGTAGGTCCACGCTACCCTAGTGGTTGGTGGAGGTACTGCTGCAGTCCCACCATCACTGATATGCACTATCCAACTGTGAATAGCAAGATTTTACACCTACGCAACAGCAAAATGGAGCACAAACTTTTGCACTGTGCTTTGCAATTTTTTTGTGACTCTGGCCCCTTATCATTTGTTTGTTGGCCCACTGTCCTCCCTGGACTAAGTAGAGTCCCAGATGACTGTGCATAGCTCCTGGAGAAAAGCAGAACTTGAAAACATTTGACTGGAGATTATGAAATCTCTAGTATGCCCTGCAGGTACTATTGAATCTCCCACTGTCTACTTCTCTGATGTTAGCTGCAGGAAATTCTGGGATTTGTAGTAACAGAAGATGTCAGCCTAGAAGCAAGCAAAAACAGTCTGATAAATCTACTATACTACAGTAGACAGTAATAAACCAAAATGGTTTTGCATACGAAGTGCACATTGGGACCGGCACATTGGGACAGTGTGGGGTTCTTTGTGCTGACTGTTACCCTTTAATATGAAAATAGAATCACTGGCTGTTACATTTCATCTGCTCGGACTGACCTTTAACATAAGTTCTAATTTAGTTATGTATTTATTTAGTTATTGATTGGTTGATTTCAAAAGATTTACCAGGAAAGACATGCAGAGCTGGTACCGACTTTTTTCCAGATGTGGGGGGGGGATGAAAGTACAGTGCACTTGCAAAATACAATGTTCAGAAATTGCAATAACATGGAAACAAGTACAACAAAATAGCAATTCACAGGAAATGGCTTCTGAGCAGGAATTAAGCAATGCAAAAAATGCTGAAAAAGAACAATAAGAACAATATGCACTATACAAATAATGCAATACCAAGAAGGACGGGGTAGTGACTGAGAACTGGGGAATGGGGCTGTACTAGTGACAGGGTTGAGTGGAGGGCAGTGGACAAGTCCAGGACCCAGTGTCAGGAGCAATTGCAGGAGCAAATAGTGAAATCATGGAAGACAGATTTCAGAGTGTGAAGAGAAGGAGCAAAGCAAATGGAAGGTGTGTGTGTGTGTGTGGTGGTGGTGGGGCAGGGGGGGGGGTCCCAGAGCTTACGGAAGTGGAAAGAGAGGACAGATTGACCAGCACAAGGTTTTATTGGGGAGAGAGAGAGAGAGAGAGAGAATAAGAGCCAGAGTTGCAAAGAGAGTAAGTGGTGGGTGTGGGGAGAGAAGAGAAGAGAAGCAAGCTAAAAGGGGAGGGGGCCATGTAACATCCTGCAATATCTTACTTTGTGACATCTCAAGCTGCTGCTGTGGGAACAAATTCTGGCAGAGCCACTACGGCTGAAAATGCCTTAACTAGATAAGGGTGTTTCATTGGCTTAAACCTAAACATGAATTGCATTTAGTAAGGCCTACAATACTGTTCCACATATGACTTGTGAATAAGCTGGGCAGCCTGAGAGTGGGTCACAAGGTGGCAAACTGGGTTAGAAAATGGTTGAATGATAGAAGATAGACAGTCATGGCAAATGGTGCTCAATGTAAGGAAAGGAGTGTGACCAGCAGGGTGCCACAGGGATCAGTCCTGGGCTGAGTCCTATTTAATGTCTTCATAAGGGACATTGTGGAGGGGGCTGGAGGGAAAAGTGTGCCTCTTTGAGAATGACATTAAGATCTGCAACAGGGTGGACACTCCGGGAAGGGTGGAAAAAATGAGGAGGGACCTAGGTAAAGTGGAGGAATGGTCCAAAGTGTGACAGCTGAGATATAATGTAAAATCATACATTTGGGTTGCAGGAACCCAGGGGAGGATTATTGGGGGGGGGGGGACTGATGGTCACCAAACAGAAAAGGGGATTTGGGCATAATCATACTGGATGACATAAAGGTGGCTAAATAATGTACCAAGGCTATGGTGAGAGCCAGTGGGATGCTGAGGTGCATAGAACCAGCAGAAGGAAGGAAGTGGTGATGCCACTGTGCAGATCACTGGTGAGGCCTCATTTGGAATACAGTGTCCAGTTCTGGAGGCCGCATCTCCATAAGGATGTAGACAGAGTGGAGGCAGTAAAATAGGGGCAACAAAGATGGTGCAGGGCCTGCACTAAAAGTCATATGAGGAGAGACTGGGAGACCTCAGTATATCTACCCTGGAGAAGAGAAGAGACAGGGGTGATATGATAGAAACCTTCAGATATCTAAAAGGCATAAGTAAGGTGCTGGAGAGTAGCATCTCTCAGAAAAAGAGATGTCCAGGAAAGAGGGGGCATGACATGAGGTTGGAAGAGGGTAGACTAAGGGGTACCGCAAGAAAGTATTTCTTCACAGAAAGGATGGTGGAACCTCTAGATACTTCACAAGTCAGTTTCATTATGAAAGAAAAAAAACACAATTGACACATTTCACATAATATAACTATACACTACAAAAAATTTCGAATGAGCAACTTTATGCATAACCAATGTGTTCTGTCACCTCGGGGTTCTGATTCCCATGGACCACTCAAGCTTCGCTCTCCTAGTCAGAGGGAATCAGAACTCCTCTGTGGCAGAAGACACTGGTTGTGCATAGTTGCCCATCCATTATTCTCTATATTTAGTGCTGCATTGAGGATTTCTAAGTAATAAAGCTGTGTCATACATTTACTTTAAATTAGACCAAGATTCTGGTCTAGTCAATTCAAATTTGTTAAGATTAGGAGCAAAGTTTTGGGAAGAAACCAAAGGAATAACAACCCAATAAGTCAGGAGGTAATGTCTTATAAATTATTTTCTATGTAGGTGTGAAGGGCTACCCAGCTGTCAGCTGCCAGCAATATAAATTTTGACATCTCTGCAACAAAGCGACAAAGAAAGGCAGAAGGCATTTCACAAAACCTTGAAACAGAAATTGATGCCAGAGTTTAGCTAGCTATATGCTGCCCAGCACAACATTATCAATTGCAGAATCAGTTTCAGTCTCATGGTTCTATGAAATGACTACTGCCTTTATTTAAGATAAGACTGATTTAGACAGGGATATGCCTGAATAGGTGACATCTAAAGGTAAACCCAGTATCTCATCACCTTTGCATTCTAGAAATTGAGTATTTTAATAACTTTTTTAATTTACTTCCTACCAGTTGTACAATCACAGTAATCCACTGTACAGTGTGGAATGTTCTACTTAGGATATTGCATGTGTGTATGTGTGTGTGTGTGTGTGTGTGTGTGTGTGTTCGGATTCAGTTGTTTGTGTCCTGCATAGAAGACAGTGCTTATAAACAAATGTAATGATTTTGCAGCTGTGGTCATCCAATGGCTAACAAAGGAATTCACACCTCTGGATGAGTGGGGGAAGGGATACCAGCAAAGCAGGAGTTTCTCAGTTTGCAAAAGGTAATAACTTAAGTACTGAAACTTAACAAGCAAAGAAAAAGCCCATAAAACACTTTGGAGGAGGTTTCAACTTGCAAAAAAAAAGGCAGTACTGGGGAGGGCTCAGTTGTTGGAGGAGGTTTCAGCTTGCAAAAAAAAGCAGTACTGGAGAAGGCTCAATTGTTGAAGGAGGTTTCAACTTGCAGAAAAGGCAGTACTTGGGAGGGCTCAATTAGCTTCTTAAGCCAGAGGAAAAGTAGTGCTCTCAAGCTCCCATACATACACAGGCAGTGTAGTAATGACGCTTCAGTGGAGGACACTATTTTTAACACTCTATCATGTTGTTTGGAAGGTAATTTATTCAGGGAATCCTTTTCTCAAAGCAAAACATCCGAAGAGCTATGCCAACTACAGCCATAACAATTGTGATGTCCTAAACTCAGGATTATGATGTCAACTGTAAACAAGCAACCAAAACAGATAAAATCTAAGATCCTGTTTTCATTTCAGGAGGCAGTATAGCATATTGGTTTAAGGCTCTAAGCTGCAAACCTGGAGACCTGAGTTTGAATCCCACAGCCCCCACTTGCATACTGTGTGACTCTGAGCAAGTCACTTAACTTCCTTGTGCTCCCAGATCGCACCTGTAAACAAGCGTTCAGCTTAGAGTGTATCTCCTGGTTAAAAAAAAATAAAATAAAGAATAAAATGTGAATCTGCATAGCTATATAAAGAGGGGTGCCAAACAGAGGGAGAATCTAAAACAGTGGTTATATTGGGTTGTGATGCACAGGAACCCATCTCGACTTTTTAAAATTTGTATGAGAGGTCCTGCATCTCTGCCATCTTTTTCCACAGTCTTATATAAGAAGTTCCACCACCCTGAGGTAAAAGTTTATTCCTGAATTAATCTAGGGTTGAGATTTCCCCTCCTAAACATTTCCAGTTCCACCACTCATGTGAAATATAGTTAACATGTATATAAATTATGGGCTCAATTTTCAAAGCGTAGAGAAATGACTCAAGTCAAGCTGTGACTTGCCTCAAATGTCAGGCGGAATGCAGTTTTACAATGCACCTTCTGGCAATGTCTGGGTCACTTGCATCAAACTGCCTTATGCCAGGTTTGCATTCAAAAATTGGATGCACCATGTCGCAACAGGGCTTGCATCAAAAAAATAATGCACCATCCCCTTTTTTTCAGATTTTACAATCTGCAACACCTGCACACTGCTCTGATCATAGCATGCACCTCTTAGACCAAGGTGGAGCTGATCTGACTGACACTAGAGCACATAAATAGGCCCACAGGAGGCAGGCAGATCTGAGTCACTAGAGAGGTTGCAGTGCTGAAGCACAAGCACCATAGAAGTGACAGAGAAAATGGCAGGTACAATGGCCTTACTGGGCATCAGGATGGCCCTGAAAGGTTGCAGAGATGAGCCAGGTAACAGGCTGCCAAGGTCCAGGGGAAAGGCATGCCACAAAGACAGTGCAAAAACACCAGGAGATATGCATCACGGGTCTGACCTGATGAGAACATCATACCGGGACCTGACTGAGGAGCAGTACATAACCCACTGTCACCTCAGCGAGGCTGACATCATGGAGCTGAGCCTGGAGTTGAGAGAGGATCAGAAGAGTGCAACACAGAGAGGCCATCCAATACCTATGGATGACAAGGTGAGTGCTGCACTGTGCTTCTTGGCCACTGGGAGCTTCCAGATATCGGTGATACGGTGGCCATTTCGCAGTCTGCCATGTCTTAGTGCCTAAAGCAGTTTCTGCAGGCCTTACTACACAGGCCACAGAGGTACATCAGTTTCCCACAGGATGCGTAGCAGCAACAGCCTGTGAAGCAGGGTTTCTACAGTATGGCATGATTCCCATGCATGCTGGGTGGCATTGATTGCACCCACATCACCATCAAAGCACCATCAGATGAGGAGGAGGCTATGTGAACCACCAGAGCTACCACTCAGTGAATATGCAGGTGGTCTGCGACAGTCAGTACCACATAGTGGATGTGGTCACCTAGTAACCAGGATCCTGTTATGATGCTTACATCTTCTGCCACAGTGGCCTGTATGAGGCATTTGAGAGGGGAGACATCCAAGGAAGATAGCTGATAGGTAAGTGCATGTGCCACACACCAGTATACTATGTCACCTGGGGTCCAAATATGGGAAGTGACTTGTGTAGATGGCATGCTGTGCAGGTGAGCATTATGTGAGCCACATAGACACTTTGTGTCCTGGCACAGTTTGCATGGTACAGTGACCACAGCATGTGGCTGTAGGCAATGTGTCTGGCCAGCACACATGGGGAACATTAGTGGTGGGCACTATACACTATGTACAGCATGTGGGGGGGAGTGAGGTGGTCATGTATGACCATGTGTGGGAGTGATGTGCAAGGGGTCACCACAGGCAGGACTGGCAGGCTGGTGGTGATGTCTGTTGGGGGCATGGAGCTTGCACACCCCGACAAGAATGACATGGTTCACACAGGCAACAATGGCTAACCTATGCATTCCATGCCCACAGGTGACAGTAGATATCCCCAGCTGCCATGGCTGATGACCCCCCTTAGGCAGCCACAAATTGAGGGAGAGGAACGGTACAGCGAGGCACTCACCTCCCCATGGTCTGAGATACAGAGGACCATCGACCTCCTGAAGATGCAGTTCTGCTGTCTGGATTGATCAGGGGGGAGCTACAATACACTGGTGCTGTGTCAAGACCACATGGTGAAAACAGCAGAGTTAATAACCACACCGCGTGGTCCAAAACCATGCTAGATTAGATATACTAATGCCGAAACATTATGGCATTGTTATGACTGCATGGTTTTTGACCGCACGTATTTGCTATCGTGGTAGTGACCAGACACCCAATACACCCCATGTATGGCTTGCAAGATCTTCCTGGCATGCTATATTTTGGATAACATTGCCGTATCTCAATGGATTCTCTATTCCAGAGCTGGATGCTGAGCAGGATCTCAACAAGGGAACAGAGGACATGCCAGATGACACACCTTCCAGGGGTACTACATGGGCAAGATCTGCAGCAGCCGGACAGCATGCCAGAGCAGAACTGATCCACAGCCCCTTCAGCTGATGGGACAGAAATATCACCAGGGCAGCACCTGTAGCGGTGGAGCACATCCCAGGAATGGTACACACACACACTGCCCCCAGCAGGATGGAAAGGGTGGGTGACTGCATGCCATGCTGTGGAGGATGTCAGGCTGCCTGATGCAGCCCACAGGTGATGGCAGCACTGTTGCAGACATGGTGCCCAATGTCTGTGTGTGGCACCAGTTGGCCTAAGAATACATCATGACAGGCACCGTATCCAGTGGGGTATGAAAGACAGCATGACATGAGTGTAGAAAAGTCTGTCATAGTAACAGGTGGGCTGTGGACAAAGAGCAGTACATCAGGCATGCCACAATGCCACACCCCTTGGCGTTACACATGGTGCACCATGTACACAACCTAGATAGTGCATGCCAGTCAGGTTGGGGGGACCTTGTGAAATGGGAGCAGGGGTGGAACAACAGAGGGCATGGAACAACAGCATAGCATAGCATGGCTGTCATGTGAGCCTGAGAAACATCTAGCCATATCTCCAAAAGTGCATGTCCAGCCCACCCCGAACAGCTGTGGCAGGTGGACCACTCAGGACCCAGTAGCTGTAGCATGGCATGGCCCACTCCTTGTGAGAATGCCAAGGCCACCCTGTTCAGGGCAACCCCCCCAGGTTTCACACATCAGACACATTATATGCCACAGTGATGGGTGGCTTATGGTTCAGTGGCAGCACTGGTGGTGGAAAGGAGCTGTGCAGCTCTCTCCCAGGTACTGCATAGGCTGCACCACATTAGGATGGCACATCATTGCTGCATCGTAATGATGTACACACATAGGTGTGGTGTGACCCTGTGGACAAGGTGGGCATTTGTGCCAGC
The DNA here is from genome assembly GCA_016271365.2 of Neoceratodus forsteri. NCBI lineage: Eukaryota > Metazoa > Chordata > Ceratodontiformes > Ceratodontidae > Neoceratodus > Neoceratodus forsteri. The sequence continues at coordinate 1,393,648,963 of CM028129.1, read as the reverse complement.
CTGTGTCACAACAAAATGACGGGGCACTGCCCCAACACAGGTCTTGTAGGAGACTGCCACAGCCCAATGCCAGGTAGTCACATGGGGTGGGCACATTCATGGGAGGTTGATGAACAGAAATAGGTGCATGTGCATGGTATGCTGACATGGCCAATGGAGCACAGGTGGCCCATATCCCATTGGGTTGTAGCAAACAGTGCAGTGAGGGATGCCCCTGCATGTAGTAGCAGCACAAGGAGGGGGTGCAGAACAGAGCAGGGCATCAGGTAGGCCAGCAGTGCAACATGTATCACAGTCAGGTGCATGTGCGAAGCATGTCATGTACAACCTTGAAAGTGCCACAACTGTGGCAAGAAAGACATGCAGAAAAGTTCTGATGCAACGTATATTGCATTTGAGTGAAAAATTATGCATCCTATGCGAGGCAGCAAAAAATGCCACAACAGTGTCTAATTTGACATCTGCTGCATCAGAAGATGGAAGTTTTTTCCCATGCAAGTGGCGGCCAAAAAACGTGACTGCATTCAACACCACAACACTGAGAAAGCAGACTGGAGTGCCCACTGGGTGCCCTGTGATACCCAGACTGTTGCAAACTAAACAATGGCTGTGAGCAGAGGAAGAGTTCTTAACTTCTCCTCTGAGGAGACTGCCCTACTAGTAAGCATTGTTCAGCAGTGGTGCGGGGTACTGCTGTCCCCTGTGTAGAGGAGGCACACCCCCACCCAGGGAAACAGGATGTGGCGCATAATTGGAGGCTGGCTCCAGAAGCTGTCAGCAGTGTGGTGCACACCTAGGCAACTAAAACACTGGTGCAGGACATTGCCCACAGAGACCCAGCCATACTGCAGAGGCTGCATGACATGGTTCTGGAGGTGGATGTCAGTATGCTCATGGGACACAGCCCTGATCCAGGTAGGTACCAAGCTACACATACCATGTCATGTACTACACACAGTACCACAGCTGTGGAGGAGTCCACACTAACACCATTTGCCATGATTTGTGTCTCCACAGAGGTGCAGTGCACACCAGTGATGGTGGGTAATGGCACAATGGGCAATAGAGGTGCCCCATGGACCCAGGAGAAGGATATAGCTGGACCCAGTGGTGAAGGTAAGTGCCATGTACAGTGCAGGTCTGGATACCAAGTTGTGGTGTTGACATGGGCAAAGGCTGTCCCATGAGGCATATATCAGGGTACAGAGGTGATGGGCCACAGCTATGCTGTGTGCTCCTCCACAGTACTCATGCTCCCAGCCACATTGTACAACCACACTGTGTCCTCACAGCTGTAGCAACCCCAGTGCATGACACACATAGGCATGGTACAGGGGGTCATTAACATAGAAACATAGAAACATAGAAACATAGACTTTGATGGCAGATAAGGACCACTTGGCCCACCTAGTCTGCCCATTTCCCTACCTAGAAGATGAGCTGCAGATCCTATTTAACCAACAGCCTATTTCTTCCTACCCCCACAAAAATTGCCTTATGTCTGTCCCATGCGTTCTTGAATTCTCCCACAGTTTTAGACCCCACAACCTCCTCAGGAAGGCTGTTCCATCCACCCACCACCCTCTCTGTGAAAAAATACTTCCTCACATTGCCCCTGAGCCGTCCTCCCTCTATCTTCAAATTGTGTCCCCTTGTTCTTACACATCTCTTTTTCTGAAAGATGCTACCCTCTTGGACTTTGTTGATTCCACTGAGGTACTTAAATGTTTCTATCATGTCCCCCCTCTCCCTCCTTTCCTCAAGAGTATACTGCACAGGTGGGGCAGGGGTGTGTGCACACACCACAGTGAGAGGTGTAGCAGCCTGGGTGGGGCCATGGGGTCTGGGATGGTGGCTGGGGGGGACCATGGGCTCAGATGCCCTATTAGTACTGCTCATGGCTTATGGATGTGTGCAGCCACCAAGGGGACAGGAAGGCATTACATAGCAGGACACAATGTGTGCTATGCATGAAGGAACATGGTGCCAATAGCATCTCAAGTGGCACAGAACACAGTAGTGTGGCCAGCACCCCTGACAGGGGTGTAGGCACTAGGGACATACAGTGGAGTGATAGGCTGGGTCATACCTGGATGTAGGCAGTGGTCCACAGGCAAATGTCAAGGCTGTGGGTAGGGCAACATGTGCAGGTGTGGTACAGTGGCCAACAGCAATGTTGTTGCAGCAGGCAGGTGACATGCTGGTCAGCCTTGTGTATGTGTGTAGTTCACATAATGTCTTGGGAGGGGGATACCCACAATGCAGGGGGCCTGTATGGATGCAGGTACATAATTGTGGTGTATAACCTGCCAGTGGGCAGGGTGTGACATATCTGCCACAGTTCCCCCAAGGATGGGGCCACAGGGCCGTCATCTGTCAGGGGTCCAGAGTGCTCCACACATGTCATGGTGACATGCCACTGCAGACCTGTATACGCAGACACCTGCGTGATACCATACAGGCAAGCCACAGGGACCTGGGGCTGGCAAGGAGTGGAACTGGTAGGCACTATGTGGTGGGCCATGACCCACTGGACAGACAATGCTATGCTGTGGCCCTGTGTACCATGGCTGAAGTTGGACAGCTACACCCTGCAAAGTAGCACTAGTGGATACAACTGTGCACCTGAATGTGGCTGATGGGGATCATGGGGGAGTTGGGCTCCATGTGCCTTGCAGCCAAAGTGTTGGCCCCGCACAAGCACATTTGGCCTCACAAGGGGGGGGGTTCTGTGTGAGCATTTGATAGTGAGGACAGTAAGTACCGCTTGTGATGACTGTTTTTAACTGGCAATGTACTGCGGTGTGACTGTCTGCCATATGGTGGCTTGCCACAGAGATCTAACTGATATGTGGGGTAAGGTACACATACAAGGTATGTGGCTGGCATGGCCATCAGGTGTATGCCACTGCTGCCTGGGGCCCTGGGGGTGCCATACTGTGCATGGTGTGGGAGTCAGACAGACATGATGGCACACCCAGTGGTGTGCCACTCGGAGAGAGAAAAAAAGTCAGGGTTTGTTTCTTTAACAAAAATTAGATTAATATCAACTTTCTATAATGGGAACATATTTGGGAATAGTAATATCCAAGTCAGTAAGATAAAAAATATATACTAGTAGAGGTGTATAAACAAATCAAGCTACAATGAAATTGATTTATGTACTGAGTGGGTGGTTATTACTGGGTCTTCATATTTTACATGTAAACGGTTTGAATTTTAAATAAAGAAAGGGTAATGAGGATAAAAAATTTTTAGAAGTCCAAAGTTGTTTTCGGATAGCAAGAAGCTCAATAACTAAGAGACGAAATTCCTTCACTAATGAGAGGAAATTGTTGAACAAATGTTATATCCCACAATATACCTGCATAATGATAAATCAGTCAGGAATGAAAGGTATGCTTATATTTTCAATGTTGATGCAATGTGGAGATGTGGAGACAAACCCAGGCCCAAATTCAGGGATATCAGTGATACATGAAAATGTTAGAAGTTTAGTAAATAAAGTTGATGAATACAGGATCTGGTTTGAAGAAGAAGAAAAGCTGATTTATTGGCAATCACAGAAACCTGGCTTCATCAAGGATTGACTAGTGAAGAAATTCAAATAAAAGGATACAACTTAGTAAGATTAGACAGAGAGAAGAGGGGAAGGGGTTATGTTGTATATTAAAAATACTTTAGGCTCCTATAAAAATATTTTAGCACAAAGTGTAGAAGGAATGGATTGTTTAATCGTAGAATTGTTATCTGTAAAAGTCACAGTGGGAGTAATCTATGCTCCTCCAAAAACAAGAGTTAAATATTTTGGAAAACTTAACAAATGTTTTAATAGCTAAACTGAAAGATAGAAAAGTAATTTTAACAGGAGATTTTAATGCAGACTAGTTACAGGAAAGAGGAGAAAAATGAAACAGTAGTTTTGCTGTACTAGGGTTGGTGCAAATTATTAAAACCCCTACTAGATGTTCAAAAAATAAAGATCAGGGTACAATACTCGATTTAATTTTTGTTTCTCAAGATTTAAAAGTGACTACCTTGGAAGTTATGCCACTAAATTTAGGAGACCACAATCCAGTAAAATTTAATGTGGAATTAAAATTACCAATAATTAAAACTAATGACTCCTATTGGATCAGAGACCAAATGAAATTTAATATAGAATCCTTTAGAAACAGTTTAGAAATCATACGTTGGGATAGAGTTTTTCTGATACCAGATTTAGAACTTGCAATACAAGAATTTAATAATTTAGTAATAGAAGTAATAGATAAACATGCACCAAAAGTATTAAAGAATAGGAATAACAAAGATGCTAGATGGATAACAGACAGATTAAAGAAATACTTAAGAATAAGAAATCGAGTATGGAAAAAAGCAGGGAAAACAAAAACAAAAGAAGATTGGGATAAGTTTAGGCAGTGGAGGATTAAATGTAAAAAGGAAGTTAAGATAGCAAAAAATAAGTACTATAGGGAAAATATAGACAAAGCAAATGATCCAAAAAAGTTCTGGAAATATGTATCAGAATTGCAAAATTCAGTTAAAATAAAAAACAAAATCTCAATTGAACAAGATAATATGATAGAAGAAAATCCTGTAAAAGTAGCACATTTATTAAATGAATATTTTAGGGACCTGCCTGATTTAAATGTTTCCAAATTCCCAATACAGTCATTAGAAAAACCTACAAAATTATTAGAAAGAAATGGGCACGGGATTAGGAATAAATTAGAAAGACAATATGAATATGGATTTAATTTTAGGGAAGTAACAGTAGAGGAAATAAAAAGAGAATTGTTAAAACTAAACACGGTAAAAGCTGAAGGTTTAGATGGCTTGGATACAAGATATTTAAAAAAGGAGCAGAAATTTTAACAACCATGATTACTTATTTTGTAAACTGGAGTTTAAAAAGTGGAATTTTTCCTGAAGTCTGGAAAACAGGCAAAATTATCACAATCTTTAAAAGGGGAAATAGCACTAACCCCTCAAATTATAGACCGATAGTTCTACTCCCGGTGTTATCAAAACTATTAGAAAAACAAGTATATAAACAATTTTACCCATACTTGGAGCAAAGAAAGTTATTGATAAGTCAACATCATGTATATAGGGAAGGGAGGTCCACAGACACTGCCCTAACAGACTTTAATAATTTGGTGGCTAATTCATTAAACATGGGAAGAAAGACAGGAGCAGTGCTTGTGGGCCTAAGTAAAGCTTTTGGCTTGGTTGATCATAATAAATGATTAGCCAGGTTGGGTAAAATGAGAGTTCAGGGGTGGAACTACAGTGGTTTCAATCATATCTCTCAGCAAGAATGCGCTGTGTTTCAAATGGAAATACTTTCTTGGATTTGATACAAATAAAAAGAGGTGTTCCTCAAGGTTCAGTGTTGGGACCATTATTGTTTAATGTGTTTGTGAATAACTTACTATCTGCAATCTTATATAGTGAAGTGAGACTTTATGCAGATTATACCGTGATAGTCTCTTCAGCTGATACTGAAGAACAACTTAAAGAAATATTACAGCATGATTTGATAGCATTAGAGAAATGGTTTAGAGAGATGGGTCTGGTGTTGAATGCCAAAAAAACACAGTGTATGATATTTGGGCTGGGAGAAAAGCAGAAAAAGATAACAGATATAACAATAAGGTTAGCGAATGGGGGGGTTGATCACGAACACAAAACAATACAAGTATTTGGGAGTTTTGATAGACTCAAAATTGTCTTGTAAAGAACATATTTTCCAACAGGTTAAAAAAGTGAATCAGTGTTTGGCGGCTTTAAGAAGAGTAGCAGGGTGCCTTAGTATAGAAGCTACAAAGAAACTAGTGGTTCAAATGATACTTTCCATTTTGGAATATGGATCTTTTTTATATATGTTTTCTACCCAGACAGCATTGCAGAGTATTGAGCGTACCTATTATAGATTGGGGAAGTTTATAACAAAAAGTAATCAAGGAACTCATCATTGTATTTTATTTGATAAACTAAATTGGTTACAGCCTGAAATAAAAAGAATATATTTATGGATATTATGGTGCCAAAAATGAATATTTCATAAAAAAGACTACCTATTGAAACATCTTATAACAATTAAACCACTTGAATATAAAGTAGAAAAACTTAGGAGGAATAAGTTAATAATTACAAGTGAAAGAATCTATAACAGAACAGGAAAACTAATATTACAAAATAGTTTATCTAAATACTGGAATGAGTTACCATATACTGGGATACTGGCAGGATGGTCTGCATCTGTCCAGGAAGGGAACAAGTCTTTTGAGCAATCGGTTTAAATGCTTCATTGGCAAGCTTTTAAACTAGTCAAAGGGGGAGGCACTGACAAGCAGCAGGAAAATCCCAGCCTCTCCCTATAAAACAGGGTACTAAATAAGAAAAAGACAGAGGTAGAACGGTCAGTGGGGGATGCTGCACTGGAAGGTAAAGCCATCAAAAAATGGAGAGCAATGAGTACTAATGCCCGTAGTCTGGGGAATAAGCTTCCTGAATTAGTGGCCTTGATGGAGGAAGAACATCTGGATATTGTGGCAGTCACAGAAACATGGTACACACAAAACCATGACTAGGACATAAACATACCAGGATACACTGTCTACAGGAGGGACAGGGAGGGTAAAAGAGGAGGAGGAGTAGTTCTTTACATAAGGGAAGGAATAAAAGCAACAGAACAAAAAGGTACACGGGGGGGAGGAGGAGAAGAAGTACTGTGGGTAAATTTGGAGACAGGCAATGGCACCACAATACGCACAGGGGTTGTATACAGACCCCCTTCTCAGGGGAGGAAATGGACAGGAAATGATAGAAAGTATACTTAGAATGGCAGAAAAAGGGAGATATTGCTGATGGGTGATTTGAATATGCCAGATGTTAACTGGAGTGCAGTTGCAGCTGCCACTTCGAAAAGTGCAGTTATTCTAGATGCCCTACAGGGGCATGCCTTAGACAACTAGTACTGGAGCCCACTCGAGAGGGAGCAATATTAGACTTGATTCTCTCAAATGGAGATGGTGAGAGGATTACAGATGTAGAAGTGAGTAGCCATCTGGGAACTAGCGACCATCGAACAGTATGGTTCATAATAAACACAGCAATAGAGTCAAGCCATACAAAGACAAAAGTACTGGACTTTAGGAGGGCTGACTTTGCCAAAATGGGTGAGTGCCTAAGGAACGCACTAGCAAATGGGCAGGAAGGAGGGTGGAAGAACAATGGGAATAATAAAACTGCCATCACAGAGGTAATGAGCCTTGTGTGAAGCAAATAAACAAAACAAGACAATGTAAGAAACCACTATGGTTCTCAAAGGAAGTGGCAGTGAAGGTTCAAGAGAAAAGAAAGCATTCAGGAAGTACAAGGAATCGTCAGAAGGAGCAGGACAGAGAACTGTATCAGTTAAAGCAAAAGGAGGCTGGGAAGGCAGTCAGAACAGCAAAGGCCCAAACTGAGGAAAAGATAGCCAACTCAGTTAAGAAGGGATAAAACCTTTTATAGGTACATCAGGGAGCGAAGGAAGACCAAGGGAGGATAGTGAGGCTTAATAAAGGGGAGGGAGGGTGGGCAGAGGAGACTGTGAAAAGGCAGAGATACTAAACAAATATTTTTGCTCAGTATTTACAAAGGAAGAGGGAGGTACATAAAACAAACAGTAGTAACACTCTGGATACAGAAGTTGATACGGCCCATTTACAGAAGAAAGGGTTCTGAAGAACTCTTAAAACTGAAGGTGGACAAAGCAATGGGGCCTGATGGGATTCATCCCAGAATTCTAAAAGAACTAAGGGTAGAACTAGTGACACCACTGACTACCCTTTTAACAAATCATGGGAGGATGGGGTGGTACCCGAGGACTGGAGGAGGGCAGATGTGATTCCCCTTCACAAAAGTGGGAGCAAGGCAGAAGCAGGAAACTATAGACCTGTTAGTTTAACCTCAGTGATAGGAAAATGATGGAATCACTTCTAAAGGAAAGAATTGTCAAGTATCTAGAGGCCAGAGGGCAGGACCCTAGGCAGCATGGATTCTGCCAGGAAGGTCATGCCAGACGAATCTGATAGATTTCTTTGACTGGGTGACCAAAGTAGTAGATCAGGGAGGGCTGTGGACATGGCCTGCCTAGACTTTAGCAAGGCATTTGACACAGTCCCACACAAAAGATTAATATACAAGTTAGCCAGCCTGGGAGTGGGTCCCAAGATGACAGCCTGGGTAAAGAATTGGCTGGAGAATAGACACAGAGAGTAATAGTAAATGGAGTCCACTCAGAAGAAAGGAGGTTACTAGTGGGTACCGCAGGGTTCCGATATAGGACCGGTCCTCTTCAATGTCTTTATAAGCGACATTGCAGAAGGACTGGAAGGAAAAGTATGTCTCTTTGCAGATGACACTAAGATCTGCATCAGAGTTGATGCACAGGGTGGAGTGGAAAGGATGAGAAGGGACTTGGCAAGGTTAGAGGAATGGTCAAATGTATGGCAGCTTAGATTCAAGCTAAGAAGTGCAAGGTAATGCACCTGGGAAACAAAACCCAGGAAGAGTACACAATGGGGGTGAGATACTAACAACAACAAAATGGAAAGGGACCTGGGGTAGTCATATCAGATGACCTAAAGACGGGCAAGCAATGTGAGAGGGCAGCAAGGAGGGCTGGGGGATACTGGGATGCATGGGAGGCATCACCAGTAGAAAACAGGAAGTTATTATCCCTCTGTACAGATAGCTGGTGAGACCCCATCTGGAGTACTGTGTGCAGTTCTGGAGACCCAGTCTCTGCAAAGACATAGACAAGATGGAAGCTGTCCAGAGGAGGGCAACTAAAATGGTGGGGTCTGCGGGAAGACATTGAAGAGAGACTTAAGGAGCTTAATATGTATAGCCTCGAGGAAAGAAGGATAGGGGGACATGATAGAAACTTTCAAGTACCTCAAGGGAATCAACAAAGTCCAAGAGGGTAACATCTTTCAAAAAAGAGGTGTGCAAGAACAAGAGGCACAATCTGAAGATAGAGGGGCTCAGAGGTAATTTAGAGTATTTTTTCACAGAGAGGGTTGTGGATGCATGGAGCGGACTTCGGAGGAGGTTGTGGAGTCAAAATCAGTGGTGGAATTCAAGAATGCATGGGATAGTCATAAGGCAGTTCTGGGGGGTGGGGGTAGGAAGAAGTAGGCTGCTGGTTAACTAGGATCTGCAGCTTATCCAGTAGGTAGGGAAATGGGCAGACTGGGTGGGCCAAGCGGTCCTTATCTGCCGTCAAATTCTATGTTTCTATGTTTCTATATACTAATTGAGAAAAGTGCAGAATTTTACCACATTTAAAAAATTATTGTTTAAGCATGTCAGTGTAAAATGTAAATGTTTTAACTAATTTTTAATGTTTGTATTAATGTTGAATGTTAGTTTGTCTTTGAAACTTGTAAGTTTTATGTATGAAACACAGGTCTTTGTTGTAAATGGGGGTCATTCCCTAACAAATGTATCCTGTAGAAAAATAAAATGTTATGAATGAATGAATGAATGAATATGGTGGTGTGCAGCAGTGCACATAGGGAACAGCTGCTCTCCGTCCAGCTCACACACCACATACACCACCACAGTATGGCTGTAGCATGTCACAAATCCTGGTGACCCACTGGGAGCCCAGCCAAATTCTATGGACATGTGCTACTCAGTGTGTCCTGCAGCCTGGTGCTGCACACACCCAGGGACCAGGGATGTCATCACCAGCTCCATACCCGTGTACACCCCACTTGCTCACTTGGTGGCATTCAGCAGTTAAGTGGCCCCCCTGTGGCAATGCTGCCCCACCACACTGATGCAGTACAGGGCCAGTGTCTACCACCATTATTGTGTGCTTCACAGCTTGTGAGCATGGCTGTGGAGTGTACTGATGTAAGGCAAACATGGCACACACCAGCCCCAGCTTCATCCCTTGCCTAGGCATGTAGCACAGGGACCCAAATCTAGGTGGCACCTTTGGCAGGAAAGGGCATGCAAAGGGTGCAGCCACCTGTGCAGGCACAATGATGGGTGGAACATCCCATGGTGGCCATGTGTGCCAGCCACCAATGACTGCCAGGCCATGCGCTGCACCCTATACATATGCCATGAAGCCACATGGACCAGCCCACAGCACACATCACTGTCCCTCCAGCATAGGGTCCACAAAGTTCCAAAATAGGTTGTGCTCTTGCAAGAAGTCACACACTTACAAATAGTCTCTCAGTCAGTTACTGATTTTATTTAATCCACCGCTGTGGGATCCCCTAGCGCCTCAGCAAAGGTGCCTTCAAGGGGGCATGTTACATCATGGCAACATCTTTGATCATTTAAATACAAAAGCAAATCAGTGACATCATCCATTAATTGACCAATCACTATTATTAATATGTCCTTTTAAAAGATCACAAAGTCAAAAATGATACTTTCTTGCAACATAAAATCTATCTAAACAGCTGATATACGAGCAGGGAGTTTTTCGGGCTATACTAAAAGATTTATGATTTAACAAATGTGGTGCTAGTGGAGAAAATATTAATGAGAAGAATGACAACATAGTATCTACAGTTTGGGAAAAGGGACGAACATAGTAACAATCGATTTGACTACAAAGCCTTTTTTAGGCAGAAGGGGCCCAAGGAACTTAGAAAGAGGAGAACACGATGAGGTGCAAGAGGAGGAAAATCCAGGAAACTTAAGAGGCAAATGACATGCTCTGAGGAATCAGGAGAATCTGAATTACAAATAATAAACCTAAGTAGTCTGGCCCTTAATAAGCATCAAGTCTCCTTACTCAAAAAAGGTCTAAATTTTGTTCCGACGCCCCCTATTGACACCTTCTCCACTTTTGTAGATCTTTTCAAACTATTTAGAAAAATCAGACTAAAGATTTTTTTCTCAGAGTAAGAAAAAAACAGTGAACAGACCACAAATATGTTTTTTTTGACAGAGGCGGTAGATCGTGCTGAACAGCTGCAAGGACAGCTTGATGAAACACTTGATTTACTTTTGGCAGAACTGGAATCTGGAGAGAACACCATGGTAACTGAGTTGACTATGAATGAATGTATGGGTGCGCCTGTTGAATCAGCGGAGACTAATTTAATGGATTTGGTAAACTTATTATTAAGTGAAGATATGGAAGATGGATTCAATGAAGTGAAACCACAAGATTTCAGAAGAATAAGAGATACTGTGTTCAAAAACAATTCAGATTTTTGTCCCTTTATTTTGAATAATAATGTAACTGTTTTTGAAAACACAGTATTGTTTAAGGTAAGAGAATTACTTTCAAGAAAACAAAATAAGCATACAGCCAATAATCTATCATTTTCTGAAAGATTAGCCTTGAAAGAAATGTCTTTGAATCCTGATATTGTGATCAAAAAGGCAGACAAGGGTGGGAATATTGTGCTTATGGATAAAGAAAAGTATAAAATAATGGTTGAAAAACTATTATTTGATGTAAACAATTACAAGAAATTAGGCATTAATCCCACCCATTAATATAGGAAAAATGTGTGTCTGCTTTTGGATGAGGCAGTAAAATGGGGAGACATCAATGATAAGAGAATTTAAAAACCTTTTCTGTGACCTTCCTGTGGTTCCCACTCTCTATTGCTCCCTAAAATTCACAAAGATATGACGGATCCCCCTGGTAGACCAATTGTGTCCAGCATAGGCTCAGTGACTGAGCACCTATGTGAAGTTGTGGACTTGTTCTTGCAACATAGCATGACAAAATTGCCCTCTTATTAAAGGACACAGGGTACACCATTAGTAAATTCAGTGCTATTGAATGGAAATCAGAATACTTATGGATCTGTGTAGATGTAGAGGCCTTATATACCTCTATTAGGCATAATGATGGTATAAAAGCAGCCAGATATTTCCTGTTGGAAGATGAGAAAGAAACAGGTGCATCTGTGGAATTTCTAGTAAAATCATTGGATTCTATACTCAATAACAGTTACTTTGAGTTTAATGGGTATTATACCATGGACATAAGTGAACAGCCAATGAAATCGTCAGACTGGCAGTTTACCACCATTGTAAATCCTCTGATAACCAATGGCTGTTGATGAGTATATCATCTATAATATCTGCAGCATAGGAATAAATACAATAAAAATAAAAAAATCAACCTCTTTAATATTTGTATTTTATTATAGTAAAAAAATTAACCTTGGTATAATTGCAATAAGCCACTCGGAGGATGTGGGTTATCGGGGGAATTACCATGGCTGGCGAGGATTTACCCACTTGGCTGCACCTCGTGGGCACTCCAGCCATGGTAAATCTCCTTATAACCCATCCCCCCTCATGGCTTATTGCTTAATTATTTTACGCAAGTCTGTGGTACAGCAGTGGGTGCCTCGATGGCGTCATCTTATGTCAATTTGTTTATGGGGTTATGGGAAAAAGAAAAACTGTATGATCCTAATATAAATCCATTCTTTATGAATATAGTGAAGTGGGGTCACTATATAGACGACTGCCTGTGTTTGTAGGATGGTGGAGTTGAAAGGGCCAAATAATTTGTAAATTAGCTAAATCAGAATGATGTAAACTTAAGAGTCACAGCTGAAATAGGGCAAAAGTCTATCAATTTTCTAGACATCACTCTAGAGGGAAAAGCTGAATCTAGAGAAGTACAAACTAAGAGTTTCAGAAAAGAAACCTCTACAAACTCTTTGCTAAGAAACGACAGCTCACATCCAGAAAAATTAAAAAATTCCATACCTTATGGGCAGTTTCTGAGAATTAGAAGAAACTGCACAACAGATCTGGAATTTGATATTCAAGTAAGGGAGCTGTATAACAGATTTAGAGAAAGAGGTTATAGTGCCACTGTAGTGAATAAAGCCATGGAAAACACAAGAAACAAAACTCAAAGAGAGTTAATCAAGCAAAAAGTAGATGGTGCATGCAAAGGATCTGATAAACAAATAACTTGTTCCCTGGAATACAATATGCTAGTTGGGGAGATAGGGAATACAGTGTGGAAAAGTTGGGATATTTTGAAAGGAGAAGAAGAGCTGAGAACTGTAATTCCTGAGACACCCAGAATTACATTCAGAAGATCAGCTAATATACATGATAAGCTGCTCCACAGTCAGTTCTTTAAGAAAGAGGTATCAGAAAGAAAGTGGCTACCACCTAGACCTAAGGGTAACTTTCAGTGTGGGAGATGTAACGTATGCTAGTACACGTATACAGAAAAAGAGGGAACTTGGCACATGAATCGAAGTAAAGGATTTCATTATTTGTACCACCCCTTTTATAGTCTACATTCTATGGTGTGACTGTAGTTTGTACTACATTGGAAAAACTGTAAGGCCATTGAAAGAGTGAATACAAGAGCATTTGAGATCTATAATAAATCAAAAACTGGATGCATCAGTTGGAAGACATTTTACTTGCATACATAATTCGGATCAAACATGTTTTAAATTTATGGGAATAGAACAAGTTAAAAATAAGCCAAGGGGTGGGGACAGACCGAATCTGTTGCTACAGGAGTAAAGTGCTTGGATATTTAGGGCCAATACTGTAAATTCATCAGGCCTTAATGAGAGATGGGATCTCAAGCCTTCTTTTGAAAAAATAAAAAAATGAAATAATGAATTGTTTGAAATTTGTTCGATTTTTCGATAGCCACGCCATCTACCCTCTCTCTCTCTCCCTCCTTTTGTACCTCCCATATAGATTCATTTGTGTTTATAAAACTAAAAACCTTTCTTTTCCCCTCCTTCTCCCCACTTCTTGAGGTTTTGCAAGAATGCCTAAGGTAAAGTTTAAAGTGTATAGAAATATGTTGGAATTTGCTACTGTTTAATATGTATAGTTTTCTTAATTCTATAACTAATTTGTAACGTACTTTTCCTTGTTATTTCTCTTTTTTAGGTGGAATTTGTAATTACCTTTTCCGGTACAGATGGCCGCCAAGTTTCCATGTCTCTTTAGGAGATTTTCTGTTTTCTTCTCCTCAGCTATACAGTGTGCCAGTGTGGTGAGTAATATAGCCTACTTTAAAAGAATAACCTTTCTCTGTAACTTTTGAAATTATGTCAAAATAGTTAACAAGGTGTATCCCTTTTTAAAATATTTTAATAGGAGATCCCATAAGCAATACAAAGACTGTAATGTACAGAGTTTAGAATTTATATGTAAGGTGGATAGAATATGTGATTTCAATAAGAATTTGTTGGAGTCACATATTCTGAACATTTTTGCATATTTTAGTATAGCTCGTAAAACTCCCCGCTTTGCATATGCGCTGTTTAGATAGATGTTATGTTGCAAGAAAGCATTATTTTTGACTTTGTGATATTTTAAAAGGACATTTTAATAATGGTGATTGGTTAATTAATGGATGATGTCACTGATTTGCTTTTGTATTTAAATGATCAAAGATGTTGCCATGATGTAACATGCCCCCTTGAAGGCACCTTTGCCGAGGTGCTAGGGGGTCCCACAGTGGTGGATTAAATAAAATCAGTGACTGAGAGACTATTTGTCAGTGTGTGACTTCTTGCAAGAGCACAATCTATTTTGGAATTGTATATTTTTGAGGCTTGTCACCTCTTATGTCGCGAACCCCTTTTGCTTGAGCACAATTTCTTTGATTTTGTTGATATGGTCCACACAGGATGCATCCACAGGTGCCCCATGGGGGCCACTCCCCCAACACAGCCCCTGGGCTAGTTGCAAGGGTCAGGGGATCCACAATTGGGACCACCACAGGACACCATTAACTGTGGAGGAGGTCCCATTGCCCAGCCTACCAGGCCCCAGGATGGCAAAGGCCTCCATGGGGATGCATGACTATAGACACTCTCCTATGTTGTGGGTCACCCAGTCATGTCCAGACAGCTGCTACATAGGTGTGACTGCCATTGTCCTCAAACAGTACTTCATGGGGAACTACCAGTAGGGAACATGCCAGTCAGGCAGGCATACAGAGTGGGCTCCCTGTGATACCACCTGCATTTCATAGGCAGTAGACTGGGAGTGACCACATGTTGGGCAGCATGACATAGATGTCCAAGGCCCCCCAACTGCATGCCACACACCACCCAACCCACCCTAATACCTGCCTAGGCACCCCTACATGCAAGATTTGTGCTGCCACCTCTACTGTGATTGTACCATAGGGGTGCCTGTAGGACACTAGAAACAGCCCCCTAGTCTGCCCACCGCCCCTGCACTCCACACAGTACTGCTATGTTGGTCCCCAACACTGCATGCTGTCTTCCCCCCACTGGGCTACTGCATGGCATTCCCCGGCACACACATGCTGATATGCCCCATACCGCAGTGCAGGCAATTTGGACACCCATGTATCCTGTGTTCTGGACCTATACCATAACCCACATACCCAACATCCCCTCCCTCTACCCCATGGTCCTACAGGTTCACTTGGACTGGACCCCTGCCCTCATGTGCCACCAGCATGTGCCACACCTGGAGCACAGTGGCATGCTGTTCCACATATGGACCAGCTGTGTGGTTTCCAGTGGCCACGTGGTATGGGTGGCATATAATGACATGGCCTGGGATGCCATCATGTTCACTGCTCACATGACACAGCCCGCCGAGGGGCATGCCACAACAACACTGTAAAACATCCCACCCTTTCTTGTTACCAGTGACCATTAGTGTGCCACATGAGCCCAGCAGCCTCAGGACCCCCAACTAAGGGCTATGTAGAGAGTGATGCATAGGCAGAAGCACCTGAATGCGAGAGCCTAAACGGAGAGGATGAGGTGGTGGCTGGAGGAGGCCAGGAACACAAAGGCACCAGACAGTGATGCTCAGGAGGAGGAGTCAGAAGAGGCCAGTGCACCAGCCAATACCCCTGCAGTATAGCCCATCACCACAGACACCCTCTGGAGGACACGGTAGAGGAGATGCCCCATGTTGTTGTGGAGGGCACACAGCCAGATGAGCCCATACAGTCATTGCAGCATCTGGTGCCAGTGCACCCAATCCCCCAACTGCCACCCATGGGACATGGGAATGTGCCCGAGAAAGATGGCGATGTCCTTGACTGACCATCAGAGCCCATGGCATAGATGCACTGCTGGAGGGGCTTGAGGAGGAGGAGGAGGAGGAGGAGGAGGCAGGCTCCAGGGGTGCACCACCATAGAGTTTAATGGACACTAGCAGAGCAGCTAAAGACAGCAATTGAGGAACTTGTCCAGGTGCAGGACTCTTTGAAGGCCCTACTGGCCACTATGTGGAGTTGCCGTGGAGAGTAGTTTTGACGGAGGGGGGAGTAGTTAGTGCCATGGAGGGTGTTCTGTGTCTGTGTCACCCTTTTGTGATCATTGTTCTGTAACCGTTGTGTTGTGTTTTAGCCTGTTCTTTGCTGTTCATCTGTTCCTGTTTGTTGTGCCACTTAATATATATATGCTTTTTTTCTGAAAATACCAACATAGAAACATAGAAGTTGACGGCAGATAAGGACCGCAAGGCCCATCCAGTCTTCCCATTTCTTTTTCTACCTTATAAATGTGCCATTGGCCTTTGCTCTGTCAGTGGCCTATCTATTCATAGACATTTGTATTGCTCCCTTATGCCTATCCCATGCCTGTTTGAAGCCCTGCACTGTATTCATAGCCACCACTTCTTGTGGTAAGCCATTCCATGCATCCACCACCCTTTCTGTGAAAAAGAATTTCCTCACATTCCCCCTTAATCGGCCCCCCTCAAATCTCATGCTGTGTCCTCTTGTCCTGCTATTTTTCTTATATTTAAACATGTTAGATTCTTTCACCTTGTTAATGCCCTTAAGGTGTTTGAATGCCTCGATCATATCACCTCTCTCCCTCCTTTGCTCAAGGGTATACATATTGAGCTCTGTTAATCTGTCCTCATACGTCTTCTGATGCAGTCCCTGCACCATTTTGGTTGCCCTTCTCTGGACTGCCTCAATTTGGTTAATGTCCTTGCGAAGGTGTGGCCTCCAATACTGCACGCAGTACTCCAGATGGGGCCTAACCAGTGTCTTGTAAAGAGGGATTATTACCTCCCTCTTATGACTTGTGATACCCCTACTAATACACCCTAACACCCCTCTAGCCTTACCTACTGCTTTAGAGGTCTGCTTGGATGATTTCAGGTCATCAGTGACGATGATGCCCAAGTCTCTTTCTTCCTTTGTGACTGCTAGCAACTCCCCTCCCAGCCTATAGGTGGCTTCAGGGTTTCTCTTCCCTATGTGCATGATTTTGCACTTCTTTGCATTAAATCCCAGTTGCCACTCTTCTGACCATTTTACTAGTTTATCCAGATCTCTTCTCATTCTGCCCACCCCATCTGGATCATCTACTCTGTTGCAGATCTTGGTGTCATCTGCAAACAGACAAGCCTTACCCTCTAGTCCATCTGCAAGGTCACTAATGAAGATGTTGAAGAGGACTGGCCCCAGGACTGATCCCTGAGGTACCCCACTTGTGACTTGCATCTCTTCTGACTGTATACCATTTACCACCACTCTCTGTTTTCTGCCCGTTAACCAGTTTGTCACCCAGTTGACCAACTTCTGACCCACCCCGAGCCTACCCAGCTTACTTATCAATCTTCTATGTGGAACAGTATTGAAAGCTTTGCTGAAGTTAAGGGAGGTGACATCAACTGCTCTCCCTTGGTCCACCACTCTGGTTACCCAGTCAAAGAAATCTATGAGATTAGTTTGACAGGACCTTCCTTTTGTAAACCCATGCTGTCTTGGATCCTGTGCCCCTATGGATTCCAGGTGTTGCACTATCCTTTCCTTAAGGAGTGCCTCCATAATCTTGCCCACTACTGAGGTAAGACTGACTGGTCTGTAGTTCCCCACCTCCAACTGTCCGTGTTGTTCTTCATGATGGAAGTGACTGTGGTGTGTGGTGACATGTATCGCCAACAGGGTCCTTCATCACACACACACACTGTGGCCATATACTGTTGGTGCTACACTGAGGTGCCTATGTCGGGCTGGCTTGTGGCCTGGTTTTGCACAGCTGTGCAGCCTCTGGGGGTCCACATGGTACCCATGCATGCTGGGGCATGCACCAGCCACACGGCATATGCCGCTGCAGATGGTGGTTGCACTGCCTGGGCAAACCCAGAGCTGCACATCAGACACCTGTGTCCTGCAATGGTCCCCTGCCACAGTGGTAGCAGGCAGTGGGCCACTCTGGCCATGTTGACAGACACACGTACACCATTCTTCCCCCAATGGGGTTCTGACCAACTGCAGACACCATCATGTCCCAGCGCACCATGCCATGTCATCCACAGTGTGGTCCTTAGAGGGCTATGGCCATGCTGTATCATGCCAGTGTGACACAACTGACATTACATCAGGGTTCTGTACAGGGCCATATCATGTACATGTTGTAGTCCTCTGTGATCCTGGGTAGTGTCAGGCTGGGCCTCAGTGCTGCACTCTCACCCATGTCAGGCACAGGTTTGCCATGGCTGTACAAGGTTTGGGGGATGTCAGCATGCTTCTGACTCAGTCTTGGTGCTGGGTACCAGTTGGGAGTACACCATGATACTGGTCATGCTACATGGTCACAATCCCAGCTTGTCTTTGGAGGGTGTTCCCTGTCTGTGGCCTACATGTCCGTGTCTGTGTGGGCCATGGGTGTGTGGGACAAAGTGACATGCACACACTTGTTTACACACTTGTGCCTTTATTGGTATACACAGTGATACTTACAACATGCACGATCACCTACCACCCTTACTGTGCTCTGTGGACAGGGACATCCAGCATGGGGCACACAAGTCTTCACACAATATTTCCACATACCCCTCCAGTGCTCCAGTATCCTCACCCCCACACATGCACTACAGTACGGCCATACCACTGGCATGAGCAACCAGTGTCCCACCCTCACAGGGTCTCTGGGATCATCTGTATCTGTCTCCTTATGCTGCCTGGTGAGTAGTGCCATGGAATCATGCCCATTTGGCCTGCTGTGGTCATGTTCTCCCCATCCTAGACCTTCACAGCAGCTTGTGTTTTCCTGCCCTTCTGTGTTGTGACTGTGGGTGATGGATTTTCACTGCTGACGTCAACAGAGCTGACTCCCCCGTGTGTCCCATGTGTGATGGCTTGTTGTCCGCTGTGACTGTCTGGTTGCAGTTTCCATAGCACTGGTTGTTGCTTCATCGCTGTCTCATTCATCCCAGTGTGCTTAATTTTCCTACCCCATTTGCAAAGGGGGCTCTTGTGACCATGTCACCATGTGTGGCAGGCGTGGCCTCTGTGGCTGACATGCTTGTAGCCCTGGTGCATCCCTGGCTGTCATAGTGAGGCTGTGGTGTGCTGCTGGCATTTACTGTTGGTGGCTCACCCACTATCGTGTGCTTTGTGCTGCCTTTCACCATAGTCATTGTGCTGGTGCTCTGCATGCTTGTTGGCCTGTGTACTGCCACCTGTTGGGTACCAGTTGCCTCTTTATCACAATCCCTGGGTTGTCTTGGGGGCTAGGTTCCTGAGGCCTGGAATGTTCTCTGTACTGGTAGTGGTGGCTGCAGTGAGGTGCTGGTCTGTATGTTGGTTGCTTGCATGGGCAGCTCAAGTGGATACCCATCATGCTGCTGCACCTGGCTGTTGTGGGCCTGTTGTTGCAGGGTGGTCTGAAGCATTATCCATGGCGTAGGGACTACCCTGTGTTTTTGGCACGGGGTGTACTGTACATTGTCAGTGGACATGCTGTGGACTACCTGGCCAAATCCAGTGGGGCTGGTGTCAGAAGCTGTACTGGTGGCTCTGTACACAGTCCTGTGGCCTACTCTGTCTTCTGGGGCACTGGATGCCTGGCCTATGTTCCCAGTGTGTAGGTGGGTGGTGTGGGCAGCTTGGTACTGGCTGGCTGGTTCACTGGGCACCAGGATATCCTAGGTGGTGTGTCCAAGGTGGTATGACCATGCAGCACTGCTGTGTCCCCTGTCCCATAATGCCACTGCAATGTTCTGCAGCACAGCTGTTAAGGCAGTTTGCTGATGCTGCACAGCGATATTCCTCTCCAGCACCATCATAAGGCAATCCACTTCTTCCATGTTACATTGCACACATACCTGGAGTCCATGCAGTACTGCCATTATGTCCACATGCCAGGCTGCACTCTGCTGTAGTTCTGTCTACATGGCATGGCATTCAGTACCCCATACATTAGCTCTGCCATGAGTCTGGGATGTGCATCCATGGTGGTCCGTAGTGCTGTCAGTTCTCGTGTCTGTGCTGCCTGGGTGTCCACTATGGTTTGGCAATATCTGTCAAGCTCCACATCTGCCATGGCCTGGTGGGGCAGGTCTTGGCAGCCTGCTATAGTGTACCCTCCAAATCCTCTGCAGTTATTGGACTCAGTTCTTGGGCGATGTTGTCTGGGATATTGTCCACCAAGTCTGACCCCTCGCTGTCAGCCCTTGCACTATGTGTGGCACTTTCCCTTTCACTGTGGGCCTGTGTGACATCAGGAATCTCCCTATGGCCACCATTCTTCTTATCCAGAACATCCCCTATCAGCAGGATTCCGTGGTGTCTGTGCACCCTGAGTCTGTGTCAGCTGGCCCCTCTCCTTGATGTTCTGGCAGTGCACTGGTGCCACTTGTGCTTGCTGTAGCTGCTTCTGCCTGTTCCCCGGTGACTTCTGTGGAGAGAAAACATAGCCTTTGTCAGTTATCGTGTCATGCACCCGTGTCACTGTGTTCCTCTGTACTGTGTGCAGTACTTGTGTATTCACTAGGCTTCCTGCCCAACAACACAGGGTGTGGTCTGTATCCTAGCACAGTGTGTACCCTGTCTGTGTGTCATGGACACCCTAGTGTTCTGTGCATGCTGCGCCAACATGCGGGTTGCTGCACGAATGGCTGGCATGTGTTCTGCCCTTTGGGTGCACGTGGCCTGCCCTGTCCACACGTGTTCCATATGCGTGTTTGACACCCCTGGTGCATTGCCATTATACACACAGTGGTTTGGTGTGCACCCCATAGCATGGCGGTACATTGCCAGTGTGCTGGATGCTGTTAAAAAGTGGCACAAGATAGGTGTCACCCCCAGGCACATTCCTTACTGTACGGGGCCAGACACACCATGGCAAGTCCAGCACGCTGTGCCTGCAGTGTCAGCTACATTTGTGTGTTGTCCAGGCTACTTTGTGAGATGCTGTATTGCTATCAAGGCCACGATTTTTCCGTGGCACTTTGGAGCAAAGTTCTGTGGCAGGGTTCTCATTTGCTGCAGAACTTCTACAGAAGTGGATGGTTATTTTTGCAGCAATTATGCAGCAGAAAGCTGCCACACTGTTTCCCTTATTATCCCCTAATTATTATCCCCTTTAATAAAACATGAGAATAAATGATGAGTAAGTGTGGTATACAAGCAAATAAACCCATTTAGGGGGCTAACCAGAATGTGAAAACATGAGCCCAAAGGGGTAGAGGTTTTATGATTTGTTTAGCTTCTTGATGTGTTTACTTTATGGTATGCTGGACTGCCCATTCTTATATTTCATGTAATACTTTTGGATGGTTGCAGATTGCAGGGAAAGGGCTTAATTTTTTATAATTTATGAGGTGTTGTGTGACATGCTAATAATATATTGTTCTCTTGAACTATCTTTCATACCCCTCACCCACAGCACACAATTGGAAATGAGCTATTAACAGATCAGTATTCTTGGTAAAACTTTTGAGATATATATAGATAGCTAGCTAGATAGATAGACAGACAGATAGAGACAGATGCAAGATATATTAGATATACACTTGTCATACGACATGTATAGGCATCTATCCATGTAATCCATCTGCCTGTTTGTCTGTCTGTCTGTCTGTCTGTCTGTCTATCTATCTATCTATCTATCTATCTATCTATCTATCTGCAGGGTTGCATACCAGCATTCAAAATCCACAATCATAAAATTTTAATCAAATGAAGATAGGGTAGATATGTATGACAGATAAACACCTATACAGCGGGTGGGGGGGCATAGTTTACTCTGGCCGAGTGCCAGCCAGGACAGGGACACAAGAAATCGGCACACTGTCTCTATAGGCAAAATGAATTCAAGAACATCTAACTGTTCATTCAGTAATTTCAGCCTCACATATCAATGCAAGCAGTTGATCATTTTTTTTATTTGTTTAATTTACATTTGTATGAGTATGGTGTTGCGGTGAGCAGAAGGAGAGACTTGGGATGAATTGATGCCCCAAGAGACTTGCAATGAATTGAAGTCCCGATTCTTTGAAATAGCAAACACTTGTTATTGTATGTAATACACATCTGACATCTAGAAACACCCACTATATCATTCTGATTAATTCAGTAACATTGATTTCTAAGTACAGTAGAACCTCGATTATCCGAAGCAAATGGGAGACAAAGGATTTGCTTGGATAAGCGAGTTTCCATTGATTTACACATTGAAACTCAGCTTGGACATATGCGGTCACATAAAAACAGAAACCAGGCCCTGTGATGCTGAGGGTTGAGGTGCTGGACGCCATACCTCATTTCACGCCGGTGACCCGGGTTCGGGAGCAAGCCTGGGCCATCGGGGGTCGGCAGGGGAGGACTGGGGTCAAGCGTCCGACTGCTCTCCCAGTCCTGGAGAAAAGGGTGGGATACACACCACACTCTGGCGGTCCTTGGGGATGCCCGGTGGTACTGCGGATGCATGGGTGTCTGGAAGGTGGGGGGAGCATGGCGGACGTCTGCACGCTGGTGCATGGACATCATTGCACATCCGTGCTCCCACAGGGAAGAAAACAGAAAAGGTTGGATGTGACCAAGCAGCTTGATGACTGTCATGGAATCATGCTGGGGGGGTTCGGCAGCAGTCTGGCTGGCAGGGATGAGAGAGCCCTCCAGCAGATCAGCTACAACCATGCTGGACCCCCCATCATGTGAGTGAGCCTGCTGCTCTCCCCATGGGCAGGGCCGGTGGCTAGATTCCCCCACCGGTAAGGTGCTGCAGCAGTGGAGAAAAAGAGCTGCGGTAAAAAAAAAAAAAAACAGAAACCAAAGAGGTTTTAGGCAAAAATGTGTATTACTTTGTTGTAATTCATTTTTATTAAATTAGCAGAAATGAAAAAAAAGTTTAAAAAATATAAAAATCTATAATTTATTTATTTTTAAAATAGTCAGTCATCACTTTCTGTTTTGTGGCTTCGTTTCGTTTTTTTAAAGTCTTCTGTTCAATTGGCGTAACAGGAGAGTGTGTGGGTAGTCACACTCTTGTTGACTCTCGAGCCAAAGGATGCAAGTTTTGAAAGCTGAAACAGCCTCTGTTGCTGTGGGAAGAACAGTCACATTGTCATCCACTGGATCGTCATCCTCTATTGGCCCCTGTTTGGACTGCTCCTCAGATGCTGTTGCAATTATGTCTGCATTGGTTAATTCCCCGTAGCCCTAATCGTCCATGTCTGTTTCTATCCACTCTGCAATGTTTCCCTCGGGAATCTGTAACTGGTCTGCCAGCTGAATTAGCCCATTCTTAGCTTCGTCCTGCTGTGACACTTCAATGTGCTCATTAGCGGGTGAAAGCACTTGCGAGCAGCTCCAGCATTTCTGGTTGGTGTCCATTCGTACCTCTGCCCATGATTCTGAAAGGAGGTAACAAGCTTTAAATCACTGAAGCCAGCCTTCACTAGCTGTAAAGGTATTGTCGTCTCCATTTAAATTATGGTGGAACTACATGGCTTTGTGCTTCAGGATCGGCCCAGATATTGGGGTGCCTCTTACTCTGTTTCATATGAACCAGAGGTACAAAGTCCTGTCGAGCTGCTCATCCTGGCAAGTCTTCATGGTCTTACGTGGTCAGCGCCAGATGCGTTTTCCATCGTAGGCGCGTATGCCCTTAACTTATCTCTTGTTTTGGGCAGGTCAGACACAATTGTTTTTACCAATGCCAGATTGTCTGGAAACAACAACAGCCTTCTCCCCACTGTCTAGGCAGTCCAGAATGTGAATCTTTTGGGAGATATCAAGAACGCATCTCTTTCTTTTCTTATCGCACATTGTTCAGCCCAGCTGCTCAGCAGACTGCAGGCGAAAGTCAACACATAAGAAGTAACTGAGTGCCTTAGGTAGCTTAAGTATCTTAAGTACCTTTTAATTAGACATTAATTATGTACTGGCAGCTGAACATGGTTAGCACTTGAAACACAGCAAGACAGCATTAGTTTATGTTGTTTGCACTTCTGTTCAGGCGGAGAAAAAGCAGATCGGGTGAATGTATGGAGAAAGGTGGGGGACACGATACAGGTTCAGTTAATCCAGAGATTTGGTTAAACAGGGGTCGGTTAAATGAGGTTGTACTGTAACTGTTTAGGTATTCTATGTTCGTTTAAACCTACTTCACACAAAAATTACAATTTTCTAAAATGAACTGTTATGTGTTTGCATTTTACATATTTTTTTTGTACACAAAGATGAAACTCATTATTTAATATTTGCTCAAGCTGGTATGAAGTGTCTCTGCATACATACTGTATTTTAAATTCATTATTAGGGAAACTAGAATGATACTCTCACTGAAGCTCTTATCTGAAAAGGACGTGCCACTTCTTCTTAGTGAGCTGAAAAAAATATATATATAACTATGTCAGCAGTTTCAGAGTCCTGCCTCCACTCAGCCACATTTTTTGACTTGTGGTCTAACGGAAGCACCAAGATATCTCATCGGAGAGAATGCCGACCTCCCCCACAGCGATGGCACAATACCGATGCAGGTATTGTATCACCTCTTGCTTTGCTGTTTTCTGTGGGGGGCTGTGCCCCTCACACCCCCCATGCGGGGTGCTCTGCCCCCCGAACTCCCCAGACTCTAGGATTCCAACTCCAGGTCGGAGTTGGTCCAGGGAGGGGGTGGAACACTGGGGGAAGGTGAAACACAGAAAAAGAACCATTACCGCGAATGTCGCCATAATGGTCTTTTTCTGTGTTTCGCCGTCAGAGTGTCGACCACAAGAGGTGATACGGGTCTAACACTCTTTGCATGCAACCTACCAATATACATCTGTACAAGGACTGGCTTCACAGAGCTTCTGATTTACATCAAACACTGATGTGTGCTGTTGCAACTCTCTTAAAAATTAATATTCAGCATTGCATTCTCTTTTCTATTAGATGTAAATCACAATGTTATACACTGACATTTAGGTAACACCTTACAACTGCCAAGTAGAAGAATGCTCTAATTAGTGAGTACAAACTGCTGCCAGTAATAACATGTACATTATATGCAGCAGTTTCTTGAAAGAGTAAAATACTTCACTGCAGTTCGAATGAACAGTGTAGTAAACAGAATGCAGAAACAAGTATGTAGGCGACTGCTTTCACTTCCTGCCTTTGATCCGCAAGCTGTAAATAGAATGTTATGAATCAGAAGCACTGTGAGAAAGCTGAAACATGTTAATCTGAATAAAAGACAACAAACACACAATATTTTATTAAAATTATGTTTTGTTTTGTTTTTTATTGTACACCTCTGTTAACTAGCTACACAGTCACAAATACGTTTCTGTCCCCTTTAATTCTAAGAAATCCACTTGGGGGCCACGTTATGCAGCTGAGCTGAGAGGAGCTTGGCTCTCAAGCTCTGCCTTCCTGCTGGCTAATCTGCAGTAATCCTCCTCGCTTCTGCCATTTGGCTGGACAAATGTCATACCATCCCCCTCCCCCAGAGGTTAGGAAACTGGATTCAGATGTTTCTGCATGAATCTAGCATGCCAAAAAAAACAAAAACTGATGATCTTCTGAATGGTTCTGAAACCTCTGAGGCAAGATGGCAACTGCTTCATCTGATGAGGACTCACACACAGTGATACAAGTATTAGCTGAGATCAAATCCTTTATGAACGGCATCACGGTGCAGCTCTCATGAATGAACATCACATTGGAGGTGGTTAAAGGGGCTGTGGATAATTTGGGTGCTCGGATCATGGAGGTAGAGGAGCGGGTAGGCCAGCTGGAGGACTGTGCCCATCCAACAAATGCCGTCTTGCAGCCATGGAAAGAGACATTCAATTTCTGTGGGACAAACTAGATAATTAGGAGATCAGGAGGCCGCCGGAACTATTTGAGGCTCCTGGGGGGGCCCAGAGACAAGTGAGTGGTCCAACACTATTGACTTTCTGCAGAGTCTCCTACCCAAATTGCTGACCACTTCTGGGATTCCCCGATTGAAATAGACTGGGTGCACAGAATTCCACCCGGCCTGCCTCCCTCCCTCCCTCCTCCTCAGCACCCTTGTGGCCTTGCCCGATCATCTTCCACCTGCTTTGCTATCAGGACAGAGAACTCATCCTCACCAAGGCGTGGCAATGGAAAGATCTGCTATGGCAAAGTTCCCAGTTATCACTTCAGTCTGACTACCCAAAAATGGTTGTAGACCACTGCAAATCATTTGACTCTATCAGGGACATGGTGTGGCAGTGGGGCTTTAAATGTTTCCTCAGCCCCCCAGCTGCCTTAAAGATATTTTTGGGAAATTCGGTGGAAACCTTCACATCCCCTGGAGATGCTCGGCGTTACCTTCTGCAGCAATATAATAATGCCAACCATCCTGCTCCTATACAGAATCCCACCTCAAAGAGGAATTCCACTCTAATCAAAAATTCTGCTTTGGAAAGAAATCCTGTTATAGTTAAGAATTTTGCACTGTATCAAGTTCCCAAGCCACAACCCTCTTCGCAGCACTCTGCATCCGATTCCTGGAGATCCACTACACCCAGCTTGGAGTCTAGCACTCCAAAAAGTCCTTCTGCCAAGTGAGAGGATCCTCTGCAACAGTTGGACCACCAGGATCCGGACAATATGGACACTTCTTCTGCTCTGACCTCAGTGACGTCATGGAAGGTTCTGAGGTGATCTTTGGAGCAACGGACATTTGGTGAGACCATCTTCTTTTTGTAATGAGAGGACTCATCATTTTTTTCTCATGGACTATGATCAAATTTATGTCGGGATGGGGAGGTTCAATTTATCTTTTTCTTTAGAAGTTTGTTTAAAGCCTGCTTCTAAGGGGGTGTTGGGCGGCATGCTGGGAGGGCTGGAGATTGTGGGAAATTCTACCATGAGCATTGTTGGTCCTGATCCTGGCAGTTAATACTTGGGGAGGGAGATAATGCACCTTCTCCTTACATACCTCCCCTGCCTGAGGGTTCTATTTACTTCCACGTGTAGTGTATGGCTTGGGGTTTGGGTAGTGGACATTGACCTTAATGGAGTCCAGTTGGGCAGGCTGGCATGCTCGTCATAATGTTTATGATTTTTCTGCTTAATTGGGGGGATGCCAGTGGGCCAATTCATTAGCTCTGGCTTCTAAGGGGGTTACTGGGCAGTCAAATAGGACAATTATGAGACCCTCTCTTTATCACTATACTGGCAGCCCTATTGTTAAGTATATTTACTTACTGGTCACATAAGGTATTTTTATATGGAACGTGGTCCAGACCAGACTGTCCTTTTGATTAAGTTTATGGGTTCCTTTCATTATACTATAGCTTAGAATGGCGAGGGGCTGTTTCTTTGTCATACCGCTTTCTATGGCCCAAGAACTACTACTTTTGTTTTTATTATTGCCACTTTGAGGGTTTGTCTAAAATGGGGTGGGGGGCATAGTTATTTTATATTATTGGTTTGGGATTTGAGGCAGATGGGGGAGAACATGCTTTTAGTATGGTTCCATTAGACGAGGCAAGGGCTTTGTGGCCACCATGGCTTCTTCTACGCTTTATGAGAAGATTTCATCATATGGTTACTGTATATACAATAGTTTACCCGATGAGGGTTTAGTCTTTTTGGTGTTTATTAACTGTTTTATTGAGTGATTTCATGGATAGTTTTATAAGGCAAAACAGACGAAGCTAGCATAAGGTGAGGCATTTTTTTTGGGGGGGGGCGCGTTGTGGGGTGAGTTGTTCCAGTCCCTTCAAGATGGCTTTTAGAATGGTCACATGGATCGTTAGGGGTTGAACAGCCCCATTGAGAGGAGAAGGGTGCTCACTCATATCAGGCGACTGGGTGGTCAAATAATCTTTTTGCATGAATCTCACTTAGTAAAAAGAGATTGATAAACTGAAAAGGTTATGGGGTGGGCTTGTGTATGCATCTTCCTTCTCCTCTAAAAAGCAGGGTGTGGCTATCCTCTCTCCTCTGCCACAAGGTGGTTCATTGGGTGGTAGATCAGACTAAGCTTGATAGGGAAGGTTGGTGGGTGTTAGTTAAGGGCCAGTTGGATGGGAAGCCATTGATTTGTGGTTCGTTATATGGCCCTAATGTGGAGGACCCCCCATTTCTTCCATACTGTTTCCCAGAACTTGTTGGACTGGGATCCTGCCTCCATCTTACTAGGTGGCAACATGAACCAAGTTATAGATCCTCTATGTGATAAGAGCAGATCTCCAGAATCTCTTTCCTCCGTGGGTGGCTTGGCCTTAAAACGTTTGATTCAGGACCATGGCCTGTGTGATGTGTGGTGGTTGGAATACCCTACTGGCCTTGATTTTGCTTTTTATTCAGCTGCTCACGGGTCCTATAGCAGAATCGGCATGGTCCTCACTTCTGTCTTTGCTGCCCACAGAGCGATAAGATCCACAATTGAACCTATTTTGTTTTCCAACCATTCCCCCCATGACTTATGGTTTTGAATCTGGGACCCCTAAGCAGTCTACTAAGAGGTGGAGGTTTAACGTTAGTCTCTGCAATGATGCTGCTTTTGTGGTATGGTTGATGAAGGAGATCCAGACCTATCTGGAGATCAACTTCCCAGTGAGACTGTGGCTCGATGGTCCTGGGAGGCTTTTAAAGCCTGTATCCTATGCCTCAGCATTGAGTAAAAAGAAACATCAAGATCTTCAGTCCCTTAAGCTGCAGCTGGCTGACCTGCCAAAGCTGCATAAGAATGGGGACCATTCTCCAGAGTTATTACAGTCAATGAGGAATATTCAGTATCAACTGAATGCTTTGAATTCACAAAAAACTGAATTCACCCTATGAAGGTTGCATCATGCCTACTGGGAAAGTGGGGAAAAGGTGGGCCACCTTTTGGCTTATTGATTAAAGAAGCTTTCTTAGGAATCGAAGATCAAGGGTATTCAGGATGGCACCACCCTCATCACTGCCCCAGAGGCAATTAATGATGCTTTCCATGCTTATTATCAGGGGCTTTACTGATCTTAACTAGCTCCAGGGGGGTCAAACAGAAGAGGCTATTGCCTCCTTCCTAGCCTCGGTCATGCTTACCAGATTTTCTGATGAGCAAATGAGATCATTGGAGGTACCTATCACAGTCCAAGAGGTGGCAACTGCAATTCAACAGAGATCCAATGGTAAAGCACCAGGCCCTGATGGCCTTCCTATAGAATTTAACAAGCAGTTTCAAGACCTGTTGTGCCCATTACTTGTCTCCACCTTTCAGGAAGCCTGGGAATCACTATCTTTACCTGAGTCTATGATGGAGGCCAATATTTCTGTGGGAAGGACCCCTAGCTACACGTCAGCTACCGCCCCATCTCTCTTCTGAAAGTTGACTTTAAGATTCTGGCTAATGTCTTGGCTTTGAGATTACAAGTTATGCTGCCCTTCTTAGTGCATGCTGATCAAGTAGACTTTATTGCAGGGAGAGATGGGGCTGACCACATTAGGAGGCTGTTTAATTTGATGTGAGTGGCAGAGTCTTCTCCGAAGCCAGTGGCAGCTATTGTGCTGGATACAGAGAAGGCGTTTGATTCTCTTGAGTGGCCTTATTTATTCACTGCTCTCTGAGCTTTTGGGATTGCGGAAGGCTTTATTAATTGGGTATAAACCCTTTACTCAGCCCAGAAGGCCTCAGTAATGATGAATGGGATAGCCTCTGACATGTTCACCTTGCGGAGGGGTACATGGCAGGGGTGCACCTTATCCCCAGCACTCTTTACTTTGGCGCTAGAACCTCTGGCACAAAGGTTGTGTGAAAGCCCAGACATAACAGGCATGGTAGTGGGTGGAGAAGTATTTAAACCCATGTTATTTGCTGATGACATTCTCCTCACCCTATGGAATGAGGCTCAAACTATTCCGACTTTGACAGAGCTACTGAATCAATTTGTGGCCTTGCCTGGCCTTAAGAATAACTTGGGAAAGACTGTGGCTCTGCCCTTAAACACAAAATGCTTTTCTGTCTTTCTGGAGGGGCTGGGGCTTGAGTGGGTGAAGCACCCAATAAAAAATCTTGGTCTTTTTATTTCTCCCAACTGGAGTGAGTGGGTGCAGTTTAATTTTTCTCCATTGTTGAAGTCTCTAAAGGAGGACTTTGACCAGTGGAAGCACCTCCATTCATCCCTTTGGGGGAAATCACATACCCTGAAAATTATGGTCCTTCCCTGGATTTTATACCTTCTCCAGTATCTGGCTTTACCAATTCCGGAATCTATTTGGAAGTCACTGGACAAACTTCTTAGACATTTTCTTTGAGACGGAGGCAAACCTAGAAACTCTCTGACCCGACTGGTAGCTCCTGTGGGTTAGGGCGGACTTCAGATGCCCTGGTTTCAGGGGTACTATTTAGCCTCAGGCCTTAGGCAGATTTGGATGTGGCTCTTTACTGAAAGGTGCCATGATTCTTCCTGATGGCTTGTGCTAGAAGAGCAGTTATTTCCTGGGATGGCACCTGAAGTAATTTTATGGAACCATTCTAGTGCCTGTCCAACCTATACTATTCATGTCTATATTTTATCCATTTAGAAGGGAGTGTCTAAACTACGTACTTCTCAGTGGCTGGCCACCTTTTCACATTGACAACTTTGGAACAATCCTAAGCTACAAATTGTTGGGAAGCCTATTCACTGGCCTCAGTGGGCTGCAGGAGGAATCAAGAGGGTGGCTGACCTCTTCCACCCAAAGACAGGTCAGTTTAAAGATTTTACCACTATTAAGGCCCAGGCTTCACTGCCACAATCACACCTTTGGAAATATTTTCAACTATGTAATTTGGTGTCTTCATACATAGGCCCCCAACTCCAGCTTCCTCTTAAGGGGATATGGGATGACATTTTGGGGTTGATGGGTGGGGGTGTGGTAGCACCTTGACCACCCAAGATAGGTTGTGTCTATAAAGGGCTGTTACAGGTATATACCCGTCGACCCTCACCCTGATATTGAGATGGGAAAAACAACTAGGCACCCCTTTATCAGATGCTGATTGGGATTGCTGATGGAAGAATGTTGCTGAGACATGCTGAGACCTGAAAGGGAGGCTCATGCAGTGGAAAATCCTGCATCTATAGTACAGAACTCTGAATTTACTGAGCAAAATGAGTCTAGTTGCCAATTCTGAATGTTGGAGGTGTCATCAGCAGAATGGCACCTTATTACATATCCTCTGGTCCTGTCCTAAGTTGACTAATTTGTGGAATCTGATTTGGGAAAAGCTTTCTAAGGTACTTTGCTGTCAAATCCCTTTTGATGCCTCCCTTCTGATTCTGGGAAATATAAATCGGCTTCCAGTAAAGCATAAACCACTCTTCTTATGGTTCACGGCTGTAGTTACTGAGGCCAAGAGTCTCATCCTTCAGAGGTGATGCTCAGAATCAATTCCTACCTTAGAGGACTGGAAAGATAGTCTTCATAAATTAGCCTGCCATGAACGGCTTTCCTATAGAGCAGCTGGGAAGGCCGCTATGTTCACCCAAGTACGGGAACCTTACTTGAATGCTTGATATGAAAATTAGGCTTAGGATTCTTTGTGTGGGTTTAGGTAGTCTTCCTATCACCCTCTACGTTCCCTCAGGTCTAATGGTGTCTGTATTAGAATTTGGGCTTTGCACTCCTGAAATTTGCCTTGTGGGAGATTTCCCACCCTCCCTTATTAGACAGCGTAAGGCCTGTAGTGCCTTTATCTCCATGGCAGCCAAAACAGTTATTCTTAGACATTGGCTAGATGATAGTACTCCACATTTTAGAGAATGGTACATGAAGATAACCCAGGCCTTAGCGGTGGAGAAGGAAATTGCGAGGAGGCATCAAAGGGACGACCTTTACAAATGGGAGTGGGAAACTTTAAACATACTCTTACTGGTATTGGGAGAGCACTAGGTGGGACTTGGACCTCTAGCACCTCACTGGATCACTTGAGGTAACAGGAAGCTTGGCTCTCAGAGGGTGCAGGGGATGCCGGATGATTCCAGTTAGAGTACTGGTTGATGTTTTCTCTACCATATAGATATAATTTACGCTTTTGTCAGCAACAGAACATTCTATCTGCTAATGTGCTCTGGGAGGGTATTGGGTTGTTGGGGTGGAGGGGTGAATGGGGGAATTTATTTTATGTGTTTGGCTTTAGTGTTCATACATTACGGTTAGATGGTCTGATGATTTGTTTTAGATATTGTTCCAGTTTGTTGAGTTGTTCGTATGTTTTTGTTGGTTGAAAATTTTCAATAAAGCATAGTTAATTATAAAAAAAGAATTTGGGCTTTGCGCCTCACTTTGCCCCTCTTAAACCTAGCTGAAAACAATCAGTTCTCCTGCCATTCATCTGTCTTGCCATTCTTAGATTGTTGAAGTTCTTTTTTTTTGTTCATCTTTTCCAGTTCTTGTTCTACAGACTTAATGTTCTTTTTCTTTACAGTACATGTCAGGCCAGCCAGCTGTCAAATATTGATGTTCACAGTTGTATATTCTTCTTTATCTAATTGTGAGAGAATAGACTCAAGGGGGTCTTTTGTGGACTGACCATGAACCTTATCTGTTTTGGACTTTAGCAGCACTCGAATGTTTAAACTGTAACCGGAAGAATCTTTGTGCTCTAGGCATATATTTTTACCCTCTCCCCTTTCTCGTTACCTTCTTTCTTTAGTGTCGATATTTTATATGCACAAGGATGTGTGTTTCATTTGTGTTGTATGTTTAAGGCAGCTTAACTAAGCTAAGTGTTGGACGACTGGTTGCTTTATGTGCTGTGCTGTGTCTTTGGTTATAAAAATGTAATAAAATTTGAGTTGAAAAAAAAAATTCTGAGAAATCCATACAAAAATGTAGGGTGTCAACTAGGAGGGGATGTGATTTTTTTTTTCAATTATTTTCTGCCAGTAGAGTGCTTCTGAGGCTTCAATTACAATTAAAGTCCCCTCTCCCTGCTGGGATCAGCCCTGGAGGGCATAGTTATTGATAAATTCACCACTTCTGGTGAGGCTGAGCTCAGCCCAGGGTTCCAGCATGGGGCTGGTAGAATAGCCCAGAGGTTAGAGTAATGAACTGTGAATAAGCTTGGTACATCCAGCAGACCTCGGTTTGATTCCCACAACCTCCACTTGTATACTGTGTGACTCAAAGCAAATCACTTAACTACCGCAGTGCTCCTGGGCCACCCCTGAAAACATGCTCTTGTGCCTAGAGGGCCTTACCCGGTTACCAAAAGGATAAAAAATAAATAAACAAAAAGAACCATTTACTCAGGCCATGTGCCTGAAACCTATTTTTGTAAAAAGAACCATTTACTCAGGCCACATGCCTGAAATCTACTTTTGTAAATGTCCGCTTTCTTGTTTTTTACAGTTCCCGCTCCACGGTCTCATAGCAATGATGTTGCTATGTTGCTCTGTGTGCTTGTGAGCCACCAAGCTGACTTTCACATGAGTTCAGTGGGTGACAGTGAGTTCTACAGTTGGAAAGGGATTCCATGGCTGGAGCTCAGTTCTGCTATTACTTTTGCAGACTTCTGCGGCCACAGAACTGTGGAAAACATGAGGCCTTAACTGCCAAACAGGGCTAGGGTGCTGGACGACCACACTATGATCAGTGGACCCTGTTTGCAAGCCAGTTGCTGTGCATGCACAGTGTTGACCCTCCCCCCACACCTCACTCAGAGCCATAGAGCACACCAAGCATCCAGCCTGGTCAACACACCTTCTGTACCCTGTGCTGCACCCCAACCCTCCCTTCCCCCTTCCCTCTGTAATACAAGCTATCCCCTGCAGCCCAGCCTGCGCCTCTACGTTGAGCAGGCCCACCTGTGTCAGATGCCCATATCCCAGACACCGACCATCCACTAAGCTCACACCGTCCATTGCAAGTCTCTGTTGTCAGTGTGCAGTTCACATCAATTGTACCTCCCAGGTATCCCTTTGTCAAGGGATGGTGCCCCACGTGGACTAGGGGGTCATGCAACCACTGTTTCCAGCTGTACAGGTGTCCTGTTCCTCCTATATACCTGCACAGTACTTCCACCTGTCATGCATGTCCATACTGCCAGCCTATGCTCACATCATGATGTGTAACCTCATGCCAGTGTCACCACAACAGTATACACATCTGCATACAGTCCGGGCCTATGTCCATCCTGCACAGCTAGGAGCCACAGACCACACTTCCCTCTAGCAGCCTTGTCATGTCTAACATCCAGTGTCGGGCGGTATATACTCCATGGGTCAGGCATGGGCCTCTTAGCCTTGTCCTGTCTAACGTCCAGTGTCAGGCAGTGTGCACCCCATGGGTCAGGCATGGGCCCCATTCTGCACATACTCAGGTCTACAGGTGTGTATCAAGTATATGGGACACATCCCTGCTCCACATGCTCATTTGTAGGGCATGTGTGTGGTCCTTGCCACATATGCCACCCTTGTGTGCTGCTACAGGTTGTGTGCATCATTGCAGGCACACCACTCTCCTCCCAGGTCATTCTGTGTTGTGCATGCATATACCACTGTACACAGACGTCTGTCTCCGCTCTGCTCTGCTCTGTGATTGCCATGTACCCCCCCCATTGCTGCCGTAGTGTCCTTTTACACACCTGCTGAGTTCTGTAGCCAGAAGACATCCAGGTTGCTGTTACATTCAGCCATGTGGCTACTAAGGTGTGCTGCCACATGCTCTTCCTGGCTACTCAGGAGGATCTGCTGGTCTGGACCACCACCAATTGTCATTGCACACCATCTGTTATGGACCAACTTTTCTTTTGACCTTTACCTGATATCATGCTACTTCTTTTGGAGTTCTCTGATGGAGCTCTTCCACAGGGCCTAACAGCAGTGACCCTGGTGGCTTGTTTCCTTTGGTCCCTGAGCTCCTTGTCCCCACCTCGAAATAGCAGGAGGTCCACTTGGGCGTCCACCTCTTCAATATGGATGTATATCTCCTCATCAGTGATGTTTTTCTTGTGCTGTCTGCCAGCCCTTTCCTGCACCAACCTTTCCCTGCTCTGCTCCGACACCACCAGTGCCAACTTTTTTCTGACATATCTTGCATCATTACCACCTGGTGCATTGCCTTCTATGGTGCACCTTGCTACTTGTATCATTTCTGGAAAAATCAATGCAACTCACGAATGTTCCAGAATTGGGTGCATACTGTTTGCCACAACAGAATTTGATGCAACTTGCCTGTTTGATGCACCATGCATTTATTATCGAGACCTAAGTATTTACAAAGCCTCCACTGTGTCGTTAGGGGCTCCTGCTTAACCTTCTGACTATTTCCTCCCAACATCTGAATGGCAGTTGTTTCCCCCTCCCTCATTGTAGACTGTTCACATTTGGGGCTAGAGTATTTATGTGTTGTTTATTTAATGATGTCCACGAAGGCCCTTCAGCAACATTTACCCATTTTCAAGACAGATCCAGGTCAATTCATGTACATACAATTATCATTAGACACAGCACAACACCACATCACAGGCTTACATAAACTGTAGGGTGATATAGGTTGCAGTAGGAGGTTGACACAGCATCAGTTAGTAGGAAGTCTTGGTGATGGCAGTCTTGATTTCCACTACTACACATCAAAGCACATACAGTTGTATTCTCCCTGCTCCAGTCTTCTAGAGAGGTCCCTGGTTACTAGGTGAACATGAGCAAAACAGAAACCCTCAGTTTTCACTACACTCCATCCACAACAACCCACTCACAATTTCCCTTTTGCTGGGCACTTAAAAAATTGAAATACCTGGGGATCTATGTGGCCCATTCCATGTCCACTACCTATAAAAATAGCTACTACACATTCACACAACAAATGTCCCTGTACTTTACCCACTGAGGCACACTTCTGCTGAGCCTATCTCAAAGGGTGGAGGTTATCTGGATGGTGACTCACCTTCAGGCCCTATACTTATTTCACAATATGCTACTGTGTTTACTGTTGACAGTCTGGCACCATTAGAATAGGGAGATCTCCCACTTTATCTGGGGTGGGCAGAGACCACAGACCAAAATGAAAATCCTAACCCACCTGAAACAGGTAGGTGGGCTTGCCTTACCTGACCTCAGACTCTGTTACCGGGCTGCACATATCCACTTTATGCTATACAGGCACCTGGGTTCCTCACCTAATGCCTGGATAGAGCTGGGCATGGAATTTATCCTGAATCCTGACTATATTTGGAATGTGTATCACTCCACAGCACCACCTGAGTTAAGCAGAGAAGGCATTCCCTGGTTTGGCTACAAACAGCAGATTTGGCTAACAATTGGGAAAACCCTACACATCACCTCCTTCCTCATTTTGCTTCATCCCATTCCCCTGCTAGAGAATTTCTCTCTGGCCTTGTGGGATCCCAGATACCATACTTGGGGAGGTACTCACTGCAGTACCTCTCCCACTCAATCCTTTACACAGAGATCACCTCCTTCATGAAGCAACAGGGTAGGTTTGGTCTGTGCTGACAGGACATTTTCAAGTTACCTTCAAAAACAACACTATATCTAGTCCCTTCCATGTGGGGTGTGCTCCCTGGCTACTGGCTACTACCCAGAAATCAGCTGCTATTTCCTAGCCTTTATTACAACCAAAACATTCACTCATACCATCTCACAGCCATATAAAGCTCTCTAGGACTCCATTAGGGAGAAATCTCTGGAAACAGCACGAACATGGCAGGAGGAAATAGGAATTCCAATCCCAGAAGAAGTTTGGCAGAGGGCATGGCTGGCATCTGCCAAAGCGATAAGCTCTCATCAATGGTGGGAGTATGGAGGGGAAAAAACTTTCCAGATATTTCAGGACCCATGTAATTAAATCACACTTTGCAACCACTCATTCTGCCTCCTACTTGTAAAACTGCAGTGAACCTTGGGCAACCATACCCACATTATGTGTGCTTGTTCAGCTCTTTGACCCCTTTTTTTGATGAGCTGGAATCTGAACTCTCAGAGCTATATGGCACCAAGTCAAAACCCCACAACCAAGAACAGCATTGGCAAAAAACACACTGGCAGGCCATGTAATCAAGCACGATCCAAAACTACTCTAGATTATATAAACAAACTCTGAGACTGTGCATGCATTTATGCTCGGACAGTTTTTGACTAAGCGTATCTACGGTCAGGGTTTTTAACCAGGTACTGAGCTGTATAGTAGACCCCCATCCCTTAACCACCGAAGGAAAACATTACTTTCTCCCTGAATGGTCACAGTGAGGGCTTCTCCTCTAGATGCAATTATTGGCTCCTACATGCTATGAATCAGGACCCAATCTTAGTCTCTTGACTGATCCAATAGAGCCTATCCTGCACTGTTGACTCATTTTACTGCCCCATCCTTCAAAACAAATTTGAACCCCCACCTCTGCTCCAGCATGGAGGGCGACAGCTTAATTAATATGCTAAACTCCAGGGATCACCCTTGTTACCCTACCCCAGGGTTGGCCCCCCAGACGATATTTCTAACTATGCAGAGGGCAGCCTTCCTCATTTCCAGTTATAAATACCTGAATAAACACCTCCAACAGGGCTTTCACTTGAACTGTGCCATAGAGTGGAAAACCCCCAATTGCTATAAACTGGGACTGATGGGCTGCCTACCGGGCTGCTTTTAACAGCTGCACCTGGGCCATCTGTAAAGCTAAAGTGGCCTACTACAGGTCCTCCCTTGCCTCCTCCTGGGGCTCCACCCAAAAATTCTAGGACAACATCAAGGAACTTAACAGAAAGCCTGTATCCCCCCCTCCACCCAGCTCATCATCAATGGCTCCACCTCCACTGACACGCAATGCATAGCGAATACCCTCAACACTTCCTTTTTGGACCTCAGTGCCATACTCCCCCCTAACTTCTTCGATCCAATCCCTGCCAATGCACCTCCACTCTGCCCCCCTTCTATTTCTGTGCTCTTTCACCACAAGATGCCAAGCCCTACCTCCTCAAGGCCTTGAACGGTGCCAGTCTCAGTAGTGACACACTGGACCTCAAACTGCTATGCCTAGTCCTGGATGTCCTTCTCTCCCCCCTCATAAACCTCATTAACCATTCCCTCTGAGCTGGCCTGGTGGCGCTGAGGGTTGAGGCACTGGATGCCACACCTTACACCACACCGGCGACCCAGGTTCGGGAGCAAGCAAGGACTGCCAGGGGTCGGTGGTGGGATAGAGTTTGAGTGTCCGTCGACTGCTCTCTCTTCCAGGGGGTGGGGTGGGAATGCGCTCACTCTAGGAGCAAACTCTGGCGGTGGCTGGAGGGTCGCCAGTGTAGCGGCATGGCGTAATGCCGGGGAGGCGGAACCATGGCATTCCGTAGTCTTGCTGGCCGGGCTCTGTGGGGGGGAGGGACAGAAAAAGCAAAGAAAATACCTTCTGCACATGGGGAGATGATGGTGGCCCCAGTGGACCCTCCCACATCCCAAACACCGGTTCAGATGCTCCCAGGATCTCTCGCTCCGGAGGACCAGACGACTTGCAGGTAGGCCCCTCATACTTAGGAGGTAGCCACTGGGGGGGAGCGGAATCAGCCCCGGAGATGGTACAGGGGGTCGGGTCAGCCTGCAGTCATTCGGGGGAGAAGAGGCCCGAGAAATGCAGGGGTTCAGGTTGGGAGTAGGGTGGAGATCCATGTGGGCACTCTTGAAGGATGCCCAGGGTGTCAGGAAGATAAACAAAGTTAAACAAAATAAATAAATAAAAAATTCCCTCTGGCTCAGCCAGTTCCCCTACGCCTGGAAAACTACAGTGATTACCCCTATTTTCAAGGGTGGGGACTGCACCTCCCCTGGGAACTACAGGCCAATATCAATTCCCCCCATGTAAATCCTTAGACAGGATAGTATCAGATCAGCTCACTGACTATCTCACCACCCACAACCTCTTCTGCAAGGAGCAACATGGCTTCCATCATGGCCACAGCACCACCACTGCCCTAATTGAATTCTCCAGTCACATTCACTCTACCCTTGACAAAGGTCTACTAGCAGGTGCAGTTTTCCTTGATTTGTCAAAAGCATTCGATACCGTCAACCACCCCCTTCTGTTATCCACTCTCAAGCAAATAAGCCTCTCCCAG
Organism: Neoceratodus forsteri; assembly: GCA_016271365.2. Taxonomy (NCBI): domain Eukaryota; kingdom Metazoa; phylum Chordata; order Ceratodontiformes; family Ceratodontidae; genus Neoceratodus; species Neoceratodus forsteri. Next base: position 1,393,609,681 of record CM028129.1, on the reverse strand, counting down.
AGTGTCCAAAACTGGTTTGCCAACTGTCTCTCATCCCACTCTCAGCACGTCAAAGTCAGTGGCATCACCTCTCTGGTTGCTGCCCAGTTCCCTCAGGAGTACCCCAGGGCTCTATACTGGGCCCTTTACTATTTAGCCTTTATCTCAACGCTCTCCCCAGCAACTGCTCTGATAGAATCCTCCTTTACCCTGATGATGCGGTCATCTTCACCGCCCACCCAGATCCCATCTCCCTCCAAAATGCCCTCCAAAACTCTTTTAGCCAGACAGAAACCTGGCTCATCAGCCGTAGGCTAGTATTAAACCACAAGAAGACACAGAGCATGCTCTTCGCACATACTCAAAGCAAATACAAAGATTCTTCCCTCCTCGTCATGTCCAACAAACTCCACCCCCTCAAACAGGTTAATTCCTTTAAGTACCTTGGCCTCTCCTTTGACCCAGCCCTATTGTTCCATGGGCATATCCACACCCTATGCTCAGACGTAAACTCTTGTATCAGTCTTCTCTATCTCCACAAGAACTGTCTCCCCCTAGTAGCCCTGAAAATGCCCATTACGTCCTCTGTCCTATCCCTGGTCGACTATGGACTCTTGGTTTAAGGGCTGCCAAAAACACAGACCTCAACCGGGTCAAGATCTCCCTTAACAAAGCCTGCCATTTGCTCACAGGTGCCAACAGGCTTACACATACACCTGCTCACTCTACACCTTAGCAAATATGCTCAACTTTGAGGACAGGCTACAATACCAGACCTGCCTCTTTATCAAGGAAATCCTGGCTGGTCTTGCTCCCCCACCAAACTATCCATCCTCATCCACCCCAACAACATGCCACTATCCACCTGCAGCTCCTCCAGATCCTCTATCCATGTACCCAGAGTCAGGACATCTCTGGCTCAGCGGTCCTTCCTCTACAGAGCGCCAGGCTGGTTCAACTCCCTCCCTACTGCCATCTCTTCTCTGAAAGTAGACTAGGGCCTTTCAGAAAGGTGCTGCACAGCCACCTGGTCACCAGAAGCAATTGTAAGTGTCTGTAGTGCCAATTGCTCCCCCAACCAACCCTGACCATCTGCCTGTCTAAGTGGCGTTCATCTTCCACACACCCCCCCACTCAAGACCTGCAATATCTCCAGCTATGCCTGTCTGAGTCTTGAATTAATTGTTTATTTCTGCTATGTTATGTTCAAATGCTGTAAATTGATACCCCTACCTTAGCTACTTCCTTGTATAGGATATTCATATTGTTTGGCTGTACTTTTTACATTTGTATGTATAGTCCAATGTGGAGCCTTTGTAAATGAATCTCTGACTCAAAGGTTTGCAATTCCAATACCATTAATAAATAAATAAAATAAATATACAGTCTGCAATATATCAGCACAAATGTATTACCACACTGTAGTATCAATGTGAGAACTGCTTGATAACTTCTGTTAGACCATCAGTCAATTAAACAGTCAAAATCTTTATTTAACCAGGCAAACGCCATTGAGCGGAGCTCCTTTTCAAGGTGGACCTGGGTGAACACAAATACAAGATAACAGGATAATATACAGGAATACGATACACAGGCATGAATAAACAAGCATGGGCAATACAATGGGTGGAATGCAGGATAAGTGCAACAAAATGTTTTTAACAGATACAAAACTGAGTTAACAAAAGTAATACAGATTGAGTCAGAGATAACGGAAAGCACGGGGAAAGGGAGAGTGACCCCTAACCACCATGAAGTGTTAAAGCAAAAGGGCCCTGGAGCACCTGTAAGGGAATATAAAAGGTGCAGTGAGGCAGGAAAGGGATAAAGGGTAAGTTAAAAAGAGACAAAAAGGGGGGGGAATATGAACTCAGAGTGCAGGGCGAGTGAGGAACCTGACGAAGAAGATAGATGGAGGGTGCAGAGGGAGGGGAGAGTGCGAATACCAGGAGAAAGGTCAGCCGGATGGATGAAGGTAAGAAAGGAAAGGGAAGAAAGGGATGAAGGAGAGAAAGGGATGTAATGGAGTGGAGTAATGGAGGGGAGAGGCCATGCAGAGTCTGGGATCAGGGGAGGAACAGGGATGGGGGGAGCGACAGGAAGGGGGGAAGGGGGGAAGGCCATAAACCAGCTGGGATCAAAATCTCTGGTGAGACAAGACGAAAATATAAGGGAAGTAGTTTAGTCAGGGTAGCAAGCACAGGATTCTTTGATGTGCTGATAGAGTGCTTTGAAGGCTGCGAAACTGACTTTGCACTTTAATTTCAGAGTTTTTTGCAGATTTTTCCATAGCCTGGGAAGTGCATAGCTAATGAATGCCCAGCCAAAGCAAGATCTGACTTTTTTTAGTTTTAAGGTAATATAGGAGGTGCTTCTCAATGCTTATCTGCTCAAGGTGCGAGGAGGAAGGCAGACCGAGATATAGCCAGGCAGTTTATTGATAATAGCTTTGTATGTCCAGAAGATGGCATTTCTTTGTCGTCTGAAGACAAGGGAAGACCAACCTACAGTGGTATACAACAAACAGTGATGAGTGGAGTATGGAAGATCTGATATGAACCTTAGAGCTCTGTGATAGAGCGTGTCGAGTTTTGAAAGTGCGACGACTGATCCATGACTATAAAGGAAATCAGCATAATCTAGCAGGGGTAGGAAGGTAGTTTGGACTAGTCTTAACCTTGCATCTGATGGGAGGAGATTTTTTATCCTAAAGAATAGGCCGAGTCTTTGGCACAGCTTCTTGATCAATTGATCTATGTGCTCTATGAAGGAGAGTCTGTTGTTGATCCAAAGGCCCAGATATTTGAAGTGAGTTACATACTCCAACTGTTCGCCCAAGGCAGTGGATATTGGGGAGAGAGACCCGGCCGAGGCAGGGTTAGGTCTTTTGGGAAAGGGTGAGAAGATCATAGCTTTTGTTTTCTTGGCATTCAGCAGCAACTTTTGATTTAGGAGCTGATGCTGCAATAAATTAAAGTCATCCTGGAGAGCTGTGCATGCCACATCTGGGGAGGGGCCGCTAGCATAGAGCACCGTGTCATCGGCAAAGAGGTGTATCTGGGCTCTTTTGATGGTAGCATCTATTTTATTTATATAGATAGCAAAAAGTAATGGCCCCAGGATGGAACCTTGAGAGATGCCCCTCAGGAGGGGTTTTAAAGGAGAAACTTCACCTTCCGCATTTACCTGCTGGTCGCGGCCTGAAAGATAGTTCTGAAACCAACTAGAGGATAGAGAGTCCATGATCAACGTATCAAAGGCTTTGCTTAGGTCCAGTAACACTGCACATACAAAGTTTTTTTCTGTCTAATTCGCACTGCCAGTCATTAGTAACTTTAGCCAGTGCTGAAATTATACTATGTTGTGCTCTAAAGCCTGACTGTAGTGGATTAAGCAAGTTTGCGGATTCCAGGTAATTTCTGAGCTGAGCATTCACGATTTTTTCTAATAGCTTGGAAAGCGTTGATAGGATGGAAATTGGCCTATAATTTTTCAGGTCACTGAGATCTCCCAACTTAAACAAAGGGATAACATGTGCTGTCTTCCAGATGGTGGGGAGATCACCCCGTAAGAGGGATAAGTTGAATAAATGTGTCATAGGTACTGCAAGGACATGGAGACCCAACTTAAGAAAGTAAGGCTCAATAAGGTCTGCTCCTGCACTTTCCCTGACATCCAACTGAAGTAGCAGGTCCTCCACTTCCTTCAGGATTGTGGGTTGAAATGAGAAGGATGTGATCGGGGAGGAGAAATCATGATTAATGACTCCCAGCTGTGAACGGAGTGAACTTGCAGGGGAAGTGTCGAAGGCGAGCCCTGTGGTGGCAAAATGGTTGTTGAAGGCATCAAGTATTAATGGTTTGTCAGTTAAAATGTTGACCCCAGACAAAATTTTTGATGGCAAGGAGGCACCAGAGGGACGACCTTGAATGTCATTAATCAGTTTCCAGAATTTTGAGGAGCAATTAGCTGATTGATCAAGTTGGGTGCGGTAGGACTTAGCCTTAGTTTCTCTGGCCATAGAGGTACAAAGGCTCCTGGCCTTCCTAAAAAGGGTCCAGTCGTTTGAAAGTTTAGATTTACGAGCATTTTTTCACAGCCTGTCTCTGTTACGCATAGCTTCCTTCAGTTCGGCAGTGAACCACCGGCAGGACTTATTCCTGACATGAGTTTTCACAAGGGGGTGCGCGTCTATTTATGGAGCCTAGTACTATGCCTTGGAAAATATCATAGGCAGTGGACACTGAGTTTGATAAGTAGAAATCCATCCAGTGCACAGAATGAGACAGTTCTGATACATAAGCACTGGGATCAAAATATCAGAGGTACCTTTTGAGGAAAAATTTAGATACACCTGGGGATGAGTGATTTGACCTCATACAGGCAATGAAACAGTGGTCACTAATGTCTGAGAAAAAGACACCAGCATGAGTGAATAGGTAGGGTTTGCTGACAAAAATAATATCTAACATGGTGCTATTTGAGGGGTTTGATTTGTTAGGGCGTGTAGGTTCATTGATGAGTTGTATCAGCCTGAGAGAATCACAGAAAGTTTTTAAGGGAGAGGAAGCACAAGACATCCAATCTAGGTTGAAGTCCCCTAACAATATAGTTTCAGATAACCTTTGCTCCAGAATAAGGCTTAAATGGTTTAGAAGTTGCAATCTAGCAGACGGTGGCCTATAGCAGCCAAACACACAAAGTGGTATTCCAGGTGCAGTCTGAACCTGCAATGTGAGACTTTCAAACTCATGTGGAACCGAGGTTGAATCAATGATGGAGACCGCATATTTGTCTTTTACATAACTAGCCACCCCACCTCCTCTAGTCTGCCTGTCGGTACAGAACAGAGAATAAGAAGGGAGGTTTATTTCCTTATTGTTTGTTGCTGGGCAGAGCCAGGACTCTGTAAAGACCAATATGTCAGGTGCAGTGTGGCACATCCAGACCTGGATAACGGTATTTTTTTTTAACAAGCTGCATGCGTTGACATGCATAAAGCTTAGTCCTTCGGAGCTTGGTAGGTCTGATGGAGAGCCAATAGATGCTGGCGGCCCTTGGTTCAACTCAATATTTCCTGAGCATAGTAGGAGAAGGAGCAGCAACTTCCTAGTAAGATCTAATAAAACCTTAAAGAATTTGGTGCATTCCCGCTTACTAGGAACATGGGTATGGCATGGAGGAGCCCTAGTGCTAAAATCTAACTGATGTAGAGCTACAAATAACAGTACCTTAGCAGCAGAGTACAATGTATGGAGGTCTAAATGGGAAGACAAATAGGAGGACTTAGGAGGATGTACAGCAAGGGTCCCCCCAAAGTGAACAAGGTATGTATTCAAGGTCAGAGGAGTAAAGCTGAATACACCTATGAGGTAATTGTTGGTTCCCAGGATGTCATTGAGATCCCAAACATGGAAGATCTCCCCTGTTCTAGTGAGAGATGGGTGAGATGTGGGGGTTGGTGAAAATGAGGAGACCTGTGTACCAGCCAAGAAGAATAGTGCCCACAACCTCCATGACACTGAGCCAGTATCCATAATACAGAGGTAAGAAGAGCTAAGTTACACTAGGCAAAACAGAAAGAGGAAGCCTGAGAGAGAGAGAGAGAGAGAGAGATAGGTTATAGGCTATATATATGTATATATATATATATATATATATATATATATATATATATATATGTAGGTAAGTTAATAGTATAGTTATTACATCTTCTTGATATCTGGGCAGAAAGTTCTGGGATCCAGGATATCATGGTAGGAAGTCAACAATAATAGAATGGAGACAGTTAGTATGATGTGTGATGTGGGGTGGCAAGGAAGGGGGCGTGGAGAAAGAACAGAGAAGGAGATAAGCCAATGAGGCGAAGGTTTTAGCTAGGTGGGCTGGGATAACGGCGTATTTAAGGTGGCCTAGGGAGGGTGCGGGGGTGGGGGTGGGCAGAAAATCAGCAACACTAAGAGGTTAGATGCAGGAACCACCGCCTCCCACTAGCCAGAATCCCAGGAGCAGCAGCCGATGACTGGCTGGTGTCAGGGGACAGATGCAGTTCGGTTGGCTCTTAAAATTGACTCTGGATTGGGATTCGAATCAAGTGGCAGCAGACAGATCAAGCAGTTACAGTGCTAAAATAGCAAGCTGTCCCAATAATTTGAAAATGTCCCAGGCAAATGGACGGCCCAATCGGGATGCACGGTCTGAATGGGCAGCCAGTGAGAGCAGACCCTAGAGCGGTGCCCAAGGTCAGAGGAGAAAAGCCGGTCCAAGAGTTCCCCAGAGAAGCCGGGTCTGTGGCACCGATTTCCATACCTGGTTAAAGGAGCAGGGGCTTCCGAGCGCTGTGGGGCACCTTCCAGATGGTCTTGTCTGCAGTGGCGGCAGTAACTGCCCGAGGTGGCTGGCTGGAGTCCTGCGAAGGAAAATAAGAAAAAAAGCACACTTTAAATGGGTTCAGGAATGAGGGGGAAGGTTTTGGATGACAAAGGCAAACAAACAGCTGTAACACTTTGGACAAAACATAAATCGGTAGGAGGATTTAGACTAGAGCAGGCACCAACTGAGTCTGAGGGGTCTGGGAGGAGGTGGAGGAGCAAATAGGAAACAAAGGCGGGGGGGTGATGGGTGGGCAGTGCTAGAGCAGCGAGTCTGCCACAACTTCGAACACAGCCCTATACAGCAGAAAGCAGTAATTATGCACAACAAGAGTCGGCAGTCTCGCTACTTGTTTTTTTTCTTTTTTACAGTTATCCAGCAAGGGCTCAGTTTTAAATGTTAACTACAAGGAAACTGGAGTCGTTGTATAAAGCAACTTAAATCAGTCTCAAAGTTTTAGCTGTTTAGCCTTAAACATTTTGTAAGAACCATATAAAATATACATAGGACATAAATAGTACTGTCATTAAGAAATTAGCAAAACAACATACTGTCTTGTATGTCCACTATTTCAAATAATGCAATCAACAGCACTAAGAGGTTAGATGCAGGAACCGCTGCCTCCCACTAGCCAGAATCCCAGGAGCAGCAGCCGAAGACTGGCTGGCGTCAGGGGACAGACGCAGTTCGGTTGGCTCCTAAAAGACTCCGGGTTGGGATTCGAGTCAAGTGGCGGCAGACAGATCAAGCAGTTACAGTGCTAAAATAGCAAGCAGTCCCAATAATTTGAAAATGTCCCGGGCAAATGGTCGGCCCAATCAGGATGCACTGTCTGAATGGGCAGCCAATGAGAGCAGACTCTAGAGTGATGCCCAAGGTCCGAGGAGAAAAGCCGGTCCAAGAGTTCCCCAGAGAAGCCGGGTCTGTGGCAACAATTTCCATACCTGGTTACGGGGCTTCCGAGTGCCATGGGCCGCCTTCCAGATGGTCCTGTCCGCAGTGGCAGTGGTAACTGCCCGAGGGGGGCTGGCTGGAGTCCTGCGGAGGAAAATAAGAAAAAAAAGCGCACTTTACATGGGTTAAGGAATGAGGGGGAGGGTTTTGGATGACAAAGGCAAACAAACAGCTGTAACACTTTGGACAAAACATAAATCGGTGGGAGGATTTAGACTAGAGCAGGCGCCAACTGAGTCTGAGGGGTCTGGGAGGAGGTGGAGGAGCAAATAGGAAACAAAGGCGAAGGGGTGATGGGTGGGCAGTGCTAGAGCAGTGAGTCTTCCACAACTTCGAACACAGCCCTATACAGCAGAAAGCAGTAATTATGCACAACAAGAGTCGGCAGTCTCGCTACTTGTTTTTTTCCTTTTTACAGTTATCCAGCAAGGGCTCAGTTTAAATGTTAACTACAAGGAAACTGGAGTCGTTGTATAAAGCAACTTAAATCAGTCTCAAAGTTTTAGCTGTTTAGCCTTAAACATTTTGTAAGAACCATATAAAATATACATAGGAGATAAATAGTACTGTCATTAAGAAATTAGCAAAACAACATACTGTCTTGTATGTCCACTATTTCAAATAATGCAATCAGCAGCACTAAGAGGTTAGATGCAGGAACCGCTGCCTCCCACTAGCCAGAATCCCAGAAGCAGCAGCTGAAGACTGGCTGGCGTCAGGGAACAGACGCAGTTCGGTTGGCTCCTAAAAGACTCCGGGTTGGGATTTAAGTCAAGTGGCGGTGGACAGATCAAGCAGTTGCAGTGCTAAAATAGCGAGCTGTCCCAATAATTTGAAAATGTCCCAGGCAAATGGACATCCCAATCGGGTTGCACTGTCTGAATGGGCAGCCAATGAGAGCAGACCCAAGATCAGTGCCCAAGGTCCGAGGAGAAAAGCCGGTCCAAGAGTTGCCCGGAGAAGCCGGGTCTGCGGTGCCGATTTCCGTACCTGGTTAAAGGAGCAGGGGCTTCCGAGTGCCATGGGGCGCCTTCCAGATGGTCCTGTCTGCAGCAGCAGTGGTAACTGCCTGAGGGGGGCTGGTTGGAGTCCTGGTTAAAGGAGCAGGGGCTTCTGAGGGCCGTGAGGTGCCTTCCAGATGGCCCTATCCACAGCGGCGGTGGTAACTGCCCAAGGGGGCTGACTGGAATCCTGGTTAAAGGAGCAGGGGCTTCTGAGCACCGTGGGGCACCTTCCAGATGGTTCTTGTCTGCAGCGGCGGCGGTAACCACCCGAGGGAGCTGGCTGGAGTCTTGGTTAAAGGAGCAGAGGCTTCCAAGAGCCGTGGGCCACCTTCAAGACAGTCCTGTCCGCAGTGGCGGTGGTAACTGCCCGAGGGGGCTGGCTGGAGTCTCAGATTACTTAGCAAAGATGGTTTTCTCTCTTGTGGTCTCAGGATTCTTCAGAGCTCTCTCTCTGCTGAGGTGGATTCAACTCTCTCACAGCTGGCTTATGATCAGGTCACTGGCCCACATCTTTCCCCGAAGTGGAAGGGAGGGCTAGCCCCAGAGGCCATTTTGCTGGCAGCCCTCAGGCTAGGAACTTCTACTGTACATACAAACTGCCACTGTTCTTTTATCTGGAAGGTGTAGAGCCCTTTTCCCACATGGAGAGGCTCCGGCTTGTCTGCTAGGCCCATTTTGCTTCTACAGGGGCCCAACCCCACTCCCGTGAGGAGCTCCTGCTGGATTTGGACCACTGTAAATGTTTTAATAAAAACCATATTAACAAAAAAAGCATATGCAGCTAGCTGTTCTGTTAAGGTAGTCTTCTTGCCCACCTGATAGATTAGTAATTCCTGAAGGTTGTCTGTCTGGTACTTGGTTCCATATATTTACAGTATATAAACATATATTACATGGTTGGGACTTTTTCCAGTTATAAAAAAATCAGATATTTCCCCATATCTGATGGTAATTAACACTGCATATGTAACTACACAGCTTATTACAATACAATGAACAATCTGTTTAGTATTACAAGTGTGGACAAAATATGCAAATGTTATTACAAATAGAACAGTGGGTGGGTGATCATCCACAACAAGGCTGTGTTTCCATCGAGGTTGTTGATGACATCATGGAGACCTCGAGAGCGAGGCTCGAGAGGTCTCCATATTCTTCAATACCGAGATGGAACACACTATAGCTGTGGATGGTCACCCATCCACTATTTTATATAGTATATGGTTCCTGGCTTGTCTTTTTTTCGTTTTTTTCCCACGAAGTTTACGGTTACCTTGGTTATGTCGACTCATGATGCTCACGTTCTGGCTCCCTCATGCTGTCCCGCTCCGACTCAGTTCTGCGTCACTCCATACCGCTAGCTCATCACCATTTCGTTTAAAAATAAAATAACCGCAATTCAGTTTTGTATCATGGAGCCTTATGAGGCTCTCCGTGTCAAAACGAGGAGGGTCCCCTGACCGGCGCTTACTTAATCGGGCCGCCATGCTACACAATTTTTTTTTCTCCTCAGAGCATTGAGTGAGCCAATCAGGTGGCAGGGCAAGGTAAAAAAGTTGTTGTACTATCGATGTGACGTCAGACCGATAGTACAACAGCTTTTTTGACCTTTGAACTGTCCTACAACAAGATATTGAAAGCCATGGCTTTCTAGATATAATAATAAGCCCTAACCATATACTATAACACTATTACTTGCTGAATTAAACACATAAAAAGAACCTTAATAACAAAGGAAACTGCCACCCTAATATTCCTAAATATCAAATTATTACAGCCCCCCAAAAAACAACACAGTAAAAATCAAACTACCTGAAAAAGAACCTAGCTTAAACTATAATTACAATCCCCCAAAAGCACAGTAAAAATCAAAACCATCTGAAAATGCCTTCCAATAACTCACCAAACATCAATTCCCTGCGATGCTCCATCCTTCTCTTCCAAGCCCTCCATGCTACTGCTCCTCTGCCCCTGCTGCTGCTCCTGTGCCCCTACCGCTGTTGCTGCTCCTGTGCCCCTACCGCTATTGCTGTTCATGTGCCCCTGCTGCTGCTCCTGTGCCCCTACTGTTGTTGCTGCTCCTGTGCCTCTGCTGCTGCTCCTGTGTCCCTACTGCTGCTGCTGTTCCTGTGCCCCTGCTGCTGCTCCTGTGTCCCTACTGCTGCTGCTGCTCCTGTGTCCCTACTGCTGCTGCTGTTCATGTGCCCCTGCTGCTGCTCTTGTGCCCTGCTGCTGCTCCTGTGCCCCTGCTGCTGCTCCTGTGCCCCTACTGCTGCTGCTGCTGCTCCTGTGCCCCTGCTGCTGCTCCTGTGCCCCTACTGTTGTTGCTGCTCCTGTGCCTCTGCTGCTGCTCCTGTGTCCCTACCGCTGCTGCTGCTCCTGTGTCCCTACTGCTGCTGCTGTTCATGTGCCCCTGCTGCTGCTCCTGTGCCCCTGCTGCTGCTCTTGTGCCCTGCTGCTGCTCCTGTGCCCCTGCTGCTGCTCCTGTGCCCCTACTGCTGCTGCTCCTGCTCCTGTGCCCCTGCTGCTGCTCCTGTGCCCCTACTGCTGCTGCTGCTCCTGTGCCCCTGCTGCTGCTCCTGTGCCCCTGCTGTGTGTCCAGACGCTCCCAGCTGTAAACTACAAAATGTCCCTTTTGGCTGAACATACTACCCTGCCATGCCTCCAGCACCAGCTGCTTTCACCATCCTGACAATGAAATGCCCCCTTATATGTGCGTAACATTCATGTGCGTGAGCACACACAGTGGCATGCATACGTCCACACTATACTACTGAAAATCACTACACTAAGTGCATGCACCCCCCTTCCCACACTATGGAAAAGCACTGCAAGCAGAAAAAACACTCAGGGATCCCAGAAACAAAAAAAAAGATTAGCCCTATGCTATATAGAAAACATTTGACAGGAAGTCCCAGATATTGATGAAATATCACCATCTCGGGGTCAAACAAGCTCATAAGGGCCATTTGCCCTTTGAGCTTGTGGCTTTATGGCTTTTTTGACCTCTCACTGGTGATTTTACCTTTATCTTGACACTTACCTGTCAGATATTCTGTCTATATACAGTATATGTATATTATGATTTATTTGCAAAAAACTGTGTTAATGCTCCGGTTTGAGTTCAACTTAACACCACAAAAGTAGAGAAGTATGGCATTAGGGTTTTCAACCCCCATCAAGCAATAAAAGGACAAAACCACAAAAGCAACCATGGACAGCCATCATCAGGTAAGACAAACAACATACAACTGTTTCCAGATGACAAGTGCAGTAGCACTGATGTGCTACCTTTCTGGATTTGTATCTGTGGTACACACATCGCAAGGCATACACAGTCACTTCTGACTGCAGATAGCAATCCATGATACTAAAATCACAACATTGCTTCTGTGTGCAGAAGCACAGGCCCCTGCAGCCACAAATATAAATCCATGATACCCAAATTATAAGAGTTATTTTGTCTGCTGAAGCACAGTCTCTTATGGGGCTTCTATAACTACAGATACTCATCCACACTGTAAGACATGCACACAGTTCTGTCTGCAGAAGTGCAGGACCTTTTAAAGGGCCTGAACTTTTGTAGCTGCAGGTGTAAGACATACACACTGACCTTAGACTGCAGAAGCACAGGCGTCATTAAATCCATGATACCAAACAGTACTTCTTTCTGCAGAAGTGCAATCTTTTTTCCAGCAATCTTTTTCTCTAGCAGGGGCTGTGCAGTAAAGCTATCATCACTGTCCCTGCCTCCCCAAACCTATGCCCACCACACTGACACATCAAAGTTCCCCTGTGGATTCCTCCCATAGAATGGCCAGTGAGGGAAGGGTCATCCTCCCCGCTGAAGCTAATAATCTAGATTCAGGTGGTTGGCTAGTGGCACAGGCCAAGAGAAGACAGGCAGGGATTCATTAGCCCACACAGCCCCAGTTGTTCCATTTTCTGGAGTCCCCCCCCCCCCATGAGACTGGCAGTGGCATGTGTTATGTGGAGGCACACATGCACCACACCAGACCAGCAGCCCATCCACATTACATGCTGCCCCAGCCTGCACGACCAGCAGTTCTCCACCTGGCTGACAGAGCCTCCCCCAGGAGAGGAAAGCAGTTCTTTTGGACACTCATCCATCTCCCCAGGCCTATCCCCAGTGACCTGATTCCGCTCCCAAACCCAGGTCGCCTGCTTGACAGGCACTAGCAATGGACCACTTGGCCAGCATGTTTTAACTAAATCTGAGCTTTCAAAAGTAACATTTTACTTTTTCAAGTAAAGTGCTACCCCTAAATAAAACTGCTACCCCTTGGACATTTTCTAGATCCATGGCTGAAACCGTGATAACCACATTATAACAGTACGTCTTTCTGCATGGGGCCTGCACTTCTGCAGCAACAGGTACTCATGCACACTGTATTACATACACACACAGGTGTGGCTGCTTATGCAGCCACAGTTTCAAAACCATGAAGGAAGTGCTACTGTGTTTATGTAATTTGGAAACAGCTGGATGTTGTTTGTCATAGTTGATGACAGTTGTCTGTTGTTTCTTGTGTGGTCTGGTCTTCTTGCTGCTTGGGATGGGAACTTAGGGTCAGAAACTCTAACACCACATTTCCCTACTTTTGTGGCATTAAGTTGAACCTTAACTGCTGCAGTGACACAGTTTTTTGCAAATAATTTTCTTTACTTTTTGAGACAGTGAAATAGTATCCTCATTAACGCAATTCCATTTTCCCCTGAGCTTCCTTCTGCTCTCCGCCTGCTTGCTAAGTGAAGGAGATGAAGCAAAGCCTAGATATGTGGTGGGTCAGTCTGGTACTTGGTACCCTGCTGAGGTAGTCCTTTTCATAACTGCCTGCTGTTGCAACTGTCTTCTCCCCACAAAGTGAAATTGAGCTTTTGTGGGGTGCCATAGGAGTGGCTGCTGCACGGCTCAGATCACACTGGCTGAGGCAAAAGTGAGGTCTCTCTCCCTTTCTTCCTGAGCTTCACTGCCCTTTTCCCTTCTAGATGCTCGGTATTCCCAGTAAAAGGTTAACTGAAACATTAAATTACAAGCTAGGTCTCGTCTACCATTACCCTGAGGCCTTGGGCCAGGTCTGTGCTTCAGCAGGCCTGTTGACTAATGAGCAATTTGTAACTCTTTTTTTCCCTGGAGTCTTCCTGGTTCTGAGCAGTACATCAGTATCTGTTTAAAAAATATTTTAATTAATCTTTCAAGCAATTTGAATTTTGCAACTTATAGCTGAACTGATGGATTTATTGTTTTCTTCCCTGATTTTTGGAGCTGTGCCACCTTTTGCCTGTCTCCTTGGTTTGTTTGGTGTCTCCTTTGTAGACAGAATCTCGGCTGTAAGGAAGACCGCAGACTCACTGCTGGCACTCAAGCTGTCAGCATGTCTCTATCTGCAGCTGCAGCAGAGAGGAAAGTTCCACTGTCCTCACACAGAGAATGTGGTTCCCAAACAACTCCTCTCATTAAACTGGGTACCCAGGATTTTGGGGTCCCCAGGAAAGATATTTCTGGCCATAATTAAAAAAAATAAATATCAGAATAGAACTAAATGGGTTGGGTCCCCAGCTAAGATGGTCACGTAACACAATCTCTCCAATCCTCAGGCCACAAACCTAAAAATAGCCTTATTATTTAAAATTATTTTTTGGCTGGTTTTGCAATAGAATTCTTTTGCCTTTGTTCTGACTGAATGAAATCTTGGGAAAAACATGGGATTCAAACTGGTTTTCCTGTCAGATTCAGCATGAAAAATCCCTTTTGCACCAGGGCAGAGATAGCAGACATGGCAGTGGCTCTGTCCAGAAGAAACCTGGGGGCTATTCAGGCAATGTATACTAGAATTCTCAAGGAGGTAACTACTTTCAAGTCTGTGATATCTAAACTTGAAACCCAAAGGTCCAATCTTAATATAAGGGGTTTTGATAATGAAAATACCCTTAGAACCCTGGACAGACAGGCAGATGATCGAGATACTGAAATTAATATAGGGTATATGGCCTAATGAATGGTGTCAGGAGAAGGGGCATCATTTTTTAAGGGACTGGGGGGACTTTTGAGATAGGAATCTTTTAGGTGGGCTAGACCCCGTTTAATGAAGGAAGGGACCAGTGCACTGGAGCAAAAGTTTGACATCTTTCTCAGATGCTTAAACTAACTGCGAAGGAGACAAGCACTGGGGGACCCATATTAACTGACACAGGGAGAGGGATCCTAGCTAGTCCTTCCCCTTACCTGGGGACTAACAGCACTCAGGCTCAGACTGATAGACTGACAGTAGGTATGCACACTAAGGATCGTGCAAACCAAACAGGCCTAGGAAAGAATAAGTGAGAAGTTCAGTTGAAGAACAAGAAAGGCTCATTAGATAGCTGGAAAGGGGTTTGTATTAATGCCAGGAGTCTAGGCAATAAAACTGGTAAACTGCTGTCAATGATGGCAGAATCCAAGCTAGATATTGTGGCCACAACTTGGATTACGGATAAGAATGACTGGCACCTAACTGTGCCTGGATACATACTACTGAGACAGGACAGGGGAGTAGGAAATGGGGACGGTGTTGTCATCTATGTCAGAGAAGGTATTGAGGTATTGGAGGATGGGAAAATTAGGTGCAACTCAGGGAAGACAGAGTCTCTGTGGGTTCAACTCACAGGGGAATCTGGGAAAAGGCTATGCCTTAGGGTATACTATAGACCTCCAGGCCAAGGAGAGGTAGAGGATAGAAAGCTCAGTGAAGAAATTAGAAGGAGAACAGCAAAGGGAGATGCTGTGATAGTGGGGGACTTTAACTTACAGGACGTACACTGGGACATTCTGGTGGCCAGAAGCAAAGAAAGACAAGCTTTGCTTGATGTCTTTCATGACTGCCTACTAGTGTAACTTGTAAGGGAACCCACAAGGCAGGACACTGTCCTATATGAATACAAATTCAGTTAAACTAGTAGTAGTTGGGAAGCTGCTCACAAACAGTGACAACAGTTTGTTTGATCTGAAGTTGCCCTCAAGCCTGAGAAAACGCACTTTAGTACAGTGGTCTGGGATTTTAGAAAGAAAGACTTCAACAAACTCAGAGAGATGGTTCAAGATAAATTAAAGGGGGAGAACGAGGGGGCAAGGGTTGAGGAAAGATGGAGGATAATTAAAGAGGCCATTCTTGAAGCTTCACAGATTTGCCTGAGGAAAGTAACCAAAATAAATAAATTCAAGAAGCCACTTTGGTTTTCAGCAAAGGTCAGGGAAGTAGTAAAGGCCAACAGGATGGCCTTCTACAAATACAAAAAGAGGCAGAGGGAGGCAGAAAGAGAAGAATACCTCCAGAAGACCAGGGAGGGAAAGACGGTGATAAGGGAAACAAAGGCAGACACAGAGCTATGACTAGCTGAGAGGGTCAAGCACGAAAAAGCATTATTTCTGCTATATAAGTGAAAAAAAGGAGGAGAGGTGGGGGAGTAGTTAGACTGAGGGATGGGAGCCATGTGATAGAGGATGATGAGAAAAGGTTACAGTCCTAAATGACTACTTTTGCTCCATTTTTACCAGGGATGCTAGCAGTTCCCTACCTGAGAGTGGCATTAAAGCAGCTGTGAAAGGGATCCAGGAGATGAGGAGGCAAACATTTACTGGGGATAAAGTATGAAAGAGATTAGCAGCCATCAAGACAGGCAAGGCCCTGAACCCAGGTGGGATCCATCCATGGGTACTCAAGGAGCTGGCAAATGAATTGGCTGAACCTCTGGTATACCTTTTCAATAACTCTCTTCAAACAGAGGTTGTCTCAGGAGACTGGAGGGTGGCCCATGGGGGGGCAGGAAACAAGCAGGTGACTACAGACCCATCAGTCTCACCTCTATTGTGAGAAAGCTGATGAGTCACTAATCAAGGAAGACCTTATGGACTATCTAGAGGGTAATGGTCTCCAGGGTAGTAAACAGCATGGTTTTGTGTCAGCAAGATCGTGTCAGGCAAACGTAATAGTGTTTTTTGATTGGGTTACAAAGAAATTGGTAAAGACCATGCCATGGGTTTGCTGTATTTTGATGTCAGCAAGGCTTTCAACTCTGTCCCTCACAGACACTTGGTGAAGAAGCAGGCAGACCTTGGGGTGGCTAGGGATATAGTCCGATGGGTGGAGAATTGGCTAAAAGAAAGATGGCAGCAGGTAGTGGTAAATGGTATCAAACTGGAAGAGAGGGAGGTCACAAGTGGCGTACTTCAGGTGTCTGTACTGGATCCAGTCCTTTTTAACATACTCATTGGTGACACTGGAGAAGGGATCTGGGGTGGGCTAGGTCTCTTTGCAGATGACACAAAGCTCTGTGGAAGAGTGGATAGGGCTGAAGCAATTAGAGAGCTACAAGAGGACCTACAAAGGCTAGGGAGATGATCGAAGATCAGGCAGTTGAATGTCCAATGCCAAAAACTGCAAGGTAATGTACCTAGGGAAAAAGAACCCCAGGACAGAATGCTGGACAAGTGGGGTACAAATCAGAACTACGGCAGAGGAATGTGACCTCAGAGTCAGTATTAGTGACACATTTAAATAGGCTAGCCAATGTGACGGGGCTTGCAGTAAGACTAATCAGATGCTGGGATGTATAGGGAGGGTATTGACAGTAGAATGAAGGAGGTGATACTCCCCTCTACAGATCCCTGGTGAGACCACATCTAGAGTACTGTGTCCGGTTTTGGAGCCCTCACCTTAAAAAAGACAAGGATAGGCTGGAGGCAGTACAGTATAGGTTAACAAAGATAATTCAGGGTCAGCAGGGGAAGTCCTATGAGGAATGACTTAGGGTGCTGAATATGTATTTATTGGAGACTGGGGTGGGGGATATGATAGAGACATTCAAACTCCTAAAAGGAACGGACAAGGTGGACTCCAGGAACTGTTTATAAGTGTAGTCCTTGCTATTTGTCAAGGGGCTCCTGATGTTACAAAGGGAGAAGGGGGGCCTACTCATAGAGACCCAGACCAGAACATTAAACTACCATGGAGAATACAATGGTGTTGTCTTATCACGGCCTGTGTCCTACTGCAGCATAATGGAAACCACTACCCCTTGCCACTCCTCTGGATATTGCTTGATGGAATTGGAGTCCTTCTCTTTTCTCTTTCTTCTTTGGAATCTCCCACTGGGGTCCCAGCCCAGGAAGCACCAAACATCATAGAGGCTACAAACTTTAAACTCCCCTCCAAAGAAATCTAGTTAGAAATTCATTAAATTCTCTGGAATTCATCTAGTAATTTTTTAAAACACTCTCACGCACTCAGGAAAAAGCAACAAACCAATTTATTACACTTCATGTCCCAATGATTTCTGCCAGGACCCAGGGGTTCTCATTGCGTGCTTAAAACTTATCAGCATCCAGCTCCATGGAGCACTAACTATTTAAAGAACCGGGGCATAAGACTGAGAGAACAGATGTACTGGGCAGCATTCCACTCCAGGCAGCTGATGAAACCTCAGAAATTGCTATTACCCAAGACCTCCGTCAGACCTTTTCTGGACCATAGATCCCAACCTACCCTCTGGCACTGGTAAGTTGATCTCTGATTTTACTTGTTCTTTACCATGTTTCTCTGATCAGTCTTCCACCCATTGGAGAATCAAACTACTTCTCCCACCTGGTCCTGAACCAAGGGACGCAGGAATTTTCCTTCCCTGACCAGTCCTTTCAAATCCTTAAGGATGCCAGAATCCCCTTAAACAATGGCTGAAGTCACACCCAGTCTCCTGTCCACATACAGAATGGGGGGGCCCTCAAATTACTTCTGGCCTGTGTCCCCACACATCTTTCATCCTGTGCTTGCTTTAAGCTACCTGGTCCGGAGGGCTTAACAAGGCCTGTCCCAAAATGACCTGTGGCCTGCCCGAACAGCTTGTGATCAGTGCCCCAAGGCATGCCCCTCCAAGCAGGACCCATAGTAGGTGAGAAGCCTCCATTACCCCCTTGAACAAGCCTGGACCACCCTGCCACACCGGGAACTGGGAGGGGGGCTGCCACCACCCCTCTCCTGGAGGAATGCTGCCACGATATCTCCAGCCCTGGCAGTCCAGGCCTACCTCCCATGGGCCTGGGACCCCACCAAGCTACCTCCTAGGAGACTCTCACCACCCCTTTCTCCCTGAAGCCCTATCTGCCCCACATGACGCTAGCAGGCTAACTAATGCCCTTCCCCTGCACCTCCCATTACCGGTGCCATGTTGCCTTGTTCCCAGCACTACCTTGGACTCACTGGGGGGGTCCTCCCCAGAATACGGCCCCAAACCTGGACACCGATGAGCTCCTTCATGCCTGCCTGTCCTATCACTATCATCACCCAACTAGCCTCCTCTCTCCCCCCAGGCTATCCGCACTCCAAGCTTTTAAGTGCTAAAGGAGCCTGCCCCTAGTGGCAGTCTCACAGTATAGCCCAAAAATGCCTTCCCCAAAGACCTACAAAACCCATAAACTGGAGGGAAGGCACAAAAAGTGGAACCCCTAAGGGTGAACATAAGCCCCTCTCACAGAGGGGGCTTACATAAGGAACACCAGCTTGACAACAAGGGTCATGACTGGAAACTGACATGGGAAAGGTTCAGGAAGGATATGAGAAAGCATTACTTTATGGAAAGGGTGTTGAAACCATGAAACTGTCTGCTGGCTGAGGTGGTGGCAGCTGGAACTGAGGGTGGTTTCAAATGTGCTTGGAATAGAATGAAGGAGATAGTCAGCACTGGCAGGGACAAGGATGGAGAAGGAATAGTATAACTGCTGGGGAGGGGTAAGATCCCAACTGACACCAGGTCACTAGGTAATATAAAGACCCATGGGCAGACTGCAGGGACCATTGGTCTTTTTCTGCCATCATCTTCTATGTTTCTGTTTTCTATGTTTCTATGCAATTGCTCTGCTCTGAAACAAACTTGTCCTGGTGTGGGGCAAACTTGATGTTCTTGAGTGCAGAGGATGCAGAGACAATATAAAAATCATTGAGGTGCCAAATGGGAAAAATATGCCTTCTTTTATTCAACATCTGTTGGTGGAATTTCTTGGGCTGCAAAAATACACCGTGATGTCCAAAGGGCACACCATACCATTTCCCCATGACCGAAAGCAGGAGAAAAACCTCGACCACTGCTTGCCATTATTCTTAGATTTAATGGAAGGGGAAGGGGTAAAGCTGGAGATCAAGTACATCTGCAGTGTTACAGTAGGTAGAAAAAATGGGCAGACCAGGTTGACAAGCAGTCCTTATCTGCTGTCAAATTCGATGGTTCTATGTGATGTGAAGGAAATGCTTCTCCAGAAAACCAGGGATAAGGGACCGTTGATATGGCATGGATATCACATATCATTGTACCAGGACTTTTATGTTTCTGTAAACAGGAGACAAGCAGCTCTCACTCACTTAAGGCAGCAACTATAGAAAGCTGGAATCAAGTACAGGATGGCTTATCCTGCTGTTTTTAAAGTAGAATGTAATGGAGCGTCCCATGAGTTCCCTCAAGAAGCCGCTTCCTTTGCTGTGAAAGTATGCATTATCCAGACCCCATTCTCCTGAAACAGCAACTAAAGATGTCAATCCTTGAGCAGCTGGCAGAAAGGAACCCCAGGACATGGACACCCGCCCTTATTGCCCTGCTGCTTCCACCAGCACTGCCCCTCCTGATGAGGGGTAGTAATGAAAATCCAGGAATATGAAGAGTGTCACATCAAAGGGATAGCCACCCTTCAAGTATGCCAAGCAAAGTTATGGGCAGAAAGCCAGAGATGCTTAGAAACAGGACACTAGCTCCCTAGATGACTCCCCTGCAAAAGACCTCCACCTACAGCACTTGAAAGAAAAGTTGGCCACCATCCAGGCCAGTCAGCAAATAATGCGGGAACCAGAAATGCAGCACAGTCAATTCTGAGTCCCCGCTGGGGCAGACATACTGTATTGCAGCAAGCAGACCCCCCTGCCAGAACTTCACCCTGGACAACAATCTCAGCTGTCTCCCTCTCTATCTCTCTCTCTGTCTCATTAAGCAGTATTTCAGTGCTGAAAAGTTAGTGCTGACTTAATAGAATATACTTTTCCAAGTTGGCTTAGCTAACCTTACAAAATATTAATGTCTGACCTGTGTTTAGCTTGTATGTCTCCTCTATGAGCAATACAAGCTGATTAGAGAGTGGTAAGGGTATTTCATGTTATAACATGGGTTCCTAAAATATTGTCTTCTGATTCGTCCAAACAGGTCACCTGACCATGGATTAATGTCTGATATACCTGGCTACGGTTGCATGTTCACATGGCTTTATTTCACTGTTTCTTTAGGTAAAACTCTAACAAAACATTGCCCATGTTATAGGAGGATTAACCCACTCCAGGGTATGGGTTTACTGAGCATTAATCCACGCCTGGAGGGTTGAAATCACTCGGCTTCACCTCGTGATTCCAACCCCCCAGGTGTAGATTAATACTCAGTAAACCCATACCCTGTTGTGGGTTATTCCCTCCTTAATGTGTGATTTATTACAGTTCAGGTTCATGGTTTACAGTTTGGGGGGGTTCTGTTCAGTGATTCTGAATCTGAATATTGCCTGAGCTAAAATTCTAAATAGAATGTAGGACTAATGGCTGCTGCGTAAGACAGTCTGCCACTAGTCCCATGGCCATTCACCTTGCCATAGTTTAGCTCATCTCAAAGAGGTTTAGTAACTCAGTGAAGCAGAGAGCACAATCACGACTTCCCCCTGACAACTCAATTCAGGATTTAAATGGGGATGGAGGACCATAATCATACATCAGCAGCCCATAACTCCCTTCCCAAACACCAGCAAAGGATCATTTTCTAGTGGTGAACTTTACCTTCTTTCTTAGAGGAGCTCCCGTGGTGCCCATCTCCCTAAAGGCTCCACAGAAGGACTGTGTGGAATAACACAGAATTAAAAGGAAGAGCAGAGCTTGAGTCAGACACTACTTAGTAGTTGAACAGATTTGATCCCCGGATAGGCTGTCGTCTCCCCCTGGTGAGTTGCCACAGGTGAACCAGGGGGGTACCTGAAAGTGACTTAATCTAAAACAAATCTCTTCCACAGTCTGAACACCCAATATTGACAGCCGCGTTAGAAGAAGGGTAGAAATTATGAAAACCCTGTTGGAGTAGGCATGCCCTCAGTTCTCATCCTCAACAGTCCCTTTGGTATGGGTCTTAATTAATCAGGACCCTTAGACAATAGTGGTGAGTGAGAAACCCTTACCATTACAGTATGTTACTGTTAACTATAACTCCATGGGTAGTTCTCTTACTAAGTGGGCCATCACCAAGAGCTTAGAATCCAAGACTTTGGTGGTGTGCCATGATAGCTCTGTTAGAAACATACTTCCTATGCTTTGAATCTAACATCTGAGATTGGAGGGAATCCCTGCCCTACCAGTATATATCCAAGTCACATAAGTGTTCCCAACACCAATATTTTTCTTTATTTACAGAATCTGGCCCCGAGCTGTAATAAGCAGTCTGAATGTACCCCCTCACCTTAATATGCCCTTATACAGCACCCCTCCATACACACACAGTTATGGCACATATCCTGCTATCAGATAATGTGCACCCACATCCTGGGCCTCCCACCACATGCGCAGACCAGGCTGTCAGGTCAGGCAATGTGATCATAGGAGACTCCATGATTCGGGGAGTTGATACCTATCTCCAGCCAGGGGTAATGGTCAGATGTCTCCCAGGTACATCAGCGTGGAGAGACACTGACAGGATTGCTAAAATTGTTCAGGAAGCAGGAGAAAACATTGACGTCCTGGTACACATAGGGACTGATGATCTCTCCAGCTGGTCAGTTGTGGAGACCAAGGAACACCTGACCAGGCTGGTTGCAAACTATCATCCATTTCATCTGGCACCTCCTTCTCTGAGATCCTGCCAGTCTGGGAGAGGGGGCAGGTGGACAGAAGGTCAGAGAAGGGGAGATAGGGGAGCTAAACATGTGGCTCAAGGGCTGGTGCCAGGAAAAAGGACATACATTTGTAGGGAACTGGCAACAGTTTTGGGAGCAAAAGTACTTTAAATTTGATGGACTGCAGCTGACTAAGGAGGGAGTCAGTATATTATTGGGGCAGAAGTTTGATGTCTTTGCAAAATATTTAAACTAGCAAATGGGGAGAGGGGTGCAGCCCCCCATATGTCGAATGGGAAGAAGACCCCTCCCCCCTCAGCTAGTGGTCAAACAGGAGTTCAGCATGTTTTGTAGTTCATTGCATCAGCAGGTAAGGAAAAGGTCCGCTCCCATACTGAAGCACAGGGGAAATGCCAGACTCGCCCAGCAACCAACACACACCAACAGCCAATGGAAAATCATGTACACAAATGCTTGCAGTCTGGGAAACAAGATCCCAGACCTGCAGGAAATAATGATAGAGGCTAAACTAAACATAGTAGCCATTAGCGAGACATGGTTTACCAGTAACCACACTTGGGAAACTTCAGTACCTGGCTATGTACTGTTCAGAAAAGACGGAGGTGCAAAAAGGTGGTGTGGAGTGGCCCTTTATGTCAATGAAAATATCAAATCTACAGAAATTCAGAATACACATAAGGAGCCAGAAGAACTGTGAGTCACCCTGGAACAGGAAATGGGACAGTCAGATGAACTGGGGTTGTGTACAGGCCTCCAGACCAGGGGAGGACATAGACACATTACTGTTAAAAGATATACAAAACATGACAGCTAAAGGGGAGGTTCTGATAATGGGAGACTTCAACATGCCAGATACAGATTGATCAATACCAGCAGGAACATCTGCCAGAACTAGACACATGGTGGATTCCCTGCAGGGGGAAGGTCTCAAACAACTGGTACAACAACCCACAAGAGACAGGGCTATCCTAGATCTAGTACTGAGTAACAGGGAAAGGATCACAGATCTCCAGGTAGACGGTCACCTGGGGGCCAGTGACCATCATTTGGTATGGTTCAATTTTGCCACTAGAACTAAATCATCCCATTCTAAGGCAAAAATCTGGGACTTCAGAGGAGCGGACTTTGATAAGACGGTCAACAGAGTTAAGCTAGCCCTGGCAAAAAGAAACACAGGTGAGGGGGTACAGGCAAAGTATGCAAGCATTAAGGATGCAATACTTGAAGCAACATCCCATTGTGTTAGAGAGAAAAGGAAGTGCAAAAGAAGAAGGAAACCACTTGGGTTCTCAAAAACAATAGAAAAGGTCAGAGCCAAAAGGCTGGCCTTCAGGAAATATAGGGGAACGCAGCAGGATGAAGATAGGGAGGCATACCAAACTTCCCTAAGGGAAGCAGGGAAGGCAGTAAGGCAGGCAAAGGCCCAAACCGGAGAAACACTAGAACAAACAGTAAAAGAAGGTGACAAGACTTTCTATAGATACATTAGTGAAAGGAGAAAGTCCAGAGGGGGTATTGCTAAGATCAAAGAGGATAAGGGGGCATGTGAGGAGGAGGACCATGTAAAAGCATCTAGCCTAAATATATACTCCTGCTCAGTATTTACTGAAGAGAAGGTAGGGCAGGGCCCACAGCTCAACACCATGGACACATGGGGGAGGGAGGTGTGTACTAGTCCCTTCACAAAAGAAAGGGTCCTACAAGAGCTATTTAAGCTCAGGGTGGACAAGGCAATGGGACCTGATGGCATACATCCCAGGGTACTAAAGGAGGCAAGGGTAGAACTAGCAGAGCCATTATCAGAACTGTTTAGTGAGTCACGAAAGACCGTTAGGCCTATTCTGCTGGCATTTTAGTATATGTTAGTCTCTGAGCACAGGAGAGGTCCCAGAAGACTGGAGAAGGGCTCATGTGATCCCCGCTCCACAAGAGTGGTAGCAGGGAGGAGACAGGGAACTAAAGACCAGTCAGTCTTACCTCAGTAGTGGGCAAGATTATGGAGGCACTCTTTAAGGAAAGGATAGTGCAACACCTGGAATCCATAGGAGCACAGGATTCAAGACAGCATGGGTTTACAAAAGGAAGGTCCTGTCAAACTAATCTCATAGATTTATTTGACTGGGTAACCAGAGTGGTGGACCAAGGGAGAGCAGTTGATGTCACCTCCCTTAACTTCAGCAAAGCTTTCGATACTGTTCCACATAGAAGATTGATTAATAATCTGGGTAGGCTCAGGGTGGGTCAGAAGTTGGTCAGCTGGGAGGCAAACTGATTGACGGGCAGAAAAGAGAGAGTGGTGGTAAATGGTATACAGACAGAAGAGATGCAAGTCACAAGTGGGGTACCTCAGGGATTAGTCCTGGTACCAGTCCTCTTCAATATCTTCATCAATGACATTGCAGATGGACTGGAGTGTAAGGCTTGTCTTTTTGCAGATGACACCAAGAACTGCAACAGAGTAGATGATTCAGATGGGGTGGGTAGAATGAGAAGAGATCTGGATAAACTGGCAAAATGGTCGGAAGAGTGGCAACTGGAGTTTAACGCAAAGAAGTGCAAGATTATGCACATACGGAAGAGAAACCCTGATGCCACCTATAGGCTGGGAAGGGAGTTGCTGACAGTCACAAGGGAAGAAAGAGACTTGGGCATCATCATCACCGATGACCTGAAATCATCGAAGTAGACCACTAAAGCAGTAGGTAAGGCTAGGGGGATGCTGGGGTGTATTAGTAAGGGTATCACAAGTCAGAAAAGGGAGGTAATAATCCCTCTTTACAAGACACTGGTTAGGCCCCATCTGGTGTACTGCATGCAGTACTGGAGGCCTCACCTTCACAAGGACATTAACCAAATTGAGGCAGTCCAGAGAAGGGCAACCAAAACAGTGCAGGGACTGAATCAGAAAACACATGAGGACAGATAAACGGAGCTCAATATGTAAACCCAAGAGCAAAGGAGGGAGAGAGGTGGTATGATCAAAACATTCAAACACCTTAAGGGCATTAACAAGATGAAAGAGTCTAACATGTTTCAATATAAGAAAAATAGCAGGATAAGAGGACACAGCATGAGATTAGAGGGAGGCTGATTAAGGGGTAATGTGAGGAAGTTCTTTTTCATAGAAAGGTTTGTGGATGCATGGAATAGTATACCTCAGGAAGTGGTGGATATGAATACAGTGCAGGGCTTCAAACAGGCATGGGATAGGCATAAGGGAACAATACAGATGAGTAAGAATAGATAGGCCATTGACAGAGCAAAGGCTGATGGCACATTCATAGGGTAGAAAAAGAAATGAGCAGACTGCATGGGCTTTGCGGTCCTTATCTGCCGTCAACTTCTATGTTTCTATGTTTCTTCTAATCACCACCCTCAACATTTGCATCCTACTGAAAAAATTTACCCCCCTTCAAGGTTGGCTTGCTCAACACTCGCCTGACATCCTGGCCTTAACCAAAAGCTGCCTTTCCAAAGACACCCCTGACTTATCAGTGGCCCTAAATGGCTACTTCATTTTCCATGCTGACAAACAAGGTAAGAAAGGAGGTGGACATGCCCTCTACACAAAAAACTCCCTACAAGCCCTCCCTGTCTCTCTCCCACCTGCCACCCATGATACCCAAACTCTCACGGTCAAGCTGCTCCTTGGCAACCCCAGAAAAACTCTATATATCACGGTAGTCTACATTCTCCCCCACAATCAAAAACTTGCCTTCAAAACTGTCTTGTCCTGCATCTCCCAACTCCCTTCCAATAGCGAGGTGTTAGCCCTTGGTGACTTCAGTGTCAACTGTCTTTCCCTTTCTTCCACCCCCCTATAAGGACTCTATCCGGGCTGTTGATCTTACCCAGGTTGTCCAGTCCCCCACCAGACTCAACGTCAAAATGGGCACCTCTACACTACTTGACCTCATCCTCACCAACCGCCGACAAAATCTCTCCCAAGTCAGGGTACTCCCTGATGTTTTAAGTGACCACTCCCCTGTAACATGCTGGTGATCCAATAAACTCCCAGCTGCCCCATCTAAAATCTCCATCCAAAGATGACTGAAAAAAGGGTCCCTTTCCCGCCTCAAATCCTATCTCAGGTCCTGTGACTAGTTCCCTATTTATGCTGCCCTGTCTGTCGACGCCAACCTCTCTTATTTCATCTCCAACTTTAATTCCACTTGTGACATCTTTGCCCTTTTCTCCAAACAACTCACAACAAACAGAGTCACCCCATGGATCTCTCAGGTGCTGCTTGACCAAATGTGCCACAGGGACAATCTCTGATATAAAGCCCTGGGCTCGAAACTTCCCCTAGACAAGCAACGGTACAGAGAAGCCAAGAACAAATGCACCTGGGCCACCTGCCAGCTGAGGCCACTTACTATCAGCAAGCCCTCACTTCCACCTGGGGATCAGGGTGAAAATTGTGGAGCAATATCAAAGAACTTAGCAGTAAAGTAGCTTCCCTCTCCCCTGCACAACTATCTGTTAAGGGCTTCATCATCCAAGACCCTCTGGCCATCTCAGACACCCTAAATGCTGCTTTCTCTGACCTTAGCCATGTCCTTCTACCAGACTTTTTCAATCCTCCCCAAGGCTGCCCACCAGTCCCCCCCTGCCCTGGCCAACATCCCCCTTTTTTGGCTTTGGACCATCTCCCCTCAAGAGGCAAGAAGCTAGCTCTCTAAAGTCCTGGCCAAATCCTGCTACAGCAGAGACTCCCTTGACCTCAAAATCCTCTGCCTCACCCTGGAGAAAGTCCTCCCCTTGCTAACCAAAACACTAAATATGTCCCTCTGCCTCTGCCAATTCCTGACACCCTTGAAACGTGCTGTAATTACCCTTATCCTTAAAAGTGGGGACCGTGCATCCCCCAACAATTACTGACCCATCTCTATACTGCCCCATCTCTAAGGCACTCAAAAAAATTAATATTGGATCAGCTCACGGACCACTTGTCAAAGCACAACCTGCTGTGCCCAGAGCAGCAAGGCTTTCAAAGTGGCCACAGCACCTCAACAGCACTCCTAGAGTACATCTCCTTTATTCATAATGCTCTCTATCAGGGACACTTGGTTGGGTCGATCTACATAGACCTAACCAAGGCATTCAACACCGTCAATCACTTCACTCCCTGCTCCTCAACTACTTGCCCTCCTTAGGTCTCTCACATGAAACCACATCCTGCTTTAAAGATTATCTCTCTGGCAGAACTCAGCAGGTCAAAATCAACACCACAATCTCCTCCAGCCACCCTGTCCTCTTGGGGATACTGCAAGGCTCAATTCTTGGATGCCTTCTCTTTATCCTTTTCCTAAATTCCCTCCCTAAATCCTGCAGTGGTAAACTCTTGCTCCATGCAGATGATGTTGTTGTATTCTGGAGCCACGCACACCCTAATACCCTCCAACATGCCCTACAGGGCTTTTTTACAGAAGGGGAAACCTGGTTCACAGCCCATCAGCTAATCTTGAACTACAAGGAAACTAAGACCATGATCTATGCCCACCGCCAGAGCCCACAACATGATTTCCTGCTAAACACCATTTAGGAACCCCCTTAGAGCAGGTAATAACTTTCAAATATCTAGGAATTACCCTTGATACCTCTCTCACCTACCACGCTCACATCAAGCTCTTATCTGCTTCTGTCAGCTCCAGACTTAGTCTCCTCTATTGCCATAAGCATTGCCTTCCTCCTGATGATATCCACCTTGGGATAGTTATATATGGCACTGCTGACACTACTGCTTTACTCTGCATTTAAACAGCCCTCAACAAAGCCTATTGGCTTGTCATGGGATGTGATGGACTGATCCACACTTGTGACCTATACAAACTCACGCAGTGGCCAATCTTCGAGAGAAGACTTAAGCATCATACGTTCCTGCTTGCCAAGAAAATTTACCACAGGCAAGCCCCCTTCTGGACTTCACCCCCTTATCAAACCGCCCCCTTCCCACAGGGCCTCCAAGAGCTCAGCCAAAGCATCTCTCTCTAAGGTCCCTGCTGCAGGACCTCTCTGGGACAAAGATCCTTTCATTTATTGTGCTCCCCTCTGGCTGAATAGCCTCCTGGTCTCTAGCTCCCTGGAACCCAAGCTTGGCCTCTTTAAAACTAACTTAAAGAATCTGCTTCTTGATTCTGCTGCCTGTGACTGTTCTTAGCCCCTCCTCCATGCCCACCTCCCCTTGGGATGTTGACATTCCAGTCCACTGCCAGTCCTGGTCCCAGTACTGGATGCCTCTCTAAGCTACACAGCTTATGCTGAGTTCCTTCATCTCATAACTTTGTTATTTGCTCACTACTCTGTATTCAATGTGCTTACACAACTGGATAAGGTATATTATGATGCTTGTGTAACTTAATTTGATTATGGCTTTCTGCCTCTCTATCCATGGGATATACCACCCTGTAGGGGTACGACGCGAGGAACCCTAGGAGAGGGTTCCCCCCTACAGGTGCCAGAATTGAATGCGTTGGCTAAAGGTAGTTTAGGAAGAAGCTCAAAAAGAATATCCTAAGAAGTCGAGTTTTGAAGAGGCAAGGATGGAGAATGAATTCTGTGAAGAAGGGCTAACTTCCTGGAGAGAGGGGAAGCATGGCCACCATCCACCTCCATCCAACAGTGGAACCTAATGAACTAATGAGAATAAAGCACTGACTCTAACTAATATTATGACCATTGGCACGGAGGAGAGGAAAAAACCCCTAGTAGGAGGACACCTCTGTGGATCTAAGGCCTAGGTCGCCTTCCCTCCAGGCTGACGACGTTTTGATTTTGAAGACTTATATTAGTAGAGAGAATAGTTCCTAGATGAGGGATGTGAGTATGTAAGATTGTGATAGGATGGGGAAAACTCATGATAAGCATGGACAAAATGAGGAACGTACTGTAGCGGGGACCCGAGGAGGATACGCTGGAGTGGTCAATAGGAGATAGTATATCAGAGGAGAAAGGCTGGGATGGAGTAAAGCCATGTATGAGACTGAGGAGCGAGGGGTATCCAGATGTGCTCATGAGGAGATTCCAGATGTGCTGGTAAGGAGACTGATAATGTAGGCGGGCTTGATTGAGCAATGCAAATGAGCATATGCTGAGATTGAAGAGGCATATTTCGATTAAGCGATTAGACTCTGAACGATTAGACCTTGAGGTTGTAGTCGATGAGGTAGTATGGCATTCTATGATAGAGATGTTCGAGTTAATGATGTAAGGATAGAAGCCCTGAGGTAATGCTGAATGAATGGATTTATGAACTCGATATGACTGGGGTTATGAACTCGATATGTGCGGCAGGATGGCTGCGGTTGAAAGATGGCATGGGAGTTATGGTAGGTACGCTGGAAAGAAATACTGAGTTATATGATGGAATGATTAGACTCTGCATGATTAGATCCTGAGGTAATATGGAATAGGATTGTAGAAAAGTTTGGGTAAGCGATGTGATAGATAGGCCTGAGGTAACGCTGAGTGAATGATGACTGGAGGTATGAATTCAAGCTGCGTGAGGATGGCCATGGTTTGATAGGCGGCATAGGAGTTATAGTAGGTATGCCCAAAAGAATGTCGAAGAACGGCAATGAATGGAGGAATCCTGGATAGCCAGTACAGAATTGGGGAAGGAGGAGAAAGGAAGGAACATGGAATGAATCCGGACACGGAGTACATAATCATGAAACAGATGAGGTATGATGCTGGATGGAAGCCATGGAGGCAGGTACATGAAAGCAAGGTAGGAAAGGACAAGGATATAGGGAGGCCAACGGGTAGCATGGGACCCAGCTCAAAAGAATTGTCGAAGGCAGGCCTTTGAAATGATCCTGTACGAAGGAAATAAATGAAGTAGGCTCCTCAGAAGGAGGTGAACTCCGAGGTCAAGAGGGGAGGTCTGGAACCAGAGGTGAGAGTTCAAGCAATGGAAGAGCAAAACAGGACGAGGTATGATAAGGACTGAGCAGAATTGAATGATGGATAATAAACAGCTGCAGGAAAGGACGAAGGATGGAATGACCTAGGAGAGCTTGATAGGGTGACGTGATGAAGTAGAGGCCTGGAAAGGAAGTAGAGATTGAAAAGAAACTTGAACAGGGGACTAGAAAGATGGTGAAGAGCCAGCGGCCAGCCCCAAGCAAGGGTGACGGACGGGGAGGCATGACTGAGCGGAGATAGAGGAGGAGGGAGGCTATGTGCGAAGTGAATCCTGGACCGCTGACTATGTTACAAGGCCACAAGCGGGCAATGGGAGGACCGAACGATGGGTAGACAGGAGTGAAGTGAAGGCTTGAGCGAGCGATGGGAGAACAGCAGGACATGACGGAATGTGGAGAGGAACTGCGAACATAGCAAATTAGCAGAGATTAGCGGTCAAAGTGTCTGCGAATGGTAGGCAAAATGCAGTGGAGTTGCAGCAGGCATAGGTGAACCATGAATCACCATCAACAGTACAGGTAGTGCAGTGTGATGGAGCTGGACTGAGTGAGGTGGCGGCAAGCTGTAGAAAGAACGAGTGCACCATGCCTCAGGAGACAAATTCAACTAAACGATCGGGTACAGAGGAAAATATATATTTTTTTATTTTGAGGACTCATGTCAGTAAAGAGAATGATTTGGGATGAGAGAAGAGAATGGTTCATGGATGAGAAATATAGGTAGGAAGGATAGCAAACTGGAAATGGAAATTTGATAGGAACATAGATGAAATGAGGAACAGGAGGTAACTGGGGACCTAAGGAGGGTGTGCTAGTAGTCCAACGAGAGATGGTATATAGGAGCAAGGATGGAACTCGATTGCGCGTGCAAATGAGTAGAAACTGAGGTTGAATAGGCATGTTTGATTATACGATGGAAATGGTTAGACTCTGCAATGATTAACTCCTGAGGTAATATGGAATTCAGGAGATTTGGGATGTGGTAGATCAGAGGAGTGGAGATGGGAGCTTGATTATGCGGTAAATGAGTGGAAACTGGGGTTAAAAGGCAAGATTAAGTGTACGATGGAAATAATGGGACTCAGCATGATTAGATCTAGAGGTAGTGTGGAATTCGATGATAGGAGAGTTCGAGTGAGCGATGTGAATGGATGAACCTTGAATGAATACTGAGGGAATGATGACTGGATGTATGAACTCGATGTGACTGAAGTTATGAAGTTGATACGTGTGGCATGATGGCATCGGTTGATAGGTGGCGTAGGAGGTACAGGAGAACGCAAAGAAATATCGATGAGCCATGGTGGGGAATCCCAAAAGAGCTGGTGCTGGGGAGATGGACTTGAAAGAACTCGAACAAAGGTAGCATGCAAAGAGCAGAGCAATGCTAATGATGATGCTCCTCGAATGGGAGGGCAGACTTCAAGGCCAAAAGGAGTGCCAGGAAACAGGGGAACGCAAACCAGAGGAGAAGCTGAGGACTCGATCTAGGGGAGTCCAAGGGAAAGAGGTACAATGCGGAGGGAAGCCAGGAGCGAAAAGAATCAACGATGATCAGGATAAGAAGAAGCACTAGGCTGAGGAAGGTAGCAAAAACGGAAGAGATACGATGAGGGAGCGATGCCGTGGAGGCAGGTACCGGAGGATGAGGTATGGAAGGACAAAGGACGGTATAGAGGTCGATAGGGCAGAATAGGACCCAGCTAGTACAGAAGGAGAACTACGCGAGGGAACTGGGATTAGGCAGCATAAGATCGTATGAGAGGCGGCAGTAGTGGGGACCAGATGAGGGACAGGCGGCCAGATTTGATGGAAGGCCAGAGAGTCGCCATGGAAGGCTGAACAGTGCGAATGGCAGAGCAAGCGAATGGAGAAACCGTGGCACCATGAGAAATAGAAGCCATGACCAGAGGGAATCCTTGACGACGGAAGATGGATGGAATCAGAAACCTGATACGTGCGGCATAAGGGCCATGGGTCCATGAGGTAGGCATGTGAGTAACAATAGGTGTGTCCAAAAGAAATATCAATTGCGGGCTGGACGAAGGCAGCCGAGGCTGATGGCATGAAATGGAGAACCTTCTGAGAGGCCAGGGCAGCCAAAGAGGAACAGAGGGAAGGAACTGGCAGGCAGAGGGACGGCGAAGAGAGAAACTGCGGCATGATGGCAGATAGTTACTGAACGGAAATACCAACGTATGAAGTGTCATCATCGGTTTAAGTAGACTGAAGAGAATACTGAGGGTCATGTACAGTACAAGGAACAAGAACTAAATAATAAACACTAAGAAGAAGCATTGGGAAAGAGACTGCTGCAGGCAGAGGGAGAAAGCAGTTAGAAA
Organism: Neoceratodus forsteri; assembly: GCA_016271365.2. Taxonomy (NCBI): domain Eukaryota; kingdom Metazoa; phylum Chordata; order Ceratodontiformes; family Ceratodontidae; genus Neoceratodus; species Neoceratodus forsteri. Next base: position 1,393,577,190 of record CM028129.1, on the reverse strand, counting down.
TCCTGATGTGGGTGTGGGATAGAAGTACAAGATGTACATACCGCTGAAAGTTATCAGTGCTGGAGGAAGAAAGGAATGGGCGGATCGCTCTTGAGATGGGTTCCATGTCATTCAAACCCATAACAGCCAGTGTGAACAGGAAAATGGATCCTCACTAAATGAATCAGGGGCAAATTCCCTGAGTGGATAGCTTAGGATGGGCAAGGTAGGACAGCATCATGAGAAGTACAACAGGAAGAGGCTCTGAACAAGGAAGGCAGCAAGAGCCTCGATGAATGAAAAAGCTATGGGAGGCGAGGATTGTCAAAGGCGGTCCTGAAATGGAGCAGAAGCTGCAGCGGAGGCGGAGACACAGCCCGGAGGGAAGGAGCAAGTAGGAAACGTCAGATGGCAGAAGCAGATCAAACATGGGCAAATCGCCACCCACGGACAGAAGGAGAAACCACCCATGAACAAATGAGTTACAGTATATCCGTCAGTCGGTGGAGAGAGTGGGGGATCTGATCCAGTGATAGGGAGGGCAGAAGCAGACTTCTAGTAGAGGTGAATGGTGAGCAACAAAATAAATCTAGGTGGAGAAAGCACCAGCGCAGCCTAATAGCATGGGTTAAGAGAGCTGAGTAGAGCCAGGGGCCAAAGCACTGCCGGGAGACGGAAAGAACAGAAAAGCACTGCTGAGCAGCAGGGGAAATTAACGAAAGGGAGCCGAATATCCAATAAGATGGTAGCGAGCGATCTGAGGAGGTCACATGAGAGGAAGGAGATGGCAGGATTATACCGACCCACAGTTCGAGCATGAGTGAGTGTCAGAATGCTGCATGGAGCTGATGTAGCTGGAGCAACCGCACGGTGGGGGAGTATGAGGCAGTGAGCGATGAAACCAAAGAACTATGAGAAAAGGCAGTAGGAATAAACAGGAGTCCAGAATGAGAGAGTTGAAAACGATCATGTCCCCCACTGCAACAGCAGCTCCCAGAATCGGAAGCACCACCAGAGAAAAAGGGAGAATGCAAAACACCACGAAGGAAAGCAACATCTCAACCGGACGACTGCGAGAAGTGGCAGGGGGAACAGCTGGTAAGCGGAGTGCACAGAGGAGCAAAGGGATGGGACAGGGAGGAGGAGTGGCCCAGAGGAGCAAGCAGGCAGAAAGTGTGACAAAGGGAGATGGGAGGGAGTACGGCAGGAACAGACAAAGGGGCCGCAAACCGGCGGGATGGGGGGAGAGGAGAGGTGACCAAATGCAGGGCAATGCAGCAGGACCGAGAAGAGATGCACAGAGGCACCAAGAAAGGAAACGAGCAGCAGCCCATAAGGAGAGGGGAGTGAGGGAGGAGGGTAGGAGACCAGAGCTGGGCAAGAGAAGGACGTCCAACTGATCAATGGGGCAGATAGTGAGGAGGTGAGCAACGAGGAATGACAGAGAGCAGAAACAGCTGACTTAGCCTCCGGCTGCAATGAAAAAAATCCTGAGGAGGCCCAGGATGTTGAGAACTTTTAAGCTCGATGGGGGAGTGACGCTGTTGCTCCACCCATTGAACCTCGGGCTTAAAGCCCTCCCATTATGTATTATTGAACATGTATCAGCAGAAGCTGGGTTACTTGACCCTTGAATTTGTGCTGTCATGTATGACCTCACTATACTGTACTGTCACTGTTATGAAACTTCTGTACTAAGATGTGGAACCCTGCAATGGAATCTAATATTGAATATGTTTAATACTGATTATGTTTTATTGACGCTGGGTTACCTGACCCTGGAGTTGTGCGCTCATGTATGTTCACACTGTATTGCACTGTTCACTGTATTGCACAATTCACAATGTTTTTAACCTCTGTACCAAGACATGGAGTCTTTATAATGGAGTCTATGACTCAAAGGGTTGTAATTCCGATTGTGATAATAAATAAATAAATAAATAAATAAAAACATAGGGGCAGTGCTGGTGAGGTCGGGGATTCTCATCCTCCCCTCAGCAAAATGGCTGGAGGATAACTGTAGCTGTAGGACATTACTTTGGTAGTATGGGAGTGTTAAATGAACTACCATTGCACCAATGATTGGTGCAGTTAGTTAGACAATCAGCACAGTCACATACGGGACAGCTACAGGATGGTCCCTACCATACCACAGGTGTGACGTCACCAGTATGTACTGTCATTGAGAGTGCTGGCCTTAATTGCATGCCTATTCTCTGTAAAAACCTTGCTAACCACATCTTCATTCACTTCTTAAATCCTAAACTGTGTCTCCCAGCTACTGAAGGTATCACAGGAGGTTACTCTCAAGGGGACCAAGATAAACAGAGAATACCACCCCAAGTGACTCACCTTGGTAAAGGAGTGCTGTTACTTTCCTGTGTTGGTAATGTCTCTGCTGGTAGTAGCTACATTAGCTAGCAACCCATTCAGGACAAAACACTGCCATAGCAAGGTAGGAATGCTCCCAGCAATCCCCGAATGATGTGGTGAGACCACTCTCACTTGACAAGCACAGGATGGGAATACAGCAGCTACATTGGTAGTGCGCTGTCCTGTGCAATATGGGACTCCTAAAATCCCTCCATGCAAGGCTCAATCTTGTCAGCATCCCTTCAGATTAACCACACAGTGCTGGACTATAAAGCCTCTGGGGAAGGTTCGAAATCCTTACCTACACATCAGCGACAGAGTTCAATTTCCCACTCAGTATAGTGGGAGGTAGATCCACTCTAGCATGGATTACCAATGGTATGAAGGATATCTAATGATGCCAGGTGGGGTTGGAAGGTTCAGGGGTGCTGTGGGGATGAGACCCTGGGATGGGCCGGCACACTCCTTGAAAGGTTAAGTGACAGTAGGTTGTCTATGATGAGATTCAACATGGTGTAGCAGCAATAGGTGAGCCATGCCCCCACCACTGTCCCCCACTGACACCACATGCTGTGTAGCATTCATTCTACCTGACTAAACTCAGCAAAAAGATGGAACTCAGACTAGGTCAGAAGCCCCCACAGGGAAACTTTGTTTTACACTCTTGGTTTGCCCTAGGATGCCACTGCGGCTCATGCAGCTAGCTCAGCAAACTAACAAAGTGTCACTCTGCAATTGATACAGCAGAGGAACATAACGCAAGGGAAGGAGCACAGTATGGAGGTGATGGGCAGGGGTGGTGCCTTAAGAAGTAGTCCATCACAACTCTACGCAGAATTTTCTAGGCCCCACTGGATATAGCTTATCTCCCCACCCCAGCTGCAGTCTGTCACATGACTGACGACCCACTTGGATGGGCAAGGGGTAGGGATGACTGATACAACCAATGGGGGGCCCTTGGTGGTCAGTAAGGAAGAGAGAGATACCTCACACACCCCTCTTTAGGCAGAATCTCTGTCAGCCACCATGGGTAGCTGTTAGCCCTACACTGAGGCAAGCCCCTCCTTCCTAACACATACCATCGACATTCCCTCATCATGGTTCTCTAGCATACTCACATCCCTAGTAGTCTCCTGGCCCATGCCACTCTGGGTATCCCCCCATCTCCTTTTCTGGCAGACTTAGGAGGTGCTGATGTCCTTATCCCTCAGCCTTGGTACTTTTTGCTTAGTTTTGGGGCACAGATAAGAGACTTTCCTCCACTACAGAACTATCAACCTCATTTACCTTTAGACCAGGTGGTGTACTCCCTACACCCCAATCACACAGACTCTGTTAAATCACCTCCCAAGTCTGAAGGAAACCTGATGAGAGAATGCTTGGTCAGCAGCTCGTTAGAACCAGCGGCAGCCCTATAGGGAGACATAATGTGGCTCAATTGATAGCACATCTGCCTCTGGGTTAGAAGGTTGTGGGTTCTAGTCCCACACCAGGATTGGGCTCATACCTAAAGCCCTGGCACCTGAGTGCAGTATTAAGGGGGTGCTGTACTGTTGGGGTGTGCCATCCTTCAGATGAGATGTCAAACTAAGGTCCCTTTTACCCATCCTGGTGCTGTCCTGGTGTGTGTCCAGGTGATAGTAAAAGAACCCAAGGCACTCTTCGCAAAGAGTAGGGAACATTCCCGGTGCCCTGGCCAATATTCTCCTTCCCATAAAATTGGTTCATGCAATTGTCCAAGGCTGTGTGTGGGTGTTGATGTGTGATATGGCTGCCACTACACATTCAGTCACTTCACTACCAGTCTAGCATTGCTTGTAAAGTGCTTTGGGATACAATGTGTATGAAAAGCACTATATAAATGCTGATTCTTCTTCTTCCTGCTCCTGGGGATTAGGATATTGCTGATGGTATCCTACTAAGTTCTTTACTAATTTTAATAAGTGCCTACACTTGTACTGTCATGGATTTGTGAGACAAATGTTAGGTCTGTCTCTGTGTAATCTCTTTTGCATGCAGGTTTAATTGTATGGTATTGTATTGTTCACATACCTAGGAAACATCTTGCAAGGTTAAAAGATTTGTGCCAGATAAAGCAATTGGAATACACCAATGTCTCCCTTATCATCTATGATGCCCTGATATTAAGGGGTTACTTCCATAGGGTGGGGGTATTCCTAACCGTTACTAGGAGTCCAGGGGACCTTCTATCCTGCTGATACTCTGCCAGATATCATTATGTTCCCCTATTGGCACACCAGCACTGAGGCTTGGCTGTATGGCTAACATTTCCCAGAGCTCAAGACCAGATGTCCTTCGCTGTAACACATGTAATGTCAGGGGCCTCCACTCCCCAGCCAAACACACAGAGGTGCTAAATAACTTACAGAAGGCCAGCTCTGACATAGCCTTCATTCAGGATCTTCATTTGCTCCATGAGGAGAATCTCAAATTCAGGAGAGATTGGGTGGGACAAGTAGTGAGTGTCTCATTCTACTCAAAGGCTAGAGGGGTGGCTATCTTATTTCACAGGAAACTGCCTGTTCAAACTACGGCATGCAGGAGAGATGCGTACTGGCAAGGGTCCAAATATACAACCAAGTCCTCCTGTTGATGAAAATATGTGAACCCAATACTGATTCAGCTGAATTCTTTCCAGATGTAACCCAGAGGAGTTCCTCCATGCTCTCCCTGGGTGACATTTTGGTGGTGGGGGAGATTTCAGTGAAGCTTGGGACCCTTTCATAGATAAGCCCCAGCATTCTCCCTCCACTACAAACAAGGCACTTCTGTCATTACATCAGATAGCAGGGTAATTCCAGCTGACTGAATCCTGGAGATTCCATAACCCATCAGGCAGGGATTTCTTCTACCACTGCGCTCTACACAACAACAGTAGCAGCCTTGATTTTTTTTCCTGCTCCAAAATCAACATATGGCATTGTTTCAGGAGGTGCGTAGAGGACTCATAGTGGTCTCAGATCATGCATTTATTCTCATGACTCTAGCAGCTTGCAGGACGGCACCTAGTGGCCAGAGAGGGAAAACGGATTGCTTTCTTTTTGAAAGATAACTTCCAAAAGTGGCTAGCAGCAGAGACAGAAACATGCTTCCTCCTCAGTGACACAAGTGACATATCAAACGCAATGCTGCGGGATGCCTTTAAGGCCTACATCAGAGGTAAGATAATGTCATTTTCATCCCACACAAAAACAGATCGACATAAGGAAGTGGATGAGCTGAGAAATGTCTGAAAGGCAAAGAAACAGCTTTCAGTGCTTTCCTAGGGGAGCCTCCACAATCTCTATTGTGGAATATCCAGCAAATCCAATTCTGCATCAATGCGCTCACACATGGGGTGGCTCAGAGAGCAGTCCAGAGGTCAGCGCATAAGTATTGTGTATCTGGTGAGTGAGTCAGTCACTTACTGACATACAGAACATGAGTGTCACAGCCCAATCAGCACATTGGTAGCCTCAAATTAGCAGATGGCAAGGTCTCCTCCAAGCAAAGAGACATCAGTGAAGCCTTTCTAAAATTTTACTCCAGACTTTGTACATCCAAGATCACCCCACTACCTAGGACCATGGACCAGTACCTGGAGAAGGTTCATTTTCCCTGTCTCTCAGAGACACAATGGCAAAGACTTGAATGGCCCATTGACTCAGAAAATTGCCTTTGCAATATCGCCTCTGGCAAGAGGGAAGACATCTGGCTTGAATAGTCTCTCAGTGGAGTTCTACAAGAATTTCCAGGCACAAACTGGGCTTAGACTTCTCTATAACTACTCAGCTGCACTTGAGTTGGGAACTATACCACTGACAGTGCTGAATACCCTTATCGTTCTCTTATACAAGCCACATAAGGATGCTTAGCAAGTCAACAACTGGGCCAATATCCCTACTAAGTGTGGATGCTAAAATCCTGGCCAAGATCTTGGCAACCAGGCTTGAGCCCCTGATCCCAGTATTGGTGGACAAGCACCAAACCAGTTTTGTAAAAGAGAGCATGGTGATGGACAACATGAAAGTGGTCAATAATGCTATTGCAGAGGCATCTGCTCAGAAAGAACCAGCTCTTATGACGTTGGTGGACACAGAGAAAGCCTTTAACTCTGTAGAGTGGGAGTACCTCTATCACATCATGGACTGAATATCCATTGGCCCCTTTTTCACATCCCTAATTTGTTATATTCCAATCCAGTGGCCAGGGTACTAACGAATGGGGAGATCTCCAGGCAGTTTCAACTACAGTGAGGCATCAGGCAGGGCTGTTCCCTCTTCCTATATCTATCAGAGATGGAACCACTGTTGTGCAAGATCAGACAACATACACGGAATCCAAGTAGGCAAGACTCCTCTAAAATCCTTGACTTACACGGGTGATCTTCTTCTCCTCCTGTAAAACCAGACCATGACTATTCCTCTGATCCTGGACATGCTTTCTGACTTTCTTCAGCTATCAGGATTGAAAGTAAACTGGAGTAAGAAGGAGTGCTACCTCTAAACAAAGCCTGCACTCAACAAATGATTGCACCTTTTCCTCTGAAATGGGCCCTGCAACAGCTGCAATATCATGGCATGACACTCACCCTCAACTTGTATCAGATGGTTCACAAGAGCCTCCAAAAAACTACCTCAGATCTTGAACTGGATCTTAGTAGGTGGAAAAAGTTTCATTCGACATTTGGAGGCGAGGTTGCAGCCTTCAAGATTATGGCCTTTCCAAAATTCCTCTATTGCCTCAACTTTCTTCTATACATTCCAAATACCTGGTTCCACAGTCTGGAGAAGCTCTTCTTAATTACTTATGGGAGGGTAAGAGGTCCAGATTTAGCGCAAAGAACCTTTGCACTCCAGGTAGACAAGGAGGATGGGGCTACCGTGCCTGTGGCCTACCATCAGTCATCTTGGATATGCCAAAATCTGTACTGGCTTCTGCCAGAATCAGATCACACACTTTTGTGGGTACACCTAGAGCAGAATGGGTCCTCACTGCCCCCATGGAGTAAGCCAAGAATATGGCATGTATGGCAAGCCATGTCCTCTATGTATATCTTTGCCAGGTGAGACTGGAATGTATTGATCAAGAAGCAACCCTAGCAGGAGACTGCACAAGGTAAGTGGGAACTGTTATAGCTCAACCCTCATTTAAAGCTCAAGGGAAGGCCTCTCAATTGGATGTCCTGGAGTCTGAAGGGCACCATACTCTGCAGTAACTCCTCATTAAGGCAGTCTAACTACTTTTACACACAACGCCACATTCTTTGACCTCCTGAAAGCTTACTTCTGAAGATATCTATAGCTGTGACATGCATTATCTTACAGAATCATTGCCCAGCCTCCTCAGCATTGGGCAACCCTGATCTCCCATTTTAATGAAATGACTAGATTCCCAAAGAGGTTGAGTGGGAGAACTTATAGCTTCCTACTTTCACCTCACAATGCCACCCTAAAGAAACAAAGACTAGACTTGGAAGGAGAACCTGACATTACTTTTTTGAGAAAAGATGACAGAGTCTGCTTCAGAAATAGCAAAGAGCATTCCAGAATGTTCAGTACCAGCTCATTCAGATGAAAATCCTGGATAGGTGATACAGTATGCCAGTGGTTTTACATAAGCTGGGACTCCTGTCCACAAATATGTGCCAGAGGTACCTCCAGGCACCCTGTTGCACCACTGGCTTTAAAGCACAGGTACTAAACATTTCCATCCCCAAGAACAAGAAGTGGTGGACACTTGGAAACAATTTGTGTATCCCCACCTAGCTCAATGTTCCTATAAATGGCTCCTATCAGTGGTGCTGGAGGCAAAACACCAGCTACTCCCCAGGTGGCATACTAATACCACCCCCACTCTACAGGAATGGCTAAATGCAGCAGCAAAGCTGGCAGAATATGAAATGCTCTCCCACCCGAGAATAGACTCTGTCCACAGATACCATAAGGTTTAGACCCTATTCCCAAACTTTCTGAATAAGGACCACCCTCTTTGAAGGTTGAAGAATATAGCATCCCACCCTCAGGCAGGGGCTGAGTTAAAAGGACCAGAGTAAAGGTAGGGGATCCCTCAGCTCCCATATTGTTCCCTTACTTCCTATCATTTTCTCCTGGGAGCTGGTACACTCCCTCTCCACCTGCTCACCTCCACATCACTGGGCATGTTTGCTAATGTAGTATCTTTTTTCTTCTTAGAACCTGGAGTAATCCCTCTTAGCTTATAATAACATAAAACACCTTACTCAACCCTAACTATTCTGGTGCTACCACAACAGTAGATATCTATATCTGTATATATATGTGTATATGTGTGTGTGTATGTGTGTGTGTATTGCACAAAAAGGTGACATTGCAGAGGGTCTGGAGGGAAAGGTATGCCTCTTTGCAGATGATACAAAGATCTGTAACAGAGTTGATACACAAGGGGGGGGTAGAAAAGATGAGAAGGGACTTGGCTAGGTTGGAGGAATGGTCAGACATATGGCAACTTAGATTCAATGCAAAGAAGTGCAAAGTAATGCACCTGAGGAAACAAAACCCAGGAGAAGAGTACACAATAGCAGGGAGAGTACTAACAACAACAAAATGGAACAGGACTTGGGGTAGTCATATCAGATGATCTAAGGTGGGTAAGCAATGTGAGAAGTCAGTAAGGAGAGCCAGGGGATACTGGGATGCACAGGAAGGGGCATCTGAAGTAGAAAAAGGAAGTGGTTATCCCTCTGTACAGAAAGTTGGTGAGACCCCATCTAGTACTGTGTGCAGTTTTGGAGACCTCATCTACTAGGGACATAGACAGGATGGAAGCAGTCCAGAGGAGGGCAACTAAAATGGTGCAGGGTCTGCATCAGAAATCATATGAAGAGAGACTGAGAGAACTTAATATGTATACCATTGATGAAAGGAGGACAGGAGACATGATAGAAACGTTCAAGTACCTCAAGGGAATCAACAAAGTCCAGGAGGGTAGCATCTTTCAGAAAAAGAGATGTGTAAGAACATGGGGACACAATTTAAAGATAGAGGGGGGGCGGCTCAGGGGTAATGTGAGGAAATCTTTTTTCATGGAGAGAGTGGTGGATGCATGGAACTGCCTTCCTGGGGAGGTTGTTGGGGCTAAAACAGTGGGGGAATTCAAACATGCATGGGACAGACACAAGGCAATTGTAGTGGTGGGGTGGCAGGAAGTAGGCTGTTGGTTAACTAGAATCTGCAGCTTATCCAGTAGGTAGGGAAATGAGCAGACTGGGTGGGCCAAGTGGTCCTTATCTGCCGTCAAAGTCTATGTTTCTATGTTAAGCTACGTTACTGCAGACATTAAGGTTAAAGGATGCAAATTGTACAAAGTAAGGAAATAAAAATGTTAAGGTTAGCAGTCTCGGTAGTATTGATAAATCAGTGTTGTAGTGTTCCATGGGGTTCTAAACCCTAATGCCTGTACTCATCTCCCAAGCCCCTAGCTTCCTGCCTGAAGCACAAGGTACCACTCCAAGCACATATCTAATAGGCATATAGAGGATAATGCCTGAGTAACAGTGGTTAACCGCAATGTAATCGCCTCAAGCAGTTGCCAGGACAACCAAGTAAACTTCGAGAGCGTAGTTCAAGAGGTTTACAGTTGTCATGGCAACTGCAAGAGGTGATTACATCTGTGGTTGACCACTGTCAACTCAAATATTGTACTTTATAGTGTATGGAAAAACTAGCCACTGTGGGGGAAAAAAAAAATATTTTTCTTTCAATCTGCATTTGTTCTCCTGCTCGGCTATAAATGCCTCCTTCTTTGAATGTTGAGCAACTGAAGTGCTGAAATTTGCCATTGCGATCTATACTGCAGTGGGTCTGTAACTGTCTGAATGGAATATGTGTGTGTTTTGAATGAATGTCCAGGCAGCAGATCACCTTTCCTTTCCCAGAATTTCGACAGGTGGTGACATTCTATCCTGTAATCCCATCATTATGACATAGTTAAGCAAGGTTTACATCATACTGATGTCATAATGATAGGATTATCAGGTTATAAACTGATTGAAAACAGGGGTTAATAAACACTGTCCATACACTATATAGAGAATAATGGATAGGTAAGTGTGTTTTATGAATTTTTTTCACACACCTGGGTGTGTGATGAACATATAAACCTCTCGAGCTTGGCTCTTGAAGGTGTGTGAAATAAATCCATAACATCAAACTTACCTATCCTTTATTTTGTATAATTGCTGATGTGAAGGTTTGGTTTGTACTGTATTTCTACCAGCTTGAAAGAAAAAGAAGTTTTTTAGCTAGAGTGCAGTTTTATTTTTGAAGAAATTGAACTGTACATGAATAAAACACAGCTGAAAATACTGCAGTTGAAATACTTTTTGTGAAACAATGGAATGCAACAGTTTTAAAGTCTGTTTCTTTGGGGACTGTCATATCAACCGGTTTTCGGGTTATTATGAAGTGTCATATCAACCGGATTTCAGGTTATTATTGCCTTTGAAGCATAATAACCCAAAATATGGTTGATATACATTTTTAGCAATACAGTAATCTGGTTGATATTTATGGTCACCAGTAATTATAATACAAAAATATTAGTGTGGCACCTTTATACATTTAAAGTGCCTCTCACTGTGCTAGACCCAGTAGGTTCAGGGCAAATTGTATTTTTTGTGGATATTTTATACTGTGGCCTTACTGTAAATATCAGTACCTATTTATAAATTAGTAATTTCAATTTTCTTGATTTCAGTTTCTAGAGGCCACCAGTAGTTTGTTCTATTGGTGTGGCAATAATAGCAATGAAATGTCAGCACATTTCTGGGTGGAAATTAAGACAATAGATTCAAAGTGGAAAACATAGGAGCTGATCCTTTGAATTCTTCATGGTTCCAGAGTGTTACTGTGAATGATCCTCCAAACTACTTTGCCTGAAAAAGGGGTTTACAAGGGCATCCTGAACATTTCTCTCAATAGAGAAATATGTCTTGCCACATGTGGCCAACAGAACCAGTCATAACTTTGCAGGCTCTGTGTAAAACAAGAGATCATGTATAATGAAGCATGAAAGTAAGATCATAAATAACTTTCTCTGCACGGGGCCCTTCAGGCCCTGTGCAAAGCATTGGATCAAGTTTAATTTTGTGGGGGCTGGGGAAAGGGGTGGGCATTAGGGCTGAGAACCACTAAGGAATATCACACCACCAATTCACCAGTACTCATGAGACTACAGACCCAAATGTTTTCATTTTATTACTTTGTGCATTTTTTGTTCATCAGTCCTGACATCTGCATTAACATCAGTTTTTTTTTTGGTTAGTTTCCTTTCCTTTTGTGATTATGAAATTGTATCCCTTTGGGACCTGCATGAAATGTAATAAACAGAGTAGTGGAAATATTTCAAGCCCTGCATGGCAGACTACCTATCAAATGAAAGCCAGCAGTGTATTTATACTTAGGGTTGCAATGTTATAGTTTGCCATCTTTGCATAGATAATAAGTAAGATATCTCGTACCTGGATCCTGGGGAGCCTGGGATGCGGTGTCTTGGGGGAACATCAAGTCATATCCTGTAAAATAAGAATAGTGATGAGGTCACAAAAGATCTGCGGCTCTTAGCAACTAACTAAAACAAACTAGCACAAACAAGACAAAGTAAACATGAAACAGTACTTATCTGATACATGTGGTCAGTGTCCTGTTACAGCATCAGGGTCTCATCAGACCTGTAGACATAAAGTAGAAAATGATCACTATGAGAAATAAAAATACTAAAGAAGTATATTTGTTTGAAAAGGTGGGTTGGACTGGAGGGACTATACTGGTCATGGGCGTCAAGTTATATGGGCCCATGGGGCATGGGCTCCAGCAATATTTTGCAAAGCGGGCACAGACCCATCAATAATTTTAACATGTTTGGCTTTTAAATTGAACTTCTTTCCCTGCTGTAACCCTCCTCCCGCTGCCCCCAGCAATCTCCCCTGCAGTGCTTGCATCTGTAAATTATAACTTTTTCAAAATTGGTGCCTTTAAAATTCAATGCACATGTGCGCAAATGCAGCGGGGAATGTCATTCGGCAGTAGCAAGATGGAACGAGCAGTTAGTAACTTGGAGAGAGCAGACTGGAGTGAGTGACCAACATGACGATGGTGTTCATGAGGCACATTTCAGATGGCAGGCAATTATTTACAGCCAGAGGCCAGGAAGTGAACTGAGAGAGACACAGCGACATTGGGGAGTTAGTGGTCAGAGAGGCCCAGGCTGGTTTGATTCAAGGAAGCTGAGCACCAGGAAATGCTGCAGTGTGTAAGGCGCCCAGTGGGGATGGCCTAGCCCATCCAACTCTGAGTGGTCAGCAGGCCATGTCAGGTGGGATGAGTGTCAGTCGTTGTGTTGCCAGTGAGGCATGGACAACTGCTGGCTGCTGAGGGTCTCATCTGAGGACTGAGAGAAGAGAAGGACTACCAGACTCATCTGACAACCATCCACACTTCCACACCGGTAGTACCCCTACCCGAGAACTGACAGGAGCCAGGTAAGGTCAGGAGGCAAAAGGGAGCAAGGGGAAGCTGAGTCGAAGGCTGTTTTTAATTGTGCAGTCACTGGGCTGTGGCCAATAGCAGGAGGGAAATCCTGCTTGAAGAAGGCTAAAGCAAGCCACAAACAGTACAAATTGAAGTGGACAGACAGTGGGACCAGACCTCTCATGTGCCACTGTCTAACCCCCTGGCCCGCCTTTCCTGTGGCAAGGTGAAGGTTCTTGAGCTTATGGCAGAAAGATGCAAAAGGCACATTTTGGACTGTTGACTTGTCCAAAATGTTTAGCTTGTGACAGGAACTAGATTTTGAAGCAGTTCCAAGCTGTAGGATAGGAAGGCAGGGTTGATGGAGCACAAGAATGAGTGACAGTATTTTTGCATTTTTGGAGCAGAATAAGTTAAAGTCAGGAAAGGATGACATTTCTGAGAGTGGTTTCATCTGCAGAGGGAGACATAAGAAAGGTTGGTGAGCACTCATGTATCTACTGCTTTTCTCCCTTGGCACTTCCCACATCCCATTTGGCACATGAAAATAACTTGGACCAGTCAGCCAGCTGCTGTTATATAATCTTTTTCTCTTTGGCAGAGGCAGGTGATGAGAAAAAAAATCAAATGATCTTGAAACCAAAATATTTACAACAATTATGCTTCAACTTTTGTGTTTTCTAGATTTTATTTATTTTTTCCTGTTCTTGCTCTACTGTATATTGCAGATAATGATGTATGTATTTCACTGACTCCTTCAAAATGTGTCTTGACTCTCCCTAGCTGACCTCACAATTGCTGTTTGTGACACAACAGTTTGTTGTCATAATGAGCACCTCGATGTTATAAACAAATGCATTGTGAGGTGAACTGGGGAGAGGCTAATGCTTGTTATACCTGCGACTTTTTGGATAGACTACCAAAATGTGCTGTAAACCTTTGAAAGGAACATAGGGGATAAAAACATATTTTCTAGTAACTTGTAATACATGAATCATCATATTTATGAAAGGGTATGCTGAAGTCCAGAGTTGCTCCTTAAAGGCAGTTTTTTTTTCCAGGTAGGAGCAAGCCTATAGAAGGAACAGTAGATGATGGTAACTTGAGAGCCAGTGTCCATCATGGTCTTATGTGCATTTCCTTTGATTTTGGTTTATGGTCCCACTAGACTCGGAGGCAATTTACCGCATGTGTGTACAGTCCATTTGCTGGAGCATACTACTGCAGGATACCCAGGCCCCCAACTGGTCTGCTTTGTCATTTCCCTAATTTTGCAACAGTTGCTTCAGCTTTCAACTGACTAGAGGAGAATTCTTAGGTTTGTTGCACCTTCTAATAACATGGCCTTCCTCTCTGCAACAGTAACAAAAATGCTATCCATCAGCAGAGGGGCTTCTCTATCTTATTTACTGTATATGATGAGCTCCAGATGTGAAGTGACTGGTGGGTTGGTGGCTGAGTAGAGAAGGGGTCAGGAACTAGAGAGAGCTTCCTACTGGTCATGTGTAATTACTACTTCACTTTTCTGATTATTGAAGACATTCTTGTTTAGTGATTATTTGTGGTAATAGCACATTTCAGAGGTGTGTCAGTGCTGTGGCCAATGCAGGGGACGCTTTAGTGGGTGCGTCCCTCAGCCACCAATCAGTGAGCATGCTGGTGATGCCAGAAAACTTCCAAGAGAGCCAAAAAGTTGAAGAAATCTGCCATTGCAATCAGGTGCAATTTCGTCATTGTAGTGGCAGATGACAAGACTCCGGCCATGTACATTACAGTGCACAGCAATGCGCATGGCTGGAGTTATGAGCAACATGTTTGCTCAGTGTGTCTTTCCTGGTGAAACATTTTAGGGGAAAGCTGTCTTCAGTTCTGGCTCCTGCCCCATAAATCTTACCCCCAGCTTATCTTTTTACATGAAAAGCAGCATTTTCTCATGCCCATGAAAGTACTTTATTTTAAAAGCAAAAGTCTGCACCTGGAGTATGGCAGACATGGGGAAGCTCCATTATTGTACAAGGTGAGGTGCTGAACTGCTCGCTTCAATACATTTGTATTGAAGCGATCGGTGTGGCGCCGCACCTTTATAGTTAATGGACCCCCCCCCACGTCTGCCATACTTCCGGGTAGCAGACTTTTCCTTTTTGAAATAAAGTACTTTGTAGCATGAGAAAAACAATGCTTTTCATGTAAAAAGCTAAACCGGGGGGTAAGACTTGTTGGGACACAAGCCAGAATTGAAGACAGCTTTCCTATAAATAATGTAGCTGCCGAGTGGCTTTCCACAATAGCGGCTCCTACAACCCGCCACACAGTCCCGCAAAGTAAACATCGGGGGTGTCCAATTGCCCAATCCCCATGTCGGCATGTATTTCCCCCCCATTAAATGTGGCACACGGGTATTCCCTCTCCAGACAAGATCGGATAGGTTGTGGAGGGGGAGTGGCCATGTATATCCTATCTTCACTGCAGTCTACAACTACCCTATCTGCCTCCATCCCAGCTACTCATGAAGCCCTTGTCATCCAGATTACTCTTTGTTTTTCAGTCCCTATCTTTGCAGTTGGTATCTATTGTCCCCCAAGCATCCAATCCTGGGTCACAACTAAACTCTTAGCCTCCATTATCTCTCTCGCAGTCTGGAGAACTGTTCATATTGTGTGACCTGAATCCAAATTGGGTGTCTCCCAAGTCAAACAAGCTTCTGAATGACTTTGCTGCTCTAAACCTCACTCAACTTGTACTTGAGCCCACATGCCCTAATCTCAAAGCAAAAAAACATACCCTGCTTGACTGGGCACTCACAACCCATCCACACTGCATCATCAAATCAGGCATCCTCCCAGATGCCCTTAGCGGACACAAACCTATCTTTATTGTTCACAAGGTCCATCGCCCCAAATCACCCCCTAAAATCATGCAACTTCACTCCTTTAAATCCCTAAACCTTACCCCACTTAACTCTACACTTGCCTCTACAGACTGGGCCACCCTTTCCTCTGCCAATTCCATCAACCAAGCCCTCACCTATTTCAAGGATAAATTCCTTTTAGGATGACCACAGTCCATGGGATTGACTCATCTGGATCACCCCTGAACTACTGGCCTGCTTTGAGGAGCATGACCATGCCTGGAGAAAACACAAATCTACAAAGCATCCAAATGACTATGCCAAGTACAGAATGCTACATAATTCTTATACTAAAGCTACTAGACTGGCAAAGTCTGTCTACTTCAACTCCTCATTCCTGATTACATTAACTCCCCATCTAAAATCTGGAAGGTGGTTCACACCCTATTCTTTCCTCCTTCCCACACCCCCTCCAGTTCTCAAAATATATAACTCCCTGGTTTCTGACCCTGTCTCTGTGGCTTACGAATTTAATGCCTACTACACCTCATGTGCCATGTCTCTTCTAAATTTCCTCCCTTACAACCTACTACCTTCAGCCTTTCTCCTCAGCCAATGCCTTCCCCTCCCCCTTTTTCCTTCTCCACTATCTCCTCCGGCGAAGCTCTAAGCACCCTCCTCTCCCTCAACCTCTCAAAAGGATCCTCCCCAGATGATCTTGATCCTAAACTCCTCTACCTTTCCGCTCCTGCCATTGCTTATCCTATCTCCCTAATCCTTAACCTCGCCTTTATTTCTGTCCAAGTCCCCTCATCCTGAAAGCACACCGTAGTCCTTCCTCTTCCCAAGGGTGGCAACACAGCCACTCCTGGTAACTACCGCCCTCATTTCTTTCCTTCCTACATTTGTCAAACTTCAAGAACATCTGGTTCTCTCACAACTATCATCCTTCTGGGTCACGTGATGTCTGGCTAGAAGGAAGCAGCACAGCGATACTTCTCCTGCTCTCCCGATCTACATTTCAGCTCATAAATTAAAAATTCAGCAGCCAACTAAATTGGAAACTACTCGAAGGATATTGCTAATGGTCTAACGAAGAACTTTTCAAAACTGCAGAATGGAGATAACAATGATTCAGAATGGAGATAACAATGATTCAGGAATTGCCTCGACATACTTCCCCCACCTCGCCAGACAAGTCTTCAAAGAAACCAAAACAGCAGAGCTCCAAAGCAGCCCTGACCTCACTCGGCAAAGTGGCGCTGATGCCACTATCAGAAGAGCGCTTCCTAATTGAGATGAAACCTTTACAAGAAGCAATTGCTCTTTTGACTGCAGAAGTAACCTCATTGAAATCTAACTTATCAGATGTATCCAGACAAGCAAGGGATACTGAAGCAAGAGCAATATCACTGGAAAAGTGGAAAGCAACTATGAATCCAGAGCTGGTGGCAATTAAATGGCAACTTGTTAAAATGGAAACCAAATTGGAGGATTTAGAGGGACGTAGCCGCCGCAACAATCTGGTAATTATCAGACTTCCTGAGGGAAAGAAAGGCTCCTCTCCTATTGTTTGCTCAAAAGTTGCTGGAGAAAATAGCTGGCCCCTCTCCTAACAGCCCTTCGTACGTGGTGGAATGAGCTCATTGGGCATTGCACCCCAAACCTGATCCAAGCACACCCCCTGTCCTTTCCTCCTGAAGCTCCTGAACTTTTTAGATAAACAGCATGTAACTACAAAACTTAGAGAAGTCCAAGCAGTGATGTGGGAAGGCAATAAGATATGCATAGCACAGAATCTGCCAGCTTCAGTTTGGCAAAAAAGGGGATCTTTCCACTCCACTATCTCCCGGCTCATCCCTGCAGGAGTGTGTTTCAAAATGCTATACCCAGCATAATTAGAAGTTCAAATTTAAGATAAGTGGCATGCGTACGATTCCAACGAGCAAGCAGTACAGAAACTACAGCGACTCTTGCCAGATCTATTTAAAAAGTAATGGCTTTGCAGTAGAGATCCTTAAGAGAAAAGGCGGAGATAATGGAGGGCTAATTTTCAGCGAGAGAGATGTTAAAGTGGGGCAAAAGAAAAGATCATTAAAATCAATGGGATGATCTAGCCTCTGGACTGCAACACTTTCATGATTTGGGACTAAAGAGCAGAGTTTCAGTCAGTAATAAGGAAGGTTTTGGATCAATACCTGGGCCCACTTCAGGAGAAGTAATGACCGGATTGCAAAGTAGAAGGGAGCCGTCACTTGCAATTTAAATAGACATTCCCTACTAGTGACTAGCCGAACCAGATTAACTATAAGTAGGGGAAAATTGGGGTACCTCACGCATCAGAGAAACTGTGACTGGCAGTTGGTGTGCTCAGCCTTAAGACTGTAGGTGTCCTCTCAATGATGCGCACAACCATGGAGGTGCAGAAGCTGTCTAACCGTTGCAGCAAGGGCTGCACGACAGTGCGCAGAATTGCAGAGTGGGGGACGGGCTTTCAGCAAACTGTTCGAGTTAAAGGGGTTTACAATCCACTAACGTTTTGTGATTTTTCTGGGGCGAGGGTTCTCTTCTTCCCCCCTGATAGGTATTGCACCTGTTGTGCTGATAATGACAAATAAGGGGTTAAAGTATGCAATGGGGGAGTATGGAAGATGTGTAGTTCAGTTCAAGTTAGAAGGGCAAGGTATTACAGATCCTTTTTGATTTTCACAGGGTTTAAGGATAGCATTGTGAGATACCAAAACTTTAGGTATATTACTTTTCTAATTAAGGAGCTCAAATAAGGATAATAATAAGTGGTTACAGGGCTAAGGCTACACACATTACAAGGGAAATGAATATTAATTTCTCGGAGTAGCTAAGGGGATCCTGTATGATTACAATACCCATTAGAACAGGAATATTCACAAAAGGAAAGGTATAGTACCAGACTAAATCATTTTTTTTTTGAAATTTAAATTTATTAATTTTACACATAATACAACCACAAAAACACAGAAATATACAACTCTCGAGAAATATATGGTATAATAAAGGAAGAAAGGAAAAGCGCCCCCCAAAAGGAAACCCCTCCTCCCAAAACATAAACAACAAAGTAACCACCCCAAACCCCCTCTCCCCAATCCCACCCCAAAACCCCCGACCCCCACCCACCAACCACCTCCCACCCTCCAATCCCAACCCACCCCTACACCCTCCCACCCAACCCAGATGGAGTGTGCCATGTAGTTAATACATTGCAGTTAGGTCTACCATAATAACTATACAGGAAGTAATCTACTCCTAGATTACCAAATACAGAACTCCAAAAAGTATCACAATGGAGTACCATTATGGGGATAGGGTATAAGGTCATAAGTAATCATTGGTGCAAATATAACGCTTGGAGCTTGCCCCATTTTTTCCTAAACAAGTCTATGCGGCCTCGCACACTGGCCACTAGATTCTCCGAATTGAGATAGGCAGAGAGCTCAGTCAACCATTCAGCATAGGACAACACCAATTGATCAGTCCAATGCATAAGAACTAACCTCTTAACCGCAACGGATATTAACGCAATATGGTATCTACGCTCCACACTGCCTATGTCAGCATAATCACCCAGAATACAAATCTCAGGGTAAAACAATCTGAGAGACCTAGTAACAGATCTAAATTATCTCGGATAGAGGACCACAAGGGGCAACTTTATTACAATACCAGAAAATATAGAGATCCCTTCCCCTGCATACACCTAGAGCAGAGAGAAGGAAGCCTCTTAAGTTTGAAAAGCTTTTTGGGGGTGTAATACATGTTATTCATTATGTAATACTGAGTAAGTTTGAACCTATCCTGTGAGTGATACTTGTGGAGATCCTTCCAAATACGAGACCAATCCAGAGCGGACTCAGGCAGCAATGAGGGTCAAACATTAGAGCCCCCCACAGGATCCGGAAATTTATAGTTCAGGAGAAATGAATATATTAATGAAATAGAATGCGGCTTGGAAACAAAGGTTACTATCTGAGAGAGAAAGGGACGGATTTCCGATTCCCTAAATAGAACACCAAATTTCCCAGCAACAAGATGTCTCAACTGGTAAACCCTGAAAATCATGGCCTTAGGGATAGCATACCTGTTAAGTATATCCACTGATGAGAGAAGGGATCCTTGATCGTAAAGATGTTCTAAATTAACTTCTCTAAGTTGTGGGAGCCACTCGGGCACAATCGCCGAGTCGCCCAGCTTAATATTGGGATTACGCATAATCGGTTGGCCTAGATCCCGCGCAGGAAAGACATTAACAAACCGCCAACACTGAAAAAGAGATTTAAGGGACATAAGAATTGTACGATCGTCTATCCATTGCGAAAGGATTAAAGGGGGGTATAAAAAGGCGTAAGGATCTATCTTAGCTTCGGAAAGAGCCAGCTTCTCGATTTGGAGCCAAATCAGCTGAAAGGAATCTGGATTAGCAGAAAGCCATCTCCCTAATTTAGAAAGGTGTGCCGCCCAATGATAAAGCAACAGATTTGGGAGCCGGGAGTCCGCCCTTATCTTTAGGAAGGGAGAGCTTAACAAAAGACCACCACACTCCCTTTCCTCACCAGATAAAGTTTGAAAACATCTCATGGAACTGTTGAAAATATGAAACAGGTAGCCAGAGATTAAGTAGATTAAGAGGGTAAAAGATACGGGGGAGAATATTCATCTTAATAATGTTGATACGGCCCCATAAAGAAATAGGAAGAGAAGCCCACCGTGACAGATCCTGCTGGATAATACTCCTAAGATCATCCAAGTTAAACTTCTTAAGAAGGGAAGGGTCTGTTGCAAAATGGATCCCTAAATATTTAATCGACCTAGGAGACCACTTCATACCAAAATTCACAAAATCCTGTTTGTACGTATGGGCATTCAAGGGAAAGATCTCAGATTTAGCGATATTTAACCTGTATTGAGAAAGGGCCCCATATTGCTTAATAACATCTAGTGCAGAGCTAAGGGGAGTCCACAGGAGATTCAATATGCAAGAGTATATCGTCCGCGTAAGCAGAGAGGACCAACTTCTGGTGGCCTACTAAACATCCCTTGATAAGCGCTGAGGATTTAAGTTTAATAAGTAAGGGCTCTAAATACAGGTTAAATAAGAAAGGCGAGAGGGGACAACCTTGTCTAGTGCCCGTATACAGTCGAAATAGTGAGGAAAAAACCCCATTACAATATATTCTGGCTGAAGGAGCCTTGTAAAAGGTCTGAACCCATTCCAAAAAAGAAACCGGAAAACCCATTCTGGCCATCACGGCCCAGTAAAGGGCCAATCCACCAGGTCGAAGGCCTTCTCTGCATCCAACGAGACTAAAACCATAGGGCATTGAGATGTATGAGCGTGTTGGGATATGTGAGACAGGGTTCTCAAGTGATCAGACGAGGATCTTGAATGCACAGCCCACCTGTTCTGGGCTAAGTAACTG
Source organism: Neoceratodus forsteri (assembly GCA_016271365.2). Lineage (NCBI taxonomy): Eukaryota > Metazoa > Chordata > Ceratodontiformes > Ceratodontidae > Neoceratodus > Neoceratodus forsteri. Next base: position 1,393,556,029 of record CM028129.1, on the reverse strand, counting down.
GGTCCAGACCGCTTTAATCCTTTCAGCCAGGACTTTAGAGAGAATTTCATGTCGTAATTTTGTAGGGATATGGTCTATAATTCGCTGGATCCTGGGAGTTTTACCCGCTTGGGAATTAAAATAATGGTAGCTTCAAGAAGAGTAGGATCTATAGTATGGGAAGAAAAGATATTCATAAAGTTTAAGAAGTATAGGAGCCAGTTCCTTGGAAAACTTTGTAAATTGATGGGAATCCATCCGGACCAGGTGCCTTATCCGAAGTCATAGAAGTAATGACTTTCTCTATCTCCCCCAAAGAAAGAGGAGCCGACAAGATCTCTTTGTGAGAAGACAGAAGCTGAGGAATTCCAAGACCAGCTAAGTAGGCCTCAATATCTGAAAGGGGGGCAGGAGACGAGGGTAAGCTATACAAATCCTTGTAATAATTCTCAAAAATTCGTACAATTCCTCTAGGAGAGGTTTCTACAGGACCAGAGGGCGCCTGTAAAATCGGGATTATCCTAGAACCTTCTAGAGTCCGAAGGCGCAAAGCCAGAAGCCTCCAGGCCTTTTCCCCCTGGTCGATGTATTTGACCTGGGTTCTAATCAAACAATACTCTGCCTTCTCCTTTAAGAGGTCGGTATATTCATTTTTAGCTGCCACAAGGGTTTCCAAAGAGGACAATGGAGAGACCGGGTAATAGGCAGCTTCTAATTCCCTAATTCTGTTCATTAAGGATACTGCCCGAGCTAACCGGGCCTTTTTCCTCGCCGAAGCTAATTTAATCAGCTCTCCCCTGAGGTAGCATTTTAGGGCGCACCAGATAACATAGAACTTCGGAGAAGAATCAAGGTTGTCCGCCATGAATAAAGAGATCAGAGATCTTATTTGCATCACTGTATGGGGTTCCTTAAGTAGCTGAGTATTAAGTCTCCAAATAGTATTTCGGTGAAACTCAGGGTCTAAAGAGATTTTGATCCAGACTATCGCATGGTCCGAAAGAATAATCGGGTCAACGCCAGACTGACAGAGGGCTGGAAGATGGAATTTGCTAAGCAAAATATAGTCTATTCTAGACCATGATCCATGAGGTTGAGAAAAGAAAGAAAAAGCCCAGAGAAGGATAAGAAGTCTCCAAGGGATCACTAGCCCAACATCTGACAAAAATCATATAAAGCCCTTTGCGTGGATGTCAGGGGCCGATTATCCTGGGGATCTTTATCTAAAAGCTAGGACGGTGATACATTCCAGTCTCCCCCCAAAATAAGTTGTGAGGGAAGGAAAGCACTAATTTTATCCGCAAGGACCATAAAAAATTCGGGACTTCCCCCAACAGGCCCATAAACCGAACCTAAGGTTACAGTATTCCCATTAAGGGTGCCCTTAACCAGAATAAACCTCCCTTCCAGATCCTCCACCACTAGGTCTCTCATAAACAGTACATGTTTCTTAATCAGTATAGCTACCCCTCTACTATAATTGGATCCACTTGCCACATATACCTGTGAGAAACCTGATCGAGATAACCATTTAACCTCCCCAGTTAAGTGGATTTCTGTAAATAATATATCTATTTGCACCAAAGTACAGTGATTAAACACTTGAGTTCTTTTGACCTTTTCCTCAAGCCCACCACATTCCACAGCTATTTTTAACCTCCCCAATAACCATTTTAAAGATAGTGTAAGAAGGGAGCATATATAGAAACAACCAGAAATACACAGAGAGATAAAGGCACACTCGATCCCCAAATCCCATACCATCCCGGCCTGCCCAAGGGTATCTCCTGAAAATAGTACCAGCCTCTTAAATCCGCCACACTTAAGATATATCCACCCTAATGTAAAATTTGGCAGGGAGTCCCCATCCCCCTCCAAATACCCTCTCTAATCCCACTAAATAACAATATGCAACATGATACCAGAAATGGAGAAAGATCTCAAAGACCCACTCCCCCAATCTGCCCATTTAAGCTCAACAACCGATATGAACAGTCTAGAAAAACCCATGATAATCAAAAGACACTCTGATATAATATAAATTTGACACGGTCCCCCCACCACCCTCTCAAGATCTACCTTACCCAAGCAAACAACTATTTACAACCTGGAACCAGGATTGAAAAAGGACCAAACCGAGATGGGTAACATCAGATCCTGGTAACCAGTCCCCCCAAGCGAATCCAGAAAGTCCCAGCACATCTGGGTCGATCAGAAAAAAAAGGCCCCAAACCTCAAAACCCCCAAAAAAAGGATTAGACCCAGTCCAGATTGCGAAACTCACCAGTAACCCGATTGCTGGGACTGGATTGGCAAACCCCCCTTCTGTAGGCTCGCGACTCAGCCTCCGCTAAGCACAAGGCCCCAGAGCCAGACTCCCCCCCCCAAAACCGCCAATCCGTACATCCAACTATGCAGAAGAAAACCCCAATCCGCTCCAGCGCTACTCCACAGTCCCTTTAAGTAGTGGAAAAATGAGCGGGTTTGGAAAAAAATTAAGATTCAACTCACCCCCTTTATCCGGTAGCGAAGGAAACGGGAATCGAAATCACAGGCTAGGCCCCAACACCGAGGACCGATCATCAGTCAGGCCCTTTGATTCCAGGGGGACAATGTTCCCATGCAGGACCCATAGAGGTCCGACCACCAGGCAAATCCCAGGTAACTGCCACCTTGTGACGCGGGTTCCGGAAAGAATCCGGGAGTCATGTCGCCTCGACCCCTCTCCTCTCCTGCCCTATCATCCAAGACATCGCCCAGCATTCAGGCCAGGAATGAACATGGGACAGGTAATAATAACAATTGGCAGTCAAGGGAGGAGGGGGGAGAACAGCCCGAGACCCTGGAAACAATCAAAATAAGAGAGAGGAGAAAGGAAAAAAACCCCAAATGGAGAAAGCCCCAAAATGGGACACAAATGGGAAGAAAGGGGAGAATAAATAAAAAAAAAACCCTTAGCACCCTCCTGTATGTCAACTAATATCAGACCCTCCCACAGAAATATTTATACAACTAGTCCTTCAGCCTTTAGGCTTAAACAGATCGGAGAGCCTGGTGGAGAGGTCCTTATACGCCGCTTCTGGCGAGTTGTAGCTGTGAGTAGTGCTTCCAATCGAGACTTTCAAAATAGGAGGGTACACCATCCTGAAAGGTATGGACGCGGCGATCAATTTCTGGACTGTGGGATGGAAAGCGGCCCTCTTCTCCCTCGTTTTCTTGGGAAGGTCTTGGGCGATGCGTATCCTAGCCGACCCCCATGTAATTTCTTTCAAGTCCCGAGCCTTACTGTAAACGTGTTGCCTCTCTATAAAGCTCAGGAATTTCATGATGATAGGACGCGGGGGTGAGCCAGGCGGTGGTCGAGGCCTCAACGATCGATGGGCCCTCTCAAGGTGGTAACTTGGGCTAATCAGTGAGGGGCCTACTATCTTAGTAAACAACTTCTGTAAGAAAGCCGTCAGGTCAGGCCCTTCTTCCATCTCCGGTAGGCCCAGAATCAGCAGGTTATTCCTCTGGTTGCAGCCCTCTAGATCCTCCATTTTGGATTGAAGCTTTCGGACCTGCTGAACTAGCCCCGCCATCTCCGTTTCTGCTTTCGACCTCCACTGCTCCAATGAAAATAATCGAGCTTCTGTATCTGATACTCGTGTAGTGAGTGAGGAGAGGTCGCTCCGGAGGGATTTCAGCTCTCCAGTGATATCTTGGAGAATGCTCTTTAATGGTGCCAACTCCTGCATAAATTTGTCCTCTGTGAGAGGACAGGACGATTGGGCCTTCTCCCCCGCATCTCTCCAACCCCGAGCCCGCCTAATTTCGCGACTTCTTGGAGGCCTTTTCAGGGGTCGCAGGCGGCGTGTGCTTCGCTGCGGCCTGCTTCCTATCCACTTCCATCCCTCTCTAAGGATAAGATGCACTGGTAGAAACACTCACTTTGACCAGTAGACGACACTTAAACGTTCCAACATTACCAATTTAATTGAAGATTATTGCTTCAGGGGTCTCAAATTCTGGCGATTAGGGTGGCAGGAGGGGAGAGCTCTAGGCCCCAGCTGCCATTCAGCAAGCTGTCATCACGTGACCACCCAGACTAAATTATAACCAGCAGGGGACGAAATTAAGCCCTGACACATGTTTTCTGTGGGATGCATATTAGTAAATACAGGTTTTTATTGTTTAAAAGGAAATCCTCTTTCTTTTTATTAGAAAGTTGTGGGCAATAAGAGAGAGTTTTGATATTATGATTGGCATCTTAAGAGAAGTAGGGGGAAGCGAGAGGACCGGGGGAAAGTTGAACCTGGCAGCATCACATACCATATCAAGGGATGGGTCCCTTAATTCACTGACTTGTGCCAAACAAGGTAGAGTAGTTGAGGGAAGGGTCAAGAGACTTCTCAGACTTCTCCACATACCAGAGAAATAAGTATACACTGCAAAAGAGAAGATGAAGGGAAAGAGAGGGAGGAAGGAGGGGTGTAGGGATGAATAAAGCAGGAATGTGTTGGCATGTTCTGGGGATATGGGGGGGGGGAGAGGGGAGGAACACCATGGCATCAGTTAATAGGGGGATTATTTTGTATCTTACTACCCAACCAGTCATTACTTATTGTCATTATTCAGAATGTCAAATACGTATAAGCTTATGACGTGGAATGTGAAAGGGATGTGCAGTAAAAGTTAACAGTATAGGGTCCTTAAGCACTTACAAGTGATTAAAAGTCAAATAAGTTTCCTTCAGGAAACACACTTGCTAGACACTGATGCTAAACTTCTGCGAAGGATGCAGATAGACCAAGTATATGTAACAGGGTCATCCACTCAAAGTAAAGGAGTGGCAATCTTGCTGACAAGGAATTTGGGGTTCCAATGCAATCAGTGCATTTGGGACCCATTGGATAGATATGTGTTTGTGCATGGCACACTGGAGAGGTCTGACATTGTACTGGGCTCCATATATGGTCCTAATATGGACACTCCCTCCTTCCTTATGGAATTGTTTAACATATTATTACCTTTTCTATCTGTGCCTATAATATTAGGAGGTGACTGGAATCTACCTTTTTCCCCAGACGCAGATAGAACAGGCAAAACAAGAACAGGGCTATCTCCAACACAGAGAGCCATTAGAGATATGGCTGATAAGTTGGGACTGTGTGACCCATGGAGGGTTTTATACCCGGGAGGGAGAAATATACTTTCCAATCAGCAATACATGGTACCTCATCCTTCATTAATTATTTTTTAATTAGTAAACAAACTCTACCAGATCTCATGGACTGTCAGATCTCTCCAGAGGTCGTATCAGATCATTCTTCGGTGATTTGCACTCTATCTCTCTGTTCCACTCATCAAGTAGAAACAACATGGAAAATTAACAACCGATTATTGAAGGACAAACACATAGTTGACAGTCTAAAAACTAGTATTGAGGCTCATACACAGTATAATCAGAACTCCACAGGCCATGGCCATGTGAATATGTAATGGGGGGGATTCAAATGTTTCCTTGGGGGGAGCTTATACAGATTGCTGCTAGATGAAAGAGAAAAGGGAACAACAATTATTAACAGTACTAGAAAATATTAAGAGAATTGGAAAAAACCTAAACCCCCTAACTAGCGAGCGACAAAGACAGGAACTAACCCATCTGCAAGCTTGTTACAATGATCTGTTGGGTGAAAAAGACGAATATGCAATTATCAAAACAAAATCCACATATATTGACCAGGGAGAATAGGCTGGGAAACTTCTAGCCCTAAGGGTTAAACAGTAGGAGACATCCAGAGTGATCAACGCAGTTAAATCTAGGGTGGATGACACTCTCAACACGAATCCTAAGGAAATAACGATGGAATTCCAAGAATTCTATGCAGATCTATACAGGGCTAGGTCCAACCCCCCCCCCCCCAGTAGACAGTATTGACTCTTGTTTATCTGAGTTACCTCTACCTAAGCTATCCGAGGATCAAAGAGTGTGAATGATATCCCCCATTACAGAACCTGAGATACAACAAGCAACACATTAACTTTAGACAAAGCCCCGGGACAGGACGGATTCTCCCCCAACTTCTATAAAGAGCTGGGGAAGGAACTGACTCCTTGGTTGCTCTTATTATGCCGCAGCATACTGAAGGGATAGAGTAGTGACCCCCACTTATTTGAGGCCTTGATTGTGGTATTGCACAGAGAGAGGAGGGAACCAGAACTAGTTTCAAACTACAGACCAATCTCGCTGCTAAACTGCGACCTCAAGATACTGGCAAAAATTTTAGCTGTTAGACTGAATCAGGTAATGCCCTGCCTCATCTGTGCAGAACAGGTGGGATTCACGGCAGGAAGATCATCTTCAGATCATCTCAGGAAATTAGATCACATATTCTCTGTTTCCAGGGATACTACTACACCTGCTGTTCGGATGTCACTCGACGCAGAGAAATCTTTTGATAGAGTAGACTGGAACTTTTTGTTTTGGGTATTACACAGGTTTGGTTTCCCTCCTCTCTTTGTGCAATGGATTCAAGCATTATACACCTCACCCAGTGCACACATATACTGCAATAGAACTTTTTCGCGCAACTTTTCCCTTTCCTCAGGTACCAGACAAGGGTCCCTCTATCCTCCTTACTGTTCAACCTGTATCTAGAACCCCTTCTAACCCAGATCAAAATGGACCCAGAAATTCAGGGTGTCAAAACTGGGAGCCAGGAACTCAAACTATCAGCATAAGCTGATGATATACTACTGCATCTGTTAACCCCAAGAAAATCAACAATCAAAACTCTACATGTGATTGGAGAATTTGGGGAATTATCTAATTACAAGTTAAACTTGGAGAAAACTAAAATATTTCCTCTAAATATGGTCTCCCATAAAAGCGACATTGAAGACCTAGGGGTACAGTGGGAATATAAACAATTGAAATACCTCGGTATTATACTAACAAGGGGCACAAAATCTTCCACAGTATGCAACCTGGATACATTGATACAGGTTATCAAACAAGATCTGGAGAGATGGAATAAGCAACCGCTATCCCTTTGGGGAAGAATTAATTTAGTTAAAATGAACATATTCCCCCATCTTTTTCATCCCATTAACATGCTAAATCTATGGCTACCTCAATCATAGTTCGCTAAAGTCCACTCTCTGCTGACAGCTTTCATTTGGAAGAACGAACAGGCCCATATGGCTTATAACAAATTAACAGCCCCTAAAAATAAAAGTGGCCTAAGACTCCCACATATTAAACTATATTACTGGGCAAGTCATGTAGCAAAGTATATGAGATGGGCGAACCCCCGTACAGGTTCAGACCTGTCCCAATACAGACCCATCTGGCTAATACTAGAGAAGGAAATGTTAGCAGCTCTTAAAATAAAACCGGAAGACCTCCTATATATACCTCCCAAACTACTCCTTCAGGTACTTAGGAACACCCCAATTGGACTATCGGTAAGAATACACACATAGATGTGCACCTCCTTAACTTATAAAAATTCACAAGATCCGAATCAACCGTTGGTGGGAAATCCAAACTTTAAAATTGGAGGTCATATATTTACTAATAAATGGTTCTCACAAATATCTGGCAAAAGGGTCACAGACTTATGGGATGATGGAAGGGTACACTCCGTGGGTGAAATTATCAAAAATAACAGCCTAGACCTCAAATCTAGTTTTAAAGTGTCCCAGATCAGACACATGATAGCTAAATCCCAGCTAAATGGTGAATCAGGAATAAAAGGGGAATTTCTAAGTCATATTACACAGCTTGCCACAGGAAGACACGTCATTTCAGGGATTTACTCCAATCTTTTGGAGAAAGACTTCCCAAATACTGGGGGAACCTCTAAGTACTGGGATAAACAATTCCCAGACAAGACACTTAACTGGTCTAAGATTTGACAAGATATGCACAGGTATACATCTCAAGACAGACTGAGGTTAATGCAGTACCAAATCTTCCATAACATGTATTACACCCCGGAAAGGCTGGCTAAAATGGGAAAGGACCCTTAAGCGGTATGAAATCGCTGCAGAATAGGAATGGGATCATTATACCACATATTCTGGGAGTGTCCAAAAATAGCCCCGCTCTGGTCCCTAATTAAGCAAAGGGCTGATCCTTTACTGGGTATAACAGAATACATAGAACCATTAATCTGCTTGGTGGGGGATTACTCTTCCATAGCTGTTACAGAAAGGAGATTTCATATAAATATGATTGCTATGTCAGTTAAAAAACTAGTCCTCAGACACTGGTTGGATGAAGATACAATATTTTACAATGAGTGGCTACAAGAATTATTGTTTAACTTGTCTGTGGAGAAAATTATAGCTAGTGTAAACAATTGTATGCCTAGATTTGATAAAAGATGGAGCAAATTACAAACTTTATATGCCATGTGATCATCCCAGAATATAGATACGGCTGGTAATTGCAGGATTAATTTAAACCAATGCCATGGAGGGGGAGGATAAGGTTGGGGGAAGGGAGGGTATGTGTAGTGTACTGTATTGTAAAGTAATGTGATGTGAAAGTTTGTCTTGTAGTTAGTCCTATTTGTGGATATGTAACAAAAAATGAATAAAGCAATTTAAATATCAAACAACTAACATCCTTCCTCGCTGGTTCCTCCTTCTTCACCCCTTTCTAATCTGGTTTTTGGAAGAACCACTCAACAACTACCTCCCTCCTCAGGCTCACTGATTCCATCCTTACAGGGATGGATGGTGGCCTGATTACCTCAGCCATCTTTGTTGATCTAGCCAAAGCTTTCAACACTGTTTCTCATCCCCTGCTTCTTGACTCCCTCTCCTCAGCTGACCTAGCCCAGTCAGCTACTGACTGGTTTAAATCCTACCTCACCGGTAGGACCCAATCAGTAAGAATCTCTGATTCTGTCTCTCCTCCTCTCCCCATCAGCACTGGTGTCCCCCAGGACTCAGTGCTTGGTCCTCTACTCTTTTCCACCTTCCTTAATGATCTTCCCACAGCCTGCTCTTCCTCATCTATCCACATGTATGCCAATGATACTGTCTTTTACAGCTCCGGCAAAAACTCTGCTGCCATGGAAACCAGCTTACAGCATAACTTCAACCAAGTTCATCTCTGGTTTGCATCCCACCAGCTCTTCCTTAATGCCAAGAAGACAGTCTCTATGACCTTGGGCACCAGGCAGAGACTCTCTAGGCTCACGGTCCAACCCACCTTCCACACCCTTGATGGGACCCTCCTTGAGGACACCTCCTCATTTAGATATCTGGAGTTTGGCTGGACCAGCACCTCAACTTCTCTGTGCATAGTGATGCTATCCTCAAGAAACTGCACCCCAAGCTTGATGCTCTGTATAGGTATCATAGTTGCATCTCGCTGACTACGAGGCGCAAACTTGTCCAAAAGATGATACTCCCCATCTTTGACTACTGTGGTGTTGTCTACAGTGCTGCTCCCAAATCTTCCCTGACCAAACTAGACACTCTGTTTAACTCCTTCTGCCACTTTGCCCTTGACTCCCCCTCCTGCTCCCATCACTGTGAACTCTACCACTCCCTATCCTTCCTTCCAGTATCTCACAGATGCAGCTCTCACTGTGCCAAACTAACCTCCAAATTCTGGCTTGGTGAACTCCCCTATATCTCTCTTTCACTCTCTCCACTCCACCTCCCCCACCCACTGTCTCAAATCTAATGACGCATGCACCTTGGTGGTCCTTCGCCGCTCCACCCCTTATCAGCCAGACTGGATTTGCCCATTGCTTTCCTAAAATCTGGAATTCCCTCCCCTCCGAAATATGACATTCCTCCTCCACCTACTCCCTAACCACCGCCCTTCACAACTACCTCTCCCCCAGCTGTTCCTGCTTTAACCCTCCTTAACTACCTTATTCCTAGCTCCACCTTCCAGCCCTGGCCCCACCCCGGTAGAGTTCTCAGCATCCTGAAGGGGGGCTTCAGGGCCTGGCTACCCCTTCTCCTCATACTCACTCTTGCCTCCCCTCCTTTCTGCTCCACCTGTCCTTCTGGGCTGCCTGTGCTTATGAGCCACCCCTTTCCTTCTCCTCCTATAGCACTTGCGCTCTACCTCAAGCCTGCTCCTGGTACACTTTCACACTTTAAATTGTTCTGTCACACCATTGTTTTGTATGTTTACTGTACTATACCTAGTGTTCCCCTATTGTTGTTTAATCTTACATGTGTATTTGTCTGTAATGCCCATATATAATTTGTAACTGTTCATCCTTTAATGGTTTACTCTGTTATCTAACCCTATATAACCCCCCTTCCCCAGGTCGCACTATGAGACGAGCAACTTGTTGTTCAGTGTGCCCTCTTGATGAAACATTTCAATAAATAAATAAAAAAACTGGGAGCCCACCCCAGTGTGCCAAAACATGGGGGCTCCTGCCGCAACATGGCGGCTCATGCCACCCACAACACACCCCTGAAAAGCCGACTTTGGGGTGCCCAATCCCTGTGTTAGCATGTACTCCTTCCCCATTAATGTGGCACACTGGGAGTCCACCCCAGTGTGCTGAAATTTTTTTATTTACTTCCGACACCGGGATGCCCACTCCCGGTGTTGGATGGGCCCCTCCCCCCCAAAAGGCTCTACATGATTTGCCAACATCAGGGTGCCCAATCCCCATTTCGGTATGCTTACCCCTCACTATTGTGGCACACTGGAGTCTACCCCAGTGTGCCCACATTAATAAAAAAAACATTTTCCGTGTGAAAGAAGAAAACCGTCCTTTGACTTTTTGTTTTTTTTTGTACCTGTAAAAAAGGAAACAGCCCATCGTTGTGTCATCACCGCCCCTCCACCATCTCAACCCTCCCTTTGCGTACCCACTTCCCCACACACCCCTCACCCCATACTTACCTCCGGAGGTCAGGTGCTGTCATCTTCTGTGGACTAGGGCATGTCTGCACTCTGCAAAACCGAACCGAAAAATGAAGAATCGAAGGTAAGCCATATAATGGGACTCAATGGAGAGAGGGGGTTCAACTTAGATTGATATCTCAGACAATTTTTGGAATTTTGGCTCCAAATTTTCAACATGGGGTTCTTGTGATCCCACCTCATGAATACTGACACTGTCATTTCGTTTCTTGGTTCTGAAAAGTGATTTCGTGGTCACTGCATGGAATCACCTTTCAGAGTTGAATAATGAAATGACAGTACCATGTTGCAAATTTGGTGAAAATATTCCAATGACTGCATTACGAGTGTGCGTTGCGCAGTTTCTACGCACGTTCGTAACTTTGCCAGTTTTTAATATTTTTACTTCAAATTTCCAACATTGTAATTTTTTCACACCTCCTTAAGAACAGTACAGTTGTTATTTTTCACATCCTTCCCAAAACATGCTTTCGCAGCAGTGGTGCAGAATGGGGCGGTCACTTGGGAAATCAACTTTTAGGACAGAGTAACACAATCACAGTGTAAATGTTCATGAGGGGAGGTCCCAAAATGCTCATGTTGAAAATTTGGTGGCAAAATTCAAAAAAATGATTGCGTTACTGGTATGCGTTGCGCAGTTTCTATGCATGCTCTTAACTTCGGCAATTTTTTATATAGTCACTCCAGATTTTCAACATTGCCATTTTTTCACATCTCCTCATGAACAGTACAGCTGTCATTTTTCACATCCTGCTCAAAATGTGTTTCCGCACCTGTGGCGCCAAATGGCGCAGTTGCTGTGCAAAATCACCTTTCAGGATTGAGTAACGAAATGATAGTGGCACTGTTCATGAGGTGGGGTCCCAAAAAAGCCCATGTTGAAAATTTGGAGTGAAAATACCAACAAACACCCGGGGCATTAGTGTTTCCAACCATAATGGCCCACCCTGTAGACACTGACAAGCGTCGGGGTGTGACTTGGGTTCTTCGGCCGTAATGCTCAAGGCATTCCACCCCCACCCCCACCCTGCAGCTATTAACAGGCATTGAGGTGTGCCTTGGGGTCTTCAGCCCTAATGTTCACCCCATTCTCCTATAATGCACCCATTTCAGCTTATTTCCTTATGGAATGGGGTAAGAGTAAGGGCCGAAGACCCCAAGGCACACCACGGCACCTGTTGCTGTGTGCAGGGTAGGGTGAGGTGGAATGGTGTAAGCGTTATGGTTGATGTCCAAAGACACCCCCAATACATTTCAGTCTCTATGGGGGTTGGGGTTGGTATTAGTTCAATACTTCATGGCCATGCCTATTATGCATCTCTCCAACTCCTGCACTACCAAAGCCAATGCCAGCAAGCCAACATTCGGCATTGACAAATGCTTGTATAGATACTGTATCCCTTTACCAAGATGCTTTACAAAGCAGCTGTTTAGATACTGGCAGTGCAAGGACTGGATGAAGTATACAGCAGCTGTCTTTAAGCTTTAAATGTGTCGGTACCATACACACAGCCGTATTGTTTTTAAAGTTGCAGAACTGGGGGAACTGAATGGCTTAGTGGATTGGTATTGGGTTAAGGAATCATTCAGCTCTAGGTCACTGGTTCAAATCCAGCCGAGATGGGTAGGGGCTGAATGTGATTATTACCTGAGGGTGAGGGCTAGTCAGTGGCCTGCATGAAATAAGTTGTACAGTAGTGATCTCAGTCCAGTGCCTAGTGAGCAGATCACTACACCACAAAACCACCAACACAGCTGGCATTTATTGGCATTTTGGCACCAATGTTGGCAGTCTCATATGAGAGTACAAGGAATGACTAGGCATGGAATCTAACCTGTCCTCTCACTTATGTGGTGGTCCCTCCATGCCAGGCTTGCGGCACATTGATAAGGCAGTGTGAGGAAGCTTACATTGTAGTTAACTGTTCTGTAGTTGTCATGTAGATAAAGAGAGGGCTGCCGTTTCCAGTGCTGTTAGTCAAGCATGTTTCACAAGCACTAAAGAAACAAATTCTCACACAAAAAATAATATTTGAAAAAAAAAAAGTTGTGTAAATGTGATAAAGGATCTTTTAACCATCCAACTGTATAGACATCAGAGAAGGGCAGAAGGGATCTTGGTTTCATGTCTAGGATGATGGCATCTCTAACAGTGCAACACCATCCTAATACAGCACTGCAATGTCAATGTTTGGCACAAGCCCAAGAGCCTGGTGCAAGATTATGGGCACAGTTAGGAATAATGGTTAGAGTACCAGTTTGGGATTGTGAACCAGGAGAGTACAGGATCAAACACATGTAAGCCAACTATGTACTGTGTGATCATGAGCAAGTCTCTTAACTCCCAGTGCTGCAGTCCACCCAGCTTTAAGGAATATCACCCGGGTAAGCCTTTTCTGTAATATAATGACCTGGTGACTGTAGTCCACACATTTGTTACAGCCTGTGTTAGACTACTGTAATGCTCTTTATCTTGGCTTTCTGAAAGTTTGTTACATCCCCAGCTAGTGCAGAACCTCACAACCCGGCTGACATCTGTTACAAAGATTTTCAGTCATTTCATAGTGTATGGTCAAACAACAGTCCCTGACCCCCAAACAAAAAATCCTACCGAGAGCCCTGTAAGAAACTGGCACAGTAAGGACTTAGTTTTTTATCAGAAATAGTGCCCATACACTATACAAGAACTCCGATGGTGATCTGGCTTAACCCCTCCAACCCTCATATATAGGGGGCTCTACTCCCAGAGACCACCAATGGGGGTTGGGGTTTGACCCCTGACCCCTGGGCCGGGGGGGGACTTTGACCCCTGACCCCTGGGCCCCATCAACAACTTTACAAACCCGGCTTCTATGATACTGGTACCACACCACTCACATGGCTTAAGGAGACTCAGATTATTCAGATGCTAGTGTGGAGGGGGGGAGATTAAGCATCCCTGGGACCACTTTCCTGTCCTGAAGGGCCACATTGCTCCACTCATTGAAAGCCACCAATCAGAGAGGTCTGGTGGAGGTGCAGCTATAGCAGCTTGCAATGGTTATCCTTCATCCAATACTGGCTTGTGCATACCTCAACACAGGCGCATGTCAACATCATGTGTGACATTCAGCAGGTAAAAACAAGTGCCACAGCAGGATGAAGCCATCAGGTGTCCCAGAGCACCCAGCAAGGCTGGGCACCTGAGTGCCACACGATATTGGAGGTGGGGTTGGGGGGATTGTAACCTATTGGTTGGGATGCCTTGGACTGTGCATATAGCGGCACTGGGGAGAGCACCCCTGTGTCACAAATAGTCTTGGGGGATACAGTTTAACCTGCAGTTCAGTGTCAGTAATATGATACCGGGGACGGGACTGAGCATCCTCCACCAGTTACCCAGTTGTAAAGCAGGGTGCAAATGAGGATAATGGCAGTGGGACTGGGCACCCCCACCTGTTTGTTTTGATGACATAAATAAATGTACTGGGAGAAGTGATACAGCTGGTGGGTCTGAAGCTCCACCACCGATATTTCATTTTGGAATTTTACCTGTCTGTGAGCAGACTTTGATGGATGCCGCAGCAACAGGACAAGAGACAGGGCTGCGTTAGCATACGTGGTCATCCTGGCATGGCCCTGCCCCTGGGAATAGCAGTATGGTGCACTATATGAAAACATTAAACATTAATGTACCAATGTTGCCAGGCTGTATGAAACCATCTTGTGATGGTTTCACCAAACGAAGCCCTCATGACATGATTTCACAAAAATACAGCTATCCTTAGAATGCTCCTTTTCACTACTGAACATGTGCAGACAAATGACAGTTCTTTACGAATACTTAAAAAACAGCAGAATCTAGGAACAGGTGATAGTTTTTTCCCCGAACTGTGCCCTCGGGGCAGCGTGCATTGCGATTGGCTAGTGCATAGACATCATAACATTCACAATCCAGTGCAGCCATCTAATACAATAGACTTAAGTATAGACTATTTCATTAGGTTTCACAGATGTATATGTTAAGCATGTTACAATCTCAAAGGGTGAAGACCTCAGTAATAGAACTCCGAAAATAAATATCCCCTTATCAAGACCTGTGGTGGGAAACCCAGGGGGAGGGAAGGAAAACAAGGTGGGGGGAACCCTCATATCAGAAGTACCAATATCTTCATGGTGTCACTACATAGGACCATCCAGAATCTAGCACTAGCCAACTCTAGCACCTCACTCTCAGGGAATATGGTCTGGTCTATGTGGGTTAATATACAAGAACCACTTCGTCCATCTATTCATTAAAACTTCAGGGTTACCCTGTAGTCTGGCTGTCATATGCTCCATTTTGTATGTGTCATACACTGTATCTTCACACTGCCAAACACCAGGAGGCCCAGCCTGCAGCTACTGTCTTATAATGGCTTTTTTGGCTGCAGCTAAGAGTATGCTCGCCAAATATATTTGTTGTTTCTGTTTAAATTGTTTAGGAAAAGAAAGCAATAATGCTACCTCAGGTGTTAATGTGCCCAATTGTGTAAAAATAGCGCTCTCTACTTCTTTCCAAAATGCGTAGAGGACCGGGCAGAACCAAAATACGTGAGCATGAGTAAAGACCTCGCACCACATCCTCTCCAACAAGAAGAATCAGCCAATACAGAATACTTAGCTGTGATCTGTGGAGTCCAAAAATACCTTGCCACTACCTTACAGCCAAACTCCCACCAGCAGTATGAGCCCTTGGTCCTGTGTTGCCTATGCCAAATCTGCACCCAATTTGCCAATGATATATCTATCATTAACTCATTTTCCCTTGCTATCCTTGTTCCCCCCCCCACAGAGATGAAGGGGAACCTATTAATGCCTTATGACGCCGAGTAATCAAATATCTAGACTCAGATTCTCTCTGTACCTTCAGGAGTAAGGCAAAGACTCGAGGGAGAACAAGGGAGATATCAAGGCCCAGAGTGGCATTAAAAAAGTGGTGAATCTGCAAATATCTGTAAATACCTCTCTAAGAAAGATTAAATTCTGCCTGAAATTGTTGGAAGGATTTAAAAATGCCCTCTGAGTAAAACTGATATGCATGGGTCAGTCCCCCACGACTCCAGTCACGAAAGCCACTATCTAATTTGGCTGGTATGAAGGCATCATTTAGTGAAGGTGTACCAATCCACCGGGCACCCTGAATATTCTCAGGCCTCCTTAAATAGGCCACCTAACTTTGTAAAAGGTGAGGAGTGTAGAAGGAGTTCTACCAGTCTCTATCCACTATGGATGGTTGGAATAATGTAGTACGGTCCAGTGGAAGTGAGGATAGGGCTCACTCAACCCAGACCCACACAGGGGTCTGCGAGTGAGGGCACAGCCAGTACGTCATGTGGGCCAGGAGAGCTACGCATGCATATTCTTGAAAATTGGGAAGAGCTAACTCCCACTGTCCTTGGGGAGCTATAGCTTCTTAAAGGCTACTCTAGGCCTCCTGCACTGCCACATGTAAGCTGATATTGCTGTATGCCACTTCGTTATTTCTGTCCCAGGCACTGGCGAAGGAATAGTTTGCATTAAATATAGTATTCTCAGCAGAATGTTCATATGTACAGATTGGATTCTATTAATTACAGATATAGGTAAGTGCATCCAAAGTCTCAAATCCTCTTTAATTTGCATGGACAGTGGGGGGTAATTGAAAGTGAAGATCTAGACTAGTTAGACTAGGGATCTAGGTAGAAAAAGAAATGGGCAGACCGGATGGGCCTTGCGGTCCTTATCTGCCATCAACTTCTATGTTTCTATGTTTCTATGTTTCTATCTGAGATGGGTCCAAAGGGAGATGTACCCAGAGGTATTTTATCGAAGTATGGTCTCATTTATAAGAAAATTTCTGCCTCAAGGATTGTGGTGGAAGGAATATATAAGAAGTACTTCTGTTTTAGTTGAATTACTTTTATATCCCAATACCCTGTCTATCATACCCAAACTGCGCTCCAGAGCTTCAAAGAGGACTCTGGCTCTGTAATATATAATAGAAGAGCATCAGCGTAATACGCAATCTTATGTTCATAGTTCTCCAGTTTAAAACCCCAAATCTGTTCCTGTTGATATAAATACTGAGTAATGGGTAGCACAGCAATTTATAATAAAGAGTTGAGGGGTGGTAAATATGAAGCAGCAAGGGCCTCTATTGGCACAACAGCATAAGTAGCGGGTGGAGTTTGGGGGAGATAGAATAAACACACTGGGTTACGTGACTGGTCACATGACAATAGTGCACCTATAAAGGAAATGCCCACCCAGGGTTGGTGGAGGGAGGGGCAGCTACAGCAAAGTGGTGGCAGGCTAACTATGGGCCCTCTGACTTCAACGGAGCACTGGTCCATACCTGCAGTGGGGGAGTGGGGTCCAAGCTGGCAGCAAGGCACAAGAGCTTGCAATGGACATTACAGCACCATGTATTCACTGCATAATAAGAGTTTTTGGGATAAAGCCAGAGCTATACTCTGGTTAGACTAGGGATCCAACTACTGTGTTTTCTTATCATACAATAAATAACAGTGCCTATATTTATATGTATGTTGTTATTTTATACATAAATATTTAAAATGCTGCATCGTGCTCAGTAATGAGCTCTAGAAAGACTGTATTTTGAGCAGAGGAGTAATTTTGGTATCAAGGTTGGGGGGGACAACCTCACTCTCAACCAGCCTTGGATCGTGAGTGCTGTGCTGTCTACCAAAAAGTAAATAATCTATGGAAAAATACCATTATTTCTATCAACATACCTTTGAAAGCTAATACATACAGGGAAAACCCTGCAGGAGATTATACACTGACTAACACAGCCCACCTCTCACCTCATTGGCCGGCCGCCAAATGGGAAGACATGGAACATGCATCCAATGTACAATACAGGCTATGTGGCCATCCCCTGTATTGTACAGGGAGGGTGGACTGTGTACTGTATAGGGTGCATGGTCCCTGTACAGTACACAGGCCACACGCTCTCTGTACAATACACGATCCATCCGCACTCCCTGTGTAAGATAGGAGATGCATGCGTGCCATGTAATGTACATTGGACGTGTGCTCCATGTGTTCCCATTCAGTGGTCAATCGAGGTGGTGAGAGGTGGGCTGTGCTAGTTGTCATATGGTCTCTTGCCACACCTGCCCTTCAGGTAAGGATGGGTTGGTCACCAATTCAGCCCATGTTTTAAATCCCCTAATGCGGTCACTAGCTGGTTGCTCCTCCTTATTGTGTTTAAAGCAGCAGTTACTCAAGCATTAATGCACGATGGGGTGTGTGTTGTGCTGGGATAACATCACGCCTCGGGTGGTTGAAACATAAGGCCACAGGCCGAGCGTGTTCAGCACCCGAGAAGTGACATTACCCCAGCGAGGCACACACACTGAAGTGCATTATTGCTTTTATATGATGGCTCAGTGTGTTAAATGTTACTGAAAAGACTGAAAAAAGGAAAAGTAAGGCAGTTTTACTGTATTTTTGCAGTGTGGTAGCACACTTGTTTAAAAAAAGTGTATTTTTTTTACCACTAGGTGCTGCTGTTTTGTAGGAGTAGGCTTGCTCTTTAGCCCAGCTGTAGATCAGTGTTCCCCCCCCCCCCCACACATGTCTGTGTTTTAGGTCTTTCTCTTTCTCTGTAGGTGCCTTTTCTTTTTTTTTTCGGGGGTCTCTGGTTTTACCTTTAGTTTTATTCAGGTGTCCTGTTACCTTTGCTGGTACCAGCTCGCAGAATGGAGTTCATCGAAGACTGATTTGTGGGGACTGGGAGACTTGTGGTTTACAAGTCAATGCATATCAGTAAAGTCATTCGGTCCCCCTGTTTTTTTTTTTCCATAGATAATTCCTTTTGTTGTAAACTACTGTCATGTTATACTGGGGTAACTTCACTGTTTAGGGTGGCAACTGACCAATCAGAGACCAGGATTCTTTCATGTCATTGTATAATGCTGCTTTAAGTATATTCAGGAAGTAGAAACAGCTACGCCTACACTGACAGTTTATTTTTTGTTCCAAAACAAAATACCCCCACCTTTCAAGCCCTCCAACAGTGTCCACATCACTTCATCCACAGTCCACCGACCTGCAAGGTTTGATTTCTTTTTAAATTACTTTACTCTGGTAACATAACACAGAAAAAAACACTGGAGTTGATTGTTAGGCTAACCATATAATTGCCCGGCCCCCTCTCCCACTCCCACCCTCCCAGTCAGCACAACACAGCAGCCCCTACCAAAGCAGACGTAATCAGGCTCAGTTGGGTGTACCAAGCCACTTCAATGACAACGTTGTTAAAGGACTTGACAGTGATAACACTTTGCCAATGGCAATTATATAACCACGGCAAAGTTCCAAGGACCACAACAGTGTGACATGGGATTTACTATTTGCAGGGCGCTCTGCCCCATGTACTCCCCAGAATTATAGATTCTCAACTCTGGGGGGAGCGGATGTCAGGGGAGAGTGGTGAACACTGGCAGTCGGCATCTCAGACCTTCATTGTGACAACCGATTCGAAACTGTGGTTATCGAATGGGTTGTGTCACTGTGGGGGGGGGGGTTCAATCTGCAATCACCCATAAGAAGCCAGAGTTCAGCTTTTACGAACTGTGGACAGGCTGGCAACCCGGCTTGTCTAGAAGTTCAGAAAGCATTTTTGAAAATAGAGTGCGATGAACTTCCTCAGATCTTTGCGACTAAGGTGGCTGACATCAGGACAGCTCTCCAGCCAGCATAATCTATGGGTGCTGCTGATGACCAGAGCATGGCCACTAGCCTCCAGCTTTCCTGGAGTACCTTCGACCACCCGGAGTTCATGGATGACATGAGGATTGTCCAGGGTGCACACTCTACATACTGTAGTTTGGACCCAGGACCAACTTCCTGATTTTGGATTGTATTGATTCCATCGGTCCAGTCCTTGCACGGATAGTCTGGTGCTCTTTGGAAACAGGTGAGTTTCCTAGCTCCCTGAAGGAGGTGGTGGTAACACCCCTCCTGAAGAAAGCTTCTTTGGACCCAAACTGCCATGTGAATTACAGACCAATCTCTAACCTCCCTTTTTAGGGAAGGTGTTTGAGAAGGTAGTGGCCATACAACTGGAGAGCCATTTGACCATCCATGACATCTATGAACCCCTCCAGTCTGGTTTCCGAAAGAAGCATAGTATGGAGACAGCACTGGTTTGGGTGCTCAATGATCTCCTGATGGCTAGAGATCGGAAGAACCATTCCATCTTGGTTCTTCTTTATTTCTCATCAGCATTTGACATTGTGGACCATGGGGTTCTGCTCGATTGTTTGAGGTTCATCTGTGGCCTCTCAGGTACAGTTCTCATGTGGTTTACATCTTTCCGCACTGGAAACACTCAGAGGGTGGTGTCCAGAATTTATTCTTTGGACCCAATTCTGTCTTGTGAGGTTCCTCAGGGATTGGTGTTGTCCCCCATGTTGTTCGCAGTGTATATGCTGCCCCTCGGAGACATTGTTAGGAGGTATTGACTGAAGTTTCACTGCTATGCTGATGATAACCAGCTATACCTTTCTTTTGCACCCGACTAGAATGGAACTGTCTCAGACTTTAATAACTGCATGGAGAAATCCAGGAGTGGATGGATTCCAGCTGGTTGAAGTTAAACTCTCAGGGCGGGAGGGCAGAGACTGAAGTGCTGGTCATGGACCCAGGACACCGGATAGGGGAGTCAGGGGTAGGTTCACCCTCAGGATTATTCCTTGAGGGTTTACCACTCCAGGCCTCTGAACAGGTACGTAACCTGGGGGTAATCTTTGACAAGGGGCTGAACCTACATTCGCAGGTGTCAGCCGTCATCAAAACCTCTTTTTACCATCTGAGGTATATCGCCAGGATTAAGTACCTTGCTCTGTCCGGTGACCTTCCTATGCTGATTCATGCCTTTGTGTCCTCCCACTTGGATTATTGCAACTCCCTGTATCTAGGGCTTTCTGGGGTAGAAATCTGCCATTTTCAGCTAGTGCAGAACGCAGCAGCTCGGCTCTTGACAGGAACCTCTCAGTTCTGTTATATTTCTCAGGTGCTGCGTGGTCTGCACTGGCTGCCAGTACAATGGTGGATCACCTTTAAAGTCAGTCTTTTGACTTACAAAGCCCTACATGGACAGGGCCCTGACTACCTGAAAGAGCTTCTGGTTTCCTACCGCCCCGGGTGATCACTCCGCTCAGCTGGCGAGGGGTTGCTAGAGATTCCAAGAGTGTGCTTGAAATCTTCTGGGGCCCAGGCATTTATATATGAGACCCCTTCTCTTTGGAATTCTCTACCCCACCAGTTACATGAGTGCGTGACTGTGGAGGGATTTAAATGAGCCCTAAAAACTCATCTTTGGCACCAAGCATTTGGCAACTGATTGGCTGTTTTTATTTTTATTTTATAAGTTTGTTTAGATGTTTGTGCATTAACTAAGCTGCTGTAATCTGTGCAATATGTTGTTTGTTTTTAAGCTTGTTCGGCACCTTGGTTTTGGAAAGGGGCTATAAAAATAAAGTTTTATTATTAGTTTTATTCTTGTAACAGTATCGCTGTTACGATGGTACACTGGCTCAGAGTCAGGTGGCAGACAGGAGAGATGCTAGACAGCACAGCATTGACTGACTACAGACAGTAGACAGGACCAACACAGCACAATAGAGAAGACCACCAATAAACATAATAATTAAAATTAAACACCACTTACCCTTGCCTTCTTGCACACTAGAGCTATGTTAGCTCAAGTTGAGAAGCCAATAGTGCTGTTTTGCTCTGTTGGTGGTCACTGGTAGAGGCGTAGAGCCACTGACCAACCCCCGTCCAGACACACTACACTACAGGAAGAGAGAGAATGCCTCACAGATTGCATCAGGCTTCTTTTCCGTGGCACTCCCTGACCCTGACTGGCGCCAAATTAAATGGCCAATAGTGTGTGGCCCCTACCAGCTCAGAACCGCCCTGACTGTGCAGACTGGAACTCCCTTCCACCACCTCCTCTATTTATTGCAGCAGTTTTGTGCATAGCATCCCCCCCTGGCATGAGTATTGCTGTTGCTGCGCCCCAATCATTACTCACCTCCACCCACGACCCACCACTGCAGCACCACCAGTAACCAGACTTAGTCCTACCAGTTAGTTGATGCTTGCAGCCATTGTGTCATAATCTGTCCACTGTCCACCCTGCTTTGTTCAATACTTTTACAGCCTCTGAGTCCAGGCAGACAGTTCCACAGGCTCAATCAGTGCAAAATGTTCCGACCAAGCAACTCAAATTCAGTCACTCACAGTATGCAGGGTCCGCTCTGCCGCATCACTCAATCCGATAAGAACTCCCTCCCAGCCTGACTGACTCCTGAGTCCCACATGAAGCAGGCAACTTGAGGCACTGGGCAAGCAAAGCAGCAGCAGACAGCTCTGGGATGAGGCAGGCAGACACGGCAGCATTCAGAAAGGCAGACAGGAGGGAAGGGATGCACCAAACATGACAGCACCATTGTCTCGATGCCAGCCCATCCTGACTCCTCGCTCTCTGCTGGTGGTGGTACATGTTTACGCTACTTCCAGGTGTGGTGACTGCAGTCTGTCACTTTCTCCCTTTGTGCCACAACTCCTCCCAGTTCCGATCAGGCCAGTTTGGAAACAATGGGTCCCCCCACCACACTATCTATCACCCTCACCCGCCTCTCTGTCTGTCACTCTCTCGTGGCTCTCACCAGTAAAACCTGAACACCACCACCCCTGGCACAGCAGGTTTCGAAGTCCCTCCTAGCCCACAGCAGGCAGCAGCAGAAAGGTAAGGGGCTGAATGTTGGGGGTGACAAATGTGATCATCCAAATTGTTGGGGGGGGACTTGTGCCCCATCCCCCCCCCCATAATTATACCCCTGGTTTTGGAGGGGCATGTGTACTGGAGTTTTAATCAGATTTATAGAGCTAATTCTCCTGCGAATGCCTTACATTCCCCTTCCAGTCCTCGAGTGCGATTCCTGGGCCTATGTGGTATGCAGAGATTTGTTGGAGGGGGGGTTACTGGTTCATGTGTGGGAAAGGGCTGCAGATCCAGCAGCACAGAGTAGGTCATCTGGAGGACTGACTGTTCTGGTAGGTAGTCATCTGGGGGAGAAGGCTTATTCAGGGGATGGATGAGTCCAGCTCCAGGGATGATGTTCACATTAGGGAATACTGGACAGGGTACTGGAAGGGTGGTCCAGCTGCAGAGAGCATGTCAGCTGATGGGGAGGGGACATCTCCACTGCAGGGAGAGTGGTTGGGTGGTGTGGGGCAGGAAGGGTGGTCCTGGTGGAGGGTCCAGTTGCAGGGTGGGCGGTCCAGGAAGGGATCTCAACATGTACACACTGGAAGAGAGGAGAGAGATGATTGAGACCTACAAGCTCCTTGTAGGGGAACAGGGTGCAAGGGAGCCAGTTTCAAATGAGGATCAGCACTAAGACCATGGTGCATGCGATGAAGCTGGGGGGTGGGGTGGGGGGATGGGGGGAAGTAGTTCAGGAGAGATGTGAGGAAATATTTCTTCAATGAAAGGTTGGTAGGCACCTTGAACTGATGTCCAACCAAAGAGATGGAGGCTAGATTGATGGGGGTCTTCAAACATGCATGGGATAAACATAGGAGTATATTAGAATCGAGGCAGGATAACTCTATAGTTATCTAACAGAAGTTTAAAGAGCAGCAGTCATGTTTTGTGTGCTCCAGACAGGCAACTCACATGTGTAGTTGCCTGCCCTGGGAGCCTTTTCAGCTATATATTACTGTTTTATGCTCAGTTGTTTTAAAAATATTTCCTCTTGTAAAACCTGGCTCACAACTTTCATGTACGGGCAATTGTTAAGTGCTGCAGCTCTGCCCCTGAAAACAGCATAATTATGATACAAGGGTGAGAGTTGGGCTGCAGAGCTGTCTATGGAGCATGTGATGGAATCAGTGGGGGAGGGGGAGCTACCTAAATGCACTAACATTATCTTTGATGGCATGTTTACATGTATGGGGCTCTTATATATTATGTATTAGCCCCATACACGTAAACATGCCAGCAAAGATAATCTTTGTGTATTTAGGCAGCCCCTCCCCCCCAATTCCATGACATGCTCAGTAGGCAGCGCTGCAGCCCTGTTCCCAACCTTGCATCATAATCATGCAGTTTTCCAGGGTGGGGCTGCAGTGCTCAGCATTCGCCCAGCTCATACACGGAAGTTGCAAGCCAGGTTTTACGATGGAAATCTTTTAAAACAACTGAGCAGATAATAGTAGTGGCAACCTCCCCCTGAAAGCAGCAGGTTTTGCTTTAAAAGATGGCACTGCGTTTATGTCCCTCTGAAGGGGCGCGTTACATTCTAGTCTTTCCTATTGAGCTCTGTGCCAAAAGGAATGGAAGGGTGTGGGCGGCTGTGCAAAACAGTAAGTGACATATTTTACCACTGGCAGTGCCCCAAACAAACTGCAGTTAAAGAGAGTGCAGTGTTTGCTTGTTTTTTTTGATTTGTTTGTTTGTTTTTTTCCCTATCAACTTGGAACTAAAACTTCAGAGCTCTATTCTATTAGCTGCACTGATAATGTGATTAAGTGGATAGATATAGGATATGCAATGGTCTAATTTGGAATATGCCCTTTATCTTAATGGGTGGGCCACAAGTGAGTTACGAAGTTCCTGCATACACCCTCTCAAATAAAGATAAATGGCATAGTCTGAGTCAACTCACTGAATCTCCAGTTTATACCACACATTCTCAAATGTTAACCTTTCATATCACTTTTTTTAACCTGCAGTTTTTCACCTGACGTCACTACTGCATAAATCTACAGTGATGTCATCAAGCATTGCTTTAACTTTTCTTTTTATTAATTAAACACATTCTGACATATTTAAACAGTTTTCTTGTTTGTGACTTGTACTGTGATGGACCCGTGCCTCTGCTCCTCCCTCCGCAGCATTGACTCCTAATGCTTTTTGGTGGAAGGAGGGACCCGAGGTTATAGTGCCTTTCCCCCGGGTTATTGAGTGTGCTGAGTGATAGCCATAGGCATTAGTGGGAGTGGAATCCAAAAACTGGCTTTAAGAAGGGGACAGGTAACCAAGACATACCACATGAGATGCAACATTCATTTTCAGTGATGTCATGATTTTACACATTTTAGTAAAGTATTTAGCATGCCGGCACACTGGCGCAAGTGGTAGCAGTACTGCTTGCTGTGGTGATGACACAGGATCTAGAACAAGTCAGGAGCTTCCAAGGGTTGGGGAGGGGATTTAAGCATTCCATAGAGTGCTCTCCTTCTCCAGTGTAGATGGTATGGCAAAAGTCTGACCACTGGCGGTGCCAATAGTCATTGTGCCTGACATCTCCTGTGCATGCAGGTCTGGGGCTCAGCCGATGTCATAGCAGTCACATACAGAAGCGGGCTTGTCATACTGCAGATATCACTACACGTCTGAGCCTTGATTGGAGCTGGTGGGGAAACATACAAAAAACCAAAAAAGTCACTGTAGTAAACAGCATTATGATGCTAGTGAGACCATGAGAAGCCAACACACTGGAACAGCACTACAGCATAAGTCTCGGCCAGGACAGTACAGCTGCCCTGCCTTTGGGAGGGGGGATTTAGCACCTTGTTAGGGGGAGGTTTTCAGCAGTAGTAAACTCTGCTGCTTGGGGGGGCTGGAGTCATGGCACAAAACTCAAAAGAAAGACTACAATGGCAACACCCCACAACAGTGCCTAGTGCGAGTACGTTTAGCGTGGTGCCACATTGTGGGTGTCAAAAAGTGCCAGAAGCGCTGCGTTAAACATAACAACGCCTATGCTTGTGAATGGCATACTGGGTAATAGAATGTTACATTTATTTAATAAAAACTGATTTAATGAATGTAATAGAATGTTTGCAAGACTTCTTACAACATAGTATATTATGGCAAGTTTTAATTTTTATCATTAAAACTTTCTTTTTATGTTGGCATGCTTGCGCAGCTAACATCTTGTGGTGGCAGAGATTTGGAGGCGTGGTCGTTGTTGGGTGAATGCAGGGCATGCACCAGTAGGTGCGTCCCTCATTCCCCAATCAGCCTGCATGCCGGCGCCACACCACCCGGGCGAGCACATCTAAGGAAAGGTCCACTACAATGTGAATAAAGCTTGTCACATGCAGCGGACCTTCCTACGTGCTTCCCCAGCATCAAACATGGCAGCACAGTGGCCGCTAAACTGCCGACTTCAGGGGTGCCCAATCCCCCAGTCAGCTTACCCTGCCGATCTAGTATGTGCTGACAGGGGAGCCCACTCCCCATCGGCATAATGTGTCCCCCTTTCTCCTTTTTTGGTTGCCGAGGGGTGCCCAATCCCCCTTGGCTCATGGGCCCCCCCGCCACTTTCATTGTTTGCTGACAGGGGTGCCCAATCCTGCGCAGCATCTGTCCCCACTCCCTATAGTGCCAACGGGTGTCCAATCCTGTCGGCTAGTGTACTTCAAAAACACCTGTAAAAAGAAAACCGTCGCTGATGTTTTTTTAACACCTGTAAACAGAAAATGGTCCTCATAGTCTCCCTACCACTCGCATTCAACCCACTGCGCATCTGCCCCCACAACCCCTCACCCCATACTACATTTCTGGAGTCCGCACGACGATCTTCGGTGGACTGGGAACACGCCTGCACTCTTCAAAGCCGATCCGGAGCTGAGGAAATGCCGTAAGCTGTATAATGGAATAAATAGGGTTTTTTCAACTTTGATGCATATCTTGGGCATTTTTGGGAATTTTTGCACCAAATTTTCAACATGGAGTTTTTGGGACCCCTCCTCATGAATTCTGTCACTGTTATGATGTTAATCGGTCCCAAAAGGTGATTTTGCAGTCACTGCATGGAATCACCTCTCGGGACCGATTAATGCAAGGACAGTGGCAGTGGTCATGAGGTGGGCTCTCAAAAAGCCTATGTTGCAAATCTGGTGGAAGAAATCCAAAAAATGGCTGTTTTATTTAGCATGTTTTACATAGTTGCTACACAAGACACTGTGAACTTTGCGACCGCAATATTTTCACACCCAGATTTTCAACATTGTCATTTTTCTACACCTCCTTGTGAACAGTACAGCTGTCATTTTTCACATCCTGACCGAAATGTGTTTCCGCACTTCCGGTGCACAATAGCATGGTCGCTGTGGGAAATCAGTGTTTGGGGCAGATTATGAAAATGACAGTGACACTGTTCATGAGCAGAGGTCCTAAACTGCCTATGTTGAAAATTTGGTGATGATACGCCATAAAATGACTGTGTTACGAGTGTGCGTTGGGCAGTTGCTACGCGTGCTTGTAACTTCGCGAATTCGCAATATTTTCATGCCAAATTTTCAACATTGCCATTTTTCTACACCTCCTTGTAAATAATACAGCTGTCATTTTTCACATCCTGGCCAAAATGTGTTTCTGCACTTCCGGCGAACAATAGCGTGGTCGCTGTGGGAAATCAGTGTACAGAGCAGATTACAAAAATGAAGTGACACTGTACATGAACAGAGGTGCTAAAATGCCTATGTTGAAAATTTGGCACTGAAAGTCCATAAAATGACTGTGTTACAAGCGTGCATTGCGCACTTCCCACGCACCCTTGTAACTTCGCAAATTTGCAATATTTACATGCCACATTTTCATAACTGCCATTTTTTTATACATCCTTCTGAACAATACAGCTGTCATTTTTCACATCCTGCCCAAAATGTGTTTCCACACTGCAATACCAAAGCCAATGCCAGCGCGACAACATTCAGCATTGACAAATGCTTGTTACAGTATGTAATTAATTTATGCAGTGATTGCAGTAATTGAGCTGGTGCTGATGTTTGTTGTTTAGATGTGTGATCAGATAACACTTCTTTATGGCTTTCATTAATGATGGGGATGACAATAATATACTGTGTATTAAATAATATGTAATCCCCACCAATTTGGGGGTTTACTGTAATATCTTCTTGGGCTCCTCAATGCCCGCTGTCAAGCTGGTGTCCTGTCTCTGTGTGATGCTGTTTATTTACTTGTGAGTGCCATGTTGAGCCTCCGCACCTGTCCCTTTAAGATACTAGCTAATCTGTGCTAAGTGAAGGGTCTGTGCTGGATCCAAGTGACTTAGGACTTGTGACCATCCACACACCGCTTCTAGTTGCTCCATCTTGCAGTCGCTATGTACGCAAAGGGAGCCTGTGTAGGAACTGTGCTTCTTTACTGTTTGGGTATCATTGTAATTGAAGTAGAGGAGTTTGTCTAACCTGCTTTATTTGCAATTTGTTTGTCGGAATGGGAGCCACCATGTTGGGTCCTGGACTTCCAGTAATTGAACCAATAGAACCACGGGGACAAAAAATGGCTCTGAACCCCAATGTTCTATGGGAAGGAAAATCTGTAGTCGTGGAGTTTTTTAGTTCGCACCAAAATTAACCTGGAGGGGGAGCCTTAATTGTGACTGACAGCTCCTTCAGCCAACCGGAATGCTGGACTGACAAGGGAAAAGCCCAGTGCACAATGAGACAGAGGATCAGTTAGAGTTGGAGTTTGATGTGTGAACAGCTTGAGGTTTCAAGCAGCTGCTCCCTGAAAGAGCGTAGGGGAATCAGCGGGAAGAGGCCTTCCTTGCCTCCCTGCCACCATTCTCCTGCCTTAAGATTGCCTATAGCAGAGATCAGAAATCTTCTGATTGGAGTGGAACTGCGGCAGAAAAGAGAAAGACGTGTTGCTAGTGCTACTTGTGATTTGGACCGAAGACTTGCTCCTTTGAAGCTATTGGCCCAGCTTGTGTTCAAAACGTGCTCGGATCGAAAGGTTTGCTCAGTAAAGTTGCTGAATTGCAACCAGACTATATCTGAACTGTTCCCAGAGATAGCTGCTTACTTTGAATGTGCTGAATATGTTATGTGGGTCGAGACCTGCTTGCCCACATCCAAACCTGTCACACCAGCTGGAGGCTTCACCAGCAGAAAGTTACGAACTTTACCTGACTGCTTATCCTGCCTAGGCCTTGTCAATTTGGCCTAGACCACAACTCCTGCACCAGAGACTGTTTCAGCGAGAGACCACTTTGGGGATCCAGTCCCTACACAACAACACACAGGTTGTGGCCACCTGGAGGAAAGGCCATGGATGCAGGGCAGCCGTGTTCAGACAGACATTCTGGATGCTGAGGTGCTGCCCTATCTGCAGGTATCTCTCTGGACTGGGGGACGAAGTAGCCAGACTCAGAGTGGAAGTAAACTGGGTCAGGAGTACCTTCGTCCCTATACAGAGACCACCCAGTCCGAGGCAGCTGCCTCAAAGGATGCCAAGAATGAGGAGCATTTGGATGATGGTGGGCTCTGGGAGGATTAGGGCAGTCAGGCAGAGGCACATCCTGAATCCTATTCCACTCCAGAACTCATATGCCGCACTGGCAAATGGGGACAACCAAACAGAGGTACCCAGAGAAGTGGAAGGGAAGGATGTGGAGATCAACCGAGAAGTGACCTCAATGGGGAGAGTAGTGGATCCCAGAGGAGGAGGAGGAAGTGAATCCTGGTGGGGGACTCTATTGTTAGAGAAATCCAGCTAGGAACACACGAGAGGGAGGACAGGGAGGTGAGGTGCCTACCAAGTACCACGACATGGAGGGATGGGAGGAAAATCCTGGGGATCACTGGGAAGGCAAGAAGGGAGGGTGAGATGGATGTTCATTTTCCACCTAGGTACTAATGACCTGGCAAACGGGAAGCCTAAGGAAGTTCAGGAAGAGTTTAGGAAATTGGACCAGGGTCTCAAACAAGTAGCTACATCTGTCACCTTCTCAGAAGCACTACCTGTGAGAGGAATAGAAGAGCATGGGGCACAGGCACCAGGAACTTTAACACATGGCTGAAGAACTGGTGCTGTGAGGAAGGGTTTGGATTCATTGGTGACTGGAGACCCACCTGGAGGGATGGGAGCTTGTTCAAGCCTGACAACCTGCATCCGTCCTGGAGCGGAATCTAGGGACTCAATGATAAGTTTAAATGCTACATGGACAAGCATTTCAATTAGCCGGGGGTGACAGGCCAACAAGGAGGGTTCCTAATTGCCCAATCCCCACAACTAGCAGTGGAACCACTGAACAGGAGGAGGGGATGTCTCTACAAAGCAGTGTGCAAAAGATGGAGATAAGCAATCAAGAGGATAGGCAGACAGGGGGCAAAATTCAACAGAAGAGCAGACAGCAGGGAGAACCAAGGATAAAGAACAATCAGGGAGGGAGCTGGAGTAGAACAGCTAAACAGTCCAGGAGTTCACATCATGGAAAGCCATGTGTGCCAATGCCAGGAGTCTTAACAACAAGATGGAGGATCTGGAGGCTGCCATGGTGCAGTCGGACCTGGACATCGTGGCCATCACAGAGACCTGGTGTAATGATAACCATGACTGGGAGATGACCATACCTGACCACAACATATTCAGAAGAGACAGGGCAGGCAGGAAGGGAGGATAAGTGGCACTTTATGTGAAAGATGGCATAAAGGCCACAGAGATCTAGGAGGAATAAAATGGAGGAGATATACTATGGGCTAAACTGGAAAGGAATATGTGGTCAGCCATCTGCATAGGGGTGGTCTACAGACCACCAGCCCAAGAGGAAGAAACAGATAGGGAGTTGATGCTAGCCATCCAAAGAATGGCAAACAAGGGGGATGTGGTGCTGGTTGGAGACACCAATATTCTAGATGTGGACTGGAGCCTCTCAGCAGCAGCAGCATCAACCAGGAGCAAATTTATCCTGGATTCCCTTCAAGGTGCCTTCCTTAAGCAACTGGTCATGGAACCAACTCGGCAGAAGGCAATACTGGACCTCATGCTCACAAATAGGGACAGTGTGATAGGGGTAACAGTGGGGAAGCACCTGAGGAACAGAGACCACCAGTCATTGTGGTTTGAAATCATAGAAAGAACAGAACTAAACTGCACAAAAACACGTATCCTGGATTTTAGGAGGGCAGACTTTGGGAAAATGGGGACATGCTTGAAAGAGGCACTAATGGGAATGGGGAGAGAATCAGGGGTGGAGGAACAGTGGGCAATATTTAAAACAGGGATTACAAGAGCAACAGAATTATGCATTAAGCAGGTTATCAATGGGAAAAGGAAGAGGAAGCCATTATGGTTTTCCAAGGAGGTAGCAGAGAAAGAGAAAGCCAAAAATATTGCAGTCCAGCAATACAAAAAGACACAAGCAGAAGAGGATAGGGAGAAGTACCAGGAAAAGCATAGGGAGGCAGGAAGGTCAGTTAGGCAAGCCAAAGCTCAGACAGAAGACAGCATTGCAAAATCAGTGAGTAGAGGGGACAAAACCTTTCATAGGTACATAAGTGAAAAAAGAAGGGCAAAGGGAGGGATAGTGAGACTGAAGTGGAGAACAGGGGCTGTGTGGAGGAAGATAACAGTAAAGCTGACATACTGAACAGATATTTCTGCCAAGTATTTACTGAAGAAGAGGTGGGTAATGGGCCTGAAGGGAGTACAAGGGGTGGGAATGGCATAGAAATAGACATAAGTCCTTCTACACAGGAAAGAGTCCTAAAGGAACTGGAAGGAATAAGAATCGATAAGGTGATGGGACTAGATGGGGTGCACCCCAGGGTCCTAAAGGAACAAAGAGAGGTAGTGGCTGAACCTCTGGCAATCCTGTTTCACTGAGCAGTGGAAACAGCAGAGGTACCCAAAAACTGGAGGACAGCAGATGTAGTCCCCTTATACAAAAGTGGGAACAGAGAGGAAGCAGGGAACTACAGACCAGTCAGCCTCACCTCAGTATTGGGAAAGATCATGGAAGCACTACTGAAAGAGAGATTGGTAGAACATCTGGTTGCCAAGGGAGTACAGGACCCAAGCCAGCATGGTTTCACCAGGGGGAGGTCATGCCAGACCAACCTCATTTAATTTTTTGACTGGGTGACAGGAGAGGTGGATCAGGGAAGAGCAGTGGATGTGGCCTATCTGGACTTTAGCAAGGCCTTTGACACATTGCCACATAGAAGGCTATTAAACAAACTGGGGAATATGGGAGTGGGCTGGACAGCAGTGCGGTGGGTGGGTAATTGGCTGGGCAGCAGGACACAGAGGGTGGTGGTAAATGGCTGTCACCCTACAGAGGGAAGCGCGACCAGTGTAGTACCACAGGGATCAGTGCTGGGACTGGTCCTATTCAACATCTTCGTCAGTGACATTGTGCAGGATCTAGAAGGCAGAATTTCCATGTTTGCTGATGACACGAAGTTCTGTAACAGAGTGGACATGCCAGAGGGTGTAAACAGAATGAGGAGGGATCTGCAGAAGCTTAAAGAATGGTCATGGGTTTGGAAGTTGAAATTCAATGAGAAAAAGTGCAAGATAATGCATATGGGGCACAAAAACACTGGAACAGCATATCAGTTGGATGGGATATAATATGCACCAAGCAGGAAAGGGACCTTGGGGTTATCATCTCTGATGACCTCAAGGTAGGGAAACAGTGTGACAAGACAGCAGGTAAAGAAAATAGGATGCTGGGATGCATAGGCAGGAGCATCACAAGCAGGAAAAGGGAGGTCATAATTACACTATGCAAGACACTAGTGAGGCCCCACCTGGAGTACAGTGTGCAGTTCTGGAGACCTTACCTACATAAGGACATAGACAGGGTAGAGAAGGTTCAGAGGAGGGCAACAAAGATGGTATAGGGATTGCATCACAGATCCTATGAGGACAAGCTGAAGGACTTGAACAGGTACTCCCTGGAGGAGAGGAGGGAGAAAAGGGATATGATAGAGACATACAAGTACCTTACAGGGAGGAACAGGGTGCAAGAATACACTATTTTCCAGTGAAAAAGATGTTCTAGGACTAGAGGTCATGGGATGAAGTTGGAGGGAGGGCGATTCAGAGAAAACATAAGGAAGATTTTTTTCAGAGAAAGGGTGGTGAAAAAATGCAACACCCTGCCAGAGGAAGTGGTGGGGGCTGAAACGATCACAGGATTTAAGAATGCATGGGATAGACATAAGGGAATTCTGGCGGGCAGGGGAAAGGGGCAACAGACTTCTAGAAAAAGGTAAAGGGAACTTACAAGCTCAAATGGGCAGAGTGGGTGGCCCATAGATCCTTATCTGCCGACAGTGTCTGTGTATCTATGTATATCACCTGCTTGTCAGCAGAAACCTGGTAGCGTGAGTACAAATCAGGGTAGCTCCCTGCAACAAATGCTAAATCATCTGTGGTACCATCTTATTGTTTCATTTCATTGGGTTTTCAAGGGACTGAGGCAACCGGCTCGGATTACAAAAATTCTGGTTCTTTTGCATGTTAACTGCCTTTCTTTTCATCAAGGGCCCCAACATCAGCTGCAACACCCACCACCTCTGGGCAACGCCTCTGGCAAGCCAGACTTTCCATCCTGGGTACCAAGGGTTGTGTGACTGCCAGTTTGGGACACAAACGTGCATGCAAACACTGAACTAATTCAGATTGCCAATCATTTGACTAAATTCACACCCCTTCCTTGTTCCCGACCCCTAAATAAATCTGATTGTCTGTTTTCGTGTTTAGCCTGGCTTGTGTGCATATTATTAGTTGGGTTTTTGTACTGAAAGTGTGTATTTGTATTGCTAACCTTATTTTACATGAGGTCTCCAGGTAGACTGCTGCAAATCCAACCCTGGTGGTAAGTGCTAACATATTATTACTGTTTCATACTGATGGTGAATTTACTACTGCATCAGGTACTGGATCACTAGAAGGGTTGGTGGGTGGTTATAGCTTCCCAGAGGGCTATAACAGAACAGATCAACATCCCCAAAACCATTACTCTGGGTGGAGCATCTTATTAGGGAATCCAGGCCCCTCAACCTGTGCATAGCCATACAGGCAGGGGTAGTAGCCCTTGGAATAGCGCCATGAGGGTTGCAAATATATCAATGATCTATTTTATTATGTTTTTTAATGTCTGTCTATATACATTGTTCCCATTAATCAAAGTGGGGGGCTGTTGTTTAATGAGAAGGTGGACAGTGCTTGAGACCTTGGGTTTCCTGGGGGTTGGGGGCTGTTTGTCAGCATGCATCCCACATCTTTGGAGGGTGGTCACAATAGATTCAGGCTGGTTACCCCATACACCATGCACGCTGTTCCACCCAGTTAACCTTACCCCATGCATGGGCAACCACATAATCCATGCATGCTTTCATAACCACTGATTGACGCCACACCCCACGCTCGCTGTTACACCCACCAACCACGTAATCCAATGCACTCTATCACACCCGACCCCATATCCCCTGTCACACCAACTGACCCAATAAGGTGTAATCCGCCATCAGGACAAGGGAAATTACAGCTAAGGGTGGGTTGGTAGGAACCAGAGGACCGACACTCTTTTCCAGAGGATGACATACAGCTGGGAAATATTGCTTAGCAGGCTAAATTGCTTGTACTGTGGTTACTGTGTATGGGTTTGTTTTTGTTTCCGTTCTTCTACAGGCCACTGCAAGCAGCTACAGCTGTGGGTGTATTACTGTAACTGTTCGGCACTGTGACCAGACTACATTGTGTTATGGGGGTTCTATTTGGAATTAACAGGCCATTGAGCAGCTATATTTGAGTGAAACTTACCTGAGTTTGGGCTGATTGTTTTCCGCCATAGTGCTGTGGGGATTAGTGTGGCTCTCAGTATCTACGGAGAACTCTGATAGTGACTGATGACCAAATGACAAAGGCTGGGCTGTAGTGAATCGGTAGCTGCAAAAAGGGTGTCTGTTTTAAAAAAGGAAAGGGAGCTTTAAAAAAGCTCTGCTGGACGCTCGCTGCCCCAATAAAGTGTAAGCCACCATCGGGACCAGGGAAATTGCAGCTGAGGGCAGGGTAGGAAGGAACCAGTGGACTGATGCTCATTTTCAGAGGACGACAAACAACACTGCAGGGAAGTGTTGCTTAGCAGGCTAAACTGCTTGTACTGTGGTTACTGTGTATGAGTTTGTTTTTCTTTCCATTCCTCTACAGATCACTGTGCGTGGCTGCAGCTGTGGGTGTATTACTGTAATTGTTGGGCACTGTGACCAGACTACATTGTGTTATGGGGGTTCTATTTGGAATTAACAGGGCATTGAGAATCTATATTTGAGAGAAATTTACCTGATTTTGGGTTGATTATTTTCCACCATAGTGCTGTGGGGATAGGCCCGCCTCCTCCCCACTATCCTGCCCATGACAGTCCACCCTTATAGACAGATGCTCAGGAAACAGCTAATCAATGTCCTGAGTTAGGTCAGGGCAGGAGTGACCACAGCCACATTACTGAACCACATATGGGTCAATTGTGACCAATCAGGAAGTATCAGCCCAGTAAGGGGAAGGGCAAGGGACTGAAAGATATTAAGAGGGAAAGGCCACCACAAACATGATGTGAGTGGTGCAGTGCAGTGGCTGTGGAGCAGCTGTCTTCAGGGAGACGTTCTGGAGGCTGCGATGTTGCCCTACCTGCAGGTACCTCTCTGGGTTGAGGGAGACGTCACCTGTTTCCAAGCCGAGTTGACCAGGTTACAGGTGGCTTTCACCCCCCACTCAGAGGTCACCAGGTCCACAACCTAAATCTCATAGGTTGCCCAGAAGGAGTGGTTAAATCACAGTGGGCTCAGGGAGGGTGAGGGAGGGGGGTCTGAGGCACATCCCCCAACTGGTCCAGCTAAGTAACTCCTATAGAAACATAGAAACATAGAGGTTGATGGCAGATAAGGACCGCAAGGCCCATCCAGTCTGCCCATTTCTTTTTCTACCTTATAAATGTGCCATTGGCCTTTGCTCTGTCAGTGGCTTATCTATTCATACTCCTATGCTGTTTTGGAGGAGTGGGGATTGTCCCACAAGTGCATCTGCAGCTGAAACCAGGGAGCATGAGTTGGTCCTCCATGTTGGAGCCACTGGGAAAGGGGAAGATAACTCCAGAGGAGGATGAAGCTTCTCCTAGAGGAGGACTTGATTGTCCTCGGAGTTACTTTAGGGTACCCTAACAGGAAGGACAGGGAGGTCAAGTGCATCCCAGGAAGCACTGCTTGGAGGGATGTAAAGTGGATCAATAGGATCTCAAGGGCAATAGCCGGGAGGGAGGATCTGGATGTCATTGTCCACCTGGGGACAAATGACGGTGGGAGACAAGGTGGAGATAGATAGAATCCAGGAGGATATCAGGAAGCTGGGGGGGGGGGTCTGAAGCAGGTAGCACACTCCATCTCCTTCTCGGAGATACTACCTGTCCATGGCAAGGGGGAGGCTAGGAAACTTCGCATCCAGAAATTCAACTCCTGGTTTAAGGAATGGTGTGGAAGGGAGGTGGTTGGCTTCATGGGGGACTGGGGCCCCATCTGGATGGATGTAGGCTTGTATAAAGACGACGGCCTGCATCCATCTGGGAAGGGGACCCTGATCCTGAGTGAGAAGTTTGAATGCTTCAGCAGCATGCATTTAAAGTGGCCGGGGGGGGAGAGCCAGGAGGGTTAGGAGGTTTAGTATCACCCCCCAGTGGGCACAGGCAGGAAAATAAACTGAAGGTGAAAACAACAGAAGTAGTCATGGGGGAGCAAATTGAGGAAATCGGGACCACCCAGGAAAGATAACTGGGGTAGGAGAAAGCAGCAGGGGGCAGTAACAGGGGCAGGGGAAGTAATCTGGGTTGCAAGACATGGATGGCCATTGTAACTAATGCCTGCAGCCTGGGAAACAAAATTCCAGACCTGGAGGCCTTGATAGGGGAGGCAGACCTGGACATAGTAGCAATAACTGAAAACTGGTATACTGCAAACCATGGATAGGACATAAATGTACTGAGTTATGCTCTGTTCAGGAGGGATGAGGGGGTTAAAAAGGTGGTGGGGTCACCCTGTATGTCAGGGATGGTATAAAGGCAACACAGGTGCAGGGTGCACAAGGGGAGGTTGAGGCACTCTGGGTCACCCTTCAAACTGGTATTGGTGCAGCAATAAGCACAGGGTGCTGTACAGGCATCCAGCACAGGGGGAGGAAGTAGACAGGGAGCTAGTGGATAGAATACACAAGATGGCAATGAAAGGTGAAGTTCTGCTGCTGGGGGATTTCAGTATGCCAGATGTGGATTGGACCACCCAGGCAGCTGCTTCAACAAGAAGCAGAGGCATCCTAGATTCCCTACAGCATGCTGGTCTCAGGGAGCTATAGTGCTTGATACTACTAGAGACAGGGTGACTCTGGTCCTGGTACTGACCAACGGGGACAGAGTCATAGAAGTCTGGGTAAAATAGAAACATAGAAACATAGACTTTGACAGCAGATAAGGACCACTTGGCCCATCTAGTCTGCCCATTTCCCTACCTACAGGATAGGCCGCAGATCCTAGTTAACCAACAGCCTATTTCTTCCTACCCCCCACAAGAATTGCCTTGTGTCTGTCCCATGCATTCTTGAATTTCTCCCACAGTTTTAGACCCTACAACCTCCTCAGGAAGGCTGTTCCATGCATCCACTACCCTCTCTGTGAAATAATACTTCCTCACATTGCCCCTGAACTGCCCCCTTCTATCTTTAAATTGTATCCCTTGTTCTTGCACGTCTCTTTTCTGAAAGATGCTACCTCTTGACTTTGTTGATTCCACTGAGGTACTTAAAGTTTCTATCATGTCCCTCCTTCTTTCCTCAAGGGTATACATATTAAGCTCCTTTAGTCTCTCCTCATATGGCTTCTCTTGCAGACCCTGCACCATTTTAGTTGCCCTCCTCTGGACTGCCTCTATCCTGTCTATGTCCTTGCAGAGATGGGGTCTCCAGAACTGGACACAGTACTCCAGATGGGGTCTCACCAACTGTCTGTACAGAGGGATAACAACTTCCTGTTTTCTGCTGCTGATGCCTCTCCCTATGCATCCCGGTATACCCCCAGCCCTCCCTACTGCCTTCTCACATTGCTTGCTAACCTTAAGGTCATCTGATATGATTACCCCCAGGTCCCTTTCCTTTTTTGTTGTTGTTACTACCCCCCATTGTGTATTCTTCCCCTGGGTTCTTGTTTCCCAGGTGCATTATTTTGCACTTCTTTGCATTGAATCCTAGCTGCCATACTTCTGATCATTCCTCCAACCTTGCCAAGTCCCTTCTCATCCTTTCCATGCCTCCTTGTGTATCAGCCCTGTTGCAGATCTTTTTGTCATCTGCAAAGAGGCATACTTTTCCTTCCAGTCCAGTTCCAGTCCAGTCCAGGGTATAAGGACAACTGGGGTCCAGCGACCACAACATAGTGTGGTTTAACATGGTGACAGGGACTCAAGTCACACAAAGGGAAAGGTTTTAGATTTCAGGAGGGCGGACTTCTCTGAGATGGAAAAATGTATTAGAGTAGCCCTGGAAAAGGGGGAGGTGGGGGGTTGAAGAGCAGTGGGGGAAACTAAAAGGAGCCATAGTAGAAGTGACAAACCAATGCATCAGGCTGGTGTCCAAGGGGAAGAAAAGGAGGAAGCCACTATGGTTCTTGAAAGAAGTGGCAGACAAGGTCAGAGCTAAAAGGGTGAGTTTCAGGAAATATAAAGGGACCCAAAGGGGGAAGACAGGGAGGTGTACCTGGAGTGTCTAAGGAAAGCGGGGAAGGCTGTTAGGAGTGCAAAGGCATGGACTAAGCAGGGATTAGCGCAGACAGTGAAAAACAGGGACAAGACTTTCTATAGGTACATTAGCGAAAGAAGAAAAAACAGTGGGGGGATTGTAAGGCTCAGAGGGCACAAAGGAGAGTGTAAGGAGGGAGACCGGGACAAGGTGGAAATGCTGAATAAATACTTTAGTTCAGTATTCACTGAAGAGGGGGAAGGTCAGGGACCACAGCTGGGCAGCAGATGTAAGGGGGAGGTGGAAGTGGACATTGTCACAGACCCACTCAGCAGGTCAGGCCCTCTGCTCCCACAGTGCCAACCTCTGAGCGCAGTCTTGTGAACAGTTAACAGAACAGGGTAACCCTCCTGTCTGTTTTGTGGGTTCAAATCAAACTTTGGTCTCAAGTTCTGGAGGGATTCAAACTGTGAACCTTTTGCTAGGGTACCCAATGTACAGGCTCAGATAATTCTGCTCTTCGGGGGGGGGCCAGATATCTTTCACCTATGGGCACCTAACCAGATGTACAAAATGAACCCTTAAAAACTCTATGAAAGACCTCAGAATAAACTCTTATCTTTTCCCAGTTTGGTAAAACCAGTAAGCTTTGTACAATGTCAACTTTAACCATGTATGCTTCACTTGTCAAGAAAAAGAATTTCAAAGGCACACCAAGTAGTCTCTAAAGTAGAGGTTTACTTAAAAATAGATAACAAAAATGTAAAATGTAAATACAGAACCATATATCACAAGAACATACAATCATTTAAAAGAACAAGGGTTAAAAAAAAGTGCAAAATTCCTACCACCAGACAATTAGACTTATATATCTAATGCATCTCCTCTAATAGTGCTGATAGACAGATGTTGTTGTCAAGAAAGTCCAAACATGTGTG
The DNA here is from genome assembly GCA_016271365.2 of Neoceratodus forsteri. Classification (NCBI taxonomy): domain Eukaryota; kingdom Metazoa; phylum Chordata; order Ceratodontiformes; family Ceratodontidae; genus Neoceratodus; species Neoceratodus forsteri. The sequence goes on along the minus strand of CM028129.1, from coordinate 1,393,516,626 downwards.
TCTTTACAGGTCACTCAGAGCATAATTAAAACACTGTCTTGAGCCTGCCTTCTCCATGATGTCACCCAGCTCCTCCTCTGTTTATTAAAAATTATACAATCAGGATGTCATCACTCAGAAGGTAAATTAAATAAGGTTAATTTCTAAGTCCTTCTTTCATCCATGAGCAACATCCTGCTTTTACAGACATCAGAGGAACATTTATGACTTCACACCAGTGTGACATAACCTGGTTTTCCTCCTCTAAACATCATAAAATGGATATTTTCTATCCTGTCAGCTGGCAAGCTACAATTAAGCTAGATAAACAGGAGATGCTTAAATTAGGCCTCTTCTAGCCTGTAATTATCTCCTGGCCTTCCAGGTAACACCTTGTAACTAAAACCTGGGGGGGGGGTGTCATTCCACAGGCTGTTTCAGCATGTCTCATGAAAGACACTCAATAACACATTTTTATATTACAAAAAGCATAGATTAATCAGAACCAGCTGTACAAGCGTCACAGACACAACCACTCCATTCACAGTGGAGAGTGTTCTGAAGAGCTTACGAAACTGAAGGTGGACAAAGCAATGGGGCCAGATGGTATACACCTGAGGATACTAAGGGAGCTGCAAAGGGAAGTAGTGGCACCTCTGGCAGCCTTGTTCACCATATGACTGAGCATGGGAGTGGTTCCAGAGGACTGGAGGAGGGCACATGTAGTCTCTTTGCACAAAATAAGTAGTAGGAAGGAGGCGGGGAACTATAGGCTAGTCAGCCTCACCTTAGTGGTAGGGAAGATCACGGAGGCATTGCTGAAAGAAAGAATAGTGACACACCTGGAATACAATGGTGCCCAGGATCCGAGGTGACACAGATTCACAGCAGGAAGGTCATGTCAAACAAAGTTGATAGATTTTTTGACTAGGTAACAAAGGAAGTCAATCGGGGGGGAGTGGATGTCACATATCTTGATTTTAGCCATGCCCTTGACACTGTCCCACATAGGAGACTGGTTACAAGATGGGTGGTCTAAAAACTGGGCACAAGGTGGTAAACTGAGTTAAGAACTGGCTAATGGACAGAAGGCAGAGGATGGTGATAAATGGGGTCCAATCCAGGGAAAGGGGGTGACCAGTGTGGTACTATACCTCAGGAATTGGTCCTCAGGCCAGTCTTGTTCAATTTCTTCATCAGTGACATTGCAGCAGGGTTTCAGGGAAAAGTCTGCCTGTTTGCAGATGATGCCAAGATCTGCAACAGGGTGGATACTCCAGGTGGGGTGGAGAATATGAGGAAGGACCTGGGGAAGCGTGAAGAATGGTCTGAGGTTTGGCAATTGGGGTTCAATGCAAAGAAGTGCAAAATAATGCACCTGGGATGAGGAAACCCTGAGGAGAGCTACAGTATGGGGAAGGGGAGAAGCTGACGATCACCAAGGAAGAAAGGGACCTGGGGGTTATCATTTGAGATGACCTAAAGGTGTCAAAGCAAAGTACAAAGGCTGCAGGGAGGGCCAATGGCATGCTGTGGTGCATAGGCAGAGGTATCACTAGCAGAAGGAGGGAGGTGGCGATGCCATTGTATAAAACACTAGTGAGGCCTCACCTAGAGTACTGTGTACAATTCTAGAGTCCACACCTTCACAAGCACATTGACAGGGTGGAAGCTGTTCAGAGGATGGCAACCAAGATGGTACAGGGTTTGCACAGCAAAACATATGAGGAGAGATTAAAGGATCTCAATATGTACTCACTGCAGGAGAGGAGGGAGCGGGGAGACATGAGAGAAACATTTAAGTACCTCAAGGGCATAAACAACATGCAGGGGGAGACCTCTTCCAAGTTAGAAGGAGTACTAGAACGAGGGGACATGATATGAAATTGGAGGGAGGCAGGTTAAGAGGGAATGTAAGAAAGTTTTTTTTTCACAGAGAGGCTGGTGGACACATGAAATGGTCTGCCACAGGAGGTGGTGGGAGTGAGCACAGTGGAGGGATTTAAAAACATGCCTGGGAAAGGCATAAGGGGACCATAGCGGTGGTGAAGAAAGGAGGGAAAGCTACTGATCAGATAGTGTCAGAAGCCACAAACTAGTATGGGACTTACAGGCAGACTAGGTGGGCCTAGTGGTCCTTATCTGCCGACAATTTCTATGTTTCTATGTTTCTATGACCCCATATACCATGAACACTTTCACATCTCATTAACGCAGACCCCCATGTGTGCTACGTAAATGCTGTCACACCCACCAACCACATACACACACGCTGTCACACCCACCAACACCATACACTCGAGTCATACTCACTGACCCAGTACCACCGTGCATGGTGTTACACTTCATGATTCCATACTGCTGTGTGCTGTCACACCAGCCCACCCCATATCCCATGCACATTGCCACAGCAGCAGACCCCATAACACCATATACACAGTCACAACCTCACAATCTCATACCACCATGCAGACTGTCACATGCACCAACACCGTGCATGCTGTCACACCCAGTGACCAACCCCTTACTCCATGCATGATGTCACACCCTCTGACCAACTACACATTCTCTCTCACATCCATCGACATGATACCATATGCACTGTGTCGCACCTCACAGCACCAAGTGTCCCCATAACCCCAATCATGCTGTAACACCTCATTAACCCATACTGCTATGCATGCTGTTACACACACTTACATCTTACCTCAAGCATTCTGTGACACACACCAACCACATACCCCATGCATGCCTTCGCAACCACTTACCAACCCCACTGCCCCATGCCTGCTGTCAAGCCCATCTACCAAAAAGCCTTATGCACTCTATGACACACACACCATAGCTCCATGCATGTTGTAACATGTAGCAACCACATACACTCCTTGCATATTGCCACACCTAGTAACACAGAAACAGAGAATTTGATGGCAGATAAGGACCGCTTGGCCCACCTAGTCTGTCCATTTCCCCACCTAATGCATAAGCTGCAGATCCTAGTTAACCAACAGCCTACTTCCTCCTACCCCCCCCCACTAGAATTGCCTTATGTCTGTCCCATGCATTCTTGAATTCCCACACTGTTTTTGACTCCACGAGCTCCTCAGGACCTTTCCTATAGCTTCCCTTCCCCTGAAGACTGACATCCCCCCTCCTGCACAACAGGGACCAACAACACAAAGGGGGCATAGGGATTTGCAAAGGGGCATTTGGAAAGGCAATGCAAATGGTGCAGGAACAGGCAAGGCAGAGATGTGACTGCACCATTATGGCTTACCTACCTTGTATAGATAATAGATCTCTTACCTGGGTCCTGGGGAGCCTGTGTTTGGGGTATCAAGGCTATCCAGTCATACCTGTGAAAGAAGAATAGACATGGGGTCACAAAGGATCCATAGTTCTTTAGGAACAAAACTAGACCAACTGTGAAAATTACACATACAACAATACTTATCTACTATGCTGAGGTTTGTGTCCAGTCAGACTGGGGATCAGCTTCCTGTCAGACCTATAGAAATAAAGGAAAAGAGGGGTTAGTATAAGGGAAAAAAGTAAAAGTACAACCAGAAACAGAGTTCTGGAGAGGTTCAATAGCTACATGAAAAGCACAGATATTATGTATTTATTTATTTAGCTTTTGTTGACCGGGTAAGTGCACTAGACAAATCCTGCCTATTTTCAGGCACGACCCGGGGGAGGGAGGGGGATACAGATGAATGCCAACTGACCTTGAACCAGATTAAGCTGTTGGTGGTATTTTTAGTGAATGAGGGAAATTTGGCCAGGACACCGGGGATAGTTACCAGGTGATCCCAGGTTCAAATTTCACCACAGTCACTGACTCCGGAAGACACCTTGGGCATGTCACTTGACCTCCCAGCTGTAATACCGTCATTCTAAAATGCTAAATCAAAAGTAAATGTTGCACAAGACAATGGTTTTTACAGTGTTCTGCACCTGCTTCTCCATGTTTGTGGATGTGTCCCTCATTATGAAGGTCAGAGTCCCTCATTGTCCCTCATTTTGAGTGTCCATGTCCATCGTTTCAGTGACAAACAGTTGACAGGCATGCTTAAAGGCAGGGTGCTTTTGCCACAGAACTTGAAAGAAAGACTAGAATGACAACTCCCCTCTATGGTGCCTAGCACCAGTACGTTGAGCATGGCTCCATGGTGTGGATGGCAAAACAGTGCCCGAAGCGCCAACCTCAACATAGTAATGTGTGTGTTGTGAGCACAGAACCTGGAAAAAAAAGTACAATAATTAAAAAAAGAATGTCTTGCATACAGTTTTTTTGAGCCTGGACACAAGAGCTTGCAGTGAACATTATAGGGCGTGTAGTCAGTACGTAATAAAAGATTATCCTGCCTAGCATAAGAGCAGCATCTTGTTAGTGGGACCCCGCGGCAGCAGACCCCTCTGTGGTTTCACCCCAGGGTTGCTGTATGTGTTGGCAGAAGCACATATGCATGCTGTGGCACCCATACATGCCAGACTATCCCTTACCAGTCCTTATCCTTGAGTATGTCTCCCATCTGTGACGCCACCTGGCCTTTAGTGTGGTCTAGTCCCTAATTAAGCATTTCTCACTGAAATCAAAAATGTTACCTTATTTTCTTTTTGTGATATTTTGTTTTATCCGGTTGATCCTGCCGTCCCTCCAGCCAGACATTTTGCAGCAAGCACATCTAGGGGCGTATCCCAGTACCTTCCATGGCTAATGGCAGAACAGGGTATGAGCTGTGTTAGATTGTATTGTAGATATTAATAGCACTAGCTATTAATAACTTCACTCCACGAGTTACAAATCTCAGAGACATGCTTAGAGCAAGTATAGACTGTGTAGTCTATAATTACATTTGGTATGGTAAACTGATTAGGAAGTCGTAAAAATTAACTTTTAATAGCTAGTATTTTCATAGTACACTCTAATGTGGATGATTTCCCAGCTCTCATGTTAGTCGACTCATGTGAGGTTCTGGGATGTACCTCCTAGAAGTGCTTCTTTCAAAATATTGGATAGGAGGGATGGTAAGATCAACCAGATAAAACTAAATAGCACACACAGCAAATAGGGTGACAGCAGTGCATGTGGCACAGGGTAGAGTCAGGAATGCATATGACATAGTGCAGTGTTGGCAGTGCACGTGGCACAGTGCATTAATGGCAGTGCACATGGCAATGCACCATGGCAGCAGTGTCTGTGGCAAAGGATAGTGACAGCAGTGCTCATGGTGGAATTGTGCATTGAATAGTGCAGTGACCATGGAATAGTGAAGTGGCGGCAATGCACGTGGCACTGTAGTGTTAGTGCATGTGGCAACACACGCACATGGTTCTGGATGGAAACAGTGGCACCGGGTGGTGTTGGCAGAGCATGTGGCACAGCACAGCTTGTAGTCAGCAAAACATATGGCACCACATGGTGGAGGCACTGTGAGTGGTATGACGCAGTGGTGCCAGTGCACACGGCTGCATGCTGCACTGCATAGTGATGGCAGTGCATGTGGGGGATTGAGAGTGCTACAAGTTAATGAGTTCAGGCACAAATGTGCATGCACTATATCAGTTTCTAGCCCCTGGACCAGCCTCTACCCCTAGATGACAAATCTCCACAGACCACCCTTAACACCTATGGACCAGCCACCCTGTTGCCAATCTCCCTGTAGCTGCAGCACACTGCTCCATCGTCCCTGCAACTGAACCAAATTTCTTCCCCCAAACCAGCCTTTACAAATCTGATCACCCTCCGTGGACCACACCAAAGCCCCTGGACTTGATGCCCCCCACTCCAGACCACATATCCCACCCAAGGACAAGCCTCCCATACCATGCCAACCATGCTGCACAGTGCTAGAACACCCCTGCCACCCCCCAGCTGACTACTCTCAACCCATACCACCCTTCCTGTCCACAGACCAGCTGTCTAACCCCTCTCCTGCAGATGAAACACCCACCACAGACCACCCTTAACACCTACTGACCAGCCACCCTGTTCACAATCTCCCTACAGCTGGAGCACACCCTCCACCATCCCTGCAATGGGACCAAACTTCCTCCAGCAAACTGACTGTTACAAAGCTGATCACCCTCTCTGCATCTTGATCCTCCACACTCCGGATCACAAATCCCACCCAAGGACAAGCTTCCCAGTCCATGCCAACCTCTCTGCACACAGCTAGACCCCCCCCCCAGCTGACCACTCTCTCAGAAACGAAGCACTCTTCCTGGCCCACTACAGCCCCCCAACCTGCATCCCCCACAATTAACCCTCCAAACACCTGGACTGTCATCCATACTGCCTTTCCTGTCCCTAGATCAGTCATACAGCCCGACCCCCCCCCCACAGCTGGAACACCCACCCATCTACCCTTTGAACAACTATACCACCATTACTTACTTCCTGTAGGTAGAAATCATCCCAGCTAAACACCCTCCCCCGAAGGTGAGCACCATCCTCCACCAAGCTGAGCATCTGCTCTGGACCATTATAACAGTGGGGATAAGAGTTGATGTGGCTGGAGGGAGGGAGGGACCAAGAAAAAAAGGAATGAATTTTGCCTTTAGTCTTCAGTTCACTGATCTTCTGTGTGGGTACCACCTTTTACATGGACATTCAATCAACCCCCTCCCACCCCAGCAGATAGCACACCTACCCCCAGTTGAGTCTGTGTATGGATGTCTATGCATTCTCTGTTATAGTGCCTGGGCATCCATGCCCAGTTCAGACACTCTGCTTCCTTTCAGTGAACTGAGGGTGGGGGGACTCTGGGGTGGGCAGCAGGGTCCTTTTACTGATTTAGTGTACTGCAGCTTCTACAATTTCTAGGCAGCTTCCAGCTCAGCAGGAAAACAGGGTTCTACTACACACTATAATAAAAATCAATACAGCCTACCCCCTTCTCCTCACTTTGTTACAGGTTACTGGCATACCTCTGAAATGTCCCTAAGCACAGTGCTGCCCCCAGACCACTGAGTGATTTTTGGGCCAGGGTACCATTGTGTAGACACATAGGATGCCAAGAAAGTGGCAGCAAAGAGAAAACAAATCATGTAAATCAGAAAAAAAATGAAGAAAAAGCAGAAAGGAAGAAAGCATTTATTTCTGTGGAAAAGACTGAATTTTGGGGGGGGGGGGGTTGGAGATTCGGGGTTTGGGAACAACCCACATCAAAATATTTTAAATTTTATTTAATTTTATATCCCTTTTGCTAAAATTTTCAATCCATTTTGCAGGCTGTAAAAAAGAAAGTTGTTGCCATATAAAAGCTCCTCTAAAAAGCTCCGTGGCTGAGAATATGAGGCAGACTCCGAGACACAGACTGTAGCGGAGACTGTGGTTGAAGAACACGCCTTTTTTGCTTTAGCCAGCCTAGCCAGTACAAGGAGAGACAGAATTAGCCAATCACATGCTAAATGGGAAGTAGCCAATCACAGTTCTTGATGCCCCATGGGCACAGTTGAAGGAAAAAGACTTTCACCTGCAACCTAGGAGCATACAAAGGAATGCACTTTCAGCCAAGCTCTATTAAACCTGAACATTTCAAATATCAAATCCAACCTGTTTTTAAGCTACACGTAAGCAAGAAAAAATTCTTAAAAAGGGGAACTGTATCATTTTGCCCTTCTAGAAATTTCCCCCCGCTGAACCACTTGAAATAAAAAATTACAGAATACAAAGATCATAGCTTCAACTCTGTGTCAGACAGCTTGGTCTAACATGGGCTGAGTTATTAAGGTGCAAAAATAAGGGTTTAACATTAATGTGCTTACTCAACCCTAATATACAGGTGTGGTAAAATATGGCCTGCACCTTTGTTATATTGTATATATCACATATACATTCAAAAAAACTGCATTAATGTATCAGTTATGGTTCAGCTTAAAGTGACAAAAGTAGGGAAATGTGGTGTTAAGGTTTCCAACCCTCTACCCCCCCTCAAGCAACAAAAGGACAGGTTCACACAGCCTTCCACAGACAGCCATCAACAGGAAAGACAAACAACATGCAACTGTTTCCAGATGACACAAATGTAGTAGCACTGATGTGCTACTGTACTTTGTGGATTTCTTTCTGGAGCTGTATAAAAACAGGCCCCACATGGGCATGTGCTTATGTAGCCACACCTGTGTGTGTATATCATACAGTGTGTCTGCAGACAGAACGACCAATCAGGCCTGTGCCTCTGCAGAAAGAGGTACTCATGCACACTGTATGAGGTACCTCACTAGATAGCATAATCCACTACTGCATGATTTCTGATTTGTAGCTGCTTAACTGAAAACATGCTACTATCTTGAACATGCTGAAACCATGATACCCACATTGTAACAGTACTTTTGTCTGCATAGCGGCAGGACCCCAAAGGGTTTGCACTTCTGCAGGCAGAAGTCAGTGTGTAAGAGTTACTCCTCTGACTGATTCTGCAGACAAAAGTACAGTAGTGTTGGGCAGGATTCACAAATGTGGAGGAAGTCCTGCAGCTGCAGGAAAACCTCGGTGCTAGTGGGTTTCCACTTGCGAAGCCGCAGGTCGCCCACAGCTGCGGGTATTCACAAAGGTGGAGCCGGAGTACGACTGGCTCCATGGAATACGGCAGCTTGCGGGTGCTGTTGCCAGGGACAGCACCGCAGCTGCAGGAGGCTGCTACAGGCAGTGGGACCCGCCGTAGCACCCTCCGCAACTGCTGCAGCTGAGGATCGGCCGCTCCGCAGCTGTGCCGATTTTGGCGCTCAACTGGGGATGCAGAGTGGGACTTAGTCCCATTTCACTTCGTGAATCCTGCACATTGCCATTTTTGCATCTGAAAACCTGCTACCCCCTGTGATGGTGTGGGATAAAAGACACATAAACCAATGGTAAAGTGCATAAAAAATGCACAAGTGCATTCATCAATTTATTTTCAAGAAATAAAAATAACAAAATAATACAGAAATAAAAATAAAGGTTGATTAGTCCAACACAATAATTCAGCCCTCTGCTTCCGTCAACAGAGGCTGCTGCTTTGCTTCAACCAAGATAGCTTAAGGGTAATACCTTCTTACACTCTTAAATTCCGGTGTGAAAACAGCACACTCCAAAAAGTAGGTCTTATCCTGCTCACTGTCAGCACTAGACTGACTTGACTATCTGATGTACCTCTGGTGGTGAGCCCTTTTTATACCCTCTAGGTCTGACATCATCCCTAGGGCTCCGCCCACATTTCCTTTCTCCTAGAAAAACAAACCTTTACCCTGGTACATCACATTATTCATACACTTTGGAGAAAGGCATAGCATCCATATATCATATAAACCTCCTATAGTTGAATTCCATAATAATATAAACATTTTATTCCTTCGGAATGCCTAACGAGTATATAATGAGGCTAAGCCCTTCCCTTCGGCTGTGACATCACTTTCCCTGGATGCCATAAAAGGTGCCAGACTGAGGGCATCCAGCCCTAAAGGAGCAACTTTAGCAGCAGATTCCCCACAGGTAATTACACTTTTATCAACATTTGTAATCTCTTTGTATTTCTCAGGTGTCTCTGAGTTGGCAAGAGGAATGGGAGATTGAGGGTGCGCTCCTCAAATCCCTTCTCCTGCCAGCTCATGAGGCCTGCACAGTATAGAAGGCATTTAGTTTGTTTATTTACTGAAACAGTAATTTTTTTTATTTTGACCACAAACCCCTTAAGGGCTCTTATTTCTGCAGCTCTCCCTAGCTCCAGCTTTCATTTATATGCAGGGGCTCTGCTAACAGCTCCCTGAGCCCCTGCTGAATTAGCAATCATTTTGTCTAATATCAGATGGCTGAAATTGCAGCCCTTTGGGTAACATTTCATTTGGGCCTTTTTATTATTTTATTCAACATGCAGCCCCAGTCACAACATCTCTGGGGCTGCTACATCAAAAGCGTTGCACACATTTCTAAGTATGGGACACTACAGGGCTTATTTCTACTAGTGCCTGTAGTGTCTCAGCAGCTGGCCATGCTTTGTTAATACTACTCCAGCAGGTGCTCTACTCTCTAGTAATTCTGCTCTGCACAAGGAGCTCTATTGGACACATCACATCCTGTGACTGACGCACTGCTTCAGAGCACCATTCTGCTCCGAACAGTGCATAGAGCGCATCTCTCTCCGAGAAGTGATTTTATTTTAAATTTTATTTCTAAGCCGTATCTCGCAACTGGTGCTGTACTTTGGAGCATGATTCTGCTCAGAATATTGCTGGAGCATCATTCCCATTCTGAACCGCAACTTGCGGCAGTGGCAGTATGAAGTTCGGCACTGCAGAAGCGGTGCGTCTCACCGGTATCATTCTTTTCCCTTCAGGGCACAGGTAAATTTTACTGCTCCCTTCTTTCTGCCACTCTGGAGCACAATATCATTATTTATTTTTAAGTGAAGCAAGACTCGCGCTTACATTATTAAATTCCTGCTCGGGGAGTTCCACTACAAAGGTGCGGTTTGCACCAACAGTGTACGGCATTTCTGGGGACTGCCGTGTACACTCAACATCAGCAGGTGACAATAGACACAGTGACAGTAAAGAGTTTAGAGGGGTCTATCAGGTTGGCCACCCTGACAGAGAAAAACAGGAAAGACAGAAAAAGAAGTATAGGGTAGAAGAAGAGTGAGAGGAAAAAAAAAAGGATATACTTGTTTTATTTTATTCCAGGGGGACTCTATATTTTATAACAAGTGACACCCTGTTACACCCCCCTGAACAATATCTGCATCCACTGCTGAAAACATGATACCCATATTGCAAAACAACCCTTCTGAAGCCATAAGTCGATGTGCATGTCTTAGACATGTAGCTGAAGAGGTGCTTCTGCAGAGAGAAGTGCTATTGCAATGTTGGTGTCATGCATTTTGAGGCTCCCACACTTCTGCAGTCAGAGGTTGGTGTGCGCAGGTCTTACATCTGTGGCTGCAGAAGTGTGTTTAACTGTGTTTATATGTTACAGTGTGTATGACTATCTGAGACTACAGAACTGCTGGCCCCTTACAGGCCTGCATTCCTGCAGAGAAAAGCACTCTTGTAATATGGGTGTCATGGATTTATATCTGAGGCTGCAGGAGCCTGTGCTTGTGCACACAGATGAACTTGTGATTAGAGCATGCTGCATTTCTGTCTGCAGCAACAAGTCAATGTGTACCTCTTGTGCAGCACATGCTGCAGACAGAAATGCATGAAGGTAGCACATCAGTGCTTTTGCATTTGTATCATCCGAAAACAGTTGTATGTTGTTTGTCTTACCTGATGATGGCTGTCTATGGCTGGTTGTGTGGGCTTGTTTTTGCTACTTGGGTGGGTAGGGAGTTAGAGTCAGAAACCCTATTGCCACATTTCTCCACTTTTGCACTTTTGCTGCTTTAAGCTGAACCCTAACTGGTGCATGAATGAAGTTTTTTTTGCAATTAATTTCCTTTCTTTTTCAGGTAGTAGAATCATATCCTAATTCACACAGGTCTCTTTGGGACCTCCATGAACAAATCCTTCTGGCTGCAGAAGCTCTGGTCTAAGTGCTTCCATGCCTCTACAGATCCAGACATGCAGGGCCCTTTGAGCCCTATGCTACATGTGGGTAAAAAGGGAAAGGAGTGTCTCTTTACGTAAGGGATAGCATAAAAGCAAGAGACATACAGGGAATACTGGGAGGTACTGTAAATCATCCTAGAGATGGGGAATGGAGCTGCTGTTTGCACTGACATGATCTACAGACCTCCAGCACAGGGTGAGGAGATGGATAAGGTTCTGGTGGAAGCCATTCAAAAGATGGCAAATAAGGTGGAGTTGTTGCTGGTGGGCTAATGGGGGACTTCAATCTGTTGCATGTAGATTGGAGCATCCCAGCTGCAGTTTCAGCTAGCAGCAGCGACATCCTGGACTACCTGTAGGAGCCATTCCTCAGGCAATGAGTAAGAGAAGTCTCATGAGGGAGCAATATTGGACCGTGAACTCACCAACAGGGACAGTGTTGCAGATGTCATGGTGGGTGGCCACCTGGGGACCAGTGATCACTGTATGGTGTGGTTCAATATATATATGGTGGCAGAATCGAACCACACCAAGGTGAGGGTCCTGGACTTCAGGAGGGTCAACTTTACAAAGATGGGGGAATACCTCAGGGATGCCAGGGCGGGAGGGGGTTGGGTGGATTGGAGGAACAGTGGGAAAAACTGAAAGGGGCCATAGTGAATGCAACAAACCTCTGCATCAGGCAAGCAAGCAAAAGCAAGAGGATAAACAGACTGCTATTGTTCTCAAAAGAGGCGGCTGAGAAGGTAAAGGCAAAAAACTTGGCATTCAGGAAGTATAAGGATACACTAAAGGAGGAGGAAAGGATGGTGTATCAGGAGAAGCAAAGGGAGGCAGTGAGAGCAGTCAGAAGTGCAAAGGCACAAATTGAGGAGAAAATAGCCCAGGCAGTAAAGAAAGGGGACAAGACATTTTTCAGGTATGTAAGCAAAAGGAGAAAGAGCAGGGGAGGGATTATAAGGCTGTGGAGGGAGAGAGGGGAATGTGTGGAGGAAGACCAGGAAAAATCAGACATCCTGAACAAATACTTTTGTTCAGTGTTCACAGAGGAAAGGGAAGGAGAGGGACCACAGTTAAGTGACAGGAGTAGCAAAGGAAGGGTGGTGGACACTAGTCCATTTACAGAGGAGGGAGTCCTGAAGGAACTCACAAATCTGAAAGTGGACAAGGCAATGGGGCCAGACAGAATGCATCCAAGGCTATTGAAGGAGCTGAGAGAGGTGCTGGCTGTACCTCTGATAGTCCTGTTCAAACAGTCACTGGTGATGGGAGTGATGCTGGAGGACTGGAGGAGGGCAGATGTAGTCCCGCTTCACAAAAGTAGTAGCAGGGAGGAGGTTGGCGATTACAGGTCAGTCAGCCTGACTTCGGTGGAGGGGAAATTAATGGAATCAATACTGAAAGAAAGGATTATGGAATATCTTGAATCCAGTAGCTTACAGGATCAGAGGCAGCATGGATTCACAGCGGGAAAGCCATGTCAAACAAATCTGATAGATTTCTTTGACTGGGTGACCAGAGAATTAGATCAGGGTGGAACAGTGGATGTGGCCTACCTAGATTTCAGTAAGCCCTTCAACATTGTTCCACAGAGGAGAACTGTAAACAAGCTGAGCAGCCTGGGAGTGGGACCAAAGGTGGTAAACTGGGTAAAGAATTGGTTGGGGGATAGGCAACAGGCTAATGGTAAACGGAGTTCACTCTAAGGAAGGGAGGGTGACCAGTGGGGTGCCACAAGGATAAGTACTGGGACTAGTCCTCTTTAATGTTTTTATTAGTGACATTGCAGAGGGGGTGGATGGGAAGGTATGCCATTTTGCAGGTGAAACACATATCTGCAATATGGTAGACACTCCCAGGGGAAATGGAAAAAAGTGCATAGAGATCTAAGAAAGCTTGAGGAGTATTCAAGAGTGTGGCAACTGAGTTTCAATGTGAAGAAGTGCAAAATGATGCACTTGGGGCACAGAAACCCAGCGACAGAGTACAAGATGGGGGGAGTGGTACTGACGACCACCAAACAGGAAAGAGACTGGGAGTAATCATATCTGATTACCTGAAGGTGGCCAAACAGTGCGACAAGGTAGGGAGGGCTAGTGGGATGCTAGGTTGCATAAGGAGAGGTATCACCAGCAGAAAGAGTGAGGTGGTGATACCACTGTATAAATCTTTGGTGAGACCTCAACTACAGTACAGTGCCCAGTTCTGGAGACCACATCTCTGGAAGGACATAGAATAGAATTGGTTCAGAGGATGGCAACTAAAATGGTGCAGTGTCTGCATCAAAAGCCCTATAAGGAGAGACTAATGGACCTCAATATGTACACTCTGGAGGAAAGGAGGGAGAGGGAGGATATTATGACAGAGACTTTCAAATACCTCACGGGTATAAATAAGGTACAAGAGGGAAGCATTTTTCAGAAAAAAAGATGCTCAAGAACAAGGGGTCATGCTATGAAGCTGGGGTGGGGTAGAATCAGGGGAAATGTGAGGAAGTACTTCTTCACAGAAAGAGTGGTGAATGCATGGAACAGTCTCCCAAGGGAGGTGGTGGGGGCAAAAACTGTAACGGGATTCAAGAATGCACAGATAGCCATAAGGAAACCTTAGTGGTTCAGAAAGGGAGGGTAGAGCCAGACATGAATATAGGATCTGTGATATTACAGTAGGTAGGAAAAATGGGCAGACTAGGTGGTCTAAGTGGTCCTTATCTGCCATCAAATTCTATGTTTCTATGTCAATCAAACTGCAGAAGCACAGGACCCTCTGGGCCCTTCACTTTTATGCGGCTACAGATGGAGACATGCAGGGCCCTGTGGGCCATGAGGCAAGTAAGGAGGCCATATAGGTATGGAAGCAGAAGGCCTTCTCAGACTTGCACATCCATGTTTCTAAAGATACAGTTGTGCAAGAGTCTGTCTGGGTAGAGAAGGGGCCCTGTGATTCCGTGTGTCTATAGATGCACCTTTTCTATCATGTGTCAAGTATGTTTCCACAATGGCTCATGAGGTAGGGTCATAAAAAGCACTTGTTAGCAACCTGGCTTTTACATTTTCAAAAACAGCACAGTTATGAGCAAAAGTCTTGATTCTTTGAATATAAAGAAATTCTTGTTTTATGAGCCCATATTTCATATTTCTGTTTTCTGACAGCTCATGAAAGAAAATTATTGGCTAATGAAACAAGATTCTGAAAAAAACTAAGTACAAAACATTGTTTCATGAGAGCACCTTCTTGTTTTGTGACATGTTTGTGAGCTCCTGAAAGAAGATGCTTCCACATGAAATAAGAATATGAAAAAACTAAGTTCAAAATCTTGTTTCGTGAGCCACATTTTTGTTTTGTGAGATTGTCATGAGCTCACAAAAGATGCCTTCTCATGAAACAAGAATGTGAAAAAAAGGCCCAAATCCTCATTTGTGAGGTGAAATTCCTGTTTTGTGATGTCCTGTTTCTCTTTCATGTGCCTCACAAAATAAGAATATCAGTATAACCCCCCTACAAATAGGGGTTACTAAAATGTCTTCCTGTGTTTCTAAAATGCCAACTGTCAGGATGGTGTCCTGTCTGCAGTAGTTCTATTTGTCTGAATGAGAGTGCTTTAGTAAGCCTCCGTGCCTGTCTCTTTAAGACAGCACCTATGCTGTGTTAGAAAATTAGTCTGGGCTGGGTTTGAGTGATTTAAGGCTTGTGACCAGCCAGACAGTCCATTGTTCTGCTCCATTCTGCAGTCGCTACTTGCACAGAGGAAGCCCTGTTAGGGAAAGTGATTATTTACAGTTTGTCTGCTGTAATAATAATGATAGAGGAGTTTGTCTAACCTGCTTTAAATTGCAGCTTGAGCTTTTGAATAGGAGCCACCATTTTGTTTTTGGACTTCCAGTGTTGGACCAATCGAACCACAGGGGACCTAAAATGGAGACTGTCCCCAGAGGTCTTGTGGAATTCCCAGAACTGCCTGAAGCAGGGTAGTTGAAAGCTGGAGGTTGAAGAGTGAACAGCTTGAGCCATTGAGCAGCTGCTCCCAGTGGGAGCATAGGAGAATCATCGGGAAGGCTCTGCTGGCCTGCCTGTCACATTCTCCAGCCTTGAGTGTGCAAGTTGGACTTTTCCAATTACTGATTAAGACCTGCATCCAGCAGGGAAGAGAAAAGTGTGTTATTGCTACTTTCAAGTGGACCAAAGACTTGCTCCAGAAGCGATCGGCCCACCTGACATTAGAAGACAGCCTCAGATCGAAAGGTTTGCGCAGTAAAGCTGTGATTGGCAAACAGACTTTATCCGAACTGTGGCTTGGGAAACTAAGTGTTGTAGGTGTGCTGAATGTGTTTCATGGGTCATGATTTGGTTCCCCATGGCAAGCTCTGTTACGCCAGCTGGAGGCTTTTCCAGCATCCAACCACGGACATTATAAGAATTGTTTCTTCAGCTTGGGCCTGTCCACCTCAGTCTAGGTCATTACTCCCAATTCAGAGACATTCCCGGTGAAAGTTCCGCTTGGGGATTCGGCCCCCTGCTCAACACCACCGAACAGGTAGCAACCACCAGGAGGTGAGTCGTGTAGGCCCTGCTTCCCCTGGCAATCCAGCACAACACCACAAGGTCTTCATCTCACCTGTACTGCACCTGGTCTGGGTAGTGTTAGTACAAATCAGGGTAGCTCCCTGCAGCTGCAATCATAGTGTGCCATCTGATTTCTTGTTTTGGGTTTACTGCAACGAACTGAGCCATCCAGCTCCAGATTACAAATATTTGGGTTGTGTACATGTTAACTGATTTTCCTTCCTAAGGGCCCCAACAACAGCTGCAATGCCAGCCTACTCCGGGCAATGCTTCAGGCTAGCCTGTTTAACATACTGGGTACCCAGGGTTGTGGGACTGTTTCAAAGGGACTTACAGTGCATGCTGAATCAATCTGAATCAAATCAAAAGTGCCAGTCATTTGCTAGATTCATGCCCCACCCTTGTTCACTTCCCCCAAATAAAACTGATTGTTTGTTTACACGTTTAACCTGGCTAGTGTGCATATTATTAGTTGGGTTACAGTTGTAATATTGCATTGTTGCATTACTGACCTTATTTTCCAGGGGGTCTCCAGGGCAGTTGCAGCAGGTCCAGCCCTGGTGGTAAGTACAAGGGGCATGAGCATATTATTACTGTTATTCAGTGAATGCAAATGTTCCATTTTGTTGTTGTTTAGGCCACTAGAAGGATTGGTGGGTGATTATAGCATCCCAGAGGGCTATACCAAAGCAGTTAAGCTACCCCAATACCACTCCTCCAGGTGGAGGCACCTGTTCACAGAACTCAGGCCCCTCAACCTGTGCATAGCCATACAGGCAGGGGTAGTAGCCCATAGGATAGCACCACCTAGGGGTTACATCAGCTCATGAAACAACATTCACTAAAGATTTTTGAGATGCCCTCAAAACACATTTTAGGGTCATTTTTTGGAAAAGTAACTCCAGACTCAAGCTAAACCGGTCATGTTCGGCTTGGTTCATGTGTTTGTGTCTCTCCAGGGCATTATTTTTATGGGTATTGAAAAAAAATTTTTTGAAACAAAAAAAAAAAAACAAGATGGCCACCATATGAAAGAAGAGTTTTTCCTTATGAAAAAGAAATTCTGCCTCATGAAACAGAAATCCTCTCTCGTGAAGCAAAATTCTTCTTTCGTATCAAACATCTATATAAAAGACCCTACTGAGCATGCTCAGAACTGAAATTTCAGAGCCCTATAACTTGGGAATGGAATAATAGTTTTCCACCAAACCAATGAAAGGCACCATTCTAGGACAAGCCCTTTTTATCCGAAAAATTTCAGAACAAAATTCCTAACCATCTGGGCTATAAGTGAGAGCAAAGAAACAGAAAAAAAATCTTATTTTTCATTGTCTGGAACACGAAATCCACACATCTGACCAGAATGAACCTTGCATATTAAGAGACCCCCCCCCCACTCAAGTAAGATTTTGTGCAATTTTGTTCAATGGGGGTAAAGTTATTACAGAGCTAACACCCTACTCAACCCAAACTATATGGGTGCTACCATCCCCCTATATCTCTTGTTCTGTTAGTCTGCAGTTCTGTATCAGCAGATTCCCTAAAACAATGCTAAATTACATTATTTTTTTTAAAGAACAGTTTTTAAAATGTAAAGCTTTTCTGTTTAACCTTGTTAAGAATTTAAGATATTGCTATGAGGTATTATATATTCATTTTGTTTGTTATATATTATATTGTGTTGCACTGAACCATGTCACTTGTTCATGTATCATCTACTTGTTGTATGTACTTCTTCCCCACATTTTGGGTGTCAGTCTTTCATTTGACTGAGTACATTAATAATCTGTTTTAGAGTTCCAATTTTGGTTTTAGTAAGACTGATCAGTTTAAGTTGATCAGCAGTGCACATTCAACAACACAATGTATTCACTGGCAATGTTTTCTTTTTACAAGTATAGGTTAAAGGAGGAACAAGGCCTAAAGTAGAAAACAAATTAACTTCAGAATTATTAAATTAGAGCGTAACAGGGTAAGTAAAAAAAAAAGCCTTGACTACTGCAAGATTTATCTTTTTTAAAGTTAACATTTATTATGGGTCTACATCTTTTAGGATTCATTAGTATTTTGTATTTGCTGTGCCTCTGTTGGTGAAAGTAACTTTATCCAGTATGGAACAGAAAAGGGAAAATGTAGTCTATCCTTCTGTAATCTCTTCCTTCCCCGTGCTGCCTGCTAGTCATTGTTTTCATTGTTCATCCATGCAGTGTCTGTTCACAATAAAATACAGGAAAACACTAAAAGAGAAATGTCAGAATGCAGACATACTGCATTTTTTTGGCTTTTACTTGCAATGATAGAGGAGTGCTTGTCCCTGCTGGGTTAAAGGGCATGAGACTTCAAATAACTACAACATCCGATAACAAAGTCCCCCCACCATCATTTGCAATCAAAACAGTAAGAACAGAGCCCTCTAGATCCCTTATCCTTCACGTTGTATTGTAAATCCTGATTAAATAGCTTGCAGGTGTCGGGATTAAAGTGTATTCATTGGGAATCTAAACACAGCACCAGCTGGGTTTCTCGTTTGCCAGTTGTAGTTGCTTCTTTGTTTTGAAACTGTTGACAGTACAACCAAAAATATCCCTCTGGGTACAGGCTGAGTCAAATAACAAGCAGGGTGAGTAAGAGAACAGCTGTAGATATTTGCCTGTGTTTAACATACCTGCCTCCTTGATTTATAGAAGGTCCCCCTAATATAAAGTGCATTTTGTAATCCAAAGCATTTAAACTTTTGAGAAAGGGTTGTGATATAGCCATCAGCAGGTTTAGAAGAGGGCGCAGCTTGACAGCACATGTGCTATAGGATTTGTTCTCAAGGAATAAGTGACATGCTGCCTTACCTCACTTATGCTGCTCAAATGACAAAAAGACTGTATTTACACAGTTTGATTGATTGATTGATTGATATTCTGTGGCAACATTGTATTTTTAATTAAAACTGCAGTGCAACAAAAAATGTTTCCCCAAAAAACCTAGTTTCAGATGCAATTAATAAAAATATTAGTATTCCTGTCAAATCGACTCTTCCAGGTACCTCCTATGCTGTGCATAGTGTGTTTTTCTTTTGTTTGCTCAGTACTAACCCTTGCCAGGTCTAGCATTGCTTAGCAAAGCTAAGGAAAACATGGTGACCTTCTTTTTTCCTGAAAAACTAAAATTACAGCATTTATAAAATGCTCAGAGTATGGTGGAACTAGAATATTTTATCACCTAATAAAACTGGAAGATGCCTGGGATTTTTTGTAGTGTAAAAAGGTAGGGTTAAATTGTGTGTCCAATTTCAGTGCACTTTTGCTTTAACTGAAATGAGTGCAGTGTTAACAGTTCTTGTAAAATGTTTTTACCTCCATTAGGTATTGTACATAATATATAGAATGGATTTTGACCATCTTTGCCAACTTTAGTTATAAATCACTAACATGGTTTCAGCCAATCGGCACACAGGGCCACTGTACCTCTTATCATGTATATGGTGTGCTCTCTTGCATTGGGGGGGAGAGAGTTCCAGTTCAGCACTGGGGGGATGATGGCATAATAAAATACAATAACATAAAAAAGGACTCTAAACCTATTATTAATTCCAGCTGTACACAAGTGATTATCAATAAGATAATAAGGCCTCCGTCGGGTATCTTTTATGGCATAACAGACTCCTCCTGTGAGGTTGTATTTTATTTTATTTTAGTCTTTGGTGACTGGGTAATGCCCGCTAGGCACAAGTGCCTGTTTTGAGGGGCGACCTTGGAGCAATGGGGAAGTTAAGTGGGTCTAGTACAAAATCCCGAAATCTAAGTTCCTGACGCACAACTTCCTGATACCATTTTCCCAATGCTCAATTGCCCAACAAGCATAAAATCCTGACATGACTCTACCCAACAATGGAAGTGTGACCACCATAGAGGCGATTGTATTTTAGTTCATGTTGCCCCCTCCACACCCCCCATAGCTAAAATATAATCACCTCCACAGTGCTTATTTATTTATTTATTCATTTGGTAACTGGGCTGGTGCACTGATCTGAAGACCTTTTTCAGGCATGGCACGGGCCAGAAACTGGCACAAACAACATAAAAATACATTGAGAGACCAGCGTGAATCATACAGGGAACATAATAATGTAGGTCAAGCTAGCAGAGAAAATATAATGTAAACAGTACCAGGTACATCAGCAATCGAGCAAACAAGGTATTAACATTTAGGTAAACAGAGTAAGGTTGCTCCATCTTTCAACAAAAGGAATAACAATAGTATTCAGGGCAGGAGAGGAGAGCAGAACACTAGAGGGGAGAGGGGGTAAGGGTGAGCTGCAAGGGAGGTGAAGCCATGCTAGCAGCCTTTGGGTAGACGCAGGTTGTGGTGGATGGAAAGTGCATTCTTAAGAGGAAATTTAGATTTAGTGGTGGGTCAGAGGAATATAAAGAGATGGGGAGGTCATTCCATAGTGAGGGTCCGGCTTCGGAGAAGGCTCTTAGGCCCATCCTCATAGTTATGTTAGGGCATTCTAGTTGAAGGTGTAAAGACTTAAGTAGATTGCAACAGTAGGTTCTAGGCCATATAAGAAGGGATAGTGGAGAGTAGGAGGGATTGTGCAAAGTATCAGCAATGTTCCAGGCTAGCAAATAGGAGCGTCATGCTTGTGAAGGGAGCCAATTAAGGGACTGGTAAAGAGTGCAGTGGTGAGTGAGGAGAGGGGTGTGGCGTGCCAGGTGACATATACGATGTAGGTAGCATCCAGGTGGTTAAGGTTGATAATGGAGGCGAAGGAGCACACCGGGCAGCCATAGTCAAGGAGGTGAAGGAGGTTGCCATGGGCAATAGCAAGGTGGGCTTCTCGCAAGAGGTGGTTGATAATGCAATAGCAGAGCCCTGTCTTCTGGTTGATGCAATTGATCAGTGAGGTAATGCGGTCAGTGTAGGTTAGGGATGGGTCCAGGATTACCCCCAGATACTTGAAGGCAGGAACAATGTCAAGGGGAGATCCATCTGGGGATTTGACAGTGAGAAAGCCACTTTTGTGGGCTAGGGTAGAGAGTTTTGGTTTGGAACTGAAAAGCATGGCCTTTGTTTTGGCAGCATTGATCAACAGTTTGTTGGTGGAGAACCAACAATGTGCCTTGCAGAAATCATCGGTAAGAATGGCGAATAGAGGGGAAGGGGAGGGCTCACTTTGGTATAGTATTAAGTCATCAGCGTAGAGGAGTGATTTACAGGATAGGCCCTCTGACAGAAGAGAGTTAATGAAGAGGAAAAAGAGGAGGGGGCCAAGAACAGATCCCTGGGAGACACCCACAGAGACAGGCAAGAGGGGGGAGTTGACACCACCAAGGGAGACCATCTGTGTTCTGCCAGAGAGGGAGGTAGTTAGTGAGCCAGTTGGTGGAGGCAGGGTAAAAATCAAGGGTGTTGAGTTTTGTTATCAGGATGCTGTGATTTACAAGGTCAAATGCCTTGGACAGATCAACAAACACTGCACCAGTTAGCTTCCCTTCATCCATATTCCTCAGCACATGGTCAGTGAAGAGGGCAAGGGCCGTGGTGGTGCTGTGCCCCTTCCGGAAACTATGTTGCTGAGGACAAAGGAGATTATATTTGGAGATATGCTCTGTAATTTGGCTTACACTTCTATTGTTAGACAGGGTCATGTTGGAATTTTGTATGGATACCGGTTAAGTGACTTGTTCAGGGTCACATAGAATGCAGGAAGAGGTTGTGGGAATCCTACCCAGGTCTGCTGGATGTACCAAGCTCATCCATAGCATGTTACTCTAATCTCTAGATCATTATGCCGGGGCAGTGAGAGGATCTCAGATCTAGAAGTGGGTTGCCATCTGGGAACAAGTGACCATCAACAGTGTGGTTCACGTTAAACTCAGCTACAGAGTCAAGCCATACAAAAGTGAGCATACTGGACTTCAGGAGGGCTGAATTTGGCAAGATGGGAGAGTGCCTCAGAAAAGAACTAGCAAACAGGCTAGAAGGAGGCATGCAGCAACAATGGGGAATCATCAAAACTGCCATCACAGAGGCAACAAGCCTTTGTGTGAAGCAAATAAACAAATCAAAACGAAGAAAAGCCTACTATGGTTCTCAAAAGAGGTGGCTGTGAAAGTCAGGAAGAAAAAGATAGCATTCCGGAAGTATAAGGAAACACAGAAGGAGCAGGACAGAGAGCTGTACCAGTAAGGCAGAAGGAAGCAGGGAGGGAAGTCAGAATAGCAAAGGCCCAAACTGAAGAAAAGATAGCCAACTCAGTTAAGAAGGGGGATAAAACCTTTTATAGGTACATCAGCGAGCATAGAAAGACAAAGGGAGGGATAGTGAGGCTGAATAGAATGAACGGTGGGTGGGCAGAGGGGGACAGTGAAAAGCAGGGATACTGAATGAATATTTCTGCTCAGTATTCACAAAAGAGGAGGGGAAGTGCCTAATCCAGTTAACAGAAGCACTCTTGATAGGGGTCGATCCCAGTCCTTTCATAGAAGAAAGGGTTCTGCAAGAACCCTAAAACTGAAGGTGGACAAAGCAATGGGCCTGATGGAATTCACCTCAGAATTCTAAAAGAATTATGGGGGAACTAGTGAAACCACTGGCTACTCTTTTTAATAAATCATGGGAGGATGGTGCTGTACCTGAGGACTGGAGGAAGGTGGATGTGATTCTCCTTCACAAAAGTGGGACCAAGGCAGAGGCAGGAAACTACAGACCTGTCAGTCTGACTTCTGTGGTAGGGAAAGTGATGGAGTCACTTCTGAAGGAAAGAATAGTTGAGCACCTAGAGACGAACGGGCACAGGACCCAAGGCAGCATGGGTTCACAGCGGAAGGTCATGTCAGATGAATCGATAGATTTCTTTGACTGGGTGACCAAAGTAATAGACCAGGAGGGGCTGTGGCCATGGCTACCCAGACTTTAGCAAGGCATTTGACACAGTCCCACACAAAAGATTAATAGTTAAATTAACCAGCCCGGGAGTGGGTCCCAGGGTGGTAGCCTGGGTAAAACATTGGCTGGACAACAGGACACAGAAGGTAATTGTAAATGGAGTCCACTCTGAAGAAAGAGGGGTTACTAGTGGGGTACCGCAGGGTTCAGTATTGGTCCAGTCCTTTTTAATGTCTTCATAAGTGACATTGCAGAGGAACTGGAAGGAAAAGTATGCCTCTTTGCAGATGACACAAAGATCTGCAACAGGGTTGATACACAAGGAGGCGTGGAAAGGATGAGAAGGGACTTGGCAAGGTTGGAGGAATGGTCAGAAGTATGGCAGCTAGGATTCAATGCAAAGAAGTGCAAAATTATGCACCTGAGAAACAAGAACCCAGGGGAAGAATACACAATGGCGGGGGGGGGAGGTAGTAACAACAACAAAAAAGGAAAGGGACCTGGGGTAATTATAGCAGATGACCTTAAGGTTAGCAAGCAATGTGAGAAGGCAGTAGGGAGGCTGGGGTATACTGGGATGCATAGGAGAGGCATCAGCAGCAGAAAACAGGAAGTTGTTTCCCTCTGCACAGACAGTTGGTGAGACCCCATCTGAGTACTGTGTCCAGTTCTGGAGACCCCATCTCCACAAGGACATAGACAGGATAGAGGCAGTCCAGAGGAGGGCAACTAAAATGGTGCAGGGTCTGCAAGAGAAGCCGTATGAGGAGAGACTAAAGGAGCTTAATATGTATACCCTTGAGGAAAGAAGGGAGAAGGGGACATGATAGAAACTTTTAAGTACCTCAGTGGAATCAACAAAGTCTAAGAGGGTAGCATCTTTCAGAAAAAGAGACATGCAAGAACAAGGGGACACAAGTTAAAGATAGAGGGGGGGCAGTTCAGGGGCAATGCAAGGAAGTATTATTTCACAGAGAGGGTTGTGGATGCATGGAATAGCCTTCCTGAGGAGGTTGTGGGGTCTAAAACTGTGGGAGAATTCAAGAATGCATGGGACAGACATAAGGCAATTCTTGTGGGGGGTAGGAAGAAATAGGCTGTTGGTTAACTAGGATCTGCGGCCTATCCTGTAGGTAGGGAAATGGGCAGACTAGATGGGCCAAGCGGTCCTTATCTGCTGTCAAAGTCTATGTTTCTATGTTTAGGCAGACAGAACAACTCACATTTGCTTCATGGCCCTCTCACAAAAACCGCATGCTCAGACTCTCTTACGCCATAGAAACATAATTTGTCAGCAGATGAGGACTGCTTGGCTCACCTAGTCTGCCTCTCTTTTCCCTGCCTATTCTGCCATTGCAGACTTTACCTGGTCTCCAGCCACCTCCCCTTCCCCTGCTTTGACACCAGTTTTCCTTTATACCTACCCCATGCATGCTTGAATCCCACAAGTGTTTTCTCCCCCACCACCTCCACTTGAAGATTATGCCAGGCATCCACTGCCATGTCAGTGAAGAGACACACATCCCTCCTAAACTTCCCCCCTCTAGCTTCATTGCATGCTCATTAGTTCTTCTGCACCTTCTTTTCTGAAAAATATTCCCTTCCTGTATCTTATTTACCCCTGCAAGGTATTTAAAGGTTTCTGCCATGTCCCCCCTCCTCTCTTCCAGGGTGTACATATTTAGATCCCTCAATCTCTCCTCATAGGACATTTGGTGCAGACTCTGCACCATTTGTGTTGCCCTTCTTTGGATGTCCCTGTCAATGTCTTTTCTGCAGTGTGGTCTCCAGATATGAACACAGTACTCCAGGTGTAGTCACACCAATGACCGATACAGTGGCAACATCACCTCCCTCTTTCTGCTGGTGATATTCCTCTCTATGCACCCCAACATCTCACTGGCTTTCCCTACTGCTTTGTTGCACTGCCTTGCCAACTTAAAGTTCTCCATTATGGATTATCTCTAGGTCTGTTTCCTGTTTAGTGACTGTCAATACCTCCCTCCATGCTATACTCTGCCTCTGGGTTTCTGTGCCCAATGTGCATTTTTATTGCACTTTTTTGCACTGAAACCCAACTGCCATACCCATGACCATTCCTCATGCATTTTCATGTCTCTTTTCATTCTCTCCACTCCCTCCAGAGTATCCACTCTATTGCAGATCTTGTTGTCATCTGTAAAGAGGCAAACCTTCACTTCCACTTGGTCTACAATGTCACTTATAAAGACTTTAAAGAGGACAGGACCCAGTACTGAGTGCTGAGGAACCCCACTGTTCACTCTGCCTTCCACTGAGTGAGTGCCATTAACCACCACAATCTGTTGCCTATCTGTCAGCAAGTTACGTACCCAGTATACCACCTTGGTTCCCACCCCCGGGTTTCCCAGTTTGTATGAGCCTTCTATGTGGTACAGTGTTGAAGGCCTTGCTGAACTAAGTAGGTTATGTCCACCACTCCCCCCCACCAATCTATTTCTCTGGTCACTCAGTCAAAGAAATCTGTCAGGTTTGTCTGACATGATCTCCTTCCTGTGAATCCATGCTGCCTTGGCTCCTACAGCCCACTGAATACAAGGTAATCAAGAAATCTTTCCTTTAGAAGTGACCCATTAGTTTCCCCACTACTGATGTCAGACTGACTAGCCTGTAGTTGCCGACGTCTTCCCTGTTGTTGTTTTTAATTGTTTAATTGTTTAATTAGTATTTCGGAAAGACCTTTGAGCGTGAGCTCTTTTACAAAGGTTCCATGTCAGGGTGGACAATAAGACAATACACATATTCAGTGGTTACAGAGGCCTGATCATATGGCATTAAAGAGAGATTACATGACAATTAGACAAATAGGAGAAAAAAAAACTGAGCAGTTGTAATTGAATACTAAGCTATTTCTAATCAGTTGCCCTAGGTAGCACACCCCTGGAAACCTCCAAATCCATTGATAGACTATGGCAGAGTAACTGCATAGGGTTTAACACTATCCCAGATGGCAAGAGGCTGGGTGACAGTGAAACAAGGGGGATTGGGTTTGAAACCAACTGCAGAGAGTGAGAGGTGGGGGGATAGTGAAATGGGGGCTGTGATGGGGGTGTGTGTGGGGTCGAGTATGGTGTGTGTGTGGGGGAGGTTTGGGAGGGGTAGTACCAAGTGCATTTAAAGAGGACTGATAACTTACTTAAGCCCTTGGCTAGGCTGAAATGGAGGCAGGGTTCTCTAGATAGCCCTGCTGGGTGTTACCTTGGGGGTAGGCCTGTCTATCAAGTGGGGCCTGAGAAATTTTTACAGAGTGAGACTGAATCTTCCCTCCTCCAGTTCTTTGGGACCACCCCTGTATCTACTGAGTTATTGAATAGGGTTGTCATAAGTGCAGCCGGTACCTCCCTGAGCTCCTTCACAGGAAGCTGTAAGAGACACCCCTTGGGGACCCTATTAACTTATAAGCCTAATTTGGATTGCTTGCTTTCATTTAAGATAGTTTTGAGTATTTTGTTGGTTTTCAGTTGTATGAAGTCCCAGTCCAGTGGTTGGAGATATTTCTCTGTTTAACATACTGACCTCTTGAAGCATGATGTTGGCTTTGACAGAAAAAAATAACA
This sequence comes from Neoceratodus forsteri, assembly GCA_016271365.2. NCBI lineage: Eukaryota > Metazoa > Chordata > Ceratodontiformes > Ceratodontidae > Neoceratodus > Neoceratodus forsteri. Next base: position 1,393,490,071 of record CM028129.1, on the reverse strand, counting down.
GCAATATTTTCTTATTTATTTCTGTTTGTAGTTTTTGCACACCAGGATAGCTTTATTAAGGTGAAGCATGTATTCCTCAAGTGGGTCCCGGGGGAGCATAATAGCAGCAGACCTGATCTAGATAAAAGATAACTGTTGCAATCCTAAAGTTTACATGCAAGTAACTTGTTACAATATTTGCTAACAGACAATTAGAATTTTTTTGTCATACAGTGTTATGCTCATCCAGATAGTCATGCAAACATGTTTTTTTTTTCTCACAGCAACCTTCCAGTCTCAACACCAACAGAACCATAATCTGCAATGCAGACTGTTGAAAGATAAGGCCTGAGTGTACCAGGATTGCCATTCTACAACTGATGTATTTTTTTCATTTCCTCCCCATCCTCTCTTGGATATGGGCCCACCCTGGGTATCTGCAACACTGGACTGCTCCCTATACCTGCCCAAGGAGGACACAGTTGCTGTTGGGCAGGAAGCAGCCTCGACCTGATTGGAGTCTAAAAAAGCTATCTCTGTTGTGCCCCCATGAATTCTCTAGATCAGGGCTAGAAGTCAGGATCACAGCTCAGACCAGGGTCCTCCACATGGTAACATAAGACTAGAGCAGTGCGGGATGTAGGATTTTACATAGAAACATAGGAGTTGATGGCAAATAAGGAGCGCAAGGCCCATCCAGTCTGACCATTTCTTTTTCTACCTTATGAATGTGCCATTGGCCTTTGCTCTGTCAATGGCCTATCTATTCATACTCATCTGTATTGCTCCCTTATGCCTATCCCATGCCTGTTTGAAGCCCTGCACTGTATTCATATCCACCACTTCTTGAGGTAGGCCATTTGATGCATCCACCACCCTTTCTGTGAAAAAGAACTTCCTCACATTACCCCTTAATTGGCCTCCCTCTAATCTCATGCTGTGTCCTCTTGTCCTGCTATTTTTCTTATATTATATATATTAAAGATAAATTCCTAACTGCCGTTATCGACCATGCCTCGATGCCCAAAGAATCTGACTGTCTTGCCTTCAAAATTACCCTATCGCCTGGAATAGCCGCATGCTATAGGCTGCCAACAGCTGGCCTGTGCATACTGCCTCATCTTAACTCCCACTTGGAAAAAGCGAATACAGAAAGCATCATTATGGGGGACTTTAATCTTAATTGGTACGCTGCCAATGCCAATAGACTTAAGGACTTCTACGATGAGCAAGGGCTAACTCAGATTACCCCTGAAGTCACCCGCCCTAACAAGAAACACCCTAGCCGAAGCTCTCTACTGGACCTTATGTTAGTAAACCACATAACATCCCACAGTCAGGGGTTTTCCATAATGACCTGAGCGATCACTGTGCAGTCGCTTGTGTCAGGCACTCCCCACACCTCCCTTCCATCTCTACCTTTAAGATCAAATGCAGCTTAAAATATTTCTGTCTTCCTGCCTTCCTGGCAGACCGTGGGAATATTATTTGGCAGGATTTTTACCTAGCACCCACTGTGTCTGAAGCATTCAGTATCTTCCAGGATTTGTTATTAAAAATGATCAATAAACATGCACTCTTAAGAAAAGTCAAAACCAGGAAACATACTCCTGGTTGGTTCAGCCCAGAATTAAAAAGGGCCTTGCGAAGTAGAGACACCCTATGGAAAAGGACTAAGAAGTCTCAATCGGACTCCGACTGGTTCTTTTTCCGAGTTGCCAGAAATGCCTGTACAAAATTGGTCAGGGTGGAAAAATCACAGTTCTTCCAATCAGGCCTGGAGGTAAACAAAAACTGCTCTGCTAAATTCTGGCAGATCCTGAGAGAGGTTGAAGAACATTCTCCTACCACCCCAATCCCAACCAAACTGGTGGCTAATGACATTTCCTACACAGATAAGTCCGTGATCCTTGACCTGCTCAATAATCATTTCGCTACTGCAGGCCTTGCATTTGATGCATTGCCTGTTAGTAAACTTAGTACTACAAGCTCCGCCAGCACAGCGATTAGCCGTACTTCTGCCCCCCGGCCCGTACAGGCCACCCCTTCTTCGAGTTCCAACCTATATCCTATAAACAAATGTAGAATCTTTTCCTCTCGTTGGATACTAAAAAGAGTGCTGGCACTGACTCGTTGGAACCCTTCTTCCTAAAATCAGTCTACTGTTATCTGACAGCACCAATTGCCCACCTGCTTAATAGCTCACTATTCCAAGGTGAATTGCCACCTAGCTGGAGAATTGCACATGTTATCCCGCTGTTCAAATCTGGAGATCCCTCAGACTTGAATAATTATAGGCCTGTCTCGCTGCTTCCTGTTTTATCCAAGTTACTTGAAAAATTGTAAACTTACAATTAAGGAAGTATCTGGATCATGAAAACATCCTAAACCCAGTCCAATCTGGTTTCAGACCTAATCACAGCACCATTTCAGCCCTGGCCAAAGTGTCAAATGACTGGCTAAAAGCTCTGTACTATAAGCACCACATCTATGTGCTCTTCCTTGACCTCAAGCAAAGCATCTGACATGGTTGATCTTTCCATTTTATTTGACATTCTGGCTAGCCTTGGTCTAGCCCCCACTGCGGTTAAATGGTTTCATTCCTACCTCACAAATCATAAACAAGTTAAAGTTCAAAGTGAACTCTCCCCTCTAAAAATACTTCCCCGAGGCATCCCTCAAGGTTCCATCCTGGAGCCTATCCTCTTCGCTCTTTATATCAACCATATTGATTCTGGACTGCTTGCAGGAAACGTTCACCTCTTTGCAGATGACACAGTCCTTTACACAACCAAACCCTCTCTAGGCCTTGCTCACAAGGAGCTGTAGCTGGATTTTAACATCCTCCAACATAATTTACTAAATCTCAAGCTCTGATTAAATGTAAAAAAAACAAAAGCCATGATTATCTCTCCACCCCCCTCCCTCAATAGTGGAACTCCTAGTACCCTGCAAATTATCACTCTCCTTGGTGAACAGTTAGAGTTAGTGGATACATTTAAATACCTGGGAGTCTGGCTGGATAACAAACTCAACTTTGGTGTTCATTTAAATGAGCTAACAAAAAAACTTAGGCAACGTCTCGGTATATTTTAACGTATAAGATGCATACTTACCCTGGAAGCTAGAAAGCGGTTGGTTCAAACAACCTTCCTTGCCCTAAATGACTATGCTAACTTCCTGTACAGTTATTGCCCCTAGTATGCACTTCAAAGGCTTGATACACTCTATCATCGTGCTTTGTGATTTGCTCTTGGCTCACCACTGCAGACTCATCACTGTTTGTTGTATCATGCATTAGATTGGCCATCCCTCTTCATGAAGAGGCAAATTAATGCCCTTATATGGTTTAACCAGGCTTTGTCTAATAAACTTCCCCCCTATATCTGTGACCTGTTTGAACCTTCAAAGGGTGGCTATGCACTAAGAAACTCCTCCCTTATCCTCTTTAAACTACCATGGACAAGGACATGTTTTGGCTCATCTGCCATTAGCTCCTTCCTACCAGCAGTCTGGAATAACTTGCAAAAAGTACTTAAACTATTCCTTCTGCCTAGCCCCTATATTTTCAGACAGTTGCTCAACAGACATCTGAAAACAGTGTGTGACTGCTTCAGGTAAGCACTACCCCTGACTGGGCAGTCCCCTATCATTCCTGACCTCCCTGGCCTTCTTATTCCCCTGTCGGCCAGGGAATTTTATGCAACCCCCTTTTTTCCTTCATCCCTGTGGTAACTCCTGGGTGCCTCACCAAGTTGACTGCCTCTTCCTTCTCCCCATTTTTGTTCCATCTCCCTTCCTTCATACTCCCCCCCACCATGTCTCTCCATCCTCTCCTCCCTTTATATTCTACAGCCTACCACCTGCATATGCTGCATTCTAAATATGTGTTTTTGCATTTGTTATACATGTTTTATTACAGCTTTTATTGTTGGTGTATCCTGTATCACTCTGTAATTATGTACTCTGTATTATAAACTGTTGTGTAATGCAACCTCATTCGTCCTGTGTGTCCAGAACCATCTTGAAAATGAGCTTGCTCAATGATGTAAACTTGCTTGGTTAAATAAAGTTTGATTGATTGATTGATATTGAAACATGTTAAACTCTTTCACCTTGTTAATGCCCTTAAGGTGTTTGAATGTTTCGATCATATCACCTCTCTCCCTCCTTTGCTCTAGGGTATACATATTGAGCTCCGTTAATCTGTCCTCATATGTTTTCTGATGCAGTCCCTGCACCATTTTGGTTGCCCTTCTCTGGACTGCCTCAATTTGGTTAATGTCCTTGTGAAGGTGTGGCCTCCAGTACTGCACGCAGTACTCCAGATGGGGCCTAACCAGTGTCTTGTAAAGAGGGATTATTACCTCCCTCCCTCTTCCGACTTGTGATACCGCTACTAATACACCCCAAAATCCCCCTAGCCTTACCTACTGCTTTAGTGCTCTTCTTGGATGATTTCAGATCATCAGTGATGATGATGTCCAAGTCTCTTTCTTCCCTTGTGACCGCCAGCAACTCCCCTTCCAGCCTATAGGTGGCTTCAGGGTTTCTCTTCCCTATGTGCATGATCTTGCACTTCTTTGTGTTAAACCCCAGTTGCTACTCTTCTGACCATTTTGCTAGTTTATTCAGATCTCTTCTCATTCTGCCCACCCTCTGGATCATCTCTGTTACAGATCTTGGTGTCATCTGCAAACAGACAACCTTACCCTCCAGTCCATCTGCAATGTCACTGATGAAGATATTGAAGAGGACTGGCCAGGGACTGATCCCTGAGGTACCCCACTTGTGACTTGCATCTCTTCTGACTGTATACAGTTTACCACCACCACTCTCTGTTTTCTGCCCATCAACCAGTTTGCCACCCAGCTGACCAACTTCTGACCCACCCTGAGCCTACCCAGTTTATTAATCAATCTTCTATGTGGAACAGTATCAAAAGCTTTGCTGAAGTCAAGGTAGGTGACATCAACTGCTCCCCCTTAGTCCACCACTCTGGTTACCCAGTCAAAGAAATCTATTAGATTAGTTTGACAGGACCTTCCTTTTGTAAACCTATGCTGTCTTGGATCCTGTGCTCTTATGGATTCCAGGTGTTGCACTATCCTTTCCTAAAGGAGTGCCTCCATAATCTTGCCCACAACTGAGGTAAGACTGACTAGTCTGTAGCTACCTGCCTCCTCCCTGCTACCACTGTTGTGGAGCAGGATCACATGATCCCTTCTCCAGTCTTCTGAGACCCCTCCTGTGCTCAGAGACTCACTAAACAGTTTTGATAATGGCTCTGCTAGTTCCACCCTTAGCTCCTTTAGTACCTTGGGATGTATGCCATCAGGTCCCATTGCCTTGTCCACCCTGAGCTTATCGAGCTCTTGTAGGTCCCTTTCTTTTGTGAAGAGACTAGTGCACCCCTCCCTCCCCCCTGTGTCTATGGTGCTGAGCTGTGGGCCCTGCTCTATCTTCTCTTCAGTAACTACTGAGCAGTGCAGAATGGCAACTCCTCTTCCGAAATGCTTTTCAGAATTTGATTTTGAATTCGGGAGAACTCAGAAAAGCACTTCTATGTAAAGTACAGAATGACTTTCCATGGCTTTTGTAAACCATGCAATAATATTCTATGGATTGCAGAAAAGGAAGCTGCAGTTTGTGTAAACCATGCATTACTTAAGCAATAAGCCATGAGGGGGTGTGGGTTATCGGGAGATTTGCCACGGCTGACATGGTTTGCCCACGAGGCACAGCCGAGTGGATACGTCAGCCCCAGCGTGGTAAATCCCCGATAACGATCCCCAAAGTGGCTTATTCGATTATAGACCAAAGTACTTTTTATTATAAAAAAAAACAGTACTTGGTATAATGCTTAAATAAGTGACTCAGTAGTACAGCAGTCAGTGTTTTTCTTTTGTTTCCCCTGATGTACGGAGCTGCTGTTTTACAGTCTCCACTTAGTGGGGAAACAAGATGGTGGTTAGAATTCCGCGAGTTCACCATCGGATTGCTTTTTTGACAAGATGCGGCTGGCTGACACCTTTTGTGGTGATTATCAGAGGATTTACAATGGAGGTAAGGTGCCAGCCTGCCATTCTCATTGGTCGATGTCCGAGGTCCATGGTATAATAACCCACAGGGAATATTCCACTTTTGACATTGTAGAATTCTGCTACTGACGGAATTTCTCAGAATTAAGTGGAATTTCCTGAAATTCCATGGAATTCCATTCTGTCAGAATTTGAGAACTCTGTACAGTCTTACACGAGATACTACCTGCAGCACCACTGGGCTGGGCCACAATGAGATTTTTTTCTGTTTGCATCCTCTAGCACCCCTGCCAGACCTCAGACCCTCACCTCCTTCAGTTAAGCCTAGTGCCCCTTTATGCCTGCTGGGCTCATCCTTCTGCCATTCTGCCATTAATGTCTGCCACCAGCATTTAAAATCTGGTTCTATTCCTTCGGGGGTTGGGCTCCAGCCACCACTGGGAGTAAGTGGTATCTGTGCATTCTTTTAACTCAGGGAGCTGGCGTTGCTCGTCTTATGGTCAATTGGCATGGAAGGAATGTGGCATCTGGCATCTGGATGTCTGAATGGCTGTTCCTTTTTAATGCTGCTTAATGAAGATAAAAGCAGACTTCTTGTTAGTGGTCTGCTGAGCGTAGTTAAAACAAGAAAAGGCAAACTGTGCTGTTCTTGACCACTCTAAGGGAAAACATCAGTGGGTTGCCAGATACAGCACAGGTGTAATGCAGTGGTATGGCTCCCATTAGTGTCTACACCAAGGAATATAAACTGCTCGCTCCCCCTCCACTCTAATTTCAAGTCATTCGTATGTCTGCTTTTGTTTTTTTCTCCAAATTTAGTCTGACCAGAGGAGCTTACAGCTTTAAAATGTGGTCTGAATTATCAAAACATTTTTGTATCCCCCCAAAACAAATGTACCTTGATTTGCTGCCTGCTCATTCTGCAAGGAAAACTAAAACACACACACGGACACTTCCTGTTTCTCACTGCTTCCGCTTCTCATCCTGCAGTTGTCCTGCACTCTCTTTATAGCCACAGCAGCAGCACTAGTATCATCCTCAGAGTTCCTCCAGCCTGAACAGAATCAAAGCCACAGGTTGTTTTTTTTAAACAAAAACCTCCAAGACTGCCACTCAAAAACACATGTAATCCCCTTGTTAGGGGCTTACCTGTGAGTCCCCCAAAACAGGCTCATTTTCCCGGGGGTTTTGATTCCACCCCCCATTCTTTTCTGTCCATGTCCTGATTTCCTGGCTTGTCCCCTGTTTTCTTGGTCTCTCCTGCTGGCCCCCGTGGTGTTTCTTAGAGAGCGTGGGGCTGGAGAAGTACGTTTGTGGAGCCACTGGGTTTTGAAATGGCACTGCAGTGCCGGCAACCTCTGCCCATAAGCGCATAAGAGTATTTTCATATGGCTGTTTCGGCAGCCTTTGGATCCATCTCTCTGATGGTCCTGGTCCCATTGGGCAACATGACAGGGACCAGAGACTATGGGGCAGCTGGAGACATGGCAGAAGAAGGCACAGAAACAAATTTGTGTACACCAATCGAGCGCTAGTATTCAGATACCACCTCATGAATATTAATGAGGCAGCATCCCTTTGAAGTATTGGGAGCCTGTCTAGCGCTGGGGCATAAAGTTAGCGCTAGCGACAGGCAGGAAAATAAATGTAAACATTAAAGATTGCACCGGTGGGCAATGGGAATAGGGGTTGCCTCCAGTCCAAGGGAAACTAAATGAATAAAGTGTTTATGTGGGGCACTATATGGACTGCAGTGGATCTTTATGTGTGCTGCCTCGGGGTTAAGCATAACAGCAGCAATGACTGAAGGTGGGCTAAAGAGAAATGTTGAAGAGTACAGTTGCTATGCAGGGCACAGGGGTGGTTACCAAATGGTGGGGGAATTATTAAATAAAAGTAAAGGGTTTGGCTGCAAGGACAGTTAAAACTTGGGACACTGTTAAAAGGTGTGGACATTGTTTATCCCGGCCCCCATGTTTAACAGCCATGTGACACTAGCCAGTTAACTACTGAGCCAGAATTCTTGCCAGGGACTCTGGGACTGATTGAAAGGACCTTTGGGGGAAAGTACTGGGGAAAGCTTAGGCACCTTTCTCTGCACCAATGAGGCATCCAGGGAGAGGGAGCCTCACACATATTAATTTTTGCCCAAGGACAGTGGCTCCAGCCAATGGGGAGTGAGATAAGGGCTTCCAAAAGCCAACAACAGTTGGACTTTGAGTCAGTTTGGGGGGAGCTCCTGGAGAGAATGGGGCTGTGAGATGGGCCTGCCTGGGGGCTGCCAGCAATATATCCCCCAGGGCATGGAGTGCCTACCCCATCAGGGAAAAGGAAGCAGAAGCAATGAAGTAGCAGCTTGGAAGAGAAAAAAGGGAAAGCTGCAGGTTGCTGAATGTTCTGCATTGTTTTGAAGTTGCACCATAGTGGTGAGAGAAGCACAGCTTGAATTGGAAAGGGAAAGCTGCAGATTGCAAGAGAGAAGAAGTTGTGTCCTAAACCTGGGGAAAGGGTAAAGGTTGTGTCTTGATCCTGCAAAAAGACAAAGGTTGCGTTCTGAGCCTGGAAAAAGACCAACATTTGTGTCCTGAGATGGGTAAAAGGGCAAAGGTTGCATCTAAGCCTGGAAAAAGACAGTAATGCAGAGGAATGATGAGGAACATGAGAATGTAAATGTGCTGAGAGAAGAAAAGGAAGAGTGAGCCTCTTCAACTTGGAGAATTGCTAAGTACCTGCATGGCGAGAAAAGGGACTTTGAGTGTGCAGGTGATATGTTTGAGCCAGAGTGAGAATGGCATTGTGTTAAAGTTTAGAGACTGTGAAAGCAGAAGGATGGACAGGTGCCTTTCTGGGTTGGGTACCTGTTGTCTGCTCCTGAGATACAGCAAGGAAAAGAGAAAGACAGATTGCTGTGGCTACACACTGTAGCAGAGAAGAAAGAGAAAGAAAGAGAAGCAGAAGAGAAGGTGCTGAATGATTCTGCTGACACCCAGGGCCAGGTGGAGAACTCACTAGCCCCCATCAAGTGGGGTCTACCACTGCAAGGGATTATGGGTCTTGTATCTGTGTGCTAGGGCACTCTGATCAGAGGGAGCTGGGCCACGGGGCCACTCCTGGGTCTGGGTCCTCTGTAGTTGACAGGCTTTGTGCACATTTCCTGCAATGGGACCTATAATGGGCCAAAGGGGTCAAGCTGCAAGATCTGCTAGCAAGAGAAAGAGAGAGTAAGCTGCAGCCTCTGTGCCCCTTGTTTCATGCATTGTGCCCGGTTCTGCCTGTAATCCATCAGTCCCCAGGGCTTCAATGAACTGTGCCATCCAAGGACTGATTCTGCAGAACCATGAGTAAATTGTAGGAATTGCCCTGCACCTGGGGACTGTAAATACGTTTGCCCACTACGGCAGGAGTTAGAATTAAGGGTTAGAAGGAAAAGGTAAAGGTTTAGCTCTAACCAAAAGAAAATGTAAAAGGTTAAAGTTCAATTCAAGTAAGCATGCCAATGCCGGCTACCAGCTGCACCTCAGGCCTGCAACTTAAATCTGGGTACCCAGTGAAGGACTTTAGGGTTAAATGGACTGGGACCTGTGGGTCTGGGTTTGAGCTCACCTACAGCAGTTAGCTATTTAGACAGATCGAATGGCTGCATTGATTGAGATCTGGGTTTGAACCAAAGGGAAATGTGAATTTGGAGAAATGCAAATCTTTAAAATGCTTACTTGAACTCAAATCCACTTACCCCATTCCTAAACACTCCCCCTGTAAATAAACCATGGAGTTATTGTTTTGCAGCAGAAAATGGATCCAGAGCCTAATATTAGTGAGCAGGGTATTGATTGAAATGTAAAAGGTAAAGGATATAATGGAATGTGGGAAGGTTCGAATCCTGGTAAGTCCATGCCTGGGGTAACTGTTGGGGAGGTGGGTTGGTACGACATCCCAGGGGGTTGTACTGCAAGCAGTCAGACCCACTAAATATGTACTCTGGGTGGAGGCACTGCCATTTTATTTTTATCTATTGGGAAAGGACCCCCATAGGTCAGCTTTGGGAACCCAGGCCACTTATCCTGTATCCTAGGTAGCAGGTAGGGGCAGTGGCCCTCTCCAGGACAGTGCCGGAGAGGGGCTATACACATGAAAACAAAACAACTGTTATTTTTCACTCGCTAAAGTGAGGAAAGAGCCACTAGCATCATCCTCAAAGCCCCTCAGCTCAAAAAGAAACACAGTCACTGAGCCTCCTGAACAACTATGCTGAAACACAAGGAAGCAAAACAGCAATTTGTTTTCTCACTTCTTAAAGTGAGGAAGGAGCCACCATATTTTCTCCATTTGAAATCCTGCACAGCCCCTTCCATCGTAAATTACTATCAAGTGGGACCATGTCTAAATAACATGTTCACAACAAATGGACATCCCATCCCTACCAACCACATTGCATCCCTAGTAACTGGCCCAAAACAAATGGCAAAACACAAATGGCAAGGCAAGGCAAGGCCATTTTATTTATAAGGCACCCAATCCCAGAGGCTCTGGGTGCTGAACATGAATAAAAAAAATACAACAATAAACTAAAACATATAGAAAAACCTCAATAAAACCATAATAAAATTAATATTCTGCAACAATAAAGAGGTTCCCAGAAGTCATACTTTAAGGGATTGGCTGGAACGAAGGATGACAGTAGTCAAAAGTCAGACTGAAGATGTGGGCATTTAGCCTCCCCTTAAACACCTCTATCGAGGGGGCCTCCCAGACAAATGAATCCCTGCAGACTTTGCTTATTAAAAAGATTAAAGAAAATCACAAACTCAAACAAAATTAAGTCTGCAAAACTATTACATGAATGGAATATGAAGTGTGGATCATGGTTTGGTAATTTTTTAGCCATATTCAAGCAGTTTGATTGTGGGCAGATCACCCATGGCTTACGCCACTGGTGAAGTTACCTGTGGTCAAACTGTTCTTGTGTGTATATATATAAAAAAAAAAGTATCATTCAGGTACCCATTGCATATCTCTTATTTATATAGCGTCTTTCCAAAAACCTCAAGGTATTTTTCAACAAAGCATAACCCAACTATATACAATAGAAAGCATTTATACATACAGGTAGAAATTAAAAGCAAACGTTAAGAAAATCAGCAAAGAATTAGGTTTCAATAAAATATGATACTGTTATTGATATTGTTCAGTAATAAAAACATTTTTAAAATCTTTTATATTTCCTTTACATTCATCATGGAAGAAGAAGAAGAAGTCAAGCCTTTGTTTTAATGGAGAACTGTTCTCTAAAAGCCCTTGTTTTTTGTAAAAATTGGGGGCTGCATTTTCCCAAGGACTCAATTGCTGCAAGCCCCAGGTACACCCCAGACATGGCACATCTGGCTTGCAGCAATCTAATGGGATTTAACATCCCATGTGACAATTACTAGAAGTTAGACCATCTTTTTGCGGTCTAGCTTGTGTCAATCCTGGGGACCCTTTTTAGGGTGCTTGCACCCAACATTTGACGCAAGCTGCTGTAAACCAGGTGAACTGTTGCAACTGTGTCTGAGCTCTGAAAATTGGATGCAGTTGTGGCAAAGGTGTTTGGTGTACAGGCAGAATCAAAGTATAGCGGTACAGGGCTTGACCCGTGCCCTGTGCCACCATTTGAAAATTCGGCCCTGCGTTTCAAATATTAGTTCACATTCTGTTATTGTTCCACCTTAATTGGCTTTCTAGTAAATTAATTGGATATTTCAACCTTACACACTGCTGAGAAAGACCATATTAGACCTGTATGATATTGTTGATGCCATTGTTAATATTGAACTGCACTGAACTTGAAAGCAGTTTTCCCAGTGAAATTATTTTTTTTAAATGCTGGCTCCAATTTTGTTATTGTGCCATCTATATTAGCTTATTAGTAATCACAGTGGGTGCTTTAGATTTACACTTTAGTGTTAAGTACCATTTTATAACTCTGTGATGTAGTTTATGTCCCTCTCAATCACAGAGTTCTATAGTAGAACATGAATGCATTGTTCTAGCAATTGAAGAGCTTAGCAAGGACATAAACTAAATCATGTAGTTCTAACATGGCAACTACCAGTGTGTAAATCACAAATACCAACTGGAACAACTAAACAGCCTGTAGAGATGGGACAGAAACAGAACTGAACCAGTATTTAACAAGCATTTGTCAAATATCAAATGTTTGCTGCTTGCATTGCTGTAGTACCTGGTCTTGCTTGTGTATGTTTTTACAATACATTTACCCAAGATAGACCAGATGAGATGTAATATGTTATTTGCAACGTGGTTCAGATTTTACAAAGTTTTATACTGAATTTACCCTGGATAGTAGAGGTGAGATGTGATATCTCATTTTTAGTGTGGTCCTGCTTTTATAATGTATTTTTCTAGGGCACACCATTTTAAATGCAACCTCTCCTTTTCAGTAGAGTTCTGTTGTAGGATCTTATTTTTACACAGTTTTGCAATATATGTATGCAGGATTACCCAGGTGAGAAACAATATCTAATTTTCAATGGGATCTTGCTTTAACACATCTTTGTACTACTGTATATTTACCCAGGACAGCACAGCTGAAATGCTATCTTTTCTCTGGGACCCTGCTTTTCCCAATGTTCACTCTGTATTAACACAGGATAGCATAGCCAAGATGCAATATCTTGTTTTTGATGGGGCCATTCATAGAAACATAAAAGTTGTAGGCTGATAAGAACCTCTTGACCAACTTAGTCTGCTCTATTTTCCCTACCTATTGTGCCACTGCAGACCCTAGTAAATCTCTGGTCTTTCCCCCCTTCCCCTTGCTTTATTTGTAAGGTTCCCTTGTGTCTATCCCATGCATGCTTGAATCCTGTTACCATTTTAGCACCCACCACCTACACTGGGAGGCTGTTCCAGGCATCCACCACCCTTTCCTTGGAGAAGTATTTCCTTACATCCCCTCTGAGTCTCCCCGCCCTTCAGCTTTGTAGTGTGACCCCTTGTACTCAAGCATATTTTTTATGTAAAATCCTACCCTCGTGTACCTTATCAATACCTGTGAGGTATCTGAACATTTCTATCAAGTACCCCACTTTCCCTCCTTTCCTCTAGAGACTATATATTTAGTTACTTGAGTCTTTCCGTGTAGGACTTTGATGCAGGCCCTGCACTATTTCAGTTGCCCTCTTCTGTATTGCTTCCACCTGATCTATGTCCTTCTGAAGATAGGGCCTCAAGAACTGGATGTAGTACTTGAAGTGGGGCCTCACCATCCATCTATACAGGGGTAACACTACCTTCCTCTTTCTGCTGGAGATACCTCTTCCCGTGCACCGAGCATCCTGCTAGCTCTCCCCATTGCTTTATCATACTGCTTTACTACCTTCAGGTCATCAGAAATGATTACCCCCAGGTCCCTTTTCTGTTTTGCAGTTGCCAATACCTCCCCACCCATTCGGTACATTGCCCCCAGGTTTCTGTGCCCCAAGTGCATGATTTTGCACTTTTTCTGTACTGAAACCCAGTTTCCAAACCCTTAACCAGTCTTCCAGCTTTTTTAGACTGTCCCTCATTCCTCCCAACCCTGCTGTGTCCACTCTCTTACAAATTTTTGTGTCATCTGTGAACAGGCAAACTTTACTTTCCAACCCTCCTGCAATGTGGCTAATAAAGACATTGAAGAGGACCAGACCTAGTACTGAGCCCTGTGACACACCACAGGTCACCTTGCCTTCTTCAGAGTGAACATGATTTACCACAACCCTCTGACTCCTGTTGCTTAGCCAACTTCTTACCCATTTTACTACTTTTGGACCCACTCCTAAGCTGCCCAGCTTGCTCACCAGTCTTCTGTGTGGAACACTGTTGAGGGCCTTACTGAAATCCAGGTAGGCCACATTCACCACTCCACCCTGATCCACTTCTCTGGTCACCAGTCAAAAAACTCAATCAGGTTTGACTGGCAAGATCTCCTTCCCCTCTGTGAAACCATGCTGCCTCAGATCCTGTAATCCACTGGTCACAAGGTATTCCCCAATCCTTCCCTTCAGTAGTGATTCCATTACTTTACCCACCACCAAAATCAGGCTGACAGGTCTGTAATTTACGGCCTCCTCCCTATTATCACTGTTGTGAAATGGGACTACATCTACCCTCCTCCAGTCCCCCGGAACTTCCACTGTATCTAGTGATAGGTTGGACAGGGCTGTGAGAGGTGCAGCCAGAATCTCCTTGAGCTCCCTCAGTAGCCTGGGGTGCAGCTCGTCAGGCCCCATTGCCTTGTCCACTTTTAGTTGTGCTAGTTCCTTGAGGACACTTTCCTCTGAAAAACAACTAGTGTTCACCTCCCTTCCTTTAATGCCCTTGTCCCTTATCTCTGCCCATCACCTACCCCTTCCTCCATACATACTGAACAAAAGTATTTGTTCAATATGACTGCTTTTTTTTTGGTCCTCCTCCACACAAACTCCTCCCTTCTCTTTTAGCCTTACTATCCCTCATTTGGTCTTCCTTTTTCCACTTATATACCTAAAGAATGTTTTATCTTCCTTTTTTATTGTCTTCACAGTATTTTCCTCCATTTGGGCCTTTACACTCCTAACTGCTTTCCCTGCCTCCCTTTGTTTTTCTTGATATCTCTTGCTATGCTCCTCCTTCAGTGTTGTCTTGTACATTCTAAATGCTAGCTTCATTGCCCTTACTTTCTCCTCTACTTTTTTAGAGAAACATAGTGGGCTCTTTTTTCTTTCCCTTATTAACCTGCCTGACACAGAGGTTTGTTGTCTTCTCAATGCCCTCCATTATTTTCTACCACTGTCCCTCAACTTCACCCTGTTTCCTAATCCCGGCTAGGGCATCCCTGAGGCATTCTTCTATTTTCTTAAAATCAGCCCTCCTTACCCCCTCTCATTGAGTAATAGTTGGCTCCCAATGGCTTGGTTCAAGTAAATACAATCCCTGTTTACTAAATTTATATGGTCCAATAAAACCCCTAGAATAGCTTATAGTAAGTTAACCACTCCCAAAATAAAAGGGGGACTTCGTCTCCCCCATATTGGATTTTACTTCTGGGCCAGTCATGCCAATAAGTATTTAAGATGGCTTTCTAAGGAACAACAGGATCATGCCCCTTCATGGCTTAAAATAGAACTGAACTTGATACAGTCTTGTGGTTTAGATCCTGAAGGATTGTTATATGTTAGAGTAGATTTGCTCCCTTTCAAGATCAAACACTCTACAATGGCTGAATCCTTGAAGATTCACGCTCAGCTATGCCATTACCTCAAATATGATTATGGTAAAGACCTGAATCAGCCTCTAGTGGGAAACTTACAGTTAAAAATTGACGGGAAGACTATTACTCCAAATTGGATACCAGGTATACATAATATGCAAATTACAGGTTTTCTTAATGATAGGGGGTCATGGCTAACTGTGGCAGAACTCATGAATAAGCTTGAGTCCCCACAGAAATACTTTTTCAAAATGGTCCAACTACGTCATTTGATAATACAAACATTTGGTAAGAATCCCCCTGTAACTAAAGGCTTCCCCTTCAGTAAAGAATTACTCCCATTTAGTGGTGGTCCAAAAGCAGTCTCAAAGATATACAGCATGTTACATAATTGGAAATTCCCTGACTGCTTTGGCCCTAGTCGATTATGGGAAACCTTATTCCCAAATTACATTATGGAATGGCCGGTACTCTGGTGCAACTGTCATAAATATGTGAATCAAGATAGACTTAGACTCATGAAGATGTATATCCTACATAACGCATACTACTCTTCACAGAAATTGGTTAAATTGGGTTTAAAATTTACTGCATTATGTGTCAGATGTCTGCAAGAGGAGAGGTCTCTATATCACATATTTTGGTCATGTTTCAGAGTGGTTCCTCTTTGGACTAATATTAAACAATTGTCTGATCCCCTTTTAGGATTCAGAGATTTGTTTACCCCAGAGGTGTGCATCCAGGGCTATTTTTCAGGGATCAGGGTCCTTAACTGTAGATATTATATGGCTATTACATCCATGATGGTTAAAAAACTGATATTAAGGCACTGGATCGACCAGGAGGAATTTTCTTATAATGAATGGTTGACTGAACTGTTGGCAAACTTGCGGACAGAAAAATACAATTGCTAACCTAAATAATAGAATGGGCAGGTTTAAAAAAATCTGGGACCCATTATATACTCTATTTTCTCTATAAAGCTCATAGGGTATTAAGGATTCGAAGGGTCGGCCATGCAATGCACACCGGCATAAGCACACATGCTCCTGGGCATGATCACAGGAGTGCCACCACAGCCAGTCCCTTTGCTAGTGATCCCAACAGCTGCTGCACCCACAGTCTCCACTGGGAGTTGCCAAGCGCCGGGCTCTACAACCACCCTCCTTCCCAGGAAAGGAGAGCAGTCCTCTGGATGCTCGATCCTTTCTTCCCCTGTCGACCCCCAATGACGGGAGTCTGCTCCTGAACCTGGGTCGCCGGCGTGGTGCAAGGTGTGGCATCCAGTGCCTCAACCCTCAGCGCTACCAGGCCGGCTAGTAGTTGCCTGTCTGAGGAGTTAATTTAGCCCATTTTGAATTTTTTAGTTAGTGATTAAAAATACTACTTACATTTTAATGCCTGGCTTGTAACTTCTGTGTACGAACTGAGCAGTGCCCTTAAAAATGCCTTTTGGTGAAGCGAATAAGGGAGCAGGGCTGCAGGTGCTCTTTAAAGATATCAGTGGAATTGGGTAAGGGGCTGTCTAAACATACATTGTAGTATTTTTGCTTGCAATTATACATATATGGGACTAATATATTATATCTATTATAGCCCCATACATATATAACTGCAAGCAAATATACTATATGTATGTTTAGACAGCCCCTCCTCTTATACTGATAATCTCTATATAGAGTGCCTGCATCCCCAGTCCCTATGTTGCATAATTAAAAAGCTTTTTTTAGGTGTGGGGCTTCTGCGATGTTCAGCTGCTTGGTTCATACATGGATGTTATGAGCCAGGTATTAAAATGTAAGTAATTATTTTAATCACTAACACAAAAATTCAAAAATGGGCTAAATTACCTCCTTAGGCAGGCAATATTTTGTGCATATCATGTCAGCTGCTCATTAACACACAGTACAATGCAATAAGATAATAGAAAACACACTGCACATGAAATTGCAGTAAAGTGGGCAGCTGTTTTTAGTCTAAGCATTTGCAGATAGATTGATCAAGTGAAATAATTAACTTATTCTCAAAACAATTTGGAGACTCTTTTAATAGCAAACCATTGCTATGTTGTTTAACACATTTAGAGTATAATGACAAAATAACCTTTATTCTGATTTAGATTTTATTTTCTTCTCAGAGAACTAGAAAGTACAGATGTCTGAGTGTACCTAAGTTTAGATAACAATTGTAATTTATCAATTAATATTAATGGAGTGTTACTGTGGTAAATGTAACAATGCAAAGTGGCATGCATTGTATAATTTGTAGCAATATGGTATTTAAGTGATATTTTGATAATGGATTTACTACATGAGGCAATAATCGAATTGTGGAGTAGGTAAGTTATGGAGCTGAAGGCTGAATGCTTTATTTCCAAGAGATAATAAGATTATTGCAAATGATAGCGACAGTACTACCATATTATTCCTATTGTGCTTTATGTTTAAAAAAATAGATATATTTTTTAAATTTTCTGCATGACTCCCTGTTAGAATGCAAGATAAGATCATGATGTAATTATTGTCATTTTATGAGAATACTATGACTGCTGTGAGTTTGCTGTAGGATAAATGTTTTTAGTTTTGCTTTCTGACTGGAGGAAAGGGTCCACATGTAGTATAATGATGTATAATACTTTCAGGTTACTTGTAAAATAAAACATTTTCATTTATTTATTAAATTTTGGTGACCGGGTAAGCCCACTGAGCCCCGGAGGTCCCTTTTTCAGGGGTGACCCTGGTGTTACATAACACAAGAGACCAGTACAGCATTAGTTCAAGTTACAGGAATCACATTTTCATAATTCAAAATTGGAAGCAGGATATGTTTAGAGATAGCCATTCATGCTGCTCAAAGAGCTGCTGATGCCTCAAAGAAAACTTTGAAAAACATGATATTTAGGTACAATTCAGCTTGTATTCCATATATATTCTATAGATTTCTCCTCTTCATTATTTATTACTAAGGAAATTTGTATTGATATATGATATTTATACCTAAGAGTTTGTCTGCCTCTTTAGTTTTAGCTTACTCCATACTTCAACTCATAATCCTGTGTTGTGACATCACAATCTGTTGCCCTGGGAGTAACTATGATGTCATAAGCAGTGCATCATGACCTAAGGCAGGGAGAAAGCAACAGGAAAAGATTAATTCTTTAGCAGCAAAGATCCTATTTTCATGCAAATTACACCAGTAATAAATAATGGGGAGGAGGAATACAGAACTAATGTGAAGTACATGCTGAACTATCTCTAAATATTATGGTTTGTTAAAGTTCTCCTGAAGGTGTCAGCTGTTCTTTAACCCTTGTTGTGTCATGGACTGATATACGCATTCAGAAATCTTAATTCTGTCAGCAGCCCTAATGATTTTCCAGGTTTCTGACTGAGCTTTTCTTTTGAGATTTTCTGTTATTGTATTGAAATAATTTTATTTTTGCGATATTACAGTAAAAGTTGAGAAACCCTTAAATCCAGTTATTGACCAGTCATCTCTGACTCAAGATGGTCATTAAGATGTTGCAATAAGTATTGATTAAGTTTTTAGTTCTTTTAGGAGCAGGTTGTGTTTCAAACACTAGCTATGTAAAATGTAATTATACCACAAATGTGATTGTATTTGTTCCAGTGAGGGTCCTGTGTAGAAGGTGACCAGCCATAAACACATAATGCATCAGTTTCTGAACTGTTGAAATTAAATCTTGAAGTTAATTTATATAGAAAACAAAAGGGGTCCTTGTGGAACTCCGCATCATAATAACCTAGTCAGATGTGGTGTCCCTCATCTTTACCCTCTGTTTTTATGATGAAAGATAATCTCTGAACCTGAACAGTGTGTTCTATCTGAAATATCAATTCTCAGTAATTTCTGTAACAAGATTTTCTGTTCCACCTCATTGAATGCATTGCTCAGGTCAGCAAAAGTGGCATTTGTTAGGTAACCAATATCAAAAGCATCTAATATGCTACTTGTTAACTCGACCAAGGCAGTCCTGCTGTTGTGGCCTTGATGGAAGATATGTTGGTTTGCAGATGACTGACTGTGCTGAGTCGAGTATCCAACAAGCTGTACAATAACTAGCTTTTCAAGTTGTTTGGCAAATATTAAAAGAAAAACTATTGGTATGTAATTTGATGTACAGGATATCTCTCCTGATTTGAAGACTTGAAACACTGCTGCTAACTTCCAGAGGCAGTATTTGTTCTAAGGTTAACACTGTACAGACACATCAAAGGTTTTTCTATTATTTGTGTTGACATTTTTATCAACTTTGGATGGATGTTATTGGACCAGGGCCCTTATTTTTCTCTACAATAACCAGATGGTTCAGCACATTCTTCTCAGAAACCATTGAAAACTTAGAATATAGGAGATATGTTGCTTTATGTTACAAAAGGGGTAATTTTCATCACAACAAACTCCATGAGAGATGTTTTAGGATTTTTGTTACATTTCCTATACTAATCAATATCTGTAAATACATTTGAACTGGATGAACCAATCATTGTTGTGACAACTTTGAGAAAATGTAATGTTTAGCACAAGTGAGCTTTTATTTTAATATTGTTCGTGTGTTTTTTATTCTTCTTTATTGCTAAGGACATTTGCATGTAAACAGGATCACTGTCCTATCTGTTCTGGCTGCTTGCCTACATATGACAACACAGTTCTGTTTATGATATCACAGTCTGTTGCTGTAGGGATAATTATAATGCCATAAATGGATTATTTATTTTATGTATTTACTTATTTAAAAGTTGGCAACCGGAAAAAGCACCATGTCTAGAAACTCTTTTCCAGGTGCAACCGGATTATGATGTCATATGTAGGATAGCAGAAAGAGCAGATAAAGTCTAAGGGACAGTAAGTTTCTTTCGTATAGCTGTCCTTGGTAGTAAAGAAAATGGATAAATAATTATAGAAAATACATGAAATATAAACTGAACTGTATAAAGCTCACATTTTTCCAAGTTTTTCTAACGGTGTCAGGTGCTCTTTAAAGACTTTATTATCAACAGTACTTTTAAAAATGTTATTTTAGGTCCCATCTCTGGGTTCCATAAATGTTAAAAGGAACTCAAGAAGGCCTGGGGTTCTTTAAACTACCCAATTGTCATGTTTGATAATACTCTGATCTTGAACTGTGCAAGTCCTTTTTATGTTGGCTTGCATGCACGTGCAAGCAACATCTTGTGCTATTAGCACATTTCAGAGGTGTGTCAGTGTTGGTGAATGCAGAGCATGCTTTAGTAGGTGCATCCCTCATTCACCAATTAGCCAGCATGCTAGTGCTGACGCACACATTATGTAAAATGGACACAACTTGTAAGAAAAGTGCCGCTGCAATCAGAGACAAGCTCGTCATGCGGCAGCACAATGGCATGCCTCCCAATGTGCCTTTCCAGGAGAAACATTTTAATAAACATGGTGGCAAAGCCGCCACCACAAAATCCCAAACGAAGCTGACATCTGGGGTGCAATCCCCGTGTAGGCTGGTCCAGCCCACCCTCCACACATTGTGTGGCACAGTGGGAGCCCACACCAGTGTGCTGCCTCACAGGAAGCCAAGTGCACAGCAAGTGCCTCATACAAAACAGAAACAAAATTCGGTCTCTTTTCTCTCTCTCTCTCTCTCTCTCTCTCACATTCCAGCAGAGTTTGTGAAATTGATATAGCAGGCACTCAGGTTATCACACATCAGGGCTCTTTGTCTCTGAAGGGCATCAAAAGAGAGCAAGACAGTGACTGCAGAAATGCTGCTCTGTTGTGAGAGTGAGAAAAATGGAGAGAGTGAAACAGCAAGCAACACATACAGAATTCCTTCTCTCTCTCTCTCTCTCTGTGATCACCAGCTGTCAGTCTGTCAGCACAGTGACATAGATTGGAAGGGTAGGAGGGGCACCTTGCACCCCCCCAATCAGAGCGATATGAGGGGAACTTTTAAAGCTCAGAGATTTTTAATTGTATTTTAATTTGTACAGTATCTCCCTACCCCGACTAGTGCCTGCCTCCCCTACTTCATCTTGGACTGGCAGAAAGGCACTCAGACATGGTCGTGGTCCCTGCTGTTGAAAGGACTTGTGTGCTGGGAGCATTAGAATGGGTTTCAGTGTGTGAGCATGTCAGTAGCATGCATTTCTACTGGCAGCTTGGGAAGGGCTGTGTAGGATCTTTAGGGAGAGAAAACATGGCAACTCATTTCTTGCTTTAGCGAGTGACTATACAAGTTCATTTTGATTTAATTCAGTCCACGTTAAAGAACTGAAAGATTTCCTGTTGTTCTTGTGGGCTGTGGAAGAGGGGCTTGTCAAGGTTAATTAGGTCTGTCCCTCGATTGATCTGTTCTAAAATCTATTTGGTTTATTTTATATATGTACTGCCTCTTTAATGAGCTCCTTCAATTATGGTTTGTCCATCCGGTCTGAAACCCTTCCGACAAAGACCATCAAAGCACTTAAGCTGCTAGGGTGACATTCTCCACATGGGTCACAAATAAATGTATAGTAGTTTTAGCCTGCCTGTGGATTTGCCCTCGGGCGAATCGCGACCGGTTCAACCCATAACCCCCAGTAGTCAACTTAATATGAAGACTCTCTGCCGCTTACAGAAAATATATATTTAACTCCCCAGCATTCTGCCCTACTTTAATTTTCTCCCACCCACCAGTCAACTATTAGCACCCAGTTCTCCAATATAAAAGGAGAAGGTGACCGGCCCAACCCGCCCTCTTCCTCAGATGGTCCCCTTCTCATGAATGAAAGTGATCTGTTCTTGCTCTTGCTATAGTAAAACCAGCTGATCAGCTGACTTCACCATAGCAAGAACAACAGCAGGTCACTTTGATTAAAAATATACTTTCTGTAAGCGAAAAGAGCAGGGCAAGGATAATATTAAAAAAAATATTTATTTATTTGAAAAAATATGCCTCCTTCATTCCGGCTGCACCTTTCTGCAAATCCTACATGTAGTCACCCACAGTTCCATGACTGTAGCCCATACATTTTCTTCTCAAGACTTCTTTTCTTCCCCAGTGTGTCTTCTGTCTGCTGCAACAATTGCATTCTGCTTTGATCCTTTTGGATCCAGTCCACAAAAACAACTGCACTGAGAAAAGGTTTGGTGCTAATTAATCAATAAAAGCAGTGGGGAAAAATAACAGCACCAAATCAAGGACCGTGGTACAAAATGTTTTTAGTTGTCAAAAAAAAAAACTTTTGTGCTTAAAAACATCGCCATGGCTAATAAAGTAACATTACAGCAAAGTATTACCTTTTGCAGGGACGTCTGCCGTGCTTCATCAGAGATGCTGACCTGCTCAATGTAAAGATAAGAATAAGCTATACGAGTGGAGCTGGTCTTGCACTTGGCTGAAAAGATTTGAACAGTATTATTTGCTCAAAGCAAATGCTTTCTATTAATTAAATATTCACTGAGATAGTTTAGCTGTATTGCGGGCAATTTGTTTCTATCAGTGACTGACATATATATGGTTTTACTGTGTATACCTATTGATATGATTTTTCTTTCATGCTGTCTGTCTCTTTGATGTGTGTGCCTGGTCGTTCAGTCACATTGTTTTAATTATTATTTGCCATTCATTAATTCCATATTGTGATTGGGTGGGCACTTGTTTTTAAAGTACTTGTAATAAGCATGTCATCATCTCCGAGGAAGCATGGCACTCACCCATGTGAAAGATAACTCTAAGGATACTTAGCCATTACATGCTGCGTTTTCAAGCATGGTGATATTTTGAAGCACAAACATTTATTTATTTATTTTTTATACATAAACATTTTATACCATGGTCCTTGGTTTGGGTGCTGTTATTTTTTCCCCATTACATTGGTGGATGGAGCAACTGTCTTAAAGAGGACAGGAAACAATAATCGAGACTTCCCTCAACCATTGTGTCCTGTCATTTCTTTTTTCTTTTTTTCACAATACACTAAAGATAAATGTTAAAACCCCATTTATTTTCAGTTTTGTTTCACTTGTTTTGACAACATGGCTGGTTCTGGAGCAGTAAAGTACATCTTTCTGGTTTTAACACTGTGGTCTCCTTATTGTTAACACAGTCGTGCCTTGCTAATACTATCTTTCACTGCAGGGTTGTAGTATTTTTTTTGTTTTTCTTTATATATAGCTCTTTCATCCTCATTACCTCCTCCCACCAACTGGTGATGGGGACCTATAAATATTTTTCAGCTTTTTCTCCCCTGGCCCCAGGCCCCGGCACACAGCCATGTGAGTGTGTGGAGGAACCCGTGCATCCCGTGGCACCAGCTCAGCCCCTTCCACCTCCCATAACTGTCTTCTGCCCCCTCTCTGCCTATGCTAGCCACTGTACCTCCACCCGATGGGAGCAGAACTATGGGGGGTGCCAACCCACCCTCACCACCCTCGGTGGAGGAGAGCCACCCATTGGCATGCGCCATCCTCCCCCATCCACACCAGCACCCCGATGACCTGAGTTCATTCCTGAACCCCTGTTGTCAGCATAGCATGAGGTAAGGTGTCTGGTGCCACAACCCTCTGCACCACTGGGCGGGCTCACCTGTAGTATGTTCTGTAAAAGAAACTAACCAGAACACGTCCCTTTTTTCTTGGGGAGTACAGCTGCTTTTCAGTGAAGAAAAATATACTGAGGGATTGCAGTTCCCAATCTGCTTTTCTATTATTGGAGAATTAGAATAAGCTGACAAGGAACCCTGCCACTGATCAGGCCCCCCCCCCCCACCATTATGGCTGCATTGAGGGGGAAGAAGGAAATGGTGGACATACAGAGTTTATTTTTCATCAGGAATAATGCCTTATGCTGTTAAAGAATCATTTTAGCCTGTACATCCTCTGCTGAGAAGCGATTCTGTGCATCCACCACCCTTTCTGTGAAAAAATACTTCCTCACATTTCCCCTGAGTCTTCTCCTCCTTACCCTCATATTGTGACCCCTTGTTCTTGCACATCTCTTTTTTTGAAAGACGCTACCCTCCTGGACCTTGTTAATTCCCCTGAGGTACTTGACTGTCTCTATCATACACCACCCTTTTCTTCCAAGGTATACATATTGTGGTCTTTAAGTCATTCCTCATATGTTTTATGGTTCAGTCCTTTCTATTTTTTTCAACCAATCAATCATCAATTTATTGATCAGCTATATAGCCATTACAATATCAAATAACATCATAGTACAATTTAAAAACACCATACAATAAATATTTCTTAAGGTGCTCAGCACAGTATATAATCTAAAATAGGCAAATACATAACCATATCAGTGTTATATGTTCCTTTCCAAATACATCAAAGTGGGGTTAATCATTCCTATGTGTCTTTACTTCACCTTTAATCTTTGTCTAGTTTTAGTAGCTGCCAGAAAGTACTTTGCTAATCTCTCCAGAGTCCATTGATCTGCTGTATGCATCAGTATTGATGTTAAGTAAGATTCCTCTATATTATAGCCTGTATTTATGAAAGTGCCCAGCCAGTGTTTCCTTTCTATAGTGTACCATGGGCAAACCCAAAGGACATGAGTCAGATTCTCCTTATCACCTACAGAGCAATCACATTTGTCTGAAAGAGCTTTACTTTTATCATATTGTGCTTTTAAGACTTTGCTTTCAAAATGCCCAAATTTATAAGCAATAAAAATATTGCATAATATTGGACTCTCCAGAATTTCTAAGTACTGCTTGAAGCCAAAATCCTAATTATTTTCCGTAAACCAAGTTGAATAGTGTGATTTTTTAATGGTTTCTAGGTCTACATTGTTCCAATAATTATTTATTTTCTTTGAAATATATTTTCTGTATTATTTATGTAACCTAATACATGTTCCTACTGCTATCTTTAATGGTATCAACTTATGTTTAACCATTAATTCATTAAGTAATGTAAACCATAAGTTTTTCTTGATGCCCAGTTCAAAGCAGAATTCCTTTTCCTTCAAGCAGGACCTAGCAAGAGAGGAGTCTGCAGGGGAGTAATTTTGGTGTCAAGGTTGGGGAAGGGGCGACCTCACTCTCGACCAGCCTTGAATCGTAAGTGCTGTGCTGTCTACTAAAAAGTAAATCATCTATGGAAAAATACCATTATTTCTATCAACATACTTTTGAAAGCTAAAACATACAGGGAAAACCCTGCAGGAGACCAAACGCTGACTAACACAGCCCACCTCTCACCTCCTTGGCCGGCCGCCAAATGGGAAGACATGGAACATGCGTCCAATGTACAGTACAGGCTACATGGCCATCCCCTGTATTATACAGGGAGGGTGTACTGTGTACTGTACAGGGTGCATGGTCCCTGTACAGTACACAGGACACACGCTCTCTGTACATTACACGATCCATCCGCACTCCCTGTATAATATAGGAGATGCATGCGTGCCATGTAATGTACATTGGACGTGTGCTCCATGTGTTCCCATTCGGTGGTCAATCGAGGTGGTGAGAGGTGGACTGTGCTGGTTGTCATATGGTCTCCTGCCACACCCGGCCTTTAGGTAAGGATGGGTTGGTCATCAATTCAACCCATGTTTTAAACCCCCTAATGCGGTCACTAGCTGATTGCTCCTTCTTATTGTGTTTAAAAACAGCAGTTACTTAAGCAATTATACGCGGCCGGGTGTGTGTCGTTGATATCGTCACCGGTGTTGGAAACATTAAGGCCACAGGTCGAGTGTGTTCAACACCCGAGAAGTGACATACCCTAGCACACACCCTGAAGTGCATTATTGCTTTTATACAATGGCTCAGTGTGTTAAATGATTCTGAAAAGATTGAAAAAAGGAAAAGAAAGGCAGTTTTACTGTATTTTTGCAGTGTGATAGCACACTTGTTTAAAAAAGTGTATTTTTTACCACTAGGTGCTGCTGTTTTGTAAGTAGGCTTGCTCTTTAGCCCAGCTGTAGATCAGTGTCCCCCCCCCACACACATGTCTGTGTTTTAGGTCTTTCTCTTTCTCTGTAGGTGTCTTTTTCTTTTTTTGGGAGGTCTCTCTGGTTTTACCATTTACTTTAATTCAGGTGTCCTGTTGCCTTTGCTGGTACCAGCTCGCAGAACGGAGTTGATCGATGACTGATTTGTGGGGACTGGGAGACTTGTGGTTTACAAGTCAATACATATCAGTAAAGTCATTCGGTCCCACTGTTTTTTTTTTTCCATAGATAATTCCTTTTGTTGTAAACTACTGTCATGTTATACTGGGGTAACTTCACTGTTTAGGGTGGCAACTGACCAATCAGAGACCAGGATTCTTTCATGTCATTGTATAATGCTGCTTTAAGTATATTCAGGAAGTAGAAACAGCTACGCCTACACTGACAGTTTATTTTTTTGTTCGCAAAACAAAATACCCCCACCTTTCAAGCCCTCAAACAGTGTCCACACTACTTCATCCACAGTCCACCCACCTGCAGGGTTTGATTTCTTTTTAAATTACTTTACTCTGGCAACATAACACAGAAAAAAACACTGGAGTTGATTGTTAGGCTAACCATATAATTGCCCGGCCCCCTCCCAGCCAGCACAAACACAGCAGCCCCTACCAAAGCAGACGTAATCAGGCTCAGTTGGATGTACCAAGCCACTTCAACAACAAAGTTGTTGAAGGACTTGACAGTGACAACACTTTGCAAAAGGCAATTATATAGCCGTGGCAAAGTTCCGAGGACCACAACAACGTGACATGGGATTTACTATTTGCGGGGGGCTCTGCCCCCGCACTCCCCAAAATTATAGATTCTCAACTCTGGGGGGAGCGGATGTCAGGGGAGAGTGGCGAACACCGGCAGTCGGCATCTCAGACCTTCATTGCGACAACCCATTCGAAACTGTGGTTATCGAATGGGTTGTGTCACTGTGGGGGGTTCAATCTGCAATCACCCATAAGAAGCCAGAGTTCAGCTTTTCCGAACTGTGGACAGGCTGGCAATCCAGCTTGTCTACAAGTTCGGAAAGCGTTTTTGGAAATAGAGTGCAATGAACTTTCTTGGTTCTTTACGACTAAGGTGGCTGACATCAGGGCAGCTTTCCAGTCGGCATACTGTATGGGTGCTGCTGATAACCAGCACATGGCCACTAGCCTCCAGCTTTCCTGGAGTACCTTTGGCCGCCCGGAGTTCATGGATGTCATGAGGATTGTCCAGGGTGCGTGCCCTATGTACTGTAGTTTGGACCCAGGACCAACTTCCTGATTTTGGATTGTATTGATTCCATCGGTCCAGTCCTTGCATGGATAGTTTGGTGCTCCTTGGAAACAGGTGAGTTTCCTAGCTCCCTGAAGGAGGTGGTGGTAACACCCCTCCTGAAGAAAGCTTCTTTGGACCCAAACTGCCATGTGAACTACAGACCAATCTCTAACCTTCCCTTTTTAGGGAAGGTGGTTGAGAAGGTAGTGGCCATACAACTGGAGAGTCATTTGACCATCCATGACATCTATGAACCCCTCCAGTCTGGTTTCCGAAAGAAGCATAGTACAGAGACAGCACTGGTTTGGGTGCTCAATGATCTCCTGATGGCTAGAGATCGGAAGAACCATTCCATCTTGGTTCTTCTTTATTTCTCATCAGCATTTGACATTGTGGACCATGGGGTTCTGCTCGATTGTTTGAGGTTCATCTGTGGCCTCTCAGGTACAGTTCTCATGTGGTTTACATCTTTCCGCACTGGAAACACTCAGAGGGTGGTGTTCGGAATTTATTCTTTGGACCCAATTCCTCTGTCTTGTGGGGTTCCTCAGGGATCGGTGTTGTCCCCCATGTTGTTCGCAGTGTATATGCTGCCCCTCGGAGACATTGTTAGGAGGTATTGGCTGAGGTTTCACTGCTATGCTGATGTTGCCCAGCTATACCTTTCTTTTGCACCCAACCAGAATGGAGCTGTCTCAGTCTTTAATAACTGCTTGGAAGAAATCCAGGAGTGGATGGATTCCAGTTGGTTGATTGAACTCTCAGGGCGGGGGGGGGGACTGAAGTGCTGGTCATGGACCCAGGACACCGGATGGGGGGATCAGGGGTAGGTTCACCCTCGGGATTATTCCTTGGGGGTTTACCACTCCAGACCTCTGAACAGGTACGTAACCTGGGGGTAATCTTTGCCAATGGGCTGACCCTACATTTGCAGGTGTCAGCCGTCATCAAAACCTCTTTTTACCATCTGAGGAATATCGCCAGGATTAAGTACCTTGTTCCGTCCGGTGACCTTCCTATGCTGGTTCATGCCTTTGTGTCCTCCCACTTGGATTATTGCAACTCCCTGTATCTAGGGCTTTCTGGGGTAGAAATCTGCCATTTTCAGTTAGTGCAGAACGCAGCAGCTCGGCTCTTGACAGGAACCTCTCAGTTCTGTGATATTTCTCTGGTGCTGCGTGGTCTACACTGGCTGCCAGTTCAATGGTGGATCACCTTTAAAGTCAGTCTTTTGACTTACAAAGCCCTACATGGGCAGGGCCCTGACTACCTGAAAGAGCTTCTGGTTCCCTACCGCCCCGGGTGATCGCTCCGCTCAGCTGGAGAGGGGTTGCTAGAGATTCCAAGAGTGTGCTTGAAATCTTCTGGGGCCCAGGCATTTATATATGCGACCCCTTCTCTTTGGAATTCTCTACCCTGCCAGATATGTGTGTGCGTGACTGTGGAGGGATTTAAATGAGCCCTAAAAACTCATCTTTGGCACCAAGCATTTGGCAACTGATTGGCTGTTTTTATTTTAATTTTATAAGTCTGTTCAGATGTTTGTGCATTAACTACGCTGCTGTAATCTGTGCAATATGTTGTTTGTTTTTAAGCTTGTTTGGCACCTTGGTTTTGTAAAGGCACCATAAAAATAAAGTTTTATTATTAGTTTTTTTATTGTAACAGTATCGCTGTTACGATGGTACATCAGCTCAGTCAGAGCCAGGTGTCAGACAGGAGAGATGCTAGACAGCACAGCATTGACTGACTACAGACAGTAGACAGGACCAACACAGCACAATAGAGAAGACCACCAATAAACATAATAATTAAAATTAAACACCACCTACCCTTGCCTTCTTGCACACTAGAGCTATGTTAGCTCAAGTTGAGAAGCCGATAGTGCTGTTTTGCTCTGCTGGTGGTCACTGGTAGAGGCGTAGAGCCACTGACCAACTCCAGTCCAGACACACTACACTACAGGAAGACAGAATGCCTCACTGATTGCATCAGGCTTCTTTTCCCGGGCACTCCCTGACCCTGACCCTGACTGGTGCCAAATTAAATGGCCAATAGTGTGTGGCTCCTACCAGCTCAGAACCGCCCTGACTGTGCAGACTGGAACTCCCTTCCACCACCTCCTCTGTTTATTGCAGCAGTTTTTTGCATAGCATCCCCCCTGGCATGAGTATTGCAGGTGCTGCCCCCCAGTCATTAGTATCCCCCACCCACGACCCACCACTGCAGCACCACCTGTAACCAGACTCAGTCCTACCAGTTAGTTGCTGCTTGCAGCCACTGTTTCATAATCAGTCCGCTGTCCTCTCTGCTTTGTCCAATACTTTTACAGCCTCTGAGTCCAGGCAGACAGTTCCACAGGCTCAATCAGTGCAAAATGTTCTGACCAAGCAACCCAAATTCAGTCACTCACAGTATGCAGGGCCCGCCCTGCCCCATCACTCAATCTGATAAGAACTCCTTCCCAGCCTGACTGACTCCCGAGTCCCACATGTAGCAGGCAACTTGAGGCACTGAGCAAGCAAAGCAGCAGCAGACAGCTCAGGGATGAGGCAGGCAGACACGGCAGCATTCAGAAAGGCAGACAGGAGGGAAGAGATGCACCAAACATGACAGCACCATGGTCTCAATGCCAGCCCATCCTGACTCCTCGCTTGCTGCTGGCGGTGGTACATGTTTACGCTACTTCTGGGTGCGGTGACTGCAGCCTGTCACTTTCTCCCTTTGTGCCACAACTCCTCCCAGTTCTGGTCAGGCCAGTTGGGAAACAATGGATCCCCCCCCGCCGCATGATCTGTCACCCTCATCCGCCTCTCTGTCTGTCACTCTTTCGTGGCTTTCACCAGTAAAACCTGAACACCACCACCCCTGGAACAGCAGGTTTCGGAGTCTCTCCTAGCCCACAGCAGGCAGCAGCATAAAGGTAAGGGGCTGAATGTTGGGGGTGACAAATGCGATCATCCAAATTGTTGGGGGGGACTTGTGCCCCCCCATCCCCCTCTATAATTACACCCCTGGGAGTCTGGTAAATTTGTTAGTCACAGCCAGAAATTTACTTTCCGGGCATCTATCAATGCAGAGATATTATTTAATCCTGTTTCTGCTCTAATGTAGGCAGCAGGACATGAATATCCAAGTCTTAAAATATTCCTTAGCATTTTAAAAAGAGGACTAGGTAAGATGTTAATATTACTCGGTTCCCATATTTCAGACCCATACAATAATTGGGAGTCAAATTTGGCTTTTATTATGTCTAAGAGCCCTTTAACAGAGTTTTCTCTGTATCTGTAATTAAATCTTAACAATCCCCCAACAGTTTTAATAAGTTTTTCTTTTAGTATAATGATATGTGCCTTCCATAGACAGCTGTTATCCTTATACCCAGATAAGTGTATGTTGAAACAACTTCAACAATTTCACTCCCCATTCTCCAATGTCCCTTAGGATTCTTACTGCCAAATATAGTTATTTTTGTTTTATTAAAATTCACTTAAAGATTCAGTCTCTCTGAGTGGTAACTGAGTTGATCCATTTTCTTTTGCAACCCACTTTTGGATAGAGGAAAAAGCACAATATCGTCGCTGTACACTAACGCCGGACAAATGGCATTCTGAATTTTAGGAGAATCTGATTGTAACTCTGCCATATCCCTCAACAATTTATCTAAGTATAATGAGTATAACAGTGGGGCTAAAATGCACCCCTTGCAAACCCCTTTATTTGTATTAAATGGTAAAGAGAGCTTGCCACTATTCCCAAGTCTAAGTTGGGCCCATGTGTCAAAATAAAGGGAGGCAATTACTTTTAACAAACTTCTGTCAATTCCTCTTTCTAATAATTGAGTCCAGAGAAGATTTCTCGATAATGAGTCAAAAGCTGATGAATAATCAACAAACAATGTGTATAATTTTTGTTTTCGGACAAATACATACTTTTCAACAAGATGTCTTAGGACAAAGGTATAGTCTAGTGTGGAATATTGTGATCTGAATCCGGCCTAGAGATAAAATAGTCCCCCTATACAACTGACTTGTTCTTTTAGTCATTCCAAAAGAATTTTTGAGAAAATCTTTAAATTTATATCCAGCAGACTTATTGGCCTGTACATCGCATGGTCCATACGACTTCCTTTCTTATGAATTGGAGTAATATTTGAACCATGCCATGTACTTGGAAATTTATTTAGGGTGATAGCTTTGTTGTAGAATACTGTTAATATCCTACACCATATCCCAGTTTTGCATAAGTAAACTTCTGCAGGTATCCTATCTGGTCCTGGGGCTTTGTTCTTTTTTAAGGTATTAATAGCCATATATACAGTACTTCCTCAAATGAGATATGTTTGAAGGTATTCATATCAACCTTCAGTAGCATATTTACATCTTTAATGTTTGAATCAAAGAATATTCCCCTAAATAAGTTTACCCATACACTTTCCGGGATATGGGTATCTATAGATTATTTATAGTTGTTTGTACCCCTCGCCACCAATGCCCCCAGATTTTTTGTGTTCTTTGTTATTATAGTTTCCTATAGGCTTGCCCACTGTTTCATATGGTAGGCTGCTTTTTTCTCCTTAACCTTTAATTTATATTAATTTCTTTTGTTCTTTAATTGCAATATAGTATCTTTATTTTTTCCCTTTCTTAACTGCCTTAATATATTATTTATTTCTGCTTTAAGCATTTTACATTCTCGATCAAACCAGTCATTACCTCCTCCACCCTGTTCATTTCTTACAGGAGGATCCAGCTGCTCCTTTATCTCAAGGAATAAATTACTAAATTCCATCAGATATTAACCATACTCTGTTGTTCATAAAATTGTTACATTACTGTTTAATAATGAACTATATATCAAAGGAGTAATTTTTATTTCTGAGTTTTGTTTCCAAACAATTATTTTTGATGATCTAGTTTCTGTAAAGGTAAATCTTCTGTCATAGTTAATAATCAATTCCTTTGGCAGTGTTAGTTCTAATATTAGTGGTAAATGGTCACTATCAGGCCTAATAATAATTTGAAGCTTATCCCAAAAATTAATATCACCTGACTAGATTACAAGATCTATTATTGAAGCTCGGCTTGTTGAGAAGTAAGTAAAATTTCCCTTTTGATCTCCTTGTACTGTACTGCTTAAAAGAAACATATTGAACTCAATTAAAATTTCCATTAATATTTTCCCTGAACAGTTCAATTTACTATCTTTTCTTTTTCTTTTTGGCAAAATCTCTAAGACAGCCTTTGCATAATGTAACTCATTGTCAGATAAACCATCGAAGTCACCCACATGTGCATTAAAATCTCCTTGCAATAAACTGTCAGTTCTTGGATATGTAACACTTAGCTCATATATGAGCAATCTTAAATTGTCCCAGACCTGATGTTCATAGAACTTAGAGTTTCTCGAGGGAATGTAACAGTTAATTAGTATAAATTCCATTGATGCAAAAACCAGAAAGAGTACTAAATAATTGTCACTTTTTCCAAGAAGCTGAACTCTGTCACAGACCCCTACTTTAACAAAAACAGCGAGCCCTCCTGAGAATCTGCCAGAGTTACATATTTTCTTCCCTTTGGCATGGTAGCATTCATAACCATTAAAAAATAGAATCATCTAAATTATGTCAAGTTTCTTGTACACAGAGCACATCAAATTGTGCAAGAAAATTAGTTAATTCTTTATCATGGCAAACTTTGTTCCACCCAGCAATATTCAAGGACAGAATTTATATAGTACCTTTATTTTTATTAACTATCAAGTCGATTTGTTCCAGGTGCTCTGCTTGTCAATTATTATAACCTGCAGTTGCCTGAAATCTATTTTCAACAGAGATAGCAAATTGCTTATGGATAATTGAGGGAGTCTGTGGCACTGTAACAACCTCTAGGATTTGTGAATCAAAAATATTTAATCCAAGACAATCCAGTATAGCACTTTTCTTTAAAATTAAGTCAGCTAGAGCTTGATTGTTAACTTGGATGTCTACCTGACTTGTATGTTCTGATCTCCTTGCTAATATTTCATTACCATACCTAAGTGGAATATGAAGAAAATTTTTCAACAAACCTTGGATGATGTTCATCCTTTCATTATTTTTGTTGCCCTTCTCTGGACCACCTCTATTCTGTCAATGTCCTTCTGGAGATGCGGTCTCCAGAAATGAACACAGTATTCCAGATGTGGTTAACCCATTATCTGTACAGTGGCATCACCATCTCCTGTTTTCTACTGGTGATACCCTTCCCTGTGTACTCCAGCATGCCTCTGGCCCTCCCCACCACCTTTTCACATTGCTTGTCTACCATCAAATTGAATGTTATGTTCATCCCCAGGTCCCTTTCCAGTTTTTTTGTTCTTAGTATCCCCCACCCTCACCCATTTTGTATTCCCCACCAGGATTCCTGTGGCCTAAGTGCATGACTTTGCACTTTTTTGCATTGAATTGTGCCATTCCACTCTTGGTGGCTGTACTTTCCCACTCCAGTCACTTGCTGGATTGCTCACCGGGCGTGCTTTTCTCCTGTCACCAGTTGGTGCATACCAGCAGCAAACATTCAGCATTTACAAATGCTTGTTTACACCTTCTCATGAAAGGTACAGCTATCATTTTTCACATCCTGTCTGAAATGTGTTTTCATACCTGTGGCACCAAATGGTGCAGTCACTGTTCAAAATTACCTTTTGGCTAACAAACTGATAGTGCCATTGTTCATGAAGTGAGGTTACAAAAAGCTCATGTTGAAACTTTGGAGTGCAAATACCTACAAATGCCCAGGGCGTTAGGGTTTCCAACCATATTGCCTCACCCTGTAGAGACTGACAGGTGTCAGGGGTGTGACTTGGGATTGTCGGCTGTAATGCTCATGCCATTTCACCCACCCCACCCCACCCTGCAGCCAGTGACAGACATTGAGGTGTGCCTTGGACTCTTTGGACCCAAAGTTCACCCCATTCTCCTATACTACACCCATCTCAGCATATTTCCTTATGAAATGGGGTGAGCATAAGACCGAAGACCCCAAGGCACAATGTGACACTTGTCGGTGTCTGCAGGGTAGGGTGAGTGAAATGGTGTGATTGTCATGATTGATGACCCAAAAGAACATCCCAGTGCCTGTCAGTCTCTGCAGGGTGGGGAGGTGGGGTTGCTATTAGTTCAGTACTTCACTGCCATTCCTATTGTGCATCTCTCTAACCCCTGCACTACCAATGCCAATGCCAGGAAGATAACATTCAGCATCGACAAATGCTTGTTATGTCTGTTTTACAGCTCTATATTTCTGAAGGTCTACAGTCTTTTTATTAGTATGACAGAGCTTCCAATGTTTAGCTCATAAATTAATTTCTCATTTTAGTGAGGACATTAATGATGACATGAAATGTTACCTTTTACTCCCATGTTAATAGGCAGCATATGTTTGTTGGTGGCACAAATGTTGACAAAGGGCCTGATTTTAAAATGGAATTCTTTGATGCAAGGCACCTGGACCAAATGAGTATGACGCAAGTGACACCGTGCATCATAGTTTCTGGAAATCCCAATTTTCAAATGCAGGCTGCATTGAAATCAGGGTGCCTTGTGTCAAAGCTGCCCTGCACAACCCTTGTAACAGAAGCACCCTTGCATCAAGTCACAAGGGGGCTTGTGCCATAGCAGGGCTACACCATCCTCTTTTTTGGAATTTTGAAAACTTCACTATGAAGGCAACAGGGGGCTCAGGTTAAACCAGCCAGGAGGTGGTCTAAGGGCCATACAAGACTGCCAGACACTGTTGCAATTAGAAGAGACCTGCCAGGAGGGGGCCAGGGGTAGGAGGAACATGGGGTGCCCTAGGGGGCATTAGAAATATCACGGAAATGGCAGGGTGATGAGGAGACAGGCACAGAATGGTGATGATAATGAAGTTTAGGTTTGCCTAGCCTAGTAATGCCAGTACTGCTACACTACATTGGAGACCTGGACTCTATTTCCAGTCCTGACTCCCTTACCTAGGCTGGTGGGGTTTGGGACATGATGCATCGGCATCATGGGCTGACCCCAGGAAAGGGTGCTGAGTGTCCTACATCTTAGTACCACCTGCAGGTGGTAAGGATGGAAGACCTTGATTCTGTGGGTATCCATGCAGTATCAGCAGTTCTCCACCTACTGGTTGGTGCCATGGGTGCTCATTGATAGTGCACTAAGAAGGTGTCTAACAAGAAAATCCTTGGCATGATAGGCATGATAGCTGGCACATCTAAGCCCACTCTCTGCTACTAGCCACAGTATGCATGATGTGGGTGTCAACCACTATGTAAACAGGAGCAGTGGGGGATGTTGCGTGGTGGCAACCAGGCCTCACCAGGGAGGTTAAGTTGTGGGGGCAGGGAGTCTGGAAGTAAGCACTCGAGACATGGATGGATGGGGTTTGGCCCAACCAAAGGGATGGTAATGCTGCAATGAGACAGGTAAAATGTAAACTGAAAAAGGTAAGGTTTGTGTGACAGGGTTGGGTAAGACCCTGTCGCATTTGTTATGCAGAGAGAGTTAAAAGCAAGGATCTAGTTTGTCTTCTCCTATTCTGTCACTTGTCTGTCTCTCACCCGTGTCATTGTACAATCAAATTTTCTTATGACATCTCGCAATTGGCCACTCTGATGGTCCAACAATTTCCCCCTGTTTTCTCCCTTGCTTCATTTGCTGTTTCTATTCTTTCTTTCTCCCCTTGCTTCTCTGTGGTCAAAACAATAAATGTGACTCTTTATATGAAACTGGTATCACTTGGCCTGCAAATATATATAATTATATTGTTAAAATCATTGCAGAAAGCTATTTGGGTTTCTTAAAAAGATAGTCTGTAATACAGGGTGTTGACCTTGAGATGTATTTTGACCTCCACAACCATATTT
This sequence comes from Neoceratodus forsteri, assembly GCA_016271365.2. Lineage (NCBI taxonomy): Eukaryota > Metazoa > Chordata > Ceratodontiformes > Ceratodontidae > Neoceratodus > Neoceratodus forsteri. Next base: position 1,393,453,737 of record CM028129.1, on the reverse strand, counting down.
ACAGAACTTGAGTTGTTATGGATAATACATGATAATCCTATGGCTGGTCACTCTAGGAGGGATTGCACCCTTGCCAGATAGCTGGTCAGATTTTACTGGCCTGGGATTCATTAGGATGTTGCTACCTATTGCAGTTCTTGTGCTGAATGTCAGAAAGTATCCCCAGTGACTAAAAAGACATGGTTCCCCCAGTGTCCCTGCCCTTGATAGATGCACATTTTGAGAGATTTGCAATGAATGTGATTAGCCCTTTAGACAAAAGCAAAAAGGGTAATCAATTAATTTTGGTAGTATATGACTGTGCTACCTGATACCCAGAGGCAATTCCAATGCATACTGTCATAGCCCCAAAAGCAGCAGCAGAGCTTGCCAATTTTTCAGCAGGGTGGGCATACCTAAACAGATTATTACTGATCAGGGTAGTAATTTTGGTGTTGCACTGCTGAAGGAACTGTACCAACTACTACAGTAGGTATCACTACCATAAGAACCTCCCCTTATCATCCTCAGACAGGCAATCTTATTCAGTGTTTTAATCAAAGCCTAAAACACAGGTTTAAAAGGTTTGTGAAAGATGAAGGGCAATATCGGGACCCATACTTACCTTACCAGCTTTTTCCTTACAGAGAAGGTTTACAAGCATCAACAGGTTCTTCTTTCTTTGAAATGTTGTATGGTAGACAACCTAGAGGGCCACTAGATGTTATGAAAAAAAACATGGGAAGATAACCCCACTCAGAAAGAATCTATTACATCTTATATGTGTGCACTGAGAAAGAAACTGACAAAATATGTTGAAACTGCCCACAGTAATCAGGAACAAGCACTAAAACAGTGGAAGGTGTATTATGGCCATGGGGTAAAAGAAAATGTTTCTGGGCCAGGTGAAAAGGTCTTGTTACCGTCACTCACTACAGAAAACAAACTGTTGATGAAGTGGAAAGGTCCTTATAAAGTGATTGGATGTACTGGTACAGTTAACTATGAGACTGAGACCCCTGATAGGGAAAATTCTACCAAGACATACCACACTAACCTCCTGAAGAAATGGGTTGAAAACATACCAAAGATTGCTTTGTTAGTATTACCAAGAACTGCTAAAGAAGATATTGATATAGCTTATGAGAGACTGGAACAAATTGTAACTTCTGATGCTGTAAAGGTGAATATTTCCTTATCCACAGAACAGACCACAGAAATCCATAACTTGGTAAAGATGTTTAGAAGTACTTTTACCACAGTGCCAGCCTGAGTAAAAGGGGTTGAGTATGAAATGGTGACAGAGAATGCTCACTCTATCAGGCAAAAGACATACAGATTACCAGAGTGGTTAAGAGCAGATGTGGTTATGAAAAGACAAAAAATGAAAGAACTGGGTATCGCTGAAGAATCAAGAAGTGCTTGGTCATCACTAATGATGATTGTAAATAAAAATGCAAGGGGTGTAATCATCTGCCTTGATTTTAAGATATTTAATCAAGTGTCTGTATTTGACAACTATCTTATGAGTAGGATAGATGATATAGTGGATGGAATGGGAAGTGACAAGTACATCAGTACCCTATGCTGCACTCCAAGGTGAATTTGAAAAGATAAACTTACATGGAAATGTAGCTTGCCGTTAAAGATTTTATTGAGAGAGCCATGGGTGAGCACCTCAAACCTCAATGCTTCGTGTTTCAAGCATGATGCTTCATCAGTCCTCCTAATGAAGCATCACGCTTGAGACACAAAGCATTGAGGTTTGAGGTGCTCACCCGTGGCTCTCTCAAAAAAATCTTTAATGGTAAGCTACATTTCCACGTAAATTTATATTTTCAAATTCACCTTGGTGTGCAGCTTTGTTTGTGTTTGTTGTGCTTGGATTTAAGAGCTGCACCCTCCCTAACTTTTCTCCTGAGGTGTGGTGTAGTTTGTGTTTGTACATCAGTACCCTTAATCTCATCAAGGGTTACTGGTAAATTCTCTTAGCTAAAGAATCCAGAGACAAAATTGCATTTTCCACTCCATTTGGATTGTATCAGTTCACCACCATGCAATTTGGTTTACATAGAGCACCTGCTACATTCCAGCGGTGCATGGATGTAATTCTAGCCCCTCACACTGGTTATTGTCCTGCTTATCTGGATGATGTCATGATGTACAGTCCAGACTAGAAAAGCCAATTAGATCACCTATGAGAAGTTATCCAATTTATGAAAAAGTCAGGTCAGACCATTATTCCTGCCATGTGCACACTAGGCATGCAGGAAACCAGATATTTAGTTATATTTTTTGAAATGGAGAAGTAAAGTTAGAGATTTTCAAGACAGCAGCTGTAGCTAGCAGTCTTGTCCCTAAAACCAAAACATATCAGGTCATTTTTAGGTCTGGTTGGTTGCTACCAGAGATTTGTTCCCAGCTTTGCCCAGTTTGCTACTTCTCTCATTGAACTCTCAAAAAACAGGTGCCTGAATAATGTAAAATGGTCACGAGAGTGGGATGAGGCTTTTTGGGCCATCAAGGCTGCATTGCATTCAGCACCTGTTTTAAGAAGTCCTGATTCTAAGAAATAATTTCTGTTACAGACAGATGCATCACAGGTAGGCCTAGGTTCAGTCCTGAGTCAGAATACAGACTGGAAAGAACATCCCATATATATCAGTAGGAAACTGCATGACAGAGAGAAAAAGTACTCCACTATTGAAAAAGAACATCTTGCTGTGAAATGGGCTGCAAATAATTTTAAATAATATATGATAATGTTTAAAGAGAAATAAAATAAGGTTTTAGAAATCTGTTTTTAAACAGGTCCCCTCTTAAAGAGGGTTACGTATGCCAGGGTTGGGTAATACCCTATTACATTTGTTATACAGAGACAGCTAAAAGCAAGGATCTATTTTGTTCTTTCCTATGCTCCCACTTGTCTGTCTCATGCCTGTCTGTACAATTAAATTTTATTGTGGTACTTAGGAATTGGCCACTCCTATGGTCCCACAATTTTCCCCTTTTATCACCCTTCCTTCACTTGCTGTTTCTATTCTTTCTCTCTCGCCTTGCTTCTCTGTGGTTAAAAAAAATATATAAGAATCTTTATGTGAAACTGGGATTCCTTGGTTTGTAAATGTATAGTATATAATTATGTTCTGAAATTATTTCAGAAAGCTATTTGGGTTTCTTAAAAAGATAGCAATCTGTAGTACAGGTGGTTGACCTTGACATGTGTTAGACCTCCACAAGCTTGCCTACAGAACTGTCAACAGGAGACCAGCTGTGGCACAGAATGTTCTATTTTGTTGCACTTGTTAAAGATATATGTTCTTCAGGCTGGCTCAGGAAAGAAATTGGCAAAGTTCTGGTATATTTTGTGAGAAACAGGACATGCAACTTACAACAATCAGGATGTAGAGTTTAAACTGCCATGAAAAGAAATCTTATAAAAAGAGAGCAATGGTTTGTTGAGAGGTTTAGAGAGACAGGGATTTAAATTGAGAGATGCAGGACTTTCTTTGTTTGTACTGCCAGTATGAAGAGCTATCCTGTACAATTTTATTTTTCTTTCTTTTATTCTTATTGATAATAATAAAACACTACTTGTGAATTTTAGAACTTCTCCTGGTCTACCTATGCTTCCTGGCCTATGCCTCTATAACAGTTTACACCAGAGCTCCCTGATGCCTAAGTTCTCCACTCAACTATCCCATAGAGATTGCTCCATGAACACCCTGCTCTGGGTGCTGTCATGATTTTTACATCCCACGAATGTCTGGGTTACAAGTGGGAAAGCAGGACCCTGCTGAAAACAAGAAATTGCATCTCAGCTGAGCTCTCCTAGTGAACTACACTATGTTTAAACATTCTGTGATTTGCATGTGGTGTGGTTGGAAACTCAGGACTTTTAACTTTCTGCCTTTTTCTTCATTGGATGGTAAAGCAGGAGCACCTCCAAAGTCTCAGTTAATTCTTCTATTTTTTTCTGTCACTATTTCTATAAGAGGGTGCTGTAGCTAAGAAAGTTACACACAGCTGGGGGAAAATAGGACAGAGACCATTGTACTGCAGTTCACTCTGCAGTACGGGAGTGCACATTGATTTGCATGTCTCTTGGGTGTGTACCATATTTGTTATAGCCAGGGCCAGAGGTACAGTACTGTAGTCTACAGGACAGATGTGAGGTACCACAGCCAAGGAGAATACTTTGTGGAGCATGTTTACACTTCATGTGTGTATTTCTTCTTCCAGCAAATTATATTCTGTGGTACCACCCTACTTCCATCCCCTCATGGCCAGATATATAGAGGTATTTTGCTTTATTTTTGCTTTTTCAGTGTACATAGAGTAGACTGCAAATTAAGACGTTTGTAGTGTTCCAGTCCCCCCCCCCACATTGTGTTGGTCCAAGCTACTCAGAGCAGAACATGTAGAGGTAGGTAGTAGTATTATACCATGGATCGCAAGGGGTCCTCCCCATATCTGGTCTGTGTGGACAATAGGAGATGAGTGCCCTATAATATTAAAGTAATAAATAATATTGGGAGAGGTTGCTCTAATAAGTGTTTGTCCAGTATTTTGTTAATAGATAAGGAGCACTTCTGTTGATTGGTAGGAGCACTTCTATTGATTGTATGCTTCATCAAAGGTGGAATTAGTGATAATCAGAGATGTGAAAAGTTGGCAAACTTTGCTCTGCAAAATAATTCACAAAGTTTGCCAAATTCGCTAAGTGCTGACGTTGCAAAGTTTTTGGTAGGCAAAGTGGCACTTTTTCAGGAAACTTTATACAACCTCACCTTAACTTTGCCGGACTTACACTTGAAAAAGTGGCATTTCCCCTGGAAAACTCAATGCAAAGTAGCAAAGTGGGCAATTTGTGAAGTTATTCACAAAGGTGAATTTTTCAACTTCACCAGAACTTCACCAGTGAAGTAAAACTTCACAACATCTCTAGTGATAATTAAATTTTTAAAAGATTAATATCATTGTAACAGTATTCATAGTAGCCCAATTGGCATAAAATATTAAAACCATATTTTTTGATTTACCGCATTTAACTATAGAACATTATTACTAGAGGTAGATTTAGCTCAGCATTATGTCGATCCATTTGTGCACTGTGTACCTATGGCAGGATGAAATTGTTTCATGTTTAGATTGTGTATGGTTGCATAACAAACATGATCATATCTAACTACAGTATTCAGTTGGAAGTCCCCATGCCTGAAAAGTATTGATGAATCTTTAACTATCAGCTCAGTTATACTTTGATCACAACATATGCAGCAAGAAATGAGTTAAGATTTAAGATGTAGTAATCAAAATGGAATTCAGCTTTCTAGTGACATAACCATGTTGTTGGTAACATGATGACATCATCATGTTGGAGTGATCTATGGGAAAACTGGCCTCAGAGTGATGCATAGTGTAGTATAAGAACAGCAGAGAGTAAGCAGCATATCTTGCCTGTGATCATGCACACAGATTGAGGGTGCTGCTCGATAGAGCTCTGGTAGGCTACTCTCTTTTTTCACACTACTACAGTATTACTGTTTGATGGAATTTTAGCAAAAGCACAAGAACTGTTGGTTTCACTCTAAATTTGTATACATTCCAATTCTTTAGGATGATAAAATACATAAACCAGGAATATGGTAGGGTTGGGATAAGACTCTGTCCCATTTGTTATGCAGAGAGAGTTAAAAACAAGCAACTGTTCTATTCTATCATCTCCTATTCTGTCACTTGTCTATCTCTTGACTGTCAGATTGCACAATCAAATTTTCCTTGTGGCAACTAGGAATATGCCACTCCGACAGTCCCACCATTTCTCTGTTATCTCCCTTCTTTCACTTGGTGCTTTTATTCTTTCTTTCTCCTCTTGGTTCTCTAGGGTTAAAAATATATGTTAATCTGTATGTGAAACTGGGATCCACAGTTTGCAAATGTATATAATTATGTTGTTGAAATGAATGCAGACAGCTGCTTGGGTTTGTTAGAAAAGTTAGTAATTTGGAACATGTGGGTTGACCTTGAGGAACCTTTTGATCTTCATAAGCTTGTTGACAGAGTTGTCAGCAGGAAGCCAGCTGTGAACAGAATGTATTCTGGCACCCATTAAGAAGTCTAGATGTGCTCTCCTGGCTGGTCACAGGAAGAGCAATCATGAAATGTTGTTACATTGCGTAAAAACAGGAGATATAGCTTAACAAGAATAGGATGCAGAATTTAATTGCCAGATAAAAACATCTTATAAAAAGTGAGCAAAGTTGTGTTTGGTTAGTTAGAGATATTGTGATGTAAACTGAAAAGAGAATCTCAGGGGAAGGACTTTGTTTTGTTTTTATTTGTTTGTTTGAACTGCCTGTTTGAAGCAATATCCTGTAAACTTTATTTTTATCTTATTAATAGTAATAAAACACTGATTGCAAATTTTAAAACTTCTCTTGTTTTGCCTATGCTTCCTGACCTATGCTTCTATGACAAGGAAACATAAAAAGGATATGCAGGACTAGCAGGAGAAAACCATGATAAAATATATTACAGTTGGCAATTGTTGAAATGTATTACCTACATATCGTGAAACAGTGATTAAGTATAATGTTTGTATTTAATAACTATGTAAGTGCATGAATATAGCATTAACTTTTTATTTAAATATTTAATTTTAAAGAAAGTCTGCATGCAAAATTATAATGTTAATTAAAAGAATAGTGTATCTTATAATATATTCAGCATTTTCACATTTGGAATCATTATATATTTGCAGCCTTATAAACTAATCTGGGAATGACTATTGGAACAATTTGCCTTGGACAGAAAGGTATATAAGCTTTGGTGTATTTTCTGGGGATTTTTTTTTGTTTGTTTTTTTGCTATTTTTCTTTATCTTTAAGAAGCATGGAAAAATGTAAATATTTTTAAATAGTATAAAAATGATAAATGGGTAACTTGGTTACATAGCTGATACTAAGTTCTCCTAGATCTATTAGATAGTATTTTCCTCATTCACTGTTGTTATATGGTATCAGAGATTTATTTTTGTAACTGTATTATGAATGTGTGTATATATATATATATATATATAGTAAATAATGTATCATTACAGTACACCTGATTATGCCTTGAAGAAGAGGCTTGGTCCTTGAAACGTCAGCTCACATAAGCAGTAGAATGTGAAAGTAATTGGTTATTGAAGTACAGTACATAATAGTAATAAATGAAATAACTCTGATTGAACATGTGGTGAGTGGGTCTCATATTCTCAATCCCATGGCATGTTTACAGATAGGTTAGTTAGAAGCAGATTCCTCTCACTCGTTTTTTTCATTTGCAGAGGCCCTTGTTGGAGTACTTTGCTAAGAAGCTAGGAAAGCCAAGCTAAGAGGTTGAAGGAGCATGAGGTGTGGCCCATGCTGCACAAATCAGATCAGCTGTGTGACTCCCTCAAAGTGAGAGGAGATTGGCCATTGGGGTGAGTAAAGCAAATTGGTATTTCCTCATCCAGAACCTGGACTTTAATGAAAAAATAAATCCTCAGGAGGATTTGGTTTTGTCCTCCTGGAATTGCACATGTGCTGAGCCCTAAAAAAGTCTTTCTTTCTTTTCAGTAAGCTTCCAATGCAGCCAAGAGCTTCTAAAACACCAGAGCTTCTGGTGCCCTGTGGCCCCCAGACTCCTAGCTTTATGTCAAACATCTTCACATGCATTTTGCATGTGAATTCTTTATCCAGACTTTTTTTGTGCACTTTGCACGTATCCCAGCTTCTAACTTAGAAGATCTGGTCACCCTACTCTGAGATAATTGTAACTGTAAATCTTTGTGGTGCTGCATTTGACTACTAATTGCATGCAACAGAGCAAACTGCCCATATTTGTATGTGACCACAGAACAGCAGGCAGGTTATGTAGATGTGCATGCATGCATGCATGCATCTAGAATGATGTACTAGCTCACTTACACACAAGCCAGATTGCCTTTAGTTTGAAATGAAGAGGCACTGGTTGGGCACCCAGGGATGTGGGAGGGGGAGGGGGGTTAGCACCACTCTCAGCCTCTGTCTTCAGCCTCGCTACTCAAAAATATGCATCTCTCACTACATAGAAACATAGAATCTGATGGCAGATAAGGACTGAAAGATCCATCGAGTCTGCCCTTCTTCCCTACCTACTAAAAAATAAGCAGATCCTACTTTATCTCTGGCTTTACCTCCTCTTTTGAGTTGATAGGGTTCCCCTATTTCTATCCCATGCAGTTTTGAATTCCCCCACTGACTTTGTCCCCACCACCTCAGCTAGCAGGCTGTTCCATGCCTCCACCACTCTTTCTGTGAAGAAGTACTTTCTCACGTTGCACCTTAGTCTACCCCTTCCCAGTCTCATGTAATGCCCTCTTGTTGTAGAGCATCTCCCTTTATGAAAAATGCTACCTTCCTGTAACTTACTTATTCCCTTTGGGTATTGGAAGGTCTGTATCATATCTTCCCTCTCTCTCTCTCTCTCTCTCTCTCTCTCCCCTCTCCTCCAGGGTATACATATTGAGCACCTCCAGTCTCTCCTTGTATAACCTTTGGTGCAGGCATTGCTCCATTTTTGTTGTCCTTTTTTGAACTGCCTCTACCCTGTCTATGTCTTTTTGAAGATGCGGCCTCCAGAATTGTACACAGTACTCCAAATGAGATCTCACCAATGATTTTTACAGTGGCATCACCACCTCTTTCCTTCTGCTGGAGATACCTCTCCCTATGCACCCTAGCATCCCACTGACCCTCTCAACAGCCATGGCTCATTGTTTGGCCAACTTTAGGGCATCAGATATGATTACCCCCAGATCTCTTTCCTGTTTGGTGGCTGTTAGTAACACCTCATCCATCTTGTATTCTTTCCCTGGGTTCCTGCATCCCAAGTGCATGATTTTGCACTTCTTCGCATTGAATCTACTGCCACACTGTAGACCATTCCTCCAGTTTAGCTAGGTCCTTCCTCATTTTTTCCACCCTTCCCAGAGTGCCTACACTGTTGCAAATCTTAGTGTCATCTGCAAAGAGGCATACCTTCCCCTCCAGCCCCTCTGCAATGTCACTAATGAAGATATTAAACAGGACCGGCCCAAGAACTGATTCCTGTGACACCCCACTGGTTACCATCCCTTCCTCAGATTTAGCTCCATTTACCACCACCCTCTGTGTTCTATCCCTCAACAAATTTCTAACCCAGTTCACCACTTTGTGACCCAATCCCTGACAGCTCAGTTTGTTCACAAGCCTCCTATGTGGAACGGTGTTGAACGCCTTGCTGAAATCCAGGTAGGCCACATCCACCACTCCCCCCAATCCACATCTCTGGTCATGCAGTCAAAGAAATCTATCAGATTTGTTTGACATGACTTTCCTGACATGAAGTCATGCTTCCTTTAGATCTTGTGCTCTGCTGGATTCAAGGTGCTCCACTATCATTTTCTTTAGCAGTGATTCTGTAATTTTCCCCACTACCAAGGTCAGGCTGACAGGTCTATAGTTTCCAGCCTGCTCTCTGCTCCCACTTTTGTGGATAGGGAATACTTCTGCCCTTCTCCAGTCCTCTGGAACCACTCTTGTTTCCAGTGACTTGTTAAACAGGACTGCCAGTGGTGCCATTGGCACCTCCCTTAACTCCTTTAGTATTCTAGGATGTATCCCATCTGGTCCCATCTCCTTGTCCACCTTACGTTTTGTGAGTTCCTTAAGGACCCTCTCCTCTGTAAATGGACTAGTGTCCACTTCCCCTTCAATCCTGTTTCTTTGCTGTGATCCCTCCCCTTTCCCTTCTTCAGTGAATACTGAACAGAAATAATTGTTCAGGATTGATGCTTTTTCCTCGTCTCCTTCCATGCCCTTTCCTTCCTCCCCTTTTAGCCTTACGATTCACCCCCTGGTCTTTCTCCTCTCACTAATGTACCTATAGAAAGACTTGTCTCCCTTTTCACTTGTTTTGCTGTTTTTTTCTCAGTCTGCACCTTTGCACTCCTGACTGCTTTTCCTGCATCCCTTTGCTTCTCTAGATAGACTCTCCTACCCTCCTGCTTCTGTGTTTCTTTGTATTTCCTGCAAGTTACCTTTTTTGCCCTTACTTTCTCTGCCACTACCTTTGAGAACCATTGTGATTTTCTTTTTCTTTTGCCTTTGTTTATTTGCCAAACGCAAAGGTTTGTTGCCTCCACTATGGCTGCTTTTAGATGGGCCCACTGTTCCTCAACTCCACCCCACATTCTACCCCCTCTGCTAGGGCTTTCCTGAGACATACCCCCATTCTAGTGAAGTTTGCCCTCCTGAAGTCCAGGACCTTCACTTTCGTGTGACTTGACCCTGTCGCAGTACTCATATTGAACCACACTGTGTGGTGATCACTGGAACCCAAGTGTTCACTCACCCTGACATCTGTATTTCTGTCCCCGTTGGTTAGTACCACATCCAAAATCACTCACTCCTGGGTTGGCTCAAGCACTAGCTGCTTGAGGCATGCTCCTTGCAGGGAGTCCAGGACTCACAGGGCTCAATTCTCAAAACTATGAAGCTGCCACAAGGTGCCTGCATCACACAGAGGTGATGCAAGGAACATCTTGCATCAAAATTTGCAGAGATCCCAATTCAGGAAGGCCCCCTGTGCCAAACTGGGGATCTGTGCACCAGATCAGCCCTGTACCAGGTCTCTGCCAAGCTGATGAGTGCACCATGATGCTAAGGGGCTTGTGGCAGATGCAAGCTGCCATATCCCCAACATTGGGATTCAGGAAACCTTCCCAGAGGGCACATGGTCCAGGACAATGAGACCAACCAAGGCTGGTCTAGTGATCTGTGCACCACTAGGGCTGGAGGGAACATGTGCTGCCACTCACCCAGTCTCCCATGCCACTACAACATCACTGTATGTGCTTTGGCATTGTCGTTGTCTAATGCATCAACCCGGTAAACAAAAACTAACTAAATAAATTAGTTAATATTAGATTCACATCTTTCATTTGAACTACATGTTTTGGATTTAATTAGCAGGTTACACTAAAGATTGGGTTTTTTGTATTGTGTAAGAAAACTTCTTACGGTTGATACTAGAAATTTGTTAACACACAGTCTTCTTTTCTCCATAATTGATTATGGTTCAATAGTTTATTCATATACATCTGAAAGATTATTAACAAAACTTCGGACAACCTACCACTCAGATATACGTTTTGCTACAGGTCTGCCTAGAACAACTCATCATTGTCTTTTGTACAAATCATTTAAATGTCCATCATTGGTTGAGAGGTTTAATTTTAGGTCTTTGATTTTTTTACATACGATTAAGTTGGGTATACTTTCTAATAGCATATCAAGCTTGTTTCCAAGAAATCCAATAACTGCTCATACAAGAATGCAATGTAAAAACTTATTTCAGATCCCACTTTATCATACCATGTTTGCCCAAAACTCTGTGACTTTCTCAGCTCCCAAACTCTATAATGAAACACTGAGTACTGTTACATGTTGTTCAAAGATATCAATTTCTAAGACAGCGCTTAGAAGGAATATGTTCATAAATTCTGTTTGTAAGTGTTTCACCTAGCCCTAGCAACTCCGTAATCTTTAAAAGGTGTTTTATGACAAAGTTAAAATGTTCTTTTATGTATTTGTATGTGTCTAAACTGGACATCTGTGAAAATGGGGTTTTAGCCCACAGACTTTTCAGTATAAAATAAAGCATGAAATGAAATAAATAAATACAGAGCCCTTTGTGGTGTGGTGCCAACAACAGCCCCCGTGGTTCCCAGCAGGTGGGCACCCCCAACACACTGGCATGGCAGCAGACCATGTAAAGGCCCATTGGGGTGCTGGTTCCACCCCTTCCATCACCTATCTGTGTCCCACCAGCCCTCCCCATGCACTGCCCCATCCCCCACAACCCCGGCAGCAGCCCAGTAGGTCTCTGTCCGTGGGCACAGATGCCACCCGACCAACCTGCAGTGTGTGGCAAACCTCTCAGGTGTGCCTTTTGTTGCACAGCCACATTTGCAGCAAGCTACAGGACTTTGGTTCTGGGACCCTACCCAATAGTGAATTGGGTGCAGGGTCCTGGGGACACCAACAATTGGCACAAGCTGCTGTCTGGCACAGCTTGCATCGATCTTTGAGAATCGAGTCCTCAAAGTTTGTTACAGCTCCTGCTCTTTTGTCAAACTCAGGACACACTTTTTACACTGGGGAGGGACACAATTACTGCTCTCATGATCCCAAATGGACAAAAATGTTTAAATCCTACAGGCACCCTCTTAATGCACAACTTGTGTACCAGTCCTAGTGAGATCATTAGTTAAGTTGTGTATGTGAAGGCTGTTTACTTTTTTACTCATTACAAATAAAAAGCACTGATTATGCAGCAGACCATATTATATTTTCAATATGGCATTCACTTACTGGCATCATGGTGCCCCTGGTTGACTGTTTTTTCTGTGCTCCCTACTCCATCCCATTTTCTGTCATGCATGGCTCTCTCTTCCCTGCATCCTCATCATTAGCAAGAGCTGACGGAGACCACTGCCAAAGAACCACAGAGAGCGAATAAAAGGGGGACAGGGCTAAACAGACCCACACTTCTGTCACATCCTGATGCTCATAGCAACCCTGTTGGCATGCAGCACACAGACCCCTGACTGGATCCACGAAATGGAAGTGAGTCAATCCACCTCGGACCCATATATTAAAAAAAAATGATAAATAGCTTGGTGTGGATCACAAGGCAATAATCCACACTAACCTATCTATTATTCTATTTATTTTTAATATTTAGGTACAGTGTGCTACTTTTATTTACATTGTTTATGGATTTGTTTGCCTTATCTCAAGGATGGAGTCCACTCTAAAGAAAGACTGGTTACTAGTGGGGTACCGTAGGTTTCAGTACTGGGTCCAGTCCTTTTTAATGTCTTTATAAGTGACATTGCAGAGGGACTGGAAGGAAAAGTATGCCTCTTTGCAGATGACACAAAGATCTACAACAGGGTTGATACACAAGGATGTGTGGAAAGGATGAGAAGGGACTTGGCAATGTTGGAGGAATGGTCAGAAGAATGGCAGCTTGGATTCAATGCAAAGAAATCAAAATAATGCACCTGGGAAACAAAAACCCAAGGGAAGATTACACAATCGGGGGGGTAGTAACAGCAACAAAAATGGAAAGGGACCCGGAGGTAATCATATCAGATGAACTTAAGTTTAGCAAGCAATGTGAGAAGGCAGTAGGAAGGGCTGGGGGCATACTGGGATGTATTGGGAGAGGCATCACCAGCAGAAAACAGGAAGTTGTTATCCCTCTGTTCAGACAGTTGGTGAGACCCCATCTGGAGTACTACATCCGGTTCTGGAGACCTCATCTCCGCAAGGACATAGACAGGATGGAGGCAGTCCAGAGGAGGGCAACTAAAATGGTGCAGGGTCTGCAAGAGAAGCCATACGAGGAGAGATTAATGGAGCTTAATATGTATACCCTTGAGGAAAGGAGGGCGGGGGGCATGATAGAAACTTTTAAATACCTCAGTGGAGTCAACAAAGTCCAAGAGGGTAGCATCTTTCAGAAAAAGAGATGTGCAAGAACAAGGGGTCACAATTTGAAGATAGAGGGACGGCTCAGGGCAATGTGAGGAAGTATTTTTCACAGAGAGGGTGGTGGACACATGGAACAGCCTTCCTGAGGAGGTTGTGGGGTCTAAAACTGTAGGAGAATTCAAGAATGCATGGGATAGACATAAGGCAATTTTTGTGAGGGGTAGGAAGAAATAGGCTGTTGGTTAACTAGGATCTGCAGTTTATCCTGTAGGTAGGGAAATGGGCAGACTAGGTGGGTCAAGCGGTCCTTATCTGCTGTCAAAGTCTATGTTTCCATGTTTCTATCTTTCTATGGATTATAGGGAGAAGAAATGAAATGGGACAATATCCAAGGGCCCAGTGCTCCACATGGACAAGATTTCAAATGCTCAGTAAAAAAATGTAAGCTACTTGCCCTTCTACTATGAGGAAATCCTGTATAGAAAAATGCATGTTGCTGTTGTAGTGAACCAGACAATACATGTTCCTATTATAGTGAAACAGACAATACATGTTGCTGCTGTAGTGAACCAGACAATGTTGTTTACTGAAACAATGAGGAGTGTTCCCAGCTGAGGTAGTTGATTTATATGTACTGTATTAGAGTATGAATTCATGGCTGCTGAAGTTCACGGTTTCATCTGCTCCAACATTTTCACGGCAGTTTGATTTAGCATTTTTGCTGGATTTTCAAAATCATGAATATAGCAAAAATTTTACTCCAGCAAAAATAATGTCTTATACAGTATATGGACATATAAGAATACAATTATAGAAATGAAGATCACTGGTTAAATACGTGGTTTCTCCATGAGCTCAGTGAGAACACCCTGTCACTTCTTTGGGCCTTGAAGGCTACATCTACTTCCTGAAGCTGCCTTTCTAGCAGCTTGAGTCACTGCTGTCTCATCCTCCGGTGTCTGTGGGTGAATCCCATAATTGCCCCATGCAGAGTGGCCTTAAAAACCTCCCAGGTAGTGCCTGCCGAAGTATCAGCTATATGGTTTATCTTATAGAACTCTGTGGCCTCCCATTGAAGCCAAGGGAGAAAGTCAGGGTCTCGAAGTAGTAGTTGGTCTAGCCTCCAGGCTGAGGAGGCAGGGAAGGTGGGCCCAAGGCAAAGGACAGTTTCACCAGGGCATGCTCCGATATGATCAGGGGCTGGATAGTGGAGTCATTGGTGTTCCTGGTAATACTTGGGGATGTGAGCCAAAAGTTGATGCGACTGTGGGAGCTATGCACTGGGGAGTGGAAGGTGTAATCTTGTTGGGATGGGTATAGAGTCCTTCAAATATCAGTGAGGGCCATGTCCTGTTGCAACTGGGCCAGTGCCAGTACCACCCTGGAGTGGGGCTCTATATTGGAGGGAAAGCTATCAAGTATCAGATCTAGTATGAGGTCCCCCCTACTATCATTGGTGTGTCATCTGAGGCCAGAGTGTCCAACACCTGAGCTAGTTTATGAAAAAAGGTGGGTGAGTCCTCATTTGGGGCATAAACATTCCCCAGGACTAATGGTCCTTCCACTGTACTCATATGAGTGATTACCCATCTCCTCTCCGGGTCACTTGCCTTGCACACAAGACTCCAGTGCAGTGACTTATGGAGCAGTATGGGCTACCCCTCTCTTCCTAGTGGCAGCAGAGGCATGAAACATCTGGCCCACCCACTCCCTCTTCAGTCTTTCATGGTCCTACCCCAGTCAGCTTGGTCTCCTGCAGGAAAGCAACCTCCGTTCCCAGCCTCCTAAGGTGTTGCAGGACTTGCTTCCTTTTATTGGGAGTATTAAGCCCCCTGACGTTCCACGTAAGACATGTTCTATCACTCATTTAGGATAGGAAGCTGGTATGTATGAAGAAGATATGTCGATATAACTTTGGAGGTTGGGAGCAGGGTGCCCGCCCTTGGTGGGAACAAATCGCAGAGAGAATGAGTGTGGCCTGGAGAGAGAGAGTGAGGTGGCCCTGCACTGAAAATAAAGCAATTCTAAATCTATTGTCTTGCATTACCTCTGTGTGTTTCTCTTTACAAACCAGAAAACAGTAACATACTGTACATAGCACTTACATACATGTAGCACTAACATTCATATGTGGTGGGAAGATAGAGGTTTTCCCATGGCTGCAGAGCCTTGCTGTAGGCCAACCTCTATTCCCTTGGCACATTCCAGCATTTCTAGTTCACCCTTCACATTATGGGGTGACCGGGGGGAAGCTGATTGTCACCTCGGCGAGACTAGTTGTAGAAGTCTCAATGCTATGAGACCCTAGAGAATATATGGAGATCTTGAATACAGCCTTCCTGGGTATATTGACCGGAGGTCGGGAGGGGTATGGTGAGGGGGGATGCATAATCCACATAGTGGGGTCCAGAAGGGTGGTGAACCTTCATGTCCGTGCGAGCTTGGCGTCGCCCTGCGAGTTGGCAGCTAGGAGATACATGGGGGGGGGTGTGAGCTGAGAGAAAACGCCACAGCTCATGAAGGGCGGCGTGCATGTCAGGGCTAGGGAGGAAGAGAAGAAAAGGAAGCCCCCTTGTCTAGTCTCCCCTGAAGGAGTGGTGTTCCGGCTTCCCAGTTACTCAAACTTTACTCAAGGGTTCGAGGATGGGTTACCCTCAGTACTATGTCTGATGGCCAGTCGAAAGGCGAAATTGGCTGGGTCTCACTGAGACTGGGGCCCTTCCACCTCATGCATGTATACTCCACCCCAACCCCCCCAAAAATCAGCAATAACAGTACCCCCCTCCCTTTCCCAACACAAGCCTGAGGGCAAGATGTCCCGAACTGGGCAATGCATTTCAAAACAAACAGGAAATGGAGGGACACTGTTAGCCAAGGAAATAATCATGGGCATACAGCAAGCCTCCCACAAATAACCATAATCCAACGCTGCTGGTGTAGGGCCCCTCTGGATCCCTCCCAGTATGGGAATGGGGCATTTCTACTGCAAACACATTCAGCAGGAACAATGGCCAGATCGGGGGGGCAGGGGGATGTCCAGGCAGTCACCAAAGTCGAGCGTCGTATATTGGGCCTAGTAGCAAAAGTTAAAGTTGCCCACCACAGCCGCTGAGTCAAACCCCCTGCACCCTGGCCAGCATCCACAAAAATAGCTAGGAAATCATAAGGATAGTTACTTACCTGACCATGGTTCTGGATCGACCTCCGGCTTCGGTGGTGGTGACTGGGTCTGGGCTGGCCAGCCCAGAGAACAAAGAGAGACCCTGGAGGAGGAAGAACTCTAAATGGAGGGATTGGTTGGATGGGTTTACAGAGATCTTGATCCATTGGGAGCTTTGTGGAACTGGGGGACAGAGCTGGGCAGATAGTCTGACTTTTGTAGTGGAGTATGGTGAGAGGCTCTGGGTGCAACGGAGGTGTTCGGGTGCTGCTTTAGGGAGCCTGGTCACAGGAGGTTGAATTGGTTGGGTGTCTGAAAACCTTGCAGTGGGTCAGAGGTAACGTCGTTCACATGTGAGCCAGTCCTGGGTTCCATCGGCATATGCTCCGAAGGGTGCTTCCACCTGCCATGCGTCTTTGATAGGTGCTTTTTTCGGTTGGCCCTCGGAGGGAGTTCCCACTGCAGATCACTGATGTCTTGCCAGTCACTAGACCTGATTGCATGGTGGAGTGAGCGTCGGTCCATCTCTTCGGGCACAGCCATAGCGGGAAGGGGCAACAGCATGCAGGGGTTGGTATCCGTTGGTCAGATGCGGCACATAAAATCATTCAAGGCTTCTGGTGTTTCAAAGTTCATGGGCACCCCATTGTGCACTACCCGTATTGTGGCCGGGTAGCATAGGGAGAATGGGAGACCGAACTTGTGCATGGTGTGCCTTGCCTTGGTGTAGGCCCTGCTCCTAACTGAAAGCTCCTTGGAGATATCCTGGAGTATACTGAATGCCAAGCAGCATGTTGTATCTCTCTCACTTTGGCCAGTATTTTCTCTTTATCCCATAAGTCAATAAATCTTGTGACGATGGGCCGAGGCCTGTCCTGAGCCTTGGGCATAGGGGCAAGTGAGAGATGTGCATCTTCCATCTGGAGTGGGCGACAGTGGTCAGGCTTCAGCATTTCTGTGAGGGCTAGCTGCAGGAAGCTCTCAGTGTCATGCCCCTTGACTCACTCTGGGAAGCCTAGGAAGTGCAGATCGTTGGGCCAACATCGATTTACAAGTTCATCTACTTTGTCCCTCAGAGAGAGAACGGTGTATTGTTGTTCTCGCCAGGCGTCAGCCAGGTCCTTTACTTGTGATTTGGATGCATTGACCCGTCACTCTGTGTTGGGCATTCTGGCTTCCAGGTCCTGCATGACCTGGGTATTGCGGTTCATTGCCACTGAAACTTGCCCCATTTGGGCCATGAGTTGGCTGAACATCGCCTCAACTGAGTGCTGCTCTCATGACTGTGGAGGTTGAAGGTTGGCCATGCTGCTAGGCCAAGCTCTCCACGGAGGGCTCAAGATGCAAGATCATATTTCTCTGCCAGGATTATGTGCTTGCCAAAAATACAGAGAAGGTTGGAGTCCTTGGTACAGGCAGTCTCAGTACACACCGTGTGAGCTTGGATCGAAGGTAGGAGGCCGCCAGGTTTAGGCAGATTTTTCCTCTTGGGCTGCAGAGCTAGCGACTAAGCTTGGTTAGTGCCCCTAGTCTGTCCCATCAAAGCATATACTTTTAAAACCATTTGGGGGAATGTTTTTACATGCTTTAACATTTGCCTTAATTACATTATCTGGACTGGCCTAAAGTTGACCCCCCATCATGCAAGGTTGGAGAGGAGTGGAGATCTGGTGCTAGTGGGCAGTCATTGGAATAGGCACTCCTAGGGGTGTAAGAGTAGCATTAGGGTTTGGTGCATGGTGCCAGTATGGAGCCCTGAGAGTGTATTTACAAATTTCCTCTCTTAATTGCCAGATCTGTCTTTTTAACTGGTCGAAAGCATAGCTGTTACTATCTCTGTCTTGCTTAAGCCATGGTTGATCATTCCAGGGATCCGGGTGTTGTTTGGAAGTCTCTGACCCCTTTTTGTTTGGGTTATAGGGGCTGCGTGATCTAGGGTTTCAACTGTCCCTCCCCTGATTTGGGAATTTTTTATTATCTCTAGGAAGGCTGGAAGTGGCCTCCTGTCTGTTTTGGGGCAATTTTCTTTCTTTCATTTGGAGGGAGGTCTAATTACTAGTAATGGCAAAAAGCTTATTTTGAGGTTCCATGGTATGCTTTTTACCTGCATTTGGGTTAACAGTTGAAAACATTCTTTGGGCCCGCTCTATAATATCATTCATAAGAGTATTCGGTTCTACCCGTCGTGACAGAGCAGTGAAGGTCTCTTTCAGGTGAAGAAACAGATCTGGGTCTTTTCTCCCTCCTCCTGAGAAAAACATTTTACTTAGGATTTTGTAAAAATCCTTTGAGGTTTGATTCTTCTGCCATGTCTCTTTAAAAGCTGCTATGGGACTTTGATAAGTGGTTTATTCTTCGATCAGGGCTGGGCACATTTTGTCAAAATCAGTTTTGATTTTAGGTTTTTGTCTAGCCATCCAGGCTCGAACTTCTGATACCACAGAAAACTTTAAGACCCATAACCGATTTTTAGGGTTATTGATTCCAAAGTATTCCAATTGTGATTTCAAATCAAAAATTAAATTTCCTTTCTCCCCATTGGTCTTGAGATCGAAGCTCATACCTATGGCCTTTATAACTCGGGTCAACTGCTTTGGGTCTGGTTGGTATGGAATTGTGTGGCTAGAGGTAGTGGGGCCAGATGTGATAGGACCAGGTAGGGATTTGCTTGTCCCTGCAGGGGTTCTATTTTGGCTATTAGAGGCCTGAGGGCCATTGGAAGATTGTGCCCCCCCCAAACAAAATTTTAAGTCATGAATTTCTTTGACTAAATCCTGGACCTGGCTTGACTGTAAGGTCCTCTTCCACTGGTTTTAAGGGGGTCTGAGACAGGAGGTGGCAAGGGCTCAGCTGGTTGTTGGGACCCCAGCTGCTGACCAATAGCATCAAGGAACTCAGTAAATGCCTTATGCAGCCAGTCTATCTCCTGATGAACTTCATCTACCTGTTCATCTGCTCTCTGGGTTGCCTCCTGGGCTGCCTTAGCTTGCATTACAGCCTCTTCTAATTTTTTCTGACACCCAGAATTTTCTGCTTTTAATCTGACCACTTCAGCTTTTAAAGCTCTTATTTGCTGCTTCAGGTCCCTGACTTCACTAGGCTCAGGGACAATTTGCTGTATTAAATCCCCAACTTCTTCTGTCAACCTCTGATTAATGGCTTTTAAGTTGTTCCTGTCTGCTTCATTTATTTTAAGAATGCCCAAATATTTGGCCTTCTCTGACTGTAATTCCAATTCCAGGGACTGAATTTTGGTGGTCTGGTCTTGCCCGCATTGGTCAAGTCGAAAGCTAAGCTCCTCTAGTGTATGTAGCCTGCTTTGGGCTGCCTGATGGCAGATTTTATGTTGGAGCTATAGCGTGTATCTTATTAGTGTGGGATTCAGTTGTTTTTTCTTGGATCTAGTTTTGGCTGCAGCCAAAAGTGAGCTTAGATGACCATCAAGCTTTGAGCATTGTCATTCTTTAGCGGTTATGCTTTCTAAGGGAATTTTCTGATCAAAAATTGCCTCATGAAAAAAATGCTTATTTCTCTCTGAACCTCAGAAGGGGTCTCCCCTGGATAGTCAAAGCAAATCTCTAGCTTTGGGAGGTTATCTTTAATCTCCTCATTTTGAGGACTACCCATGGGGAGTATTGGAGGAGTGTCCTCTTGATCCCCTGGGAAAAACCCTGATGAAAACATCTCTCACCTTTCACTTTTTATACAAAGCATGGTTACTATAAAATAAATGCTTTGTTCCTTTAAATTTTTTTCCTGATAATGCTTGCTGTTCTTAATGAGGCTTGCAGTTTACAAATGACTTCCTCCCTTTCTCCAGAATAGCTAAGCCTTAGGTGAGAAAAAGGGAAGTGATTCTTTTGCCTCAAATGACAGTTTTAATAGTGGAGAGAGAAACTATATTTCTCCATTCAATTATAAAACATTTACCTTTTAACACAATCCTAAGGATATTTCAATTGCAATTCATACCAAAATAGTCTGTCATAGCTAGAATTAGCAAAAATCTCGGGTCCTTTAAAGGGATGCCATTCTGTAAACACAGTTACTTTGTAATTAATTTAATTCTGTTGGCTGTTTAAGGAAAGGTGTGCAGTAAATTGTGTTTATGTATTTTTCATGGTTACTTCCTGAGATGACAGATTTACTCGGACATGTAGTGCAATTAGAAGCTGTTTATTTCAATACACAGTTAACATTTAAACATATTTTTGATGCTTAAACAATACAAGACATTGTCAGAGATTCTCTTTCAGACTTTTTCTGTTTGTGCACTTTATTTCCTTACACAATCTTTACTACGTACACATGAGGCCCTGTAACTCCTATCAGGATGCAATTTAAAGTAGTATTCTCTCAAGAATAACCTTAACCAACACAAGTACTCAATTCATTGGTACTAATAATCTTTGCTTGCATTTAAACAATATTTCACTATAGCTAATCTATATATGCATTTAATATTAAACCAGGATTCTTAAAAAGACACATATTTAAACAAGCACCTTTTAAATGTCAGTAAAGTTTGTACTCAACCAGAATATATCACACAGTCTCTTGTCTCCCTTTCGTCTGGAAATCTGAAGTATCTTGGATGACTTTATGAAGAAGATTTTTTCCTAGATCTTTGAATTATTTTCTCCTCAAGACTTGCAAATAAAATAATAAAATTAGTACAATGTCAATGTTTCTTACTTCTGGCAGAAGCTGAAAGTCTTTAGAGCTCAGCAGAATAATAGTTCTTAAAGTGTGGTAGAAGTAGTATAGATGTAAGATCTCTTCCAGTGATGAAACACAGATTCAGATGGGAGCAAGTAGGTAATTATGACTTGTTGATCTTTGGAGACATCTTATTTAGGCAAAATAATTCCTTAGAAATGACATGAGGTTTAATACTTTCTCAGAAGTAGCATGAGGTTTTTGAATGATACAGCCATATTTGGACAGAGGCTTATCTGGGTAGAAAGTCTATAACATATATGTGGAGGTATTTTTACTCATTAGACACTCTTTCAGCAACCTATCATCCTCTTGAACTTTGTACATGAGGTGACAATTAATAGTCTTATAACCATAAGACCTTACACTGCACATGTTCAAAAATGAGGTTGATAGAGGTTACATCATTTGTTGTTTATGGTGCTATAGTCATTGGTAGCAGATCTCTCCCTGTTTAGAGGAACCAGTTCCTTCTTTGGCTGTCAGATATGAGGCAACTTCTTATGGTATGATTGATGACATAATAAGTGCTGAGTTTGATTTTATAATACTTCTGGAGCTGTCAGCTCTTTGCACAATGTCTGAATCTAATGAATCCATTCAATTGGCATTTTAAATGTCCTTGAAGTTAGCAAGCTTAAATCATATTGTTCAATGTAAATTATTCCATGATTTCTTGGTGCTGAGATGAGTCCACATACCTGGGTTAAGCATTTGCAGGTCTGTTAGACTAGAGACTTAAAAGGAACTGTTTTTATGACCAGTTCTTTTAATATACATTAATGGCAGCTGAGATTAAGGTGAATATCCTTTTACACTTTGACAGGGTCTGGCGGCTTATGGCCGTTATTGTGCCTACACAACTAACTCAGAGTCAACAGTAAAGATCAGTGTCAATGACCTTTAGTACCAATCAGAATCTGGTCAAACCCACTGCCGCTCCTGTTTTCACCACACTGAATGGCATACCTCTTGAAACAGTTCAGGCTCGTGTGTGTGTGGCTAGATAGCAAGATTGATTTCTTAACCTACATCAATGCCATCCATGCAAAACTCCATCCCAAGCTTGGTGCACTACACAACAACAACGACTGCTTATCTCCACATGTCCAAAGGGAGCTTGTTACCAAAATGGTGCTCCCTGTCTTCAGCCTCATGGTTGTGGTCTATGGCACCAGCTCTTCTACTTCCCTCACCAAACTGGATACCCCTTCAATTCCTTCTGCTGCTTTGCAGCAAACTCCTCCCCATACACACCATTGTTCACTGAATTCATCCCTATCCATATTCCCTCTGCCCTCACATCACCAGGCATACTGTACCTCATTCATATCCAAATACTGGTTGAGTTACCCTCCCTCTTACCTCTCCTCTCCTCTCTCCCAACTGCCCCTGCTTCCTGTTCCCTTCATTCAAGGAACCATCGCACTTTGTCACTCTTCACCCCTGCTCCTTTGCTGGGCAATCTTCCTTCTCCTATCACCTTCCCACACTCTGGACACAACTCTTCTCCTCCCTCCAATTCTTCTGAACCCCTGGCTCTCTCCAGCACCAGTTCAAACTCTAGAACCTACCTACCTACCTGTTCCTGATACCTTTCCTCCTGACACCCCCACAAGCCAAGCCTTAACCATCCTGTCAAACAGCTGGTTGGGTCCCCTTTCCTGCCCGATTTCACTACCGTACCACTTCAATTTCCTCCCTCCAGTAAAATGTCAAACATCAACCTGCTTTTCAGGTCAACTGCCTGTTGTCAACAGTGTGGTGTTCACTGAACATTACTGCCAGTTCTAAATGTGAACTTGTTAGGTGTTCTTTTTGAGCTGAAGAGCACTTTATTTTCTGCTGATATAGGTTTGTACAATTTTTTATCTAAAATTGTTCCACAGTTTTTACATTTATGTATTGAACTTCCATTTTCATATATTCCCCTTCCCCAGATCACATCTGGAAATTAGCTTCAGTTTAGTGTGAGATAATCTAATCACCCAAAGTTTTAAAGCTGCCTTGAAAACATACCTTTTTAGCCTAGCATTTTCTGATTTTTAATGACGCTGCTGTATTTATAATTTTTAATTTTTTGTACTATTTATTTATTGATGTGTTTTAATTGTTGTTGTACAGGGACCTTGGTTTTAGAAAGTGCCTTTTCATAAATAAAGAATGATGACGGTGATGAGTGTATCTCTCCTGGATACTCATTTTCAAATAAAAAATAAATAAAGGTGAACACAAGCATAGTCACTGTTGTTTTCTTTTTTTATGTTTCCTTGCGGCTACACAAGAAACATTTTGTTATGCTTAATGGCATTTTCAGATGGATGTCACTGTTGAGCCTATTGCAGCTGAAGTTGCAATGGGCTCAACAGTACAAATAATGACCAGGCGCTCTGGCCACGACAGTACTACTGCTTACTGGGCAGAAACTTTGTGTAGTTGAAATAATCGAAGCACTCCAATGAGAGAGTGCTTTAGTCCTTTGAGTTGTATAAAGCTGTCCAGCAAGCAGCTGAGTGGCTTTATGATGTTCTCTATGTTGTTGCTCACCTGACTCTGCTCATATAACCAACATTACTCAAGTTCAAAAGGAACCGTGTTTGTTGGTGACTAATACTACGAATCAATGCTTTGTCTAGGGCATTTATTTCAAGCTCTAACTAGTGGCACTTATTCCACTCTTTAAGAAATCTAGTGGAAGATACTGAAGAAACATAGCTGTGGAAATTTTTTTTTTTTTGGCGGGGAGCAGAGTCTTCTGTTCAAGTTGCAAGGTAAAAAGTGTAATGCCTGCTTCAATGATAGCTGACTATACTCAAGAGAAGTGGTATATAGTTGAGTGTTTGAAGGGTGGCTGAAGTGGAATTTTTTGCTTTAGTTTTGACAATTTTTTTAAAGAAAATAAAAAGCTAGTTTTTTGATAGTGATATTGGTTGTTTGCAAGCAGTCAAAGAAGGCTTTAAAAGCAGCGAAATAGTGTCAAAATGACCCTCAAAATGCACCAAAATGCATCTAAAATCTGAAAGCTTCTAGATCCCATGCCTGTGGGGGATTGGAGAGGTCATGATTTGTGCAGACCCTACACTTCCAAATTTAGCACTACACCACTGCTCATAAGGGATGTTTCTGCCACCTTCTCAGCCTTCTCCAGCTGAAACTTTGCAGAAGGTGTACACCTTGGAATCACTTGGTCACTCTGTTGACAAAATAGTGTCATGGATTGACAGGTACAATGAGACATTTGAGGAGGACAGGAAAAGTTGTTAGGTTGGGTGACAAGGTGTGTTCAGTGCAAATTCACAGCATCAGACTGGACAAAACATACCTTGTCCCATGACTTTTAGTCACAAAAATAATTATCACAATAAAGTAATTCAGATGGTGGATTCTGTTTCCTTCAGCTTGGATTCAGATCTGAAATGTACCCTATCCCAATATGGGACAGATGTTAATATTGCATCTATAATATATCATTGCTATGCTGTCTGTATGTTGGGGAGGTGGGGGTGATTTACTTATCATTCTTTTTATACAATGATGTTGCCAGGGCCACTTGCATGCCTGCATTTTCTCATTGTAACTGTTGCTTGATTTCATGTGTTCTTAATTTTTGTACTAGTGTTTTATCAAGCTTGTAATTTTTATGCTTTCTGTGCCATTCCAATGGCCCGGGTCGTGCCTGAAAACGATCCCTTGGATCAGCGCATTTACGCAGTTACCAAAGTCATAAATAAATAAATTATAAGAAACTTGTTAACTCATGCAGTGATTGGTCATTTAGGCATGTTGATAAGCCGAATGATCAAATGACTATATAGTGACTTGAGATCATGAATACTGAAATGCTACATGTTTAATTAAAAAATGACAAGCGGGTACATTTATCGTTGCATCCTATGCTCTCACCTCAGTTCCCTAAGCCTTTAGTTTGTCTTTGTGATGTCTGCCTCCACCTCAAACTCACTGCTGGAACTAACCCCTAACTGCAGGCATCAACGCGGGGAGTGTTTGATCTAGGGCCCCAATCCCATAGTCCTTGAAAAAGAGAGGCAGTGGATTGGGTGGTGTCAGCTAGTTTTGAAGGGTCCTTATCCATAGAACAAGTACAGGTCAACATTTATGCACTGTACCACTGTAGCAGGCAGTACAAATCAACAAGGAAATGAAAAGGCATGTATGTGTCCCAGTAAAACTTGTATTTAAATATAGATTAACTTAAATATGAGGGGTGAGGCCTAGCAGTATGTTGGGTCGATCACTATAGATTCTGGTCTGCTGTTAGCCTGTTGCAAATCAAATGTACATCTTGAGGGCTACTTATGGTGGTGGTGAAATAATAAATTTGAACTTGATATCTGCCATGATTACAGGAGTGCAAAACAACAACAACAACAACAACAAATTCTACCTGTTTTTCAATTTAATCTTGCTCTCTGTTGTGTGTGTGTAGAATGGCAGAGGATTTTGCATCCCCCAAGTCAGTTTATGTATGTAATTTTTTGCCTCTTTGCTATCTATACATCACAACTACACAGCAAATACAAGCAAACAAACATTCAGCACTGACAAATGCTTGCGTTTAATCACCAGCGCTTCCACCTGTGTCCCCACTATCTTTGTCTTCTCTTCTCCTGCACAAACACTGCCTGGCACAGAGTTCCTCTCCACTCCCACTGCATGGCACCACATTCTGTGCCCTTCCTCCCTTTCCTCAAATCACCCCACCCCTTCTATCTGTGCTTTAAATTAAAAAAAAAACACTGTACAAAGTTGCCAACATCTTCTATTCCCTGCCTCCCTCCCAGTCCCTTTCCTCAAACCAGCCAGTGATCCCTAAATGCCCCAGTTCCCTTTCTGCTCCCTGATCTCCAGTGTTAAACACCACTGATAACATCTGAGCACGCTGGTTAAAAGCTACTGGAACAAAACTGTAGCACTTCTGAAAAGTACTGTATTAGATGTGCTGCCTGGGGAAGGGAGCCTCATTTGCCAGACTTAATATATACTAGCTTGTACCAAGTAACAAAACTGTTGGGGGGGGGGTTGAATCCATGAATTTGCCTCTTATCAAACTATTTTGTTTTTAGGGTTTCTGATTCGGAAGTCCATTCCACCTTTGCAGATTGTCAAATTCCAGAAATCAGCTTAAAAGACAGTTAAGTTTATAGTTCCAACACACACTAAAAGGAAAACACCTTACACATAGTAAGATATTAGGTTGCAAGCAACATAGTAATTTAACATAATTCAAGTAATTTAGCAAAGGTAATTATGGCTTTTCTGTCCCAGTATAATATCAAATCAAAACAATGAGCATTGATAATCTGCTCAGTAAGATGATTTGATACTACAGTACAAGTCACATTAAACTATTCCACCAATGAGTTGGTTTAGCATTGATTTTTACAGATGGCAATGCACTGGCAACTCATATTGCCACTCATCTTTCCCCTTCCTCCCCCAGATCGGTCATGCGCCCCGAGCGGCGCTCTTCACTTCAAGAAAGGCGGTACCTTCCCAGCCACCACCGACGGGACCCTTCAGTTCCTGCCATCCTCTTGGGCCTGGGCCTGGGCCTGTAAAATGTTTTGCAACTCAATTTGAATGCATCTGCAGTCCAATCACAGTGCAATGCAAAGCTACATTTCAACTCTTAAGAAACAGTTTGTGCATGACTTTGTGCCAGATCAAGCAACACTTATGCAGCTCAGTCAGAAATGCTACAACAATTCATTGGAGGAACAATTTAATATGACTTGTACTGTACACTGGTGCAAATTCTGAGAAGGGAATTTATGCCCTTCTTGATCATCACACAACAGCCTTTGATACTTTTTTGCAATCAATCCTGGGAGCAGAGTCATATGTCTGCAGCTTGCCCTGTGGCGTTCTGGTGATCTGTCGAGTTATTAGGGCCTGGGAAGCCACTGAAGTGTTGAAGTGCAGCAGCTGGAAGCACTGTGGGTTACAGAAAGCAGCTCCAGTTTCATCCTTTATGGATGGATGCACCTCATGTCTACTCAGTCCAAGGACTGAAGAAAGTTTCCAAAGCATTCAAAAAGGGTATGGAAGCATAGCATACGATCTCTGTGGGTTACCGATACACAGAGAGGGTGTTGCTATCAGTTTGATGTGAGTAGCTTCTCAGTGCCATTGGTCATACTGTACCTCTCAACTTCTTGCCTCAGAAATCAGGGTCAACTAAGCCTTTAAAAAATCAGGTATGATTAAATTACCAAAATGTGGGTACACATCTGAAGAAAATAGTAATAGCGTAAAAAAGCAGTTATGCTGCTTAATGTAAATAGCATTTTCTGAGTAAGAGTAGACAGTAATGCTAATGGCTGTTGTCATTTTTTGAATAACGTAATACTCTTCAGTGACTGAAATTACAATTTAGAGTGTTGCTCCAGAGAAAGTTGTAGTTTTAAACATACCTCTTAAATGTCTCTGATTTTGCATGAAACATTTCCTGTGTTCCTCTTAAAATTGTACTTTGATCTGCACAATTAAATATTGACTTTTACCAATTGTGCCACTCCTTCTCGCTCTTTATTTCAAATAACACAATACACCCCTGACACATACAGTATACCATGCAAGGAAACATTCAGCATTGACAAATGCTTGTTTAGTTCTGCATGAACCCAACTAGGGCTAGGCATAAGGTTTTTGAATGTTCAGTCCTATATTACCACTGTGATGTCACATTGATGGTATTACTAGACAAATAATGTCCAAATGATAGTATTATTTATTTATTTAAAATGTTTTACCAGGAAAGGCATACTGAGCAAAAGCTCATTTCCAGATGCATCCTGGGGGATGGGGGAAGGGACACAAACAGATATAAACATCATATGCGGTATAAACTTACTTTGAACTTACAGGCCTTGAAGGGTTGGTGAGAGCACCCTGTATTTTATCTTACTCTAATTTTTGTACTGTTTAAAATTTCCTTCCCCACTGCGTGAGAGGTGGTTCTGGATTGAAGTTCAGTTGGCCATTTACCCGGAGTGGTGGGAGCTCTCTGGGTTTTGACTGCACTTTATTTTGTAATAACTGCGACTGGCTTTCTCCTCAAACTGCTCCGACTGTTTGCAGTTTTATTGACTGGCAGTTTATTTGTTTGCTTGGGTGTTTATTTTGTTTTGTACTTATTTGGGTTGGGTGGAGTGGGACTGTTTTTTTCTCTATTAATTTTCTTTTTAGTATTATTGTTTGTAGTTTTTGGCTACTCCTCCTCTGAGCTTCAGGGCCTCTGTCCCTTTAACTGCCTTCCACTGCTGGCCATAGTTTACATGGTGTAGGGCTTTGGGTATAGGGAGTAGGAGGCAAAGGGGGCTGGGGGCACTGAACCTTGGGGGAGGGGTGAGCTGAGGGGTCGGATTGGGGTTGTTAGGTCCAGGAGATGCCCTGGGGTGAAATGGGTTCCAGATCATGGGTTTTCCTGTCTGGTTCGCATACCCAAGGGCTCCTGTGTTTCAGCACCAGTAACCTGGTCGGCACCGGAGTCTCATCCATCCCGAGTGGTATTATGCAATGCCAGGTCTATAAAGAACAAGACAGCTATTATTGCTGATTTTGTTGGGACAGCTGCATGCATCACCGAGACTTGGCTGGATGAGAATGCCAGCCCAATTCTGAGAATATCAGCCCAACTCTGGAGGCAGCTATTCCTGCCGGGTTCTCAGTGATATACCACTTGAGACTGTATTGCAGGGGTTGGGGTATAGCCATTTGTTTTAAAATGGAATTGGGCCTTGCAGAGGTTCCAGTTGAGGTACCTAGCTCATTTGAGTGTACCATGGCTGCAGGTGTGGGATGCAGGATCATTCTCATCTACCGACCACCACGGGGTGAAAAATTGTTCCTACAGGAGGTTGCGAACTTCATTGTTGACATGGCACTGGAGTCGCCCAGGCCGATGGTGCTGGGTGATTTCAAAGCCTGCGTCAATGATGAACTCTCACTATTTGGTCAGGATTTCCTCCAACTTATGAATTAACTGGGTTTCACAAAGGTAGTTGCCTCTGCAGCTAATAATCAGGGCCACTCACTGGACCTGGTTTTCCTCCTGGGGATGGAGACCTCTGACCTGGTGGTGGAACAGGTAGGATGGTCTGACCATCACACTGTAAGGTTCAATTTCCGGGCTCCCCCCATAGGCCTGCCCCTGTGGAGATGGTCCGATACCACCCTTTGAGGGATGTTATTCCTGTTGGCTTCCTGGCAGTATTGGACCTATTGGGATTACTGAATGTTAGCGAGGGTCCAGAGAACCTGGTCCAGGCCTATAATAAGGCTGTGGTGGGTGCCCTGGCTTTTATCACTCCTGTCTGTGTTCGCCCTCGGCCCCCTTGGTTTGATGGGACTTTGAGGGAGCAGAGATGAGTTGGACAAAGGTTACAGCGGTGCTGGTGGAAATCTACCCTGGATGCCGACCACCTTAGATTGATGGAACATTATTGTGTCTATCAATCAGCAATCTCCCATAAGAAGGCAGAGTTCCTGTCCAGGGAGATTGCTGCAGCTCAGAATCAATTGGCTCAGCTCTTTCAAACTGTGAACAGATTGTGCAATCAAGCTTGTCTACAAGCTCGAAGAGCATTTTCACAGGAGAAGTGTGACGAGTTTGCTCAATTCTTTGCTAGTAATGTGACCAACATCAGGGCGGAGATCTGATCAGCCCACTCTGAGGGCTGCTAGTGGTCAGTGTGGGGTTACTACCCTTCGGTCTTCTTCGGTATACTTCGACCGACCGGAGATCTCTGATGTCATGTGGATTGTCCAAAGCATGTGGCCAACTTGCTGTAGTTTGGACCCAGGCCCTATGCGCCTCTTATTGGGGTGTGTTGATAGCATCAGCCCTGTCCTGGCAGAGATAGTCTGGTGCTCCTTGGAGTTGGGTGAGTTCTCCAGCTCCCTCAAGGAGGCTGTGGTGACCCCATTTCTTAAGAAATCTTCTCTGAACCCAGACTGCCCTGCTAACTACAGACCAATCTCTAACCTTCCCTTTGTTGGGAAGATGATTGAGAAAGTAGTTGCCCTGCAGCTGGAGAACCATTTGACCATCCATGACATCTACAATCCCCTCCAATCTGATTTTCAGAAGAGGCACAGTACTGAGATTGCTCTGGTTTGGGTGCTCAATCATCTCCTGATTGCGAGAGATCAGAAGTGCCGTTCCATCTTGGTCCTTCTAGATCTCTCTTCAGCCTTTGACACCGTGGACCATGGGGGGCTGCTTGAGTGCCTGAGAGACATCTGTGGTCTGTCTGCTACAGTCCTCAGATGGTTTCAGTCTTTTCTCACTAGCAGGTTTCAGAGGGTAAAGTCCAGGATTTATTCCTCGGCCACATTCTCCCTGCCATGTGGGGTTCCTCAGGGCTCAGTGCTGTCCCCAGTGTTGTTCATGGTGTACCTGCTGCCATTGGAAGACATTGTGAGATGATATGGACTGAGGTTTCACTGCTATGTGGATGACACCTAGCTCTACCTGTCTCTTGCACCTGACCAGAATAGTGCGGTCTCAGTCTTTAATAACTGCCTCACAGAAATCCAGGATTGGATGCAGGCCAGCTGGTTGAAGGTGAACTCAGATAAGACTGAGGTGTTGGTTGTGGATCCAGGTCGCAGGATAGAGAGGGTGGGGTTAGGATCTGCCTCTGGACTTTGGCTCGGAGGTAGCCAGCTGCTGCCCTCGGAACAGGTGCGGAATCTGGGGGTGATTCTTGATGATGGGCTGACACTGCATTCGCAGGTGTCAGCAGTGGTTAAGTCCTCTTTTTATCATCTGAGGAACATTGACCGGATTAAGCATCTCATTCCATCCAGCGACATTCCAACATTGATCCACGCCTTTGTGACCTCACGCCTTGTCTACTGCAACTCTCTCTACCTAGGACTTCCGGAGGTTGATATCTGCCACTTACAGCTGGTGCAGAATGTGATGGCCAGGCTATTGATAGGGGTTTCCCGCATGAGTTACATCACGCCTGTGCTGCGCAATCTGCACTGGCTGCCTGTTCAGTGGTGGATCACCTTCAAGGGCAGTTTACTGACCTACAAGGCCCTACATGGACATGGCCTGGGTTACCTGCAAGAGCTCCTGGTTCCTTACTACCCCCTCCAACCTCTCTGCTCAGCCAATGAGGGATTGCTAGAGGTTCCCACTAGAGGAATGCCTGAAAACATCAGGGGCATGAGCCTTTGGGTAAGTGGCCCTCACCCTGTGGAACTTTCTACCTCATCGGGATTCAAGAGTGACAGACCATGGAGAGCTTTAAGAAGGCCTTAAAGACCTACTTGTTTCTTCTTGCTTTTGGCAATTTTATATGATGCCATTATTTATTCATATCCAGTGTATAAGCTGGGTTGCACTGTGATTTTATTGTTTTATCTGTTTGTTTTATTGTTTTTACTTGTACAGCACTTTGATTACATGAATTGCACTATATAAATAAAGAATATTATTATTATTACATGTAGTAATAAAGATTTTACAGAGGGTATAAAGTTTGATATACAGTGTACACCAGAAGACAATGAGATACTGAGTCAGCTACAGACAAAGTTATAAACAGTGCAAAACTTAGAGAACACAACAACAAAACAAACATAATCACTCCGACAGATTACAAGGGACAGAGTGATTTAACTTTTTAACATTTATAAGTGCTAACAGTTTATGTGTAACCCAGGGAGTATTTATTTAGTATATTTAGACTAGGTACAAGTACAGACAGGGGGAAAAAAGTTCCTTAAGATGGAGGCGAGGAATTTAGGTGTGGCAAAGTACCAGACAGGCTGGGGAGGGAGTTCCATATTTTAAGGAAATGGAAGGAGAAAGCTGATTGGCCTGAAGATGAAGATCTGTGAGGAAGATTTTGAGTTTGTGAGTCTTAGTTTCTAAGGTAGTGGTAGGAAGGAGGTTTGGGAGAGATAGAGGATGAGAGATAAGAGGAGAGAGAGTGAAACCATAATTTAGCAAGGAAGGAGGCACAGTGGATATGTCGTCTGTCAGCTAGGCAGGGGAGGGAGAGCAATTGGTAGAGGTTGCAATGATGGGTGCATGGAGGACTGTCAAGAGCAAAATGGCAGAAAGAGTGAAATAGAGTGTCCAGCCTGGTAAAGGAAGATTTGGGAGTGGCACAGTAGACTACATCACCATAGTCAAAAATGAGAAGTATCATTTTCTGGATCAGAGCATGGTGAGCTGGCATCAGGATGCAACCACTGTTTCTATATAGGGCACCCAGTTTGGGATGCAACTTTTTGTGGATGGCATTGATGTGTCCAAAGAATTGGAGGTTCTAGTCAAGCCAGACCACTATATAGCAAAATGAGGAGGTGTCCTCAAGCAAAGTCCTGTCAAGGGTATGGAAGGAGGGTGGGGATGTGAGCCGAGAGAGTCTCTGCCTAGTGCCAAAGGTCATGTAGACTGTCTTATTGGCCTTCAGGAATAGCTGATTTGAGTGAAACCAGTGCTGAATGTTATCAAAATCAGCTTGAAGTCTAGATGCTACATCAGCAGAGGAGGGTCTAGATGTATAGAGGACAGTATTGTCAGCATACATATGGATGGAGGTGGTAAGACAGGCAGAGGGAAGGTCATTTAAGAAGATAGAAAATAACAGCAGGCCAAGCACTGAGCCTTGGGGGACCCCTTGTAATTATGGGAAGTGGGGAGATGTTCTGTCGGAGATCTGAATAGATTGTGTTCTTCCAACTAGGTAAGAATGGAAACATCTGGTAGCAGTATCCAAGAGCCCAGCAGCATAGAGATAGGAAAACAGGAAGGAATGGGAGACAGTGTTAAAAGCCTTAGCTAGGTCAGCAAAGATTGCAGAATTGATGAATCCCTGATCCATGCTGGTAAGTTTGGAGTCAGTGAGCCTAAGGAGGAAGGAGGTGGTGGAGTGATCTTTCCAGAAGCCAGACTGGTAAGGTGTGAAAAAGGAGGCTGAGTCAAGGTAGGAGGAGAGATGGGAAAGACCCAAGTGCTCTTGAAGCTTATGAAGAATGGATAGTAAAGAGATGGTTCGGTAGTTGCCAGGGGATGTGGGATTACCACCTTTAGGCAGAAGGATTACAGTGGTGCGTTTCCAGATGGATGGTACAGAAGCAAGTGAGAAGGAGAGGTTTAGCAGAGAGGCAAGTGGGGCTGCAATAGCTGGATCGGATAGAAGACTTTAGAATCAAGACCAGAGGGGCATTTTCCTTTAGAGGGGTTAAGGGAAAGTAGGGTTTCGTGAGCACTAGCAGGGGTGATAGAAGTGAAGGTGAAATAGGGGCTAGATGGGTGATTTGGGAGGGGGGTTTAGAGGGTGGTACAGAAGAGGTGGGAGATAGGGAAAGGTTTCATGAGCACTAGAGGGGTGATAGGAGTAAAGGTGAAAGGGGGGCTAGATGGGTGAGTTGGAAGGGGGAGGTTTAGAGGGTGGTAGAGAAGAGGTGGGAGGTATTAGAGATTTTGATTCCACCAGTTCCCTGTGGGAAAATAGAGCATCCATATTTACAAAATAAATATAACAGTTGGGGCCAAAGAATGATGTGGATAAACAGGGGTATTAAAAAACTAATAAATAAAAGCAGAATGCATATAAGAAATATAATGGTAATTAAACAATGGAGTACAAAAGCAAAATATAAAAGTTTGCTGGGGAAAACAAAGAAAAGGATTAAAATAGAAAACCAAAATATAGAAAAATATTTGTAGTTGAAAGTTTAATTGATCAGTTACAAGCCATTACCATATTAGCATACATACATAAAAGCATTATAGTAACAATAAAAAGAGCATATACATATATTCACGTTGCCTAAAAATACATTTATGCTGTACATAAACAAAGCCAGCTTACTTGAAACAATGGCCTATGTTCCTCCGGATTACATAAAGGACAAGGCAATTAGTGTCACCCTATTAAGAAAATAGATACAGCAGGCCCATTCAGCTCACTATGGTAAAGGAACAGCAAATAACTCAGAAAATTAAAGACCCAAGAGGTGCTACCATTAAAAAAAGAAGGGGCAACAGGACACTACAAAGAACTCCTGCTAGTCATACCCTTTTATAACTACCCATGTCACATTTTATCTTCTCTGTAGGGGAGATATACATACGTCATGGCAGGAATACCTTAAAGGATACCTAAACAACATTTTGACAACAAACTATTCAAAAATCTGACTCCGAAGGTGACTAAAGGAAAGGTTGCTGTATTCATTAGGGCTAAAACTACATTTATATAATTTACCTAAATGTGGTTCCAGAGCATTTGAATATTGTAAAATCAGCCTTCTAATTTCAAAAAAACTATCTTACCTGCTTTCTAAAATGGCCGCCAAATGTGTTCTGTGATGACAACATTTTGGAGTCAAAGTCAGAAAGATATATGGCTCTCTATAGTGCTAACTAGTTATTTTTTCCCTTTGTATAGAATTGTTTCACCCAAATGGTCAAAACCATGTGCATTATTTTGTATAATACACATGTTAGGCTATGGTTCTGTTTGTTTTGTTTATTTTAACATGCTGAAATTGTGTTTTAATCCAACCACCTTTCTCTGTGGCAAACCACAGTACAGTACAAATCTTGAATAACCTGGTGGTCTAGTGGTTATGGTGGATCAAAGATGCTACAGTGGGAGTGCTGGGGTGGTGTGCATGTTTAATATGCACTTTTTAACATTTTTATTAAACCTTTATATTTTCTGCTATTCTTTTCTAGTATGTTTTTGACAGAACCAACAAATGTAAGCCATAGTTTGAATGTAAACATTTGTACAATCAATAAATCAGACTTCTTCAACAAAGTGAAATGCAGCAGCACCAGCAGCAGCACGTAAGTACATTACTATGTATGTGGGGGGGGGGTGCAGCCACCCCTTCACCACCCCCTAGAGCCACCACTTTTTTGTAGCAAAGTTCTTGTTCAGTCCAATGTTAGAGTCCATACTTTCTCGAAACTCCAATATATTCTTGTCTTGTCTTCTTTTTCCATGGGAAATAAGAAGAAGAATCAGCATTTATACAGTGTTTGTCATACACATTGTATCCCAAAGTGCTTTACAAGCAATACTAGACTGGTAGTGAAGTGACTGAACATGTAGTGACAGCCATTTCATACATTAATATCCACACACAGCCTTGGACAATTGCATAAACTGGTTTTATGGGAAGGGGAATGTTGGCCAGGACAACGGGGTCAGGTAGTGATCAAGGTGCTGGCAGCCCACATCTTATTTCTCACAGTAATCTGCTCATATTTCTCTTCTCTGTCTTCCCCCTTCCCTGAATATAGCAGTACCTTCCAAGAGTGGCCTTCTCAGTCCCCCTCTGGCATTCATTCTTCACTACACCTCCTCACACCGAAAACTGGTGAGCTCATCATCCTTCTGCATCATGAATGCAAGTAGTAGAATCCCTGTTTTATTTTGACATATCAAATATAAACATATTTTTCCAGTAAGTCAGGCTGATAGCAACAGGGAACAAGGGGAATGATTAGCTTTCCTATCCCTAGAAGATCTAGGCTACCTTTGATTAGGCACTGTTAAATGATGGGTGTGCACATCATTAT
The DNA here is from genome assembly GCA_016271365.2 of Neoceratodus forsteri. Taxonomy (NCBI): domain Eukaryota; kingdom Metazoa; phylum Chordata; order Ceratodontiformes; family Ceratodontidae; genus Neoceratodus; species Neoceratodus forsteri. Next base: position 1,393,417,745 of record CM028129.1, on the reverse strand, counting down.
GCACATCATTTAATAGAGCCTAATCATAGGTGGCTTAGATCTTACATGGGTAGGAAAGCCTAGTTTTCCACTTGTGCAATGCAGCTATCAGTCTGGCTTACCAGAAAATCATGTTTATTATTAATATGTAAAAATAACATGGGGGACTGTACTAACCACATTCATGATGCAGAAGGGTAGTGAACTCACCAGTTTTTGTTGTGGGGAGCAGGTGAGAAGAATGAATGCCAGAGAGGGACTGAAGAGGCCATTCCAGCAGGGTATAGCTATATTCAGGTTAGTTGAAGACATGAAGGAGGAGGACATCAAGCAGATCACTGTGAGATCTGAAATGTGGGGCTGCCAACATCTTGATCACTACCTGACTGTGGACGAAGGAAGCCAGTGATGACAAATACTCAGAGTGGCAGGGCTGCACCTGAACTGTTATTTGAATTCAGTGTAGGGAGATTACCCTTAGGTGGGGGGGGAGGTGTTGACGTTTGTTAGGACAGTATTGAGGGAGTTGTGTATAGCTCATTCAAGATTTGGAAGGGTGGTAGCCAGCCAACTCAGAGTAGAGCACAGAAAAGTACGGAGAAGAATTGCTGGGAACTATCCTGTGGGGTTCTGCAGATCACAGATAAAGGAGTAGACTGACACTGTAAGTCAGGTGGATTTGTTCAAGGTATTAGTATGCCTCTTCTGCTAATAATATCATTATCCATTGTACGTGCAGCCCTTATGAGGGCATGAACAGCAGTTTTTCTGGTGGATCATGATGCTTATTGCTTGGCCGTCCAGGAGGACCTAGTTGTTGGTTAATGAGGTGGGAAAAAACACAACAGGGAACTGTACATACTACATTCACTGCGCAGAAGGGTGGTGATCCACTCTGATTACTGTGGGAGCAGAAGTCAAACACTGAGAATGTGGACTGGAGAGTGATTTGGGAGGCATTTTTTAACTGTGCCAGCTGATGATGCATATTGATAAAAGTGTGCACAACTCTCTGAGGTACAAGATTGCAATCTGAGGTGTGATAATTATCTTCATGAGACCGTAAGTACATATGCGGCACCAGGCAGTACTAAGGACAAAGTATGGATGTAGGGTGTTCACAGAGCATGCTAGATGCAGGAGGTTCACATGGAAAAGAAAGCCTTATTTGTGGATTAACAAGAGAGCATGGGCTTTGGAACTGAACCAGACCAGTACTTTGCTCTGTGACCCTGAGCAAGTCATTACACTTCTCTTGTGCTCCTGGCCACACCTGTAAAACAAGCTTTCAGCTTAGTGTGTCTCTCCTGGTTAACAAAAAACAAAATTCAGTGCATCACATAACCACTAGATCATCAGGTAATTGAAGTGTTGTACTGTAATGCAGTTTGCCAAGGAAAAAGTCAGCTGGATTGCAAAACATTTTCCGCAAGCTAAAGTAAACAAAATGAACAAAATCATAGCCTAACATGTGTACTGATCAGAATAATCCATGAGTTAATACATGATGTTGATCATTCTGGTACAACAATTCAAAACAAAGAGGGAAAGAAGAACCAGTAAGCACTATAGAAATATATGTGGGTCTATGTCTTTGGCTCAGATGATGTCATCATGACTCATCACTTAACAGACTTGGCAGACACCTTAGGGAGAACCCAAGGCTGTTTTTTGAAAGTGAAAGGCTGATATTTACATTTTTCAAAAGCTATGAAACTGCTTTTATATTATTTACATAAATGCAGTTTTAGCATAAATGTAAACAGCAGTCTCTACTTTACCTTGTTATGTAGCCAGATTTTGGAGTTTGCAGTTTTAAAAAACTGCTTGTTTAGGTACCCTTTAAAGGGTAAAGGAACGGTACATGGGACTGTTCTGACCCAGTCAGTAAACCAACAAGAACTTAGTCCTCAGGCCAAAGAGAGATTCAGCTAAAGTAGCTAAAAAGGTCTGCCTTCCTAAAAAGACCCTAAACAAACCTAAATAACTCTATAAGGGCAAAGTCCTGTTTAACTTATTTGTAGCAAACACAAAATAGCTACATACTGAACTCAACAGAGGCCCAATAGACCAATCCTGCCCCCCTACTACTGGTCATGCTGTCCTGTCTCTTTTTCCTAAAATCTCCTATAGGCCCATACCTTAACCTCATAGATCCCCCCTAATGAGGTGGAAACAAGTCTCCGTATAGGAAGCAGAGTAAGTATAGTAGCAGCAGCCCCCTGACATATAATCATAAATTGCTGTACATGACAATCTTCCAAGGTCTCAATACAGTATTAAGGCTAGCTTACTAGGGCCTAACCACACGTTATCCTTTGTTTTGATCCATAATTAGTGTGCAGAACTGAAGCTGTTAAGATTTGCTATTCTGAATTGAACAAGTAAACCGGATGATAATGATATATCTCCCACAATATGGGTTTTGCTTAAAAATCATTTAGGGAACTTGTCATCTTGAGTTATAACATTGTTAATTTCAAGTGAACAGCATAGCAAAAATATCCCAGAACATATAACCTACGATGTACAGTATAGATACTGGATGATTTAAATGTCCGAAGGGTCCATGTTGCTAAAATATAACCATGAATAATCACAAGGGCACTAGACTCAGAATCATTTAAAAAAGTGTCCCAAGGTATAAATGTAATCCCCAGGTGGCGCTATCCCAAGGGCTACTACCCCTGCCTGCTTTGTCACTAACAGGTTGAGGGGCCTGGATCCAATGGTGGGTGCTTCCACCCAGAGGTCGGGGTTGGAACAGTCGAAAATGACTCGGTCACAGCCCTCTGGGTCACTGCAACCCCACTTTCCTTCCACTAGTGGCCCATGAATGCTTCCCACACCACTGTGATGACTTACACTTACCCCCAGAATGGATTGGCCAACTTGGTGTGAAGGATCCCCTGTAAAATAAGATGCAGTAATACAATAACCCATGTACAAGAGGGTGGCACAAACACTCAGTTCAGACAGTATACCTTGCAAACAACAAATCTGATTTATTGAAGGGGAAATAACAAGGGCAGGGGAAATCAGGTTGATTAGGTCACACTTTACTGTATCAGGGCACTGTGCACAGGCCAACCCTATAAGTCACTGTCTCTGGGTACCCAGGCAATAAGAGGCTAGCATATTCGGTGCAGCTGGTTGAGGTCCTGATGAAGAAAACAAGTATTCAATACCCAAATTGATAAAGCAGAGCCAGCGGGTTTAGTTCATGCAGCCAATGGAGCAGCCAGACAACTCTTGCCCTCAAAATGAACATCTGACAGGGAGCTACCCTGATTTAGTACTCACAACTCCTGCAGAAGGATCCTTCTCACCCTACTTGCAGGACATAGGCCTGTGATCCAACACTTCTCCACACATTTATATGTAAAACAGAGGGGTACCATACCAGGCAGCTGCTTCAGACTCCTGATCGCTTTTACTGCAAAAAACGGGTGACACAATGCAGCTTCACTTGTTCTGACAGACCGAGCGCAACTGAAGCAGATTCTCCAGTCCTCTACAGGGTGAGCCTGGTAGGTAGCTGTAAATGTACAGCCTCCTATGCCTACATGCCACCACGAATCTTGTCTGGCTCCTTCTGGCAATACAGTCGCCCGACTTCTTGGCCTTGCACACGCACTTCCCGCACAAAGACTTTTAAAGCGCAGGAGCCAGAGCTCCTTCTCTCTTCACGACCACAAATGACTCTGCCCCTCCAGAACAGTGCAGGGCAGTTTCCTCTTGGCTCCACAGGCTCCAGTTGTCTGCTTTTATCTGCCAATCACAGCATATGCCCTCTATTGGTGCAAAAAAGGTGCCAGGGTCCCAACTACACTTCCCAGAAGCACCTGCCATATATTCCTCCTGTTGGCAGGCTCTCCGTGGGAATCCAAGTTCTGGTTGGCTCAAGCAGTCTCCATTTTAGGGTTCCCCTTCCCCAATTGGCCCATTTCAGCAGTTCAGGTCCAAAATGGAGGGGCCAAACACACAAAGTCCCAGCTGCAATAAAGGCAGGTTAAACAAACTACATTTTTACTGTTACGCTACATATTTCCCAGCAAACAGTTACATCCTTCAATTAGGCTCCCCCTGCTCTCTTAGCGACTGCAGAAGTGGAGCGATTTAAACAGCAGCTCGAGTGGGATTTGAGCATTAAACCCACAGTCCTCCTTATATACGCTAATCAAGCCTGCAAGCAGGCAGCTCTTAAAGAGACAGTACCAGAGGCTCTAAAAGCACTCACAGTGCCCACAGTTAAGCGGCATTATGCCGAATACCAATCAGGCAGAGAGCACTGAGGCAAGCTCCGGGAAGGCTTTTAGGAACCCCCATTTGTAGGGGGGTTACATAAAGAATAGATTCTGCAGTCTCACAATAAGCACGTTTGTGACAGGTTGGATATAGAGTTCAAAACTCCTCTGAATCCATTTAGCAGTTTTTTCCTCCTGCCTTTGAACCCCAAATCACAACAGAGGAAGTCTCACGAATCACAAGAGATGAAGTCTCTCACAAAAAAATAGAGTTCACAGTAAATTAAGTGAAGCATGAGTTCTTAGCTCCTTAAATCTTAGTAAGCAGTTGTTGTCTAGCCCAGGTTCAAAAGAGAAAATATCATGTTGCACTCCAATTTAAAAGTTGTAGTTGATACCTCAGGGTATTCAACACGCTTGTCCAGAATCATAGCCATGTTAGGTCAATGTACCTTGGGGTCCACAAACAATGGCCATACCATTAATCTTCCTCACAAGGAGTGCATACAAAGGGGGTGTAAACAACCAGGCAACATCTTCTCTTCAGGGTTCTTTACACAGGGTCTAGTCAAATATTATCCTCTCCATTGACCCAGTCACTCTAAATTATAGCCTCCTTCATCCATGATTCTTAAGCTTCCCCCCAAAAATTAAGCAGACCTGCTGTAGGACATAGAAGAAAAACTAATGCTCCATTGAGCACAGTATTTCTACTCTAAATTTAAAATTACAGAACCACATTTCCCCAGCTCAGTTAGATGCTAGGCTCCATTAGAAAATGGGCTTGAAAATGCATTTATTTTTCAACAATGCCTGCTAAATAATGAGTTCCACTTTGGGATGTCCCCATTACTTAGGGTATCCAGGGGCCACCCAGATTTTAAAACTCGACTGCCGCCATTGTTTCCTGCTAGGTAAGAGAGCCCTAAAATAGCAGCCCACCCAATCTCCCTTTTTTTCTCTGCTAGTCCCATTTAATAAACCACAATAACAAAAATGAAAATAAATTCAAAACACTTTTGTAAAATTGCAGCCATGCTCCAAATGTGAGACAAAGCTCCATGAGGGACAGACACAGTGCTACTCACAGCACTGATATGACACATGAGAAGAGCGGCACTTTCTTTGTTTTCCGTACCACAGATGGAAGTCCATCTGTGGGACAGAAACCTAAGAAAGTACCACTCCTCTCACTAACCACCCCACCTTCAGTCCTTCATGGCAGTAAGCTCACCTGGTCAGTGTGCTGACCTCCTTCTCCATCCTGTCACCTGCTAACAACAAGAGACCACAAGTGCTAATTTTAAATCCAAACAAAAAGGCAACACAATGCTGGTAGTCGGTGACGTGGGGGAACAGACTGTTACCTGTTTCTCACATCCACTCAATATATGCCTCGCCAGTGCCATTTTCTGCACTCTGTCACAGAAGTGGTCACAACTGCACTGGTCCCATTACGTTAACTACAGAAGGTCTAGTAGGACCTAAATTTAAATCAGTATAAAAGGTTTGCAAGTTCAGCTCCTGTATTTACAATGCCTGGTACCTTAACTATATCTGAAAAGTATGAAAAGTAAGAACATTGGAATTAATTTGAAGAAAGTGCAGGCTTTGATGCAGCAAAATGGGGGGGGGGGTAGTGCCCTGGTACCTTAAAATTATGTTTCTGCTCGGTCACACACCAGGAGCCACCCCACTAATTTTATTAAATTGTATTGTAAATACAGGGGTTGAGCTTGCAAATCTTTTTGTACTGATTTAAATGTAGGAGAATTGTGGCTTTCTTCTAATTGCTAAGCTCCCTATTAAACACCTGTGAGCCTTTCATTGGCCAGAGCACACTATAAGTAATGAAGCCAGGAGAGTGGTCTCTTCAAAAACTTAGAGGAAGCAAGGAAACCTCAGCTCTGATAAGGCAAGTTAAAATGTGATGCTTTTTACCTGACTGATGGAGGTGGTTGCTTTGCCGAAGTGGTCAGGCTTAATCATGGTTCAGCTGGATGATGAGAACCAAGAGCCCCTCTGAAAAGTATGAAAAGTAAGAACATTGGAGTTAATTTGAAAAAAGTGCAGGCTTTGATGCAGCAAAATGGGGGGTGGGTGGGTAGTGCCCTGGTACCTTAGCCATATGTTTCTGTTCCATTACACACCAGGAGCTACCCCACTAATTTTACTAAATTGTATTGTAAATGCAGGGGTTGAGCTTACAAACCTTTTGTACTACATTGGTTCTGTGCCACAACCACGACTGCGGACCGTCAGGGTCCCATCAGTTTAGACATCGGTGCCCGCAAGAGGGCATCTCTTCATCGCTCATACTTCCATGTCACACATGGACCTCACTTGTGCTCTTTTTTCCTCCCTATGCTGGACTTTGCGCCACTATTGCAATGGCGAACCATGAGGGTTCCACCATCCATTACTCAAAAGGCATATCATTAAGGTGATGGTGGACCACTTGGGTCCCAACATCTAAAACTTACACGCCCCACTCGAGGGGCCCTTCCTCTTGGTTCACACATCCTCAGTCACTATGGAAAGACTGCAAAGGGGGTTGTCTCCCGATATTTCAGCATATCATATTGTGGCACTCGCGCACCCATGTGGGGTTCCACCATCCCGAAACAATCGAGCCTCAGGAAATTTCCATGCTCAAATGACTGTCCATCTTCATAACGTAGACCCGGGGTCTCATCTTCTTTCTGCTGACCACCTGATACCTACTCGATTGCTGGAGCATTCGCACATTGCTACTCTGTACCTCAAGGGATTTATTATCCAACTTGCCTGTCTCAATTCTTGGACTTCTTAGGACAATTCCCTTCTGATATTGTACTTGATTGTAACTTCTATTGACTGGAATTCCTGCTTCAAATGAGCCTTCATTCTCATAGACTCCTACCTTATCACTGTTCCCTGCTTGCATTACTGCAGCCATTTCACCTTCTATGAATCTATGTCCTCAAATATATTATCATTGACAATCATCTCCAGCCATGCTGACTGTACATGAAATCTTACCTATCATTTCGCTCACAGCTCCCTCGATCACGGATTACCTTCACCCCTCACCCAGTCATCATTCCTAGCTGGATCTCCATCTGCTGGAACTCATCTTCAGCATTAACTTCCTGCTCATCATCAAATTGGACAACAGGACCTGGAAATCTAACAAGGAAGTCTAGCCTTCACCTGCCTATATACATTTCTGTTTTTAGACCATTGTATTACCCTCTCGCCAGACTGTGCTTCGTTATGCTCTGTCTTGGATAACATTTGCTGATCCTACATCTGCTTCCTCTTTGGCAGCATTGAAGGACATCTATCATCATATGGTTCCCACCTTAATGGCCTACCACCATGCCTCTCATTTCTGTGTTATCCTGGGATATATCTCCAATGCTGCTTCACCCTACCAAGGAAGGTCCTAGCGCTTGCTCAGCATATTGCATTTCACCTTGGCTGACCTACATGTGGTCCTGCCTTCATACTCAAACCTTACGCTAGTGGACCATGTGGGGTCCCGCCATCTTCCTGGCTTTGCCCGCTCAGGGCTTGGCTGTTTGCTTCTGCATTCCGACTCCTCTCTGTGCATTCTGTCTCCTCTAGGATGACCATATGGTTCTTGCTTTTTCTACTGAAACTCAGTGGTCTGCCATGTCCCCAGCTTCACCCCACAAGGGCCTGGCTCATGCTCAATACATTCCTACTTCATCCTCAATGGGGCCTCTGTTGCTTGCTCTACACATTCCTGCTTCACCCCGCAAAGGGTCCTGGAGGTTCTATTTGCTTAGCCCGCAAAGGGCCTGGCTTCATGCGCAACACACTCCTACTCACCCTCAACGGGGCCTATATTACTTGCTCTACACATCCCTGCTTTGCCCCACAAGGGGGCCTGGAGGTTTTTATCTGCTTCGCCCACAAAAGGCCTGGCTGCCTGCACACTGCATCTTTGCTTCGCCCCACAAGGGGGCCTGGTGTTTTTTCTACTGGAACTATGGATATTGGATCACATGGAATCCACCATTCTCTTCTATTCAGCAAAGGGGGGAATAGCTATTTGCTCACCATAATCCACTACATCTTTTGGAACGGACTTCTTTCTTCTTCACACTCCAGGATTGGCCATCAACCAGTTCTATATTCTCATCCTTCCAAGATGTGATTCCGTGAACAGCTGTTGGCCGAGCAGCTTGTTATGCAAACTCTTTGCCTTCTACACCTATAGATATAATGGACTAGAATTTGCTAACCTGTTCTGCTACCATCTCTCCATGGTGGACACTCATTCATCAGTATCTTATCTTCCAGGATTACTTGCTTCTAATCAAACTCAAGACATGCTCTTCATTCCAAACTCAGGATCTGTTAGAAGAAAACTTAATCAATACTTGTTTACCTTAGGAATACTCTTCTTTAGTATGCCCAGAGGATGGGTAGGTCATTAGCCATGGGTCCTCGGAGGTTCCCCCTAAGAGGGTTTTTCCTCTCCTGGGTGCTACTGGCCACACTCTCCGGAGTTGGAGGAGGTAATCACATTGGTTATTACATTTCTTTTGGGCCTTCAATCCTACACTTAACTAGCATCCCACCAAAGGTGGGATACAGAAAAAGGCCAAAAGATCAAGTACTAACAACAACTATATCTCGTCCAGTTCAAACGTATCTAGTGTATCAGTTGAGGAAGCCAAGTCATTGAAGTGTACTGTAGTAGAAGGTGTAGGTTATAGGATAGCCCTCATCTACCACCCACCCGGGGATGAGAAGTGATTCCTTCAGGAAGTAGCGGACTTTGTGATCGACATGGCATTTGAGTCGCCCAGACTGATGGTCCTGGGTGACTTCAATGCCTGGGTCGATGATGAACTCTCACAATTTGGATAACACTTCCTCCAGTTGATGACATCTCTGGGTCTCACACAGATTACCTCTGCTACTCACAAACATGGTCACTCCCTTGATTTGGTTTTCCTCCTGGGGATCAAAGCCTCTGATTTGGGGGTGGAACCTGTCGGTTGGTCCAATCACTACACCGTGAGATTCAATTTTTGCCCCCCCTTTCATAGGTCTACCCCTGTGGAGATGGTCAATTACCACCCTTTATGGGATGTGAGCCCTGAATGCCTAGCGACAGTACTTGACCTCTCGGAGTTTCCTGTGGCAAGTGGGAATTCAGAGGCTCTGGTGTTGGCTTATAATAAGATCATCTCCACAGCACTGGATTCTATTGCTTCCATCCACGTTCGTCTTCTCTCCCTTCGTCCTCAGGCCCCTTGGTTTGACGGGACCCTGAGGAAGTTGCGGTGACTAGGATGAAGGTTAGAGTGGCACTGGAGGAAATCCGCCCTGGAGGCCAACCATCTTAGATTGATAGAACATTATCAAGTCTGTCAATCAACGATCTCCCGTAACAAGGCAGAATTCCTGTCCAGAGAAATTGCTGCCACTCACAAGCGACCGGCCCAGCTCTTTCAAACTGTGGACAGGCTGTGCAACCCAGCCTGTTTGCAGTCTCTAAGAACCTTTTCGCAATTGGAGTGTGATGAGCTTGCTTGGTTCTTTGTGAATAAGGTGGCTGAAATCAGGGCGGAGATTCTCTTGACTTGCTCTGTGGGGGATGCTATTGATCGGTGCTTGACCCCTGTCACTCTTTTTTCCTGGAGTATCTTTGGATGGCTGGAGTTCACATATGTCATGCTGATTGTCCAGGGTATGTGCCCTACATGCTGTAGTTTGGACCTGGGCCCAACTTCCCGGATTATGGGTTGTTGTGACTTCATCGGCCTGGTCCTGGCATAGATAGTCTGGTGCTCCCTTGATTCAGGTGAGTTTCCCAGCTCCCTGAAGGAGGTGATGGTGACACCCCTTCTGAAGAAGGCTTCTTTGGACCCAGACTCTCTGGCTAACTACAGACCAATCTCAAACCTCCCCTTTTTAGGGAAGGTAATTGAGAAGGTAGTGGCGGTACAGCTGGAGAACCAATTGACCATCCATAACATCTACGAACCTCTCCAATCCAGTTTTCAAAAGAGGCACAGTACCAAGACTGCACTGATTCGGGTGCTCAATGATCTCCTGATGGCTAGAGATTGTAGAAGCTGTTCCATCTTGGTGCTCCTTGATCTCTCTTCAGCTTTTGGCACCATGGACCATGGGGTGCTGCTTGAGTGCCTGAGGTTCATCTGTGGCCTGACTAGTACAGTCCTCAGGTCGTTTAATTCTTTCCTCACTGGCAGAACTCAGAGAGTGGTGTCTGGGATTTATTTCTCTGACCCTCTCACTCTCTGTCATGTGGGGTTCCTCAGGGCTCAGCGCTGTCTCCCGTGTCGTTCGCTGTGTACATGCTGCCCCTCAGAGACATTGTAAGACGGTATGGGCTGAGGTTTCACTGCTATGCTGATGATACCCAGCTCTACCTGTCTTTTGCACCTGATCAGGATAGTGCTGTCTTGATATTTAACACTGAAATCCAGGACTGGATGAATTCCAGCTGACTGAAGTTAAACTTCTGGAAAGATTGAGGTGATGGTTGTGGATCTAGGTCACTGAATAGAGGGGTTGGGGGCTGGTCAGCCTTCTGGACTCTTTCTGGGGGGCCCCCAGCTCCTTACCTCCGAACGGGTGCAGGACCAGGGGGTGGTGCTTGATGATGGGCTGACACTGCGATCTCAGGTGTCGGCAGTCATCAAGTCTTCCTTTTACCATCTTAGGAACATCACTAGGATCAAGCACCTTGTTCCGTCCGGTGACCTTCCCAAGTTGATCCATGCCTTTGTGATCTCTTGCCTTGATTGTTGCAACTCCCTTTACTTAGGGCTACAAGGGGTTGATATCCTCTGCCTGCAGCTAGTGCAGAACACTGCAGCCTGGTTGTTGACAGGGATCTCCCAGTCATCTCACATTACACTAGTGCTGTGTGAACTGCACTGGCTGCTGATCCAGTGGCGGATTACCTTCAAAGTCAGATTACTGACGTATAAAGCCCTACATGGACTTTGCCCTGACTACCTGAAAGAGCTTCTGGTACCTTATTGCCCCGAGTGACAGCTCTGCTCGGCTGACAAGGAGTTGTTAGAGATTCTGATGGTATCTTTAAAATTTTCAGGGCCCCATGCATTTATGCATAAGGCCCCAGCCCTCTGGAATTCTCTACCCCATCAGCTTCAGGAGTGCACAGCCGTGGGGGGCTTTAAACAAGAGCTTAAAACTTTTTTATGGCACCAGGCCTATTCAAATTAATTTTATTGATAAGGATCTCTACAGACCGTTTTATATCATTTTATATTGTTATTCTTTGTCACTGATTTTATTAACTTTTATGTACAGTACCTTGATACTTTGAAAGGCGCTTAATTTAAATAGAGATTGTTATTATCATTAAGCACCAACCATATCTCATCCAGTTCCTATGCACTACAAGCACTGACCTATGTTCCTATCTAGAGCTAACGTATCTAAGCTCTAACCATATCTCATAGAGTTCTTACATACTACAAGCACTGTCCTACGTACCAATCTAGTTCTAATGTATCTAAGTACCAATCATATCATCCAGCTCTTAAGTATCACAAGCACTGAGCTATGTACCACATATAGCAATATCTTTTTGCTTTTATTGCTGTTAAGATTTTTTTGTGACTTTTAAATTTGATATTGAGTAAAACATCTTTTGAAACATGAATCCTGAATACCTTGATGCTGTTTCTCATTTAAATTTAATACAATTCAGAGGTTTTGATCTAGAACATGTGAAACTAAAAACCAAGCCAAATTTTGATTTCTGTTTTATTGGCCATATGGGGACAATTACAATTTCTATTCCTGGTTATATTCATATAATTAATTGTACAGATTTAGCATGTCCAGAATTTATACATAAATACTTAGGGTGGTGTCTCATAGATCCTGACAGGGAAGACACTTGCAGAATATTGAATTGTCCGAGGCACAGAAACATTGGGAATTTTAAAATACAAGTAAGACTATTTGAAGAACTAGGACAGGCCCATTGTCCTATGGTGGCCAATCATGGTCATAGGGGAACCTTAGATTACAATGAACATACAGTATTTATCAATCAAGATCAAATAACCCTGGTCAGTTGGGTGACTGATGAGGCAATAATGGCAAGAGAGTTCATAGGTGATGACACAGACACCGGCTTGCCAGCACTATGTGTTGCAACACCGACCAGACTCTACCCAAAATTATCCAAACTTATTGAAAGTTCGGAAGGATTGTCAGTCTCCGAAGGTCAAAATAAAAATCTTGTACATGAGACTGGCCCAGGGAGTCGCGCCAGGGGGTCGGATAATGACCCTGGCACTTCAAAAGTTACAAACATCCATATTTTTAAAACGTTTTCATCAAATTCCACAATTAATTGGTGAAATTATGAGCCTCAGCAACATATAGATTACTTAGCCAAATCTATCCATATTTAATAGTTTCTATGACACTTAAAAGACAGTTATGTAAGCTAGTTTTCGGAGATTCAGTTTTACAGGTGGCCACATTATAAGCAGAGAAATATTTTCACTAAATTTCACACAAAAAAAGTCAAACTTTCTGCCCCTGTATTTTTTAGACTACTCATCCAATATCATGATATTTGGTATATTTCTAGGACACCTAACACTAAATAAGCATTTTAATTTACAGGCCTCTGGCTCAATGGATGGCTGAGGGATAATCAAAAAACAAACTTGTGAAATTCTATCAAATTTCATGGGATGTCACATTTCTCCAAATTTTCACAAAATCAGACTTTGCTAATTTTGCCCAACACAGCTCATTTGTTTACCTGCATTGTGCTGTTTTAATGTTTCATTTTGCCACCTGCTATGAGAAAGATGCTAATGCTCAATGGCCCCTATTCACAAAGATGTGCGGAGCTGGCGCCTAAAGGTGCATGCAGCTCCGCACATCCCAGGAGAGCCACATGAGGACCGCATTCACGAAGCAGCGGTCCCTGCCTGGCTCCCTTCTGCATCCCATCCCCTGGTACGGAGGTTTGCGGGGGAGGGGTTGCGAACCCGGGTTGGCACCTAATCAGCTGCCTTACCCGGGTCCACAGTGGATCACTTGCTCAGGCATGGTGCCATCTTGAAGGGGCATGTAGAGCACCAGTAATACTGCAGGGGGGCATTTCCTGGCAACCCACCTCTGGCTTGACCACTGTCCGCCGACACCTATGGCACCTTCAGGAGCACATCCGATGACCCCTCACCTGCACCAGTGGGTCCGGCGTTGGCATCTGGAAGGGGCACATATCCATTACAGCTGCCCTCCAGATGCATAGCCACTGGCCCTCATGTACAGCACTCTGCACTTTCATGAATGGTGCATAGTGCCAGCACGCCTCCCCCCCCACGGAAACCCCAGACCGACCATGCACAGATTTCCACGGTCGGGCCAGGGATACAATGCTGAGGGGGGCATAAGTGGACAGTGAATGCTGCTGAGGGGGAGAAGTAGGTGCAAATGGGTGTGGGGTGGCTATGCACCTGAGTTACGTGGCACATAGCCACCCTGGCCTGTTCATGAATAGGGCCCAATGAGAGGGAGACAGAGAGGATTTTCCAGAGCATAACAGCTACAGATGGGATAGTTCTTCTGGCTAGAGCAAACTGCAATGTTGTCACCAGTTAGGCTTTGGCCTTAGGGAGTGTGGTGCCTTTCAAAAGCGGCACATGAAAACAAGAGTGCAATGGCTCTTCAGGGCAAGGAACATTTATTAACAAAAACATATTTGGGCAACCAGCCTACAAGCAAAATGGGACAAACATATTATTTAAATGAAGTAAATAATGTGGAGGCAAAAAAGGAGAACTGACAGGCCCCAAGTACAGAGAGCAGGCAGGCTCCCCAGAGCACTACATAGCAGCACACAGTGAGTGCTTAGAGTGCGTGTGTAGGCACTAAATTGCACATAAATGGCACAATATTGTATTTGATTAAAGCCTCTCAGTAAAGGTTCAGGAAATGCAGTGTCAGGATATGACATTTACAGTGGTTCTTCAGGTTCAGTAGAGGGTGACTTATGATTCCCTGTGGTGAATTTGTACAGACAAAATTCAGTGGAAAACTGGAAGTGCCCCCTATCTGACCCATGTAAGTGCAGAAGTACTCAAAGAAATATTTAAATACATTTTAATATATAGTAATATGTGAAAAGTGTGCAATTTCTAGCTATCTGTCCTATGTGAAAAAGGAGCAGAGACTGAAAAACAGTATTCCAATAGCATTCAAACTGAACATTCCAATGTAGCATAATCTGTTGCTATACTCCATTAGGAAGGGAATTTGATTGGAGTATTGGGGGGGGATTGAACCACTCACAGGGCTACATATAATTAAAGCAAAATTTTATAGTTTAAAAGGGGTGGCAAAGTCTTGGGGGATTTAGCAGGAGGAGAAGAGAGACTCAGCCAGAGGCGAGGGGCAATGGGGGATTAGCTCTTGTATAAGTCAATAGGTGCCAGAGTGTCTTGAATCCCAGTGCAGTGACTGCAGGGCAGACAGTCAGCTAGTGGAAAAGCAGACCTGTTGTCTGTTGTAGCAGATATCTGGTTTACAAGCATTGCATTTTGTCAGAGTTTGTCAGCACTCTGCAGTTCATTTAACCGGAAGAAAGAAGTCATTCATCTCCAAGGATAATCAATTGATTATTGAAGACTCATCTGCAGCAAATAGCCTTCCTGGACGGTTATGCTAATTATATTGTATTGAGATCGTATTTTGTATTTATTCATTGATTTTAATATTTGATGTTATTATGATATGATTTTATTTATATGTATTACTGATTTATATTTGATGTTGTGGTTTTAATGTGTTCAGCACCTTGGTATATTGAAAGGCGCTTTATAAATAAACTTATCATCATTTTATTATTATCATTATCATTGAGGAGGATTATACATGACTGTGGTATTGCTTATTTTAAAGAAAGGACAAATTAATATTTATCGGAACTTAATCATTTAACTGGTCTGAGTCAAGATACAAGGGATTCAATGTGTAGCCTGTTAACGTTATGTAAAGGTGACAGTGGTAGTTGTACAAAGGTTGATTAGTACTGGGGTAATGCTGGGATATGCTGAAGCAGAATCACATTACAGCCAATGCAAATCGTAACCTGAGTGCCTCAGCATACCTCAGCATTACTTCAAGGAAGTCAATTTATAGATAACTACCACTGTGATTTGCTAATGTAATACTACTGTATGCTATTGCTGTACATTGATCAACTGACCTGCTGTTTTGCACTCATACTTAGTGCTTCATTTGAAGTTATGCTTCTTTTGCATTTGCTGTTAAGTTCCAAGAGAAGTCTCATGGTCTGGTACCCCTTAGCTTCTTTTAGCTGAAGTTTTACAGTTGCTTGCTTGAAGGTACATAGGTTGTCTTAATTTGCTGATGCCTTGTGTTTGTACCAGCTGGCATTGCATAAATTGAAAAGGGGAATGATCTCAGGGATAACCAAAGGAAGCAATATCCTTTTATCCGGGATTAGATGAATGAAGCATGCCATCACACACTTCCAAGAAAACTGATTGGAAGTACAACAGGGTCAAGTTCCAAGTCAAGGGTTTGCCTCAGTGGTGATCAGTCAGTGTTTTGTAGGTCAGTAAAAAAAACTGCAAGATCCAGGCTGCACTGGGAACTTGAGGTAGTAATCCTAAGGTGAAGCTTTGGCTTACAGAGTTTTACTCAGAGTAGACCATCCAGTGGTCATAATGTGGTGTATATGAGTGTCAAGGATCCAGTCTAACAAAAAGTGATTTGAGGATCTCAGGTTTCTGAGGGTGGAGTAAGAAATTAGTTGGGTGAGGTGCAGGACCTGTGTCTTATAGCCCTGTTTTGGGGAGTTTGGGTCCAGCCAATTTATGTTTATGTCACCAAGAACAAGGTGATTACAACAGACAGCACATGAATGTGAGGGGTTCTGTCTGCTATCCCATTGCACTAGCTAGAGGGTACAGTCCCTGCTGCAGGACAGTACTTTGTGTTAAAAATGAAGGGGTTATGGGAAGCATATGAAGGGACAGAGATCTTCTCAATCACTGTCAAGTGGATAAGAAGGTTAGGGTACAGGGAGTAGAAGCTAATTTCAATTTAGGAAATGAAAGGAAAGTGATTTTATTTAATGCCTTTCTTGCAAATTGTATCCCAAAATGCTTTACAATCCCAGGGAAAGAGAAGAAAGAAAGAAAAATGTACCTGTTTCAGCACATAGTGACATTTATATGTATTTACTTATTTATAATAACTGGCCATCGATATTTTCCATAGGGATGGCCAGTTATTATTTGACATAATAAATGGCCAGTTATTGCAGCAAACACATGCTTGATCTTTTGTTTACACTGAGCGCAAGACGCATTCTCTCAGAAGCACGTCTGTTTTCACTTTGTCTGTTCCCTGTTATGGAGCTCTCTCACCTGCGTACTTATGTGAAAGACAATAACCTGCACAGTACAAAATAAAAGGAGTTTGTGAACTCTTTATTAAACAGGGTGCTTCACGTTCATGATCCCAGTCTGCTGACATCATGAAAAGGCAACATTTCTCACTAACTAAACCTCTCAACAGATGCAGCTTTACCCCATTCCTTCACTGCTTACAGAACCCTTCAGTACCTTGTGACTCCAATCCCCAAAGAAACCAAAAACGAGAGGAAAAAAATGACTTTTAAAACTACTGTTTTCAATAGTTTCATCAGTTCTATATTTAAAAAAATCAAAAGTTAAATTTAAATGTTATTTGCTTGCTGTTTTACAAAAAGAAATCTTGTTCTGCATTGTTGATACAACTGCTTCTTCCAATATGTTCCCTCACTACCTGATGGCAACCTATAGAAACATGGAAACATAGACTTTGACAGCAGATATAGACCGCTTGGCCCACCCAATCTACCCATTTCCCTACCTATTGGATAAACTTAAGATCCTAGTTTTACCAACAGCCTACTTCCTCCTAACTCACACTAGAATTGCCTTATGTCTGTACCATGCATTCTTAAATTCCCCCACTGTTTTTGACCCCATGACCTCCTCAGGAAGGCCATTCCATACGTCCACCACCCTCTCTGTGAAAAAATACTTCTTCACATTACCCCTGAGTCATCCCCCCTCTATCTTCAAATTGTGCCCCCTTGTTCTTGCACATCTCTTTTTCTAAAAGATGCTACCTTCCTGGACTTTGTTGAGTCCCTTAAATGGCAAAGTAACTTTGTTCTGTTTTAAAATAAATGTTATTTGACCACTTTCCTCAAGGGAAGGAGTTGAGAAAGATGTGTGTGAAATGGGGACTGAAGATCTTTATGAACAGATGTTGTGAAATACGTTGTGGGAGGGGGAGAAAAATTTGATGGTCAGTAATTATGTAAAATAAATCACGGGATGATGTAGTTACTTTAATTTAATACACACCTATGGTGTGTGATGCTTGATAAATCTCTCAAGCTTCACTCTCGGGGTTTATGTAGCATTACACACTGAGGGTGTGTATTAAATTCTCATAATGTACACCATCCCATGTATTATTCTGTATGTAATTTAAGGAACACAGTGATGGATCAGAAAGAGATGGCAGAGCTTAAATTACTTACTCAGTGTCCCAGGTCTCGGACACACAGTAAGCAAGTAATAGTTGTGCAATTCAAACCTGGTCTCCAATTTCTTATCTCTATACTCTAGCCACTAGGCGAGGATTTATATTTCCCTGCTGGAGTATATCCCAAGCATGCCAGCGTTACCTTTTATGTCATTCTATTGAACATGCCCTGTGCCATTTTGTGCATCCTGCTTCCCTCTAAACTCAATGGCCCAGATATTCAAAAGGGTTGCATATGGTGCAACAGTGTTGCACCATGCACAACCCACTGATGTGCCCCGGCACGATATTCTAAAGGGAAAAGTGTGCGGCACAAATCCCGATGCACCAGAGTGCATCAGTTATGTATGCAGGCACAGTAAGGGAGGGGCGTGCCCCTGCATACTCTGCACAGCCCTATATTCAGCCCGGGATGTGCAGAGCCATGCATGTGCAACCCCTACCTGCACCAGTACAAAGTTACGCCCCAAAAAAAAGGAATAACTGATGGCCACCCACAGGTGAGCTGCTGCATTGCAGGGCGCAACACGGCAGCTACCACTTGTGGGTGGCCACCCGAGTTCCGGCTGCACCTGGCGGCGCCCCCCCCATGCCCGATCATGGGCATTTGTAATAAAATAAAAGAATTCATCCAATATCCCTGGTGGTCTAGTGGACTGCTATCTGCCCGATCGCGGGCATCTGTAAAAAGGAAAGAATTCATCCTTCCAATATCCCTGGTGGTCCAGTGGACCACTATCTGCCTAATCATGGACATCTGTAAAGAGAAAAGAATTCATCCTTCCAATATCCCTGGTGATCCAGTGGACTGCTATCTGCCCGATCGCGGGCATCTGTAAAGAGACAAGACTTCATCCTTCCAATATTCCTGGTGGTCCAGTGAACCGCTAAAATAAGTTCAATATCCCTGGTGGTCAGTGGACGCTATCTGCTAATGGCGGGCATCTGTATAAAAAATAAATCCATAATATCCCTGGTGGTCTAGGGGTACCCCCTCCCCACCCGCACTAAGCCCACCGCCCCGGGTCAGCCGCTGGGGCAGCAGCACCCCCACCCGCCTTCTGCTGCCCCGCCTGCCAACTGACACTGTCGGGAAGCCACGCCCATTGGTCTACAGTGTGAGCCAATGGTCGTAGAAGCTTCCATACTGTACCACACATTCCAGATATGTGAATGAATCATATCTAGAATGTGTAGATGCGGTATAAACTGCATGCCCATTGGCTCATCCTGCGAACCAATGGGCATGCAGCCTACTGATGGTGTCAGTCAGTGGCGGCGGCGGGCAGGTAGGGTGCTGCCGCCCACCGCTGACCAGGGGGGCGGGCAGTGGGCTCAGTGTGCAGGTGGGGAGGGGGTACCCTAGACCACCAGGGATATTGGATTTATTTTTTATACAGATGCCCACGACTGGGCGGATAGTGTTCCACTGGACCACCAGGGATATTGAACTTATTTTTTTATACAGATGCCCGCGATTGGGTAGATAGTGGTCCACTGGACCACCAGGGAAATTGGAAGGACAAAGTATTTCTTTTTACAGATGCCCGCGATCGGCTGTAGGGTATCGGTCCTCGACGGCTGCTGCCTGGCAGGGTGCCAGGTGCAAGTCGTCGGGGATTGGCACACCTGCATGCAAATGGGGCCAAAATGACATGCAAATGGCCCCACGTGTGCCTTGCATACATTATGGACCCATTTGCATGTTAACTTTTGAATATCATGGTCGCTGTGCATGGCGCAATGGAACTTGCCCTAGCGCATCCCCATGCTCCACTCTGATCACTTGCGCTAGCGCAGTGCCACTGCGCCATGCACACTGGGGGTGGCCAGGGTGCGATATTCAACACTGCTGAGCCATGGTGCAGCCTGAATACTGCCTCAGTCCACACCCCTGCGCAGCCAAGTTGAGCTGCGCCCAAGCTTGTGCCACAGCCTGGCGCAGTTTGAATATCTGGGCCAATATGTATATTTCACCCACATTAATTAGAATGTACTGTATTTGTTCGCATCCCCCATTACAGAGGTATGCTACACTTCTTAATGCTGTGGCAGCTTCTGACACCAGAAACAGTTGCGTACTCAGCAACTACATTATCAGATCACTGATGCTTTTTGGTCATCATGGCCTTCCTCATTCTCTGGTGGGTTACCTGCCTATTTCTCAGTGTGCATCATTACTGGAAGCCCTGTCTAAAGAATTAGGCAGTTCCAATGGAAGGGTGTAGTCCATTAGGTAATCTGACTGCCCGTTAGGTTGTTATGTTTTTGGCGTGGTTGATAATACTTAGTACTGTGTGAAAAAAAATCTTCTGCTGGCAGAATTTGCGCGAAAGTCAGACATTCGCTTCTGCAAAAGTTCAGAAATAATTTTGTCAGTGTTTACAGAAATTCTGACTTAGAATGATGGGCAATTCATACATTCATTCCGCAGCTCAGTGAGTCACTAAACTGTGGAATGAAAGTACAAATTCTCCTGGACCCTCCCTGGTGTCTAGTGCCCCCCCCCCCCAATCCCCAAGTGCCCATATAGTACGTTTTCCTGCTCCCCATAGTGTTCTGATGCTAAACTTGTTCCTCACTGGATTTTTGTAATTCTGAGCCATAAAGGCATGTTTCCAGATGATACTGGCAGCCCATCTAATATAAAAGGATATATTATGGAATCCCGAAATTCGGTCTCCCGACCTACACTACACTGAGGTCAGGAGATCGAATTTCAGAATCCTATTGGGGACTTGTGTTATGCAGGTGGCTTTGCCACCACATCCCCCTAACTAATATAACCAACTCTGAGGGGGAGCAGTCCTCGGAGTTGGTAGTTAGGTTATGGGGGTGCAAAAGAAAGTTTGAAAAAAGTTCCCCTACCAGGAACAGACCCCCCCATCCCAGAAAGCTTGCTGGCTGAGCTGCAGGGGCATTAATGCTCCACACTATGAAGCAGCTCAGCCAGCTTGTCGCACTGCCACCCTCACAGGGTTACACCAGGCAGAACCATGTTCTGTGGGCATAACCTAGCATTTCGCCAGGTGAAATACTATTTCACCCAGTGAAAAGCAATTTCGCTGTCAGGAAACACTTTTGGGCATCCCTAATTTCGGGGTACCAAAGCTGGGTCTGCGGAGTGTCGGTACTCTCAGCTTTGGTATCCTGATAGGATATCATATAAAATGAGGAAACACAAAGATATGCTTAAGAGTTGGCCAGATCGGCAGTAGAAATTAGTCAATAAAAATGAGATGGTGGGTCTGACAGGGCATCGCATCTAAACATTATAGATGTTATCAAATCATCAAGCACTTTTCATATGAAAATGTCATTTTAATTCACTGATGAATTGTGGCTGTCCTGTAATGCCAACTATATGTGCATTCTGAGTTCAAATGCTCCTGTGTCCTGTCAGTACTGATGGTAAGTAGACAGAAAACCTGCTTGGGATTCATTGAATTAGAATAAAGGGAACCAACATTCTGTTTAAATTTAAATATCAAAAGTGAGAGTACTGCATTTTTGCAGTCACCCAGTACTGATTTGATCACCAACAGTATAACATTTCCACCCCCCACCATGGCAGGTTGTGCCCCACCACGCCACTAGACCACTCTCCATCCCTGAGCTGGCAACTGGCACAGCTTTCCACTCTCCCCCATAGCCAGCCACTGAATAAGCTGTCAATAAGTGCGTACTGTATAATATATAATATAAAAATCACTAATAAATACTTACAATATCACTGTCTAATACACTTTTGTTCAACATACTTTAAAAATCACACATCACATGCAACTCCATTAAATAATGTTAATTTTCATTTAAAATGTCATCATGTCACCCCTACACACTTACAGCTAGATACACCAATCAAATAATTTTCTAGAGTTTTCCTAAAAACATTTCTATTGCTGTCAATATCCAGATTCATGTGTAATAAATTATTAATCATTTTTGGGCCATAATTTTTTATAGCCAAATAATTATTGTGTAGCTAGCTCTACAAAAGAAGTGTTGTGGACAGTGTTGAAACATATTTTACATTTTAATGCATTTAAAGACTTGTTTTTTTTTTGTTCCCTACTATATATAAGAGCTGTCAGTGAGAGCATACTGTATACAGTATGTGCTTATTGACAGTACAGTCAGTGGCTGGCTGTGGTTGAGAGCAGAGGGCTGTGCTGATCACCTGCTTGGGGACGGCAGGGAGCGGGGTGGTGGGGCATTGCCTGCCATGGTGATGGGGGGGGGACATTATACTGTTGGTGATCAAGTCAGCACTGGGTGACCACAAAAAGCAATACTCTCCCTTTCAATATTTAAATTTAAATAACATGGCGGTTTCTTTTATTCTAATTCTATAAATCTCAAGCAGATTTTCTGTCAACTTGCCATCAGTAATGACAGGACACAGGAGCATTGGAGTGCAGAATGCATGGATAGTTGGCTTGCAAGACAGCTAAAATTCATCAGTGAATTAGAATGACATTTGCATATGAAAAGTGCCGAAACTCAGAATACCAACACCCAGAATCCCGAGCCTGACATCCCGACATTGCATTTGCCTGACAGATCGCCATCCTGACAGATGAAAGCCTGACTCCCGAACTTACACAACGCGGAGTTGATTATATTATTTTAGGGGGGAGCAGGGGGTGAACCCCCCCCCCGGTGACCAGGGTTGGAGGGACGGAACCCCCACCGCCCACTTATGAAAATGCCATAATTGCGGTGTCTGGCTTTCCACCATCGGGATGGCGATCCTTCCAGAAAATGCAATGGCAGGATGTTAGGCTCGGGTTCCTGGGTGTTGGGATTCCGAGTGTTGGCATTCCATAAGTAATCCCTGATTTCCACTGGTGAGCTGGCCAACTCTTTAGCATATCTTTGTAGTTCCTCATTTTTATTTTAGTAGGGCTGCTAGTATCAGCTGGAAATATGCCTTTATTGCTCAGAATTACAAAAATCCAGTGAGGAATGAGTTTAGTATCAGAAGACTATGGGGGAGCAGGAAAACTTACTATATGGGCACTCAAGGATGGGGGGTGGATCTAGTCACCAGGGAAATTTTATTCTATTATATACCGGTGATTCGGGATGGGGAGAACCACTGGACACCAGGTAGGGAAACATTTCTTTGGGTGCCACTGCCACTAGACATTTGGAAGATTTCTTAACTCGCCAAAGGCAGAAGTACAGAAACTTCTGTGAAAGTTGTGAAATTTCACAGAAGTTACACGAAAGTGGAATTCGCAAATTTTGCTCAGCTGTAATAATACTTGAGAACCCTCAGCACAGATGTGACATAGTATTGTGATACCAGAAAGGACTTGTGTTCTATTTTGTCCTACCCTCTTACTGCATGGCAGTGACTGTACCCAATTTGAGTACACTGCAGCAAATGCAATCATCCAATCATCCAACCTTAATAACTGAAATGTTACCACTAGTCAGGCAGTGTAAACCTCTGCCATTCTCTCTCAGGAATACATACTGTAGATACATTGCCGTGATGGCAGAAAAAGACTATTAGGCTATCCAGTCTGCCATGCAATTTTATTTATTTATGTATTTATTTATTTATTTATTCATTTGATAACCGGGTTGGTGTGCTGGTGCGAGGACCTTTTTCAGGCAAGGCCTGGGCCAGAGACTGGCTACAAGACAATGGTAAATACAGTGTGAAATGAACAGCAGTGAAATCATACATGTACAATCAAGAATCATGTGCAAGTCGGGCATAATATACAGAGGTGGGATAATAATAATAATACAGGCACACAGTGCCAGATACAACAAACAGGTACTGTAGTCATAAATAAAGTTACATATAGGACACATATCTACAGATCTAGGTAACAACATCCTCCAATAACTAAACAAAGCCTGGTGGCAACATCCTCAATCAAGCAGATCAAGAAACACCAGCAGAGCCAGCAGTATCAGGTAATACACAGAGTCCGAAACAAATGAGTTAAACAGGTATAAACCCAGCTGACATCAAGCTAAGAGAAAGGCGACCAAGAGATAGTTACAGAGCGGGAGATGAAGGGCAACTTGCGGGAAGGGGGATTGCAAAGGAGGCACAGTATTTTTAAGGCCTGAGGACAGATGCAGGTTGAGGAAGACAGGAAATGGCTTCTTAATAGGGTATATAGGTTTACGAGTGGGTTGGAGGAGCGCAGTGCAGGGGGGATGTCATTCCATAATGAGGGTCCAGCAGGGGAGAAGGCTCTGTGGCCCATCCTGGTAGTTATGGCTGGCTGGACGAGTTGGAGGTGGGATGACTGGTGAAGATTTAGCTGTAGGTTTTGGGCTCAATAATAAGAGATAGAGGGGAGTAGGACGAGCTGTGTAATGCATCCCCAACTGGCCTGGCCAGCAGGTAGGAGCATCAGGATTTAGGGGGGCCAGTTAAGGGACTGGTACAGAGAGCAGTGGTGAGTAGACAGAGGGGCACTAAGGGCAAAGCGGCATATCAATCAATCAATCAATCAGTCAATCAATCAAACAATCAATCAATCTTTCCCAATGTTGTCCAAGTAAGGGACGGGTCCAGGATTACCCCCAGATACCTTAGAGTGGGGACAGTGTAGAGTGGAGATCCATCAGGGGACTGGACAGTAAGCTGGCAGCCAGAGTGCTCACGGGCGGAGAGTTTTGGTTTGTAGTCGAATAGCATAGCCTTCATTTTGGAAGCACTGATCAATAGTTTATTTGAGGAGAACCAATGATGGGCCTTACAGAAATCAACAGTGAGGGTGGAGGACAGCGCATTAATTTATGAAATGTCTAGGAGGCCTACACCATATTGGACAAGCACTTCCCCCTCTGCTATCCCTTCATTCTACTCCTGCCCTAAACCTTTCCCACCCAGCTGAACTCGTTAATTGTCCTCTGGACTTGACAAGGTTGGAGGAATGGTCAGAACGACTTGGCAAGGTTGGAGGAATGGTCAGAAGTATGGCAGCTAGGATTCAATGCAAAGAAGTGCAAAATAATGCACCTGGGAAACAAGAACCCAAGGGAAGATTACACAATGGGGGGGGGGAGGTAGTAACAACAACAAAAAGGAAAGGGACCGGGTAATCATATCAGATGACCTTAAGGTTAGGAAGCAATGTGAGAAGGCAGTAGGGAGGGCTGGGGGTATACTGGGATGCATAGGGAGAGGCATCACCAGCAGAAAACAGGAAGTTGTTATCCCTCTGTACAGACAGTTGGTGAGACCCCATCTGGAGTACTGCGTCCAGTTCTGGAGACCCCATCTCTGCAAGGACATAGACAGAATAGAGGCAGTCCAGAGGAGGGCAACTAAAATGGTGTAGGGTCTGCAAGAAAAGCCGTACAAGGATAGACTAAAGGAGCTTAATATGTATACCCTTGAGGAAAGAAGGGAGAGGGGGGACATGATAGAAACTTTTAAGTACCTCAGTGGAATCAACAAAGTCCAAGAGGGTAGCATCTTTCAGAAAAAGAGACATGCAAGAACAAGGGGACACGATTTAAAGATGGGGCGGTTCAGGGGCAATGTGAGGAAGTATTATTTCACAGAGAGGTAGTGGATGCATGGAACAGCCTTCCTGAGGAGGTTGTGGGGTCTAAAACTGTGGGAGAATTCAAGAATGCATGACACAGACATAAGGCAATTCTTGTGGGGGGTAGGAAGAAATAGGCTGTTGGTTAACTAGGCTCTACGGCCTATCCTGTAGGTAGGGAAATGGGCAGACTAGGTGGGCCAAGCGGTCCTTATCTGCCGTCAAAGTCTATGTTTCTATGTTTCTCTCATACACCATTCCATTGGGCAAACTATCCCACCGCTCCACCACCCTCTCTGGAAGGGAAAGGGTTAGGTTTTGAATCTGTCTAATCTTGTTTTGAAAGTCTGAACAGTACTAGTTTTCACAGCATCAATGGGTAGGCTATTCCATATGTGAACATCTCTCTGTGTGAAGAAATGCTTTCTAATGTTTGCCCTTATTCTGCCCTACCCCTCTCAGTTTGATGGCATGCTGTCTAGTTCTATTTACATTCACCAGCTTTGACATCTACCTGTACTCCACCCTGTCTGTCTCCCTTTAGTACTGTATTTGGAAAACTGTAATCACATCCTCGCTAGCCTCCTTTTTTCTTAGCTAAGCAATTTGAATATACCCGATCTCTCCTCATAGTTCTTGCTCCAAAAGCCACTAATTAGCTTGCTGGCCCTGTGCTATTTTGTAGTTATAACAAGAGACCCCTGGATGTGCCTAATTGTGGGATAATGGCACTTCTTAAATGTGTAAGGCAATCTATGTTGCTTTGTGCTTCCCTCTGTTCCACAGGTGTACCATTATTCCACAATAACGCACAACCTAAAGTACCTTATTGTTTAAATAGACAGAGTGCTCCAGGTGTGGTAAAACCCATGTCAGCAGGCATAGAGCAGGGATAGACAATGCAATGCAATCCGTTATGATGCACTTCGTTCCAGCAGTAAAAATCACTCTTTCACACAACAGTCCCATGCTTTCTTCGTGGATCTGGACTGATGAATACTGCTGTGATCATGGTCAGGTGGGGATCAACTAATTCCATGCCTTGGTGCATTTATCACCCAGTGTTTCTGCTGTTGGGGGTGCTGTTTTTTTTTTTCATTTTATTGTTTTATTTGTTTTTTGTTAACTGGGCAAGTACATTAGACAAATAAGGGCTCCATATTCAAAGGTAAATGTCAGTGCAAACGTGCTTAGTGAAGGCACTAACCTGGGTTTGCACCGGTGATCCAGACAGGGCCATATTTGGAGGCTTCTGGAGCGCTGCCGAAATCTGGCAGCACCAAGGTGCTACCTATACTGCTGCACCTATGCAAATGAGGAGTCCCTCATATATGCCAGTGAAGCAGTATATTTAAAGGTTTGTGGCAGCAGTAAACAGCCTCCAGAGCAGTGCTGGTTACCGCTGCTGAAAACCACATCTTATGCTTGTGCTAAGCTTGCACCTCCAAAGGAAGGGCAGCTGTACTGCTGCTGCCCATCCCTGTGCCAAGCTGTCCCCACTGCTGATCACCCATCCTCTCCATTACAGTTATAACCTTGATGATGTAATGGTTCCCCCAACCCCTGATCACCTGTTCTATCTGTTTTAGCTATAATCCTGGTGGTATAGTTGTTAGTCCACCCTGATCACCCATCCTGTCCTTTGCAGTTAAAACTTTGGTTGTGTAGTGGGGACCACTACATCAGCAGGGTACCCCTACACCACCAGGGTTGCAACTGTAATAGACAAGATGGGTGATCAGTGGGTGGAGGGACCACTACACCACCAGGGTTATAACTGAAGCTGACAGGATGGATGATCAGTGGTGGGGGACCACTAACCCACCTGGGCTGTGTTCTGCTGCATCGGTGCTAAGGGTCCTCTGTGCCAAAAGCAAATGAGCACATAATGATTATGCAGATGGCCCCTTAGCACCATGCATCCCTGATGAGCTTATTTGCATGCTGGGGTGAATATGGCCCACAGGAGACCTGGCAGTATCCTGTTTTTGGTAGCACTATCTTCTGTGGGTCATATGCAACTTTGGTGCATGTCAGCGCAGTGCAGATCCGCTTAGCTCTGCACTGACATGGCCCAATAATCAATCAGTTACTGCCACTCCATCTTCAAGTGCTAACCATTTGACTATTGCTCAGAGTTGGTGATGGTCCATCACAAGTGCAGCACAAATAGCTGTACTGTATTTGTGCCTGGCTCTGAATATGGGGGCCTAAAAGCTTATTTGCAGGTATGATCTGTAGCATCCAGGTGTCCTGTTGAGGGAATTGTGAGGATTTGGGCTGTGTGGAATACAAATTTCCACCATCAGAATTAGTGCAGAATGTCAATTCTGCAACTGAATCACTTTTTGGAGTTTCTTTTTAAACACTGCAGAAATCCGAAAAGCATTTCTGTTAAAACCATGGAATAATTTTCTGGGAATCATGGAAACTGTGGAATTTATGTAAACTGTGGATTCTGTAAATCACGTGAACCATACAGCTGATGTAAACTGCAGATTAGTAATCTGCAAAAACATTTCCCATGAAGATTTTTGGAATTCAGTCATGCAATGAATTCTGTGGAATTTTCTGAAACTCCACCAAATTCCATTCCATTGAAATGTGAACATTCTGCTCAGCCCTAGCTGTAAATTGCTGGGCCCTCTGTTGGAACTGCTGATATATCAGTCAGCTGTAACCAACACCAAGCTTTCGCCAGGCCAGTTTTTGTAAACTTTGCTTCTAGCTAGTGCTTTAATAAAGTCTGCTACCTTTGGAGTATTTTAAATAAGTGTATAGTATGTCCTATTCCGGATCCAAGATGGGTGTTCTACAAAATTTTTGTCGAGTGCCCCGACAGTGAAACTGGCAGGTCAACCGCATTTTGTAGTCAGTTGCCTGTTTCCACTGGCACTAAGTGTTTTCTTGGGGGGCTTTGCCCCCAACCCCCCCATGCAGTGGGCTGCGTTCCCCACACTCCCCCACTTAGGATTATCAACTCCAAGTTGAAGCTGATTTGGGGGGATGCAGGACCCCCGACAGACAATGGCAGGTTCTAGCAGGTTCCCTACAGCGACGTTGTGCTGTGGTCGCTGTAGGGGACCTCGCTGTCGGGTGGGATTACCCCCTATTCCTCTGTACTAGAAATGCTGCTGCAGGAAGCTGTGTGGAATTTTCAAATTCAACTTCCACCACAAGTCTGCAGATCTCTAGAAATTCCACCTCACTCCTTGGAATTGTATGGGAAGCAGAATTCTGTGAATATGAAAGTGGATTTTTTTTTTAACTGAAGATTACTAACCATGGTTTATAAAAATCTCAGAAAAGTATCCCAAAGAATAAGTAAACCACAGATTTATTTTCTGAAAACCATTGAATAATATTATGTGGATTAAGAAATCCATGGATTGGGGGCTATGCATCAATGGCCACAGGGTACACACATGAGGCACGTACAAAGCCCACTTAGCTTTGCAACTGCCGACAGGTGTGCAGTGGCCATCATTCATGATTACTGGCCACTGCAGGGTGCCTTCCTGCACCCGTGCCAACCTCTCATGCTGCTGCACTGAAAAAGGATAGGTAGACACAGGCAGGCATCCAATCAGATGCCCATCCTGGTCCTGTAGTGGATCCCCTACTCTGCAAGTAGCAGAAGTGTGTGGGATGGCATGGGTCCTGAACTTAAAAATCATCAGGGGGTGTCTGAATGTCCCCCAGCCATCCCTGCCTAATCAGATGGCTGGGACAGCATGGTTGAGGGGTCCTGGTTGTCCCATGGCTGACAGGGGTACTCTGTGGGGGGAGTGCAATAGACACAGCGGGGTTCCTGCTACCATATTTTACACCATTCTTGCCCAACACTCTGTACCTTTGTGAATGGTGTGGGATATAGGCACATCTCCTGACACTCTGGACTGTCTGAGCAAATACCTGCACAACTGACCAGGGGATTGAGTGCAGAAGGGGTACCCACCCATTCTGTAAATGCCATTGGGGTCCATGGGACCCCCAATGTATAGCTTGCAATTGTAGGGCTGCCTATGCACCGTGGATTTTCAGTGCCTTGGCAAGTACTTTTTTCATGCATAGCCCCCAATATTATTCTGCAGTTTACATAAAAATGCTTTTGATATTCCATGCAATTAAAAATAATGTCGGAAAAGCATTTCACAAGCAAACTGCCATTCTGCATGAATTTGACTGGCAGAATTTCACATTCTGCACAGCTCTGTTGCTGGATACTTAATTCTGTACCAAATATCAAGTAACACAGGGCATATCTAATGCTAACAAAAGTCTTACTGCATAGGGGAAACATTTTGTAATATTGTGATCAGCCAAAGGGCCATTCTGTAGCTCTTCTCTGTCCTCTGCTTGCCCTATATATGCTTCAGCTTCCATAATTTTGAAGGAAATGTTATAAAATTGTCCTTACAGGCCTGCCACTGAGTTAGATAAAGTGGAAACTTCTGCAAGAACTTGTTGCAACATACTGCACCAGCTATCTCCTGCACATCATCAGAAGCAGTGGAAGAGATGCTTGTTCCATCTTGGAACTCAATCCAGGTTTCATGATTTCATGGACAGTCTGTTTTGCTCCTTTTTCTAGCCAGGCTTGATATTGAAAAATGATAGTGCCCAGCAGGTGCAGGAGAAGTTCCCCTACTTGAACTGGGGTGGATTACCTGGGTCAAAGTGGATGAAGAGGATTATTCTGGATTTCAGGTAAGGCTGACCTCTGCAACATTTTCTCTTAACATTAAACTAGTTGTCATTATCTCCCCCTCTTTCTCTTTATAATCTGTTCTTTAGCCTGGATATAGTTACCTCTCTAAACCTAGTGATTGTTGTGTGTGTGTGTGTGTGTGTGGGGGGGGGTACATTGATAAACACTGTCAGAAAAACAGTAACACTTCTGCAAGGGGGAACTACAGATCTGCAGCACAAAGAGGCAGCTCACAAGTATGAGGTGTGGTGCACAGAGCAAGCACAGCAACAAAGTCACTACTCACAGAGCTCGGCACGTGCCACACCAATACAGATGAGAATTCCATGCTGTCTCAGGATTCAAAGACAGTTCTTTATTTACAAAAATCTAAAAGCAGCAGCAGTACTCAGGAACACCCCAGCTGATATAAAGTTTCATGCTTAGCTTGTGTTTGCTCAAGGATGTAGCTGCTGAACCTCAGTAATTAAGGTAGAAGAGGGGTAAAGCTGAGTGACATGTAAATTTGATTCTGTAGGGGAGGGGAGAATGCATCCAAGTTTCTACATTTTGTTCAACTGTTGGATGGGCTCCAAGTTGGTGAGACAGTAATCTGAGAAACAATTCTGAGTGTTTTCAGTCATTACAGCCAAGGTTTCCCATTAATTATTGCTCACAGTTAAGAAGCGTAAAATATGGCAAAAGGGTTTCCCTTCTGTTTTATAGTTTGCTTGATCAGGTTATATTCTTTCCGCTTGTGGAACATGCCTGCTCTTGCTAAATGTCAAAAATAATCAGTATTTCATGAGTTTGACAGAAAACAATTCCCATTTCTTTGGCGTAACAGAGTAACACTCCTTATATTTTTGAACCACAGGAATTTCATGATCTCAGCAATTGGTCATGGTCCTGGGCTAGGTTTGGGTCCTAAAATTCAGTGAGCTCTCTCTTATTCTAACAAACTCTAGAGCAAATCTTGAAAACAATAACTGGTTCTTTACTGTCACATTGTTTGGGCAAGCCTGTGAGCCACATGTTAAAGCAACATGTCTAGTTATCCATCTTTTGCATTTTATTTTTCCTAGGTTGGTCATGTCTCCAGTTTGCTGTGCTGTTAAATTGTTTGCTTCTTTCTTTGTTTGTTTGTTTATTTAGGGCTTGATTCACTACAAAGGCCAGCACATGTGTGTATCACATGTTGTCAGACCACACAGCCCTGTACAGTGATGTCATGTAGCATGCCTTGTGCAATAGCAGCAAACACTATGCCTGGCTGCCCCCCAAACCCCTGCAAAGCATCTCGGGGGGGCAGGGAAAACTAGGGAATGGGAGCCATGCCATGCACTGTTTCAAAACAGAAGTTCAGTCAGGCCACATAATCAATACTGTGCAGTGGACTTGCAGGGGATCATCAGATGCAACAGTCTGTGAAGAGCACTGTCATATCCATTTGGGGATTTCACAATATTTAAAAATTGAAAGGTTAATGGATCATTAGTTCCACGATGCCAGCCCTCCATGGCAAGGAAGAGAGCTACAGATAGGCATCCATTTATTTGGTGGGGGGATACTGCCAGCCCCAATAAACATCACACTTGAGTGTCTCAGTCTGATCTAAGGCCAAATCCAGCTATCATAACTTCAGCACCCCTCAGCTACCCAATGCCAAATGCAAGTGGTTTTAAACATTGCATAAATCATTGTTCATATACAGCAAACTCTCAGAATGGCCAGGATCAAGTGGAAGGCTGGGGAATGAGACCACTAGTAGAGTTGCATGCAAGCCATGTGGACCTCTATGTCCCCCTACTACACAGCACTGAGACATAAACAAGGCTATGCATAAATGTGGTGAATAGGCTCAAACAATGGTTCCCTTAGTAAGGATATTTAAACTTCATAACTCCTTGGCACACAAGTATTGTAGTAAATTTTCAAGGAGGCTCTATGGCCATAGAAGTTTACAAATATATACATATAACACATAAAAGTAATAATAATTAAACATTTAGCATAGGTCACACCACACTGGGGCAGCACTGAATATATACACTGAATATGGATAATAAATTGCATTCATATAATTGTTGTCCGTGAATAATGTTGCTCCTGTATACAAGGAATAACACATTACAAGGAGTATGTTATGTTGTACTAACTATATCATGGGTAGGCTGAATGACATGAGGTGTAACCAAGGACCCTCAACAAACCCAGGAAGTGCGGTTATAGTGCATCATAGTCCCTACAGTGTGTTATTCCATTTAGTATCTGTACATTACATTTATACAATAATATGCATAAAAGCTCAAATGTGATATATAGTATGTACTGCTATATTTCTTTTCGAAGTGCAGTCTGCAAAACTTGGTCAGTCAGAACGCTTTTTGTAATAAATTGCCTTAATTGGAAAAGTTGCTGAATTTCTCAGTTTACTGGATCTGGTAGCATGGTTGTGGACATTGTACACCTTGTTAGATGTGTTATTTACAGTAACAACAGAGGAAGAAGTGATTTGTACAGGAGACTAGAAAAGAGAACTTGGTGTGTGTATTCCTAAGTAACCAGTTCAGATCCCCTAACATTTGATGCACTGGTCTGTTACAATCCTTATCTAAGGTAACTCCAGATACCCTGTTCTGAAAATATTCTAATTCCCTTTAGGTCTGCTGGTCTTATGTCTTGGAGAAAGTATCTATTCCCAACAATCTCTGGAGCTCATTTAGGAAAACAGTAACTAATTCCTTACCTTCACATTTTGGGGAAGCCTGTGAGCCACACATTTTAGCAGTATACACACTTTTCCATCTTGTGCATTTTGTTTTTCCTTGGTTGGCCTTGTCCCCAATTTGCTGTGCTGTTAAATAGTTTGTTTATGTATGGCTTGATTTACTTATCTGGGCCAGTATATGTGTGAATCACATGTTGTCAGCCCACACAGATCTGCACAGTGATGCCATACAGTTTGCCTTTTACACTGGCAGTATGCACTATGCCTGGCTGCCCCCCAAACCACTGCAAAGCACTTCAAAAGATGCAGGGAAACCAGGGAGCAGGAGAAATCCCAAGCTTGCAGTTCTATATGGAAGCCCAGTAAGAAAACATAGTAGGTACCCTGCACTGCACCAGCAGAGGATCATGGGATTCAGTAGTCTGTTAAAGGGACCGCAATATCCCTTTAGAGATATCAAGATTTTATTTAAAAATTGAAAGGTCACTGGATCACTAGTCCCATGCCCAAACCCTTGATAGCAAGGAAGAGGGCTGGGGACAGGCTACCACTATTTATTAACCAAACAACATTAAGGGGCACAGTGACTTAAGTCTGGATCCCCATATCATAACATCAGCACCCCCCTCAGCTGCAAAACACCAGATGCAAATGGTTTTAAACACTGCACAAACTGTGTCCACCACACCAAGATGGGAGCAGTAGTGGATGACGTAGGGCATGGCAGGGGTTGCAAGATGACCTGATAAAATTAGAGGCCTGGTCGGACACTTGGTAGCTGGGGTTCAATGCCAAGAAATGTAAAGTGGTACATTTCAGTGTAAAAAACCTAAGCAGGAGCTACAAGTGGGGGGGGGGATTCAACTAGCCAAGATGGAGGAGGAGGAGAAGGATCTGGGGGTGATCTTAAAGGGAGCAATGAACAACTCAGCACAGTGTAGAACAGCAGCTGCAAAGGCCAACAGGATGCTGAGTTGTATTGCCAGAGGCATTTCCTCCAGGAGATTATCATGCCACTATATAGACCACACCTACAGTACTGTGTGCAGTTCTGGTGACTGTATCTGAAGAAGAACATTAGGTTACTGGAGGTGGTGCAGTGCAGGGCAACAAAAATGATACAGAGTCTAGGGACTTACCATACGAGAGCAGGCTGAGGGAGTTGAAAGATACTACCTGGAGGAAAGGAGGGATAGGAGGGAAATGATTGAAACCAACAAGTACATGAAGGGAATAAATAAGAAGGGCATGGAAGGGCTTTTCAAATTAAGGAGGGGGAAGGACACTCGTGAGCATGATCTGAGATTGGAAGGGGGAAGTTCAGGAGGGAAATGAGGAGATACTTTTTTACAGAGAGGGTGGTGTCTGGGTGGAACACATTGCCAAAGGAAGTGGTATCCTGTAGAACAGTGGGCTACTTCAAAATGGGATGGGATAGGGTAAGGGAGAGGATCACTGGAGGAGGGACGGGAGGGAGGGGCCACTGCAGTATAAGGGCTGCTAGCTGCACAATTGAGCAGACTTGATAGAACATAAGGCCTTTATCTGCTGGTAATTTCATATGTTTGTATGTTCATATGCCCATGACATTCACACAATGCTCCCAAATCTAGTTGTCCATGAAGTTCTTTAGAATAATCAGGATTAAGTGGAATGGTGGTGAGCAAGGTCACTGGTGGAGTTTCATGCCAACCATGTGGACGTCTCCCCCCAACTACATGGCACTAAGATGTAAATAAGGCTATGCAATGCATATATGTGGCTAGCAGACTTTATAGATAGAGTGTTTCTGTACAGTAGAAAATACCACACCTGGAAATGATAATGATAGTGTTCGATAGGGTCCACATACTAAATCACAACAACAAGGTATCATTACCCACATGGTGCACCACTTCAAAGAATGAACTTACACTCATATTAGCGTAACACATTCTCTTCATTCATGTGCAAGAAAACACACAGCAGCAAATTTTTAAGACCAGGCAGTGGCCTTGCAAGTCAAGCAGAACAGTGAGGTAGTATGGATCCCCTCTTGATGCATTTCACAAACATCTGCTTCCTCAAAGGATGCTGGATCAATCCTTTCCCAGACCTCCTGTCTGGGTTCTCTTAAAGTTCAGTAGCTGTAATTTAATAAAATGATACAACCAATAGTGAATGTGATTAAAACATCTTAATGTTAGGCCAGTCTGATGGCACTGAGGGTTGAGGCGCTGGTCGCCTTTCCTCATGCTACGCTGGAAACCCATATTCAGGAATGAGCACGGGCCACAGGGGGTCAGCAGGGGAGGAGAGGGATCGAGCGTCCATAGGACTGCTCTCCTTCTTCGGGAAGGGGGGACACCAGCACTCAGTGCATGACTGGTCCCTAGTGGAGGGTAGGGGCTGGCTCATCAAGGCTACAGAAGGGGGAGATGAGGCAGATGCTCAGAGGAGCATGTACGGAAGCATGCATGCTTGCTCCTTGCAGCATCATTGCACACCTCGGCTCAGGGACCAAGCAAAAAATAGGAGGAAAAAGGGGTACTGGCATGAAATAATGAATGTCGATCCCCAGAGGTGCTGCCCCTGCGATGGGCAGTAACCTTCCAGCACTGGATCCAGAGTTAGGCTGGTTGAGGGATCCCTGCCAACCCACCATGGGGGGGCAAGTCATGGGGCAGCTGGAAAGGTAGGCTGTGAGTTGGGGACAGGGCTGCGGGATCTGACAAAGATGTAACGCTGCCAGGAACCAGGAGAATAAAACCAATTAACTGCCAAAAAAAATCTTAATGTTTTGCCTAGAGTGGTTCTGGAGGATAGGAGAACAGCAAATTTGGTCCTGCTGCACAATGAAGGGGATACAGAGGATCTGAGGGCTTGGTGACCTACACAGAAAGCAGTGACCTCCAGGACAGTAAACAATGAGTCCATGGTAGTGTCTTATCAGATCAACCGAATAGTATTCTTAAGATGGGTTATGAGGGCTGTAGTTATGGATGAGGCATTTAGTTTACTCTACGTCTACTTCAGCAAGGCATTTGACTCAGTGACACAGAGGAGACTGCTCATAAAAACAGAAGACTTGAGACTAGGAAAGGAGCTAGTAAGGTGTGTGGAAAACTGATGGGGGAGGCAGCAGAGGGTGGTGGTAAGCAGGGCAAATTGGGGAATGTAGGGATCCTGAGCAGGGGGCTGCATGGGTCAATCTCTGTCCTTTTCATTATGTATATCAGTGACATAGGGGAAGGTATATGGGTCAAAATTAGTCTTTCTGCAGATGACACAGAGCTCTGCGGCAGGGTGAACAGCAAAAAGGAGGTGAGGGAGTTGCAAAAAGACCTGGGAAGATTAGAGAGATAGTCTAAAGCGTGACAGTTGAGATTTAATGCCAAGAACCTGAAAAGATTAAAGAGATGGGGCCCGATTCTCAAAAGGTTACATTTGACATAACTTGACTTGTGCCCCCAAAAATGGTGCAAGTAGTAAGTTACGCAAGCAGTTGCAACATTTGGTATTCTGCAAAGCAGCCTGTGACATGCATCATGCTACTTGCGCCAAAGTGGACTTATGCCACCAGATACACCATAAACCCCCTGCAACATGGTGCTAGGGAGTTTACATCAACTGTTGTGCCCTATTCTGGAAGGACAGCAACAAAGTCCCCAGTGGCGCTATAGAAGACCCGCCCGGTGGACTTCCATCAATGAACTGTTATACCAGTAAATAGCTGGTGTAACTTGCATCCACTGGGGGGGTGCCAACTTCCCTGAACTGCCAATATGTGCCATCTCCCCAGCCACAATCCTGCTCCACATGACAGCCCTGCAGGGCCGGGGAACCCCCCAACTGTAAAAGCCCCCCTGCCCCAGTTCCCCATCAGTGTATACAATGGGCTATGGGGCACCCAGTCTCTGATCCCCAAATGCTGAATATAGATGCCCTACAGGGCTAGCACCCCCTTCCATGCCTGTTTCCCCATATGTAGTACTGGCCACATAGGGCTAGAGCCCCCACACACCAAACCCCAGACTTGCAATATGCGCAATAAAGTAATTACATAGCCCCCGAATTCCCTGGTAGTCTAGTGGCCCTCCCAGCCCCCGCCCACAGTGCCAGCCCACCCCACACCCCCTCCCTGACCCATAGCCAAATGGAGACTGGCACAGTCCACCTCTCACCACCACGGCCAGCAATGATGTTATCTGCGGAACTACTACACCATGAAAACAAAAAAGCCAGACTGCTTGCCTAATTCATGAAATTATAAAGTGGCCAAAATAGCATGCATGGTTTATAGTAAAGATATATTTATTATTAAAGTAGAACTAGCAGCACTCATCATCACACCAGGCTGCCAACATTTCACACCACAATTAACACTTTCTCAAGGCCTCGAGAAAGCATTTGCTTTGGTGTGAAACATTGGCATTATCTTTTAACAAAGTTATGTAATGGTAAAATTCTTCCATGCTGTTTTAGAATTTCTTGTCAGACATCTCTCAAACCTCCTTTTGCTTTTCTTAATTTTGAATTTTCATTTGTTAACCATAACCTTATATTTAATTGTATTTGTTTTTTTTTTTTTTGGGGGGGGGTTTCCAGACATATCAAAGTCACTTCAGTAGACTTTCAGATCTCTACCAATACCTGCAGGCAAGTGGTGCTGAGATACCAAAGAGATATGTCACATCATTACCCCACTCACCCTTCCTACACCTACACTATTAGTTCTACCTAACTCATCTATCCCTCCCCTTTATATTCTAAATTGGGCTGCATATAGGGTTAAGAAGACAAAACCTGTACAGTATATTACTATTTAAAAATTTAACTTATGCATAACTTACTAAATTCCAATAAACACTCAGATGAGTCTAATTGGGAACTTGCTTACATTTGATTTGTTTGCAATAACTGCATTATAGGTTCCCAGATCCTACTAAATTGTGTCTCCTGTCCCTTATTGCAATAATGAATAACTTCCAAATTCATACAATCTAAGATCAGATTTTTCCATAACTCATAAGTTGGGGATCTACAGTTTTCCAATTCCTAGCAATACACCTTCTAGCATTCAATAGTACAATATGTAATGTCTTCCATAAATAACCAGAAGGCAATTCTTGTAGTGAACTTCTACTTAACATACAAAGTTCCAACTCCCTCTGGATATTTATATCCAGTATGTTATTAAGTGTTTGGAAAATCTTATCGCAAAAATGGACAATTTTTGGGACAGGAGGCTATCACATGTTACAGGGTCCCTACTTCCCCACAACCCCTGTTACACAAAGGGGAAACTTCTGAATTAAATTTATTCAAAACATATGGGGTGTAATATAATCTATGAAAAATATTAAACTGAATCTGATTAAGTTGATTATTAATAATTGTTGAAATTCCTGATATAAGTCTCCCATTTTTTAGAAGTAATGGATATACTGAGTTCTGTTTCCCATTTATGTTTTAATACTTGAATAGGGATTAAGCTTTTATCTAATAACATTTTATAAGCTTTAGAAATAAATTTACTTTTGTCATTTGTTAAACAATATTGCAATTGTGTCTCAGGGGGTGGGTTTAACTCAGTTCCAAATTCTTTAATGTAAAAGGACCTTATCTGCAAATAAATAAAAAATTCATGTACCAAAACATGATATTTTTCATGTACTGTAACTGGACAAATGAAACAAATTGTCCATCTGAACCATACATATCTTTAAGACATGTAATACCCCTCAACATCCAGTTTTGATATATCTAGGACCTAGAGGGTTCATGCCAGGCATTATTATAAATGGTAGTCTCAAGATTAATCCTCAAATTTTCTTTCGAAAGCCTATGGAACTCCAGCCATACTTCTATATTATGTTTAAGGGAGACATTAGAAATTTTGGTTAATTCTGCTTTCTTGATTTTGGAGAAAAGTGTCTGATTCAGACTAACAAATTCACTAACAATATTTTCATATAATACCCACCATGCTGGATCATTTTTATAAAACTCACCCACTTGACAAGCCCGACAGGCTAAATAATATTTTTTTAAAGTCTGGCAATTGCAGGCCACCATTTACTTTTATAGTTTTCAGTTTTTCCAAACTAATCTTTGGCTTTTTGTTTCTCCAAAGAATTTCTTTAATATTTTTTTCCAATTTAAGAAACCAAACATTCTCTAATCTTATAGGTAAAGCTTGAAACAGATAAAGAGGTTTGGGTAGAATACAAATTTTTACTGTCTGCACTCTACCCCAAAGAGTCAACAGGAGATCCATCCAAGAATCCAAACTATTTTTCAGGGTGGACAACCCCGGGACATAATTAGAATCAAGTAACTTATTTATATCTCGGGTCAAAAAAATGCCCAAATATTTCAGTTTTTCTCTTTTAACTTTAAATGGATAAAGATTTAAATTCTGAGGGACTTTATTTAAATGAATGGGGAACACAATGGATTTGTCCCAATTTATTTTAAACCCCAAGATTTTCCCAAAAAGCTTAATAATTTCCATAATCTGTCCTAAATTACTATCAGGGTTGGTAATATATAA
The DNA here is from genome assembly GCA_016271365.2 of Neoceratodus forsteri. NCBI lineage: Eukaryota > Metazoa > Chordata > Ceratodontiformes > Ceratodontidae > Neoceratodus > Neoceratodus forsteri. Next base: position 1,393,378,414 of record CM028129.1, on the reverse strand, counting down.
CAAAAGGTCATCTGCATACAAGGACATTTTAAAATATTCTTTAGTATTAGAAAGACCCCCTTAATAGGGGTAATTTCCTTATAGAATTTGCCAAAGGCTCAATAGCCACCGCAAAAAGCAGCGGTGACAGTGGGCATCCTTGCCTTGTTCCTCTAAACAGAGTAAATTTGGGGGAGATCTCTTGATTAGTAATTATTTGAGCTGTTGGGAATGCAAAAAGTATCTTAATCCATTTGATAAAATGGGCGCCCACATTAGCTTCTTCCAAAATCTTAAATAAGTATTTTCATTCTACCCTGTTGAAGGCCTTCTCTGCATCTAGTGATAAAATCACTGCATCTTCAGCGTAATCTTCACTAATAGGATTAATTAAGGTATTAAGTGCATTTCTAATGTTATTGTGGCCAGATCTACCCTTTAGGAAGCCAGTTTGATCTTTGTGTATAAGTTTTCCAATAATGTTTTCCAATCTCCTAGCCAAAATTTTAGCTAGTGCTTTATTATCCAAATTCAATAAAGAAATTGGATGATATGATCCTGGACAAAGTGGATTTTTACCTTCCTTAGGAAGTAACACAATCACAGCTTCCAAAAAAGATAGTGGACTAGAACTGCTGGAGGCGAAAGAATTGAAAAGATTAACCAAAACAAGTGTAATCTGAGCTATACAAATTTTATAAATCTCAATAGGGAGTCCATCCAGACCCGGTGCTTTACCATTACTTTGATAATGAATTGCCTCTCCCACTTCTTCTGTGATTTCTGCACTAAGTCTTAACTGTTCTTCTTGATTTATCTCTGAAATTTCAAACTTCTGAAAAGTTTTAAGATTCATAACTGGCACCTCTGAGGTGTATAGCTGTTGATGAAAGTTTTTAAATACCTCATTAATTTCTATGGGGTCAGTAGTTTTTCCTCCAGTAATCTCCAACTCTCTTATGGCTCTACTAGCTTTCTCTTTTTTTAAGAGATATGCCAGAATTTTTCACCACTTATTAGCTTGAGCATAATATTTCAATTTAGTCTTCATTATAATTCTTTCTGCTTTCACATCCAATAATTTGTTATATTGCCATTTCAAATGTTCCCACCTACGGCGGTCCCTGTCCTCCTTAATATGTAAATACCTATGTTCTGCCCTTTTAACTTCCTTCTCTAAATGATTCAGTTGTGTCACCCAAGATTTATATTTAATATAGGAATAATGAGAAATTCTTTCCCTTATATATGCCTTCCAGGCTTCCCATATAGTGCCCATTAAACATCCAGAAGATAAATTATGATCCATATAAATTACTCTTTCTTTAACAAGAAAATCCAAAAATGTATCATCTTGAAATAACCAAGGGTCCATAGACCATCTTTTTTGCTTATTAAATAACTTACAGTGGGGTTTCAAGATTAGTGGTGAATGATCAGAAATTAATATCCCTGCATATGAACTTATTATCATTCTCTTAACCAATTCATGGGACCCCAATATGAAATCAGTTCTTTAATATTCCCTATGAGGGTGAGAAAAAAAAAGAGAATTGTATGGAGTCTGGATTTTCTGATCTCCATAAATCAAAAAGATTAAGTTCTTTCATCCTTCTGATTAACATGCATGAGGCTTTTGACAGGGTGGAACCAACCCTTTCTCTATCCATAATTGGGTCCCAAATTAAATTAAAGTCCCCTCCTATTAAATATGGACCCAAGAATTAAGCCAACTTAAGAAAAAAGTCTATAAAAAACTCTGGGTCATCATTATTAGGGCCATACAGTGATGCCATGGTTAAATCCTGATTGTTACATACCACCTGACATATCAGATATCTACCCTGATTGTCTAAGAAGGTTTCTTTAATTTTAATATTTAGATTTGAAGAAAAAAAAAATTGCTACTCCCCTATGTTTTTCCCCCTTTGAGCACAATGCACACCCTGCCCTCACCATAACCTTCTACATTTTTCAAATAATTGTTGTTGATTCCAATGAGTTTCCTGTAAAAAGAGACAGTTAATCTGTTTCTGTTTCACAAAATTCAAAATGTTCTTCCTTTTAACTGGGTTGGAGATACCACTGACTTTCCATGTCATACTGTTTAAGAGATCTACCATAGTTCATGCTGATCATTTTTCTCTAAAGGGTATGAACCTTCAATTATGTTCCCTTTACTTATGCATAGATTATTTTTCTAATTATACCCCCTAAAATGTCCCAAAAATTGCACCAATATGGAAGCATAATACCATTTCCCTTTTACCAGAAATCCAATAATAATTCTTCCCCTTCCAAGCAACCCATACTTTTTTTCTCTACTAACATAACCCCCTCCCCACAGTGTCTATCCTTTCCAAGATCCCGTATTCCCCCATATGTACACATGCCACTGCAGTGCATTATCTAAGCTCCCAGACTTATAGCCAAACCTCAATCAATCTGGTGGGCCACTTCCTGTTTCCTGTATCATTTTTAGCATTCTTTAGCTTTAAATCATTATATATATATATATATATATATATATATATATATATAGTGCTGAGCTTCTTCAGCAGAAAAGAACACCTTCCCACTCCTAAATATATAATCTTCAATTAAATTGGCGTCAGGCGAAAAAAAAAGAATTTGTTTTTCCCATAAAAAATGTTTATATTTTTAAAGGATGCTCTTTTTTGTTGTACTTCCTGACACAGATCCAGATAAATCAACATATTATTGTTGTTAAATTTTAAAGGTTTCTTTTTTTTGGCAATAGCCAGGAGTGCTTCTGTTTCTTGATACTTCATGAATTTAACATATATTGTTCTGGGATATTTAAAGCTTGGATTAGCAAAAGCTGGAGATCTATGAGCTCTCTGTAACTCACCCTTTCTTCAGGGTATTTTCTAGCCAGTAAAGTTGTTAACATTTTTTTGCAGTAGTCTAGAATATCATTATGCTCCTCCCCTTCAGGGACTCCGAAAATCTTCAGGTTATCTCTCCTTGATCAAGTCCAACACTTTTTCCTTTAATGTTGTCATTTGTTCTGTGAGGTTTCCTGTTTTTGATATAATAGAGGGAAGCTCATCTTCAAGGCCAGACAGCCTGTCTTCAAACTGGGACATTCTACCATTAAGGTCTGAGATTTCTTGTTTAACTTCTCTCATTTCCCTGTTTATGCCTTGCAGCTTCTCCTTAACATTTTGAAACCCAGTTTTAATCTGAAGTAAAATATCCTGAAGTATAGTATTATTCTCTTATTTGAGGTTGAAGTCCTCTTGTGGGGGGGGGTTCAAGATTTTCTCCCGCGCTCCCTTAGTACTGGTTCCTTCACCCATTCCTCCATGTTCTGTATCAGTTTCTTGTGTTCTTATAAGCCCTTGTGTTTTATCTGAAGCCAAGATATGTAAGTGTTTGTGTTAAGTTGCACTCTTTCTGCCTCAGGTAACAATTTCTGCATACCAGGAGTACCCTGGCTATCTGGATCCACTAATTCATCATTCACCACCATTTTTAAAAAGGGGAGATTTATATCACCTTGTATATCAGAGGTCATAAGTGGAGGTAACACCTCAGAGTCAGTCCCAGAAATGTTTATCTTGTTTGTTTGGTCAAAACTGAGGAAGGATGGTGATGGGCAGTTACTTACTGATGTTATGTTTTTCTTGTTAAAGGAACAACTCTCCGCCCCCAGCTGCTTGCTGATTTTCTTGCTGTTTCCCAGTTCTCTTACCTTTAGGTTTCAGGTCAGATTTAGGAAAGAATGCTCTGATCTCCTTTAGATTTTTGGGTCTAGTGGCCATTCAGAAAAACAAGAGAAAACACCAAGTTCATAGCCAGTTTCAAAGAGTATAGAAAAGATACATGATTCTTCCAACATTCAGGGGGCTTAGGTGGGTCAGGCTCACTACAAAACTATGTTATTCGCCGAAGATATTCTTTTAACTTTAAAGAACCCAGCATCTTCTTTGCCCTGTCTTATTCAGTTGTTGGATAATTTCTCTTCCCCATCTGGTTTACAGAATAATTGGGCTAAGATGGAAATTCTCCCCCAAACCCTATTTGTGATTTATCTTCATTACTTACCCCGAGTCTATCTTGGGCTACTAGTACCATTAAATATTTGTTTTGTTTCTCTCTCCTAATCTACAAGAACAGACATCCTTGAATTTTACTCCCCTACTCAATAAGCTCCAAGTGGATACATCCAGGTAGCAGCATCTTTGTTTGTTCCTCTGGGGAAAATTCAGGCTCTGCATATGACGGTTCTTCCCAAAGTCTTATATGTTATTCATTATCTTCTGATTAAGATTCCTGATGCATTGTGGAAGCAGTTTACGGTTGCGATTTGGGGGTTTCTTTGTGCGGGTTGCAGACCATGTCTTTCAGTGGTATGGCTTGTTGCATCATATACTAAGGGTGGGTTTCATTTGTCCTAGTTCAAACATTATTATTTGGTATCTGGTCTTTCTTCAATTTGGCTGTGGTTTTACATGGAGAAACTCTCTTCCCCTCCTTGTTGGGTGGATTTGGAATGGGCTTTCGTAGGCAATATCCCACCTGAGACTATTCTGTGGGATCCTAAGCATATTTATCGACCTCTACCTACCCAGGAATATGCTCTTCAGGTGTGGAAGTCAGTTAAGGGGATTTTGGGATCTCAGTGGGATGTTCCTTTGTGCCTCTGGCCACTTAGGTTTAACTCCAGACTTTGTGTAGGGGGTGTACCCCTGGGTTGGTCTGTTTTGCTTCAAGGCAGTTTGCAGAGGTTAGGAGATCTTTTTTCACCTGCTTCTGGGTATTTAAAATCCTTTTGTTACCTCCAGCAAGAATCGTCATTGCCCTCTTCATATTTTTGGCATTATCTCCAGCTTCGGAACCTTCTGCTCTCGAAGTTGGGGCTGTCATTTCAGTTACCTGGTTTTGGGAAATGGGAAAACATTTTTGGGAGACTGTCTATAGGTGAACATTTTTTGTCTCCCCCAAAGCTGGGGACTATTTGCCAGGCCTTATTGGAAGCCTGAACTTCGAGTATAACCCGATTACAGTCTAGGTGGGAAAAGATGCTCAGACTCCCTTGCTGAGGTGGGTGGGCTAATGCTTATGGTGCTTATATGGACACTGCAGATAGACTGATGCAGTTGAAAACTTTGTTGCTGTGGTACTATACTCCTGCCTCACTGTATACTATGTGACTGTTACCAAACTCTCAGTGCTGGCGATGTGGCCAACCCGCGGTACTCTACTCCGCCTCTTGCTGCAATGTTCTAAGTTATTGCCATGGTGGGACCAAAAACACTTATCTAGAATTGGTTTTGGGGTTAGAGATTCCAAAAGATGCTTCATTGCTAGTGTTAGGTAACACCTTGTGGCTCTCTCTGGTGAATCGGTTTCAGCGGGTATGGTTCATGACCGCCATCACTGACGTTAAGCATATTTTGTTGTGCAACTGGTGCTGTGCTCAGATGCCATCCTTTAGATGAGTGGATCAATAACATGTTTAAATTGGTGGGTTTTGAAAGGTAGTTTTTGGCAGTGGACAAACATTGGTGTTTTTATAAGGTTTGGCAACCTTTCTTCCTTCATTTTTGGGCTTATTTGCCATTGGGGAGGCTCATTATCCCCCTGCATGCACTAGCTTTCATCCTTTTGTATTTTAGGTACTCCCATGATTTTAGGTTATCAAAGTGGGGGTCTAAGTAGCTACAGGTGTTTTAAGCCCCCCCCCCCCAATTGCCATTGTTATCACAGCAGCTTCATTATCTGGTTTTTATTGTAGTTTTATTGTTTATATACAACTGTGCTGATTTTGTAATTGAATAGTCTCAAATGTTTTTTTTTAGTTTAGGCATATTAGCCTCAATGATTTTACTGTTCTCTTTATTGTTATTTGCTCATTGTAAGGGGGTATCTGTTTATTCATAGTTTTTACTCTAGACATTGTTTGTGTTTCATGTTGGAATTGTTTATATAGTTCCTGTTATTGTATGTTGATTGGGAATTTGGCCTTTTTGCTAGTTGTTGCTTTTTCAAAAAGCTACTAAAGTATTAATAAAAAAATCAAGGCGCAGGAGGGGAGTCTCTTTCATAGCAGGAGGAGCACTTAGAACCTGGGGACATGCTAGGAATCAATCAATCAATCAATCAAGTTTTTATTTTTATAAGGCACCCTTCCTATGCTCAGGGCGCCTTTACACATTATAATATTAAAACTTATCATACATCATAAATATATATAAAACATATTAAAAACATTCATATAAATTCAAACTCAATATATTCCCGAGAAGGCCTGGCTGAATAGATATGTATTTAAACAGTTTTTAAAACCTTCTATGGTCTGGCTATCTTGTATCTGGTGAGGTAAAGAATTCCACAGGGTAGGAGCCATAAAGACAAAAGATCTTCCTCCCGATGTTTTAAGGAATACCCTGGGAATCTCTAGCAGTCCCTCATCAGAGGAACGAAGCAAGCAGCAGGGACAGTAAGGTTGCAAGAGCTCTTTCAGGTAGTGGGGACCCTGCTTGTGTAGGGCCTTATAGGTCAGCAATGCGACCTTGAAGGTAATCCGCCACTGTATTGGCAACCAGTGCAGATCACACAGCACAGGTGTAATATGACTAGCCCTAGAAGCTCCAGTCAGTAACCTGGCCATCGTGTTTTGCAATAGTTGCAAGCGGTGGATATCTACCCCTGGTAGCCCTTGGTAGATGGCATTGCAATAATCAAAATGACTGGTGACAAAGTTGTGGACCAAGGTTGGGAAATCTTCGGGTAGGACCAGGTGCTTTACCCGGGCTATGTTCCTAAGATGATAATAGGAAGATTTAACTACAGCTGAAACCTGTTCCCTCAGGGTCAGGCCTTCATCAAAAACAATGCCCAGGTTCCACACCTGGCCAGAGACAATAAGCGGGGTCCCACCAAGACTTAATCTTGATGGTTTTCCCGCCCATGTCCCTGTCATCTTATGACCAGGTTCCACAACCAATACCTCAGTTTTTTCCGAGTTCAACCTAAGCCAACTAGCACTCATCCAGCTCTGAATCTCCAGAAGGCAATTATTAAACACCCCAATGGAATTTAATTCCTGGTTGGGTACAAAGGACATGTGCAGTTGAGAATCATCAGCATACAGTAGCAATGAAAGTTCAATCTGTACCACCTTATAATGTCCCCTAATGGAAGCAAATACACTGCAAAAAACATGGGGGACAGCACCGAGCCCTGTGGGACCCCGTAGGGCAGTCCATGAGGGACCGAAGAATGAATTCCCAACACCACTCTCTGTGACCTAACTCGAGGAAGGACTTAAACCAATTGTGGACTGCCCCCCTCAGTCCACAAAAAAAACACAGGTGCTCAAGCAGCACCGCATGATCCATAGTGTCAAATGCTGCTGAGAGATAAAGGAGAACTAAGATTGAGTGGGCTCTCTGATCTCTCGCAGTCAGAAGGTCATTAAGTACCCTCACCAGGGCCGTTTCAGTGCTGTGCCTTTTTCTGAAGCCAGACTGGAGAAAGTCATAGATATTGTGGTTGGTCAAATGGTCACCCAGCTGCAGTGCGACCACCTTCTCAATAACCTTCCTAACAAAGTGTAGGTTTGAGATTGGTCTGTAGTTAGCTGGGCAGTCGGGGTCAAGGGAGTTTTTTAAAGGGTACCATTGCCTCCTTTAAGGGATCTGAAACTCTCTCCAATGAAACTCCCACTATCCCAGCAAGGACCGAGCTGATGACGTCTATACACCCCACTAGTAGGTGTGTAGAGCCCGGGTCCAAACTACAGTAAGTTGGCTGCAAAGTCAGAATGATCCTCACTATAGCTATGACTACTGGCTGGCTAAAGGTGGACCAGGTCAACCGGGTATTAGTACCACCCGGTTGATTAATGCAAGGACCAATGGGAAGGCACTGGCTGATCTTATTTCCGATGGTGGACACCTTATCAAAAAAGAACTGCGCAAACTCTTCACACTGTTTTTGTGACAATGCTTGACCAGAGTGAAGACAGGCTGAATTGCACAGTCTGTCCAAAGTCCGGAAGAGCTGAGTTGGTCTGTTCTTTGCCGTAGCAATTTTCCTGGACAGGAATTCTGCCTTCTTACAGGAAATTGCTGATTGATAGACATCATAATGGTCCATCAATCTAAGTCTGTCCACCTCCAGACGAGTTTTCCGCCAGTGTCTTTCCAACCTTCACCCCCACCTCTTTAATTCACGGATCTGCCCATTAAACCATGGGACACCTGGATGAGAGGTAAGGGGGTGAACATGAGAAAGAGCAATGATATCCAGGGCCTCAGTAACAGCCTTATCATAGGCTGACACAAGAGGCCCTGGATCAGTGCTATGCCCTGGAATTCCCGTAAGGTGCAGCAACGCCATTAAGCCTTCTGAGGTAACTCCTCTTAAAGGGCGGAACTGTACCAACTCCCTTGGGGCAGGCCTATTTCAGGGGGCAGAGAAACTGAATCTCAGGAGGTGATGGTCAGACCATACAGTGGGCTCCACCTCCACATCAGAGGTCTCCATTCCCAGGTGAATACCAAGTCCAATGAGTGTTCTTTCTTATGGGTTGCAGTGGTAATAACCCATGTTAGGCCCAATGAATCCATCAATTGGAGGAGGTTCTGTCCAAACGGCGAGAGTTTATTGTCGACCTAGGCATTGAAATCCCCCAAGATTAACCATCTGGGAGACTCCAACACCCTGTCGGTGATGAAGTCCACAACCTCCTACAGGAATTCCCTCCCATCACCTGGTGGACGGTGAATGAGAAGGATCCTGTAGCCCACACCTGCACCCATTATACACTCAAAGGTGTTGGTAACCTCAACTGGAACCTCCATGATACCCAGTTCCTGTCTAAAACAGACAGCAACCCCCCACCCTGACGATCCACTCTCAGGCAGTGAATCAGCGAGAACCCAGCTGGAATCGCAGACTCCAGAATGGGGCCAGCACTACCATCCAGCCATGTCTCGGTGATACATGTCAGGTCTGTAGATGCCACAAGATTGGCAATAACTGCTGTTTTATTTTTCATTGACCTGGCTTTGCTCAACACTGCCCGGAAGGGACTATAATCCAGGGATGACCCCGCTTCCTGCCTGATAAAATCAGGGCCCTTGGGTGTGGGCACAAGACAAGGAGAACCTTGTTCCTGTGTCCATTTCACCCCAGGGTGTTTCCTGGTCCTCACTATCCCAATCCGTCCGCTTCATTCCCATCCCTCGGAGAGTTCCAGGATCTCCTATTCCATCTGCTCCCACGTCCCCTTAAAGCTTGGGGGAAAGGAATTTAAGAGGGATGTGAGGAAATATTTCCTCATTGAAAGGGTGGTGAACACCTGAAACAGACTGTCAAAAGAGGTAGTGGGGGCGAAGACAGTGGGGGGCTTCAAGCATGCATGGAACAGGCACATGGGTATAATAAGTACCGCTATGGGAGAAGGGACACTTGTGACCAAACTGGGTCCAGGGTGTAGTAAGAGGTAGGGAAAATAGGCAGAATAGATGGGTCTACTGATCCTTTTCTGCCAACTCATTCTGTGTTTCTATATTAAGCACAATGTTTAGGTCCCAAGCTGGAAAGGTCTTGGGGACAGGAGGAAACACATGCAACAGGCCCTTCAGGGACCTGTGGATCATATCCAGCTGGGCCACAGTCTCATCCCTGATCATGGAGTGGCCAATAGGTGAACTTTAACTGTAGAGTACTGCTACCCTGACCAAGAAAGCATCAGAAGATAGTCCAGAACCTTGTGCAGAGGGAAAATGAAATTGCCCAGGGATGTCTTTTGGCACCACATAATAAAACTCTTCCACTATAGGGAGTAGGCACGTCTGTGGGAGCGGGTAATGAGGGGGAAGGTGGGGAAGAGGGGAAGGTAGGGGGACAGGGAAGAGGAGACAGGGAGAAAGGACATCCTAGTGAATACAAGCAATGTCCATGAGTCACACATCCACAATAGTATGCAAGATGGCCTAGGAAAAAGTACACACTCTGATAGTTCATTCAATTGCCAGCTGTGGTGGTGTGCGGAGGGCTGTGCTGGTCACCAGATAATGGCCCGGGATGGTGGTGCTGGGTGGTGGGCACTACTTGCCAGGGTGGGGATGGGTGGGGGCCACTAGATCACCTGGGATTGATTGTATATCATAGTTCAGTAAAGGGGCAGATCAGGGTGGGCAGGGGGTCACTGGATCCCCAAGGATGTTTTTTACTGTACAGTACATGTTATGGACAGATCGGGGCTTCGTGGTGGGGGAGTATGGGCCAACACCATGTACCCATCCGAGGGTGCAGCTGCCACCCCACCACTCCACAGCAGTTGCGGCACTCCTTCTTTGGACTCCACCTGTTTGGCACACTGACTCAGTTGCTACAAGCTGCAGGACTTAGGCACCAGGACCCTGTCCCATTGAAAATTGGCCACAGGGTCCTGATGCACTGGCATTTGATGCAAGCTGCCATTGTTGCAGCTTGTGACCAAGGTTTGAAAATCTTGCCTATTGGGTATGCAAATCCTTGGGGGTAATGTATACAGGAAAAGTGTCAACTGGTTCTAAATTCTGTGATCACATAACTATGCAGACCACACCATAGGTGATTCACACTTATAAATCTAACAATAATGTAGGCAATTTGCACAAAAAAGAATGCATGACATCAATAGACACTCAAGCTATTGCTTGCCATCTAAAAATCATAGAAAAACCCATTAGTAAAAGTCTGAAACTAATTAAATCAAGTGCCTTAGATAGGTCAAAGAACATAGATCCCATGTACTGACCTTAATCCATGGATTGCAATGTGGTATTATGGAAAACCACAAAAGCTGCATATTCTGAATGTTGGTATTGAACCCCGGGTTGGAAAGTTCTTATGTATTTAAAATTTGGTGAACAGGAAGAGCTTACTTAGCAAAAGGCTGTTTCCAGGTGTGTCACGGGGTACAGGGAACAGGAAGAGTTAAAAAAATAACAATCATCTGCAATAACAGCAAACATTACAGAAGGTGCAATTGTGCATAATGAGATAGTGTGATGAAGAAAGCATCACTGAACAAGGAGCAAACACTAACTTTCAGCAATTATAGCAATTATTTGGAAGTTTGGATAGGGTATCACAAATTTAAGAAAATCTAAGAATAAACATATCAACCCCAATCTATAAAAATAATAATCATATCCCCTCCAAAAGTCAGTTATATAAAAAATGGATGGATATGGGCATCTCATGTTTAGGTGACTTATATGATGCTAATGGACATTTTATGTCCTTTACACAAATTATAGAAAAATATCAAATTCAATCTCAAGATTTTTTTTATATTCCTACAACTAAGATCCTACTATAGTAAAGAATTAGGATTTAAATTGGAAAAAATACCAATGACAATTATGCAACATAGTTTTATCAAAGAGAACACTAAATTAATTTCTAATGATTGTAAAAATTTGATCAGAAAGGTAACCCACCCCCCCCACTCAAAAACTAAAAGCAAGATGGGAGAAAGAACTTTATATTAACATATCTGAACAAAAATGGTTGGACACAGTATCAGGAATTAACACATCAATAACTAACAAACTTAATCAGATCCAATTCAATATTTTCCATTGATTATATTATACATCTTGGCCTGGATATTCAAACTGCGCCATTCTGAGGCGCAAGCCCTTGCGCTGCTCAAAATAGTTGCGCAGGGGTGTGGCCGGAGTGATATTCAAAGGAGTTGCGCTGTGCATAACTCGCTGAACTCACTCCGATCCACAACACTTGCGCGATGAGCAGTGAACTAACGCGCACCGCAAGTTGCCAGAGATGAGCATTAAACTTATGTGTGGCTAGTACCATTGCGCCATGCACAAATGTCCGATATTCAAAAGGTGGCATGCAAATGGGGCCATAATTTTATACAAGGCGCAGGGGCCATTGCATCTATTTATGGCCCCATTTGCATACCATTGCATGTAGGTGCGCGATCCAGAGGACTGCGCCTGGCCACCCTGCCAGGCAGCAACCGTCGAGACAGCGCCTGTCTAACTTCCGATTGCGGGCAGTACAGGCTACATGTAACACCCCCACACATATTCTGAAGCCGATGCATGGGCAGTACAGGCCGAAACACCCACACACACACACGTTGCCCGAAGCCCGATCGCGGGCATAACGATATATGAACCCCCAGTGCCGATCGCGGGCAGAATGCCCCACACCGAATATCTCCCTGGTGGTCAGTGGACCATAAAGCCATCGCGGGCAGAATGTCACATCACAGACCCCCAAACATCTCCCTGGTGTCTAGTGTCCCCACGCCCCAAGCCCCTCACCCTGCTCCCCCCGCGGCAGTGAAGCTGCTGTGTTGCGCCCTGCAATGCAGCAGCTCACCTGTGGGTGGCCCTCAACTCTAAGCCTTTTTTGGCCTGGTTGTGCAGGCGCAGGTTGGTTGGCGATGCACAACTCTGCACAACCCGACTGAATATCGGGTTGCGCAGGTTATGCATGGATCCTCCCCCTCCTGTTGAGCATGCATTCATTTGCATTGCTCTCTTGCGCAACCTGGTGCCAGTGGCGTAACTGCCTCCTGCTGAATATCGCAGAATGGCGCATTTTGGACTTGCGCATGCGCAACCCTGTTGCGCATGGCGCAACCCTTTTGAATATCCAGGCCCTTATATTCTTAATATAATGAACAACACAATACCACCCTATTGTAAAAGATGTGAAACAGCAAGAGGGACCTTAGAATATGTAATAGCTACCCGTCCAGAAATAGTTCCCTTTTGGGAAAGCATTTTCAGAGCATTAAATAACATTCCAGGAATAGACTTGACTAGGGAAGTGGAAATATGCATGATATATACCAGTTCCAGACAAAGATTACCACAAGGACGCTTAGTTGCACTTTTAAATCTTGCATTAATAAATGCAAGAAGATGCATTGCTAGAAATTGGAAAAATAAAGAACCTCCTAACTATATCACATGGAAAAGTTTTTTTCTGGACTGCATGAATCTCGAGCATTTACATTACTTTAATAGAAATCAAGAACATAAATTTAGATTACTATGGGAGCCAATTGACAGTTTAGTAAGAACCAACATGATTTAATGATAAACACTCTTAAAATTCAATAAAGGCCCCAACAGTCTTTAATAAACAATACCTTTTGTTTAGGGTATACATTGTATATCATGCGTAATCCTTGAGCTAACAGTCTATTATTAACAAAAGGGGAGGGTGGAGGGAGGTGGGGGGAAGAGGTAATTTTTTCTCTCTCATCCTCTTATTTTCTTTTTGTTTTCCTTTTTTTTTAATTTCTCTCAGTACTTACAACATTATATCCTCCTACTATAATCAAATATATAAGATGAGGGGGTGGGATTAAGGTGCTAGAACAGATAGAATAGTTTAGCATAGATAAGGTTGGGTGGTTAGGTTTATGATGAAAAATATCTAATTGCAACATGGACTTTCTTTAAAGAAGATTTTTCCTTCCATTGGAGGAACTTTGCTCAGAAAGTCAACCAATGCTGCAAGGATTAATCTGAACCCCCCCCCCCCCAAAAAAAATACTAATTATCAGCCGAGGATTTGAGATATGCTTTGTGTAAGGGAACAGAAACAGATTTTCTTTTTTCAGGCAGAAAGGACAATTTTAGATAAGAGAGACTAATTAAAAAGTAAATGAAAGAAGAGGATGAACAGTAACTTCAGCTCCAGTGTGGAAAATAAAATAATCCACATTATTAGAACCTTTGTTTGTACTCATTCAAATACAAAAATAAGTTGAGTACTTCCCCATATTTTATATATTAAAAGTAAAATGTTCGCATATTATCAAAGGGGAATCTGTTGGAGTGTTGCAAAGGGTGTTATCTTAGGATCAGAGATGCAGTGACATTTTACTTCGATCGTGAAGTTCCTGTGAAGTTGCCAGCTTCGACTTCTCAATGCGCTTTGCAAAGTTGCCCATTTTGTGTCAACTGCAGCTTCAACAACTTCACATGTAACTTTTCCTTGGATGTTGCTTTACAGCAAATTCAAAGAGGCTATAGATCACATGTGACAGTTCCTGCAGGTCACATGATACAGCTCTACATACACAGCATGTTTCAGTTTCACTTTGCAGCCTGTGTGAGTGAGTGGAAGGGTGCAGATCTGTTGCTTTTTTGTGCCTTGAAAAGTGATTCTAAAATAACCTTTTTCAGCCTTCTTTTTGTATTATTAATATTTTCTCTTTGCTTAGTTGTTTGTCAGGAAGGTTTTGTTGTGGTTTAGGTCCTATTTTCTTTATATTGCAGTACTTTTTTCATCAGCATTGCATCAATATTTCCATTTTACTTCTGTGTTCAGATGCTATCGCTCTGTGAAATCTTGTTTAGTTATTTATAATTTGTTTTGTTTACCTTCTTTTGCCTTTTCCAAATTCACTTTCTTTGTGTTTAATTTACTTTTCATACTTTTTTATTTTAAATAAAAATGAGTGGAAGGAATGGGAGTCAGGGTGAAGGAGGAGAAAGGGATGGTCACGTGGTCAATAGATGGCACAGATGTACCTTCCATCTGAAGAGGCAGTGATGCGGACCAGGAGTACTTGGCATTGAAACCCACCCCCCAACAGCAGAACACTAGCAGCAGCAGCATGCAGTGGAGGTACAACCACCAGCAGATGACCCCGGTCCTGTTAGGTCCTGTACCTGCTGCTGAACTTGCCCCTGTGCCACCTGTGTGGTTGTGCTGCCAACTGAGTCCCATGAGAAGGAGGAGTCCCTCTGAGCCATCTGGCTCCTCAACTCAGCAGCAACAAAAGTCTCTTGTTTGGGACTATTTTTTGAAATTGACACTACCAATAGCAGTGTGACAAGATGCACATTGTGCAACATGCTTGTTGGACTTGGAAAATGGAATAGCCATTTGGGCACAGGTGGCCAACACACACACCTGAAAGTGAGGCATTGCCAGGAGTGGGAGCAGCATGAGAGGACTCAGAGAAAGAATGATACAACTGATGTCAAGTCAAGTCATTTTTATTTATAAAGGGCCTTTCGAGATCAAGACGCTGTACAAAAATAGATAGAACAATAAAATCCAAACATTAAAACAACCATAACTAAGAAGAATAAGACAAAGTAAAAAGATATGTCTTTAAAGCAGTTTTAAAACTATCAACGGTTGGGCATTCTCTTAACCAGCGAGGTAGAGAATTCCACAGGGTTGGAGCTGAAAAGACAAAGGCACAAGATCCCGATAACTTCAGATGAACCCTGGGAATCTCTAGCAATCCCTCACTGGCAGAACAGAGAGGATGGAGGGGGCAATAGGGAATCAGAAGATCTTTCAAGTAACCGGGTCCCTCGTCGTGTAGGGCTTTAAAGGTTAGTAAACCAACCTTAAAGGTGATCCGCCACCGAACAGGCAGCCAGTGCAGTTCGCGAAGCACAGGCGTAATATGACTGGATCTAAGAGTCCCAGTCAAAAGCCTGGCTGCAGCGTTCTGCACCAGCTGAAGGCGGTGGATATCAACCCCTGGTAGCCCTAGGTAGAGGGAATTGCAGTAGTCCAGACGGGTAGTGACAAAGGCGTGGACCAAAGTTGGAAGGTCCTCCTGGGGAATCAGATGTTTCACCCGGGCAATATTCCTCAGATGGCAGAAAGAGGATTTGACAACAGCTGACACCTGAGATTTCAGGGTCAGACCATCATCAAAAATAATGCCCAGATTTCGCACCTGTCAAGAGGTAGAGAGCGGTACACCACGAGTAATAAACCTGATAGCTGTCCAGCACCCAAACCCACCCAGGACGACCTGGATCCACGACCAATACCTCAGTCTTATCCGGATTGAGTCTCAACCAGCTCGAACTCATCCAAATTCTGATCTCATCCAGGCAGTTATTAAGTACAAAGAGTGCATCACTCTGATCGGGGAGAAAGGACAGGTACAGCTGAGTATCATCTGCATAGCAGTGAAAACTCAAACTGTATCACCTGATGATTTCTCCCAATGGCAGCATATACACTGCAAACAACATGGGAGCTAAAATGGAGCCCTGTGGTACCCCACAAGGCAGGGAGAAAGCGTCAGAGAAATAAATTCCGGTGACAACTCTCTGAGACCTGCCAGTGAGGTAAGAACAAAACCACTTGTGGACTGTACCAGACAGCCCACAAAAGACCTGCAGTCGCTCCAATAGCACCACATGGTCTACAGTGTCAAATGCAGCAGATAGATCAAGAAGGACCAGAATGGTACAAGCCTTTTGATCTCTGGCCATTAGGAGGTCGCTCAATACCCGAACAAGGGCAGTCTCAGTACTATGCCTTTTCTTGAAACCAGACTGGAGAGTATCATAGACATTATGAGAAGTAAGATGATCATCCAATTGCAACACAACTGCCTTTTCAATAACCTTACCAACAAATGGCAGGTTAGAGATAGGCCAGTAGTTAGCTAGACAGTCTGGGTCCATGGAGGATTTTTTTAGGAGTGGTCGAACTACTGCCTCTTTAAGGGGGTCTGGAAAACCCCCCCTCTCAGATTCAGATAATGTCAGCAAGTTGGGTAGATAACTTCTACACAACTACTAACTCATGATGTAGGACCGGATCCAAACTACAACTAGTTGGTCACATTGTTTGGATGATCTTCACAATGTCCACGAATTCCGGGCGGTGAAAGTCTAACCAGACAGACCGAGGATAAGACACCACCAGTCGTCCACCACAATCCCCCATAGGAGAGGTCGGACCGATGCCGGACCTGATGCTGGCAACCTTATCTGCAAAGAAGCTAGTGAACTCCTCGCATCTAAGCTGAGAGAAGGCTTCTATAGGCTGAAGACAGACTGGATTGCACAGTCTGTCCACAGTCCGGAAAAGCTGAGCCGGTCGATTCTTTAGGGGGTCGATTCTGATAGGAGGTGGCATCTTCTACTGCTCCTACTGTGTCATGTGGGGGACAGCACAAAGGAATGCATCATGGCAGATCATCATGTGGTGGGCAGGTCCTGGAGAGGGACACAGAGGGGATGGAGAGGAGTAGGAGAGGGAGCTGCAGGTGGACTCAAGTGCTGTGGGGGTCACTCAAGGGCCTGGCTTGAGATCCTCCTACTACATCCCTCTGTACAGAAGTGACACAGCTGCATGGAGAGATAGTGGAGCTCTCTTGGGTTGTTATTGCCATAAAAGCAAGTACTGAGGTATTGCTCCAAAACCAATACAGCATTCTTGAGGGTCTTACAGAACTTCATGGTGGCATTGCACTCACCTCTGTTCCCAGGGCATAAACTGATCCAATCTTTGTTCTCCTTTATTCCACCTGTGTTATCTGTCTTACTAGCGCCCCTTCTTATCTTCACCTGTTTTAGCTAACTCCCTCCACAAAAAAATGTATATCTTAATTTCTCTCTGTCCTGATTTCTGATACTTTTTCCTTCTATCTAAAATCGTATCAGCTATCTTCCTCCTGCTGCTTAAAAATGAATGACCCTTCCCTGCTGTCTCCGGGAGGTAACTTGCCCAGTGGCCATGGCCAATCCCTAGGTCTGACCTTACCAGGCTGAATGGACTGGGAGGGGAGGACCAATAGCCTTTGGACCTGACCACAGTTGAGCTAGGTGTAGCCTCAATGTGGATGGGGAAAAAGAGGTTTCTTAAGGACTAGGCAGGAGAGTATCTGCCTCTTTCCGCCTGGATGCAAGAAGGTCACACTATGAAGGTAGGAGCCCTTATACCTTGCACCCTCCCAGCAGAACTCAGATTAGGCAGACTTTTCCCGTTTCCTATCTCAGTTTCCCACTAATTTTCCTGCTGCATGCTAAGTGCCCTGGGCAGGGACAGGCGGGTGACGGGTCAGGGAAGCCATCTGTCACTGCAGGCTGTATTCTCTTTTCTTTTCTGATAGAAAGCTCCAGGTTTCAGCATGTCTAATTCCTGGCTGCCCAATGCAATTCAGCCACCCCCCCGATACCATCCACTCACATGCTCAGTGGCAACCTCTATGACAGTTTTCAGGACAGCATTCATGGATCTCCCCGGGGTGACTAAAGGTCTACCTCTAGTATAACCTGCAGTTCCCCCTGTCTGGTGCAATCAGCCAACTGCACAACACCCACACAGTTCCGAATCATATCACCGACTGTACCCTACACGACCTCCGGAGCTGGCGCCTCCAGCGTAGGGGACACTGTAGCAGAAGGAAAATCACAACTGCATTGGCAGTTCTCATGGGCTTAGGTCTTTATCATTCAAGTTTAGGCTTGGCAGCTCGCCTGCTCTTCCCTTATCCCAAATACAAGCGGGGAAGGCACGTAGGCAGGGCTTTTCATTCACGCTTCTTACCATCCTCCTCTACTGGCCCAATGCAGTTGTAACTCCACCCCCCACCAGCAAAAAAAAAAATATCTATCAAAAGCAGGAACCACTTTTCTCGGAACATTGATCCCTTGTCAGCCAGTCCATGTCTGCTGGCAGACTCTTTGTGAATGCCAGTTCATGGGATGACTCCACCATGGCCTAGTATCCCTGCCGGTTATATGCTTTTCCTGGGTAGTTCACTCCATCTTTCAATGGAAAACGTGCCCCTTCACCGGTCCTTTCACATTTCCCTTTGTTCACTCAAGTACTCATGCCTTTCGCAGGTGCACACAGCGTATGCGCCAACACAGCTGGCATTCAGGGCACAGCGCACAGTCACATCAACTGCACCGGACAGCTTCCCATGGGAGCACAATACCGGGAGCAGCAGACACACAGCTGAAACCCCCGTGAACCAGCAGAGGGAACGCCTGGTCACATGGCTCCAGCATGCCACAAGCAGGCAAATCAATATGCTGGGAGTAACCAAGACAGTGTGGCATCAGAATGGTGGCCATCTTAAAGAGGTCGAAGCAGTCTGCATCTAATAGGAACTCATGTGGCTCAGAACATTACACTAGGGATGGTGATGGGTTTCTAGCTGCAGCCATCTTAGGTGAGGCACTTGCCACCACGTGTGAACAGGAATATCCCCTAACCCATCTGCCCTCATTGGGGGTAAACAAGCACTCGGGTGTGGGCTGGATAGCACAGAGTTTTAGACTACTCTCAGTGTGCACTGGGTAGGGATAGGAATGGGGTTTGAGTCCCACAGTGCCTTGTTTATACTCGTTAGCTGATACTTGCTGCCCACTCTTGTCCCACAGATTTAGTGGCACCACCAGCCCTCCACAGCTGATCTCACCACCCCAAGGGGCAGTGAAGTCGGACAAGACCTCAGCCTTGAAGGATCCTTGCAGAGGCAGAAACCATGTAGAGCATAGGCTGGCATTGATGCAGACCTGGCTCTCGGGCTACACAGCCACAACCAAAAAAAATAAAAATTTTAAACACAAAACATCTCACCCCACCACACAGCACATGGGCCTATGACTTCAAGCAGGTCAATGGAGATAGCCATAGTGGCTGTCAATGCTAATGAAAAAGATAATAATAAGACTAATAAGAAAAGTAAGACCCATAGGCGGGAATGACCCCCCTGAGCCTCAAATGTATTCACATCTGCTGATGCCCTGTCTGCAGCCAGCTCTGAAATTTTTGCCCATGTTACCCATACATCAGTGGGGCTATGGTCTCACTACCTAAATGTTGACTTATCTGTCTAGCACCAGATTTTCAATCAATGACCCAAATAACTTAACAAGTACATACCTGTCTCAATACAGCAACAAGGCAGATTAGGAAACAGCCAAAAAATTAAAAATAAAAAGCAATTGGACAATGTAATTAAGCTCCCTCTCTCTGCAGTACCGTGCCCTCAGAGTAAGGTCAGGTGCAATTATTAGGCATATATAGGGCAGAAAAGGCCTTTTAGGTCAAAGGCAGTTGATCTGGCTGGGGGAACGGTAACTCACTGGTGGCATGGGTGTACTAACTGCTACAATTTACAGGAGCACAACACACATAGGCGGCTGACTACACTACTTTAGTTCAAGTTTAGCAACCATTCACAGCGGTATCCCCCTCTCGCCCCCCCCCCTTCTCAATTTAGTGGGTGTTGGGTGCCAGTACATTACGTTCAGCCATTTTCCATAGTGGGTTATATTCTTCAACCCCCCCACAAACAGTTAAATATAACAAGTAGTTCACTGGAGATAATTGACTGGAACGCCCAATAGTCAAACGGGGACAAGTCAGTGTTACATCACAGATTAGCTGCCTTTCAGCAAAGACAATTATAATATACTAATTAAAAGGGGAGACTAGAACAGAACAATGTTTCACCACTGATTTGCTGCCCTATACAAAAAAAAAAAAAAAAAAAGGGTGGGTTCCCAGAACAAAGGAAGCAGCAGCCTCGGGATGTTTTCACAGGGTACAGGATGCACAGTATCAAGGACAGGCTACCGGTATATGGTTATGTGAGACATTCTTTCAGTGAGTTCCTGAACTGGAATCAGAAGATCAGTGCCACTATTCTTCAGGGTGCACAGTGGAGCCCTGGACGACTAGAAGTAGTGAGCAGATGTGGGCACCAATAATCTCAGTGTCACCGGATATATAATTAAAAGATTACCTAATAATGTGAGACAGCATGCTTGGCACTACTTATTTCAGGCAGCCCTTCTGATGGGGGCCAACTGGAACATTTCCCTGTCATTGGCGCACTGCACAACTCTTGCCACAGCCTTGGTGATCATCATGAAGCAAGACTGGAGCAGGCATAGTCAAGGACCACTTGGCTTATGATTGCTAACTACCACAGGCTGGGCAGTCATAGACTCCTTCACGGTGGGTGAGGGGTCATGTTCTCTTCAGTGAAGGCCTTCCACAAGGCTGGCTGCCAATAATGGCAGTGGCAGGGTGGGGGAAGAAGGTACTGGCATCCAATATGTTACAGGAAAGCAAATAGGCCTTGGTAGCTGCATGGGGAGGTCTATGTGCAGAGACGAGTCGTTCAGATGGAGGAAAGGGAGTAGGTTTCCCACATACCAGGCAACTAATCAGGTTCATTTCCCTGAAGCAGTGCTCTGGATTCGCCAGGGTCAGCAGACAATGATGCCTCCAGCCATTTGCCCAGTTCAAAAAAAAAAAAAAAGAAAACCCATCCTTAAGGGAGTACTGGACTGAGAGGTAGGTTTAATTACCTGCAAACCCTGGGAAATCTGCTCTAGAAACAAGAATCATTGTTACATCACGGTACATTGGCAAGGGCATCAGGAAGCAATGCCCAGCTAGTTGGCTCAATCCCCTGCAGTTTCAGTGGTTATACACTTACATCCCTGTCAAATCCGAGTAGGCACCCAGCTCCTTCTTAAACTCCTTTGCTGTTTTTCTGCATTTGTCACCTCACCTGACACACTATTCCACATCCAGACTATTCTGTTGATACTGTGAAATATCAAGACTAAGCATCAAGTACCGGTAACCATTCTTTTAGCAATGGGAGGCTATTCCATTAAAAAAACAAATCAAAAAAAACTAAAACAAAAACAACCCATTAAAATAAATCCTGGTAGCTAACTGAGGTCATGAAGTTTGTGGGGGCCACTGGGTCAATCGAGAATGACAGCAGCACCACATCATGCAGCTAATAGAAAGCTACTAGGAGGGGAGAGGTTACATGTCAAGGATCCAGGTAGCTGGCATGGGATTCCTCTCCCACTACCATGATAGGTGCTCTCCTCAAGGGACTGGGTGCAGCGAGATGAGCAATTGGTTAGGACCTTACTCTCAGCTAGCACAATTGGTTGCTGGGGGAAGAGTTTCACCTACAGCTAATGCATGTTGTGCTTACCCCAAGGACTTGGTTATGGTGGCAGATGCATGCTAGTCGAGGTGAATCAGGCCATAATGTTCCAGAAACAGTCACAGGAGTGACCTAAAAAAAAAAAAAGAAACAAATGAGCAAACTAGATATTTAGAATATGAACCTGTACACTACAGTGCTTTCGTCACGTAAGGATGATATTGGAGAGGTTTCAATCGGTCTTAATATGGGTCAAATCCATTCAGTTCCAGGCATAAATACACAGGGTTTTGCCAGAACCCTTGCTTAGCAATTGGTGGGTTGGAAGGGCCACACGGTGGCCAAAATAAAATCAAAAAATACAACAAACAAAAATGTTTTGTTTAGCAAGTATGTCCTCAAGGAGAGACATGGACCAAGTGGGGCATCAAGTATTTTCCTGGCTTAGGCAGTTGGGGGGAGGTGAATTCCTCTGGGGCAGGATCGGTGAAATGGTACAGGTACACAGATAGTACCGGTAGCTAGTCATACAGACCTTGGGTAAGCAGCATTTAGGCAACTGATTGAAGTCACAAGGAGCCTATCCCATCTGTAAAGTATATAGAGTATAGCTTTTAGGGGTCGGGGCATGTGTTTTGGTATCACGCATATGGCATTTGGCCTCCTCAGAATTATTGGGCATGTGGGCCAAGGGGTACCAACCTTTAGCATGAGGGCAATGTGGTACCAGGGAGCCTCTTGAGCTGGGTCACATTTCACGATTCATCCTGAATGGAGATCAGCCACACTACCCTTCCCCCATTTTGTCCGGGAATGAAGTACCATGAAGGAGCGGTGCAATACAATTTTGCCCAATCCAGAGCCTGCCAATGCTGCGGAACATAAGGCTGTATATGGTTGAGTGCCATGAGCACAACCATAGGCAGCACCGCTGAGCGAGGGGATTGAAAGACATACATTTCCTTAGATACTGCTGCTTGCAATCTGCTAATGTGGGGAAATTGTACCAACTGTGGGCTTTCAGTATGCCACCAACACAACAATCTCACATTTCCTTCCTCTGGTCGTACAGGATCACAGTATTGGGGGGCAGCCACAGGTTCGAAAAGGGTTGGTGAGGTTTTTTACACCAGTGGTGAGATGCCCAAGTGGGCATCCAATGCCTTACACCCCACATCTTAATGCTGTCCAGCTTATTTTGTAAAGGGAAAGTTGAGTCATGCACTTATAGGGGAGCACAATACTTCCCCAGTTCGCAAAAAAAAAAAAAAACAGTGGGCGGGTTCCGTCCCCTATGAATGGCTATGGCATAGATGCCTCAAACTGTGTGGCCTGTGGTCACGTGTCATGACAAGGAGGTCGGATGACAGATTTTATTCCCCAACTTACTTAGCCAGTGAGAGATCTCTGCTGGACAAGTCACCAAGATTTACCCAGTGGGGTACCGAAAGGGAGGGCTGGAAAAAACAGGCATGAGCCCAATTGCCTGTTAGCCATACTGCTGAGTTATATATCTTGAGCAGGGATACAGCACATGCATTCACCATGGTGGAGCATACTCCGCTGTCAGGAACTACTTGCACATCAGCTGGTGCACACTTTAAGCCAGGCAACCTTTTGGCAAGACCCTGGTAACAGTTTTCACCTAAACCTATTCAGGTGCATCTCATAGCCCATGCAACAAAAAAAAAAGGGGGGGAAGAAGAAGAAGAAGAAGGCAAATAATGTCATGGTCGGGCAGCTGCCCACAGTCAGGAAAGGCATTCTTCCCTTTCCTATAATATGGCACCCACTTGGCTGAATGTCCGTCACATGCCATAGGACAGCAGGCAATGGGCATGAGCTTTTAAGCAGCGTAGCTTGCAGGCAGGGAAGTTTATGGTCAGGAAATGCATCAATATAATGGCCTAACATATCTGACTGTGTTACAGGTTGTGCTTCAGTCGGAGAAGGGGCAGGAGAAAACACATGAATGTCCCACATCGGAACAACAGGTTGGGTGAATGGAGCTTGACGAGAGGTATGGCTGGAAAAATTCTCAGGATGCCCAGAAATGAATTGTGCTCCCAGAAATTGTATATGCTGCTGCTCCTGTACTTTGTGAATGCAGCCTACAATAACTAGATCTGGATGTAGATCTTCAACTAGAGTATTAGTTTGTAGTGACCTACCTGCAAAGGTAAGTATTTTTTGTTGTCTTTTTTGGTTGTGGGGGATGGGAGTGTATTTGAAACCTCTGTATTTCTAGTCATCTTTTGCTACTGTTTCTCTATTTGCAGATATTAATCACTACGAGGGTGACTGAATCCTGTTGCTACATGGGTCTTTCAAAACTCTGGTTATTTAATTTAGGAGTGTTTCCTGCCATGGAAGGTAAGTATTGTTTCCCCTTTTTATTTTTAAATGAACTCCATATCCATATAAAAGACAAAGAACCTCTGTGTGCAAACACTGAGGCACGGGTTACCCCAAAGGGCATTTGACTGGGAAGCCAAGTTTCAAGAAAATACAAAATCACACATGCCCCCACAATATGTCACTGTATAGCTGTCGTCTGCTCATATTTCTCTCATTCCTGGTATTTTTCCCATGCATGACAAACTGTGCAATCAGGCAGCAGCATCCATTGGATTACATATGGCTGATTGATACAGAGGGTGTGTTGAGTTTAATAAGACACTATACAGTGGTGGAGAAGCTTGAAGAGGAGGTCTGAGGCAGCATTAGTCAGCAAGGTTGACCACATGAACAGTCTACTGGAGATTAGAACATTGCAATAGCTTGCTTGCTGTAGAAGGATGAGGAAGGATGAGGAATTCCTCTTTATGGCAGAATGTAAACAGACCTGATGTGAGTACAAGAAAGAAATTATTTAGACAGTAGTACACTCCAAAATGGGTTACAGCACACATGTGAAAGGAAAACGAAAGAAAAAAATGAAAGAAAAAATTACTTTCGAAAGGATAGTAACTGCCATTTTGGTGATGGTCTGGCCTTGAAATGGAATGCAGTTGCCCCAGAGAGAGGAGACAGAGCAGGAGAAGTCTTGCTTCTGGGATGAAAAGAGAGCAGGGCAGGAAGAGACCAATGAAGGTGAAGCAAAATTATGTAGATCTTACTAAAGTAGTCACTCTGTAGGACCGACCACATTGATAGTGTCTATGTAGTCCACGCCAAGTCTCAGTATACCTGTTGAGGATGTGGCAGTGATGCACAATTCTGGAATGTGGCAGTGATGCACAGGTTGAACGTCCGGTTTTGTTTTGAGAGGATGTGGTTCAAGCTATGCAAGCCTGTGTTTGAGGAGAAAACGCAGGTAGTAAGATTGCTGAGCTTGTTTTATTTTTAAATAAGGTTTGCTATCTACTGCCTAGAATAGCAGTCTTATCAGATGATCTTATTGCTTACTCATCTGGTCTGCCCGGTTCTTGTCCTATTGCTTTTCTTGCCACACACAGGAGGAAACCAGTGAGGAGGTGCTCACAGTGGCTGGAGCTGTTGTCGTGAGTGAGGGGCTGGCTGAACGGCTGCAGCAGGAGAGTGGGAGAACAGGAGAACGAAGTTCAGGAAGACTGGCAGACCCCAACACAGAGTGTATTGCACACTGGAGGTTTATTGAAATTCAAAGGGAAGTTAAAACCCACTTACACAGTTTTAGTGAAAACACCTTCTTTTTTAAGTATTTTCTTCTTTACTATGAAAAGGCATAATAGTATTGTTTGTTTGACAAATAGTTCTGTGAATTGTTAGCAAATTGTAGGATTGCAGAAATAGACTAAAGTCATTTGGAAAAGCATCCAAAAGCTTTCTAAAGCCTTGTGTTTAATTTAATTTAACATATTCAAATGTTTTTTCTTTTTTTGTGCTAGAAATGCATCTTTGATCACATGACTGTCATATGATCATCAGTCTGTGCATAAGTGCGCATGCTCTGGCAGTTACAAACACATCAATCGGGTCGTTCCTGAAAATAGGCATACTACTTGTCTAGTGTACTTACCCAGTAAACAAAAGCTAAATAAATAATAAATAAATCAAACACCATCTTGGGAGACTGCATGCCATATCACTGCAGCGCATGCCATAACCATGACTATTTTTCTAATTTAATTATTAATTGCTGCTGTTGGCAGTCTGAAAATATTGCCAAAAGTTCAGAGAGTTTGGAGAGGTGAATAATTTTTCCGGGAAATGAAGCACAGTGCTGATGGTGCCAACAGGTGCTTGTGGTGCTATTAGAAGCAAAACAAGTAGTCAAAACTCGTACCAGATTTCAAGCCCTCCTTAGCATTGGTGTTTCAGTCAAATCATACTTTATGGTAGAGGGGTTGCTGGAGCAAGTGAGCATTCGAAGCTTTAGAGTCTGAGGGCATTACTCTGATAAGCGAAGTAAGTTTTACTTTTAAAACTTTTAAAACAGTAAAAACAGGGATTGCAAGGGAGTTTATTTTAATATCAGCATATCAGTATATGTTTTAGTTCACTTTACTTTTCTTTTAAAAGTGCTTTAAAATAGTCAATAGTTATTGTCTCACCTCTTATAGGTAACATACATTTTGAGAAGGCCTTTCTGATGTACTGATTTACTGAGCACTTTTTTATTCTGTTTCATTTAGTGTTAACACAATAAAGAGCTGCTAACACTTGGCTGGACTACTCTGCTCGATCTATTTCCCTATAAAAGGGTCTTGCTCACCCTGAAGGGAGTGCAATTCAATTGGACCTTTTTTTGTATGGACAGTATAGACTAGAGACAGTTAGTATAGTGTTTCATGCAAAGCCCTTCAAGATCTGAAGCACTAAGGAGTTGGGGAATCTAAGCGACAGCAACAATGAAATCGTATGGCCCAGGGGTGCTTTAAGAGAGAGAGATATCATAAAAGCAGACTCCTACAGTTTTGTTTATAGAATTTTTTTAATTATCTGGAAGAGGAATCTAAAGTTGCACTAATGTTTTTTCTATTATCCATTGCATATTTATTGCACATTCTAGTACAAAGCACAATTATTGCATTTTATTGCTTTGGTTGTACTTTACCCTGAGTTCTACTGGACATTAGAATACCTGATTGCTTTTTAAGCCTTATAGCTTTGCAGTTATTTATGACATTGTGATTGCATACCAGCTTATTGGGTAATAGCTATGAAAATGATAGTTACCACCAGAGGTCAATCAGGAAAATCCAACAGTGGGAATTCAGTAAATTGGGGCAGAAATAAAAACAAGTCCTTAAAAAAAATTAAAGCTGGCACTAAAAATACACCCAAACAAGGCTTTAAAAATAAGCTTTCAAAAAACCTTGGCAATCTGGACAAGACAGGAAGTTAGAACAGGGTAAACAATGGTGGAAACCAACAGCTTAATCTGGTTCAAGGTCAGTTGGCATTCATCTGTATCCCCTTCCCCTGGGTCATGCCTGAAAATAGGCAGGATTTGTCTAGTGCACTTACCCGGTCAACAAAAACTAAATAAATAAATAAATAAGAATATGCCTATCCTTAAAGGGAAATTAGCTACAATAGATATGTTTCTGTGTACCTCCACACCACAATTACAGAAAGAATTAAAATTGATTTAACCTCCAGTGAAAGAAAATAATAGGGTCAATGCATATTTCCCTGGAAAGGCAAATGAATCATATCAGGGAACACATGACACAGCACCTATTTTAGTGACAGACTCAGTGATAAACTTACCTTGCTCAGGAAAACAATCTAAAACATTGAAGGATGAAATTTCAATCTATAGCACTGCAGAATTTGAATGGGAACCTTTCACTGATTCAACTACAAATTGGATTATTCAGTTTCATTTTTAGAGGCTTACTCCATACCAGAACTGCAGGAATCCAAATTAAGGCCCACTCTATCAAAAAAATACCCCACTCTGCAGCAAGTAAACCACTCTGAGTTGGTGGTAAACTATCTGACCCCTTTTACCCCTAGATTAATTAACACCCTAAAAGATGCACATACGGCAAATGTCCTTTTATTAGAGCAATTACACATACTAAGGGATGCGGTCACTACAGTAAACTCTACCTTAGCACATCACAAAGCACTCTTACGGAATTTATTTAGGGAGTTAGTCAAAATGGAACTTGGGTCAGAAGGAGACTCAATGGTTCAGAGTCCTCTAAATAACACTAAAGAACAAGAAAATCCTATACTACCAGAATGGGGCTCCATAGTAAAGGAAAGAAAGAACACAAAGAAAAGGGGGAAAAAGGGGAAAACAAAAGGAAGGAAGGACATTATTCATAACTAAGAACACGTTAAACCCCTAAAACCTCCCCAAACGTTAACTGAAAAAACAAAGAAAAAAAATTGGAAAAAAAGAAGAAAGTTAGCAAAGAAAGTTGGAGAACAAGGAAAAATAGTTACCTTAAAAGAGAAAAATGATGATGAAATAAATTCAGTTACTAAGACCATTTTATAGCAAAAATCTGAAATGGCCAAAGACAATTCAGATCAGGGAAAAGATGCCAGTAGAACTGTACAGTCAGATCACAGGCATAGGCATAGGACAAACCCAGGCGTATGGCTGAAGGGAAATGAAGCCATGCTAGTCTGCACAGGGGTACATAGATACATAGATACATAGACAATGTCAGCAGATAAGGGCCTATGGCCCACCCAGTCTGCCCATTTGAGCTTGTAAGTTCAGTTTGTTTTCCTAGAAGTCTGTTTCCCCTTACCCCTGACCTCTAGAATTCCTTTATGTCTATCCCATGCATTCTTAAATCCTGTGATTGTTTCAGCCCCCACCACTTCCTCTGGCAGGGTGTTCCACTTGTCCACCACCGCTCTGTGAAGAAATTCTTTCTCACGCTTCCTCTGAATCGTCCTCCCTCCAACTTCATCCCATGCCCTCTAGTCCTGGAACATCTTTTCGCTTAAAAATAGTGTTTTCCTGCACCCTGTTCCTCCCTGTAAGATACTTGTATGTCTCTATCATATCCCTCTCTCCCTCCTCTCCTCCAGGGAGTACATGTTCAGTTCCTTCAACCTGTCTTCATAGGACTTGTGATGCAATCCATGCACCATCTTTGTTGCCCTTCTCTGAACCTTCTCTACCCTGTCTATGTCCTTACATAGGTATGGTCTCCAGAACTGTACACTGTACTCCAGGTGGGGCCTCACTAGTGTCTTGTATAGCGGAATTATGACCTCCCTTTCCTGCTGGTGATGCCCTGCCTATACATCCCAGCATCCTATTTGCTTTACCTGCTGCCTTGTAACACTGTTTCCATCTTTGAGGTCATTCAGAGATGACAACCCCAAGATCCCTTTCCTGCTTGGTGCATGCTATATCCTCACCCCCAGCTGATATATTGTGCCAGGGTTTTTTGCCCATATGCATTTATCTTGCACTTCTTTGCATTGAATTTCAACTGCCAAACCCTGACCATTCTTCAAGTTTCTGCAGGTCGCTTCTCATTCTGTCTACATCCTCTGGTGTGTCTACTCTGTTACAGAGCTTTGTGTCATCAGCAGAACAGTGAAATTCTGCCTTCTAGATCCCAGCAATGTCACTGATGAAGATGTTGAATTGGACCGGTCCCAGCACTGATCCCTGTGGTACCCCACTGGTCACTCTTCCTCTATGGAGTGACAGCCATTTACCACCACCCTCTGTGTCCTGCCACCCAGCCAGTTACCTACCCACCACACTACTGTCCTGCCCACACCCATATTCCCCAGTTTGTGTAATAGTCTTCTATGTGGCACAGTGTATGCACTAATACCTTAATAGATAGGGAGGCCATGCTAGACACGGCCACTAAAATCTTAGAAGTGGTACTTAAAATTCCACAAGGAAGGAACAGTATTGTCCATGTTGCAAACACTGATATAAAGGGAAACCCTCAGTTCTTAATTCTTCTTTCTGATAAACAGATAGCAAACTGGATTCGACAGCGAAACACAAAGATGGAGAAGGGTGGAATAGAATTCAAAACTGTTATAAATACAGAGGGTGGGAACAGAATGGTAACCGCACCAAGGACAAGCAGTGCACAGCAAGAAAAAATGACAAATTGAAAAAGTACTTTAGTTTGCTTGCCACCTACTTAAAGACTCTGGAGTGCAAGAAATGCACTTCCACTTTCTGCAGCACTGAATAATATTCCACAACCAGGGATCTTCTGCTCAGTATTCCTTCTTTAATAAGAAAATTGGAAAATCTGCAGCAATAAATCCAAAAGACAAGGCCATCAATACAAAAGTGGAATGTTAGATGTTCGAATCTGCATTCAAATAGATTAGCATATAAATGCCTAAGCAAAAAAGCAAAATGGATAGAACGGGGCTCCTCCTCACCATGGTTAACGCAAGTAGTTACCACATTGAACAAAACAGGTCTCTACCATTTGTGGTCTGATCAGCAAAAAGGTATTGCAATATCAACTAAATTCATTCCTTTAATTAAAAACAGACATAATAAAATTCCATTTGAAGAGGACATGGCAAGAATAAGGTCCTCAAAGGCCTACCATTGGTATGCCCAGAATAAAATTAATTGTACACTGGAACCCTATTCATGCTTTCTGATGGATAAAAATTTAAGATTTCTTTTTACAAAATTTAGATTGGAACTATGTCCCTCAAGATTTAAACAATATTTGTATGCCAAAGTTAAGAATGAAATACAAGATACAAATTGCGACTGTGACTTAAAACAATTGGAAACATTAGAGCATATCATATTACATTGTCCAAAATATGTTGAATTGTGAGACAAGACCGTGTCCCCCTATTTCTTGACAAATACACTTACAGTGAATGAAGTACTGAGAATATTGATGAATCCACCAATGGAGTTTATTGCTAGGGAAATGGCTAATTATGTAAACTGGATATTCAAAAAGATGAACAAGAACATTGCATAGTGCTAGAACAGTTGCACACAACAGCATACAGATAATTTATGAATAAGTGCAATTCATGAATTTAAAATCTAAAATGAGTTCCTCTCTTTTAAAGACTTCTGTAAATTTTGTAACTTATGATATATGAATACATTTTCTCTTGGCATTGTAATTATTCTGTGTTTTTCTTCTTAAAATTGTTGTAATGACTAAATTGTCGATCAATAAAATATACTGATACTGATACTATACCTGTCACCTGTGAAGAAAAATAAATTAATTTAACATTACTTTGCCACCATTGTGGCAGCACAATAGATGCATTCTCCAATCTCACACTTTCCATACCTGTCACCTGCGAAGAAAAAAGGCATTTTGCCTGAGTTTACCACCATGGGGACTGCATGATATATTCATTGTGCACACTCAACTGTCACTTGCAAAGACAAGAGACAAATTATGTTTCCTTAGT
This sequence comes from Neoceratodus forsteri, assembly GCA_016271365.2. Taxonomy (NCBI): domain Eukaryota; kingdom Metazoa; phylum Chordata; order Ceratodontiformes; family Ceratodontidae; genus Neoceratodus; species Neoceratodus forsteri. The sequence continues at coordinate 1,393,347,369 of CM028129.1, read as the reverse complement.
GGGCCAGTATGGTAGCCACATGGTATAAGCCTTGTCAGTCTTATAGTCTTACTGCCACCACTGTCACCTGTGAAGACCAGACTGAAATTATTGTTGCTGTACACAGTTGGTGGCCCGTGACATGAACTCACAGTGTACCTGTGAAAGGCAAACTGAAAAGAGAAAAGAAAAAATACTTAAATGGTACTTATCATCACATTTGTGATGGCCAGGCTGTGTAATGGCACACTGATTTCCCAGAGGAGGTGGTGGTGACTTGCTAGCTGCTGAGGATGAGTCAGCAGGAGAGGAGACCTGTGAACACAAGAGTGAAATTATTTAAACTCTAACCCACTTCCTGTCTTTTGTACCTGTAAAAGGAAAATGAAAATAGAAAAGTAAAAAAACAACAAAAAAAATGGAATGATACTTACCATCACATTGGTGATGGCCATGCTGTGTAATAGCACAGCGGTACCCCATTGGGATGAGAGGAAGAGTAGGCATTTTGTTGGATGGAGGAGGCAGTAGGACAACAGAAGCAGGTTCACACAGTAGTCAATGTGTCTGGAATTTACCCTGGGTAAAGAGTCCAAGTTTATCTGGTGACATGAGATGTTGGAGAAAGAGGAGGTTCATGTTGTTCACATTAGTTTAATGTCTGGCATTTCAGCTGGGTAGAGAGTCCTGGTTTTTCTGGAGCATGCCGTGGAGGAGGAGGAGGAGGAGGAGGAGGAGGCAGCACATGTTGTTCCCAGGTGAGAAGGACTGCAGGAGGCCATAATGCCGATCATCATCAGTGGTGACATGCATGGCATCAGGTTCACATTAGTCTTTTGTCTGGCATTTCAGCTGGGTTATGAGTCTTGGTTTTTCTGGAGGCATGCCATGAAGAAGGAGGAGGAGGAGGCAGCGCATGTTGTTCCTGGCTGAGGAAGACTACAGGAGACCATTGTGCAGATCATCATCAGTGGCGGCATGTGTGGCAGCAGGTTCACATTAGTCTACTGTCATGCATTTAGGCTGAGTTATGAGTTCAGGTCTTTCTGGAGTCATACATGAGATGAAGGTGTAGGAAGTCCATGTTGTTTCCGAGTGAGGAGGACTGCAGGAAGAGAGGAGGCCAGAGTGTGTAGTTACATTCTTCTCCTTCTTTCTGTGTCTTCCAGATTATTCAATTTACTGCTTCTCAACCCACACAACAAAAACCCACTCTGCATCCTCAAAATCTGAATTTTCACCACATGGAAATTCTGCATCCATTAAGTTCACATCTAACTCTGTGGCTGGTGATTGTACTTACTCTACTTTATCATGGTGTGCCAGATGGTGCCCACAGAGATGCTTTTCTGTTTGGAGGTATATGTGCACCATTTTGGGGGGATAGGTTTGTACATCAGTCTGTTATGATTGCTCCTGCTGCACTGAAAACAATATTCAGAACTAGCACTAGATGGTGGGCAACTTAAATATTTAAAAGCCACATCTGCGAATGCAGGCCACTCTTTAACTTTGTTGTTTTCAATACAGAAGGGATTCATCAACAGCTCCAAGGTATTTGGGGTATGCCATATATGCTTCAACAGATCTAGCTACTGCCTTTAGTCTGGCATCCTATGATTGTTTCTCCTTCTTCACCTCCTCACAATCTGCAATGCCAACCTCTGCAAGAACTGGCCATAGAGGATTTGATTTTGTAGGTGGTTTTCTGGTTGTCTTACTGGTAGATGTTGAAGTTGCATCTTCACATCTCTCACTTACTTTGCTGACTGTTGATGCAGATGACACTTGTGTAACATCTCGATATGCTACTTTTTGTTTTGCAGTTGCAGCTCTTGTAAATGACAGATCAGCAGTCTTCGCACATGATCAACTGGTCTACTACTACCATCTAGTGTGGCTGAAAGCCACCGTTTGTACCATGGATCCAGCATTGTTGCAGTCATGAAATCCACAGATGTGAAGACAACATTCAGGTTTCTGTTATGATCCAAGACACTAAGCATGCATTCAGACAATGCACAGATTACACAATCACCTATTGCTGCAAACTGCTGCTGCACATTACAGGTGGTCTGCCTTGGCTCCTAGAACAGTGGGATGGCCTGGCTAATAAAGGCAGTGTCCCTGCTCAGTACCTGTATGGCATGATCAAAAGACCTCAAGGTCAAAATAAACCCATCCATAAACCTCCATTGTTCTGTTGTCAGTGACATAGAAGCTCCAGAACTATCAATTTGTATGAAGGAGCATATACTCTGATAAAACCTTATACTGTTCATGTATCTGCTCCAGCATGTACAGGGTCGAATTCCACCTCATGAGATTGGTTAAGCATGATGTCTCTTCTGTAAACCATGCTACTTTAGATTTATCCTACCAGAAGTATCTACCATAGGTGGCACTCTAATATCTCTCTTATTAATTATTCCATAATCTTTCTCGCCATGGTTGTCAATCTGATACGCCTATAGTCTACAACATTATTCCTGATTACTTTTTTTTGCAACTTGGGACCACAACCACTTCTGTGCAGTCATTCAGGACTTCCTCCAATGCTAAGGATTTATTTAAGAGATAAAATAATGGTTCTGCTAGTACCTTGTACAATTCCTTCAGAAATTTTGGATGCAGGTCATCTGGGCCAACTGACTTTAATCCATTAAGATTTTTGAGTATATCCCTAATATTATTTATTGTAAATGTGGCAGTGGCAACAGAAGGGCTCAGCTGATCAATTACTGAATTGAGTTTAAAATAAAATATCTGAATATAAGCTAAGTAGACACTGAACTACGTTAAGAAACTGTTTTCATATAGAGACTGGATTACATTAAGAATGTAAAACATGGTTAATTCTAGAGTAACTGAGAATACTACAAAGGAATAAAGAAACTGTATTTGTGATAAACTGGTAATTTGTTCTAGAGTTTAGAATCTAGCATAAGCCTATTGTTTGGCTTTGATGCTTTTTACTACCTTAGTCGTTAGCTGGGAGGTGTCTTTCCCCTTTAGTATTGTATTTACACATTGAGAGGACAATTTATTTCTTCCCCTTGTACAGTTTTATCTTAAGGATTGAACATCTCTCCTCCATACTCCCAAGAATCATGCTGGCTGTTCAGTTTCAGCTCCCAAATCCTTTCCTGATATGATTAGAAAGTGCCTTCTTATGTCTATAGGGGACCATATTGCCCGGGTCCTTACAGTAGTGTTTTCAGATAATACATTTTTCCATTGCATGGTTACTGTTAGCTACCGGTTCCATCACAATGCAGTGCTCAATAATAATAAGTTTAATTTAATGAGGTCTAGAATATTGCTCCCCTTGGTGGCTGCCTAACCAAATGTACAAGGGAACATTCTGATGACATTAGGTCCAGGAATTCTGTATCCCTGGTGTCTTTAGCTGACATATTTTTCCAGTTAATGTTTTGCTGATTAAAGTCCACCATTTTAATCACATCTCCTGTTTCTACTGCCTTAGATATTTCAGCCACCTGGATGTTTTCCATCAAGGCCCTGATTTTTCTGCAACATTTTGGGACCAAGTTCTGCAACAGGATTACTATTTGCCTCAGAACTTCTGCGGCAGTGGTCTGTAATTTCTGTGGACGTTCTGCAGCACCTATGAACTGCCACATCACAGTGTCAGCTTGTTATCCTGACACCACATCCATGGCAATGACTATGGCAAACAGGATGAGGTAATGCACAGTACCACTAGTTCAAAAAATAAACCCACAGACTTTTAGAAATAATACCTTTTTTTAAAAGCCAAAAAATCTGTCACTTAGGGTGTGATCCTATTGCATGAATGAAATGCTCAGCGGGGACCTTGTGTGGTGAATGATTTGTCTATGCTCATGCTGTTTACATCACTCATAAAGTTCCCTCTCTGTATCACTTACATATTTATATGCACTCTGTAACATGTTTTTAAAAAAAAAGAAATTTACTTTTTTGTGACCATGAAATTGCATCCTTATTCACACAACTCCCTTTGAAAGTGGAATAAACAGAATAGTGGATATTTCAAGACTAATTTTTCATGCCAATCCACTTCTCCTGATGCACTATGTCACCCTATCACATCATGACATGCACATGAATCCCCTGTGAGGGAATGCTGCCACCCCCCCCCACTCATCCTCATGCTGTCCAGCCAGCTCCCTTAGCTCATCCCCAAACTTGAGTTGCCAGCACGGTAACGCTGTGTGCTACCAGCTGTCCCAATGGCTGGCCCTGCACACAATGTTTCTTCATAACCTTTTGTTAATTCTATCAACCCATGATAACACATAATCAATAACCCCAGCAGAAATGTGTACAACACCATTATTCATTTAATAGGTCTATTCTTTCAACAGGTCTACACATCATTAAATTCCAGCTTTCTGGGCATAATTCTTTTAATCATTTTTAAAGACAGGTTCATTCATTTTACCACTTACTTATTTCAGAGGGCTTCCCTATGCCTTAAAGGCACAAATAATTTTGTACAAAGTAAGGTATTCAGTTAACAGGCCTATGCTATTGCCAAGCATTTGTTTAGGCTGATCCCAGTGTAGTAAATTAAAGTCAGAAAATGTTATTAGGCTGTAGTGCAGGTTGAACAAATATTACAGTACCTGATATGCTGTGCCACTTCCTCTGGGAGTGGTAGCAGTGGCAGAAAACATGACTATTAATTTCTGTGGCAGAATGCAGCCCTGTCATTAGCTAATATATGATGTGATGCCATTGACAACATAACATGCTGATTATATAGGGGTTTGGGATATAACTACGAGGGGAAGAGAATCAGGTGCTATGGAAAAACTGTAAATATTATTAAACAATCACCAAGAACAGTGAATTCTTCAGCACTGCAGATATTCTGTGGTAGGTTGCAACTTCTGTGCAAAATTCTGTGGCCACAGAATTCTAGGGGCCTTGTTTTCCATAACCTGCTCATTATCAGGGGCATTATAGCATACTGATTCAGAAGGAAAGCTAGGGAAACACTTAGAGGTACTCTAAAAATGTGAGCACGACAATACACATTCAGAGCTTCAGTGCACATATGGATCAGAGTCTAAACAGGCAGAAGGTCTTAATGCAGACACATTTATTATATCCAGGCTCTAAATGACCAGACTACATATCCATAAATATGCAAAGCTGCACTCACATAGGGTGCCCCTTGGGGCTACAAGGTAATGCAATCATAGAAAATAGTGCAAAGAGTAAAGAGCTAAAGTGCTGAAAAGAAATATAAGGGAATTCATTAGTTGCCTCACATCATGTGTAATATGTTGTGTGTCATGCTTCTGTGGTCTTTTTTATATACATTAGGTCAGACAGCTAGATCCTTGAAGGAACATGGCTGCAGTATTTTCTGGGTGAGAGAAGACATACCATTAGGGACACATTTTCACAATGTCCATAACTCAGATACCAATGCATTCAGCTTTGTGGCCTTTGAATATATTAAATAAGCCTGGAGGGGAGGTGATGACACTCGCCTTCTCCTACAAAGAGAAGATTGAGGCATCTTTTGTTCTTAGATTTTAAAACCACAAGGACTCAATCATGAATCTGATTTGAAACTTCTTGTAATAAAATGTATAATGTAGCTGGTTTGGTCACATGTTAGGTAAATCCTCATATATTTACTTTAACTTGGTAATTTAGCCGCTTGTCATTATGTGCTTGCACTGGTCATATAGTTTTTGATTTGAACTCTTACTACCTATTTCTGGTTCTTTTCACATATTCCTCCTTCATTGGGCTGGAGAAGACTCATTATCTCCATGTTAAACAACTACACTGTGTTCCGTCAGGTCCTGGGATTTGCCATGAGACTAGAGCTCTCAAGCCTTACGATCAGCTGACTGTGAAGATTATTTGGTCATCCTTGGACTCTGTGATCTGGACTTGACCTCTGAATATTTTATAGCTTTTGAGATCATCAGCTACCTTTATTTTGATGGATTGGCTCAGTGAAAAATACATTTTCTAAAAACTGGAAATATTCCAACATAAATATCGGTTATCAATAGCCTGTATATTACTCTTCATCATGGTGATATGTAAATGGACTGTCTTTGCACAACGGTATATTTCATTAGATCTTGTATCATTATGCTGCTCTGTCCATCAAATCAAATAATGCTATATTATTTCTGCTAAGTTACATCAATTACATTATTACAGAGCCAATGATTAGTGTGTGAGACTGTGAAAGCTGTTCTTCAGATGATGGATGAGTAGTATATTGCTTTTATAAATTTTTGTATTATTGTATTTATGCACTATTAATTTCACTGTGGATGTTTTAATGCTATTACTAAGCCATTATGGCTGTCACTGGGGGCTTCATTTGCACCTGAGTAGTGCTGTATGCAGCTCCTGGTGTGCAGGAGATTAAATGCTAACACAGCAGAGTGACAGCCACAGAATCCAATAGAATTGAAGTGGCTAGTCTATAATTAGGGTTTGCTAAGGTGGTTGCCATGTCCTTTGATGAAGCCCATCTAGGTGAAGTGCTGGCAGGTTTGGTGAGAGGTAACTCTGTGTTTGGTGATATACCCACCCTTGTTATTTCTTTTCAGCACATTGGCTTTTTACTCTTTGCACTATTTTTTGTGATTGTTCTATCTTTTAGCCCTAAGGGGCACTTTATGTGATCTCAACTTTGCACATTTGTGGCCATACATTCTGGATATTTAAAGTCTGGATATAATAAATGTGTCTGCATTGAGAACTTCTGCCTGTTTAGACTCTCATGCATATGTGCACTGAAGCTCTGAATCTATATGGTAGTGCTCACATTTTTGAGTACCTCTGAGTGCTTCCCTATCTTTCCTTTTGAATCAGTTTGTATCAATAAGGTTTAGCTGATCTTCAAGGGAAGCACCCACCCCTATAGAGCTATAGAGTAGTGCCAATACTCTTCGGAAGGCATTGTAGCAATACCTATAATGATCTATTTCTCATATTTAGGGGATAGTGTTACCATGAGACCTTCCACAACAGAGTCCTGAAGCCTGATTTTATCACAAAGGATGGAGTCCTGCACATATAATGCTATAGTATCACCCTGTTTCCTTTTCCTGTTAGACCTATACAGACTGTATCTGGATTTATAAAATAGGCAGGACATTTCCAGCATTCTGACTGGATAAGAGGCACATTTACCTGTGCTCTTATCCAACCATAACTTTGCAATCAGTCCTACTTATTCTCAGAAGGACGGTGCACAGCCAGAAATCCATACCTCCCACAGCATTGTCAAAAACAACATTTGTAACCTGCACTGTGAGCTTCACTCACTCCCTGCCTGGCAGTCACCTGACCCCCCCCAAGCTGTGCAGCTCGCCCACCTCATCCTGCCAAAACTTCAACCAACACAGATTTATGTAAAACAGCTACAGTAATCATATTGCACCTCTATTTTATTTTTTTCCGCAGCTGCCATTTGTCCCATCCTTCTTTCAACTGCTGCCATTTCTGCAGTAATCATTCCCCGGGGCCTCCAGTCCTTGCTTTCTCCTTCACTCAACATTACTCCATAGTGCCAGGCTGCCACAATTTTAAAATCATAATCTAGAGCGAGTGGGGCAAAATAGCAAATAGAAAGCATTGGCAACCTGCTTGCTCATACTGCAGCTCCATAAGTAAAACTGCACAGTACAAAGTGTTTACTATTGCAGCTGCAGAGGGGCACTCTTGCTTCCAGTGAAGCCAGCCACTGGCTCTGAAAAAGACACAGCTCCAATCAAGCCAGCTGGTTAGCAAATAAAAAAAAATATTCAGCAGCACAAAAGAAGTCAAGAAGTACAGAACAATGAAAGTTTCTGTGTGTGTGTGTGTGTGTGTGCGTGTGTGTGTGTGTTTGTGTTGGGGGGGAGGACAGCTGAAGAAACACCAGGAGACAGACGCTGGGAACTCTGTGTAAAAAATACACTGAAACAAATAGGGAAAATATGTAAATAACATAAAAAGCAGTTCATTTGCTTGCGTGTAGAGTTGGGGGGGGCACATTTAGATGCATATCACATCCCTGACATATGAAAACTATCTGTAGTCCTATAGAAAGAAGGACTAGTTTCTTCAAACCTCCAAAGGTAGATAAATATCATTTTACTTTTAAAACTGTAGTAACTTCTTCAGAACCAATTTTGATAATGTTGTACCCATTTTATAAGCACAGTAAGACACTCTGAGGTGGGGGTTATGGCCTGATAAGAGCACTTCCCAGGTGCTAAAGGCACTTGGCGCAAGTGCCTCATGCCTCCTAATGCACCTGGGGCATGCTCTTACCAGGTCATAACCTAAATCTCGTCATGTCTTATTGCTTACATAGTCTTTCCACTTTGTTTGCTCTCAGCCCACCATGTTTTAGTGATTCCAATTAAATGCCAGTTCTCCCATTAAGTATTATGATCTCTAATTCATCCATTTTATAATTTAGGCTTGTCACATTTATTAGCAAGCACTTACAGTGAGTACTATTTTTGTATCCTTTATGAGCCCTGATCTGTAATTTAACATTCCTATTCCTCTGGGATGCGTTTGTACACAGCATATTGGAGTATGAGGTATTTTGGAGTTCTGTGAAATTTGTTTCTTAATCTCTATTTTCACTCTCCTTTCTAGTTTAAAGCCCTATCAATTTCAGCTGATGTGCTCTCACCTCGGGTTGTTGTACCTCTGTAATTCAGGTGAAGGCTATCCCTTGAGTATAGCTCTCACCTGTTCCAGAAAGTGTCACAGTTCCTTAAAAAGGAGAGGTATTCTCTTCTAGACCAATGTCTAAAACAGACATTAATTTGCCTAATGTTCCTCTGTCTACCCTCCCCTGCTTTAGGGACTAGAAGGATTTCTGAGACTGTGATTCTGTATCCATGTTCTTTCAGTTCCTTCCCCAATGACTCTGAGGTTGACTTGATGACTTGAAGTCACTGCCTGTCCTTCTCCCTGTGTTGTAAGTTCCTTCCCAATGACTCAGAGGATGACTTGATATCACTGTATGTCCTTCTCCCTATGTTGTTAGTTCCTATATGCAAACCTACCACTGGCTCATCTTCTGCATCCTTTGTTATCCCATTGGCCATGTTCCTTAGATGTTCCACTCTCTCGCTGCTGGGAAACAGTTTAAAATCCTGTTTGCCTTGCTCCTGTTGAATACTGTTGTCAATGTATTTTATAACAGAATCCCACATCACTATTAAGTGTGTTGGTTTTGGAAGACAGGTTTGGGTAGGTTCCATGCTCAAGATAATTATATTTGGTATCTTTATCTCAACAGCCATTGAGGTGTGTGAGGTGAGTCAACATTTTCTAAATGAGTACCTATTACTCATGGAGATTAATGGATGATCTGCCTTACACATTTTGTTTTTTTTGTATTTCCTCTGGGTCAGCTTCCTTCTGGTCTCGCTGGTACTTTTCTTCCGAATCTGTCCCTTTGTTCCTCGTGGAGTCTGTTACCCTGGCAAGTATGGGGACCATCAAAAAACTCTTCCCATAATACTTAATACAGTGTGGTCCACATACTTCATGAGGTCTCTTATATCTGTAATGCATATCCTTGAGATTGAGCCCCTCCTACTCAGGTTTACTGACCAGGAAGCACCTTTCACAAGTGAATTGTGCAGCAATGTCATTAACTGTTTCAAAGCATAATGCACACTACATGTTTACCCCTTTCTTATCCTGGTTCCAATGTTTTTCTATTTCCAATGTAATTTCCTCCATTAGCATTGGATAAATGACTAGGATCATTATTAAAGGCTTGCTCATGACCAGGGTTAATAAAAAACTCCTCTTGGGTTTACAAGAATCCTAGTACAGTATGAGTCTGACAATATTTACTTACAGGAGGTTAGAGTTAGGAGGTATCAGACATGGTGGTGTCCATGAGTGTTGGCTTCAGTGACGGTACAGTGCAGGCAAGGTGGAGTGAGTCTATTGAGTCAGTGGGGCTGGGGCCAGATATTTTATAAGTCTAATTGTATTTTAATTTACATTTACATCATGCCTTGCATTTGTGTTGTACTGCTTTTAAGGTTACTCCATAAGGGTTTATTTAAAGTAGAGTCATGGAGTAACACAAATGAAGAATATGCATGTGGCCCATTTGCAAATGTTTGCATAGTTTGAACTGATGTTCTACTTAACCTTCTGGGCTTAAACATTGACTGAGTGAGCACATTCATTTTAGAGGGCTCATATAGATCATCTCTTTTAAGTGCCATGCTGAGTAATAGTAAAAGGCTATCAGGAAAATAAATTTATAGAGCTAATCAGGCAAACAAGAAGCACTTACAACTGTAATGTATCTTTTAACAGTGAATCAGAGATGCCGCATAACTTCAAAACATTCCTTATATACAGTATGTACAGTATATACGGTTGACCAAATCAAGTGGTTTATTAGAGTCTAATGCTAATGCATAGAATTTTCCTGAAAGGGTCATGGCATATTCAAATAATAGCTGCACATTACAGATTGTCTGAACAGTAGTCATATTAGGAACAAAAGTGTGTTGGTGTTGGTGGATAGAGTGGGGAAATTTATGCACAATTTGTGCCACTACTAATCTGATAAAGATCTTATACTCTACATTTAACAATGCTGCTGGCCAGTAACTGTCTGGAAGACCTCTCAGTTTCCCTTCCTTGGGAATCAAAATCATTTAGCATCACTCACTGAATCTGAAATATTCACTCCATCTACAAATTCCACACAAATACTCATCAACCACGGGGGACAGTTCTTCCTTAAAAACTTGAAAGAACTCAGCACTCAGACCATCAATTCTTGGACTTTTATTTTTTGGAAGTGAATCAATGGCCTCCAATATCTTCTGTTGTGAGTAGTTTCCTCCAGAAATTTATAACCCCTGGAATTGCATTTTTGATAAACAATGTTCCTGACTTACACATTACAAGAGAAAGATGACTGATACACAGTTTTAATGTGGTTCGTAACAATTTTCTGCATTTCTCCTAAATCTGCTGTTACCACCCCTTGCACATTTTTTATAGAGGAATAATATTGTTCTCTTTCTGTTTTCTTATCAAGTTAGTGAGTAACTTCCCTGATTTATCCTCTTGAAGATATCTCAATCATTTTACTCTCAAACTATTTGTCTCAGTTTCCCTATTAATTCTTTCCTGAAGTCTAAATCAACAAGCAATACGTTTTTCATAATATTTCTCCCAGTCTTGAATAACTAAACCATCCAATTCCTTTAATTCTTTTTCTATAAGTTGTTCCTCTTCTTTTTGTTTTTTCATTATAGCATGATTTGTAGGAAATAACCACCCACTAATAACTGCATTAACATGATCCCATAATGATACAATGGATGTTTGCCCCCAAGTAATTAAAGTACCAGCATTCTGCAATGACTTTCTTTAGTTTTTTCACAAACTCTGGTACTTTGAATTAATCATTATTTAAGGACTTACTCCAGGTTTTACTGGTATTTATTTTATTTTATTTATTTAGCTTTTGTTAACCGGGTAAGTGCACTAGACAAATCCTGCCTATTTTCAGGCACGACCCGGGGGAGAGGGATACAGATGAATGCCGACTGACCTTGAACCAGATTAAGCTGTTGGTGGTATTTTTAGTGAATATTATCATTATTTAAAATAAATATAGCTTCCACTACAACATGATAAGACAAAATACTTGAACATATGAAAGTAGAATAATTTTTTTGGGAATAAAGACTTAGATATAAAGATGTAATCCAATCATGAAAAACAATCTACCTTTTTATTGTTATTTGAAATATCTTTTAATAACAAGTTTTTAGTACTCTCCAAGGATCAACCAAGCCATGGTGACCTAAAAAGTTTTTGTAATATTCTTGATATCCTTTTATTGTAATTAGTTTATGGCAAAATTTTTATTCAGTGGAGGATCTAAAAGAGCATTGTAGTCTCCATTAATAATAATATATCCTACACCTATTTCAACTAAATCATGAGTTACCTTAGACAAGCACTCATCATATTTGTCAAAAGACACATTTAAATAGCCAACCTTAAGCATGACTCCCTTAAAATCACCTTTAACTAACACAATCCATTCCTCCCTATCTGTCCACTTTTTGCAAAATATAAAATTAATGTTTATCCTTATTAGAAGAGACACCCCCACATTTTTCCTTGTTCCTGTAGAAAAATATGTAACATCTATCCAGCTCCTTTTCAGTTTTTTGGCCTCATTTGGATCAAGATGGGGCTCCTGGAGTACAACAATGCCAGCTTTAATTTTATTTAAATATGACAAGACTCTTGATCTTTTAATGGGTGAATTAAGCCCATTAATGTTGAATGTGGCACATTTAATTTGAGAGTTAAGTTTGCCATATTATGTAATTAAAAAACAACAACACTTGCATCACTTTGGATACCATATAGAACCCAACCATCTAGCCTGTTATGAAGACAACATTAACATCTTAATTTGTAACCCGCATTGCTCAGAGTGACTATTGCTCCATCCCCCACCCTTCCCATGCCACAAATTTCTAACAAACATAAACAGAAGCAAACCTTGCTTCCTACCTCAATAAAAACACAGAATTTGTTGGCAGAAATGGGGTCAAGATGGTGACAGCATGATGCTGAGGTGCTAAGCTCCATGAACACCCTCTTCCCTGTATGGAAGCTTCCATACCCCAGGCATAAAGTGAAGCAAGGTACTGATGGCTAAGGGCTTCCAGTGTGTATGCCAAATAAGAAACTGTGTTGAAATAGCAATTTGGGGCAAGCAGCAGTTATGGCATGACTCCCAAGAAGAACAGCATGGCCTAGATATTCATAGGGGTTGCACCCGGTGCAACAGAGTTGCACCGGGTGCAACTGCAGAAATGCACCCCAGGGCTATATTCAAAAGGTGGAAATGTGCTCTGCAATTCCTGATGCACCATGGTGCAAAGATAATATATGCAGTGCATCTCCAGAGGGCATGCCCATGCATATGCGGCACTTCCCGATATTCGGCACGGGATGTGTGGTGCATCTGCCAGCACATCCCAGAGATGTACCGCATACATGGGCACAAAGTTGAGCCCATAAAAAAGGCTCAACTGGTAGCCACCCACAGGTGGGCTGCTGTAGTGCAGGGTGTGACACAGCATCACCCAGCTATGGGTGGCAACCCCCCTGAACACCGTGCACAATCTCCCGTCATATACCCTGGTAGTCAAGTGGATCCCCCTCCCTGCCCATAACCTGATCACCATAAGAAAGAACTATTTAATTTCTTGGTGGTCCAGTGGTTCCCCCTCCCCACCCTTACCCACACTCACCCCAAAACACATCCCCACAGCCATGGTAGTCTAGTGGTCCCCCCACCCACACAGGACTTCCAGCCCACCCGGCTCCCCCCAAGTCATCAGCAGGCAACAAACTCACCCACATACCTCTATGGCTGCTCACCAAATGACAGCTTACAGTATCTGCTGCAATCACATTGATCCTGCAATCACATTGGTCCACATTGTGGACCAATGGGCTTACAGTGCATACTGTAATAGTCATTTGCAACTTTGTGAATGAAGTCTTCATTCACAAAGTTGTGAATGACTATTACAGTATGCACTGCAAGCCCATTGATCCACAGTGTGGACCAATGTGCTTGCAGCAGATACTGTAAGCTGTCATTCAGCAGGCTTCCATGGAGGTATGTGGGTGGGTTTGCTTCCCACTGATTACTGGGGAGCTGGTGGGCTGGGGGTCCTGTGTGGGTCGGGGAGTGGGGGTGACCACTAGACTAACACTGCTGTGGGGATGTGTTCTCAGGTGATCAGGGTTATGGGCAAGGATGGGGAGTACTGCTGGACTACCAGGGAATTAAATATTACATTCTTACAGTGATTGGGGTTATGGGTGGGGGGGAACCTCTGGGCAACCAGGGAATGAAATATTACTTTTTTACGGTGATCAGGGTTATGGGTGGGGAGAGAGGAACCATTGGACCACCATGGAATGAAATATTACTTTCTTATGGTGATCAGAGTTATGGACAGGGAGGAGGAAACCACTGGACTTCTACTGACAGCACTGCATACTGTGCAGGGTCCCAGGTGCAGTACGCTGGCCAGCCCTGCACAATTCATGCAAATAGAGCCCTAATGACATGCAAATGGCTCCATTTGCACCTTGCATACATTATGACCCCATTTTCATATTTGTGTCTGAATATCAGGAATTTGCACACGGCAAATCTCTGATGCGCTGGTGTTAAGACCTGTCTGGGGGGATGCGCCAATGCATTGTATTTGTGCTGCAGGCATTTTTTGATATATTCAGATGAGATGCACCATGATACATCTCTTTTGAATATATCCCTTTGTCGCTCCAGTGCAACTCAGTTGTGCAGAACAATCACTTGCACCATTGCCAGCTGCACTTTTAAATATCTAGCCCCATGTCTCCAAGAAAAGATGTCAGAGGAAGCAAGAAGGCAGTTAAAACATCCAAAAATGCTGGTAAAGCACTTAAGCAATTGACAATGAGTACAAGAAAGGTAACCAACCATTTCTTAAAAAGAAAACCTAGTTCTGTTGATTTAAGTAATTTGGCTGAAGGAACAAAGACTATGAAATTGCTGGTATATAGTAAGTCAGACCCCCCCAGTACAGCCCACCAAATGTAAGTTTTCATATGAAGATGTAGCAAGTCAACACTCGATAAAAGATTTTCCTTCAAAAATGCAACAACAGGAGACAGCAGAGATACTGTCAACCTCAAGAGCTGAAACAAACAAAATACAACCTGCAGAGCTGAAGACCCTTAATTTGGTTCAGCTTCCACTAAAACCACAACTGGAGTTGAAGTTTTTCATTGCAAAGGACTCCAAATTGGCACTGAGCGGAAAGCAAGGTGAAGAGTCAAACTTAAAAAAATGGCACTGATTTAATAATATGGTTTGATTCAGAAACCGTGACCTGAAAAGGAAGGTGGCAGTGCTCCAGCCCAGAAGAAGGTATGTAACAACATAGGAACAGAGGGATGGAGGGAAGGGAAGGGAAGGAAGGAAGGAAGGAAGGCAAGCTACTCAGACAAAAGTGAGTTTAAGTAATACTCCAAGTGGTTCACAAAATGATTGCAAGATATTAACATCTAAGAAAGTCCCTTCAAATCTGGGGGATATTCAGGACCATTTTAAATTGAGCATTCAAACCTCACAATGCCCAGCTCTTTCTGAACTAATACTGTTGAACAACAAACTACAAGTTGTAAGCCACAGTTGACTTCAACTATAACACAAAGTGCTGGAATAATAGAAGTTCAAATAGAAGTTAGCCAGGAGGTGGTTTACTGACTGGCAAGCAAAATAAAATAGAGATAACAGCACAAGTACAAATAGCACAAACAGAGAGAAATGGGACATAATAATAAAAAAGACTTCATGGCACAAAATTTGTCATGGGCCCAAAACTTAAGTAATCAGCATGAGGGGCAACAATAAGGGGAGACTGGGGGCATGGCAAAGCACCCAGCAATGACAATCGTAATTTAGATGAAGTCTGACTTGCATCAACCATAAAAGCAGCAATTTACCAATTTTAACATAGGAAACAACTTTCAAAGGGCAGAATTTGATAAAAGAAATCCATGGCAACAAATAGAGGTAAACAGCAACAATCTATAATGTCTTTTGAACCTGCAAATCGTACCCAAAAGCTACCAGCTGAAGTTAGAACCAGAGCACAAAGCATGGCAGCCAATGTGAGAAAGGGTAAAGAAAATGACATGCATGATGTCCTGCTGATACCCCTCCTCTAAAATCTTCAGCAAGAAGTAAATGCCAGCTTTGTAAATATTACTGCTCAATTAAGTCACTTGCAAAGAGTAGTGACAGGGTTGGCGGAGACCTTGGCCACTCATACTAATTGTCTCAGTGAGGCTGAAAAATGTATTCGGGGAACTTGAAGACACAGTCATTGATATTAACAGGGCCAGGAACATACTGATGGAAAGAGTGAATCACCTAACAGAAAAAGTTGATGACCAGGAGAATTAGAGCCACCATTCAGATATATGAATAATTGGCTTCTCTGAGAATGTAGAGGGAAAGGAAGCTGGCAAGGCAATGCAGAAGCTGTTGACAGAAAACCTGGGTATGGAAATGGCCATGGCAGACTTTGAAATTCAATGTGTGCATGGAATCGGCCCCAAACCATATAAGGGAGAAAGGCCCAGACACTATTTAATTAAGTACATGCCCTACCCAGAAAAAGAAAAGATGTTACAAGCTGCCCATCAGCATGGTTCCCTGGATTTGAATGGGGTAAAAGTGTTCAGAATTATAGTCACAATCTACAAACAAAATGCCAGTTATACAATAGGCACAAGAAATCCTGCCTTCCAACTGGCTAACTGGCACCTTTTCTGCATTGTAAATCTTCCAATATGTCAACGGGAAAAGATGCCAGCTGCCAGTCAGCCACATCAAGAACTCCCCCAGAAATCATTCCAACTAGGCAATGGACGGTGAGATTAGCTGCTCGCTAAACTGAGTCGCAACCCCCAAACAGTATAAAACTCCTGCCCAAAGCTACTTGTATGAAGAAAACAGTGCCCTTTCAATTTTGTTTAAAAACCAATATTTACCTCCTTGTCCCCATAGTAGGATCTCCTCACCCTCCTGTCCCAGGAGTGCCAAAGACAGGGACTGGAAGGGCAGTCACAGCAGGGATCCAGATTTGAAATGTTAAGGCCATTGCCGTTCAACACCCTCTGACCTCGGACCCTGTCCATTGTTCTGGAGGTCGAAACAGAGGGTAAACAAATAAAAAAATGAAAATCAAACAAAAATAAACCAGTGGCAAGTTTCTTTCATCATCCTAGTAACTGAAGAGAATCAGGGAATGACAGGTGTCAAGCGCTGCCGCCCATGCGTGCAATACGAGTAAAAAAAAAAACGGAGCCAGTATATTGTAAAATCGGGTTTGCAGCAAGTTCAGAACTGTGTCCTGACTCCTACAACAAAAACAGAGTTGGGGCACAGTCAAGTGGTGACATGGGGCACAGTTTAAAAGTTTCCTGTGCCAGTAAAAACATTGGGCTGTGAATTTTAAAGCACCCCTGTGCATGTGCAAGAAACCAAGCATCCCTAGCAACCCAGGACTATTTTTTTACTGGTGCAGCAATAAATGTAATAAAAGTATTTTAACCTGAAACAAAAAAGTATTTCTCTTAATTTTTTTTTGTCCAAACACCAGGAGTACATTGTATAATTGCAATATACCACTCCAGGGTGTGGGATATGCTGGGATTTACCCACTTCTCGTATGGTTTACTCACTCAGCCTGTGACATCATGACCAAACCACACCAGGTGTGGTAAATCCCAGCATAGCCCACTCCCTGTCATGGTATATTGCTTAAAAATACTAAGTTTCATGGTCTTGGATAATAATTCTCTTTATTATAGCTAGTGAAGCTCAGGGTGGTGTGCCCTGGATGCCCACTAAAATCTTCAATAAACCCAAACAAGCTGAGGATTTTGTTAACTCAATGGAAGCTGCCCAAGAAGGTCGATCACAGGCCCATATTAACCAATTGACCCATTGAAACAGAAGCTATCTTTCACCGTATACTCTATTATCTGAAGTAAGTGTTGAGCCTTAATCTGAGTTCCTGTTAATGGCAAAGTGTTAGGTGGTGCAGATCATCGGTATCAAAGTGACCCATGTACTGTGCATTTAATTCCCCACTGAACAGATTGTCAATGTGATGTGACACATTTGTATATTTCAAAGCTGATGGTAACACTACATAGATATAACATTGCCGCCTAGTATGAGACAGTAACACTGCTATAATGGAAAGAATATAAAGGGGTAAGCAATGCGAAACAATATAAGTATGTGTTAAAATGTTTGTTTTCCATTATTGTGGATACAGAAATCCAGGCCTTCACTCACCTAGTGATATTGTAGACAGCATGTAGCCCCTGGGAAAATGAGACTGTCACCCTGTCTTACAGGCCATGCGGCTTTCAGCTACACACTGAATACTAAGTGTGCTGGAAATCTGCAAATCTTTATCTGATAAAGTTACAATTTGTGATCGAGGTGGGCGGAGGCTTATGGTTTTGGCTATGGCACTATGCTTTATCATCCAACCCAACATTTTCCCCAATTATAAATTATTACATGCTGCATGAGACTATAGGTGTTTGTGTGGACAAGTTATGTAGATTTTGTGCTAGAGGGGAACAGTGTGTTACACCAGATGATAGAGGCGATACGGAACTACAGGTAACTGTGGACTGTTGAAATAGATTGGTGAAGCATTGTGTACATATCAGTTTATTGGCCGTGAGTAACTGTGGGAGAGACCTTGTTCCACTAGCCATGCAGTTCCCTCACAAAAGAGTGATCTTGGTTGCCTGGCAACCGTTCCCTTCTTTTCACTCACAGATATCAACAGGAATTGACATCAGTTCTCAAATAATGTCACATCAAAAAAAGAAAAAAAAATAACAAGACCAGCTGACGAGAAGCCTGACAAGGTGTAACAACTTACTGATGCCTTTCGGCTCCATGTCTTATCAATAAACAGAGTGGACCTGAGGGCAAAGATGAAGGGAGAGTTTTGTGGAGAGCAATGATTTGGCTTTTCTCAACCTGAAAATATGCGAAGTAGAATTTAAAGAACATTTTGTCTGGTAGCACTACCAATGGATTTTATGACCTGACTGTTTTCTTGGGTTTTGCTCAAAACTCTGGAAAAATAATGAGGAAAACCCACACTGACATACAGGCATGCACAAGCGCAACTTTACATAATGGGTTGCCTGGCAACCAACTGTCACCACCATCTAGATAAGCAGTCCCTTAGTGTCGGAATATGTGTTTTCTCTGGGGAAATTTTGTTTGTTCCCCCATGGGGGCTACTGAATTGGCCAAGATATGAATAGTTATGAGTGAGGAAAATCTGAACTTACATCTATAAAGGACTTCTTGTTTACATGGCATAACATCACTTTGGCAAACTGATGGTCATGCAAATAGCTGTGGATTAGGGTCCCACCATCTTTCCCTCAAAAGTGCTGGGGCTGCAGGTATCGGTGGGGGAAGGGCTTTGCTGTCACAACCCAAATGACTATATAATGTTATAAATGATAACTGGCCTGGTGGCACTGAGGGTTGATGCGCTGGACGCCACACCTTGTGCCACGCTGGCGACCTGGGTTCAGGAGCAAGCCTAGGTCTCTGGGGGTCACTGGGGGGAGGAAGGATTGAGCATCCGGAGGACGGCTCTCCTTCCTCGGGGGGCCAGGGATTCTCCACCCGGCACCACGGCAACCTCTGGTGGAGACCGGAGGTACCGCAATGCTCAGGGCCAGAAATAGAGGGTTGCGGAGTTACGGCAAGACATTCCCTGGCATCACTGCATGCCAGACTCCATCAGGGAGATGGAGGGAGTAACAAGGAAGGGGGGTGAGACAAAGCAAAAATACCCAGACAAGTGGATAGGCTACAGCATCTGTATCCACCAGGACCACACTCCATTGCCGGGGGCACTCCTTACCTGGGCCGAGCCCAGCCCGGCCCGAATTTGCAGATAGAGCACCCTGAGTGGATAGGGAGCCCTACCTGGGGGGGCTCAGAGCCGGGAGGATAGCCAGTCTGGTGCCAGGTTTCAGGAGGCCTCTCAGGCATGGAGATAGAGTCAGGGGGTAGTACAAGATGCCTGAGAGAGTTCCACTGGCTGGAGGAAAAAACAATAAAAAAAAAATTATAAATGATAGCCTTAATAGAACACATGATCTAATTTTATTTTTCAGTTTATTATTGGTAAAATCTTGATATGTGGGAAGAGACAGAGTTTGACCATAGTACAATTGATAAAACATTCTACAAATAATGCACCAGTGAAAGTTCATGTACAGATATGGTTGAACATCTGGTTTACAGGGTCCCATATCATGTTATCTGCTCCATAAGTCTTGGACCATACTCAGTTCCAGTTGTTTATTGCAGGATTCATGTTCAGGACCGGGAGCAAATAGAGTGATCCAAAATTGACTGGTACTGGGCATGTATGGGCTCTGATGAGGTAACTCCAACAGGGTCATTTTCCTGTGTTCAGTGAGGGGGCTACTTAATAGCTTGCAACAATTTAGGTCATTTCTTCCCAGAGATGGAGGGAGCAGTGGGTCACCTCTGCCATCCTAACTGGAAAAGAAGAGGGGGGCAGTTACAGACCCATGAGCAGCTGACTTTGTTCTCACTGCTATAACAAATCATGACATTGATTACTTTTACTGTTGCCAGGCGATCCTACATTTTTTGTCCACCAAGGTATTAGTGGGATGTTGCACTTCAGTTGTGCAAAATTTAGGGAGGAGTCCATTGGTCCACTTTGAACTAGGGATACAAATTTTAATAGGTTGTAACACCTCATCAGTTTTGGGGGGGGGGGTAAAACTTTCCATTTTTACCAATATGCATTTCACATTGCAGGTTCATTGATGTTAAACTGAAGCTGTTTTGGGGAATGTGTAACATATAGTTCTATGTTTTGGGAGGGGATAGGAGGAGGGGGAGATATTATGATAATTTAAATGATTGGGGTTTGAAAATTTGTTGTTCTCATAAAAAACCAAGGTACATGTTATTATAAGGTACAGTTCATAATCCTAGTAACAAGGTCATTAATGCAAGTTGATCTGTATGATATTGAATATGGTTAATTCTTTGAATGTGAGATACTGGAATGTCAATGGGTTTAAATTCCATGTAAAAAGGAAAAGGGTACTGGCAAAAGTTAAAACTATGAAAATGGATATTTTATGTCTCCAAAAAATGCATATGGTGGATAAAGAAGGGGGATGGGCAGAAATTGGGGGGGAGTAGCACAGTTTATATTTTTCATCCAACACAAGGGGAACTGCTATCTGGCTATGACCACACTTTCCCGGTACTGTTACCAAGATGTGCACAGGTCAAGGTGGTAAATATGTACTGGCACAAGTTTTACTTAATTCGGGGCTTCAATATGCCATTGGATATATTTACAGCCCAAATATTGAGGGTCCAGAGTTTTTTAATCGATTAATGGTTCAGATGGCAGACTTTGAACATCCGTGGGTACTTGTTGGAGACTATAACTGTATATTAGATAGTACTATGGACAGGTCCTCAAGAGTGGTGATACCTGAGTCCAGAAATGCTAAGGCCCTTAGAAGTCTGATAAGTGATTATCATTTGACAGATGCTTGGAGACATGTCAACCCTAAGGTGAGGGACTATAAGTACTGTACTACTCCCACTCAGCACTGAATTATGCCAGATTGCATGTGATATTATATCCCAATCCTTGATCACATCTATTCATGTGTCACTGCATGATACCATTACATTAACTGATCATGCCCCAGTGCTTCTCTGCCTACAGAGTTGGAGGTCATCTAGTGTGTCCAGATCATGGAAACTAGACTCTTTACTATTAAAGAACACAGAATTTATTTCACATATATGGAATCAGATTAATCAATTTCTGTAAAACAACACCAAGGGAACAACCACTGTCTCCTCCGTTCAATAGAAGGCACTAAAGGTAGTGTTCAGATGGATCATAATCACCTACTCTGTGCACATTCGAAATGAAGAGAACAAATAATTGTCCACACTAGAACAGCAAATACTTCAAAAAGAGAAAAAACACATGAGCAATCCTACTGCTGCAGGTTATCAACAGCTGCAAAAACTAAAATGGGAGTTTAATCAATTATCAAGCTCCAAAATAGAGTGCACTATACTGTTAAACCAAGCCACAAATTATTTTGAAGGTCACTCTGGGAGTAAATGGTTAGCATGGCAGCTCAAACATAAGGCAAGCATTAAAAACATCATGCAAATTAAAAACTTGGTGAGAGACAGTCAAAGTAATACTGACGACATTGGTGATAGCTTTAGACAATTCTATCAAAATTATACACCTCTGAGGTGCATCCATCTGATGAGGAAATACAAAATATTCTTTTTAGGGCACCCATTACCAAAATAGATGAATTGTGGAGGGGTGCTTTAGATGGAGATATTCAGTAAGGTGAGATCTTGAAGGCTATTAGACACTTAAAGGGGGGAAGCACCAGGACCTGATGGATATCCTATAGACTTGTATAAAACCTTCTACAAAGAATTAAGAGAACCTATAAGATAATGGAAGTCTTAAATAAAGGGGCATTACCTCACTCCACTTGTTTAGCCATCGCAACAGTTCTACTTAAACCAGGGAAAGACTCAACACTGTTTGGGTCATATAGACCTACTTCACTACTCACAGCTCATTACAAAATACTTGCCAGAGTGTTGGCTGGTAGAGTGGAGACTGTTCTGCAAAAAATAATCCAGACCAAGCAGGCTTTGTACAAATCAGGCAGGGTAAACATAATGTTCGTAAGGCATTAAGCATATTATGGTGTGGGGCAGAATCTAAATCAGGGAAGGGGGCTGCAGGGCTAGGCCTGGATGCAGAAAAGGCTCTTGACCAAGTGGAGTGGAAATATATGTTTGCAACCCTCAAGCACTTTGGCTGAGAGGAAAATATGCTGAAATGGATCCACATTCTGTATGACAAACAACTGCCCAGGTATTGGTCTACTATACACTTTCATAGCCTTTTGCTCTCACTCATGGGACTAGGCAGGGGTGCCCACTCTCACCCCTGCTGAATGTGATCACCCTTGAACCTCTAGCAGCAGCCATAATAGCTGACCCACAGCTGGAACGTTACTCTACTTATGACCATCATTATACTGTAAGATTTCCCTCTTTGCAGATGATCTATTAATATATTTACAGAACCCTAAAGAAGGCCTCCCTAAAATCCACAGCATCCTAAGTAAGTACAATAATACATCTAGTCATAAAATCAACTGGGCAAAGAGCAAAATATTACTATTAGGGAAAGACCCACACCAAGATTTGCAAAATAACCCACTAAAAATGAAAGTTTTTGATAGTTTTAAATACTTAGGTTCCAAATCACTAGTGATAAACGTAGAATATTACAAGGAAGTTATACAATTCTAGGCTCTGTTTGACAAGATTGTGAAAGACTGGCTGGTTTACCTGTAAGTATTATTTCAAGAATAAACACCATCAAAATTAATGTGTTACCAAAATGTCTATATCTATTTCACAACCTGCCTTGCAGAGTACCAGAACAATTATTTAAATTCTTGAATAGTGTAATACACAATTGTCTGTGGGGTGGGAAAGCAGATTGGATATTAAGGACAATTCTTCAACTCCTGCTGAGGGAGGGCAGCCTGGCCCTCCCCAGTATGAAATATTAGCAATGTTGGCATGAAATGTCAGAGAGTATCAGCCTCACTGGATGATCATGGAAGGTGAGAAACCTGAAGGTAGTCTGGTTCCTGGGGGGTTATTACCTACATTATTGTGGCTACCAATCACATTTAAACATCATCCATATACAAAACAATTGGTAAGACTCTGGGCGGGAGTTCACAAGCTGATAAACCATGGAACAGGTATAGCACCATGAGCAAACTTGATTTCAGAGGCCAAATCCATTAAGGGGTTATAATGATCAGTTATATCAAGTGCTACTTCGATGGTGCAAAAGAAGACTAACCCAGTTTGATCAACTTTATTTAGGGAGGATTCTTAAAACATTCAACACTATGAGGCAAGAGTACTTGTTGCAGGCAGAAGACTTCTGTACCTAACAGCGAGACAGTATCTGTCTCAATTCACACAGGCCTCCTCCACAATTGAAAAAATTATTTATAGAGTGCAACCCAACACTAAACTACTCACAGCATTGTATAAACTTCTTATAGGCTCTACCATAAGGCCACAGATCAAGACAAGGGAACAGTGGGACAAGGACCTGGGCTACCAACTCCCAGATGAAGACTGGCAAATAGATATTAAATATGTTTTTTTTCTTTTTTTACATTTCTATTTCTCACTCTGTGGTCCTGGGCATCCCTCTGAGGAGCACACTTGGCTAGTGCTTCTCACTCCAGGCCTGAACCCTCACTATCAGTATTCTCCCCACCTGACCAAGGCAGGTCAGTCCCCTGGCAACCAAGTTACCCCCGGGGGAGGGTATACCCACCAATGGTGACCTTGCAGACTCAAGGCCCTACCTGGACATTGGGTTTGGCACTCTGGTGTGCTGAGCCAGCATTGGGATGTGGGCCTTGCCACTGGAGCCCTCTTCATCTCTGCAAGCCCGCAGAGGGTTTTTCACTTTTGTCCCCAAGAGTGCTGTCTCCTCCCTCAAGTGCAATGTGCAATGATGTCATGGCACTTGGCAACCCTGCTGCTGCTGCACTTGCCCCTCACATTAGTTGGCCATCTTGTAATGCCTCCAATTTCCATCGGGGGCCACCAGGATGCCAGCCATCCCCACAACTCTCTCCCCAGGAGAGGAGAGCTGTCTATAGATGCTATATCCTCTCCCTCCCCTGCCGACTCCCGGCAACCTGAGTCCGTATCTGAAACTGGGTCACCGGCATGGTGCAAAGTGTGTCATCCAGCACCTTAGCCCTCAGCACCATTGGGTTGGTGCCATTAAACATGTTCATAGTTGCACTAGCTCATATAAGCTTAGAAGAATTTAAATTAATTTTTGGTGTATGACTTATTTAACCCTGTTAAAATTATATCACTTTAAATCCTCCCATTATCCTCTCTGCCCTAAATGTCATATAGAAGGTGACTTTACACACACACATTGCTCTTACGTGTCACAGAGTAGCTCCTTTCTGGACTCAGGTACCCCAACTCATGGAAACTATACTTAACTATAGATCACCAGCAACCCCAGCTGAATTCATGTTAGGCCTAGACTATAGTTCAACATCAGGAATTGTGCGGAATCTACCCAAAGGTCATGGAACATAGCTTTGGTTCCTGCCAGGAAGATGTTGGCACAGAATTACCTTAGTGCCTCTCTTCCCACTACTGCACAATGACTAAATAATTTATTACTTTGTATGAAGTTAGAGAGACACCAACTAAATGCTAGAGGCCAAGATAATGAATTTCATAAAGCTTGGCAACCATTATTAAAGGCTATGGAAGAAAATATCATACCACTATAGTACAATTTTGGTTAGATCTGTAGTAGCATCAGTCCTGAGTCTTGATTTTATTTATTTATTTATTTGCTTTTGTTTGCTGGGTAAGTCATACTAGATATCCATGTGCCTGTTTTCAGATGCTCTTTTATTTTATTCTACTATACTCAATGCAACAGAAAAGATAGCTGTACTATAGGTTAAGAAATAGTTCTCTTTATTGTATTATTTTTTAAATCCAAAGAATGTTATACTCTTTAACCTATATTATCTTATAATGTCTTCTCTGATGTAACTGTACCATGGTAAATGGAAAGTACTTTTTGTAACCTTGTTTATCCTTTTGTACCTTTATAAAACTTGTTGATAAACAAAAAGGGAAACTGGAGAAATGAATGCAGAGGAGGAAGAACATGTAAGTATACAAACCAGAGAGAGACAAGACCAAAGTTTGAGTGAGGTGTTTCAGATGCAGAAGAACCCAGAGAAGCAAAGTCCTGCAGCTAAATATAAAACTACTCCCCTGGAAATACTTTACACATAGGTCCAGCAATGCTTCAGAACAAACTGATAGCAACAATGATGAAAGTAAAGATGCACTGTCCCCTGGGCCAAACTAATAGCAAACCAAATTAAGCAAATAAATAAAAAGCTGGACAAAATGGAAGTCTTAGAAATAAAACTAAATAAATGTCAAATCGTCCTTGACCAAGTAACACTGAAAATAAGGACCTGAAGCATGATTTGTTAGAAGCACAGAAAATAATTGCCATCTTGAAAGATGAAAGCATTCTAACACAAATACAAATAAAAACATTGGAACTCGCTAATAAAGAGTTTAAGGAAACAATTATTGACTTTAAAGCCAGGTCCAGAAGGAAAAACATACAAATTCTTGGTGTACCAGAATCATGGGGTGATGACAGTCATTTGACAGAATCCTTGACAAAAATCATGGCAGCTTATTTAGATACTGACACTGTGAATATTAATTGTGAAATTGACAGAATCCATAGAACCTACAGAGTGAACCAGAGATTGCAAGGTCTACCTTGACCAATAATTGCAGAATTTATGAAATCAGAAGACAAAGATAAATTAATAGCTGAAGTATATAAAAGGAAAAAAGAAAACTGAAGAGAGTTTCCATATCAATTTACAAAGATTTGCCACCTGATCACATTGCAGAAAGGAAAAAATCTGACTTTTTAAGAAAAAAGTTAAAGGACAATAACATAACAACTATAAATATCTACCCTGCAAAACTGATGGTTGTTATCGACAGGGTGTGATTTGCCTATGAATCACCACAGATGGCAGAAAATGACTAACAAATAAAGCTACCAAAACTCTTCCAAGGACAATGAAAAGTGAAAGCAAGAAAGCTGTATTATGTAAAAGGGGATTGTTGTAAATTGATCTAATCCTATTTTCCCCCTGATTAGGACTGCAAGAAACAACTGGGAGGGGGTTCCCAGAGCCACTCAAATATATGTTTAGCAGCCGAGGTGGGCAGCATTGTCTTATGTTTTTGTTAATGTTTTTTGATATTATTTTTCCATGTGATCTGATGGTATGCGTGAGGGGAAAAGGATATGGGGATGGGACAGAGAGCAGAGCAATCAAGATTTACCAGAACTCAAGGTCTGCAATATTTAAAATGATATATCTGGTATTAATAGGAAAGGTTGATTCAATTATTATTCCTCTGGGCATCTTAGTGGCACTTAATAAAACTTTTCTTCTATTATGACTTTAATTAAAATAACTAGATTTGCCTCCTACAGTGTTAATGGAATTCGCTCCCTATTAAATGCACTAGGCTAGAAAATTACATCAACACATCCAAGTTTGATTGCATATGTATTCAGGAATCATGTTTAACTAGAGTGAAAATTAACAAACTGAAATTAAATTGGATATCTCACATTATTAGTTCAGAAGGAACAAATAAGAAGGCAGGTGTGGTGATTATTCTATGAAAATCATTAAATGCATCCATCCAGGAAACATTCACAGATTCTGAGGGAAGAATAATACAGATTAAAATTATAGTCTGGAATAAAATAATTGCTATTGGTTGTATTTATATGGCTTTTGGGGCTTATGCGGAATATTTAGCAAAAATTACAGAGAGCCTAGTTAAGATTCAAGCTAAGGTCATAATATTACAAGGGGACTTCAATGCATTATTGAACCTGACCTTAATAAATCCTCAAAAATATTATCAATTAATAAACAACATTTGGCTTTGTTGCATAATTTTCTAAAAATGAATGACTTAGTAGACCCTTGGAGATTGAAGTTTCCCAAATCTAGAGAATTCACCCATTTGGATTAAAAAATCAAACATTTACAAGAATAGGCTATTTTTTTGTCTCTAAAATGTTACCCCCCCATGGAGGAACCAACAATTAATACAATTATGTTATCCAACCATGTAGTGATCCATTTGGATCTAAAAGTTCAGGATAGCTTAAGGTGCTCCAGTAGGACTTAGACATTTGATGATATATTAAAAGATGAAAACTTAATAGAAAATATTGGATCTGAAATTAGAGAGTATTGGTACTACAACTACGATGGAGGTGTACCAGTAGTCTAACTATGGGACCTTGTCAAAGTAGTATTAAGGGTGGCTATAATAGCTATACAGGCCCACAAACATAAACAAAAAAACTAGTAGAAGTGGAATTGAATACTAAATTAAAACAAGTAGATGCTTTGATTCTTCAAGATTGTAAGACCTATCAACAAGAATGGAACAATCTTCTATTTAAAAAATGGAACTGAACAATACAGAAATAGCTAAAACTATCAAAAAATTTAAACTGGTGAGATATTTCCAAGAGGATAAATCTGGGAGACTTTTAGCAACTTTATTTAGAAAACAGAAACAACAAAATGTATTTCCGGCCCTCCAAGATGAAGTGAGCAATAGAGTATTTGTTTACCAACAAATGGTGACTATAGTCTTAAATTATTATAAATCAATTTTTCAAAAAGAAACACTAGGAAATAATACCGTAATAAAGAGTTACTTAAAGTAATCTGTCATTGTTGGACTGAATTGTAGTGACAGACCTTTTACAAGAAAAGAAACTTGAGAAACTATTTTATCCATGCCAAAAAAAACAAAAACACCTGAATTAGATAGACCAGGTGTAGATGGAGGTAGGGTGTCACCTGAGAGCTAAATAAATGCAGATGGTTGTTTAATGTAACAGATATACTCCAAATTCATGATCTGTCTTTTGATCGCATAAACGCCTGGGCAAAATGGTAGTTTGCATCAATTTTGTACTGACACCTTGACAAATTTTGTGATTTTCAGCTCCAGGTATTTAATGCAAATTCTTGGGCCATTACTTCAAGAGTAAGTGAAATATAAATTTCAAGTGTGGTCTCAATGAATAAGTGGGAGGAAGAGCTTTAAAATGCATAACCATGTGTTACCTCAAAAAATTTATGTTAAAAGTTATAGAGTTAAATCCCAACCACCACCTCTTAATTTCTTGTGAAATTTCAAAATATTCTTATATTTAATCTTGTCAGACAGGATTCATTGCACTTTATGATATAATTTTATGTTGTCTAAAAGGGTAAGGATTCTGCTTTGAAATGCATATCTGGTTTTGAAGTCTTAAGGTAATATAAAAGAATAAATTGATAAAAGTGATGACACCACTAATAGACAAAACTTTAGCAAGTTTATACCTTGTCGAATTTTGCAATTTTCAGCTACGCATACTTAATGCAGATTCTTGAGCCATTACTTTGATACTCATTTAAATATGCATCCAAGTGTGATCTCAATGAATAGGTGGGAGCGAGTGCTTTAAAATGCATACCCATAAGCTGCCTCAAAAGTTAATTTTGAAAGTGTTTTTTTAATGAAAGAAATGTGTCTAAAAGAAATAAAATAAATGTCTTTGTTTACACAAAACATTTTTATTTAAAAAAATTTAAAATTTTAAATATGACTGTTGGTAAAGTAGTGGAACTTAGTCTTGTCCATCTAGGAAAAATCTTCATCATTGTCAGATACTCCAGTATCATCTTGGTAATCCCATGCATCTTGGTCCTCATCTGAGTCCTCATCATTTTCATCATAGAGCAGAGATATAACATCATCTGGAACTGGTGTGACCGTTCAATTTACATTGAGATCATCAGTCCAACCATGCAAAGCTGCATTTGAGGCACTGATAACTGCAATAGAAGAAAGCCTCCACAATTGGCAGACATAGTTGGCTTGTAGAATATGGAACTTCAGGGTTTCCTGGCAGGGTGGCAGCAGAGACAGACCATTTATTCTGTTGTCTTTGTTATATTTCTCCAAGAAGATTTGCTGCCTCTCTATATTTACACTAGTAACTTGCTTCCTTCCATACAGTTTACAGACATAACAGTACAAGTCACATTAAACTGTTCCTCCAATGAGCTGCTTTAGCATTTCTGACTGAATTGCTTAAGTGTTGCTGGATCCAACACAAAACCATGCACAAACTGTTTCTTAAGAGTTAAAACTCAGCTTTACGTTGTATTGTGACTGGACCGAAGATGCATTCTAAATGAGTTGCAAAAACATTTTCCAAACATTACTCTTGTGCTGGTGAAGCACTTGAAAAACAATGCCATAGGAGCTGCCAATGCATCACCAAATGTAAAAGCAATGCTAAACCAACTCATTGATGGGATAGTTTAATGTGACTTGTACTGTACTCCTCCAACAGAGCTACAATGCCCTTATCCACTTGCCAATCACTAACAAGTTTCTGAAAGGCATCCAGGAATTTGGGGTACTTTTGAAGGACATTCCCTCAAATCTTCTTACCCTTTTTGAAGAATGCAGAAACATAGTCATTGCCTATGATTGCATAGAAACTGACTAAGGCTTTCTTTACTGCAGTGGTCATGTCACACTTGCTAATGTCAAAGATTTTCCTACTGTTACCATGGTCGTTGTCCATGTATATACTTTGCTTGCATTCTGAAAATAGGGATAGTAAAATTACTGGTATAACAGTATCCCCAGATGGTGAACGGATGATGACAGGGCCTGGACTTATTTTAATGTCATGTTGCACATGAAGGGAAATTTTTGTGTCTGCTTCTTCCTGGTCAGAACAGAGATCGTTCACAACTACAGTCCCTTATTTAGTGAACATGCAGCATTTGTCTCACTTTGAAAAATAGATCACTTGGCCCACTCGCAAACTCATGCAATTTTCTCCCCAGACCTGCATGAATAAATCAATTATGTGATCCTTTTTAGATCCATTAGAAAGGAAGTAACTGAAATTATTTGGCAATTTGGTGTTGGGACATTTGAAAATATGCTTCTTACTAAATTCTCATTGAAATCTCTCAGCCTCTTTGATTGACTGCTCTCTGTATGTATCTGCAACAACATCCACTCTTGCAAATCCCTTTGGAAGACTATTCAGTAGTCTTTTTGCCAGATCACCAAAGGTTTCAGGGATTCCTGTCATAACCCACACTGTTGCCATTAGGTCAACTATGCATGCTGAGACACTTTTCCTGGGGGGGGGGGCTCTGAAGTGTCTAACACTGGACAGTATTCTGCTAGCACCTCAAATAACTTGCTCTTAGATGTTGTCCATCTAGTTCCATCTTCATTGGCTAGACTCAGTGGGACTGGGCCCAGGCAATATGTTAATAGCTTGTTTATATCTACAGGGAAGTTGTGCTCATTTGAAAGGGTCAAATGTTCAAATGTTTCCCAATATATCTCTTTCAAATTTAAGTTTTGTAATTTTTCCTCTGGTAGTTACTTACACTTTTTTGTTTGCTTCATTGAAGGTTTTCACTGGGGCTTTTGAAACTGGATCAAAATATTTATTTTTACCACTTTCCATCTTTTTTTATAAACCGTTCATACATTTCTGTACCTCATTCAGTGATACTGGTGAAGTTTTCTTCAATATCAGGCACAACAGGTGCTCCCGAGGACAAATTGTACAATCTTTCAGCATCTAAAGTAGCACTGAATGGGTTGAGAAACTTATGATTGAGAAGAGTCAATATGACTTTGGCATGTTGTTCTGATTTGATGATTTCAGAAGGCCTGCATGCTTTTTGCAGATTACTGGCTGAACTGTTAAGGCCAGTCATCTCCAAAAGTGCCTCTCCGAATTTTGCTAGATGTGGCCGATTTAACACTCATTTATCACAGGCCATTTCATTTGTAGCAAAGTCTTTGATTCCACCTGGGATTTTGGCACTTTGATCGTATGTCTGCTCACCAGCTTGGTCAACTGATTCCTTAGAAGCTTTGTGATGGATCCTTCAAACTGAAAGCCCTTGACTTTCAATTATTGTCCTGGACCTTGGATGAGAAGCTTCAAGAGTTTCAAGTGTGTGCACATAGTAAGCCCCATTCTGAGCATAATGTTGCTTGTTGAAGATGAAGAACAGGGGCAGTGAATATTTCCAACACAGTAGGCTAAGATCAAAGTTATTTTCTTTTATTGCTGTGTGGAGCAAATGCTGCCTATCCACTATATCCAGATATGTGGGATTTTCCCCGGCTCACTGTTATGAATTTACTGCCTAAAGGCCTCATACGTAGTCTGGAATGAAACAATATCATCTTCCTGAAGCAGTTTATGGAAATCAGTGAGTTTAGGTGATGATCAGATCAGGTCAAGCAATACTGCAGGGATGGCATTCAATTCTGTTGAATGCTCTAGAAATATGACCTGAAGCAATTGTTCTAAGGATTCTGCAAAATGCTCATGTACAGTCCATGCCCGATTGTAATACTTCCCATGCAGAACTCTCTTTATGTTGCCAGAGGCACAAAGACCAGCCTGAAATACTATGTTCTCAAAGCCGCTGGCACCAATTAACTGCCCTATAATGCCAAAGTTTTCCAGAAATAGGTGGAAATCTCCCAAATGAATTATGACATTGCAGAACTGATCAGGAAAACTCCATACAACATGATATGTCTTTGCTCCTACTCCAACATCAAGTGTAAGGTGAACATAGAGAATATTTACCTGCTGAGCTATTTTTTGTGTTTGTGTGAGGTATTCAGCTACAGTAGCATAATTAGTGATGGGTTTGTGGATGAGTGGAAGATATGCGACAACCGTCTTCTTTGGTGAACTTAAATGATTGTTACAAACTAGCGTTAGCCAGCCAGTAAACCTTGGGACAAGCTGATCCTTCTTGTGTGCTTCATGACTGAGTTTCCATAGCATTAGCTTTGCCTTACCAATATTTACCACTGATGTTGGCACAGTAGTCTTGGACATATTGCCAAATGTGGTTAGCTCCTTCTTTGAAGGCACCAGTCAATGTTCTAATTCCTTTTTGTTAGATAAAATGGTCCTTTTTGAGTGAGGAATTGCAATAGAATCTTCACAGAGAATGGAGCCTTCAGATTCTTCTTGGTATGCAACACCATGTGTATTGTGTGTTGTTCCATGTTCGGTTACTGTTTCAATGTTCTGATCAAAGTTGTCCATCTATAAAACTGTTAAGACAACAGAAGACTCTAACTTTAGCTGAAGTGGCAGTAACAGATCTGGTCATAACCAACTATTTCATAAATGAAACAGGATGTTCACAGGCATTTTCTATCAGGTCATATTGTGCAGCACAACTCCAACAAGTGCATGTTTTGTAGTAAGAAACTTGTTGCATGTAACACAATGAATTAGGCCTTCTGAGTAGGACTTTGACAACTGAGAGACTCATTCATTGTCCATATGTTTGGAGGATTTTAGTACATGCAAGAAAAATTATTGAACTGTCTCTGGGGATTGTTGTTCTTTACTCAAGAGAGCATCCACTGTTGGTAGCCATGATAGTGAAGGTGCTGTCTCTGCAAATCTTAACATATGTTCACACAACAAGGAAGCAGCATGCTCAATGACTTGATTGTCATCCATTCTCAAAAGCTCTGTGACTGATGCACCACCAGTTAATGATTCAGCAGTGATTACAACAAGTGGTTTGTGAGGATCAGCTGTTAAAATTAAAAGTTAATACCCATATTTCTTTTTCAGCTGGTTTCTAAGTTTATAATGGCATCATCGATCTCCTACTCTGATTTCTGAGAATTCATTCAATGCCTTCATTGAAATGGCTTGGTGTCTTTGAAGCACATTGTCTTCAATTACCTGACAAATGGCCTCAAACCCAGTTCCAGCTGACTGCTCATTGTCATCCTCATCATCACTTCTAGTCTAATTATCTGGGGTCCTGTCCCTTGTGATTACTGTATAATTTAGGTAGCACTTGTCATGTTTATGAAACTCCCTTGCAATGAGGTCCTCTGTCTTAATTTTTGTGAGCATATCTTGGTCATCAAATAGCTCTGCTATCCTTTTCATTGTGGCCTCAGCTGTTTTTGTAACAATAGCAGTTTTATATTGCTTCTTCCCCATCACTTTGATTACATATTTATTACAGATTAAACATGTATCAGGAAATAATACTCTAGATAATGAGGCACAAGTAACACCACCCCTAAGATGATGATGTGAGCCACGTTCACCAGCATCTGCATGTTCTCCAGATTTACTAATATGCTTGGCTTTTGTGAACTTTTGATAGCATTGTCTATGGTAGCCATGCTTCGCAGGGTCATAGTTAAGCATTGGAATTGATGCACACTGCTCATCATGAAGATTTTCACCACCTAACTAGGTATGAATATCTTTGTGCTCTATAAGTGTGCAGTAACTTTTGTCACTAAGAAGAATTACTTCAGAGTCTCCTGTTGTCAGGGCAGAGTAATGCACTACACACTGCAGGGTCCTAGGATTTTCATCTCCAAGTTTCTGCTTGACAGTAAAGTTTACAGACATCCTCGAAGAGTCTGAAATAAAAAGAAATGCTATGTTAGTAGTATATATATATATATATATATATATATATATATACACACACATACAGTATACTATATATATATATACTGTATATGTATATATATATATATATATATATATATATACCATATACATAAATACATTTGCCAAACATATATACACATAGAAGACATGGCGTGAAGAACTAAAAAAGTATTAACTTGCTAAATACCCAGTTCACTTCCTCCTCTCTCCCTAAGAAGCTAAGAGGCCCCTTTTTCCTTCCTTTTCCTCCCTCAGCTCTACCCATCTGCCAGAAACCTCACACCTTCCCCTCTGACACCTCTTCCTGTTGGTATGCTCTCCCTTCCTCCCACCCAACCCCTGCCAAATGACCTCCCTTGCCTGACCCTGCCTATTTCCCTCTTCACAATATGGTTAATATCTTGCCTTGCCTTCTCTAACTACTTCTCTGCTGTATTCTCCCTCTATGTTCCCCTTTACCCTTGGTACTGTTGCCTCTCCCCCATCCCCCACCCCCTTGTGTTGCCTCTTTCTGGCTTCATAACAAATTCCTCAATCTGCACTATTGTAGCCTTTCAGTACTGCACTTGACAAAAGAATCTGCATTTCCCTTCAGGTTCTGATCTAAACCCTTGCATAGGCAACTTTTACAAATGTAACCCTTCTATACCTCAATGTTTCTTTTTATTGCTGTAAACATTTATTTATTTTTTTGTTTCAGAAACACAGTACCTCCCTGACTTTTGTATTAACTAGACTTGTACATAATCTGTATTATAGAATAACTGTTTATTTTCTGTACTAAATGTTAAATTACTTATGCTTTATGTTTATGTTTATTGACGTGGAACCTCTGCAAATGAGCCTCTGGCTCAAAGATATTTCTGAAAACTAATAAAATAAAAAATAAATAACAATGTTCATCTATTAATGGTGTCTTCCATTTATCAATTTATCCTCTTATATTACCTTAAAACTCCACAACCATATATGCATTTCAAAGCAGAATCCTTACCCTTTTAGACAACATAAAATTATATTATAAAGTGCAATAAATGCTGTCTGACAAGATTAAATATAAGAATATTTTGAAATTTCACAAGAAATTAATGGATGGTGGTTAATATTTAACTCTATTACTTTTAACATTAATCCTTTGAGGTAACATATGGTTATGCATTTTAAAGCTCTAACTGTCACCTATTCATTGAGACCACACTTGAATGTGTATTTCACTTACTCTCTAAGTAATTGCACAAGAATCTGCATTAGGTACCTGGTGCAGAAAATCTCAAACCTCATCAAGGTGTCAGTACAAAATTGATGCAAACTACCATTTTGCCCAGCATTCATGCAATCAACAGACAGATTGTGAATTTTGGGTATATATGGTATATTAAACAATCATCAGCATTTATTTAGCTCTCAGGTGACACCCTCCATCTACACCTGGTCTAAGATGGATTTACATCAGAATTCTTTATCACATTTTTAGAGGAGCTCCTTCCCTGGATCAAGCAAATGATTATTGAGTTGGTGGATGGCCTCGAGGAAATCCCCAGAACTATGGAAGAAGCTAAAGTAATTCTGCTATTAAAAGAAGGTAAATGCCCTCTAAAATTAGAGAGCTACAGACTGATAACTATTGAATACTGACTGGGATAATTGTGAAATTGTCAATAAAATTAAAGTGGTGCTTCCTGAGGCCATCCACCAAGATATGTTTGGATTCATCCAAGGTAGAACATTATTCCAAGTGACAAGAAGAGTTCAATTACTTTTTCATTATGTCAAATCTCAGAATCTAAGATACTGTGCTATAGCTATTGATGCCACCAAAGCCTTTAATGTTTAAGAAAGAAAATTTATGATAGAATGCCTACAAGAATGGAGAATTCCTGGTTTTCTTTTAAAATTCATAAGCTTACTATACAAGAAAACAATGGCTAGATTTCTCATTAATTCATCCTTAACACCATTCTTTTTTTTGTAACAATATTTTATTGACGTACTGCAACTGTAATACAACAAGATCAAAAATATAACAAAAACACTGACAAAGGCTTTCACAATGAATCTTTGTGTTTTACAATAAGTAGTAGGTAGTAGATATACTGTAGTAGATACTAGATATTTGTCACACACTATGGTAGTTATTATGTAACACACTCTGTTCTCTTCTGAGAAAGACAAAACCAATAAGAAAGACATAACTTGTTCCTCAAATGGGAAACATAATCCGGGACCTCCACCAGCAGTAATAACAGAAATCTACCCTCAGCTGGTTTATAATAACCTTAGCAATATTTATATAACAGACAATTTTACACTACTTATAGAGAGGGCCTTAAAATACTCACACATCTATTATCTGGTAAGACATTGCTTTAAGTAAAGGTTCCCTTGTGCTGTTAAAATATATCTCCGTCCTTTGGTGTTATAGTGATAATTTTCTAATCTCATACAAAGGTACAAGTTATTCAACAGTGAGCTGTCATAGGAGGTGAAGTACTTGACCAATTCTGAGCAATGTTTTTCCTTGCATTATTTAGGGCTTTATCCCATAACCTGTCACTGACAGTTCTCTTTGTAATTGGGGACCCAGAATCATCAATTCCTAGCATGAGTTTGGAAAGAGAACAGGGTAGCTTACACTGCAATAGTAGCTCCATTAACTTTTGCATTGTTTTCTAGAATGGGGCCACCTTAATGCACATGAGTGCCATATTTAGGAAGTAACCCTCCTTGATCAGGCATTTGGGACACATGGGGCTAATGGAACATTGGTAGCTATGGAGTTTCAATAGTGTGTAGTAGATTTTGAATAAGAAGTTATACTGGATTTTGTGTAGTCTATTTGAGCTCAAGCAGACATGGACATGTTTAATAGCATTCTCCCAAGCTTTGAGATATAAATTTCTGCCTAGGTCTTCACTCCAACTTGACTGCACCCTAGGTGTAGGGAAGGGAGCAGCACCAATGAACATCTTGTAGCATGCAGTAAGGTGCTTAGTGCCCAGATGGGGTTGGCATAATATTTCCTCTATGGGGGATGGTGCTATAGGTAAATTAGATAAGTACTGTCTGATTCTTAGGAATGCAAAGAATTCCCCTGATTGTAATAGAAATTCTTGTTTAATTTGAGTGAATGATTTCAACATTCCCCCTTGAAATAAATCACCAACATAATTTAACCTTTGTTTGCTCCACCTTTGCAGCATCTGGTTTACATGTACATTATATTACACCATCTTTTTACACACTGCTATCAACCCCCCAGAAATTGTAAGAACACTACCCAAAAACAGTTTAAAGAAAATAACCTAAAAAGCAGTGTCCTTCCCACCTTATATTCCTACTTAATAATCTCTGTTTACCAACAGGAGATATTTTTGGGGGCTCAGTAATATTTTCTTCCTGTTGTGGGGTGTTTGTGGAAAAGCAGCAGTGAGCAGTGCAATAATCTGCTAAACTGCATGTGTGCACTTTCAGGTGCCCACTGCCCAGTCCCCTGAAAACATATATGCTAGATGACTTTGTCCATTGTTGATGATGGTACAAATAATATATATGGTCTTAAGTTACATTACAAAGCATTTTGTCACAACCTGGATAAAATGTTGTTCAACCCTATGGCCTGCTGAAGTAAGCCAGTGACTGATGTACATGAAAAATATATTATGTGATGTATATGCCACCTACTTTGTATGCTTTACACTGGCTTGAAAAAAATGAAATACAAAAAAGACATGATGAAATAAGATTGACATAATTACCTGAAATGGATATCCTATAGGTGGTTGTAGACAGTACTGCAGTACTGCACAGTCCTCTGGTCCTGGAGAGTGTTTGAAACTGTTAACCTGTAAAAAAGGAAAAAAGTTGACTGTATATGTTTCTCAAGTGCATCTCAAAAATTGTAATGGAAGGATTAACACAGCTCAAGGAAATTCCATAGTATGACAAATTAGTACATACTCACTGTAAACTACTGATAATAAGAAGCCTGGTGGCTGTGGCTGGATGTGGGGTCCTTCTGGCAGGGCATGGGCACAGGAACACATTCCCTTTCACTGTCATACAATGTGGTGGCTTTGGCAGGCTGCGAGTTACTTGTGGTCATGGGCACAACAACACATTCCCTCTCACTGTCATTCAATGTGGTGGCTTGGCAGGCTGTGAGTTACTTGTGGTCATAGGCACAGCAACACATTCCCTCTCACTGTCATACAATCTGGTGGTTTTGGCTGTCTGCAGGTTACTTGTGGTAACGGGAACAGCAACACATTCCCACTTTGTGTCAAACAATCTGATGCCTTTGGCAGGCTGCGGGTTATTTGTGGTCATGGGCACAACAACACATTCCCTCTCACTGTCATACAATGTGGTGACTTGGCAAACTGTGAGTTACTTGTGGTCATAAGCACAACAACACATTCCCTCTCACTATCGTACAATGTGGTGGCTTGGCAGGCTGTGAGTTACTTGTGGTCATAAGTGCAGCACATTCCCTCTGACTGTCGTACAATGTGGTGGCTTGGCAGGCTGTGAGTTACTTGTGGTCGTAGGCACAGTAACACATTCCCTCTCACTGTCATACAATCTGGTGGTTTTGGCTGTCTGCAGGTTACTTCTGGTCATGGGAACAGCAACATATTCCCTCTTTGTGTCATACAATCTGATGCCTGTGGCAGGCTGTGGGTTATTTGTGGTCATGGGCATAGCAACATATTCCATCTCACTGTCATGCAATCTGGTGGCTTTGGCTGTCTGTGAGTTACTTGTGGTCATGGGTACAGCAACACAGTCCATCTCAGTGTCATACAATCTCTTGCCTTTGGCAGGCTGGGGGTTACTTGTGGTCATGGGCTAATGATAGCACACATTCAGTTAAGTGTAATCAGAAAATCTACCAAAGCGGGGATGGTAAAATAGAATGATTGTGATGGGTCATTATTTGTGTCAATCTGAATTATGTAATAAGACTCAGTCAGGGACCCTGGTTTTACTTTATGAAAAACAAAAAATGTACCATTAATTAAATGTAACAGCCTTTCATCCCATTAACTTAAATACCAGCAACATCCACCTCATCCTCAGCAAACAGGAAGCTGCCCTTACAGTCATCAAAGTCTTTCAGATGAGACGTTATACCAAGTTCCCATCTGCCTGGATTGGTGGTAGTTCAGGTGGATGTTAAAGATCCCATGGCACTTATCAAAAGAGTAGGGGAATTTTTTATTACAACCAGAAAGCAAAGCATATACAAAATAGTGTTTACAGCACACAAAATCATAATATAAAACAAGGATTAACAGAAATAAGTATTACATCATACATTCAAAAATCAGCAGCAGTTTAGCGACCCAAAAAACTAACCAGTGCCAACTCCCCCAACTAAAATAGTAGGGACTTGTTTATTATCATAACAGTAGACCAAAAGTGAAATGTAAACTGTGGTATGTCACATAAAATAATGAACAAATCATATGGAAAACAAAACAAATGAGTATTGTCAACATACCATGTCAGAGCAATGTAAAAGAAATAATATGAAAACATCCCCCCCCCCAACTAAAAAGGATTAGGGGAGTATTTGCAACTAAAAAGCAACAATCAAACAATAATATATACAGTAGAAATCATAATGCACAACAAATGGAAACAAAACAGGTATACTAGCATAGAAATGGGATGTACAGGAAGCATAGAAACCAAGCATGCACAACAAAACAGCATCATAAAATGATTGGAAAATTAAAAAAAACAAATAGTACCAGAAGATACAAATGCCCCCCCTTAGAGCGAGGAAGTGGGTCTAAAACAAAACTAACACGTATGCAAAAAAATAGTCCCCACCAAAATTACCCCAAAAGGAGGTTCTAGCCTTGCAAGCAGGGATACTCAGCACTTTTCAAGAACACCTGGACATAGCACCATAACCTTTACCCTGTGTCAAGCCAGTTCATTTTCCTCCACCACAATCGAAATAGTTCAGGATGCACTTTTTCCCTTTCCTGAAGTCTCCAGCTAAGTACTACCTTCTTAATGTTATAAATAATCTGGGATGCAGAGAGTAATTTCTGCCAAAGTGTCAAATTACACCGTGCTTGCCACATCTGAAAGCCTATATGACCCATTAACAGGCACATAGTGATTACATCATAAGTCACCCAGGAGCCTGGCAGAAACCCTTCCACCCAGATATGTGATGTAGGATCCCGAAAAGGATTTAAAGGCCACACATCCTGAAATTGGGACCAAAAGGAAACTCCAAAGGGACAATCCACAAAAAAATGTTCCATAGTTTCAACCACCCCTAAGCAGGTTTCCTCCTGGGACAAAACCTCTCAAGAGTTCTTTATACCTCATATTGCCTTTTACCCTAATCTCTTGTGGAGACATAGCCATAAAAATCCCACATATAGAGGGTACCCTTGCTTACTAATAATTGTAATTTGGAATGTTGCTCAGAAACTGGTAAATCATGAAACCAAGGATCCACAAAAAAGTAATCCTGCAATATAGTACTATAGAATTGCTGACATGTTTGAAGAAGAAAGGATTTTCTGACAACATGCCAGGATTTCAACTTTTGAAACATCATGTGAAAGTGACTAGTCAATGCACATAGCCGTACCTGCCGGGCCAAAAAGGAATCCTGAACCCAGTGCCTAAGAAGGGGATCTATACTATCAGCCACCCACGGGGACCAGATCTTAACAACCCCCTTGAGCAAAGGAACTAAATTATAACAGATAAATATACTATGCAAGAATACAACCGGATTCACCATACCCAAACCTCCTTCGCCAATAGGTAAATAAGTGATACCCCTCTTCACCGGATTTAATCTATTACCCCATAAACAAAGAAAAAATACATCATAAAGGGAGGTTTCTAAAGAAGGGGGAGGAAAAACTGCAGCTATAAACAAAAATATGGCAACAAAAGTTTTAATCAAATAAATTTGCTTAGCTTTAGACATTGGCCCTTATTCCAGAGTAACACCCTATTACGTGCCTCCAATAATTGGCTCTCCCAATTGTACCAATGATCATCCACACCTCCAAAATAAACACCAAGAATCTTCCTATAGCCAGTTTTAATAGGCATGTCCCAAATCAATGCCACATCAGTGGTCCCATACCCCAAAGGCAATATCCCACTTTTAAACCTATTAATAGAGGAACCAGACATAGCTGAAAGGGTGTGCAATAATGTCCGTGCAGCAACAGCAGAATTTTTATCTGACAGAATTAAAACCAAATCATCTGCATATGCTATTGTCACTATCTGTGGGTCCATATAACCAAATGATAATCCAACAATATCATCTGTATTATTTAGAGCATGCAAAAGGGGGTCCAAGGATAAGACATAGAGTAGGGGACTTAGTGGACACCCCTGCCGTACTCCCCTATGTACCTCAATATCTCTTCCCAACCATCCATTTATGCTAGGTATCAGAGTGATGTCTGTATAGCAGGTATGTAGCCAGTTTATAAATTGTGAGGGAAACCCATACCGTCTCAAACTCTCCCACAGATAACTATATTCTACTTGATCAAAAGCTTTAGCCTGGTCAAGACAAACCAGATGCCCAAACATGTCTCCAGATGCTCCTTTAGCTATAAGCTCCCTGAGTAGGATCAGTGCATCCTGAACCCTTCGATGTGGCACCCCACTAAATTGTGATGGATGTAATAAGGAACCCAATACACCCCGTAATCTAATACAAAAAATTTTCATCAAGATCTTATAGTCAGTGTTCAAAAGAGACAAAGGCCTCCAATTATCTAAATCCCCATGCTCCCCTTTATTTTTATACAGTAAAAGCAACACACCCTGTAACATGCTTTTAGGTAGAGACCCTGCCTGTAACCCAGCATTCAATATCTGACATAGTTCAGTACCCAAAACTTCCCACAAACTTTTATAGATTTCATGGGACAATCCATCAGCACCTGGAGTAATTCCCGACTTCAGAGACCAAATTGCAGTCTTTAGTTCATCTACCGTAATGGGTTGGACTAAAGTAGACTGCTCATCTATAGACAAAACAGGGACTGGTCTTCTAAGAAACCAATCATTAATGGGGGTCTCAGGGAGCAATCTACTCTTAAAGGATGCAGTAACATAGTCATGTATCGTATCTAAAATACCAGTGTTTGTTGTAACACGCCCCCCAGTTGAGGTGTTTAAATACATCATAGCTCGGGAGTGTTTAAGAAGTTTCAGATTTTCAAAAGGTAAAGTATCCTTCTTTGTACCTCTAATCCCATATTTATGCTTTCTCTCCACATCCTGTAAAACCTGAGATTGTAAATTAGCCAACTCTTCCTTTACCTTTTTAATTTGATCCAAACCTGCAGATCCCAAAGACTGGCGGAAAGTAGACAAAAAATGAAGTCGTTCTCTAAGATATTGAAGTCCATCATGCCATAATCTCCCATTTAAACGACCTATAGTTTGAAAATAGAGTCTGACTTCACATTTCGTGTCCTCCCACCAAGTATTTAAATCTTCATATAGAAAGAAAACAGACTGACGTGCTAAAAAAAGGGAATGTAGACCATCAGCCACACCAGGGATATCTAATAAGATAACATTTAATTTCCAAAAACCTGGCCCCCTCAGAACTTCAGGCACGTCACATAACACTAATCTAAGCATTTTATGATCTGATGTGGCCACCTCCTGCAAGGACTGTGATTGCACTACAACCCTTGGTGAAAGAAAAAAATAGTCAATTCTGGAAGCTCTAGTTCTGCAAAAATAAGTATTTCCAAACCCATTAGAGGTAGGCCCAAAAGCATCATTCAAACCAGTATCTGCAAGAAGTTTTGACAAGCTTGCCATATCACTATATACTTTTTTCCTCATTCCAGAAGAAACACTGGAAGGCAAGGAGCAGTTAAAGTCCCCAAGGATAGTAACATAAGAGGTGCATAGAAAAGGATATAATGAATTAAAAGGTTACTCGATCAAATTTAGATTGAGGTGCATAAACATTAAGTAACCGTAAGGGTAAGGAACCCCATTTAACATCCAAAACCAAGGCCCTACCGCCAAAATCTCTATCTGATGAATTACTTTTATATGTGAATGAAAAAAACAAATCCCCACCCCACTACACAAATCACTTCCCAAAGACCGAAAACAATCTCCCCACACCCAATCAGTAGTGGCAGCCTCTGTCTCCATAGGAGAATGCAAACGAACATCCTGCAGGAAAACACAGTCCAGATTTTCATATAAAAAATGAGAATAAGTACTCTGACGTTTAACAGGAGATTTAATGCTATTTGCATTTAAAGTTGCCACTCTAAAGTAAAAGGGAACCATGAGTTAATGAAAGGGTAAAGTCACTTTACTTTGCTAGATGCTCTTGCTACCCTTCCACTTTTCCCATCTAATGGCTTAGGGCCAATCTGTCCTTCAGCAGGTTCCAAGGGCTCAGGCCTTAGGGGGGATGCAGAAAGCAGAGACATGTCGGAAACCGCCTCTGGAGCCTCTACCAATACTGCAAAGGTATTAGGGTCAGCAATAGAACCATGCATGGAAGGTAAAGCTGTTTTCCTACCCACCTTCCCCTTTCCTTTAACAGATTTCCCTTTCTTGCCACTAATCATAGTAAAACCGTCTACCAAGGGATCCAAACTAGACAATACCAAATCCTGGCAAATAACCCCCCCTTGTCCTATCTCTGGTACCTCATGAGTCACCACTTCAGGTATATCTATAGAGTCTGTGCTTGAGGTAGAGTTAGCAATCAAACCTGACACAGACAAAGGGAGACTAGCCCCAGAGGTACTGGGATCCAACCTTCCTCCAGTAGGAATTCCAAGTCAAACTGCCTCCCTAATATAATGGTCCTGTACCCCAAAATCAGCTTCCGGTGTGTTTATAGCTGCCAAAGGGCAAAGTTCAAATGTGTGACTCACCACATCACAAAGATTGCATTTAGAGGTTTGGAAACAGTGAGCACTAGGATGACCAGACTCCCCACAATAAGAACATTTTAGCACATCACAAGAGGTGCTTATGTGAGTCTGAGACCCACACTTGAAGCAAACCCTTGGCTGACCTGGATAAAAAAGGAACCCCTTATCCCTCCCCAAAAAAAAACAGTTGGGGAGATGCACCAAATCAGAATCAGTGAGTGTAGTTTAATCCTAAATTCCAACCCCCATTCCAAAATCCCTCTGCATCCAGGATAGGAACAGGATTCCCTGTATTTCACATCTTTTAGATAACCAGTTAACAATATTCACGACATTAACCCCTTCATTTCTGAACATGATCGTAATGACCCTAAAGGCCTGTTTTGAAAGAGGCAGTACAATAAAGTCCGACCACAGGGGATTAGTTTTTAGATTTAAATAGTGACTCCAGAATAGTTCCAAAAGAGCTGGGGTGCGAAAACTGACATCAAATGTGAACTCTCTAGGAACATGGATCAAGGCGTAGACTTCAGAAGGGGAAAAACCCAAACTTTTCTTCAATAAAGTTTTTCCAACATAAAATCTATCAGGGGGATTATCCCTGGGCCCAACATATCGTAAACGAATGGCATTTCGTCGCTTGGCTAATTCTAGAGGTTGCCTAAAATGACTTGCATAGGAAGGTTTTTCCACAGGTTCCAAAGCTGGCCCCTGTATGACAGAGGAAGTAGCCACATCTGCAGCCAT
Source organism: Neoceratodus forsteri (assembly GCA_016271365.2). Classification (NCBI taxonomy): domain Eukaryota; kingdom Metazoa; phylum Chordata; order Ceratodontiformes; family Ceratodontidae; genus Neoceratodus; species Neoceratodus forsteri. Next base: position 1,393,302,737 of record CM028129.1, on the reverse strand, counting down.
TTCCACTGACAGGCTGTCCAAGGGTAGTCCAGAATCAGTAGTAGATTTAGGAAAAGGAGGCTGGAAGTGCAGAGACTAAAACAACAGGAGAAGGGACTGTTAAAGCCACAGTACTTATCTCTGCAGACTCCGTAGTGCTGAAGATCCATCAGTCGGCTTCATGAATCACCTGAAATTGAATCCAGCCAGCCCCACGCAGTGCATGTCTGGAGACCAGGATTCATCTACCAGATCTCCCCAATCTTTAGAAGTTGAAACTTCACTGACTTTCGGCCTTTCAGTAGCCGGATGCAACTTGCTGGGCCCCGCTGCTGCTGCAGTGCTCGGGGAACCCTCCGATCTCTTCCACTTCCTTTCATCCTCCACAGCAAGGTTCCTACGTTCCTGTACCAATAATGCACTCACATGAAGAAGTTCCTCTTCAAAACAGCGTTGTTTTTCCGACAAACTAAGCCCCAACGTAGCAACAGAAACTGAAGGACCACTTGAGTTGGCGTTTTGCTGGCCACCTCGCAGGTGCATCCCAGTCACCATTTCAGCATTTCAAGACCCGGTGAAATCAACAGGTAAGGAATTACTCTGGGCTATTGCAGCCCCATGTGCAGCTCCTCCACTGTCCTCCTCCTCCGCCATCTTGGTCCCACCAGAAAATGAGTCCCCCCTGCTCACAGGAAGCAGGAAGTAGGGGAATTTCCCCTGGTGTCCTGGCCAAATTTACCTCATTCACTAAAAATACCACCAACAGCTTAATCTGGTTCAAGGTCAGTTGGCATTCATCTGTATCCCCCCTCCCCCGGGTCATGCCTGAAAATAGGCAGGATTTGTCTAGTGCACTTACCCGGTCAACAAAAGCTAAATAAATAAATAAAAAGTCTGAATTATGCACACTAGGGAATTCTTTCTCCATGATTGCATTGTCAATTTCAATGGTAGGCCATTTGATGCTGCCACCACGATGGTCTGTTTCTCCCACATCATCAGCACAACCATCATTGTGACGGGGTATGAACACAGATGTGGTAGTTTGAGTTGGTATGTGACCTTCATTCATTTTTATGAATGTCAGCATGCTGATATTTATTGGCAAGAGGTTGGTACAATGGTCATGAATTATTGCCCCTGCAGAACTGAATACCCTCCCCACACTTACGCTGGGACGTGGGCAGGTAAAGTGCCACTGAAGTCAGCTCTGGCCATTCACTTACCTTTCCACTCCAGCACAGCAGAGGATCAGATGCCTATTTTCAGCCAAATATGAGTCAACCATTCGCTGTGCTGCATGCAGTCCTGTTGTTGACTCATCCTCCTGTTCACCTGATTCATCAATGTCACAGATTCCTACTTGGGACAAGGCACCCCAATGTGGGTTAATGTCAACCAATTTTGCTAACACCCTACCTGGACCCACAACCACCTTACTGGATGTGCTTACTAATCCACAGTGACCTTCAGCCTTGTTATGCTGTGGTTTGCTGAACTTGGCAAGTGACTTCTGTGCCCCATGAACCAATCGACCCAACTGTCCACTGAGATTTTTAACCTGTTCAGGCCCTCCATCCAGTAAGGATGCAATTCCATGTTTGTATCGTGGGTCCAACATTGTTGCTATTCTGAATTCATCACTTTTCTGAACACTTGTGATGTGGCAATTGTGGTTGAATACTGTCAGAATGTGTTTAAGTAACACACTGCTTGAACTGTCTCCAGACACATCATGGCTGTGTTGCAGATTCAACAAAGTCTGCCTCAGCACCTGCAGCAGTGGAATGGCTTGGCTTGTGGAGGCAGTGTCACCACTCATTACCTGTGTGGCATGTTCAAATGGCCTCAAAATTGATATAACTGAGTCCATGAGGTGCAACTGTTTGGTTGAGAGAGACATCGAGGCCCCGGAATTGTCACGGCTAGTGTGCATGACTAGGTATTCCAAGATTGCTTTGTACTGTTCATACAAAATCTGTGCCACGCAGAGAGTTGAGCTCCAATGTGTGACAACTTCCAGATTGAGGCAGTGCTGAGGGAAGCTGTTTTGAATCTGCAGCTGCTGAAGCTGGTCACAAGCCTTTCCAGAGCATGAAATGTGTGCACAGATGCATGCAACTGTCAACCTTTCCTTGATGTCAGGGTTCTGTAGAAACTCCTGGACCACAAGATTTAAACAGTGGGCCATGCATGGAACCCAAACAAAGTCACCATTGATGATGTATTTCACCATGATTGAGCCATTGTCACTGGCTATAAATCCAGCTTTAAAGGACAGAGGGCTTCAACCACTCATTAGTTTCAGTCAGTAGCAAGTCAAGCATGTTTTGATCAGTGTGGGAGCAGGCCACACTGCATATTACAAGTGTTGCATGCTGTCAAATTCCTGGAAGGTTGCTACCATGACAGTCTGCCTTACTACACTGATTTCCGCTACCGCCAGCACAAACAACCCCCGGTACCTGAGCCCAATGTGCAGTAATAGACAAATATGAACTGCCCACCATTTTGCCACTTGTTCACATATCCATACTTAAATGGATGAATGGTGAGGAGGAATGTTGAAAGGCAAGTCTCACAGAGTCTGGCACAGTCTGATATAACTCGGGGACAGCACGGGTGGAAAAGTATGTCCTGGACGGGACTATTTCCATTTTGGACAGACATGTGCCGCAAAACACCAGAATCTAGAATTCTCCACAAAGGAGAAGTGCAAAAGATCAATTGCCAGCATTTCTGCTACAGCAGCATTAAGTTCACATGACACTGCATGAGTGGGTGGGTATTTCATGTTACGGGCAAAAAGACTCTGCAACTTGGGCTGAGTTGTTACCTGTTTTGCACGGGGTGTGCCAAATGGCTCTGCTCTGTGAACGGCCATGAGTGGGGTGCTTTTGATGTGTGATGAAGAAGGCTGCACAGGTGAAAAGTCCACAAATGAAGTTATTTTCCCTGTTTTAAGCACAGGGGTTGTTGTTGCACTGTGCACTAGAAATACTGCATAGGTCACCACCACTGCTGCTACTCTGACCACCACTTGACAACATTTCAAAATCATCATCCTCCTCATGCCTGTAGTAATCCTCAGGTATTATTTCTATGCTACTACAGACATGGCTACTTGGCCTACAGTACTTACAGTCATGGTAAGGGACAACATACTCGATAAGGTGGATGAGGGTGAATACCCCACTATGGCATTAGCTCCCATCTGGTGCCGAGTCCACAGTGCCATGCGCCTGTTCTTCAGATGTGTATGCTGGCCCCCAGTGCCCAGATGACTACCCTTTTTATCTCAACTGACACACACTTGACAAACCTGGCAGATTGCCCACTGATTCATCATTTGCATCTTGTACAAAAAAGTCCCAAATAAGGGATTTTGATCCCCTACTTTTCACATGTCCCTGATGGTGCATATTGGACTCCACTTTTTTACGTACTGAAATGGGTGGTGTACTACATGATTTCTGTTGCTGGCCACACTTGGACTCTACCTGACCATGACTATCTATGATTATTACTGAGTCATCATTATCAACAACAAAAACCATTACATCACAACTTTCAGGAGGAGGGTGATTTAACACCAACAGACTGAGACACAGCCACCTTTACTTTCTTTTTCTTCAGTTCCCAACTGGGGTCACTAAAATAATCATCATATTCATCATCCACGTCCACAATTTTAGCTTGGATGCTGTCCTGTGGAGAACATGTTCCAACCACAGCATCATTATGATCATCCAATATTTTTTTGCCATGGTTTGAATCATTGTATGGCCAGAGGCATGACCTCAGCAGTGTTGGAAACATCAGATTGTGAGCCATCATCATCATGTTCAAATACTGTGTGGATGGGGATGTTTGGGGTGGTGTGACATCAACTACACTCTCAGTTACAGCTTTAGACTCCACAATATTTTGGAAACTGGTTAACCTGACACAAGCTGAACTTGGGGCAGCAATACTCATGCCATCAGCAACTTCACTGACACCACCAGCAGGGACAACAGCATCTCCAACCATCATTGAAGCAACTGACTGTGCTGTGAAAAACACAGTCAGAGAAATCCCTTTACTGACGAACCATGCACTTCTGCTGCATACTACCATGCCCATGGCCAATCTAGCCACTGGCAGCAGTGTCATGGCCAGAAACAGCTTTGCTTGCACGTCTCTTTGCAGGCATTTTATTTTATTACACAGAAAATTCTAAACAAATTTAAATTTCTGAACTTTGGGGTGGATGGGAAGCCAAAAAAATAACAACTGTGACTTACAGATGGAGATTGGGCCCTAAACAGATGCAGATGCACAGGCACAACAACACCTTAACCAGTGGTCACAAATCCAAAACTGTAAAAATAATACCTTTTGAGAGTTGGGGGGGGCTCTTAAGCACCAGTCCACTACCAAGATAGAATGAAATAGTAAACAGTACCACAGATGGATAACAGATTCAGAATGCTGCAATTTCTGTGAGGCACAATAAAATGTGTGTGACTTGATGGCATGCGTCACACACACTCTCACACACTACAGGTAATGTGCAGAAAATTTAACAGTTCAGTATATAACCAAATCTTTTAAACAGACTGAAAATATGCACTGCACTACAATAATCAGCAAAAATTATCAAAAATTACTTCAGGCATTACTGTGTGTACCTGAACACAGTGCTACAACACAAATATACCTAAAACAGTTGACTGCCTTTCTCAGTGTGAATCTACCTCCACCACAGATATGCCCCTCCCTCAAAGCACACTTCAGCAGTGTCTGTCAGTACACAGACTGAATGTTCTAAATTAACATTAAAAATGCACACAAAAACAATAAACACTCGATGATCTAAGCACAGTAGGGTTTCCTATAGTTGATGTACTAAATACGGAGTAAAATAATTGGATCAAAAGTGATTTCTTAAAGCTTTTTCGATGGTTTGATTCTCAGAGCTCTGCAAGTAAATTGTCTCCAGCTTTCCACTATACACACTATGCAGAACTGAGGCTGTGCAACACAATATAGAGCCCATGTGACCTGCCATCCCATGAATCAATGCAAAATTTGCCTCAAACAACAATAAACAGGCACAGTAAAGTGAAGTCCATTAAAATCAATGGCACTTTGTGTTAAAATTAAGGGGAAGGCAGTAAGACAAAGAGAAGTAGCATGAAGACCATTGGTAACAATGCACTTCGTATTAAGATTATGAAAGCAAAGTAATTAGCTTTGCATTGCAAAGCACTACGTGGATTGGGGAACAATTCATGAAGTGCTCCACGTAGCGAAGTGGGAGCACTTCGTCAGCCTCTAGTGACCATTAGTAAGTGTGGCAAACCTGTCCTACATCCCCTCCTTCAAACCTTGCCAATAAAGGGGGACACCCAGTCCTTCACACAAACCCTCAAACAACAGCTGTGTTAAACTGCCATGCTGTAGCATGAGCAGGTTGACAAGGCAGTTGTACTGATATACCTGCCTTTCCCAAGCACCAGCTCTGACGAGCTCATATACAGTACATTGCCCATCTGAAATACTGTCCATGTCTGTAATCTGTGTTGACTCACAGTGAGGGAATAGAAGTTCAACATCCCTTCCCCCCCGCTGAAACCTGCCACCCCAGCGACAGTCAGAGGGGAGAAACGTAGTGAGACCTGAACCAGTTACCTCTTGGTCCTGCAGGAGTTCCATCCAAGATGACTATAGCACTTCTTGGTATGTCCCCATGAGGAGAACCCTCATTTGATGTTGAAGACAAAATAATTCCAATATCTTGTAAACCGATACTCCTGTTTCTGTGGCCACAGTTTAAGACCTGTGCAAGGTTACTCATGGAGCTCTTAAGATCTCTACACTGTAGCACAGCCATGCCTTTGTCCGACTCCAGCAGAGTGCCACAGGATCTCCCAAATGTGCTGGCAGGGCTTAACCTCACAGAACAAATTCCAAATGGGGGCATAAGTTTCTGATTATTTGCTTGCTTTTAACGGATTCATTGTTCCCAGCTCATGCACTACTTTGATATTAGATTGGGGGTAACCTGATATTGACATAATAGAGCCATGCTCAAAATGAACAATTTGACAGCTGGTAAATTACACCAGCCACAGGACGTATCTGTGTAGAATCTGAAATAGTGCCAACAAGCCACGAGATACAGTCACAAATGGTTGGATTACAAACCCCTTGAAAAGTAAAGAAAAGAAAAAACCTTCAGCACACCCAACTCAATGCCTGTCCATTAATTGACAGCACCATAGTGCCATTTAACTGGGTACCTCATGGTGGCTTTCCTGGTTTTGGATTTCCCCATAGTTGTGCCAGGAGCTCACCTTATAGTCTGGCCTGGATATTCAAAAGGGTTGTGCATGGTGCAACAGGAATGCACCATGAGCAATCCACCAATGCACCCCAATGAGATATTGAGAGGTGCAGGTTGCAATGCACAAATCCTGATGTGCCAGAATGCAACAGTAATGTATGCAGCACAAGTGCAGGGGGCAAGCCCATGCATATGCGGCACATCCCAATATTCAGCCTGGGATGTGCGGTGCATATTCTGGCATAAACCCACCTTGCGCTGCTCAGGGGGGCACAAAGATTTGCCTGGTAAAACCAGGAGCAAGTCCAGGCCACCCACAGGTGAACTGCCATATTGCAGAGTGCAATACAGGACCTGCCAGCCATGGGTGGCCACCAACCCATCCGGATCATGGACCCCAAGCCCCCTTCCCAGGGAGCATTATGTCCCCCTGCCCCTTACCCGATCATGGGCATAAGTTATATGAAGGTCCCAGGTCGACCTGTGAATATCCCCCTGCCCGATCGCAGGCATAAGATATAAGAAGGTCCCAGGTGGACCTGTGAATACCCTCCCATTGCCTGATTGAGGGCATACCTGTAATGCATGTCCCTGGTGGTCCAGTGAAAACCCCCCCAATACCTGATTGTGAGTGGCAATAGCACAAGGGACCCTGGTGGTCCAGTGGTACCCCCTCCCCACCCATCCACCGAGGTCGCCGACACCCAGCACCCCCCCGTCATTGGTGGGCGGCAGCACCCTGCCTGCATGCCACCTGGCCACCCACCAAATGACAGTGTACAGTACTGTCTGTATGCCTATTGGTCCACTGTGTGGACCAATGGGTGTGCAGACCATACTGTACCATGTTCATTCACATATCTGGGTCTGTGTAGTACAATATGGTCTGCACGGGGGGAAATTCACAGGTCCACCTGCGCTATCAGGTGGGGGTATTCACAGGTCCACCTGGGACCTTCATATGACATATGCCCACAATCAGGCAAAAGGGAGTGGGGACCACCTTGGATCTGCAGGGTGGTGGTCCCCGACAGCTGCAGCCTGGCAGAGTGCCAGGTGCAAGTAGCTGGCGATCGGTGCACCACATGCAAATGTGGCCATAATGGCATGCAAATGTCTCCATTTGTGCCTTGCATGTATAATGGTCTCACTTGCATGCCCAGTGCTGAATATCATGGTTGATGCGCCCAGTGCAACCATACTTGCACTGGCGCATCCCCCTGCTCCCTTCTGCCACTTGCACTGGCTCAGTGCCATATTCAACAGTGAGGAGCCATGGCTCCACACTACTGAATATCGCCTGGTCCATGCGATGGCGCAACCCAGTTGCACTGCGCCCAGGCTTGCGCCCCTGCATGGCGCAGTCTGAATATCCAACCCAGAGACTGTTGAGGAATTCAAATTAATCCAGCTGTTGAACTATATACAGTCCAGAGTAGCTGAGAGTAGATCACCTAACAAAGGACTTTGAGGTTTAAGTTCAACACTGAAGTAAAACAAAAATGGTTCAGGGCATTCCAGCACTGATCCTCAGCCACCCAATCAAACACAGCACAGACAGTAAGTTATGTAAAATGAATGCCAGTGCACTGCATGGCAACAAAGGGCTTAGACATTAGTAGAAATCTCAGACACTCACCTCAGGCCACCACAGCATTTACCCCTTTGCAAATCTATATGCTCTATTTTCTTGAGCATGGGATTAGCTGGCATGTTGTGTCCCTGGCTCTTACTCGCCCTTCTTGTGCCACCTTGGCCTCACGGACAAAAGCCTTGGTATCCTGCAGTTTAGTAAAAAATCTTAGTGGTTGTTAAGGGCACATAATCTTGAGTTTACCTGAGTATAACTTGGAATACTCCCAGCCCATTGTACGGAGGGTAAATTTAACCCAATATTATTTGTGCCTTTGGATTTGAAGTTTTCAGCTGAAATCTTGAAATATGAAAACCTTGTTGCCATTTACATCTGAGGGACCTTGAGCTCTGGTGGCTCTTAGCACTTTTTCCTTATTAGGATAGCAAAGAAGTGTCATGATGCAGTGCCTGGAACCATTTCCTTGCTTTGGTTTGGGTCCTGTCTGGTGCACCCACTGCATCTTATAGTCAGAACCCTCCTGCACAAGTTCTAGCTTCTCTGCAAGCCATTTCAGAATAATCTTGCCTCCTTCTTTCCCCTCAAAACTCTCAGGGAGGCCAACTAACTGTATGTTTGTGTGTCGCCCTCTGTTTTCTTGGTCATCCACACATTCCCTTAGTTTATCTAGTTGCTCCATTATTACTTTGCAGTCTCTGGATAAATCAGAAACCAGGCCCTCCAACTCTCTGATATACATCTCGGCAACATTAATCCTCTGAGTATGAGAAGCAGAAGTCTCTGCAAGTCCAGTTATCACTGTTTGGATGTGGGCAACCACGGCAGTTAAATTTTCAAATCCAGCCTTAACCTTTTGTTGCAAATTCACCAGTACAGCAGTGACTGATTGTACTGAAAACTCCTCCTTCCCCTTTTCTTTTCCTGCCTCCAGTGCCATGCTTTTTGCTCTGGTGTGCACGGCCTTTGTGAGGGTAGGGGAGTGGGGGATAATTCCCAGGGCCCAGGCCTCCCAACATGCTGTATGCAGAGAACTGGCTGTGAGCTGGTAGGGGCCCCAGAGTCTGAACTTTTTCCGGGGCCAAGAATTCATCTCAAGGGGCTTGCTGGTGTGGATATCACTTGCCGGAGGAAAAACCTTGTTTAGTGGCTCAGAGTCTACTGTAGATTGTTTTTTAGTAGGTTTCCCTGTTGCCAGTAGTAAGATGAAAATTTCTTCTTGAGTGTGAAGTGAAAGTTCTGAGTTTAAAGAGTTATTTTTGCTGCAAATGATCTGTGCCTTCAGGAGCCCTTATCAAGCCCATCCACCTTTGTTAGCTGCCAAGCCATGCCTCCCTTAATACAATTTTCTGAAATGAGAAATGGGGTTTGTTAAGAATGTCCACTTTCACATGTGCTTTTTGTATTGTGTTTAGAACCATTTCTAAATTATGTCAGGGATAACCAGTGGATTGAGGTGATTCATTATTAGAATATAAATATTAAGGTAAACAACTTTGTGGATTATTTGATGCTAATTGTTAAAAATATTCATACATCTTTGCCAAGTCTCTTTGAAGAAGTTGATAAATTCTTAAGTGCATCAGGCTACAGCCTTAGTAAACAAAAATCAATAATAATAAAACTGTCTGAGCAAGAAGATCTAGTAGAATAATCTTTGGTAAAAGACTTCAAGTGGGCCAATAATACTAAATATTTAGGTATAACTCTAGTTAATAATTCCTCCTCTCAAGTTCAAGTTCAAGTTTATTGCAGGAAAACTCCATTGAGCAAGCTCATTCACAAGGAGGTCCTGTGACATAAACACTTAAAGTACAAACACAGATAGGTAATAACAGTATATACATGAAATGCACGTTACATGATACAGGCTGGATATACATACAAGGGTACCACATAGGGTGTCCGCAGGTGGTAAACATTGATATGAGACAGGGAAGTGACTTACGGGTTGCATACTGATAAACAAAAACATGATGACTGGTGTGTGCAATACATATACAGTATTTTGGCAGCTAGAACAAACAACAGTCTACAACTGATATGGGGGGGAGGAGTGATTTGATAGAGTAGCAGTGGAGCGTAAGCAAAGATAAAGCCAGAAGTAGAAGGGGAAGGGAAAGCAGTTAATATGACAAATCAATTATACCTTACCAGTGGATAAATATGGCACACATGGGGAAGGAAGAGACTCAGCCCATAGCCTTCTGTCTGAAGCATAAGATACAGCTCCAAGGCACTGCCTCATAGTGATACAATCTTCAAAGGTAGAGAAATATGCCTCACCACATGTTGCCAATTCAATCTGTTGTAGCTTTCTTCATGTCAAGAAAACATCTCACATTGTTTGCTCAGGGAACATGGTAGGCAATAGAATTAACAACTGCAAGGAAGACCCCACCACTGATTCACCAAGACTCTGGAGACCAAAAACCATAATTTTTTTTTTCCTTTTGCTGCTTAGGAGGTGGAAATGGGGAGTTAGGGTTTGAAACCCTAACTCGACATTTTCATACTTTTCTGGTGTTAATCTGAACCCTAGCTGGCACATTAGCAAAATGTTTCACAAAGAGTTTTCTTTCTTTCTGAGGTAGTGGAATTGTATTCTCATTTCTGCAGGTCCCTTTAGGATCTATGACACCTACATGAACATACACAGATGCACAGAGCCCTTTGGGCCCTCCATCAAGATAAGTCTTCATCCACCCATGGAAGTGCAGGGCCCTTGGGGGCTATGCTCTTCAGTGCAGTGATGGATGTCAAGATTCATGGTGCTGTCCAGTGGGCCATGCAAGTATAGAGACTTGTGGTCCATGCATTTCAATGTGATTGCAGATTAAGATGCACAGTGCAAAGAGTCCATCTGTCAGTCAATATAAAGGGCTCTCGGTCACCCACAGGAGCAGAGGTGCAGGGCCCTTTTCCAAGAGAAGAGTTGTCTTCACTATGTGGTAGCCAGACCCATGCAGGCAACCTAGCATCTTTCATTCTCTGGCTGGAAGGGTGGCTGCAGGAAGTTTGCACCCCTGATGACTTGTCAGAGACCAGTTTCCACAGAACCTGGTCTGAGACCAGTTTCCAAGCCACCTGGTCTGGGTCGTGTTTCACCACTGTAGAGGAGCTTTTTGTGTTGCACTTAGTTTGTTTCTGCACCAACTTCCTTTAGTGTAGATTTACTATTACCAATTCCAAGCACCATAGATCACCACACCAGTAAAATTTGGGGTCAAAAGAACTTTAGGGGAAAGTGAGATTCAAATCCAGACTTTCAGAATCACAGCCTAATGCACTAGCCACTACACTATGTTGGCTGCTGCCTAGCAAGCCTGTGGTTAGACAGATATGTGACAATAACGGATCCCAGACCAGTTGAGCTGGAAGGAGAAACTGGTCTCAGACCAGGTTGCTTGAAAACTGGTCTCAGACCTGGTTGGTCCCAGACCAGTCATCAGGGGAATAATCTTCCACACTGGGGGGTGTCACATAACAGTGGAATCCCACCACCATCACCCCATGTAGCTGGGTCACTGAGCTCACCCCTGGACTCAGCTCACTGGCACAGGAACACAAAGCATAGCATCATGAGTGAAGGCTGACACTACACACAAAGTTTCTTAATATTTTTTTTACTCCAAATTTTGAAGATAGTCAATTTTTGACTCCCCTTATAAACATGACATGTGGCATTTATAGCATATTGACCAAAATGTCATTTCACACCACAAGTGCAAAAACACATTGTCACAAACCCACTCAGCAGGTCAGGCCCTCTACTTCCAAAGTGCCAACCTCTGAGTGCAGTCTTGTGAACAGTTTAACAGAACAAGATAACTCTCTTGTCTGTTTTGTGAGTTTGGATCAATTCATGTCCTTCAAATGACACTTCTTTTGATCTCATAATAAGCTTCCTCCTTCCAGGACATGAGAGCATCTTTATGACTTCTCACTTCTATGTAATAACCTGGGTTTTCCCTCCAACGTCATAAAATGGATTTGATTTAGCAACTACAGCTGTGATTAACTCAGACAAACAGGAGATCCTGATTAAGGCCTTCCATGTAACACCTAGTATCTAAAACTGTGTGTGTGATCTCACATGCTGTTTTCAGCATTTTCTCATGGCTTTCATCTTTCAGCTGAAACCTGGGAGGAGGGATGAGTGAGGTCATTCTAAGAGCACCAGATTTTTCAGCAGAGACAGTCAGTAATACATTTTATATTAAAAAGAAAATAATACAGCACTCAGAACTGGCTGTCCACATCACACACATCTCATCAGGGATTTAAAAAATCACAGCTGTCATGTTCACAAGGTGATATGGAAAAATGGCTATGTTGAAAGTTTGGAGTGCAGGTATTTAAAATTAGAAAAGATATAAGGGAACACTGAAATATTGTAATGCTCCCTCATAACCCGAACATTTACAATTTTTGTCAACCAAATTTTCAGCATAACCTTCTTATTACCCCACCTCATGAACCCTGTAGGTGAAACTTTTAAAATCTCCACCAAAATCTCATTCCATGCCACAGGTGCAGGAACACATTTTGGCAAGTATTTGAAAAATTACAGTTGCTATGTTCATGAGGTGGTACGACAAAATGGCTGTGTTGAAAATCTGGGGTCAAAATACTGAAAATTATCAATGATATAAGTGAGCATAGTAAAATGTCAATGTACCCTCATAACTTTGTCATTTTTACATATTATGACCCCAGACTTTCAACATAGTCTTCTCAAGTCCCTACCTAATGAACAAAGTCTGTGAAAATGTTCAAATTCTTCCTTGGAGGTGATTTCACAAAGTGACTGCAAAATCACCTTTTGGGCCAGATTTGTTTAATTCCACCACCATTGGTCATGGGGTGGGGTCCCAAAAAAGGCCATGTTGAAAATATGGTATAACAATATATAAAAGTGACAACATTATGAATCAGAGTTCAAACATCTTTGAAATACATTAAACTGGACTTACCTTATTTTCTCATATCACAGTCATTGGTTTCAGCAGCAAGCAGTGCCTTCAATTACAGAGTGAATCAATGTTGTTGGACATATCCAGGTGAGTGAGGTGTGTGATGGATGTGGGTGGTGGGTTCTGAGTGGGAGGTCGGGTTGGGTGGGTGGGTGGGTGGGGTGTGTGGAGTGGTCAGATCTCGAGGGACCTTTTTACAGGTTAAACAAAAAAATGAATGAGGAATGGTTTTCTTTATTTCAGGGGGCTTGACACTGGGGATTGGGCTCCAGAGTGTCAGGATACTGTTCAGTGGCAATGAGGGTGGGCACACTGTTGCTGCCATGTACATAATGGAATGGGTGTGGGTGACCTGGAGGGAAGGGGGTCAAGAGAAGTTGGACAAGTGGTGGGCACCCCAGTCCACTTATATTATATATATTTATGTATAAACATTGAGAAGAAGGGGTGGGTGACCTGGAGGATGGGGGGGAGGAGAAGCAGTACCAAGGATAGACACCCCAGTCTGCTTAAATGGACACTGTCAGGGCTTGTTAGTTTTTTTTATAGTCCCTTCAATTACAGTATAAGGAGTGCTCTTAGCAGGCAATTATAGTCAGAATGATTCATGCAGTTACATTTCCTTCTTAAAATGAGTATTTTGCAGAGAAATGAAACCCCACTGGACCGACCAACATGCTACCTGCATGTCCATGACACTGCCTCATCACGCTGACTCTCACCAAACTTGTGCATGAATGAGTTTGGCAGTTCTGGGGACATATGAAATAAATAGCTTGCTGAATAGTGGCTATTGAATAGAGCTCATAAATACTGTACCTGTATGTATATAAAATGAATGTTAAATCATAGTCTATTCTCTGTTTGAAAAAAAGAAGCTGTGACTCATGGCTTGCCCATGCTCAGAGTCATGGCATTGTTTTCCAAACAAAGAATACACTGACTCAACACTTGTTCCATATGCATACAGGTGTTCAAGAGCTCAGTTCAATAACCACTACTCAGCAAGCTATTTATTTCATGTGCCCCCCCCCCCAGAATCGCAGAACTAGTTCAAGCATGAGTTCGGTGAGAGTCAGTGCTATGAGAAAGTGCATTGGACATGAAGGCATCGTGCAGGTTGGTCCATTCAAGTTTCATTTTTCTCCAAAATACTTATTTTAGAAAGGAAATGTGACTGCATGACTCATGCTAATTATAATTGCCTGCTAAGAGCTCTCCTTATACTATCATTGAAGGAGCTATGCAAAATCTAACAAAACTATGACAGTGTACCAAATATTTTAGATAGATAGATAGATAGATAGATAGATAGATAGATAGATAGATAGATAGATACTGTAGTTAGACAGACAGAAAAAGAAACAGAGGGAACAGCAGCTCACTGCTTTAAGTGAAGCTGTCAGCATTACTCCAGCTGTGGCTTTAACATTAAAGAAAGTCCCACTGTTATCATACAGAGAACGTGGGTGAATGACTCCTCTCATTAAGCTGGGCACCCTGGATTTTGGGGTGCTCAGAAAAGATATTTCTGGCCATTTGTTTAAAACACAAATACCAGAATGTAGCCAAATGGTCCTGTTTAGCTAAGTTCAGGTGTTTGTTTTTTAAAATGACACCACTTTTATATTTTCATGCTTTTAGTTCATGGAGTAACAAGATGTCATCAGAATGCAAAAAAAATTATGCTGGGAGAAGCAAGTGGTGAGAAAACAAAAGCAGTCTTGTGACATGGAATTTTTCATGTCGTATCAGAACATTATCTAAAAAACCCTACTGAGCATGCTCAGAACAGATAAAAATGTATCCTTATAACTCTGAAACTGTTCAATATTTTTTCCTAAAACTTTCTAACAGCATTACCTTGGCACAGCACGCTTCTACCCTAAAAGTTTTGGGGAAAAAATTATTTTCCATGTAGGCTATACTTGAGAGCAAAACTTAAAACCTATGTTAAGTATAGCAAAAAAATTAAACATGTACAGGAAAATGACATATGCAGATCTCAGAAACCATACAATCTGCCTTCACAAAACATGTTACATATTTGGACCTTGCCTCCTAGACAATGCATGACAAATTTCAGTTAATTTTATCAAATGCTGCCAAAGCTATTAAGGTTCAAAGTTAGGGGTTGAACTCAGAACCTGTCAGCCATAATTATACTGGTGCTATTGTGCCAGTATAATAAGCAACAAATCAACTACTGACACTATTAGATTTTCACAGGGAATGCAGTGTAGTCTCACTTTTAAAAAAATGACATGAACAAAAGTCCTTTCTCTAACATGTTATAAAATGTTAGAATTCTCTTCCTGATAGCATGCAAAACATTCAGACTGACTATGTTTTTAAATCAGCATTGGAAAAAGTACAGTTTCATAAAGTCTGTCTGTCTGTAAATGTTTTAAATGAGTTTTTGCAGATTTTACATATTGTTATTTATTTATATTTTATTATTTGTTACATGTGAATCATTTGTGTGATCCGCACTTAAATATAGGCATATATGCCCTTGGGTTTTACACAGCTAACAAATGTTAATTAATAAAAATAAAATTGTAGTCCTGAATTAGTCAAACAGCCTTTCGCAACATCAAGAGATGGCAACAGAAGCTTCATGTGACTACTAAATAGCTGGAAGTGCACTGCTAGTTAGTTATGAGAATTGAACTAATTGTA
Source organism: Neoceratodus forsteri (assembly GCA_016271365.2). Lineage (NCBI taxonomy): Eukaryota > Metazoa > Chordata > Ceratodontiformes > Ceratodontidae > Neoceratodus > Neoceratodus forsteri. Next base: position 1,393,287,178 of record CM028129.1, on the reverse strand, counting down.
GTGCCTTAATATATATAACAGTTAAGCAAATACTACCTAGTTGCTGTTAATTCAGGCAGCTTTTACAGCTCCTGGTTGCACTCAAGGCTGACACCTCAGCAGCATCACCTCTGCCGGTATCACCTTCACTGCTCCGTACTGATGTTCGCACTGTAGGGTTGCCACCTTTGGATGAGATGAAAACAGAATACTAAACCACACCCCCAAACTTCACCCCTGACCCCGCCCCTTTTATGACCTGTGAGGGCATCGCTTAGACTCTGATTCACTTGATTTATTCAGAATTGCTGCCGATATTGCATTGTGTACAACTTCTTTAAAGTACATCATGATTATTATTTTTGGTTTGTTTGATTTAGATTTAAATATTTTAAATTTCAGCGTGTGTTAACATTTGGTGGAGTTAGAGATGGGGTTCAGGGGACTTTCCATCCTGTGTATACAGCTTAGCTGACACATCGAGTGACTACAAGGACACCTCTGACAACCAGCTATTTTGGAACAGGTGGCCTTTTCTGGTAAAACTCTTTTAATAAATAAATAAACTACACCAGTAATGGTGGGCAAGCTGTAATTACAAATATTATCTGCCATTTTAAGATGTGCTACTGTCTTTCCCATTGCTCCTACTCTGAAGCTATTTGTATTGTCACAGAAGTTTTTAAAAGTGGTAGGAACTATTCTATGCTGTTAAATACCCTATTTTATTTCCATATCAGTCATACATACCAGATAGCATGATATGTTATTTGTAGTGCGGAAGCAGTATAGTGCAGTGGTTTAAGGCTCTGAGCTGCAATTCTGGAGACCAGGGTTTGAATCCCACAGCCCAGACTTGCATACTGTGTGACCCTGCATAAATCATGTCACTCCCTTGTGCTCCCAGGTTGCACCTGTAAAGAAGCTTCAGCTCAGTGTGTCTCTTCTAGTTTAAAAAAAATAATAATAATTTTTGATAAATTACCACAATTTGCAGTACCATCAAATCTAGATTGTGTTCCTTTCTCCTCACCAACTACTGCTCTCTCTCTCTCTCTCTCTCTTTTCCTTTTGTCATTTCTGTGGCTTAGCATCACATTAGCCACACTACTCTGTGCTGTTCATCTGAGATTTTTATTTATTTATTTACGAGATTTACCAGATAAGCATACTGAGAGGGAATCCACTCATTTCCAGATGCAACCTGGGAGTTACATACATACAATACAAATGATGCATAGGCAATGGTGCAATTTACAGGAAATAACCTCTGTACATAAGGGTGAGGAAACATCAGGTCCAGAAAGGTTACAGGCTGGACTAGGCATTTGTTAGATTGCTTATAGTTAGTGCAGAGTGCATGAGTAACTGTAACATAGTTGGGGCTATGAACCCAGTGCATAGCAGGCAGTGACACATAGGGAAAATTCAATAACAATCAGTTGTTGGACAAATAGTGCAGTTTATGGCACATTGCGATGCCGTGTGATAGCCGATCTGGACTGCAGGTTGCAGTTACATATGTCAGAGAAGTGAACCTGAAGGAGAGTTTTCAAGGTCCTTGTTGGTAGAGGACTGTCTGATTTCTGCCGGGATGTCATTCCAGAGTTTGGGCAGTCTGTATTTGAAAGCTGATTGGACCTTTGAGGTGTGCATGAAAGGGATTTGTAGAAGTTTTGAGTCAGTGCCTCTCAAGGAGTAGGCCGGTGGGGGTTGAGTTGAAAGGACAGAGCTGAGATAAGTGGGGAGGGAGTTTGACCAGTGCTTAGCTGTGAGATTTGCGCAACATAGCTGGCGCCTGGAGTGCAGTGATGGGAGAGCTAGGGCGCTATAGAGGTCGCAGTGGTGGGTGGTGTGGGGGCATTCTAGGATGAGCCAGCAGAAGGAATGAAAAAGGGGGTCCAAACTGGCCAGGGTGGATGGTGGGGCTCCACAGTAGACCACATCTCCATAGTCAAAGATTGGGAGAATCATTTTGTGCACTACTTCCCTCCTGACCGAGGTGGGTAGGCAACCTTTGTTGCGGTATAGTGCGCCTAGTTTTGGGTGTAGTTTTTTCTGGAGGGAGTCAATGTGGACGGAGAAATCTAAGTGGTGATCAAGCCACACACCCAGGTACCGAAAGGAGGTGCAGGAATCCAAGGTGGTTCCGTCCAGTGTATGGAAAGTGGGGGGAGCAGCTAGTCGAGAGAGTCTAGGCTGCATGCCGAAAGTTATGGATACGGTTTTCTTAGCATTTAAGACAAGTTGGTTTGAGCTAAGCCATGATTGAACGGCATTGAAATCCTGCTGTAAGGCAGAGTTTAGTGCCTCACTGGAGGGGCCGGAGGCGTATAGAAAGGTATCATCAGCGTACATTTGTATAGCTGAGTTTCGGCATGACAGTGGGAGGTCATTTAGAAATACAGAAAAGAGAATGGGACCCAGGACAGAACCATGGGGGACCCCCATGGTGACTGGGAGTGAGTGGGATACGTGTGAGCCAATTTTTACTGCTTGTTCCCTGTCAGATAGGTAGGCTTGGAACCAGCTAGTGGCTAGATTGGATAGGCCTGCTTCATGCAGTTTTGTGATGAGTTTGGGGTGGGAGACGGTATCAAATGCCTTAGCCAGGTCAATGAATATGGCAGAGGTGAGGAACCCTTTGTCCATGCCTGAGGCAATATCAATAGTGAGTCTTAGTAGCGCAGTGATGGTGGAGTGTGATTTGCGAAAACCTGACTGGTAGGGGGTGAAGAAGGAGGTGGTGTCAAGGAATTGTGTGAGTTGAGAGAGGGCTAGGAGTTCCTGGAGTTTGGCCAGAGTTGGGAGGAGGGAGATAGGGCGGTAGTTACCGGGCTCGGATGGGTTTCCACCCTTTATTTATTTATTTATTTAGTTAAACATCAGTTTAGAAACTTTTGAGCCAGAGGCTCATTTACAAAGGTACCTCGTCACAAAGAGGACATCAGAACAGTAGTACAAGGGACACAGTACTTACAAACAAAAAAGTTACAGTTCAATTGCAATTTTGTTACAATAGAATACAATCTCCAATGAAGCAAAAAGATAACAAAAGGTGCAAACTTATGGTTGGGGAGAGCTGGTGGGAGTAGAAGGAGGGAGATAGGGAGGAGGAATTAGTAGGGAAAGGAAGGGGGAGCCACTCAGTGAGCATTGTCAAACAGAGTATATATATTTTTTTTTACACTAGGCTAGCGGCAGTTGCATTTGCGAGAGCTAAGCAGGAAGTTTCTGAGCCTGGGCTTAAAGCAAGCTAAGGTTAGTGAGTTTGAGACACTGGCAGGGAGGGAGTTATACCAGTGGGGCACACGGTGGGGAATGCCCTCTGACCTTGAGAGGTCCTGGCTCTCGGAATAACTAGGGTAGCTCTGGACGAGCCACGGTGATCAGGGCCTGCAGCACGGCGAATGGATTGGACAGGCCCATGGGGGATAGGGCCATGCAGGGGCTCTTAAAGGTGAGCTGGCATGTCTGATACATGAGTCACTCTTCCAGGTTGAGTAGGGTAGCCAGGGTGTACAGCTCACATGTGTGAGTGAGTCTGGTAGCACCAGTGATAAGTCTGCAGGCCTTATTAACTGTGAGGCTGAACCTTGTTGAGGGCAGTCTGATCTGCTGAGCCATAGACCGAAGGCCATAGTCAATGAGAGACATGACAGAGGAGGTGACAGCCAGGCGGGAGGGCATCAGGAGGGAGGCATTTCTTGTGCCGGTAAAGAATGCCTAGCCGTGGAGTTGGCAACAGAATTTAGGGCAGATATATGTCCATGGAATGAAAGTGCAGGGTCAAAGGTTATACCAAGATATTTATAGGACTGCACCTGGTCAATGACGAGATTGGTGTGAGTGGACAGCTAAGGGAAACTTGCTGTACTTATTTTGGGGTGGGAGAAGAGCATCGTTTTGTTTTCTTAAGGTTGATAACAAGTCGGTGCTCAGTGAACCAGGTAGCTGCAGAGTCAAAGACTAGTTGGAGGGAGTTCTGTAGAGCATGGGGTCATTGTGGGAGGCAACGAGAACAGCATCATCAGCATAGAGAAGCATCTTACCCGTACAACTGCTGGGTCGGGAGTTAAGAAAGAGTGAGAATAGTAGGGGTCCAAGAATTGACCCCTTCGGCACCCCAGAGCGAATGGGACATGTTTCAGAGAGAGTACCGTTGACTTTCACACATTGGGAGTGGGCGGAGAGATAGCTGGTGCACCAGGAAACAGGTCCTGAGGCAAAGCCTATTAGGTTGAGGGTGGAGAGCAAAAGAGGATGCAAAACGGTATTGAATGCTTTAGACAGGTCAATGAATATAACACCAGCCAGGGCACCAGAGTCCAAGGAGGCATGGAGGAAGTTGGAAAATTCCAGGAGTGCTGTATTGGTACTATTGGTACCTTTGGCAGCGGGATGACTACTGCCTTCTTCCAAGCTGTTGGAATTTGTGCTGTGGAGAAGGAATGGTTTAGGAGGTCAGCTAGGGGTGCTGCAATGGCCGGGGCAGACAGATATAGGAGTTTGGCGTCCAGACCTAGCGGGCATTTACCTTTATTTGGGTCAAGGAACATGGGGCAGCTAGGACTTCTGTAGTGGAGACTTGGCAGAAGGAGAACTTTGGGGCGGGGGAATCGAGGAGGGCAGGGGTTTAGATGTGGTCAGGCAATTTGTAGGTTTGATAGGAGAGAATTTGCACAGTTGGTAAAAAAGTTGTTGAAAGTTGTGGCAACCTCACTTGGATCGGATATATTTCTGCCCTGAATAGTTAGGGAAGGGAAGGGCAGTTGGATAGGGGGAGTAAGCAAAGTTTTAATAGATTTCCAGAATTTGAATGGATGGCTAAGATTAGCTGAGAGGGCCACGTGGAAGTAGTTCTTTTTTGCCTGCCTTGTGGCTTTAGTACAGTTGTTTCGGAGGGTTCAGTAATGCTGTAGGGATTCAAAGGTACCAGTTTGCCTTTGTTTTTTCCAGGCCTGGTCTCTTGTGCGACATCTGGAAATAATGTCGGTAGAGACCCAGGGGAGATGGGTTTCCCTTACCCTTTTGCTTCTCAAAGGGGCATGATAGTCCCATACAGCAAGAAATTGATTTCTGAGCATGTCGAACGCATGGTCAATGGTAGGTGCCAGTTGGATGAATGACCAGTCGGTAGAGGCGAGGTCATTTAGTAGGAAGTTGAGGCAGAAAGAAATGTATGCTCTCGTACGGAGAGTTTTTGGAGGATGGTGAAATGTAGGTCGGTGCACCTTCCTGATCATGTAGATCATATGGTGGTCACTCAGCGAATCAAGAAGGAGCCCAGCTTTAATAATCCTGTGTGGGTGAGTTGTAAGAGCCCATTCCAGAAGGGAGTGGTTTTGTGATTTTGGGTTGAGGCGGGTGGGTTGCCCAATCTGTTGGGAAAGGTTAAGGGCTTTAATCTTGCTGCATAGTTTTGAGCAGCCTTTATCTAGCCAGTTGTAATTAAAGTCCCCGAGGATGTAGAGCTCACCGGCAGCAGCCACGTCTTTAAGAGAGGCCAGGTGGTCTATGATGGTAGTTGCTGAGGTGGCAGGGGCACAGTATATCCCTGCCACAAACACCGGTGAGGTATGAGGCAGGACAAGTTTTATCATCGTGGTTTCCATGTGGGGGGAGTGACCTGGGAGCTGGACAAAGGTATACTGGAAAGTGTTTGATATATACATGGCAATGCCACCACCTTTCTTGTTACCTAGTCTGTCCTGTCGTAATACTGTGTAGCCGGGCATGGCTATTTCAGAGTCACCATGATGCAGGGGTGTAGCCAGGGATTTCAGATCTGCACACCAAGTAGACTCACTGCTACCACCCCATTAGGGTGAGCTCCCTCCCCCGGGCTGTAACCAGACAATATACGAAAGTACACCAGGTCTGTGTTTGTTGCCTCATTTGGCACAATAAATGCAACTGTTGTATCTCATGACATTGGTTGTTGCCATGCATGGGTAAATACAAATGCCATGCATTGTTCCCTAAGACACCCACATACCAGCCCAGAGCCTGTAAAGTTGTATTGTCCTTGGGATGCAGAGAGAGTATTAGTGACCAGTCCTTCTAGATTCAACTCCTATGAATAAAATTACAGAAAGGTTCAGTATTTTCTTTGTTAGTTTTTTCATGGAAAAAGGAAGCAGTACAGAGCCTATTTGCTACCCCTCTTAAATGAAATTGTGCACCGTGGAGTGCTTGGAGTATGCCTGCCTACACCCTTGCCATGATGGGGTTTTAGCCATGTTTCGGATAGTATGCAAATATCCGGTTTGAGGGAAAGGGCAGTGACTTGCAGCTCCGGTACTTTGTTCAATAAGCTGCGGATGTTGAGGTGAATTAGGCTAAGTCCCTTTGGCAGTTTGTGGGGCTCGGGGTGTGTCGGAGGGCCAGGGTTGGGTTCTACATCACCCGCCAGTAGGAGCAACAGGGTGAGGTAATGAAGGGCGGATTTCCATTTACTTCTAGTTTTATACTTGGGGTTGGAGGAAATTTTGGTGTGGTTTGAGAAAGCATTTACTAGGCTGTTTAGGGCAGCTAGGCGAGGGGTGAAAGATGGGGGGACAACAGAGGGGTATGAAAACCAGCCAGGATGCAGTGTATGAGCCTGGCGCCCGGTGGGGGTATTTAGGGGACATGGGGGGTTGAGACAGAGCTAGAGTTTAGGAGAAAAGGGTCATTTTGCGGCTGTGTGGATGGGGGTAGAGATGCAAGAGGAAAGGCAATGGTTGACATGGTTGTAAGGAAAATGAGCATGATTGACAGGCTTTACTTGCAGTATCCAGCTGAAGTTAGTGATAGTGACCTCTGCTGGTGGGATCTGATAACCTGCAGATCTGAAAGTGGGCTGATAGGTTTTTGAGAGTCACCTGACCACACAAACTACCTATATATTGGAGTGTCGACCAAGGGTGGTGGTGGGGGTGGTGGGGAGCCAGCGCACAGCGCCGGCGGGGCAAGATATCTGCAGCACAGCTCCAAGATGCCCTGTGCTGAGCTGCTCAGCCGTGGCTTTCTGCTTTTCAAAAATTGGCGCCAATGCAGGAACAAGGCCTCCGATTCCTGTCTCGTACCTGGATCTAGTGTTTTGTTTGGGGGGAGGGATCCGGCTTCTCCAGCGCTTCCTAGGGAGGGCAGACGAGACACTCATGACCTCGAGGGGAGTGTGGGGAGGGCAGCAGTCCCCTACCCTCTCAACCCTGAAGGAGAACAGAAAAGGTAAGAGATTATTTATAGTACAGGGGAAGGGGCGTAGCATGCAATACCTGGTAACATGAGCTATGCTGACTGTGCGGTGGAGAGAAAGATTTTCTGCTCTCCCTTGGGTGAGTTACTTTGCTATGAAACCCTTGAGTTAAGGGGAAAGCTTAGCCCCAAGATGATTTAAGTTTACAAGTAAATGTTTATTTATTATTTATTTTTTCGGTTCCTTTGTCCCCGCGTGTTTACGTGGTGTTATACCTGTGACCCCAAAAGATTTAGACTTTCCCAACTGAAATAGCCTTAATTCGGATTATGAGCTTGAAATAAAAAACTGCCCGGTGGTTTCCTTTGTGCACAGTGGTTTGTAGTCTCTGTCGCATCGAAAACGTTGCATTCGAGTTAAGCTATGTGCCTTTGGTTAAGCAGGCACGGTATAGAAATGGCGTCCAAGACAGTTTTTTTTTTTTTTTACTGCCATTTAGGTTTCTGTGAAACCACTAACAGGGACCCTGATAGTTCTAGCTCGTACAGTACAAATTAACTAAGCATAGGTACAAATCAGCTAACAATTCAGTGAGGCACGGTGAAAGCAAGCGTGTGACTGAAAGCTGGCAGCAGGCTGTGGGCAGTAATATGTGCAAAAATAGTGGAGACAAACAATATTACTTTCAAGTTGGCTACTGGCATACAGTCTAAATAACGTGCTGGACATGCATTTACTATATTACGGCCCGGGCATGCAACACTAATGGATGCAGGCTGAGACTCTTAAGGTAACAGGCGCTTTACGGTGGATCAATATAGGTATCTGGTCTGCTCATTAAAGCTACTGCATTTACATTCTGAAAACACTGTTACATGGAGCAAAAATATTATGCTAGAAAAACAGTCTTCACATGTACACCGAATTAAAGACCTCTGCAGCACAGCTCCAAGAGGCCCTGTGCTGAGCTGCTCAGCCGTGGCTTTCTGCTTTTCAAAAATTGGCACCAATGCAGGAACAAGGCCTCTGATTCCTGTCTCGTACCTGGATCTAGTGTTTTGTTCGGGGGGGGATCCGGGTTCTCCAGCGCTTCCTAGGGAGGGCAGACGAGACACTCGCGACCTCGAGGGGAGTGTGGGGAGGGCAGCAGTCCCCTACCCTCTCGACCCTCTTTCCTGAACAACCTCCTACTTCTGTTCCCAGGTGGACAAATGCCTGGAATGGTCTTCCTGGAATATCCAGGTAGTATGAAAATTGACAGCAATAACTACTGAGGAGAGAGAGAGGTGTAGTACTGCTAGAAATTAAATAAAATATTAGATTATTAATTTAACAACAAATGGGGTAACAAATATTAAAATATAGGACAGACCCTAAAAGAAAAAATGGTGAGCATTTAAAGGTATAAATGTATTCCTTAGCACACCAGTCAAAGACCATACTCACAATGCAGCCTAGAAAGGATTAGGTTGAGTTGCTGCTAATGGTCTTAATAGCCCTACTTTACACCTCTCAGATTTACTGGTATACAAACAAAGGTTTACATGACATCAGAATTTGTTTGTAATATGAACATGCAAGCAAAATGGTGAAGGATTTAACAGAATCTGTTTTACAAGTATGTGAGCGTTCAAAATGACTGAAAAAGTTCTACCTCTGAATAAAACTGGATTAGCAGGTAAAGTTTCTGAAACACATTGTACAGTCCACACTGGACAAGAGGCTACCCTAATGTGGTGCCTGTCTGAATGTCTAAGGGTTTCAGAAAAATGAAGGTGTTAATTAAGGTAGTATTATTTACCCTTCCCATGAATAATCTTCCAATTTGCTGGTGTGAAGTGAGAGGTGACAACTGAGCAGACAGGGACACATTTGGCTCTTTAAGTGCCCTGCACTTGAAGGCACTACCTGCTTAGCATGCACTGTAAGCAAGCACACTGAAATGTCAGACAGTTGCTTACAGTCAGAAGAGAAGAAAATGAAACTGTGGGGAATCTCACAGGTGCTGCTTGACCCACCATAAAAACCGAATTTGCAATGGTGAAAACAGGAGGACCGAATCTGGACCTAGAAAACAGAATCATTCGGTCAAAAACCGAGTAGGTGGTAACCTTATCGCACTGGTAATGTGATGAATGGGAAGCAGAGTCCCTTGACCAGAATTATCTGGGCACACTGCTTCTGGTTTCAAGGATCTGTAATAGTAAGCCAAAATTCCAAATGAAGCACTAAAATGAGTAATAGGTACAAGAAATAGCACTAACACAGTATAAATATGCTTAGCAAATAAATGTTCAGTTAAAAGTCTGAAGGACAGTCACTGGACTCAAGCAGAGTCATTTTATTTATTTTATTTTATTTATTTCTTCTAGGATTACAAATAACTTTGAGCCAAGGCTCTTTTACAAAGAATCATTGTAGAGTCATGATGTGCATTGTTTCAACAGTGCAGTGTCACTGCCCTTCTAAGGCCCTTGTATAGCCCTACCTGTCACAACTATATACAATGACGAGGCTGTAGGTTGCATAGGAGAGTGGTGGAAGATATACAGTATTTATATTTTCTAAAGGGAATGTGTACCCAGAGCAAACAATTTAATATAAAAGACACTACCACCCAATCTAGTTTTAGGCGAGTAAAGGTTTCAGCCGCTATTACTTCAACATATTTATTTTTGACATTTCATAACCCCCCGATACCCCAAAGAAAAATGCCTTATTTATCAATAGCTGTCACATAATCGATGGGCTTGTACTATCTTATGACATCAATGCCTCACCACATGTGACAGCATGAATGCATAGAAGCCACAAGCCCCATGGCTGATACTAGTGCACACACTGTACATCTATAAGGTTACATTTTCCCAACATATACCAGGAATAACAGGGCCTCCTGGGTGGGTCTCCAACCAGCCAATTCCATTGTCATTAAAACATTTTGGAAATGTTACTCCTGCTAGTACCAGTAGCTTTAGCTGACACCACCATAGAAGGGTGCTCTTGGTCCACTCTACAGCAAGCACACATATTGTTCCCTATGTGCCTGCTTCAGGCAGTACAGCTAATAGGGGTACAATATAAACATTACCTAAATCTGTCATATTATTGTAGCAGACAACTACACAAAGTGGCAGAGTGGTGTCCCACCCAAAAACGAGCATTGGATCAGCTGGCTATTAAATTGGAAGCAGAGTACAGTGGAATGCATAGGTCAAGAGTACATGCATTCACTCACAGTAATTGGTTTCCAACCTACAAATTAGCTGATCCAATGCTTGTTTTAGATTCACACTACTACACCACTTTGTGTAGGTGTCTGCTACAATAATATGCAGGATTTGGGGTTATGTTTATATTTTATTACTTTTAGTTGAGTTATCTGAGTGAGGCTGGCACATAGAGCGCAGTGGGCACACTCACCCACCGTAAAACAGACTGACAGCAGCCCTGCATGGTGGTGTTGGCAAAAGCTACTGGTATTAGTGAGGAAAAAATTCCTAAATTATGTTAACAATGCTGGAATTGATTGATGGCAGACCCAGTCAGGAGGCCTTGTGATTCCCTATATGTGCTGAAAAATGTAACCTTTTTTTTTTTTTCAATTCTATGTATGTCTCCTCTCTAGCTGCAGGGATAGCACCTTGTCCACTATCAGCCCTGTATGCATGCTCTCAACACTCCCTCAGCTGGCCTCTTCCACAACTGTGGAACGGGGAGGACTGTAGCTTGTCCCCAAAGGAGGGGCCCTCCCAGAGGGGGACGGGAGGGAGACAGCATCACCCTGGAGCCTCCGTCCTGACTTACATTGGGCATTGTTCAGCCAAGCAGAGCGATAGCCTATTGTGGGCATCATGATGCTCGCTGGAGAGTGGCTTTTTTGCTTAAGCCCCAGGGATGTGTATGTGCAAAGACATCCGGCGTACAATGAGCACACTCCCATGCTTGTCCACAGGACATCAGCCGCTGCCCCAGTTCACATTGCTAGGTGTTCCTTGCTGCAGCAACTTCCAGTCTCCACTTGGGGTCACAAGTGCAGGGGACACAACTCCATCTCTCCTCAGGAGAGGACAGCAGTCCTCCGGATGTTTAATCCTCTCCTCCCCTGTCCAACCCCTGACAACCTGAGTTGACTCCCAAACCCAGGTCACCAGTGTGGCACGAGGTGTGGTATCCAACACCTCAACTCTCAGCACCACCAGGCCGGCCACCAGGAAACTTAACCTAATAGGTGCACATTATGTGCACTATTATCAACCATGGATCTGAGCTTCTATGCATTCGCTTTCTCACATGTGGTGAGGCATGGATAGCATCAGGGTGCATGAGCCCGTTGATTATGTGACAGCTATAGGCAAATATGCTTTGAGGTACCAGGAGGCTTATAAAATGTTTCAAATAAGTATGTTGAAGTACCAGGGGCTCAAGCCCTTACTCACCTAAGGTTAGGTTGGGTGGTAAGTCTTGTGTATTACATTGCTTGCTCTGGGTACACATTTCCTTTAAGGTTTTTATTATTTACTTTTTGCTCAATCTAACACAGTCTAGACTAGCTCCCTTAGTAAGACAGACCACTTAGGCTATGTCTCAGTGCCCCCAGATGCCAATTCTCTCACCAAAAACTTAATTTTTAGGATGCAGAGTCATGAGACTGGAAGTACCTAGCTGTGCTACTTACAGTTTCAGGCATCTGCAATATTATGCTCCAATTTAAACTAAGCTATAAAATGTGTAATGGTTATCAGAAATAGGCCTGACCCAGTAAAATCTGCTCACCAAGTGAGTGCTTAGTTAACAAGCATTTGTCAATGCCGAATGTTTGCTTGCTGGCATTGGCATTGATAGTGTAGAAGTTACAGAGCTGCATAACAGAAATGGCAGTGAAGTATTGAACTGAAGCCAACCCCACCACCACCCTGCAGAGAGTGACAGGCATTGGGGTGTGCCTTTGGGTCGTCAGGCATAATGACCATGCCATTTCACCACACCCTACCCTGCAGACACTGACAAATGTCACGGTGTGCCTTGGGGTCTTTGGCCCTTATGCGCACCCCATTCCATCAGGAAATACGGTGAGATGGGTGCGGTATAGGAGAATGGGGTGAACTTTGGGGCCGAAGAGTCCAAGGCATACCTCGATGCCTCTCACTGGCTGCAGGGTGTGGAATGGTATGAGCATTAAAGGCAAGAATCCCAAGTCACACCCCTGATGTCTGTCATTCTCTACAGGGTGGGTGTTATGGTTGGAAACCCTAACACCTCAGGCATTAGTTGGTATTTTCACTCCAAATTTTGAACATTTTTTTTTGTGACCCCCACCTCATGAACAGTGGCAATATCAGTTTGTTAGCGAAGCTGCTTATGCACAGCGACTACGGGTATTTAGCACCACAGGTGCAAAACACATCTTGAACAGGATGTGAAAATGACAGCTATACTGTTCAAGGGAGGTGTAAAAATGGCAATGTTGCAAATCTGCAGTAAAAATATTTAAAAACTGGTGAAGTAACAAGTGCAGATAGAAACTGTGCAACGACAACCGTAATGTAATTAGTTTGGGGATTTTACAGCAGATTGTCAACATAGGCATTTTGGGACCTCCGATCATGAACAGTGTCACTGTGATTTTCTTTATCTGTCGCAAGAATGATTTCACAGCGACCACGATCTCTGCGCTGAAAGTGTGAAAACACATTTTGGCCATGTTGTGAAAAAATGGCAGCTGTACTGTTCATAAGGAAGAGTGGAAAAATGCCACTGGTGAAAATCTGGACTGAAAATATTACAAAGTCATGAACTTACGATGGTGCGTGGAAACTGCGCAATGCTCACTCATAACATAGTCATTTTATGGACTTTTGTCACCAAATTTTCAACATAGCCATTTTAAGACCTCTGCTCATGAACAGTGTAACTGTGATTTTCTTAATCTGTCCCAAACATTTCTTTTGCACACCGACTGCACCATTGTGCGCTACATGTGCGGAAACACATTTTGGGCGACATGTGAAAAATGGCAGCTGTACTGTTCATAAGGAAGTGTAATAAAATGGCAATGTGGAAAATCTGGAGTGAAAATATAGAAAATTACATGAAACTTACGGTAGTGAGAATGTACGCATAGCTCATAAAACAGTCATTTCTAGAAATTTTTCACAAATTTTCAACATAGTCATTTTAAGACCTCTGCTCATGAACAGTGTCACTGTAATTTTCTTAATGTGTCCCATACAATGATTTTCAACACCGACTGCGCCATTGTGAGCTACATGGGCAGAAACACATTTTGGGCAAGATGTGAAAAATGACAGCTGCACTGCTCATAAGGAAGTGTAATAAAATGGCAATGTTGAAAATCTGGAGTGAAAATATTGAAAATTCGCAAACTTACGAGCATGCATAGGAACTGCGTAATGCACACTTGTAAAACAGTCATTTTAAGGAATTTTTTTACCAAATTTTCAACATAGGCTTTTTGAGAGCCCACCTTATGAACAGTGGCAGTGTCATTTTGTTACTCAGTCCTGAAAGGTGATTTCACGCAATGACTGCGAAATCACCCTTCTGGGCTGATTAACGCCATGACAGTGGGATCATTCATGAGAAGGGGTCCCAAAAACCCCATGCTGAAAATTTGGTGCAAAAATTCCAAAAAATGCCTGAGATATGCAACAAAGTTGAAAAACCCCTATCTATCCCATTATACAGCTTACCAGCATATTCTCAGTTCGTGGTCGGCTTTGAAGAGTGCAGACGTACTCCCGTCCACATCAAGATCGCTCCACTGGAGTTCGGAGGTAAGTATGGGTGGGGTGGGGAGGCAGGATGCGCAGTGGGTGGGGACAGAGACACCGAGGGACCGCTTTTGAGTTTCAGGTGATTTTTTTAAATGATGACGATGCGGGACATTTGCCACGCTGGGGTGGGCTCCCAGCGTGGCACAAGGATGGCTGGTGAGGGGGCATGGAGCCAATGGGGGCACCCCGGTCGGTGATAGCATGTGTTGCCATGCTGGGGTGGGCTCCCAGTGTGGCACCCTGTACTCTGGGGGGGCGGGAACCAGTGGAGCCGACGGGGGATTGGGCACCCCCGTTGGCTATACTGATGTGTAGCCACTCTGGGGTGGGCACCCAGCGTGGCATATAGAACTCTGTTTTTGGGGCACAGCACAGCCGACGGGGATTGGGCACCACCCCGTCGGCTACCAGTGTGTGGAAGCAGCATGCAGTATGCATGCGTGTGTGTGTGTGTAGGGGGAGCATGCATGAGCAGGTGATATCTTATCACTGCTCACTGAAGCATAGCTCCCCCTTTCAACTGTACGCCACTGTATTTTGGACTGGTCATAGACAGCTTGAGCAGGCATTGGAGAACTGCGGCCGTGCCTGCAAACACTCTGCCTGAATTGGAAGAGGGCTGCCACACCTCCGAAAGCTCGGATGATGGCACTTTGTTTCTTGCACATGCGTGCAAGCAAACATAAAAATTGGAAGAACAGTTGCCTAACTCATGCAGTCAGGAAGTGCACTATCCCAGCAGTGCAGTGGTCTTGCAACCCTCAGGAGATCCTTATAGCCTCCTGTCTGTCACAACTATATGTAGCACTGAGATCAGTTAGATAGGCAAGCAGAGAGAATTATTTATGCATTTTTTAGGATTTTATTATTTTCTTTTTGCTCATTCAAACACAGTCTACTTTAGACGAACTGCCCTTAGAAAGGCAGGCCACTCAGGCCATGTCTTAGTGCTCCTAGGGCTCACATAGGTAAGTCAATTTATGGGATGCAGAGTCTTTAGATTGGAAGTGCCTAGTCATGCTACTTCCAGTTCCTGGGATCTGACATATTATGGCCCTAATGATAAATAAACTTGTAAATTGGTAATAGTAACAAGAAAAAGGCATTGATTCAGTAAAAATATCCTTAGCATGTAGGTGTTTGGTTACGAATTGTGAGGACAGTTGATAGACTCGAGCAGAGTCAGAAAGTGCACTATTCCAACACTACAGTGTCCTTGCAACCCTAAGTTCCTTGTACAACCTTACCTGTCACATCTGAATAGCAAAGATATACTGTAGGTCAGCTAGGAGAGTAGAGAGAAATATTTTTGTTTTATAAAGTTATTATTTTCCTTTTGCTCTGTCCAACACAGTCTAGACTAATTGCCCTTAGGAAAAGAGAGCATGCAGGCAGTGTCTAAGTGATTCACTTCAAAACCTCTGTGTGTGGATACAAGGGAAATGGCTACAGCACTGCTCTCCACACACAGTGGCTGTAATGGTGCCAAAACCCAGCATGTGTTTAAGAACACCTATATAATCTCCAGGAAAAGGGAACTAGAACGCAGTAAACATTGAAAAGGAAGAATATAATGTAGACTCACTACTGGGAAACATAAATTATTTCTTTTCCAAAAACCATATATGGAAGGTCTGAAGAATTGCAAACATTGAAAAGAAAAAAAAAGAGAGATTTTAAAGCTCCCATATAAACTTTCTTATCACTTGTGAAACATTAGCTTTAAAATTCTCTCAAAATAATAGTCAATGCCATTCTGAATTTGTTATAAGCTACTGTTCCTGCCTTTTCTCCAAATGTAGATGTTGTTAAACAGAAACCGGTCAGTATTAGGAAACTAAATTGTTCAGAAACTTGTATCTCTGATTTACCAAAAGGAATGCACATTAAATAGAGCAGCCAGTCATACTTTGGAGACTAGAGAGCTCTCCTGTGGCTAATCTGAAATGGACACATTGTTCTATAAATGGTTTGATAGACATTGTCAATGAAACACAAGAAATCTCAGGAGTGTTGTTGAGGTCTGGCTGAATAATGATCAGATGAAAAGTACTCAACTAATTCTTTACAGAGGATGTCCACACATTACTGAGAGGCTTAAGCTGAATGAGGGAACCATTCAGGCTGTCGTTTTCCATGAATGTTTCTCATTTCGGGATTATATCATGAACAGATGTAAGGCTAAGATCATTTGCCCCTTGTGGGAATATTAATCCTGCATGGTTTGCTTATTGTTTGGTGTAGCTAAGGTCTTTCAATAACTGTCGCAACTGACATTTTTCTGTTCCTGACAAATACAATCCAGAACACCATTTTTAATAAGTTGTACTTGTTTTTACAAGAATATATTATCTTTGTTTGTTGAGAAAAATGAGAGATACCCACATGTAAATATTTCTCTTACATGAAAGTACTGTAAAATGATTGAAATATACTCTGAAAATCTGTTTCTGCTTAAGGGGTTGTGCAAAATCAACAATTCATACTGTGCTTTAGATGATGTTTTAGTAAATCATAAGGGCACAAACCAAGCTAGTTTTGTTGTCATTATGATAGTAACATGGTGCTTTAGAGGCTGAATTTCTTATTCTCATGTCACTGAGCAAATGTAAACCAGAGTCAAAAAATATGAGGATCAAGGCTTTCCATGCTATAACAACTGAAGTATTACCTTCCGACATATTCCCATATGTTGTAACACTCTGCATGGGAAACCTCACTTCTTAACTTCAAGATGCTTGTTAAAATATGGACAAAATTCTAAACTGTGAAAACAAATTGAAGAATTTAGTTAAATTTCAAAACTAATTGCAATAAACAAAGTCTTTCTGACTGCTCTCTTTTTTGTCTTATGCATACCACATGCAGACATATAATTGATTATAAAATCGAGGGACTAAGATTATGGTGCTTTCACATGTCAGATACTTAAATTGAAGTTGAAGCCACCTATGGGGCAGTTGCCAGGACTGTGCCCACTTGGGGCCATGTCGCTGTCAGTCCTTGGAACCCCCTCCCCAAAGTGGTCCCATACCTTCATCTCTGTTTAGCTTTGCAAATAGCACCCCCGCCAGGTGTCACATCACTCCCTCTCATGCCTGCTGTCTCTCCTTCTGCCCCTATGGCATACCTGTGCCCCTTCAACCACTAGTAGCCCTCTTTCAGACCCTGCCCCTTCACCACAGTGTGTGGCACTGGCACAAGTCCCTTAGACCACCTCCTGGCATCCCCAGTGGGGCTTCCAAAATTGCAAAAAATGGAGTGTTGTAGCCATGCCATGGTGGAAGCTCTGTTGGGACCTGGTGCACAGGCACTTCTGTCAGAAGAGTGGTACAGGGTGGCTTGTGTGTAAGGCATTCTGATTTTGATGCACCAGATCCAAGTCGGAGCTGGACTCCAAAGTTCAGAGAGTAAAGCACACTAACAATGATTAACTCAATTTTAAAGCTTTATTGCTTTTAAAGGTAGTGTGCTATATGGTGATAGCCACAAAAACCACTTCCCCCAGTGCTGACGAAGGGCTTGAACCTGAAGCACTAGTATAAAGTGTTTTTTGTGGCTATCACCATATAGCACACTACCTCTAAAAGCAATAAAGCTTTAAAATTGAGTTCATTGTTGTTAACGTGCTTTACTGTCTGAACTTTGGAGTGCAGCTCTGACTTGGATCTGTTGTTTTATTTAGGGCTTGCTGCCCTCAGTCTGCACCCACCGCACAGGAGGAGTATTGTGGTCCTACTTTGAACTTTCTTTTCTGATTTTGATGCAGCCTGCATTTGAAAATGAGAATTGCCACACAATCTGACACAAGGTGCCACTTGTGTCATACACTTTTGATGCAGGCACCTTGCATCGAACTTTAGCTTTTGAAAATTGAGCAATATATGATCAAAACTGGGTCAATATAGTGCCAGATAAGCTATATGAGCTTTGCAGATTCCAGTATGGGGCATATTCTGGGCAGAGATGGGCATTTTTATCACTCCCTTTTTATATCAGTGTTCTCTGTGCCTCACTGAATGGTGTGCCTTCACTACAGACCTATTAACTAAATCCTGAAATCCTCTTACCCCACCTTCTTGGACTAATACACCATCAGTCAGGGTAGCAGCACTACTGAAGGCATAGCCACTACTTTTTTATTGCAATGTATTATACTTATCATGGCCCACCCTTTCTCAGATTTCAGCCCCACCCCAAACCTTGATTGCCCCTGACTTACCATCCGGTGATCCGGATCCCAGGCTTGCCCTCTACTGGGTGGGGCCGTCGGCTAGTCCCAGAACCCACGGACTTTGAAGTCGGAGCCCCGGTAGGTGTCTGTATGGTATCTAGTGATAATAGCGACTGAATATGGGTGACCATCAAAATGTCAACTCCATATCTGGTGCTATTGGGGTAGGCAACCCACAAGGGTAGTGACTACTGCTACCATGAAGGTAGGGGAAGGCAAATGGAATGAGGGAATGATGAGGGGAAGGAAGGGAAGGGATAGGGAAGAGGATTATCCATAGGAACTGTACATGCTGCTGCCGAGCCAGCCATGTGGTGTGATGGTGAGGGAGGCTGGCTCTGACACAGCAGGTACTGGGTTCAGAGCTGGGTATGGCAGGGTCTGAATTTTGCCACTGCCCGCGGTTCCCAGATTTAAGTTTTCTTTTTGCAGCCAAATTTGTGCCCCCTCCCAGACATGCATCCCCCTGGAGTTAAGAATCATAATTCAGGATGCTGCATGGGGCAAAGCTCCCTGCCGGGGGGGGTGCACCTCCCCCAGTAAAAACACTTTAGGTTGCCAGGTGTTGGTTCACTGGTAAGTGTATATCACCGATTTACTTTTCGTCGATATACACTCGCCATAATTGTGATTGCTTTTCCGTGTTCACTATTATGGCATAGAACCTGTCCATACTGAAGGACCCCCCTGGCTTGCTCCCCCACCCAGGTGGGGCTGTGGCACCAGGACACACACCGGTGAAACTCACATCGATTGGTCATTGGCAGGGTCAAGGAGCAAACGGGTGCCAAGGTGGAGTGTCATAGAGGGAAGGCAGCCTATTTTTTGGTAGAACAATCCCCCAGAGGGGAAGAACATGCAATCATTCCTGCGTCTGTTCCTCCACTCAATAACATAGGTGCTGGTGATTGTGAAGCACCCCAGTCTCCTCTAGGGGTCAACATAACACCAGACACTCAACCCACCCTCCCCCCTGGAGAAGGAAAGCAGTCATCGGGATGCTCAATTCTTCTCCCACCCAGCCAGCCCTTTGACTCCTGGGTCCATTCCCAAGCCTGGGTCTTCGATGTCGTGAGCGGAAATCCAACTGCTGCGCTGGCAGAGCCAGGCATAGCCACTTATTAAGAGGCTAGAAGGCTGGTGAGAGGCTCTGTTTGTAGCTGTAGATGTCATTTGTGGTGGCTAGCTGAGGACTCTTGGATCTACCACAGAACACACTTTGTTCAGATCATACTGATCTTGCAAGAAACATTAGGACACAGTTGGCTGTAGCAGGCAGAGTGGTGGAAACAATATATATTTTTTTTAATTTGCAAATGGAGGAAATAAGTCGTAATGCTTGAACCCCCAGAAGATGATTGTTTGATCATGTGGCAAGTCAATGTAGGCCAAATCACAGGCAAGCTGCCTAGGCCCTAAGTGAATTCAGTATTGTAGTTCAGTTGATACAGCCTCTGGACAGTTTTAATATGTTCTGAGTTTTTTCCTAATAAAGGTCACACTATTTAGTTGTTTATAAGGATCCTTAATAATGGAATAAGAGAAAAAATCTAGAAATTTTAATGGCTGAGACACATAATTTAATCATAAATTAAATCTCTATAGATGCACGGCCACGTGCTGAACCTCATTTTCCTCTCCAATAAAACCCAATTAGAGTGATTTTATAAAAGTAATAAGCTCCTCCAGGGTGTGCACTATAGGATTTGAATGCACTTCCCAGTGGCATAATGACACTCTGCCTTCAGTTTTGTGCCTTACTACACCCTGGGGTATGCACTAAAATCCTATAATGCACACCCTGTCATGGCTTATTACTTACATATATACTTGGAAAAAATTGCATTAATTCACCAGTTACAGTTTAACCTATTGTCACAAAGATAGGAAAGTGTGGTGTTAGGGTTCCCAACCCTAACCCTCGTCACCCCCCAAACAGTAAAAGGGAAAAAAAATTAGTGTTTTGGGTCTCGAGAGTCTGGGAAAAATAGTGGTGGGGTCTTCCTTGGGGTTGGTAACCCTGAAGCTCACCCTTCCCCTCATCCTGTAGCCTCCTGTCTAAATCACAAAGTACAGCTCAAAGTCAGTGCATCATGGTGATACAGTCTTCAAAGGTACATAAGACTGTCTCATTGCATGCTGCCAACAGAATCTGTTGTAGCTTTTGAGATCACATCTGTCCTTGTTTGCTCAGAGCAGGGCATGGGATTTAGATTTGACATACCAAGGAAGATCCCACCACTGATTCGACAAGACTCTAGAGACCCTAATGTTTTTTCCTTTTGTTGCTTGGGGAGTAGAGGTGGGGAGTTAAGGTTGGAAACCCTAATGCCACATTTCCCTACTTTTGTGGCATTAAGTTGAACCTTACTGGTGCATTAATGCAGTTTTTTACAAAGAATTTCCTTTGTTCTGGAGATAGTGGAATCATGTCTTCATTCACGCAGGCCCTGCACCAAGGGAAGACTCTGTCTGCCTAATGAAGTGCAGATCCCTGAGGACTCCACACTTCTGCATAGCAATGGATGTTAAAAATGAATGGAGCTGTCTGGTGGACTGCAGAAGCACAGGGCCCTATGGGTCCTGTGCTTCCATGTAGCTGCAGACACAGATGCATAGGGTAAAGAATCCATCTCTCATCTGAATCACAAGACCCTCTGGCACCCATAAGTGCAGAAATGCAGGGCCCTATGCCAAGAAACAAGTTCTCTTGACTATATGGTATCTGAGCATGTGCAGGATGCCCTGCACCAATCTTTTCCAGGCTGAGGAGTGATATCACATGACTGCACCATTTCCCCTAGCCTTGGCTCATCCAACTGGGTCACTGAACTTGCCCCCAAACTCAGCTGACTGATACAGGATCACAAAGAACTACCTGCTGGGGTAAAAGCTGGTACTACATACAACATTTCTTAATAATTACTATTTTTTGTTTGTTTTGACTGCAAATTTTCAAGATTATCCTTTTATAACCTTCCCCTTATAAACATGATATGAGGCATTCATAGACTACTGGTCAAAATGTTACTTTGCAGTACCATGTGTGCAAAAACACTTCTTATCCAGGATTTGAAGAATGACACCTGTCACGTTTATGAAGTGGTGTGAATAAAATTCCTGTGTTGAAAGTCTGGAGTCAAAATATTGAAAATTAGTGAGATTATGAGTGAACTTTCAGGTACCAAAAAGGTAATGTTGAAAGTGGTTGAAAGTTTGGCTGCAGTATAGCCTAGAGTTTAGAGTAGTGAGCTGTGAATGAGCTTGGAACATCTAGTAGACAGATTTGGGTTTGATTCCCACAACTTCCACTTGTATACTGTGTGACTCTGAGCAAGTCACTGAACCTCCCCAGTGCTCCTGAGTTGCCCATGAAAACAGGCACCTGTGCCTAGTGGGCCTTATCCGATCACAAAAGAATAAAATAGCATAAATAACAAAATGTTAAACATTAGTGAAGTCATGAGTGAACATTGAAATATTTCAACATTCACTCATAACTTGCCAATTTAACATATTTTTACACCACATTTTCAGCATAGCCTTTTTATGACCCCATCTTATGAATAAGGTGGGTGAAAATGTTGAAATCCTGCCCAAAAAATGACTCCATGAGACTACTACAAAATCACTTTTTGAGGCAGATTTGAAAAATGCCTACCACCCTTGTTCATGAGGTGGGGTCCCAAAAAGGCCATGTTGAAAATAGGTGAAAAAATATTAAAAGGTGACAAAGTCATGAGCAAAATTTCAAACTCCATTGAAATACATTAAACTGGACTTACCTGACTTTCTCATATTACAGTAGTCTGTTCCAGTAGCAAGGTATGTTTTATTTGAAGAATGAATCAACATCATGGGACATCTTCAGTTGGGTGAGTGAGGGTGTGTGGGTGGTGAGTGCTGAGTGGGGGGTCAAGGTGGGGTAGGTGGGGGTTTGAGGAGTCAGATTGACAATGAACCATTTTTTTTTGCAGGTTACTTTAAAAAAAAAGAAAAAGATTAATGAGGGTCCATTTTCTTTATTTTTAGGGGGACCTGTGCTGAAGCTGACACTGTGGACTGGGCACTCCAGTGTTACAAAAATCTTCTGCAGCACTGGAGTGGACACATTAGTACCACCACCTATTTAGGGGGTGATCTGGAGGTGAGGGGGGAGAAAGAAGCAGTACCATAGGTGGGCACTGTGGTCCATTTTTATTCATTACAAATAGTACATGAAATGACAAAGGATGGCTGGCTGAGCTGGGAGGGGGGAATAAAGATAGATAGATAGATAGATAGATAGATAGATAGATAGATAGATAGATAGATAGATAGATAGATAGACATATAGATAGATAGACAGACAGAAACAGAGTTTGAGTGATCACTGACTCAGTGCTGAACCTCAAGCAAATAGCAGCCCTCCTTCTGGGTATCCCATAAAAAGGTTGACTACTATTGAGCGCTTACAAAAAAAAGTGACTCAACAGCGGTGCCTGTTCTGAGGACTAGTGGATGGGGGGTGAATGCAGGTATAGCTACATCCTGTCACTATATGTATACGCATGTGCGGAGGAAGATTGAGCACACCATGTGACGGGTGGAAGGGGAGGGAGGGTTTGTGAGGTGTATCATGATAATGGGTTGCCGAGCTAGCCGTGTGTCATGGTGGGTTCATGGCAGGCTATGGTTGGGAGGGTGCCGGGTTCGGTGCTGGGCATGTCGGGATTTTTGCGCTGGTCTGAGAATTTTTTTTTGTCACCCCCTGACATGCACCTTCCTCAAGGTGATAAATTTTTAATAAGGGGGTGCGGAGGCATAAACAAAATAAAATTCAAGTTCCCAGCACCCTTTATCTGTGTGCCAGGAGTGTACATCAGTGAAATGGATTTTTGCTGATGTATATTTACCCTAACGGCGATCGCCTTTCCGCGATCACCATTATCACATAGACCCCTCCATCTGCAGCTGCAGGAATCAAGAAAGTCCTGCTGATCTCATACAAAGAAAGGGGGATGAATAGCTCCTCTCACTAACTGGGCACCATGATTTTGGGCTGCCCCAAAAATGTATTTCTGGAGGTTTTTTAAACAACAAACAAACACCAGAATCTAGCTCTCCAAGCGGCTCTCTAGTTCAACTAACAATGACACCATGAAACTCATCCCCAAACTCTTCACTAGGCCACACTGTTCACTACACTGTCCTCGCGCTACCACAAATTGTGTCTCTGGGCATCAATATGCACAACATCCTGAAGCAAAAGCTCACTTTTATTTACACAACGCTTGGTCACCCTGAAACAAAGAAAAATAAACCGATATCCATTTTCCTATTAAAAATTAAACCAATAAAAACTTAGGGTATTGCATACATTGAACATGCAATTCCCCCATTAAAAATGTCTCTGATATTTTTCGACTTGAGTAGTTTGACCTATGGCATCACTCGTGGCTTTGCCACTCGTGATGTCAAAGTTCAAACTGCACTCGGGGAAGAATATTAGAGATATTTTCAATGGGGGCATTGCATATCCCATATATATATATATACATAATAGATAACCCACTATAGGGTGTGCAGTCATGCTCTGATATACACATGCCTTGGTGTGTGTTGTGACACACAAGGCTACAGGTTGAGTGCCTTCAACCACCCAAGGTGTGCATATATCAGAGTGTGACCGCACACCCTAGAGTGGGTTATCTATCTTATAAAATGGCCAAAAATGTGGGGGGAGGGCAAAAAAAGTAGTCACTATGTGACACAAATAATTGTTTCATCTGTAGAGTATCTAGTTGATGCTGTCATAATTTGAATAGGTTTAACTTGTCAGTAATGGTTATCTGGTTGATCCTGCCATTTTCACATTGTCTCTGTTTACAAAGGCTTTCACTTTCTGCTGCAATGTAGCATGACTGAATGCTGTCACTGCTTGTGACTTGCTGCCAGACGTTTAAGTGTCACTAAGTTAAAAAAGTAAAAAAAAGCTTATTTTGTTTCTTGTTTTATTCCTTCTCTGAGAAAAAAAATCTGCCATCTGTACAGGGAGAAGAGCCACCGAGGAGCACTTTCACTTTTATCATATTGAATTGTAGCATGACTGAGTATGCTCAATCTCCAAAAGTAACATACAGGTACTTGTTTAAAGTAAGTCCCTCTTAGTTCAGAACTTAAGTAAAGTGTGTGTTTTCTCTTTTTTCCTTCTTTGGTTTCTGCAAAGAAGTTGCCTACTGAAATGAGAGGAGAGCAAGCACAGAGCAAGGCAGTTGGTGACTTCAGAAAGAAAGACACAAGGCAGAGCAACCGTTGATGCCAGCCTGTTTGTGGCAGCCTGCCTGTGCTAGAAGTGTGTGTGTGTGTGTGTGTGTGTGTGTGTGTGTGTGGCAGCTTTTCTGTGCCAGGTGTGGAGTGATCTCACTACCAGGGAGAAGATTCTGAGAACTGGCAGGGGGCTGGAAAGTACTACAGGCATGCATTTGTACTGTGAGGCATAAGGTCATTGTGGAATAATGCACAGTCATGTGACTTGTTTTGGCCAATCAGGATATTGGATTATCACTGATTTTTCTTACCCATTTTATAAAGATATATATGTGGGAGCACAGGTCCCTCTGGGCCCTATGCTTACATCCCTCCATAGATGGATATTTTTTTATATGGCCTCGAGAATGTTTGGGGAGATTATATGTTATTCTTATAGTACTCCTTAAGATCTTTTGATTGATATACAGAGTGTCCCTTAAGTCAAAATATTGAAAGAGTTATGGCTCTTGAATTTCAAATGTGATAAAAAAAAACTAAATCCAAAATCATTTTTCATATGAAGGGATCCTTTTTCGTAACAAACTAAGGACCCATACAAAAAAGGATGCCTTCATATGACTAAAACACTGGAAAAAAAATAAGTCCACATTTTTTTTTTGTATGAAGCCATCCTTTTTCATATGAACGAAACACCCTCATGAAAAAGGATCCCTTCATATGAAAAGAGAATCAGGGAAAAAAATAAGTCCAAAATCTGTTTTCATATGAATGAAAAAAAGCATACGAAAAAGGATCCATTCATAAAAAAAAAAATGGAAAAAATTAAGTGCAAATTATTTTTTCATATGAAGGCATCCTTTTTCGTATGAAAGGAAAAAAGCATAAATTTGTATGCTTCTGTGTTTGTATGACGGCATTTTTTTGTTCATACAATAAAGGATGCCTTCATATGAAAAAAGAATCAGAAAAAACACTAAGTCCAAATTATTTTTTTCATATGATGGGATCTTTTTTCATATATGCCAATTCCTTTTTTGTATGGTCATACAAAAAGGAAAATAATCTCACTTAAAAGGATTTTTAAATGCCTAAAAAAAGGTTTCTGGATAATTTATGCACAAACTAAGTATAAAATCCACCTAATGAGGTCTTGATGAGCAAGATACATCTGTTGGTGTGTTTGTGTGCAGGATGTCATTTTTGTGGTTTTTGATTATTTTTAATGGAAACAACATGGCAGCCATACAAAAAATATTTTTTTCCTCATGAAAAAGGATTACCCCATACAAAAGAGGATCCTTTTTTGTATGAACTAAATTATTTTTTTGTTCTAAGCAGCTATCCAAAAGACCATACGGAGCAAGTGCAGAACTGAAATTTTAAAATGTTATAACTTTGAAATGGATTAATATTTTCTCACTAAAACAGTGAAAAACACCACTGTGGCCAAAGCCCTTTCGGCTCTGAAATTTTCAGACCAAAAGTCCAAACAATCTGGATGCTAGGTGATAAATGAAAACATAAAAAATCACCTATTTTTCACTTTTTTGCTAGCCAGATCACAGAATCCACACATCTGACTTAAAAAGAAAAAGGCACATCAACTGAACTCCCACTAAGACGATGCATGAATAGTTGTGAAGATATTAAAGTGCAAAGTTTGATGTTTAACATAGAAACCCCTGCACATCTCTAACTATAGAGGTACAAATATTACAAGGAACCCATGGAACACCAATTTGGCAATATCTCAGTAACTGTAGCAGCTATGAAAAAGATTCCACTGCAAATGTAATCAAGACATCAAAACATGCACACAGGGCAGTCATAGCAAGGGTTGCGTAGCCTTCTCTATGTTAAAGCCAAAATGTTGCACTTCACTAACTTTGCAACCATTTGTCTGATCTGCCTAAAATATTGCATGCACAGTGTGATACTATAGATCTCTGGATCTGGACATTTTTGTTCTGGTCAGATTTTTGGTTGTGGAGCTGTGGAGCATTGAAAAGTATGAAAAATCCTCAACTTTTTTGAATTCTTTGCTCACCTCTGCAGCCCAAATGGTTTGTCTGACAAATTTGATATTTTCAGGGTATCTGGGGACTGGGTCAAGGTAGAGCCTTTTGAAGATTTGGTAAACAAATATTAATCCTTTCAAAAGTTATGAAAGTTTAAAGTGTCTCATTATAACCTATAGGAAAAATATACGTGCATGACAAAAGCTTTTAAAAGCTTTTGCAAAAGCAAAAAAAGTTGTCAAGCTATGCCAATTAGCTTTCAAGCTGCTGCCATCTTATTTTTAGTTAGCGATGGACAAAAATTATTGTAGTTCAAATTTGGCTGGGTCTAGGAAAACACACTGACAGTTTTGTTTACCTAGTTGGGTCCTGAGCTACATAGCACAATATTTTTAAGGGGGTAAACCCCCAGAAATGTGTTTTCTGAGAATGTTTTCCCATAGTGTTGCAAAATTGTGACAGAATGAAGGTGACACTTTCATGAAAGTGCTGCAATTTCCTGAGACTACAATATCTAAAAAGAGAGGAATTCTTTGTCACTCCACTATATCTAAACGGTTCAACCTTTTGGGCTAAAATATGCAGGGTGGTAAGCCCTGGGTCCACTGATATGCCATTTGTTGGTTTGGTCCCAGATCATTCAATGCTGCTTTACTTACAGTGTTCTGAAGTTGAGAAATTTCCCATAGGGTAACATGGTAGTGTCCGTGTCGCGTTTCCGTGCATGATCTCAAATGCAATTTGAGATACATATTTTTTGCTCCCGCCAGCTTAGTTCACCTTTAGGTGAACTAAACATGTGTGCAGGTTTTGAAGTCTTGATTACAACTGCAGTGGAATCTTTTACATAGCTGCTACAGTTACTGAGATATTGCCAAATTGGTGTTCCATGGGTTCGTTGTAATTTTTGTAGGCTTGCATTATGTCCCTGTACTTATGTACTTATGTGTAAGTGGGAGCACAGGGCCCATAGAGCCCACACTCTCACATTCACATACCACTAAGCAAATATTTGAAGCATCAGGGGAGTGCAGGGCCTGAAGGGCCTGCGCTCCCACAACTACATACTAGTTACATTACACTACATTTATAATGGTAGCATTGTACTTTTTTTTCTGTAAAGTAGTGAAAGGCAGCTATGGATCACATTACTGACATATTGGTATCTGTACCACCTTTTGGCACCCATATCTGGGAAGTGGTTTAGGAAAGTGCTAGTGGTGTTGCAATACTACATTTACTTTAGAGAAAGTACCAGTAGTGTTGAAACACTACCACTACTTTCGCGAAAGTATCAGTAGTGTTGCAACACTATCTTTTGTTTCACAAACATAGCAGTGGTGATGTGACACTACTCTTTAGTTTTGCAAAAGTACCATTAGTGTTGGGACACTACCTTTTATTTTGTGAAAATGGCAGTGGTGTTGCAACACTACTCTTTAGTTTCACGAAAGTCATGTATGTTAACCTATGGGAGTTTTGAGAAAGTAGCAGAATTTTGCAAAGTAAAAGTGCCAAATGAGTTATTTCTTTGACATTTCATAGCAAACATATGCCTAGCACTTTGTTTGCTGAAACATGCAGTTTGGCAAGGCCTGGACCCACAGATGTACCAGTAAGTGCCCTAAATCTAGTAATGTTGTACTCTGTAAATGTGATGTGCTCAAATGCCCTCCTCCATGAAAATTGTATGCTGTCATTGTAATTCCTGTATGATATGTCCAGGGCCCCATGTTTTCTGTGATTCTGCAGTTGCAGCAGTGGCCACAGAAATCAGTGCTTGCTGCAGAAATCAGGAAAACCAGCCACTCAGCTGCAGAAATGCTAGCTATGCTCTGCAATCACACAAGGCGAGGGCATAGCTTTTGATGTGTTAAGTATGCCATGGCACACATGCTCATTAGAAGGGGCAGCAAACTGATGCTGTCCACTACAAAGCCGAAAAGCTAGTGGCTGCATGGCATCTTGACTCGTGCTGGCTCTTGTTACATAACACCTTCCAGCCAGTATTGCATGTGTGTGTGTGGGGGGGTCAACTAATGCAATAGTAGAAGTGCTTGATTAGGTCCATGGCAGTTATGATTTTGCTGCAGTGTAGGTGTGGGTAGCTCAGCCATGTTAATTTTTCATTCTGAGGCTGCTCATGGTGCATGCTGAATCCTTGGAAGATGAATTTGGAAGGAAGAACTGGAAGGCAAGCTGTAGTCAAAAAGTGAGAAGATTCAGTGGTGCCCATGGAGGTGGAACTGATCTCAGTGTGGTGACAGGTATCGAAGGAGGAGCTGATTGCAGAAAGATAGGGCTAGCAGCAGACTGAGGAGAGGACTCGGTCTCCACTGGTGGACATCTATCACAGTTTTGATTTGTGGGCTGCCGTTCTGTACCTGCAAGTGTGAGAGTAATTTCTTGGCAAATCTGAACCTGCAGCCTAAGTGGCGGCATCAAGCTCAGTTCTTAAGAATGGGCAAGTTGCCCAACTGCAGCAGAGTTGGGGACCAGGGTATACTAGGACTGAAGCAAATAGGTGTGGAAAAAAATCAGAATGGAGAGTTTGATTGCTGCTGTACATAAGTGAAATGAGGGTCACTGACTGAAGAACACCCCCCCCAAGTTACGAGCAGAAGAGAACATGCTAACCAGGGTTACTCCAGCTTAATAAGAATGACTTACTTGCATTTTTTAATGTGTCCCCCAAAAGAAAAATCAGGAGTCAACAAATCCTACAGACACTGCAAATTACACCCTCCTTCACTATTATAGGAAGACAATTCCCACCCACCCCCAAAACACAGATTTGTCACTGCACTCAACATGTTTGTTACAAGGCAGTTGAAGTATTCCTAGTTTACAAAAATAATAATTTAAAAGAACATTGATCAAAATCAGAAAAAAATGGCTTTCAAGTTGGAGTCTCTCTTTATACCTGCTAAGTGTAAATATAAACCAGAAGAAATCCAAGCAGGTTTTGCCTTCTGTGTAGTTTTAGTTAAATATGTATGTCCTCCTCCAATTATAACCTAAGAGAACAGCAAAGGCCACCAATTTCCAGAAGAACAGATGAGCCTTCACATTCGGGGTGGGAGGGAAAATTCATTACAAGAGAACACTGATGCCCATGGCAGTGCCAGGTTTGGGTTACTGCTGTTTAATATTTATGATAAAACTACATACTGTTAAATGACCTGCTGTTCCACTTTCAGTGTAGCAGAGTGGTTGCACGAAAGCAGTCAAAGGGTTAACTAAGACTTAATCCCTTTGAAAATATGCTGTTTAGGCACAATTTATCAGCAGCAGAATAGCCGCAGAATCAGCAGTTGTTCTGCTACAGAAAGTATGATGTCATGCTGCAGAATGTAGGTCCATTTTGCTGCAGTACACACGGGGCCCTGGATATGTCCTACATTGTATTACCTGCCTGTATGTGCAAACTATATTTAACTAACTCACTGTCACCCCTGAAAAGGGACCTTCAGGGTCCAGTGGGCTTACCCGGTTAACACAATTTAATAAATAAATAGGAGCGCAGGGCCTGGAGGGCCTGCACTCCCACATATGCATATCATCCCTTACAGAAATATAGGTGTGCTGTGTACATGCAGAATGCATGCTACATGCTTAATTGTGTAATGTTTGCATGTGGTTTGCATACACTAAGTGAACATATGCAAACCAGGTCTAAAAGGCAACTCAGG
The DNA here is from genome assembly GCA_016271365.2 of Neoceratodus forsteri. Taxonomy (NCBI): domain Eukaryota; kingdom Metazoa; phylum Chordata; order Ceratodontiformes; family Ceratodontidae; genus Neoceratodus; species Neoceratodus forsteri. Next base: position 1,393,257,023 of record CM028129.1, on the reverse strand, counting down.
TTCACATGCTGCAAGCTTGACATGTGCACAGCAGATAAGCTGGTGTGAACATCTTCTAAAAATTACATCAGGTTAGCGTGTTGCATGCTTGACATGAGTTCAGCAGTTAAGCTGGTGTGAATATCATTTAAACATCACATCAGGTTCACATGCTGCATGCCTGCCATGTGTGCAGCAGCTAAGCTGGAGCAAATCTCATCTAAAAAAACACATCAGTTTCCGTTTCTTAAACTACTGCTAGCAATTAGTCATTAACATACATTTTTATTTGAATTCCATAAAAATTAAGTAAACTCTTTAATTCTGATCCTTTTGCAAGTTGTTTACTTGCTTTTGATTTTTGTCATTAAATCGCCATTAATCTGTAAGTAGGATATAGCCAGTCAACAACCCACATTCCAGATGAATGAAGAGGGGCTTCTGTGTTGTGAAGCCTATCCTTTTTTTTTTTGACCATGCAGATCTCTTATGCATGTTTAGTGCTACAAATGTGTTTCTCCATGACTGTTTTATCTCACTTACTTTCTCTTTGCCATTCTGTACGGAGCATGTACACTATGGCCATGCTCAGCACTCTTTGTGCTGAGTAGGGTCTTGGAAGCATGCACCATACCTCACATTTTGTCACTGAAATGAGGGACATGGGCACTCAAAATGAGGGACAATGAGGGACACTAACCAACATGATGATCAGGACACATCATGAAACATGGAGATATGGTACCTCAGAACACAGTGTAAACCATTGTATTAGCACCTCAGAATGAATTTCTACCATTAAGCAGCGGTGCCATTTAGGTAAGGCAGAGGGGTGCAGTTTATCCCCCCCCCCATATTTGTGCCTTGGTTGTTCTTATGATATGGCAGTAATGGCTTTAAATTTGGATTTAATATTTTGCACAATAAGTGCCCACCTGGCCTGTGTGTGCTCACGCTGCAGGTACTCTCCAGACTCGACTGTGTCTGTATTGTGTTGTCCACTCTCTCCACCTATTAGCAGCGGCACAATCACATGTGATGTGGATGAGCTCCAGCCAAAAAAAGAGTACATGAGCCTTGCCAGTGTGACACTGTCTTTCCAGCCACAGAGTCGACAGGCTGAACACTACAGCTTGGAGGAGTCAGTGAGCACTGAACTCTCAATAGCAGTGTTGTGGCAGCATATTTTTCTTGTTCTACTCTTAGGGAGTCTCCATCTCCCTTGGTGGCTGAAGAGGCAGAGGGTTAGCTAGAAGCTAACTCAAGACTGGGCTACCTACTTACTCTACTAGGCTCACCTTACGAAAAAAACAGCACAGACCCTCACGGCAACAAGCTAGGCTTAGCAGCAGTGGTGACAGTGGTGTAGGTGGCCTTCATAGGCCTTGATCAGTGTAGTGCAGCAGTCACAGCAGTAACCAAGCAAGAAGGAAACAACCCAGGTTGGATGGATTCATATGGTGAGGTGACTTGGTCGCAGACCATGTTGGGGACTGTGATGGTCAGTTCTAGCATCCAGTTTCTGGTGAAGGAGAGTGGGGGAGCAGACTAAAAACTAGGCTGGTAGCACACTATGCCAGGCTGCAGGTTCTGGTCATATGGCCGGGTAAGTAAAAGTAAATAATTTATTTTACAGGAAGATTGGGGAAGGAGAAAGGACTGAAATATTGATGTGTTGTTCATGTTTCTTCACCTTTGGGTGGGTTCATGACCCATAGGGGATGGGTATTGAATGGAATGGTGTCAGGGAGAAAAATTGGGGCAAAGTTATTTTTTGGGGGTGGGGCCGAACTTCAGCCAGGAAACAAATTGGTTACAGTAGTAAAAGGGCGAGTTTAAGCCCAAATCTGATGCACTGCTCTGGGGTATATACAGATGAACCCTATATATTTGAATTTTTCCTAGTTTGCATATCACGTTTCAGTCAAACCAAAAAAGTTGTACCTTTTAGAGATGTTACAGACATTTTAGAACTGTCCCTTGCATTCACGGACAGTTAAGTGGTATGGAATGCACAGACTATTGGAGCCCCACTATAGTCAGGCTTATGTCCCCCCATATGAAGCTGGCCTCCACATCCCCATGCTCAGGCACATTATGACAAAGGGCAAAGGAGGCTGCAGGGGTGCGCACCATTGAAATGAATGGGGGTATTTTTTAATTACTATTTTATACATTATTGGTGGAGAGTTGGAGATTAATGAAGGCCACTGTGTGACTAACAAGGGCCTTGTTTGTAGAACAGTGGCCTTCATTATTCTCCAACTCACCATCATAATGTATAAAATAGTAATAGAAAATAACTCCATGCATTTGAAGGGGGGTACGCTCCAGCACTCAGACCCATGGACATCATCTCTTAAAGACTCCTGCCTCTGGTCCCATAGTATTCAAGTAAGATACTTTTTACTTATATCTTTACTTGGTGGGTTGTCTGTAGCAGCATGACCATGCCCGCCACAGTGTGTGTGCATGGGGGGGGGGGGACTGGCCATGTGGGTGGGTGTGTGTGTCAAATTATTGTTACGTTTGTATTTGCAACTTAAAGTCTCTTTGCGTGGAAGCATTAAAAGCTATGGAGAAAAAATAGTAGGAGTACAGGCCAGACATAAGTAATCAAGTGGCTTTGTGGGTATGTATGTGTATTGGGGGTTAGAAAAACATGGTTTCCATTGGTATGTGTGCTACACTTCAACTGTGAAAATGAGATGAGGGAGAGAAGAAAACTGAAAAGCATCCACTGGTTACAAGCATGCTGCATGCATTCAGATGTATTCAGATACAGTGTGTATTGAAGTGCAATCGAGCCATATGTGTGCAGAAAGTATGGCTTAGTGATTAAAGACACAGAACTGCAAGCCAGGAGACTTGATAGCATGAAGACCTTGGTTTTCAATCTCACCAACTCCCACTTGTGTACAGTGTGATCCTGAGCAAGTCGCTTAACTTTGATGTGTGCAGTTATCAGTGAGCACTTGCTTTTTTGCATGCTTGCCACATGCATGCAGTCTTTCACAATTTAACATAAAAATCATGTTTTCCACACTTGCTTGCTGCATGCAATCGGTTCCAATTTAACATTTAAATCATACTTGCATCATGCATATCACTTGGGTAGTTTTATGTGTGCAGCATGAAAAAATTTCTTATCATTATTTCTATAAGGGATTAGGCAAAAAAATGGCACTGTGAAGGGAGCGTAGGGCCCTATTCTGCGTGAAGAAAGCCCTGACATATTATGTTGGCCGTACTGCATCACCATGAGGCACTAAGTTAGAGTTGTATTTTATGCTTTGGACAGGAGACTATAGATTGGCGGGGTGAGCATTAGGGTTGACAACCCCAAGTAATACTCCACCACTGATTCGCCAATACTCTGGAGACCCAAATCCCTAATGTTTTTCATTTCCCGTCTTTGTACGTTTTGCATTTTGAATTCCATAATCTCTGCCTTGATGTAGTTTTTTGCAACTAATATGCATATATATATATATATATATATTTATAAAATGGGTAGGAAAAATTATGTCTGCTGATTTGTTGGATCCCATCACCTGACTGTGCGTATATCAGAGAGCAACCGCACACCTGCACTTTTACTCTCTAAAAAAACAATATTGTCATTTTATAAGATAGATAACCCACTCTATGGTGTGTGGTCGTGCTCTGATATACGCGCACTTTGGGTGGTTGAGGCACTTGGCCTGCAGCCTCATACGTACAACGCACACCAAGGTGTGCATATACCAGAGCGCGACTGCAAACCCAAGAGTGAGCTATCTATTACATATATACATATATTATAGTGGCATGGTAGTGCCACTATAGTTCAGGTTGGCAGGCCACTTCTATGTTAAACCCCAAAGTTTGCACTTTAATAAATTTGCAACCGTTTGTCCGATTTGCATAAAATTGTGCATGTGTCCAACCATAGATCTCTGGATCTGGAAAGTTTTGTTTCGGTTGAATGTACGGTTGCAGAGCTGCTGAGTGTCAAAAATGTGAAAAATCCTCAACTTTGGTACATTTTTTTGTCAGGCTTAACAGACTGAAAGATGCGTTTGTTTGGATTCAAATGTGCATGTGTATATGTGGCCTGGGTCAAAGTGGCACCTTTTGCAGATTTGGTGAAAAAATATTAATCTGTTCAAAAGTTGGGTAAGTTTTTCATGTCCCATTTTAGCCTAGAGGGAAAATTTATATGTGCACAGTGTAAACTTTTGCAACAACATTTTTGTTTTTGTGCTCTGGATTTTTGTTTTCATGCTGCCGCCATCTTGTTTTCAGTTAGCGAGAGACAAAACATGTTGTAAATCAAAAAATACTGACCCTTGGTAAACACCAACTCTTGTGTTTACCTAATCAGTCCCTGACAAACATGACCCTGGCATCAGTTTTTGTGCAGGTAGCCTGGAAATATATTTTTCAAAATTTCTCCACCATTTTGCCATTTTGTTTTCGCGAAAACATTTTTTGTGTGTGAGACAATGATCATGCACAAAATAAAAGGTGGCTCGGCAGCATTTTTTTGTGCACGAAAAGATTTCATTATAAGGTATAAGGGTGTTGTGAAAACATTTTTGTTGTAGCAAAAACAATGCTCGAAAACATTGTCCCATGTGTTTTTTGTTTTTTTTGTCACTTCATTGTGCCAAGGTGGATTGTGCTTTTGGGCTGAAATTTGCAGGGTGGCAAGCCCTGGTCACACAAATGTGCCTTTTGGTGGTTTGGTCCCAAAACATTCAACGGGCTCATAGCTACAGCATTCTGAAGTTGAGAAATTTCCCATAGGATAACATTGCGGCACCTGTATCTCGAAAACGATTCGAGAAAAGGATTTTTCACTACCTGCAGCTTAAGTACACATGGAAGTTTCAAAGACATGATTACAACTGCAGTGGAATTTTTTTCATAGTTGCTAGGGTTACTGAGATATTGCCAAATAAGTTTTACGAGGGTTCATTTTCAGTACTATGGGGCTGCTGTATGACTCTGTAATTAAGTGTAGGTGGGAGCGCTGGGCCCACAAACACATACCATTAGACAAAAAATGAGAAACATGATGGGAGCGCAGGGCCCGGAGTGCTTGTGCACCAACGAACACATGCCAGTTCCAGTTACATTACACTTTCTCAAAAAGAAAGAAAATTAATTGCAAAAAACTTCATTAATGCATCAGTTAGAGTTGATAGCACAATGACAAACGTATGGAAATGTGATGTTAGGGTTACCCCCCACCGTTCACACACCAACAGACATCGGGGTGTGCCATGGGGTTGTCAGACCTAACTCTCACCCCATTCTTCTATACTGCAGCATGTCAGTTTGCTTACAGATGGAATGAGGTGAGAGATGGGCCTGACAACGCTATGGCACACCACGACATCTGTTTCTGTGTGGAGGGTAGGGGTTGGGGTGGGGTGGTAGGGAGGTAACCACAAAATCACATTTCCATACTTTTGTCACTGTGTTGTCAACTCTAGCTGATGTATTAACAAAGATTTTTGCAATTAAAACATATATATATATATCATAACATATATATCATAACTGCACAGTAGTGCAGTTATAGTTAGGGTTGCCTGGCAACTTCTATGTTATACCCAAAAGTTTGCAGCTTAATAACTTTTCAACTGTTTGACAGATTTGCCTGAAATTTTGAATACATGTGGGTCCAATTCTAAAAAGTTAAACCTAATGTAACAGCAGTTGTGCCAGGTAGAATGGCGCATGTAGCAACTTACGCCAGTAGCTGCAACATGCGCAATTCTACAAAGTGGCCTGTGACATGTCTCAGGCCACTTGCGCTGAACAGCTGTTACGTCGGCAGTTGCGCCATAAACCCCCTGTGACATGGTGCTAGGGGGTTTATGGCAGAAGTTGCACCCCATTCCAGAAGGGCAGCAACAAAGTCTCCAATGTCAGGATTCTATAAGAACCCCTGGAGGAGAACCACAGCGTAAGTTACACCAGCTTTTAGCTGGTGTAACTTATGGATGCCCCCCCCGCCGTCCTGTAGACCCGCCTTCAGTCATGCCACAGTTGTCCTCCCCCCATGCGCAGTATACCCCAGTGGGTGCCCCACAGGGCTACCCACACGAACTGCCCCACAGTGTACAAGTAATGCCCTGTAGGGCTACCTACAGCAACTGCCTAATGGCACTAATTTCTGAGTGCGTCTTTTCTGTCGGCAGCTGGCCGTGGAGGTGAGAGGTGTGCTGTGCCAGTCATCAGCTGGGGATGAGTTGGGGTGCTGGTTAGGCTGGCACTGCTGGGTGGGGGGCCGTTAGGCTGCCAGGGTAGGGTATTTGCCGCATTTGCGGCTGGTGACTCAGGGTCGGGGCATGGGAAGGGAGATGACAGCGCTGCCCTGCGGGGCATATCTCAATGCAGGATTCAGGGGGCTGGGGGTGTGGGAAGACCTGCAGGGCAGTTATCAATGGGTTTGGGGGACAGGGTGTGTTGGCAGCCCTGCGGGGTGCCTTCTGTGACATGCTGGGTGGGGAAGGGGCACTTGCAACCTGTATTGTGGCATGCGGCATGCTCGCCAGGTGCGCCCTCTGTTCAGCGTACCTGGCCGCATGTTGCAAATCGCAGGTCTTAGCTGCGGTGACCCTGCCCCTTCTAGAATAGGGAGCAGGGTCATTGTCATAGTTGTGGGTGGTGCATGTTGCGTTTGGTGGCGACTTGCGCCACCCTTCTAGAATCAGACCCATGGTCTGGTACCATAGATCTCTGGATCTGTCAAGTTGCATTGTAGTCAGATGTGTGGTTGCAGAGCTGTGGAGTTAAGCAATAAACCACGACAGGCTGTGGGTTATGCTAGGTTTAGCCACGCCTGGCATGGTTCGAGTGACTAAACCTCACCAGGCATGGGTAAATCCCAGCATAACCCCCACCCCAGGGTGGTTTATTGCTATTATACAATGTTCCCCTTCATTTACTGTAAGATAAGATAAAATAAAATAAAAAATATATTTTTTTTTATTTTTACTAGTTTTCATTGAATTTATTGTTGAGCCTCAAAAAATAGTTTCCTTTTGCTTGGTAGAATAGTGCCTCACATATGTTTCAGGTAGGAAAAGACCGTCTTAAGAGTTTGGCTTTTTTTTTATTGAAACTTCATTCTCATAGAAGTGACTTACTGAAGGAGCTGCTCCACAGACTGTAAGACAGAGTGTGTCACCATCAATTTAGTGTCTTTAAACTTAAGATGGTGATAGAGCACTTGCTGCCACAGCGCTGAAGCTGTGGGAGGTTCATGATTGGGTACCTACATCCCTATTCACCTCGTAATATTTTTTAAGCCTCTGAGGAATTATGAAGTGGAGAAAGTGTTTTTGAAAAATGAGGATATGTTTTACTTTTTCCATAAGGCACAAACCACTTGTTTGTGGAGGTCGACCGAGCAGTTCTCGGAGATGACGGAGGAGAGCCAATTTCATGGCGAGAGGTGAACTGGGTGTAAGTGGTTATGGGGGAATGATTTCATAGTACCAGACTGTTTTAACTCTGAAATGGTTTTGGGAGTGTTGCTTTGTAGGAATTTTAGTTTTAAATTTGGTGTGGTGCAGTGGGACTTGTGCAAGACTGCTGTTTACTGGTGTTTCAAGATGGTGGATTTTCAGTTTCGTGGTCGAGGGTCACACTGATTCGAGAGATAAGGCTGACTGGCACCTTTTGCATTGGTAATGCTGAATTTTACAATGCTGCATAGGTGCCAGTCAACCAATCAGGTGTCTTGTTTTTAAAGCCCCATTGTATAATACAAAATAACCTGCAAAAACAGACTATTCATTCATTTCTTTCCTCAGGGCTATGCCCAGATGGTTTGTCTGCCTGGTCTCAAATCTACAGGGAATATGCAGTCTGGGTCACAGATGTACTTTTGAAGATTTGGTGAAAGAATATTAATCCAATCAAAAATGATGCAAATTCAAAGTTTCCTAATATAGTCAATGGGAAAAAAATAGCTGCACCTCTCGAAAGCACCTGGTACTGTCATGACAGCAATTACACTGTCGCAAATGCCCTCATAGTGTTATTCAGCTGACATCTTGTTTCAGTTAGCGGTGGAGAAAAAAGGCTCTAATTAAAATTTTACTGCCACTAGGTAAACACTGACAATTGTGTTTGCCTAATCGGGGCCTGAGGAACACAATGCTGCCATCAGAATTTCTAAATTCAAGCTGGAAATATGCTTTCCAGCATCAAATCCCCCATAGTGTCACAAATCTAGAAAGAACAGATGTGACACTTTGGCAAATTGCAACACTTTCGCACCCGGTATTTTGCAAATGTTTGTCACCTCACTGCACCTAAATGGTTGGGGTTTTTGGATTGAAATTTGGAGGGCAAGCCCTATCCCCACAGATGTGACTTTGGTTGTTTGGTGAAAAAATATACAAAAGTTCTATAGTTATGGCATTCCAAAGTTGCAAAATTTCCCATAGGATAACACTGCGGCGCCTGCACCTTTCTCAGTGCATATATCTCAAAAACAGTTTGAGAAACAAATTTTTCACTCTGGGCAATATGCGTGGACGTTTCCTATTCATGATTAGAACTGTTGTGGAATTTTTCTCATAGTTGCTGCAGTTACTGAGATATTGCCAGATTAGTGCTACTAGGGTTCTTTTTCAGGACTATAGGGCTGTGGAATGTCTCCATACTTTTTTGTAAGTGGGAAGCAGGGCCCTGAGTGCCCATGCTCCCACATATGTATACCATTATGCAAAAATGGGTAGCATGAAGGGAGAGCAGGGCCCAGAGGGCCCGCTCTCCAACAGCCACATACCACTTACATTGCACTTTCTCAACAAGAAGGGAAATTCATTGCAAAAGATTCAGTTAATGCATCAGGGTTGACAGCACAGTGACAAAAGTTTGGAAATTCAATGTTAGGATTACCGAATAATTTCAGAGCGTCTCTTTGCATTAGCGCTTATAATACACACAGTCAGTGGCTGGCTGTGGAGGTGGGCTGTACCAGTTGCCAGCTGGGGAAGGGTGCTGGGTGGGCTGGCACAGCTGGGTGGGGGTGGGGGCCACTAGACTACCAGGGAATTGCAGATGATTATCTATGTTATTATGATGGGGGGCCACTAGACTACCAGAGATATGAAGAATAATAATAATTTCATACAGATCAGGGAGCCACTAGACTACCAGGTATATAAAAAATATATGAATGAAATACACATTGGGGGTGGCCACTAGACTATCAGGGATACAGACATTGTAATCTATGTTATCATGATGGGGAGGGGATGCTGCTAGACTACCAGGGATATCAACAATAATAATTATTTAATACTGATCGGGGGGGATCACTAGACTACCAGTGATATAAAAAAGTGAATATTATTAAAATACACATTGGGGGGGCCACTAGACTACCAGGGATAGAGAGATCATTATCTATTTTATCATGATTGGGGGTGGCGCTAGACTACCAGGGATATTTAAAACATAATTTATTTTATTCAGATGGGGCAGAACGAAGCCCCCTGAGCAAAACGCACCCTCATTTTACTTTCTAGGGCACCCCTGGGCTGAGAAAATCTGTTTTTAAATCTGGCCATCTCGTCCCTCACTCTTTGTTCATGAGTGAGCAATTTCTTTGATCGCGAGCCTGCAAATTCTTTGCCCGTGAGATTCTTTGATCACGATTGTGCATCGCGAGTGATGGACTAAATGGCCAGATTAAAAAATCAATTATCTCAGTCTAGGGGTGTCCTAGGAAGACAAATGAGGGTGGGTTTTACTCAGAGGGCTGTGTTCTGATGAACCATAGCAGTGGTTTACCGCAATTCTTTCAAGTTTTTAAATTAGAAACATAGAAACATAGAAACATAGACTTTGAAGGCAGATAAGGACCGCTAGGCCCATCTAGTCTTCCCATTTCCCTACCTACAGGATAGGCCGCAGATCCTAGTTAACCAACAGCCTATATCTTCCTGCCCCCCACAAGAATTGCCTTATGTCTGTCCCATGCATTCTTGAATTCTCCCACAGTTTTAGACCCCACAACTTCCTCAGGAAGGCTGTTCCATGCATCCACTACCCTCTCTGTGAAATAATACTTCCTCACATTGCCCCTGAACCGCCTCCTTCTATCTTTTAAATTGTGTCCCCTTGTTCTTGCAAGTCTATTTTTCTGAAAGATGCTGCCCTCTTGGACTTTGTTGATTCCTTGAGGTACTTGAAAGTTTCTATCATGTCCCCCTCTCCTTCTTTCCTCAAGGGTATACATATAAGCTCCTTTAGTCTCTCCTCATACGGATTCTCTTGCAGACTCTGCACCATTTTAGTTGCCCTCCTCTGACTGCCTCTATCCTGTCTATGTCCTCATGGAGATGGGTCTCCAGAACTGGACCAGTATTCCAGATGGGGTGTCACCAACTGTCTGTACAGAGGGATAACAACTTCCTGTTTCAGCTGCTGATGCCTCTCCCTATACATCCCAGTATACCCCGGCCCTCCCTACTGCCTTCTCACATTGCTTGCTAACCTTAAGGTCATCTGATATGATTACCCCCAGGTCCCTTTCCTGTTTTGTTGTTGTTACTACCTCCCCACCCATTATGTATTCTTCCCCTGGGTTCTTGTTACCCAGGTGCATTATTTTGCACTTTTTTGCATTGAATCCTAGCTGCCATACGTCTGACCATTCCTCCAACCTTGCCAAGTCCCTTTTCATCCTTTCCATGCCTCCTTGTGTATCAACCCTGTTGCAGATCTTTGTGTCACCTGCAAAAGGCATACTTTCCTTCCAGTCCTCTGCAATGCCACTGATGAAGACATTAAAAGGACTGGACCCAATACTGAACCCTCGCGGTACCCCACTAGTAACTGCCCTTTCTTCAGAGTGGACTCCATTTACAATTACCTTCTGTGTCCTGTTGTCCAGCCAATGTTTTGCCCAGGCTACCACCCTGGGACCCACTCCGGCTGGTTAATTTGACTAATAATCTTTGTGTGGACTGTGTCAAATGCCTTGCTAAAGTCTAGGTAGGCCATGTCCACAGCCCCTCCCTGGTCTACTACTTTGGTCACCCAGTCAAAGAAATCTATTAGATTCGTCTGACATGACCTTCCGCTCAGAACCCATGCTGCCTTGAATCCTGTGCTCCACTGACCCTAGGTACTCAACTATTCTTTCCTTCAGAAGTGACTCCATCACTTTCCCTACCACAGAGGCACGACTGACAGGTCTGTAGTTTCCTGCCCTGTCTTGGTCCCACTTTTGTGAAGGGGAATCTATCCGCCTTCCTCCAGTCCTCGGTACCACACCATCCTCCCATGATTTATTAAAAAGAGTAGCCAGTGGTTTCACTAGTTCCTTCCTTAATTCTTTTAGAATTCTGGGTGAATTCATCAGGACCCATTGCTTTGTCCACCTTCAGTTTTAGGAGTTCTTGCAGAACCCTTTCTTCTGTGAAAGGACTGGGATCGACCCCCTATCAAGAGTGCTTCTGTTAATTGTATTAGGCACTTCCCTCCTTTTGTGAATACTGAGCAGAAATATTCTTCAGTATTCCTGCTTTTTCACTGTCCCTCTGCCCACCCACTCGCTCATTCTATTCAGCCTCACTATCCCTCCCTTTGTCTTTCTACACTCGCTGATGTACCTATAAAAGGTTTTATCCCCTTCTTAACTGAGTTGGCTATCTTTTCCTCAGTTTGGGCCTTTGCTATTCTGACTTCCCTCCCTGCTTCTTTCTGCCTTAACTGGTACAGCTCTCTGTCCTGCTCCTTCTGTGTTTCTTATACTTCGGAATGCTATCTTTTCTTCCTGACTTTCCAGCCGCCTCTGTTGAGAACCATAGTGGCTTTTTCTTTCATTTTGATTTGTTTATTTGCTTCACATAAGGCTTGTTGCCTCTGTGATGGCAGTTTGATAATTCCCCATTGTTGCTCCACACCTCCTTCTAGCCTGTTTGCTAGTGCTTTTCTGAGGCACTCTCCCATCTTGCCAAAGTCAGCCTCCTAAAGTCCAGTACCCTCACTTTGTATGGCTTGACTCTGTAGCTGAGTTTAACGTGAACCACACTGTTCGATGGTCACTTGTCCCCAGATGGCAACCCACTTCTAGATCTGAGAATCCTCTCACTGCCCCGTTTGAGAGTATGAGGTCTAAGATTGCTCCCTCACAGTGAGTTCGAAACTAACTGTCTAATGCCTGCCACCTGTAGGGCATCAAGAATGGCCCTGTTTGGATGTGGCTGGCAAATGTGCTCCAGTTAACATCTGGCATATTCAGGTCTCCCATCAACAGTATCTCCCTTTCTCTGCCATTCTAAGAATGCCTTCCATCATATCCTTGTCCATTCCTTCCCCTGACATGGGGTCTGTACACAACCCCTGTGAGGATTGTGGTGCCCTTTCCAGTCTCCAGGGTGACCCACAGTGCCTCCTCTCCTCCCTGTTTACTCTTTTGTTCAGTTGCTTTTATCCCTTCCTTTACATAGAGAGCTACTCTTCCCCCTCTTCTCCCCTGCCTGTCTCTCCTGTAGGTTATGTACCCTGGTATGTTAACATCCCAGTCATGGTTCTCTGTGTACCATGTTTCTGTGACTGCTACGATATGCAGACATCCCTCTTCCATTAAGGCCACCAGCTCAGGGAACTTGTTGCCCAGACTATGGGCATTGGTACTCATTACCCTCCATTTCCTGCTGGCCTTACCCCCTTTTGCCCCATAACTGTCCTTCTTGCCTTTGTCACTTTCTCCATTTACCCCTGCCCTTCTCCCTATCGACACCTCCATGTTGGTGTTTGCCACACTTACTACCGTGATTGTTTTGGGGGGGCTTTGATTTTCCTGCTCCTTTCTAGTGCCTCCCCCCTTGGCTAGTTTAAAAGCTTGCCAATGAAGCATTTAAACCTATCACCTAGGATCCTGGTTCCCCTCCCAGACAGATGCAGCCCATCATGCCAGTATAGGCTTGCATCACTCCAGGTGGACCCCCAGTCCCCAATGAAGCCAAATCCCTGAGCTCCACACCAGTTCCCATAGTACAGAACACCCTAGCCTCTCCTATGCCATAGATGGGTAGCACCTCCGAGAAGGTTACCGCGCGTGCTACTTGACTAAGGCCCCTCTCCAATTCCACAAACTCTTCCTGCACTTCTCTAATCCCTTTCTTAGCCAGGTCATTTGTCCCTAAGTGGACAATGACATCCAGCTCCCTCCCCTGTGCAGCTGCTCCAGCAATCCTGAGGATTCGCTCCCTGTCCCTCAAGCCATGGCGCCAGGCAGGCACCTACCTCCTCTCCCTTCCTTGCCCAGTTCTACCTTCCAACAATGGAGTACCCCACCAGGGTTGTTTCTTCCCTGCAGGGTCCCCTGCCACCCTCCTGTGGGTCTCCTTTGTGGATGTTCCCAGCATCCTCCTTGGTCTCCACTGTAGGTGCCTCACTAGAGGAACCACACTTTGCCAGAATGGCATAGGAATTGTGGAGAGGTACAACTGGAGGGATGTGCCTCTGTTCACCACCCTCACCCTCCCTGAGCCCACTGTGGTCCAACGCTCCTCTTTCTTGGCAACCTCTGAGGCAGCGGCAGTGGCACTGGTGGTCCCTGGATGGAAGGAGGTCCCAATTGGCCAACTCAGCCTGGAGATGAGCAGCCTCCTCCCTCAGCCCAGAGAGGTGCCTGCAGATGGGACAACACCGCATTCTCCAGAACATCTCCCGGAAGACTGCTGCTCCACAGCCACTGCACTGCACCACTCCAATCATGTCTTATTTCTGGCCCCTTAACTGTTTGCAATCCTTACTCTTTCCTCTGTTTTTTTCTCTCTCCTTACTTTCTGCCTGTGAGCCCTTTAAGCTCCTGATTGTCCTGTTCTGAGACAAGAATATCCTATATTTCTCAGTAGACCACTTACTTGTTCAGAGGCAGACCTCCAGCAGCTAGAGGGGGCCGGAGAGCTACTCTTGCCCTTTTAGGATGGTGGGTCCTTGGTGGTCCTTGGCCCTAACTCTTAACATTTTGTATTCTTTGGTCGTGACCCTGCAAATTCTTTGATTGTGAGATTCTTTGGTCGCCATCTTTGATCGTGAGGGAGGGACAAGATGGCCAGATTTTTTATAATTGAATAGATAGGGAAATGTTACCAATCTTTAAGACTGAATATCTTGGCAATGGTTTGGTCTTTTTACTTGAAATTTGGAGGGTGTTTACCGCATGTCCTGTAGATGTGAATTATGGTGTTTACGTGTCATAGAAAAATGTTTTGCCGAGATGTTGCGTGATGCACTTTACGAGTTGCAGACAGTGTTTTGCTTGTGGTGGTGGCTTGAAATTGATAGGATACCTAGCCTTAATGTCATGGATGTAGTTTTCAGTCATTGTGTGTGTTAAATGTCAACTGGTGCGGAACTGTTCCATTCTGATGAATGAAAATTTCAAATTTTGATATGTCATATCTTGGACACAGTTTGGTCTTTTTACTTGAAATTTGAAGGGTGTTGATGACATGTCCTGTAGATGTTAATAGAGGTGTTTACATGTCAGGCAATTTATTTTTTGTGGACATATTGTGTGGCACATTTTACTTTTTGTGGACAGCATTTTCTATTGTTCTACTAGATTAACATTTGTTTGGTGGCTGGCCTTGCTGTTGTGAATGTACTTTTTAGTCATTGGGTGTGTAATGTGGCCTGACACTTACAAGTTGGTGGGAGTGCAGGGCCTGAAGGGTCCTGTGCTCCCACCAACTTGCGCAACTTTCTACTTTTCTATTCTTTCTTAAAAAGTAAGGGAATTCTATGCAAAAACTTCATTAATGCATCAGTTAGGGTTCTTCTACAGTAGAAAAGTGAGGAATTCAATTTTAGGGTTCCCATCCCTAGCACCCCACCTCAGCCCGCCCCACCAACAGGCATTGGGGTGTGCATTGGGGTTCTTGGCCCTAACTCTTACTCAAATTTCCTCACTTTTGTCACTGTAGAAGAACTCTAACTGATGCATTAACAAAGTTTTTTGCATAGAATATATCTATCTATCTATCTATCTATCTATCTATCTATCTATCTATATATACATTGTATAATACTGGCATGGTTGCACCAGTATAGTTAGGGTTCAGTAGGCACTTTAATATTAAACCCCAAATTTTGCACGTTAATAGCTTTGCAACCATTCAATGGATTTGCATGAAATTTAGAACGCACGGTCTTGTATGGTAGAGCCCTTGATTTGCCAAGTTGCATTTTTGTTGTACAGTGAAGCACCAAAAAATGCATTTTTGTCACTTTTGACACTGTTCTTGCCCTTCACATTGCAACCACACCATTTGGTCCTTTGATGTAGAAAGAGTTTGGGTCAAAGAACAATCTAGCATTGTTTTGGTGAAAAAATATTAATCCATTCCAAAGTTATTTAATTTTTAATTTTTGGGTTCTAAGCATGCTCAGTTCACTCCAAGATTTATAGATACTTTTTGCAAAAGGGGATTGAGCTCACGGTCTAGGATTTTGTCAGCTCATGAATGGGGATTTAAAAAATCCCAGTCTGTGAGGAAAAATTCCCCTTTAGCGAGCTCCCATCTTGTTTTAATTTCTTCCCCCAAACAAAATGTCATAGCTTCCTTCATGGGTGACTTTTTGTTATAATAAGGCATGGTTTGTTCAGGGTGATGTCATCTACAAACCTATACCTTTCGTGTTCTTTGTTAAGGGCAAAAAACGGTTGTTTCAAATTTTGAAATTCTTCATCTGCAACTTGCTTCTGAAAATGAAGCGAGATATGGATTTTTCATTACCAAAGTTTGAAAGTCATAGATTACACCTGCAGTGGAAATGTTTTTGTAGGTTACATGGTTACTGACATATTGGCAAATTTTTGTTACAAGGGTTCCTTTTCAGACCTATGGGGCTATTGTATGGCACTGCTGCTATGTGTAAGTGGGAGTGCAGGGTCTAGAGGGCCAGCACTCCCTCACACATATACTTTTATGTGGAAATGGACAGGTTAGTGAGAACGCAGGGCCCATAGGGCTCGTGCTCAGTCTAACATGTACTAGTTAGCCCTATGGCATATTGTGTGTCTGTGTTATGTGTAAGTGGGAGTGCAGGGCCTGGAGGTCCTCTGCTCCCATTCACTTATACTGTTAGGTGAAATGGACAGATTTGTGGGAGTGCAGGGCCTTCTGGGTCCACACTCCCACCAATTCGTACTAGTTATCTGTATGCTGTATTGTGTGCCTGTGCTATGTGTAAGTGGGAGCTCAGGGCATGGAGGGCTTGTGCTCACACTAACATGTACTAGTTAGCCCTATGGCTTGTTGTGTGTCTGTGTTATGTGTAAGTGGGTGTACAAGGCCCACGGGACCCATGCTCCCACACACATATACTGTTATTATTCTTTGTTTTTTGTAAAAAAATAAAAAAATTGTAAGCATTTTACATAAAATCAGCGTCTTTCTTTTTTAAAAAATTATACATTTCTTTAAATAAAATATAACTATATGGAAAACTGAAAAAATAAATAAGTGTTATCTTCACACGGGGTGGGGGATAAGAAAAAAATAAAAATAAAATGGGAATGGTTTAATTGAAAACAAAATAATGAAATTAAGGCCTCAGTGATTAAATTTAATATAACTATATAAAATTTTACTAAATAAATAATTGTCATTTTTAAAGATTTTACAAAAAATGAAACTTTTTTATAGCACAAGTGATTACATTAAATATCAGTATATAAAAAAACATTAAACCATTTTAATTATGTGTTAATTTCACATGGGGAAACAAGAAAAAAATGGGTATAGCTTAAATAAAAACAAAATGGACAAATTGATGCCACTGTCTGTGACAGTGATGTACTAGCCCTCATTCTGTGATGAGGGCACCTTGGAGGAAGTGAACAAAGTAGAAGGGTCCACAGGAAAACTTTCTTGGGTCAGGAGTTGGTGTCCCTCCTTCTCTGGTGTTGTGCTGGGAGGGACACTTGGTGGAGGTTCCTGCTGCTGCTGCTGCTGCTGCTGAGGCTGCTAGAGAGCCAGTCCATTTCCTGGTAATGCTGCAGATCCTGGTGGATCAGGTGGGGATTCCTTCCATGGCCTCCAATTGGCTCTTAGCCAGCCACAACATGGGGCCATCTGTGGTCTCTTGGGCAGCAACATTGGCCTCTTTCTGCTCATGCAATTGATTTTTTGTGTGAGTGAGGCCTCTATTGCTGCCCTCAAGACCTCAGATAGCAACCATGGCCACATGTCCAACGTGGCCCTGTCATTGCAGCAAATCAATAATTTCATCTTATTTCATCAACATTTTTTCTTGATTTTCTGCAACGACCTGACTGCATTGGACTGCAGCTTGGTTGCCATCCTCAATGGCTTTGAGCAGCCAGCTGAGGCTACGCTGTGTGTTTTTTTAGCTGTTCTAGAGAATCTGTGAGACCAAAAAAAAGATCATGTAAGTAAATGTTAAATAATATTGCTGTTTACTTTTAGTGATTTTGAGTTTTAAATTTGCACATGTCTTTGCCATTTACTACTTCTACTGTTGAGCAGCGACAAGCTATATGGTTCATGAAGACCATGGTAGTGATGTTGGTATGTTAAGAATGTTTTGAAATACAATGCATGGATAAGAAAGATTATACAAAAGATTTGTGACTTTGAGATATAGGGGCACAGATTGTTTTTTATGGCTCTGGGCAGAGCCTACAGCCATCTTGCTATCTGTAGCTGGCAAATTGATATTGTGGAACACATGATTTGGACTTGTCAATGTATCCTTCCATGCCAACTGAAATAAAATACTCCCTTCTTTCTGTTAAGAATGTTGGAGACATAACTCCAAGCTGCTTACCAGATGTCATTAGGAAACTGAAACTGCTTGTTAAATATTTATTAAATATTGGTTGCCTATTAAACTGGAGATTTGTTTACCCCTTTGAAATGCAACAACTTGCACATTTAATTTTTTTTAATTTCATTTATTAATTGTGTTAACCAGGTAGACCCTCTGAGCCCTGAAGGTCCCTTTTTCAGGGGTGATATTAGTTACATAGAGTGAAACATTTATATAGTACAGTACATTTTTGAACAGACAATACAAGGACAGAATTAGTGTTCAGTGCATGTTTCTTAGCATTTAAACAGATTCTTGCTACTAGTTTCACTTAGGAATGTAGTGTCTTTCAAGAAAGATTCATACCTCATAAATGTCACCCTTCCCCAGCAAATCTATAATTGACACTGTTTTTTAACCTCTAAAGACACTATCTGATAAATAATGTCTCAGACATATGCCAGGTCTTCAGTGAACTACCCAGACTAAATATGTAGCAATCAGTAGGCATTTTCTACTATGCTTTTTAAGAAAAACTATCTTGTGCTACAGCAAACACACACACACACACACACACACACACACACACTCTGTATACACTAACCTCATGGCCACAACATTCAAAATAAATGCTGCATTCTAATATGTCATAAAACAATAAATAAACTGTTAATGTCAGTAAACACAGTAAAGTTAAGTTTAGAGTAGATTTATTTTAAATATTTCTTATCCTATATTTTGAATCCTGGATAGCGAAGGGCACACGATACATCTCATTGTCATAGGGATCTTCATTTATACATTTCCAAACTGTATTTACTCAGGTTGTCCCAGATTAGATACAATATCTTATTTTCAGTGGGGTCATGATTTTACCATTTTTATAATATATTTCTTCAAGGTAGCTTAGTCCAGGGCCCCCATTTTCAAAGGAGATGCACGGTGCATCCCTGAGGAAAAGAGAGATGTGCTGTGCAACTCCAACAATGGACCACAGCATGATATTCAAACATGCAGGATGCACCAGCTGCAAGGGAATGGGCCAGGGTGCTCACAAATAGTATGCTGTGCAAGTCAAGGGTGAGTTCCCATGCATATGCCGTGCTGCAGCATACTCAGTGGGAATACACCCATCGCAGTCCTGAGCAGTGTGGCCCACAGTTAGGCCATAAATAGCTGGCCTAACCCAGCCAGCCACCCATAGGTGGGCTGTGGAAGTGCACGCAGGTGCACAGCAGCCTGGCAGCCTGGGTGGACTAGAGGTACCTCCTCCCATCCCCAATCGATCAAACTCCATTCCCAAAGAGCTCCATAATGTAGAGCCCCCTCTGGACCCAATCTCATCAGAGGAAACCACGGTCCATATCCATAGCATATAGGACCCCCACTGACCACCTTGGTATGTAGACAACCCTGCTCCCCCCATACCCAATCTGTTGTGGAGACTGGCACTGCCCTCCACACCCTGCCACAGCCAGCTGCCAGCTGCACTGGACCTGGGCTGGTGACCTGCACTCCGGAATGATCAAAGTGGCTGTACCGTGCATTGGGGTACTACACAAGCTGTGGACCCACAGCTGTATGCAGCCATGTGTATGTCCCTGGCAAAACTTAAAAGGGAATTGACATACCTCCAATGCATTCCTTGTCAATGCTGTATCTTTCTACTGTCATACACCACTGCAGACCCACACTCTCCCCATTCCCCTGTGTAATATGCCACCCTCTGGACTGCTGAGCTATCCTGGGTGCCATGGGATGCAGTATCCTGTAATGCCATTTGCAGTGTGTGCTCCAGGCTATGGATAGTACATCCGTGGTTCCCCAATTGTACAAATGAATGGGAGGTCAGCTGTAACGCACCTATTCCAAGACCTGTGTGAGTGGGTACAGCATCGGCTGTCACCCACACTGAGCAGTGCAACGGCACTGGGATTATGGCTCTGCATGCGAACGCCTGAAGTATATGGCCACTGGGCATTATTGCCCACACACAGCTCATGCCTATGTATCACAAATTCCAGTATCCTACTGCCAGTGCTCTGCCACCTGAAAATAAGATGCCATTTCTTCTGTGAACTATCCAGGCTAAATATATAGCAATCAGGAGGAATATTCTAGGAAAATACATTGTAAAAATGTGTAAAAGGAAGACCATATTGAAACTACCTCTCAGCAGATATGCATTGTGCAGATTCATTAGAAATAAGGGGTAAAATCTTTCCAAAGGTTCTCTACAGCCATATCGACTCTGACCAGGGTTTGTTCTTTCTGCTCTATGACACAGCTTTTATTGATGTATGTGTTTGATAGTCTAACAACAGTAACATTTTTTTTTGTTTGCTTTTAATTTTTTGATTTTATCACATATCTTTTACAGATAGATTTACCATATTTAGGACATACCATCAGCATTAATACATATCCGAAAGAGAGAGAAAAAAAAACCCTCAGTAATCATAGGATTAGTGATTCCCAAATATTTTGATACCACATATGGGGGTTAACCAAACCTTTAGCTAACATATAAATCAACGTGAGAAAGCTGATTAAATGAGCCCATGAGCAGTGTGGCTACTCCGTTATAAACTTAAGTGGGTCCAAGTCTGTCCAAGTCTGTGTCCCTAATCAGGGATTATTTTTGCCACACTATCTGCCTAAAAGTCCAAGTACCACCATAAAATTCAGGCAACATCCCCTTAAGCCCCTTCCACCCAAACTGCAGCTCCCTTAGAAAACAAATGGACATATGAACTGAAATAGGCCTTACATTTCAGGCAGCCCCTTCTAATTTAAACAGGGAATCATTTAAAGATCTGTTTATAGGAGCATAAAAGAACATGTTTGTAAATCAGAGTCTGGCCTGCCCTAGCACTTTCAAGTGTCCTCTGATCTTCTGTGCCACTGGACTCCTGCCTTGGTCTCTCCGCGCTTCCGACTGGATTCAGAAAATGTGCAGCCCACTTGCCAGCCTCAGTGGGGTTCAGAAAACCAAACTTTCCCTTTGTAAACTATCCTCAGCCGCACTGGGAACACCAAAGAGTGAGAAATGTTTGCTTGCTTGACCGTTTGAATCCCATCAAACCTTCCTCCTGAGGCATAAGCATAACTAATATCTGGGAATAAATGAATCACTCGGTCATCCTGCAGAATAGGCCCTGCTTAGTCGTGCATAGCTAAAATTTGGTCCCTTGTGCCCACTCCATCTGTCACAATTAAAGAGTGCGGGGGTCTCTGTGTCTTCCAGTACCCCAAGGAGTAATTCTGTAAACCTTCTGTAGGCCAAATATAGTGTTGTTGGCTTCTGGGGTCAGTTTTGGCCAGCTATTCCTTCATGAACATCACAGGGTGATCCCTTGATACCCTCTGGCATGCCCAAAACTTCGAGCGTGCGAGGGCGGGCATGATTTTCAAGAGTCTAGAGCCTGGCCCTTAAATGTGTATTTTCTTTGACCAGCATTGATGTCGCTGCCGACGCAGCATCAGCTTGTTTCTTTATGGTTTCAGCTTCGGTCCGTATATCCTCCACCGTAGATTCAACAGCCATGACTCTCCAAAAGAGTCAATTTTACTGTTCAGGTCAGCCACAGATGAAAGCAGCCTATTCAGTTTTAGGCCTAGGGAAGCCATAGTTTCCTCGGAGTCCCGCTGTTGTATGGTCTGCATCTCAGCCAAACTCCTCGTGTGCTGCGCCGTTTTGGGTGTCTTAGCGCCTGATCCTCCGCCTTTATCCCTATGAGGATTTCCCATTTTTGAGTTAGAGGGATCCTCTATCGAACTGTGAAACTAGTTAGGGTCGCTTCCCAACAAATAGGGAGTTTTTAATAAAATTGTATTGATTGAAGCAGGAGCTGTTGGTGGATGCTGCCGTCCTGCCCGGGCTCCACAGCACCCCCCCCCCATCACAACAGTAACATTTTAACAATGTAGCAGCAGTCTGCTGTTCTATGTTGCTTACTCTGCCATTGCAATAATATCATGAAAATGGGATAATGAAAAGGATATTTGTTTTGTTAAGGAAATTGAAGAGATACAGTTGCTCGATTTGGTATAAAACAATGTTTTTGCCATACTGTATTAAATGTTATGTATGGGTAATGGTTACACAGATACAGTGATAAGTGCTTCTACAGTATTTCTTGTGATGTCTAACAATTGGGAGCTGAGTTGTTGAGATTTAGAATTACTTTTTTTGGTTGCCTATTTAAGCATTCACAGTGCTGTTACTGTCGAAAGTCCATGCATCATAATTATTGTTGTTTTGAATGCAATGTTTGCAAGTGATATGCAGAAACTTACAGCTCAGGGTGGCAGTAAGCATGAGCATATGTATTAGCATAGCTTCACATGCAAGCTGTATGGCACATGTGATGATACTGAGGCATAGGTTGAAAAAGAGGATAGAGCAGAAGGTATGAAAACAGGTATGCATGCAATCATGAACTTCTATTATTTAGCCCACTGTTTAAGCATTTAAAAGTGCTATGGCACAGCAATGCACCATTTTCATAGTGCGAGACACAATATTGCTTACTGTTTCTTTTTCTTCTTAACAGTGTGTGGCATTATGGAAAGAAAGAAGAAAATAATTGTTACATAAATATATCATTGGAAGGTCCCCCCCCCCCTCCACCTTTCCTGGACACATACCCAATTTTATGCTAAGATTGACAGTGTTAGTATTTTAATTGTGGCTACTAAATTCATAACGGTTAAACAGACATGTAAATATTATGTGATCAATGACTGATCTCATACAACTACAGTTTCATATGCTATTCTTTCCATCTGTACCTTTTTATTCAAACTGTGTGCATCTGCCCCCCTCCCCTGCACAATGTGTTTTACGCCGTTGTGGTACATCAACTATCTTTGAACTCTGTACACTTGCTGACTATGGCAAAATAGTCACTTGTAGCCCTTCAAAGGATGGGTCATCTTGTACAGAAGTTTATCTATCCCTTTATAACATCACCTTCTCACCATCAAACAATGGTGTACTCTTCCTACTTACCATCTAAAGGTCTGTGTCTACAGAATGAAAAGTGTGAATAGCCTTCTTACTGTACAGACTCTAAAAGATTTCATCAAACTGTGCTGGATTGATTATGTCAAATCAAATCAAAATCATGCTCAGGGCACCTTTACAGTACAAGATAAAAACACACAATATTACAATTTAAAACAGATAAAAACATATCAGTGTGTACCTTAATAAGCTGCTGAGAAAGCCTGATTAAATAAATGGGTCTTCAACAATTTTTTGAAACCCTCTATGGTCTGGCACTTGTGTACCTGGTGAGGTAGAGGATTCCATAGGGTAGGTGCCATAATGGCAAACAATCTTCTTCCTGATGTTTTTAGGGATACCCTGGTAATCTCTAGCAATCCCTCACTAGAGGATCAGAGTGAACGGGTGGGGCAGTAGGGGACATGGGAGTTCTTTCAGTTAGTGGGGGTTCCTGCTCATGTAGGGCCTTATAGGGCAGCAACACGACCTTGAAGGTAATCCGCCACTGTATTGGCAGCCAGTGCAGTTCAAACAGCACAGGTGTTATATGACTGGATCTAGAAGTTACAGTCAACAGCCTGGCCGTCGTGTTCTGCACTAGCTGCAAGTGGCGGATATCTACCCCCAGGAGCCCTAGGTAGAGAGCATTGCAGTACTCAGAATGACTGGTGACAAAGGTGTGGACCCAGGTAGGAAGATCTTTAGGCCAGACCGGGTGCTTCACCCAGGCTAGATTCCTTAGATGGTAGTAGGAGGATTTGACTACTGCCAAAACCTGCACCCTCAGGGTCAGGCCTTCATCAAATACCACACCCAGGTTCCGCACCTGACCCTAGGCAATAAGCAGGATCCCCCTAAGATTTAATCCTGAGGGTTTTCCCACCCATGTACCTGTTGTCCTATAACCAGGGTCCACCACTGATACCTCTGTTTTTCCTGAGTTCAACTGAAGCCAGCTGGCACTTACCCAGTTCTGAATCTCCCGCAGGCAGTTATTAAACACTGCAGCAGAATCTAATTCTTATGCAGGCACAAAAGACATGTGCAGTTGAGAATCATAGGCATAGCAATGAAAACTCAACCTGTACCATTTTATAATGTCCCCTAATGGAAGCATGTTCACCTCGAATAACACGGGGGACAGCACAGAGTCCTGTGGAACCCTGCAGGGTAGCCCACAAGGGGCTGAGTAATGAATTCCCAACACCACTGTCTGGGATCTACCCTCAAGGAAATACTGAAACCAACTGAGGACTGCCTCTCTCAGTCCACAGAAGAACCACAGGTGCTCTAGCTGCACCCCATGATCCATGGTGTCAAATGCTGCTGACAGATCAAGGAGAATCAAGATGGAATGGGCTTGGCTGGCCCAGTGGTGCTGAGAGTTGAGGCACTGGATGCCACACCTCGTGCTACGCCGGCGACTCGGGTTCCGGAGCTAGATCGGGCAACAGGGGTCAGCAGGGGAGGGGTTGAGGATGAGTGCCCTTGTGGTGCTCTCCTCCCTGGGAAGGAAGGGTGGGTTGCTCCAGCATACCAGTGGCTCCCAGTGGAGACCAGGGGCATTGTAGCATGCCAAGCAAGCATGTAACTAGCGTGGCTGACGCTGGCAGGTTGCCGTGCACCAGTGCGTTAACGTGCACCACGCAAGGGGGGTTGGGGTAATGCACAGGAAAAAGGAAAAAAAGTTGCCGTGGACAGGCGAAGGCACCTGTCCCCCATGCCCTTCACCGGGCCAACCCCAACTGGCCTTTCAGTTCCTCCAGCTGAGCCCTGCCCTGCAGCCAGAGTCTGACTTGCAAGAGTGCTCAAAAGGAGGGACGACCCACCCCGGGAGGGTTAAACCGGGGGTACTGGCTGCAGGGAGTGGGGAGAGAGGAGGCACAGATCAGAAGGGCCTTAGGCGGGCAGGACCCAGGACTAGGATGCCCGAGAGAGAGGTTCCATGGGGCCATGACTGGAGGGAAATAAAGTAAAAAAAAAAAGATGGAATGGACTCTCTAATCTCTCGCCATCTGAAGGTCATTAAGTACCTGAACATGGGCTGTTTTGGTGCTATGCCTTTTTCTGAAGCCAGACTGGAGAGGGTCATAGATATTGTGGTTAGTTAAATGGTCTTCCAGCTGCAGAGCAACCACCTTCTCAATAACTTTCCCTACAAAGGGTAAGTTCGAGATCGGTCTGTAGTTAGCTGGGCAGTTGGGGTCATGGGAGTGTTTTTTTAAAAGGGGGCATACTACTGCCTCCTTCAAGGGGTCTGAGAAGGTCCCTCTCCCCAGTGAAACCACTACTATCCCAGTAAGGACCAGGCTGATGACTTCTACGCACCCCACTAGTAGGCATGTAGGGCCTGGATCCAAACTACAGTAGGTTGGCCACAGAGTCTGGAGGACCCTCACTATATCTACGACTACTGGCTGACTAAAGGTGAACCAGGTCTGACAGGCATTAGTACCACCCGATTGATCAACACAAGGCTCAATGGGAAGGCACTGGCTGATATCATTCCTGATAGTGGACACCTTATCCGCAAAGAACTGCGCAAACTCCTCACACTGCACTTGTGACAATGTTCAACCAGAGTGAAGACAGGCTGGATTGCACAGTCTGTCCACAGTCCAGAAGAGCTGGGCTGGCCTGTTCTTTGTGGTAGCAATTTCTCTTGACAGGAACTCTGCCTTCTTATGGGAAATTGCTGATTGGTAGATCTGATAATGATCCATCAATCTAAGTCTGTTCACCTCCAGGTGAGTTTTCTGCCAGTGTCTTTCCAACCTTTATCCCAGTCTCTTCAACTCATGGATTTCCCCGTGAAACCAGGGAGCACCCGGGTGAGAGGTAAGAGGGTGAACGCGAGCAGGAGCAATGATATCCAGGGCCTCTGTAGCAGCCTTATTATAGGCTGCCACTAGAGGCCCTGGATCAGTGCAATCCCCTGGAAAACCCAAGAGGTCTAGCACCATCATTAGGCCGTCTAAGGTAACTCCTCTCAAAGGACGGTACTGTAACAGCTCCTTTGGGGCAGGCCTATTTCAGGGGGCTGCAAAACTGAATCTCAGGACGTGATGGTCAGACCAGTCGACTGGCTCCACCTCCACATCGGAGACCTCCATCCCCTGGTGGAACATTAAGTCCAGTGAGTGCCCTTTCTCATGGGTAGCAGTGGTAATAACCCATGTTAGGCCCAATGAATCCATCAATTGGAGGAGGTTTTGTCCAAATGTTGAGAGTTCATTGTTGACCCAGGCATTGAAATCACCCAGAACCAACCATCTAGGGGATTCCAATACTACCTCAGTGATGAAGTCCCCAACCTCCTTCAGGAGCTCCCTCCCACCAACTGGTGGACGGTAAATGAGAAGGGTCCTGTAGCCTACACCTGCACCTACTATACACTCAAATGAGTTGGTCGCTCCCACTGACACCTCCCTGAGTGCAATAATACAGTAGCAGGGTTGGTGCCATTGACTATATAGGACATTCCAGGAGGTATGATGCTGTGTGCCTGTGCTGAGGGCTGTCATCACACTGCTGCATTATCCAGCATAGCCTGATATTGTGCTCTCTGTATGGTATTATAGCTTTATTTTTCACACAGAATAATTTGACTATATACTTCTTACCTTCTAGAGCAGCCAAGGTTCTTGGACACACAGTGCAGTGATCTGTTGAAATAAAAGATAGAGGTTTAATGTACCATTTTGTAAAATACATAATGTGGTAGCTTTTGTGGAAGAGATTTGTTCTGCTATACAAACTTTGTGCTTATAATTTGCTAAATAAAATTCTATGATACTGTCCCGCTGTTCTTGTTGTGAGCTGTGCTTTTGATAACCTGCGTGCTTATTATGCCTTCTTAATAGTATGGTGTTAGCCATGCCCCCCCTCATCTCTGTTGTACATGGACAACCCCAGCCACCGACTACTGACGTTCATGTTATGCAATAGTGTAGTTGATGATACTGTTATATGTATTTAAGAATATATGTAATGTTTTTGGAGGTATCCTTATCATGGTTTGATATCTAGTCTTAGTGTGATATCTTCATTTATTTATATTTATTACTTGTGACAAACTTTATGTAGGCAGAACAAATCTCTGTTGAAATTTGACAACCTCTTACTATGAATAAAGTTATACTGATTTGTTAATAGAAGTATGTTTTTCTACTATGTCATGCTATCTTAGTAGATTGTCTTGTCTATTTATAAAGTAGCTGTAAAAAAGAAAACTTATTAGTTACAAATATTCATATAATGTATGGGGAGACATTATTGTAAACTGATATCAAGCAGCTTGCAATCTTGTTATGCCACTGTTATGACATAAGTCTGTTGTTAACCCTTCTTGAGCATGTCATTTCAATGGTACAACAAAATGGTATGCTCGTAAACATTAGTGTTCTAACCAAACAGAATGCTCACAACAATCAATGTTCTATAAAGTTATTCAGTAAGGTAAAGTAATTTAATCTGTGATTATGCAATCTTTGTAGTCCATACAACATTAAATATGATGTATGATACGTGGTTAACAATTGCACTGAAAAAACTGCTTGAGGTTGCATTGATATCTGAAAACTTCTCGAGCTGCGATGTCGAGGTTTACAATGATGCCATGGTATATATAGTGTATGGTTCAATGTTGTTAGTGATGAAAATATATCCCTTTTCAAAAGTTGTTATGCTGTACTACCTACACTTTCAAGTTTGTAATGGTGCAGCAGTATGTAGCTGGTGTAGAATAACAACTTTTAACATTTCCTACAGCCCTCTGATTCTTGGGGAATGGTTAAGACACTGCGATATGATCCGGGAGGCAAGCCTTGGCAAAAAAAAATTGAAAACAAAAATACATACTTCACTATAAGAACTTACCATACACTATGAAACATTATGTGTGGTTGATGAAATATGACAGGACTATTTGTAAACTCTTGAGGTTTCTTTGCTAATGAGACCTATTGGGTTGCGCTTTTGAGGTGCCTGGCTAACATGGAAACCTCTCGAGTGGAAAATATCCCTGTTGTGTATGATCAATCATACAGTATCTTCAATGTGACTGTGTACTATTCAAGCATGATACATGGTTATGCTGGTGCCGAACAACATCATGGAATGAGTAAAATAGTCTTCCTACTGCCAGAACTATTTATTGTGTGTACCCCTGCAACCATTTTTTTTTTACTATCACAGAAACAGGTGTCGCATTCACAATGCATTTGAAACTTTTAATGTGTTTTGAAAGAAACAACACAATGCTGTTTAAAAAAAGAGAGAATTATTTTTTGATAAGCTGCCCATCACATAGAAGTCAGGCACGTTAAATTAGAAATATGCATTCTTTGAAATTTACATCACAGTTGTTTGTTTGTTAATAGTGACAAAAATCACATTCTGACTTTATCTATCTGAGAAATGTATACTGTTTTATCCAATTGTGATATGCTTAAGTCTGTGCCTGTAGAGAATGCCTTTTGTTGTGTGTGTGTGTGTGTGTGTGTGTGTGTGTGTGTGTGTGTGTGTGTGTGCACAATATATTGGGAGAGGGATATTCTGACTGGTTAGATGTTATCTGTTAATTTGTAAAAAGGGTGTATCATGTTTGCAGGTGGTGTGAAGTGTGATAACAGAATTGTGCAAGACGTGTTTGGCTGTTGTGATCGCTCTTTCGCTACTTAGGGGTGAGATTGTATTTTATTGAAGTGTGTAGTTATGTTATATAAATGACTATTGTTTTGAATGTCACTGGGTACTGCAACATGAGAGGGGCTGTTGTGTGTACTGAGTGCACAACAGCATGGGGTTGTGTACCTAGTGGGTTTTTCTAGTAGTGAATACTGTGCATTACTAGATGTCATGGCTTTCTTTTGACCACCTATTCTCCCTTCAGATCTTATGCAGAGCTGTTAACTGAGGAGCTATGTGCTGAGTTGCGTGAATGAGTGGTTGATCTAAGAGAGAAATCTGAGGTTATGCTAAGATAGTGATGTATAGTTTGCTATAATGGTACTTACATTGCTCAACTGGAGACCTGGCAAGACCTGCAGCATCTCTGGGTGGACCCAGGTGGGGCTGTACTGTTGTTGGTGTTTGGCCCTTGGCCACTGTTAGGACTGATGGTTCAGCCACAGAGGGTTCAACCACCATAACATATTCATCCTCTGTTGCCTGTTGGTCACCCCCAACAGTGCCCTCCAGTTGATCTTCTTCCTCTGGAAAACAGTAGATGATATTTCTTTGTTGAACTACATAATCTGTTACACTTTTGTTCGTAGTTTCAAGCTATACATTGTACAGGTGCTTATGGCTCACTTAAGGTGCAAGATGTTTTTTGTCCAAAACAGTGTGATAAACGAGAGTGAGACTGATGTTGCTGTTTGTTGTAGTCTAGTGTATCACCCCTTTCTGACTGATACCATGATTGTGACCCACACAGAACCCATAGGTCATACCAGCCTCCTCCCTGACCTCTTGCAGTCATTGCTGGACAGTGAACCCACCCTCAGATCTTTGCGATTGTCCAAGAAATGATATCTTACACTATGTGCTGCACGTGCAGTGGTCCACACTGCGGACCAATATGTTTACAGTGTATACTGTAATTGTGGTACACAACTTTCTGTATGGAGTCAACACTGCACAAGCAATGCATATGTGGGCACAAAGTTTTGACTGTACAAAACAGGTGTAAATGGTAGCCACAGACAGGTGGGCTGCTGTAATGCATGTCACAATGCAGCAGCCACTTGTCATCAGTGACAACCCCCCCTCCCCACACCCCCTTGAAAACGTTTCATGCATCTCTGGTCATCTAGTGGTTCCTTCCTCCCTGACTGATAATGTGATTGTGGCCAAATAAGTGGCGTGTCTGTTGCAGATAGTGTAGTAGCACCACTGCACTCCCTCACCCCCTCCCCAACACCGACAAAGAACACCCAGCTCATACCAGTCCCTTCCACCCATTGTATGCAGATGACCTTGTCCTCTTCACTAGTGACAAGGCTCTTGAGAAAATATCCAGGGCTTTATCCGATAACTACTCTGTGGCGCACACCTGGTACCACTCACATCACCTAATTGTTAATGCTAAAAAAATGAAATCCATGCTATTTGGATCCAAACCCTTCCTATCTAAGGTCATCAAGGCTGGGTCCAGCCTCTCAGTAGTCTCATGGGACGACACTGTACTTGAAAATGTACTAACTTTCAAATATCTGAGGGTTATCCTGGACCTGTCCCTTTCCTTTTCCGATCATATCTCCTCTGTTATCTGCCGTATTAACCTGAAACTTGGTGCAGTTTATTGGATAAAGTGACTCCTGACCAGAGAAGCCCATTTAGACATTACCCAAGGGAACCTGCTATCTTTGATTGATTACTGCTCCCCTATTTACTCACACACATCCTCAGTGTTGCGTGTGTACCTCTGCTCCACGTACAACTACATATGTCATTTCACTCTCCTGGCACCATGTTCCACTTACCACTGCCACCTCTACCAGAATCTTGGCTGGCTAGCTCCCACTACGCTGCAGATTTGATTATGGGCTTGGCTGCCTCCTGGACAGTGCCCTCAGGCATGGCAAAGCCTCCCCTTGTATGTCTCTCCTCAAGATCAGAACTCCCTCGAGATGTTTGCATGCATTCTCAGTCCCTTCCCCCCCGGATATCCCAAAAGTCTCCTTGGCTATGTGTAGCAGAGCATTATCTGTAGCTACTCCCACTCTGTGGAACAGAATCCCTTCACCCATCCACTCTCTGGACTCCCATGCCACTTTCAGGACACATCTCAAATCCTGGCTGCCTGATGAGGCCACATGCCATTGCTAGCTTAGATAACCCCCCCTCCACACACACACACACACACACACACACACACACACCCTTCTGACTTTTCCCTCTTGGGCTGCTTTGGCCTCCCCTGTCCTCTCTCATCTCTTTGGACTCCTGTCTTACATCCCTCATTACCTGCTTCTTGGTCTCTCCCACTTGACTATTGTCTTATATGTTTTTTTTTTGTTGTTACATCATGCATTAATTTGCACTGGCCACTTATCCTTAGTAAATAATTGTATGATTGTTGCTTATCATGATATACTGATTGTTTTTTTTTCAGCCTCTCATTAATTTTACTTTCCTATGTCACTTTCTCTGTTCATTAATGATACCTATATATCCACTTTGTTCACCAATGGTGTCTATATATCCACTTTGTTCACCAATGATGTCTGTATATCCACATGGCTTGTACTCATTGTATAACTTGTCACTACTTCCGTAACTGCCACCTGTGTGGCCCGGGTCATGCCTGAAGGCAGTTCCCTGGATCAGTGCACTTACCCAGTTACCAAAGACTAAATAAATAAACAATATACAACTCATGCATACATGGACACAAACTTACGACTGTACAAAACAGTCATAAATGGTTGCCACAGACAGGTGGGCTGCTGTGTTTCATGATGCGACACAGCCACCACCAGTTGTGGGTTGAAGCTCCCCCCTGCACACCCTCACCCCCCTTGAAAACTGTCCGTAAGTAACCACTGTGTGCCCTGGTAGTCTAGTGAATGTACTCCCTGTCTGATACCTTGTTCCCTGTTAAAAAACAGTTTCATGCATCTCTGGTAGTCCAGTGTATCCTCACTACCTGACTGATTATGTGATTGTGGCCAAATAAGTGATGTGCTCATTTCTTTTTTCTTGTTAAAGATTTTTATTATTATTTCACACAGGACAGACCAAGCAAAAATATAATATTGAGAGGTTATATGCAACCATACCGCAACATTGGTACAAGCATCAGAAATACAACATGATGGATACCAAGAAATGGAATAAAAAGCACTGTCATAAGTAATGATCCAAACCTACCTAGGCCCTCCCACCCAATAGAGTAGAAGTCATGGGTTATAAACTGAAGGACCCCAAAAAAATATCAATAGCATACAGGGCCCAGGGCAGCATATGGTAGACGGGGTTGCATCCTGGATCAGGCCTAATCCTAATTGGAACTATATACACCATAAACAGGAAAAACAAAAAGGCAAACTGATTCTGAGATAGAAGAAAATACCTTGACAAGTATGAAAATAAAATGGGAAAGCCTATAAACTCAGACCAGACAGGGGTCTCTCGGGAGTTACTGACCACCTAGGGTTGGACATCGTGACAGTACTTGGACTGGAGATATGGTTGCCACCGTCTGTCAAATTGGACCAGTAAACCCCCACAAAACTAGAGAGCCTCTCATACATAGCTCCTTGGGCTAATGCCTGAAGGAACTCTCAGAAGGATGGGACCTCTGGGGACTGCCACCGCATTAAAATAAGCCGTTTGGCTATCGCCCCCACAGCAGTAACCCACTGGGCCCCCGGACAACGCTTGGGTGTATGGGAATGGGCACAACCTAGAAGGAGAAGAGGGGATCCGGTACTATTTGAGGGAACAGGAAAGTACACATATCTTGGATTGTTGTCCAGAAATGCTGGAGATAGGGACACTCCCAGAGTATGTGAAAAAGGTGGGCACCTTGACTACCACATCTCCATCAAGTGTCATGCTGGAGGAGCCCCATATTTTTGAGTTTAGCCAGATCCCTGTACCATCTATGGAGGGTTTTGTTCATAATGAGACAGGTGCGCCCATCCCTACACGCCATATGTAATCTCACCCAAGCATGTTCCCATTGGAGTTTGGAGATAGAAGAATGAAAATCCTTTTCCCATTGGGCTTTAGCTGACAAGGCAGGATTTGCAGTGGCACCTCTAAGGGCATTATAGATCTCACTGGCTCTGTTCCTGGGATGACGTAACTAGTGTGTAATAGGATGAGATCTTGATTGCGACCCTCTATTTTTGGGAAAATTGGGTAGATGGGTGATGGCATCTCTATTTGAAGATATCTCCAAAAATGAGAGGTCGGGAGGTGGTATCTGGATCTTAATGCCTCAAAAGTATCCATTGAGCTAGAATCTGGGAGCAATAAATCTTGAACTAAAAGGATACCCTGCGATTCCCAAGCTTTCCAGCGGATCATACTACCACCCACTACCAAGGTGTGGTTGTTCCATAGAGGCATAAACCTCCAAGGAGTTACATCCTAGCCTAAAAGAGTTAGAACTCTTTGCCAGTATTGGATGGATAGTAGAATGGAAGGAGGAAGATTTGAGAGAAGATTTTTTTTACTGTACAGCGCTACTGCAGGAGAAGGGGCCTGTAGTAATGATGCCTCCAACGGGAGCCAGGTAGGCAAAGCAGGGTCAGTGTTAGAGAACCATAAAGTGGTCTGGGCCGAGACAAAGGCCATGTGGTACCCCTGGAACCATGGAATGCCCCGACCCCCCCACTCCAGTGCTGACGAAGTTTAAGCTTACTAAACTGTGGACGGAAGCCCTCCCAAAGGAAATTACCAATGGCGGCATCCAATTTTTGAAACCATTTCAAAGGAATAGGTATTGGGAGATGGGACAACAGATACAATACCTTGGGGGCCACCATCATCTTGATGGAGTCTATTTTCCTAGCTAATGAGAGCCTTAAGGCTTTTCAACGAGCTGTGTCCTCTTTAATAGACTCCACCATTGGAGAAAAGTTGGCTGTAAGCATTTTGGACAAATTAGGGTGTAGGATGATACCCAAATACTTTATGCCATTAGGGGACCATTTGAGACCTGCGGCAGCATCATCTGTACCAGAGGGTACCGAATTGAGAGGGAGGACCTCTGTTTTGGTATGGTTGATCCTAAGGCCTGATATTCCAGAAAATACATTCAATATATGTAAAATAGATTGAATCACCTGTGGAGTGCATTCTGAAGTGACCAACAGATTGTCAGCATACAAAAATGTCTTAAAGGTGATGCCTCCCATCAGTATTCCAGGGACAGAGGGCGCTTCCCGAAGCATGATGGCCAGGGGTTCAATGGCTAAAATGAACAGGAGGGGGGAAAGAGGGCAACCTTGTCTTGTACCCTTCTGCAACTGGAAAAGCGCTGATAGATTGACATTCATCAGAACTCTAGCCAGGGGAGAGGTATATAATAGTTTGATCCAGGAGAGAAAATCGGGTCCTACCCCCATTGAGGAAAGGGTATGAAACAGATATGACCACTCTACCGAATCAAACGCCTTTTCAAATTCAACAGCTAGGGCTACAAGGTGTTTTTTTGACAGTTTGGAATAATGCATTATTGAGAGGAGGGTTCTGTGATGATCAGACCCCAGACGCCCCTTAACAAAGCCAGCTTGGGAAGGGTGAACCAGCCCTGATACAAGAGGCTCAAGTCTGCTGGCAAGAACCATGGCCAGGATTTTGGCATCCGCATTGATGAGAGAAATGGGATGATAACTACCCAGGGAAAGAGGGTCCTTCCCCTTCTTGGGGAGTACAGTAATAGTGGCTTCCCTTAGGGACGGGGGTAAGGTTCCTGTGAGTAGGGAGTGCCTAAACATCCGGACTAAATACAAAGCAAGGTTAACACCTTGGACCCTATAAAAATCAATGGGGAGTCCATCAGTCCCGGGGGCTTTACGAAGATTCATGGATTGAATAGCCCTATCCACTTCTTCCATGGTGATCGGGGCTTCCAGCACTTCAACATCCAATGAAGGGAGCTTGGGGATGGGTAATGAATCCAGGAATTTTTGGATGGAGGGCAGACATGGGGGGATAGGGGAGGCATATAACAGCCTATAAAACTGAGCCATAATGTCATTGACCCCAGCCGAGGAATAACACGGGACCCCAGTATGATCCCTTAAGGTATGTATCCTCTTGGACATTTGCTGCTGTTTAAGGCGATATGCCAGGAGTTTTATAGCCTTTTCCCCACCCTCCCAGTAGGTGCGACAAACCCGCCTAAGATTCAGTTCAGCCTGACGGGTGAGGTGAGCGTTCAGGGAAATTCTGGTACTCGCCAGTTGTGCGAGTAAAGACTGAGGTGGAGGTTTATCTTGAAATGATTTATACTGAGCTTCCAGGAGATATAGTTGTTTTTCTAAAGCCCTCTGATCTGCCTCCTGGTGGCGTCTCCTGGCCGAAGCAAAGGCCATTATCCCACCCCTTATTGTAGCCTTGAAAGCTTCCCATAGGGTAATATCCGAGACCTCCCCATTATCATTATTAGTCCAATATTCGGCAATTGCAGGCCCCAGCCATTTCTGAAAGTCCCCGTCCTCCCGGAGAAGGGGGTCCAAATGCCAGGAAGAGGAAGAGGGGTGGTCCTGTCCCAGTTTAACCTGAATTTCCAGAGGGACATAGTCTGAAACATAAATGGGGTGCATGCAAGAGATAGACACCTTGTCAAAAAGTCCAGTAGAGAGTAGCCACAAGTCGAGTCTACTGGATGAACCATATGTCTGCGAGAAGCATGTATAACCCCACACCCCGGGGTGTAAGGCTCTCCACATGTCCAGCAGACCATGTTCATCCATTAACCTCGGAGGAATTTTTTGGCCTGCCTATGTGGTTCAGGGGCCTTATTGCTTCTATCAAGAGAGTGGTCAAGCACCAAGTTAAAATCACCCCCCAATAAAATTGGGACTTTGTAAATGTTAAAATCCACGAGGGCCTGATTAACCATATGGAAAAAAGGGGACAATCCTGGTTAGGAGCGTATAAATTAACTAGAACTAACGGGCCTTCTGGTGTCGCCATTTCGGCCATGATCCATCTCCCCTCTGCATCATGAGTGTGTCTTTTAACCTTCCACCCCAGAGATTTATGTAGAAGTATAGAGACCCCATGCTTATGAGAATCTGCCACACTGTGTATCTCTTCCCCTACCCAGCCCTGTCTAAGCTTCCTCGCTTCAGCTGAGGAGAGTTTCATCTCCTGAAGGAGGGCTACCGAACGTCTGAGCTTCTTCAGATGGAGCAAGACTTTCTTCCATTTAATGGGAAAATTAAGGCCTCGGACATTCCAGGAGATAAAATTAGTCTCCATTTGACCTGGGTGGGATCATGGCAAACCCTATGTGCATCCACAAACACCAAGGCCAGAGACACAATCCCCCAGGATGGAAACCCTTTCTCTTAAGACAGCCTTGATGGAAATAGGTCAAAATCTTAGAAATCAGAATGCCTAAACTACTAACAACATACATAACTACATATTTCTGAAAGGGGCTCAATAGGCCCTGAACATTAACTACAAACAACAACCATAACTTTGAATAACCACAGATGTAAGAGACCCTCTCCCTCCCCCTCCCCAAAGCCCTTCCCCCCAAACAGATCAGCTCCTGCTGCACGCATCAACCAATTTACGGCCCAGATACCAGCAGGAATCACTGGGAGGTAGGTAGTTATCTAACTACAATGAAAGAGGAGTAGGACAACCCACTACCCAGAAGACTCTCTACACTATATCCCACCGGTACACCATACCTGCACCATCAAATCGACTAAAGTAGCCACCCTCCACCTTAAATTTGTTTCACAGGCGTTGAGGGACTAGCCTCCCTTGCCCCCTCCAACGTACCATACAGTAGTTACAAATTGCAGGGCTGTGAAGAGCTAGAGGGTAAACAGTGAGGGACTGTCACGCACTATGGATGACTAGTTGTCACCTAGTCGTGCCCCCTCTAAGGAGGAATAAAATAAATAAGCAACCAGAGAGGTAAACGTATCTCTGGATTCCTGCCCACCGGCGGTAGCACCAGGAATGCCTGGGTATAATGGGCACATACCAAGGGTTAGAGATCAACGCTGACCACCGAAACTACTTATAATGGGAGGGAGAGAACAAAAACACAGAGAGCAACAAGAAACTGCCCCAGTCACATTCAGCCCACAGATTTAGCAGGGGCAGCTGCAGAGCCAAAGGGTGCTGGATAGGTGGAAGCAGCATCCATAACGGTGGAAGTCTCAGGAGCTAGCGACTCCGCAGCATCCACCCAGGAAAGCGAGTGTGCACCATGGGATTTATTCCCCTTGGGAGATAGTCTAGGTGGCAGAGGTGGGTCCAGCTGAGATCCATCTGTCGGAAGGTCCATCAAGGCGCAGAACTGATTATTGCTCATGTCGGGCTGTATGGAGGAGCATGAGGCCACGGAGTCAGGACTGGTACTGCGACTCCAGGAACAGAGCCGGGGGGTCTTATCAATATGGGCCCCATCAAGACGAGCCCTCCTTCTGTTTTTCTTTTTGCTCCTCAGGGATTTCTGAGGGGCAGAGTGAGATGGGGTCCTAGGCTGTAAGGCTACAGGCTGGGTGGACCCAGAGTGGGGGTTGTAGGGGTTAACACAAAAGACTCCATAGCTGTGGCCCCTGAGTCCATAGATTCCCTGGGCACACCCTGGTTTAGCTTAGGAGCCTGAGATGCCAAGAAATTCTCAGCGGCTGTTGGGCTGTCAAATAGCAGCGGCGATCCATTCAGAATAATGCGTAGACAAGCTGGGTATCTCAGTGAATACTCTAACCCCAAGACAGCGCAGGCCCGACGTGCTGCAGTGAAGGCCCTACGGCGTGCAGTGAGCTCCTGGGAGTAATCCGCAAAAATCTAGATCCTGTTGCCTTTCCATATATGTTCTTTTCTTTGGCGTGCCAGCCTAGTGATGGATTCGTGGTCCTGGAACCGGAGAAAGTGGGCCAGTATGGTACGAGGATGATCCCCAGGAGCCGGGTGGGGTGCCAACATTCTGTGAGCCCTATCAATCTCCGGTGGGTTTTCAGAATGCCAGCCCAACAGAGGGGGAAGCTCCTTTTATAGAAAGCAAATAACATCAGGCCCTTCACAGCACTCAGGAAAGCCCACAAACCTCAAATTGTTCTGTCTGCTATGGTTTTCTAAATCCTCCACCCTGGCCCATGACTGATGAATGAGCCTATCTTGGTCCAGCACTCATGCCCCAGTTCGCCGGCAGCTGTCTTCTGCCTCTGAGAGTCTATGTTCGGTTATGCTGGCCCGCTGTGAGAGATCCACAATATCCGCAGTGTTTTTCTGGGTAGCGATGTCCATATTGTCCATGTGGTGCAAGATTTTGGTGAACATCTGCCGTATTTCAGCCAGTCAGCCCTCTGGATGCAAAGTGGGAGAAGAAGGCTCCATTTTAACGGTAGGCCTGGCCGCCGGATGAGTAAATAGATGACGGAAATACTGGGTACTTCGCGAGCGGGGCGGGGGTCCAGAATGGAGCTACCGGAGGGTGAGACACTCCTTTAGCCACGCGGAGCAAGAGAGGATGCAGAGAGCAGGTACGAAGCGGGTTTAGCTCGGATGTGCGGTGGGAAAAGCAAGCGCTCCTTGCTCAGGCATCCATTAAGCTTGGCAGCTGACCACACTCCCCCGATGTGCTCATTTCTAATAGTGTTGTGGCATTTTGGCCCTCCCCCCCGGAACATCCACACAGGGCACCTACCTGATACTACTCCCCTCCACACTGTCCTGCAGTCATTACAGGCAGTAAACCCTCCTGAAGATCTACATGGCCATCTGACAAAAGACAACTTAGACTATGTGCTGTAAGTGCAGTGGCTGACACTGTGAACAAATATGTTTGCTATGCATACTGTAATTGTCATACACAACTTTCTGTATGAAGTTATTCATTGAGAAAGTTGTGAATTACTGTCACAGCATGTAGTGTGAGTCCATTAGTACCAAGTGTGGAATAATACAGTAGCTGCAGATACTGTATGCTGTCATTTGGTGGGCAGCTATGGAGGTGTGTGATAGCGTTCAGTGCTCCTCGATGACTAAGGGTGGGGGAGAGTGTTGTGAGTTGGGTGTGTCGTGTGAGTGTGGGGTGTGGGGAGGTGGGGGTTGAGGCGCCACTAGACTATGACGGATGGGTAAAATTGTCTTTTATGTGCACTGACAGGACCATATGCTGTGCTGGGTGCTGAACACACTCCAATGATCAACACTACACAACTGATGAATAAATGGGCACAAACTTATGACTATAAAACAGGCATTAATGGTACCCACAGGCAGGTGGGATGCTGCATTGCATGTCAGAACACAGTAGTAACCAGTTGTGAGTGGCAGTCCCCCCCCACCAGACTGTGCACCCCCTTGAAAACTGTTCATAAGCACCCACAGTGTGCCCTGGTATTGTACTACCCTACTCACTGTCTGCTGTGTTAGTCATTGTAGAAAATAATTTTGTGCATTTCTGGCAGTCTAATGTATCTCCTGTGACCCACTGATGGCGTGATTGTGGCCTAACAAGTGATGTGTCCATTTTTGACAGTGTGATGGCACCCCTGCCATGCCCTCCCCTCCTGAGCACACAGACAGCTCATGCCAGTACCTTCCCCATGCTCCTGCAGTTATCGACGAGCAGTGAACACATCCACAGACCTCTGTGGCTTGCCAACAAATGACAATGTACAGGATCTACTGTAACTGCGTTGGTTCACACTGTGGAACAATACGCCTGCTATACATACTGTAATAGTCATACACAACTTTCTGTATGAAGGCATTCATTGAGAAAGTTGTGCATGACT
Source organism: Neoceratodus forsteri (assembly GCA_016271365.2). NCBI lineage: Eukaryota > Metazoa > Chordata > Ceratodontiformes > Ceratodontidae > Neoceratodus > Neoceratodus forsteri. The sequence goes on along the minus strand of CM028129.1, from coordinate 1,393,217,762 downwards.
GTCATAGTATGTAGTGCAAGCCCATTGGTCCCCTAGTGTGGAACAATGCAGTAGCAGCAGTTACTGTATGCTGTCATTCAGCTGGCACATGTGGAGGTGTGCAGTTGTGTTTGCTGCTCTCCAAAGACTTGGGGGGGGGGGGTTAGCTGGGTGTCCTGTGTGGGTGTAGGTGTAGGAGGCTAAGGGTGCCACTAAACTAGAAGGGATGGATAAAACTGTCTTTCACATGCACCAAGAAGTACACATGCTGTGCTGGGTGCTTGGCACATTTTGCTGGGGAACACTGTAAAACTCATACATGCATGAGCACAAAGGTATGATTGTACAAAACAGGTGTAGATGGTAGCCACAGACAGGTGGGCTGTAGTATTGCATGCCACAATACAGCAGCCACCAATGCTGGCAGGCAGCCCCTGCACCACACCCCCCTTGAAACCTGTCCATAAGCAGCCACTGTGTGCCCTGGTAGTCTAATGAACATACTCCCAGTCTGGTGTGTTGACCCCATAAAAAATCATGCACCTCTGGTATTATAGTGTAACCCTGCTACCCAACTGATAATGTGATTGTAGCCAAATAAGTGACATACCTGTTCTTGACAGTGTTGTGGCACCCTTGCCATACCCCGCTCCCGAGCACCCACACAGGACACCCAGCTCATACTACTCCCCTCCCCACACTCCTGCAGTCATTACAGGCAGTGAACCCACCCACAGATCTCTGTGGCTGTCTGACTAATGACAAATTACAGTATGTACTGTGAGTGCAGTGGTCCACACTGTGGCCAATACATTTGTAATGCATACTGTAATAGCCATACACAACTTTCTGTATGAAGTCATTCTTTGACAAAGTTGTGAATAATTATCAAAGTATGAGCTGAGGAGGGTGGGTCGAAGGCTAAAGTGAGCTTGACGGAAATCTGGTCTTGATGCTGACAGGCTCAGCTTGATGGAACATTATAAGCTCTATCAATCAGCAATCACCCTTAAGAAGGCAGAATTCCTGTCCGGGGATATTGCTGCTGCACGGAATCGACCAGCTCAGCTCTTTTGAACTATGGACAGATTGTGCAATCCAGTCTGTCTTCAGTCTGGAAGAGGTTTTTCACAAATAAAGTGTAATGAGCTTGCTAGATTTTTTGCAGATAAGGTTGCCAGCATCAGGTCAGGGATCGTCCCAACTCCATCTATGAGGGATTGCGGAGATCGGTGGGAGATTACGTGCACCTGTACTGCCTGGTCTGACTTCAGCCAACCAGAATTCTTGGACATTGCGAGGATTGTCCTGACCTTGTGACCAACCAGCTGTAGTTTGGATCTGGGCCCTACGCTGTTGTTAGTACATTGCATAGATGTTATCTGCCCGATCCTTGCTGAAATTGTCTGGTGTTCCTTGGAAAAGGGTTTTTTCCCTGATCCCCTTAAGGAGGTGGTCATTCGACCGCTCCTTAAAAAAAAAAACTCCTTGGATCCAGACTGTCTAGAAAACTACAGACCTGTCTCTAATCTACCCATTGTGGGTAAGGTTATTGAGAAGGTGACTGCATTGCAATTGGTTGACCATCTTACAACCCACAATGTCTTTGATGCTCTCCAATCTGGATTTAGGAAAATCTGGATTTAAGAAGAGACATAGCAACGAGACTGCCCTTTTTCAGGTGTTAAATGATCTCCTAATTGCAAGAGATCAAAAGGCTTGTACTGTCTTAGTCCTTCTTGATCTCTTGGTGGCATTTGACACTGTAGACCATGGTCTGCTTTTGGAGCACCTGTGGCATTTCTGCAGACTGTCCGCTACAGTCCTAAGCTGGTTTTGATCCTTCCTCATGGGCAGGTCACAGAGGGTTGTCACTGGAATTTATTCCTCTGATGCCGTCCCCCTGTCCTGTGGGGTGCCGCAGGGCTCCACACTGGCACCCATGTTGTTTTCAGTGTACATGCTGCCATTGGGAAATATCATTAGGCAATACAGTTTGGGTTTTCACTGTTATGCATACAAAACCCAACTGTATATGTCCTTTATGCCCAGACAGGATGATGCGGTCTCTGTGCTTAACAACTGTCTAACTGAGATCAAGAATTGGATGAGCACTAGCTGGCTGAGGTTAAATCCAGACAGCACTGAGGTGTTGGTTGTGGACCCAGGTCATCCAGAGGCGGGTCTTGGGGCTGGGCATCCTTCAGGTTTATGGCTTGATGATGTCCAGCTCATGACTTCAGACCTGGTGCATAACCTGGGTGTTATTTTCAGCAGCAATTTAACTCTAAAATCTCAGGTGTCTGCTGTTGTTAAATCTTCCTTTTACCATCTAAGGAATATCACCCAGGTGAAACACCTGGTTCCTCCGGCTGACCTTTCTACAGTGGTCTACGCCTTCATAAACACTCGCCTTGATTACTGCAATGCCCTCTACCTAGGGCTTCCAGGGGTTGATATCTGCCACTTGCAGATGGTGCAGAATGCGGTAGCCAGGCTTGTGACTGGTACATCTAGGACTAGTTATACAGTATTACGCCTGTGCTGTATGAACTGCACTGGCTGCTGCTACAGTGGCAGATCACCTTTAAGGTTGGTTTGTTGACCTATAAAGCCCTACATGAGCAGGGACCCGATATCTGCAAGAACTCCTTATTCCCTACTGCCCATGCCGCTTACTCTGATCCGCCGATGAGAGATTGCTAGAGATTCCCACGGTTCATTTAAAAACATCTGCGGAACATGCTTTCTCTTATGCTGCACCAACCCTGTGGAATTCTTTACCTTGTCAGTTAAGAGAATGCCCGACCATCATGAGTTTTAAATCTGAACTTAAAACTTCTTTGTTTTATCAAGCTTTCTCTGTATGTTTTTAAATTTTATTATTATTATTCTTGTTTATGTGTATTTTATTGTACAGTGCCTTGATAATTTGAAAGTAGCTTAAGAAATAAATTTGTTCTTTTTTACCTTACCTGTAGTGCAAGCCCATTAGTACCAAGTGTGGAACAATGCAGTAGCAGCAGACACTGTATGCTGTCATTTGGAAGGCAGCTGTGGAGGTGTGCGGTTCGGTTTGCTGCTTCTCGATGACTGGGGGTGAGGGGGAAATGGTGTGAGCTGGGTGTGATCACTGATGTGTGGGTGTGGATGTGGGGGGTTGGGGTGCCACTAGACTACAATGGATGGATAAAATCGTCTTTCATGTGCACTGAGAGGATCACATGCTGTGCTGGGTGCTTGATGCATTTTCACTGATCAACACTGCACAACTGATGTGTATATGGCCACAAATTTTTGACTGAACAACACAGGTATAAATGGTAGCCACAGAGAGGTGGGCTGCTGTAATGCATGTCACAATGCAGCAGCCACCAGTCATCAGTGACAAACCACCCCATACCCCTTTGAAAACTGTCCACATCACCCACAGTGCTTCCTGGTAGTGTAATGACCCTACTCCCAGTGTGGTGGTTTGAACTCTGTGGAAAACGGTTGCATGCATCTCTGGTACTCTAGTAGTTCCTGATTCAATGACTGATAATGTGATTGTGGCCAAATAAGTGATGTGTCCATTCTTGATAATGTGGTGGCACCCCTGTACTCCCTCCCCCATTACCCAACATCCAAAAAGGACACCTACCTAATACCACTCCCTTCTCTATGCTCCAGAAATTATCGATGGGCAGTAAACACACCTGCAGACCTCTGTGGCTGTCTGAGAAATTGCAACTTACTGTAACTACTGCAACTGCATTGGTTCACAGTGTGGAGCAATATGCTTGCTATACATACTTTAATACTCATACACAACTTTTTGTATAAAGTCATTAATTGAGAAAGTTGTGGATGAGTATTATAGTATGTAGTGCAAGCCCAATGTTCCCTAGAGTGGCATGATGCAGTAGCAACAGCTACTATATGCTATCATATATTGGACATACGTAGATGTGTGCAATTGGTTTGCTGCTCCTCAATGACTGGGGAGGTGTGAGCTGGGTGTCCTGTGTGGGTGTGGGTGTTAGGGGGTAGAGGTTCCACTAGACTTCAAAAGATGGATAAAACTGTCTTTCACATGCACTAAGAGCAACACATGCTGTGCTGGGTGGTTGGCGCACTTTGCTGGTGATCACTGAACAACTCACGCATATATGTGCACAAAGTTACGACTGTACAAAACAGTCATAAATGGTAGTCGCAGAGAGGTGATCTGTTGTATTGCATGCCACAACACAGCAACCACCAGTCATGAGTGGCAGCCACCCAACCACTTCCTAACACCTTGAAAACTGTCCATAAGCAGCCACAGTGTTCCTTGGTAGTCTAATGACTCTATTCCCTGCCTGGTGCCTTGATCACTGTTAAAAAACAGTTCCATGCATCTCTGGTCATCTAGTGTAGCCCCTCTCCTCAACTGATAACATGATTGTGGCCACATAAGTGGCATGCCCATTCCTAATAGTGTGGTGTCACTCCTGTCCTCCCCACCTTGCAAGCACCCACACAGGACACCTACCTCATACCACTCCCCATCTGCACTCCTGCAGTCATTGCAGGGCAGTAAACACACCTGCAGACCTCCACAGCTGCCTGAAAAATGACAGCTTACAGTATGTGCTGCAAGTACATTGTTGCATACTGTGGACTAATATGCTTGCTCTGCATACTGTTATTGTCATAAACAACTTTCTGTATGAAGTCATTTATTGAGAAAGTTATGAAAGACTATAATAGTATATAGTGCAATCCTATTAGTGCCCAGTGTGGAGGAATGTAGCAGCAGCAGATACTGTATGCTGTCATTTGGTGGCCAACCATGGAGGTGTGCAATTAGGTTCTCTGCTCCTCGATGAATGTGTAGGGGGGTGCACTGAGAATACAACATGCTGTAGTGGGTGTTTGACACATTTCAATGGTCAACTCTGCACATCTAATGCAAATGGGGTCATAATGACATACAAATAGCCTCATGTGTATCTTGTATGGATAATGGTCCTAGTTGTAAATTTTTGTTCTAAATAACATGAATTTACAGACGTTGTAATTTAGATGTTCCTGTGCATTTCCCATTCTACATATTTAGAACTGTTAGGGAGATGCACTGACACACTGTATTTGCAACACCTGCATTTCTTAATATATTCAGTGGGGATGGCCGTGGTACATCTTTTCTAAATATGTTGATTTTGTGCTCCAACACAACTCAGTTGTGCGGATAAAGTGCTTGTGCCCCTGGCCAGATCCAATCTTAACTGTCCAGCCATATATCTACAACTGTGTTTGTGGAATGTGTGTGACTTTTACTTACCAGCAGAGTCGACCACTAGGAGCTGGCCAACTGCAGGAACCTCTCGCTCCTGACCCTCCGGGACTGGTACGAGGTGGAGTCAGTGTTCTGCGGTGGCAGGGAAGCTTTGTTGTGCTGTTTATGAAAAAAAAAACAATTAACACAAGTAAAAAAGATGTGTCTTAGAGAAAAACATGTAGTGTCATTTGAAAATCAAAAGTCACTTATGCTGTATGTGTTATTATATGTTATGATTCTGGGTTCCTTTTATGGATAACTGTTACTGTGTTTAAGGTAGTATGCTAATCATTGCACATCATTATTTTATTTCAAATGTTATTCTCTAATGCTGTTCAGTGAGTACAATGCTGCTACTTGAATTAGTTTTAAAATTCTTAACATTGTACAGTTTGAAATTTTTTTTTAAATTACAAACAGTAAGGGACTAACAGTGCCTACATTATCAATACTTTGATTGAAACCTGTGGCTATATGGCATCATACAACAGATACACTAAATGTTGCTTCCTGATTGCTCGGTTGGCATTTCAAACATGTTGTTAACCCTCACCACAACCAACAGGAAGAGGTGTCAGCCACCAGGCAGGTGTAGCAGAACCTGTCTTTAAAATAACTTGGCATATTGGTGTCATGATCAAACAACATAGCAGGTGCTGTTAATCTTAGTGTAACCCACACCGTGTTGTGGTATATTGCTGATGTTGACTAAAAGCTGTGCCACATAACTTTACTTCCGGCCTTCCCCTCTCCCGTCCCTGTTGCCAGGATGTTACTGATAGACTGTCAATGTGTGTTGTATTCATGCCTGTCTGTTCAATTGACTGTACAGACTTACATGGTTGAATAAGCATATATATAAATATTGTTCCTTATATTGATTTATAAAATGGGCTTTTTATTTGCTGGCATCTGATTGGCTATTATCCCTGCCAGGGGATACATTAACTTTCAATAGATGTACGGGAAATAAAAAGTACCAACCTCAGTGCCCCTTCACCCATCCAGATATCCCTGCACCTACCCTGCTTCCTCATTGGCTGAAAACACCCAGTTCAAACTGAAATCACTGCAATCTTTTCTCTCACTTAGCGAGAGATACTAGCTCCCAATACCAACTGCCTGACCACAGGGCACACATCCTCATCTGGGCTCATTTCTAAATGCATTTTTTTTATTTTTATTTTTCATTATCACACTATATCATAAGAGGTTACCCTGCTCTTCCTCCTCCAACCAGCCACCTGCTCCTTGTCATTGTAACAGGAAAACCATGCAGGCACCCCCCAGACAGAGAAGCATTCCCAAGTCTGCCTTACTTTTTGCAAGCAATCTAAATTGAGGAATTAATCAAAAATACCAAAGTAGGGTAACAAAAGAGAAGCCATCAGACTGATCGACTTCACGGAACTGGCTGCAGTCACTACAATTTTGAAATCTGCAGTGTGATACTCCTCACTGCAGCAAGCTAAGTAAAAACTCTGTTGCTTTCCTAAACTGCAGTCACAAGCAGCCTTGATGATTACTTTACCCCACAGCAGCTTCCCCTCGCTTAACGTCCGAGTCCCCGGTTGGCCAAACCCCCACCCTGCCTTCAGGAGTTGCTTTTTTTTGTACATTAAAAAAAAAGACAGCAGGCACACAAGAGCAATTACTCTGATCAGGTTCTTCACCAACAGGCACCTACTTAGCATCTGAGTTGCCAGTCGGCCAAACCTCCACTCTCCCTTCATGTGTGTCTTTTTTTTCTTTTTCTTTGCTTCTACATAAAAAAAGAAAATACAGGGCAGGCACACAGGAGCAGTTACTCCAGTCACCATCTTCTTCAGCAACTGCCGCAGCCTGGGATCTCCAGTTCCACTGGTACTTTCCTTGATTTCTGTACTGCAGATGGATGTCCATGTGTGGTACAGGAAATGAAGAAAGTACAGCTCCCTTCAGACACAGTAGCGCTACTGGAGATAGCACACTAAGCTAGCCTGAGCTGCCTCTTCCTTTAAAAATAAACAGAAGTTCAGTTTCGCAACCACGCTGAGTTGGGGGTTGGATGTTGGTTGCCATGATAACCACCTGGAAGGGTCACAGTTAAAAACATAGCAAACTAGTGCACATGGAGGAACTATTTGAATACAAGGTAAATAATAATACGTTAAAAAACTAAATGCTTATAATAATATTTTTTTCAAACATAAACAGAACAGATGCCCATTTTCTAAGCACAATAATACCCTCCAGCATGGGTGGCATTGGTAAATACCAGACCTTCCAGCGGCTATAAGGCCATTCAACTGTGGTGCCAGGCCTCATTACACCTATGGATGGTCTGGTATTTTCCAATACTGCCTACCCTGTCAGGTACTATTGATTACTTATTTATCGAAAATATTAGTTATGATGAGAAATAGTTTGAATCTTAGGATGGTAGATTGTAACTTGTATTAAATGTATACTGTGAATTAATTATTGTTTTTTGTATGTTCTTCTTGTCCTAGTTTGTTTTATGATTTGGAATTGTGTTATATTTATTGATGTATAATTACAGTGTATATGTGTTTTCCTTCATTATATATTGTTAACTTATAAGAGTAACTGGAAATTACACCTGGATCTCACTGTAAAGGAGCTTCAGCTCAGTGGAGATATCCTTATTCATTTTTTGTATGAATAAAAAATTTTTACTACTACTTACTTACTACTTATTAAATTCTTGTGATGTACTATTAATCATACTAAGAAGTATACATACATCCATGGTAGTGATCATCAAATTCTGGCTTCCCTGACATGACCCACATGTTGTACGTGATGTCGTACCAGTCTCAGTTCCTCCTGTGGATCTCACCGGCAGACTTATTTTTATAGAATGGCTGCCAGGTGAAATTACACTTCCTCTGACACTCATCTGGTGATCTTTCAATGCCTTTACTCCCCCAAGGCATGACCAACCTGTGAAAGAAAAGAGATAGAAATGTTTTTGCAATGTGTATACTGCGCCACTATATTTAGGGTTATGAAAGCACTTCTATGTTAAACTCAAGATTTTGCATATTAATACCTTTGGACCCGCTCAACGAATTTGCCTGAAATTTGTCATGCATGGTAGGGCATGGTAGATCTCTTGATTTGCCAAATTTCTTTTTGGTTGGACTGACGGTCTTTGCACACCAAAACGATGAAAAATGCACTTTTCACCAGTTTTGGAGGCAGTTTTTGGGATTTTGCCCATGGCCCTGTGTGACCATCGTGTGACATGCTGGTCTGTGAGATGGCTCATCTGAAAGAGCTTCGGTGGCCGAACATGCCACTTTTCATTTGGTGAAAAAATATTAAGGCAAAGTCAAGGGGAAAATTTATATGGTTGTTTTTCGAACGAAGAATGGGGTTTGGGCCATCTCGTCCCACCTGGCAGTCAAAGAATTTGCAGCCTCGCGGTCAAAGAATCTTTGTTCCCGATAATTCTTTGATCATGAGGTCCGCCATCTTATTTTTGAAATTCTGTCAGAAAAAATCAAATATCTTGGCTAAGAGGTCACTCCTGAAGTAAAACCTGCATGAATTTTACTCAGGGGGCTTCGATCTATTGACCCATGCCTCTGGTTTCACCTAAAATGGCCAAAAAATAGAATTATAATGTTTTAAATTCTTTAATCGCGACTCATTAATGATCTTTGATTACGAGCCTGCAAATTCTTTGATTGCGATCTTGCATTGCGAGGTAAAAATGCAATTTTCTCAGCTCAGGGGTGGTCTAGGAACACAAATGAGGGTGGGTTTTTCCTCAGGGGGCTTCGTTCTATAGAGATATGGCAGTGGTTTCATGTAATTCTGCCTAAAACTTGAGTTTCACCATTTTTTATTTTTTGATTGTGAGCCTGCAAATTCTTTGATCGCAAACCTGCAAATTCTTTGATCGTGAGATTCTTTGATCGCCATCTTTGATCACGAGGGAGGGACAAGATGGCCAGATTTTATAATGGAATAGATAGGCCAGTTTTCACAATCTTTAAGTTTAAATATCTCAGAAACGGTTTGGTCTTTTTACTTGAAATTTGGAGGGTGTTGACAGCATATCCTGTACATGTGAATTACAGTGTTTACATGTCAGAGAAAATATTTTTTGCAGAGATATTGTGTGACACAATTTACATTTTGTGGACAGTGTTTTGCATTGTGGTGGAGCCTTGAAATTGATAGGGTACCTAGCCTTAGTGTCATGGATGTACTTTTCAGTCATTGTGTCTGTAAAATGTCAACAGGTGTGGAATTCTGCAACTCCAATGAATGAAAATCTCAAACATTAACATGTTATATCTTGGCTACTGGTTGGGCTTTTACATTGAAATTTGGAGGGTGTTGATGGTAGAGACACGTTTACAAGTTGATTGGAGAGCAGGGCTCGAAGGGCCCATGCTCCCACCAACTTCCACAAATTCTTAATTTTCCATTCTTTCTCAAAAAGTAAGGACATTCTATACAAAAAAAACCTGTGTTAATGCATCATTTAGGGTTAAAATACAAAAAGTCAGGAAATTAAAAATCTTTAGGGTTGCCCTTCCCCCACCCCGTGGACCTGCCAATCATCCCAAGATTGACATATGATGGGGTGTGTTATTGGGGTTGTGAGGCCTAAATGTTGCCCCGTTCTTGTTCACTGTTGCTTCTCAATATGATTACACAAGGAATGGGGCAACATTTAGGCCTCATATCCCCAATGACACACCCCGTCATCTGTCAATCTTGGGATGATTGGAGGGTCCATGAGGGGGTAGGGGCAACCCTAAAGATTTTTCATTTCCTGACTTTTTGAGGTTTAACCCTAAATTATGCATTAACACAGTTTTTTGCATAGTAGTGCTACTAAAGTTAGGGTTGAGGAGCCATTTCTATGTTAAACCCCAAAACTTTGCACCTTAATAACTTTGCAACTGTTTGATGGATTTGCCTGAAATTTGGAATACATGATCAAGAGCCATAGGCCTTGGGATCTGCCAAGTTTTGTACTGGTTGGATATACGGCTGTGGCATTATTGAGCATGATCTGTGTGCACGATTACGCTTTTTCTGGAATTCTATGGTCGCGCCTACAGGTTGTGCGGTTTGTGTGACCAGCCCAAAATCTTCAGGAAACATGCGGCCAGGGTCCTTGATGTGCCTTTTGAAGATTTCGTGAAAAAAATATTAAACGGTTCAAAAGTTATTCAAAAAACAATTTCCCATTATAAGTCAATGGGAAAAGTTAACAAAAAGTTCAACAGTGTCGCAAATGCACTTTTTAGTGTCTCAAATGGCCCTGTTACTGTCGCAAATCCGCCATCTTGTTTTCAGTTAGTGATCAGAAAAATGCTTGGCATTTAAAATTGAGACCCTCCAGCAACCTAATTCTTTTTCTATTCACCTAGTAGGGCCCTGAGGATGCTAGCCATGTCTTTATTTTGGGGTAAAACACCCCAGAAATATGTTTTTCAAATTTCTGGAAAAAGTAGTGTCGCAAAGTAGTGTCGCACTCACGAAAGTGTCGCAAATTTTTGCGAAAGCTTTTGTAAATTGCAACACTACTTTACGACACTATGCCCAAAATAACAGTAATTCTTTGGCACTCCGCTGCAAAAGAACAGTTGGGAGTTTTGGGCTGAAATGTGGAGGAACGCAGATGACATCTCACAGATGTGCCTTTCAGTGTTGTTTGGAACAATATTACATGGCGGCAAAGTTACGGCACTCCAAAGTTGACGTTTTTTCCCATAGGATAACATTACGGGGCCCGACGCTTACAGAAATCCTTTGGATCCCTGCTGCAAAATAACGGTTTGGTCTTTTTTCCTGAAATTTGGAGGGAAGACAGCCAACAGCCCACAGATGTGCCTTTCAGTGGTTTGGTGAAAAAATATTACAGGGAGGCAAAGTTATGGCACTCCGAACTTCTCTTTTTCCCCATAGGATAACATTACGGCATTCACCGTGCCTTTCAGGGCCCGTATCTCGGAAACGGTGCGAGATACGGACTTTTCATCGGAAAATGCTTAGCCCCCTAATGGGGGCCTTTCGAAGTTGGATATAGCCCCCTAATGGGGCTAAGTACAAAATTAGCCAGGACAGTTGTAAATCATACGACTTTTAAATTTTTTCTCGTCATGACGGTTCCTGAGATATAACATATTTAGTATTCCAAGTTCTCATTTTCTGCTCCGATACTCATTATTATGCATACATTATTTGTACTCACTGTCTTTCTCTATGCAGGTTTTGGAGAAAAACCAGCCTGTGCTCATTACTGTTACTGTTGCCCTTTCGCTTGCGTTCCGTTCGTCCATTTCACTTACCGTTGGCGTCTGCACCACCATGTCGCGTTATCCTGCGTTTTCATTTCGCTTGCGTTTCTGTTATTTTGCCATTTCTGTCTACAGTACTGTTTATCTTTCTGTTTCACTTTATGTCACCATGCCCATTGACATTTCTGTTTGCAGGCACCATGTTACTATGTGACAACACATCACGTGGCAGACCATTCCGTCATACCGCCATAAGTTACCCTTTCTGTTCTCATTCGTGCTTGTGTTACCATGTGTGCCACTGTTAGCATTCTGTTTGCGTTGCTGTCCCTGTTAGTATGCCACAAGACATCATGTGGCGGAGTGTGGGGCCGGAGGCCGAGGCTCCGCCGCTGCGTCCCATTCACTATTTCTCGTTATCATTCTCCAAAAGAAGGGAAGTAGAGGCAAAAACTCTGTTTAATGCATTAGTTAGGGTAGTTCACAGCGACAAAAGTGAGAAATTCGCTGTTAGGGTTGAAAACCCCTTGGACCCCGCCCCACCCCAACCGGCATTGGGGTGTGCATTGGGATCGTGGGTCCTAACTCTCACCCATTCTCCTATACTTCTGCTGCTTTACTCATGTCATGGGGTGAGAGTTGGGGCTGGCGATTAGCACACCAATGCCGGTGAGGTGTGCGAAGTCAGGGGTTTTCAACAGCTGGCCTCCTCACTTGCTGTGAACAACAACAATGGGATAAACAAATTTTACCTCTATCTGTATGTACATATATGTACATATATATACATATACATATATACACACACACACACAATACAATTTGGGTTTGTACCACTGCAAAGGTGAGTGGTATTAATTTTTTATCCCAATTGCACAATTTTTTTTGTTTGTTTTTACTGGGGATATACTCTAGGTCTGTCATAATGCCATCTAGTTAAGAATATTAGTTTTGATACAATAAATGTTTATCACAATAACATTACTGTGAAAATGCTACGTGTTACACATACACAGTGTTTGTTTAATATAGTTCAACTGTTAGAAACATTTTTATGTGCAATCCAGAATACAGCATGCAAGAAACTTTTCTTGTGTCTATTCTAATCAGATTAACTCATACATCTACTATGGCAATATGTTAATATTTTCTTGTTCTTTGTCTGAGCATTACATGTTTAGCTATTGCAAAAAGAACAGTAATATCTTTAAACAATATACCACAAGAGGGTGTGGGTGATGCCAGGATTTTCCCAAGTGGTGTTGTTTTCTAATAAGATGCAGGCCGGGTGAGAAAATGAACCAGAAGTGGATAAATCCTGGTGTGACTCACACAGTCAAGTGGGATATTTGAATCATATAATGTCGCCCTTGCTTCTTCATGGTTTAGAAAAAGAACAGATGATTTTTTGGGGTGGCTGGCACATCTTCCTGTATGGCCATACTGCAATTCATGGTTCCATGCCATAATGACGTGCAGTGAACAGCGATTGCCATTACAGCAAGTGTTCACTGTTGAAAAATTAATTTAGGCAATGCACACTCTCATCGAGCATAAATACGGTGCCTGAGACTGACTAATTTTTATTTCATGCAGGGATGCTGTGTCACGCGCCACCCCCCACCAGAGGGCATCATCTCCTGCACTCCACCTACTAATAGATTCTCACCTCCAGGGTGGTGTATATTGGGTTGGGGGCTGAAAATCTTGAACAAAATAACAAACTGGTTGCTGGCAAAAAAAAAAACAAAAAAATGCTGTGCTGGACCCGAACCCTGCAACGTGCACCTCCCAAGTGATCACCCACCCCATCATGCTAGCGGTGCAGCTTGACAGCTGCCCGCCACACTCTATCCCACATACCTTCCCTCATTTCCCCCTCCACATGCATGTTTTTGCACTTACATCTGTTCACCATACATTGTGCACTCCACTATCCACTTGGTACCCTGTCAGGTAGCTCTGTACACAGGTACTGTGATTGAGTCACCCTTTTTGAAAACGCACAATCATGGTCGCCTTGTATACAGTATGCCATGGTTAATACATTGTGAATTGCGCAAGCCACTCAATCAGGAGACAGTCTTTCCAGAAACAATGTATATGTCTGTGTTTACTACTTTTTCTGCAGATATTATATAGCCATGTTTCTTTTTACCTTTGTCCAAGTTCTTGACAGGGTAAGGTTGGTTTCCTTCAACACAATGCCAGGATTGGCATGTCTTTCAACTGCCTGAACGAGGGCTAGCACATCACTGTCTTTCCCCAGCTTATGCATCATGGCCTTCTCTTTAAAAGTTTCTGGGTTTTCTGTGGAATAGATGAACAGAAAGATGACATGATCAATATTAGATCTTTAAATAGCAAATATTGCATATTCCATGATACAGTACTACCTACCCACACTTCACCTCACAGACACATACATAACAGCCCTCCTCCTCCCACCCAAATACAGACTTACAGACATCCACTATGATAAACTAATTAATAGGATGACAGTGCATGTCAGATTGATTGAATTATATGTGCAATAAATCTTATTACAAGAACTATGCACAGTAGATGACTGTTTCAACTTGTACAAATTCACAGTGTGACACTGTTATGCCATGCATACATCAACTTGTTCATTTAAGACTGACGCTAAGAGAGCAAGAAAGAAGTTCTCTGTTGTTATATTATAGGTTCAGCAGCAAGCTGATTCTCGGTACTATCATGTGTTATTTTATGCTCATGACATTACGCTTGCCCCCCCCAAAAAACTCCTGTGTAATCAATCTAGCCTAAGTAACAGATATTATAAAACTCTGTGACACTGCATGCCATTAATGCTGCACTGGTCCGAGACTCCCCAGACTAAACACATGTCCTTTTTACATGTAAGCACAATCATGCCAACAGACACATCATCCCATCAGATAAAAATAACATGTTTCACTTTGTATTGTGATTGCAGAACTTGTCTATTTTTTTACCAACTTGTGTGGCTCTTAAAAGAGATGTTTGGTTATCTTTCATAGTAGGCACTGCAGATATACAGAGGTACACATTCAGAGAAGTACTAGAATGCCATATCGGAGGTTCCCAATGAGAAAGTGTTGCCAGTGTTTGAGAGATTCACACCATCTTTTAGGTATAACCAATGTTTAAAATGACAAATTTGGAGGTGATGTATAGTGTGCATTCCCATAAAGTGAAGGAAACCAGATATTTTGATGTTTACCTTACAGCATGATCTTTCAAATCAAGGACAGTATTCCTCACCTCTGCAGATCACCCTCTTTGTAATATTTGAATACAGAATCTTACAAGCAGGTAACATCTCAATAAGAGGCTGAAAATCTGACTGAGCAACACCAATTAAATCTACTCTTCTTTTGTGGCCCAAATCATTACCTCTGAGGTGGATGAGGAGTATATCTGGTGCAGGGTGTGTCTCCAGTAGGTGGCACATTGTTGGCATGAGCGGTTCCCATCTCATGCTACCCTTGCTAAACCGCGACACATCACAATTTGGTAGCTGCAAGTTATTGCCAAAATAGCTTGCTCTACTAAATGCACTTGCCCTTCGGACAAGACTGCTCCCCACAATCCAAGCACTGACTCTGGAGCTTTCTGTCATTCTGAATATAAAGCAATATTCTGACACAGGCAGCAGTCTTAAAAAATGTGTGTCTCTCTCTCTGAACAGTCCTCAAGCAAATGACTAGTATTATCATAGGATTAAGCTGTGACAGTAAAACAAACTGCTATCTCATGTAGCAACATATAGTGTGTACACATATCATAGGTTGTCTGGTGCTTCAAATCGCCAATCCACTTAATACTTCTTGTTATGTCTACAGATTTGTTAGCTACTGGCCTTTTGTTTATTAAACTTTCTTTTTATTTTGGTGGGATGAGGCTGATCCTTGAGCAGGCACATGTTGTTGCATGCCAACATAGAACATTTCTATTGGTCACTGGCAATCTCTATTGAGGTAGACTGACCCTGTGTCACTCTCTTTTTGAACTGCCATTCTGAGTGGTAAGAACTCTTCTCACTTATGGCTATTTAAATGATGATTGAAATACATTGGAAGTCTGTAATTAAACATATTTGAGAGAAGGCAGTTTGTGACAACATATTTTTCAGTTATGATTAGTTTAATTGTTATTGTCATGTTATATTTACAGGAATAAAATTAGTAAAATTGCTAATTAACTAGGCTGTTAGGAGTGGTTCTCTTTAAAATTTAGTAGTTTGAAAATGCAGCATGATGCAGGTTTCTGAGACAGATCATTTAGGAGCATGAATAGTACAATATTTATTGCATATACAACTTTTGATTAATTTCATAAAATTAAAAAATATACTGAAGCAGTTTATGTTTCTGTTCAGTACTAATGTGGTTGAAGAGAAAAAAATAGCTAGGAGCAATTTTTGCATGGTGCTTTTCAAACTGATGTAGTTTAAAAAACGACACATGATACAAAGTTGTGAAATTGAGCACCTGTCAGAACACATAATCCAATTTTTATCTATTCTATTTTTATACCAATTCAACCATTTATCATATGTTTAAGCAATGCTGTTTTGTGTAATATAAATGAAAAATAAAAACCTGCACCACAGTACAACTATAAAACATGCCTAATTTAAACTGCTTTTTTAAGTTGAATGATAAATCACACAGAATTATGGCAAGCAGCATTTAAAAGCTCAGAAATTCTGATGTTGATATCTATAAGATTGGTGCTACTATATCAAGTGGAAAGTGTTCTGATGTAAAATTTTACTTACTATTTTACTGAGATAGTGCATGCTGCTGAACTGTAAAATCCAAGATGGCTGACTTCCTGTTGTTTCCTGTGATTCCATTGGTCTAGAAAACTCATTTCCTGTTGTCTTTTGAATCCTCATTTGCAAGCATGCAAAATACTTGACTATGACTTGTACGAATGGGGATCCCCTTTCACGAGCTGGCAAAATCCTTGACTGCGAGATTAACATGAGGAACGAGATTAGGACAACAATGATGTTATTAAAAATAAAATGCATGTTGTAAGTCAAAATAATTGTTTGAATATACGTCTGTGTAACTTTTGGGGCAGTATACGTCAATATTTAATATTATTTCCTACATTTTAGAAAATAATTTTTTTTAACGATCCTTGTTCATGAGCATGCAAATTCGTTGACCATGACTCATGCAGATGGGGATCCCCTTTCACGAGCCAACAAAATCCTTGACCGTGAGATTAACACGAGCAATGTGAGTAGGAAATCAATGATTTTATTAAAAATAAAATACATGTTTTAAGGCAAACTAATTGATTGAATATACTTTTTTGTAGCTTTTGGGGGCTCTATAAATCATTGTTTAATATTATTTCCTACATTTTAGAAAAACTAACTTTTTTTTGCTAATCCTCATTCGCAAGCATGCAAATTTGTTGATTGCAAGATTAACACAAGTAGGAAATCAATGATTTTACTAAAAATAAAATACATGCTTTAAGTCAGAAAAAAAGAATGAAAATACTTTTGTGTAACTTTTTGGGGCTGTATAATTCATTTTTTAATATTATTTTCTACATTTTAGAAAAGATAACATTTTTTATTGATCCTCGTTCATGAGCATGCAAATTTGTTGACCACAACTCAAACAAATAGGGATCCCCTTTCGTGAGCCGACAATGTCCTTAACCATGAGGTTAATGCGAGTAACGAGAATAGGAAGTCAATGATTTTAAAAATGAAATACATGTATTAAATTGTAGGAATTTTGTTCAAAATAAATTTGCATGACTTTTGAGGGTTTTACAAGTTATTATTTAATATTATTCTATACATTTTAGCAAAGAGACATTTTTTAATCTTCCTTCGTGAGCATGCAAATTCATCGACCATGACTCATATGTATGGGGATCCCCTTTCACAAGCTGACAAAATCCTTGCCCGCAAGATTAACGTGAGGAATGAGAATACAGATTTAATACTTTTTCATAGTAAAAATGTGTTTTTAATTGTTTTAATTTGTTGTATGAGTTTTTGAATGGCTTTTGGGGCTTTAACAATTTAGTGCTTAGTATCGTTACATTTTTGTGTTAATTTAAACAAACTGCTCAACCTTTGTCTGCGAACATGCTAAATCCTTCACCATCAGCGAGTCTCGGTTAAAGATCCTAGTGTGTGAGGATGCAATATCCTTGTCCATGACCACATTTTCAAAAATTGCATTTTACCATATGTTATCTTGTGTATTTACATGGAGATAGTAAATTTAAAGGTGAAAAATTAGTTTTCTATATATGGTGGCTGAATGGTATCAATGTTATTTTGAAAATGTAATTAAGACAGTGTTGATAAAAAAAGTGTTTTTGTGCTTATGCAAACAGAGGGTGCAATGTTGTTCATATTGTATTTGCTGCAATTTTAAAGAAGACACTTCCTTCTTCCCTGTCCCTTCCCAATAATAGGAACTGCTAAGACAAGGTATGGCGCTTAGTGTAGGCTAACTGGAGAACAGAGTTCACAGATTCTCCTTTGGTAGTACAGTACATCAGACTATCATATAGTTCTGTTGGTGGGTGGCTGCAATGGATTGCAGGGTAGCTTGTGGTGCCCACTGACATTTGTGAGCTGATTGTGGCAGGGAAGCAGGGTGTGGTGAGTGTGTATGACTGGGTGGGGAAATAGAGGGTGTTAGGATAACAGGTGATGTGGGGGAAGGGGCATGTTGGGTGTGTTGGAAATGTATGTATCTTGGGGTACAGATAGACAAGTGCTTTGTACAGGATGTTGCTGTTAATGGGTAGGCTCTGGAATATTTATGTGCATGTCTGTGCTGCTGCAGAGTGTGTCTTGAGTGCTGGGATCCAGATAGGAAGTCAGTTTACTTCAGGCATGGCGTTACCACTGCAGGGTATAGCATTCACAACGTGGCTTTGGGAGCTCTGGGAGTCAGCCTGTCAAGAATATGGAGCGTGTTTTGGGCATGCACATGACTAGCAAACAGGGTGTGAACATGTTTGTAGGTACATGCTGACTGCATGTGGTGTCTGAAGGCCATGGCTATCCCAGGGTGCACAGCACAGTCCACTGGACACCAGTCCATGAGATAAATGCTAATTGGTCCATAATGACATGTAAATTCCCTCATTGCACCTTGAATGTATGATGCCTCATTTACATGTTGCTGACTGTGAATTGAACATTGCATGTAGTGCATTGCACAATTCCCTTCTACGTTGCTTTCCCAGCCTGACTGGGGGTTTGTGCTGGCACATGTATTGGTGGGTGCAATTGTGTTATTAAAAGAGGATGTGCACCAGCATCTGATGTGAATACCACAGTGTGTGATTGACACACCTCATTTGTGATGGGGCATTCAATTTATAAAGAGCACAATTTGTTTGGGAATCTTATGCATGCACTTTACTACTAGGAAAAGACACAGATACAGTAAAGAAAATGTGTGACTCTATGAAAAAAAAGACAAAACATTTGTAGCACTGTGAGCTGCCATGCTGGTGTACTATATAGCAGTTGCTAAATATTCATTCAGTAATGTATTTCAAAGTGTTTAAACTGGATGGTGTGTTGTGTATTGATTTCTATATGTCAATTGTCATTTAATCTAACAATGTTTTTTTAATAGGTGTGACTTTGAAAAGCAAAGAGTTAAAGAGTTCAAGAAGTGTTAGAGAAATGACTGGTGTGCGTAAAGTGCAGTCACTCTAGAAGCAAAACAGGTATCTTGATTGCTCCATGTCATGCCATGATGAGAAAACTAGTATTTCTCATAAACACAAAACTGCTGAGTGTTCTTCATCTTTTGGTAGTTTCTAAAAAAATGCAGATGTGTGAAAAATATGTGCATCCTGGTAAACTGCCATTGAAGAATAAAAAGAAAAAGGCGGTCTCATGGAAAAGACCTGCACTACAGCCTCCTGAGACTATTTGTGCTAGGTCTGTTAGAGACACAAAGAATGGTGTTACTGACAGTTGTGGTGTTAAAAATCACAGCAGAGCTCAATTCTTCAAAAAAATGGTACATACTGCTAGGATTGACCGAATCATCTCAATAGTTGTCAGGCGTAAAGGAAAGAAAGTAAAAAACAAACTGCCTCTGATGAAACTGCATTTGAGAGCAAGATGATTTGTGAATATGGCCATGTATATACATTCACAATTGTGAGCTGTCATCATGACAGCCATTGATAAACTGAGTACCAAAATTGAAGATATGAGAAGACTAATTGCATTTGAACACTTAAAGAGAGACAGTCTTTGTTCAGTGTTTGAAGGGAAGTGCATGCATTCTGAGCATTCCGAAGCATATTTTTGGGAGGAAACATACAATGTTCACAATAGTAATGTTACTTTGACATTGGATGTATGTGGCAAAGTTCAAAATGTTTTACTTCTGTCAAATGATGATAATATCATAGATGACAAAAATGACACTTGTGAAAATATTGCACAATGAAATTCACGTGCTAAGAAATGGCCTTCTGGTGACATGTGCAATATCCAAGAAGAATCATTCCCTGTGATTGAAAAGTTCCTTTTGATGTTCTTAGACACAAAAAGATGTGTAAGACACAAACTGTTTGCCAGTATTGACAAGTGCGATATTAGACCTTTTAGTGGTCTGATGGGACATTCACTTGCTTGTTTGCGGACTGGAGCATGTGAGAGTATATTCCATCAGTTTTGCATGATTGCTGTGCACAACCCTGGCACACAGAGATTTGTGCAGCAGCTGTATCGTATAAGATCTGCCAAGAAAGACTTCACGTGTTTTGATTCTTTGTTAAATGATGGAGATGTTGATGGTATCACTTGACTTTATTAAAGAATTACAACATAAAAATAAATTGAGGAAAACTATTGATACTGATGGTGGCATAAATGTGATACAAACTGGCACAGTGCAAGCTCTCTCAGCCCCTGATTGGGCAAACATATGAGCTGCTGTAGCTGCCTGAGCCAGCCTCCCACACCACCACTGCTTGCCACCAAGGAACTCTCCTCTTGCTGGTAAGCTCCCAGTCTGAACTGGGAAGTGCTGAAATGCTCCCATTGGCCACAGCCTGTTGCTTCCATCTCCTATCAGACTGTTGTGCTCCATGCGGCCACTGATTGGCCCTGCAATCTTGAATGATTCAAATTGTTCTACTGGGTTCTGTGCCCATAGACTTCAATGGGTTTGAGAAGAAATTTTTGGCTAAATTGCTAGACAGCTTGCTTATTTTTTTGTTAAAATCTCAATTAATGTGTAGACCAGCCTTGATGTTTTTAGCACTCGACTTCTAAAAACTTTGTGTCTCAGCAGAAAATCTGGGCTAAATTGCTAGACTGCTTGCTATTTTTTTGTCAAAGTCAAAATTAATTGTGTAGACCTGTCTAAATGTTTTAGCATTAAACTATAAAGTGCAGTTAGGAAACTGTTGTAATTTAGAGCTGTGAAGTGATTCCTGCCCCTCTGCATTCACTCTTTCTCTCTACCCTCCCCCTACTGCTAAACCCTGCTTCTCTCTTCTTCTCCCCCTGTGAATTTCATATTCTACTAAATCGCCCCTTTGTTCTCCCTCTGGCACCAGTTCAAGCTTATTTCTCTTGTCTGTGGCTGCCTCCCCCCTACCCCTCTGCCTAATTCCCCTCTGTCTCTCCACTGACCATGCCTCTGATTTACTGTCCAGCATTACCCTTTGTTATTACTGTGACTCATAATCTGTTGCTCTGTTCCTTCCCTTAGATCTCTCAGCCCCTGATCGGGCAAACATTTGAGTGCCCAGGGCTACCTGGGCCAGCCGCCCACGCCACCACTGCTCACTGCCAAGGAACCCTCCTCTTGCTGGTAAGCTTCCAGGCTGAACTGGGAAGTGCTGAAAGGCTCCCATTGGCCGCTGCCTGTTGCTTCCATCTCCTATTGGACTGTTGTGCTCTGCATGGCCACTGATTGGCCCTACAATCTTGACTGATTCAAACTCTTCTGCTGGGCTTTGTGCCCATAGACTTCTGTGGATTTTGGAAGAAACTTTTTGCCCGCCCCCCTCCTCCACCTCCCACCTTAATTAAATAGGCCTTAGCTCTGCCCACTTCTGCCTAGGGACCCGCCCTTTAATTTCCTATTGGATACTCTCTCTTCTGTACCTCCTCTCTTTACCACCACTCTCCCTCCTCCCTGCTCCTCCACTCCCTCTACTAATCAACTCTGTCCCCTCATTGCCCCTGCCTCCTTTCTGTGCCTGACACCCTCCTCATATCTCCTACTGCACCCATCACATCCCTCCCATTTCACCTCCATTCCTGACTGGTTATCTCCCCCTCCCTCAGACCTTCCTCGCCCTCTACTACCCTTACCTCTCTATCCACTATGGCCCTCCTCTCTCTGCCCCTCTATCTGGTTATTGTCTCTTCCCTGTTTTCCATGGCATTCCTGCCTGGAGCCTGCCATCCCAATCTCCCACTGTGCTTCCAGCTGGACAACATCTATCGGCACTCAGGGACTATACCCACTGGGCTACGCCCTCCATATATAATCACCAACAGGACAGGCTTGCACTGCTCCTGGAATCAAGATGGGATGATTTACGTTCGCCTGTTCCCACTCTCACTTCTGGTCTACATCACCACTTACTGGGATCATCGTTTACAGAGTAGCTTTCTCTCCAATAAGAAATGGTCGAATAAAATCTCCCTCAAACAGTTACACTGGTGCACCCTGAAACTCTTGCTTCTACTACTACTTCTGTCTGGCAATATTGACCCTAACGCTGTTCCCACAATCCAAAGCTCTGACCTCTGGCAGAGTCACTCTGGGGGACTCACCTTTTGCAATGATTAACATCTGTAGCCTTCTATCCAAACTTGATGCCCTGCAACTATTTGCACACCAACACAGCCCTGATGTTCTTGTGATTGTCGAAACCTGGCTCACTGCAAAAATACCCGACAGTGCAATTATAGTACCAGGATATAACATATTCAGAATAGACAGGACCACTGAAAAAGGTGGTGGATGTGCTGTTTACCTCAAAGACTCTCTCCTGGGGCACTGCGTTCAACTCCCCCACCTCAGTCTGTACCACCCAGATACTATCCATCAGAATTCTACTTGGGGCTCGCAACAAGGCACTGACTACTGCTGTTGTCTACATCCTTCCCAAGGATCAAGGAAAAGGTCTCAACTCCATCCTTGACCTTGTCCTTTCCCAACCACTGGGCACTAAGATAATCCTAATCGGTGATTTTAACATAAATTGGCTTGGATTAGATGTGGGTGGCTACAAGGATGCAATCTCAGCTGCCAACATCACCCAGCTGGACGTCTCCCCCACTAGGCTCAACTATAAGACTGGGACAAGCACTCTTCTAGACTGGATACTGACCAGTCACCCATCCCACATCTCAAAAGTCTCTGTTCTCCCAGATACGCTAAGTGACCACTCCCCAGTCACCTGTGAATGGTATAACAAATTCAGCCCGTCACCACCCAAACTAATAAACAACAGAATCCTTCCATGTAGTCAATTGAAGCACCTCAAATCACACCTTAGACAACAAGACTGGTCACCTATCTTCCATGCATCAGATGTCAGCTCTGCGCTTGACTTCTTCATCAGCTCCTTCACTGCTGCCTGTGACGTTTACACCCCCTTCAAAAAGAGGAAAGTAAAAGGCTTTAGCAATCCATGGCTCACTGCTGATCTCCTTACATTGCTGAATGCTAGGGACCACCTCTGATTTCAGACTTGGGTCACTGGTAAGCAAGTAAGCAAGTAGATATACAAAACTACAAACGTGCCCGAAATAACTGCACCAAAGAAATACACCTGAAGAAAAGTAACTATTACAAAGATGCCCTCACAAACATCTGGGGAAAGGGAAAATCTTTCTGGAATAACCTCAAGGAAGTTAAAGGCAAACTGCACAAAACATCACCTTCAATGTTGGATGTGGATGGGACTATAACTCTTGACCCTTCCACTATAGCTAACACATTTAATAACGCGTTCACTGACCTCAGTAGTGTTCTTCCTCCAGACTTCTTCGATGAAGACCTCCCTTCTGCATCCTCCACCACCCCCCCTTTTACAAATCACCCACCTTTTTACTTCAGAGCAGTCAGGACACATGAAGTCCATAGATATATCTGTAAAGCAATTGCTGGATCTAGAATAAGTGTTGATTCACTCAACCTCAAACTGCTGTCCCTTACTCTAGATGAAGTGCTATCTCCTCTAACCTGGATTTTCAACCTCTTCCTCACCCATGGCCAGTTCCCCAACAGATGGAAATTGGCCACCATGACACCAGTCCACAAGAGTGGGGACAAGGCCCTTCATAGAAATTATAGGCCTATATCCATACTACCCACCTCTTTAAGGCCCTTGAATGTCTGGTATCTGACCAGCTAATGGAATATCTAGACAAGTACAACATCCTTTGTAAACAACAACACAGCTTCAGAAAAGGCCACAGCACCACATCTGCCCTCCTTGAATTCACAGAAGCAATTCACAACTCCCTGGACAATAATTACCTCACTGGTTTGGTCTTCATAGACCTGACCAAGGCTTTTTACACCATCCATCATCAAATACTCCTCGCAGAACTGCTAAAAGCTGGGCTCTCTCCTGAGTCTACAAC
Organism: Neoceratodus forsteri; assembly: GCA_016271365.2. NCBI lineage: Eukaryota > Metazoa > Chordata > Ceratodontiformes > Ceratodontidae > Neoceratodus > Neoceratodus forsteri. The sequence goes on along the minus strand of CM028129.1, from coordinate 1,393,193,563 downwards.
TTGGTTTAAGAGCTACCTGGAAAACTGTTCCCAAAGAGCTGATGTCCTCTCAGATGCTAGACCCGTATGCTCAGGAGTCCCCAAGGGATCCATTCTCAGGCCACTCCTCTTCAGCCTGCTCTTGAACAATCTTCCACAATCCTGTCTGGAACAAATCCTTAGAAACATAGAAACATAGACTTTGACGGCAGATAAGGACCGCTAGGCCCATCTAGTCTGCCCATTTCCCTACCTACAGGATAGGCCGCAGATCCTAGTTAACCAACAGCCTATATCTTCCTGTCCCCCACAAGAATTGCCTTATGTCTGTCCCATGCATTCTTGAATTCTCCCACAGTTTTAGACCCCACAACTTCCTCAGGAAGGCTGTTCCATGCATCCACCACCCTCTCTGTGAAATAATACTTCCACATTGCCCTGAACCGCCCTCCTGCTATCTTTAAATTGTTCCCCTTGTTCTTGCAAGTCTCTTTTCTGAAAGATGCTACCCTCTTGGACTTTGTTGATTCCCTTGAGGTACTTGCGAAGTTTCTATCATGTCCCTCCTCCTTCTTTCCTCAGGGTATACATATTAAGCTCCTTTAGTCTCTCTCTCATATGGCCTCTTTTGCAGACCCTGCACCATCTTAGTTGCCCTCCTCTGGACTGCCTCTATCCTGTCTATGTCCTTACGGAGATGGGGTCTCCAGAACTGGACACAGTATTCCAGATGGGGTCTCACCAACTGTCTGTACAGAGGGATAACAACTTCCTGTTTTCTGCTGCTGATGCCGCTCCCTATACATCCCAGTATACCCCCGGCCCTCCCTACTGCCTTCTGACATTGCTTGCTAACCTTAAGGTCATCTGATATGATTACCCCCAGGTCCCTTTCCTGTTTTGTTGTTGTTACTACCTCCCCACCCATTGTGTATTCTTCCCTGGGTTCTTGTTTCCCAGGTGCATTATTTGCACTTTTGCATTGAATCCTAGCTGCCATACGTCTGACCATTCCTCCAACCTTGCCAAGTCCGTTTTCATCCTTTCCACCTCCTTTTGTATCAACCCTGTTGCAGATCTTTGTGTCATCTGCAAAAGGCATCTTTTCCTTCCAGTCCCTCTGCAATGTCACTGATGAAGACATTAAAGGACTGGACCCAATACTGAACCCTGCGGTACCCCACTAGTAACCGCCCTTTCTTCAGAGTGGACTCCATTTACAATTACCTTCTGTGTTCTGTTGTCCAGCCAATGTTTTACCCAGGCTACCACCCTGGGACCCACTCCCAGGCAGGTTAATTTGACTAATAATCTTTTGTGTGATACTGTGTCAAATGCCTTGCTAAAGTCTAGGTAGGCCATGTCCACAGCCCCTCCCTGGTCTACTACTTTGGTCACCCAGTCAAAGAAATCTATTAGATTCATCTGACATGACCTTCCCACTGTGAACCCATGCTGCCTTGGATCCTGTGCTCCACTGACCTCTAGGTACTCAACTATTCTTTCCTTCAGAGTGACTCCATCACTTTCCCTACCACAGAGGTCAGACTGACAGGTCTGTAGTTTCCTGCCTCTGTCTTGGTCCCACTTTTGTGAGAGGGAATCGCATCCGCCTTCCTCCAGTCCTCGGTACCACACCATCCTCCCATGATTTATTAAAAAGAGTAGCCAGTGGTTTCCACTAGTTCCTTCCTTAATTCTTTTAGAATTCTGGGGTGAATTCCATCAGGACCCATTGCTTTGTCCACCTTCAGTTTTAGGAGTTCTTGCAGAACCCTTTCTTCTGTGAAAGGACTGGGATCGACCCCCCTATCAAGAGTGCTTCTGTTAATTGTATTAGGCACTTCCCCCTCCTCTTTTGTGAATACTGAGCAGAAATATTCGTTCAGTATTCCTGCTTTTTCACTGTCCCCCTCTGCCCACCCACCGTTCATTCTATTCAGCCTCACTATCCCTCCCTCCCTCCCTTTGTCTTTCTCGCTCGCTGATGTACCTATAGAGGTTTTATCCCCTTCTTAACTGAGTTGGCTATCTTTTTCCTCAGTTTGGGCCTTTGCTATTCTGACTTCCTCCTGCTTCTTTCTGCCTTAACTGGTACAGCTCTCTGTCCTGCTCCTTCTGTGTTTCCTTATACTTCCAGAATGCTATCTTTTCTTCCTGACTTACTATAGCCACCTCTCTTGAGAACCATAGTGGCTTTTTCTTTCATTTGATTTGTTTATTTGCTTCACACAAAGGCTTGTTGCCTCTGTGATGGCAGTTTTGATAATTCCCCATTGTTGCTCCACACCCTCCTTCTAGCCTGTTTGCTAGTGCTTTTCTGAGGCACTCTCCCATCTTGCCAAAGTCAGCCCTCCTAAGGTCCAGTACCCTCACTTTTGTATGGCTTGATTCTGTAGCTGAGTTTAACGTGAACCACACTGTTTGATGGTCACTTGTCCCCAGATGGCAACCCACTTCTAGATCTGAAATCCTCTCACTGCCCCGTTTGAGATGCGAGGTCTAAGATTGCTCCCTCACGAGTGGGTTCGAAACTAGCTGTCTAATGCCTGCCACCTTAGTAGGGCGTCAGAATAGCCCTGCTCTTGGATGTGGCTGCAGCAAATGTGCTCCAGTTAACATCTGGCATATTCAGGTCTCCCATCAACAGTATCTCCCTTTCTCTGCCATTCTAAGAATGCCTTCCATCATATCCTTGTCCATTCCTTCCCCCTGACATGGGGGTCTGTACACAACCCCTGTGCAGATTGTGGTGCCCTTTCCAGTCTCCAAGGTGACCCACAGTGCCTCCTCTCCTCCCTGTTTACTCTTTTGTTCAGTTGCTTTTATCCCTTTCTTTACATAGAGAGCTACTCCTCCTCCTCCTCTTCTATCCTGCCTGTCTCTCCTGTAGGTTATGTACCCTGGTATGTTAACATCCCAGTCATGGTTCTCTGTGTACCATGTTTCTGTGACTGCTACGATATCCAGGCATCCCTCTTCCATTAAGGCCACCAGCTCAGGGAGCTTGTTGCCCAGACTACAGGCATTGGTACTCATTACCTCCATTTCCTGATGGCCTTACCCCTTTGCCCCATCCCTGTCCTTCTTGCCTTTGTCACTTTCTCCATTTACCACTGCCCTTCTCCTATCGACACCTCCATGTTGGTGTTTGCTGCACCTACCATGATTGTTTGGGGGTCTAGGATTTTCCTGCTCCTTTCAGTGCCTCCCCTTGGCTGGTTAAAAGCTTGCCAATGAAGCATTTAAACCTATAACCTAGGATCCTGGTTCCCTCCTGGACAGATGCAGCCCATCATGCCAGTATAGGCTTGCATCACTCCAGGTGGACCCCAGTCCCCAATGAAGCCAAATCCTGAGCTCCACACCAGTTTTCAACCACTGATTGAATCCCATGGTGCAGAACACCCTAGCCTCTCCTATGCCATAGATGGGTAGCACCTCCGAGAAGGTTACCGTGCGTGTCTTGACTAAGGCCCTCCCCAATTCACAAACTCTTCCTGCACTTCTCTAATCCCTTTCTTAGCCAGGTCATTTGTCCCTAGGTGGACAATGACATCCAGCTCCTCTCCTGTGAAGCTGCTCCGGCAATCCTGAGGATTCGCTCCCTGTCCCTCCAAGCCATGGCGCCAGGCAGGCACCTTACCTCCCTCTCCCCTTCCTTGCCCAGTTCTACCTTCCTAACAATGGAGTCCCCCACCAGGAGTTGTTTCCTTCTCCTGCAGGGTCCCCTGCCACCCTCCTGTGGGTCTCCTTTGTGGAGGTTCCCAGCATCCTCCTTGGTCTCCACTGTGGGTGCCTCCATAGAGGAACCACACTTTGCCAGAATGGCATAGGAATTGTGGAGAGGTACAACTGGAGGATGTGCCTCTGTTCCACCACCCTCACCCTCCTGGGCCCTGTGGTCCAACCGCTCCTCTTTCTTGGCAACCTCTGGGGGCAGCGGCAGTGGCACTGGTGGTCCCTGGATGGAAGGAGGTCCCACAAATCCTGGCCAACTCAGTCTGGAGATGAGCAACCTCCTCCCTCAGCCCAGAGAGGTGCCTGCAGATGGGACAACACCGCATCCTCAGAACATCTCCCGGAAGACTGCTGCTCCACAGCCACTGCACTCCACCACTCCAATCATGTCTTATTTCTGGCCCCTTAACTGTTTGCAATCCTTACTCTTTCCTCTGTTTTTCTCTCTCTCCTTACTTTCTGCCTGTGTTCCCTTTAAGCTCCTGATTGTCCTGTTCTGAGACAAGAATATCCTATATTTCTCAGTAGACCACTTACTTGTTCAGGGCAGACCTCCAGCAGCTAGAGGGGCAGGGCTTACTCTTGCCTTCTAGGATGGTGGGTCCTTGGTGTTCTGTGATCACTCACTTCCTGCCCCTAAACAGGAAGTTCCTGTTGTCAGTCAAATCCTGTGCCTATAAAAATAGAACTAGCTTTGGGTGGGGGAAGGAGGCAATATAGTCCAGTGAGAAGTTCAGTCACACAGCAGTCCTTTCTTCTGGTGTTTTCTGCCAAGCTATTAGCAGAATCTTTCTAAGGCAGTCTTTAAATGTAGCTTCCTTCTAGCCTAAACCCTCCCCCTACTTACCAGATCTTTCTACAAGTAATTTAAACCTCACAGCAGTTAAGTCCTTTCAGTCACCTGAGATTTACACCTAGATGACTTTTCAGTTACCCATTCAGTTCAGTTAACCCAAACACACACTTTTTTTTTTGTTTTGTATGTTAGTTTTTTTACACTAAATTAAAGGTCCAAATACAAAAGTTCTTCTACTTTAGTCCCAGCAGAGAAGTTCAGTCACACAGCAGTCCTTTCTCCTGGTGTTTTCTGCCTTCTCTATGTTGATGATGCTGTCATTCACACCACCCAACAGGACCCCCACCTACTCCAAAACAAGCTTCAGAAGGGTTTCACCTCCATTGAAACATGGTTTAGCAGTCGAAAGCTGGTTCTCAGCTATAAGAAAACCAAGTCAATGCTTTTCTGTGGCTCCCACAACAAACATAGGCTTCACCCCCTTAATATTATAAACTGCCTTGGTGCTGTCCTCGAAGAGGTTCACTCCTTTAAATATCTGGGAATCACCATAGACAGCAACCTATCCTATAGCATCCACATAGATAGCATCGCCAAAGTTGCAAACACATGCATTGGTCTCCTCTACAGGTACAGGCAGTGCCTTACCTCAGATGCCTTAAGGACTGCAGTACAGAGCTTGGTGGTCCCTCTAATCAACTGTGGTCTGATTATTTATGGCTCTGCAACTGACACAGCCCTCAGGCACTTATCCTTGGCCCTAAACAAAGCCTGCTGACTCATCACAGGATCCCACCACCTCACCCATATGTGTGACCTCTATGCCCAAACAAGGTGGCTCCAGTTATCAAACTGTATCAAGTACCAAACTTGTCTAATGGCTAAGAAAATTATGCTACATCTTGCTACCCCCTGAGTTCAAACTCTTCTCCATACAGCATGCAACCCCTGCCTCACCAGGGCTTCAGAAAATCAAACGCTGCACATACCTCAGTGTTGCACCACACAGGGCCAAAGATCCTTTGTGTACTGAGCTCTTAGCTGGATTAATGGACTCAACAAAGACATCTCCTCTCTACAAAAGCTAGGCCCATTCAAAGCCAACCTTTGCCTCCGCATAGCTGCCTCTAGCTCCTGCAACTGTCCCTTACAATCTGATCTCCCACCTTACACTTCTACTCCTACCCCCTCTCTCCCTCATCCTACAACCTACCCTCCCCTCCTGTTTTTTCCCCCACACCTAGTATGTTTTTGAGGCCTGACAAATGCCTATGGCTGCACCAATCTTTTTGTGTCCATTCCAAGCCAGACCTACCTCTGGCTACCCTGCCCCACCCGGTACCCACTTTCCCTAAATGTAATGTATTTCAGCTGCTTAAAAATGTCTTTATATCATTTTTGCATTGTTATTCAACTCTATGTAATGTTTGTATTGAACTTCAATTGACGTGGAACCTTTGTAAAAGAGCCTTGGCTCAAAGGTACTTGTAATCCTAGACTCTAAATCAATAAATAAATAAAACGAGTCACAGTTGCTAAGAAACATTGAAACATAGAAGTTGATGGCAGATAAGGACCACAAGGCCTATCCAGTCTGCCCATTTCTTTTTCTACCTTATGAATGTGCCATCGGCCTTTGCTCTGTCAATGGCCTATCTATTCATACTCATCTGTATTGCTTCCTTATGCTTATCCCATGCCTGTTTGAAGCCCTGCACTGTAGTCATAGCCACCACTTCCTGAGGTAGGCCATTCCATGTATCCACCACCCTTTCTGTGAAAAAGAACTTCCTCACATTACCCCTTAATCGGCCTCCCTCTAATCTCATGCTGTGTCCTCTTGTCCTGCTATTTATCTTGTATTGAAACATATTAGACTCTTTCACATTGGTAATGCCCTGAAGGTGTTTGAATGCTTCGATCATATCACCTCTCTCCCTCCTTTGCTCTAGGGTATATATATTAAGCTCTATTAATCTGTTTTTAACATGTTTTTTGATGCAGTCCCTGCACCATTCTGGTTGTCCTTCTCTGGACTGCCTCAATTTGGTTAATGTCCTTGTGAAGGTGTGGCCTCCAGTACTGCACACAGTACTCCAGATGGGGCCTAATCAGTGTCTTGTAAAGAGGAATTATTACCTCCCACTTCTGACTTATGATACCCCTACTAATACACCCCAACATCCCCCTAATCTTACCTACTGCTTTAGTGATCTGATTGGATGATTTCAGGTCATTAGTGATGATGATACCCAAGTCTTTTTCTTCCCTTGTGACTGCCAGCAACTCCTCTCCCAGCCTATAGGTGGCTTCAGGCTTTCTCTTCCATATGTGCATGATCTTGTACTTCTTTGCATTAAAACCCAGTTGCCACTCTTCTGACCATTTTGCTAGTTTATCCAGATCTCTTCTCATTCTGACCACTCCATTTGGATCATCTACTCTGTTGCAGGTCTTGGTATCATCTACAAACAGACAAACCTTACCCTCCAGTCCATCTGCAATGTTACTGATGAAGATATTGAAGAGGACTGGCCCCAGAACTGATCCCTGAGGTACCCTACTTGTGACCTGCATCTCTTCTGACTGTATACTGTTTACCACCACTCTCTGTTTTCTGCCTGTCAACCAGTTTGCCACCCAGTTGACCAACTTCTGACCAACCCCGAGCCTACCCGGCTTATTAATCAATCTATGGAACTGAGATTACTACATTTGAAATCAGCAAAACTCAGAAATTTGACATTGTCTGTGTCTCCTGTGAACAACTGTTTTACAAAGAACAGTCCATTACTGTGGACCCGTATAATATTACATGGTGGAATGAGATGTGGGGGTGTCTGGTTGCATATTTGCTTCTGAAGACAGACTTTACTTTACAGGGTACAGTGTCACTATGCACATACTGTTATCGTCAGATCAAGTGTGACACTTTGCCTCTTTGATCTGTACTAAATGGCATGGAAGTACAGAAGACCCCTGTAGAGATTGCTGGTTTGAATTTGTTTGAGAGAATTTTAATTCAGACAATGAAGTGATTTCAAACCATTCTGAGACTGAACATCAAAATTAATGATTTGCTGAAAAAAGAGCTCATTGGGTCATTAAAGGACTTTATTATGTATCTGCCTCTACCACTGCAAGAGAATGTACACACCATCTCTAGAGAGAATAGTGTTGTCATTCTGGTAAATGGTGTTCCAACTAAAACCAAAACAGTATGGCATGAGATTGTGAATGTGAAAAGGTCAAGCATGCTTTGCAGTACCTCAAGCAACATAATCCTTTCTATCTGGACATCGACATAGGCACATTTGCTGATCTTTATATGCAAGCTGATATGCCTGAATGTTCAAAGGCCATGATTGAAAAAGTAGAGGCTGCCACAAATGAAAATGCATATGAACAATACACTATCCACCTTTTGCATGGGAAGGACCCAGTTGTGGATAATATAGATTTGTACCAGATGAAACAGGTAGAGGGTAATCCTGTCAGGATCTGGAAGAGTACACTCAAAGCACGTCGCTTTCCAGATCTGTTTCCACATTGTACAGGTGGCTGCCTGGATAACTGTGGTGTGCAGGTTCCAGGAGCTGATTACAGAGCTTCAAAACTTCTGCATTCAGATGGAAAGTTCCACAGAAACATATCAAATCTCTTTCATCATCTGTGAGAGAGTGAACTTAGCATTTTGACTGCAAGCATTGCACCACACATTGTGACTCAGTACAGCATTTACCAATATGACAGCTGCACAGTTGATCCAGAAATTGGAGAAGAAAGATGAAATACTACAAGCTAGTCTTTTTTCAGTTCTGTCCAACATGCATGGTACTAAAGAATATTGGTACAGATGGCACTCTGAGGTGATGTGCATGTAAAGAGAGTTTGGCCAAGCAACATGGTTCATCACACTCAGTTGTGCAGAATACTACTGGAATGACTTGTTTGACCTTCATAGATGGGCTGACTCAGATGTGGATGGCTTACAGAGTATGACTCTTGGTGAGATGTGTTCACTGGATCCATTCTCAGTGTCACAATACTTTCAGCATCGTTTCCAGGCATCCTTACAATTCATTCTGTCCAAAACTAATCCACCTCTTGGTATTGTTGAAAGCTATTTTTGGTGGATGGAATACCAAGCACATGGAGCACTCCCACATACACATGTTGCTGTGGATAAAAGATGCTCCACGAATTGGTGACAGTGATGAAGCTAATATTCTAAGATTCATTATGAGGTATGTAACATGCTAGATTCCTAACAAGTGCAACAGCCCAATGCTCTGGAAGTTGGTACAGAAATTTCAGCGATACTTACACGGCAAATACTGTCACAGAAAGGTGAAAAACATGAAACTGGTACACAAGGTGCCAGTTTGGATTCCCAAGATGACTCTGTATGAGTACATGTCTGAATGATGTTTTCTCTGGTATGCAGCATCATCTGAAGGTTAAATCCATAAAACGGGTGTATGAGCTGCCTCATAGGGAGTCAGAAGTATACCTCAATGACTACAGCCCTCCTCTGTTGTTGATGTGGCAGGCCAACATTAATGTGCAGTATGTTGCTAACATTTTAATGGCTCTGGTGAGATACATAATTTCATATATCACTACGCATGAGCAAACCTGCTTACAAGAACTCTGGGAAGACTTGCCTAACTGCAACAGGTCTAGCTCTTCTAGGCTGTGGTCACTTGGATTGAGAACTCCATCACACCATGAGTGTGGAGCATATGAGGCTAGTGATTGTCTTACAGATACCTGTCTGTATGGCAAGTCTGAGCCCATTCACTATTTGAATGTTAACTTTAAAGAGAAGAGACATCATGTCCTCAAAAGTCATGAAGAGATTGAAGACCTTGCTGCAACCAGACCAACATCTACAAATATACTGAAGAGCAACTTAATTGATAACTACTATCCATGGTGCCATAGTGCAATGATTATTTGTGTTTGTTTGAGGTTGCTCAGTGGTATGACTACAAATGGGCTGTCCCTTCTGACCCTGAGAATAACACATACAAGGTGTCAGGCCTAGATGGCTTTCTGGTAAAAAGGCATAAACCGTGGTTGATTGACCACTGTAAATTGAGCTTGACAACAACAGAAAGTAAAGAGCACTCTACTTTTTTGCTCTTCTATTTCTGTTTATGTCTTGGAGAGATGAGAGAGGTTTGAAAGGTGTATATGACACTTTTGAAGAGCAGCTCAATTTGAGCTATGATTCTTTCAAAACTGAACTGCCAACTGCATATATAAAGAGATTGGACCTTGAGAAAGAATAACTTGAGAAAGCAAGGCAACAACTGGAAGATGATACTCCAGGTCATGGTTGATCCTGAGGGTGAAGGAGCACTTGGTGATCCATTTCCTGCAAATGACCCAGCTGTGTTGATATCAGAGATAGAAAGTGCTATGCAACAAAGTATGCACTTCACTGATAAATCGGTCAATGCTGTTGATGAATTGAATGCTTATCAACAAGTGTCTATGCTGCAGCGATGCGTGCTGTTGAACATGGTGTGAGACACCGTAAAAACTAATATTTCTGTGACAAACATATGCCAGTTAGGATGTTTGCGAGTGGTGCTGCTGGTACTGGCAAAAGCTTTGTAATTGAAGCAATAAGTGCAGGTGTATGTAGACTTACTGACACATCAACATCTGTGATAGTATCTGCTTCAACTAACATAGCAGCTTACAAGATAGGTTGTGTCACTTTCCATAGGCTGTTTATGCTGCCAGTTGAGCATGGCAAAGCTGAAGTACAGAAAGTTGTCTTTCAAAGTTGCAAGTGAGCTGAGGTCCATGTTTGACAAAATGGAGTCACTGATCATTGATGAAATCAGCATGGTTTCCAACATTCTTCTTATATACATTCACCTACGGGAAGTGTGTCTACAGGAGGTAGTTGGCGGTGATGATCATGTGCCATTTGATGGTAAAAACATTGTTGTCTTTGAAGATTTTCTCCTACTGGCTCCTGTCAATGGCCAACATGTCCTCTCTACTCTTTTAGTGGAGGAAGCTAGGAAAACCATTGGGTCAATAGGCAGAGTTAATCTCTGGGAGTTCTTCTCTTATGTTGAACTCTTCCAGAATATGAGAGAGATGACATGTCTTATACAGCATTACTTTGATGAAGCTTGGATTGGTGGCTTATCAGCTTCTCGTTTACAAATGCTAAGAGAACACAGTATCAGTGCAAAGGAGATATTTATGCAGGAAGTATGCAAGCTATTTACACAGCTGCAGAGCACTTGACAAAATATTGTGTGCTTGTTGCTGAGACTAAAATAATGTGCTGAATGCAGCCAGATCATGCTACAAAGAGAATAACAACCTATTGTTACACTTATATCACTTGATGCGACTGATGGTGTTAGCCTATCACATACAATGATAACAGAAATTGTTTCAGGATCAAGATGGCGGCCACCTTGGGCCATGCCATGCCACAGCATTTTATGTTTATTTTATTTTATTTTTTTTAGGTTATTTTGTCACTTTATTCTCATTTTATTTTTCAATTATTTGTGACAGCAGAAATAGCAACTGTGCATTGTGCGTTGTCGTTACCGCAGAGTTTGTAACTTTAGGATCATGACCTATGACTTTTCTCGGCTTGCTTCAGAATACCTGCCTGCTTTGCCCTGGAAGGATTTTTGCAAGGACTCAGACTCCTTTTCTTTTCGGATTACTCCAATGTAACATTGGGATGTTTGTTATTGTCTGTTGAGACTGGGAGCCTGGGGTTGTGAGCTGAGTGTTGGTTTGTGCCATTTTGGGACCATGCTATGGACCTTGTGGAGTGCTGGGAAGATACTGAGTTTGTGAGTTGACTGCTGATTTTGTCCAAGTCATGGATTTTGTGAAGGGATTTTGATGCTAGGTCCTGTGAGATTCTAGTGACTTCTTCCTTCTAGCCCTATGGATTGCAACGTCTCTGGTTTTGTTTTTCCCAGAGTGTTGGCTTCATGGTGAGCAGGCTGAATCCTGGTCTGAACCCAGGGTGGTTTGCTGGGGTAGCTGACTGCAAAGGGAGAACGGGGCTGGTGTTGTTGGAGGACAGGAACCAGTGTGTCCGTGGTTCCTGGGTTTTTGGCAGGCAGGCTGCAGAGCCTACTTGCTTGGACCTAGTCACGTGTTGACTAGCCCAGTAACCACTTGGGGGACAACTGAGGTGAAAACTTTCTCAGCTGGGTAGCTCCTGTTGAGCAGAAATTTGTATTCAATTTGAGGAGTCGAAGTGATTTCTTTGCTGCAAGTCTGATTATGTTATCGTGGAGAGACTGAGAACTATCCAGGTCAGACTGTTCCCTTTTCTGTCTTGAGTACTTTGGTGAATCAGTGAGAGTGCTTCCTTCTTTTCACCAAGATCATTTGTGTGACTGTCTAATTATTACCCTGCCTATGTGAGAGATAGGTTTGGGTACAAATTCCCAAGGGGTGAGAGCCCTGAGGGTGTCTACTATTCTCTGCTTTCAGTGTTTACAGATGGAAAACTGATTGGAGCTTTGTGCCCAGATCGTTTGAACTCCTCTTGATGTTTCCAAGTCTGCTTGATGGGAATTTGATAATTGTTTTATTTTTGTTTTTCTGTGTTAAGTGCTCTCCCTTGCTATGGAAGAGGTGGGAGGGTTTTTTTTGGTTTAATTTAGTTTTAAATTAGTTTAATTATTGTTTTCTTTTGTTTAGATATTTATTATAGAAGTTTAATTTAAAATAAGCTAGTGGCTGATTAATAGTAATTTTTAAATTTGTGGCAGCATGTGCTGGGATCAAGCTTCTGTGGGCTGGTGCTATTCCTCCTCAAGGCTGAGGGAACTGTGCCCCTTCGACAGCCCCCCATTGCAACCCAAGGTATACAGGTGATGTCGTGCCTTGGGGGTTGCACGGCAGAGGCAGAAGGGGGGGTTCTTCGGCCGGGGAGAGCGGAGTGGGCAGATAAGAGTGGTGAAGTCTGGGAGATGCCCTGGGGAGAAATGGGTCCAGAATAGGGGTTTACGATGCCTGGTTCCCATACCCAAGGATTCCACTGACAGTGGCCAAGTGGCCCGCTCCGCCAAGGCCTTTCATTCAACTCGGGCGGTGTTATGCAATACCAGATCTGTAAAGAGCAAGACAGCAATTATTGCTGATCTTGTTGAGTCATCAGACATGGCTTGCATCACCAAGACCTGGCTGGATGAAAATGCTGGTCTCATATTGGAGTCAGCCATTCCAGCCGGGTACTTGGTGATACATCGCCCGAGATTGGATCGAAGGGGCGGGGTCGCTATTTGTTTTAAATTGGAATTGGGCCTTGTGGAAGTTCCAGTAGTGACTCCCAGATCCTTCACGTGTATCATGGGAGCAGGTGTGGGCAGCAGAATCCTACTCGTCTACCGTCCACCCGGTGACGAAAACATTTTTCTGCAGGAAGTTGCAGACTGCAGACTTCATTGTCGGCCTGGTGTTGGAGTCCTCCAGGTGGTTGGTACTGGGGAACTTCAGTGCCTGGGTCGACGATGAACTCTCCCATTTTGGTCAAAACTTCCTCCAACTGATGATTTCATTGGGTTTTACACAGGCTGTTACCACTGCTACCCATTTTCAAGGTCACTCTTTGGATCTGGTGTTCATTCTGGAGATGGAGATCACGGCACTGGTGGTGGAACCAGTTGGGTGGTCTGACATCACTCCATAAGGTTTAATTTTGCAGCCCCCCCATGAGATCAACCCCTTTGGAGATGGTCCAGTACTGCCCTTTGAGGGGAGTTACCCCTGAGGGTCTGATGGCGGTGCTGGACCTATCGAGTTGGCCTATGGAGTGCATGGAACCAGATGTCTTAGTACAGCACTATAATAATATGGTGCTGAGGGCTCTGGATTCCATAGCTCCTGTCCGTGTTCTCCCTCTCTCCCTCTGCCCTTGGTCGCCTTGGTTTGATGGGACATTGAGGGAGCTGAGGAGAGTGGGGCGAAGGTTGGAATGCTGCTGGTGGAAATATGGATTGGAAGATGACAGACTTAGATTGATGGCCCACTACATGGACTATCAATCAGAAATCTCCATTAAGAAGGCAGAGTTCCTATCCAGGGAGATAGCTGCATCAAGAAATTGACTGGCTCAGCTCTTCTGGACTGTGGGCAGACTGTGCAATCCAGCCTGTCTGTGGGGTCGGAGAGCTTTTTCACAAATTAAGTGTGATGAGTTTGCTCAGTTCTTTGAAGATAAGGTGTCATCGATCAGGTCAGAGATCCGCAGTACGCATTCAAATGAGCATGGCAGTGGTCGATGCAAGGTTACAGGCCCTCAGTTTGTCTGGATGGATTTTGACCAGCCAGCAATCATAGATATCATGAAGATTGTCCAGGGCTTGTGACCGACTTGCTGTAGTTTGGATCCTGGTCCTACATGCCTCCTCGTGGGGTGTTTGGATACCATCGGACCAGTCCTTGCTGAGATAGCCTGGTGCTCTTTGGACCAAAGGGTGTTTCCAGAGTCTCTAAAAGAGGCTGTCATGACACCCCTTTTAAAGAAATCTTCCCTTGACCCAGACTGTCTCGCTAACTACAGGCCGATCTCTAACCTGCCCTTTTTTGGGCAAGGTTATTGAGAAAGTAGTCATGTTGCAGCTCGAGAAGTTTCTTACCACCCATGAAGTCTATGATACTCTCCAGTCTGGTTTCAGGAAGAGGCATAGTACCGAGACGGTGTTGGTTCAGGTACTAAATGATCTTCTAATAGCGAGAGATTGTAGGAGCCATTCGATCTTAGTTCTCCTTGATCCCTCTGCAACATTTGACACCATGGACCATGGGATGTTGCTAGAATGCTTGTGGCTGCTCTGTGGCCTGTCGGGAACAGTCCTCAGATGGTTCCATTATTTCCTCACAGGCAGAACCCAGAGGGTAGTATCAGGAATTTTTTCCTCTGCTCCCTCTGCTCTGCCCTATGGGGTGCCACAGGGTTCTGTGCTTCCCCCATGTTGTTCATGGTGTATATGCTGCCTTTGGGAGAAATTATAAGGCATTATGGGCTGAGTTTTCACAGCTATGCAGATGATACTCAGGTCTCTATGTCCTTTGTACCCAACAGAATGATGCATTATCGATCTTTAACAGCTGCCTCACTGAGATTCAGGACTGGATGAGTGCTAACTGGTTAAGACTGAACCTGGACAAGACTGAGGTGCTGGTGGTGGACCTGGGTCACCGTGCAGAGAAGTTGACGCCTGGGTTTTCCTCTGGCTAATGTTAGGGGTAACCAGTTGAGACCTTCCGAACAGGTGCAGAATCTGGGTGTAATTCTTGACAGTGAGCTGATGCTGAAGGCACAGGTGTCAGCCATTGTGAAGTCTTCCTTTTACCATCTGAGGAATATAGCTCAGATAAAACACCTTGTTCCACACAATGACCTTACGGTATTGGTTCATGCCTTTGTTTCTTTGCATCTTGACTACTGTAAAGCTCTATATCTAGGGTTGCCAGGGGTGGATCTCCATTGCCTGCAACAGGTGCAGAATGCTGTGGCCAGGTTGTTGACTGGGTTGTCAAGAACTTGCCATATTACATCTGTGCTGCGCGAACTGCACTGGCTGCCGGTGCAATGGAGAATCACTTTCAAGGTCTCGTTGCTGACTTATAAGACCCTACATGGACAGGGACCAGGCTACTTGCAAGATCTCCTTCAACCCTACTGCCCTCTCTGGCCACTCTGCTCTGCCGATGAGGGATTGGTAGAGATTCCCAGTGTTTGCCTTCAGTCATCTGAGGCCAGAGCTTTTTCTTTTATGGCCCCAACCCTGTGGAATTCTCTACCTCATCGGATTTGAGAGTGCCTGCCACAGAGTTATTCAAGGCAGCTTTGAAGAGTTATTTATTTGAACAAGCCTTTGAATATGTCACCCTGTTGCCTTTTAATTGTTTTTATATTCATATTTATTGTGATGGTTGTTATTCTGTTTGTATCTGTGCTTTGATATTCTGAAGAGCACACCATAAATAAAATTTGATTTGATTTGATTTGAAAAATGGTTGAATAACTGAAAGAACTCACAGCTGATGTGTCATGGACTGATGGCTTGGAAGCTGTGGTAACACTATGCAAAAATGCATGTGTTATGCTGCAAAGAAATCTTGATGTTGATCATGGGCTGGTTAATGGAGCAATGGGCTATATTGTTGACTTTCAGTACAATACAAAGAACACATTTGTTGAATTTATTATGATCAAATTTGACAACCGTGACAGTCCTTTTCCCATAGACAGATCCACTGTCATGTTTCAGATTGTGAAGGAAATCTATGTGACACATAAGCAGTTTCCACTGTGTCTTGCTTATGCTGTGTCCATTCACAAATCACAAGGACTTAGCCTTGATAGTGCCATTGTTGACATAGGAATGGGAATCTTCAAGGATGGCATGGCATATGTTGCTTTGTCATGAGTCATATCTCTTTCTGGTGTGCATATACTGAACCTTACAGAGAATAAGGTACATGCTGATGTGAAATGCATTGTAGAATAAAACCAGCTATATACACTATACCAACCAACCACAACTCTGATTCCTGTTCCTATGTGTGATGTACCAATGGACACAACGCATAAGTTGAAAAGGAAACAGAGTAAAACTTCAGTTGATTCACCATCTGTTGTTCATGGTAATCAGTCACTTGCTGATCAGGTCAGGTCACAATCTGCAAAAAAGTGCATTGGTCTTGAGAGACTACCGATCTTTGACAATAGCACTGGAGTGAACTGCTATGCCAATGCTGCAATGCAAGCTCTTTTGCATATGCCAGAGTTTATTCACCTACTGAGTGCTGCAAAGTCAACAACTCTTTCTGATGCACTGAAAAGAGTTATAAGAGGTAGTCAAGAACAAGCACCTAGCTTACAGAGTTTATCTCCTCTGCGGCTTACTCTGTCCAGCTTTCCTGGACTGAGGATGTTTGCTGATAATGCCCAACAGGATGTGACTAAATTTATGATGGGTGTGATGAATAGCTTGGCTGATGATGGAATTCCAGGTAGACAGTGCTTCACAGTTAATCTTGTGTGACGCTTGTTTGTCATGTGGACACATAGTCTCAGGCAACTAATGATATGCTATGGCTATTTGTCTATGTTCCTGAAGAAACATCTGTTAAGTTTTGTAGATTGTTTAGGAATGCTGCCACTGGTTGGCAGTGTTGCAGATGTGGCCGAAGTACTGTTTGTTCTTGCAGGGTGACTGACTTCAGTTCATACATCATCATTGTGCTTCAGCGATTGAACTGTCAAGGCATGAAAGTTACCGTGCCTATTACTGATTTAATTGCTGAAAGAACTATGTTCTCAGGCACTCCGTTTGACACACATGCTATCATTTTCCATCATTGACCTTCTATTCAGTCAGGACACTATGTCACATGGTGTAGATTTAGAAGTGGATGGGTGGAGTGCAATGATACAGTGTGCACTATGTGAGAATGATTACCGAGGAATCTAAAAGATGCATATGTAATCATTCTCCATAACATAGATAGTGCTCAACACATTGAGGAGTGATTTTTTTGATCAGAGATCTACAGAATGCTAAGATATGCCTCACATTGGTTGACATCATATGTATTTCACCTCTGCTTACAGACTGTATAATGTGAAAGGTAATTGTATGTGTACCATCATTAAACACATTCACAACAATATACTACTTTGTAGTTAATTGTTATCTGTTATGAGCCCACAATATATATTTTGATCAGTGTGTCTGTTGTGACCTGGAAGTAGTGCTGTGAAACTTTCACAGATTCGATTCCAGTTGCTATGAAGCATGTCACATTTGCTGTGATTAGTAGTAGTACTGCCAGAGGACCCCCAAAAAAGTATGATAATTTTGTTGTTTGTATGATCTGTTATTTACAGAGATTTGACACTCATATGTGTCCATAGCAAATTCATTTGCTAGCTGCTAACAGTTAAAACTCGAATGTATTTTACTGTCATGTTCTACATAAGTGACCTTGATGTACTTACTAACATGACTGTCATGAGTACAGTCTAAGCAGACTTGAGGGAGCTAATCAGCAGTTATGTGACAGCAAGTAAGTAATATCTTAGCACACGTAGCTGAAAGATGTTGATTCATTACATGTCTTTGTCTTTAAGACTGATATGTGTTTCAGAATAATTTCTGTGAGTGCTTCATACCTATCTTCATACAAACAAGGTGTCTGCAACTCATGAAGTATGTAGTGATCTTGATGTATCACTGTGACACCTGCTGATAGGGATTCCCATTGTGATACTGTTTTTCATAACTTGTGTCAATTCTACTGTTACATTCAGAGGGCTAACTAACAGTAGAATACTCTCTTTGCATATCTCAGCTGTTATTGAGTGACATGACAAACTGATATCTGCTCATATCAAATATATTTGTGACTTGGTAACAGGTAAAACTATTATGTCTTTTCCTGTTATACTCTACATGACTGACCTTAATGTTTTTACTTATGAGACTGGCATCAGCACAGTCCAAGCAGACTTGAGGGAGCAGGACTGCACGTATATGTCAGCAAGTAAGTTATATCTTGGCACATGTAGTTATATGATTATGAACTGTTCTATGGCTTTGTCTTTGATAATGTCATAGGTTCATACTAATATGCAGTTCTAACACCATTGATGGCTCTAGGATATCTTCCTCAAATGGAAATATTGATTCACTGGCTATGACTGCACAAGCCACCAATATACGACTCAGTGTTGTACATATATATATACTTCTGAAACTGTGCTGAGTGGTAGCACACTTAAGCTGCTTTCATTTTTATTTTGTTTACTTAAAACAAAATTGTTCTTATTGTGCATGTTTTGCATGAATATTGTGTCATGTAAATATCTGTAGCATTTAATGTCTTTGCATTACATTAAATGCTGTTCAGCTCATTCATGCTGCGACTGTGTGTGCGTGTGTGTGTGTGTTTCTATATCTATAGCTATATCTATCTCTATATATATATATTAGAGGCAAAAAACTCCGTTTAATGCATCAGTTAGGGTTGTTCCACAGTGACAAAAGTGAGGAAATTCAGTGTTAGGGTTGAAACCCCCCCTTGGACCCCTCCAGCCCACCCCTCAACCAGCATCAGGGTGCTCATTGGGGTCGTCGGCCCTAACTTTCACCCCATCACATGTGTAAAGAAGTTGAGGAATAGGAGAATGAGGTGAGAGTTAGGACGACGCAACCAATGCACACCCCCGATGCGGGGTTGGGGTGGGCTGAGGGTCCACGGGGTTTCAACCCTAACACCAAATTTTCTTGCTTTTGTTGCTGTGAAACAACCCTAACTGATGCATATAACAGAGTTTTTTGCCTCTGATTTCCCTTCTTTTTGAGAATGATGACAAGAAATAGTGAATGTAATGCAGCGGCGGGAGTGCGGGGCCCCCCGCCATATGATGTCTTGTGACATAGTAACACGAACAGCAAAACTGACAGAAGTGTGAACAGTGGTGCACAAGGTAACACAAACGTAAATGGTAAAGGAAACAGTAACTGAAACGCAAGCGCAAAGTGACGCCGAAGCAAATAGTGACACAAACAGACATTGAAGCGCATATGAAAACACAACTGGTAACATGAACAGTTATGGCAGTGGTATTTTACATGTAAAAGTTAAGTGTCATAGCAAAAAGAACGCAAAAGGGAACAGAAACAGAAACGCGAACGCAAGCGCACATGTAAACACAACCGCAACATGCACAGGCACAGTACCATAATTGTAAATGCAAATGGTAAAGTTAACATGAAGAATAACACCAAAGGAAAGAGAAACAGAAATGGGAACAGAAGCGTGCGCAGAAACGCAAACCGAAACGTGCATGGGCACAGTACCGCAATTGTAAATGCAAATGGTAATGGTAACAGCAACAATAACAGCAAAGGAAACAGAAGCACAAAAGGAAATGCAAGCGTATATGGAAACACAAAATGTAATGTGCACAGGCACAGTAACGCAATTGCATATGTAAATGGTAACAGTAACAGCAAGGAAGTCGCAAAACGAAAGAGAAACAGAAATGCAAATGAAGGGCTGCCAGAAAATGCAAATGGCAATTCGCATAGTGATGCAAACAGAAACAGTAGTGGAAACGCAAATGGTAACAGTAACAAAAATGCAAGCGCAAATGACAACGCAAAGGGTAACGCACATGGTGGCGTACACGGGAATGGTAACACAAATGGGGACATAAAAACAAGTGGAAACAGTAACTGTAACAGTAATTTAAGCGCATACCCTGTTTTTGCCAAACAGGTGCATACAGAAATACAGTGTGTACAAAGAATGTATGCATTGTAATGGGGATCAAAGCTTAAAACGAGCATTGGAAGTACTTAATTGCTAATATCTCAGCAACCGCACGACATAGAAAAAAAAAATTTCAATTTCACAAAACTCTTGATTTTCCTGGCTAGATTGTTGTTATTACATAGCCATAGGCCTATGCAACTGGTAACAAAAAATCTGTATCTTGTATCGTTTTTGAGATACGAGCCCTGAAAGGCACGGCGTACGCCACCAGGTTAGTCTATGGGAATAAACGTCAACTTCGGAGTACTGTAACTTGCCATCCATGCAATATTATTTCACCAAACCACCAAAAGGCACATCTGTGAGATGTTGGCTGCCTTCCCTCCAAATTTGAGCCCAAAAGACCAAACTGTTCTTTTGCAGCAGGGTAGCAAAGAACTCCTTTCATTTTGGCCATAGTCTGGAAAAGTAGTGTTGCAATTTGTGAAAGCTTTCACAAAATTTTGCGAACATGTCGCAAGTGCGACACTACTTTGCGACACTACTTTTTTCAGAAACTTGAAAAACATATTTCTAGGGTGTTTAACCCCAAAATAAAGACATGGCTAGCATCCTGAGGGTCCGACTAGGTGAACACAAAAATAATTGTGTCCCTAGATGGTCCCAAATTTAAATGCCAAGCATTTTTCTGATCACCAACTGAAAACAAAATGGCAGATTTGTGACACTACTAGGGCCATTTGCGACACTAAAAAGTGCATTTGCGAAAGTGTTGCACTTTTTGTTAACTTTTCCCATTGACTTATAATGGGAACTTGTTTTTTTAATAACTTTTGAACCGTTTAATATTTTTTCATGAAATCTTCAAAAGGCACATCAGGGACCCTGGCTTCATGTTCCCTGAAGTTTTCAGACCAATTGTGCAAACCGTGCATCCTGTAGGTGAGAGCAAAGAAATCGCAAAAAAGCGTAATTGCGCAATAGGTTGTCACTTAATAACTCTGCAGCTGTGTATCTGACCAATATGAAACTTAGTAGATCCCAAGATCTATCAAGTCCAATCATGCCTACTAAATTTCAGGAAAATCCATTGAATGATGGCAAAGTTATTAAGGTGCAAAATATGACCCTTTAACCTTAAAAGTGCTACTCAACCCTAACTATGGTAGCACTACTGTGCTACCATAATATAAATAGAATAATAGATAGGTGAGTGTCTATTACAAGGGAGTAATACCATTGAGAGGTTCTGGTGACAAAGGAACCTTGAGAGCAAAGCTCGAGAGGTTCCCTTGTCCCTAGAACCTCGAGATGGTATTTCTCCCAAGTAATGGACACTCACCTATTTTTTATTTTTTATAATATATGGATGCAAGTTTTATTTGTGTGGTACTGTGAGGGCAGGCTTCCTCATAGTGAAAACTCAGACATTGACTGTCTCAGTCTCCGTCTCCACCCCGTCCCGTTCTGTCACACCTGCTTGCTCACTCTCTCAGTGTCTCTCTTGAGCAAGTTTTGTTTGGATTTCAGTCCTTCCTTCATTTGATGTTTTCAGTAGGATTAGCCAGATAATTGTGTTGCAAAGCAGTGGAACTGGAGTGAAGGGATGATTTTCTTTTGGTAAGCGAGAGACGGCCATCATGTTTTTCCAACTGTTTTGCCCGCCCTCGGAGAAAGCACATCGAATCAGGAGGCGCGGTTTTCTAAATGTCACCAAGCATGCTAAGAGGTTGCCTTGGTGATGTCTGGAACAGGCCTATGGCATTTAAGTGTTTTGAGGTTGCGCTACTCGGCTTTGGTGATAATACTATTGTTCAGAGCTCGAACGATAGTATTACGAGTTCTGAACGATAGTATTATCAGTTGTCAACGATGGTATTATCACTTTGGGTACTGTTGTATTACCAGGATTTTTTTTATATGTAATAGAATACTATTATTTGGCCATCTTCATATAATATATATATATATATATATATATATATATATATATATATATATATATATATATACACACACACACACACATATAGACACACACATATGCATATATGTATAGATGTATGTGATGCATATGTATCTATATGCAGATTTGCACCATTGCTGCCTTTTATTTTATGGAATGCTAGTTGTGCACATCTATACCATAATGCAAACAACTAGTGTGTTCCTGCTCTTATCTGGGATCACCTTTATTGAGGGATTGGATGAGGAATTCTCCAGTTCAATCAATATTTACTTAAATTCTGCAGGATGCAGTTTTAAAACCCCAGCTATATTTTACATATATGCTGTGTGCTGTCAGGTGGTTACATGGAGAGTACATTTAGCATAGGATTAAAGTTTTCCAGTTTACAACATATGCCCCATACAGTGTCTGATCTAGTGACAGTACAGTGATTTCTATACATAATCAGTCACTACAAAACTGTATGTACACTGCACTATTTGCATTCTTGCTATATGTATAAAACAAACATTAATGATCATATCTGTATTGCATTTTTAAAAGTGCAGAACCTCTCTGTGCTATTTCTTATGCATGTTTTGATGCAGTGTGCTACACCTATTGACATGTATTGCATGACAGCAAAATGAATACTTAGCTGTGGTTTCAAAAGCCTGTCCTTTTTAAAAAGATAATGTAGCTCTATAATTTTGAGCAAAATCAAATAAATTTCATACCGTAAAGTATTATAGTATATGGGAGAGCGCCGTTGTGCATACAATTCAATTGAAACACAATGCTGTTGTACCATCGATGTGACATCAACATGGTGTTGTACCATCTTTAGGACGTCACATCGATGGTACAACAGCATCGATCCTCATTGCGCATGTGCAGTCAGCAACACTCAACTCCATGTAAACAGCCGCATGGAGGACAGATCAATTTCGATCATGGGGAAATGACTACAGCGGTGAGATCCTTTCAAAAAAAGACAGCAGCTCTGATGAAAGGACAGTCCTGATGTTCATAATAGGTGGGTAGCATCATATTTAATTTAAAAACTTGAATATGGGACAGTGGGATAACATGGACTTGCGGGGCTTCTTCTTGTCATGTTGGCAGTGGCAGGGGCCGGGGGAATGAGCAACAGCACAATCCTCACTATGAGCGTGAGGTAATCCCTGCCACAATCAAGAAATGTTCAGCTGATGCTCATACACTATATAAGACAATGTATGGGCATCAGTTAACAACATCGCTGAATTCACTTCTCGAGGTTACTAGGCAACAGTAAACCTCTCGAGCTTCGCTCTTGAGGTTTGCACAATTGCCATGATAACCTTTCGAAGTGAACACAGCGTTGTTGTTAACTGATGCCCATACATTATCCTCTGTGTTATGGTAAATAGGCATAGCAAACTATCTTCTAAAAAACATATGTATAAATTTAGATTACTACTGTTTTCAGGAAAAGTGAGATACATATTTTTACTATATACATATAATATTACAGAAAACAAACTCTTACCATTACTGAAAATATTTATTTTACTAAAAATACTCACAAATTATATATTGAAACAATAATATTTAATCAAAAAGATATAGTTGTAATGTTAATGTTATATTGTTATAAGTTAATGCCAACCCAATGTTTTTAAGAGTTATAAATATGTATCCGTAGTATATCTGTTACCTTTGAAAATATACTAAGAGCACTTTAATATAGTTAATGAAGTAGACAAAAATATATGTGTTTTAATTACTTTTTAATATAAAACAATAGATAGGTCACTACTTTTAGCATTGTGATAATATCTTCTTTATAATTAAAACAAAGATATAGCTTTAATTATATTGCTAATATTGTTCTTTGTCTTTCATGAAAAAGAACATTTTTATTTTGTGATGGAAGCTATGTGATGTGTGTCAATACAAAACAAATTCAAAGACCACAATCACAACAAATATTTTTATATGGGCCCGGATATTCAAAGGGGTTGCGCCCCAGTGGGATATTGAAAAGGCTGCCTGGCGTAATGCAAATTCCAATGCGCTGGGGTGCAATGTAATTGTATGCAGTGCAGATGCAGAGGGCATGCCGATGTATATGTGGCACATCCCGATATTTAGCCTGGGATGTGTGGCACATATGCCAGTGCACCCCTGCACTGCGCCACATGGGGGGCTCAAAGTTGAGCCCATGCAGAGTTGGAACAAATCCCAGCCACCCACAGGTGGGCTGCTATATTGCAGGGTGCAACACAGCAGCCCAGCCACGGGTGGCCACCCACCCATCCAGAACACCGTCTGCAAGCACTCACAACCCTGGTGGAACCCACCCCTGCCCATTGCCATGATCGGGTGGGAGGGGTGACCACTAAATCACCAAGGCTGGTCATGCATTTTATTCATCGGGGTATCAGGATGGGGGGCCACTAGACTACCAGGGATTACTGTTTATACATAGACCATGATCATGGCTATAGAAAGGGGGATGCCCCAGGATCCCCACTGCACACGTCACACTGTGCAGGGTGCTAGGTGCAAATCACTGGGCTGCCCTGCACAAGGCATGCAAATGAGGCCATAATGACATGCCATGCAAATGGCCCCATTTGCCCCTTGCATATATTATGGCCCCATTTTCATGCCCCCCATTGAATATCATGGGTGATGCACCTAGCACAACTGCATGTGCACTGGTGCATCCCCGTGCTCCCTATCTGTGACTTGCACCAGTGCAGTGCCACTGCACCATGTGCAGTGCGTGTCATGTTCAACAGTGCTGCACCATGACGCATCACGATTGAATACCACCTGGTCCTGGTGCCGGTGCATCCCAGTTGCACTGCACCCAAGCTTGCACCACTGCCTGGTGCAGTCTGAATATTCAGGCCATAGTGTACAACACAATTGTTTTTTTGCCCATCCCAGGAAGAATCACCCAATTTGGCAACATCTACATTGATATTTCTTAAATAAATTTTAAAAACTTATGGTCTGTGTCTTGTGTAATATTTCTTCATCAAGTTCTGTGCAATATGTATTACACTGACAGTGTATACATCAAAGCAATTCTGTATTTAGAGATGTATGCATTAATGAGTGGGACTGTGATACACTTTGAAGGTCATGGGAATGTGATTTTATCACTTCAGCAAACAGAGGTAAACAACTATCTGTTGAGAACAGTACTAAACATGTAATGTTTCTAAAGAGAATTATTGCACTGGAGGGGGCAAAGGCAAGTGGTAGTCAGCTGTGAGTTGTAATAATCATGTTAAAAACAGTAGTTTAACAATTAACTGCATGTTAAATTTTATAATAGAACTCTTTTGCTTACTGTCACAAAAAAGATTTAAAGATTTAGCATGCCTTTCTCAAAAAGTAAGGAAATTCATTGAAAAAACTCTGTTAATGCAACAGTTAGGGCTGTTCCATAGCAACAAAAGTGAAGAAATTCAGCGTTAGAGTTTTCAACCTTAACTCTGCCTCCCAACCCCCCAACACACACACAACACACATACAAGTGTGGGATAGTACAAGACAACACAACCAATCAGAAACAGACACCATAAAGTAACAGGAAGAACATTCAGCTCTGTAAACATACCACAAGAGGCACCCATCACAATGTTTCAGCAACTGTATCACTTCTGCTGCCATCCCAGTGTCTTTGGGGGTTACACCCACATGCTGTGCAAACATGGTGAGGTGTTAAGAAGGCTATGTAGAACATTTTATGTGAAAATTCTTTAATATGGAATGGTCATGACTATTTCATATTATTTTGCTACACCTGCTCATAACTTAATGAATTGAAGTATAGGGCCACACTCTACTGTATTTATACAGATACATACATACTGTATGTCCATCTGTGGAGGGATAGGAATGCAGGATCTAAAGCAACCTACAGTGTGATTGTAACATATAGCCACTGTTCTTCGGTGTGAATGGAGGTATAGAAGCGCATGATGTGAAGTATCATGTGGTTCCGCTGTTAGGTATGTACACTCTTCTACTATCTGCATGTAGAGATGTGACTGGACTGTGAATAACCCCACACTTGAAACCTCAAGTATGCAAACTGTTGTAGTATGTAGATGGAGAAATGTTGTTCCCAACTTATATAGACACTTGTATTATGTCAATGTGAGGTTGGGAGTGCATTGTCTTTTGCACCATGCACTCCCATCCATACATTAAGACAGTATGTCAGAATCCATAGAACACACTATTCATATGTTACTGTGGTACCCTGCCCTCCCAATCCGATATCAAGATAATGCAACACTATCCATGTGTCACATTGTCCATATGTCACAGTGAAAACACAGTGTCCTTTGGACCATGCATTACCATACCTCTGTTGAAACAGTATGACACAAAACATGTGTCATGCTATCCATATGTTGCACTGTTCTCATTGTGACATATAGGTTGTGTGACTTATGTATGGTGTTGCAGTATGTTGATGGAGGAATGGGACTGCAGGATACAAAGCACCCTGTACTCTCACTGTCACATATGGATAGTGTGACATGTAGATTGTGTTGTACTTATATCTTGATGGAGGGATGGGAGTGCAATATCTGAACAACCACAAGGTCACACTGTAACATATGGGCAGAGTGACACATAAATAGTGTACTATGCTGATACAGGGATGGGAGAATAGGGTAAATAGAACCCTATGGTACAACAGAGACATATGTATAGTATTGTTCTATCTCAATGGAGTGATGAAAGAACAGGGTCCAACTCACCATGCAGTCCTATCATGACTTATGAGTATTGTTGTACTATCTGCGTGGAGGTATACAGTTCATGCAGTGGCCATCTTACATGTTTGCACAGCATGTGGGTGTACCCCCCCAAGACATTGGGATGGCAGCAGAAGTGATATAGTTGCTGAAACATGATAATGGATGCCTCTTGAAGTATGTTTACAAAGTTGTATGTTCTTTCTGTTACTTTGGTGTTTGTTTCTGATCGGTTTTATGGCTTTGTACCATCCCACACTTGAATGTGTGTTGTGTGTGTGGGGGGAGGCAGAGTTAGGATTGAAAACCCTAACACCGAATGTTCTCACTTTTGTTGCTGTGGAACAACCCTAACTGTTGCATTAACAGAGATTTGTGCAATGTGTTATATATATATATATATATATATATATATATATATATATATACACACACACACACACTCACTCACACACACACACGCAAACACACATGTATATATATTATAGTGCCACTATAGTGGCACTATAGTTAGGGTTGAGTAAGCACTTTAATGTTAAATCTCAAAATTTGCACCTTAATAACCTTGCCACCATAAGACGGATTTGCCTGGAATTTGCATGCACAGTCTGGAACCATAGCTCTCTGGATCTGGCAAGTTATGTTATGGTCAGATGTACAGTTGCAGAGCTGCAGAATGCCAAAAAACACAACAAAACTGACTTTTTGCATGTTTCTGTGCTCATGACCACAGCCAGCATAATTTGTCAATTTGGTCTGAAATCTTCAGGGGAGAGCAGTCTGGGTCATCGATGTGCCTTTTGAAGATTTGGTGTAAAAATATTAAACCATTCAAAAGTTATTCAAAAAACAAATTTCCCATTATAGTCAAGGAGGAAAAAATATACAGTATGTGTCTCATGAAAGTGTCACAAGTGCAATTTTCCTTTCACAAATGGCCCTTTTACTTTCGTGCTGCCACCATCTTGTTTTCAGTTAGTGAGAGAGAAAAATACCTGGCATTTACATTTGGGACACCCTAGGTAAACACTGACTGTTGGGTTTACCTAGTTGAGTCCTGAGGATGTCAGCCTTATCTTTATTTTGGGATAAAAAAAAAAAACAGAAATACCATTTTAAAACTCAGAGCTCCAGTACTTTCACAAATCATGGAAAAATTGTCTGCAAAAAAGTTTTGCAAATGTGAAAGTTTCATGCTGGTCTTTGTGAAACTTTCACAAATTGCAAAAGTATTTTGTTCAAAAACTACACATTTTTGCCATCCCCCTGCAGCAAAACAGTTAGGGCTTTTGGACTGAAATTTCCAGGGTGGCAAGCCCTGGTCCAACAGATGTGCCTTTTTGTAGTTTGGTGCCAAAGCATTCAACAGGCCTAAAGTTACAGCATTCCAAATTTGAGAAATTTCCCATAGGATAACATTGCAGCACCTGTGATGCCTTTCGGTGCCCATATCTCAAAAACAAAGTGAGATACAGAGTTTTCACTACCTGCAGCTTTGATCACCTTTAGGGGGAACTAACCTGCTGAAACATGCTTGGAAATCATAGATTACACTAACATACTAACATACTATTTGCCAGCAGATTCATCCTTACGGTCTATTGAGTCTGCTCAAACCTCAGATCCCTAGTTGGGTGCTGAGGCCCTCCCCCCTTTGTGTTCCAGAAACCCCTATCATCCATCCCCACCCCCCTGGGACAGGCCATCATCTGATACATCCACTTTCTGTGTCTGTCCCACCCTCTCTTGAAGCCCTCCACTGTGGATCTATGAACCAGCTCGCCAGGCAGTGCATTCCAAGGGTCCACCACCCTTGCAGTGAAAAATCTCCTCCTCTTTTCTCCCCCTCATCCTTCCACCTTCCAACTTCAAACCATGCCCTCTGGTGATACCTCCCTGCTTTAGTCTAAAGATCCCCTCCATGTTTATCCTATTTATTCTCTTGAGGTACTTGAAGACCGCAATCATGTCCCCCCCCTGTCTCTTCTCTCCTCCAATGAAAACAGGCAGAGCTCCTCAAGTCTGTCCTCATACATCAAATCCCCTAGCCCTCGTATCATCTTAGTTGCCCTCCTCTGTACCCTCTCCAGAAGCTATATGTCTCTCTTCAAGTGTGGTCACCAGTACTGTACACAGTACTCAAGGTGTGGTCTAACCAGTCCATTGTACAGCAGCAGAATCACTTCCTTGTTCCTAGAGGTGATCCCCCTTACTATGCATCCCAACATCCTGTTTGGCTTGCTAGCCACTCTCCTGCACTGCTCAGAGTTATTCATACATGCATCCACCATGAGCCCAAGGTCTTTTTCCCCTATTGAGGCCTCCAGCGCCTCCCCTCCCAGGGTGTACCTGTGTTTAGGGTTTTCCCACCAAAGATGTAACACCTTGCACTAGACCCCGGAGCAGTGGTCAGCAGTTGAAACAGTCAGTTGCAGTTCAATGCAGTTGCAATCAGTTGCAATTGCACTGGATTGCAGTCATAAAATAGTGGAGTTGAAATCCACTGCAGTTGACAATTCCATGACCCATCCAGGTTTGTTTTTGTGGTGCACTGCAGTGTGTTTTCTCTTTTTTTCTTTCTTTCCTGGGGGGAGAAGGGGGGCCGCAAATATCTAATGGTCCTCAACCACCGGCACTGAGTCTTAGAGCCAATAAAATGTGCCCTGGCTCCTGGATACGAAGCATCCACCCATTAGGAGAGCTAGAAGGAGGAGCCAGGAGCTTGAGGGTGTCTGTGACTGGATGCACGAGGTGGAAGAGACAGCGTGCCTAGGTAGGAGAGGAGACTGTCAGGAGAGGAGGCATCTGTGTTGTTATGTGGGCAACAGAGTGAGCAGTGTTTTTCTGCAAGGACAAAGTTTGGCAGTTAGGCCTTTAATTTAAAAATAAGTTAACTGTGTCTTGATGTGTCTAGTGCCCAGAGACAGACTAGTGTGTGGTTGTGCAGGCCCCAGTCAGTCGTCCAGCAAAGCAAAGCCGCAATCATGTAAAGGCAGCAAGTCAGTGGTCTGGTCGTGGTCAGGATCAGCCCGTGACCCTGTCGGCAGGGCCGGTCTGGTGACTCTCACTCAGTCTTGGTCAGGTCTTCAGAGTCGGCGAGGAGGAGGAGGAGTGGTAGATGCACTAGTTCCAATGCGTGGAGTACCAGAGTGGGGACGTGGGTCTGAGTTGGGGACCGACTGTGTGGGTTGGGAGGAGGGAGCACACAGCTCCAAAACACACTGGCACCACCACTGAGTAGAGCAGCAGTGGCATCCTGAGCCATGGAGCCACCCGCCGATGCCAACTGAATCATCACCCAACACCTGACCGAACTGGAAATAGGCTATTACAGTGAGCAAGGTACTGTATGGGATGTGTACGTAAGGCCTGCCAGGACTGGGCATTGGGCAGTAGGAAGGAGGAGGAGGAGGAGGATGGTCTCTCACAGACTACTCAATCTGTCTGTGTGTCTGCTGCATGCTGGGCTGGCTTGTCTGGCTGGTTGAGGGCTTGGGGGTTGTGGGGCTAGGGGGGCCGAACTTGAAAAGCCAAGACAATCGATTATCATCGATCTATTGCTGGTGGCCCAGCTGGGCTCTCCTTGACTGTGGTGGCATTGTGAGTAAGTCAGACTCCCCACAAAGTCATGGAGCAGGCCAGGTGCAGGTGGTTGGTTGGTAAGTTCCCAGACCCATAGGAGGCCAGATCGAGGAGCATGGTCGGTCGGGTCCAATGGACGAAGCGTTTCTTGTTTGCCACTGTAGGAATCGGATAGACTAAATATTGAAGTCCTCTTGGCAAGATGAATAAACTTTAAAAAAACACATTAGTGTACATGCTGAAAGTCAAAACAAGTTTAGAAACTGTGTCAGAAAATGTTTTTTTTTGGGGGGGGGGCGCTGCTGAGCCCAAGCAACAAGCAGCAACTTTTCAGAGCTCTGTGCAAACAGCTACATAATCTGCTTTAATCCTCTCTTTTTGAGCTCTGAATCAGCTTTTCGACAGCACCAGAGGAAATATCGACTCCAACTTTGCTAATATGGGTAATCCTAAGTGAGATAAAGTGGCTGGAATGTCAGGGAGAGCCAAGGGGCCGAACAGACCAGATGAATCCACATTGGCAGATGAGGCCTCTAGCTCAGGAGAAACCATGACTACCCTAGGAAATAAATTGCAGACTGTGATTGCCTCAGTCTCTACTCTAAATCAGAAAATAGATGATTTTAATGGACGGGTAACAGTCCTAGAGTCATCGGTAGATGGATTGAAAGGGGAGCTACAATGAGTCAGTAAGCAAGCAGATGCATCCTCCAGAGCAACGGCCTTAATGACAAAGGAACTACAGCATTTTCATACTCGTTTGGAAACCCTGGAGAATCAACCCTCTCAGTGAATGTTCGAATAGTTGGGTTTCCTGAGAGTCTGGAGGGTGATCATCCCATTTTAACCATCTGTGAATGGCTCTCAGAGAAACTTTTGCCTGAAGGAACACAGGAGAGCTGGGGCATCCAGAAACTATACCGTGTGACCCCTAGAGGATGGGCCTCAAGCTCTGAAGAGCCCCGTACTCTGATGTTGATTACCTCGAGTGCGGCAGCCAGGGACAAGATCCTCCGGTATGCCCGTAGAGCTGCCCTAACAATGCAAGATGAGAACTCAGTACATATTTTTCCTGACATTAGTTACACCACAAGGCAGAGGTGTAAAAAGTTTGATGCTGTGCGTCGGGCACTACAGGAACTGAATATACCACATAGGATTATCTTTCTGGTGCGGCTTCGGATCACTCACCAGAACAAAATCTTTCTTTTTTCGGATCCTATTGAAGCCAGCAGATGGACGGATCATCAGATGGCATAATTGAGAGTCAGATAGGAGGAATCAGCTGATGAGAATGCTTTAGATGCTTCGGTACCCTGAGGGCTACTATCCTGGGAGATGTTTCAGAGATCGTGGGTTGTTTAAAGGGTGATAGCCGGAGACCTTAAGTTGTATCCTGTTTAAAAGTTAAATTAATCAATGGTTTCTCCTCTAGACTTTTTAGAAGAGGTCTTCCAACCCCTTTCTGTTTTGATCCCCTAGAGGATCCTAGTTATATAGCAAATCAAATCAAATAGGATGTATTTTCTCCCTCTGCTGCTATTTTAATGTTTATTTCTTCTTTTGCTGTATTTTAGGGCTGAGAAAGCTATGATAGCAGATTTTTGTATCTAATGTGAAAAGTTTAACTGCATAGATAATACAGTGTTTCATTATTTTCATCAAGCACTTATACATGACATCAATGATCCCTTAGCGGGACTCTGATAATATTGGATTAGTTTGCTGGACAATCCAGTTACATCAAGGTAAGCCATGTAGTCATGGACTCATAAATGGCAAATTATGGACTCAATTTTAGGTTTTTCTTGTATTGTAGTTACCCTCCAATGTTGTACCACAATACAGCGAATGCATAATTCACTCTTTAATTAAGGGAATGTTTTCCCATATGATATTGAAACAGATGCTCTGTTGGCTGTATGTAATTCTTATCACAAGACTTGTCTATAATAAAAGCTTAAAAATAAAGTTTAAAAAATATATATTTTTTTTAATAAGTATAAATTTTTTTTAGCTTTAAATTTAAACTATGGATACATCTCAGTTCTGGTATACCATGCAGGAGGTATTTCTAGGCATCCTCCTTTAAACTGTTTTTAGACTCACAGATTCTACGACTACTAGTAAACTAACATACATTGATGGTTAGCTCTGTTTGCAAAAGGGTACCTTCTAGCTTCTGTGGGGTGTTTAAGAGGCCCTGCCTATACTGTATTTTAGACTCACAGTTCTTTTTCTAAGTAACTAGTATTACTGCTGCTTATTTTTCTATACCATGTACTGTTTCACTGCCCTGCTTCAACTTGTTACTTTCAGGGACAGTAGATTTTGTTGTTGTTTTTACTGGTTATTGTGATTTAGTGGGTCCCTACTGTGTGTAGATTTGTTTCACTGCACTTTGTATTTACATTTTAAAGAACAGCCAGCTTCTTAGCTGCTGCTGACTAGTTGCTGCTCCCTCCAACATATGCAATACCTCACCTGCACCAGAGTTGAGGGGCATAAATAATTCCTTTTGTTTCTGACCATTTATGAAGTTATAATGCTGCTAAATCCCAAATGCTAAAAACGGAGCTGCTTCCTGACCTTAACCCACCAACATGCCCCAACGTGGTACATGCAGCCCCATTTGTGATTGCAGAAGGCGAGAGGCTGTGTGCGTGCACCCCATTGATTTCAAGGGGGACTTTTCCATACATTTTATTAACTTTTGTAGTTGAAATTTTAATTAGAAAAGATAAAAAGTACAAAGTTTGAAAAGTATGACGAACTACTACATTATAAAATTCAACACTGGTGAAAGTTTGAAAAATTGGTTGGATTTTCTTCAGTTAGTTGAAGTCAGAAATTTTAAACTAGCTGAAAAAATCAGTCATAATGTGTGGTTAATCAGTCATAACTGGTTTTTCAACTGACTCCGGGGTCTACCTTGCACTTGGTGATATTGAAATTTAATTTCCATGTGTGAGCCCAGCTTTCCAGGGTGTCCAGGTCCCCTTTCAGGGCCAGCCTCCCCTCTTCTCCCTCAACTACTGCTCCCACCTTAGAGTCATCAGCAAAGAGACTCATTTCACACCTTATACCCTCCCTGATGTCCGATATGTATGCATTAAACAGGATCGGACCCAGGACCGAGCCCTGCGGTACCCCACTACCAACCTCTCTAGGGTTCAAGAGCTCCCCACAGACCACTACTCTCTGGGTGCATCCAGCTAGCCAGTTTCCAATCCATCTGACAATCAAAGGCCTACTCCCAACCCCATCAGTTTCTCCACCAGACCATTGTGGGGGACAGAGTCAAACGCCTTGCTGAAGTCCAAGAATAATACATCCACAGGCTTTCCCCTGTCCAGTTCTGATGTTACCCATTCATAAAACTCCACAAGATTGGTTTGACATGATCTACCTGGCACAAACCCATGTTGCTGACTATCCAGACCTCCCACCTCCTCCAAGTACACCCCCAATCATTCCTTTAGTATACTCTTCATTAATTCTTCAACCACCGAGGTCAAACTGATGGGTCTATAGTTACCTGGTGCTTCCCTCAACCCCTCTTTATGGATTGGCACCACATGTGCCTCTCGCCAATCCCTAGGTACCTTCCCTGTCTCAAGTGACCTGTTGAAGAGCTCCGCCAGGGGTGCAGCCAGTATGTCTGCCAATTCCCATAGTACTCTCAGATGAATGCCATCCGGCCCAGGAGATTTGTCTTTCTTTAGGGCCTTGAGGGCTAACTACACCCTTTTGGTGGAGATAGCATCATCTGTCCCCTCCACCTTACTGGCCTTTTTATCCTAATCCTGATGTGACACCCCTGTGATACCTCTCCTTCCCTCTTGCTCCATTTCTGTTGCTCCCCTGATCCCACTCACTGCCGCTTCTATCCCCATCATGCCTTGCTTTGTAGATATCCCATCCCCCTCCCTAGTGAACACAAAGGCAAAGTACTCATTAAATACTTCTGCCTGGTCCCTCGCCTCTTCCACCCACCCTCCTTCTGATCTCAATCTACTGAGATGGCCCTTAGTTTTTCTCCACTCCCCAATGTACCGGAAGAACCCCTTTTCCCCTCCATGTATCCCCTGTGCCAGCCACTGCTCTTTACTGGACTTTGCCCCCCTCACCATCTGGGTGACTTTTCTAGATGCAAGATGGTACATTTCCTTATCCCTATCCCCTCTTGTTGTAGTGGAATCTTTATCCTACTTGCTACGATTACGGATATACTGGCAAATTAGTGTCACAAGGGTTCCAAAGGTGCCTTTTTAGCATATTTCAGTGCCCATATCTTGTAAATGATGCAAGATAGAGATTTAGTCTACTTATCTTGCATGGAGTACTCACTGTCATGATTACTCCCACTAACACATACCATTTACCAGTTACATTACACTTTCTCCAAAAGAAGGGAAATTCATTGCAAAAAATCTCCATTAATGCATTAGTTAGGGTTCATAGCATAGTGAAAAAGCATGAAAATGTGGTGACTTAGGGTTACCACCCTTACCACCCCACCCCCACCCTCCACACTCCAACAGGTATCAGGGTGTGAGTTAGGGTTATCATGCCTAACTCTCACCCCATTCTCCTATACTACACTACCTCAGCTTCTTTACATATGGAATGAGGTGAGAGTTAGGCTGATGACCCCAACGCACACCCCGATTCCTCTTGGTGTGTGGAGGGTGGGGGGTGGGGGAGTGGGACCAGGCATTGGAGTGTGCCTTGGGGTTGTTAGGCCTAACTCTCACCCCATTCCATATGAAATTTGACATGGTACAGTATAGGGAAATGGGGTGAGATTTAGGCCTGACAACCCCAAGGCACACCCAATGCCTGTTGGTCTGTGCAGGGTGGGTGTGGGGTAGGCTGGTGGGGTTGGGTGGGCGGTGTTAGAGGCTCAACACTAATGTCTCATTTCCCTACTTTTGTCACTTCAACCCTAACTGATGCATGAAAGAAGTTGTCTTCCATTTATTTCCTCAGTTTTGGAGATAGCATAATAGTATATTTATTTTACTGTGGGAGCACAGGGTCCTTCAGACCCTGCACTCCCATCCCTCCACAGATGCACATATGAATCTAACTGTGGAAACACAGGAGTCTCTGGCCCTTGTGCTTCCACACATTAAGTTACGAGCAGGCATAGTGAAATTGCAACAAATAGTCATAACTGCCTCATCTTAAATAATTTTTACCCCAAATGTTCAACACAACATTCTTTTCACCTCACCGCATGTAAGCAGAAACAGAAAACTTTCAAATCCCTGTTGAAATGTAATTCTGTGCAACTGCAGTGCCGTTTTGCACCACAGGTGCAGAAAAACATTTTGGGCAGGACTTCAAAAATTACAGCTGTACTATTCATAAGGCAGTGGTAATAAATGTTAATGTTGAAAATCTGGAGTGAAAGTATGAAAAATTGGCAAAGTTACGAGTGTGCGTAGAAACTGTGCAACGCATGCTCGTAACGTGTCATTTTTTTGAATGTTTTCACCAAATTTTTAATAAGGGCTTTTTGGAACCTCCCCTCATGATCACTGGCACTGTGATTTTGTTAATCTGTTCCGAAAGTTGATTTCACACAGCGACTGTGCAATTTTGCGCCACAGGTTTGAAAACTTGTTTCGGGCAGGATGTGAAAAATGACAGCTGTATTGCTCATAAGGAGGTGTGGAGAAACGGCAATGTTGAAAATCTGGAGAGAAAACATTAAAAATTGAGAAGTTACAAGTGTGCGTAGAAACTGCAGTCATTTTTTGAAATTTTTTCACCAAATTTGCAGCATGAGCTTTTTGGGACCCCACCTCATGAACAGTGGCACTGTCATTTCATTATTCAGTACTGAAAGGTTATTCTGTGCAGGGACCACAAAACCACCTTTTGGGACTGAGTAATGAAATGACAGTGACATTGTTCATGAGGTGGGGTCCAAAGAACCCCATGTTGAAAATTTGGGGCCAAAATTCCTAAAAATGGCTGCGATATCAACATAAGTTGAAAACCCCATTGACTGCCATTATTCGGAGCTTACCGTGATTCTTCAGTTTGCTGTTCGATTTTAAAGAGTACAGAAGTGTTCCACTCAACAGAAGATGACAGCACCTGACCTCCATAGGTAAGTACAGGGTAAGGGGGCTAAGAGGGGAGGTAGGTGTGCAGAGGGAGGGTTGGGATGGGGGACGGCGGTAGTGGGGATGATGAGGGGCAGTTTTCCTTTTTCTGGTAAAAAAAGATGTCAGGAGCAGTTTTCTTTTTTCACATTTTTTTTTCTAAAAGCACACTATCAGCACACTGGGGTGGGCTCCCAGTGTGCCAGAGTAGTGGATGGGGGGATACATGCCAACACTGGGATTGGGCACCCTGATGTCAATGAGAAACAAGCATAGAGGGGTAGACTAGTTTGATGCAGGATTCTGCATCAAAAATTTTGATGCAGGATTCTGCAACAAAAAAAATGTCAGGGGACTGTTTTCTTTTTCTCGGGTACATAAAAAACACACACATTTTTGGACACTGAGGGTGGGCTCCCCATTGTCCAAAGCTACTTGGGGGGTTGAGGAGATAAAAGCTGACATGGGGATTGCCCCTCCGATATCAGCACATTTCAAAGTAATGGACTGAGGGTAGGGTTATCCAACACCATGGGTGGGCATTCTGGTGTTGGAAAAGAAAAAAGAAAAAGGGGTGGGCGATCGGAGGGTGGGGACCCTAGACTCCAGGGACTGAATCTTTTAAGGGAGTCAGGGGGTCCACTAAACATGGGGAAAATGGCACAGTTAGCTTTAAGAATCCCTTTTCGCAATCCCTTTTAGCCAGCTGATCCAGCGAAAAAGGATCAACTAGCAAAAAGGGATTGCGAAAAGGGATTTTAAAGTGCAAAAGTGCCATTATTAAAGTAAGAAAAAACAAAAGCATGGTCTGGTAGAGGACATCCTCCTCACCAAAACTCATGCCTTGTTTTTTAGAAAAGAAAACCCGGGAGTAAGTTGTGAGGTAAGAGAGAAAACAAGATGACGAATGATGAAAAGGGATTTTTCTCATGAAGTGGAATTTTCTGAGATTTCCCAATCCTTCTTTGCAATCCCTCTTCAGCAGCCCTTCATGACCAAGAATCCTTGATCGAAACTGCATCTTGCCCAAAGACTGAACTGAGCATGCTCAGAACCTGAATTATTAAAATTTAATAACTTTGGAACAGATTAATATTTTTTTCACAAAACCAGTGCTGGATTGTTCCTTAGGATAACCTCTTTCAACCCTGAACATTCCAAGTCTAAATTCCAAATGGTGTGGTCATGGTGCGATGAGGGAAAAAAAGGGAAAAATTGCGAAAGTGGCCAAAAATGCATTTTTTCACAATTCGCTACAGGGACTCCGCAAATCAGATCAAAATACAACTTAGCAAGTCAAGAGATCTACAACCCAACACCATCTCTTCCAAATGTCATGCAAATCTGTTGAACAGTTGCAAAGTTATTAACATGCAAAATTTGGGGTTTAACATTAAAATGCCATAACTATAGGGGGCGCTACTGCATCCCTATTTTATATATACTGTATATATGTATCTGTATATGTCAGTGGGGTCACCACTCTTTAGTACAGGGGTTATTATAGCTCTCTTCCAGGTCAAGGGGAATTGGCTTAGACATAAGGACAGGTTGAGGATTTTGGTGAGATGAGGTAGTGTCACATCCAGGGACAGCCGAATGAGTTTGAGGTCCAGGGAGTCATTGTTATAATGAGAGTTTGCCAGGGCTTTGGAAAGGCAGTGTTTTGCCTCATTACAAGAGATGACTTTTAGCCTAAAGGGTGAGGAGATGTTGCTGGTCGGGGTGACGGTGGGGGGTGGGGTCAGAGAACTTTGGTGGGAGAATTTGAGAGAGGCCAGAGAAGGAGGTGTTGAGGGCATCAGAGATAGCAGTAGGACCCTGGGTAGTAACACCATTTACTGTGATATGGGCAGGGGTAGGGGGGAAACAGATTTCCCACAGAGCCCCTTGATATTGCTCCAGAATTTTTTCCCAGTGCCCCAGGAGGAGGTGAGGGTTTGTTTATAGTATGCAGCTTTGGCTAGCCGGGTGGCCCAAGTGCATTTGTTTTGTGCCTCTCTGTACAGTTGCCTATCCTGTGGTTGCTGTGAATCTGTGTATATCACACCAGCTGTGAAGCTGTGTATATCACATGACCATGCGTATAGCAGAGCTTGACCGCCCACCTGCACTTCCACCCCCATCTAGTACAATTTTGCCATCTTATAAGATAGATAACCCACTCTAGTGTGTAGTCGAGCTCTAATATACGCACACCTTGGGTGGTTGACGCACTTGGCCTGTGGCCTTATGAATAACAATGCACACCAAGGCATTTGTATATCAGAGCATGACCACACACCATACTTATCTATTACATATATATATATATATATATATATATATATATATATATATACATATACATATACATATATATATATATATATATGTGTGTTATATATATATATATATATATATATAGATATATATATATATAGGATATGACATGGCCTGACTGAAGATATATTTATCTTCACGAGAGGCCAATGATATGATATCTCATGAGTGTCGAAGCCATGAGTGAGATATCATGATGTCATTGGCCTCTCGTGAAGATAAATATGATATCTTCAGTCAGGCCATGTCATGTTCTTTTTATACAACATGGGCTGGATATTCAAAAGGGTTGCACCAAGCAGGCTGCGCCCGCGCAAGTCCCAAATTGCACCATTCTGCCATATTCAGCAGGAGGCAGTTGCACCTCCAAGTCATGCTGAGCAACAGCGCAATGCTGATGAAGGCATGCTCAACCTGAATTCATTCACATATCTGGACTGCCTTGTATGGTATGGGCTGCATGCCCATTGGCTCTTGCTCTGAACCAATGGGCGTGCAGCCCTACCGATCAGTCAGCTGGTGGGCGGTGGGCAGCAGGCGGGTGGGTGCTGCCACCTGCCGGCTGACGAGGGAGGTGGGGTGGTGGGGCTCCGTGAATGGGTGGGGTGGGGGCCACTAGATCACCAGGGTATTTGGACCTGGGGGTTGACTCTAATGCTCGCGATCGGGCTTCACGGTCCACTGGAACACCAGGAATATTGTTCTTGGGGGTTGAACTCTGTTCTGCCCACAATCGGAGCTCGTGGGGGTGGGAATTACTACAGTTTTGTCCGCGATCGGGCTGGTGGGGGTGGGAATTACTACTGTTTTGCCCAAGATCGGCCAGTCGTGGGTGGGAATTACTACTGTGTTGCCCGCGATTGGGCCAGTCGGGGGGGTTACTACTGTGTCACCCGTGATCGGGCCAGTCGGGGGGAGGGGATTTACTTCATGCCCGCGATCGGGCTGCAGGGGGCGTCGGTCCCCGATGGCTGCTGCCTGGCAGGGCGCCAGGTGCAAGTCATCGGGGATTGGTGCACCTGCATTCTAATGGCATGCAAATGGGGCTATAAGTAGATGCAAATGGCCCTCCCTGCACCTTGCATGAATTATGGCCCCATTTGCATGTCACCTTTTGAATATCGTAAATTTGCGCATGGCGCAATGGAACTTGTGCCACCGCATCTTGAATGCTCCACTCTGACCACTTGCGGTGGTGCAAGTTCCACTGTGCCATGCACAGTGGCTGTGGCGGGGTGATATTCAAAGGAGTTGCTCAATAGCACAACTCCGTTGAATATCGCCCCGGCCACACCCCAGCGCAACTTTTTTGAGCAGCGGAAGGGCTTGCGCCACAGAATGGCGCAGTTTGAATGTCCAGCCCCACATGTTTTGGGTCTCAAGGAACATCCCTCCCCCACATGCTCCCTCAATACAATCTGTAACATGCCCCCCATATCCCTAGGATCACAAGAGATTACGTTATTTAAAAAATTATCTGGTTGATCATGGTACTTTAAAATTGTTTGAAAACATTATTTGGCTTTTGGTTGCTCCAGCTATGTCCCTTCTCCCCCAGACAAGTCCCATATCCATGTACAACACAACAGATGGAAAATATCTGGTAGATCTTGCCAGTTTTAGGTTATGTAAAGAAATGTATCTGGTTGATCTAGCCATTATTTTTTAAAAGAAATAAATAATGTAAAAATATTTTGCTCATATTTTGAATGTTTGTATATCTGGTTGATGCTGTCACTAAGAGTACTTTTACTTTTCCCCATGAAACATAGCGTGCCGAGCACTTTCGACTCTGACACATGACATGCTGTTAGATCATTACAATAAGGGCAGTCTGTGTCAGAAAAGTAAGAAAACTCAGTGTTTTTTCCTAAGGTTAACTCCCGGGTTAATTGTATTTATTGAAAAGAAGGTGCTGAATGTACAGAGAGAGCAGTGAGGAAGATGGCAACTTCAGAATGGTAGAAGACAATATGAGCATGTGTTGTTGTAGCAACACACACTTAATCTTGCTTCTAGTTTTCTGAAGCCGCCGACTTGGTCGCTCTTATCCTTCTACAGTCTGTGGCTTATTTTAAAATAAAACTCAGTGAATTGAGGCAAAATAACATTTTGGACATTAGTTTTAAAGAGAGTGCCTCATTTTAGGTAACTGCGTGGAAATTACTTGGAAGAAATGACTGCGCTCGGTCAAGCTAGTTACAGGGTCAGAAGTGAAAGTGCTATATAGGCAAGAAAATGTGGAAACAGCAGGATCAACCAGATAAGTTTTAAAATATTCATTAAAGTTGATGGAAAATGAAATAGATGATAGAGGAAGGGGGTTGTATGTGGTGGAGAGAGACATGCAGGAGTCTGGTGTTCTGAGGGCCGCGTCTATGAAACCGAAATACTTTCATACTTTCAGTTTCTTAATGATGGCGTATAGGAATGTGAAGATATCAGTGATATCTTCACATGTGAAGATAACATTGATATTTCCACGACCTGGCTGGGATATTACTTTTTATCTGTGCATTTATCCCAAAACATAAATTTTATAAATATATATATATATATATGTGTGTGTGTCTGTGTGTGTGTGTGTGTGTGTGTGTATATATATATATATATATATATATATGCATATACAGCAAAAAACTTCATTAATGCATCAGGGTTGATAGCACAGCGGCAAAAGTATGGAAATGTGATGTTAGGGGTACCCACCACCCACCCCCACCCACACACCAACAGGCATCAGAGTGTGCCATAGGGTTGTCAGATCCTAAAGTTGCACTATGCTGTGGAGAATGAAAAATCTGTATCTCAAATTGTTTTCGAGATACGTTCACCAAAAGTCACTGCGGGTGCCGCAGTGTTATAGAAACATAGAAACATAGAATTTGATGGCAGATAAGGACTGCTTGGCCCACCTAGTCTGCCCATTTTCCTACCTAACAGATAAGCTGCAGATCCTAATTAACCAACAGCTTACTTCCTCCTACCACCCACTAGGACTGCCTTATGTCTGTCCCATGAATTCTTGAATTCCCCCACTGTTCTTGACTCCATGACCTCCTCAGGGAGGCTGTTCCATGCATCCACAACCCTCTCTGTAAAAAAATACTTCCTCACGTTACCTCTGAGCCATCTCTCCTCTATCTTCAAATTGTGCCCCTTGTTCTTGCACATCTCTTTTCTGAAGATGCCACCTTCTTGGACTTTGTTGATTCCTTGAGGTACTTGAAAGT
Source organism: Neoceratodus forsteri (assembly GCA_016271365.2). Classification (NCBI taxonomy): domain Eukaryota; kingdom Metazoa; phylum Chordata; order Ceratodontiformes; family Ceratodontidae; genus Neoceratodus; species Neoceratodus forsteri. The sequence continues at coordinate 1,393,151,768 of CM028129.1, read as the reverse complement.
TTCTATCATGTCCCTCTCTCCCTCCCTTTCCTCAAAGGTATACATATTAAGCTCCTTTAGTCTTTCTTAGTATGTCTTCTGGTGCAGACCCTGCACCATTTTGTGCCCTCCTCTGGACAGCCTCCACTCTGTCCATGTCTTTGCAGAGATGGGGTCTCCAGAACTGCACACAGTACTCTGATGGGGTCTCACCAACTGTCTGTACAGAGGATAACAACTTCCTGTTTTCTACTATTGATGCCTCTCCCTATGCATCCCAGTATCCCCCAGCCTTCCTTACTGCCTTCTCGCATTGCTTGCCCACCTTTAGATCATCTGATATAATTACCCCCAGGTCCCTTTTCATTTTTACTGCTGTCAGTATCTCACCCCCCATTGTGTACTCTTGCCCTGGGTTTTTGTTTCCCAGGTGCATTACCTTGCACTTCTTTGCATTGAATCTGAGCTGCCATACATTTGACCATTCCTCCAACCTTGCCAAGTCCCTTCTCATCCTTTCCACTCCATCTATCCTATGGGAAATTTCTCAACTTTGGAGTGCTGTAACTTTTGTAACCCTTTTTAATTATTTTACCAAAATATCAAAAGGCACATCTGTGGCACCAGGGCTTGCTGCCCTGCAAATTTCAGCCAAAGAGCCCCAACTGTTTAGGTGCAGTGGTGTGGCAAATAAATAGTATTTTTTTGGTGCAGTAGTGTCACAAATTGCAACAGTACATATACAACGGTGCCGTAATTTGTGAAAGTGTCACAAATGTACTGTCATGATTTGCTACACTACAGGGTACCCAATTGAAAAAAAAAAGTGTTTCGGCATTTCTATGGGTCCTAGAAAAAAACTGATGGCTCAGAAGGCCCGCACTCCCACAGATGCATGTCATTATGCAAAAATTTGCAGCTTGAAGGGAGGCCCATGCTCCCACCAGCACATATCAGTTACCAGTTACATTACTCTGTCTCAAAAAGTAAGGACATTCATTGCAAAAATCTTTGTTAATGCATCAGTTAGGGCTGAAGTGAGAAAAGTAGGGAAATGTGACATTAGGGTTGAGCCCCAAACCCCCTCACCCTACCACCCCACCTCCCATCCACCACGCACCAACAGGCATTGGGGTGTACCATGGGGTCGTTAGGTCTAACTCTCACCCCATGCTCCTGTGCTGCACAATGTCAGCCTGTTTACACATGGAATTGGGTGAGAGTTGGGCCTAATGAGCCCATGGCATACCCAATGACTGTTGGTGTGGAGGATGGATGGTGGGGTGGTAGGGTGGTGGGCATCAGGAGCTGAACCCTAACATCCCATTTCCTTTGTTACTTCAACCCTAACTGATGCATTAACGAAGTTTTTTGCAATGTATGTGTGTGTATATATATATATATATATATACACACACACACACATGGTACTGGCATAGTAGTTCCAGTATAGTTAGGGTTGTGGAATCACTTCTATGTTAAACCCAAAATTGGATGCAGTTCGGTGGTGCTGAGGGTTGAGGTGCTGGATGCCATGCTTTGCACCACACTGGTGACCCAGGTTTGGGAGCGAGCTTGGGTGCTGGGAGTCAGCAGGGAAGGGATTTGATTGAGCACCAGCTGGGCTGTTCTCCTCTCCTGGAGGAGGGTACTGGGATGTCCAGCACTCTAGCAGCCACTGGTGGAGACCGGGGGTGCTACAGAGTGCTGGACTTCATGTAGACAGCATGGCCCAACGCAGACAGGGTTGCCATGCACTGCAATGTCAGGACGTGTACCATGCATGGGGAGGGGGATGAGGGCATATAAAGGGAAAACCGCCTTCAGCCTGGATAGGTGAAAGCCCGCAGGTCCATTGGCCACACGTCCAATGCGGGACCTCCATCACTGCCCCTTTGATAACCTGCGGAGCTTAGTCCTGGGGGCTCCATAGGTACCATAACATCTCTGAGGTTGATGGAGGCCAGAGTGGGCAGTAGAGCTTGGGATGTGTCATGGCCTGAGAGAGTTCCAGACCCGAAGTGATAAAGAAACTTGAAAAAAAAATTGTGCACCTTAATAACTTCATAACAGTTCAACAGATTTGCATGAAGATTTGCATGTATAATTGCTTCTGGCAGGTCTTTTGATGTTCCAAGGTTTGTGTAAATCTGTTGTATGGTTTCTGAGATATGGAGTGTTGCAAATTCTTTAATGTATGTGTTTTTGCTGTTTCTTTTTCCACCTGTCCTTTGAAGCTGTTTTAAATTGTGGTCTGAAATTTGCGGGGGTAGAATGTCTATGCCTCATAGATGTGGCTTTTATGGTTTGGTGAAAAAAATATTTGTCCATTCCAAAGTTATTAAATTTTGAAGTTCCATTATTTTCAATGGGAAAAAATAGATGTCCAACACAAAAATGGATACAGTGTCACAGGAGCTAATCCATTTTTGCAAACGGGTGATCCTGTTTTACATGTGGGAAACCCCTTCTAGATCATTTCGTTTTTTCTTATAGTGAGAGAAAGAAATAAAGAAAACACATACAAATGAATTGATTTTAAAAAACAGACATCAGAACCTAGCAAATTGGGTCCCATTTAGCTACATTCTGTTGTTTGTTTTTTAAAATGATGTCAAGCAACACCTTTCCTAAGCATGTGAAATCCCAGGTGCCCAGCTTAAGGAGAGGAACACTTTCCCCATGCTGCCAGCTGCAGTTTGATCTGTGCACCACTGTTTCCCTGGTGTTTCATGGTGCTCCACCCCCACCCTCTGTTTGCCTTCCCCTCATTTATAAAAGTGCCTGGTTGTCTAGTGGTTCCCCCCTCCCCAATCCCTGATCACCCTCCCAGATTTTACAAAAATATTCCCTGGTAGTCCAGTGTTCCCACTCCCACACCCCCTCCCCAATTGTAGCTCGCCATCCCGTTATTTATAAAATATATTCCCTGGTAGTATAGTGGTCCCACCTGCCCTCCCCAATTGCCAATCACCATGTAGTCATTTATAAAAATATTCCCTGGCAGTATAGTGGTCCCACTCCCCTCCCGATTGCCATCCCATTAGTTCTGAAAATACCTGGTAGTCTAGTGCTCCCTCCTCCACTCCCCAATCATGACTCACCCTCCCTGTTTGAACAAAAATATTCCCTGGTATTGTTGTGGTCCCACCTCCCCCTTCCCAATCTCCCATCCATGCCATTATTGTTTTATTCTCAGGTTAGAATATTGAAGCATTCACTGTACTGCTAGGGAACAACACTCAGCTCAAGTGATACTCAGGTTGCTTCAATATGCCTATATGAACATAATTAAAAATTAGAGTCACTAAAAAAATGCGAATAGTACCAACATCAGTGTTGGATAAAAATTCGCAGTCAGGCAAAAAGTAGGTAGCCCAATACTGTAAATCAGGTACTGGAGATCAATCCCAAGACTGGAGGCCACCCTCATTGGTAAAGTTCTTTGAGACATTCTAAAAAAATATCTGTTTTCAAATGAAGTGCAACTACACATATGTTGAGCACTAACACCATTGTAGTCTATTGTACTGAATCTATTTAAAGGCAAACATGACAGCACTTGTAATTTTCTTAATAGTGAAGATTCAGATTGACCTCATAGTGTTTCTTAATTGCACAGTGTAAGCTGTAGTTATAAGCATTGCATCAGACAAGGTGATGTACACTGAGCAACTTCATTCAGGACAATATGTAATAACTGATCTTTGTGCACTGTTTCTATTCTATTTAAAACACTATCTAAATTTATGATGTAGTTCCAAATGACTATATATATATATATATATATATTATAGTACAGTAGTGCTACCATAGTTAGGGTTGAGGAGCCATTTTAAGGTTAAAGGGTCAAACTTTGCTCCTTAATAACTTTGCCACCGTTAAACAGATTTGCCTAAAATTTGGTATGCATGATTGGTAGATCTTGGGATCTGCCAAGTTTCCTACTGGTCAGCTATACAGCTGCGGAGTTATAAAGCGCCAACAAAATGTGCGTTTAAGCTTTTTTGTAAATTATTTTCTCTCACCTACAGATCGCTCAGTTTGTGTGACCAGTCCAAAACCTTCAGGGAACATGCGGCTGGGGTCCCTGATGTGCCTTTTGAAGATTTCGTGAAAAAATATTAAACGGTTCAAAAGTTATTGAAAAACAAGTTCCCATTATAAGTCAATGGGAAAAGTTAACAAAAAGTGAGAAAATGTCTTACATGCAGTTTTTAGTGTCACAAATCACTCCAGTAGTGTTGTGAGTCAGCCATTTTTTTTCAGTTAGTGATCACAGAAATGCTTGCCATTTAAATTTGGGACCCTCTAGGAACACAATTCTTTTTGTGTTCACCTAGTCAGACCCTGAGGATGCTAGCCATGTCTTTATTTTGGGGTTAAACACCCCAAAAATATGTTTTTCAAATTTCTGGAAAAAGTAGTGTCACAAAGTAGTGTCACAGTCACGAAAGTGTAGCAAAATTTGCAAAAAGGGTCGCAAATCACGACACTACTTCTCCAGACTATGGCCAAAATGACAGGACTTCTTTGTTACCCTGCTGCTAAAGAACCGTTTGGTCGTTTGGGCTGAAATTTGGAGGAAAGACAGCCAACATATCACAGATGTGCCTTGTGTTAGTTTGGTGAAAATATATTGTACAGGTCCAAAGTTATGGCACTCCGAAGTTGGCATTTTTTCCCATACACTAACATGGTGGCGTACGCCACGCCTTTCGGGGCTTGTATTTCAAAGACAGTGCGAGATACAGATTTTTTGTCATGAGTCAAAATACAAAATGGTAGCCAGGAAAATAATGATTTCTGTGAAATTGTAATTTTTTTTCTACATCGTGCAGTTGCTGAGATATTACCAATTAAGCACTTCCAATGCTCGTTTTAAGCTTCGATCCCCATTAGGATGCATGCATTCTTTGTACACACTGTTTTTCTGTATGCACCTGTTTGGAAAATACAGGGTATGCGCTTCTGTTACTGTTACAGTTAATGTTTCCACTTGCATTTATATCCCCCCTTGGCATTACCGTTCCCGTCTACGCCACTGTGTGCTTTACCCTTTGCATTCTCATTCGCGCTCGTGTTACCATGTGTGCCACTGTTAGTGCTTCTGTTTGCATTGCTGTTCCTGTTACTATGTCACAAGACATCACGTGGCGGGAGCGCGGGGCCGCTGCATTACATTCACTATTTCTCATCATCATTCTCAAAAAGAAGGGAAATTAGAGGCAAAAAAACTCTGTTTAATGCATTAGTTATTGTTGTTCCATGGTGACAAAAGTGAAGAATTCAGTGTTAAGGTTGAAAGCCCCTTGGACCCCCCACCACCCCCAACCAGCATCGGTGCGATTGGGATTGTCGGTCCTAACTCTCACTCCATTCTCCTATACCTCTACTTCTTCACACATCTGATGAGGTGAGAGTTAGGCCAGCAACCCCAATGCGCCTCAATGCCAGTTGGGGTGTGGGGTGTGTGGGGGTCTGGGGGGGCTTAAACCCTAACACCGAATTTCACTTTTGTCACTGTGGAACAACCCTAACTAATGCACTAAATGGAGTTTTTTGCTCTAATATATATATATATATATATTGATTTTTGCTGATGTTTTGCTGTTTTTATTGTTTCTTTAGCAGTTCATTGTTGCTTTCAGTTGGTACTAGGTTGCTTTCTGGATTCATTTGGAAAGTTACCTGTCTGGGGGATTTTGTAGGTGCAGCTGAGTGTTTCTAGGGGGCTTGTTGGTGTGGCTGATTGTCTCTGGTGGTCTGGAGGGGCCCATGCCCCACCCCATACACCATCCACCCCTAGCACATCACTTCCTTTACATTGTTAACTGGTGACATCATACAGTACCAGCTGACTGCATATACACACAATGTTAGCCATCTTATTTCAGTACACAACATAGGCACACCACACCCTAATGTAAATCTACATTCCTTGATACATTATACCACTAAAGAGTATTGACAGTACAAATATATATAGCTGGGCACTGGATATGGTATAGAAGAAAAGAGCAGCAGAGGTTACAGGGCAATAAGGGGCATTTAAGGCAAGGATAGTAGAAGAAAGATGATGGGTATGTTTTGCAGTGGATGTGGGGCAGCCGTGTTCAGAAAGACCTTCTGGACACTGCAGTGCTGCCCTATCTACAGGCACCTCTCTGTGTTGAGAAAGGAGGTAGCTGAACTCTGACCAGAGTTGGCAAGGATACAGGTGATCCTTCATCCCATACAGAGCCCACCATGTCCACCACCACTCCCTCAGAGGTTGCCAAGAAGGAGGAAAGGATGGACTATGATGTGGGCTCTGGGAGAGTGTGGAAGGCAGCACAGAAGCACATCCCCAGCCAGTGGCACTTCACAACTTGTATGCCATCCTGGCAGAGCATAGAGATTGCATTGCATCTCTGGAAGTGAACACCATGGGGGTTGAGGGGGTTATCCAGGAACCTCAAGGGCAGATGCAAGGAGAACACACAGGAGGAGGAGGAGGAGGAGGAGGAAGCAAATCCTGGTTGGGGACTCCAATGTCTTGGGGATTGAGCTGGGGTCAGGTAGCAATAGTGAGAGGAAGGTAATGTGCCTACCTGGAGGCACAGTTCAGAAGGAGGGCAAGCAAATCCTTACAATTGCAAGGGTGGTAGCAAGGAAGAGGGGAGGTGCACATCATTATTCACCTGGGGACTAATGACCTGGCTAGTAGGGGTTAGATATAGGAGAGTACAGGAAGAGTCCAGGGAGCTGGGGAGGAATCTTGGGCAAGTAGCACACTTTGTCACTTTCTCAGAGGTGTTACCTGACCACAGCGAGGGGAGAAGGGAGGGACATCTGCATCACTGAATTCAACAAATGGCTGAAGAAATGGTGCAGAGAGGTGGGGTATGGATTCATTGGAAACTGGAATCTCACCTGGAGGGTTGAAGGACTATATTCTCCAGAATGCCTGCATCTATCCAGGGGAGGTAAAGGTATCCTCTCTGAGAAGTTTAAGTGCATCCTTAGTGATCATTTAAACTTGCCAAGGGGGGAGGCATAGACAGTCAAGGGGATTACCATAGCCCCCCCTCCCCCACAGGACATAACTGAAAGCAGTGAGGATCTAATAACTAGCATAATATCTAACCTTAAAACTACCATGGTTACAATGTGGGCAAGAACAGAAAGTACATCACTAATGTGGTGCAGGGCAAAAATTGAAAAACAAGGAGCATTAAGGAGGGTACACAGAGTAGAAGGTCATGTGCGCAAATGCCTACAGTCTGGGAAACAAAATCCCAGACCTAACAGCACTGATGGAAGACTCAAACCTGGATATTATGGCTATTACAGAGACATGATACACAGGAAACCATGACTGGGATGCAGCCATACCCAGTATACACTTTTTAGAAAGGATGGGGAGGGAAAAAGGGGAGATGGGGTTACTATGTATGTAAAGGAAGGGATTAAAGCTATGGAGGCTAAGGGATCCAGGGAAGAAGTAGAGACATTGTGGGTGACTCTGGAGTCAGGGAACAAGCCAACCACCCATGCTGAAGTAGTTTACAGGCCTCCCATGCAGAGGGAGAATATAGATCTAGTATTAGTGGAAGCCATCCATAACATGGCAGCCAAAGGGGAAGTACTACTAATGGGTGACTTCAACATGCAGGATGCAGATTGGAATACCCAGACTGCAAGTATTTCAAGGAGCAGGGAACTAATGTCTGCTATGTATGGGGCAAACCTAAGGCAGCTGGTGGTTGAGCCCACCTGGTAGGGGGCTATACAGGACTTAGTGCTGACAAATGGGGAGAGAATCATGGATATTGAGATGGGCAGTCTCCTTGGTAACCAGTGACCACGGAACTGTGTGGTTCAGAGTCAACACATTGGCAGAAGAAAGCCATTCAAAGATTAAGATCCTAGATTTCCAGAAGGCCAACTTCATGGAGATGGGGGAACAGCTCAAAATTGCCCTGGCAGTGGAAGATATGGGGGGGAGGGGTAGAAGAACAGTGGCTTAGGAGCAAGAGATCCATAGCAGGAGTGGCAAGTCAATGTGTCAGATTGCTTAGCAAAAGCAAAAGAAAGAGGTGCCCACTGTGGTTCTCTAAGTCAGTAGCTGAGAAAATGCAAGAGAAAAGTAAGGCATTCAGGAAATACAAAGAGACACAGAAAGAAGAAGACAGACTGAAATATCTGGAGAAGCAGAGAGAATGTGGGAAAGCTGTCAGCGGGGCTAAGGCAAGAACAGAGGAAGGAATAGCACAGGCTATTAAGAAGGGGGACAAGACCTTCTTCTCTTCTATTAGAGAAAGAGAGAGGATGAAGACCAGAAATGGCATTGTTAGGCTAAAGTAGGGAGATGGTGGGTGAGCGGAGCATGACCTTGAAAAAGCTCAGATACTGAACAAATATTTTTGCTCAGTATTTGCCTGGGAAGAGGCAGGAGAGGGGCCAAGACTCATGGTGAAATATGTAAAGGGGAGAGATGGACAGCAGCCCATTTATGGTGGATAGTTTTGGAAGAACTAGGAAAAGTAATGACAGACAAGGCAATGGGGCCAGACAGGATTCACCCAGAGTGTTGAAGGAACTCAGGATAGTCCTAGTAGGTCCACTGACAACCCTCTTCAACCAATCACTAGAGATGGGGGAGGTACCTGGAGACTGGAAGAGGGCAGAGGTGGTCACCCTGCACAAGACTGGAAGTTGGGAGGAGGCAGGCAATTACAGACCTGTAAGCCTGAACTCAGTGGTGGAGAAGCTGATGGAGTCCCTGCTTAAGGAGAGAATAGTGAAGTTCCTGGAATCAAGCAGTGCAAAAGACCCAAAGCAGCATGGATTCACTAAAGGTAGGTCGTATCAGAGTAATCTTATTGATTTCTTTGACTTGGGGACCAGGGTGGTGGATTAGGGAGGCGCAGTGGATGTGGTCTACCTGGATTTCAGTAAGGCCTTCAACACCGTTCCTCATAGCAAGTTGCTTAGCAAATTGGGAAATTTGGGTGTGGGCTCTAAAGTGGTAAAATGGGTTGAAAACTGGCTAAAAGGAAGGACCCAGAAGGTGGTAGTAAATGGCATAAAATCAGAAGAGGGGAGAGGTGACCAGCGGGGTTCCACAGGGATCGGTGCTGGGTCCACTTCTATTCAATGTCTTCATAAGCAACATTACAAAGGGATTGGAGGGGAAAGCATGCCTTTTTGCAGATGGAACCAAGATCTGTTACAGAGTCAACACACAGGAGGGGCTAGATAAAATGAGAAATGACCTAAGACTACTTGAGGAATGTTCAAGGGTTTGGCAGTTGGGTTTCAATGCTAAAAAGTGCAAGATAATGCACCTGGGACACAGAAACCCAAGAGATGAATACAGGCTGGGAGGGCAAGTTCTAGCCACCACAAGTCAGGAGAGAGACCTGGGGGTTATCATATCCGATGACCTGAAGTCAGCCAAGCAATGCAAAAAAGCAGCGGGGAAAGCAAACTGAATGCTGGGGTGCATAGGAAGGGGCATAACCAGTAGGAGGAGTGAAGTGGTGATGCCACTGTATAGATCACTGTTGAGGCTTTATCTGGAACACTGTGTCCAATTCTGGAGACTGCATCTCAGGAAGGACACAGACAGAATGGAAGCAGTTCAAAGAAGAGCAACAAAAATGATACATGGACTGCACCACAAGCCTTATGAGGAAAGACTCAAGGAACTAAACATCTATTCACTGGAAGAGAGAAGGGAGAGAGGGGATATGATAGAGACTTTTAAATACCTTAGAGGAATCAACAGGGTACAGGATGGAAGCATATTTCAGAGATGAACATGCACAAGGACAAGGGGACATAATATGAGGCTGAAGGGAGGGAGGCTTAAGGGGAATGCTAGGAAGTAGTTTTTCACAGAGATGGTGGTGGATCCATGGAACAGCATACCAGCGGAGATGGTGGAAGCAAAAACAGTACAGCAATTCAAAAGTGCATGGGGTAATCATAAAGACACCCTTCTGTACAGCAGAGTGGGGGAAAGGCAGTCCAGATAAGAGTAAGGATTGCCAAACCAAATATGGAAATGGGTAGACTAGGTGGACTGTATGGTCCTTATCTGCAAACAGATTGTATGTATGTATGTGTGTGTGTGTGTATATATATATATATATATATATTCATTGCAAAAAACTTTGTTAATGCATCAGTTAGGGTTAAAGTGACAAAAGTATGGAAATGAAATGTTAGGGTTGACACCCTAATACCCCCCCATCCTACCACCCCAACCACACCCTCCACAGATCAACAGATGACAGGGTGTGCCTTGGGGTTGCAGGCCCTAAGTCTCTCTCTCTCTCTTTCTCTCTCTTGCTCACTCTCTCTCTCTCTCTCTTTATATATATATATTTATGCAATAGGTGTGAGACCAAAAGCCATTGAATAAATCCATTTATTTCCACATATGTGGAATAAATCTAACTACCCTAGATTTATCCCACATATGTGGGATAAATGCAAACTGTCAATCAAAGCTTTTTTGTTCACTTTTTTGACAAACAAATGTGAATAACTTTAAAACGAAAAATGATAGCATAGTACTGTGAGCACGAAAAATGTTCTGGACAAAAATATCTACAAAATGAGTGGTGTTTCATTTATAGATACCTTTTAGTTTTTATAATTAGCAAAAACAGCAAAAATCCTATTTTCTTTTCACTTTTCAGACAAACAAATATAAATAACTTTAAAATGAAAAATGATAACATGGTACTGTGAGCACGAAAAATGTTCAGCATAAAATATCTACAAAATGAGTGGTGTTTCATTCAGAGATACCTTTTAGTTTTTCATAATTAGCAAAAACAGCATAAAATTCAATTTTCTTTTCACTTTTTCGACGAACAAATGTGAATCACTCTAAAACTAAAAGTGATAGCATGGTACTATGAGCACAAAAAATGTTTGGCATGAAAATATTTACAAAATGAGTGGTGTTTCATTAATAAATACCTTTTAGTTTTTTTTTATAATTAGCAAAAAACAGCATAAAATTAAATTTTTGTTTCACTTTTTCATCAAACAAATGCGAATAACTTTAAAACAAAAAAAGGTAGCATGATACTGTCACCATGACATTTGTTCAGCAAGAAGTTCTCTACAAAATGAGTGGTGTTTCATTTAATAGCAACCACCCCGCTAGGCAGACATACACCAGGAAAGTTAACCAAAAGTCCCAGAAAGTCCCAGAAATTATCATTTAAAAAAAGAAGATAAACAGTCAAAACCAAATGTTCCCGCACTGATAAGCATCCCTATTGCATAAATGAAATATACAATGGTGAGCTGTCAGATAAATGATTATCTACTTGTACTGTTTGACTCGGACACTCACTGGTGGCTTACGCCCACTCGTGAAGTTACCGAGGTCAAACAGCACTTGTGTAGATAAATCATTTATCTGACAGCTCACCATTGTATATCCCTTTATATATATATATATATATATATATATATATATATATGTATATGTGTATATATGTGTGTATGTATATATATATATAAAATAAATAACCAACAGTAGGGTGTGTGGTCATACTCTGATACACGCACACCTTAGTGTGCATTTTGACACACGAGGCCATAGGCTGAGTGCATTCAAACACCTAAGGGGTGCGTATATCAGACGCTGACTGCACACCCTACAATCGGTTATCTGCCTTTTAAAATGGCTAAAATGGTTTTGGAGGGGGTGAAAGTGCTGGCATGTGGTCATACTCTGATATACATGCATGGTCATGTGGTGTGCTTCAGCCAACCAGCAGAGAGTATTTTCCCTACCCATTATATAGACATACATACATATATATATATATATATATATATATATATATATATATATATATATATAGCTATATATCTATATATCTATATATCTATATATATGTATATATAATATGTATGTATGTGAGCCCTAACACTCATTACAGTGTCCTACATTGTACCTATCTCAACCCCAAGGCGGCACCCCCCCTCCATGCTTGTCAGTGTCTGCAAGGTGGGGGTGGGGTGTTTGGGTTGGAAACCCTAACACCACATTTTCCTACTTTTGTCGCTTTTGTAACAATCCTAACTGATGCAAAAAGCCATGTTAATTCACCATTAGGGTTCTAGAGACAAAAGTAGGGAAATGAGATCTTAGGATTCTCAACCCTAAGACCCAACACCCACTCTCACCTTGCATCCCTAAGACCCACCCCAATACTGCATGCAGGAACAGGTGTGAGGGGTGTGCTTTGGAGTTGCTAACACTAATGCTCACCCCATTGCAAGAGTAAGTAAGCTAAGATGGGTACAGAATAACAGAATGGGGTGAGCATTAGGGTTCATAACCCCAAGAAAAATAATTTCCCTACTTTTTCAGAAAGTATAATCATAAGGTACCCTAATTGTACAACAACAAAGTTTTTTGCAGAGGATTTCATTACTTTTTATGAAAGTATTACCATAGCCATAGTTGTTTATTATGAGATTGCAGGGCAGAACCCTGTGCTCCCATCTATCCCTAAGTGTAGAGAGATTAGAATGTCATTTCTCTGTGGAAGCACAGGGCACTTTGGGCCCTGCACTGCCATGCTTCATGATTTTCCTTATTTTACTGTCAAAGTGCAGGGTCCTTCTGACCCTACACTCCCATCTCTCTGTAGATGCATGAACAAATTACCACCATAGCCATCTGATTACCCTAGGACATGTACCCGGTACAGAAAATCTTAAAATCCTCACCAAAATGTAGTTCTGAACAGCTGCAATGCCATTCTGAGCCACAGGTGTGAAAACACATTTTGGACAGGATTTGAAAAATGATAGCTCTGACATACAAGAGGCTGGGTAATAAGAAGACTATGTTGAAAATCCAGGGTCAAAATATTTAAAATGTCTGTAGTTATGAGTGGACATACTGAAATTCCAATGAATGGTCATAACTTTTGCATTTTTCATGTTTTGACCCCAAATTTCCAACAGTCTTCTTACCACCCCACCTCATAAACCCCATAGGTAAAAATGTTTAAATCCATGGCACAATGCCATTCTGCACCACAGGTGTGAAAACATGTTTTAGGCAGGATGTGAAAAATGACAGCTGTACTGTTCATGAGGTGGTGTGAAAAAATGGGTATGTTGAAAATTACCAAAGTTACGTGCGTGCATAGAAAAAATTCAATGATTATGTGGAACTCAGCCACTTTTGGAATTCTTTCACCATATTTTCAACATAGGCTTTTTGGGACCCCACCTCTTGAACACTGGCACTGTCATTTTATTACTCGGTCCCAAAAGGTGACAACTGCGAAATCACCTTCCAAGCCCGATTAATGAAAAGACAGTGACAGTGTTCATGAGGTGGGGTCCCAAAAAGCCCATGTTGAAAATTAAGTGAAAAAATATGTAAAAATGCCAAAGATATCACCATATGTTCAAAATGCCTTTGACATACGTTATACGGCACTTACCTTGATTCTTTAGTTCATGATTTGGCTTTGAAGAGTGCAGACATGTCCCTGTGCACAGAAGATGACAGCCTATGATCTCTGGTGATAAGTATAGGGCAAGGGGTGGAGTGGTGGGTGCTCAGTGGGAGGTTGGGATGGGGAGGGGTAGGGGAGATGATGAGGGACCATTTTCTTCTTTTCAGGGTGAAAATAAATAAAAAAGATGGGAACTGTTTTCTTTTTTGCAGGTATACAAGACATATTACAGGACACTGGAAGTGGGTTACCCAGTGCCCCAGATTGCTGGGGGATACATATGTAGGGACACTGTGAGTGGGCTCCCCAGTGCTCCTCAGTGGTGATGGGGTCTGCTAGTGCCAACACGGGGATTGTGCCCCTGATATCAGCAACAGCATGGTACATCAGGGGACTGTTTTTTTTTTTTTTACGGGTAATAACAAGTAAAAATATTGTGACACTGAGAGTGGGTTCCCCAGTGTCCACACTGATGGGGGGTGGGTGCTTCTATCTTGGGACACTGGGAGTGGGTTCCCCAGTGTCTCACACTGGTAAGGGAGCTTCTACCACCAACACGGGGATTGGGAACACCAATTTCAGTAAAGATATATTTAATATAAACATGCCTTGGACCCCTTCAAGGCAGTAAAAGGATAATAAAATCCTTAATTTTGGAAAACACCAACAGGTGTTTACCTAAATGGGGGCCAAGGAATCAGATTGTGGCCACAGTTTGGCCAAAAAATGGCCAGAAATGTTTTGTTTTTTCAGTAGCCGAATGCATTTTTTTTTAAACAGTGCCATAAATTGTGGTAATTTTCATGAAACAGTGTTGCAATTTGTGGCAACCCCCCAATGTTTTGTGCAACAGTGCCGCAATTTGTGGCACTTTTGCCAAAGTACTGCTCCAAATTGTGGCACGTGTGCCTGCTTTCGAGAAACTAGTGCCACAATTTTTGGCAGAAAAAATGACCCGATTAAAATAAACATATTTCTGGCCACTTTTTCAAAATAAATAACTAGAGAATCATGTTCCTTGGCCCCGATTAGTTAAACACAACTGTTGGTGACATGTGTTTGCAAGCAAAACTGTATTCCTATCTCTTTTTTTTCAGTATAATGTGGTTGCTAGACCATTCTCAGTATCCTTTATAATGGATAAATCCAGAAACAGGATTTGCTCTTTATGTACATTCATAGTAAACCATAAATGTTTATTTGTTTATTTCAAGTAGCAGGCAAAATATTTTAGTTCATCCTCCATTCTCTGCCATATTAAAAAGCAATCATCAATATAGTGCTTGTACCTGTATATGGAGATGTGCTAATAAAAAGGGTTTATGTTAAAATCATATATATGTTGTTCTTCCCACATCCCAATATACAAGTTTGTAAAATTTGGAGCAAAAGATTCTCCCATGGCAGTCCCACTTGTTTGCAGATAAAATCTGCCCAGAAACATGAAGGCTTTGCATTTCAGCACATATTTGGCCAAATTCAAAATGTAATCCCTAACAGGGGAGTCACAGATGCCCTTATTCCTTTAATAAAAGTTCAGCTGCTCCACACCGCAGAAGACACATTATCTGAGAAAAAAAATTAATGTTTCACACAGGCTCCCCTGCACTTTATCAACTATGCCTTGACAGATTCTGAATGTTCAGTACTTAATAAGGGTTTGAAATTTGTCCCTACATATTCTTCTATTGCGTTTGATATATTCTCAGTTTTGAATAAATTTGTAAAGAATCTAATTCTGAAATGCTTTTTTACAAAGGATGCAGGTGATGTCAATGTTGAAAATGTGTCGACACCTCAGTAGCTGAAGATTCTTATCAGTCAGTACAGTATGTTAAACAATTCAAACCTAGGTCTACCTAGGTCTACATTTATGCCTCCATAAAATCCCATGGTACAGGTTTTTTACAAGGCTTGTAAAAGGGATATTAAAAGTTGGCAAATGAAAAGCAGAGACCAAGGTACGTTAACATGACTCGAGCAGAATCTGATGCAATCAAATCATTGGATAACAATAAAGCCATAACTATCAAACAGTTTGACAAAGGGAGCACTGTGGTGGCACAGAACACCACTGATTACATCAGAGAGGTGGAATGTCAGCTTTCTAATGATAGATATTATAGATTGTTAAGTACAGACCTCACTTTGTCCTTTAAAAAGGATAACGATGATTATTTAAAATCAGCATGGCAGTCAGGATTTATTGACAGTTACGCCTTGAATTTATAAATGGTTCCCTATCCTATCTGTCCCTCCATTTATTTGCTTCCCAAGGTTCATAACAGCTTATTAAATCCCTCAGGCTGCCCCATTGTGGCTGGAATAAGCTCAGTAGCAGAACCTTTCAGCCAATTTGTTGATTATTACATCAAACCATTTTTGCCCACACTTAGGTCATACATCAAAGACATCAAACATGTCCTTGGTATACTGAGTGATCTCCACATCAAGGAAACTGAACTTCTGATCACGCTTGACATGGAATCCCTCTATACCAATACACCACATGATGAGGGTCTTTTGGCCTTTGAACATTATGTGGATAAGGGCAACTGTGACTCCTCTGTTAGGGATTTCATTTTGAATTTGGCCAAATATGTGCTGAAATGCACTGCCTCCATGTTTCAGGGCAGATTTTCTCTGCAAACAAGTGGGACTGCCATGGGGGAATCTTTTGCTCCAAATTTTGCGAACTTGTTTATGGGGATGTGGGAAGAACAATATATATACATATATACGATTCTAACATAAATTCTTTTTATGAGCACATCTCCATATACAAGTGCTATATTGATGATTGCTTTTTAATATGACGGAGAACTGAGGATGAGCTGAAATCTTTTGTCTGCTACCTGGAATCAACAAATAAAAATGTACAATTTACTTTTTTTTCCTTTTTTTTAATTTATTGAAGTCTTGGATGATGCCTGTGAGCAGATGCTCATTGAGAGCATACTTTAAATATACATAAACAGCAAATTCCATTTCTGGATTTATCCATTATAAAGGATACTGAGAATGGTCTAGCAACCACATTATACAGTAAAAAGACTGATAGGAATACAGTTTTGCTTGCAAACTCATGTCACCCAAGACATACAATAAAATATATTACAAGGAGACAGTTTGTTTGAGCTTGCAGGAATTGTAGTCAGGAGGTGGGATTCAAACACTGGGCTGACAATTTAGAGACAAGATTTGTAGAACAAGCATATAGACATTCTGACATTATATGTGCAAGGGAATATGCCTGGAACATGACAAGAGATAGTCTTCTGGCAGAAAAAGTTCACACTGCGAGTGAGAACAACTGATTGAATTTTGTAACAACCTACAGCATCGAGTTTAAAAAGATAGAAGGTATTGTGAGACAGCAATGGTTCATTTTGCAAAATGAGAAAAAACTAGCAAAATATGTATCTCAGTCTCCACGCATGGTCTATAAAAGACCACAGAATTTGGATAATAAACTTACACATTGCTATCAGCCTCCTGTTAAAAGTGATAGTACAGCACACACAATTGAGAATATTTCCTCACCCCCCCACCAGCTTTGGAGAACATTAAATCTGTAGTATCTACAACTAGCACCAACTGGTTGCCTCCTTTACCAAAAGGATGTTCCACATGTCAGAGATGTAAGTCCCTTAAAAATATAAATGTAATGAAATGTTTTTTACACCCAGTAGTGGGCAATGTTATAGAAATTAAGGATTTCATCATTCATGATACTTGCAATCTAATTTATTTGGCAACATGTAAATGTGAAGTCATTTACATGGGGAGAACAAAAAGTAAATTCAAAGAAAGGGTGGAGGAACATATAAGGGCAGTGATAAATAAAAATTTAGAATATGCAACAGTCAATCATGTTCACTCTATGTCAGACCCTGAAAATCATACATGACTATTTATGGGAATAGACAGAGCAAAAATAGGAACACGTTAAGGTAATATTCATAATGTCTTAGCCTGCAAGGAAAATTACTGGATATTCAATTTGCAAGCTACATATTACCGAGGTCTGAATGATAAAATAGAGTTGCAGCATTACTTGTAGAGCAATATCTTTAAGCCCTGTAAGTGCAATAAGAACTTATCTTTTTAGTTAAAAAAGTTTTTACAGTATAAAAGGAATCTTAAAAGCTATAAAATGAAAACCTTTTAGCATGGAATTATGTAGCATTGTATCACAAATAAACATTTTTAAAGTTGATTATTTTAGATAAATGTGTTGATTAATTCATTGTCTATGTAAATGTATGACACCTGTGTAGTGATTCAGTAGAAAAGAAGGCACATGGTATTGCATATTATTATCTTGATAAAGTGCAGGGGAGCCTGTGTGAAACATTGAGGTTTTTTCCTGTGATAATGTGTCTTCTGTGGTGTGGAGCAGCTGAACTTTTATTAAAGCACTTGAGCACTTTATCAACCTTTGTTGGTGCATATGTCCAGCGTGAGTGTGTGCCAATGTTTTTACCTAATTGACATTTATTTTCTCTCTTTATATGTGTCTGTCTCTCTATCTATCTATCTATCTATCTATCTATCTATCTATCTATCTATCTATATCTTTATGCCATACATGTGAGTATATTTCAGGACACTTATCACTGCTATTTTTGCTTCCTGTGGACCTACAGTGAAAATATCAATAAATATTACCACTCTAGATCCAAATATTACTATAGTAGATCCTGATTGGCTCATTCAGAACTCATTTAAATGTCCAGACTTAGTAACATTGTTAACCGTAGTCTAATGAAAATAACTTTAGAATGAAAAATGATAGCATGGTACTGTGAGCAAGAAGGTTGTTTTGTGCTCACAGTACCATGCTACAATTGTTTTCACTTTTTCAACAAACAAATGCAAATAACCTTAAAAATAAAAATGATAGCATGGTACTGTGAGCACAAAATTTGTTGAGCACAAAAATATCTACACAATAAGTGGTGTTTCATTTTTAGAAACCTTCAAGATATTTTATAATCAGCAAAAAATTATAGAAAATTTAATTTTGTTTCACTTTTTTGGACACATGGCATAAATGGAATATGCTACCCAACTACTAGAAATATTGTTGATATTTTTTGTTTGAGTGCAGTTTGATCTAATGGCATCACTCGTGGTTTTGCCACTGATGACGTCATTGGGTCACTCAACACTCAAACTAAAAATATCAACTATACTTCCAGTAGGGGGGTAGCATATTAGATAGATAGATAGATAGATAGATAGATAGATAGATAGATAGATAGACAGACATACATACATACAGACAGAAAGACAGACAGATACATTTAGAGAGAAAATAAATGAAAGGTAAATGTGGTAATAAATAAGGTATTAATGTCAGAGGTTGAACAAGCCATAAAGCAATGAGCTTATCATTTTTATCATCGCTCCTGTTGTTTCTGTCTGTCTAGCAGTTGAGTAGGGTGTTTAATGTTCAACCCCTAACTTTGCACTTTAATAACTTTGCCCCTTTTCAGAGGAATTGCATTACATTTTGTATGCATGGTCAGGGGTAGGGCAAGGCCACTTGATTTGGCAAGTTTTATGATAGTTGGATGTACAGATTCCAAGATCAGGTAGTGCAAGAAGTGGAAAAATTGGGAGGGGGGTTGCTGTTTATTAGTTCTCACCTACAGTCCAGATGGTTTGGAACTTTGTTCTGACATTTTCAGGTAGAAGGGGATTGTCCTAGAAAGGTGCCTTTGGGGGAGGGGGTGGTAAAAACATATGACTCTGTTCCCAAGTTATAAGGGTTTGAAATTTTGATTATGAACATTCTCAGTATGAGGGTCTTTCATTTATATGTTTGATACAAAAGAAGATTTCTCAGCTCACGACTTCATCTTCTTTCATGAGCCAAAACGTCTTCTTTCATGAGAAAATATCTTCTTTGTGTGGCAGCCTTCTCATTTTTTTTTTGGTTTTTTTCAAACCAAATTGAAAACCCATAAAAAATATGCCCTGAAGAAAAACAAGCACATGAAATCCATGAGTCTGGTGTTCTTTTTTTGAAGTAAAATACCTAAATATGTTTTAGGGACATCCCTAAGATCCTAGCTGTAAGCCTTAGTAAGGGGCTCCAATTCTTCTTTCATGAGCCGACCTTCTCTTGTGGTCATGAAAGAACTCATGAAAGAAGAATCTCAGCTCATGAAAGAAAATGGTGGGTCTTTGTTTTTTTACATAGTTCTTTCATAAGTCAACATTCTTCTTTCATGTGTCACAAAAAAAAAACATGAAAGAAGAAGGTAGGCTGATGAATGAACTATGAAAAAACCTAAGTCTTTTGTGGCTCAGATTCTTCTTTCATGAGTTTTTTTCATAACCAGAAAAGAAGCAGGTCGGCTCACAAAGGAACTATGAAAAAAAAAAAACAGCCTTTGTCATGTCCTCTATTGAGAGCATTTTATTTGTGTCCACTGGCAGCTCATTACCTTCTTCATGAGGAGGGAAAGTGACATGTTTTTCTTTTTGTTTTTTCTGGGCAGGAACCATCTCTGGTATCTGCTTTGAGGATCTTTTATTTTTATTGGATTCAGGGTTCCCCATTTCAGACACCTAAGTTCTAAACCATCTATTGCAACCTTATCTTTCTTTTCTGTCCCCTTTGACAGGGACTGCTGCTTACTTTAAGGGTATGGACTCTCCTCTGAGTCTTGAGGTGATGCAGAGGATGACTGAGAATCCATAAGGTCTTCTAATTTGTAGCCCTTTTCTTTTGAATTTTAAGCCAAAGCTTAATGCAGACCCACAACTGGCAAAATCATGGTCTGGACCCAGGCACTTACAAAAGTGATGGCAGTCTGCTTTTGCCAGGGGTTGATAAGAAACCTTATAGTTTATAAAACCTGTAGGTCCTGACTTCTTTTTGGCTCTGTCAATCATGTCAAACACTGATGACCCAGGGAAGATGGCTGCAGTTCCCAATAGTAAACAATTTTTAACTTTAAAAAAAAAAGAAAACATAATTGTGAATAGGGATTTTAATAGGAAAAAATGTGGTATTTTCACTCCTAAATTTTCAACATGGGCTTTTTGGGACCCCACCTCACGAACAGTGGCACTATAATTTTGTTACTCAATCCTGAAAGGTGGCTTCACACAGTGAATGCACCACTCAGGGCAACAGGTGCAAAAAGACATTTTCGGCAGGATGTGAAAAATTACATCTGTACTGTTCATGAGGAGGTATGAAAAAATGGCAATGTTGAAAATCTGGAATGAAAATATGAAAAACTGATGAAGTTACAATCATGCGTCGAAATTGCATAATGCACGCTTATAATGTAGTCATTTTTTGGAATTTGTTTGCCAAATTTTCAACATGGCCTTTTTGGAACCTCCCCTCAAGAACAGTAACACTGTGATTTCATTAATCTGTCCCAAAAGTTGATTTCGCACAGTGACTGTGCCATTCTGCACCACAGGTGCAAAAACACATGTTGGGTAGAATGCAAAAAATGACAGCTGTACCGTTAATAAGGAGGTGTGAAAAAAAGCAACGTTGGAAATTTGGAGTGAAAATATAAAAAATTGGAAAAATTACATGTATGCATACAAACTGTGCAACACACGCCCGTATCGCAGTCATTTTTTGGAGTTTGTTCACCAAACTTGCAACATGGGCTTTTTGGGACCCTATCTCATGAATAGTGGCACTGTTGTTTCATTAATTGATCCCAAAAGGTGCTTCAATGCAGGGACCATGAAATCAACTTTTGGGACTGAGAAATGAAATGACAGTGACAGTGTTCACAAGATGGGGTCCCAAGAACCCCATATTGAAAATTTGGGGACAGAGCTCCACAAATTGACTGAGATATCAACTTAAATTGAAAAAAAAACATTCACTGCTGTTATAGGACTTACCGTCATTTCTTCAGTTCCCAGTTGGTCTTTGAAGACTGCAGACATGTTTACAGTCCACAGAAGATCACTGCTCCTGACCTCCAGAGGTAAGTATGGGTAAGGGGGGGGTGCAGGAAGGTGGTATGCACAGAAGGAGGGTGCAGGTTGGGGAGGGAGCCAGTGGGAATGATGAGGGCCCATTTTCTTTTTTTTAGGTTTAAAAAAATAATATGTTGTGGGACTGTTTTCTTTTTAACAGGTGATAACAAAATGGATTTTGGCACATTGGGGTGGGCTCCCAGTGTGCCAAACTAAAGGGGGTGATCAATGATGACCTGGGGATTGGGCACCCAAGGTCAGCTGACAAAAATGGGTTGTAGGGGGCGCATCTGACTCTGACAGTGGGCATCCTGGTGTTGGAAAAACATAAGAATTACTTTGGCACACTGGGCTGAGCTCCCAGTGTGCCACAATAGTGGGGGGCATGCTGACATGGAGATTGGGCACCCCGATGTCAGCTAGGGGGAAGTGTGTGGTGAGCAGCAAGAGCCACCAATTATGTGCAGCAGGGCTCATTTAATTTATTTCACCAGGAAAGACACACTGAGCAAATGAGTTGCTCATAAGTCCAGCCATGTGCATTACTGAGCACTGTAATGTACATGGCTGGAATTCACCTGGTTGCCAGGAAGGGGGAAGGAAGAGATCTGCCACTGCAATGACAAAACTGTCCATGATTGCAGCGGCAGATTTCTTTCAGTCCGGCACTCGGTCTGAAACTGCCATCATCGGTAGCTTCCCCATTGATTGGTGGCCAAGGGACGAGCCCTTGAAAATGTTGGCTAGATTGGCCAAACACTGCCACACCTCTGCAATACTCTACTCTTTTCAAAATGTTTCTTGTGTGCTGCACAGGGAAGCAAACATAAAGATACATCAAAAAAATTTTTCTAGTTAAATCAGCCCTATATCATCTCATCACTCCCCATGTTTCTTGAAGGTCAGGAAGTACCTGTAATAAAGTTCCTTTCCTCAGTGTGAGGGATGTACCTTTTCCACTGCATTTGCTTGAAACAATTTATTCACCTATATCTCCTACATGATTCTTACTGTTGGGATGTGAGGGTGGAAAACCATTTGGTAATGCAGTTTTTGGGAATTTTCTGAACTGCAGGGACAAACCTTGACTCACTACCTGGCAGGTGTACTGCTGAAACTTCCAGGGAGTATGCTAGGTTCCATATCTTCATTGCTTGCATGCACAGTTTTTAGGATCTTGTTCCTCCCTGTTTGTTTATGTAATACATCATTGTGGTGTTGTTTGCTCTGACCTGGACAGACTGAGCCCTAATTTGGGAGGAAAGACCTGCATTGCCAGATACACTGCCCCAAGCTCCAGGAGATTTATGTGCTCCTGAGTCTCCTGTGTACTCCAAGTACCACTTACAGTGCCTGTCTGTAGAGAAGGAATCACTGAGCTCAGTCTTAACATCTTTGAAGTTTTATTGTTTTCCAGGAGCTGCTTTACAGATTTCCTGTAGAGAAATACCTTTTGATGCTGCCACAGAGGCAGAGGTTCCCTTGTGAAGTGCACCATATGGCCTTTAGGTGGTAAATTGGCAGCTTTGTCATAATAGAACAATGTGCAGGAGACTATCCAATAACAAATGGTTGTTTTGGATACTGGTTTGCCTTTCCCCACTTCACCATAGGTGATGAATAAGTGAGGTTAGGAGGCCTGACATCCTCTGTGCAGTCCAAGTAGTAGCTCAGTGCCATCTTCACATCCAGACTGTGAAATGTCTGTTTTCCTGAGCTGGATATTTCCATGAAGAAAACTTGAAGTGTAATTGATTCAGATGGAATTCAGACACCACTTTGGAGAGGGATTTTCTGTTGGTTCTTGGGACTACCTTGTCCCTGTGAAAGATGATGTAGTTAGAATTGATGCAGAGGGCTTGCAGCTTGCTCACCTTTCTGGCAGATGTCACTGCCAACAGAAAAATCTGCTTTTCAAGTGACATACAGTACTTATATGCAGTAGTTGTGTTATGCTTGAAGGGAGCCTCCTTCAGCTGAGGAATCGACATATTCAAGTCCCAAGGAGAGATAGGGTCACTTATTGGAGGATACAAGTGATTAAGGCCTTTGAAAAATCTTTAGAAAATGAGTTGTGAGGCTGCTGACCTGTCTTTGGCAGCTAATGTGTAAGTTGACACTGCTGCTAAATGAACCTTCAGGGTTTCTGCTTTCTGTGTCTGGGCCTAACTGGTACGTGAAAGTAGCTGTCCTTCAGATCCAGTGACCCTAGCCAGTCTGGTGACCATGAAAGAAGGTCAGCTCACAAAAGAACTATGAAAAAACTAAGTCCCATCATCTTCTTTTGTGAGTTGAGATTCTTCCTTTATGAGTTCTTTCATGATTCATGAAAGAAGAAGGTTGGTTGATGAAAGAAGTGGTTGGGACTTAGTCTTTTTTTCACAGTTCTTTCATTAAGTTATTTCTATAACCATTGCTCTTTTGTGAGATCTCACAAAAGAACTGTCCATGACTGGGACATTCTTGAATTATGAGGCTGCAGCTGGAGTCCTGCTGCTGGCTTCAATTAGAGCAGTGAGCTGCTGATCCCCTGATCTGTCTCTGTCTCTCTCTCTGTCTCTTGATCTATCTGTCTGTCTGTCTATTATTTGATTAATTTTTCTTAAATGAACTGGGGTGCCCATTCCCAGTACCAGTTCTCTTGCACTCCTTCCCCTCCAGGTCGCTTGCCCCCTTTCATTCAATATATGTGACAGCACCAGGGTGCCCATCCACAGTGCCATAAAAGATCATCCCAACATGGGGTGCCCAATCCCCAGTGTTGACATCTCTCCCCCTACAATAAAGAACACCATCCCTCATTGATATTTTTATTTAGCTTAAAAAAAGAAAATAGTCCATTGGCAATCTGACCACCCCACCCCACCCACCCCACTACAACCCCCCACTTAGCACCCACCTCCCACTCACAACCTCACTCACCTGAACATGTCCTACAACATGGTCGCCTATGTTCTCAGTATGAGAACAGTGGAACGTCCTTGAAATGTGAAGCAGCAGCTGGAGTCGTACTGCCAGCTTCAATTACAGCAGTGAGATGCAAATCCCCTGATCTGCCTGTCTCTGTCTCTAGCTCACGCTATATCTGTCTGCTTGTCTGTCTGACATTCATTTTTTTTTTTTTCATTTAGGCAAACTCTGCAATTTTTATATCTCTAATGACAGTGCATTTCATTTTTTAGTTTTATTTATTTTCAGTGATGACAGGTGACATGGTGCATATCTTCCATCTCATAAATTTTACTCAATGTATTGTGATAGATTGGTAGTCACTAAATTACACATTTTATTGTAGACATAATACAAAATCAGAATGCAACTAAACAGTCAGCATGTGTGACTCATATCTAAGATGCTGTTTCCTTGTGGTTTGCTGTACCTGAACAACTGGATTATGTAGAAAAGCAAATAAATATGAACCTGTACAAGGTGTATTCAAATGGCAAAATTGTGCTTTTATTTCTATATATGTTGACGGGAGTTTAAGATTCTAATATAATGATTTACAACATGAAAACTTTCACATCATTTGTTTTACATTGTAAAAAAAGCAGATGACATGTTACAATCAGCTCTATTTATTCAGCTAGTAAAGGCTGTTTTCTTCAGTATGTTAGTCAAGAACCAGTAACCCATGCAAACATACTACCAAATAAAAGTTCAGCTTGTGTGCAGAAAAGTCCATTCGTATATTTCCTACTTTTCCTTTATGGGGACATATACAACACTGTATGTGCACAAACATGAGAAACGTTCTTCAGCTGACATTTCAGTGCTTGCAATGATCTCTAGCAATGAAGAGGTTGAATTAAAAAAAATCTTGTAGAAATGAGATAGCTCTACACACTATGGCAAATATGAACCCAGAGGGACTGCTTTTCAATGGGCCAAGAATGCTGCAAGCCCCAATGTGCCGAACATATGGTGGTATATGGGGCTTGGGGTATTCTCCTGGTGGGCGATTGGGATTTTCTATCCCTTGCGCCAATTGTAATGAGTTAGACCAACTTTTTCTGGTCTTACTTGCCCAAGATACCCTTTTAAGAGGCTTGCACCAAACTACTTGCACAAGCTGCCATAAATCAGGTAAAGTGGTGTAAATGCACCCAATGTACCAGAATTGGGTACAGCTGAGACAAAGGTTTTTAGTGTAGCCAAGCCATAAAGAGGGTTTGATGTAGGATTGATGCAAGTCCAGCATCACCCTTTCAAAATTAGGCACAGAGAGCACAAGAAAAAGTCACTGAAATAGAATAATTCACAAAGAAAAAATAATCTTTTTCATGCCTCAGTGCCCACCCTCCGCAAAAAAAAAAAATCTGAGTGCAGTTCTGTCTTTGCTGCTGTCTACTACTATAGCTTCACAAGAATTTCATGGGTCATGATTAGCTGTTGGTTTTGATTCCTGCTTGTTCATACTGTACATATCCCACTGTACAAGAGTATCATTTGTGATTATAAATTGATAGGCCTGATTTTCCTGTGTCTCACAATGCTTTTTGTAACGATGTACTTTATACTGCTATAAGTGGAAACAAAAATCTTTGTGAAAATGTTTTTTTCTTACAGTACAGAGCTGTATACTGCAGTCAACTGGAGTCCCTTTTTTAGGGCTGCAGTGGGTGTAGCCCTGCAGACCTCTTGCTATCAAAAAAAGGACACCACACATTCCTCCCAACCGAACAACATGTTAAACATGCACCACAGTCACCTCCACATCTGTGGAGCACTCCACTCACAAGGACTCAGCACATTCCTTCCAAACAAAGATGTTGGATGTACACCACAGTCACCTCTGCATCCATGGAGCAGTCCGCTCACTGTCTCCAGTCACACTGCACTATGTTTTACTCTAAAAATCAGCAGCATCCTCATCATGACACTGGGGGATTGGGCACCACCAGTTTCCCTCTAATGTTTCTGGGGGGGATGGTGGTGGGTGCTGAGATGGAGGGTCAGGTGGGGATATCTATAATTTAAAAGAAAAAATCAGCATTCATGGCAGAACATGGCACATTCTGCCATGTCTAAGATGGCCACCGTACTCTACTGCACATGTTCTAGTAGTCATGCATGCACAGTAAAGTGCAGCAGCCATCTTGGATACAGTGTAGTGTGCCATGTTCCACTATGACTGCTATTTTTTTCTTTTAAATTATAGATATCCCCACCCTTTCCCTGCACCCACCCACCCCCAGAAACATAAGAGTGACTCAGGGTTGCCCAGTCCCCCAGTGTCATGATCAGGATGATGCTGATTTTCTATTTAATTATACATATCCCACCCGACCCTCCCCTCAGCACCTCAGAAACCCATAAGCATGACAATGAGGGAGCCCAGTCCTCCAGTGTTGTGATCAGGACTCCTCCATATTTTTTCATATTCCCCCACCCGAACCTCCCTCTCAGAGCCCGTCCCCCCAGAAACATAAGAGTGATAATGAGAGTGCCCAATCCCCCAGTGTTGTGATGTGGAATTATCTGTTTTTTTAACCCTTTAAAAAGAAAAAAGTCAATTGATGTATTTTTTGGTCATTCCTGTCCCCCCACCTAACCCTCCTACTCAGCACCTATCATCCCTACCCCCTCCAAGCTGTTACTTACCCATCAGAGGTCCAATGCCATAATCCTATCTGAACCACAGACATGTCTTTGCTCGTCAAAGCCGGACCACAATCTGAAGAAACAGGTATGTGGTTCAATGTATTTGATTTGTTTATTTAAAATCTGGAAATGTCCATGGGCCAAAGATCCATTTACTTGGCGACCAGAACACATAACAACAATAACAAAAATTATTTAACAATGAGTATCGACATACAAAATCTTCATACAGATATACATTTCCAGAGATTAGTTGCCAAAAGCCATTTTTTTAAATCAAATTTAAAGAAAGGCAAAGAAATATTTGCACTAATCAGTTCTGATGGTAAGGCATTAAAGGCAAGTGGTAGGTTATATAACAAAGACCTCTAAACAGGTGATTTTTCCATAGTTGATACTGTAAACCAAGTGCAGAGTGACAATCTTGTGTGTGCCTGAGCTGTAGTAGTGTGTTTTTTTTAAAAAGAGCATGAAAGACAGTTGGGATCCTATTGAGTGTGATCTTTTTGGCCATAAATTCCATTTGCAAGTGATACCGCTAGTTGAGTTGTAGCCATTCAAGGTTTTCATAAAGCTTACAGTGGTGTGTTAGTTTCAGCAACTGAGAAGCAAACCCTGCAATTTGATTAGTCAGCACCCTTACTTTGTTCAACAGTCCTTAATTGGAAGAATAATAAAATCATAAACCATAATCCAGCAGTGGTAGATGAAAACTTTGAGACAGAATTAAATGAATAGTTGGCACAAGAAGATAGTTAATTCTATAAAGAGAACCTAGTCTCTGATGAACCTGTTTTATTTTTTTTACAGTTAACTTGTTTATTGACATTTTCCAATTTACAAATAGGATCATCATAGAAGATAATGATGGGTGAGGGTTGTTGGTTACATTTACAACCCAACAGCATACAGTATTACAGTTACATATGAAGCATGCTTTTACCAGTCTGAATGTTACAGCAAGACTTCAAGTATCTGGAGAGGCAAGGCTTCCATGCTCCACTGAGGGTTGTCGAGGATCCTTTGTGGGTTCGGATGAACCTGTTTTATAACAGCATTAATATGCTGTGCATAAGTTAGGCTTTCATCTAAAATAAGTCCTAAGTATTTAAAACTAGTTACCTGTTTAATGCAATCCCTGCTCAGGGTTCGCAATGTCAGTGTAGGAATAGCATTTAGTTTTTTCCTCTGGTTGTAAAAATCATTGTTTAAGGTTTTTTTTTTTATTTAAAATGAAGCTTAAGATGAATAAACCAGTTTTATAATGCAACAAAATCACAGGCAAAATTATTACTAATGTTCTCCAAATTGGACTCACTCATGAGAATCACCAGATCATCAGCATAAAGAAAAATCTGAGTATTAAAACAAACTGAAGGAAGTGTATTTAAAAATAAACTAAAAAGTAAGGGACTCAGAACTGACCCCTGTGGAGCATCCAGTGGAGCAGCAGATGTAGAAGAAAGTGTATTTTTAATCCTCGTGGCCTGGGAGTGACCATGAAGGAAACTCCTGATCCACCCCACAACTTCAGAAGACAGACCCAAGTTAGATAGACTTGTCAACAGCAGATCATGATTGACCAAGTCAAAGGTCTTGGTCAGGTCCACAAAGGAAGCTACTGTAAAATGGCCCTTATCAAGTGCCTTGTGAACTGCCTGTGTGAACCCGACCAAGGTTGTCAACATACTATGTTCCGGGCGAAAGCCATGCTAAGCATATATTAAAAGATCATATTTTAATAAGTATTCAAACATTTGGTCAAACACAATATGCTCCAGTATCTTCAACAAAAGAGAAAGCAATGAAATGGGATGATAGTTTTTCACACTGGTTGCTTCCCCAGACTTAAAAACTGGAATAACTGTAGCCTGCTTCCAAGTCTCGGGGAAGTAACCCGTGCAAAGGGATAAGTTAAAAATTTTTGAAAGAGGAAAACAAATTATATGTGCAGTGATTCTCATGAGCCTAAAGTCCATCCCATCACTGCCAACCTGAAGATGAGGACTGCATTCACCCAAGTAAGATAGGACCTTATTCAGAGAGCATATCCTAAAATAAAATTTAGGGTGGGTTTCTAACTGTATGGAGTTATTAAACGTAGACCTTTTGAACAGGTGATCACAACTAATTTTAGGGACAAAGTCAGACCGATCAGCAAAATAATTGTTGAATTCATCAGCTATTTTAAGTGGTTCAGTCATTACCCCAGTGTTTGTTTTTAAAGTCTGAGGGGAGGATGTAATATTTTTCGCAAGAAGTTCATTAATTAGGTTCCAAGTATCTGAGACATTCTTGGCCTTGAACTGTTTTTGTTTCTCTAGGAAAAATTGTCTCTTTAATGTTCTTATCATAGTTTTACATTTATTTCTTGTCTGGTTATAAGACAATAAACTAGTCAAGTCGCCAATCATTTTATATTTTTTCCACTTTTTGTCTCTGCCCCTAATCAATTCAGGGTCAGAATTTACTCACTCTTGTCTATTACCCCTGATCCTTAATTTTCTAAGTAGATCAAAAATATCACAGAAAGAAATAAAATGTTTACAAAAGGCCTGCAGGGCATTATCTACTATGGTAAATTTATCTAAATAAGACCAGTCAATATTCAGTAAGGCCTCTCTAAATTTGGCTGTATCTGGTTTCCTGAGATTACGGGAATAAATGTATACAGGTGGCACCCTTTTCCTTTTGGCTGGCCAACAGCAAAGCACTAGACTTTGATCTCTAATACAGTCAGATTTTTGTCACATCAGAAACTAACGCCCAATTTATTATTGAAGAAAAAACAGTCTTATAATGAATCCTTGTCAGGGACTGAATTATCTGTGTTAATCTAAGATCTGTTATGATAGTCCTGTATTTGTTGACATCTTTCCCATTCCAATTCATATTAACATCCCCTAATATAATGACCTCACGACTGTGAGGAATAGAGTCTCTAAACACATTTATTAGGTCTAACACTTCTTTGTCTTTTTCTGGTGACACATAGATTACCATTAGTGATAAACATTTGCTAAGGCCGAGTTTTAAAGTCAGGGACAGGTACTCACATTATGTTTGTGAGCAGACAGGCTCATCAAATTAAACAGTAAGGTCTTTGCTTACATAGAATAATGCGGCCAACTCTATCCACCTCCAAAAAGATTGTACCCATCTAGATTTATCATTACATCCCCTGTTTTCCCTGACAATCATGTCTCAGTTAAAGCAATAATATCAAAGTGATGCTGAGTAGACCAAACTACAAACTCACCCCACTTTGGATATTAAGATGTATAATATTAATAGAGTGCTTTGGAAAATTAACACCAGCTGAATTATCTACCATAGGGCTAGGATTTAAATGAATTGACCCTGATAGTAATAGCATTAGCAGTATCAATTGTCACGTAAATACTACTGCAGTGTATGTGATTTTACACCTTTCAATGGTGTTTTGAACTTATTGGCATAACAGCCATTTTTGCATATTTTTGGCCCAAATTTTCAACATGCCTTCTTTGGGACCCTGCCTCGTCACCAGTTGCACTATCATTAGGCAAATCTGTCCCAAAAGGTGATTTCCTGGTCCCTGCATGAAATCACCTTTCAGGCTGGAGTTGAACATTGTCTTTGCCCTTGTTCATGAATTAAGGTCATAAGAAGGCTATGTTGACAATTTGGTGAAAAATAATAAAAATTAAAGTTATGAGCTTACGTTGAATTTTGCGAATGCAGACTCATAACGTTTGCAAATTTTCAATATTGTTACCCCAAATTTACAACATAGCCATATCTTTATAGCAACTCATGAATGTGGCAGCTGTCATTCTTCAAATCCTGGTCAATTTTTTTTTTTACATCCCAAAAGTTGAATTTGCAGTCCCAGCATGAAATCACCTTTTGGGCAGGAGTTGAAAAATTTCTCTGCCATTGTTCATGAGGTGGGGTCATAAGAAGGATATGTTCTAAATTTGGTGTAAAACTATTGAAAACCAAAAATGTTATAAAGCTATGTTAAATTTTGCAAATGCAGGTGCGTACATTTGGTAATATTCAATATTTTAACCCCAAATTTTTAACATAGTCATTTCTTTGCAGCACCTAATGAACGTGATAGCTGTCATTTATCAAATCCTGCACAAAATGTGTTTTTGCATCCCAAAGGTTGATTTTGCAGTCCCTGTGTAAAAATCACCTTTCAGGCAGGAGCTGAACATTTGCTGTGCTCTTCTTAATGAGGCATGGTCATAACAAGGCTATGTTGAAAATCTGGTCTACAAATATCACAAAACAACAAATTTATGAGCTTATGATACTTTTTGCTAATACAGGCTCATAACTTTGGTAATTTTCAATATTTTTACCCCAACATTCTCATATGCAGCCCTTTCTGTTCCATCCAGAGTTTGTTTAAATAAGAAATGGTATCTCATTTTTTCATAGCCTACACTTTCATACTTTGCAACCCCGAAGTGAATTAGCCTCCATGTGCTCCTGGGATGCACTTGGAAATAAGCTTCAGTCCTCTCTGCTTTTCCTGGCCAAACACTGTACCTGAAAAATAAATAAATCAATAAATATCTAATAATAAATGACTAAATAATTAGAAAAAAAACATATCTAACAAATCATCTTCCAGGTTTAATTCATGTTACCGGATGCCCTCTTTTTGTCAAACTAAGCTTGCAAATTAAACAACAGCTTAAATTAATTTCCCCTCATGGCACATATGCACAATGTATGATATGGTATAAATTATTGTTAGTATCTCTACATATTGTATACGTCTGCATTAATTTCACTTTTCTTTCACTTGTTATATATTTATCATTTAAGAAAGAAATGTGTGCTTATGCATGTGGACTTTGTCACTTTGAGACATCTATTGTATTGAGGCATTGCGTTGGTTGATGAGATTTACTACTGAATTTGCGTTTCTTGAAAAATCATTTAATTTAGATCTATCTTTTATCTGTCTGTCTGTCTGTCTGTCTATCTATGTATCTAACTAGCTATCCATCCATCCAACCAAAAATGTAGCAGACCACAGTGCCCACCTCTGGTACTGCTTCTTTCTTCCCCCTCCACTCCAGGTCACCTGATCCTCCAATTCTTTTTTGTTTAAGTAGTAAGCATACTGGGTTCCCACCCCTGGTACTGCTTCTCTTGTCCCCTCTATTCCAGGTCATCCACCTCCTTTGTTTAATATACATGGCAGCACCAGGGTGCCCACCCCCAGTGCCACTGAAGATCATTCCAACACTAGGGTATCCAACCCCCATGTCAGTTTCTTTTCCCCGACAATAAAAAAAAATCCTTCACTAAACTTTTTTTGGCTGAAAAAATAAAATGGTCCATCAGTGATCTGACAGCCCCCACAACCCCACCTCAACCCTCTACTCAGCACCCAACACCCCCACACACCCTCACTCATCTGAACATGTACCAAGATGTAGATCCTCTCTCCAATCAAACACATGTCTTACTACTGGAACCAGTGACTGCACTATGAGAATATAAGGTAAGTGTGGCTTAATGTATCTCAATAGGGGTTAAACTTTTATTCATGACTTTGTCATTTCTAAATATTTTTATCAACCATTCAACATGGCCTTTTGGGGACCCTACTTCATGAACAAGGGCAGTGAAATTATGAAAATTCTTCTTGAAAGGTGATTTTGCAGTCACTGCATGAAATCACCTTTCTGTTGAGATTTGAAAATGTTCTGTGCCCTTGTTCATAAGTTGGGATCATAAGATGGATATGTTTACAATTTGGGGTAAAATACTGTACTAAAGAAAATCAAATTTGGGGTGAAATGTGTTTTCACACTTGTGGTACAAAATGATGTTTGCAGTTAGGTTTTGAGAATGTTTACCTCCTGAGTTCATGAGGTGGGGTCATGACACAGCTATGTTGAAAATTTGGGGTTCACATATTTAAAATCAACAAAGTTATGAGAATATGTTGGAATTTGTCTATGCTTGCTCATAAGTTAGGTAAGTTTCAATACTTTGACCTCAAATGGTCAACATAGTTATTTTTTCACAGCACCTCTGATTGTGACAGTAGTCATGTTTCAAATCATGGCCAAGAAGTGTTTTCACACGTGTGGCATAAACTGACATTTTGGCAGGGATTTGCAAATTTGCACCTACTGGGTTCATGAGGCGGGGTCATAAGAAGGATATGTTGTCAATTTGGTATAAATACTGTATATGGTAAAATTACTAAGTTATGAGTGAACAATGAAATATTTTTTGCAGTTCTGCAGCATGATGGACTCCACATTTGGTGCAGGGCAAGAAGGCTCCTTCAGGTCTGCATCTGTAGCTGAGTGAAGTCCCCTTTTGCAGCTAGATGGACTCCTCACTTGATGCAGGGTCCTGAGAACCCTAAACATCTGCATCTATAGCCACACAGATGCACAGGACCCAGAGGGCCCTGTGCTTCCACAGCTACATGGACTTCTCACTTGGTATGGAAATGTAGGGCCCACAGGGTCCTGCACTTCCATGCCAATTGGTCTCTTTACTTGGTGCAGGGCATAGAGGGCCTTGCACATCTGTTTCTGTAGCTGCACAGAAGTGCTAGGCCCAGAGGGTCTTCTGCTTCCACAGTCTGATGTACTCCACATTTGGTGCAAGATTCAAAGGGCCCTGCATGTCTGCATCTATAGCTGCACAGGTCCTAAAGGGACCTGTGTGAATGAGGATAAAATTACACTATCTCAAAAACAAAGGAAATTCATTGCAACAAAAGCATGTACCAGTTAGGGTTTAACTTAAAACAACAAAAGTAGGGAAATGTGGTGTTAGGGTTTCCAACATTAACTTACCTCCCCCCAAGCAGCAAAAGGACAAGTCCACAAAAGCAACCACAGACAGCCATCACCAGGTTAAAAAAAAAACAATAAATAACTGTTTCCAGATGACACAAATGCAGTAGCACTCAGGTGCTCCCTTTGTGGATTTGTATCTGCAGCTGCACAAGCACAGGTCCCACAGAGGCATGTGCTTATGCAGCCACACCTGTGTGCGTACAGTATGTCATACAGCATGTTCTGCAAACAGAAGGCCCCATGAGGCCTGCACCTTTGCAGACAGAGGTGCTCATGCATGCTGCATTTTTTACAATAAATATTTTTATTTATTTTTTTATAACTCAAATACATTCAGTCATTCAAAATACATTTCCTGTAACATGTTTGCTCATACATAAAAATATACAGTTGATTAAAAATGTCTAATTCAAAAGATATCCTTTACAGACTAGTTACTAACTATAGGACACTCAAAAAACTTGAATCCTATCAAGGTTCAACAAGTCTTACAGTCACAACTTTTAAATTCCTAGCTTTCCTAACTTCCCCATCCTTTGATTAATGGTTGGTTAGTACTAACCAGTATGCCTTAGTATGCAGAGACAGAATGAGCTGGACAATCTTAAGGTGGTTTCCAGTGTACCGTCAATGTCTTAAGATCCCCTTTCAACCATCTTCCAGTAGGCTCAAGATTGGAGACTAAATGTTATCAAAGATATGAGATTTGCCAGTCAGTGCATGGGCTATATGTTCATTACTAATGGTTTCCCCCAACTTGATATACCACTCTTGGAGTGTTGGGGAAGAACTTAATTTCCAGTTTGATAATACCAGTCATTTAAAGCTCAGAGATATGGCCCAAATCCCTATCTTTTGCCACTTATTGATAGTTGTATCTCCTGAGAGAATACCCAGAACCATGAACTTTGGGTATGCATGCTGTATGAGGTGTCTTGCTGGTTAGCTTTAGCCATTATGGCATGATTTTCTAGATGCAGCTGTGTAATTTACAACCTGCTATCCACTTGAGCAATTTCTAGATCTGTTGCTGAAACAATGATACCCACATTGCAACAATACTTCCATCTGTGTAACAGCAGGTTGCACAGGGCCCTGACATTCTAGAGCCAGAAGTTGGTGTGTATGTCTTACACCTGTGGTTGATGAGATGCAGGCCCCTCAAGGTCCTCTTTTTCTTTTTTCCATATAGATTTTTGCTTCACTAGTTGCTGCAGGTGGGCTCTCAGCCCTGTCTCCACCTCCTGTGACCTGGCACTCACCTCCCCTGACTACCAAGCCTGAGATCCCCCCCGGGATTGCCCCCCATGGTGGACTGGGAATGAGAGGACTCTCCTCCCCACCCAGTGACTCTCATCCAATTTGGGCTGGTGGCTAAGTCATGATGCAGGATGGAGGTAGGTGGGCAGGGCTTCATGTAGCCTGTGCTGTCCAATTTTATGTTGTTGTCACTTGGTCCCCTGCCATGGTGGCACATAAGTGTGTGTGTGTGTAGGCACACACATGCTATGGAACTATAGCCCGTCCCTTCATATCACTCAAGCTGCCCATGCTTTCCCCATGCCTCCACCTGGGGATAACCAAGGGCTGAGTAGGAAAGTCTCCCCCAGGACAGGAGAACTGTTCACAGAATACCCAGTCCTCTCCTCCTGGATGACCCCAGTGACTCAAGCTCATACCAGAACTTGAGTCACTGGCATGGTGAGACATAAGGTGCACCTCAGCCCTCTATTCTGCTGGGCCTACCCCAGGGCCCTGTGCTTCTGCAGACAGAGGTACTGTTGCAATTTTGGTATCATGAATTTTTTGGCTGCTGCACTTCTGGAGCCAGAGGCCAGTGTACATGTCTTACACCTGTGATTGCAAAAGCAGAGGCCCATCAACTGTGTGTGGAAATCTTACAGTGTGCATGAGTACCTGGGGCTACAGAAGCCTTGCCTCTTAGAAGCCTGCACTTCTACAGACAAAATAACTCTTGTAGTTTGGGTTTCATGGATTTATATCTATGGCTGCAAGGGCCTGTGCTTCTGCACACAGAAGTTGTGATTTGAATATCCTAGATTTCTATCAGCAGCAACAAGAAAGTGTTTAATGTCTTGCAGCATGTATGTCTTCCAGTGTACATGCCACAGATACGAACCTGTGAAGGTAGCACATCAGTGCTACTGCATTTGTGTCATCTGGAAACAGTTGTATACTGTTTGACTTATCTTGATGATGGCTGTCTGTGATTGTTTGGGTGGGCTTGTCCTTTTGCTGCTTGGGGAAGGGGGGTCTTAGAGTTGATAACCTTAATAACACATTTCCCTACTTTTGTTGGGTTCCACATTAATATGACAACGTCATTGTTGACATCCCCGACATCAACGGGAACAATGTCAACTGTTGGCAGTGTTACCATTCAGAAGAAGTGATTTTTTTTTCAGGGGGTTTAGCCCCCCGCAACCTCCCATCTCTAACTAACCAACTGTGAGTCGGAGTTGGTTCAGGGTGGGGGTGCAACACCAGGAATCACTGAGTCAGCACACAGCAGACCACCACAGTGACCAATCTCAATCAGGCGAGATTTGTCACTGTTGTGGTGTTCACTATCAGAATGTCATTGTGGTGATGTGCTACCTTTTGTTGCTTTAAGCTGAACCCTAACTGGTGTACTAGCACAGTTTTTTGCATTGAATATATGTCTGTGTGTAAATATATATGTATATATATATATATATATATATATATATATATA
This sequence comes from Neoceratodus forsteri, assembly GCA_016271365.2. Taxonomy (NCBI): domain Eukaryota; kingdom Metazoa; phylum Chordata; order Ceratodontiformes; family Ceratodontidae; genus Neoceratodus; species Neoceratodus forsteri. The sequence goes on along the minus strand of CM028129.1, from coordinate 1,393,115,151 downwards.
TAGATATTACAAAATACTGCATTAATGATTAATGCACAAATTAGGGTTCAACTTAATGCAACAAAAGTAGATAAATGTAGCATTAGGCTTTCCAACCCTATCTCCCTCACCCCCCCACACCAAAAACAAAAGGACAAGACTACACAAGCAACTACAAACAGCCATTATCAGGTAAGACAAACCACATACAACTGTTTCCAGATGACTCAAATGCAGTAGCATCAATGTGGTGCATTTGTGGATTTGTATCTATGGCATGCACGCCACAAGACATACACACTCAGTTCTGGCTGCAGATAGAAATCTACAATACTGTAACCACAACATTACTTCTGTATGCAGAAGCATAGGCCACTGTAGCCACACATACAAATCCACAATATGCACATTACCTGAGTTCCTTTGTCTGCAGAAGCACAGGCCCATATGGGGCCAGTGGTTCTATAGCCACAGATACTGATGCACACTGTAAGACATCTACACAGTTCTGACTGCAGAAAGGCAGGCCCATGAAGGGACTGTGCTTCTGTAGCTGCAGGTGTAAGATATATGCATTTACCTCTGGCTGCAGAAGCATAGGAGCCATAGAATCCATGATACCCAAATTGCAATCCTACCTCTGTCTGCAGAAGTGCAGACCCCTGAGGGTCCTGAGCCTCTGCAGCTGCAGGTGTAAGACATACACACTGACTTCCACAGCTACATATACAAATCCATAATGACAAATTGCAACAATACTTCTGTGTGCAAAAGTACAGGCCCCATGGAGCCAGCACTTCTGCAGCCACACTGTAAGACACACAATACACACACAGTTGTGGCCTATACTTTTGCAGCCACAGATACAAATCCATGAAGGTAGCATGTCAGTGGTACTGCATTTGTGTCATCTGCAAACAGCTTTATGTTGTTTATCTTACCAGATGATGGCTGCCTGTGGTTGCTTGTGTGGTCTTCTCACTTTTCTCCTGGGGGGGTAGTTAGAGTTGGAAGCCCTAATGCCACATTTACCTACTTTTGTTGTATTATATTGAACCATAACTGGTTCATTAATGCAACTTTTTGCAATTAATTTGCTTTCTTTTTCAGACCATGGAATTGTATCCTTATTAATTTCCCTTGGGACCTGCATGAACAGATGCAGACATAAAGGGCTCTCTGAACCTTGTGCCAAGGGAAAAGTCCATCTGCCTGTGGATGTGCAAGGCACTTCACATCCTGCACTCCTGTGTGGCAAAGGAAGCAAATAATTTGAGGTAGGGCACTCCTATGCCAAGAGAAGATCTTTCTTCACTATATGGTACTACAGTAAGGTCAACCCTACACATTCCCTTAATAGGCTGGGGCATGATGCCACATGACAGCACCATCAACCCAGCCATGGCCCACCTAGCACAGCCCTGAACACAGCTCATCAGCATTGGCTCACAAAGCACTACTTGCAGGGTTAAAGGCTGGCCCTGCTCACAATGTTTCTTAATAATTTTTTAAATTTTGACCTCGAATTTGTGACATAGTCATTTTATGACTCCTCCTTATAAACATGAAATGTGGCACCTCTCACATTCATGAGGTGGTGTGAAACAAATTGCTATGTTGAATGTTTGGAGTCAAAATATTGAAAATTACCAGTTATGAGTGTGCATGGAAAAATTGCCACATACATTCATAACTTTTTATATATATACATATATTTGACCCCACATTTTGAATATAGTGTTCGTATGGCCCTATCTCATGAAGCTGATAGGTGAACATTTTCAAATCCCTACCAAAAGATGATTTTGCAGACCATCTATGAAAACACCTTTTGGGCCAGATTTAAACAATTTCATCTGACTTGTTTATGGGGTGGGCTCCCATAAAGATCATGTTGAAAGTCTGGTGGAAAAATATTGAACAGTTTTAAAGTTATAAGTGAACATTGAAATATCTCAGTGTTCACTCATAACTTGGCATCTTATCATATTTTTTAACCACATTTTCAACAGTCTTCTTATGACCCCACCTATGAACCCGATAGGTGAAAATGTTCAATTCTTACCCGAACGGTGATTTTGCAGAACAACTGTAAAATCACCTTTTGGGCCAACTTGAAAAATTTCACCTAGAGTGCTCACGAGGTGGGGCCTCAAAAGGACCATGTTGAAGATTTGATGGAAAAATATTTAAAAATAACAAAGTTATGAGTAAAATCTCAGAACACATTGAAGTAACATTAACTGAAGTAACATTTACATCAGCTGATCTTATTTCCTCATATCACAGTTACAGTTCCCAGAGAAGAACATCTTTTGGTTCTGAGAGTGGACCTTTGATGTGGGACCCATTTTAGGTGAGGGATGGTATGTGGGTGTGTGCAGTAGTAGCTACTGAGTGGGGGGTCAAGGTGAGGGGGTGTTTGGTGAAGTAGAGATTGACAAGGGATTGTTTTCTTCTTTTAAGGTTTTTTTGCAGGGGGACAAGGCCATCACTGGGGATTGGGCACCCCAGTGACAACATATTAGTCTTTTGTGGCACAAGGGTTGAGCACCCAGGTATTGCCACCTGTGTGTTGTGGCGCAGGCAATCTGGTTGTGACAGGGTTAGTATGAAGTGGTACCAAGGGTGGCACCCCAGTCCATGTAATGATTAAAATAATTTCTGACTTTGATTTTGGATTGAGGATAGAGTGAGGTTTTTTTTTGAGGGGGGTTGTTTTGCATTAGTTTATTGGTTTTCCAAAACATACAACAGGTTTAGGCAATTTACTGACTATAACCCCTTCAAAATAAACCCAGCAAGGCACATTATACTTAAATTGGGTAACAATAACAATCAAGCTTTCTACATTTGCTTATTAATATAAATACGTCTTAGTGATACACATTTCTAGAGCCATTGAGTTGAAAAATCTAAGCTATAGATACAGTGGCTAACATGAGCCTGAAAAAAAGTAAATCCATGACCGTGGGCATGGGCATCAACGCTTCTCAAACAGCTCCACTCACTAAGCTGGGCACCCAGGATTTTGGGGTGCGTAGAAAATGTATTTCTGAGCTGATCTGTGAAAAAACAAACACCAAGCTCTAACTAAATGGGACCAAGGTTCAGGTGTTTGGGGGTTTAAAAATACATCATTTTTATGTATATTCCATCTTTTTTGTTTTAAAAAAACAAGCTGGTGGTCATCATGACCTGAACATTTTTCTTCAGATAGGTAAAACCCAAATTTTGAAAATGTAAATGCTCGTGAAAGGTAAATTGTCAAGAAATATCCCACATCTTGAGAATGTGCCTCCTGGGACTATACATGACCAAAATGGGACAATTTTGTCAAACACTGCCAAAGTTATTAAGGTGCAAAGTTAATTTAACATTAACCACTGTACTCATCCCTAACTATCTGGTAGTACCTTGCCAGTATTTTATCTATCTATCTATCTATTTATCTATCTATCTATCTATCTATCTATCTATCTATCTATCTATCTATCTATCTATCTATCTATCTATCTATCTATCTCTATTGCAAAATAAAACCACATTAATACAGACATTAAGGCTGAAAAATGCAAAGTGCACAAACTAGGGAAAAGAAAAACATTTTGATTTTGGTTCTCTGAAATTTTGGCAAATCAGTGGTGGAGTCTTCCTCAGGGTTGTCAACCCTGGTCTCCTGTCTGATGCATAAGGTATAGCTCCAATCCAGTGCCTCATAGTGATACACTCTTCAAAGGTAGAGAAGTATGGCTTGCCACATGTTGCCAACAGAATCTGTCATAGTTTTCTTCATCTGACCTGGTTTCTTCAGGGGAGGTAGTGGGAATTAAGGTTGAGAGCCCCAAGGAAGGCCCCACCACTGATCTTACAATACTCTGGAGATCCAAAACCCTAATGTTTCTCATTTCCGTACTTTGTATGCTTTGCATTCTTCAACCCTAATGTCTGCATTAACATAGTTTTTTACAGTTCATTTCCCTTCTTTTTGTGATAGTGGAATTGTATCTTCATTCATCCAGGTCCCCTCAAGACCTACATAAAATAAAATAAATGGAATACTTGAGATAGTCCTGACGCAGTGAATGAGCCCATCAGACCTCGACACATATGTCAACTCCTTGTGAAGAAAGGCTCCCCAACCCACCAGGTGTCCTGTGTGCACCAGAACACTGCTCTGTCCTTCACCAGGGCTGAGGTCAGTGCCACTCACTGCAGCACCTTGCCCCCAGCCTCATCCCTTTTAGCTGGCTCACTGAGCTCACACCCAAACTCAAGTCACTGGCACGGGAAGGCAATTAATCTCCAGTGGGCCAACGGCTGTCCCTGCAGACAACATTACTTCATCATTGTTTTTGTGAAGTTTTGAAACCAAAATTTCAACATCGTCTTTTTATGGCCCCTCTTTCTGAACATCGGGGGCTCGATTTTCAAAGCCCAGAGAATGCCACAAGCCCCTGGCGCACCAATCATTTAGTGCATGGGGCTTGCAGCATTCTCCCAGTCGGTGATTGGGATTTTCAGTCCCGAGCATCAGATTCCACAATTTAGATCGGCTTTTCAGCTTTCTAAATTGCACCATTTGGGGGACTGTTTTTACAGGGCTTGTGCCAAATCTTTGGCACAAGCTGCCATAAAATGAGGAAACTGTCATAACTGTGCCCAATGTACTAAAATCCGGTGCAATTGCATTAAAGGAGTTTGCCACAGCTGCATCAAAAAATGGGTGAGATGTAGGGCTCGATGCAAGCCCTGTGTCACCCTTTGAAAATCGAGCCCAAGGTATCATTTATAAAACACTGGGTGACAGATATTCAAAGCTTTGCATCAGGCGCAAATTTATTGCACTGTAATAGCTCTGAATTTGCACCAGGCTGCAATATTTAGAAGTTTAGTGCCGGCACTGAGTGATAGCGCCGATATTAAAAGTTAATGTAGTTAGGGGAGAGAGTGAGGGGAGAGGCCATGAATGCCAGTGCACCAGCATATTTAAAATAATAGCACCACACTACAGGTTTTTGCGCCACCTGTAGCGCAGCACTAAATATCACCTGAAAAAAGCATACGGTACTGTGGCACTCCTATTCTGTCAACATCATGCCCCACAAACTCATGTGGCACACTGGGTACCCACACCAGAGTGCCCAACAGTTATGTGAGTTTATATTTTGTGCCTTGCTGACTGGGGTGCCCAATCTCCTGGTCAGCAGCATGTATCCCCCTCCCCAACTCATGTGGCACACTGGGAGCCCACCCCAGTGTGCCCAAAAGTATTTATTTATTTTATGTACCTGTAAATAAAGAAAACTGTCTCCCAATGTGCTATATTTGTTTTCAACCTGGAAAACAGAAAATGGTCCTTCGTCGTCTTCCTAGTCCCCTTCCCCCATCCTCATCCTCCCACTGAGCACACACCTCCTCGCACCCCCCCTTACCCCATACTTACCTCCAGAGGTTGCTGCTGTCATCTTCTGAGGACTGGGACACATCTGCACTCTTCAAAGCCGAACCACAAAATGAAGAATCAAAGCTAAGGGCAGTATAATGACTGTCAATGGGGGTTTCACCTTATGATGGTACCTTACCATTTTTAAGACTTTTAACCCACATTTTCAACATGGGTATCTTGGGACCCCACCTTGTGAACACTGTCACTGTCATTTCGTTACTCGGTCCCGAAAGGTGATTTCACGGTCACTGCAGAGAATCACCTTTTGGAACCAATTAATGATACAACAGGTTCATGAGGTGGGGTCCCAAAAAGCCCAAGTTGCAAACTTGGTGACAAAAGTCCAAAAAATGACTTGCGTTATGAGCATGCATTGCACAGTTTCTATGCAAGCTCATAACTTCACCAATATTTAATATTTGCACTCTGGATTTTCAACATTACCATTTATTCACATCTCCTCATGAACAGTACAGCTGTCATTTTTTCACATCCCACCCAAAACGTGTTTTTGCACCTGTGGCACAGAATGGTGCGGTTGCTGTGTGAAATCAATTTTCAGGATGGAGTAACAAAATCACAGTGCAATTGTTCATGAGGGGAGGTCCCAAAAAACCCATGTTGACAATTTGGTGAAATAATGCCAAACAGTGACAGAGTTCCGAATGTGCATTGAACAGTTTCTAAGCATGCTCGTCACTTCGCCGGTTTTTAGGTTTTCACTCCAGATATTCAACAATACCATTTTTCACACCACCTCATGAATAGTACAGCTGTAATGTTTCAACTCCTGCCAGAAATGTTTTTCTGCACCTGTAGCACAAAACGGCATTACAGTTGCGCAGAATTATATTTCCAAAGGGATTTGAAGGTTTTCTGTACTGGGCACATGCAGTGAGGTGATAAGAAGGTTATGTTGAACATTTGGGGTGAAAATTATTCAAGATGGCACAGTTATGACTATTTATTGTGATTTTGCTATGCCTGCTTGTAACATTATGTGTGGAAGCCCAGAGGCAAGAGACCCCTGTGTTTCCATAGCTAGATGCATATGTGCATCTGTGGAGGGATGGGAGTGCAGGGTCTGAAGGACCCTGTGCTCTCACTGTGACTTATGGATACTGTTGTACCTCCCACAGCAAAATGAGTGTACAGTTATACTACCTGAAAACAAAGGGAAATTCATTGCAAGAAACTCCATTAATGCATCAGTTAGGAAGAATACTATAATGACAAAAGCAGAGAAATGAGGCATTAGGTTTCCAACCCTAATGCTGCAACCACAGGGTTCTCACCCCTCCCACTCCACCCCAACCCCTCCACCCTTCACACACCAACAGGCATCTGGGTGTGTGTTGGAGTCATCAGCCTAACTTTCACCCCATTCTCCTGTACTGCACCATCTCAACTTGTTTACACATGGAATGTGGTGAGAGTTAGGCCAAGGACCCCAACACACACCCAGACACCTGTTGGTGTGTGGAGGGTGGAGGGTGGAGGGGAAGGGTGGAGTGGTAGGGGTGGGAACCTTGGGGGAGGGGCATTAGGGTTAGAAATCATAATGCCTCATTTCCCTGCTTTTGTCACTTTATTATCCACCCTAACCGATGCATTAACAGATTTGTTTGCAGTGACTATATATATATATGTACACACCTATCTATACACAGTACATCTATTATAGGGGTGCGGTTGCACCCCTATAGTTAGGGTTGAGTAGGCACTTCAATGTTAAACCCAACATTTTGCACTTTAATAACTTTGCAACTGTTCAGCGGATTTGCACAACGTTTGGTATGCACTTTCCTGTTGCATAGATCACTTGATCTGGTAAGTTTCATTCTAGTCAGATGTGTGGTCTCCGAGTTATGGAAAGGTAAAAAACATGTTTTTACCCATTGACTTTGCTGGGATTTTTCTTTGAACTTGCCTACAGCACTCAGGGTTTGTTTGTTTGACTGGTATGAAATTTTCAGGACAGAAAGGGACTACCCCACAGATATGCATTTTGCTATTCTGGTGAAAAAACAATAAGCCATTTTTAAGTTATTGCAATTTAAAAAAATTGTTTCTGAGCATGCTCAGTAGGCACTTCAATATCTGTATGATACGAATGAGGAATCGTGCATTGTATGAGAAAATTCCTCTTTCATATGGCTGCCATCTTGTTTCCAGTTTGCCTGAAATTCAAATCTGAAAACCTCCCAAAATGATATTCTGGGGAGGAACCAACACATGTAGCTTGCTTATTGTGACCCCATAGTTACATTCTGCACTTCGCTGTTTGGAAAATGCCCTTAAAATGTGTGTTATTTAACATTTAAATTCTTTGTTCATATATCAGCGTTATACGAAGTAGGATCTTAGTTTGTATGATGAGATACGAACTAGGATCCAACTTCGTGTGTCATACTATGTAGGATCTTAGTTTGTATCTCGTCATACAAACTTAGATCCTACATTGTATAACTCTAATACAAACAAAGAATTTAAATGTGGATGTCACAGCCATTTTTTGGTATTTTCTCACTAGGCATAGGCATTTTGGGACGCCACCTCATGAACAATGTCACTGTCATCTCATTAATCGGTCCCAAAAGGTGATTTTGTGGTCACTATGCAGAATCACCTTTTGGGAGTGATTAATGAAATGACACTCCCAGTGTTCGTGAGAAGAGGTCCCAAAAAGCCCATGTTGAAAATCTGGTGCAAAAAATCCAAAAACAGCTGTGTTACAAGTGTGTGTTGCGCAGTTTCTAAGCATGCTCATAACTTCACCAATTTGTATTATTTTCTCTCCAGATTTTCAACATTGCCGTTTGTACACACCTCTTCATGAACAGTACAGCTGCTCAAAATGTGTTTTTGCACCCATGGCGCAGAATGGCGCGGTTGCTGTGCGAAATCAAATTTTGTGATGGATTAACAAAATCACAGTGCCAGTGTTCATGAGGGGATTTCCCAAAAGCCCATGTTGAAAATTTACAAAAGTTCTATAATGTACACGCTTATGAGCACGCTACAGCAGTTTGTACACGCGCTCGTAACTTCACCAATTTTTCATATTTTCACTCCTGATTTTCAACATTACCCTTTTCCACAACTCCTCATGAACAGTATAGAGCTGTTAGTTTTCACATCCTGCCCAAAACATGATTATGCACCTGTGGCACAGAATGGCGTGTTCACTGTGCAAACTCAACTTTTAGGACAGATTAACAAAATGGCAGTGACATTGTTCATGAGCTGTGGTCCCCAAAATGCCATGTTGATAACTGGGTGAAAAAAATCCTGAAAATGCCCGAGTTATGTGCATCCATTGAATTATGGCACCCGTGGCACCTTTCAGCACCCATATCTCGAAAATCATTCAAGATACAGATTTTTTGCTCTCCCCCAACTTAGTCCGCCTTTAGGTGAACTAAGCACCTATGGAGGTTTTGAAGTTATGATCGCAACTGCAGTGGAATTCTTTCCATATTTGCTACGATTACTGGGCTATTGCCAAATTAGTGTTACAAGGGTTACTTTTCATGACTATAGGGTTGCCATATGTCCGCACTTATGTGTACGTGGGAGTGCAGGGTTCAGAGGGTCTGTGCTCCCACTTATGCATATCATTATACAACAAAGGATAGTATGAGAGGAGCGCAGGGCCCATGCTCCCACAACCGCATACCAGTTACATTACACTTTCTCAAAAAGAAGGGAAAATCACTGCAAAAACTATGTTAATGCATCAGTTAGGGTTTTCATTAAAGTGTAAAAAGCTGGGAAATTCGCCGTTAGGGTTATAGCCCTACCACCCACCCTTCCATACAACAACAGGGTATTGGGGTGCCTTGAGTCATTCAACTCTCACCCCATTCTCCCATATTGTATCATCTCATCTTTATTTACACATGGAATGGGGTGAGAGTTAGGGCCAATGATCCCAAGGCACACCATAATGCCTGTTGTTGTGTGGAGGGTGGGGGGATGGGAGTGGGGTGGTAGGGTTGGTAACCCTAACATCAAATTTCCCAGCTTTTTATGCTTTAATAAAAACCTTAACTGATGCATCAACATAGTTTTTTGCAATAAATATATATGTAAAGATAGATATGCACACACAGTTATACAGTCCTCTACAGTGTCCCTCAGTACAGAGGACATCCCTCTGTGTTCCTTTCACTATGGCCCTGACCTGCATTCATCCCTCCTGGGAACAGTGCTGCACACACAGAGGCTGTACTGTACAGCCAGACCTTCAAGCAGGGAGTTATATTATTCTATTGTGCTACATAACCCTTAGTCTGTGTACATACGAAGCTAATGGTTTCCATTGTGTCCTGCATTTGTGTCTCCATGTTTGTGGATGTGCCTCTCTTTATGGGGATCAGTGTTCCTCTATGTTCCACATTCAGAGTATCTGTGTCCCTCATTCCAGTGCTGACTGGGTGGGGGGTATGCACTGCATATGCCTGCCAACACCCATGGCCTGCAGCTAACATATTGTTTCTCAAGGCTGGCATACAGGTGGAGCTGTATGCACACCCCGGCCTGTGACTTTTAGCCTGTACAGCCAGTCTGACCTACAGGTGGAGCTGTGGGCACCATCCAGCCTGTGGATTTTGACCTGTAGTTCCAGTCTGATCTACAGGTGGAGCTGTGTGCACCACAGAATAGCACCGGGCAATCTTCCTACTAACATATGCTAAGCAGGCCTTAATGAGATGCTAATGTGGCTGTTTGTACACAGATTGTCTAAGTAGGCTCATTTGCATAGGAGATTTGAATATAGCAAACTTTTGCCCTGGGCTAATGTGTTTGCACTGGACTAATTTGTTAGCACTATGTAATTGGGTTAGCCCAGGCAATCCTCTCAAAAGCATAGCACAGTTCTGCAGTATGTGGCCTGCATTATTGTTTGCAGTTGTTGTGCAACACTTCATTGCTATCACACATATTGTCCATCAACTTCAGCTCTGTCTTATTTCACCTCTGTGTCCACTGAGCTGCTGTTGCATTTTGCACTTTCCTGTTGCTATATTCAGAGTTGTCTTAGATTCCAGGCAATTTCTGCACTGCACTCCCAGTTCAGTTTGCCCTGCTTCCTTAGCACACTGTATTCAGCAGGTGTAGCACCGGGGTTATCCCCTTTTGAATATAGCAGGCAATTGGTTCCAGGCTAATTTAGCATGCCGGGCAGTGCTAATTTAGCCCTGGGGCAAAGTTTTGAATATCTGGCCATGGGTGAGATGTCAATTTCACACTATACTGTAGGTGCAAAAAGATACTTTGGCCAGGATTTTAAAAAATGACAGCTGTCGCATTCATGAGGTAGTGTAAAAGAATGGCTATGTTGAAAAGTTAGGGTTAAAATATTAAAAGTCACCAAAGTTATGAATGAGCATCAAAAAGTTTTAAAGTACATTCATAACTTTGTTGTTTTTTTAATATTTTCACCACAAAGTTTCAACATAGCCTTCCCCCACCTTATTAACCCAGTAAATGAAAACTTTCAAATCCCACCCACCAACTCATGAACTCGATAGGTGAAAATTTTCAAATCCTGCCCAAAAGGTGCTTTCAAGGAGCCACTGTGAAATCACCTTTCTGGCAGGACAAATATTAAAGAAGCATTTGTCAATGCCAAGTGTTGCTTGCTGTCATTAGTAGTGGAAGTGCAGGAGTTAGACAGATGCAGTATAGAAATGGCAGTGAAGTATTGAACTGACGCCAGCTCCACCCCCACCTTGCAGAGATGGACAGGCATTGGGGTGTGCTTTTGGGTCATCGCCCATAACAGTCATGACATTTCACCTCACCCTACTCTGCAGACACTTACAAGTGTCGAGGTGTGCTTTGAAGTGTTCAGGCTTTACACTCACCTCATTCCATAAGGAAATACACTGCAATGGGTGCAGTATAGGAGAATGGGGTGAACTCTGGGGCCAAAGGGTCCAAGGTGCACCTCGATGCCTGCCACTGGCTGTAGGGTGGGGGTGGAATGGCATGAGCATTACTGTCGACAATCCCGAGTCACACCCTTGACGCCTGTCAGTCCCTAGAGGGTAGGGCGTAATGACTGAAAACCCTAACCCTCTGGGTGTTTTTTGGTATTTTTATGCTAAGTTTTCAACGTGGGCTTTTTGTGATCCTACCGCATGAACAGTGACACTATCAGTTCATTAGCCAAAAGGTGATTTTGCACAGTGATTGCACCATTTGGCATCACAGGTGCGAAAACACATTTCGAACAGGATATGAAAAATGACAGCTGTACTGTTCATGAGGAGGTGTAAAAAAATGGCAATGTTGAAAATCTTGAGTGAAAATATTAAAAAAACTGTTGAAGTCACGAGCGTGCATAGAAACTGCGCAACACACACCCATAATGTAATTAGTTTTGGGATTTTTTTATAGCAGATTTTCAACATAGGCATTTTGGGACTCCGCTCATGAACAGTGTCACTGTGATTTTCTTTATCCTGAACACTGATTTCTCACAGCGACCATGCTATTCTGCGTCGGAAGTGTGAAAACACATTTCAGCCAGGGTATGAAAAATGACAGCTGTACTCTTCATAAGGGAGTGTGGAAAATGCCAATACTGAAAATCTGGACTGAAAAGATTACGAATTCGTGAACTTATGAGGGCGAGTGGAAATTGCACAATGCACGCTTGTAACACAGTCATTTTATGGACTTTTGTCACCAAATTTTCAACATAGCCAGTTTAAGACCTCTGCTCATGAACAGTGTCACTGTGATTTTCTTAATCTGTCCCGAACATTGATTTTACACACCAACCTCGCCACTGTGCACTACATGTGCGAAAACACATTTTGGGTGAGATGTGAAAAATGACAGTTGTACTGTTCATAATGAGCTGTGGTAAATGGCAATGCTGAAAATCTGAGTGAAAAATATTAAAATACCTGTTACAAGTGCATAGGAAGTGCAACAATGCACGCCGTAAAACAGTCATTTTGGGGAATTTTTCACCAATTTCAACATAGGATTTTTGGGGCCTACCTATGAACAGTGTCACTATGATATCCTTAATCTGTCCCAAACATTGATTTCAAGACACCTATCGTAAGCATGTGTGCTTACATGTGCGAAAACACATTTGGGGTGAGATGTGAAAAATAACATCTGTACTGTTCATAAGAAGGAGTGGTAAAATGGCAATGCTGAATATCTGGAGTGAAAATATTAAAAATGCTTGAAGTTACAAGCGTGCGTAGGAACTGTGCAATGCACACTTGTAAAACAGTCATTTTGGGGAATTGTTTCACCAAATTTTCAACATAGGGTTGTTGGTGGTCTACCTCATGAACTGTGACACTGTCATTTCATTAATCAGTCCCAAAAGGTGGTTCCACACAGTGACCGTGAAATCACCTTTTGGGACCGAGTAACAAAATGACAATGACTGAGTTCATGAGGTGGGGTCCCAAGAACCCCATGTTGAATATTTGGTGAAACAATTCCCAAAAATGGCCGAGATATGCACCAAAGTTGAAAAAAAAACCCATATATGCCATTATACAGCTTACCGGCATTTCTTCAGTCCGCGGTCAGCTTTGAAGAGTGCAGACATGTTCCCAGTCCACTGAAGATCATAGCACTGGGCTCTGGAGGTAAGTATGGGGTGAGGTGGGAATGTGGTGAGGTGGGGCACGCAGAGGGTGGGCGTGGGTTGCGGGAGGGATGCAAGAGAATCAAGGGACCTTTTTTCCCTAGGTCTTTTTTTTTTTAAAGTTGACAGGGGACTTCTGCCACACTGGGGTGGGCTCCCAGCATGGCACCAGGCAGTTTGTTTGGGGGGGCAGTGGAGCCAACTGGGGATTTGGCACCCCATTGGCCAAGGAGACTTTTGCCATGCTGGGGTGGGCTCCCAGCATGGCAGATGGAAGTTTGTTTTGGGGGGCAGTGGAGCCGACGGGGATTGGACACCCCTGTCGGCCATACAGTGTGCTGGGGGGACACATGAGTCTTGGGGGGGTGCATTATGCCAATGGGGATTGGGCACCCTGTTGGCTTTTTTTTTAATTTATTGAAATGTTCCACCAGGAAGGCACACTGAACAGCAGGCAGCGGCTTTCTGTTGGCTTACTGGGGACTGTGAGAGGCTGACGGAGAAGCCGTCACCATTGCAACACCACGCAATCACCTGTTTTGGTAGCGTGTAATGTACCAAAACAGCTGATTGCGTGGTGACGTGGCTGAATTTCTTGACGCTTTATGGCTTGCTCCCTAACTGCTCACTGACTCAATGTGTTTCTTGCACATTTGTGCAAGCAACACAGAAATGACCAAGTTGTGAGTATAAGTTCAAACCACATTGAAATATATCACATAGCACTTACCTATTTTCCTCGGTTTCTGGTCCAGTATTAAAGAGTGAAGATATGTCTCCAGTCCAGAGAAGATAATGGAATTGGCCCTCCAGTAGATAAGTACAGAGTAAGGAGGGGTGTTTCATGGTGGGTGCTAAATCAGTGGGGATCAGGTTATGGACAGCAGCAGATGAGTAACCATTTTCTTCATTTCAGTTTTGAATCTAAAACCAAAAATGATGACATGGGATGGTTTGCTTTATTTTATGTACAGTACACTACCTCTGACACTGGGCATTGGGTACCCCAGTGTCAGCTTCATATCGGTACACTGGAGGTGGGCACTCTGGTGTCCCAGACTGCTGGGTCAGGGAGCTGGTCTATGCCAAAACTGGTGATTGGGCACACCAATGTTGGCAGATTGTCATGGTGGGGGGAGGTAAAAAAAATGGAGGGGAGACAAACTGGCACTGGCGAGGCACTGTAGTGTTAATATATTTAGAAACATAGAATTTGACGGCAGATAAGGACCGCTTGGCCCACCCAGTCTGCCCATTTTCCTACCTAACAGATAAGCTGCAAATCCTAGTTAACCAACAGCTTACTTCCTCCTACCCCCCACTAGGACTGCCTTATGCCTGTCCCATGCATTCTTGAAGTCCCTCACTATTCTTGACTCCACAACCTCCTCAGGAGGCTGTTCCATGCATCCACAACCCTCAGTGAAAAAAAATACTCTCACATTACCTCTGAGCCGCCCCTCTATCGCTAAATTGTGCCCCTTGTTCTTATGTGATCTCTTTTCTGGAAGATGCTACCTCTTGACTTCGTTAATTCCCTTTGAGGTACTTGAAAGTTTCATCATGTCCCCTCTCCCTCCTTTCCTCTAGGTATACATATTAAGCTCCTTTAGCCTTTCTTCAGTATGTCTTCTGGTGCAGATCCTGCACCATTTTGCTGCTCTCCTCTGACAGCTTCCACTCTGTCTATGTCTTTGCAGAGATGGGGTCTTCAGAACTGCACACAGTACTCCAGATGGGTCTTACCAACTGTCTGTACAGAGGGATAACAACTTCCTGTTTTCTACTATTGATGCTTCTTCCTATGCATCCCAGTATCCCCCTGCCTTCCTTACTGCCTTCTCACATTGCTTGCTCCACCTTTAGGTCATCTGATATAATTACCCCCAGGTCCCTTTCTATTTTACTGTTGTCAGTATCTCACCCCATTGTGTACACTTCCTGGTTTTTGCTCTATGTGCATTACCTTGCACTTCTTTGCATTGAATCTGAGCTGCCACATTTGACCATTCCTCCAATCCTGCCAAGTCCCTTCTCATCCTTTCCACTCCATCTTGTGTATCAACCCTGTTGCAGATCTTTGTGTCATCTGCAAAGAGACATACTTTTCCTTCCAGTTCCTCTGCAATGTCACTTATAAAGACATTAAAAAGGACCGGTCCCAGTACTGAACCCTGCGGTACCCCACTAGTAACCCTCCTTTCTTCACTGTGTATTCCATTTACTACTACCCTTTGCGTCCTGTTGTCTAGCCAATTTTTTATCCAGGCTACCACCTTGGGACCCACTGCAAGGCTGGCTATCTTGTGAATTAATCTTTTGTGTGGGACTGTATCAAATGCCTTGCTAAAATCTAGGTAGGCCATGTCCACAGCCCCTCCCTGGTCTACTACTTTGGTCACCCAGCCAAAGAAATCTATTAGATTCGTCTGACACGACCTTCCCATCGTGAATCCATGCTGCCTTGGGTCCTGTGCCCCACTGGCCTCTAGGTACTCAACAATTCTTTCCTTCAGAAATGATTCCATCATTTTCAACATGACATGCATTTAGCTTGCACTAGGGATTAGGCACCCTGGTGTCCAGTTTAAAGTAAGCAGGCCACTGTCTTGTGTGGCTTTATGGCAACAGTTAGGGAAAAGAAAAAAACTCATTTAGAGCATATTCAGTGGGGGTGGGGCTGCACATTTACATGTATCCCCATCCTGGCAAAACAACCACAGCATAACCTCACATGCAGACATGGAAACAGCTCTGATTCCTGCCACACAAATGCATTCTAGTAATAAGACCACATGAAGTAATGTGGTCATAAAAATTCAGTTATCCTCAGAATGCTGATTTTTTTTTTTTAATTGTGCATGCTCAGAAACAGAACGGAATTTTGGAAGATAAAAAAAACACAAAATCACACACCTTGGGCCAGACTCTATCAGACCTGCAAATTTCAGGTTTCAAATCCTCCTATTTTTCAGGTATAGGTGAGCAAAAAATAAGGGCTTAATTTATGTAATTTCTGCAACTTTGCCCTTGGTGAACTGATTGGCAAGAAAGTTTTTGGATCCAGAGAACCTGGAGCCATCTCTAAGTGTTCCAAATTTCATGCAAATCAGTTGAATGGGGATGAGTTATTAAGGTGCAAAAAGTGGGGTTTAACATTTAAGTGCTTACTCAACCCTAATATACAGTACAGGCACTACCACACCTATATTTGTCTGTCTGTCTGTCTATCTATACAGTAGAGTCCACTTAAATGCATGACCATTTTGCACAACCAAATCATGCATTTAAGCGGAATGTGCATTTACCCGAAGTTGCCCTTTTTCGTCATTTTCCAGTAGTGTATACAGGCACAAACGTTTTTGGCAAAATAACTTTTATTTTCAGTCAGGAGTAAAGTCTTTTAAAATTTGTGGGAGCACAGTGATTAACCAGCTGTCTGTGGATTCACCGTCTGCATCTTTTTTCTCCCTATGACATGTCTTGAAAATTATGTCATTACATTCTTTCCAGCGGCTCAACCAGTGGCTGGTTGCAGTAAAGTTTAGACCCATTGTTAGTGCTAGGTCCTCTGCCTTTTTCACAAGAATCAGACCATTTACAGGTGTGTCCATACCTTGGGCTGCAGTGAACCATCATAAAAAAGCAGCTTCAACCTCTTCACATTTTACTGCTCATCAGTGTTTTCTGGTCTGATTATCACAACACTCCCAATCAGACAGCAGAAGATCCTTGTTTAAAACAATTCATGTCACAGTGGACACATCTACCCCAAATTCTGCTGTAACATCAAGACGCTTGACATTCTGTTGCTCGAAGCACTGGAGCACTTGAATTTTTTAGGACAAGGTTAATGTGATTTTTCTCCGCTCCATGTTGGTCAGCCTGAATGCAGAGAAGCAGTAACGACTTCAGGGCAGGTGTTAAATGCAAACTCAACACCTCATTAAGTGAAGTGCACTAAGCCAGTGCTGATTACACATAGGCAAATGTGCTAATGATCTGGCTTTTCAGTATATTTAATCAAAAAGTGCACTTATGCAGAGTGCACTTAAGTGAAATTTATAACACAGACAGTATATAAAAAAAAATTGGGAAACCAAAATGTTGTGCACTAAAATGGAATGTGCACTAAGCCGAAGTGCACTTAAGTGGAATCCACTGTAATGTGGATAAATAGTGGCACATAACAGTGATATTTTTTTTTTGCAGAGACCTACAGTGAAAATATTGTGACATTCTCACTCTAGGCCTGATTACCAAAGAGGCCCTACATGTTTCATTAGGGAAAGCTGGGCCCGAGTCTCGATAGCACTCTCTTGTACAAGCCTCACATTTCCACGCTGGTCAGAATGGTGGAGGACTGCGTAACTGTATGCTGAACTACTGTAGAGGAGCGGTAGAAGCACGGTTGCTTGAAAGGCTCTCCCCCCAGTGGGAACAGATATGCCACAGCTGCCTGTGTAGTGAGGGAGAAGAATCAGACCAGAGCTGCCTGATTTGTTTGTTATTTTTCAGTGTCTTTTCCGGACATCTTTGTACTGCTGGTCATAAATTGTTACTGTTTCTCCTGCACTGTGGTCCTGCTTCCAGTTCTTGGAGTCACAACAGTTGGGGAGTACACCCTTGATGCAGGACTAAAGGGCAGCCCTGCAGAGGGTTGATTGCTTAAAAACAGTGCAGTCTTGATGTGCTTTGTAGTGCTGTTTCTGTTTTTTTGTGTTTTTCTAGCAGTACCTTCACTGTTTCTGCCCTCTATAGTTCTATGTCATCAACCTTGTCAATACAAATGTGTTTTTTGTTTTATATTTTTATTTATATATATAGGTATATTTTTATTTGTATATTTGCAGTAGCCCAGTAATAGTCTTGTAATAATCCTACTCTGTCCCTCTGGTTATATTTATACTTATATTTATCCTGTTTGCCCCCTTGCTCTCCAGCTCTGTGAAGGTGACCGTATGCATAATAAACTCGGTGTAATAATTAAGTTTAATATCCCGCTAAACAAATCTGACCATTATTGAAAACATGTAGGTGTCCACAAATCAATTATACTGTTGCTCATATTTAGAATAGTTTTCTCTTCTAGGGATATTTTAACATTTTAAACCTCATGCTACGTAAAACACGTGACACTGACACTGCACTTAAAAGAGCATGCCTGGGCGTCCTCTGCAGATTATCATTTTGGCAGGAAGCCACTGAGGAATCGGTAATGCAGCATATTTGCAGTGTACTCACAGTGTATCATGACACTAATTATTTTCCAACAGCATTTTTTGTTTGTAATACTATTGGGCTTTCATCCCAATACAGCTGATAACTGATAGTGTGGCAGTTTAATAAACTGTTCACCTTATAGGGTAAATTTTTCTGTATGGTGCCTTGAAGTTTGAAGTTTATGCCACGGAGCCCAGCAGGTTCTGTTTTTGAGTTAGTTTTTGAACACCTGCTACAATTGAGGTAATTTAATGTGTCACTTGGCACTTAGTATCCAAATCTATTTAATATTGTTCTTTTTAATCTCTGGCCCTCACTGTGCCTCTTTTTAATCCTTGCTAAGTAAGATTTGAATAAGGAAGCATTTTTTTTTTCATTAAAAAGGGGTTGTATAAGTTTCAAATTCTTATTTTCTTTTTGCCTAGGGATGGGCTTGCTCCAACTACTTAACTAATTAGTTGGGATTCTGGGGGGGTTGCACATAGCACTGTACATTGCATACCGTGAGGTTAACTCCAAGGGTGTTAGAATAACTAATGGGCATAACTGATGCATAGGAGGGATATTAGTAGACTCTAAGCCCTCACCCTAATGCTCTGGTGGGTAGCTGTGGGGAGAAATATTGCCCATAAAACTATTACCTTAACTCCTGTTTTTATCTTTTCTAGTCTCAGTCTCAAACTAGAGGTGCGGGTTCAATTTAAGGGACATTTCTTAGGCTGTTCCCTGCATTGAGAAGTAAAAGATCTAATCTCTTTAAAACAAGTTATTCCCCATCAAATCATCTGTTGGTTTGGACCATCCAGAGAGCAACTATAGGACCAGAAAGACTGATATAAAGCATCAGAAGACATTAGAAGATTAAAAACCACTAGCAGCTTAACTATTTTATCTCACTAGGAACAAGAATTGGAATTGGAGTAACATCAACAAGGGAAGCTGCTTCCGCTCATGGTGGTAATGCTCCTTGAGCTACTGCACTTTAGCATCCATCAATGGATATTTGAGGAATTTGGGAGTCATTTTGGAGGGGTTCTTTTTTTTTTCTATTGCACTTACACTCACACCTTAATATCTATTGTATTTATGATATTTATACTATTGTATAGCTTGGCAGAAGACACCAGGAGAAAGGACTGCTGTGTGACTGAACTTCTCTGCTGGGACTAAAGTAGAAGAACTTTTGTACTTGGACCTTTAATTTAGGGTAAAAAAACTAACATACAAAAAAAAGTGTGTATTTGGGTTAACTGAACTGAATGAGTATCTGAAGAGTTATCTAGGTGTAAATCTCAGGTGACTAAAAGGACTTAACTGCTGTGAGGTTTAAATTACTTCTAGAAAGATCTGGTAAGTAGGGGGAGTGGCTTAGCTAGAAGGCAGCTACATTTAAAGACTGCCTTAGAGAGTTTCTGCTAATAGCTTGGCAGAAGACACCAGGAGAAAGGACTGCTGTGTGACTGAACTTCTCTGCTGGGACTCCTTCCCTCCCCTCCACCCAAAGCTAGTTCTATTTTTATAGGCACAGGATTTGACTGACAACAGGAACTTTCTGTTTAGGAGCAGGAAGTGAGTGATCATAGAACCACCAAGGACCCACCATCCTAGAAGGGCAAGAGTAGCTCTCCAGCCCCCTCTAGCTGCTGGAGGTCTGCCTCTGAGCAAGTAAGTGGTCTACTGAGAAATATAGGATATTCTTGTCTCAGAACAGGACAATCAGGAGCTTAAAGGGCACACAGACAGAAAGTAAGGAGAGAGAAAAAACAGAGGAAAGAGTAAGGATTGCAAACAGTTAAGGGGCCAGAAATAAGACATGATTGGAGTGGTGCAGTGCAGTGGCTGTGGAGCAGCAGTCTTCCAGGAGATGTTCTGGAGGATGCGTGTTGTCCCATCTGCAGGCACCTCTCTGGGCTGAGGGAGGAGGTCGCTCATCTCCAGGCTGAGTTGGCCAGGATTTGTGGGACCTCCTCTTCCATCCAGGGACCACCAGTGCCACTGCCGCTGCCTCAGAGGTTGCCAAGAAAGAGGAGCCGTTGGACCACAGTGGGCTCAGGGAGGGTGAGGGTGGTGGAACAGAGGCACATCCCTCCAGTTGTACCTCCACACCCTATGCCATTCTGGCAAAGTGTGGTTCCTCTATGGAGGCACCCACAGTGGAGACCAAGGAGGATGTTGGAACCTCCACAAAGGAGATCCACAGGAGGGTGACAGAGGACCCTGCAGGGGAAGAAAACAACTCCTGGTGGGGGACTCCATTGTTAGGAAGGTAGAACTTGGGGAGGAAGGGAGAGGGAGGTAAAGTACCTGCCTGGAGCCATGGCTTGGAGGGACAGGGAGCGAATCCTCAGGATTGCCAGAGCAGCTGCACAGGGGAGGGAGCTGGATGTCATTGTCCACCTAGGGACAAATGACCTGGCTAGAAAGGATTAGAGAAGTGCAGGAAGAGTTTGTGGAATTGGGAGGGCCTTAGTCAAGTAGCACGCACGGTAACCTTCTTGGAGGTGCTACCCATCTATGACATAGGAGAGGCTAGGGTGTTCCGCACCATGGGATTCAATCAGTGGTTGAAAAACTGGTGTGGAGCTCAGGGATTTGGCTTCATTGGGGACTGAGGGTCCACCTGGAGTGATGCAAGACAATACTGGCATGATGGGCTGCATCTGTCCGGGAGGGGAACCAGGATCCTAGGTGATAGGTTTAAATGCTTCATTGGCAAGCTTTTAAACTAGCCAAGGGGTAAGGCACTTGAAAGGGGCAGGGAAATCCTAGCCCCCCCCAAATAATCACAGTATTAAGTGAGGCAAACACCAACATAGAGGTGTCGATAGGGAGAAGGGCAGGGGTAAATGGAGAAAGTGACAAAGGCATGAAGGACAGGGATGGGGCAAAAGGGAGTAAGGCCATCAGGAAATGGAGGGTAATGAGTACCAATGCCCATAGTCTGGGCAACAAGCTCCCTGAGCTGATGGCCTTAATGGAAGAGGGATGCCTGGATATCATAGCAGTCACAGAAACATGGTACACAGAGAACCATGACTGGGATAACATACCAGGGTACATAACCTACAGGAGAGACAGGCAGGGGAGAAGAGGGGGAGGAGTAGCTCTCTATGTAAAGGAAGGGATAAAAGCAACTGAACAAAAGAGTAAACAGGGAGGAGAGGAGGCACTGTGGGTCACCTTGGAGACTGGAAAGGGCACCGCAATCCGCACAGGGGTTGTGTACAGTCCCCCATGTCAGGGGGAAGGAATAGACAAGGATATGATAGAAGGCATTCTTAGAATGGCAGAGAAAGGGAAGATACTGTTGATGGGAGACCTGAATATGCCAGATGTTAACTGGAGCACATTTGCTGCAGCCACATCCAAGAGCAGGGCCATTCTTGATGCCCTACAGGTGGCAGGCATAAGACAGCTAGTTTCGGAACCCACTCGTGAGGGAGCAATCTTAGACCTCATACTATCAAACTGGGGCAGTGAGAGGATCTCAGATCTAGAAGTGGGTTGCCATCTGGGGACAAGTGACCATCAAACAGTGTGGTTCATGTTAAACTCAGCTACAGAGTCAAGCCACACAAAAGTGAGGGTACTGGACTTTAGGAGGGCTGACTTTGGCAAGATGGGAGAGTGCCTCAGAAAAGCACTAGCAAACAGGCTAGAAGGAAGTGTGGAGCAACAATGGGGAATTATCAAAACTGCCATCACAGAGGCAACAAGCCTTTGTGTGAAGCAAACAAACAAATCAAAATGAAAGAAAAGCCACTATGGTTCTCAAAAGAGGTGGCTGTGAAAGTCAGGAAGAAAAAGATAGCATTCCAGAAGTATAAGGAAACACAGAAGGAGCAGGACAGAGAGCTGTACCAGTTAAGGCAGAAGGAAGCAGGGAGGGAAGTCAGAATAGCAAAGGCCCAAACTGAGGAAAAGATAGCCAACTCAGTTAAGAAGGGGGATAAAACCTTTTATAGGTACATCAGCGAGCGTAGAAAGACAAAGGGAGGGATAGTGAGGCTGAATAGAATGAATGGTGGGTGGGCAGAGGGGGCAGTGAAAGTTAGGAATACTGACCAATATTTCTGCTCAGTATTCACAAAAGAGGAGGGGAAGTGCCTAATCCACTTAACAGAAGCACTTTGATAGGGGGTCGATCCCAGTCCTTTCACAGAAAGAAAGGGTTCTGCAAGAACCCTAAAACTGAAGGTGGACAAAGCAATGGGTCCTGATGGAATTCACCCCAGAATTCTAAAAGAATTAAGGAGGAACTAGTGAAACCACTGGCTACTCTTCTTAATAAATCATGGGAGGATGGTGTGGTACCCGAGGACTGGAGGAAGGCGGATGTGATTCCCCTTCACAAAAGTGGGACCAAGACAGAGGCAGGAAACAACAGACCTGTCAGTCTGACCTCTGTGGTAGGGAAAGTGATGGAGTCACTTCTGAAGGAAAGAATAGTTGAGTACCTAGAGGC
Organism: Neoceratodus forsteri; assembly: GCA_016271365.2. Lineage (NCBI taxonomy): Eukaryota > Metazoa > Chordata > Ceratodontiformes > Ceratodontidae > Neoceratodus > Neoceratodus forsteri. The sequence goes on along the minus strand of CM028129.1, from coordinate 1,393,092,405 downwards.
CAGTGGAGCACAGGACCCAAGGCAGCATGGGTTCACAGTGGGAAGGTCATGTCAGATGAATCTAATAGATTTCTTTGACTGGGTGACCAAAGTAGTAGACCAGGGAGGGGCTGTGGAGATGGTCTACCTAGACTTTAGCAAGGCATTTGACACAGTCCCACACAAAAGATTAATAGTCAAATTAACCAGCATGGGAGTGGGACCCAGGGTGGTAGCCTGGGTAAAACATTGGCTGGACAACAGGACACAGAAGGTAATTGTAAATGGAGTACACTCTGAAGAAAGGGGGGTTACTAGTGGGGTACCTCAGGGTTCAGTATTGGGTCCAGTCCTTTTTAATGTCTTCATCAGTGACATTGCTGAGGGACTGGAAGGAAAAGTATGCCTTTTTGCAGATGACACAAAGATCTGCAACAGGGTTGATACACAAGGAGGCATGGAAAGGATGAAAGGGACTTGGCAAGGTTGGAGGAATGGTCAAAAGTATGGCAGCTAGGATTCAATGCAAAGAAGTGCAAAACAATGCACCTGGGAAACAAGAACCCAGGGAAGAATACACAATGGGTGGGGGTAGTAACAACAACAAAAAGGAAAGGGACCTGGGGTAATCATATCAGATGACCTTATGTTAGCAAGCAATGAAAAGGCAGTAGGGAGGGCTGGGGTATACTGGGATGTATAGGGAGAGGCATCATCAGCAGAAAACAGGAAGTTGTTATCCCTCTGTACAGACAGTTGGTGAGACCCCATCTGGAGTACTGTGTCCAGTTCTGGAGACCCCATCTCCAAGGACATAGACAGGATAGAGGCAGTCCAGAGGAGGGCAACTAAAATGGTGCAGGGTCTGCAAGAGAAGCCGTATGAGGAGAGACTAAAGGAGCTTAATATGTATACCCTTGAGGAAAGAAGGAGAGCGGAACATGATAGAAACTTTTAAGTACCTCAGTGGAATCAACAAAGTCCAAGAGGGTAGCATCTTTCAGAAAAAGAGACTTGCAAGAACAAGGGGACACAATTCAAAGATAGAAGGAGGGCAGTTCAGGGGCAATGTGAGGAAGTATTATTTCACAGAAAGGGTAGTGGATGCATGCAACAGCCTTCCTGAGGAGGTTGTGGGGTCTAAAACTATGGGAGAATTCAAGAATGCATGGGACAGACATAAGGCAATTCTTGTGGGGGGTAGGAAGAAATAGGCTGTTGGTTAACTAGGATCTGCAGCCTATCCTGTAGGTAGGGAAATGGGCAGACTAGATGGGCCTAGCAGTCCTTATCTGCCATCAAAGTCTATGTTTCTATATGTTTCTATGTTTCTATTGTTAGTAAATGCTTTTTAACAAATTTACTGTGTAAGGACTTGAATACCTCTGTGTTTAGTGCCTTTAGAGCAATTTAAAGTAGCTTTTCTCCTTGTCCTATCCACCCATTTTTGTTTTATACTAGACATCTGGGATATAGTGATATAAGTATTTATATCCAGCTTATTCAAGTATTAAGAAATGCAAAAGAAGTTGTGCATTATCAAATTATTAATTTGCTCTGTAAATCTGATTTAGTTAATACTGTTAATGTGTATTTAGCACTTGAACTGATTATTACTTATCATATAAGACCATGGTTTAACACCAGGAGTTAGTTGATTAAACAAGAATTGGCAGATATAGTGGATCATCAGGATAAAATTTTAGAGCAAAGGGATAAAAGGAAAAAGATCTTAATGATAAAAATCAACCTAAAATCACTAGTTTATTATCCAAAGCTAAATATGAGAACTTGGAGGAGAAAGAGATTGAGGTGGTGGTTTAAATCTCGACCCACAAATGCCAAAATACTTGGCTACTGCAGTAGGGAAAATCTATTATAAAAGACCCTAAGTTCATTTAAAGAGATCAAAAATGAGATTAGCAAAGCCAAGCTGGGGAAGAACCCTTGCTCAAAAGGTATCCCAAGGGAAGTTTATAAATGATTTAGGCAGGAGTTAGCTCCTCTTCTATCTACACTGTGTTTTTTCATTTGTGTTTACTCCTAGAGGAATGATCCCCTTGTCGTGGAATTGTGCTATTATTTCAGTGATCCTGAAGCTGGGCAAGGACCCTACAGATTGTGCATCCTATAAACCTATTTCTATTTAAAATATTGACTATAAAATGCTAGTGGCAATATTTGCAAGGAGGCTCCAACTATTGATCCCTGGGATTGTGCACCTGGACCAGACTGGATTTGTCCTGGGCAGGCAGGCCCAAGATAACATCTGCCGGATGGTTTACATTATAAATTATATCCATAAACTACAAATCCCAGCCTTGCTACTGAGTCTGGATGCAGAAAAGGCCTTTGATAGGTTCAACTGGCCTTATCTTAGATTGGTCCTTGTCCACTTCAGATTTTCCCCTTCTTTTGTTACCTTACTTTTTAAGTTTTATGATCATCCACAGGGTTATATTAGAGTGAATGGATATATGTTTAATTATTTATTTATTTTATTTATGACTTTGATAACCGGGTGAGTGCACTGATCCCAGGGACCATTTTCAGGCACGATCCGGGCCATAACACATGGTGCAGGGTGACAGTGGAGTACAAGGTAACAGTAATACACATGAAACAGATTTGATACAAGCAACAATAGTAAGCACAATATACAGGCTTGATGTATAGGTCCATTTGAGAACAGTGTCTGCTGGTTTCTCTTTGTATAGAGGCAGTAGGCAGGGCTGTTCCCTTTCCCTGTTACTTTTTGCCCTGTACGTTGAACCTCTTGCCCAGAGTATTTGTCAATGTGTTGATATCCCTGGAATTACTTTCAGTGGTATTGACCATAAGTTAGCCCTTTACACTGATGATATTTTAGTGTACATGTCGAGCCTGCGCACTTCCCTATCCATTCTTTTTCATCACCTGGAGGATTTCTCCTGACTCTCAGGTTACAAACTCAAACACAGGGCCCCGGATATTCAAATCCGCGCTTATTCTGAGGCGCAAGCCCTTGGCGCTTGCTCGTGTTGCGCAGGGTGGTTGGGGCGTATATTCAAAGGAGTTGCCCTATTGAGCAACTCCTTTGAATATCACCCCCCAGCCACAGCCACTGTGCATGGCGCAGTGGAACTTGCGTCACCGCAAGTTGTCAGAGTTGAGCATTAAACTTGCGGTGGGCAAGTACCATTGCGCCATGCGCAAATTTCCGATATTCAAAAGGTGACATGCAAATGGGGCCATAATTCATGCACGGCGCAGGGGGCCATTTGCATCTGATTATGGCCCCATTTGCATGCCATTAGCTGCACGCCCATTGGTGCAGAGCTAGAGTTACTGGGTGTGTAGCCTATATCGAGAGTGATGATAGTCGTGACTGTGTGAATGGGTTCATTCGACAAATCTGACTGTCATGTACGGGTGGGCTGCATGCCCATTGGCTCTAGCTCTGCACCAATGGGCGGCAGCCCAACGACAGTCAGTTCGCGGGGCGGCGGGCGGCAGGCAGGTGGATGCTACCCACCGCCGCCGGGGAGCGGGTGGTGGGGCTTCATGGTGGGTGGGTGGGGGACACTAGACACCAGGGAGATGTTTGGGGGTTGTCACTGGACATTCTGCCCACGATCGGGCATTACGTCCACTGACCACCAGGGAGATATTCGGTTGGGGGGGTCTTTACATTCTGCCCGCGATCGGCACTGGGGTTGTTTCATCGCTCTGCCCGCGATCGGGCATTGGGAGCTGTCTTGGGGGGTTGTCATGATATCGCTCTGCCCGCGATCGGGCATTGGGAGATGTTTTGGCGGGGTTGTTTTTATGTTCTGCCAGTGATCGAGCATTGGGAGATGTTTGGGCGGGGAGGGTTGTTTTTATGTTCTGCCGACGATCGGGCATTGGGAGATGTTTAGACGGGGGGGAGGGGGTTGTTTTTACGTTCTGCCCATGATCGAGCTGGTGGGGGGGCACAGGGACTGAGTTGGGGGCCAGTCACGGGTGGCAGCTGCTGTGTTGCGCCCTGCAATACAGCAGCTCACCTGTGGGTGGCCCTCAACTTGATCCTTTTTTTTTGGCTCAAAGTTGTGCAGGTGCAGATTGGGGGTTGCGCCTGCACAACTCTGCACAACCTGACTGAACATCGGGTTGCTAGTTTATGCATGGTTCCTCCTCCTGTTGAGCATGCATTCATTTGCATTGCGCTGTTGCTCAACCTGTTTTCAGTGGCGCAACTGCCTCCTGCACAGATGCTCGCAGAATGGCGCAATGTGGGACTTACGCCTCCCTTGTACCCTTGCGCGCGCAGCCCTTTTGAATATCTGGGCCAGGGAAGACTGAAGTGCTCACCTTTAATGCAGTGATCCCAACCCATATGAGGCACCAATTCCCGATGAAATGGGACTTGTCATCCCTAAAGTATCTGGGAATAAATATTGGGGTAGACTTTGACATGTTATATTCTTTAAATTACCCGCCACTAATATTGCAGTTGAAATTAGATCTACAATGCTGGCAACTTCTCCCACTAACATTGCTCCAGAGGGTGCAGGCAATCAAAGTGAATGCCTTGCCTAGACTGTTATCCTTATTTTAGTGTGTACCTTGTGTAGTACCCACACAGGAACTGCTGAAGTGGTAAGCTCTCTTATTGCCTTTTATCTGGCACTATAAATGTCCCTGAATTAATCACAGTCTCTTAGTTTTGCCCAAGGTGAAGGAGATGGCCCTACCATACCTCCTGTATTACTGGGTGGTGGTCCAAATGAAGCTAGCCTTGCTTTGGGATCACCCCACATACAGAGCACACAGGAAGGAAATGGATTTAGTGTGGAAGATGCCACAACCACTGCCAATGATACTATTCAGTCTGGCCCTTATCCAACTCCCTCAGACTGTCCTGCCTAGGGAGTCAGAGGTCATTTTGGAGGGCTGTAGAAGAGCCATCTCTCCAAATCTAGTCAAGGCACTACTTTAGGGATACATATGGTGGGTGGGAAACATGTAGTTTCCCGCTTCGAGCATAGACTCCTGGTTTAAATCACAAACAGAGAAGGGTTTCTATGTGCCCTGACAACTAATGCAAAATTCCAGCATGATTCCTTTTGAGCAGGCTGCACAGAAATTTGACAGGGATCAATCAGCCCTAATGCATTATTTCCAAATGAGGGACTATATTAATAAACTACTGAGGTCCCAGATGACCAGTTGAGAGATCCCTGAAGATCTCCTAATATTTCAGTTGATCTGGGGTACCAGTGGTAGGCAAAGGGCTATTTAATTATTGTACCACACTTTGATGAGTACTAAGGTTCATTACAAAGATCCTCTTAAACTTAGATGGGACAAAGATTTAGCTGTAGAGATTATTGATAAGCAATGGACCCTAATGTGGAGGGTGGTTTGGAGCATTACCTCTTCCCCTCTTTGGAGAGAATATTCATGGAAGATACAAACCCATTTTTTATTAGTTGCAGGATTTCTAGTGAAACAAGTCCCTGGAACATCCACATCTTGTTGGAGAGCATGTGGAGCTGACCATGCAACCCATGCACATATTTTTGTATATTGTCCCAAAGTCAGCTCTGTTTGGAAAGAGGTGCACAGACACTTAAATAATATCTTTGGATTAAATGACAATCTGTCCCTGGAGAATCTGATGCTGGGACTCCCCCCTACTGCCTTGAGTGGTAAGGACACCAAATATTTATGGTTTGTCCTACTGATAGCAGCTTTTAAAACCATTATGAGGAGGTGGCTCCAACCAGAACACCCAAATATCTCTGACTGGAATAAAGTAATATACTACATTCAGGGTTTTGAAAAAATGACATTTGATATCCAGCACAGAATAGCACAGTTTCTAAGCTGTTGGACTAGGTGAGAGCTGTATCAAGTATAAAATACGTAACCTTGTTTTATACCTTTTTTGGCTTGTTTATATTTTAGGATAGGCCCACGCCTGCCATTAATTGATGTCTAGACCTGTTTGGTGGAATCTTTCTTTGTAAAAGCATGTAAAATTGCTGTTGATTTATAATATCCCAGTCTAACCCATTATTTTAAGTATCGCTATGGGAAAAGAACAATGTAGCCCCTGTTATTGGTTTTAAAAAAGACCCTAAGATTGCATTAGTTTTGACTGTTTTAGTCTATGCTAAAAGTTTTATTTTATGTTTGATTGTATGGTCAACTAAGAGACTTTCAGTGTTGAAAATGTCCATGCTTCTGTAATTGTGATTGATCCTGATGTCATAATAAAGTTAAGTATAAAAAAATAAAGGGCTCTAAGGAGAAAGAGGAAGAGTATAATCTCTTGTCATGAATCCCCTCCTCCTTAACAGGAACCTGATGTGGCCATTATTGACCCCTTGGAAAAGCCACTAAAAAATTCAGACCAAGACTTGAATACCTTGCTATCTGACAAATTTCCAAAAGATTAATCTCTGAGTTTTATTTCTCCTCTGACATTTGGTGCTTATTATGATAGCACACACACCCTAACCTTTCTGTGAAAGAACCTGATTGCGATGCTAAGAAATTGACTGATCTAACTGAAATAATTGTTGAACTCCACAACACAATTCTAGGGCAGAAATTACTTGATAATTATCAAAATAAACATAAAAGTTCAAATTATATTATAGAACTATCCCAACCCAATTCACCTAATCATATTAGTAGTCAAGGCATCCTGATAAATATAAATCAGGGTGAAGAGGTTGATTTATTTAATAATTCTCTCACTTACTTTCCATCATACCTAAGTCCAGATATTATAAGAACAATGAAAAATCAATATGCTGCAACCCTACTATTGATGGAACAACTGGTCATCATCAGAAATGATATAGCGAGCCTGAGAGAAAATTTAACAATAAATGGTTCTAGATTAGAGGACGTACTTACAATTTCAAAGAAAAAATACCCTATTGAGAGCAAGCAATAGTGGAAAATGCACTCAATAAATTGCTACCAGACTTCTTCAGTATTATAATACCAAAGGAAAAAGAGAAAAATAAAACAAAAAACATCTAGAAGAAAATAAGGGGAAAAGGAAGGACACCCCTATTAATAATAAAGCAGAGTTAATAACTAAAGGCAGTAGGAAAAGGAGGAAGAAAGGAGAAAAGAATAAAGGCAGTAAAAAGGGTAAATATAAGACTGAGCACAAAGAAAGTCTGCAGTTTTAAAGCAAGACAGATTTGGGAGGGTTTCTGGAGCCTGACCATAAGTTTCAGGAAGGGCGGGTTTGGCCCGGTAGTTCTGAGGGCTGAGGCACTGGACATCTTACCTCAAGCTACACTGATGACCTGTGTTTAGGAGCAAGCCGGGCTGCTGGGGGTCAACAGAGGAGGAGGAGAAGGTTGAGCATCCGATAGACTGCTCTCCTTCTTCAGGGAGGGAGGGCCACCAGTAGTCGATGTTCCACTGGCCCCTGGCAGTGGCTGGGGGGCAGTGCACTGATGCTGCAGTAAGGGGAGGAGATGGGACAGACACTCAGAGGAGTGCTTGCAGACATGTGCGCACTTTCTCCGCCAGCGTCATTGCACGCCCTACCTCCTAAGGGGAGAAAAGCAGAAAAAGGTCTTGGCCATGTGGCATGAAGCTGTCCATTGTAGGCACTGCTCTCAAGAAGGCATCTCCCTGGCTGGATCCGTGTTGGGTGGGTTGAGATGCTCCCCACCACCCTGCCATGAAGGGTAAGTCATGGGGGCTCAAGGGAGGGGGTCTGATCCTTGGGGAAGGCACTGAGGGAACAGTGGATAGAGTGAAAGAGTGCTGGCCGGGACAAGGAAGAAACACCAGATAAAAAAAGAAAAGGAAGGGCAGGTTGTGTAGACTGTAGGAACAGAAGCTAAAAGAAATGAGGGTGATCCAGAGAGTTCTAGGCTTGATTCTGAACCATTTCAGGAAGTAAGGAGAAAGAGAAATAGGAAGAAAAGAAATAAGTCTCCCATGGGAAAAGATAGTAGAAATGACAAAGCACATAAATGGGAAACTGCTAAAGATCAAGGTGCACATATACCTGAGAAAGAAGTGATAGAGGAAAAAAGAGAAATATTTAGCCAAAAGTCCCAAGAGAAGGTTATAAATCTGAAGGGATGAGGCACTACTGACACTGGTGGATGTCACAAACCCACTCAGCAGGTCAGGCCCTCTGCTCCCAAAGTGCCAACCTCAGAGCGCAGTCTTGTGAACAGTTTAACAGAACAAGGTAACCCTCTTGTCTGTTTCATGAGTTTGGATCAACCTTTGGTCTCAACTCTTGGAGGGATTCAAACTGTGAGCCTCTTGCCAGCGTACCCAATGCACAGGCTCAGATATTTCTGTCTTTGGGGGGCCAGATATCTTTGCCTATGGGCACCTAACCAGGTAGACAGAGATGAACCCTTAAAAACTTTAATAAAGACCTCAGATTTAAAATGCTTCTCTTTCCAGTTTGGCACCACCATTCAAGCTTGTGCCTCGTGTCTGCTATAACCATATATACTTTTCTTACAAATGAAAAGAAGTGAAAGACAGAACAAGTATGCTCTAAAAACAATTTTACTAAAAAATAGATAAAAATATGTAAAACACAAAATGCAGAACTCATATCACAAAACATACAAATCTTTTAAAAGAACAAGGTTTAAATAGTGCAATTTCTACTTACAGTACTTAGATTTGACTCTCTTTCTAAATACCTGTTTAAAAGTGCTCACAGATCTTTCCTTGTCAGAGTCTAAATAAAAGTGTGTTGAAGTAAAACAGAATATTCCTTAAGCAAACTGTATTTGCCAACCCCTTTTTGTGTGATGTCACCTAGCTCCTCCTCTGTCAGACTATATAAAAAATATATATATTTATACAAAAACAGGATTGTCTTTTCAAAGTATTAAATTCTGCACCCTCAGCATAATTAATTTCCTTCTCAAATGACATCTCTTGATCTTAATCAGTATCCCTCTCTCACACAGACATCAAGGGACATTTATGATTTCGCACCCCTGTGTAATTACCTGGGTTTTTCCCTCCAATGTCATAAAATGGATATGCACAACTCAAGCTTCTTCCACCCTGTAATTAGCTTCAGGCCTTCCACGTAACACCTGGTATCTAAAACCGGTGTGTGTGATCTCACATGCTGTATCAGCATTTTCTCATGGCTTTCATCTTTCAGCTGAAACCTGGGGGGGGGGGCGAGATCACTCCTAAAGCACCAGATTTTCAGCACAGACAGACAGTAATGCATTTTATATTAAAAAAAAGATACGGCTGTCCACATCATAGTGGATATCTATATAAAACAGAATGAAGATAAAGAATCTGTATTAGAACTAATTAAATAGCTTGTCAAATCAGAGCTGGGTCTAAAAGATGTAGGGGAAGCATTACTTGGAGTATTTAGAGATCACTCAGATATCAATAAACCAGTTTATGTATTAATGAAAGGAATACAATATGCAATCAAAGTATAGTCCAAGATATCTATCCTCCACCATTTGGGCCTTGAGATCCCTGCCCAAATTAACATATGAACATACGTGGCTGCCAGCAGAAACACACCTCATGATCTATCAAACTCTGCTCAAGTGTGCAGCTAACACCCCTAGATTGCAGCTGCCCCAATCCCCTTCCCTAATCTTCAGGAAGTTCTCAGTACTATTCACCCAATACCCTCCCTCATTCTATTTCCCATCCCTTTTAAAACTTCCCACCATCTTACATGATATCACTCCCCCGGTAGGGCATTCCACTTTGACACCACCCTCTCTGTGAAGTAATATCTCCTCATCTCTCTCCTAAATCTTCCATCTTCTAATCTTAGCCTGTGTCCCCTTGTGTCCTTACCTTTCCTCAGCTTGAACAACCCATCAGGACCGGCTTTGTTTATCCTTTTCAAATACTTGAATGTTTCTATCATATCCCCCCATCCCTCCTCTCTTTCTGTGCATACATATTCAGCTCACATAGCCTGTCCTCATAGGTTTTGCCCTTCATCCTCCATAATATTTTTGTCACCCTCTGCTGCATCCCCTCCAGCAGTTTAATGTCCTTCTTCAGACACGGATGCCAGTACTGCACACAGTACTCCAAGTGCAGCCTGACCAATGACCTGTAGAGAGGCAGAATCACTTCCTTATGCCTGGATGAGAATCCCCTTGCAATACACCCCAGCATCTTGTTAGCCTTAGCTGCAGCTTTCCTGCATTGAGCAGAGTTGTTCATGGAAGCACCAAGGGAGGTCGACAGTGAAAATGCTGACCTCTCCCACAGTGATGGCACAATACCGACATCAGTATTGTGCTGCCCATGCAGCGAGTGTTTTCTGTGGGGAGCTGCAGCCCCCCACACACCCCATGTGGGGGGCTATGCCGCCCGCACCACCTGGACTTTAGGATTCTCAGCTCCAGGTCGGAGTTGGTCTGGGGGGGCGGAACACTGGCAGAAAGCGAAGCACCAAAAAAGGACCATTATAGTGACTGAAGGTCCTTCTCCTCCTCAGTGTACCCTAGCCTCACCCCACACAACCAATAGTCCTTATTCGGGTTCTTTGCCCCAAAGTGCATAACCTTGCATTTCTTCACATTGAATCCCAGCTGCCACCTCTCTGACCACTCCTTCAGTTTGGTTAGGTCCCCTTATAGTTGTTTTCACCTCTCCACTTCATCAACTATCACCTTCATTTTAGTATCGTCTGTGAACAGACTAATCCTGCTCCCAATTCTGTGTGAGATATCCGAAATGAATAGCCCAGACAGCACTGAACCCAGCACAGAGCCTTGAGGTACTCCACTCATCACTGGCCTACGTGCTGAGTGTTCCCCCACCACCACCACCCATTTCTGCCTCCCTCTCAGCCAGTTCCCTGTCCAGTTTGCCAGTTTGTCCCCCACCCCTGCAGATGTCAATTCTCCCCCTAGCCACCCATGAGGCACTGAATCGAAGGCCTTGCTTAAGTCCACGTATAGGACATCCACAGTGTGACCCTTATCCAGCTGTCTTGTAACCCAATCATAATATTCTACTAGACTAATCTGACAAGACTTCCATGAGATGAACCCATGCTGCCACCCATTCTGGTGTTCCTTTCCCTCCAGAAATGCCACCAGTCTCTCTTTCAGTATCGACTCCATTAGTTTACTCACTATGGATGTGAGACTGACAGATCGGCAGTTTTTCAGTTTGTCCCATGGGCCGCTCTTGTGAATAGGCACCATGTGGACCACCCTCCATTACTGTGGCACATAACCCATGTCCAGGGAGGTGCTAAACAGGTCCACCAGTGGCCTGGCTACCACCTCCGCCATCTTCCTCAGCACCCTGGGGTGAATACTATCAGAACCTGGTGCCTAGTCCATGCTTAGTGCACTCAGCCCCTCTAACACTCTATTCTCCTCCATCTGTCTGTCCATCATCCCTTCCCCCCGACCTCATCTTCCATGTCCATGGAGGTAGTGGACCACCCTTCTTCTGCATGAACACAGAACAAAAGTATTCGTTCACTGCTTCTGCTTTTTCTGCTACCTTTTCCACCCACTCCCCACCCCTCTTTATCCTCACTATGTTGTCTCTGCACTTCCTTTTTTCCCTCACTTATCTAAAAAAGTCTTTTACCCCTCCCTTAATGCCCTGAGCTATCCTTAGCTCTCTGGAGGCTTTGGCTTCCCTCACCCACTTGGTAACCTCCTTGGACCATCTCTCATATGCCTCCCTGTCCTCTCCCCTCCAGGTCTTCCTGAATCTCTTGAATGCAGCCCTGTTTGCCCTTACCCCCTCCATCACTCTACTGTTCAGCCAGCTTGGCTTCTTGGCTCTGTTCTTCTTGCTTTGGGTCTTGGTGCAAGCCTCCATAGCCTCTGCTATCCCAATTTTAATAATATCCCTCTTTTGCTGTGCATCCATCTCTGGCCTAATCCCCACTAATCGCCCCTGCAGTATTTCTTGCATCTTCCCGAAGTCCACCCTCCTGAAGTCCACCACCCTTGTTACTGAGTCCCCAATCTCCTTACTCAAACTGAGTGTGAACCACATAGATTGATGGTCGCTTCCAGCTTATGGGTCATCCACTCTTATTTCCCTCACAGCCTCCCCATTTGACAGCACCAAGTCCAGCATGTTACATAACTGAGTTGGCCCACTGACCAGCTGTGTCAGGAGACCATCTTGGAATGCATCCAGGAGTATCTGCTCCCTGGCACTGGAGGTGGGAGGGGTGCTCCAATCCACCCCGGCAGATTGAAATCCCCCACAATGACCACACTCCCCTTTCTACATACCCACCTAATCTGCTCCACTAACTCCTTGTCCAGCTCCTCAGACTGGGCAGGAGGTCTGTACACTGCCCCCAGCCCTAGCTTTCTACCCTTGGCATCTAGGAGCTGCAACCACAATGCCTCAGCCCTCCCTTCCTCCTCCCCACATACAGTGTCACCCCATACCCCCCCTCCCAATGCCTCAGTCCTTCCTGTAAATTCTATACTCTGAATTGCCAGATCACAGTCCTGGTGTTGGGTGGCCCAAGTCTCAGTTATAGCTGCAACATCTACCCTCCCCTCAGCCAAGAGTGCCTGAAGCTCAGCTATTTTATTATTCAGGCTCCTCACATTTAAAGAGACTCCCCTCCACACATTCCCATCTATCCCCCCATGGCCCCTTGGACTGCCCCCTCTTCTGTGACCCCTTCCCCTCCCCTTGCATTCACTGTTTTCTTGGGGAAATAGCTCATTTGGCTCCCCATTCTGGTGACCCTGCATATTGGCTGCACACTCGCCTCCCCATCTAGCTTAAATACACCCTTGAAATGATATATTCCTCTAATTTACTCTTTAACACCCCCTTACCCACCTCACTCAGGTGTAAACTGTCCTTTGCATATAGTTCCATGTTATTCCATGTCTCCCTCCAGCTTCCTACCAGCCCATACCCTTGTGAGTTACACCACTCCCTCAGCCAGGAGTTTAACTACACTATCCTTACCCTTCTTGCACTGCTAGCCCTTGGAACTAGTAGCACCTCCAAGAAGGCCACAGAGCTCCAAATTTCCAAGCATAACTTCCCCAGTTCCTCAAATCTTCCCTTTATCTCCTCCACAGTGCAGCCCCCAGATCATTAGTGCCTACATGTACCACCACTTGAGGCTCCTTTCTTCTCCCCCAACACACTTAATCAGAGCCTGCCCTGCCCTATCTGCTGTCATGCCTGGTATAGGTTCCACCCATATCTGACTGCATCTTTCACCCTTTCTCCCCACCTGATCCCCTTCAGGATAGAATCCCCATCATTATAACCCCTCCTTCTCTACACACACAAATGGTTGCTTCCTCCTTCCATCCCCATCCCTGTCATTGACATTGATCCTTCCCTGTCCAGCAGCTCTTGGACCTGAGTCCCCTAACACTAAGATTCCACCACGTTCTGCCTCTACTTCCTTTATTTCCTCCCACCCCCTCCCACTCCTTGCTCCTTCTACCTCCTGCACTTTGTTCCCTCCATCTGCCCCTATTCTTTCTCCCTCATGGTTACGCCCTTCTCTGTCCATTTTTTTCCTAACACCACCATTTGCTCCTCCATACTACCCCCTCCCTCTGTCCTTTTTCTCTCCAATACTGCTGGATGCTCCTCCTCCATCCCCCTCACCTGTCATCTCAGTCAATGGCCAATACCTGTTTTCACCTGTTGTGTATCCAAGATCATTCCTGCTAGAAACCGTTGAGCACCATCTCCTGCACTGGTAGCCCCCCAGATCCCCATGTGGCCTGCACTATCCACCCCCGCCCCTTCCTTCATCCTGCCTCTTGTACCCTACCCAGCTGCTTTATGTTCTTCTCTTTTTCAGTTCTCTTCCTGGCCAAGACATATCCCCTCTTAGCCAAGACATTTCTACCTTTAGTCGTGTTAGCTCCTCCTCCAGTCTCCCTATCCTTTGGCTGGAGTTCTGTATTAATTTTTTGGCTTGGTACTCACAAGACAAAGAAACCAGATACATGGGATAAGATAAAAAAAATAATAATAAATTTAAAATAGGATTTTAACAATTCAGATTCCATCCTGATGAAAAGATAATTTCTGTTTTTGGCATTGATCCCACTAAACATGAAAATAATAGGCAGTTAAAAGCAGCCACATGCTTTCTGATCCATAATACGATGAAAATACCTACAGCCTCAGGAATGAGTGATTTAGTAAAAATAGGGAATGGAGAAGTTGGGCAAACTTAAATTGACATGTACTTGAAAGAGAAAGAACTAATAGCTGCTGTAATGGAGAAAGCCACTTCTGCAGATACTATGGGAATACATTTCATTTATTGAGATGATCTACACTCATGCCTTTTAAGAGGCAGAGAAGATACAATAACACAAGAAAAGCCCTTCTCCTTATATAACTGACTGGAGGAAGAGGTAACTGATTGCTTACAAGATTCCACCAATGATGGGTTTCTTTCTATTGCTTCATGAAACATTTCAGGTTTATCAGCTATACTGGGGGCTGTAGAATGGGCAAACTTGATTAAACAACATGAGTTAGACTGCCTTCGAGAAATCTGAGCATGTGAAGATATTAGTCTGAATGGTTATCATTTAATAACTGTTCCAGCAGTAAAATGAAATAAATATGCAAGACTATCCAGTGGCTTAGCAATCTTTATTAAAATTGTGCCTGATATTAAGCTGGAAAAAACTCTTTGCAGAAATGAGAATTTATTTATTTTAGTGACCCTAAGGTCAAATTTTCTACTGTTGGGTACAGTCTATATTCCCCCATGAGGTAGTCACTATTATAGGGAAGAAGTCTGGGACCTCCTAGTTAAAAATATCAATAACAACCTCCTTTTGTTTCCCAAATAAACTTTATTCGATCAGGTGATGTTAATGTGAGGATAGCTTACCATAATAATCTGAAAGGTTTTAGTGAGATCCCCTCCCTAGCAAATACCCAGCCAAGAGGAACCACAGATTCAATATTAAATGAAATTGGGAAAGGACTTATATAAATATTAAGCTCAACTAATTTGATGGCGATTAATGATGGACTACCCAAAGATTTGGAGGGGAATCCAATTTACTTTGGACCTCATGGTAAGAGTACAATAGATTACTTTATTTCATCTCTAAATAATTTTGACATGTTTGTCAGTCTTGCTATTCAAATGAGAACAAAAAGCAATCATGCACCTCTAACATTAAAATAAAAAATTCCCTCAGCTGCCCCAAGGATATTTCCAACACTTCAGGCCACAAGACTTAAACTTAATAATAACAGAAAACAGATTCCATTTCAGAAAATACATGATATCGCTGAGTTAATGTTTAGACAAGAAATTTCAAAGACCCGTGTGTACATTCTGAAAGAAGATTTACCTCAGAAATCATATAAGAATAAAACAACATATTTCTCCAAATTAAAGAGTTTATATATAAAGACTCTAAAATGACTCCTGTACAGAAGCAGACATGGTTTAACAAATATTGACGTTTAGCTAAAAAGAGATTAGCAAAAGTAGTCAGATGGACTGAAAAGAATCTGTCTAGAAAAAAAATGGAGATTTTGAACAAAGAAAGAAAACACTACAACTACTTTCTCCAACTTGAAAAAAGGTGTTTCTAAGGAAAATGCTGGGAAAAATGATGAACACTTTTGAGAATGGTGATGGAGTTCAGTTCTGAAGGCTGGTAGCTAAAGGTATCAGTAACTGCTCTGATTCTATACCAACATATATATCAGAAGACATGTGGGAAGTCATTTCTAGAAGTTCTTCTTTAATGAATACTTCAAATGTACTAATTGGACAAAGGTAAAGAATCCAGACATTGCCACTCCCCAAATAGTATATTTTTGGGAAGTTGAGGATGCCATTATGGCTTGTGCAATGAGAAAAGCCCTTGGGCCTGATGGGATTCCTAATGAAATATATACATCCCATCTAAATATTTGAGTGCCAACATTAACCAATCTATTTAATAAATGCTTAAAACATAAGAATGTACCAGATCTGTGGACTAAAAATGGCATTGTACCCATACACAAGAAAGGGAATGTTGCAGATCCCCAAAATGGGCAGACTGGATGGGCCTTGCAGTCCTTATCTGCCATCAGCTTCTATGTTTCTATGTAAAATTACAGACCTATCAGCCTCTTGGACACAGTCTGTAAGATATTTCCAGAATAATCTTGAATAAAATACTGGCATGACTTGATAACAATAATATCCTATTGCCTTTTCAGGCAGGCTTTAGGAAAACTTTTTCTATTAATTGGTATGGCAGATCTTGATAAACTATGGTATAAATCATGCATTATTAACTCCAATAACTCAATTATACTCAAACAATGTAACAGCCATAAGATATGATAGCACAGGAAATTTGTCTAGACCATTAATACCTAAAGTTGGTGTGAAACAAGGTTGCTTCTCGGCCTCATGTCTCTTTAATGTGTACATAAATGATCTTCTAGCCAAATGTTAAGATCCAAGTTTTCACTCACCACAGATAAGTAAAAGGTCTGTCCCTTGTTGACCTATGTTGATGATCTGGTTCTTTTGGTTCTTTTGCCATGTAGGCGTTCAACATAAATTGGATAGTCTTGAATTATGTACAGCTCTGAGTTTTAAGAGCAATTTATCTAAAACTAAACTAATGGTTCTTGGCCCTAACAAAAGCTACACTTATTTCCTTTTTAAAAAGAGAATTTAACAGGTCAAACAATATGTATACCTAGGAAACCTCCTGTATCACACGAGAAATTTGGCTCATCATATTAATGCCCAAGCAGCTAAGGTAAGACTCAATGCTAGTGGGCTACAGAAAATCAGTTTTAAATATGGAGGCTGGTCTGTAATCCCTGCCCAAAAGGCAGCTGAAATTAAATTAAATCCAATCATCTTATACAGTGCTAAAGTTTGGGGATATCAAAAAACAGATACTATAGACAAACCCTATGAAAGAAACATAGAATCTGCTGGCACATAAGGACCATGCAGCCCACCTAGTATGCCCATTTCCCTACTTGGTTTGGAAATCCCTACTCTTATCTGGACTGTCTTTCCCCCACTCTGCTGTACAGCAGGGTGCCTTTATGCTTATTCCATGCACTCTTGAATCCCCATACTGTTTTTCCTTCCACCATCTCTGCTAGTAGGCTGTTCCACAGATCCACCATCCTGTCTGTGAAAAAATACTTCCTAGCATCCCCCCTAAGCCTCCCTCCCTCCTTGAAGCCTCATGCTATGTCCTCTTGTTCTTGTGCACTCTCTTCTCTGAAATATACTCCTGTCCTGTACCCTGTTCATTTCTCTAAGGTATTTGAAAGTCTCTATCATATCCCCTCTCTCCCTTCTCTCTTCCAGTGAATAGATGTTTAGTTCCTTAAGTCTTTCCTCATAAGGCTTGTGGTGCAGTCGATGTATCATTTTTGTTGCTCTTCACTGGACTGCTTCCCTTCTGTCTATGTCCTTCCAGTGATGATAGTTATTATAAGACTCTGCTAAAAATTCCAAGATCTAACCCCAGTTGTGCAGTGCATTCAGAATTAAGTAGAGTGTCTATTAAAACCATAGCCATTTTGAGATTAGTAAATTATTGGCTCTGAATATTTAATGGAATGGTTGCTCCTGTAGTTCTATGGGCCATGGAAGAAAATAAAATGGTATAGGATGTATCTGACTTCCAACTGGCTCCAATGTCTTTAAAATACACTGAGATCATTGCTGAGTCCCTCTGGTTCCATTATCTAAATAAGGTACTAATTTCACAATCTATTCAAAAAAGAACAAAAAAAAATTTTTTTACAAATCCACACAAGAAGACTTGGTACTAATAGGGAAACTCAGAGAAGCTTCATGGCACTCCTTAAATAAAAAACTGCACAGTCTAGAAATCTACCATATCATTCCAATTTATAGATTATCAAAGATTGACAATGAAGATTGATAACGATGGCTAGATTTGAACGTCTACTTACAAAATATGTAGAATGTAGATATAGTAGGAGGAGAAAGGACCTGTTGGCTAGTACATGTCCCTGTATGAAGGGACATAAGGAAACTCTCCTACATATGATTGTTTTCTGCCCTTTGTATAATAAATGGAGGAAAATTTACATAGAAAACTAATTAAAACCCTATGCTAACAGTCTGGATGATGGATTATATATGTTGCATCACCACATGGAAAACAAACAGGCTATGGTCTTGGCTAAATTCCTTAAGGAAATGATGAGATATAGAAAATCCTTTAACAATCAGAGTGTTTAGAACTCTCATTTATTTCTGGATGGTACATAGGAACCAGGAGACAACCCCTCAACATAGTTTATTGAAGAGTCTATAATGACGTCAAAGATTCTAATCTAGTCTCTCCATGCTGTTCCCCATGTGTCCTGAGGTGCAATGTCTTCCCTTTAACTATGTATCTATCTAGAGCAATATCAATGGCTTTTATGTTCCTACAGGCTGTACAACCCTGCTTACTGTGATGATACTTTTCATATACTTCTAGATTACATCTGTATCTTCCACATGCATCTGGATTATTTATATAAGACTACCTCGGAAGTACAACTGGTGACTGATTATAACGACAACTACTTACTGGAAGCCTGCATAGTGGCTATTAATTGTTGTATAAGTGTTTTTATATAATGTAAACTTTTTTTAATTTTTGTAAAGACAAAATTTGTCAAACAAATATACTTTGAAATGGAAACTGAAACACTCTTGGTCCCACTGACAAAAAAATATTCTCACTATAGGTTTTGATTGTCTGGAGCCAGCAGTATGAGCAGCATGGTTCTGTTTTTAGACTACTGCAGCTCATTCACTCACTCACTGGCTACAGCTCAAGCATGACATCCTAGTCCCCATTTAAACCAAATAAGCATAACTTCACAGTAAAACAGTTTGATTTAAAATATTACAACCTTCCAAGAATATCCTCTACACATGTCTTTTGCATCTACAAGACATGCTGCCCCTTCCCCATTCACATCACCACTCTTTCCCTGTGGACACCAGCAACATCCTCTCATTCTCCCCAGATATGGTGACTCTTCTCCTGGCACCTCCAGTTCCCCTCTTCCAGCACCTCTGATTTGCAGGTAAGCCAGTTACTATATGTGCTGATGGTCTAACACAATGACGCACAATAATGTAATGAGCATCATCAGATGCAGACGCTTGAGCATCTGAAAACAAGCTTGGTCAAATATAACTATTGTAAACAAAGAGAAAGAAAACATGTAACAAATAAAGGCATTGCATAAAAAAGTTACAGCCCCTACTGAAAATATCTTTGATATTTTCCCCTTGTGAAGCCTGACCTTTCCCATCACTCATGGCTTTGCCACTGGTAATGTCAAATGATCAAGCTGCACTCAGAAAAAATCAATGATATTTTCAGTGGGACTGTGGCACCAGTAGAGTTAGGGTACAGTAGACTGTTTAATGTTAAACCCCAGTTTTTGCACTTTAATAACTTTGGTGTGCTGGCAAAATAGCATATAATTTGGCATACATGGTCTGTATGGCAGGTTCCCAAGATGTGGGAAGTTTTGTGTCATATAGTTAACTGGATTTCAAGATTTGGTGAGTCAGAAAATGATAAAATCCCTCTTTTTTTGTGCTTCATTAAGCTGTTTTTTTCTCTTACCTACAGCCTAGATGGAATGGAATTTTACCCAAAAACATTCAGGGCAGAATTGGCCTGTACCAAGGTAGTGCCTTTTGAAGGTTTCATTAAAAAATATTAATTGGGTCTACAGTTAGGAGGCTTTAAATGTTTTTCTTCTGAGCATGTTCAGATAGATTTTATGATAACACTCTGGTACAACCCAAAAATATTGTTTTCACAAGTGTTTTCCTTTCATGACAATTATTGTTCTTCAGATCATGAAAAAAATGTTTGGGTCTTGACAGTCACCATCTTGTTTTTTTTGTTGTTTTTTTTTTTCAAAATCAGAAACATGGAAAATACATAAAACTTATGATTTCTGAAAAAACAAACACCTGAACGTAGATAAACTGGACCCATTTAGTTAGACTCTGGTGTTTGTTTAAAAAAGTATACATTTTCTGGGCACCCCAAAAATGCTGGGTGCCCTGATTAGTGAGTGGAGCCATTTGAAAGGAGCTGATATACATGCCCAGAGTTATGGTTGATCTATTACCCCTCCTTCCCAACCCACATTGCTCAACAGAGTAACCAGACAGCAGGTGCTCAATCTACAGCTGGTATCCCCCCCTCCCATCTGACCCAAGGTTTTATTTAAATGGACTATAGGCACCCAATCCTGTCACCATTATTGAGTCAGCTTGTTTGACATTTTTTAATTCGCCAATACAGGGGTGTCGAGACCACATGGCCAGCTAACTTCCCCCTCTACTGAATAGTCGGAAGTGACACCAGGGTGCCCATCCACTGTATCACTGAATATAGAATATATCCCCCCCCCAGTCTCAGGGACTTTACTCACCTTCCCCATACCAAGAGACATTGGGGTGCCCACTCCTGGTTCCGCAAAACTGGTCACCAACACTTGGATGCCTGATCCCCAGTGTTGGTAAAGAAAACTGTACCACAAAACTCTTTTACTTTTTATCAATCTCTGCTTACTCCCCACCCCACCTACCCCATCTGACCCTCTCACTCGGCACCCATCACCCCACACCCCCACACACACCTCACTCACCTAAAGAGGGTCCCATCGTAAATCCACTCTCTGATGTGAAAGCTGTCCTTCTCTGGGAACTGTGACTGTGATATGAGGAAAAAAGTTCTATAAGTATTTCAATTCATTTTGAACTTTTACTCATAAGTTTATCATTTTTAAATATTTCTCAACCAAATTTTCAGCAT
The DNA here is from genome assembly GCA_016271365.2 of Neoceratodus forsteri. Lineage (NCBI taxonomy): Eukaryota > Metazoa > Chordata > Ceratodontiformes > Ceratodontidae > Neoceratodus > Neoceratodus forsteri. The sequence continues at coordinate 1,393,071,601 of CM028129.1, read as the reverse complement.
GTCCTGTTTTGGGACCCCACCTCATGAACAAGGTAGGTGAAATTTGTGACATCCATCCCAAAAGGTGACTTTGAAGTTGCTTAACAAAATCACCTTTTGGGCAGGATCTGAACATTTTTACCTATGTGGTTCATAAGGTGGGGGTCATAACAAGACTGTGTTGAAAATTTGGTGAACAAATATGGTAAAATTACCAAGTTATGAGTGAATGTTGAAATATTTTCGTGTTCACTCATAATTTTGATATTTTTCAATATTTGTCCACCAAACTTTCAGTAAGGTCTTTTAGGAACGCCACCTCATGAACAGGACAGGTGAAATTTTTCAGATACAGGCCTAAAGGAGATTTCTCAGTAACTCCCCAAATGCACCTTTTGGACAAGTTTTGGCAATTTTCACCTATCTGGTTTATGAGATAGGATTATAAGATGACTATGTTCAAAATTTGGGGTTAAAATATTAAAAACAATAAAGTTATGAATGTACATTGAAATTTATCTATGCTCACTTATAACTTTGTTAGTGTTCTACATTTTGACACTAAACACTCAACATAGCCATTCTTGTACACCACCTCATGAATCTGAAAGGTATTATTTTTTAAATCCTGACTGAAATGTGTTTGCACACTTGTGGCATGAAAGGATGTTTCTGCCAGTGTTTTATAAATGCCACATGTCATGTTTACAAGGGGGAGTCATAAAACAGCTATGTTGAAAACCTGAGGTCAACATTAAAAAAAATTATTAGGAAATGTTGTGCATGGCCAGTCTTTGGCAAAATGGATGGTGCTTTGTGAAGTGGTGCCGGTGAGCTGAGTTTGGGGGCAAGCTCAGTGAACCAACTGAATGGGCCATGGCTGGGGACACAGTGCTGCCATGTGGCACCACCCCCAGCCTGGGAGGTGAAGGCAACAAAAAACTCAAAGGTCCAACACACACCAAGCTAGGTGCAAAAAAATGTTATTTATTATCAAAACATTGTAGCAAACATATCCCTGGTGCTTCAAAGACACCATGCCTCTTCATCAGAGGGAAGAGTCATAGGCAAAAGCACTCTTCTTTTATACATACACACATCAATAACATATATTAAAGTGACAGTAATTAGTGTTTATACTTAAGTAAAGGCCAATACAGCAAAATTGTATAGCTTATTATAAAAATATGTTAGGCAATTGAAATGTCCTACAAGTGCAACGCTGGATAAAATACCTACATATTTTAGAAAGAAATGGAAAGTACTTAACAAAGGAAAATCCTAATAAGTGAAGGCACCAGTGCCCATGGCCTGGGGATCTGCCAAGAGGTGAGTGCCCAGATGAAATGGGAAGTATATAAAAGCCTCAGAGCACAAGTATGGAAAAGCAGCAGTACTATACAACACAAAACCCTAACAGTCACCCAGAAAAAGTGGAAGATGTAAACATGCTAGAAAAATGTATGGTAATGGTGGGGTTGGTGTACAGTATGGGGGGGGACAAATGATTTAAGACTAGAGAATAACACCAGGTCAAGACAGATCATGAAAACAACAGTGTAAAGATAAAAAATAAAAGGGCTAAAAGTATAAAGTTATCAAACATAAGTAATTATATTTTTTAACTTTGTTAACTAGTGTCCCAAGGGACTATTGTATTATATAAAACAAGTAAACTGATAATCTTTTCTAAAAATGAAGTGAAGCTTAACATAAATAGCTTTGAATTAAAATACAGCAAAACTGATAGAGCAGCTTCTTTCTGTATGTGACAAATTAATCTTTTGTCTTATAGGATAGCTAAACCCTTAAGGCCCAAACTAAAACATTTTGGTTTTATATGCAATTACCAAACACATTTCCCAGGCACTAAATGTGTATTTGTCCATAAAATGGCTGGAGAAGTGCTTACAATTGCAAGCACAAGTGTCTTTGATATACTTTGTAGGTGCACAGAGGCCTTCTGATTATGTTGAGTGCCTTGTGGCTCCATCTTATTTTGTAGGATAAGTCAGGGAACAGGGAGATATCTGCATCTCTGTATCTCAGGTGATTGTGTCTGCCTTGCTCTGCTGAGCACCCTGTATCAGTCTCCACTGCAGTGCATATTACACAGAAAGTCTGGGGTACATTCTCATTGGCCAGTGCTCTTCTTGGGGTAACCCGATAAGCTTTCTCAAGCAACAACAAAGGGTCCACTTCTGTAAAACCCAAGATTTGTAAGAGCATCGTTTTTGCAAATTCTAGAATGTCTTCACCCTCAGCAGACTCAGGCAGGCCAACAGCCATTGTGCTTACACACTTGAATTTCCAAAGACTCCATGCATTGTCACAGCAGGATATCCTCTTTAACTAATTTAGCTGTGGTGTCCATGGTTTTCAAGAATAAGCCCTCTGTACATTGCATCACGTGTTCAACCCTATCCATCCAAGTTTTTAAAGTAGCAACTCAAAAGATCATATTGTCCAGTTTCTTATTCTTATCTTGTACTGTCTGTTCAAGCTGGGCCAGGGCAGCATTTGCCATGCTTAAGAAACATTGCCTGTCCCTGGGTCCACTCCACCTGAGGTGCCATCCTGCTGTTGAGACATTGTTTCTTTCATCTGAGGCTGTTTTGGCTTAGAAAGTAGGTGCTCCGACAGTTCATTCGGTGGGCCAGTCATGGTGGTGGTGTGAGGAGGGCTGTATCAGTGTCCAGATTGGGATTTGGGATGGGGGAGTGGGGTGATGGGCATTACCAGCCAGGGAAGGGGGCTGGGATCCACTAGACGAGTGGGAATATTTCTTTTTATAGTATTATCATATTACGGAATGATCGGGGCTGGGGGGCCACTAGATCACCAAGGTTACTCATTTTAAATAATACTTCAACAGTATGGGTGATCCATCGCTGGGGGAAGGGGGCATGAAACAGTACCATCCAAGGGTGAAGGTGCCACCTGAGCACCCTGCAGCTTGCAACATACTTGGTGGTTGCACTGTCTGATGCACTACAACTGATGCTGCAAGCCATGGGATGCAGGTTCTGGGACCATGTCTGATACTGAATCAGGCGTGGGTCTCTGATGCAGGAGCAAGTGGTGCAAGCTGTCATTGTTGCACGACACAGCTTGTGACCGATCTTTGAAAATCTAGCCCATTGTTTCATTCAGTGGAGGCCATTTTGGCTAAGAAAGATCAGGGGCCCTATATTCAAAGTTGAGCCTCCAGGCAAAATTAGCACTGTCCAGTGTGCAAAAATAGCCCAGAACCAAAAGCAAGCTATATTCAAAGTAATAGCCCTGGGGTTAAACCTGCTAAATATAATGTGCAAAGGAAGCAGGGCAAACAGAACTGGGAGTACAGTGTTGAAATAGCCTGGGAAATAAGACAGCTCTGAATATAGCGACAGGGAAGTGCAAAAGGCAACAGCTGCTCTGTGGACACAGAAGTGGAGTAAGGCAGAGGTGAAGCTGCTGGACAATGTGTTGCAAACAACAATGCTGCACTATGCTGAAGAGAAATTTGCCTGCGGCAAACCCAATTGCACAGTGCTAACACATTAGCCAGGTGCAAACAGGCTTGTCGGGTGCAAATGTTTGTCATATTCAAAACTTCTATGCAAATGAGTCTACTTGGGTAATTCGTGGGCAAACTGTCACACTTGCATCTTATTATGGGCTGCTTAGCATACATTTCCATGGAGTTTGCCGGCACTGTTGCATGCAGCACACAACCCCACCTGTTGGTCAGAATGGAAGTACAGGCTGGAAGCTGCAGGCCAGGGTGTGCACACAGCAACCCCTGTTGGTCAAAATGGAAGTACAGGCTGGATACTGCAGAAAATGGGTGTTGGCAGGCATATGCAGTGCATACCACTCGCCCATGCATCACTGTAAATCAGTAACTATATATATATATATATATATATGGATAGATATATATTGCAAAAAACTAAGTTAATGCATTGGCTAGGGTATTTATAAAATTTTAAAAAACAGGGAAATGCAATATTAGGGTTCCCACCCCTACCACCCCCATCCTCCACACACCAACAGGCATCAAGGTGTACCATGGGGTCATCAGGCCCAACTCTCACCCCATTCCACATGTAAACAAGCTGACATGGTACAGTATAGGAGAATGGGGTGAGAGTTAGGCCTGATGACTCCATGGTGCACCCCAATGCCTGTTGGTGTGTGGAGGGTGGGGGGGGGTTGTAGGGGTGGCATTCCTAACATTGCATCTTCCATCTTATTACGAGTTAATAAAATCCCTAACTGATGCATTAACATAGCTTTTTGCCATGCATTTCCCTTATTTTTGGGATAGTATAATAGTATCCTTATGTTACTGTGGAAGCACTGGGTCCTTTGGACCCTGCCCTCCAATCCCGCAAGTTATGTGCGTGTGTAGCATAACTTCAATGGACGCGTGTAACTTGGGTGTGTTCAGGCAATTTGCACCAAACCATCAACATGGGCTTTTTAAGACCAACCCTCATGAACCCTGGCACTTTGAACTTGTTAATCCGTCCCAAAGGTTGAGTTCGCAAAGCAACTGCGCCATTCCATGCCACAGATGCAAAAACACATTCCAGGCAGGATGTGACAACTGACAGCTGTACTGTTCATGAGGATGTGTGAAATAATAGCAATGTTGAAAATCTGGAGTGACAATATTAAATATTAGTGAAGGTACGAGCATGTGTAGAAACTGGCAATGCACACTCATAACACAGCCATTTCTGGTAATTTTTGCACCAGATTTTCAACATGGGCTTTTGGGGATCCCACCCCATGAACACTGGCACTGTCATTCTGTTTATCTGTCCCAAAGGATGATTCCATGCATCGAATGCAAAATCACATTTTGGGACCTAGTAACATGATAACAATGACATTGTTCATGAGGTGGGGTCCCACAAACCCCATGTTGAAAATCTGGGGTCAAAATTCCACATAATTGCTGATATAGCAACATAAGTTGTAAACCCCCATTGTCAGCAATTATACAGTGCTTACCATAATTCCTCAGTTGCAGTTCGGCTGTGAAGAGTGCAGACCTGTCCACAGGAGATCGCATCCACTGACCTCGTAGGGTAAGTATGGGGTAAAGGAGGCGCAGGAAGGTGGGTGCTCAGAGGGAGGGTCAGGATGGGGAGGGGGATGGGGAGATGATGAGGAATTGTTTTCTTTTTTCAGGAAAGTAAAAAAAAAAAACGGACATCGGGGGACAGTTTTCTAAATTTACACGTTAACTTTCCAATGTACAGCTATTGGACACACTGGGGTGGGCTCCCAGTGTGCCACGTGGATTGAGGGGGGGATACATGCTGCTGATGGGGAATTGGGCACCCCTGTTGGCATGAACAATGGAACTTTTGGGCACACTGGGGTGGGCTCCCAGTGTGACATGTGGATTGGGGGAACATGATGTGGGGGCCAAGGATTGCAATGTGTGGGTGGGGGGACCACTAGATTACTGTACCTGAGAATTTTCTTGGCAGTAATTTGAGTTTACACTTCAAATTACTTCCGGTAACTTCGAATTACTGCCAGGGTCACAGGCACAGTACTGCATGCTTTATGCTGATGGTAATTAGCGCCGCGCTACAGGTGGCACAAGACACTGTAGCGTGGTGCTAATCTTTTGAATATGCTGCTGCACTAGCATTCATGGTCACTCCCCTGACTCCCCTCCCATGCACACATTACCTTTCAGTGTTGGCGCTATCACACAGGGCTGGTGCTAAAAGGGCTTTTGAATATTGCAGCCTGGTGCAAATGTGGCACTATTCCAGCACAACAGATCTGCACCATGTACAATGCTTTGACTATATGGCCCCAGTAGAGGCAGCTGCATGCCATGGTTTGCCCATCTTCAAGACTGGAATGCTGCTATTTATTGTGTACAGTGTTTTGTTTCTGAAAGTTGAAAATATGTATTTTTAGGATCAAATGCAATGTCATTCTAAAGCTTAAGGTAGGAGTGTCTGCTCCATTAAGCAGCCAAGCTATAGCCCTCCAAAATTTCAGTTTTTTATTTCTGTGCAGTCCCGGCACTCTCAGTCTCCCAATACACAACTGTTTTCATTTTAAAACACTTTAGGATACTGTTTGTATAAAAAGAACTATATAAATCTTAATTCTCCTTTCTGCATAGGCCCTGCACTCTCTGATTTTGTTAAAAAATAATTTGGGATACAGGATACATGAAAAGGTACTGTATAAATCCCAATTCTCATTTTTGCAGAGTCCCTGCACACTCAGTCTGCTACTAACAACTGTTTTCATTGTAATGCACATTGAGATACAGTGTGCATAAAAAGCACTATATAAATCTCAGTCATACTTTATGCTGAATTTCCCCATAGTCCCTATCTTTACTTTCACTGCATAACTGTTTGTCTTGTAAAACACTTTATGATACAGTATGTAGGAAAGGCACTATTACTGTAAATCTCAATTCTTCTTTATGTTAAATTTCTGCACAGTCCCTCCCTGCACTCCCACTGCACAACTGTTTGTCTTGTAAAGCACCTTAGGATGCGGTGGGCCCAATTCTCAAAGCTCCCATGGCAGCACAAGGAGCTTGCTCCAAATGATTGACGCAAAGTGCCCCTTGCACCAAACGATGGCCCAGGAGCAATTCACAAAGGCAGGCTATGCCTACCACATGTAGCCTGCCCCTAACTGTGCTTGCACCACCCTTGCACCTCGCACTATGCTGGGGCACAACACCAGGGGCTTGTGGCAGGTGCAGGCTGCCAATACGCCTTAATCGCAACTCATAAAACTCCCCTGATAGTGACATTTCTAAGTATCCTTGAACCAGCACTGACTGGTCTAAGGGTACTTAGAAATTTCACCACCGGGGGAGTTGATCTGGTAGCGGTAGATAGATGTCCCTGAACATTAAATATATAATCAACCCCAAACCCCAATCATTGTAAAATAGAAATTCAGCCCCTTTCCCTGGTTGTCTAGTGGGCCCCCTCTATGAACCCTGATCATTGTTAAATAAAAATTCAGCCCTGTTTCCCTGGTAGTCTAGTGGCCCCCTCCCCAAACCCAGAAAATTGTAAAATAGAAATTCAGACCCCCTTTCCACTGGGAGTCTAGTGGTCCCCCCAAACCCCGATCATTGTAAAATAAACTTTTAGCCCCTTTTCCCTGGTAGTCTAGTGGCCCCGATCCCAATGACCCCAAAATTACCATCTCAATAAACACCTGGTGGTCTAGTGGGCCCCCCACCTAACAGTGCTCTACCACCTTGCTCCCCCAACCCATAAGGGAGCTGTGACTGGCACAGCTCACTCCTCATCATCATGGCCAGCCACTGACTAAGTGCTGAATGAGCGTATGTGCTCATTCAGAGCTCAGTCAGTGGCTGGCCGTGGTGATGAGAGGTGGGCTGTGCCAGTTGCCAGCTCCCTTATGGGTTAGGGGAGAGAGAGATGGTAGGCACTGCCAGGTGAGGGGCCCACTAGACCATCAGGTGTTTATTGAGATGGTAATTTGGTGTCATCGGAGGGGGCCATGGACTACCATAGAAAAGGGGCTAAAAGTTTATTTTTCAGTGATCGGGGTTTGGGGAGGGGGGCCACTAGACTACCATGGAAAAGAGGTTGCATTTCTATTTTACAGTGATCAGGATTTGGGGGCGCACTAGACTATCAGGAAAAAGGGCTGAATTTTATTTTACAATGATTGGGGACATCGGGAAGGGGGGCCACTAGACTACCAGGAAAGAGAGGCTAAAAGTTTATTTTATGATAATCAGGGTTTGGGGAGGAGGGCCACTAGACTACCAGGGGAAAAGGGGCTAAAAGATTATTTTACAGTAATTGGGGTTCTGGGAGGGGGGCCAATAGACTACCAGGGAAAAGAGGCTATTTTATTACTTAACAATGATCAGGGATCGGGGGGAGTGTGTGCTTATTTTACATTGCTGCACATTGCCGCAGGCTTGTGTCACCCTGTCCAGATACGTCCTCTATTTGGCATACTGCTAGGGTTGCTGCAAGCCACAGGACCTTGCAATCGGAACCCTGCCCAACAGGGAATTGGGCGCAAGGTCCATGGCATACCAGCAATGGGCACAAGCTGCCTTTGTCACGGCATGTGCCGAGTTTTGAGAATTGGGCCCAGTGCATATATAAGTCACTCTATAAATCTTAATTCTTCTTTATGCTAAATTTCTGTGATGACCCTCCCTGCACTCCCACTGCACTACTGTATTGTAATGCACTTTAGGATACAGTGTGTGTGAAAGGCACTTTATAAATCTCAAATCTAATCTGTTCAGTTCATATACTGCCACAGATGCACAGTATAAGTGTCAGTGCTGGGCAAAATTTGCAGTACTCTTGCAAAATTGTACAAATCTGACGATTTTGCTTAGGCACAATTTTCTTGAAAATGTGCCAGAATCTGGCATAAATTCACCAGGTGCATTTTATGAAAAAGTGCCATTTTGATCAGAGATTATGATTTATTTAGAATCTAAAATGGTACACATTCAGTGTATTTTTGAAAATGTGCTAATTTTTTGAAAATGCATGCTGCAGTGTCCTGTGTGTGCAGAAAGTACATGTACTGTAGTGTAAGACTGGAAGAGGCAGAGTGTGAATTTGGTAGAGACTACAGCTGAGTGAAGGAGAGATACAGTACTTTTATAGGTAGATAGATAGATAGATAGATAGATAGATAGATAGATAGATAGATAGATAGATAGATAGATAGATAGATAGTTTTTTTTATTTTTAGTTTTGTATTGTGTTTCTATTTAATTTTCAAAAAAATGTTTGAGGGAAAAGCTCAAAGTTCTGTCCAAGTAATATAAAAAACTATTTGGGATTGGTGTTCTCCTATTTTATGACTGGGAAGAAATCTTGGTGAAGATCAAGAAGTGCCTTGGGGATGGAGCACTGCATCCTCCTACTAAAGAAGTGCTTTGTTGATGTGTGCCACCATGACCTTGACAGCTACCGAAGGCTCTCCAAGGTCCAGGAGATCTAGTCCTGGTCATGGTTGGCTGTGAAGAGAAAGGAAGGAGAAACTGCTGCCACTTAGCCACTTAGTACATGTTAAATTTTAACATCATTTATTAATCTATCTACAGTACTTTAGTATCAGCTTCAACTTTTATGGTAAAAGTCCTGTAAATTTGTTAGAGCACTAGCTCTAACAGCTCTGCACAGTACCATGGGTCATTTCCAATAGTACCCAAAGCATGCCACAATAGGGCATGATTTTGGAGCCCGGCACGCACAACCCATCCACCTAGCACTGCAATTCATCATATCCTTGTAGTGTAGCATAGTCCTTAACTACCCTGTAAAACTGTGTTACTGTTCATATCTTAAAATGAAAGTTTTTAATTGGGGAGGGTGATTACTGATTAACCAGTACAAAATATGATCTTATAAAATGGGCTAAACAAATCAAGGATCCTCATTGGCTGAAAGTCTTTTTCGGCCGTGTCCTTACTAGCATGTATCATGCCAACCGGCACTAATTGCGCCAACCAAGCCGCAACACATAAAAAAATCCATCCCTGCCACCGCTATCTTCCTACTAACTGCAGCTCTGCAGCGCTCATGTATAACCCGATTCCCAGGTGAACAGAACCACACCAGCTCCAACCAGACACACAATGCAAGAAACGCAAAAAACACGCTACAAATCAAATTTCACAATACATTTCCCTCCAGTAAAATGTAATACTCACATCTTCTCTTCATCTCGGAGCTGAGTGGCTTGTTCCCACTGCTCAAAACTCAGCACAATACATGCTGCTCATGCTGCCGTCAACTCACTTTCCCCCCAGTAACTCCTCTTTGTCCTACAAAAGCTACAGCAACCCATAACTCCCCATCTAAACCACTACATCACTGTTTATACAGCACAAATAAAAGAAAAGCAGTTTATCTTCCTCACTCTCACACTTCTGGAACCGCGAAGCATGAAACCACAACGTACGGCAGCCACTGACTGACACGCTCGTGCTCGTTGCCAGCTACCTGTTGAAAATTATGACGTTAACAGCAAAAACCTATGTAAAAAAAAAAGGTTAAACAACTAAAAAAAATATGTCCTTTCTCTTGGACAGCACAACAGCAAATATCGCGCTAGTTACCTCATCCAGTATATAACACAAACTCGCTCAATTTTGCCTTCACTGAAGCACGGTGAAGGGCGGGGGGGGGACGACTGACGATGAAACATTTTGCCACAAAACAAATGCTTTTTCACAATTCTTCTTATAAATGCAGTTTCTGAACAGTGCACATGCATTACAAGCAGCAATGTCTTGTACTAAATTTTAATTAAACAGCCCCATACAAAAACAGTGACAGGAATTACTTTTTCATTTTTTCTACTACAACATCTTATTTTTTACTCTGTTTATCTAATTTTTATATCCATTTTTTAATTAACTTCTTTACCAAAAAAGCTCATTTTATAAGCACAATAACACACTCGGAGGTGTGGGTTATGTGCTTATAAGAGCACACCCAGGGGCATAAGGCACTCTGAGCAAGTGCCTCGTGCCTTAGTACACCCCGGGTGTGCTCTTATCAGCATGTAACCCACACCTCGTCATGTGTTATTGCTTGCATAGCACCTTAATTGAACCTGGGCTCAGTTGCTCTGCAGATGACCACCATCTGAATGAAAGAAGGTGGTCACACACTTACAGTATAGGACATGCCAATGTGCCCAGTGGGTTGGGAGGTTGCTGTCTTTATCACAGTGTGTGGTCTGTGACTCTTTGGTAGTCAGCTTGCGGGAGCCAGGGCTCACACTGTCCACCAGTGCATGATCAGACTATTTATATTTCTCTATTCAAGTGACTCCGGTGCACAGTGGCAAATAATTTTTTTTTTTTATTAATTTGTTTTTGGATTACAATATCTTTGAGCCTGAAGCTATTTTGCAGAGGTTCCATGTTGAAAGAGAAATCCAATAAAATATAACATTATACAATATGATACAACAATAAGCACCAGAGTGTTACAATAACAAGAGTACAATTTTCTGACAGGCAATAAAGGGTAGACAATAAAAATACATTTTTAAATAAGTATAAAATAGGTGAACATAGAGCAGCCAACAATGGCATTGTTGTTTGAGAGTGTCGTTGGGGGGAGGAATGGGGAAGGGGGAATGTCAGGGGGGATCAGGAAAAAAGGACAGGAGGTGGGAGGGGGGCATTGGGAGAGGACTGGTTTAGGGAGGCATAGACAGTGGAGGAGAAAATGAGAGCAGGGGTGGGATGGGGATGGTGGATGGGATACAGGTCTGTGCTTACAAGGGGGTGGGATAGTGGGCAGGATACAGGTCTATGTTAACAAGAAGTAGGGAGATAGGCAGTGGGGCTGCAGTAGCATGGAGGGGGTAGGGGTACAGAGAAATAGAGGGTGGACTTAGGCAATAGAGGCAACAGGGTGAGATTTCCCCATAAATGGACAATCATATCTGCTAAGTGTAGTAAGGTGTAGGTGGAGTTTATATTTGAAAGGGCCCAACTTGGGTACTGACAGGATAGCGGCTGGTTGGTCATTTAGCCAGGAGGGTGGCCGCTAAGTAGAAGATGGTTATTCCTGCATAGTACGGCAGAAAGGTACGAGAAGCACTTGTCTTGACATACCTTGGGTTGCATGTGGGTTGATCGCTTGTTTAAGAAGATCTTATATTACTTGGGGGGGGGGTTAGTGTGAGACAGGCTATTTTTGCGAGGAGTCAGGTCTGGAATTTTACTCATCCCATGAAGTTCAACCAGTTTGTTTGTTCATGTAGGTCGCAAGCATGGGTGAGGTGCACCCATGATTAACCTGCAAGCTTTATTAAGGGCTATGTTGATCCTTTTGAGCTCAGTGTCCATTGCCGCACTGTATATAACTAGTACATAGCCAATAATGGAAACTATGGAGCTGCTGACTGCAAGTCATAGAAACATAGAAACATAGAAGTTGATGGCAGAAGGAGACCAATAGGTCCATCTAGTCTGCCCATTTGTTTTAGACCTACTGTATTTGACACTCTAGTTGCCCTTTGTAGTCAGGGCTCCCTTGTGTCTATCCCATGCATTCTTGAATCCCCCACAGTGTTGACCCCCACAACCTCTTGGGGCTGGCTGTTCCAGGCATCCACCACTCTTTCTGTGAATAAAATCTTCCTGGTGTTGGTACAGAACCTCCATCCTTGCAGCCTGAGGTCATGACCCCTGGTCCTGGAGCCCTTCTTGAAGTGAAAAGGTTCATGTGCCTGTACCCTGTTAATGCCTTTTATGTACTTGAATGTTTCAATCATGTCACCTCTCTCTCACTCTCTCTCTCTCTCTCTCTCTCTGCTCCAGGAAGTACATATTCAGTTCCCTAAGTCTTTCCTTGTAGGACATGTACTGCAGACCCTGAATCATTTTTGTCACCTTTCGCAGTACTATTTCCACCCTTCCTGAGGTGAGGCCTCCAGAATTGGACTCCATATTCCAGGTGAGACCTAAACAGCAATCTATACAGTGGTAGTTCCTCCTTTTCCTGCTCGTGATTCCCTTCCCAATGCAGCCCAGCATTCTGTTGGCCTTCAATGTTGCCTTCTCATACTGCTTACTAACCTTCAAGTCATCTGAGATTTTGATTCCCAGAACTCGTTCCTGGTTTGAGGCCACCAGTCTTTTGACTCCTAGGTAATACTCATTTCTTGTATTTTTCTTTCCTATGTGCATGACCTTGCACTTTTTGGTGTTAAATCTCAGCTGCCATTGTCCAGACCATTCTTCTAGTTTCTTGAGGTCAGCTTCCATCTTGCTCACTCCATCTGAGGTGTTCACCCTGTTACATATCTTGGTGTCATCTGCAAACAGACATACCTTCCCTTCCAATCCATCAGTGATGTCTGCTATAAAAACATTGAAGAGCAGAGGCCCCAGCACTAAGCCCTGGGGCACCCCACTGGTCACCCTGCCTTCTGTTGAGTGCATTCCATTAACCTGTACCTTCTGGGTTCTGCCTTGTAACCAGTTTTGTAGCCATCTGACTACTTCTGGACCAACCCCTGTGTGGTCAAGCTTCTTTACCAGCCTTCTGTGTGGAACTGAGTCGAAGGCCTTACTAAAGTCTAGGTAGACCACATCTGCTGCCCCACCGTTGTGCACTATTTTTGTAGCGTAGTCAAAAAACTGGAGCAGATTTGTCTGGCATGACCTACCTGCCATGAAACCATGCTGTTTAGGGTCTTGTTGGCCACTAGTTTCAAGGAATGCTATGATCCTCTCTTTAAGTAGTGTCTCCTTTAGTTTCCCCTACTATAGAACTGAGGCTCACCAGTCTGTAATTACTAGCCTCTTTTAGCAACTGACTGATTTGTGAAGTGGAACCACTATTGCCTTTTTTCCAGTCTTTGGGTACTACACTGCTCTTCAAGGATTTTGTGAATAGAAGTGCCCCAGAGGGGCTGCTTATTCTACCCCCAGTTCCTTAAGGATTCTGAGATGCATCTCATCTGGTCCCAGACTTTGTCTGCTTTTAGTTTATTTAGTGCCTCCCGTACTTCAGCTTCTGTAAAGGGACATGTGTCTACCCCTAGTCCTGGGGTGTTGTGCTTTTTCAGGGCTGGGCCATCCCCTGGGTCCTCTTTGGTAAACACAGAGCAGAAGTATTTATTGAGGATTTTGGCTTTCTCTGGGTCATGTTTTGTGCATTTCCCTTATTCAGTAGCAATCCTTGCTATTCCTTTTGCCTTCCTACATTCCCTAATTTATCTAAACAATGATTTGTCTCTTCTCGTTGCCCCTTCTGCTATCTTTTCCTCTGTCTGGGCTTTTGCCTTTCTAATTTGTTTGTTAGACTCACTCATTTTTCCTTCTATGACTCCCAGTCTCTCTCAGTTTTGGTTTCCTGGTATATGCTGTACGCCTCCTTTTTTTTGACTGTGGTAGCCACTTCCTTTTAAAACCATAGAGGATTTATTCTTCTTTTTGCTTTGCTGACCCATGTGGCACATTGATCTGTGGCAGTCTTAATTGTTCTCTTCAGCCTCCCTCACATGACCACTATCTCCTGAACCTGTATTTCCATTCATTGTCTACGTATGTTGTTCCTCATTTTTTGGAAATTAGCCTTTCTGAGATCTAGCACCTTTATCTTTGAGTGGCTGGTGTCCTGTGTTAAGTCAGAGGGCATCAGAGGTTAGGCAATGTCTGTGCAAGTATAGCAGACCAATCCTAGCATTTACTGCTTTAGCAACTTGATCTATATGGGTGGCACAGGACAGTGAATGGATTCAGGTACTAATTCCCGCCGACTATTTTCCCGACGTTTGAAATCCCGCCCTCTAATTCCCGAAAACAGCATTGCCTGAACACTGATATTCCCGTTAGTGAAATTCCCAACACGATTCAGAATGCAAGTAATGCATTTGCAGAAAGCGAGTAGTCCAGGGAATGAACAGATACCAACATGGGCGCTGGGTGAGTGGCTGAAGCAGACAGTAACAGGGCTCCACGAACAATGCGGGCCAAATCTGCAATGAGCCCTGAAGGGAGAGCCAGAGTCCAGTGCAGCAGAAGGAAGGGCAAAACAGGGAATGGGGAGGTCAAATGGAAGTGCCCAAAGAAGGAGAGGAGAGGAGATGGAGAAGCACATGAGGTATGGGGAAGGGGAGGAACAAAAAGGACACAGTGGCTATGGGGTAAGGAATGAAGCTACAGAGCAGACAAAGCAGGAGGGTGGCAGAGAAAATGAAGGCAGCGCCGCACAGAGCATTTTTCTCTTTTTTTTTTGTTATATGAGATGCAGCAGGTGAAGTCCTCCTCGTGTAGAGTAAATCCTGGGTGAAGAAACGCTGACAGAGCAGCAGACGTAGCCTGGGGTCAAAGGTGGTTATGGCAGATTACAGCCTCCCAACAGCGGCAACGAGGGAGTACAAGGGAAGCAGGTGGAAGAAAGCACCTGGCACCTGACAGGTGGGAACAGAATGCCGTACACTGGCACGCGGGGAAGTAATGGGAGGTGGGAAATTATGATTCGGGATTTGAATCAATCGGGATTTAGCAATTACGGCATTTTGGTCTCGGGATTTTGGTCGTCGGGAAATCGGTCGACGGGATTTAATACGGATACCCAGTGAATGATCAATGGTTATGCCTATGTATTTGAAATATGGGACTGGCTCAAGTGTGCCCCCCCAACTATTCTGGATGGTAAGCCTGTGCAACTTGTGTTTGTTGTGGGTGTTACCAAAAAATAAAGTTTTTGTTTTTTTGTAGTTCATAAAGAGTTTGTGTTTTGAGAACCAGTCATCAACAGATGCAAAATCAAGTTAGAGCTGGGTCTCCAGGATATGTGGGTCCAGTTGGCTGGAGAAAATAACTGCGTCATCTGCACCAAGTAAGATGTTGGTGGGAGCTTGCCCCAGAGAGGTTATTAAGGAACAGGCTAAAGAGTAACAGACCTAGTATCAAGCCTTGAGGAACACCAGAGCAAACTGGGTGACTGTCAGATAGAACACTATTTATTTTGACTTGTTGGGATCTGGCCACCAGATAACTACTGAACCAGCCTACAGTATGAGGCAAAAGTCTAGTGGTGGAGAGTGAGTTTGGGGGGGTGGCATAGGAAGTACGTACATCGAAGGACAAGGAGGAGGTCAGGGTGCTCCTGCTGGGGGACTCCATGATAAGGGGTATTAAGTGGGAAGGGGGGGAGAAGGGAAACGCTCCACTGCCAGGGTCAAGAAAAGGTGCTCCGTAGCCACAAATTTGGTTAGCTCATATGACTATGTCAGCGACAAACTTGACAGCAAAATTCCCTGTGATATAATCTTACTGGACTTCAGGGAAAGCTTTTGATTCCGTGCCACACTGGGCACTTAGTCAAAAGTTGTGTCATAAAATTAACCCTCTAATTACCCTTTGGATTAAAAACTGGTTAAAGGACAGAAGACAGAGTGTAATTATTGATGGTTACTTGTCTAACTGGAATTCAGTTCGGAGCGGAGTCCCTCAGGGGTCCGTTTTGGCTCCTGTGATATTTCAGATATTCATTTCTGACTTAACCTATAACATCCATATTAACATCATTAAGTATGCGGATGATTGTAAAATTGTTAATATTTCTAGTTCACTCAATGATTCTTTAACTATCCAAAATGACTTAAATACACTGGAGTCATGATCACTTACTTGGACTTTAAAGTTTAATACATTTAAATGTACAGACTTACATTTTGGCAAAGTAATAAAAGACATCAATACTATTTATACAATGATCCATTATCCAATAAAAAAAATGAAAAAGATTTAGGTATCACCATTGATTCCAATTTAAATTTCGACACTCATATCACCAAAACAATAAATAAAGCTAACAAAACATGGTGGTCTGTAAGACATAATATTTCACCAAGAGACCTTGTTGTTCTCCTACCCCTTTACTGTGCATATGTCCACTCTCATTTTGACTGTGTATCCCAATTATGGTCGCCTTATGTGTGTAAGGATATTGATAGAACTGAGAAAATACAAAGAAGAATCACCAAATCCATTACTCCCGATAAATCTCTCTCCTATGAGAACAGACTTCGCAAATTAAATCTAATGGCCTTAGAACTGAGATGACTCAGAGGGGACCTACTATTTACTTGGGATATTATTAATGACAGCAGCTTTTCAGTTGATTGCAGATTAGATTTCAAGCAACTAAATGTTAATACGAGAGGTCACCCACTTCAATTAGCAAGGTGAAAATTCAGAACTCAAAAGAAAGCCGCTTATTTTTCACAAAGAGTAGTTAGACCATGGAATAGCTTACCCCTTGAAGTCATTGTAAGTTCACAAAAAAATACATTTAAAAACAGGCTTGATATGTACTTGATATCAAATAAAAGTGTCTTGTACTATATGTAGTCCAGGATCTTGATGGGTCTAACAGACTTTTGCTCCTCACTTCTTCTTAGTATGATTCTTAATATGATCTGGCCTGACTGTGCATAAGGCCAAGCACTTGGTCTATGCTCTGGTGAAGGATTGTTGGGGGGGGTCCCCTGACATCTTCGTGCACCTGGGCACAAATGACATAGAGGGTAACAGTGTGCTCGAGATCCAGGCAAGGTTCCAGGAGCTAGCCCAGGTATGTCAAACTGTGGGGTGCTTGGTCTCCTTCTCTGAGGTCCTACCAGTGCCTAGAGCCAGCATGGGTAACAAGCAGAAAATCAGAGAAGTTAAAGAATGGCTCAGTTTATGGTGTGTGGTCAGTGGGTATGGGTTGGTGGGGGGCTGGTGTGCGACTTGGGAGGACAAGAGGCTGTATGCTAGGGACAGGCTCCACCTAAATTTGGAAAGGAAAGAGGTTTTTAAGCTAAAACTGACCAAGTTCACTGAGTCTAGGTGGGGTTTAAACTTGTGGGGGAGTCGGGGCTTGAGTCCGTTGCTCGCATCCTCCACCCAGAGTTAGACAGGGGTGCCCAATGGGGGTGCCCATCTGTGTGAAAGTGTGTGGGGGAAGGCAGACAACTGGGGGTTCACAAGCTGAGGAGATGGGCAAGGGCAAGGGGTGGGGATAGAGGGTTGTCCTGATGAATGCCAGGAGTATGGGCAACAAGATACCTGAGTTTCAGGTGTTGCTAATTGATGTGGAGGTAGATGTGGCGGCAGTCACTGAAACGTGAGCCATAATTTGGCATGATTGAGACCTAAATCTGATGGGGTACACTGTGTTCAGGAAGGACAGAGTTGTGGGCAGGGAAGGTGGGGTAGCACTCACTGTTAGAAATGGCATAGATGTATGCAAGGTGGAGGGGGGCGGAGGGGCATGTAGAGGCTTTATGGGTTACTTTGCAAGCACCTGGGTGTAAGAGGGTGAAGTTGGGGGTGGTTTGTATGCCACCTATGCAGGCGGATGATCTGCAGGAAGGTCTAATGGAGAATCTCAGGGAGTATTGTGGTCAGGGGGAGGGTAGAACAGTGGTGCTGGGTGACCTTAACTTACCAGGCACTTATTGGGGAACTATGGCACCTTCATCGACCAGGGAGCAGCACCTGCTGAACATCTTCCAGGATGTATTCCTGTCCCAGCTGGTGGCTGACCTGACAAGGGATGGTCATACCCTGGATGTGGTCCTGTCGGACTGTGATCTGGTCAGGAACCTAGAGTTAAGAGACCCTCTGGCAGGGAGTGATCATGAGACAGTCTGATTTTCCCTGGACCTGGGGGGAGGAGAAAATTGCACTAAAACAGTGGTAATAGACTCCCGGGGGACAGACTTCACCGGTATGGAGGGGATCCTCAGGGGACATTATGAGGAGATCAGACTGGATATGGACACAGACAGCAAATGTGAAGTTATTAAATGAGGCTCCTGGAAGCTACTAAGGCCTGCACAAAGGTCAGATACAAGTCTGATAGAGCCAGAAAGCCATGCTGGTGGACCAGGGAGGTCCAGGAAGTGGTGAGGAAGAAGAGGGCTGCTTATAGACAATAGAAGCAAACACATGGGATTATGGACAGGGGTGGGTATGATAACATATCCAAAAAGATAACCAGGGTGGTGAGATCAGCCAAGGCGAGGGTGGAACAGAAGTTAGCACAGGGGATCAGGGGAGGTGATAAAGGGTTCTTTAGGCATATCAGGGAAAGAGGAAAGTGAAGGGGCAGATTAGCAGACTGAGGTGAGGGAGTGGGTGGGTGGGCTTATGAGGCCAGTGAGAGGGCTGAGGTACTTAATGATAACTATGTTTCCGTATACACTAGAGACAATGGTGGGACAACACCTTACAGGGAGAGGAGTATCGGATTCGAAGAAGGGAGGGGAGCTCATGGAAGGTGGCATTCCTGTTGGTAGGGTATAAGAAGCCCTCTAGGCCCTGAAAATGGATAAAGCACTGGGTCCAGATGGCCTTCATCCTAGGGTGATAAAGGAAATGGTGGATGTCCTGGCTGCACCCCTGGCAGACTTTTTATCTCCTCCCTTTGGTCGGGGTGGGAGTCTCAGGATTGGAGGATGGCTCGTGTCATGCACATCCACAGAGGAGGGACACTTGAGGAGCTGGGTAACTACAGGCCTGTCAGTCTGATGTCAGTGGTGGGTAAAATGATGGAGGCCATATTGAAAGAGAGGCTGGAGGTGTTTCTGGAGGCAAGGGGCTACTTGGATGATCACCAGCATGGCTTTGTACATGGCAGATCATGTCAGACTAACCTTGTGGAGTTCTATGATTGTCTGACAAAGGCACTTGACCAGGACAGGTTGGTGGATGTCATCTTTCTAGATTTCAGCAAGGCATTTGATCTGGTGCCACATCCTGGGCTGCTGCATAAGCTGGGGGAAATAGAGGTAGGAGAGAAGTTGGTTAGGTGGATAAGAAACTGGATAACTGGGTGGTTTCAGAGGGTGGTGGTGGGGGGTGGTCTCCTCTCCTAAGAGGGTCATTAGTGGGGTACCACAAGGGTCAGTGCTGGGACCACTCCTGTTTAATGCTTACATCTCAAACATCAGAATTGGTAACAGGAGTGAGATGATCATCTTTGCCAATGACTCAAAGCTGGGGGTGGTGGTGGATAGGGTGGAGGGTAGAAGAGCCCTTCAGGGGGACTTGGAGACTCTTGAGGGGTGGTCTTGCACTTGGGAACTGAAATTTAATGCCAGGAAATGTAGGGTTCTCCACTTGGGGCTTAGGAACAAAGCTCAGGACTACTTTCTTGGAGGGGAGAAACTGCAGGTTTCAGATGGGAAGAAGGACCTTGGGGTGGTTGTGGATGCCAAAATGAATAACTCTGAATGGTGCAGGAGGGTTGCAGCCAAAGCAAATAAAATGCTGAGGTGCATTGCCAGAGGGATAACTTCCAGGAAGTGGTAGGTGAGTCTTCCTCTGTATAACTGCCTGATTAGACCCCACCTTGAATACTGTGTGCAGTTTTGGCGATCGCACTTGAAAAAGGACATTCCACTCCTTGAAAGGCTCCAGAGGAGGGCAACCAGGATGATACAGGGATTGGGGGAAAAGCCGTATGAGGAGAAACTCAGGGAATTCAATTTGTACTCCCTGAAGGAGAGGAGGGACAGAGGGAATATGACTGAGGTCTTTAAATACCTAAAGGGGATAAATAGGGCAAGCCTTGATAGGATTTTCCACCTGAGGGAGGCAAGAGTCAGCAGGGGCATCCCTTGAGGCTGGTAGGTCGGAGGCTCAGGGCAGATACTAGGAGATGCTACTTCACAGAGATGGTGTTGGAGCCTTGGAATATGCTGCCTGCAGAACTGGTGGAAGTGAATACTGTGGAGGGCTTCAACAGGGGCTGGGACAGGTATGAGGGAAGGTAAAACTGAGTAGTGCCAGACCTGGAGATGCACCCCTGATGGGGGAATGAGGTAGCGAGCATCTACATGGAATGGGTGAGGGCAGTAACGATGCATCTACCGAGTGCTGATTCTCAAGCAAACTCAATAGACCTATGGGTCTACTCTGCTGGCATCATAGTATGTTAATAGAATGGTATGGTTTACCATGTTGAAAGCTTTTGTGAGGTCGATGTAATTCACCCCCCACTAACTAGCCTTGATCAATTGCATTCTGAATATATCTGGTGAATTCAAGCAGGGCAGTGGCGGCACTTTGTGCTTTACAGAAACCTTGCTGTTGTGGGCACTGGATTTTGTATTTCTCTAGATGCTCGGTAAGCTGGACTGACACAATCCTTTCCAATGCCTTCAAGAGGGGGGAAGGATTGACACTGGGCAGTAGTTTGTATGGAGGGCATGGTCATCATTTTCGAAGACAGGGTGACTACAGCTGCCTTCCATTTCTTGGGGAACTGACCTTGGCAGAGGGAGAGATTGAGGAGTTTAGTTAAGGGAGTTAGGACTTCTTCAAGAGTGAGGTTTAAAATCTTCAGGTCAAGGGAGTCACTGCTAAATCCTGACTTTCCAAGCACCCACTGAAATTACTTTCTGGCCTCTTGCTTACAGACCATCCTTAAACAGAAGGGGTGGGGTCTTGATGTCTGCCTTCTCTGTGCTCCATGGAAGGAGGCACTGGCACATCGAAGAAATCAGATGGTAGTATGCCATTTAGGTCTGAGAAGGCCAAGTTAAAGGTGTTTATAATCACCTTGGAGTCCTGGGTGACTTCACCATTTACAGACAGCATAGATGGGGCTGACTTGCTGGTCACGCCCATGAAGTCTTACATATTTCCCCCAAAATTTCTGCCATCTTCCCCAGGAGTTAGAAAGCTCCTCTTGAAAGTGGCAGATCTTGGCAGAATGAATCTCCATGGTACAGGCATGCCTGGTAGTTTTGTACCATTGCCAATTGGTTTGTTTTCCAGTAGTCCATGCATGATGCCACAGGTTGTCCCTGGTGGCTATAAGGTTAAGCAGGGAGGGTGTTATCCAGGTGGTGTTTGCTCCCTTAATCTTTTGTGTCCTAAGGGGGAGGAGTGTAGATATCGCAAGCTGTGTTAAACTAAGAAATTAAGTACGCAAGGACTTGGTCCACAGTATGGACGGCATCAATAGGGGACCTATCAGTTTGTCTAAGTTGTGTCTTTAGGGGTTCAAGATGTCATTTTTTCAAAACCCCATGTACATCTGTTTTAGCAGGCAGCTTAAGCCCTATGTGACCATAGACAATAATTCATAATTCTATCCACCCAAACTTGATTTCCAGAATCTCTTTTCTTGGAGTGATTGAAAAAGTAAAACACTGAAAATATGTGTTGAAATGTACTCGTAAATAATTCTTAAATATACTTTATTTGCTAATGTACTTTTTATGCTTCTGTTATTTTGTATAACATAGCACTGTCCAACTCCTAAGGAAGTAGCTGCAGATCCAGTGGGGACAAGGACCAGTGAAGTTCCCAAAGGTGGTCGGTTTTCTTTTTTCTTCTGCAATTCACCGAACATCCCATGCTGTATTGATGTTGCATATGTCACTCTGTGCCTTACTGAACCAATGACCCAGGTTATGGAGTTAGCCTGGGCCACTGAAGGGATGTCTGGGGAGGATGGTGAAATGTCCCATTAGACACTTGTCTCATCAGGGGCGGGAGTGTGCCTGGTCTCCTCTTAAGTTATCTCACCTGGGTGAGCACAGCTGGTGGTGCATGCAGAGCCAACATATCAAGTATGGCATGGGGAGCCTTAACAGATGATAATCTAACTCCTTGGAGTGCCTTAAAGTTATTATAAAAATCAATTTAATAGAAAAGTGTTAGAAGTGTCCCTTTACAATGTTTTCCTCATTGAGAGGGAGAATTCTAGTACAATAGTTCATCCACCAACTGCTAAATAATTTCATTCCATCTGTTGTTTACCCTGGAAAGCCACATTGTACAGATATGCCCATTTTCAAATGTGACCAGCATTTACAAACAACTACAATACAAAAGTTAAAAAATATAAGTTACAGTAAATTAGTGACAACTGCAATAGAAATGGTTATTACAGAGATTAGACAACTGTTTCTTAAAAATGGACATAGATTTGCTAGACTTAACAGATTGTGGTAAATGACTGTAAACACTTGGTCCCACATGGTCAAACACTCTTTGACCAAAACAAGTTCTGTGGAAAGGATTTGCAAACAATAATGATTCATGGAATGTAGTACATTTTCGTTGTTTGCTGTAATGGAAAAAGTTTTAAGATTGAACAGGTGGCCTTACCCAGGATGATCTTGTGAAAGAAATTAAATATATTTGTTTTCCCAAAGTAATCCAATGAGGGCAGCTGTGCAGGCTGATACAATAAGCAAACTGTACATGGCAATGTAACAGAAATGTAAGCATTTTAACAAGTTTCATTATATGTTCCTCTATGAGAAATGTTAAAATGGTGAAAAAGCACCTAGCAGTGCTTGATAGTTTTGTTCTGCACCCTATTTGTGTGGGAAGGGATATTGTTTTAGGTCTGTTATAGGTCTGATGGACTGTTCAGTTGATCCCTTCCTTTCATGGTGCTTGCCCTGGTCCTGTGCTGGCATATGCTATGACATAGCCTGTCCTGTACAGCACTTACTTTCACTCCTTGCCAATGTCCCTCCCATCTTCCCCTCCACCCTAGCCTTTCCTTCCCCTGCCCCTTTTTTTCCATCTTCTCTCAACTCATCCTACCCTTTCTTCTCCTCCTCCCCCTCCTCCACCCCAATCTGCCTGGTCACCCCCCC
Organism: Neoceratodus forsteri; assembly: GCA_016271365.2. Taxonomy (NCBI): domain Eukaryota; kingdom Metazoa; phylum Chordata; order Ceratodontiformes; family Ceratodontidae; genus Neoceratodus; species Neoceratodus forsteri. The sequence continues at coordinate 1,393,048,468 of CM028129.1, read as the reverse complement.
TCTATACTTTCCATGACCACAAGGGCTTTTCTCCTCCTTGCCTCTGATCACTCCTCTCCTAGTCCTCTAGGGTTCTTCCCCTCCTTGCTTTTGATTACTCCCTACTCCCTAGCCCCTCCTCTCCCCTCCTCCTTCTTCATCTTACTGACCACCCCTCTCTCCCTCATCCCAGACCCCTAGGGCTCTTCCTTGCCCTCCCCCCTTGATTACTTTCCCCCCTACCCCTCCATCTGCCTCCCTCTTTCCCACCTGTCTTTGCCCGGGCTACTTCCTCCTCCTCCTCCTCAGGCTTCTAGCTATCCCTTGATTGTTGTGGTGTTGTAACCAAATGACGCAGGCATACCTTGTTCATTGCCCAACTAATTGTTTGTGCCCTCCTTTGCTTCTTGCTATAGACCCTGTCCTCGGTTATGTCATATATTCCCTAGGTTAACAGTGCTCCCTCTTTTGTATTCACTCTCTGCTTTGTAATACTTATAGTGGACCGCCTGTACTCACTTGAAATGTAGCCTGATACTTGTACTATTTGTTGTTATGTTTATCTTCTGACATGGAACCTATGTAAAGAGCATCTGCTCAAAGGCATTAGTCCAAGATTTCAATAAATAAATAAATATGCACAGCAAGGTACGGGACTGCCTGTTCCATTATAGTCAATAGTAAAAGTTCTTGATGCAGATTTTCCTGTGTTAATTAGCAATTGTTAATTATACAATGGCAAGATCATTTCTTGTGCTGTATTTGGTCAGTGACCACCTTATATAGTCATGTTATCCTAGCACAACATCACTGTATTAAGGTCTGTGGCAGAAAATACCTACCTACCAGCACAAGAAATCTTGCAGTCCTCCCCTAATTCATGCCTCTCACTATGACACGTAGACGCACTCCTCCCGAAAAATCTGACTTTTTATCTTTAACTCCCTAACTCACTTTTCACCCACTTTAGGAAAATGCAACTGAACTGAAGGTGTCATTTTGATCAGTGTCATGCCCCCCACCTGGCAGCACAAGAAAACAACAGTGTGTGCAGCTTTCAAGAGAAAACGTATTTTGATGAAAGTCATCAGAATGATCAGCTTCACATCCACAGAACTAGAGTTTTTTCCTAGCTCTGTGAAGCAGATCTCTCTGATGGCTTTTACTAAGATATTTTTTTTCATATCCACCTTTTTAAAATAAACTGTCCTCGATGTTGTGTTTGTTTATCTTCTGACTTGGAACCTATGTAAAGAGCATCTGCTCAAAGGCATTAGTGCCACAGACCTTAATACAGTGATGTTGTGCTAGGATAACATGTCTGTATAAGGCGGTGTGTCAGATTTTTCGGGAGGAGTAAAATCAAAATTGCCATTATGGAGGCAACAAGCCTTTGTGTGAAACAAATAAAGACAACAAAGGGAAGGTTAAGGAGAAAAAGGCTGCATTCAAAAACTATAAGGAATCACAGAAGAAGCACGACAGGGAACTGTATCAATTAAAGCCAAAAGAAGTGGGGAAGGCAGTCAGAAAAGCAAAGGCCCAAACCGAGGAAAAGATAGCCAACTCAGTTAAGAAGGAGGATAAAACATTTTATAGGTACATTAGGGAGCATAGAAAGGTTAAGGGAGGGATAGTGAAGATTAACAAAGGAGAGGGGAGGTGGGCAGAGGGAGACAGTGAAAAGGAAGAGATACAGTACTGAATGAATACTTTTGCTCAGTATTCACAAAAGAAGAAGAGGAGGAGTTACCTAAACCAAACAATAGAAGCACTCTGGGTAGTGGGGTTGACGCCAGTCCATTTACAGAAGAAAGAGTCCTGAAAGAACTCCTAAAACTCAAGGTGGACAAAGCAATGGGGCCTGACGGGATTCACCCTAGAATCCTAAAAGAGCTAAGGGAGGACCTAGTGACACCACTGACCACATTTTTTAACAAATCATGGGAGGATGGGGTGGTACCTGAGTACTGAAGGAGTGCAGATGTGATTCCCCTTCACAAAAGTGGGAGCAAGGCAGAAGCAGGAAACTACAGACTTGTTAATTTGACCTCAGTGGTGGGGAAAATGATGGAATCATTTCTGAAAGAAAGAATTGTTGAGTACCTAGAGGCCAGCGGGGCACAGGACCCAAAGCAGCATGGATTCACAGCAGGAAGGTCATGTCAGACAAATCTAATTGATTTCTTTGACTGGGTGACCAAAGTAATAGACCAGGGAGGGGCTGTGGATATGGCCTACCTAGACTTTAGCAAGGCATTTGACACAGTCCCGCACAAAAGATTAATAATCAAGTTAGCCAGCCTGGGAGTGGGTCCCTGGGTGGTAGCCTGGGTAGCAAACTGGCTACATAACAGGACACAGAAGGTAATAGTGAATGGAACACATTCTGAAGAAAGGGGGGTTACTACTGTAGTACCTCAGGGCTCAGTTCTGGGTCCAGTCCTCTTTAATATCTTTATAGGTGACATTGCAGAGGGTCTGGAAGGAAGGTATGCCTCTTTGCAGATGACACAAAGATCTGTAACAGAGTTGATAAACGGGGGGGTAGAAAGGATGAGAAGGGACTTGGCAAGGTTGGAGGAATGGTGAGACATATGGCAACTTAGATTCAGTGCAAAGAAGTGCAAAATAATGCACCTGGGAAATAAAAATCCAGGAGAAGAGTACACAATAGCAGGGGAGGTACTAACAACAACAATAATGGAAAGGGACCTGGGGGTAGTCATATCAGATGACCCAAAGGTGGGTAAGCAATGTGAGAAGTCGGTAAGCAGAGCCAGGGGGATACTGGGATGCATAGGGAGGGGCACCACAAGTAGAAAAAGGGAAGTGGTTATCCCTCTGTACAGACAGTTGGTGAGACCCCATCTGGAGTACTGCATGCAGTTTTGGAGACCTCATCTATGCAAGGATATAGACAGGATGGAAGCAGTCCAGAGGAGGGCAACTAAAATGGTGCAGGGTCTACATCAGAAACCATATGAAGAAAGAGAGACTAAGAGAGCTTAATGTGTAACCCTTGATGAAAGGAGGGACAGGGAGACATGATAGAAACTTTTAAGTACCTCAAGGGAATCAACAAAGTCCAGGAGGGTAGCATCTTTCAGAAAAAGAGATGTGTAAGAACAAGGGGGCACAATTTAACGATAAAGGGGGGACGGCTCAGGAGTAATGTGAGGAAATGTTTTTTCACGGAGAGAGTGGTGGACACATGGAATCACCTTCCTGGAGAGGTTGTGGGGTCTAAAACAGTGGGGGAATTCAAACATGCATGGGACAGACATAAGGCAATTATAGTGGGGGGTTGCAGGAAGTAGGCTGTTGGTTAACTAGAATCTGCAGCTTATCCAATAGGTAGGGAAATGGGCAGACTGGGTGGGCCAAGTGATCCTTATCTGCTGTCAAAGTCTATGTTTCTAAACTGCCACGAACATGCTTAGCATGTCTCTGCTTGACTTACCACTCAATGGCACTTGGAGCAAATGAAGACTGTTGGGAACTGGAAAACTTTAGCAAACCAGGTGGGCAGGGACCAAAAAAAAAAGCAGAGAGAGAGATAAACTGAGAAGCACAAAAACAGTGAGAGAAATGGAGACGTTGGGGGGGTGCTGACAAGAATCTACTGAGAGACAAAGAAATACAGTATAAGCTGGTGGTCAAAAGAGGAAGAGCAAATTTTTTTATTTAATGTGATTTTCTGAGTTTTGCCATGGCAAATGGGATTAGTTACCTGTATTAACCTGTAGGAGTTGTGATTCACTCTCCTACCATTCAAACTGCCAAAAAGTGATGTTTTCAATGAAAAAAAAAGTGTTTATTTCTGTACTGTGCTTCATTTGCATAACTTTGCCCCTTTTTTTCCTCAGTGCTGCAACCCTCCTCTGTGACATCATGCAAGGGAAATAAAGCTTTTAAAGAACAAATGCTTAGTAAGGGTATATGTCATAAAGAATGAAGGTTTGGGGCTTTTAGCTGCCTCTGCAGTCATTCAGTTTGTTTTCATTTGTTTTTTTCTTACTTTTTCATAATTGTATTTGTATTTTTCCAACTGCTAGTGAAAAAAGAATTTGATGGAATCCTTGTATTATATCAGGAACTCTTTACTGCCAAGGCCGCCAGTGTATTTCCTTAGGAAACTGCAAATCTGTTCCCAGATCTTTATGGAGAAATAACACTTCTTGCCACAAAAATATTATATATTTAATAGAAATATGTCAAACATCCAAACTTTTGTTATAATGTAGTAGATGATATTTCTTCATAACCAGATTTTACTTGGAAAGAAGAAAAGATAAACTAATTATTGTTCTTAGAAACAGAAAATCATACCAAAGGAGAACAACAGTGCAAACACATAAGGCAAAGTTTGTTGATGAAATAAGTATCATTTTCTTTTAAAAAGGATAGAAGGCTATATTTAGTTTCTCATTTAAATATATTGGTTTTTTAAGTAGCTGGCTGTTTCTGATATCACAATACCAGAATTCTACTAAATTCTTTTTTATAGCAGTGTGAGAAGCAAAGGTGAAAATCCTTTTGTTTCACTGAACTAACAAATATCTTATCATAAAAGTAGAAAGTAATTACTAACACATCAAAGTACAATAAATAAAATAGTCAGTTTTCTATTTATTAGAAGTAAAAACCTGCTCTTTAAGCACCGTTTTGAAAGAGACCTCTGTTAGTCAGTCTTGGTACTGCAGACATCTACACTACCAAAATAGGAGACTGCACTTTGAGAAATGAGACAGAAAAATCAGCTATACTGGTCCTCTGGTGCAGGGGTTGGATTTCCATTTGCAACACCGGTGACCAGGGTTCGGGAACGGACCCGGGGAGTTAGAGGGCTGGCTGGGGGAGAAGGATTGAGCATTCCATGGACTGCTTTCCTTCTCAGGGGGAGGGTTAGAGTATCTGGTGCCTGATTGACCCCTGGTGGAGGCTGGAGGAACCACAGGCGACTGGTGCAAGCACTTAAGAGGGGCGGGGCAGATGCTAGATGTCATTGCATGCCCCCATCCCTAGGGCAACCTAGAAAAAAAAAGCTGATGGATGCCCTTGATGAAGCCTGCCCTCGGCTTCAATTAGCTCTCAGGCTGGCTCCCTGACCTATGCCGTCAGATGCAGCACTATGGTCCAGTGCTGCAACTCTGCCCTGGGGAGGTAAGCCAGGGAGTATCAGGGAGTCGTGGCCAATATGAGAGTGGAAGCAGAGGGTCTGTGACTGGGCTGAGGTACTGGTTGGCCGGTGGCAGGAAAAAGCATAGTAAATTAAAAAAAAAAGAAAAGTCAGTTATATACTATAACCACAATGCCTCATTATGTAAATTAGTATACACAATGCCTTGTTTTGAAAATAAATATATAAGAGCTTTTATTGTTGAAGCTACTACAGAAATATGAGACTTGATCTCAGAGTAAGGAAATTGGAAAGCAACTTCTTATTGTACTCACAATGCCTTGATACATATGTCTACATATTAGGTGCTATACTGCAGTCACCACCACCAAAATAAGGGACTGTATTTCTGAGTAATGACCAGATAGATCAACTTTATAATTTACTCTGAATTCATTGATGCAGTATATAACACATTGACAGTTACCTTGCATGACATTATTCTGAGGGTGTGGCCACACACAGAAAACTGGAGGACAAAGTGCTGATAAAATGTAAAAACAATGACTATGACAGATTTTTTTTTACAAAACAAATTGCAACTTCAACATCTGAAGCATGGGTGGCAATGACATACTATGAGAAAAAGGCATCTGCAAAATCTCAGAAAATCACTTTAAACTGGATTCTTATTCATGAAAAAAGCAGAAAGTATATGTAAAAAATATATGTTTGAATCTTTTTTATTTTCAATATAAGCAAGCCATTGTATAATAGCAATAATGCACTCCAGTGGTGTGTGTCATGTGGGATGTCACTTCTTGGGTGTTGATTGCACTCAGCCTGCAGCCTCATTCTTCAACCACCCAAGGCGTGACATTATCCCAACATGACACACACACCTCTATCATGCATTATTGTTTAATTAATACAAGTAAGACAGCATCTAAAACTTGCATTATTATCAGTAATGGACTGGTACACACTCACTGATTATAGGTGAGCACATACCGTATTGAATTATGCGCTCAGTGACAGTTCAGTTGGGACCTGCCAAGGAGGTGTGAGGAGGGCTGTGCCAGTCCCAGCTCGGGGTTCTGGTTGGGGGTGTGTGGGGTGGTGGGCACATCATGCCAGGGTGAGGGGCAGATCACTTGACCACCAAGTAAATTTAAATATTTAACAGATAAATACTGGGCATATCAGGGTGGGGGAGGGACCGTTAGACCACAGGATTAATTAAATATTAAGCTAATCATTATCAGGCATATCAGGGTGGGGGAGGGACCACTAGACCACCAGATAAATGAAAACATTTAACACATACATACCCGGCATATCAGGGTGGGGGGAGGGACTGCTAGCCCACCAGGTAAATGTGTGTGTGGGGAGGCGTGGTACATTGTCCAGGCACTATACCACTTCAGAGGACATTCCTTTGGGCTGGTCTAAGTGTACTTAGAAAAATGTCCTCCGGTTTGGTTTTGAGAATCCAATTTATGGGGATGTAGCAGCTTTTGTCAGCTACATGCCCTCTAGTGACAGGTCGTAGCCCATTCCTGGGCACACAGGAGGTGCAAGCCCTGTTTGGTGCAGGCAGCCTACAGTTGATGCAGGTTGCCTTTGAGAATAGCTTGGATGGCATTTTCTGGGGCAAGATGCCACTTGCGCCATTTAGTTTTGGTGCAGGCACCTTGTGCCATTTCCTGAGCTTTCAGAATCGAGCCCACCATTCTTAACCACTGCACAAACATATCTGACCAGAGAGGACATCAGATTTGTGTTAGTAACTGTAGGAATATAAACTCAGAAAGATGTAGCTTTGTGCGCTCATTCATTCATTCATTCAAGTTTTATTTACTATAACACAATTCTCATTTTGATTCAAGGCACTTTACATAAAAATGTCTAAAGTACTTAAAACATTTAATATAATACGAGTAAATGCAAACAAATAAATAGATCATTCTTATTTATCAATTAAAACTATCAATTTTAAATTATTGTCAGTAAAACATTCCTAATTCAGAGGGAAAGCTTGCTTAAATAGATAATTTTTAAGCTCCCATTTAAATGTGTCAAGTTTGGGGGTATCTGGAATGGGACGAGGGAGCACGTTCCACAGGATTGGGTCTGCAAAGAAAAAAGCACAAGCACCTGAAATTTTCAAGCAAATCTTGGGAATCTCTAGCAATCCCTTGTCTGCTGAGCATAGGGGGCAGGAGGAGTGACAGGGATGCAGGAGATCTTTCAGGTAGCCAGGACCCTGACAATGCTGTCCAATAAGAGCTCCTCATGACAACACTTAAAATCTAGGTGAGTCATGTGACCTGTAACACCATTCAGTTTGCACAAATTGAATGAAAATGCACATTATTTCAGAAAACAAATGTATTGCTAAGTAGAGATTGGGATTTTTAAATATAATATAATAATTTTGTGTAATTTTGCCAAATTTGTGAAAATAGCACATTTTCATGAAAAGTGCATGAAAAAGATTTACACAATTTCACCCAGCGCTAGTGTGGCAATGCATGTGGCAGATGGAGGAAGTGGCACTTACAAGTGATGATATCTGAATGGCAGAAGTAGGTGGCAGCTGAGTAAGTGACTGGAGGTTGCAGGTTTTAACTTGCTATTCCGCTGCGTGCTGATGCTGAGTACTGTTTGGCAGCTTCTTTGCATCAGAGGAAGAGGTGGAGGCAGCAACTGACTTAGATACAGGAGGACATCTTCATCAGATGGCTAGTGTTCACCAGTGGTAATAGTACTGAACAGATGTGTCAGTGATGAAGATGATGGCACTTCTGTGCACGGCGGTGCCTATGAGTCTCAGGACCTGCCTTGGATGATGTACAGTGATTTCAACAGAACAGTCTAGTTCAATTCAGTTCATTATGTTCAACAAATAGTCATTACATTGTTAAAAAATTGTTTTGACAGGGATAATTCAGACAATGATTTACAGTTCCTTATATACAGTACATGGTGTATTACACTCACAATTTATGTGCAGATGTTTTGCTCTCACGTTATTTTCCCTTATTCTCAAGCAGCTTCTAAATAAGAACAGTGGATTAAACAACGTGCTCCTAACAGCTGCATTAATTAATACTTCCAATAGCTCATTATGTGTTACACACTACAGCTATATTTCAGGAACTCAGCTGGGTATTAATTTCATATTTTTTCGTACTAGTTTTATTTATATATGACATGGTACAGGCCTTGCCAGTCTCTTGATTTACAAAGATAATCAGTTTTTATGTTTATTAACCCTATAATCTTGGTTACTCATGGCTACCATTATGCATATTTGGAATCATGTATATTCGCCAATGTTTCCTGGTGACATATATCTAGCAGTCATTGGTTAAGTAGTGGGGAATTGCTGTTAGCAATGACAGCTCATTTTAGGAGTATATCTACATCTTTTGACATCCAGAATTTTGTAAACAAATGTCATCAATGATAACCATAATGGGTTATGATCTTTTTGCAAATAAATAATCTCATTCTAACAGAGTTATGGTGATTCCTCTTTTTCTTGCAATATCTATTTCATCCAGTGTATAGGCATGCCTGATTTAACCAGGATTGCTACATTTTGTTTTCCAATTTCTGCTGTCACATATTCAGAGGGAGTTGATTTGGGGACACACAGAAGAGCCTTATAATAATTTATGGCTTTTTTTTAAAATCTCATCAGGAAAATAATAGCCTCAAATCTACATTTCACCTACAATGAAACCTACTTTTTAATTCTATGTCACTGCACCTTATCTAGTACTGCATTAATGCACAGTGTTGCTGTATTGTCTTGTTCCTATAAAAACTGTTACCTGGTTACCCTGTATTTTTCTCAGCTCATCCACTGTCACTTGCTATGCACCGTGCTATGTAAATTGTGCTATCCACTGATATTGCTATGCTCCAATCTATGTAATATGTTTCTTGTTGTTTACCCTTTGCTCTAAACTCTTTGACAAGAGGCACTGCCTAAAGAGTTGTATGAGTAATAAAGAAATACGTAAATAAATCTCACTAGCATACACTTGCAGGGAATTTAATTTTTCATCACTAGCAATAACAGCTGAATCAAATGAAAGCCCCGATGTTTGACAATAAATTTTATTAAATCATCTTTACCTACGTTTTTCTTAATGATTATTAGCATGTTTAGCTTATTTACAGTGATTAGAAAACAGCACCACGGTTAACAATATTCTATCACTTGTTCGAATGGCTTATCATATAACTTCAATTTAAATTTCAATGTACAGTATTTCCCACAAAAGTCATATTTATGGTTTTATTTGTATTGATTACCAAGGATAGATCTGCACAATATTTTTCAGAACTAGCTAGATTCCATATAAAACTTATCTATGAAACAGATAGTAAAACTACATTATCAGCAAAAGCTAATAAAGTGCATAATCCACTAACAATACTAGACAGTGAACATTTTGATCTTCAAGTTTGGTTAATATTCTATCTGTAAAGAGGTAAAACAGGAATGATGCCATGGACATACCTGTTCAACCCCTCTATTAATGCTGAAAACCCTGGTTAACTTTCTGTCCAAAGCATATCTCACCTGCACCAAAGTGTTCACATGTAAAGTAATGATTATTTTTATTAACCAAATATCCATATTCAGTTCTTTTAATCTAGCCCATAATATAGTTCTAGGTACTGCATGAAAAGCATATTTCAGATCAATGAACGCTGTGGGTGGGATATTCAAAAGGGGTTGCGCATGGCGCAATAGTGTTGCACCATGTGCAACCCACTGATGTGCCCTGGTGCAATATTCAGAGGGTTTTGTTGCACTGTGCAATTCCTGATGTGCCAGGGTGCACCAGTAATGTATGCGGCACAAGTGCAGGAGGAGTGCCCATGCATTTGCGGCACATTCCAATATTCAGCCCGGGATGTGCAGCGCATATGCAGGCATAAACCTGCCTTGCACCACACAGGGGGGTGCAAAGATGTGCCTGTAAAAAGCAGGAGCATGTCAGGGGACACCCACAAGTGGGCTGCTGTATTGCCAGGTGCAACACAGCAGCTGCCTGCTGTGGGTGGCCACCCGACCTCCCCAGACACAGGCCTGGTTTTGTGCCGCCCCTCTCCCGATCGCGGGCATATACATGTAATATTCCATGTAATATTCCTGGTGGTCCAGTGGACCCTAACACATCACCCGATTGCAGGCATAGTTAAAATGATCCCTGGTGGTTCAGAGGACCCTAACCCCTGCCCGATCGCGGTCATAGATTGTAATTGCATTCCCTGGTAGTCCAGTGGACCTGCTGCCCTGCCTGATCATGGGCATTATATAAATATATCCCTGGTTATCTGGTGGACCTGCCCCACTGCCTGATTTCAGAATAAAACACAAGAGGTCAGTGCAGATCAGAGGTTCAACTATGTCACAACTTTCTCTATGCACGCTACCCAGGTTGAAAACATCATAAAGAAGCACTGGCATATTCTAGCTGCAGATACAGATTTAAGGACCCTCTCTGCAGAACCCCCTAGAATGCCTTAAGGGAAGGTACCTAGTTTAAAAAGATATGCTGGTAAATAGTCATTTCATAGAAAAAAAGAATGGTACATAGCTCAACAGTAGTAAAGGCTGTTACCATGTAAAACTTGTATTTACGGTAAGTTTGTTAAAACAGGGAAATATTATAAAACTGTAAATTCAGAGCTCAGCTTGGTGATATCCGACAATTTACTTCTTGCAACACTATTGATATAATCTATTTAGTGACCTGTACTTGTGAAGCATTTTATGTTGGAAAGACTACTAGAAGTTTTAAAGTTCATATGGGGGAACATATAAGAGCTATAGAGAGGCGGGACCCCACTTTCTCGACAGTCACACAGTTATGAGTGCAACAGATGATAGACAGCATGCATTTCCTTTCATGGCAATTGACAGAGTCAATCGGAATCTGAGGGGGGCATTTTAATAACTTGATTTTAAAATGAGAAAAATTGGATTTTGCAACTGAAGGTAACCCAAAGCCCTGGCTTAAATATAATCTTTGATATATGCCCCCTCTTTGGAGGATAGAAAACAATTTATTTTGAATACAAGGCTCTTGCTTCTTTTTTATAGTATATTTACTTATACAGCACAACTGTTTTGATATTTAAAACTGTTGCTTTTTTTGTGTGCTCTGCTGCCTTTTTATATTTTACAATAATGCTATTTAAAATGACTGTACTTTCTTAAAGTGTTGCCCCATTTACATTCCTCACATCCCATTCCTCCTCCTTCCCCCTTGCCCCTCCTAATTTTTTTCCGTCCTATTTCCCTTTGCTGTATGAGATAATGTGATGTATTTTATACTTAATATCGATAGAGTAATGTCTCATTAATGACATCTGTGTTTAAATTTGGTCCAACCATGTATGAGTTTTAATGTCACAAATCATTGTGAAGTCATGTGCATTTTTTGCTATTTAAGTCACATATTATTTGTTCAGTCTTAGCTATTGATAAAGAACGTAAAGTCCAAAACATGTCAAGTTGGTGCTGCTATTGGTGTCAGCATACACCCTTGATGCTGCTTTTATGTGAATAAAATGATTTATGGAGAAAGAGGAGACATGACAGAAACATTCAAATACCTCAAAGGTATCAATAAGGCACAGGAGGATGGCATATTGCACAGAAAGAGATGCTCAAGGACAAGGGGGCAGAATATAAAGCTGGAAGGGGGGAGACTTAGAGGGTACGTGAGAAAATATTTCTTCATGGAAAAGGTGGTGGTAGATACCTGGAACAGCCTTCCAGCAAAGGTGCTGAGTAACAAAACAGTAACAGGTTTCAAACATGTATGAGATAGACACAGAGGGACCTTAGTAACAGGGATGGGGGAAGGGGGTATGACCAGAGATCAATTAGGGTCTATGGTGGAACAGTAGGTAGGGACTTTAGGGCAGACTAGGTGGGCCAAGAGGTCCCTTTCTGCCAACAGCTTCTATGTTTTTATGTCTCGGTTTAAAAAGAAGCAATGTTTTAAGCTGTCTGGTATCCTTTTAATTTGGTGGTCAGTGCCTAAATCTGTATTTTACCAATAATTAAAGGTTCAATGCTGAATTAAATGCACATAACTATTATTATACCCAAATGGTACATACACTTTATTTTTTTAACATTAAATCACATATTTAAATTTCAACAACCATTACCAACATTCTGTGAGTGCACTAATCTTAAAAATGATAAACAAAACAAAAAGTTCCTGGTATTTTGAAAAAGACAACTAAAAGGTACCTCAGTATCTCATACATGCATATACCAGATATTTATTAATTGTATCATCAAATAGCATAAGTATGCTTATGACACAGGCAAATTCATTTAATGGATAATTATCCAAGCTGAAACTGCATGTGAGACAAGGATATAAGAACTTGCGGAGATTCAAAATATGTAGTAACTATAAACCACATTGGACAGAACACGTACTGTGACACCTAATTTGCCAAGTGTATGGAGGGCAAATCTAATTAAATGGAACTAAGATGTATTGCACTTTGAACTAAAATTACTAGCCAGAAAAATCATACTTTTTTTCTATCATCTATTTTTCTAACTTGCAGAACTGGCAGGTGGCTATGCCCCCAACTCCACTGAGGACTCGTCTTCTGAATCCAGCTGCCCTGATCCAGCCCCATTTTGGCATGTTCTCTAATGAATTCCCCCCTGTAGAAGGGCCAGAGGAAGGAGTCCCCCCAGCCCACACTTTAGAAGCTGGTGAAGTGGCAATGAGGCACTGCCAGGCTGTCATAAAGCCTGCCAATTCCATTTTGCATTTTCCCCATACACCCCCTCTGCCTTGTGGTGTGAACATGTGCATGTGGAGGCATGTGCATGCCACATCTCTGTGCTTCTGTGTCTCCCAATTCTGACACTGTCCCCCAGCCTGCACTACAGGGAAGCCAAGGAAAGGGATGGCAACATTCCCTTCCCCGGGATAGGAAAGCAGTCCATCAGACACTTAATCCTCTACTTCCCCTGCCAACCCTCGGCAGCCCGAGGTCACTCCCAACCCCAAGTCACCAGCGTGGTGCGAAGTGTGGCATCCAGCACCTCAATCCCCAGTGCCACCGGCCTAGCTCAGAAAAATAATTCTAATAGTCAGATATAAATGGCTTACCAAACACAGTTGGTCCTCTGACAAGCTCTCATAGAACCATTCACTTAAAGGAGTACTACAATTAAAATTTGAAAACAAAATATATATTAAGCAGAATGTTTTGATTTGTGTATGTAGTTCTGGTATGTCCTTCCCCTTGTTTGCTATTAAGAGTTTTTTTCTAAATTAGCCTGCTAATTATATAGTAGTCTTATGGCCCCTGGGGATCTCCAGCTTAGCAAGATTTATTGCTCTTCTTTTTCCTACAGTGCCTTCTATCCAATGTGACAGGGATACACCCAGGGCCACTGATTCAGTAAGTACTGGAGATAGGAGCCTAATGTTCTGGCCTCCACTAAATAGCTCTAATTCAGTATTTTTATTTTCTATGTGTTTGTCAGATTTAACTGGATGGGAGTAAATGTTTTGTTTTTTAAACTTTTTATTTCATCAAATTACAAACAGCCATAAAAAGTACACGTCACCACCCCAGATCATAAGTGCTATAATTAGTAAAGACTCTAGCTTTTTTCTTACAGAATAACCCACTTAATTAACCAGGAAGTATTTTCTAAACCCTAAATGTAGTCATTAGTGCTCATCAGATAGGGAAAGTTACTTAATATCACACTTCTGTAGTTGTAAAATTGACTCTAAACCAGTGCTTGCTGAATCCATGGTCTTGGATACAACACTGTCACATGGGACAAGAGGAACTGCTGGAACAAGAAGAACAATAAATCATGCTATGATGCAGATACCAAGGGGCTATAAAATCACTGTACAAGTAGCAGGCTAATTTAGACAGATCTCCCAGTAGCAGACAAAGGCAAAGGCACACTAGGACTACACACACAAATCAAAACACTTTGCACAACATGCATCTTTGCAAATTCTGACTGTAGAACTCCGTTAATAAGTACACTATAAATTAGAAAGTCATACAAATAATTAACAAATAAATGTAAAACAGCCCCATAAAGGAGAAAAGGGAAATATAAAATGCCATAGAGCTATCAAGAAGATGGGGCAATAGAGAGATAAATTAAAACAAGAAGAAGGGACCTAGCTTGTTGAATATTGATCTAGTAACATAATGAAACATTTAACAATACCACACTCTTTAAGAGCATTTTGCAACAGTCTACTACAAGAAATGCACAAAATCAACCTCTTTGTTAAATCCTTCCAGTTGAAAAGCCCTGAGCTTAAGGATCCACTTTGCCTCCATCTGTTAAAGAAGGTTTAATCTATACCCCTCTCTTCTGGGTTGTGCTACCTGTTTCAGAGCCATGAATTTAAAATCTGTAAAGCTGACATTATGAAAATGTTCAAAATGTGTAGCAAGTACATTCTGTCTGCTCTTGTTCATTATGTCTCTTGCTTTCTCTTTTCTTTGAGTTTGCAGATCATCCTATTGATAAAGTGCAGCTGGCAGGAACACCAGATCATGTAAACTACAAAAGGGGTGGCACAAGTGATAAATTCACGAATTTCAACTTCATTACGTTCTTTTCTAAAACATTTGCCTTGTTGGGCAATTTACACATCTAACGTATCCCACACTAGTAAAAACTTTTTGGATTTTTAGCCAAGCAGTTTAGCTGTGGCTTATCTGTAACAGTGGGCATAGTGTGGCTGATAATAAGAACAGCTTTTAAAATGTGTGCACTGCTGAAAGTCACTCTGAGCTTAGGGGGAGAACTGCCCTAACTCTAGAATCCCTCTGCAGCACAGGCCACAATCTTTGAATGAGATTACTAAATTTGTCTGCTATTAGACTAAATTCAGTTATGAATGAGATTAGTATTTCCTTTTCATTCTTGGCCACTTTTTGGTTTAGGTTTTAAAACACTGACCCTGTAAAGGGTACTAACTTTCCTGTATGCTTCCTGAAGTGCATTTTCTTCATAGCCCCTGTGTCTGAAATGCTTGAGTAAATTATCATCTTATTTCTTATGTCTTATCAGAAGAACAGTTTTGTTTGAACCTTAACAACTGACCATCAGGTATCAAGTGAATCAGTTTTCTGGTGTAGGCACTTGAGGAGTGGAGCACTGTGTTGGCTGCTATCAGCTTCTGGCAGTCCTCTATGCTGATAGTGGACTCAGAACTCAGGCAGTTGCACTTGAAGAACTAGAGAACTACTCAAAAGACAAGTACAAAACTGATTTTATTCCATTAAACTGGTGAGCAAAAAAATAAGTATATAAATAAATAGCATAAATAGAGGACACCGAATAAACCCTGGCATGTTGACTGAACTGGTCTTCATCGGGGGCTGATAGTATAGCCAGGTTTACTGATGAAGATGATATACAGTCCTTTGGCTCTCCAGTCTGTATGTGAACCTTAGATTTTTTCCCATTATTGTTAAGGTAATGTACAAAGTCCTTGATGTGTCCTTCACTCCTCCAAATACAGATGATGTCATCTACTGTATACAATAGGAATAGGTGAACTGGCTCTGACGCAGTTCTGCCCCCCCTCCAACTGGGCTGACTTGGCTCTGACCAGGAAAACCAAGCTTTTCATGGTTCGACCTGAATCACTGAACTGGCCTGGTTCAGAAGTGCGGGCTGATCCAGAATAGCAATATCACCAGTAGTACTGCATGGGAAAGGCAGGGCATGGTGTAGAAAGGTGCAGAACATTTTAAAAAAGATGCCTATCTCTGACAAAGCCTCCAAAGTCTATGAACCATCACATGACCAACAAAGGCAAACACTCATGATCATGGGCCACTGAAGGGATCCAACCAATGAGGATTTATGTTCTGTGACTGATTAATGTTCTAGCCAATTCTCTGTGTCAGCCACCACAGAACATCCCTAGGAAACCAAGTGTTAAGCAAGTTTGGGGATTTGCATTCAACAGAGACAGGTGTGTGTGTGTGCATGTGTGTGTGTGCACGCACGCGCGCACATGCAGAGAGATTTCCAAAACCAGCAAAAACATTTTTCATTTTGTTAGAGCAGGACAGTAGAGACAGAGAGACCAACACATTCAACAGTAGACAACAAACAACAGAGTATAGATGTTGCAACAGACAACAGAGTACTCTGCAAAAAAAATGTTTTTTTTCATTAGAAAGAGAGAGAGCAGAGAGGTAGACCAACAAATTCAACAGCAGAGTGCAGAGTAGACAACATCAGAGTGAAGACTTTGCAGACTCCACAGTAAAAAAAAAATGAAAAGCACCCATTTTTGTTAGTGAGAGCAAGTAGAGACCAACAAATTCAACTGGAGATAGCAACAGAGTGCATTCAATAAAAAAATGTAAAAAATATTAAGGGGAGCAGAGTCAGACAGGACAGAAGGACTCTTCGAAGGTCATAGTGCCTCAGTAATTTTAAGGGGGGCTTAGTGCTGTACAGATTGTGAAGGGGGTATCACCCACATCTCAGACTCTGTGTTACCCATTTTTGTGCTGCCCTAGGTCATACTGCCATCGACTCTGTGTTGCCTATTTCTGTGCTGTCCTGAAAGGTCATACTGCCATAGACTCTGTGTTGTCCATCTATATGCTTGAACTACTACTAGGTCACAGTGCCATACACATTGTGAAGGGGCGGTGTCACATCTCAGACTCTGTGTCACCCATCTCTGTGCCTGAACTACTACCAGGTCATACTGCTGTAGCATAGACTCTCTGTTACCTATCTCTATGCCTGAACTGCTACTAGGTCATAGTGCCATACACATTGTGAAGGGGCGGTGTCACATCTCAGACTCTGTGTTGCCCATCTCTGTGACTGAACTAGTACCAGGTCATATAGTGTCTCACGTATTTTGAGAGGGTAATGTCACATTTCAGACTCTGTGTTGCCCATCTCTGTGTCTGAACTAGTACCAGGTCATATAGTGTCTCACGTATTTTGAGAGGGTAATGTCATGTCTCAGACTCTGTGTTGCCCATCTCTGTGTCTGAACTAGTACTACTAAGTAAACAATTAAATTGCCCCCCCCCCAAAAAAATGGATTCAGAATAACAGTCTGTTATGGAAATGGAACATGTGGCCAACACCAGCAGCATGGCTGAAGTTGGTACACGTAACAATAAAAATAGTTTCCAAAAACAAGTTCAGGAGAAAATTGGGAAATTCACTGCTGAAGATACTGTACAATTAATGCAATTGATAAAAATGAAGCAACACAACCAGAAAAAGAAAAGAATGTTGGTGAATCCCCCAATCAAAGTAGTGCAGCACTGTCAGCATTGCCAGAAAATTCAGATAAAAGTCAAACACAACAAGCATTTGTCAATGCCGAATGTTTGCTTGCTGGCATTGGCAGTGGTAGTGTAGAAGTTACAGAGCTGCGTAATAGGAATGGCAGTGAAGTATTGAACTGAAGCCAACCCCACCACCACCCTGCAGAGAGTGACAGGCATTGGGGTGTGCCTTTGGGTCGTCAGGCATAACGGCCACGCCATTGCACCACCCCTGCAGACACTGACAAGTGTCACGGTGTGCCTTGGGGTCTTTGGTCTATGCACACCCTATCCATCAGGAAATATGGTGAGATGAGTGTGTATAGGTGAATGGGGTGAACTTTGGGGTCGAAGAGTCCAAGGCATACCTTGATGCCTCTCACTGGCTGCAGGGTGTGGAATGGTATGAGCATTACAGGCAAGAATCCCAAGTCACACCCCTGATGCCTGTCATTCTCTACAGGGTGGGGCATTATGGCTGGAAACCCTAACACCTCAGGCATTCATTGGTATTTTCACTCCAAATTTTCAACATGTTTTTTGTGACCCCACCTCATGAACAGTGGCAATATCAGTTTGTTAGCCAAAAGCTGCTTATGCACAGTGACTACGGCATTTAGCACCACAGGTGCAAAAACATTCCGAACAGGATGTAAAAAATGACACCTGTACTGTTCATGGGGAGGTGTAAAAAATGGCAATGTTGCAAATCTGCAGTAAAAATATTAAAAAAACTGGTGAAGTCACGAGCATGCATAGAAACTGTGCAACGCACACCCGTAATGTAATTAGTTAGGGAATTTTTTACAGCAGATTGTCAACACAGGCATTTTGGGACCTCCGATCATGAACAGTGTCACTGTGATTTTCTTTATCTGTCCTGAACAATGATTTCCCACAGCGACCACGCATCTCTGCGCTGAAAGTGTGAAAACACATTTTGGCCATGTTGTGAAAAATGACAGCTGTGCTGTTCATAAGGAAGTGTGGAAAAATGCCACTGGTGAAAATCTGGACTGAAAATATTACAAAGTCATGAACTTACGAGGGTGCGTGGAAACTGCGCAATGCTCACTCATAACACAGTCATTTTACGGACTTTTGTCACCAAATTTTCAACATAGCCATTTTAAGACCTCTGCTCATGAACAGTGTAACTGTGATTTTCTTAATCAGTCCCAAACATTGCTTTCGCACACCGACTGCATCATTGTGCGCTACATGTGCGAAAACACATTTTGGGCGACATGTGAAAAATGGCGGTTATACAGTTCATAAGGAAGTGTAATAAAATGGCAATGTTGAAAATCTGGAGTGAAAATATTGAAAATTCGCAAACTTACAAGCGTGCGTAGGAACTGCGCAAAGCACACCCGTAAAACAGTCATTTTTAGGAATTTTTCCACAAAATTTTCAACATAGGCTTTTTGAGAGCCCACCTTATGAACAGTGGCAGTGTTGTTTCATTACTTGGTCCCAAAAGGTGATTTTGCACAGTGACTTCGAAATCACCCTTCAGGGCCGATTAACGCCATGACCGTGACATCATTCATGAGAAGGGGTCCCAAAAACCCCATGTTAGAAATTTGGTGCAAAAATTCCAAAAAATGCCTGAGATATGTAGCAAAGTCGAAAAAACCCTATATATTCCATTATACAGCTTACCGGCATTTCCTCAGTTCACGGTTGGCTTTGAAGAGTGCAGATGTTCCCGGTCCACTGAAGATCACCGCGCCGAGGTCCAGAGGTAAGTATGGGGTGAGGGGGTGGGGTGGCAGGGTGTGCAGTGGGTGGGTGCAGGTTGTGGGAGGGGGGCAGGGAGAAGCTCAGAGAGACAGTTTTTTATTTGCAGGGTTATTTTGTTACTGAGATGACGAGGGACGTTTGCCACGCTGGGGGTGGGCTCCCAGCATGGCAGCTGAAATGCTGATTGGGGAGGCTGGAGCTGACAGGGGATTGGGCACACCTGTCAGCTATAACACATTTTGCCATGCTGGGGTGGGCTCCCAGCGTGGCACCTGGATGCTTGGGGGGGGGAGACAGTGGAGCCGACGGGGGATTGGGCACCCCCGTCGGTGACAGCATCTGTTGCCACACTGGGTGGGCTCCCAGCATGGCACCTGTACTCTGGGGGAGACAGTGGAGCCAATGGGGATTGGGCACCCCATCAGGCTATACATGTGGCATGTGGAAGGCTTTTGGGGGAGCACAGCACAGCCAATGGGATTAGGCACCCCTGGCTATACAGTGTGTGCGTGGGGGGTGCATGCAGTGTGCGTCGCATATGTGTGTGTGTGTGTGTGTGTGTGTGAGTGTGTGTGTGTAGGGGAGCGGCATGAGCAGGCGATATCTTATCGCTGCTCACTGAAGCGTAGCTCCCCCTTTCAACTGTACTCCACTGCATTTTGGAGCTGTCATAGACAGCTTGAGCAGGCATTGGAGAACTGCAGCTGCGCCTGCAAACACACTGCCTGAATTGGAAGAGGGCTGCCACACCTCCGAAGACTCAGATGATGGCACTATGTTTCTTGCACATGCGTGCAAGCAAACATAAAAACAGGTAGCCAAAGCAGTTAGACTTAGAAAGTCAATGATTAAGGAAAAAGCTCTATCTAGTACCACTAGACGTGGCACTCCATGACATGCCACTCATGCATATCAGGCTTCTACATCACAGAGTAGTGCCTCTGATGAAGAAGAGGTTGTGAATGTACAAGAACAAGATCACAGTTACGAGGCTTCACAGTTATGCTCTTCCAAAGGTGATGAATCAGAATGTGATGCTGCTGAGGCAGAGGATGCCACCTGGATTCCCCCACCCAAAAAGGGAAAAAAAAACACATACAGCAAGCACCGTCAGTAGCTACAGCCAGTAGTGGAAAAACAATCAATAATCATGGAAGCTGTTCTAGGGACAGCCACAGTGTGCATGGATCAGGGTCAGAAACAACTGCCAGCAAAACTGCTGCAGTTCCTGGCATGACGACAAAACATACCCCCTCAGTTGTGTGGAGCTATTTTCATATAAGTCCCAAAAATGATATGTGTTGCTGTTTGCACCTTTTGTTATTGAGAAATCAGCAAGGGGACAGTGAGGGGCCAGTTTGAGACATCACTAAAAAGGCATTTGCAAAGAGCACATCCAGACATTCAACTGGGCAGCAGTCCTGAGCAAGGGGAAAATATATGTGATGAAAATAATCCTACAGACATTAGTGATGGTGGACAGACTGAGAAAACAAGCAGAAGAAAAGCATGTTTGACTTCACTGACAAAAGTATTTGGACAAGCCACAGCTTCGCCACTACAATTCCATTGTTTTGGCCCCCTTCACAATCTAAACAGCAGACCATTACAGCGATGCTTAAACAAAAAAATGCCTACAGTAAATCACATCAAGTCATGTTAAGAATTAATCAGTTAATAGCTGAATTTATTGCCAAGGACCTGCAACCATTTTCTGTGGTGGAGAATGATGGTTTTAGAGCCCTTTTAAAGAGCTGCCGATACCTTTGGAAAAAAATTTGAAAATCACAATACTTAGAAACAATTAAGCATGTATGTCATTTACCTTTTACAGATTTCTCCTCCATCATATATATTACTGAGGAAGTACCCACAAAAACAGGATCTTTATCCCTTAGAGTTCATCTGCTCCTTTAGCATACTCCCTACCTGAAATCATAATGCTTTGTTGTGACATCACAGTCACTTGCCATGGGAATAACTATGATGTCACAAGCAGAGTATTATGACAACAGGTTGGGAATATGCAATAGGAGCTGATGAGCCCTCAAAGAACAGAGATCCAGTTTTTATGCATAAAACCTCAGTACTAAATAATGGCAAGAAGAAATACACAGCTCATGAGAAACATAAACTGCTTTGTGTCCAAATATTATGTTATTCAAAGTTCTTTTTGAGGCGTCGGTGGCTCTTTAAAATATTTTGCTCCATGTTACAACATACCAAGTCATAAATACGTTGAGACTGTGGCTGTTCCCAAAATGCACAAATGTATGCAAAGTGAAATAAAATTTTCTCTTCAAGACAGTGAATGTGGTTCTGTGCATCTGACCACAAACATGTGGATGAGTTCTCAAACCACTGATTTATTTATTTATTTATTTAGCTTTTGTTTACCGGGTAAGTACACTAGACAAGTAGTATGCCTATTTTCAGGAACGACCTGGGAGAGCACAAAACATACAGTATACATACATGGCAACATTGGAGAAACAGCATGATACAGTAAAAACAGCTATAACAACGCTTGTATAAGGGCAGAGATACTGCCACACATAGTATAAATTGTTACAGGACATAGATAGACATTAGAATTTCATGTGTATCACAGTACATTGGGTGTCACGATCATCTTCAAACACCACCACAAGCAGCAATGTACAGGAAGAAAGACAAAGAATGGCAGTTCTTTGTGTTAGCATGTTTGGTAAGCATCACACTGCTGATGATATTTTGGAAGAGTTGCATAACAAAATGACTGAGTGGTTAACGCCGCCCCTGGGACTCGCTACTGAATTTGTGGTTTCAGACAATGGCGCCAATATTGTTAGTGCATTAAAACATGTTGGCTTTACTCACATTCCAGGCTTTACACACTCAATAAATCTGTTAGTACAAGCTTTCCTTTCCAGTGACAACAGTATAGCAACACTAGCGGGAGCTGCAAAGAAAATCTGTGGCCATTTTAGTCACTCTGTAAAATCACGTGGTAGCTTGATTGATCTCTAGAAAAAAAAAAGTCTTGCTAATACAACAACAAAAACAAGATGTTCCGACAAGATGCAACTAAATGTTTTATATGTGTGAGAGACTTATCACACAAAATAAGGCAGTCCATGAATATACCATGGAGCATGACATAGCAGATGATGTTGTGCTGAATTCATCCCAGTGGGGCCTCATGGAGCATCTTAACTTGCTCTTGACTCCCTTTGAGGAAGCAACTCAACGGCTTAGCAAAGAGAATGCTACTCTAAGCCAGGTTATTCCCATCATAAATTTACTGAACAAGGAACTCAGGAGGCTACGTCGAGGTTTTGACCAAAAAGGAAACAAATCTGATGTATCCCTTACGGACTGACAGATACAGCAATTCCAAAATTGCATGAGGCTTCACATTATCATGACCGACAAAAAATTTCTTCTTTCCACTCTTCTTGACACTCAGTTTAAGCTGTAAAAGCTAAAGTCCATTAAGTTGTCAATAAACAGCTGCCTCTTTCAGATCTTGGTGAATCTTATCTTGAATACAAAAACATGCTGATTTCAGCAGTAGCACAGGAAAAGGAAGGAACTGTATTTGACTATACAAGTGAATCAAGTGATGTGGATGCTGCATCTGATAATATAAGATCTATTGCTGGAGAGAGCAATAATTTCCACTTACTGCTACCATGTACTCCTTCATCAACATTGGGTAGTGCTGCACAAAGTCCTCTTTCATGGCCCTTGAAAAAGGCATGTCATTCTAAAAAGCGTACAGATGACTCACACCTTTTGGTCAAAACTCATGGAAACTGATAATTCAGATCTGTCTGTCATGGAGCCGCCTTCTTTGTCTTTGACTGCTATTGTGGATGCATATTTACAAGAACCACTCA
This sequence comes from Neoceratodus forsteri, assembly GCA_016271365.2. NCBI lineage: Eukaryota > Metazoa > Chordata > Ceratodontiformes > Ceratodontidae > Neoceratodus > Neoceratodus forsteri. The sequence continues at coordinate 1,393,025,368 of CM028129.1, read as the reverse complement.
TTAATATTACTGATGACCCTTTTGAGTACTGGCTGGAAAAGAAAAACATCTGACCTGCACTATCTGCCTTTGCTATTAAGCTTCTTAGTTGCACTCCCACTAGTGTTTACTGCAAGCGTATATTTAGCACAGCTGGAAATGCTGTCTCTAATGGACGCACAGGACTTACTCCTAAAAATGTACAGTGCCTTGCCTTACTAAAAGTCAATCTCAACAAATTCTCTTACCAGTTCAGTGAATAGTGGCAGGAACATAAATGCGATGATGACGAACAGCTGCAACAGGTGCCTCCTAATAAGGGTGCTTCCTTGGTGGTGTTTGAAGATGATGGTTATGATATTATTTAATTTATGATTTATTTCTTTGAATTTGCAGGACAAACATCAGCAACCACAACAGAAAGATCAAATAAAAAACATTCCTTCTTGAGTGGTCACAGTGTATATTACATCGTACATATTACTGTACGTATTTTTTAATTTGGGAACCCAAGTGGAGTGTAATTTGTTTATTCAGCATGTTAAAAACACAGGCAGTGAATTGCTAGATGTCTGGGGTGGAGGTCAAGACCAAGCGGGCAACACAAAAGAAAAAAAACTATGTGCACACACAGCCAGGGCCAAACAGCTTTATAAAAAAAAAAAAAAACCTGCAATGCTGGGGGGAGCAAAGTTGATCAGATAAAAAAAAAAAAAAGTAAGTTAGAAAACACAAGTCATAATAAATAATTCGCTAATCAGGTGGGAATATGTGTAATGGTTTGGGGGCCCATGATGCTTGCTATAACACCAAGCAGGCAAACAAAATAATTACAACTAAAAAAATAACATCTCAAGTCAAAAGGGCAGAAGGGATGGCTGGAGCCCCATCACATATTCTGCTCATGCTGCCCGTCTCCCACCAAAAAGCATGCCAGACTCAGTGAAGATCTGCACTCTGCTGTTGTCTCTCTGTTGTTGAACGCTGTTTGACACACTGCCTCCTTTCACTGCAAAGCCCCATGACCTGCATACACTGGGCTGGATTCACAATCATTTTTGGAACTAAGTTCCATACCACAACTTGATTTTCACAGCTGCGGAGATTGCTATTCACATCCGCAGCAGCTGCGGAAGATGTTATGGCTGGTCCCCCAGCCATAACATTTTTCTGCAGCTGTGCAGATTTCTACAGCAATACAACCCACAAGTTACCATAAATCGTGGAGCTGATTGTAAAGTGACTCCACTTTTGAGAATACCATAGCTGCAGGAGAAACTGCGGTTCCACAAGTGGCAACCAACTTGCACCGAGTTTTTTCAGCAGCTGTGGGATTTTCAAGAGTTTTACGAATCCAGACCACTGTTTCCTATGAATGTTATGTAGTGGCTGACACACACACACACACACACACACACACACACACACACAGGATTGGCAGGAACAACAATTTATTTTATTGCTGTTGTCTGCTTGCTGACCTTGAAAAACAACACAAAAATACAGACACAAATTGTTTTAAAAAAGGTTACTTTTTTTTTTTTTTAACAGAATGATCTAAGAGCGCTATGCATGAAGCAGGCGGGGGTACATGGAAAAGTCGCATACCCACCCACACCCCTGTGCCCCACAAACAGGTGTGCCCATACTGGCAGTCACCAATGCCAGCCACCTGTCCACAGCCCCTCCCCCCAGTGCAAAGATCTCTGCAGGGAGGCCAACAGCAGAGTCACAGACCCGGGCGGGCATTCAATGGGACACCCCACCTGGGCCCTCAGTGGATCCCTCACAAAGTGAGGCATGGGTCTAGGGTAGTGCTTGCCTACAGCAGGCACTCAGACCCAAGCAACCAGAGGTGGGCTGGGTGTCCCCATCCTCCCAGCCCCGCCACCACCACCCATTGAATCTGGACCCATGTACCATCTGCTGAACGGACCTAGTCCACAATCGGTACATCCATCACAGTGCACCTGTGCAAGTCCACTGCAAAGGTCCATCATGGTATTCCGCACAGTGGCCCACCATCTATGCAGCTGTAGGGTACCTCAAACCCCCCTATTGTGTAGTGCATACACGGCACATGCCGACCGCCATGCCCTCAAGCTGGATCCCTGGTGGGGCACCGCACACTGCTACCAGTGCTGGTGATGTGCCAGCAAAGTGGCATGACACTGAACATTCACACGACCTGCTATCCCTGCCACCCATCACTGCCCATTGGGCCATGGCAGCACAGGGGGGTCATATCCATGTTCTGCCGTGCTTGGCAGTGGGCTTCTGTGGGGGCACACAGAGGGTTATGGCAGGGTCCACCCTGGTGTACCCTGTGCCACCCTCCACACCCATCCGGCCAGCACTACATGGGTTAGTGAATCTTGCATAGTGCTGGCATGCCCCAGAATGCCCCCTGCACAGAGCTGTCCACAGACAAGGGGGATCTGGTGCAATGGGTCTGCACACACCTCTGTCGAGCATGCCACATGGGGGGCACAGTGGGTGCAGAGTGGTTACACACCACAGATATGCGCGTGTAGCCACTCCACCCTATTAGTGCATAGCACCCAGAAAGAATAATACTGATGCATTTCTCATACTTGGATAGACTAAAATGGATCTACAGTTCATCAGATTAAATCAGAACCTTTTGGAAAAGAAACAGAGTTGGAATCAGAACGGGGTCACAGAAGACCTGCCCATCCCTTGTATAAATCATAGCCAGAGTACAACATCAACCAAAAAGTCCCACACACTTATGCAAAATTGCATAACAGGGGGCAACTTCTGCCACCATCACAGTTCCACATAACTGCAAATAGAAAGTTTGCTCAAACACAAGATAATTTTTGTGCAAAATAAGATCCAGGCCCCAGGGCCAGTAGGAGGAAGAATCCTGGGATGTTGCCTCTGGCTGTTTGTTCTGCAAACTAGTGCTCCACTGTCTCAAGGCCCAACTGATGTAGTATTGTGATGTATAGGCTAGCCACATCAATGGTGAGCCACTTATATTCTGGTTGCCACACAAGATGTTCCAACTTCCACAGGAGGGCTATAGTGTCTGGGATGTTGGCTCTCAACCCCAGAAGCAAGGGTTGTAAAAAAAGTGTTCACAAACAGGGATAGGTTCTGGGTCAGGGATCCCACACCTGAGACTATTGGCTGACTGGGGGAGGGTCCTACAGATTTTTGTTGCTCTTTGGAATGATGTAAAAGGCCAGGGCAATGGGAAAGGAGGATTTAAGAAATCCCACTTCTTCTAGGCTGATCCATTCTCTGAACTAGGCATTGTCAATATGTTCATAAAATTCAAGTTGCAATTTTGGGTTTGGGTCACCCAGAAAGAGATGATAATTAGTAACATTCTGCATTAATTCCAAAACCTTGGACTTGCACATTTTTTCTAGCACCAAGACAATATCCCCCCCCCCCTTGTTGGAGGGCTTTATCACTACTCCAGCCAACTGTTGTAGCTGTTGCGTTGCCTGTTGCTCCAACAAGTGGATATTATGTCTAGTTGTGACCTTTTCTGTTGAAAGTAGACATTCACTTTCTACAACAAAAGTTTTTTCAAAATTATCTATAGCAGTAAATTCATTAGATGACAGACAAAATAATGATTTACATCTGAACTTCTTTGGCCTATTCGGCATTTGTAACTGTAGCTCAGTGTCCATAATCATACTGTTACTGATTTCTAAAAGTTTGTCCAGGTTAAAAAGGTCTATTAAAGCCAAACCATCACACTCAATTTTATTTTCAGGCAAAGTACTCATATCCAGGGGCTCATCAAACAAAAGTTTATTCATTTCAAAACCCAACTCTCTATCACCTTGTGCACTAACTTCTGCAGCTATGCTATAGTGACGCACCAGAGTTTCCAGTGCTGGAGGGTGGGAGGAAGTTGTTAGTAAGGATAGGAGTATAGAGGAGGATAGCTCTTTAGTTGCAGGTACAGGTATATTTTTAAAACATCATATCCTTCCACTCGCAAATCATTGGTCAGGCCCATGTTTTCACATCTGTTAGTGTTTAATTCTGAGAAGTTTATAATGCTAATTTTCCCCCTCAATACTGTCTGGATTACACTTTGACTATCTTCTCCTTCTACCTTGTCTTATCATTTTTAAAAATTGCATGGCTTTCTTTTCATCTATGTATTTATGTTTTCCATTCCCCTTTCTTGTGTGTTCCCCCTAAAAAAACTTCCTAAGAGGTTGCTGTTTGTGTTTCAGATGAGTCAGGATCTGCACTAAAGACCTGATTATCAGTCTCACAGATATGTGCAGAGTGGGACCTGTTGCTCTGATTTTTCCTGTTATGTGTACTGGGTTGTGTGTAATGGAAGTAATTTACAGAGATGACCTGGGAGCATAGAGAGGTTACATGACTTGGCTAGGGTCACACAGTATGCAAGTGGAGGTTGTGGGAATCAAACACAGGTTTATGTGATGTACCAAGCTCATTCACAGCTCATTGATCTAAACTCTTAGCTGTATTGCCAACCTAACATTTTCTGCCAAACAATACAGATGGGTAGAGCATTTATCCGATGATTATCCATGAAAAGATCCATGGTTAAGAAAGTACACCATAAAATCAGGATGACAGAAGCCATGAGAGGGGACCTGATGCTATGGCTCAATCATTTGAGTAACTTCAATAGTGTGACTATATGGCCTGAGCTGAAAGTCATGAACTGGGAACTCTAGCTGTTTACAGATGCATCTGGTGGTTTTCGGTTTTGATTTGTGGCATGTTACAAAGTGGCCTGGTGTGTGACAGTCAGGCTGGAATAGTGGGCCAAGAAGGGACTGATCAAAAAGATAATTTTTTTGAATTAATTTCCAAGATCAAGTTCTACTAGTGTTTGGGAATCAGCTAAGAGTCAAGAAGGTATTATTCAGGTCAAATAATATGGGAGTAGTTCACACTATAAACAAACAGGAGTTAGCAGGTCCCATAAGTGACATAATACACGTTATAATCCTAACTTACCTATTGCTAGTTATCCATTTAAGACTAAACATGTTCTTCGGTGGATAATGGGGTCTTGCTCACAGTGGAAGAATTTTTGGACCTTGGCATTCTCAACTGCTCCCCCAGTTCATCTGGTAACTTTGGAGCTGTAGGCATGGGTCATCATAAGCCACTCTATCACAACTAGTACTAGGTATAAGTACAAGAGAAGGTCCAAACAGTTGTTATGAGTTAGGGCACTACATACTGTAGCTGGGACAACAAATACCCGTGTACAGCAGCATGACAATATTTAGCTGGCATGGCCTGGATTTCTAAGGCCCTGGATTTAAAAGGAAATACATACGCCTACAGGGTTCAGAAACAAATTCAAGGATTGGGGCAGAGTGGACATTCAGCTCTCAGACAATAGATGCACTTTTCAGCAAGTTACCTTAGACATTTTTTCTCAACCCTACCAGACACGTGAAGCAGTGCATAAGCGTCTTGTTTCTTCAGGGGCATCTTTATGTTAACCTTTTATGAAGCCTTTAGGGTCTCAGAAGTAGATGCAGCTGAAAAAGTCAAAATGGCAAGCTGGAAGTTACACAAAGAGGATGTAATACTGTATTTGAAGATCCAATGATTCAGATAAGGAAGTCAAACACCAGTGAGAAAAGCCTAAGCCTCTGGGCAAAGGTCTGTCCTGGGCTAAGGTTATGTGGCACTTGCTGTCCACACTAGAGTAGTATCTATTACGGATGCTGAAAACAGAGTAAGCCTTTTCAGACACAGATATGTGTTCCCCTTATTGAGGTTTCTCTTTCCATTCACTTTCAGCAAGTCCTTTAAGATGGTAGGAGAAGACTTTGGTTGGTTTAGAACTAATTTGATTGCTTGATTGTCGGATGGATGAATGGATGGACGGATGGATGGATGGATGGATGGATGGAAGAAAGAATGGATAGATGGATACATAGATACATAGATACATAGACAGTGTCGGCAGATAAGGGCCTACAGCCCACCCAGTCTGCCCATTTGAGCTTGTAAGTTCAGTTTATGTTTTCCTAGAAGTCTGTTGCCCCTTACCCCTGACCTCCAGAATTCCTTTATGTCTATCCCATGCATTCTTAAATCCCATGATTGTTTCAGCCCCCACCATTTCCTCTGGCAGGGTGTTCCACTTGTCCACCACCCATTATGTGAAGAAATTCTTCCTCACGTTTCCTCTGAATCATCCTCCCTCCAACTTCATCCCATGCCCTCTAGTCCTGGAACATCTTTTTCGCTAAAAATAGTGTATTCTGCACCCTGTTCCTCCCTGAAGATACTTGTATGTCTCTATCATATCCCTCTCCCTCCCTCCCAGGGAGTACATGTTCAGTTCCTTCAACCTGTCCTCATAGGACTTGTGATGCAATCCATATACCATCTTTGTTGCCCTCCTCTGAACCTTCTCCACCCTGTCTATGTCCTTACATAGGTAAGGTCTCCAGAACTGTACACTGTACTCCAGGTGGGGCCTCACTAGTGTCTTGTATAGTGGAATTATGACCTCCCTTTTCCTGCTGGTGATGCCCCTGCCTATGCATCCCAGCATCTTATTTGCTTTACCTGCTGCCTTGTCACACTGTTTCCCTACCTTGAGGTCATCAGAGATGATAACCCCAAGATCCCTTTCCTGCTTGGTGCATGCTATATCCTCACCCCCAACTGATATATTATGCCAGGGTTTTTGTGCCCCATATGCATTATCTTGCACTTCTTTGCATTGAATTTCAACTGCCAAACCCCTGACCATTCTTCAAGTTTCTGCAGGTCCTTCTCATTCTGTCTACACCCTCTGGTGTGTCTACTCTGTTACAGAGCTTTGTGTCATCAGCGAACAGTGAAATTCTGCCTTCTAGGTCCCTGCGCAATGTCACTGATGAAGATGTTGAATAGGACCGGTCCCAGCACTGATCCTGTGGTACCCCACTGGTCATTCTTCCCTCTGTGGAGTGACAGCCATTTACCACCACCCTCTGTGTCCTGCCACCCAGCCAGTTACTTACCCACCACACTACTGTCCTGCCCACACCCATATTCCCAGTTTGTGTAATAGTCTTCTATGTGGCACAGTGTCAAAGGCCTTGCTGAAGTCCAGATAGGCCATGTCCACTGCCCTCCCCTGATCCACCTCCTTAGTCACCCAGTCAAAAAATTCAATGAGGTTTGTCTGACATGACCTCCCCCTGGTGAAACCATGCTGCCTTGTGTCCTGTAGTCCATTGACAACCAGATGTTCCACAAACCTCTCCTTCAGTAGTGCTTCCATGATCATTATAATGGATGGAAGGAAGGATGAATGGATGGATGGATGGATGGAAGGAAGGATGGATGGATGGATGGATGGATGGATGGATTGATTGATTGATTGATTGATTTGTTTACCACGTGGGTACACTGACCCCAGGGAACATTTTTGGGTACAGCCCGGGCCACAAAGATGACACAAACAAGAAAAAAAACAAGTACAGAAAATACAGGCTACAGTAAGTTGTTACAATACATTAAGTGATACAAAACACAGGGTACAGAAATGAATGAATGAGAAAAAAGTGGCTTTAATGGAAGAGAGGAGAGACAGGGTGGATATGATTGAGGTCTTTAAATATCTAAAGGGAGTGAACAGGGTCAGCATTGATAGCCTGTTCCAGCTAAGGGAGGAAGTGACCACCAGGGGGCATTCCATGAAGTTGGTTGGCAGGAGGCTCAGGGGTGAGACTAGGAGATGTTACTTTACCGAGACGGTGCTGGACCCATGAAATGCACTGCCTATGGAACTGGTGGCTGTTGATACAGTGGAGGGGTTCAAGAGGGGTTGGGACAGATGTAAGGCAAAGGTAAAATTGTGGAATGCCAGAAATGGAGGTGTAACTCTGGTGAGGGATGGGGTGGGGGGAATTACGGGTGAGGTGGGGGAAGCAATGGTGACTGGACCGTGTGCTGCAAATTCAAGCAGACTCGATAGACCTTTTGGCCTACTCTGCTGGCATCTTTGTTAGTATGTTAGTATATTAATGCAAGCAATTATAATGCACAGAGTCTTCATGGCAGCACAGTGCCCAACAGGTATCATAATAACAACAACAGTTTCCAGTTATTTAAAGAATAATGCACAGCAGGGTGTGTGTTGTGCTGGGATAATGTCACGCCTTGGGTGGTTGGGCATGACGCTGCAGGCTGACTTCATCCGATACTCAAGAAGGGATGTCATCCCAGTACAACACACCCTGGAGTGCATTATTCCAAGTATACAATGGCTAAAGAATAAAAATAAATAAAAAGATGAAAAAGTACATTTAATGATAGATTTTTTGCTGTTCCTCCCCATGGGAAGGTTTACTTTAAACAAAAAAAACAGTGCTGATTTATGATTTTGGCCAGTAGGTAGAGCTGATGTTGTTACTGTGGCTGTGCACTCCCCATACTAACCTTTGTGTTGTTGCTCTCAGCCCTGTTCACTTGCTGTACTGTTAAGGTCATGTTTTTTTCAGTTTTTAATTTTCTGTTTCTCTCATTCTTTCTCTTTCCCCTCCCTCACTCTTCATGCTGCTGCCATCTGGAAGTATGACATTGCCCCCTCACTGCTCTCACAATTGCGGCTGTTCCTGCTATGTCACCTGGAAGTTGGAGCTATGCCCTGCACCCTGGTTCCACTGTCACGATTGTGTTTTCTCCTGATAGAGCTTTTAATAGGAGAACAGACTGAAGGCAGAAAACAATGATTACAGTGGCATCCCCCAGGATGAAACCCAGTTCTGCAGCATTTTACAGCACTCTGCAGAATGCTGCAGAAGACCTACTGAATAAAGCAATGTAATTTCAATGGCAATTAGTCCCTTTTGTTATTCAGAAAAATGTGACACTGCCAGGATAAACTGAATGCCACAGTTTCCTGCATGACAAAAGGGACTAATTGCCATTGAAATTACATTGCTTTATTCAGTAGTTCTGCTGCAGCATACTGCAGAGTGCTTTAAAAGTGGGTTTCATCCTGGGAGATGCCACTGTAGTTAAGTAAATGAAGTGCAGTGATATACACGGGCTCACTATGCCAACAAGGTCTCTGAAGAGAGAAGGACTGCCATGAAGCCAGTCGTAATTACAGCTGTTAAATTTGCAAGTGAGGAGTGTCTGGAGAGTGGGAGGCACTGGGAGTGCTACCTTGTAAAGCAAATCTTGTGGCTTTCTTCAGTGTCAGATCACTTTTTTAAATAAAAAAAATAAGAATGCTTGTAGTGTGTTTGCCTAGCAGGGATTGCCAATACTGCAGGGAACTGCCATGAAGCTGACTGCAAACACAGCTCTCACTTCACTCTTTTTTTTTTTTGTTAATAAGAAAATGAAAGTGATAACAGGGATTTGGGGGGATGTGTGAGGGTTCTGGATATGATTTTTGGTTGTTTTTGTGCTGCGGTAAGAGGGATTTTCATTTTTAAAAGTTTAAGTACTGGCAAAATTGAGAGCAGCCATTGCAAGTGTAGGTAACTTGGACATGGGATTTGCAGTGAATTTTTTTGTCACATTATTCAGTCAGTGTGTGTGTGCTGGAACTAGATCTGTGATGTTGTGCTGGGATTACATCATGGGTCCAGACCCAGACTGACCAATCAGAGCCCAACATTCTTTCTTTCCATTATATAATTATGCATAGGAGCAGCTACCAGGTCACGGGCTAACAGACAATAAAGTGCAGGCCTTGACCAGGTGGACAAATTTGGTTTTCAGATGACAAACAGGTTTACATTAGCTTTATCTCTCTTATTACCTATTTCCTCTGTAGGCGGGCAGCAGATGACACCACGAGAGGTGTGGATATGAAGGCACTCCATTTTGGGCAGTAGATAAATGTCCCCATGTGGTCAGGTACCTTCCTGCAGTTGGCAGAGGTCATAACATGGCTGTGCCAGGGGAACTGGACATTTAGTGTGCTTGGAAGTAGCCAAACCACACCCATACGAAAGCAGGGTCTCTCAACCTGTGGGCTGTGGCACACAGAGGATAAGGGTACATATTATCAGAAAGGTTGAGAACTCCTGGTCTAAAGCCTCAATCCCAGTGTAAGGCACTATGGGTATGTAAATTGAAGTGCAAGGCAGACTGACAAGGCTAACTGAGTCTGAGAGCCATGCATTAGGACCAGTCAGGGTCCACATTGAAGATGGAACTGCACACATGACTGGTGTAAGATATGTTGTTTATATAGCTACAGTAGGTGGCAATGACTAAAGGCAGCTGAAATTGGTCAAGTTGGTGAGAGAGAGAGAGAGAGAGAGAGAGAGAGAGAGATGAAGAAGAACCAGTTGGGCATCCATGAGTATTTGTGTGACACAAAGCTTTACCAACTGCATGTTGTGCAAAAGAGAGTCTGGTGACATTCAGAAGATAATACAAAGGCTGCCAAACCACTGCAGCAGATGTCCCCTTGCCTGTATCCTCTCCCCTATGACCTGTAGACAGGCAGGTAGAATTCCACCCTCAGAGGCGGGGGCTCAGCTCCCTCTCACTTCGGCCAACCTCTTCAGTTCACCAGATCTCCCAGAGGACTCCAGGACTTTGAGAGGACATCAGCAGATTGCTCATTTCTGTGGTTACAGTGCTCTCACTTCTAGGGTAAAACATTTTCTGATTCGGCCTAAGGGACTGCACCTGGGCTTCATGCTGCTGAACTTCATCAGGAAACCTCAATTGCTACAGCATTTGATATGGGAATTCAGTCCTGAGTACTATATTTTTAAATTCTAATATGGATAAGTTCATGAATTGTGCTGCTCTTTGGTCTGGCAGCTGAGGTCTATATTTTATCTGAACAATGGAAGTCAGGGGAAGCTACAGCAATGCAGTATAACCCTGATAATCTGCAGGAACAATGCATTAGGCAGATAGATACTTTGCAACCTTATTTTCTCTGCAACTGTTTAAGTGATGTACTTCCCCTCACCTCCCATGTTCCCGGTTATCTGTGGCAGTGTGGTCTAGGTATGTTATAGCCTCAAGGGCACACTGAAGGGCCATATTATTACCACCGGTGAGGTAAGGGCCAGTAGGCAGCCACATGCGATCAGCATTTGGCAGCACCACTTCTGTTTGAGCACAGTCAGCTTGTCGCAGTTCAGCTGAAACACCAGATCTCCTTTGTCCCACAGCAGCATTCCACCTAGCTTGGTCACTGCAGGGAGGCAGCATGCCACTCTTATGACACAGCTATCCTTCTTCTACAATGGCTGCTCTTCCCTTGATAGGCCTGTACTGCTAACTCACAGATAGTTACATTCCCTTGGCTCAGCGAGATGACAGCCCAAAGGAAGAAAAAATTACTCACCTTAGTAATTATATTTCTTCTAATGGAGTCTTGCTGTATTCTGACTATTGCAATTAGCTCCAGCACTTGAACTGCCCCAGAGAGTAGAGGGTTAATTTCTATGCAGAGCATAGAACATTGAGCTCAAGCTCGGTTCAGACCTCTGTCTGCTACACTTTGAAGCGCAACTGTCAGATTCTTATGAGCTAATACTAACTACTATGTGGAAATTGTAACATTTTTACTAGCCAAATGGCAACCAAATATTTTGGATCCCAAAAAGACTCAAGTCAAGAAATCCAAAATCAAAAACCAGATAGTGAACAATTTAAGACTGTTAAATTAATAATATAATCCACTCCCCCTCTCTAAAAGGAGGGAGTACCCAAATGCACCCCTGGGGTGCAACACTGCACCTGCCAGCCCACTTCCCAAAAATAGGTTCTGAGAGGGGAGGTAGGGAGGGAGGTCAGAATACAGCAAGACTCCATTAGAAGAAACATAATTACTAAGGTGAGTAATTTTTTCTTCAAACAACATGAAGTCATGCTGTAGTCTAACTATTGCAGACTACCAAGCAGTACCTCCATGGAGGAGGAAATCAAACCTACCTTGGGAATAGGCTGTGCAGTACTGCTGTACCAAACTGAGCATCACTCCTAGCCTGGATGTCCAGGGAGTAATGCTTGGTAAATGTATGGACTGTTTTCCAGGTGGCTGCTTTACATATCTCTAGCAAAGGGATATCCCTGGCCGCAGGCAGGGAAGCTGCTGTACCTCTAGTCGAATGAGCCCTCAGGCCTGAGGGAGGTATTTTGCCTAGCTTCTCATAGCAGAATTGAATACAAGAGACAATCCACCTGGCAATAGTTCTCTTAGTGGCAGGTTTGCCCTTACCCACTTCCCCATAAGTGAGAAACAACTGAAGGGAGTCAAACCTGTGAGCCTTAGTACACTCAATGTAGTAACTAAGGGCTCTTTTAACCTCCAAACTGTGTAAACTTCTTTCTCCTGAAGAAGAATGATCAGTGAAGAACACGGGGAGAGACATAGATTGGTTCAGATGAAAATCTGAAACCACTTTAGGTAAAAACCTTCTATGAGTTCTAAGGACCACCTTATCTCTATGGAACGAGACAAAATCAGGCTCCACTGACAGAACTTGCAATTTACTGATATGCCTGGCAGAGGTAATAGCTACCAGGAACACAGTTTTCCAAGTCAAGTACTTAAACTCTGCTGAAGACAAAGGCTCAAAAGGGGGTTGCATAAGCTGAGCAATGCAAACATTAAGATCCCAAGCAGGGGTAGGATCCCTAAAGGGGGGATTGGTATGAAGTAATCCCTTGAAAAATTTACAGAATACAAGGTGAGATGACAGTGAGGAAGGCTTTCCTGCTGACAGAAAAGCAGAAACAGCTGACAAATGTACTTTGAGAGTAGGTGGTCTGAGGCTTAGGCCATTAAGATGAACCATATAATCCAGAACTGAAGACAATTCAGCAGTGCCTGGGGATATATGCTTCTTGGAACACCAAATGTTGAATCTTTTCCATTTGGAGTTGTAAGTTTTTCTAGTGGTAGGTTTTTGAGAGGCTTTGAGAATATCCAGAACCCCTTGGGACAGATATAAATCTGCATACTCTAACTCTTCAAGAGCCATGCCTTGAGTTTGAGAGACCGAAGATTGGGGGTACTAAATCCTCCCCTGAAAGGAGGTTAACAGGTTGTAATTCCTGGGAAAAGACAGGGGAAGATGGACTGCTAGGGACAGCAACAGGGGGTACCATGGCTGCCTGGCTCAGTCTGGAGCAATCAGAATCACTTTGGAAAGTTGTGACCTTTCCTTGACCAGAACCTTGAACAGTAGAGGAAAGGGAGGGAGGGAAGGCATATAGAAATTCCCCTTCCCAGTTCAAAATCAGAGCATCCAGAGGGACTGAGCCCAAGACTGGGGGTCTTCAACAAAACAGAGGAGGTTGTTGATTGTCTGGGGCTGCAAAGAGATCTATCTCTGGAGTGCCCCACCTTGAAAAAAATCACTTTCAACACCAGAGGGTCCAGGGACCATTCGTGATGGCCCTGGGAGATCCTGCTCAATGCATCTGCTAGCACATTGTCCCTCCCTGGAAGGTGGACTGCTATCAGAGAGGTCTGCAGAGAATAAGCTAGGGACCACAATGTCATGGCTTCCGTGCACAAAGCCGTGGACCAAGTGCCTCCCCTGCTTGTTGATGTACCACATGGTGGTGGTGTTGTCTGTCCTGACCTGAACCACCTTATTCTGCACTGAGTGAGAGAAAGCTTGCAGGGCCAGAAAGACTGACCCAAGTTCCAAGAGACTGATATGAAGAAGGGATTCCTGAGGGGACCACAGTCCCTGGGCTGTGAGAGCCCCCCAGATGGGCTACCCACCCCAATAGAGAAGCATCCGTGGTTAGGACCCCAGAGTGAGACTGAGTAATGAATGGGACTCCTTGCCTGAGGTTGCCCTGATCCTGCTACCATTGGAGAGCCTGGATCAGAGTCTGGGTCACTGGAACTAGTTTGGTTAGAGAATCTTTCTTCTGAGACCAAAAGGCCCTCAGGTGAAACTGAATGTCCCTCATCTGAAATCTGGCCTCTTGGACCACTGCTGTAGAAGCTGCCATGAGGCCCAGAAGTTGAAGGAAGTGCCTTGCTGGCCGAGAGACCAGAAGGTGGAATGAAGAGGCCAGCTCTACAATAGCCCTTGCCCTTTCCAGGGGAAGAAAAGCTCTTGCTTTGACTGTATCCGACTCTGTCCCTATGAAGGCAAGGAGCTGTACAGGCTTGAGAACTGACTTGGGAAGATTAAGGAGGAATTCTAGGGAAGTGAGCACTTGCTGAGTCACTTAAAGGTCTGACTTGACTTGGTCTTGGGACTGACCCACAATGAGCCAGTCATCCAGGTATGGAAATATGGAAATATTTTTTCTTCTAAAAAAGGCCACTACTACTGCTAGGCATTTTGTGAATACCCTTGGAGCTGATGTCAGACCGAAGGGCATAACTTTGAACTGATAATGGCCTGAAGGCAATTTGAACCTGAGGTACTTTCTGTGGGAGCACCTGATGGGAATGTGAAATTAAGCATCTTTTAAGTCGAGGGAGGCTAGCTAGTCCTCTGGCCTTAGAGAGGGAAGGATTATTCCCAGAGTCACAATTTTGAATTTTGGTTTTAAAAGATGTGTGTTCAGGTATCTTAAGTCTAGGATGGGTCGCCACTCCCCTGTCTTTTTTGGGGTTAGGAAGTACCTGGAGTACAGACCTTTACCCCTGTACAATGTAGGAACTCTATCTATAGCCTTTAGAGCCATTAGAGATGAAACCTCTGCCTCTAGGGCAATGGTTTCGGAGATGTTGCAGGTGGAAAAGATCTGGCCTTCAGCTTTGGAAATTTCTTAAAGCTGAGAACCAGCCCCTGGCTTACCACCTCCAGGTCCCACTTTTCTGAGGTAACAGACATCTAGTCCTGGACGAAGTAAGCCAGCCTGCCTCCTACAGGAATGGGGGAGTCGACCCAGGCTGACACATCAGGGTGTCTGCTTGGCAGGAGCCTTAGGTTGAGGGATGGATCAGCCCTGATCATCCCCCTTCTGCCTCTCCCTCTGAAGAACCCTCTCTGAGGAAAGGAAGAAAAGGCCTGTGCTTGGTAGAAAGGTCTATGAAAAGGCCTGCCCCTGCCCCTAGCCTGCTGCCTTTGAGGAGTTGCCTGCCTTTCCTTGGCCTGTGCACTCCTGAACTTATCCATCTTTTTCATGTAATTCTCTGTCTGCTCCCCAAACAGAGAATTACCCACCACAGGGAAATCCATGGCCTTTGCCTGGGTGTCCTGTGAGAGACTAGTACATCTGAGCCAAGCCATTCTCCGAAGAGCCACAGATGTACTGTAGCCATGACTCTAGATAACACATCATTGGAGTTCACAGCAGGATGGAACTGTACCTTAGAAATCTCAATCCCATCAGCAGCCACCGCCTCCAGTTCCGTGGCTAGCTGGGGGGAGGCCTGCTTAGCCAGTGCCAGTACAGTGTCCCACCTGGACTTCTGGTACCTGGCTGCATAGGCCATATAATTAGCCTGCCTAAGTCCCAAGGCAGATGCCATGTACTGTTTCTTTGCCATGGCATCCAGTTTCCTAGAGTCTTTATCTGGGGGGGTGTGAAGTCAAGGATATATTAGCCTTATCACAGGCTGCAGCCTGCACAACTCCAACATGGCTGCTTTGTTGATACAAGTACTGTGTACCTGAGCCTGATAAGGTGTACCTTTTGTCCATCCTTCTGTCGACAGGAGGTACAGAATTTGGAGTTTTTAGAATGTTTTGTGTCTGTTTCCCAAAAGACTTATGAAGGGGATTAGACAGTCTAGTGGACTCTGGGATGTCCAACATCTCCACATAATCAGGTTCCTCTTGTTCCTCTATAGTTTCTTCCACAGGGAGCTGGAGGGTTTCTGCCACTTTCCTGTAAAACATGTACTGGGAAGAGGACACAGAAAGCTTAGGAGGGGAAACACCAGAAGGCCTCTCTGGGGAGATGTCCGGTTCAATGGGCTCAACCAGACCTCCCACACCATCGTCATCATTATCATCATCATCATCATAATCTTCATCCTCCTCCAAATCTGGTTCATTGAAGTCTTCAGAGGCATAATCCTGAACCGGGGGAACTGACAAACTGAGCACCTGCCAGAAGGCGCCTGATCAGACGGAATCGGACGAAGCAATTCTACAATCGTTATCGCATTGCCAATCTCTTCGTCGATCGGAAAATGGGTCTCTGGATCTGAACTGGCCGATTTTTCTTTTCTTTTCCTTTTTGTAGGAACTGATCCCTCAGAAATGGCTCTCCTCTTGCCCAAATAAGTATCGCCCTGATCAGAGGGCACACCCTCAGATTCGGTCGGAACTGAACCGGGCTGGCCATCCGGGTCAGCGGACTTCACGGCCTCCTTATCCCTGAGCCTACCTAATCTTTTTTCCAGGGTAGACTTAGGGAAATTTTTACAGATTTGGCAGTCTGAATCGAGGTGGTCAAACCCCAGACAATAAACACAGGTGTGTGAGGATCAGCCTTAGCAAAGACCTCCCCACACACACACTGCAGTGTTGAAACCCAGTGGGCCCAGTTTTTCTTTTGGGTTTCTCAGACGTAGCCATCCTAACCACAGACTTACACTTTTTATGGCAAAAAAAGCGGTCAAGACACCCTTATCGGTTTCTAACCATGTCATGGGTATTGGAAAAAAACACAAGAAAATGCAGTTTTTTTAAAACCGATAAGGACCAGTAACCACACTCTGAGTTTAGAAACAAAGACAGAATATATAAATCACTAAACAGCCGGTTTAGCCGAACTGGTCGAAAAATCAATTTTTGCAATTTCCACAAGTTTACTATGTCTATTTCACTACCTAGTACTCACTGTACCACAGACAGAGATACGAACCGAAACTTGCGAAAAATAATCTATAAAACCGATGACTTTAACTGACTTTCGAACCATGAGCAAAGGAGAAATCTCCGGAGCAGCCATTCAGTTAGGCAGAGTAAAGAATCTGATAGTTGCGCTTCAAAGTGCAGCAGACAGAGGTCTGAACTGAGATCGAGCTCAACGTTCTATGCTCTGCATAGAAATTAACCCTGTCCGGGGCAGTTCAAGTGCTGGAACTAACTGCAACAGTCAGAATACAGCAAGACTTCATGTTGTTTAAATTTTGTTTGTTTGCCAACGTGGTTCTGTTTATGGTAATGTGGATACCGTGGGGATGGTGGCTACTATAGCCATTCCTGCTGTAGTGGGGACAAGCACCCATAGACCAATCACAACACCACTTGCCAAGGGATTGGAGTGTCTGGTCCAGCACACCAAACTGAGTCGCATAGGGGATGTCTTGTCAATGGAGCACCAACTACCCCCCCCCCCCCCGAGCCATCGGGAAGAAAAAAAAAAATCACCCCAACCCAACAGATTTGGACATGAACACCCTCCTGCCCCAACCCCATGACTAGCCGACTTAGAATGGCAAGAGCAGTATGACCAGTGTCTCAATTAGAAGGTGAGAGAGCACAGATGGGAATTTTTTTTTGTTTCTGTGGATTGGGACAGCTCCATAGTTAATGTGAGCCAGACACAGCAATATCATAGAAACATAGAGGTTGACTGCAGATAAGGACCGCAAGGCCCATCCAGTCTGCCCATTTCTTTTTCTACCTTATAAATGTGCCATCGGCCTTTGCTCTGTCAGTGGCCTATTTATTCATACTCATCTGTATTGCTCCCTTATGCTTATCCCATGCCTGTTTGAAGACCTGCACTGTATTCATAGCCACCACTTCCTGAGGTAGGCCGTTCCATGCATTCACCACTCTTTCTGTGAAAAAGAATTTCCTCACATTCCCCCTTAATCGACCTCCCTCTAATCTCATGCTGTGTCCTCTTGTCCTGCAATTGTTCTTATATTTAAACATCTTAGACTCTTTCACCTTGTTAATGCCCTTAAGGTGTTTGAATGTTTCGATCATATCACCTCTCTCCCTCCTTTGCTCAAGGGTATACATATTGAGCTCCATTAATCTGTCCTCATATGTCTTCTGATGCAGTCCCTGCACCATTTTGGTTGCCCTTCTCTGGACTGCCTCAATTTGGTTAATGTCCTTGTGGAGGTGTGGCCTCCAGTACTGCATGTAGTACTCCAGATGGGGCCTAACCAGTGTCTTGTAAAGAGGGATTATTACCTCCTCTTATGACTTTTGATACCCCTACTAATACACCCTAACATCCCCCTAGCCTTACCTACTGCTTTAGAGGTCTGCTTGGATGATTTCAGGTCATCGGTGATGATGATGCCCAAGTCTCTTTCTTCCTTTGTGACTGCCAGCAACTCCCCTCAAAGCCTATAGGTGGCTTCAGGGAATCTTTTCCCTATGTGCAGGATCTTGCTTTTATTTGCATTAAATCCCAGTTGCCACTCTTCTGACCGTTTTGCTAGTTTATCCAGATCTCTTCTCATTCTGCCCACCCCATCTGGATTATCTACTCTGTTGCAGATCTTGGTGTCATCTGCAAACAGACAAGCCTTACCCTCTAGTCCATCTGCAATGTCACTAATGAAGATATTGAAGAGAACTGGCCCCAGGACTGATCCCTGAGGTACCCCACTTGTGACTTGCATCTCTTCTGACTGTATACCATTTACTACCACTCTCTGTTTTCTGCCCATCAACCAGTTTGCCAACCAGTTGACCAACTTCTGACCCACCCGAGCCTACCCAGCTTATTTATCAATCTTCTATGTGGAACAGTGTCGAAAGCTTTGCTGAAGTCAAGGTAGGCGACATCAACTGCTCCCCCTTGGTCCACCACTCTGGTTACCCAGTCAAAGAAATCTATGAGATTAGTTTGACAGGACCTTCCTTTGTAAACCCATGCTATCTTGGATCCTGTGCCCTATGGATTCCAGGTGTTGCACTATCCTTTCATAAGGAGTGCCTCCATCTTGCCCACTACTGAGGTAAGACTGACTGGTCTGTAGTTCCCTGCTTCCTCCCTGCTACCACTCTTGTGGAGCGGGATCACAAGAGCCCTTCTCCAGTCTTCTGGGACCTCTCCTGTGCTCAGAGACTCACTAAACAGTTCTGATAATGGCTCTGCTAGTTCCACCCTTAGCTCCTTAAGTACCCTGGAATGTATGCCATCAGGTCCCATTGCTTTGTCCACCCTGAGCTTAGCGAGCTCTTGTAGGACCCTTTATTTTGTGAAGGAAGTAGTGCTCACCTCCCTCCCCCTGTGTCCATGTTGCTGAGCTGTGGGCCCTGCCCTACCTTCTCTTCAGTAAATAATGAGCAAAAGTATCTATTTAGGATACATGCTTTTATAGGGTCCTCCTCCTCATATGCCCCCCTTTCTCGTTTGAGCTGAGCAATGCCCCCACTGGACTTTCTCCCTTCACTAATGTATCTATAGAAAGTCTTGTCACCTTCTTTTACTGTTCGTGCTAGTGTTTCCTCAATTTGGGACTTTGCCTGCCTTACTGCCTTCCCTGCTTCCCTTAGGGCAGTTTGGTATGCCTCCCTATCTTCACCCCGCTGTGTTCCCTTATATTTCCTGAAGGCCAGCCTTTTGGCTCTGACCTTTTCTGCTACTGTATTTGAGAACCAAAGTGGTTTCCTTCTTCTTTGCACTTCCTTTTCTGTCTAACACAATGGGATATTGCTTCAAATATTGCATCCTTAATGCTTGCCCACTTTGCCTGTACCCTCACCTGTGTTTTTTTGCCAGGGATAGCTTAACTCTGTTGGCCATCTTATCAAAGTCCGCTCCTCTGAAGTCTCATATTTTTGCCTTGGAATGGGATGATTTAGATGTAGTGGCCAAATTGAACCATACCATGTGATGGTCACTGGCCCCCAGGTGACCTACCTGGAGATCTGTGATCCCTTCCCTGTTAGTCAGTACTAGATCTAGGATAGCCCTGTCTCTTGTGGGTTGTTGTACCAGTTGTTTGAGGCCCTTCCCCTGCAGGGAATCCACCATGTGTCTAGTTCTGGCAGATGTTCCTGCTGGTATTGACCAATCTGTATCCGGCATGTTGAAGTCTCCCATTATCAGAACCTCCCCTTTAGCTGTCATGTTTTGTATATCTTCTAACAGTAATGTGTCTATGTCCTCCACCTGGTCTGGGGGCCTGCAGACATCCCCAGTTCTTATGGCTGTCCCATTTCCTGTTTCCAGGGTGAGCCACAGTTCTTCTGGCTCCTTATGTGTATTCTGAATTTCTGTAGCTTTGATATTTTCATTGACATACAGGGCCACTCCACCCCCCCCCCCCCTTTTTGTACCTCGGTCTCTTCTGAACAGTACATAGCCAGGTACTGAAGTCTCCCAAGTGTGGTTACTGGTAAGCCACATCTCACTAATTGCTACTATGTCCAGTTTAGCCTCTGACATTATTGCCTGCAGGTCTGGGATCTTATTTCCCAGGCTGTGAGCATTTATGTACATGATTTTCCATTGGCCAGATTTCGGCATGTTAGTTGCTGGGTGAGGGTTGGCATTTCCCCTGTGCGTCGTATGGGGAGACGGATCTTTTTTCTTACCTGGTGATGCAAATGAACTGCAAACATGCTGAATCCCTGTTTGACCACTAGCTGAGGGGGGAGGGGTGTTCTTCCCATTCGACGTATGGGGTGCTGCACCCCTTTCCCCATTTGCTAGTTTAAATATTCTGCAAAGACGTCAAACTTCTGCCCCAATGCACTGACTCCCTCCTCAGTCAGATGCAGTCCATCAAATTTAAAGAACTTTTGCTCCCAGAACTGTTGCCAGTTCCCTACAAATCTGTGTCCTTTTTCCTACCACCAGCCCTTGAGCCACATGTTTAGCTCCCCTATCTCCCCTTCTCTGACCGTCCGTCCATCTGCCCCCCCCCCCTCAGACTGGCAGGATCTCAGAGAAGGAGATGTCAGATGAAATGGATGATAGTTTGTCACCCAGCCTGGTCAGGTGTTCCTTGGTCTCCACAACTGACCGGCTGGTGAGATCATTAGTCCCTATGTGTACCAGGACGTCAATGTTTTCTCCTGCTTTGTGAACAATTTTAGCAATGCGGTCAGTGTCTCTCCACACTGATGTACCTGGGAGGCATCTGACCATTATTGGTTACATCACTCATCACTCCCCTTGAACCAGGTAAGCTGCCAGGATTGTGTTTAGCGTTTGTTGCTCAGAGTGCTTTTTTGTCTGAGCCTTTGAGGTTTTTTCAAATGGTCTGCTGCAGTTATCCAAATGGTTCACAATTAGCAAGCAGCATTTCCTTTTCCAGATACACAAACGTAGGGAACATGAAACAGTTGGTGGCACAATAGCTTGGCTCAGTTTGAGTGATACCCATTAAGTTTTTACACAAGGGGATAAGGGCAGGTTGCAAGATTAAGACAGTGCACACTCAGGGTTTGGTCCATGATTTTAAAGAATGGAGGGGCTGGTTTGGAAGTGACATGAAGGCTATACCTGGGATACAGTGGATGCAGCAAGAGCTCACAGGGGCACTCACTAAGCTTTAGCTCATGATTGGCAGTGTGGCTTAGATAGTGTTCTTCATTTTATGTAAAATGCCTCATCCTTATGCTTAAGTTTTAATTGTTTGAATGGCTTGCTGTTGTGTAAACCATGTGGGGAGCAAGCCAGGTTCCCACTTCTTGCTGGCATCCTAGAGATGAATGGCACAAGAACAGCAATCTGGTATGAGAATGGATCATACCTCGTCATGCTTATCTGGATAATACAGCTTTTCAACAACCATTCTACTCAGACAGCACTTAAATGCCTGTGGTCCCTGATCACCAAATGCACTAACTAAAAAAAACAAAATTTGTCCAGAGCCAATAGGGCTGCAGCCGAGATGTTACCAAAGTTAGGAGCCTGTGTGAGTAAATTTGAACACAGGCTCATAACGTTGATATGTTGTAATATTTTTGCCATAAATTGTGAACATTACCTTCTTATGATCCCACCTCATGAAGAAGTGGAGAGACAATTTTCAACTCCTGTCTGAAAGGTGATTTCACACAGGGACTGCGAAATCACCTTTTGGGATGCAAAAATACATTTTTGGGCAGGATTTGAAAAATGACAGCTGTTACATTCATGAGGTGCTGTAAAGAAATGGCTATGTTGTAAACTTTGGTTAAAAGTATTGAAAATTACCAAAGTTACGAGCCTGCATTTGCAAAATATAATGCAGCCTCATAAATTTGTTGCTTTACAATATTTTTACACCAAGTTTTCAACATCACCTTGTTATGACCCTGCCTCATGAAGAAGGTCAGAGAAAATGTTAAGCTCCTGGCCTAAAGGTGATTTCGCAGTTGGGACGCAAAAACATATTTTGGGCAGTAGTTGAAACATGACAGCTGTCACATTCATGAGGTGCTGTAAAGAAATGGCTATGTTGAAAATTTGGTATCCCATGTTCTGAGTAAAGCAAACTGAGCAACTCAAATATGAGCGACTCTATTTGCATGCTCGATGGAGTAGCGAGTATGCAGGTATAGCGATGGGAGGGAATAGCTAGTGTGGAGTGACGGAATATCTAGGGCAAATGGCAAAGGAGCTGTAGAGTGATGCTGGCCAAATAGAGGAATGAAGCCTGCTGCTGCCGAGCTGCCTGCCTGACGTGGGCCACGCCTAGAATGGGGATGGTTCTGCATTTGGGACTGCCTGTAGGCAATTATCATTTTTAACAGTTCTGGTTGTTATCAATTTTTTTTCCTGATGTGTCCTGTTGTTCCCCCAACAGATGGTGCCCCAGCCACGGTATCCCCCTACATACTGTGGCCCCCCCATGTATTCCCCTTTCCCCCAGTGTCTGCCCCCCGGAGGTGATTATATTAATTTGGGGGATGCAGGGGGCATAGCCCCCCCACATTAAATGTTGCTTCATCTTGTGACATTTTAGCACTGTATAGTGCCATTGATGTCTTGCCAAGTGCTGTGGTCAGCTATTAAGGTTTTGGTGAAATGTACTCACTGCTCTGCGAATCACCGTTGAATATTCGCTCTTATGACATAGAACCGAAAACTTGGGCTAAACTTATTGACTCTTACCAAACGTACGAGCCTGCATTTTCAAAATGCAACATAGCCTCATAACTTTGTTTTTTTTAACTATTTTTACAACAAATTTATAACATAGCCTTCTCATGACCCCGCCTCATGACCAAGAGCAGAGAAAATTTTCAACTTCTCCCCAATGGTGATTTCATGCAGGGACTGTGAAATCACCCTTCAGGACAGATTTGCTTAATGTTAGTGCAATTGTTCATGAGGTGGGATCCCAAAAAAGGCATGTTGAAAACATGGCCCAAAAATATGCAAAAATGCCCAAGTTATGCCACTAAGTTCAAAACAGAATTGAAATACATTGAACACAGGACACCCCAGTGTCACTGATATGTTTCTGTGGGGGTGCAGAAAGGGAGGGTTGGGTGGGCAGGAGGAAAAAAATGTAAATACATACGTATATATATATATATATATATATATATATATATATACTGTATATACACAGTATATATATATATATATATATATATATATATATATATACACACACATGCACACACACACACACACATAGGGCCAGATATTCAAGGGGTTGTACCTGGTGCAAATTGAGTTGCACCAGCACAACCCCAGAAATGCACCCCTGGGCAGTATTCAAAAGAGGAATTATGCAGCTCAATTCCCGATGCACCGGGGTGCAAAGATATTGTATGCAGCGCATCTCCAGGGGGCATGCCCATGCATATGCAGCACAACCCGGTATTCAGCCTGGTATGTGCACAACCCTGGGATGCACCACATACCAATGCCCAGAGTTGTGCCTGCAAAAAACAGTTCAAATGACGGCCACCCACAGGTGAGCTGCTGTACTGCAAGGCATAGCACAGCAGCCACCAGCCATGGGTGGCCACCCACCCACCCAGTACACTCTGCAGAATCACCTATATCTTCACCTGGTGGTCTAGTGGACCCCCTCCCTCCCTGTAGCCCCAATGGCCAAAAATAAACTATTTATATAGCCCTGGTAGTCTAATGATACCCCCCTCTGTCTCCGTAGTCCGATCACTGTACAATAACATTTTCATTATTCTCTAGTAGTCTAGTAGTCCCCCAACCCCTCCTGTAGCTCCAATTGCCAGACAAAAATGTCTAATAATTCCCTGGTAGTCTAGTGGTACCCCCTTCCTCTCTGTAGCCTGATCACTGTAAAATAACCATTGAAATATTCCCTGGTAGTCTAGTGGTACCCCCTTCCCTCCCCATAGCCCGATCACCATACAATAACATTTCCATTATTCCCTGGTAGTCTCGTGGTCCCCCCACCCTTCCTATAGTTGTGATCCCCATAAAATAATATTTAAAATTCCCCAGTAGTCTATTGGTAACTCCCACCCCACCCATATCCCTGCTCACCCATAAAAGCAATGTAAATATTTCCCTGGTGGTCCAGTGGCACTCCCTTCCCACACAGGACCCCATGCTCACCCAGCTCCCCTCTATCAACGGCGGGCAGCAGCAAACTCACCTGCATACCTCTGTGGCTTCCCACCGAATGACAGCTTACTGTATCAGCTGCAGCTTGCAGTGCATACTGTAATAGTCAGTCTCAAATATGTGAATGAAGTTTGTGACAATCATTTAAACTAAGGGTTAGAGGGGAGGGAAGTATAACAGCCCACCACCATGTTGTTGTACATTCAAAATTACAACAACACACCTTCTTAGTTAAGAATAATAACAAACATAAGACTCATGAACCTAGAATAAAAACAGCCCCTGGTAAGGATAGACCGGCCAAAAAACCCAAAACTCTGAATGATCCTATGGAATTAAAAATATTGTTGGTTAATGCAAGAAGCCTCATTAATAAAATGGATGAGTTAAAATATTCACTAGCATCAAAGAATATTGATATATGTGGGGTCACCGAGACCTGGTTCTCAGAAAATGACTGGTGTACAGACATACCAGGTTACACTAAATTATTAAAAAACGGCAAACATAAAAAAGGCAGAGGCATTGCACTATACATTACAGAAAAACTAAAGAGTCATCAAATATGTCTACAGGAAACTGATACTGAAATCCTATGGGCTAAACTACACTTGGGTAATAAAATCTTGACAATAGGTCTATGATATCACTCACTAAATCTAGAACTGGAAGAAAACAGAGTCTTTATAGATGAAATAGAAAACACGGAGGTTACCAATGACTATATCCTAATGGATGATTTTAATTTGCCTAATACAAATTGATCTACTCTTAAGGTTAAGGGACAGTTGGGAAAAAAGATTTCTGGAAGTATATCTTGAACATGACTTGGAACAACTAGTGACAGAGCCGACAAGAAACAGTAATACACTTGACCTTATATTAACTAATATTAAGGATGTAGCATCATTACCTTTCATATTACCACCACGTGACGACAGTGATCGCAGCATAGTACAGTTTAATCTAAAAATGTCTGCTAATAACAACAAAGGAATTACAAAAATTGTAGACTATCACAGGGCTGACTACTCAAGTATTAAAAATTACCTGGCTACTTGGAATTGGAAGGATGATTTAAAAAACCTTCAACTCGAACAATTGTGGGAAAAATTAAACTATAGAATCGAACATTTTATAGTTAATTGGGTTCCTGAACATGTTAAAATATAATAATAATAAACAAAGAATTCCACTGTGGTGGAATAATGAAATAAAATGCAGCATAAACAAAAAACGTGGAGCCTATTGTAAATATAATAAATCTTGTACTGCTACACAATGGAATGGATTCAAAATGCTGGCAAATAAAACTAAAAAACTTATTCAGTCAGCTAAACAGAAATTAGAAGCACAACTTGCTGGGAATTCAAAAAACAATAAAAAAGGGTTCTATAATTATATAGGATCTTTAAAAGGTAATCAAAATGGTGTAGGGCCTTTGAAATTAGATAACTTAATCATAAGCGATGAATCCGAGATGGCCAAAGAATTCAGTTCTTACTTCAAAAATGTGTTTAAACCCAATGAGGATATTGTAACAAATGAGTTAATTAATAGTGATACAACCATCCTGTTTACTGAACAAAATGTTGCTGGTGCTATTAGTCAAATCAAAGCAAACTCGTCCCCAGGACCAGACGGGATTATGCCAAAGTTCTTAAACTGGTCCACTGACTGCTCTATTTAACGCATCACTGAATGAAGGAATAACATTGCAAACATGGAGAATTGCCAATATTATGCCAATTTTTAAAGAAGGCAACAAACAATTGGTTAGCAATTACAGGTATACTAGCCTGACTTCAATTATTTGCAAGCTGATGGAAAGGCTCTTACAGCATAAGATAACTGAACACATTAATAGAAATGGCTATGTTGATATATCTCAGCATGGCTTCGTTTCCAACAGGTTTTGTCTGACAAGTCTCATTAATTTTTTCGAGCCAGTAAGTGAAGCCTTGGATAATAAAATGCCAGTTGATGTTATTTTTTTGGATTATGCTAAAGCATTTGATATAGTCTTACATAAAGTTTTAACTAATCAAAATAAAAATACGTACAAATATTATAACATGGATAGCCTCTTGGCTGCATGATAGACAGCAGAGAGTAGTGTTACGAGGGCATGAGTCTGACTGGGGAGCTGTTACTAGCGGACTGCTCAGGGCTTTGTGCTAGGTCCATTATTATTCAACATACTTGTTTCTATTATGCAGACAACAGGAAATGTCTGGATAAATAACTATGCAGGTGATTGTAAAGTTGGGTGTATTGTGAATGATGCACAGTCTGTGGCTAATTTACAAGATAATCTGAATAAACTTTGTAATTGGGCAAAGGACTACAAAATGACATTCAATGAGACAGAGTGTAAGGTAATGCACATAGGCAAGAACAATATCAAGGCAAGCTACACAATGAATATACAACTAGAAGCTACATCAGAGGAAAAGGATCTAGGTGTCATAATATCTAATGAAGTAAAATTTGATAAGCATAGCAAAAAACATATTTTAAGCATAGTGGTGATTACAAGGCTGGTGATGCTATCTCCAAAAAGGTAAGTAATTTATAGTTTGTGGAGAGCACTCACCTCTACTAGCAGCAGAGTAGAAAGGATTACACACACACACACACACACACACACACACACACACACACATACACACAAGAATTAGTGCTTCAGTTCCATATTCTTTACTCTCGAACCACAGGCAGTGCAACAGACAGGACAGCTTACATTTCACCCGACCATTCAGGCTTCTTCAAAGCTAGTGAATTACATTTCAGGCTGATAATATATACTACCACCAGTGTTACCACATAACAGTTATGCCAATTAAATCATTCAGATCATTAGCTCTTCACCAATCATAGTGCTTTCATTGAACACATACCAACACATAAATCAAAGTGGTGGGAGTTGAACATGATACAAAAAACAAGTTCATTTAAATACATTCTTAAGTATTCATAAGTATTCATGTTCTGTTCCCATTATTCATAATCCCTCCTCGTAATCTGAAGGACCTTAAAAGAAAGGAGACATATCATATAAAGAGATTAATTTATGTATATGTATAGCTTATTTAACAACCTACATTATCAGAACTTTTTTAATTTTTCTCTCTATTTATTCTCAATATTTTTTCTACTTTCTGCAAAATGTTATAAAAAACATAAAGAAACATGCCATAATATAATTATGCTGGACTGAAAGATCTTCTCAGGACTGGGAAAAGGGAAGGGGGGAGGGTTTGTTTTTTTGGAAGCTGTTATCTCTATTTAGAAAATTATTTCATTTTCTTGATTAGAAATTATTTTAATTCAAATTTCTCATTTATACCAGGAGGTTTCATGGCTCCCATCTTATCTATCCATTTCTGTTCTTTTCTTTAAGGACAGCTTCCACATCACCACCCCTAAAATTAGTTTTAACATGTTCCAGGCCACAGGCTTTGATTTTGTGAATACCATTGTGTTTATTATTTTTAACATGGAGAGCCATAACATACTCTGTATCACCATTTCTAATAGCCAGAATGTGTTCATTCATTCTGAATCTAAATTGCCTTTTGGTCCTCCCAATGTAAAATGTGCCACAAGTGCAGGTCAGTTTGTAAATAACTCTCTTAACTTTATAGGTGATGAGGTCCTGAATTTTCTCTTCTCTACCTGTCCTGGGGTTAAAATAAACTGTCTGTTTGCTGTGTGTGTTACAAAAGCCACATGGCCCAGACCCCTTTCTCTTGTCTGTTTGTCTCCTGCTTTTCTTGGTCTGATAGCTACAGACAAGTGAATCCCTCAAATTTCTACTCCTCCAATAGGAAATTGTCAAAGGTTTTTCAAACAAATCACATGATGGTTCTAAACCTTTTAAAATGTCAAGGTTTTTCTTGACCATCTCAATTAGTTCTTTGTCCCCCCACCACCAAATGTAATAAATGTAAATTGTCCCCTGGATCACATGGTGTTTCTTTTGTCTGTAACAAATTGTCCTTGGACACTGATCCACTTGCTCTTTAGCCCTTTTTATATCACTATCCATATATTGTCTTTCATTAAGTCTCTCCATCAGTTCTAGTGCCCTAGATTGATATGCTATTTCAGAGCTACAATTCCTCTTTGTCCTACAGAACTGGCCCTTTGGGAGGTTTTTGATAATATGCTTTGAGTGGCAGCTCATAGCCAGCAACAGACTGTTCCTGTCAGTGGGTTTTTTTAAGTCTGTTGTTAGTGTGCAATCACTTTGTTTTTTTATTATGAGATCCAAAACATGGATTTCATACTTGTCAGCACACATCTCGAACCTCAGATTATAGTTCGAGTTTTCAAGGTACAACACAAAATCTTGCAAGTCAGACAGGCTGCCCCTCCAAATCACAATAATATAATCTATAAAATGCTTATAAAAGTCCACTTTTTCAAAATATGGGTTACTGTCTGGATCAAATATGACCTCCTCCTCCCATCTTGCTAAGTACAAATTAGCCAGACTAGGGGCTAAAGTAGCCCCCATTGCTGTACCTTTGATTTGTTTATAGATCTGTTCCTGAAACATGACTATATTATTTTTCAGAACAATTTCTTTCCTATTGGCCAGCATGTTTATCCATGCCTGTTGTAATGATGTAAGTGTTATCAAACTCTCCTCTACTGCTGTAATTCCATCCTGGTGTGGTATATTAGTATAAAGGGCATCTATATCTTACGGCACCAGTCACCAGTCCTGTTCAATTTGTATTTCCTTCAATAGCAAGAGAACACTGGTAGTGTCCCATAAGTAACTTCTTGACAATGGTACCAAAGGTCTCAGAAAACTATCCACAAATTTTGATATGGGCTCTGTGAGACATCCTGTGCTAGAAACTGTTAGGCGTCCTGGTGGTGGAGTGAGATTTTTATGAATTTTGGGCAAAGTGTACAATGCTGGTTTGACTGGATGTTGGACAGTAAGATAGAGCAGTTCATCAGTATTAATCAGACCTTCGTGGTACAAATGAAGAAGGAAAAGCTCTATGTCCTTCTTCATTATATTTGTGGGGTCAAAGGTCAAATGCTGATAAAATGTAGTGTCTCCCAATTGCCTTTCTATTTCATCTACATATTTGATAGTGTCCTGTATGACAATACTACCTCCTTTTCAGCAGGTTTTATCACTATGTCCTCATTTTCTGCGAGGGATTTGATTACTTCTCTTTGTTATGAAGTAATGTTGCAAAACGGGAGCTTCGGTTGTTGTTTAAAAATATTTTCCAAGTCTCTAGTGCAACACTCAAAAAAATTAGGAAATACCTGGGTGTAAGGGGGGAGCAGAAGGCAGATGGAGGTTTAAATTCTCTGTTGGCAATATTTGAATTCACACCTACAGCATTTTCTCTCTCCTGTGTATTGCTAGAAAAGAACATTTTCAAATTGAGCTTCCTAGTAAATTTATGCAAATCCACAAAAGCATCAAATTCAGTTAGAGAAAATGTAGGGACAAATGACAAACTTTTACTTAGGACATATAGTTCAGTCTCTGTGAGTTCAACATTAGACAAATTGATAACTGTCAATAACGGTTGGTCCATTGTTGGCCTCTTGTTCTGCCTCCTGCCCTTCTTCTTGCTCTGCCATGTATTCCCTTTCCTCTTCCCTGCCCGACATCTGTCTCGCAGCTGAAATTTGGTCACCCGTGAGCTTCTCCTGGGTGTTGGCTGCCCAGGAGGCCCCACTCCTAAAAATGGACTTGATTGAGATTCACTTTCTATCTCAGAGGCACTTTCCCCAGTACTGCAGTCAGTAGACACATATGCAGTCTGTTTTAAAATAGACCAAAGTCCCATCGTTAAAGAACTTGCCGTGTTCTTATTCACACTATCCCCTGTTCCTGGTGCATCAGCTGCTTTAGAGCCTGTATGAGGATCACTATCTTGTTGAATCTCACCTTTGTTCCCCTTCTTTTTCCAGGAAAATACTTGTCCCCTAATATAGTCATTTGTATCACGTAAGAACTTTCTCTGTTTTTGGTTTTTAATTTTTATATCATAGTTCTTAAGGTACTCACTGAATTTTTGCTAGCATTGTGGGAAATCAGGGTGAGTTTTGAAAGTCGCCACCACTCGTTCTTGTTGTTCAATTGCCTCTTTCAATTCATCAATCAGTTCATCACCATCTTCAATAACCAGCTTGATGAGCACCTGTGAGGCATTGTGCATTACAAGTTCCCACTTTTTAACAAGATTCAGTCTGGTTTCACCTGATGTGGGCCATTGTAAAATACGTAGTCCTCTCGGAGCTCTTTGCACCCGAAGGTAGGCATTCATTGCCTGTTTTTGCCAAAACAGTCTACGGTTTCAGGTCGCTAATTTTTCCAGTGTGTAAAAGGCATTTCTTATAGTGTTTTCTCCAGTCCCTGTGTTCTCTTCACCACTCTGGTTATTCACAAGGTCCAGTGCAGCTTGCAGTATAGGATTGTCTCCCAGCTCCTCGGAAAATAAGGTGGAAAAAAGATTCACTCCTTCCGAGTTCACTCGGTCATTGCATATATCATTTAACTGCTCCATGTTTGTAGATTTTTCTTGAGAATATCTATATATTGCTCTGTAGGTTTTTAGGTCCAAACCTGTGCTTCACGGAAAATGTAATCTGTATTTTAAGCATAGTGGTGGTGATCACAAGGGCTGGTGGTGCTATCTCCAAAAAGGTAGGTAATTTATAGTTCATGGAGTGCACTCACCCCTACTAGCAGTAGAGTAGAAAGGATTACACACACACAAGAATTAGTGCTTCAGTTCCATATTCTTTACTCTCGAACCACAGGCAGTGCAACAGACAGGACAGCTTACGTTTCACCCGACCATTTGGGCTTCTTCAGAGCTTGTGAATTACATTTCAGCTGATAAAATATACTCTCACCAGTGTTACCACTTAACAGTTACACCAATTAAATCATTCAGATCATTAACTCTTCACCAATCATAGTGATTTCATTGAACACATACCAAAACATAAATCAAAGTGGTGGGAGTCGATCATGATATAAAAAACAAGTTAATTTAAATACATTCTTAAGTATTCATAAGTATTCATGTTCTGTTCCCATTATTCATAATCCCTCCTCATAATCCGAAGGACCTTAAAAGAAAGGAGACATATCATATAGAGAGATTAATTTGTGTATATGTATAGCTTATTTAACAACCTACATTATCAGAACTTTTTTAATTTTTCTCTCTGTTTATTCTCAATATTTTTTCTACTTTCTGCAAAATGTTATAAAAAACAAAAAGAAACATGCCATAATATAATTGTGTTAAAAGTAATAAGCACAATGATATTCACAAAAATCAAAGCCTGTAGCCTGGAACATGTTAAAACTAAAGTTAGGGGTGGTGACGTGGAAGCTGTCCTTAAAGAAAAAGAACAGAAATGGATATATAAGATGGGAGCTATGAAACCCCCTGGTATAAATGATCCAGAAACAAATGATTTGATACCTTTTATTGGACCAACATGGATGTTACAGAAAAGAACAAAGTGCTCTAGCTTTCGAACCTACCCGGTCCTTCTTCAGAAGCTTTATGGCAGTTATTTTGAAAATCCCATGCTAATAACACCAGATAATGTGGAAAAAACAGAAATAATTCTCATTGGTTTAACATATACATTTAAAACATAACAGAAGATTACGTCAGAAAAGCTAATTAGCACCAGTCTGCTTTTAAACTGAGGAGCCTCAGAAGGGCAAAGGTTATCAAGAATTCTCAACAACCAGAGAAGTTCTTCTCACATAAATTTTAAAATGTCTCAGTATGCTACGAAAGCATTCTAGTGATAAAAAAAAAAAACCTTGGGCTAGCATTCTCTCTAATACATGCAAGATGAGGTTACAACTTACATTCCATGTGTCCTGGTGTATTAAAGAACAGATAATGAGAGACAAAATCCCAAAATTAGGTATAACTGCAAGTTGAAAAAGAGTCCCAAAGTAAACATACATATATATATACATGATGCATGATAGTATCACTTGTAAGTGTAAGTGCCAATTAAAAATACTTGTCAAAGACCCCCAAGAAAATGAGACCATGAGCCTGATAAGTGCAGATTTCAACACAGAGTCAGTGTATAACAAAAATTCACAGAATCAGTCTAAGGAATCTAGATGAAAACTTCCAAGGATGAAATCCTCCAGGTCCCCTCCTTTTTTCCCCCCTTTTCTCTCCCTGTCTCTTTCCTTGGGAAAGATACTGTAACTAGTAGGAATGAGATATACTGTATGTGCAAGAGTCATAATACAGCATCATTCACACCAATATTAATCGTTACCCAAAGGAATTACACCTTTTATGAACCCCCAAGTAAATGAGATATGCATCTTAATATGAGCAGATTTAAAAATGTGACAGTGTGTAATCCAACCACTGACAACTAGTAGAAGGAAGTAAATGTACACTATATGTGAAAACTCAGTGTCCTAGCCACACAACAATTGTCCTATGCCACGCTCCCACCACACAGACGTGTGTACATACACCACACCACACACACATACACACACACACACCCTGCACACCCCACACAACCACAACACACAACAAATATAACAAACACAAACCACACATACCACACCACACCGCGCACACACAAACAAAACACAGACACACACACACACACCATACCCACAACACATAAAAACACAACACATGCAAAACACACACGAACACACACATACATACATACATCAATACACACACACACACTCACCACAGTGTTAAGGTGAGAAGTCAACATGTAGATAACCATAAACTTACAAAATCAAAGGCCCATTGAAGAACTAAAGTATTTATGTCCATCTTTTAAAGTAAAGGTCTGTGTAAGTTTAAGTGGAATAATGTGTCATATAACCAACATCAGTGTTCAATCCATCTGCCACCATATTGAGAAGTAAAATAAGTCTAATTTCAGAAGCCCGTCTCTGTTGTGTACTGTTGAAATGTTCTTTTAAGACCATCACAGACATATCTGAGATTGAATGGCCATCCTGGGAGAAGTGCTGGGCTACTGGTTTCTCAGTCTTCTTGTGATTAATAGAATGTCTGTGTGAATTCATTCTAGTGCGGAGTTGTTGGCTTGTCTCCCCCACATAACCTGTGCGAGGACATTTCTTACATTGGATAAAATAGACCACATTACTTGATGTATATGTATAATTCCCCTGTATCCTGAATAGTCTGTTTTGTGATGTAACCACACAGTCTGAAGTGAAAATGAGGTTACATGTCTTACATGTGCGTTGATGACAGGGTTGTGTACCATATGATGTCATGGTATTCTGTTCCAGTTCAAGTTGACTCCTAATAATCAGGTTGGCTAAATTAGGTGGTTGTTTAAAAGATAGTAGTGGTAGTTCTTGAAAAGTACAATTAAGGGTTTTGTCCTCACTAATTATTGGATGGAGATCCTTAATAATCTTACGTAGAAGTTCAAGGTAAGGATGGTATGTGACTACTAAGGGTATTCTGTTGGTAGTCATCCGTTCCTTATATTGCAGTAGTTGTTCTCTTGGGACCTGTGTTGCATGATCCACTGCTCTGTCAATTTCTCTGGATGAGTGTCCCTGCTCAATAAAGGTGTTTTTCAACATCGCCAGATGTGTGTCTCTGTCTTCCTCATTTGAACAGAGGCGGTGATACCGAAGTGCTTGACTATATATGACAGATTTCTTTGTGTGGCTCAGGTGATTACTTTTCTTGTATAAGTATCTCTGTCTGTCTGTTGGTTTCTTGTAAACACAGGTATGTAGGGTGGTTCCATCCTTAATAGTGACAGTGGTAT
The DNA here is from genome assembly GCA_016271365.2 of Neoceratodus forsteri. NCBI lineage: Eukaryota > Metazoa > Chordata > Ceratodontiformes > Ceratodontidae > Neoceratodus > Neoceratodus forsteri. Next base: position 1,392,991,180 of record CM028129.1, on the reverse strand, counting down.
CCAGAAAATGTACACTGGTGGCAGAATATTCAAGGGAAAGCTTTATAGTTGGGTGGAGGTTATTAAGTTCCCGATGAAAATCTTTGAGTGTGTCAGTGCCCTCTGTCCAAATTATAAACAAATCATCAATGTAATGAAAATAAGCGAGTGGTTTACGTGTACAGTGCCTTAGAAAATCCTCCTCCAAATTCACCATAAAAAGATTACCCTACTGTGGAGCCATCCTGGTTCCCATTGCTGTTCCCATAGTTTGAACATAATGTTTACCATTGAAGCTGAAGTTGTTATGTGTCAGAATAAATTCAGTGAGTTTACCTACAACTCCAGGGTCAATGTTGGGGTCCAATTCTTTGTCATGCAGGTATTTGAGGCAGGCTGAAATGTCATCTGTGTGTGGAATATTACTGTAGAGGGAGGTTACATCCATTGTGGCTAAAAGGGTATTAGGTGGTAAGTCCTTAAAACCAGAAAGTTTATGCAGGAAGTGAGTAGTGTCCTTGATGTAACTATCCCTTTGTATAACTAGCGGTTTGAAAATAGCTTCTACAAATCCTGATATCCCCTCTGTCGGGGTACCATTACCAGAGACTATGGGTCTACCAGGATTACCAGGCTTATGTATTTTAGGAAGCATGTAGAATGTCCCTGGCTTAGGTTCACTGGGGATGAGGGCCATTAGTTTGTCTTGGACATGGTTTGGAAATGTTTCGATTAACTCTTGTAGTTCTCTTTTCTATTCTGTAGTTGGGTCACTTCCCAGTACTTTGTAGTAAGTAAGGTCACTTAGCTGCCTGTTGGCTTCCTTAATGTAATCTTCCCGATTCAATATCACCACTGCAGAGTCTTTATCAGCTTTTTTTATGACAATGTTATGGTTCGATTTCAATGTTTGTATAGCTCTCTGTTCCAATGGAGAGAGGTTGTAACGGGCCTGTTTCTGCCTATTAAGACTCTCACCAGTAACTCTCTGGTGAAAGCAATGAATGTATTTGTCCAGTTTTTTGTTAAGGCCACTTGATGGTGTAAACTCATATGGTTTCTTTTTATTATCCATAGTATTTTTACTGTTTATGATTTCTTCACTGTCTGTGATTTCTTCTCTGCCATGAAAAAATTCACTGAGTCTCAATCTGCGGAAGTATTCCTCCATTTCACCACAAAACTGTATTCTGTCCAGTGGTTTAGTTGGGCAGAAATTGAGGCCCTTAGAAAGTACATTTAATTCCCCAGAGTAGTCAGTGTGTGGGTGGGCAAATTAACAACGGAAAGGTGCCCATCTGTGTGGCTTAGCTGTTCAGTCATTCTGTTCTGTTCTTCATGGTTGTTAGGAAGTATGGTAAGTTGAAGGGCATCTAACTTCATGTTTTTTAATGAGCATGGCTTTTCTTAAGGTTCTTTGGTAGTTCATGTCTATCTCATGCAAGATGTCTGGAATTTGAATTAAAACCATTTCTAATCAAGAAAAGGAAATCATTTTCTAAACAGAGATAACAGCTTCCAAAAAAACAAAGCCTCCCCCCCCCCCTTTCACTTTTCCCTATCCTGAGAATATCTTTTAGTTCAGCATAATTATATTATGGAATGTTTCTTTATGTTTTTTATAACATTTTGCAGAAAGTAGAAAAAATATTGAGAATAAACAGAGAGAAAAATTAAAAAAAGTTCTGATAATGTAGGTTGTTAAATAAGCTATACATGTACACAAATTAATCTCTCTCTATATGATATGTCTCCTTTCTTTTAAGGTCCTTCGGATAATAAGGAGGGATTATGAATAATGGAAACAGAACATGAATACTTATGAATACTTAAGAATGTATTTAAATGAACTTGTTTTTTGTATCATGATTGACTCACACCACTTTGATTTATGTTTTGGTATGTGTTCAATGAAATCACTATGATTGGTGAAGAGTTAATGATTTGAATGATTTAATTGGCATAACTTTTAAGTGATAACACTGGTGGGAGCATATATTATCAGCTTGAAATGTAATTCACTAGCTCTGAAGAAGCCCGAATGGTTGGGTGAAACGTAAGCTGTCCTTTCTGTTGCACTGCCTGTGGTTCGAGAGTAAAGAATATGGAACTGAAGCATTAATTCTTGTGTGTGTGTGTGTGTTATCCTTTCTACTCTGCTGCTAGTAGGGGTCATTCTCCCTCTCTACTCTAGCCTTGTCCAACCCCACTAGGAATACTGTTCTCCTTTTTGTGCTCCCACCTCCATAGGGGGTTATCCGTGGTTGAAAACATTCAGCGTAAAGCCACAAGAAGAATTAATAATATGGTAGATAAAAACTATGAAGACAGACTTAAAACATTGAGATTATTTTCCTTGTAATATAGATCCTTAAAAGGAGATCTAATTTATATCTATAATGCTTTTCAAAAAGATTTATTGTTAGACACCATTTGTCTTGAAAAACAATTAATTAAGAATAACACAGGGTCACATAACTTCAAGTTAAAAAGCTCTGTCTGCAGAACTACAAGGCGACAAAGGTTTTTCACACAGAGAGTACTCTCTATATGGAACTCTTTACTTAGCAGTATTGTAACGAGTGAATATGTGGAACAGTTTAAAAAAAGTTGGATCATTATATGGGTGAAAGAAAAATATTCTTTCCACCGTTAGATTTAATGGTGGCGAGTTCATCATGGGCTTCAGCCTTTTGAACTTGTACTCAACTATGAAACTATGAAATTATATTAAAAAAATAGAACTTACCAGGTAGAGAGGAGCACAGTTGGGGAGCCGGATGGCCAGAGCAAGGCCCTCCTCCCACATTCCCGGGTTACAAGATAAGGAGGTGCTAACATATTCTTCCTTCTGGGGATATAGTTTGTCATTTTAGCTCCAGTACAATGCCCAGCAAGGGCAAAATCACCTCCATGAAGGCAGCAGTGACCACAGCTCTGGAGGCACAATCAAAAGTGATGTACAAGAAGAACAGACATGAATGAGTGGAAACATGCTAAGAGGGGACCAGCACTCCTAAAGGGACCCAAGCAATGGAGAAGCGTTAGCAGCAAGCGAAGAAGCCAGCAGTACCTCTGGCGAAGGTACCCTCAAAGGTAAAATCAAGACGGGGATTTCAGAGTTGTCTGGTCATGAGTTCAAAAGCATGGGTATATAGGTTTTCAGAAGAGTGCCTCATGGTGTGCCTTCTCTGACCAAGTCTAAAAAGGTGCCCAGGAAATCGGTGCCTTCAGCCAAGGATTCAAATATGGAAGAGGTGGGAGCACCCTTCCCCCTTTGCCTAAGCCTGCACCAGTAGACCCAGCCCCACTAGGCCCTTCCCTTAAGCAGCCTGGTGCTACAAAGCCATCCACCATGAATGAGAAGCTGGACAAGTTCATAGGCATAATGATCAGGTTTGCCACTTTGGTCCAGAACTAGCTGCAAAGGGGGGGGACTGGCCAAGTGGCTGCAGAGGCCCTCCCAGGCCACTACATAAGCATGGTAAAACCACTGGGTTCCCATGTGATGGATAAGGTCTGGCAGCTGACCAGAACTAAGAGTATGTGCACATGTTTTCCTTGCTTAACTGCTCAGGTGAACAGGAGGACAGCAAGGACAAAAAAGAGATGACCAAGAGAAAAAGAAGGTGAAGGCTGAATTCACTTTCAACAATTGGTTGGCAGGGATCATAGTTTTTGCCAGCACAATAGGTAAAATGGCCTCCAAAAAAGATGTCAACCTGTTAAATTACTTAACAGGATCCCGTTGGCTCACTGGCACAAGAGGGGTATGGCTTGGCTAGAAAACAACAGGGAATTCAGACACTGGATGCAGTAAAACGTGTCATTAGATTGGAACATCCTGGACAAGCCCCTGCTAGTGGAAGTTATGTATGGTGGGGGATTCAACCTTACAGACAGAGGATTACCCATCAAGACATCCCAGTGACAGTGATCTGACACTGCTAGGCCCTCCTCATAGATTTTTTACAGTGTCAATAAGTGGAGTTGCACAAAAAGTCACTGCAGGTTTCAGCACAAATGTGTTGCCTGTGCACAGTACCATCTCCTCATACAGTGCACACACACCCCAAGCACCAGAAAGGAGGCAACCACCCCTTTTATTAGAAGTTTAGCAAGCCTTAGGGACACAAGCCTGCCCACCCCATTAAGGGTTGACAGGCTTAGGCCATTGCTGAATTGATACCCAGACTGCCAGGTGGCCCACCTTTTAGTGGAGGGTTTATCAGTGGGCATCAGATTCCCATATACCAGACCACGCTAGAAGTATGAGGCTGCAAACCTGAAGTACAGTAGAGACAGATTGCAGATGGTGCAGGAGAAATTAGAAAAGGAGATATGGCTGGGGAGTGTTAGTGGCCCTTAGCCCTCCCCACCCCTGCCGAATCTCAAGGTGTTACCAATTGGTTTGGTTCCCAAGAAAACCCTGGGCAAATTCTGCATGTTCAACCACTTGTCATACCAGGAAGGGGACTCAGTCAAAGATAGCATTGACCCACGCATCATGGCAGTTTAGTTTGTGTTGTTTGACAGAGTGGTTGAGGTGGTATGCACAGCCAGAGTGTGGGCACTGATAGCCAAGGCAAACACAGAGCTGGCATTCTGACTACTGCCTGTTCATCCTGATAATGGGAACTTGCTTGGGATGAAATTTGAAGGCCAATACTTTGTGGACATCTGCATGCCCATGGGGTGTTTGGTAGCCTGCACTGTGTTTGAAGATCATTCACTGCCTGGATTACTTCTTGTTCATGGGCTAGGGCAATCTCTAGCCTGAAGGCAAACACTCACCACATTTGTTGAGCTGTGCAGTCTTTTTGGTGTACCCCTGGCCTGCAGGAAAGCTGAAACACTGAGTTCGGTGATGACATGATTCCTAGCCATAGAGATCAATACAGTGAAGTAAGAATGTTGCTTGCCTTGCAATAAGATTGACTCCCTGAGGGGTCCTTTGAGCAAGGCTATAGTGGCAAAAAAGGTAACCCTATGGGAGCTACAGCAGATAGTGATTCACCTCAACTTCACCTGCCGGGTCATCCCTATAGGAAGGACCTTCTTGCAGTAGGTGGTGAGGCTAGGGTTAGGAGCCCAGAAGCCTCATCACTGGATTTGAGTGACAAAGAGTTTCTGTGAGGACTTGCATGTATGGCAGACATTAATCACCCATTTTAATGCTGCATCAATGTGGCCAGAGACAGTTGACAGCCAGGAGCGGGAACTGTTCTCGGATGCATCAGGAGGCCTACGTTTTGGGGCATACTTTCACGGTAAATGGTTTGATGTGGAATGGCCCACCACATGGGCAGCCACCAGGATCCACAAACAGATACTACTGGAATTCTTCTCGACTGTAGTGGCACTGTGTGTATGGGGCTCTAGACTGAGGGACAAGAAGGTCATCTTTTTGTCTGACAACATGGGGATGGTATACACCATAAATGGGCAAGTAGGGACTAAGGGGCCATTGGGTGATCTCATGAGGATATTTATTCTGAAATGCATGTTAGTGAATGTCCATTTTAAAGCTGTACATGTACTCAGCATTAAGAATGGTATTGCTGATGCTTTATCTCATTCACAGTGGCTGAAGCTCAGGGAGCTGGCTCCAGTGGCAGAACAGATACCATGACCAATCCCACCATTTCTGTGGAAGATGGTGACCTTAAGACCTGAGAGTGTATAAGTCACACTATTGCTCCCCAGACCGGAGCTGCATGCCAGCACAGCTGGAGCATTACCATGCAGTCTGAGTGGAGGTGGGATGGCCAAACAGCTGGCCCATTCTGGTTGACCGACTGTGCAGCTACATAATGGAAGCCAAGCAATGGGGTCTGATGCCATATGTTGTGGGGCAACATCTGGCAGGCTTGTCATGGTTTTCCTGGCTCTGGAGTTTCATGAACATGATTTGCTCCTTCAAGGTCAGGAAGATCCTCAAAGGGCGGGGTAACAGCCATACCAAATGGTCAGATACCCGGCACCCAACTATCCTGGAAATCCTCAAACAGGTGTGAGCAGTCCTCTCAAAAGTTTGCTGGTCTGCATGTGAGGCTATGTTACTCAACACTGCATTTACAATGGTATTCTGTGTGGTGTTTCATGCCTCTGAATTATTGCAAGCCATGCAAACTGGGGGTCACGGTAGTCCTGGTTGATGTGGATGTCACAGGGACCCTGAAGGGGGTCTTTGTCCGGCTGTGCCACAGCAAAACTGACCAGAAGGGTATTGGCTGCTGGTGTACAGTGAAAGCCATGGTAGGGTCAGCAGGGGACATAAAATCCTTGGAGGCCACTTATGTAGCTCTTCACCTAGTGGAGGGTAAGGTATTCTTAAAGAATGCATATGGCAAGCCCATGACAGCCTAACAATACAGACACATTTGGGGATCGGCAGTCCAGCAGATCAGCATAAATGTAAATGAGTACAACACCCATTCCTTTAGGATTGGCCCTGGGGGAGAACTTATCAATTCTTGGCAGAAGGGACAGGTTCAGTGGATGGACAAGAGAGGCATGTGCCAGAAGGAACTACTCCCTAGGCTGGTGGTGGAGGCCCAACATGGGTGTTCACCAGACAGCCTCTTGTTTCACCTAGGTGGGAATGAGCTTGGACACTGAAAAAACATGGATCTGCTCCTGAGAATGAAGGAGGACTTGCAGTCCATCAAAGAACGATGGCCAAAGACTAAGATCATTTGGTCCTACATTATTCAGCAGCTTCACTGGTGACGTGCAATTGACTTTAAAGCTATGGACAAAGCATGCATACACATCAACAGAGAAATGAGGCCATTTATGGAGTCCATTGGGGGAACTATGGTTCAGCATTGGGACATTATCAACTCCAGCCAGGGACTTTTTGCCAAGGATGGTGTGCATCTAGATGATAATGGATGGGACTTCTTGTTGGACTCTTTCTGTCAAGTCTTGGAGCAACATTTGGAGTGAGCTGACTGGGGCCCAAGCTGCATCTGTCCTGTGGCAGCTTGGGAGTCTTGTAGACTGATGGTATGGGGGAAAAGAGAGAATGAGTCAAATTCTATTGAAGGGCTCATCTTCCCTGGTCAGCATGAGGGTTGTGGGACTGCAAGACCTGGACTCTGGTTGGGGGGGTCACAGTCCAACCTCACTGGACTTGCCTGTTGTTGCAGTGACAACAGACAGGGCAGTCTCTTGCCACTGGACCACATTTCCTCCCCACTCTTAGGTCTTAGGTTCTAACTCAGAAGTTACATCATTCCCTTAACCTGTACAATGGGTTTGGCCCTGTACTGGAAGGGATGCATGGACCCGAGGTGACTGGCAAGATCTCTCAGCTGCACATGCCACTCCAGTAGTGTAAAATACATTTTAATAAACATATTGCTGCATCCATTTCTCCATGACCTGTGTGTGTATTCTCCAGCAGAAGGGATATGGGGTCTACTAAGACAATACAAAGCCTACAAAAAGCTTTGTTGTAGATATCCCATTGTCTCTGTCCCCTCCCCTGCAACCTGTGGACAGGCAGGAAGGGATCCACCCTCAGAGGTGGGGGATTACCCTGGAACCCCCTGGGGAGGAACCACTGGGGCCACCCACAGAGTGTGGATCACCTGAAGGGGTGGAGAGTGAGAGGATAAGAAGTAATGTGGCCAGCAGCTCAACCCACTTCAGCACCTCAGATCACCTACTCAACCCACCATCATGAAAGCAAGGTTAGGGTTGGCCAGGGTAGAACAGGGAACACGTTGACCCAATGGGGTTGACCACATTAGGGGTCAGGGAGTAAGTTTTCCCAGTTTTCTTTCCGAGGGTTTTTTCCAGGTTTTTCACCTCCCCTAAAGGGATAAATGAGATAAGTTAGTATAAGTAATCAACTGTTGCAATCATGTAACATGGCAGTTTGGGAGTCTGGCAAATCGATGATGGGGGGGGAAGGGGGCTGAGTTGAATTCTTCTGAAAGGCTCATCTTCCCTGGTTGGCATGAGGCCTGTGGGACTGCAAGATCTGGACACTGATTGGGGGGTCACAGTCCTGTGTTATTGGGCTGGCATGCAAGTGTGGCAACATCAGATAGGGTGGCTGCTTGCCACTCGGCCTAATGATCTCTGCACTGTTGGGGCTTAGGTACCGACTCAGGAGGTCCATCATTCCCTTGACCCACATAAGGGGCTTGGCCCTTCACTGGAAAGGGTGTGGGGGCCCAAGGTGGCTGATGAGATCTCACAGCTGCACATGCCATTCCAGTACTGTAAAATACATTTAATAAAGATATGGCTAAGGCCATTTCTCTAACACATGTGTGTGTGTGTATTCTACAGGGGATGGTGTATGGGGACTGCTAAGACAACAGAACAATTGACACAGGTCACAGGAAGGTAATAGGGAAATGGTTGTTTTTATAATGGCACTGGGCGTGTATGCAGTTAAGCATAATGCTATAACTTCTGACCTCCCTAGTTTGTATCATCAGACATTAGGAATCAAATATTTTGCTTGGCCATACAGGCTTCTCTTGAACAATGCTTAGCATGGTGCATGGGAAAATCATGGCCTGAAAGAGGCTGGTCTGGTGGCATGTCAAAAACTGGAAAAGATTTGCACTCAGTGAATAGGTCAGTGCTGCTGTTCAAAGGCACTATAATGTGAAAATGCAAGAAACAGCACACAGAAGCAGTGTTTTTTGGGACAGTTAGCTCCTACAACACCAGTTAGCATGTTAAGAGACTCTCAAAAGTTTTATCCTCTTAAGAGGGTAGAATTACTTGCTTTGAGGTAAAGGTTGGGTTTCCCACTGACGGATGGGTCCCACATGGATTGTGAAGAGGGTATGAGTTTATGTTCACAGTAATATCTTCTGTGCTCTATTTCACTACTACCAGCAAGATCTTTACAACAGAGCAGATGTGCAAAGTTTTCTCTGGCCTGTTGCTTGCATGCTTCCATCTTGTGCACTCACCTGGGTATGACTCAGTTATGTTGAGGATATTTAGCGTTGTCCAAAAAAACTCTCCATTGGATGGGTACAGGTAATCATGACTTCTGTTTCATTTTGCCACTGGGGTCTGTATGAATCTAAGTCTGCATCAATATATTATAGGAAAATAATTTCTAGTTATTGAATATTTACAGAGATCTTACCCAGTAAACAATGCAAGTTATTTTAAGATGTACAGATGCTATTTGTACAAGGCTCAAAAAAATGCATTTTCCTGTTACAAAAATATATTTTTTTCTATAGGACATCCCAGTCTGAATTTAATGCAGTTATAGTGAAGATTTCAGGAACCTAGTCATTTGAGGTTCTCTGGCCAGCATGCCACATGGCCTGCTTTCATGTGGGCTCTGCTACAGTACCTTGTCCCTTGCAGTTTATCCTCCAGACCATGGTAAGGCATTTAAAATTGCATCCCATCAGCAAAACACTACTAGATAAACTGCTGCAACACAACACACTAAAAATAAGAGATTGAAATAAAAAGAACTTCTTAATGAAAATAACTTTCTTTCCTAGATTACTGCAAAACGGTAAGCAGCCACATCTGCACTCCTAGCAACACATGTCACAGAGGGTATGCCAAAACCTGTACCCAGTGTGGATGAATTGATAAACTCCCCATTCTATGTAAGTGACACAAGGTCAACAAAATCAGACATGGGCAGCACTCATGTGAGTTTCCTTTAAGAAGGTGCAGTCTACAAGTTGAGAAGGCAACCTAAAAATATTCTCAATACGAAAGTGTCAAAGCTCCTCCGTTCTGACACTGAGTGCTATTTTCAATATTTTTCCTCATTCTATGGCCAGTTTTAAACGCATTTGAAAATGTGGTCAACGCTATGCATCATCTCTCAGATCCCACCCAAAATTCACTGTACTGATTTTTTTAACTTGGAAAAATTAGTTAGTTGTGCTCCAAATTCTAAATATGAAGGAAGAGGGATTCTGGCGCTAAATAGTGCTGATGCCAGAGGCAGAAAATGGAGTTAGTTGTTATTGATGATAGATATTCTAATGCCACTGCTGACACTGCTGTCTTACATGCACTACATGTTCACTATAAGGCTCTGTGAACATAAAGCTACCATATTCAGATTTCTCAGTGCATAATAACCTTCATCTTAAACACCTCACTACAACATCCAAAATGGTATACTGCCAAGCACTACATGACCCAAAATGGTTTATTGCCAAGATCAAATTATATCATTCATTGCACTCTTTCCCTACTCCTGCTACACATTCAATTAGTTTCATGCTCTACACCAAAATCCTGAAGTCCAAGAAGAGGAAGTAAATTGGGCATTTATTTATACCGTATCATCGACAAGAAGAAGAGAGGTAAGAAACAAGCATTTGTCAATGCTGAATGGTCGTCATGTGCACTGGTGTCATGGGGGAGAAGGAATGTTTGAAAATTGCTTCAGTGAAGCTATTTGTGAGGTGAGATCCCAAAAAACATATGTTGAAAATCTGGGGTAAAATTATTTAAAAAAGACCAAGTTATGCCACCAAGTTGAAAACCCTATTGAAATACATTGACACCAAAAAACCCACTGAAATACATTGAAGTGCTTACCTCAGTTTGCGGTTGGGCTTTGACGAGAAAAGACGTGCCTGTAGTTCAAGGTAGATTATGGTGACGGACCTCCGGTGGGTAAGTATGGGGTACAGGGGGTGTGGTGTTGTGAGTCCTGAGTGGAGGGTAGGGGGTTGGGTAATGGTGGAACAGACAATGATGGACATTTTTCTTTTTTACAGGGAAAAAAAATGATGAGGGACAGTTTCCTTTTTTTCAGGGAGTTTGCTGAACAGATGAAGACACTGGGGGACTGGGCACCCCCAGTGTCTGTATACTGTTTTCGGGGGTTACACAGTGGACAACAATGGATGGACAGATGACACTGGGGGATTAGGCACCCCCCAGTGTCTGCATACTGTTTTGTTACACAGTGCACAATAATGGACGGACAGATGAGAACACTGGGGGATTGGGCACTCCCAGTGTCTGTATACTGTTCAGGGAAGGGGGGTTACACAGTGGACAATGATGGATTTTTTTCTTTTAGGATAGAAAAAACAAGCATTTGTGAATGCTGAACATCTGATGTATTAAAAGATGTCCACCTCTATACCTTGTTTATGCCCTTGAGGTACTTGAACATGTCTATCATGTTCCACCACTCCCTCCTTTCCTCCAATAATTACATATTGAGGTCCTTTTAATCTCTCCTGATATGTTATGTGTTGCAAGCCATGTACCATCTTAGTTTCCTTTCTGTGGACTGCCTCCACCCTGTCAATGTCCTTGTGCATTTGCGACCTCCAGAACTGCACACATAACTGTAGGTGAGGCCTCACTAGTACATTATACAATGGCATCACCACCTTGTGCCTTCTGCTGGTGATACCTCTGCCTATGCACCCCAGCATGCCACTGGACATCCTTGCAACATTTGTGCTCTGTTTTGACACCTTTTGGCCATCAGAACTGATAACTCCTAGGTCCCTTTCTTCCTTGGTGATCATCAGCACCTCCACCCCATCCTATAACTCTCCACAGGTTTCCCTCTTCTCAGGTGTATTATTTGGGCTTCTTTGCATTGAACCTCAGTTGCCACTCCTCAGGCCACTTTTTAAGCCTCTCCATGTCTCTGCTTATTTTCTCCATACCTTCTGGAGCATTCACTCTGTTACAGATGTTGGTGTCATCTGCAAACAGGCAGAGAGACTTTTCTTTCTAGCCCTTCCGCAATGTCTGTAATGAAGACATTGAACAGGACTGGTCCCAGGACTTATCCCTGAGGCACCCCGCTGGTCACCCCCTCTCCCCAGATTGGATCCCATTACCACCGCCCTCTACCTCATGTCCATCAGCCAGTTTCTGACCCAGTTTATCAGCTTGTGCCCCATTGCCAGACTACTCATCTTGTTAATCAGCCTTCTATGTTGGACATTGTTGAAGGCTTTGCTGAAATCAAGGTAAGTGACATCAAATGTCCCTCCCTGATTTACTTCCTTAATAAGGCATTAGAGTTTCCAGCCCTAACGTCCCACCCCCACCCTGCAGAGACTGATAGGCATTGGGGGTGTCCCTTTGGGTCATCAGCCATAATTCTCATGCCATTCCATCCTCACCCTGCAGACACTGAAAGGTATCATGGTGTGCCTTGAGGTCTTTGGCCCTAACACTCACCCCATTCCATAATGAAATAAGCTGAGATGGGTGCAGTATAGGAGAATGGGGTGAACGCTTGGGTCAAAGACTCCAAGGCACACCCTGATGCTTGTCACTGGCTGCAGGGTGGGGTGGAATGGTGGAATGGTGTGAGCATTATGGCCGACAACTCCAAGGTACATGCCCGATGCCTGTCCGTCCTCAGGTGGTGGAGGTGAGGCATTACAGTTGGAAACCCACTGCCCCAGATGTTTGTGGGTATTTTGCTCCAAATTTTCAACATGGGCTTTTTGGGACACCACCTCATTAACAGTGGCACTATTTTTTCGTTACTCCATCCCAAAAGGTGATTTTGCGCAGCGACTGCACCATTCGGCTCCACAGGTGCTAAAACACAATTTGGGCAGGATGTGAAAAATGACAGTTATACTATTCATAAGGAGGTGTGAAAAAATGGCAATGTTGAAAATCTGGTATGAAAATATGAGAAATTGGCAAAGTTACAAGCGTGCATAGAAACTGTGCAACGCACGCCCATAACGTGGTCATTTTTTGAAATATTTTCACCAAATTTTCAACATGGGCTTTGTGGGACTTCCTCTCATGAACAGTGCACTGTGATTTTGTTATTCCATCCCAAAAGTTGATTTTGCATAGCAACCGCGCCATTCTGCGCAACTGGTGTGAAAACACATTTCGGGCAGGATATGAAAAATGACAGCTGTACTGTTCATAAGGAGGTGTAAAAAATGTCAATGTTGAAAATCTGGAGTGAAAATATTAAAAATCGGTGAAGTTATGAGCATGCATGGAAACTGCGCAATGCACGCTCATAACGTAGTCATTATTTAGAATTTTTTCACCAAATTTGTAACATGGGCTAACAAAATGACAGTGACATGTTCATGAGATGGGGTTCCAAGAACCCCATGTTGAAAATTTGGGGTAAAAATTCCTAAAAATAGCTGAGATATCAACATAAGTTGAAACCCACATCGACTCCCATTATACAGCTTACTGTACCTTTCATTCTTTCAGTTTGCCGGTCGGCTTTGAAGAGTGCAGATGTGTCCCACTCTGCAGAAGACTGCGTCCACTGACCTTGGAGGGTAAATATGGGGTACGGGAGAGTGCGGGAAAGTGGGTGCACAGAGGGATGGTCAGGATGGGGAAGGGGGACGGGGAGACAACGAGGGATGGTTTTCAATTTTGCAGGCAAAAAAAAAAATACCACAAAAGAAGTTTTTCTTCATTTACAAGTAAAAAAAATAAATATAAATTTAGGCACACTGGGGTGGGCTCCCATTGTGCCACAACAGTAATAGGGGGGATGCCGACATGGGGATTGAGCACTCCGATGTCAGCTAGGGGTATAGATGGATTGGGGGGGTGAATCCAACACTAGGAGTGGGCATCCCAGTGTCAGAAAGGAAAAGGAGAAATTGTATAACCAGGAAAGATGCACTAAGCCACAGCTGAAGGGTTCGCATTTCAAAGGACAGAGCTGCGTACGGCATCGGCTCTGTCCTTTGAAATGTTTGCTGAGATGAGCCCTCTCAGCAAACCAGTGTTACCAGAACACTGCCTGCTGATTTGCAGGCCACAGACTGGCCCCTGCAGCACTGCTGGCCATTGGGCTGGCACCCCTCACACCTCTCTCTAATGACTCTTATATCAACATGTTCGTATGCATTTTCGCACACAACGAACATCAAAATGATGATTCACAAAGAAAGTAGGGAAAGCTATGAGTGCTAAGAGAAGGGTGTTTAAAAATACAGAATAAGCCAAGTAGAGGGGGATAGGATGGACTTTCACAGCAGGATAAAAGAAGCCAGCAGGATAGTGATGAGGGCCAGGTATGACACAGAGCTGAGAACAGTGGAGGGTAGGAAAAAGGGAGATACAACCTTCTTCCATTACATGATGAAGAAGTAGAAAATGAAGGAAGGAACTGTCACACTGAAGTAAGGAGAGGAGTGGGAAGAGGAAGATAAAGGAAAGGTGAACATTCTGAACAGATATTTCTGCTTGGTGTTCACAGTGGTGGACAAGGTATCAATGCCTGATTGTGCCATTAGGCCAAAGGGGAAGGGAAGGGGACAAACAGAAACAGAAAAAGAATTTGACATCAAAAGAAGACCAAAGGTCCATCGAATCTGCTCTTACTATACTACCTCACCCCACCAACCTACAGTTCCGCCCTGGTAGACTAGATTCTTCCTCCCTTTACTGCCCCACCCCTCAATCCCTTGCTGCCCCCTTTAGGATTATGTGCCCCTTTTCTAACCATGTTTGAACCTGTTAAAGGTAGCTGCACCTACCACTTCCACCAGTAGTCTGTTCCATGATTCCACCACCCTCTCAGTAAAGTAGAACTTTATCAAGTTTCTCCTGAATCTGACCCCCCCACCACCAGCCTCCAATCATGCCCCTATTGACTGCATTCCTATTTCTTATGAATAGTTCCCCAATGTTTACCTTGTTTATACCCCTGAAAAATTTATATGTTTCAAACATGTGCCCCTCTCCCCACCTAACCTATAGCGAGTACATGTTTAGTGCCTTCCGCCCTTCCTCATACAATCTGCCCTGCTGGCCCTGAATCATCTTCATGACCCTTTGCTGTACTCTAGTCTGTCAATGTCATTCCTCAGGTGAGGTCTCCAGAACTGAGCACAGTACTCCAGATGAGGCTTCACCAGGAATATGTGCAGTGGCAGGTTCATCTTATTTCTCCTACTGTGAAAACCCTTCCCTACAGCCCAGTAGCACTGAGGACTAAGGCACTGTTACAGCGACACACATCGCACCATGCTAGCGACCTGGTTTGAATGAGCCTGGGTTGCTGGGGGCTTGCCAGGGGGCAGGGTGGAAGCAAGATTAAGCATGCTGTGTGGCAGCTCTCCTCTCCTGGGCAGGGTTCCAAGTTGTCCCCATCTTGGCTGACACCTAGTGGAGACTAGGGGCCTGATTTTAAAACAGCCCTTAGAGTGACGCAAGTTGCATCTCTCTATGGTTGCTACAACCCCTGGGTGCATCAGGGACCCTATGCCCAATTTTATAAATGGGGGGGATCCCTACACCAAAGACCCAGGAGTTGTCACAGACATCGGCTTGTGCCAAACATTCGGCACACCTGCGGTGATTGCAGCAGGGATCCAGCTCCCCAGCCACACCCAATACTAGAGGAGCTGCAAGGGTTGAGGGGTGAATCTGTATGCCAGAAGGGGTGCCAGGGTAGAAGGAGCACAAAAGGTGCCCTAGGGGGCATCAGGGAGATAGTGGCACTGCCAGGGTTGTGTGGTGGCACCCAGCTGTGGTGCCATATGGAAAGCCACATTGCTGACAGGATGGGATTGCTTCCTGGGGAGTCAGCAGGGATGGACACTGACATGGTCCCAGGTGGGCAGAGCCCTGGCACCTGCCCCATAGATGCAACATGCACAACCCAGTAGGTGGGAGGCAGCCTGCCACAATGTAGGATGGTGGGTACTAGAGGGACTGTTGGAGTTCACAGAGAACATTCCCCTCCACCACTGGCAGCCCTCAACCAGCAGCTACACCATCCTACCTACAAGGTTGTGCATGTTGCACCTATGGGGCAGGTGCCAGGGCTCTGCCCACCTGGGGCCATGTCAGTGTCTCTCCCTGACAACCCCATCTGGATGTGGTCCTATCCTATTGGCAAGGTGGCTTTCCACATGGCATCTCCACTGGGTGCCACCACACAACCCTGGCAGTGTTGCTGTCTCCCTGACACCCCATGGGGCACCTGCCTGTGCTCCTTCTGCCCCTCTTGGCAGGTCTCCCCCAATCACCACAGTGTGTGCCAGTGGCACAAGTCCTTTAGACCACCTCCTGGCTGGTCTAAGTGGATCCCCCTGTTGCATCCACAGCAGGGCTTCCAAAATTTCAAATAAGGGGAATGGTGCAGTCCCACCATGGTGCAAGCTCCCTTGTGACTGTGAAAACAGGCACTTCTGTTGCAAGGGTGGCACACAGTAGTTTGGGCACATGGCATCCTGATTTCTATGCAGCCTACATTTGAAAATTGGGATTGCCACAAAGTTTGATGCAAGGTGCCACTTGTATAATAACCATTTGGCTCAGGCAGCTTGCATCATACTTACTCTTTTGAAAAGCAGGCCCCAGGTGTCAGAATATGTGGGGAGAGAAAATGGTCCAGAGTGTATGTGTGCCTCCACGTGCATGCGCCCTCCATAGCTGCAACCTTGGGCCACGGAGAAAAAGCAGGTGAAAAATAGTGACACAGCAGGGTATATGATGCCCACTCACCTCACCTTCACCCACTCCATCACTGGCATGTGTGGTGAATGCTGGATTGTGCATTGGGGGAGGACAGCTCTCCCGCTCCTTACCCCACCATGGGGGAAAGATCCATGGGGATAAACCACCATCAGGTAAGTCAGGGAGATGGTGGACAATAGATGGGTTGGTGGAGTCATCTGAGAGGAGCCCACTCTGCTGTGGCTCAGGAGTATAGACACCTTGATTTAAAAAAAAAATTTCCATAAGGAACCTAGCATCCTTGATGCCTTGCCATATGCTTTGTTTCATTGACATGTTTGCTTGACAGAGTCACTGATTATGACCTCAGATATCTCTCTTCTGTTGATGTTTCCAGTCTAACTCCTCCCATTCAGTATTCTGGGCATGGATTCCATCTACCTAAGTGAATTACTTTGCACTTCTTAGCATTGAACCTCAACTAGCAGACCGTAGACCATTTCTCTTGTCAATTTAGGTCCTTCTGGAACTTCCACACCCCTTCCTTATTATCCACTCTGCTGTATGTCCTTGTGCCATCAGCAAAGAGACACAACTTTGCCCAGATGTCTTCAATGTCTTCATAAGCGATATTGCAGAGGGTCTAGAAGAGTGGGGTAGCCTTTTCGTGGATGATACAAAGCTATGTAGCAGGGTAAATACACAGGAAGGTATAGAAAAAATGAGGCGAGATCTGAAGAGGTTAGAAAACTGATCCAAGGATTGGCAATTGGGTTTCAATGCAAAAAATGCAGGATTATGCACTTTGGGAGAGGGAATCCTAGGATCGAGTATGAAATAGACGGGGTAACACTGGAGGCCACCAAAGAGGAAAGGGATCTAGGAGTAGTCATAGAAGACAATCTCAAAGTGGCTAAACAGTGCAACAACGTAGTCAGAAAGGTTAACAGAATACTAGGGTGCATAGGGAGGGGTATAACAAGTAGAAGGAGGGAAGTGGTGGTACCATTGTACAGCTCCTTAGTGAGGCCTCATCTGGAGTACCGTGTTCAGTTCTGGAGGCCCCATCTCCAAAAAGACATAGACAGGATGGAGACGGTACAGAGTAGTGCAACAAATGGTGTCTGGGATGTAGCATGAGTCATATGAGGAGAGACTCAGAGCTCTCAATATGTACTCCCTGGAGTAGAAGAGAGAGAGAGAGAGAGAGAGAGAGAGAGGGGGGACATGATAGAGACCTTCAAGTATCTGAAGAGCGATCAATAGGGTACCAGAGGGGAGCATCTTTCACATAAAGAGAAACAGTAGAACAAGGGAGCACACCATGAGACTAAAAGGGGTAAAACTTAGGGGAAACTTGAGGAAATTCTACTTCACTGAAAGGGTGGTGGAGAAATGGAACATTCTCCCTCAGAAAGTGGTGGGGGTGGCCACAGTTCAGGGTTTCAAGAATGTGTGGGATAGGCACATGGGAATTATCAAGCTAGGGCAAAGGGGGGGGCTTGTCATAGCATCTAGGGTACCTTGAGCATTAGAAAGAGGAATAGGGCAGACTAGATGGGCCACAAGGCCCTTATCTGCTAACAATATCTATGTATCAATGTATCTGTGTACGATACCCCTCCCAAATGTCACTTATAAACATATTAAATACGACAGGTCCCAGGACTGATACATGTGGTACTCCACTCGTGACCTTGCTGTCCCTTGATTTAGCCCCATTAAATACTACTCTCTGTTTTATTTATTTATTTGAAAATTGGTGAATGGGAAGGGTGCACTGAGCAGAAGCTCAATTCCAGTTGCAACCAAGGGAGGGAAATGAAGGAAATATATAATACAAGCAGTTGATATTATAAATCAATATGTGGCATATACAGTACAATCAAACATGGTAACATAAAGCAGCAAGTGACAACAATTGTTGGTCAGCAACATAGTGAAGCAAGTAAATGCAACATGGCTAACAGGATGAGGACAGCAAGCTAGAATCAGGTGCCTGCTAAGTGAGGACATGTACGCAAGCAGAAGAGAAGTGGTCACACAGAAGGGTTGGAAGTAGCTAGCCTAAGAGAGGAAGGAAGAGAATTCTAGATGGAGGGCAGTTGAGCAGAGAAGGATGTCTGGCTAGTGGATGTACTGTAGAACAGCAGGGAATAATTGAAACAATGAGAGGTAGAAGAGTGAAGAGAATAGGTGGAGGGTGCTGCAGGAGAAACAAGGTAAGAGCAATATGACGGTAAGGACAAAAAAAAGAATTTCAAAGGGAAGGAAGCTCAACAGGACAGGTGTTGTGAAGATAAAGGAGGAGGAGAAAGGAACTGGTACAGGGAAAAATAATGCATACGAGGAGATGAAACAGAGGCAAAATTGTAGAAAAAGTAAAAAATAAGGATCCAGACTATTTGGGAGCCTTCCCCCTCCCATTTACTACATCCATGTAATCAGTCAGAGGGAGGATCATTTTGAGAACAAATCTCATGCCAGACCAGAGGAGGCAGACAAGATTTATTCCTGCAGAGGGCACCAAGTTTAGAGTGTAATTATTTGATGATGGCATCAATGTGAACTGAGAAGTCATGATGGTTTATCTAACCACATACCAAGGTACTGTATATGAAATAGGGGACTGTCTCTGGAGTTGTGCTATTGAGCGTTTTGAATGCAAGAGTCAGGCTGATCCATAATCCAGCAGTGAGTTCCAAATAGTATAGTGACACTTTTTTGGCATTAAGAAAAAGCTGATTGGCACAGACTCAGCACTGAAAATGATCAAAATCACACTGTAGGGATTGTTCCAGCAGAGGGATGGAGGTTCTGATGGCAAAAAGGACTGTGTCATCAGCATACATGTGTATTTCAGCTGAGACACAGGCTGAGGGAAAGTCATTTAAGAAAAGGATTGGACCCAGGATGGATCTTTGGGGCACACTGGAATTGATGGGGATGGTCAACGTGAAAGCATTCCTCACCTGTACTGACAGGCTCTGACCAGAAAGGTAGGAGTGGAACTACTCAAGAGCAGTGACCGAGAGTACAGCAATCTTTAATTTGTCTAGAAGTAGGGAATGGGCAACAGAGATGTATGGTTTAGTCAGATAAGTAAAGACAGCGGCTTATACCAGACCCCAATCCATACCTTTCAGGATGGAGTCAGTGATACACAATGGGGAGGAGACTGTGGAATGGGCTTTACAGAAGTCAGACTGAAAGAGGGAGGAGGAGTCAAGAAAGTTGGAGAGCTGGTGAAAATTAGCTTTTCCTGCAGTTTAGCCAGAGGGGGAAGAGGGAAATAGGCCAATAGTTCCCAGGGCCGGAAGTGTCACCCCCTTTGTGGAGGGGGAGGACTTCAGCAAGTTTCCAGCATGAAAGAACTGAAGAGATCTGCAAGGAAAGGTTAGGAAGTATGAAGAGAGGGGCAGCAAAGGTAGGAGCAGAAAAGTGCAAGAGTTTGTGGTCAAGACCATCAGGTCTATGGACTTTGGAGGGATTTAGAGAAAGGAGGGCAGATAGGACTTCAGAGGTAGTAACTGGAATTAAAGCAAATGTAGATGAGGAGGATAAAAGAGCAACAGAGGAGGAGGAGGCGGAAGTGGGGGGAGTAGTGATGGCATAGGTGGTGAAATGCATGTTGAAAGCACTGGCCACCTTGACAGGCTTGGAAATTACCAGAGATGGGCTGCTGAGCTTGAGGGTGGATTTGGATATATGGGAGGGTGGGATTAAAAATAGAGTGAATAACTCTCCAGAACTTATTAGGAAATTAAGATTGCTCCAAAGGTTGGAGGCAAAGTAATTGACTGTTGCCAGATGGAGACACATGGTACTGGCATTCCATAAGTGATGATACCTCAACCTGTCCTAATTGGATCCTGAGGACTTGTAGAGGGACCATGCTGAGTCATGGGCCCTGACGGTGGAGATGAGTTCCACGAAAACCATTGGAAGATAGGCACCACATACAAGAAACCTCTTTGGGGAGTGTGCTCATCCCAGGCAGACATAAAAATTAAAGTGAAGTGGGAGAAAACATTTTGTCCAAACAGTGGACAAGGGGAGCTGAGTTGGAGGACTGCAAGGTATCTAGGAGGTTGTCCAAATTCAGAGAGCTGAATGACCTAGTCCAGATGTACTTTGGGGGTGTAGGGTGGTGAATTTTTGAGACAGAGTAGACCATGCAGTGATCATTGAAGGAGCCTGTAAGGGTACAAGCAGCACAGATTTTGTGAGGGTGAGATGATAGGATCCAATCAAGGAGCAAGTGGTTTGTGGAGGGAGGTCTGTGTCTGCTGGAATCAAAAATAAGATGATAAAGATCCAGAGACTCAACCTGTTAAGTAAGAGATTTAAGAGTCACTGAGTACAGCAAGTTCCCCAGAGGAGGCAAGAGTATGAAGGGAGGAAAGGAGAGGAGAGGAATAATAGTCAGATTTGTCTTTAGGAGTGAGGCAGACCCCACTGATAAGACAGGAAGAGAATAAGGGAAATATATGTTATACAGGAGTTCATATGAAGAAGGGACAGTGGCATGAGACAGCATCATAGGAGAGGCTGTGAAGTACCCACATAAGTACCCCAACTTCCCTTCTAACTCAATCTTGCCTGAAAGGTATACAGCCAGGGATGGAGATGTCATGATCACTGATCCTGGTAGACAGCCAGGATTCAGCAATGATCAGGACATCCTGGTTAGTTAGTAGGATCCAAAGCCTAAGCTTGTCAAGTCTGGGGAGAAGGCTGCTCACTTCGAGAATAAAAATGCTAAGAACATTAAGCAAGATGGGGCAGATGAGGTGGGGGGACCGGGGTTACACTCAACATTACCTGAAAGGAGCATCAGAAGGGCAATGAAAACCTTCTATGAGGAGCCAAAGCAGTTATAGGCGAGAAAGGAGCAAACTAACAGTGAACAGGAAGAGAGGAAAGAAGAGAGCACCACAAAGCTTCAAAGTTAGAGTAGGTAGAAGGAAGAAAGGAGGAAGAGATTCTAAACATAGAGTGTAGGTGGAAAGAGAAGGAGGGTTGAGGTAGGGCAGGAGAGGAAGGAGGAGCCAAGGCACCAGTCACAGAGTGGACAAGGAGGAGAGGCTGAGAAAACAGTATGAGAGGTGGGAAGGAGCAAGAGAAGGGGAATGGAAGTAATGTAGCAAGCAGCCATAGGACCGTCAAGTGTAAGCTCCCCTTCTGGTGTCTAGGGGTATGCCAGGTGTCACATTGTGGGGAGGTGGGGGCACTTGTGGCCAGAAACACAGTCTAGAAAATAATACAATTCATTACCTGGATACCTTGATGATCACTCCGAGGGTGCCTGCCTTTCTTAGCAGTGTGGGGGGGGGGGTATAGCAGCTGTGGGGGTAAACTGGATTAATGCAAACACACACTGAGTCAAAACTATTAAGTCCATTGTCCAGTCCAAATTGAAGAAAAAAAAATAGATTTAATTTATCAAAATTGATTGCCTTACTCCATGGAGCAATGGGTGCAAATCATAACAGTGGGAAACCATTTAGGGTGCACTGCCCAATACAGTCTGCAGCAAACTTAGTTGTTAAAAGCTCTTCCGTTGCAGTGCTCCCTAGAGCTGCACAGGCTCACAATTCTGGCAGCAGCAACACACATGGCTGGACTGCAGGCCACAATCTGACAGTTCTCCCCAAACTCCCTCCTGCACACAGCTTACTTTCTTTTTCCATAGTCACTGGGGCAGATCTTGCAGGCCACACAGTACACTACCGGCTACAGGGTGTAGAGTAGCAAAATACTTTAGGTGGTCCTCCCCGGGTCAGGGGTTCGAATCCGGACTCCCACTGGGTGATATTTCTTAAACACATCCCCAGAACCACTGTCCCAACAATTCTGAGCCCTCATGTAGCTCCATGCATCCCAGGGCATTTCTGCTAGCCCCAGCCACCCCGGAGACCTGTACACACAGCTTAGGGACAGACAGACTCCCAGCCCCTCCAGGCCAGGCCAAAGTGCCACAGAAAAGGGAGACAGGCTGCCACCACTGTGCTTCCTGCAAACACGGGCTGCCACCACCATGTTGCCCCAACGCCCTGGCCCCAGGACTGGCTCCACGCTCACCTGCAGACAAGGACACTAGGGGGGACTCACCTGTGCGGCCCCACCAAGGTGCCAAGGAGTCACAAGATGGGCCACATTTTCTCTACCTGGGCCCTGGCTCCAACTGGCACAGGCAGTCCACAAACAGGCTTCAGACTCCTCCTGGTCCTGACTGCTACATTCTCATGCTGGGCTTCAAGGGTGGCGGGTCAGCATAGGAATCGGCCCACCCCAGCCCCGAACCTCTGCCCTGATGGCTGAAACACACACCCGCTTCTCCTCTCCTCTCTCTCATGATTCTCCTCCCACCAAAAACCCTACCTACTTATACCCCTGGGCTGGGGGCCACCCTGCCGGCAGGCAGAGCCCCAGCTCCAGACCTACAGGCACCAGAACTTCCTCTGCACTCCTAGAGCTCCCAGATAAATTAACTAGTAAGCTCCCAAAGGGGGCCTTACACAAGAAACACAGATCAGATTACAATTAAAATAAACCTGTCTTGAATAAACTTGCACTAAATCAGAACAAACCTAGGAAGCTGGTAAGAAGTAACTAGACTCCTGTAAATATTTGGTGCACCACTATTAAAGGCTGAGCTGAACTAAATAATGCATGTTTTTTTAGTCCCAACAAAGCTGAAACTAAGATAGATAAAAATCAGTACACAAGCCGGCCCGGTGGCGCTGAGGGTTGAGGCGCTGGATGCCACACCTCGCTCCATGCCGGCGACCTGGGTTTGGGAGCGGACTCGGGTCATCGGTGGGTCGGCCGGGGGGAGATAGGCTTGAGCATCCAACGACAGCTTGCCTTCTCCGGGGAGGGATTCAGCCGTTTCCCGACACCTGCACGACCCCGAGCGGAGGCTCGAGGAACTGCAAGCTCCACCTGGGAGATGGGCGGCTATTGATCAGCACAGACATCGGCGTATGTGTCATGACATCGGGGAGGATACTTGCTGCTCGGGAGGGAGAAAATCGTGGAAAAACAAGCCTGCCACAGCCGGGAAGATGGGGGGACCATGGCCGTGCCCACGATTTGCCTGTGCCTGCCCAGCAGACCACAGACCAACGCAACGTAAGTAATGGGGTTTGACCCCTCACCTCATCCCCACCCGGGAGGTAATCCGAGGCTCCATGGGGCCTGTGGGTCTATGTGGGTAGGGTTCCAGGCAGTGGGATGTCCAGTTGTCCCCCCTGAAGGGTTGGAGGTGGCAGGCTGGGAGGAGAAATAAACAGTAATTTCAAAAAAAAAAAAAATCAGTACACAGCACTAAAAAACCCTCCTTTTTAATGAGGCAGCACACCCTGAAGTCAGCTACCAGTTACACAGAACATGAATCCTGTTAACTTTGCTAGACTAAAACAAGGCAATAAAAGGTAGTACACAGTCCATTCCACTTAGGCCTCAACTGAATCTACCTATAGAAATAAGTAACAGAGTTAAAGTACAGGTACTATACTTAAAACTTACAAGTTGCAGGGAGGGAGTTGGGCAGAGCTCCCTGGCATCCTGGCGTCTTCCCACTGCTGACTCCCCTCAAGAAGTCCCATTCTTGGTGTGCCACTCACACTAGGACCACTGATGCAGGATTGCTAGGGAAAGTTGTGTTTAAGAGGAGAGAAGAGGTTCGAGCAGTGACTGACTGCCAAAATTAAAGGTAAAAAATACAGATCTAGTTGCATTAATCGGAAAAGTCACCTGTCAGTCCATGAAGGCAGGGGGAGCCTGAACAACAGGTAGGCTTACTGCCCCTGGGAAGGTCTCAATGGCATCCTCCTCATGGAGGGTGACCTGGCTACTAGGCTGGCTGCTCAGTAGCACACAAAAGTCCATCCTTCAGGTGAGCACTAAGCTTGATGAGATTAAAAGTCCACAATGCAGCTCCTGCTGTATTAATCAGGAAAGTTGGCTGGCAGTCTGGGAAGATAAAGTGAGCCTGAACAACAGGTAGGCTCACCACTCCTGGGCAGGTTCCAATGGCATCCTCCTCGTGATGGGCGAGCTGGCTACTGGGCTGGCTGCTCAGCCTCCCCCTTAGCCAATTTTCTACATATTTAACTAAACCCAACTCCACTCCCAAGTCCTTCAACTTCTTCAGCAGCCTCATGTGTGCTACCAAATCAGAGGCCTTGCCGAAGTCAAACAAGAACAGAAGTACTGTTTGTCCCCCGTCTATCACCTTGGTGACTCACTCAATAAAACAGTATCAGGTTGGTCTGGCAAAACCTCCCTGACACAAACACATCCTGTTTTTCATCCTGTAGTCCATTGTCTTTTAGATAGGCTGCCAAGCTCTCCTTCACTATGGTCTTCATCAGCTTACCAGCAATAGAGGTAAGGCTGACAGCCCTGTAGTTGTCTGGATTCTCCCTAGCCTCCCCCTTGTGGAGTGGTATTAAGTCCATGGATCTCAAATCCACTGGCACCATTCTGGCCTGCAGTGAGTCATTGAATAGATGGGTTAAGGGTACTACCAATATGGCAGTCAATTCCATTCGCACATGCAAGTGCAGGCCATCTGGGCCTTGTGCTTTGTCTGTTCTGGGAGTTTCTAGGTCCTTTTGTACCTTGTCCTTTTAAAATCTGCACTCTGCCCAATTCTTGGAATCCCCTTGTCTTGGGCTTGATACCACTCTGTAGTACAGAACTATTGTCCTCTATGGTGAAAACCTACCAGAAGTAGTTGGTTAGAACATTTGTCTTCTGCTTGTCATTCTCCATTACCTTTCCCCCTTGGCTAGCCTAAAAATCCACCTCTTGTTTTCTTTTTTTCTATTATGTACCAAAAAAATGTTTTTCCCCATCTTTTACTCCCTCGGCAATCCAGAGCTCTTTGTCTGCTCTTTGTCTGCCTTTGTCATCCTGACTAGCTCCCTTGCCTCTTCGAGTTTAGAATGCTACTTCTGCCAGGCTTTCTCCCCTTTGTTCTGCTTGTACTCAGTGAACAACATTCTTTTGCCATCACTGCTTCCCTTACCCCCTTCAAGAACCAGATGGGCCTTTTCTGCTTGCTCCTTTTGGTGATCTTCATTGTACAAGTTTCAGATGCCTCTAGGAGTGCCCCTTGATCCTGCTCCATTGTTCTTCCACCCCCTCTGTCTGATCTACATCTAACAGTCTTCCCCTAACTAATTCCTGCATCTTCCCAAAATCTGCCTGCTTGGGGTTCAGGACCATTGTCTTTGAAGGGAGCTCACAGTTCCCAACCCATCAGTTCAACTCACAAAGTGCTGTGGTCACTGGACCCTGGTGATTCCCTTACAGTCATCCCCCACCACCTCTGAGTTAGTGAGTGCAAGTCAAGTATGGCATCCTGTCATGTGGTATTCTTGATCAGCTGCAGCAGTAGGCAATCCTGAAGCATACTTTGCAGTACCTGATTCCATTTGCTGGGATGTCCCAGTCTGTAGGAAGTGGGTAAGGTGGTAAGAGCAGCAAAGGCACAGGCAGAGGAAAGGCTTGCTAGAGTGTTGTCATCGGGAGGAAAGCAAGGGGAGAGATAGTGAGGATTAGAAGAGTGGAAGAGGCAGACTGCACAGAAGGAGACCAAGAAAAAACTGATATTTTAAACAGGTCAGTCTTCACGGTGGGGAAGGGGAGACAGGCCTCCAGTGAGAAGCAAAAAGAGGGAGATGGGTGGATACAAGTCCATGTTTGAATGAAAGAGTCCTGAAAAGACAAGCAGCACTGAAGCTAAATAGGGCCAGATCGGATATACCCCAGGATACTGAAAGAGCTTAGTGAAGTGCTAGTTGCCCTGCTGACAGACTTGTTCAAGAGCTCACTGGAAAGAGAAGTGGCTCTGGAGGACTGCAGAAGGGATGATGTGGCCCTCTACGTAGGAGAAGCAGTAGGGAGGAAGCTAGCAATTGCAGACCAGTCAATCTAATTTCAGTGATGGGGACACTAATGGTAACCTTTTATTTATTTAATTTTTGTTAACCAGGTAGCCATGAAATTACTATTTTCAGGCATGATCCATAACAGTACAACAATCAAAAACAGGTACATAGCATGAGTACAATTAAATTATAATAGCATAGGTCAAAACAGTTAGTCATAATAAATACATGCAGCCAGAACAATAACAATCAATACAATTTACATAGAATTGTTAGGCACAGAAAACATACACAGTCTAGGAAGAGATACCACAACATAGCAGCAAGAAATATTGTTAAAATTAATCACAACAGTGAAGATTCAAATAGGCAGCAAAACAAGGCAAGGGTCAATTCCTGACTGGGCAGGATACATTATCATGGCCTCTGAAACAAGGCTCAGGTGTGTGTGTGTGTGGTGGGGTTGGGGTAGATTAGCTGTCAAGGAGATAGTAAGGGTAAGAAGTGCTATGAGGTAGGAAGGTTAAAGTTAGGCCAGGCAGCATCTGGCAGGTGAGTGGATTAGGGAGGATTAAAACAAGTACAGGGATCAGCAAGGGATAGATGGAAGTGCAGCTCATTTTTGAAGCTGTCATGGGATCCAGATATCCGAAGTGCTTGGGGGAGAGGGTTCCAAAGCTTAGGAGAAGAGTGATTAAAGGCAACAGAGCCTTTTGATGTTTTACATCTAGGTACATTCAGCAGGGATTTATCTACCGATCGCAGTCTATAGGCAGATGTTTGAGGTGCCAGCAATGTTGTAAGCAGTGAAGGGGTCTGGTTTCTGAGTATAGAGTCAATCAGGGAACCCAGAGAGTATTGACAACAAGCTGAGGGGGATAACCAGCCCAGGTCTCTGTACAGTTGGCAGTGGTGCTTAAGCCGTGGTGAGGGAGGTGTATCGACAGATATTGGATGAGTGACATCCACTTGTGAAGGATGGTTTGTGTGTTGTGTGTAAAGTCAGCATGTCATAGGTGAGGGCATGGAGTAATATGCCTCTGGCAATATGAAGTTTAGCAGAGGTCAACATGAAACTGGACTTGTAAGCAACCCCCAGTTTAGCATTCACTGCCTTGCAGGCAGATTGTATATGCAAGCTGAAGTCCAGGGATTGGTCCAGAAGAATTCCGAGATACTTAAAAGATGTAACATATTCTATTTGTGTGTCACTGTGGTCTTGCACCAGTAGGGGAGTTTGACATGTCCTAAGTTTAGGGGCAGATCCAAGTAACATTGCTTGGGTTTTCTTAGCATTAAGTACAAGCTTATGTGCAGAAAGCCAATTTTGGACATTTGTGAAATCTGAAGAAAGGGATGCATTTATGCTGGCGACCTTATCAGAGCTTGACTAGAGTACAAGATCATCTGCATAGAGAATAGGTGAGCATGAAAGAAAAACCTCATCTATCTTATTGATAAAAAGTGAGAAAAGAAGAGGTCCCAGAATAGAGCCCTGGGGAACCCCAATATTGATGGTAGCACCATAGGATAAAGAGGAGTTGAATTTCACAATTTGAGTTCTATTTGATAGATAGCTTCCATACCAGGCGACAACTGGTGGTAAAAAGCTCAGACTGCAAAGAGTGGAGAGGAGCAGAAAGTGATCAACAAGATCAAAGGCCTTTGTAAGTTCTATAAAAACTGCCCCTGTCAGTTGGCCAGCATCCATACTGGTAAGCACATCATCGGTAGTGAATTTGAGAAGTGCAGTAGAGGTACTGTGACCTTTATGGAAGCCATGCTGTGTGTCAGAGAGAAGGCTGTACTCTGTGAGGTAGTCAACAGTTTGATTTGCAACAAGTTTTCCAGAATTTAACTTAGGAACGATAGGATGGCTATAGGCCTGTAGTTAGTAATCTCCTTGGTATCACCTTTTTTAAGGACCTGCGTTACACGAGCAATCTTCCAGAGGTCAGGAACTTGGCCATTAGAGAGAGAGACAAGGTGAAAATTCTAGCCAGGGGGAGGCTATGTATGGTGCTGCTAGTTTCAGGAGCTGAGGCTCAAGTGTATCTGATCCAGAGCTAGTGTTGTCAGAGACAGTCCATAATAGTTTTAAGACCTAAGTCCTTGAGATTGCCTTGAAGTAGAACAGAGGATTTTTAGACATTTGTTAGGAAGGATAGCTGGGGGTAGTGGACTGTGCTGATGTTGCAAGCAGAGAGGCTGCCTGGGGAGATGGGAAGGCAGAAGTATACTGAGACAGGTCAGAGAACATTTGATTGAAGGAATTAGCAATGGTGTTGGAGTCATTGCAATGTACTCCATTTAATACCATGTCACTGGTGCTAGTTGACTGGGATGCACCAAGAAAGGTCTTGACATTGGCCCAGAATTTCCTAGGGACCCCAGCAGAGCTTAGCAGCAATTCTTTACAATTGGCACTCTTAGCTGTTCTGACCTGTTTTTTACAGAAGTTATGTAGGGTTCTGTAGGTAGCATAGTCAGATTGTAGCCCCAAGGCTTTGTACTTTTTCCAGCATTTGTCCCTAGAGCGTAGATTTTTCAGCAAGTCTTTGTGAACACATCTTGTTTGTTTAGCCCTCACCCTCCATGTCACCTTGGGGGCATGCTTGTTCTGGAGGGTCAGGAATTCATTAAGGAAGATACTTACTGCAGACTCAACATTATTTATTTATTTATTTAAGAGATTTACCAGGAAGGCATACTGAGCAGAGTACCACTCGATTCCAGATGCGCCCTGGGAGCTTATGGGAAAGGTAAATACCAGATCAGTTTATCCTCGAGACATCATGACAAAAAGCCTCAATATCCAGGTTGGTGAAATTTGTAAAGGTGACATAGCACGGTGGAGGGGATGGAGCAGCTTTAGTACTCCAGATGCAAAAGACAGGAGAATGATCAGTAAGCGAATCTGCCAAGATACTTGCTTGGTGTACATGAACCAGATGGTTTACCAGTACCCAGTCAATAAGGGAAGAGGATTTTAGTGAAGGATTAACTCTGGTATTCTCTGTTAACAGCTGGTGGAGGTTATAATTTTGTACCAGAGAGAGCAGCATGCTATGGGCAGTCCCTAGCCAATTTTGGTTAAGGTTACCCAATATAATGACCTCATTATGTTTGGAGTGCAAAGAGGTCTGATCAAATAAGTCCTGCAGTCCTACAGTGCCCCCATTTGGGGGATTGTAGGTGCAGACAATGTGGAGTTTCTTGTCTCCCAGGGTGAGAGTAGCATGAAGGGACTCACAGGCGGAGGATGTTGAGAACAGGGTGTCCGTGATGTTTAGATGATCTTTATAGAACATGGCAACCCCTCTGCCACGTTTTGAGGAGAGCCTATCCTTATGGATAAGGCAGTAGTTGGTCAGGGAGCATACAGAGTCAAGGATAGTTGGCTTTAGTCACATTTCAGACAAAGAGAGTACGTCAGGCTTGTAGACGCCCACCCAAGCCTCAAAATCACTGAAGTTTTGGGAGAGACTTCTGATGATCATATGAGCAATGAAAAGCCCTTTGCTAGAAATTGCAGAGATGTCAGCCGGGGAGAAGAGGGTACATGGACCCAGGTTCATTCCAACATACCCTGCCAGAAGGATAGCTAAAATGGTGAGGAACCATCATTTTTGATAGCCAAACAGTAAAGGAACTGCTTGACTCAGCAGGCATTTTTTAAGTGTGGTAACCTTATTGAAAGAGAGGCTGGTAGAGCATCTGGAATGCAATGTGCTGCACACAGGCAGCACAGATTAATGGGGGAGAGCATGTCAAATAATTCTAATAGATGTTTTTGGGTTAGTGATAAGGGAAATAAATCAAGGGAGGGCAGTGGACATAGCCTATCTGGACTTAGCAAGGCCTTTGACACCATGCCACACAGAAGACTGATTAGGAAAATGAACAGCTTAGAAGTGGAGTACAAATTGGCAGACTGGGTTTTGAACTGATTAATGGATAGGAGATAGAGGGTGATGGTTAATGACTTGCTTTTTAGTGATGAGAGAGTGAACAATGAGGTACCACAGGGTTCAGTGCTGGGATCAGTCCTCTCAATGTCTTCATTTTTGGGACCTTGCAGGAGATCTGAAGGGAAAGTTACACCTTTTAGTAGATTATACCAAAATCTGCAATAGGGTGGACACTCAAGGGAGAGTGGAGAGAATGGGTAGAGATCTGGGGAAACTTGAGGAGTTGCCAAACACATGGAAATTAAGGTTCAACGCCAAAAAAGTGCAAAACCATTCACCTAGGACACATTAACCCCAGTGCTGAGTATAGGATGGGGAAAGAAGGTATTGAAAGTCATTAGACAAAAATGAAACCTTGGGTTTATTGTGTCAGAGAATTTAAAGGTGGCATCACAGTGT
Organism: Neoceratodus forsteri; assembly: GCA_016271365.2. NCBI lineage: Eukaryota > Metazoa > Chordata > Ceratodontiformes > Ceratodontidae > Neoceratodus > Neoceratodus forsteri. Next base: position 1,392,960,513 of record CM028129.1, on the reverse strand, counting down.
GATGAGGATGTGGGCAAGGCTAGTGGGATGCTGGGATGCATAGGAAGGTGAATAATCAACAGGAGGATGGAGGTGGTGCTGCTGCTATATTGCTCTCTGTTATTCCCCTACCTGGAGTACTGTATCCAGTTTTGGAGACTACACCTTGAAAAGGACCTAGACAGGCTAGAAGTGGTCTAGTGGAGGGCAACAAAATGATGCATGGTTTGCAGGGGAAGCACTTGATGACAGACTAAAGGATCTCAACATGTCCTCACTAGAGAAGAGGAGAGTAAGAGGTGACATGATTCAGACCTATATGTATCTCACAAGTGTGAACAGGGTGCAATAGGGGAGTCTTTTCTAAGTAAAGACAGGCTCCAGAACTATGGGGCATCTGGTGAAGCTGGAGGGGGGAAATTTAGGAGGGATGTGAGGAAATATTTCTTCACTGACAGGGTGCTAGATGCATGGAACCAACTGCCAACAGAAGTGTTGTCGGCTAAAACAGTGGAGGGCTTCATGCATGCACAAGTTAGACGTATGGGTATATTAGATTAGAAACAGGGATGGGGAAGGGTCACTGGAGACCAGATAGGGCCTGCAGAGATAGATTAGGTAGGTAACACTTGAGCAGACGGGGTGGGCCAAGTTGTCCTTTTCTGCCAACAGATTCAATGTTCCTCTTTCTATATCCAGCAAGTTCAGGTTCCCTACTTACACCAGATTCCTGCTCTCTTTCAGATTTCCTTCCCCCAACTCTCAGTTTTCTTCCTTTTCTGCTCTGGCGGTCTGTAGACCACCCTTAATCTAACCCTCTTACTAACAGCTGTTGTCAGATGTAGCCAGATAGATTCCACTTCCCTTCCCTCCTCTTTTTATAGTCCCATTCCCTGTCACATTGATATCTTCCATAATGTATAGGGCTACCCTCCTTCCTTTCCCATTGCCCTGTTTCGGCTAAGTTAGGTAATACCTCAAAACTGCTAAGTTCCAGTCATTGTTGCCATCAGCCCCAGTCTCCATGATGGCCACTAGGTCTAACTTAGCCTCTGCCACCAAAGCCTGCAATTCACTGATCTTATTGTTTAAACTTTAGCAAACCAACCTCCATGCTTCCATCTTACTTCCTCCACTCCTACCTGATCCCTTTCTCATGTCTTCCACTCCATCCCTATTTCTTCCAACATCCATTCTGATAGGTGTACTTTTGCTAACTGGTCCTTCATTTGCCGTCTTCACTTGTCCCTTGCTCCTGCCACTGCTGGCTTCCCATGGCCCCATTTCTGTGTCTGGGGGAACCTCTGCTGGGTTCACCTTGCACCTACCACCTCCAAGGGTGTTCTCAGCATCAGCTGCCCCCTCTTCAGTTTAAAAGACTGTCCACAAAGATGTCTAATTTCTACCCTAGTGCACTAGCTCCCTCCCTGGGAGATGAAGGCTATCCCCATAAAAAAGCCTTCTATCCCAGAATCCTCACCAGTCCCCACAAATCCATATCCCTTCTCCCTACACCATTCTCTCAACCAGACATTAAATGCCTTCGTTTTTCCTCCTGCCTCACCCTTCCTCTTTCTGCAGTCCATATTGGCAGCACCTTCAAAGACGCCAACATGGTTGCCTTCCCCCTCAGTTTTTCCCCAACCTTTGGAAGTTAGACTTAGTAACCTCCTGAACATGATTTGCCAAGTTGTTCACACCCAAATACACTAGAACATGTGGTAACTCCCTCATCCAGTCAAGCTCCCCCAAGCCATATCCTGGTCTCATCCCTCAGGGCCAGTGCACCAGGAAGGAATCTGACCTCTCCCTTCATAGACTCATCCCTACAAATAACCCCTTCAACACCCCTTGCCATTAAATCCCTGATTATGAAGACTGTGCTTCCCCATTCCCTTCCTCCCTTGACCTTGTTTGGTGCCTTCCCATTTCCCTGATCCCCAATTGGGGTCCTACAATTTATTTATTTATTTGCTTGTTTATTCATTTTTGGTAACCCGGTAAGTGCACTAAACATAGGAAATGCCTATTTTCAGGCATGACCCGGGAGAGTACAAGGTATACTACAGTCAGAAACCAAGAGTGCACAGGTGTCTGCACTGGCTATAGCATCTGGACCCTTCGCGGGTAACATAAAACAGTGTGTATTGCTAATATTTTTGACTTGCTTCTACAAAGCGCTCCTCTGGAGAGAGGTTTTGGGCTTGGTTTCCTTGGTGACTGGGAGACTTTCTGTCTCTAGTGGTGCTCAGCTTTCCTGCCCAAGGCAGTGTGGGAAGGTGGAGGTGCCACCTCAATCCTCCCATATACAGCACCATTCTAATACTATTCCTAGCAGGTTACTTGCAAGGGAAGTGCAGTAAACACTCAAAATCCACGCATGAGGTGGCAATTTGCTTTTACATAAATCAGGCACAAATCCCTTTGTTATCATTCACGCTGGCACAAATTACATACAATGCGCAAACCCCCGAGCAACTGAAGCAAGACTATGTGGCACTTAATAACTTGCTTGTCAAGAAAGGTTGCACAGTATGTTTTTCTGAGCTATTGCCTGTCCCTAGAGCCACAGAGTTCATTTCTCAGAGGATCAAACAGGCAAACGAATGGCTAAGAAAATGATGCCTTAAACAGGGCATCCCTTGCATTACACATTGGGAAAAATTTATTGGTAAATCCCCTCTGTTTTGCTGGGATGGTCTGCACCTTAACAAGAGAGGCAGCACCCTATTGGGTAAATCCTGTTTAAACATAACAGGCAACTATTTAAACTAAATAAAAAGGGGGAGGATGGGATCTTACCCAAGTCTCTAACATCACTTAACACCCCACATCTTATTAAAACTTGCAAAATTTTGACATTGAAGGCAAGATCCCTCAATCTAACAAAAATGGCCGAATTAGAGGCTAGAAGTAAACTATTAAATCTGGGCATCATAGCCGTAACAGAAACCTGGTGGGACTCTTCTTCATCTTGGATCCAACAAATGCAAGGTTATAAACTTTATCATAAAGGCAGAACTAGTAAACAAGGTGGGGGTGTCTGTATTTATGTAAGTGATGACATTCCTTCCTACGAAACTCACTTCCAAACCAATACCGAAATTATTTGGGTCACTGTACAATTCAAAGGAGTACCACAAGTCACAATAGGAAATTACTATAGACCCCCATTGTCAGACTCAGACTACATAACTGAACTTCTGAAAGACATTTCCAACTTTCCTAATAAGGGGGCTATAATAATTGTAGGAGATTTCAATATGCCCAACATTAACTGGTTCTCCCTTACAAGTAGTTGCCAGCATGAAAAATAATTCACATCCACCCTTCTAGACATGGTCTTTCACAACTCATCACATTAATTACTAGAGGCAGTAATACTTTAGATCTTCTTATTACTAATACAAGTCTTAAACTTTCTAATATTCAAACCTTGGATCCCCTTACCTGTAGTGATCATGTCTCCATTTTATTTGAATCAGTTGGTGAGCATCTCTGTGTAAAAAACAGACCACTTATAAAAACTATAAAAATACTAACTTGAAAGAAATCATTAAAACCATAAACCAAATCCCTTGGGAAACCACCGTGTCACCTTTCAGCAAATGACTCTTGGATCAAACTGAAAAACATAATCCATAATTTTGAGGAAACCTATGTACCAACAAAAAATAAATACAATGAAAAAGGAAGAATTCCTAGGTGGCTAAATAAATCAGTCAAGACTCAAATCAAACATAAACAATGACTATTCAAAAAACAAAAACACTGCCAGCCTGAAGATAAGACTATCGCTTATTTTAAATACAAACAATCACTGAGCATTCTAAAACACATGATTAAACAAGCTAAAGGTAAAATTGAATTTAAACTAGCCCACACAAAAGACGGCCACAAATCACTGTTTTCCTATTTAAACAACAAAAAGGGTAACTCCAGAAAAATAGGACCACTGATCCACAATGGCACTAAGTTGCAGTCAGATAGCGACACTGCCAATCTGTTCAACTCCTATTTCTGTTCTGTATTTGCCAAAAAAGATACTTATACACAATTAGTACAGTCAATTACAAAACAAAAACTTACACATGCTTACACTATTACATCCTCAGATATTGTCACACTACTTAAAACTCTTAAAACAAGCATTTGTCAATGCCAGAGTTCGTCGTTGGGATGGCTGTTGGTATGCATCGACTGGCAGGACTACAGATCCCAGCAGGAAGAACAAGTTATGCCACCAAGTTCACATTCCCTTTGAAATACAGTGAAGTACATACCCGTTTCCTCAATTTGTGATCTATCTTTGAAGAGTGACGATGTGTCTGCGTTTCCGAGAAGATGAGGGCACTGGAGCCCCACCATGGGTTGGGGGGACATTATGGTTAGAAACCTTAATGCCTCGGGCGTTTGTTGGTATTTGCACTACAAATTTTTAACATGGCCTTTTGTGACCCCCACCTCATGAAAGCATTTAGGCCCTCTGCTTATGAACAGAGGCACTGTGATTTATTTAATGTGTCCTGAACATTGATTTCTCACAGCGACTGTGCCATTCTGCATCAGATGTGCAAAAACACAGTTTGGGCAGGATGAGAAAAATTACAGCTGTACCATTCATAGGGAGGTGTGAAGATACGGCAGTGGTGAACATCTGGAGTGAAAATATTAAAAATGCTCTAACGCGTACGTGGAAACTGCACAATGCACACTCGTAACAGTCATTTAGTGGAATAATTTCACCAAAATTTCAACATAGGCATTTTGTGACCTCTGCTCATGAACACTGTCACTATGATTTTCTTACTCTGTCCCAAACATTGATTTCCCACACCGACTGCACCATTGTGCACCAGAAGTGCGAAAACACATTTCGGGCAGGATGTGAACAATGATAGCTGTACTGTTCATAAGGAGGTGTGCAAAACTGACAATGCTGAAACTCTTGAGTGAAAATATTACAAATCCTTGACGTTACAAATGTGCATGAAAACTGCACAAGGCACGCTCATAAAATAGTCATTTTATGGACTTTTGTCACCAACTTTTCAACGTAGGCATTTTGGGACCTCCACTCATGAACAGTGTCACTGAGATTTTCTTAATCCATCCCGAACACTGATTTCCCACAGCAACTGCGCTATTCTGTGCCGGAAGCGCGAAAACACATTTTGGCCAAGATGTGAAAAATGGCAATTGTACTGTTTATGAGGAGGTGTAAAAAAATACCAATATTGAAAATCTCGAGTGAAAATATTACATATTCACGACATTACAAGTGTGCATTGAAACTGTGCAATGCATGCTCATAACACAGTCAGTATTTGGAATTATTTCACCAAATCTTCAACATAGGCTTTTTGGGAGCCCACCTCATGAACAGTGACACTGTCATTTTGTTAATCAGTTCCCATAAGGTGATTCTGCACAGTGACTACAAAATCACCTTTCGAGACTGAATAACTACATGACAGTGACTGAATTTATGAGGTTGGGTCCCAAGAACCAAATGCTGAAAATTTTTAGTGCCACAATTAGCAAAAATGGCTGAGATATGCAACAAAGTTGAAAAAAAAAATTCATGCCATTATACAGCTTACCGGCATTTCTTCAGTTGGCAGTCGGCTTTGAAGAGTGTAGGTGTGTCCACTGAAGATCATCATGCTGGGATCCAGAGGTAGGTATGGGGTGAGGGTGTGTGTGGGGAGGTGGAGTACGCAGAGGGTGGGTATGGGTTGGGGAGGTGCCACCGCACTCAACGAGGGACCGTTTCTTGTTTACAGGTTTTAAAAAAATTAAAAACATTGTAGGAAGGTTTTTTTTCTTACAGTGACATTTGGCATACTGAGGTGGGCTCCCAGCATGCCACCTGAGTGTTTGTTTGGGGGGGGCTGTAGCTGACAGGGATTGGGCACCCCTGTCGGCACATACCGAGTGTTGGGTGGAGAGGACTAGAGCCAAGGGGGATTGGGTACCTCCTTCAGCACACAACAAATTGGGGGGAGGGACATTATGCAGATGGGAGTAAGGTCCCCTGTTGCAAATGAACTGGAGGGCATGTCAACAGAGTTAGGCACCCCCATTGGTTTGTTCATTTTAACAGCGGGCAGGGGCATGCGACAACTGTTTTCCTTGCGTTCACACACTAAGCTGGCAGTCGCGACCATGACCAGGAATGCAACATCAAAGGACCGAGCTGCACCACTATTGGTGCAGCTCTGTTCTTTGAAAAGTTGTCCAACTCCACCCCCAACAGCTGAAAGGGAGTCATCACCAGCCTGCTGACTGATTCACCTGCCGCTGACCTGCCCCTAGAAATGGAGCTCTCCATTGGGCACACCACTGTATAGCGCCTCCTATAGTAATGAGTTTGTCTGCACCTGCGCGCCACGGCAAACTCAAAAACAATGAGCCCAGGGCCGAATAAAATCAGTTCAAGATTTCTATTAGAAACTGCAGAAGCAATAGTTAACCCGTTAAAAATTATCTTCAACAAATCCTTAGAAGAAGCAAAAATCCTTCTGGACTGGTTAACAGCTACAGGCACCCCAATACACAAAAAGAGAAACAGGTCCAATGTTCAAAACTATCGCCCCATCAGTTTAACATCAATCATCTGCAAAATCATGGAAAAAATAATTAAATCATACCTGGAAAAAGAAATGGGGAGCTAAAAATTCACGATAACTCACAACGTGGTTTTAGATCAGGTCACTCATGTACTACAAACCTAATATCATTTTACAATAATGTTAGTCAGGGCCTGGACAATAACATACAAATGGATGTTATCCTGCTGGAATACAGCAAGGCATTTGAGAAGGTCCCGCATGAGAAACTTTTAACCAAATTAGAAACACTAGGTTTCTCAATCTGTCTAATTAACTGGATTAATGCATGGCTTACTAATAGGTCACAGAGGGTTACCATAAATGAAACTCTATCCAACCAGGGTTTAGTCACGAGTGGGGTGCCCCAGGGCTCAGTGCTGAATCTGATATTATTCAACATTTACATCAGCGATATGCAAGTAGGCTCACTTAACTGACTATCAAAATTTGCTGATGATTCAAAACTAGGGGGAAAAGTGGACACTCTGCAAAACCTAGAAACCCTCATTTCAGACCTAAAGTCCATTGAGCATTGGGCCCACTTAAACACAATGGAATTCAATGTTGACAAATGTGTGGTTTTGCACTTTGGAGCAAAAAATCCCAATAATATCTATTACATAAACAATATCCCATTTAAAGCATCTAGTAGAGAGAGAGGGACCTGGGTATACTGGTAAACAACAAACTCTCCTCCAGTGACCACTGCATTAAAGTGACTAATATGGCAAATGGCTCACTCAGCCAGAACCAAACAATGCCTCATCCCTCTTTACAGGGCCTGTATTAGACCATATATTGACTATAGGTCCCCTTTCTGGAGTCCACACATTAAGGGAGATATTGTACATTTAGAACAAGTATAGAGGCAGGCGACTAAAATGATCCCCAGACTATCTTCCAAAAACTACCAATCTAGATTAAAAGCTACAGGTCTTAATTTTCTACAACATAGGAGGCAAAGAGGGGACTTACTGTTTCTCTACAAACTGCTGCAATCCCAAGACCTTATGAAACAATGCAGACTCTCCTATTCAACAAATCACATCATTACTAGGTGACACAACAGACAACTTGTAATTAAGAAAGCAAGGACAAACCTCAAGCATAACTTTTTCTTGTTGCGTGCGCCAAGATTATGGAATACCTTACCCAGGGACTAGTAGATTCCAACAATTTTAATGCATTTAAAAGGGGACTGGATATCTGGTTACTGACAAACCAAAATTGTATTAATTTGCCCACATGATTGGGGGAAAAATCTCAATGGGCCCTGGCCTGCTTTTTCCCCAACAAACCTAGTAAACCTAGTAAAGAGAGAACAATTGACAAGGAACATGATTTAAACAATGAAAATGATTAGTAACCATTAACAAAATGCAGAGAGAGTGAAACAAAACTATTGACATGATACAGCAGTAATTGTACTATTAGACATTACGTTCAGCGGTTTGAAATGTACAGTTAGCAATCAGTACATACAGTGACTCAAGGGAAACCAAACAGCTAGACATAGTAAGAAAACATTTCAAATCATTAAGCGCAGTACAAAGGCAATCAGCATGACAGGATTTGTGTGAGGAGTTTACTGTTTTTCTCTGACAGGGTGTCCTCTATCCGAGTGGGGATTGCCCCAGTAAGACATGTGCCTCACAGTAGCCAACTCGAGAGGAACAAATGCCCTCTGTTTATCTGGGATGAGTTTAAACCAGTGGAGTTGGCTGAGGTCAATGAGGTGATCATAAAGCAGAAGCACACATATTGCGAACTGGACCTGACCCTAACACGTTTCTTAATGAGATGTGCCAAGACCGTAGACCTGCTGTTCGCTGGAATCATCCAGTGTTTGATGTTGGAGAGTATCTTCCCAGATGTCTTGAAGGAGGCTCTGGTAAGACCCCTCCTGAAGAAACCATCTTTTGACCCTGACGTCCGAGTGAATTAACATCCAATATGCAACTTGCCATTTTCGAACAAAGTTGTCGAGAAACTTGTGGCACAACAGCTTGAGGATCACCTTGAGTTCTTTGAAATCTATGAGCCATTCCAGTCGTGTTTCCATGCAAGACATAGTACAGAAACAGCTTTAGTTAGGGTGCAAAATGACCTGGTTAGGGCCAGAGATAGAGGGGACAGGTAAATTCTTGTCCTGCTCGATCTGTCATCAGCATTTGATACCGTGGATCACAGCATGCTTTTGGATTGCCTTCGAGAACTATGCGGGCTTGCCGGCACTGTTATCCACTTATCTGAGTCCTAACTCTCTGACAGGATGCAATGGGTGATGATAGGAAATTTCTCCTCATCCCTGAAGTTCCTGTCATGTGGAGTTCCTCAGCACTCAATCCTTTCACCGATGCTATTCACAGAATACATGCTTCCCCTAGCAGAACTCATTCAACAATACGGCATGGGTTTCCACTGCTATGCAGATGATACCCAGTTGTATCTGTCCTTTGTCCCTGGAACATTACATGCCATGGACGTCCTGAACAGTTGCCTTGCAGAAATCAAAGACTGGATGTCCTCCAGCTGGTTGCAACTGAACACAGAGAAAACGGAGGTACTGGTGATTGAGTCAGGTCATGGGTGTAATGGAGGTGCAACTGGAGTGGATACAGGTTTGTTCTTGGGATCAACTCCATTGCTGGCCTCCACCAGAGTGCTAAATCTTGGCATGATCCTTGAAAGCAGATTGACACTGGAGGCTTAGGTGTCTTCTGTTGTCAAGAGTGGTTTCTGCCACTTGAGGAACATTGCCAGGATTAAGCCTCTGGTTCCACCCGAAGACCTGCCACTGCTAGTGTATGCATTTATAACCTCAAGACTTGACTACTGTAACTCTCTATACCTTGGGGTCACTGTAGGGACCCTCTGTCGGCTGCAGCTGTTGCAGAATGCAGCAGCAATGTTACTGACTGTCCCGCCTAGGTCGAGTCATGTGACCCCTGTCCTGCGTTCTCTGCATTGACTGCCAGTTAGGGAGAGGGTCATCTTCAAGGTGTGCTTGCTCACCTTTAAGGCCCTATACAGGCTGGGTCCTGGTTATCTGGCTGATCTTCTCTCACCTGTCACCTTAACCTACTCCTTCCAGTCCTCAGCTAGAGGACTTCTTAACATTCCAAGAATGAGGCTGAAAACGTCCAGTGACCACACCTTCAGTGTTGCCGAACCTACCCTTTGGAACTCACTACCAGTTAATGTTAGAGGAGCCCAGACAGTCGAGGCCTTTAAGCAGAGGCTGAAGTCCTGCTTGTTTTCATTAGCCTTCCCTGAGGTGGATCTGTAATCTCACACCGCCTTTTCAATCTGGGAATTACAGTTATAAATTTTGTTTTCCTTTTAGTTGCTTCTGATTTTACTCTAAGGTTTTATACTTATGATTTTAACACTGCTACTTTTTCAAGAACTGTTTCATTATTGTATTGTTTTATCTGTGTGTAAGGTGCCCACAGCCTCCCGGATTGGTTGCTGGAAAAAAATTTGCCTTGCTTTGCCATTTGATAAAACATTCTATTAGCCATAGTTTGAAGAGTGAAGCTAGAAGCATTAATAGAGGGAGGAAGGGATGAGGGACAAATTAGGGAGAAGTACTTTTAAGTCTGTCAGTAGTAAGTGCAAGTGGGGCCAAGCTGAAGGCAAGGAGTAGGACCAGCATGGTGAGGGGTTCCAATGAAAAGTTCACGTGGGATGAAAGCAAGTATAAGGGTAAGCTGTTTGGAGGAGACTCCTTAGCTGGTGCTTAAAACTTAAGTGTGTTGGGGAGAAGTGGATGGGAGCTGGTAATGAGTTCAAGTATTGGGGGGCAAGGTAAGAGAAAGTCTGAGCTCCAATTGCTGTTATACATTTGGGAATGTGGAAATCAGGCTGATCACCAGAGCGAAGGGCATAACGGTGGCTGGGTGGATAAGCATCTGAGCTAGAGTAGAAGGCATACCTGAGCATGAGATGTTGTTAATAAGAGTGCCAAGTAAGTAGAGATGGTTTGCTGTAGAGGAGAGCCAGCAACGGTTCTCATAAAGGTGGCAGTGATGGGTCAGGCATTGGGAGGACAGGGCAAAGTGACATATACTATTATAAGTTGTGTCTTATTTGTAGAGACTAGCTTTTGTTGCCCGAGCATAAGAGACTGAGCCATATGTAAGAGCAGGGAGAAGTATGCCCTGGGTAATAGCGACTCTAGTGGTGGGAAGTAGGGCATGGCTGGTTCTGTAAGCCATATCAGTTTTTGCATTCATGGCTTTACAGGTATTAGTGATGTGGAGGTCGAAGTCAGGAATGAGGTCAAGGGTAACGCCCAGATATTTGAAGGAGCTGACACAGGTAATGGTGGAACCATCAGGGCCAGAGACAGATAGCTTCCCTGAGCATTTCCTTAGTCTTGGAGCAGATCTGAACAGCATGGATTGAGTTTTTCTAGAGCTGAGTATAAGTTTATTCATGGAAAACCAGACAAGAAGATGGAGGAAATCCAAGGAGAGGGTGGTATTAAGGTAGGAGATGTCGTTAGCACTATGGTACAGTACAAGGGCATCAGCATAGAGTATGAAAGAGCAGTTAGGAACATGAAGAGATATGACATTAATAAGGATGTAGAAAAGAAGGGAGCCAAGGACTGAGCCTTGAGGTACCCCAATGTTGATAATAGAACGTTTGGAGGTAGCAGATTAGAATTTGACATACTACTGTCTGACAGAGAGGAAACTATGATGCCAGGCTACTACTTCAGGGGAGAAGCCAAGGTAGAGCATTTTAGCCCTAAATAGAGTCTGATCAACAAGATCGAAAGCCTTCGTTAAGTCAATGAATACTGCTCCCATTATAAGGCCATGATTCATTACGGATTTAGTGTCATTTGTGAACTGAAGGAGAGTACTGGTAGTGCTATAGCCTTTTTGAAAGCTGTGCTGAAAGGCAAAGAGGAGGTTCTGGTCCTGCAAGAATGCAACAGTTTGAAGGGAGATGATTTTCTCAAGAAGTTTGCTTAGAATGGAGAGAATATCAATTGATTTGGAGTCTCTCTTCTTGAAAATCGGGATGATCCTGGCAATCTTCCAGATATAAGGGACAATTCCAGATCAAATCGATAGATTGAAAATCGTGGCCGGGGGGATGCAAGGAGGGAAACAGCCAGTTTGAGAAGTCTGGGTTCAAGGCCATCAGCATCAACACTACAGCTTTGTAGCTTATGGACCTCCTTGTTAGTCACCACTCAAAAACAGAAAGTGGGAGACAAGTTTGAAGAGATGTTTACAGGATCTGGGGTGAATGTGTTTTGGGTAGGGAGGGAGCTAGTATAATTAGATAAAGCAGAGAAATATTGGTTGAAAGCATTTGCAATGGTGGTAGGATTGTTACAGTGTTGGCCTTCCAGTACCATGTCATTGGAGGACAGGGTATGCTTCACCCCATAAAACTCTTTATATGTGACCAGAAGTTTTTAGAGTCACCAGCAGCACATATTAGTAAGTTCTTACAAAAGGCACTTTTAGCTAGGTGTATGGCCCGTTTAGCGGTATTTCTCTTAGCTCGATATTCCTACTGATCATATGGTAGACCAGAGGATTTGAATTTTGACCACCATCTATTCCGTGATTTTAGTAAGGTGAGGAGTTCTCTATTGAGCCATCTAGAGGGGGTCCCATGGATTCTACGTGACATGGTAGGGGCATGGCGATTCTGAAGGGTGCAGAAATTAGTTATGAAATAATCAAGTGCTACATTAACATTATCAGTGGTGTAAAGGAAGGACCAGTCGATAATGGCCAGATCATTGATGAACATGGTGGGATCTAGATTGGAGAAATCATGAAAAGTTATGACTTTGGGCAGAGAGGAGGGAAGGACATGGACACCCCATATATAGTAAACGGAGGAATGGTCAGCAATGGCATCTGAGAGGGTACCTGCACCAACAACCCTGTCAGTCCTGTTCATTAGTATCCAATCTATTAATGTACTCGATCTCATGCTTAGAGAGAACCTGATGGGATTAGTTATGAGATGGTGGAGGCCGAGCCCTTGTATAAGGGCACTGAAGTTTTTGGAGGATTTGCCTAGCCAGTTCAGGTTAATATCACCAAGAATGATAATTTCATTATGTATGTGGTAGCACTGGCATACGAGAATAGTTCACTTAGGCCAGCAGTGCCTCCTGCTGGTGGATTAGATGCACATATTATGTGAAGTTGTTTGAGTTTCCAAGGAGGAGGAAGGAGTGAAGCATCTCACGGTGAGGGAAGAAAGGGGAAGGGATAGCTGTGAGGTTAAGGTGACTTTTAAAGTAGGTAACTACACCCCCTTCCCCCATTTGGCAGGGTCTCGATCCTGGTGAATGAGGCTGTAATTGGGCAGAGAGCAAGCAGGGTCAAGAATGGATGGTTTTAGCCAGGATTTAGTGATGCATAGTATATCTGATTTATTCATGGCTAACTAGGCCTCTAAGTCAGTTAGATTGCGTAGAAGGCTATGAATATTTATGTGGACTATTTGTAAACCTTTTACCCTTGCTCAGTGGGAGTCAGAGTGTTGTAATGGGGTGATTGATCAAGAGTTAGAGGCAGGAGGACCAGGGTTAGATTTGATGTCTCCAGCCCAGATGAGAAGAAGGGGACAGAGGTACCATAGAATATGAGGGACAGAAAAAGGGAGTAAGCAGGGAAGAGGACAGTTGCAACATTTCTTAACAAACATCGCTATCTACAGAAATTTGCCGTAGGAGAGCAGAAGAGTAAAGACTGAGAAGTGATTCTGAGAGACTAGCATCTGAGAGTAGATAAAGTCAGAGTTGGAATATATAAGTTCAGGCACATTTAGGCAATGTGGCTTTAAGGGGGAATAGTAGGGGGCAGGCATGAAGGAAAAGAGGAGATTCATAGATGATAGTAATGAGCACCAGAGTATTAAATAAAGGGGGGGTCATGTTCAAAGTGAGAGGGTAACCAGCTAGAGATAGAACTGACTTCAGTATAATCAGTAGGGGAGAAAGACGAGTCAGGTATCTTGCTCTGTAGTACTCAAAATCTTGTTAATTAGTGAGCAGCAGTGGTGATCAGGAGGAACCAACCATAGATAGACAAGGGGGGACAGTTTGCCTGGCTGTAGGAGTGCAAAAGTGGGCTGATTTGTTACTACAGCTCACAAGTGACTATTTAAAGAGCTCCAGGTGGCAGGGTGGGCTGAAGCAAGCAGCTTGAGGTACCTGGGGGGATGTAGAGCTGTCCTGGTGAAGGGCAGTAGCAGCAGGAGAGAAAGGAGAGCCTGCCTGCCCTCAACAACCTACCAGTGGTGCAAGCAGTGCAGTGTGTGGCCTCTGGAGCTCTGGGGAGAGAGATACAGAGGTTCAAGCATTAGAGTAAGCAGGAAGGTGTGCTGAAACATGAATCGGGGGGAGGAGGAAGGAGGAGAATGGTAGCTAAGAGGGGGCTATAAATGCCAGTGAAATGCAGGTAAGAGCAGAGAAAGTAAAAATGGAACAGCCTAGCAAAGTGTAACCCCCTACAAATGGGGGTTCCCAAAAAGTCTTCCATGAGCTTGCCTAAATGCTCACTGCCAAGCTGGTGTCCTGCATTTAGCAGTTAATCGTTATTGCCAAAGAGTGCCTGTGTAGCCTCTATGTACTGTCACTTTAAGAGCTGCCTAGATTGCAGTAATAATTAATCTGGAAGGGGGCTGAGTGTTGTCATGCTCGAGTCCTGCCTGGGCTGCCAGGTAATCGCTCCGTTTCTGCCATCGCTAATTGCGCAGAGGGAGCTCTGTTAATAGATGTAACTGTTTGCTGATCATTCATTAGAGTAGTAATAATAATGTAGCTTGTCTAACCTGCCTTCTTTGCAGCAAGGACTGTTTTGTTCATCCCCACCATTTTGGCCTGGAACTGCCAAATTGGACCAATCAGTACTGGTGGAACCTGAAATGGAGCCGGACTATAGTAGCTTTCTGGAGTCAAAATCAGTAGCAATTGTAGTTTTGGGCGTTTGGCGCCTTTTTGCACCTGAAGGGGGAGCCTTTGTTGTGACTGACAGACAGATCAGCCAACCAGATCTTTTGGATCTGAGGGAAATCCCAAGCTGCCTGCTGTTTCAGTCAGTTCTGAGCTGGGAAGTGAAATGAGAACAGCTCAAGTGAGTTGGGCAGTAGTTTTATGTAGTTTTGCATGGGAGAACTGTGAAAGGGCTGAGTTTTGGCCTGCATGTCTGCCTGCTGCCCCTGAGAGGGAGAGAAGAGAATTATTTTGGATTAAATCCAAGTTTGTGAGAACAAAGTAAGCCACTGATTTTTCACCAGGTTCATATCTTAAGAAGACCATAGATTTTGCTGAATGCGATCGGCCTGTCAGGATTTCCAGCTGCTTTTGAATCCCCGGTTTGTGCAGAAACTTTGCGATCATGACTGGAGAGCGGTTTGCCTGGTACAGTAGAATTTCCTTACATGTAAATGTGCTGTGTATTGAAAGTGGGTCGTGATTTGGTCCCCTACTGTGTGAACTGTGTTCTGCTTGCTGGAAGCTGTATCTAGCCCAAAACAAACTGAATCCAAATTTGTCTCCATCTGGCCTGGGCCTTGCCACACTGGCCCAGCCAGACTACCCGCTGCACAGAGAAAGCCATTAACGAGAGACCTACCTGGGGATCAGCCATCTGCTCCATGCTTGAACAGGAATTATGCCTTGGTGATTCATGTGGGCCCTGTTCTCCTGGCACTCCAGATTAACCACCTGCTGTCTCGATTTTCGTCCAGTCTGCGTCCAGTTTTGGGTATCATGAGTAATCATCACGGTAGCTCCCTGCAACAATAGCCTAATCTAAAAGTGTGTCATCTGATTGGCTTGTTGTTTTCTTTTCACGAACTTAGCCCTCCGGCTCCAGATTACAAATAGTGTGCGTTGTGCATGTTGTTTTCTTCCATCACAGGACCCCAACCAGCTGCATCATCCCTGGCTAGCCCACCATTCTCCATCTGGGTACCCAGAGTGTGTGACTGTTTATGGACTCTGAAGTGCATGCATAACTGTTTGATTAATACAGTCTTTAAGCAAATTAACATGATTACGCCCCTCCCTTATTCAAGTCCCTTAAATAAATCAAATCTAACTTTTTTTTGCATTTACCCTGACTGTGGTTCCAGTTTGTGCAAGAGTACTGTATTGCTGTTATTTGCTGTGTATAACCTTGTTTTACAGGAGGTCCCCAGGGCTAGGCCAGAGGAAAGCTCTGGTGGTAAGTGCAAACAGTGTGGTTAATTGTGTGGTGTATCAGGGGTATTGTGAAAGTGATTATTGTGTATTGTTCTGGCCACTAGTAAGGAAAGAGGGGGGTTACAATGTCCTGGAGGGCTGTGCCCAGGTTAGCTTGACCACTACCAACCCTGACCTCTGGGTGGAGGCACCCGTTTCAGAACTCAGGCCCCTTAACCTGCTGCTAGCCAAGCAGGCAGGGGTAGTAGCCCTTGGGATAGCGCCACCTCAGGGTTACGAAAGAAAAACCTAAAAACAACAGATAGGAAGAGTGCTAAAAACTCTGAGAGGTAGAAAGTGAGCACATTTTGAATGAATGCAGGGAAAGTTAGCTTTGCTCAGGTAGACAAGAGCTTGCTAACTGTGTAAGCCTGGTAAAATAGTAATTTATGCAATAATAAGAAAGCAAGGGCTGTGTCAGGAACAGAGATTCACAGATCTAAGCACAACAATAATATTGCTTTAGGTGAACAGTGCAAGTAAAACATGGTGAAAGTCCTAAAAGGTACAGTTTCTCAAAAAACACTATTTCATTAAAGGTACAGTATTAAAGGTGCATTTCAGTATAAAAAAAACTATCTATTGCATTTGGCTGAGCCTATTGGGAGCCACGTGGTCTGAAGAACAAGATGGCGCCGCAACACCAGAGTTGCAAGCAGCTTGAGGTACCTGGGGGGATGTAGAGCTGTCCTGGTAGAGGGTAGTATCAGTGGAAGGGAACGGAGAGCCCGTCTGCCC
This sequence comes from Neoceratodus forsteri, assembly GCA_016271365.2. Lineage (NCBI taxonomy): Eukaryota > Metazoa > Chordata > Ceratodontiformes > Ceratodontidae > Neoceratodus > Neoceratodus forsteri. The sequence continues at coordinate 1,392,943,947 of CM028129.1, read as the reverse complement.
TTAATGACTCACCTGTGCTGCAAGCAGTGCAGTGTGTGAATGCTGGAGCTCTGGGGGGGGGGGGGGATGTAGTGCTATCCTGATGGAGGGCAATAGCAGCAGGCAGGAGTGGAGAGCCTGCCTGTCCTCAATGACCCACCTGTGGTGCAAGCAGTGCAGCATGTGGCCTCTGGAGCTCTTAGGGATGTAGAGCTGTCCTAGTGGAGAGTAGTAGCAGCAGGAGGGAGCGGAGAGCCTGCCTGCCCTCAATGACCCACCTGTGGTGCAAGCAGCATAGCGTGTGCCTGGTCCACAGTATGACTGGCTCTCAGTCACCCTCATCTTAATCAGGTAGCCACACCTCATTCAGGGCTCAGTCACCCTCATCTAAGTCAGGTGGCTACACCTTATTCAGGTGTGCAAAATGGTTTGCAGTCACTATTGGAGGGCCCTGCATGATACACACAATCTGTTTTTCTCCCCTTCTTCTCTTCCCACTATCTTCCATCCCCCTGGCCAATGGGCTTCTGCTGAGGCAGTGGGTAGCAGTTCAAGACTCCAACTTCATTGTCTGTGCAGCCAGAATATTTTTCCTCATGCTGCCTGCAACTGTGCACGAAGCTCCTTGAACCTCCTGGAGATTTGGCAGTGGTCAAACCTCTAATGCTTAGCCCATGGGATACTTGCTCGACAATTCCTACAGCTAGCCAACCCACCCTGCCTATTCTACATCCCTTTTGCTAGCTGTACCTCCTACTCCATCTACACAAATCTTCCCCAGATAGGCAGTAGCGCTTATTGGTGGTTTTACCCTCCTGTTCTGTGAACCCATATGTAGGCATACTTGAGATAGGGTAGTGCCTGCTGGTAGTTTTATCCTCCTGTTCTGTGTACCATTGTGTAGACCTACCTCAGATAGGGTGTAGTGCCTACCTGGTGCTGCTCCTTGTACTTGCCTACAGCTAGTACCCCCCCATTCCCCTGTCAGAGTTCCCTGTAGAACTCTGGATGTACCTGAGGACACCATGGATGATGCAAATGTCCCAGAATAGGCACCATCATCTTGCTGCTGCTGTGGTCCTCATGCTCCTGGGAGTCAAGCACTCCTGGGGGAGGTTGCAAACAGATGTAGTTTAAACAAGCATTTGTCAATGCTGAATGTTGTCTTGCTGGCATTGGCATTGATAGTGCAAGAGTTAGAGAGATGCATAATAGGAATGGCTGTGAAGTATTGAACTGATGCCATCCCCACCCCCACTGTGCAGAGACTGACAGGCATTGGAGTGTGCCTTTCAGTCATTGGCCCTAATGCTTATGCCATTTCACCTCACCCTACCCTGCAGAAGACACCAACAAGTGTAGCATTGTGCCTTGGAGTCTTCGGGTCTTACGCTCACCCCATTCTATAAGGAAATACACTGAGATGGGTGCAGTATAGGAGAATGGGGTGAACTTTGGGGCCAAACAGTCAAAGGCACACCTCAATGTCTGTCACTGGCTGCATGGTGGGGGTGGAATGGCATGAGCATTACAGCCGACAATCCCAAGTCACACCCCTGATGCCTGTCAGTCTCTACAGGGTGGGGCATTATGGTTGGAAACCCTAACGCCTTGGGTGTTTGTTGGTATTTTCACTCCAAATTTTCAACATGGACTTTTTGTGACCCCACCTCATGAACAGCAGCGCTATCAGTTCATTAGCCAAAATGTAATCTTGCACAGTGACTGCGCCATTTGGTGCCACAGGTGTGAAAACACATTTTGGGCAGTATGTGAAAAATGACAGCTGTATTGTTCATGAGGAGGTATAAAAAAATGGCAATGTTGAAAATCTGGAGTGAAAATATGAAAAATTGAAGTCACAAGAATGCATAGAAACTGTGCAACGCACGCCCGTAACGCAATTATTTGGGGTATTTTTTTTAACCAAATTTTCAACATAGGCATTTAAGACCTCTGCTTATTAACAGTGTCACTGTGATTTTGTTAATCTGTCCTGAACATTGATTTCCCACAGCAACGGCGCCATTATGCACCACATGTGCCAAAACACATTTTGGGCAGGATGTGAAAAAATGACAGCCATACTGTTCATAAGGAGGTGTAAAAAATGGCAATGTTGAAAATCTGGAGTGAAAATATGAAAAATTGGTGAAGTCACAAGAGTGCGTAGAAACTGCGCAACGCATGCCCGTAACGCAATTATTTTTGGGATTTTTTTAACCAAATTTTCAATATAGGCATTTGGGACCTCCACTCATGAACAGTGTCACTGCAATTTTGTTAATCCATCCCAAACATTTATTTCCCACAGTGACCACGCCATTGTTGTTCATTCTTTTGTACCTTGAAGCACCCTGTTGTCTTGTTCTGTTCAAGCTATAATTTTATTTCTAGTGCTGTTTGCTGCATCTAACACATACTGTCTGATTGCAATATATATTTTCTGTATTGTGTTCTCCCCTCCCCTCCCCTCTCCCCCCAGGACGCAACTGGAATTGAACAGTGTGCCCTCCTGGTGAAACTCTTAAATAAATAAATTGTGTGCCACATGTGTGAAAACACATTTTGGGCAGGATGTGAAAAATGACAGTTGTGCTGTTCATAAGGAGGTGTGAAAAAATGGCAATGTTGAAAATCTGGAGTGAAAATATCAAACATTTTTGAAGTTACGAGCATGCTGGAAACTGGCTCGGCTTAGGAACATAAATTTTTGAATTTTTCACCAAATTTGAAACTTGCCTTTTTAGACCTCACCATGAACAGTGGCACTGTTGTTTTATTAATCAGCCCCAAAAGGTGATTCCACGTAATAACTGTGAAATTACCTTTCAGGACCGAATAACAAGATGACAGTGCATGTGTTCATGAGGTGGGGTCCCAAGAACCCCATGTTGAAAATTTGGAGCCAAAATTCAAAAAAATGGCTGAGATATCTACCTATGTTGAAACTCCCATTTATGCCATTATACAGCTTACTGGCATTTCTTCATTTTGCAGTTCGTCTTTGAAGAGTGCAGATGCGTTCCCGCTCTGCTGAAGATCGCAGCACCAGACCTCCAGAGGTAAATATGGGGTGAGTGGGGTGGGGGGAGGTGGGGTGCACAGAGGTTGGGTGCAGGTTGGGGAGGGAAGGCACCATGGACAACAGACCATTTTCTTATTTTCAGGTACAAAAAAAACCAAACCGGGACCGTTTTTTTTTCTTTATAGGTGAAATAAAACAAATGTTGGACACACTGGGGTGGACTCCCATTATGCCCCATGTGTGTCCCATGACTTTTGGGGGGTCCTGATGTTGGCAACACTGAGGTGCACTCCCAGTGTGCCACACAATGTGAGGGGAGGTGGCGGACATGCCGACACGGGGATTGCACCCCCAATGTCGGCCTTCTTTTGGGATTGTGTGGTGGACTGCAGGAGCAGCTGCCATGTTTATTGAAATGTTTCACCAGGAAAGGCACGTAGAGGAGGCATGTCATCTGTGCTGCTGCATGATGAACTTGTCTCTGATTGCAGCGGCACATTTCTCTCAAGTTGGTGGCATTTTACATAATACTTGTGTCAGCCCTAGCATGCTGCCTAATTGGGGAATGAGGGATGCACCTTCCAAAGCGTGCTCTGCATTCGCCAACACTGATACACTTTTACCTTTCTCCTGCTACCACAAGATGTTGCTTGCACACATGCAAGACAACATAATAAAAAGGTCCCCTGATTTGCCCTGAAGTTAAGGAAAAATAGGTCTGGAAGCTGCAAAGTCACTGCTTTCTCAGGTTAAAACAAATACCTCCCATTCAGCTGAGCATCAGGTGCAAACTGGTTTTGGGGAAGGGGAAGGAAAAGTCTACTCAATTGCCTCAAAGTGTGCCCTGATTTGCCCTGAAGTCAGACAAGAATGATACTGAAGGCTGCAAACTCATTGCTCTCCCAGGTTAAAACAAATTCCCTCCCCTTCAGCTTTGCCTCAGATCCTAGTTGTTTTTAGGGGTAGGGAAAGCAAAAGCCTGTTCAACCACCTCAGAAAGGAACCCCAACATACCTTTCAACTGTCTCCGAATTTCTGGGCTGTCTCTGATTTTTCATGACAGATTTCCTATGCCCTTCCTAAATTTGGCATTTTTGCCACTGAAGAGTAAATATTTGAATCATAAAATCATACCAGGCAATAGTTTAACAGTTTAACTCTCCAACAGAAAATTATTTTATCACTAAATCACTTATTTTCAGCTTTATGAACTGATATTAACCTCTGTTTAAGCAGTGTCTCTGATTTTTGAGGCAGGGGGTTGAGATGTTATGTCCCCAGTTTGCCCTGAAGTCAAACAAAAATGGGTCTGGAAGCTGCAAGCTCACTGCTCTCCCAGGTTAAAACAAATTCCTCCCTTCAGCTGAGTTTTAGGTGCCAACTGTTTTTGAGTGGAAGCAAAAGCCTGCTTAACCACCTCAGGAAGGTTCCCTGATTATCACACTCAAGATCCCATTCCAGAAAAGAAGGGTTTCAGAGGGCCTAAGCACACTCGGAATAGACAAGTCCATGGGCCTGGATGGGAGCAGGTCCTAGCTGAACCACTAGCTGATCTATTCAATAGCTCTCTGGAGACGAGGGTAGTACCAAGTGACTGTGTGATGGTAAATGTTGTTCCCCTACACAAGAGCCAGAGCAGTGATGATCTGCAGAACTACAGACCTATCAGCTTAACATCTATCCTTAGTAAGCTGCTAGAGACCATAATATGGGAAAGGAAAGTATATTTTCTGATGGTGAGGGTACTGCAGGAGAAGAGATAACATGAGTTGATGGGGATGGGGGGGGGTCAAGGCAGACAAACTTGACCAATGTCTTTGATTTGGTTACAAAGGCTGTGGACAAGGAACCTACTGTATCTTGACTTCAGTGAAGTCATCTATTCTGTCCTGCATGGTCAGTTTGTTAGGAACATGGAGAAACTTGGTGTAGGGGACAAAATTACTAGGTGGGTGGGAAATTGGTTAAGCAACAGGGCCCAGAGGGTGGTAACAAATGGGGACTACTTAGAGGTCAGGCAGTCATTAGGGGGGTGCTACTGGGAACAATCTTGGGACCAGTCTTTTTCAGCATCTTTATCTGTGATATAATGGTAGGGATCTAGGACATGATACTAAGATCTGCAGCTGAGTGGATAGTGAGGAGAGGAACAAAATCATAATGGAGGACCTGGGTAGATTGGAAAGATGGTTGAAGGTATGGCAGTTAAAATGTAACACCAAAAAAATGTAAGGTGATGAACACAGGGGCAAAACATTCTAGGACTGAATACAGGATGGTAAGCACTGTGCATGAAAAAGGCTTGAAAGTAATAATATCAAACAGACTGAAAGAGCTGCAGACGCCTTAAGAAAACTGAAAAGCATAATAATTAGGTACAATTCAGCTTCCATTTCATATATATTTTAAAGATTCCTCCTCCCCAGTATTTATTACTAAGAACATTTGCAAGAATATATGATCTTTATCCCTTAGGGTTCATCTGCATCTCTAGCTGACTCCCTACTTCAAATCCAGATTTAGTATTTGCAGTATTGGTCCTTGTAAGAACAGATGCAGAACCAAAGGGAATTTTTTCTGCTTTATTTCTGCATGATCTGGGTGTTAAAAGTATTGGCTTTTCTAAATAACTGTCATTACGCTTCCAACGAAGGACTTATTGGTCTGAACGCTAAAGCACTTTGTTCATTTTGGTTCATCTATGTTGGTCCAATAAAAGATATCAAATCATTTGCTTCTGTATCTGTCTCTACATTAAGTCATAATTCACTGTTGTGACATCACAGTCTGTTACCATGGGAGTAACTGCGATGTCACAAACAGTGCATTATGATCTCAGGTAGGGAGAAAGCAACAGGAATGGACAAACTCTTCAGTAGCAAAGATTCTATTTTCATGCAGATGACCTCAGTAATAAATAATGTGGAGGTGGAATACGGAACCAATGTGAAATACAAGCTGGACTGTGTGTAAATATTATGTTTTGGTAAAGTTCTCTGAAAGGCGTCAGCTGCTCTAGAAGGCGATGGTACAATGCAATAGGAAGGTGTGTAGGACAAATAGGATGCTGGGAAGCATAGGGAGAGGAATCACCAGCAGGAGAAAGGAGGCACTGCTGCCTCTGTATAAGAAACTGGTTCAGCCTCACCTGGAGTACTTATTTTGCAGTTGTAGAGTCCACATCTGAATAAGGACTGGGTAGAGGCAGCACAGATCTGAGTAACCAAAATGATCCAGGGACAGTGAGACAGGACATATGAGGAGTGGTTAGCAGACCTGAATATGTACACCCATGAGGTGAGAAGGGAAATTGGGGATATGACTGAAAAACAAATTCCCCAACAAGTTATTTTAAACTGGATGACAAGGGAATCCTTCAGACTAAGTGGAAACACAAGAACCAGGAGCAACACCATGAAGTCCGTGCCCCACCCCCTCTGCCAGAAGACTGTTCCATGATTTGACTACCCCCATACAAAGTACGACTTCCTCACATAGCTTCTGAACTTTCCTCCTGCCAGCTTCCATTCATCCCCTCTTGTTACTGATCCCTATTTCTGTTACATTAGTCCTCCCAGTTCACTCTATTTATTCCTCTTAGGAACTTATAGATCTCTATCCTGTGCCCCCCTCTCTCTCTTCTGGCCACCAGTGATTGTATGTTCAGGGCCTCCAGCTGCCCCTCATAGGATCTGCCCTTTTGGCTCTGCATCATTCTGGCGACCACTTGTTGCACTGAGTCTAGTCTATCCCTGTCTTTCTTCACGTGTGGACTCCAGAACTGAGCACAGTTCTACAAGTAAGGCCTCACCAGTGACCTATAAAAAGGCAATGTCACCTCCGTTATCCTACTGTGGAAACCCCTCCCAATGCTCCCCAGCATTCTATTTCCCTTAATGTAGGCTTTATTATGCTGACTGGTTCATTTGATGGAGTTACTTATAATGACTCCCAAGTCTATTTTCTAGTTGGAGTGGCCAACCTAACCCCCCATCCAATACTATATCCTTAGGTTCCTCTACTCATTACTTTACACTTCTTGGCACTAAATATCAACTGCCATCCTTTTGGCCATCTCTTCAGTCTTTTCAGATCTCTCTGCAACTCTCTCAACCCTTTTTCACCATCCAGCCTGCTTCAAAGTTTAGTGTTGTCTGCAAAGAGGCATATTGTACCATTTATACCTTCCCCTGTGTTACTAATAGACATATCGAAGAGGACAGGTCCCAGTACTGACCTCTACAACACTCTACTCCAATAATTAAAAAAAAAAAAACTTTTCAAAGTCAGCATAGATGAGCATTTCTTTAACCACCACTCCTATAAACCACTGCCTATCTTTCTTTCATAGATGACATTCTTTATTTGCACCGAAGATGAGCATTCACTTAATGATTATTAGAAATTAAAAAATTTAGGTTATTTTTGTTTTAGTGGTAGATTCTTGCAATAGACTCTGGACCTGATATTCAAAAACGTGCCTGGCATTAGCACACGTGGTTGCTCCATGCAACTGAGTTGCTCTGGGAGCAACAAAGGGATATATTCAAAGGAAATGTGCCATGGCGCATCTCATCTGAATAAACAAAAAAATGCCTGCGGTGCAAGAACAATGTGCCGGCACATCCCCCAGACAGGTCTGAATACCAGGAATGAGAAATGTCCCAGTGCATCAGAGATACACCATGCGCAAATTCCTGCTATTCAGACACAAATATGCAGATGGGGCCATATTGCATGCAAGGCGCAAATGGGGCCATTTGCATGTCATTACGGCCCTATTTGCATGAGTTGTGCAGGGTGCAACCCAGGAGAAAGGGAGAGGGGAAGGTTACAAAACATCGATTACAATAAATTTGTAGCAAATAAGATAGAGGTAGAACAATCAGTAATAGTACAATACAGAACTGAAGGTAACACATATCGAAAAATACACAACTATGGCTTGCAATAAAGTAATTGAAAACGAGCATACAAACTATGGTATTGTAGTACAAATAGAAGCAATAGGCTGTGCACAGTATGGTGAAAATATAGGTATATAAAAATTTTAAAAGGGAAATAATAGCACTACAGGAGGTAGAGAAATGTAATGAGAATAAGGAGACTGGAGTATAAGGGAGGTGCATGTGGGGAAAATCATTTTTTGTGGGAACAGGAAGTGGTAAAAGTCAGAAAGGATAAGACAGGGGTATACTCACTGGGGACATGAAAAGGGAAAGAGAAAGAGAAAGGGGGTGGCGTTAAGGGAGGGAAGTGACTTGTGGGGAAGAGAAGTCATTTAGGGGTACTCAAGTGCAAACAGCTTGAACAAACTGACATTGCTTTCCAAGAGGGAAGATTGCAATTGCAAGGGCAGGCAAAAACTTGATTAGTTATACATCTTAAAGCACATTTTAGGAAAGGGGGCAGAAGGGGAATGTCTGGCATGGGAGGGAAGGGAGTTTCAGAGTAAAGGTAGCCTGTATGAAAATGCTGCTTTGCCAGAACCAGAGCATGGTCGTGGTAGGGAGAAAGTGTGGGTGTCTCTAGAACAAAGGGGGTATGAGGTTTCGGGGGAAGGGGACAGTAAAGAGGATAGATAGGAGGGTAAGGACTCGAACCAGCATTTTGAGATGAAGAGCAAGGAGTGGAGTTGGCATCAGTGATGATGAGGGGTTAGGGAAAGAGACGAGTAGAGGGTAGAGTAGTAAAAAGTCTATGACTTTCAGTGTATGATTTCTCAGCCTGTATTGTACCTTAATGTATTGTTCCAAAAGTGCATCAGTCTACATTTTGCTGACATTAAACTTAATTTCCCATGTTCCTGTCTACCAATTCAGCTTACATAGATTCTCATGTATTCTCCTAATTTCTTCTTTTGAGTCAATAGTTTACCCATTCTAGGTATAATCTGCAAATGTGGGTACCTAGCTACTCTGGCTTTTATCAATTTTTCTGATAGATGTGTTAAAAATGTTGGATCTACTGCAGATCCTTGTAGTATGCCACTCCCTAATGTTGCCCATCCTTATACGTCACTCTCTGGACACCCCCTTTGTTTATTGTTACTCAGCCATGCACCCACTCAATTACTTAGTGCTACCAGTGCACAGATTAGCTCTACTTTATCTATCACTGTATTATGTACCACCTTATCAAAAGCCTTACTCAAATGCAACTATACCATACCCGTCTTTTTACATTTATTTATTTACCTTGATAGCTTAAGTATTCCATCATCACCATCAATTTCCTGGATGCCACAGTTAGCATCACAAAAGATGGCAAATTGCCATTTCCAAACAAAACTCACTTACAAACACAAGTATCTGCATAATTACAGCTTCCACCCGTGGCATACACAGAAGCACAGTGACATGCAGCCATGCAGTTCAGCAATGAGGCACGAAAGGGTATGGTCCATTGTGGGATTTATACACTTTGTGTGGTATGGCATGAAGTATAGCCAAGTGCCATAAACCAAAAAAGAAGTAGGCAAATCCCACAAAGACACATGCCCTGAAGTGCCTTATTGCAATTATAAAATGGACCCACCTGTACAAAATACTAAAACATAAAATACATGTATTCTAATTAAATATTGTTATTATAATTGCAATAAATAATGATGTGCTGCATCAGCCAATTAATAAAAAGTCCCCAGTTCAATAGTTACGTGCCGCTGGGAGTAAAACATTTGTGTCACAGAATATGAAATCATGTTTTAATTTTTATGTTGCTCTCTTCCCACATTTATTGGGGTCATTTGTCATTTTATTATTTTCTCTCCCTAACATACATAACTGTCTGTGTTCCAGCTGGTCCTTCCACCCGCAAAGAAGACTTCCAGAAATTGATAAAGGTATTAATCTGGTTCAAGGTCAGTTGGCATTCATCTGTATCCCCCTCCCTCGGGTTGTGCCTGAAAACAGGCAGGATTTGTCTAGTGCACTTACGCGGTCAGCAAAAACTAAATAAATAAAATATTAGATGTTCTTTAATTTTTGTGACCACTCTTACACTCATCCTCCAGCAATCACCCACCCCTGAATCTGATCAAAATTGTTGAATTAGCCAGTTTAGTGGTTATAGCGAGTGGGAATGTTGATTTATCCCAAACAGGTTCAGCCATTCCTGATTCTAGTACATGTACTTTTAAAAACTACAGGATTAAAAAAAAAAAGCACTTTGAATTTACCTTTAACATAGAAACATAGAAGTTGACGGCAGATAAGGACTGCTAGCCCATCCAGTCTGCCCATATACCCTACTTGTATCAACGGCCGCTGACCCTACTTGGTCTTCAGCTTTAGCTTCACCTTTCCTCTTCTAGGGTTCTCCTTATGCCTATCCCATGCATGTTTGAATCCCACCACTGTGCTTGCTTCTACCACTTCTTGGGACAAACTATTCCATGCATCCACCACCCTTTCTGTGAAAAAGAACTTCCTAACATTACCCCTTATCCTGCCCCCTCCAATCTCATATCATGCCCCCTTGTTCTTGTACCTGTCCTGTACCGAAAGATGTCTTCCACTTGCACCTTGTGTATGTTCTTAACATACTTGAAGGTTTCTATCATATCTCCCCGTTCCCTCCTCTCATCCAGTGTATACATAATGAGGTCTTGTAATCTCTCCTCATAAGTGATCTGTTGCAAGCCCTGCACTATCTTAGTCACCCTTCTCTGAACCGATTCCACCTTGTCTACATCCTTAGGAAGCTTCGACCTCCAGAACTGCACACAGTAGTCTAGAAGAGGCCTCACCAGTGTTTTGTATAGTGGTATCACCAACTCTCTCCTTCTGCTAGTGATACCCCTTCCTATGCACCCCAACATGCCACTGGCCAGCCCTACAGCCTTCGTACTCTGCATGGCAACCTTTAGGACATCAGAGATGATAATCCCCAAATCCCTTTCCTCCCTGGTGACTGTCAACAACTCCCTTCCCATCCTGTAGCTCTCTGCAGGGTTTCTGCACCCCAGGTGCATGATTTTGCACTTCTTCACATTGAACTTCAGTTGTCACACTTCAAACTACTTTTCCAGCTTTCCTAGGTCCCTCCTCATTTTTTCCACCCCATCTGGAGTGTCTACACTGTTGCAGATCTTGGTGTCATCTACAGACAATCAAACCTTCCTTTCCAGCCCTTCTGCAATGTCACTAATAAAGGCATTAAAAAGGACTGGCCCCAGGACTGATCCTTGAGGTACCCTACCCCACTGGTCACCCCTCTTTCCTTGGCTTGTATCCCATTTACCACCACCCTTTATTTCCTGTCCCCCATCCAGTTTCTAACCCAGTTCATCACCTTGTGGCCCACACTCAGGCCTCCCAACTTATTTACCAGTCTTTTATGTGGAATGGTGTCAAAGGCCCTGCTGAAATTGAGGTAAGCGAAATGTACTGTCCCCCGATTCACCTCCTTCATCACCCAGTCAATAAAATCTATCTGTGTACCATTTACCTGTTTTACCCCAGCACACCTTTGCTTTACATCGGCCCTGTTCACACTGCATGATCTGAAACAGTTCTCAGAGGTTACATAGTTTCAGATCTGTGCCAGCACCCTTTGTGTTCACACCTATTCCACTTTGGGACACCTTATCATGAACCATGCTAAAACCCTGATTGGACCTAGGCTATAACACGGTTCTTGAAAACACTTCAATTGGTAAAACGTTTCTGCTCACAGTGTGAATGCTCTTTTGCCTGTATCCGTGTTGTGGTGGGTGCATGTTCCCACTGTCCTCTGTTTTGACCCCTAATACTCTAATACTCTGGAAACACTCTACCACACTGTGCTACAGATAACACAAATACTGGCACCAGTGTGAACGGAGAAGCACACTTGGGAAGAAACGCTTTTTAAAACGGATTAGACCATGTGAGTGCAGCAACACAGTAAGGCCTAATTTGTTTTAAAAAAATGTTTCTCCTTACCATGCTATAGTGTGAACAGGGCCATTATTTCCTGCCATTCTCCAGCACTGTTCTTCATCTTTTGATTTTACAGATTTTGAAATATAATTTCAAGAATTATAAGCAATAATAAAAGATTATTTTTGGAAATGGAAGGAAGATACTAGTGGTTGTTCTGTCCAACAGTAAGCACATTCTTTTCTAATTCTTTGTTGTTCCCACATTCAAGAGATGGAAATGATTGGGACTTCCGGTGGCACCATGGAGTGAGGAACAGCGCGAGTCAGAACTCTCCACCTGCATTATACTTTGAAACCAGCTAAATCACACCAAAACCACTCTAAAAAGGTACAAAAAGTCAGCCAACCACTTCATTAAATAAATACCTTGCTGCATGAATCTTCAAGGGGCTGATTGCTACCGATTCTGGATTTTCGGCCTGAATCAGGACCAGGAAGACAGCTATACCTCCGTCAATGAGGGGGATATGGAAGCCTCAGAGCATGGCAAGCACACCTGCCAAAGCAAAAAAAACACATCAGGCAGAACTCCCTCTGAGTCTAGCCTGCAAGCCATCCAGGATTTTCGATCGGAGGTCAAACAAACCCTCCTTGACCTCCGCACAGACCTGGGGCAACTGCAAGGAAACCATACAAATCAGCTCCAACACAGAGTGCCTGGATACCCAAAATCCTCTGTGAAAGAGCTGGCACTTTTACAGCTCCAAACAGTCCAGAGGCAGGAAGATGCGGAAAACCGAGCTCGGAGGAAAAACCTCCGGTTCAACGGCATACCTGAAGGGAAGGAAGGTACAGACATTCAAGCCTTCCTAGATCATTTTCTTCGCTCCATGCTCTATCTGGGTCCAGATTTCACCATCAACATAGAGATGGCCCATCGAGCGTTAGGCCCCAAACCTCTGCCAGGAGCGGGCCTAAGGTTGATCATCTCGCACTTCTTGAACTACGTGGTCAAGGAAACACTCCTGCAGAAGGCTTGGGCTCAGAAAGTTATAATGTTCGAGAACAAAATAATTTTTATGGACAATGACTATGCCCCAACAACACAGCATCTCAGGAAAGAATACTCTCCCCTCTTCACTTGCCTCCAAGCAAACAAATTAAAATTTAAAATGTGCTACCCTGCCAGGATGGTTGTCGTCTTCCCCTCCAAACCCCAGTCCTACTCATTGGCACAGGAGGCTAGGAGGGACCTAGTAGCAAGAGGCCTGCTTAAAGACCATGAGGCCCGACAGCAAAAAAATGGGATTCACCTGACAGAGAGGCCTCTTAAAGGGACACAAGCCTATAGCACAGAGCAGACACTATAGGGGATACTATTATCCATCCAGCAGTTTTGGCAAGTTGCTGCTGCTGAATGACTGCTATTGACCAATCCTCAATTACTACAGGAGTATGAAGTACAGAACTGCAGTGGAATTTGATGGGGGCTTCAGGGGATGGGAGGTTGGAGGTGTTGGGTCCAACGGCCAAACTTGGAGTCCCAGAGAGTTACCAATTGGCTAGAGGGGTTTCTTGATGGTGGGCACTGCTGCTGTGGCTGGGATTCCCATTCTATTTTCTATTGTTACCCTATGCACAACAGGGGTTCCGTGGTTTGGGTCTCCCGCTCTACCCTGCCATTGGGGGCCCTCTGCTTGGCCATCTCACCCCCCTCTTTGTTCCCCTGCCCCTTTCAGGTCTGAACTCCAGGCTAGGAGAGCATCCTGCATGGAAGACCTAAGGACTGTTCCTCATCTCCTTGCTCAGGCAAACACTCTAGCCTTGGACATTTGGAGGTGGATGCTCCTATACCTACCCTAATCCTACATTTACTTGCAGCTGGGGACACAATGAAGGGCAGGCTGTTTCATTTCTTCATCAGATGCTGGACTATTAGGCTGGTGTGGGTTTTGATGCGGGGGTCTGGGTGGTGGTTTTTGATGGGGTGGAGCCACTCGATCTGGACCCCACTACTGGACAGCCCTGTGGACCCCTTCGGCACCTTGAACCCCTCCTGGTGTTGCCTAGGCCAGTTGGTCTCGCCGAGGGAGGGACAGGAGGCTGCAGGTTACCTGTGGGTAGCTGGCTTCCTCTCTGGGGCCCTGCCTTCCCCCACCCGCCTCAGTCCCCCACCCCCTCCCCGCAGAGGCCCTGAAGGTAACATCCAAAATAGTCTCTTGAAATAACAACAGCAAGGACATTACAGAGAACCAAGATAATGGAACCCCACTACCCTTTCTTCAACCCTTTCCCTCCATCCCCATACTCCCTTTCCCTCTCTCCCTTCTCCCTCTGCTTTTCCTACCCCATTCCCAATCTTTCCTTTTGTTATCATTTTCCACTTGCCACAGGATAATCATGATAATTCCCATCCTAAGAAAGACCATGATTTTTTCCAACACTTTGACTTATAGTTATAGCTGGGGGGTAAGACCTGGGGCCTCACTCATAATGAAACCTAGAGAAAGGAGTGCAGACATAGATCTTAAAAGGTTCACCATTTTATGTGGCGAGTATTATTTAATCCCAGGCTGAAGGCAGATGAGTGTCTCCTTCCCCCCCCTTTTGCTTTTCTTTTTTTTTCCTCTCTCCCAGAACATACTCCGCTGGTGGGGGGCCCTTGGGGCCGGAGGCATATAGCTGATGCACTTAATTCCCAACCTCTGGCACCATCTAGGCAACATACACCACCAGGTTGCCATTAAATCTACCTGAAGAGGACTTCAGATATGATCCTGGGACAAAATACAGATTAGATCAACAGGCAACAGACCCTCAAAAAATGACCCTGCAGTGCCACCTATAGACCAAAACTAGGAATCTGAGCTGCACCTGCAGGGCAAACACTATTAATCTACCCTGCCGATAATTCACTTTCACAGGATTTCCCCGCCCATCCTTATATCTAAGACCAACATATGGGAGAAAGTCAACAAACCCTCATACCCCCTTAAGGAATTAATAAATAATTCTCTGACTTCCCTCCCTTTCCTTCCCCTCCCTGGGCCTCTCATCTCCCTTACTGCTATCGATTGGATATAAACGTATAGGGGAGAGCCCACTTTCGAGATCCCTATAGGATGCCACCAGGTTTAATTGTGTTCACCCTACTGGCAATGTTCCTTTTCCACCAGAACATACCAGTTTCCCAGTGGGTGCCGTGGGCCACAACCTTGGCCCTCACCCTCTCATCCAGGGACACTCCCACTTGGGAGTTTATCCTGGTACCCCTTCAGAGGTGGTTGAGTATTCCTACCTCCAAGATGGAAGTCAGCCTGTACATAGTTACTTTATCTATACGGTATCCTCAACAGCTGAACTTTGGATTTATGTTAAATAATCCCTTCTTTGACTCCTCAGGTTGTAGGGAGCAAGTTGGATTAAGAAGGTATTGTTCCCCCCTCAAAGTTTTAACAGTGGAGCTCTTTGTGATGTTGCATCTTCTTACGCTGAAGGCACTTGCCATCCACTTAACCCTGTTAACATG
Organism: Neoceratodus forsteri; assembly: GCA_016271365.2. Classification (NCBI taxonomy): domain Eukaryota; kingdom Metazoa; phylum Chordata; order Ceratodontiformes; family Ceratodontidae; genus Neoceratodus; species Neoceratodus forsteri. The sequence continues at coordinate 1,392,928,545 of CM028129.1, read as the reverse complement.
GCCACACAATGGCCTAGGTACTATGTTTTGTTTTCTGGTTTAGAACAAAATGAGAAAAAAGGAGACGCACACACCAAGGTTTTGATAATGCTTTATTACAATATGATATTATCTTTACTGCATCCACTTGTAATTGCTAATAATGGTAGTTAATCCAATTAAGACCTTTTCAATTAATATAAACGAGCTGCATAGCCCCATCAAAAGATCCCGCCTCATGCAACACTTAAATAAGCAGGCAGCAGACCTTTTCTTCCTACAGGAGACCCATTTACCTGATTCAAAACACCAGAAACTAAAATGGGGACATCGCTAAAAAAGTATATGCATTCTCCCACCCTAGCGCCCAAAGGTGCAGGACTGCTATTTTGGTGCCCACCTCAACAACTCTGGTGGTTCAAGACATTATTGCAGACACCAGGGGAGATATGTTATTCTTACTTGTGTATTGTATTCACGGGAAGTAACTTTAGTGAATACTTACCTACCCCCTCAATCATCATTGGGAGTGATCCGGGTCTTACTCCAGGAGGTCCTAACAGCTCGCCAGGGTAACATAATAATGGGGGGAGATTTTAATTTAGCTCTTTCACTCCAACAGGACACCTCCTCGCCTGGGGCCAACAGATTCTCCACTGCCCTTAAGTACCTCAGATTCACACTGTCTCACCTAGGCATACAGGATACGTGAAGGAGGCTCTTTCCTTCAGACCCCAGATTCTCCTACCACTCACCCTGCTTCCAAACGTACTCCCATTTTGACTATTTCTTCATCTCATGTGAACATTTCTCTCTTATTCAGGACTTGACCATGGGGCCGAAAATTCTCTCCGACCACCATCCATTAACTTTGAAAATAAATCTGCGTAAACCTCCAAAGCTAAAACTATGGTGACTCCACCCAGCCCTATTGAAGGACCCCAAATACATAGAATATATCACCACCAGAATCCCACAGTTTCTTACGGACAATGGTGGAGGAGAGACCTCTGACCCAATAGTATGGGATACTCTAAAGGCAGCTATAAGAGGACAGACAATTGCCTTCTCTTCTCATAAAAAGCAGAAGGCTGAGGCCTTACACAAATATTACACAGAACAGCTACAATCCTATCAATTGCTGTACAGGGAGGGAAACAAAGCATTACAACAAAAAATTAGGGAAGTCAAAAAAGAAATGCAAAACATAATGGACTCTAAGACACTCCAGACCTTGATATACCTAAAACAGACCAACTATGAAGGGGGCATTAGGGCAACTCGCCTCCTGGCCTGGAAATTAAGAAATAGAAAACGTACAGCAACCATTTTAAAAATTAGGCACCCAGTAACAGAACAAATTTTTCATTCAGATGAACATTTTAGATCATCTTTTCTTGAATTCTACTGAGCCCTATACACACCCTCGCCTGCCTCTTCAAATTCTGGAGCCCGTCCAGAGTTTTTAACCAAACTAACATTCCCAAAGCTATCAGACACTCAACGGCTACTCCTGAATCCCCTATAAGTTCAGATGAGGTCTTGACCCACATTAAATCCTAAGCCCTTTAAATACCCAGGCCTAGATGGATTTATGGCAGAGTAGTACAAAAAATTTGTTGAGCCTCTTCTTCCTACGCTTTTGTCGTCCTATAGGGTGGTGGCGGAGGGAGTGGCCCCGATGCCTTCCTGGCATTATGCAGTTATCACTCCTCTCCCCAAATCCAATAAAGATACATCAGATCTAGCTTCGTACTGACCTATTTCTATTCTCAGTGTTGATTACAAGATCTATATGGCAGTCTGGGCCTCTTGGCTTGAGACTCTCTTACCTTTCTTTATTCACCCTGACCAAACCAGTTTCTTTAAACATCGCAGCACCACTGGTAATATCAGGTATACTATGCTACTTCTGGAACATATACATCCCAGACAAATCCCATCGACCCTCCTTAGCTTTGAACCTGAGAAGGCATTTGAGAGGGTTTCATGGAACTTTCTTTGGGAATCACTGGAATGTTTCTCCTTCCCGGAGCAATTTCTCTTCTGGCTCAAAAATAAATACTCGCAACCTAAAGTCTATATTCATTTGAACAGGACAATGTCTTCTCCCATAAATCTGCAACAAAGTACACATCAGGGATGCCTGCTCTCACCGTATCTCTTTGTTCTGTACATAGAACCTTTGTTCATGACCATAAGACAGGACTCCTGAGTAGAGGGTATATCCTTAGGCCAAAAAGCCTATGAAATATCTCTATTTGCAGACGACATTTTTCTAACAGTCCTATCCCCAGAAGCTTCAATATCAGCAGTCTGGGAGATTCTTAAGAACTATGAAAGAGTAGCAAATTTCAAATTAAATATCACCAAAACAGAGGCTTTGATGCTATACTTCAAACCAACACAAAACCTGAAAGGTTCCCTACCCTTAAAATGGCAACACACCAAATTCAGGTATCTGGGTATACATAGTCCATTACACCTAGAACATCTAGAATTAGTTAACTACAAACTGGTCTCTCTTCTTATTTAGAATGATTTGTCCCGGTGGAGTAACTTAAAATTGACTTTCTCCCAATGAATTGAAACCATACGAATGAACATACTCCCCAGACTATTATATCTGTTCCAAAACAACCTGACTTTCCCAGTCACTTTCTACTTTAAGTCGTAGAACAGGACGCTCTCCTCTTTTATCTGGGATGGCCAGAGACTGGGGGTTTGTAGCTCTGTACTGTCTCTTCCCTTGGATCAGGGAGGGGTAAATCTTCCTGATCTGAAAATGTATGCAACGGCAGCCTTTCTTAAAATCTTCTTTCTCTGGCTCTCTCCTACAAATTCATCGGCCTGGAAGGAAGTAGAATTCCTAATAAATTATCTCTACAATATAGAAAAAATTGTTTTCTCCTCTCCTGGGATGTTTCCCCTTCTGAGAGATTTTTCCAATTATACGGCCCAAGTACTAAGAATATGGAATAATTTTTAAAATAAAAAAACCTTTAAATAATGCATCTTCTTTTTCACTCTGTCGGGGGATGAGAACTTTCACTTGGCTCTGCTTGACACTTCCTTTGGGTCCTGGCAGAGACTAGGACTTAGCTACTATCATCAATTTGTGAACAATTCGGGGGTCCTACCCTTTACGGACCTACAACAAAAATACACCCTTCCTGACTGGAATGCATATCACTACATCCAGGTAAGGAACTACATTTTAATACAAAAATATTTTCCCACCTGTCACCCCTCTCCCTTACCCACTCTCTGGACTCTACTTAGGGACACTCTAGATGGAGGCCCTTGGGGGAACCTAATAGGTCGCCTCTACAGAATAACATGAGACAACCTGGGGGACTCATCCAACTCGATACTAGAGGCCTGGAATAAAGACTTAGAACTAGAAATTCCCTTCCCACTATGGAAACATACAACAAAGAAAGCAATCAAAATTACCTCTTCAGGAACCTGGAAGAAATTCACATGGAAGGCCCATTCTAGATATTTTCATTCCCCGACAGTTCTAGCAAAATATATGCCACCCTCATATGGCAAATGCTGGAGAAAACGTAACTGCAAACTAGCGGACAGGGACATGTATTCTGGCATTGCTCGGTTATGATGCCCTTCTGGTTCACACTATAGCTGGAGCTAGGAAGGTGTCTGGATGAGACAGTAGAGCTGACGGCAGAGATGGTACTGTTATCCACCCCCACCACAGGCCAAGGTACACTAACACCTTGCTTCCCCTCTTCCTACTAGCAGCAAAAAAGACCATCACATGTTATTGGATGTCTATGGAGCCCCTGGTGGTCTCAGATTGGCACAAAACAGTACATGGAATTTATAGACTTGAATACCTGACAGCCAAACTTCATAATAAACAGGATGCATTTATGAGGAGGTGGTAGCGATGGATTCTCTATTATTCTCAGATAGACCCAGAATTTGTCCCCTAGGGGAGGAGGGCAGGCTGGGTGCTCTTGGTGAGCCCCCTCATGTTGTCCCCATCTATTAAGCTGCCATGGGGGTGGGTAGGTGGGCCCTCTTGCAGACCGTTCCCTTCTCTCTTTAAAATAATATTCAAGAGGGACCGCCTGCCTGCTTAGATACACCCAGGGTCACTTCAGTGTGACCCCTTGGGGGATTACACAAGAAATGGTGTATGAATACTCTAAAATGATGTTATATTAAGTACTGTAAACCTGATACTACATATTAACTATGCTGAATTGTATATCTATGTAAAGTCTTTTAAGGTTGGGTATGCTCATCTATTGTATACAAGATGTCTCTGCTAATAAAAATGAAATAAAAAAAAAGAGAGAAATGGAATTGATTATAATGTAACCACTAGGTGGCCCTGTCCCAAGGGCTACTACCCCTGCCTGCATGACTAGGCACAGATTGAGGGGCCTGAGCTCGGTGAACGGGTGTCTCCACCTGGAGGGTTGGTTTAAGGGTAGCATAGCTGCTATGGGTATAGCCCTACGGGACACTAATACCCCACTTTAACCCCTCTAGTGGCTTACACAGATCAGCAGATAAACAATCAGATATGATATAGGCACACAATATTGAACCCACACTTGGTACACTTACCACCAGGGCTGGATCAGCTGCAATGGTCCTGGAAACCCCCTGTAAAACAAGACCTGCAATATAACAGTTCAATGGCAATACAATATCCCCTTCACAAAGGTACACACTAGGCAAGTTAGATGCAGAAAGAATAGAATCTTATTTATTCAGGAGATGTGAACAAGGGTGGGGCAATAATCTAGCATTTGATTTTAGATCTGATTTAGTCAGGCAAAGTATGCATGCATTAAAAGTCCCTCTAGCACAGTCACACACTCTGGGTACCCAGCTGTTACTCAGGCTAGCCTGAAGTGTTGTCCGGGGTAGGCCAACGTTGCAGCTGTTGTTGGGACCCTTAAGAAAGAAAACAACCAACATGCACCTTAACCCACAATTTGTATTCCGGAGCTGGATGGCTCAGTTCGTGATGACAAGCCCAAACAATAAAATCAGATGACACATAATGATTACAGCTTTGTTGCAGGAAGCTACCCTGATGGTTACTCACGCTACCCAGACCAGGAGGCAGGACTGACAAGATGAAGACCTCTGGTTGTTGTTCTGGTTTTGCAGGGGAAGCAGGGCCCACACAATGCACCATGGTGGTCAATGCCTATGTGATGGTGTTGAGTAGGAAGCCGAAACACCAAGTGAGTCTTTTGTTGGAAGAGTCTCTGCAGTGAGAGCGGCAGTCTAGGCCGAGATGGTAAGGCTCAGATCAGAGCAGACAGTTCAGATTAAGTCCGTTGAAGTGCTGGAGCAGCTTCCAGCTAGCAAGACACATTTGATGGTGGAGGACCAAATCGAGACCCACACAGCACATTCAGCACACTTATAAGCAAAACAACAAGATACCACAGTTTGGATGACAGCCTGGTTGCAATTAAGCAGGATCTCTGTGCAAAACGTTCACTCTGCGGTTCTCTTTGGGTTCCTGACAGGCCAATTTCTCCAGGAGCAAGTCTTCGGTCCACACCAGGCGAAATTCACTCTGTCTCGATTCAGGATTCAGGTCTCAATAAACAGCACTCAGATATAGTCCGATTCAACTTGCAGGCTTCTTCTCACTGGAAGATGGTAGCAGGTAGGCCAGATGCAGCCTTACTGCCGAATCCCCGTGCTACCACGCAGGAGCAGCTGCTTAAATGGCTCGAGCTGTTCACTCTCCAAACTCCAAATCTCGACTGACCCTCTGCTGCAGACAGCTATGGGATTTCCCAGTGATCAAAAAGGTTTGGTTTGTTGATCAATCTGTCTGTCACAGAAAACGCTCCCCCTCCTGGTCCATTTAGGTGCCAAACAGTAAAAACTACAATTCCTACAGAAATTTACTCCCACAAGACCTCTGGGAACAGTCTCCATTTTAGAGTCCCCCGAGGTACCGATTGGTCCATACTAGCAGTCCAGAAGCAAAATGGTGGCTCTTAGCAGAAAATCCATGCTGCAAAGGAAGGCAGGTTAGACAAACTACTATATTAAACTATTAAAGTAGATAATCAGCAAGCAATCACAGATCCTATAAGGGCTCCCTCTGTGCACATAGCGACGGCAGAATGAAGCAGTAATACCACAGCCCAGGTGGGACTCAGCTTGAAACCACTCAGCCCCCACCTAGATTAATTATATCCTATGAAATAGATAGCTCTTAAAGAGACAGGCACGGAGGCTAACAGGGGACTCTCATGCAGGCATATTCAAACTGTTTTAAACTCAGAACAGCAACCTGGCAGTGGGCATTAGGCAAGCCCCAGGAAGACATTTTAGAAACCCACATTTGTAAGGGGGTTACAATCATATAATACAAGACTTCAAAGTTCTGCATAATTCTGCTGGCAGAATGTTTACTCCCCGCACTCATGGAGTGTATGCCATGGAATAAAATAATTAAAATTCTGCATTATTCTGCTAGTGGAATGTCCAGTATCCCCATACATTCAAAAACACTACAGAATGGCCAACCCAGTGGCGATGGAGGTTAAGGTGCTGGTCGCGACACCTCGCACCATGCCGGCGACCTTGGTTTGGGAATGAGCCCGGGCCTCCGGGGGTTGGCAGGGGCAAGAGGGGATCAAGCATCTGGAGGACTGCTCCCCTTTCAGGGAAGGGAGGCTTGTCAGCCTGCTCACTGACTGCCCTCTGGTGGTGGCCAGAGGGCAGTATGGGTCTGGAGGACACACACTGGTATCCTTACATTGGTAGGGAAGGGGATGGGAGAAAAAGGAAAAAAGGAGCTAGCAGGTTCCATGACGGCTGCACCAGCACCCCAGCCATCCACCCGGTGTCTGGATTTTGCTCCAGGGGTGGGGGTAAAGCCAGTGCCCCTTTACCCCAGTCCTGCCATGGGGGAACCCATGGAAGATTTAGGGGAGTGTCGGGTCGGGGAACAGTGTGGCCAGAGACTGAATCTCTCTGAGGGAGGAAGGGACCAGACCCGCCTGCTGGGCTCAAGGAGCCAAAAAATCTATATATATAAAAAAAAACCACAACAGAAGTCTTCTTATAGAGCTGGAGAGTCAATTTTATCTATGGCTGGGTAAGTAGCAGAAACTTAATTGATAAGAGGGATATTTTAATGGTAAGCAAAAGAACACTAGAAATTGAAACAATGAATATTACTTCACTTTTATGGCTGCATTGTACAGCTATAGAAGACATAATGCATGCAAGATAGGAAATAGGAAAGCGGAAGCAGAACTAAGGAACCGAGGCATACTACTATTGGCATCTGTGATTCCACTGGAGTGAAACTGTATTACCAAAATTAATATACAGTATGGCAGATCTCCCCACTTCCCCTCTCTCCTCTCTTCTCTCTGTATGTAAAGAAATGCAGCCATGCCAGCCATGTCAATAAATCCCCCGGACCGGATGGAATGCACCCTAGGATCTTGAAGGAGTTGGCAGAAGAACTGGTTCAACCAGTAACTTGTATTTTCCAAACATCTATGGATACAGGTTTGATTCCTATGGATTGGAAATTAGCTAATGTGGTGCCTATCCTAAAAAAAGGTCCCAGAACTTCTCCTGAAAATTTTAGGCCAATCAGTCTGACTTTAATTCTGGGAAAAATAATGGAGGGATTAATTAAGGAACTCTTAATAAAACACCATGAGAGACAGGATTTAATCGATCTCAAGCAACATGGTTTCACAAAAAAATAGATCATGTCAGATAAATTTATTGTCTTTCTATGAAAATGTGAATAGGGAGATGGATGTGGGAAATTCTGTGGATGTAGTTTTCCTTGATTTTGCCAAAGCTTTCAATAAATTACCCCCATAAAGAATTATTGACAGTCTTGGAAGCCAATAATTTGCCTATAAATATTTGTAAATGGGTTTCAAACTGGATTCTGGATAGAAGGCAGAGAGTGGTCATCAATGGTGAATATTCTGCTTGGGCTCCTATAACAAGCGGGGTTCCTCAGGGCTCAGTGTTGGGCCCCTGCTTATTTAATATATACATTGCTTCACTAACAATTAGAAATAACAACATTTGGATGTATAAATTTGCTGATGACTGTAGACTGGGCTTAGTGGTTAATGATGCTCAACAGAAAGCTACCCTCCAGCATGCCTTGGATTTAATATGCGCGATTGGACTATCTTAAATAAGTTAGAATTAAATAAAACTAAATGTAAGGTAATGCACTTCGGTAAAAACAACCAACAAGAAATATATCTAATGGATAATAACACTCTGGGGGTAGTAACAGAGGAAAGGGATTTGGGGATTACAGTCACAAATGATATGAAATTTAGATCACACTGTAGGAACCAAATTAGGAAGGCTACCCAAAACCTTAACTGTATCCTCAAACATATAGTAAGTAGGGATAGAAGTGTCTTGATCCCCCCTTTACAGTGCATTGGTGAGGCCCCACCTTGAGTATTGTGTTCAAGTTTGGTCTCCGCAAAATAGGGAAGACATTCTATCAATAGAAGCGGTTCAGAGAAAACTAACCAGGCAAATAAAAGGAATAAAGAATAAAAGTTATTATGAAAGATTAGTTAGCCTTAATCTTTATTCATTATACTATCGTAGATTAAGGGGAGATTTTTGCTTTCTATATAAAAACATGATTGATGTGGATTTAATGGGGGAAATGGGGCTTACAAGAAGTCATGGTAGAATTAGTACAAGGAAGCATGCTAATCAACTATACCAACCAGCATGGGAGCACAACTTTCGGAAACAATGGTATAGCTGTAGAGTTGTTGGGGTTTGGAATACCTTGCCGACAGAATTTGTTAATAGTGCCACTATGAATGAATTCAAGAATGGGATCGACAATCATTTTGGTAATAGAAAATTTTTATTTTAAATATGATTGCCAAGACTTATAGGATAGGACACTATCTTCCGGCTTGTATATACCTATGATATATGATGCCGCTTGGGATCCTGGGCACCTGGGATCAATCAGAAAGCAATGTGGCCATGCTGCTTGGGATCTGGGGGCGTAGGCAAAGTAATTTGAACTTTACTACATGTAGCCCTATGTGAAGTGCTGCTGCTACTTCTCCTAGCCTTTTGCATAGCACTACATCTTTGTCCTGTAAAGCATCACTTTTCCAAGTCTGGCAGCACTACAATTAGGTATCAGCACCAAAAAAATATAACCCCTCTACTAGATGCGAGTAAAATGAAAACGGCTTCGCAGTTTGTGATTTTTGCCACAAAGTGTGGAAATGCACATCATAAAACACTTAACGAATAACATATTTTGTGGGTTTGCAAATCACAAAGCTAAAACTTTGTGCAGTAAACCACAATGTGAATTGTGAAAATTTGTCACTTTGGGGCAGTATTTTACCGTGAAGTAGCAATTTATTGCTGAAAAACTAACTGAATTGAAGTGTAGGCTGAAATGGCCTCTTTGTGGACACTATGTGAAGCCACCTTTTCCAGCAAAGTTCAGACTTAGCACATCCCTGCTCTCCATCCTCTGTGGTAATCAAAATCCCATCCTTTTCTTTCCACCCCCCCCAAATATCATCATAACATGCTCCCTTCCCCCACTCACTCAACAACATCCCCATGCCCTACTTCCACCCACTGTCTCTTACAAAGAATACAGGTAAGTAAATTCCCAGAGTCTGATGACCCACTCAATGGCCTCCCACTTAGCAAACACCCACCCTTCCCTCAGCCCAAAAGCCACACAAAAAAGACAACCAAAGAACCAAAAAAGACAAACCCAAGACCACTGAGGGTCATGAGGGCTGGAGAGTCTGCCTTCCCCAGGACCTCGACTGAGGGATCGCCTCCCACCTCCCTGGGACTGCATAGGTACGCCTCACTGATTTAGCCTGAGGAGCAGCGCCTGGCTGCCTGTAGACAGCATGAGCATTCCTTGACTTGCAGCTTTGTTTGGCCCCACCGGCACTGCGTACCGGCTCCCCACCACCCCCACCACCACCCTTGGTCAGCACTCTGTTTTATACTAATAATCACATGAGGTGCCAGAACCAATCAGCCAACTTCTCCATTTGCAGGTTATATTTCCTCAACACTAGGGGGACCCTGCATTCTAACTCTATTCTCCCTGCTAAAAAACCACACACAAACATGACTCTGACAATACTCTGGAGAATTTCACCACTCCTCTTGCTACTACACCCACCCACCGCTATGGATCCCTACAGCTCCCCCATAAATGCACCCCTGCCTGAATCCCAGCCCTTCCAGACAGATTGCCTCTGTTTTCACAGCCCACCCACCTTAGTGTCCCTCTCCACTAATCTACCTCACACACTGGACCACTACATTGCCCCCCTTCACCCACTGCCAGTGCCCACCCCCCTGTCCCCTAAATACTGTAATTGATGGTCCCTCTTCTCACTAGCTACACCTGCCCTCAACTCACTCCCCATCCCCTGCACTACCCCCCTGAGATCTTGGCATCTCCAAAAGCGTCTTTTCCACAACAACCACAGGCCTTCACTATGTCTTATTACCCTACTCCTCCTGCTCTCAGGGAATGTGCACCCAAACTCTGGGCCAGGCATTACTGCAATGCCACCACCCAACCCTGGCAATGGTCTCCGCATTGCATTTACGACTATATGCAGTCTCCCTAAGAAAACTGCAGCACTCCAATGCTGGGTAGCACAGCACACACTGGACATCCTTACAATAGTTGAAACCTGGCTCTCCCAGTCTACTCCAGACTCAGCTGTCTCCCTCCCAGGTTTTACTCTGTTCAGGGCAGATCGGGTGGGTAAGCGTGGAGGTGGGTGTGCCATCTACCTGCGTGACTCCATCCTAGGTCATGCTTTACCAACCCCTGAGCTTGGCCACAGGGCACAAGCCATTACCCTGAAAATTACTCCACACCCTGGTCATGGACCGCTATACCTGACCACCACCTACATACCCCCATGAGCGCAAAGCATAGCTATCCACCCCTCATAGACTATCTCTCCACCTTGTCGCACAAGGCTGAACAGCTTATTCTAGGAGACCTTAACTCCAACTGGCTCAGCCCCACATCAGAAAACATTAAGGACAACTTTGCGGCCCTTGACCTATTTCAGTTGGTCACCCAGCCCACTAGACTTAACCAAGCTAGGGGGACCAGCTCCCTCCTAGACGTAGTACTCTCCAATCGACCACACAAATTAAAATTGGTTAACATCCTAGCAGACTCCCTCAGTGACCACTCTCCTGTTCTATATTTCTGGTCCTCCCCCTCACTCAGTCCTGAGCATAATAACACCCCCATCGTCATTTCTGCCCTAGGGGCCTTGACAATCTCAAGCTGCACCTTGCCAAGCTTGACTGGTCCCCAATCGCCCTTGCACCAGACATAGATACTGCCTTAGTCAAAATCCATCAAACAAATCAGGAGTACACAGTGTTAGGAATGTCTTCTTCTTTATTTCAGTTATAGCCCCCTACGTTTCACTCGTATGAGCTTGTTCACGTTTTTTTTTCCTTTTTGTACTGTTTCAAGAGGGTAGACAGCAGAGGGGAATGCTACAGCGTCTTTGAAAACGCCATTGTGAAACGCGCAATCTTGTTTTAAGTTTTATTTTGCTAAATCACGAGTCACGGTTAAAAGTTGGCTTCTGCAATATTTAAAATTATTTTTGTCAGCATAACCTTTCGAGGTAAGGAACCATTATGACTTGTAAAAAGCCTTTTTAATAAGTTTATATAAGATGGCATCTCAAAGAGCAGCAAGCATTGTCAAATCATTGCAAGTAAATGAGCTTTACTATGTATTCTTTAGGAATCTGATCTGAATGGAATAATAATTTGGAAGTTAACAGATAGCATTTAATGTGGACAGTAGCGTCCCCAGGTATGCGGGTTATGGGGTGTAAAAAGTTTATTATTGACTTTTGTTAATGGTTGTGACATGTCTTTTGTTTTAGCGTTATTTAAACATATGTGACATAATTATGGTTTCTATTAATTTAGGAGGAAGTAAAAGTTTTCCTGAAGTTAAATAAATGAATGCAGTGCACATAGAGTGAAGCACGTAGGTAGACTTACGGTATAAAATTATTAAGTTTTAAATATTTTTTGTAAACATAAGAGAAAACAGTTATTTACCATTATATTTACACTTTGTTTTGAAACAGTACAAAAAGGAAAAAACCCCGTGAACAAGCTCATATGAGTGAAATGTAGGGGGCTATAACTGAAATAAAGATGAAGACATTCCTAACACTGTGGACTCCTGATTTGTTTGATGGATTTTGACTACTGGAGCACCTTCGAGGGAGTCATTTAATTTATAAAGTCTAAAATCACCATTACCCAGATTGTGTTATTATTTCTGGATATATACTGCCTTAACCTACCTCACCAGTGCCTTCAGCAAGGTCTGTGACTTATTTGCTCCCATCACTGAATCTCACCCAAAGAGACAGACTGCTGCATGGATTTCCCCCACATTGATCCAGCAACTAAAACATAGGGATAACTTATCGCACATTGCAGTTGAGTCTGGCAGTACGGTGGATAGGCAAGCCTATAAAATAGCCCGTAACCATTGCACCTGGGCCATTAAACAAGCAAAAGCCAGCTACTATCAAACAGCTCTAATATCATCCTGGGGCTCTGTCAGAGCCTTTTGGGATAATATAAAAGAAATGAATGGGAACACCCGCTCCCCCCCCTCAGATCGTTATCAATGGCACGGTTACTACGGACCAAATGTACATTGCAGACTGCCTAAGCAAAACTTTCTTTGACCTAAGTGTGGTTCTTCCTGCCCATTTCTTTGACCCCATCCTCCCATCCAATCACTCCACTACCTCTCGGCCCCAGTTCCACTTCAGGATCATCTCACCCTGCAATGCCAAACCTTTCCTCTTGAAAGCCCTCACCTCCCACAACCCGAGCGGTGACCCCCTTGACTCCAGGATACTCTGCCTCATACTGGACATCATGCTAACCCCCCTCACGGATCTCCTCAACCGATCCCTATGCCTTGGCTAATTCCCAGGTGCATGGAAACAGGCTGAAATCACCCCTATTCATAAGACTGGAGACCGAACACTACCAAACAACTACAGGCCCATCTCCATTCTCCCCCCTCCCCAAAAGCCCTGGAGAAAATAGTATCCACACAGCTCATGGACTACCTATCTAAATATGACATACTATGCCCTGAGCAACACGGTTTCTGCCCAGGTCACAGCATCTCCACAGCCCTTTTGGAGTTCTCCCACCAAATCCACACTGTGCTTGATGCTGGGAAAATTGCTGGTGCAGTATTCATCGACCTACCTAAGGCCTTTGATACTGTGTGTCACCCACTAATGTTAAACTCCCTTAGCCAACTGGGATTCTCACCTGGTCCTCTGAACTGGTTCTCAAGCTACCTACAGAATAGATCCCAAAGGGTCAAACTGAATGGGACCTTGTCTACAAACCTACCAGTACGCTCCGGGGTCCCTCAAGGCTCCATCCTTTAGCCTACCCTTTTCAGCCTTTTAATAAACACCCTCCCTAGCTCCTGCACTGGTAAAATACTTCTATAAGCTGATGATGCTGTCCTCATCACCTCACATTCGGACCCACTCTTGCTCCAAAGCACCCTGCAACGCACCTTCAGCCAAGCAGAAAAATGGTTCATCAACCACCGGCTAGTCCTAAACCTGAAAAAAATGAAATCTATGCTTTTTGCACACCGCCAATACAACTCCAGTGATGCTCCCCTTCTCATCACCCCCGGCACACTCAACTCCCTTGAACAGATATCAACCTACAAGTACCTGGGCATCACTTTCGACTCAGCATTTACCTTCAATACACATCTAAAAGCTCTGTCATCAGCCATGAACTCCAGGATTGGTCTCCTCTATCGTCACAAAAACTGTCTCCCTGAGTTTTCCTTAAAACTTGCCATCACCTCATCCGTTTTGTCCTTGGCAGACTATGGACTCCCTACCTACGCAGCTGCAGACCCTACCGCCCTTACTAAAGTCCAAACCTCTATCAACAAAGCCTGCAGGCTCCTGACCGGTGCCCATAGCAGAACCCACACATGTCTACTCTATTCTGCCTCTAACATACTCACCTTTGATGAACGGCTGAAATACCACACCTGCTTGCTGGCAAAAAAGGCCCTATCTGGGCAATGCCCTCCAGGGGTCACTACATCCTTGCAACAGGCCTCCCGGCTGGCACTTACCCATAATGCCACTAAAGCCACCTTCCTAGTACCTAGAGCCAGGACCTCACTCTGCCAAAAATCTTTTCACCATAGAGCACCTGCCTGGTATAACTCTCTCCCTTTGCATATCACAGACATCCCAAGAATTGTCCAGTTCAAAATAGCCCTATGAAAATACCTTGTTGATAATCAGAGCTGTATTTGTCCTGAATAGTACCTCCCAGAGTACCCCTGGACATCCCAGCCTACTAAGAACTGGTCTCTATCACAGAGTATGAATAAGCCTTGTATAGTTAGTGCATCTTGTGTTTACTTATTTACATCTTGTATCTCACCTGTATTGTTACCAATGTCTAACCTCACATTTTGTTTGTCCACGCTCCCTGGGATGAGGTACCTTTGTAAACGAGTCTCTGACTCAAAGGTTGTAAAACTGATTATTTGAAATAAATAAATAAAAACCACTCTTCCCCAACACACACTCAGCACGTACCAACCTCCACCCCTCACTATACTACATTTGCAACATGACCCCCAACAGAAAGGATAAACTCAAGTCAAGGAGGAGCCAGGTGGTGAGGATGGCAACCAGCATTAACCCTTCTCTCACCACCTCAGCTGGCTGCCATCTGAACAAAAGAAAGCAAATTCTCACAATAAAGCAAGTTTTCACAAAATTTCACAAATAATTATGTAGTGAAATGATGAACCACTATAAACCAAATATCTCCATATGTGGTAGTTTCTATCACCCTTTCATAAAGGCTATGCATGCTGCTTTGCACATACAGTAGCTATCTTCAAAGAAAAGGTGGTCAAGTTATAAGCAGAAAACATTTTTAAGACAATTTCCTCCCAAAATAAAATGCCAGATTTTGAGCCCCTATGGTCCAAAACTGTTTAAACAAATGGCATTATATTTTGCAAGTTCTTGGGACACCTATTGAAAAGGAATCAGGCCTGATGGCAAGCCTCTAGTTTGAAAGATGATAGAGTTATAATGAAAAAATTATTTGCAAAATAAATTTGTCAATGCAGCAGTTAGGGTTCAACTTGATGTCACAAAAGTAGGAAACTGGGATGTTGGAGTTTCCAACCTTAACTTCCTACTCCCACCCCCGAGCAGCAAAAGGAAAAACCCATTAGGGCTTTGGGTCTCCAAAGTCTTGGTGACCCAGTGGTGGTATCTTCTTTGGGGTTTTCAACCCTAATGCTTACCCCTCTCGCCAGCTTGTAACCTCCTGTCCAAAGCACAAGGTGCAGGCCCAGCCCAGTGCCCCGTAGTGATACAATCTTCAAAGGTAGAGAAGTATGTCTCGCCTCATGTTGCTAATAGAATCTGTTGTAGCCTTCCTCATGCAGGGTCTTGAGGGCCCTACATGAAAAAAAAATCATATCTGACCTTGTTTTCTTGGGGGGGGGGCATTAGTGTTGACAATCCCAAGGAAGACCTCACCACTGATTTGCCAAGACTCCAGGGATCCGAACCCATAATGTTTTTCCTTTTGCTGCTTGGGTGGGGGGGGGATAAGGTTAGAAACCCTAACACCACAGTCCCTTTCTTTTGTGGCATCAGGTTAAACCCTAACTGATACATCAATGCAGTTTTTTGAGAAGAATTTCCTTTCTTTTTAAGACAGTAGAATTGTATCCTCATTCATGTCGGTCCTGAAGGTCCTGAACAAATGCAGAGGCACAGGGCCCAAAAGGAAGACTCCATCTCCTAGAAAAGTACAGAGCCCTGTACTTCTGTACAGCAACATATGTCAAGGATTCATGGGGCTGTCTGGTGGACTGCAGGGCCCTGGGCCATGTGGCTGCAGAAAACGAAGCACAGGGCCAAAAACCCATCTCTCAGCCAAATCACAGGGCCTGTAACACCCATGGAGGCAAAGGTGCAGTGGTCCATACCAATAGAAGAGTTTTCTTTATTATAGGGTACTTGGGCTCATGTAGGCAACCCTGACCTTACCCTTCCCAGGCTGGAGGGTGGTGTCACATGACAGTGCCTCCCCCCCCAGCATTGATACATACAGCTGAGTCTCCAAGCTTGCCCCCAAACTCAGATCATTGGTAAATGATCCCAAAGGGATCCATGACAGTCGGTTGACAAATTTGTTGTCGACCAATGTTACAGTGACACCTTTATGCCAATTCCATTTGTGGTCGGCATAAAGGAGGTCTTTTCTGACTGTGTTTTCTTTGGAGGGCTTCATTCCTGAACCCCCATGCAGGGGACTCTACCCCTGCACCCCCTGTAACTAAAGTAATCAACTCCAAGTCAGAGTTGATTCAGGGAAGGGGTGCAAGACCCCCAGAAAGCAGTACCAGGGTCCCACACCAACACTACAATAACCTGGTGATGTTGTTGCTGTTGTGTTGGTTGTGGTAAAATTGTCACTGTAGTGATGGCATACAATCACAAAGCACTACCCACCGAGGTAAAGATTGCTATAACACATGTTTCTTCATAATTATTATGTCTTTTTTTTTAAAATTTTGACCCAGACTTTCAGGATGCTTATTTTATGACTCTCCCTTATAAAAATGACATGTGACATATATAGCATACTGGCCAAAACATTTTGCACCACATGTGTGAAAACACATCTCATCCAGGATTTGAAAAATGGTACCTGTCACATTTATGAGATGGTTTAAAAAAATCAGTACGTTGAAACATTTATGGAAAAATACTAAAAATCTGCATAGTTATGAGTGAAATTTGAAATATTTGAACATTTACTTACAACGTGGTCAACATATTTTCAACATAGTCTTCTTATGACCCCACTTCATGAACCCATAAGGTGACAGTTTTCAAATCCTGCCCTAAACATGATTTCACACAGCAACTGTGGAATCATCTTTTAGGCCAGATTTGAATCATTTCACCTGTCTTGTTCATGAAGTGGGTAAAGACCCTATTGAAAGTTTGGTGAAAAAAACATTAAAACATAGTTATGCGTGAACATTGAAATATTTCAACATTTCACTCAAAAATTGTCATTTTAACAATTTTTACACCAAATTTTCAACATAACCTTCTTATGACCCCACCTCATTAAACCGGTAGGTGAATATTTTTGAATCCTGCCTGAAAGGTGATGTCATGCAGCAACCATGAAATCACCTTTCAGGCCAGATTTGAAAAATTCCACTGCCCTTGTTCATGAGGTGGGGTCTCCAAAAGGCCATGTTAAAAATTCGCTGTACAAATATAAAAAAAATAACAAAGTTATGAACAGAAGTTCTGAATCCATTAAAATACATTAAATAGACTTACCTTGCTTTCTCATATCACAGTCATCAGTTCCAGCAGCAGGACGTGTCTTCAGTTGGAGAGTGGATCTATGACAAGGGACATGTTCAGGTGAGTGAGCGTGTGTGGGTGGTGTGGGGTGGTGGGTGCTGAGTAGGGAGTCAGGGTGGTGGGTGGGGGTGTCTGGGGAAGATTGGAGATGGAACATTTTGGTTTTTTACAGATTTTTTTAAAGGAATAAATACATTGAGGGACTGCTTTCTTTTCTGCAGGTTTATCGCATTATTAGCTCTGACGCTGGGAACTGGGCAGCCCAGTGTAGGCTTAACTCTATGTCAGTAGTGGGGGTGGGAACCCAGTCTGCTTTTCTCCAAATCAGAAAATTGATTTATTTATTTAAGTTTTGGAATTACAACCTTTGAGCCAGAGGCTCTTCTACAAAGGCTTCATGTCATCTTTTTTCAACACAATACAGAGTAGTAACAATGACATGAAAGGGGTAGTAGTAATAATAATAATTCAAGTAGTACAAGATTATGACAGCAATTGTACAGAGATGATTTACAACAGACAGGGATACCAGGGAAGGTGAGTATATACACCGAAGGTTCCAGATTTCAACTCTAATACTAAGTGCTAGAAGGTGGAAGGAGGCTGCCAGTAGTGGCATTGTCAGGGTTACAGAAGGGAGGTGAGTGGTAGCTGCCAGTAGTGGTTTTGTCAGCAAGGGGAGTGTTGTGTGGGCCAGGGGTGAGTGGAGGAGGGTGGAGGGGTGGTGGGGCATCTAGCCAAGTAACCTCGATACTAGCACCTGGAAAATATGAGGGAGAGCTGGCTGAGCTGGGAGGGGGAGAGTATGAAAAAATAAAAAAGGAAGATAGATCAAACAGACAGACTGAGACAGAAAGTGAGAGAGAGAGAGAGAGAGAGAGAGAAAGAGAGAGAGAGAGATTGTAATCAACAGATCACTGCTGCAATTGAAGCCAGCAGCACAACTCCAGCTATGGCTCCAAAAGGCAAGAAAGTCCCACTGTTCTCATACAGATGGCTCCTCAAGCTAAGCTGGATATCCCAGATTTTGAGATACCCTGAAAAATTATTTCTGTTTTTTTTTTTAAATAAACAACAGAATCTAGTTAAATAGGTCCCTTTTAACTAGGTTCAGATATTTGTTTTTAAATTCACCATTTTTACATATTTTACAGTTTCTTTTTGGTTTGGGGGGAAAAAACAAGATGGTAGCCATCATAATAAAAAGAAATGTCATGTTGTGAGAAGGCAAAAAGCTCTCATGACATTCAATTGTTTGTGTGATATGACAAAGTTATCCCAAAAACCCTACTGAACATGCATAGAACAGGTCAGAAAAAAATGTAAATCCTTATAACTTGTTTAATATTTTTTCACAAAACCTTTGAAAGGAACTACTTGGCACAGGCTGCTTCTACCCTGAAAGTCTTAGGGGAAAAAAATCGGTTCTGTCTAGGCTGGGAAAATGACATTTGTGGATCTCAGAAACTGCATAAAATGCCATCATGAAATGTTCCACATATTTAGATGTTGTCTCAGAGACAACGCACGTCAGATATGATCCAATTTTGTTGAACAACACCAAAGCTATTAAGGTACAAAGTTAAGGGTTTAACATCGAACCTGTCGCGCAACCCTAACGATACTGGGACAACCATGCCAGTATAATAAAAATACTTCAAAAGTTCCTGGAAATTCTATAAAATTCTATAAAATCTCATAGAATTCCATTTGGAATTATCTGATTCAGCACAGTCATTCTGCTTAAAGGTGTCCATAGATGGTCAGCAGATTCAGTGGTCACTGTTGCTATGTTCCAGCAGCTAGAAGGAAAGGGGAGGTAATCAGTTGCAAGGGATATAACAATCAGTTTCCAGAAGGTACTCTGAGAGATGCCAGCATGAATGAGGTCTGAGGTCCTTATGGCTGAGGTTGCTCACCTCAGAGCTGCAGTTCAGTGTCTGAGGTAAGACCATGAATACAGAACTTGGAGAGATGCTGTACCATTATCTCAGAGGCCCCTCAAGGCCCACAATGGGGAATGGATTGTAGTGGGAAGGGAAGAGAGGAAGACTGGTTTGGGCAGTATAAGTGGTTAAACTGGAAATGTTTTGTTGGGGGGACTTCTATTTTTGTGAGCTGAACCAGCCCTCCATCTGGTGGAACGTGGACTGTAAATCATCCTGTAGTGGATTGTTATGAGAGTTGCTGCTGAGGATACTAACATACTATTTGCCAGCAGATTAGGCCTTATGGTCTATCAAGTCTGCTCGAACCTCAGATCCCTAGTTGGGTGCCAAGGCCCTCCCCTCCCCTTGTGTTCCAGAAACCCCTATCATCCATCCCCACCCCCCCGGGACAGGCCATCATCTGATACATCCACTTTCTGTGTCTGTCCCACCCTCTCTTGAAACCCTCCACTGTGGATCTCTGAACCAGCTTGCCAGGCAGTGCATTCCAAGGGTCCACCACCCTCTCAGTGAAAAACCTCTAACAGCATCATCTGCAAAGAGGATGAGTTTACAGTTGCAGGCCTCAGGGAGATTGTTCAGGAACAGGATAAACAGCTGCGGTCCAAGTATTCAACCCTGGGGTACTCCTATGGTGATTTGTTTGGAGCCGGAGACAGCTGGACCTACTTTAACTCTTTGAGATCTGTTGGAAAGATAATCTGTGAACCTGTGAACAGTATTGTAGGCCATTCCCAGGGACTGTAGTTGTTTCAGGAGGAGTGGGCGGCTGACCGTATCAAAGGCCTTTGTTAGGTCAATGAAGATTGAACCCACCAGCTCCCCTTCATCCAGTGCTCAATGTATGTATTCAGTGAAGTCTACCAGGGCAGAGGCTGTGCTGTGATTTCTCCAAAATCCATGCTGTTGGTGACACTGCAATTGGAATTTTTGTCGGTAGTCTGTGATTTGGTCAGCGACAATCCTCTCCAGTGCTTTGGATGGCGGGGAAAGGATAGAAATGGACCAGTTGTTCACAGTGCAGGTCCTATCTCCACTCTTATGGACAGGTGTCACCAGAGCTTGTTTCCAGATACTGGGGAAGGCAGCCAGAGTGAGCAGTTTATTGAAGATTTTGGTGATGGGGAGGATCAGTACATCTATGGCATGGGCAACCAATCTCATATCAATGTTGTCACGTCCTGTCCTGGTTTTCTCCAGGACTTTTTTGGCATAAGCTATGGTCTCCTTAATTGTGACACTTTGGAAGTAGAAGTTGAGGTGCAATTGCTCACTGGTTTTACAGCCCTGGTTCCCCTCCTACTCCTCACATTTAATAAGGCTGTCTGAAGGGAGAACTGAGCTTAGATCCATGAAGGCACTATTGAATGACTCAGCTATAGTGTGTGGAACCGTGAAGTTAGTACCATTGACACTGAGCACAGAGGATGATTTCCAGCCATCCTTCCCAAGAAGATCCTTGATGTTTACCGAAAAAGGTCTTCCATCATCCCAATTTATTTCCAATTGCTTCCTAAAGAAATTAGCCTTTGCCAGCCTAATGAGCCAAGTGCATCTGTTTCTGGCAGCCCTGAAGTTCTGATAGTCATTTTTTTCCCCTGTGGATCTGGCCGTACACTGAAGGTTGTCCCTTTCTCTCATGAGGTCCATAAGATCGCTAGTTAACCACCCATTATTGTTGCCATGGATCTTCTGTTTCCTTAGCGGGGCAAATTTATCACAGACACTGTTAAATTTGTCTGTAAAGAATTTTAGTGCTTGGTCAATAATTAGCATAGTATCAATGGATGCCCAGTCAATTTGGGCAAGTGCATCTTTGTGATAGTTGAGCTGTCCCTTTTTTAGGACTCGACTTTCAACAATAATTGCGGGTTTTTTTTTTTATTTGTTTGACCACCAACAGGTGACAGGAGAGTGATCACTCAGGGTATTGGCTAGCACAATAACCTCAGATATCCTACCTGGAGTGCTGCAGAAGAGCCAGTCAAACAGTGTGTTGTTTTCCATATTGTAGTTCCTCCTGGTGGGTTCCATTATTAGTGGTGTCAAGTTTGAGCTGGCCACAATGTCCTTTTGTGGCGTTGCCTCCCTACTGAGCCAGTTTATGTTAAAGTCACCAGTGATAATGAGTTTGCAATTCTTTTTAAGGCTGGTTAGAGTCTAAAGGACGTTAGTAAGTCCATCTGTGGCCTTTTTCAGTGGGAGATACACTGTTGCAATGACCAGGGATTTGTGGTTGGGACCAAAAAGGAGTTTTACCCAATTAGTTCCTAGTCATCTGCACAGCCTGATATGGGGAGGATGACCCCTTGCAATGTATCCCTAATTCAAATAAGACAACCCCCACCCCTTTTGGTCTTTCTGTCACTCCTAAAAGCTTGGAAACCAGACATAGCAATTTTGTTGTCCTTCGTATGGGA
Organism: Neoceratodus forsteri; assembly: GCA_016271365.2. Lineage (NCBI taxonomy): Eukaryota > Metazoa > Chordata > Ceratodontiformes > Ceratodontidae > Neoceratodus > Neoceratodus forsteri. The sequence goes on along the minus strand of CM028129.1, from coordinate 1,392,906,669 downwards.
GGATAGCCAAGTCTCAAGGAGACAATGTCTGGGCAGTGAAGGGCCGCCCAGGCCTGTAGTTCAGCCAGTTTTGGGAGAAGGCTGGAAATATTCAAGGATGCAATTTTTAGGCCACCAGTCTTGGTGCCACTTGTACTTTTAGAAGCTTGAGGTCCAGGATTCTGGTGCGGTTATATGTGATAATAGTGACTGCACGAAGGCGATCGCTATTATCAAGATCTGCATTATTGCCAAAAACATTTTTGGCAAAATGCAGAAAAAGGTGACCGGGAAACTGTGCATGCGGGGGTCTGTGCCCCCCTGCACCACCCCCCATGGTATACCTTCGGGTGCACATTACCAGACAGGAACAGCAGCAACAGGATAACTTTTCTCATAGTTATTCTTATGGCCAGTAAGGTTGTTACCTTCCTGAGCTTGTGCCTGGCCATGCTGGGCAAAAGTGTAATCAGCCTAATGGGTGGGGACAGGTAGAGGGGGACTTTGTCCTGGGTAGATGCTTGCTTGATGAGTGTAGATGGTATCAGCGTACTGAGCATATTAAGGCAGCATCCAGATGAGGAGGTAATGGCTTGCGCCTTCAGCAGTCCCCCCGAGTCTGGGCATGGTGTTATGGAACCAGTGGGTGGAGAAGCATTTAGCTGTTCATCTGTGCCTACAGCCAGTAGGAGAAACAGCAGCACTATACAAATGGTGCTAAGTAATTTCATCTTGGGGTGGGAATACCCTATCAAATGGATTGGGGGAGATGAAAGACTATCAGTGGTCTGGAGGAGTATCCACCAAGTTAGGAGGAAGGAAGAGATAATAGGAGCCTTAAAGCCAGTGTAAAAAGAAAATACTGGTTTAGTTTTAAGCCATTAAAAGGTACCAGCCACTTTAAGAGGCAGACTTGGTCTGATTTCGGCTGGGGGATGGGTGGGTCAGGGTAGGTTAGAGCATTTAATAAAGGCTGAGGGTGGGGTTGGTGGAAGGGACATAATTTTGCCCAGGGATGATGCAGGTTGGGGCAGCCAAGGCAAAAGGCTTGGAAACCTGCTATTCCCCACTTCACTATGCTCGTAGATGAAGTCATAACAGGATGGCACCAAAATTCTAATTTTCCCAGTGCTCCATACCTGAGTTTCTGGGGATCAGAGCTGGCAGCAGTGCCAGATAAGTGAGGGTCCTGTGGAGCCTTGTACCCAGAGATCACCTGAGTTGCTGGGGATTGTTGCTGGTGGCTCTGATTTAGATCAGGGAGTAGCAGTGCACATGGCCTACCTGGATTTAGTAAGGCTTTCAACACCATTCCACACAGGAAAATGGTAAGCAAGCTGGGTAGCTTGGGTGGGCAACAAGGTGGTAATCTGGTAAAAAACTGGTTAGAGATAGGAGACAGAGGGTAGTGGTAAAGAGAGTTTGCATCAAGGAAGGTAGATTGACAAGTGGGGCACCTCAGGGTTCAGTGCTGGCGCTGGTTCTCTTTAATGTCTTTGTAAGTGACATAGCAGAGAACCTGGAAGGGAAGGTGTGCCTCTTTGTGGATGACAACAAGATCTGCAACAGGGTGGACACCCGGGGGGGGGGGACACAGATGGGCAGAGATCTGAAAAAACTGGAGGAGTGATTAAGGGTATGGAAGCTTTGTTTTAACACAAAAAAATGCAAAATAATGTACTTGGGGCACAGAAACCGGGAGTACAAAATGGGCAGAGTGTTACTGGCAATGACCAAGCGAGAATGAGACCTGGGGTTAATCTTATCAGAAGACCTAAAGGTGACCATGCAGTGTGACAGGCAGTTGGGAGGGCTAGTGGGATGTTGGGGTGCATAGGAAGTGGTATCACCAGCAGAAAGCAGAAGGTGATGCTGCCTCTATATAGAGCACTGGTAAGACCCCACCTTGAATTCTGTGTCCAGTTCTGGACACCACATCTCAGGAAGGACATGGACAGAGTGGAGATGGTCCAGAGGAGGGCAAGCAAAATAATACAGGGTCTGCCATAACAGTCCTACAATGAGAGGATAAAGGACCTCAATATGCACACCCTGAAAGAGAGAAGGGAGAGGGGTGATATGATACAGACCTTTAAATACCATAAGTAGGTGAATAAGATACAGGAGGGGAGTATTTTTCTGAAGAAAAGGTGCTCAAGAACAGGGTGACATGCTATGAAGCTGGACGAGTCTGAAGAGATGTGTGGAAGTACTTCTTCACAGAAAGAGTGATGTATTCCTGGAAAAGCCTTCCAGTTGAGGTGGTGGGGGTAAAAACAATGGTGGGGTTCAACAGTACCTGGGAAAGACACATGGGAATCATATAGGTAAGGCGGGGGGCTGTAGATCAAGTAGTGTCTGCAGCAAAAATGAAGGTAGAAAAAAATGAGCAGACTGGGTGGGCCAAGTGGCCCTTATCTGCTGTCAGAGTCTATGTTTCTGTATCATGAACTACTAGTTGACCCCAATCCTTCTTTTAAGGGGACTGGCAGTAGCATGTTTCCTTAGAGATGCGATAAACTTTTACATGTGTGGTGTTGGCCAGACCAGATCCCAATCTGAACAGTACAGTCTGTTGGAGGAATCTGTAATGAGAAAGAGGAGACAGCATGCTAACAGAGTCAAGAAAATAACTAAAGGAAAAGGAAGCCTGGAAACAGTACAGTGTCCTATCAGCCAACAAGTCCCATGCTTTTGTTGCACACAGCCTACATATGGATTGTCGGCATAAGAGTAAAGGGAGACAGATAATTGAGTAGGCAAAGAATAGCAGATGAGATTGAAAATAACTAAAACATATGAATGTCACGACTAAGACAGCTCAGGATTTGGGAATCTCAGGAAGAAGAAAAGTGCCTGCTGCTACTATTTCTTTTCCAAAATCCCCACCACAGTTGTAGGAGTTATACATATGTATGTAGGTACCATGTAACTAGGTTGTGAATTCACTTTATAGAAAAGCTGGAGTGTTCTCAAAAGAGTGACCCCTGGACCAGCTAACAGAACTTCATTCTGAACATGCCTTCAGGGCATTACAGATGAATGCTTTTTTTTTATTTTTACCAGACAAGGTCCATGCTTCTGTGGACTGGCACAGAAAAACCTTGTTGCCATATTGGTCCTTGTAAGACAAGATCCACACAAACAGATAATTTGATACCTTTATTGGACCAACAGAGTTGTTACAAAAGAACACAGGGGCTTTTAGCTTTCGAGGATCTGTGGACTGTGGAAGGAGTAAGAAAGGATGAGGGGGAGATAGCTGGTTCTGTGGTGCCAAGCAGAGAGGCACCCTCTCAGCATGTTGCTAACAACCTGGGTTTGTACCCCAAGCCTGGAAGTCTGGGACATCAGGAATGGAGGCCAGCAGGGGGGCTATAGAATTTTTCCACAGCCCATTCTAGGACCAGCTGCTAGTGGTTGGATTGGGGAGGTGCATGGTATGTGGGTGCCCACACATCGAGCACACTTCCCCACCTCCCTGGATACTGTGGCTGGCAAGCTTGGAAAAGGGGAAGGCTCACACAGAAAAGTGTAAAATGACTCAGCATACAGGATGAGAACCACCTCAAGTCCCCACCCTTGCCACCAGGACTCTCCCTGCCCTGGATTAATTCGCCCAGGCTGCCTTTCCAACACTCAAAGGTGCTTCTTCCCCTGGTAATATAGCTAAGTTTTCTTTTTAGGGGGGCAGCCCAATCTTGGGAGCCTGGAGGTGGATAACCCGATGCAGGCAGAATACAGATGATTAGAAGGTCTGAAGGAATGGGACACTGAGGGGTCTGTGGGAGTAGTAAAAGAAAGAAAGAGGGAGGAGGGAAGCAAGATCCCTAATGCAGGGTTTATCTAGTGAGAGGAAATATTTGAAGGGATCAGGGTTCAGATTCTAAAGAGAAGGCTGTAGATCATGTGGTAGTGCGAGTGCCAGTATCACTCATTGTCATACTGTACTGTCTCCCAAGCCAGGAATAATGCAAAACTATATTGATGCCCATAGTGATGCTAGGAGGCAGTCTGCTGCCACGACAAAGGGGAACATGTGGGGCTGGTTTGCTGTTGCTATTCTGTTTATGAATAAGTAATGCTGTATAGCAGGAAATATGCAGTGTCTTTATTTTTATTATTTTCACAGGTTTGACATTAGTGTGAAAGTAAAAAGATAGTGAATATTAGGTGAATCACTATACAATAGCAGCACTAGTGTTCCACCAGTAAAAATATGAGGACATGAACATGCCAGGTGTGCTTGGAGCACTAAATAAATTTAAATTGCTGTATTGTATTTGTTTGAAGAGTACCTACGTAAAAAGGAAATAATCTGATTTTATGTACAGCCTTTCGTATACTGTGTATTCCAATTTACTTTACAAGCCATCAGCTGCTAGCTACATAAAGGTAGGATGGAAGACTGAAGGAGATGAAGAGGATGTTAAGCACATGTAGATTATGCTACTTGCCCAAAGTCCCTCAGTAAGTAACTGCTGATGGTGTGATTCAAATATAAGCCTGCAGGTTCAGATGTCTGCACTTTGACCATGGGACTACAGTTTCCTAAAATCTTACTTATCCACCTTATCTATAATATTGATTTATTTCATTTATCTGTAATTTTTTGAGGAAGGCACACTGAGCTGTTACAACTTGTTTCCAGGTTCATCTTTAGGGGTGGGTTATATGTCTTGAAGGAGGGAATGCTGGCCATGACATTGGGGAAACTCCTCTTATTTTGTTCAATAAGTGACATGGGATCTTTTTTCTTTCATTCAGCTTTTTCTCGCCCCCCCCCACTCTACAATGGCACCCACCTGCCCTGTCACTGATCTTCTCATGGACTTACCAGTTGTCCACCACTTACCCAGGACCACAGTAGTGGTGGGTGGCCTGCCATGCCAGTTGTTCATGGGCATGCAGGGGTACCAACCCAAGGAGGACAAGGGCTTTTTCCTCCAGATCCTGATTTTCGCCATAAGGGTGCTAGCATGCAGGTACATGCATGTATGTATGCAGTGGCATGCATGTGGTTCTGGCATCATGTGGCTGCCCCTCTCTCCTTTTGTATGCGTCCCACTTTTCTTCCACCTCGACTCCACCAAGAGACAGTCAAGCAATGAGTCACAGCATTGCCTCTCCCCAAAGAAAGAGAGTATCCCTTAGGACATATGTTTCTCCCTCCCCTGGCCATCCTCAGAGAAACCCAAGTCTGTTTCTCAACTGGGGTCACTGGCATAGTGAATGGTGGTTTTAGCGCTGCGCTACCAGGCTATCTGTGCTATGCAGTCTTTAACTTCTACCTGGACAGTGGCCAGAAATAGAAAGAAGGGACCCTGGTTTAGCATCTTGTCTGAAGAAGAATTTCTCAACAAAGCAGCACCGCCTATTACTGCACTACAGTGTCAGTTCTGGGTATTACTACATGCACGTTCTGTGGGGCAGGAACCCACAACCTGCAGATATTCCAGCATCAGGTGACAGGGAGCATGCACCTTACTGATTCACTGGCACAGTGAGCTGAGTCATTAATACTATAATATAAAATTAGCAATCAATACTGCAGAGAATCAGGGCTGCAATTCTGACTTTGAGTGAGTTATTATGATACTAATATACCACATGCTCTAATGATTTATGAAATCACTATGTACTCTTGGTGGCTTTACAGCTGTTTAATATCTGGCTGTCTTATCTGTTATTCTGTTTAGGTAGACCTGAGTGTGATATGGAAACCATTATGTGAGTGAAGCACTACAACTGAATTTATTTGTCACTGAAAACCTACTATGAATACAGTAACTAATTATAATTCCGGAAATCATTCCTAGCCGAAGTATTCAAAAAACATTTTGTTTCACACCTGCAATGTCATGGAGTGTGTTAGCAGTAATGCCTCTTGACATGTTGCCTATTATGTTACATGACCCCTTGAATGAAGTTAGTACATTCAGTTTGTAATGTCTAGCCTGAATCCCTCAGCAACAGCTAATTAACAGTTTTAAGAACTGGAACTTCTCAAACTTGAAGTCACAGCCCAACAAGGTGAAATGATTTCATTTTCAGTTGAAATGACTGCATTTGAAGTCGGGCTAAAACATTTAAAACATGACCACATGTTGTGTTTTCCTAAACGATTATTTGAGTACATTTTTAGGTACACACTTTTGTTAGGTTGATAACTCCATCTTGTGTTTGGTCTCCAACTACCTCTCATTGGGTGTTGGTCCACATAATGAGCAGTAATTGTATAATTTACTGAGAGGCCATACAATTAAAGTAAGGTAAGTTAGGCAATGCATTTAAAGTGTACTGTATTTGTCTACTTTATTAGTGTTTATTACAGAAAAAGCTAGCATTAAATTTTTACTTCTATTGCCTAACCTATCCTTAAGCTTCCCATTGTGAATGATGGAAGACTTCTAAAATTTGCAAGATGCCCAGAATGGATAGGAAGCACTTATAATGACAATCTTTCAAGAGATAAAACAAGAATTACTCCTAAAAGCAGAGTACTTTGTTATCCTTCCTTCAAAGTCATCACTAGCTTCATATCATAATCTGCCAACAAAAAAATGATAATCATGTGTTAGAGGCAGGAAATATGTTGATACACCATCAGTAATGCTGTGCAAAAATAAAATTCCACCAGCGGAATTACCACAAAAGTGGGAATCTTGCTTCTGCAGAATTTCAGAATGCATTTTGGCATCTTTCATAAAAATCTGACATAGAAAATCAGAATGGATGTATGAGTTGTGGATTAGAGTGTCAAACTGCGGAAAAGAATTCTGCATAACTGATCGCTGAACTGTGGAATGATACATGCATTGCAATTGATGTACCAAACTGTAGAATGAACTATCATTCCACAGTCCATGTGTATCATTCCACAATTCAGTCAGAAAAGTTTATGGAACAGGGTGAAAATTCACCAAACACATTTGGAAAATTCAAATTTTACCAAGGTCAGAATGTTGGAAAATCTCATGACATTTACCAAATTTTGCAAATATTTTATGAATTTAGAATTTGCAGTTTCAAGCCAGCACTAACCATCTGTCACTGCTAGACACTGGAAACCAGTGTTTTTGTTAACTACAAACTGTGTTCCCAAAGCATCAGTAGGAGACACAGATCTTATTATAAAACTGATGGAATGAATCCAGTCTCATACGGTACTGCAAAGGTTGCATATGTGCTCTGCCATTGTTGGAAGATTGGGTAAATGCAAAAAAACAGCAGTGAGTTGTAAGTTATGTTTGCAGTAATGCAACAAAAAATGTTTTTCTGAAAAACTAGTCTGAACTGCAATTAATAACAATGTTAGCATACCTGTCAAATATACTTTTCTAGGTAGAGTATCACCTATGCTGCTTTTTATTTTCTGGAGCGTAACCCTTGCTAGGGTTATTTATAAGCAAAATGTGACAACAATCATGTTTCCTGAGGGGAAAAAAACATTTATAAAATACTCAGATTGTGTTGGAATTAAGAAATGTTTCCACTAAATAAAACAGTCAATTATTATTCCACAAACTACCACTAGTACATTTCGTACATGCCCACAGTAGGTTAACTACATTTTAGACACACCCACAGTCAGTTATCCATCTTGTATCCATGCCACAGTAGGTTATCAATATGTTTCAAAGACACCCACATAAGCGGGGCACAGCAGCAGAAAACTCGTTTACAAATGGGTTTTTCATTTTCAAATTGCAGTCAGGCAAATGTGCTTTTTTCCTCAACCTTCTCATCTCAGTTTTTTATCAAATTGCTAAGGAAAAATGAGCCATGTTATTGGGTGAAATCAGCCTCTAAAAAGTGAAGTCATGACTCTCGGCATGCACATTACCGCCAGCAGTAATGTACATGCCGAGATTCATGATTTTACTTTTCAAAGTCCAATTTCACCAAAAAATGCTCATTTTTCATTACCAGTCTGATAAAAAAAAAACGTGTAACTCCTAGTAGTAAAATAGTAATAACATGCATTTAGTTGTAGTATACTTACAATAACTGGCTTCTGTGGGGAATTAGATGTCTTGATCTTCGGCCTTGACCTTTAACCCCTCACAGAAGCCAGTTATTGTTTCATATACTACCACTAAATGAATGTTATTACTTAAGTGAAACACACACCCACTGAGACAGACATCATCTTGCAGAGGGTGCAGCTATCTGATGTTACAAAAATGTGATATGTTTGCAGATGTAATACAGTACATGTAAGTGGAATGACCCATTCCATGTGAGTGTCAATGCCATAATAATTGCACTTTCTAATTGGTTAAAGGCCCTCAGCAACACCTTATTCCTTGCAACCCACCCAGAGCATGCAGTCATTGACAGCCTTGTAGCTTGTGTTTAAAATAAGACCATGGAAGCTAAAAGACACATGGAGTGATTTGCTATTTCTTCAGACACAGTTATTCTGTTGACTGATGTTTGTGGTTTACTTTACAGAATATTTTAATAATGAAAAAGTGTAATCGGCTAGACACCTGACTATTCACCACCTAATGGCAACTGCAATAATTTATTTATTTTTTTATTTAGAATTTGCCCACCCCTGAATAGCATTAAAAGTAATTTACCTAGCTTTCAAGAGGACCTGGGGACTTGACAGTTACAGTACTTACAATTAAACATATTATAATTTATGGTTATAAGCTTAAAATGGAAAAAAACATTTAGGGAACAAACAGGTATATAGAATAAGCAACAGTTTTACAGCAGTTAATACTAAGGTAAATAAAGGCAGGCACCTGGAGGCAAGAGAGGCTACAGAGAAGTGAACAAAATGAGGTGGAGAGAAGGAGTGGTAAAAGTGGAGGTGTGGTAAGGATATTGTGGACAAAGAGCAGTGGGAGCTGTGGTGCTCAAATATGACCTTTGAACTAAGTGAGGTTGCTTGCCTCATTTACATTGTTGGGGACTATGCTCCAGCTAGAAGGGGCAGCTACTGAGAAGGATTTGTCACCAATTGCATTGCAAGTCCATGGGTCTAGAAGCGGGTCATTGAACTGCAACCTCCATTTTTAAATTACCATTACCCTGGACAAGAAATTAGAGAAATAGGTAGAATATAGGCTATGCACATGCTTGTATACCATTCTGCACCATTTATTGTTTCCTACAGTTATCTGGAGTGGGAGGATCCGAGTGCCTGTACATTCTACAATGGTGGGTTAGCCTGTTGCAGCCAAGTGCACATCTGCATACAGTTGCAGCCAAAGACTAGGACTGCTATTTTCAAGTATTTCCCAATATTTCTAAAGAAATTCTCTCTGGTGGTCCTTTAGTAGTACTGCAGAAACATAGGGAATTTCTCTAGAGATAGCACAGAACTTTCAGGGACTATCTGATCATGTCTTTGGTTGCAACCTTAGGTTGTTAAAAGCAACTGAGTGTTTTTGCAGGGATGTTTGTGTTTGCTTCTCTGTAAACATCATTTGCGCAGTTAAAGGCTGCTAAGAAAGTATACATGAGGAACAGGTGCCCATTTTTCAAGATAAGAAAGCTTCAGTTGTGGTAGAGGAGTCTTAGCTTTTAACTGGAGTGCCTGACTGTTTTGGTGATGTGAGCATTATATGAGAGCTGCAGGTTGAGCCAAAGGCCTATGTAGTTAAAGACCCGAACAATTTTAATGGGCATCCAGCAAGATTTGAGATATTTAGGGTGTTGTGTAGTTGAATTCTGTAGGTGAAGAACATTGTTTTTGTTTTGCAGCAGTTGAGGGGGATGCAATTTCAGATAATCCATTCTTGCACTTTATCAAAGATCGACTGGGGGAAGCTGTTGAGTTTTTAAACTGTTTGGCTTTGGTGTAGATAATATTGTTATCTGCACATAGATGAATATTGGAATTTGTGTTAGCACAGGGTGATGGAAGGTCATTTATAAACAGGCTGAAAAGAAGGAGACCTATGATCAAGCCTTGAGGAACACACAGTGTGAGGGGGAGAGGGTCCAGCATTGTGCCATTGGCCTTAATCTAGCAGAAATATTTTTTCTTTTGTAGCCCAATACAAAAATTAATTTCACCAGACTTGTATAACTGTAGTATGCCTTTTTTGGGACTGAGGGTATATCCCTCTGTCTCTTGAGTAGTCTGTAGCTTGTAGTCTCACTAGCCAGTTAGCTTTGTGCAAGACTGAATATTTTTCTGTTGTAGCCCAATCAAAATAAATTGTACCAAACTTGGAATAAGCTTACATCTCATGTGAAGCCTTTTATCAGGGAGATGGTACACCCCTCTGTCAACTGAGTCACCCATAGCTTGTAGAGTCAGCAGCCACTTATCTGCATGTAGGCTAGAATATTTTTCTTTTGTTACCCAATCAAAATAAAATGTACCAGATGTGGTATAGGCTTGTGTTGAGTGTGAAGCCTGTGTTCAGGGAGAGGATATACTGTATATCTCACTGGCAGCTGAGTAGCCTGTAGCGTGTAGTCTCACGAGCCAGTTACCTGTGTACAAACGAACATGTTTCTTTTGTTGCGCAATCAAAATAAATTACACCAGATGTGGTATAGGCATGTGTCACATGTGAAAACCTTTTGAGGGAGTGAGTATAGCTCTCTGACAGTTAAGTAGCCCATAGCTTGTAGACTTGCTAGTCAGTATTTACCAGACTTTGGCTTGCATTCTGTCTTTTCAGTTTCATTTACCACAGGCTGACAGAGCGTAATTTTAGCTGTTTCAGAAGGGAGTTAGCTTAATTGTTCAGCAGCTATTAAATTAATTACATTTATTAAATTATATCAAGATGGAATGGAATGTGTCTTGAAACAATTGCCAGCATCAGTAAAAACAAGAGTACAGCAGCAATTCAGAAGAAAAAAAAGAAAACACTGTCACAAACTTAAATTCCTCTTCCACTGTAGGTGGTTTCCCTATTGGATCTTCATCAACATCTGAATCCTCATTGACAAAGACCCCATCCCATTCGTCTGCTGCTGCAGGTATTGCCCAATCTAGCACAGGACAATCAAAACAATTCAAGTGAAGCGTGTTTAATGAACCAACAGTTAAGAAAAGTAGGATAGGCAGATGTACAGTTACTAAAGAGCTGCTGACACAGTTCAATCTGCTGTGCATTTTTCTTTAGGGTGATTCATTCACTGGAATAATGTTTTGTCGTTTTTTCATTTCTTAAACATTTTATCTAATTTTTAACATGTTTTGCAACTGGCTGTCTGATGTGTGTTCCCCCTTTACTATAGCGTTGCTGCTCCAGCTTGTATCACATAATAAAGTGAGGTATTTATTTATTTTAGTTTTTGTTGACCCGGAAAGAGGACTAGACAACAATTCTGCTTATTTTCAGCCTTGTCCCAAGGGGGATACAGATGACTGCCAACTGACATTGAACCAGATTAAGCTGTTGGTGGTATTTGTTTAGTGAATGGGGGAAATTTGGACAGGACTCAAGGGAAATTCCCTTACTCACCAATAGAGGGAACCACTGTCTGTCAGGATGGCCACTTCTCCTGGAACTGCGGAGAGGATGGATGTGCGTGAGGTGGAGGAGCAGGCCTCCTCCTCTACCTCTCTAACTTGAGAGGCTGAACAGATTTTTGATGCACCAGTATCGATGGGAATCAGAGACAGCTGGTATGCTGCCACAACAGGGCTCTCAGTGTGAGTTCCCAGAATGCAGGAATTTTAGCCGTCAAGTCAACCCTGTTCGTACCTAAGGAAAATAGTGAAAGAATACCTGCTGGGTTACCAGTCAATAGCAGGTCACAGGATCTCAAATAGCTACTCATGTCTGAGGAGGAGTGCTTCCTAATTCTCAAACAAGAAACTCAGTGAGCGCTTGCAGCTCGTGACTTGGAGAGGCAAAGATGGAGCGAAGCATTGCCTAGCAACCAGACTGTGCAGGCCCAGAGACAGCCTACTGATGCAGTGGACAACACTACTATAGCTCCCTCTGACAAGCAGGAGTGTTTCACAAATGCAGAAGAATTTGATGAACCAAGAAGGGAAGTCAACCAAGAGGGCAGAGGTGCTGCAGTACAATCGTTCTCCTTCACAACAGGTATGCTGGGCAATGGGTGTCAGGACTCCAACCGATTGTTATGCCCCAAGAAAGCACTTCTGCAGTTATAGTTACAGCTGTACCAGTACTGTTACAAACTGATACAAGTAATGATGGAATGGATGTTTAGGTTATCAGTGTGGATCCCACTGTCTGTGACCCCTCCCCCTGCACCTCACTCAATGCTTACAATTACCCTGAACTCCTGTTTTCCCACTAGAACATAGAATTTCACAGAGCCAGGGTAATGAGATTCAGGCTGGACCATCACTGCATCATAGGCCTACTGAAAATGGACAAGGGACACCTGATGCTACTCAAGGGGCCTCCCATTCAGAGGGTACTAGGCCAAGATCTTATGCCACATTCTTTAGGGCTCCCACGTATCCTGCGAAGAGGCATAATGCTGTGCATCTACCGTATAGGGGAGGTATGGAGACTTTCCTGGACAGAAAATTTGTGGCAAGAACTTTATTAAAAGAATCTATAGATTTTTCAGCAGCTGAACTATACACCCTGATACATGTGTCTGGGGAGGTAACTTTCAACCTCAGTTTCAAGCTGAGTTCAGGGTTACAGAAATTCTGGACAAAATATCATACCTTAAGAACTCATCCATTGTGGGCCCCATTTGAAGTGATTCCACTGATGAAACCAGCAAACCATACACTCACTGAATTATTTAGAAATGAGGGGGTTAGTGTAACAGACCTTTTGTATTGGTTGAAACAACGATGCACAGTGCTGGGTAACCTGAAGCAATACTGGATGATGATCAGATTTGGACAGGGGGATGGCACATCCATGTGATCCTAAACAGTACAGAGATGGAACTTGAACATATGCCCAACTATTTTTTTCAAGGCAGGGATACAGGGGTGTTGTTCTATGCAGGCCAGCCCAAAGCCTGTTATCGCTGTGGGTCTGTGGGGCATATTAGCAGTTTATGTGACAAGTTGAAATGTACCATATGCAATGAACTAGGTCATATGAGTGGTGTCTGTAGAAATGAACAAAAATGTAATTTGTGTGAGACAGTGGATTATACTTACCACACATGCCCTTGGGCTGTGCATAATCAGCCAGACCAGACTGACAGTGAAGAGCAGTGCCTCTTGATAGCACTAGCACAGAGGAAAAGTACAAGACAGCAGGCCCCTAGACAGCCTTCACCTGCTCCCCCCCCCCAACAGTGGATGCTAATTTCAGAGAAGAGAAACCCCCTCCCTCATCTACTACTACTGAAGTGCAGCAGGTTGGTATGGAGGACAATGAAGTTGTTCATCCTAAAACTGACTCTCCCCTAGAGCAGCCTGAAGTGGATAACATGAAAGCAGTTCCCTCTATGAGCAACCCAGAAATATCCCAACCTTCCCATCCTCAAAAGGAAAAAACAAATGAAAAAGTGATTTCTAGAAGGAAGCAAGCATGGGAACTGCCTGCTTCCAAAATCCCTCACACTTCCAACTTTACCACTTCCAATAGGTGTGATGCTTTACCCGAAGTGGTGGCCACCTCAGGGAATGAATCTGACACTTCTCCTTATTGTCATCCTTACACGACCCAGAGTCAGACATGGACGAACCCTCTACCTTTGATAAAGGGGAAGTGGAAGAGGAGTTTCAGTCTAAAAGAAAGGGCAAACAGAGGCGTACCAGGACCACTAAGCCTAGACACAAACAACCCCTTTAAATGTACCTGGTTGTATGAGATATTGTGTTTTCTTTAAACACCCTGCATGGCCTCTTCACTTTCCTTTTATATTATTAACACAAATAGTGTTAAAAACCATAAAAAGAAGCATATTGTTTTGTCACACTTGAAGTCTCTCCCTCAAGGGATCTTTTTCATCTAGGACATCAGCTTGCACATGACACTTGAGGTGAAGCAGGCCATAAAATTGTGGCAAATAGGGTCTTCTTATTGGTCAATAAGAAACAGAGTCATGTTCTAGTGTAACTGTGCCTTTTAATACACTGTCTTTTACTCTAATAAAATTAATTGACTTGGTACCTGGGATAGCATTAATCTTGGATGAGAAAATTTGTAACACTTTATACAGACTGGTGAATATCTATACTGCACACTCAAAGACAGCAAGGATAAAACTATTTCAGGCTATTCAGCCCTACTTACACTCATCACAAAATGTGATTCTGGGGGGAGATTTTAATTGTGGTGTGTCCTTATCAGATAGAGGGAGCAACACTAAAACTAAAAAGATATTTTGCGATATGGCCTTTCTAAAATCCATGATTCAGACAGCAAAGTTGAAGGATATATATCTCTCTCGGCTAGGAAACATCCACACTTAACTTTTCAAAAGGGACCCTTGGCTACTAGAAGAGATTATTTCTTTATATCTGCTAAAATTTCTATTCAGTCTGCTAGAATTTTATCAGCTGAATTTTCCGACCACAATATGATCCATGTTACACTAGGTCAGGGGACAAACCCAAAGAATGGCCCAGGGGATTGGAAATTTAATTCATCACTTTTGCTTCAGAAATCTTTAAAAACAAATTTAAAATACTTTATTCAGGAGAGGAAATCAGTTCTCATTATGTACACTGACCTCTCCCTTTGGTGGGAAGATACACTTCTAGATTTGGTCTCTATATTGAAAAAATATAGCAAAGATCAGAGGAATACTACCTACATGAAATATTTACATAATAGAAAATGTTCCATCAACCTCTGGAAAGTAGCAGGGGCACCCAAATTCCCCTGAGGCATCCTCAGAAATTCGTAGAACCCCAAGGGACAAAAGAAGGTTGTTTTCTCATGGTCCTTCTAGGCCATCAGGATTTGATAATACCTGCTTCATAGATCAAGTACTGAAAACACTGACTTCCATTCAAGCAGTCCAGGGCATCCTATATGTGGGGTATGGTGTATTGATCTGGTAGAGTCCATCGGTTTAGGGTCTGATAATCTACACACATCCTCACGGACCCATTCTTCTTGCACATGACTATGATGGGAGATACATAGAGGCTTCTTGACTTTTGAATAATGCCAGCAGCTAGCATTTCCTCTAGGTGCCTCTGAACATTGTCTATATCAGCTGGGGCAAGGCGGCCGGACCGCTCTCTAAAAGGTCTGTCATCGTGAAGCCTGATAGTGTGCACAGCACCATGGACGCACCCCACATCCCATTCCTTCAGTGAAAACACTTGGTCCCTCTGAGCAAGTTTCCTACTGACTTGAGTCTTCCATTCAGAAGACCATGGGGAATCACCAAAGTCGAATAGGTCTGGGGTCACTGCCTACTTTTCTCCAGAATATTTGCTGCTGGGCAGTACTGCACTGTCTGCACAGTGTACCATAGGTAAAGTACACCCCCATTTACTCAAATTTCTTGATCAGACACATTCCAGATTTGAACCATCACTCACCGGGCATAGGCATGGGCACAGACAGGTAAGATACTAGGTTTAACCAATAACCCCTCTGGCAACTTCCCTTCACCATTTGCATCCAGTATCAATATTTTATTTTTTACATCCTTTCTAAAGTGAACTTCTCCCTGAATGGTGTACTGAGCATTGGGTGGCAGCACTAGAGAATTGGGATCCTTCTTCCACACTATCCCCACCGGCTCATCTCTGTCCACTTCTGTAGTCAGTTTTTGCAAGTCATAGGCTCTCTTTATCATGGATGGACTTCTCAGGGCCTGCCCAGTCCATTGCCCTTGTTTCTCTTGACACAGCTGCGTTAATCTTCCAAATATTGGGCATTGATTCCAGTGAGCAAGGGAACCCCATCATACAATGCCATAGGAGGGCACACCAGGGCTAGTGTCTCTACTTGTTCATCTACACCAGTAACACCTGCAGGAAAAGACAGCCAGAGCCGGACATATCCTAGGTAGGCATAAGACTTGTCTCTCAGGCCCCACACCTGTAGGCCTTCCAGAGATTGTAATGGCACATCAGGTAAGTGTTTGTCATACCAGTCCTGAAATACAGTGGTCACTTGCAATCCTCTGTCGAGCACAGCCCGAGCATGAATACCATTTACAGTCATGATAGTCTCCATCGAAGGGCCTACCATTTTGGACAGTCTGGAGGGATAGTAGCAAGGGCCTAGACAGACAACTTGGCCACAAAGAAGTTAGGATTTCCTTAACCTTCACTGCAGTCATTGCCACCACCCCTCAGCCATTGTTTTGCTTTCTGAATCTCCCCTTGAAATCTGTATACAACTGTATGCCACACCTTCGCAAGGACGTTAACCAAATTGAGGCAGTCCAGAGAAGGGCAACCAAAATGGTGTGGGGACTGCATCAGAAGACAAATGAGGACTGATTAACATAGCTCAATATGTATACCCTTGAGCAAAGGAGGGAGAGAGGTGATATGATCTAAACATTTAAACACCTTAAGGACATTAACAATGTGAAAGGGTCTAACATGTTTAAATATAAGAAAAATAGCAGGACAAGAGGACACAGCATGAGAACAGAGGGAGGTCGATTAAGGGGGGAATGTGAGGAAATTCTTTTTCACAGAAAGAGTAGTGGATGCATGGAACAGCCTACCTCAGGAAGTAGTGGCTATGAATACAGCGCAGGGCTTCAAACAGGCATGGGATAGGCATAAGGGAACAATACAGACGAATATGGATAGATAGGTCATTGACAGTGTAAAGGTGTGTGGCATATTCATAAGGTAGATAAAAATGGGCAGACTGGATGGGCCTTGCGGTCCTTATCTGCCATCAACCTCTATGTTTCTATATGTTTATCTAGGTCCTTCGGGGACTGGCATTCTCTATTCATATGCCCATGGGGAGGCAGTATAGCGCAGTGGTTTAAGGCTCTGAGCTGCAAATCTGGTGACATCCAGCAGACCAGACCTGGGTTTGAATCCCACAGCTTACACTTGCATACTGTGTGACCCTGAGCAAGTCACTTAATTTCCCTGTGCTCCCAGGTTGCACCTGTAAAAAAGCTTTCAGCTTAGTGTGTCTCACCAGGTTAAAAAACAACTAAAAAAACAAAACAAAATCCTTCACACGATTATGACAAAACATGCTTTCCGGGATCTGACATGGCTGACACATCACATTAGGAGCTGGTCTCCATTCACAACTAGGAGGTTGGGAGGGGTACATAGTTTGTGCTAAAGCTGGGGTACCAACAATGGGCAGTCTGGGCTCGACCTCCCCTTGGGGTGTTGAAGGCAGTGGGAGACACCTCAGCACTTCTCTTTTTGCCAACATTAGTTCCTTTGTTTCAGTTTTCTGACTGCTATCTGCAGGGGAGGCCAAAGCGTGCGCCCCCACCCCCATAGCGAACATACTATGAGAGGGGCTAGGATCTGTTGTGTCTTTGGAAAGGGGCTGGGGGAGAAGGGTGGCTTTCATTTCTTTAAACTCTCTCAGTAGCTCGGCACACTGCAAAGTATCCCCAGCAGCCTCTGGTTCCAAGGGGCCCTCCTGCACCGAGGCTACTCTGGCTGTACCTGTGCTGGAACTCCTGACTCCTTCCTCACCTTCAGCTTCCCTGAACTCTTTCATCAGGTCACAAGCATCGGGGGATTACCCTTCCTATCCTGGAGCCTTAACTGAAAGATTAGCAATTGAGAATATTTGGTATTTTGTAGTATGTGGTCCAACCTCACATGGTTCAAGTCACTAGCTGGTACCCAACCCCTTTCAGTAAGCTCTTTGTAGGGCCCTCTCCAGACAAGTGACATATGTGGATAAACATTCCCCCTTCCACTGTTTAGTGCATTTGAATTGCACCATCAAAGTCTCCCCAGGCTCAGTGCTGCCAAATAGACCTTCAAGGGCAGACAGATACCTTTCAGCAGGCGCATCAGGGTTGGTGGACCTCAGAAACCTAATTGCTTCCAGGGCTGGACCCCTCAAGCTCTCCATAATCCTTTTCCACCTCTGCACACTGCCACTTGAGTACCAAAGGGGCAACATAATCTGTCCAGGTCTCCCAGTCATCCTCCCCCTGGCGGGTGGGGAGGGTGCCTGAGAACATCCTTAACTTGTGGTATGTGTCATGACTAACTGCAGGCATAGGTGCAGACACAGGAGCTGATACTGGAATGGGTGAAGGTGTGGGGGAAGGAACACCTCAAGGGGGCAGGAATAGTTCCTTAAAGTCCTCTACAGTCTTTCCCTCCCCCAGCAACAATTTAGCCAACTTCTCCTCAAAGGTCTCAGATAATGGTGGAGGCTCATCCTCCCCAGAGACTTTACTGTCTTTAGTTATCACTCTCCAGGTGGCTGGGATCCCTTCTGAGGCAACAGTCCATGGCACTTTGGAGCTGTCCATGTGGTCGCTACACTCTACCAAGTCTATGAAAGTTTGGGCGGTCAAATTATCCTGTCAACTCACTACCACAGTGTTTTTCAAACATTCAACTTCGGAAAGTGCTCCTTCAAGGGAATATCCAATATAAGCAAGGCATTGTGGAGGTTGATCTCCTGCCCCATACACCATCTCACCAACTGGTGCACAGCCAGTTCTATTGAGGTAGCCATTTGTCTTTGACAACAATGCTTGATTTTTTCCACTAGGGGGTGCTAATACCAGTGGTGCCTCCAAGATGTAACCCCTAGGTGGCGCTATCCCAAGGGCTACTACCCCTGCCTGCATGACCAGATGCAGGTTAAGGGGCCTGGGTACTAGAAATGGGTGCCTCCACCCAGAAGACAGGGTTTGTGGTAGCGTAGCTGACCTGGGTACAGCCCTCCGGGACACCGTTACCCACCTCTTTTTCCTCTAGTGGCCTAAATGATTCACAGAATACACAATTGCAATTTACCCCTGACAATAGTTTTAACCCCCCACTTTTTGCACTTGCCACCAGGGCTGATTCAACTGGCACGACCCTGGAGACCCTCCCCTGTAAAATAAGATTTACCACAACAACCAACAGTATTTTAATGCTATCTGTACAGAGGTACACCACAAACAGTTTAAGTGCAAAAAGATTCAGATCTGATTTATTTGGAGGGCAGTAACAAGGAAGGGGTGTAATCTGGTGTTTGATTCTATTACTGATTAAATCAGGCTTTAGCATGCATGCCACTAAGAGTCCCTCTATCACAATTACACACACTCTGTGTACCCAGTTGGAGTTACAGGCTAGCCTGAGCGTTGCCTAGGTTAGGCTATCATTGCAGCTCTTGTTGGGGCCCTTAGGAAAAAGAAAACACAACATGCACTTTAACCCAATGTTTGTAATCCAGAGGCAGATGGCTCAGTTCGTGATAATCAGGCAAAACAATTAAATCAGATGACACGCTTTGATTGAGCTGTTGTTGCAGGGAGCTACCCTGGTGTTGACTCACGCTACTCAGTACAGGACACAGGATGGATGAAATGGAGAGTTCAGGATAAAATGCTGGTTTGTCAGGAAAAGCAGGGCCCACACGATTCACTGTGGTGTCGTTCCTGTTCTTGGTGTTGAGCAGGGAGCCGAATCCCCAGGCGGGTCTCTCATCAATAGATTCTATGTGGTGTAAGCGGCTGTCTGGGTGAAAGTGGCAGGGCCCAGACTGGGTGAGCAGTTCGGAGAAAAGTCTGGTAGTTGCCGGATGCAGTTTTCAGCAAGTGTGACACAATCAGGCAGTGGGGAACCAAATCGCGACCCACTAACAGAATTCAGCACACTTATAGTAAAGTTAAAGAAATACCACAATTTGGATGACAGTCCAGTTGCAATACACAGGGTTTTCTGTGCAAATCATGCTCTGTAGTTGTGATGGAAGTCCTGACAGGCCTATCGCACCAAGGCAAATCTTCCGATCCACACCAGGCAAATTTCACTTTGTCACAATTCAGTATTCTGTTCACAATCACAGCAAATTCGAATAAAGTCCAGTGTCTCTTTTATGCTGGAAAAACTCCCTCACAGGGAAGATCGGGCAGGCAGACTAAACACAGCCTTTCCACCAGTTTCCTGCACTACTACGCAGGAGCAGCTGCTTGAATGTCTCAAGCTGTTCACTCTTCCTACTCTAAATTCAGACTGACTCTGTGCTGCAGGTAGCTTGGGACTTTCCCAGAGATTCAAAAGGTTTGATTCATCGATTCGTCTGTCTATCAAAGCAAGGGCTCCCCCTCCAGGTCCATTTAGGTGCCAAAGTGTAAAAAACTACAATTCCTACAGAAGTTCACTCCCACAAGACCTCTGGGGACAGACTCCATTTTAGGGTCCCTAAAGGTACTGATTGGTCTAAACTGGCAGTCCAGGACCAACATGGTGGTGCATCAGTAGGAATGTCCATGCTGCAAAGAAGGCAGGTTAGACAAACTGCAATATCATTATTAATAAAGCAGATGAACAGCTAACAGTTACAGATCCTTGTAGGGCTCCCTCTGCGCATTTAGCAATGGCAGAATGGAGCAATAACACAGCAGCTCAGGTGGGACTCGAGCCTGAAACTACTCAGCCCCTACCCAGGTCAATTATACACCACAAAATGGGCAACTTTTAAAGAGACAAGCATGGAGGCTAACAGGTCACTCGCATGTAGACACTTTTAAATTGCTAGGATACATAATCCCAGCCTGGCAGTTGACATTTAGGCAAGCCCAAGGAAGACTTTTTGGAACCCCCATCTGTAGGGGGGGCTACACCTATACATTGGAACACCAGTCTCCATCATTATAAATGGTAAATGGGCGACTTATTTACCTTCTCATGAAAGAAAATAGGAAGAACATTACAAAATGGAGACCTATTAGTCTCCTCAATACAGCTTTTAAAATGTTGTCAAAAATTTTGACTAAAAGATTATTAGTGGTGGTGCAAGAGCTAATATCAAAAGCACAAACTTGTGCCCTCCCAAAGCATTTTATAACAGAACATTTGATTTTATTAAGGGAACTCTTTGTGCAACACCAAGCAAGCACTTTGACAGGTTTTCTGCTCTCACTAGATCAACAAAGGGCAATCGATTCGGTCAGCCATTGTTTCTTACGGGCAGTAGTAGCACATTATGGGATCCCTCAGACATTTATATCTTGGATTAGAGGTCTATATAAATAAGCCACGGTTACCCCAGTGATAAATGGATGGGTAGGCTCGATGGTCCCAGTATTGAGGTGGGGGATACACCAGGGGTGCCCATTAAGCCCACTGCTTTATGCGTTTTGTATAGGACCTCTGCTGTGTGCCTTAAATCCATCACATAATATTAGTCAAGTGACTACATCTGATTATATAGTTCTCTTTGTAGCTATTGCTTATGCAGATGATCTCTGTGCAATAGTGCCTGACATTTCAGCTGCACAAAAAGCCTTCGGTATTTGTCAGAATTATAGTTCAGTATCAGGGGCAAAATTAAATATTCAGAAGTGCTCTGGTTTTGAGTTGGAACACCCCCTAGTGCTTACTGAAGAAGTAGCAGGGATTGCCTTTTTTAAGGATAACATAAAATTGTTGGGGATTACATCTGGGACACAGCAAGATACTTTGGAAAATTGAAACAATAAATTACAACACAGGAAAAATCTGGTGGCTCAATGGAATAAGTGGAAGTTAGGGAAAAAGAAGAGGGTTTACCTGGCCAAAACATATTTAGTGCCTATATTTTTATTTATTAGCTATGATTTCCCTCCTCCGAAGAGTCTGGAAACTACCCTACTTAGTGTGTTTTGCCAAGTGGTCTGGGGTAGCAGACAGAACCCTTTAAAAAGAAACATTGTGTATTTACCTATCACACAGGGAGGTTTGGAATGATAAACCTTATTATCTTTTTTCTACAGCATTTTCATCTATGCTAATAAAAGGCCCTTGTTGCAACACATAGGTCAAAGCTGGGTACCAAGCTTTCATTTTTCTTGTCACACCTGGTATCAACAATGGGAAAGGGGTACACTGGGACCACTCGGCCGACGCAGTCTAGTTCCCTTGTATATTAGAGAAACTTTTGTAAAACTCAATTGCTGGAAAGTCACAAGTGCAATGTTATTGACCAAACCCAGAAAGATGCTATATGACTGGATACAGAAAAACAATTATAGAGAACTAGAAACATTTCCAAAATGCCCCCCCACAATTTCTGCCTGACCTGCATTACTTGTTAAAAGAACAGCGTATCCCAGTTAAAATGTGGGACATACACTGTCTTAGCTGCCATTTGAAAATTAATGTCATGGACAATCAGAAATATAAAGCTCTTGAAGAAAGACTCTATAGTAGAACAATTGGAAACTTTGTATCACTTGTTTTTACTTGCTCTTACGTTTCTTGTTTTTGGGGTGAAATAGCTACTACTTGGAATGAACCCTGATTCGCCTCTGTTACATTTGAAGACTTAATGTATGGTCATTATCAAGCTCAGTCAATACGTGGTAGAAGAGTTCATTACATATAGTAATGTTGTGTATAAAATGGTTCATATGGAATGCTAGGTGTTTATTTAGCCTGCAGAAGAAGTAGATTCCGCATTCTGAGCTAATAGAGAAAATTACATCAGAACTGAGACATATACAGTATATATATAAACAAGAAGCTAAGAATATGTTGGCTAGGGTGTTAAAGGCAGCATGGCAAAACATGCCATGGATCACCAATTCTGATGTTCCAATAAACTTAATATATCTTGGGTGTATTTTCTTTTTCTGTTAAAAAATATTTGGGGGGGTCTTTTTCTTAGTTTCTTTCTTTCTAAACCCTTTGGAGGATGTATTACATAAAGATTAATTTATTTCATTGTATTTAATTTTTTTCTACCTGAGGTTAATGTCTGTGTTATTTTTTGATTTCTTCTTGATACTGTACTAAAAGTTATGTTATTATTTTTTTCCTGTTCCCACTTGTGCTACATTTAGATATGTTTTTGTTATCCTACTGCATACTATTTGTGATGCTTTATATGTTTGATTTTCCTTTCCCAAATACAAACCCTACTCTTGGCAGGGGGCGCTGTTGGCTTCCTGTCCAAGATGGCTGACATGGGCACAGAGGAGGAGGAGGATGAAATGGAGAAGAGCTTTCACCTTGCTGGTGAAAATATTGTAGAAACAATGGATTACGAAGAGGATTCTACTGACCTGCTTCGCCTTCAAGAAGGGAGAAAAGCTGATTCTGAGGATCACTCTCAGGTTGCGCAGCAGGTGAGTGATCCTGTTATGACTTGTCATAGCTCATGTTCTTCGTAGAGTTCCGAGGGTTTACCCTTACAGCAGGACACAGTTGAGGAAGCTGTTTTGGCAGGAGTGAAAACTAAGCAAAGTGCGCAAACCACTGGTCAGAAGGCTAATTCTCTCACAGATGCGGTGCCTGCAAATGCGACATATGGCTCAAGGATACCAGAGTGTGACACAGCAGAAGGCCCTTCTACTTTAACTACACCAATGAGCCTATTGCCAAAGGAAAATATGGAGCAAGACGCTCCCATAGACTTCCAAACATGGTTGCCTGAAAAAGCCTTATCTAAAGATGGCTTGAAACAGGCACCTGACTGTAGATGGTTGACCGACACTCATTGGGAGAGTTTTGAGGATCTGCTTGATATGGATACATCTGTCGGTAAACAACCCAAACAGATTAATAATGTTTCTGATATCACTTCTAATCATGGTACTGTGTTGGATCCTCTGCCCACTTCTAACAATAGTGGGTCAGATGAACACAATATAGATTCAGAGAATGTTCATGTGGATGTATGCCCTTCCACCAGTACAGGTTCACATGGGGTAATGCCGTGGAGACAGTGGACATTACTTGGGGGGAGACCCATGCATCAGAGACCTTCCTCAGGAGTTCAACAGGGGCACAGCCACTAATGCTAATATCCCAGACAAACACCTAATGAGTCCTAGGACTCAAGGACAGTAACCTTCGAATCTGGAGGTATCTGACAAAGATTCTCTTCCTCCCAACCCCCCACCCCCGAGACCATGACAGGTCATCATCCAGACCTGGTCCCACATTTTCCAAACTTTTCGGCATATAAACTTACACCAGCACCTCGAAAGAACACTGTTCACTTAAGATACAGGGATGTACTGCAAGAACATCCAGATAGGGTGTTTGTAGCCCGAAAATTGTTGAATGACTCTATGTTGTTCCAACCTCCGAGATATATACCCTGATTCATGTCTCAGGGGAATATGTTTTTGACATTAGTTTTTGCCAACTTTCAGGGCTGGACAGATTCTGGGCAAAATATAATATGCTCAGATCAACACGTCTATGATCCAATTTCATGGCTATCCCATTAATGAAACCTCTGTTAAAAACTGAGACTATTATGTTCCATAATGAGGGCATGAATGTTAACGATATTCTTTTCTGGTTACAGAAGAAATGTATTGTGTTGGGACAACCTGAGCCGATTATTGACACCAAGGGTATATGGACTAGAGGGTGGTGGTTTCAAGTGAAATTGTTCCAAACTAATACTACAATACAGCATATGCCAAATAGCTTTTTTATAAGTCGAGACTGAGGTGTTTGTTTTTATGCAGGCCAGCCAAAGGCCTGCTATAATGTGACTCTCATACACGTCTAAGTAGTTCATGTGACGGCCTGAAATGTGCCCTTTGTGGGGACTTTGAGCATGTCAGTATGGCATGCACCAATGAATATAAATGCAACCTATGTGAAGAGATGGGTCATGCCTATCACCAGTGTCCATGGGCAGGGCAGAACCAGGCTGATGGCCTGAACCAAGATAATCTGGTAAACAGAGCTCAGGATAGGGCCACACCACAATAGTCTTCAGACCAGGAACCGAGCTGTGGTGGCCCCCCCCCCATCAGACACTAGCCAACAAAATCCTCAGAATGTTGATACTCCACCAGAAACTGAGGTCCTGACACTAAATGAACCTCCCAATATCGCTACAGGGTCTACAGTGGTAGCACAACTGCAGGACAAGTCTTCTTCTGCCCCACCTAAGCCAGCAGAAATGCCCCCCCTCCCCGAATTTCAACTACCTAAACCCAGACAAGTTACTTGGGCTTTTGACAAATCTCAAGCTAAACCACCCCCTATTTCCCTGCAGAATACCTATCAGGTATTGCAGAATACTCAGGAAGGAGACTCAGACCTGGAGTCTGATGTCTCATCTAGAGCTGAACACATCTCTGATATGGATGAAGAACAGCCCTCTGTCTTATCTGTATTAAAAAAGAAAGGGAAAAAATGGAAAACCTTAGAGAAAGAAGGTAGTCTTGGGTGATTCACGTACTCTTACTATCTTGTCATAAATGGCAACCCTGAGCATTGCTTCAGTTAATGCGTGTAGCATAAAAAATTATAAAAAAAAGATAAGCTGCCTTGTATTATTTTCAACACTCATCACATGATGTTATTTTATTACAAGAAACCAGACTCAACTCTTTCTTTTTTACTGAACAGGCCAGGAGGGGATGGATGTGGGGTTCCTCCTTCTGGTCATTCGGTACAGATACAGTTGACAGTTTGGGCATTCTGTTTAAAGGACGAGCCCTTCTCCTGGATTGTACATTTCAGCATTTTCCTTTTTGAATAATAAATACATATGCTGCACAGACAAAAGCAGTCAGTGTTGATCTGTTTGAACAAATTAGGCTATATTTATATACCGCCAGACACGTCAGCTGGGGGGTGGTGAGGGGATATGAATTGGTGTGTGGATTTTAAATCTAGGGAAGCTGTGCATAAAAAAGTGTATTGTGACTCCCATTCTTTACAGAATGTAATTAACATGGAAAATGTGTCTGATGCTTATTGTAAATTACATAGGGACCCAGGGTATGCATATTATAGAAGCAGATATACCACAAGAATTGATTTTCTTTTTTCCTTTATACAGTTGGTACCTCAAGACTTTGTGCTTACTCTATGTGAATTCTCCAACCACGTTATCCTTAAGTGTATCTTTAACCTAGGTAATATAACCCTCAGGTTTTTTTCTTCCCCAAAGAGATGGAGACTGAATATCTCTGTTCTCGATCAAGAGCAAGTTCTTCCAGAACTTAAATACTTGTTCTCACTTAGGCAGTCTGTACAGTGCATGTATAACAGTCTTTGAGACTGGTGGGTAGACACTAAAACAGATATAAAGAATGTGACTATTCATCTGGGCAAAGTCAAATCAAATTCAGATTATATATGTTATCTTGAACATAGGGATAAATCATATAAATACATGTCATTATCTCATGATTCCAGACACCAAATTAATTTACACATTAAGGAACTTAAGAATAAGATATTCTAATACCAATACAATAGAACCATCACTTTAGAAGACGAGATGAGGTATGTAACTGAGATGCAACCCAGCTCTGATCCTTTTGCAGTATGTGAGCAAAGGCTAGATGCCACTTTGATGACAGAATTGCTGCCTGATGATGGGTCTGTAAAAACACAGGACCTGGAGATTCTTCAGGTAATATACAGTATAAACACTTGTCAGCAAATTATGTGTCTGAACACACTTCAGCGGCTTAATTTCAGGAATTTTTAGCTAACCCTCCCCCAGCATTATCAGATGACCAAAGCCAAGCATTAAGTGCCCCTATTCAAAATAATGAAGTAGAGATGGATATTAAAGAACTAAAAGATGGTTCTTCTCCAGGACCAGAGGGCTGCCTAGTGCCTTCTACAAAACATTCTCAGAAGAACTGACTGATTATCTGACATAGCTTTTTAATGAAATGTTACTGCCCACTGGTGCAAATACTAACTTTGGAGAAGCTATTCTGATTTTTTATATAAAAAGGGGAAAAGGAAACTTCTCAACAATTGGAGACCCATCAAACTCCACAATACAGATTACAAAATGTTGTCTAAAATATTATGCAATAGACTCCAACAAGTTAGTGGTACACTGATTCATTCAGCCCAGACCTGCTCAATTCTAGATAGAAACATTTTGGCTATTCTGGCTTTATTAAGGGATATATTTGAGTATGGAAAACAAAATAAATGACAAGGCTACCTGCTGTCAGTTGATCAGGCAAAAGTGTTCAACAAAGTTTCGCATAACTATTTATTTCAGGTCCTAGAAGCATATGGCCTCCCAAATCTGACACTGAAATGGCTGAAAACACTTTATACTGGGGTGAAACTGACACCATTTGTTAATGGGGTTTTAGGGGAATCAATTGACATGGGGGTAGGAGTCAGACAAGGCTGCCCAGTAAGTCCACTTTTATACACATTTGCTTTGGATCCTTTAATAAGGAATATTATACAGAACCAGAGGATAGTTGGTATTACACCTACAGTTGGTCTGGTGGAACAAAAGGTGACAGTTTATGCGGGTGACATATGTTGTTTCTTCTTGCCCCGGCTACATCAGCCCACTCCCTTTGCTCCTCCTTGACGGGCCTCCTTGTGATTCCCAGGACAAGGTTAAAAACAAACAGCGACAGAGCTTTCAGCGTCACTGGCTCTGTCCTATGGAATTCACTTCCTTCATCAATAAGGAAGGGTTCCCTTTGGTGGAGGTTTTTAAGGCTCGTCTCAAGGCCTTCCTGTTTGAACAGGCCTTCCCAAATCCAGTGCTGTAAATATTGTTTATAAACTGACCTATTACATTATTTCTGTGTTTAACTATTTGCTTCTATGTAATTATAGTTTAATTTTAGGAGTATGTTATTTATTGATATTTTGATGGTTGGTTTTATGTACGGCACCCAAAGCCTCCGGGATTGGGCATCTTTTTAAATAAAATTTGCTTTGCCTTGCCTTGTTTCATCTCTTCATGTGAACCTTGCCATGAATTATTGCAGGAGTTTTCAACATATACCCTGAGTTCAGGTGCTGTAATTAATACAGACAAAAGTAAGGTGCTTATAATAGGACCTCCTATAGAACAAGACACCATAATGAATATAGTGGGAATGCCTTTTGCTTCTCCCACCATTCCAGTTCTGGGCCTCCAGTTTGGAGAGGGTAATTTATGACTCCTTAATTGGGAAAACAAAATTAAGATTTGTGAGTCGAAAGTTCAAATTTGGAAATACTGGAGATTTAAAAAAAAAAAGAGAATCTTAACTATCAAGAAGTTTTTACTCCCCACATTCACATACTGAAGTTTTATTTATCCTCCTTCGCTACATTTTGAAACAAGGTTGTTTAGTTGTTTTTTTTCCAAATGCTGTGGGGTAGTCGACTGAACCCCATTAAAAGAAACTATACTTATTTACCACAGAAATTAGGTGGTTTGGGAATGATAAATCCTCTTGTTTTTTCATTCATTTTTTTTGCAACTCTACTCTCACACTAGGGTGGGGCACTGATCTTACACCTTGGCAACAATGGACTTATACCTTGTTGATTGATTATTTTAGTAAATGGATGGATGTTCCTCCAAAAATTCTGAAAACAAGTAATATTCCAGAACATGCAGATTCTGCTTTACAAAAGATGAAACAGTGGAAAGTTACTAAACAAGCCCTAGACACTTTTTCTAGGAAGCAGCTATATACTTATATTATGAACACCCAAGGAGTGGTTCAAGTCGAATTCCCTATATGTCTACCATCTAAACATTCAGTTGTATTACTCATGTTAAATGATAAACGAATTCCAGCTAAAACCTGGGATATCCTCTGGCTTAGTAGACATGGCAGGCTAGGAGTTAGGAGTAACCTAAAGCATAACTCTATTGAGGACAGATATTGCCCTTGGGCTGAATGCTTTCAAATTGAGGAAACCCAAACTCATTTCTTCTTAGAATGTCCCATAACACAAGCATTGTTATCATTTTTGGCCACTAGATGGCAATGGCCTTATATAAAACAGTTTACATATGAGACACTTATACTGGGGGATTATACAGGATTATCTTAAATGTTATTATCCCAGCATACTGAATGTCATCTTTGCTTGCCTCAGGTTTTATATGTGGCAAACAAGATGTCAATTCTCGACACAATGATTGAATACTTTCCTACCCACGTTTGCTAGCACTATAGAAACTGCACTCAAACAGGTAAAAACGCAAGATTATAGAAGATTATCTAGAGTTAGGGCTGATGTTTCATGGCACAGAATTGTCTGGATTGACTGCAATACGTGTTATAGAATATAGGATCTGAGGTCTGGTTTCATCTTCGTATAATTCTACAAGCAGATTAGAATGTGTTGATGTACAGTTTCTTTCCTCTTCTCCCTGATTTTGTAACATAACTTTAAAAAATAGGAACATATAGTGAGCATTATTATTATTATTATTCTTGTTTATGAGTATTCTGCAGGAATATTTTGAGATATATCTGTACATAGACGTCTCACTTGTTTTTTTGGTTTTTCTTTTCTCCCTTTTCCTGTTCTTGATTTTTCTCTTTCTTTCCTTAATTTTTTTAGATATTTCCCCTTTTTTTCAAGAAACTACATTGTGACTCTCTTGAACTTTTGTCATAGTAAAATACCACTGTGAATGAACAGTTTTTTTCTTTATTTTATGCTGTTGTTTTACATTTTTGGTTTTTCACTTGAATTTTTTTCATTTTATTTTAGTATTATTTTTTGATTGTTGTAAAAACAAAAATATAATGTATGTAATGAATTTGTTATGACTTGAATAACTCTGTTTTTTTCTTTTTGTTAACAAAGTGTACTTTTCTTTCTGGAATTATGTTTTTTATCTTAATAAAAATTCCCCATCTCTTTTCGAGGAGTGCCATGGCATCTTTGACATCCACCAGAATTACCACCAGAACAAGCAGATGGGGCCTCAGTTTAACATCGCATCCTCAAGATGGCTCCTCAGGAGCGCAGCACCCCATGCTGCACTAGTACTACAGTGTCAGTATTGGGATTTAGTTCAAGTGCCTGGTGTGAGGATAGAACACCAGAGCCTTCTGATCTTCCAGCCTCAGAGGCGAGTGTGCAACCTGCTGAGCCACTAACTGCAAACAACAGTCCCTAAATGGAAGCAGCATGGCTATGTTTCATTTAGTGGGAACTGCAGTCCTGCCTAGTGTGGACACCTGACAGCTATCACAATAAAATATAAAATAAAGTCCAGAGCTAACTTCATAAAATGTTATGAACTCTGTATCAATGCATGTATTATGGTGCTGTTATTCCTATTTCCTGGCATGTTGAGTTATATTAGCAGGTTTATCATCATAGTGGCACACTCATTTTGGGCTGTCATACCGTCTGTCCTGTTCATATGTAAAAGTGATTCTAGGAGCCGTATTTATTTTACTAAGGCTTACAATTTATATTATACATATCTTTTAATTATAGTGCTGTTCACAATTCCACATGCCACATTCTCATTGAATAATAATTATTGAGGTGGTTTTGTGATACAGAAATCATTGCATTGCTACATGTTGTGCATGTAAAGCCAGGTGAAGGCTGTCATAGTTTTTTCCAGTATTCTCAAGCATGCTACATAGAGTTACAGATAATTGTCTAATCAGTTTGGCAAAATTGTCATAAATCAACATTTTTCTGCTGTTTTGTTCAACTCATTGTTATAGTGCACATAGCTATGTCATTGTTACTTGCCTTTTTTTAATTATTAAAGCATCTGCATGTATGCATGCTATCAATGTAACACTGCACGTTTTCTCATGTTACAGAGCAGTATTTTTGAGCTTTAAATAATATTACCAGTACATATTTGTCAAGAATAACTGATACTGTGTTCTTGTTCATCTTTCATGATGTAATGTTCTATATTGATGTCTTGTGTATGTTTTCACTGATGAGTTGTATATCAACTCGACTCCACATAGATAGATGACTGTATAAAAGCACATCATAATGTGATAGGGCGTGAGTGAAGGATAATGCAGACAACAGCAGATTGGTGCAGCGCACTGCAGTGTGGCTTTATTTTCTTTAAAAAGTCAGGAAAAATAATAAACTAAAATAAAAAAAGAAATAACTCTTCCAGAACTTCAGTTCTAATGCTTGTAGCACTGGCCACAGAGTGGATTACTTTCAAGGCAGAAATCCACCAACATCTGTGTCTTTCATTAGACTATAAACTGGCACAGATCCTCTGATTTCTTCTCTCAAGACTGATCCAATGAACTTGGTGAAGAAGGAGGAGGAGTTTATATACTTTTAGAATAGGTCACCTGATCCACTTATATGCTAATACAGTATAATAATCTACTGCATGCTAAGCTAATACAAACATTTTAGATCAGGTTGACCCAATATTCAATTAAGCCATATATCAGGAGGCTATTGTTCAAAACATTAACTTATGACATCAGTAAAGACCTTTTAAATGCGCCATGTATACATAATTGATGCATAATAGAATATAGCCCCTTCCACTTGTATCTGAATGACACATCTTTTATGAAAGGGGCCCCTAGAGGCACAGTCTGGAACAAGTTTCTACAGGTAAGCTTTCCAACATTTGTTTGGCTTGCCTGATTCTCATTTAATCAATAGTTCCACAGCAACAGGAACAGTATTTCAATTTATTATCACATATAGCCCTATAAAATGTTTAGAACAGGGCTTGGTTCAGAGTGGGGGCACCTTTAGAGACCTTTTGTTTCTCTATCTTATTTCTTTTACATTTATATTTTCTATTTATTTCTTTCAATGGCACCTTAGGAGCACAACATTATTCATAAGGGATGTTTCTGTCCCGATTCCATGTCTAGGCATTAGTTTATACTAGCGGAGAGGCGATTGCTAAGAAAAGATGAAAGTGAAGCCACTCTATTCTAACTGTGACAGAGAACGCTGCTTTTGGGGAGGGGGGGAGAGAGAGAGGGAGAGAGAGAGAGAGAGGTGAGTGCGCTCCTGTTTACAAATCAGAAAGCTCTCCAGTCTCCTCTCTCAAAACTGACTTACTACTTTTTATTTAAACCAAAATCAAAACAGTCTCCCTGTTAAAACATAGAGGAAAGCACACATTTGCAGGGAGTAGCCCTGCTTTAGTCATAATGCCGTTTTCAGCAATTCCCTCTTCTTAGGCCATTTACTGAAGAAGCGATTTCTATATAGTAAAAAGTAAAAGTAAAGACACTCCATGACCATCTCTGTCTCTGTTTTCTCTATTCCTGGGCCTGCTTTCTGCATTTTCAAAACATCCTTTTATATATTATATTTCCCCTCTACTCTCTAAGTCTCTATTACGTTTTACATCTGGAGGCAACCAGGGAATGTTTTTGCATTTGGAGTGGCTTCTCCAATGGGAGTAATAGTGAAGCCACTCCCTAATACAGTCAAAAGCTCCTTTGGATTGGGCACTGACTTTGTTATTCCTTTATAAATTATATACAACTCACTATATAAATGTACATCATTTTTACAGGGCTGTAGATGCACTAGCACAGAAGGTTTCCATTTCTTTTCCCTATGATTCTCCAAGCCTCAGTGTGTTCCCTTAAACATAAAAATAAATGGGAAACACTTTTATTCATGGAGCAGCTTCTCAGTAGAAAGTGAAAGTAAAAGCTGCTCTGTTCCAGTTCAGAATGAAACAAATCAATGTTCCTTTAAGTCTCTATTTTTTTTTTCATACCAGCAAAACATTTAACATGCAGAATGGCTTGAAATAAAAAAGGGAAAATAAAAAGCCACCCCAATTTTTTCTTTCACCAAGATGGCTCCCACAGTTTGGGAACTGCTCTCTCCTTTATTTTGTCACTGAAGGCAGAACCTGGCTCTCCCCCTTGGAAATTCTGGGTAAAGCTGGTCTTCCACCAATTGATATATTTAAAGTCTTTCAAGTACATCATCTCCTTATCAAAGACTACAGAGTTCATCCTCCCCCTCCTGCTCCATTTAATCTCCAAGGAGAACTAAGTCCACTAGCAGGCCTCCCACATGCAGTCTCTAAAATTTATAGTACGGTATTCAATTGGGTATGCCCAGATAGTTTCAGTCCTACAAATTATTGGACTGTGTTGTTTCCAGAGAAAGCTATTAACTGACCTCAACTATGAAGATCCTGTCATAAAATAGTTACCCAAGATAGACTCCGTCTCATGCAATACCAAATTTTACATAACCTTTATTATGCACCCCAGAAATGAACTAAATTTGGTATAGTAGGATCTCCAGTATGCACAAAATGTAATGAAGGGGAAGGTGATTTGCTTCATATATTCTGGCCTTGCCCCAAAGTGGCTCCCCTGTGGACCCTAATCAAACAAAGAGCAGACCCACTATTGGGCCAAAACGATTTGTTTTCAGCTGAAATCTGCCTGCTAGGGGACTTTCCATCTATTCTAGTACTAAACTGTAAGTTCCACATGGCATTGATTTCTATGTCAGTCAAGAAGATAGTGTTGAAGCATTGGAAAGATGATATAACTATTACCTATACTGAGTGGCTCCAAAAACTTCAAGCCAATCTTCACACAGAAAAAAATATTGCAAGTCTCCAGAATAAGTCTAAAAGATTTAACAGGATATGGGGACCTCTACTAGCACTTTATTCCATCTAACCTGCAATGCATTGATACCTTAAGTGAAACCTATAATCTATTAAGCAGCTTTTTCTGCAAAGGGTGAGAGGTAAAGTGGGGTATAAGGGAGCAAGTGTGGAGGGAGGGAGAGGATAGATTACCTGTCTTTGGTCCTGTAATTTGATCTAGTCTCTGTATTGAAATATTATTAATAAACTTCAAATTGCAAAAAAAAAAACACACACCTTTCACAAACAATAAGCTCCCATTCTCTTTGGGACTCTTGTTGGTACATTATACTTTTTTTCTTTTATCCAGGTACCTCTAGATTGATTTTGAGGGACCATTTCTTATCAGTTTGTCCCATTTGTTACTGCATGTCTGCATTTTAAACATTTCACTTGCTGACCTGCATTCATCTCAAGCACTGCAGGCTAATGAAGTCCATGTTCTTAAGCAACATCAGTTCCCCTTGGCACAATAAGCACTTTAAGCATGCTTGGCACCTTATGATTGCTAAAGAACTATATGCACTTTATAAATGTACTGCTAGCACTTTAATCATATACATATCAACTCTAAATCAAGTCCTTTATGTATACTCTTTTTAATCATAAGCCAGCATGCATGCACTCTGCATGTAGACCTGTCCATTCTTTTTTTAGGCTGACATTACTACTTTTTAAAGGTACAGCAAAGCATTGTTTTTTATGGTAAGGGACAGAATAGTGAAAAGGAAATAAAGACAGATGGAAATAGATTTAGGGAGAACAAGAAAAGGACAGTCATAGGTGGTCAACCTATTTCAGTTTCTGAAAAAAAAAAACAGGATAGGTTTTAGGGGATACAGTACTGCTGCGCAGCAGATTTTACAAAAGGAAGGGGAGAAGATAGAAATAAATGTCTCTAACTGCTATACCCATTTCCTGGGTAGAGCACAGCTCTACCACACACACCCATGGTTAAGAGGAAACCAGGGGCCCACAAATAACTGTTTTTCTGGACTAGCAACCTCTTTCAGCATCCTCAGGAGTTGATTGGAGCTTCCACCCACCCTCTACAGGAGCTCCGCCCCAGGGTCCCTTAAACAATTTAAGTATCAGTATCACCTATATGCTATGGAATAGCAACTTCAGTATCACTACTCATTCTATTACCCTAGGACTAGTAGGTACTAACAATCATCATAGTACCTATATATACAATTTTCTATTTTATTGCTGTACGTCAGAACAATGACATGGGAAAATTTGTCTTTTTATGGTGTCTTTCATGTTTCTTAACAAAAATCTATACGACTGTAAAGTCCAGTACCATAGAGAGAATTTCTCTGGGATGAGTAATTACCCGCTCTAACCCTACCAGACATGATGGTTTTCAATAGGGGTCATTTCCTTGTGTTCAACCCCTCTACATAAATCCACTATATCCCTTGAGTCATTCTTTTCTTTTCAGACTAATACATACAGCTGAGGGTGAACACTTTAGGGGTAACCAAACACAGAGTCCAGTCCTTTTTCTACCTACTTTATCCACTGTAGGTTTCCATCTATAAAATAAAAAAAAAACACGTACATCACAGACTCCTTGCCTATTCTTGGGTAAACCTCTCTCTCTCTCTCTCTCTCTCATCAGGCCTGCCACATGACTTAACTTACCCCACTTTGGCCTTCAAAAAGGGATTATTGCAAAGCCATACCTGTGCCTTATGATAGCAATAAACCTGATCCCTCTGTTCCTCTACCTGAATGTGGCTGTGGGGATCTATAAATGTGCCACAGGAGCCATCACTCTCCTCTTTTATCCTGGCCCATGACCCCAATCTATGGGTCATCTTGTCCCTGTATGGGTCTTCTTTTTTTTTAAGCAGAAAGAAACCAAGAAACCCCACATGCTGAATTCTACCCATCGTAGAGCAGCATGTTCCTAATTCTTTAAACTCTGGTTTTGACTTAGTAAACATTTAATTTAAATATTGTGGTCATTCCTGCAATCTTTTAACTATCTAGTACCATGTGACCTGGGTGAGAGTTTTCTCCTATTCCAAGGTTGCCATTTCCTTTCCTTTATGACCCCTTTCCTTTGGGACACTCTCTCCATACCCCATGTACTAATACCTCTGCTCAACAAATGTCTACTATTCCCTGCAGGAACCTCTGTCTGGTTGCACACTGGACAGGTCCTAATAAAGGCTGCCACCTGTCGGTACATACCAGGCAAGTAATAATACAGAGTTAATTGAACCAATACACTTCCATAGCTCAGATGCCCACAAAAACTGGAGTGTGCAATCTCCATCACCTCTTGCCTGTATGCCTTAGACACCATTACCTGGGCATCCACTCTTTTTATAAGGGGTTGGGCCTCATGTGGTACAGAACACCTTTCTGCAGTTCATACCACCAAAATTGTTTCACCCCTACTCCACCATTAACCTGCCTACCCTCCTGACCTTTAAATACTGCAATAGTTTGGCAACATCAGCATCTTTAGCCTTTAGTTGACCCCAGTCAATACTGCTTTGACCATTGTTACTAGCTACAGATGGATCAATAGAAGAAAAAGTCCTGTCAGTCTTACAGGCTTCTTCTGGCTTACTTGTAGTCTTCAACCCAACATGAAATCCCTAGGCACAGCCTTACCTGGGGTCTCACATAACAGCTCCATGCTGGTGTCTCCATCCTCCAACGGGTAACATCTGGGAAACACGGGCAGCAAAGGAATATCCTGCTCAGATATGGACTCCTCCTCCAGCTGAGACCAAGAATAATCCTCTGCCGATTCCTTTTCCAAATTCTCCAACTGGGACTTCTCGAGTAACACCTGGCACCGGTGTTCTGCCTCTCTGTGCATTCAGCCTTCCTCTAGCCCCTATCCACTCATCCACTGGATCATCCTCATCAAAGTCTCCACCACCCAGGCATTGTCCTGTATGTCCAGTCCACCTGGACCACTCCATAGTTCTTTGTCCATATCCTTCATCCTCATCTCACTTGGCTTTACTGCCATGCACCTCTGCTAGCTATCCTGGGCACCAGGGCTGGTACCAGCTAACTGGAATCCCCCTTTACCTTGGACTTCCAGTCAGATCCCACTTCTCACAGCAAATGTGATAGGGCATGGGTGAAGGATAATGCAGGTAACAGCAGACTGGTACAGCACACTGTAGTGTGACTTTATCTTGTTTAAAAAGTCAGTAAAAATAATAAACTAAAATAAAAAAATAAATAACTCTTCCAAAGCTTCGGTGCCAATGCCTGTAGCACTGACCACAGAGTTGATAACTTTCAAGGCAGAACTCCACCAACATCTGTCTTTCATTAGACAATAAACTAGTACAGATCCTCTGGGTTCCTCTCTCAAGGCTGATCTGATGAACGTGGTGAAGAAGGAGGAGTTTATATACTCTTAGAATCGGTCACCTGATCCACCCCTATTCTAATACAGTA
This sequence comes from Neoceratodus forsteri, assembly GCA_016271365.2. Taxonomy (NCBI): domain Eukaryota; kingdom Metazoa; phylum Chordata; order Ceratodontiformes; family Ceratodontidae; genus Neoceratodus; species Neoceratodus forsteri. The sequence continues at coordinate 1,392,869,884 of CM028129.1, read as the reverse complement.
TAATATCTACGCTAATACAACCATTTTAGATCAAGGTGATCCAATATTCAGTTAAGCCATAGATCAGGAGGCTATTGTCCAAAATGTTAACTTATAACATCAGTAAAGATCCTTTAAATGCACCACACATACATAATTGGTGCGTAATACCATATAGCCCCTCCCATTTGTATCTGAGTGACATTGTGCCACAGTGTTGGTGCAAGATTCCATAAAATAAGACCATCGTTGCAACTTGCATAACAGGTTATAAAATTGGGTGCAAGTTGCGGCAAACCCTTGGCCGCAGGTGTGGCAAACTTTGCGGGGCCACACGACTTGGCCTCAAGCCCTGCATCCCCATTTGAAAATCAGGCCCCAGAAATCAAGTCATCCTATTGATACATCTTGTCATGCACAATTTGGAAAGGTTCGGGGAAGAGCAAAGTCAAGGTATTGGGTCACACTTACTCAAAACAGTTGATGGCTTTGAACCAAAGCTACTAAAGATTGCAGTCCCTTCATAGCACTCCCTACTTTAAAAATCCTAAATCTCTCCTCTTTTTGAAAAGTAAACTGACCAGATTATTTTGTTTGAGGCCAGGGAGAGAGACTGTTAATTAATAAGGCCATAATTAGCTTGTCAGCAACAGCTGGTGAATGGAGATATCAGAACAGCAATACTGTGTGGCAGACATTCTGTTCCCACTCCTTGTAACACTGCTTGAGAGTTCCTGTACCTCTTTTTGGGTGAGAAACTGGCTTCAGTGGAGGACCCAGAATGTTGTAGTTAACAGCACCCTGTCGAGAGAGGAGATGGTGACCAGAGGGGTTCCACAGGGTTCGGTGCTTGAACCAGTTCTCTTCAACATATTCATCAGTGACACAGATGGATTGGAGAGGAAAGTATGCCTGTTTGCAGATGACACCAAGCTTTCTAACAGGGTGGACACACAGGAAGGGACCATAGCAATGGAATCAGATCTAACAAAACTGGAAGAATGGTCCAGAACTTGGCAGTAGAAGTTCAGTGCCAAGAAGTGCAAGGTCATGTACCTAAGGAAAAGAAGCCCAGGAAAAAATTACTATCTAGGTTTGAACAATTAGCCATCACGAACCTAGAGTGGGACATGGGGTCATGATGTCCAATGACCTAAAGGTAGGGAGACAATGTGAGAAGGTGACATAGAAAGCCAGTGACATCCTCAGTTGCATCAGATGGAGGGATTACAAGCAGAAAGCATGAAGTGATAATCCCACTTTACAGATCCCTGGTGAGACCACAGCTGGAATACTGTGTCCATTTCTGGAGACCCCACCTTAAAAATGATATAGACTCTCTGGAAAATGTGCAAAGAAGAGCTACAAAGATGGTTCAGAACCTTCACCATGAACCCTATGATACAAGACTTAAAGAATTAAACATGTACTCCCTGGAACAGAGGAGAAACAGAGGAGACATGATAGAAACCTTTAAATACCTAAAGTGTATAAACTCAGTGCTGAATCAGAACCTCTTCCAAGAAAATAAGGAGGCACGTACTAGAGGCCACAACAGATGTCTAATGGGAGGGAGATTTCGGAGCAACATTAGGACATTTTTCTTCATTGAAAAGGTGGGTGAGCCATTGAACAGGCTGCTGCAGGAGGTTGTGGATGCCAAGACAGTTAAGTTCATCTGGGATTTCGTTTTGGGGTGTCCCTGGAGCTATTTGGACTGTTGATGCTGTATGGCACATTGCCTGTGCCTGCACATTTGTTTTATTATGGCGTAATCATCATGGTGCTGAGGACTGGTCACCCTGAACCCTAACAGTCTGTGGGGCACCAGAGAGTCTGCTGCATGTGGGCACCAGCATCTGGGACATGTGAGAGAAATGTAAATGGGACTGTGGATAAGTTATGGATTGGGCTGTTTGGTTCTGAAGGGGAGGAGCTAGACCTCCCGTGTGGTGGTTGCTACCTTGAACTTTGGTAACAGGCAGATTAGCTCCGAGACCTTTTGACTGTGCTGATGATTTTCTAGAGAGAGAGAGAGACAGAGAATCTGAGCTGTAACCATGGCGTGAGTACCCATGCCATTTGGAGTGACTGTCCCACCAAAGATGTTTACATGGATGTGGGCACAGGTCAGCCAAGCTGCAGCAATGACAGAGTGTGCCATTTGTCACTCTAGGGGCCCTGGGGTACAGCTAACACCTGCGTGTGGTGTTTGCAGTGGAGTCAGCCAGGGTGTCTCAAGAACAAGCCTATCGAGTACCTCTGTGACCTCCAATGACATCAGCCTGGGAGGTTGGCAGAGTGTGTCCACTGCTCCAAGCAAGTCACCTGAGGTTTCCCCCACTGAAGGAGAACTCAGGGGTCAGGGTATGGGATGAGGGCTGGCATCCTCTTATGCTCGTCTGCTGACACCTGCAGAATTTAATCCTGTTGGACCCCTTGAAGAGACCCCAGAGTCAGTATCAGAATGTAAGAGTTCTCCCCTGCATTCTATTCAGAAAAAAGAGACTACGGAAGTGCCTATGCAGAAAGTGCCCCCACCCCCAAGCCCTCTGCCTAGCCCACCAGTGGAGCAAGAAGTCCCTAGCTGAAAAACTATAACACCCAGTGGAAGCCCAGCATCTGTGGAAATCTAGATGGAGGAGGAAGAAGAAGGGGACTGGAATGTGAACAAGGAGGGTGCACCTCTGTACATGGTTTAATTATTCCAGCCAGCCAAGGAGCCTGAGGAGGAGGATGCATCTTCATCCTTGTCTACTGCCAGAAAGGGGCAGGCCAAAGAGAAGCAAGTCAATGTCAGTGGCTCAGCATTTTGCACACTTGCCTGTGAGACTGGAAAATCAGAAAGCTCTGGGTTTTATTCTCACACCAGGCACATGGGTTAAATCCCAACACTGACACTGTAATGCAGCATGAGAGTGGTGCTGCACTTCTGAGGTGCCGTCTTTGGGATGAGACATTAAACCAAGGTCCCATCTGCCTGTTCTGGTGGTAGTTCAGGTGGATGTTAAACATCCATGGCACTTCTCAAAAAGAGTAGGGGAAATTTTATTTGGATAAAGAAACAACAGGGAAACATACATTACTTCTTGGTCATGATAATTACAGGGTTAAGAAAAAAAACAAGCAACAGAAATTACAGTAAGGGAGTAAGAAAATAAATGCATGAAAATAACACTAGAAACAAGCAGTGTCAAGTGACAAACCCCAGACCTCAAAAGGGACAAAAAATAGCTGTTAATGAGAAAACATGAACAAAAGATAACAATATAACCCACCCTGAAAAACTCAGAGGAATAAAAAACATGCAAGGGTGGGACTGGGTGGGAAAAAATAAAAATCACTCAAGGCGGTTCAAAATGAGCACTAACATTCCTCCAGTGAAGAGGACAACAGCCAGGCCTTGTTTAGTTATAGTCCTTCCCATTAATAGTCACTAATTCAGCCTCCACTATGACAAGCAAGGCTTCCAGAGAAATAGAAACAGTTTGTAGAAGGAAGACTTATCTAGCTTGCCAGAGGTAATATTTTGAGACTGTCAAAGCCAGTCTCAAAGCACCCTCATCATATCAATGTGCAGAAGGGGAAGACCCCAATTAAATACTACTGTAGGAGAGGTTGCTCCAATCCAGGTCCTGCCACCCAGTAGCCAATGTATTCCAGTAAGCCCAAGCATAGGAGCAATCCAGCAGAAAGTGTGTCACTGTTACAAAAAAACACTCCCACAACCCACCCTTGGACAGTACTGGTCCTCCACACTTTTATGTTTTGCATTAGCCTTGACACTCATCTTCCCATGACAACTCAATTAAACAGTGTCCCACATCTTGGGTGGAGTGCTCGAATCAGTGAAGGAATCATGTATCAAAGGAAAGTTCACAGCGACTATACCAGAGTAAGTGGGAGGGGTACAGAAATAAGAACTCAGAATGTCTCGATAAAGTAATTTTGACTGAGACAACTTTGGAAGAGAAAGTGCACCCCTCCATCTTCGTACTTTTTTCCAGAAGAGACCTAACGAATGGGCTGGCCCCTCTGGGCAAAGCTGGAGAGAAGTTTGGACAGGCCCATTGTGCCTTAACAGAGTCCACCTAACTCGCCACCCAGGGTTTCGGCACACGAGTAGTGGTGTCAAAATAAAATCCCAAATTCCAGTTAAGAAAGTGACAAAAAGCAGAAACCAATTGGTTAAACATATGAAGGCCCCCACATTTAATTGGGAGCTACAGTATATTCCACTTGATAGGACTGAAGCGACTACCTCAAGTCATCTGAAAAAAAGACTGTAAAATCTTGTTTCCAAACCTTTAGGAAATGGAAAAATCTGACATAGGTGTAAAAAAAGAAGAAACAAAAACATCTTCATCACCGCCACCCTCTTTTTCTTAGTCTGCTTCCAGGACTGCCAACGGGCAATTCTGGCATGACAAAAATCAATCTTCTTTTCCCAGTTACTGAGAGCTAAATCTCCAGATCTGAATTCAATATCAAGGATCTTGATCTGGTCTGTGACTAGCCAAATGCCTCCTATGGAGTGCACGGGAGACATTCCTGAGCCCCAAAACATGGCCATACATTTCTGAATATTCAGCCTTGCTCCTGAAATGGGCTGTAAAGAATGAAAAATATCTAAGGCCATATATCCGGAAGGGACATCCTGCACCAACAAAGTCACATCATCTGCGTATGCTGTAACCTTCACTTCAGAAACAGGAACAGGACTTCTGATACCCCGGATCTGTGGGTGCAGCAGAATTTTCTCTAAAATGGGGTTGATACAAAATGTATATAATAGGGAACTCAGAGGACATCCTTGTCTCACTGCTATGCAGAGAGCAATCCATAATCCCTTATGGCTATTTATATGGAGAAGAATGGTGGCAGAGGCATAAATAGCCCAAATCCAAGAATGAACACAGGTGGCACACCATAATGAGTCAGCACCACAAACATAAAATGGTGCGAGACCGTATCAAATGCTTTTTCCTGGTCTAGGGACAGCAGGAAACCCCTGCCCCCATCACACCCTCCCTGTCTAAAAAGTTCCCATATGAGGATTAGGTTATCTACCATATGTCTGTGCAGAATAGCACAGGTCTGAACAGAGTAAATCACAATATTCTCAACAATAGCCAATCGTTTATTCAGAATTATCATCAGGAGCTTTAAATTATTATTTAGGAGACGCAAAGGTCTCCCATATGTAAGTCAGAGGCTGGTCCCTTCTTATACAGAAGGATCTGTATAGCCTCTGAAAAAGAGGTGGTAACCCTCTCTGTCTTCAAGATCCAATTAAAAACTACCCTCAGAATGTCCACCATTGAGGCCCTATAGGCCTTGTGAAATTCAGCCTTCAGGCTGTCCGAACCAGGAGCTCTGTTTGAGTTCAAACACGCAATGGCATGGTCAACCTCAGAAGGGGTGATGTCCCTAGTAAGAGCTTGCAACTCCCACTCAGGAATAAGAAGAACCTGTACTGGGGCTAGAAAGGCCTCCAAAGGCCTGCATGGGTCAGAGCAACTGAACCGGGCCAAAAGATGCTCCTGAACCAGTTCCATGATGACCTTCTTATCCGTCACTATAGTCTCCAGCAGAGTGGCAACCCCTGTCAAAGTCCTATGTACCACCCAAGTCTTAAACCTCTCAAATGGATCTCCCAGACAATTCAGTCCCCGGGTACCACTCTAGTGCTCCATGGTGAGGGAGGCACACCTATCATATTGTTGAGCCTTCATCCTATTTTTGATATGTGCAAGCTGAGTAGAAAAATGTCCCCCTCCATTTCCTGTGGAAAAGTAAGAAGTCTGGTGAATTGTACCCGTAATGCAAGATGTTCTTTATAGGAGGCAGGCATTGATACATTTAGCAGAGTTTGATGGGAACTAAGTTCACAGTGCCAGGTGTCAAGAAGGGGGAAACAAAAAGAAAATCAATTCTTGTTGCCAATGTATTCTTATGGAAAGTATTGCCCCTTTTCTTATGCACACATCGATTAGCATCCAGAAGGGAAGCAGCCTTCAGGATATCATTAAGGACATTGGTGTCAGAAAACAATTTCTTCATCTGCCCTCCCCTATCCTTACTGGACAAACCACAATTAAAATCTCCCCCAAACACTACATGTCTCGATATTTGCAAAAAGGGCTGGATTAACCGAAAAATATCTATCTGGTCCTTTTTAGATTGTGGCTCATATGTATTTATAAGCGGAACCCAGAATCCTGAAATGTGACATTCAATAGGAAAGCTCTCCCAGGATCCAGGTCTACCAGTTTAATGACAGAGAGGGAACAACCCCAAAAGAAGATGCCCACTCCATCACAGAGGTCAGGATCTCAAGACCAAAAGGAAGGACCCCAACACCAGTGCCTGTAGGCCAGGTAGATACCACTAGTGGTATGTAATCAGGTATCCTGGATGAAAATATGTTGAATTCTAATTCCTTTAGACTACAAAATAATAATAACCTCTTTGTCAAAGACTTAATGCTATTCACATTTAACATAGTGAGGCGGATCGTGGACACCATAAGTGATTGAGGAGGAAAGGAAAAAGAAAATCAACAGAAGAGACAACACAAACAGAAAAGTCAGGTAACATCCATGGAGTGATCCTTCTCTGACGGGTAACCATCTTCAGCTTCTTCCTAAGCTTCTTCTTGGGTTTAACCTTAGGGACATCTTCCTCCGTATCTGAGGTGATTGAATGGTGAGAAGAAGCACAAGATGAATATCCTGACTCCACAGTGAGGTCTGTCTCCTCACCATTTTCCATCACAGCTGAAATTTTTTTCCAGGGGTAAAGCCTTCCCCCCATAGAAAAGCATCAGTGGAGCCAAAAGAGCCTTATGGGACTGCAGGGATCTCTTCCTTCTGACCACTGTCATGTCACGGGGAAGGGGGGGCAAAATCTCCACATCCGTGATTCCTGCACCTACTGGAAGGGGGCCTCTGCCAAAGAGGTAACTGGAGGCTTGGTCAGAACCCCTGTATCAGGTGGGGAAAATCAGAGGTCTGCACCTGCAGGGGGGTGGGGGTCTCTGATTCTGTCACACGGGTGGGCACAGCCCCACCAGAGGGAAGAACTTCTTCACCGGATTCAGGACCATGGGCAATGGCAGCAGCCAGCACTCTACTCCAGCATTGTTGCATGTCTCAATGCCCAGGTTCCAAAATGAAGTCCTGGTTATCCTCTTCAGCCTTATTATGTGATGCCAAGGACAGAAGTGAAATGAATGCCCTGTCTCTTCACATAAATTACAGTAGAGAACACCATCACAGTGAGTACTGTTATGTCCCAAAGACAGACATAAATTACAATGCAGTTTATCGCAAGTAGTACTTAAGTGGGCATCAGAGATGCAACAGAAGCAGGTCTTCAGCTGCCCAGGGTAGAAACATTGGACCTGGTCCTGACCAAAATAAAAAATACTGGGAACATGCTGCAAATCAGAGGTCGTATGTCTCACCTTGACTTTAAACCACCAATGTCTGATCCAAAAAATCTCAGAATCCAAGATAAGCTCTTGTTCCCCCATCACGTCACACCTTTGAGAAAGCCAATAATGAACATTCTGCATCCATACCCCTCCACTCTTTAGCAGAACAGTGAGAGTTCAAATCAGAGGCTTGTCAAAGTGACCACCTGAAAGAGAGCCCAAAGCGGCTTGTCCTTCAGTTGATTATAGGAAGTCCAAAATCTGTCCATGTACACAGGGGATCAGAAACTTAAATCAAAATAGCCATCAGAAGGAGCATGAAGAAGAGCATATAACTCATGATGAGTAACATGTAAGGATTCCTTTAAAAGAAAATGCCCTACATAAGACCTATCCAGTTTGGGATCCAGACCCCCCTTATAAAAAAGCTGTACTGCATTGCGCCTCTGTGCTGGGGTAGGTGATATAGAAAAGGCATCTGATTTTCAAAACTGTGATCATTGTTGGGCTGCAGTCATGTCCCTCAAGGCCTACTCAGAAGACGTCTGCTGGGCAGTAGGGGTGGCAGTCTCAGAGTTCACTCTATCTGCCCAAGAAAGAGTCACGGACATCCCCTGATGCACAGCTGCAGGAAATCCAGCACTGGGGAGCACAACAGGCAGAGAAGGGGTGCATTTGTCAGGAACAGAACATCCAGTAGAAGGTACCGGGCCAATGACAGGCTGTGAGGCATTAGCCTCCATAGTCTGAGATAACAACTTAAGCCCATCTGTCAAGTGAAGGGGCTCAGGTAGTCCAGGATGGACCACATCGCGCAGAACCTCAGATTGTGCAAAATCCAGGGGAGAGGGGTCCTGTCCTGAAACTCAAGTCACTTCAGGATCAGCAGACACTCATGTCTCAAGAGGAAGACTGTCTTGCTATAAATCACCCCCCTTGGAATGAAACATATCCATAGCATCAGCTTGAAGTAGTGGCACCATCAGTTCCTGTGTGTGTTCCGAATGCCACTGTCTGATTGAGTCCCGGGACCAGCCTGCCTCCTCCAGAGCATGAAAAGGAGACCAATCGCCAGGAGGGTAAGAATCCTTCCTAGGAGCAGTAGGAGTGGACAACGTGGCCCAAGGTATGTGATTCACTGAGTGGGAGGAAACAGGATCCTCCTGCTGACTTCGGCCAGCTGTCTGAATCCCTTTTCCTGAAGTCACCTCAGCAGCATGCCGAGGGCGTCCAGTATCAAGGCCCAAAGTTGACTCCAAACCAGCCTCCTGAATCCCCAGGGAACATGCACAGTTATTCAATTGATCCAGTTTCAACGGGGTAGACAACTGTTCACCCCCTGACTGTGGCAAAAGAGAAGAATGTACAGTAGCTGTGTTGCCGTCATAGCATTGTCCAAATGGTCTGGGACCACAACAATGGTCTCCTCCCTCTGAACCTGCTGGACTAAAGCTCCTTGCCACAGTTGCTGCTCTGGTGACCTTCCCTGTTGCAATTCCATAGCAGCAACAAGCAACTCTGGCTCCCCAGTAGCCACCAGCTCCAACAGATAATCTTCTTTATATTTCAAGGCATCAATTAAACAAAAGTCCCCCTCAAGCAAATGGGGTTCTGGTTGAACATCGGCTGCAAACAAAACAGGAACTGTCCCTGCACTGGAAACTGCTTGCCCATGGGATCCTGCCTGTATAAAATCAGCAAAAGTCAATTATTCTGAAATTGCTGCTGGAGCCATACAGCATGTCCCAGCAGCTCCACCTCTGTGCTCCGAGGCATCTGCCATGTTGGAAACAGGAACACCAGCTCCCCCTACAAAAGAGTAGGGGAAGTTTTTAATAAAAGAAAACAAACAAGGTAACAAGCAAATACCAACAGCAAGATTAAGACCATAACAGCAACCACATAACACAGGAAGGGGCAACAAAGTACAAAAGGAAAAGGAGAGGGAAAAAATCTAAACCAATAAGAGGGGGGAAAAAACAGTTAACTTATAAGAGAAACAATGAAAATCTTTTGCAGAAAAACAAAAAAATAAATGTGTTGCCCTACAACATGGTCAGTCCTGAAACAGCAAGCTGAAAGAAAACTGCCTGAAACAGGACCTGCTGTTGAAACAAAAGAGCACAACATGAATGCCAAAAGTAATGCTTAAAGACAGTAAATACCAAGCGCAGGGTGCCGGCAGGATAAGCAGGGTGAACACTGAGAACACTCAAAATAATATCACAATACGTAACAGTGGACCATCGTGGTTCTGCCCACTGTGTTGCCACCAGAGCCCACAAGGCTCATTCATTAGGGCAAGTCAGAAGAAAGTGAGACATTGATTCCAAATGCTGAGCACAGCCCTCATGAGGACAAAAACGTTCCTCTAGCTCCTTGTGCTTGGCATTTACCATCACACTGAGGGGCTCATGACAACTCAGCCATAGGATGACCCACATCTTGGCAAGGGTACAGGTATCTTTCAGAGTAGAAAGGCGAAGTGGATATACCATGGGGGAGATATCTGGATAAGAGGGGACCACAGAAAAATGGGAAACCTGGATAGCAGCGTACAGCCCCTGAGAGGAGGAAGAGGTAGTCAGGGTAAAATCCACAGTCCAGCGCCGAAGTTTGTCAGTTAAGGAATGAACAAATGATGGCCCTTGGCAGGCAGTGTACAGGGTAAGTGCCCCAGCCATCCATGTGGGAAGGATACCCTCCATTCAAGGAGTGACCCAAGCATGCCAGGGCATCTGGTCCTCAGAAAAAAAAGGTTTAACCGACCAAGAAATAAAATGGCAAAACATGGAAACTACCAGGTTAATCAAATTAAGGCATCCCTGAGCTATGGGAAGATACACTACTGACCACTTCAGGGTATTCAGGCAACTGCCCCAAACAATCTGAAAAAAAGAACCTAAGAAAATGAACTTCCAAGGACTTAGGAAGTGGGTAAACCATGCTTACATAGGTAAACACAGGTAGAAGAAACTTCTTCAAAACAGCCACTTTTTTTTCTTAGTCTGTTTCCAAGATTTCCAACCTGGATGAGAGGAGTGTAAGAAGCAACCTTGGCTTCCCTATTCTTGAAGGCCAGATCTCCAGCTCCAAAGGTAAGACCAACAATCCGCAAGGGATCGTGATTCACAGGTATACCTCCAATAAAGAGCAAGCAGCTAACCTCCATTCCAAGATGGAAACAGAGGCATTTATGCACATTCAGACAAGCCCCAGAAATGAGAGTAAAGAACTGGAAAAAAATCCAGTGCCATACAGCCCAACAGGCCATCCTGGACAAAAAGAGTCACATCAGCCATGTAAGCAGTTACTTTAACAGAAGCTGTCCTGAAGGGGGCTGGGATATCATGGATCTGTGTATGGGAATAGAGCTTACGGAGAATAGGATCTATACAAAAAGTATAAAGAAGGAGGCTAAAGGGACAACCCTGCCGAACACCAGTCAAAACTGAGATGGAGTTTCCCAGATGACCATTAACAAAAGGACGTACAGAGGCCACTGCATATAGCTTCTGAAGCCAATCACAAAACATAAGGGGAATACCATAGTGCTGAAGTACCGTAAACATGTACAAGTGGGACACCCGATCAAAAGCCTTTTTCTGATCGAGTGAAAAAACATAATCCAGGTCCCTATGAGTCTTCCACATTGAAAACACCTCATGTAACAAAATAAGATAGTAGACAATATGCTGGCTAAGGATGGAACAGGCCTGAGAGGGGGATATGACCAGTTTAGAGACCAAGGCTAAACGCTTGGTCAAGATAGACATTAACACCTTCAACTGGAACAGGCCTGAGAGGAGGATATGACCAGTTTAGAGACCAATGCTAAACGCTTGGTCAAGATAGACATTAACACCTTCAAATCGGTATTCAACATACTGAGGAAGCTCCAATTACACAAATTGGAGACATCCCCCTTCTCAAAAAGGAAGACCAAAACAGCCTCCCCAAATGATAGGGTGGCCGTAACATTGAACAAAAGCCAGTTAAAAACAACGGGCAAAATATCAACAAGGAGGTCAGTAAAAGTCCTATAAAAGGATGATGTGAGGCTGTCCAGCCCTGCCACCTTGGATGACTTCAGGTGGGTAATCGATTGTGCAACCACATCAGCCTGAATAGGCCTACAGAGGAGTTCACAATTCACAGGGAACATTAGGAGGACCTGCACCAAACTCAAAAATGCATCAGCCGGACCAGCCGGAAACCGAATGCCGAATAACGAAGATAGGTAACAGTGTACCTGTGATAGGATACCTGAGCCATCAGAAACAAAAGTGTCCTGTGGCCTGGAAAGCTTCAAGATGTGTTGATGACAAATTTGCTCCTTACTAGCTGAGAACGGGTCACCCAGCCCCCATGTAACTTGGGTACCTGCCATATCTGCCATAAGGACAGAATGACTCCTATCATATTGGAGGCTTGTCAGTCAGGCCTGAAGGGATGAAATCAGGGGACTAAAATCCCCTTGTCCAGTGTGGGACAGAGTCAAAGCTTTGGCCAACTTTAACCGAAGAGACAAATACTCAACATAAGCTGTCTTATGCTGAAAACGGGATATACATTTCAACAATTTCTGCACTGCTAGCTCAGTGTCAACCCCAAAAAACAACAAACTGTCCTCCATACATGCTAATGACTGGCAGGCCAAAAGGAGGTCAGTAACCTTATTGAGGATAGCAACCTCCCACAACATGGAATCGTTAAGATGCCAATAACCAGGACCCAGTGAAGTAAACAGGGAAACCGAAAAAGTATCACAGAATAGGAGGTGATCAGAGGACTCAGCTGGGATCAACTCTACCTGATGGGTGAAGATGAGTGGAAAGGAACAAATAATCAATCCAAGTGGCCAAACCAGATCTAAAATAAGTAAAAACCCCAGTTGGATGAAGGGATCTATAGGCATCCACCAAACCAGCTGTACGGAGGACAGTCTGCGAAAAAAGGGCACCATTAAGCATTTTATCAGTCTGAGCACCCCTATCAGTTTTAGCCATGTAGCAATTAAAATCCTTTCCAAAAATAATATGTCGAGAAGTATACAACTATGGCCTCATCAGAGTGAACAAGTCGACCCGTGCTTTTTTTGTTTGAAGGATATAAACAGTAATAAACCAGTAAAAGGTGTCATTATACAGGGTATCTAACAATAAAGACCTACCTGGGTCAAGATCTAACACTCGGGTATGCAATAAGCCTGGGGACCAAAATAGAAGGCCAACCCCATCACAAGGGTCCTGGCTGAATGACCAAAAAGATGGACCCCAAAACCAACCTTGTTGGGCCCAGGACATATCACTGATAGTGGTCAAATGGGTCTCCTGAAGGAACACCACATCAAAGGCCAACTCACATAGGCGGTCAAAAAGCATTGTACGTCTGGACACATTCTGAATGCTATTTGCATTAAGCGTAGCTAAACAAAGGGGTGCAGTGTTCTGCCAACTCAAACCAGGCAGCTATTTACTCACTCACACTCACATACACACAATAACAATACAATAAGTACAGTAAGCCAAAGCTTTATTATAACAAAATATAATACAAAAGGTTATACATCACCGATTCAATAAAGCATCATCCAAGCCCTCTTCCAATGGCTGGGAAGCCCCCTTGTCAGCCTGGCTAGGAGTCTCTCGAACCGGGAACTGGCCCCACAGCGATCGTCCACCCTGCAGGAGAGGCTTCAAACCAGGCATTGAGAAAGCTACATTTATATCTTATTCTATGCTAAAAATAACACGTGCAGCACTTTATAGTGTTGTCTAGCCACATTCTAGAAGCTGGCGGGCTCCCAGGATGTTCAGAATTCACACCATGAGACTGCTCAGAATTCCCTACACCTGCTAGGTCACTGTGCTCCAAACACTGGCCGGGTGCCTAGAACACTATGAGCTAAGCAGAAGTTTAAACAAAACTACAAAACAGGTTGCCTGATAATATGCGACCTTCAAGTCAGCAAAATACACTGTCTGAAGCAAAACATAATAATGAGGCTATCTAAAGAGCAAAACACCAATTAAATGAAGCAGCATGTAAAATGGAGTCACACAATACAAAATGGAGTATAAAATGACATACATTACATGAAATAGCATACAAAATGGAGTGACAATAATCAACATATTATACTATCACTACATTCGGTCCTTTGATTATTGTGAATACGATTTGTATGATATTGGTACCATAGCAAAATTACTACGAATATAACATGATAAGTCGCATTGTGCATTCTGTCCAATCAATAAATCGTGAAATATTTTCTGCTACTCCCATTCCCCATACCTGTGAAGCATTAAATAACTGCAAGAACTCAAAATCATAATTCAAAGTTAATCTTTGGGGTAAGAAAACAGTTGGCATCCATTGAGCTTGTAAGTTAATTAAGCTAAATACATCAATTCCTACTGCCTGAAGCCTGTTAGTCAGTGTTTCTATATCCACACTATTTAAAATTCCCATGCCTGCCCCTGCTCCACCTAATAGCGTATCATACCAAGCTCTTTTATATTTGCATTTTCTACTAAACATAAGCGTTATGTTAAAATGGATTACATTTTTCTGATACCGCTGCGCTACTGATGTACATGTGGATGGAACCTTAACTATACTATCATTGCTAATTACAGGATGATTTTTCAACACTGTAATGTGATCTGCCCAAGTGGTTCTATTAGTTATTGCAGTAGCATTCATGCAAAACAAAGTATTTACATTAACTAGTTCAATGGTTTCGTTAAAAATGTCTGATTGATTCATGCAGCAATCAAGTCTATGTTGTACAATCACCATGCAACTATTCGGTAAGTTGCAGCATTTAATAGCAGTCTTATTCTGCAAAGAGATTTCATCTGTTTCGTAGGCATATTGTCCTGAGCCACCAGTTGTCATCCAGAGATTGACCCCTGGTGAAAATGTCATGTTCAGTACCACACACTTCTGTCCGGATGGGCAGCTAAAGTTCCCTAGGTTCTATCTTTGGTATCATTTTTCCAACTCCAGGTTCCTTTACAACCAGTGTCATTACAGTTAACCCTTTGAATCCTTCCTCCAGTGGTAACTAAGCTCTGCCAAATGGACCATAAGACACACCAGCATTCCTTTTAAAATCCATTGCTGGACCTAGAAAGACACAAATTTCATTATTCTCGAAGATAACATTTATGTGCAGGCACGTATTCCATTTTCTTTCCCTGATCTGATAATTAACACTGTGTTGTCTCATCCGGCGGCTATCACCTCAGCTGGTTCAGGAGGGCCATTTGGGTTTGTAACCCATATTTTGGCACCATTGTTAAAACCTCCTGTAGATCTAAAACCTTTATCCCCCCTTGCTGTTAAGAGTGTGGGGGCTTGTCCCTTTATAGGGGTCATTTTGTAACAATTGAGCCACTCTGTCATACTGTTGAATTAACAGATTTTGTTCTCTACTATTCAACAAAATTACTTTCACTTCTCCTTGGTAATCACAATCAATCACCCCTCCCAAAATTTGTATTCCCTTGAGGGCTAGTTCTGATTTAGGTGCTATCCAACCAAAATGTCTCGGTGGAATTTGTATTCCAATACCAGTTTCTATCACTTGAATGTTTCTGCTGTTTATTCTGTATTCTTGAAGGGCATGTAAATCAAGTCCAGCAGCTTTGGGTTGCCCTGCAAGAGAGACAGAGCTCCTGGTGTAATTTCCCAATATAACACTGTTTCTGTAGTTGAGTAAGCCTGCACTTGCAAATTAGGAGTTATCATTCGCATTAAGGGGTCTCAGATTCTCCAATTGGTCTATTATTTAAAATCTGTAATGCTTCATGCAAATTCTCTTTCCATTTTCATGAGGCTCTCCCCAATTGTCCTTTCACAATATTAGGGATTGGTCTTTGTTGCCCATGTTGGCATATAGGACACTGAGCAATAACAGTTTTAACCAAATCCAATGTTAGGGGTACACCCCTACTATATGCCCACCTGTAAGTGGCTTTCTCTCCCAAATGTCCACATTTTTGATGTGCCCATTTTGCCAGCCCTGATAACTTCTGACTTTGAGTTTCTTCAATATCCACTGGAAGAATCTTAGCCTTTTCATCTGCAATAGAATTATACCATCGTTCTAGTGTATCTGAAGCACAATGAGCATCAACATGAAATACAGTGGTCTGAGTATTTTGCACCATAGTCCATATTTCCTGCCACAGTTCTTTTCCCCATATTTCTTTCGAATAAATTTTCCACTCATCCTTAGCCCAAGTGGGCAGCCAGGTTGTTAAACCATTGACTACAGACCATGAATCAGTATAAATATGACATGTACCTTGCAACCTTTGTGGGTATTACACTGGAAGGGAGGAAGGGTAGCTTACCCCTCCTCCAAGCTCCCACTGGTGGAAGACACAGCTCGAGGTGCAAGAGACAGCTCGAATACTGTAGCAATAAAAGGTTAGCTGTGAAACACAGACAAACAACAAAAACAAACACACATCAGTTTAAAAATAAAACAAGATTATTTCCATAGGATAAAAAGACCAAAGCGTCCCTAGGTTCCCTTATCCTAAGCATGACAAAATGTCCAGATTGATGGTAATACCGTGCGTCACGTATCTCTGTAGATGGTAAACTCTCAAAAACAGCTGTAATAGTCCTTTTTCAAAATTGTAAAAGTTTGTTCCTCTTCACTTAGAATACTAGTTTTGCAATAAAAAGTCAAATTATATGGTTCACTCTTGGTGTGCTTTCATGAAAACATACATTTTGTGTGAAAAGTTGTGCTTTAGGCATGGAATACACATCAAGTTTGAACTGGTAGTAACATAAAATGTTGAAACACAAGAAGGTCAAATAATGTCAAAAGGTCACAGTGTGCATGCAAGGTCATTCAAACCCAGCCATTCCTGTAGTGTCCTTGAACACCACCAATATTAAAATATCTTTAAATAACAATAGAGCACACAATGAGACTGCTGGCCAAGACAGTACACACATACACATACACAAAGAAATACTTAACACAAAATAAGACTGACATTGTTTCACACCAATTTGCTAAGGTAATGCCCATAGTTCCATTAGAAAACTGCACGTGGTTTAGAATATGTGCTGCCTCCTGCCTGTCTTGTAACACTGACAATTTTAAACCAACACATTTACACATATTGCCATGCCAAATCTTTCCAGAACAAAACACTGTTTAAACACATCATCTGTAAGTGAACACATCTAGTATAACATGATTACACCTTTTGGCACATAACTAAAATATGGCACTCTGCCATTTTGCAAAAGTTTCTGGTTTTAACTAGTAGTATAAAACCATTTATAGCTGTTAACACATTACATTTTCACCTAGCAGTGGCTTGGCATGTTGCTTGCAAACTACAACTCTTTCTGCACATTGCAATCTATATGACGTCATAATTCTTCACCATCAACACTACCTGCTCCAAGCAACAACTACAAACAAAAGTTTTTCACTGACCCTATCTAGGCAGCACAAATGTTCCATTACAAATAAAGCCAATTAAAACAGTCAGCTATGAGGCAAAAAAGCTTCTTCTCTTTTTTTTTTCTGTAACCTGTTGTGCACTGAAGGCAGTCAATCCTATCTCGCAACCTTGACAACAGAACATAATTACAGAACACAGATATAAGCTAGAAAATATGCATGAGAAAGACGGAGCATTACCTTGTAAATAAAACAGACAGACATAAAACAACTTTGATAAAAAAAAAAAAATTCAGACTTACCCGTGCCAAGGTATTTTTCTTCTTCTTTTCCGATATACTAGTCTAAGTAAGAAAACTGACTGCAGGACCTTCGTGATAATTTCCAAACGCTGCAGGTATTAACTCTTTCAAAGGTTTTAACCCTTTCAAAGGTTTTCTTTGGCCATTTAGTAACCTGCCAAACCAAGTCTTTTCCAGAGCTCTGGTTTGCAGTTTAAAACAAAACAAACAAAAATCTCTAACAGTACTAGGTTGAGATCCATCTGGTAGAGGTCCCCAGTACTTGAGTTTAGGATCAAATGTTTCAGCCTCTAGGAGGCAAGGGAACTTGAAATTGATACAGAAAAACTTGAAACTACACAGATAGGCAACATAGGGATTTTCAAATCATCCCGTCTGTAGTCACCTACTGTGCGTACATCCACAGTAGTTTATTTTTCTTTTCTAGATGTTGCTTATCTAACTTTACTTAACCAGCCGCTGCTTTTTCTCCTAAAAGCAGCCTGAACTGTGAAAGCCATCATTGGCTCAACAGGAATATACTTGCAGCAAGCACAAATTACAAGTACAAAGGGCAGTTGCCCTTGCTTGTTTGAGCCTTAATACACCTTAAAAAAGAACTCAACCTTTTCCTAAAAATAGACATTTATTTTTGAATCCTGCCGACTTACCAAAATGTTCTGCCAACTCAAACCAGGCAGCTATTTACTCACCACACTCACATACACACAATAACAATACAATAAGTACAGCAAGCCAAAGCTTTATTATAACAAAATATAATACAAAAGGTTATACATCACCGATTCAATAAAGCATCATCCAACCCCCTTCCAATGGCTGGGAAGCCTCCTTGTCAGCCTGGCTAGGAGTCTCTCGAACCGGGAACTGGCCCCACAGTGATGCGTCCACCCTGCAGGAGAGGCTTCAAACCAGGCATTGAGAAAGCTACATTTATATCTTATTCTATGCTAAAAATAACCGTGCAGCCTTTATAGTGTTGTCTCGCCACATTCTAGAAGCTGGCTCCCAGGATGTTGCGAATTCACACCATAAGGACTGCTCAGAATTCTCTACACCTGCTAGGTCACTGTGCTCCAAACACTGGCCGGGTGCCTAGAACACTATGAGCTAAGCAGAAGTTTAAACAAAACTACAAAAACAGGTTGCCTGATAATATGCGACCTTCAAGTCAGCAAAATACACTGTCTGAAGCAAAACATAATAATGAGGCTATCTAAAGAGCAAAACACCAATTAAATGAAGCAGCATGTAAAATGGAGTCACACAATATAAAATGGAGTATAAAATGACATACATTACATGAAATAGCATACAAAATGGAGTGACAATAATCAACATATTATACTATCACTACATGCAGCCATATAGAAAAAGAAAAGTAGTCATCAAAAAAGTCCTATGCATCAACGTCCATTGCCAGAGGGAGATTCTTCTAGGGCACCATATTCTGTTTCTTATAAAATTTCACCTTAGGGCACATCCAGGGAGGATCTTATTTATTTATTTATTTATGAATTTACGAATTTTACCAGGAAAACATACTGAGCAACATGCTCGATTCCAGATGCGACCTGGGGGCTGAGACCCACTTACATAAATGGATATACAATTACAGTACAGAAAAGGTAAAGCTTAATACAATGGCAATTTAGAAGAGTTTGGGAGAAAAACAATAGCAGGCAGGGTAGGATACAAACATACAGTGGAAGGAGTTTCTTTAGTTGAAACAGAAGCAGCTGGAGGCGAAATGTGCTCTGAGTAGTTTGTTACGTAAAGAAGGGATTGTTGCATGTCAGATGGGGGGTGGGTAGGGCATTCCAGGTCTGGGGTATGCGATAATTAAAAGCGGCCTGGCCTTTGGCTGTGCGCATAAATGGGACATGGAGTAGTCTTGGGTCCATGCTTCTAAAGGAGTACGCAGGTGAAGGTTGTTGGGAGAGGGCAGTGACCAGGTAAGGGGGAAGGGAGTGGGACCAATACTTGGCTGCGAGCCTCGCAGTGTTCATTTGTCTGCGTTCATGGAGGGACTGTAGGGTTAACGAGCTGTAGAGGTTGCAGTGGTGTGTAGATTGTGGACAGTCGAGGATGAAGCGGCAGAAAGAGTGGAACAGGGTGTCAAGGCTGGCCAGGGCGGACCCTGGGGCGATGGAATAGACTATATCCCCGTATTCGAGAATGGGAAGGATTGTTTTTTTGAACAATTGCGTGCCTAGTCTGAGTGGGGAGACAGCTTTTATTACGGTGTAGTGTGCCAAGTTTGGGGAGCAGCCGCTTATGTATAGAGGTAATGTGAGCTGAGAAGTCTAGATGTTGATCAAGTCAGATACCCAGATATCTGAAACTTGTACAGTTTTCCAGGGAAGATCCATCCAAGGTTGTGAAAGGGGGGAGCTGAGGGCTTGGCGAGAGAGTCTTAGCGGGGAGCCAAACATTAGTGATACTGTTTTTTTAGAGTTAAGAAATAACTGGTTTGACCTGAACCAGTGCTGGATGGCATAAAAATCTTGCTGTAGGAGGGTTGATACGCTATGAGTATTGGGACCAGAGGCATATAGGACAGTGTCATCTGCGTACATCTGAATGGAGGAGCGGGAGCAGGCTGCTGGGAGGTCATTTAGAAAGATGGAGAAAAGGAGGGGACCCAGGACTGAGCCTTGGGGGATGCCTGTATGGACAGGCAGTGGATGGGAGATGTGAGAGGCTATTTTAACTACTTGTTTCCTACCTACTAGGTAGTCTTGGAACCATTTAATGGCCGGTGTAGAGATCCCTGTGTTTGCGAGTTTGGCAAGGAGAAGGGAGTGGGAGACGGTGTCAAACGCCTTGGCTAGTTCAATGAAGATGGCAGAGGTGATAAATCCTTTGTCCATACCTGTGAGAATGTTACCAGTGACTCGAAGCAGGGAGGTGATGGTCGAGTGGGATTTCCAGAAGCCTGATTGGAAAGGTGAAAAGGAGGAGGTGTCTATGTACGGAGTGAGTTGGCATAGGACCAGGCATTTCTGTAATTTGGCCACGATAGGAAGTAGGGAGATGGGTTGGTAATTTCCCGGGGAGGAGAGGTCACCTACTTTTGGCAGAGGGATAACGGTGGCCAGTTTCCAGGCTGTGGGTAGCTTACCCTGGGAAAAGGATAGATTAAAAAGGTCGGCTAGAGGAGCAGCTATTGCTGGGGCGGAGAGGTAGAGCATCTTTGCATCCAGGGATGTAGGGCATTTGCCTTTGTTTGGGTTTAAAGCCTGAAGGGAGTGCAAAACCTCTGCTTGAGAGACTGGGCAGAAGGAGAATGGTAGGGTAGTGGTTGTGGGCGCATGCTGATGGTCACCTGTGCTGGGGGGGGAGACGGGGGGGTGAGTAAGTGGGAGGAAGGAGAGGAGCTTTTCAGCGCAGCTGGAGAAATGGGTGTTAAAAGCTTCAGCTACTTGTCTAGGGTCGGAGAGGAGGGAACCCTGTGCTTGCAGTATCGGAGTTGCAGGTTGGGAGGGGGGTGCAAGCAGGGTTTTGTGCGAATTCCAAAAGTCAGTTGGGTGGTTTAAATTTTTGCTGAAAGCTGATAGGAAGTATGTTTTTATCGCTTGGCGAATGCTGGTTGTACATGCTTTTCGGAGGGATCTGTATGCAATGAGGGAGGCCTGTGAGCCCAGCTTCTTATAAATTTTCCAGGTATGGTCCCCGGCGTGGCATTTTCTGATAATTTCGGCCGAGATCCAGGGGAGGTGTGCTCCTCTGACTCGTTTCCTTTGTAATGGAGCATGTTTGTCCCAGATTTTAAGGAAGTTTGTTTTGAATGCCTCAAAAGCTATATCTAAGGAGGGTGCCTCTGGGATGAAAGACCAATTTATCCGCCCTAAGTCCGACAGGATGGAGACTAAGTTGAGGGAGTGATAGGACCTGGTGATTAAAGTCTTTGGTGGTGGGGCGGGGGGGGAGTATACATTCCTGATCATATGGTGATCGCTTATGGAGTCAGGTAGGAGACCTGCGCTTGGAATTCTCTGAGAGCGGGAGGTGAGAGCCCAGTCCAGTAAGGTATGGTTTTGGGTTTTGTGATTTAGTCTGGTGGGGGCAGAGATGAGTTGAGATAGGTTCTGGGCCTTAATTTTGGTCTTTAGGTGGGCTTTATCTGGCCCAAGCCAGTTTATATTGAAATCGCCTATGACATGGAGCTCGCCCCCAACTGCTAGGGATTGTAGGGTGCCCAAGTGGGATAGGATGTCATCGGGGGGAGTACGGGGGGGGGGCAGTATGAGCCAGCCACATAGATGGGGATGGAGCTGGGGAGAGAGATTTTGATGAGTATTGTGTCTATGTTCCCAGGGGACATGGGGATGTCCACAACAGTGAACTGACAGCTATTTGCAATGTATATAGCCATGCCACCGCCTCGCTTTTTACCTAGGCGGTCATGCCTGATTATAGCATACCCTGGTAGGGATACTTCTGAATCCATATGATGCTGTTTTAACCAGGTTTCAGTGATGATTAGGATATCAGGGCACAGGGTTAGAGCAAGAGGTTGCAGTAGAGAGAATTTAGACAGGAGGCTGCGGGTATTTAAATGGATGATACGGAGGCCTTTGGGGAAAGAGAAAGGGGAGATGGTGTTTGCAGCTGGGGTGTTTGGACCGGGGTTTACCTCTATGTCCCCAGACAGGAGTAGGAGAAGTGTGATAAGGTGTTTCAATTTAACCCAGGAGGTTTGGAGTAGTTGTAGCGGGTTGAGGGGTAGAGGGAATTGGGGGGGATGGTAGGTTGAAGTGTGTAGGACCGAGTGGCCCATGTGAAAGGTTGGTGGTAGAATGGTAGCACTAATGAGACTGTAGTGCTCATTTATTTTGGCTTGGGCAGCCTTGTGAATGTGGTCAGTGTAGCAAAGCTGCGGAGTTAGGCTTGGGTGGATCGACTCCGGATGCCCATTGCAAGTCAGTATAGTTGTTGGCAGGGAGGATTTGCTTGCCAGTTGTAGAAAAATGAATAGTGTAGGCAACAGCAGCATCCTTGCTACAGAATAGTTTGGTGGGTGAGGAATTTCTTCCATACCAGAAGAAAAAGTTACCATTGTCAACTACGAAGAGGCTGATTCAGATTGAGAACCAATATCAGAATCAGAACAAACATCGGCCAAAGCTGCATACTTATTCTCAAGTGGTATAGCTGAGTGAGAAGAAGTCAACATCACAGGCTGAAGGCCTGCCGAATGGGAACAGAGGGAACGTTTCCAGCTCAGGGCAGTGGCATCAGGAGGAGGAATTAAAAAATCATCATGGCTGTGAGAGGCAACTAGTTCCAGGGAACAGGGTTGAGGCTGGTGGAGAGACCCAGCAGCCAAGTCAGTAGTCACACAAGAGGAAGCCTGGATCGTATCTGGAACAGAAGTCATAGCCTGAGGTACAGGAACAGCAAGGGAGTAGTCAAGGGCTGTAGCATCAGAGGCAGTCTCCTGATGCGCCAAAGCAGCTGCCACTTCCTTATGGAGGCGCTGCTGTTGAGCCATATGAGCTTTCAGCAAGATAGTATCCTGGGGGTTCACTTCAGTCCTATTATGCTGGGTCCACTGACAGTTCATGTAAGAGTGCCCCGAACCCTCACACAAATTGCAACAGAGGGCATTAGTACAATTCGCCTCAACGTGTCCCGATGTTAAACACAGATTGCAGCACACAAAGTCACAAGCATTACTCAGATGCTGATCAGATCCACAACAAAAGCAGGTTTTAGGCTGCCCCAGGCAGAAACACTGTACCCTCTCCTGCCCCAAGAAAAAAACACTAGGAATGTATTGAAGACAATAGTGGGCATGGCGACGCTTCACCCAAAAGTGCCAGTGGCCAGACCAGAAAAGTTCTGTATCCAAAATTGGTTCCGGAGTACCAATCACATCACACCATTGGGATAGCCAGTTGTGGACATCCTGTACCTTCATCTCCTCATTCTTAAGCATGATTGTGACAGTCCATATAGCTGGCTAAGTGAGGGGTATCACTTTAAAAGGAAGCCAAAGAGGAATATCTTTCAGAGTACGATACACTGTCCAGAACCTATCGCGATACACCGGTGTCTGAAAGCTGAGATTGAAATAGCCATCCACAGGGGAGTGCAACAGTGCATACAATTCATTAGGAGTCAGATGCAGGGAATCCTTAAGCAGCACCTTTCCCACATAGCTCCTGCCAGATGCTGGGTCCAAACCACCAGTGTAAAGAAGGTGCACTGCATTGTGGCATTGCGCAGGTGCTGGTGACTGAGAAAAACAGGCCGCTGGCGAAACTTAGCCCGCACCTGCACAGGAGGAGGGGGGGTCAGTACAGCAGGAGCACCCTCCCCAGGTGTAACATCAAGGCCGTCAGCAGCATCCATCTGCTTCACCCATGAGGGAGAGGTAACCATCACAACTGGCCCTGCTGGCAGCAGAACAGACCCCGGCAACAGAGCAACTTGTTGTGGTGAGAGGGCCCAGGTCCCAGTACAAGTCCCAGTGGCTGGAGGAGCAATTAACCACAGAGTTGACTCCACAGAGGGGTCCAAAACCTGTGGAGGAGACTGCAGGACCCCAAGGGACACCTAAAGAAACAGTTGTGTAGAAGGAAGGAAGTAAGACAAACATTTCCATCTAGTCAGAGGGAGAAACAAAAGACAGTATCTGGTCAGTGGGTCCAGCGGACAGCGTGGCCAGCAGTTGGAGGTCAGTGTCTGAGAAAAAGCGATCCAATCCAGGCAAACCTGCCATGAGCTCCAGTAAGCAGGAGGGTTCAGCAGGCTTGAAATGCACATTTGAGTACCTTTGTCCAATAGCGTCCCTAGTCCAGCCCGCTTCCGACAGGGCATGAACTGGGGACCAAACCTGAGGTGAAGATCCAAGCAGGAAAGTAGCAGCACAAGTCTCGGAAGCCCCCAAAGACCCCGGACCTGGACCTCCCACTGTGCCAGGAGCAGGAGCAACAGCAGCAAGTGGGTCCCTGAGCAAAGGAATCAGAATCTCCTGGCCAGGGGACACCCCCCATGAGGCACCATGCAGCTCTGGAAGCGGCATGCAAGAAGCAGCAGTCGCCGCTAATGCAGCATTCCCAGGTAGGCAAAACGATGCTGGAAAATGTAACTTAGGCACCGCCAGCACCGGACCACTCATCCTGGAAACTCCCAGTGTTGGCGTGAAAAGCACATGCAGCTGCAGACGAACCAGCAAACCTGACGCAGACACCAGCAACACATTTCTTCTGCAGCCTGCCGACCAGAAAAACCACACCAGAGCAGTGGTTCAGTCCACATATAGCAAACAAGTCTTCCTTTTGCCGAAGGTAAGCTGCTTCCTCGTCAGCCATTAGTCCCAACAAAAAATCCCATTTAACTTTCAAAGCATCCTGGAAATGCAAGTCTTCTGCCCACGGCACAGACAAGTCTAATCCAGCAGGTAGGTCCCCGATAAGTCGAGCTTGGTCAGCCACACAGCTAACACCAATTTGGAAGCCCAGTACAGAACAGAACGTCATGTAGAGCCTCTTCCATAGGTTGTGAGGAGAGCAGAGCAGAGATGTCTTCCCCTGAAGCACTTCCAGCACTGACTGACAGAGGTTCAACCATGATGGAGGTCAGCAACGCCCCCTACCTGAGAGAGAAATTTCCTCAGTGTCCTGGCCAAATTTCCGCCATTCACTAAAAATACCACCAATAGCTTAATCTGGTTCAATGTCAGTTGGCATCCACCTGTATCCCCTCTCCGCCCGGGACAAGGCCGAAAATAAGCAGAATTGTCTAGTCCTCCTTTCCCAGTCAACAAAAATTAAATGAATAAATGAAGGAGATTCAGCATTTATATAGCACTTTTCATACACAGTGTATCTTAACGTGCTTTACAAGCAATGCTAGACTAGTAGTGAAGTGACTGAATGTGTAGTGGCAGCCATATCGCACATCAGCACCCACACACAGCCTGGACAATTGCATGGTCTGGTTTATGAGAAGAGGAATGTTGGCCAGGACACTGGGAATGTCCCCTACTCTTTGCAAAGAGTGCTCTGGGTTCTTTTACTTCCACCTGGACACCCACTAGGACAGCACCAGGATGGGTAGAAGGGACCTTGGTTCAACGTCTCATCCAAAGGACGGCACACCCCAGCAGTACAGCACCCACCTAATACTGCACTCAGATGCCAGCATTTTAGGTACGAGTCCAATCCCGGTGTGGGACAAGAACCCACGACCTTCTGTTCCAGAGGTAGATGTGCTACCAACTGAGCCACACTGAAAGCAGAGGCAGAAGTGGTATCATGAAACTGGAGTGTGGCTCCCACAAGGACAGGCACCTAGGACCACCCTGAGGAGCCTCCCTGAATGGTCTCAGGCAGAGGGGATCATCATAAGTGTGTCAAGCAGGAATTTCCCCAGTATGAGTACCTGTACATGCCAGAAAAGGATTGGGGTCTTGTGGAAAGTAAATAGTCTGACTGGTTTACCAAGGACATTTGGGCAAAGTGTACTGCCGATACCATCTCAATGCACAGAGTGAAACTTACCAGCTGCAGTAGGCACAGAGGATTGCAAAGGGAATCTTTGCACAAAGTGGATTTGAAGGCCTGACTCTGTATAAGAACAACACCATAATAAAAGACATTATGGGCACTAGGAAGAAATTAAGTGTGCCAGCTTTGGATTCTTCGGTCAGCCCTGTACAAATCTGGATCCGCGGTATTACTTCGGCCACTGGGAAGGATGTCCCTGGCAGGAGGCCCATGGTAGAGCCAACAAGTAATGCTGAATGAACTATAGCCGACCTTGGACTGTTTCCTCCTCGGAGGTGTGAGCTGTATTCATGCTATGGGACTGTAACCTACCTCAGTGTTGGGTAAGTTTAACCCTTTTTTCTCTCTCCCTTTGTTTTCAGCAGATAAAGTAACTATAAACTTTGCCTGGGAGAATTATTTCCATGCAGTTTATGAACTGCACCAATGTACTTACAGTGGGAGGTTAGTTGGGGTGTACATTAATTTCAATGCACTGTTATACTTTAGAACATACAGTTAGTATTACTGTTAGAGTGTGTATTATATTGTTGGGAGCAGATATCTACAACTGAAAGAATGTTATGCATGCCATTGTTTGAAATGCTGACTGTAAGAGTATGACTAGCAATGTCTACTCTTGTTTACTGGCTTATTGCAATTTGTTGCCATATGTTTATTAATTCTGGGTATGGTGGGAGGTAATTTGGGCAGTGTGGCAGCCCCAGGGCAGTGTAGGCTGTGGTTCTGGGAGGCATGGGGTCATAATGTCGCAGACGACACCACGCATACCACAACCGCTCAGCAGCAAACAGCGTGAAAACACGCTCGGCCATTTTCATTTTGTTTTGCAGGGCTTTGCCCCTCCCAGACTTTTTATAATCAACTCCGAGGGGGTGTGGACATGGGGCAAGAAAAAAAAATAAAAGTAAAAGATTCCCGAGGCAGGAATGAAACCTCGTTCTCCAACCCCATGCACTGCAAAGTCGGGTGCTCTAGCCACTCCACCATGGGAGTGGCTCAACTGAGCACCCAACCGGCAGTGTTCATATCCACTTCATCCTTCGTGGTGAGTGTCGAGGGTAGCTATACTTTTGTAATGCTGTAATTCCCCTGTTCCTCTAAAGGCATGTACTCTACTCACAGCATGGTGCACAGTTTTCTCTGTGCGAGTATGACCTGGTAGGGTTCTGGGAGCATGTAGGACAGACTAGGCAGAAAAGGGGGAGGGGTGGCTCTTTTTGTGAGGGAATGCATAAAGGCCACATAAATTCAAGAGGAACAGGGGGCAGGGGAGAAGAAACACTGTGGGTCACACTAGAAAGAAATATGGGCACATCCATCCACACAGGGATAATTTACAAACCACCAATTCAGGAGGAGGATATAGATAGGGAGATATTGCTAGCAATTCAAAGGATGACACACAAGGGAGAGGTGTTGCTAGTCGGCATTTTCAATCTTCCAGATATAGATTGGAACCTCACCGCAGTGTCAATGGCTAGGAGCAGGAGATGGTCGAAGAGCCCACACAGGAGGAGGCATTGCTGGACCTGGTAATTACAGTACAAATGGGTACAGCATGACAGGGGTTACAGAGGGGGAGCACCTGGGGAGCAGTGATCCCCAAACAGTGTGGTTTAATATAGCTGAGGGGGAGGAATCAAGCCACACAAGAACAAGAACAAGAATTCCAGACTTTAAGAGGGCAGACTTCAGGAAGATGTGAGAATGCCTAAATGAAGCTCTGACCAGAGTGGGAGATAAGAAAGGTGTAGAGGAAAAGTGAGAGGCAAACAAAGCAGGGATTGCAATGGCGACTCAACTGGTGTCAAACAGGTGATTAAGGGGAAGAGAAAGAAAAGACGACTATGGTTTTCTAGGGAGGCAACTGAAAAGGTTAAAGCAAAAAAACATTTAGGCAATATAAAAAGACTCAGGAGGAAGGGGACAAGGAGTGGTACAGTATCAGAAAAAAAAGTGAGGCAGGCAAGGCAGTTTGGGAAGCCAAAGCACAAACAGAAGAACATATAGCAAATTCAGTGGTAAAGGGAGACAAAACCTTTTACAGGTACATCAGTGAAAATAGGAGGGCAAGAGGGGGACTGTGTGACTGAAGGGGGAAAATGGGAGCAGTATAAAGGATGACCAACAGAAAACAAATATACTAAACAAATACTTCTGCCCAGCGTTTATGGTTGAGGGGTCAGGAAATGGGCCAACAACACATGCTAGGGTGATGGAGGGCACAGAGAAGGACACTGGCCCTTTTTTGAAAGAAAAGGTACACAGGGAACTGGTGAAACTGAGAGTTGATAAGGTAGGGACCAGATGGGATACACCCCAGGATTCTAAAAAAGCAAAGGGAAGTGTTGGTAGAACCACTGACTGCCCTTTTCAACCTGTATTTAGAAACAGGTAGGTCGACCCGGTGGCGCTGAGGGTTGAGGCACTGGATGCCACACCTCATGTCATGCTGGCAACCCGGGTTTGGGAACAGACTCGGGACGCTGGGGGGGCTGGCAGGAGAAGATTGAGTGTCCGTAGGGACTGCTTTCCTCTCCTGGGGTGGGTAGTGGGAAGGTGTTGCTCTGCAGTGGCCTCTGGTGGAGATTAGGAGCTCTGCAGAGGCAGCGCAAGGGGGAGAACAGCACAGAAAATGAAAATCCACCTCACGGCCTACCAGATGACGGCCACCAGTCCTCTGCTGCCATCGGTGCCCTGAAGGAGCCCTTCTGCCTCGGCAGCACCCTGGGGCCAAATAAGCACTGGTTGCCTTCTCCCTCAGAGGAGGGGGACCTGCCCGGTGAAGGGTTATGCCCGGTTACCCTGAGGGCGGCTGCTATGTGAGGCGGAGGGTTCAGGAAGGGACAGGTGTAGCGGTAGGGACCTTGGCGACCTGAAGGAGTGGTGGGCTATGTGGCACATAGAGGAAAAAAGAAATAACACAGAAACAGGGGAGGTTTCAGGGGACTGAAGGAGGACTGATGTGGTCCCTCTACACAAAAGTGGTGACAAGGAGGAGGAGGAGGAGGAGGAAAACTACAGGCCGGTCAGCCTGACTCGGTACTGGGGGAAACTCATGGAAATACTATTCAAGGAAAGAACCATGGAACACCTGGTTGTCAACAGTCTACAGGACAAAAGGCAGCATAGCTTCATGGGAGGGAGGTCATGCCAGACTATCCTCATTGAGTTTTTTTGATTGGATAATCAGGGAGGTTGATCAAAGGAGGGTTAGTGGACGTGGCCTACTTGGATTTCAGTTAGGTCTCTGACACCATGCCACATCGTAGGTTGATAACGAAGCTGCAGAACATGGGAGTAGGAAAGAAGGTGGTAAAGTGGGTGGAAAGTTGGTTGGATAATAGGACCCAGAGGGTGATGGTAAATGACATTCACTCAGAAGAGGGTAAGGTGCCAGTGGGGTAACACAGGCATCAGTGCTGGGGCCTGGTCCTCTTCAATGTCTTTATCAGTGACATTGCAGAGGGTCTAGAAGGGAAGATTTGCCTGTTTGCTGATGACACTAAGCTTTGCAACAGGGTGGTCATGCCAGGGGGAATAGATAGAATGAAGGGGGACCTAAAGAAGCTGAAGGATTGGTCAAGGGATTGGCAGCTGAGGTTCAATGCAAAAAAACTGCAAGAAAATGCACATGGGGCACAAAAACCTGCCAGGAGCATCATATCATCTGGTGGGAGTGGAAATAGAATGCTCCAAGCAGGAGAGACTTGGGGGTGATTATCTCTGATGACCTCAAGGTTGGGAGCCAGTGTGACAAAGCATTGGAAAAGGCTAGCAGAATGCTGGGATGCATATGCAGGGGAATCAACAGCAGAAAAAGGAGAGGGGAAACTTTAGGAAGTACTTCTTCACAGAGAGGGTTGTGGACAAGTGGAGCAGCTTGTCAGTGGAGGTGGTGGGGGCAGAAACAATAAACAGATTTAAAAATGCTTGGGATAGGCTTAGGGGATTACTGGTGATTGGAGGAGGAGATATACTTGGAGTTCGTTCAATCTTAAGAGAAAAATTTCTCTCTCACTTAAAGTTCTTTCTCAAAGATTATTTGACAGGTAGTTTCATTTTGGAACGAATGCATAAAAGGTGGCTGGGTATTATGATACTCTGAATGGTAATATGGCATAAGCAATACCTGATTCTAGCATAAGTATAATGCATGGAGCTTGCATAAACAAAGTAGACATAAGATGCCAGCGATGTATGAAAGAAAATTATTAATGAAATATGAAAATATGAATATTAAAAATATAGATTTTTTAACAGTCCTCCAGATGAAGCCTAATGTATAGGCGAAATGCTGGGGCTACAATACAGAAAAGAACATTAAGTGTGAGAGAAATGTTTTCTTTTAAAGAGCAACCAAACTCCAAGCATATCAGTACACAGAACTAATATTTGAGTCAGCTCCACAACTAAGCACAGAATAAGAACTGTATTGGTGATTACCCTTGGGACCCCACAGACTTTTTTGACTGGAGGAGGGGACAACCTAATACTGGCAGAGCATGAAAGAGCACAGTTATTGGAGGCATTAGGGCACAGTAGGTGGGGCCAAAAACCCTTATCTGCAGACAAATTTCTGTGTATCTATGTATGGGAGTGGGATGCCACCCCTGTAGCTAGGCAATCCATTCAAGGGTGCAGGTAGTTGGGTCACCACAGTCCAAGCATACAAGCAATTTGGGGAAGAGCTGTCGCCATTTTGGCATTGTGCCCGTTGGAGTTACGCTACATCATATGTGGGGAGGGAGTGCACATATTTCCTCATATTGGTGGGTGGGTAGCTGTGACTAAAATACTCACCGGTGTTGGTGAGGGTTTTAAGTGGGGGAGGAATGTAACCCTCCTTTTGGAGGTTACTAATGTTTTACATTTCTAGGAACTGAGACTTTATTTGGCCTGGTACAAAAATAGTTAAGTCCCCTTTGTCACCTGGGTGGAGCTTCCTACAGGTCGAGATGTCACTACAAGGCATGGGGAGATATGAATAGCATTTTGGCAGGAGGTCGGGGCTGCTCTCTAGGTAGCAAGAGGAGGCGAGAGAGTGTTCCGGGGCTGGGCAGGGGCGATTACCTGCTCCGGCCCCCAGCCATCAGCTAGTGGCCCTGCAAGAGATGGGGGAGAGAGGTAGCTGCAGGATTGCCAAGACGGTTGTGCTGTGTGCCTGGCTGAGGAAGTGGGAAGGAAAGTATGTGGCCGGGAGTCACTGGAGTAGGCTGGATCTTGAACCATGGACCGGCCCATCACTGTCCTTTGGAGTAAGAAGCTCCACAGAGAGAGAAAGGGAGTGGGTCATACGCCCTTATGTGTGTTGGATGGCTTGGGATGTGTCGCCGGTCTAGTGGGGGACAGTCACCATTCAACTGCTCCGTTTTGGCCAGAGTTATTGTGTGAAGCCATCTGGTCCCCAATCCAGGTGGAATGCAGTTCCATGGGACATTTAGTCAGAGAAAGAGGAGTGGGAGAGTGAAGCTGCAGAGGAGATGTGTGCCCAGGAAAAGAGGGTCTGCCAGGCATGGAACCCTGTGTTTTGTTGCCTGAAAGTTTGTGACCATATCGATCTCGTGTGAAGCTGCCAAGATTGTGTGACCCCCATGGTTCAGGTTTCATTTCTGCTGCTATGGCCATCTTGGCCACAAAATAACAGCTGCTGCCTCCACTAATTGAAATATGCTCTCTGGAGCAATGAGTGTCCCTGTTCAATTAATTTTGAGATCCCACCAATTAAAGAATGCTTTGTGGACATTCGTTTTGTTCATTGGAACTCTGCTGAAATCTACCTATTGTTTTAGCTGCAGCCCCTGAACAACTTGGGACACAGCTCAAGACATCAGGGCCTGGATAAACTTGGCCATTCAGGAAGTGTTTCTGCTGCTGTGGTCGCCCTCTGCCCATGGTTTGACCACCATCATACCCCTACACATGGGGAGGGAGGCTACAGGTTTAAAAGAATTGGAGAAATGCAATAGCAATTCATAACTTGCATTTGGTGGTTTATAGCTACCAAGAACATTCATGGCCTCATTTTTACACAAAGCAGTGATTACAGCAAGGCAGTTTAATGCTTTAGGGACAGAAGTGGAACTAAAGTGGGCTGGTATAATTTTATCAGTAATGTAGAAAACTTCCTTTCCCCTCTAGTTGAATGGTTGAATAAAGACAGACTACAGCCAGCTATATTAATAAGTCACAGCTGATAACAGAGATTTTCAGCCATGTTGCAGTTATGACTAACACATCAGGCATAGTACTTGCAACCCAGATTCTTATGACTTCCACTTGTGCAAACCAAATTCTAATGGCATCCATTTTTGTTGACATGCTGTGTAGTTCACCATCATGCAGTTGATGCCATTATATGATGTGAAATCAAATAGGATAATGCACTGACACTTAGGCCCATGATTTAATTCTGTGTTTCCTGAGCAGACAAGTCCAGTAGTAAAATGTATTTTTTTTATTTTGTTATGACTTTGTTAACCGGGTAGGTGCACTGATCCCAGGGACGGTTTTCAGGCGTGACCCAGGCCACGTAAGGCAGTACAGAGTAGAAACATCAGAATAACAAGAACATAACAAGAGCAGGTACTACATAATGAAAGGTTACAGTTGTTACATTTGGTAATACATGGTGGCAGTAGTTGAAGGACAACAAATAACAAAGCAAAGTAAGGCTCATGGGGGTACAGTTTCAGTAAATAAGAGAACCTATTTGGCCCTAACCCAGGAACCTATGGGGGGGGGGGGCAGTGCCTAGTCCTTAAAGCAGTGGCAGGTGAATGCCAACATGAGCCAGTCTTTGAGGTGAGTCTTGAACTGGCAGTGAGTGTTTATGGTGCACAGTTCAGTGGGCAGCTTGTTCCATAGTGTGGGGGCTGCTACAGACAGGGCTCTAACACCCATGCTCATGGCTACCCTGGGGATTTTCAGGGAAGGGATACTGGAGGAGCTTAGGCAGCAGTGTGAGGTCTGGATAGTGAGAAGGGGAGCAAGAGGGGATTTCTGGCCAATACGGATGGCAGAATCAATAAAACTGTACAATGCAAGGTCAAAGCGGGCTTGTAGTGGGAGCCACCCCAGTGTAGTGTAAAGTGTACAGTGGTGTGTGGAGAAAGGGACCAGCAGGGAGAGGCATCAGGCACTGTTGTATGCTACTGATAGTTTTGCCATGGTGGATCCAGAGGTCCTGGAGTAGATGGGAGAGCAGTAGTCCAGCATAGGTAGCAGGTTTCCCTGGATGTTGGCATGGTGGGCCTCAGAGGTGAGGTATTGTTGATATCTGTAGGCAGCCCCTAGTTTTTGATGAAATCTTAGAACCAGGGAGTTTATGTGCTCTGTAAAGGAAGGGGAGGGATCAAGCACAAATCCTAGATATTTGAAATGTTTAATCTCCTCTAGGGCATGGCCATCAGGGGACATGATGATTAGGGGTGGATTAGATTTGCATTTTGTTAGAAGTGCATAGATCCGAACAACATTGTTTTTGTATTTTTTGGCATTGACCAGAAGGAGGTTGTCAGAGAAACAGTTGTGGGCTGCGGTGTAGTTTTGTGAGAGGACTGCAGAAATGAGGGTAAGAGACTTTCCACTGGAGAAGAGCACAAGATCGTCAGCGTAAAGGATTGAGTGACAATTGAGACTATCCACTGGAAGGGAGTTAATGAAAAAGGAGAAAAGGAGGGGTCCCAGGTTAGAGCCTTGGGGAACCCCTGTAGAGACAGGCAGGGTGGGCGAGTGGGCTGGGCCAATGCACACAAACTGGGAGAGCCCTGTAAGGTAGCTTCCAAACCAGGTGGTGACCTCCGGAAATCAATATATAACAATACTTTTACTTACGTATTGTTTTCCATCCGCTATTTTTCTAGGACAGCTTGAGGTGGGTTAGATCACAGGGGCCGAGGTGTGTTAGGATTACATCACAAGTAAATACCAGGATAACCCTCAGTTGTACCAAACCAGTATTTGTGTGGAGGAGCTAATTTGAAGAATTATAGGCACCATATTCAGTAGTAGTCCAAAGTAAGTGAAAAAATGATAGCTCCACTTCTATAAAGGATGCACATAAACTGAACAGAAAACATGTCTCTGACCAAGCTTCTATGGTATCATAGCTTTCCCAGCCCACCTCTTTCTGTAATGCTGACTTCGAAACATCATTCCATAGCTTTAGCTGTAATAAGCTGTAGACTTGTGGTTCAGCCCACTCCCTGCTGACTTGGAACAGGATGGAGTCAGCATTCCAGAGGAAAGTGGAAAGTGGACCAGGTAAGTCAGGACACTATATAAGATTGGTCCAAAACATGTTCTTAGTTCAGATTAAGCACATTTTAAGAGAGTTAAAACCACCATATTGCCTGATTAAGTGATATTAGTCACAAAATGTAGGATTTTTTTTGGGGGGGGTGGAATAATTAACATGGATTTATGAAATGGGCAATGCAGGATTGGGACTATCATTATGAAACATATAGAAACATAGAAACATAGACTTTGACGGCAGATAAGGACTGCTAGGCCCATCTAGTCTGCCCATTTTCCTACCTACAGGATAGGCCACAGATCCTAGTTAACCAACAGCCTATTTCTTCCTACCCCCCACAAGAATTGCCTTATGTCTGTCCCATGCATTCTTGAATTCTCCCACAGTTTTAGACCCCACAACCTCCTCAGGAAGGCGGTTCCATGCATCCACTACCCTCTCTGTGAAATAATGCTTCCTCACATTGCCCTGAGACACGCCCTCCTTCTATCCTTAAATTGTGTCCCCTTAAGTCTCTTTTTCTGAAAAATGCTACCTCTTGGACTTTGTTGATTCTACTGAGGTACTTAAAAGTTTCTATCATGTCCCCTCTCCCTTCTTTCCTCAGGGTATGCATATTAAGCTCTTTAGTCTCTCCTCATCTGAGCTTCTCTTGCAGACCCTGCACCATTTTAGTTGCCCTCCTCTGGACTGCCTCTATCCTGTCTATGTCCTTGGAGATGGGGTCTCCAGAACTGGACACAGTACTCCAGATGGGGTCTCACCAACTGTCTGTACAGAGGGATAACAACTTCCTGTTTTCTGCTGCTGATGCCTCTCCCTATACATCCCAGTATACCCCCAGCCCTCCCTACTGCCTTCTCACATTGCTTGCTAACCTTAAGGTCATCTGATATGATTACCCCCAGGTCCTTTCCTTTTTTGTTGTTGTTACTACCTCCCCACCCATTGTGTATTCTTCCCCTGGGTTCTTGTTTCCCAGGTGCATTATTTTGCACTTCTTTGCATTGAATCCTAGCTGCCATACTTCTGACCATTCCTCCAACCTTGCCAAGTCCCTTTTCATCCTTTCCATGCCTCCTTGTGTATCAACCCTGTTGCAGATTTTGTGTCATCTGCAAAAGGCATACTTTTCCTTCCAGTCCCTCTGCAATGTCACTGATGAAGACATTAAAAGGACTGGACCCAATACTGAACCCTAAGGTACCCACTAGTAACCCCTCTTTCTTCAGAATGGACTCCATTTACAATTACCGTCTGTGTCCTGTTGTCCAGCCAATGTTTTTCCCAGGCTACCACCCTGGGTCCCACTCCCAGGCTGGTTAATTTGACTATTAATCTTTTGTGTGGAACTGTGTCAAATGCCTTGCTAAAGTCTAGGTAGGCCATGTCCACAGCCCCTCCCTGGTCTACTACTTTGGTCACCCAGTCAAAGAAATCTATTAGATTCGTCTGACATGACCTTCCTGCTGTGAACCCATGCTGCCTTGGGTCCTGTGCTCCACTGGCCTCTAGGTACTCGACTATTCTTTCCTTCAGAAGTGACTCCATCACTTTCCCTACCACAGAGATCAGACTGACAGGTCTGTAGTTTCCTGCCTCTGTCTTGGACCCACTTTTGTGAAGGGGAATCACATCCGCCTTCCTCCAGTCCTCGGGTACCACACCATCCTCCCATGATTTATTAAAAAGAGTAGCCAGTGGTTTCACTAGTTCCTCCCTTAATTATTTTACAATTCTGGGGTGAATTCCATCAGGACCCATTGCTTTGTCCACCTTCAGTTTTAGGAGTTCTTGCAGAACCCTTTCTTCTGTGAAAGGTCTGGGATCAACCCCCCTATCAAGAGTGCTTCTGTTAATTGGATTAGGCACTTCCCCCTCCTCTTTTGTGAATACTGAGCAGAAATATTCATTCAGTATTCCTGCTTTTTCACTGTACCCCTCTGCCCACCCACTGTTCATTCTATTCAGCCTCATTATCCCTCCCTTTGTCTTTCTACACTCGCTGATGTACCTATAAAAGGTTTTATCCCCCCTTCTTAACTGAGTTGGCTATCTTTTCCTCAGTTTGGGCCTTTGCTATTCTGACTTCCCTCCCTGCTTCCTTCTGCCTTAACTGATACAGCTCTCTGTCCTGCTCCTTCTGTGTTTCCTTATACTTCCGGAATGCTATCTTTTTTCTTCCTGACTTTCACAGCCACCTCTTTTGAGAACCATAGTGTCTTGTTCTTTCATTTTGATTTGTCCATTTGCTTCACACAAAGGCTTGTTGCCTCTGTGATGGCAGTTTTGATAATTCCCCATTGTTGCTCCACACCTCCTTCTAGCCTGTTTGCTAGTGCTTTTCTGAGGCACTCTCCCATCTTGCCAAAGTCAGCCCTCCTAAAGTCCAGTACCCTCACTTTTGTATGGCTTGACTCTGTAGCTGAGTTTAACGTGAACCACACTGTTTGATGGTCACTTGTCCCCAGATGGCAACCCACTTCTAGATCTGAGATCTTGCACATCTCAGATGTGCAAGAAACATAGTGACATCATCCGAGTTTTCGGAGGTATGTCAGCCCTCTTCCAATTCAGTCAGTGTGTTTGCAGGCGCGTCCACAGTTCTCCAGTGCCTACTGGAGCTGTCTATGACAGCTCCAAAATGCAGTGGTGTACAGTTGAAAGAGGGAGCTACGCTTCAGTGAGCAGCAATAAGATATTGCCTGCTCATGCGCGCTTCCCCTACACACACACACACACACGCTGCGTGATGCCCCCCCGCACACACTGTATAGCCGACGAGGGTGCCCAATCCCCCGTCAGCTCCACTGTTTCCCTCCCGAGTACCTTGGTGCCACGCTGGGAGCCCACCCAGTGTGGCAACAGATCTTATAATAACGAGGTGTCCAATCCCTTCTGCTCCATGGCCCCAACCAGCCATCCTTTTGCCATGCTGGAGCCCACCCCAGCGTGGCAAATGTCCACGTCGTCGTAATAAAAAAAAAAATGAAAATCAAAAGGTCCCTGCAGTGTCTGTCCCCACCCGCCCACCCACTGTGCACCTTGCCTCCCACACACCCCCACCCCATACTTACCTCCAGACTCCAGCACGACGATCTTCAGTGGACCGGGAACACGTCTGCACTCTTCAAAGCCGACCGCGAATTGAGGAAATGCCGGTAAGCTGTATACTCGGATAGATAGGGTTTTTTCAACTTTTTTGCATATCTCAGGCATTTTTGGGAATTTTGGGCCCAAATTTTCAACATGGGGTTTTTGTGACCCCTCATCATGAATTATTGCACTGTCATGGCGTTATTCGGGCCCGAAGGGTGATTTCACAGTCACTGTGTGAAATCACCTTTCAGGACTGAGTAATGAAACAACACTGCCACTGTTTATAAGGTAGGCTCTCAAAAAGCCGATGTTGAAATTTTTGTGGAAAAATTCCTAAAAATGACTGTTTTACGAGCGTGCGTTGCACAGTTCCTACGCACGCTTGTAAGTTTATGAATGTTCAATATTTTCACTCCAGATTTTCAACATTTCCATTTTACCACACCTCCTTATGAGCAGTACAGCTGTCAATTTTCACATCTTGTCCAAAACGTGTTTCCGCACATGTAGCGCACAATGGCGCAGTTGGTGTGCGAAATCAATGTATGGGACACATTAAGAAAATCACAGTGACGCCTTTAATGAGCAGAGGTCTTAAAATGGCTATGTTGAAAATTGATTAAAAATCTAAAAATGACTGTTTTACGAGCGCCGTTACGCCAGCAGTTCCTACACACGCTCATAAGTTTGTGAATTTTTAATATTTTTACTCCAGATTTTCAACATTGCCATTTTATTACACTTCCTTATGAACAGTACAGCTGCCATTTTTCACATGTTGCCCAAAATGTGTTTCCGCACATGTAGTGCACAATGGTGCAGTCAGTGTGCGAAAGCAATGTTTGGGACAGATTAAGAAAATCACAGTTACACTGTTCATGAGCAGAGGTCTTAAAATGGCTATGTTGAAAATTTGGTGACAAAAGTCCATAAAATGACTGTTGCAAGTCAGCATTGCACAGTTGCCACGCACCCTCATAAGTTCATGACTTTGTAATATTTTCAGTCCAGATTTTCACCAGTTGCATTTTTCCACACTTCCTTATGAACAGTACAGCTGTCATTTTTCACAACATGGCCGAAATGTGTTTTCACACTTTCAGCGCAGAGATGCGTGGTCGCTGTGGGAAATCATTGTTTGGGACAGATAAAGAAAATGACAGTGACACTGTTCATGATCGGAGGTCCCAAAATGCCTGAGTTGACAATCTGCTATAAAAAATCCCCACACTAATTACATTATGGGTGTGCGTTGCACAGTGTCTATGCATGCTCGTGACTTCATCAGTTTTTTTAATATTTTTACTGCAGATTTGCAACATTGCCATTTTTTCCACCTCCCCATGAACAGTACAGCTGTCATTTTTCACATCCTGTTCGGAATGTGTTTTTGCACCTGTGGTGCTAAATGCCATAGTCACTGTGCATAAGCAGGTTTCGGCTAACAAACTGATACTGCCACTGTTCATGAGGTGGGGGTCTCAAAAAAAAATGTTGAAAATTTGGAGTGAAAATACCAACGAATGCCTGAGGTGTTAGGGTTTCCAACCATAATGCCCCACCCTGTAGAGAATGACAGGCATCAGGGGTGTGACTTGGGATTCTTGCCTGTAATGCTCATACCATTCCACACCCTGCAGCCAGTGAGAGGCTTCAAGGTATGCCTTGGACTCTTAGGCCCCAAAGTTCACCCCATTCTCCTATACTGCACCCATCTCACCATATTTCCTGATGGAATGGGGTGCGCATAAGGGCCAAAGACCCCAAGGCACACCTTGACACTTGTCAGTGTCTGCAGGGTAGGGTGTGGTGAAATGGCATGGCTGTTATGCCTGATGACCCAAAGGCACACCCCAATGCCTGTCATTCTCTGCAGGGTGGTGGTGGGGTTGGCGTCAGTTTAATACTTCACTGCCATTCCTATTATGCAGCTCTATAACTTCTGCACTACCAATGCCAATGCCAGCAAGCAAACATTCGGCATTGACAAATGCTTGTTTTTACCTACTTTGGTCTCTGTTAGGATAAGGTGCGACAGATTACCTTTAATGGTGAAAATTGTAAATAACATGTGGCAGCTGCAAGATGAAACGTTAAGGCCCGATCCAAAAAGCAGCCCAGGAGTCACATGATTTTCATGTATCTCAACCACATAAATCCATGCTCCATGCCTTTCAATACTGAAGGGATCCACAGCCACCAGCTATTGCTGTTTGTGAGTGTGGCACTTCACACGGGATGGGGGGATGTGCTAAAGTCAGAGCTGTAATGGACACCAGGCATCCAATCAGCTGCCTGTGCCAGATTTTGAGTGGAAACACTGATTCAAGTAGAGCAGAGTGGAGCAAGGAATTTGGGGCTATGGCAGTCCCCCAATGACTGTCATATCTTGTACCTAAATAACAAAACATAAAAACAGCAGGCACAGTAAGCTCTCACTATTCCACCTTTCATAGGGATGGGGGCAAGGTGAGGGGTGGCCAATTGGGCTCACTACAGACTGACATCTTCCAGTGGAAAGGGATGCTTAAGCACTATGGCAGGTCTGTAACCCACATAGTGTTTGCCTCCTCTGCCAGATGTTCACAAGGCTGTGGATGGCATGTTAGTGTGACCCCACCCCTGTGTCCACCCACAACATGGTTACCTGCATGTTTGGGCCAGTGGCATGGGATCATATGCAAAGGGGGCAGGCTTTGTAGAACACAGGGATACACTTCAATTATCCTGTTTTGTATTCAGTCTAATTCACTGTTCAACGAACAATCCATAGTCAAATTTCTTTCAACAAAAAACAAGTTTAAGGGCATTAAGGTTACAAAATACAATTTCTTTAGTTATACCATATTGTAAAACTACACAAAAACAGAAGTCATTTAAACAGATTGCAATCAAAACTTGGAATGGATTACCAGAAATGCTATGCAACCTGCCAAATATAAATAATTTCAAAACATCTTTAAAAAAGTTCTTGGACACAAAGACCCAATGAAATTGCATTTAATATACAGATTTTTGGAAACAGAATATCACTCTCGGCTGTAGATGTATGTTTAGTCATGTTAATTGTGCACACTTTTAATTTGTGTCAATAGATATGTTTAGGAAACTGTACGTAGATATTAGTGATTTTTTAGATTATTTCTAAGTACTGTATTATGTACTTGATGTATACTATGTGTCTTTGAACATATAAGTTGTTTTTATGTAGCATTTTTACGGGTCAAGCCTGTAAAAGGGCCATGTGGCCCAGTGCTTTTTCTACCCGGTTAACAAATTTTTAAATAAAAATTGTGTAGATTATTGGACATGCGCAGAACCTAGCATTCTTAGCATAGAGATCAAGTTATGCTACTTGGTCAAACTGCTATTCTGTTATTTTTTATTAGTTTATTTGTGTTGGAGGCCTTCGCCCCCACACACCCCTTAAAAAAAACAAGGGTCATGTGGTGGCGGAGCCCTCCCAACTCAAGTAAACTGACACAACCAAAATTAACAGCAGACACAAGCACTTGGCCAAATCACCCTTTCTGTTACTATTTATTAGTTTGTTTGAGTTGTGGGGGCTTCTCCCCCACTCCCCCTTTAAAAAAAAAACAAGGGTGTGTGGGGGCAAAGCCCCCCAACTCAAATAAACAGACAAGTACAAGCACAAAATAATCCAATTTAAAGTAGAAACTAGTGGGAGTCACGTAACCAAAAACAGCGCTGTATTCAGGAAACTTTTACAGCAAACTTTCTCCGCATTTCCAATAATCTACACAGTCACCAGGAGGCACATATCCAGGGCTGTGGTTGCATAATTTTCTATGTATGAATCTAGTAGGACCCCTGCATAGCACCAGTCCCTGCTTTGCCTCCTTTGCAGGTGCACATGGCTTCCATGGCCTATGAGGATCATGCCATGGTAACAGCAGTATCCCGCTACACAGTTTCATGGCTGTAGGTATGTTTGACAGGTATGCATAATAAACATTGGTTTAGGGTTCTAGAGAGATAATCTCTACCCTGCAGACAACTAATGCCAATAAGCTAGAAACATAGAAAATGACAGTAGAAAATAACCCATGGTTCATCCAATCTGCCCAAGTTCCCTATTTTGCCCTGTGAACTACTGTCGCACCAGGGTCCTAGCTCTCCCCAATCTCCCTGACATTCTCCTCCTAGTTTCTACTACTCTGAGCAAGCACTAGATAAGGGTCCTAAATAAGTATATTTTTGTTTGCCGGTACAGCACCATAAGGAAGACTTAAACTAAACCCAATGCATTGTCAGCCTCAAACTGGTGGTTACAGAGAAGGGGATTTACAACCGAATAAAATGCATAGGCAGATGCATTATTCATAAACTAAGTAACATAGAAGCCCTTTTCTTAGCACCAAGCAATAGAACTTACCAAGGAGTGAATAGAACACTGGTGGCTACACTCTGGATAATGAAGAAACAAAAAAGCTAGAAAGTAGCAACAAAAACCGTGGCACTCTGCATCTTAAAATTGGTGCTTTATTGGAGGACCAAATAAGGACCCTTTGAATGACTGACTTATACTGCATGGGTGGCAGGAAGGAGTACATTTGGGGGCAACATTTCCTGAAGATTGCTGACTCACCAAGCTGATGCCCCTCAGCATGATTCCCATATGATTCAGCCCTTGTGCTGCAAACTGCTGTACTATGAAGTGGTTGGAACAAGTACAATTAAACAGGGTATGTGAGGCTTCACCAACTCCCATTCCTTTTTTCCCAGTTGGAGGAAGAGAAAGGTCCCACAGATGGCTGAGCCTGAAAAGTTCTAGGTAGTGCAACTGGTTCAACCCCAGTAGACCAGGTGGCCAAAAAAAATATTGTTTGATGTGTCAGAAGTCTGCTGCAGCAGGATCCCACCTCCCTCTGCCTTAGTGGTAGATGATAGGCCAAATGCTGCCTGGCTGTGTCATAGCCCTCTTGGGCTACTG
Organism: Neoceratodus forsteri; assembly: GCA_016271365.2. Taxonomy (NCBI): domain Eukaryota; kingdom Metazoa; phylum Chordata; order Ceratodontiformes; family Ceratodontidae; genus Neoceratodus; species Neoceratodus forsteri. The sequence continues at coordinate 1,392,827,882 of CM028129.1, read as the reverse complement.
ATATGTTGTGGAGGATTGTTGCTATGTGGGGAGCACTTCTTGAACTTGTCTACCCCCTTGATTTTGTAAGCTGCTCAGGCCACAGGGTATTATTTTCACACTAGAGCTAAATAAGGTAGCAAGTGAGCATTTGGGCCAGACTTGATATCATTTACCCTTACCCTTGACTTCCACTCCTTCTTCTTCTTCTTGTCCCTGCACCTTTGTGCTAGGCTAGTTCTTTTCTCTCCACCACCATCCCGACTCCTCTCTGCTATTTGTACGGCCACTGCTACTTGTCCTCCTTACTGTCTTACCCTCCTCCCCTTGGCTTCTATTGAAAATATTGTATTCAGGTTTTTATTGTCTGTTTTGTACATTGTTTTGCATGTTTTTTATCATGTATTTGTACATAGGTCATGGATGGGTGTCAGCTGAATGCTGTACTGCCTGATTTCTACTTGCTTACTTACTGATTTGTACCTTATGTATTATGTCTGAAGGCCTGTATCTGTTCCCCTGCTGGCCTTTACTGTGTATATATTTAACTATTTTATTCCGGTAAACTTTGCCCAGGTCTACTTTGCAAATGAGTTCTTCTCAATGTTGTTTCATCTAGTTAAATGAAGATTTATTGATTGATTGATTTTCCTTCACAGTAGAGTAAATCAGGGATGTGACTTCACCAAAATCCTGAATAACAAATCTTACTCTTGGAGGTGGTTTCAGTACCAAACTAGTTGCTGCAGGAAACAAAACCTCCTATTGAATTAGTATGCAGGAAAGCAATTAATGAGCATTAGAAATAGTGCACATTAGTTTCTAACCTTGCTAAGTATTGCCTGCACAGTCAATGGGCAGTGAAGACTGGTGTGACTCTGTATCCATTCCCTGTGAGAACTCAGCAATAAGTACAGCCAATGCATGCTAACTAATCTAGAACTGATACTAAATTAAACTTGGGACCAAAAAGACGTGTTGACTTGGTCTTTGCAAACCCAGTCTTACTCAGATTTGCAAATTTATGAAAAATGTTTTGCATTCAATTTGCATTTTAGTAGATGATAAATCAACTTATTATGGCAAAGTATTGCTAAATTACTAGAACTGGGATACTAACAGTTACTTTCTTCAGTGCGTTAGCAGATTTATTTTCCTTTCACACAAACAATGCAACTACATGACCTCAGATTCTGGACTGAATTTATATGAGTGATGATAAAATGTAGGTGCCAAAAACTAAGTCCTTACTGCTCTATATGTAAGACAACTAGACTATGTGAAAACAGAACAGTTTACCATCCTGTGCCCCCCTTCCCCCCACCACCACTACCACACACAAATACCCGCTTAACTACACTTCAGCCTTGGCCAGAGGAAGCTATTTATTTGTGATGGAATTGAATTGTTTAGTTTCAGTCCTCATTGACTGAGTCTTGAGCCTCCCGTGTGAAAATCAGGCAACCAGACATGACTGTACTTGTGTTCTTCAATAAAGGCTACTGCTTACTAAAGACAAACTTAAAATTGCCAAACTTCTGTGTGACCTGAACTGGATTTGAACTCAGGTCTCAGGAGATGAAAAGCCAGTGCATAAATCTATTTTTTATTTATAAACCTTTCACCAGGGCTACTAATTGAGATGCAACATCTTGTACTTAATGAGCCCCTGGATTTTCAGCAAGTCCCTGGAGAAACACTTACAGTTGATCTATTTGACTCTTTTCATGTTAATGTCTACCCTTTGTTTTTATTTATAAGTTCAGCACTGTGAAAGTTGCTGAGCTATTGCCAATTTATGGCTCTTTGGGGTTAGCTATAACTGTGTACAACTCATATTTAGTAGACTAACGTGCCTCTTTGATAGATGATATCATGAATGGGGATGCCAAATAAACATCACAACACTTGTAATTGAGTATAGTTCAAAACCCAAAATTTGTTTCTAGTTAGTCTTGTACTTACTTTATTATAAACACAGTTTCAAATATTATATTTTTCATAGGTGTGTATTGACCTATCTTTTTTTCATAGGTATATGTATGAAATCTATTTATGAGTATTTATTTGGATATCTATTCTCTGCACATGTCTTTTACAATATACTATATCTTCCCTTCACAAGCATCTGTTGGAATATATATAGTCCCTTCATAGATATCTATCAGGTAAGCAACTCTATTCTTAGATATCTATTGTAGTTGTTCTCTTCTCAGGTATCTGTCTGTATATCTAGATGCTTCTCAGGTAGTTAGTTTTGATTGATATATTTATTTTCAACACTGGAATAGACATAAAGTGAAGCCTGCTTATAGGAACACTCTATTTGCCAGTATAAAATGTTCTTATAAGCGGGCTGTGTCTATAGGCGGGCTGCTGTAGTACTGCATTTTAACCACATGATGGCACCATTGTAACACACCCTTTTGTTTGCTTTAGTGCAAGACTGAATTGGTGACTTAGACTAAAATTATTAACAAGCTAAACACAAGAGAAGCATTTACTTCTGACCAAAATAAGCTGCTATTTTCTGCTTTTTGCTGTGCTTCAACGTAAGCTGATCAATATACGAGTTAAATCTCCATTTTCATTACTCAAAATAAAGTGTCTGATTTTTGCCCAACACTCCTTTAAATTTCATACAAAAATAGTTTAGTTGCCATATTGGTCCTTGTAAGAACAGATCCAGAAGCAAATGGTTTGATACCTTTTATTGGACCAGCATAGATGTTACAAAAAGAAAACAATGTCCAACTGAACAACTGTCATAAGTCTCCGAGGAAGGACTTGGTTGGTCCGAAAGCTTAGACATAATTTTCTTTTTGTTAACATCTATGCTGGTCCAATAAAAGGTATCAAATCATGTGCTTCTGGAACTTTAAATTCCATTGCATTCATGCTAAGAGTCCTGGGTGTCATCCTCCTTGTCAGATAGCTCTGATTTTGCAATGATATCTCAGGTGATATTGTCCTGAGTTATGGTTCCTGACGTCTTGATCCCATGGTTTATGTCTGCCAGCAGTTCTTTTTTGGACAGATTTTGCTTATGGTTACCGAATCTGTCAAAGCTACACTTCTGAACCTAAGGCTATTTAACCACTAATCCTGCTGGAATATGAGCCAGAAAAGCAGTCATTAACACCTACCTGATGTCCTGATAGAGTGCTAATGAGCCGGCAACAACACAGGGAAGCAAGGTGAGAGATGAGTCCACTTGAGTGCGAGCTCAAATGTCAGTGAAACAGTGCTGTCAGACCAATAAATATGTGATTATAACTGTGCTGATAGTTCATATAACTGGACTTTATCTACACAGGAATGAATGGGAACAAAATTGAGACACGGGCACAATGTTCCTATACCCAGGATGTTCCGTTATGCGATGTGTTTATAAGTGGGCTCTGCCATACATATGATGATGGTGTTCTTTTTTCTTGCATCTACTTTAACAGCAGGGCAGACATGGCAGAAGAAGGCATTGCATACTAGCATCAATTTACTGAATGCCATACTGCTCTACACTTTGTTTAGCCATTCAATATTAAGCTCTTCATACATCCATCTGTTATGGGACATGACAACAATAACCCCAGTAATGCCCAGTGTCTCTTTCAGCAACCTGTATCTTAACAATGGCATAAAAGGCTTTGATATACTAAACAAAATCAAAACACCAAGTGACAATGAAGTTGTATCTATCTGGGTAAGAATAGTAAGTAATAGTGCAAAAAGCATAGTGATAAGCTTATGTTATAGACCCCGAGTCCCGACATGCAAAACATGAGTACACTGGAAATCTATTAACGAACATTTAAAGCGCCTGTGAACATGGTGTAGTAATTGTGATGTGGGACTTTAAGCAAAATCAGTTGGGTTCCTAAGTCAGCTACCACCACACATGCTAAACTATTTGTCAGTACAATCAAACAGCTTGTACTCGAACAGTTAGTGCAGTATCCATTCAGAAGCAGTACAGTCTTAGACCGGCTCCTTATGAATAAACTATCTTTATTGTCCTCATGCAATATTAGCACCCCTTTTAACACTAGTGGCCATAATACTATCAGCCTAGGTCTTAAGATAGAACATAAAATTGAAAACAGTACAACTGAAATCTATCAATACTCCAAAACAGATACCAATTAAAACCATTATCTGGGACATACAATTTCAAAGTACATATGTAAATGAAATGTAGGTAAATTTTAGGGACATCATTACCAATACTTGCAACAAATTTATACCGAAAATAATTAAGAAATATGACAGAAAAGGAATTAAACAGAAATGATTGACAATTACAATCAGAAAGCTGTTTACAAAGAAAAACACTGCAAATAAAACCTTCCTTTAATGCAGGTCACAGAAACACTGGAACACATTTATTCATTGCCAGAAAGAAAGCAAAAAACTCTATTAAAAAAATCTAAAAGTAATGTGGAATTTTCTCTAGCTGAAAATGCATCAAAGGGTGACAACAAACTCTTTTACAGTTATATCAATTCACTAAAAATCAGGATATAGTATAGGACCAATCTCAACCTTGGACAACCGTGAAATTAATAAGCCCACCCAAAATAGCAAAAGTTCTTAATGACTATTTCTGCTCGGTATTTAGTAAAGGAAACCATATAATACAAAACTGCACTGTATCTGATTCTGAACATATTACTATAACTAAAACCCAGAAAAATAGAAATTGTCTGCAGATAAGGATTGCTAGGCCCATCCAGTCCTCTCGTAGGCCCTATACATTGTATGTGGCCACTGATCCTATGTGATCAATGGCTTTTCATCACTCCCTTCCCTCTCAAGCTTCACTTGTGCCTGTCCCTGGCATGCTTAAACCCCTCCATTGTGGGGGGCGTGGCCAAGCTCTGAACAAGTATGGACATCTAGAATGATAGCTCTCTGAACTAGGGGACTAATCTAGTGGTATCCAACATTGGGGTGCTCTTCTTCAACATAAATTCTGAACTGTAGCAGGGAGAGACATCTTGGGTGCCTTTTGGCAATAGTTTTAACCGTGAGTGCCTCCTACCTCTGGAGAACTGCTGTGTTCCGACTCCGCAGCGTTGGACTGGCAACGTGGCCTAGGCTGTGCAAGTTACAGGGGACCCGATAAGAACTTAACAAATGTTTACCCAGCTCATGGCACAAATGGCTCAGCTCACTACAGCTGTTAATGCTACCACCCAAATACAGCAAAATATAGAGGTTAGAATCTTCCACAGTGAGCGCAGACTCGCTCACATGACTCAGCCATACAAGAGCTGACTTCCACCTTGCGGGGACAGGCCAAAGTGATACATCTCCTTCAAGACAAGGTTGATGACCTTGAAAATCATAGCTGCCACAATAATTTACAGTTTGTAGGCTGCCGGAAGGTGCAGAGCAACAAAATGCAATAACCTTTCTTCAGAATTTCCTTCCACAGATGCTGGGTCTACCTGATGACTTTAGACCACTGATCGAGTGGGCCCATCACTCGCTAGCCCCTCCACCTAGGCCTGGAGAGTGGCCTAGGCCCCTGCTTGCTTGATTCCCGGACTTTCACCAGAAGTAAGCGATTGAAGCGGCTGCTAGAGATTTCATCCTTATCTTCAGGCAGGGGCACAGAATACAAGTGTTCCAGTACTACTCAAGGGAACTTTCAGAGCGGCAGAAGGAATACACCCCTGCCCAAAAAAATCTGCATAAATACAACTATTCCTTCTCACTCCGGTACCCTGCGACTATGCAGGTAATCTATAATGGGTCCCCTCTGCTCTTTTCCACCCCCAAAAGCCTTACCGATTTCCTCCACGTCAAGTACCTGGTTGAATATTGTGGGGTGGCCAACTCTGAAGACCCGGCACCCTCCTCTGCTCCTTTAATTCCTGTAAGCAACTCCCTGGTAGGCAAGGATCCCCAAGCCACCCCCGATGTTAGGGTCTTCGATGCCTCTCTACCTCCGAGGTCGAGAAAATGGCATCCATCTTCCCATCATGTGCAGAGGCAACACCCAGCAGAGCGGACCAGTTCCCCAAGCCTGAAGGCAGAGATGGACTCCACGTCCCAGGATGATTCAGGCCTATAAATGTTCTTCTCTCCTAATCCATTTGTGGTTCTGCAGCCTGTCTCCTTCGAAGGGCAGGAGGGTAGTGACATGGACAATGCATCGCCTGAAGGAACCAGACCTGCTTCTTCTACTCCTCTCAGCAGGTCCTGGGCAGACATTGCTGTGGCTACTCCATCTACCACTGCTAACCATTCATCGCCACACTCCCAGGACATTCCTCAGCACATAGCGGCTAAGCAGCCCCCAGCTGAATCAAACCCCTCAAACAATCTGGACTCGTCACCTTGAATTTACTTTAAGCTACGTTACCTGCTGATTTGTGTTGTGCTACTTGGGGGTGGGATATGATGTAAGGGTGTTTGGTGGGCCTCCCCTCCCCCAAGGGCTCTTTTTTGGGGGGGGCCTGTTTTGCAGCATGTCTTCCTCCTGGGGCTAGCAGCATCATAATCTTTGTGCAGGGCTTTAACACAGGGCCATTCACCTTTTCTAAAAGCTAGTTTACTCATACAGAGAGAGTGAGCCCTTGCTAGTGTCTACTCTAACCTCTTCTCCCACCTCTCAGGGTGCCAGAGATTAAATATCAATATTACCATCCCTCGGAGCCCTAGAGGCACTGTGCTCTCTCTTCTATGAGACAATGCACCCTATTACTACTTAAGATCCCCATTAGTTCGGGGCTGGAAGCCACCACTGGCCTTAGGAATATGGCCAGGACTGTAACCTCATGGGAGCCAGAGGGCATCTTGCAGCCTTGTCTGCCGACCTCATCCCTCTGCACCTCCTAATGGCCATAGTTTGGCATGAATATGTATATAGTTCTGTATTGTATGGTTATAACAGGGTCTATTTTGTAATTACTGTTTTGATGTTCTATTATTTCCAGATCACAAAGTGCTATGGATTACTTAGGCTAAGAGCTGATATGAATTCCCTCTGGGATACAGACATCATTTTCTTGGATATAGGGCTGCATACCATCTCAACCTCTTATTTTCGTCGCTGCCCCCCCTTCAGAATATAAATACTGTCTTGGGGAATATGGGTGACATCCACCTTTGCACCTGGAACGTTCGGGGCCTTAACAACCTGGTAAAACGTACCCAGGTGCTAACACACCTTAAGAGGTTGAGATCAGATGTAGTACTCTTACAAGAAACCAAACTCAAGAAATATGACAGTGATAGACTAAAGTGGGCCTGGGTGGGCCAGGTTATCTTCTCCTCTGCCCCCACCCACAAATGTGGGGTCACTGAATTGCTGCATAGATCCCTGAAATGGACGCAGACCAATGTCAAGTGCGACACAGAGGGCAGATGGGTTGCAGCTCTAATAGCCACCCCAGAGGGTCCCTTGGTGATTGCAAATGCATATGGGCTGAATGATGTTCCAGAGATGTTCCATGCCTTGGCACAGGCTATCAGCTTTTTAGCCTCTCCAGATCTCCCGATAATTTTAGGGGGTGACTTTAACCTCCCCTTAGATCCTTACATGGATCGGAGCTCCACCAGCTCAGGCAGCACCCTAAAACTCGACTTTCTTTTTTGCAGCTGATAGCTGATATAGGACTTCAGGTCCCTTGGCATATCCTCCACCCCAGGGATAAAGACTACATGTTTTTCTTCCCGGTTCACAACTCGCACAGCAGATTGGACTACTGGTTGGTATTCCCAACCATTATGAACAACTCTGTCGGTACTAAAATTCTCCTGACAGTCATTTCAGACCACTCTCCTGTCCAACTACACCTGGTCTGAGGTCCACAGACCTCCCATTCTCTGACCTGGCATCTAGACCCCCTATTGCTGCATGATCCCAACTTCCTTTCCTGGCTTTGGATACAGGTGAACAATTTCTTTTAAGACAACCCGCTCTCTTCTTCCTCTCCGGCACCTGTCTGGGAGGCCCTGAAGGTCACCATCTGTGGAGCCATTATAGGGTTCTCATCCTCTTGTAGATGACAGAGAGAGAACCAACTCAAAAACCTGGAAAACCATCTGGTAGATTTGGAATCTTAATCCAAACAATCCCCCCCATTTCAATCTCCATTCTCCCCTAGGCTGGGAGATAATCCAACCCAGGCTCCAGATCAATGACTTACTGGCTAGGAAAGCCGAGTAGGCTATTCTCTGGCTGAAGCACAAGTATTGGGAGGGCAGTGAGAAGGGTGGTAAAGTGCTGGCCTACCAGCTGCGCAAACAAAAAGCCAAGAGCCACATCCTGGGACTTAATAAATATGGTGGGGGACAGGTACACTCTCAGCCAGCTCAGAGCAACGCTATCATGATGGACTTCTACAAGAAATTGTATACATCCTCTCAGATCATGGATGTCCAGGGTATACACAACTTCCTATCTTCTCTCCCTCTCCAACATTTATCACCACAACAGCTAACTACACTAGGGACACCCATTGAACCGCAGGAGGTGATAGCAGCTTTTCGAACCCTGAACAGTGGGAAAGCACCAGGGGGAGATGGCTTCCCTCCAGAACTTTGGTGTTTAGTTGCTCCTCAAATAGCCCCCCTCCTTAGTGCCCTTTTCAACTCGGCCCTCACTGAGGGATTCTAGCCTCTCACTCTTAGGCAAGCTGTCATTACGGTTTTCTCTAAGAAAGGGAAAGATCCCACGCTACCCTCTAGCTACTTTTCTATGTCACTGATAAATGCTGATAGCAAGGCTATTGCTAAAATACTTGCCACTCGGCTAAACCCTTTACTCACCTTGCTTATTCATCCCTCTCAGGTGGGATTCATTCCCAGCTGATATAGCAGGGACCATATTTGCTCTATGATTAACATCCTCCCCTGCGCAGATGGGTGCCCAACTCCAGCTGCAGTAGTGGCTATTGACTTTGAAAAGGCTTTTGATTCCCTAGAATGGGACTATCTCCCGCAGGTCCTGACAGTCATGGGATTTGGCCACAATTTCCAATGCTGGATCACGGTCCTCTACCATGAACCTACTGCGTGGGTACTCACCAACTCCACCTTGTCTGCTTCCTTCACCTTGGAGAGGGGTACCAGACAAGGGTGTCCTCTCTCTCCCCATCTCTTTATTCTGGTGGTGGAACCTCTAGCCACAGCAATCCACCACTCCCCTTTAATAGTTGGGTTCCACATTGGCGACAATACTTTCTCCACCTTCATGTATGCGGATGACCTCCTGGTCCCCCTGGTGGATGTGCCTGTCTCCCTACCCCCACTTCTCTCTCTCTCTCTCTCTCTCTCTCTCTCCTTTCGGACTTTGCCAAGTACTCTGGCCTGAAGATTAACCAGTCTAAAGCAGAGGTATTGATGCAGAATCACCTATGTACACAGGCTCAGGTGACCCATCTTGGCCTTCAATGGACTCCCCACACCCTGGTGTACCTAGGAATTCGCCTAACTCCAGATTTGACTAAGCTATGGGATATACACCTCAAGCCCCATCTTGCTGAAGTTAAAATGGAGTGTGATTTTTGGCGTGGGCTTCATCTCACACTGGTGGGCAAAATCTCTGCCCTGAAAATGGTGTCAGCTCCTAAGCTCCTGTATATCACCTCTGATCTTCCCCTTGAAATTCCAGCCTCCTGGATTAAGGCAATAGACTAAACCTTCTCCAGCTTTATCTGGGAAGCCTCCAAACTCTGCTATAATAGAAACAAGCTGAGAGCTCACTGGTCTCAGGGGGGCTGGAGCCTCCCCTGGATGGAGGGGTACAAGTGGGCCTTCTCCACTGCGCAAACCCTGACGTGGTTTTCACCGGCATCCATGGAAACCCCACAATGGATGCACATGAAAGCTATGATTGCACAGCTGCACTTTCTCCCATTATTGTTATATCACCCCCTCCCCAAACACTTGTGTCAGCAACCCACAATCACCTGCTCGGTGCATATCCGGCACTTAGTGCACAGGAAACTTCACAAACAAAGAAATAACTCGTCTCCTGGACCAGATGAGATCTCATCTCATGTATTAAAATGTTTGTGTGATGACATCCTCAAACCACTTCAGATTATATTTCAAACTTCAGTTAACTCAGCACAGATACCTAGTGATTGGAAAACAGCTATTGTCATACCGACTTTTAAAAATGGAAAGAAGTAAGATGTTGCAAAGTATAGACTAATAAGTGGAAAAAGTGTAGATAAAAAAGGAAAAACTAGAGAAAAAATTAATAAAAAGTACAAACCTTATTTAAATTTGAAACAGATTTTATATTGTTAAAAGTAACTAGTAAAGAGTAATCCCATCCCAACCAGCAACTAATATGTCTTTCTGCACATTTAACAGATAGGAAAAATGTTTGTTTACCACAGAATGCAAGAATTCAAACTTCTGTGAAATCCCCCCCACCACCACCACCCCACACACAGCAGAATGCTTCATATGGAGCTAGGGCCTTTATTTTATTTGTGGCTGGCAAAGTAGTGGAGATTTCCCTGGTATGTTGTTAGGGACATATGGGGAATTTTTAATGGGCACCAAAGGAAAAGGAGAAAACTAAACAGTGCTTCAGTTTTTAATTTGTGTAAGTTCATAAGGAGGGAATTATTAGGGGAGAGAACATTTAATTATCATTTTGTAGGGCCTACTTGAAGGTTCTTAGTCAGCAAAGTGGCAGTCATGTTTGTGACAGCAATCAGAGAACATTGAAAAATTGTTTGAGGAGGCATTGCTATATCAGCGTGCTGTGTCACAGTTGCAGAAAGCAGACCATTGGTTGTTTCTCTCTCTCCATAAACACAGAACTTATGAGTCCTTTTGACCAATAGGAGCAGAGTGTTTCCTACTTATATGATAAATCCATTTATTAAGGGAATATTTTGACTTCACATTTTTTATTTGTGTATTTGAAAAATCGGATACAACCTTTGAGCAAGGTGCTCATTTGTAAAGGTTTCATGCCATATGAGAGTAACAGACAATAATCCACCTCACAGGAGCATTGTCAGGAACAATAGACGAGAAAACAGTTGTTACATTTGGGAAATTATTGGGCACGTAAGCAGTATACAGATGACAGAGTTAACAAATACCATACAGTAATAATACAATAAAATAATACAAAAGAACAAATTTGTAGTGGAATAAATCAGATACAATGTAGTCACGAGATGGAAGTGTGGAATTAAAACAAGTGTTGTGTTTATCAAGGAGAAGGAGGAATCAGAGAATCAGCAGTAAGCCAGCAATAAGACACGATGAGGTGTGGGTTATAGCCTGATAAGAGCATGCCCAGGTGCGTTATGAGGCATGAGACACTTGCCCCCAGTGCCTTACGCACCTGGGCATGCTCTTAATCAGGCCATAACCCACACCTCGGAGTGTCTTATTGCGCTTATAAAATGGGTCCCCCCAATTAATTATAAAAAGGAAAAACAAGAATAAAAAAGTTAGAAATATTTAAACAAAAAGGTTTTAATACAAGAAATAGTAAAAAATAGTCCCCCTGTAAAAGTACTGTCATCATTTGCAGTAGACGGCTTCAAATATATATTGGTTATGGTGTGTGCCTATCACTGCTACAAAGACGGTTTATGCTAACTTGTGAAACACAGTTTATGGTTATTTGTTTATTTATTGTTTTATGAAATTGTACAGGCGCTTTGGTTGAAGAAAAGCGCCTTTTTAAAAATAAAGTATTGATTTATTGATTGATTGATGGTTGTTATTTTTTTTTTTATATTATTTCTCAGGAGCCTCTCCCCCCCCCGCACTCTGCCGTTCCTCCGACACCATCCCCGGACATGAGACCCCCTCCCTTCAGCACCCCGTGACTTACCCTTCGTGGCAGGGTGGTGGGGAGCGACTCAACCCACCAGAACGGGTCCATGCCAGGGAGGCATCCTCCCGGGGATGGTGGCGGGAGCAGCGTCGTGCTGCGGCTCCATTTTTCCCAATTTTTCTCCCGGCGGGGCGTGGCGTGCAATGGCGCTGGCTGACTGAAGTCACTTGCTCCACGTGCATGCACTAGTCAGCGTCTGCCACGTCCCCCGTCTCTGCGGCTGCGTGTTGTCGATCCCCAGCCTCCGCTGAGGTCAGGCAAGCACCCGCCACCTGAATCCCCACCCGGAGATGGAGGCAGTCACGGATGCCGATCCATCTCTCCCGCCGACCCGACAACCCGTGCTCGTTTCGAACATGGAGTCGCCCGGCGTGTACGAGGTGTAGCGACCAGTGCCTCAACCCTCAGCGCCACCGGGCCGGCCTATGGTTGTTATTTTATTTATTTATGTATGCTTGGGAAGCTTCTGCTTTCCAAAGGCTGTTTGTGGCATGGAGGAACTATATGGCCCGAATTGTTTTGCGAGGGTAGTGGAGCCACCCCTGCCCCCTCCCACACCCACACAGAGACAGTAGAACCAGCAACAGAGACACAAGCTGTTTTATTTAATAATACTGTTTTTGTACTTGCTGTGGAAAGACTGAGAGCATGCTGTCATTTTATGTGTACCACCTGGTATTCCGGGAGCGAGTGTGTCTCTCGGGGGCCGCCGTAGCGAGGAGCTCGCATTTTCCAGTATTGTGGGAAACAGCAAAATAACTTTTGATCAGATGTTTTACCATGAACATCTGATGTGTAGTTGAGTAGACAAGAGGTGATGGTGAAGATGGTGAAGCGTTTCTTTTTTCCCGGGTATCATTTGAAATCATGTCATGGCGGCATGTGCTCAGCACTCACTGGATGACAGGCGACTTTGTTAAGAGAACCACAAAAAAAGGTGATGCTTTTAATATTTCAAATGACTGGCAAGTGATCATAACAGTATGATGCTGAGGAGTTTTAAAAGGTGGCAACAGTGAGAGAGATATTTGTTGCACGGGGAGGGGCAAGGGCTGCAGTTTGGCTACGGAGCTCCAGCTTGGCTTCAGAGTTCTGCAGTGTTGGAACAGTGATCTGTGTTGTGGTAAGGTCTGACTGGCTGAAGAGGTGCCAGTTGGCACAATATGCCCTGATAAGGACATAGGCAAAAGTACCACTCAGCCAGTCAGGACCCAGAAAAATCCAAGCCCATTTTATAAGAAAACATAAAACAGAGCTCCAGTCAAATGGGACATGGAAAAATTCAGGGACTAGAGCTTATTAGGGAGTGGTGAATCAGTTAAAGCAGCTGCAGATGGAGTTTAGAGTGGGCTCTTTTATAGGGATTTCTTAAAGAGAAAGAACTCAGAGAGCCTTGCGAGTGCAGCAGTGAGTTCATTAAGCCATTGTGCTGCCCAAGTAGCAAAGGAGCGCTTTCACAGGCAGGTTTTGCACATAAGAGCTGCTAGAGCCTGCTTAGTCATACTTCTTGTGGTGTATTGGCTTTTGATTGGATGGAATAAGATACTGATGACATTGGGGTAAGGCCCAGCATTGCTTTCTTGGCCAGCAGGACTGACTGCTATTTAAGCCTGACTTGCAAAGGGAGCCAGTTGGAAAGCACATAGACAGTGTAGCTATGTGTGCATCCGTCAGCTCTGGTGACCAGTCAGCATGCTTTACTGAGAACGACCCTAACCCTGTCCAGGTCTTTGGGACTTGCCACTCCATAGACAGGGAGCTCATAATCAAGGAGTGGGAGAACCCGGCTGGAGATGGTCAGGAGCCTGGCCTCGGGGGTAAGATTCAATCTTTGCCGGAGGAGCACTCCAAGTTTTCTATTGGCAAGACTTGTGATATACTTAGTGTACTCAGAAAAAGAGAGGGTATCATCAAGGGTGACACCCAAAGTACTTATAGGATTCAACCTGCTCCAGGGTGGCTCCAAGTGCATTATGAATGACCAGAGGAGGGACTTTGTGCTTTAGGTGTGGTCCGGTAAACAACATAGGATTAGTTTCTTTGTAATTTAAGATGAGCTTGTTTGTTTAAACCACATCTCGAGGGACTCAAAGCTGTTTTGCAGCTTGCTAATGAGAATCCCAAGCATAGAACTACTGTTAAAGATAACAGCATCTTCCTCCTATAGCAGCGTCCTTGGTTGTGAACATGCCTTGGGTAGTTCATTGACAAATAGGCTAAAGAGGAGAGAGCCAAGTATCGACCCTTGTGGGACTATGACTGAGACGTCCTTCACGTTTGAGAGTACACTATCAATCCTAACTCTCTGAGTACATCCTGTGAGATAAAATTGGAACCATGACACAGTTTCAGCAGAGAGGTCCAGGGACTAGAGCTTGTTTAGCAGTAGTGAGTGGTTCACTAGTTCAAATGCTTTGGTGAGGTCTATGCAGGCAGCACCCACTAGATGATCATTATCCAGGGCCTTATGAAGGTAGTTTGTGTATTCAATAAGGGTTGCACCAGTGCTGTGGTGCTTTCTAAAGCATGTTGCTGATTACTTAGCAGGTTATATTTGTTAAGGTATGCTGCAAGTTGATCTGATATGATTCTTTCTAATGTGTTAGATAAAGGAGAAAGAATTGAGATGGGTCTGTAGTTGGACACGCTGGTACAGTCACCACTTTTATGTACAGGTGTTACTGCAGTGGCTTTCCAGATTTGGGCAAACTCAGAGTATTGGGTACTGGGTCATAATCTTGTGGACTAAACCATGCATGAAGAACTGCGCTGACTATAGCGCGTACGGGTTTATAGCGACAGGGGAATATCAGCAATACAAAAGTATCACTACCTCCTGACGGTCTCCATGGACAAGGAAGTGGAGGTAAGCACTGCTGGTCGGGTGCTCAGTAGAGCCACTCCAGTAGTAGAGTGGCTACAGCACCCAACCCTGTGGTGGGTGGGTTAGAAGGATCAGGGTTTGATTCCCTGCTAGGGAATGTTTTTATTTTATAATTTTTGTTGCACCACAGTCAAGTGCGGATAGGGCTTTCCCTCTTGCCCCTGTGTCCACACCCCCTCAGAGTTGGTTATAATAGTGCTGGGGGATGTGGGGGGCTGCAGGTGGTGAAGCCTCCCCCAAAACAAAAAAAGACCTTTTGGGTATGCGGCAATCATGTTATGATCAGCATTATGTGCTGCCTCTGTGTTGCAGCATGCTGTTGTTTGTGCGTGGTTTAGTCTGTGACATTATGACCCCATTCCAGAGTATTGTAGGGAGAAGTTGAAAATCTTGGCCAGGGGAGTTGCCAGTATCTCTTGGCCTATTGCCAGAAGTTTCATATTGATCATATCACTCCCAACTCTTTTTTTTATACTTTCAGTTTTTATTAAGGCACACAGGTAAAGCGTACATCCATTTTGACAGCATATCATACAGATGGAAGCATTGATAGGTTTTGTCTTTCTTACCATAAAATTACAGCACTTAATCTGCATTATAAATTACTACTAACATACATTTCAGTCCTTGGCACTTTTGAAGATATAAGGTTAGTAGCCTCAATAGTTATGTCCAGGCTCCTCCAGTCACAAAAAGATCAACTTTATTCATCCTTTTACACAGGCAGAAACCCAGAACCTCCCCCCACTCCCAGACCGCTTACAATGTTCAGGGTACAAATGTGTCATCTTTCTCTGAAATGTAAAACATCCATGTTCTCCATCTAATATTAAACTGTGAGATTCTACCATTATGCCTTGCTATAAGGTGTTCTAAGGCATATACTGTATGTAATTGATAATCTGATGCCACTGAGCGTGCGTTGGTGCCCTAGGTTGTATCCAAAGATGAGTAATCACCTTTTTGGCTGCAAGACTATATGTAAATATAAGTGAACTCCGCGATATGTGAAAATCCCTAGGTGGTATTGAAAGAAGACCTAGTTCTGGTGTGAAAACAGCCTCTGCTCCCACTAGGGTGTACAAACTGTCCATAATCTGTTGCCAAAAGGGGACCAGTATAGGGAAGGACCAAAAAACATGTAAGTGCGAGGCCATAGTGTCACCACACTGCCTCCAACAATGCCCAAATTGTGTCAGAAGGAATTTGGCTAATCAAGAGGGAGTAGTAAAGTATTGGTTACAAGATTTCCATGAAGCTTCCTGCCAGTAAGGGACCAAGGAGATCTTAACTGAAGGAAGTGTATATTTGACCAAAATTTCATATGGGATAGAAGTGGAAAGTTTGCGGTTCCATGAATCCAGAATCCCCTGCATTGAGTCACCCATGTACTGTCTGAAGCCTTTATACAGGTAACCTGTTAAGTGTTGCCAAAGTGTACCTTTTAAGGAAGATATACAAATATTTAGTAGTAATAGTAGGGGCTCTGGTAAATGGCTTCTCTGTGGGCCCTTATGCAAAAGAAAAGTTTGCGCTTACAAATACCGAAAGTATTCTCTATTTGTCAGCTGATGTGTGGCTTGGAGTTGAACAAATGGGATAACACTTCGTGCATCAAGAAATTGATAGATGTAAGAGATAGGCCACTGAGGTGCCATCTCTGAAAGATAAGGTCTATTACAGCAAGTAGAAAACAGGGGTTAGTTCTGAAAAGGAACGTAGTCTATACCATGTGCGCAGAACATGTGCTGCGCTCAGATAAAAATCAGCTAGTTGTGAGAGTGAGGTTTAAGGAGCAAAAACAATCTGTCCCACTTCATGTAAGTCATTCAATATGCATTCCGTCTGTTTCCAAAGTGTCTTGTATGCTGTGTTTAACCAATATAGGACAATACTTGTTGAAAATGCTAGGGAATAATGTTGGCAGTTAGGAGATTTACTCTGCCCTTTACTAGGGCAGCTGGAGAAGTGACCATCTTAATCAAGGATGGCTTCCTGCCCATACAAATCTAGACAGAATTTTGTTCCATGATGTAAAGAAATATGGTACAGGAGGGATGGGTATGGTCTGAAACAAATAAAGGAGTCTGGGTAGTATGTTCCTTCTTACTAACTCTATTCTACAGTAAAAGGATAAATGTAATTGTGACCACCTGTGGAGGTCCCTGTCAGTAACATGTATGAATGGTTCATAAATTAAACAAACACAAATTTTGTAGAAACTGCCGGAGATGAATACCTAAATATTTTACTTTTGTGCTTCTCCATCGCAAAGGGAGATAGGATTTCAGGGATGGAGAGGGAGAATAATTAAGAGTGAGAACCTCAGCTTTTGAGGTATTAATGACATAACTTGAGACTTTGGCAAAGTTCTGCAGTATCTTCCATATCACTGGAGTGGATTTTACGGGCTCCAGAAGAGTTAACAGTACATTGTCTGCATAGAGGGACAACTTGTAAGTCTCTCCTCCAAGGGGGATCCCTTCTACCTCCTAGGACCTCCTTATCAGTGTTGCCCATGGCAGTATCCAGTGAGGATAGCGACTTGAATATGAGCAACCATCAAAACGGTGACTCATAATCAGTGCTATCTTCATGGGCTACCCTGCAAGGGTAGCAACCCTATGTGAAGGCGAGCGTAGGGGAGGGTGACTGAAAGGGGAATATATAGCATGGGGAAAGGGGAGGGATAGGGATGAGGGTTTGTGAGGGGGTAGTGTGCCTGCTGCAATCAAGCTAGCCATGTGGTGCGGTGGTGAGGGTGGCTAGCTCCAGCACAGCAGGTACTGGGATAGGGGCTGGGGATCGATGGAAAAATTTTGCCACTGGCTACTTCTGCATTTTTTTTTGTTTGCAGGAATCCGGAGTGTCACCCCCTCCACAACATGCACCCCCCTGGAGTTGATAATCCTTTAGCAGGGGGGTGCGGGGGGTGAATCCCCCCATGAGGGGGGTCACAGGGGGGCACAGCCCCCCCACATAAACACTTTTATTCCTTGCCAGATGCCTGCTTGTAGGCATGTGTATATCGTCGATTTGCTTTTTGGTGATATACACTCACCATAATAGTGATCACTGTTTTCCAATTGCTATTATGACACAGAACTGACAGTGGCTCTATATAAAGAGCAAATAAGAGGGGTGAGAGGTGGCAGCCTTCCCCTGTTCCCCATTCAAGGGTGGGGGGGGAGATATGGCCATTCACATGGATATACGCTGATGAGGAGGCATAGATGTTGCTATGGCAGCTGACAAACCCCTCCAGGAAGCCGAAGGAAGACAACACCAGCCAGAGAAATCTCCAGGAGATTCTATCAAAAGCCTTGTCTGCATCAAGCCTGATAATCATGGCTGGGATTGATCTCCATGTGATATGATCCATTGAATTAATGGTCCTACTGGTATTATCTAAGGTTTGTCGGCTTCTAATAAAACCTGATTGATCAGGGTGAATCACTGAGGGCAAAAAAACCTCCATTCGGTGTGCCCAAATGTACATTAAAGATTTATAATCACAATTTAAAATAGAAATTGGCCTATAGAACATCGGGCGCTTAAGATCCTTACCCGGTTCCGGAATGGTAGTAAGTACAGCATATGCCCACGAAGCAGGTATATTACTCCCAACTCTTGTTTTCTGTAATATTCTTTTTACATGTTTGATAGTTTCTTAGGGGTTGACATACTTAAAGTAGAACTTTGGGAGGTTCTGCCTGTGCAGCGCAGTATCTTCAACATAACTGTTAACATGGCCCATGTCAACTGGGAGAAACAAGCTTAAGTCTATGAAAGCTGTGTTGAGGGTGATTGCAATGTCAGAGGGGGTGGTGGGGATTATACCATTAGTGATAAGCACTGAGGAAGAAGACTTATCATTATTGCTCAGTAGGCCCATTATGTTCTCCCAAAATTTTTTCCCATTGCTCCAGTACCGTGGTCCCAATAGAAAGCTGCCTTGGTCTGCCTTACCTCTTTGGTACACCTGTTACAGGCCTCTCTGTATTTTTGCATATCAACTAGCAAGCCAATGGCCTTTGCTCTCAGCCAGAGATTATCTCTGGTAAGCATAAGGTTGAGCAGAGATGGGGTGATCCAGCCTGCTGAGGATACTTTGACCGTATGCTTTCTAAGTGGGGCATATTTAAGCTTTGTCTGAAACAGAGCTATTTAAACCTAGTACAATGTGATTGCTTTAGATGATGGCTGTACTGTTTTCTTATTGTATTGTACTGTTTTTAATATGTGTATGTAAATTGTATTGATGTGACATCTTGACTGTTATATGTTACCTGGTCGTGCTTGAAAAAGGGCCTTGGCTCATGGTACTTACCTGGTAAATAAAAGTTAAATAAAATAAATATATATTGCAGGCTTCAGAGAAATGGGTAACGAAGAAATCAAGTGCCATGTTTATGTCTGGCATGTCTTCTAGGTAACTCCAATCAGTTGATGCAAGGTGTGCCTTAAAGGCACGTATCAGATCCTTGTGTCACACCCTACTAGAGATGGTTTTGGTGGAAGATTTATTGTATTGAGCTGACCAAACACAGTGGGCAGGAGAGTGGTCACTAATGGCATCAGGGAGTACGTGGACCTCAATTTCTCAGGGTGTGTGGACAGGACCCAATCAATCAGTGTTCTAGAGCCAGTTTTATAGTTCACACAAGTGTGACCCTTAACCACTTGGGCTAGAAAGAGGCTAGAAACCAGATCTTTTTGAGCCACACTGGTACTAGCTGCCTAGTTGATGTCAAAGTCACCAGTAACAACAGTCTTGCCAGAGGTACAAGTTTGAGCGACATATCTTGCAAAGGTTTCCAATCCATCCAACCCAAAGTATCAATATTTAGTCATTCTTAAAGGGAACATAAACAGGCTCTGTATTTCTTTATTAAGAAAAACAATCCTTTATACCCATACATGTTTTGTACAGTGCTCTGAACTTGAAAATGTACAAAACAGTGTTTTTACCTAAAAAAATGACTTTACCCCCTTGGCAGCACTGCAGTTCACAGTCAGTTTACCTGTAATGAGCTGAGCCGATCACATGATCAGATGACATCAGATTAGCCACGAGAGAATGAGACTGCTCCACATTCGACCAGTGAGTCAGTGAATACTGAGGGGCATATATGGCAGATTAAAACAAAAAGCTTTTATACATTTTATGAGTGTCATACTTTACAGCATTGAAAACATTGAATAGTTTGACAGCTGAGGTTGTGGAAACACAGACTTTTGGATACATTGTAACACAAGTTAGATAAATACATGGATGCCAATCACAATGGTAGAACCTTCTGAAAGGCAGGGATACATTCCTGATAGACCTCGCCATCTTCTTATATCGCTCAAACCAAAATATTAACCTAAAATTAGAGGATCATGACTTTATGGCAATGTTAAAAGAGGAAATCCAAGAGAAAAATATCCTGTTTTTGTTTAAATATATTTTATTCAGTTAAAAAAATATGCTAAACATTTGAAAACCCCTAAGCATAAGATGAATACATAAAGATATTTCACAGTACAGCTTAATCTGGTTCACTCTCACTTGGCATGCATCTGTGTGGGGGTAACTGTGAGGGAGGAGGGGCAGCTGCAAAGTGGGGTGCTAGCTGCACACTCGAGCAGACTTGATAGACCATGTGGCCTGTATCTGCTGGCAAGTAGTAAGTAATTAACTAAGTAGGAGAATGAACACTGCATTTTTTTGGTACCACATGACCTAAAATATCTAACAGTTTAACACTGCAAACCAAAAATTAATCATAAACTATTAGCCATTTGCAGCAATTTCATGGACTATTTTCTAATAAAAGTTTCTGGAAATGTTCCAGGTAATGAACCCAGTACCACTACACCACCTAGTCTGTAGCATTACAAAGTCCAAGCTGTAAAATTGGTAAGAAACAGATTGGAGGATCCGTCTCTGATAAACAGTTAGTAACAGTCGTCTGAGGCCCCAAAATACACCCTTTTCTAAAGTAACATCATCACATGCTGCTATAAAATGCAATGCATTTAAGCAGATAGGCTATCTTTAGCATGTTTAAACTCTCTGATCATAAACAGTTTGAGATCCCAACACTAATATTTATATCATTAACACCTTTCTAAAGTGTTTATACCTTATGTAAAATTCAATGTAATAGTTAATAACTGTAACCCCTCCTAAATTACCTGAATTTGGGTTGAACTGTCAGTTTTAACTACACAAACTATTAAATACAGCATCCTTTGTCATTTATAATTTCTCATATGGAATGAATCTGAATTAGTATCGTGATACTCCTAGCCCCTCACATAGATTAAAGGCTTTGTATGTGTGGACTCATTGCCTTGCACATGTAGCATCACACAGACCGGAGAGTAAGTGCCATCATTACTGTCTTCTGTTCCCCTTGATGGCAAGGGATGTTCTCGCCACTGTTGAGATCTAAGAGGCTTAATTAATTTAAAATTGATCTGTGTCTGTGGAGAGCCACACATACTGTACACATGGCACTATATTGTAAAATATGCTGATCAAAACCTAGCTGGGAGCCGATCACTTACTTGTGATAAGATGAACTGCATTTCAAAACATATATACATTTATATGGCATACAGGTAACAGCAGTTCACTGTTTAAGTGACTACAGCTCATATAATGCCTATGAGTGCAGAGTCCGTATTACGCTATCAGTTCCTAGTAGCCAAACCTGTTTATCCAGCATCTTGTGAAGCAAAGTCCATTTTAATGCTTTCAAGATTTTTTTGCCAGCATCCACCAGATCATTAAAAATAGACACACTGCCAAAGTAGGTCACTCTTAGTTTAGCTGGTAACTGCTGGGTATGGGCTATTCAAAGGGAGTGAAATGCAGCCAGAACCCCATCAAATGCATTGCGGCATTGCCATGTAGAATAACTGAGGTTTGGAAAAACCTACAGCATGGAACCATCATTCCATGTTAAATGTCTTCTTTAGTATGCTGCTAGCAGGACTGAATCTGTGATGTGCTGTCCATGCAGTACAATTGGCAGGGTCCTGGACTGTATTATTTCGGGTACTTTGCATTTGGGGGTGATTCAGTATACTTTGTAGTTATAAAGGGTTTGTCCTTCTAAACTACTGTATACCTGCATAACTAGTATGTCTGTTTTGCTACTGTGGCAACACAGTTTAGATCAGATAATAAATCTAATACTGTCAAAACTACAAAAACAACATGGTGCTTCTGCATCACCATAGTAAATCTGATCTAATAACAGTAGTCTCGTAAAGTTCATTTGAAAGCTACTATGCCAATCATTTAGTGTGCACTTAGTTGGGGAGATATGAGGACAGGCACAAAATTAAAGATGGAATATATGTAGAGACTGTTTGATCTCATGCCCTTTTTAGCATACAGTTTGTCTGATTTGATTCCTGGTACTGATGTTTTTGTCTAACCTGTCAGTGACATCTTAAAAAACAATCCAACAAATAGAGGCATTATTAAGATATTTGACAGAAAATAATAATTAGAAACACAGTAACCTGTATAATATATATAGATATATATATATATATATATATATAGATATATATACTGTGTGTGAGGTTTTCTTCTTTCCCATGTCAGTCTAACGCATTTCTAAAACCTTGAACTTGTATAAGCATGCGGAGGTTGCAGAACTGCATAATTTTGTAGCCAGTCATTTAATGATATCTGCATTTATTTTCTCTTTACATAAAAATGGAACTTGTTTCTGGAATGAGAGCAGCACCTCCGGCCTACCCTGTGTGCTGCACTGAAGGTCCTGATTGGCAGGTTCAAGATATGCTTGCTCGTGTGTTGCGTATCTGGGGAAAAGGCTATTTTCAGTCAAGACAGGCAGCTTAAAAAAGTTGACAATACATTAGAAAAAGCCTTTTAAGTACAGAAAAAATAAACTTAGATATAATTAAATGATTGGTTACAAGATTACACAGTTCTGCAACTGGGGCATACTTATACAAATTCTCAGTTTTAGATATGTATTAGATTGATGTGGGGGAAAACAAACTCAAACACAGTCTATATATCCAACATAGGGGCGGTCTTTGTGGACCTCTCCAAGGCCTTTGACCTTGTGGATCATAGACTTCTACTCCATAAACTCCTCCACATAGGCCTGGATACCCATACCCTTAAATGGGAGGAAAGCTACCTGTCAGGTCGCACCCAAAGAGTCAGGTGGCAAGATAAACTTTCCAAACCACTATCCCTAAAAGAGGGCGTCCCACAAGGGTCAATACTAGGGCCTTTAATGTTCTCACTATTTATTAATGAAATGCACAACCACTGTGGGAACAGCAAGATAATCCAATATGTGGATGATGCTGTTATTTATAAAGCCTCTGACAACCTGAACGACCTTGGACCATCCCTCCAACACGATATCCGTGTTATGGAGGAATGGCTAACTATGAACAAATGGTCCTGAATACCAATAAGACTAAGGCCATGTTGTTTGGCCCAAAAACCCTCGGACTAGATAGATCACAATCACTCCAAATTATGTCCCTGGAGGGCAACAAACTGGAAGTAGTCTCCTTAACAAAGTACCTTGGCCTTACCCATGACCAAGGTCTCACTTTCAAGCAACACGTAGACCAAGTTACCAAAGTAATCTACACCAAACTCGGATTACTGTATCGGCCTAAGGAACAGCTGACCCCCGAAGCTAGGACTGCAATAGCAACTAGTGTCTTACTCCCCACACTAACGTATGCTGCCCTGGTCCTGCAGGGAGTCTCTAAACTGGAATACGGTAGACTACAGACTCTATACCATAAGGTAGTCCACTTTGCCTCCTCATCCCACTCAAGGAGCCACCACTGTGAGGCTCTAGCGAGGCTCAACTGGCCATCCTTTGAAGCTCGGCTCAAGTACCCTGTACTCTGTCTGGCGAAAAAACTAATCAGCCCAATGCTCCCACCCAAGCCTCGATGGACTCCTCACAGAAAAATGAAGTGTGCGGAACCTCAGGTCCTCTGATCAGAAGCTACTAGAGGTCCCTAAGGTCAGGACCAAGGCAGGTTGTAAATCCTTCACACATGCTGCCCCCTCCCTTGGAACAATCTTCCTTTGGAGTGCGGGAAACCCCATCGGTACCGAGCTTCCGCACTAGACTCAAGGCCTACCTGCTGTCAATGAGTAACTGCCTATGTTATGGTACCCAACTCTAAAATAATGATCTGCATCAGCGTTCTCTACCATACTTAAGCTCTACCCACTGCACAGTCTGCACTTACCCCATTTCATGCTCATGAAAAATATCCTATGTATCTTGGAGGAATGTTTCCTAGCTCTCTGAACTCTCTGTACTGTCTCATCAATTGCCGTCGCTGTAGCAAGAAGCAAATGCACAAAAGGATAAGCAGCTAGAAACTTATGACATTTTTGACCCATAAATATGAAAGCTATACCTCATGGATTGAAAGCTGTTGCTTATTGTAAACCTCAGCCTGTATATTGCTGGACATTGCTGTAAATTTCTCCATTGTCCTTTATGTCATGTACTGTCGCTTCCCGGGTCGCCCCTGAAAAAGGGACCTCCGGGGCCCAGTGGGCCTACCTGGTCACCAAAATTCAATAAATAAATAAATATATTGCACAGGTTATTGTGTTTTCAATTGTCTTTTTTTTTTACTTCCAAATATTGTAATAAAGCCTCTATTTGTTGGATTTTTTTTAAGATGCTACTGATGGGCTTGTCAGTACCAGGAATCGAACCACATAAACTATATGCAAAAGAGGGCATGAGATCAAACAGTCCCTAGATACATTCCATTTTTTTATTTTTTTGCTACTAGGAATGCATGTCATCATACCTCCCTGTTTATTGCAACTAAGTGCACACTGACGAGCAGCATAGTGGTTTTAATATGAAGTTTACAAGGCTACTGTCATTCGATCAGGTTTACTACGGTGATGCAGAAGCACCATTTTTATGTTGTCTTGCGCAAGCAGTACAAGTAACATTTTGTGACAGCTCGCTGGAGTAGCAGGTTGTGGAAGTGTGGCTATGTTGTGGCCTATGGTGCCACTGCTTTCTTGGACTGGTCAGTGTGGCACCAATGAATGAGCATGCTGTGTATGACAGCACTTCAGAAGCATGCCACCAACTTGAAAGAAATCCACCGCGCAGTGAGAGACAGGTTCGTCATTATAGCGGCAGATCTCACATGCCTTCATTATGTGCCCCTGGTGAAACATTTCAATAAACATGGCAGTGAGTCCCACCATTCACCTATCACAGTCCCAACAAAGCTGTTGTTGGGGGTGCCCAATCCCCCAGTTGGCATGCCCCCTTCACAGTTCATTTGCCGATGGGGGAGCTCAATCTCGTTGGCATAATGTCCCCCTTGTTTTGTCTGACGAGGGGGGTGCCCAATCCTCCTCAGCATCATGCCCCCCAAACACAGACACACTTTCTTTGCCAACAGGGTGCACCATACCCATCGACTTCATGCCCCCCTCCCCAAAAAACACAGGTGGCACTCTGGGAGCTCACCCCAGTGTGTTGAAAACAAACATGTAAATAAAAAAACCTTCCCTTGACATCCCTTTTTTTTTGTTCCCTGTAAAACAGAAAACAGACCCTCATGGTCACGACACCCCCTCCTCCATCCTGCAACCCCCCCCTCAGTGCAGCCCACTTCCCTGCACCCCCCCTCACCCCATACTTACCTCTGGAGCCTGGCGCAATGATCTTCAGTGGAGCGGGAGATGTCTGAACTCTTCAAAAGCTGACCGCGAACTAAAGAAAATCACTGTAAGCTGTATAATGGCATCAATGGGGGGGTTTCAACTTAGGTGCATAGCTCAGCCATTTTTGTGACTTTTGGCTCCAAATTTTCAACATGGAGTTCTTGGGACACCACCTCATGAACTCAGTCACTGTCATTTCATTATTTGGTCCCAAAAGGCGATTTTGTGATCACTGCACAGAATCACCTTTCAGGACTGAGTAACAAAATGACAGTGTCACTGTTCATGAGGTGGGCCCCCAAAAAGCCTATGTTGCAAATTTGGTGGAAAAATCCCAAAAAATGACTGTGTTACAAGCGTGTGTTGTGCGGTTTCCACGCATGCTCGTAACTTCAAGAATTTTTAATATTTTCACTCCAGATTTTCAACATTGCCATTTTTTCACACCTTCTTAGAAAAAGTACAGCTGTCATTTTTCATATCCTGCCCTAAATGTGTTACACAGATACATAGATACATAGACAGTGTCGGCAGATAAGGGCCTATGGCCCACCCAGTCTGCCCATTTGAGCTTGTAAGTTCAGTTTGCTTTCCTAGAAGTCTGTTGCACCTTACCCCTGACCTCCAGAATTCCTTTATGTCTATCCCATGCATTCTTAAACCCCATGATTGTTTCAGCCCCACCACTTCCTCTGGCAGGGTGTTCCACCTATCCACCACCCGTTCTGTGAAGAAATTCTTTCTCATGTTTCCTCTGAATCGTCCTCCTCCAACTTCATCCCATGCCCTCTAGTCCTGGAACATCTTTTTCGCTTAAAAATAGTGTTTTCCTGCACCTGTTCCTCCTGTAAGATACTTGTATGTCTCTATCATATCCCTCTCCCTCCTCTCCTCCAGGAGATACATGTTCAGTTCCTTCAACCTGTCTTCATAGGACTTGTGATGCAACCCATGCACCATCTTTGTTGCCCTCCTCTGAACCTTCTCTACCCTGTCTATGTCCTTATGTAGGTATGGTCTCCAGAACTGTACACCTCCAAGGTAGGGCCTCACTAGTGTCTTGTAAGCGAATTATGACCTCCTTTTCCTGCTGGTGATGCCCCTGCCTATACATCCCAGCATCCTATTGCTTTACCTGCTGCCTTGTCACACTGTTTCCCTACCTTGAGGTCATCAGAGATGATAACCCCAAGATCCCTTTCCTGCTTGGTGCATGCTATATCCTCACCCCCCAACTGATATATTGTGCCAGGGTTTTTGTGCCCCATATGCATTATCTTGCACTTCTTTGCATTGAATTTCAACTGCCAAACACCTGACCATTCTTCAAGTTTCTGCAGGTCCCTTCTCATTCTGTCTACACCCTCTGGTGTGTCTACTTTGTTACAGAGCTTTGTGTCATCAGCGAACAGTGAAATTCTGCCTTCCAGGTCCTGCACCATGTCACTGATGAAGATATTGAATAGGACCGGTCCCAGCACTGATCCCTGTGGTACCCCACTGGTCACTTTTCCCTCTGTGGAGTGACAGCCATTTACCACCACCCTCTGTGTCCTGCCACCCAGCCAGTTACCTACCCACCACACTACTGTCCTGCCCACACCCATATTCCCCAGTTTGTGTAATAGTCTTCTATGTGGCACAGTGTCAAAGGCCTTGCTGAAGTCCAGTGTCCAGTGAAGTGTTTTCGCACATCTGCCGCACAATGGCACGCTCACTGTGGGAAATCAATGTTCAGGACAGATTAAGAAAATCACAGTGACACTGTTCATGAGTGGAGGTCCCAAAATGCCTATGTTGAAAATTTGGTGAAAAAATTCCCAAAAATGACTGTGTTACAAGCATGTATTGTGCAGTTTCCACGCACGCTCGTAACTTTGAGAATTTTTAATATTTTCACTCCAGAGTTTCAATATTGCCATTTTTTTCACACCTCCTTATGAACAGTACAGCTGTCATTTTTCACATCCTGCCCTAAATGTGTTTTCGCACATCTGGAGCACAATGGCATGGTTGCTGTGGGAAATCAATGTTCGGGACAGATTAAGAAAATCACAGTGACACTGTTCATGAGTAGAGGTCCCAAAATGCCTATGTTGAAAATCTGGTGAAATAATTCCACAAAATGATGTGTTACAAGCATGCATTGTGAAGTTTCCGTGCACGCTCGTAACTGCGAGAATTTTTACTATTTTCACTCCAGATTTTCAACGTTGCCATTTCTTCATACCTCATTATGAATAGTACAGCTGCCATTTTTCACAACCTGCCCAAAATCTGGTTTTGCACATTTGGCACAGGATGTCATGGTCACTGTGGGAAATCAATGTTCAGGACAGATTAACAAAATCACAGTGCCACTGTTCATGAGCAGAGGTCCCAAATGCTTTCATGAGGTGGGGTCACAAAAAGCCCATGTTGAAAATTTGGAATGCAAATATCAACAAACACCTGGGGCATTAGGGTTTCTAACCATAACGTCCTACCCTGTACAGACTGACAGGCCTCAGGGGTGTAACCTTGTATTGTCAGCTGTAATGCTCATGCTATTCCACCCCCACCCTGCAGTCAGTGACAGGCATCGAGGTGTGCCTTGGACTCTTTGTCCCCAAAGAGCACCCCATTCTTCTATATTGCACCCATCTCAACATATTTCCTTATGGAATGGGGTGAGCATAAGGCCCGATGACCCCAAGGCACAACGCGACACTTGTCAGTGTCTGCAGGGTAGGGTGAGGTGAAATGGCATGAGCATTATCGCCGATGACCCAAAGGCACACATCAATACCTATCAGTCTCTGCAGGGTGGAGTGGGGTTGGCGTCAGTTCAATACTTCACTGCCATTCCTATTGTGCATCTCTCTAACTCCTGCACTACCAATGCCAGCAAGACAACAGTCAGCATTGACAAATGCTTGT
Source organism: Neoceratodus forsteri (assembly GCA_016271365.2). Taxonomy (NCBI): domain Eukaryota; kingdom Metazoa; phylum Chordata; order Ceratodontiformes; family Ceratodontidae; genus Neoceratodus; species Neoceratodus forsteri. The sequence continues at coordinate 1,392,799,547 of CM028129.1, read as the reverse complement.
TTTTATAGTATTAAATAAAATAACTGATTTAAAATGAGCCATCACAGTAGCAAGACCTATGACTTACACACGTGTACAGTAGTTTAGAAGGACAAACACATCCCCCCCAAAATACTTTGAATGCCCAACAAATGATTGGAAGACAGCTTTATGTATGAACAGCTGTTTTTGACAGTAGCCATTCTGACATGATATTAATTTTAACAGTTTTGTTTACAAAAAGTCATTCAAGCACTCCATACTGACTGTCACAATGAGGTCCAATTTGCTATCAGGCAGAACAAAAAAACACAAGACTAGACACATTGCTCATTATTAAAATAATCCATTTATTACACTGCTGTAGAAAACTACTGGGAAAGTTAAGATTTACAATATGATATTTGCCATTGCTCGTTAAGGCATGCCAAGTCTCTCGCTTTATAGAAGAGGCTCCCTCATTTCTAATTCCACAAGTATAAGAAATAAGTAATATAGCAACATAGAGCTCCTCTGTTATTAACTTCACTGAATTTTTGCCTGTTGCAGACCAGAAAGACAAAAATACACACCGAGTTTTCTTTTACAACACATTTTATTAACAAACTATTTACAGGAATGCAGTGGAACACAACATAATGCTTCAAGATGATACAGCTTGCTAAAGTGACATCATCAGTTTTTGTTCTCTTGTGTGAACACAGGCACTGATATTCAAACATGCATACAGCTCACTTCCTGGAATTGCAGCTTTAGATAAGGAGATACGCCCAACTGCGCATGTCGGGACGTTCATGCTGAAACCTGCTGCACGGTGAAGAACATGGCCTCTCTGAGGAAGAGATGCTGATAAAAGAAAAAGAATGTAATGGGGTTTTCTAGAGAAACTCTACTGTTCTTTCTGCTCACCTCATCTCTCTTCTCCTTCTAGGGATTAGTTCTCTCTGTAAGTTAATTTGGTGACAAATGGTTTACAAAAACAGCATTGTAAATGCTCGGTTATTGCATCTCCAGGCTCTCTGTAATTTACAATGGTGGGGTATGTCAAAACGGTATCACCATGTAGCAGAGATTTTGAGAGTGTTATGTGACTGAGAGAGAACCATTTCATCATCTTCCAGTGGAGAGAATTTAGAATTTGAAGAGCCTTGTATGAGAACTTTACCTAACCAGCAGCGGTGTCCAGGGAAAGACTCTTTAATTACAGCTGCTAAAGGGACACATAACCTCCTGTCTTGGTAAGTCCAGGACGGGGTTTATTTCATTATAAAATTGCTTTGGATAATACTGCTACATTTTTGGATGATAATAAAACATATACCCTTATGTCCAGTATAAAAGCAAAGAAAAAGGGAGACAATCTAAATTAAAGAACTCTGCAGAAAACAAAGCGAAAAGTCTCCATTGGCTGAGGTCTTCGCCTCTCCGACCTGTTTTTATGATATTTTTGACAAGGGGGAAGGAAAACTCAGCATTTATGGCTACATCGAAACCCAGAAGACCTTAGAACAGGGATGGGGGGCTACAGAGCTTGATAAAGGGAGGAGAAGAATGTTAATATGCCAGACGAAACACCTAGTGAGAGTGAAGAAAGTATAAAGGAAACTTTGTTAAAATAAATGAAGCAAGGGTTTCCTCAGTTAATTCAGCTGTTTCCTCATTATCAAATAAATTATCAGAAGCTGTGGAGAAATTTGAGGGACTGGCTTTACGAATTACAGAATGTGAGGACCTTTTGGGGAAAATGGAAGATATTATACCTGGACTTAGCATGAATTTGGAAAAAGGTAGCAAAGAGTTGGAATTGCTGAAAGCTAAATTAGAATATCTGGAAACTAGATCTTGGTGGGCAAATTTAAAGATTGGGGGCCTGCCAGAGGGGTCAGAAGGCCCAGACCCATTATCTTATTGTGAAGAGCTCTTGACTACAGCTATGGGGCTTCAATATCCCTTGCAAAAAAATCAAATTGGATAGGGCCCATAAAGATTTTGGTTTAGGGAACGATCAAGTTAGACCTAGATTTCTGTATGTTAAAACTAAACTTTAAAATACCAGGATAGGGAGAAAATCCTTTTGAAAGCAAGGACAGACAAGGGCTTATTTTATAGGGGTATGAAATTGCAGATTTATCCAGATATTCCTCCAACGGTCTTACAAAACAGAAAAAGTTTTGATAACATTAGGGATAGACTTAGGAAAGAATGTTGTTGTACCCTGTTAAACTTAGGATGAATTTGGATGGCAGAGTGGTGTTCTTTTTCTCCCGGAAGAGGTGGAAGAGGCTTTAGCTTCTAGAGCAAAGAACTCTAATAATACCCCAGAACATGAATCCCAGAATCAAACATCCTAAAATAAGGAAGGGTATAGGTTAAGTTTGGATGGCTTGTTGAGAGGAGATTTGGGGGGGGGGAGAGACAGGGAGAAAAGTTTTAGGCAATGGCAAAACAAATATGTTGTATAGATAGATCTCTTGGAGAGGCTGAAAGGAAGTTCTTCAATTTGTCTTTTTCTGATGCTCAGTGAGGTTTTAGTGTCCTCAATGGGAGGGGGGGTAAGGGATGTCCATTCGATTTTAGGACACCCAAAAAGGAAGGGGGTAAGGGTTTGGTTTCAAGATATATTTCTTTCTTTTTGATTTGCTAATTTAGTTTTTTTGAAAAAAGTACATAATAAAAAAAAGAAAAGAAAACAAGGAAAAACAGAGCATGGGTGCAAATAGTTTAATAATTTTTTGTGTATACCTTTTGGATTGATATTTTTGCCTATCCTTTGGAGCCACTAACAAAATGAAGAAAAATATTTGTTAATATTTTTTTTTCTCTCTTTCTGTTACAATAAAAACTATAAAATATTAATATAAATGGGAGTTAATAATAAAGGTTATGGGTCCTTCCAGGGCACTAACAATACTATTAGGGGAGGAACAAATGAAGATACCAGAGTACAAACAAGAAGAGGTTTAACACTTTTTTTCATATGACGGATTTTAATGTGCTGTCATGGAATTTGAATGGGGCAAGGGACAGAGCCAAAATTAGAAAGATAATTAAAACAGCCAATAAGAGGGGTATAGATTGTTTATTACTTCAAGAAACACACTTCACAAGTGCAGACCCAAAGTTTTTTGGAAATAAGTTTAAAGCTACAGGCTATTTTACAACTTATTCTGCCTCGGCTAGAGGGGTGGCTATATATATGAAAAAGCATCTGGATTATAAACTTCGTAAATCAAAGGTGGTTCAAAAGGGCAGATTTGTAATACTAGAAATTATTTTTTGGGGAATGAAATATACTTTGGCTTCTATAGATGCCCCAGATATCGAAGATCCAGTTTTTTTTCAGATCTTATGTTAGAAATAGTTCAAACAGATTCATCAGTTATTATTTGTGGGGATTTTAACTTAACCCTACATTATTTGGATAGAGTTCCTCCTGCAATAGATAGAAAGAAAAGGGCTCTGGCTCTGTTAAAACAAATTATGACAGATCAATACCTTCAGGATCCATTTGGGTCTCTTTTTCCAACATTAAAAAGCTTTCACATTTTTCAAAAGTTCATTATATTTTCTCTAGGTTGGATTTTTTCTAATCTCTCAGTCCTTGATTAAAGATGTTGCACATATAACATATGAGCCTATTAGGGTATCAGATCACGCACCAGTTTGGTTAAAACTCAGGATCTCTTCGATACACCCCTTACCTATGTATACATGGTTTATGGATAATTCTTTGTGGCATTTTCCAGGATTTATAGAAAAAATAAAACAGGAAATAGAATGGTATTGGGAAATTAATACATTTCAAGAACAAAATCTTTTGATGGGTTGGGATTCAATGAAAGCTTATATAAGGGGTTGGATTGCAGCACAGGTAGGGGTAAGGAAAAATCTTGAGCATTACAGGTAGGGAGGTTTGAACAAGAATTACTCTTAGCTCAAGACAAGCATGCACTTAGTAGATCAGAACAAACAGAAACTAAAATGATGATAGTTAGGGATAAATTGGAAAAATTATTACAGGAACAGGTAGATATTGAAACATATCAGGTAAGCGCTAAATATTATTATGCAGGGGATCTTCCGGGTAAACTTTTAGCTTACCAACTCAAAAATGATGCAAAAAAGAACTTGATTCTAGAAATAAGGGATGAAAACAAGTCTTAATAACAACAGAACAAGGAATTAATGTGACTTTTACACGGTTCTATAAAAAATTATATACCCCGAGCAGCATACAGATAACACTCTAATTAGAGAATATTTAGGAGCATTAGAATTACCACAATGGTCTTAACAGGAGATGGATGGGTTAAATAAAGATCTAATGGAAGAAGAAATCATAGCAACAATTAGAAATTCCCCAAATGGTAAGAGCCCAGGTCCTGATGGCTTCCTTTTGAATATTATAAATATTTGATGGACGTATTGGCTTCAAAACTCAGGGAGGTTTTTTCTTACATAATTACGAATAAAAAACTACCGCCATCTTTTGATCAGGCAGATATTGTATTAATTCAAAAAAAGGGGAAGGCTGCAGATCAGTGTGGCTTTTATCACCCTATATCCTTGTTAAATAGAGATTATAAAATTTACACAAAGATTTTGTCAAAAAGATTGGCAGAGACTATGGGTAAATTTATACACTCAGATCAGGATTATGGAAAATCAGAGGTTATATCATCGTATTAGAAGGGCAGTTAATCTGATCCAGGTATGTGCAGGAACAGACACTGCATTACTCTCGTTAGATGCAGAGAAAGCATTTGACAGAGTGCAGTGGCCGTTCCTGTTTGAAACCTTGAGATGTTATGGGATGGAGGGAAACTTCCTGGACCAGGTAAGGTTAATTTATAAAAATCCACAAGCAAGAGTTAAGACAAATAGAATTTATTCATAATTTTTTCAATTATTTAGAGGGATTAAGCAGGGGTGACCACTTTCCCCATTATTATTATTTGGAGCCATTGGCCATTAATATTAGGTCTTTGGAGTCTTCGCTGGGCATATTAGTAGGAGAGGTATTTAATAGTAAAATGCATTATGCAGATGATATTCTGCTTGCAATGAAAAATCCCAGTAATCAATTATCTGTTATTATGAGGATATTGCAGGAATTTGGGGTGGTTTCTGGATACCGGGTGAACTGGGATAAAACGGAAGCTTTGTATCTTGGAACTCCCCTACACATAAATAACTCTCAGTTTTCAACAATAAATAAAGAAAATATAAAATATTTAGGAGTACACCTAACTCAGAATATGAATAAAATAATACAGTTGAAATATGATCCATTAATAGATGCTCTTAAAAAAGATCTTGATAAATGGCAATATCTCCATTAGCATTAAAAGGTAGAGTGAGCATTCTCAAGATGAATGTTCTACCTAGATTGTTATTTTTGTTCCAGACTATTCCAGTAATTCTGAAAGAAACTTTTTTTTAAATTAGATAGAATAATCAGGGGGGGTTCTTTGGCAAGGAAAACACTCTAGCATAGCACTTCAAAAATTATATTTGCATCAAACAAAGGGGTTAAATTATCCAAATTTCCATTTGTATTATGTAGCAGCCCAATTGGAGATAGTCTATTATTAGTTTCATAAATTAGACAACCCTTTAGTGGCTGGATTGGCAGCAGAACAGAAAGCTCTTGGGGGTTTAGAGTTAGTAAATATTTTTACTGCTTTTTTCCAGAATGATGAAATATTGGAGACATCTAAGTCAGTTAAATATGCCTGGTCTATGGCTCTAAAATATATGAATATTCAAAATAGATTATCTAAATTAATCCCAATGTTTAATAATAAACTATTTTTGCCCTCAGGAAATGACATTACTTATCAATTATGGTACTTTGGGAATGGACCATGAACTATCGGGAACTTTATATCTTTAAATACAATTAAAACATTTAGCCAGTTAAAAATGGAATTTGATCTATTGGATAGGCATATATGGCACTATCTGCAAGTTAAGAGTTACATTTAAAAAAAAATCTAAATTCCTTTAAGGTAGAGGGAATATTATTGGAGGATTTTTTTCAGGGATTTGGATTTGAATAAACATTTATTGTCCAAGATCTATGCCATTTTGAGTGGGGAGCTAATATCTCCTGACCCCTCCCTTACAGTTGCATGGGAAAGGGAATTGTCAGTCCCTATTCTTGATCATGATTAGACCCAGGTTAGCAACTTGGAGGTTTTGTGCATAAAGAACAAAAAGCTTTTTCAAATTCACTTCAATACATACCACAGGACTTATTTGACCCCTAGTAGGTTACACAAAATGGCAAATAATGTATCTCCATTTTGTCAAAGATGTACCAAGATTAAAGGTACTTTAATTCATATGATGTGAGACTGTGATTAGATAAAACTCTACTGGGAGAAGATAAGAATAATTATAGGAATAGTAATGGGATACGATACTCCCTTTGACCCAGGAATTATTATATTTGGCTACCAGATACATCAGAGGGATAATAGGAAGTATCAGAAGATTTTTCTGAACACAGCTTTAACTGTGGCAAAGAAAGTATTGTTGCAACATTGGAAGAACCCAGAGACTCCGGATTACAAGGATTGGGCTGCTCAGATGTTAGATAGTAGCAAGGTCGATAAAACATTGTATTTTTTGGAGGATAAAAAAGAAAGGTATAACTTAATTTGGATACCTTTTATAAATTGTTTGAAAAATAGGGAGTAATAGGGGAAATTAACTCAATTTGGCACAGAAAGTTGGCTATAATGAAGAGAAAGACTTCAGGAGTGGATACGATGATTGAATTACCTACACTCTGACCCACCCAAAAAAAAAAGGAATTGCAGCTTTAAAAAAAAAAATAACTCTGTCATTTTAACACTTTGCTTTTCAGCCTTGTTGTGAAACGATACATCGGGGACCAGGGCAGCTTCACAGTAAGTATTTATTGCAAAAAATGCTTGTTTATATTCCCTTTAAATATGTTTTAAAATAATGGCCACCTTTATCACAACCAGACCAATGTATTTCGTAGTTTGTCTGCTTCTTCATGGTGGTGGTCCTGAACAAACAAAATAATTTATTTATTTAGTTTTTGTTGACCAGGTAGGTGCACTAAACAGCAAAACTGCCTATTTTCAGGCATGACCTGGGAGGTTACAATACATATGGGTGGGAAAACAACAGTGAGATACAAGGGAAAAATAGGTTACATCAAGTTCTATAAAACTAAAAACCATAATATTCAGGTACTGTAATAACAGACAGAGGCCAGGAGTAAGGTACCAGGCAACAGTAAAACAGTACAGAGGCAGAGGCAACAGTTTATAAGCCCCAGAGACAAACCAAATTGCATACAGTAGTGTAAAAAATAGGGGAATAAGTGCTTGGGCAATGAATAGAATTTGGCAGATGAATTGGGATGACAGGATAGGGACCAGAGCCAAAGAAAACTGCTAGGAGGGACAGGCAGGTGAGTGGGTGCACTCACCACAGGAACAGGGTGCAGAGCTGGTGAGAAACCTATGGAGTTCCTGCTTAAAGCTATGAAGTGTTTGGGTGTTCCTTAGTGTCAGTGGGAGGGTATTCCACCCTGTCAGAGCACTGACAGTAAAGGCGTTATCACCCATAAGTGTGCTACACTTGGGTTGGGCAAAGAGGGACTTATCAGCAGACCACAGGGTGTAGGCGGAGTAAGCAGGTGTCAGAAGATAGGCCAGTTTATCCAGTGTGTGGGTGGCGTGGCTGTTTTTGATGAAACAGGTAGTAGTGTATTGCCGGTAAGCTGCATGGGCAAGCCAGCTCAGCCCAGAGTAGAGGGAGCAGTGGTGAGAGAGCTTGGGACAGAGCAAAGTGGCAAATATTGTTGTAGCAGACATCCTACTTGCAGATTAGTCCTTTTGTGGATTTCAGAAAGGCAATCAAACCGTAGGCCAGTTTAGGTCAGAGGACCCCTGCACGATGGCCAGCCTTGCAGCAAATGTGAGGCTGTGCCTGACTTTGTACACCAGACCTAGTTGAATGTTGACTGCTTTGATGGAAGTGGTTAGATGCAGTTCAAAGTCCAGGGCCGGAACAAAGGTGAGACCAAGGTACTTAAAAGAGGACACAGTGTTGAGAGGGGTGTCACCGGTTGTGCTGATGCATAAGGGCTAGCGACAGGCCCGGAGTTTGGATCCCAAGCCAAAGAGCATGGCGACAGTTTTGTTGGTATTTAGGACCAGCTTGTTTTGCTTCAACCATAGTTGGAAGATGTTAAAGTTAGGGCTGAGATTACTGTTGATGAATAAAATATAAAAATAAGTAGTTCTCTATATGGTTCCACAGTCATCTCAAACTCATATAGTTCATGTTCTATAACATTATCTTAACTTAAAATAAAGAGAGTAAAAAGACAGGCAGATTCTTCTGTCATACTGCTTAGCTACTATTCCTTATCAGTCTTTGTAGTCTAAGTTCTTCAGTATGAGCCTGTTATAAAGAGTATATCCAAGAATTTATCATAAATAGCCTTTAAAAAAAAGACTTTTGCACTAAAAGAATTTTTTTTCTTTTTGTACTAAAACTTATATCTTGTGAACTATCTCTATAACAAATTATAGAATCATAGAAACACAGACAAATGCCTGGTCTGACCATCTATTGAGCCAGTACGAGTGTGGGGGATGCTTGCCAATTGTGTTCTTGCAATGTTTTTTTTTTTATTTTTCATACAGCTCAGTCAGTACACTCCTTAACACAGAAATTGCAATAGTTTTGACCTCCTCACTCTGAAACAGAATAACAAATTCTTTACTTCAGTGTTGGTTTCATCACCAGCATTTGTGGTAACTTTGGGTAGGTGACAAAGGAACCCTTAAACAATGGGAAAGCAAATTGCACCATGCCTAATGACATGACAATGGCTTCTGCTACATAACATGTACAATAATGGATGGGGAAGTGTGCTTAATGAGAAATTAATGGTTGCCTGAGGTGTGGGATGCTACATAAACCCTGAGGGTGAAGCCCTAGGGGTTTATTAAGGCATCCCACACCGAGGGCAACTATTAATTTTGAATTTAACACTATTCCCCATCCGTTTTTAAATATAATTGCTGGTCAGCAATTTTTTGTTTTACACTTTTCATTTATTTTGCGTTTGTGAACTTACCACAGTTGTCTTCCCGTTGCCACTTCCTGTTCTGTGTGGCCACCAAACGGCAGGATCATCCAGATAGCGAGTCGCCAAATGGCAGGATCATCCAGATAGTGAGTGAGACTCAGACATGCTGCCATTTCTAAATGGTAGCATCAACAAGATACATTCCTTTATTTTTCAAAAAAGCGATGAGAACGCTTGCTCTGGCAGCTCCTCGCTAAGCGAGTGAGGAGCCCCCAAGTTTTTCAAACTGAAAGCCTGCCCTGGACCACACACAGAGCTAATCAGGGACCGGGTTTTTGTGACTGACTCAGCGTGTGTTCCCCGCTATAACTCGCGAGTTATAACGGGAAATTTTAACTTGGTCAGGCAATGTAAAAAATTGCTGACCAGTTATTATATATAATATAATGTTTATTTCTTTATCTGTAGTTTTCTTTCACAGGATTATGCCTCTTGTGATACAGCATAATACAATCAAGGGGACCACAGAGGATGGTAGAAGGTACAGTACATATATGTAACAGGTAAACAATTTAATGTACAAAATAAGCTTACACAAAATAAGTTAGAAGTTATTAAATAGCAAGGAAGTACATGGACATAAAAATCATACCATGAACATGTAATTACAAATACTGCAGTACATTTGTTTTCATTTCATTAATTGATTTAATGGTTTCTATAAGCCTTCTAAGTTCTGTTCATTTGTTATATTTGCAAAATATTTATGTATTTTTATTTTCTTAATTATTTGAAACTACTCTAATTGGGATAACCCAATGAGATGCAGCATCTCATTTTCATGAAGGTCCCAGCAAGGACAACGGCAGTCAACAGGTTGGGGCTGGCAGTATGGCCTAGAGGTTAAAGTAATGAGCTGTGAATGAGCTTGGTACATCCAGCAGACAGACCTGGGTTTGATTCCCACAACCTCCACTTGCATACTGTGTGACTCTGAGCAAGTCACTTAACCTCCCCAGTGCTCCTAGGTCACCCCTAAGAACAGGCACCTGTGTCTAGTGGGCATTACCTGGTTAACAAAGAATAAAAAATATATATAAAAATAAACAGGTTAACACAGTCCAGCTGGAATAGTTACCCACAGGCTAAAATATACACAGAAAAAAACAAACAAGGTCTAAACAAAGTCCATCCATCAAAACAAGCTAATGAAGTGGGGTCACTCACAGCAAACCAAGCATGTACGTTGTTATGTAACTGACATGATGCAAGAGCAATTCTTGATTTCAGACACAGCTGTGTCATGCTAAATGCACCAACTTGTTTCGGTGCTATTGTTAACTAGTTTCATGGATTTGCAACAGTTTCTCTGCTCAACAGCAGCGTACATCATTTCTATGACTCATGTAGAACCAAAAATGTCACAAACTGTGGCAATTGGCCAAAAGTTAGACTACATTTTCTTTACTTTCTAGCACAACTAATGGAAATGGTCTGCAATTGTGTCACAAAAGCAGAGGAGGGCTTAGAAAATCGTGCCCAATACCTTTATTAAGCTAATGCACTGTGCACATATTAGAGCGATGCAGAATTTTGTTTCACATGTGAAATTCTTGTGAAATTTCCATATCTTGCTTTTCTGGAATTTCTGGACTGTTTCAAACATTTTGCAAAATTGCACATTACACAAAGTTCTGATGTCACAGAGAAAATAATCCAAGTCACAGTCACTTTTTCTCACTCATGGCAAAAATAAAATGTTTGCCACCAACCCCTGTTTACATGTTATGAAACAATTCTCATGCCATGCAAATCTCTCAAGTTGCAGCATAAAAACTTTGCATAGTACTGGCTTTGGGAAATGTGGAATTTCCCCAAATATTTCCACATTTAATGAAATTTCAAAAATGTCTTGCAGCTCAAGTAAATATACAAGCATTTGGTACCACTGATGTCTGGGGGCTAATTCCCTGAAAATATTAATTAAAGGAAACACACATGCTCAGAAAAATTAGATTAAGTTCTTGTATAACCCCCAAAGGAAAGAGCTGCTGTTATGTTGTACGTAGGTAGTGTATACTAGGCTAGAGCAATGAACTGTGAACCTGTAGACACAATCTAATGCCCAGCACTGCCAAGTACTCACTTGGTAGCCGTGATCAAGTTGCTTGACCCCCTGGCACCTCATTCCACCCAGCTGTAAACCAGAAATAGGACCCCAATAAAATAATAGTGCTTCCTGGGTAGTAGTTGGCTGATTTGGTTGTTAAACATTACATAAAATCAAATATTGTAACCTGAGAATGCCTTTTTCATTTTTAAGCTTGCTTTTCATGCATTCGTTTTTAAAATTATGATTTGATCCTTTTAGTGTGGTCTGCATTGCAACAGTTAAAGGTTAACACATTAGCTAGTGCACTGGAACTTACTTGCAAGTACAGTCATTAAAATGGGAAGGATATTGCTGAAGTAATATTTTCCTATCTTGTTGTGAACGCAGGCAATGTTCATTACAGTAGTTTCCAGTTCTTTTCCTTGCTTTGTTTTTATTGTAGAGGATCTTGTTTATCTTGTCATTTCCTGCAGTGTGCTTTCTGCTCCCTCTGTGTTATGTAAGTTGATGCATCTGTCCTTACTCCATTGTAGTTACTCTTCACTATGGATTGGAATCATTACAAACTGCAAAGATTTAATTGGTTAGCTTTGTGACTAGCATATTTTAAATTAAAATCCAAATATATCTAAACCCTGAGCACTGGTGCTTATTGTCGGTGGATGTTTTATGATCAATAATAATTTGCATTTGTATAGTGTGGTGTCTACTGGTTTAAAGGGACACTCAACCGTATCTTCATCCTATTATTTCTAGTTAAAAAATACATATTATGAGTGCTTACTTTCTCTAAAATTCATTGATGTCACTGGCTATTTCATAGGCTTCCTTTCTTAGTAGAAATGAAATGCATGCTAATAGTGTAATTATATACAACCTGGCTTTGTTTCAAGCAGCAGTACAATGAAATTGGCAAAACAAAAAATGACCCTACCTTTTTTTAACTACTGTATAAAAGATTCTAGGCATCTTCCAGTTTAATTTGGTGGTACAATTTTCAAATTCCACCAAAATCTAAGTATTTATAAAAGTTTTAATTGAATTTTTTTCTCAAGAAAAAAGATGGCTGCCACATTTTGCAAAGATATAGCATGGTAGACCTGGCAAGGGTTAGGATAAAAAAATAACTAAAAACATTTCATGGTGCATAGTATAGGAGGTACCTAGACAAGTACATTTGACAGCTATGCTAATATTTTTTTTCTTAATTGTAGCTGAAACTAGCTTTTTTTGGAAAAACATTTTTCATTGCACTGCTGCTTCCAAATGCTTAATCTACTTGTGCTGCATACTTCCTGAACATTTTGAACACCCCAAAACAGTGCAGCCACTTATGATGCAATAGTCTCCTCTCCTTTCACTGTACCATGCATGGCTAGACTGTGTTGCGGTAGTTCCCAAGTCCAGGAAAGATGTAGTAGGAGTTGGTCAAGGAGTGTAAACAAACATGTTTTGGTGTGGTAACACCTGTATTGTTTTCAGTCTGTTTTTCACTTTTTCAAAGAAAAAGGGAATCGGAATCAAACTATCAGCTACAACAGCAGTCTGTAGTGAATGTGAACAGTCATACAATGTGTTTTTTAAACTAGAGACATTTTGCTGCCTAAGGGGGTTACAATGTCTCTTTAAATGTAGTCTACATTCTCTAACACATGACAATATAATGGTCATAAATCAAAGAACAAAAGGTCAAGGTGCTGTGTCAGCGTGTGGCATGAAAACAAAACAAAATAGTATTATTAAATGCATGCTGAAAATAGCAAATAAAGTTTGAAATGATGTTTTGACCATAGGTATTCTTCTTACTTAATAATTAAAATCTGTGCCATTAAAAAATTTGAGATGAAAGAAAGAAAGAAAGAAAGAAAGAAAGAAAGAAAGAAAGAAAGAAAGAAAGAAAGAAAGAAAGAAAGGCATTTTTATAGCACCATTTCCAAAGGTTCAGAGCACTTAAACAACATAACATTCAGAAAAAAAAACATTTTAAATATACAGAGAAAAGGGAGGAAGGAAGGAAGGAAGGAAGGAATAGTTTCAATCCAGATCTACAACTACATCACTGCAGATTATAAGATGCAAAAACTTGGTATTGCTTAGAAATTAATTGTTACACAGAAGGTACCTGTCTTTGGCTCTGATCACTTTCATGAGGTGCCTGTTTTCACATGGTGACTAACTGTATTGTCATGGGATGACCTCAAGCTGATTGAAGCTGATTTTGGTTTAGAACAGTCAAAAATATGGTTGGTGACATTGCCTTGCAATACACAAAAGAACTCCTGGATGGGGTAATCTGCAATAACCCTCTAACAATAGCCAATGCATTCAATAGGCACTTCTCTTATTTCTCTTCCCTCACTTCTCTGTTCACTAGAGTTGCTCTGCAGTTCCCATTTGCATCTCCCTTTTATCCTCCCCACCCAACAACCCTTCTTCTATGTGCTAACAGTCTTAGTAATGGAAAGAGCCATGCTCCTGCATGGAATCTCCTTGTTTACCAGTGCTGGTTCTGACAACTTGGAACCCAAGTTTATTCACCTTGGTGCTCTTCTCCTTGCCCACTCCATAGCCCACATTTTCAACCTCTCCCTACTTACTGGGGTTGTTCCAGATGTGTGGAAGGTGGCTAGGTTAGTCCTACCTTTCAAACAGGAGGCTCTAAAACTATGGGTAATTACCACTCCATTGCAATACTATTAGTGATCAATATGGTCCTTGAGAAGATTGCTGCCTTCCAGTCACTGAATACCTTTACTCCTAAGATGCACTAGCCTCAGAGCAGCGTGGCTTCCGAAAGGGGTATAGTACTTCCACTGCTCTTATTGCTGTTACCTCTGCCATCAGAACTGCTATGGACTGTAGTGAACATTTGGGAGCAATGTCTGTGGACCTCTTGAAAGCTTTTGACATGGTGGACCTTAAAGAGCCCCTGACACCATTACAAAAACTTCAGAAAAGTGAGATTTAGACACAATTCAGTATATATTTCATATATTTTGTATAATTGTTTTCATTTTGTCCTTATTATTATTACTGTATGAAAAAGGATTACTGTCTCTTAGGCTTAATCTGCTGTTTCTGCTTGTCTACACTTGACTTCACAGTCCCCTGTTTATGGCATCATAATTATCTCCCTAGCAACAGACTGTGATGTCATAAACAGAACTGTGATGTCAGGTATAGGCAAGCAGCCAGAACAGATAGGACAGCATTCCAGTTTACATGCAAATGGACTTAGTAATAAAGGAGGGGGTGAATTGCATAAAACATATTAAATACAAGCTGAATTCTGTCTAAATATTAGTTTTTCAAAGTTGTCATAACGTCATCAGGGGCTATTTAGGTCCCTTTGTCTCAAGCTTCACTCCTCTGGATTGTCCATCCATGCTGTTGCCTGTTTCTCTAATTACCATAGGCAACAGCTAGTTAAATTCAATAGGACAATGCAAAGCTTACACCCATCAAGCTGAGGCTCCCTCAGGGCTCCTTATTCATAAACGAGACCCCTAGGGAGCCGACTCTCTGCAGCTCCTCTTTGTATGCAAATGATCTTGTGTTGCTAACCAGTGCAAACAATGAGAACTGTTAACACACAGCTAAACAATGATTTATATTGTATCCAGTCTTGGATCTCTGCAAACAGGTTGGTCCTCAATGTGAAGAAGATGCAGGCAATGCTCTTTGGTTCACATGGTAAGAACAAGTCCTGCCCCGAACCTTTGGTATTCACCAGTACTGAGGGTTCCTCTGTTACCACTTTGCTCTCCTTCAAGTACTTTGGAGTGACACTGGACCTTCAGCTAGTCCTCTCCTTATATATCTCAAAAAATGTGTAGAGCTGCAAACTGCAAACTGGGTCTGGCCAATAGGGCTAAACATATCCTTACCCCAAAGGCTGATTTTGCCCTTGTTAGGAGTGTGCTCTTCCCTGGCTTTAATATTAGGTTTGCTCTGTTGGCTCCATCTCACACACCACTGTGAACTCTATAGTAACTCTATAGCAAACTGGGCTGATTATCCCTGCAGACAGTTGCTTTTCTTCCCTGGGTTGTTATGTTGACAAAACTAAGATCTACCCCACCTATCCTGACAGGCCAGTTAAAAATGCCTAACAAAAGCTATCAGCTTAGGTTCATTGACCACTCCCTGTTGGTGATTCCTAAGACCCAGACCACGTCAAGTGACCAGGCCTTGGCAGCTCAGGCACCAATATTCTGGAACTCCTTCCATCTCTGGCTTCAAGCAGCACCTCTGGAATTTCTTGAAGGCCAACTCAGCCTGATCATGCACTTAACTGTATAGTATATATAATTTGGACTAGAGTCCTTGTCATTTTTCTCCTGCAGTGCTTAGCCCTCTCCAGAGTGGCTTACTATTCATGCTCGCAAGGGGTTAGTTATCTTGTAAACCTTGGTCTGAACTGTTTTGAAACTGTACCTAATTAAGTATACGCCCAGTCTATGCTCCTATAAAACACTTCCACTCTCCCATTACCTACCACTGACACTTACTATTGCTAAAATGTTCCTATCTACAATAGTACCCTTGCTGCTCTGTCTTATTCCTGTGTCACTCCTAAAAATGGCGCCCCCATCGCCACTGCCTGCACGCAACATAGATGTCCGAGACATCCCATCAAGCACACTGTGCTCTGACTTTTACTCTGTTGGATTACCCACTGTGACCCCCATTTGTGTGTGTACCTGATCATGCCTACTGGAGTACCACAGTCTCCTACTTTTCCTATCCCCTATCAGCAACAAAGTTCCTGATAATACTGCCAAATGGCAGCGACTAAAACAAAACAAACTCCTAGCTAGATACATACTTAGGATTATTCTGCTTTTATTACTTCTCTCAGGAAATATCCACCCCGACCCAGGTCCCCAAGCAAGACCCTCTCACTCACGTAGCTCCCTGAACTCACTCACATTAGCATCAATCAATATCAGGAGCCTCCTGCCCAAACTTGACCAGCTCCAAGTCTGGGTTTCCATCTATAAACAGGATATCTTGGAACTCAGTGAAACCTGGCTATCACCTAAGGTGCCAGAGAACTCTGTTGCTATCCCTGGGTACACCATCTTCAGACTTGACTGCATAGGGAAGCGAGGAGGTGGTTGTGCCATTTATGTATCAGAAACTCTCATGAGCCACGCCCTTCCACTAGCACCTCTAACCAGCTTATCCCAAATGCTTGCAGTGAAAATCACCCTTGGTCACCAAAGAAAATCCTTTACAATCATATTCATCTATATTCCACCACAGGATCAGGCCTCTGGTGTTAAAATGATTACTGACTACTTCGAAAAACTCGCGCACCGCACTAAGATAATAATGATGGGGGATTTCAACATTAACTGGATTGTTCCAGAAGCTGACCCACTCAAAGATGCTCTGACATCAATTGACATCTCCCAGATGGTTACCTGTCCTACACGAATTAACTACAGAACTGGCTGCAGCTCCTTACTGGACTGACTTTTCACCACTCACCCCAGTAGAATTTTTAATGTGCGTGTCCTGTCTGACGAATTAAGTGATCACTCCCCAGTACTCTGCCAGTGGTCCAATAAAGTGCTCAGACCTAAAACCAAGTTTACCTACCACCGTATACTAAAAAAAGGGAAACTCACAAAATTTTTAAGTGCACTTTCAGGGATTGATTGGTCCCCCCTTAACTATATGACCTGTATTGATACTGCACTAAACTTCTTTACCAGTTATTTCAACTCAGTTTGCGACCCATTTGCCCCTTAGGAAAATAAAACATAAGGGCATAACTACTACTTGGATCACCCCTGCACTATTAACTATGATGAAAAATAGGGACAATCTGTGGCATGCAGCAATGGGATCTGGATGCCACACCAATATGCAGAAATACAAAGCTGCGAGAAACCAATGCACCCAAGCAGTACGGAGAACTAAGCAGGTGTACTATAAAGGCACACTAACAGACAGCTAGGGTAATAGCAAACAATTTTGGGAAAACATAAAGAACCTTACAGGAAAACCAAACAAATCCCCACCCACAATGATAGAGGTCAATGGCTCACTCACCCAAGATCGTAAGTTATTTGCTGACTCCTATAATACTACATTTACTGATCTCAGTGGAATACTCCCTCCTGATTGTCTAGATAGCCCCCCCCGACCACTAGTGACATAAAAACTACCACTCCTCCCCAGTCCCCCCTTCTACTTCAGAAAGATTCTCCTGTATGAAGCTCGCAGATACCTAGGGAAGGTGCTTGGTAAAGCCAGAACAAGTAGTGACACCCTTGACTTAAAACTTCTCTGACTTACACTGGAAACTGTCCTACACCCACTCACCAATCTCATAAACCTCTCACTCACCCTCAAGCAGTTTCCCCAGGCTTAAATCTGCCACTGTTATGACTGTGCATAAAAGTGGAGACCGTACCCAGCTCTCCAATTTCCAACCCATATAAATTCTCCTCCCACTATCCAAAGCTTTGGGGTGAATAGTAGCTGACCAACTGACCGAGCACCTATATAAGTACAACATCCAGTGTAAACAACAGCATGACTTCAGGAAGGGACATAGTACATCCACTGCCCTGCTTGACTTTACAGCTCACATTCATAAGGCCCTCGACGCCAGCCAACTACTTGGTGCAGTGTTTGTGGATTTAACTAAGGCATTTGACACTGTTAATTACCAGCTACTCCTACATTCACTCTTAGGGCTATCCGCTCATGTCATCAGATAGTTTGAAAGTTACCTGATGGGTAGGGTCCAACAGGTTAAAATTGGAGGTACTCTCTCTGACTGCCTTCCAGTTCACTCAGGGGTCCTGCAAGGATCCATCCTTGGTCCGTTGCTTTTTAGCCTCTTTTTAAATGATCTCTTTGCAGCATGTGATGCCAGTTTGATCCTCTATGCGGATGATGCTGTTCTTTTCTCTAATCATCATAGCCCTACCCAACTATCCTCTGACCTACAATCCAGCTTTAACGCAGTTGAAAGATGGTTCAATCAACACAAACTGTTGATGAACTACAAAAAGACAAAGACCATGCTGCTTGCCAACACCCACAGCAAACACAAAATGGCTGACCTACACATCCTAAACAACCAACGCCTCCAACTTGGTCAAATCCAAGAGTTTAAATACCTTGGTATTACTCTGGACAGCCCGCTCTCCTACACTACCCATGTGAAGGCAATCTCTGGAGCAATTAACTCCAGAATAGGCACCCTCTATCGACATCAAAATTGTTTTACTCAAGAGGCAATGCATGTTGCGGTAAACAGCTCAGCCATATCGTTAATCGACAATGGTCTAAACAACTATGGCGCGGCCACTGACATCACATTGAGTAGAGTCAGGACAGCCCTGAATAAGTGCTGTCGCCTTGTGATTGGTGCTGGTAAAAGAACCCACACTTGTGAGCTGTACAAGCAGTCAAGATAGCTGCTCCTCCAAGGCAGGATAGCATACCAAACATGCCTTCTGGCGAAGAAAATCACTCTCGGCCTAACTCCTCCTTGCACGCGTGGCCTCCTATCACCAACAACAGCCACACGTTCCACCCGCAATTCTGACAAATTCACCTTCCAGATCCCTTTCTGTCGCACAACCCAAGTCCAGCATGCCTTTTTCACTAGGGCACCCACCCTAATGAACTGACTACCTACGGAGATCCTGTCCAAGTCTAGGCTTGGCCTTTACAAACGCAATCTTCAACACCACCTTAGGAGTCTCAGTTGCATAGAAACATAGAAACATAGAAGCTGACGGCAGATAAGGACCGCAAGGCCCATCCAGTCTGCCCATTTCTTTTTCTACCTTATAAATGTGCCATCGGCCTTTGCTCTATCAGTGGCCTATCTATTCATATTCATTTGTATTGCTCCCTTATGCCTATCCCATTCCTGTTTGAAGCCCTGCACTGTATTCATAGCCACAACTTCTTGAGGTAGAGCATTCCATGCATCCACCACCCTTTCTGTGAAAAAAATTTCCTCACATTCCCCATAATCGGCCCCCTCTAATCTCATGCTCTGTCCTCTTGTCCTGCTATTTTTCTTATATTTAAACATATTAGACTCTTTCACCTTGTTAATGCCCTTGAGGTGTTTGAATGCCTCGATCATATCCCTCTCTCCTCCTTTGTTCAAGGGTATACATATTGAGCTCTGTTAATCTGTCCTCATATGTCTTCTGATGCAGTCCCTGCACCATTTTGGTTGCCCTTCTCTGGACTGCCTCAATTTGGTTAATGTCCTTGTGAAGGTGTGGCCTCCAATACTGCACACGGTACTCCAGATGGGGCCTAACCAGTGTCTTGAAAAGAGGGATTATTACCTCCCTCTTACGACTGTGATACCCCTACTAATACACCCTAACACCCCCCCCTCCAGCCTTACCTACTGCTTTAGAGGTCTGCATGGATGATTTCAGGTCATCAGTGATGATGATGCCTAAGTCTCATTCTTCCTTTGTGACTGCTAGCAACTCCCCTCCCAGCCTACAGGTGGCTTAAGGGTTTCTCTTCCCTATGTGCATGATCTTGTACGTCTTTGCATTAAATCCCAGTTGCCACTCTTCTGACCATTTTGCTAGTTTATCCAGATCTCTTCTCATTCTGCCCACCCCATCTGGATCATCTACTCTGTTGCAGATCTTGGTGTCATCTGCAAACAGACAAGCCTTACCCTCTAGTCCATCTGCAAGGTCACTAATGAAGATGTTGAAGAGGACTTGCCCCAGGACTGATCCCTGAGGTACCCCACTTGTGACTTGCATCTCTTCTGACTGTATACCAATTACCACCACTCTCTGTTTTCTGCCCATCAACCAATTTGCCACCCAGTTGACCAACTTCTGACCCACCCCGAGCCTACCCAGCTTATTTATCAATCTTCTATGTGGAACAGTGTCAAAAGCTTTGCTGAAGTCAAGGTAGGCAACATCAACTGCTCCCCTTGGTCCACCACTCTGGTTACCCAGTCAAAGAAATCTATGAGATTAGTTTGACAGGACCTTCTTTGTAAACCCATGCTGTCTTGGATCCTGTGCCCCTATGGATTCCAGGTGTTGCACTATCCTTTCCTTAGGAGTGCCTCCATAATCTTGCCTACTACTGAGGTAAGACTGACTGGTCTGTAGTTCCCTGCCTCCTCCCTGCTACCACTTTTGTGGAGCGGGATCACATGAGCCCTTCTCCAGTCTTCTGGGACCTCTCCTGTGCTCAGAGACTCAATAAACAGTTCTGATAATGGCTCTGCTAGTTCCACCCTTAGCTCCTTAAGTACCCTGGGATGTATGCCATCAGGTCCCATTGCCTTATCCACCCTGAGCTTAGCAAGCTCTTGTAGGACCCTTTCTTTTGTGAAGGGAGTAGTGCTCACCTCCCTCCCCCCTGTGTCCATGGTGCTAAGCTGTGGGCCCTGCCCACCTTCTCTTCAGTAAATACTGAGCAAAGTATCTATTTAGGATAGATGCTTTACAGGCCCTCCTCCACATGCTCCCTTTCTCCATTAAGCTTAGCAACCCCTCTGGACTTCTCATTTCACTAATGTATCTATAGAAAGTCTTGTCACCTTCTTTTACTGTTTGTGCTAGTGTTTCCTCAGTTTGGGACTGTACCTGCCTTACTGCCTTCCCTGCTTCCCTTAGGGCAGTTTGGTATGCCTCCTATTTTCATCCCGCTGTGTTCCCTTATATTTCCTGAAGGCCAGCCTTTTGGCTTTGACCTTTTCTGCTACTGTATTTGAGAACCAAAGTGGTTTCCTTCTTCTTTTGCACTTCCTTTTCTGTCTAACATAATGGGATGTTGCTTCAAGTATTGAATCCTTAATGCTTGCCCACTTTGCCTGTACCCCCTCACCTGTGTTTCTTTTTACCAGGGCTAGTTTAACTCTGTTGGCCATCTTACCAAAGTCAGCTCATCTGAACTCCCATATTTTTGCCTTGGAATGGGATGATTTAGATGTAGTAGCCAAATTGAACCATACCATGTGATGGTCACTGGCCCCCAGGTGACCTTCTACCTGGAGATCTGTGATCTCTTCCCTGTTAGTCAGTACTATATCTAGGATAGCCCTGTCTCTTGTGGGTTGTTGTACCAGTTGTTTGAGGCCCTCCTCCTGCAGGGAATCCTCTATGTGTCTAGTTCTGGCAGATGTTCCTGCTGGTATTGACCAATCTGTATCCGGCATGTTGAAGTCTCCCATTATCAGAACCTCCCCTTTAGCTGTCATGTTTTGTATATCTTTTAACAGTAATGTGTCTATGTCCTTCCCCTGGTCTGGGGGCCTGTAGACAACCCCAATTCTTATGGCTGTCCCATTTCCTGTTTCCAGGGTGACCCACAGTTCTTCTGGCTCCTTATGTGTGTTCTGAATTTCTGTAGCTTTGATATTTTCATTGACATACAGGGTCACTCCTAGCCCACTTTTTGCACCTTGGTCTCTTCTGAACAATACATAGCCAGGTACTGAAGTCTCTCAAGTGTGAATACTGGTAAACCACGTCTCATTAATTGCTACTATGTCCAGTTTAGCCTCTGGCATTATTGCCTGCAGGTCTGGGATCTTATTTCCCAGGCTGTGAGCATTTGTGTACATGATTTTCCATTGGTCAGATTTCGGTGTGTTAGTTGTTGGGTGAGGTTTGGCATTACCCCTGTGCATCGTATGGGGAGACAAACCTTTTTTCTTACCTAGTGATGCAAATGAACTGCAAACATGCTGAATCCCTGTTAGACCACTAGCTGAGGGGGGAGGGGTGTTCTTCCCATTCGACGTATGGGGTGCTGCACCCCCTCCCCATTTGCTAGTTTAAATATTCTGCAAAGACTTCAAACTTCTGCCCCAATGGCTGACTCCCTCCTTAGTCAGATGCAGTCCATCAAATTTAAAGAACTTTCTCTCCCAGAACTGTTGCCAGTTCCCTACAAATCTGTGTCCTTTTTCCTGGCACCAGCCCTTGAGCCACGTGTTTAGCTCCCCATCTCCCCTTCTCTGACCTTCTATCCATCTGCTCCCCTCTCCTAGACTGGCAGGATCTCAGAGAAGGTGATGCCAGATGAAATGGATGATAATTTGTCACCCAGCCTGGTCAGGTGTTCCTTGGTCTCCACAACTGACCGGCTGGCGATCATTAGTTCCTATGTGTACTAGGACATCAATGTTTTCTCCTGCTTTGTGAACAATTTTAGCAATGCGGTCAGTGTCTCTCCATGCTGATGTACCTGGGAGACATCAGACCATTACCCTGGCTGGAGATGGTATCAACTCCCTGAATCATGGAGTCTCCTATGATCTGAAGTTTTTTGATTTCCTTTTGCTTTTTTGTTTTGGTTCCTGATTTGGGTGAGTTTTGTTGTGCTAGCTCCTGTGCGAGTGTCCTGCTCTGCAGTGTCTTCTGCCTCTTTGATTTCAGAGATAGAGGCAGATACCTGTTTGTAGTGTTTATATGGTTTTGGAGGTAATATGTTGGAGAGCAGAGAGTGATGGGGCACCCGATTTGCCCCTCCTAACCACCTGCCAACCTCCTGGACCAACTACCCTCTGCGGTCGAGGTTTTTCTGTTGGATGCTGGGGAAATGACGTGTGGTTCTTATAATGTATTTCCTCCTGAATATGAAATTTGAGGTGTGCAATCTCTGCCCATTCTTCCCGGACCTGAGTCCTAAGATCTCCAATGGCCCAGCATGTAGGACAGTGTCCTGAATCCTGTAAGACTGTCCTTTGGAAAATTGTTCCACAGTACCTGCAGTTAATGATATCCATTCCAGATAAGTTGCTGGGTTTATAACCTAGTCAGAGTAATTAGAAGGAAGAAAATGCAAGTAATGGTTTGTTTTGTTTTTGTTTAACTTGTTATAACAAGTTGAATTACTAGTGTCCCTGTAAATGAGCTCACCTTATGGATGCTCCACTGATCCGCCCCTTCCTGCTCTGCCACAGGAAATGTTACAATTGTGGTACTCTATAAAAGGAGTGTAGTGTGGGGTGGTTGGGGATGGGGGTGGGTGGCTGGGCCCTTTCCCCTGCTGAAAAAGAAGAACCACGGACGAAAGAACAAGGAGGTAAGAGCAGAAACAATCAGTCAACAACAAATGTAGTAACCCTGAAAGCTTATCCTAATGTTAGATAAAACTGTAAAACCTGTAAAGCACCACCTGTAATAATTTTCAGAGAAGATATATGCTGTAAGAAACACTTTGCTGCAGAGAAAAATAAAGCAATGAAATGTTAGCAACAAACAGTAGCAATCCCTGTGCGTAAGAAATAAAAACAACACCACACTGTAAATCTGCTTAGCCAAAAGAAGTCTTAAACCTTTTCCCTTGCTCTGGTAAGGTTCTCTACTCTGCCTTTCAAGCAGTCTTAGAAGGAAAGAGCTCAGGTGAAGCTAGGTGCATTGGCCAGCAAACCAAGTATTCTACCTCCAAGATGTCAACTAACCTGACCTTTTAACCCTTCTTTCTGTTGGAAATTACTGAGTTTGCCAGCTCCACCCCCCACATACACACCTAACCCTTTGGAAGAGCTGTGGGAGGAAAGCAATTAGCTCCTTCAACGTGAGAAGGAGACTGAAACACCTCTGAGACAACAAACCTTTTCAACAACAAAAAAAACAAGAATAAAATAAAACAGTGTCAAACAGTAATTTTGCTTAGCCCAATGATAAAAAAGTCACAAAAATGTAAGCTCCACCTGTAATAATTTCAGAGAAGATATACCCTGTAAGAAACACTTTGCTACAGAGAAAAATAAAGCAGTAACAGAAGATATACCTTGCAAAAGACTATTTGAATCAGAAGATTACAGCAGTAATCTGTTAGCACACACCTGTAGGCACACCTGTAATAATGCAGAAGAAGGTATACCAGCAACAACAATTTGAATCAGAGAAAAATAAAGCAATGAAATGTTAGCAACAAACAGTAGCAATCCCTGTGAGTAAAAAATAAATACAACACCACACAGTAAATCTGCTTAGCCAAAAGAAGTCTTAATCCTTTTCCCTTGCTCTGGTAAGGTTCTCTACTCTGCCTTTCAAGCAATCTTAGAAGGAAAGAGCTCAGGTGAAGCTCGGTGCCTTGGCCAGCAAACCAAGTCTTCTACCTCCCTGTAGTTACTGTGACTGTACTGACTAGCCACCCTCTGAGTGTCCTTACACTCTGCCCTCCAGTCACATCCCATCTACCCTCTTAACCTCAATCTCGCCCCACCCTTTCTCATCCTTCTCCTCTCGCCTACCACCAACCACCCTCTAACTATTCCACACACCATTGCTTTGTCCACAGACTCTACCTCTCCCCACCCTCTCTCATCCTTTTTCCCTCACCGCGCCTCTGCTACCTCATGCCCTCCTCTGTTTATACCATCTTCTATTGTTTCTTTGCCATACCCCACTCCCCTACTGCTGCTATACCTCCACCATGATCCCATCACCTCCGACCTCTGCTCCTACGTTGCCCAACCCACTTAAACAACTCTCCATTGCCACCATCAATCCGCTCCAGGATGCCTCACTTCATAACTGCACTTACCCTGACACTCGCACTCTATGGAAAGGTCTACTCTCCGGACCACTTCCCTGTCTGCTATCCATTCAACTCTATACCCTCTTTATTTCCCCCTATTCAACGCTACATCCTTTATCAGCTAAAACAACTCTCAAGTCTGGTAACTAACTTGACCAATCAACCTTGCTTTCTATATCTTGTAATTCAGTGTGCCTTGTATTAACTGTTATTTGTCTCTGTGCTGCATTACTGACGTGGAACTTTGTAAATGAACCACTGGTTCAAACGTATTTTGTAATCCGAGATCTCAATAAATAAAAAATAAAAAAAAGTATGGTGATGTTTGTAATGCACATAACCTCTGGAGAGACAGTATCACATGGCAGTGAGACAACGTAGGTGTCAGGCTGGGGCAGTGTACCTCATAGGTAAGGTCTGTGGCAGTTCACACAGGCAAGCCACCACTACAGAGCATATTGTATGGCTGAGGTTTGCTGGATTGCACTGTAAGGGGGTATATAGAGCAACAGAGAGTGGTACCATAGTCCCTATAGTGAATCTGGGTGGTGGGTCACTTCCAGAGGTATCGTGGCCAGTGCCGTATTGCACAACCCACCTACATGATAGAGAACCATGCAAAGGTGCATGGATGGTCAACATGATGGATGCAGAGACAACAGGGTGGGTCCTCTGGGAACAATGCCATATCTCACCAAACAGGTACATGCTGCTGATTGCTCTGGAGAGGGGGGTCAACACAGAGATGGTCCAATTGTAACAGACAGGAAGATGGTAGATTACAAGCTGTGCAATCAAGCAGACTTGATAGACCAGAAGGCCTTTATCTGCAGGTAATTTTGTATGTTCTTATGGTAACAAGGGATGGATGATGTATGCCTATGCAATGGGTGGTGGCTGCAATGACATGGTTATACACTGATAAGAGGGACCTGCACAAGGGCTATGTGATGGTATACCATTACAAAGGGGCGGTGGACACATGGGCCAGTGCACCAGCCACTGTGCCATATGCCTGCACAGGTCATGGTATCCAGCATGGGTGGGTCAGACTGATGGGTATGGTGGCTGTCCCAGGGTGATGGTGTCAAGGAGGGTTGGGGTGTACAGAGGATAGCACCCTCTATGGGCCACATGTAATGCATGACAGTAGAGTGCTATAGGCAGCCTTGTGGGGCCCTAGATTATGTACTGCTGTGCATGTCATATGCCCTTGTATGTGCAACATTCCCTGTCAATGTCCCCTGTGCAGCATATGGTAGGCCCCCCCGTATACATCATTCCAGCAGCAGGCCACAACAAACCCCTACACCTCAACTGTATGTATGTGTGTACCACACCCCCCTGCTATGGCAACATCCAGTACGCAGCCCATGTCAGTGTCCAGGGCTCCCATGTGTCCAAATGTGACCATCTCCCCCATGGAGACTACCATCCCACATGGTGGTGACAGCAACCTGAACCCATTCCATGCAGGCACAGCACATATGTAGCACATCCCCCATTCCAACACCTGTAGCTGTCTGGGCAGGGTAATATCATGCCACCCCTATTGTAGTGTAGTGGGTGGTACCCATTGTGTCACTGTCTGTGGCCAATACATGCCCAGTTGGATAGGCACAGCCAGAACCCCCCCCAGCTCTGTACCTATACTTGAGGTACTTGCCCTGGAGGTCACCAGGCAGTACAGACCACGTGCATGACCTGCCTGCACACAAGGGGCCCACCACTTGTTGTGATCTACTGCTGGAAGTGCCCTTACCCCCTTGCATGCCACATGTACCATCTACTTTGTGCTGCTTTACCCTTCCCCCATTTTGTAAGGGACACTGTCTCCATCACCCCAGGTCATGACTGACTGCAGACAATACTGTGGTGCCTAGGATGGAGCCCAGAACAATGCACATAGTCTGCTCCCATTGAGTCCCACCATCCTACACAGCCACAATGCTATATCTAGAGGATGGTGGTATGCGCCAGTATGGGCCATGTCATCACAGCACATCTCTGGATGCTGATGCACCCCCCAGCTACTGTTGGGACAGTGTCCTTCCTCTGGCACCCCACCTGTCCAACACCCTCAGTCCCCCTTGTGGCTGGTGCACCATTCCCCAGCTAGTCCCTCTCCTGCTGCTGCCCACTCCATGTTCTATGTACACCATTGCCCACACCTCACCCTGTCCCTTATCTACCACCCCATCCATGCCACCTGAGTTTGGGTTCTGTTCCTCGCCTGCTGTAGGCCCCCCACTGGGGCATCGAATAGGCTGCTTCTGGACATCTGCATTGCCATAGCACTGTCATGGTGTGACAGACACAGTACACCTCATGTATCTTTTGTCAATGTCCTACAGTGGCTTCTATAACATCTGCCATTCCCCCTCCCCCCCGAAAGTTGTTCCACAGTTGTACCTGCTTATGGGCCTAGGATCTGTATGTGTTGTCCACCTGCCTACTGTTTACATCTGGTGCAAGGTACAGATGGCTATGGGACAGCTGTTGGGCCTGTATGTATCCTCGTGGCACATGTGGCTTGACCCAAGGCAACAGGTGGGTAAAACTATGTACCATGACCTGCATTGAAGACCTACATGTATGAGTCTGCCACGTGTCCATTACTGATGCGATCCACTGTATGTCATTGCAGGTGCTGGACAGAGTGATGGTGCAGAGCAAGCACAACCAATGGCATGACTATGCATCCTAGAAAGGGCCATGGAGTGCCAGAATAGACAGGATGCTAAAGCATACCAGGAGGTACAGCAGGAGGCAGCAGGCAATCCAGAGCACCAACAGCCAGGGCCAAATGAGGACAGCTGTGTGATGCTGGCATGTGGTAAGCCAGGACAGGTCCCAGTGAAGATCCCGAGATCGTGGGTGCTGAGGTGCAGGGGGCCAAAATGGATGTAACTGACATGGTACTCATGGCCAACAATGCTCCAAAGCCACAGTTGCTCTCTAACCAGCCAGAGCCATCTGACCAGCAGAATATGGAAGGAGAGCCAGAAGATGAAGCAGGGGATGTGGTGGAGGAGGATGTGCTGCTGCAACAGTGGGACAGGCTGCACACATTTATGCGTACTGTGTATGCACAGCTTCAAACAGTGGTTCATGATCCTTTCTGCCTGCAGGGCTGCCTGCAACCCATTGTGGACACTGAGGCCACATTCCAGGATTTGTAAACACCCCCTCAACATATGTCCTACATTCCTATGACCATGTGACATAGCACATGGGTTTTATATCTGTATATAGTATTCTGTGTTCGGTTTGTTGCTGTTTATTTGATTGCGTTACACCCTGTGTACATAGTTTTGTTCTTTTTCTCCTATTGCCACTTTTCATTCTCATGTTTGTTATGTTTGCTTCCTGTTATGCATGCTTCAAAACATATTCCTGGTTGCGCTTTATATAGTGCCTGTGTTATTATTCCATTGTTGTACTGCATGCAATGGGTAGCCACCTGCACAGCACACAAGGTCATGTGTGCTACAGGAATTGACTGTAGGCTGCTAGGGTTACTGCACTGGCGGGGTGGGTGCAGGCACCACAGTGCTGTGTAGGATGCCACACAAGTGTGCAGACCTGAGGGGCCACATGCCACTGCATTGCACCACACTGTGCAGCAACCACAGGCACTGTGTCACTCTATGGTGCAGTGGTGCAGCATATGTGATATCTGTTATTGGCATGTTTGTGACAACATACCCCAGGGATGGCTTGCCATGGCTTGGTTCTTTAGTAGTGGCAGTCCCTAGGCCCATGGGTGTTGTTATGTAACATACCAGCTGTTTGCTGTGAACCCCCTGCAGTGGTACATGTAGGCAGATGCACCATGGTCTGCTAACATGACATATCATGACATCACACATGTATCGCCCCTCAATAGGACCTGGTGCGGTGCATACTACCACTGTCACAGCTGTGACCACAGTCGCCAACTCATGGCCGGAGTACAGTCATGTAAACATCCTTGCTGGGAACATGCCACTGCACAGGGATGTGTGCCATGCAGGTCAGGGGTGTGTTAATTATACACAAGAGAGACACACATGTACTGGTGCTGAGCTGTTTATTAGGAGTGTACATAGGTACATTACACAACCTGGCTGCTAATGTCACTGTCGCTTGACTCCCACTACCCTGTTCAGTTCACATGTACCTCTAGGCCACTGTTTCCCATATAGTGAGACCAGCCTTCCTGGGGAAGACCTAATCTGTTCCTGGGATGGCTCCAGCATGCCTGAGATTGTACCATATTTCTGTTTTGTGTGGTAGACATTGTAGTGATGGACTGAGGCACACTGACAGTGAATAATGTCTGGTGAATTTATTTATGTACACACAAGTGACCACACAAGACACACAAAACCAAAGCTCATTACCTGCTGTGACTTGGGGGATGGTACACAGATTCATTACATGTCAGACAGCAGAACAGTGCAAACATACAGGAACACTGTGCATAATGTGAGATATATCAATAAACCCATTATAGTATATGGTGCCCCTGATTCTAAAGAGATTTCAGTAGCTCTCAAAATGGTGTTGTAGGACAGTTCAAAGGTTATTCAAGTTATTGTACTATCGTTATGACATCACAGCAATAGTACAACAACTTTTCTGTCCTTTGAATGAGCAAGTGCTGTCACCAGCTTTCCCATCTGCTCTGAAAGCCACTATTTTGACAGAGCTGCTCGTTATGGTACAAGTCGCTGAAAATCCGAAATCGTGACATGGCCTCAGCAATTTTAAACTAGTGTGATTCTGTTTAGGTTTTTTTGTGCAAATGTATTAAATAAAAAGAAAAGCACTCAGGAAGGTGGAGCGGGGGTGGTGCCACAGCAGTAGCCAGAGACAGACTGAAACACAACACGGACACTGAGCCGTTACTGATTATGCTCTCTCTTTTTTATCACTTTTTAAACATACTGCCTTGGCTGCTGAAATCTGTTTAGAATCAAGGCAGCCATATACTGTATAAAATAGTATATTGGTAACTATACACCTCAAGGCAGTGTGTCCATTTTGGGTTTGTGAGGACATTATAGGGACCTCTGGAGCTTCAGTCTCGAGGTCCCTATGATGTCATCACAAACCCTCAATGGAAACAGAGCCTTATTGTGCATGGTTGCCCATACAGTATTCTATATATATATTGTTGGCAGAAAAGCACAGATACCAAGGCTATACTCTAATGCACCAGGAGCAGGCACAAGTGTGAGCAACATGTACCCTGAGAAGGTGCTGATGGGCAGGGTGGGTGGGGCAGTGGCAGAGGTGTGATGGTTACTTCAGAGAGAGGTGACATGGACAGAACCTGCGGTCTGCCCATGGAGATCAGTCAGTGAAGACTAACAGGGGTCTGAAATTCACTACTGTGGAGCACATCAGATACCCCAGGGTGTGGGGGTTGCAGAGGGGGGAAAGAAAACCTTGCGTGGCATGAGACTACACTCCATCAGCTACTCAATAGCATCACAGTTATGCCTTGTGTACCATGCATAGTATGATGTTGTTTCTGTGGGGGAGAGGGGACAAGATTATTCTCATATGTGGAGGTGGCTCATGATCTGTTTCATGCCCTGGGGAGGCTACCAGTGGAATAATCCAGTAAGTAATGCTGTTAGCTATGTGTGCCATCTTCCTCCAGGGCTGTGATGCTGGTGGGGGTCAAGTAGGTGTGTCATACCACATACTGTGATGGCAGTCATTCACATGTGCTGTGGTACGGTTGATCTGTGTTACCACAGTACTGCATGGCCTCCCACTTCCAACACACAGGTGTCATGATGATGACAGGTACACAAGGAAGGACTTTGAGGCTCTCAGGGGGATGGGCTGATTAGGGCAGGCAAACATAAGGCCACCGTCTGTACTGGGGACTAACACATCATACTGCTGGCCTCTGATGACACTTCACCACCCCACTGCTTCCAGGTCACCCCTGGCTACTTGCACACGTGCCTAGTGGTTGTTTCCTAGTTACACTACAGTACCATTAATGCCCCCTAACACATTGCGCAGCACATGTCCATGGCATAGTGTCACTGAGTCAGGCTATCACATGTCCAACAGGGACTGACTTGGTCACTACAATCAGTTTTCATGACACATCATTCCATGGTGTACAGTCCTGGTGGTCTACTGAGCATCTGGTCTGCCCTTCCTCTTCCTGCCATGCTTCTGGGTCTATGCTACCTGTGGGATTTGTGACCGATGGGTGGCTACCTCTGACCTATTGTTGGTTAGGTCACATGTAGTCCTCTGTATGTCATGGACTGTTGTCCTCATGACCTCTGTGTGACTAGCCCTGTATTGCTGGTTGTTGTGTCAGTTGCTATTCCTGATGTGCCACTGTCCTTAGCCTTCCTCCTCCTTTTTCTGTGGGTTGCACATGTGGCTGTGGTGTGTTCTGTGGCAGTGGTGTCCTGGGTGGAGGGGCCCTGGTGGCCATGTTATTCCAACTGCTGGCAGTGTGGGCCAATAATGTGCTGGGGGATGGCCTGTGGTAGCATGGGGTTCTGTAGCCCAGTTGGTGCTGACAGCCTGGCCTGTAGTGGCACTGGGTTCTGGGGCCATCTGTGTTCTGACAGCCTGGGTGCTAGTCACACAGGGCACTGGAGCCTGTTGGGTACTGGGGACCTGGGTCATGATGGCACTGGGTTGTGCAGCCAGTTCCATGGTGGAGGCATGATGCTGGTTGGACTGGGGATTGGGGTCTGCTGGGTGCTTTTGGCCTTAGTCGTGCTGTCACTTGGTACTGGAGCTAGGTGCATGGTGAGGTCCTGGGTGCTGGCCAAGTATGCTACTAGAGGCTGCTGGGTGCTGATAGCCTGGGTTGTGATGGCACTGGGTTGTGGTGCCAGCTGAGCGCTTAGGGCCTGGGTTGTCATGGCCCTAGATACTGGTGCCTGCAGTGTGCTGATGGACTGGACTCTGGGAGCAACAGTGTCCTAGGGCTGGACGGGGGGGGCTGGTGGCCTGTGTCATCTGTGCAGAGTGAATTTCTGTGTACCATGTGCTATGGAGCACTTAGTGAGGTCTTCTGTAATACTGACTGCAGAGCACGGTGCACCCATGTGCACCAACTGCACCATATCCCTGCCCACTGTATCCTGTGTGACCATATCCACTAGGGCCACTGCATCCATATGCAATAGGGCTCCGGCATTCACAGCAAATAGATGCACTACTGTATGCATGTGTCATCTGTCCACTATGTGGCTGCCTGCTGTGGGCAGTGTAGTACCGGTTGCCTGGTTAAGTGCTATCCTGTCTGCCGTATACAGTGTGGCCATGGCTGTGTTGTCCTGTGGCACTGGTGTGTTGCTTGTGGTACATTGTCTGAGTGATGGTCTGCAGTGCGCCAGTGATGGCAGTGATGGCATTTGTCTGCTCATGTTGTTGTGCAATACTATGCTCCAGCACTGTAGTCATGCACTCTATTGCCTCTGTCTGTCTCTGTGTGCATACATAGATCCCAGTGCAGTATGGCAGTAACATCTGCATGACATGTTGCACTCTGGCATACCCTGGTCTGGATGCCTTCTTGTACACCAGTAAGAGCTTCCTCCATGCAGCTGTGGTGTGCCACACTGGCAATGTAGTCCTCCATGGCACCATGTATTCCCACTATCTTGTTTCTCCTTGCCTCCTCGGTGTTCATTACATCCTGGCAATATTAGCCCAGGTCATCGTCCTTTATGGTTTCTGTTGTCACCTCCTCTGCAGGTTGCTGTGATTCTAATGCTTCCTTCTCCATCCGTATGGGGCTGAAGTTTGGGAGATGATGGCATGGATTGTGTCTCCAATGTCTCTATCCAGCCTCTTACTGATGTCCTGTGTACCCTCTGTGCTGCTGTCACTGCTGGTACGGTGGTGTGTCACTATTGTCTCTGTTTTCTGGCTTCTGTCCATCCTCATCTGCCATGCACCTAATGTTGTCTGAGACCGCTGTCTCTGTTTCCCTCACCTCCTGTCTATGTTGGTGCTACTATTGAGAGGTGCCTGCAGTGCTAGGTGGTGCACTTCCTGACTGTTCACTGGTGGTATCTGTAGGGACACAACATATCCGTTTTTACATGATGTGTTGCAGAGCCATATCACTATGTCAGTGTTCCTTGTGTGCAGTGCATGTTGTTGCATTGCTCTGTGTACCATTTGTGGGCTGACTGCAGCCACCTTCACATGGTACAGGCTATGGTGTGCCACAGCTCTTCTGCATTATCGCTTGGCAGGCTTGTCCTCATATCCTGTGTACAGTTTGATGCTTTGCATGTGTCTGCAGTGGTGCCCTGCTTGTTCTAGGCTGTCAGGGTAATAGCATCATTATATCCTGACTGTACCCTGTGTTGCTTCTCTTCTGTTGCATTTACCTGCTCAGACAGCTGTGGTGTGCATATGTATGCATTATGTCAAGGCTACCTGTGCACAGGCCATTGGTAGGGCTTGGGACCAGTGGATTGGGAGTGGTGTCATCAGCCCGGGGGGGGTAGAGTGGGCAACAGTAACAGTGCCAGGGGCACTGTTGAAGGACCTCTGGCATCAGGTATGCATGTTTAGACTGCAATGGTGGGGCAGTGGGGGTACCATGATGCCACTGGTGGTGTGGCTTTCTGCAGGGTGGTACAATATGCCATGGCTGCACAGGGTTGCACTCCCCCCCCACACACACACTGAGTGTGTCCACTTAGGGAAGCTGCCATTTGCTTGCACCATTTCTACCCTCTGAAGTTACCCCTGCTATCCAAATACCTGACAGCAGCATCCTGTGCCTCCTTCGTTGATGCCCCTGATGGCCAGGTCCTTCTATGTATATTATAGGAACATAGGAATGTGATGGCAGAAAAGGACCACCAGGCCACCCAGTCTGCCTAGTTTGCCTAACTTTCCACTAGGAATTTCCCGTAGTCATCCCCCCCCCGACCCACCAACCCTCTGTGCTTATCTCATGCCCTCTTGAACCCACCCCCCCACTGTCCTCTCTCCCACTTCTCCCTCGGCAGCCCACCCGTTGTACACCACCCTCTCAGTGAAGAAGTACTTCCTAATGTTACCCATAAATTGTTCCCCACAGTTTGGAACTGAAGCCCCTTTACCCATGGTCTCTCCTTTAGCTGGAAAAGGTGCTCCACTGGCACCTTGTTTTATTTATTTATTTATTTCAAAGTCGGATTAATACCTTTGAGCCGGGGGCTCGTTTACAAACGCTCCAAGTCAACAAGGAATACAAGACATTTACAGGTGATGAAACATTGCGGAATAGAAAGACATCAACTAACAAGTGGTATTAGTGTGCAGTTACAACATTAAGCAGGATACAAGAAGTAAGAAGAAACAGGACCACACTTCCAGAGAAACAAATTAATGCAGCACTAATTAAGTGCAGTACAGTGTTTAACAATCATGTTACAGTTCGGACGGGGTGCTCCCAGTCTGCAGAAATGCATGCTTTAGCAGCCAAGGTGAGGCTTTGTCAAGGGGAGGTAGTAGGTGGTGGAAGGTGGGAGGGGGAAGTGGGCAGCTGTAGAACAGGAGAGTGGGAGTGAGAGAGGGTAGCATTTGACGGGTGTGAGAACCGCTGTCAGAGGCCATGGGTTAACAGAAACACTGGCAGTCAGATTTGCTGGCAAGAAGAGATCAAAGCCCATTTTTAAAGTAGCCAAGTCTGGGGGAGTTGGCAAGGTCTGCAGGCAGATCGTTGAACCATTTAGGCCCACAGTAGGAGAGGGATATATTTGGCCAAGGGTGGTTCGTTTGAAAGGAACAGTTAGAACAGTCCTGGAG
The DNA here is from genome assembly GCA_016271365.2 of Neoceratodus forsteri. Classification (NCBI taxonomy): domain Eukaryota; kingdom Metazoa; phylum Chordata; order Ceratodontiformes; family Ceratodontidae; genus Neoceratodus; species Neoceratodus forsteri. The sequence continues at coordinate 1,392,765,051 of CM028129.1, read as the reverse complement.
GCACTCCTTGTGCATTTAGATGATTGTGCAGGCTCAAAGAGGGCTGAATTAGCCTAGGCATGGACCCCATCTGGGACTTTTTCACAAGGAGGTAGGTCTGGTATTGGAGTCTGTGGTGGAGTGGGAGTCAGCCAGTTTCCTTGTATAGGTCACAAGAGTGAGTCATTTTGTGTACTCGCAGGACCAGGCGGCAGGCCTTGTTGAAGATGGTTTTGACCCTTTTAAGCACTGTGTCTGTGCCTGCACCATATATGACAAGACCATAATCCACAGATGAGAGAACTGAACTGCACATAACAAGTTTCAGGGCAGCCGGTGTCATTGAGGTGCGGTGTCTGTACAGGATGCCAAGCTTCATGTTGGTGGACTTTACCAGTTGCTCAGCATGGGCAGTGAAGGTGAGAATGTCATCAAGGTGAATCCCTAAGTACTTGAATGTATTGACTTGGTCTAGCACTTCTTCACTGCTAAGTATATGCAGTGAGGACCCTTGAATCTTGCTCTGTGGGGTGCCGAAGAGCATGCTCTTTGTCTTTTTGTAGTTGAGTAGCAGTTTATTTCGGGTGAACCAGGATTCCAATGCATGAAAATTGTGCTGAAGTTTAGAGCTAATTGATCCCAGGTCTTTCCCTGGGATGGAGATAACAGCATCGTCTGCATAGAATATGGAGCGTGCAGCACAGGTAGAAGGCATGTTGTTTATGAAGAGGCTGAATAAGAGAGGACCGAGGATAGAATCTTGTGGGACCCCTAGGTTTACTTCCCTGGGCTCAGAGATTGATGGGTTAGGTAACTATGGAACCAGGCCACAGATTCCATTGACAATCCTGTAGAGAGGAGACATTTCAGTAGCAGTTGGTGATTGACTGTGTCGAAGGCCTTGGTGAGGTCTATGAAGATAGACCCCACCACCATCCCATTATCCAGGGCCCCATAAAGCTGAGTGGCGTACTCTACTAGCATGGTGACAGTGGAGTGGTTTTGTTGGAATCCATGTTGTTGCAAGCAGAGAAGGCTATGCTTTTCTAGGTACTCAGTTAGTTGTTCTGAGACCACCCTTTCAAGTGCTTTGGAGAAGAGGAGTAAAATCGAGATGGGATGGAAGTTTGCTAAATTAGCTCTGTCCTCTGATTTAAAAACAGGTGTGACTAGAGCCTCTTTCCACCTGTCAGGGAAGATGCCAGATCTTAGAGAGGCATTGAATACCTTGGTGAGTGGTGCCACAAGTTCGCTTAATGTGAGTGCTACCATCTTCATATCAATCATGTCACTTCCCATCCTGGTCTTACCAAGGACCCATTTGATATATTTGACGGTCTCACCTGTGGAGATTTCCCTGAAGTAGAATGGTGGGGTAACATTATCCTATGGTGATGGAGTGTTGAGGTTGTGCTGCTGGCCTGCAAGGGTGTGATTCAGGTATTCAGGTGGCAACACATTGCTGAGGTCCGTGAATGCAACATTAAAAGCCTCAGCGATTTCCTTTGGGTCTTGCAATGTACCAGAAGTGGTAACTATGAGGTCTGGTGGGGCCCTTGAGGCTCTACCCATAAGAGATTTTACAGAGTCCCAGAACTCCCTCCCTCTACCCAGGTCTTTCCTAGGAGGTCATTGTAGTAAGCTGCTTTCACCAGATGTATGAGTTTTGTGCAGGTATTTCTAGCTGCCTTATATGCTTGGGAGTCAGCTAGATTCTCGGTGGCTTTGGCCATATGCCACAGGTGATCTCTGAGTTGCATGCATTCAGTTAGAGGGCTGGACAGCCAGGGGTTGGGGAGTCCTCCGGCTTTCTTTGTTTTGTAATGAGCAAAGATGTCACAGGCTTTAGTAAAAATACTGCAGAAGTAATCCAGTGCTTGGTTTTCGTCCTTGACTCTATCCAGTGGGGACCATTTAATCTCTTTTGGGTAGTGCCTGAAGGAGTCTAGTTGACCAGGCCTTAGTGATCTGTTGCTGGTGGTCTTAGGCTTACTCTTGGTGAACTTGTTGCATTTATGCATTTAAAGGTCTCAATCATGTTGCCCCTCTCCCTTCTCCATTCCAGTGAGTACGTTCCTAATTCCTTTAGTCTCTCTTCATATGGTAAGTGTTCTAGACCTCTCACCATTTTTGTTGCCCTCCTCTGGACCCTTTCAATCCTATCTATATCCTTCCTGAGGTATGGCCTCCAGAACTGGACCCCATACTCTAAGTGTGGCCTGACCAGCTGAGTGTACAGGGGAACTATGACCTCTTTTCTCCTGCTGGAGATCTCTCTCCCTGTGCAACCTAATATCCTGCTGGCTCTTGACACTGCCCCTCCACATTGCTTAGCTACCTTCAAGTCCTTTGAGATGATAATGCCTAGGTCCCTTTCCCATTCTGTTACTTGCAGGGTTACCTCCCATCCTGTACTCCACCTTCCCGTTATTCCTGTCTAAGTTACACTCTTGCCTCAGACTGCAGCCCATGTCTGAGTACCCCACCCTCAACTGTTCTCAGGCCTGTCCATACCACACTTCTGCTGACACCCTGCAAGTGACAAGGTACTGCTTGCTATGTGTTACATTGCAGTGCACATGCTGCATGTTACAGCAGCAGGGGTTGTTTCCACACCTGTTGCCAGTAGTACTGTACATCTGGCAAAATTCTCAGCATACACATATGTCCAGGTGTGTTCCCGCATTCCTGCCCCATGATACAGGACTGTAGCATATGTCACAGTGCGCACTCCTGTGCCATGGCCACCATGGTGTCTTATGTATCTTGGTACAGTGCTGTGCTGTGTATCTTCATACACATGTGTCTGCCACATCTTCATGCATCAACAGTGTGACACTAGAATATATAATCACCAGGTACCATTGCCGGCAGTGCGTTGTACCAATTATCTGTGGTGGCCCTGTTTAGTGCCATTAGTCACTACTTACAACCATTATCATCATCTGTGGTGTTCACTATGTGCATCTCGGTACACTACATACATACATACATGCCTTGCCATGCTTCTTGCAGGCACAACAAGCCCCCTTGGTATTTACATTATTTCCACATCTGAATGGGCCTGGCACTCCCACATCTGACTGTGTTGTACAGCCTTGCCATTCTAGCTCCTCCTGTTGTGGTGACTATGCCTGCTACATACCTGCAGAGTTTGACTATGCCTGATACATACCTGCGGAACTCTGAAGCCTGAAGAGGTTCAGGTTACTGTCTCCCCTGATTGTGTGGCTATTGAGGTGCACTGCTGCATGCTGCTCCTGGTTGCTCAGGGGCATCACTTGGCTTGGTAGACTTCCATTTGCAGTGGTCCAGCATCTGTTGTGGGCCATCTTCTCTTCTGACCACCACATAATGTCATGGTACCTTTTCTGCAGTCCCCTTATGCTGCAACTTACATGGCCTATAGCATTAACCCTAGTGACCACCTCATCCCAGGCCAATTTCCTACAGTTCCGCAGCTCCATGTTCCCACCTCTGGCTAGCAGCAGGTCAACATGGGCATCCCCTTCCTCTATGAGGATGTCTGTTTCTGCTGCTGTAAAGTTTCATTTGTGCTGGTGTTTGCCTGGCCTTGCTTTCATCCTTCTTTCCATCACTTCTTTGGCCATGTCTTGAGCCACTTTTTGTGACACAGCTTCCCTCATTCTCACCTCATGCATCATATTTATGATGAAACAGAAGTCCTGCATCATTTTAGGGGACTTTGCCGCACTGAATGCTTATCTTGCAAAATCTGGTGCACAGTATTTGATGCCCCTGGCTTTGACACAATGTGCCTGTTTGGTGCATCCTGCATAAGTCTAAGGGGCCTTTGAAAATGTGGCCCAATGTATATAAATATAAGCACAGGAAATGCATATGCACCTGAACCAAGAAAAAGGCAGTTGTTAGTTAAGATTTGTAATGGGTCAGAGCTGGAATGATCAGATTGGTGTGCTATAGTTCTCTTGCTCTGATCACTCCATCTCTGTTGTGTTACATTTCTCTTGATCTGATCACGCCATCTCTGACCTCTTTGTCCTTGTTCTCAAAGAACACTTCAAAAATATAAAAGAAAGGCGAGCTTTTGAGTTCCAACTTATTCACCATCTTGATACCAAAAATAATGAACTGAATATAGACCATAACTTCATGACCCATTACAAATCTTAACTAATAACTGCCTTTTCTTGGTTCAGGTGTTCATGCATTTCGTGTTGTTATATTTGTATACATTGGCTCACATATTCAGAAGGGATGTGCGGGAGCATCACTAGATGCACCTGTGCATCCCTGGACTTGCAAGGGCCATCAGGGGGCATGGCAATATTCAGAAACTCCCAATGTGCCCCGAAAGCTCCACTACACAGAATTTTGCAGTGCGAGAATGCAAATGAGGGGTCCCTCATGCATATGCCCTGCATTGCAATATTCAACCCCCCCCCACCAGGTGAAACTATGGCTGGCCACCGCTGTATACAGTAATACACCACAATGCACCTTCCCATCCTGACCCGTGCCGGTGATTGGCACAGTCCTTCTCACCCTGCCACAGCCAGCTAATGACTGATTGGTACCGGAGTGCATACGGTAACTAGTATGTGCTCATTGGTTGTCAAGATGACCAATGAGCACATACTATTAACTGTACATGGTGTGGTACACATCAGTCGGCGGCTGGCCATGGCTGGGTGAAGAGGGCTACAAAGCAGCCATCAACATGGATCAAATATGGGGGGCAATGTGGTTGGTTACTGAATACTGGGGTGGAGGTTTGGGGACACTACACTATGGAAATGGGAATCAGTGTTTTGTTTGTTTCGTATAGTGATCGGGGCCGGGGAGGGGGGTCCCTACACTATGGATAAAAGGGATTGGATATTATATTATGTATGTCAATAATTGGGTGGGGGGGTCCCTACACTATAGAAAAAGGGAATCAGAGATTATTTTATGTATGTCAGTGATTGGGTGGAGAGGTTACGCTGTAGCAAAGGGGACTGTTTATATATTTTAGTACACCCAGTGATTGGGCAGGAAGGGGGGACAGTACACTATGGAAAATGGGAGCGGAGTTAGCGTTCTTTATTATGCTGCTTGGGGCCAGGAAGGGGGGACACTAGACTGCCACGGTTATCAGGTGATTTTCATGTTTCTATGGGGATGGGGATGGGGCTGGGGGGTGGGCCGGATATTCCCAGATGCAGCCATGCTAATGAGCCCATAATGGGCATGCAAATGGCACCTTTCACCATGCATGCCCAATGGGCTTATTTGCATGTTTTAGCTGAATATCATCCATGGGGGCTGCTGTGCATACAGGTATGTGCCACGCTTTCCACTATAGGCAGTCTTCAGCCCAGCACCCTAGATGCGCCATGCCATACATGGCAGTCGCTTGCTGTGTATGGCACATCCAGGGTCCAATATTCATACAGAATGTGTGCTCTGTTCACATCATGCATTCTGTTTGAATATTACAACAGAGCCATCCAGCACATTTTTTTTGCGAGAAACACTGTTCTGTGCATGCATCTAGCCAGCTCAGAATATGGGGACCATTATCTCTAACATTTAATTTATACTTTTAGTGTGCTTTATTCATTAACAATGTTTATTTATATTGGCCTCCTGTGGTCACATTCCACACACACACACACACACACACACACACACACACACACACACACACAAGAGTCTGTATTTAGGGAGGCTTTTTCTCTTTGAATATAAACATCTTACAATGTACAGGCCTTCTACTGTCACATTCCATTTTGGGAGAGGAGTTTGCATCACCAATCTGATTTACAACCAGCTAGTATTTCAAAGACTATTTTTTATCTCTGCATACTTCCTTAGGAAAATAACTCTTATATCCATGTGTAGAAGTTTAAGCTTGTTTTCTGTAGAACTTGGCTGCTGCACCTGATGAAGGGCTCTGCATAGCCTGAAAGCTTGTGTTTTGTAAGTTTCTTGTTGGTCCAATGAAACATATCAAATCACCCACCTTTGTTCTTTTTCATGTGGAAAGAAGACATAAATGTACTGTAGACTGAATATAGGTTGAAACTGCATAGAGTGCAAGCTCATCTGCTGTGCTGACATGCACCGGCCAGGGGCTTATCCATGCATAAAAGTGTGCAAAACAGCATGAATAAGTGCATGCAGAAGACACAGGCAAGTGCTAACCAACAGGGCTCACCCCCAAGATACTACTGTATAATGACATGTACACCTGCTTCCCCCACCCCCTGCAATGTGCCATGACTGTACCAATGGCAGAGATTTGATGCTGTCATCAGGGCTTTGTGGACAGCATACTCAATGTATGCTCCACAGTGTGCTTCATCTGTTTGTGGACAATACTGCAGCAGAGCTGAACACAGACTGCTGACTCTAGAGACCATCACAATATATGGCCATAGGGGATAGACACTGCACCCTGTGAAGGACACAGAGAAACATGGCACCTACACAGCTGCGACCAAAGCAGAAGTGAATTAAAAACAGCTGTCCTGTCTTTAACAAAATTCTCAAGCAAAATTTGTATTTTGTATATTTGTTGCCTTTTAAAAATCAAGTCCATGAGATAGATGGAAACTGTGTTTGTTAGTGTCACAGAAACATAGAAACATAGACAATGTCAGCAGAAAAAGTCCAGTAGTCCATCCAGTCTGCTCATGGTTCCCTATCTATCCTCAGGACATACCTGTCATCCAAGGTACTAGCCCTCACTATCCTCCTATGTATTCTCCTCCCTGCTACTATTGTCCTGAATAGCCACTATAGCTTTCACTCTGTCCCAATCGTGCTTGAAACCATTCATGGTTTTGGCTCCTACTGCCTCGGCTGGTAGACTGTTCTAAGGCTCCACCACCGTCTCTGTAACATAATATTTCCTCATATCCCTCTTGAACTTTCCTCCTGTCAGTTTCCATTTATGCCTCTGTGATCTCAAATGTGTGCTTATGCTAAACAACTCCTTGCAGTTCACCTTATTTATTCCTTTCAGGAATTTGAAGGTCTCTGTCATATCACTCATCTCCCATCTGGTCTCAAGCCAGTATATGTTTAGTGCCTTGAACTGATCCTCATAAGATCTGCCCTGCTGGTCCAGTATCATCCTGGTCACCCTTCATTGTATTGTCTCTAGCCTGTCCTCATCTTTCTTCAGGTTAGGACTCCAGAACTGAGCGCTGTACTCCAGGTGTGGCATTACCCTTGATCTACAAAGAGTTAATATTATCTCTTTTCTTTTACTGTCAGCATGCCTAATGATACATCCTAACATCCTATTTGCCCTACTAAAGGCTTTGTTGAATTGGCTTGATTGTTTGAGGGTGTAGCTAATGATGACTCCTAGGTCACTTTCCTCAGTCATACTGCTCAGCTTATTTCCTGCCATACAGTACTCCGTACTGGTGTTCTTTCTCCCTAGGTGCATCACCTTGCACATTTTGGCATTGAACTTCAACTGCCAGACCTTCAACCACTTCTCCAGTCTATGTAAGTCACTTTGCATCTCCCTAATTCCCATGTTGCTGTCCATCCTCCCACAAGCTTTGTGTCATCTGCGAAGAGACAATCTGTCCTGGATTCTTTCTTCAGTGTTACTGATGAACATATTGGAGAGGACTCACACCCGGACAGATCCCTATGGCACCCCACTTGTGACCTCCCTCTCTTCCAGGTTGACCCCATTTACTAAAATCCTCCACTATATCCTCCTCAACCAATTTACTAGCCCTCATACTGTCCCTTGCCAACCCCAGATCATCCATCTTGTTCTGCAATCACCTGTGAGGCACTGAGTCACAGGCCTTAGAAACATAGAAAGATAGAAAAGTGATGGCAGAAGGGGACCTTACAATCCATCTAGTCTGCTCATTTTAGAGTAACTACCCTTCCCCTATTTACTGCTGAGTGCTATGATGCCTTTGTATTTATCCCATGCATGTTTGAAACTTCCAACCGTCCTGACCCCTATCACCTCCTGGAGGAAGCTGTTCCATGGGTCCATCACTGTCTCCATGAAGAAGAACCTTCCTCACATTACTCCATATCTTCCCTCGCTCAATCTTCATATCATGTCCTCTAGTTTTTGTGTAACTCCTACCCAGAAACAGGTCTTGTACCTGAGTTTTGTTAATACCTTTTCGGTATTTGAAGGTCTCTATCATGTCCCCCCATCCCTCTTCTGTTCAAGAGAATGCATGTTGAGTTCCCTCAATCTGTCTTCATATAGCATCTCATGCAGCCCTTGTATCATTTTGGTTGCCCTGCGCTGAACCCTCTCTAATCTATCTATGTCCTTTTTGAGATGTGGTCACCAGAACTGTACACAGTACTCCACATGCTGCCTCACCAGAGATCTGTTGAGTGGGAGCACCATCTCCCTTTTCCTGCTAGAGATTCCCCTACTTATGCAACCCAGCATCCTATTTGCCATAAGCACTGCCTTTTCACACCATTTGCTTGTTTTTAAGCTTGCTTGCCTTGCTGAAATAAAACTAGAGTACATCCACGGCGTGGCCCCCACCCAATGTCCTCATTATCCAGTTGAAGAAAACTATTGGGTTGGTCTGACAAGACTGCACTGCCATGAACCTATGCTGTTTACTATCCTAGAGACCACTGCTCTTCAGTTAGTCCACTAGGTCTTCCTTGACTAGTGACTCCATCAGCTTCTTTACAACTGAGGTAAGACTGACAGGTCTTTAGTTCCCTGCTTGCTCCTTGTTCTCCACCCCCCCTTGTTGAGAGGAACCACATCTGCTGCCCTCCAGTCCTTTAAAACTACTCCTATCTGTAATGAGCTATTTATTAGTCCTACCAGGGGTTCAGCTAGTTCTGCTGCCAACTTCCTGAGCACCCTCAGATGCATCCATCCAGTCACAGGACTTTAGCTATCTGAAGGGATTCTAACCCTTTTTGGAACCTTTCACTGTTAAATACTAGCTGCCTCATCTCCGGGACCCCCTTTGTGGCTGCCTTGATGCCACTGTCTGGCAAGGCCCGCTGTCTTCCCTGGTGAAAATACAGCAAAAGTAGTCATTAAGGATGGCTGCCTTTTGCCCATTCTTCTCTGTTATCCTACCTCTGTCTGATAGCCCAACAACTCCCCTTCCATTCCTCCTTTTATCCCTAATACACCTGAATAATTGCTTTTCTCCACTGTTGACTTCCTCAGTAATTTGCAGCTCAGTGTCTGCTTCAGCCACCTTTACCACCCTCCTTGGTTTCCTAGTTCTTAGTTGGCATTCTCCTCATTCTTCCTTCCCTGCTTTTCTTTCTACCTGTTGAAGGCCTTTTTTTGGCCCTCAGTGCTTCCTTGACCATTTCTGAGAACAACATTGGTTGCTTGTACCTGTTACTCTTGGTTACAGTCATCAGGCATATTGATTTTGATGCCTCAAGAATAGCCACCTTTTTTGTTCCCCAATCTCTCCTCCACCCCTCCAATGCTGCCTACGCTGACTATCTTTTCCCAGACCAAGTGCCTATCCTTTCAATGTCCGCCCTTCTGAAATCTATGACTTCAGCTTCCCATTGGGGTTTACTATTTCCCAGGGTCAGCTCAAACCAGATAGAGTTATAGTTGCTATTCCCTAGTGGATCCCCTACCTGCACCACTCTTACCATCTCAGAATTGGAGCACATCACATCGAGGATGGCAGCCTGCCTGGTGGGTTCTTTAACTAGCTGTACCAGCAGACAGTCCTGGACTGTATCCAGCAAGGCCTGACTTCTGGTACTCCTGGCAGCCAGAACATCCCAGTCAATGTTCAGCAGATGTAGGTCACCCACCACCACCACCTCCTCTGCCTTTGCCATTCCCCTGACTAGCGCTTTCTCAAGCTCCCTATCTTCATCCTTCACATCTCCTGGCAATCTATAGATCACCCTCACCCATATTTTCTTGACCAAGACTGCTCTGAGCTGCATCCACAGTGACTCTGTCTCCCCATTACTTACCCTGATGTGTTCTTCCTCCACAGTCTCAATGACATCCCTGACATAGAGGGCTACATCTTCCCCTTTACCTTTTTCTCTAACCATTCTCAACATGGTGCAGCCTTGGACTGTCAGGTTCCAGATGTTATTTTCCAATGCCCCAGTCTCTGTGATGGCAATGAAGTCCACTTCGGTGTCTGCCATCATCACCTGGTGCTTGCTAATTTTATTACTTAAACTTCTGGCATTGAGGCAGACCCCCTTCCAGCCATTCCTTGATCTCCTTTGGCTATTTGCTTGTCCTTGTCCTTTTCTTTATTCTCCCTAGTCTCCTTCCTTTCATTTTTATTTCAGGCTCTGTGATCCCCCCAGTCTCTTCCTCCAAGCCATTTTGGACCTCAACTCTATTTTTGCCAGCTATGCCTTTACAGGCCCCAAGATTAGGGGGACTAGTAGCTTGGTTCCCCTTCCTGTCTCCTACCACCTTGTGTCCCCTAGACTCAATCTCCCCTGCAGTCAGTTTAACTGTCCAATAAGATGTCAAACTTCTGCCCCAGTGCTGTAGCCCCCTCTTTTGTCAGGTGAAGGCCATCACCCTTGAAGAGCCTCTTGTTCCAGAAGTTCACCCACTCCCTCACAAAGTGGTACCTCTTCTCCAGACACCAACCTCTTAGCCATCCATTAAATCTTTCTATCTCCTTCTTCCTTATTTTATCTCCCTCCATCTGCCCCACACTGGGAGGACCTTGACAAAAATCAGGGAGGCAAAGTGTGCCTTCAATCTGTCCACCAGACTATGAAAGTTCCACTTCACCATCTCCACAGTCGGTTGATTGATATGGTTATTTTCTCTTCTGCTGGGTTATTGATATATCAACTACATGAAAACATTAATGATGTACTCATGTCTTACATCTCCCAAACATGTTTCCATCCATAACATAGTCCAACATTTACTGTCAATTTATAAAAAAGCCACAATCCCCCATGTCATTCCTTCAGCATAATAATGCAAGCTGACAGGGTTCTCAGCATATATCAGCATATATCAGTATTTACTCACTACTATTTTCTGGTACATTGTAGTTACTTCAAATGCATAGCCTTGAAGAGTCTTTATTTCATAGTCACAGGTTCTTGTTATTGAAAATAGCACCTGCATAGCCAGTCTCTACAATACAAGACCAAAAAGGTTTCATTTCCAAAATTAATTATACTTTCTACACTATTTTCAAAGTGATCACCTACTGTACGTTTTTTACTTGGTTTATCCCCCTCCTGGGTGGCCCATGATCATGCCGACCCCTGCCCCATCCACCCATTCACAGTGCTATCTCCTGTCTTCCTCCATGGCTTCCCCCCCCCGCCATGGTGGGGTGGTGGGGATCCTTCAACCCACTGACACAGATCTGGTTCTGGAGGTGGCTGCAAGTTATGGGGGTGACGCCTGCAGGGGTCAGCAGTCATTCAACTGCCCAGACTTTTCTCCTCCTGTTTTTCTCCCTGTCTCCCCTCCTGGAAGTGGAGCAATGTAGCATTGGCAATGGCCGAGCTGTGCGTGCTTCCTCCCACAGCATGCCAGCTGACTGCTGTGCCCCATCCCTAGCATATGGGACCCAGGCACTCCAACACCCAGCAACTGCTATGTGTCAGAGGTGCACCATCTCCATGTCCTTCCCTCCCTCCCCGAGAGAGGAGGGCTGTCCACCAGATGCTCGATCCTGTCCCACCCCAGCCGATCCCTGGCAAACCACTCACACAGTGAACATGGGTCACCAGCGTGGCAGGAGTTAAGGCATGATACCTCAGCCCTCCGCAGCACCAGGTCGGCACCTACTGTATGCTTGACTTTCTTTGCAACATACAGTAGCAGTAAGTAGAAATATTTTGTCATACTGTATATTATGAAATTTTGTGATGTTTTACAATATTCTTTATAACTGATATAGTGTGAGTAATAAATAATGAACTATAATGAAATATCTCAATATATAACAACATACTGCTACAGTACTTGCCTCTGACCAGTGACTACTACTGTTCATTCCTGCCCACAGTTCAGAAGCCTACAAAATTTTTAGTTTTTTTTTTTTTGTAGCTGGGTCATATAATTGTCGGCTGTGTGGATGAAGTGATAGTCCGCTTACTGTAATATCACATTTTGGTATTGCTTTGTTTCAGGGCACAGGTTACACTGTAGGTATATGGTAGTAACTGTATATTAAAAAAGGAACTGTATCACCACATAACACGTATGTGTAAATGGGTAGTTTCAATATCATTGTGTTTTTCTTATGTGCAGTAGTTACATGATAACTATTTCTATAGTTAAGGGGCAATATTAGCTAAGTTAGAATGTTTGTGTCATATCATTACAACGAAACCACAGAACCTACGTATTCAACATACATTACATGGTTATATGGTAATACCAATGATTACTGTGTTATCATACAGTTACCAAAGATAATTACCATATAACCACTGCCGTGTAAGCATAAAGCAATACCCACTTTTTTATAATATAGGAGCTTGCTGTGAAAGCTATAAAAGTCAGGTACAATTCCATTCAAAAACTGGATGAAAGGACTTATCAAGCATTACCCTTATTGTCTGATGGCCCTGAATGTTGTCTGAGGTTTTTTGCACCTCACCACTCATTTGATACAACTGGCAGGAATGTCTGTACATAGAAACCTCAATGTCTGTAATCCATCATACAGCATGTCATGTGTAAAACATTGCTAATCCCTTAGCTAAAGAACACATAAAAATTGCAGTCACTGTTGTATTTTGTCTGATCTTCAGAAAAACCTAATTGCAATCTGTTAGGGAAATCATTTTCCAACAACACATTTCTTCCTGTAAGTTGAGTAGCTCTCACTAATAACAGTGTTGCTCATAAATGTCACATATGAAATCATTTTTGAAGATACTTCTCTTTTAAAAAAACTGAAATCTTAAACTTGATGCATCAAACCTTCATAATGCCAAGGGAATTCCAACCTAAAATCATGAGTCATTATGCATGTACGGTAAAAAGCCAACACCAAAGACTGTGGAGTTTAATTTCCCAAGGAATCTTAAAATACAGCATAGTGCCACTATTTCAAACACACCCTCATAAGCCAGCCTATGTAAGGCATGATGTCTCATACCTTAATTCTTTGTAATCTTGCAGAACTCAAAAAAGTAGAGACAGTGGGATCAGTGGGTCATGCCTGAAAATAGGAGGTTTTTGCCTAGTGCACTTATCTGGTAAACAAAAGCTAAGTAAATAAATATTCAGATCCCTGAGAATGCCGCAAGTCCCAGTGGCACTGATCATTTGGTGCACAGGGCTTGCGGCATCAGCTCCTGACCGGTGATAGCTATTTTTAATCCAAGCACTAAATGCTGCAAGTTAGACCAGCTTTTACCTGGTCTAACTTGCACTATTTGGGGTTACCCTTTTTATGGGGCTTGTACCAAATCTTTGGCGCAAGCTGCTGTAAAGTGTGGAATGTGTCACAACTGTGCCCGATGTACTAAAATGCAATGCCCAATGTAAAAAAAAAAAAACTATATGAAAAAAACAAAAAAACAACAAAGAATATTTAAAATTTATTCTGAAACTTGTGTGGTCAACAGTGTAGGGTGTGCAGTTGATTCCTCTAGTGTTAATTTAGTAAAAAAAAAATGTATCTCTAAAAATATGAATACAATTAGGTGGCTGCATGTCATGAATACAGGCCCTACATTTGAGACTTATACACCTGCTTTCACGATAGTCAAACATACCTTTGTGAGATACAACCTCCACGTTCATGACACAGTCTCAAAAAATAAACATCTAGGTAGCTTTGTAGGTCACACAACTAGTTAAAACAAGAGAAGACTTTGTATATGAAAAATTATATGTTGGAGGTTAAGTTGGAAGCCTGTGTGGTAGGGTGTAGTATTCAAAATATTAATAAAATTAGGTTGTTGAGTGTCACAGAAACACCCAGTTTTCATCACTTGTGAAACTTCATTTGTTACACTTTATGAGTTACAACCTTCCTTTGTGTGAGAGTCTCTAAACAAGAAAAAGGTAGACAGCTTGGAAGGGCCACCCAGTAAATCTGCTAAAGGTCTGGTACATGTTTAAGACAGTTTATATTTTGGCAGTCTTAGCCTCTAAATGTGTGAAATTTAGTGTGCAGAGTCTTGGTCCTAGGGACTATTCTTTTGGAAAGTTTGACTAAAATCATTTTGGCAAATTAGAAGTTATTAATTAATGGATTTAAGCAAAATATAGACATGTGTTTGTCATTTGCTTTGTTCACAGTTAGCAAACAAACTAGGGAGAGTAAAAGTATGGAACTTACAGGTTCATTTAAGTTTTAACCAAGGATGTGCTTCTGAAGAGTTTTAAGATGAAAATGTATGAAGGTTTTAAGGTTTGCATATGCATTGACTGCGAGACTGCTTTAAAAATAACTAAAAAATGGAATGCTTTTTTCAAGCCAATTAGGCATGAACAAAACTTTAACAGCTAAAGCTTTAATAAATTCCGAACTTTAAAGGTTGAGAGTCATGTGGTTTGTCAAAAGAAGACATCTGAGCTGACTTAAAAAAATGAATTGCAGTTAGTATTTTTTTCATGATTGCATTGAAAAACTATTGAGATGAACTTAAACTCAGCACATTAATAGAGAGCATATGTGCTTAGTAGGCCATAACAATACCACTAAGAAAAAAATAGTCACAGACACAACTGAACAATTGAAAAGCTGTGTTCTTTCTACTATTTATGAGTTACTTGAGGAATTCTAAAACATAAACTAAGTCATACTGTACATGACCAAAATGATAAAGCCGTGAAACACAAAGAATCAGTCAGAAACATGACCGACAAAAAAATCTATTACTTGCATTTTATTGGGCTACAATGAAAAGATACATGAACAAAATATTAAAAATGTTAAGGCTAAAGCAAGCTAGGTCTCACCTCTTGCTTTGTGCAGAGCCCATGAAGCCCTGCACAAAGCAAGTTACTCTGACAGAGAGACATAGAAACACAAAAGTTGTCAGCAGATAAGGACCTCTTGGCCCACTTAGTCTACCCTATATTCCCTACCTACTGTGCCACTGCAGACCCTACTCGATCTCTGGTCTCCCCTTCCCCCCTTCCTTTAATTCTATGGTCCCCTTGTGTCTATCCCTTGCATGCTTAAATCCTGTTACCATTTTAGCACCCACCACCTCTGCTGGGAGGCTGGTCCAGGCATCCACCACCCTCTCTGTTGAGAAGTATTTCTTTACCTCTGAGCCTCCCTCCACCTTCATAGCATGATCCCTTGTACTGGAGCACCTATTGCTGTGGAAAATGTTACCTTCATGTATCTTATTAATACCTGTGAGGTATTTTAATGTTTCTATCATATCTCCCCCTTTTCCTCCTTTCCAGACAGTACATAGTTAGTTCCTTGAGTCTCTCCTCATAGGAGTTTTGATGCAGGCCATGCACCACTTTGGTAGCCCTCCTTTGCACCGCTTCCGTCCTATCTATGTCCTTCAGGAGATACAGCCTCCAGAACTGGACACAGTACTCGAGGTGGGATCTTACCAGTGATCTATACAGGGGTAAAACTACCTCCCTCTTTCTGCTGGTGATGCCCTTCCCTATGCACCCAAGCATCCTGCTAGTCTTCCCCACTGTCTTATCATACTGCATGGATACCTTCAGGTCATCAGAAATGATTATCCTTAGGTCCCTTTCCTGTTTTGTGGTTGCTAATACCTCCCCACTCAGTTGGTATGTTGTCCCCAAGTTTCTGTGCTCCAAGTGCAGGAATTTGCATTATTTTCCACTGAAACCCAACTGTCATTCCCTTGACCATTCTTCCATCTTTTTCAGATCATTCTCATTTATCCCCCCCCCCCCCAGGAGTATCAACTCTGTTGCAGATTTTTGTGTTATCTGTGAACAGGTATACTTTCCCTTCCAACCCTTCAACAATGTTGTTAATAAAGACATTGAAGAGGACTGGGCCTGGTACTGACCCCTGTTTCACTGCTGGTCACCTTGCCTTCTCCAGAGTGGACCCCATTAGCCACCACCCTCTGACTCCTATTGCTTAGCCAACTTCTTACTCATTTTACTAGTTTTGGACCCACTCCTAAGTTACCAAGCTCGCTCACCAGTCTTCTATGTGGAACGGTGTTGAAAGCCTTACTGAAATTCAGGTAGACCACATCTACCACTCCTCCCTGATCCACTTCCTTGGTCACCCAGTCAAAGAACTCAGTCAGGTTTGTCTGGCAAGACATCCCCCCTGTGAAACCATATTGCCTCAGATCCTGTAATCCACTGATTACAAGGTATTCCCCAATCCTTTCCTTCAGTAACAATTCCATTACTTTACCCCCTACTGAAGTCAGACTGACAGAGCTGTAATTTTCTGCTGCCTCCCTATCTCTACTTTTGTGCAGTGGGACCACATATGCCCTCCTCCAGTCCCCTGGAACCTCTCTTGTTTCTAGTGATAGGTTGAACAGAGCTGTCAGAGGTGCAGCCAGCACCTCCTTGAGCTCTCACAGTATCCTAGGGTGCACCCCAACAGGATCCATTGCCTGGTCTACTTTTAATTGTGCTAGTTCCTTGAGGACTCTCTCCTCTGTAAAAGGGCTAGTGTCTACCTCCCTTCCTTTAATGTCTTCGTCTCTTATCTTTGGCCCATCACCTACCCCTTCCTCGGTAAATACTGAGCATTAATTGTTCAATATGTCTGCTTTTTTTGATCCTCTTCCTTGCAGATCCCTCCTTCCCCCTTTACATAGATACATACATAGATACATAGAATGTCTGATCACCACATCGTGAGGTTCAATTTTTGCACCCCCCTGAGAAGACCAGCCCCTGTGGAGATGGTCAGGTACCGCCCATTACGGAATGTTACTCCACAACATCTAGTGACGGTCCTTAACCTCTCATCTTTCGGTTCAGTGAGCAGTAGCCCAGAAGCATTGGTGCTGGCCTATAATAAGGCCGTCATGACGGCTCTGGATTCTATTGCTCCTGTTCGTGAGCGCCCCCTATCCTTACGCCCTGGAGCCCCATGGTTTGATGGGACCCTGAGGGAGATCTCGGAGACAGGGGCGAAGGTTAGGCGTCGCTGGCGCAGGTCCGCCCTCGATGCCGACCACTCTAGATTGATGGAACATTATGTTGGCTATCAATCTGCAATCACCCATAAGTCAGAATTCCTGTCCAGGAGATTGCAGTTGCTCAGAATCGACCGGCTCAGCTGTTCGAACTGTAGACAGACTGTGCAACCCAGCCTGCCTGCATGTTGAGCTTTTATAGCAGAGTGCGATGAGCTCGCTCTATACTTTGCAACTAAAGTGGCTGACATCAGGATGAACCTGGGTCCGGTAACCTCTATGGGTGATGCTTTTGGACAGCATGAGATGACAGTGCTTCATTTCTCCTGGAGTTCCTTTCGACGACCTGAGTTCGTGGACATTATGAGGATCATCCATTCTATGCATCCCACAAGTTGTGGTTTGGATCCCGCTCCGACTCCCCTCATTTTGGGTTGTTTTGATATCATCGGTCCGGTCCTGGCGCCAAATAGTCTGGTGCTCCTTGGAATTAGCGAGTTTCCTGCTCCTTGAAAGAGGCAGTGGTGACTCCTCTCTTGAAAAAGCTTCCTTGGACCCGGTCTGTTTTCTAATTATCGGCCTATCTCTAACCTCCCTTTATTGGGAAGGTTATTGAGAAGGTCGTAGCGGTTCAATTGGATGACCATTTAACCATCCATAATGTCTATGAATCCTTCCAGTCGGGCTTCCGAAAAAGACATAGCACCGAGACTGCGCTGGTTCGGGTGTTAAATGATCTTCTGATGGCGAGGGATCAGAAGAGATGCTCCATTCTTGTTCTTCTTGATCTCTCTGCAGCCTTTGACACAGTGGACCACATGGTGTTGTTAGCTTGCCTGGGGCAAATCTGTGGAATGTCTGGAACCGTTTTGCAATGGTTCACGTCATTCCTTACCGGGAGATAGCAGAGAGTTGTGTCGGGGATTTTTTCCTCTGACCCAATTTCTTTGTTGTGTGGAGTGCCCCAGGGATCCGTGCTTGTCACCCATGTAGTTTGCAGTGTATATGCTGCCCTCGAGGTATCATTAGGACGATATGGGCTGAGGTTTCACTGCTATGCTGATGATACCCAGCTCTATCTGTCTTTTGCACCGACCAGGATGGAGCCTCTCGGTTTTAACAACTGTCTGGGGAGATCCAAGACTGGATGGATTCTAGTTGGCTAAAGTTGAACTGGAGAAAACAGAAGTGCTGGTAGTGGACCCAGGTGGTGGATGGTGAGGCCGGGTATTGGTGCTCCATCTGGAATTGTCCTTGGTGGAGTATCTCTGCTGTCCTCAGAACGGGTGCGTAGCCTTGGGTTTATTCTTGACGAAAGGCTGACTCTTAAAGCTCAGGTGTCAGCCGTTGTCAAGATTTCCTTCTATCATCTTAGGAATATTGCCAGGGTTAGGCATCTTGTTCCGTCTGACTCCCTGCCTACTTTGGTTCACGCTTTTGTATCCTCACGCTTGGACTACTGCAATGCCCTGTACTTTGGGCTTTCTGGGGTTGAAATCCGTCGCCTACAGCTGGTGCAGAACGCTGCAGCCCGGGTTTTGACTGGGACAAGTCGGTCCTGTCATATCACTCCCGTGCTGCGCGAACTGCACTGGCTTCCTGTGCGGTGGCGGATCACCTTTAAAGTCATTTTACTGACTTTTAAAGCCCTTCACGACCAGGGTCCAGCCTATCTGAAAGACCTCCTGGTTCCTTACTGCCCTGACCGATTACTCAGCTCGGCCGACATGGGGTTGTTAGAGATCCCAAGAGTGAGTTTAAAATCTTCTGGCAGCAGAGCGTTTTCGCATGCTGCACCCACTCTTTGGAACTCTCTACCATGTCGGTTACGGCAGTGCACCTCCGTGGAACTTTTCAAGAGGGATTTGAAAACGTATTTGTGGAATATGGCTTTTTTAGATAATTAAGTTATTTATAAATGCTTTGATTTTATTATTAATACTCTATTTCGTTGTATGTTGATTTTATGTACATGTTCTGTTTTTATGTAGTGTTTTGAACTGTTTTTAAAATTGTTCAGCACCTTGATACACTGAAAGGTGCTATATAAATAAAATTATTATTATTATTATTATTATTATTAATGTGCTGGCAGATGGGGACCATGAGTTTCATCTAGGCTGCCCATGTTTTTTCCCACCCTCTACTTGGAATCTCTTATTAACTTACTGACTTGTCTGTCCCATGTTGATTTAAACTGCTTGACAGTCTTTGCCTCCACCACCCCTTGAGGCAGTCTGTTTCACGGATCAACCACTCCTTCGGTAAAAAAAGAACTTTCTACTGTTACTCCGAAATCCTAACCACCCCAGTTGCATGTCATGCCCTCTTGTCATACTACAATTGCTAATCTGGAAGAGGTCCTGTGATTGTACCTTGTTAATACCCTTTAAATACTTGAAGGTGTCAGTCATGTCCCCCCTCTCCCTCCTTTGTTCCAGTGAGAAGAGGTTTAGTGCCCTCAGTCTTTTGCCATACATCTTATGGTGTAGGCCATGAATCATCTTAGTTGCCCTTCTTTGCACTGTCTCCAACCTATCGATGTCCTTTTTGAGGTGAGTCCTCCAGAACTGGACACAATACTTCAGGTGGGGCCTCACCAGGGACCTATACAGTGGCATTGTCACCTCACACCTCCTGCTAGTGATGCCTCTCCCTATATAACCCAGGAGGCCACTCGCCTTCTGTGTCACCTTCTTGCATTGCTTCCCCATCTTTAAGTAGTCAGAGATGATGACTCCCAGGTCACGCTCCTGCTTTGTAGCTGTTCGCTTCTCCCTTCCCAGATGGTACACAGCACCTGGGTTCCTCTTTCCCATGTGCATCACCTTGCACTTTTTTGCATTAAACTTCAGCTGCCATTCTCGTAACCATCTTTCCAATCTTAACAGGTCCTTTTTCATTTTTTGCATCCCCTTTGGTGAATCTACTCTACTGTGAAGCTTCATGTTGTCTGTGAACAGACACACCTTTCCTTCCAGACCATCAGCAATGTCACTGATATACACATTGAATAAGACTGGTCCCAGCACTGACTCCTGTGGAACCCCACTTGTCACCATCCCTTCCCCTGACAATGCTTCATTGACCAACACTCTCTGCATTCTGCAGTTTAGCCAGCTTCTTACCCAGACTATTATTTTGTGGCCCACTCCCATGTGCTCGAGTTTGCTAATCAGTCTTCTGTGGGGGACTGAGTCAAAGGCCTTGCTAAAGTCATGATAGACCACATCGACTGTGCCCCCTTTTTCCATCGTTTTAGTAACTCAGTTGAAGATTTCCACTAGGTTGGTTTGGAAGGACCTTCCTGCAGTAAAGTCATGTTGCTTTAGGTCCACCTGCTTGCTCACTTCTAGAAAAGACAGAGTTTGCTCTTTTAGAAGGGATTCCATCATCTTACTTACTATTGAGGTGAGGCTGACTTGACGGTAGTTTCCAGCCTCATCCCTGCTCCCGCTCTGGTGCAGTGGCACCACTGTAGCTCTTTTCTAGTCCTTGGGACTGCCCCGCTGTCTAGAGATTTGTTGCATAGTGCGACTAGTGGAGCAACTAATTCCTTTTCAAGTTCCTTGAGTATCCTTGGATGCATGCCATTGGGTCCCATTGCTTTGCCCACTTGCAGCTTGTTGAGCTCTTCCAGGACTCTTTGTTCTGTGAATGGAGTCATGTCCACTCCCTTAGCAGTGACTTCCTTTCCAGTTAGTGCTGGTCTGCTGTTGTCTTCCTCCTGTGAAAAGACTGAGCAGAAGTACTTGTTTAGGATTTCCGCTTTCTCCTTGTTATCTTCTGCTTGTGTGCCATCCTCCTTCTTCAGTCTTACGATTCCCACTTTGCTTTTTCTCCTCTCCCCGATGTACCTGTTGAAGACTTTGTCCCCTTTGGTTTCCCCTGTGTTATCCTTACGTCTGTTTGGGACTTTGCAGCCCTTATAGCTTCTCCTGCCTCCCTCAGCTTCTCCCCGTATGCCTCTCTAGCAAGGTCACTACCTGATTTCTTGTATCTTCTGAAGGCTTCCCTCTTTTCCTTAACTCTGACTGCTACTTCTCTTGAGAACCAAAGTAGATGTCTTTTTTTCTTCGTCTTGCTGCTCTGCCTGATACAATGTGCTGTGGCAGTGGTTATTGCCTGTTTTAATCTGGTCCAATGCTCTTCCACCCCCCCCAATCTTTCCCGCATTTCAGATTGTCCTTCGAGTATGCTGTCATGAGATTAAAATCTGCCTTCCTATCCCTCCTTTGGTCTTTTTCTTCTCACTTATATATCTAAAGAATGTTTTATCACCTTTTTTTACTGATTGGGCAATATTCTCCTCCATTTGTACCTTTGCACTCCTAACTGCTCTCCCTGCCTCTCTTTGTTTCTCCTAGTAACTCTCCCTATCCTCCTCTTTCCGTGTCCTCTTGTACCTTCTAAATGCTATTTTTTTTGCCTTTACTTTCTCTGCTACTTCTCTAGAGAACCATAGTGGTCTCTTATTTTTCTTGCCTATGTTAGTCTGCCTGACACAGAGATTTGTTGCCTTTTTAATAACCCCCTTCATTTTTATCCATTGTTTCTCAACTCCCCTCAGTTTCCCTATCCCTGCTAGGGTGTCCCTGAGGTATTCTCCCATTTTCTTAAAATCGGCTTTCCTGAAGTTAAGGACCCTCGTCTTAGTGTGGTTCCATTCTCGCCCAGTTCTTATATTGAGTCACACCATATGGTGATCATTGGTCCCCAGGAGGCCACCCACTGTTACGCCAGCAGCACTGTCCCCATTTGTCAGTATCAGGTCTGGTATTGCCCCCCCAAGTGGGTTCCTTAACTAGTTGTCTGAGAAATGCCCCTTGCAGGGAGTCCTGGATGTCCCTACTTCTGACTCACGGGAAACCACATATGCCACACTCCAGTCCTCAGGCGTTATATTTGGTTTTAGTAGATCTCCAAAGAGGACTACCAATGGCTCCTCTAACCCATATCTAGTTTTGTTCAAGACTCTAGGATTAAACCCATCTGGTCCTGGTAATTCATTTATTTTTAGGTTCCCCAGTCCCTTTGGTACCCATTCTGTGTTATTCTCCCCATTTCAAATTCAAATGGATTTCTGTGGAGTGATACTCAGGGGAGGGCGAAGTGGGAAGTTAGTGTAAGTGCATAAGGTTCCATACATGTTGTCACATATTCAAAATATAAAGTTACATACAAAACCATCACACAAAAATGCAAAGCAGAAAATTCAAATTGCCAGTCGCATGTAAATCTGATCTCATATTACATAGGAGGCATTGGAGGCATGTTAAAACCATAGCAAACACATCTCACTGACTTTCAAAAGATAGATGATTCTGGAATTCAGACAGACATAGAAACATAGAATCTGTCAGCAGATAAGGACCATATGGCCCACCTAGCCTGCCCATTTTCCTACTCACTGCTGCAGCCCCAGATCCTATTTGATCTGCAGCTTGCCTGCTCTGCACATCTCCGGGATACTCTTATGTCTATCCTATGCACTCTTGAACCTCCGTATTGTTTTTACCCCACCACTTCTGCTGGAAGGCTGTTCAATGGCTCCACCACCCTTTCAGTGAAAAAGTACTTCCTAACAATACCCCTGAGCCTTCCACCTTTCAGCCTCATATCATGCCCCCTTGTTCTTGTGCAGAGCTTTCTCTGAAATATGCTTTCCACCTGTACCCTATTTATTCTCTAAGGTACTTGAAAGTCTGTATCATATCTCCCCTCTCCCTTATTTCCGCCAGTGAATAGGTATTAAGGTCCTTAAGTCTTCCCTCATAGGGCTTCTGGTGCAGTCCATGTACCATCTTCGTTACCCTTCTCTGGACTGCCTCTCTTTTGTCAATGTTCTTCCAGAGTTGTGGTCTCCAGAACTGGACACAGTACTCCAACTGAGGCCTTACCAGTGATCTGTACAGTGGCATCACCACTTCTTTCTTCCTGCTTGTTGTGCCCCTCCCTATGCACCCAGCATTCTGTTTGTTCTCCCTGCCACCTTTTCACACTGTTTGGTCACCTTCGGATCGTCAGATATGCTAACCCCCAGGTCTCTCTCCTGACTTGTGGTGATCAGAATTTCCCCACCACCCATCCTGTATTCCTCCCTTGGATTCCGATGACCCAGGTGCATGATCTTACACTTTTTAGCATTGAAACTCAACTGTCAGACACCCAACCACTCCTGTAATAGGCTTAGGTCCTTTCTCATTTTTCCATCCCCTCTGGTGTGTCCACTCTGTTGCAGATCTTAGTATCATCTGTGAAGAGGCACACCTTTCCTTCTAGATGCTCTGCAATGTCACTAATGAAGACGTTGAATAGGACTGGTCCCAGCACTGACTCCTGTGGCACCCTGCTGGTCACCTCCCTCTCCTCAGATTTCATGCCATTTATCACCACCCTCTGAGTCCTGTCCCTTGACCAGTTTCCAACCCACTTTATGACCGTAGGACCCACTTCCAGGCTCCCCAATTTATTTAGCAATCTCCTGTGTGGGACGGTGTTGAAGGGCTTACTTAAATCCAGGTAGACCACATCCACAGCCCTTCCCTGATCTACTACCCTGGTTACCCAGTCAAAGATATCTATAAGATTCATTTGACAGGACCTTCCTGCTGAGAATCCATGTTGCCTTGGATCCTGTACCCTGCTATCCTCCAGAAACTTCACAATCCTCTCCTTAAGTATGGACTCATTAGTTTCTCCACTGCTGAGGTCAGGTTTACAGGCCTGTAATTGTCTGCCTCCTCTCTGCTTCCACTCTTGTGGAGATGGACCACATCTGCCCTTCTCCAGTCCTCAGGTACCTCCCCTGTCTCTAGTGATGCATTGAAAAGGGCAGCCAGTGGTTCTGCCGGCACTTCCTTGAGTTCTTTTAGTACTCTGGGGTGGATCCCATCTGGCCCCATTGCCTTACCTGCTTTTATTTTCCAGAGTTCTTCTAGGACTCTTTCCACTGTGAATGGGCTGGTGTCTACCTTTCTCCCCTGAATACCTCTGTTAATGAGTCTTGGTCCCTCACCTTCTCCTTCCCCTGTGAATACTGAGCAAAAGTACTTGTTCAGTATCTCAGCCTTTTACAGGTCATCCTCCACCCTTTCTCCTCCTTCCTTCTTCAGCCTAACGATCCCATTTCTGGTCTTTTTCCTCTCACTAATGTATCTGAAGATGGTCTTGTCATCTTTCTTAATAGCCTGGGCTATACCTTCCTCTGTCTGTGCGTTAGCCTTTCTAATTATTTTTCCAGATTCCCTCTGCTTCTCCACATATTGTTCTCTGTCTTCAACCTTTTTTGTTTTCTTGTACCTCCAAAAAGGATTTATTTTCCCTTACCTTCTCTGCCACTACCTTTGAGAACTGTAATGGCCTTTTTTATCTTTTACTCTTGCTATGCATTTTGACATAGTGACCTGTTACTTCTGTTATGACTCGCTTGAGTCTAGACCACTGTTTTTCCACATCTCCGTTTGTACCTTCCACTGCTAGGGCTCTTTTGAGATTTCTATCCATCTCCTTAAAGGTAGTCTTCCTGAAATCTAGGATCTGTATCCTTGTAAGGCTTTCCTCCTCCTCCACTGTGGTTACCTTAAACCATACTGTCCTGTGGTTGCTGGCACCAAGGGGACTGCCCACCTCCACATCTGTGATTTCGGTGAGCCAAAATATCCTTTTTTCTCTGTTGTGTCTTACACTTGCCCCATTGAGGGCAGTCATGAAGTCCCTGCCCCTTGTTATACTTCCAGTCTGAGTGCTCCAGTCTACCTCAAGCAGATTGAAGTCACCCATTAGTAGCAGTTCCCCTTTGGCTGCCATTTTGTGGATGGTTTCTACAAGAACTTCATCTGATTCCTCCCCTGTGCTGGAGGACTGTAAATCACTCCAGTGCAAATGGATGTCCTTTTTCTCACTTCTAGAGTGACCCACAGTGGCACCAGATGCTGCGATCGCCCACATAAGGCTTATAAATAGTGACTGCAGTGATCAGCTGCAAACAGACGAGTGTCACCAAGTCATAGCTCTGAAAAACAGTGAAAAAAAATTATGTTACCGACAACAGAATAACAGAATGTCCACCCCCATGCAGTCAAGACAAGACATTTGCTATCAGCTGAAGAACATACAGTATTTGTTACAAGAAACACATCCTAGTCATATCATAGTTTTAAATCCTGATCTTCATTGAGTCCAATTGGTTTAAGGTTTTTGTGATTAAAAATCCAATATGTTTCCCATTAAAAGGTTAACAGCGTCTCAGGAGGCAGCCATAACATTGCCACTGGGCCAGTTGCTGTTTATCAGTTTTCCTATTTATTAGGCACAAGGCCTAACAAACTCTTAAATGGTCACTCTTCCTTCAGGATCATGACTTTTTGGCCTTGTTGGCCCATCAATGGTATTATTTTCTTGTACACAACATGTTGCCCTCATTTATATATTATAGGGCCATGGTAGTGCCCTTATAGTCAGGGTTAGAAATGCATTTTTAAGTTAAACCCCTGTTTTTGCACCTCAGTAACATGGCTATCTCTGGACTGAATAGCATGATGTTTGGTAAGCACAATTTTGGTCCCAGAATCTCTGGGCCCTGAAAATTTGGTAATGCTTGGTTCAGCAGGCTAGAAGTTCTAGAAGGTTAAACATACATAAGCCATCCAAAGTAAGACTTTTTTTTGCTCAGCTGTAGCTCAAAACATCTGACAGTAGAAACCTGAAACTTACAGGTTTGTAACAGTTTGACCCAAGGCAATACTTTTGATAGGTGGGTTCGCTGGAAAAGGTTTAGTCTTTAAATGTTTTAATGTTTAAAATGCTGTTATCATGCATAAGTGGGACTTGTAAGAATTAAGTTTCAAAACGAATGAGGAAATTGAAAAAAGTACTGAAAATTATATATTTTTGCTTTTGTTTCTGAAACTAATCAGCTGTTTCCAGCTGAAGCTTTTACCAGTGATGGGTGCCCAGTTCAGCTGTTGGTATCTCCTTCACCCAATCAGCTACTTTTTTTTACCATTTTAAAGACTTATACCAATGGCAGGTGCCCTTTTCCACCGTTGGTATCTTCAACCCCTGACCCAATTAAGTGTTTGACCAGTGACAGGTGCCAAATCCTGCCAACTTTCAAATCCCACCTGAAATGGGTGTTTGTGTTGTCTGGTGGCATAAGCCAAAAATTTTGAGTGGGATTTAAACATTGTTACTCCAGGGTTTATTGGGGGGGGGATAGAAGAGCAATCAACAGAAACAAATGGTTTAAAAAAATTGTCAAATACCAAAGAAATTATGACTAAAAGAAACAAAACCCATTGAAATGAACAGGCCAACTGAAATAAATGGGTCCCTTCACTTCAGTGGGGTTTTGTCAAATAGAGCAAATAGTGCTCAAATAGAGCCAGGTAGAAAGGAGGGAGGGCTGTTTTGCCCCACTGCCCACCACAGGACATTTGCCAATGGGGTGAACTGGACATGGGGGGAGTAGGGTTGATAGGTGCTCAGTTGGTGGGAGGCCTAGGGGTGTATCGTTTGGGAAAATTCGGGACTTAGGGTGGAGGGGTTTCTTGAGCAGAGGGCAGTAGGGGGTTATGCTTGTGTGGGATGTAGGTGGGGGTTTTAGACAGGGGTTGTTTGACATTAGACTGATATTTTTTTTCACTGCTGCAGTGATACTATGCATAGGCATCACTGGGTGAAGTAAGCACTTTGCCAAGTAAAGAGCTTGCAGAACCTGAAGGTCTTCAACCTACAGGTCTGGGTCTGTGCCCCATAAATCTGCTGCTCCTGTACAGTGTACTCAGGATCAGCTCCTCTGTGTTTCTTTGCACAGGACTCTGTGGGCCCTGCATGAAGAACAAGACTAGTTTCAAACCTTTGTTTGTACTTAGCCCTTTGAGCCCTGCAGGAAGCATTAAGTCAGTCATAAATTACATTATGAAGGGTCCTGCATAAAGTATAGAATGATTCATAAGTTTCTTCATGGTGGAGATCACTCATAGCAGTTTGTATTGGGCCCTGTAGGCCCTTCCTGAGGTAGGAGATCATGCAAATCCTGCTTCACACAGAGCCAAGATCTGTAACTTGAAGCAGAAGACCCATGAGCACAGCCCCACACCTGTAGCTTGAAGCAGCAGCCCAGTGGGGCACTGCCCCAGACTTGAAGCATGGCCCTGGGTCACAAGGCTAGGGGCTGGAGAGGGGTATGGGCATTATGGCTGAAAAAAACTCTAATACCACATTTCCTACCTTTTGTGGCTACAGAACCCTATTGATGAATTAACATATTTAGTTGCAATGAATTTCCTTATTTTTTGATAAAGTAGTGTTGTAACTTGCTTCACGCACCTGCCCAAAACATAAGCTGAATCCTAACTTGCACATTTGGGTCAAATTTAAAAGGTACCCCAATGTGGTTATCGGTTGGGGATGCAACTTGGTTACCCTGAAAATGTGGGGAAACAGCTTCCAGAAATGAGTATGACTAAATGTTGAAAAGGTCAGTGAGCATGTGCAGTACTCACATTTCTGGACTTAGACAAAATTGCAAAATCATCAGAAATGTTTTCTGAAGTCTTGAAACACACATCCTGTGAGTCTGACTTCATTGTGACAGAGGAGTGCATTGAGGGACACTGAAGAATTGTGCAATGATAGACACTGCTGCAGGACAGGTAATGGTGGGTGGTGAGGAGAAGGGTATCATAGATGCCAGTGCATAGGTGACTGTCTTTTCATTTCCTCAGGAAGACAGTGATTAGCCTTGTTAAAGGGAGGGCTGTACTAGTTGCCCACTGTAGGAGCTGGCAAAAGTTAAAGTGTTGGGGGGAAGCTGGCATGGGTGCCAAAGGGTTGGGGTGTATAAATAAAGCTTTTTTTTTACAGATTGCAATTGGCAGTGGAAACAGTGGGCAAAAACTATAATGGGATTCAAGAAAGCATAGAATAGGCAAAAGGGAACTTTATTGGTTAGGGAAGGCTATGGCGGAGATCAAGTAGGGTCTGCGGTATTATAGTAGGTAGGGAAAATGAGCAGGCTAGGTGGGCCAAGCAGTCTTTATCTGCAGTCAGTTTCAATGTTTCTATGTTTCGAAGAAGATGGGGATCAGGCACGATGGTGGGAGGCTGTGCCAGTCACCTACTATGGGACATATACTCATATGTCATAAAGGACAAACACTGTGAGGGGGAATAGAGTGGACTGGGTGCCAGAGGGTGGGTGACAGTGGGGGTGAATGAGTTAGTTCTGGCAGTGGGATTGGGCACCTGCTGCTAGAAACACAAATTGGGAGTATCAGGATGATGGGGTACTGGCAGTGGAATTGGGAACCTGCTTCAGAAAACACATCAATTGAGGGGGCTACAAAATTGGGGGAGTACCAATGGTGGGATTTGAGCAACTGCTGCCAAACAGCATAAATCAGGTATGGGGGTGTGACTGTAGATTGGGCATCCATGGCCAGTATGGTTCATTAGTAGGTAGTTTAGGTTTTTGTATGGTTCTGTAGAAAATCAATGTGATTTTCTGCAGAAACTGAACGCAAAAACATTGATTTCTTCAGAAAATCCTGATGATTTTCTACAGAGAATGATGATCTTTAAAAATGACTTAAAATATGTTCCCATGTTCCTCCAATAGTTAGTGTAAGTAATTCTTTTTTTTTAAGTCAGCACACATCTGGTTAGCCTAAAATAGTGTAAGTATTTTTTTTAAGTCAGCTCACTTGTCTAATTAGACTATCTTTTGATGAACCATACAAATGTCAACAGTTAGAGGTAAATATTTGTTACATTTTTCCAGTTTAATATGGTGGTCAGTCACCAACTTTGTTACATTTTTCCAGTTTAATATTGTGGTCAGTCACCAACTTTGTTACATTTTTCCAGTTTAATAATGTAGTCAGTCACCAACTTTCAAGCAGAAAAAGATTTCATGAGTTTTCAGCTATTTTGGGGAAGGGAGGCATTTCACATATGCCTGCTTTAAAAACTTTAAAACCTTATAACTTCAAAACAAAAAAAGAAAACCTTTTCAAGCCATAAAAAGGTCCTATTCAGGCGTTAGATCTAATGAAACTGAAAGTTTCAGAAAAAAATTCAGTGTAATTTTTTACGCTATCCAAGAACACACAAAAGTCTTACTTTGAGAATTTTTATGTAAATTGTACAGTTTGTAACTTTAAAAGTACTGGAACAATTGTTTTGAAAAATTACAAATTAGGTGTCCCGAGGGTTGGGGTTAAGAACCCTAGCCTTTAAAGTTGAGAAGCAAATATTTAAAACCTAATAGTTATGAGTTTAAAAATAAACTTAAATCTTTTTTCTAACACTAATAACTTTTTATTTTTAATATTTTTTGTACCTGATTTAATTGACTGAGTACTTAGTACCCCTCCTCATGAACACCCAATTAGCAAGATCCATGCCTGCCCGATGTGTTACTTCATGTAGAGCCAACAGCGCCTTGCACAAAGCAAACTACAGATCATGGGCATGCCTTATAGGTGTGATGCATCACCTAGTGCACCACATGATGCAAGCTACAGCTCCTTTCCCTGCATGATGACACTGTTGCTTTGCATGTGGCTCACATGGCCATGCATAAAGCAAGGTGCAGATCTAGTGCAGTGAGGATTATTATGTAGCTGCTTCAGAAGTGGCCTGCAGGACCACTTGCAAAGCAAGCTACCTATCTGGCACAGTGAGCATCATTATGCAGCTGCTGCATAGGCAGCCCACAGGGACACTCACTGAGTAACTTACGGGTCTGGTGCTGTGCATGTCACTATGTAGTTGCTTCATCAGTAGTCTGTGGGGCCACTTGTGAAGCAAACTACAGGTCTGATACAGTGAGAGTCATTACACAGCTGCTTCATGAGTGGCAGAGTTTTCAATGGACAAAGCTACCCAACCTGGCACAGTGCATGTCACTATGCAGCTGCATCATGAGAGGATGGCTGGGCCACATGCGAAGCAAACTTCAGGTCTGGCACACAGACTATCACTATGAAGCTCCTTTTAGATATCTTTTCCAAAAAGTAAGGAAATTAATAAAAAAAAAAAAACTAAGTTCATGCACCTAGTAGGGTTTAAACACAAAGGGCCCTATGCACTAATGGGTGGGACATACGCACCAGAGGCACATGTCCCATCCAGGTAGCCTCACGCCTGCGGACAGGTGTGCACATGCCATTACGCACTACTGGTGGCCACTTGTCTGTGGCTCTGCCCCGGCTTGTAGGACTGCATAGGGCTCCCAGGAGCAGAGTAGCAGACCCAAGTGGCCATCCAATAGGAAGCCCATTCCAGGTCCAAGAGTGGATCCCTAATGTGGACAGGTGCGGGTCCAGGTGCATGAATAGCACCAGGTGCTTGGACTTGCACTGCCACACCACCAACCCCGGTGGACCACCAGGCCAAGAGTCTCAAATACTTCCCCACCCCCCACAGCACCTCTGCCAGTCCCAGGCCATACAAGCCAGCCCCTGCCCCAGTGCAGCCCCAGCCCTGGTACTGGACACCCCTCCCACCACCACCACCACATAGAGGTGCCCATTGAACCCCGACCCCTGAACCGAACACCAGACGCCTGAAGTCACCCACCCTTGGCACGGGCAACCCCCCCACACCCCGTACCATGGTCAGGGATGGCCATCAGCACAACCCTCCTCACACCCCCATGGCCACTGGCCTGCTGTCTTACACAGGGTGTGTGTCTGCTGTGTGTGCCTTACATTAGTCAGACAGCCGATGGCCATGGAGGTGTGAGGAGGGCTGTGCCATTGGCTGTCCAGTACTCGGCACTGACTGGCAGGTACAGGGTATCGGGAGGTGGGATGTCAGTGCCAGGGGGGACACAGACCAGCAATGAGGGTGGGGTTCACCGGGGAGGGGTTCCCACCTGGTGAGCCAGCCCGTGCCAATCTGCACAAGGATGGGCAGTCATGATGGTGCTCCTGTGTGGGGGTGGGGATGTTCTGGGGATGGGGCATGAGAGTGTGTGAGGGATACTCCTTTGGGGTGCTGTGTGGCTGGAGGGGTTACATGGGTCCTTGGAGTCTGGCCAGACTGTGGCCCAATGGCACTGGTCATCGTGCCCTGCAGTACAGGCTGCTGCCAGTTCCGCCACCCCAGCACCACCTCAGCAGCCTACTGGGCTGGGGTGGCATGGTGGGTCATCACCCAGTCCCACCATGACCAGCGGGTTATGTCTGTGGGTGAGTGCACTGGTTCATGGCAGGATTCTGGCTGCTGCAACCTGCACCCTCCTCTGCATCCCTGCAGGCAGCACTCTGTGGCTTAGAGAATGACACAGAGTGCTGCTGCACCCCCAGCGCATTGCTCTCCATCTGGACTGGGGTTCGGGAGTCAGATCTTGTTGCGCACCTTGATGGTGCGTGCCTCGAGGGCCCCACTTCACGGCATTTGGGCATAGTGATGCCAATGCACCCAGTTTACATAGTGCTTTGGCATCATGCATAGGGCCCAAACTGTATAAAGTTGGGAAATAAAACATTAGGATTCAAAGTCTCTGGAACATTGGGAAATCGTTAGTGTGATGTTCCTCAAAGTTTGAACCATAATGTGAAGCACGGTCAGCTTTACCCTAATATTAGCATTGTCTTGTCATGCAAAATAAATGATACAGTAATGCTTGCATAGAGAGTGCCAATATTAGGGAAATGCCAACCCTGCATCGGATTATAGTACAAACCACAAAGAACATAACACCTGAAATCTGCTAAGGTTCCAGAGACTTTAAACACTGATTTTTTTATGCCCCATCTTTGTACACTGTGCATTTCAAACCCTAATAGATGCGTTAACTTAGTTTTTTGCAATTAATATATATCACAGGGGTGCAGTAGTATCCCTATATCTAAGTTTACAAATTCATTTCTGTGTTAAACCCCAATTTTTGCACCTTAATATGGCCAAAAAGGGGAAAACTAGAAACACCCTATCTAGAGTAAGGTTATAAAGAGGTGAAGTAAAGTAAAAGGGGAAAACTGAAAAATACCCTGTCTAGAGTAAGATTACGAAGTAAATTCAAGCAGAGATGGAGAGTGACATAATGGGAATTTGGGGTGTGGTGCAGTGTAGTGGTGGCGGAGCTGCAGTTGTCTGAGAGACCTACTGAAGATTCAGGTGCTGCCACATTTCACATTTACCTCTCTGGGTTGAGTGCGGAGGTTGCTGAACTCCAGGCTGAGCTGACTAGAATATGGTGGACTTTTTTCCCACCCAGGGGCCACTGAGTCTAACACCATCCCCCAGGAGGTTGCCTAGAGGAAGGAGGGCCAGTTGAACTGTGGTGGACTTCAAGAGGGTGGGGTGGAAGGCCAGGAAACATTCCTCAGCCTATGCCACTACAAAATTAATTTGCTGCTCAGGCAGGATGTGACTGCCAGGAGGAGGTGCCCATGGTAGTGGCAAAGAAGAATGTGGGGGTCCTCCATAGGCGAGATCCCATATTGGGAGGGACAGGACCACACCAGAGGAGGAAGCAAGTTCTGGTGGGGGGACCAAATCATTTTAGGGTAGATTTGGGATCAGGAAGGGGGTCTAAAAGAAAGCTAAGGTTCCTACCAGGTGCCTTGGCTCAGAGGGATGGATGGGGATCCTAATGATTGCTAGGATGGCAAGGCAGGAGGGGGAGCTGGATGTCATTGTGTACCTTGGGACTAAAGACCTGGCTGGGGATGGGGATGGGGCTGGGACTGTGCAGGGAGATTTCAGGGAAATACAGAAGGGTGTTAGACATGTGGCATGCACAATGGCTTTCACTGATGTGCTGCCTGTTTATGACAGGGGAAGGATATGATTCTCTGCACCAGGACCTTCAACCCATGGTTGAAGGAACGGTACAGAGAAGAGGGGTTTAGCTATACTGAGAACAAACCTGGAGGCATATGGGTCTATACAGATGTGCTAGCCTGCATCCATCTGGGAAGGGAACCACAATCTTCAGTTGATGGTTTAAATATTACTTTGATGAACATTTAAACTAGCTTGGGGGGAGTGGAAGGCAATACCTGCCACCCCTAGAGATTAACACAGAAGGAAGGGAGGGGTCTAAGGGGAGGAGAATCCCCCAGAGAACAGGAAAAAGAGGAAGGCACAGTGATAATAGACAAGGGAGATGTGAATAAAAGTTGCAGAAAGAGTGGAGAAAAGGAGGCAGGACAAAAGGGAAAAGTGGGGCTGTAGGCAAAATGTCAAGAAGGCGTGGAAGGCTGTGTGTGCAAGTGCAAGGAGTCTGTGAAATAAAATTCCAGACCTGGAGATTACAATGACAGAGGCTGACCTGGATATTGTGGCCATTACTGAGTCATGTTGCACAAGTAACCACAACTGGGGCATGGCCATACCAGGCTATACTCAATTCAGGAAGGACAGGGTGGGAAGGAAGGGAGCAGGTGTGGTGTATGCAAGGGAGGGCATCAAAGCAAAAAAAATGCAGGGAAACCAGAGGGGACATGAGGGGTTGGAAGTACTCTAGGTCACCCTGAAGACAGGTGCTAGAGCCACTATTTGTACTGAGGTGATCTACAGACCTCCAACACAGTGGGGAAAAACTGAACAAGGCAGTGGGGGAACCATAAGCACAATGGCAGAAAATGGGGAGGTGCTGTTTGTGGGGACTTCAATCTTCCAGATGTTGATTGGAATCTACCAGTTGTGGCCTCAGCTAGAAGCAGGGACATCATAGACTCCCTGTAGGGGGTGTTTCTCAGGCAACTAGTCAGGGAGCCTACTTGCGATGGGACAGTACTGGACCTGCTGTTCACTAACAGGGACAGTACTGCAGGCATCAAGGTGGGAGGCCACCTGGGGACCCATGATCAATATACAGTGTGGTTCAGCTTAAGGGCAACAGTGAAAGCAAACCACACAAGGATAAGGGTCCTGGACTTCAAGATGGCAGATTTGGAAAGGCTTTGCCTGGAGTTCGGTGGCCAAGCAGCCAGCTACTCCCACTTCCTGAGCTATGTAAGCAGTTCCTCTCAGCCTCATTGTGAAGCATTTTTTTCTTTGCAGCCGAAGGCTCTGTCAGTCTGTCCTCTGAACTGCTTGGGCCTACCTGGTTGGCAGGGACCTGCCCCCCCCCACCGCATCTTGCTGCTCCTGTTTGCCTCTGCTAGGCTTCTGTGTTTGTTTTCCTGCTTCTGGTTTGTATTTTGCCTTCGGCTGTGTGTGCTTCTGTTTTGTTCCATTTTCTGTGTTCGTGTGTCTTTGGTTTTGTCTTTTGGGTGAGGGGGGCTTTGTTTCTAAGCTCCTAGCATACTGTTACTCTGAGCTCATACTACTTGCTTTCAGTTGCTTAGAACTGCAGCTGCTGTTACTGTTTACTCCAATTACTATTGTACCCAGTGCTTGTTTTTTACACTGTTGCTCACCACTCTCAAACTACTGCAATGCAACTGCAATCATTATCTGTGTATTTCAGCTCAACCATAGCTGCTTTATGTTGCATATTCAATTGTTTTCACCTGACGCAGGTTTACTCTGATCCTAGCTATGCTGCTCATTTATGCTATCATTCTACTTGCGGCTTCATTGCACTGCCTGGCTACACCTGCTTTCAGAGCATTGTGTTTCCATGTTTTATTGCAGTTTTACAACTCAGTGTACTCCATACAGCTGTTGCTTCTATATTTATTCAACATGTTCTACTCTGAGGTCAGCCAAAAAGTTCCCACTGAGGCTGTTAACCTAGCTTTAATACCTGCATGTGGTTCTTGGCCTTCCATCACTTCCTTGTTTGTCCTACGGCGGGGACTGGGAGGTGTTTGAGGAGTTGTGGCCCTATGTGGCTACTTATTTCTGTTCTAAATCTTGCCTTCACCACAGAAAATCCTCAGAGTATTTGTCACCTTGATTTGGCTTTTAAATGCTGGCTGGCTTGCCCCACTATTCAGTGCTGTTCATTGTTACTACGTTATGTAGTCCTACGTGCAGGTCCACTTGTTACTACTCTGTTTACTGACCTATGTACAGGTCCATGCTTGCTTACGTACTCATTGCTTATGCAGCTCATTGCTTCATACCTACTGCCATCCCTCAGCTTCAGCCTCTGGGATTCTGCTGCACTCAGTTCTGCATTCAACCTGCAAGGTCTCAGCACTCACTGCTCATTATGATCTCAGCACACCAGTGCTCAATCAGCTCACCAGCTTCAGCTCTCAGTCTATTTCTGGGGCATGCCAGCCATTCTGTATTGGTGCAGGGTTCCTGCAGCTGACGTTCTCACTCTGCATTTAGTCTGCATCATTGAGTATATCCAACTTGGGGTGGGATCCTTCTCACCTGGTCCATAGCTGGGAATGTCCTCACCCCGGGCACAGCTTTAGCTGCCTGCTACACGACAGCAGCTCCTGGTGTAGAATTTAAGACTAGCAGTGAAGGGTGGTTACTACGATCTCCTTTGGCTCTAGCTGTCCACTATAGTGGTTGTCTATTGGCTTTAGTGGATTCCCTAGCAAGGCACCTTCACTGCATTCTCCCTACAACTGCCTCTGGTTCACCTGGTTTGATTTTAGGGTGGGCAGGCCAGGTGAGTGCCTCAGCAGTTGTTGCTGTCCTCCTCCACCTTGGTTGCATGTATTGTTGCAGTTTTCTTGCAACCTTCCACAGTGGTCCTACTAGAGGGTTTGAGTGAGAACCTTCCTCCAAACTGGAATATTTTCCACCTCCCCTTAATTGGGTTTTCCAAACTGTAGCTGCAGAGCTGTCACTAAGTAAAATATCTTAAGCCTGGAGGAAAGGCAACCTAGGCCTTGGATCCCCAGAGATTTTCTCCTCATAGGGTTTTTTCCTGTCTTCCGTTGCCTCAGGTCATAACTGTTAGTTAGCATAGTAGTGTCCCCTAGTTTCTTTAGATAGGTTCTGCTGTTAGATGGAGGTGGGTGGTGTCCCTGCTATTCCCTCTCTCCTTAGAGGATCCTCTCATTCTCAGTGCAAACCTGTTTTATGCTACGCAATCCTGGGCATTTCACTACGTTATCAAACTGAGCATCTCATTATGTTATCAAACTGTCCATTCTTCTCTACTACTACGTTACAGTTACTGCCCCTACGTCACAGTTACTGCTTACTCATATGCTTCATGTCACCTCATTCTTTTGGGATGCTTGTACTGCATTTCTTTTGGGGATTCCTAAGGTACCTTTAGCCACAGGAATCATCCCGTGGCACCTGTAGGGGTGGAACCCTCTCCGAGGGTTCCTTGTCTTTTGTACCCCTACAAGGTGGTAATTCCTCTGGAATAGACAGTGTGAATGGCTAAAACCAAACTAACACAGTTGCACAAGCATAACACTATACTGGCTACATAGGACAATGAATTGGAAAGGCTTTTCCTGGAGTTCGGTGGCCAAGCAGTCAGCCACTCCCACTTCCTGAGCTATATAAGCAGTTCCTCTCAGCATCATTGTGAAGCATTTTTTTCTTTGCCCCACCATCCTCCTCTCCTCCTCCAGTGGCAGCACTTCTCTCCTTAGGGGGATTTCTAAGGTACCTTTAGCCACGGGAATCATCCCGTGGCACCTCTAGGGCTGGAACCCTCTCCGAGAGGTCCTTGCCTTTTTTACCCCTACAGGGTGGTAATTCCTCTGGAATAAAGTGTGTGAATGGCCAAAACCAAACTAACACATTTGCACAAGCATAACCCTATACTGGCTGCATAGGACAGTGAATTAAAAAAAATGGGTGAATCCATCAGAAATGAATTAGCAGGGGGGAACAGCCATGGTGGGGTGGAGGAACAGTGGGCCAGATTAGAGATGGCATAATGAAGGCAACAAACCTCTGCACAAAAAAAGTAAGCAAAATCAAAAGACTGCTATTTTTCTTGAGAGAAGTGGCTGAAAAATATAAGCCTTAAAAGGCAGTATATAGAACACACAAAGAGAAGCATAGGAATGAAGATAGGGAAGTGTACCTGGAAAGGCAGAAGGAAGCAAGGAATGTGGTGAGGAGCACAAACTGAGGAAAGGATAGTCAAAGGGGTAATTAAAGGGGGCAAGAATTGTTTTAGTATGTAAGTGAAAAGAGAAAGACAAGAGGAGGGGTTATGAGATTAGTAAACTCTAGCCAGAGCCAATATGGCTGCAAAACAATATTATTGATGGTAGTGAAAAATACTATAAAAGAGTCTTAGACTACATCAGTCTATGGTAACTAAGCAAGGATAAAACACAGTGGTGTGTGTGTGTGAATTAATTTTTTAATTTTAATATAGGTTTTTATGGGGTTTATTTGTAGGTAATATTGTCCTACATTTCACCACCCAAGGCTCCAGCACAGGCTGCACATGCATGTGTAGGTATGCATGCACACCATGGCACCAGCTCAGCCCCTTTCACCCTCCCGTCTTTGCCACCCCTCCGTCTGCACTATCCCACCAGACCTCCACCCTGTGGGAGCGGAACTATGGGAGGGTGACGACCTACCATCACCACCCGCAGAACAGGAGAGCAGCCTCCTGGCTCCACTCAATCCTGCTCCTCCCTCCACCCACACTGGCACCTAAATGACCCAAGGTAGTTCCCGAATCCAGGTCACCAGCATAGTGCAAGGTAAGGCATCCAGTGTCTCAACCCTCAGTGCCACCAGGCTAGCTTGTGTGTGAGAATTTTAAAACCTAGGAGGAAACAACATGGCAGTAAATGATTGAGCATAGCACTGTTAACCCATACTGCCTATAGACAGAACTAGTATATTATGTAAAGTAATTCTGGACTAATGACTGGTATGTGACTCTGGCAAAGTACAGTAGGAGAGATGTTGCAACTGCAAAGGAAACGCACTTTGTTTTTTCTTGTTTTGGGGGAAGAGACTTTATTATCTGTCACAGTTATCTGGTGTAGGAGACTGTGCTGGAAGTCCAACATGTTCTTTGGTGGGAAAGAATGCTTTGAAATAATGCTAGTCCTTTTTTTAAGGAAGGATGTCTACAGGGCTCCACCCACTGCAGCCATAAAAAAGGCAGGGAGGGACTGTGCAGAGAAGGATCAGGAAAAGGCATATATCCTGAACAGATATTTCTGTTCAGTATTAATGGTGGAAGGGGAAGGGCATGGGGATGGACTACATAAAGGTAGCAGGAACATGGGGAGGGAGGTCAATAAAAGTCCATTTACAAAGGAGATAGTATTGAAATTACTTATACATCTGAAAGTGGATGAAGCTATGTGGCCAGACGAGGTAAACCCAAGGGTGTTACGAGAACTCAGGGAGGTACTGACTGCACCTCTGACAGGCCTGTTCAACAACTCACTGAAAATAGGAGTGGTTTCAGTGGACTGGACAAGGGAAATGTAATCTTTCTTCATAAATGTGGTACTAGGCAGGAGGCTGGCAAGTTCTAGGCCAGTCAGTCTAAAATCAGTGTGGTGGGGAAGCTAATGGAGTCACTTTTGAAGGAAGGGAGTGTGGAGTACCTTGAACCCAGTGGGTTACAAGACCTGAGGCAGTATCGATTTGGGGGGGAGGTCATACCAGATGAACCTGGTAGATTTCTTTAACTGAGTGACCAAGGAAACAGATCAGGTTGGGTAGTGGACATGGCTTACTTAGACTTTAACAAGGTCTGCGACACCATACCACATAGAAAGCTCATTAGGAGATTGGGCAGTTTGGGTGTGGGTCTGAAGCTGGCAAACTGGATATGAAATTGGTTGCAGGATTGGTAACAGAGGATGGTGGTAAACAGAATTCACTTGAGGGAGGGGAAAATGACCAGCAGGGTACCTCAGGACTCAGTACTGGGTCTAGTCCTCTATGTAAAAAAACAAAGACAAGGCGCTGCGTCAGCATGTGGTCTAAAAGCAAAACAAAATGGTTATATTAAATGCATGCTGAAAATAGAAAATAGAGTTAAAAATCTACGTTTAGACCTTAGATCTTCTTCAGGAAATATCTAAAAGAGAAAAAAAACAAGTTAGTGTAGAGGAGAGGTAAAATGAGAGAGATTTATATGTGGAGAAAGAAGAAGGGGGAGGCAAAGGGAGAAGAAGTGATAAATGATAAGATTAAGAGAGAATCTGTGAAACAAAAAGGTGATGATGGGAAAGATAAAACATAATGGGAGAGAAAGAGCTGGGGAAGATCCCAGGTAGAGACTGATTAACATTTTCACCATGTGTCTCCATTTCTGTCTCCTTCTCACACATTTGTCACCTTTCAGCCTTCTTACAAGGCCCTGTTAATCAGTCTCTACCTGGGATCTTCCCCAGCTCTTTCTCTCCCATTATGTTTTATCTTTCCCATCATCACCTTTTTGTTTCACAGATTCTCTCTTAATCTTATCATTTATCACTTCTTCTCCCTTTGCCTCCCCCTTCTTCTTTCTCCACATATATATCTCTCTCATTTTACCTCTCCTCTACACTAACTTGTTTTTTTTCTCTTTTAGATATTTCCTGAAGAAGACCTAAGGTCGAAACGTAGATTTTTAACTCTATTTTCTATTTTCAGCATGCATTTAATATAACCACTTTGTTTTGCTAGTCCTCTATAATGCCTTTATAAGTGACATTGCAGAAGAGCTGGAAGGGAAGGTATGCCTCTTTGCAGATTACACCAAAATGTGCAATAGAGTGGACACTCCAGAGGGGGTAGAGAGAATGTGCAAAGACCTGGGAAAACTAGGGAGTGGTCAAGGGTATGGCAGCTGGGTTTCAATTTGAAAAAGTGCGAAATTATGCACCTAGAGCACATAAACCCAGAGGCAGAGTATAATATGGGTGGAAAGGTATCAGTGGTCCCAAATAAAGAAAGATATTTGGGGATAATCATATTTGATGACCTCATGGTGGCACAGCAGTGCAGCAAGACAGTAGGTAGGGTCAGTGGAATGCTGGGGTGCATAGGGAGGGGCATCACCAGCAAACATAGGCAGGTGGTGTTGCCACTGCATAGATTGTTGGTGAGACCACACCTGGAATACTGTGTCCAGTTCTGGAGACCACATCTCAAGAAGGACATAGACATGATGGAGTCTGTCCAGAGAAGGGGAACTATAATGATGCAGGAGCTGCATCAGAAGCCCTATGAGAGAACAGTAAAGAGTTTCAATATTTTCACTCTGGATGAGAGGAGGGAGAGGGAGATACACTAGAAACCTATAAACAACTCATGTGGTTGAACAAGGGACATAAGGGGAGTATTTTTCAGAGGAGATGGTGCAGAAGAACAAGAGGACATGCAATGAAGCTGGAAAGAGAAACATTTAGGAGGGATGTGAAGAATTACTTCTTCAGTGACAGAGTGGTGAATGCCTGGAATGGTCTTCCAATGCAGGTAGTGGGGGCTAAAATAGTGGTAGACTTCAAGCATGCTTGGGATAGTCACAAGGGAATCTTAGGAAATGGCAGAGGAGGTAGACAGACATCAGGCAGGGACAGTGATTAAAGTATAGGCAGGAAAAAGAGGGGTAGACTGGGTGGGACAAAGTGGTCCTTATCTGCCAACAAATTTTAAGTTTCTATGGTCATCCCTGGAGAGAAATACAGTACCTGAAATCTTGCATGCCTGTAGTTGGTCCCAGAATTTCTGGATCCTTTACATTTGAAATGGTCAGTTGGGAGATATAAAAATTTTAGAAGGTCAGAAATACATAAAAATATGGTTTTAACACCATGGGTCAGATTTTCAAATGGTGGTGTGGGGCTTGCCTCAAGTCCTGTGCCACAACACTTTGACTCTGGTGGTGTGCTAAAGGCTTTTGCCGCAACTGCATCCAATTTTAGTAAGTTAAACTCAGTTGCAACAGTTTACCCAGTTTACGGCAGCTTGCATCAAATTTTTGGCGCAAGCACTGTAAAAAGGGTCCCTGGGATTGACACAAGCTAGACCACAAAAAGAAGGTCTAACTTGTGGCAGTTATTGCACGGGATGGAAAATTCCATTAGATTGCCCAAAGCCCCAAGTGCCAAATCTTTGGTGCACCTGGATATTGCAGCAATCTGGCCACTTTGAAAATCTGGAGCCTTATTTTTTCTCACCAATAGCACAAAAATGTCTGAGAGTTGAAATATATAACATTCAGGTAAGTTGTAGATTCCCCTAAGGATGATTATTTGCTAGGTGGTTTAACTGGGAAATGCATAAATTATAAATGATGAATAAAATGTGCTTACATTTTTGCCCATGCTCAGTTCCATTTTTAACAAATTTTCCATAAAGTTTTTTCACAAAAATGGAGTGTGCCATTTCATAATTCAAGGAACCAATTTTGTGACTGGTCACACAAAAATGGCACACCCTGTGAAAAAAATGAATCAGTGCCTGATCAGACAGCTGGTAGATGGAAGCTCATCACTGCAGCAGGCACCATTTCTGTTCCCATGCTCTTCTTTCTGAAAGCAGCACCCCAACCCAAGTGTGGAAGATACATTACAAACAAAAATATGACCACTGGGAGCTAGAGGCGGCAACATTTATGAACCTTTGAGAGTGTTTTCTGGCAGTAAATAGTATTTTGCCTACAGCCAGGTTCTCTAGTAATTCTTTTTTGCAAGCTGCCCTCAGAATATTGGGAGTTCTTAAGTCAACTTTGTGAGTGCTTCAGCACCCCAACACCTATGCCAGGAGCCCACTTCCAAGGAACTTTCATACTCCTCACAACTCTCTCTTCACCTGCCCCTATACAGTACTAAATAAGTGGTGCAGAGTGTCCAACCCTGGTGGGTTGCTGTGTGTCTCCCCTTCCAACACCAGGATTTAACCCTCACGTCAGACATCAATGAAATATGGAAACACTGAAACATAGAATTTGTCAGCAGACAAAGGACCACCTGGCCCACCCAGTCTGCATGGTCCCTGCCTAGTCTACCTTCCCTCCTCACTGCCCATTTCTTAATCTTCCTCTGTGTCTATCTCAGTCATGTTTGAAGCCCCTTATGGTCTTCACCTCCACCACCTCCTATGACAGTCTATTTAGGAATCTACCACCCTTTCAATGAAGCAATACTTCTTCACATCCCTCCTAATGTCCCTCCGCCCAACTTTATTACATGCCTCTGGTTCTGGTGCTTTTCCTTATTTGAAAGAGACTCCTCTCCTACACCCTGTTCTCCCCCATTAGGTACTTTTAGGCATCTATCATGTCCCCAATCATTCTCCTGTCTTCCAGGATGTACATGTTGAGATCCTTCACTCTCTCCTTGTAGGGCTTTTGGTGCAACCCATGCACCATTTTAGTTGCCTTCTTCTAGACTGTCTCCACCCTCTCTATGTTCTTTCTGAGGTGCAACCTTCAACATGGGACACAATACCCCAGGGTGGGTCAAACCAGTGAGCATTAAAGTGGCATCACCACCTCCCTCCTCCTGCTGGAGATACCTCTCCCCATTCATCCCAGCATCCCACTGCTCCTACCCACTGAAAAAACAGTAAAACATATAGACACCAGTTGTCTATCACCAGTGGCCATTAAACCCAGCCTGACTACCTCCCCAACTGCTGATACAAAATATGCAGCCACTGATTGCCAGTTCCTGTTGGCTCACTAAGTGTATCACTCCTTTCCTTTTGACACTGGGACTTTTACCCAACTGTCTGAGATAAACATAAAAAAATATGTCCACTGCAAGTCTATCTCCAGCGGCCACCACATTTTTCCCAGTCATGTTCCCTCCTCTCAAACATCGGGACCCAATCCTAGTGTTGGACATACCTTAAAACAGCATTTTGGTCCCACGGAGGATAGCCAGCACAACCTCCTTTCACTTTAGCTGGCTGCCATGATCTCAATGATTGCTGGACTTTTTTCAGATTCCAAATGTTTAAATGGCCGTAACTTAGCCAATTTTAAACATTTTTGTCAAACTTGGGGGACAACTACAGTAGGTTAGTTACCCGTATCACAAACAACCACGTAAGTGGTGAAAGTTAAATCCCCCCAAAATGTGTTTTTGGTTAGCCCAAAAACACATTTGGAGGAATTTATAGTTGATGACCAATAGGGTCATGAAGGGGGTCAGAACCAAGTTATCACCCATGTTTGGACCTAAAATATTTAAAACTGGCCATAGTGGGGCTGCCCGATAGCCCAACAGAAGACGTTGCACTTCCATACAGGCAGTATGGGTTCAGGAGTAAACTTGGGTGCTGGTACTTGGGTGGCTTGGCTGTGGAAAGTACTTTGCTGATGGCAGTGAGTCCCACCTAGGGCCGGGGAGGTGGCATGATCTAATACCACAATTGCTCCTTCTACTGTGAAGGGAAGCTTGCTCTCCCAACAAAAGTATGCTGCATACATCTGAAGGTCCCCTGCAGGCAGCGTGCACCAAGTTATCAAACTTTGTCTCACAAATTTCACAAGGGCAAGGGAATCAGCAAAGCCTGCCGACAGACAGGCCTATCAAGATGTGCAGAATAAATGTACCTGGGCCATTCATTAGGCTAAAGCTGAACACTTTAGGGCCCAGCTTACCTCCTCCTGGGGGCCCTCCTGAAACTTTTGAGATAACATAAAAACTCTTAATGGCAAATGGTGGTTGCCACCCCCCCTCACAGATAACATTAAATGGTTCAGTCACCACAGACCTGAAGGAAATAGCCGATGCCCTCAACACCAGCTTCACTTACCTAAGTGCGGTACTCCCCCACAACTTCTTCGGCCCCATTCCCACCTCAGACCCCCCCAAGATCTCTTGCCCACCTTTCTACCTAAGGACAATCACCCCTCAGGAATCAGAACCATACCTAGTCATGGCCATGACAGGTTCCAGCCCCCTAAATGACCCGCTGAACACAAAACTACACTGCCTGGCACTAGATGTACTGCTCCTCCACCTAATTGGCCTCTTGAATCACTCCCTCTGCCTTGGTCAGTTTCCCAAAAAGTAGAAAATGCTGTAGTGACGCCCATCCACAATGGGAGGGGGGGAACCACCTATTCATGGGTAACTACTGACCAATTTCAATCCTTCCCCCTCTCTC
Source organism: Neoceratodus forsteri (assembly GCA_016271365.2). Classification (NCBI taxonomy): domain Eukaryota; kingdom Metazoa; phylum Chordata; order Ceratodontiformes; family Ceratodontidae; genus Neoceratodus; species Neoceratodus forsteri. The sequence goes on along the minus strand of CM028129.1, from coordinate 1,392,721,074 downwards.
CAAAGCCCTAGAAAAGGTGGTAGCTGATCAGCTAACAGCCTATCTAGACACTCATAATCTGCTCTGCAGTCAGCAGCATGGTTTCCGCGCTGGGCACAGCACCACTGAGGCCCTCCTGGAGTTTTCAACATATATCCACACCACACTTGATAAGGGACAACTATCAGGAGCTGTGTTTATAGACCTGTCTAAAGCCTTCAACATGGTCAACCATCCTGTCCTGCTGGACACTCTCTTTAAAATGGGCTTCTCCCAAGAGCCCCTCGACTGGCTCTCCAGCTACCTGTCATCATGGTTGCAGTGTGTTAGAATCAGTACCACACTATCCCCCTTCTACCTGGTATGCTCAGGAGTGCCCCAGGGCTCCATCCTGGGTCTGTTACTCTTTAGTCTCTTTCCCAATGCCCTCCCCTCCTTCTGCCCTGGGAAACTCTTACTGTACACCGATGACACCTTCATCTGCACCTCCCACTCAAACCCGACCAACCTGCAGGGCTCGCTCCAGCACTCCTTCAGCCTGGCCAAATGATGGTTCAATGAGAATAGGCTGGTCATTAAGCTGAAAAAAACAAAGACCTTACTATTCGCTCACCATCAGAGCAAACTAAAGAATTCACCACTCCAAATCATCTCTGGCTTGCTCCACCCCCTGGAACAGGTCTACTCCTACAAATATCTAGGGGTTACCTTCGACCCTGCCCTCACCTTCCATGACCACATCTTCACACCCACATCTGCAGCCAACACCCGCATTGGCCTCCTCTTTCATCACAAGGACTGCCTATCCCCTGAAGCACTGAGGCTAGCCATTACCTCATCTGTCATGTCCTTGATTGACTATGGTCTGCTAATCTATGGTGCTACAGACGCCATGGCTACCAACAAAATTAAAATAGTTATTAACAAAGCCTGCAGGCTCCAATCTGGTGCAGAATGGACAACACACACCTGTACCCTCTACTCCCTTACCCAGATCCTCAACTTTGATGAGAGACTCCAGTATCAGACTTGTCTCATGATCAAAAAATCCCTCCTGGGTTTAACACTTCCTGGAGTCTCAGCATTCCTAAATACCAAAGTGCCCACAGTAAACACCTGCAGCACTAATGCTGCATCTATGATAGTCCCAAGGGTCAGGATGACCCTGGCACAGAGATCTTTTCTGGTCAGGGCCCCTACCCTTTACAATGCCCTCCTTCCCTCAGTCACCAGCCTCCCCAAGTTGTTCAGGTCAAAAAGACCTTTCACATGAGGGTTGTCACTAATCTGAATTCCTTATATTTTATAAAATATGGCCATCTTATTACCTGTATTTCCATTTTTGTTTTTACAAAATTCACATTTCTGATGCCTATTAAAAAATATAAAGAATTTAGATTCGTGACTACCCTCATCTGAGGTGTTTTTGTCCTCAACAACGTTCATGATGGTTGTGTATGTGTAATTTGTATTCTTTTAGAGATATTTACTTTTGTTTGGCATGACTCCTACTATGCTTCCAAACAGCCTCATTTTTTCTCTTTCTGAGTAAACACAGTAGGAGCCATGTCAAACAAATGTAAATATCTCAGAAAGTATTCAAGTTACCCATACACAACCAACATGAAATTTGTACAGGACAAAATGACCTTTCAAATGAGAGTAGTCACTAATCTGAATTCATTATATTTTTTAAAATATAGCAATCAGAAAGGAGAAAATTGTTAAGAAAAATGAAAATTCAGGTAGAAGGCTTTAGTTTAAAAAATAGAATTAGTGCAGCTTAATGAATAGGCTCATGTGAAAGGTCTTTTGTCCTGAACAACTTTCATACTGCTTGTGCATGTGCAACTTGTATACTTTTAGAGATATTTATATTTGTTTGTCATGACTCCTACTGCACTTCCTAACAGCCTCATTTTTGTAAACCACTTTGCCAGTAAATGAAATACTACCTTCTTTCTGTTGAGTAGACCAGAACTTGTTTACCTCTTGTCATGCCTGCTTTAACTCATTCAGGCCCATTGTGTGTTTAGAATGTTGGAGACAGAACTCTGAGCTGTTTTTCTCTGAGAATCCTAAGGCACTGGGCAGACTTCTTAGCAAATGTTCACACATTCCAAACAAATCTAAACATCTTTAAAACTATTCAAGTTGCACAAAAACAACCACATGAAAGTTGTTCAGGACAAAAAGACCTTTCAAATGAGAATAGTCACTAATCTGAATTCCTTATATTTTGTAAAATATGGTCACCTTATTACCTGCATTTCCATTTTAGTTTTTACAAAATTCACATTTCTGATGGCTATTTTTAAAAAACTATAAAGAATATAGATTAGTTGTTCCCTCATTTGAAAGGACATTTTGTCTTGAACCACTTTCATGATGGTTGTGTATGTGTAATTTGTATACTTTTAGAGATATTTAAATTTGTGTGGCATGCAAGATGGGAGAAATGTGAAGAGAAGAATAGGAGGAAGGGAAGGAATATCAAATTCTAGGTGGAGGGTGGTGTATCTGATTGTGCAGAGTCTTGGAAATAAGATGGATGATCTGCAGGCACTATTAGCAGACAGAAGGGTGGACATATTGGCAGTAACCAAGACTTGAGCATCACCACACCATGACTTGAACCTTGCAATTCCTGGATATAAACTATACAGAAGGACTGGGTAGTCAGGAAGGGGGGGTGGTAGTTTATGTCAGGTAGGGAATAACTTGTATGAAGGAGAAGTCTGTGGAAGGGGAGGTAGAAGTATTATGAGTTCAGTTATGGTCCAATAGAGGGAGAAAGGTGAGGTTGGGGTGGTTTACAGACCACCTAAACAAGATGAGGAGAGGGACAGGGAACTGAGCTCAAAAATATTGTAAGCTGAAGGGGAATGGAGAGGTGGTAATTGTGGGGGGGCTTCAACTTGCCTAAGGTGGACTGGAGAATACCATCCACAACATGTGCTGGGAATTAGGTGATACTGGAAGGACTGCAGAGTGGGTTCCTGACTCTGGGTGGTACAGAACCAACAAGAGCAGAGGCAATTCTTGATCTTGTGCTCACAAATGGGGAGCATGTACAGGAAATAATGGTCAGGGAGCCATTGGGTGGGAGAGACCATTGCACAGTGTAGTTCCAGTTAGATATGGGCAGGGAATGCATCCCAACTAAGACCAAAATCTTGGATTTTAGAAGGGTGGACTTCAGGAAAATGGGTGAAGTACTAAGGAGCCACCTGGTTGGCATCAGAGCAGATATGGGGTGGACCAAAGGTGATTCATCATTAAGGAAGGAATACTGGTTGACACAGAGGAGTGTGTTAGGCTCAGGGGTAAGAACACAAGGGCCAAAGCACCCTGCTGGCTTCCTTCTGGGATTTCCCAGGCACTAAGGGAAAAGAGGCTGGCCTATAGAAAATTCAGAAAGACCAAGAGAGAGGTGGATAGGGAAAATTACCTAAGGTTGACTAGAGGCAAGTAAGAAAGTCCAGTGAACTAAAGCATAGAAGGAGCTGCAGATAGCTAAAGGAATTAAGAAGGGGGAGAAGTCTTTCTTTCACTATATAAGTGAAAAAAAGACAAGAAGGAAGGGATTGTTAGGCTTAAGAAAGGGGAGGCATGGGTGGAGGATAATGGGGGAAAAGCAGAGATACTAAATTAATATTTATGTTCCATCTTCACCAGGGAGAAGGATGGACCAGTGCCTTCAGGAGGGAGAAGAGGAGCAGATAAAGTGAGGAACACAGATGTAGTGATAGAGGAGGATAGAGTGAGGGCTGGGCTGCTAGCATTAAAGGTGGACAAATCGACAGGCCCAGACAGAGTACATGTAAGGGTACTAAGGGAACTGGCTGAGGAGCTGGCAGGGCTACTGACAGACCTATTTAATAGTTCACTAGAGTCAGGCATGGTACCACAGGACTGGAGAACAGCACATGTGGTGCCCCTCCAGAAAAGCAATCCTTAGGATGATCCAGGGAATTACAGACCAGTCAGTCTGACCTCAGTTGTGGGCAAGCTCATGAAGACCATACTAAAGGAAAGGTTGGTGGGCTATCTAGAGGAGCATGATCTCCAGAATTTGAGGCAGCACGGGTTCATGGGGAAGGGGGGACTGTGTCAAGCAAATCTGATTGACATCTTTCACTGTGTCACTAAGACAGTAGACAGGGGCCAAGTGGTAGACATCCTCTAGCTGGATTTCAGCAAGGCCTTTGACTCTGTACCCCACAAAAGGTTGATCAGGAAGTTGGGGAATCTCAGGGTTGGGGATAAGATGGCCAGATGGGTAGAAAACTGGCTGAGGGACAGAACCCAGATGGTGGTTGTGGAGGGAGAGTTATTTAGCACCAGAGAGGGCACCAGTGGGGTACCATAGGGCTTGGTGCTGGGGCCAGTTTTGTTCAATGTCTTCATCAATGACATTGGGGATGGTATAAAGGGCAAAATGTGCCTATCTGCTGATGACACCAATCTCTGCGGAAGAGTGGGCACAGCTGAAGGGATACAAGACCTACATGATGACCTGGAAAAGCTGGGGAGGTTTGTCCAGGATCAGGCAGTTTGGCTTCAATGTCAAGAAATGCAAAGTTATGCATACTGGAGCCAAGAATCCCAAGACAGAATATTACCTGGGCAGAGTCCTGGTATCTGCATCAGAGGAGGAGAAGGACCTACAGTAGAAGTAATCATCACTAGTGACCTAAAATACTCCACACAGTGCAAGAAAGAAGCAGCAAGGGCAAACAAGATGCTGGGATGCATAGCTAGGGTGATCAGTAGTAGGTGAGAGGAGGTTATACTGCCCTTGTACCGGTCACTGGTAAGGCTATATCTAGAGTATGGAGTTCAGTACTGGTGCCCACACCTCAAAAAGAACATTAACCTGTTGGAGAAGGTGCAGAAGAGGATTACAAAGATGATAGTGGTTCAGCAGGGTAAGGTATATGAGGAGACGTTGAGGGCACTAAACATGTACTCCCTGGAGGATGAGAGAGAGAGAGAGGACATAATTGGGACACTAATCTCAATTTATTATATTTTTTTAAATATAGCCATCCAAAAAGTGAAAACTGTGAAGAAAAATGAAACTTCAGGAAATCAGATGGCCATATTTTAAAAAAATATCATTAAAGCAGCTTAGTGAATAGCCTCAACTGAAAGGTATGTTTGTCCTCAACAACTTACATGCTGGTTCTGTATGTGTAACTTGTATACTTTCCGAGATAGTTACATTTGTTCTGCATGACTCCTACTGTGTTGGCTCAGAGAGAAAAAATGTGGCTGTTCGGTAAGAAATTGGTTAGCGAATAGGTAGCAGAGGCTGGTAGTAAATGGAGTTCACTCCAAAGAAGGGATGGTGATGAGGGGGGTACCTCCTGGATCAGTGCTAGACCCGGTCCTCTTTAATGTCTTTATAAGTGAAATTGCAAAGGAGGAGGAAGGGAAGGTTTGACTCTGCGTGATTATACCAAGATCTGCAACAGTATGGAAAAGTACGAGCAGAGACCTTAGAAGATTTGAACAGTGATCAAGAGTATGGCAGCTAGGTTTCAACACAAAAATGTAAAATAAATCACTTGGGGCACATAAATCCAGGGGTAGAGTACAAAATGGGTGGAGTGGTATTGACAACATTAAGAAAGCACACATTCAAAAAAAACAAGCTTTCACGTACAGTTGATTACTGTTTAACATGATTATGCATCTATGGCTGCCACTGTACATCTGATGCAAACCCATATTAACTTTCCTTTCTTGAAGTGAAAAAGGGTGACGTGGAGGCTATAACTGACTTCTTGTTTTTGTGTTAAAGGGGTCAGTTTGGGGGGCGCTAATGAGCAGCTAGCAAGGCGGACGCGATCTCCGCGCACTCCTGCCCTATAAGCTTAATATTTAGGGAAATGATAAATTTTTCATGTTTGGATCATTTAAAATAGAGGATCCTACCTTTCTGAGCAGCCATGGAAGAATATCTGACTAGCGCAATGAATTATAGCACCAGAAATGAAGCTAACTGTGGGGCCTACCTCAGAGGCTTCAGGTACCATCTCATTCTCCACAGCGGAGATTGCAGTTCTGTGTTGGGAAGTTATGACACATGTTCTTGCAGCCCTGAATCCATGACTGGAAAAAATGGAAAATAAAATAGAGGCTAAAATGCAGCAGATAGCGGAGCAGACAGCATCTCACAGGGAACAGCTGTTGGACGTGGAAAAGCGCACCTCTAGAGTAGAAGACACACTGCACCAGTTGCCAGACCACTTGGTGACACCGGAAAAAGAGCTGGAAAACCTCAGGGAGGCCTTCAACTATCAGGAAAATTATCACCGCAGGCTCAACCTGCGAGTGAGAGGCCTCCCTGAGGGTCAGGAGGACACCGATGTGCTGAACTTTTGTGCCAAGCAAATCCCGAGGCTACTGGGTATTCACCCAAAAGGGAGCAAGCACAAATTAGAACGCGCCCACCGAGCTGTAGTGCCCAAACCGGCTGCGGGCCTTACCCCTCGCAACATCATTATCCGGTACCACAATTTCCAGGACCGGGAGGAGGTGCTCCGCGCCTATCAGCAAAAGCAATCAGTACTGTTTGAGGGGTCCAAGATTTTCATCACATGGGACTACTCCACGTGGCTACTTAAAAAACACAGGGCCTATAATGCAACCATGGCACAATTGAGAGAAATGTAGGTGGAAAACTTTCTCCTATATCCAGCAACCCTTAAAATACAACATGAGGGTGCCACATACACGTTTTGGGAGGTGGATAAGACGCAGAAGTTTGTGGATGGACTCAAGAAGAAAGTGGGGTGAAGTGGCTGGTGAGCAATGGCTGGGGTGAAGACCCACAGGGAGAGAAGTAGAGACTCGTATGGGACTTTGCATGTGACATTTGAGCGGCTGACATTCCTCTGTGCTTAGGTGTATTAGGGATTGCCCCTGGAACCTTTTCAACCTCACTCCCTCTTTCCCCAAATAACCTGTTTTGTGGCTTTGGGACTACTAGAAGGGAACTGTGTTGGATCATCACAATAACTGCTACCTGGTGATGTGTGGAACTGAACACTGTTTTTTTCCACCCCAAGCGATTTGGAGATCGAGAAGCGGTGGACCTGAACAAGGATAAGGTAGGCCGGGGGGGGGGCTGGGTGGTTGAAACTGGTGCGTTTTCTGTTGTCATTCACGTGACTTTTGTCCTCTAGGTCTGGGGCTGAAGAATACCATGGAGGGATAGATCGGGTGGAGAGAGGGGGGATTGTAAATGAAGGGGGGGGGGCAGGGGATGAGGCAGATAGCTGAGTGTGCTTTGGTTGTTCAGGAATTGTAACAGGAGCCTTGCATAAAATGGGGATTCAGGGTAGAAAACTGCATGGAGGGGTGTTGCATGCTACAAAATGCTGCACAGAAGAGGTAGAGTGACAAGGGGGGAGGAAAGGGAAGTTTATGTATGAATAGAAGATTCAAACAACATCCTCCTCCTCAGTTTGTGGGGTGCTCGAAGCACTGACATGTTGGGAAATGTGTTAGTAGTTTATATGTTTGATGTTTAAATAGAGAGTTTTGAAATTCAAGGTCTCAGGGTGGGGGGAGCTCAAGAGGGGCAGTTGCTCAAATAGCAGATGATGGGCTTTTTAGCCATGTGTGCTACTGATGACAAACAATCAGGGGTGGGGGAGGAAGGGAGGGATTACTTAAGGGAATGGGGATTAAACTGTGTTGTAATCACAGGGGAATTACAGTTGGGGGTACATGTTTTATATTGTGTGGTTTGCAAAGTTTCTTCCATGTTGTGTGTTTACATCAGGTCCAATTAATTATCTGTTTAGTTGAAGATAGGGATTCATGGGAAGAAAATCAGAATCGATGGTTCAGATTGGAGGAAAGGGGAGCTCAGATCAAACAAATATGGCGGCTACAAATGAAATGGTGATTCAGTCCTGGAATGTGCAGGGTTTCTCCTCTCTGATTAAAAGGAAGGCGATTTTGACAGCATTCCGTGGTCGCATGCAAGTCGCTATGTTGCAAGAAACCCACTTTTTTTTTTTTTTTTATTTATTATGCTTTTCCCCCTGGCAGGACCACCGGTACACTTTCCGCCCTGGTCACGGCCCCTGGAGACCTCCACCACCGCCAATTGCTGCTGAGGACCATCGGTCACCCTGGCTTGCCCCCAGAGGAGTGGGCAGGCCTGTACGTGACCCCGGAACTGTAACTGGTTGGGGTCCTGCAGCGACGGTGGCAATGCGAGGCTCTCCAGGGAGGGCTTCATCTATCGGTGGTCCTGCCCCACCATCTTTTTCCTCCTTTTTCTCCCAGAGGAGGCGGGGACATACAATGACGTCAACGTCCGCCTCCTTCCCCCCCACGTCTAGCCTCGGCTACACGAGTACTCCCGGCCTCCGCCAGGAGTCTCTAGCATACCGGGTGCAACCCACACCCTCCTCCCGGAGTAGGAGAGCTGCCCAATGGACGCTCAATCCTACTCCCCCCCGGCCGGCCCTCCGATGACCCGGGTCCATTCCGGACCGGTCGCCCGGCCATCGCGGAAATCAACCGCTGCGCCGCCGGGGCCGGCCAAGAAACCCACTTAACACAAGTGGAGCATTGGAAACTTCAAAGGGGATGGGTGGGTGCATGCTACTCCTCCTCTTTTAATTCTCATAAGAAGGGGGTTGCAGTGTAAATACATAAAAATCTGCCGTTTCAGGTTTCAAAACTGTTTGCTGACCCTAAAGAGGGCAGATTTATATTTGTGTCTGGAACCCTGCATGGAATGGCAGTTATGTTAGGTAGCGTTTATGCACCAACAAATCTGGATGCTAAATTTTTCAGTCAGATATTAGACATATTAGTGAAAGAGCAATTTGAGAGCCTTATTATGGGGGGGGGACTTTAACTGCACACTGGATGCAAACTTGGACCATTCGTTGGGTAAAGGGAGGAGAGACCGCTACATTAGGAAGTGGAGGGAAGGGATTGCGGAACAGGAGTTGGTTGCTGTGTGCAGAACTACCAATCCCCCGAGAAAGGAGTTTACTTTTTTCTCAAATCAGCATAAGACGTGGTCCAGTATAGATCACATTTATGTGGCCATGAAATGGTATGAGAGACTGGTGAAAGTGGATCATGGCCCGATCCATCTTTCGGACCATGCTGCTGTTACTATGAACTTCCAGGTACAGGCGGTAGGGAGGAAGGGAGCCTCCTGGAAATTTCCGACATATATGCTGGGTTCACAGGAGTTTCAGCAATTTTTAAAGGATCAGGTTAAGTTTTATATGGAAACTAATGCAGCATCCGCCCCCTCTAAACAACTTCTATGGGAGGCTAGTAAAGCATTTATATGTGGTGCCCTCATTAGCTCTATGGCCCGATACAGGAAGGATAGGCTGGCACAGCAGAGAGCCTTACAGGTGAAAATAAAGGAACTGGTGGGTAAGGTGGCCCATAGGATGGGGGGGAATATGTGCTGCGGGTGCTAGCAAAATACAGGGAAGCATTAAATTCTATGTTATTGGATGAGGCTCAGAAAAGGTTGTTTTATAGGAAACATAGGATATACGAATGGGGCAACAAGCCAGGCCCGCTGTTGGTAAATCTGGTCGGGGTAGAAGGGGTACATCACTTATAGTGGGGATTAAAAATGCCAAGTGCCAAACTGTCACTACCTATAGAGAAATCAGAAGTATATTCAAGGAATACTATGAGAACTTATATCAGGCAGAGGGAGAGGGAACTGAAGAGGAGATGGGAACATTCTTAGATAAGTGTAAAATACCGCAGCTTTCAGTGCAGCAGCAACAGGTTCTAGGCCAGGAGATAACGAGGGAGGAAATTGGCAGAGCAATCGGATCACTGAAGGCTGGGAAGGCTTGGGGCCCCGACGGCCTACCAGCAGAATATTATAAAGTGACCAAAGTCAAGATGTTGGATATGTTATGGGGACTGTTAAAAGAGGTACGGGAAGGTGGGGGTATGCCCCCTACATCTAGCAGTGCAGTGGTGTGTTTGATCCCCAAGCCGGAGAAGGACCCAACAGAGTGTGCATCACTTAGACCCATCTCCCTCTTAAACTGTGATGCTAAGATTTATGCCAAGATTTGGCTGCTAGGTTGGCGGGTCTGTTACCAGATGTAATACACCTGGACCAAACTGGCTTCATAAAAGGGAGACACTCATACCATAACATCAGGAATGTCCTCAATGTAGTCGAGCGCTCTTCTCGCCTCCAGGGAGGGACCGCAGTCCTCTCCATGGATGCGGAGAAGGCAATCGATCGGATCGAATGGCCCTACCTGTTTGAGGTGCTTCACCGGTTTGGGTTAGGGGAGGACTATGTTAAGATGGTATGAACCCTGTATGCAGCACCTACGGCAGTGGTGTTAGTATATAGGACATTGTCAGACCAGTTCTCCCTGCATAGGGGCACCAGACAGGGCTGCCCCCTTTCGCCACTTCTGTTCGCTCCAGCGGTTGAACCTCTAGCCATTGCTATAACGGAAGACCCAAGAATACTAGGAATAGAGGGGAAGAGTCAACAGCAACACAAAATCACCTTGTATGCAGACGACACGATATTGTATATCAGGGACATCTCGAGTTCAGTGCCAGTTTTGGTAGAAACTATCTCTCAGTTTGCAGCCTTCTCTGGTTATAAACTCAATCTCGGAAAATCTGAAGTCATGTTTCTAGGACAAGGGGGTGTGGGTGTTAGTAACACCTGGGGCTTGCGAAGGGTGGGTGTTGCCTTTAAATATTTGGGCATTAAGATTGGGCACGGTCTTTCTTCCCTTTACAGATTAAACTACACCCCACTTTTGAAATTAATATTAGAGGACTTGAATAGGTGGAAGGCCCTTCCTATATCATGGTTAGGATGTATTAATTTAATAAAAATGAATATCCAGCCAAGAATTCTATATATAGTCCAGATGCTACCAATGGGCCTAACAGAGCTGGATAATAGGACATTCGAGAGGGCCTGCTCACAATTCATAAGGAGGGGAAGAAGCCTAGAGCTAGCCTAGATAGGCTTAAGGTAGATGGGAGTAGAGGTGGACTTAATTATCCAGATATGAAAACCTACTTCTTGTCGGTGCAACTCCGGGTGGTCAAGGATTGGATCTATCAGAGCAGAGAAGTGAGCTGGCTAGACTTAGAGGATGCCAATTATGAAGTATGGTTGCCGGTCCTATTAGCAGAAGACGGCAGAAGAATATAAATAAATCAGAGACACCAAAATATTTTAGTGGGGGGGGTACAGTGGAAAGCTGGGGTCACATCAAGAAGAAGGGGGGACATCAGAAGGGGGGGTCATATATGACCCACTAGTGGGCAACCCTTTTTTTCTACCAGGGATGGGTGACCTGGTATTTCTTATGTGGAGAACAAGGGAATCTTGTGTCTAAATGACCTTGGGAGGAAAGGGCATATCTGTACGTTTGCAGAGATGAGAGAGGGGACTGGATTGCCAGCAGCGCACTTGTTTAGGTATTTTCAAGCCAGAACATATATTCAGGATATTGAGAAGCAGAGGGAAACAGATTCTTGCATGCAGAAGATAGAAGCCCTTTTGGAGCAGATTAAGGGTGAACCCAAGGGTAGCCTTAGAAAGGCGGTTCAGTTCATGAGACAGCAACTCCCAGACATGACTAGCAAGACTAAAAGACTATGGGAAAGGGATTTGGGCATAGCCCTGTCAGAGGAGCAGTGGCAACAACTTCGGAACACACACAAGGGGCTCCTGATGTGCAATAGGTATAAGTAGTCTGCATTCAAATTTATTCAAAGGCTCTACTGCCCTCCTGTGGTGGTGAATAAGTATAACACAGCTGTGCCCACATTGTGTCAGAGATGTGGGGTGGCTATGGGCACCTAGTTTCACTCATTTGGGTCATGTACGGTTCTTCAGACCTTCTGGGGCCAAGTGGCAAAAGAAATAGCAAATATGAGGGGAGGGGATGTGCAGGTTCTCCCACTCATGATGCTTTTTGGCATGGAGGAAACAGAGGCAGCAGAATGAGTGCCTGTGGATAAATGGATAAGAATCCTGCTTGCCGTGGCATGCCAATGTATTTTGAATACGTGGGTTTCAGGGGACAGGCCAACCATGGGACAGTGGAAGAATTTGGCATGGAATGCCCTGCAGCTGGAGAGCCTGACATATAAAGCTAAGGGGAGGGAGGAAGCCTTCACAACTATGTGGGCCCCATTTTGGAACACTATTGCTCCGGAGGAGAGGGTATTAATGTGGTAAAGAGAGGTATGTCTGGTACACCATTGGTCAAGGTAGCTAACCCATAGAGTGGACACTCCCCTATGAATGAATGTAAGATGGAAATGCACTATTGTAAGGACTAATCCCTTAAAATATAGAATATGGACCTAAAAGTTGAAGTTCAAGTGCGGTTAAAGGTTGTTTTATTTATGTCTGTTCTTTCTGCTTTTTCCTTCTCTCCTTTTCTTTTTCACCCACTAGACTATCAGCTTGTGACCCTTTTTATCTCACTTCCACACTTGTTTTCTGTTTAAAAACAGCTCAGGCTCAGTGTAATGTTGGGGTGAGATATAGTACATATATATCAGTGGTTGATAGAAATGTATGCATTATAGGATTGAACAGTAAGCCTGTATTGAAATGGAATATGCCTTAATGATTGTACTGATACATGGACTGTTGCCTGTAGAAAATCAATAAAAAAGTTTTATACAATAGGGGTCAGTTCTTTTTACAGCAAAAACAAGGGAAGGGGTAATTTCGGAAATGTGCAGATGAGCATGGGTTCCACTGTTTTTCAGAGAGTGCCACCACCGGCAGCTACCACTTCAAGACTTTTACTATCCCCACCTACTACCATCAGGGGAAAATCGGAAGTAGTCTACCAGCATTGAGATCAATATGGTTAAGGCACATTTACCAGAAATTACTGCTTAGAAAAGAATGAGAAAGTGATTGTCATGACAAGCAAGTGCCAGAACAGATCTCTAATTTGTTAATAGTCTCCTCCTGAGTCTGATTTTTACAGCTGCGTGGGACAAGCTCCACAGATGTTATGCCATCATCAGATTTGCATAAGAGCGCTGTGGAAGCACATGACCAGACCACTGTCTGTTGTGCTGCAACAGTGCTCCAGCATAGTTTCCAATGATTCTGTTTATGGAACCCTTCCCCTCCGTGGGCTGCATAAACACCCCCCCTTCCCGGTGCACTCATTTTCCTTTCTGCAACTGCTCAAGTAATGGCCACTATGTGCAACATGATGGTGCTAACTTAAACTGCACGTGCATGAATATTGTGCATGAATAGTCACGTCAGCACCGCCATGTTGCTCATGGCTGACTCCTGGGCAAACTGCGCATGCACGAGTACCACGCATGTGCATTCCTGTAATCACTGCAGTTTTAGTTACCACATGTTCTTTTCAATGCTCTTGCCACTCCTAAAAGCTCTCCACAGCCATACTGTCTCTGACCAGATTTTGTTTTATTAGCCATGATAGCAGTCAGACTGTTTTTGTGGTCTCCATTTTTGTTGGGTGCTGTTGTTTACAGCATGGTTTTGTGGTAGCAGCTTTGGACTGCGCTGTTATTGTGTGCATGCTCCTGACCGCGTGCCTAATTAGACTCATAAATTAAGCAGTTTAGACGTAAATAAACTTTTACACATGAGTGAGACAGTGTTGTTTATAAATAAGTATGACAGTAAGAGAACCATGAATAACTGGATGCTCACATGAACCTTTTGTAGCACACAACACTGTGTCTCTGTGTGCAATGTTGCTGCTGCTTCATGAGCAAAGCCCACAAAAGGTCTGGGTAATGTGTATGATGTTACAACTGCTTCATGAGTTTCCTGGGCCACTCGTAAAGTCTGTTACAGGTCTGGTACAATTTGTGCAATGATTCTTTGAACTACTGTGAAGTAAGAAATAAAAGGACTTGACAAAGCTACTGCCATTCTCCAGACTCCAGAAAAGGGGATGTTTCAGGTAACTGGGGGGGGGTGTCTTTGCTGAGTTTTATCAGTTGCCATTGAGACAGTAGATGCTGATGCATTGAGGAGTACTCCTGCAGATTGTAGTAACACTACATGCATTCAAAAAAGCCTAAAGGAGAAGAAAAGAAAGCTGAAGTGCTCTAGCAGTGTCCACAGGAAGTGTAACTGTGTAGTGGAACAGAGGAGCATCCAAGCAAGCTTTCTTATCTGTTGGTGGCAAAGCAAAGAGATATTGGGCTAGATTCACAAACTATTCTGGGACTAAGTCCCACGACTCAACTCCATTTGCCTCCTGAAATCCCCACAGCTGTGGAGATTGAAATTCACAGCCGCCGTAGTTGTGGCTGAAATTATGGCTGGTCTCAGTGGCCATAACAATTTTCTGCAGCTGTGGGGATTTCCCAGGCAGCACCACCTGCAAGCTGACATAAATTGTGTAGTTGGTCATAATCCGGCTCCACCTTTGTGAATACCCGCAACTGCAGGTAACCTGCAGAGGCACAAATGTCAACCTATTTGCGTCAGGTTTTTCCATAGCTGTGGGTATTTCTTCAGTTTTGTGATTCTAGCCTCTTGTTTACAACTGACATCATCAGTGTTAGAATGAACTTGAACTGATCTGTACTGAATTTTGAGTTGTAGGATTGTATCAAAGAAAATCCACTGGGCAAACATTCAAATTAGTTCCTTTATTGCAAACAACCATTTGAGAGCAAATTGAGTGAAGTAGCTGAGACTGACAAGTAGCAAAGAAAAAAATCAAATTTCTTGACAGCAAATACCATGGCGAGACATTCTTTCTTAGTAATACCACAGTAATGCTCAGAGTGCCTAGCTTAAGAAATGACATGTTCCACTCCAAATGGAACTTGACACAGCACAGCACCCACTGCAAAGGAACTGACATCTGTGTCAAATTCAAAGGGTTAGTTGAAGCTGGGGTAGGAAATACAGGAGCTGTGACAATATCAAGTCTCCTTGCTATAAGAAGGCCATGTGTACTCACATACTCACATCCTATTTTGCTAAGGGTGTACAGTGGAGCTGCACTGGAGTGGAGCTGCAATTTTTGCATAGTTACAGGGGTGCTCAGTAACAAATCCTGTCACACTACAGCATGTCAATTAGTTAAGTGGGCACTCCAGTTAACAATGGTTAATCCTATTAATGTGTTACCTATTTAACACAGTGATTCCTACTGTTATAACTACTAATTACTAAAAGCAACATAAGGAAAAAAATACTCACTGTAGTAATGTTGTTTTCTTCCAAGGGATGCCTCACTGTGTTTAACAACTGCAATCACTCTCCTGGAATAAGCTACCCTGGAGCCTAGAATCTTATGCTAATTATGGAATCTTAGAATGAAATTCAAAAGTTTGCTGTGTGGTTACGCTCACCTCTGCCCACTAATGTCAGATTTATTTTGGAAGCTAAGGTGAGCAGTGGCCACTAAACTAGCTAAATGACTACCAGAAAATTTATTCAAAAGAAGAGAGTCTTAGAAGACTCTTAAATATGGCAGAACAAATTAAAAAATATTTGATCACTGAGTATCAGTTGTAAAGTACTATAACAAGTAATGCTCAAGCAAACTGAAAAGAATGATTCTTGTGAGAACATTTTCCATATTCTGAAAGGAAAGGTAGGGATGGGATTGTTAAGCATAGTGAGGGATACTTTGGAAGAAACAACATTACTGTAATGAGTATTTTTTTCTTCAAGCCCCAGGAATCCCTCACTATGCTTAACTGCTCATAACACAAAGCAGTACCTTGGGAGGCTGGGTATAGAACCTATTTAGAGAAAAGGTTCTGCAAGGCAGCAGTGCCAAAGCTGGCATTCCTTCTGGCCTATACATCCAGACAACAGTGCTTTGTGAAAGTGTATACTGTTTTTCAAGTAGCTGCTTTACAGATTTCCTGTATGGAAATCCCACTTCATGCTGCCACTGAGGCAGATGTGCCACACATGGAGTGTGCCCTGAGGCCATGAAGTGGCAGATGCCAGCTTTGCCATAACAGAGCTGTATGCAGGAGACTATCCAACAACAAATTGTTCTCTTGGATGCTGGTTTACCTTTACTCACTTCACCATAAGTTACAAACAATTGTATATTAGTGGACTTTACCTCCTTTGTGTGGTCCAAATAGTAGCTCAGTGCTCTCTTAGCATCCACACTGCAGAGTTTTTGCTCTCCTGTGATGGATTTTGCTGTAAAGGATACTGGAAGTGCAACTAACTGGTTCAGGTGAAATTCAGACACCACTTTAGTAAGGAATTTTCTACTGGTTCTGAAAACTACCATGTCCCTGTGGAAAATTATATAGTTAGGGTCAGTGCAGAGGATTTGTAGCTCGATCAACCTTCTGGCAGACATCACAGCCACCAAGAAAACTGTTTTCCAGGTGACATACTTCAAATCAACAGTTGCCATGGACTTGAAAGAAGGCTTCATGAGCTGGGCAATGCACAGATTCAGATCCCTTGGTGGGACTGGATTCCTGCCTTGAGGATACAGGGAGATTAGACTTATAAAGAACTTTTTAAAATTGGTCTGTGAGGCCACAGACCTGTCCTTGCCAGCTGAAGCATAGGCTGACACTGCTGCCAAATGCACCTTCAGAGTCGAAGGCCTAAGACCCAAGGACTGAAGGTGGACCAGGTAATCCAGGATTGTAGGAAGGTCTGCTTGAAGTGGGCTGAACTGCCTAGAGGAGCACGACAGTGAAAACCTTTTCCACTTTGAGGCATACGTTTTCCCAGTTGCTGGTTTACTGGAAACTTTAAGCACTTCCAAAGCCTTTTCAGAAAGGTTTAGTCCAATGAACTTTAACTCTTCAAGTACCATGCCCTGAGATACAGGGGTTTTGGTCTGGAAATATTATCTTGCCCTGGGACAAGGTCAACAAACTGTATCTCAGGGGAAGGCTGATAGGGTGCTTGATGGAAAGAGACAAGAGCAGTGAGTGACAACTCTGTTTGCCCAATCTATAGCTATTAGGATCATGGTTGCAGACTCACCCCTCAGTTTCAGCAGCACCCTCAGGAAGAGTGGAAATGGAGGGAAGGTATAGAAAAACTGCCCTTCCCATCTGAGGAATACGGCATCCACTGAGGGGTCTGCAATAGTGCAGGGGGAGCAGACAGTTTTCCCAGGACATGAACATGTCTATTTGGTGTATCCCACCTTCTGAACAATGCAGTCAACAACCGCTTGTTCAGAGTCCATTCATGATGTCCCTTACAGATTCTGCTCAGGGAATTTGCCAAGACATTGTCTTTCCTTGGCAGGTGAACTGCTGATAATTGCACCTGTAGGGAATAGGCTAGATTCCAAATCTTCATTGCTTCTGTGCACAGCTTTCAAGATCTTGTTCCTCCCTGTTTGTTGAAACAATAAATGTGTAACCCTCCTACCAATTTGGAGTTTACTTGGTGTCTTCCTGGGCGTGATCCATGCCCACTGCCAGGCTAATGTTCTGTATAGGTAATAAATCCAGAGGCATTGATTTGTTTCTGTTCGTTCACGTGAGAGTGACATAACGTTTCTCCACACCTGTCCCTTTAAGAATTCAGCCAGTATGTGTATAGTAAATGGTCTGGGCTGGGTCTGAGTGCTTCAAGGTTTGCAACCTGCCAGACACTGCTTTAATTTGCTCCAATCTGCTGTCAATAGAAGAGCAGAGGGAGCCTGAACTAGTATTGTACTTATTTATTTCTAGCTTGCTATTGTATTTGGAACAGAGAATTTGTTTAACCTGCTTTATCTGCAGTTTAGCCTTTCTAAATGGGAATTACCATGTTAGGTCCAGGACTTCCAGAATTTGGACCAATGGGACTCAGGGGGCCTTTAAGGGTCCTTAGCTCCAGTGTCTCATGGGAAGGAAAATCTGTAGTTTTTGTAGTTTTTTGGTTGGCACCTAAACTGAACTGAAGGGGCACCCAGATTGTGAAGGACAGCTCCCTCAGCCAACCAGATTGCTGGTATCCAAGGGAAATCCAAAGAACTGTTACAGACAGAGGATCAGTTAGAGTCAGAGCCTGAGGAGTGAGCAGCTTGAACTATCATGGAGCTGCTCCAGAAGGAGCCTAGGGGACTTGGCGGGAGAAGGCCTGACTTGCCTCCCTGTCACTATTCTCCTGTTTGGAGGTTTGCTCAGTGAATAGACTGCTATAGCGATCATCACGAACAAGTTGTGTGGAGGAAAGTTTTATGCTGTTCTTGTTAAATGTGCTGAATGCTCCTCTTGGGTTGAGGCCTGCTTGCCCGTGACCATATTGTTATGCCAGCTGGAGGCTTCACCTGCAAAACAAACTGAACTTTGCCAAAGTGATCTACCAACCCAGCCCAGACCGGCTGTTCTGCACCAGAGACTGCCTTCAGTGCGAGACTGGCTTCAGGCATCTAGCTGCTGTGCAGAGACAACTCACAGGTTGTGGCCAACTGGAGGGAAAAGGCCGTGGAGTGGAGGTGTGTTGTGTTGGCCCTACTTCCCATACTCATCAATGAACTACATGAGGTCTCCATATTGTCTGATCCATCACAGCCCACTGGTAGCGTAAATCCAGGGTAGCTCTCTGCAACACATACATTTATTATCTGTGGTATCATCTGATTGTTACATTAATTTTCAGGGTTACAAGAGACTGGGCCAACTGGCCAGGATTACAAATAATCAAAACTCTGTTATGCATGCTAACTGCCTTTTTCTTTCCATCAAGGGCCACAACAACAGCTGCAATGCTGGCCACTCTTGGGCAATGCCTCTGGCCAGCCAGTATACCATCCTGGGTACCCAGTGTTGTAGAACTGATTATTTGGGACTACAAGTGCATGTCAAGACCCTAAATTCAATCAGTAGAGTAATCGTTCAGCTAAATTCATGCCCCTTCCTTGTTCATGATCCCCTGAATAAATCTGATTTACTGTTCACATTTAACCTGGCTTGTGAGCATATTATTAGTTGGGCTACTGCCCTGAAAGTGTATACCTGCTTTGCTAACCTTGATTTTACAGGGGATCCAGGGAATTTGCTGAAGGCCATGCCCTTGTGGTAAGTGTAAAGGATGTGTGCATATTATTAATGTTCATTGCTGACTGTGTGTTAAATGCTACTAAAGGTACAAGGTCACTAGGTGGGTTTGTGGGTGGTTATAGCTTCCCAGAGAGCTATAACTGACTAGTTTGATACCCCCACTATTGTTACTCGGGGTGGAGGCACCTTAATACTGAATCTAGGCCCCTCAACCTGTGGTCAGAAATACAGGCAGGGGTAGCAACCTTAGGGATAGCACTGCCTAGGGGTTACATTTTGGAGGCACTGCTGGGATTAGCACCCCCAGTGTGAAAATACAAAATTGCAGTCAGTTATACATTTCGTGCCAAATTTGAAATGGAGAGTTTTGATGAAGCTGAATTGAATAATTCCCCCCCCACACAAAATAGCCATGCACCGCATGATGGGGTGGAGCAAGGTGGAAGGAATTGATCCCCACCATGCTTTACTGCTGCTGGATATTCCCTTAGGGACCACTAATCTTGTGATAGAGGAAACTGTGGGTAAGGTTAAGTGTTTGGGAAAGTTTCAGTGCAAGGGCAGAATGCTGACCTGAATGAACAGACAATAATGGCCCTCATTGCATGTAGCATTCCTTTAGACCCAGGGAAAGTACCCCTATCATAATGCCTGAGGGATCTCCAATGGGGTGGATGATTATCCATGTGCATTGTGGGTCATCTTCTCCTGGGGGGGGGTTCCCCAAAATGAAAGGATTTGGAGAGGAATTGTGGAAACTATTAGCTCCTGAAGGACAGACTGTTCAGAGTTTTCAAAGGGCCCTAGAGGATTCCGGGGGGGGCACTCCAATACACTCTCCTCCAGCCTCTTCTCCCTTGCCTATGCCATCCTCCATTGCAGTGCCCCCTGTAGTGGTAATCTCTGTGCACCTGGACTCTTACCACAGGCTAAGACAGTTTTCTGGGGCCATCACTGTCCCTGTGGGGGAAGATAATTTGGAGACCTGGATGGACTATGCCACCCCATTGGTTCAACAGTGGCAATGCTCTGAGGGGGAGAAATGTAAGAGGCTTATGGACAGTTTAAGGGGCCCTGTACTTGAAACCATCTGGTTTCTCTGGTTCACCAACCCGGAGGTCTCTGCTGCTGAATACTTATCTGCCTTAGAGTTAGTGTTTGGAAGCATTGAGTCAGGGAAGGATTTGATGTGGAAGTTCAAGTCCACCAAACAATGGAAGAATAAATGACTATTTGGTTATGTGACTCATGTAGAATGAGCTTTGCAAAGGGTGCACCAAAATGGGGGCATCTTGGCTAGTGAGCTAAATTGAGTGAGATTAGAACACATTCTTAAATCTGCTTGCTATTCAAGTGTGCTTATGTTGAAGTTAAAATTTCAGGATCGCAAAGATAACCCTTCTGAATACTGTTGGCTAATGAAAGGAATTAGGGAGGCTGAGAATGAAGATGATTTTTGGGATTCATATGCTGGTGTTGCACAAACTGTCCCTAACCACTGGGGGTTGGGTTTGAAGGTTGTGAAGGAAGAGCTTGGGGAGCTGCAAACTGACCTAAGCCATCAGAGCAGGTCAGGAAGGAGAAAACAAGGAACAACTATATGAGCTAATTCTTAAAGATATTTAAATATATATAACTTATGAGTAGGTCTATAGTCCTTATGAGTAGGACTGTGGTTTCCAGTTAGTAATGTAGTTGCCTGTCTTATGCTGCATGCAAGGGGATTCGGGATTGGAATATGCCACAGGCTAAGGAGGCTCAAGGAAGAGGTTCAGTAGCTTCACAGGGAGCTGGGGAGGTTGAGGGATGAGGGGAGGATTGCCTCAGTAGGAGGGCTGACTTCTGAGAGTATTGTGGGGGCACCACAGAGAAGGAACAGTGGGTCTAGGGAGGGGTCAGGGGAGGGGGAAACTAGACAGGAAGCCAGCTGTTGAAGGGTGGACTCTAGTAGGACCTAGAAAAAGAGGAGCAGAAGTAGGCAGGAGGGAGGAGAAAACACACAGTAAGGCAAAGGGGGTAGGGGACATGTTTGCTTTACTAGCAGCACATGGGAAAGAGGATGCAGGAGGAGACTGCACAAGGGATAGCACTCACAAGAAGGAGTGAGTGAGGGGCATTACTAGTGGAGAGATTGAGCATGGTGTGATGGGGGAGGGATAATACTCGGACAGGTGAGGAGGAGGAAGAGGGGAAGGGATGTTGGCAGTAAAACCGGAGGAGGGAGGGTCTCAATTGAGAGGGGCAGGGGAAGACACTGGGGCACATGGTAAAAGTACCATCTTGAGTGGCTCCAGAAATGAGAACCTGGGTGAGGAGTGGCGACAGGCACAAGGAAAGAGGAGGGTGTACTGGTGTTGGGGGGGCTCCATACTCAAGGGGATCAGATGAGGCAGCAAGGGGGAGAGGCACAGTCAGATATTGGTGGAGTCCATACCAGGATTAAAGGCAGACAAAGCAGGACAGGTAATCCTAAAGTGCATAAGGAGGGTTAGGAGGAAACCACACATTGTGGTACATGTGGGGACAAATGACATAGTGGGAGAAATGGTGGAGGTAACAAGGGAGAGGACTGAGGAAGTGGGAAGGTTGTGCGAGGAGATTGGGGAGTCTGTGGCCTTCTCTGAGGTGCTCCCAGTACCCTGCGCAAGCACAATGAGAAAGGAGAGGATTAGGGACTTGAACACATGGTTAGTAGAATGGTGTCAAACTAAGGGGTATGGGGTTGTGGGCGGCTGGGGCAGTACCTGGGATAATAACAATCTGTTTGCAAGGGATAGGCTGCACCTGAGTGGGGAGGGGAAGGAGGTATTAAAGCAAAGACTGGGGAGGTATATTGAGACAAAGGTGGATTTAAACTTGATGGGGGGGTGGTAAGTGGACAGCAGGTAGGCAGGGATCTGATAGAATGGAGTCACAGTCTACCCCCAGGCTAGCAGGGAAGGACTCGGGTCGACCAGAAAAGGAGGGAGTAGAAGGGAGGAGATGGAGGCCAGAGAAGGGAAGAGGGCAGAATGGAGAGTGGTCTCACTGAATGCAAGAAGCTTAGGAAACAAATCCATTGAGCTACAGGCACTCTTAGTAGTGTGGAGGGTGGATATTGCAGCTGTCGCAGAAACATGGACAACTGAGCACCGGGACTGGGATCTGGCAATCCCAGGATACAAATTATACAGAAAGGACTGTAAGGAGGGTGGGGGGATGGGGTGGCAGT
The DNA here is from genome assembly GCA_016271365.2 of Neoceratodus forsteri. NCBI lineage: Eukaryota > Metazoa > Chordata > Ceratodontiformes > Ceratodontidae > Neoceratodus > Neoceratodus forsteri. Next base: position 1,392,698,855 of record CM028129.1, on the reverse strand, counting down.
CTATGTGAGGGATGGGATCAAATACACAAGGGACGAGGGGGAAGAAAGGAGAACAGAAGCAATCTGGCTGCAGCTCCTAGACTCAAAGGGTAGGAAACTGAGGCTTGGAGTAGTATACAGGCTGCTGTCCCAGTCTGAGGAGCTTGACATTGAATTAGGGAGACAAATCAGAAAGGTATGTAGAAAAGGGAAGCTGGTCATCGTGGGGGATTTCAACTTGCCGGGGGTTGACTGCAGCATTCCAGTCACCTCTAGTGCTAGGGAACAAGTGCTCCTGGATGCGATCCAGGAGAGTCTCCTGACACAGTTGGTTAGTGTACCTACTAGGCTAAAGAACACTTTAGATCTGGTATTGTCGAATGGGGAGGCAGTAAGAGAAATAAAGGTGGAGGACCCACTAGCCAACAACGATCACCAAACGGTGTGGTTTAATATCACGATGTGCAGGGAGCCAGAGAAATCAGTTACTCGGGTGGTAAACATCAAGGGGACGGACTTTGGGAGGATGCAGAAAGTACTGAAAGTGAAACTGTAGGGTATAAGGCAGGAGATGGACTCAGAGCAGAAATGGGATATTATTAAACGGGGGATTACAGAGGCAACAGAAGCCGACACCAAGACACAGTGTAAGAGGAACAGAGCAAGAAAACCATGCTGGTTGAACAGCAAGGTTGTGGAGGTGGTGAGGGCAAAACAAGTTGCACACCAGAGGTATAGGAGGACGGGGAAGGAAGTGGACAGGGAGGAATATGCAAGATAGTCCAGGGAGGTGACCAGAAAAGTGAGAGAAACCAAGGCCCAGAAGGAGCTGATATTAGCACAGGGAATTAATGGGGAGGAGAAAGATTTTCTTAGCTACATCAGGGAGAAAAGGAAGTGCAAGGAGACAATAGTGAGGATAAAAAGGGGTGGAGAGTGGACGGAAAAGGGGAGGAGCAGGCAGAAGCACTGAATGAATACCTTTGCTCAGTGTTCATTGAAGAAAAGGGAACCGCTACCACCATGGGCTGGGAGGGTGGGAACAGGAAGGAGGTGACAGATGGAAGAACTGAGGCAAGTAGAGTCCTAGAGGGACTGAGGGCACTGTAGGTAGACAAGACACCAGTGTCAGATGGTATCCACCCTAGGGTGCTGAGGGAGATGGCAGAGGTGTTGGCAGAGCCGCTGGCAGATCTGTACAGCACCTCACTGGAGTCAGGATGTGTGCCACTGGACTGGAGGATGGCACATGTCGTGCCATTACACAAGAGTGGGCCAAGGGATGAACCAGGTAATTATCATCTGGTAAGTCTCACCTCCATAGTGTGCAAACTCATGGAAATGATACTAAAGGAAAGACTGGTGTCGTACCTGGAGGACAATGGCCTCCAGGATGTGAGGCAGCATGGGTTCATTTCAGGGAAGTCTTGTCAAACCAACTTGATACAATATCATGGCTGAGTGACAGGTGAGCTGGATATGGGTCATGTGGTGGATGTTCTTTACTTGGACTTCAGCAAGGCCTTTGATTTGATGCCTCATGGGCAACTTGGGGGGAAGCTAACTGGTGTAGGGTTAGGGGCAAAAATAATGAACTGGATTACAAGCTGGCTGAGTGGGAGGCTGCAATGGGTGATGGTGAGAGGGGAGCTCTTAGCTCCAAGGCCAGTGACAAGTGGGGTGCCACAGGGCTCTGTGCTGGGGCCAGTATTATTTGGGCTCTTCATATCAGACATTGCACATGGGGTGGTGAGCAAGGTAAGTCTGTTTGCTGCTGACACCAAAATCAGAGCAGTGGTGGATTGAGGGGAGGGATGGAAGCAGCTGCAGGGGGACCTAAGCAAGCTAGAGGAGTGGTCAGAGAGGTGGCAGCTGAGGTTCAATGCAAAGAAGTATAAGGTTATGCACTTTGGGGCGAAGAACCCAAGGAGAGAATACTGGCTGGGGGGGTTAAGCCTGTGATCACTGGGGAGGAGAAGGACCTAGCGGTAATGATAACAGGGACCATGCACAACACACTGCCCAGTGCAGGAGAGTGGCTGCAAAAGCGAACAAAATGCTGGAGTGCATAGTGAGGGTTTTTTTGTCCAGGCAAAGAGAGGTGATCTTACCCCTCTACAGGTCGCTGGGAAGGCCACACTTAGAGTATTGTGTGCAGTTTTGGAGGCCATACCTAAAGCGTGATATCAGGCTACTGGAGGGGGTGCAGAGGAGGGAAACAAAGATGATATGTGGAATGGCGGGGAGAGACTATGAGAGCAGGCTGGGATACCTGAATATGTACACTCTGGAGGATAGAGGGTATGGGGGCATGATAGAAACATTCAAGTATCTGAAGGGAATCAATAAGGATGGGACAGATGGAGTCTTTAAGCTAAGGAGGGGGAGGGACGCCAGGGGGCATGGGCTAAGAATAGTGGGGGGAAGATTTAGGAGGGAAATGAGAAGACACTATTTCACAGAGAGGATAGTAGCAAAATGGAATGCACTACCAGAATGGTGGTATCAAGTAAATATATGAACAGCTTCAAAAGGGCATGGGACAGGGAACAGGGGAGAGTGAGAATAGGGAAGGTGGAGGGTGGCAGTGGGATGACAAAGGGAAGGGGTGCAGCAGCTGCAAACTAGGGGTGCTAGCTGCACACTCAAGCAGGCTTAGATAGACCAGATGGTCTGTTTCTGCTGGGACATTCATATGTTCGTGCATTTGTATGTAACTCTGAAAGATCCAGTGAAAGGCAGGTCACCCATGAGTCATAGCAAATCAGTGAACTGTTGAAGGAGATCAAAGAGCTGCAGACCACTCACCAAATAGCTGCAGACCTGACTAAAACCCCTGGCCCCTTCACCACAAATGCTGAGGCTGTTTGTGAGACCACACCTGCCATGAAGGGAGTATGTGCCCATGCTGCTGAGCCTAGATCTGACAGTAGTGCAGCAGAAGAGATGAGGGAGTTGCAAGCTATGGTGCGAGACTTCATTCACATATTCCGGCAGCCTGTACCTTGGAAAAACTATGAGGGAGCTGAGACTGACTCTAGGCCCAAGAAAGAGTATAGGCCTCCACCCCTGGACAATCCTAAGCCTCATGAAGAGTCAGCTCACACTGCTAAACCTAGAACGAAATTATTTTGTTACCGGTGTGGAGAAAATGGGCACACCAAAAAATCCTGCAACGCTCCTGAAGACCTGTGCTGAGTTACAGCCAAATTGCTGAACCAAGTTAGGCATAGCAACATAAACCCCCAACACAGGCCATCATGCAAATCTTTTTCCTCAAAGCTGGGGTGAAAAAGCCTGCTAAATCTGACCCCCCAGACTAATCTGAAATGGTGGGTCCATCTATGGAAACTAAGGTGCACATCAATGGCATCCCGTCCTGAGCCATATTAGATAGCAGATCTCAGGTCACTATTATATTTAAAGATTGGTACGACCAGCACCTGTCTGATTGCCTTCTCCAACCCCTCAAAGGATTTCATGTATGGGGTTTAAGTGACAAATGTTACCCGTACCTTGGTTATATATGCTTGTGGTTGTCTTTACCCTCTTTTGTTGCTGGTGTGGATGAATCTGTGGAGACTCTGGCCTTGGTCTGTCCACCAACTGGCCTGTTTGATGTTATTCCTTTGCTGATTGGTACCAATGCCCACGTGTTCAGCCATGTAGCCCAGATGTGACAGGAGAGACAAGCTCAATAAATGGGGTGAGCACTGCACATCCATGCCATGGTATGGAAGGCATACAATCTACAAATGCAGACTAAGGAGGCTGACAAAGATAAGCTGGTGGGAATTGTCTGGAAGTAAGACCCTACACCTCTGGTATTGCCACCCAATGCTCAGTGCACCATCAGCGGCAAAGTGCAAATGAAGAAGGATGTCACCAATAAGATCCTTATGTTGGACTGCCCAGAAGAAGTGGAGTTACCGGATGGACTCCTTCTTAAACCTAGCATCTTGTCTGCCCATGCTCACGCATATGCCCAGCAAGTGGTGGTCCAAATTCAAAATGTATCCGACCAGGATATTAGAGTCTACCAAGGTTGCACCTTGGCTACCGTATATTGTGCAGACACTGCTGTGCTACCTAGTAAATGACACACTGAAGAGGAAGACAAAGTAACTCATGACTTGTTTGATTTTGGGGAGTCTCCCATTCCGGAAGAGTGGAAGGGTAAGGTTAGTCGCAAGCTGGCCCAGTGCAGTAGTGTTTTTGTTAAAAGAGTGGGATGTCGGATGCATCACTTGTGTTGAACACCATTTCAGGCTCCACGATGAGAAACCATTTCGGGAGTGGTCCCACAGATTGGCCCCAGTGGACACTGATGATGTCTGACACCTCCAGGAGATGTTAGCAGCTGGAATTATACAAGAATCACATAGCCCTTATGCATCTCCATTGTAGTAATCCAGAAGAAGAAAGAATGGCTCAGTGAGGATGTGTGTGGACTACCGGACCCTTAACTGGAGGACTGTACCTGACCAGTATACAATGCCCCGCATCTAGGATGCCCTCAACTGTCTTAATGGGAGCCAGTGGTTCTCCATCTTAGACCTAAGGAGCAGACATTACCAGATTCCGATGGCCCCCCGAGGATAAAAAAAACTGCATTCATCTGTCCACTGGGTTTTTACAAATTTTTGCGCATGCCTCAGGGCATCTTTGGTGCCCCCACCACTTTCAAAGATTAATGGAGCGAGCTGTAGGAGATATGAACCTGCTCAAATGTTTAGTTCATCTGGATGATGTTATCGTGTTTGGCAGAACACTTGAAGAGCATGAGACTCACTTATTCGAGGTCCTGGACTGATTAGAAGACTTCAGACTAAATTTGTCCGTCAACAAATTCCAATTTTTCCAACAATCTGTGAAATATGTGGGCCACATTATATCTTCAGAGGGTACTCAAACTGATCCAAGCAAAGTGAAAGCCTTAACTACTTGGCCACAGCCTAGTAGCCTCAAAGAGCTACAGAGATTCTTGGGATTCTGAGGATACTACCACCGCTTTGTAAAAGATTACACTAAAGTCATTTGTCCCCTACTAAATCTGACTCAAGGGTATCCACCTACCCACAGGAGATATAAAAAGAGTGCTATAAAAGAAGGGGATAAAACATATTTCCAGACCAATGAACAATTTGGTACCAAGTGGACCAAGGAATGTGATATAGCTTTTTACGATATTATTCATCAGTTTACCCATGCCCCTGTACTCGCTTACACAGATCCAGCTAAGCCATATGTGTTACATACAAATGCCAGCTTGAAAGAACTTGGAAACGTGCTTTATCAGGAATATGAGGAAGGACAATGCCTTGTGGTGTTTGCTAGCAGAAGTCTGACACCATCTGAGAAAAACTACACTGTATGCAAACTTGAGTTTCTCGCATTGAAGTGGGCGATAGTTGATCAATTTCATGAATACCTCTATGGTACAAAAATTCTGATAAAGACTGACAATAACCCCATCACATATGTTCAAACCTCAGTTAAGTTAGATGCCACTGGACACCGTTGGTTATTGACACTTTCAATGTATGAATATTCAATGGAGTACCGTCCAGGTGTGAATCACATTGACACTGATACCTTATGCAGAAGGCCTGTATCAAATTCTGAGTGGGTGAGGATGTCTGAACAATCTGTTATGGCCCTATGCCACTAGTTTGACAAAGATGAACACCCATCCTCTGAAACCGTAGACTGCCTGGTTGATTGGCTGGGTCCTCCTGACACCTGTGTTCCTGCAGCCTATTACAATTTTGCAACATTAGATTTAAGTACCCTGCCTCAACTTACTCCAGCTGATATTCAAAGGGAGCAGTGTCACGATCTCATGATTAAGCTCATGTTGGATGTCATAAATGTCAGAAAAAGTGTTTCCAAGCTTCAATCAAAAGACCAGAGAACTGCTTTACTATTCCGAGAGGGGCCTAGGCTCAGGCTGCGCAAGAAGTTACTTTACCAAGAGACCACGAATGGACAAGGCCAAGTCATTAAACAACAGTCAGTACTGCCTTCTGCATTTAAAAGTGTGGTCCTACATGCTCTCCATAATCAAATGAGACACTTGGGTTATTACAGAACTTCAGACTTAGCCCATGTCCATTTCCATTGGCCCAAGATGGGTGCTGACATTGATGCATATATCAAAACATGTAGCCACTGCCTTCAGAGAAAAGCTCAGCCACAGAGAGCAGTGCCCCTTTTCAATATCTCCACCAGTGCACCCATGGAACTCGTATGTATCGACTTTTTGTGCTTGGAACCCTATGAAAAGAATATTGGCAATGTGCTTGTTGTGACCAACCATTTCACTCACTACGCCCAGGACTATCCAACAAAGGAAAAGAAAGCAGCCACCGTAGCCAAAGTTCTTGTTGAGAAATTTTTCGTTCACTACAGTGCCCCGCAGCAGATCCATTCTGATCAGGGGAGATACTATGAAAGCTGTCTAATTAAGGAGATGCTCTCACTCTGCAGGATAAGAAAATCAAGAACAATCCCCTATCATCCTCAAGGATATCCCCAGCCAGAAAGAGTCAATAGAACATTGTTGGACATGCTGGGCACACTTCATCCCAAAGATAAGCCGAGGTGGAGTCAGCAAATAAGCACTTTGGTACATGTGTATAAATGTAGGCGTAATGATGCAACTGTTTTTTCCCCATACAAGCTGATGTTTGGTCAAGAAGCAAGGTTACCTATTGACATTTGTTTTGGTATATCACCCGATGGAATCCAAACAGAAAACTGCCTCCAGTACGTACAAAAACTCAAAGCTCAGCTTAATCATGCCTATCAACTGGCTCACACAATGGCTACCAAGAGAAATGTAGATAATAAAGAAAGACATGACAAGTGTGTTACGGCTCAAGAGTTACAACCTGGGGATCGTGTTCTATTAAGAAATTTGGGTTTGCACAGAAAACACAAGAATGCCAACAGGTGGAATCATACCCCCTACATTGTTGTCAGCAAGCTGGAAGACCTGACAATTTACGAAGTGTGTCCACAGCATGACCCATGAGCTGTAAAGACAATGCACAGAAATCACCTCTTACCAATTGGGCAGATTATCATAGACTCTACCTCAAAATAATGCTCCTACTGGGCCTGTGACCAGGGCTGCAGCTAAAAAGAAACAATTAAGCTCACCTTCTACTGTGCCACAGCCAAAGCCATCCACAAGTGATGCTCTCATCAATAATGACAATCATTCTGAATCTGATGATAGTGTGTACGGGGCTATCTATTATCCCTTTTTTTGAACTCACCCAGTTATTCCGAGGAAGCCCTTTGTATAACATGGGAGACAATATTGCACCTTCAGGACTGTCTAGTTTTCCAGCCCTCTCAACTAACTCTGTGCCACCTGATAGTGAAGTGCAAAGTGTAATGTTCAAAGTAGCAGATCCATTATGTCTCATAGAACTGTCTGAACCCCAAGAGGCAAGCCCTGACCATGAAAATGAGAGCCAGAATGGTGAAATGCTGCATGAAGATGGAATATCTGAACATGATAACTCTGATAACATGTTGAACAATAATGCTAATTCAAATGTTGATTCTGAAAGTATCAGCCATGTGTTACATGATTTGAATTCTATGGAGTTCCCTCTCAATGGTTAATCAGAGTTTGCAGAACTATCAAATGCAAATGCTATTTCTAGTTCTGAATAAGCCATGAGTGCAGAGGTACCCCTTTCATCAGAAGCTGCTTTATTGATAGACAATGAGCCGCAAGTCACAAACCCAAAGGCTAATGCTAAAAGGACTGAGCCTGTACCTGCTTCACCCCAAAGATCTGGAAGAGCTGTTAAGCCTGTAGTACACCTTAGTTATGATTCCCCAGGAAGGCCTGTAGACCTCCCCATGAATGTAGTCCATAAAGGGGGTTTACAATACAGCCAATTCCCTTCCTAAGATAGGTTACACTGCAACCTCTAAGCAAATAGTAAAACCCTCCAGTCAGTACTCTAGGATCACTCTATAGACAGCCCAAAGTTAGCTGACCAGGACAGACCTTTACCCCTGTGGGCTAGTGTGCAGAGAGTGGTACAGACAAGGGTAATGTGTATGGCTACTTGAATTAGTATACCATTGAAAGAATAGAATGTTTAAATAAAAAGTTGAAATGCTTAAGCAATTTTATTGCATAAGAACAAAGCATGCTTCTTACGTGATGTATTGAATATGAAACTGTGTAGTATGTATTGTATATAATAGTTTATGGTTGCAACCTGTATATATTCACGTACAGTATATTCCATAGTAGAAATGTTTATAAAGTATAGACTTGATGTGGATGCCAAGTTTTTCCAGGCAGGGAAGAGTGTAACCCCCCTACCAATTTGTGGTTTACCTTAGTGTCTTTCTTGACTCCATCCATGCCCACTGCCAGGCTGACATCCTGTATAGGTAATTAATCCAGAGGTGTTGATTTGTTTCTGTTGGTTCACATGAGTGTGCCATCACGTGCCTCCGTGCCTGTCCCTTTAAGAATTCAGTCAGTATGTCTATAGTAAATGGTCTGGGCTGGATCTGAGTGCTTCAAGGCTTGTGACGTGCCAGACACTGCTTTAATTTGCTCCACTCTGCTGTCAATAGAAGAGCAGAGGGAGCCTGAACTAGTATTGTACTTATTTATTTCTAGCTTGCTATTATATTTTGATTAGAGAGTTTGTTTAATCTGCTTTCCTTGCAGCTTTACCTTTCTAAATGGGAGCCACCATATTAGGTCTGGAACTTCCAGAATTTGGACCAATGGGATTCAGGAAGCCTTTAAGGGTCCTTCGCTTCAGTGTCTTGTGGGAAGGAAAATCTAGTTTTTGTAGTTTTTAGGTTGGCGCCTAAACTGAACTGAAGGGGGCACCCAGACTGTGATGGACAGCTCCCTCAGCCAACCGGATCACTGGAGTCCAAGGGAAATCCCCAAAACTGTTAGAGACAGAGGATCAGTTAGAGTTAGAACCTGAGGAGTGAGCAGCTCACGCTAATGAGGAGCTGCTCCAGAAGGAGCCTAGGGGAATCATCGGGACAAGACCTGACTTGCCTCCCTGTCACTATTCTCCTGTTTGGGACTGCCTATCGTAGAAGTCAGAATAATCTGAATTGTGACTTTGAACTGTGGCAGAAGCTCCAAAGCATTTGAAGGTACAGTCTGAGATTTGGACTGAGAAGAAGCTCCCTATGAAGTGTTTCGTCCCAGGGGTTGTTCAATACTGATTTAATGTTCGAGAGGTTTGCTCAGTGAATTGACTGCTACAGCAAACATCACTGAACAAGTTGTGTGGAAGAAAGTTTTATGTTGTTCTTGCTAAATGTGCTGAATATTCATCGTGGGTTGAGGCCTGCTTGCCCGTGACCAGATTGTTATGGCAGCTGGAGGCTTTATCAGCAAAACAAACTGAACTTTGCCAAAGTGATCATCACGTCTGGGCCTCTACCAACTCGGCATTTACAAAGATAAAGGATATATGCTGACTATATTGCAGGGCTGCTGAACCAGGAGAGCTTCGGCTTCACTGCTCTCACACGAAACAATATTTGGAACAAGAATTATGATAAGTAAATTAAATGGGTGGTATGGTCATATAAAAGAATGAGATATCACTTCAAATATGCAAAACAAGAGTAAACATTTATTTTCCTTACAGTTAATGGGCAGACTAGGTGGGCCAAGCAGTCCTTATCTGCCATCACATTCAATGTTTCTATGTTTTAACAGTTGCAATAAAGTGCTTCCAGTATTTTTAATGCTTTCAACAAAAATATCTATTACTGACTACCGTATAAACTAGGCCTATCCCAGTCCAATACGCCAGACACTCATAACCCCTGCACTTCACCAGTATGGCTTCCTGAAGCTGGTCTCTTGCTGAAAGCAGTCTCTGGTGCAGAACAGTCAGTCTGGGCCAGATTGGTAGAGGCCTAGATGTGATGATCACTTTTTGGCAAAGTTCAGTTTGTTTTGCAGGTGAAGCCTCCAGCAAGGAGTGAGAGAGGGAAAGAAAACAGCAAAACAAGCATTGGGTGGACACACTGAGGGTCCTACAGATCATTGGAACCAGTAAGTCTAGTGAAGGTACGCATGCCCTCCATAAAGACATCAAATTGGCCAAGATGTCAACTATAGATGACATCGAGGCATACCTAACAACCTTTGAAAGAATAACAAAGGTGTGTGGGTGGCATCCAGAGTAGTTGGTGGTAAGGTTGGCTCCCTATTTAACAGGTCGAGCACAACTTGCCTATAGCCACATGGACCATCAAAGCACTAAGAAGTATGACCTTGTTAAAAAGGAGATTTTGAAGCGCTTCGATATTAATACTGAAACTTAGCAGCAGCGTTTTCTCTCCCTGAAACACCAAGGGAACGACACTCCTCTAGAGAGTATACACATCTGAATGAACTTTGCAACAAATGGCTGCAACCAGATGGGAAGACACTGTTGGATATAATTAAGGCTGTAGTCATGGAACAGTTTCTTCAGATTCTACCTGTAGAGGTCCAGATCTGGGTGAGGGAACACCATCCAGAAATGGCAGGAGTTGCAATCACTCTGGTGGAGAATTTTCTGGCTGCCAAGCAATCAACAAGGAAGGGATACCAGACAACGGACTCAACCATCACCCCACCCAGCAACTGGTAAGACCAACTTCTTTTACCCCATCATGTCCCCCTGGGAGAAATGCAGGTAGACAAGAAGGCAAAGGGGGTAAGCTATATAATCCAGACATTATCTGTTGTCAGGAGGTCTAAATCTCACTCATAGGTTCTTGGCAATATTGAGAATGCAAGAAATCACAGATGTTGTATAAGAGTAATAAACTTGTTTATTACTACTAAAAAGGATAATCACAGTTGCCCTTAGCAGTTCTTACCAATACAAACCGGGAGCCAATTCTAAGTGTTCCCTATACCTCGAGGAGTTTCTCTGTCTCTTGGGATCTCCGAGGTATAAGACGTAATGTCTCACATTATACACCTATGATAATTACTATGGTTACTGTAAGATAGAAACATTTCTAGTTACAGAGATGAGCCCTATTGGCTAAATTAGAGGTGGCTCCATGGTCCAAGATAACATTATACAATTTTGTAGTAGTCATCACTTTGTAGAACAAAAGAGTACAGTTCTTACATAAATCAGTATAATAGTACAAATCACCAAAAGGTGGCAATGACGACTTATATATCATAATCATTACAAAGACACAGATGTCCTAACATCTTGTAAGCAAGAAATACATAAGAAATATATATATATTAGGAAGCAAAGTGTATAACAATAATATATGTACATATCCTGACATCTGCTCTAGTACAGTAGATGCCCTTAGCCCTATATGTTAATATAACATATGCCTAAGTATTAGCTGTCTACGCTATACCTCTGGGGGTGCCAATAAGGGTTCAGGGACCTTGTGTAACATTTCCCCCTCTTGTTGCCTCTCAAGGCAACACAGCAAAAACAGGGAAATGGACAGGGAGCAGTGGCCATTTAGAAACCTGACGCACAAGCCTTGTAAAGGAACTCTAGCTGCTCATGGTGTTGGCGCAGTGTGCGCCATAGGCATCATAGCAGAATAATCAAGAAAAAGATCAAAAATGCTTGTATAATAACAAAACCTTTAAATGTAATCTCTAACCAAGTGTTAGTCAATGCATTACTCATGTCACCATCATTAATAAGTGCAAAGACAGCTTCATTAGCTTTAGTGATATTATTACTGATGTGGATGAGGTGTGTGTCTTTTCTCTCTAAAAGTAATTTCAGTGTAAGTGATAGTGGATCAATGTGTACATTAAAATATGATAGATATTTGGACAGTGTAAGCAGATACTCGGGTTACCATCTATTATGTCAATGTCCGTAAGGGGACTGGGGTAATAACGGTATGTCCAATGATAGACTTCTGATGAGGGGTGAAACAGAAATTGGGGGAATCAATAACACATGTTTGGGTTCCATATGTGTAACTCTTAAAGTTCGTGACTACGCAGTATTCGCCATCGGAATTATATTGCATTTTAACGGTAGGCAGTCTCCATTTTTGCAACTGTACCGGGCAGGTGTAGCTGGTCTTGGAAATCCGTGTTGACAGGCGATGAACCTCCTCTCCGTAGGACTGGTAAAGTTTGTTTGGAGCCAATGTTGAGTCCAAAGAGTCTGTGCCATTAATGCTGATGTCATCGTCCATGGAAAAGAACCAATCAATGATGTAGGGAGAATAACCACATACAGGTTTAATAACATCAAATACATCACATCGACACAAGTAAATGTAGTCTTTCTTAACACAGCAATCCATGTGCAGGGCAACCGAGGTGTCCAGGATAGGATGGAAGACCAGTAGAGGAGGCAAGTCCAGGCGTTCTCTGTAGATGTCATCATCAAGGTGCCCGATCGAGTGTACATATGCCAGCTTATCAAAAAGGCGTTCTCTGTAGATGTCATCATCAAGGTGCCCGATCGAGTGTACATATGCCAGCTTATCAAACAAAGCTGTAGTAGGATCAAAACGTGGTAAAGAGACAATAAAATAAACAAACATTGTATCTTTAATAGAACATTTCTTAGAAGTAAAACATGGACCAGTATTAGGGTGTCTGGTCACAAAACCCAAATTGCTAGCTGTAGAAAGAAGAATAGTTAAAGTTTGTTACATATACATAGCAATACAGCTAGGGGTTTTACATCGTGGACAATACCATTTAGAAATACGTCTGTCACGTATTATTTTTATTTTTATTTTATTTGAGATAATCAGAAAGACCTTTGAGTCAGAGATTCATTTACAAAGGTTCCACGTCGTACATAGTGCGGTACACGGGAAACAGAAACAGACAGGTTGCTGTGTATTACATTACAGAGATTATAATGGTTCCACGTTATGCATATTGAGGTACAGGGGTAACAGAAAACATACAGGTAGCTGTGAAATTACCAAATTTCGCATTGTGATATACACTAGATACAACAGTGAAACTATAAACAAAGGATTCTTCCAGATTATAAATCACAGAAGCGATTATTGGCAGTAGTGATAATGTACGAGCCATAGGCTGAGCATGGGATCTCACGAGCAATGTATTGTTTATCTGCTTCTTTATTGTTCTGTGCAATAGGTGCGTTAATCTTATCTTTAGAATCTGTAAATGCCTTAGCAATGTTGTGCATATTACAAACAGTGTATCTTTCTTCCTGACTAAGGCAATCCACACCATGCAATAATGGGGATAGTATATCATTTACCAAACCAGTTTGGAATTTAGCTGAATGAGATTTGATAGCAGCAATATCTGCTTTGTTCCAGATAGACATAGCTGTACCAAAAAGACCTGTGTCAGTGCCTGTTGCACCAGTCACATCAGAACGGTCTTCATGTGTGTTATGTTTGTGACTTTGATCATCAGGATTTGGTTTTTTCCTGAAGTTGCCTCTATGCTCAGTGGTGTGTACCCCAGCAATAGGGTCTTGAGTATGAATCTGAAAAGCTGCTAAACTATCAAGCAATAAAGTACTGTAAAATGCTGAACATAGAAACATAGAAACATAGAATTTGACGGCAGATAAGGACCGCTTGACCCACCCAGTCTGCCCATTTCCCTATCTACTGGATAAGCTGCAGATCCTAGTTAACCAGCAGCCTACTTCTTCTTACCCCCACCCCCCAGAATTGCCTTATGACTGTCCCATGCATGCTTGAATTCCACCACTATTTTACTCCACAACCTCCTCCAGAGCCGTTCCATGCATCCACAACCCCTCTCTGTGAAAAATACTCATCATAAATTACCTCTGAGCCACCCCCTCTATCTTCAAATTGTGCCCTCTTGTTCTTGCACACCTCTTTTTTTGAAAGATGCTACCCTCTTGGACTTTGTTGATTCCCTTTAGGTGCTTGAAAGTTTCTATCATGTCCCCCCTCTCCCTCCTTTCCTCGAGGCTATACATATTAAGCTCCTTAAGTCTCTCTTCATATGTGCTCCGGTGCAGACCCTGCACCATTTTAGTTGCCCTCCTCTGGACAGCTTCCATCCTGTCTATGTCTTTGCAGAGATTGGGTCTCCAGAACTGCACACAGTACTCAGATGGGGTCTCACCAGCTGTCTGTACAGAGGATAATAACTTCCTGTTTTCTACTGGTGATGCCTCTCCCTATGCATCCCAGTATCCCCCAACCCTCCTTGCTGCCCTCTCACATTGCTTGCCCACCTTTAGGTCATCTGATATGACTACCCCAGGTCCCTTTCCATTTTTGTTGTTGTTAGTATCTCACCCCCATTGTGTACTCTTCCCTGGGTTTTGTTTCCCAGGTGCATTACTTGCACTTCTTAGCATTGAATCTAAGCTGCCATACATTTGACCATTCCTCTAACCTTGCCAAGTCCCTTCTCATCCTTTCCACCCCACCCTGTGCATCAACTCTGTTGCAGATCTTAGTGTCATCTGCAAAGGACGTACTTTTCCTTCCAGTCCTTCCGCAATGTAAGCTATAAAGACATTGAAGAGGACCGGTCCTAATACTGAACCCTGCGGTACCCACTAGTAACCCTCCTTTCTTCTGAGTGGACTCCATTTACTATTACTCTCTGTCCTATTCTCCAGCCAATTCTTTACAGGCTGTCATCTTGGGACCCACTCCCAGGCTGGCTAACTTGTATATTAATCTTTTGTGTGGGACTGTGTCAAATGCCTTGCTAAAGTCTAGGTAGGCCATGTCCACAGCCCTCCCTGATCTACTACTTTGGTCACCCAGTCAAAGAAATCTATCAGATTTGTCTGGCATGACCTTCCCTGTGAATCCATGCTGCCTAGGGTCCTGTGCCCCTCTGGCCTCTAGATACTCGACAATTCTTTCCTTCAAGTGATTCCATCATTTTCCCTATCACTGAGGTTAAACTAACAGGTCTGTAGTTTCCTGCTTCTGCCTTGCTCCCACTTTTGTGAAGGGGAATCACATCTGCCCTCCTCCAGTCCTCGGGTACCACCCCATCCTCCCATGATTTGTTAAAAGGGTAGTCAGTGGTGTCACTAGTTCTACCCTTAGTTCTTTTAAATTCTGGGATGAATCCCATCAGGCCCCATTGCTTTGTCCACCTTCAGTTTTAGAGTTCTTTCAGAACCCTTTCTTCTGTAAATGGGCTGGTATCAACTTCTGTATCCAGAGTGTTACTACTGTTTGTTTTATGTACCTCCCCTCTTCATTTGTAAATACTGAGCAAAAATATTTGTTTAGTATCTCTGCCTTTTCACAGTCTCCTCTGCCCACCCTCCCTCCTCTTTATTAAGCCTCACTATCCCTCCCTTGGTCTTCCTTTGCTCCTGATGTACCTATAAAAGGTTTTATCCCTTCTTAACTGAGTTGGCTATCTTTTCCTCGGTTTGGGCCTTTGCTGTTCTGACTGCCTTCCCAGCCTCCTTTTGCTTTAACTGATACAGTTCTCTGTCCTGCTCCTTCTGCGATTCCTTGTACTTCCTGAATGCTTTCTTTTTCTCTTGAACCTTCACTGTCACTTCCTTTGAGAACCATAGTGGTTTCTTACATCATCTTGTTTTGTTTATTTGCTTCACACAAAGGCTCGTTACCTCTGTGATGGCAGTTTTTATTATTCCCCATTGTTCTTCCACCCCTCCTTCCTGCCCATTTGCTAGTGCATTCCTTAGGCACTCACCCATTTTGGCAAAGTCAGCCCTCCTAAAGTCCAGTACTTTTGTCTTTGTGTGGCTTGACTCTATTGCTGTGTTTATTGTGAACCATACTGTTCGATGGTCGCTAGTTCCCAGATGGCTACCCACTTCTACATCTGTGATCCTCTCTCCATCTCCATTTGAGAGAATCAAGTCTAATATTGCTCCCTCTCGAGTGGGCTCCAGTACTAGTTGTCTAAGGCATGCCCCCTGTAGGGCATCTAGAATAACTGCACTCTTCGAAGTGGCAGCTGCAACTGCACTCCAGTTAACATCTGGCATATTCAGATCACCCATCAGCAATATCTCCCTTTTCTGCCATTCTAAGTATACTTTCTATCATTTCCTTGTCCATTTCCTCCCCTGAGAAGATGTCTGATACTAACCCCTGTGCGGATTGTGGTGCCATTGCCTGTCTCAAATTTACCACAGTGCTTCTTCTCTCCTGTTTACCCTTTTGTTCTGTTGCTTTTATTCCTTCCCTTATGTAAGACTACTCCTCCTCCTCTTTACCCTCCCTGTCCCTCCTGTAGATAGTGTATCCTGGTATGTTTATGTCCCAGTCATGGTTTGTGTGTACCATGTTTCTGTGACTGCCACGATATCCAGATGTTCCTCCTCCATCAAGGCCACTAATTCAGGAAGCTTGTTACCAGACTACGGGCATTGAGTACTCATTGCTCTCCATTTTTTGATGGCTTTACCTTCTGTTGCAGCATCCCCACTGACCGTTCTACCTCAGTCTTTTCTCATTTAGTACCCTGTTTTGTAGGAGAGGCTGGGATTTTCCTGCTGCTTGTCAGTGCCTCCCCATTTGACTAGTTTAAAAGCTTGCCAATGAAGCATTTAAACCGATTGCTCAAAAGACTTGTTCCCTTCCTGGACAGATGCAGACCATCCTGCCAGTATAGGCTGGTGTCCTCCAGGTGAACCCCAGTCCCCAATGAAGCCAAACCCTGTGCTCCACACCATTTTTTCAACCATTCATTAAACTGCATGGTGCCAATTACCCTCGCCTCCCCATGCCTTTGACAGGCAGCACCTCTGAGAAGGATACTGTGTGCTACTTGTCTTAGGTCCCTCCCAACTCTGCAATGTCCTCCTGCACTGCTCTAATCTCATGATGAGCCAAGTCATTTGTCCCTAGGTGGACAATTATGTCCAGCTCAGAATCCCTTGCAGCTGTTCTCGTGATCCTGAGGATGCGCTTCCTGTCCCTCAAGCCATGGCACCACAGGCACCTTACTTCAGTTTTCCCAGCTCCCCCAGTTCTATACCCTAATAATTGAGTCCCCACCAGGAGCTGCTTCCTTTCCTGTGGTGTCCTCTGCCTCCTTCCTGTGGGCCTCCCTTGTGACAGTTGTCATCAGTCTTCTCTCGGGGTGCATCCATAGGGGAGCTATGCTCCCCAGAATGTGTATGGATTGTGGAGTGGAACAATTGACTGGGTGTGCCTCTGTTCCACCCTTCTCACCTCCCTTGAGCCCACTGTGGTCCAACTGCTGTGCTTTCTTCGCAACCTCTGGGAGGTAGTGGTGGTGGCGCTAGTGCTTCCTGGATGGGGAGGTTCCTTCCTACTGTCCAGTGTGGCCTGGGTGAAGGTTTCTTATTACTGTCAGTGCGGCCTGAAGATGTGCAACTTCCTCCTCAGGGCAGATAGTTGCCTGCAAATAGGGCAGCATCTCAGCCTCAGAAAGACTCCCGGAGACTGCTGCCCACAGCCATTACATTGCACTACTCCCAATGTTTATCTAGTTTTTTCTGTATTTATGTGTGTGTGTGTGGTATTGGATTTGTTATATAGAAATATATATATATATACAATGTGTATGCTTATATTGTCAGTGCAGTGTGCTAGAGGATATGACAGTGAAATGCCCTTGCATTGAGGAAATGATGTCAGAACCTCAGGTATAAAGGAACTATTTCCAGGGAGTGGGTGGGGTGAGGGTGGGAAGGGGTTGAGCCTAAACTGTGCCTCACAAAACAATCAACTAAAGCTCTCACCCACGCTGCGATGAGTGCCTTTCTGTCAACAAGATACCCTACACAACAATTTGACAGAGAAAGTACCCTGCTAATCAAACAGAGAAAAATCCAGACATCCAAGTCAGACACAGGTAACCCTCCAGCCCCAAAACAGCCTGGTGGTTTGTTAGCCACAAAGGAAAATCAAATATGCAGTTATTTCAGCCCTTCTGAGGATGCTGACAAGATAAGCAGTTTTAAAAAACCCTTCCTGAATTAAAACTAAAACAAACACAAAGCAATACCACTTTAAAAGTGAGGAAAACTTCTCTCAGATGTAAGCAAGAGAGAGATTAGTTACAGATATTTAGTCCAAAATAGTATATCCCACGCAGCTTCTCAGTTGTTTTCAAGCACACCCTGTACACAACTTGGAAGAAGATGGACTTCTGCCTCAAACAGGATCACACTACTAGTTTATAGTAATTGAACAATGCTGAAATGGTCTAGCTAGGCAAATGGCTGTGATGCAGACCTCTGACTTGTGAAGACAATTACCCCCACCTCAGGCTATGTCTGAGTATGTAAAGTGTTAGTAGTATGACACATACAAATTCTTTCATATTCCAGTATGTCAAATTAAATAAAGCAGGTATATGCAAAAATTGTAAGTTGTTAATTAGTGTACCAGGTAATGCAGTGGCTGTAAGACCAATACGAGGACCAGGGGTATACTTTGGACATTCCAAAAGCTGTTTTTCAGTAGAGGTAACACAGAAAGATACATGGCAGCAGAGGCCATGTTGTGTACAGCACAACATTTTCTAGCAGAGTCCTTAGACAAATAATTACAATATGAGGGATCGATCAAAGCAGTAATATTGTATAAACCAGAATGTCTAAGAGCAGTTTGTAGCAAGAACAGAGAGCCATTAGGGGATAATTTAGCATTAGGCCAACCATGAAAAGTCCCCTTGGAGAGCTTGGCCACAGGGAGAATTTGTTCTTGTGATGTGGTTTGCCACTCAATTTGTAGGGTAGATTTATCATGAGCAACAACCAAGGCAGTGAGGTAGGCATCAGACCCTTCCTGGACAGTAATCAAATTGTCAGGCAAATTGATGGAAACTCCCTCTGGGGCAGATGTTGGAGGATCAAGGTGAGGAAGGAGGTGCTTTACCGTGCCTTGGATGCAGGGGATAACTCCTGAGATGAGCAGAAAGTGGAACAAGATAGCCATCTTGTCAGTGTATCTGAAAAGGAAAATCAAACATTAGTAGGTTAGTACCATTCCACCCAATGGGGTAAGGAAAAGTAATTATGCTCCTTTATACAGTTTCAGTTGGTTTCCATGTAACCACTTGTCAGTCAACATGTTGTTGTGTAAGAGTCTAATCTGATTGACTGCTGGACTGAGCTTGTTGACAATGGGGTAAGGGCCTTCCTACTTATTGGAGAAAGAGTGTGTGGGATGTGCAAATCTGAGCACCATTACCTGATCTCCAACTTGCCAATCCACTTCTTGTGCGTATTTGTCAAACTGTATTTGGAACTGTTGCTGGACCTTGCCCATGCAATTGGCAGTATACAAGTGTGTGTGTATGAGGTCTTGTCTGAGTTTTTCCACATTTTGGTCTGCAGACACACAGTCTGCAGTGGGGGGGGGTGTAGGTCAAAAACAGGTGTTCAGGTAATCTCATCTGTCTTCCAGTCATCACCTCAAAGGGTGTCAGCCAGGTGACTGAGGGTGTGCCCCTAATTTCCATAAGGAGTAATGGCAATAGGGAATCCCAGGTCTTGGGATTGTCCTTAATGAGTTTGGAAAGCATTTGCTTAATCCATCTGTTGGCTCTTTCTTCTTGACCTGAAGATTGTGGATGGAAGGGTATGTGGAACTTCTGATGAACTCCAAGGAGTTCAAGTGCTTCTTTCATCAACTCACCTGTAAAACTGGTTCCTTTGTTGGAGTCTACCTTAAGAGGTAGGCCCCACCTGGAGAAAATCTATTCCACCAGGATTTTGGCAGTGGTTTTAGCAGTACATGTCTCAGTGGGGAAAGCTTTAACCCACTTAGAGAAAAGATCAGTTACCACAGGAGCATACTTGTTGTTTCTGCTGGTATTGGTCAGTGGATCAATAAAATCAATCTGAATGGCATGCCAAAGGCCAGAGTGTCTCTGTGGTAGGAATTTGACATTTTTTTTGGTGGGGATGGGATTGTTTTGCACACAAACAAGGCAGTTATCTATGTACTGTTTGACATCTTTGGTAACACCAGGCCACCAGGCTGTGGGCTTGAGCCTCCGGAGGGTATTTTCCACTCCCTGGTTTCCACCAGTGAGGGTGTCATGCACTTGGTGCAAGAACTCACATCTAAGGTGTCTGGGGACCACCCACAACTTGGTGGTGATATCATCTGGTTGGTACCAGATGAGCTTGTCATCTGGGGATAATGGTAACTTACCTTCATGTCTCCGGTAGGGGTTATGTGTAGGAAGATTTTGTTTGGTGCTCTTGTCAAGGAATCTGAACACTTCTTTGAGTTCAGAGTCAGCATGTTGGGCTGCGGACAGGTTCAAGGGGGAAAAGGGTTCAGGTTTCTTCCTGACTGCTGCAATGTGTACGGCCGCATTGACCTCTGGATGGTCCATCATCCAGGTGTCCCCCCAGGCCCCTTCTTTGGCAAGGGTGTCTGCTGTGTCATTGAAGGCATGATAGGGGTCATGTATGGAGTGAGCTTTAACTCTGTGTACATAGAGTTTGTGTGCAAATCTTTGTGGCAGTGAATGTATGCATATTACCAGTTCTTTGTGTTTTACTGGGCTGCCATCAGAGGAGATGAAGGAGTTCTTCTGCCAGAAAGGAAGGAATTCTGTAAGAGAACAACAAGCCCAATTAGAGTCTGTGAAGATAATGGTATCCTCGGGCCCATGCTGGATGAACTTGCAGGCACAGGCCACCGCTGCCATCTCGGCATATTGTGATGATGCCACACTGCAATGCTTAGAGATTTTAACAGTGTTACCATAAGGGTAAATAACTAAGATTCCCATCTCTGCAATTTGTTCTCCCTGATAGTAGGAAGCAGAACCATCTGTAAAAATACGACACAATGAGGTGTTCTCAAGCAATTGTGGTGTGCCAGGGAGGAAAGGACCTGGATCTGGGAGATCAGGTGGTTGCAGTGTACAGTCATGGGGTTCTCCATGGAAAAGGAGTCCATGTGCCAGCATGGATGGCATTTTGGTTGGGTGTGCCTGTATATCTCTATCCAGGAGAAGAAGTGACCAGTGTGTCAGCCTGGTGTTAGAGACTGACCCATTCTTCACTCTGTCTGATAGCAGAAAGGTGGTTGGGGGTGTGGTTTGTGTTAATGATCACTGGAGAGTACCCAATGATATACAGAAAGTGCTTGACAGCCCAGTAGGTAGCCAGAAGGTTCTTTTCACAAAGGCTGTATTTCTGTTCCACTGGTGTCAAGAGCTGTGATGCATATGCAGTGGGACTCAGGGTGCCATGAACCTTCTGGGCCAACACTGCTGACATGGCTATGTCAGAGGTGGCACATTCCAGATGGAATGGCAATGCTGGATTGGGGTTGACCACAGCTGGAGCCGAGGCCAAGGCCTGTTTCAGTGATGTCACAGCCTGGGTGTGAATGGGACCCCAGTTCTGGGGAATGTCCTTTTTCAGTAACTCATACAGCGGAGCAGCCTTCTGAGCAAAATCACAAATAAAATCTCTAGAATAGTTTACCATACCTAGAAACCTTCTAAGAGTTGCCACACTGGTGGGTTATGGCAAGTCTTGCAATCCTTGTATCTTCTTCCAGGTAGGACTCCGGCCTTGATCAGTTATTCTCAAGCCCAGAAAGAGTACCTCTTTCTGACATAGTTGTGTTTTTGCTGGGTTACATTTGAGGCCTGCTCTCTGGATGAGAGTCAGTAGTTCATCCAAGACAACCAAGTGTTGTTCCTGTGTGGCTGTTGCCAACAGCAGGTCATCCACATACTGCAAGAGACACTGGGGGCTAGAGAAACCCTCAATGGCATCCATTATGTATAGATGGAACAGGGGCAGGCTGTTATGGAATCTGTGGTAAGTAGGTCCACTTGTACTGTCTACCTTCAAAGGTGAAGTTGAACTTATATTGACTCTTAAGGGACAATGACAGTGACCAGAAACCATTGGAGATATCCAGGGCACTGAACCATTTTTGTTCAGGGGTCAGAAGTCGTAGCACGTCAGGTACTGAGGCCACCTGGTTCAGTCTCCTGTAGTCAATAGTAAGTCTCCAGGCACCTGTGTTTTTTTTCACAGGCCATACTGGGGAGTAGACAGTAGAGACACATGTTCTGATTACACCTTATTTGAGGAGTGATTTTATTGTTTCCCTAAGAGAAGGGAAGGCCTCAGGTGGAAAAGGATATTGCCTTTGTCTCTTGTGCTGGGCCTGGCACTTCAATGACAGTGTGCATTCTGCCACAGTCATGCTTATTGGTAGCAAATGCCTTCACATGTATTTATAGGATGGGGAGGAGCTTTGGGAAAAGTTCATGGTTTTTGAACAAATCTATGAAGTCATACTCTTTATTGTTGGCAGATATTGCTGCAACCACATGGGAATCAGGGATCAAAATGGTATGATATTGGCCCTGAATCTGAATCAATAGCATGTTAGCTAGATCCACCACACAGCCGTGTGGTGCAAGGAAGTCAGTTCCAATGATACTAGGATGATCATGCAATACCATTAATTAGAAGGTATGAGAGGCCTTCAGGTGTCCCAACTCTACAGGTAATGGTAGAGAACGGTATGCAGGCAACCTAGTACCATCTGCACATGTTGGTCCTCCATCCAGTGGACCAAGGAGATGTATATGGGTGTTCATCATGTAATACAGACACAGCCACGCCTGTATCCAGTAATACTGTAAGCAGGTGGCCCCCGACCTTGGCCTCAGTGCAGGGCCTTCCATATGTATCCAAGACTAGCTTGTTTACAATCCAGACTGGGGCCTGTAACTGTCAATCTGTACTAGTGGAGGCATGGAGAGGTTGGGCCTGGCTCCTGTGAACCACTTCACCATGTTGCACTGATGCTATATAGGGAGGTGCTTCTGGGTTCAGACCTGTACTTCTGGTATCACCATGGCCCGTTGGTGCCTGGGTTCTTGGTTGCATGGCTACAAGGGACTGAGCAGGAACCTCGTCCGCTACAGAGCGCACTTGCCCAAGGAGTTCTATGAACTTCTGATTCTCTTTGGCTATCTTCTTATATGAAGGACCTGATCTTTGTTGTTGTTTACCCTTGTCATTCTTATGGTGTTTCTTATTCTTATGATAGTACCGGCTCCCACCCCATTGTTGTTGTTCTTGCTGTTGTGGTTGTTGGGCCTGCTGGGGGTGTTGGTTGCCTGTGGGGAGGGGCTGTTTGTGTTTTTGTGTTGGGCCTGCCCTTCCACCGTGTAGTGCATTGCAGCCTCTGGGGTAGGCTCCATGGCAGCTACTTTCTTGGAACCGGAGCCCAGATCACAGATGTAGAGTTGATAAACTCTCTCAGTTTTCCAAAGGATGTCAGTAAACCTTTCCATGGTGGGATAGGTGGTTGGCTCTACCTTCTCTCTTACTGCAGGGATCATGTTCCTAAGTAACAAGGTCTTATTCTTGATAAGATCTACATCTGCAGCTTCTTGTGCAAGGTGTTTTCCTGCTCAGTAGGCCATCCAGAGTCTCTAGTGGTAAGTCCCTGGACTTTCCTTTGCATTCTGTTTTACAGGGCATGCAAGCATCACTCCTACTACACCTGGGCTGTGTACAGAAATGAGTTCAGCTGCAACCTCATCAAAGGTGGCGTTGCCGGCCTGGCGGATGGCATCAGGGAGTATGACCCATAGTCGAGGATCAATGGTCTGGTGTAGGATCTGGACCTGGTAGTCTGTGGCGAGACTAAGCATTTCACATTTGGCATGCACCTTTTCCAAGTGACAGCTAAGATTGTCGGATGGGCTCATCCTACAAATACTGCCAGCTATTTGCTGAACAGAGTAGGCCATTTGTAGGGGATTATTGGGCCAATCAGGCTGAGGTAGTTTTCCTCGGGTGCCATCCAGGGACGGCCCAGGCTACAGCCTCAGCCACCATATGAAGCATGCCTTCCTGAGTGCCAGCCTCATGTAGAAGCTGCCTAATTTGGGTTTTAAGGACTCACTTATTTCTCTCAGAAATAGGCACTGTGCCTATCGCATGTTCAATCATCATTTCTATCTCCTGCCTGTCTTCCAGATTAATAATGGCTACCGGTGGTGCCATTGGGACCAGGCCTTGACTTGCTCCCCCCATCATGGGGGTCACCATGTTGGCATCGCCCATGATGCGCTTCATGATGTCGATGATGTATGAAATGGTGTGGGTGTAATGGGGATCTGCCATGTTGTGGATGGCAGAGTGGGTACTCTGGGCCATAGTAGGGGTGTGACTGGGCATTGCAGTGCAAGATGTCATCATCTGAGACCTCTCCTTCATATGACGTGGTTAAGGCAAGGGCTACACCACCCATTGCCTTAACATGTCCAGCCAGAACCTCCCGCTGATGGTGCAGTTTCGTCATCTTGGATTCACATTCTGCATGACTCACATTTGCAAAATTCACATCAACCTCATCTTGCATTTGTTTCTGCAATACTCTATACACAGTGCTCATTTCGCGATTGTCCCTAGTAGCCACTTCTAAGTCATTACGTACCTGGTTTATCTCATCCTGTATCTCTCCCATCTCCTCACTCAACTGTTCATTCATTCTACTTAATAAGTCATTCATGTGTAAAGCCTGTCCCTTATCCTGTCTCAAACTTTCACACTCCTGCTTCAACATACAAATTTTCTGCTCACCTGCCTGGGTGGAATGATGCAAAAGTGAATCCTTTTCATTTCGCAGTGTTTGAAGTGCAGACTCCAAATCCTGCTCATGTTTCTCATATTCCATTTCCTGCAACCCCATCTCTTGCTTAAGAGATGAGATTTGCAGTTCAAGGGTTCAAAACCTCACTTCTGAGGCTTCCAGAGCAGCATAGAGAGCCACGACCAATAGTCCTTTAGCTTGGTACTTATTGGCTGTTTATCTCATCTCATTGTACTGGGTTGAAATCCCCAATATAGGGTTTTTGGATTGACTTGCATCCCACGTGAAGTCAGCCCATCCTTCATGGGAGGCAAGGAAGTTTGAGACATCGAGTCTCAGTTCTGCGCAGATATTTGATACGATGACCATTGTGTGGGAGGGCACGGAAAATCAAACTGAAAAAGGCACCGTGCTGCGTATCGATCCACAGCAGGAGCACTTTATACACAGTCAGGCTACTGTACACTTGTAAGCTTGTAATTCAAAACTGCCGTGGAGTGGGTCGAGTCGGCATCAACCACACCCAAAAAGTAGCCAGACTTTGCAAGTGTTTACAAAGTGGTCATAAAATAGGAGAGGTGATGCACGCCTACAGTCCTCTTTGGGAAGGGAAAAGTTTTAAGCAACAAGTAAAACCTTACAAACACCAAATATTGCCTGCACGCGGTCACCAATTGTCAGGAGGTCTAAACCTCACTGTCAGGTTCTTGGCAATATTGGGAATGCAAGAAATCACAGACATGTTTCATAAGAGTAATAAATTTGTTTATTACTACTAAAAAGGAAAATCACAGTTGCCCTAAGCAGTTCTTACCAATACAAACTAGGAGCCAATTCTAAGTGTTCCCTATACCTCGAGGAGTTTCTGTGTCTCTTGAGGTCTCCGAGGTATAAGACATAATGTCTCACATTATATAATTATGATAATTACTATGGTTACTGTAAGATAGAAACATATCTAGTTACAGAGATGAGCCCTATTGGCTAAATTAGAGGTGGCTCCACAGTCCAAGATAACATTATACAATTTTGTGGTAGTCATCACTTTGTAGAATAAAAGAGTATAGTTCTTACATAAATCAGTGTAATAGTACAAATCATCAAAAGGTGGCAATGCCGACTTATATATCATAATCATTTTAAGGACACAGATGTCCTAACATCTTGTAAGCAAGAAATACATAAGGAATATATACGTATTAGAAAGCAAAGTGTATAACAATAATATGCGTACATATCCTGACATCTACTCTTGTATGGTAGATGCCCTTATCCCTATATGTTAGTATAACATATGCCTAAGTACTAGCTGTCTACAGTGTACCTCTGGGAGTACCAATAAGGGCACAGGGACCTCGTATAACACTGTAGATTCTGTAACAGTAAAGGTCATACTGAATGGTTCTGTTACAAGAAAAAGAGTGAGGCTACCCATCTGGCCCTTCTTAACTGGGGTAATTTTTCAACAAGTCACCATCAGAGAGAATAAAATTATGGGTTTAATTGACACTGGCAGTCAACGAACATTAGTACACCCAGACTATTAGAAATGGCCCCATTTTCTGATGTCTACACTGGTGTCATCTGTGTACATGGGTACACTCATTGGTATCCCACCATCAACATGACTTTAAGCATTGATGGACAGGAAGCAGAAATGGTGGTTGGAATAGCATCAAAGCTGCCAGTCCCTGTGGTTATTGGGTAGGACTTTCCCCATTTTTCAACACTGTTGACCCCTAAAAATATGACAGCCATTACCACCAGGTCATAGACTGAAGTGAAAACCCTTTGAGATACATTTCCTTTTGAGGGGAATGTATTTGATACACTAAGTGCCCAGAGGAGGTTGAAGGGGGAAGAAGAAAGTGCAGAAGATTTGGGTAGATAAAAATGGACTGGCTAATGTCACTGTAGATAAACTGTTTGCTAAATGTGATATTGCCCAAAAACAAGGTAAGGATGATACATTAGCTGTTTTTTTTTTCCAACAGGTGGACCAGAAGAACCCACCAGGGGCTCCTGTGTTTAAATGTAACAACCAAATACTGTACCAAATTTATAATAACCCCTGTACAGGTGAAACTGTTGAACAGCTAGTAGTCCCTAAAGAGTTCAGGAACCAAACCTTGTATTTAGGCCATGACTTACCGTGGGCAGGTCATGCAGGTAGGGATAAAACCCAGGCCAGGCCATTACAGCAGTTTTGCTGGCCCAGTATCCATGAGCAAGTGGCAGAATACTGCAGAGCCTGTCCAGAGTTTCAGAAGGTGGCCCAGGTAACCCAAAAGGATGTAGTGTCCCTGGTACCCTTCCCCATAGTTCGTGTGCCCTTCAAAAGGATGACAATGGACATCATTAGCCCCTTACAGAAAAGTGCTTGAGGATACAAATACATGATAGTAGTCTGAGACTATGCAACAAAATATCCCCAGGCCATACCATTGTATACAGACACTAATCCCCAAATAGCAGAGGAGCTAATTAAGGTTTTCAGCCATCTTGGGATTCCTAAGGAGGTATTGACCAACTAAGGCAGTAACTTTCAGGATATATTATTTAAAGAACTGTACCATTTGTTGGGGTAGTGGCAATAAGAACAATGCCCTACAACCCACAAACAGATGGACTGGTTGAGCATTTCAGCCAAACACTGAAATGTATGTTAAAGAAATCTGTACATGATGAGGGAAAGGATTGGGATAGGTACCTCCCCCTCTTGTTGTTTTCTTACACAGAGGTCCCACAAGCAGCTACAGGGTACTCCCTTTTTCCCTACTGTATAGCAGGAATCCTTGAGGGCCACCGGATGTGGTAAAAGAGTTTTGGGAAGAGGGAACTAGTGTGGGACAAGCCAACATCACTGATTATATGGTTCAGCTTTGCAAAAGGTTGATAGAATACACAAAAAGGGCATACCAAAATAGCATCGTGTATCAGGAGAAGTAGAAGAACCACTATGATCAGAATTGTAAGCCCAAAGAGATGCAGGCAAGAGAGAAAGTGCTGTTGTTACTCCCCACCACCAGAATAAGCTCCTAATGAAGTGACAAGGGCCATACACAATCATCAGACAAACAGGACAAGGTAACATTTGAAGTGGAGACACCAGATAAAAATCCAGGGAGAAAGATTAACAATGTCGATCTTTTAAAGAAACGGGTAGAGAAAAAGGAAGCTACGGGAACTATGTACATTCTCACAGAGAGGGACTTGTCTGAGTTAGAGACGGCCTATCAAAGATTAGAGGAAAGGGACAACCTCTCTAACATAAAAATCAACCCTGAGCTAAAAACACAGCAGAAAGAGGGCATACACCAGCTGTTAAAAACCTTTGCACCCATGTTTACAAGTGTCCCAGGAAAGGCAGTTGGGGAATAGCATTATATTAGTACTGATTCCAGCCCCATCAGGCAGAAACCCTATAGGCTTCCAGAAAAAGTCAGAGAAGGGGTGAAGCAGGAGATAGAGAAGTTGAAGACACTTGAAATAGTCGAACATCCACTAGTGCCTGGTCATCTCCCATAATGGTGGTCCCTAAAAAGAAAAGTGGCATCAGACTGTGCCTGGACTTCAGGACGGTCAATAATGTATCACACTTTGATGGATACCCCATGCCCAGAGTAGATGATATCATAGACAACATTGGCAATGCTAGATACATTAGCACACTGACTCTAACTAAGGGATACTGGCAAATTCCCTTATCCCCTGAGTCTAGGGAGAAAACAGCATTCAGCATACCACTTGGATTATACCAGTTCACTACCATGCCCTTTGGCCCACACAGAGCCCCTGCAACATTCCAGAGACATATGGATCAGATCCTGACCCCACACATTGCCTACTGTGCCATCTATCTGAACAACATTGTCATCTATAGTCCAGATTGGTCGACGCACATCACACAGTTGACTGCTGTGTTGTATTCCATTCAGAAAGCTGGACTCACTATAAACCAAGCAAAATGTGCACTGTCTATATCAGAAACCAGACAGCTTGGATTTCTTTGGAGTAATGGGTGTGTGAGGCCAGAAATAGAGAAAGCAGTGGCAATAGCTAACAGTCCTGTGCCAAAGAAAAAAAAACTTGTTAGTTCATTCCTAGACCTAGCTGGATATTATTGTCGGTTTATTGCTAATGTTGCCTCTATACCCACATCATTAACAGACCTGACAAAGACAATGGGCCTGATTCCAGAAGGCATGGCGCAAGTCATCAAACAATTGTGACTTGCACCAAATGCCGATGTGCCAGGGACCCTGCACCCAATTCCAGAACAGCCAGTGTCCTCAGCAGCTAAGTCCATGACTTGCAGCACCCCAAGCATCACACCAAAGGGAGGGTGCACCTGAACAGGGTTCTGCAAGCCACAGTAAATTCCCACTGACAGGGTTCAAGCCCCCCCCCAATCTCTGATCCCCACAGATGCCACCATGATGCCCCACAGGGCTATCAGAATGACCCCCGCCTCCAGGCCCTGATCTCTGAGACTTGCCCAACAGGGCAGATCATGTCTTCCTCCCCAGACCCAAGTAGTGCCCCACAGGGCTGATCATGTCCCCTCCAATCCCCAAGCCCCGATCCTCAATTGCCAGACTGCCGTTAATTATAATTTTGTGCATCCTGGTAGCCCTGGTAGTCTAGTGGCCCCCCCACTCCACCTGGCAGTGCCAGTCCACCCCACACCCATTCCCAGTCAGCGACTGGCACATTCTACCTCTCACCTCCACTGCCAGCCACCGACTAAGCTCCCTCTGAGCGTGTACTAATGCATGCAGTACGCACTCAATGAATGACAGCTCATTCATTGAGCATGTGCTGTATACAGTAGTACGCACTCAGAGGGAGCTCAGTTGGTGGCTGGTCATGGAGGTGAGAGGGGGGATACCAGTTGCTGACTGGGAATGGGAGTCAGGGGTGGACTGGCACTGCTGGGTGAGGGTGGGGGGCTGGGGTCCACTAGACTACCAGGGCTACGGGGATGCACAAATTTATAATTACCAGCGAGCTGACAATTGAGGATCGGGGCTTGGGGACTGGGGGGGACATGATCAGCCCTGGGTGGCATGACTCAGGTACGGGAAAGACATGATCTGCCCTGGGGTGCAATTCTTGGGAATCGGGGGAGCCAGCAGCCCGCAAAGGGCAGGTATGTGAAATTTCCAATGAGGGATGGGTGTGAGATATTAGGATTCATGAGGGGGTGCCTGTTTGGTGCAGATGGCACAGTGCTGAACCCCCGGTGGACACAGAGTACAGTTAGACCAGCTAATAGCTGGTCTAACTGTATTTGGACCAATGTCCTCCAGGGTGTCTGCTGAAATAGCAACTGCACTGTTCCGGTGGCCACCCTCCTGGAATAGGGTGCAACTGCTGCCGTAAACCCCCTTGTGTGATGACGCAGGGGGTTTATGGTGTACATGGGGGTGTAAGGCCACTTCAGTGCAGGCAGCCTGCAACATGTCTCAGGCTGCCTTTTGGAATACTGAATGTTGGAATTCATGGCACAAAGTGCTACTTGCACCATTTGTTTTGGTGCAAGACACTTCGAGCCATGTGTATCCATTCTGGAATAGGACCCCAATGTGTAGTAACCTAGTAAAATGGAGTTCTGAGTGTGATGAGGCCTTTAGAGCTATAAAGGGAGCCTTGTGTATCTCACCTGTATTGAAGTACACTGATTTTAGTCTCCCCTTCGAAGTGCACATGGACACTTTTGAGACAGGGATAGGAGCAGTCCTGAGTCAGACCATTCAAGGAGAGGCGCACCCTATCATTTATATCAGCAGGAAACTGCATGATAGGGAGCAAAGGTATACCACAATCAAGAAAGAATGCCTAGCCATCAAGTGGGCAATTGAAGCTTTGCACTTTTATTTGTGGGGTGCAGAGTTTACTCTCCTTACAGATCACAATCCACTTCTGTGGATAAATCAAATGAAAGATCAAAATGCCTGCATCATGTGGTGGTACCTTCCATTGCAACCTTATCGTTTTGTGGTAAAACATAGGTCAGGAAGTCAACACAAAAATGCTGATTTTTATCACAACATGGGACAAATATAGTGAAGGAGAATGAAACATGAGTATGCTTGTATATATTGAATTATTATAATGATGTTCTAGAATGGTTAATAGTGCACTGTGTTTTAAACCCCAGGGTAATGAACTAATTACAGTGCGTACAGTAAAGACTGCACTGTAATTTATTTATTGTTTAAAGAGACCATGGGGTGGAGCTTCTAAAGCGTGGGTGGGTGGAAGCTGCAACCCAAACCCCCATCAATACAGAATGTACATACATTCTGGGGGGGTTGTTGCTAAAACCAGTTGTTGTAAGAGTTACTATTTTTTTCTTCAAGAGGGAGGAGTGTGGCAGAATTGTGTTCTGCCAGTCTGATAATGTCAGTGGAGGGATGCCTTTCCTATCTTCTTTTTCGTACTGAAATCTGTTGTGCAGCAGTATCTTCCTATACTATACTTTACCTTTTTCCGCCCCTGGTGTAGGTTGGCCACCTACGTCAGTCTTTTCTACCTCTCGCTAAACTTTTTCCCTACTACTTTTATTTCTAATTTCCATATTTCCATCCCTCACCAAGAACTCCCCAAATTAATGCACCAGGTTAAGGACAGCTGGTAAGAATGAAGTAAGTTGCATTTATGGCATTTAATGCCAAAGATCTAAAAGATATAAAGTGCCTTTACATACATAAGGTGCTGGTTGAATAAAGTGCATTTTGCACCATTATTATCAGTTTAAAGTGCTGCAGTACTTAATTAAGTTTATACTTATGCCATTTTTATGTACATGGTTCAGGAAAGTTTAGAAATGTTTAAAATGGCAGTTAAATACAAAATAACGTTCACTCTGTTAGGTGGAATATGAGTATAACACTACAGAGCAGCATTATTTCTTCCTTGTTTAAGTTATTTTGCTGCCACTCCATTGTTATGTAGAATGTTATGATGTTATGCCAAAGAAATCCTGCATCAAAGCAGGAACTGTTTGAACTGAGCGGCAAACTTTAACTTTTACATTTGCTGCCGTTCAGTATCTGTGTAAATAATTACTGATGCCCCTGTATTATTAGGACTCCCAGCTGCTGGCTTTGTATAAAATATGCTGTAGAATTATGCCAGCTAGCCATGGAGGAGTCCATGGCAAGGGTGCAGCCAGTCCAGGCTGTTAGAGAGGCAGGCTTCCATGGAGCGGCAAACTTTCACTTTTAGTCGTCCCGCTTCCCTGAGTAATCTGTGCACTCTGAAAAGTGAGCACTTGAAATAAAAAGGGTCTTTCCCAAAGCTATGCGGAGCTCCAAAGTAGAGTGGCTAGATAATGATTGCCTAGCAGTCTGCTGCTCTGCCACAACATAGAAAACAAATGATTTAACGGGACAGGAACATCCTTATGTATGGAAATGTTTTACAGAGAGAGTAGCCCTCAGAATAAGGAGAGGGCTACAAGATAAACTAAACACAATAAAAAAATTAAACAAATTAAAGAATAAAGTGACAATGCAGGTCTCTAGAGAAGCCACATTATGTATAGAACACTGAGATATAAATTAGAGGGCTAGCGGCCATATACCATACCAATACAGCACATGTATACATGAAATAAATGATTGCACTGTTTGCTTATATAGAAAACAGGTGCTGACCTGTTATCAAGACCTCAGGAAGGGGATTTCCTATAGAGGGACTTCCCATAAGTAAAACCTCATTATGTAATAGAGGAGGAGTTTTCCTATTAAGGGACCATTTTAGAACTAATTGGATGTTATGCGAGTGACTTTCCCATAAGTGGGAGGGCTATATAAGCCCTCCTCAAACACCAAGAGTCAGATTAGCTGCATAGCCAGTCTCACATACCTGAAGAAAGGTAAGCAGAAGGACCTGTGCCTGAACAGTAATTTATCTCTAACAGCAGGAAAGCTGATCAATTGTTTTGAGATACCGGAAGTAAGGTGAAATAGCCTTTAGCTATTTTATATTTTCTTGTTCTGTTTGAACTGTTTTATTTATATTTATTTATTGTTTCTATTTTTGTATAAAATTAAAACACACTGCAGGGGTGTTGTACCCTATTACTGTGTCCAGTGCTATCTATATACCCAAGTACCTGTGACAATGACCACCACCCCTTGCCTCCTCAAATGTGCTGCCACTATGGCTAGGCACTTTGTGAACACTTGGGAGTTGAGGATAGGCCAAGGGGTAGGGCTGTGAATTGGTAGTGGCAACTCCCTACCTTGAATCAGAAATATTTTCTGGAAGTGGGCCTCACTGGGATGGGAAACTAGGCATCTTTTAGATACAGTTACCCCAGCCAGTCTCCTTGTAGCAGAGATGGGATTACTGATCCCAGTGTTACCATCTTGATAATTTCATTTTTTTAGGTATTTGGTCATCTCAGGTCTAAAATGGGTCACCGCTTTCCATGTTTCTTGTGAGTCAGGAATCAGAGGTGCCATTTGGGGGGGAAGGGGGCAGTCAACCCCCCCCCACATCACAGGCCATTGTTGTTGTTTTGTTTTCAGCCACTGGCTCCACCCCACAGCCCTCTGACCAGTTGTTGCCCCCGTTCAAAGCTGAAATGGCCCCCCCTGTCAGGAAGTATTTTGCATTAAGCCCCTTCCCCCACTGTGAGGGAAGGGGGGCTTTCTTCACTGCATTTGCTTGTACAGTAGCAACTTCTTTACCTCTAACTCCATCAGGAGTTTTTCTGTTGGAGTAAGACGTGTGAGGTTTTTTTGAGCCTGCAGATTTGGGAATTTTTTTTTACTGCAGAGTCAAACCCAGACTCACTATTTCCAGGACCCACCGGTCTGTGGTAATTCTTTCCCATGTCTGGAAATAATGAATCAGTCTTCTCCTCACTGGAAATGGTTGAGTGACCTGTGCAAACTTGTCAGGGGTTCTGCTTCATCTGGCCCTTGGGTGCTGGAGCTGAATCCACACACCTGGGACTCCTTCTGCCTCTACTTCTGAAGAATCCCCTCTGTTGGGAGTTATCAAAGGTAAAGAAAGCATGGGGAAAATATCCCCTACCCCTACCCCTACCCTCTCTCCCAGAAGGCCTGCTGGAAGTAGAGGCCATTTCCTTCTCAGTATTGCTCTTGTATATGTCTTTGTATACATCCATCTTCTTCAGATAAGACTCTGTCTTGCCACCAAACAGACTTTCCCACACAAGGGAAATCCATTGCTTTTTTCTGGGTGTCTTGGGAGAGGCATGTTGTTCTGAGCGAAGCAAACTTCCTTCAGGACAATGCATGTGCCATGGCTCTAGAAGCAGTGCCTTAGTATCCTCTGCCATGTGGAACTGATACTTCGTGGCATCATGGCACTTTTTGTTGTATCTGCCAGGTCCTTTGCCAAGTCACCAGCAGCTTTTTCACTCATAGCCAAAATAGAGCTCCAAAGGGCCTTTTGGTACTGAACTGTGTAAGCCATGCATGCTGCCTGTCTTAAGAGCAGGGAAACTGAGGTATAGACTTTTTGGCCATACTGTCCAGTTTCCTGGAGTCCTTTTCCAGAGGCTGAGTGGAAAGGGGGACTTTGGCCTTGTCACAAGCAGCAGTCTGGACCACTGCCTCAAGATCAGGGTGGGAGTACAGGTACTCAGTGCCTTGCATATCTACCTGGTATTTCTTTTCCATTTTCTTGTCAATGCCAGCAGCTGAAGTGGATGCTGCCAGTACTTTAGAAGTGGCCTTTCTGAGGGCTTTGTGGATGGGCAAAAGCAACCTCTAAGTGGGGGTTAAGCCCATCATGTCCAAAAATTCCACCACATCCTCATCCTTAGCAGTCTCCAGAATTTAAAGGTTGAGGATATTGATTTTTGACCCACAAAGGAATAGTCTGAGGTAAAATCATCAGGTGTACGAGGTGGGGAACCAAACTCCTGTTTTGGAGAAACATCAGGTTTTATAGGTTCTCCTTCCTCCTCCTTCTTCTCCTCATAGAAAAACTCAGCGTCCTCCTCCACAGGCATTTGAATAGGTACTGAAGCCTGGGTAGGGGGGCAGACATACCCAGTAAGGTCCCCATAATCTGGAAGGTCTGGAGGAATTAACGTGCCTTAGTCATGTCTTCTACTGAGGGCATCTTGCTTTTTCTTATTTTTCTCCACTGGCATCTCCTTTCCTTCTTCAGGAGGAGGGACAATGATATATTTTTCTTTTGGTTTTTTCTTAGTAGGCACTGTCTCTGGTGCCTGCTCAGAGGCTGTCTTATTTTAACTGGAATCAGTATTCCCCTGTTCACACACCCTGACCTCTGAACCATCTTTAGCATCCATATACTGCTTTCTTTGAGGAGCTGAATCCTCTTCTGATCCTTTAGGTTATATACAGCTAGACTGAGAAGCCATAGGATGTTCTAATGTTTTTTTTTCAGCTCTTTTCTTTGCGTTTTAGGACATTTGATGCAAATCATACAGTTAGTAAAATCATGATCCAGACTCAAGCATTTCAAACACATCTCATGGCAGCCTCTCTTAGCTAGGAATTGGAAACAAATTTTGCAGTTTTTAAAAGTCTATAGGTCCTATAGGTTCTGTCTTCTTTTTAGGTTTGTCAGTCATGCCAGTCTCTGATAACAAAATAGCACTTCGGTTCCACAATATACCTGTACATACATACATACATACATACAGTACACACATACATACATACATACATACATACAGTACACACATACATACATATATACAGTACACACATACATACATACAGTACACACATACATACATAGTTGCCAGCAGATTAGGCCTATTGATCTATTTTGTCTGCCCATGCAGCTCACTGGTGATGCACTCAGCTGCTCTACCACACACCATGTCATCCCTCTCCCACCTCATCTCCTCCCTGTACTGCTTTGGTGATCTCCTTACCCCCTCCATACCATGCGCCTGTGCCTGTCCCATCCCTTCTTGAAACTTTTCACTGTTCCCATTCTTACTAGATCATCTGGCAGAGCATTCCAGGGTGCCACCACCCTCTCTGTGAAATATTGATCCCTTACCTCCCCTCTGAACCTCCCCTCTGCCAGCTTTAGACTTTGGCCTCTTATAGTCCCACTTCCCTCAGCTTGAGCAAACCCTCCCTGCTCCCTCTGTTGAACCCCTTCAGGTATTTGAAGGTCTCTATCATATCCCCCATACCTCCTGTCCTCCAGTGAGTACATGCTCAGCTCTCTAAACCTATCTTTATATGACAACCCCTCCATACCACTGATCATTCTTGTTGCCCTTCTCTGGACCCTCTCCAGAAGCGTGATGTCATTTTTAGGTGTGGTCACCAGAACTGCCCATAGTACTCAAAATGTGGCTTCTCCAGTGAGGTGTACAGGGGAAGTATGACCTCCTTTCTCCTGGATGTTATCCCCCTTGCTATACACCTAAGCATTTTGGTTGCTTTGGCTGCTGCCCTCCTACATTGCTCTAAGTGGTTCCCTTTAGCATCAGTCATATCCCCAGGTCCTTTGCCATTGTTGTTACAGCCAGCTATATCCCCTCCAAGTGGTAGATATACTCAGAGTTCCTACTATCGAGATACAGAACATTGGATGTATGTGCACTGAGCCCCAGCTGCCACATGTGGGTCCAGTAGTCCAGTTTCTGCAGGTCACACTGTAGTGCCTTCCTTCCCTCCTCCATATCCACCACCACCCCCAGTCTGGTATCATCAGTGAATAAGCTAATTTTACTACCTATTCCCTCCCTGATGTCTGAAACATACTGTATACATTAAAAAGGATAGGGCCCAAGACTGAGCCTTGTGGGACCCTGCTGATGACCTCCCTGGGAGTCGAGACTTCACCCCTTACCACCACCCTCTGTTGTCTATTCCCAAGCCAACTTGCTACCCACCCCACCAACTTATCTCCCACCCCCAGTCCCCATAATTTCCAGATTAGCCTTTTATGTGGGACTGAATCAAAAGTCTTGCTGAAGTTCAGGTATAGAACATCAACTGACTTTCCCCCACACAGGGACCTAGTCACCCAGTTGAAGAATTCGACCAGGTTTGTTTGACATGCTTTCCTCTGGACAAATCCATGTTGATTTTCCTCCTGGAAACCATTTACCTCCAGGAAATTCACCATCTGTTCTTTCAAGATGGCCTCCAACCTTTTCCCCACTATGGATGTCAGGCTGATCGGTCTGTAGTTTCCTGGATCATCCCAAGGTCTGCTGTTGTGGAGGGGCACTACATTTTCCAATTTTCAATCCAGAGGGACCCATCCCGACTGGAAGGAGGAATTGAATAGTTCCATCAGTGGAGATACCAGGACATCCAGCAGTTCCTTCAGAACCCTTGCATGGATGCCATCCAGTCCTGGAGCTTTATCCATCCTCAAGGACTTGAGAGCCTCCCTAACCCTCCCTCACTACCTGTATCTCACCATCCATGAAATCCTCCTCATTGCCCCTTTCCTGTCCCCTCCTTGAGGCAATGGTCTAGCCCTTTCCTTAGTGAAGACAGAGCTGAAGAAGTTGCTTAACACTTCGGGCTACTCCAAACCCTCCTCTACCCAACCACCCTACTTCTTCAACTTACTCATCTACCCCTCCTTTCCTCCTTTCCCTAATATATTTAAAGACTTCCTTCTCCCCCTCCCAGATCCCTCTTGCTAATCTAAGCTTTTTATCCACCTTGGCCTTTCTAACCTTTCTGCTAGCCTCCCTGGAAATCCTCTGATATCCCTCAAGGTCAGCTTGAGTGCGGGAGCATTTGTACTTTCTAAAGGCCAGCCTCTTATTCCTTACTTCCTCCTGTATCTCCCTTGTCCACCAGCAGGGTTTTCTGGCTCTGGCCATCTTATTTAGTGACCTAGCACAGGTTTTCATGGCTTCCAGGATACCCTGTTTCAGGATTTCCTATTGTCCCTCCATGCCCATCCGTAACCTAATGTTGCTTATATGACCCCTGAGTATATCTGCCATCTCCCTGAAGGTTGCACTGCTAAAGTCCACTACTGTGGTCTTTGTTAGGTTCCTTTCCTAAGTCTAATGTAAAACATACCAATATATAAAAAAAAAAAATAATTGTGCTTCAGTTCCTTATTAAAAAAGGAAACAATAGAAAACTACTTATAATGAAGAAAAAAGACCAAATAGCATCTCAGTTCCACCAAAACAGGGATTCAGTGGTTTCTAAATATATCTTCTTTTTTTTCATTTAAATTGAAAAGTAATGTGATTCCCAGAAAGCAGGTACCGTGTCACTAAGGTCTTTGTCCTGTTTCTGGGAACCAATTGGGAACCGAAGCAAAAGTAAAAATTAAATAACCAAACAGTAAAAGTACACCCTTACTAATGCAGAGTTATCAACAACTAAAACTAAAGTACATTACTAAGAGAATAGGAAAAAAATAAACCATAAATGGCATTGAAATACTAGAGACAACTTTGGGGCGACTTATTCCTCAGGCAGAAAAATGAATCTAACATTAGTTGGCAGAGGTGAGTGTGACCACACAGCAGTTTTGAATTTCATTCAAAGATTCCATAACTAACATAAAATTCTAGGCTCCAGGGCAGCTCATTCCAAGGGGATGATTGCATTTGGTAAGCATAGTGAGGGATTCCTGGGGCTTGAATAATAGTATCAGAATATATTCAATCATTAGTGGAATCTGTCATGAGCATCACTGTACTTATAAACTTTTGATAATATCTGAAAAGGTCTAAGAAAGCTTAATGTTATTGAGGTCTCTCACTGTTGAGAGCCGCTGGGTCTGTAGAAATGCCCTGAGGACTAATAAACATGTTCCTTGTAGTGAATTTGCAACTGTGAAAAGTAGCATTTCTCTGGGTTTGCTCACTGAAGGCATTCAAATGCTTCTTTTAGGTGTTGGAGGTGTTCAAGGAAAGTTTGCCTTTCACCAATAACATCTACATAGACTAGATAGAATTTACAAGGCAATTGGCATACTACTGCATCCATGACATGCAGAAAAATGGCTAGACCGTTATGCAGGCCCAGCGATAGTTGTTTGAATTAAAATATATCCAAGTGTGTGCAATAAGCTGTAAACCATCAAGAAGCAGAGTCACTACACACTTGGCAAGACTCACTTTGAATTTCCAGAATGGTAAAGTAAACTGGGTTGGCCATGCTGAGACTTTCTGTGACATTATTTGCTACAGGCATGGGATGAACATCCTGAACTGCACAGGCACTGAGCATTCTGCAGTCCACCACAAAGCAATATATATCATTAGCAAGCAGGGTGCACCCCAAGAGCTTATGGAGTTCTCTATAATGTTTTGTGCTAACATGTTTTTAATCATGGCCTCTAGGACTTGTTTCTTTTTGTGTCTCATTTTGTAGGCTCACTGATGGATGTTTTTATAACTTAGAACTTCCTCAATTGTGTGTTGCACAATCCTGCAATAGCCATGTATGTTGTCTGTACTGATGAAGATATCCAGGTTTTCCTCCCAGAAATCCAAAAGCTGCTGTGTTTCCATAAGATGTGATTTAATCTTGGAAGAAAGTGTCCACTAACTGAAAGATAAAGATGGTGTAACCAGTGGGAAGGTGATAGTGATGACAGTAGCAAAGGTGAAGGAACTAGGTTGAGGTTTCTGTGTAACATGGAGATGGTCTCCAGATGATAGACACACTTCCCTGCATTGGTACCATTTGAAATTACATTTTTCATGCCTGAAATGTAACATCTTTGGAATACAGTGCCACTGTGCACAGTATATAAGGTGTTTGCTGGGAGAAGACTCAAAGAATGTAAAGCAGGATAACATCACTTTGGGCCCAAGGTTCACCTTGAAACCTAGAAATCAATAACATCTCTGCCTTTGGGGGAGCAGTAGTTTTGTATTTAGCTGGACTTTGCCTTCTAGAATCCAGTGACAATTTTCTTAATGCAAAAATCCATGTTAAGAATCAATGTTGTTTGAAGAGCGGGAACAAAGTAGAACTTCACAGTAACTTGCTGGGTACCCAAGCATATCTTGAGGTGGATGACTTACTAGCATTTGTAGTGATGATGTGCTTCACAGCTGAAGACACACTAGGTAACTGGCAAAGAAGGTGGTTGTTCAGAATGTTAGGGTTGATAACTAAGTCTTTCTAATTACCTTCCCTCTGAGTGCTCTTCTGCATCCATACATGTGAACACAGATTACACAGCCCTCTTTGCCTCTGGTTTATCGCCATCCAAGCAGATGGCAAAGCTCCAGCCTGACTTTTACTCAGTTCAGAAATAGTGCCAGTCTAATCAGCTATTGCGTAATGCCAAAAAGATGGTCTCTATGTGCTTTGGTCCAGGACCTATACACTCCAAATTCCTGACCCTCCCTTCCTTTCACACCCCTAGATGGAGTCCTTATTGATGATGTACCCTCCTTCAAGAACCTAGCTCTGGCTTGACCGTTACCGCCATTTCTCCCAGCATATAGACACTATTCACAAAAAGCTCCATCCTGGGGCCGGCCCGGTGGCGCAGAGGGCTGAGGCGTTGAACGCCACACCTCGCTCCACGCCGGTGACCCGGGTTCGGGAGCGGACTCGGGTAGCCGGTGGGTCGGCCGGGGGGAGCTAGGCTTGAGTGTCCGACGACAGCTCGCCTACTCCGGGGTGGGATTTGGCCGCATTCCGGCTCTTGTGCGACCCCGAGTGGAGGCTCGAGGAAGTGCAAGTCCTTGCAGGGATTGGCCGGGTGGCCGTTGAGCAGAGCGGATGTCGACGTATGCGTCATGATGTCAGGGGGGGATCGCAGTCTGCTTGGGGAAGGAGAAAAATGGGAAAAGAGCCTGCCTCGTCCGGGAGGAAGCGAGGACCCGGGACGTGCCCGCGATTTGCCCGCGCCCACTCGACAGTCCACGGGGCCGACAAAACACTAAGTTACGGGGGTTGTCCCCTACCTCGTCCCCGCCCGGGGGGTAAGCCGCAGCTCCATGGGGGCCTGTGGACTGTTCGTGTAGGGTTGCGGGTAGTGGAATGTTCGCGGGTCATCGCCGAAGTGTCAGAAGAGGCAGGCTGAGGGAGGAGGATAAATTACGATTTCAAAAAAAAAAGCTCCATCCTACACTTGGTTCCCTTTATAAGCATAAAAGTTGCATCCCCCTCCCTGCCTGCCTGCCGAGACATCCTTACCAAGATGATTCTCCCCATCTTTGATTATGGTGACCTAGTCTATGGTGCTGCCCCTAAGACTGCCCTGGCTAGACTGGATCCTCTCTTCCACTCTTTCTGCTGTTTTGCTCTTAATTCCCCTACCTGCACCCATCACTGTACTCTCTACTCATCCCTATCCCTCCCCTCCTTGCAAAATCTCTATCTGTCCCACTGTGCCTCCTTCACCTCAAAATTCTGGCTCTCTGACCAGCCCACTGGTGAAGTGGTACCACTTGCGACACTGGTGACTCAGTTTGGTAGCGAGCCCAGGGTCATTAGAGGGCCTGTTGGGAGGAGAAGGATTGAGCACCCAACGGGCTGCTCTCCTTCTCTGGGGGGGTGGGACGCAGTTCTCACTGCTATACCGCCACCTGGGTGATCACAGATGGAGTTACAGCAGAGAATACAGAAATATTAGGAAGGGGCGGGCGTCGGCTGGGGACCTGAGCAAAGGCACATCTATGCATGCCTCCACGTTATTGGCCCTCCCTCACTGCCAATGTCTGCAGGCGGCAGACCGAAAACCAGGAAAAAGCCCATGTTCAGCCCAGGCGATGGACTCCCGCACCAGGAACTGTACGATCTGGGGGGTGCAGCTCCAGGTACATGTTCCCCTGAAAGATTCAGTGGGGAGTGGGGGTTCCTCCACCCCACCCAGGGGGGCATCCAGGGATACCTAGAAACTGCTGGAGTGGGGCTTTAATTGGGAGCAAGCTCCCCAGTTCTGGTAGCACAGCTGTAGGGTGCATTGAGAGACCCCAAGAGAGGGGCCAAATATGGTGACAGGGGGCATAAAGAGAAAGCAAAAAAAAAAAGAAAGAATTCTGACTATCATCTCTACCTCCTTATCTCAGCTCTCTATTTTCTCCCTCCACCCCCTCCTCCTACTTCCTCTGAAACTCTGGGTTTTGCACCCTTAAGCTCCCACCTCGAAAAACTTTAGCTGGCCAATCAGCCTTCTCTTTCCACTTTCACAAACTCTGGAATTCTCTCCCCTTAAAAATTCACTCTGCTCCATCTAAACCCACCCTTATTTCTCTTCTCCACACTCTTACCTCCCCCTTCTGTCACTGCCATTAGGTTGGCCTCGATTTTCATTTGTCTACTAACTCACTGGAACAGCTTTCATAGTAACTGCACTTTTGTATACAAATAAACTGCTGACACTGTATAATGCACTTTTGAGTTACCTCCTTGTACTTTGCATTGCATGCAGTGGGCAGCAGGAGGTCCTTATCTTCTGTCAAAATCTATGTATGTTAGCCATGCTCCTACCTACTGTTTTTATATAATGCATATATTTGTAACCCCTCCCTCCCAATTGGGGACTTACCTTGAGTGTCTCCCTGGGCTCTGCTGATGCCTGCTACCAGGCAGATGTCCTGCAGAGATAATAAATCCATGGGTGTTGGTGTTCTTCTATAGATCTGCATGAGAATGCCATGATGTGTCTCCACACTGTCCCTTTAAGTGCCACAGCCAGTGTGTATACTGTGAATGGCCTGGGCTGGGTCTGAGTGTTCTGGAGCTCTAAACCAGCCAGGCACTTCCCTGATCTGCACTACTGCTGTTACTAATAAGGCAGAGGGAGTCCTATATGGTATTGTAAATATTTACTTTGAATTCCTTACTGTTTTAGAGATAGAGCAAGTTGTTTAACCTGCCTTCTTTGCAGCATGCATTTCCCAATGGGAGCTACCATGTTTTGGACTGGGACTTCCCAGTTTGGACCAACTGGGACACAGGGGACCTTGAGGGGTCCTTAGCTCAGGTGCCTTGTGGGAAAAACTGTGAACTTTAGTGTTTGGCACCGAAAGGAATCAATGGGGGCATAAGACTGTGATTGACAGCTTCCCTAGCCAACCAGATCACTGGAAAATGATCCATGATGGGAGTCCGACAAAATTTTGTCAAACGCCACGTCAGCGACACCAGCAGGTCGACCACATTCTGCAGTCAGCTGCTGGTTTGCACTTTGTTCTCTTGTTTTCTAAGGAGGGCTTTGCCCCAAACCCCCCATACAGGGGCTGTGCCCCGGCACCCCCTCACTTAAGGAGTCTCAACTCTAGTCGGTGCTGATTGGGGGGTGCAGAACCCCTGACAGACATTGCCAGGTTCCAGTGGGTCTCCCACCGCGGCTTGGTGCTATAGTCACTGTGGGGGACCTCGCTGGTGAAATGTCGCTGTCGGGGGGCTAACTACAGGAAAAACAGACTAGTCCAAGAACTGTTTTCAAACCAGGGGAAAGTACAGCTCAAGCATTGGAACAGAGAGGAGCATCAAAGTTCTGTGGGGACCTATGTAGTGTAAGATTCTTGCAGGATTTGGACTTATGACTTCTGGGATCCCAGTACTGAGAATAGCATAAATGCCACTCAACACAGTGAGTTCTTGTTTCCTCACCTGGAAGAGATTTATTTTAGCATATAGGCATTAGCATTACAGGCACTATAATAAAAATATAGCTGGCAATAGTTTACAAGATAATAGAGAAAATATTACCCTGTTCTCTTGGAAGCTGATGGCAGGGTCTTAGGATGTCAGAATTTGCAGCTCCACTATGGCTAATTCAGAAGTTTATATACATTTTACACTCTGCCTGATAGCTGCTTCCAGATAAGGTATGCAAATATTTAAATGAGAGTGAATGAATAGAACTAAGAGCTAATGAATGGCCCATTAGAAGATGTACAGATAACTAATGAATAGGGCTAATGAATAGCCTGCTGAACAGACACATAGGCTTATTGAAAACTTGAAAATTTAGTACATTCTTTTCATCACGTACTCAACATCAGGTGAGAATAGGTCAGAATAATGTCAGGTCAAAATAATGTCAGTTCAGAATGATGTCAGTTTCAACTAGCTCCTGACCACAAGGCTTGTACTTTGCATGAACCTTACTCAGAACCTTTCATGAACCTTTCATACACTTCACTTTGGCCATCAAGTATTGAGACATAATGCATAGCACAGCAGTATGCTGCAGTACCTATACAGCAGTATCTTACAGTTGTAAATGCCTGCAATTTTCTCCTGAGATCCTCTTCGATCCCAAGAGGGGATCAGATTCAAGAATACTGCCTTTCTGCAGACTAAGAGAGTTTCTCAGCAAGGCGGCTGAGATTGCAACCAGGCAAAGAACTGCAAGAGAAGAAAATAGTAAAGTGTTTCTTCAGGTACATTTGCTGAGGCCTGCTGTGAGTGAGGAAACTGTTACTCAGGGACTCCTGTTTGCCAAAAAAGGAGCCAGCCTCACAAAGCAACCAATTTGCCTACCAGCTGGAGGTGTCACCAGGAGAAGAATTGAATCCTTCCAGAGACATTTTCCTACATGTGGGCCCTTGCCAATTTGGCCCATGTCACATGGTCCTGTTCCAGAGACAGTTTTTCTGTCAAGAGACCCATCCTGAGGATTCAACCCCTGCATAGC
Source organism: Neoceratodus forsteri (assembly GCA_016271365.2). Taxonomy (NCBI): domain Eukaryota; kingdom Metazoa; phylum Chordata; order Ceratodontiformes; family Ceratodontidae; genus Neoceratodus; species Neoceratodus forsteri. The sequence goes on along the minus strand of CM028129.1, from coordinate 1,392,654,716 downwards.
AGATCAATGCAGGTTGCGGCCACCTAGCGGGAAATGCCATGAAGCGGAGGTGAGTTGTGTCTGCCAAGTTTCCTCAAGCCAGGCAACTTTAAGCCATCGGTCTTTATTTTTCCAGGCCTTCATTAATTCATTGGGAACAGTGAGTAAATCCAAGGTAGCTCCCTGCAACAAATGTGTTTGATTATAAATGGTACCACCTGATTGTATTCAGCCAGTATTCATTCGTTCCAATAGACTAGGCCAACCGGCTGCAGATACAAATAATATGCTTTGCACTGTCAGTGTTGATTGTTTTTTTTTTCATCAAGGGCTCCAACAACAGCTGCAATGCCAGCAACCCTTGGCACTGATTCTGGCCAGTCAGCATTACATTCTGGGTACCCAGTAGTTGTGAGGCTGTTTAACCAAGGGACTAAATTAATTGCATGCCAAGTAGCCTGGCACAAACCAGAACAGTAATCATTTATTCAGATTTACGCCCCCTCCTTGTTCATGTCCCCTTAATAAATCTGATTTACTGTATTACTTTGAACCTAGATTGTGAGCATATTATTACTTGGCTTAAAGTGTTAGACTCTTTACTGCATGGTTTGAAAGTGCATGCTGTATTGCAAAACTATCTTTACACAGTGTTGCAGGGCATATACCAGGAGCAGAGACCCTGCTGGTAAGTGGGACATCCGTGAGCATATCAATAATGTGTGTGCAGAGACATATTGTAAAGGTTGAAGGTTGCAATTGGGGATTTTCTGCTGGAAGGTCACTACAGTAGGTGGGAATGTAAGGTGTTATAGTTTCCCAGAGGGCTATACCAGTCTAGATAGATACCCACGCAAGCTGTACTCTGGGTGGAAACACCAAGCCATTGTGTTTACTGAGGGTAGGGGTACCCTGGTACTTGCTAATTTGGAACCCAATCCCCTCAACCTGTTGATAGAACGGCAGGCAGGGGTAGTAACCCTTGGAATAGTGATGCCTAGGGATTACAAATTCTATGTCCACTTGTTTATTCCCTGCTTTTTCTTCAATATAATTTTTATTTCTGTTTCTGAAAATCTGTCATTACAAATATTTCATAATCCATATTCTTTTACAAGATAAGACAGCCGTATAAATTATATATTATCTTTAGGAAATCAACAATAAAATACAGAACAGAAAAATAAGAAAAAAAACTCCCACCTCCACCCCTTCACAATCGCACTTATAGCCTATAATTTGCATATTTAATAACTTAACTATAATGGATCCTTCATACAGTATTAAATTATTTAAACATTTCAAGGGAGTATACACTTTTTAATGGGACATGGAATGGAGTGACCCATGATTATATTTCCATAATTGGAGGCATGCTATTTATGATAGCCTTCCATGATGTCCCTTCTGGGTCATCTGATTTTGGGTCTGTTGATACTATTAATTCTTCATATTTGAGAGTTTCTGTGAATTAATACCACCAATTATGATAATCAAATTCAGTCTTTTTTTTTCAGTTTTCCAATTATACAAAATTAGACGCTTAAAAACAATTGTAGCAAGAACAAAAATCTTCTTAGAAGGCAGGTCCTCAATATTGCAGCTTATAATATTAAACAAGAATTTATCTATTTGGAAGGACACATCTATTCCAATTATTGATAGCATTACTTGTTTTAGCTAAGCCCACCATCAGTGTTGGGTAAGTTACTTGTTCTAGTACTTTCTATTATGTGTGGAAACTTGTTCCAGGAAGCTGTGCAGTCACTAGCAAGGATGGAGAGGTACTAGAAAAAGTAATACACCTTACAATTATAGTTACTTATTTCTTTTTATACAAAAACAATACAAAAATAATAAATAACTATAACAGATTACATTTTTTGAAAGTAATAGGTTAGTTACTAGTTACTTTCAAATGAATGTAGTCAGTTACAGTTACGTATTTCTTTTGTATAAGAAGTCATATGTAATTTTAACTGTAAGGTGTATTACTTTTTCCAGTACTTCTTCATCCTTGCTAGTAACTGCACGGAGCTTTCTGGAACAAGTTTCCAAAAGTAAGAGAAAGTAATAGAAAAAGTATCTTACCCAACACTGCCCACCATCTATGTACTATGGGACATGTCCCTAAGCAATGGGTAAGGGTGCCTTTAGCATCATATTTGTGCCAGCAGTGGTGTGAATATTCTGGATAGATCTTTGCAATTTGGACCAGAGTCCAATAAACTCTATTTATTATTTTTGTTTGACTTGATAGATTCCTAGCTGAGACATAATTTGTTTTATTAATTTTCCTTAAATAGTCCGACTGTTGATAATTTAAATTTAAGTCTGCTTCTATGTTCCACCTTTGATTAATTTTTTTAAACATCCTTTTAGGATTATCAAGCACCATATTATAAAACCTTACTAATAGTTTTTCAGTCCCAGTTTTAATAAGTTCTTGTTGTTGTTTTAATAAGACAGCTAGATTACCTAAATTTTTATTGAACAGTTTATTCATTTTATGAAATTTAGCTATCAAGGTATGGTGGAATAGCTGATCCCATCCTTTTCCCTTGCATTATTAACTGAATTCTTCATAAAATGGCATTTTATTGTCTAGTAATATGTCCTTCCATTTTTTATATTATTATTTTACTTAAATGTATAATTAAAGCTGTGATGTTTTCCCCATATTTTTTTTTTGTTATACTCAATTGGTAAGTACAGCCATTGTATCTGAAGTCTCAAAGTAGTTTTTTTATTTATATTTCTTAACATATTGAAACCATGAGGTTAATGGATGATTTATTGATTTATGAAGATCTGCATTCAAGAAGACACTTGGTATATTTTTATTAATATCTGTAGGGAAAATTGTAGCCTGATACAAATATTAATCTTCCTTAGGAAATAGTGACCATTGATAGTAGCTGGCTAAAATATTAGCTTCCATATATTTTAATGGATGTGGGCACCCCATTCCACCCATGTTTCTCTGGGTAGTCAAAATGTGCCATGGTATATGGAGTTTTCCCACTCTCTACAAACATTTAAAAAAAATCATTTTGATATTGTGGAACCATTTGATATTTGGTGCACCCAAGATGTTATTGAGGGCAAAAATATAATGTAGCATTGCCATCATTTTGATCATATCTATTTTTCCTCAGAGTGATAATGTCAGTTTTTTCCAGTGCTCTAACAGAGATGTAATTTTTTCTTTAGCTTTATTAAAATGTATTTTAATATTTTTATTTTGATCAGTTGTCAAATGTATATCTAAGTATTTAATATAGTCCTTTTTTTAACTGTTTCTCAAAATTATTTAGTTGCAATTATTTACTTTTGGAAAGTTTCATGATGATAGATATATTTCTATTTAGTTGGAAACCAGATAGTTTTGAAGAAAGGTTGGTTAAGGATAAAAATGACTCTAGGGATGTATTAATCTTTTTAAGTATCAGTAAGGTGTCATCTGCAAAGACACTTAATTTGGTTTCCTTATTTTGGAAGGTAAACCCTTCTATTGTTGAATCATTTCTTATGGCAGCTAAAAAAGGTTCTATTGCTAAAATAAACAGTGTCGGTGACACGGGACAGCCCTGCCTTACCCCATTCAGCATTTTAAATTCTTCTGTAAGAAAACTGTTATTCTGAAATTTGACCATAGTTTTTTGATATAATTTTTTTTGTGTGTTATCTGTTTTTCCCCCATGTGCTCAGGGCGCAACCACTCCTGCAGGCCACCAAGGACTCCCACACCCCTCTGATTCCATCCTGAGTCTCCTTACCTCACATAGCAGCCATCAGGGTAACCCAGCATATCCCTTCACTGGATGGATCCCTTTCTTCCAAGGGGGAAGGCACTGGGGAGTTGGCCAACACACTCTCAATTGGCCCCATGCTGCTGAAGTGGACATGGCTCACTGGAGGTCTGGAGGAAGTGTGGGCAGTCCAGCAGCCATCAGCTGAGCCCCGAGTGATTTTCCAGTTTTTCTTGGTCCCCTAGCTATTGATGTCCTCTTGCAGTGCTCCCAGTCTCCACCAGGGGCTGCTGCAGAGCCACACATGCCCTGTACCCACCCCAGGAGAGGAAAGCTGTCCAGTGGATGCTCAATCCTCATCCTCCCCTGCCGGCCTACAGCAACCTGAGTTCGTTCCCGAACGTGGGTCACCAGCATGACGTGAGGTGTGGCATCCAATGCCTCAACCCTCAACCCTCAACCCTCTACACCACCAGGCCGGCCCTGATATAATTTTTTAATCAATAGCTGTAGTTGAAAAGGGATGCCTTATTTTTGTAAAGTTTGGTATATATACAGCTATATATATATATATATATATATATAGTCTCTATTTACTAGGTCGAAAGCCTTACTAGCATCTATTGCAATGGCATAGAAAATATCCTTTTTATAATTATTGTCTGTGTTTAATATATGAATAACTGTTTGAATATTCTTATTAGCTTTGAACAATGTTCATCCTGCCATAAATCCATACTGATCTTTATGGATATATTTACCCAGATGGGTTTGAATTTTATTATTAATAATTTTGGCAATTAACTTGTAGTCCACATTAAGTAAGGCTATCAGTTTATAACTTTTAGTGTATTCAAAAGGTTTACCCTCTTTATGAATTAAAATTATTTTTGCAGTTTTCATTGACATGGGAATCTGATTTTTTCCCTTTCATCTAACAGTTTCTCTGTCATTTGTTTTATCCAGAGTGCCAGTTTGTTGGCAAATGCCTGATATAACTCACTAGATAAGCCATCCAGGCCTGGGGATTTGCACTTTGGAAGGACCTTAATTGCATCCTTTATTTCTTGAAGTATGATTGGAATATAGTCAAAGGGAGTGGATATTATATTGGCTTTATTGAAAAAAAGCAGTCAGATCTTCTTTGTCTGGTATTAAATCATTGCGATAATTTTTTTTATAAGTCTTGCAAAAACATTTAGCAATGTCCTCATCAGATGTTTGGGTATCACCACTACCTTCTATGATTTTTTGTATTGTATTTTTTTGTTTTTCAGTTTTTAATAGGTTTGTTAATAGTTTACCTGACTTATCCATATGACATGTAAAATACAAAAACAAGGTGCTGTGTCAGCATGTGGTCTAAAAGCAGAATAAAATGGTTATAGTAAATGCACACTGAAAATAGAAAATAGAGTTAAAAATCCATGTTTTAACCTTAGGTCTTCTTCAGGAAATATCTTTAAGAGAAAAAAAGAAAAAAAAAACCCTAACCCTAACTTTGTGTTTTTCTCTTTTAGATATTTTCTGAAGAAGACCTAAGGTCGAAACATGGATTTTTAACTCTATTTTCTATTTTCAGTGTGCATTTAATATAACCATTTTGTTCTGCTTTATCCATATGATATATATATATTCTTTTAGAAATTAGATTGTTTTGATGATCTCTTGTTGAATTATTGCCTGTTTTTTTGCTTTGATTTTGTACCAGTCTGCCTTATATCTATGATAGTCCTTTAGTATTAATTTATTCAATAGTTGCAGTCTCTTATTAATATCCTCCATTTCCTTATTCCTGATCTTATTTAATTTATATTTGGTATGATACCATCATCCCTCTTAATGTTGCCTTAAAGGTGTCACATAGGGATATTACTGTAGTTTGACCTGAATAAGTGTAGTATTCAAATATTGAGTTTTTTATTAGTTGAATAAAGTTAGGGTCTTTTAATAATGCATTATTTAAAGACCATGTTTTAGTAAATTTTCTTTCTTTATCTGGTATGTTAATTTCTATTTTAATCATGGCATGATCACATAGGCATATACTTTTAATTTCAGCTAATTTTATTGTATGTATTAAGTTTTTAGTTATAAAAAAAGTAATCAGTTCTGGTGAATATTTTCTGTTTTTTTTTTTAAATGTGTATATGAATTATCCAATGGGTTCCTATGTCTCCACACATCTATCATCTGTTCTTGTTCTAGAAAGGCATTTTTTTTTTAGATATTTACATTTCCTTTGGTAGGAGGCGATGACTTATCCTGCCTTTTTCTATTAAGGGCATTAAAATCCTCTACCAGAATAGTACTCTTAGCCTGTAAATGACTGCAGACCTTCAGTAATTTCAGTCAAAAAAATCAGGGTACTTTTCAAAAGGTTCATATAAGGAACCTATAACCAAATTAATATTATGAATATTAATTTTTTAATAAAATAATTTCCCCTCATTATCTTTAAAGAGTTCAATTATTTTAATGTTACTTCCTTTTTTATCATAAAGGCAACACCCCTACTTTTCCTTTTACCAGTTAAGCAATGTATGGATTCAATCCAGTTCCTTTTAAACATAATTATTTATTTTTCCCCCATATGTGTCTCGTGTGCATATTATGTGTGCATTTGATTTTTTAAAATAGGCTAACAACCTTGATCTCTATATAGGAGAGTTCATACCATTCACATTCATTGAAACAGTTTTTATATTAGAAAACTTATTCATTTTTCCCCAAAGAAGCCCCTATGGGTATCTTAAGTAACCTACAACCTTTTTATACATCTAATGCTTTTATTACCCCAAAAGAAAACATTAAAGTAATTACAAGCATAAAGCTTTATTAGGAACAATATAATAAAAATAAAAAAACAAGCTAATCTTAGAAGACAGTCCCCCTTTCTTGGATTCTGCTACACAAACATCCCACCCACCACCACCACTTATTTTCCAGTCAACCTTCTAGCAGGTATTTCCATTTTCCTCATGGCTGAGTTAAATTAGATATTTGAGGTGTCAAATCTGGCCAGGCTTCTTGAACATTGTCATATATAAATCTTTTTTGCATCAGTAATGACTTTCATCTTTGCTGGGTGGATCATAGTGGTATGCCCCCTGTATGGCAACACCAACACAATGAACTATGCTCCCATCAGCAAAATTGACACTTTGCCGACAGGTCACTGTGTTAGTGTGCCCAAGACAGGGGCATGCTGTCTCCCAGTCCTGCGCCCCCACCTTGAGTTAACTCTGACTGGAGTTAACAATCCTTTACTTGGGGGTGTAGGGGCAAAGCCCCCCTCATGGGGGGTTCGGGGCGAAGCCCCCGATAGAAAAACAAGACCAGCAGTCTGGAAGGAATCATGTCGACCACGATTTGTGGTCATCATGATTCCTGTCACTGTAATGCCAGTCGACATTAGAGATGTTGAACCAGTGTGGTAGAGCTGATCATAGTAGCTCTGTATCCCAGATCCCACAATTTATTCCTTATAGTGTCAAATTTCTTCCTCTCTTGGATTATTTCCTGTGGCAGATCATTGTAAAGTGTGATGCTTGCACCTAAGACATTACATTTCTTTTTTCTTATAAACACAGGACATTAGTTTGTCCTTGTCCCCAGAATTCAGAAATCTCATAATGGCTGTTCTTGGTGGTGCTATATCACTATCTTTGGAATGTACTCCCTGATGTATTCTTTCTACTACTGGGCTGCAGGATGAGGTTGCCCATCTCCAGACTGAGTTGGCCAGGATTTGGGGAACCCCCTCTCCCACCCAGGGACCAACAGGGCCACCGCTGCTGCCTCAGAGACTGCCAAGAAAGAGGAGCAGTTGGAACACAGTGGGCTCAGGGACAGTGAGGGTGGTGGAACAGAAGTGCATCTCTCCAGTTGTACCTCTCCACAATTCATTTGCCACTCTGGCAGAGTGTGGTTCCTCTATAGAGGCAGCCACAGTGGAGACCAAGGAGGATGTGGTGAACCTCCACAAAGAAGACCCACAGGAGGATGGCATGGGACCCTACAGGAGAAGGAAACAACTCCTTGTGGGGGAATCAATTGTTAGGAGGGTAGAAATGGGGGAAGGAGGGGAGAGGGAGGTAAGGTGCCTGCCAGGCACCATGGTTTGGAGGGACAGGGAGCGAATCCTCAGGATCGTGGGAGAAGCTGCATGGGGAGGGAGCTGAATGTCATTGTCCACCTAGGGACAAATGACCTGGCTGAGAAAGGGATCAGAACAGTGCAGGAGGAGTTTGTGGAGTTGGGGAGGGGTCTTAGGCAAGGAGCACACACGGTAGCCTTCTCAGAGGTGCTGCCTGTCTATGGCATGAGTGAGGCTAGGGTGCTCCACACCATGGGATTCAATCAGTGTTTGAAAAACTTTTGCAGCGCTCAGGGGTTTGGCTTCATTGGGGACTGTGGGTCCACCTGGTGTGATGCAGGCCTATACTGGTGCGTTGGTCTGCATCTGTCCAGGAGGGGAACCAGGATCCTAGGTGATAGATTTAAATGCTTCATTGGCAAGCATTTAAAATAGCCAAGGGGGGAGACACTGGAAAGGATCAGGGAAATCCTAGCCCCTCCCCCAAAATTCAGGGTAGTTAGTGAGGTAAACACCAAGGTAGAGATGTCGATAGAGAGAAGGGCAAGGGTAAACAGAGAAAATGACAAAGGCAGTAAAGACAGGGATGGGGCAAAAAGGAGTAAGGCCATCAAGAAAAGGAGGGTAATGAGCACCAATGCCCCTAGTCTGGGCAACAAGCTCCCTGAGCTGGTAGCTTTGATGGAAGAGGGATGCTGGATATTGTGGCAGTCACAGAAACATGGTACACAGAGAACCATGACTGGGATGGTAACATACCAGGGTATACACCTACAGTAGAGACAGGAAGGGTAGAAGAGGAGAGGAAGGTGTAGCTCTCCATGTAAGGGAAGGAATAAAAGCAATGGAACAAAAGAGTAAACTGGGAGGAGAGGAGGCACTGTGGGTCACCTTAGAGACTGGAAATGGCACCACAATCCACACAGGGGTTGTACACAGACCCTCATCTCAGAGGGAGGGAATGGACAAGGATATGATAGAAAGAATCCTTAGGATGGCAGAGAAAGGGGAGATATTGTTGATGGAGGACCTGCATATGCCAGATGTTAACTGGAGCACGTTTGCTGCAGCCACATCCAAGAGCAGGGCCATTCTCAATGCCCTACAGGGGGCATGTCTTAGACAGCTAGTAATGGAACCCACTTGGGAGGGAGCAATCTTAAACCTCATACTCTCAAATGGGGACAGTGAGAGGATCTCAGATCTAGAAGTGGGTAGCCATCTGGGAACAAGTGACCACCAAACAGTGTGGTTCATGATAAGCTCAGCTGCAGAGTCAAGCCATGCAAAAGTGAGGGTACTGGACTTCAGGAGGCCTGACTTTGTCAAAATTGGAGAGTGCCTTAGAAAAGCACTAGCAAACAGGCAAGAAGGAGGGGTGGAGCCAGTGCTGGAATTATACTTCCAAAAGTACCAGGGCCCTAAAATGTTTGGATCAGGGACCAGCTGCAGCTATTTCAAATCAGTGCATAACACACGCCAATGGTTCAGAAGAAAGGCACACTGCACTAAACATTATTCCTTAGTTTGTGTAGCCCATGTTTTCTTAGTAAAAATAAGCATACAGTGTAAAGCCTTGTGTTACATGGCTTTTAATGCATTTTCTAGAAACTATATATTTGAGCATGGCATAACTGGGAAAGGCACACTGAGCCAAAGCTCATTTTTAGGTGTGATCTGGGAGCGGGAAACAAGGGGGTTCCAACTCAAAAGGAAAAAAGCTACAATGCACACTTAGTTATTCATTTATAAATTTATTTATTTGAGGGTGGGGATGGTGGAGAACAGTGCCATCTAACAAGGTGCAATAAATACAAAACAATAACAACTTTAGAAGAAGCAAATAGCAGGTGCAGAGAAATACACTACAATATGGGGCAAGAAGTTAAATAAATTTGCTAATGTACAGAAACAAAATACATATGGAGAAGGAACATTACTGTAAATTGGTAAGGGTGGATGTGGATACAGAGCTTTTAAAGCTGTGTTCAGATTTTGGATTAGGTTACAGTTGCATAGGCAAATCAACTGCAGTTTACAAGAATTCATTGTCAAGAATACAATATGTTCATGGGAAGCATGTATATATTCCAGAAGCAGTACACATGGCCAGCAGCTGCATTTTAAATTAAGAAGCTTAGCTTTATAATTTAAATGCTTTACGTCTGTGTTGCTGTATAGTACATGTTACTCAATTTGCAACTGCATATTCTTTGTTTTATCTTGGTGTAATTATCATGTCAAAAGCTGCTGACCACCACCCTCCAGGCATGGCTCTCTCCTGCCCTGCATTTACACTGTGTAGTTGTGCCCCCATCCACCCTCACCAATTTACAGTACTGCTCCATGGACAGACCTTAAAAGACAAGAGTATCTGCATTGAAACAATCCAGAAAAACTGAAGACTCCCTGTCAAAAATGCTTTTTAATAATGATTCACTGTAATTCTGGTTTTATTTTTTTAAAATACTGCCACACTGGTCCAAGTTGCAACTCCTTTTGCTTATACTTTAAAACTTTACACTGATCTGTTCTTCATGCTGTTGCCTACAGCCAATGAGCCCCAATACAAGCGAAATCAGTTAGATCCTGTAGTACTGGCAGAATAACCTCATATCAGTCAACACTGAATGCACAGGTGACAGGCAAAAATAAAAACAGCAACAGTTACAAAACACAACAAGGACTCTAGGAGCAAGTGTAGATGTTCAACAGACTGTCTGACATACTGTGCTACTTCATTAGCTTCTTCTGCCAAGGTTCAGAACTAAACAGGCCTGCTACAGCAGCATACATGTGCTGCACAAGAAACAAGCATTTGTCAATGCTGAATGTTGCTTGCTTGTATGTGCTGTGTAGGTATTTGGAAGTCAGTGAAGTGCAAATATTGAACATTTGCAAACTTACGAGCATGCATAGGAACTGCGCAACCCAAGCTCGTGAAACAGTCATTTTTAGGAAGTTTGTGACCAAATTTTCAACATAGCCATTTTAAGACCTCTGCTCATGAACAGTGTCACTGTGATTTTCTTAATGTGTCCCATACATTGATTTTGCACACCCACTGTGCCATTGTGCGCTAGATGGGCGGAAACACGTTGTGGGCGAGATGTGAAAAATGACAGCTGTACTGCTCATAAGAAGGCGTGGTAAAATGGCAATGTTGGAAATCTGGAGTCAAAATATTGAACATTTGTGAAATTACGAGCGTGCGTAGGAAGTGCACAACGCACACTTGTAAAACAGTCATTTTTAGCAATTTTGTCACCAAATTTTCAACATAGCCATTTTAAGACCTCTGCTCACGAACAGTGTCACTGTGATTTTCTTAATGTGTCCCATACAGTGATTTCGCACACCGACTGCACCATTGTGCGCTACATGGGCAGAAACACATTTTGGGCAAGATGTGAAAAATGACAGCTGTACTGCTCATAAGGAGGTGTGGTAAAAAGACAATGTTGAACATCTGGAGTGAAAACATTGAAAATTCACAAACTTACAAGTGTGTGTAGGAAGTGCGCTCGTAAAACAGTCATTTTAAGGAATTTTGTCACCAAATTTTCAACAGATCCATCTTAAGACCTCTGTTCATGAACAGTGTCACTGTGATTTTCTTAATGTGTCCCATACAGTGATTTCGCACACTGACTGAGCCATTGTGCGCTACATGGGCGGAAACACGTTTTGGGCGAGATGTGAAAAATGACAGCTGTACTGCTCATAAGGAGGTGTGGTAAAAAGGCAATGTTGAAAATCTGGAGTGAAAATATTGAAAATTCACAAACTTACAAGTGTGTGTAGGAACTGCACAATGCAGGCTCGTAAAACAGTCATTTTTAGGAATTTTTCCACCAAATTTTCAACATAGGCTTTTGAGAGCCCACCTTATGAACACTGGCAGTGTTGTTTTGTTAATAAGTGTCAAAAGGTGATTTTGTGCAATGACTGCAAAATCACCCTTTGGGCCCGATTAATGCCACGACAGTGAGAGCATTCATGAGATGGGGTCCCAAAAACCCCATGTTGAAAATTTGGTGCAAAAATTCCAAAAAATGCCTGAGATATGCAGCAAAGTTGAAAAAACCCTATTTATTACATTATGCAGCTTACTGGCATTTCCTCAGTTCGCAGTCGGCTTTGAAGAGTGCAGACATGTTCCTGGTCCACGAAGATCGTCGCACCAAGGTCCGGAGGTAAGTATGAGGTGAGGGGGATGTGGGGAGGTGGGGTGCACAGTGGGTGGGTGCAGGTGGGGGCCCAGACAGCGAGGGACTGTTTTTGTGTTGCAGGTTGTTTTGTTTTTTTTTAAAACAGGAGGACAATGTGGGACATTTGCCACGCTGGGGTGGGCTCCCAGCATGGCACAAGGATGCTGTTTGGGGGGGCTGTTGAGCCAACAGGGGATTAGGCACCTCAGTTGGCAATAGCATCTGTTGCCATGCTGCGGTGGGCACCCAACATGGCATGTGCAACTCAGTTTTTGGGGAAGCGCAGCACAACTGATGGGGATTGGGCTCCCCGTCAACTATACAGTGTGTGGGGGGCTGAGCACGAAGTATGCATGTCCATGTGTGTAGGGGAGCGCCGCATGAGCAGGTGATATCTTATCGCTGCTCACCGGAAGCGTGAAGCTCCCTTCAACTGTATGCCACTGCATTTTAGACTGCTGTCATAGACAGCTCCAGCAGCGATTGGAGAACTGTGGCCGTGCCTGCAAACACACTGACTGAATTGGAAGAGGGCTGCCACACCTCTGAAAACTCGTATGATGGCACTATGTTTCTTGCACATGTGTGCAAGCAACATAAAAAGCCTATGCTACTGAAAGAGCTTCTGGTGACCATTAGCTATCTGAAACAAGCTGTGTTGAATAATAACAGTGAAACAGCACAGCAGCAGAACTGTCATTTCAGTGTTTCTCTCTCTACAGCTCTCATCATACTTAAGCAATAAGGCACAACAGGACATTGGTTGCACTATGTTTACCCCATGTGCAGGGGCATTGTAAGGCACATTGCAAAGCAAAATGGGCCCAGAGGTAACTTTTAAAAAACAAAGAGTCTAAAAGTTTTCAAACCCACAAAAGTATATTAAAATGTTGCTAAATAATATGAAATATTCCCTCCACAGATGTTTTTCAACTGTCAAACACCTGCCTTTCTTCATATTCAGTACACTGTGATTGTTCACCATGTAATAGAAGAATTCAAAGCTCTGTATTATTTCAGTAGTAGAATGATCCCCCTCCCCACCACACACACACGGAATGGTGACATGGAATACATGAATTAAAAATTCTTCAGAGTTCCACTGGCATACACACACAGACAGATACACAAAGTCCTCAGGTGGAGTCACAACCTTCATTGTATCAGTTGTCTGGTAAGGAGCAGGGAGTGCTCTGCTGAATGGGTAGGGATAGGAAGGGGGATTTTTCATGGTCATCAAAGAAACACCAGAATAAATGGCAAGCATCTGCGATAAACATGGTTTGTCTTATCTTGTCTGTCTGCTGTTCCCTTAAAACTGCCCCACCATACCTCCTATAATCATGGTGACACTTCCGTAAATGAGTACAACCATTCCATAATGAGAGCCAGCTTCTGAAAGGAAAGTAGGTGAGGGCCAGGGGGAAGCAAATGGAAATGTTCAACAAGCATTGTTGATGCAATGCTTGTAACAAATCAGCATCAGCATGAAGAATTCTCCCTGCCTATTTTCTAAAACAAGTACATTAACCTGTCATCTTGGGAAAAAAGATCATCCCTCAGCTTAGAGCTCGGGTGGGGGGTGGGTCTGATTTTCAAAGGGTCTGGCATGACCCATTGACTAAGTCCCCATGTGCAACTTGCTAATGCAGAGAAAAACCTCACACAACTGCAAATGTTATTTTAGCATTTTTATTATGTATTAGTGGGGTTGACTATCTTTGCCCAGGTAGTATGCAAAAAAATGCTATTTTAGTACTACCAGATGTAGCATTTTTGCACAGACATGTCAAATAAATTTGTGCAAGCTGCTCTAAACTTTGGAAAAGCTTGCAAAAAAAATCAGACTTTTGAACATTGTGTGCATACCAAATTGCAGCTCTACAAGGGTAGTGACACGTATGCAACTTTGTATGAGCACATGCACAGTTATTCATTTTGAAAATCTGTCCCAAGGTTCATTAATGTGCTGTATCTGTATCTTCAATGTACCTGGTTTGGGTAGCTCTAATTATCCTTTCACCTCTAAAGAGCACTAAATGCATCACATAAAAGTTCTAAAAAATAGTAAGTAACCTTCACAGGCCCATCAAAAGTAAAGCAACAGATCATTAGGAGAGTAGTTCTAATATCAAAATGAATTCTATTGCATTTCTGCTACTGACATTCTGTAGATCACCTGCAGGTTTTCTCACAAAGTCTCTGGTGCCCACAGGCTGGTAGCTAGAGAACAAGCAAACTTCTTGCCTCCTTTCACGGGGCAAACATGAATAGTGTCTTTCTCCAAAAAGGTGTCCTTCTGACACAACCGCAACAGTTCAGGTTTTGTACCTTCAAAGTTGAAAAACCGTGGCAGTTTTCCTGACAAGCTTCTAACCGTTCTGTTCTCTCTTTGAGAGCTAATCCCTGACCCTTCCAGCTCAAAGAGCCATCATTCTCTTCCCCTCCTCCTATGAGTCAACTGAAAGAGGACCAAGGAGCATGATGTCATATTCTAGTCTGATAGTACTGAAAATATTTCCTCTTTATTAACTGCACCTGTGACCTTCCTCCTTTAAAATAATGAATCTCCAGTCTCTTTTCAGACAGAAGGAGTGTCTGTTTTATCTCTAATATTGGTGCCAGCTCTAGAGAAGTGGAACATAATTCTTTCTTTACAGGATTCACAAACAACTTGTATTTCTATTGCTTAATGATGCATTTAGATGTTCTTAGGACCTTAATCCATTAATGGCTTGCTTCCCACTGCAGTAATAGCCTTGCATAAATTCCTTTCTCAAAAGTTGTTCTTTTTAGGTCTGAGGTGTTAACCTACAAGTTCTTAGTAAAGGAAGAGGTACTGGGGTCAAAACCCTGGCCCTAGTGTACAGATTTAATTACCAGGGCTCGGCCCCGGCAAGCCCTGGCTTAATTCCAACAGTGGGTGGAGCAACAATGGGGAAACATCAAAACTGCCATCACAGAGGCAACAAGCCTTTGTGTGAAGCAACTAAACAAATCAAAACAAAAGAAAAAGCCACTATGGTTCTCAAAAGAGGTGACAGGGAAGGTTAGAGAAAAAAAAGCATTTAGGAAGTATAAGAAAACATAGAAGGAGCAGGACAGAGAACTGTACCAGTTAAGGCAGAAGGAAGCAGGAAAGGCAGTCAGAATAGCAAAGGCCCAAACTGAGGAAAAGATAGCCAACTCGGTTAAGAAGGGGGAAAAAACATTTTATAGGTACATTAAGGAGTGTAGAAAGACAAAGGGAGGGATAGTGAGGCTGAATAGAATGGACGGTGGGCGGGCAGAGGGACAGTGAAAAAGCAGGGATACTGACCGAATACTTCTGCTCAGTATTCACAAAAGAGGAGGAGGGGGAGGTAACTAATCCAATTAACAGAAGCACTCTGGATAGGGGGGTCAATCTCAGTCCTTTCACAGAAGAAAGGGTTCTGAAAGAACTCCTAAAACTGAAGATGGACAAAGCAATGGGGCCTGATGGGATTCACCCCAGAATTCTAAAAGAATTAAGGAGAGAACTAGTGACACCACTGACTACCCTTTTTAACAAATCATGGGAGGATGGTGTGGTGCCTGAGTACTGGAGGAGGGTGAATGTGATTCTCCTTCACGAAAGTGGGAGCATGACAGAGGCAGTAAACTACAGACCTGTCAGTTTGACCTCTGTGGTAGGGAAAATGATGTTATCACATCTGAAAGAAAGAATTGTTGAGTACCTAGAGGCCAGTGGGGCCCAGAACCCAAGGCAGCATGGATTCACAGCTGGAAGGTCATGTCAGATGAATATAATCTATTTATTTGACTGGGTGACCAAAGTAGTAGACCAGGGAGGGGCTGTGGACATGGCCTACCTAGACTTTAGCAAGGCATATGACACAGTCCCACACAAAAGATTAATAAACAAATTAGCCAACCTGGGAGTGGGTCCCAGGGTGGTAGCCTGGGTAAAACATTGGCTGGACAACAGGACACAGAAGTTAATAGTAAATGGAGTCCACTCTGAAGAAAGAGGGGTTACTAGTTGAGTACCGCAGGGTTCAGTACTGGGTCCAGTCCTTTTTAATGTCTTTATAAGTAACATTGCAGAGGGACTGGAAGGAAAAGTATGCCTCTTTGCAGATGACACAAAGATCTGCAACAGGGTTGATACACAAGGGGGGTGGAAAGGATGAGAAGGGACTTGGCAAGGCTGGAGAAATGGTCAGAAGTATGGCAAAGGGAGAGGGGACACATGATTGAAACTTTTAAGTACCTCAGTGGAATCAATTGAGTCCAAGGGGGTATCATATTTCAGAAAAAGAGCTGTGCAAGAACAAGGAGACACAATTGGAAGATAGAATGGGGACAGCTCAGGGGGAATGTGAGGAAGTCTTTTTTTCACAGAGAGGGTGATGGATGTATGGAACCACCTTCCTGAGGAGGTTGTAGGGTCTAAAACTGTGGGAGAATTCAAGAATGCATGGGACAGACATATGACAATTCTTGTGGTGGGTAGGAAGAAATAGGCTGTTGGTTAACTAGGATCTGCAGCTTATCCAGTAGGTAGGGAAATAGGCAGACTAGGTGGGCCAAGTGGTCCTTTTCTGCTGTCAAAGTCTATGTTTCTATGTTTCTATGAACCACATTCGTTGGTTCAGTTTCCATATAGTCTGCACCAATTATTTTGAAAGATTCCTGAAGTGGTCTTGCAGTGTCCCAAACTTCTCATATACCAAAAATTCTAATATTATTTCTCCTTGCTCTTGCTTCTTGGTCAATCAAGTTATCTCTTAACTCTGCATTAGCAATTTCTAGCATTTTTGTCGGCAAAAGGTGCTGTATCATCAGATAGAGTAGTCAATTGTTTTTTAACCTCAGACATGTCTTCTTTTAAAGTTTTATTGTAGGTAGGTAGGTAGGTAAATTTTATTTTTATACAGGTAATACATGTCATTTGGACGTAATCCAGTTTACAAGACAGACCTGTGTAAATTCCTAACTAGTCACACAAATAAGTTCCATGTTAAATACATATAATAGAAACATCACAATATACAAACAACACGGTATACCTAAAAGACTTACAATGGGACTAAAGGTCTGGAGTTGATGCCATCAAAACATATAGAGTGGGACCCTTTGAACCAAGTCATATTGTCTCTAAGTAACTCTTAAGTTAAAGTAAAATATTCGATTTGATTCTGACGCATGAGCATTTTTTCAAGCGTGCTTGTAATTGTATTAATTTTAGAAAAAAGCAATTGGGGGATCCTCCCTTTCATTCTCCTAGGATTCTGGCCCTTCGTCCCCTAGTTCTTCTTCCAAAAATGATTCGTAAGAACTTTCTGATGTAATAGCATGAATAGTTACTTCTGTATGTTTCCCTGAGCATTTTGCCCCCATGGTGTTAGTCTGATTAAACTTGCCAAAGTTCAATGAAATGACTTTCAGTTCAGTGTCTGATATGTCTTTATGCATACCAGAATTTTGACCATCATCATTTTTATATGAAGTGGGTAATGTAGACAAAGAAAAAGTTAGTCTTACCCCATCATCTTGAGTTAGCACTGAAAACTCACCACTCGACTGAGTTTCTTGGTTCAAAGGGTCCCGCTCTATATGCTTTGATGGCATCAACTCCAGACCTTTAGTCCCATTGGCAGATTCTTTTATGAGAGCTGGTAACCTTAGCTCAGGTTCAGCGTTGGCCTTGTCGATTTCATCAGGAAATTGAAAGTCTTTTTTCTGTAGATTCCCTTCGGTAACTTCAGTAACCACTAGCCATCTCTCCTGATGTTCTTCTGGGGGCATACCATCTCAAAATGAGTCTGCTATTTGCTGGACCCCTTCATCCATAGTTTGCTGGCTCAGTAAGTTTTCTATGGCAGAGTCCTTTAGTCATTAACCCACAATTTCCTCCAATGGCGGTTTTACCATAGGAATTTTTAATTTATTTCTGGGGCCAGTTCATTATTGGTATCTCTGGTTAAAAGTTTGTTTCATCGTAACATTTTTTATTTTCATAAGATGACACCATACAGACAGTACGGACTAGTACATAACTTGTTACAGAAAAGGGGGGGAGAGTAAGGACGGGTGGGAAGGTAGGGAGAATCAGGGATGGGAGTATGGGGGAAGCAATATAATATAGAAAAGCACATATTACATGTATATATGGTATAGCCCTGAGCACTGTAGTAGAAGTATACCTTGTCTGGAGTCTCACAATCTAATACAGACTTAGCTAACCTATCACAACAATTAGGTACCTTGTTAATAGTTTCATTGTTATAGTCCTCATTATGGGCCTCTGTCCCCTGGGATGGTCCCAAGGGCATAAGAAGCGGTGACTGAACTGGCGCTGCATTCAAAATACTCAAAGGAAGGTTAGGCTACTCACCCTTCAGGGATTCTGATGTCATTAGTGGTGATAGTGGGAAGGAGTCAGGAATCCAGGTATTCCTTTACTGCTACCGTGGTTCAGGGTCTGAATCTTGTCCCTGGAGCAAATCGGTAAAATTCTGTTCCAGACCCAGGGAGTGTATCTTCTAAAACAGAAAGAGGTATACACAAAGAATCTATGTGCCAATACTCTTGATACCTATATGAACATAGTCACACATTCAGGTAAGTATCCTAGACAAAGCAACAGGTTCGCAAATAATGTATGCCTAATCTATAAAATATGAGACAGAAATCCTTCCTGCGGGGATCACCTTGGATAAGTCTGACCTTCTATCTCCTAATATCTAGAGTCAAGGTCTAGGGGCCACCTTGAGTAATCACCAACCTGGCCTATACTTACTATTGAGCACACTGAGGAAAAGGCCACAGCTTGATCCAGCCGACCAGGTGCGTAATCAGCCCACCCCTTCTGGTGGGTTGGCATATCTCAGGTAAGGATCCCAGCACAACTGAAATTTGGTCATCTGGTTGGAGCGCAGGTGTGACAGCCTGTCAAGTTTTACTACAGCTGACAGTGAGGCCTCAACCTCGAAGAGAGTGGGGGGTGGTAGTCGTATGCCATTTGCACACCAGGGCCCTCTTGGTTTAGAGGGCCAATAAGGCTAGCCATCTGCATTCCTGCTGAGTCAATTGTGGGAGTTCTGCTCGGATCCCAAGGAGGAAAAAACAGGGGCACCTTTGGAATTTGTTTGTGTTGGACTTGTGTAGCCAGGGTATAAATCTCCTTCCAGAGTATTTGTACCTTGGGACAGGACCACAGTATGTGAGCCAGATCTCCTCCCATTGCCTGGTAATGCCAGCAACAATCAGAATCAAGAAGTTTGGCTTTGCAGAGGACAACCGGTGTTTTGTACCAGGAATGGGAAATTTTGTTCTGAATTAGTCGTGACCGTGCATCCTGGTACCATTTATGTGTATCTTTCCATGCTTGGTTCCATAGATTGTTGGAGATGGTACACTGAATCATTTTTCCCATTTCAGTTTGGATTCTCCTGATTGAGAGGGTATGGTGTCCCTGAGCTGAGTGTAAATTCTACACGCTAGGCCCTTTGGATGTTGTATCCAGGCTTGTAGGACCAGAGAGTTAGTGTATCCATTGTGGCTACACACGAGGGATTTAAGTGCCGCACAGATCTGGAGGTACATCCAGAAGTCCCTACTCAGGAGGTCCCATTTCTCCTGGAGGGCCCAAAAGGTGGTTATTCTGCCAAGGCCTGGCTCACATATATCCCCCACCTTTTGAATGCCCTTCTCAACCCACGATTTCCAGAACACTCTCTTCCGGTCAATGGTAATAGACAGGTTCTGCCAAAGGGGTATCAGGGACAGGGGAAGTGGGTCCAGAGAAAGTCTAGTGTGCACATAGTGCCAGGTTCTCCTTGATGTTTCTATTGTAGGTGAAAGTGTGGCATTAGGAGAGAGTGAGGGGTGTGAGGAGCTACGGTCTTCAGGGGGTAGAGGAGGGAAGGGGAGCAGGTGATTTTGGTCAAGGACTGTTCAATGCTGACCCACTGTGGGTTGAGGGAGGAGTCAGTCCTGAAACATTGTACAGTTTGTGCCACCTGGAATGCCCATTTATACCCCTCCAACCAAGGGTGGTTCCACCCTCCAAGTGCCCAGTGTGCTTGAAGTTTGGAGAGGCTAAAGCGGGGTTTAGAGCCCTCCCAAAGCAAATCTCCTATCAATTTACCTATGGACTTAAACCACTGTTTGAGGAAGGAAATGGGTATATGGGCCAAAAGGTATAGAAACTTGGGAGCAGATACCATCTTTATGGCCGCTATCTTACCTGTGAGGGTAATGTTTAGCATCTTCCAGCTATCGAATTCAGTCTTAGTGGCAGTCAGAAAGGGATGTATGTTGGCATTCCATAAGTTCTCTAGTCTGGGGGTGAGCTAAATGCCCAGGTAAGTGATTCCCGTGGGAGCCCAAAGAAGTCTGTGAGTCAATGCTGTATCCTGGGAGCAGTGGTCATTGAGGGGAAGAAGTTCTGTTTTGGTCTGATTAAGCTTCAGGCCGGAGTAGGTGGCAAATGAGTCCAGCAGTGCCAATACATGTGGAACTGAGAACTAGCCATCTGCCAGGGGGAGGAGTAAGTCGTCAGCATACATAAGAGTGGGATAGTCTGTGTCTTCTGTTTTGATCCAGTGGATATCTGGGTGTTGCCTTATGGCAACCACCAATGGTTCAACTGCCAGGATGAAGAGAAGAGGTGATAGGGGACACCCCTGTCTGGTGCCACGTGCAAGTGGGAACTGAGTGGAAACCATGGAATTGGTGGTGACTCGGGCCGTAGGGTTGTTGTAGACAGCCTACACTTTGGTTTTAAACCCTTCACCCACCCCCTGGTGGGATAGTACCAGATAAATGTAGTCCCATTCAAGAGAGTCAAAGGCTTTCTCGAAGTCCACTGCCATGGCTACTGCAAGGGTGTCCAAATGGTCGGCTGAATTCATAAGATTGATTAGTATCCAAAGATGGTCAGTACTGTGATGACTAAGAACAAATCCCACCTGGAAGGGGTGAATAAGGTGTGCTAGAAGGGGACTCAACCTTGAGGCAAGTATCTTGGCATATATTTTGCTGTCAAGATTAATAAGAGAGATCAGGCGGTAACTGCCAGGACTAGTGGGATCCTTGCCTTTCTTTGGGATGACCACAATAATTGCCTCCCTAAGGGGGGGGGGATCCTCTGGGCTTCTGCTTCCTGAAATACCTCAGTGAGGATTGGGGTGATTACTGGAGATAGGGCCTGGTAGAAATCTGCAGTACCCCCTTCACCCCCCTGGGGATTTACCCAAATGGAGACTCTTGATAGCAGTGTTCACTTCCTCCTTGGTGAAGGGGGCACCCAAAGCAAGGGACTATTGTGGAGAAAGTGTGGGAAGGTTCAAGTTTTGGAAAAAGAGCTGAGTGCCTGAGGCAGGTACTGCATGTGTGGTGGCATATAGCTTCTCATAAAAGGCTGCCATTACATAGTTTATGCCTTGAGAGCTGGTATTTACAGTTTCAAGGTTGTTCTTTAGGCCTGGAATGAGCCAGCTAGCCTGTTGTTGTCTGAGTTGGTAGGCCAGCACCTTTCCTCCTTTATCTCTCCCCTCCCAAAGGCATGATGGAGTTGAAGGATGGTCACCTCCGCTTTCCTGTTAAGGAGTTGATTGAGCTCGAGGCGTAGGCCGAGAATTGACCTACCAACAGTGGAAGAAGGGAAGGGGGAGGGCATTGCCTTGAAGGCTGCTTCTGCAGAAGTCAGCTGCATCCCCAGGGCCCAGACATGATGCTCCCATTCTCTACGCTTGGCTGCAGCATATCCCATAATACTGCCCCTTATAGTGGCCTCCCACATGTTACCTTCTGAAGTATCCGAGGGGGGATTAAGGGCCAGAAAAAGTGACACCTCAGTCCTAGCCCATGGAATAAAATCCGGGTCCCGCATCTGGAGGGGATCAAGCCTCCAATGGCGAGTGGGGGTTGGGGGGCACAGGGCCCCATTGCAGCAACACCTGGATAGGGGCATGATCTGAAATTATCCTTAGGAGAATGGCAACGTCAAGGGCACTGCGTAGAAGGAGAGGGGATAAAAGCCAGTACTGTAGCCTACTGTATGAGGTGTTAGGTTCAGAATGAAAAGTGTAATCTCTAGTTCTGGGGTGGAACAGCCTCCATACATCAGTGAGGCCTTGGTCAGTCATTAGTTGTTGTAGGGTCCTGGCAGCCCTAACATGCCCTTCCTTACCTTTGTCATTCCTGTTGAGGGCAGGTACCAGCATTAGATTAAAATCACACCCATAAGTAGTGGACAGCTGGGGAAGGGGTAGGGAGGTGCTGAAAGAGTCAGCAAGAGTATGGAAGAATTGAGAGTCATCATTGTTTGGGGCGTATACATTGCACAGTGCAATAGGGCCAGTTGGGGTACTGTATGTGGCCAATACCCATCTGCCATCAGCGTTAGTGGTGGAGTTGTTAAGGGTCCATTGCAGTGATTTATGTATAAGGATAAGTGCTCCATGTTTTCTTGTGGGGGCATTCGAGTGGTCCATTTGGCCCACCCAATCCTTCAACTTCATAGTATGGTCAGTATTACTTAATTTGGTCTCTTGTATAAAGGCCACTTTGGATTTCAATCATTTAAGGTGAGAGAGGACCTTTTTTCTTTTAATGGGAGAGTTAAGCCCTCGTACGTTCCAAGTGTGGAGAAGCAACTCAGTCATACTGTACGAGGAGGATATCCTCTTCTATCCCTTACTCCCCTAAGTCCTGTAAGGGAAAGGTGGAGGGCATGAGCAGGTTCAGATCCACAGATAGAATCCTTGTGGGGGCCCGTGCTGGGTCAGTATAAATAGGGAAAGGGGTGGGGACTTCCTGACTACCTTAAGTACACAGCTTAAAGAAGGGATCAGATAGGTAGCTACATGCTAGTCAGGCAGGTCACTTACTACTATCACATATGTCCAAAATATTATAAACAGTATAACAGCATAACAACTAGTTCACACTATGTACCTTACTGAACGAAACTACACGAAAACTCTAGTGAGGACTGAGATTGCACTTAGCCGGCTGGGTCCCCAGCCAATGACATGTGCAGCCTCACTTGTGGGGAAGTGGCTATTTAGGCAGACCATCGGGCTGACATGCCCATGTCTGTAGTATGACTACCAGAACAAAACTAAGAATTCAGACTATGATAATGTCTGTCAGACATGAGGGAAATATTAAACCTTTTCACTGAGGTTGCCTACCAGAGCAAAAGGATAATGTTTCCCTAAGAGCTTCGAGAGTGAGAGTGAAGCCCTGGGAGGGAAGACATGAGAAATGCCTCCCAGCAGCTGTGTGGTGGTGGTGTGGGGGGGTAACTGGGACTTCTGTGACCCAGGTGGGGTGGAGGTGTCATAGGTTGGAAAGCTAGCATAGAGTGGAGAGATCGGGTTAACCCCTATACTGCCAGCTAACTAGGCATAAAGACTGTGTGTGGGAGGGGTATACTGATCTGCCATGCCAGATGATAGGGAGGGTGCATTAAGGGGGACCATAAAACCAGTATTTAACAGGTGTCTTAACTGCTCCCAGGTCCAACCCATCTTCCCCTCCAACCCCCATTCTCTGAATAACATTAGTTCAACCTAGTTCAGCCTTTATCTGTGCAGACTCAGCTGCAGATATTCCCACACTCCCCCACCCTGCATACATCAGTATCCAACAACATAAAAGGATTCCATCACAAATGTCCTGTACGGATAAGTGTCTGGTGGGGGGGGGGTGCAGGCAGAAAACTACACTGCCCATCTTAAAAGCCCCTACAGCTAGGGTAGAGAGAATATCCCACAGCGATCCTCTCCAGCCCCTTACCTGTTTATCCAAACCCATACTCCCCTAAGACACTGAACCTCATAGACACTTATCTGGAGAAGTGCTCAGGCAGGGAGCACATTGTGAGGAGTCTTCCTTTTCGAGTCTTCTACTTGGTGCTGTGACACTCCTGCGATTGGGCCCAAGTCCTGAGGTGAAAGTGCCAGTGTTCCCAGTGGTAGTGCATTATCTGGGGCATCAGCCCAGGAGCAGTGTACTTCATTGGCCTCGTATTCTTCATGGTCGGTGGCAGAAAATTCCATATCTGTAAGAGATTCAGTCACGAGGTTTTGCTCACATGGGTCTAGTAAGGTGAAACAATTCCAGGAGAAATAGGAACTGGTGTAGACAGGCTCTGTCGATACCTTGCCTTGGATTCGTGACTCAGTCAGCTCTGGGGTGCCTCTGGCCTTGTCTCTTTCATGCAGGTGTTCCCGTTTAACATGGGAAACAAAGGGAGGTCTTTTGCAGTCCTTGGGGTGGTGAGGTTCCAGTTCTCTCCGGGGACCCTTGGATTGCTCAGCCCTTTTGGTATTGGAGTGTTGGTCCTTCTTCTAGGGGGATCGTTGATCCAGGTAGGAGGTTTGGGAGAGTTCTGAGGTGCTCAGTGGAGGGCTACTGCTCCAGTTGTCAAAAAGAGGCCAGTTTGTATTGATAAAGACCATGGCTGACTCCAGAGTGAAAAACTGGTGAGAGGTAACGTTGTGCATGATTTTCAGGACCGCCGAGTACTGGAAGGAAAAGGGAATATGCAGTTCATGGAGGCGATGCTGCACCTTAGTGTAGGCCTTCCTCCTAGATGCCAGGTCCCACGAGTATTCTTGACAGATCCCTCCAGGTCAGGGTACCTAGCTCCCTGGCTCTTGCTTGTATGGCTTCTTTCTCCACAAAGTTAAGGATGCAGGCTAGAATGGGCCTGGATTTGTCCCCAGCCACCAGTTTCTGCTGCAGGGATCTGTGTGCATGCTCGATTACAATCTGAGTGGTAGGCGGCAATCACAGGAGCTCCGGTAGGACCTGTTGGAGAACATTTGCAGTTCTTCCCTCCTCGTAGCCCTCCAAGAAGCCCAGGAGTCTAAGATTATTGCAGTGGCTTTTATTTTCAAGATCATCCATTTTATCCTGCATTTCCTTAATTTGGGCCGCCTGCTCACGCATTGTGGCACAGTTCCCTTGTATAGCAATGACGTGCTCATCCACCTTTTGTTCGGTGTTCCCAATTCTGACATCTAGCTGCTGGATTGTGCCAGTGGTGATGTTGGTGGCCAGCGTTAAGGTGTCAATCTGCTGCATTATTGAGGAGAACATATCCCTGACTGAAGGCTCTCCGCCTTCCTTTCCTGCATGTACCATTCGGTCGTGGGTCTGTCAGTTCTTAGATCAAGGGATTGCCAGTGAATGCAACCACTATTTAGCCCGAGAGTAAGACAGCAGGTACAGTGAGACTTCCCACAGCTTCCGATCTTAAGTACAGTACTTGGCTCTTCTGTAGGATGGGTATTAGTCAGATATTTAGCTCTGGGAAAGCGGCACAAAATGATTAAGGCTCCATTTTGATCACTGGTTAACCCCCCCAGTTAACAGTTAAAAGTTTGTTGATAAATACCATTTGCCCTGGCACTCCGGCACAAGTTTCAGATGTACTAGGCTGAGTCACTTTAGTATTTACCGCTGTTAGGGAAACTACACTTCCGATAAGTACAGACTGTTGTAATGCATTATTATCTCTAACTTTGTCACTTATGTGAAAAAGTGGAAAGACAGGTAGAGAGACTGCACTACTCAATGCAATATTGGCTATAATATTACTTTCTGCTGCAGTCACTAGAGAGTTTGTTTGCCTGTGCCTGTACCTTCCTTGTGGTCATGTT
This sequence comes from Neoceratodus forsteri, assembly GCA_016271365.2. NCBI lineage: Eukaryota > Metazoa > Chordata > Ceratodontiformes > Ceratodontidae > Neoceratodus > Neoceratodus forsteri. The sequence continues at coordinate 1,392,629,008 of CM028129.1, read as the reverse complement.
TGAATTTTTACCAGTTTTTGGTTTGACTTCTGCTATAACTTTCTTCACCTCTTTGAAGACAAAATTCCAAATGCAAAGAATAATTTTATATTCTTTTTCATGACACTGCCATCTTCAAAGGAGCCATCCACATTCATACCCTTCATTTTCAGGCTGAAACAAGCAGCGGGTGATGAAGGTCTTAGGAGAGATTTGTAGTGTCTACCTGCATGGCGACTGGCCTAGCACCATGTTGCACCTCCCTCCTTGTGGGCGTGTCCTCCCTAGCTCCGATCTTCACTTGTTTACTCTCTGCTGACAATCTGTATAATGCATCTAATTGTACTGTCTAGTATGTTGTTACATTTTTATGCTACCGGATTTTAAATAGTCCCAATTTCCCTTCCCCCCAAGACACATCTAGAAACGAGCAATCTGAGCTCAGTATGTTTTTCCTGGTGAAACAATTTAATAAATAAATCTGCCCTGGTGTCTACCAGTGCATGGGCTGGCCAATTAGCTAGAACTGGTGTTGATTGTGATTCCTGTTAGTTTTGTGTCTGTATCTTGTGTCTGTATTTCAGGCTTCTGTACAATCCTGTAGTATGGCATTTGAATCAGGTCCCTGGGCAGATGATGGTCCCACTTAAAGTAAACAGTTGACCAGGTATCTGTTGGTGTGGCTGTAGGGCCTTAAGAAGCTTTGAAGAGGAAGAAGCCTGGATGAGATATATGTTTTTAATTGACACGATGAGCTTATTCATAACTACCTGATACTGCTGGATGTAGGCTGTGAGAAGAGCAAACCAATTTGTTAAGACTGGATGAGGTCCTTGCTCACTGGTGGACTGGAATATGGAAGCTGATTCCTGAGCTACCTGTGCAGCTTAAACAGTGTTCATCCAGGTTGTCAGTTGTTGTTACTATAGGGATGAAGTTGTGGAAGTAATCCTTAGGCATAGGCTGGGATTTGATCCTTTTCAGGTTTTTTTTTCCCTTTTCTCCCTCCTTATCCAGCAAGCCCCTTTGGCCCTTGTGGTACCCCCAACCCCATCACCCACCATCTCCAGGACTTACTTGTGGGGGTTACCTGTTCCCCATCAGATTCCCCCCTGTGGTGGGGCTGTTAGGGGTACCCCAATCCCTTCCAAATGGCATTGCTTGGTTTTGTGGTCCCTGTGCCCAGTAGGCAGTGTGGGGTCTGCGAGGTGCCGTGGGACATCATCCTGCCACTGGTAGTATTTTCCATGTTCTGATTGCTCCTTGACCCATGGACACTCTGTGAAGTTGATAATCTGACTTTTGCACAACATAGGACATGCTAACATCTTCCATCAGGGAGTGTTCCCCACCCAGAACTGCTGCCTTGAACCACACCGTCACCCATGATCACCTAGGTGGTGGCATTGCAGCAGTGCACTCAGTCCTCCCTCCTCCTTGGAGGAGGAGAGCATCCATTGGGATGCTTGATTGTCCTCCCCCCAGCCTACCCCTGAGTGGCTCAAGCTCATTCTCGAACCCGGGTCACCAGCATGGCAGCAGGTGAAGTATGAGTGCCTCAGCCCTCCGTCCCACCAGGCCAGCTTCCTTTTCAGTTTTTTGCAGGCATTTGCATCCTTCTTCAATGTCTAGTATGAAGAACTATAAGGATTCAGAAGGTTGCATGGTATGTTCTCACACCTTTTGCTCTTGTAACCAGGAAGGATGAGCTTAGACAAAGTGGTCTTTGGAAGCATAAAACAGTGGCACAGTATTTCCTTGATGTCGTCCAGTAGTGAGTTAAACTAGAAAATAGAAGACCATATAGAAATAGGTGTAAGGTGTTGACAAAATGCAGGTCACTGGTCCATCTGGTGAATAGAACAAAGGCTTGGAACTGTTCAAGCCAGTCAATGGCTTCCTCATGAGGCAAGGCTAGGAAGGATGCAGGCTGCAAACTAGTGTGCAATATAGGTTGCAGAGAGATTGTTTTGATTTGAGGGGGTCATTTTGCATGGACTGTATAACTTATGAATCTTGTGAAGAGATAGAGAACTGAATGCCCTGTAAGAGGGCTTCTATTTTGTTGCACCAATTGGGTTTGGTAAACTTCTGGGCACTCCAGCATTGTCCTCTTCATCATACATGGCTCTCACTGGAGACCCTCATTGGACAAAACAAGGATGGACATTTTGTAGATGAAACAAAAGGGGGATATGATGAGAATAAGCCGCTATTATCAAGAATTCCTGTCCCAGCATTATGAAATCCACATGGGCTGGAATATTATTGTTTGACTGGAAGACTGACAGCCAACCTTGCTCAGTGTCCAGTGTCACCCATCAAGCTATTCCAAACTTTTGTGACTGCACTGGAGGATTTGTCGGAAAACTATAAAGGGGAACCTGGAGTGAAGGTGGGGGGGGGAGTAAAATGTTGGATTGTTTCACACCTCAGTCCTGCATAATGATACAATATTTTACATTGCTCTCTGTTTACTAATGAGTTGGACCCAGTTTTTTCCCAGTAAGGCCATGTTAAGCACATGTTTTGATTCTTCAGATTCACCCCTTCTTAGTGTTTAAAATTCCTTTTTACTTTCAGCATGATGTGCATTAAGTATTTTGTATCTTCCTCTTCTGAGACAAGGTATCAGTTTTTTTTGTTAGAACTTTGGTCTACAAAGATGAAACAATAAAATAAAAAGAATAAAAAGAACACGGTTGCCATTCTGCTCCAGGAAAACGCCCTAAAATATCCAAAGGATGATTATATGTATTTGTTTTGGCATATGATTTTCAAAATATCCTTGGCAGTCCATGGAAACCTTTGAAAGCCATACTTACTTTACAGTAGTTTGAGGCATTTTAAACCGTACATCAACAAAATACACACAGTAATACTGGCATTTAAAAAAGGATTGAAAGAGGCTCTGCACAAGAGTAAACTGCACACCGATACTGCTAATATTGACAAAAACAAGCATATGAAAAAAATCCCCATCTTCACTAATAACCATGGTGTAAAATTTGCTTGCCATGGAAATTGCCAGACAGCATATTTGTCTTGAGTTTGGTCCAATAATGCAACAACAACTTTCTAATGTGAATAGTGCTGAAGTGAAACAATACATGTCCGAGCAGCTGCTTATGTTTTTTTTCTCCTCCTTGCACCCCTCCTCCCCCCAACCAGCCACTCCGTCTGGCTGTTCATCATCCTGTTCTGCCTGCCAGTCTCACCCTTCATAGCTGCTTCCTTCCACCTGGCTCCCCAAGCTATCCCTGTGTCCTTGAAGGGTCCAGATTCCCATCCCTGTATGGAGGGTAGTAGCATTCCTCAGGGTCCTCCAAGGTGTGCAGGACTGGGGGGGGCAGGAGCAGTACACTAAGAGGACTTTATATGGGGGACTAGGCAACCATCATTTGGCAGGTCAAGATGGGTGTTTCCATTTTCTTGGTCCCTTCCCAAAGCCCAACAACATACACTGTGGCAATGCCCTTGAGGCGGAACTTGCTGACGTGTGGTCACCCATGCCAGCAAAGCTCTGCACATTACCATATGTCACTCTCCAAGCAGTGCTCCACAGAAACACAGCATCCATGCAAATGCTCTATCACCCTCCCTATTAGCATCTACTCGTGACATCCAAGGCTTGGGGCTTGAACCCAGGATGCCACTGTGCCAAGTGAGTGCCCCACCACCCGGCACCACAGAGCCGTCTACTTATTTTTGTTCATAGTATAATACACATTCATTTTTTCAACAGACCCTATGACATGCTTGAAAAAGAGATTGTAAGTTGGAGCCTAGATACAATATTGTTATATTAGTGAGATCTCTTTTACATAGTGCCTCCTAATGCAGGTTGTGTATATTCACATGGTCATGACTACTCCATAGTAGAGATGTGTAAAATTAAAAACTTATAGTTTGGCATTGTGGAAATCCAAATGAATTTTCCCAGTACATTATTCAGTATATTCCCTAGAAATTTTTACTTCATATGTACAGTACCTATAAACTGTCCCACATTGGGAGGGGCAGTCCATCATTTCACCTGTCAGAAGCCCTCTGTCCCATATAAGGAGAGTGTTGTCCCATATTTTTCACTAATCACTTATTTATTTTCATTATTTGGTCAGCAAGGCACACTGCATTAACACTATCTCATTTCCAAGAGCATCCTAAGAGAACAAGATGGGTAGTCTGGGCATGGAAGACAAGGTGGTGAACTGGGCTAGAAACTGGCTAACAGACAGGAGACAGAAGGTGGTGGTAAATGGGATACAATATAGGGAGAGGGGGTGACCAGTGGGGTACCGCAGGGATCAGTACTGGGACCAGTCCTGTTCAATGTCTTCATTAGTGACATTGCAGAGGGGCTGGAAGGAAAGGTCTGCTTGTTTGCAGATGGCACCAAGATCTGCAACAGGGTGGATACTCCAGAAGGAGTGCAGAAAATGAAGAGGGACCTGGAGAACCTTGAAAGATGGTCGGAGATGTTGCAACTGACGTTCAATGCAAAAAAGTGCAAAATGATACGCCTGGATAGAGGGACCCTGGGGAGAGCTTCAGGTTGGGGGGGAGGGATCTGATTGTCACCAAGAAGGAAAGGGACCTAGAGGTTATCATCTCTGATGATCTTAAGGTATCAAAGCTGTGTGCAAAGGCTGCAGAGAAGGCCAGTGGCATGCTGGGGTGCATAGGCAGGGGTATCACTAGCAGGAGGCAGGAGGTGGTGATGCCATTGTATTAAACATTGGTAAGGTCTCACCTGGAGTACTGCATGCAGTTCTGAAGGCCACACCTGTGCAAAGACATAAACAAGGTAGAGACTATTCAGAGAAGAGCAACAAAGATGGTGCAGGACTTGCACCACAAAACATATGAGGAGAGACTAAGGGACCTCAATATGTACTCACTGGAGGAGAGGAGAGAGTGGGAGGACATGATTGAAACTTTCAAGTACCTCAAGGGCATAAACAAGGTACCAGTGGGGGACCTTTTCCAATGTAGAAAAAGTACTGGAACAAGGGGGCACGATATGAAATTGAAGGGGGTAGATTAAGAGGTAATGTGAAGAAGTTTTTTCTATACAGAAAGAGTAGTTGATGCTTGGAATAGTCTGCCACAGGAGGTAGTGGGGGGCAAGCACAGTGGAGGGGTTTAAGCATGCCAGAGACAGGCAAAAGGGAACCTCGAGAGGGGAGGGAGTGGTGAAAAGCCATTAATCACATAGGGTCAGTGGCCACATACAATGTATAGGGCCTACGGGCAGTCTGAATGGGCCTGGCAGTCCATATCTGCCAAAAATTTCTATGTTTCGATGTAAATGAAATAGAGAATGAAGAAAAAAAAGGAGGGGGAGGAAACATGGATATTAAATACAAAATGTGTGAAAAATCTAAAATACTACAATCAAAATGCAATGAAAAGCACAAAAATACAGCACTCAACAAGCACTACAAAACATAACACAGGTATAAAACAGGAGGCAAACAAAGTACAAAATGCAGCAATCAAGCAAGCATGAATATGCATATACAGAGGTGTATTAATCTGGTGCAAAATACAAAAATTACAATAATATGGAACCAGGAAACTAACCCAAATAAATGAGTTGTCTGGGGTGAACTTTAAACTGAAATTAATAGAACTATGCAGTGCAAACACAAGAAAAAAAACATTTGGAAGGTCTGGCAATAGTGCAAGCTAAATATCTGGACTATAGGGCCAAATATAACCTTACACAGGCAGCCAGGCTTGCCCTAGCGAAGGGTGTGCTCCTTCCTTCCCTCAGCTATGGGCTGCACCTATTTGCTCGCTCTCCAAAGACACATCTCACCCGGTGGTACGCTGCTTACAATAACGTTTATCATTTTGCCTTGGCTGCCCCCCGACTTACCCACCATTGTGAGCTATATAAGAAACTCTGCTGGCTCTCCCCAGCTAGATATGTTGATTTTGGTTTGGGATGCCTCTCTGGGAAAGTGATCAGAACTAGCACCCCCAAGGGGCTGGCCCGACTTCTGCCTAAACTGAATCCCACCCCTACCAACTTAGGTCTCTCACATCAGGGATGCTCAAAGTCCCTCCTGCCCGGACCCTCATGGGGGATCAGGACTTTGCCATAAGTGCTCCTAGACTCTGGAATTCCCTGCCTGTGGATATCAGAGCTGCCCCCTCCTATCTGAGTTTTTGAAATTCCCTGTGGGGTTTCCCTAAAACTAGCATCAGAGTGTGACTGCCCCAAACCTCCCTAGAGTAAAGTGTCAAATTCTTTTGTCTGAACCTCCCCAGGGTGTCTCCATTGAATTCCTGGAGATATTTTCCCCACTGTAGCAATGACTTCTGACTACTCCTGCCTAAAAAGCTTTGGGCATTTTTACACCCATTATTGCTCCATGGTCATAGGCTAACCATGGCATATTGCACCTTGGTCACTTGGTAGAAACTTGTACTACCAAGTGTTTCTGTTTCTGTCTAACATGTGCATATTTAGAAAAATGTGATGAGCTGTATATACCTGTCTGTGATCCAACTAGCCTAGGGGGTGTATACGACAATGTTATAAGTGATATTATGACCAATCCAGTCCTTGAGCTATGCTACACTCCTATATATGGTGACATATATATATATATATATATATATATTTGTCAGTTGAACTAGCTTGTCTAGAGTGTATAATCTGAAATGTGTTTACTACTATATGTTTCCCCTAGCATCAAATGATGTATTTCCCACGCTTGTTTACTGTGACAAAAAACTGTACTGTCTTTGCCATGTCTCCTTGACTGTTGTTCCTCATGTTGTACTCTCCCGGGTCGTTCCTGAAAATAGGCATACTACTTGTTTAGTGTACTTACCCGGTAAAGAAAAGCTAAATAAATAAATAAATCCCAGCTATGCAGCTGTTGGTAGGTGACAGCACAGAAGTAGGTAAGAGCAGAGCCCAGTACCAATTCAGCACATCAAGGCCTTGTCAAATTCAGTAGCTGAGAAGCTGACTTTTTTTAGTATCTGACAAGATGAAGAGGAGTTCAGGTTGGATGGGAGATTGTTCCTCAAGTTAGGGAATCTACAGAAGAAAATTGCTGCTTCATGTTGCTCCTGTATTGGGGGTGACAAAGAAACATTTGTCAGACTTCCTTAGGGAAAGGAAGGACAGGAGAGTTGGGGGAGAGATTCAGAGAGGACAACTAACAAGGGGGAGGTCACCAGCTCAGAACATATATACTGTGTGAGGCATGTGCCATACATGAGATGTCTCCCCTCCGGGGGGGCATTTTTACGAGCTAAAGAAATATACAATAGTTGAATGGCTGTTCTTCAGCACAAAGCAAATGTACTGCCTGTTCCAATTTTTACATGAAAGTAAACATGCCTCATGTCTACAGCACAGAGCCAGTCTCCTTTTTGCAGTAGAGGGATGAGAGCCTGAAGAGACACCATTCAAAATTGTTTGTATTTGATGAATTTGTTCAGGGCTCTGAGGTTGAAAACAGGACACAGGTCTCCTGTTGATTTGGGAACAGGGAAGTACTTTTAATAGAACCCCCATTCCTTTCCTTGGGAGGGGAAGGTTTGATTGCTTTCTTTAAAAGCAGTGGCTGCACTTCTCACGAAAGAAATAAGTGGCCCGGATAATGACAAGGAGGGTGAACTGGGGTTGGGGGGGTAGACAGCAACTCCAGAGCATATCCCTTTTCTATTATTTCCAGGACCCACTCTTCCATGGTGCTCTTCCTGCATTTTGACTGACGAAGGGAGATCTTTCCTCCCAAGTTGCACCCCAGGAGGAAATAGTGGAGGTCAGAAGGTAGTTGGGGCAACAACGTCATCTGGACCTCTACCTTTGGTGAAATTAATTAGGGTACCTGCAAGAGGACTGCCTCCACAACCACAGAATTACTGATGTTAGCCATGGCCAGCACAGCCCGCTGGCCTATGAAATGCATCTCTACCATGCCCCTTTGTATTTTACAGGGTCAGAGATTTCACAAACCTTCAAGTCATTTTGAATAATAGAAAGCCCTTAAGTGCATTGTCAACATCTAGCCCAAACAATCTGGAGCCCGTAAAAGGGGCATTCAGTATGACTTGTTGAACATCAGTAGCAAAGTCAGCCAACCTGAGCCAGAAATATCACCTGAGGCAAATGCCAGAGGCAGCTGTCATGGCAAAGGTATTAGAAGGATATGCTGAATGTAACAAATGCTTTCCAGTATCAATACCAGCTGATGTGACTTTAAGGAGTTCAGCTTTGGCAGGACTATCAGGCAGCGCTTGAACAGTGGTAATGGCAGATTTTCACAATCTGTTCTGATATTTAATCATCTATGCCTGATACTTTGCAATTCTTTGGCCCAAGGATGAAGATATATAGGTTCTTTTGTGCATAACATTCAGCCTCCTGGATTCCGCATCAGGAGACAAAATACTCATGACCCTAGGGGACCTAGAGCAATCATAAGCAGCCATGATTATTACAGAATTGGTTTCTGGATAGAAAGCATGATAGGGCTTCACAGATGGATCAGGGTACTGTTTATCAGGCAAGGATCTGCAGGTAAGGTGTTAGACCTGTGCCAGGTAGTGAAAGTAGCATCTGTTATGAGCCCCAGCCCCCAAGGCACAGTAGGACCTCCTGTATGCATAGAGGATCCCCCTTTATACAGAACTTGTGAGCAGTTGCAGGGTTCAGGAAGAATCAACCTTCCATTTCCCAGTGAGTGTGGAAACTAGTTTCAAGTTCCCTTGACTCTGTACTACATTCAGGGTTTGAATTCCACCACTGCCACTGGCAGCCTCTTGTCTAAGTGGTTTTGTAGGATAGCCGAGCAGTCATTATCATCATTATCAAGGCACACAGTCTTTGCAAAACCCTTCTGTTAAAATGTTAGATCACACAATCAGACCTCAGGCAGACTTGATAAGAAAATCATAAAAGTTTACTTAATAAAAACAACATAGTACATTCTACAGTTTGGAAGCTCTTTGAACTGCAGACAATACCAAAAATAACACTGGATGGTTTACAGAAAACACTAGATACTGTTGTTCTAAAATATACCTTATTCTGATGTTAGAGTCCAGAAAGATTAAATGCCCTTGTATAGATGAAAGTGCTGTCCCTGTGGGAGAAAGTTCATTAAGCAACAGAGTTTGTAGCAAGTATGTACTCAAGTCAATTCTCTGAAGGTCCTTTTCAAAAGGCTCAAAGTGTTTCCTTGGTGAAAAGTCTTGGTCTCCAAAATTCTGATTTACAATCAGAATTTTCTGTTCAGTATGTGAAAAGTCTAATTTCCACACACTCAGGTCTGGTTTTAGAGGGTTTTCCAGGCCTACACATATGTTTTCTGGTTTAAAAGTATATACCAGCTTGGTTAGCTCTAAGATTCTCCAACTGCTCACTCAGGCTAAAACTGCTCAACTGCACTGATGTTCAACATGGGTCTATTAGATAAAGTCTGGCCATTTTCAATCCCCACCTACAGCTTTGTGATGGGGGGTATCTTCTGGCAATACAGAGATTGGAGTGCAACAGTTTACCTTTTCTTGCAAGTGTCACTGTGGTTCCATGTCAGGTTCCTTGTCAACCTCCTGTAACATCTGGTCCATGCATCTGGCTTGACCCCTGACCCCTAGGCTATTCCATTACCTTTTTCCTGCCATTGTAAACAACATGGCCAGTTTTATCTAATAGTTTAGGACTTTTTGAGTCATAGACCTGTTGTTTTCTTATCTGGAGACGTACCAGACCCACCCTAGCTGTTACAGAAATTCTGGCTATTTTGTATTTACTCTTAAGAAGCTTTTAAAGAGACAGTGTCTTAAATCTAAAGTACATTACAGCACATGCAATAGGAACCTAAATAAAGGCTATAGGCCTATATGACAACATCCCTCACTCCTAAAACAGAACCTGGGAAGAACACACCCCTATTGAAGGCAATTCTTCTCAGTTCTGTTATAGATCCAGTATGCGAGATAGGCCATCTGCGTTCCCATTCTTGGACCCAGGCCTATGCAAAATCTCCATGATATGAGGCTACAAGGCAATACTCTATCTCAGAAGTTTTCCATTTGTTTTCCCCATTTGGCCCAACCATGCTAATGGATTGTGGTCCATTTGAACCTTAAAATGCCTCACATAAAGGTACGGTCCAAGTTTTTTTAATGCTCAAACTAAGGTGAGGCATTCCTTTTCTACTGTTGCATAGGCTTGTTCCCATGGAAGCAGCTTCTTGCTTAAGTATACAGTGGGGTGCACACTCCCCTGATTGGATACTTGGCTGAGGACTGCCCCTATTCCCACATCTGAGGCATCCATCTGTACCACAAATGTCCTGTTGTAGTCTGGGCTAGCCAGCACTAGGGCCCTACACAGTGAGGTTTTCAGTTGTGTGAAGGCCTGTTCACAGTCTGTGACCCATTTTACCCTCCTAGGCTTCTTCTTTGTCAGCAACCCAGATAAAGGAGTGGCCAGGGAGCTGTAATTGGGAACAAATTTTCTGTAATACCCTGCTGTCACAAGAAAGCTCCTGACCTGTCTCTGGGTTTCCAGGTGTGGGCCATGATGCAATAGCCTCTTTTTTTGCTTGGTTTGGGCAGAGTTGGCCTTGCCCCATCACATGTCCCAAATAAGTGACCTCTGCCATGACCACCTGGCACTTTTTTCGGCCTTAATAGTCAGACTTGTGGCCTGTATTCAGCCAAACACCTCCCTCAGATACATCAAGTGTCTCTCCCAGCTATTGCTGAAAACAGCAATATCATCCAGGTAGGTGTCTGCAAAGTCCTCTGTATCCTGTATCTTCTGATTTACTAAACACTGGAATGTAGCAGGTGCATTCTTCATCCCAAAGGACATGACCTTGAACTTGAACAGGCCAATTGGGGTGATGAATGCTGACCTTTCCCTAGCCCTGTCAGTCAGTTCTACCTGCCAGTTCCCCTTTGTCAAGTCTACTGTAGTCAAGTAGGCCATCTCTCCCAGTTTGTCAAGCAGTTTGTCTGTGTGTGGCATTGGGTGGGCATCAGATTTCATGCTGGCATTAAGCCCACGATAATCTATGTGGAACCAAGTAGTCCCATCTGGTTTTGGTACAAGCACTACAGGTGAGGCCCAAGGGCTATGGGATTTCTGGATCACCCCTAGATCCAGCATCTCCCCCACCTCCCTCCTAATGTCCTTGAGGACTGTCTCTGACACCTGGTAAACTGTCCTACGTACTGGTGCTTGGGTCCCCATGTCTACGTCATGCACCGTTAGTGGTGTCCTGCTAGGCTTTGCCATAAATAAAGGGGCAATGTCTCGCAAAATGGTCTTCAATTCTTGGGCCTGTCCAGGTGTCAACTGGGGTGACAGCATGATGGTCTCCACAGAAGGTGCCTTCTTGCTCTAGACTAACAAGTCAAGAAGGGGTCTTCCCCACCTAGCTCCTCCCCAGGACCACAAACTGCAAGTACCATGTCAGCCCCATTAAAATATGGCTTCATCATGTTCACATGATACATCCAGTGAGTGCATTTTTGAATTAGCATTGTTTAACTGCCGGCCTACCTTGTATGGCCCTGCCCACTCAGCTCGTAGCTTGTCTTCCAGACCGGGATCAGAACCATTACCTCCTGTCCTACACCGTACGAGCAAGCTCTGGCTCCATGATCGTACCAGGTCTTTTGTTTTTGCTGGGCAGCTGCCAGGTTGCTCTGGACCATGCTCATTAGCTCCTTCACCTGTTTGGTAATATTGTGCCAATAGAAACTGTGGGCTAAACGCTGTGTAGTGCGAGCAATGCCCAAATGTCTGGACACAGGAATATCATGAGCTACCTTGAAAAATAACCCACAATACCCCTAGGGAACAACAAGCTGCCTGCCCATCACCCCTCCTTCTGTCCTGATGTCCTATGTATTACAGTCCATTGTCACAATACACCCTATGCTTTCCATCACCTCCCTGTGTTCCAGCAGACTCTGCCCAGGCCCTCAACTTCTCTAAGTTAGGGTCTGTCCATTGTGCTGCTGCTAAGTCTTCCCACTTACCCAGAGTATGGGGCACCTCCCCATCAGTTCCCAGGCTGAGGTCCATAGCCATGGCAGTAGGGGACTCAGTATTACAACCTTCCCCTTCCCCCAGGCTATGTTTCATCTCTCCCTCCTGAGAACAACCTTCAGTAGCAGTTGGGTTAATCGCCACTAGGGGAAATTCCATCTCCCTGTTATCACCCTCTTTTACAAGAGCCACAGGTGGGTTGGCCTATCTCCCAACCTCTCCTCTCTGAGTTTCTGTGTGGTCCCAAAGATCACAGGAGCCCCTATTCTTTTGGCTCTGGGTCACAGCACAAACCACCCCCTGTGGAATATCATTCCCCACAATAACATCCATAATGAGTTTCTCAGCTATAGCCACCTTTCTTACCCCTTCACCTGCATTTCCACAGTCCAGGGTAGCACTGGCTAATAGATAAGTTTTCTTTTCCCCTGTGTGATCTTCGCTGGACCGGGAACACGTCTGCACTCTTCAAAGCCGACTGCAAACTGAAGAAATGCCGGTAAGAAGTATAATGGCATAAATAGGTTTGTTCAACTTTGGTGCATATCTTGGGCATTTTGGGGAATTTTGGCACCAAATTTTCAACAAGGGGTTATTGGGATCCCTCCTCATGAATTCAGGCACTATCATGGCATTATTCAGTCCTGAAAGGTGATTTTGCAGTCACTGCATGAAATCACCTGTCAGGACCGATTAATGAAATGACAGTACCACTGTTCATGAAGTGGGCTCCCAAAAAGCCTTTGTTGCAAATTTAGTGAAAAAATTCCAAAAAATGACCGTGTTACGAACGTGCATTGCACAGTTTCCATGCACGCTTGTAACTTCAAGAATTTTTAATACTTTTGCTCCAGATTTTCAGCATTGCCATTTTTTCACACCTCCTCATGAACAGTGCAGCTGTCATTTCCCATATTGTGCCCAAAATGTGTTTTTGCACATCTGACACACAGTGGTGCAGTCGCTGTAGGAAAACAATGTTCTGGACAGAGTAACAAAATCACAGTAACACTGTTCATGAGCAGAGGTCCCGAAATGCCTATGTTGAAAATTTGGTGAACAAATTCAAAAAATGACTGTGCTACAAGCGTGTGTTGCACAGTTTCCATGCACGCTTTTAACATCGAGATTTTTTTTTATATTTTTTCTCCAGATTTTCAACATTGCCATTTTTTCACACTTCCTTATGAACAGTACAGCTTCATTTTTCACATCCTGCCCGAAATGTGTTTTCGCACATCCAACACACGGTGGCGCAGTCACTGTGGGAAAACAATGTTCAGGACACAGTAAGAAAATCACAGTAACACTGTTCATGAGCAGAGGTCCCAAAATGCCCATGTTGAAAATTTGGTGAAAAAATTCCAGAAAATGACCATGTTACAAGTGTGCATTACACAGTTTCCATGCATGCTTGTAACTTCGAGAATTTTTAATATTTTTACTCCAGATTTTCAGCATTGCCAATTTCACACATCCTTATGAACAGTACAGTTTCCTTTTCCACATCCTGTCCAACATGTGTTTTAGCACATCCGACGCACAGTGATGCAGTCACTGTAGGAAAACAATGTTCAGGACACAGTAAGAAAATCACAGTAACACTGTTCATAAGCAGAGGTCCCAAAATGCCTATGTTAAACAGCTGGTCAAAAAATTCAACAAAATGACTATGTTACAAGCGTGCGTTGCGCAGTGTCCACGCACTGTTGTAAGTTTGAAAATGTTTAATATTTTCACTCCAGATATTCAGCATTGCCATTTTTGCGCACCTTCTTATGAACAGTACAGCTGTCACTTTTCACATCCTACCCAAAATGTGGTTTTGCACATCTGGTGCACAATGGCATGGTCGCTGTGGGAAAACAACGTTCTGGACAAATTAAGAAAATCATACTACCACTGTTCATGAGCAGAGATCCCAAAATGTTCATGTTAAAGATCTGGTGAGAGAATTCCAAAAAAACAGACTGCTATGAGTGTGTGTTGCCTAGTCTTCATGCACGCTCGTAACATCAAGCCTTTTTAATATTTCACTCCAGATTGTCAACATTGCCATCTCTTCACACCTCCCTATGAATGGTGCAGCTGACATTTTTGTGGTGCAGAATGGTGCATTCACTGTGGGAAATCAATGTTTGGGACACATTAACAAAATCACAAGGACACTGTTCATAAGCAGAGGTCCCACATGCTTTCATGAGGTGTGGTCACAAAAAGGCCATGTTGAAAATTTGGAGCGTGAATGCCAACAACGCCCAGGGCATTAGGGTTTCTAACCATAACATCCCCACCCCCCGTACATTTCTAACCATAACATCCCACCCTGTATAGACTAACAGGCATCAGGGTGTGCCTTTGGATTGTCGGCTGTAATGCTCACGCCATTGCACCCCACCCTGCAGTCACTGACAGGCAACCAGGTGTGCCTTGGACTCTTTGGCTCCAAAGTTCACCCCATTCTCCTATGCTGCACCCATCTTAACATACTTCCTTAAGAAATGGAGTGAGTGTAAGGTTTGATGACCCCAATATGACACTTGTCAGAGTCTGCAGGGTAGAGTGAAGTGAAATGGCATTAACATTATGGCCAGTAACCCAAAGGCACACCCCCAATGCATGCCACTCTCTGCAGGGTGGGCTGGGGTTCACATCAGTTCTATACTTCACTGCCATTTCTAGTATGCGTCTTTCTAACTCTTGCACTGCCAATGCCAATGCCAGCAAGACAACAGTTGGCATTGACAAATGCTTGTTTTAAGCTACTTTCAGCTGGGCTGTTGTGCAAGAATAACAGCGTGATGGAAAGCACCTTTTGATCAATCAGAAGTCAGCATTCTTTCTACCCATCCCATATTGAGTCCATAAGGCAGGAGTAGAAAACTGACATGTACAGTAACCAGGTACACACGTGTTACTACAGTTCCTCCACAGTTTGCTTTAACAACAGCAGTCTCACTGAAATACCCTTACCTTAATGAAGTGCTTAAATTGATTAAGTAAACACGTGTATGCAGTGCTTTAAACACAGTGAAATTGCTCCCATCTCAATGGGTTTCAATGAGCTGTTACCAGTTCTTCAGACCATACCTCCTGCTCCAAATGTTCACCTTAAGTAAATCTTGTTTTGCAACAGATTCTTTCAACCTTCCCATTATCATTAATAGTGCAAGGGTTTGATTGTGATTTATAAACAAAAAAAACAATAAAAAGACAACTACAACCAAAACCTGGAGCTCTGGAATGGCTGAAGTACAGTAAAATACAAAATTTTAAAAGGACATACCTCAGTAGTGGGCAAGATTATGGAGACACTCCTTAAGGAAAGGATAGTGCAACACCTGGAATCCATAGGGGCACAGGATCTAAGACATCATGGGTTTACAAAAGGAAGATCCTGTCAAACTAATCTCATAGATTTCTTTGACTGAGTAACCAGAGTGGTGGACCAAGGGGGAGCAGTTGATGTTGCCTACCTTGACTTCAGCAAAGCTTTTGATACTGTTCCACATAGAAGATTGATTAATAAGCTGGATAGGTTTGGGGTGGGTCAGAAGTTGGTCACCAGGGTGGTAAACTGGTTGACAGGCAGATAACAGAGAGTGGTGGTAAATGGTATACAGTCAGAAGAGATGCAAGTCACAAGTAGGGTACCTCAGAGATCAGTCCTGGGGCCAGTCCTCTTCAATATCTTCATCAGTGACATTGCAGAAGGACTGGTGGGTAAGGTCTGTCTGTTTGCAGATGACACTAAGATCTGCAACAGAGTAGATGATCCAGATGGGGTGGAAAGAATGAGAAGAGATCTGGATAAACTGGCAAAATAGTGGGAAGAGTGGCAACTGGGGTTTAATGCAAAGAAGTGCAAGATCATGCACAAAGGGAAGAGAAACCCTGAATCCACTTATAGACTGGGAGGGGAGTTGCTGGCAGTCACAAGGGAAGAAAGAGACTTGGGCAACATCATCACAAATGACCTGAAATCATCCAAGCAGACCACTAAAGCAGTAGGTAAGGCTAGGGGGATGTTGGGGTATATTAGTAGGGGTATCACAAGTCATAAGAGGAAGGTAATAATCCCTCTTTACAAGACACTGGTTAGGCCCCATCTGGAGTACTGCGTGCATTACTGGAAGCCGCACCTTTACAAGGACATTTCTTTTATTTATTTATTTTATTTATTAGAGTTTAGGATTACAATTATCTTTGAGTCAAGGCTCTTTTACAAAGGTTCCACATCAGGATGAGAACAAACAAACAGGACATTAATTATTACAAGATAACAGGTTACTGTTGTTTATCATCAAATGAGTACATGCAGATTAGGCGGTACAAGGGGCAAGCACAGGACAGGGATAACATTGAAAATGAGAACTTGGTGAGACACGAGAGGAAGATGCTGCCAGAGGCAATTGTCAAAACACACAGGAAGTGCAAGTGGAAAGTGCAAGTAAGAGGAGGAGATGGGGGGAAGGTAGCGGGGAGAGTAGGGGGTGGATGAGAAGAGACAACTGCCAAAAAGGGAACAGCAGGTTAGAGAAGACAGTCACATGTGCTAGACATTAACCAAATTTAGGCAGTCCAGAGAAGGGCAACCAAAATGGTGCAGGGACTGCATCAGAAAACATATGAAGACAGATTAACGGAGCTCAATATGTATACCCTAGAGCAAAGGAGGGAGACAGGTGATATGATCGAAACATTCAAAACACCTTAAGGGCATTAACAAGGTGAAAGAGTCTAACATGTTCCAATATAAGAAAAATAGCAGGACAAGAGGACACAGCATGAGATTAGAGGGAGACAGATTAAGAGGTAATGTGAGGAAGTTCTTTATCACAGAAAGGGTGGTGGATGCATGGAACAGCCTACCTCAGTAAGTGGGTGATATGAATAAAGTGCAGGGCTTCAAACAGACATGGGATAGGCATAAGGGAGCAATACAGATGAGTATGAATAGATAGGCCATTGACAGAGCAAAGGTCGATGACACATTCATAAGGTAGAAAAAGAAATGGGCAGACTGGATGGGGCTTGCGGTCCTTGTCTGCCATCAACTTCTATGCTTCTATGTTTCATATATAACAATAGATAGTACATCAAATTATACAAATAAAAGTCCAATACAAAATTTCTAAACACAGCACACCTTAACTAAAATAAGAAATTGCATTAAGGTGACATCATAATGTGATGTCTTCAAACACAATGATAAGCTAACTTATAAACAAGCACTCTGCATACATCTTGATTGTCACAAGCAGTTCCTTCTACCTTAATTGAGTATGTAAACTGTACTCCAGAACACATTCTTGGCAAAAGATTATGCAGAATATGTGTGGTTTCACATACTGTAAATCCAAAAATCACCTTTCAGATGACATCCCCCAAGTATAGCTGTGCAGAATATTCAAATCCTATGTTTGGTGGAATTCAGCAAAATATTGGAAATTCTACCTAATTCTGTTGAATTCCATCAGAAATGGAATTCTGAAATTTACAAAGTGGAATGTTAACCATGGAATCATATTCCACAGTTTTATGTAAACAGCGAATTTATTTTCTGTAAACCGAAGAAAAATATTCTGCAGATTGTACAATCCATGGAATATTTGTCCATGTTTCTATAGAAACATTTTTTGGAATTCTGTAGAATTAAGAAAGAAATTCCAAAAAGCATATGGGAAACAGAATTGCCATACTGCATTCTGAACAACTCGACTCCTAAGATTAAATGTTTCATGTCTCTACCTTGAGCATATAAGGAAAAAACAATTTGGAGTTTTTTGAAAGATAAATCCTCCATTTCATGAGATCAAATATTAGATTTTTTATTGAACATTAACAAAATTTAAATTCTATTCTCTATAGCCAGCCCTGTTACTCCTCTAACATTTTAGATGAAGCAGCTTATATGTTCTGCTTGAAAATGTTATTAAATGATTTATTATTACACTGTTCAGCAATGCTTTTATATGAATTGGAATATGTAACTTATGTACATGCTTTACTTTTAATTCTTTGTAATATTACTACAACTATTTTTAATTAGCATGTCATATTTTGTGTTTGACATGCTGTCAGTGTTTTTAACCGGATGGTTATACAAAATAAATCTGAAACCAACTAAACGTTTCACATTCACATATCTGTAGTACATCGTAGTACAAAGTGCCACCAACCTGAAACAAATGTGCCGCTGCAATCAGAAAGAATCTCGTCATGCAGCAGCACAGATGACACACCTCCTTACATGCTTTTGCTGGTGAAGCATTTCAATAAACATAGCGGCGGGTCCGCCGCCACACAATCAAAAAGAAGGTCATCGGGGGGTAACCCCTGTGTCATCATGTCCACTCCCCCCATACTGTGTGGCACACTGGGAGCCCACCCCAGTGTGCTGCCATGAAAGAAAGCCGACCGCATCGGCATGTTCCTCCCCCCGGCCCACCCCCATTGTGTGGCACACTTGGAACTCACCCCAGTGTGGCCAGCATCATAGCCCTCAAAAGTCATGGGGCACACTGGGAGCCCACCCCAGTGTGCCTAACATTTGCTTTAATTCACCTGTAAAGTCATAAAATGGTTCCACGAGGTCCAATTCTTTTTTTGTGTACCTAAAAAAAAGAAAACAGTCCTTTGATTGTGGTGCAACCCCTCCCCCAAACCACACCCACCCTCTGCACATCCCACCTCACCACACCCCACTACAACATACTTACCTCCGGAGGCCAACGCTATGATCTTCGGTGGAGTGCGAACATGTCTGCCCTCTTCAAAGCCGACCGCAAACTGAAGAAATGCCAGTAAGCTGTATAATGGCATAAATGGGGAGGTTTCAACTTAGATGGATATCACAGGCATTTTTTAGAATTTTGGCTCAAAGTTTTCAACATGGGGTAATTGGGACTCCACCTCATGAACACATGCACAGTCATCTTGTTATTCGATCCTGAAAGGTCATTTTGCGGTCACCGCGCAGAATCACCTTTCAGGACTGATTATTGAAATGACAGTGCCACTGTTCATGAAGTGGGGCCCCAAAAAGCCTATGTTGAAAATTTGGGGAAAAAATTCCAAGAAATGCCGTGTTACGAGCCTGCATTGCGCAGTTTCCACGCACACTCATGACTTCCACAATTTTTTATATTTTCACTCCATATTTTCAACATTGCCATTTTTTCCCACCTCCTTATGAACAGTACAGCTGTCATTTTTCACAGCCTGCCTGAAATGTGTTTTCGCACATGTGGTGCACAATGGCGCAGTCGCTATGGGAAATCAATGTTCCGGGCAGACTGACAAAATCACAGTGACACTGTCCATGAGTGGAGGTTCCAGAATGCCCATATTGAAAATTTGGTTAAAAACATCCCCAAAATAATTGTGTTATGGGCGTGCCTTGCACAGTTTCTACACATGCTCGTGGCATCACCACTTTTTCATATTTTCACTCCAGATTTTGAGCATTGCCATTTTTTACACCTCCTCATGAACAGTACAGCTGTCATTTTTTACATGCTGCCCAAAATGTGTTTTCGCACCCATGGCGCCAAATGGCGCAGTCACTGTGCAAAATCACCTTTCGGCTAACGAACTGATAGCGCTGCTGTTCATGAGTTCATGTCACAAAAAGCCCATGTTGAAAATTTGGAGTGAAAATACCAAAACATGCCCATGGCGTTAGGGTTTCCAACTGTAACGCCCCACCATGTGGAGACTGACAGGTGTCAAGGGCATGACTTGGGATTGTTGGCTGTAATGCTGACGCGATTCCATCCCCACCCCCACCTTGCAGCCAGTGACAGGCATTGAGGTGTGCTTTGGACTCTTCTGACCCAAAGTTCACCCCATTCTCCTATACTGCACCTATCTCAATGTATTTCCTTATGGAATGGGGTGAGAGAAAGGCCGGACGACCCCAAGGCACAATGCAACACTTGTCAAAGTCTGCAAGGTAGGGTGAGGTAAAATGGCATGAGCGGTATGGCTGATGACCCAAAGGCACACCCCGATGCCTGTCAGTCTCTGCAGGGTGGGGGTGGGGTTGGCGTCAGTTCAATACTTCACTGCCATTCCTATTATGCATCTCTCTCTCTCTAACTCCTGCACTACCAATGCCAATGCCAGCAAGACAACATTCTGCATTGACAAATGCTTATTCCTTTCGGCCATCAGCAGAATATTTTATTTTTTCCCTTTCCAGCTACTACATTTGCTTTGTAGCACTTCGGGTGCAGACAACTACAGGGCCAGTCAAAGGGCTGGATTTATTTTCTGTTATAAGGACGTCCCTCCCTGTCCCTTCTTGCTCTGTGTAGGTTGTTTTCCTATTCTGAGAAGGGCTGCTTTCTGGCAGAAGTGGAAGTTATTGCCACTCCACTTTGAACTGTGCCACAGTGTGCGCTAGAGAGAGAGGGGGGGAATAGTGAGTGCGCTCCTCGTCTTCCATCTGTACATATTATCTCTCTCTCCTCTCTTGCAGTGTAACTCTTTCAATTTTTTATGACCCTAAGGTTCCTCTATATGATTTTGTTGCTTCAGAAAAACAAGTGAAACTTGAGAGTCACAAAACGGCAGCAAAAGTTACCAGAATTGCCCCTCCTAGTCAACATCCTGCTTCGTTGCAGGATTAACATTTTTTTCTTCAGAGCAGCTTTTCTATGCTGCAGAATGCATCGCACTGTACAGCTCCTTCACTTTCTACTCCAGGGCACCATTCTGGATCACAAGAGGTGGTGTGCAGCACAGGAGTGTATGGCCATGTTCCCATAGAACAGGCAACTACAGGGACAGTTACCTTAAGTTTATTCTATCCACACCCAGTAATTGTGTAAACAACTTCTGTTTTCAGACTGCAAAGGTAGCATCTTGTTCTGCCTTTATTTCTCCTTTCGGGAACACTCTTCTTTGGGCTGTAAGGCAATATAAACTGATCATTTTTAAACACATAAATTGAAGCTTCCTTCCTGACGGGCATACAATAATACTTTTCACAACACTGAAATGGCACCTGCTGTTTCCTATAGCGTCATGCTATGATTCTTCCTTTTTCTACAGGATAATTTTTTCTGCTAACAGAATTGACAGGGAAAACCAGAGAAAGAGACAGTAAAGTAGAGAAGTGCTACTATAGGTGGCCAGCCTACAGTGAAAGTAGATAGAGGGAGAGAGACAAAATATCCAAGTGAAAGAGATAGCTAAAGGGTGAAAAGTAATTGGGGGGGGATTCAGACTACATACAAGGTTAATTTACATAGACAGGGGTCACCTTGTCACAGGCCTGACACAGTTAATTCCATAAACCAACCAGAATTAATCCTAAAGATCCCAAGGTATTAATTGTACTGCACCTTACTTTCACTAACTCTCCACAATTCTATACTACACTAGAAGTTCTTCCAGATGCATTCTCAGACCACCAAGTAACTTTTGCTTTAAAAGGAAAATACTGCAGGCTAAATAAGGAAAGAATTATTAATTGATGGTGTTGTGGAAACTTTGACTATGTAGCCTTTATCATAGATATTGAAGGCATTGCCTGGGACAGGATTGGTCTGATTCTCACTGTTAATGATACTGGGGCTTTCTTCACGCAACTGGACTAGAATTTATAGTATCAAATTAAAACCTAGAAGTGGGGAGCTCTTCCCTGTATTACATAGGAAAATCACTATGGAATTTAGTCCTCTATACACGGAGACTGAGCAATAGGTATTTCATTTTAGGAGAAATTAAAAAATGGTTAATTCAACAGGCCACCAAATCACTACCTTGTTGCCAAAAGCCAGGTATTGGATAGTATTGTTATGTCCATTTTATGCAGTCTTAATTATAATTGGAAGTATGCCTTAGTATAGTGCAACAGTTCATATCATATTTCTGGAGCATGTAATGGGACCTCATTGAAAATTACCCTTTGGCTCAGCTGAGTTTGTATATCCCTGTTCATTATGATATAAACAAGCATTTGTCAATGCGGAACATTCGCTTGCAGGTATTTGCAGTGGTATTTGGCACTTGGACATGGCTTAAAAAAAATCAGTGACAAAGAAGTACAAGCATTTGTCAATGCCGAATGTTGCTTGCTTCTATGTGCTGTTTAGGTATTTGGAAGTCATTGGAGTGCAAATATTGAAAATTCGCGAACTTACGAGCGTGCGTAGGAACTGCGCAAGGCACGCTAGTAAAACAGTCATTTTTAGGAATTTTTTCACCAAATTTTCAACATAGCCATTTTAAGACCTCTGCTCATGAACGGTGTCACTGTGATTTTCTTAATGTGTCCCATACATTGATTTCGCACACCAACTGCGCCATTGTGCGCTACATGGGCAGAAGCACATTTTGGGTAAGATGTGAAAAATGACAACTGTACTGCTCATAAGGAGGTGTGGTAAAATGGCAATGTTGAAAATCTGGAGTGAAAATATTGAAAATTCGCAAACTTACGAGCGTGTGTAGGAACTGCAACACATGCTTGTAAAACAGTCATTTTTAGGAATTTTTTCACCAAATTTTCAACATAGCCATTTTAAGACCTCTGCTCATGAACAGTGTCACTGTGATTTTCTTAATGTGTCCCATACATTGATTTCGCACACTGACTGTGCCATTGTGCGCTACATGGGCGGAAACACATTTTGGGCAGGATGTGAAAAATGACAGCTGTACTGCTCATAAGGAGGTGTGGTAAAATGGCAATGTTGAAAATCTGGAGTGAAAATATTGAAAATTCACAAACTTATGAGCGTGTGTAGGAACTGCTCAATGCACACTCGTAAAACAGTCATTTTTAGGAATTTTTTCACCAAATTTTCAACATAGCCATTTTAAGACCTCTGCTAATGAACAGTGTCACTGTGATTTTCTTAATGTGTCCCATACATTGAGTTCATACACCGACTGCTCCATTGTGTGCTACATGGATGGAAACACGTTTTGGGCAAGATGTGAAAAATGACAGCTGTACTGCTCATGAGGAGGTGTGGTAAAATGGCAATGTTGAAAATCTGGAGTGGAAATATTGAAAATTTGCAAACCTACGAGTGTGCGTAGGAACTGCGCAATGCACGCTTGTAAAACAGTTATTTTTACGTTCACTTGCGCGCATGCGCAAGGAACGTTTTGGGAGAGTAGCACACTTGGAGGTGTGCCTCTCCCATCTAATCACTGCTTCCTTGAGCAGGCGTGGTGGTCCTGCGCCAATGGTTGCAGGAGCTCATATGACAGCGGTGTTCTTCTGCTTCGAAAGCACGCTGCCATACTGGCGCTGCCGTCTGCAGCTGTCCCCACGTCGCATCACGCGCTCCCCCGCGTCGTCCATGCCGCCCCCCAAAGCTTTGGTGCCATGCTGGGAGCCCACCCCAGCGTGGCAAATGTCATTTGCCGATGGGGGTGCCCAATACCCCGTGGGCTTCACGGCCCCCCCAAGCCATCCTGCTGCCACGCTGGGAGCCCACCCCAGCCTGGCAAAAATTCCCTTTCTTTTGCCGACGGGAGTGCCCAATCCCCCGTCAGCTTCTCACCCCCCCAGCCATCTTCTGCCATGCTGGGAGCCCACCCCAGCGTGGCAAATGTCCCATGTAGTCCATTTTTTTGTTAAAACCTGTAAAATAAAAACAGTCCCCGGTGCGTCTCCCAGCCCCCACAACCCACCCACCACAAGCGCATCCAGCCTCCCCACCCCTCTCACCCCATACTTACCTCCGGACTCCGGCGCGACAATCTTCAGTGGACCAGGAACACGTCTGCACTCTTCAAAGGCGACCTCGAACTGAGGAAATGGCGGTAAACTGTATAATGGGCTAGATAGGGGGGTTCAACTTTATTGCATATCTCAGTCATTTTTTGAAATTTTTGCACCAAATTTTCAACATGGGGTTTTTTGGACCCCTTCTCATGAATGATGTCACTGTCATGGCGTTATTCAGGCCAGAAAGTTGATTTTACAGGCACTGCACATTCATTGCATGAAATCACCCTCCAGGCTTGGATAATGCCATGACAGTGACATTATTCATGAGAAGGGGTCCCAAAAACCCCATGTTGAAAATTTGGTGCAAAAATTCCCAAAAATGACTGTTTTACGAGCATGCGTTTCGCAGTTCCTACGCAGGCTCGTAAGTTCGCGAATTTTCAATATTTTCACTCCAGATTTTCAACATTGCCATTTTATCACACCTTCTTATGAGCAGTACAGCTGTCATTTTTTATATCTCACCCAAAATGTGTTTCTGCCCATGTAGCACACAATGGCGCAGTCGGTGTGTGAAATCAATGTATGGAACACATTAAGAAAATCACAGTGACACTGTTCATGAGCAGAGGTCTTAAAATGGCTATGTTGAAAATTTGGTGAAAAATTTCTAAAAATGACTGTTTTACGAGCATGTGTTACGCAGTTCCTACGCACGCTTGTACATTTGCGAATTTTCAATATTTGCACTCCAGATTTTCAACATTGCCATTTTACCACACTTCCTCATGAGCAGTACAGCTGTCATTTTTCACATCCTGCCCAAAATGTGTTTCTGCCCATGTAGCGCACAATGGCGTAGTCAGTGCATGAACTCAATGTATGGGACACATTAAGAAAATCACAGTGACACTGATCATGAGCAGAGGTCTTAAAATGGCAATATTGAAAATTTGGTGAAAAAATTCCTAAAAATGACTGTTTTACTAGCGTGCGTTGCACAGTTCCCACGCATGCTCGTAGGTTTGCGAATTTTCAGTATTTCCACTCCAGATTTTCAACATTGGCATTTTACCCCACCTCCTCATGAGCAGTACAGCTGTCATCTTTCACATCCTGCCCAAAACGTGTTTCCCCCATGTAGCGCACAATGGCGCAGTTGGTGTGCGAAATCAATGTATGGGACACATTAAGAAAATCACAGTGACACTGTTCATGAGCAGAGGTCTTAAAATGGCTGTGTTGAAAATTTGGTGACAAAATTCCTAGAAATGACTGTTTTTCGACTGTTCATTGTGTAGTTCCTATGCACGCTCGTAAGTTTGCGAATTTTCAATATTTTCACTCCACATTTTCAACATTGCCATTTTACCACACCTCTTTATGAGTACTGCAGCTGTCATTTTTCACATCTTGCCCAAAATGTGTTTCCACCCATGTAGCGCACAATGGCACAGTCGCTGTGTGAACTCAGTGTATGGGACACATTAAGAAAATCACAGTGTCACTGTTCATGAGCAGAGATCTTAAAATGGCTATGTTGAAAATTTGGTGAACAAATTCCTAAAAATAACTGTTTTACGACTGTTCATTGTGCAGTTCCTACTCACGCTCGTAAGTTTGCGAATTTTCAATATTTTCACTCCAGATTTTCAACATTGCCATTTTACCACACCTCCTTATGAGCAGTACAGCTGTCATTTTCACATCCTGCCAAAACATAGCTCACCATGTATCGTACACGATGCAGTCGGTGTGCAAAATCAATGTATGGCACATAGGTAAGACAATCACAGTGACACTGTTCATTAGCAGAGGTTTTAAATGCCAATATTGACAATTTGGTGAAAAATTCCTAACAATGACTGTTTTACGAGCGCATTGCACAGTTCCGCATGCTCCTAGGTTTGCGAATTTTCAATATTTCCACTCCAGATTTTCAACATTGCCATTTTACCACACTTCCTTATGAGCAGTACAGCTGTCATTTTTCACATCCTGCCCAAAATGTGTTTCTGCCTATGTAGCGCACAATGGGGTAACAAAAAGGTCATGCTGACAATTTATTGTGCAAATACCAGCAATCGCACAGGGCATTAGGGTAAAGCACCAGGCATGCCAAACACCACTGCAAATACCTGCACGCGAACGTTCGGCATTGACAAACGCTTGTTAGGAATTTTTTCACCAAATTTTCAACATAGCCATTTTAAGACCCCTGCTAATGAACAGTGCCACGGTGATTTTCTTAATGTGTCCCATACATTGATTTCGCACACCGACTGCGCCATTGTGCGTTACATGGGCGGAAACACATTTTGGGCAGGATGTGAAAAATGACAGCTGTACTTCTCATAAGAAGGTGTGGTAAAATGGCAATGTTGAAAATCTGAGTAATGTGTGAAAATGTCGTGAACTCTGTGAAGCCTCGTAAGGAACTACGACAATGCGCTTAATAAAACAGTCATTTTGGAACTTTGCACAAATATTCAACATGGGGTTTTGGGACCTTCTCATGAATGATGTCATTGTCATGGCATTATTTGGGCCGAAGGGTGATTTTGTGCAGTGACTGCGAAATCACCCTTCAGGCCCGGCTATAGCGCATGACAGTGACATCATTCGAGAAGGGTCCCAAAACCCATGTTGAAAATTGGTACAAAAATTCCAAAAATGCCTGAGATATGCAATAAAGTTGAAAACCCCTATCTAGCCCATTATACAGCTTACCGACATTTCCTCAGTTCGCGTCAGCTTTGAAGAGTGCAGGCGTGTTCCGGTCCACGAATATCATCGCGCTGAGCTCCAGAGGTAAGTATGGGGTGAGGGGGGTGTGGGGAGGTGGGGTGCACAGTGGGTGGGTGCGGGTTGTGGGAGGGGGGCCTGGGAGAAGCGCAGTGGGATCGTTTTCAATTTACAGGTTTTAAAAAAAAAAAGACAATGTGGGACATTTGCCACACTGGGGTGGGCTCCCAGCATGGCAGGAGGATGGCTGGGGGGACCGTGGAGCCAACGGGGGATTGGGCACCCCATCGGCAGACAACGCAGGATGGGACATTTGCCACGCTGGGGTGGGCTCCCAGCATGGCAGAAGGATTGCTGGGAGGGGCCTAGAGCCAATGGGGGATTAGGCACCCCTGTTGGCAGACGATGCGGGACATTGGCCACGCTGGGGTGGACTCCCAGCATGGCAGCAAAGATTTGGGGGGGGTGGCGTGACACGATGCTGTGTATGACAGCGGTGGTTTTCTTTGAAGAGAAGAACACTGCTGTCATACACAGCACCGCGTCCGATTGGTGCAGGACTGCCACGCCTGCTTAATGGAGCAGGGGATTGCAGGGAGGGCACCACAAAGTGTCCCATTCTCCAAGACGCCTATGGCGCATGCACGTTTAACGAATAAAATTATTACCACTACTACATATTCTACCTCATCGTCAACCTGAATGATGATGAAGGCAATCAATGGAGCCAGTGATGGAGGCAGTGGCAGTAATGGAGGAATGATAGATGTCCTTTTAAATCCCATCAATAACTAGGGTACCGACAGGGGAGGCTCTGTCAATGGGACTACAGGCACCAACACTGGTACCAATGGTAACAGGTGAAGTAACATTTCTAAAAATCACACCAGCACAGCCTACAAGTTGACAGCACCCATTTTACGGGTTCATGACTGCTGTTGTCACTGGAACAGGACCCAACAATGGAGGTGGCAAAGCATCTGTAGTAGTTACAGCAGCCCCAGAGTCAAATCCCAGCCTTGATGTTTCGGTGATGGTTTTGGGACTGTAATTGATGATGCCAGAGTGGACAGTAATTAGGACTTGCACTCCTTCAATGGAGACCTTGACCTCACAGGTGAAATATGTTTTTCCCTATGCTCATGGTGATGGCTGGATGAGGATAGTTTCAACAAAGATTTTTTTCTTTTCTTTAGAATTCACCATTGTCTTTGTTGACTGTGACGGTGACGGCATCGCTCACTACCCGGGTGTAGTGGTCGAGAATGAGGGAGAAGCAGGTTTGGATCCCATAGCCTTGGTGCTGGATTCCATGGCATTACTGGCAATGAAGGTTTCTAGAGTCTTCTTTTGGCATTTCCTTGTTGCCTGGTTAAATCCTTAGCATATCTTACAGGCCCTCACATTGTGAGACAGGCCCAAACAGCAAAAACACACAGTGTGAGCATCATCCTTGTGTACCTTTTAACCACAGGTACAAAACCTAAACAAAGGTTCTTTAGGCAGTGGCGTGCAGGGACAATGTTGATAAGTTAATTAGGAAAATAATAAATAACGAAGGAAAGATGGTGTTGTTTCTCTGCAGGTCCAATGAGAATAGGGCTGTCCACATTTTAGGCACAAATGTTGCATGTCATCGTGGGTGGTCCCAACCTACCTGTAGCAATAGTTTCTGACAGTTCCAAAGGTGTGGCCCAATGGACGTGATATCCTCGATGAAGATATTGGAAGGTCACTGAGGAAAATGGAGAATGGAATTGGGCTGAAGATTAATCCTTGGAGCACACCTGTCCTGACTGACTTGCTTATAAGTCCTGAGCTCCCAATCATTTTTTGACTTTTATGTTCAACGGTTCCCAAATGTATGGCTTTGTTTACTGACAAGTACTACTGAATACCTTTGATATATTCATTTTCTCAGCCAACATATATCACAATTTGTAGCACATTTAGCATTATGTGTATATTTATATGTCCCCTGTGGAAACTCTTACAATTGTAACGTAAGGGTGGCTACACATATGCATTCTTAGGGCATGAGGACCACAAACTGAAGGTTAACAGTTCTGACACCATATGAACATAAGTGAGACCACTCTTGCACTCATAACAGTGCCTGTGGGGGGTGTATAAGTATATTATTGAGCATGGACAATCAGCATTCTTTGAAAATTTGAAAAAGGTGTGTGAATTGGGCTATTTCCAGGGCAACTGCACATGAAATACACATGGAAGAATAATGGTGCCTCTTACACAGGGGTATGCAGCAATCTGATTGGTCAGGAGTGCTAACTCAACTTTGGAGGCAGTACAGCATAGTGGTTAAGAGCATTGAGCTGCAAACCTAAGGAACTGGGTCTGAATCCCATAACTACCACTTGCTTACTGTGTGACCATGAGCAACTCACTTAACTTACTTTGTTCTCAGGACACACCTGGAAACAAGCTTTGGCTTAGTGTGTCATTCATGGCCAAAAAATTGTAAAAGAAAAATAATAATTCTGATTTCACCCTCCAATTATCATTTTATTCATTGCACTTGTTCTGTCTTTCCCCAATTTAAAGCATCATAAAATATTCTTGTATGGTAGAAGTTATAGAACATAAAATTACATTATATTGTATAAGTGCATGAGTGTATATGCATGTATATGTGTGTTTGTATACATCTGCATGTACAGTTCCAACATCCTGTGGCAGTGTCTGGCAAAAAACCATCATGTTGTGACATAACACCATTAAAACACATATACCTAGGCAACCAAATTATTCTTTGGATATTGCGTCTCCTAACTGGTGGATGTGGCTGCAGGTTTGCACTTTGTGAAATTGCTGGATTGTGGAAAGCAACTTGGTGCATGTCGGTGTTGTACTTAATAAGTATTAATATTTATGTAGTGTGTGTGTGTGTGTGTGTGTGTGTGGCAGATAGTTTGCAACTTATCTCATAGTGTGATGTGTTATACTCTGGCCTTAACATGAACAATGTTTACTAGTTCACGCTGTACAAATAAAAAGTCCACCCATGGAGCACAACGGGAAATGAATTCTTCACAAGGGAAATTTGTTCTGTTTCTGAGAATTGAAAACTGGCAGGTCTACCATATAAATAATATGAATAATGTGTATGAAAACACAGTCCAACTTGAGTCTTTAATCACACTGCACATGATTTGATCAAAAGGACCAGTTTCTATATGTACAGACTGCAGATTTCTTTTATTTCCACCACTGATTTTTTTTTCTAAAATATTTATTTAGTTAAAAATGTTCACACAGGGATTGTTTCATTTAAGTGCATCACCAACTTTTCAAGAGAATCCCATGGGTATTCAGCAAAAGAAAATTTAACAAAGTTGCATAGATTATTACAACATTTAACCCACTGTATCAAGTTACACTAGCTGAATACTTTAAGAGGGGAGAAAAACAAGAAAACAGCAAGTAGAATAAATGCATATTAGTAGTCCACCTAGAATCAGAGGAGTGTGAAACATACTATTCCACAATTTTTCTTGCCAGAAAATCATACAGACAAGGTTTAAAATATTTGAGAACATCAAGGCTTTAGACATTTTTTGGTAGTCTATTCCAACTAACTGGGGCTGAGCAGGGAACGCCTATTCCCCAAGGAATGCAGTACATTAGGAGTAATTCCTTGATGTGTGATCAGAGGTGACATTATTGAAATAAAATAATATTGCAAGAAGATGAAATAGGATTGTTTAATATAACCCTTCACCCTGCAGAATATATTTTATTTTTTGAAAGACTGGGTTTGTAACATTAATCTCCTATTTTACTTTACTATAGCTGAGCTATTCAACTAATACTTTCTGTGGCACTTGACAATTTTATTAGTGTGAGAACTAAACATTTTTATGCAAAGATTTTTCTTCATGTCCCCCGCCATCTCCCCCCCTTTTAAGGTTTCCCCTGCCTCAGAAAAAAAGTGCTGTTCCTTGAAATACCCTTCTGACACCCCAGGAATGAAAAATGAATGTTTTTTCAGGGATGACATTTGTCACTGAATTTAAAAGTGTTTTGTACAATTCTAAATAAATATTGGCATGTTTTGCAGGGGCGTGCCACTCTGTTTCAATCTGTACTGTAGCTGACCAACCTAGAATCACCTGTCACAGAGCTAAAAATCTTGGTGACATGACACCAATAGTTTTTATCAAGGACATAGTACAAATACACCTAGGCACTGACGTTCACTTCCTGCAAAGTGTAGCCGCCATTACAGCCACTGCAACATTTGTAGATACTGCGTAACTGGACTGACAGCATGTTTACATATCCACACACACACAAAAACTATAGAAATGTGTGAATTCATTTCTTGTGCAATTGCATTTGTAGTTTATCTAATTGTGACTATCCTAAGATTAATGTGGGCCACACTGTATGTCCCTTTGGAAGGAGGATCCAAGAGCAGGTCCACTCTGTGAGATCTGCTGCCCCAAATACCGTTCTTGGTACCTATTTTGAAGTGTACCATCAAAAGGATCCAACTAAATTAAAATTCTGGGATTTGAAACAGGTTACCATACATTCAAGGGGTGGAGACTGAGTGTTTATTTTATTTATTTATTTTTGAAAGTCAGATTTACAACCTTTGAGTCAGGGACTCATTTACAAAGGCACCTCGTCTCAGGGAGGGTAGACATGGTTACAGTGTGAGATACAACAGTGGTAACATACAGGTGCAATACAGATAACAAAAGAACACAATATAACAGTGGTTTATGGAATAAAGTTACTTGCAGTAAATAGCAATCATATAAAGTATAACAATAGTAGAAGTCACAACCCTGGTAATACCGGGGAAATACCTATGTGGAAGGGTGGGGAGGAAATAGGGGTGAAGAAAAGATAAAAAAAAAGGGGGGGGGAGCAGTCCGATGGGCATTGTCAAGGCTATGGGCCAGAAGCAGGGAGGGACCCCAACATTAGGTTGATTAAGGGCAACTACAGCTTCGAGCTCCAAAGAGGTGATTACGGAGAGTGACTTTAAAGGGACCAGTTTTGGTAGACTTAGTGACAGAGGGCGGGAGGGAATTGAACCATGTGGGGGCTCGGTAGTGGAAGAACCTTTGGGCTAGGGAGATCTTGGTACGTGGCACCAGAAAGGTGGTCTTAACTGAGCTACGGGTGGCAACAGATGGGGATGCAAGCTGCAGGGACACAGTGACCCCTGGGGGTGAGAGTCCTAGCAGGGATTTTTTGGCAAGTAAGCAGGTTTGGTAGTGCAGCCACTTCTCCAAGGTGAGCAGGTTGGCTGTGGAATAGAGCAAGCAAGTATGGGTGGGGAGGGATGTGCCAGTCAGGAGCCTGCAGGCCTTGTTTATCAAAGTCTGGATTCTGGTGAAGGTTGTATTGTCAGCTGCAGCATAGATAGGCAGGCTGTAGTCCACTACGGACAGGACAGAGGAGTTGATGGCCAGTCAGAGGGCAGATTAGGGGAGACAATCTCTGTGGCGATAGAGAAAGCCAATCCGAGAGTTTATGGCTGAGGACAGGGTATTGATGTGGGTGTGGAATGTAAGAGCTGAGTCAAAGGTGATGCCCAGGTACTTGTAGGACAACACCTGCTCGAGAGGGTGAGCATTACTGGGGAGAATGCAGAGGGGGACATTTTTGGCCTTATTCTGGTGTGTGAAAAAAGCATAGATTTGTTTTGTTTTTTTAGGTTAATGACCAGCTGGTGGTCAAGGAACCACTTTTCAGCTTGGTTGAATGTGTGCTGCAGGGATTCCTGTAGAGATGCGAGGTCAGGGTGGGAGGCAAGGAGAACCACATCATCGGCATAGAGTGGCATATTGCCCGAGCAGGAGCTTGGGAGGGTGTTGAGAAATAGGCTGAACAGAACGGGGCCCAGGATGGAACCTTGGGGGACCCCCAAGTGAACGGGCAGGGTATTTCACAGGGTGCCATTTACCTTCGTGCACTGAGATCTGGTAGAGAGGTAACTGGTGAACTAAGCCAGTGGGCCAGGGGAGAAGCCAAGTTGGTGGAGGGAGTCAAGTAGGAGGGGGTGACAGACAGTGTCAAATGCCTTGGAGAGGTCAATGAACACTGCACCCGCAACATGACCAGAGTCGAGAGCAGAGTGGAAGTGCTGGGAGAACTCCAGAAGGTGCTGTAGTGGTGCTGTGTCCAGGGCAGAATCCATATTGTTCCGGACACAGCAGATCGTATTTGGCTGGATACTTGGAGAGCTGAATGGCCACTGTTTTTTCCAGTGCTTTGCAGAGAGGGGGAAAAAATGGAGATGGGCCTGAAATTGTTAGGGGAGGTTATATGTCCACTCTTATGGATAGCGATGATTTCTGCAATTTTCCAGGCACTGGGAAATTGACCAAGATGTAGTGACCGGTTTAAAAGGTTGGTGAGAGCGGCTAGTACAGTATCTAGGACTAATCGGAGAATCCTGGAGTCCAAGGGTTCCCAGCTGGGGTTGTTGCTAGCTAAGGCTTTTTGCAGATGAGGCCTGGCTTCAAGGGGTGATATGACATGCAGGTAGAAAGGGGGGGTGATCCAAGGTGGGGAGGTGGAGGCAGGGATAGGGTCGAAACAGTAGTTGGGGAGGACAGAGCTTAGATCTGAGAAAGCCATACTGAGGCACTCAGCTATGCGAGGAGGATCAGTAGTGTCAGTACCGTCTATGGAGAGTAGTGATGGTGGGGGGGAGCAGGTCTTTCCATTGAGCTCTTTCATATTGTCCCAGAAGGCACAGGATGAGCCCCAAGTGGATTCAAGGTGGCTTGATAATATCTGTCCTTAGCCTGCCTTATAGCCCAGGTGCACTTGTTACATGCTGCATTATAGGCTTGTCTGTCAGCCAGTTTGCCTGTCTCGACAGCAATATGCCAGAGATTATCTCTTTGTTTCAGTGTTTGGATGAGGCATGGGGAGATCCATGGGGCGCTGTGTTTCTTGGTACGGATTCTAGTCAGAGGGGCGAAAAGGTCTCAGGCCTTGCTGGTCAGGGTGCCCTCCTCAAGCAACTGGTCATTGAACCAACTCGGCAGAAGGCAGTACTGGACCTTGTGCTCACAAACAGGGACACTGTGATGGGGGTAACAGTGGGGGAGCACCTGGGACACAGTGACCACCAGTCATTGTGGTTTGAAATCACAGAAGGAGCAGAACCAAACCACACAAAAACACGTATCCTGGATTTTAGGGGGACAGACTTTGGGAAAATGGGGAGATGCTTGAAAGAGGCATTAAGGGGAATGGGGCATGAATCAGGGGTTGAGGAACAGTGGGCAGTATTTAAAATGGGGATTACAAGAACAACAGAATTATACATTAAGCAGGTTAGCAAGGGAAAGGAAGAGGAGGCCATTATGGTTTTCCAAGGAGGTAGCAGAGAAAGTGAAAGCCAAAAAGATTGCATTCAGGCAATACAAAAGGCACAGGCAGAAGGGGATAGGGAGAAGTACCAGGAGAAGCAAAGGGAGGCAGGGAGGTCAGTAAGGGAAGCCAAAGCTCAGACAGAAGAACACATTGAAAAATCAGTGGGTAGAGGGGACAAAACCTTTTACAGGTACATAAGTGAAAAAAGAAAGGCAAAGGGAGGGATTGTGAGACTGAAGAGGAGGATGGGAGCCACGAGGAGGATGACAACAGTAAAGCTGACATATTGAACAGGTATTTCTACTCAGTCTTTACTGAGGAAGAGGAGTGTAATGGGTCTGAAGGGAGTACAAGAAGTGGGAATGGTGCAGAGATGGACACAAGTCCCTTTACACAAGAAAGGGTCCTGAAGGAACTGGAAGTAATAAGAGTTGATAAAGCAATGGGTCCAGATGGGGTGCACCCCAGGGTCCCTAAAGAACTAAGAGAGGTGGTGGCTGAACCTCTGGCAATCCTGTTTAGCCAATCACTGGAAACAGGGGAGGTACCAAAAGACTGGAGGACAGCAGATGTAGTCGCCTTATACAAAAGTGGGAACAAAGAGGAAGTGGGGAACTACAAACCAGTCAGCCTCACCTTGGTAGTGGGAAAGATCATGGAAGCACTACTGAAGGAGAGATTGGTGGAACATCTGGTTGTCAATGGACTACAGGACCCAAGGCAGCACGGCTTCACCAGGGGGAGGCCATGTCAGACCAACCTCGTTGAATTGTTTGACTGGGTGATTAGGGAGGTGGATCAGGGGAGGGCAGTGGACATGGCCTATCTGGACTTCAGCAAGGCCTTTGACACTGTGCCACATAGAAGACTATTACACAAACTGGGGAATATGGGTGTGGGCAGTACAGTAGTGCAGTGGGTAGGTAACTGGCTGGGCGGCAGGACACAGAGGGTGGTGGTAAATGGCTGTCACTCTACAGAGGGAAGAGTGACCAGTGGGGTACCACAGGGATCAGTGCTGGGACTGGTCCTATTCAACATCTTCATCAGTGACATTGCGCAGGACCTAGAAAGCAGAATTTCCCTGTTTGCATATGACACTAAGCTCTGTAACAGAGTAGACACACCAGAGGGTGTAGACAGAATGTGAAGGGACCTGCAGAAACTTGAAGAATGGTCAGGGGTTTGGCAGTTGAAATTCAATGCAAAGAAGTGCAAGATATTGCATATGGGGCAGAAAAACCCTGGCACAATATATCAGTTGGGGGGTGAGGATATAGCATGCACCAAGCAGGAAAGGGATCTTGGGGTTATCATCTCTGATGACCTCAAGGTAGGGAAACAGTGTGACAAGGCAGCAGGTTAAGCAAATAGGATGCTGGGATGCATAGGCAGAGGCATCACCAGCAGGAAAAGGGAGGTCATAATTCCACTATACAAGACACTAGTGAGGCCCAACCTGGAGTACGGTGTACAGTTCTGGAGACCTTACTTACGTAAGGACATAGACAGGGTAGAGAAGGTTCAGAAGAGGGCAACAAAGATGGTACATGAATTGCATCACAAGACCTATGAGGACAGGTTGAAGGAATTGAATATGTACTCCCTGGAGGAGAGGAGGGAGAGAGGGGATATGATAGAGACATACAAGTATCTTACAGGGTGGAATAGGGTGCAGGAAGACACTATTTTTAAGTGAAAAAGATGTTCCAGGACTAGAGGGCATGGGATGAAGTTGCAGGGAGAATGATTCAGAGGAAATGTGAGGAAGAATTTCTTCACAGACCAGGTGGTGGACAAGTGGAACGCTCTGCCAGAGGAAGTGGTGGGGGCTGAAACAATCATGGGATTTAAGAATGCATGGGATAGACATAAAGGAATTCTAGAGGTCAGGTTTAAGGGGCAACAGACTTCCAAGAAAACATAAAGTAAACTTACAAGCTCAAATGGGCAGACTGAGTGGGCTGTAGGCCCTCATCTGCCGACACTGTCTATGTATCTATGTAAGGCACTGGAGAAATAAACTAGGGCAGAGTCAATATCCGTTGCGAGTAGGATTGGGGACCAGTCAAGCTGGGCTAGGTGCATTTTTAGCTTTCTGAGACCCCCAGGGTGAAAGCGCTGGCACAAGGTGACCTGGGACACTGGTTTTGGTGTGGGGGATGACCAGTGACAGAGTACAGGAGAGTGGTCACTAAGTGAATCTGGTAGTACATCAATATCCCTGATTTTATGGTGGCGGTTTGACAGAATTACATCTACGAGGGTGCTGGAGCCGCCTGACTGGTTAAATCTAGTGGGTGAGGTAACCAGTTGGATCATATCTAGGGCAGCAAAGGATTCTCTGATATGGGGGGTAGTGGTACTCAGACAGTTGACATTAAGGTCCCCTAGGATGAGCTGCTCTGCCTTGTGTGAGAGTGTGGTGAGGTAATCAATGAGGGAGTGGACAGCTGGTCCCTGGTCCCTCGGGGGTATGTAAGAGACTGTGAGAACAAGAAGGCCCCTGGCTGGGTCAGGGGTAACCTTAAGGGTGAGGGCTTGGGCACTAAAACCGTGCTTGGGGGCAGGGACAGCCAGGCCTAAAGGTGTGTCACGCATAAAGACTGCACACCCGCTGCCACATTTGCCTATGCGGTCTTCCCTGAACAGAGTGTAGCCAGGGAGGGAGATTGCCGAGTCGGGAGTTTTTCTCGAGATCCAGGTCTCGACTAGTGCTATAACATCAGGATGGTGTTGTACAGCCTAGCACTGGAGAGCGGCGGATTTTTTTAGGAGGCTGCAAATATTCATGGATGCAATGCTGAGGCCAGTACCAGAAGGGAGTATGGGGTGGCTAGCTGACAATGGCCTGGGGTTGGGGGTGTATGTTCCTGGAGAGCAGAAGGAGTAGAGCAATTAATCTGATGAGTGGTCTGTGGCGACCAGGACCCTTAGCCAGGTATCGGTGTGAGGTTCTGCTAGTGGGGGTACAAGGGATGTGTAGGGAGCGGAGGGTAGGTATGGCAAGGAAGGGGTGGGCCCAGGGTGTCCCGGGGGGAGGGGATATTGGTTGGAGGTGGGTGCCATGGAGAAATAGGGGTGTCCAGGGTGGGGGGGTTGGCTGCTATGGGGTGGTAGAGGATGGTGGGGCTCAGGGTGGAGGGTAGGGTGGCAGGATGGGACATGGGCAGAACAAGAAAGGTAACCATGAGTAGGCTGAGTGTGATAGCCATGGTGCCCATTGCTATTTCTTATTGGCGGGGGTAAGGGGAATAACTGACCTCCAGTGAGAGTGACTGCTGCTGTGGAGTAGTTTTTTTTTCTTCAGAGTACAATGTGCTAAAAGTGAGAACAAGGCAGGGGATAATGGTGATTAGAACAGGAAAAAGGCAGAGGCAAGGTTGGAGGATTAATAGGAAAAATAAGATATTTCTAGTGGCGGATTGAAAACTCTATTACAGAAAGAGGCACATTGGGTTTACACACTTGAGGCCTAACATACTAACATGCTAAGTTGCCAGCAGAGTAGGCCTAATGGTCTATCGAATCTACTTGAAAATCAGCACCTGGTTAGGACACCATTGCTGTCCTCCCCTCCTCCCCCTTAAATCCCCCCATACAGCCCAAGAACATCAATGACACGATTGATTTACTTCCATTTTTATGATACAGTCACTATATCAGCTTTATAATCCCTGATGGATGCTATAGTATGTTTATGTAAATATAGCACTCCATAACCATGAAGTTATTTGTTGTCTCCTTATGGGATAATCACTGTATGGATTTTACACTTTCATCCTGAATATTACCACTGTTCCATGCATTAGCTTTTATAACATTTTGGCTTTTATAATAGTGTTTTGGCTTCCCATTTATTTTATTTCCACAGTTTTTACATCAATTTACTCTACATAGGTTGCTAGGATAGAATTATTTTTACATTCACAGTCCCTTGAGGTGTTTGAATTCCTAGCAGCCACCACCTGTTTCCCTTTTTTTTTTGTTTACCATTATTATCAATTATTGTATTATTTAGTTATAGTATTCCATTTTATCTTATATATGAGTTTTGCATTTGTAACAATACATCTGTGGTTGTATTATATGGCTACCATTGTGTGTTTCAAGTAGGCACTTTACTTTAGTGGCCACTGTTTGATACATTTACTCTTTTATGCCCTGCTGTTTATTCCCTCTTCTATTTAACCCTGTTCTGTTTATTTCTTACATCTGGGCATTACATTGATCTTCTGTGGCTGATGCTTTGGTTTTTCAGCAGCCTCTATAGACTGTTTCTTCTGTTATATACTAAGCTTTACTTCTAGCACAATTTCTTCCTCCATCCCCTTCCATTTTTATATTCTCTCAGACCACTAGTGGCTTTTGTATCTTTACTGTACTCATGCTGTTCTCTTGTTCCAATTTTTGTTATGTTATTTGTCTTAGTTTTCAGTTTTTCTACTGTTTCCTCTAAGCAAGTGTACCTTCAGTGATAAAATTGATTAGGCACGTATGCTATTCATTCTATTTTTGTTAACTTCCAGCCTGACAACATTTATCATTTCCTCATTTTAATTATTTTTTCTTCATTATATAGTTGCACGGGGGGTATGATCTGTGAATTTGTATATTATATGAATGTTGGTGATTGAATTTATTTGGAGATGGCTATAATGATGTGTTGCTCCAAGTCTGGCATTCTTCATGTACTGTATTGCACCTTTATTAAACTTTTGTATTTAAGTGCTGTGGTTTGGTCTGTTAGCCTCACTCCCTTATGACAGGTCACACAATAGACCCAAAATACCAGGGTTTTCATGCCACCCTCTCTTACAGACACCAAACCACGAGCAATCAATTTCAGTTTGTACTGTTTTACTTTTCACTCTGACTGTGACTGTAGCTCTAAAGTGTTGCTTAGGGATAGCCCAGCTGCACCAAATCTTTTGCCAGGAGGATGGGTGGGGGGCTGCCTTCATAGCTAATGCAAATTCCATTCTTTGGATGGTTGGCAGGAAGGGGTTGGCAAATGCCTAGTGGCACACAATCTATCTCTTCTGGGAGCCAACTGCCTCATCTACTCAGGTATCAGGCATTGCTTCATGTTTTTACAGGGTTATGTTTTATCCTTTAACAAAACATGTCGTCTTTTGTAGTGTTTCATAAGAATATTAGGCAGCATTCAGGATTAGTCAGAATTCCTTTGCCTGTACCACATACATTACTGATGCCCACCCACCTAATGTAGTGCATAGGCTTCCAGACCTCGACAGTAGCATGCAGTAAAGGGATATGCAGTGCTCACCAAGTGCCCCTGTCCTGTATCAGATAGGGTTTGGCCACTGGCAGAGGGACAAATACTGCTGTAAATACCAATGTCATTTGTTCCTGACTGCAGTCTGTTGTTGCTCACTTTATTTTCTTTCTTTTTCAAAAGAAGTCCATCTTCAGTTGTCTTTTAAATGCATTTTCCTGTGCTGTTTCTAACTTCTTAGTTTATGCTGCATGATTGATGCAATATTTCATTTATTTTTTTCCCCTTTGATATAGCCGACTTGCAAGCTTGTCACGTTGCAGGAGATATGACTATTACAGTCCAAATGTTTTATCATTATTTAATTGTTTTTATCCAGTAAGTGATCTAGGTAGTTGATGTCCCTTTTCATTTATGCATGGCAAATAAAACAAATGCATTTTTTTTTTATTTTTATATGCACATGAATCACAAATCAAACACAACTGTACAAGTAAACAAATATACAAACTACAAAATACTTCAAACTGAAACACATTTTGTCCAATCAGGTGTCCATGGCAAAATATACAGCAACATTTAAAAATGTATAACCATGGTACTTTAAAAACAGGAACATGCTAAAGCAGCTGTCAGACTCTTTCATGAGGTGTGATAGTGGAGGTGCAGCCATTGCCACATAAAGAATGAGTCCTGCAAGTAGTGTGGGGACTTTGCATTGGAGTTATAAAGTCTTGCACAATTCTAAACACCTAGCAAGGTATTTTTTGGGCAGTATTTCCATTTTATAAACTTTGGGGAACAGAACCTTGAGAAACTAGAAGTCTCAACAAGCGTTACTTCTGGTCCACCTGTATAAAAGATTTCCATTTCACAAGCATCAGCGTGTGCATGGAGGAAGCAATGAGCCAGTAGAGGCAAGTATGTCTGACGATGTCCAATGAGGAAGACGGGGAAGAGGCCACCTCCTTTCACTAACTACTCTATTTTCTCAGTCACATTCGATAAGTAAGTACCAGCTGTAGTACAAATTGATCCAACTAGTGATATATTAAAGTTGTTATGTGTAGAGGGGTCTATTATCAGATGCATAAAATGTCTTATGTATGCTGAAAAAGCTACCTTGTACTCACCAGCAAAGTATATATGTATGAAATATCAGGCATACTATGAAATACAGACTGAGTTAAATCAGATTAAGGATGAATATAAGAATGTGACTGAACTAAATTGAATTGTTTGTCAAAGAACTGATTAATGGGAAAGAACTGATTAATGACCTTGAGACTACAGATGATAATACAATGAGTAGGGAAAGACTAAGGGAGGATAATGAAGTGGGTCACTTGAGTCTAAAGGAAAACAGAAACAAACATAGAAGAGAGGAATCTGAGGTATCTTCAGACAGTGACTGGACACTGGTACAAAACACTAATAAAAAGTGTAAAAAGCGATGAAGGGTAGCTGGCCCAGTGGTGCAGAGGGCTGAGGCACTGGTGCCCTACCTCCTACCACACTGGCAACCCATGTTCGGTGAGGAGCGGGCAGCTGGGGATCAGCTGGGGGGACGAGGATTGAGTGACCATCTAGCAGCTCTCCTCTCCCAGATTGGTGATGTGAGCCCTCCCAGCCTTTGACTACCACCATGTGGAGGTGTGATGGGGCTCTGGGGACATAAGGGGAGAAAATGAAGGAAAAATCTCCATTGGCGATGAATGAAGACTGCCCCTCATGGGTACTACACCAGTGGCCAGGCACCTGCTCCAAGTCCTGTGGTAGAGGACACTAGCAGAAAGGTAAGCCCCTGAGGAACCGGGTGATGGGGCTGGGGGGGGTTGTCTGATGGGGGTCACCAAGGAATGGTCAGGTGGAGAAACACAGGATGGAAAAAAAGTGACGAAGGGTAGAAACTGGTGGTAACTCATCCATCAAATTAACAAACAGATTAAAACATCTACAACAATAACCCTTATCCCAACCAACTGATGAATGTTCTGTCTCTAGCAAAACATCTCAATCACCAAAACAATATACAATCCTGGGGACTCCATTATTTCACTAAAAATACCACCAACAGCTTAATCTGGTTCAAAGTCAATTGGCATTCATCTGTATCCCCCTCCCCCGGGTCGTGCCTGAAAATAGGCAGGATTTGTCTAGTGCACTTACCCGGTCAATAAAAACAAAATAAATTATTATGAACTGTGCCATGACCTTGTGTAACTCAGACAAGGCTAACAGGATGCTCTCCTGTTTCACCGGGGCATGAGGCAATGACATCAAAGTGAGAATAAATTATATCCTAAGAAACTGTGGTGATAACCCTGATGTAACCTTGCACATAGGGATGAATGACATAGGTTATAACCATGAGAAAGATATATGCTTTGAAACAATAGAAATTGGTAAAGATAAAAGAAGGAATGGTGGGAATATCATGGTGCCTGGCCTATCACCAATCCCAAGGGGGACAAAAGATAAAAAAATAACAAAATCAGAAGAATAAACACACGTTTAAGTAACTGGTGTTCCAAGAAAGGCTTTCGATTTATTGATACATGGCAGCATTTTTTCAATAAGCGCTATTTATTTTGCCCTGCTGGTCTACATACCAGCAAACAAGGAGCA
This sequence comes from Neoceratodus forsteri, assembly GCA_016271365.2. NCBI lineage: Eukaryota > Metazoa > Chordata > Ceratodontiformes > Ceratodontidae > Neoceratodus > Neoceratodus forsteri. The sequence continues at coordinate 1,392,587,311 of CM028129.1, read as the reverse complement.
GAAATCTTGGGAAATCTATTAAAATATCACATGTCTGTTAATCATTTAAACTAGTTAAAATGCAGAAGGGAACAAACATAATTGGTGGGCTATTCAAAGAAGTTGTGCATGGCGCAACTGAGATGTGCCTGTGCAAGTGCAGAAGTGAGCCAAAGAGTGATATTCAGCGGGAGCAAATGCGAGGCACAAATCGCAGTGTACCAATACACAACCCTAATGAATGCATGCGCAAGTGCAGGGGGCATAGCCATGAATAAGCAGTGCAGTGCAATATTCAACAGCAAGCCGATGGCGCAAGCACAGAGCAAAAGGGACATGTGCGGAGCAAACTTGAGTCCATAAAAAGAGGGAGCAAGCAAGGGACGGAGTCTTGTGTCACAGGGGAGCAGGAGAGAGAGAGAGAGAGAAAAAGAGAGAGACATTGGCCAGGCAGGACAGCAGGAGGGGTGCAAGACAGAGGCAGGAAGTGCCACAGAGTGTGGGACAGGGCGTGTGACCCTGAAGGTGCCTGCGTGTGTGAGCGCATGTGTGTGCGTGTGTGAGACAGCAGTGGGGGCAGCAACTGCAGCATGAGCCTGTGGGCCTGGTCATAGGAGTGGTAGTGAAAGTACCTGGACAGATGGGAGGCGGAGGCCACAGCCAAGAGGCCGCCAGCAGGGACCCCCAACACAGGTGTGTGCCCAGTGCAGAGGCACACACAGCAGCACACAGCCGGGGGTGCCATGGGAGACAGCCACCCAGGGGGCAGGACATCCCAGGCCATGGCTAGTGCCATCTTCCAGATGGAGGCAGTAATGAGGGGTGTGAGGAGGCAGGAGGCAGAGCGGCGCAGCCATGGAAGGACCCATCAGCGGTATGCCCGGAACAGGTGGTGCCGTGCCCATGCCACCTATGAACAGTACAGTGACACCGAGATTGTGAGCCAGTACTGCCTGAACCAGGCAATTCTGATGCAGCTCTGTGAGCTGTGCCATGATAAGGTGCAGGCACCCACAAGACGGAGCCACGCCCTGTCAGTGGAGACCAAGGTCAAGGCCATCATGTGCCTACTCACCACTGGTACCTTCCAGAGACCAACAGGGGACACCACAGGCATAACCCAGTCAGCCGCATCTTGGCTCCTCACACAGTTCCTCAATGCACTGCTGCCACATGCTGCAGAGTACATCCAATTCCCCAGCACACAGGCAGACCGTACAGCTAACATGCAGGAGTTCCACAGGGTGGCATGTATGCCTGGCATGCTAGGGGCCATCGACTGCACCCACGTAGGTATCCGCACACCACCTGGGCTGGAGAGGTAGCCTACGTCAACAGGAACAGCTACCCCAGTGTCAACTGTCAGGTGGTGTGCGATGCCAGGGGGCGCATAATCAATGTCTGTGCCACACACCCTGGTGGAGCACATGACGCCTTCATCTGGCACCAGTCAGCACTGTGCCACAGGTTCGAGAGTGGGGACATCCCCACAGGCCACCTAGTAGGTGAGTATGCAGCTGGAATGGGCAGCCTAGCACAACAGGGCAGGGCGTGGGGGGACACTAGGCCTGGGGCATCAGAGGGTGTGGCAGGGAAGGCAGGGGGGGCAGCTACACAGACCACCATGCTAACCACACATGTCAACACACAGGTGACAGTGGATACCCACTCTGGCCCTGGCTGCTCACCCCATACCGCTATCTGTTGACCCCAGCGCAGGAGCAATACAATGAGGCACACGCCAGCACACGGAACATCATCGAGCGTGTTTGGGCTGCTGAAGGCAGTTCCGTTGCCTGTCAGGTCTGGCGGTGCCCTGCAGTACAGCCCTCAAAGGCCTGTGGCCTATTCCACAGCACGCTTTATACAACAAATGGCCACCATGGGGATAGCTGTCGGGGTTGAAGAGGGAACAGCAGTGGGAGAAGATCGCCGCCGGTCCAGGTGGTGGTGGGCAGCCCCCCCCGGGTGTCGGGAACCCCAACTGAACAGGATGGCCCAGCAGCACCGGGACACAATTGCAGAGGAGCAGTACAGTGCATGCAGATAGGTGTACATGACCACATGCAAGTCCCAGGGACCATGACACAGTCCACAGGCATGGAAGGCCAGGCCCCATGACAGACACGGCCAGAGGGTAGCGTGGATGGGCATGGAACTGGACTCCATGGAAGCACCCTGTACAGCACTGTAGACCACACCCACACACCCCAACACACACCCGCACACACATGCACATGGGCACCCACATGCACACACCCAGAGGCCACCAACGGATATGTGTCAGTCGCTACACACCAGTGCACAGTAGTGGCTGGTGTTGTGTTGGCATCATCATGCACATGCCATAGTTGCCAGCAGCCAGGTGGGTGTGCACAAGGCGGGTGTGTGGCATGGACCATGGATGACATGTCCCTGGAATGCACATGCACATGCCACACCAATGTGCACACAGGGCAGTGGCAGACAGCGGATGAGGAGGGATGAGGATCAGGACCACCGCGCTGCTGCCGCGGACATGTGGATGGCCCTGCCGGGACCGCCCAGCAGATGCAGGCTGTGTAACGGCCACAGAGGGTGTCTCAGACATTTCCCCAGGTGTGTCACTGCGGGGACGTGACCTATCCCTCACAGGGGTCTGCAGGCTCCAGAAACATGCCTGTTCCAGGTGTGCCTGGAATGCCCACAGCGGATCCCAGCGTCAACACTGCTCATAGTCCCGGTCACACCTTCCTGTGGACTAGAGCAGCTCTGTGTGGAGTGCACGCACCCCTGCCATGACCAGCACCTGTTGCTCCATGGAGGCCCGTAGCAGATGGGTGTGCTCGGCCAAGGGGTCGGCACCCTGAGGGCATGGGCATTGCACCGACCCACTGGTGTTGCATGACCCCACAGCACAGCCCCCCTCACTGATGGGGACTGCACAGTGGGGCCCCCTTGGAGCCGATCAGTCTGCAGTGCAACAGCAGCGGCCACTGCACCCGGCCCCCCCTCGACCCCATCCTACTGCTGCTGCCCCTCCAGCAGCTATGTGAAGAATGGCACCCAGGTAGTTGCACCACCACCGGCACCCCACTCGGACTGCGCCACATCATTGGCACCCACAGCCTCATCGGGTGTGGTGACCGTTGGGTGGACAACCACCACCAGGGCACCATCTGTGCTGCCATGGCAGGTGTGTGGTATGGGTGCCTCCCCCTGACTGGCAACACCACTTTCCAAGATAACAGTCATGGCAACGTTATCGGTTCCGGACCCTGCCCCGATTTGTGTCTCTGCATATTGGATGCCATGGCTGGCGTCCTGCTAAAACACAGCCTGAGCCTCATCCGCAACTATGCCACAGGCATCTGTCAGACTGTGGTGTTGGACTGCCTGCAGTCTGGACCTCGGACACCAGTGGAGGTGGATGGATGGTCCACCAGGTCCAGGACCACCCCCATGGTGGTCACCCCTACCCCTGCCGCTGCATGCAGGTGCTGAAATGGAACACAGTCGCATTAGTGCCACTGGCACACACCCCTGAACCCCTGACCCCCTTCCCCCTTTCCCCAGGCACTGCTGTATCCACCATGCAGTGATGGGTTGCCCCCCATCTGGAATCCTCCACCAGGCACACCTTTGACGGCACTGCGCCACATGGACACCGCCACCAACTCCTCCTCCTGAGGCATCAGCTGTGGCACATCAGGCTGTCCACTGCCCGTGGCAGCACGAGCGGCCCAGATGGCGGCCACCTTCTCCTTGATCCTCCTCCGGTCTGTGCCTACCTTCTTTTGCACTCCAGTGCGGTCCTCTGATGGATGCCCTGCTGGTTCACATCCCTGGCCACACCCTCCCATGCTGTGGCCCAGGTCAGTGGGGTGGCTGTTGAACCACTAAGAAGAGACTCCTGGTCCAGGTAGGCATCAAATAGGGCATCGCTCTCTGCCCTCGTGAAGTTGGGCATGTGCCTCCGTGCAGGCCCACGCTCCTCAACCTCCTCGTGATCCATCATGCTTATTCCTGTGGTTAAGAACATGTGGTCAGTGATGGCTGCAACACACACTGCCCTCCCAATCCACTGTCCCAACAGGTCCACGGCCTGGTGGATTACCTCTGAAGGATGCAATACCGGTCTGGTGCCTGTGCAGTCCCAAGGCGCATTTATAGTGCATCACATGCAAATGAGAGGATGCGCAACTGAAATGAGACACAAATGCCTCCGATGCACCATGGATATGCTGATCAGCCCATCTGCATATTCCGGCTGAATATCGTGAAGTTGCACATGGCGCATTGGTGTTGCGCATGCATAAGCCATGGCGCAACTGTATGACGTGTGCAGTAGGCCTGGCAGTGCACATGCGCGCACTGACATCGTGTACATTAATGGCGCATCCAACGCACACTGCGCTATATGTGGTACAGCACTCTGCCGCTATTGGCCTGTGGCACTCATGCGCTGTATGCCCTATGTCGCCCGTGCATGTTTGGCACATGGACCGTGGGGCACACATGCCCCTATTGTGCACCATGCATGGCGTGCCCTATCAAGCTGTCGAGCACAGTGCATGTGCCGACCTGTGACCCTATGAGTGCCCTTTGACCCTCCGGGTGCCTGCGGCACATGCCAGTACTGCCCCAGCTGTATCAAGCATCTCCGGGGAAAGCGCGATTGGGGATGGCAGTGCATCACCAAGTGAGTCGTGCACCCACAGCATGTGTGGGTCGTGCACTACTGGGCACCATTTTGGATTTGCAATTGCCGGATCGGGCATGCCATGCCGTAGCACTACGAGGGCACCCAACTGGACTCAGGTAGAACTGGTGAACCTTGTGGCCCTGGTGGAGCCACATGTGGGTTCTCTGTATGGCCAGGTGCCCCTGGATCGGCCTCGAACAGAGGTGTGGCAGGAGGTGGCTGAGGGGTTGGAGGAGGCCACTGGAGCACAGCGCAGTGGGGAGCAGTGCCGCCACCCCTACGGAGACCTGTGGAGGTGGGACCCTGACAGGCTGCGGTCACTGCTGGCACGTGTCTGGAGGGGCATCCAGGTGAGTGCACTACATCCATGTCTGTGCCATTTCAGTGTTCTGTGGGGGCCAGCAGGGTGTCACACCATGCTGCGGGGGGGGCTGTGGCTGCACGCTCTGTTGGCCATGGCAGCGCACCATGGGTGTGCTGTGCCACCACACCGGCACTGCACAGGGCCTAGGGGCATGCTGTGCTGGGGGGGCGCATGAGGTGCTGCCAGGTACTAATGTGTCCTTCTCAATATCTCCCTACTAGGCCCTGAGGATAAGCGATGTGCATGGATGACAGGTGCTGCAGGTGGATGAGGGCAGGCCAACTCTGGGGCACAGGCACAGGTCGCAGGCCACTTTGGCAGTGCTGCCGGATAGGTGCCAGTTGCACTGCAGTAAGCAGGTAGGCACTCTTTCAGAGTTTGTTGTTGTGCAGGGAAGGGGTGGGCCACAGCCCCCGGTGCACATGGCCATTCCAGCTGTGCACCACCGGTGGGGTCCATTGCACCATGCCGTGGCTATCGCACATGTGTGTGGCTGCTGCAGGTGGGCTGTGGGTGAACCCAGGTTCCAGCCATGCCACTGCCATCCCGCCGCTTAGCCCTGTTGCCTGGCCACCATGGTTGTGGTGTGCAGCACGTGGGAGGTGTTGGTGTGCAATGCTCTGCATGGCTGTGGATGGTTGGGATGGTGACTCGTGTGGGCACACATGCTGTGGGAGGCTGTGTGCCATCTCAGGGGCACATGTCACCACTGTCCACTGTGCACGGTGGGTGGGCTACAGTCGTATGGACATGCATTCATACCATGTACCCTCCTTTGTCCTAGGTGTCCAATGGGATGCTGTCAACACCAGGCTCCTTCGGAGGATAATGCAGGTCACCACAGTCATGCTCCAGGTGGTGCAACTGATTCAGCAGGCCCTGTGCAGGCTGCAGAGAAGATGGTGCACCAGGCACCGGAAGGGCATGGCAACCATAGGGCCCATTGGCCTGCACCCCCTTCCCTTCCCTGACCCCCTCCCTTTCCCTCCCTTGTACCCTTACCCAGCCATGTCCCCTGTCCCCCTGCCTCCCTTCCCCAGCCTACTATTTTGTTTGTGGCCTCCTCATTCCCTGCTCCCTGTACCTGTTGTTCTGTACATAGTTATTATTGCTTTGTTTTAACACACTTTTCTATTGTTAGCCATCTGTGTCTGTGTCTGCTTTGCAGCTGGCATGTGGAGCCATACTGCAGTGGTGTGCATGGTGGCCGAGTGGTATGTCTGGGGTTGAATGGGGAATGTGCCTGGTGGTCTGTGCCCAGTGGCTGGTGGGTGTGCCCTGGGGCATGTGTGTGCACTCTGTTCATGTTGTGTGGCATGTGTGTTGTGTGCTGTTAGCATATGTGTTGCCAGCTGTGGTCCAGGTGGCATGTCCCGTGCCTTCCTGTGGGTGTTGCCCATGGCTGTTTGCCAGTGAACATTGGTACCACGCTGCCTCCGTGCACCACTGTGGTGCGCATGGTCAGGAGCCTGCAGCTGTGCACCTGCCATGCTTCCCTCCTAGCATCTTCTGCACCCTGGTGGTGGTCTGTCCTTCTCTGGTGGCATGCTTCCTACTGTGTCTATTGTCCTGTGTCCTGGCCCATGCACCTCTGACCCTTGCGCAGCCCTCGTTGCACTATGGTGCTTTCTGGCTTGCTCCATGGCCCAGCCCTGGTTGCGCTACGGCACATCCCTGCACTATTCAGCTGTTTTGTGCTGGCACTTGCTGTCATGTGCAGCCTTTGAATATTGCGTTCGGTACACACTGGTGCAGTGTACTTGCACTGCGCAGCTACTGCGCCTACCTCTGGTGCATTTCTGAATACCCACCTTATGAGTATACTGTAACACTCCCAAAAAGTAGTCATAGGAATAAAATAAAAGAACATAATAAAACTATTATCAGATGTTATTTAAGTAATGCCAGCAACTTGAACAAAAGGGGGATTAGAGGTGTTATCTGCCTATGACAAGGACATAGGCATGATATTAATCACTGAGACATAGTGATCACCAAATGACAACCGGGGGAAAGATGTTGAGGGTTACAATCTCTTTAGAAGAGATAGGCTCCATAAAAAAGGAGGTGGAATAGCTATATTCTTGTCCAACAGGCTTATGGGTTCTGATATTTCTCTTAAGATAAAGTAGAATACAGTGACACTGAGATCATGTGGCTCAAAATTCTCTCTGTTTGTGTTCCATAAATATGCACACCACACTCTTGTGATTGAAAATATAATTATCTGTGCAGCACCAGATTGTGCATTGGAGAAAGAGTAATGTGCTCTGGAATGGCCCAGTTTCCAGTTGCCTTGGTGGCAGAGCTGGTAGCGTAACTGGAATTGTATTCTGGGGGCCTGGGTTCATGTGCCAGATATGGCACTTACTTCTTTCTCTCCTCAGTTTGTTTGTGTTCCATCAATATGCACACTGCACTCTTGTGATTAAAAATGGAATTATCATGCAGCACAGGCTGTGCATTGGAGAAGAAGTAATGTGCTCTGGGACAGCCCAGTTTCCAGTTGCCTTGGTGGGGCAGCTGGTAGCGCAACTGGAACAGTATTCTGGGTGGCCTGAGTTCAAGTTCCAACTGAGGGCACTTACTTCTTCCTCTCTTCTGTTCACATGTGTTCCATAAATATGCATACCGCACTCTTGTGACTAGAGATGCAGCAAATTTAAAATCCACAGGCGAAGTGAACGTGAAGTGGCCACTACGCGTTAGTGCAATGCTACGCGAAGTGGCCATTGATGAGTGCTCACTTCGCCTTGTGATTATGACTTGACTTCACGTTGTTATCTCGCCTTAACACGAAGTAAGGCTGAATGACAACAACAGGCACTTTAGGCAGCCCCCCCCACACATCACATGGCTTACAGTACTGTATGTCACATGCTTTAGCCAGGCAGGAAGGAAGTGAGTCATACTAGCAGACACTTTCACTTTCTCCTTTGCAGAGGTAGAAGGAGGAAGGATAGTGTAGGAGAGGAGTGTTTGTTGCTTAACTTGCTTTCTTAAACTTCATAAAAACCAATAGCTTTTTTAAAAGCTAATTCTTTAGTTTTTGTTGTACAGTTTTGTGAGTTCTTTTTTGTGACTGATTTATTTGTTTCATAAGTTTTGTTTTGTGTAAGTGTGTGTCTGTTTGTGACTGTGTGTGTGTGAGACTGTCTGTGACTGTGTGTGAAGTCGGTCGTCGTTATCGCCTGTGACACGTCGGAGTGGAGAGGGACAGAGAGTTTTGTTGGGTTATGGACCAGGGACAGTCTGTGGCCCATGGTGGCCAGAGGGGAGTGCGGACACATGGGGGTCAGCATGGGTGGGTGTCGCTGGACCCCTCCCGATTATTTGTGCCACCACCACATCCAGCAAGTCCGCCGCCACCACCACCACCATCTGTACTAGCTGCAGGAGCTCCAACAGCACCACCTCCCACTCCACAGCAGCAGTTGGAGCCCCCCCAGGTGCGTGACAGTCCTGCTGGCAATACATCTGCCCCTGTTGTGCCTGGTCCCTCCTGCAGCTCAATAGTCTGGCATTTTTTCAACTGTGTCGGGGGGGCAGGAGCATTGTGGTGTGCAGGTGCTCCGTGGCCCCCGGGGGACACATCTGGGGATTGGGGACCAGAGGACATGCATGCTTAACCACCACAAGGTGGAGTGCAGGCTGCCACAGAATGTGCCAGGCCTCTACCTGATGGTCCTTCTGTGGCAGTGGCAGCGAATGCTGCTGCTGTGCGTCACCAGAGCAGGAGGAGGGACACAGCAGCAACTGCTGCTCCACCACTACCCCCACCACTGCCACCAGCACCACCCTCACCACCGCCACTACCTGGCTTTCCTCCTGCAGCAGTGGACCCCACCACAATGCCTGCAACGCAGCTAGAAATAGCACTGCTGTGGGCTGCGATGGAGGAAAGCAATCAGAGGATAGGTGCTGTCCAGCAGCAGATGGAGCATATCGAGCAAGAGCAGCTGCAAATAGTGTCGATGCTTCATAGACCCTGGAGCCGCCATTGGCAGTCGGAATTGTCAGCCACAATTCAAGGCAGTTGCAGTTAGCTGCAATTGCCCTGAGTTGCAGTCATAAGTGAGTGGAGTCCTACTTTTGTGAAGTCGACGACTCCACTGTAAACTTGCTTGCTCGCCTGACAGTCTCCTTCCTTTCCCCTGCACCTCCAGAGTAGAAAAAATATTTAAGAGGCATGTGAGCCTACCCCGAAGCCACCCTTCACTGGCAACAGCTTTTTTTTCCCCTCTCCGTCCTCCCCACTGCCCATGCCATGCGAACAGTGCAGAGCAGGGTTTTTGTTTTAAATTTGAGTGTGGTTTTGGATAGACAGCCTCAGCCACCAACCAGGCTGTGCCTCCACTCTGTTCTTCAGCGTCAGTCACCCAGTCCTCCAGTAGTGTGTGAGAGAGAGGGAGGTGCCAGGAGATGTGCGCACTGCCCTAAAATCCCTGATACCTCAGTCTCTATCCCTGGCTACTGCATTTTCAGGCAAGACAGGATTGCTAAACGGGGCAGGGGCTGCACCATCTATCTTAAGGATACCCTTATGGGTCACATTATCCCATCCCCCAGCCTGAGCAACTCCTCTCAGGTCCTCACAATCAAAATCCTCCTTGGTGCACATAACAAGGAACTCACTGTCATCTCGGTTTACCTACCCCCAAGAGACCAGGCTGCTGGCTTCCATAGCATCATGGAATATCTAAGGGTCTAGCAACATAATTCTGAAACCATAATCATTGGTGATTTTAACATTAACTGACTCTCCGCTGAATCCGCTACCTACAAGGATGCAGCCGCGGTGCATCACCTCACTCAACTGGTCAATGCCCCCACTAGGTGTAATTATAGGACAGGCTCCCTTACGCTTCTAGACTGGATTCTATCTAACCACCCTGAATGCATCTCCAATGTTTCTGTACTCCCGGATACAATAAGTGACCACTCGCCTGTCATCTGTTCCTGGTCAAACAAATACCACAAGCCCCCTCCCAAGCTTATCTATGCCAGGGTTATCAAACAAGGGCACCTCCAGCTGTTAAAATCCCATCTAACCAGGCTGAACTGGGCAGTGCTTGACTACCTCAATGACACCAACAAAGCTCTGGACCTATTTATCAAATGTTACAACGAAGCCTGTGACATCTATGCACCAGTGAAAAAGATGAAGGTCAAAGGACAGACCAACTCCTGGGTTACTACTGACCTTTTAACTCTGCTCAAGCACAGAGACCACCTCTGGCATTGTGCTCGTGCAACTCCGACGCAAGTAAACATACAATTATACAAAGCAGCCAGAAATGATTGCACTCGAAGAATACGGAATGCTAAATGCAGCTATTACAAAGAGGCTCTGACCAACTCTTGGGGCCAGGGAAACAAATTCTGGAACAACATGAAAGGACTCACAGGTAAGGATCCTAAAGCACCACCCACTATGCTCAACCTTCATGGCACTCCTACACTTGATCTAGGTATCATCACCAGCACTTTTAATAATGCATTTACAAACCTGGACAGTGTCCTTCCACCAAATTTTTTCAACGACCTCCCCCCCAGCTCCTCCCAAGTTCCCTCCAACTCGACATGCAACCCCAAAGTTTTTTTTAGGAGGTCCCACCACAAGTAGCTAGAAAATACATTCAAAGGCCATCGGCAAACAAGGGTACAGTGGTGACTCCCTTGACCTGAAGCTGCTGGCACAAGTCCTTGATGAAATCTTAGAACCACTTACAAAGATCTTTAATCTCTCGCTTAGTTTGGGCCATTTCCCCTCTCTCTGGAAGAAAGCCACTGTCACACCGGTTCACAAAAGCAGAGATAGGACACTGCACACCAATTACAGACCTATCTCACTCCTCCCCCCACTATCCAAAGCGCTGGAGCGAATAGTGTCGGACCAACTAGCTGAATTCCTGGATAAGCACAATGTACAGTGCCCAGAGCAGCATGGCTTCAGAAAAGGGCACAGCACCACCACTGCACTACTGGAATTTACAACCTTCATCCATACCACGCTTGACAAAGGGAATTGTGGAGGGGCAGTATTTATAGACCTTACCAAGGCATTCGACACAGTTAACCACCGCTACTGCTCAAGCAACTGTCCTCCATTGGGATCTCCAGCGATGCCCTTCCATGGTTCACCAGCTACCTTGATAATCGTATCCAACGTGTAAGGATTGCAGGGATCTCTTCGGATGAGAAACCGGTCCACTCCGGAGTCCCCAAGGGGTCTATTCTGGGCCCTCTACTCTTCTCCCTCTTCATCAACAATCTACCCAGTGCCTGCCACCAAAAAATATTACTATATGCAGACGATGCAGTCCTGTTTTCCAGCCACCATGACATTACAGTCCTTGAATCCCAGCTGCAGCTCGACTTCAGTCGCATCGAAGACTGGTTCAGTTCTCATAAACTTGTCCTGAACCACAGCAAGACTAAAGCCATGTCCTTCTGTAACCGATAGAGCAGGCACAACTCTCTGTCCCTCACCATCAAGAACCACGCTGGGAACCCACTCGAACATGTCAAGGAGTTCAAGTACCTTGGTATTACCCTGGATAGTACCCTCTCCTACACTCGGCATATTGACACTGTTGCCAAGACCGCCAATATACGGATTGGACTACTACACAAACACAAGCACTGTATGCCTGCGGATGCCCTTAAACTAGCCATCTACAGCTCTGTCACCTCTATTATTGACTACGGCCTTGCCATCTATGGCTCTGCCCCAACAAGTGCCCTCCGCAGGATCTCAGTTGCTCTCAACAAAGCCTGTAGACTACTGACAGGTGCAGCCCGACTAACTCACACCTGTGACCTCTATGCACAGGCCAGCTGGCTACCCCTCGCAGCAGAATATAATACCAGACCTGCTTACTTACCAAAAAGATTCTCCTTGGTCTCATGCCACCTGGTGTTAGCTCACTCCTTACTACCTACAGTGGCACTCAACAAACACGTGGTGCCCAATCTCTAACCTTTCTGGTTCCCAGACGGCTTACCTCCATGGGTCAGCGGTCCTTTATCTATAGAGCTGCTCAATGGTTCAATTCCCTCAATAAATAATCACTTTCCTCTACTACGCTTGGACCCTTCAAAAGGAATCTCAAACTTTACCTCACCTCTACCACTCAATGTGACTGCTTTGTTGAACAGAGATCTCTCTAAACACCTCCCAGCTCACTCAGGTCTCACAGCCCGCCCTTTCCCAATCTCATTCCCTCTGGCACTGGGCCTTCCTTGTGACTCCTTTCCTGCTTCACATCTCCACTGGTACAAGACATTTTCCACTACCATTGGACAGTGGCCCATTAGCCTGCCAACTTCCTCTCCCGGTCGCATGCCTGCAATACTAACTGCCTATGGTGCCCTCTTTCTCTTATTGTTACCGCAGCCAGCTGCCTACTCAAGCTGCTTCGTTTTATGAATATTATCTCAAAGTATGTTATAACTGAGTATCTTTATTTTTTCTTTTAGTTGTTTTGGTTGTTTATTGTGCATTCTTTTACTACCTCTTTATGTATGTTGACCCTCATCCTTTGACGTGGAACCTTTGTAAACGAGCAGTTTCTGCTCAAAGGTATTTGTAATCCGAGAATTTAATAAATAAATAAATAAATAAATTACATGAGCTGTTGGGCAAGTAGAAAATGAAGCGGCTGTGCCGGACCAGAGGAACTAATTTGCAACACCGCCGGACTGTGTTGTGTTCAGGTTTGCTGGGTAACAATCGGGGTAACTGTGTGACTGACTGTCCTGTCTTGATAGTCTTGGCCATCGTCCACCAAGAAGCAGGAGACACCCTGCGAGACAGTGATGGAGAACGGGTCAGGAAGGATGGAAAAGGGAGGAAGTTGGACTCGGTCCCAGAGACAGAGGAGGGAAGCCGAAGCCTAGAGAGAGAGGGAGAACATTCCGGGAGCGGCAGCAGCTTGGACTGGGAATGGGCCGGTGCCTGGGCACTGGAGAGTGGGGATAAAGACAGACCACGAGGTGCTGGTGGGGGTCCTACTCAAACCCATACTTGGATGGTGGGTTCTCCGGGGATTCCAGGGAAAAATAATAGAGGCAGAGGCAGGCCGCAGACCAGGTGTCGGCAAGGATGCCAGCCAGTGAACTGAAGGCAAAACCACAGCAAGAAAGAAAGAACAGTGTGTGGGACGGGAGACAGCAATAACCAGGCAGAAGGAAGTACATGGCCAGGCCGAGCCAATAGTAGGTAAGTGTCAATTTGATTACTTTGTGGCCTAGCTCACCTGATGTGAATTTGAGAAGTGGCTAGAAGGTTTCAGTCTAGTGGTGGTGGAACAGTAGCACATATTTTTAAAAGCCCCCCTCCCTTCCCTGTTGTCCTATGAGAAATGTGTGGATTGTTGAAATGTCAAGAGAGAAATATACTGGTTAGTGCCTTGGTAGGACAGATTAGAAACTGTGTAAATGTGAATTCAAAAAGCACTAAAGCTTGGGGCTGTGCATCCCTAAACATCCAATACCTTGTGCTGTAAAGTAGGACATCCCAACTATCACCCCCATTAACCCCTAGTTAGTTTCACTTTTTTCAGATTCAACCTCCTGGCTATCCTTTCTTGGTGGTGGTGTTGTTTTTATTGGTTACATACCTAGCTGATCCCCAAACAGACTCAGAAGACCATAGGGCCTACTCTGCTGACTTCTTAGTATGTTAACATCATCCATACAGTACCACCTTACATTCCCACCCTTATCCCACCCAGCTAAACAAAGCTTTAGATCATGTCTGGTCCCCCCCCAAAAAAAACCTTAATAAAATACATAGTTTGAAAGGTTAAAATAGACATTACTGGGTTGCATAGATCATCCTATATAGAAATAGACGTTGTATAGCGTCATGCCTGTGCGCTGTTTCCCTGGACGGATAAAAGGATGAAAGGACACTGTTAAAGAAAAATGTATTTTTGTTGGGGCAGAGTAAAGTAAAATCAATGCTTTTATATTACCCCTTAGGTTTGTGAAGCCTCCACCCAAAGGAATCTTAGATGTGCTCCGGGCTCACTGTACAAAAACTTACAGAAGTTCATGTCTCCAGTTGACTACGGGGGGGTGAGGGCTGAGCGCGTGTCTTTCTCTGCCAAGCTCTGTTCATTGCCCTTTGGATGGTGGTGAGAGTGTGGCGAGGAGCATGATGGTGTCAGCTGTTGTGTGTGCAGAGCCATGTCTTCTTGACTGAACATTTGCAGTTGTGATGTCCTCTGGTTTGGTGGGGAAGGGGTTGTGAAGAAAGAGGAAGATATAAGGCTGTGGTACAAAACAATGTGGGGATCACTGTGTGTGATGGCACTGCAGACTTTTTTTTTTTTTTTCAGATGTGGCTGGAGGGAATAGGGAAACATGATATATGTGCAACAATCGGAGTACTTCATGTCTTGAATAGTTTCCTGTATAAATGATCAAAATTGTGGGCTACAGCAGCCATTTGTGGGGTACTGCAATTTTGAATTACCTTGCCCTGCTGGCTAGTACAAAAAAAAGATTAAGGTTGACCCCTGTGAGTGGTTGTGTTGTATGTACAGAATCGGATGTAAACCAAAGTGCAATTCATTGAGCAATGAGGCATGACTAGTGATTAACTGTCTGTTAATTACCCCCTAGTGGTGTAATGTGGCACGAGATATGAAGTAAAAAAAGTGACAAACTACTATATAAGATTCAACTATGGTGAAAGATGAAAAAATTGGTTGAATTTTCTTTAGTTAGTTGAAGTCACAAATTTCAAACTAGTTGGAAAAATCAGTCATAATGTGTGGTAAGTCAGTCAGAATTGTTTTTTCAACTGACTCCGGGGTCTATTGCTTCATCTGCTGCTGGAACATCATAGCATTGAGCATTAGGTTTTGTTTTCTGCACACCCCCCCCCCACTGCTGTACTGTTTTGTGTTTTGTTTGTTTAATACTAGACAGAGGGAAGGCCACAGTACTAGTTTAAAGGAAGCAGTCAGCAAAAAGAGTGCCTGCATCCTGCCCGGCAAGGCTTACCCTCCTGTTAAGTCTTTTAACTATGTTGCAGCATTTTTCTCATGCCGCAACATACTTTATTGTACTAAAAAAAGTCAGCGACCCGGAAGTGTGGCAGATGCTGTGGGGGCTCCATTATGTGTAAAGGTGCAATGGTGATGCATATGGCTTCAATACAAAGCATTTGAAGCGCATGGTGCATCTCCGCGCCTGCCTTTGCATAATGGGCCCATAGCATCCATCATCCTTCTAGTCACTGACTTTCTTTATTAAAATAAAGTATGTTGCAGCACAGAAAAATGCTGCAACATACCAAAAGGCTTAACTGGAGGTAGCCTTGCACTGGGCAGGACGCAGGAGCTCCTGTTGCTGACTGCTTCCCTTTAAATATATACATGCACATACTGTCATATATGCTCCTTATATGGGTGAATTACTTCCAGGATAATCTTTCTTGCTCCATATGTCCTTACATTCCATAGTGTAATACGTTTCTGGCAAACAAGCTCGTAATTTCGGTAAACCAGGTCCTGGAGGACTTCCTGTTCTGAAGAGCCGCCCAAGTTCCGCCACCGCACTCAGCAATGTTATGACGTGATGCCAGGGAGAGCACGGGCGTGTGCTTTATTACAGTGAATGTCCGGCAGCTTTCCAAATGTTTCTTTATGTTATAATGGTCAGTTTGTGGTGAAACATGGGCACGTTTCCACTAACAAGGCTCTTGTTAGTTGAAACATGCTCACTTTTCACCTCAACGTTGCTGAGTGCGGAGACAGAACTTGGGCTTCTTCAGAATGGGAAGTCCTCCGGAACCCGGTTTACCAAAATTATGAATGTTTTTGCCAGAAAAGTATTGCACTATTTAAGGACATGTGGAGCAACAAAGATTCCCCTGGAGGTTAGACACCAATATATTGGGTGCAATACCATCCATAACTATGTAACTTGGTTAATCTCTTTAAAGCAGCAGTGCAACAATCTGTTGAAAATTTTGACCTATACTTTTTTATGCTATTTTACATTGCCACTTTAGTAAGTAAGTAAAGTAAGTAAGTAGAATTTTATTTTTAAGCGCTTTACTTACATCCTGACTTGTATGATACTATTCTTTCCAGTATTTGAGTCTGCTTTAGTACTTTTTTTCATGTCTAAGACAATAAAAGGAGCACTCCTTTTAATATGGTGCAGACCAGGTCTTCGTCAGTAGTTTGCACTGTTTTTCTCCATCAGTTGTTGTATATTACTTCTGTTGTCAAATTAACAATTATGCAGCATGACATCACAGAACAATAGTTGTTCAAAAACAGCTGCAAATAGTGATAAGAACCTGGTCAGAACAATATTAAATGGCGTGCTCTTTTTTTTTATTTTCAGACATGAGAAAAAGTAGTAAAGCAGACATAAATTGTGAAAAGAAGGGTATCATACAAGTCGCGAGGTAACTAGTGGCCGGCAACGGTGGCAATGTAAAATAGCATAAAAAAGTATAGGTCAAAATTGTCAGCACATTGTTGCACTGCTGCTTTAATTTATAATTTAAGTATGACATTATGTGCTCACAATCACAACACACAAAATGCATCTGTCTTCTGTCCAGAAAATTGACAAGTGTTAAGGAAGTGAAATGGGATCGTCACACCACATGCAAAGTCCCCCAGAATTTATTGCGTAGCCACTCATGCGCGCAGTGGTCACACAGACTCCCCAAATTTTTTTTCTGCATGCCCAAAATGCATCCACCTTGTGTCCAGAAAATTGACAAGTGGTAACAAAGTGAAATGGGATTGTTTCAGCACATACAAAATCCCCCAGAATTAATGGTGCACTCAGTCTTGCATGCAGTGGTGGCACAGAGTCCCCAGATTTTTTTCTGCATGTCAAAAATGCATCCTCCTTGTGTCCAGAAAATCGACAAGTGCTAAGGAAGTGAAATGGGATCATCACGCCATATGCAAAGTCCCCCAGAATTTATTGCGCAGTCACTCATGCACGCAGTGCCCCAGAATAAAATGATGACCGTGAGTGAACTGTAGCTTATCCAATGTGTGCTGCGATTTGAGCAAATGCAATGTGATCATCTGATTTAAACATTTTACACGGGGTGTGTTGATAACAAATGGTTGTGCTCTATGATGAATGGCATTGGCAGGGCTTGGAGTGTGGACATTTGATGAAGACGGTTGCACAGGTGAGGATGACAAACCCAGAACTGCTGTTATTTTGCCAGATTTGCCAACCGGGGTTGATGTACCACTTGCACTAGACATACTGCATTCACCACCACCACAGCCACCACCACAAAAACTGCTACTCTCACCAGCACTGAACAACATTTCAAAGTCATTATGGTCCTCCACCTCATCATGCCTGTAGTAATCCTCTGCTCTTATTACCGCACTACTGCACACATTTAATTTCCTACTGGGGTTAACAGTCATGGAAGGGGATAACATGCTGACTATGGTTGCTGGTGATGCACCTGAACGCCCCACTGTGGTATTAGCTGCCAGCTTGTGCTGGGTCCACAGTGCCAAGTGCCTATTTTTAAGATGCATAATTTCTTTTTTTTTTTCTTACTCTCTTTATGCTCTTTACGAGAAGTCCATTGGAAGCAATGAAGTCTTTTGTGCTTAATTTAAAATAATCAGAAGATTAAGAATAAAAAATCTGAATTAAAATGCCCTAGAAAATGCTCTTTCTCCTTAATTTTAATTAATGATTGCATTAACAAGAAAATGACGTTGAATTAAAATTATGAGAAAACAGTGCAAGTATACATGCAAAGAATACCGATATACATCAATAACAAATTTGCCAATGCATCAACGGGCAGAAAGTATGCGCCAGAGGCACATACTCTGCCCATGCAGCTCTGCAGCTAAGGTGTGCACAGGCTGGTATTCACCAATGTCCACCACCTGTCCGTGGACCCACTCCACTGCAGATATATGCAGGACAGATGGGGGTGGAGTAGCAGAT
Organism: Neoceratodus forsteri; assembly: GCA_016271365.2. Lineage (NCBI taxonomy): Eukaryota > Metazoa > Chordata > Ceratodontiformes > Ceratodontidae > Neoceratodus > Neoceratodus forsteri. Next base: position 1,392,569,309 of record CM028129.1, on the reverse strand, counting down.
CCAGGCAGACAGCTAATTGGATGCTTGTCCTGGGTCCCAGACTGGATCCCCTGCTCATGCCGGCATGGGATCTGGTAACTGCATCCCACACAGGCACCCCCAGAGAAGATAGTTCCCATTGGCACTCCATGCCTGAAACCTACCACTGTGGCACCACCCATGCCCGGTGCACAGCTACCCCCCATACATGGCAAAGCACCTGCCCTGGTTCCTGATGCTTGCCCATTGCCCCAGCACATAGCACAGCCCCATCCTCAGCAATGCAGCCCCCCTAAACACACATAGAGGCACCAGCCCCATGAATGCAGAAATCTCCCAACACACATAGGGGCACCAACCCCATGAATGTAGGCACCCCCAACACATGTAAGGGCACTGGACCTGTGAATGCAGAGATGCCCCAACACATAAAGAGGCACTGACCCCATGAATGCAGTAACCCCTCCCCACATCCACATACAGGTTCCCCCAGACCACACTATCCATATCCCCAGCCCCAGTACCCCACTCCCTCATTGGTGTTCAGAGGCCTCATCCCACCCCACCCCCTGCAGCACCGACAACCCTCTGACCCCTGTACCTGCCCATCGGTGCTGCAGCAAGGGACCACCAGTGGTACAGCCCTCCTCACACCTATTTGGCTACCAGCCATCCAGGTGATGCTGGGAGTGTACTGCCTATATATAGGGGTGTGCACCCAACATCACTTGGATGGCCGAGGAGGTGTGAGGAGGGCTTTGCCACTGGCCATCCCATGCTGTGGCACAGACAGGCAGGTACGTGGTTTGGGAGGGTTGTCAGTGCCATGGGTGGGTGAGGGGAGACCACTGAACTTCAATGGGGGGGCAGGGGTGCCAGGATCAGGGGATGTATGGGGTGCTCTGCTCTGCTCTGTACAGCACCAGACAAATCACATTGGGGCTCTTGGGGAGGGGGAGGTTCAGGTACCTTGGAAAGGGGGCACTGATGTGACTTTGGGGGAGAGGGGTGGGTGCCTACATACAGTAGGGAATAGGACAGTGATGTGTGGCAGGAAGGGGTTGCAGCACATGGATGTGGATGGTGTGCCAATGTGTGTGTGTGTGGGGGGGTCCTGCCAATCTGGAATGGGGTGGGGAGATTGGCATGTGGGGGGCCTTTACTATATGGCCAGGACTGGGCCAGTGCCCTGTGTACCACAGGCTAGGTGCACTGATTCATTACTGTAGGTTCCCCCTACCATAACTGGCACCCTGCTATGCCCCCGGTGCACAGCACTACATGCCTTAGTGAATGGTGCATAGTGTTAGCCCACTCCCAGCACATCGCTGTCCATGCAGCCAGGGGATTGGTTGTATATGGGATGCATGCCACTTTCATGCATTCCATGCAGGGGGCACAATGGGTTCGGAGAGCCTGTGTGCTACTGATCCACGGTACGTAGTCACTCTGCACATTCTGGCATAGCGCCCAAAGTGTTTATTTAAAATGTTGGAAAATTGTATAGGAATTATTTATATAAATATTAAAATTGATAAAAAGTACACATGCGTGCAGTATTGGAGGCCACACCTTCACAAGGACATTAACCAAATTGAGGCAGTCCAGAGAAGGGCAACCAAAATGGTGCAGGGACTGCATCAGAAGACATATGAGGACAGATTAGCAGAGCTCAATATGTATGCCCTTGAGCAAAGGAGGGAGAGAGGTGATATGATCGAGCATTCAAACACCTTAAGGGCATAAACAAGGTGAAAGAGTCTAACATGTTTAAATATAAGAAAAATAGCAGGACAAGAGGACACAGCATGAGATTAGAGGGAGGCCGATTAAGGGGAATATGAGAAATTCTTTTTCACAGAAAGGGTGGTGGATGCATGGAATGGCTTACCACAAGAAGTGGTGGCTATGAATACAGTGCAGGGCTTCAAACAGGCATGGGATAGGCATAAGGGAGGAATACAAATGACTATGAATAGATAGGTCACTGACAGAGCAAAGGCCAATGGCACATTTATAAGGTAGAAAAAGAAATGGGCAGACTGGATGGGCCTTGCGGTCCTTATCTGCCGTCAACTTCTATGTTTCTATATGTTGTGAACAGTTAAATCGAGAATGTTCAATGTGCCCAAGTTACCACAAAACATTTCAAATAATTATTATATGCATCACATACAGTATATACATTATCAAATATGTTATTGTAATACACTGACACACATTACCAAAAGTTAAAAAGAAAACCTTGTGTATCAAACATAATACAATAGTTAATTCTGTTTAACTGGTTATCTGAAATTTGAATTGATCATTCTAGTCATTGCAGTACTTGAGAATGAAAAGCTGACAAGAAGAATTCATGCACAACGATCAGGTTCATGACTGTGTAAATGTCAGTGTCATGACATTTTTCAAGGAAGCAGCATAGCGCAGTGTTTTAAGGGTCTGAGCTACAAACCTGGAGATCCGGGTTTGAATCCCACAGCCCCTACTTGCATAGTGTGTGACTATGAGCAAATCACTTAACTTCCTTGTGCTCCCATGTTGCACCTGTAAACAAACTTTCAGCTTAGTGTGTCTCTCCCGGTTAAAAAAATAATAGAGAGTAATGTAGGCTAATGAAATGCAAACAGCCAATCAGAATGTAGCATTTCCAATACCATTTTTTTTTTTTTTACTTTTTTTCATATAGTTTTTGTCCCCTGCTAGTCTCTGGTTGCCGTCTCTCTCAAGGATCCCAAGGTACTTACTGACTCACCTTGCGATGCCAGCTCTTGCATGCTCCTCTATGAAGCAATGGTTTGCCCCCCACCCACACTGCGGAGTTGAGGGCAGGGAATGTATCCCTGAATGTTCACAGGTTTTCCAGATGGGCAGCATGATGAATGCTGTGAGGGCCTGGATTACCAGAATCCTGCCACCTGTGGCTTCCAGGGCTGTTCTTTTAACTCATTTCCACCCCACTTGATGATGGCATGCAAAGGAACAGGTGCACTCATTCAAGATGGCATGTGGTGTGCAAACCAGCCATCATCCAGACCCTAACCTGCTTATCTCCATTGCTCTGCCACCCATGGTAACCTAGGTGGCAGCAGTGCAGTGGGGGGGGGGGCAGTGACTCACCCTCCCCGGAGGAGGAGCGCATCCTCTAGAATGCTCAATCCTCCTCCCCCAGCTGATCCCTGATGCTCGGGGCTTGCTTATGAACTCAGGTCACTGACATTATGAATGGTAGCACTACCGCTGCACCACTGGGACAGCTCCAAGACCATTTTTATCATTTCTTTATTGTAGTATGTTCTTCTATCTGACATCTCTGTTTTCTCACCACAAAGAAGTTCTTAGGTCAATTGTATCTATAGTATAGAGGGCTGAGTCACCGCAGGACTTACCTCTTTCCACGCCAGTGACCAGGGGTCAGGAGCAAGCTTGGGTTGCTGGAGGTTGGTCAGGGAGGGAGAGGATAGAGCATCCAATGACAGCTTTCCTCTCCTGGGTGGGGTGGGTTGTAACGACCTGCCACCAGCTGCTCCCAGCAGAGACTGGGGGTGCAACAGCCAGAGTCATATTGGATCTGTGGTGAGGCTGCAGGGGATGTCCATGGGTTAGGGCTGGATCATGCCATTCCACGCTAGACATCATTGCATGTCCTCACCTCTGGAGGAGAGGGGCTACATTCATGTTCATGCAAGGAGAAAAAAACATGGTTCCTAAGGAGACAATGCACCAGCCCCAGACCCACTATCTGACCTGGCCTTCCCTGATCCCAATATATTCTGGCCTGCGCCATGCCCACAAAGACTGGACTCAAGAAGTGCCCAAGGTAAGACGAGGATGGCCTTGCCCTCGGGGCACAGGCCGGGGTAGGGATTGTGGTGGGATGAGGTGTCAGGATGAGGTTCCAGGGGAACCTAGGGTTTGGAGGATCTCAGGCCGAGTGGGACAACCAGATGACATCTGAGGGATGCCTCAGGACTGGTGACTGGAAAGAAATAGAAAAAAATGAAGTTCTTAGTGGCTATAGAGAGTAAAAAAGGGTAGCTAGCATTATCAACTTGACTCTGCAACATGGAAGGTAAGCATTCACACTTTTAGGGAACTGCAAAAGTGAAAGGTACACATACTGTAGTACATCTCCGCGTACTCTTTGCATGTGCAGTGGAAGCATTGTGCTGCTGCCTCAGTGTAGAAAGCACAATCAGAGGATAAAAGGCTGGATCTGCACAGGATCATGCTTGCTGACCTCAGACTCTGCTCTGCTGAATTTGGTCTTCAAAGAGGGCCTGCAACAAACTGACATCCCTGTGGAGGGTGTCAGAGATGGAGGTAAGACCCAGAGAAGGTGGGAATGGTACTAGGGCAGTGGCTGAACGGGATCTGGAGATATATAAGAAAAACGTGTGTATATATATATATATCTATATATATACAGTATATATATAAAAGAACATGTGGGGCACAGCACTACTACCATAGTGTCCACCCACCCACATGACCCTCAAAACTGTAGCTTCATATTTATAGTTACAATAATAAACTCTGGAATCTACTTCAGCATTACTGTAGTTCTCTAGCATTTTAGTACTACTTATTTTGATCAAAAGACTGCATTTCTCTATTTTTGTGTCATCCTTAATTGACATGTTTATTACAATGTTTACAATTACATAGTGTGGTCCCCATTGGTATACTTACACCGAGTCTCACTATCCCAACACTGACCTGCCTGTGCAGTACTGCCTGACAGGAGCAGTGTCCGGATAGTGAGAATCCCGGCAATAGTAAACCTGACAAACATTTACAAGGGTAAGGCAGCGGATGTGATGGGTTGTTATCTGATACCTGCAGATGTTCTACAAATCCTGGTTGGATCCAGAGGCTGGCTGAGCTGCCCCAGTGGTGTCAAAAGCTAAACCACTGATAGCTTAACCAGCATGCCCTGGGAAGCTCGGGTTCTGGTCCACGCTGCGTATGTTTGTTTTTATACCCCCATAACTAATTTTTTTTTACCTCTGAGGTCCGCTTCCTCAGAGTTTGTTATTTAGTTATAGGGTGTGTGGGGCAGAGCCCCCACATGGAGGCTCAGGGGTGAAGCCCCCAACTGCATTGCATTTTTCAGTCAGATGCCTGACATTGTATTGTTGGGCATCTGAGTGATTCGGGAGTGTGTGTTTCGGGCCACTAAACTCAGGACCATGAGACTCAGGATCTCAAGTTTAGGGATGACATAGTATATCCTTTCAGTTACTGTGTGCTATGTGTCATACATTTACAAACACAGCAGAAAGAAACCAACACAGTAACCCTCAAACTATAGAATGTACAAAGTTATTTTATCATTAATGAACTCATTTTGAACTGAATATATGTTGTTTTCTTATGTCAGTAGAGTCATCACACAGCACATTCATAGGTCCTGATTAGGGGCCACTAAATGGGGCTATGTATGAATGGGGCGGGAGGTACATGCCAAAGGTGTGTACCCAACCCCCATAGCTCTGCAGCCCTGGACAGGTGCAGGGTGTACAGTATTCACTACCGCATGCAGCTGCAGGGCACCTGTCCTCAGCTCTGCCCTCCCCTGTGTGCAGGACTTCGCAGGGCAGCCGGAGGTGGAGCAGCGGACCCAGGTATGAATCCAATTGGATGCCTGTCCTGGGCCCCATAGTGAATCACATGCATGTGAAGGCACTGGTCCGGGTGTGCGAATAGTCAACCAGGTACCTGGACAATGGGGCCATACCCCGTTGGCCAGAGGAACCCTCGCCTGATCCCTTGGAGCACCTCGGCCACCTGCCGCACTGCCGAACTACCCACCAACACACATCTGCCCTGTCCCCCTTGTAGCAAAGTATACCCCCAATACATGAATGCCCCATCTCTGTAGTTTCAATGAACCCCCAAACACATTACTGCACCATCCCTGTAGTTTCAGTGAATCCCCAACATGACTTCTTTATCCCCATAATTTCAATGAACCACTAACACCTGACCGTCCCATCCCCTTAGTGTCAATGCGTCCCCCCAACACATGTCTGCCCCATCCCCAATGTAGAAATGCACTCCCACAACACATGTCTGCCCCATCCCGGTGAAGAACATGACCCCCCCCCGCATGCACTGAGGTGCCTCAGTCCACACAACCCTGACCCCTGAACCCAGTGCCCAGCAGCATCACTTGTGGTCAGTGGACCCCTTCCCCATGGCACTGACAACCCCTGTCTCCCAAGCCCATACCTGAAAGATGGTGCCACAGGCATAAACAGCCATCAGCACAGTCCTCCGCACACCTCCTCGACCACCAGCCACCCAACTGATGCTGGGAGTGTGCTGTACAGATAAGCTTTTGTCTTTGAATGTCTGCAAGCTAAACTGGAACATAAACTGACTGAGGATTGATGATCAGATGGTGGAAGGACTATCTAAATAAAAAACAGGTATAAATAATAAAAAGATAAACAGCTACTATCAATATTTCTTATTCACATTGCTAAAAATGCAATAAGGTTCTCCCAGGGGTTGCATTATCTGTGTGTTAATCACACCCTAGGGCTATGTGGCACTTAACTTTGTCTTGTGCCACTTTACACACCAAGGGTATGATTTACAGGTGATTCCCTATTGCTTAAATACTGTCCATCAGGCCTGCCACAGTAGCTTCTTGTTCAGATGTGACTATATTTGATCTCCCTAGGCTCTAGTCAACTTCTGAAAATTGAGCGAAAAAAACAGGACTTCACTGAAAATTAGATCCTTCATCATCTTTTTCTGCCAAACCACCCGTCAACACACATCTAAAGGGGTGTATTTTCTACCTTTGCAAACCTAGTCTTAACTGGCCACAAAGACCTGGTGGCAAGATGGCGTTTCTGCAGCCATCTACCCCGAACCCCTGAAACAACATCCTGGCAAAATAAAAGATACCCTGGTGTCTAGTGGAACCTCCCCACACTCTGAGCCCTCATCCTTGGTAATGTATATGATGCTCTGGTGTCCACTGGCACCCCTTCCCTGCCCGCTTGTCCCAGGAAATGCAGTGTAGAACCTAGTGTCTAGCACCACCCATTCCCACAATCACCTGTATGATGAGCATCACCCTAGCCCTGTTATCTGGTGGCTCCTCCCTCCTCCAGATCACATGTCAAGGTGAACATCAACATAACCCTGGGTGAAGTAGCACCCCAAATCCTCCAATCTCCTGTCCTGGTACTGTGATTGTCTGCCCTTGTGTCTAGTGGCACCCTAACCCAGCAATCTACCATCCCAGTTCTGTAACTGTCTGCCATGGTGTCCATTGAGACCCCAAACTGTCTGATTTCCCCATCCCATAGATGACACCCATCACTGATAGTTAGCAGCACACCCACTCCCCAAACAACCATCCCATTGCTGTGAAGATAGACACTGTTGACAAGTGGCCCCCTCCCCCAACACACACATGATATGAGTGTTTACTGCAATTCGTATGGCAATTGGAGGTAAAAGTAAGAGGATGGCTATGCAGGTTACCATAGAGGGATTCACTGCACATTCCCATCCTGCCAGATGAAGGGAAGGGGTTTGGGTGGGTGCTGCACTGGGTGTGGGCAAGACAGTTGGTGGACCCAGGATGGCTACTGTGTATCAGGGCATCTGTGGCCCAGCATTTGGGAGTGAGACAGAGGTACCACTGGATGCCAAGGATAATATAGGGGACATGGGCAGGAAGCTCAGGTGGGTGGGTTGTGCCAGCAGGCACCAGGGCTGTGGGGCTACTTGAACAGGTGAGCAGGGGCAGGGGCTGCCATGAGATGCCAGAGACCATATAGCAATCTATGAAACAGGTGTTTGGGAGAGTGCCTGTAATCATTGGGGTACATCCCACCATCATTGGTAAGGGTGTGCAGGGGGTGGCTACCTGTCAACAGTGAATATCTTTTCAGCAACAGGATGGTTGTTTGGGAATATTCTGATAGCCACCAGTGATGGGTATTGTCTATAGGACAGGTACTCAGAGTGTGAGGTGAGTGCCACTAGACATCAGGGAATCCCACACACTACCCTGGGTAGGGATCAGAGGGTGGGGAGTGCCATAGGCCACCAGAGGTGACAGGATGTCAGGCCAGTGCACAAACATGCTGCCACTTCCAGTGCAGATGGGCCCATAATGGGCATGTAATGGCCCCTTAGTGCCATGCATGCCCGATGGGCTAATTTGCATGGTGCTGCTGAATACTGTGCTACAGATCCTGGTACTCTCTGGTCTGAGGGTACAAGTCCCTATGCACTGGCTGCAGCCCAGATCATGTCAGAGCAGTACAACTTGACTTAGCACTGTGCCAACATGGGCTGATATTCAGTCGGAGAGTGGTCATGTATTGTCAGACTGAATATAGAAACCTCTGGGTTGGGCTCAAGCACAGTGGAAACCTTTGCCACTCTGCTCTTGCACTTTTTTTCAATTTCTTGCCCAAAGAATTTCTGTTTTTGCAGTCTTTTTTGATACCTTTGAGTATGCAAAAAAAAAAAACTGAGATCATGTCCCTGCCTGTTTTTTTTATGTAAAACAATATTTCACTAACTTTGCTCTATTCCCTGATGTCCAGTATTCCTCCCTACACCCTTTAATTAAATATTTCCTTGTACCAAAAATAATATTGAGCCATGCAGTTTGTGAATGGCACAGCACTCCTCTCTTCATCTCAGTCAGCTGCCTTGTCACATTTTTCACAGTGTCATTTTGTTTTGTAAAACATATTACTCTTTTTGTTCTATTTCCTGGTATCCAGTGGCTCCCCTACACCCTTTAGTTGTATATTTCATTGTCCAAAAAATAATATCGAGTCACACAGTTCAGTCCCTGGGCACAGCCCTCCTCTTTCCTCCTCGGCCTACCACTGACTAACAAATGCAAACCGCAAAGCATATCTTTGCAGTTTGCATTTGTTAGTCTGTGGCCAGCCGAGGAGAAGAGAGGAAGGCTGTGCCAGTCGTTGTGGGTTGATGTGTATGTCAAGGCCTGATGGGGGCCACACTGCATCACGAGAAGTGGGTTGGCATGAAAAATGTGGAAAGGAGCAGTTGGCAGGATGAAGACCTGGTCGCTGTAGGCCATGCACAACCGACTGGCCCCCTACTGCTTCTAGCCACCTCACACGCTTTTTCCCACATTATAGTTAATAGTTATTACTAACATAATGGAAACGCTTTGTAAATGTTCAAATTGCTTTTGCTATTCTGGTTTCACTAACAGAGCTTTAGAGTTAATTTCCCTCATGTACATTTCTTTGGATTATTTCAATTTAAACACATTTTTTTTTTCAGTTTTGTAATCCTTCACCATCCCACAGTTAATGTTACTGTCATCTTGGCTTCATACATATAACTTATTTATGGTAAATCTACTCCAGGTATGCACTGCCACCAATACCAGCATTTGGCACACACAAACCATGCAGCCGCCATGGTGGAATGCTCTGTTTTCCACCCGTTCCTAGCACTAGGAGGAGGCTTTTGAGTCCAAGCCCCAGCCTCAGGTATCTCTGCCAACATAGTCATGATGACAGACTCCTGAGTTCTCCAGTCACATACAGAAATACAAGTGTGCAGCATGCATACAGAAAGTATGCCACATGCAAAATTGTTCAGTGTCTGCAGGTGGTTCACATACACCAAGTGAACCTAAGCGAACCTGATTAAGCTTATCAGGTTCGCATGTAGCATGCTTGACATGCATACAGCAGCTAAGTTAGAAAAATTCACAACAAACAATTACTTCTTGATAACAAAAGAGGCACTTAATTATTTCTATCTGTTTTGCAACAGCCCCAGTAAAACTCTCCATGCCTTGCAGCTCATTGTTGGTGTTGGTGGAGAATCCTTATCTTTCCTCCATCACAGCCCACTAAATTCCTTTTGCACCCAAGCCCAGCCTGCTGGGTTCCTCACCCACACACATGCCCAGCCCACTGAGTCCCTCTCAGGCACCCATGCCAGCACAGTGTGTCCTCTCCTGCAGGCATGCACAGCCCAGTGGGCCCCCTTTTGCACCCAAGTCCAGCCTGGTGGATCCTTCTAGTACTCATGACCAGTCCAATGGGTCCCCCCTTAGCCGAGTCTAGCCAGTAGCTCTCCCTTACATTGGTGTTGCAGAATAGCTGGAATACACCCCCCACCCATGATCCAGCAGTAAAGCCAACCTTTAAGGAGCTGTACTGACGTTGTTGTACTTTTGTTACAAAAAACTAGAGCACGCTTTGGTCAGTAACAGGATATAGTAGCAGCAACTAGCCACCCTGCCCAGCCAGTTGCTGCAGCACAGAGTCAGGCCCTCAAGTAAAAGTCAACACAACCACAACAGCAACAACAACAACCAAGAGAAAAGCTGCCTGCAGAACCAGAGATTCAGGGTCCTGACTTCTTGTTCCTTTTTGCTGAGGTAAGTGGCTGTATTTGTTTGAAAATGTCTCTGTACTGTGGGGTGTGGAGGGACTCAAAGGAGAGAGCACATGGACCTCTATCTCCTGGCCCTGTCACTGTGGGTGAGCAATACATTGGGACCAATTTGGGAGGTTTATAGCTGCTGGAAAGGGGTGGGATGGCCCTACTACTCCTGGCTCATGGTGGGATGGCCCTGCTTCTCCTGGATCAGGAGGGTGGCCCTGCTTCTTCTGGCTCAAGGGGGGTGGTCCTGCTTCTGCTGGCTCAAAGGAGATGGCCCTGCTTCTTCTGGCTTTGGGGGCAGGTATGGCCCTACTTCTTCTGGCTTGGAGGGTGCCCCCACTTCTCCTGGCTTGGGGGACTGACCCTATTTCTCCTGGCTTGGATATTTTAGTCTCACTTATACTATGCATATTTTCATCTTGTCACATGCACCCAAGGTGTAGGCCATCTTAAAGTGATCAAGTTCTTATTTTGTGCATTTCTGTGAATAAAAGCTTTCTTAAGCAAGATTTTTGTTAAAAGATGATTTTTCCTACACGGATATCTTTGTTAGCCATGGCACTGGGAACCTCTGTGGTTCTTTCTTTTTAATTAGCCATGTGAACTTTTACTTCCATCTGGACGGCAAAAGGGACCTTGGTTTAACATCTCATCTGAAGGATGGCACCTCAGAAACCGTTGAATCTACATCCACCAATCTACCTCCCCCGCATGACCATCCTTCATTAACCAGGACCACTATCAGCCTCACGACCAACCTCCCCAGCTGAGCAATGTCCTTGGAAATTCCCCTGTCCTGTCTGGGGTATGTGTAAGTCACAGGGTGAAGAAGAAACAGCAAGAATTCAGATTGTCTGTGTCCCTCATTCCAGTGGCAAAAAGTTGAGAAGTATGGTCCACCACTACCATGGGCCATGGTCGCAAATGGCAATTACATAAATACATACTACTCAGCTCATTGTGCAAAAAAATTGACTGTGCTGCATGTATTTCTGTCGTCACAGTAATCAGTGTTGTTTAAAGGCCCACATTAAACAGCATCCAACTGAAGAAATGGGTTGGAGAGCTTTACTGGTTGTCTTTGGTAGAGTGACAGAGCAGGGGTATGAGAAACACCTGGACAGCAAAGACTGCCTTTTACGTTCGCTTGCGTGCATGCACAAGGAACGTTTTGTAAGAGTACGACTTTTTGGAAGTGTATGACCCTCCTGTGCAATCCAGTGCTCCATGTAGCAGGCACAACTTTATGGTGATAATGGATGCACGAGCTGTCTATGATAACAGTTCAGCTGCCTGGTCTTCAGTTCTGAGAAAATGTCAGCTGCAATCAGCGGTGGTAACGAGTACGTGTTTAGCATATTTACGTCACCCTTTACCTCTGCTGGAAATCCCTCCTGTTTCCTCCCTCTGCTGCTGTCCTCCCTGCTCCCTCATTACTGCCCTCCTCTACGTTGTGTGCCCAGGGTGGGTGCCCAATCCCTGTCGGCTCCAGCCCCCCCAACAAACACCCAGGTGGCATGCTGGGAGCCCACTCCAGCGGGCTCATGCCTCCCCAGGTCACTGTATGGCCGACAGGGTGCCCAATCCCCATCATCTCCAGCCCCCCCAAAGTAATACCCAGGTGTGCCAGCATGCTGCGAGTCCACCCCAGTGTACCCAAAGTGTCCCACATTGCTGTTTTCTTTTTTTTTAACCTGTGAAAACAGAAAAAGGTCCCTCATGATCTCTCATGCCCCCTCCTCCAAACCATGCCAATCTTCTGGGCAACCGACCTCCCCACACCCTTCCTCAACCCATACTTACCTCTGGAGCCCAGCGTGAAGATCTTCGGTAGACCGGTAACACGTCTGCATTCTTCAAAGTCGACCACTAACTGAAGAAATGCCAGTAAGCTGTGTAATGGCATAAATGGGTTTTTTCAACTTTGGTGCATATCTCAGCCATATTTTGTGAATTTTGACTCCAAATTTTCAACATGGGGTTCTTGGGACCCCACCTCGTGAATTTAATCTCTGTAATGTCGTTATTCAGTCCTGAAAGGTGATTTTGCAGTCACTTGTGTGTAATCACCTTTTGGGACTGATTATCAAAACGACAGCATCACTGTTCATGAGGTGGGGTTCCAAAAAGTCTATGTTGCAAATTTGGTGAAAAAATTCAAAAAAATGGCTGCGTTACAAGCGCGTGTTGCACAGTTTCCATGCACACTCATATCTTCGAGAATTTGAAATATTTTCACTCCAGATTTTCAGCATTGGAATTTTTCCACACCTTCTTATGAACTGTGCAGCTGTCATTTTCCACATCCTACCCAAAATGTGTTTTCGTGCATCTGGCACACAATGGCACAGATGATGTGGGAAATCAATGTGTGGGACAAATTATGAAAACCACAGTGACACTGTTCATGAGCGGAGCTCACAAAATGCCTGTGTTAAAACTTTGGTGAAAAAATTCCACAACATGACAGTGTTATGAGCATGCATTGCGTAGTTTCCATGCACACTCATAACTACAAGAATTTGTAATATTTTCACTCCAGATTTTTGACTTTCCCATTTTGTCACACCTCCTTATGAACAGTAATATCTGTCATTTTTCAAACACAGGCCAAAATGTGTTTTCACACATTCAGAGCACAATATTGCAGTCGCTGTGGGAAATCAATGTTCAGGACAGATTAAAGGAGAAGTCCACCCAGAATGTGCAAAAACATATGTTATGTAGAGTGTTTTGATATGTATGTTAAATCTTAGTGTGTCCTTCCCTCTGTCTGCTTTTAGGAGTTTTCCTAAATTAGCCTGCTAGCTGTATGATAGTTTTACAACCCCTGGGGATCTCCATCACAAATAGGTTTATTGGCTTTCTTTCTCCTATGATGCACCTTGGCTCATGTGACAGTGATGTAGCTATGCCCCTAGTTTTAGCAGGGTCTATCACTGCTCAGCCACAAAAATAATACTGCTTTCAGAGAAGTCACACTGCTAAATTTTGGGTGAGTGTAATCATTATTATTTTTTTAACATTGGTACCTTGTCCTGCTATGTTACAACCTATAAGGTGATGTTCAATTTTTACTACTTAGTACTGGTGCAAAAACTGAAAGTGACTGAGAGGAATAGAGTAAACAGTGACATGATTCAATCAAACACACACACACACACACACACACACACACAGCAGAACATAGCAGGACAAGGTACTGATATCAAAAAATAATAATGATTACACTCACCCAAAATCTAGTAGTGTGTCTTTTCCGGAAGAAGTATTTTCTCTGTGGCTGAGCTGTGACATACCCTGTAACAAGACACTGGCTTCCTGCAGGGGCAATTAGATATCACACCAAAGGGCATTCTGGGAAGACTAGAGGCCATAAAGAAACCAGAATGGCAACTTCCAAGGGTAATAAAACAGTTAGGGAAAGTTAGAAAAAACATCTCTCACAGCCAGAGGAAACAAAAACACTGGGAACTGGTTAGAGTACAGAAAAAGAGACTACTACATATCTTTTTCTGATTTTAACATGGAGTTTTCCTTTAAGAAAATCACAGTGACACTGTTCAAGAGCGGAGGTCCCAAAATGCCTATGTTGAAGATTTGGTGAGAAAATTCCACAAAATTACTGTGTTATGAGTGTGCATTGCACAGTTTCCACACAGGTTCGTAACACTGAGAATGACTGGGGCGTTATGGTTCCTAAGACAGATGGTTAAGAAGTATGAGGCTGAAATGTAAATCAGATGCAAGAGGAATTGCAGAGAGGTACTCTGTTGGGACATGGGTGCTGAAGGGACATGGATACAACTGGGGGGGGGGCCTGTATAAATGCCAGACACTAGTGCAAATATCTGCAAGTGAACATTCGGCATTGACAAATGCTTGTTTAATATGGGATGGGGAGAGTGAAGAGGTGCCACTGGATGCCAATGACTTAATTTACATGGAATGAGAGGAGAGAGTTGTTTCCCAATGGAGGCTAGAGTCTGCTAGTCTACTGTCCCCAACCCTTGACACAAACTCCCTTTGCATCCAACCAAACCTCCTTCTGTAGAAAAGGGGAGGTCAAGACGTAGGGTGGAGGCACACAGCTAATATGTTCTTCAGTGGGTCCAGCTTTTGGGGCTGGCAGGTGTGTGTGAAGGGGGTTCCAGCTGTGGGGGTAGACTGGTCAAATACCCCCAATGCTTGATGTCCCCTCTCTTTACAGATCACTAAATCCTCTCTCATGTGCTATGCACTCCTTTCACAGCCCTGGGGTACTCCCCCTGAGCTCCTCTTCTAACCAGTAACATCTGTCAGCCACAGCAAGCTTAACATTCCTGTCCATCTCTAGTCAGTCAAGACCCCCTCATACCCTTGACCCATTGCCTCCCTGCATGGCCCTCCACTGACTCTTCCCAGACCCATTAAACATCCACCCTCCCCATACAGACTGTCAAGATACTTTTCCTCCACAGGCCCCCGCAGCCCCAGACACTAGCCCCTTTCCCTTCCCTTCCCTTTATTGCCTGACACTAGCTAAGTCTTCTTACATAGCCCCAGATACTAGCCTTAGTTCCTTCCATGGCCCCCAACACTGCCTACCCTCCCTCCACACCCCCCCCACAGCGCCATCCACTGTAACGGTTCCATCTACAACCCAAATCTGAGTCCCCTTACCACCTCCTTCTTCCAGGCCCCATCACCCCATAGTTCCCCCAACACCTTTGTTGTCTCCACAGTCTCCCATCGCCTCTATCACCAGCCCATGCTACGCCATCAGTGATACTGACTGAGAGAGGTTTGAATGAGGAGTCCGGTCAGGGATCTGGAAGGGGAATACAATGGTGTGGAGTGTAGTCAGCCGGGGGAAGGGTTCCAGTTACAGAAAGATTGGTCAACTGGGGGGATGGTGAACTTGGGGCAGGTCTAGTTGCAGGGAGTTTTGAGGGACGGAGGGTAGTTGAGGTGTAGGGTGTTGATTCAGCTACAGGGAGGGTGGTTAGCATGCTACTCCAGGTGATGATAATTGGCTAAGATGGGGAGGGCAGTGTTGTGGGGGTAGAGCATGCAGAGTGAAAAAAAAATCACTAAAACCCATTGGTTGTTGCCATGACAACCGTCATGGAAACACTGTTGTCATTGTTCCTATGCTATGCTCTTGACCCAAATCTCCCACTGTGGTGGCATGTTTATCAGTCTGTGTTGCCATGGTAACGGTGTGAGATATATATATATATATATATATATATATATATATATATTTTTTTACAGCTCAAGATTGGCATCTAAGCCATTAACCCACACATTCACACTAAACTGGCATGTTTTTTTTCAAATTTCATAGTCAGACAAACTTGCTGGCTAGCCAATACCAAAATCAGCATGATGTCAGAATCTGACATATTGTTTTGCAACTGCACAGATGTTCTTGATGTGCCCTACAGTTCTACAGAAGCACATATGTCTTTGAACATCTGCAAGCTAAACTGGAACATAAAACAGACTGTGGATGGACTGATGATAGTGGAAGGACTATTTGAATATGATATCATGTATAAATAATAAAAAAAAGTAAACAGCTAGTTTGAAGAGTTTATTGTATTCACTTTGCTAAAAAACAATAAGGTAATCACAAGGGTTGCAAATTTGTTAATCACACCCTTGGGGAATGGCACTTGGCTTTGCCTTATGTCACATACCTCGCAAGGATGTGATTTATGTATGATCAATGCAACCCCTGGTCATTCCTTATTGCTTAAATATTTCAGGCCTGCCACAGTAGCTTCTTGTTCAGCTGTGATCATATTTGATCTCCCAAGACTATTCCAATATAAAAACTTCTGCAGAAAAAGCAGGACTTCACTGATAAAGAGATCCTTCCTTTTTGACAACCCTAGGTAAGTAAATGGGTAAATAAAGCCAGTCCTCTAAGATACACCCTTGTGTAATTGTCCTTATGACCCTCATCTTTTGTATAAATAATGTGGAACATCTTGCAAAACTGACAGATTGTACTTGAATGTTGCTTTAAAAATCTACTCAACAAAGACTTAATTTCCCATGACTCTTTTGCTTTTTGGCAGGATGTGATGCTGCCAGAAGGAGACACTTCCTAGTTTGAAAACAGGCTTGGCAGTTGCAGCTTCTTTGTGAGACCAGTGAGAAAAGATATGCAGAGACTTTTCAGGTATTTGTTTTCTACAGTTTTGAGAAAAGTTTTACTCAGAAAGATGTTTTTTTTTAAAAAAACTAGAATAGTTCTAGAGTCTCTTAGCTTAAATGCAGTGCAGTTTTGCAATTCTTACTGCTATGGTGAGTCAGATTGCAATTGAAATTCTTGACTTGCTGCATATGTTTAATTACATGCTGCATATGTTTAGTGCTTTCTTTTTACTGCATTTTTAAGGTTTTGTCTTAAAAAAACTGGACTTTTAGACGAATAAATGTGTGCATTTGCAGTTATTAGAATGTATACCAGCATGTGTTTGTGTGTGGTGGGAGAACAGGCTTTCTCCTCCAGGCTTTGAATTCAAATTTAGTATTTGTAATGCTGATGTGTTTATATATTGTAGTATGCCTCAAGCCAGGGAATGTTGCTGGGTAATTTACTTCTCAATCCTGTGCCATTTAAGCTGAAGAAATATATATATATATATATATATTTTTTTTTTATTGGAACAAGGGGTCACAATCAGGAAGAGCTGGCTTAACAAAATAGTATTAGCTAAAGAAATTGTGGCTGTGTTTGCAAAGTATTTTGTGAAAGAAAACTAGACTATGCCACTAATATAGGACATGGATTTTATGTTTATATATACTGTGAATTTTAGTGTTCTTGAAGCGACTTCAGTTTGTGACCCAGGTATCACAGCAGATGGAAATAGTATGGCGGATGGGAATACCATGACTCTGCCTGTCCACTACATTTTTTTCCAAAGTGAATTTCTGCGAGGAGGGGGGGCTTTGTACTGCATTCGTAGGGTGCACTGTACAGTACGGGTGCCAGGAGAACTCGGTCTATGGCCGGCTGTTGAGGTGATCAGAAGGCTGTGCCAGTCGCTGGCCCTTGGTGTTGGGTCAAGGGGGCCAGTGAGGTAATAGGGCACTACCTTCTAGAGTGGAGATACACTAGACCACGAGGGACAGGGTTTGTTTGCTACAGGCAGGTAGGAGTTGGAGGGGGCACTGGACCACCAGGGAATTCTTTCAATTTTCAAACAAGGGTTGGGATCAGGGCTGGTGAGAGACCGCTGAACCACCAGGGAGTGTATTGTTTTTAAACAAGGATGGGAATATGGGCATGGGAGGGGGGACATGGTCCAGCACACTCAGCCACTGTGATAGCATACAGAGGAGTCCATAATGGACATGCAAATGACCTTGTAGTGCAATGGGTTCATCTGCACCTTTGTTTGAATATTCACTCATAGGGGTGCAGGACTAACCAGTGTGTGCTGTGCATTACCCCTATGGTTGGTCATTTGCCTGTACCCTTGTAGTGCAGCACAAAGCATGGTGAATGCTGTCTGGGTGCCACGTTACCATGACTGATATTCAAATGGCTAGTGCAGTCAGTTCAGATCTACTATTCATTTGAATATGGTGCCGGAGCCAGTTGTCCCAAATATTTTCATGTGGCACCCCCGTGTGCATGCCCAGCTGGCTGGCTTTGAATGTGGGGCCTATAATGCCTTACCTGTTAGATAAGCACAGTTTGATTTGGGTGTAATGGGTTATGTGAGTATATAATTACATAATAACACTAATTTAAGGTTGGAAGGAACACTAGGGTTTGAAAGACTTGGTGAAATAAATGTTGCATTACCTACAATATTTAGATCAACAGCATGGGAAAGTAAAAAAAAAAATAAAATAACTAGAAATAATAAAGTTAAAATACAATTGGTGAAAATTGAGTGTTTTTTAACTATTTCTTATAATACATTATTTTCTCTCTAACTCTGTATTTTCCACTAAAACTCTGCTTTCTTTACTCCTATGTTGTATTACCATTTGTATCTCTCTGCTGCTCTGTCTCTACTCAAGCTACTATATCTTCCTCATTTTTACCTTTATTTTAACAGATCTGGCCAGATGCTGTCTAAATTTCAGATAAGTATCTTTTCTTGTTTAATTCTAACCCCTAATCTTTCCTCTAGAACCTCTGACACTTCTGTCTCCACATCCTTCTCTGTGCTTTCCTTTTAGATACTACCAGAATACCTTAAGCCCAAGCCAATCCAACCCTGGACCCTGTGACTCGAACAGAGCAGGTAAGTAAGCATTAATCCATGACAGAGGAGGGCTCTATTAGGAGAGTAATGCCTGGTTGGGGAGGTTAGTGACTGAGTGCTTCAACCACCAACCAGGCATTAATCCCCTAATAAAGTCCGACTCTGGAGTGGACTAATGTGCTTATAACATGACACGTGCAATGTCAATACGTTAAAAGTCAGTTCTATGTGGGACACAAATTAACAGGACCTCACAATACTGCTTAAAGCAATATTATATCCTGTTTAAGTAAGCATTTTTATTAAGCAGATAGCTTGTCTATATGTACAGCTGTGCACGTGCATGTTCACTACTCAATACCCATTTATATTGTGACCGTTTGTTTTACTGCTATTTGTCAGATTAGGTTTCCGCTTACATAGCAAATAAATATTACCAACCATTCACTTTTCTGTACTTGTGCATTGCTGAGTTCACTCATTTTGCTCGTTTTTACATTTCAGTCATTCATGCATTATGGGAGAAGTACAAATATTTCCATATCTGGCATGTATTTCTAATACTCCCAGAATGCATACCTGGCTTGAACAAAATAATGAGGGACACGATCGCTCTTTTGCAATTCACTACTGCTGACTTATGTTTCCCAACCCCATGCATGTGTTTCTTTCTGTTCATAGACTCTCTAGTTCTATATTTTGCTTTCATTATCAGGTGACACTGCTCTCCATTTTCTATGACACTCCACGGCCGACCGAGCGTGTGGGTGAGTACGATTGAACACCATTCATTTTACCTTTACCCATTGAGAAATGCCACCTATTGGACAGAGACAGAAAACATTACACATCTACAACACTCGGTGATCATTTCTCTCTCTGTCCCTCTGTGCGCGGTCCCGATGTCAAGCGGCATTACTAAGGCATTAATACCCATTTGACTTTCGATCATATGTGGTGTTTCCAGCAATCACAGCACATGAATGTAGTCTTAAATTTATTGCCGTGTTACAAGTCATATTTAATTTACACTTCTGGAAATGAGCTGTTTACAGTTCACGTTGCTTTCCTGGTGAATCTTTTCTAAATAAATAAATGTCTGCTGCTTCTGTTGCTGCCATCCTCTCTTCTCCCATTCTTACAACCCCCTTCCCCCCAAGGCTTTACTATTGCTATGGGAATGGTTTTACTCCCTGGCAACTCCTGCCACTTCTGCATTCCCTTTCTGACTTCAGCATTACTGTGGGAGTGGTTTCACTCAATGGCAGCTCCTGCCGCCTTCCAGCCCCAACGTTCAAAACTGCTGTTGCAGCCAGGGGATGAGACTCTTCCACGGGTGCCTCCTTGCTGTTACTTAACCCCTTTGGGGCATAAACAAACTTTGCTGCTGAAATGATGATTTGGGAAGGTGAGGGGGGGAGATGCTTCTACTATTGCCTCCTCCACTTCCCTCTGGCTCCTTTCTCTCTTTCTCAAGTCTCTCTCTCTCTCTCTCTGTATCCCACACCGATGCAGACTGGGCCACAGCCTGAGCTCTGTGTGGGCTGGGAGTTACACATGCCCGCAGGCACTTTCACTGTAGCATGACTGCACTAAATGGCTGGCTGTAGGTGCAACTCAAGCATATTCTCCTCCTGCCACTATTCCACATCAGTAGCACCCCCCACAATAAGAGGGTTCAAAGATCCCCCATTAGACCCCAGAGAAGGGTACTAATGCATTTTAAAGGAAAATTGGCCTTAGCCACAGGGTACTAGACAGTCGGGGCTATAATTTTTCTTAACCTCTCCATGACATTCCTAGCCTGCAAGACCACCAGTACCATTCTTTTATTTACCAACAGGCCTACTAGCCCCTAGAAAGCCTTCACTAGCTTACCTGACTATCAGGCAAAATACTGGTCACAGGGCCACCAACAGGAGCACAGAGGAGTTTTGGCAGAGCCTCCTCCCAAACCACACTTCCTTTCTTCTCAGTTTTTGCTCCTGTATTATTTTCCCCAGCTAACTTAATTTTATTTTATTTGACATGTCTGAGGGGACATGGATTCGTAACCATCAGATAAGTGCATTTCTATGCCTACCCTGTCCTTTCCACCCTTACTGTACCATCTAAGAGCTATGGCTCCTTTGTGACCCCCTTTTCTTTTTTTTTTTTTTTTTTTTTTTTTACAGGTGTGGTGGACAGCATCCCTTCAAGATTACTACCTCTGGCTCCTATAGTGATTTGGCAAGACCCTCTACTTAATCTGTATTTGGTGGGTTGACTGTAATGGTGTGCCCACACCCATTACATGCTGAAGGTGGGACCACTAGCTCTTGAGCCCCCCCAGCCATGGTGTCATACTCACTGTCATACCCCTCCTAGCCCTGGCAGCAGGCTGTCAAGCCCCATCCCCAGCTTCAGGTTTCCCCACCTCATAGCAATGTTGTTAGGCTCCTGACTGCCCCCAATCATGGCCATAGGTTTCCAGTCCCCCCTCAGTGTCCTGGGTGGGAGCAGCGTGGTTCGGTGGTCACCCAGGTGGTCCAGATGGGAGAAGAGGGTGAACGTGTGTGGAGGAGTCTATTATGTGTGTCCTCTGAGAGGAGCTGGTGGGAGAAGAGGAGGCCATAGCTGGGGAAGCCTTGTTAGGGGGGTCCTTTTGGTGATTCTGATGAGTATATAGGCTCTAGGGGGGCATATAGGTGGTCTGTAGGGGGGCAGAGTATGGTGGCTGTTGAA
The DNA here is from genome assembly GCA_016271365.2 of Neoceratodus forsteri. Classification (NCBI taxonomy): domain Eukaryota; kingdom Metazoa; phylum Chordata; order Ceratodontiformes; family Ceratodontidae; genus Neoceratodus; species Neoceratodus forsteri. The sequence goes on along the minus strand of CM028129.1, from coordinate 1,392,547,965 downwards.
TCCTGGTCCTGGGGTTCTAGGAATGGTGTGAAAGAAGGTGCAGGTGGTGTCAGAATTCTAGTATGATGATCCTCAGTGTGGTCCGAGTGGAAGATGAAGGGAGGAGTATTGCAGCATACTAAATTGTCAAATCCCGATACCCAGGAGCCTGAAAATTACAGCCCAACAGTCTGTATCCAGACAGTCTGGAATTGCTCATGGCAGAGTTGGCAATCACAAATAAGGGGGGTGTGGGTGGTGAGGCCCCCCAAAACACAGAAAAAACCTCAGCTGTGGGCAATTCCAGACTTATGCAAAACCGACTATCAAGCTATAATGTTTGGGCTCCTGGATTTCCTGATTTGGCATTTTGGTATGGTGTAGTAAATCTGATGATGGCACATGTGGGTATCTGGCCCTGTTTTAGGGTCCTAAGGATGGTATGAGTGGGAAAAGTAGGGGTGCTACAGGTGGGGGATGGGGGTGGAGGTGAGAGTGGGACCCTTGTATAGGAGTCCTATGACTGATCCAATTAGAAAATAAGGGAAAAGATGTGAGTTGGACACCCTTCCATGGGTCACTTGTCTGGTCCTGCTAGAAGCAAAGAGTAGAGACAAGTATAGGAAACCTGTCTGGGGACATCCTGTGTATTAGGCGACTGCAATTGAGCACTTTCAAAAAGAGCAAGTCAATCATGGCTCTTTTACACAGGGCTACCAGGCAGGGAGGGTGACCGGATAGGGAGTTCAGCAACTATAGCGATAGGATGTTGCTATGTATACACACGCATGGGGATAGGGTGGGGTGGAACCGCAATGGTGGAAGGGTTTGTGGGGCGTAGTGCGGCAGTGGCTTGCTGAGCTGACCATGTGGCATGGTGGGTTCCTGACAGGCTGGAGTTGGAAGGGTGCTGGGTTCTGTTCTAGGTGCGCTCATTTTTTTGCGTCATGGTTTGCTGTTTTTTTGTTTTTAGATTTGCACCCACCTGAAGTTGGGACTTCCTTTAATGGGGGGGCCACGTAAAACAATAAAGTTAAGTCTCCGGTGCCATCTTGCTGTTCGCTTCGAGTCTACATCGCCAAAATTCATTTTCAGGGATGTAAACTCTCCCAAACAGCGATCACTATTACACGGTTGCCATTATCACATGGAACCCTGTCTGGGAGTTCAAGTGCTGGACAGCTTGGGAGATGAATGTGGAGGTTAGTGTCAAATACTCTTCTAGGATTTGCAGGACTGGTCCTGCTGGGCAGAACGATGGACATGATATAGGTAGGAAATGCCAGTTTGAGATTCCAGAGCTGGTCTGGATGGGGAAGAGGAGGGATTTACATGATGGAGGGCAGTACAGTGGTCTCAGGGCTAGTTCAGGTGGAATGATATTGGGACATAGGTGGAAAAATCTGGTCCAGGGGTCCCACAGCAGGTCTGGGTGGGCAGGCAGGGGAGTCATAGATGTGGAAGGCTAGTCTCATGGTCTAAGGGATTATCTGGGTGAAGGAACATGGTGACATACTTTGGGACAGCCAATATGGGTTCCCAGGGATAGTCCAAGTGGGCATAAAAGGGATGATTTTGATAGCAAAAACTGGACCTTGGATCCCAACACTGATCCAGATCGAGGGAAATGGAGGACACACAGTGAAGCCCACCAGGATGAAGCAGTGTCACAGTTTCCTGCATGACAAAAGGGACTGACTACCATTGCAATTGTATTGTTTACTGTAGTAACTCTACTGTTGCATGCTACAGAATTGGATTTAATCCTGACAAGCTTCACGTGTAGGTGTGGTGGCAGATCCAGTGCTCCCAGACATGGTCCAAGTGGGTGGACAATGGAAACATAGACATGGGAGGCCATTCCAGTCATCCCAAGGATGGTCCATTTGAGGATACCATGGATACATAGGTGAGACAGACCAGACCAGCAGTCCCATGGCTGATTCAGGGTGGGGGACAGGGAGAATGTGGGTGGGGAAGACTGGTCTGGGTTCCAGTTGGCTGATCAGGGTGGGCAGAGAGGGGACATGTAGGTAGGGGATGCTAGCCAGAGGTCCTAGGGCTGATCTGGGTGGCAGAAAATGGGGCCCATAGATGGGAAGCATAGTTTTTCTGATTTGATGGCCATTTGAGTCTTATGTTTTAGGACTGTATGAAATTTGCACTTTAAAAGGTATTTCAGGTACTGTTGAAGGTCATATTCATAACAGTTTATTACCATTATTTCAGTTTTTTTTTGAAGGCTAATTAGCATTTTCATGCTTTTTTTAAGGGCATTTGAGAACTAAATGTTTTTCAATGGATAAAAACTGGTGTTTGAGGTACAAACTCAATCTGAATTACTTCAAAAACATAAAAATAACGATCAGTTAAAAAAAAAAAAATGAACAGTACTTTAATTGAATTTGAAGGCCTTCTTTTTCTGTATGGGTTATGTTGTATTCTGTTACATACCTGCTTTGTGTTGAGTCCTCTCTCACACAGTTGTCTTCTGTAGTGCTTTCTCACAAATACACACACACACACACACACACACACACACACACACACACACACAAATTGTCGGCACATAAGAACCGCGCCCATCCACTCTGCCCGAAAAACCTACATTAGTTTGTTTCCACTGACTCTACCTAGTCAATTTCTTTTCCCCCCTCCTTCCCACTACCAATGTACCCTTATGCCTGTCCCATACATGTTTAAACCCTCCACTGTGTTTGCCCCCACCACTTACTGTGGCAGTTTATTCCATGCGTCCACCACCTTCTCTGTGAAGAAAAACTTTCTCAGATTTCCTCTCAGCCTGCCACCCTCCAATTTCATGCCATGCCCCCTTGTTCTTGCACATCTCTTCTATTGGAAGATGTCTCCCCAGCATCTTGTTTATGTCCTTAAGGTACTTGAATGTTCCTATCTTGTCCCCCCAATCCTTCCTCTCCTCCAGTGAGTACATATTGAGGTCCTTTAGTCTCTCCTCATACGTCTTCAGGTGCAGTCCTTGTACCATCTTAATCACCCTTCTCTGGACAGCTCTGCCCCATCAATGTCTTTTACGAAGGTGTACCACCAGAACTGCACATAGAATTCTAGGAGAGGCCTCAGTAACATTTTGTACAGTGGCATAACCACCACTTTTGCCTTCTGTTTGTCATACCTGTACCTATGCTTCCCAGTATGTCACTGGCCCTCCCTTCAGTACTTTGTACTCTGCTTAGATAAGTTTTGGTCATCAGAAATGATAACCCCAAGGTCCCTTTCTTTCTTTGTAATAGACAGTAACTCTCCACCCCATCCTGTAGCACTCCCCAGGGTTCCCTCTTCCCAGGTGCATTATTTTGCACTTCTTGGAATTAAATCTTAGTTGCCACACTTCAGACCATTTTTCAAGCTTCTACAGATCGCTCCCCATTCCCTCCACTCCATCCAGAATATCCACCCTGTTGCAGTTCTTGGTGTCCTCTACAAACAGGCAGACCTTTTCCTCCAGCCCTACTACAATGTTGCTAATGAAAACATTTAACAAGGTTTGCCCAATGACTGATCCCTGAGGTACCCCACTGATCACCTACCTCTCCCCTGACTGGGTCCCATTTACCACCACCCTTTGTTTCCTATCTACAAGCCAGTTCCTAACCCAGTTTACCACAGTGTGCCCCATGCCCAGACTACTCATTTTGTTGACTAGTCTTTTGTGTGGGGCGGTGTTGAAGGCTTTGCTGAAATCTAGGTAGGTAACATCCACCCCCCCCCCCAATTGACATCCATTGTAACCCAATCAAAAAAGTCTATCACATGACGTTCCTGCTGTGTATCCATGCTGCCTTGGATCCTGGGCCCCAATGGACTCCAGGTGCTCCACTATCCTTTCCTTAAGCAGTGCCTCCATGATCTTGCCCGCAACTGAGGTGAGGCTGATGGGTCTATAGTTTCCCCACATCCTCCCTACTGCAACTTTTGTGTAAAGAGACTACATGTGCCCTATTCCAGTCCTCTGGAACAACACCTGTTAAGTGACTCAGTGAACAAAGCTGCCAGTGGTGCTGCTAGCTCCCCCTCTCAATTTCTTTAATATCCTGGGATGTATGCCATTTAGTCTCATTACCTTTTCCACCTTTAGTTTTGTGAGCTCCTTCAGGACTCTCTCTACCATGAATGGAGTAGTGTTTACCTCTACCTCTCCTTTGTTACTCCTACTCAGTTGTGGTCTGTGACCCTCACCCTCCTCAGTGAATACTGAGCAGAAGTATTTGTCTAGTATTTCTGCCTTTTCAAGGTCGCCCTCTTTGCACTTTCTTGTCTCCCCTATAAACCTTACCCCCCCCCCCCGGGTCTTCCTTCTTTCACTGACGTACCTAAAAAAGGTCTTGTCCCCCTGTCTTCACTGTTGTGATGATCCTTCTTCAGTTTGTGCATTTACTCTCCTTACAGCCTTTCCTGCTTATCTAAGATTCTTTTGGTACTTCTCACTGTCTGGCTCCCTTTGAGTTTCCTTGTATTTCCTGAAACCTGCCCATTTGGCCCTTACGTTCCCTACTACCTCTCTCGATAACCATAGTGGTGTCCACCTTTTCCTGCCTTTAATTACCACCTTGATGCAATGGTTTGTCACCTCTTGTATGGCTCCCTTCTAGTGCTTCCACTGCTCGACTCCCTCTCCTATCTCCAAATCTCCAATCCCCACAAGGCTTCTTTGATACACCTCCATTGTCTCAAAATCTGACCTTTAAAATCCAGAACTCTTGTCTTAGTGTGACTAGACAGTGTCTCTATCCCCATGTTAAACCACACTATGTTGTGGTCACTGGATCCCAGCTGCCCTTCTACCTGGATATCTAATATACTGTCCCCATTGGTCAGTACCAGGTCCAGAATTGCCCTTCTCTTGTGGGATCTCTGACCAGCTGTCTGAGTCCTGCCCCTGCAGTGAATCCAGGATGTCCCTGCTCCTGGTTGAAGCAGCTGATGGGATGGTCCAATCAAAGTCTGGAATATTGAAGTCACACAGCAGTAATGCCTCACCCTTTGTTGCCATCTCCTGAGTATGATCCACTAGATCCTTGTCCATCTCCTCCCCTTACGCTGGAGGTCTGTAGGTCACCCTTGTTTAAATTGCTATGCTACTTCCTTGCTCAAGGGTGACCCACAGTGCCTCAGTCTCCCCCTGTCCTCCCTGCACCTACATTGATCACACCTACCTCATGTAACTCTCTCCCACAAAAACATGCCTCATGTTGTACAATGTCTTGAATGCATCTGCCTTATGTTGTGTGTTTTACTGTACCACACACCCATGTTATGTTATCTTGTATACACCCTCTTAGTGTACTCAATCCCACTCACCCACCTCTTGTTCTGTTGCACACACCTCCCTCAATGTTGTACTGTTTCTTCTCCCCATCTTGTATTGTGCTTTCTCTTGTACACACCTGCATGTGTTGTACTCTTACACTGCTGCCCCATATTGCACTCCCTTGTCCACATATACACACTGCCACGCACTCCTCTTGTTGCTCTTATACAAACCTGACCTGACCTGTGTTGTGCTATCTCACACATACCCCAACACTTTGCTGTGCTCTCTGATATTTTCTTCATGCTGTGGTCTGTCTTTTGCACTCACCTTATATTTTTTTTCTTGACCACACCAGACTTATGTTGGACTCTCATGTGCCTTGGCCAACACGCCCCCTTCTGAAAATGGGTTCATACAGTTGTCAAAAGGCTGTGTGTGGTTGTTGATGTGTGAAATGACTGCCACCGCACATTTGCAATCACTTCACTACCAGTGTCTTATTTCTTGTAAAGTGCTTCGGGATACAATGTGTATGAAAACCACTATATAAATGCCAATTTTTCATCTTCTTCTCTTTGCCTATGTGGTAGGCATAGGCACTGAGAGGCAGTTGGAAATTAAGGAAAGAAATTTGATTTTATAAAGTGCATTTATACAGACTATCCTAAAGCACTTTACAATCCAGGAGAGGGAGGTGAAAACTGAGGCACACTGGGAGACTTGAACACAGATATGATTAGAGAGAAAGTAGAAGGTGGTTAAGTGGCTCTCCCAGGATTCCAGGGTCGCCTGATGAATGTGTGGTAACTTGTGGGATTTTAAATGTGGGTCTCTAGATTATTACAGTTCTGTGTCTGCTCTTGTGGCAAGGGGTAACAGGTGAGTGTGATCTCACAGCCAAGAGACAAGTGGACAGAAAGGAGATTCTTCAGTTCTGAGCTGTAACCACTTGGACAACCTGCTTCCCCACTCTCTTGGGAGAGTTATCACACCTGGCCTACTGGTGAATAACTAGGCACAGAGCTGGCAGAGAAAAGTGGGGAAGTAGATTGTCATTGCTCTCTGAAATGGTGAAGGCAAACAGATCTGAGTATTGCTAAAATGTCCAACCAAGATAAGTAAAAATAAAAATTGGAAACTTGCAAATTAAGAAGTATTAGCAGCAGCAATCTTTAATTCCAGTGGAAAGTACAACAAAGGATCTTTTATGCTTTCCATTAAGATATACTGATTACACCTCTGTTAACAATTTTTTATGTTTGCTTTCATGCATGTGCAAGAAACATAGTGCCACCATATGAGTTTTTGTAGGCGTGGAACCCCTGCTTCCAATGCCGTCAGTGTTTTTGCAGGCGCGGCTGCACTGCAGCAATGAATTCCCCAGCTGTCTATGACAGCAGTTTAGATTGCAGTGGCATACAGTGGAAAGCAAATGACTGCTACAATCAGTGGTGGTAACGTGTAGACAATTTGCATGCTGCCCTGCCGTAAACAGTATGCAAATTGCCTCCACGTCACCACCGCTAATTGTCGCGGTGGTTGTATGCACACGCTCCGCCTTTGTTGTGTGCTGAGGGGGTGCCCAATCCCCCTTTGCTCATTCACACTCCCCCCAGCACACTGTATATCTGGGGGTGCCCAGTCCCCATCGGTTCCAGTGCCCCCTCCCCAAAAAAACAAACTTCCAGCTGCCGTGCTGGGACCCCAGCCCAGCGTGGCAGATGTCCAGCTTACTCATGTGTCCCTCCCCGCACTGTATGGCCAACGGGGGTGCTGGTTCAACTGCCCCCCAAAACTTCCAGGTGCCATGCTGGGAGCCCACCTTAGCGTGGCAAAAGTCCCACATCATCCATGCAAAATTAAAAAAAAAAAAAAAAAAACTGTAATAAAGGAAAACAGTCCCTCGTTGACTCTTGCCCCCCCCTCAGCCGTGCCCACTCTCTGCATACCCCACCTCCCCCCACACCTTCACTCATACTTACCTCCAGAGGCCGGGTGATGATTTTCGTTGGAGCAGGAACACGTCTGCACTCTTCAAAGCCGACAGCGAACTGAAGAATTGCCGGTAATGTGTGTATAATAGCATAAATACGTTTTTTTTCAACTTCAGTGCATATCTTGATAATTTTTTTGAATTTTTGTACCAAATTTTCAACATGGGGTTCTTGGGACCCCAACTCATTAATTCAGTGACTGTCATTTGGCTATTTGGTCCCAAAAGGTGATTTCGCAGTCACTGCGTGGACTCACCTTTCAGGACCGACTAACAAAACGACAGTGTCACTCTTCATGAGGTGGGCTCTCAAATAGCCTATATTGCAAATTTGGTGAAAAAAATCCTAAAAATGACTGTGTTACGAGTGTGCGTTGCCCATTTTCCAAACACACTCACAAATTCGTAAATTTGTAATATTTTCACTCCAGATTTTCAACATTGGCATTTTTTCACACCTCCTTATGGATCAGAGTCATCTCCTCCAGATCCTGCTCCAATCTGGTTACTACGAAACACATTTCATGTTCTTATCCCACTTGTTACCGTACTCATCCATCCTCCCTTGCTATCAGAAATGTCCCCACTTCCTTTAAAACGATCTTAGTCTTACCCATCTTAAAAAAAAAAAAAACACTTCAAAAACCTGACATTATCCACTACCAGCCAATTGTTCAACTGCCATTTTTCTCTGAGATACTAGAGAAAGCCGTAGCTTACCAGATAATTGACTACGTTACCTCATATGGAGTTCTACCTAACTTTTTGTATGATTCACGGTGTGCACACAGCATGGAAACAGACGTTCTATGGGTACCTAATGGCACTGTACTGCTGCTGTTAGCTATTTCATCTGTCTTCAACCCCATTAATCATGAGACATTGTTCACCCACTTGACATTCATCTTTGGTATCAACAACATCATCTTATGCTGGTTCCGTTCATATCTCATTTGTCGAGGGCAAACCATTAGCTTCAATTTCCCTTCCTCTAAGTCCAAACCAGTGTTAGCAGACATCCCACAAGGTTCTATACTGGGTTCACTCTAGATCATGTTATATATTGTACAACTGGCAGGGTATCCACTATATATGTTGTGGGAGCAATTTGCTGGCAATAATATTGCGACGCAAAGGTCACAAGTAGTTACTGTGACAGGGGTAGAATATTGTTGCAAAAATATTGTTACCCCTATCGCTGTACATAGCAATGGGGAAAGAATGAAAAAGTTGTTGGTGAAATGCTTGGTTGAGCTGCTCCTGTGGTAGAGTGGCTAAAGCACTAGCACCTGGAATAGAGGAGACCTGGGGACCTGGGTTTGTTTCCCTGTCTCCCAGTATTGCAAAATTGTTTTTTTGTGTTGTATTTTTTTTTTATAAAGAAACTTCCTCCCAGGTTTCTCCCCATTCCTGAGGTCCACACCCTCTCGGAGTTGATTATATTTATTTTGGGAGTGAAGCCTCCCACATTTGGGGTTATTGAGGCAGAGCCCCACAAAAGAAAAGAGTCATTGTGGTGTTTGTACTGTTCAGTGTTTTTGACTGATCATATTTATGTTTGCGATGTTTTGTCTGTGGCATTGTGTGCCGCAATGTTATTGTATACGAGGTTATCACCTAGAACCATTGGCAGACATTATAAAAGCTCATGGTCTGTCCTGTCATAGTCACGCAGTTGATGTACAGATTTACGCCCTAGTTACTGACTCTATGCAAGCTACTCTAAATCAGATGTCTCTCTACTTGGCAGATGTCCAGTCATGGATGACCACTAATTCACTCTGCTTAAACATTAATATGACTAAAATTCTTGTATGCAGCACAAGAGCAAAGATCAAATCCCTTATTCTATCTGATCTTGAATTTCACCACAGTTCCACCATCATTTAATCAACTACTGCTGCCCCAGATTTTGGAGCCATGTTTGATCCACCACTACCTTTGGATATCCATTTTCTTAACATGGTCAGTTTTGCTTTTTGTCACCACTTCATTGTTAAGACTGGTCCTTACCTAAGTCCCAGAATTGCTGCTACTCCAGTTTACTATTTATTTTTCTTGTCTGGACTACTGTAACTCCCTCCTATCTGGTCTCCCAGACCATACCGTGCATCACCTCCAACATGTTCAAAATGCTGCAGTCTGAGTCTTACTGCTTCCAGGAAGTCTGATTATGCCTCTCCATTTGTGATTAAATTTCTTTGGCTTCCATTTGAAAACAGCATTGACTACAAAATACTTCCGCTCTTATTCAAATGCCAAAATGGACTTGCTCCTCATATTTCTCTGAATAACTTTATCATCATCTTCCAACTCACTGACTTCATTCTTCTGCTGGACTTCTCTCCAATGCACCTATCACCAGACAGGCCACATTTGGCAACAGTGTCTTCTAAGTTTGCTACCCCTCACTGGAACAGACTTTCATTGGTAATCTGAGCTTGTACTGGCCTGGAGTCATTTAAAAGTAAATTAAAAACTTGTCTCTTTCAGCCAGCTTTTAACACTCCTTGACAAGTCCTGTTTGTATCTTTAGTTATTTATTGAAAGTTTCACCAGGAAGGCACACTGAACAACAAGTTGCTCATCTCCTGGTTCGAACTGGCTGGGGTACAATTGGATGAAGAATTAGACATATAGTTTAACATTTAACATATCTGAGAAATTAAACATTCAATTACATTTGTAACGAGACATACAGTTAAAAAATATAAATAATCATACAGTCACATTTGTGACATAACATACAATTAAATACATCATACCTGTGAAATATTGATTTAATTACAAGTGGCATATCTGAGGAACATAGTACATAGCGGTGAAGGGAGAGGAGAGTGTGCTGAGAAGAAGGCTCAGGGGGGGTGGAAGGTTTAATAGGTGACGTGAGTCATGGAGAGGAGTAGAGGCATAGGAGGACAGTTAAGGAGGGTTAAAGCAGGAGCAGTTAGATGACAGAAAGTTATGTAAGTCAGAGGCAAGAGAGTATGAGTAGGAGGAGGAGGAGTGCCATATTTTTTTGGGGGAGGGAGTTCCAGATTTGCAGGAAATGATGGATAAAGCCTGACTGACCTATGAGAGTGGTTTGACGAGGGACCAACAAAGTGCAAGTGTCAGAGGATCTGAGGGAGTGGGAGGGGGGAAGGGGAAGAGAGTGAGCACGAGAGGTAAGGGGGAAGTTCTCCTAACCAAAATTTAGAAGTGAGTTTGGCACAATGAGTAAGGCGCCTGTTGGCAAGTGGCGGAAGGGACATGGTGTGGTAGAGGTCACATCGATGAGAGTGTGATGGAGCATCAAGGGCAAATTGACAGAAGGAGTTAAATAGAGTGTCTAATCTGGTTAGGTAGGATTTGGGAGTGGCACCATAAACTACATCACAGTAGTTGAAAATGGGGAGGATCAACTTCTGGACTAGTTCACACCATGCTGTAGGAGGGATGTAAATACAGTTCCTGAATAAGGCACCAAGCTTGGGGCGCAATTTTTTTCAGGATGGCATCAATGTGGCCAGAGAAGTTGAGGTGTTGGTCCAACCAAATCCCAAGGTATCTGAATGAGGAGGTGTCTTCTAGGATTGTCCCATCAAGGATGTGGAAAGACAGTAAAGGATGGAGCCTGGAGAGTCTCTGCCTAGTGCCAAAGGTCATGGAGACAGTCTTTTTGGCATTTAGGAATAGTTGATGTGAGCAAACCATAACTGAACCTGGTGGAAGTCAAGCTGAAGGGTGGTTGCTACATCAGCAGGGCATTTGCCAGAGGAGAACAAGACAATGTCATCGGCATACATATAGATAGAGGAGGAGGGGGAGCATTCTGAGGGCAAGTCATTTAGGAAGATGGAGAAGAGAATGGGTCCAAGTACCAAGACATGTGGGACTCCTGTGGAAATGGGGGGGGGGTTAGTATCCTGGATCTTGACTGATTGTGTTCTGCCTAAGGGGTAAGCTCTAAACCAGTTTTGGGCAGAAGTAGACAACCCAGCAGTCATATGGGAGTCAAGAAGTAGGGTATGGGAGACTGTGTCGAATGCCTTGGCGAGGTCGACAAAGATGGCAGAGGTAATGAGGCCATTATCCATCCCAGTGAGGATGGAGTCAGTGAGCCTGAGTAGGGAGGTGGTAGGGGAGTGGTCCTTCTGAAAACCAGAATGGAACGGGATAAAAAAGGAAGCGTCATCGAGGAAGGAGGTTAGTTGAGAGAGGACCAGGTGTTCTTGGAGTTTAGTAAGGGCAGGGAGGAGGGAGACTGGGCAAAAATTTACAGGGGAGGAGGGGTCATCACCCTTTGGGAGAGAGAGGACCACTGCATGTTTCCAGGATGAAGGGACAGATGAGGACAAGAAAGAAAGATTTAGGATTAAGGAGAGAGGGGAAGCAGTAGCAGAAGCTGAAAGATAGAGGACTTTCTGGTCAAGGTCATCCAGTGATGAGCCTTTGGAAGGATTAAGAGAGAGAAGGTCCATTAGTGTTTCTTCTGAGGTGACCATAGAAAAGGAGAAGGAAGGATGGTGTGGAAGAGTTGAGTGCTGGGTGTGGGAGGATGAGGAGGGGGGAGATTAGAGGGGAGTGACTTTAGAAGTGCTGTGGTGCAGGAGGTATAATAGGAGTTAAACTCTTGAGCTACTGAGCATGGTTCAGAGACCAACGAGTTGTTTATTTTAAGCACAGGGGGAGACGGATGTGAAGGGGGGATTATAGGGCATGGACCACTTTCTAGAATGTGTTGAGGAAATTGATGTTTTTAAGAAAAGATTATTTAAAATATTCAGGCTTGGCAAGTCTGGTAGCTTTTGTGCAGGCATTTCTTAACATGCGATACCCGACATGGTCTGGGGGAAGCTGGGAGGCCTTATGTTTCCTCCAATCTTTGTCTCACTCTCTGAGATAGGTCAGTAACTCAGGGGTGACCCAGGGATGATGGTTGCCATGAACTCTAGTGGTTTTGAATGGATCATAGGAGTTCATTGTAGTTAGAAATTTATCTTTAAAATAAGCGAGGGCTTGGTCAATGGAAGGGGCAAAGACAATAGGGAACCAATTAGAGCTGGCCAGTTCATTAAGAAGGGGATTGAGGTCTAAGGAGCTGAAGGAGCGGAGTTGCAGAATTTTGTGAGACGGTTTAGGTCAATGGACTTTACTTTATGTTACTTGAACTTGTTCAGTACCTTGAACTTTTCTAAAGGCACTATAGCAATAGCAATTATTATTATTATTATTATTATTATTATTTAATAGCAGGCCTGTCTGCTTGGTAATAGTTATGGAACATGTTCTTGGAGTTTGTATTGATGTGGTCACTGGGCTTGCATCAAGGTCAGTCAGTTCTCTCAGACTGAGAATATTTTTAAGTTAAAAATGATGCAGGCACTGTCAGCTTACTGAAAGAGATACGGAGTCAGCTCTGGGAGTGTTTCTTGATATGGTCGCTGGGCTTGTAACAGATTCAGTTTGAGTTCCTGGAAACTATAAACATCTTTAAACTGATTCATCATCCCTGTTGGAAGGTATCAAAATGTAATTAATATGTGCCTTGAAACTAACCTTAGTGATACCGCCACCAGATGTGCCCCCATCCCCCATGTATAAATGCCCTTGCTGCTCCCTTCTGTACCATAATTATTCCCCATGCTGGTGTAATGGGCCTACTCACCTGTTCCCCAAGTCCATAGCCATAAAGATCCAGCACTACCCCTCCTTAACTCCTGTGCCTTGTCGTACCTGGTAGTCCAGTGGTTTCAACGAGGCCTGGCTCTGGGGCTATTTAAAGCAAAGTTCACCCACCTGTAGCACTGTGTCCCAATTTATATATTTAGTTTTTGTTTACCAGGTATGTGCGATAGAATATACAGTGCCTATTTTCAGGCACAGCCCAGGAGACGTACAATATCAAAAAGCAGTATCACAGTGATACAAGGTACAAAAGCACAGTTGGACAGACAACTGTGGTAGAGGTCAAACAATTTAGCAGTGCAAAAAATGTATGAGCAAAGACAACATGCACAGCTGAGAGAGCAACAGACAAGCAAATAATAACAGCAGCAAATAAAGTGCGTCAGGTACAGGAGCATTTATCAGAGGACAGTAGTACCTTCTGCAAGCTCACCCTTGAAGAAATTGGATGGGATGAAGAGATCCTAAGGTTTTTGCTTGTTTGCTTTGTTTGTTTGTTTTATTCTTTGATAACCACATAAGGCTCACTAGGCACAAGTGCTTGCTTTCAGGAGTGACCTAGGAGTACTGGGGAGATTAAGTGACTTACTCAGAGTCACAAAGTATGCAAGTGGAGATTGCAGGAAGCAAACCCAGGTCTGCTGGTTGTACCAGACTCATTTGCAGCTCATTATTCTTAACCTCTAGGCTGTACTGTCATCTCCAAAGGTTAGGTGGAAATGAATCCCAGAGCTTAAGGATGAAGCAGGAAAAAGCCTACTCTCTGATATTTGTAGAGTGCTTGGCTACAGACAGAAGTGACAGATCATCAGATCTCAAGGGGCAAGCATGATCAGGTTTAGTGAACAAGTCTGCAAGGGTAGCAGGCTTGGCCGATCTAATAATCTTGTATATGGTACAGCCTAGGGTATATAGCTGTCAAGAAGTTGGGGATAGCCACCTTAGGTTTGCGTAGAGGGTGCAGTAGCAAGTCATCCTGGGCACTGATAAGGCAAAGTGTCACATGTTATTATAAGTGGTGTGCCATTTATTTAAATTACATTTACTTGCCTGAAAATATGATATAAGACCATAGGTAAGGCTGGGCAACACCTTGAGCACTAGCTAGCATAGCAGCGGGTGTCAGGGCATGTCTGACCCTATAAACAATTCCAAGTTTTGTATTAACAGACTTACAGGCATTAGATATGTATAGGGTAAATTCATGGTCAGGATCCAGAGTTAGGCCCAGGCACTTGAATGAGTTAACGGAGGTAAGAGGAGAGCCATCAATACAGAAAATAGCCTAATAAGGTAGACAAGCAGCCCTCTGTTTATGTGCCGACCCAAATGGCATGGCGTGTGCTTTGTTAGAGTTCAGGATAAGCCTGTTTTGGCTTAGCCAGGACTCACCACCACCATAGACAGCACTGAGTCACAAGTTAATGGCAGCTGTGCTTTCGAGCTAGTGCATAGCCCCATATCATCTGCATAAAGCAGGGTAGAGCAGGAAGATGATGGCCTGGGCAGGCTGTTTATAAACAGGTAAAGTGCAGTGCGCCCAATATGGAGCCTAACCACCGCCTAACCTGGGACACCTCTACCGCCCCATAGGAGATCAGTAGTTTAAGCTGAGGACCCTGCAATATGAGTAGACTAGATAAACCAAATGGCCTTATTCTGCTGACGTCTTTGTATGTTTGCATGACACATTGGGTGTGCACAGCCATGTGAGGGCTGCCATATCTTTGTGAATGACACTGCAGGGTATTTTCTTGACATCCCAACCTCCTTACCTGACAATGAGCAATGACCTTTGTAAGCACATGAGAAGGAACTGCAATCCCCACTGAATATGTCTCCAAATGCACGCAATGGTACACCAGCAAGTCATCTACTCAGAAACAATACTGGCAAAAAAATACAGCAGTGAACTAGTGAATATTATCTTACTGTGTTTTGCAAATCGAAGATTTGTGCAAAGTAAAATTCACAAGTCCTATGCCCAGGAATTTGTAAAAATTGCATTTTTGTCATGCAAATCAGCCAGTCTGTAAAGGTTAATGCCACAAACGTCACCATATGAAATGTCAGTTTTTGTCAATCATCTTTGTGGAATTTTACAACTGCAAAAATGCTGTTCAGTGTAAATTCACCAGTGAAATTCAAACCTCAGCTAGCCCTAGTGCATATCCTGATGCAAATGTGTACTGGAGAGAAAATAACTAATCCTGGCAGTTACATTTCAAGCAAGAAAAGCTTTCCGAGCCTTGCACTCAGTAACAATCACTACAGGGGTGGTACAACTCTATTACAAATAAAAGAAATGCAATCAGAAACCTGATAATCCCATACACATTATGGAAGGCTTTCTGTCCTGAAAATGTATAAATATGGGGAAAAAAAAAACTGCTATCCCTTTCAGGTAACCCCAGAACCTTGTGATTGTGAATGTCTGCGGAATGCAGCTGACATCATTCTATAACCCTTCAGAAGACTTGGTAACTGGTATTGTGATAATAGAAGGGACTAAGTGTTCATCATGTCCACCCTTCTTGTTGTGACTCTGCCTAGTCTGAGGACATGCACATATCTAAGCTTATCAGTCAGAATGTTAGGCTCTATGAGGCCGATTTGACAACTAAGTTGTCGACTGCCATCATAGTGATGGATTTATGATGAACGCAACTTGCGGTTGATATAAATCTGACTGGAGACCCTGGCTATTTTTTTTCATCTGGGGGCTTTACCCCCTGAACCATCCCCCAATCTCTAGGATTCTAACTCTGAGTTGGAGATGGATCGGGGATGGGGTGCAGGACCGGGAGACACAGTGCCTGAGACTCAGGCGGACTTTTACAGTGAAAATGTCGATGTTGTCGGCATTGACATTTTCACTGTGATAGTGTTGATGTACAGGGGGGCATACTAGAATGTTATACCTACTGTACTCATGCCATGTAACCCTTAGTTCTGTTTTATCAAATTAATCTTTATAGTCCTGCTTTGAAAGCCTGAACAGTACTAGCTTCTGCAATCTCACTGGGTAGCTATTCTATATTAGATTCTAGAATTGGCAAAGATCTATTGCAAATAGTGGGAGAACCCACCAAGGCTGAGATAATTAGTTAGGTGCACACATTACAAATATTGAACAGCTAAAACATACTAGCAGATATTTATACATTTTGTGAATCTGCTGAGACCCAAAAATGATCAGATATGTTTACTATGAATAATCAGTAGAAGATGCTAGCAGCATCATATCGCTGCATCACTAACTACAAGTTAACACCATATTTTACATATCAATGTCTGAGCTAATAAAAGAGGAACTGGGCAATCTTGGTTCTAGCTTTTTCAGTTTGTCAAACTTTTCTTTTTTTGGTGTTAAGCTTATTCAAGGATTTTTGTTTTTCAAATCATGTGATATAAATTATTGTCATATTTGTTTTAGTAGTGGCAGTAGCAGTATTAGTAGTAATGGATTTACCTCTCTCCACCCATGGGGCTTTATTTACCATTCTCCCACTTGAAGAGGCTCGATTTTTAAATTTCTCTACTGGGAAGCTCCCCCTTTAGTGGCAGGAACTCACTTAACTGCTGGCACCAACCCTTCAGTGTGCATAAACATTGAGCCTTCACTCCATTGCTGACCCTGCCCTCTTTTTTTAATCTGTTGGTGCTATTCTTGCAGTTAGAAACAGCAACAGTAGTGGTGATAATACTGATGTTTAGGTGGTCAAGTCATTTGGTGTAAGCAGCTGGTTGGGGGATGGATTATTGTATTCTGGGGGAGGAGGTTGAAAAACATCAGTTGGCTCTAGCCTACTCTTGTCATGTTGCAGATTAGAAACAAATAAAATTATTTATGTGCACTTGCTGACACCTATTGGTAGAACCTGAAATTGCAGATTCCTACAGATTCAGCTTTTAAAAATGTATTTATTTATTGAAAATCATAATCAGAAGAGGCACACCGAGCCAAGACACATTTCCTGGTATGACTGGGGGGAGGGCAACAGGGAAGCAAATATATTCAGTAGAAAGGTGCAATTCAATATAAACAAAACAATGTACAGGCAATATGAATGGCCAAAATGCCAAAGAGACAGATGTGAACTCCAGTCCAAATGAACAGTAAAACTAAGAGCATGCAGTATGAAAAGTCTGTAGCAACACAAGCAAAAGGTAGTTTTCAGACAAGGGGTGCAGTGAAGTTGTGTTGACACTTAATACAATAAAATATGCAACAATTGTGCAGTAGACAGGAAAAGGTGAGGAAAGAGTATTTAGGAGTTATCCAAATCAGGACAGGTTAGCAGGCTACAGGTATAAATGGATGAAGGAGCACATAGGTCACCAATAACACAAGAGAAGGGTAAGGTCTCAGAGCAGGCTATCCAAGGTCAGGGCAGAAACAAGAGGTGGCAAAAAGGAGTTGGAGCTAATGTTTGAGAGACTGATAGGAACAGAACAGATGAAGGGGAGAAGCTTGTTCCACATTTGACTGGGAACATCGGGGGTGCTTTAAGAATCACACTAATAAGCAAAATACATCAGCTGCAACAGAAGATAAATCCCATCTTATGAATTTTAGTTTAACACATCATATAATTTATTTTTAAAAATATTGAAAGATATACTGGAAGCTTACCATTTTGTGTGCACACATCTTCACTAAGGAAAGCGCCGTGGGTAGAATAGAGGAGGAGAGGAGAGGAGCGAAATTGATTTTATATAGCACAATTTATGAATACTGTATCCATGATCCCTTTGATAGGCAATGAAGTAGAAACTGGTAGTACAGGGACTATTTGTAGCACCTGTTAAGTGTGCTAGTACCACATGACTGCATTAAAACCTGTGTTATCGAGGTGGAATGTTGGTAAAGACAGTAAGTATTACTCCTCTAGTCTTTTAAAAAGTGGCAACTTCCTCCTGAGCAGCCACCAGACAGGCAATAGGGACCTTGGTTTAATGTCTTATCCAAAGAACACCATCACCAACAGTGCAGTTCCTGTCCCCTGCCCCACCACCATACATTACTGCAGGTGTAGGGTATTAGCCTATGTGCAAGATATAAACGTACAACCTACTAATCACCCTGGTGCAGAGGTGAGAGTGCTACCACACGAGTCACTAACACTATGGATAAATATAGTTTCTCCTGTTGTTGCATAAGTTAAGTTGACTTGATCTGTAGTAACAATTTGTTAATCTGAATCTTTAAGTAAGGCAAATCCATAACATACAGGAATCTCTTCAATGAATAATTAATTGTAAAAGACTTAAATAGAGAGGAATACAATCCTATATACTGCACCAGCTAACAAGTAATAGTAGTGTGAATGATGCTAACAATTTAACATAGTAACACAGACACAAGGGACTTTATATTTATCATCTTCACATTGCCTTTCCCCAACCCCACCCATAAACAGGGATGAATAAGTAAAGTATGCTGAACAGACATGTATTAATGCAGAGGGATTTTCAACCCACTCTACTACCAAGGATACCCTGTTATTCCCTTGGTATGCAGAAATGTGTCCAGACTTACCTTGAAAGCCTCTGCTGTCTACATGTCCACTGTATCCAATGGAAGGTTGTTCCACAGGTTCCTCACCCTCTGGAAGAAGTACATCCTAATGTTACCCCTGAATTTATCACCTCCGAGCTTCAAGGTGTGTGCCAGCATCCTTCTAGAAAACACCAGTTTTATCATTTCTGTTTGATCGTGTAAATACCCTTGAACAAGTGAAAGATTGAGATCATGTCCCCTTTCAGCCATATCTTTCTGCATGGCGAACATGTTAAGGGCCACTAACCTCTCCTTATAATGTTTATGTAAGCACCCCTTTAGGAGCTTACAGGTTAAAGAGGCTGGTAACTAAGGAAGAGAGAGGAAAGGCTGGTGCCAGTAGGTCTAGGATGTGAACCTGCCTGCTGACTGCAGGGGGACCCATCCCTGTGGGTATAAATAAGGGTAGTTTGGTGCGAAGAGGAAATAGTGATAGAGATAGGAGTGAGAGGAGTGTTGGGAGAGTCAGGGTTTAGCTGTTGAGTTGGCCTTGAGGGCCACGATGGGGCCAGGGTGGACCATCTGCTACCTTGGCCCTCCTCCCTCGAAGAACAGCGAGTGTGGATGTTTGGGGCCAAAATGAGAGGTGTGGGGCAAAAAGGGGCCTGTTGTAACTAGAGGGTATCACATGTGGGTGAGTGCGACCAGGAGAGCCAGTGAGAGGACTGTGGCTGGGCCCGTTATGTCAGGAGGAGTCTGGGACGTGGTCCAGAAGTGGCAGCCTGGATCGTTAGTGTGATAATAGTGGCAGCCTGTCCCCTTTCCCTCGGAGCGAGTGCCACTGTACAGTTTGGAGATCCCATGGTATGTGCAGCCTGTGGAGGCCTGAGGAGTTCTGCATGGGGTGTGGCTGTTTGGGACCTCAGATGGGGTGTCAGGCCACCTGTGTGCTCTGTGTGGCACTGCACCTGGGCCCCTGGGTGAAGGCATTTCTGAACTGAAATTGCTGCATGAGCAGAAAGTGCCTCGGGTCTCCAGGATTGCCTGGGATAAATGAGACTTCCTGAGATGCTCGGAACAGGCATGTGGCATCAGTGATTGAGGGCCAGAAAGGTTTTCGGTGGGACTGTTCATGCTGAAGTAACACCACCATTGAGATCAAAGTGCTCTCTATTTTAAGGAAACAAACTTGGAATGGGACTGGGCAGTAGAAACGTCTTGTGCTGCCCAGTTTACCGTTGATTAAGTATTTAATTGCCCTAGGAAAGGAGCTTAAATAAATGTGCTGGTGGATTGAAAGTTTTGAAAGTTGCAAGGAGTATGTAAAGGAATTACTGCAAAGTTTTAGAACACAAGTCTGGTGCCCACGGTAACAGTGCTGCTGCCTGGAACTGTAGCCTTTCGGCTTAAAGAAGTACTACATGAAAAAAGTCAATCTGTTGGAAAAAGAGATAGCTGCAGCTTCAATATCAGATTGTGTGCTGCAAAGTCACCCCACGGTTAATCACTGTGCCCCACACTACGTGGAGTGGACGATTAATTTAATCAGTTGAATTTTTCAGTTATTTGCACTTTGATTCTCATGTGGACACTGAACTTAATCCAATAATTGTTGCCTCAATGTTTTGAATACTAACCATCATTGCCCCTGCAGCTGTGTCCCTCAAAGAGAAGTGAAGTTCCTTCCCCTGTATCATCCTCCAAGCAACTGAACCATGTAAACAAGCATATTTAATTTTCATGGACAGTGTTTTCTGGCTGTAACCCCCCTCTAGGGGCATAAGTAATCTTCACAGGTGGCCAGGGGATATGGGGGGGGGACCACAACAAACACTAACCTGTGCCAGTGCACCCCCAGCTCAATAGGATGTCCTACCTTTCAAAGATTTCATTTCCAAGTGCACACTTGATCTTGCCGCTGAACCCTGGAGTATTCTCAAACACTGACCACTGGACCTGGATCTCCAAGCTGCAACCTCCTGTCTCTTTATTTATTTATTTTATTTATTGAATTGTTTCACCAGGAAAGAAACACTGAGCAACTTAATGCTCATTTCACAGTACATCCTGGGGGAAGGGGAAAGGGATATACAGAGTATAGATATAGAGATATACATAGTACAAGTGCAGGTAAATACATACAGATGGTGTAATTATAAATACAGTTATAAAACAGGAACATGACACTTGAGAAAATAAAGGTTGTTGTAGAGTTTCAGTGCAAGCAGATCTTAGGAGCAGCATACAAAGTAGAATCAGTACATAGTATACAAGATTGACAATGCATAAATACAGACAGTACACTAGTGCAATATGCAGCAGGGGTGAGCACATTGGAACGAGATGAGGAGAGGGAGATGGAGTGAAAGAACAGAGAGGGAGACAGATAAGGAAGGGGGGGTCAGAAGCAGGTGCAAGAGGGTGTGAGGTAGTTGTGCAACGCAGTGATAAGGGAATAGAGGGAGGAGAAGTGATGGATTTGGGGAGGTAGAGCATTCCACATTTTAGGCAGGTGATAGGAGAAGGCTTTTTGGCCAGAGGTAGAGGTTCTGCAGGGGAGTGATAAGGTGCAAGTCTCAGCATGGGATCTCAGGGAATAGAGAGAGAGGGTAGAGGTGCCAAGAGAGGAGGAGATATGAGAGGGGAGAGAACTAAGCCAGAATTTAGAGATGAATTTAGCACCATGAAGCTTGCACTGGGAGTGTAGGGGAAGAAGGTTGAGAGCACGGTAGAGGTCACAGTGATATGTATGGGAAGGGACATCAAGAGCAAAATGACAGAAGTAGTTAAAGAGAGAGTCCAGTCTGGATAGGTGGGACTATGGGGCAGCATTGTAGACTATGTTGCAGTAGTCGAAAATGGGCATGATCATCTTCTGTACCAGCTCACGCCTGGCAGGGAGCAGGATGCAGCCCCGGTTTTTGTAAAGTGCCCCAAGCTTAGGCCTTAGTTTTTTCAGAACGGCATCAATATGTACAGAGAAGTCAAGGTGTCTGTCCAGCCAGATGCCGAGATACCTGAAAGAGGAGGAGTCCTCTAGAGCAGTCCCATCAAGGGTGTGGAAGGAAGGGAGGTGAGTTAGCCTAGTGAGTCTCTGCCTTGTGCCAAAGGACATGGAGACTGTCTTCTTGGCATTTAGAAAGAGTTGATGAGAATGAAATCAGAGTTGGACTTTGGTGAAGTCGGACTGGAGCCTGGTAGTAACATCAGCAACAGTATTGCCAGAGGTAAACAATACTGTATCATCCACATACATGTGGATGCTAGCTGTGGTGCAAACCCGGGGGAGGTCATATAAAAAGGAAGAGAACAGAATGGGCCCTAACACAGAGCCTTGTGGGACTCCAGAGGTTATAAGCGGGGGTAAGAGATAGCATCAGCAATTCTTACTGATTGTGATCTGCTGGACAGGTAGACACTGAACCATCCTGTAGCAGATGGGGATAGACCAGCAGCTGAAAGGCTGTGAAGGTGGAGGGGGTAAGGAACAGTCTCAAAGGCTTTGGCCACATCTGCAAAGATAGCTGAGGAATATGCCCTTTGTCAAAGCCTGAGGAGATAGTGTCAGTTAATCTTAGGAGTGAGGTGGTGGTAGAGTGGGATTTCCTGAAGCCAGACTGGAAGGGGATGAAAAAAGCAGAGTCTGAGAGAAACGGAGAGATTTGTTTGAGTACTAAGTGTTCCTGTAGTTTAGTTAAAGAGATAGGATGATAGTTACCAGGGGAGGAGGGGGCACCACCCTTCGGGAGTGGGAGGACAACAGCATGTTTCCAGACAGAGGGCACAGTGGCAGTCGCAAAGGAGAGGTTTAGTAACAGGGAGAGTGGGAAGGCTATGGCAGGAGCAGAGATTTGAAGGAGCCTGGGTTCAAGGCCATCAGTCGAGGAGCCTTTAGAAGGGTTTAGGGCCAGGACAGCTTGAAGGGGAGAAGCAGGAGTGACAGGGGAGAAGGAGAATGGGGGGTGTAAGGGGTTTGGCGGAGGGGGACAGGGAAGTGGAGCAGATGGGAGATGAGGATGGGAGAAGGGGCTGGCCTGCAGTGAGGGGAGTAGGGGTAGGGTGGGAGACAGTGCAGGGGGCACAAGAGGGGGCCAACAGGTCAGGGGAAGTGCTAGGGAGAGTACCTAGCAGAGAAGAGGCACAGATGGCGAAGTGGGAGTTGAAGCAATCAGCAATATCGATATGTTCTGAGAGAACAGAATGGTTGTGCCTGAGGGAGGGGGTGGGGGTAGAGGAAGACAAGAAGAGGGAGTGAACAACATTCCAGAATTTAGAAGGGCTGTTTGTGTTGGTTTGGAAGTTGGATTTGAAATGCTCTGCTTTAGCAAGGCAGATTGCTTTGGTGCAGCCATTCCGCAATTCACGGTAGCATTGGTGATCTCCAGGGCAGTTGGAGGCTTTGGCTTTGCGCCATGCCAGGTCATGAGCACATTGGCAGGCTAGAAGCTCAGGGCTTGACCCAGGGGAGGTGACCACCGTGAACCCTGATTTTGCAGGGTGGGGCACAGGAGTTCCAAACCTGTTGAAACTTAAAGGTGAAGTAAGCAAGGGCATTGTCCACAGAAGCTGCTGTGATAAGTCTCTTCTGAGCCCCTGAGCCCCTCGGTCCTACGGGACTATTTAAACTTCATACTGTTTACCCAAGCTGGTCATTCTGAGCAGCATAAATGGATTACAGGCAGTTCAAGCAAGATTTCATCACTCTCACCACTTGGATGATTTACCCAAGGACCTCCTTAATTAGAAGAAACCCACAGGTTCCTGGCTAACTGGAGCTGGTGAGCCAAATTTTCTCTCTCTCTCTCTCTCTCTCTCTTTCTATTCTGGGTTACCCATTCTCATCAATATCTATCTGGCCTGGCACTGGTCAGCTTCCCTATCTCTGGCATGGGAAAGCAAGCTGCTTCCCCCACCTGGCACCTGGATCTTGGCCCACATTTACAAGGGGTACCAGGATTTTTTCCTCTCTAAGCCAGGCCCTATAACCCAATCTCTCTTGCTTTACTTTGAACCTGAACCTGCCTGGTGCTCCCAAAGTCACAGTACCAATCCTCGCACCTACAGCTCAGCTCTCTCGATCTCTGCACTCACTGGTGCTGCGGCCCTGGTTGACTAGCCTCTCCACAGAGCTTCCTCCTCTACTCCTTGACACCACGTCACTGCAGAGGCCATTCCTATTTGCCTCTTTTGGGGGGTGTCCCCCACTGGCCCACCCAGACTGCTGAGCTCCCATCTTGCCAGCCTTCTCTGCTCCTCCAGCCACCCCCCTCCAGCCCCAGGTCTAATACCCATTCTGGAAAAAGGCCCCGAACTTCCTGTCTCTGGCCTTATATATTTTCCCCAAACCTACGCTCTGCTGCCACCTTGAGGCATTCAGCAGGTATTAACCCCCAGAGCACTAATGAATTCCCTAGCTCTGGGAAGGGGGTCCCCCCACTGGCCCACCTGGACTGCCACGCTCCCATCTTGCCTGCCTTCTCTGCTCCTCTAGCCACCCCCTCCAGCCCCAGGTCTAATGCCCAGGCTGGAAAAAGGCCCTGGACTTCCTGTCTCCAACCTTATATACTTTCCCTAAACCTACCCTGTGCTGCCACCTTGAGGCATACAGCAGGTATTAACCCCAAGAGCACTAATGAATTCCCTAGCTTTGGGGGGTAGGAGGGGGAAGGGGTTCCTAAATGGAAGCATAAGCCCCTCTTTCAAGGGGGGCTTACACTCTTCCCCCATGCAGAAAATCATTCCCTCCTGGGAATGATGGCAAGGGTCCAGTGATGGTCTCCTCCCATCAAACATGGTATGCGCACTCCCCAGCCTTCTGGAAACAAAACACACAATATCTGGCCATGGGCACCACCCAACCTGCCTCTCCAAACCCAAGCACACCCTATCAACTAAAGCCTACCTGCACCAGGAGATAATCATAAAATTGTTTAGAAAAACCTTCATTGTTTCTTTATCAAACAGATAACCTTAAAGGGGAACTGCCATCAGTAGGATTTCTTAACATCTGAAAGCCCGTAAGAAGCTAATTTGATTGAGCCATTGTGTTTATCTGTAAAGCTTTGCAGTCCAGAGTTATTCATATGTAAATCACCCTGTAATTAAGGACTGGTGGCAGCCATATATTTTGGGCTTCTGACAAGAAACGATGTCACCGAGGATCTAGATCATCCTTTGACTTTATTTAATCCAACAGTTTAAATAGGAAATTAACTGTTTTATTAAGTGCATTTTAAGGTATTATTATAACACTTTCTACATGTATAATGATTGTTTTGTATGTGCATTGAAACTAATGAGTTATCACCATAACATTTCAAACTGTTAGTAAAAATAATCCATCTTCAGGATTGCTTTAACCTCTAGGCTGTACTGCCAGCTGATCATCAAAAACAACACATCTCAACGCTGGCACTGTGGTGCCAACAGGTATTGGGGCTCCATATCAGGATTTCTAAACCCTGGTTATGTTCATGTCAGTACAAATTTCTGGGACTGCCACAGCTCCAACTTCTGTCGTTTTCCATTCTCTCTCTTGCAGCCTTTTCTCTTACAATTTCAGGTGTGAACTCAGGTCTACAAGATGCACATGTGGCTATGTGCCTACTGGCCTGGCGTCATGGGGCCAGCTTTGAAATGTGTAGCTTTTGATTATCAGTTGGCAGTACAGCTGTGAACAAGCTTCATTCATCCAGCAGAATGGGTTTTGAGCATGTGCTAAGATTCTGAAAATATTATACTTTTTCTGTTCAGATTTGACTTGAAAAGAAAAAAATGGGACACAATTACTTGTTTATTAATTGCAAAAACACATAGATGGACAACATTGTTAAAACATGCATAACCTGAAATGCATTATTTAAATATAGAACAATATATGGATGGGTGTGTGTAACCAGAATTTTACACACACTCGAGGTGTGGGATGCAACATGAACCCCGAGGGGTTTATAAAAGCATTGCACACTGAGTGTGAATATAAATTCTGTTTTTTACACACACATATACAGTATATTATAGTATTTAATTAATGGTGATTTTTTTTTTCTCTATCAGCACAGTTCAGTTAGTGCAGCACTTCTGTCAGAGATACACACACACACACACACACGCTAACTAGTTATACGGCCCCATGCTCTCTCTCTCTCTCTCACTTTCTCCTAGCCTGTTATCAGATTCTGTATTTTTTGACCATCTACCAACCCCCTCCTCCCAGAATTTTAACTCCCAGATCCCTTTCTACTTCCAGCATTGGAACCACATCCTGTGCCGCCTGGCGCTCCTGCCATTTTCTCCACTCATAAAAGAAGGTACACTGAACCCAGACCTCCCACACTGCACTAGATCCTACAGTCCTCTTTGCTTTCAGCCTGTTTTGAACTTGGCGACTTTTGAACTTTCTCAGCCTGTTTTATATCTGATTTACCTGGTTTAATTATTTTGAAGCACATCCACACTGCAGCCTGCTTTATCATCTGTTTTTATTTTTTTTTTTTTTTGTCTACTTTTCCATTTGCAAATAATACTGCAAAGCCACAAGAGGGCAACAACTCAATTAACTTGCTGCTGATGGCAACTGTCACTGTCCACCTCTTCTCACAGTCAGTTTACTTCTGTCACTGCCGTTTATCTACTCCCTACTGCTGATTAATATTCCCTGATCTATTCTTGCTCCCTTGATCCATACAATATGCCCACCCTTCCTTCATCACTTCCCCCTTCTAATTCTTCTATCAATTTTATCTACCTCAGCTCCACATTCTCCTCAGTCCAATAAACCTTTCTCACCTTTCACCTCTGCTCTTCCATCCCCTGCCTTTGTCTTTGCCATAACTCCTACACCCCCTCAAAAACTCAGGTCTCACTTCCCTCACTTTCCCCTTTGCTACTCTGTTCTAAGCCCCAAGCCACCTAACTTTCCTTCGCCGTCTTATTTTCACCTCACCTAGCCCCCCAAATACTTCCAAAATCCTCAGCCAGTCACAAATGCCCTAAACTCCACTCACTCATAATAGCACTCCTCTTACTTGCATCAGGGAATGTTCATCCCAATCCTGGTCCCGCTACACCCTCCTCTGCTAGTTGCAATACTTCCACTAACGTACCAACATCCCCCACCGTTTCTGCCTTCCCCAAGGGCCTGAAAATCCTCCATTTAAACATCTGCAGTCTTGTGTCAAAAATTGAACTTTCACATCCTATGGTAATCTCTCTCACACCTGATATACTAATTTTAGTGGAAACTTGGTTAAATGCTAAAATACCTGATCTCGCCATTAATACCCCAGGTTATTCCATAATCAGGAATGATAGGGCTGGTAGGGGTGGCAGAGAAGCCATGTATATCCTGTCCTCACTTCAGTTCTCAACCATTCTATCATCCTCATTACTCTCTGCCTATGAAGCACTTGTAGTAAACATTACCTTGCCTTTTTCCTTCCCTATCTTCATAGCTGGCATCTACTGTCGACCTGGCCCCAAGTCATCCAATATTTTGGATCTCATTACCTCCATAACCTCCCTCACAAATAAAGGCCAGCTATACATCCTGGGTGATGTTAACCAAAACTGCCTATCAGCAACAACTGCCAAGACACAAAATAACATCACGGCCCTCAATCTCTCCCAACTCATCCTGGAACCCACCCGCCTAAATCATAAAACACTTAACCACTACCTGATAGACTGGGCTCTCACCTCTCTCCCCCCACCAAGCCATTAAATCAGGCATCCTCCCAGATACCCTCAGTGATCATTACCCAATCTTCATAGTCAGGAAAGTCCACAGACCTAAACCACCTCACAAAATTCTGCAGCTCCACTCCTTCAGCTCCTTAGACCTCAATCCCCTTCTTAATGAACTGGCCAGCTCTGATTGGTCCCCTATTGCCTTTGCCCCTTCCATTGACCAAGCCCTCAGTTATTTTAAAGATCAGTTTCTAACTACATGAACTCCTATGCTCCATTCAAATGCACTAGAGTTTGTGGCAACCATCATCCTTGGGTCCCCCCGAGCTACTGACCTGTATCAGGGAGGAAGACAAAGCTTGGAGGAAACATAAGACCTTCCAGCTTCCCCCAGACCATGCCAGGTATCGCATGTTAAGAAATGCCTGCACAAAAGCAGCTAGACTTGCCAAGTCTGAATATTTTAAATCATCTTTTCTTAAAAACAACAATTACCCCATCAAATTCTGGAAAGTGGTCCATGCCCTAGTCTCCCCCCCCCTTCACATCTGCCTCAGCCTGGTGCTTAAAATAAACAACTCATTGGTCTCCAAACCACGCGCAGTGGCTCAGGAGTTTAACTCCTATTATACCTCCTGCACCACAGCACTTCTAAAGTCACTCCCTTCTAACCTACCACCTCCTCATCCTCCAACACCCAGCACTCAACCCCTCCTTGCCCACTCTTCCATCTCCTTTTCTGTGGTCTCCCCAGAAAAAACACTAATGACCTTTGTCTCTCTTAATCCTTCCAAAGGCTCATCGCTGGATGACCTTGACCCAAAAGTCCTCTACCTTTCAGCTTCTGCTATAGCTTACCCTCTCTCCTTAATCCTAAATCTTTCCTTCTCATTCTCATCTGTCCCTTCATACTTGTAACATGCGGTGGTCCTCCCTCTTCCGAAGTGTGGTGACCTCTCCTCCCCTGCAAATTTTCACCCAATCTCTCTCCTCCCTGCCCTTGATAAACTCCAAGAACACCTAGCCCTCTCTCAACTAACCTCCTTCCTCAATGACTCTTCCTTTTTTACACTGTTCCAATCTGGTTTTAGGAAGAACCACTCCACTACCATCACTCTACTCAGGCTCACTGTCTCCATCCTCACTGGGATGGATAATAGCCTAATTTCCTCTGCCATCTTTGTCAACCTCACCAAGGCATTTGACACAGTCACCCATACTCTACCACTTGACTCCCTTACGGCTGCTGGGTTGTCTACTTCTGCCCAAAACTGGTTTAGAGCGAACCCTTCAGGCAGCACACAGTCAGTCAACATCCAGGATACTATCTCTCCCCCCTCTCTATTTTCACAGGAATCCCACAGGGCTTGGTGCTTGGACCCATTCTCTTCTCCATCTTCCTAAATGACTTTCCCTCAGAATGCTCCCCCTCCTCCTCTATCCATATGTATGCCGACGACACTGTCCTGTTCTCCTCTGTCAAATGCCCTGCCAATGTAGCAGCCACCCTTCAGCTTGACTTTCACCAGTTTGAGTTATGGTTTGCCTCACATCAATTATTCTTAAATGCCAAAAAGATTATCTCCATGATCTTTGGCACTAAGCAGAGACTCTCAAGGCTCCACCCTTTATCATTTTTCCATACCCTTGATGGGACAATCCTAGAGGACACCTCCTTATTCAGATACCTTGGGGTTTGGTTGGACCAACACCTCAACTTCTCTGGCCACATTAACACCATCCTGAAAAAATTGCGCCCCAAGCTTAGTGCCTTATTCAGGAACCATATTTGCATCCCTCCTACAGCGTGGCATGAACTTTTCCAAAAGATGATCCTCCCCATTTTTGACTACTGTGATATAGTCTATGGTGCTGTTCCCACATCCTCCCTAACCAGACTGAATAATCTATTTAAATCCTTCTGTCGATTTTCCCTTGATGCTCCATCATGCACTCATCACTGTGACCTTTACCACACCATGTCCCTTCCCCCTGCTTGCCAACAGGTGCCTCACTCATTGTGCCAAACTCACTTCTAAATTTTGGTTAAGAGAACGTCTCCCCTACCTCTCATGTTCACTCTCTTCCCCTCTCCCCCCTCCCACTCCCTCAGATCCTTTGACCCCTTCACTTTGTTGGTCCCCCGTCAAACCACTTTCATTGGTCAGCCAGGCTTTACCCATCATTTCCCACAAATCTGAAACTCCCTCCCCCCCAAATATGGCACTCCTACTACTATTACTACTACTCCCTTGCCTCTGACTTACATAACTTTCTCTCATCTAACTGCTCCTGCGTTGACCCTACTTAACTGTCCTCCTATGCCTCTGCTCCACTCCACTCCATGTCTCACATCCCCTGTTATACCTTCCGTGCCCCCGAGCCTGTGTCTCAGCATGCTCTCCTCTCCCTTCACCACTGTGTACTATGTTCCCCAGATATGCCACTTTTTAATTAAATGCATATTTCACAGGTATGATATATTTAATTGTATGTTATGTCACAAATGGGACTGTATAATTATTTATATTTGTTAACTGTATGTCTTTTTACAAATGTAATTGAATGTTTAATTTCTCAGATATGTTAAACTGTATGTCTAATTCTTCATCCAGTTGTACCCCGGTCACATCGGGAGACGAGCAACTTGTTGTTCAGTGTACTTTCCTTGTGAAACATTTCAATAAATAAATAACACACACACACACCCTCTGCCTGTCTCTCCCTTTTGTTTTTTCTTTTCTTTTTTTTTTTTTTTTACATTACAGTGGTAACGACATTCTGGAAAGTCAACGACATTCTGGAAAGTCACGGTCAGTCAACACTGCTGCATAGTGTAAGACTCACTCAAAGGACATGAGCAGCAGGATCAACCAGATTGATGTTTTTCATTTTCAAGGCAGGATCAACTAGATAGATATTTAAAAACATTTAAAATCTTATTTGTCTTAACAGTGTGTGGCAAAGCTTAAGTGCTGGTACCAGTGCTCAGTAATGGAACCGCCATATTGAGCAAGATGCTCAGCCCGCCACAGTGAAACTACGCATCAGTTAGCTTTCTCTAGTGACAGGTGTTGATTACAACCTCCTGGTTGTGACCACAAATATCAACTGAGAGGTTGTAACTAGAGATAAGTGTATTTATCTGTATGTAAAAAATGGTCACCATAATTAAAGATTATTTTACTGCTTTTGATGAAGTTAAAAGTGTAACAGTTTCTTACTGGAATACTTTGGATGGAATGGGATTTTCTACTGTAACAATGTCAGAATTCTATTTAATTATTAGGAGGCAGAATAGTACAGTGGTTAAGGGCACTGAGCTACAAACCTGGAGACCTGGGTTTGAATCCCACAGCCTCCATTTTGCATACTGTGTGACTGAGCAAGTCACTTAACTTCCTTGTGTTCCCCGGTCACACCTGGAATCAAGCTTCAGCTTAGTGTGCCTTTCCTAGTTAAACAATTTCCCCTTTCCCTTATTTTTACCAACAATTTGAAATGTAAAGGTGGTAACTTACTAGTTTCATTGCATATACAAAACAACTATAATAAATGTAGAAAGTGTAATTACAAAATCCCATTCCAACCAAAGTATTTCAGTAAGAAACTGTTATACTTTTAACTTCATCAAAAGAAGTAAAATACTCTTAGTAATGCATTTCAGATTATGCATGTTTCAACAATGTTGTCCATCTATAGTGATTGCATCCTATTTTTTTTTCTTTTCAAGTCAAATCTGGATAGAAAGAGCACATTTTCAGAATCATAACACATATTCAGAATGTTTCAACTGTCTTTGTCATGGAAAGACACACTGAGCAACAGCTTGTTCCCAGGTGTATTGTAGGAGCACAGGGAGGCCATGATGCCAGACGAGTAGATACGTAGCCACATTTGAATTTTGTAGACCTGAGCTCACTCACAAAATTGTAAGAGAAAAGGCTGAAAGAGAGGGAACTGAAAAAGACAGAAGATGGTACTATGGCAGCCCTAGAAACCTGTACTGACATGTTCAGCTGGCAGTACTGTATATCTTAGAGGTTAAAGCAATTCTGAAGATGGATTATTTTTACTAACAGTTTGAAATGTAAAGGTGATACTCACTAGTTTTAATACACATACAAAACAATTATTATACATTAGAATGTGCTGTAATAACACCTTAAAACACACTTAATAAAACAGTCTATTTCCTATTTAACCTGTTAGATTAAATAGAGTCAAAGGCGGACCTAGACCCTCGATGACATCAGTCCTCTGGACTGCAAATATTTACAGATAAACACAATGGCTCAATCAAATTAGTGTTTTATGGGCTTTCAGATACTAAGAAATCCTGGTGATGACAGTTCCCCTTTAATCATTGTTTCCATAATGATTTAGCTTCACTTTTTAAACATGCAACAACAGTAATGAGGTAGTTTCTAAAACTATAGCCATGCCCCAATATACCTCCCACCAATTAGAACAGGTTACTCTGTGTACAATCCTCAAACCATTCACTCACCAGTCTCCTCCAACTTACATACCAGGGGTGTCAGAAGGCATATGCACTGTGCTCAGCAGAGTACAGTAAAAAAAAATCAGGCTGGGGCAACAAATCAGGCAAGGGCAACAATAAGAGGAAAGCAAGGACATTGTGAGTCACATTGTGTCTGTGTCGCGCTGAGCCCGATTGCCTTTGTTTTTGCTATGGAGCAATGATGCCACCAGCCAAATACACACACAAGAACAACTTACCAGGCAGGCAGGCAGAAAAACTGAGCTGGCAGTATAGCCTACAGGTTAGAGTAATGAGCTGTGAACGATCTTGGTACATCCAGCAAGACCAGACCTGGGTTTGATTCTCACAACCTCTACTTGCATACTGTGCAACTCTGAGCAAGTCACTTAAATACCCAGTGCTCCCAGATTGTCCCTAAAAACAGGCACTTGTGCCTCGTGGGCCTTATCCGGTTACCAAAGACTAAAATTAAAATAAAAAACAAAGGAAGGAGGATTACAGGAAGAAACTGATTACTTGAACTCAGACATGGCAAATGGGGAGGGGGGGGCTATTGTTGATGTGGCATGGCAATGCATATTTTGGTTTATGTTTATATAATGGGGGGGCAACAGTACATCAGTTATGAGTACACATTTAAAATTCCTGGCTACGCCCCTTTTCCATACCAACATTTGGTTTCCATGATCATAAAAATTTCCCATTAATAATAACTTAATTTTCTAAATCCCAAAAAGTTTTCTTTTTTTTTCCCCCCCAGAGCTAAGAACTACATGCAGTTATCATGTCCTGCTCCAAAGAGCAACTGCCCTGGTGCAATTCATAAGTCTGAAATCCAGGAGGCCTAAGTTGCAGGCCCCCCACCTGTAGGGAAATAGTACTCTGGGGCTGGCTTGGTGGTCACATCCCTGAAGAAGTCCCAGTGCAAAATGTAATACTTGGTCCATGTCCCTAGCTAAGTCCTGGACCAAGGTGAATTGTTTGAACAAAGTCAAACCAGACCAAGTCCCTTTGTGACACACTGACCACATCTGCTGTACTAACTGCTGACATGGGGCACCTCCTCCACCAGGGCGATTCTTCAAATGCTCCATTTGTTCTTTAAAGATCCGCTCCTCCCTCATCTCCTCGATAATGTCCCATATCCTTTCAGGCATGTAAGGATAATTCATAGGGGAATACTCCACACGCAGCCTTCTAGAGACCCACCTCTCTGCCTGGCTCCATTCTGGCAGGTCTCTGACACTGGTCCTCCTGGCTTGCCCAGCAGGTAACCATATCCTTCTCTGATACTTGATACTCAATGGGTCATTGGCATTTAACCCATCCATATGGACCCAGAGGGTCTTTGCCCAGACTGAGAGCTGTGAGATGCAGTCTGTCAAGGTGATTACTGGGCAATGGTAAGGCCTAGGGATTGCCCTCCTCACTTGGTAATCCTGGAACTGGAATGTGCTACCAATATACATCTCCTCACTCAGCTCCTCTAGCTCTCTTCCATCACCAGTACTCTCCCTGGATACTGTTGGTGCAGGAACAGACCCACAGCCAAGTCCACTGGGCTTTATCCTAAATTTGGCTCTCAAGATAGGCTCTGACTTAGCTGACAGGGACTGTGGGCTACTGCCAGACAGGGGCCAATGCAGGGAACCCCCGGGCCCTGGGGGATCACTTGGTGGTTGTCTGAGACCCCTATACCTTCCTCTGCCACTGGGATAGCTTGTAGCCAGTGGCAGGGAGCAAGACAGATGGCTGTGCTCACCATCACCTCCTTTCCTTGCTTTCTCCCCAGCAACTTCTTCCTCCACGGCCTCCAAGACGACATCCAGGGAAATGCTCCTGGTCTCATCCACTTGGGAACAAGTAGTTTCCCCAAAAGGAGAGTCTGTCAAAAGTGCCTGAATACCCACTAGCTGGTGACCACAGTACATAGGACCTCACAGTGGATCTGGGAGGAAACCCCAAATTTGAAACTGGCGGTATACCTGTGCAATTTCTGCACTCAGGTAACCTGGCAACACATTTACCCCAATACCCGCACCTCACACATCAATCAGTAACTTGTCCTTTTCCCCCCAGCTTTCCAGAACCAGGAGAGCAGTACTGGTGTACATTGCCAAGAAGACTGTCATGCAACACATTGGGAAAAGGTCTTGCTGAAGTTCAGATGGACTACACCTATGGTCCTGCCCCTGTTCCCTTTCTGGTCACTTACTCCATTAAAGAAAGTGATCTGATCAGGTTGGTTTAGCATTATCTGCCCCTCATGAAGTGATGCTGAGAGGGGGAAAGAACTTGGGTCTCAACCAACTAATCCAATATTCTGTTCCTGATAATGGACTCCAGGACCTTGCCCAGCAGTGATTTCTGGTAGACTAGCCTCTAGATCCCCAGGTTCAACTTTCTCTTCTTCTTGAAGACAGTGACCACATCTTCAAGAAGAAGACAATGCTGGACCTGGGTACTTAAAGGGACCACATTACCACAGGGTAGAGGGGAGCAAGGACAAGTAAGCGAGCAGGGCAGGTGGATCAGAAAGAGGAACTAAAGTTGAGAGACGGTAATAAGGGTAGGCAGACAGATAAAAAAAGAGGAGGACAGAATCACAGAAATGGAAGGGGTGAGGGATGGAAGCAGGAGTGGGGGACAGGTTAGGAGGAGAGAGGGGCAAAGAGAATGGAAAACCATCTGTGCCAACACAAGGAGCCTAGGAAACAAAATTCCTGACATTGAGGGATCATTGTAGAAGCAGACCTGGATCTGGTGGTGATAACAGAGTCATGGTGTACTGGCACCCATAGCTGGGAAGTGACCATCCCTGGCTACACCATGTTCCAGAAGGAGAGTCCAGGGAGGAAAGGTGGAGAATTGTTTATATGTGAGGAAAGGTACAAATGCCACTGAGATACAAGGGCACCAAAGGGAGAGGAAGGGCTGTAGGTACTATGGGTCAGGCTAGAGACAGAGTCAGGGATATTTATTCACAAGGGATGGTGTACAGACCACCAAAACAGGGGGAGGAAGTAGAGAGATCTTTGAGGGAAGCCATTAGCTAAATGGCAAGCAAGGGGGAAGTACTTATTTTGCAGAAACTTTAATCTGCTGGATGTAGATGTGAGCATTCCAGCCATAACTACAGCAAGAAGCAGGGCCATCCTTGACTCCCTACAAGGGGCGTTTCTCAGGCAGCTGGTTATGGAACCCACTAGAAATGGGATAGTGCTGGACCTGGTATTTACAAACAGGGACAGCACTGCAGCCATCACAGTGGGTATTCCCTTGGGTACAAGTGATTACTGCAGTTTGTGATTTGACATATGGATGGGGCAGGTGAAAACGCACACTAAGAGAAGGGTGCTGGACTTCAGTAGGGCAGATTTTAAAGAAATGGGAAACTGCCTCAGTAAATACCTCAGTGGGGATGGTCAGGAAGAGTGGAGTCTCAATGGAGAAGGATTAAGGAATGAATAGTCAAGGCAACGGCATGCTGTTTAAATGAAGTGAGTAAGGGAAGGAGGATAAAGAGGCTGCTATGGTACTCTAAGGAGGTAGCAAAGGCTGTGAAGATGGCACTAACATACAACATTGTTGCTGTGTGTGTGTACTAGCTCAGTACCCTATTCCCAAAGTTCCCTCTTAGAGGTAGTGGACTGCTGTGTGTGAGAAGTTAAACAAACAAAATTAAAAATAACAAAAAATCCTAGGGGAGAGTATTCGTGTTGTCTGTTGCCTAGTACCAGCACAAGGGCGGCTAGGAGGTGCAGTCCCTGTGATACAGATGGGACTACAGACAAGGGATTGTATCCTATATTTTTAATTTGTGCTTTTAACCTGCACCACCTCTGCAAAGCTTTTTAGAACTCCTTTAGTTAGTTTTTAGTGTTGTAATTTAGTACATTACACACTGTTACGAGTGTGACCCAGACGTTGCTACTTCAGGGTCCCCTGACATAAAAGATGACCTCTAGTGTGCAGAGCCGTGCTAATATATGACATTGTCGCTATGTGTGTGTGTATACTAGGTCAATATCCTATCCCCAAAATTTCCACTTAGAGGTAATGAACTGTTGTGTTTGAGAAATTAAAAAAAAAAAAAAAAAAAAGAAAAAATTCTAGGTAGGAGTATTCATGTTGACTGTTGCCTAGTGACAGCATGAGGGCAACGGGGAGCTATAGTCCCCTGTGATACAAGAAGGACTACAGACAATTAGTGATGGTGTGTCCTGTATTTTTAATTTGTGTTTTTAACCTGCACCACCTCTGCAGAGCTTTTTAGAGTTCCTTTAGTTCATTTTTAATACTGTAATTTAGTACAGTAAGCACTGTTACGAGCATGACCCGGATGTTGCTACTTCTGGGTCCCTGGCATAAGAGCCAGCCCCTAGCATATGGGGTGAGCATGGGAGCAGAGCATGTGTGCACTGGTGCTGCACATGCAGGTGACATGTGCCAAAGCAAGCACATGTCTACACATGTCTGCTGGTGTCATCCCAGGCAGACGGGATAGCGGGACGAGAATCCATATCTGCCATATCAGGTCAGTGTTTGTTTGGTCCTGCATAGTCACAAGTTTATTATGTGATTGAATCCCGTTTATTTCTTGAAGTCCACATGTGCAAGAGGTGTATAGTAAGCAAACCAGTCTAGGTGAGCCATCATAATCACTTGCGAGTTTAGGAGTCATGGTGGGATTCAGACTGCATTGCAGTGCTAGTTACTAGTGAATATTAGACCTAAAATAAGAATGATTTTAGACTGTAGTTGCTAGTGACGCATTGACACAAGTGATTTCATTACTATTTGGGGCACTCCATAAATAGACAGTTTATTACTTATTTGAATAAATATAGCTATTTTTAGACATCATAGTGACAATGGAAACCTTGGAGCATATTGACAAATTATTAAAGCCATTGAGTACAAATTGGCCCATAGTAGTATGTGATAAATCTAATATGTACACTATGACACCTCAGGATCAAACAAGCAAAACTTTCACTTGCAGAAAATGTATTGCTTTAGCCAGCCCTGTGGCACTGAGGGCTGAGGCGCAGGATGCCACATCTCGCTCCACGCTGGCAACCTAGGTTCGGGAATTGAAATGGGACACCAGGGGTTGGCAGGGGTGGAGAGGTATTGAGTGCCCATGGACTGCTCTCCCTCTCTGGGAAGGGGGGCTCCCAGCTGTCAGCGCACTCGCGACCTCTGGTGGAGACTGGGGGCGGTGCTCTTGCACTGCATGGTAGGGCAGTGAGCTTAGTGCACGCCACCAGGAGGGTGCGCATGCAGACACATGTGTGCTCCCTCCATTGCCATCATTGTACACCCCTCCCACGTCAAACTGAAAAGGGAAAAGCATGGCGCTTGGTCGCAGCAGCTTGATGGCTGTCTGAGGGAATGCCTGGCCTTGGGGGCACCACCACCCAATTCTGGATCCTGTGTCAGTGGGAAGTGAGGGGGCAAGCCGCAGGGGTAGATGGCAGTGGGGGCTTCACTGGGGGGCTGGGACAGGACCGGACGGCAGCTGGAGACAGACTGAAGCTGGGACATGAAGTATGCAAATCAATGGGCCACATAAGGTAAAAAGTACTAACTAAAAAAAAAAAAAAAGAAAATGTATTGCTTGCCACTCAGTGATTGAAGAGATTAAAATACTGAAGCTAGAAATTCAAAAGTTGAACGAAATTCAGAAATCTATTAAATTGCCAATGTTGTGCAAGCTATTTCTACAGGAAATTCTATCATTGAGCAGGTACAGGGGGATAAAAAAAAAGAAACGGGGAGGAAAGAAAGGAGATAGATTCTCCAGAAACAAGTCATTTACATAATAGAGTAAGTTAGCAACCTGAGAATGTTACAGCTGAATGGTATTTGGTTGATCACTCAAAATACAAGAAGAAGTGGAGATGTGCCATAACAATACAAAAAGATATTCCCCATTCCAACAGATTTCAAGTCCTAGATATGACAACTTCGGGTGATAATGACAGTGCTGCACAAGTTGAGAAGGAAACCTAAAGGAGTAAAATAGTAATTGGTGACTTAATTGTCCAGTATACAGACTCTACAATATGTTGATCAGATAACGTGACTACCTTAGTAATTTGTCTGCCAGGTGCGAGGACTGTGAATGTATCATCCAGGATTGATTAAATTATAAAAAATAATGTCAGTAAGACAGGTGTAGTTTTCTATCTGGATATCAATGACATAGGCAAGTCACACACAAAGGCTATATGTCATGAGCTTCTAGCCTTGAAGAACCACTTAAAATCGAGAGGTTGTAGAGTGGCCATCTTTGGAGTCCTTTTCTAACCAAGGGCCTGCAATGAGAAAACTAAAACTATTGAGTGTATCAACACAAGATTGTCCAACTGGTGTAGTAAAGAAAATATTACATTTATAGACAACAGTGTGACTTTTACTAATCAACTCCATTTGTATGCCAGGGATGGTCTCCACCTCCCCAAAAGAGGAGCAAGTCAACTGGGAAACACATTTTAGATCACTTTACTGGGGTCAGTTTAAACTGAATGAAATTGGGGCATCTCATAGTCAGACAAAGAATAACAGGACCAATAATTACAGTAAACTAAGCAATGAAAAAGAATCTAAACATGGTCAAGTTAAAAGTATTTGGCTAAATGCAAGAAACCTATCCAATAAGATGGATGAGTTAATCGCACTGAATGTGAATGAGCAATTCAACATCATTGTGATTACTGAAACCTGTTGAGAAGTTAACTCCAATTGGGGAAAATCTATGCCAGGATATATTTTATATAACCACGATAGACTCAACTGGCATGGTGAGGGAGTCACTTTATAGATTCATGAAAGATTAAAAACATTAGAAGTTTCTAACAAAATAAAACCGACTTGTCCACAGAAACTATCTGGGTTAGGCTAACCACCACATCTACTCCACCCATCATACTGGAGTTTGTTACAGATCTCCCGATGATAGCATACATAAAACATTAGACATAATAGCCAAACTAGAGAAGGCAATCGAGATGGAGGAAATATTGCCGTTAGGTGACTTAAACCTAGGTAGTATTAACTGAACAGAAAATAAGGCCTCAACCATTGCTGGAACAAACCTTTTATCAGTAATTGAACAGCATGGACTAACACAACATGTATCTAACCCTACCAAAGGTGAAAATATATTGGATCTTGTTAAAAGCTATGATTAAATTAATATACATTACTGCAAAATTGCCCCCTTCCCCCATCAATAGTGACCATAACTCTATTCTGTTTAAATGTGACATAAATAAGCAAAAGATGACAGGGGTCACTGAAATATTTTTATACTCAAGGGCAGATATAAGAAGCATAAAGGTTGAATTGAATAAAATAGCTTGGAACAAGAAACTGCTTAATAAAGATAGTAATGGGATGTGGGTAGAATTTAAAAACACACTACTCAAAATCTGTAATACTTATATCCCTGAAGTAAGGAAATATACTGCTAGTAGGATGAGGCCTAAATGGTCATTTAAAAAAAATGAAAACAATTATCAATAAAAAGAACAGAGCTTGTAAAAAATACTCGAAACATAGCAGACCGGAGTTATGGGACAAGTACAGGTAACTCTTGAAAAAAAGAAAACATGCAATAAAAAAGGCAAAATGAATGATGGAGGTCAATCTGGCAAAAGAAGCAAGTAAATCAGATAGTAAGGCCTTTTAAAGTTATATAACCTCCTTAAAAAATTAGAGACAATCAGTCTGTCCGATTTCTGTCAATGATACAATTATATCCCTCACCTCTCCATCATCACTTCACCCATGGTCCATTCATTCTTCCCAGTGTGGTACCCCCCACACACACACACACACATATTACAACACAGCACTCTATTCTGAGTACGCACATCTCTCACCCCTCCCCTCTCAGCTCCTAGAGGTGCAAGCACCAAGCAGCCTCACCTCCTCATTCTCTTACTACTCCTCTCGGGTGACGTCGAAATGAATACCAGCCGTCCCCCTCTTTCTCCATCAGCCCACTCCCCCAAGGGTCTCTGCTTCTACCACTTGAATGCCAGAAGCTTTCTCCCAAAATCAGACCTCCTAAAAGTTTGTATGGCCCAGCACTTCCCTGATATCCTGTGTGTCTCAAAACATGGCTCTCTGTGAAGACCCCTGACTCTTCCCTAGCCATTCCACAGTTCTTACTCTTCCACCAGGATTGCAGAAATTGTGTGTGGGGGGGTTGCCCTCTATGTCCAGCAGTCATTATCCTGCTCTATCACTCTGCATGAATCCTGCCCTTCCTCCCACAAACTGATCATTGTACTTTTATCTATCCCAGGCACACTACCCATCTGTGTTGGTGTGCTCTATGCCTTTCCTCTGCTTACCCCAGATTCACTAGTCATGTGCATATCTTCTATAGTCTCTCTGACATCCTCTGACATCCTCTGACCAGCTCATCTTATTAGGTGACTTTAATCTGAACTGGCTCTCCCTGTCCTCTGTGACCACCATCCTGAAAATAGAGTCCCTCAGACTCTCCCAGCTAGTCTTGGAACTTACTCGCTACAACCCTCACTTCTCCAGCCACTCTCTCATTGATTGGCTAAGTTCTTCCCACCCACACCACACAGCAGCGGCTAGAGTCCTATCAGACACCCTAAGCAACCACTGCATCATTTACTGCATTAGGAAGTTACACCATCCCAAATCTACTTTTAAATATATAAAGTTCTACTCTTTGTGCTCAATCGATGTTAACGCCCTTCTCCACGACCTCACCCATGTTAACTGTACCCTTGTCTATTCTGCCTCTGACATGGATTCTGCTCTAAACCACTTTGCATCCACTCTAACCCAGGTCTAGGATATTCATGCTCCCAAGGTAAGCACCAGAGTCAGGAGACATCACCATCTCTGGATTACAGTGAACCGTGTAGCCCTCTTTAAATTTTGTGACCAGGCCTGGTCATGCTATAGATTTTCAAAATCATCTCAGGATCGGCAGCTATATAAATCTTTCAGAAACACCTGTACCAAGGCAGTCAGACTCGCAAAGTTGGAATAAAGGCAATTAAATGAAAACTCCTCATCTCTCACCTCTTTCTGGAGAGTGGTCCATTCCCTTATTGACCCACCAGCCCTGTCTTCTTCACATGTCCTGAAGCTTAATGGCTCAACTATTTCTGACCCTACTGCTGTTGCCAAAACTTTTAACAAGTTTTTTACTACCTGTGCCTTCACCATCCCTTCCCTCCACCTCTGTTTCTTCCCATATCCCATCTCATGATGGCTTCCATTTTTCACCAGTTCCCCCTCAAGAAGTCCTCCATGCACTCCACTCTTTAAACCCAAACAAATCCAGCCCAGATGGTTTTCATCCAAAGCTCCTCCATCTATCAGCCCTTGCGATCACCTCTCCCCTGGTTCACCTACTAAATCTCTCCTTTTCCTCCTGCACAGTGCCTCAGCCATGAAAGGTCACTAAAGTGCTTCCCTCCATAAGGGTGGAGACCCTTCTATCTCAGGAACGTTCAGACCAATGACCCTCCCTTGCACATGCTAGGCTGTCTGATTTCTTATCCTCTGTCAGTCATCTCTCCCTCTTCCAGTCTGGGTTTAGAAAACACCACTCAACCAAATCATCATTACTATAGGTCTCTGATCATATTTTAACAGCTATTCACCAGGGTCACATTACCGCTGCAATCTTTGTAGACCTGGCCAAAGCTTTTGACTCCATCTCCCATCCCCTCCTGCTCAACATGCTCCACGCCATTGGGTTGGCCCCTACCACAGTCAGATTGTTCTCTTCATACCTTTTCAATAGACAGCAATCAGTGCAGGTGGGAAACTCCTCTTCTCCTCTCCTTTCCTCTCCTCCCCTCCCAATCTGTGCTGGTGTCCCTCATGGTCCATCTTGGGCCCCAACCATCCACATCGACTCCATCTGCTCAAAACTCCATCCAAAACTGGGACTACTATACCAAAACAAGGACTGCCTCTCCCTCCCTATTCGTTGCAAATTAATCTCAAAAATGATTCTACCTATATCTGACTATGCTGAAGTAGTCTATGGAACTTCTCTAGCTTCCTCACTCTCCAAGCTTGACATGCTTCTGAACTCATTCTGTCAATCTGCTACCAATGCCCCCCCTTGCACTCACCACTGCAGGCTCTACTCCTCTCTTTCCTTCCTTCCACTTTCCCTCAGGCATTTTTCCCATTCTTTAACTTTCATTGCCAAATTCTGCTTCGGTCTACTTCCCTCTTACCTCTCCTCCAAGCTGTCACCAGCTGCCCCTTCCTCCTATGATTTACACCAAAGGGCCCCTCACTCTTTCTCCCTCCCCCATCCCTGCACCTCTACCAGTAAATCCACCTTCTCTTACAGGCTCCCCTCCCTCTGGAACCTTCTCCCTCTTCAACTCTGTAACTCCTCCACTTTCCCCTCTTTCAAGCAATACATCCACCTCTCCCATCTCCCTGCTTGCTCCTGGCCTGACTCCTCCTCTCCCCTACCTCTCCCATCCCCTCACACCCCTCCTCTTCCATTTCAAGCTGTTCTTTCATAAGTCTTTCTCCAACTTACCTATGGGTTTATTCCCTGCTTACTCGCCCTACCTCTCCTCACTCCTCCACTGAATATTTTCCAGAATCCAGTTACTAGCCTAATACCATGGTGCCTCATGAATTCATTATTTATCATATTGCAAGATTTCCCATTCTCAGTCTACCATCCAGTCACCATGTATGGTTAGTCTCATTATACTGTAAGTTTTCCTTATCCTCATATACTATCCAATCACCATGTGTACATCACCAGTCTCTAACCATTGCATTGTTTCCTTAAATGTCCTGTTTATTATTCTCTGTTGCTTGCACCCCCAGGTTGCACCTGGAAATGAGCCTTGGCTCAGTGTGCCTATCCTGGTTACCAAGATTGTAAATAAAATAAAATATCTGACCCTCAGAAGTTGGCTAATGCTTTGAATTCATATTTTTGTATGACCTTTGTTAACAACCTCAAGAAGATGCCCTCAATTAATATTGCAGACTCCTCTGAAATTTCGAACACTACAGAATAGATTAGACATAGCATTGACAAACCAAAAAATGGTTCTGCACTTGGTCCCAATAATATTACTGCTAAGATTCTTAAATTGACCTGTTAAAGTATCACCATTCCACTTAAGATTACATTTGATACCTCTCTGAATAAAGGACAAGTGCCAGCTGATTGGAAAATTGAAAATGCTTTTCCAGTCTACAAAAAGGGTAACACGTCTGATGTTAACAACTTTAGGCCAATAAGCCTTACTTCAATACCAGGAAGACTTCTTGAAGGTATTAAAAAAAAAAAAAACATATCCTCTTTTCTTACAATACTGATAAGGTACAACACAGATTAACTTCTGGGAAATCATGCATTACAAACATGTTATGTTTTTACGAAAACATAAGTAGCTCTCTAGATCTAGGCATATCATGTGACATCATATATCTTGACTTCTTTAAAGCCTTTGGTTGCATGCCACACTGGGCTATACTTCATAAACCAACTGAAGAAAAAAATTAACAAGAGTATTCTAAATGGATAGTTGATTGGCTTATTGATAGAGAACAGCATGTAATAATTAGGGGGCATATTTCAAACAGTGGTAACATGACCAGCAGGGTTCTGCAGGGATCAGTTTGGGGCCTGTTCACTTTGATATATTCATTTCTGAACTAACAAAGAATATAACATTATGGGCGATCAGATATACTGATGACATGAAACTTGGGGGTAAATGTCTGACTAAGGAAGAGCATATGTTAATACAGGATAACCTTAATAAATTAACAGCTCAGGTTTCCAAATAGGAAATGAAATTAAATGTGGATAAGTGTAAAGTGATGCATTTAGGAAGTAAAAACAGAAAGTACCTCTACATACTATGTGGTAGACAGTTGTTTCAAACTAGTAAAGAGAAGGACCTGGGAATAAACATTGATGATAAATTTGACCTCAAATCCTAGTCATCTCTTGCTGTCACTCACGTCCATAGAACACTGTGTGCTATAAAGAGGCATATAAAATCAAGAGACACAGCCATTATCTTCTTTGTTTATATGGCATATGTGTGACCATATCTTGATTATACAACCCCCATTTGGTGCCCTTACAAACACAAAGAAACTGAACAAAATGAGAAGAGTTCAGATAATAGCCACTAAAACCATTTATAGTATAAGTAATCTATCTTATGAATCTAGACTTGATTACCTAAACTCAATGTCTTCAAAACAGCGCCAGTTAAGAGGCGATTTACTTACTTTGTACAACATTATGCAAGATCCTTATCTCTTGTCTGAACTGAATTTTAATTTCAAACAAACAATAAAACGTACTAGAGGACATCCACTACAACTAAAAGATCAAACATTCAGAACAACTAAAAGGAAGCACTTTTTTACCCAGCGTGTGATTAATCCATGGAATTCCTTGACCTTTGAAATAATTTAAAGCAAAATGAAGCTGGATTTTTAAAACAAACTAGACACATTTTTATTGAATAATTGTGCACTGAATTATTATTAGTACTCAGAGTAATATGGGTATACCAGCCTCATTGTTCCTAACGTTCCTTAGTATTAAAGAGAAAAAGAAAAGTGCATTTAGGACATACAAAGAGACCCAGATGAAAGTAGACAGGGAGGTATATCTGGTAAAGCAAAAGAGATCAGAAAGAA
This sequence comes from Neoceratodus forsteri, assembly GCA_016271365.2. Classification (NCBI taxonomy): domain Eukaryota; kingdom Metazoa; phylum Chordata; order Ceratodontiformes; family Ceratodontidae; genus Neoceratodus; species Neoceratodus forsteri. The sequence goes on along the minus strand of CM028129.1, from coordinate 1,392,503,615 downwards.
GGGTGAAAGCAGCTAAAGCACAGATGGAGGAGAGGATAGCTAAGGAAGTCAGAAAAGGGGACAAAACCCTCTTTAGGTATGTAAATGAAAAAAGGAACACGAGAGGGATAGTGAGACTCAGTAGGGCAAGGGGGCTCTGTGCAGAGGAATATCAAGAGAAAGTTGACATTTTAAATGATTACTTCTGCTCGGTCTTCACAGTAGAGGGAAGGGATGGGTCACCATGTAGCAGCAAACACCAGAAGGAGGGGGGAGTGGACACAAGTTCCTTCTCAGTAGAGACAGTCCAAAATGGGTTGGAAACCCTACAGGAGAATAAGGCAATGGAGTCAGATGGTATTCACCCAAGGGTCCTAAAAGAACTGAGCACAGTGCTAGCCACCCATCTGGCAATATTATTCAGCACCATATTAGAGGCGGGGTAGTTCCAGAAGACTGGAGGAGGGTCAGTATGATCCCTCTGTACAAAAGTGTCAGCAGAGAAGAGGCTAGTAACTACAGGCCAGTCAGCCTTGCATCAGTGGTAGGGAAATTAATGGAGGCCCTACTGAAAGACAGGCTCATGGAGTACCTAGAGGCTAATGGGCTACAGAGCCACTGGGGAGGTCATGCCAGACAAATCTCATACATTTTATTGGGTTAATAGGGAGATGAAACAAGGAAGAGCAGTGGCTATGGTTTATTTGGACTTCAGTAAGGCTTTTGACACTGTACCACAGAGGAGGCTAGTTAAGAAACTAAGCAGCCTGGGAGTGGGGGAGAAAGTGGTAGTGGGTATCTAACCATTTAAAGGATAAGAGGCAGAGGCAGGTGGTAAATGGCAGACACTCGGGGGACAGCAGAGTGGCTAACAGGGTGCCTTAAGAATTAGTGCTGGGAATGGTCTTCTTTACTGTCTTCATAAGTGACATAGCTGAAGACCTGAAGGGAAAAGTTTGTCTCTTTGCAGATGATACAAAAATTTGCAACACGATGGACCTTCAGAAATGGGTGGAAAGAATGCAAAGGGATCTGTGGAAACTAGAGGAGTGGTATAGGGTGTGGCAGCTAGGTTTCAGTGTCAAAACATGCAAGGTTATGTACCTGGGGAGAGGAAACCTAGAAGCTGCATGTAAGATGGGGGAGAGGTGCTTACATTCACCATACAAGAGATAGACCTCAGGGTCAGCATATCTAATGTCCTCAAGGTAGCTGGTCAATGTGACAAAGCAGTGGAAAAGGCTAGTGGGATGCTGGGATGCATGGGAAGGGGTATTTCTAGCAGGAGGAAGGAGGTGGTGCTGCTGTTGTATTGCTTGCTGGTGAGGCTCCACCTGAAGCACTGTGTCCAGTTCTGAAGGCCGTACCTCTACAAGGACATTGAAAGATGGAGAAGAGGCAACCAGAGGAGGATAACCAAAATAGTGCAAGGGTTATATAAAAAGCCATATGAGGAAAGGCTGCTGGAACTCAACATGTAGTCCCTGAAGGAGAGGGGAGTGAAAGGAGACATGATTGAGACCTACAAGTATCTCACAAGGGTGAACAAGGTATGATCTCTTTATGAGAAAAGAAGGCACTAGAACATGGAGGCATGCAAAGAAGCTAAAGTGGAGATGTTTATGAGAGATATGAGGAAATACTTCTTCATGGAAAGGGTGGTGGACAACTGGAACAACTGGCAGAGGAAGTAATAGGGCCAAAAACTGTGGAAAGCTTCACGCTTGCTTGAGATAGGCACACCGAAAAATTAGTTACAGAAAGGGGGGAGGTACAACAGTGACCAAATAGGGTTAGAGGCTTCAGAATAAGCAAGGAAAAGGATCAGACTAGATGGGCCTAATGATTCTTTGCTGCCAGCAGAGTCTGTTTCTATGTTTCAGTTTCCAGTTTGTTGTACCACACCTGTCTGGACAGATTCATGAAGGATTACTGCAATCAACCCTGCCCTGTTCCCTTAGCTCCATAATGATTCTGGGGTGTATGTATCTCACTTGCCCTGAGGGACTTAACATGGCTTGATCTTCACTAGGTAGTAAAGTATAAGAGTCAGTGTGTTGTCCATAGGCTGCATTATGGCTACTCCTTATACCATGGATCCCACGTCACCCGGGCCTCACTGTTGAACACCAAATCAAAGTATTCATTCCACATCTCAGCCATTGCTCCCACTCCCATATGGTCCTTCTTTTTTTTTAGTAGCCTAAGCACCACCTTTCCCTTCCTCCTTCCATTATGTGCTGGAGGAGGGCTTTTGGGTTGCGTTGGCTGCTCCCATTGTTATCATGACTTCCAGGCCTCTCTTAACTTTATCAATTATAGTCTTGTTGTCCCTCAGTGCTCCTCCGTGCTTCTCTGGCTTGGAGGAAAACTGGGACTTTTCAATTGTCCTAGACTTTTATTTTTTCAGGATCAGTTGCCTTGGGTCTCTGTTAAGATGTGGGGAGGTGTACTTCTCTTTTGTATTCTTATCATATACAATAGTGCAGATATCTGCAGCTTCTTCACGCTCAACAACACCCTTATGTGCTTTGCATCACCAGCTTCATACAGCTCCAGACCCTTGGACAGCAGGTCCTTTATCTTTACTAAGCCCACATTTTTACAGTATATCCTGCTATTTTTCCTGTCACCAGGGAGAAGATTTCCCAGTTAATGTCATTGTTTCCCACTGGTTCCTTGATGTTTATACTGGAGATTACCTCCTCCACACTGCTTAGTACAAGTTCAGGGGGGACCTCAAACGTAGTCCCTATTGGACATGCTGCTCTAGAATGCAGTCCTTGAAAGAAGACAGGCACTCAGTCTTAACCAGTCATTTAACCTTCTCAGTACAGCAGCTATGCCCAGGAGATTGAAGTCCCCCCAGGATCACCACTACATCTGATATGGCTGCTTCTCATTATTTCCCTGACCAGCTAGATAGCATACTCCAGTGAGCTGCTTAAGGGCTTATAGAACACCTTCAGGCTGACCCTCAGGGTCCCCTTTAACCCCTAGCTCAACTCAGACAGATGCTGTGGCACTGTTTACCCTCCATCCCACCAGATGCCCTCCTTGTCTTCCAGACTGACACACTCCCTTATGAAGAGTGCCACCACACCCTCTTTTCTGACAAGCCTATCCCTTCAGAATAGCCGGTATCTTTCCATCTTGTTGCCCTAGACATTTTCTGCTCCTCACTGGGCCTCTGTGAGTTCCGCTAAGTCCTGGCTTTCAAAGTGCATCAAGCCCTCAAGCTTCCACCTAGATGGCTATATACCCTTAGAACTAAATAGAATTTGTGGTGAAACAAAATTCTCTGATATGCCTCCCAGTCTTCTATGCCATGTCAGGGGGCTAAGGGCAACTGTTTGTTCAGGCCCAGAAATACCAGTAGTACCATGATCGGGGAGTGCATAATACTAATGGCAGGGGTCCCCTGGTGTTACCTACATGTAAACAAAATGCCACAACATGGTTTGCATTAAAGGATTTTAATTCACTAAAAATACCACCAACAGCTTAATCTAGTTCAATTTCAGTTGCTTACCATCTGTATCCCCCCTCCTCCCAGTCACCCCTGAAAAAGGGACTTCTATACCCAGTGGGCTTACCAGGTCAACAAAATTCAATAAATAAATAAATAAAATAAATAAATACATTTGCCAGGGGAGTGAGGCATGAAGCCAAAGGTTGGGTCTTCTTACGGAAGCTGACTGCTGCGGGGGTGGGGATGAAGCTGACAAACTGGATAAGGAACTGGCTGCAGGGGAGGCTGCAACAGGTGGTAGTGAGGGGAGGAGCTCTCGACACCTGGACGAGTGATGAGCAGTGTGCCACAGGGCTTGGTGCTGGGCCCAGTGCTATTTGGGCTCTTTATGTCAGATACTGGGCATACGCCTATACATATCCTTTGGATATGCATGTATAGGTGCATGCTCAGTATCGTGGCTCAGCTTTTCTGACATGATTTTTGTAAGTTGCAGCCCTCAGTTTTCATTACTGTACAGTTAAAAAGGTCAGCATTCCTCAAACAATAACAGAATCCCTATAGCTTAAGCTTGAGTTTGGGAGGTGTACACAAGCCTCCGGGCACTTCAGCCCAATTTCCATATGGTGCAGGATGTGGCAATCACCAGGGGATCCTGGAGGGTATCACAAGACTCTCTCCTAGAGTGTTATGAGCACTCCTATGTATTTACATGGCTACCTGATCTGTTGCACAATGATGCATGGAAACGGTGAACCCAGGAAACAGGGAACACCAGATAAATGAACACTCATTTTGGCAGCAGATCATGTTGCCTGTACATGCAAAAAAGGCAACACTGCAGTTTATCTGCACCGATCAATGCAGTGTAGAGCCCTGCATGTAAAATGGGCTTCAGAGTCATTAAGGAGCATTGTCTGTAGGGTCCATCTAGGTGGGCTTGCACTGTTTTACTTGGTGTCTAGATTACATGTAGCCAGAGGAAGATCAGATATTGTGTTCTCTAGGACACTGTCGCTATCTAGTCCCTGATATAAATCTTTGGAAATAAATATGTAGTTGATTCTACTGTAACTGTTATGTGGTATTGAGAAAAATGTGTACTCTCTATTTGTAGGGTTTAGGATTCTCCACAGAATAATTTAACCCATTATCTTTAATCAGTTGTAGTAGTGCTTCTCTTGCAGTTTGTTAGTTATTTTGTCCCTATCCAAATATGGGTCCACTATCAAGTTACATTCCCCCCCACCCCAATTATTAAGCTGGCGTTGCTGAAGGCCTTAAGACTGTCAGGTACTTCATGATAGAAATCTGGGTGCAGATCAGAGAAACTGGATAGGTTACATACTAGAATTTCTTCATCATTTAGGGTACCATACACTATTAGCCATGTGCAGTCTTTATTTTTTAGTTCTTTCTTTAGTGTAAATGTCATATTTTCCCCAAACAGTATCAATACTCCACTCTTGTTACTGCTGTAACAGTTGTGGTATTCTTGTACCACCCACCATCTGGTTAAAATGTGTCACTTTTATTAAGGCTATATCTATTTTGTTATAATTTAGGTTCTTTTAATTATATTTCTTAATCTCTTTACATTCCAACTACACACTTTGATGTTAGCCATAGTTAGTTGGAAAACAAATATCTACTGGAAGATGAAATGACATACTCAATATTCTTAGTCTAGCAGTGAGGGACTTAGAAAATGTCTCCCAATGCTTAACATTTGTTTTAACACCAGAAGGTTTCAACACATTTCTCCCCTTTATTAGAATAGTAACTATAGGGTCTATAACTAATTTTAAGATCTCAAACATAAACAAACCTAAAACTTTAAATGAATTTTGTTTCTTAAGATAAAACAAGTACTAGAACTCCTAAAATGTGAATTATCTGGTAACAACAGTGAAGTGAGGTGTGACCAGAAGTCATAGGTTTTACCTCTTTGAGGACCTTAAATGGAGGCAATCAAAAACCTGCCTTCTCTTTTTTCCTCACAGACTCTTTGGGTGTCTAAGTGGTGTTCCTAAAACCTACAGGTAATGAATTCTTAAATAAAGAAGCTAAAGAACATGAATATCTAGGTAGCCTACAGTACATATACAATTTAATTTGTGGGACAGGTACAGGGGAAGGGTTCTGGAAGCAAAAACCAGTGCAGTGAGAATATCCAGGACTGGGAAGGGAGAAGCCAGAGAGGGAGAGGGGGGCAGCAAGGTCAGGTCCCAGGGTGGGGGCTGACCAAATGAGTAGACACGAAGACCGTTAGGCCTATTCTGCTAGCATTTTAGTATGTTAGTATGTAAATAACATGTTAAATATACTAGAGCAATTACAAGGAGTTTAACGATAAAGAAATACTGTCCTTTTTTGACGTCAACCTGTCGATTAAATGTTTGTAGCTGTTCTCAAGAATTTACCAATTAAGTTCACAAAGTTATAAGCAAGGTAATAAATGTCAGTTTTGTAGCACCTTTACACAAGTTTAGAAGTGATGTTCAACTTTCATTTACAAGAATAGACAGGTTCAGTTATGTTGTTGTCTGTTGGGAAGCTGTCAGTTAGAGAGGGCTGCTGAAATAAAATATAGTTCCTTCTAAGAGGAAATCCCCCCCGCCCCAGTTAAAAACAAATTAGTTCAGACTCAGAGAAATGAGATAGAAAACCTATGGCAAATTGAAGTCAGATGTTGCCATTGGCATCTTACCTATAGGTTACCATCTCCCAGAACTAAGCTATCTGCTTATAAGACTCAGCAATGGGTTATTTAGCTGCTAGCTGCTCATTTAGAACATTATCAAGGTGCTTCCCCCAGAATGGTCTCCATACAGGGCCAGCTTTAGGGGTTTGGGGGCCCCAGCAGGATTAGTGAAGTCATGGGTCCCCCTACTTAGCAGACCATCATCCCATCTGTTTGCCTATAGCCCATACATGCATAATTTTATTTTATTTTACTTTATTTTCAGTACAACCAGTGGTATATTTAATTTTTTTAGAAACAACAGCAGTGTTAGTTTTTGGGGCTATTTTTCCCATCCCATTGACTGCTGCCCATCTGCTCCTTATTGAGTGGCTCATAGCTTAGTAAAGCATTTCATGACATCATGATGCCACATCAGAAGGTGTTGCACAGCCCTTTGTTGCTGTTTTAAGAACATTTTAAAAAAGTAAAAATAATTAAGGTAAACTTCTCTGGTTGTGGGCCCCCCAGAAGCAGGGGGCCCCCAGCGACTGCAGGGTTCACTGATGCCTAAAATCGGCTATGTCCATGGTCCAAAACAGCTCCCTGTCTTTCCTAGAAAGGACACAGAAACAGATATATTGGTTTTCAATCACAGAAGCAGAGAGGATGATTACATGACAGGGCTGTTATGTATATTAAATCCAGTGAGCCTTATTTGTGCTGATCTGTGGAGAGATATGATATAAACTACTTTTTTTGAAGGGCCATGAATTTAACTTAGTTATTTATTTGCTAAGCAAGCAATTCTACTGAGTGCAGTAAGAAAAACGTATCTATCTATTTCTGCTGGCAGAACTTAGAGCCAGTTAGTGCAACAGCACATCATGCAGCACTTTTGTGCCCCTCTAAGCTGAGTGTACTTCCTCTTTAAAATAAAGTCACTGCATGCAATTGAATAATGTTTCTTACTTGTTAACAGCCTTTATTCTTCCCTGTTGCTTGATTCCACTATTATTTGTCATTGTTGCCTGTATCTGTTGAAAGCTCCAGAGGGTTATACAAGTTTTCGTCTGTAAAGTTGCTTGTAAATATTTTCTCACAGCCAGCGGGGGATATACATCCTGAGGGACACGGGAAACATACATATCCCAGATACTTTCTGCTTCCTGAGGAGGGGGGGGTTTCTGGAGGCAGTAGACAAACTGTAGGGTTTGTGTATGAATTTGTCTTCAGGGATTGAGAGGTTCCTCTCTCTGAACCTATAATGGGAGGGACCATCTGATCCTTTGACCCTTGCCCTGGGTGGCAGTCATCCTTTCTTGATCAGCTTTTGATTGGACAGTGAAAGTTCCCTGGGTTTTTTTGGATCTGGTTGGCTAGCTTTATTGGGTGATCTCTCCTTCAAAGACTGCCCATGTTCACTTCTCTCTGAAGATCCACCATTAGCAGTGGCACTGGGGTTTGGGAAGAGTAGATGGGTACTTGCCATGGAGGGTAGTACATTTTAAATGATAGAATTATGTTCAGGAAATAGTCACTAATTGTGTGGCTAATGAGTCCTTCTTGCCTTGGTAATGAGATCTGCCACCTGTCTGTGCATTACTAGCTTTTTAATGCGTGGTCAGATGATGTCTATTAGCCAATATTGTTCCCAGTCATTTTAAAGCCCTTCTAGCCCACTCTGAGGTATGCAGATCATACTTTAGATTCCTGCAGAGTGTGGTACTTGTTACTCAAAAGCCCACATAGATCAATAGATGGGGTCAGACTGCATCATACCTCTCAACTGTCCCTGATTTTCAGGGACGTCCCTGATTCTGCCTTAGAATTTTCTTCTGTCCCTCGTAAAATTTGTGTTTTTGTGACTGAACAGTGGGGACTAGAAGCACAAAATAGTGTCAAACATCAAAGTTACAGACTTGTTCTCGTTCAGAAAGTGCATCTTATACTAATCCCATTATTCTGTCAGCTTTCTGAGTGAATATTACCAATTTTTAAGATGTGTCCCTGATTTGGGGTCTTTGTCCCTGATTTTTTTTTAAGCTTTGTCCCTGATTCATGAGACAAGAGGTTGAGAGGTATGGACTGCATTCCACAGGTGGCCCTTTGAAATGTGTGGATTGCTGGAAGCATTCACACCTGTGGAAGAGATCTCTGCATGCCCTGGCCCTCCCTATTCACACATGGAGAGAAGCAAACTAAAGAATTAACAGAAATGTTAGACATTTCTGTGTATAAAGCTTTAACTTCAGTATGCAAAATGAAAGGCGGGGCAGGCTGGAACTTATCCAAGATGTCAATATTGCCATTGAGGAATTTGCTAAATCATTTGTTGAAATATGTAACACACATGCCTGATTAAAAACCAGCAAGATCTGGGAAAAACAAATGCTGTGGGTAACAGAAATGCTAAAAAAAGCTAAAATTTGGATAAAGGATTGCTCATGGGGAAAGGCAAATAAAGCAGTCGACCGCGAGGACTGGGACAGCTCTAAATAATCAAGAAATAACTGTAAAAATCAAACCAAAAGAACAAAAGCTAGATTCTTCAAGAACAAAATCAACAAGACATCTGATCCCTCCATGTACTAGAAAACTATAAAAAAGCTTTCAGGACCCAACTGGATGCAAAAATTAAGGAAAATTTATGAAAGAGGAGGGGACGGAGTTTGCCATCCAAGATGTAAGGTATGTAACTGAGCCACTGCAGTACCAGCTTTAACCATCTTGACACATTCAACAATGCAATATCGGGCTGGCCCAGTGGCACTGAGGGCTGAGGCGCTGGTAGCCTTACCTCACGCTACGCTGGTGACCCGTGTTCGAGGAGCAGGCACAGACCACAGGGGGTGGGGAAGGATAGAGCATCTGAGACTGCTCTCCTTCTCCGGGGGGGACAGTTTTCAGCTGTTGGTGCCTGGTTGTCCCCTAGCGGAGGCTGGGGAACACAGCTACCATGCTGCAGACAAGGAAAGAGTCGGGGCAGATGCTTGGAGGGGAGCACGTGTGGACGCGTGCATGCTCCACTCCCCAGGCATCATGGCACGCCCCGACCCCTAGGGGAAGGAAACAGAAAAAAATTACTTGCAGCAGCAGTGTGATGGAGGGCGTCTCACAGGCTCCACTCCCAGCCAGCCACGGCACTGGCCCCTTGAATCCAGTCTCTGGTGGGGATGAAGATCCCCGCTGGCCCCACCAGAGGAGGCAAGCCCTGGGGCCGGGTCAGTGCTGGATGGTGGATGTCGGGGGTTGGGGCTGGGGGCACCCTCTGGATGTAAGCCAGCAAACAAAAAGTGATAGTTAAAAAGAAAAACCAAAAAAAATGCAATATCCACTATCTAGGATTTAAATGATGGAGATAACTCAACTGGACTGAGCTGTTCATTTTAATATCTAAATTGTGCAGATCAGACTTCGGATTGGACTTTTATCCAACTTTAAAGTTCTAGCCTCATTGCAACTGATTGGCCTGCATACCAAGTCTAAGCTACTGGGGTAAAGTCAGCACCCACCTTACAGCAACTGGCAATGGAGGATACAAGGGACTCACAACCAGCTACCTCCCAGTCTATGGAAAGATAACTGGGCAGCATCACTTCTCTACTAACCAAGGTACTCATAGACACTGTAGCTCTCATTGAAATTAAAATAGTACCAAAGCTGATGTTGTAAAATTAACAAGCAGAGTAACTGACAAAGAAGCCCATGTCAAATGGCAGGGAGAGAGCCTGCACGATCATCACTGCCAGATATGAGACGGTCAAAGCCAGCTCCAATATCTTCCAGCTAAGGTAGATTATTTAAAGAACGAGGGAGAAGGAAGAACATTAGGATTGTGGGCTTACCAGAGGAAGCCGAAGACAATGATATGTTAGCCTTCTTGCAGCGTGTCCTCCTGGTAATGCTTAAGCTGAATAACCACCCCCAGAGCTGGAGAGAGTCCACAGATCTCTGGCTCCCAGGCCACAGCCTAGAGACTGCCCTCAGCCGATTCTGTGCAAATTTACAAGATATACAGTTAAAGAGATTTTTCTACATGTGGCCAGAGTGCTGAAAACCCTTCATTTGGAAGGGGCCCCAGTTCAACTCTATCAGGACTACTCTTATGACTAATCCCACAGGAGACGAGCATATGGCACAGTTAAGCAAGCACTGTATAAACTTAACATCACAGCATCGCTCCAATGTCTGGCACAGCTAAGAATAATATACAGAGGAGAGCAGATTACTTTTGATGCCCCTGCAGAGGTGGAGATGTTCTTCACTGATATCGCCGGAGAACATGCTCCTCATCGCCCACTGCCAGTACCGCCTCATAGCAAGGTCCAGAACCTGATGGACACCTCAGAAGCACCTGTACAAGCAAGATCCAAGAACAGAGCTCCACTCCTGGCAGAAGAAAAGGGACCAGAATGGCAGATGCCACAACAGGGAAGGAACAGGAAGAAATCTGCAACCAAAACGCCAATGACTCTGATGGCCAAAGAACAAGATTGTGCAGCAAGCAGAGGAAGGCCCACTTGTCAGAAGGAAGCAGCTCCTCATCTTATTCCATGCCGGTGAAAACAGCTAACCAATCTTAGTCGCTTGGAGCGCTCCTTCCGATGTCCCTAAACCTCCCTCAAAAGAGCTTAATTACTGCAGATGCACAGCAACCGTCTCCGGAACAGCTGGTCAGGGACTGGGCCCCGATTTATCGAGACTGAGCCACTGATCTGGGGAGTACCCCTCGAGCAGAAAGAAGGTTCACTGCAGAAAGTTTTACCACGAGCTGAAAGACTGACATTTAGAAACATAGAAACATAGAAGTTGACGGCAGATAAGGACCGCAAGGCCCATCCAGTCTGCCCATTTCTTTTTCTACCTTATAAATGTGCCATCGGCCTTTGCTCTGTCAGTGGCCTATCTATTCATACTCATTTGTATTGCTCCCTTATGCCTATCCCATGCCTGTTTGAAGCCCTGCACTGTATTCATAGCCACCACTTCTTGAGGTAGGCCATTCTATACATCCACCACCCTTTCTGTGAAAAAGAATTTCCTCACATTCCCCCTTAATCGGCCCCCTCTAATCTCATGCTGTATCCTCTTGTCCTGCTATTTTTCTTATATTTAAACATGTTAGACTCTTCCACCTTGTTAATGCCCTTAAGGTGTTTGAATGCCTCGATCATATCACCTCTCTCCCTCCTTTGCTCAGGTATACATATTGAGCTCTGTTAATCTGTCCTCATATGTTTTTCTGATGCAGTCCCTGCACCATTTGGTTGCCTTCTCTGGACTGCCTCAATTTGGTTAATGTCCTGTGAAGGTGTGGCCTCCAATACTGCACGCAGTACTCCAGACTGGGCCTAACTAGTGTCTTGTAAAGAGGGATTATTACCCTCTCACGACTTGTGAATACCCCTACTAATACACTCTAACACCCCTAGCCTTACCTACTGCTTTAGAGGTCTGCTTGGATGATTTCAGGTCATCAGTGATGATGATGCCCAAGTCTCTTTCTTCCTTTGTGACTGCTAGCAACTCCCTCCCAGCCTATAGGTGGCTTCAGGGTTTCTCTTCCCTATGTGCATGATCTTGCACCCTTTGCATTAAATCCCAGTTGCCACTCTTCTGACCATTTTGCTAGTTTATCGAGATCTCTTCTCATTCTGCCCACCCCATCTGGATCATCTACTCTGTTGCAGATCTTGGTGTCATCTGCAAACAGACAAGCCTTACCTCTAGTCCATCTGCAAGGCCACTAATGAAGATGTTGAAGAGGACTGGCCCCAGGACTGATCCCAGAATTTCCCACTTGTGACTTGCATCTCTTCTGACTGTATACCATTTACCACCACTCTCTGTTTTCTGCCCGTCAACCAGTTTGCCACCCAGTTGACCAATTTCTGACCCACCCTGAGCCTACCTCAGCTTATTTATCAATCTTCATGTGGAACAGTACAAAGCTTTGGTTGAAGTCAAGGTAGACGATATCAACTGCTCCCCTGGTCCACCACTCTGGTTACCCAGTCAAAGAAATCTATGAGATTAGTTTGACAGGACCTTCCTTTGTAAACCCATGCTGTCTTGGATCTTGGCCCCTATGGATTCCAGGTGTTGCACTATCCTTTCCTTAAGGAGTGCCTTCATAATCTTGCCCACTACTGAGGTAAGACTGACTGGTCTGTAGTTCCCTGCCTCCTCCCTGCTACCACTCTTGTGGAGAGGGATCACATGAGCCCTTCTCCAGTCTTCTGGGACCTCTCCTGTGCTCAGAGACTCACTAAACAGTTCTGCTAATGGGTCTGCTAGTTCCACCTTTAGCTCCTTAAGTACCCTGGGATGTATGCCATCAGATTCCATTGCCTTATCCACACTGAGCTTATTGAGCTCTTGTAGGACCCTTTCTTTTGTGAAGGGAGTAGTGCTCACCTCCCTTCCCCCTGTGTCCATGGTGCTGAGCTGTGGGCCCTGCCCTACCTTCTCTTCAGTAAATACTGAGCAAAAGTATCTATTTAGGATAGATGCTTTTCATAGCCCTCCTCCTCCTCCATGCTCCCTTTTCTCCATTAAGCTTAGCAATACCCCTCTGGACTTTCTCCTTTCACTAATGTATCTATAGAAAGTCTTGTCACCTTCTTTTACTGTTTGTGCTAGTGTTTCCTCAGTTTGGGACTTTGCCTGCCTTACTGCCTTCCCTGCTTCCCTTAGGGCAGTTTGGTATGCCTCCCTATCTTCATCCCGCTGTGTTCCTTATATTTCCTGAAGGCCAGCCTTTGGCTCTGACCTTTTCTGCTACTGTATTTGAGAACCAAAGTTGTTTCCTTCTTCTTTTGCACTTCCTTTTCTGTCTAACACAATGGGATGTTGCTCAAGTATTGCATCCTTAATGCTTGCCCACTTTGCCTGTACCCCTCACCTGTGTTTCTTTTTGCCAGGGCTAGCTTAACTCTGTTGGCCATCTTATCAAAGTCAGCTCCTCTGAAGTCCCATATTTTTACCTTGGAATGGGATGATTTAGATGTAGTAGCCAAATTGAACCATACCATATGATGGTCACTGGCCCCAGATGACCTCTACCTGAGATCTGTGATCCCTTCCCTGTTAGTCAGTACTAGATCTAGGATAGCTCTGTCTCTTGTGGGTTGTTGTACCAGTTGCTTGAGGCCCTCACCCTGCAGGGAATCCACTATGTGTCTAGTTCTGGCAGATGTTCCTGCTGGTATTGACCAGTCTGTATCCAGCATGTTGAAGTCTCCCATTATCAGAACCTCCCCTTTAGCTGTCATGTTTTGTATATCCTCCAACAGTAATGTGTCTATGTCCTCCCTGGTCTTTGGGGCCTGTAGACAACCCGAGTTCTTATGGCTGTCCCATTCCTGTTTCAGGGTGACCCACAGTTCTTCTGGCTCCTTATGTTGTATTCTGAATTTCTGTAGCTTTGATATTTTCATTGACATACAGGGCCACTCCTCCCCCCCTTTTTGCACCTCGGTCTCTTCTGAACAATACATAGCCAGGTACTGAAGTCTCCCAAGTGTGGTTACTGGTAAACCACGTCTCATTAATTGCTACTATGTCCAGTTTAGCCTCTGAGATTATTGCCTGCAGGTCAGGGATCTTATTTCCCAGGCTGTGAGCATTTGTGTACATGATTTTCCATTGGCCAGATTTCGGTGTGTTAGTTGTTGGGTGAGGTTTGGCATTACCCCTGTGCGTCGGATGGGGAGACAAACCTTTTTTCTTACCTGGTGATGCAAATGAACTGCAAACATGCTGAATCCCTGTTTGACCACTAGCTGAGGGGAGGGGTGTTCTTCCATTCGACGATGGGTGCTGCACCTCTCACCCATTTGCTAGTTTAAATATTTTGCAAAGACGCCAAACTTCTGCCCCAATGCACTGACTCTCCTTAGTCAGATGCAGTCCATCAAATTTAAAGAGTTTTGCTCCCAGAACTGTTGCCAGTTCCCTACAAATCTGTGTCCTTTTTCCTGGCACCAGCCCTTGAGCCACATGTTTAGCTCCCCATCTCCCCTCTCTGACCTTCTGTCCATCTGCCCCCCTCTTCCAGACTGGCAGAATCTCAGAGAAGGAGATGCCAGATGAAATGGATGATAGTTTGTCACCCAACCTGGTCAGGTGTTCCTTGGTCTCCACAACTGACCGGCTGGTGAGATCATTAGTCCCTATGTGTACTAGGACATCAGTGTTTTCTCCTGCTTTGTGAACAGTTTAGTAATGCAGTCAGTGTCTCTCCATGCTGATGTACCTGGGAGACATCTGACCATTACCCTGGCTGGAGATGGGTATCAACTCCCAAATCATGGAGTCTCCTATGATCAGAAGTTTTTGATTTCTTTTTGCTTTTTTTTGTTTTGTTCCTGATTTGGGTGAGTTTTGTTGTGCTAGCTCTTGTGCATGAGTGTCCTGCTTTGCAGTGTCTTCTGCCTCTTTGTTTGATTTCAGAGATAGAGGCAGATACCTGTTTGTAGTGTTTATATGGTTTTGGAGGTAATATGTTGAGAGCAGAGAGTGATGGGGCACTCAATTTGCCCTCCTAACCACCTGCCAACCTCCTGGTCCAACTACCCCTCTGCGGTCAAGGTTTTTCTGTTGGATGCTGGGGAAATGGCGGTGGTTCTTATAATGTATTTCCTCTTGAATATGAAATTTGAGGTGTGCAATCTCTGCCCATGCTGCCCGGAGCTGAGCCCTAAGATCTCCAATGGCCCAGCATGTAGGACAGTGTCCTAAATCCTGTAAGACTGTCCTTCTGAAAATTGTTCCACAGTACCTGCAGTTAATGATATCCATTCCAGATAAGTTGCTGGGTTTATAACCTAGTCAGAGTAATTAGAAGGAAAAAATGCAAGTAATGGTTTGATTGTATTTTGTTTTTGTTTAACTTGTTATAACAAGTTAAATTACTAGTGTCCCTGTAAATGAGCTCACCTTGTGGATGCCCCCACTGATCCGCCCCTTCCTGCTCTGCCACAGGAAATGTCACAACTGTGGTACTCTATAAAAGGAGTGTAGTGTGGGGTGGTTGGGGATGGGTGTGGGTGCTAGGCCCTTCCCCTGCCAAAAGAAGAACCACGGATGAAAGAACAAGGAGGTAAGAGCAGAAACAATCAGTCAACAACAAATGCAGTAACCCTGAAAGCTTATCCTAATGTTAGATAAAACTGTAAACCTGTAAAGCACCACCTGTAATAATTTCAGAGAAGATATACGCTGTAAGAAAC
Organism: Neoceratodus forsteri; assembly: GCA_016271365.2. Taxonomy (NCBI): domain Eukaryota; kingdom Metazoa; phylum Chordata; order Ceratodontiformes; family Ceratodontidae; genus Neoceratodus; species Neoceratodus forsteri. Next base: position 1,392,488,245 of record CM028129.1, on the reverse strand, counting down.
ACTTTGCTACAGAGAAAAATAAAGCAATGAAATGTTAGCAACAAACAGTAGCAATCCCTGTGAGTAAAAAATAAAAATAACACCACACAGTAAATCTGCTTAGCCAAAAGAAGTCTTAATCCTTTTCCCTTGCTCTGGTAAGGTTCTCTACTCTGCCTTTCAAGCAGTTTTGGAAGGAAAGAGCTCAGGTGAAGCTAGGTGCCTTGGCCAGCAAACCAAGTCTTCTTCTTTGCCATCAAGGAGGAGGTATGGGTAAGCGGCTACCACCAGACATGCTCCCCGCTAAAGCAAAGTACTATTTTCAGCATTAGGTTGGCGTTGATGCACCTGTTAGTTTAAAGTTATGGGTACAGCAAATGAAAGGCGAAGGGGGGGGAGCAGAATAGCGAGGCCAGACATATCTGACAGCCAAAAGATCTCTTCTCCACACCAATGGTAGTGGCAAGCCCGCATTAAAAGTTACAGTACTCCGGGGCTTTATCAGAGTTTCCGCTGTAAAAGTTTGGGAAAGTTTAAGGGGTGTTGGGGGAACATCAACACTCAGGTGCCCCATTGGGCAAAGTTGAGTGCACAGTTATGTTGAAGGACCTCGCAGAGGAAATGCTCTTGTATGTGAATGTGCAGCTTAAACTGCAGGTACCTCGAAGTATGACAACAACTGTAAAGTTTGAGAGGCCTGAGCTAATATACGGCTGGTCAGGGATATCTGTAGCCCCAAAATCAGCTCTCTTAATTTGGCCATTTATGACCGCCAAAAGCTGAACTAGAGGTCCCCAGAATGAATTTGCCAGGAGGTCCAGCAAACTCTGCTTCCCAGCCTGATGCCTGGCACTGGTATGGGCAACTCTTCGCAGGGGTAGATCCCTAAGAGTACAGATAGGGACAAGCCACTGGGGGAAAGACAGAGTGATACAGAGAGAAAGCACAGATGCTGCAGATGGTCACCTGTCAGCTCACAAAGCTAACTCATTGCACTGAATCTGCAGGCCTCCAGTGGGGAGCTCCTTTCACTTGCATAAACCCGGGACTCCCAGCCAGGACCCCAGTAAGACATGAGAAGGAAGGGGATCAAGTGATAAACCAAACTGATAAAGGTACAAGGTTTTTTCCAAGGGAGATAATTGCTGACCATTCAGATGAGGTTCTGTCCTGCCCTGGCAGGAGAGGGTAAAGGCTTAACAGTCACACTGGAGTCCAAAAGAGTGGGGCAGTCTATCCTGGCACAGATGGAACACCTAGACCTACACCCGAATTGGGTGCCCCGAGGGGATAATGCTTCAGGTATAGAAGGCTCACTATGACTAGGCTTATTGAAAGTAAAGGGAGAAATGTGGGGGGGGGGCGATAAAAACGTTATGGGGAGAATCCAGGTACCCTATGAGGCTACAGATAACAACAAACCCAGGTAACAGGATAGTGGTGAGGTTGATACGGGGGCCACTAGGCGGCTGGTCCCACATGGCTCAGATCTACCTCCCCCAGAGGTTCTAATTTAGCTACCAATAGGCAATCAATCCACCCCCCTTGGGGTGTAGTGCTTGACCATTGGAAGGGAGGTCTCCCTCTCTCCTTCCTGGTCAGTGATGGTACTACAAACTCCACAGATGGGAAGCGGTGCAAAGTATCTTGCACTTGTTCTCTTGTTTTGGCATTATTACACCCTCCTGTTACACACAGAGATGGCAGAACACTGTATTTCTGGGAAGGCTCCACAACGGCTAATCACGGCCCCAAGTTGGGGGCCAATGTTTAGTCACATCTGACCAGGCCTCCCCAGAATTTACCGAAGGAAAAATAGGTTTTAAAAATAGGGAAAGGGGTGATTTCACAGGACACCTGTGGACCTGCACCATGACAAAGGTTCAACTTGCTCACAGAGGTTATGATTTTTCAGATAGATACATAGATACATAGACAATGTCGGCAGATAAGGGCCTATGGCCCACCCAGTCTGCCCATTTGAGCTTGTAAGTTCAGTTTATGTTTTCCTAGAAGTCTGTTGCCCCTTACCCCTGGGGGAATCAATTGTCACAGTGAATATGCTTTCGATCTACTGGAACTCAGGATGCTTAAAACTGTTGTACCTAGATGTTTGCATGCACAATTGAGACACTTGAGACACTGTGATTATGGCTGACCTCAATACTATAACTACCACCTCTTGGAATGTGAGAGGTCTTAATTCCCCTGTGAAAAGAAAAATGATACTGTTCTGACTCAAGAAGCTGGGCACACAGGTTGCTTTTCTTCAGGAAACCAAGCTGAGCTCTAAAGAAGCTGCTAAATTGGACAGGGACTGGGTGGGTAAAGAGGCACGTAGTGTCGCAGGGTCAGCAAAAAGAGGTGTCTCTATTCTGCTGCATAAAAAGCTACAATGGGAACAGGTACTGACACATTGTGGAGGTGACAGAAGGTGGCTTATAATGAACGTATTCACCCCCATGGGCCCTTAAGTCTTGGTTAATGTATATGGGCCAAATGAGGACTCTCTAGACTTTTTCCATTCCATTTCCCAAAAACTCATGAATGTCTCCTTTGATAATCCAGACATACTGATGGGGGGGGGGGATTTTAACCTAGTGCTGGACCACCTTCTAGACAGGTCCAGTGCTAGGCTGGAACCTCATCAAAGGGCTGTGCAAGTCTTTCAGGAACTTATGTCTGTACATCAGTTATCAGATGTCTGGTGGACATTACATCCCTCAGATAAAGACTACACCTACTTCTCAGCCCCTAGACTTATGGCCAGTAGGCTAGATTTCTAGGTCACCTTCCCGAAAGTGACAATACCACCACAGGGGTTAATATTTCTCAGATGTACTTCTCGGACCATGCTCCGGTGTCCCTTACCTTCCTGCCAGTCCTAATAACTCCCCAGTCTCTCATGTGGCGACAAGACCCTCTCCTCATGAGTGATAAAGACTTTACTATGTGGCTCCGGAAAGAGACTGTGGGCTACTTCCAGAATAACCCTACTGACTCTGCCTCTGCTGTCAATATATGGGAAGCCTATAAGGCCACCATAAGAGGCAAGATAATTGGTTATGTTTTCTATAGATGTAAACAGAAAGACAAAGAGCATAAGCAGCTCAAACAAGCTCTTACCATCCTAGAAACCAAATATAAGAAGTGCCCATCTTCCCAGCAGATGCCCTCGGTAGTAGCGGAATTGACTGCTCTCAGAATAAAACTAAACCACCTGGTGACCAGGAAGGCAGAACTATATATCCAGCAAATGCAACATAGGTACTGGGCAGAAGGAGAAAAGTCAGTAAATTACTAGCCCATAGATTAAAGTGAAGGCAGGCAGAGACAGCAATATACAAAATGAAAGATGGGGCAGGTAAATTAACCTCTAATCCCAAAGCCATCAACGAAATTATGTACAACTTTTATAAATTTCTGTACTCGTCTGAAGTGACATTTGAAAAAGGTAGCTTTAACAACTTCATTGAACTGTTATCCCTTCCTTGATTGACAGATGTTCAGAAGGACTCCCTCGATAGGCCCATCACAGAGGAAGAAATTGCCTCAGCCATAGCTAGCATGGCTCTCCACAAGGCCCCAGGGGGAGACGGCTTTCCCGACAATTTCTATAAATTGGTCCAATCCTTAGTAACAAAAACACTGGCGGAGATGTTGAAGGAAGCCTGTGCAAAGAAACAACTCCCTCCCACCCTGTCTGAAGCTATAATAACAGTTCTACCCATAGACAGCAAGGATCATACCCTTCCGGCTAGCTACAAACCCATCTCCCTAATTAACACTGATGCCAAGATCTTGGCCAAGGTTATGGCCTCTCGGCTAGAGGAATACCTACCAGAATTGGCCCACCCCTCCCAGGTGGGATTTGTTAAAGATAGGGCCAGCTTGGACCATATCCGAGCCCTTATTTTTTTAATGTAAACTGCAGCAGTCCCTCCCACTCCAGCAGCAGTGACAACAATAGAGTTTAAGAAAGCCTTTGACTCGGTGGAGTGGGAATACCTTCATGTAGCATTAGAAAATTTCAATATAGGGTCCTACTTTGCCAGCTGGATTAAAATGCTATATGCAAACCCAGGTACTCACTAACCACAATCTTTCAGCCCCTTAAACTTGTAAAGAGGGGCTAAGCAAGGCTGTCCACTGTCCCCTCCTGCTATTCATCCTCACTATAGGACCACTAGCAGCAGTTCTGAGAGAGCACCCAGGTATCCAAGGTATCAGAATTGGGGATAAGCAACATACCGCTAAGTTATACGCAGATGATTGTTTGATTCTGACCCAAGACCTACCCAGTAGCCTCTCTCATATCCTAGGAACATTTAAAACATTTGGAGAACTTTCAGGCCTAAAGATTAATGCATCCAATTTAGAGATCCTGCCTTTGAATGCCCATACCTCTCCGGCAAAGTTGGGGGACCTGGGCCTAGCCTGGGCAAAATATGACATTAGATACCTGGGGAATTAGGCTCTCTCCTAATCTTCACTTCTTGATGGATATTAATTTTAAGCCATTGCTAGACACTGTCTGTAAGGAAGTGGCTAGATGGGAACACACTTGTCTCTGGCAGGGAAACTGTCGACAATTAAGATGATGATGGCTCCAAAGGTCTATCACCTACTATCACAGATCCCTTTATTCCTACCTGTCACCTGGGACAAGAAATTTAACAGCCTAATTAGTAGATTCCTGTGGGAGCGTCTCCCAGCCTAGGTACAGTAAGGCAAAATTGAGGGCTCAGAAGCTAAGAGGGGTTGGAATCTGCCAGACTTCACTCAATACTCTATAGGTTTTATAGTGGCAAAGTCCTTAATCAATCAATCAATCAATCAAAGTCTTTATTTATACAGGCGATCACCGTTGAGCAGAACTCATTTACAAGGAGAACCTGTTTTCACATGTATGCATAGTTTTTACATTCAACGCTGGTCGGTACATTATACAACTAGGGCACTGCCCCCAGATAAAGTTATACATAGATAATAAATTGAATAGACACACAGTTAACCTTATACTAGGGGTAACATAAAATAAGGACTGCAGACCCCATATGTATGTAGGGTCATAACTATAAGACAGGAGAGAATATACGGCAGTGCATAGGGATAGGAAGAGGTAAGAAAGGAGTGATGAGTACGATGCTGATATAATAGTCAGTTGGTTAGCTGCTCACTAGGCAAGTAAAGAAGGTAAGTCATCCAACAACCCCACCAGCCTGAATGCCCATAAAAAGAGACCTATTGAAAGGAACATCCCTATCAGTATTCTTGGCACACCCACTACCCAAAGGGTCACAGCACTGGTATACCCTTCTTAACTCACATCTTGCCTGGAAGAAATTAGGGCTCCTTAGCAAACACTGTATCTCCTTGGGAAACTATACTCCACTCTGGTTAAACCCCGATCTTTGCATTGATCTTAAATCTATCAAGTGGCCTCACTGGCAGATCAACCACACATAAAATATAAAGGACCTCGAGACTGCTGGTGATACATCCATAGACACCTTCCAAGGGATAAAATCTTGGCTTGTTTTACCAAAAAAGGATTTTTTGGAGATACCTTCAGACCAGAAACCTCCTCACCTACTGGGGTAAAAGGCAGTGCACCTGTACAGTTTGTATCAAAGGTAAGACAGGAGTAAGGCCCTTGATCCCAATAGAGAAATGGGTCACACAATCTAAAGGACACGTGGGGACCATTCAAAGATTCATGAGGGATAGTGCCCCAGACCCTCCTCCCTCCCTGCTCGACAAGATTAAGAGGGAAACTAGTTAGGCTCCTCTGACCAGCACTGGCAAAATGGCTGGTTGAGGGTAAGCCATGCCTGCTGCGATCAGAGGAGTTTTCTCATCCAAAATAAAATAATGCATCTCTGGTATTGCACCCCAACTTAACTAAAAGTGATGAACTTACTCCCAGCAGACACCTGCTGGAAATGTGGAGCACCAGCAGCTGACTTGTTGCACATACTTTGGAACTGTCCCCCACTACTCCCACTCTGGTCCTCAGTTATAGATCAATGCTTACAAATCCCAGGGGTACATATCCTGATGACTCCCGATTGATGGATGTTGGACATTGCTCCTCACTCTCATGCACTGAATAAACCCCAGATGCTTTGGCTCATACAAGCCTCAGTAGAGGTGACAAGGCTTATCCTGAAACAGTGGAGAACAACAGATGTCCCAATAATGGAGGAGTGATACAAGGCCATGGAGACGGTGGCTAACCTTACTAGAATGTCTTGTTATAGGTCTGGGAACTCCTCCAAATATGAAACTGTTTGGGCCCCATACCTTTCGTTCCTGGAATCATGCAAGGCAGGGAGGACAAATAGGAACACAAAAGATCAGCTTACACCCCCCTCCAACCGGAACTCCAACTTGGTGTTATAAATTAGGTGATTTTTGAACTGTACCTCCTTTCTTTTTATAGATGTCTTGAGTCCTACTTGTGAATAGCCACGGGGTTTCCCTCAATCTTCTACACAATAGGTGAAGAAGCATAGCCTCCTCTGCTAATCTACTAACCTTTAGATCAAGTAACAGTATAATCTAGTGCCATTGGGTCCAAGAAGTGATGAGTAAGTTACCCTTCTGTATTATTTCCACTATAGCCTTAGATCTGAGTGTTATGTAGTTGGTACATATTGATATTTTTTTATCAAGTTCTGTATCATAAATGCATTTGATGATGACTTAACAGCACAGTGTAACTATGGTGGTGATGCTGTAAACCACTAGTGTGTCCTTTTTTTGTGTTAATGAGGATCCTTTCATGTAATAATAATGACTTCACTCAATAAAAAGAGTAACTGTAAAAAAACAAAAAATATATGAAATGGGAAGGCACCACCCAAAATCCAAAGATCACAGCACACCAACTAAACCAGTACTTCTGCACACTCCCTAATGTAAAAACCCCTTGAACTCCAGAGCTAAATGAGAACAATGAGACCAACTAAGATACAGACGTGACAATCAAAAACAGACCATGTTTTTGCTTCAAAATAATAAAAGTCAAGGAAGTACAGAAAGAACTAAGAAAACTAAATGCAAATAAAGTACCAGGACTGGACAATGTAGAAATCAAATTCCTAAAAACAGCAGCAGACTATACATACCCAATCCTGACAAACCTCTTAAACCAAAGCTTAATGGAGGTCTGGATGAAGGCGAAGCTGTTGGGGTGGTGTACGTGGACCTCTCAAAGGTGTTCAATATGGTGGACCACAAAATCCTTCTAAGAAAATTGAAGACAACAGGAGTAGCACCAGAAGTAAGTATCTGATTCACCTCTTACCTAACAAACTGCAGGCAGTTAATGGTTATGAAAAACACCCTATCACACATGAGATTCCTATCCAGAGGGGGTCCCCTACTATTCCTGGTCTAAATTAAGGACCTTCCTGGATACTTCCAACACTCTATAATAAAACTATACACAGATAACACAGCTCTCATAGCAAGGGTCCAAAGACTTCTCCCAAGTGGAAAAGAAACTCCAGCTGGATTTTGATATTCTTCAAAAATGGTTTGTCTCCACAAAGATGGTTCTCAATGGGAAAAAAAATTAATGGTTTTCTATAAAAATGGCACAAAAAATAAAGACACTTGTGAGCTAATAATAATACAACTCCTAGATGGGTCCACCATCAAAGAAAAGTTCTGGCAACAGCCGACAGGGCTGCGGCTAAGGAATTCGAGTAAAAATATTGAAAATTACCAAAGTTATGAGCCTGTGTTAGCAAAATGTAATATAGGCTGATGTTTTGTAATATTTGTACACCAAATTTTCAACATAGCTTTGTTGTGACCCTGCCTCTCGAAGAAGGGCAGAGCAAATGTTCGACTCCTGCCTGAAAGGTGACTTCGTGCAGGGACTGCTAAATCAACTTTTGGGATGCTAAAACACATTTTGGGCAGGAGTTGAAAAATGACAGCTGCCATATTCATGAGGTGCTGTAAAGAAATGGAAATGTTGAAAATGTGGGGTAAAATATTGAATATTACCATACTTATGAGCATGTGTTTGCAAAATTCAACATAACTTCATGACTTTTTGGTTTTTAAATATTTTTACACCAAATTTAGAAAATAGCCTTCTTACAACCGCACCTCCTGAACAATGGCAGAGAACATTTTCAACTCCTGCCTGAAAGGTGATTTCACACAGGGACCACAAAATCACCTTTCCGGATGTAAAAACGAATATATACCAGTATATTTTGGCCAGGATTTGAAAATGACATTTGTCACATTCATAAGGTACTGTAAAGATATGGCTATGTTGTAAATTTGGGGTACAAATATTGAAAATTACCAAAGTTACAACTTTGCATTTGTAAAATTCAATGTAGCCTCATAACTTTGTTGTTTTTTTAATATTTTTACACCAAGGCAGGCCTGGTGGCACTGAGGGCTGAGGTGCAGGACGCCACACCTCACACCATGCCAGCAAGCTCGAGATGGCAGGAGTTGGTCAGGAGGAGGGGGAGAAGTCAGATCGAGCAGCTGCAAGGCAGCTCTCCTCTCCAGGGCGGGGCAGGAAGTTTCCCCAGCTCTTGGCTGCCACCTGGTGGATGCTAGGTGGCAGTGCCAAGCCAAGGGAGGAACCTGGCATTAGTCCGGGAGGGAGGAAGGGGCCACTACTGGAGCTGCAGAGCACATGCATGTCTCTATGCACATGCGTGACCGCGATCTGGGGGTCCTAGGTAGCACAGGGAGAAAATCAGAAATACCATGGCTCTCCCATTGCCAAGTAAGGTGCAAGGGGTAATTGGAGAACAAAAAGCTACATAGAAAAAATATTTTTACACCAAATGTAGAACATAGCCTTCTTATGACCCCACATCATGAACAGTGGCAGAGAAAAGTTTCAACTCCTACTGAAAGGTGATTTCATGCAGGGACCACAAAATCACCTTTTGGGATGTAAAAAAAAAACATTTTGGCCAGGATTTGAAAAATGACAACTGTCACATTCATGAGGTGCTGTAAAGCTATGACTATGTTGTAAATCTGGGGCAAAAATATTAAAAATTACCAACATTATGAGCCTGCATTCTCAAAGTTCGATGTAGGCTCATAACTTTGTTGTTTTTTAATATGTTTACACCAAATTTAGAACGTAGCCTTCTTATGACCCCACATCATGAACAGTGGCAGAGAAAACTTTCAGCCCTTACCTGAAAGGTGATTTCATACAGTGTCCACAAAATCACCTTTCTGGACAGATTTACCTAACATCACTTGCATTGTTAATCTGGTGGTGTCCCAAAAAAGGTATGTTGAAAATTTGGGGCAAAAATAATGAAAAATAGCCAAGTTATGCCACTAAGTTCGAACCCCCATTGAAATACATTGAAGCGCATACCTGATTTCTTCAATTCACGGTCTGGCATTGAAGAGTGAAGATGTCTGCAGTCCAGAGAGGATTATGGAGTTGGACCTCTGATCGGTAAGTAAGGGCTTGGTGGTTGGGGTGGTGGGTGCAGAGTGGTAGGGTCGGATGGGGGAGTCTAGGCCACAAAAGACATAGATGGATGATTTTCTTTTTACAGGTAAAACAACAACAACAAAAGACACAAGATTTCAGCACTGAGGATTGGGCCCCCTGTGTCATATTACATTTCTTGAGGGGAGTAGGGTGGTGGGTGCTGAGAGGGAGGGTTGGGTGGGGGTATATGGAAGAAAAACTTGGGAACATCCTGATTGTGACATTGGGGATTGACACCCTCACTGTCACTCTTATGCTTCGAGAGGGGTGGTGGGTGCTGATAGGGAGGGTCAGGTGTGGGATATCTATAATTTAAAAGAAAAAAACAGTTGTCAGTCACAGCATAATGTGCCATGTCCAAGATGGCCACTGCAGTCTACTGTGCATGCACGACCACTAGCGTATATGCAGTGGTGTGCAATGGCCATCTTGGACACTCCCTCCCCCCAGTAACTTCAGAGTGACATTGGGGGTGCCCAATCCCCAAGTGTTGTGATCATGCAAAAGGTAGTGCAGTGCCAGTTCAGACAAGGAGCAAAGTGCTCCAGGGAACCCATGGATGTGGAGACGACTGTGCTACATGTCCAACATGTTATTCAGTCAGAAGGAATGTGGGGATCCTTTTCTCATAGCAAGAGGTCTGCAGGGCTACACCCACTGCAACCCTAAAAAGACAAAAAATACTTGGGAGTAGACTTAGACGACATGTTAAGTTTTGAGAAACATATTAAATTCTCTATTAAATAAGTGAATGTCAGACTGGGAGCTCTCTACCAAAATGCCTACACCACACCAAAAAAAACATAAAAAAAAATGATCTTAGCCATTGAGAGGCTGCTGCCCATTCCAGAATACAGAAGCATAGCCTACTGGCATGCAAGTAACCAGCTGCTGAAGAAATTGGACACAACATAACACAGATTGGCAAAAATTATCTTGAGGTGCCCATATGGCACTTACCATTGCACAATACTCAAAATACTAAACTGGGATTCCCTCAGACTATGAAGAGACAAGTACAAGGCACTCATATTATACAAAATAGTCAAGGGCATGATTACTGGATATCAGGGACTAGCAAACAATTTCCCAAATAACACATAAGACATTCAACATATCAAAAATATAGGCCTACAGATAACTAGGGTCTGAACCAGCTTCAGGAAATTTAACCAAGATTACCTCATTCCAATGATCTGGAATTCCCTGCCCTCAGAATCCAGAAGGAGAAAACACTAGCTAAATTTAAAACTACTTTTCAGTCAGAACTCACAGATCCCTGCAACTGTTAATAAACTGTGGTGTAGCCTCCCTTCAGGGGCAAATCCCCTCCAGACTAAGTGCATTGGTACCTCCCGGAAAGGCTAAATGTAAATACAGCTTATATTGCCTGTGTAAACTGCTTTACATAATGCACATTGTATGCTTATACCATTAATGTAACAGCCATTACCCATGTAATGCACCTTGCCCGTTTATATTACAACTGTGACTACTGTAACTAATGTATTATTCTTCAGTAGAGGACAACTCTGAAAATAGAACCATGGTGGCCTTAACAGTTTTATCTTCTCAAAAAATAAATATTTGAACCAAGACTACTACTACTTAAGAGTATATAGCACTTTTTGAATTGGATCCTTATAAATTCAACTGAGAATCAACATGTGAGATAGAGTTGTTCGAATAGAGCCTTAACTGGTCCATACAGACTTTGTCCAACAGAGTAATCCAATGGCTAACCTTATCTAGGTTACATCTGTGTTAGGTCAGAGTTCCAAATTTTCAGTGTAAAGTGTTTATTTTTTATTTATTTTTTTTGTCTGTGTGTGAATGTAGTGCTCATGAACAATGCTAGACTGACAGCAATGGAAAATGAAACCCTCTGTTTTTCCACATGACAGTTACAGTGCAGATGATCACAGTGCAAGCTTCCCCAAATTGCCCCACGAATGTGCCTCACCCCTATCATGGAGGGATCACAATGTAGGAGACAAGTTAGTTTGGACTCCATTCTCAGTCCTTGGCCTCTCATGTAAGACTGAAAGGTGACTCTTTTTCCTGTATTACCACCTAGCCAGTCCTCAAGCCTGGAGCATACCACTGAGGCAGTTCATACAGCCCAGTCATCCAGAAACCCCACCCTCACTTCAGTGGGGTCCACAGAAAGGCCCAAGAGAACTGCTTGCCATTATCCCACTAGCATCATGGTTTTTATCCCATTTTCTTCCCTTATGAATCCTCCCACTACCTGCATAACATGAGAAAATAGCACAAGCACCACCCCCTCAAAGGTACAAGCAATCCCCCTGGTTCTCCACAGAAGTCACAATAGTGCCACTAACTTGTACCAACCAGCCTTCCCAAAGCTGGGCTACGCTACTGTCAGGAGCTTCATCAGTTTCAACCTACCCTACATGCTAGTAAGCAAGTTTGTGCCTGCTTATTTTGTAATTTTTCACCAGGAAATGTACACTGAGCTTTGATAGCTTGCTTCTTGGTGCATCAGAGTAGGACTACATGGACCAATTGGATTGACAGTGGAATGGTGGCCAGGACACCGGAGAAAACCTACTACTCTTATGGTAAGTGCCACAAAACTAAAAATACAGTCACCAAAGTAGACTGGAGCCCATGATCACCACTTCAGCAACATACAGATTGTGCCACAGAACTAGTCCACACAGAATGCTACAAGTCTAATAACAGTAAAAAGTACAACAGAAAAAACTTGGGGGCTATTATAAAATGGGAAGGGAAATCATTGTGTACTGATTGGTCAGCAGCCATGCATTGTAAGACCAAAGGATAAAAATAGTGCTGTCAATTAAGACACAGTGCACAACTGTACTGTATCAATGGCTTTTTCAAAAACAATCTTGATTTCCATTACAAATATGGTCGCCACCTTTACTTACTGAAAAAAATCACCTAGTCCCATAAAAACAAAACTCCCTTAAAATTTAAAACAGATGACTAAATGTTCGTTCCAGTTGTCATCACGTCCAACACTCATTCACAAATTTTAAACTCAGCATTCTAAGTCCCTCCCCCGCCACTGCCTCTGCACAAATATGATTGTCTCAAAGCACCTGTTTTCCCCTAGTTTATTCTGTGTACAGTCCTCCCTTACATTGCTTTCTAGTATGTTTCTACTTGGTCAGTCCTGCACACAAAATTATTCCCCCCCCCCCTTAACTAGCATTAACGACACAGCCTCCTGTTGGCTGCTTTAATATACAGGGTGAGCACTTCGCCGACTTTTATATGAAATAATGACAATGCCTCCTGCTGCTTTACCTCCTGCTAAATTTGTTTCTTAAACCCACAGCACTCACCATGTACCTTGGGCTGTACTAACTGCAATATGCTGTACCTCTATATGAGATAGCCAACAATTGTAAATAGACCAATTGCTGTTATTTCTTGTATTTTTTGTCACTGTACTTGTGCACCCATACTCTGTAACTACTTTTCTGTGTTGTCCTCCTGTCAAGATGTGGAACTTTAGAAAAAAAGCATTTTGCTCAAAGGTTATGTCCGAATTACAAAATAAATAAATTAATAAAACTTTATTTTAAATTTTTAACAGTTGTTTTTCTGAAGCTTTTTTCCTTGACTATTCTGATCATGAAAACTCACCATCATATTCTTACTTGCCTACAAGGGAAATCATTGCTGAATTGTTTGAATTTCTATATTCTATGATAAATAAACATTTCATCTACTGAATGTGTAGCAAGACAGATGACTAACAGGTGGGAAGGAAATGCTTTCTACCATCTACTTTTAATAAATGAAAATACCCTGACTTTCAATTTAAAAAAATGACTTTTTTGTTTTTAAAACTTTCTTAGTTTACCCATTTTCATAAGCACAGTTAGACACTTTAGTATGTGGATTGTGATGTGATAACCACAGGCACTGAAGGCAGTCAAACATCTAGGGCCTCACAGCAAAGATGGGCATGCATTTATCACATGACAGCCCACACCCCATAGTGTCTTATTGCTCATCAACCTACTGTGTATTCTTTAGATCACAATTTCTTTCAAAAAGTGTTTTGGTAGGACTGGTAACCCTTATGTTATTGCTTACTGTAATCTGCCAGAATCAAGGAACTGTAACATTGACATGAGTAATGTGGTGGAAACTATTTGTGCCTCAATTGCTAAAAGACATTTTTTAGTTGTCTCTTTTATCATTATGAACACTTTGTGCAATACAGTGCATTGCCAAATAAATATACACAAAAGTGCCATTACTCTGAAGCTATCATGTTTATAAAAAATGAATAAAATGCAGCATTTAATGTTTAACAGAAAATGGCCACAGAGCAATTGGGTTGGGTAAATTACTTGCAGTGGTATGCTCACTCTGATTGTTCTATGTATCTGTTTACTTATAGTGGATGAGTCAAATTAACCACTGAGCATTTAGAAGTACATACTTTACAATCCATTGCTGATTGCAACTCACACTGGCCATCTAGTGGGTGGCTGATGGTTCTGTTTTTTTTCTCATGCTATATCCAGATACAGTATTTGTTTCTCCTGATATATCTAGATACAGTATATCTGAAGAATTACTGGACATAACGGACCATATCTAATGCTGTCTCAGCCAGTCAGGTTTTTCTATATGCAAATACATCATTAATTCATTCAATATTTACCTAATAGAAAAGACATCTCTGTAACAGGTGAGTTTTGTTGGAGTACTGGGTGAGAAGAAGGTGGTAGAGGCCAGAGGTGGACTGGGAGGGGGAATACACTTAATGACTGAGGTCAGATTGGGTGGGGTCTAAGAGAAGGGAGTTGGTTTTGACACGCTGGTGGAGGGGAACAGTTACACTTTGGAACACAGTTGATCAGTAATTACAAATGTGGACAGTGGCAAATCTCACAGGGAGGGGTGGTGTGTGGTAGAGGAAATAATATTAGAAGACTGTAGGTGGTGGAAGGGGGTGGGTACTAATAAACTGAGTAGGTGGGGTGGGATTTGTCAAAAAAGGATTTTTAAACTTTGCCATGTAAAGTTGATGTCAAAGAGGGAACTTTACAAAGCTTTGCAAAGTATCCCAACCTCACACCAATTCTGCATGTGAAGTTTAAATTCCCTGCATCTCTATTCCTGTCCATTTCTCTAACCCAACTTTATCCCTGATTTGGTCCCATCTTTGACTGTATGCTTCTACCTTCCCTGTCTTGATCTGCCCCATGCTGAGGAGTACTAGTTTGAGCCCCTGCATCCTCCACCCTGCTACAGGAACCCTCAGCCCTCGTCTCTCTCAGTCTTTGTTTAAATGCCTATTGATGTAGGCATCAAACTTCTGCCCCAGTGCAGTCATACTCTCTTCTATTAGAAGGAGGCCATCCCTCTTGAACAGTCTTCTGTGTCAGAAATGGGCCCTCTTGTCACCCATGAATCTAAATCATTCTACACTGCACCATACCTTCAGCCATGAATTGAACGCTTCCACTTCAGCTGACTCACAGAGGGGACAGGACTTTCTTAAGTTATTTGGAGCTTTGCCCACACTCTTGAAGATAAATTACATATTTAGAGTCATTACATTGCATATTCCTTCACCGCCAACAAGTTTTGCGTCTTATCATACTCGCATGTAGGAATCATTATGGCTTCCTACCAGCAGCCAATTATGTTTGTCATTCATATTACACTATTTTAAAAGGAAAAAAAAAATAAACTGCACATTTGTATGCTTGATTTCACTCTGTACATTTAAAGGCAGAACAGGGCCTTTGTGATGTCATTCAGCATTGTGAAAGTAGCTCTCCCATGGGTTGCCGTTATGATCTACTGTACATAGAGTGAACATACATGCTGATGACATGTATGGAGTGCAAATAACATATATTGTCACTTCATGTATGTGATTAGCCAAAACAGCACTGTTTATTTACAGAAACTGATTTCCAGTGATGTGGTGTACATAGAGTATTGGTGATTAATTGCACTGTACTGATCACATTCATTTCTGCATGCAAATATGAGACCCATAACTCAGAAGAGGCAAAACCCCATGTGTTATGAGATTTTGTCCTTCAGTAAGGATATACAGTATCTGATTATCATAGTGTAGACTATAGTTGATCTGATAGTACATTTACCATACCATGCATGCTCCAGTGAATTCCACAGTTATCCAGAAGTTAACTATTTCCAGGACACAGTTCCTCAGGACCAAATTTTCTGGATGATTTCTGACCTATCCAGGTTTAACTGCTACCCTGGTTTTGTGTATCACAGTCACATGGGCCATAGACAAGTTACATTTTTAGAAGAATTTAGAATTTTCTTTGGCCGGAAAAGGTACACTAAGCTGAAGATTATTTGAAGGCCCTTTCAGGTGCACAAGGAGGTTAAGTGACTTGCTCCGGGTCACACAGTATGCAAGTGGTAGTTATGGGTTTTAAATCCAGGTCTGCTGAGTCTCCAGATGCAGAGCTTGGTGTTTTAATCTTCTAGGTTATTAGTAATGAAGTAGCACTAAATTAGTAGTGAGTTGAATTTGATGGTAAAGTAGCAAAAAAAAAAATATGTGCTGCCCCTTATTGGTGATCATAGAGGCATGGGCAACCAGGCCAGCAAGCAGGTAGCCCAGCTGGGGTAATACTGTAATACAGTAAGACAAGAATTCCATCATTGTAGTTTCCTGATCAGCACTTATATAGTGTTTTTCATACACAATGTATCCCACAGTGCTTTACAAGCAATACTAGACTGGTAGTGAGGTGCCTGAATGTGTAGTGGCAGCCATATCACACATCAACACCCACACACAGCCTGGATAATTGCATAAACTGGTTTTGTGGGAAGGGAAACATTGGCCAAGACACTGGGAATGTCCCCTACTCTTTGCGAAGAATGCCTTGGATTCTTTTACTTCCACCTGGACACCCACCAGGACAGCACCAGGATGAGTAGAAGGGACCTCAATTTAATGTCTGATCTGAAGGACGGTACACCCCAACAGTACAGCACCCCCCTAATACTGCACTCAGGTGCCAGTGTTTAAGTATGAGTCCATTCCTGGTGTGAGATGAGAACCCATGACTTTCTGGTCCAGAGGCTGATGTGCTACCAACTGAGTCACACTGACACACTGACACATTATGAAAGGAGGAATAATAGAGTTTGCATGAAGGAGGATGAGAAACATTTGCTAGGCACAGTAATAATGATGCTCAGAAGGCTAAAATAATGAAATCAATAGTCATGACACACTGGAAAGTACACATCATTAAAGTGAGGCAAAGAACAGTCCATAAACTCAGAAAAGGCTCACTAGACACCAAAGAGAAGGAGCAAAGATTTGTCCCCCAGAAAACGGTTGCTTACTGTGCAGTATGAACACTGGATGAAGATAGCAGGCATTTTATATTTAATAATTACTGGTGATCCCCTGTAATATCTGGTAAGTTATTCTGCTGAAGCACCATAATAACTAGGTCTGATGTCACACACAGTTATTACAGTGTTTCCATCTTGTATTTGCGAATGGCTGATTCTTGACAGGAAACATCAGTAGCGCAAACTTGCAGGCATGAGCCTAGTGAGCATTTTCCCCAGGAACTCTTCCAAATAGTTTCTCTAGATACTACATGACTGATTAGTTCAGTAGCTCTTAAAAGAGGTTCTGATTTTTGTAATTTAGATTTTACTTGATTCAATCCCTCCCAGAGTCCCTTCTCTCACATTCACTGCTCAACCTTATTTTACTCATTCATGCTCACTGTCTCTGGCAGGTGACATGTTTTTTAACACTTGTCTTCACAAAAAGAAATGTAGCTCTTAAAATAGCTTTTTTAAATGTTTGATCGCTCTCCCCTCCTTTTGCACTACTTGAGGTGCCTACTTTCTCACAAGAGCTTGCTTTATCAGACAGGCTCTCCTCCAGGCTTCTGCACCATCCCTATGCAATACTCGCTGGCATTCAGAACATTCCCTGCCAGAAAACAATATTTCTACCTGGCCCACAAAACCCAACCCTACAAATTATTGACACAGTGACCAGATAATAAACAGTAATACATAGAAGTGAAATACAAAGGGTAGAGGTTTATTGGGGAAGGCTAGAACAAGCATCTGAGAAAGGAAAAGGGCAGGTTATGGATAAGGGTAATTTTAAATAAGAAACACAAACACTGGCAATCCCTCATTGCTCCTCCTCAGCTAGCACTAGTCCCACAATGACACACAGAGCTATTATAGAGTTTGTCAACTGGCACATGGGAACCATACTCTGAAAACAGTGCTTCACTGAAACAGACACAAACTAAGTTCATCCAGGACTGAACTGTTGAATAGTGCACCTTTTGAGGACTTCAGGTATTGTAAGGTGTATGTGGCTTTACAACCAGTATATCCAAGGGCAACTATTGTTTTTTGTCCTGCTTGCATACCTCTCAACCTCCTGCCCTATAAATCAGGGACAAGGCTTAAAAAAATCAGGGACAAAGGACCGATATCAGGGACACATCTTAAAACTTGGTGATATCCACTCAGGAAGCTGGTAGAATATGGGGCTTAGTGCAAAATGCATTTTCTAAGGAAGAACAACTCTTTAGCTTTAATGTTTGACATTATTTTGTGCTTCCAACCTCCACTGTTTGTTCACAGAAACACAATTTTTAGGAGGGACAGAGTAAAATTTTGAGGCAAAATCAGGGACGTCCCTGAAAATCAGGGACAGTTGAGAGGTATGCCTGCTTGTTTTTGTAGCCTTTGCTAACAAAGATTTGCTTTTCTCCTCAAAGGGGAGAATAAAAACTACAGTGCTTAGATTTGTTTACAACAGAAGTGATAAGTGAGTGGTGTATTGATAGTCTGTATGCCTGCTTTCGTGGTCTGCCACCACACAAACCTACGTCTGTAAATCATTTATCTGTAAGGTTGACTCTCACATACATTAGACAGATAGATGGATAGATAGATAGACAGATAGATGGATGGACTGACAGGTACATTGAAAGAGTTATACAACGTACATGTAAGTTAAAATATAACAAAAAAGTTAGCTTTGTTTGTGACATTCCCAAAATGAAGATAACATGCTAATTTTCTTTTTGAATGGGTCATCAGCCTTTATTCTCACTTTGGATAAGTCACAAAAAAGCACTTAATTTCCTGCAAAAACTACTGCTGCCACTGGAACGTCTTAAATTTAAATAAAATTCAAAAACAAAAAAAGGACATTCCCTTGATTATTATTATTAAAGATTACTTGCATGGAAACCATATATTTGCCCCTTACACTTCATCTGTTCCTGCTGCTTTGTGGGACTTCTGTGGACAATAAGATCTAATTGTCTTACAGTGCAAACTGGACATAAACAAAAGCAAGCTTGTTATTTCTGTTGGTTACTTTAAGTTGCATGTCTTTTTCATATTGTCCCTGCTATTCAAGCGTGTTCCTATCTATGTTGAGTCATATGTATTTTTGTTTAAACACAAGCTATGTTAGTGCCTCTACAGATGTACCTAATTTGGAGTCCCTGGTGTTTAAGATCACCGGATAAATTAGTGAAACTTTAACAGTTTATAAACAGTAAGTAATTTATTTTAATAATTGTGTCTAGTCACCCCTCTGTCTAATGATGTGGAATTGAAAATGTTTGCTCTGCTTAATTTACTGTATAAAATGGCTTCTTGAGAGACACGTGGTTGTGTGGCATCTTTCCACATCTAGGTACTATAATCATTACCGTGAAATCCTTCCAACATCAAAGTGCCATCAAGGTGCTGTGGTATCTTTTGATATGTAGGTACGGAGCATCATTCCCCTGGTATCTTTTGAACATTATGCTGTTATAACTAGGAGGAGTTATCTGTTCAACATCCTAGGTACCCTCACATGGCATCCCCTATATCTAATGGTATAATTACATCTTATTTATTTATTTATTATTTGTTAGCTTTTGGTTACTGGGTAAGTGCATTAGGCAATAACCCTGCCTATTTTCAGGCACTGCCACCAAACTAGGTTTGACTGAAGAAAGAAAAGAATATCCAGTCTCCATCTGTATTCCTACGCACTCAGAAACAGGAGCCCAAATACAGCAAAGAATCACCAGGAGAAGTGTACCTCACATTGGTCTGAAGATGATGATGCCCAGAGTTAAACCAGGTAAAACAACTGTTTCATAACTGACTGTAAGCCCTTGCAAAACAATACTCCCTAAAACTGCAAGCCTGTGTAGCATCTTGGTTTTGACAAGTGAACGGCACTAGAAGTAAAAATTACCAGAGGATGGAAGACTATCGTTGGCAGAGGTGTTGAGGAGCATGTATTTAGCTGCTGCTAAAAACTGTTAAAATGTCATTATCTGACTGCGCATGTGACAAGTTTTCCTCCACTACTGAGGCCAACGTACAACAATATACAGCCTCATACCATCTTTGACTGATGCTGTGATGTTCAGGAGCACTGTTGCAAATTGTTGCAAGCTGCAAAGAGAAATATCCAGCTGCTCCCAAAGCCAAAAGTACAGATGGCAACAAAATTGTAATAAAGTGTACAAACTGTTACCCTTTGCATAATTACTTGCTACATATGTTCTATCTGTATTACTTGAATAAATGTCAACTGTGCAATATAATTCATAGATACATAGATACATAGACAGTGTCGGCAGATGAGGGCCTGTGGCCCACCCAGTCTGCTCATTTGAGCTTGTAAGTTCAGTTTGTTTTCCTAGAAGTCTGTTGCCCCTTACCCCTGACCTCCAGAATTCCTTTATGTCTATCCCATGCATTCTTAAATCCCGTGATTGTTTCAGCCCCCACCACTTCCTCTGGCAGGTGTTCCACTTATCCACCACCCGTTCTGTGAAGAAATTCTTTCTCATGTTTCCTCTGAATCGTCCTCCCTCCAACTTCATCCCATGCCCTCTAGTCCTGGAACATCTTTTTCGCTTAAAAATAGTGTTTTCCTGCACCCTGTTCCTCCCTGTAAGATACTTGTATGCCTCTATCATATCCCCTCTCTCCCTCCTCTCCTCCAGGGAGTACATGTTCAGTTCCTTCAAACTGTCTTCATAGGACTTGTGATGCAATCCATGCACCATCTTTGTTGCCCTCCTCTGAACCTTCTCTACCCTGTCTATGTCCTTACATAGGTATGGTCTCCAGAACTGTACACTGTACTCCAGGTGGGGCCTCACTAGTGTCTTGTATAGCGGAATTATGACCTCCCTTTCCTGCTGGTGATGCCCTGCCTATACATCCCAGCATCCTATTTGCTTTACCTGCTGCTTTGTCACACTGTTTCCTCTACCTTGAGGTCATCAGAGATGACAACCCCAAGATCCTTTCCTGCTTGGTGCATGCTATATCCTCACCCCCAACTGATATATTGTGCCAGGGTTTTTGTGCCCCATATGCATTATCTTGCACTTCTTGCATTGAATTTCAACTGCCAAACCCCTGACCATTCTTCAAGTTTCTGCAGGTCGCTTCTCATTCTGTCTACACCCTCTGGTGTGTCTACTCTGTTACAGAGCTTTGTGTCATCAGTGAACAGTGAAATTCTGCCTTCTAGGTCCTCATAATATCACTGATGAAGATGTTGAATAGGACCGGTCCCAGCACTGATCCCTGTGGTACCCCACTGGTCACTCTTCCCTCTGTGGAGTGACAGCCATTTACCACCACCCTCTGTGTCCTGCCACCCAGCCAGTTACCTACCCACCACACTACTGTCCTGCCCACACCCTTATTCCTCAGTTTGTGTAATAGTCTTCTATGTGGCACAGTGTCAAAGGCCTTGCTGAAGTCCAGATAGGCCATGTCCACTGCCCTCCCCTGATCCACCTCCCTAGTCACCCAGTCAAAAAATTCAATGAGGTTGGTCTGACATGACCTCCCCCTGGTGAAACCATGCTGCCTTGGGTCCTGTAGTCCATTGACAACCAGATGTTCCACCAATCTTTCCTTCAGTAGTGCTTCCATGATCTTCCCCACTACCGAGGTGAGGCTGACTGGTCTGTAGTTCCCTGCTTCCTCTTTGTTCCCACTTTTGTATAAGGGGATTACATCTGCTGTCCTCCAGTCTTTGGGTACCTCCCCTGTTTCCAGTGATTGGCTAAACAGGATAGCTAGAGGTTCAGCCACCACCTCTCTTAGTTCTTTAAGGACCCTGGGGTGCACCCCATCTGGCCCCATTGCTTTATCAACTCTTATTACTTCCAGTTCCTTCAGGACCCTTTCTCGTGTAAAGGGACTTGTGTCCATTTCTGCACCACTCACCCCTTGTACTCCCTTCAGACCCATTACCCTCATCCTCTTCAGTAAAGACTGAGCAGAAATACCTGTTCAATATGTCAGCTTTACTGTTGTCATCCTCCACGCAGCCCCCATCCTCCCCCTTCAGTCTCACTATCCCTCACTTCAATTCAACTTTTTTTTGGGAGGGCTTTGCCCGAGGTTCAGTGTGGGTGTATAACTCCTCCCACATCTCGGATAAATTCCAGCCTCTTTCAGCAGCCCACACTTAGCATGTCTTAAGCACACCTGAGCTGCTACATGGTCTCTGTGGCTGCACTTGCCTTCCTCCGCTTCTTCTGTCATCCTTTCCTGTGCTGCCTCTCTTTTTTTGCTAGCCTTCTGCTGCTGCTTTCTGCCTCAACTGAGGCCCTTCCTTGGTGGTACCACCACCTTCCTGCCCCCGCTGCTTCTTCATTCTTCCTTCTCTTCTGTGTTGACTGTTTCATTTTGTCTGCCCTTGTCTCCCTCCCTCTCCCTTGCCATTTCCCACTGCTTCACCACTCCTGCGACATTTCTGTCAGCTGTCCTCCTCTGCCTTCCCCTCATACCTCCTTTCCTCCTCCTGGCTCATCAGTGTTCTCTCCCTCCAAGTTTGGGCTGCTTTTTGCCTGCTTGTGCTGACTTGCGGTTTCTTTTTTCAGAGGTTCTCTCCTACATGTTGCTCCATTCACAGAGCCGCCTCCATTTTTCTTCCAGGTTGCCTCCTATATACAGTATTTGGGTTCATGTCACTTAAACAAGATCATTCTGCTCATGATTCATACTTTGAAATCATAATAATCTGACTGTGACACCAAAATAATTTCTGTGGCAACAAGTTGTGATGTGATAAACACAGGAATCTGACTCCATGACAGGAATAAGACATGAACAAATGATGCATAAGGGGAAAGTTCCTATTTTAATGAAAATGTGATTAGTAATAAAAATTGGGAAGTCCTGAAATTTACAATTTGGGGAAACTTGGTGTAACTGAGATATGCTGACGTAAACTGTTATTTTTCTTTTGCTGTAAGCTGTAATATTGCTTTAACCAGTGGAAGTGCAGCGAGCATACTGCCTGATGACATTGTGATGGTCTTTGCTACATTTAAAATAGATCAGTGAAGTCAAACAGCATCAGATGAATCTTCATAAAGAATAACTAATTTAAAAGGTTTATAAAATGAATACATTCTTTGAATCTGACACACAGTTATCTGATTGACAATATGCCATTTATCATCACTTGTGAGGGACAAGCATTTCATTACTCATTTATGTTCCTGCCCCTCATTCATGAAGACAAATGGTAGTGTCAGTGGCTCAGCAGGTTGCACACTCACCTTTGAGGCTGGAAGATCAGATGACTTTGGGTTCTATCCCAACACCAGGCACTTGGGTTAATATCCCAATACTGACACTGTAGTGCAACATGAGGGGGAGGTTGCACTCCTGAGGTGCCATCTTTCAGATGAGACATTAAACCGAGGTCCCATCTGTCTGTTCTGGTGGTGGTTCTGGTGGAAATTAAAGATCCCATGGCACTTCTCGAAAAGAGTAGGGGAATTTTTTATTGAAAAACACATCAATTCATATCATTACAAAAACATAATATGGCATAGTAAATCATAATAACCATAATAAATCATAATAGCACCTGGCTTAATAATAAATTACATACTTAATAATTTTCAGTTGCACATAACCTTAATGGGTAATGGGGAAAAAATAAATGAAATAAAATAAAAAATCAATCAGAAAATATAGTATATTACATTCATATTTCTTGTAGTGTAACTTATTTTCTTTTTTCTCCCAGTCTGTCTTTCATATTGGAGTTACTGTTTAACACCTATGACCTCTATCTGTACTTTATAAATCTATAAAGCCCTTTCCACCATTTGTTTATAATGTTTTCAGGGTGTTTTATGACATCTTTAACATGCACTGTATTCATAGCATGTTCAACTAATATGCTATATGTATCATAAGACATTAATTTCTGTTGTAGAGTCCACTGACATCTTGCTTGCCACAGGTAATATTTTAGGCAACAGAAAAATACCATCAAAGTCCCATGGTCATATTTACTTAAAAGATGTGGACAATTTCCTAAAATTAATATCTCATAAGACAGGTTTGTTAACCACCATAACTTCCATCTGTTAGCTAGGAAAGACCATAAGGGCTTGACATACGAGCATGAAAAGAGAAAATGTTCCATGGATTCTTCTATGTATGAGCAGTTTCTCTCTTCTTGGGCTTTATGCTTTGCATTGCCTCGAAGGTTTAATCGGCCATATACTGATAACCACACAATCTCCCACATATGTAGGGGAATCCTGCTATTATTTAACTGTTTCAAAACACCTCCTCTTAAGGTGGGAGGGCAATTTTTAAAGTCTGGTTCAGCTGGGTAAATTTTAGACATGATAAAAGTAACAGTTGTGGCCCTGATAGGTTACAAATTTGTGTCCTAGTTAACTCCCATTTCTGGAGTTTCAGTACTGCTGTTCTGATAAAAGCCGGAACTTGCAGTTTAGGGGATAGTTTCGGCAGGCTATTTCCAACCCATGATTGCAGATACTCAGACAGATTATTGTTGAACCATAAATACTGAAGACTCTGTGATGGAACTAGTCCTATTTTAAAATTCTGGGATATAAAAAGAGAGAAGAAGGAGATGGGGTCAACCATCCCGAGGCCTGCTTGAGCTTTGGGCAGATAAGTGAAACACCTCTTTATTGGATTCAGCCTACTGCCCCACACCATCTGAAAAAAGCACGAGTACAGTCTAGTTTAAAGTGTAGTGGGGGGAGAGCATTGCTACCTACAGAAATTAGGGAATAATAAACCATTTTATTATGTGCACCCTTTTAATTTTAGATAACTTCCAGGACTTCCATCTATTTACCCTAGACTCAACCCCTTGCAGTGCTGTTTCCCAGTTTTCTAGAGGTGGATTACATTGTCCAAAATGAATGCCTAAGATTTTTCATGGCTCCGTGGAGATGTGAATTGTGTTTATAATCACTGGGTCTAGTCTAGTACTACCAAGAAACAAACTCTTACTTTTTCTGTATTCAATTTTGAAGGTGAAACTTGAGAATATTCTTGTAGTTGACTGATTAGGGCCAGGATCTGCTCTGGATTTGCCATGAACAGGCAAATATCATCTGCATAGGCCTGGATATTTATGAGGTCTTGCCCGGTGAGTCCTTGCAAGCCCTCCCATGTATGTAAATTGTTCAATTTCTTAACTCATGGCTCAAGAGAGAAAATATATAGCAGAGGGCTGAGGGGACACCCCTGCCTGACTCCTGTACTAATAGTGATTCCATCTGTCACTTTTCCCTTAATAATGGGATATACTGTTGCACATGAATACAATAATTTCATTTTGTTGACAAAGTCAGTAGGGATGCCGTACTGCTGTAATGTCTGAAATAAGAAAGGATGGTACACTCTTTCAAAAACTTTACTCTGGTCTAAAGTCAGAATACAGCCTTGCTTCATGTTTCTTTCATAACAGGCAATTATGTCTCTAATTATCATCAGGGCATGTTGTATTTTTCTCTCTGGTAGGCTGCAAAACTGGGTTGGATGTATCAATTTGGATGCCAGTTTCCTCCACAGATTGTTTAATTTCTGTGACAGAATTTTGAAATATAAATTTAATAGGGATATAGATCTACAATTTGAAATATCCAATCTATTACCTGATTTTTACAGAGAAATCAAAAGCCATGACGTGAATTGAGAGGTGACTGACCCATTTGAAAGAAGGAGGTAAAAACTTCCAAAAGACATATTGCCATTTCCCTGGGGAAAGTTGTATAGAAATCGTAAGGAAGCCCATCTGGACCAGGAGAAGTCCTGAGTTTTAAGTTTTTAATTACAAATTCTACTGTCAGGGGAGAATTTATTTCAGATAGTTGCTCTTCTGAAAAATGTATGTGCAATCCTTTTAAATAACTACTAATATTCTCCTCAGAAGGGAACTACCGATATTCTCCTCAGAAGGGGGGAGGTCATTTCATGGGATCCCATTATTAATTGAACCAATTGGTGTAGTTCTGCTACATTTTCTATTACCCTTCCCTGCTTGTCCATCAGCTGTTGAAAGGCCATTGTATCTTTCCTTTTTTCACATGCCTCAAAGGGGTCTCCTATTGGGGATTTTTGAGTCCTGTACTATAATTCTGCATTTAAAGTCTTTGTCCTGATATATTGAAATATTTTCATGTCTTCTTTAAGTTGTTATATCTGTGGACTAAAGTCTTGTCTAGAAGCAGAGTTCAGAGTATACAGATTTTGGAGCTGTGTTCGTAATTTAAGGTAATGAAAAAACATACTCCTTTCTGTGTTTTTCTCATAATTCTGAAACCAGTTGGCTATGTCCTGCTTTGTGTCCCTCTACCATTCACCAAGGTCCTCGTAAAGATCACTATCTGAGGTCCTGGCCCAGAGAAGAGAAAAAATCCCTTGCTGTGTATGTGTGTCAGACATAGTGGAGATAGTCAGTCTCCATCTCTTATTCTGTCTAGCTTTGGGAGGGAGGGTCTGGAAGGAGATCTGTATAAGTAGATAGTCAGAAAATTCTATGGGAAAGGTTTGAAAGCTGGAAGTTGATAGGTTCTTAGAAATGAAAATGTGGTCAATGGTAGAGGGTAATCTGCCTCTCCTATAAGTATATTTAGGGCCTTAAGACTAATACTGTGCACAGTCTAGCATATCTGCTACAGTTCTTCATTTTTTTAGTGTGTTTGCATCACAATAAGCCTTTTTACCCTCTAAACTTTTACTTTGCTGTGGTAGGTCACAGTTAAAATCTCCACCCAAAACTATGTGTGATGCCGTGTAAAGATAAGGCTGAATTTATGCGATTCGGACACTTTGTCTGCTTTGGACTGAGGACTGTAGACATTTATAAACCTGTATGGCACTTGTTCCCAGTAACCATCAAGAATAAGCAGACATCCTGGGATTAGATCTATCAGTTTAGTCATTTTAAAAGAGAAGGAGCTGAAAACTACCCTACTCCACCTGCCCTGTCTGCTCCAAAGGACCAAAATGATGGTCCCCACTGCCATTCCACCTGGAAAGATCTGAGATGGTCTGAGGTAAAAATCCAAGTTTCTTGTAGGAAGCAAACAGTTACTTTAATATCCACCAAGTGTTGAAACAGAGCTTGTCTTTTGGAAGTATTTAATAAACTATGACAATTACAAGACCCTAAGACCAATTTGTTCATCTCCATAATTCGGTTTTACGGTCCTTTTATCCTTTTTTTCCTTCTCTTTGTACTCCACTAAATTGGAGCTGCCTCGAAGTTCCTGTGGGGGGGTTGTGGTTCTGCCAGATCCATGTCTGACTCCTCGCCTGTAGGGGCCAGGACTGAAAAGAGGTTAGTTGCCTCTATTATCAGGGGTTCAGGAAGAGGTTTCATATTCCTAGTCACTCTCCTTGTTGGAAGTGAAGCTGAATTTTGTGGGGAGTGTGGGAGGTTTATGCCTTCAGTTACTTCCTTGGTCTGGCTATCTGAGTAACAAACTGCAGGGAACTCATTCCATTGAAGTCGAGAAGGCATGGGGGAGTCCAGGTCCTCCCTTCCCTTGTGTTCTACTGACTTATCTGTGATGGGGTCCTTTTCCTTGCTCTTGGGGTATGGGTTTTGGGGTGGGGTGGGGTTAGGGTGTGGGGCAGTAGTGCCCTCAGGATCTACCTCTGCTGAATCTGGGAGGTTTGTAGCCTCTTCTTGAGCCTGCTGTATAAGGAGTTCTGGGTTAATGACTGAGGCTTTATTCCTTGCTGTCCACAGACATTCAGGGAATGTGTGTCCTGTCTCTGCACAAATTACACATAGTTAAATTTGTGCACTGCATGCTGTTGTGACCCACCTCTCTGCAATTGTCCCATCTTAGTCTATCACAGACACTTGAGAGGTGGGTGCGAGCTCCACACTTATAACATGCTCGGGGTTGCCCTAAGTAGAAACATACTCCTCTGTCCCTGCCCAAAAGAAATGAGTTTGGGATATGTTCTATTTCAGTTTCAATCTGTTTCAACTTCATCTTGTACTTCCATCCCCCTGTCCAGAAATATTCTCAATCTAACAGTGCTTCAGGTGAACTTAGTACTTCACATTTTTGTGACAACCAATACATAATATCTTCAACATGAACCCCTTCATTCTGGAACATGCCTGTAACATATTTTATGAGTGGTTTTATAAGAGGTATTACCAAAAAAGGGGACCACAGAGGGGAGAATTCAACTTGATTATACCTTTGCCAAAACATCTCAAGGGCATAGGATGATCTAAAACTTGTATCATATTTATCTTCCCCTGATATATTTATAAAGGCGAACACCTCTTTAGGTGAGAAGTGCAAGGAGTCCTTCAGGAGTTTCCTCCCAACATACTGCCTGTCAGACCTTATGTCCAGTCCCCCTTTGTATCTGATTCTGACTGCGTTCCTCCTAGGGGTGGCCTCCTTTTTTGATCTGGAGAAAACTTCAGATAATAAAGGTCTCTGTGGGGGAGGATCTCCAGAGTGGTTCTCCTGTGTTTGTCCATCCAGTCTTAGTTGGGTTGTGTCCTTTGTATCTGATGCTGAGCAGCCCTTTTGTTTTTCTTATCCTCCTTAGAGTAAGATTTTTGCACTTGGTTTCTTGCTGAGAAAGAAAAAAATGTGGCTTCATCCTGAGGGGTAGTTTTTGAATGAAAAATTATTTTCCCTTCTTTCTGTTGTGTTTGCTTGCACCCAGGTGTCATTTGACCATTTGTTTGTTTATCTAGTTGTATAATGTTAGGGTCCCCTTTAGTGGCATCATGCTCAGTAATATTTGCATTCATTTCAACATTTGCATTCATTTCAATACTTGCATTCATGTCAATACCTGCATTTGTTTCAGTATTTGTAGTCATTGTCCCCTTTGTACTCACTTCATCCTTCTGGCTTGTTGGGTTTACTGTGCTAGCTTTCTACCTCAGTATATTACCAAAACCTAACCACTGTGGCTCTAGGCACAGGCCTTCTGCATTTCTGCTGCCAGCCAGTTCTGTAGCATAAAGAGGGTTTCATTTTACCTGAGGGAGTAGTGGTGTTTGTATCCTGGCACATTTCTTTAATGTTGCTGCATCATTGCTACTTCTGTCAGTCTGGCTGCACCCAATATCAAAACAGAGGTTCTCTTGCACTTTAGCAAGTCCGACTTTCAGTTTGGCCATATGCAAGGTATGCCTATGCTCTTCTTCTTCCAATTCTCTCAGCATTTTCTTCCGTTTTTCTTCCATCAGAGAAACCACATTTTGGTTGTCATTTTTACTGTACTCAGTTTCTGTCTTTACTCTTAAGTCCTCCATTGATATAAATATTTCCTCTCCTATTTCCTTTTCTTCAATTTCTTCTGGAAATGTCTCATTACTGGTAGCCTCTTGCAGTAAGAGTTCGGGGAAGAGGCCTGGTCCCCTGCCTCAGAAACATCAATCCTCTCCACCACACCACTCTGAGTGCCCATCTTGGAAGACTTGTTCACAGGAAGCAAGGCCCCCTACAGGCAGAGTAGGGCAATTTCCCCAGTGTCCTGGCCAAAATTTCCCCCATTCACTAAAAATACCACCAACAGCTTAATCTGGTTCAGTTTCAGTTGGTTACCATCTGTATCCCCCCAGTCACCCCTGAACAAGGGACTTCTAGTATCAGTGAGCCTACTGGGTCAACAAAATTCAATAAATAAATAAGTAAATACTATTGTGATGTGCCAGGTTTTCAAAGGGTGATGCAGGGCTTATGTCAAGCCCTGCACCACAACACTTTGAATCTGGCAATGTGTCAAATGCTTTTGCCACACTGCGTCTGATTTTTGGTAGGTTGGATGCAGTTGCTAGTTTACCTGATTTACAGCAGCTTGTGCCAAATTTCAGGTGCAAGCACTGTAACATAGGGTCCCCAGGATTGATGCAAGCTAGACCACAAAAAGCTGGTTTAACTTGCAGAAGCTGCTGCATGGAATAGAAAAAAACATTAGATTGCTGCAAGCCTGGTGTGCCATGTCTGTGGCACACCCTGGGCTTGCAGGCAATGGCAATCAAGCCCCTTTGAAATTCCAGCCTTATGAGTCGGGTCATTTCATCTCCATTCAGCTATCCATCCATCTACCCACCATCAATCCACTCATCATCCATCCATCCTTCCTTCCTTCCATCCATCCAACCATCCCTCCTTCCCTCCCTCCAACATGGTAGTAACATAGACATTTATGGTTAAATGTACTTGAGGTCCATCATGCTCACCTCACCCCCACTTTGCTTCATAAGCAGGGATGAATAAATATGCTGTGCAAACATGTAATTACAGTGCAGACCACAAGGATTAAGTACTCAGTGATAGGGATGTCGCAGTTTACTGCTTGAAAAATTGGAATGAATGCCACTGAATTACATCAGGTTCCTACAGTATCCTCTAAGACATCACTGACAAACTGTGATAAGAGTGTCTCATCCTGGCAGATGGTATTGTATTTATAAGACATTTAGGGCATTTCCTACCTACTCTACTACCCAGGGTACATTATGTAAGCAGAAAATTGTCTAGGCTTACCTTGAAGGTCTGTGCTGTCTTCGTGCCAGCTACCTTCTAATAGGCTGCTCCAAAGGTTCACTATCTTCCGGGAGAAAAAGTTCCTACTTATATTACCTTTGAATTTACAACCACTAAGCTTCAGGGCATGTCCCCATGTAATACTGAAGGATGATAAATCATCTTCTCTCTGTTCAGTCCTGAGTATGTGGAAGATTGAGTTCATATCCCTTCTCAGCCTCCTTTCCTACAAGGTGAACATGTGCTACATGCTGTACTTATGTAAGACCCCTCCCAGGTCTAGAAGAAAATACTAACAATGCTCATTTTCTGTGAGGGCTGCTTTACATTAAGTACAATTACTATGCACTTACCTGACCTCTGAATCTGAGATGACCTCACACAGTGACAACTTACAGGAAGGATCACTGGAAAGGGACTACAAGGCAAAAGTTTGTGGCAGAACAATTCTTATCAACAGCAGCAGCATCACCCACAATGAAGTTTAGAGTCTAGACATGGAATCCCATTTATTTTTCCACAGCAGAAAGGTTGTTTTAGCCTGCAGGTAAGATGGCAATAAATTCAGCATGCTCAAAGTCCATTTTAGGCAGTTAACATCTGTAGGTTCACCACCCCCAAACAGGTGCCAGAGTCCATTATTTCTGATTCACAAACTCCAGGACTTACATTGATGAAACAGAAAGTATTTTAGGTGTCACAGAAATGGTTCTGGTCAAAGCTGCTCTGTCACACATATGGTACAGTAATTATTAGAAGGCTGGAAAGTATGGTTAGAGTCCTTAAAATGTTCTTTGCACTTTATATTCCCCCAAGGCATCACCATATATTTAAGCATTTGCCCAGGCACAAGTGCAGCTTGCAACTCAGAGTGACCCTTGTGGATTCGACCCTCAGTTAAGGGTCACTAAGGGGCTGTTCCTTCAACCCCCATAATGCTACTGCCTCCACACCACTCCCATTGTGCGTGGTTGCCTCCTACCTCAGGACTGGAATCATAGTGGGAGATACTGGGTGAAGCACAAGTGGTGGCTGGCACCTGACAGAAACACACTGTCTATATGTTTTTGAAGATCCAAATAAATAAATGAAACAGCAGGAGCAAATTACTTGAGGGACACTGTCAGCTTTCCCATGAAGTTTTTGACCCCATCACAATAGTGTGCCTCTTGGCACACACTTGTCCAACAATTACTATATAATGCCCCTGTATATCTGAGCAATCATCCTTTTTACCTGTTTTTCTATTTTTTCCATAAGTTGCTGCTCAAGCTGTCTGTGTTTAAATCACCGGCCCACTGGAAGCATATCCATACCCAAGAATGCGCATCAGCCGTGGTGCGCAGTCCAGATATACAACTTTTCACACACATGTATTAAAAAGCAGTTCCTCCTCTACATTCAGATATTCAGAATGTTTCTTGGTGACTTTCAGCAAAAAATGAGTACTGAGAGTGCTGCAATATACATTTTAAAATCAGAGCCGAAATCCCATGCATGTGCAATAGCATGCCACTCTTGTGCATGCATGGGATCTTTACACAGTATTCTCATGTGCATGCGCAGGATTTCAGCTCCGGTTTTAAAATGTATGTTACATCACTCTCAGTGCTGATTTTGCTGAGAAATCTCAAGCATCGAACATCTGAGATGGGAGGCTGCACAATATGTGTGTGAAAGGGTGTACAGCCAGGACTGCGCACCGTAACCAATGTGCGTTAGGGTGTGGATATGCTTCGATGAGCAACAGTGATTTAGGCATGGACACTCGAGCAGCGGTAACTATGGAAAAATGAAAAACAAATGAATGATTCTCAAACTGAGAGCGATCTCGTGATTGCTGAACAAGTAATGTAAGGAACGCACTAATGATGAGATACTTTCATGAAAAGCAACAATCACTATCATATGTACTCTTGGTGCAAAGACAATAAATACACTAACCCCTCTAACCCCTAAATTCCCACCCCTCTACCCTCTGTATCCTGCCTTAATAACCCCTGCAATACCCCACCGAACTCTCTAAATTTGTTTTCCATTCATCCATTCCCTACTCGCTCTGCCCTCCCTTCATCTCATCCCTAACTCTGGCATTTCTCCCTAATCCTTCTTCCTTTCCTCCCCTCTTAACCTCCTACAGCACCCCAGCCCTCTG
Organism: Neoceratodus forsteri; assembly: GCA_016271365.2. Taxonomy (NCBI): domain Eukaryota; kingdom Metazoa; phylum Chordata; order Ceratodontiformes; family Ceratodontidae; genus Neoceratodus; species Neoceratodus forsteri. The sequence continues at coordinate 1,392,455,724 of CM028129.1, read as the reverse complement.
GTTACCTATCCCCATCTCTCCCACTCCTTCTTCTCATCTTCCCCTCTCTTTCTCTCCCCTCATATTATACCAGCTGGGTTTCTTTGCATCCTGAAGGGGGTTCCTTTATACTTGGCTTCCTACCTCCATATCCCCTTCCCTTCCCCTCTGCCCCCTACTCTCTCCCTAGGTTTTCACAAGCACTCACTAAACCTTCCTACTATCTTGGCACTTTTGTGTCATTTACACACCTGCAGACCTGCTGGTCTTCGGCCCAGGGAGTAATATGTAAGTTCTGCCTAACGGTTTGCTCACCTGCCCCAGGCATATCTTGTATTGTGCTAAGTACTATTTGCTATTGTGCTGTAGGCAACTACTCTAGTATATAATTATGTAAACGTCTACTACCCTGTTATGTAAAAATCTTCATTCCTGTACTGTTTATTTTGTATTGTGTTTATACTATGTCTGACTGCTCTCCCATCCACTGTACCCCCTCCCCCCAGGATGCTTCTGGAAATGAGTTGTTTCTCAGATAATGTTGTCTTTCCTGGTGAAACATTTTGTAAATAAATAAATAAATATAACCAAATTTATACAGACATTGCTGATCTTGCTGGCTTTGCTGGCTGAACACAAGCACACCATGATGGCTTGTTGGACTCTGCCCTCCAGGTCCAGCATAACCCACATGACATGTTTCATGCTTCAATAGTGCTTTTTCAAAGCCCTATCCTCCTCTTCTGCTTCACTTTGATTTACTTTTACTGGCCTTGGCATTACAACTCCCAGGTGCAGCTCAAATGCTTTGAACTGTGGGAAATACAGGGTCTTGACCCTCTCTCCAGCTCACACTTAGAAGAGACTAAGGGTTAAGGTGGTACCCAAATATGTGGGACACGCTTCTTTGTGGAGGTGGGGGGAGAGAATTAGAATTTAGTATTTAGACTACAGCTTAAACATTTCTCTGTCTTACCCAGAAAGTTGTTTGTTCTTTGGCAGGCAGGGCTTTAAAATCCACCACAAATAGTCCAAAATATTTTATAAACAAACTTTCCAGTCATTCTAGCATCTAAACACTTCTCTCAGCTTTACTCAAAGCTCAGTCTAGGGTGTCAGTCTTGTTTCCTCCCAGGAAAGCTATCAGATTTTTTCACTGTCACACAGGAAAGATGTTTCTTGGCATGCTGTGCACCATCTGGGACTACCGTATGAATGGCGGCTGCCACATGTTTCTGGATTGCTGGTGTATTCCTCTCACACAGAAACTGGAACTGCAGCAGGGAAGGGAGAAGTTGGCTGCTAGTCAGTGCCATCTCCCAACTGTCACTGACAGACTAGCATGGGGATTATGTTGCAGCAGCAAGCCCTGCTCCCTGCAGTGATTCACAGACTCCAACGCTGGGGAATAACTTTGTGGTCTAAAATCACCAGTCTTGCATGAAAAGGAATCTACAGGGATCCTGGTGGTTACTTATACTTGAGGATGTAAGTTTGTCATGGATGAGGTTTTAATAACTCATTGGTTGTTCATGGAATCATTAGTAAAATTCCTAGCACTGTCGTTGTTGCTACATTTTGATGACAATAGTGAAAGTCATGGAAGTCCTGAATAGTCATACTATACATGGATAAGGACAGAAAAAGACTAAGGGCTCAATTTTTAAAGCCCTGTTAGATCAGTGCACCTTTATCGTAATTACTCCCTTGAAAATATCCCATTGGGTTTTGAACCTTAAGATAGTTCCACCACTGATCACCCTACTGGGTAGACTTTCCCACCCATCCACCACCCACTCCATGAAGTAACACTTTCTAAAATTCCTGCTTTCCCCTTCTAGTTTAAGGTTGTGGCCTCTGGGGGTGGTACTGTTACTTAAGTAGCTCTGTGAAGTCTACCCTATTATATCCCTGCAGATATCGGTATGTTTTTGTCACATAACCATTTCCTTCCTGTCCTACAAAGAGTACATTTTTAGACTGTCCAGTCTTTCTTCATAGGCTGAACCTTGATCATTGTTGTACCCATCTGCTGTACAGTCACAAACCTCCCCCTCCTTCTTAAAATGCAGGTTATGAGCCTCCAGTCTCTCCTCATAGATTTTTGTTCCACAACTCCTGATCATTTTGGTGGCCTTGCATCACGCTTCCTCAACCACCTCAATTTTCTTTTTGTATTCAGCAGCCCAGAAATGCACACAATACTCCAGGTGGGGTCTGGCCAGGACTTTGTAGAGTGGTAGGATTACTTCACTGCCCTGCAGGCTCACTCCTTTATAATACACAACTGCATTCTGCTGGCCCTAATAACAGTAGCCCAAACTGCTTGTCATGCTTCAGCCCCTTGTTTGTTATGACTCCCAGGTCCTTTTCCTTTTTCACTGCTACAAGTAGATACTAACACAGTATGTAGGACTTTTTCTGTTCTTCCTCCCCTGGTACAGCACTTTGCTTTTGGCAACATTAAATCTATGATTCAGAAGTCTAACCAGTAACCCAGCTCATTCACGTCCTCCTAGAATTTGTCCCCATCATCAAGGGAGTCCACAACCCTGGCCAACATAGTGTTATCAGTAGCCCCATTTACACTGACCAAGCTCTTATACACCGGGGAGGCTTACACTGCTGTCAGTCTGCACTGGGTTAGTTTTTAAGTCAGTGGTGTATACCACTTTAGGATGCTGGCTTCCACAGTGGTATCTTGTGAACTGCATTATAGGATGTATCCTGCAAGGAGTGTCCTAGTGCACTGTGGTGCCAAAATACCCCCAGGTGATGGTGTGTGAAGTGGCCACTGTTTACACTATGCTTGCAACCATTCATACCAGTTCAGGTCCTCTGTCTGGAAGAGGAGCATAAGAGCCACACTGGTTGGATGCTGGCAGAGTTTACACTTAGAAATGTACACTGGTGTGGTTCTTAAACCACCTATACCAGAGCAAAAATTGCCATTGTAAACAGGGCTAATGAGCTTAAGCATTCTGCTGGAGATCCCCATGTTCAGATTATTGATGGAAATGTTGAACAGCAGAGGCCTCAACATAGATCCCTAAGGAATTTCATTTAGCACCTTTCACCACTCAGAGTAGTGCTCATCTAACACATTCCACTGCTTCCTGCTCCCAATAATTAGCAATCCACTTTGTGTATGTCCCATTTATACCACACTGGTGTACTCTACCTAGCAGCTTGTCATACACCACAGTGTCAAATGGCATGCTGAAATCCAGATTGACTTTGCCTACAGCCCTGCCCCATCCCTGGTAATGCCATCATAAAAGGTGATATGGGGCCACCCTGATGGCCCAGCATGCTGATGCCCAGGTTCAAAAGCAAGCCAGGGAAGTCACATTGGGAGGAAGACTATGAAGGAGACAGCTGCCACTGGGTTGTGCATCTTGGTTGGGGAAAGTGGGCAGCAGACTCCACCACCACAGTGACCCCTGTGGCAGGGCCAGAAAGCTTGCACCTGCCACACAGTGGATGTTGTGGCTGTACGTGGCCATTATAGACATTCATTCCCACCAGGGAGGACAGAGGAAATTAAAGAAGGGTGGAGAAAAAGCCCAGTAGCCATCTGAATGATTACCAGATTCAACCTGATGATGGTATATCCCTGAGAACAGTGTATATCCCTGTATCAACGAGATACCAGCCAGGAAGAAAAATCTCTGTTAAAATAAAAAGGTGATCAGACTTGTTTGGCATGATCTGCTCCTTACAACGCCATGTTGAGATGGAGTGTGAACCTTACCCTCAATCAAGTTCTCCATTAAAATGTTATTTGTGATGTTACATATGTCATAATGGATATTTTGGAAGTTGGACATGTCATCAAAAAAATAATTTGTTGCATACAGCATAATATTCTACTTAACCCCATGAGAGACTTAATTAGCAATATTTCCTGACCACACAATAGGTCTGTGCAGCATAAACCGCAGTGGTGAAATAAATATAAACAGTTAAACCGTCATAAAAAGAATGACTTTAAAAGTTTTGCATTTTAAAACATGGTATTAACTGGATTTACAATGCTCTGAGTAAGAATTTGCCATTTATCCATTATTCCCATATACAGTGGTGGCCAACACCATCAGTAATGATGTCATATGCTATAGTGTGCTATGAGACAATATATTCTCATTAACACTATGTTCCCCAATGAAAAGAAAGGACATCACCATACAACATGGCTCGACATGGCCCATGGTACTGGCTACTACTGTACATATCCAAGTGGTCGTAACAGCTATATGTATATTTATTATTTCCCAAAAACTTTGTTAATGCACCAGTTAGGGTAACTTAACACCACAAAAACAGGGAAATGTGGCATTAGGGCAGGGCCCCGTGTTTTCTGCGATTCTGCGGTTGGAGCAACTGCTGCAGAAACATGGTCCTGCCACAGAAACAAGCCTCTGCTACATAAACAGCATTTTTTGTACAGTAAAAATAGCAGTCACCACTGAAACCCCCAACTAAATGGCTAAAATGATTGTGAGCAAGCTTAAAATGGCATTAGTGTGAGTTGCTGGCAGCTTGATTATACATCCACCCCCCTGGGCTCTAGTAGTCTGTGGGGCTACCCCTTTCCAATCCACTAGCACTCAGTCTTAAAGCTTATGACCATTATGGCCTTCTATATACACTGAGGGAACTTCAGGAAGTCTATTTCATAAGAAAGAATGGTGGCTCTATTTGCCAATTACAGAACTATGGAATGAAAAAGTATTAGTAATTATTGCAGACAAAAAATGGGAGGCTTTCTGGACCTTTGTCTAATGTAAAATGGTCCAGCTACTCTCTAGCCTTGCAGTAAATCCTTACAGAGTGGGACAGAAGAAGATATGGAAGTTAAGTGGCATTGATGCAAAATGACACCACGAGGGTTGAACTGTGTGAGCAGAAGGAAGCAACTAGAGCAGTGTTACATCACAAACTATCAACATCAAGCTTCAAGCAAGTGGGTAGAGGGAGCCATTGAAGCAGCACTGTTTTGCAACCAAGCAATACTGATCTTCAAGCAACTTGTCAGGCAGGGGGATAGAGCCATGGGACAATAAAACAGACTGCAGTAAAAAATAAATAACCCTTACATTCCCCCATGCCGTACATCCAATCCAAATCATGATGCCAGAATTGCTTTGCACTGCCTTGCCTGTGCATCTGCCAAACTGCCCCAGGCTGTCTTTTTTTGAGCATTCTTTCTGGATAACTAGATTTTATTTTGGGACTCATTTGAGTTGACAAAGAATGTAAAACTCATCACAGAATTTCAGCAGAATCACCACAGAATTGCTCATAGCCTGGCCACAGCAAGCATGAGGTCCTGCCACAGAATGTAGGTCCAGTTTGCCACAGTGAACATGGGGTCCTGCATTAGGGTTTCCAACCCTAACTGTGAACCCCCACCCTCAGGCAGCAAAAGGAATAAACACTGGGGTTTTGGATTTCCGAAGTCTTGGTGAATCAGTGGTGGGGTCTTCCTTGAGGTTGTCATACCTAATGGTCCCCCTTCCGCCAGCCCATAGCCTGTAGTCCAAAGCACAAGGAACTGTTCTGAGCCAGTGCCTCATAGTGATACACTCTTCAAAGGTAGAGAATTATGTCTCACCACACACCATCACAATTTGTTGTAGCTTTCTTCACAGAGATCATGAGTGATGTTGTTTGCTCAGGGAACAGGGTGGGCGTTAGGGCTGACAACCCCATGGAAGACCCCACCACTGATTCACCAAGACTCTGAAGACCCAAAACCTTAATGTTTTTACCTTTTGCTGCTTGGGGGATGGGGGTGGGGAGTTGTGCTTGGAAACCCGAATGTCACATTTCCCTACTTTTGTGGCATTAAGTTACCCTAACTAGTGCAGTAACGACTTTTTTTGCAAACAGTTTCCTTTCTTTTTGAGATAATGGAATCATATCCTCATTCACGCAGGTCCCTTCGGGAACTGTGTGAACAGATTCAGATGCTCTGCACAAAGGGAAGACTCCGTCTACCTACAGAAGTGCACAGCCCTTGCAGGTCCTGCAGTTTTGTGCAATGACGGATGTGAAGAATTCATGTGGCTGTCTGGTGGGCTGCCGAAGTACAGGAACCTGTGGTCCCTGCAGGTCTATGTGGCTGCAACTACAGATGCACAGGGCAAAAAATGCATCTGTCAGCAAATGCACAAAGACCTTTGCCATCCAGGGGAGGAGAGGTGCGGGACCCTGTGCCAAGAGGACAGTTGTCTTCACTGTGTTAGCTGGGCCAGTGCAGACAACCCTCCACCTTTTATTCCCTGGCTAGAGGGGTGTCACATAACAGCACCATCCCCCCTACCCTCACCCCATCCGGATGGGTCACTGATTTCACCATCAATCTCAAACTCACCAGCATGGGATCACAAAGCATACCTGCTGGGGTCAAGAATGGCTCTACACACAAAGGGCTCTATGCACTAATGGGGCGGAGTGGCTATGCGCATGCATCTGGGGTGCGCAACCACTCTGCACCCTATGCACCCCCATGTGGGATGCACAAAGGGGTGTGTGCAGCACATATGCACCTGATCCTCCAGCAGCACGAGGAGCAATGCACTGGGCTGGTGAGGGGCGGGCTGGCACTATGTACCATGCAATAAGGCACATAGTGCTGGCCACAGGGGTGCATAGGGAGTGCAGGGTATGCCAGAGAGAACCCTGCCATAACCCCTATGCACCCCATGCACACCCCACAGGACAGGGTGAATAGCCCATTGACCCACCAGGACCACAGGATACAGCCGCTGGATGCCACCCATCTGCCCCAGCACACTGTGGTGAGTGTGGTGACTCCCCCATCACCCACAACACCTATACCCCTCTCAGGGGCACTAGCACAAGGCTGCTGCCCCCCCTTCCCAGCAGCACCAAATGGCAGCCCACCTCCCCGCAACCAGCAGTACTGTTCTCCCCGGCCCACCCATGGCTGCAGGCATGCTCTCCCACCCATTCCATTGCACTGATCGGTGCCATTGGAGGGCCAGTGGCATTGCCCTTCCTCACCTACCACAGCCACCGGTTGTCAGATATCCGCAGGGTGCACTGCTAATGCATGCCCCGCTATGCAAGGAATCCAGTGCAGGACCCGGTCTGGGCATCTGATTGGATGCCCATCTGGACCCGCGACCCCGCCTGCCCTGTGGAGTCCTGTGCATTGGGGGGGGCATGGACAGGTAGCCAGTGGTCATGAATGCAGCCAGTGTGCAACTGTCCGTGGGTGCACAGCTACGTGGGTGGGGTATGCGCATGTCGTGCATACCTACACCTGATTGGTGCATAGATCCCAAAGTTTGTTAACAATTATTATTATTTTTTATTTTATCCAAAATATTCAATATACTCCTTTTATGATTCACCCTATAAACATGACATGTACCATTTATAGTATATTGGACAAAATGTCATTTCACACCAGAAGTCTGAAAACATATCTCATCCAGGATTTAAAACATGAAACATGTCAAGTTTATGAGGTGGTGTGAAAAAATGGCTATGGTGAAAGTTCGGAGTCAAAATATTTTAAATTAGTGAAGTTGAGTGAATGTTGAAATACTGCAACATTCACTCATAACCTAGACAATTTACCATATTTGTACATCAAATTTTCAGCATAACCTTCTTATTACCCCACCTCATGAACCTGGTAGGTGAAAGTTTTTGTATCCCCATCGAAACATCATTCCACTCCACAGGTACGAAATCACATTTTGCCCAGGATTTGAAAACCGGCAGCTGTCAGATTTGTGAGGTGTTGTGAAAAAATGGCTATGTTAAAAATGTTGGGCCAAAATATTTGAAATTACCAACGTTTTCAGTGAGTGGTGAAACATTTCAAGGTATGAGCATAACTTTGAAAGTTTTACATATTTTGACACCACATTTTCAATGTAGCCTTCTTATGACCCCCACCTGATGAACAAGGATGGTGAAAATGTTCAAATCCTGCCCAAAAGGTGATTTCACCAAGTGACTGCAAACTTCCTTTCTGAGCCTTATTTGCATAATTCTACCACCACTGGTTATGAGGTGGGATCCTAAAACAGCCATGTTGAAAATTTGGGGTCAAAATATGCAAAAATGGCAAAGTTATGCATCAGTGTTTAAAACCCCAATGAAATACATTGATCCGCATTTACCTTAGTCTCTCATATTGCAGTCGACGGTTCCAGCAGCAAGATGTGTCTTCGATCGGAGAGTGAATCTTCATCCTCGGACATGTTCAGGTGAGTGATGGTGAGTGGGGGGTGGGGGTTGGGGGTGCTTAGTGGGGAGTTGGGGGGGGTCAGATCAGCAAGGGACTCCTGTACCTTGATGTTACCTACTGTTATGGGTTTTGAAACCATAACCCTTGTTTATTGTTACTGATGTGTTTTTATGTCATATGTAAATGTATTATTTTCCCATGTTGCCTTTCCCCAGGTTGCATCTGGAAATGAGTCTTGGCTCATTGGTGCTTTTCACGGTTATCAACTTTTAAACAAATAAAATAAAAGGGACCGTTTTCTTTTTAACCGGTTTAACAAAAAAAAAATGAGGGACAGTTTTCCTTATTACAGCTATAACATTAATGTGGGGAATGCAATCAGACTGTGGGTGTCACTAGACACCAGGAGAAAAAATGCATAAGTGGACAGCGATCAGAGGGTGGAGGATAACACTAGACACCAGGGAAGCATATGAATAAGGGGATAGCAATCGGAGGGTGGGGGCACCACTAGACACCAGGGAAACATTATATGAATGAGGGGATGGTGACTGGAGGGTGAGGGGAACCACTAGACACCAGGGAAACATCATATGAATGAGGGAATGGTGATCTGATGGAGGGGAGGTGCCACTAGACACCAGGGAAACATAATATGCAGATGGGGATGGCAATTGGAACGTGGGGGAAGGGAAGTGGTGGCTTACTGATCTCACAGCAGCCTGCAGCACAAGTTCCAGCTGAAGCTGCAGAACTCAAGGAAGTCCAGCTGTTTTCATACAGAGAACACGGGTCAATGGCTCCTTTCGATAGACTAGGCCCCCTGCATTTTGGGATGCTCAGAAAACATATTTGTGGTAAGTTGTTAAAAAAAAAAAACCCAGCAGCATCAAACTAAACAGGTCCCATTTAGCTAGGTTCAGGTGTTTGATTTTTAAAAAGATATTATTATGCATTTTCAGTATTTGAGAGTTTTAAATAAGAAATAAAATGGTGGTCGACATGATCAGTATTTTTTCAGCACAAGTAAATCATGGAAATAAGCAGTCACAATCTTTTTTTTTTTTACCACGCGAGAGGTAAATCATGAAAATAGGAAATCAAGATTTTTTTTTAACTCTGCATGTCAGTATGTTAACTCTAAAATCATTATAATTCTGGAGCCATATAATATTTTTTCACAAAACCTTCCAAAGGCAGACCATTGGCATGGACCCCTTCAACCCTGAAAATGTCATGAAAAAAATAGCACACTGTGTAGGCTGTAGGTGACAGCAAAAAATACCCAATGTTAAGTATAGGAAAAACAAACACGTTTTTTATTTCTGTTTTGAGGTGCTCCATATCTCAAAAACTGAACAAGATGCTGTCACAAAAAACTTTTCACATCTTGAAACTCTCATAGCCTGACAGTGCGTGCCAAATGGGCTATTTCATTAAATGATGCCAAAGTTATTAAGGTGCAAACATTGGAGTTTAACATTAAACAACCTACTCAACCGGGGGGGGGGGGGTTAGACAAAAATTTACAGATAAATGAAATATTTTTATGGCAGTAGGATCTGCAGTGATGATGAATCATTTATCATCACTAGAGGTGAGTAATCACCATTTATCATTACAAGAGGATGGTCACAAAGAAGCTCTTAACCAATGGGAGATCAGCTTGAACAGTGCCTGATGACATCACAATGACCTCTGCTGCTCTCAAAACAGAGTAGTGAAATCATGCAGAAGCAGTTTATTCTTCATTAAAAGATCTAATCTGAAAGCTGTGCATGTTAAAACACATTGCATAAACTGGACGCACAATGGCCTCACTCAGAATATGCCATTTATCATCACTTGTGAGGAAGCAGTGGCTCTGCCACTCATGAGTTATGGTTCTGTCCTCTCATTCATGATGATAAATGGCATATTCTGAGTCTGGCCGTTGTGTATCCCATATATATCATCACGTTAGGACTCATACATGCTTCTCGTAGGGCCCTGTGCATCCTGCTTCACAGAGAGCCCAAATGGCCCTTCATAAAGCAAGTTAGGACATGTCATGTTTCCCACAGGGCTCAGTGTATCCTGTGTTGTATAGGGCCCAAAGGGCTCTGCATGAAGAAAGGTACAACTCAGCCTGTTTTGCACAGGGTCCGTAGGACCTTGTGTGGAGTAAGTTATGACTTAGCTCCTGTTTCCTGCAGGTGAAAATTTTCCTCATGAGATGAAAATGTTCATATTGCGGCCAAAACATCATTCTGTGGCACAGGTGTGAAAACTCATTTCATCCAGGATCTGAAAAATGACAGTTGTCACATTCATAAGGTGGTGTGAAAAAATGGCTATGTTAAAAATTTGGGGTCAAAATATTTAAAATAATCAAAGTTATGAGTGTGCATTGCAAAATTTCAATGTGTGCTCATAACTTTGTTGTTTTTTAATGTTTTTATCCCAAATTTGGAATATAGCCTTCTTATGACCCCGCCTCATGAACAAGGGTGGAGAAAATATTCAAAACCCACCTGAAAGGTGATTTCATGCATCAACTGTGAAATCACCTTCTGGAATGGATTTGCATAATTTCACCGCCATTGTTCAGGAGGAGTGGTATCAAAAAGGTCATGTTGGAAATTTAGTGTACAAATCTTCAAACATTACTAAATTATGAATAAAAGTTCAAATGCCATTGAAATACATTAAACCTCACTTACCTTATCTTCTCATATTGCAGTCACCATTTTCTGCAGCAAGAGGTGTTTTTGGTTGGACAGTGGATCTACACCATGGGACATTTTTGGGTGAGTGAGGATGTAGGGGGTGTGGGTGGTGGGTGTTAACTGAGAGGTTGGCGTAGGGAGGGTGGGGGTGTGGGGAGCAGTGAGATTGGTGAGGAACCCTTTTCTTTTTTATAGGTTTAAAAAAAAAAGATCAATAAAGGATCGTTTTCCTTATTACAGGGCCACAAACGCCAGCACTGAGGGGGGCGGCGTGGCATAACCAGCAAGCAGGATGGCTGCTTGATTTGTGAGCAGCAGCGAGCAGACTGCTTTATCTGACATTCTCAAAGCTAAACCAGCTACCAATGATGGCAAAACAACACCAAAACTGCCTATGATCTTAGCTACATGGACATATCTTTTTTTCCTGACTCTGGAACCTCTTTCGCCTCTGACATATTTTCGGAGATTCCAGCCTGCAGCATGGTGGTAGCGCAGGACCTAACTCTCAACCTCAGCCACATTAATGCCATGTTTGAGAGACTGCTGTGCCACATGGATGAGGTAACTGAGGCATCCCATTACACAATGATGGCAATTCACAGCCTGACTGGCCACCTAATGAAAAAAGAGCACCAGGCACAAGCCCACGAGTCGGCAATCAACGACATCTGAGGAGCTCAAAGAGATCAGCAATCCTCCATCAATCTACTCCTGGCTAAAGTAGATGACTTGGAAAACCACAGCAGGAGGAACAATCTGAGACTTCTTATGACCCCACCTCATCAACAAGGGTGGAGAAAATATTCAAAACCCACCTGAAAGGTGATTTCATGCATCAACTGTGAAATCACCTTCTGGAATGGATTTGCATGGATTTGAGAAAAAGAGACACAGTCCGTTTTCTTAAACAGGCCCTCCCTGAAATCTTGGGCCTCGCACCAGAGTTCTACCTAGAAATCGAGCGGGCACACCGGACCCTCGCTCCAGTTCCTCTGAAAGGGGGGAACCACGGGCCATCCTCATGAAGCTGCTGGCCTACAATATCAGACATGACCTACTGCAACGCTCCAGAGAAGTGGGACACCTAAGTTGGCAGGGGTACCCCATTTCAATTTACCAGGACTTTTCCAAGGAGCTGTCAAACAAACGGAGTATACGCAAGCCCACCACACTATGCAAAAAATGGGCATTCAGTACTCCCTCTGGTATCTGGCCACCATGCGCATCATCCATAACGGGGTCCCTCTTTCCTTTGAGACACCAGTGGCACTTGAAGCTTTCCTCGACCGGCAAACAGGAGACAGATGAGAGAATCCACATGGCAGCCTCCCCCCAGCACACCAGCCCTGCAGAAATCCTAGGCCCTGAAGACATGCTACTTGGTGAGGAACCCCAACAAAAAGGCCAAGGAGGACTCCCCCGGCACAATAGGAAAAGAATGGCAAGGGACAGCCACAAATGCAGGGACCATCCCCTTGTATGAGTAGGACCCCCACCACAAGAAGTGGACAGTGAACAACAGAGAGAGGAGAGCACGGCCCTGGTGAGGTACGTGACGAAGAACCCATACGAGATCCTGAGATCTCCATCACCGAATTCCAGATACCTGCACCCCGAGGAAGCATCCCCACCTGAATTGCCCTCCCAGACCTCCATGACCACGGTGCCTGACAGCAGAATAGATTGTGCCGAAGCCTCTGGCCTACCAGTGATGCAGCACCCTCCAGGAGCAGCACTCAAATGCCACAAACTGCCCAGCTGAGACGGAACCACCAGCAAGATCCTGGAGCCCCAGATCACCACCCCAGAACAGAGATACCCATTTTAGATAAGTAATCTTTTCTTTTTGTTTCTTTTTCTGGGGTAAGCAGTACATAGGGGGTGATCTCTTTTCAAATTTTCTTTGCAAAAGACAGCCAACTTGAGCCGGGAGATCACAAGATATTGGGACTATTGTCTTTTCAGGGCATACTGATCTCCTGGCCACAACGGTCACCCCCTAGCACATTCAACTGTGGGACAGGGCTGCAGGGCGGGGAATTTCATAGATGCTACAAGACCTAAGGGGCACAGGTAGAAAATGTGCACTCCACAGAGGTGGCACTACTCCTCGGTGACTGCATTAAGCCAGGCAATAAGGTATAACCCAAAGCTGGCCATTACCTCATAGCCGAGTGCTAAGCAAAACCCCCTTCCCAACATCCTGCCCCTCCATTGGCAATGCCAACTGGGAAGACCCTGGGAGTGGGAGACAAATTCCGAGGAGGACACTGCAGTAGGAACCACTCACCCCTGATTGGTCCCAGAGAGACTTTCCCGATATTAGGGAGCCAGACAGACCTGCCCCCCACCTTCCCCCCGAGATGACTCCCAATAACTGCAGGACCCTCCTGCCTGGATTACCCATGCCCCCCCATGGACCCCGGCCTACTTTGGTGAAGGGGTTCCCACTCCTACTCCCATGGCCCAGGTATTCCTCGTAAGTCCTACCCAGTGTTAGCACTGTCAGGTAAGGTAGTCGCTCAACCTTTCTGCCAGCTGCCATACCTCCACCCCCCACACTGAGAGGTACAAAAGGTGATAGGCCAGTGATATACGTGACCACCATGTCCACAGGAATCACCCAGCAGATCCTGCTTTGCCAAGCTGGGCAAGCAGTCACATATGCTGGATGGCTCCAACTGTGCACGATAGTGTGGATTGTAAATATGTTTAATTTTTGGTTTGTGTTTATGGTTCTGATGAAGTTGTTATATAAACCCAGCAACAAATGTGTTGATTTCTTGGAGGGCATACAATTTTAGGAGATGATCCCACACACAGGTAGGCCACATTCCAAAGGTACTACCCAGGCATTACACTTGGGGTGCTACACAGTCTCTGGTGTGGAACCCCGAAACGAGGCCCCGCACTACCAGGTTGGTCTGACACCCACATTACAACTTATCAGAGCCCCCAATTGTTACTGGGGAGAGACTCCAACACTCATCTTCATAGGAGACCTGGGGTACCTTCCACTCTCTGGTCAGATGGGTAACCTGGCATACCAACATACACTTCCCACATGGGGGCACCTCTTCTTCTCCACTGGTTCCTTGCAATTGATTCCTCTCCCACTCTCCCCGATACCCTAGATTATGGCTAATATAAAATGCATTACTTAGAATGTGAGGGGGTTGAATACACCGGTGAAGAGGAAGAAGGTGCTGTCATACCTGAAACAAGCTAAAACCCAGGATGCCTCTCTACAGGAGATGAAACTCACTAAGAAGGATCACAAGCACCTTAAAAAGGACTGGGTGGGGCTGGAGGTACACACCTCTGCACCAACTAAAAAGTGAGGGATAGTTATTCTAGTACACAAACATCTGCAGTGGTCTCTCATCATGTCTAAGGCTGACCCACAGAGCAGTTGGGTGTTTGGAACCTTCCAAACCCCCACAGGACCCATCCTGCTAGGAAATCTCTATGGACCCAATGAGGACGACCCAGCCTTTTTTCATCACGCCTCTCAAACCCTCCTTAATATGAACCAAAGCGGGATACCCACCATAATAGGGGGGACTTTAACCTGGCTCTAGACCCCCTATTAGATAAGAATGTCATTGGAGGGGGAAACCTGCAAGGGAATGGACGAAGAGCCCTATTGAACTGGATGAGAGACCAAGGCCTGGCAGATGTATGGAGAGTAATAAACCCCAGAGGGTGGGATTATTCCTTCTGTTCCTCAGTGCATGGGTCCTATAGCTGCATTGACTTCCTGTTAACCTCCCCCCAGATCACACAGGCCACTATAGCCTTTGACATAGTATCTATCATAATCTCTGACCATGCTCCAGTCCAGCTGGATATGCTCTGGGGTCCCTCCCATCCCCACATCCACTTCCTGGAGACTGGGCCCCCTTACTAGTTAAAGACATCAAATTCCTGCAATGGGCCCGAGCTGAAGCAGGGCTGTTTTTTCAGGAAAACCCTGTCCGGGATACCACGGCAGGGACCAGTTGAGAGGTGTTCAAAGCCATGATGAGGGGTAAGATAATTGGATTTGCAGGGGCTAGAAGAAGGCATAGGGAGCAAAAACTTAAAGAGCTAGAGGATGACCTCAAAGTCACGGAGCATCAGCAAAAAGAGCAGGGAGGGAGGGAAGGCCCAAAAGGAGCCCTTCAGATGGAGGAGGATAATAGGCATCCATATGGAGATTAACTCCCTTGTTTCCAGACGGGTAGAAATCTCCATTCTGAGCTTGAAACATAAATACTGGGAGGGGGGTGAAAAAGGGGGGAAGGTCCTACCCTACAGGTTGTGGAAGCAACAAATGGAAAGACATATTACTGGGCTGAAAGACACCACTGGGGTAATACGCACCAAAGACGCTGACCTGAATGTGGTTATGGCAGCATACTATTCCTCCCTGTACACCTCCTCTAGAGAGGCAAACCCACAAGCAACATGTTCCAACCTCCACTTCATGCACCTCCGCACTATAAATGTGCAACAGGACCAACAACTAGATGCCTCGCTTACCATAGCAGAAGTGAAGTCAGCCCTGCTCTCCCTCAAACCAGGGAAGGCCCCCAAAGGTGACAGCTACTCGGCTGAATTCTGGCAGGCCCTTGTTGACATCATTGCCCCCCCTCTACACCAGACCTATGTTGAAGTGGAAATGCTCGGGATCCTTCCCCCCACCATGCGGGAGGCAGTGATTACAGTACTGCCAAAAAAGGGAAAGACCCTGTCTCCCCAGGTAGCTACTGTCCAATATCCCTCTTTAATGTTGACAGCAAGATACTCACTAAAGCCATGGCCCCCAGACTAGGACCCTTACTACCGCAGCTCATACACCTGTCCCAAGTGGGGTTTGTCCCAGGTAGATACAGTGCAGATCACATCAGAACCCTCACTAACCTGGCCCAGGTGGCACATCACCTCCCAGCCCCAGCGGCTGCAGTAGCCATAGACTTTGAAAAGGCTTTTGACTCCCTCAAATGGGACTACCTACATGCCATTCTTGAGAACCTAGGAATAGGCCTTGCTTTAGGGCATGGGTAGCAGCTATATATAGCTCCCCTATAGCCCAAATATTGACTAATTCCACCTTATCTCCCCCATTTGGCCTAGCCCGGGGCACTAGGCTGGGCTGCCCTCTCTCCCTTACTGTTTGTCTTGGTGGTGGAGCCACTGGAAGCCACCCTCAGAGATAATGTGAGTATACAAGGGATTTCAGCAGGCAACAAGGAATACACCATGCTCACGTATGCAGATGACCTTCTGGTCCTGCTAGCAGATGTGCCTTCGGCACTGCCCCTGTTGCTTGATACCCTCCATCACTTCCACGTACTATCAGGACTCAGTCTTAAACCAAAACTGAGGCATTCCCCATGAACCCCAGATGCACTTCCCAATCGCTGGGCGACACTGGTTTGAAGTGGGCATGAGACAGTATCACCTACCTAGGAATTCATTTCACCACCACACTTTCCAAAGTATGGGATCGCAACCTCCAACCCCTCCTATTAGACATGAAAGAGGATATGTCTAAATGGACCAAACTTCACTTAACCCTAGCAGGGAAGATAACGATGACCAAAATGATCCTAGCCCCCAAAATTTTCCATATCCTAGCACACCCCTCTTCCTTCCCCAGTGCTGGACTCAGAAGATAGACAAAGCCATTGATCGATTCTCATGGAAGGGGAACTGCCCAAGGTATAGCAGGAACAAACTTTGAGCACACTGGAGCCTGGGGGGTGGTGTCTCCCGTGATTTGAGGGCTATAAATGGGCCTTTCATATGGTGCAGTCCCTACACTGGCTTCGGGTAGGGGATGCCTCCAAGCCTCAGTGGGTAGACATAGAGCTGGCTGCTAGTCAACAGGCATCCCTATCACTCATGATCTACAATACCCCCTCTGCAAGACTCAAATTGCACCCCACCATAGGATCCTCTTTGCACTGCTGGACCAGGATAAGGAGAAGGCTAAAAATGACCCTTGCCCCAGTTAAGCTAACCCCCCTATGGGGGAATGGGAGACTGTGTATAGACAACAAACCAGTGCACTGGAAGGGGTGGGTCGACAGGGGAATGTCCATGATAGGGGACCTTATGACCCCAGCCTCTATGGTAGTGGACACCTTTGCCAATCTGCAAGCCAAATGATCACTCCCCACCTCGGACTTCTGGAGGTACTTACAAATCCACAGCATAGTCCATACTTATGTCTCCCAACAGCCACGGGGTGAAACTCAGGTCATACCCCTTTGGTTACGAAAAGAAAGGGGCTTAGCTAGCTCTGTATATGCAGCCCTTAGGGACACTCTACCCAGCCAAACAGAAAACTCTAAATAAAAGTGAGAAGCTGCCCTGAACACTGAGTTTATGGACCAACAGTGTAAGGAGTGTTGGAGTACTGCTCACAAGTACTTTACTGACGCAAAGAGTAAATTAATACAAAACAAGATCCTCCACTCTTGGTACCACACACCAGTGGTGCTCCACAAGGCAGGGGTGTTAAAGTCCAATCTGTGTTGGAGGTGTCACTTCCAACTGGGGGATCTGCTCCCTATCCTATGGGCCTGCCCCTTAGTACAGCAGACCTTGGACTATGCCTGCGAGACGGGAACTACAATCCTGTAAAAACTTATTCCCAGGTCTATCCCCTCCTTCTTTTGGGTATGAAATCAGAAGCACCCCACCACCGAGACATAGACCACCGCTGGCTAGCTCTATGGGCCATGCAGGTCAAACACCTGCTGCTATGCGATGGAAAACAGCAGAGACACCTAGTGCCCAAGAACTCTTTGCATCCATGGCCCAGATAGCTACCCTGGACAGACTTTCCCACCTGGTAAGAGACTCTATGGAAAACTATGCACAATGTTGGACCCCCTTTACTAGCTATGTCACCCCTAAGACTGGGGTAGGCTGAACCTTTGGCTAAAGAACTAAATGCCTGACACCTGAAGTTTAGCTGGGGATTACTCTGACCCACTTATCTGTGACCTAAACAAATGTGTTGTGTTTACTGTTCTCTTTATTGTATATAGTTATATTATTTAGTATATAGAATAGTGGTTCTTTGTATTTGATTTCACTTAGGGTGTCAGAAGCCTAGACAGCACCCAACCCACACAGAGAACCAAGGCACCGGTTAGTGGAGCATGGAAGCCATGTCCCTCCATTTCCTCAAGGTCGACCTCCGCATATTGTCGAGTAAGTGCAAGCTAAAGATATCATTTCATATTACTGATTCTGATGCTGAGATGTCTATGTAACCAACAACTCTCTTATAGTTCCTTTGCCCTAAGTGGATCCTGATTATTGTAAATTGAAAAAGCAAATAAACAATTTAACAGCAAAAAAGCCAGCACTGGGGATTGGGCACCCTAGTGTCAGGATGGTGTTTGGCAGCACCAGGGGTGAACACACTGGTGCCACCACCTATTTGTTTTTGGGGGGTGACCTGGACGGGAAGGGGTGGAAAGAAACAGTACCAGGGCAGGCACCCCAGTCTGCTACTATTTATTTAAAGTGCCCTGGACCTCATTGGGACAACCTTAGAAAAACATATTTAGACACAAACTTATATTTCATGTTTCTTTCTTCAGTTCTCACTCTTATTTCTTTTTTACAGGCCATTTGCATGGTATCAGGATATCTACCCTATCTGCTCTGATTGTTTGCCTACACCTAACATCACAGTTCTGTTTATGACATCACATTCTGTTGCTGTAGTGATAATTATGATGTCATAAACTGGGGATTCTGATGTCAGGTGTAGACAAGCTGCCAGAGAAGCTGAAGTCTAGAGGACAGTGATTATGTTTTCAAGAGACTGTCCTTGGTAATAATGAAAAAGGAAGACATAATTGCAGAAAACACAAGAAGTGTAAACTGAATTGCTTCTAAATCCCAGTCTGATAAAGTTAATTAAAGGTAATAGCTAGATAAGTAGGCTGACCGACTGAGAGAGGGTAGATAGATAAATAGATAGATAGACAGACAGACAGTATGTTTATACTGTTATTATGTTTTAACACAGGTTAGGGATTGTAAAGTATTTGGCCATTTCATAAGGTGTGATGGCTCATATAGTTTGATACCTGTTGTTGTACAAAGATGTTATAATACACAAACTTTCAGGGCAATACCAGTCCCTTGATCAGGTGAAAGCTTGGTGAATAATTATTTGATCTAGTATTTTCTGAAGCTTTTGTTTTTAAAAAACTATGTACTTTATGCACAAAGAAAAACACATTACTGTGTACTTTATGCACAAAGAAAAACTCAAGTCTGATATGAATTAAAATAGGAAAAGATCTGTTTTTATAGTGAATGATGGTGAAGCCAAATTCTGTAATCCTCAAAAGAAATTCTATACTGAAATAATCAACCTTACTATATTTATATAGTAGGAATAATTGAAAACAGCATCTTAAAAAGATTCATTTAGAGTGTGCTGAAATATTTATTATTGCAAGTCCAAAAAAACAGTCTGGACTTTGTCACTGGAAATGTCTAAACTCAGTGCCCAGATGTTTATTTAAGTTGCTCCCACATAGTTCCAGTGTCAATTATCAGAGGTTATCAGAGATCATCACTGTGTATCTTCCTGACTAATATTCTCATTTTTTTCAGAATCTTTGATGTTTTCCTTCATTAAAATTCCTGGCCTTCATCCCATAGGAAATGTGCTGTGCTTGCAACAAAACTGCACTGCAAAAAAATAATATATTGACAAGCCTTAATATCACAAAACACTAACTAAAAATCACGATTTTTAATCCCAATGATTTTCTGTAGAATTGTTTTCTTACTTCACAAGACAAACGGGCTAATGTCTGGACAAATTATCTTGCTTTGTCAAGGAAAACAAGTTTATTTCATGGTATATATTGCTTATTTTAATTTTTTTTATCTAGTTGAACTGAAATCTTATTTGATCACTTAACTTCACCATCCTGTTTTCAGACTAAAATACTAGTTTTGGGAGTTTTTTTCTTAAACTAATATTAAGATTTTATGACTGGAAGAAAAGCTTTTTCACTTTTTCCAAAGTGGCTTGTCATGTTCACTTTGCTTTAGGTAGTGTTTTTTTTTTTTTTTAACTAAATCTTACCATTACGTGTGTGTGTGTGTGTGAGAGAGAGAGAGAGACAGTGTCAGTAAGGGCATCTGTCACAGGAAGGACTGAGGGAGATGTGGGTGGCAAACAGGGCCACCACATCAAGTCTTCCCTTAGTTCCAGTTAAGAGTACACTTTCAAATATTCCTTTTCACTTCTTTTCTATCTTTGGTTTGTCAACTTTTGCTTTTCTGACTTTTCCTCCCCCCAAGTCTCAAAGCTGGTGACATGGTGGGTACAACCCTGGTCTCCTCGTGAGCTGGGAAACAGGCTGAGCAGGAGAGCTCCTCAGATCTCAAGATAGTGAGATAGGGGTGTTTCTCCCTCTGTTAGACTGGAAGAGGAGTTTGTGCTGCTACCCTGCTCATGTCCATTTTTGACAGGATGCAGCCTGCGCAAAACTTGCTCCACAGGTCCTGAGTTTGTTTACAGCCAGCAGCTCTGGTGTAAAGCTAGTCCCCTCCTTGGGCTGTAAAAATGAATTTGCTCAGGGGGAATAGCCACTTAAACTCAGAGCTCTGATTTCCCAAGAAATAAATGTAAAGTTTTCAAACAGACCAAAGTGCTATTGGGACCTGAAAACCAGAAGAAATATGCAAGAGATCCCACAGAGCCAAAGAAGAAGATGAGCAATCTCCCCCCCGACGGTCAACAAAGAAGAGAACCCACTGCTGTCCCATCCTTCCCCCACTTGTCTTATCTCGGTGAGGAGAGTGTTGTAGGAGGTCAATATCATGCTTAAGAGCCAAGCATGATATTGTCCTCCCACAATGTTCTCCTCACCGAGATAAGAAAAATCTCAGGCTCCACTGCAACGCTAGTGGGTGATGTAGGAAATCTTTAAATCACTCTGACAGTCAGGCAACCCCAGCTGTGAAAAACTGGAAGCAGAATAACAGAGGAAGAGATGTGTGTGGAGGAAGTGGAAGATAAGCTAGTAGTCATAGAGACAACATGCTATGGACAAAAGCTGGGAGCAGCAAATTAAAAAAAAGAAAGATTTTGACTTGGACTGTTATAGGAGGTGAAATAATATCCCCATAGCAGGCCTGCAAGAGAAAGCAGAAGGCAAAACATGATTGAGTTCTTCCAGGAGGCACTTAGCTAGGGAAAAGGTGATCTGCGGTCCTCTTCAATGTCTTCATAAGTAACATTGCAGATTAACTGGAAGGGAAGGTGTGCATTTCTGAAAATGATACCAAGATCAATAATGGGGTGGAAAATCTGGAGGTGGTGGAAAGAATGTGTAGAGATCTTAAGAAACTTGCGGAGTGGTCTAAAACATGGCAGATGGGATTCAACACCAAAAAGTGCAAAATTATGCACATAGGGAACAGGAACCCAGGAACTGAGTATAGGACAGGGAGTGTGGTACTGTCAGTCACTAAGCAAGAAAGGGATCTTGGGATAATAATATCCTCAAAGTGGCAGGACAGAGTGCTAGAGTAGTGTGTAGTGCCATATGATGCTGGGATGCACTGGGAAAGACATCTCAAGCAGGAGGAGGGAGGTGGTATTGCCTCTGTTATCACTCACTGGTGAGACTCCACCTAAAGTAATGTGTACAGTGCTGGAGAACACACCTTAGAGGGAACATAGACAGGGTGGACGCAGTCCAGAGGAGAACAACTAAAATTGTGTAGAAGTTATGCCAAAAGCCCTAGGAGGAGAGATTGAGGGATCTCAACAGGTACAGTGCACCCTGGAAGAGAGCGGAGTGAAAGGGGACATAACAGAGATCTAAAGTACCTCACTGGTGTGAACAGGATGCAAGGGGGCAATATGTTTCAAAGGAAGAAGCTCATCAAGACCAGAGGGCATGTGATGAAGCTGGAGGGGAGTTAAAGAGAGATGTGAGGAAGTACTACTTCACTGGAAGAGTAGTAGATGCCAGGAATAGACTGCCAGTGTAAGCAGTGGAGGCAAAAACAGTAGGGAGATTCAAACATGCATGGGGTAGACATAAGGGAATATTAGTGAATAGGCATGAAGAAGGGAGGGTCACCCGGGACCAGTTAGGATCTGTGGAGGCAGGTTAGGCAGGCAGAATCTAGGAAGACCGGGTGGGCCAAGTGGTCTTCTTTTACTGTCAAATTCTATATTTATATGCTCTGGGAGGAGCACAGACTGTCAATTTTCCTCAAATTACAATTCTGGACATGTGGAGGCCATTATGGGAAGAGAAAAATGTGCTCGGCAACAAAGAGATCGGGTACACAATGCTTGCCTTCTTCCTGCCATCTTGAAGATATTCGGGAGGGGGGCAAGAGAATACTGCAACCTAGCAGAAATTATGATCTACATTCAATGAAGATGAAGGATGCAGTGGCCAGGGCACATAGTAATACCTGATGTGACCATGCAGGATTACAGTGACAGTGGCATGATGGCATATTGCTGCTCTTGGGAGAAAATAAATAAATACATGGTTTATTTCTTCTTTTTTATTTTTCTCATTTTAGGCATTCCATCCCCATCCCTATGTATTATAATTGACCCGCAGTTTTGCAGAAACTTCAAACTGGACAGACCTAGAAAGAGTATGGGAGGCATGGTTGGTTGGCGGAGGCAACCAGAATATGGTGGTAAATGACTTACCTTCTGTGCATCTAACATCCCATATTCTATTTCCTTGGACCTATCACCCCATCCCCATTTATGATATCAAACTGGTCTCTCTTTCTGTGTCTTGCTCCTAGACTTAAGGCAGGCCAGTAGAGAGTGGGGCCTGTAACAGGGGGTGAGGGTGAGGGGTGGGGGGAGGGCATGATGAACCAAGAGGCCTAACAAATGATCTAATATGATTCTCAGTTGCAAGGATGGTGCATACCCCCCTGAAAACTATTTAACTTTTCAATGTCTACTTCTACATTTGTGTAGAGCCCTGAAGGCCAATTACAGAAAGCTGGCACGTGCAGTGTACAGTAAAAAAAACAAGTGCCCTGCAGAGAGCTTGCCCCTCCTTTTTTCTCTATTAAGTCTAAATTATAGGCATAGAAACTTAAAAAGGAAATTTGGCCAACATTTCTAACATCAGTAATTTCAGAGTTAGGATCATCATGTCCCCAGTAAGCTTCAAACCAAAAATTAATTCTCAGAGTTACTTTGTATAAAAGTTACAAGTTATTTTATTTATTTATTTATTTGTTTATTAGATCATCGGTTTACAGACCTTTGAGTCAAAGACTCATTTACAAAGGCACCTCATCAAGAGAGCAATACATCACAGCAAACAAAACAGTACAGTAAATAACGCTTAGATTAAAAAAGCAACCAGTGTTACAGGCATTCAATGGTGGTACAAGCTTGGTAATAGGTAGATCACAGTAGTCATAATATAGGTACACGAGTACCATGTCAGGTAGCAACCAGAGATATTTTATTACATCAGCCAGCAGATGTTGCCTGAGACCCCAGGTATATACAGCAAAAGTAGACAGGGCAGACCCAGCCTAGGGGTGAGGTAAGGGGCAGGTGGGGGATTATGTGCAGTTGCAGCAGCGAGTGCTTGTCAGATGGCTTCTGAGGGAGACCTTGAAATGACCAAGCTTAGTGGAGTCAGCTATGTTGGCTAGGAGGGAATTGAACCAGGAGGAAGACCGATAGCAAAAGGATCTCTGGGTCATAGAGGTCCTTACCCTGGTGACAATAAGGGAGGGTTTTGGCAGTGCTGTGGGTGGAGACTGAGAGGGAGGCACTCTATAGAGAGGTGGTGACCCCAGGAGGGGAGAGCTCTAGCAGGGTCTTTTTTACAAGAAGGCAGGTTTGGAAGCGAAGTCTTTCTTCAAGTTTGAGCAGGTTGGTGGTGGAGTACAGCAGGCACGTATGGGTGCACCTGGGGCTCACAACATTAGCCTGCAGACCTTGTTTATAGAGAGCTAGATTCTTGCAAGTGCAGTGTTGTCAGCTGCAGCATAGATGGGCAGCCCATAGTCGATTAGTGACAGGACAGAGAAGGTGATTGCCAATCTAAGGGCCTCTTGTAGTAGGCAGTCCCTATGGCAGTATAACAGTCCAATCCTGACATTGGTGGCAGCAGAAAGGGAATTGATATGGGAATGGAAGGAGAGTGCCGAATCAAAGGTAATGCCCAGATACTTGTAGGAGGAAACCTGTTCAATGGGGTTTAGTGTGCTAGGCAGTATCATGAGAGGGGCACCACTGGCTTTGCTTTGATGATGCAAAAAGAGCATAGCTTTGGTCTTTTTTAGGTTCAGAACTAGCCTTCACGATGTGAACCAATTCTCAGCTCTATCAAAAGCTTATTGGAGGGAGGCCTGGAGTGTTTTGGGGTTGGGGTCAGAGGTGAAGAGGCTAAGAACACAGTGTCATCTGCATAGAGGAGGATCTTACTTTGGCAGGCTGAGGGGAGGGAGTTGAGGTAGAGACTGAAGAGGAGAGGGCCTAAAATGGAGCCCTGGGGAAACCCCAGAGTGGACAGGTTGTGTGTCAGATAGGGTGCTATTGATTTTTACACACTGAGTTCTAGCAGAGAGGTAGCCGATGAACCATGCAAGGGGGCTGGGGGAGAAACCAAGGCATTTGAGAAATGGCAAACTGTGTCAAAGGCCTTGGAGAGGTCAATGAACATGGCACCATCAAGACATCTGGCATCAAGAGCAGAGTGCAGAAAGTTGGAGAATTCAAGTAGCGCTGTTGTGGTGCTGTGACCTGCATGAAAGCCATGCTGTTCAGGCACAGGATATTGTGCATGGCCAGGTATTCGGCAAGCTGGTTGGCAACTACTTTTTCAAGTGCCTTAGAGAGTGGGGGAGGATGGAGATAGGTCGATAGTTACCTGGGGTCACTTGTTCACCGCTCTTTAGGATGGGAGTGATGATGGAGGTTTTCCATGTGCTGGGAAACTGCCCCAGGCACAGAGAGCAGTTGAGCAGCTTGGTAAGTGGGACCAGGATAGCATCCAATGTCAGACGAAGTAGTCTAGTGTCCAGTAGGTCAGTGCCGGGGTTATTACTACTAACGGCTTTTTGCAGAAGAGGTCTAGCCTCCAGTGGGGAGATAGTACATAGATAGAAATGAGGTCTCTGGAGAGTGGGCAGGGGTGCTACTGGGATGGCGTCAAAGAAGTTACTGGGCAGGACTGAATTCAGGTCTGAGAAAGTGTGGTTTATGCAGTCTGCAATGCCAAGGGGGTCAGAGCAGACCATTCCATTAAAGGAGAGTTGAGAGGGGGGTGGGGAGTGGGATTTCCCATTCAGCTCCATTACATTATCCCAAAAGTTTCTAGCCAACTCCCAGGAGGAGACAAGAGTGGATTGGTAGTACTGGGCTTTGGCCTGTCGAATGGCCCAAGTACACTTGTTGCGCTCGGCATTGTACGCTTGTCTATCAGCTGGCTTGCCAGATTCCACTGCGATGTGCCATAGGTTGTCTCTCATTTTAAGTTCGTGAAGGAGGGAGGGGGTAACTCAGGGCATGCTTTGCTTTTTGGTGCGATTTCTAGCGAAGAGGGCATAGAGGTCACAGGCAGTGTTAAAAGTGTAAGTGAAAAAATCCAATGCCTCATCTATGGATGGTGCAAGCCTGATTGGGGATCAATCCAGTTGTGAGAGGTACAGTTTAGGGTGATGCAGGCTGCCTGAGAGTAGGCAACGTTGCTGAGTGGTTTGTGATGCAGGTTTGCTGTTGGCAGTGGACCAAGAGAATATGACCGGGGAGTGGTCACTAAGTGAGTTGAGAAGTTCACTGATATCAAGCACCCTCATCCTTTCTGGGGGCGGTTAGTAATGGTGATATCCAGGAGGGTGCTGGAGCCAGTAGAGGGGTTGAATCTAGTTGGGGTGGTGACAAGCTGAGACATGTCAAGGGCAGCAAAGATATCTCAGGTTTGGGAGGCCGTGACAGAGATCCAGTTGATATTCAGATCACCAACAATTATCTGGGCCATTTTGGGCAGTAGGCCAGAGAGGTAGTCAGCAAGCACCTGAATGGAGAGGTCTTGCTTTCTGGGGAGAATATAGGCAACGATGAGAAAGAATGGGCCCTTACCAGGGTTGGGGGAGATTTTTAGCATGAGGGCTTGTGCATCCTTATCAAGCTTGGGTGGTGGAAGTGCATGTCCAAGGAGGGAGTCACACATGTAGACAGCACAACCACCTCCATGCTTACCCACCCGATCTTCCCTGAAAAGTGTGTAACCAGGGAGGGGGACGAAGGAGTCAGGGGTGGATTTGGATAACCAGGTTTCGACAAGTGTGACAATGTCCGGTTGGTGCTGAGTAACCCAGCATTGGAATGCAGCAGCCTTCTTAAGGAGGCTGCAAATACTCATAGAAGCTATGCGGAGTCCTTGAGCCTGGGCAGGCTTGTTCATAAGGTTGGGCATGGGGCCAGGGTTTGGATGAATGTTACCTGATAGAAACAACAGGAGGGTGATTAGGCACACCAAAGCGTGGTAGGGATTGTGGTATCTCCCCTTGTGACTGGACACGAGGCTGGATGCTGGGGTGCAAGGGGTGGGTAGAGTATGATGGGTGGGAAAGGCATTGAGGAGAAGGAGACCAAGGTATGAGTGGGAAGTAAGAGGTAGCAGGGGTGGAAGTGCAGGGGGATACCGAGGGGGGAGGTGGTCAAGCATTGGGTGGGATCAGGTAGAGGTGTTATAGATAAGGGGGGGGTACTATGGGTAGAGGGTGATGGTCCTAAGTGAGGTGGGGCTGGTGTAGGAAGTAGGAGGAAGACCATAGTCAGTGTCAATGCACTTAATCCCGGATGCACTGAGGACGATAAGTTATTTGAGCATGAGAGAGGATCACCCCTTTAAGAAGTTACAGAAAAGGACAGCCCCTTTAGGGTGTTGCTGTAATTAACTAGTGTGAGGCCTCAAGGGGTGGGGATCACTGGGGAAGTGTACTTAATAAAGGAGGGAGTGGGGGTGAAAACACTGTCCAGAGAGCAGTACAGCAAGGCAGTGGTCGAGCTGCATTTTGAAAAAGGTGCCTTGGGTGCTTTCTTTCTTAATGGGGATCTGCAGCATCCAATTGGGAAGCAGCCACAGTCCCCAGGAGCCAGTCCAAATACAGGGATTGAAGCCTGACAGCTCCAAGCTAGGAGCTGACCAAACGTACCTGCTTTCCTTGGTCAGGGGGTGGCAAGCTGGATGCAGAGGTCCAACTGCCAGCAGGTAGCAGTGCCAGAGCCACTCAGCTGAAGTGGAGATCCTGTTTTGGGCTTGTGGTTAAAATAGAGCAGAAATAAAGGCAGGCCATTTGTTAAACAGTCAATGACAAAGGTCAAGTAAATTGATGGGAGGGCCCTGGGCAATTTAGTGCTCAGGGCAGCAGTAGGTGCAAATAGTGGGAGAGAAAAGGTTCCGGGAGAGAGGTCTGTTCAAAGATGCTAGGTGGGAATTTAGCAAAACAAAAGGCTGATTCTGGAGGTTGGGGGGAGGCCCCTTGAATGAGACCAGGGAGAGCTCGGAATGAAGCATGTGGTGGAGAGGACTCAGGGTAGTCTGGAATGGGTAGAGAAGATGGCCCAAAATGCCAGGCAATATTTACAGAATGTGGTGGTTCAGAGGGTTGTCAGGAGAGGGAATCAGGGGTCCAGTAGATGGCAAAGAAACATTGTGGGGAATAGAGAGAAAGAAATACAAAAGGGAAAAAGCAAGAGAAGGAGGGAAACAAAGAAGGCAGTCTGAGGATGAATGAGAGGAACTGTGATGGGAAAAGAGTGTGGCAGAAAAAACAGCAGGCAGTAGTCAGTTCTTGCTATTCTACAATATTGGGCAATTAGCAGAGAAGAATCAGTAGTGCAAGCAGTAAGCTACTGTATATAGACATCAGGCAGTCAAAGTTCACTACAACTCTGCTATACTCTATGCTACTATATAAATTTTTACTTTTTTACTTACTCTGCTAGGCAATTCCTACATATACAGTGCAATAGTTTAAAGGTAAAATGTTTAAGCAATAAAAATATTCAGCAGTACAAGCCATACGCTATACAGAAGTCAGGCCTAGCTAATACAGCAGGCTAAACAGCAGAACATTCCAAGAGGAGAGAAAAAAATATTTCCACATAAGCAGTAAATTCAGCAGAAAAAAACTGTCCAGAGAGCAATACAGCAAGGCAGTGGCCGAACTGCATTTTGAAAAAGGTGCCTTGGGTGCTTTCTTTCTCAATGGGGATCTGCAGCATTCAATCGGGAAGCAGCCACAATCCCCAGGAGCCAGTTCAGTTACAGAGATTGAAGCCCGACAGCTCCGAGCTAGGAGCTGACCAAACGTACCTGCTTTCCTTGGTCAGGGGTGATGGACTGGATGCAGAGGTCCAGCCACCAGCAGGTAGCAGCACCAGGGCCACTCAGCTGAAGTGGAGAGCCTGGTTTGGGCTTGTGGCTGCTTTCCTTGGTCAGGGGGTGGAGGGCTAGATGCAGAGGTATGGCCACCAGCAGGTAGTGGCACAAGGGCCACTCGGCTGAAAGAAACAGAGAAAGGAACAGATTGGAAGAAATATGTTCTCTTCTGCAGAAATTCTGGTGGGATGCGACAGATTGAACCGAGTTTCATTATAGAACAGAGATTTGTTCTTGAACTAGTTTTTATTGACTTGTATTTGCTAATGATTCTTTATTGGGTTTACTATTGTGGCTCTTGACTTCTGAGATATTTCTTCCCCTGGAAGGCAATTTTACTTTTGGGGGGGGTCTCATATGAGGGTGTTAGGGAGGGTCAGTTTTAGGTTGCTGCGGTTTCTTGTTTTGGTTTTGATTTTTGTTTAATTTTTTTTTTGTTCTGTGTTTCTAGATTACTGTTTTGGACTTTTTTTCTAGTTGCTTAGTTGATTTGCTGCTGCAGTGTTGGGGGCTGGAGATCTCCATGTGGTGTTATTAGCTTTCAGTTTACATTCGT
The DNA here is from genome assembly GCA_016271365.2 of Neoceratodus forsteri. Lineage (NCBI taxonomy): Eukaryota > Metazoa > Chordata > Ceratodontiformes > Ceratodontidae > Neoceratodus > Neoceratodus forsteri. The sequence continues at coordinate 1,392,426,807 of CM028129.1, read as the reverse complement.
GTTTAGCCAAGGTGGAGGCTGCTTGGTAGTTTCTAGCAAATTTATTTGAAAGGATTTGTACCTATAGGTAGTAGGGTGATGGGGCATCTATTTTTTTTGTTGATAGGTTAAGCTTTTCCGTCAGCTACCGGGTTACAGTTACAGCCCCCACCCGTAGACCAGTTATGTGTTTCTCCAGCAATTTCATTTATTTGGTAGTACTTTTAGCATGTTCCTCAAATTCAATTTTCATGGTGACTGGTTTACTTTGGTTTGGGAGGCCGGCAACTAATTAACTGTTTTGGTGCTGTTTTCTCTCTACCAGAGCTGTTAATAAGAGACCAAAGGGGATTTTTAGTTTCTCTCAGTTCATTGTTTGCCTTCCTGCTCTCTGCCGTTTCCTTTTTATTTTCTTTATCTTCTATGTAACTGTGTTTAGGTATTCGGAATAAGCCAGGATTTATTTTATATATTTGTTCATTAGCTTTTATTATTGTTTACCTGCTTTGTTCTTATTATCTCTCTTTTTTTTTAATTCTTCCTCATTTTTTGTCTGATCAGGTTTGGTATTTTTTACTACTCATTTGTTTTGGCTACAGCTCTCTTTTGTGTTGTCTGCAGGTCAGCAATAGACTGGGATATAGTTAGCCCGATGAACTTTTTGTTTTATTACTTGCATAAAGTGATTTGTCTGGGACCATTTCTGTGTTTTTTTATGTTTGTTTTTTTCTGTAGTATGCTTCTATATGACCTGTCACTTCACTTGGCTTCTTGGTCCTCATTGGCTTAATTTCTTCTTAGATCAGGACAGATGAAGCACAAATTAGTGGTCCCATGTTTTTCCTTTTTAGTTTACTGGCCTTTTCACTGTTTTATGTGAAACCAGTTTGTGATTATAGCCCTTTAGTTCGTATATTTGTTTGTTTTTTTTTTGGAATCAGTAATTATCCTTTTTTGGGGGGGGTAGATTGTCACTTTCTTTTTGAGTGGGGTTACTTTGATAGTGGTTAGCAAGGGCATAATTTCTTCATTGTATTATCCTTCTTTTTAGTGAAGTTTTACGCTTGTTCTTTGCTTCAGTTTTTTCCCTGGTTTGGGACTTCTTATGTTAACTGTTGTAGTGGTGAAGCTGTATATGTAAGCCTAGGGGCAGTTCCCAGCTTCTGTTTTAGCTGGGTCTACCTAACCCTTTTCCTTTCTTTTTTTTTTTTCTCTCTCCTCCCCCCTCCCCCAGTTCTTGTTTCCTTGTGTTTTCCTGTATCAATGTTCTTTCTTTTCCTTTTTCAGAGGTCCCCAGTGGGTATCCTGCTTGTCCAGTGTAATTCGGATAATTGCTGGTTATTTTTAGATAGGTTCCAAGTGAACCTGGGGATTTCTGGCATGGCCAGACTTTCTCCCATGCAGCACTCCTTGGCTTGTCAGCACTGCCCAGGAGCCTGGTTAAGGATCTGGCTCCCGTTTTTGGAAGTCTTTTTTTATGTTCTTGCTAAATTAGGTTGATTGGGCTGTTAGAGGTTTTTTCTTTCTGCCTGGCTGGCAGAAGAGGTCTTTCCCTTCCTTTGCAGGGACATTGTATTTTGATTTGTATCCATATTGTATGTATTTGGACTGTTTTTTGATTTTCCCTTTTTTTCAGGGACTAGGATATTGGTTCCTTGTGTCCTTTTTTGATGGACCCATTTTGGCAGATTTTAGGCATACTTGACCCTGTTGGTTAAACAGTTGGAGATGGACAAGCAGAACACTGTCTAGTTTTCAAGATATCTTTTTAATGTGATTCATCAAGGAGTACATGACTTACAAAGCATTGATGGTACTAATGTTTTGACTTGAGTACAGTTTATTTATATTTTCCTGTGTAAATATTTTGGTACTTTTGTATGTTTCTTTACATTAAGGCAGCTGTGTCTTTTTTTCTTTTACTAGTGTGCTGGATTTGTTAATATACCATATTTGTTATGTAATTTTCTTATTGTAATGTTAGGGGAATCCAGGTTTGGGACAGGGCTCACCTACTTGGTAGGAGACCACAGCTGGGTCAACTTTTATTCTGAGTTAGGATGTTGAAGGGTCCCCTTTTATTCTGGTGTTTTTATCTTCCTGCCTAGTACTCACCATGATGAACCTTACTAAAGTTATTTCATACAATGTTAATGGTATTCATAATCCTGTTAAACATTATCGCCTCCTTCACCTTTTTAAACTCCATCAGGTGAACTTTGTATTTTTGCAGGAAACTCGTCCTCTGAGGAGCAAAAGAAATTTGTTAACTTAGGTTTTGATCATGATTTTTTCCCTCCCATAAGTCTGGCCATCAGAGAGGATTTTTATTGTTAGGCCGCAGTGGATTGTCTTTGCTCCCCATATTTCTATTAGTGATAAGGCAAGTCACTATGTAATCATAACCAGTTTTCTTGGTGGTTGTCCTATAACCTTGGTGAATACCTACTTTCCCCTGGGCTCTACCTGTCAGGTTTTTGTATCCTTTTCTGCCACACTGTTGGACCATATGCATGGTCAAATATTATGGGGAGGAGATCTTTATCTTACTTTGTTACCAGATTGGGATTCCTCAAATCCTAAGGCTTTTCATCAGTCAGCAGCAGCCAAATACTTTATTAAAATGCTTCAGTTTTTAGGACTGGTTGATGTATGGCAGTTTAGTCACCCAAGACATAGGGACTTTACCCATTACTCTCCTCATCATGGCACATTTGCTCAGCTTGATAATTTTTTTACCATTGAAGAACATATGGATTTACTTCATGATGTAGAACATGGCTCCTTTCGTCTCTCAAACCATGTCCTTCTTCACGTTTCTTTCATTTTTGGGAACCCCGAATGCCATACTTTTTGACGTATACATCCGGGCCTTTTGCAAGACCAGTTCCTCGTAGATAAATTATTGAACCAAATTCCTCAACTACTACAGGAAAATGATGTGGACAGGGTTTCTCCAAGTGTTTTATGGGACACTCTCAAGGCTGTCCTACATGGTACAATAACAGCTTATTCCTCTGCTCAATATCAGGACCAGGAATGGAAGTTACAGGAACTATATTCTTCACTACGTTATTTTCAGACTCGCTGGATGCATGGGGATCAATCTGTTAAAACATCTCTTTTAGAGGTTTGGGCTAAAATTCAGAAACTATTGAATCAGAAGATGGAGCAAACTTTATTTTATCTCCACCAGCGGGCATTTGAAGGTGGACCTTGGGGTGCTCATTCGTTGGCGCAGCGTCTCTGGGCATATAGAGCAGCCGCGATGATTTTTTTCAGCTTAGAGATCCTGTCACAGGGAGTTCTACTTTTCATAGTACAGAAATTGTTTCTATATTTCAATCTTATTATTTGGCCTTGTATACTCATGAAGCCAGACCTCCTTTACTGTCCTGGATACAATCATTCCTATCCTGAGCTGGGCTACCTCAACTGTCTTTGGAACAAGTTCAGCATTTATTGTCTCCCATTTCTGAGATGTAATTAATTCGTAGTATACAGGATGTTAAAATGGGGAAGTCCCTGGGGATGGATGGTTATCCCTCAGAATTTTGTAAGTCAGCTTCCTTAACCCATCTTCTGAGGCCGATTCTTCTTTGTCTTTTTCATTCTCTTAAGGATGGGGATTTTCCTCCTCCTTCTTGGCGTTATATCCTTATTGCTGCCCTTCCAAAGCCAGATAAGGACCCCATACTTCCATCTTCTTATCGCCCAATTTCTATTCTTATTATGGATTATAAGTTGTTTATGTTTATCTGGACATGTCGGTTGGAATACCTTCTCCTGACCTTACTGGACCGGGACCAGTCAGGTGTTGTGCATACTAGACTAGCAGATGATAATGTGTGTCGCATTCTCCTATTATTGAATAATGTTTCTAGCCATTCTATGCTCTTGGTTCTGGCCAGCTTGGATGCAGAGATAGCCTTTGATACGGTTTCTTGGGATTTTCTTTGGAGTTGTCTCCATGTTTTTGGATTTCCTTCCCAGTTTACTTTTATGTTGTGTCAACTATACTGTTACCCTCTTGCTTTGGTTAATGTTAATGGGTTTTATTCCTCACCCTTTTCTCTTGGCAGGGGTACCAGGCCAGGGTGTCCTTTATCTCTGCTTTTATTTGCACTTTATATTGAACCTTTAGCGGCACATATTCGACTTTCTTCTTCTATCTTCGGTATCCCATTAGGTGGTCGGGGCTATCGGATCTCTCTATATGCTGATGATATCTTGTTTACTTTGACTGACCCTGATTTATCTATTCCACCTTTTTTGAGTTGTTGGATCAGTTTGATTTTCCAGTGGGTTTCCGATTAAATAAGGATAACATTGAATTGTTGGCTTTTAATTATACTCCATTGTCTTCTATTGTTGCTTTACTTCCTGTTCATTAAAAGTGAAATTCTTTGAAGTATTTAGGTGTCTATATTTCTCAAAATCCTGACCACCTGGAATTATTTAATTCTGAATCTTTAACTGTACCAATAATGGATGACCTTCGCTGCTGGTCCACTTATCATTTTTCTTTCTTTCAGTGGGTCAAAACCATCCATCTTAATATATTTCCTCGTATTTTGTTTTACCTTCAAACTTTGCTTATTTGTCCTAGTCCTTTCTATATTAGAGACAGGCATGCAATGATTTCTCATTTTATTTGGGGTGGCCAGAGACCTAGGGTTCGTTTTGCATTATTACATCTACCTTTTTCTCCGGGGAGGAGGTCTAAATTTTCCTAATTTGCATTGGTATGTGATGGCCTGTCAACTGTGATTAATTTGCCTTTGGATTTCTGAAGCTTTTCAAAGTTATTGGAAGGATATTGAATTTATGATCAATGACCTGTATGATCTTAGCCGTATTTTATTTTGGTTTACTCCGGATTATCTTCCTTTTTCTAATTTTGCTCAGTATACACAGATTGTCCTCCAGGTCTGGCTCAAGTTTCTTAAGTCTTTCTCCTTTATAGAGTTCACTTTTGTAACAGCATTAGCGTGGGATACGCGTAATCAGTTAATTGAATTGAATGTGTTTCTGCATCACTGGGCTAAACTGGGTTTGATCTATTATCACCAGTTACTGAAGCCACAATGGATGCATCTTTTTTTCTGAATTACGGGCTGCATATGCTCTGCCTTCCATGGATTATTATCATTACTTACAGTTGCAGGCCTTTCTCAATAGTTTACAGTCTGAGAATAGATGCCTTCCTGACTCCTTCTCTCTGCTTTTGGCTCTAATTAGTATGTTTCAATCTCGGGGGCTCCGTCCCCACTTGGTATGACTTCTTTATTCAGCTTTGAGATCTCAGTCAACAGATTCTACTTCATCTACTTTAGCCACTGGGACTGCAGTTTCCTTGTGATTTTTTCAGTCTGGAAAAAATATTCTCTTATAACTGTTAATAATCTCTTTATACTTAAAAGAGTTCACTTGGAAGTGCCAAATGCATTTTTTAGGACACCAGTCATCACGGCGAGGTTTCAGGGTGGCTCATCTGTAGAGTGCTGTAGGGGATGTGGGGCATAAGTGGCAGATCATGTTCATATTTTCTGGTCATGCCCTCTCCTGAGGCCTTATTGAGAGGAAATCTCAAAAGTTATTTTCTCTTTATTTGATATCCTTACTCCACTTTTCCCACATTAAGTGCTTTTACATAGCACCCCCCAGATATTCAGATTGGTACTCAGTAATTAACATTGTTATTATTCTTTTGGTATGTACTAAGAAGATTATTACCAGGATATGGCTTATGTTACATCTTCCTTCTTTTGTGTAATGGGCACAGTTGATTTATTCTATTTATTAATATGAGCGATGTTCTTATAAACATTTGAATTGTTTAGTGGCCTTTCAGTTAATTTGGCAGAAATTAGTATTATATAGGCTGCAGTTTGACCCAATTTTCATCCTGTGAACAGTTTATTTTTCGTTTTGTGGTGGTACTCCTGCCTAGTGATGAGAGTGTATCTTGCTTGGTTTGTGGAATGATTGAAGTATCTGATTCCTGCCCCATTGGCTAGTAAAGGAATAAAGCCCGACAGGGTGGGTGTTATGCTAGGATAACATCCCACCTTGGAGTGGTTGGGCCGGGCCAGCGTCGGTAAGGGAACACCTAAGGGATGTTACCCCAGCATAAATACCTACCTTGGAGGGCATTATTCCTATTATACAATGGCTTCAAGTGTGTAAAAAGTATTAAAAGATTTAAAAAACATTTAAAAGTAAAGTTTTGGTGTTTATTTAATGCGTAGGTTTACTTTTTAAAAAATAGTGCTAATTTACAGTTTAGAGTAGTAGGTGAAGGTTGTATTTGAGCTACTGTTATTGTGACTCTAGCAGTCCTCCATAGGTTTGTTGTTGTTCCTAATCTCCCCCGTTTGAATATAGTTTTTATTTATTTCCATCTCGTTTCGTCTCCTTTGCTGTTTCATGAATGGCAGAGGTCATCTTGCTTTGCATGTCTGAATGTGCCTATCTGCCACCGTGTGGAAGTCAGAGGTCATTTGCTGTCATGTGCAATGGCAGAAGTCATCTCCGTCTCCGTGTCTCAATGTGGCAATTTGCAGTGGCTCCTGTATCCTATATCGTTGTGGAAGGTCTGTCGGTAGAGCTTTTACTGTTATGAAGAGAAAGAAAATGAGACGAAAGGTAACCAAGTAAAATACAGGGTTATTATGTTCATGCTGAACTGAACTACCGAGCGGGAAAGTGCTGTGAAGCGAAGGTGGTTTCAGTTTAGCCTGTTTACTTTTTTAAACTGGCGTGGAATGGTAGATTTTGTGTCGGGCTGGGATGGGCGGTCAGTTTGAATTTGACTGAGAGTGCCAATTCCGGTTGGCGGTGCCGTTTATTTAGCTTAGCGGAAATGCCGATTTCGAGCACAGCAGTACCACTGAAGCTTTTCTCAGTAACGGCTGTGGAGGGATCGTGTTGTAACATTCTATGTGGTCGTGAGCATACTGGGACTAGAGCCGGGATGTTATGCTGGAATAACAACCCGGGTCTAGTCCCAGTCTGACCAATCAGGGACCAGCATTATTCGTTGCCATTGTATAATTACCCTTTCCCATCCTAGATTCCCTCCTGTAATGGTTATTTTTAGTTGTTAACGTCACTTTATGGTATTTATTAATTATAAAAAAAAATATTATGCCTATAGTATTTTAGTGATTAGAATAATCTATTTGCTGTCTTGCATGCTGCCTATCAGATTATGTAGTTTTCTTCTCTGTATGAAATATTTCTGGTTGTTCTTAAGCAGTTTTTAATATATCTTATATTGTTCATCAGTTGTTGCAGTGGTGTATACATTATTTCTTACGTGTATTGTTTTATTTTCCACCTTGTACATTTATAGTCTCTGAATTATTCCCATGTTTATAGTCTAAAAAAGCTGTTATTATAAAAAAGGGAACTGATTAACTCTCATCTTGTATTGCCATTAAGTATCTTTCAACACTTGATCAGCATCTCCATCTCTGACACTAGTTCTAGCTTTTTCTATTCCCGTAAAGCAAAACTGCCACTCTCTACCATGTGTTTTAACATATATGGCAACAGTATTGTTTCCATCCTCCTTTTCAACTAAAACTAAAAGCCCCCAACTTCTCTTTTAAACATCTATACTGTCTTACATATATAGAATATCTGGCAATTTTATGATCTACAGGTGGACAAAGACTGCCTCATGGTTACAGTTTACGAAGTACCACATTTTAAATGATTCACTTATAACCGGTTGGCTAAATGGATCTCCTTCTCTGACATAATTTCTGAAGGTGGTGAGGTAGCATAATTTCAGAATGTGGCTGGGACACAATTTTGGAATGTGGGAACAGCTAATATTTGAAAACAGTGGGGATGTACAACCCTAGAATGTGACAGGGACACACAATTTCAGAATATAGTGTAGATGCGTAATTCTGAAATGTGGTAGTGATGCACTCTTTCAAAATGTGGCAGGGACTCTCAATGAATGATAGAATGTGACTGGGACACATAATTCCAGAATGTGACTAGAATGCACACTTTCAGAATTCTGTAAGGACACACAATTTCAGAATGGGGTAGGGAAGTGCAGTTTTGGGAATGTGGTGGGAACCCACAATGTTGGAATTTGCCTGGGAAACACAATTTCAGAATGCGGTGGGAATGCACAATGTTTGAAGGTGATAGTGACATGCAATGTTGGAATGTGGTACAGAATGGTGATGATGGAATGTGGCACAATTTTGGAATGTGGCAATGACATAATTTTGGAATATGGTATTGACAGACAATTTTGGAATGTGGCAGGGATGTGCACTTTCAAAAGGCACCAGAGACGTGCAATTTCAGAATATGGCAGGGACGATTAATTTTAGAATCTGGCAGGGATGCACAGTGTTGGAATGTGATGGGGATGTACAATTTTGAAATGTTGCATATAGTTTTGGAATGTAGCAGGTACCACCAGTTTCAGAATAAAACTGCTTGTCCAGTCACATTCTGACAGTGTGCATCCCTACTATATTGTGAGACTGTCCACTCTACCAAATTCCTAAATGCGTGTCCATGCCACATTCTGAGACAATACATCCCTGCCACATCCTAAGCTTGCATATCCCTGCCACATTTCAAGACTATATATTCCTTACTCCAAAATTATATGCCCCCACTACATTCTGCGATTGTGAATCCTCGCCACATTCTGAGATTTCCTGTTCCTCATTCTGAAATGATGTGTTCCCCCATTCTGAGTTTGCATTTTCCTAACTCATTTCAAGATTGTATGTCCCCTTCATATTCTGAGATTGTGTGTCCTTTCCCATTCCATGATTGCATGCCTTCATTCCAAAATTGTATCCATTCACATTAAGAAATTGTTCCTGACATATTCCAAGACTGCATAACCCTGTTGTATTCTGAAATTACATGCTGGTTGTTTTGCAAAACCTTGACATGCAAAAATCTCATCATTGCAGTATTCTGAAATTGTGCACAGCCTTGACATTCCAAATCCATGACCAATACTGTATTACAAAATCACCTTCCTGCTACATTTTAAAGTCTAGTACCCTGCATCTCAATATTCTGGAAATGCATAATCTGCACCCAACCCAATGTCAGATTTTTTTTTCCAAATGATTGCTCCAACTACAGCTTCCTAAACCTCAAAGAAATAACTTCTATATGGCTGCTGATAGGGAGGACTAACCTGTGAGCCCTGGTTATGACATCCTCCGTAGCTCTTCATTGAAACCAGTTTTTTAGCAGGCAGTAAAATTAGACTTACAAAATGGCTTGTAACTTTTGAGCAAAGTAGTTTAGAGATCTCAGTTTTGGTGTAGTGTATACTGGGGATTAGCTGATTCAAATTCTGCAGTTTACTACTTTTGGCCTTACTCCCTCTCCAATGATTCTTATTTACTGTCTCAGTTGTTCTAATTTGCTGTGTCAGTTTTGCGTGCCCTAGGTGGGTCAGATGTGTGGGCTAGAGGTTCACACCACCATTAAGCTTTCACTTGGTGCCTAGTAGCATGAGTCAATACTGCAGTCATGCAGCATCTGTTGCACTTTCAGTTACAGATTGTTCATCGCTGTTTACGTTAGTGCAAAATGTTTGTTTGTAATGTATCTAATTGCTAGCAAGTTGGGTATCTGTGAGGGTTTGGACAATGTTAACCAGAGAGGGGTTCGAGTTGTATGGACCTGCATAGTGACATGGCACTACAATATGGTGTTTCTGAGACGCTAGATAGTTAATGCTGGCTGTGCACAAAATCAGTGCCTACTGCTAGTAAATCTGTTAAAACATGTGGTCAGTCCTCTTCAGGCAAAACTGTTTTGTTACAATATTTGAAGGACAGTGATGCACTAAGAAAAGATTCCAGACAGTGAAGTATTGTACTTTTTTTCACATCAGAAAGTGGCAAATTATTTCATTGAATGTTAGCCTTCCCATTTATTCATACCACTCTGCTGTAGAAGCAATATCTGGGGTTCTCCATTTTGAAAGAATGAGTTATTAAGACCATGACTAGCAGCCATCAAACAATATTGTACATGCCTTGCAAGAAGTGACAATTCGGAGCAGTCACCCAAAATAAAAATACATGGCGAGAAGGGAATATTTTCCTGAAGGGTGTCAAATACAATATTAACTATCTTTTGCCAAATACTTTTAACAAAGGGCATGACCACAAGATGTGGGTTAGTGTACATTTACTTAGTAAGTAAGTAAGTAATTTATTATTGGTTTGGCGCCCAATACCGGAGTCTCTGAGAGACATACAATAAAAATTTCACAGAGTGGTAAAGACATTTAGATTATAAAACAATCAATCAAAAGATATGTTTAAAATGATTAAACATTTTTTGGTATGGATTAAAAAACATCAGCTGGAAAAGTTACTCTAAAAAGGTGAGTATTTAGGCCGCTCCTAAATGCCTCCACCATAGGAGCCTCCCTCAAAGGTCTTGGCAGTGAGTTTCAGAGGACCGGGCTTACCACCCCGAATGAATGATCACCCAAGGTTTTCAGCCTGGTCCTTGGAACTGCCAGGAGGCCCTCGGTAGAGGAACAAAGGGAGTGGGCTAGGATGGCAGGGGAAAGGAGGTCTAGTAGGTAGCCAGGGCCCAATCCATATAGGGCCTTATAGGTGAGCAAGTCAACCATGAAGAGAACTCTCCACCCGACCAGCAGCCAGTGCAGACCCCAGAGGACCAAAGTCACATGACAGGATCTTGACAGCTCTGTCAGCAGCCTGACTACTGAGTTCTGCACTAGCTACAGCTGGCAGAGGTTCCCTCCACTGACCCCAAGGTAAAGAGCAGTGCAGTAGTCGAGTCTTGATGTTACAAAGGCATGCGCCAGTGATGGCGGGTCTTCAGGTGGAATTAGGGGTTTAATCCGGGTGACGTTCCTCAGATGGTAAAATCCACTTTTGATGAGATCTGACAACTGGGCCTCAAATGTCAGCCTGTTGTTGAGCACAATACCCAGATTTCTCACCCTAGAGGACACCATCAATGTGGTCAACCCCAGGACCAGGCCTTTTGTCATCCTGAAGGCATCCCGATCAAGCCCACAACCCAGCTTGATCATCAGTACCTCCATCTTGTCTGGGTTAGGTCTCAGCCAGTTAGAGTTCATTCAATCCTGGATCTCAACAAGGCATTTATTCAGCACTTCAATGGCACCATTTGTCCCTGGTGCAAAAGACATGTACAGCTGAGTATCATCTGCATAACAGTGAAAACCCAGATTGTACTGTCTGATGAGCCTCCCAAAAAGCAGCATGTATACCACAAACAACATCGGTGACAGGATCGAGCCTTGAGGAACTTCACAGGTCAGGGGCATTGTGGAGGAGGAGAAGATCCCCATCACTACCCTCTGCCTCCTGCTGAGAGAAAGAACTCAAACCATTTGATGATGGTGAGAGGTCACAATACTCTCTAAGGTGATCCAGCAACATGATGTGGTCCACAGTATCAAATGCTGATGACAGAATGAGGAGACTAAGACTTGACCGCTCCTCTCACTCTCTTGCCCTGAGAAGGTCATTATGCACCTAAACTAGTGCCATTTTTGTGCTGTGCCTCATCCTTAACCCAGACTGGAATTGCTTGTAGATGTCAAAGGCCTCCAGGTGTACCTTGAGCTGCAGAGCCACTAGCTTTTCAACAACCTTCTCTGAAAATGGGAGGTTGGAGATAGGTTTATAATTCGCCAGGATTTCGGGGTTGAGAGATGTTTTTTTCAGAAGGGGCTTCACCAATGCCTCCTTCTAGGTGTCTGGGAAGATCCCCTCAAAAAATGAGCACCCAGTTATCCTGGCAGACACTGGACCAATAGCCTTGATGCAGCTCACTAGGAGACATGTCAGGCCCAGGTCCAGTTCACAACAAGTGGGCCACAGCTTTGAAACCACCTTGGAGACCATGGCCACCTCCACTGGCCAAAACTTCACCCAGACAATGGGAGCACCCCTGCTGCACCCAGACCCCACCCTGTGGGACTGATCTAGACCCACTGGTGGGATCCTGGCCCGAACAGAGGATACCCTGTCAGAGAAGAACAGAGCAAACTCTTCACAAATTGCTACTGAAAAAGCTCTTTTTGGCTGTAGACAGACTGCATGAAGGAGCCTGTCCACAGTGCGAAAAAGCTGAGCTGGTCCGTTCTTCCCTGTGACAATCTCCCTGGACAGGAACTCTGCCTTCTTACTGTTAATTGCTCTTTGATAATCAGCATAGTGATTCCTCAAAGCTAATCTATCCTCCACTGACTAAGTCTTACGCCAGCAACGCTTCAACCTCTGACCTATGGTCTTCATCACCTTGAGCGCCCGATCATACCATGGGGGTCTCAGGTGAGAGGACATGGGTCATATACAGATCAGTGCGATGGCATCAAGTGCCCCAGAGACAGCCCTATTACAGGCTGCCACTGTTTCACCCAAGATAGTCGCACAAGCAGCACTAACACTGGAAATATCTACTACCGCCATCAGTCCCTTTGGGGACAATTCCCTTAAAGGGGAATAGCTGATCATCTTAACAGGGGAGGGACTATTGGGGGGGGCCCCAAATGAGAATTTCACTATACAGTGATCGGATCAAGTGACCCAATCAATCCCGAGGTCAGTAACCTCAAGAGCCAGTGAGAATACCAAGTCCAAGATGTGGTCATGATGGTGGGTCACACAGGCAACTTTCTGTGCAAGGCCCACCAATGTTATCAGTTGGAGGAGGTCAGAACCAAGTTGCGAGAATTCATCGTCAACCCAGACATTGAAGTCCCCCAGAATAAGCCATCTGGGCAACTTCAACGCCCTATCAGAGTTGAAGTCCACAGCCTCCTACAGAAATCCTCCAGGTGACCCCGGAGAGCGGTAAACCTGGAGAATTCTGCAACCCACACCTGGACCCGCATGAACTTCCACACATTCAAACAATTAGGTAGAACCCACCAGGTGTATGTAGAAATTCAGGCTGGATCTAAAACATATGACCACACCCCCACCCCTGCCATCCCAGCTTGGGCAGTGTACCACAGAGTACCCGGCAGGGACTGATGCCTCCAAAACTGGATCTGCATCATCCCCTTGCTAGGTCTTTGTGATGCATGCCAGGTTGACTGTAGAAATCAAGTCCGACATAATTCTGGTCTTGTTTCTCATTGACCTAGTGTTGCATAATGCTGCCCAGAGGGGATCGGTGAAGGCTGTAGACCCTCTAGCTTCCTGCTCACATGGTTCAGTGGGAACACTAAGAACGGAGACCAGGCATATCCAACTTTTCACATCATCTGACAGTCCAATGTTTAGTAAGTGGACAAGAGTTAAATAGTTTGGATAGAGGATTTTATACTGTATAAATGGTCCTTTAGTATCTCTGATACTGCTATGTGCATCAGACTATAGTTTATTCAAGTGTTCTTCAGGGATAAGACAAGTAAGCTCCTTATCCTACTGTATTTTAGTTTGGCATTTAAGTTAGCTTTTCATTAGAGTTTGACAATATTTTATATGTTTTGTCAGCTCTTTTCTTACCACCCACACACTTAAGTAGTATGATTCATTCTGATTTGCCCCTAGCCTCCCAAGTATTTCCTAGAAATATATTCACTGCATTGTAGATAGTAGTAGAATTCAGTTTTAGAAAGGCTATACTTCACTTGTAGGTTAGAGAATGACATCATATATTTGCAATTTTTACTGAAAATATCTGCTAATCAAAGTATACCCACTTTCTTCCATCTGGGATAATCAAGTTAACTATTTTCAAACTTTATATACTTGTTATCCCAAAGAGTTATTGTATCTACTAGGAAAAAATTAAACTCTAATCTCTTATGAGCTTTCTTTAAAGCCTTTGTGGAATGGTATATACTAGGATGTGAGGATAGCTTAATAGGCATGATCAGAAACATATGGTCTCCTGGAGATTGAGGCCACATAATAGCTGTTTTCATTTCTACTTGTGGGGTGGAGGGGGGGGTGGGGATTTACATTTAGGCAATCAAACCATTTCAGTGTTTGCTTTATTGTGAAGGCCCATTGGTATCTATAAAATTGGGAAAACTGAGTTCACCATATTCCCAGTGTAATTTGATATTTTTCATACCTATTCTTAGCTTCTGCCCATCCCAAATAAAATTCCTTATTTGTTTATTTCTTTTTACATACCAGGATTTTTTCAATGGAAATCAGAAGTAGGCTCATTACATAAAATATCTTATGGGCTATATTAATTTGAGTATATTTTCCCAACAACTGAGGTTAAGTTTCCCCCACTTACCAAATTCACTAGATACTATTTGTAGGATGGGATCAAAACTGGGTTTAGCTGTCTTATGAATAGTATGATATGAAATGCAGTTTGGTGATCATTTGAGCCCTAGCCCACAATTATATATCAGACCTGTATGCATGTTTTGTTAAAAAACTCAAGATTTTGTCCCATTGACTCCCAAACCAGAAACAGATTTAAACTCAGACAAAATATTAGACAGATGAGATAAAAAGCTTTTTGGATTACTAATGGTTAATAGTAAATCATCTGCAAATGCTATTGCTGTACAAACTGTTTTTGTGCGCATAACACCTTGTATGAAAGAGGATTCTTTTGTTATACTTATTAATGGCTCTACTGCCAATATAAACAAGGCCAGGGATAACGGGCACCCCTGTCTAGTACCTCTCTGCAGTGTACATTTCTTATATTGCATGCCATTGGTAAGGATAGAGGCAAAGGGTTTATTATAGACACAATGGGCCCAATTCTGAAAGAGCCCTTAGATCGCCACAATTTATAGCAATCTAGGGCTGCAGTACACTCCTGGTGTGTCAGGGACCATGCACCCAATTCTGTAACATCATAGTCCCTGTGCCAAAAACCCGGAATATGCTGCAAAGGCAGGATATCGCCGAATGCTAGGTGCAACTGTGGGACTTGCCACATGGATCCGCTCCCCCCACCAGGTGCAAAAAAGAAATAAATGTCAGGAGGGGTCCTGGGGCAGAGGTGGCACAGGGAATGCCATAGGGTGTGTCAGGGAGTGAGTGGGTATGCCGGGGGGATGATCGGGCACCCAGCGGGAGTGCCCTTGTTAGCACCTGTCATGTAATGATGTATGCTGTGCTGTATAAGAACAGTACCCCCCCCACCAGATTCCTGATCCCCCAGCATACCCACTTGCTCCCCAATACCCCTATAGTACTCCCCTGTCCCTTCTGCCCCTGGACTCCACATAGAGTCCCCCCAGTTCCCTCACCTTGAGGGGCAATGCTGCAGGGGGTGTAGACCACCTCCAGGCTGATCTAATGTGCCCCCCTTGCTATCACCATGGGGGGGTCAGAATCCCAATGAAGGGTATGCTGCAGCCCCACCATGACACAAGCCCCCTTGCAACCTGGCATACCCTGATGCTGGTCGCAAGTGTGGTGCAGTGTCCCTTTGCTGCAGTGGCATCCCATTCTGGTGCAGACTGCGTTTTGGAATAGAGATCTCCATAATGTATGATGCAAGGTACATATTGCATCATTGTTGTCTGACACAAGCACCTTTTGGAATCGGGCCTAATCTATCCAGTTAAGTAAATGTGGTCCAAACCCAAACTTAATCAGGACAGACTTTAGGTACTTCCATTCAAGGGAATCAAATGCTTTCCCCCATATCCAAACACAGGAGATTGACTGGATTCTCAATTTTCTGAGCTTTCCATATGACCAATAGAAGTCTTCTTACAGTATCTGCTGGGGACAAAACCAACTTGTTTTTTGCTAATTAGGTTATTGATTACAGTGGATCTATTATCCAGAATCTTAACAATGACTTTACAATCGATGTTCCAGAGAGAGAGAAGGGTCTATAACGCTGGCATAGGGGTGCGTCTTTATCTTTTTTAGAAGTAACTATGATCAATGCTTCATGGAACGTAAGGAAGATTTTGGGTGTCTGTGGAGGTACCAATTATAATAAAATACAAGACACAATGATAGCAAGAAGCTTTCTTATATTACAGTTATACACAGAAAACAGTACATGGTTTCAGCATAGCATCTCTATACAAGCACTATGTACCAAACGACTATGAAAGGTAAGTAATCTTATCATAATCACCTCTCTTCTGGGAGACACAGGTGTAATACCTCAGGAATAGGGGGTGTACCACCAGTTCTCCAGTGTCCCCCAGAGTCTCCAGTGTTTCCCAACAATCCCCAATATAAGTGTCCAGATGCCCCAGTAGTTAGATGGCAGAGTGTGGGCCAAACTTAGTGCAGGAGCCCCTGCTAAACAAACTGCATGCTTGCAGTCTTAAAACATATTTTTTGTTGCTTTGCTTCCCTAAAGCCTGCCCAGCAATGGCACAAGCCTGTGCCATCTCGAGCCCTCCTTGTAATGGGCAGCTACTTGCCTCTGTAGTCACTAGGGACTTGGCATCCTGAACACCAGGGAGAGCTCTGTTGGGGCCAATAATGGCTGTTTTAAACTGAAGAGTGGCCAGCGGGCAGTGTGGTCAGGAGAGCACTTCCAGGCGCCCTAACACAAAGAAAAAAGGAGTTTTGCAGCCAGAGGAGGGAGAGAGGGGAGGTAAAAACAATCGGTAACTGTACCTGCAGTCCTCCTCTCATCCCTCCATGGTGTCAGTTCAGCGGCCTGGTGTTGCATGGGTCCTCCAGTGTCAGTGATTCCTGGCAGCAGCAGTCGAGCACGGTGTGGGCTCTGTATAGCCCATTTTTTTTATTTTATTTAAAAGTTAATTGGCAGTCCCTTGTCAGCAGCACCCACAAGTAGGAATGAATCTCAGCATCTAGCATCCAGGAGGAACACTGGGAGCAGCAAGGCACCAAGTCATCCCTGTTCTTGCCTGCCTCCAGTGCCAGTGCCAGCAACAGCAAGCAGGTCCCGCCTCCTTCCTCCACTTCTTCTTTCCCGGGCCGGGGCGGTGAGTAGGCGGCAGCAACAGTTGGCAGGTGCTGGCCACCTGAACATTTAAATAAATAAATAAAAGTTAATTTTGCACTGGAGGGTGCATAGAGGGACAGCCGGGAGGGAGGAAAGGCAAGGCCCCATAGTGAAGGACTGCCTGAGGGAGGGGTTATTTAAATTTATTGCAATTGTGCTCCAGTAAGGAAGCATAGACAGGGGTGGGCAATATTTAAATGAAAGCTCCCTGGAGGCAGAGGTTAGGACAGAATGGCCCTAAATAAATGAATAATTAATTTAAAATAAAGAAAACTGCAGCCAGGGGTAGGCAAAGCCCCAGTATATGAGCCAGGTGGGCTAAGGGACAGGGCTAGTTAGCCCCAAACATTTGATTTTATTCAAATTAATATTTAGAAAGGCCAGTTAGAGCAAGGAGGGCCCCAGCTAAAGTGATAGCCCTGCTAGCCAAGTGGGTTAGTGAATAATGGTCCAGTTAGCCAAAAGCTGTTTTCTCCATTTTATTCAGTTAATTGAGCTCCAGGTGGGCCAGTTGGGGAAAGCAAGCGCCAGATGGAGGTGGAGGTATTTAAGAAAGATTTAAAAACCTACCTGTGGCATATGGCTTACTTGGAAGATTAATGAAATCTGACTGTAAATATTGTATTTTGATTGTATGGATAATTTTATCGTTTGTTTTTAACATGAGATGTTGTTATGAAATTATTTTATTTATATGTTCTTAATTGGTATTGTATGTTGTGGTTTTTGACATGTAAAGCGCCTTGACATTCTGAAAGGCACTTTAAAAATAACATTATTATTATTATTATTAGATAGAGGAATAGTGCCCCAGAGTGGAGAAAGGTGGCTAATAGCCAAGTGGCCACGAGTAGCCAGCCACGACTAGTATTTAAAAAGTGCAAAATTCTGCTATTTAAAAAGTTGCACTCAGGTTGCAGTATAACCTAGAGGTTAGAGTAACAAGCTGTGAATGAACTTGATACATCCAGCAGACCTGGGTTTGATTCCCACAACCTCCACTTGCATACTGTGGGACTCTGAGCAAGTCACATGACCACCCAGTGCTCCCAGGGCGCCCCTGTAAACAGGCACTTGTGCCTAGTGGGCCTTACCTGGTTTTTGAAGGATAATAAAAAAAAAGGTGTTAGCCTCATTCAGCAGCAAGGGAATGGGAGTGGGTCAGACAGCAACCCCAGCAGTGTAGTAGCCACAACCCGAGCCACAGGCTAGTAACAGGTGTACTGCCTCTTAGCCCCCTAAACAGGGGGGACAGTTAGTGTGGGATCCTTAATGTGCCAGCTATCCAGATTACCCTCATCCAATATGATAAATCCTCTAGTTAGGCTTCTATAAACCCAATTGCATGTGGGAAGGGGGTCATACCCCAGGGTCCCTGAGTAGCTAGTTATCCAGTATTTGACACGTTTTCCCCTTGAATCACCTTACTAAAGTTCCTGTTATGAGAATTGGTTCTGTGAAATACTGAACTGTGTGTGAACTGTGAAAAAAGCAAAACCTTTATTGACATTCTGACTGCATTTAAAGGGACACAGCCCAAACGTAAGGGCGCAATTGCATTTCTTGCTCAAGTTTGCCTTGGCTATTGCCAGAGACTGTGGATTAACTGTGAATTTGCTCTGCGTGTACAAAAGTGCCCTTTCTGTTCAAACTTGCCTTCTTTGTTCCAAAGACTGTGGATTTACCCTCTACTTGCCTTTCTTGCTAAAGAACTGATTGTCCTGCAACTGAACTGCCTACTTGTTCAACAAATCCTTTGCCTAATGCCAATCCTTCCTTCTAATTATAGCTCAGCTTCAGACTGTTACTAGCAGTGACCAGCCAGAGACTGTGCCCACCATTCCTGCTTCGGACAAATTGGGGACGGTCACCAATGTAGGAATAGTGTATATAGCTCCCTGACACTTGCTTTTTTCCCAGATATACAGGCCATTCCCTCCCAAACAGTATTAGATGGTGCAAGGAACTTCCCCAGTTCACAGATAGGGATCCGTCATCCAGAGAGGTGAGGTTTTTGTTGCAAATATCCAGCCTTTCCAGAGGTTCTCCAGAGAAGGTGTCTCAGCCCTTTGGACGTTTTAGTTTCTGGGGACCCAGAGGTCTTCAGACATGTTTGTCTGCATCTCGTTTTCCCTGGGATCCTGCTTCAGCCCAGAGATATTTGGCTAGTTTTGTCTGTATCTTGTTTTCCCTAAGATCCTGCTTTAGCCCAGAGGTTTTCAGCCAGTTTCCTCTGCATCTCATTTTCACTGGGATCCTGCTTCAGCCTAGAGGTCTTCAGCCAGTTTCATCTGCATCTTGTTTTTCCTGGGATCCTGGTTCAGCCCAGAGGTCTTCAGCCAGTTTCATCTGCATCTCATTTCCCAGGAGTCGTTCATCGGCCTGGAGCCTCAACAGTTGCTTTGGTTTCAGCTTTTCTGCATCTTATTTTCCCTGGAGACCCACTTCAGCTAGGAAGCTTTGCCATTGTTTGGTGCTCCTGTGCATTATAGGTTTCCCCCTTCATTTCTTCTAGTTCAGCTAATTCCAGCCAATGAAGTGCACTGGTGGCCACCACTCTTGATCCTTGATGCACACTATGCTCTGACTTTTGGTCTCTGCTAGTCATACTGTTATAGTGAAATAGAATGATAGAATGATAGCTCAATAGCATTATTGAAATATAGAGTATAGAGAATAGAGTTGTAGAGTACAAGGTTATTGTTGAAGTAAAGAGAATAGAGTTGCAGAGTATAAGGTTATTGTAAAAGTATGGATGTCTGCTCTGACGTTTTGTTGTCTCTTCTGGGTATCGGTCATTTGTAAAGTCCGTGGCGAGCAGTATGTGGCGTGTTGGGCTTTTATGCTTCATTTGAAGCCAGTGACCTACTAGTTTTTGCACAAGGAAATGCCCAGGTTTAAGGAGAGTGGTATGTTTTTTCGTTTTTTTACGTATGCATACCCTGTGCTGCCTTCTGTTGTTTGCACTTTGTGCCAGGCGGTTTTTGCCACATAAGCATTGCTACAAACGTCTTCGAATGCTTCACTTCGATTTAGGCGCTTTTTTGCCATACAAGCATTGCTATAAATGTTTTTGAATGTTCTACCTAACTGCCTTGATTGTATAAACATTGGTTCAACAACATTCACAGTATTTGTTTATTCTGCTCTGCATTTCAGCTTGCGTAGCACTGCGACCAGTGGGATACCCATTTCTATTCTCTCGCTGTGTAAATTTGCCTAGTGCTTGCATATGAGAGAATTTTTATACACAGTTCTTTATAAGCAAACTTTTTTTGTAATAAAGCTTTGAGTGTTTGTAACATTTAGTTGCTGACCCCTTTGTTTGTTTTTTTGCAGAGTATAAGGTTATTGTAAAAGTATGGAGAATAGTCGTAGAGTATAAGGTTATCATAGAGTTTAGAGAATAGAGTCATACAGTATAATGTTATCATAGAGTATTGTTAGGAGGGTAGAACTGGGGGAGGAAGGGGAGAGGGAGGTAAGGTGCCTGCCTGGCACCATGGCTTGGAGGGACAGGGAGCAAATCCTCAGGATCGCTGGAGCAGCTGCATGGGGGAGGGAGCTGGATGTCATTGTCCACCTAGGGACAAATTACCTGGCTGAGAAAGGGATCAGAGCAGTACAGGAAGAGTTTGTGGAGTTGGGGAGGGGCCTTAGACAAGTGGCATGCATGGTAACCTTCTCGGAGGTGCTGCCTGTCTATGGCATGGATGATGCTAGGGTGCTCCACACCATGGGATTCAATCAGTGGTTGAAAAACTGGTGCAGAGCTCAAGGATTTGGCTTCATTGGGGAATGGGGGTTCACCTGGAGTGATGCAGGCCTATACTGGCGTGATGGTCTGCATCTGTCTAGGAGGGGAACCAGGATCATGGTGACAGGTTTAAATGCTTCATTGGCAAGCATTTAAACTAGCCAAGGGAGGCACTGGAAAGGAGCAGGGAAGTCCTAGCCCCAAAAAATCAGGGTAGTAAGTGAGGTAAATACCAAGATAGAGATGTCAATAGGGAGACGGGCAGGGGTAAATGGAGAAAATGACAAAGGCAATAAGGACAGGGATGGGGCAAAAAGGGGTAAGGCCATCAAGAAACAGAGGGTAATGAGTACCAATGCCTGTAGTCTGGGCAACAAGCTCCCTGAACTTGTGGCCTTGATGGAAGAGGGATGCCTGGATATCGTAGCAGTCACAGAAACATGGTACACAGAGAACCATGACTGGGATGTTAACATACCAGGGTACACAACCTACAGGAGAGACAGGGAATGTAGAAGAGGGGGAGGAGTAGCTCTCTATGTAAGAGAAGGGATAAAAGCAACGGAACAAAAAAGTAAAACAGGGAGGAGAGAAGGCACTGTGGGTCACCTTAGAGACTGGAAATGGCACCACAATCTGCACAGGGGTTGTATACAGACCCCCATGTCAGGGAGAGGGCATGGACAAGGATATGATAGAAGGCCTCCTTAGGATGGCAGAGAAAGGGGAGATACTGCTGATGGGGGACCTGAACATGCCAAATGTTAACTGGAGCACGTTTGCTGCAGCCACATCGAAGGGCAAGGCCATTCTCACTGCCCTACAGGTGGCATGCCTCAGACAGCTAGTTTTGGAACCCACTCATGAGGGAGCAATCTTAGACCTCGTACTCTCAAATGGGGACAGCGAGAGGATCTCAGATCTAGAAGTGGGTAGCCATCTGGGAACAAGTGACCACCAAACAGTGTGGTTCACAATAAACTCAGTTACAGAGTCATGCCATACAAAAGTGAGGGTACTGGACTTCAGGAGGGCTGACTTTGGCAAGATGGGAGAGTGCCTTAGAAAAGCACTAGCAAACAGGCTAGAATGAGGGGTGGAGCAACAATGGGGAAACATCAAAACTGCCATCACAGAGGCAACAAGCCTTTGTGTGAAGCAAATAAACAAATCAAAATGAAAGAAAAAGCCACTATGGTTTTCAAAAGAGGTGGCAGGGAAGGGTAGGGAGAAAAAGATAGCATTTCGGAAGTATAAGGAAACACAGAAGGAGCAGGACAGAGAACTGTACCAGTTAAGGCAGAAGGAAGCAGGGAGGTAAATCAGAATAGCAAAGGCCCAAACTGAGGAAAAGATAGCCAACTTGGTTAAGAAGGGGGATAAAACCTTTTATAGGTACATCAGGGAGCGTAGAAAGACAAAGGGAGGGGTAGTGAGGCTGAATAGAAAGGACGGTAGGTGGGCAGAGAGGGACAGTAAAAAAGCAGGGATACTGAACGAATACTTCTGCTCAGTATTCACAAAACAGGAGGAGGGGGAGGTACCAAACCCAATTAACAGAAGGACTCTGGATAGGAGGGTTGATCCCAGTCCTTTCACAGATGAAATGGTTCTGAAAGAACTCCGAAAACTGAAGGTGGACAAAGCAATGGGTCCTGATGGAATTCACCCCAGAATTCTAAAAGAATTAAGGGGAGAACTAGTGACACCAATGACTACCCTTTTTAACAAATCATGGGAGGATGGTGTGGTACCTGAGGACTGGAGGAAGGCAGATGTGATTCCCCTTCACAAAAGTGGGAGCAAGACAGAGGCAGGAAACTACAGACCTGTCAGTTTGACCGCAGTGATAGGGAAAGCGATAGAATCACTTCTGAAGTAAAGAATTGTTGAGTACCTAGAGGGAAGTGGGGCACAGGACCCAAGGCAGCATGGGTTCACAGTGGGAAGGTCATGTCAGAGGAATCTAATTGATTTCTTTGACAGGGTGACCAAAGTAGTAGACCAGGGAGGGACTGTGGACATGGCCTACCTAGACTTTAGCAAGACATTTGACACAGTCCCACACAAATGATTAATAATCAAATTAACCAGCCTGGGAGTGGGCCCCAGGATGGTAGCCTGGGTAAAACATTGGCTGGACAACAGGACACAAAAGGTAATTGTAAATGGAGTCCACTCTGAAGAAAGAGGGGTTACTAGTGGGTTACCGCAGGGTTCAGTACTGGGTCCAGTCCTTTTTAATGTCTTTATAAGTGACATTGCAAAGGGACTGGAAGCAAAAGTATGCCTATTTGCAGATGATACAAAGATCTGCAACAGGGTTGATACACAAGGAGGCATGGAAAGGATGAGAAGGGACTTGACAAGGTTGGAGGAATAGTCAGAAGTATGGCAGCTTGGATTCAATACAAAGAAGTGCAAAATAATGCACCTGGGAAACAAAAACCCAGGGGAAGATTACACAATGTGGGGGGGAGGTAGTAACAACAACAAAAATGGAAAGGGACCTGGGGTAATCATATCAGATGACCTTAAGGTTAGCAAGCAATGTGGAGAGGCAGTAGGAGGGCTGGGGATACTGAGATGTATAGGAGAGGCATCACCAGCAGAAAACAGGAAGTTGTTATCCCTCTGTACAGACAGTTGGTAAGACCCCATCTGAGTACTGCATCCAGTTCTGGAGACCCCATCTCCATGAAGGACATAGACAGGATGGAGGCAGTCCAGACAGGGCAACTAATATGGTGCAGGGTCTGCAAGAGAAGCCATATGAGGAGAGACTAAAGGAGCTTAACATGTATACCCTTGAGGAAAGGAGGGAGGGGGGACATGATAGAAACTTTTCAGTACCTCAGTGGAATCAACAAAGTCAAAGAGGGTAGCATCTTTCAGAAAAAGAGATGTGTAAGAACAAGGGGACACAATTTGAAGATAGAGGGGGACAGCTCAGGGGCAATGTGAGGAAGTATTTTTTCACAGAGAGGGTGGTAGAATCATGGAACAGCCTTCCTGAGGAGGTTGTGGGGTCTAAAACTGTGGGATAATTCAAGAATGCATGGGACAGACATAAGGCAATTCTTGTGGGGGGTAGGAAGAAATAGGCTGTTGGTTAACTAGGATCTGCAGCTTATCCTGTAGGTAGAGAAATGGGCAGACTAGGTGTGCCAAGCCTTCCTTATCTGCTGTCAAAGTCTATGTTTCTATAGAGAATAGAGTTATAGATTGTACAGCTGTGTAATTGCCTATCCTTTTTGGTGCCTTGCACCTAAGTAAACATTTTCTATTCTCTGAGTTTGTCTCCTGTCTCTCCTTACCCAAGCACTGCTACACCATCAGAGAAATAAGAACCAGTGCTCTACACAGGTACAGTGGAGTACTTCTTCCCAATGGGTTCCTAGGTCACTTGTGTATTTCCCTTGAGCCCCTACTTATACAGATATGGAAGCTGTCTTGCGTGACTGAATTCACATCTCCCAAGGAAACCTGTCTCCACTGACTCCACTATGTCATCTCTTACATCATACATTCCTTGGCTATCTTGGTTCCATATTGCACAAGGCTCCCAGTCATGCAGCTGCACCAACTCTTATAACAATCTTGGTGAAGTAGAAGCTCCCATAATAACCTTATCAGAGAAAAGTAGACGTTATGGCTCTCCTTCATAAGTAAGTAAAGATTTTTATTCATAAAATATGAACTGGAATAAAACGCTATTGAGTACATGACTCATTTTCAAAGAGGTCCCTTGGTTACAGTTTATATGTTTCACAGAATAAGAAGAATGTAAGAAAAATAACTAATCCTGGTACAGCATGTTATAGCAGCTGTTAGTTGTCTATCCCTGTACGTGTGTGTCTGTGTGTCAAGGCTAGTGCATGACATCTATATTCTGCGGATTTAGCAGGCAGCAGTTCTCCACTGTAACCCCTATCTCCCAAAAGTTCCCTGCTTGTAAATGGAATAGTTGCTAATAAGCAGTAATGCATTGGTTATACCTAATGGCAGATGCACAGCTAATAATAATATTGCATTGTAATATACTTACAGTTGCAATAAGCTAGCAACTACATACATGGTATAGGCAGCAATAAGAATAATGACAAACATTTCCCTACAGGAAAGTACAAGGTGGTGCACCATTATTAGAGGATTCATTAACTACAACTAGCAGGTAGTCACGTGATGCAGAGTGTCTGGTAGCTGCTTTATCCTGAGCTCCCACCCACCACCTTAATAAATCGCCTCGTTTACCTGCTCCACAGCATATTTGCTAAAGATTATAACTTCTAGAGTGCCTCTGTTTGTTGGTGATACACCCGGACCAAAATTGATTACAGAGAGGTTCGTCAAAGCGACGAGCGAGACGATGGAGTCTGACATGAAACCAGCCAGAGTTAAGCACACTCCGCCCACGACACCAGAAAAAAACGCCAAGAAGGCCAGAAATGCTAATTCAGGGCAGTTATCAAAGCAAACGCCTCCTGCTCTCCAAAGCAATCTGCTTACTGAAGATCGCTTTCTTCAGGAACTCCTGCCCTTTCGGGAAACGCTCCAGGAGATCTCTAGCGAGATAAAAACAATTAGGAGTGATTTTGCTGCTCTTTCACGGAGGGTGGGCGATATGGAGTCAAGAGCGTCTTCCCTTGAAAGCTGGAAGGGTAGAATCGACCCAGAAATAGTCAAATTAAGGCAACAAATACAGAAACTTCAGTTGAAGACAGAAGACTTAGAGGGCAGAAGTAGAAGGAACAACATCTTGATTCTTGGCTTGCCTGAGTCGGAGGAAGGTGGAGACACCATACAATTTGTGCAACAACTTCTCAACAAGATTATTGGCCCTTCTCCTCTTAAACAGCAATACCACATTGAAAGGGCACATCGTTCTTTTAAGCCTAGACCTCCGCCTGGTGCCCCCCCCGACCGATCATTATCAGGTTCCTCAGCTTTATCGAGAAACAACATGTGCTGTCGAAAGTAAGGGAGTTAGAGTCAATCCAGTGGGACAAAAATAAGATCCGAATCACCCAAGACCTCCCGTATGAAACCCGCCAAAAGAGATCAGCTTTCCACCCTATAGTGAAGAAACTGATCACAGCTGGTATAAAGTTCAGGATGAATTATCCCGCTAAATTAATGGTATCCCTGGATGGAGTCTGGCACGCTTACGATAGCCCGGACCAAGCGCTACCTGATCTCACCATGAGACTCACGAATCTTTTCAAAGAAGACTGACTTTTCATATATATCTAATTCTGTTGAAGGCAGTCGTTTTGCCTTTAAGTTGTCTGGTTTTGGTCTTGTTCGAATAGGATGCCTCTTAGTGTTTGTAGCAAAGGTCGGCTTACCTTGGGATTTCCTTCGGGAGGGGGTTTGAGGCATAGTGGCGGTGGGAGAGGAGGTTGTAGGCCCCGGGGCCTATGAGGCCTGCTTAGATCCATGGAGCCTTGAGTCCACACCATCGCTTGGGGAAGGAGGAACCAGGTAGGGAGGGGGTGGTTCCCGGAGGTCGCATTTAGAGGTCGGACCGTTTTGGTCCATGCAAGTCTTCCGTCGGAGACTTCCTTGTCAGGTGATTCCATTATGGTGGACTCAAGGAAATGGCGGCAGGCTCGAACTAAATTTCTGCAGTTAAGCTCAGGGAGTCAGGGTATTTTGTGCTGCCAGAGTCCCTCAAGTGTCCTACATCCAGAACATGACGCCTGTGGGATCTCAGAGGTAAGGACGCTACAGGAAACTATTTTAATCTGGCAAATGGGCATGGTCCAATGATAAAAGGTAACAGTAGTGAATGGGGCAAAATAGTGCAAGGTTAATATTGGGTTGGGGTGGGGGCTCGGGGTGGGAGTTAGGCACTGGGGAATTCTGTCTTGCGGCCTTATTTGGGAGTTAGGGGTACCTGGGACCAATTTAGGTAGGACGGTTAATTTACATCCTCGTGGTTGCAGATGCAAGTCAGGGGAGTCCTCTTGGCTTGGACGAGGCCTTGGGCCTAAAGTGGTTCGCTACCCTTGGAGGGGGTTCCTGATTTCATGCTGTAGTTGGGTGTTTCTTGAGTTTCGGACATTTTGGGGACCAAATGTAAATAGTTTGGGGAGAAGTTGGGAGG
Source organism: Neoceratodus forsteri (assembly GCA_016271365.2). Taxonomy (NCBI): domain Eukaryota; kingdom Metazoa; phylum Chordata; order Ceratodontiformes; family Ceratodontidae; genus Neoceratodus; species Neoceratodus forsteri. Next base: position 1,392,400,006 of record CM028129.1, on the reverse strand, counting down.
GTGGACCGGGCAAGGTTGGGGGGTGAGGAGGTTACTATTGTTCATGTTGGTTATCTCAAAATATTTTTATTTCTGGATTCAATTGTTGGTTATGCTGATTCATTCATATGGTTGGACATTCCTATCTGTTATGTCTGGGGTGCTCACAGGGGGGGACATGGGGGGGTGGGCGGAAGGTGCCACCATGCAGGGGATTGAATTGTGATGCCATGGATGATAACTGCTCGTATTGCTTCCTTTTATTGTTGTTAAATGGCTTTAGGTCAAATTAAATTTGCTACCTGGAATGTCAGGGGTATTAGAGCGGTAACCAAAAAAAGACAGATCTTACTAAATTGCTCTCTTACAGGTGTGGACATTTTATTTCTACAGAAACCCACATTTTAGTCTCTGAAGTCAAACTGTTAAGATGCCAAGGATTTTCCCAGGTTTTTGTTGCTGAAGGGTCTACAAGCAGTAGGGGAGTGGCTATCATGATAAGACGCAGTGTATCATTTGTACCAGAGAAATGCACTAAGGACCCAGAAGGCAGATTTGTATTAGTTAAAGGATTGCTCAATAACCAGGATGTGGTTCTGGGGGCTATATACTGCCCAGTTGGTGGAGACCCTAATTTTCTTATGCAGTTAACAACTAGACTATGTGAACTCTTGCCAACTATATTCATTTTAGGGGGGGACTGGAACACTGCTCCTTCATGGGTTCTAGATAGAACCTACAGGCCCATAAGACCCTCCACACCCGCTCAATTGGCCCTTCAGGACTTTTGTAACCAGCTGGGTTTGAGCGACCCTTGGAGAATCTTGAATCCTTCCAACCGCAGTTACACATATTACTCTCCAATTCACAAGTCCTGGTCAAGATTAGATTATTTTTTGGTGAGCACTGTGCTTCTGGCTAATATCTCCCTTACTGGTATAGAGCCGATTGTCATTTCGGACCATGCCATGGCATGGATAAAATTATCTCCCACCGCCCCGGTCAGAGGGACACCTCTTGGAAACTCAATACACAGCTTCTGAAGGATGAACGAAATATCGCTCATCTCAAATCTATGATCTCGTCCTTTCTTGAAACTAACCAAGGTTCAGTTTCCAGGGATGATTTAGTTTGGTGCACGCTAAAATGTTTCCTCAGAGGAGAGTTTATAAAATTAGCTACCAAAAGGAAAAGGTTGAGGGAAGAAAGAATTACCTTCTTGGCTAACAGGATTAAAATGGCTGAAGGTGTCCTCTCCTCCTCCAACTCTCAAATAGATTTAGAGAATTTATGCAGGCTTAGGAACGAGTATGAAGACCTGATTAAAGAAAAAACAGAATATGCTGTGTTAAAGTCTAAAACGTGATACCTCGACCAAGGGGAGAAAACCGGGAGATTATTAGCTCTCAGGTTAAGAGAGGTAGAAAGCTCTAGGTTAATTCCTGCCTTAAAGGCGATTGATGGTTCAATTAAAACTGCACCAAGGGAGATAGCAAAAGTCTTTGAAGACTTTTACAAAGACTTTATAGTAACAAGTCTTCCTCACCATCAATATCAGATGTAGAAGCCTTTCTGGAAGGACTACCTCTTCCAAAATTGCATCCGTATCAATGTGATTTACTTTCCTCTCCTATTACTCTGAATGAGGTAGAGGAAGTCATCCAAAATCTACCCATGGACAAATCCCCTGGACCTGACGGCCTTTCCCCAAATTTCTACAAAACATTTAGTAAGGAGATTGCTCCTGCTCTCCTTAAGTTATTTAACTATATTCTCTCCTCGGAACATTGGATCCCTCTTTAATGGAGGCTACCATAATTTTAATCCCTAAAACAGATAAATCTAATTTGGATCCAGCCAGCTATAGACCAATTTCACTACTGAATTATGATATTAAGATCTTAACCAAAATCCTTTCCTTAAGAATCAAGCAGGTCTGGCAGGTTTTATTGAGCCATGAACAAGTAGGCTTTGTCCAGGGAGGTCAGCTATGGACCATATCCACACTTGCCCACATTTCCAGCAGCTCAGGAGTCCCAACTACCAATGGCTTTAATTGCCTTGGGCGCGAGAAAGCCTTCGATCGGGTTAGTTAGGAGTTCCTGTGTCTACTCTAAATAAAATGGGCTTTCCAGAGAAGTTTATCGGCTGAATAAAGGCGATATATAGCTCACCCTCTGCGAAGGTCTATTGCAATGGTGTGTTCTCATCTCACTTTTTCCTGTATTCTGGTACCCGTCAGGGATGTCCTTAGTCCCTTACTTATTCAACTTATACCTGGAGCCCCTACTGCTTCAAATCAAAAGTTCACCTAAGATTTCTGGTTGTGTAATCGCTCAACGGGCTTTGACCCTATCAGTTTTGCAGAGATATTCTCTTACACCTCTCAAATCCGGAAACTTCCTTAGGGAGGTACTGCGAATAGTTAGTCACTTTGGTAAGGTAGCCAACTACAGGTTGAACTTGTCCAAATCGGTGATATTCCCACTCAATTCACTCCAACTCCAGGCTAATGTTTCTCAATTTGGCATGAAATGGGCCCCGAACCATTTCAAATACTTAGGCATTTATTTGGCCCGGGATGAAGAGACGATCAAGAAGCTCAACCTGGATGATCTGTTGGACAGAATCCAAAAGGACCTCAACAGGTGGGACAACCTTCCCCTTGCTATAGGGGGGCATATCAATATAATCAAAATGAACATACTGCCACGAATCTTTTACCCCTTGAACCTTCTCAACATCTGGCTTCCTAAATCCTACTTCCAGAAAATACACTCAATGACCAAATTTATTTGGGGTGGCAAACAACCTAGAAGATCTTTCATCAAGATCTGTCTGCCGAAAGACAAGGGAGGCCTTCCCTTGCCTAATTTGGGGCTATATTATTGGGCCAGTCACTTAGCTAAACTGGGTAGGTGGATCGCCCTCTGAATGAGTATTATATGCCCACATGGTTAGAGCTGGAGCTTAAATTATTGGAGGAGCATAACATTTCTCCCCATCATATTTTTATTACAGTTTCTCCTCCTTCGGAGGTTCTTCATAACTCAGTGATAGGGGTGTCCGTTAAAATCTTAACCCAATATTGGAACTTTTTTAAAATTCCATATACCAAGGATCTAGCCCAACCAATAGTCCTTAACCCTAATATTAGAATAGGCGGACATATGTTGCCATCGACCTGGCTCCCACAAATTCGAGACTGTTTGGTGGAGGATCTCTATGTTCAGGGATCTCTTGGTTCCTCTGGTGACATACTTACAAAACTGAATTTACCTCCCCAGAATATCTTCAAGATATACCAATTAAGACACCTACTAGGTAAAAACTTTGGGTTGGAGAGATCATCTTCTCAAGTTAGGCCTTTCCTGGAGCAACTCAGGACTTGTGTTACTAATCCCCATTGTATAGCTAGGTTATATAACTATCTGCTATCTATAAAATTTCCTGATCCCCTAGCTGGTTCCAAAACATGGGCCTCCCTTATCTCTGATCCCTCCCTTTCCTGGACTCAAGTTTGGCGTGATGTGTACAGATTCCTTACTTTAGATAGGAATAGACTTATCAATTCTATATTTTAAATAATATGTACTATACACCATTGAAGCTGGCCAAATTTGACAGAATCAAAATCTGATAGTTGCATCAGGTGTGGCATAGAAGTGAGAATTTATTACACATATTTTGGTCATCGTCAAAGTTGCCCCATTATGGCATGCAATTCGTAATGGCCTGGATCCGATCCTGGGTCTGGAGGATTTATTTACCGTTGAAGTTTGTATATATGGTTTGTACTCGAATATTAGGTGCAAAGAACGGAAATTTCACATGGCCATAATTTCGATGGCAGTTAAAAGACTAGTGCTTAGACACTGGCTAGATCAAGTAGCTATTTCTTATAATGAATGGTTGGAGGAAATTTCCTTGTGCTTTAAGATGGAAAGATTAATAGTCAGTTCCAGGCATGCCATGCCTACTTTTCAGAAAAAATGGGGCAAGTTGTACGCGTTATATCTCCATTGAATCCTCCATTTGGGATCCCCTGACGGATTCAGTATGAGATGTCTTTATGTGACCAATTTCTCCTCATTGGGTATTATTCCATGGCACCATTTAATAGTCCTCCAGGTTTCACCTGGAGTTGGAGTAACACCTTCCTGGGGGTTGGGGTGGGTTGTTTTTTTTTTTTTTGCTACTCGTTCCTATCAATTTCTGTTTACAGATGGAACTTGGTCTTGTTCTGTTATAGCATCTGTACTATGTATTTGTCTTTTATGTAAAATTAATAAAGCTTTGAATTTCAAAAAAAACTACAACTAGCAGATGTTAGTTTAGAAATGGAATGAGAATCTTTTATTTTTTTTATAAAATTCAACTGGGACACCATCTAAACCAGGAGTACGGCCATTTATGGAGTGACTGAATTATTGCAGAGTCCATCAAGGGTAATAGGTCTATCAATACTACTGCATGCTTCTGTCTAACTTGGGAGTTTGATGTCCCTTAAAAAGTTCTCAATATCAGAGCGAGTTCCAACAAATTTGGATTTATATAAATTAGTATAGAATGTTTGAAAGGCCTGGTTGATATCCTTAGTGGCAGTGGACACTTTTTGTGATGTGGATTTAATTCCTTTTATTAAATTTTGATTTTGTTTTTGCTTCAGATGGGATGCTAGTAATTTACCTAGTTTCTCACTGGCCTCCCATTATTACTGATGGGTTCTGAAAGTTGTATATTCAATTTTACTACTCTGAATGTTATTAATTTCATATTTCAATTTAACAATAACCTGCAAGGTATCCTTAATATGTTTGTGGTCCCTTTTATGATATTCTATCAAATTATTTGGCATAGTTTCCTTGTCTTAAAGCACCAACATCTCTTTTTCTTCAAAAAAGAAGAAAATGCAATAATTCTCCTCCTTTGTAGGCCACATAACATTTCCATATGGTAGTTTTTGGCATCCCTGGAGTACCTACTGTTTGCAAGAGGGTATAGTAGAACAGTGGGGCCTCCAAGCATATCAAATTAAGTAGGAACATGTCTGAGTGCCAGATTATTACATGCAATGTCAGTGGCCTGGGACACCAGTAAAGCAGGTGAATGTATCGGCTCACCTCAAGTCTTTAAAATGTGGCATGGCACTTAGTCAAGAGATGCACTTAAAACAGGTTAAAGTGGTTAAACTTAGGAAGCAATGGATGGAACTGATGTTCACCATTTCCTTAAATACAAAACAACATGAGGTAGCCATTTTATCACACAGAGAACTAAATTTCTTTCCCCAACATACAGTGAAAAATAACTCAGGGTCAGGGAGGTGGCTGTTGGTAAATGGTCTACTCAATAGAATGGAGATAGTCCTGGGCTGCATTTACAGACCAATCTTGCTGTAATACATGGCAATGTCATTATCTGCTGTACGCATTGAGAATGAAGAAATTCAGGCTAGAGGGAAATTAATATGAAACTGGCCAAGGTGAAGATGCTAAAGGAACAATATACTGTGAGAAAGGTCTTAGACATAATTTATGATGGTTGACAAAGGTAACCACCCTTAAACATGAGATCAATGTCTTGTTCAGCCACACAGCTGAATATGCAGTGGTTTAAAATGGCCAAAAGTAATGGTAGGCTTGAAAGAAAGGGAACTACCTACTGGCATACATACTGTGGCAGCATCAAGCTCACAGTGGTATCATATCTCTGTACAAAGAAGATGGGAAGATAACCTCTGACCCAGCCCATATTAGTCAGCTTTTGTATGCTCAAAATGCTGATTTGTAAAAGTCCAAACCCTCCTTCAACATGACCAGTTCTAACAATTGACTGATAGGGATAACCTCCCTATCCTCTCAGATGACCTACATTCTCAGCTAGATTTTCTAGTTGGTTATTAAAACTTTACCTTCAGGTGAAACAACAGAGTAGAATGGATTACCCACAGAAACATAGAAACAAGAATTTGATGGCAAATAAGGACAGCTTGGTCCACCCAGTCAACCTATTTTTCTCTACCTACATTATCACCGCAGACCCTACTTGATCTACAGCTCTTTCTCCTTTCCCCCTTCCTTTATACTATGATTATCTTGTGCCAATCCCATTCATTCTTGATTCCTAGTATCATTTTCTCCTCCACTACCTCCACTGGAAGGCTGATTCAGGAATCCTCCACTCTTTCTGTGAAAAACTACTTCTGCACATCTTTCCTGAATCTACCCCCCTCCAGCTTCATAGTATGTCCCCTTGTTCTCCTTCAGCTTATTTTCTGGAAAATGTTCCCCTCCTGTACCTTATTTACTTCTGTGAGATTTTAAAGGTCTCTATCATATCCCTCTCTCCCTCCTCCCTTCCAGGGTGTACATATTTAGATCCATTAGTCTCTACTCGTAGGGCTTTTGATGCAGATCCTGCACCATTTTAGTTGCCCTCTCTGCACTGCCTCCACTCTGTCTATGTCCTTCCAGAGATGTGGTTTCCAGAACTGAACACAGTGCTCTAGGTGGGGTCTTACCAGTGATCGATAGAGAGGCAACACCATTTCCCTCTTTCTGCTGGTGATAACCCTCCCTATCCACTCCATTTTTTTCAAATGCAAATAGTGATACTCCCATGACACCTGCAGAATGTGTACACTAAAACCTAGACAAAGAGTCTCTAACTCTCACCCTGGCTTAGACAAAGAGGCTGTACCTCCCACCCTGAGGGAGGCCTTAATTACTTCGATAGCCAAAAAGTGCAAGGACCACAAAGAATGTGCATGTTATTGTCCCATCTCCTTACTCAATATAGGTTCATAGGTGTTATACAAGTTCGAGGGACATGCCCATATTGAACTCGTCACCTAAAGGTGATGCTGACATTTTTTCTCTCCCATATGATTATCTAATTTGTACTTCAAATCAGAAAAGCTTTCACTTGTGACTATATTAACTGGTAGTGCATTCCATACAGGTGGTAGTCTCTGGGTAAAGAAGCTATTCCTTTTAGAGGTTTTGTTTACAGCAGATTTTAACTTTAAATTATGTGATCTGGTGTGACAGCCAGATGCAGTTTCTTCAAGACAAATAGCATCACACTGAGCAGGGTCATGTAATGCCCTATATGCCAGACACAGATCACCCATTAAAGATCTGTATTCTAGTGAGTATAACCCTAGAGTTTGAAGTCTACTACTATACTCAGTGTGTTTCAAACATGCGACCTTCTTAGTAATTCTTCTTTGCACCTTTTCAATAGGTGCTTTGCCTCCCAAAGAGGTGGGTGTACAGAACAGGGCACAAAAGTCAATATGTGACCTAACCAAACTTGTATATAGGGGTATTAAAACCTCCAGTTCCCTACTCTTGATATGTTTTAGGATACAGAATAGTGTACCTTGACATTTCTTAATTATATTATTGGTATGAGAGGTACATTTTAAATCATTAGTAATAGTGATACCCAAATCCCTTTCAGATGTAACAATTTGTAAAATATTGTTATTAAGTTTGTAAGTGGCTAACATATTGTTCTTACCCAAGTGCATAACATTGCATTTAGCAGTATTAAAGGTCATTTTATTCGCAACTGACCATTCAGCTAAATAATTCAGATTTGATTGTAGGGAATTCACTGATTCTGAGTCATTAAGCCAAGTTTACTATCATCTGCATATTTATGTATCCAGACTCCATTATTGGTTTGCATACTGGTAATTAGGATATTGAACAATAATGGTCCCAGGACAGAGCCCTGAGGGACACCACTACTAACTGCACCCCATTCTGACATTTGCCCCTTAATGCTCTCCCATTGCTGCCTATCAGTGAGCCAGGAACTAATCCATTTAATGATATTAGGATGGAATTTATATCCTTTCAGTTCCTCAATCAATACTCTATGAGAGACAGTACCAAAAGCCTTCTCAAAATCAAGAAAGATGACATCGACTGGGAATCCCTGGTCTAGTGCCATACTTACTGGTTCAAAAAAATTAATTAAATTAAACTGACACGATTTTATTTATTTATTTATTTATTTACAAGATTCACCAGGAAGTTATACTGAGCAACAATGCTCGATTCTAGATGCAACCTGGGGGCCAAGGCCCAGTACACAGCATAAAAATTTGTGCAATACAATACAGTAATTTGATACAGACAAGTTACTCCTAGCAACCACGGTCATGAGTTACAGATAGGGACCGGTATACAATAAGACAATAGACTGTACAACACATTTTGGTGGTGAGTGATTTAGCTAGCAGGAGCAGTTGGAGGAGAAATGAGCCTTGAGTAATTGAGTATGATGGTAGGGATTGTTCTCATGTTGTATGGGGGTAGATAGGGCGTTCCATAGCTGTGGGATTCTGTATTTGAAAGCTGCCTGTCCTTTGGTGGAGCGCATGAGTGGAACGTGGAGTAGTCTAGGGTCAGTGCCTCTTAAGGAGTATGTGGGAGGAGGTTTTTGGGAAAGGGTGGTTTCCAGGTGGGGAGGAAGGGAGAGGGACCAGTATGTGGCAGCGAACCTAGCGCAGTTAATAAATCTGCGATCTTGGAGGGATGGCAGGTTGAGTGAGCTATATAATGTGCAGTGGTTAGTGGATTGTGGGCAGTCTAGGATTAAACGGCAGAAGGAGTGGAATAGGGTGTCCAGGCTCGTCAGGGTGGATGCCGGTGCAATAGTGTATACTATGTCTCCGTAGTCGAGAACGGGCAGTATCATTTTTTGTACAATGGCTAGTCTCGTTTGCGTGGGGAGGCAGTTCTTGTTTCAATAAAGTGCACCCAGTTTTGGGAGCAGCCTCTTGTGCAGGGAATCAATGTGAGATGCAAAGTCTAGGTATTGATCAAGCCAGATGCCTAGGTATCTATATCTAGTGCATTGCTCCAGGGGAGACCCTTCCAGGGTTTTGAATGGGGGACAGGGGGTTTGTCGGGAGAGTCTTTGATGGGAGCCAAAAGTGAGCGACACAGTTTTTGTAGGGTTTAGGAATAACTGGTTAGTTCTGAACCAAAGCTGGATGGCAGTGAAATCCTCCTGAAGGAGAGATGCCGCGCTGCTTGCAGAGGGCCCTGATGCGTACAGGACTGTATCGTCCACATACATTTGAATGGAAGAATGGGAGCATGCTGATGGGAGGTCATTTAGAAAAATGGAGAAGAGTATAGGTCCCAGTACTGATCCTTGGGGGACACCAGATGTGACTGGAAGGGGGTTAGATGTGTGAGAGGCAATTCTGACCTCTTGTTTCCTCCAGACTAGGTAGTCTTGGAACCACTCTGTGGCTGGGTGTGCAAGCCCCACATTGGTAAGTCTGGAGATGAGTAGGGAGTGAGAGACGGTATCGAATGCCTTTGCAAGGTCTATAAAAATGGCTGTGGTGGTATGTCCCTTGTCGATGCTGGCGAGAATGTCTCCGGTGACACATAGTAGAGAGATGACGGTTGAGTGGGTTTTTCGGAATCCTGATTGGTAAGGCATAAAGAATGAGGAGGTGTCCAAGTACTGAGTCAGTTGTGACAGGACAAGTCGCTCCTGTAGTTTGGCCAGTATAGGGAGTAGGGAGATAGGTCAACAGTTGCCTGGTGAGGAGGGTCTCCTCCTTTGGGAGGAATGACGGTGGCCATTTCAGGCCATTGGCCTGCCCAGTGAAAAGAGAGGTTGAGAAGAGGCGGCCAGGGGAGGCTATAGCTGGGGCTGACAAGGAATAGCATCTTGGCATCCAGGGATAGCAGACATTTGTCTTTGTTGAGGGTTCAGAGCCCACAGAGCGAAGGACTTCTGCTGGAAACTGATTGGAATGTGAACAGCAGGACTGGGGTGTGTATTTGGGGGTCTGGGGGTGGTGGGAGTAGTCCGGGGTGGACTTGTCCTGAAGGAGGCTAGAAGGTTGTCTGCACAGCTGGAGAAGTGGGTGTTAAAGGCTTCAGCTATGCAGATGGGGTCAGAGATGAGGGTGCCCTGTATTAGTAGTGTTGGCGGAGGGGGTTGGGTTGGGAGGGAGACCAGGGATTTGAGGGATTTACAGAACTCTGTAGAGTGGTTAGAGTGATTTCTGAATATTGATAGGAAGTAGCATTTTTTGGCTTGGTGGATGATGTTTGTGCAGGCATTACAAATGGTTCTGTAGGTACTAAGGGAGGACTGGGTGCCATGCTTCTTATGTGCTTTCTAGGCATGGTCTCTGGTGTGGCATATTCTGATTATATCTGCTGAGATCCAAGGTAGATGAGCCCCTCTAACTCTTTTAGTTCGCAGGGGAGCGTGCTTGTCCCATACTTTTAGGAATCTGGATTTGAACGCTTCAAAGGCATCGTCAATGGAGGATGCCTCGGTAATGCAGGACCAATTAATCCTGCCCAGGTTTGCCAGGAGAGCTTCAAGGTCTAGGGAGTTATAGGACTGGGTGCCCAGTGTCTTGGGGGGGCAGCGGGGCTGTGTACCTTCCTGATCAAGTAGATCATATGATCATCGCTTAATGAATCAGGAAGCTGGCCTGCGGCCAGAGTTCTGTGTGGATGTGAGGTGAGAGCCCAGTCCAATAGGAAGTGGTTATTTGTCTTGTGGTTGAGTCTGGTGGGCTCATTTATGAGTTGCGTGAAGTTCAGGGCCTTTATTTTGGTCTTCAGGTGGGCTTTTTCAGTACCTAGCCAGTTGGCATTGTAATCACCTCTGGTGTAGAGTTCGCCCCCTGTGGCTAGGGATTGCAATGTAATGAGGTGGGAGAGAATTTCATGAGTGAGTGTGCAGGGGGGGCAGTATGAACCTGCCACATATATTGGGGTGGTATATGGAAGTACTAGTTTAATGAGTAAGGAGTCGATGTTTGCTTGGAGAGAGGGGATAGCCACAATGGTGAACTGCTGACTGTTGGAGACATACATTGCTGTCCCTCCCCCTCTCTTTCTCCCTCTCCTGTCATGCCTGATAATTATGTATCCTGGAATGGAAACTTCAGCATCCATATGATGTGGTTTCAGCCATGTTTCCGAGATTACCAGGATGTCTGGGTGCAGGGTTAGGGTGATTGGTTGTAAAAGCGAGATTTTAGATAGCAGACTGCGGGTATTAAGGTGCAGTATGTGTAGGCCTTTTGGGAGATCAAATGGGATGGAGGTATGAGATGAGTTAGGGCCTGGGTTCACCTCTATGTCTCCTGACAGGAGCAGGAGAAGGGCAAAGAGATGCTTTGATTTAGACTTTGAGGAGGTTATGCTTGTGGTGGGGTTGCAGCAAGCGGAGGTGGCAGGTGTGTTGCAGTGGGCTGATGTGTGCAGGACTGAGAGCCCTGGATGGAAGGAGGGTGGCAAGATGGAGGCACTGAATAAACCATAGTGGGTGAGATCCAGGAGTTGCTCTGGCCAGTGAGATGATGCAGCATAGTAAGGCTGAGGGTCTAACCGAGGGGGCAGGGCCCATGGGGGTTCCCTATCTGGGAGGTTTGAGGGTTGTAAGGAGGTTAATGAGGCCAAAGAGAGGAGAGCGATGGATGTAAGAAGCAGCATCCTGTCCTGGCTTAGTGTCAGGCTTGGAAAAATTGGTTTGAGCCCTCTGGTGGTGGCAGCTGATAAGCTGCAAATGAGAAAGTGGGCTGATAAGTTTTTGACTGTCATGTGACAACAGCCTATCCAGCCTATAAAAGGAGGAGCTCACCAAGGGTGGGGGTGGGGGTGGTGGGGAGCCAGTGCTCAGCGCCGGCGGGGTAGAAGCACTCAAGCTCTGAGAGGCATCGGAGGTGCTGGGCTAAACTTAGAAATGAGTCTGCTGTTCTGTTTTGAAAATGGCATTACAGATCGCCTCCATCTGGTTCCCGTACCTGGGTGCTTGGGGGGGTTCCAACGATGTCGAGCAGTGCAGGGGAGGGCTGGGCATCTTCCTTTGCCCTTGCAACCTGGTCCCAAGTTCTGTGGAAGAGAGAGGGGTTTTTAAACATGTAGTAGGAGGAGAAATTTGCAAACCAGAAGGTAAGAGAGCAGCTATAATAGGTGTACAGTAATCTTGGCTGTAACAGACAAGGCTATTGGTACAGGGAATGTTTTGTAAGGGAGATGAGCATTTGCCAGGAATGTGTTGGACCACATGGTTAATGGCTTCTAGGTTCGGGAAATGGCGTGGTCATGCTGAATTACAGCTTATTGTTTAGCAATAATTCCGACTTGCTATGTGCTGGTGCAGCATTTGGATTTGATGTAGACTGAAATTAGGGGCTTCCGAGAGCAGCAGTTTGAATCCAGATTCGCACTAGGAGTTCTGAGCTGTTTTATGCTAGTGCAGCGTTTGGTTTTGTACAGGCTGATTTACGGGGCTTATGAGTGCTGCTGTGTTTAATCAGTGTCAGCTCAAAACTCAGAGCAGCCTCCTACACTCCACATGCTGGCTGTGCACTGCACCCAAGGCAGCCTAAGCAAATTATGCTGAGAACAATCACATTAATACAGGTATTATGGGGTCCACAGGCAAGATAGGGAATTTAAACAACATTAATGTAAAGGCTGAGAGTCTCCTTAAGATCTGTGTGGGCTACACTCCTGAAATCAAGTGCGTGCCCTTAAGGCTCCTTGAAAAGCTGGGATTGCAGTGTGAAACAATTAATAAAGCTAAACTCCTCCGCGAAAACAGTTCTAAGCAGGGTGCAGCGAGCAAGAACGGAAATGCAATAAATTAATTAACAGCACTCCTACCCCTTAAAGCTCCTGTGAGAATAGGGAATTTCAGTGGGAAACATTTATGAGAATAAAAGCTCCTAGCAAACACAGTTATTAACAGGGTGAAAACAAGCAAGCAGAAACAGGAATGCAAAAACAATCAGCACTCCTATACCGACACCAAAGCACTCAAGCTTTGAAAGGCAGCGGAGGTGCTGGGCTAAACTTAGAAATGAGTCTGCTGTTCTGTTTTGAAAATGGCGCTACAGATCACCTCCATCTGGTTCCCGTACCTGGGTGCTTGGGGGGGGTTCCGATGACGTCAAGCAGTGCAGGGGAGGGCTGGGCTTCTTACTTTGCCCTCGTGACCCAGTCCCAAGTTCTGGGTGCTTGGGAGGGTTCCGACGATGTCGAGCAGTGCAGGGGAGGGCTGAGCATCTTCCTTTGCCCTTGCGACCCAGTCCCAAGTTCTGGGTGCTTGGGGGGGTTCCAACGATGATGAGCAGTGCAGGGGAGGGCTGGGCATCTTCCTTTGCCCTCATGACCTGGTCCCAAGTTCTGGGTGCTTGGGGGGTTCCGACGACATCGAGCAGTGCAGGGGAGGGCTGGGCATCTTCCTTTGCCCTTGCGACCTGGTCCCAAATTCTGGGTGCTTAGGGGTGTTCCAATGATGTCGAGCAGTGCAGGGGAGGGCTGGGCATCTTCCTTTGCCCTAGCAACCCGGTCCCAAGTTCTGGGTGCTTGGGGGGTTCCAATGACATCGAGCAGTTCAGGGAAGGGCTGGGCATCTTCCTTTTCCCTCACGACCCGGTCCCGAGGGCAAACGATCTTCCCTGTATGAAACCATATTGAGATATATCTGTGAGATCCATGTTTTTGAGGTTTGCAACCATTTTCTGCGGCAAAATCCTTTCCATTAATTTACCTAGACAAGAAGTAAGGCTAATAGGCCTATAATGTTTTACATGCTGTTTGTTACCACCTTTATGAATTGGTACCACTATTGCCAATTTCCACTCAGAAATGGCAGTACCTTCACGGAGTGATGCATTAAATAATAGAGTAAGTACCCCTAGTAATTCAGAGGCTAGTTCTTCAATAAATTTAACTGAAATGCCAACAGGACCTGCTGAAGAGTTAGTTTTGGTGGTCTTAATGGCTGTCATAACTTCATTGGGTATAATCAATGGAAGTGGTACATCAGCTAATATATCATCCAGGCATACAGTGTCCTTTGGTTTACACACACTAAGAAAGTAGTGATTAAATTCATTAGCCATATGCAACTCATCAGCTAGTGGCACATTGTCCTTAAGTAATGGGCCAATAGTTGGTTCCTTCCCCTTTAATGATCCAGTATAGTTGTAAAATTGCTTTTTGTTGTCCTTGGTTATTGTAGCAAGATTTAGTTCAAGATTTATTTTTGCACATTTATTTGCTTTTTTTACATTGTTTAGTTTTAACTTTGAACTTTTGTCATTTCTCTACTGTCTGGTTCTTTTCATACTTATTAAATAGTCTTTTTTTGTTTCTAATCAGTCTTTTAATTTTTCCGTTCAACCATAGAGGGACCCTTTTATTATTATTATTATATTTTCTACATTCAGGAATCCAGGTGTTAATACAACAGTCGATTTTATTCTGTACAGCTGTCCATATCTGCTCACAGTCTAGGTTTTTTAATTCAGCCTTCCAATTCCAATTTGACAAATTTTTTTTAATTGCCTCATAATCGACTTTATAGAAATTCCTTGATTTAGTAACACCACGGTTAATGGAAGTGTAGTATTTAATATTCCAAATAATCATGTTTTGGTCACTATCCCTGAGGGGTTCAATAACTTTAGGTAAGTCCCCAATATCCTTGATATTAGTGAGGATAAGATCCAAAATATTGTCTTTTCTGGTAGGTTCTAATTACAACTGTGCGAGGTCATGTTGAAGTATGGCATCATTAAATCTATCGTCTAAATGATTTTTCCCAGTAAGCGTTTGCCAGCAGATGTTAGGTATATTAAAGTCCCCCATTAATATCAAGTCATCATAATCTTCCAGACTCTCTATAGCTTCCATGAAAGTGTCATTACTAGTAGTGTCCAGGTTGGGAGATCGATAACAGAGACCGATTGTTAGGCATCTGTCAGTTTTTACTTTAACCCATATGATTTCAGAATCAATATCTGAGTTAATGCTTTATGCAATTTCAAAACTGACCAGACGCTGGCTTATACATAGTGCAACTCCACCTCCTTTAGTTTTTTGGTGATTCTTGGTGACAGTTGAGTAGCTGGGAATTTCAGTGCCCCATCCAGAGTTGGTGAACTAAGTTTCCGTAACACCACATATATCGATTTTGTCTTTATCTAAGATGTATTTTAGTTCATCCAATTTATTATTTAAACTTCTGGCATTGACCAAAAAATTTTCAGATCTGTACTATGTAATTTAGAAGTGGTATTTTTAAGTGTATCTGGTGGTTTAATATTATGAGCTCTAGGGGTCAGTGATTTTCTTATAAGTAGGGGACAAAAGAAATGCATTCATTGTCCTGTCCGCCCCCCCCCCATTTAGTTTAAAGTAGTGTTTCTGAAGTCATTCATATGTTGTCCCAATAATATGTCTCCTGGTTTGTTAAGATGCAAACCGTCCCTACTTTCTAATTCCCTTTTATTAGCAAACTCTTCCCAATGGGTAAGGCAAACTACATTTTGTTTAAGACACCAGCAACATAACCAATTGTTTAAGGATTTAATATTTTCATTAATATGTTGATTAACCCTTGGGAGAGGCAGGATTTCTGAGAAAGCGATTTGACAGCCCAGGTCCGTCAAAAGGTTATGCATCCCCACAAATTCCTCTTTGGTGTTTTGTATATTTTGTTTTAAAGCATTATTTAACCTGGCATGAATGAGTACTAATGGCTTCTCCCCACTATTTTTTAAGATATTTCTATACATCTTTGTAATATCCTTTATCTTAGCCCCTTTGAAGCAAGATACCATCCTATTTCTCTTGTCCTGTTCACAAACCAACCTGTCCAGGTTTTTAATAATCGAGTCCCCCAAGACATATATTTGTCTGGGCTCTATTTCATTATTTTTGGCTAGGTCCATAAGATTATCAGAATTGACTGAATATTCGTACAACATGGAACTGGGATATTGGCAACTGTGTCCTCAGAATCCATAGGCTGAATAGTAGGAAGCATACAAACAGGGGATGATGGAATTGCTTCATCCAATAATTCTCCTAATGGGTCAAAACTATTTTGAGTGGGAATTTGAAATTGAGCTGCTTTCCTTCCTCTTTTGCATGCCTTATTACTTTAAACATGATACCAAAGATTCTCCCTTTCCAGGTGTTCCTCCTCAACCCTGGCACGCTTTCTATTAGGAGTACTTATATGGTTGTTCAGGCCAGTTAACATTTGTGATGGTCTCTGGGTCCCTGTTATGACATGTTTGAATTGAACTTTCACAAGTTACAAGTGTTAGTACACCACTGGAGGGGTTAGTTTTATTTAATCTTTCAATTGTATCAGCATAGCTCTTTTTTAGTGTGGTGAGTCAATTATTAAACATGCTAATTTCATGTGCCATGTCCTCATTCTGTTTGCATTTGAAACATTTAAAGGTTGTGTTTGTCATAACAACTGGTCCTATGCTATACATCACACAAACATAACACTTATATAAAACCCTGCCATCTTTAGTTATGAGTGTCTTACTCATTGTGCACTGCAATAAGGTCACGGATTATATTACAAAGGAGACTGATTGTCACTAAACGTAGGGGTTACCTGCTGTCAAGCTGACCTGGGTTTATTTGTAAAATGACCAACTTCAATCTGCCAAACATGCAAAACACCACAGACATGCGTTAATGTCTTTTGCATTAATCAACTGTCTTGTGGCTGACACGCGCTCACTGTTACCGCGGGCCGAGCTAATAAGGTCAATAATGACCTGGAAATGCTTTCCCTGGTCACGAGCTGATAAAATCACCAAAAAGTGAGTAAAAGTGCTAAAAAGCACTATTAGAACCAGGAAATTTGTAGTATTAATAAGGAAATGCCCCAGGGAGACCTAAAACAAAAATCCCATCTTGTATGAGCGAGTTGTAGTTCCCGATTTAATATCAGGAACTATTGCTCCTCTTCCTGCTTCCTGTATGTGGCTGCAGGGCTCCAATCACAAGAACACATATTTAAACAAACAAATACAGTAATTTAAAATGTTTCATATGCAGTAGTGGAGTGCTTAGCAGACAGCCCCCTGCACTCTAGGTTGCTCTCAGTGCAAAACGCTCTCCACAGGCTGAGCTAATAAGGTCAGTAATGACCTGGAAATGTTTTCCTGGGTCACAAGCTGTTAAAATAGCCAAAAAGCAAGTAAAACTGCTAAAAAGCACTATTAGAGCCAGGAAACTTGTAGTATTAATAAAGAAATGCCCCAGGAAGACCTAAAACAAAAATCCCATCTGGTAGGAGCAAGTTGTAGTTCCCGATTTAATATTGAGAACTACTGCTCCTCTTTCTGCTTCCTGTATGTGGCTGTAGGGCTCCAATCACAAGAACACACATTTAAATACATGTTAGCCAGGGTGTTAGCCACCAGAGTTAGTAGAGTAATCCCCACCTTAGTACATCCAGACCAGGTAGGATTTATAGCCAGCAGGGCCCAATGTAATAACCTATGTAAATGAATGGATGTCATCAGGCTCACTCAGCACTCCCATACACCAGCAGCAGCACTCTTACTCAATGCGAAGCATGCCTCAGACTCTCTACAGATGGCATATTGAGAGGACACTCTCACTAAATTCCGATTTGGTCCCACATTGTTTTAGTGAATCTGAACTCCCAAACCATGCTCCAGTGGCATCAGTGTTGACAAGCAACCATACCTTAGCTATTTTCCCTCTTGAAAGAGGGACCAGGAAAGGATTCTTTCTCTCCCCACCTTATTTCTTTTGGCTCTTGGTACTCTGCTGCAATATATTCATTAACACCAATAGACTGTAGGTGACAAATGTCATGCCACCAAATATTAAGTCCAAGAATATGCTAGTGACTCTTCCCTAGGCCACACCACCCCAATGGCCCTTCTCACTGATTTTCTATGATTGTCTGACTTATAAATGAATTGGAAAAAGTCAGGAATATTACCCCTTTCACAAGTATGCACCTGTGAAACACTTACTGATACAAATTTAAAATTGCCCCCAGGAGGCCTTACCCACATTGGAACACAAATTTCTCCCATCCTCAATAATGTGGCACAATGGAAATTGACCCTTCCCCTCAGCAAAATAGAATTATTGTTCACAAAGTGAAAGCCCTTGAATCTATTTTAATTGAGTAAGATACTATGGAGTGCTCCACAGGTGTTTTATAGTATGGCTAACCTGCCAGTACAGATGCCTGTTAGTTTTTATTTTTTTATTAGGCTAATTCAAACCTTTCTTTGTAAGGGAAAAATCTCCTGATTTAGCATTACCAAGCTAAGGACACACAGGTCTGCTACACAGTGTGTCCCTCCCTGGTCCAAGGGTTAAGCTCTTGCATTGTCACTGTACCAGTCCAGGTGGTCATGATTACCTAGTAACCCGACCAGAGAACCAATATGATACACCATAGAAAGGTATTAAGCAGAGCAGTATCTGCTTAGGAATCTCCTACACTTAAACCCTATGGAGGCAGTACAGCCTAGAGGTTAGAGTAGAAAGCTGTGAAAGAGATTTGTGTGACACTTGGACAGCTGGTTCTGATCACTATATCAATTTTTGTAGTATAAAAATGGGTTATGGACTGTCTCTCATGAGAAATGCTGAAACAGCATGTGAGATCACACACACATACACACACACAGAGGTTTTAGATATAAGGTGTTGCCTGGAAGGCTAGAAGCTAATTACAGGCTACAAGATACCTAACTGCCAAGATAGATCATAAACTTTTATAATGCTTAGAGGAAGAAGAGCAGGTTGTGA
This sequence comes from Neoceratodus forsteri, assembly GCA_016271365.2. Taxonomy (NCBI): domain Eukaryota; kingdom Metazoa; phylum Chordata; order Ceratodontiformes; family Ceratodontidae; genus Neoceratodus; species Neoceratodus forsteri. The sequence goes on along the minus strand of CM028129.1, from coordinate 1,392,381,398 downwards.
TGTTTTAGTGCGAAGTCATAACAGATGCTTTGATGTCCTGGAAAGGAGGAAGCTGATCATAAGATCAAATAAAATAATTTGAAGAAAATGAGTTGGCTGAAGATTACAGAATTTAATACTTTGAAAAGACATCCTGTTTTTGTATAGATATATTATTTATTTATTCTGACAGAGGAGCTAGGTGACCGCACACAAAGGGGTTGGCCAAGACAGTTTTTTTTTAAACAATATTCTGTTTTCCTTCAGAGACGCTTTTACCTACACTCTGACAAAGAAACATCTTTGAGCACTTTAAGCAGGCATTTAGACAGACAAAAGCAAAGTACTGTAGTAGGAATTGCACTGTTAAAATCTTGTTCTTTTAAAAGATTTGTATGTTCTTGTGATATATGGTTCTGTATTTTATGTTTTACATATTTTATCTATTTTTAGTAAAACTCTATTTTTAGAGCCTACTTGGTCTGTCTTTGATTCCTTTTCTTTTACAAGGGGCATATATATGATTAAAGCAGACACTGTACATAAGCTTGAATGGTGATACCAAACTGGAAAAGGTAAGCATTTTAATCTGAGGTCTTTATTAAAGTTTTTAAGGGTTCATTTCTGTACACCTGGTTAGGTGCCTGTAGGCAAAGACATCTGGCCCACCAAAGACAGATTTATCTGAGCCTGTGCATTGGGTACACTAGCAAGAGGTTCACAGTTTGAATCCCTCCAGAACTGAGACCAAAGGTTGATCCAAACCCACAAAACAGACAGGAGGGTTACCCTGTTTCTGTTAACTGTTCCTAAGTCTGCGCTCGGAGGTTGGCACTTTGGGAGTAGAGGGCTGACCTGCTAAGTGGGTTTGTGACAGATTGGTTTGCAGTGGTGGCATAATTTTGGTATTACAAGCTTTTATTGTTCAGCGTTTCAGCTTGAGACCATCAGCTCACTTGCAAAGAAAGAAAAAGGCAGTAATTCTTTTTTTAAAAAGGAAACATAACTATATCACTTGGCAGACAGTCAAGGTCCTACCAGTTTTATTTTTTTTCTAAAGTGCAAGTCAGAGTAGCAGTAGTGAGGGAAGATGGCTTCCAACTACATCAGGCACACTGTAGACTACTTAAGGCAGTTGTGCGGGAACAGAGGAGTCCTGTTTGAGGTGAAAGCCAGCAAGCAGAACCTCATAGATGCCCTGATGGTAGCAGATACCCAGAACAACGAGTCACGGACCATGACTGAAAAGGACCAAACCTCGAGTGTGGCAGGGCTAGCAGCCAGTGCAGTGTCCAGATTCGATGAGGAGGGCAACCAGGCCACTGTCAGTGAAGGGCCACAGCAGCAGGGGAAGGTCACCAGTATCCTGGATCCAGAGGTACTCAGGCTGCAAATTGAGTTGCGCAGAATGGAGCTGGAGTTCCAGGAGAAGACAGAATGAAAGAAATGAGAGGCAGACCATGAAGCAGAGTGAAAATGTCATGAGGCAGAGCGAGAACAGAGAGACACAGACCATGAGGAGTGTGAGCGCCAGCGAGATGTAGAGGAGAAGAGAGAATGATAATGCCAAGACACAGACCATGAGGAGCAGGAGTGCCAGAGGCAACATGAACTGGAGAAGCTACGACTCCCACCAGTGGTACCAGAGCAGGTAAGTGGCTAGGATTTAACTGGGACTACAGGACTGGGTTACAAATTGAATTCTAAATTAATGGCCAAATTTAAAGAGGGGGAGGATATGGATGCCTTTTTAAATTCTTTTGAAAAGGTTTGTATTCAGGCTAAAATTCCTAGAGAGTCCTGGAGCTTCCAGCTATCCCTGCTACTTACCAGGAAAGCTCAGGATGCATTGGGTCAAATAGACAATGAGGACAGTGATGATTACAGCAAACTTAAAGTTACACTGTTAAAAACATTTGAATTAACTGCTGAATCATACAGAGCTAAATTCTGTAAGCTCAGGAGAAGCCCTGATATGAGCTACGAGGAGCTAGCCATGAAACAACGTCAGTTTTTAAAATGTTGGTGGGAAGGAATTAAGGCAAACTCTGTTGATAAAACTGAAAATGTGATTTTGTTAGAACAGTTTTATTGGGTGTGTCCAGCAGAGCTGAAAACCTGTCTGGAGGACCGAGATCCCAAAACAGTGCAAGAGGCTGCTGAACTCTTGGACCACTATGCCAAAAGCAGACCTGCTCTGAGAGTACATGGGGCTGGCATGGAAGTGCAGAAGGGGAAAAGTGTGCCTTCAGAGCAGCTAAAACACTCACTGCCTCCACCGAAACCACTTAGCCCCAGATTTCAGATAAAAGATTTCTCTGAGAGAAGAAATTAATGTTGCTTGTGTAAAGAAACTGTGCATATTGCCAGACAGTGTCCCAAAAAGGCGAGCAATAATACACAACTGAGTGCTAGAAAAGAAGTGTGTTGTTTGTGTGTCCCTGGAAGCATGCCATTGAACATGAGGGAACACATGCACCCAGTCATGGTGAATGGTGTACAGATGCATGGGTTAAGAGACACAGGGGCATCCCTGACCTTGGTAAAGGGAGATGTGGTACAGCCAGGTCAGCACATACCCAATAAATACATCACTGTACAGGACTTTGTGGGTGGGGAGAAAGCATTGCCCCTCACTAGTGTTCTCTTAGACTGGGGTGAAACGGTGGAACTGTGCAACAGGTGGCTGTAGCCAAAACATTAGCAGTGGATGTGATCCTGGGTAACAATCTCCAACAGGGGATGGTATGTGCAGTTACCTGTAACCAAGTGGCAAGGGAAAATTGTAAGTCCCTGAACCCCACAGAAGCCGTTATGGAAACCGCTGAGAGGCAGGTTCCCCAGCCTGTGTCTCCAGATGGGGAGACTGATGAGATTGGGGTAGAAATTTCCCCAGTAGCAAGTAACCACACAGCTACAAGGGTTACTCTGAAGAAAGAGGGGTGACCCATTTTCATAGGGTTGGGACTGACAGTGATCCTGAGTGCCCTGATGCTAGAACTAGGGACCCTAGTTTAGTGACTCAAGGGAACCTGTCCCATGCCTTGGGAATGTGTGAGGGGTTTGCAGCTGCTCAGAGAAGTGACCCTAGTTTAGAGAAGCTGAGAACTCGGGCAGACTCAGACGGCACACTGGGAGGTGATGGCAGGCATAAGGTTTATTGGGAAAATTGACTTATGTATACTTAGGCTGTACAGACAGAGGGAGGGGTGCTATCAGCTTGTCGTTTCCAAGGGGTATCATGAGCAGTTGCTCAAAATTGCACAAGATATTCCCTTTTCTGGTCATTTGGGAATCATGCATACTACGCAGCGGTTGACCCAGAATTTCTATTGGCCTATCTTCAACCAGCAGGTGTAGGAGTATTGCAGGTCTTGTCACCGGTGCCAAGAAATAGGGAAGGCAGGCAAGAAAATCCAAGCCGCCCTGATTCCATTGCCCATAGTAAAGGAGCCATTCCAGAGGGTGGGAATGGATATTGTGGGACCTTTAAACACCCCCAGCTCCTCAGGGAAGAGATTCATACTGACTGTAGTGGATTATGCCACCCAGTACCCAGAAGCAGTCACCCTATCCTCATTGAGGACAGACAAAGTGGCAGATGCCTTACTTGGGATTTTCTCCTGTGTTGGGTTTCTGCAGGAGGTACTCACCGATTGAGAGGGTTCCTTCATGTCGGATATGATGAAATGTTTATGGGAGAAATGTGGGGTGGTGCAGAGATGCACGACACCGTATCACCTACAAGCCAATGGACTTGTGGAATGATTCAATGGTACCCTAAAGTCAATGCTCCAGGTATTTGCCAAACAGAATGGGAGGGACTGGGAGAAATACCTTTCCCACCTGCTGTTTGCATACAGGGAGGTGCCCCAAGAGTTGACAGGATTTTCCCCCTTAGAACTCTTATATTGATGCCGGGTATGTGGGCCCCTAGACTTGATTCTGGAGGACTGGGAAGGCAAGCACACCACCCAGGGAACTCCCATTGTGGATTATGTCCTTAGGTTTAGGGAAAGGCTGAAGGAGCTTATGGGGACAGCTCAGAGCAATCTGGCAGCTGCCCAAAAGAAACAAAAAGTGTGGTACAACTGCAGAGCTAGAGCTCGCTCATACATGGTGGGTGAGGAAGTCATGGTCCTTATTCCGGTCCGGAAAGACAAGCAGCAGGCTGAGTGGGCAGGACTGTACAAAGTGGTTAGGAAGGTAAATGACATGAACTACATTGTGGAGTTACCTGACCAAAGACAGACAGAAAGGATGCACCATGTCAACATGATGAAGCCATATGCAAATAGGGCTGACATGGTGTTTGCAGTGTGTAGTCCTGGGGAGGGGATGGATGAAGGAGACCCCCTTCTGAACTTGCTGGAGGAAAGTAAGCAGGAGTCCTCTGTGGAGGCAGTGAAATTGTCTCCCCAGCTGGCCCCAGACCAGATCCAGACAGTAAGGAAGGTTTTAGCAGACTTTTCCCTATTGTTTAGCACCAAGCCTGGACTAACCCCCTTAGCGCCACACAATATGGAGACAGGAACACAGACGCCCATACGGCGGACAGCATATCGGGTTTCAGAGGCTGTCCAAAAGGACATTAGGAGGGAAGTGGAGGAGTTGCTGGATTTAGGGGTAATCCAGAGATCCCATAGCCCCTGGGCTTCACCCGTAGTCCTTGTGCCTAAGCCAGATGGCTCTACTCATTTCTGTATGGACTATCATGGACTGAATGCAGCCACGAGGTCAGACACCTACCCGATGCCCTGGATGGATGAACTCCTGGACAAGTTGGGGGGCGACCTATCTTAAGACTATTGACCTGACCAAGGGATGTTGGCAGGTAGAGCTGACTGACAGAGCTAGGGAAAGGTCAGCCTTCATCACTCCGATAGGCTTATTTTAGTTCAAAGTAATGCCTTCCGGAATGAAGAATGCCCCGGCCACTTTTCATCCCATGCAGGGGACAGAGACCCCAAATTCAGTCTAGGTGGGGAGTAATTGTGACACTTGGACAGCTGGTCTGATCACTGTATCAATTTTTGTAATATAAAAATGGGTTATGGACTGTCTCTCATGAGAAATGCTGAAACAGCACATGAGATCACACACACACACACACACACACACACACACACACACTCACACACAGAGGTTTTAGATACAAGGTGTTACCTGGAAAGCCAGAAGCTAATTACATGCTAGAAAATACCTAACTGCCAAGATAGATCATAAACTTTTATAACACTTACAGGAAGAAGAGCAGGTTGTGATGTTTTAGTGTGAAGTCATAAAAGATGCTTTGATGTCCTGGAAAGGGGGAAGCTGATCACAAGATCAAAGAAAATAATTTGAAGAAAATGAGTTGTGTTGAGGATTACAGAATTTAATACTTTGAAAAGACATTCTGTTTTCATATAGATATATTTTTTTTATATTCTGACAGAGGAGAAGCTAGGTGACCTCACACAAAAGGGTTGGCCAAGACATTTTTTTAAACAATATTATGTTTTCCTTCAGAGACACTTTTACCTACACTCTGACAAAGAAACATCTTTGAGCACTTTAAGCAGGTATTTAGAGAGAGAGACACAATCTAAGTACTGTAGTAGGAATTGCACTGTTAAAACCTTGTTCTTTTTAAAAGATTTGTATGGTCTTGTGATTTATGGTTCTGTATTTTATGTTTTACATATTTTTTGATCTATTTTTAGTAAAACTCTATTTTTAGAGCCTACTTGGTCTGTCTTTGAATTCTTTTCTTTTAGAAGGGGAGTATATATGGTTAAAGCAGACACTGTACATTAGCTTGAATGGTGATACCAAACTGGAAAAGGTAAGCATTTTAATCTGAGGTTTTTATTAAAGTTTGTAAGGGTTCATTTCAGTACACCTGGTTAGGTGCCCATAGGCAAAGATATCTGGCCCCCGAAGACAGATTTATCTGAGTCTGTGCATTGGGTACGCTAGCAAGAGGTTCACAGTTTTGAATCCCTCCAGAAATGAGACCAAGGTTGATCTGAACCCACAAAACAGACAGGAGGGTTACCCTGTTTCTGTTAACTGTTCACAAGACTGCGCTTGGAGATTGGCACTTTGGGAGTAGAGGGCTTACCTGCTGAGTGGTTTTGTGACAATCTGTACATCCATCAGACCTGGGGTTTATTCTCACAACCTCCGCTTGCATACTCTGTGACCCTGAGCAATTCACATGACCTCCCCAGTGCTCCCCTGCCACCCCTGAAGAGACATTGTGCCTAGTGGGCCTTATCCAGTTACCAAGAAATTTAAAAAATATCATTTTACAGAACACCCACCATCTCAGCAATAATTAAAATGTGGGAGCTTGCTAGAAAAACAACCAAATGGGGCTCACTACCAAAACAGTTTGTCCCCCTGTGGAGCAATGCCCAAGTGCAGATTAATCATTGGTGTGTGCCACAGGGCATGTGGTATAGGCTGGATGTGCATACCACAGGAGACTTAATAGATACTGGCAGTAAAGTGCTTATGTCTTTTTGCCAGCACCAAACCCATTATAACATACCAAGGCACCAGCACTGGAAATTTCTGCAATTCAGGGTGACAGTAAAAATGATGCTTTGGGCAGACTATAAACTGCATTAAACCCCAAACTGGGGCTTTATACTCTTTGCTCTTAATGTTTCAAGGGCATAAGCATCCCTCACATAATGTACAAAACACTGAGAAACAATCATTATATAATCCACCTTATATTTAAGAACAAGTGGAAGCAATATCTTAACTTCCAAACTGAGCATGATGTCTGGCTTCACTGTTGGCAAACCATGCAGAAGTAATGTAGGGAGGCTCAAGAAAAGTATAGTCAATTTAAGATTTCTCATTTGTGGCATCACACACCTAAAGCTCAAAAACATACAGTGGTAATATATATAGTTATAAAAAAAAGTTCCCAGTAACAAGTTATACCTTGGTAGGTGCGGTACACAAGGCGATACCAAGGAATACCTCATTAAGGGTCTTTAATGTGGTACTGCGGTAATGCGGTAAGCATTGGATGAGAAATTAATCAATTGTATCCCCATTATCATCTGCAAAATGCACCAGGTGGTGCTGTTTGATGTTACATGTTTTATTATTGCTCCCAGAACAAACCTGGCAATGATTAAACTATGTGTGCCTCACTGGTTGAAAATGTTACTGTGTAGTTGTTGGGCAAAGATAACAAATTAATGAGTTATATATGAGTGAAATTGTTATGACTGGTAAATGAACGGGTTCACACATAATCAGGAGACACATTTGGGACAGAGATATGAATTTAGTGGAAAAAGTGTTTTTTTTTTTTTGTACAGTATCTTCCTTTCAGCTGGTCACTCCTCTCTGTTGCTTTGCTGTAAATGTAAACATCACTGTAAAGTTAAAGAAAGAAAGACAAACAAATACATGAATTGATGTTTAAAAAAGGAAGAAACTGATAAATAAATTAACTCAAATAAGACCTTAATTCTATAAAATATTTAGCATAAAAATATACAGGAATAGGCATACTGGACATAACATTACAATCCCCTGATACCTCTACCTTTCACTCACACATTAAACAATGCAGGCATCAGCACTTACAGTATGAAGTGGAATGAGTCTGCATGCACAAAGAGAATCAGCTGGAGCATGATATCTCAGACTCCCAAATGCTGCGTGGTAATTGTTCCTTTTTTTATTTGTGCATCAGCGTGTTTCTTGTCAGACAATTTAAATCAATCTATCAGAGATCAACATTGCTAGCACCCCTATAAGCAGCATGTCTCTTTGATGTCAATATACTGTAGTTACACAGTCTGTACTGTTACATAGGGTGGTGGTTGGGAAGATAGTGGGAGACTGATCTGGTTTATGTTTTTGAGATTTCCTTTCCTTTTTGTTATTATTACTTTTTTTATCACTAAACCAGAGAGATAGTGAGATTGGAGTAATAACACATTTTCTTAACCCATGGATACAAAAAGCAGACAAACATTAACAGTACAAGTGAGAGGTTGAGCCAAAGAGCAAGTTGAGAAGAAATACGTTACTGCTATCCAGTATCTGACTTCTCTGAGCTGCTGCTGGATATCATATTACTTTTAAGATTGAAGACTGCTACATTTGTGTAGTGTACTATGAACATTAGATATTACATTCCTTTTTTCCATATATATATATATATATATATATATAAACATTTTTAACCAACTATTGTGGCTCTTTCCTACTGTAGTAAATCAATTGTCTGTATATTTTAAAAGTGAGTCCCCCAATACAATATCACTATACCCCCTTCCTTTACATCTCCAGGTTGTATATTTCTATTTTGAACCTTCTCAGTTTGAGCAAAACTAAGATTAATGGTTTTAGGCAACCTTCCAGTCAAAAGTTATACACCAACCAGGCAACCCGGCAACACCAGGATGGTTCAGTGACTTGCTCTGAGTCACACTGTATTATAAATAATTGGAGACTGTAGTAATCAGACCCAGGACTGCTGGATGTACCAAGCTCATTCACAGCTCCTTACTGTAGGCTATAGTGCCAGGTTTTCAGCCAAAATATTTTTAAAAAGTTGCCCTCAGCAAAAGTATTGTGAAAGATGACTTGCAGTAAAACATTGTATCATTAAGCCCAATGGCCAGTTTAACATTTTGAACTATGGGTTTGTATTACATAGACGGACATAATTTTTTTAGTTTCTTTGATTTGTTTTCCTACATATGGCACCACTCCTCACAAGAGCTGGAACAATGCAGCATATCACTTTACTGTCATTTCTAGGTAATTGCAGTACTTTGCCCACATGGTGTCAAGTAAGCAAGAAATGTGCTTTAATCCTGAGGGTATCTGTTTTTGCCAGCCTTACATTTTTATCACACTGGCTCTTGTTTTCAGTTCAACAACAAAACATTCCACTGCATCAAAACACTGCATAAAACACTCCACTGCATTAAAATACTACATAAAACACTCCACTGCATTGAAACACTGCATAAAATACTCTACTGCATCGAAACACTCCACTGCATCAAAACATTGCATAAAACACCCCACTGCATTGAAACACTACATAAAACACTCCACTGCATCGAAACACTGCATACAATACTCCACTGCATCAAATTATGATATGGTAAAAAGTACTAACGCATCAGTGCTTTTTGTCATTAATTACAAGAAAGGCAGCCTTTCTATAAGGAATGTTTATGGACATCGCAAAAGAGAAACTGTATTTATAGTTCAAATTGTTTGGTAGTAAAGGACAGAAGTCGTTGAAAGTTCCCATGTGTGACATGTCGGTGTTTCAAATTGCCTATTAAGAGCCATGCAACTATTTCAGCAGTGTTTTTAAATGTTTCACTGTAATAAGTTGGCACATTGGAATGGCCACTTAGAGAATTATATCTGCAGATCCTATATACAGTACTAGACATACTGTATTAAAGCTGATACCTTAAGAAAAGATGTACCTGTCACAATCAAGGCTGAATTATAGGGCAATAAGAGAGTGTTAGAGACAACATTCCTCATATGCACTTAATTTGCCTTCCATAATGCATGCATAACTCCATTTCTCTGAATACCTTATAAAAGTTAAACAACTTAGAATTGATAGGGAACCAATTATGTCTTCTTAAACCATGTGTAACCACTTAATAAACACACTGAGACAGGGGACTCCGCATTTATAAAAAACAGAATACTGCAATATGAGATAGGTGTTGCTGATTAAAAACAGAATACAGTAATATAAGATAGCTGTGAAATGAGACTATGCAGGAAAAGGTGGAGATTTCAATTCATTTCACTGGCTGACTCAGGCAATCCACCCTTCCCCCAACTAGATGATTGCCTTTGTTTAAACAGTGGGAGTGAAGGACATGGGGGAAACAAGAATTCAACCCCTCCCCAACTAACTTCACTTTCACACATTGCCTTTTGCCCTTAATGGGACACCAATTTAAGTTTAAATATCAATGATTGCCAATATTGAAGGGCAAGGTGCAGTTTTAATAATTTTACAATTTATAAATACTAGCCATACAAAACAGACAGAATTTCAGATATTTAGAATTGATAACTGACTTTTACCAATACCCCAAGGCTCCATTTTAGGACCATTGTTGTTCTCAACTTACATCAACTCCCTAGGAAACAACATTCAAAATTCTAAACTCCACTTTTTCACAGATAATACTGTATTATACACATCAAAACTCTCCTTGGCATATGTGGGCACTGAGCTGTAGTCCAATTTTAACCAACTGCAACATAATCTTCTAAACTCCAAACTGTTAAATGCCAAGAAAGCCAAGGCAATGTACTTTCTTCCTCCTCATCCTTCAACATCTCTGTGTAAACAGGCTGCACTGGCACCTATCACAACCCTTTTAGGAGACTCACTTGAGGCTGTGGAAAAATTTAAATATTTAGGAATTTGGTTAGACAGCAAACTATATTTTGCTGCCCACATTGAATTCCTAAAAATAAGACTGGGTTTATTCTACAGGAACAAATCCCTATTCCCCACAGATATCAGGAAAAGGTTAGTACAAACTACCTTCCTTTCCCTTCTTGACTACGCAGACATTATTTACAATAGTTGCATAGCATCCAACTTACACAAGTTGGACATTCTCTATCGCTGTGCTTTACACTTCATAACTAATGTGATTTATAGAACACGTCACTGTGCTCTCTACTCGGCAGTGGGCTGGACTTCCCTTGCCACAAGAAGGATGCTCCACACTAGCACCTGGGCTCTGAAAATTCTGCCGAACAAACTCCCACTGTACTTCACATCCTTTTTCACCAGTCACACAGTGGCTATTCCCTTGGGAAAAACATCTTCATCTTGCTATATGTGCCCAAATTCTGTACACTTTTTGGCAGAGCTTCAATCAGTAACACCATCCAAGCCACATGGAATAAAATACAATTGTCACTCAAGCTCACCGAATTAGTCTCTGTAAACTTTTTAAAATCACTGACCAACAAGGCACTTAAGGAAACTTGCCACTACCATAATGGCTAGTACATCCCCTCTTTGGCAAAGCTAATAAAGTAAGCAATTTTCCCCTTCACTATCTTTTATCCCTTCCCTGGCCTCTAGTATCTTATAGAATCCTGACATGTATAGTCATAGCTGTATTCCTGCTCTCAATGTTTAAATGTTGCCTGCCTCCTATTGTTTGAACTGTGCTATGCCAATTTTTTTGTACTGTATAATGATGTACCACATTGTCCTACCAGGACCTCCTTGTAAATGAGCATGCTCAAAGGAGTTTTTCCTGCAAATAAACTTGAACTTGAACAATAAATATAAGATCACTGAGATTCTGGTTTGCAGTGGAATTTAAAAGAAGACGTTTTTGTCACAAGCTGTTGTAATCACCTTCTAAGACTCTAATCGGAAACTTGCCTTCTTTTTGCATAAGCTCCCAAAGAACCAGTTGTCAAACCATTGGAAAAAATTAACATTAACAGAACCTTTCTTTTAAAGCTGTACACTTGTGGTACTCTTTACCTGTTTTTCTAATTAGTTTTGAAAAGAAAGGCACCTGCATTTAAATACCTTACTTTATCAGTAAATATGTTGACTGTATGACACCTGTCTTTTTTCTGTATCCAGGTCATGCCTGAAACTAGGAATTCTATGCATAAGTGTTTACCCAGTCAACAAAAATTGATTTTATTTATTTATGTACTGTACATACAGCAGGTAACACACAGAGACAATTGAGAAAAGTATCTCCAAACATAAGTCAGATGTTCGAACAGGGAATGAAAACTCCTTTTTTGCAAGGCACTTTAAAGCAGCAGGTGCATCCAGTAACATAACTGCAGTTCTTTGGCACTGAAAGAGTGAGCCAGCCAAGGAGAGGGGTAACTGGGACAGAATGCTTTTACAGACAGAAACTTGCTAGGTAGAGTGTTTTGGCACCTTCGATTAAAACATAGGACTCAATGAAAGTATTGACTGAGGTCTGATTTTGTGATTTGTACATGTCAAAATGAGAGAAGAGAAGGATAACTCTGAAACTTCTTTTCCCATAACCCCACCACCACCACCACCACTACCACCAGATTATGGACCACTCAATCGACTTTGATTAATATGAAGTTGAAATTTGGCTAGTAATAATGAAATGCTATATACAGTATTAAATCCATTTGTGCAGTAAGTGTAAAGTATGATTTAGGTATGATTTTATGTTTTACTTCATTTGGATATTGATAATGAGGTTCTGTTAAGAAGAAAATACTAATGGTTCTGAGGGACGAATCCCTCCAAGAAAAATCAATAAGTCAACCTGTCCTCTTTATTATAACTAAGAAGAAAATATATTTAGAAATTATGTTATAGCTGGCCCCTCGGCACAACAGTAGTGTTACCACCAGCAGCCTGGGTTCAGAAGCTAGCCTGGGTTATTGAGAGATTATTATTATGAAGTAAGTGATTATTGTGGCAGTTTGCATTGTGCGTATACAATATACACATCTGTATGATAATTTCCACCTGGTTCTCCATTCGCTTGCAAACAGCCCAGCATTTGGTTATACAGGTATCAGTGGATACTCCACCCAGTTCTTTATTTGCTTTTTTATGTCACCTGTCCTCTATAAATAAATAAATAAAAATTTAAAAATTAAAAATAAACTTAACTTGGACTTGTCAGAACTTCCTCTTCGGGGGGGAGTTGAAGCTTTCATTTAACCTAATGTTCCATAAATTGGTTATGCAGTGTGGATTAGCTGCACATGTAACCACACCACATTCCAAATAAATAAAAATGTCCCTGTTTATCTGGTAGTGAGGTGTACATGAAACAGACAGACAGACAGACAGACAGACAGATGGGGAGAGAGCCATATCAAAAGGCTAACCAGTAAGGCAGCTGGCTATATACACACACATTGGTTACCATTGTTTTAAAAACATCCTTAGAAGAAATAACTGTGACCCAGTGTGGATAAAAAGTACAGCTTTGTTTATACTGACATTGAAGTGTTCAGTGTGTTACAGTATTACCAAATGTGACCATACCAGAAAGACATAGTAAATGTGTATGGGTTATGCTGAGAAATGGACCAACTGGAGAAACATAGAATTTGATTGCAGGTAATAAGGGCTACTGGGCCCACCCAGTCTGCCCATTTTTTACCTTCATATTTTGTGCCTGATATGCAGGGCCATCTCTCCCCCTGCCTTTCTTACCCCTATGATTCTCTTGTGCCTCTCCCAGGCATTTTTGAACTGTACCACTGTTTTCACCCACAATACTTTTGCTGGAAGACTGCTCCAGGCATCCACCACCCTTTCTGTGATGAAGTACTTCCTCACAGCCCTCCTGAATTTACTCTCCAGCTCTGTCTCTCTTGAATTTCAAAGTGGTTTAAATTTCTTACACATGTTTTTTTTTCACATCTTCTACTGCATAAATCCTCGACTCTGCATCAGTCTGTTCACATTCTGAATAGCTTTTTCTTTTATCTCAGTGACAGTCTCTCTCAGAATATCTTTAGCCAGCAGGTGGGGATTACTTATCAGATTCACTACTCTATGAACTCTCATTTTCAAAATCTGATCCTCTACCTCCTTTAACCTGAGTCTCAATTATCCTAATACGTATTTAATAAGGAACATTATTTTGCTCTTTCACACTGCCTTGGAATGGGCACTTTTCTACTACCATAGTTACTGGCAGCAGTTATGGTTATGTGGTATGGGAAGTGGTCTAGGTGAGACATGGACAGCCATGAGCAGTGTTTGCAGCCTGCACCAATCAGCTTGATAAACATGCAACCACTTGTATTTCTTTTACAATAATAAATAATAATAATAAAATGTATTTAAGCGCTGTACAATCTGCAAACTCTAAAATAGATAAATACAAATAAATAAAACAATGACACTATTAAATATTAAATATCCAGTACTAAAAATACTAACAATCATGGAATACTAAAAATCAGGGAAAGCACATGCAAATAGATATTTTTTTTAAAGCAATTTTAAAGCTCACCACTGTCTGGCATCCTCTTACCCAATGAGGTAGAGAATTCCACAGGGTGGGGGCAGCAAAAGCCCAAGCTCCAGAAGACTTCAAATGCACCCTGGGACTCTCCAGCAATCCCTCGTCGGCTGAGAAGAGTGGTCTGAGGGGGCAGTAGACACTCAGAAGCACTTGTAGGTAATTCAGATCCAAGCCATAGAGAGCTCTAAAAGTCAGCAAGCCAACTTTAAAGGTGATCTGCCACTGAACAGGCAACCAGTGCAGAATGTGCAGCACAGATGAAATATGACTGGATCGAGTAGACCCAGACAACAGCCTGGCTGCAGCATTATGCACTAATACCCAGGCAGTGGATATCAACCAGGAAGCCATAGGTATAGGAGTTACAGTAGTCAAGACACGAGGTCGCGAAAGCGTGGACCAAAGTTGAAAGGTCGCCGGAAGGAACAAGGTGCTTAATCCAGGCGATGTTCCTCAGATGGTAAAAAGAGGACTTGACTACAGCTGACACCTGTGAACAAAGCACCAGACCACTGTCAAATATCACTCCCAGATTCTGCACCTGTTCGGAGGTCAGGAGCTGAGAGCTCCTGAGCCAAAGCCTGGAGGGCTGCCCAGCAACCGACCCCTCAACCTGGTGACCCGGTTCCACGACCAACACCTCTGCCTTGTCAGGATTCAATCTAAGCCAACTAGAATTCTTCCAGTCTGAGATTTCAGTGAGACAGTTGGAAAAGACCAAGAGTGCACTATCTTGGTCGGGCACAAAAGACAGGTACTGCTGAGTATCATCTGCATAGCGGTGAAAACTCAGCATGTACCATCTTACAATGTCTAATAATGGGAGCATATACACCGCGAATAACATGGAGGACAACACTGAACCCTGCGGGACCCAACATGGCAGGGAGTAGGAGTCAGAGTAGAAAATCCCTGATACTACCTTCTGCAACCTACCAGTGAGGAAACAGTGAAACCATCTGAGAAGCGTACCAGACAGACCACAGAGAAACTGCAGGTGATCAAGAAATACTCCATGGTCCATGGTGTCAAAAGCTGAAAAGAGATCCAGAAGAACCAAGATGGAACGGCACTTCTGGTCTCTAGCCATCATTCCTTTTTATCATCACTCAGGAGACAGCATGCTATGCCCTTCAAACTTACTGGTTTAGGAAACAAAGTCAGTTGGGGAAGGGGTGACTTATCCCTTCACACCAGTTGCTCTGATCTTAAAGGAAAACTACAGCCTCATATCATGTAAATGTTATTTGTTTCTTTGTCAACAGACAATTCTTTTGTAGTAGCTGATGGGGATATATGTGTTTGCTTTAGTTTGTTTTCACTGTTCATACTAGTCCCCTGCAACTATCCTGGGTGTTTCCATTTTACAGTTGTTATTTTCAATGAGAGCTGCATCAGCATATGAGAACATGATGTCAAATCAACCATTTATGCCATGAATCACTATGCAAGATTTTATTTATATAATTTCCTTTATCAGTATACGTTCCTCAGGACCTCCTTATGAATGAGCTTGCTCAACGGAGTTTTCCTGCAATAAACTTGAACTTGAAACTTGAACTTGAACTATGCTGAAAGTACAAATATTCTGGGAAAAGGAAAACTCTGAAAACACACAAATTACAACCAATTTCATGGAGAAAACCTTGTATTACAACTCAGCTAGTTTGCAAAGCTAACTGATGGTGAATGTGGTATTCCACACCTTGATGTGACTATTTTTTTTTTAATCTAATTAAGCAGACAGGCATACTGTAGAGTCTAAAGGGTCATTTCACATCATGTTTTCATATGCTAATGAAGCTCTCAGGGACAGTGTGAGTTCAACAACCATAAAATGGAGACCCCCAGGATAGTTACAGGGACTAGTATGAGCAGTGAAAATAAACTAAGGCAATCACATATATCCCTAGCAGCTACAGGAAAAGAGTTTTCTGTTGACATGGAAACAAACACAATTTGCAAGATATGAGGGTGCTGTTTTCCTCTAATAGCAGTAAATGGGTCTGAGAAAGAGTGATCGCTCATGATGACAACAGGCACTTCTGGTATGTGTGATGCAAGTCAGTTGGGGGAGGCGTTACTTTGTGGTTGGCAATTGAATTAATGTAGCAGATGGCTAAAGGTAAAGGAGCTCAAGCTATCAACATTGTACTGTTTTTCTACTTCTAAAGAGATAGAAATCTTATTTCTCTACTACCTGTCATTTAAACTGACAGAAACCCTATTTCTGCAGTGCTTCAGTAGAACCACTTATTTCTCTCACTCTGAAAACTCTTTTTTCTAGGCCATTTAGAGCCAACTGCCAAACAGAGACCATCAGCACAGCACTATTACAGTTCAGGAAATACTGTCTCTCTCTCCCAGACTTGACTAACTCAACAATACAGAACAGTTGAGAGGAATTACAGGTAGCTTTCTGTATTCCTGTAATAAAATGCCCCCCCTCACCCTACTCCATGGTTTTATACCTCCCGTTCCATTTTAAATTATGCTTTCCTGGATTCCACATCTGCACATGCTTTGACATATTATTTTGGCAGTTCTTGGTTCTGCACCTTTGATACCTGACTTGCAGTTCCCAGATGATCAGGATCCCATTAATTGCACATACTGTATTATCAGATTGCTCTCTATATCACATACAGACATTATCCCTCTCTTTCAAAAAGCTGCACTGTCCTGTCTTGATTTAACTAACATGACATATAGTCTCTATTTTGTCCCCATTCTCCTATTCACCTACCAATTTTTCTAATCCCGCTCCTGCTGCAACAGGTCACCTTTTAATATAATATAACCTTTAAAAGTCTGTCCATTATGGGAACCTGGATTGGATTCATATACCCCCAGCCCGCCCATGGTCACAATCCCCTCACTTAGAACTTGTTAATGGGGGCTACCCCATAACAGAGCAGGAAACAGGTGCTGCTAAACCCTTCCAGTTTACTGGTTAACTTCCCCTGTCAAACAAATCCACTAGCGACAACTTCCCTACAACCCCCTTCCTCACAGAACCACCCAAAATAAAGGCTATCCCATTCTGGACTTAAGACAGCACTGTGGTGGAGCACCTTGCTCTTCTTTGGTCACAAAAGGTATGAATTAAATAATGCTGTGATCCTATGGTGACACCTGACTGGTTAACAGGCAGTCAGTTGGGTTTCACTATAGGAGCACTTCATCATTTCATTTATACCTCTTGTGAATAAGTGTAAAGCCAATCAGGTTTCACTATGGAAGCACAGCATCATTTCATTCATACCTCTTGTGAATGATGAGTGTAAAGCCAATCAGGTTTCACTATGGAAGTACTGCATCACTTCATTCATACCTCTTGTGAATGATGAGTGTAAAGCCAATCAGGTTTCACTATGGAAGCACTGCATCATTTCATTCATACCTCTTGTGAATGATTAGTGTAAAGCCAATCAGGTTTCACTATGGAAGCACTGCATCATTTCATTCATACCTCTTGTGAATGATGAGTGTGCAGCCAATTTTTTGTCATTTCAAATCCCACCACATACACTGCACTCAATGTAAACTACACAGATGTAGTTTTCTTATGTATTATCATCCAACCACCCAATCCATCTCACCATTTGACTTCAAATAAGACAGTGGGTAAAGAAAATCTAGTTTCATCATATCCGTATCCCTTACTGTAAAACTATTCCAGCACTGCCCTTTTGTCAGACATGTTACTGTATAAACTCTATGTAAATTAACAGAACATTGCTAAAGAAATGTATCTGTTTGTAAATATAATACCACATTCCAGAGTAGTTTTTTTTTCCATCAGCACGTTTTCTGTTTGTATTTGTAGTATTATTTTATTATGGCAATATTTAGTATAAGATACATAATTAAACGATAAAACAATAATACAAATGCAAACAGAACACTTGAGTTGTCATGACCCTTCAATCAGACCAGCATGACAAATCCCTTTGCATGCTGCTTATGCTTTTCCAAATTCATGTTCAAGCCTAAGAAGATGTATGGAGACTGCTGTTATTCACAAAAAAAGGCTACTCAAGAATGTGATATTGTACTATATCTACAGATATGTTTATTCAGCAATGTCCATTAATTTACACAGAGTTCGTAACATGTCTGACAAAATGGCAGTGCTGGAATAGTTTTACAGTGCAGAATAGGGATTGGACTGAATTTCATTTTCCATATACCTCCTACCAATGATCACGGCAGGAAACAGGGTGAGATGGATTGGAGCATAAATGTAAGGGACAAAGGAGCATGGCCGTAGCATAATACACAGTAGTGTCACTATTCAATATAAAAATGATTGAGAATTAGGATGAGAATAGGAATCACCCTTTTTGCATTTTTGAAAAGCAAAGCACCCTTTGTGTAGTACATCAGGGCCCTGGGCAAGAAGAGTTGCCCTGGCTAGCCATGAACATGGAAAACCAGCAATGGACCTCACTGTTAAGGGAAGCAGGTTACTATGGAGCTGACATATCGGGAAGAATAACTGCATTCACCTCATTGGTAATGACTGGTCAAGAGAATGAAAAAACTCTTCTAAACAAGCAGCAACCATCTGTCAGCACTATCATAATGACACAGATCATAATATAGAATGCAAATGGATCATCAGATGGGGGCTTATCAGCAAAACTGAAAGTAGAGTAGGAGGAAGAAAATTAAGCAGTCCAGCTAGTCAGTAAGGTAAATAATCTCCTTGCTCTCTTGGCAAAGGGGCTGTACATTAACATGACAAATGAGGTCAAGGGTATAAATTATGCAGCATAGAAATACAGCTCTACCTGAGATCTACTCTGTCCTTGTACTCTAATTTTTGAAGCAAGGTGTTGCTGGTGTTTGGGGTACGGGGTGACACTGAAACTAAAGTTTTTAGCAGCCCCTTTTAGAAAAAAAATGATGCAGACTCCTATTGAAGATAAAACTAAAATGGTCCAGAAAGGTCCCCAACTTGTTTTATAAACTACAGAAAACTTTGCAAGATTCAGCAACTCAAAAAATACAGACTTGACCTCTGTGAACTGCAACCTTGCAAGCAAAAAATTACAATTTGAGGAGAGAGAGAGAGACAGAGAGAGAGACAGAGAGAGAGAGATTTGCCTTTGTGAGTAACTGCAGGGAGAATGGCTCGATACAGTAGAAGGAAAATGGAGAGAGAGCGAGAGAGCTGCTGTACATGGGCTTTAGCAATTATTTATTATTTCAGTGTTCCTTCTATTATGTAACAAAAAGGATGTGGTTCAAGTGTTACTTTCTGTGCCACAAACAAAGCCTGAAACTGCAGCTCATCTGTTAAAAAGCTTAGAAACAACAGCTAACAAAAAACAGTGATGGCAGCAAGGGAGCCATGGCGCTTCAGGTCCTAGCATGACCCTTCCTTAGGAAGCGTGGTTACAGAGAGCACTAATGGGTTTTAAATACCATTATACAAGTACATGTCACATTTCAAATCTCATTAATCATGCTTATTTACTGACATTTTTTTGGAGATGATAAAGTGTCCCAAGTGAATTTAAATAATCAAAAGCATGAAAATATCCACTGCAGCTGGGTACAAAATAACAGCACCTAGGCAGATAAAATGCAACAATATGTGAAGCACAAGGTGGAAAAGTGAAAGGGGGAGGAGGAAACCAAGTAGAATGCCAGATGCTGTGTTAAAATCACTTAACGTCTGACAATTTCAAATGTATGCATAGTGACTGTGCATCTGTGTAAAGTATTTACTTAAAGTCTTAGAAATAGAAATTCATCAGCATCTATGGAAATACAATACAAACATATGAATCTGCCAGTAGAAACAGGCCTCATGGTCTATCAAGTCTGCTCGAATGTACAGCTAGCACCCTTACATTGCAGCTGCCCCCCCCTCACAGTTACCCTTCCCCCACTCTGTCCCATTCCCTTTTAAAACTGCCCACCGTCTTACAGGATACCAGCTCCTCAGGCAGAGTGTTCCATTTAGCCACAACCCTTTCTGTGAAAAAATTCCTCATCATCTCTCTCCTATATCTTCACCCCTCCAATCTGAGACCATGCCATCTTGTGCCCCTTCCCTTCCTCAACTTAAAGACCCCTTCTGTACTTGTTTTTTTTTTTATCCTCTTCAAGTATTTAAAGGTCTCAATCATATCCTCTGATCCCTCCTCTCATCCAGGGTGTACATATTCAACTTATTCAACCTGTCCTCATAGGATTTATCCTCCAATCCCTGGATCATCCTAGTTGCCATGTGCTGTACCCCCTCTAGTAATCTGATATTCCTCTTGAGGAATGGATGCCAATACTACATGAAGTACTCCAAGTGTGGCCTGACTAGTGACCTGTACAGAGGCAGGATCATTTCCCTTCTGGATGGGATTCCTCTTGCAATATACCCCATCATTTTGTTGGCTTTAGCTGCTGCCTTCCTGCACTGAGCTGATTTGTTCATATTCCCCATTATAACCACCCCTAAATCTTTTTTCTCCTCAGTGGTACCTAACTGAACCAAGCCCAACTGGTAGCTCCTCCCTGGGTTTCTTGCTCCAAAGTGCAGAACATTGCACTTCTTTGCACTGAAACCCAACTGCCATGTTTCTGACCACTCCTCCAGTTTAGTCAAGTCATCCTGTAGCCCCTACCACCCTACTATGTCATCCAGTACTGCCCCATCTTAGTATCATCGGCAAACAAACTGATCTTACTCCTGATACCATATAAGATATCTGCTACGAATATCCCAAACAGCACCCGGGCCCAGTACCAAGCCCTGTGGAACCCTGCTCATCACAGCCCTTGGGGATGAGAGTTCCCACATCACCACCTGTTGCTGCCTCCCCTTCAGCCAGTTCATGATCCAGTTTACCATCTTTGTCCCCACCCCCACATATTCCAACTTCCCCCCCAACCACCCATGAGGTACAGAATCAAAGGCCTTGCTGAAGTGCAAATACAGGACATCCACCGCATGACCCTTATCCAGTTCTCTTGCCACCCAGCCATACTACTCAACTAGGTTGGTCTGGCAGGATCTTCCTGAGATGAACCCATGTTGCTGACTGTCCTGGAGTCCATTTTCTTCCAAAAAGGTCACTAGTCTCTCTTTCAGGATTGTCTCCATTAGTTTTCCTATGATGGATGTGAGGCTTACTGGGCTGTAATTGCCTGGTTCATCCTTTGGGCCACTTTTGTGAATGGGCACCACATGAGCCATCCTCCAATCTTGTGGTATGCATCCTGTGCCCAGGGAAGTATTGAACAGGTCCACCAGCAGCCCTCCCAAGACCTCCACCAACTCTTTCAGCACCCTGGGGTGAATGCCATCTGGTCCCAGTGCCTTATCCACCCTCAGTGTCTTCAGACCCTCCAGCACCCTGCCCTCTGTAATTACCTCATCTGTCAAACCCTCCCCCCCTTGCCCACCATCCCCATCCCCTGAGGTAGCTGTCCACCCATCTCCTTCATTAATACAATAGTACTCATTTAGTGCTTCTGCCTGCTCTGCCCCTTTCTCCACCCACCCCCACCCTTCCTGATCCTCACTATTTGGTCCTTGCAGTGCCTTCTCTCCCTTATGTACCTAAAGAAGTCCTTTTACCCATCATTGATGCCCTGTGCCATCCTCAGCTCTCTGAAAGCCTTGGCCACTCTGACTAGTCTGATTTTCTCCTTGGACTTCTTCAAATACATTTCCCTGTCCTCCCCCCTCCCAGATTTCTTGAACCTCCTTAATGCTGCTTTTTTTGCCCTCACCCCTTCCAAGACCTCCCGATTCAACCAGCTTGGCTTCTTAGCACTTCCCTTCTTGCTCTGTGTTCTGGTGCATGACCCCTTAGCATCCACCAGCCCTAATTTGATAATTTCCCATTTTTGGCTTGCATACAAGCGTGGTTTAATTCCTGCCAGGTGCCTTTCCAAAATTTCCCCCCATCTTGTCAAAGTCAGCATGTCTGAAGTCAACCACCCTGGTTCCTGTACTTACAGCTTCCTTGCCCATGCTGAGCATGAACCACACTGAGTGGTCGTCACTCCCAGCCAGTGGGTCCTCCACCCCCAGCTCCCTTACAGTCTCCTCATTAGTAAGTACTAGGTCAAGAGTTTTATCTATCCAAGTTGGCTCAATAACTATCTGTGTCAGGAAGCTATCCTGGAATGCTTCCAGGAGCACTTGCTTCCTTGCACTCGAGTTGGCTGGTGAGCTCCAATCCACTTCTGGTAGATTGAAGTCTTCCATGATCACAGTGTTTCCCTTCCTGCAGACCCTCCCAATCTGCTTCTCTAACTCCCTGTCCAAGTCCTCTGCTTGAGCTGGTGGCCTGTACACCACTCCCATCCTGTGTTCTACTTCTTGAATCCTGGAATTGCAACCATAATGCCTTTGTTCTACCCTCCTCCCCTTCTTTCCTTGCACACCTTATCCTCTCCCTTACATAAATCACCACCCTTCCCCCTTCCCCTTGCCCCATCCTTTCTGTACATCCTATACCACGGGATCATCAAATCCCAGTCTTGGGTGGCCCAAGTCTCCACAATGTCCGCAATGTCCACCATCCCTAATGCCAAGAGAGCCTGTAACTCAACTGCTTTGTTCCCCAGGCTTCTTGTATTTAGGGAGACAACCCTCCAACTAGTTCCCTTCCCTTCCTTAACCCATTTCTCCACATCCTTACTCTCCCCTGTGAATCTACCCTTGTATCATCCCTGTTAGCTTGGGGGGTAAGCTTGTTTGGCTCACCTTTCTGATGGCCCTGCATACCTGCTGCACACTTGCCTCCCTCCACACCTAGTTTAAATCCACCTTAGTTGCTAGGTATTCAACCCAGCCTCTGTTTCAAAACCCCCTGTCCCACCTTACTCAAGTGTAATTTTTCCTCTGCGAATAGGCCACTTTTGTCCCAGATGTTACCCCAGCCTCCCAAAAGCCCATGTCCTTTGGTTCAACACCATACTCCCAGCCAAGAGTTGAACTCCTCTATCTTTTCTTTCCTCACTGTGCTTGCTCTGGGTACTGGAAGCACTTCTGAAAAGGCCACTTATCTCCCTGTCTCCTCATACAACTTCCCCAGTTCCTCGAACCTCTCCCTTACCAACTCGATCGTATTACCCCCCCAAGTCATTTGTACCCAAGTGCACCACTACATGCGGTTTCTCCCTTTCTCTCCTTGCACACTTGAGAATAGTCTGCCCTGCCCTACCCACTGTCAATCCAGGTACTGATTCCACCCATATTCAACTATGCTGCTCCCCTTTACTTCCCCATCTGACCCCTTTAAGGATTAAGTCCCCCAGCACTAGGACTCCGCCCCTTCTCACATGCTATGCCCCCACCCCTGCTTGCTGAACTATCCATTCTGCTATGCCCCCCTTCGTTCCTAGTCCCACCCTTTCCCCTATTCCCTCACCCCAATCCTCTCCCAGCATTGTCATCCTCCTTTCCTTTTTTGCTGGACCCATTCTTCCCTTCTGCCTCCGCTGCCTTGCCCCCCCCAGCCTCCCCTTTACCTCTATCCCTTTACTACCCCTACCACTGCCCCCCTTTTCTGCCTGACTGTTGCCTCTTGGACTTTCACTACACCCTTCTCCTCCTGTCCCCTCCTGAAGAGCCCTTCCCTCATCATTCACCATTGAAGCCAGTACCGCAAACCTATTACCTGACTCTGGACTTCTACTGTTTGCTTCTTCCCTCGTGCTATCCCAAGGTTTCCTCTTACTGTTCCTAAAATATTTTACCCTATTCCCTATGCCCTTACTTTCCACTGGTTCTGTACCCCTGGATCCCCGAGGAGGTGGCCCTCCTGTTCAATTGAACACACCTCCTCCCCCAATCCTCACTAACTCCCTTCCTAGCCACTGTGCCTCTGCCTCCAGTCCCCTCAGCCTATGACAATTGGGACACCCCCATAGCTTCCATAATGTGCCCATCCAGATAGCAGCCCCACGACCATTGCAACTCACTATTCTGCCCATTCTAGTTTGTCTGCGGTCCTCCTGCCCCCTGTACCAGCCCCCCCATCTCCTGTCACCAATCCTTCCCCTTCACTGGAGTGCCACATTATTGTTCTATCAGCCTGTATTGCTTCCTTCAGCACCCCTTTCTACAGCCCGCACACAAACTCTCCCCTATTATGTACTAAGTTCTGCTTTCCCCTTCTGATCACATAATACAGTCTATCTTGTAATTGCCTAAAGGAACAGTAGAACTATAAAATCACTTGGTTATAAGATAAACAATAGACCATAAAAAGTATATCTTGCAATTGCCTAAGAAAACTGTAGAACTATAAAATCACTTGGTTATAAGATAAACAATGGATCATAAAGGTCACCTCACCCGGCCCTCACACAATCCCCCTCCCTTTTTATGTATCAAGTTCTACTTCCCCCTTCTGATTACATAATATAGCCTATCTTGTAATTGCCTAAAGAAACTATAGACTATAAAATCACTTGGTTATAAAATAAACAATAGAATATAAAAAGTCAACTTAAAAAGTCAAAACAAATCCCCCCCCCCCGATAATCCCTTCCTGTGCCCAAAATGAATTCCTGCTAATTGTCTCTATAAAATCACTTGGTTATAAGGTAAAACAAAAATCATGTCAAAAAGTAAATTTTTCTCTGTTTCTCATCCTCCTGTGTCTGATGTAAATTCCTCCCAATGGCCAATGGTTTCACCCTCGGAACACGCCCATCATTAGGGCACCAGGATTTAATTTCACTGATTGCCCAATATGTGGAGAACTGTGCCACCCACACTCCCTAATTAAATGTTCCAACTCCGGGGGTGGACAGCAGGGAGAAGGTGGCGAATTTCAAAGTTTGATGCCCTGATGATGGGCACACTCCGACGGGCACACGGATGGCTGGAAGGGGTGGCCAACACCATTTCTGTAAGAAACTCTCCTCCTCTTCCTCCTCTGGAGTTGGTAGCCTCCTCTGGGAGGAGCCCAGGGAGCCTATTTAATTAATGGAGGAAGTCTAACAGCCCTCTCTGTTTAAATGCTCCCTCCTTCTGGCAGTTTCCAGCAGCCCACTCTGTTTAAATCTTCCCTCCTTCTGGCAGTTTCTAGCAGTTCTCTCTGTTTAAATCCTCCCTCCTTTTGGTAGTTTCTAGCAGCCCTCTTTGTTTAAATTCTCCCTCCTTCTAACAGTTTATAGAAGCCCACTCTGTTTAAATCCTCCCTCCTTGTGGAAGTGTCTAGCAGCCCTCTCTGTTTAAATCCTCTCTCCTTAAGATTAAGGTGGCAAGAAACTGATAGTGTTGTACTGGACTAGATTTAATTAGACCAGACACTTAGGAGGAAGCAAACTAGTTAGGAAAAAAATTAAAATAATGTGGAAGTTGAACTGAATAAACAAACACAGGAATTGTAAGGGGATTTTATGTGCAGCTGGCTAAAAAGCACTACCATTTAATGCACTGTACATTCACAGAATATAATGATCGATTACTACTACTTAAACTATGTAAATTACTACTGTTTGAAGCATCTGAAGTTAAAAAAAGTCTACCTTGGTTCTGTCTACATCCTAACGGTTCATAATCGCGTGGACTAAACCATGCACGTCAAGATCGCACTGTCAGTAGTGTGTATGAGTTTACAGTGACAGGGAAATGTCAGCAATAGGAAAGTATCACCACCCACTGATGCTCACCACTGAGGAGAAAGTGGATGTAGCCACTGCCGGTTGGGTGCTCAGCTGAGCCACTCCCATGGTGGAATGGCTAGAGCACCCGACCCTGCAGTGGCTGGGTTGGGAGGATGGTGGTTTGATTCCCTACTGGGGAATCTTTTACTAATTTTTTTCTTTCCCCTGTGTCCACACCCCCTCAGAGTTAATTATAATAGTTCCTAGGGGTGTGGGGGGTGCAGGGGGGTGAAGCCCCCTGCAAAACAATGGAAGACCTTTTTGGATGTTGCAGTATGCTGTTTGATGTTGCGCTTTGTTAATGTGCATGGTTTCGTCCCTGACATTATGACCCCATGCCTACCAACATTTAGCAGCACCTACACATAAAGCATTGCTTTTTTTTGATAACTACTTATATAAAGTAAATGTTTTGTAGATAAGCCCCTGTATGTGTGTGGGTGTTTACTGTATATATACTGTATGGCATAACTGATTTACAAACTCAGTGCTATCTGCCAGTGAATGAATCACTGAATTAAAAACACAGACACAATGGCACTGGAGGAAAATAATCACTGAGGAGAATTGGTGATTCCCATGCTGTGACTACTGCAGGAAGTGCACTTAGGCAGCAAGTGTACCGAGCATTTAACAGGCATAACCGCAATACCGCACCACCTCATTTCTGCCGCGCATCATACAGCAGTACTGAAAAACTTTTGTCTAACTACCACTGTATGTGCCTACATTTTTAACCACTTTTGGCATTGTCAGTTGCTTAGTGCACACTTAATATGGCAATGCTCAATCATCCAACCTTTTTGAGAGTGGATCATACAGATCGGATCCATGACTGGTCATCGACAAAATTTTTGTCGAACAACCGTACAGCAAAATCATCATGTTGACTGCACTTGTGGTCGGCATACAGTTTCTCACTGAGAAACATGTTTTTCTTCTCAGGGCTTCTCCCCCCGAACCCCCACATGGGTGGCTGTGCCCCCACACCCCCTCACTAAATAAATTCAACTCTGAGTCTGAGCTGATTAGGGAAGGGGGTGCAAGACCCCTGGAATACAGTGCTGGGATCCACTGCCGACACTACAGTCACTTGGCACTGTAGTTTCTGTAGTGATGGTCACTGTCAGCGGTGTATACCATTCAGAACTACAGGGAGGCAGTGAGAACTCTACCCAGCAGTTTACATTTTAAGAGGTACCACCCCATGTATTGGAATACACTACAAACAGAAAAAAAATTACTCCTTGGAGCTACCATGTGTGCTAAGGCTGCTCCTCTTACAATGGAGAACAGCGATGAAACCTACTGTGAGGCAATGGGTAATGAACCAGGAAAACTGATAGCTGATGAGAGGCTCTCTTATTATGTCATAAATAAAATGTAGGAATTTCACGCACTTTATGAACCCTTTTTCCAGTCACCAGCAGCACAGAGCACAGGCCTCAGAACTCAGGATATTTACCCTAGGGCAGATAGTTATGATCTGCAAACTGGCTCCTGAAGGTGCATTAATGATGTCTGTGTAATAGTAACATATGACCAAAAATGTAAAATTTGTAACCTCTTGGAATGTGATTTTTACTCCTTCTGCTTACTACACTTATCCAGCAGTGTCTACAAGGATAAAACATGTGACATTTGCTTGCAGATGAATAGGTGGCAAGACAACAATCTGCTTGCAACGGGCAGATTATTTCATTGGCTTCTCTGTTTTGTTTTCTTTCTTTCTTTCTTTCCTTCTTTCCTTCTTTCCTTCTTTCCTTCTTTCCTTCTTTCTTTCTTTCTTTCTTTCTTTCTTTCTTCAATCTATGTAAGCTTTCTCTTCTCCATACCTCTCAACTGTCCATGATTACAAGGGACATCCCTTATTTTACCCTTCAAAGCTACTCTGTCCCCCATGTGTCCCTTATGAAGAAGGTGCTGGCCACACAGACACTGTATTGTAAATTCTGACTTTAAAGTAAAAATTCAAAATATTCTAAGATGCTAAGTCAAAAATATTGTTTACAGGTGAACACAATGGTTTCTACAGCATTCTGAGCTTGTATCTTCATCTTTGAGGACGTGTCACTCATTATGAGGGTCAGCGTCTTTCATCCTTCATGTTGAGTGTCCATGTCCCTCATTTCAGTAACAAAAGGTTGAGAGGTATGTTTCTTGCTTTCCTTGACTGTGCCTGCATAAACAAGGAATGGAACTGCGCTGGTAGCCTAATGCCAATGTATGTATTTCTTCAATCAGTCAATCAAAATCTTTATTTAGCCAGGCGAACACCATTGGGCAAACTCATTTTCAAGATGGACCTGGGCAAGATACATGAACAATACATAAAGAGGAATACCAACTTACAGAGTCATTACATAGAATAGGGATTACACACAAGAGGTTAATAACAGCACTGAAGTACTTTTATAAAATAAGACAGAAAGCTAAATACCATGTGTTACAGAACTTGTGCTACAAAAGATACAGAGTAAACCTATACAACCATATATACAGAGTTTTCTTGGAGCAGGCTTGGATTCAAGTATTAAGTATGTAGTACAAGGAGGGGCATGGGTAAGGAAGGGGGAGGAACTCAGGAATGAGAGCATAAGTGCAGGGGTGCCTGAGGGGCTTTAGAGCACCAGGGGCTGGTGGCAATGGTTATAAAGTTAGGTGCAATACACCAGGAACAGGGACCAAGTGTGACATGCCAGGAAGTGCAATATTAGTAGATGCCAGGATGACTTAGAGAAGGAGACTCCAACTTAGATTGGGTGGATCTATCAGGTGGGTTACAAATAGACACAGACATACTAAGTAGTTGGGCAGGAGTACCAGGAATGGAATGCTCCTAACAGGGCTAGAAACTGAATCCGGGGGGGGAATGGGACACTGGGAGGCTGTGACATCAGGGGAAGCAGTTACAGGATTCCTTGAATGAACGAGAATATAGTGCTTTGAAGGCTGATAGTTTGATTGGGAAAGCCAGTCACAAGGTTTTTTGCAGGTTGTTCCATAGTACAGGTAGAGTGTGATTAATGGCAGACCTACCAAAGCGTGACTTGAACTTAGGTACTGCAAGTGAGATGTAAGTAGAACTCCTTAAAGCATACTTACCTATTGCATTTTGAGGAAGACAGCCTGAGATATATTGGGGCAGTAATTTAGTAATAGCCTTGTAGGTCCAGAGGGCTGCATTTCTCTGTCTTTTGTATCTGAGGGAGGACCAACCTACTGCAGTGTAGAGGGAGCAGGGGTGAGTAGAATAAGGAAGTCCAGTAATGAATTTCAGAGCTCTATTGTATAGCGTGTCGAGTTTTGCCGGAGCAGTGGCAGTGCTTTGGCTATAAAGAAAGTCTGCATTATCCAATAAGGTGAGGAAAGTGGTTTGGACCAGTTTCTTTTTTGCCTCCAATGTTAGTAGGTTTTTGATCTTGTAAAAGAGGCCAAGCCTGTGCCTCAGTTTCTTTATCAGCTCATCAATGTTATCACTGAAGGAAAGCTTTTGGTCTATCCAGACCCCCAGGTATTTGAATTTTGTGACATAGTCCAGTGGTTCTCAGAGGAGCGTATGAATCTGAGGTAAATTAGCTTGAATTGCAAGGTTATTAGCATTTGCAAAGGAAGAAAAAAACATTGCCTTTGTTTTCTTTGCATTCAGGAGCAGTTTCTCTTGTAGGAGTTGTCGTTGTAGTAGGTTAAATTCCTGTTGCAGATTCCTGCAAGCTGCTTCTGGGGAGGATCTTTCAATGTAAAGTATAGTATCATCAGCAAAAAGGTGAACGTTAGCAGATTTGACGTGAACGTTGATTCTGTTTATGTATATTGCAAAGAGCAATGGACCCAGTTTCGAGCCTTTCGGTACACCCCTCACAAGAAGTTTCAGGGATGAGAGCTCCCCTTCCACCTTAATCTGCTGTTGCTGTCCTGTAAGACAGTTTGAGAACCATCTCAGGGATAGGAAGTCCAGGCCGATATTTTGGAGGGAGACAAGAAGTAGATCATGGTCAGCAGTATCAAACACCTTGCTTAAATCCAGAAATACAGCACAGACAAAGTTCTTAGTATCCAGGCCACACTGCCTGTCATTGGTCACTTTTGCAGGGGTTGAGATAGTACTATGATGTGGCCTAAAACCAAACTGTAGGGGGTTTAACAGGTTAGCAGTATCAAGGTAGTTCCTGAGCTGTATACTCACTATTTTCTCCAATAATTTGGATAGGATGGGGATTAAGGAGATTGGCCTATAGTTGTTCGGGTCACAAGGGTCTGCAGACTTGAAGAGAGGGATTACGTGGGTGGTTTTCCATTGGGGGGGGAATAATGCCTTGTGAAAGGGAGAGGTAAAAGAGATGCGTGATAGGCACTGCCAGTACACAATGACTCAGCTTCAAGAAGAATGTGTCTAAGAGGTCAGCCCCATCACTCTTCCTGGTGTCCAGATGGAGGAGAAGATCCTCAACTTCCTTTAGAGTGGTAGGCTGGAGAGAGAACGCCATGCTTGTGACCGTAGCTGATGCGTCCAGTAAGCCGAGTTGTGAGCGGAGGGTAATGGCAGGAGAGGTATCGAATGCAAGTCCTGCAACTGTGAAATGGTCATTAAAAGAGTCGGATGGAGGATTTGTCAGACACCACAGAAACATCAGTAGTGATTTTTGTGGGCAGGGTGTTCAGAGCAGCATGACCTTCAATATCCTTGATAGTTTTATAGAACTTGGCTGAGGAATTGGTAGAAGAGTCCAATTCTTTATGGAAATAACTAGTCTTGGCCTCTCTAACCAACCTAGTACAATGGTTTCTAGCTTTTCAAAACAAGGCCTAATCTGCAGGGAGTTTTGTTCTCTGAGCTTTTTTCCAAAGCCAGTCTCTGTGCCAGTCTTATACTGCATGTAGCTACACTACTATAACTTGATGTATACACAATGTAAAGACTGAACTTATCTGATTAGCTGTAAGTTGTAAAGTTGAAAAATGAATATGACATTGCAAAAAAAAGTGCTTGCTTCTTGAGCTTACCGGAATGCCTGGGAGCCCTACTTTATTTTCAGGCAGCTGCCAGATGGACAAAGTTGGGCAGCCAGCAGCAGGGATGCAGTGCCCAAGCAAAGGGGTTTGTTGTTTTTAAATCCCCCTTCCCTGACTAGGCTACCATTGGACAGAGCAGCAGATGGCCTGTGGGGAAGCAAAGCAAAGCGTTCAATAGTCCTTACTGGAGTATATGGCTAGGCTGTGCCTGCACCAGGCCAACTCTGTTATGCTCTTTCTGTATTTAAAATAGGCAGCAGCCATTCAGATAGAACAACAGAGTTTTGGTGATCCTGTCCCTCTGAAACTACCCTCATCCACTCTACTGGTGTCAGGACGCTAGGCCAAGAGAAGTACTGAAAAAAGCCAACAATAAAAAGAAAAAAGAAAGTTCACTCTCTCTCTCTCTCTCTCTCTCTTGCTGCTCACCTGAAGTTGACTGAAGCATGCCGGGTGGTGGGTATGAGAGCATGAAAAGTTCAATTTAGCTCCCTTCATCAGTGCTAAAGAGTTTGTGGTTAATTTATGTTCCTCAGTGAC
Organism: Neoceratodus forsteri; assembly: GCA_016271365.2. Taxonomy (NCBI): domain Eukaryota; kingdom Metazoa; phylum Chordata; order Ceratodontiformes; family Ceratodontidae; genus Neoceratodus; species Neoceratodus forsteri. The sequence goes on along the minus strand of CM028129.1, from coordinate 1,392,350,181 downwards.
TTTAAAAAAGGAAAGTTTTAAATAAAAGGAAACCTTGTCCTTTTCCTTCCCCTTCTTTTTCTTACAATTCCACAGACCAATGGGAGGGCTTTAAGCACGAGGTTCGATGGGCAGAGCAACAACGTCACTCCCCCATCGAGCTTAAAAGGTCACAACATGCTGGGCTTTTCCAGGATTCTTTTTTGTTGCTGCTGCCAGAGGCACTGCTCTCCCGCCCTCTCTTTGGATTGCCACATCGTTTGCGCTTCCCCTTGTTTTGGTGACTGCCTTGGGCCACCAGTTCGTTTCTGTCTCCCCTCCCATTGTTCATCGTGCATCATGCATTTCATCCTCCCCGGCTCCACGTCAGTCCCCTTCATCTTGCTGGACCTTGAGCCTGCCTCTGCCCGCTGTCTCCGTGCTCTTTTCTGCAGGTGGCTTCTGCTGCTCTGCTTTGTTCCCCGCTCTGTCCCCACCTCATCTGCTCCTGCTGCTCATACCTTTTTGGTCATGCGTGGCAGCTTTGGATCTTTCCCTTCTGGTTTTGCCTGCCCCTTTTCCTCGGATTCCATGTTGTGCTCCCCATCACTCGCCTTATGCTTTTTCCTCGCGTTATGCTTTCCTGCATCTTCTGGGATGACACTCAGCTGCTTTCCTGAGCTACCGGTTGGTTTCCGGAACCCTACATCTGCTGTCATCCAAAGAGGTCTCTGGCTGCTGTGCTACGCTGTATTAATGCCTCAGTTTGCCCTTCCCACTGATTCTGAGAGCGGCACTGAAACTGGTATGCTCCCGACTCTCAATTACTTTAGAATTTCGGGTACTGTTTGCGAGTACGCACGCCTCCTACTACAACTGCCACTCTGAGTCCAGCTCTTTCGATCCTACAGGATGGCCTGCATGTTTGCAGTTATTTGTTTCCACCTACTTTCTGGACTTCAAGTCACCACTCATAGCTATCCCCGATGGGGGTGTTCCTTGCAAGCAGCGTTGTGTCTTCAGCTGGTGGCTTCCTGTCCATTAATATATTTCTAAATAAAAAAAAATTAAAAATTCCTTTTTTGGGGGGATGGCATATCCTGCATTTTCACTGCCTCCCATGGCATACTGTTCCTGGAATGGAGGATGCCATGGTTGGAATACTTCCCTGGCTTTCACTTTTTCTGAGCATTCCATTTTCTTTTCTGGCATATGTTCCACATTGGTGCACTGTCTTGGAGGATCTGTCTGTTATGACTGCTAGATCCCTGTTCTGATCTGTCCTGGTCATTCCTCTTCCGTTTAACCTGTTATTTATCTGCTTGTTCCTTGTACCTAAGTGCTTTGCCCTACCTGGATGTTCTCTCTACCAATCTGCTACATTGCAGTCCAGCCTAAATCTGGGGGATTCTTGCACTATCATGTGCAGGTTCTCCTACTGACCAGCAGGTGGCACTGTCTGCCCATGAAAGATCAGCTTCAGGCAATTCCTGCCTAGTTTACAGTCTGGTTTTGTAACCTTTACCTGTTCTGGCCTTCTGGGCTTCCCTCCCTCTTCGTACCTTGTCCGTTCCTATTTACCTTCCTCATGCCAGCCATCTAGGCTTCATTCCAATCATGGCTTCACTCCATTGCCATTCCTCATCATCACACCTCCTCCATTTCCTACAATTTTACCCTCCTCATCATTGGGCCATCTCCAGCCACCTCAAGCTGGCCTGCGATCAATAGTTCTCTTTGGCTTACTTATTGTGACCTCTCATGAAAATCCTATCCCTCCTGCAGTTCTCCTCCTGTACCAGCTGCACTCAAGATTTCTTTTTGGGCATAACTATCATTACTCATATGCCTGCCTCATCAATCCACGGCCCTCACGCTGCATGTATCAGGTTCCTGATTCCATCCATTACCAGCCATCAAGTATTTACTCCAGTCATGGCTTCTATATCTCATCATGCCATGGTTTTTCTATTAGCTTGCTCTGCCATTCTCATCATTGGGCCATCTATGGCTGACTTCAATCTGGCCTTCCATCGAATCTGGCCTGCATGCCACCTTATCCAGCTTCATCATATATCATCCAGTTTTGCTCACTCCTCATCATACCTTGTCCAGTTTTGATCCTCGATTGCTCAACCTGAGTTGCCTCTGGTTCCAGATCTCCCTTCTTGGCCTCGGAGTCTACCTTCTTTTGAGGAGCCTACTTCCTTTTACTTCCTTTGTACAAGTTCATTTTCAAGTTCATTCCTGTCTCCTTACCTTCCAATTCCATACCGGCCATCCAGGATTCACTCCACTGATGGCCTGCTATCGATATTCTTTTTGGGCGTACCTACCATAACTCTTATGTCACCTATCAACCGCGGCCATCCTGCCGCAAGTATCGAGTTCATAACTCCAGTCATATCCATTCATAAATTTAGTCATCATTCACTCATCATTATCTCAAGGTTTGTACATCCGTTACTCGAATAGTCCTATCATTGACTTCCATACTACCTCATCGACTACAACCTCAGGGTCTAATCGTTCAGAGTCTAATCGTTTACATGGCATAATCAAGCATGCCACTTCAACCTCAGTGTCTACTCACTCACATCGCTCAGTCAAGTCAGTCTGCATTATCATCTGTCTCCTCATCAGCACATCTGGAATCTCCTCGTGAGCACATCTGGACACCCCTTGCTCTTCTGACTCATGCATGGATTTACTCCCTCCCATCCTTGCTCCTCTGATCTACTATCTCTCATCGACTACTCGAGCATACCCTCCTCGGGTCCCTGCTACCTCATGTTCCTTATTTAATCTGTTCTTCTTTGGAGTTTTTTCCCTATCCCATCATCACCCTCCCTACTTATATCCCTCATCTATGAACCATTCTCTTTATCAACATATGTCCTCAAATCATATGTCGTCAGCCTGGAGGGAAGGCGACCTAGGCCTTGGATCCCTAGAGGTTTCCTCCTCAAAGGGTGTTTTTCCTCTCCTCCATGCCAGTGGTCATAATATTAGCTAGAGTTAGTGTTTTCTTCTCGTTAGTTAGGTTCCGCTGTTGGATGGAGGCAGATGGTGGCTCAGCTTTCCCCTCTCTCCTTAGAAAGTTAGCCCTTCTCTTCACAGAATTCATTCTTCATCCTCGCCTCTTCAAAGTTTGATGTCTTTGGGTATTCTTTTTGGGCTTCTTCCTAACCTACCTTTAGCTGATGCATTAATTCCCGGCACCTGCAGGGGGGGACCCTCCTCTAGGGCTCCTTGCATCGTACCCCTACAGGGTGGTATATCCCATGGATAGAGAGGCGGAAAGCCACAAAGCAAATCAAGTTACACAAGCATCATCTCATATTATCTCATTAGGTTGTGTAAGCACATCGAATGGGAGGGCTTTAAGCCCGAGGTTCGATGGTCGGAGCATCAACGTCACTCCCCTATTGAGCTTATAAGGTCACAACATCCTAGGCTTTGCCAGGATTCTTTTTCATTGTCCATCATCCACCCCTCCTCCTCCAGTGGCTCATCTTTCTTCCCCGTGGATTTCTTCCTAACCTACCTTTAGCCAATGCATTCATTCCCGGCACCTGTGGGGGGGACCACTCTAGGGTTCCTTGCATCGTACCCCTACAGGGTGGTATATCCCATGGATAGAGAGGTGGAAAGCCACATAGCAACTCAGGTTACACAAGCATCATCTCATGTTATCTCATTAGGTTGCGTAAGCACATTGAAGTGTTGGTTGGCCAAATGGGAAGGAGAATAGAGAAAGGGGAGCTGTGAGTTACTATTGAGCATTTTTTACACAAAAATTACAAACAAAATTACAAATGCCTCAAGCCAGAAAATGGCTGAGTCCAGAAGCCCACGTCAAATAAAACAGGCATTCACACCCACAGACTTATGGGTGCCAGAACATAGGGAAAAGTGGTGAGGGTGGTCTGAAGTTCAAAAGGGCACAGGGTAAAAAAAATGCTATCTTTACAAACCACTGTTTTTATACATAGACATAATGCATTAGTACATATTTCGAATACAAAATGGAAGAGCAATACTGCATCATGCCTAAACGATAGCAAATCTTAAAATCATTTCAAGAGATCTCAGTACTATGAATTCAAATGGAAGCAGATGATCCAGCTTTGCATCATATCAGGGCAGCTCCAGCAGTTACACTGACACAGCAGTGATCTTGACCATTTGTTTATGTTGCATTCACATGACCAAAGACTCTGGAAATTACTTGCAGTTTTGCATGATTTACTGAAAGCAACATAAAAGATACATTAGTGAAAAGTTAAAGATAAAATGAGGGATTGTTAGACTAAAGAAGGATGGCGGATGGGTAGAGGAAGATAAGCAAAAAGCTGAAGTTTTGAACAATTATTTTAGTTTACATTTTGCAAACAAGTATAAAGGTCCTTATCCAAAGAGAAAGATAAAGGTTGAGGTGGGAGCTAACGACTGCATGAAACTATACAGTTTACAAAGAGGGTAGAGTAAAAATGGGCTTCAATTACACAAGGTGGATAAAGCACCAGTCCTGATTGTCTGCATCCATGAAGGCTGAAAGAACTAGGTCCTGAGCTCATGGTTCCCGTGACTAATCTGTACAGGTCCTCTATAGAGGCAGGAGCAGTTCCAAGGTACTGGAGGAATGCAGTGGTGCTGCTACATGAGGGTGGGGATAAGGAGGAATCTGGTAACTACAGGCCAGTCTGCCTTACATCAATTGTGGGGAAATGTATGTAAAAAAATTGTTAAGGAGCAAAGAGTGGAGTATCTGGAAGTAAATGGGCTGCAAGACACTAAGCAGCATGATTCTGTGTCTGGCAGATCATGTCAGACTAACCATATTGACTTCTTTGACTACTGTATGTCTTTAAGATGCTGGACAAGGGTCAAACTATGGATGTGCGGTATTTGGACTTCAGCAAAGCATGTGGCACTGTGCTACACATGGATCTCATAAAAAATGGTGGATTTGGGACTTGAGGGGGTTCTGACTAGGTGGATTGGAAATTGGTTAAGTGAGACGCAACAAAGAGTTGTGATTAGCTGGAAAAAATCAGAAGTGAAGGGAGTCATGAGTGGGGTGCCACCAGGGTCACTGTTGGCACCAGTTTTATTCAATGTGCTCGTAAGTGACATAGAAGTGGGTATAAAGAAGAATATGTGTCTCTTTACTGATGATACAAAGATTTGCAGCAGAGTTGATAATGAAGCTCGGTCACAGAGCTATATCATGATTTGGATTTATAGAAGAGGTGGTCAAAATTTTGGAAACTGCACTTCAATGAAGAAAAGTACAAAGTGATGCATATAGGGTGAAAGATCCACACAGGGAATATTGACTTAATGGAGTAAAATTGGTAGTGATGGGAGGAGAGAGACCTAGGTGTTATTATTAGTGATTACCTGAATGTCTCTAGTCAGTGTAGTAAGGTATATAACAAGGCAAACAAGATGTTGGAGTGTAAAAGATGAGGCTTTGATAGCAGAAGAAGTAAGGTATTTTTACCACTCTATATATCACTGGCGAGGTCCCATCTTGAGTACTGTGCCCAGTTCTATAATCCACATATGAAAAAAGACAAGATGCAACTAAAGAGGGTACACAGAAGGGTCACTAAGATCATGTCAAGTCAAAAAACCCAAACCTACAGTATGAGAAAAGGCTTGCAAATCTCAATTTGTATTTACTGGAGATCAGGAGGGAGAGGTGATATGATAGAAAATGTGATTCACTGGAAGGAGGGGTGATATGACAGAAACATTCAAGTTTCTGATGGGTAAAAATAAGGTCACTACTAATAACATTTTCACTAGAAATTAGAGTCCTGTTACTAGAGGACACAAATGGATACTTCAGGGGGGAAGGTATAAGGGAGATGTTAGGACATACAGTAAAGCACACTTAAATGCATAACTCTTAAAGATCAATGGCAAATGTAAAAACACTGTTCTGAGTTTTATTACTTTTATTACAGCCTGAATATTAAAATCTTACCTCTGGCAACACATATAAGAGTCTCCCGTCATTTTTTAAAATAAAATTTCAATTTCAGGCCCCCACACATTTAACCAAAGGAAGTCCGACACACTTCTCTTTTCAGTGCTGCCTCTCTGTTTCTGTCAGCTAATTGCGTCATTGCAGGAGTGACTTGATGCTCGAAGGTGACGGAAGAATAAAGAGCTGGATGACAGCATGAACTTGTTGAGGGCATATTTTGCTAGATTTGTCTTTGTAACCACATTATTTGGCAGATTTACTGTGCTGTATATTTCATTACATGGTTCCATGTGATAACAGTGATTGTGGAAAGGTGATCGCCGTTAGGGCGAGTGTACATCACTGAAAATCAATTTCAGTGATGTACACTCCCGACGCACAGAAAAAGGGTGCTGGAGACTTTTTTTTTATGTGGGGGGCTATGCCCCTCGCACCCCCCCACTAAAGGATTCTCAGCTCCAGTGGGGTGCATGTCAGGGGGTTGCAAAAGAGGGAAAACAAATTCACAAATGGGAGCAACAAAACAAACGCTCCCCCAGAACTGAACCCAGCACCCTCCCAACCCTAGCCTGCCACCAACCCACCATGCCACACAGCCAGCTTGGCAGCCCAACACTGCACTACACCCCAAAAACCCTCCTTCCCCTTCCACCTATCGCACGGCGTGGTCCCCCCCCCGCCCCTTGCACATGTACATATAGCGACATTCTATTGCTATATTCACAGATGCCCCATTCGTCGCCTTAACTGCCCGGTAGCCCTGTGCACAGGTGCCGTGATTGAGTCGCCCTTTTTGAAAGCACTCAATCGCAGTTGCCATCATCACTGGCTACCCATTACATAGTTGTAATGAAATAAAAAGAAAACACAGTCTTTATTTGCTTTGCCCTATGTACATTATCTGTAGTTCAAGAGGTTTCTTTTTTTGTTTCACTTCATCCTGATCAACTGTTATGCTCTTGCTAACCAACTCTAGTAGCACTTCAAGACAGGTGGAGGGCAGCGGGCTGAAAATCGTGTTTTACTGTCAGCCGAAGATAATCAAGATTGTGCTTTCTTTCCCTCATAGTTCAACTATATTACCGAATATACAGCTCCCCCTTAGTTAAACAGGAAAGTGGTGCACTCAGGTTTAGTGGTGCTATCTCAAAGCTGCCAGCTGCAGCATCCACACAAGAAAAAGACAGCACTCACTGTAGATTTTTCAAGATGCTCAGTGCATGTTTTAATCAGAGAAGGTGCCTCACAAAAAAATCAGCCCTGCTCTTCAACTCTTCAGTGGGTCTTCTAGGGGGTGTATCTCTCTCAGATATGCTTCTGGAAGGCCCGCTGAAGGGTTGAAGTGCACCTGCTCTGATTAAACATGCACTGAGCATCTTGGAAAATCTACAGTGAGTGCTGTCTTTTTCTTTTCTGTATACAGCTTCTCTTGCCTGCAGATAAAAAATATTTCCCTGCCGTGGTCGGATCTTTGGAATTGTACCACATGTCGAAAACAAATCCTACAGCTGTGCTCCAGAAATGTGTGCCTATTTAAAAGCATTTTTTGCAGCAATCAGTGTTCTTCTGCTGTTTTATTCTGACTGGAGTATACCACGAATAAAAAAAATGGATAACTGGCAAATGTAAGTGAAGAAAAACAGCGTCTTGGATCAATTTGATGGTTTGTGGTTTTACAGCTGATTGGGTTCTGCATCTAACTGATCCAAGATGGTGGTTTATTTTCCATTTGTGGGGGGGGGTGCACAGCTGTAGGAAATTTGTTTTTTTTTCACATTTCAAACTCTTACAGCATTAATGCTTGAAAAGTTTTTATACTGTTTTACATGCTTACAAAAAGTACAGTTTCTTTAGGGGAACGCCCTTTATTTTCTTGTAACCACGTGGATTTTTTCTAAACAAAATGGCTATTCATCAAACTGGATTTTAAAGTGAGTGCCCTTCTATACAACAATTTGGGGGGTGTCATTCACACTTCCCTAAGTCCCCAATCACTAGACAGGACATGCCAGTGGGTTTTAATGATTCTTTCTAACAAATGTGCATGGGTTGAATATGTCATGATAAAGTTAAATCTCTCATTATTATTGTCAGCTCTAGTGTGGTCTTGAAGTAGCTCATTTCTGTTCTGGGAAGCTGCAGGGAATACTAACATGTCTTTGGAAGTGACACCAAACTTGAACCTCTCTTCGACTGCTGAGAATCCTTTGGAGTATGTTAATCAACTCCAAGCTGCAGCAAGTACTGCTAATCCATTCCTCTTGGAAGAAAATGGAGCAGGTGCCATGGCGTCGGAAGCTAAATTGTTATTGGATGCATTTAGAGGTTTGAAAAACTTGATGCAGCAACTTCATAGAATTTATTGAAATGTCACAAACCTTGAGGCATACATTCAAGTTGCGAGGATTCTAAGGGGAATCTGTATACTTAAGAATCCTACTTATGGTATGGAGAATGACATTTTTATGAAGGAGCAGAAGTCCATTTTAACAGAGGCAAGTTTTAAACTCATGAAGTTAATCTTGACAACCCTTGCATTTTTTGTAAGCATGTAAAACAGTGTAAAAACATTTCAAGCATTAATGCTGTAAGAGTTTGAAATAAGATAATGCATCATGTGCAATTCAGAAGGGGTCATTTACCTAGCGGTCTGTACATGTAAAGCCTTTTATTTAGGCAAGATTACATGTAGATTCAAAACTAGAGTGGCAGAACATGTCCGAGCCATAGAGCGAAGTGATATATCGTATGCCAAGGGAGAACATGTTCAAGAAGCTGAGGATAATTATGATCATCATTTTACCTTTAATGCCATCGATTAGGTCAGTCCTAATCCATGAGGTGGCAAGTTCAATAATTTGGTTCTCAATAGGGAAAATGTCTGGATTTTACAGTTGCTAGCCACTATGAAACCAGGCATTATTTCAGGATTTGATTTATGTCCATATTTGGACAAATGATAACTGCATTTTGATGTTTTATTTTGCTGCGGTCGGGTTTATAATCTCTTCTGATTTTGTAATGTTCTTTGTACACAGTTTTATTGGGATCTATTTTAATTGTTATTGTCTTTTGATATGTTTCCTTCGCCCCCCCCCCTTCTTTCCAATGTTTTTCACTTATCTAAGGGTTATTAAATTATTTATTCATGGCTGGATACATCCAGTATTTTAGGTTGTATGGATTTGTCATGTGTTTATTGATTGCAGGTGAATGTTTTAATATGTTGATTGCTACTCTATGTTTACATAAACTGTGTGATATCATTATTGTCATTCAGTTTTTGTATTTAAATGGTTCCAGCACTTCATTGCCTTAGCCTTTGAGAAAGGACAAGAGTCTGACATGCATCAGGCAGGGTATGAGATGTCTGTCTGTCCAGCACAGTAGGTGTTTTAAAATAAATTCCTAAGAATTACTTCATAGGTTGTCCTGAGCTCTATAAAGACTGAAATCCACTTGGCTCACCTTAACATTAAATTAATACCCCCCTATATTCCTACTCCTTAAATAACAATCAAGAGAATGCTTAAAGGCTAGCATCGTTGGACTACCCACCACCTTGAGGGGTAGTGCATTCCAAATTTTTATCACCCTTACCGAGAACCAGCACCTTCAGGCCTGTGTATTAAACCTATCTATCATAAACTGTAGGGGGTGGGCACGTGTATTATAGGACTGAGCTCTAAGGTTTAATCCCAGTTGTTCCCAAAGCTGGTTATCAGATAGTGCCTGATAAATAAGGCACATGTCCCCTCTTAGCCTGTGATATTCAAGGGAATAAAGATCCAGACTCCTCAGTCTATCCCCATATTCCAGGTCCTGTGGTGTCCTAGCCTTTGGTGGTGAGTGCCCAAATTTATTCTGGATTCATGCTCTAAGAAATAAATATAAATATCTTTCTATATCTATCTATATTGTTACTTTTCTATCCAGGTTGTTGCAACAATATTTTCTGTGACTCAGAACCTGATCACCCTGAAGGTTAGACTGTGCCACCACCCCCCCATCTGTCTGCCCTCCTTTTATTTTCCTTTCTTTTACCTTTAATTCACTTTTCTTTTCTATATTCTACAACGCCTATTTGAGATGTGAGCATACATTAGGGGAATCAGAAATAATAAGAAAGAGATTTAAAAGCATGCTAGTTTGAATGAACACAAGTCTGAACCTTGCTTTTACAAATGAAAGTGCCTCATTGCACAGCACATGCAGGTTATGCACACTAACCTCCCTTTAGTTTGCCTGAATTAGAAACAGCTTTTTTTATTGGGGGTGAAGCTATTGTTAATCAAATGGGGGGGTTAACTGTTTTTGTGTAGTGTTCATACTTTTTATGATACCCCCTCACCGCTTGTTCATTGCTTAATGGTATTGGTTTTTGGTTGTTGACTGTTATAAATTTTAAAAAGTTTAAATTACAAAAAAAAAAAGAAATAACTACAAAGGAACAAAGCTGAAATGTTTTATACTGTTAGCTCTCAAAATAAGCAAATGGATAGTCTGGTTCCCCTGTGACACTTAAAAAAGAGAAGGGGTAACTAAAAGGCAAATGAAATGTGAGACTGTTCCAGTGCATATCTCAGGAATTCCAGCGTACTCACCTGTAGCTGGTGCTGTTTCCAAAGCAATGGTCAGCCACAGACTTGGAATAATTGAAGGCTGATTTAGGGAGGGTACAAAGGTATGAGGAGCTCATAGAAACATATCTGTAAATATATATTTGAACACTGGTAGTAGAAAGATGTTTTAAGGTGTGCACATGTGTGATTTTACTGTTGTTTATGTATTAAAGTTTTATTTGTTTGCTTAAGAGAATACCTTTATACAAATGACATAAAGTACTAACGATATTAATTAAGTACAACAAGGCAGATCACCTGACACCTGAGGATGTATAAAAAGAGAGACAGATTCATTCACATCAGAGAGAGAAAGAGAGAGAGAGTGAGAGTGAGAGTGAGTGTGAAGCTGCTGTGAGAAGCAGAAGGATCTCCAGCCTGAGCTCTGAACTGCATGAGGGAAAGCTGAGTGAAACTCACCAAAAGAAGAGTCCACAGCAACCAAGGAAAAGGTTCTTAACCTTGAAGAGTCATGCAGACATTACAAGTAAGAAGGAAATCTGCCTTGTTGTTTCTTTTGTGGCTACCTGTCAGTCCTCCTTACTCCTGCTATCCCAGCCCACTCCCTCCATTCCTCCACTGAGGGCCTTCTGGTGGTTCTGAGAACCAGACAGAAAACCTTAGGTGATTGCTCATTCTGGGTGGTTGGCCCAGTCCTCTGGAACTCACTGCCAAGATCTTTGAGGGAGGTCCCTGTGGTGGAGATTTTTAAGAGAGGCCTGAAGAATCATCTTTTTAATAAAGCCTTTCCCCTGATGTATTTTAAGTTAAACTCTGAATTTATTCTATCTGTGTATTTATTATGTATGTATTTTTAATGCTGTGTATCACCCTGCTGAATTTTTATTGCAAGGCGCCCAGTGCCTCTGGGATTGGGTGCCAAACAAATAAATTTATTTACTTTTCAAGTAGCCTTAAAGAGTTATACAGGCATTACAAATAAGAAGGAAATCTGCCTTGTTTTCTGTTGAAGTGGATTTTATTTTCGAAAAAGACTTTATCCTGACAGGCGCTAACAACCATTTTGCCTTCTGTTCTACTTATTATTTGAATAAACATATGCCTAAGGATGTTTGCACCTTATTAACTGTGTACTGGTATCTTTCATGCCCACACCCCCATGACAAATAGTTTTAGAAGTGGGATTCATCTTGGATACTCTTTGACAGGGTTAGAGTATTTAGGAGGTACTAAGGCTAGTGCTACTGATTAATACACAGTGAAAAGTGGCATGTTAGGACAAAAAAGAGGCAAGAAAGAATACAGTGAACTGGCTGAGGTTTCCAGGAGGAGGGCAGCAAAGGCAGAGAAGATGGAGAAGACAGAGGGAGGAGCTGAAACAATAGAACCCAGTGATTAAACCAAAGGTAGTGAGCAAACCAGATTCCCTGTCAGCCTCTGAAGATGAAGGTGCAGAATGGGGCCCTGAAAACCTACAAGCATTTTACAGATGGTGGGGGCATGAGGTAAAATGGCAGGATGCATGGTGGGCTGAAGCCCTGCAAGCCTTGCAGGAATGCTTAAATCCTGGTCCAAGCACCTCAAATGTCTCGAGCATGAATGACATTAAACTGACTAAGATAACACTGACTGATGATATCAAGGCGTATCTAATGACCTATGAGAGAGTGGTCCGAGCCTTCCAGTGGCCCCAGAACTAATTGGTGCTTAGGGTGATCCCCTACCTTTCTGGAGAAGCACAACTGACCTATAGACATATGGACAATATCCAATCAGAAGATTAGGACCTGGTGAAGAGGGAAATAGTGCAGAGGTATGACATTTCCAATGAGACTTTCAGACAGCGCTTCAGAAACCTGAAATATCAAGCTGGCAATACCCCAAGAGATGCCTACACATGACTGAAGGATCTTTGCATGAAGTGGTTGCAACCTAATGTAAAGACTGTACAACAAATTCTGGAGCTCACTGTGATAAAGCAGTTTGTTAATCTGTTGCCTAGTGATGTTCAACTGTGGGATGAGGAGTACTGACCTGACACTGGAGAGAAAGTGATGTCCCTAGCTGAGGACTACCAGATGGCTCATCAGTCTGCTCCTTTGAGACCTGTTAGCAGAAGTTTGGTAAGTCCCCCTTTTTCTGGGCCAAGGCCTGTATCAAGACCAGAGTTTAGACCTGGTGGATGTGTATGGCCCTCATCTAACTTTGTATGCTATAACTGTAACAAGATAGGTCATATAGCATGCAATTGCCCTCAAAAGCAATCAAAATCCTCACACGTGGCCCTAGCTAACCTGTGACAGTATTTTACCAAGATAGTAGTGGGCCCAAGGACAGTGCAAGGCCTGATAGACTCAGGAAGTCATCAAACATTGATCTGTCCTGATGTTCTCCCTAATGATTGCAAAAGAGGCTCTGGAACTGGGGTGATATGTGTACATTGGAACACCTGTTTTTGCCCAACCACACAGGCAACCCTAGGTCTTAAAGGGGTATCTGAGTTAATTAAGATGGGGGTGGTTCTAACACTACCAGTGCCTGTGGAGATAGGACATTACTTTCCAGGTTTTTCAGAACTGGTCCAAGAAGAAGTTATACCCCCATCCCCCTTTACAGCAGCTGTGGTCACCCAATCACAGGCTAAACAAGCCCACATCCTGTCAGATATATGTTCCTTCTCTGAAGAGGACTATTTTACCCCTGGTAAAGATAGGAAAACAAAGAAGGAAAAGAGCGAAGCAGAAATGAACATTGGAATATTGTACTTCCATTAATGATGACAAACATGATACCATATGTGATATGAAAAATGTATTTGCTACCCCTGATATAGCCAATGATCAGCAGCAGTATGTTAGTCTGAAACCCCTGTATGCTGTGGTAGGGGTAGAGCAAGACTCACAGAAGTTCAAGGTTATCAAACATAAATAAATATTATACAGAGTCTGTACCAACCCCTTGACAAAAGAACAAGTAGAGCAACTTGTGGTGCCTGAAAAGTATAGGGGAGAGCTATTACACCTAGCCCATGATATTCCAGTGTGCAGGTCATGCAGGCAGAGATAATACTTTGGCCCAGCTGCTATATCATTTCTTTTGGCCTGGTATTCATGAACAGATGGCTACTTACTGTCAGGTCTGTGCTGAGTGCCAGAAGGTAGCAGACATAACCCATAAAGACAGAGTTCCCCTGGTGCCCATACCTATAATTGACAAACCTTTTGACTGCATAGCTATGGATATCGTAGTTCCACTGGAACATAGTATGAAAGGCAATTGTTTTATCCTTTGGTATGCGATTATGCCACCAGATATCCTGAAGCAGTCCCTTTACATACTGTAACAGCCCCTAGAGTTGCTGGAGAGCTGGTCCATATCTTTGGCTGTATGGGTATTCCCCGGGAGATATTAACTGATCAGAGCAGTAATTTTGATTCAGCTCTGTTAAAAGAGTTACAGTATATCAGTTGCCGGGAGTCTCTGCAGTCAGGACTTCCCCATATAATCCCCAGGCAGATGGCCTAGTTGAATGATTTACTCAGACTCTAAGAAAGACGACTTGAAGGTTTGTGCAACGAGAAGGGAAAGACTGGGATCAATGTTTGCCCTATCTCTTGTTTTCCTATCGTGAGGTGCGCCAAGCCACTACATGGTTTTCCCCTTTTAAATTACTTTATGGATGGCACCCACACGGTCTGGTGGATACAGTTAAAGAGACCTGGGAGGAAAACCCCACTCAGAAAGAAACATCACCTCTAATGTACTAGTATTAAGGGAAAAACTAGTGAAATATGCAAAGTTGGTGCACGAGAATCCACAAGGGGCCTAACTGAAGCAGAAGTGGCACTATGATCAGGGAGTGAAAGAGAAATCATTTGAATCTGGTGAAAAGGTATTACTGTTACTGCCATCCAATGACCGCAAGTTGATGACAATATTGCAGGGACCATATAAAATGATTAGACGAACAGGTCTGGTGAATTATGAAATCGAGACAACAGATAGAAAAAGTCCCTCAAAAGTGTACCATGTAAACTTCCTAAAGGGTTGGGTAGAAAAGAAGCCCACAGTGTTGGTTCTTCCTGACAGGGAAGAAGGGGATTTAGAAACTACTTACAAAAGATTAGAAATGCCTAATACACGTATGCCCAAAATACCTGTGAATACCTCCTTAACCACCCAGCAGGCCAAAGACATTAATGTCCTAATTCGGAAGTTTGATCAGAGTTTCACCACTGAGCCAGGCTGTGGCAGAGGTATCAAACATGAACTTGTCACTGGTACTGTGAGTCCTATGTGTCAAAAACCATATAGCTTACAAGTACAACTACATAAAGAAGTGATTCAGGAGGTGAAAAATGCAAATACTTGGTGTCATAGAATGACCTGAAAGTGCTTAGTCCTCCCCTAAAGTTGCAGTGGATAAAAATAAGAGTGTGGCATCTGGATTTGTCTTGATTTCTGAAAGCTGAATCAGGTCTCTGAATTTGATGGCTACCGAATGCCAAGAAAATTGTGCACTATTCAGTTATTTTTTTAGTTTAAATGACCTGGCTTCCCTATCTTGTGGCCTTGGCAAGAAATATATTCCATCTATGATAATATTAAAGGACAAATAAACACCCATATTTTAGAATGGTGAGCTACCAGCTTGAACACTGCATGTTTACGATGCTCATACATTTTGTTGTTGAGCCCCAGGGTCAGTTTTCCTCTAAATGATGAACTTTACATGAAATATGGATTATTTTAAGCAGTCCTTCAGTAACGCACTCCTGCAGTGACACTGATGAGCTCTGCGTATTGTTTCAATGCGTGACATCATAGTAGCACGCGGCGCTATTTGCCGTCATTGCCTGTGAATCCAGTGTTCACGTTTCTGTTCTTGGTGCCATATTCAAACTGCAAATAATGGTTCCACAAGACAATTTTGATGAAGATTTCTTCCACCTTGCTCAGCCTTTTATGTTTGAGCCAATTCGCTCTGAGGTTGCTGTACAAGTTGAGCGAGCTGACTCAGTGTCTGAAACAGACTAGGAGTCCATAGATAGTGGCTCTGCACAGCCTGACAGGCTGTCAATCTCTCCCAATGAATGGTAATTTTTTTTTACTGAAGCTGTTGCACGTTTGTGCTCATCATATTTGTAATAAAATATTAACTCTGGGACTCAAAATGATATTGTGTCTTGTTTCTGAGTGTTTCTTTCCCCCCTTTCTGGTTCTGCTTTTTGGTGTGTGTGTGGGGGGGGGGGGTTGCACTGAGGTTGAAACTAGACATGTAGTATTTCATTGGACGCTAACTGATTTTCTGGCTCCATGCTATCCTTTTGTATTACTGCAGCATGATGTGTGTTACTACATATTGTTATGAATTATGTATGTGTCTGATTTTCAGCTGTTTCATATTGTTGGTGCTGTTTGCATGTGGTGTGGTGGAACCAGTGTGTTTGTGTCTCATGGAGGATTAAAGGAGTTGTCAGTGATATGGCAGCTGTATGTGTGCGGGATGTAATTTGTGGTCTTGCGATGTAAGTTCCAGAGAATGAGAGCAGTGACACCAGCACGTGCCAGATAGTATTCACACCATGGTTTACTTGTGGGTGATGAACTGTGGGTCTCGTCCATTTGGATGTGGTGATCAGGGTGGGTGATGATGTGTGATATGGGTGGTTGTGGCCACTGGAAGTTACATTTTTTTTCCTGTTTTATTTTCTTCTGTGTCCGCCCCCCCCCCCCAACTTGGGTACCCTTACTTTTGTTGTGGATCATTATCTCCTCCCACCAACTCAATCCAGCACCTTCCCTCCTGCAGTTCCACAGGCTTATGTTACAGGTTTCCTACCAACTTGCCCTCCTCTCCTACCTCCACCCCCAGAAAGGATACCCACCCACCCCTCCCTCCTGGAAAGGATATCCACCACTGGGCACTCCATCCCTCTCCACCTGGCATGCACAATGGTGTTTAGGACCATGTACATTGTTCCCTCTCCTCCATCCCCTCACCCTCCAGAAAACCTCATGTTTTTTTAACTTGTTTTGTACTGTAGTGCCCCACCCATACTAGATCCCTCCATAAAGTGAGCGCAGCACCTGCCCAGAACTCCATTTCACCATGCCCTTGCTTAAACCCACTGCATGTGGCAACCGTGTTGGCCCCCTTAGTCACTTTATAAGGACACTACTGGTATACCAGGTCTTTCCCCCTTATATGGGACAACGTGAGTGTGTCTATACCCCTGCTTCTACTGGGGGCTTCAGGAATGATATCAGGGATGGGCATTATCCACTGGTGGGCCAGAGGTTTTCAGGTGCCGTGAACAGAATGCAAGGTGGTCCATGCAGTGACACTAGCATTTCTCCTTCCACCCACTCAGTCCGTAACCTTCCCTCTGGATATTCAACCATCTCACATCACAGTTTTCCTGCCACTTGAACCCCCCACTCCTCCCCCACCTGAGGAATAGAGCCACCTCATTGAAAGCTCCATCCTTCTCATCCCTGCATGCACAATGGTATACCGGACAGACTATGTACATTGTTCACACTCCCCATCCCCTCACCTTCCACAAGACACCATATCTATTTTTTTGTACCCTACCAGAACCACAACCAATAACCTATGTGGAGTGAGCTCTGCACCAGTCCACAACGACATTTCACTGTGTTTCTGCTTAATCCCACTGTGTGTGGCCTCTGTGGTGGCCCCAATTCACACCAGAAGGGCACTAGTGGCATACCAGGTCTTTCTTCATCGTGCGGGGTAATGTGAGCATGTATATACACCTACTGGCACTGGTGGCTACATGAACATCATCGGGGATGGACGTCATACACTGGTGGGCCAGAGGTGTTTCAGGTGCAGTGAACACAATGCAAGGTGGTCCATGCAGAGACACCAGCATTTCTCCTCCCATCCCCTCAATCCGACACCTTCCCTCCTGCTATTTAACAGGCTCACACCACAGTTTTCCTGCCACTTGAACCCCCACTCCTCCCCCTCCCGAGAAATAGAGCCACGTCATTGAAAGCTCCTTCCTTTTCATTCTGGCATGCACAATAGTGTACAGGATGGACCATGCACATTGTTCAACCTCCGCCACCACTTCACCTTCCACAAGAGACCATATCTTTTCTTTTTTTGTACCCTACTGGAACCACAACCAATAACCTACATTACTGGTTGTGGTTCCTGACCAAGGGAGGTCCCGTAGCACCACACCACTACCGGCAAGGCATGAACTTGTACAAAAGATGATTCTACTTGTTTTTGAGTATTGCAATGTAGTCTATAGTGCCGCTCCCAAGTCTTCCTTAACCAGACTGGACTCTCTCTTCAGTTCCTTTTTCCGCTTCACTCTGGACTCCTCACCCCTCACTCACCACTGTGACCTTTATCACGCTCATGCCTTCCCCTCACTTAGTGACCGACGTCACACTCATACTGCAAAATTCATTTCTAAATTTTGGTTTGGATCTATCCCTCACTATCTCTCCTCCTCTCTATCACTTCTCCCTCTTCCCACTCCCTTAGAGCACATGACTCTCATTCATTTGCACTCCCTTGTCTTTCTACCTCCGTTGGTCAGGCTGCTTTCTCACACAGCTTCCCTAAAATTTAGAATGCCCTACCCCGTCAAATGAGACACTCCTCTTCCCCTTACTCCCTCTCCTTGGCACTACATAATTTCCTCTCATCAAATTGTATTTGCTCTTAGATACAACAACACTATCTTGGCAGGAGGTTCGGGCTTTCCTCTACTATTCACATGGAAGTACTGTAACTGTTTTTTATCATCCCCTCCTCTTCTCCTGTCACCCAGTAATTGTTCAAAATTGAATTAAATTGTCTGAACATATACGTGCAATTCACACTTCCTGTTTATAGCACACTTCATGTGTGTATATGTATGTATATACTGCTAACTGCTTACCAACTATGTTCCACTGTATACAGAATAGATGTTACCTGTAATCTGCAATCTGTTTGTAACTCCTACTATGTGTGTTACCTACTATGTACTGAAGCCTATTATTTTAGGAAATTGTATGTTTTGTTTTAATATTCCCCACTACATTCTCCCCCATGATGCACTGAGAGACAAGCAATTTAACTTGCTCAGTGAGTCTTCCTGGTGAAACTTTTCAATAAATAAATAAATATGCTGAGTCAGCTCTGCACCAGCCCAGAACACAATTACACCATGCACATGCTTAACCACCTGTGTGTGGGCGCCTGATTGTCCTCAAGCCCACCTCCAAAGGACAATGGTGTCACGCCTATCTTTTCTCACACTTTGAGCAATGTGTATGAACATAACCTGATTTTGATGATACATAATGTATGTGATGATCGTTTTGTAACTGTTCATATGGCACACGATCAACATGTTGGCAGGTTTGCTGTGCAGCACACCATATTTTCAGGCAGGAACACATTATTGTGATATTGTGGGGGGATATTTTTATGCCATGTTATTTGAACCAAACCTAACTTACAAATCTGGCAATCTTATGGTCTCAGACATGTATATTTCTTTCAAGCTTTATGAAATAAAATACATCACCATCATACACAGCATGCATACTTCATACTAGTAATTATTTATATGTTTCCTACACCTCATATTCCTTTTCGTGTGGTTCTCTTGTTATCATATGACCATATGCATATATCAAGAATAACCTATTGAGTATCACTGCTCATAAAATAACAATTACTTTATGTTACTGTGGAATAGTTCCATGCATATGCATTTTTAATTAGTGTGGTTTCCTCTTTTTTTAAGGTGTACATGCTGAATTTGTGATGTGTTGCAATCATCTGCTGACTGCATTTGCTGCAAGAAGATTACGAAAACATCAATGTTTGTGAGGAGGATGTAATGCAAGCAACTCCATCCTCCTCACCTCAATGTTTGTGAGGAGGATGGAGCTGTTTGCATTACAGACTTCCACTGTTTCCCAGTGAATTGTCTTGATAGGGACATTATTCTGGTTTTGTTTATGAATATCTTGATCTAGAAGGTCCCATTGATGGCAACGTGCCTTTGAATGAGCAAGTTTCAAATTCAAATGACAATGTCATATGCATACTCTTACATGGAGTACTTATACTTTCATGGAAACATAGGATCTGATTGCAGAAAATTTCCATCTGACCCATTTAGTTCGTTCATTTCACCATCTTACTGTATAAACTTCAGATCCTCTTGATCTATAGCCAGCCTCTTCTTTTCTAACATGTAGTGTTACCTTCTGCTTCTCCAAAAGCATTCTTGCATTTGCCAAACATTTCTGCCCCCCACAACCACCTCCATGTGGCTGTTCCATAGAAACATAGAAATTGTCGGCAGGTAAGGCTCACCTGGCCCATCTTGTCTGCCCATAAACCCTTGTACTGGATTACTGCTTCCGACCCACCCACACTGTACTTCTATGGTTCCCTATGCCTGTCCTAAGCATGATTGAATCCATCCACAGTGCTTGTTCTCATCAGATCCTGAGGCAGACCATTCCATGCATCTACCACCCTCTCTGTGAAGAAGAACTTCCTCTCATTCCCTCTTAACCTCCCACCTTCCAATTTCATGTTATGCCCCCTCGTTCCTGTGCTCCACCTGTAATGGAAAATGTCTCCCTCCTGCACCTTGTTTGTACCCTTTAGGTACTTGAACATTTCTATCATGAACCCTCTTTCCATCCTCTCTCCTAGCAAGTACATATTGAGGTCCCTTAATCTCTTCTCATAAGTCGTGTTTTGCAAGCACTGTACCATCTTAGTTGACCTTCTCTAGACCGTCTCCAGCCTGTTAGTGCCCTTACAAAGGTGCAGCCTCCAGAATTGCATACAGTACTCCATGTGAGGTTTGACCATAATTTTTTTATAATGGCATCACTGCCTCTCTCGCTGTTTTGGTGATACCGCTGCCTAAGCACCCCAGCATGCCACTGGCCCTCCCAGTTGCCTTAGTACTCTGCTTTGACATTTTCAGGTCATCTAAAATAATAACTCCCAGGTCCCTTTCCTTCTTTGTGACTGTCAGCAACTTCCCTCCCCCCCATCCTGTAGCTTTCTCCAGGGTTTCTCTGTCCCTTGTGCATAATTTTGCACTTATTTGAATTCAGCTTCAGTTGCCAGCCCTCAGACCATTTTTTCAAGTGTCCCCAGGTCCATCATTTTCTCCACCCCTTCTGGGGTATCCACTCTGTTACAGATCTTGGTGTCATCTGCAAACAGGCAGACCTTTCCCACCAGCCCCTTTGCAATGTCACTAATGAAGACATTGAACTGGACTGGCCCCAGGACTGATCCCTGAGGCACCCAACTGGTCACCCCCTTCTTCCCAGATGGCACCCCATTTACCACCACCCTCTGCCTCTTGTCTGTTAGCCAGTTTCTAACCCAGTTTACCACCCTGTCCCCCATGCCCAGCCTACCCAGCTTGTTTATCCAGCCTCCTATGTGGGATGGTGTAAAAGGCTTTTCTGAAATCAAGGTAGGCGATGTCCACTGCCCCACCCTGATTTACCTCCTTTGTCACTCAGTCAAAGAAATCAACCAGATTTGTTTGATATGACCTCCCTGCTGTGAATCCATGTTGCCCATGGTCTTGAGCTCCAATGGTTTCTAGATGCCCCACAATCCTTTCTGTAAGCAATGTCTTAATGACCTTCACCACTACTGAGGTGAGACTGACTGGCTTGTAATTCCCCACCTCCTCCCTGCTGCTGGATTTGTGTAGAGGTACTACATGTGCCCTCATCCAATCCTCTAGTACCACCCCGTGTTGAATTACTCAGTGAACATGGCTGCCAGATGTTCTGCTATCTCCCTTCGCAGTTATCTTAATATCCTTGGGAATATGCGATCTGGTCCTATTGCTTTGTTCACCTTCAATTTAGTGAGCTCCTTCAAGGACTCTTTCCACTGTGAATAGACTAATTGTCCACCTCTTCACCCCCTTGGCAACTGCTGTACTGCTGTGGCCCCTGTCCTTCCTGCTCTTCTGTGAACATTGAACAGAAATATTTATTCATATCACCCCGCTCCTTCCTGACCTCCAGAGTATACAGTACATGTATAGAGCTCTCTCAGCTTCACTTCGTATGGTTCTTGTGTAGCACGTGCACTATTTTTATTGCCCTTGTATGGACTTCTTCCTTCCTGTCAATGTTCTTTAGGATATTTGGTTTTCCAACTGACTGTACAGTGCCATCTCCTCCTCCTGTTTTCTCCTTGAGATACCTCTCCCTATGCATCCTAGAATCACACCATCTTCCCTTACTACTGTCTCACATTGTTTGGCTACCTTCAGATAATCTCTTATAACTATTCCCTAACTCTCTTCCATCTTGGTTGTTGTTATTAACTACCCCACTCATTGTGTATTCATTCCCATGGTTGTTGCTCCCTAATAGCATGATTTTGCACTGCTTGGCATTGAAGCCGAGCTGTCACACTCTTTAATACACCTTCAAATTTCTCAAGTCACTTGTCATTTTCTCCCATACCCCCCCACACACTCTGAGTGTTAACCATATTGTGGTTATTGGTGATGTCTTTTAAACAATTTGCCATCTTTGGACCCACACCCATACTTTGTGGTCAATGCTGGTCCCCAGATGGCAGCCCACTGACACGGCTGTTACTCTTGCTCCTTTTGTGGGCACCAGGTCCAATATCACCCCCCTCGTGAATGTGGTCATCAATCAGTTGCATTATGCATGCTCCTTGCAAGACATCCAGAGTGACTTTTCTCCTGGATGTGGATGCAGTAAAGTTGTTTCAGGTAATAGCAGGCATATTTAGGTCCACTGCCATCAACACTTCCACCTTTCTCTGACATTAAGTACCATGGCACTATCTGTATCATGCCCTAGAGTGCATGGATAGTATAAAACAACAGTGCAGACAGTGGCATCATTTCCTGACTCTGTGCTCCATTACAAAGTCCCATTCTGCATAGAGAGCAACACCTTGATTCAAAAGTGAATAGGTAGTCAAAGTGTGCAGTGCTGACTCTTTTTAAAAGCAAAAAAAGTAAACTTGCTTTAATCAGTGGTGGTGGTGGGAAACTGAAGTGTCCCTGGTGGGGGTTGGAGGGATAATTACTTTGATTAGCAACAGACAACTATTTTTTGTGCTGCTACAATTAATTCATTAATAAATGTTTAAAGTACCAAAAGATGCTCTTTATTTATTTTTTGGCTTAAAAACAGGAGGGCTGGGGGGGTATTGCATAATTGCTATACATAACTCCATGTAGTGGGTGATGCCAGGAACTAACAACTTCTGGTGTAGTCAAATCACTCGGCCTCTGGCCTTGTGCTCTAACCACATCAGACGTGTGTAAATCCCAACATCATGCACAACCTGTCATGTTATATTGCTTGAATGGTGCACTGGGTTTTGCCATGTTAGTCCTTGTAGGGCTATGTGATCACATCTTACTCTTGTGCCATAATTCACTATCACCTTTTTTTTGAATGCCACTTTCAACTAAACCAAACTATGTTGTTGAACACTTGTCTACTATCAACTATATATATTTTACTGACGTTACCGATCAGGTACATTATTTAGTACTGCCAGTGGTTTGATGAGATAGAGATGCTACAATCTGCCTGTAATTAGGTCAGATTTTGTCACTAAATTCCTTGTTCCACATAAATTGTGTTTTCAATGAGCACCTATCAAGTACCCCGTATTTCTAGTATTTTGAAGTTATATATACTATAGTGCTGCAACCTAATCATATTTCTTAACAAGAGTTATGTCTGCTAAACTAATTCACTTTTTTGGAAACCTTAACTTCTTTCTTAATTCCTGTGCATTAGATCTTTTTGTCATGTGGCATACAGGAGGTTTGCCCGCTGGGTGTGGCAGAAACTAGGATGGTACAATAGAAAAATCCTACCTGCATGTGTTGTGAAACAAATCAAAGAAGCCTTCCCATCTGATGCTTACAAAGGTTTCCAGCAACCACTGACAGCACTACCAGAGACATAATAACATGATGACTTCATGTTATGTAATGTTATTCCATATTATGGATGCTAATCTTATGTTAGGGAAACATGTTTAGTACTTTGTTGTACAGTTTCTGTTACTACCTTTTTTTACCTTACAAGATTTTTTTTGGGGCGGTGTCAAAATTCCTTCTTGTTCACAATATGCTGAGTTACATAAATATGGCATTACAGAATATAGTTATCAGTCTCTTCCACATTAAAACTTTTAGGATAGGTGTTTAATCTGCAGCTGTACACTATTTGAAATCTGAAAGGTGCATGATTGGGCAACCTTATTTTATTAAAGGCTATATATATATATATATATATATATATATATATATATATATATATAGTATGGTAGAACATTGTTATCTGGTGATTTTCATCTTTTCCCATGTTGTTATGCTATTGATGTGATATAATTAAGTTGTTAACCCATCGATTGTACGTCACATTGATGGCATAACAAAATAGAATGCTGCCGAGATAAACATTCTACCACACCAGCGCATCACAGTCTTTCACAGTACTCAGCAGCATTCAAACAAAAATGGTGGGTACATCACATCAGTAGTATAACAAAATGGAATTGACATGCACGGCCATCCCCTAAGCAGCACGGGCAGCCATGTGATACAAACACCATTTAAACTCTATGAATGAACTGCCGCTTCATGTATTCCTGCTTCATGTAGGTTGCACAATACAAAGGCGTCTGTAACTGAATGAAGGCAGCAGCTACTTTTTCTGAGCGAGTAGCACAAAGCTTTCAAAGTGGAAGTTTTCCTTTTTTTGCTCCCCAACCGCTCATATAGAAACTCCATTATCAGTTCCTCACTTTCTCCCTGTAATGCCTGACTGCATGTCCTTATTTTTTATCCACTACTTGCTTCTTAAATAAGTTGTATTTTTTTTTATTCTCTCCTCCAGCCTTTTCTTGCAGTTTTGAATGCCAAAGCTCCGAGCCATACTGCATTTCCCATCGATTCACTGCACGACCCCAACAAATGTTTTATGGCTTAACCGATTGGACGTAGCATGTCACATGATCCATGCCTACGCTCCTAACTATTGTGATTTTTGTTTGCTTTTTTGAACTGTTTTTACTGTTATTTGTTAATAATAAAAATCTGTACCATTTTTTAAGAGGCTGTCGGGCATTTAAATCAATGTTTTGGTTTTTTTCTTTCACACCGAGCCAAGTAATGTGAATGGCACCAGTACAAGGTAAGAGAAGGACTGCTACTATTCATTGTATAAAGTGACTGGAAATTAAACATGTCATCCATTAGCCACGATGCCCATACACTATAAAAGACAATGTATGGGCATCGGTGATCAACCACACTATGCTAGTGTCTCGTGGTTCCCTTGGCAACTCTGGTAAACCTCTCGAGCTGCACTCTCGAGGTTTACCTAAGTTGCCAATGGAACCACTCGACACTAGCATAGTGTGGTTAATCACCAATGTCCATACATTATCCTCAGTGTTTACTTCTGCAACCTAACGTTGTGCACAGTAAAACAAAGATAACGTTTAAAGATATTATTTTATTTTTAAAAAGTTTCTCAATGAAATTGTTGTGAGGTTGAACAAACTGTGAGTAATTCATTACTACTTTATAAAAAAAATCATTAACAGCATTACTGTTCAGTTTGATAAACCATTTAATTATTGTCAATATATTATTAAGAAATTCAACATTGTAATGGATTAACAAGCAAAAATGTTTTAATGACACATAGAATCTTCAGTAAGATTGATTTAGACATCTACGTGTAGGAGGCATGGTGGCTACCTATAACATGGCTTGTATTTCAGTGTCTGTGATACAAGTTATTCATTTCAAACAACAAGTACTCTGTGTCACCATGGAGAAAGGGAATGCAACAGCTTACCATACATGTCTGGTAAAAGTTCAATATGCAGTGGTGGGGTAGAAGGGTGACAGGAGAAAGTGAGATCACGGGGGTGCAGGGGACTTATGAATAGGTGTAGGAAAAGACAGGAGGGATCAGAGGTAGTGGCAGGTAGCAGGATAAAAAGAGTAAAGCAAGCACATGAAGGGAAAGGGCAGAAAATAATAGGGGCACATCAGACAGTGGGCTGCAAAACAAGTGTATATAGCAGAAAAACAGAAAGAAGAGCGGCTGCGAGGGGGCCACAGTGGACAGAAGTGGGGCTAAAGTACAGAAATGTTATGTAATGGCAGGGTGCCAGATCTGACAAGATTGATATTAATAAGGGAGTTCCCCAGGGATCTATCCTAGGACCACTCCTATTCTCCCTATTTATTAATAACCTGCCTACTTTTTTCAAAGGCCCTGAAATCATTCTCTATGCAGATGACATTGTTATCTATAGATCAGTGGAGGATCCGAAAGAACTCAGCCGATTGCTATCCAAAGATCTAACATCACTGGAAGTCTGGCTGTCCACAAATCAACTTCTATTGAACTGCAAAAAAAACAAAGGGATGCTGTTCGGGCCCAAACATATGCCACCCAACAGATCAGATACACTTAACCGCACCCTCTCGTCTGGGGAAAAGATGGTGGTAGTAGACTCATTAACATACCTAGGGCTCACCATTGACCGGGATCTCAACTTCAAAGCTCACATAGATCACATAAGCAAAACACTGAACCAAAGGATAGGTCTCCTGTATCGACTCAGCCCTTACCTTACCCTGGAGTCACGATCTAAGATTGCCCATGGTGCCTTGCTACCAAAACTACTGTACGGCTCCCTTGTACTTCTCTCCACCAGAAGTACTGAGATTAAAAAACTTAAGACACTTTACCACAAGATTGGGAAATTTGCTATAGGGGCACCCCATAGAGAACACCATTGCCAGATCCTGCAAGCCCTTAAATGGCCCACCCTGGAAGGTAGACTACACTACTCCTCTCTATGCCTAGCCTATAAACTCAGATTGACATCTGCTCCACCTAGCCTGGCTGAGTTACTACAACCTAAAACTAATACATGGGACAGTGCATGTGAAAAGTTAGGGAAAGAATGAGAGGGACTAGCCAAAGGAAAGAAGTAGCAGGGCCGTTCTCATAGATTACTCAATAATAAATGTGATCAGATGTGGTGTAAGGGGAGACAGCTGCTGTACGATATAAGTGCATGCTGGGAATGACTGCACTTGAAGTGAGGCACCTTCATTGGGCAAATGGAAAGATGAATTCGGGGGGAAGAGATAAAGACAACTAAAGGAAGCAGAAGAGATGGGAGCTGTTAAGTCATGGAGTGGGTTGTGGAGGCCTAGAATAAACTGCCAGAGGACATGGTGGGGGCCACAACAGTGGATGGATTTAAGACTGCATAGGACAGACATATGTGGCTGGTAAATGTGGGTAAGGGTAGGGCCTGTTGTATAGGTGATGAATACAGGCGTTGGGGGTAGGGAAAAAGTGCAGACTCGATGAACCAGTGGTATTCTGGTCCACTGTCAGATTTCTATGATTCTATGACTCTACTGCTGTCTCAACCCATTACTGATTACATGACCATGATCCGGATTATCAAGAACAGTGTACCTTTGTCAGTAGCACATGAAATGAAATCACATACCGTATGTATTTGAAGATGGAGGCTGCATTTAACATTGTGGCACTTACCAAAACATGATATACTGTCATCAGTGCATGGAATGTTACTATTTAGAATATATATGAAAGGCAATTTCTATAATGATTCAGTTGGATCAGTGGGAATCAAATACCCTCCCTGCACCACACCTTCCTGAGACTGGTCATCACATTGCGAAATCCCAAAAGAAGAAATTAGTTACTAGAGTCTTAGAAGGAACACATATAAAGCGGATACAGTGCATCTGTTTATCTGGGGGCTGGTACTGAGCCCAGACTGGTGTAGGATAGTCCAGTACTGGCATCAGCAGACGAGTTCTTCTGTATGAGGGGAATTCATCTTGCAAATAAGATATCTCAAAGATAATGTCATGAATGTATCCTGTAATAGTTTAACATACACCATAATTAGAAATATGAAAGGCAGATAATATATACTCCTCTTTGGAAGGTTATACAGTTATAGTATATTGTTAGTCTTTGTTTTAAAAATCATTCTGCTCAAAAAACATATAATGAATTTGGAGACCTTACAGACCTCTGATGCAGGGGGAGGAAGTCAATAGGTAGGTGTTGCAGGCAGTTCGATGGATGGTACTTTTTGGGGACGTCTCTGCTGGTGGGTTATCTAGAATATACAATCAGCTAGTTCAGCCAGGAGCAAAGAGATCCTCAAGTCCTTACAGGGAGCTTTCCTGCAATAGCTGGTTAGGAAGCCCACTAGGGATGGCAGCATTCTCAACATGTTCCTCACCAATGAGGATAAGGTGACTCCATATAGAGTATGTCACATAAATGGTAAAACAAAACAGAAGGCACAGAAAAGATATCCAGATCATGCTTACACAAGCTTGGGAGCCCATATACTATCAAATATATTGTATTATTTTTAGTTAACAACCTCGCTGAAAACACTATTTGAGTTTGCCATAACATCTGAGAAACTCTCGAACTACATTACTGAGTTCTACAATGATGTTACAGCACCCTCTCGCAGTGTTCACAGCACCATTGATAATGGAAGACCATATATTACCCTCTATATATATTACACATAGAGTGTATTAAGCATTGATCAGTTACAACTTAAATTAAAACACTGTATGCCAGGGCACAAAAATGCAGATATATATGTGTACCAACAGTAACCATGCAATAATACAGCTGAGCTAACAAACATTACATGTATATTGGATAACATCTGATAGTCTACTTTGTTTTTTTTTTATCTAATTCTACAATCAATTTTTAGAAGCCTATCAGCAAGATTCACTATTTACCATTCCACTCTGGCTGAGTTAACATCTGTACAATGGAGAACCTTAGTGGTATCACGTCAACTGGCTAAAAGCATAATGGCAACCGTGAAAACAGCAAGTGTTTCACGGCGACAGGAATTAGGGTGATATTTGCATTACCCCCCTCCCCAAGGCACTATGACCTTGGAGTTGATATATTTAGAAAGGGGGGTGTGGGGTGCAAAGCTCTCCACACTGGGTGGTGTAGGGGGTGTTGCCTCCCCCCAACAGATACACCTGTTGCCCTAATTCCAGTTGTCATGAAACACTCGCTGTATTCACAGTCGCTGTTTCGCTTTCGCCGACATGACATGGAACCCAGGTGCACGCACATCAAAAAGATCAGTAGCCTGATAGAGAAAGTCCATAAGAGTGCTTCAAACGTGATAGTAGTTCAGCATGAAAAGTAATTTGAGAATAATTTAAAAACGATGCAGCTAATAAAGCATTAAGAAACATAAGCAAATAAAAGTGCATGTTAGTCATTATGCTTAATACAGACAAGGAATGCTAACAAAACATGAAAGAAATAACTCATCCTTTAGTTTCATCTAGTATGAATGAGAAATTAATTGCAATGAATGTGTTCCATCATGTATTTCAAAGTCAGGCAACATTCTTCAATAGAGCACATTCAAACAACAAATGAAAATTTAGCGTCTATACTTATTTATTTATTCCAGTTATTCTGGGTGGTAGTTTCATAACATTATGTAAATAATCGGTAAAGACTGTTTACAAACCATATGTTGCAGGTGTCCTGATAGGCTTCACACTGGCCTCAAGGCCTTTCTTGGCCTTTGGGAAGCACACTTTGTACTGCTCCTCTCCAGACTTTGTTATCGCCTGACTGTGGGTATCGTTTTCATTGAAGTGCAGTGCAGCTAAATAAAGCCTGGCAGGTCAAACAACACCAATTACAAATGTCATAATGACTTTTGTGGGGTATATATATTAAGGATTCCATTACAATATGAATTGCTAAAGTACAACAGAGCACATTTAATTTGTGACATAAATTTGTTACTGCTGCATCATTCAGCCTCCTCGATATGACACTCAGTTGACAGCTCGCAATATCCCTTCCCAAACTATCATCAATTTATGTTAGCCATTCATTGATTCCTTGTACTCCTTCATGCAGACAGAATTATAAAATTCCTAACATCATGAACACTGGTAACGACTATCTACAGGGGAGTCAAATGAGGAATATGCACGTGGATACATTCTATATATTACTGTATATGACAGTCTCCATTTTGGCATTCCAAATTGTGATTCAAGAAGTGGTCACCTAGGTGTCAGTAATGTGAGTGGAACACCAACCAGCCCAGTCTGTTGGAAACAATTAGCATTAAGTTATTTAGCTCCCCCACCCCCACACACACAATCAACTCCCGCACGCAAAAAAAAAGCTGCTTTAAAAGCCTGTTCCTGAAATATGGTATGTTATTTTTTTAGAATGTAGGGAGGTGAACTAATAGGGGTGACATAGTCATTAAAATTAAGTTAACTTTATATGCTAATCATATCAAACTTTTCATATCCGACAGTTAATGCTACTAAAATGGCCTGCATACTTGGATAGAAGAAGTGAGAAAAACTGGGTGCAAAATGGCAAACCACGCTGTGGAATACCTCCAGTGCATAAGTCTGATACTGGGCTGACCCCTGTCTCAGATCCCTCAATAGATATTGACTGGACACAACATTGCTCACAACTTTCTGGGCTTTACTACCTAGATACATAGATACATTGACAGTGTTGGCAGATAAGGGCCTACGGCCCACCCAGTCTACCCATTTGAGCTTGTAAGTTTACTTTATGTTTTCCTAGAAGTCTGTTGTCCCTTAACCCTGACCTCCAGAATTCCTTTATGTCTATCCCATGCATTCTTAAATCCCATGATTGTTTCAGCCCCCACCACTTCCTCTGGCAGGGTGTTCCACTTGTCCACTACCCATTCTGTGAAGAAATTCTTCTTCTTTTTTCCTCTGAATCATCCTCCTTCCAACTTCATCCTATGCCCTCTAGTCCTGGAACATGTTTTTTGGCTTAATAATCATGTATTCCTGCACCCTCTTCCTCCCTGTAAGATACTTGTATGTCTCTATCACATCCCTTCTCTCCCTTCTCTTCTCCAGGGAGTACATATTCAATTCTTTCAACCTGTCCTCGTAGGACTTGTGATGCAATCCATGTACCATCTTTGTTGCCCTCCTCTGAACCTTCTCTTCTCTGTCTATGTCCTTACGTAAGTAAGGTCTCCAGAACTGTACACTGTACTCCAGGTGGGGCTTCACTAGTGTCTTGTATAGCGGAATTATGACCTCCCTTTTCCTGCTGGTGATGCCCCTGCCTATGCATCCCAGCATCCTATCTGCTTTACCTGCTGCCTTGTCATACTGTTTCCCTACTTGAAGTCATCAGAGATGATAACCTCAAGATCCCTTTCCTGCTTGGTGCATGCTATATCCTCACCCCCAACTGATATATTATGCCAGGGTTTTTCTGCCCTTTATGCATTATCTTGCATTTCCTTGCATTGAATTTCAACTGCCAAACCCCTGACCATTCTTCAAGTTTCTGCAGGTCCCTTCTCATTCTGTCTACACCCTCTGATGTGACTGCTCTGTTACAGAGCTTTGTGTCATCAGTGAACAGGGAACTTCTGCCTTCTAGGTCCTGCACAATGTCACTGATGAAGATGTTGAATAGGACCGGTCCCAGCACTGATCCCTGTGGTACCCCACTGGTCACTCTTCCCTCTGTGGAGTGACAGCCATTTACCACCACCCTCTGTGTCCTGCCGTCCAGCCAGTTACCTACCCACTGTACTACTGTCCTGCCCGCACCCATATTCCCCAGGTTGTGTAATAGTCTTCTATGTGGCACAGTGTCAAAGGCCTTGCTGAAGTCCAGATAGGCCATGTCCACTGCCCTCCCCTGATCCACCTCCCTAGTCACCCAGTCGAAAAATTCAACGAGGTTGGTCTGACATGACCTCCCCCTGGTGAAACCATGCTGCCTTGGGTCCTGCAGTCCATTGACAACCAGATATTCCAACAGTCTTTCCTTCAGTAGTGCTTCCATGATCTTCCCCACTACCGAGGTGAGGCTGACTGGTCTGTAGTTCCCTGCTTCCTCTATGTTCCCACTTTTGTATAAGGGGACTACATCTGCTGTCCTCCAGTCTTTGGGTACCTCCCCTGTTTCCAGTGATCGGCTAAACAGGATTGTCAGAGGTTCAGCCACCACCTCTCTTAGTTCTTTAAGGACCTTGGGGTGCACCCCATCTGGCCCCATTGCTTTATCAACTCATTACTTACAGTTCCTTCAGCACCCTTTCTCATGTAAAGGGATCTGCATCCATTTCTGCACCATTCCCACCCCTTGTACTCCCTTCAGACCCATTACCCTCCTCTTCCTCAGTAAACACTGAGCAGAAATACCTGTTCAATATGTCAGCTTTACTGTTGTCATCCTCCACGTGGCTCCCAACCTCCCCCTTCAGTCTCACTATCCCTCCCTTTGCCTTTCTTTTTTCACTTATGTACCTGTAAAAGGTTTTGTCCCTTCTACCCACTGATTTTGCAATATGCTCTTCTGTCTGAGCTTTGGCTTCCCTTGTTGACCTCCTTGCCTCCCTTTGCTTCTCCTGGTACTTTTCCCTATCCCCTTCTGCCTGCGTCTTTTTGTATTGTCTGAAAGCAATCTTTTTGGCTTTCACTTTCTCCACTACCTCCTTGGAACACCATAATGGCCTCCTATTCCTTTTCCCCTTGCTAACCTGCTTAATGCATAATTCTGTTGTTCTTGTAATCCCCATTTTAAATACTGCTCACTGTTCCTCAACCCCTGATTTCTGCCCCATTTCCCTTAATGCCTCTTTCAAACATCTCCCCATTTTCCCAAAGTCTGTCCCCCTAAAATCCAGGATACGTGTTTTTGTGTGGTTTGGTTCTGCTCCTTCTGTGATTTCAAACCACAATGACTGGTGGTCACTGTTCCCCAGGTGCTCCCCCACTGTTACCCCCATCACACTGTCCCTGTTTGTGAGCACAAGGTCCAGTATTGCCTTCTGCCGAGTTGGTTCCATGACCAGTTGCTTGAGGAAGGTATCCTGAAGGAAGTCCAGGATAAATCTGCTCCAAGTTGATGCTGCTGCTGAGATGCTCCAGTCCACGTCTGGAATATTGAGGTCTTCAACCAGCACTACCTCACCCTTGTCTGCCATCCTTTGGATGGCTATCATCAGCTCCCTATCTGTTTCTTCCTCCTGAGCTGGTGGTCTATAGACCACACCTGGGTGAATGGCTGGCTCCATTTTCCTTTCCAGCTTAACCCACAGTATCTCTCACCCTTTTTGTTCCTCCTGGATCTCTGTGGCCCTTATGTCATTTTTCACATACAGTGCCACTCCTCCTCCCTTCCTACCTGCCCTGTCTCTTCTGAATATGTTGTAGCCAGGAAAGACCATCTCCCAGTCATGGTTATCATTACACCAGGTTTCTGTAATGGCCACAATGTCCAGGTCTGACTGCACCATGACAGCCTCCAGATCCCCCATCTTATTGCTAAGGCTCCTGGCATTTGCACACATGGCTTTCCATGATTTGACCTCCCTAGACTGTTTAGCTGTTCTACTCTAGCCCCTTCCCTGGTTGTCATTTATCCCTGGTTCTCCTTGCTGTCTGCCCTTCTATTGAATTTTGCCCCTTTTCTGTCTATCCACCTCTTGGGCACTTATCTCCATCTTTTGCACACTGCTTTGTAGAGATATCCACTCCTCTGGTTCACTGGTTCCACTGCTAGCTGTGGGGGTGGGCAATTAGGTACCTTCCTTGCTGGCCTGCCACCCCCCTTGGCTAGTTTAAATGTCTGTAAATGTAGCATTTAAACTTATCGTTTAGTGCTTGGATTCCCCTCCAGGATGGTCATGAGGGTTGAACAAGCCTCCAGCCCTCCAGGTGGGTCCCCAGTCACCAATGAATCCAAACCCTTCCTCACAGCACTAGTTCTTCAACCATGAGTTAAAGTTCTTGGTGCATGCACCCCATGCTCTCCCATGCCTCTCGTAGGTAGTACTTCCGAGAAGGTGACAGAAGTAGCTACTTGCTTGAGACCGCTTCCTCAATTTCCTAAACTCTTCCTGAACTTCCTTTGGCTCCCCATTTGCCAGGTCATTAGTTCCTAGGTGGATAATGACATCCAGCTCACCCTCCCATCTTGCCTTCCAAGTGATCCTGTAGTAATCAATTTGATGTTACTATTTAATGATACATGTAAGTCATAAAACACACCAGTACTAAATGTACTCTCTCATTGCCTTCTTTCTACAAAACTGGTATTCCCCCTTAAGCTATGCACTTTACTTATTGCCTTAGCTCAGCCCCTGTCAGTTACTTGTCTATATTCCTTTTTTTTCATTCCTGATGTGCATATTGTTCTCTTGTGGCCTTTGTCATCTACTGTTTACTATGACTGCATTATCTACTGTATCTTTTTTTTCTCTCATATTGTATCTACTCTTACTGCCTATATTGCATACTGTATGTATATATTCTTTGTTGCTTCCTGGATTATGTATTATTGTATGTATACTATGCTGCTATTTGCTTGTACTCTTGATATTTGTCTCAGGACCTCCTTGTGAATGAGCTTGCTCAAATGAGTTATTCCTGCAATAAACTTGAACTTGAACATTTAATAATGTTCAGTGAAATTCTTGTGACCTGATTGTCTGAGACTTTGTTCTAGTCATGGCACTGTAAATGCACCACAGATGGCTGCAAATAAGATCATAAAAAAAATGCTTATGGACTATCACAGACACTATTAATACATGGTCATGAAATTCCCGGATTGAATGCAGCATCTGCTGAAGTGGTGTTTGAAGCCAGTCCAGATCATGGTTGAAAACCACATTATTAAACACATCCACTGGAACCACCCAAAACAAAATGCAGCCTGGGCTGGTAATGGTATGCAGTCTCTGGTATACCTGGGATTGCAAGCAGGATGCTGGGAGCCAAACCTTGAAACCATGGTTGAGAACCACTCCCTACCTCCCCATTCTGTACCATACTATCTGACCAAGCCTATCACACATCACTTGAAAGGATGTGTTGTGTGAGTGGGTTGAATGGCAGGCACACATGCCATACACACCCTTTGGTATGTCTACATCTGGTGCTAAACATCCCCCAGTACACACTACAGACATGAACCAATGCAGCTGTCCTTGGGTAGTGAATTGCCATCTGGATAGATATCCCATGAAGATCTAGATTGTCATTTTCAGCACTGTTATCCGATGCTGGGGTGGAACCATCGTGACACTGCCATGGCTGTCTTGTGAGACCCCAATGGAAGGAGCAATCGCAGTTACAGTGGAGGAGTAAATTAGCAAGTTTTAAAAAAAATGAAGAGGGGTACTGGCATCTAAAGTTAAACTGAACCACACAGGCCAACATAATAGTCGTGGTCTAAAATGTTATTTTTGATCATTGGAAGTGATGGCATATCCTTATTTCAAGGCAATAATCACCGATAGCCATAAAAAACATAAAACAAGACTTTGCACAGTATTGTTTTGGTGCTGTTCAATTGTTGACACCCTCACTGATGTTACAAGATGAACTAGTAAGATAAATAGAAAAAAATGGAAGCTCTTCTCATGCATTTCTGATCTAAGTAGTTGAGGGAAAGGAAAAATTATACCTTTGCGTATTCAGTCCTTGTTACTGTTTTCAAGGGTCCCATGTAAGCATTCTGGGAAATGTTCCCCATGGCCTGTGTGAATATCTGCAATATGGTTCCTTACACTTAGCCATTTCTCAATCATTTTGCCACTGTTGTCATCACTAGTTCTAGCCACCCAGAACCTATGATTTGTGACAGACTTAATCCAATTGCATATCGGTACGCAATCTTTCTTTTTGGCTGCCAATTCCAGTTTTTTACCAACACCTGGAATTAACCAGAAAAATGATGAAAGGTTACTGTCAATATCAATGTGAAATATCACATCTCGTTACTAAATTATACTGATACCTTTACTCATGTGCAACACGTCAAAGTAGCGGTGGATGTCTGTATGTGGTATTTTCATGTATGATTTGACTTGCAAATGCTGATCTGTTATTAGCTGCTCAACACTAAATCCTTTTGAATGCAGGAAATCAAGTTTACGCTTCAGTCCCTCTAACTCCATAGCATTAGATTTTTTAACTTGAGAGCACTGTGAAGTAGACAAAAATAAGGACGACAAAATGTAATATGTGGTGTAGATAACATGGCCAGTGTTCAAATATACATTTTGTTGCCATAATTGATGGGGAATGGAACATAACTCAGCAGTGGCAAAGTCACAAAACAACCCCAGGCACATTCAAGTAATGACATCAAGGACAATTCCACGCACGGTTATGCATGCTGCACATTCGACATCTGCAAGTGCCATCCCTCAAATTATACTGCTCGTGTGCACAAGCCACTAATCATGGCCATGAGCCATGACCAAAGTGGTCCATCTACACCCACAATCCCATAAGAAAAGCAGCGCTCTGGCTGATAAATCTTCCTCTCCTCCCCTGGCCCTCCAACACCCGTTTTATAATGTCTGTTATTAGTACTGCTCACAAATGGTGTTCCTCAATATCAATATAGAAAGCAAAATACTAAATAAAAATCTCACCTGTACCAGATTAAAATATATCATTTTTTTGTTTTCAAGGTTCATTAAAGTATATAGTTCATATTTGGCAGTGTGTCTAGGAGAATTGCAATGGGCATCTCCTCCAAGTGCCAATGGCTTGTCAGTTGAATTGGACAACACACAGTTCTGCTCCCTAATCCAAACATTGTTGAAAGCAGGTATAACGTATGACTTTTGCAACGTATGGTATGTTACTAATGAGATGTGAGGCACCCTCATAATTCCAAGTAACCTTAGAGCTTTAGCCTGTGCTACTGTGCTACAAAAAATAGCAGATGTCAACATTAGATTACCCATGGCATATTGCCGTGCTGTTGTTGACTATGCCACTCAATGTGGTGTCCATTACCACATGACATCATCACTGATACCATGCTGCCAGTTGTCTTGGATTGTTTAGCTACTGTTTTGACACCACAGACGTTACAGGTTTGACAAAGTATTGACAAACTTTGTCTTGAGACAAGATAATATTAGTCTTCTGCAGCTGGTATAATGTCACTAGAAAGGACAGAACCTCTTGTGCATGCTTGATGTGTTTTTTTTCTGTGGTTTACCACATGACAAGAATGGTTCAACGTCACTGTCTGTCACTGTCTGTCTTAGTACTGGCAGAACTGCTGCTTAGGTACTCCAAAACCACAGAGAAGTTCAATGGAGTATCACTTGTTCCAGTTGGTTCTGATTGCAACTCTACATCCATGTTGCATTGCGTCCCAACAGAAGCCATCTGCACTGCAGATGTAACACCAAGGGATGTCTGTATCCTTCTTGTCCTCTGATGAGTTCTTTATGTTGGCCTGGCATTTAATGCTCCTTGTCTGCTTGTGTTGTAGAGCTGTTTCTGTACTGTCTTGATTCATGTCCGTATTCATTTCAGGAAAATCTGACTGGTCCTTGAATTCTGCTGTGGCTATTAGACACATTCTGAATACTGGATAATGTTTCTTGAGCACTGAAAAATGGTTGTGCTGAGCATTCATCCACAATCATTGATAAGTCTTCAACCTCAACAGTGTCTTCATCGGGCAGCATAGCTGTGTTTGCTGGCCGTGTTGTTGCCTTCTTTGATTTAGCTAGTAAATCTTCGATGGTCTATGAACATAATAAAAATAATGATTTTGTTGCTTAGATTTTGTGATAATATTAAATTAAATTATGTTTTAAAGGTAATTTTATTATCAATATTAAGAACACACACACACACACACACGGCAAGCACACGTCCACACCATCACCACCTATAACATTTTTGCAACAAGGTCTGTTAACCTTCATGTCATATCATAGGACTCACATTGGTATCTGTCATTTCTTTTTGGGGCTGGTGCAGGAAGAAGAGAAATGGCTTAATTCAGGACTGGGGACCAACTAGGAAAAATGCAGCCCACTTCAATGAGAACAGACTGCATCCTTCCAAGAGGTGGACGGCAGTCCTCAGTGAATGGGTTGAATGTATCATGGACAAGCATTTAAACTATTCTGGGTGGGTGGACAATGAGAGCAAAGAGACTTGAGTGGACCACCCCCACAAGCTGGAATAACCAGAAACATGAATTAAGGTTGCTAGCAGAAACATCAGTAACGGTTACAAAGGGAAATGCAGGGATAGGAAAGCAACATAAAATAGAGGATAATGCCTGAGTAACAGTGGTTAACCATGATGTAATCACCTCAAGCCACTGCCAGGTCAACCAAGTAAACCTCAAGCACGCAGCTTGAGAGGTTTACAGTTGTCATGGCAACCATGAGAGGTGATTATGTCCGTGGTTGACCACCGTTACTCAGGCATTGTATTTTATAGTGTATGGAAAAACTAGCCACTGTGGGGGGAAAAAAATACAGGTTTTTCAATGTGCATTCGTTCTCCTGCTCGGCTACGAATGCTTCCTGGTTTGAATGTTGATCAACTGAAGTGCTGAAATTAGCCATTGCGATCTATACTGCAGTGGGTCTGTAACTGTCTGAATGGAATGTGTGTGTGTTTTGAACAAATGTCCAAGCAGCAGATCACCTTTCCTTTCCAAGAATTTTGGCAGGGGGTCACATTCTATCCTGTAATCCCATCATTATGACATAGATAAGCAAGGGTTACAGCATACTGATGTCATAACGATGGGATTATCAGGTTATAAACTGATTGAAAACAGAGGTTAATAGACACTGTCCATATATTATAATGTAATTGCTGCTGAGGGAAGGAGGCAGGAGGGTAAACACAGCATGGTAGAGAAGACAGACAGCAAAAAAATGGAAGGTAAAAAAAGGATGGTGGAGTAGCCCTGTATGAAAGAGAAGGCATAAAAGCAACAGAGGTGCAATGAAGACAGGGGGCAACAGAGGCACTGTGAGTCACCCTTGAACCTGGCAACATCACTTCAATCTGCACAGTGGTAATCTGTACACATCCAGCGCAGGTGAGATAAGTGAATCAAATTCACAAGATGGCGACAAATGGTGAGCTATTGCCACTGGGTAATTTAAAGGTCCGAGACGTGGATTGGACCATCCCAGCATGTGCTTCATCCAGGAACCATGACATTCTGGATTCCAAACAGGGGCTGGGCCTCAGACAGCTAGTGGCTGACCCCACCAGAGACAGGATGATCAAGTGACCACCAAGTAGTGTGGTCTATTGGGGAGACAGTTACACAAAGTAGTCACACAAGGGTAAAGGACTTAGATTATAGGAGGATGGATTTTGGTAACAAAGGGAAAACTATCAGAGAGACCCTGGCAAGGAGAGAGAGATAGGAGGGGGAGTCAAGACCCAGTGGGAACACACGAGGAGATCCCTGAAGGAGGTGATGGACCAAAGCATCGACCAATGCATCAGGGTGGTAAGCAAAAGGTGAAAGAAGGAGGAAACCACTATGGATCTCGAGATAGGTTGCAGACAAGATAACAGGGCCAAAAGGGTGCGTTTCATAAAATATATTGTGACTTAAAGGGAGAAAGAGGACAGGGAGATATACATAAAGAACCAGAGAGTAGCAGCGATAGCTGTACGGTGAGAGAAGGCACAGACCAAAGAAACACTATCACAGATGGTGAAAAAATGTAACAAGACATGCTGTAGGTACACCAATGAAAGAAAGAAAACCAGGGTAGGGATTGTTAGGCTCAAAGGGGTTACAGTGGAATGTAAAGAGAAGGCTGAAATAATAAACAAATACTTCTGATCAGTATTCACTGAAGTAGGGGGAGAGACTGATAACACAGCTGGGTAGCATATTCTTTATTTATTCTTTATTTATTCATTACAAATTGGGTTTACAACCTTTGAGTCAGAAACTCATTTACAAAGGCACCTCATCGTGGGGGGGCAGACATCAAGACAGTTATTACAGT
Source organism: Neoceratodus forsteri (assembly GCA_016271365.2). Lineage (NCBI taxonomy): Eukaryota > Metazoa > Chordata > Ceratodontiformes > Ceratodontidae > Neoceratodus > Neoceratodus forsteri. Next base: position 1,392,310,652 of record CM028129.1, on the reverse strand, counting down.
GCAGATTAAAACAGAGGATAACATTACAGGTGCAGTAAAAGAACATTTAACATAAATACACTTAGGTTACATAATGTAGTAGTTTGTATGTTACTTAGGTTGCATAGTGTTACAAAATTGTGAGTTACACTCATGGATATAGTAGGTCCTCAGAGAAGACAGCGGGTTACATCCCTGTTTGGACCTAGTAAGGAAAGAGTGGGTCTGGGGGAGGAATAGGCTGTCCAGTGGATGTTGTCGAGCCAGGAGACAAGGTGGGCGGGTACCACAGGTTACAACAGGGGGTTAGTTGCACCTACAACAGCGGGTATTAAAGATATGGTTCTGAAGGGCTATTTTGAAGGAGCCAGTTTTTGGCAAGTTGGACATGCAGCTAGGGAGCGAGTTGAACCAGGTGGGGGCTCAGTAGAGGAAGGATCTCTGGGCAAGAGAGGTCTTGGTTCTAGGCACCTTGAAAGTGGTCTTCACAGAGCTATGGGTGGTGACGGACGATAATGACTGCTGTAGGGAGGTGGAGACCTCCGGGGGAGAGTCCTAGCAGTGATTTCTTAGCGAGAAGGCAGGTCTGGTAGAGCAGTCACTCCTCAAAGTTGAGCAGATTGGTGGTAGTATAGAGAAGGCAGGTGTGAGTGCGGCTGGGGGCACTGGTCAGGAGCCTACAGGCCTTATTGATGGAGAGTTGGATTTTGGAGAGGGCAGTGTTGTCAGCTGCAGTGTAGATGGGCAAGCCATAGTCCACGAGGGACAAAACGGAGGAGGTGATGGCCAGCCTAAGGGCAACCTGAGGCAGGCAGTCCCTGTGCTGGTATAGCAGGCCAATCTAAGAGTTAATGGCGGTAGACAGGGCATTAATGTGAGTGTGGAAGGAGAAGGCAGTATCGAACGTGATGCCTAGGTACTTGTATGTGGTCACTTGTTCTAGCTGGTGCAGAGTGCTGGGCATAATCAAGAGAGGGGTATTTCTAGCTTTATTTTGGTGATGCGGGAAGAGCATTGATTTGGTTTTCTTTAGGTTAATGACCAGATTGCGGTCACCGAACCACCTTTCGGCTTGGTTGTAAGCTTACTGAAGGGATAATTGGAGGGAGGTGGGATTGGGATGTGAGGCGACGAGGACTGCATCGTCAGCATAGAGGAGAATTTTACCGGTACATGAGCTGGGGAGAGTGTTGAGGTACAGACTAAAAAGTATTGGATCCAAGATAGAGCCCTGAGGGACCCCGGAGTGAACAGGAAGAGTGCTGGAGAGGGAGCCGCTGATCTTGACATGCTGGGATCTAGCAGACAGTTAGCTAGAGAACCAGGAAATGGGACTACCAGAGAAGCCAAGTTGGTGGAGAGAGAGTCGAGTAGAAGGGGATGACAGACAGTGTCAAAGGCCTTGGAGAGGTCAATGAACACTGCTCCTACAAGGCTGCCAGAGTCAAGAACAGCATGCAGGTGTTGGAAGAATTCCAGGAGAGCCATGGTTGTACTGTGTCCTGGGCAGAAACCATGCTGCTCTGGGCACATAATGTCGTACTTGGTTAGGTATTCAGAGAGCTGGATCAACACCACTTTTTCAAGGGCTTTAGAGAGTGGGGGGAGGATGGAGATCGGCCGGTAATTGTTGGGGGTCGATCGGTCCCCACTCTTATGTATGAGTGTGATTTCAGCAGTTTTCCAAGCACTTGGGAACTGACCCAGGCATAGAGACTGGTTTAGAAGGTCAGTCGGGAGACTAGGACTTCATCCAAGACCATAAGGAGGATCCTGTATTCAAGGGGGTCACTGCTGGGGTTATTGCTGCTTAAGACTTTCAGCAGGTGCAGCCTGGCTTCTTGGGGGGATAGGGTGCACAGGTAGAATAGTGGGTGATGTAGGACTGGAGCGAGAGAGAGAGAGAGGCAGGGATTGGGTCAAAGAAGCTGCTGGGGAGGACCGAGCTTAGGTCAGAGAAGGCAGTGTTAAGGCAATCGGCTATAAGGAGTGGATCTGTGGTGGGGATGCCATTGATGGAGAGCTGAGATGGTGGGGAGGCGGGGACTTCCATTAGCTCTTTCATATTATCCCAGAAGGTCGGGCTGAATCCCAAGTGGGCGGGTGGTCTGCAGTGATGCTCTGCCTTGCCGCCTAATGGCCCAAGTGCACTTATTGCGTTCTGCATTGTAGGCCTGTCTATCAGACACATTTCCAGATTCTACAGCAATGTGCCAGAGATTATCTCTGTTTTGAGTCTCTGGAGGAGGGGTGGGGTGATCCATGGGGCATTGTATTTTTTGGAGTGGATCCTGGTGGGGGGGGTGAAAAGGTCACAAGCCTTGCAGAAGGCATTTGTGAAGTGGTCAAGAGCTGAGTCAATGTCAGGGGTGCGCTGGATAGGGGACCAGTCTAGCTGGGCTAGGTATTGTTTTAATTTTTTGAGGCTGCCGGGGCATAAACGGCGGCGTAGAGTGGCCTGGGACACTGGCTTCAGAGTGGAGGATGGCCAGAGACAGATGACTGGGGAGTGATCGCTAAGAGAGTTGGGGAGGACAGTGACATCCCGGATTTTGTAGGGGCGGTTAGATATAACAACAACTAGGAGAGTGCTGGTGCCAGTAGAATGGCTGAATCTGGTGGGCTGAGTGACTAACTGGGACATATCCAGGGCAGCAAAGGAGTCCCTTATATGGGAGGCAGTGGAGGCAAGCCAGTTAACATTGAGATCACCTAGGATGACTTGCTCCACTTTGTGAGGGAGAGATGTGAGGTAGTCAATGAGGGACTGGACTGCTTGGTTTTGATTCCTCAGGAGTACATAGGAGACCGTGAAGAAGAGAGGGCCTCGGGCAGGGTCAGGTGTGATTTTTAAGGTGAGGGCTTGGGCTCCATAATCAAATTTAGGAGCTGGGAGTGCCTGACCTATAAGGGAGTCCCGTACGAGTAGTGCACAACCACCACCGCATTTTCCTACTCGTCTTCCCTGTAGATGGTATATCCAGGGGGGGGTGATAGTGGAGTCAGGGGTGGATTTGGAGAGCCAAGTCTCTACCAGTTCAATTATGTCAGGTTGATGTTGAACGACCCAGCACTGGTGGGCAGCAGATTTCTTTAGGAGACTGCAAATGTTTAAGGATGCAAAGAGAAGGCCAGTTGCAGTACAGGGTTTAAAAGGGCTGGAAGCCATAGGTCCTGGGTTTGGGTGTACATTACCAGATAATAATAATAGCAGTGTAATTATTCTGGTTAGTGGCCGGTGGCGATGGAGACCCTTGGGTCGATACCCAGCTGAGGACTTAACAATCAAGGTGCATGGGATAGATAAAGTGCAAAGGGTGGAAATGGCAGGGGATAGCTAGGTCCAGGTCGGGACATGGAGGGAGTGGAGGTGTTGGCAGGGTGGGGCGTTGGGGGGTCACGGGTGTGTCGAGGGTGGGGAAGGGCCGAGTCACTATGGGGTAGCCTGGGGATGAGGTGCCTAGTGTGGAGGAAAGGTGCTCCATTCGGTGCGAGGTCTTTACCAAGAGGGTGAAGGAGAGCAGACTTAGCAATGGAGAGTAGGTACTCATAGCAGCTGAGCAGTAAAGCAAGAGTGTCCACGAGTAGTAGAGAGTAAGGAGATGTAGAGCAGCCTTGGCACGGTTGGGGGAAAACCCCTCTAGTTGGCGAACAGTATAAGCTGCAATTGGAAAAAAACAGTATCAATCAGTAGAAGAGGGAGGGGGCAAAGACTGATGAATAGTGACAGACTGACCACACAATAAGTGAGATGAGACAGGAACTGTATTGTGTTGGATTGGATAAGTGTGCTTATAACTGGGCCCTCTAGTGGCTAAAAGATATAATCTGCTAATGGAAAAGTCAGCACAAAAAACAACAGGCAGGGAGGTTCTGAAGCAAGTTTTTTTTTGGGGGGGGCACTGTAGCAGCCTCAATGGGACACAGAGGTCAAGGGTGCAGCCCACAGACTTACAGCTCTAAGAGAAGGGGCACAGGGCAGACAGCAAAATCACAGTAACTTAATAACCTCTCTCAAACTTAAACCAACTCTTAAAAAATCTCTACACCAGACAAAACATTACTTAAAGTGAGAAATTAAGAACATGTCAAGCAGAGGTCAGTCCTAGCATTAATTTATTGGCAGCAGTTCCTAGAAGACTTCTGGATTGCTGCACATAGTGTGAGAAACACTGACAAACAGGGGCAAGTGAGATTCCTCCGGGGTAGATGTCAAAATTCAGAGTTCCCACCCATACCTTGCTTGGAGGGTGAGCGTCGGCCAACTTCTCCTTAGTCTGCTTACCAAACTGCAGGATGCAGTTTGTTTGAGAGGAAGCAGCCCCAAAAAGGCACAGCAGTCCCCTTGCTTAGAGGGTGAGCGTCGGCCAACTTCTCCATAGTCTGCTTACCAAACTGCAGAATGCAGTTTGTTTGAGAGGAGAGAGCCCCCATATACTATGGGAGTGGGATTGGGGGGTGTGGGAGTTAAAGGTATTACAAATACATTCACATTATTCACACTGGAGAGAATCTTGGAGGAGATCATGTAACTGAAAGTGGACACAGCAATATGGCCAGTCGGCATACCCCAAATGTAAAGTGACCTTCAGGCCCCCCTTGCAGTTCTGTTCATGGAGTCACTCAACAAAGGAGTGGTTACAGAGGAATGGAAAAGGGCTCATATTGTCCCTCTGCACTAAAGCAGGAGTAGAGAAGAGTGACCTAGATGGTACAGGGCTTTCACCAAAAAACATATGTCGAGAGATTAAAGAACCCAAATATGTACTTGTAAGAAATGAAGGAGTTGGGTGACATGACAGTAACATTTCAGCACCTTAAAGGCATAATCAGGGTGCAAGTGGGGGATATCTTCCAACACAGGATGAGTACAAGAACAATAGGGCATGATATGAAATTGAAATGTATCAGGTGAAAGGGAACAGTGATGAAGTTTTTCATAATGGAGAGGGTGATAGACACATAATAGTCTGCCACGGGAAGTAGAAGAAACAAGCTCAGTGTGGGGTTTAAACATGTCTGGGACAGGCATTGGAGAATCTTAGAGGTGAGAAGGAGTGGTGATAAGCCATTGACCACATAGAACCAGAGGGTATAAACAATTATGGAGGGCTTATGGGCAGGCTGGATGGGTATGGAGGTCATTATCTGCAGACAATTAATGAATACACCATGGACCCCAACACCACAGACACACACACACACACACACACACACTTGTTTGTTGTTGCTTGTGAAGATGCTGACCTTTTTTGTTTTGATTTTAGAAAGGCAGAGAGAGAGAGAGCTTGTGAAGCTTATGACTTTTTCTTTAAAACATTCTCAGTCTGACAGCTGTGAGTCTGCAGTGAGAGCCATGGCAGCAACCATCAGGTTATTTCAGCCAGCAATTATGGCAACAATGCTGTCGTTCCTGATGGTTTCTGAGGAAACAGAAACTGTTCAACAGTTTGGATGGGGACAGAGCGACACAGATAGTGGGTCTGTAACAGAAGGCAATTGTTAGGTGAGCTGAATGCAGTGGCAGAGTAGTTCTTGTTTGGGTTTACTAGTTCTTGCTTTATTGCAGAAAATAAGATGGCTGCTTGTGCATTTTCATTTTCTTGAACAGACATTACTCTTTCTGCTTCGACTGACTGGCATGTTTTAACATGAGTTATTGCAGGAATTAACGAGGGTAAAAGATGAGAGATAGCCAATTGGAATAAAGAATTCTCGCAAAACATTGTATAATGCTATGTTCACAACCTCTTTCTAGGTTCTGTTCCATGTGTCCACCACCTACAATGTGAAATAAAAACATTTCTAACATTTCACATTAATCAACCTACTCCAATTTCATATAGTCCCCCTCATTTTAGCACTTACTCTAAAATGAAAGATGTCTCCTCCCCTTTGCACCTTGTTTATGCCCTTGCGGTACTTGAATGTTTCTATAATTCCCCCCACTCCTCTCCTACAGCGAGCACATACTGAGGTCATTTAATCAGCCATCATATGTTTTGCCTTAGTCTGGACTGCCTAAACACTGTCAAGGTTCTTACGAAGGTGTGGGCTACAGAATTGCACACAATACCGTAGGTGACGCTTTACCAGTGTTTTATAAAATGGAATCAAAACCTCAAGTCTTCTGCTAGTGATACACCTCAGACAATTTTTAGATCTTCCAATTTCCCCTCATCATTGACTACACCAAGTCTCTAGTATCCACCCTGTGGCAGATTGTAGTGCTGTCCGCAAACATTCACACTTTTCAGTCAAGACATTCTGAAATTTCACTAAATGAAGATATTGAACAAGACTGGCCCAATGACTGATCACTGTGGTACCACGCTGGTCACCACCATCCCCTCTACATTAATTGGATCCAAATGACAACCACCCTCAACCTCCTACCTGTTAACCAGTTCCTAACACAGCTTTCTACCTTGTGTTCCTATGACCAGACAACCAATCTTGTTCACCAACACTTCATATGGGGCAGTGTCAAATGCATTACTGAAATTTTGGTAGTCTAACCTACCACCAAACCATAATTAACTTCTCTTACCACCCACTCAAGTACATAATTCAGATGTGCCTGATGTTGCCATTATTGCATCTATGTCAAACTCTGCTTCCGCTAACAACAACTCCAGATCTGGCGTTTTATTACCAAAACTGCATCCGAGGATCCTCATAGGGCTTCCTATGCAACTCACGCACCATCTTGCTGGCACTTCTCTGAACACTTTCAGTCGCATCTGTGTCCTTGCGTAGATGAGGTCTCCAGAATGGGACCCCACACTCCAGGTGATGACCCACCATGGATTTGTAAATTGGTAACAGCACCTCCTCCTTCTGTGTGTTATACCTCTCCCTATCACAGAATCATAGAAATTTGATGGCAGAAAAGGACCCTTCCAGCCCGTCAAGTCTGCCCAATCCTCCCTTATCACATACCCCCTTCCCCACTTGCCATAAACATCACCCCAATTCTCAGTCCCATATGCCTCTCCCATGCCATCTTAAATTCTTCCACTGTTTTTGCTCACACCACTCTGTCTGGTAGCCTTTACCAGGGCTCCACCACATTCTCCATGAAGAAGCACCCCCTCACATTGCCTCTAAATCTATTACCTTTCAGTCTGACTCTGTGCCTTCTAGTTCTGGCTCTCTCCTTCCTCTGCAGCAGACTCCCTTCCCCTACTTTATTGAGCCACTTTACTTTTTTTTTTATGCACCTCCCACACACCCCCGACCGGCCACTCCTTCAGAGCACCAGCACCATTCTACCTCTCTTTGACCTCCTGCCACCTCTACCAGCTCCTCATTGCAGCCAGCCTTGAGTAGCCCAGCATATCCCTCTGCCGGGAGGGTCCCTCTCTTCTGGGAGGAAATGGCCTCAACGGCCAATGTCGCATCTCAGGCACTGCAGGGCTGGATCTGGGCTAGTTCCAGGGCTTTGGGTGGCAGGGGTCAGGGGGCTCATCATCCAGTCGGTCAGGGGCATTTTTTACTATTTTCTGTGCCCTGCCCACTGCAGTTCTTGGCCTTGCCTTGCGTGAGTGAGGGGGCATCCTGGGGTGGGGGTGTTTCAAGGCAGCATATCCCCAAGCATGCTGCCAATCCACCCGCAGGTCCCCAGGCAGAACCCCCCCAGGAGGAAGGTTCCAATGGATGCTTATGGAACCCCTCCCTGCCAGTCTCCGCTCCTGGCACCTGGGCTCGGGGCACGAACCTGGATTGCCAGTGTACTGAGTGGACCCCTTTGCTTGGCGCTATGGAGGCAGCCCCTTTACATATTTAATGGTTTCAATCATGTCACCCCTTATCCCTCATAGTTTTCAGTGTGTACAGTTTTAGCTCCTTACACCTCTGCTCGTATGTCTTCCCCTGCATACCATGTACCATCTTTGTTGCCCTTCTCTGAACCCTCTCCAATGTGTCTATATCCTTTTGCAGGTGAGGTCTCCAGAACTGAACCCCATACTCTAACTGCAGCCTCATCATGGCTTTATAGTGGGGCATTATTACCTCCCTCCTTCTGCTAGTGATGCTCCTGCCTATGCATGCCAGCATCCATTGGCCCTTCCCACTACCCTACTGCACTGGGATCAAGGGTACTGCTAGCTCCTCCATCAATTCCTTGATCACTCTGGGGTGCAACCCATCAGGTCCCATAGCCTTGTCCACCCTCAGTCCATCCAGCTCAGTCCTGACCCTATCCACAGTGAATGGGCTCTGATCCACCCATATGCCCTCCTTCCCCTTAGGCTTTAGTACCAGACCCCTGCCTTCCACCTCCTCCGTGAACACAGAGTTTAAATACTCACTTAGTGCCTTCACCTTTTCATAGTCCTGGTCCAAGTTTACCCCTCCCCCCCAGTGTAGCAATCCCCTGCCCCAGTCTTTTCCTCTCCCTGACATATCTCAAAATATTTTATCCCCCCATCTGGCTCTTTTGGCTATTTTCTCCTCTGTGGCTGCTTTTGCCTTTCTGATCTCGCACCCTCCCTGCCAGACACTTCTTCACCCCATAAGCCTACCTATCTTCCTCCCTAAGTGTCATCTTGGATTTTCTGAAAGCCCTCCTCCTTTCCCTGACCGCTCCTGCCTCCTCCCTATTGAACCAGAGTGGCCTCCTTCCTCTCTTGCTCTTCCTGACCTTTCTTATGCACATTTCTGCTGCTTCCTGAATCCTTCCCCTGATAGCCTCCCATAGTTCCTCCACTGCCCCATCTTCTCGTATCTTGTACTTTTTTCCCTAACTTCCTCATCTTATTAAAGTCTGTATGCCTGAAATCCATGACTGTTTTATTTGTCTCACCTGTCTCCCTCCCTGCCCTTGAACCATATCCCGCTGTGGTCACTGGTGTCCAAGGCTCCTCCCACCTGCACCTCCTCCACACTTTCCCCATTTGTCAGGACCATGTCCAGCAAGTTGCCTCCCCTTGTTGGCTTTCTCACCAGCTGTTGAAGGCATACCTCCAGCAGGTCAGCTAATGCCTCTCTGCTCCTTGCTGATGTAACATCTGGGATTTCCCAGTCAACATCCGGGAGGTTCAGGTCACCTACCAGTAGCAGTTCACCCTTCCGTGCCAGTTTCATGATTTCCTGAGTTAGCTGTCTATCATCCTCCTCTCCTTGTGCAAGTGGCCTGTGTACCACCCCCAGTCACAGGGAGTCACCCATCCTCCTACCTAGCATTACCCACAGCAGCTCAGTCTCCCCTTCCTCCCCCTGCCCTTCAGTAACACTGATGCCTTCCCTGACATATAAGGCAACCCCCCCTCCTGCCTTCCCTGTCCCTTCTGAACAGTCTATATCCTGAAATATTTATTTCTCAAGTGTGATGCTCTGTCCACCAGGTCTCACTAATTGCAACTAACTCTAATCCCTCATCCCTCATGATGGCCTCCAGGTCTACCATCTTAGTTCCTAAACTCCTGGCATTTGCTGACAATCCCTTCCACCAGTCTCCCCCTTTCTTTCCCTTTGCACTCGTCACCCTCCTCTCCCTCCATGTAATGCTGTCGGGGGGGGGGCTGGCAGCTCCCCAAGCTTTCCTCCTTGTGGACCGGATTTGTCCCCACTACCCCCGAACCTAATTTAAATTGTAGGTATTCCCTATGTATTCTCCTAACTTGCATTTCAGCACTGCCACCCTCTCCCTATTTAGGTGCAGTCTGTCCTGTGTAAATAGGCTTTTGCCTCCCCCATGTAGATCCACAGTCCCCTACCAGCCCATATCCTATTTGCTCACACCATCCCACCAACCACTCGTTGAACTCCCTAATCCTCACTTTCTTGTCAGTGATTGCCTTTGCTATTGGTAACACCTCTGAGAACGCCACTGATTTAAACCCTAGACTGCTACAGTATCTAGCTAGAGCTCTGAATCTAGCCTGCACCTCCATCACGCTATTTCCTGCCAGATCATTTGTTCCCGGGTGGAACAGCAGGTGCGTTTCCTCATCCTGCTGCCTCCCCCTTGAGGGAATATAATGGATGACCTTTGCTGCTGTCATGCCCAGCAGACACTCCACCCACACAGTGCTGTTTTTGTCTCCCCTGCCCCCCCAATCCCTTTTATTATAGAGTCACCAACCAGCAGGACCTTGCTCCACAACTCCCTCTGATTGCAACACTCTTTCATCCTTCCTTCAACCCCGTGTCCTATTTCCTACCCTATTTTCAATACCCCCTTTGCCCACTGTCTCCTGCAGTACCATCCTAATTCTGCACCCCCCAGCTTTGTGTCCCCTACAGGTTCTATCTGACAAGTTGCCTGACGCTACCCCTCCATTTTCTAATTTTTCACCTCCCTGTTTATCTGTCCCTGTCCGTGCCCTATCTGCTTTTCCCTGGGGACATTCCTCCCTTCCTGCCCCATCCAGCTTTTGCTCCTTTGAGTTTGAGCATGCTGTTCCCCTCTCCTTCTGGGCTTGCGTTGCTTTTGCCTGACATGGCCTCCCCCTTCTCCAATTTTTCTGTCCCTTCTTTTATGCTTGCCACTCCTTCTTCTCCTATGCGTTCTTTAACTCCTTCTTCTTGATCCCCCCAATTAGTGCCTCTAATGGGACAAATCTATTCTTCTGTTTTCAGTCCACTGCCTGTATCACTCTAGTTGATGGTTCTCCCCTTGCTCCCTCCCTCCTCTCTTGTCCTCTGTGCAGGCTTGGCACCTTTACACTGTATCACCTGCCATTCCCCCAGTTTCCCCTTGGCACAAAGCTGCCCTTATCCAGGAGTCCTGTAACTCCTCTATTGCTTTCCCCTACCCCCCTACCCTTGCATTTGTGCTCCACAACTTTCCTCCAGTCCCCATCCCACCTTCCTCTTCCCGTGGCTGTGTTTGTACCTTGTTCCCTGCAACTTCTCTTTTGACTGTGCCTTGTCCCACTGACTGTCTCTTACTAGCTGCTCTAGCTCTCTCAGCAGGACCCCCTTATGTCCCCCCCTTCTATTCCTCAATCTTTCACAGCTTAGTGTCCATCTCAACTTTCCCATCTCCTCCCTAAGCTGTGAAATCTGCCTACATACCATACATCCCCCATTTTCCAGGCTATATTGAGTACCATGGCTGACCCACAACCAGTACACCCTACCACCCTCCCGAAGATGCATCCAGCCCATGAAGCATTGGATACCTGTCCTGGCTCCTCCCTCACCCTGTTCCATGTGCCCCTCCAATGTGGTTCCCCCCCATATTCTCATCCTGCCTATGTAAACTTCCATTGTAGGCCTAAGGGTGAGATTTCCCTTTTAAAAAAACTGTGCCTTTCCCCCACCCTATGACTTTAACTCCTGGACAGGGACTAAAAATGGGCTGCGCCTGGCAGTCCCATCAACCAATCGTAGAGTAGTTCCTCCCCTATAAATGTGCAGTAGTGCAGTGTGGGATGGATGGGGGAGGGTGGGATTAGAGTGCAATCCTGACTCTCAGGACAGCATTCTATTCGCTTTGCCCACAGCCTTTCTGCATTGGGTCCCCACCTTCAGGTTATCTGAAATTATAATCACAAGATCCATCTTCTGCTCAGATGCCTTAATTTCATCCCCCACACTACCCCCAGTGTATAAATCGCTTGTGGGTTATTTTGCACCACGTGCATTACTGTGCACTTTTTGACATTGAAAGTCATCTGCCAGGTTTACGTCCAACACTCCAGAAATCTTAGGTTCTCCATCATTGCCTCCAGCCCCCCAGGGATGAGCACCCTATTGCAAATCTTTGTATCATCTGCAAATAAGCAGACCTTCCCCTGCAGACCCTCTACTATATCACTGATTTAGATGTTAAACAGCATGGGCCCCAGTACTGACCCCTGTGGCACAATGCTCATGATCCCTTCCTCCCTGGAACGTACCCCATTTACCACCTCCATTTGGCTTCTGCCCTTCAGCCAGTTCATCCACCTTGTCATTTTCTATCCCACACCCAAACTTTCCAGCTGATTTAACAGCCTTCTGTGGGGGACAGTGTTGAAGGCCCCCCAAAGTCCAGATAAACCACGTCCACTGCCCCTTCCTTATCGACCACTCTCGTCACCCAATTGAAAAACTCAAATAGGTTAATCTAGCATGACCTCCCTTGTGTGAAGCCATGCTATCAGACATCCTGTAGCTCACTTTCTGCCCAGTAGCTGACCACCATTTCTGCTATTATCGCTGCCATCACCTTATCCACTACCGAGGTGAGGCAGACCAAATGATAATTATTTACCTCCTCCATGCTGCCACTCTTGTGAAGTGGCACCATGCCTTATTCCAGTAATTAAGCACCCACACTGTCTCCAGGGATAAGTTAAACAACCTCGACAGAGGTGATGCCAGCTGATCCCTTGCCTCTTGGAATACCCTAGGGGATATGATTCAGACCTTCAAGTTCCTGAAGGATATGAACAGAGAAAGCCCTGGGAGTATCTTCAAACTTGAAAGGTAGAAGGGAAATCAGGGAACACAATCTGGAATTGGAAGAAGGCAGATTCACTAGGGAAATGAGAATGTAATATTACATAGAACGGGTGGTTAAAGGGTGAAACAGTCTGCTGAAGGAGGTGGTATCATTGTGGACAGTGGGATGCTTCAAGATGGTGTGGGACAGGATCAATGTGAAGGTTTAAACCGTGAGTGGATGGGGGGTAGGAAAAAATAAGAGAAATAGTGGTCGGGGTGGTAAGAAGCATCAGTGTAAAAGGCTATATTTCTGCTCAATCAGGCAGTCTAGATAGTTCGTAATGACTATATTGGCAGTCAGTTTCATATGTTCGTATGTGCGCAACTCATGTGAACATCCACAAGGATAGTATGTGCTCCTACATTCTAATTATGTTCACACAGTGAATAAATGTGTTCACAGCACTGTTCAACACTATGTGACCAAATACTAGGCTGCCAAATTTGGCCTCAATAAGCATATGTAGTGCAGCATCAGCTGCCAATCTACAATCCAGAAAGGTCACATCCCTCAATACACCCAGATCCCATTCACTTGTCACCCAATCAAAAAAATTTACAGAATTTTCTGAAATGATGGCGGAGGAGATTTTTTCCATAAGTGGCAGAGTGGCACATAAAATTCAAAATCATTTCAAGTTTTTATTGTGGAACATACAGGATCACTATACACTACAAAAAATTCTGGTTCGGCAAACTGTGCCCAACCAGCCTGAGCTACCACCTTGGGGTTCTAATTCTGTGTGACTTCTCAAGCTTCGCTCTCGAGGTCTAACTGAATCAGAGCCCCTCAGTAGTAGTACAGGCTGGTTGCACATAGTTGCACATCCAGTATTCTCTATCTATCTATCTCACTGGAGTTGTGTGACAACCATCACACTCAAATGTCTAATATCTCTTCTCATGTTCACTTTTCTTTTAATTCACATTGGTATGTAGAGAGGTGACAAGATAGTCCATCATTCATTAATTAACAGACAGTAAAAGGGGAGTTAAATTACTTGCATTCTATCCCTCTTCTTGAAGGCAGCCCTTGTCTTAGTTGAAGACCGAATAACTGGAGTCAGTCCTGTGTTAAAAATGGTGGGTACTGCATCCGCTTTCAAGTTTCAGTCTGGCACTAAGCCATCCCAGTTCTGCCAGCTTCACTGGATCATGTTCATAGGCAGAACTTTCAAAATGGACTGAATACAATCTACTGTACTTAGAAGGTTTTAAATTCTTGCGCCAACAAAAATGAATCCATGCCTTACGCATCAATGTGTCATGTGGAAAATGGAAGAAATGCAGACCACAACCATGATGACTTTCATTTTTACAGCCATAAACAATGCAGTATGGCATTATGAATGAAATTTAAAAAGAAAAGGTGACAAAGAAATACTATCTTTCTCTTATAACATAAAAAAAATAAAAAAAACTACTAGAAATAAGTATCTCTGTCACTCTTTGTATGTCCTCAAATATATGAAAAGCTGTAAGTTTGTGTGCTCCCAGTCAAGTCAGTCAGAAGAATGAATATATTTCACTTCAAAGCTTGATGTTGACTACACATAAAATTCCTTCTGCATTTATGCAAATTAAATAATGTTTGATACATCAAAAGTTGCAAAGATAAAAAAAAGTTTACTACCAGCACAGCAAATATAAACACACCTTTGATCATTCAAACATAGAAATAAATGCACAGTACTACACACGATAAATGTAAACATATTTTATTACGTTTTTGCAAGGGGTCACGATTAGAAAGGCGATAAAAAACACCACAGAGTGATTGAGAACTACAGCTCATGTCAGGTTAGGTAACAAGGCAAATGTTATGCCTGAAATTTATGACAGATCATGAAAGAAGTAAACGCTGTATGTGGTGGCTTTACTGAGATTACTTCAACAGTGCCATACCGACTAATGGGAAATTTAGTGAGAAAGTAATGTTTTTTTGTTTAACTTTACATCTGCTATCCCCCATGACACATGGAGCCTTATACACTGCACATACATTGCTCGATCACAGTACTGCATCTGGACTCACTCCAAATACGTCACCATGCTGTACACATGAGCACACACAGCCACAGTCAACAACAAGTTGCCAACTATGAATACAGCATGGACGTTTAGGAAAAGGGATGAAAAAAAAATACCATAAATTTCTGGTCGAGACTTGGTGGGTGACTGCAATACACAATATTGATCAAGGGGATACTACCAAAATCAGCAACTAATAAAGGTAAAAATTGGCTATTTACTTGTTCTTTATGTTATTAATGTGTTGGTTGCCAATACCACTTATTTTTGACATTATACAAAACACTGGTTCTCCTAGTTAACAAAGAGTTAAGTACTGCATTTCTTACTACAAGTAAGGGTTAGAATTTGAGGTTTGCTGATGCCTTGGAATTGGAATTTGAGTTTTTCCTTTCTGACATACTTAGCTACCTTAGTCATAGAAGTATTTTGTTTATTTCCTTATAGCTTTATTTAAATCTAGACAAGTAGTACTATTTTAATATTTACTTAAACAAGATTTTTTATTATTGTGTTCTACAACCATTAGGTTTATAGTAACTCCTTAGAACTATTTGACTGCTGTATATTTGTGTCTCTCTAAATTTGCATAAGGGGTAGGACCATTTTAGTGCATATTTAACAATATGTCTAAAATGTATACAATCATGTCTCGGAAGGTCCAAGGATCAGGGAGCCCAATTAAAGTAAAAAGGTGATGAGTTATCTTTTAAAACAAAGGGCCAACATGACTTTTCTTCAAGAAACTCATTGGTTACCAGTTGAGGCAGATAAATTAGCTAAAGGCTGGATTTCCACAGTGGAACATAATTGTTTTAACTCTAAGAAAATGGGCATTGTTAATCTAATTATAGAAGGAGTTAACTTTACAAAACATAACCATATTGCAGATGAAGAAGGAAGAATACAAATATTGGCAGGGAGTCTAAAAGATAGAAAGGTAGTATTTTGCAATATATATGCTCCCAAAGAGAAACAAAAACATTTTTTTTAACAAATTAGCAGTAATGTTTATGAATTGTGTAGACTACAAGATCATTGTGTGTGTGTGTGTGTGTGTGTGTGTGTGTGTGTGTGTGTGTGTGGGGAGGGGTAATTTGAATTAAATTAGTGATCTGGTATCAGATAGGAAAGACTGCCCTGACCTCAACTCCAGCACACAAGTCTCTACTTATGTTAAAGGAAGATTTAGGCAGCTCAGATGTCTGGCATTTAGTACATCCCAAAGAAAAGGATTTTTACCTCTTTTTCTAACACACATAAAATGTATAGTAGATTCGACTATTTCTTAACAGCAGCATCACTAAATACTGTAACTATCTATTGGCAGCTAGTAGTTGGTCCTTTATAATCTTAGATCATGCCTTGACTAGTATAGACATGTTGTTCAGAGATTCAACACCAGAACCCTTTAGATGGAGGTTTAATGTATCACTGACTAAAGGCGTTGAATTTGTAGAATTGATAACAAAGGAAATAACTGAATTTTTAGCACTACAGACAATGGGGAAGTCTCTGCAGCTTGAGCCTGGGAAACGTATAATGCTTTTTTGAGAGGGAGGATTATAAGCTACTCAGTTTCAACAAAAAAAGAGGCTCAAAAGAAAGTGCTTGAACTGGAAAAAGAACTAAAAATATTGAGGCTAGATATAAACAGGGAGTGGGTCCTAGATCTCATCTTTATGATGCATGACCTCACTCAAATATGAAATCAATCAGCTCTACTCCTCAAAGGCAGAATATGCCCTTTATAGGACAAAATAATCATTCTGGGAGTCAAGAGAAAAAGCTGGTAGACTCCTCACCATAGACTTAAAAAAGCAGCATAACAATAGTGCAATAAAAGGGATAAGGAATAAATACAGAAAGACAGTTTTATTGAATAAGCTAATTAATGACATTTTTCATGCCATATTATAGTAATATTTACACATCTAAAACAGCTAACTCCCCACTAGATTTGAATAATTTGTTATCCAGAGTCAAAATGCCTAAGGTATATATATGGATACTCCAACCTGGTTAGATGAGATTACAGTGGCAATTCAGAATTCACAGAATGGGAAACCCCAAGGGCAAGATGGCATTCCTGGAGTGTTATATATGCTACTTGCTCCTCAAATAGCACACTTCTTACTTAAAGTGATTTAAGAGGCCCAGACCTTGCAAGCCCTACCCATGTCAATGACAGAAGCTTATGTTACCCTTATTCCAAAGAAAGGTAAGGACTTATTAAACTGTAGCAACTATAAATCTTTTTTCTGATTAAATCTAGATTATAAATTAATAGCAAAAATGTTCACTGCTAGATGTCAAAAACATCTGCCAAATGCTAGGAAAAGAGTAGGTAGGATTCCTTAAGGGCAAATCAGGAGGAGACAATGTAAGGAGACTGCTTAATATGATTTGGTAGTCTGCTACCAAGAAAATTCCACAATGGCTATAGCCATTGACATGATGAAAGCTTTTGATTCACTAGAATAGGATTACAAGCAGGCTACCTTTCATTGTTTTGTATTCAGTGGATTTTTTTAAAATGGGTTTCTCTTCTTTACCAAAAACTCTCTGCTGCCATAATTATGAATACAATAATATCTCCATTCTATAAATTATCTAGGGACACCTGGTAACGGTGTTCATTCTCTCCTAATGTCTTTATCATGGCCATTGAGCCTTTGATTAGATTTATTGTTATTTCAGCAGCTATACAGGGTGTTACGATTAGGAAAGTAGAACAAAAAGTATTCACCTACACAGATGATCTGCTAGTAACTCTCAGAAAATCTTATGTTTGAGTATTTTTAAAACTTGGATTCTGCCTATATGGAAAAAGAACATAGTTGGCCACTCTAGGATTCAAGATAGGAGAATTAAAATGGGTTGACTCAACTAAAACCAATTCCCAATTGAAGTCTATGTTTGGAAGTCAAGGCTTAAATGCCATAGTGGGTAAATTAACCTCTGTAATGCTACAAGGAAGTCAGGATGAGCAACTAAACTTACAAGGAAAAGACAGTCCTGATCCTCTTACAGTGTTTGATTGGACTATTCCCTAGGGTGCATCTATAAGGAGAACCAAAAAATATATAGATGATTTCCTTTCAAGGTTTTTGAATTGTGAAAGGGACATTATTTCTTGGATTACTATTCACTATCCATATAACTCTTCTTCCCAGATAGATATTTCCTTTAAAGACAAATTAATTGCTGAGTGTTCTGAGGAAAGCAGAACTTTTGGATCCCTTTGGAATCCATATAAGTCAATCTTGTGATTTGCATTGAGACATAATGAAATCCAGTTCACAATTTGGATCTTTTGAACAGTTAAAGATCAAGTGCAGTGTTTTTAAAATGTGTTTACTCTATTTTATTTGCTCACCATGAGAACCACTCTGTATATTTTGCAAGTAATGTGCAGGAACAGTCATTTCTAATGTACAGATGCTGTTTTACTGCCTGTCTTTTTTGAAAGTTTCACAGAAAATCCCTCAGACATTTTCAGACTGTCAGAATCTTGGGTGAGTACTGATTCCATTCAAGCAAAAATGACATAACTTTCCTCAAGGTCCTGGCAGATCTACGCATCATATTATGACATTCAAAAATCAGTCTTAGCTTCCAATTTTCTGGTTGTGGCCTGTATAAATCAAATTATTCCAGTAAAACACCTTGAGTAAATATCTATCAATTTCTCTAAGATGATCAGCACTTGGTGCACAGTATCACCCGTCTGCCCTCCCAACAAAAATAACACACACCAACAACATGACAGGCTCTTAACATGAACATTTTTGATTTCTTTGTTCTCTTCCTGCCCTGAATGAAGCCCCAACAGCTTCCTCCTTATTTTAAAGTATTGTCCCCTAAAAAATACTGATTAATCTGTGTAAGTAATTAAATATGATCTGTAATGCTGTATAAAAAAATTCAATAGGCAAAGATCCTCAGACAATTGAAAGTAAACATGAGTTATTGCCATTTTGCAATCTGTTGTACATTAGTGTGTGTGTGTGGAGGGTGGATGCATGCGTGCATGTGTGCATGTGTGTGTGTACTGAGCTGCCAGGACCATGAGGAAAATGATGTAATTGTTGCCTGAATGGAATGAACACTCACCCAATAGTCTGCCAGTTGGTTTAAAAATGTCTGAGGAATTTTTGTGAAACCATCAAATAGAAGAGCATTAAAATTGTATCTGCACATGACAAATGGAAATTTCTTCATTTCATATGTAATAAATAAAGCCTGGTTGTCCCTATGTTAGGGAAAAGAAGTAAAATGTATAATATGTTTGTAATATATCTGCAGCTGATCTATGAAGCTCGCTTCCATGCATATTTCACAAAATCACATAGGGAAGCCCCAACTAGAAAATGATAGGACATTACTAAATTACAAATTCCTTCTTGAGATGTAGATGGGTTAGCATCTGAACTTGGCAATACTGAGTTCTTGAATTTCTTAAAATCCTCAGAGATAATTCTCCTCCAGGAGAACTGGAAGGTTTCTGATACCCCACATATTTCAGGCTATGAAGTTTTTCATCTAAAGACAAAGGGGTATTCGGTTTATAGTAGGTACCAGACATAGGGCTTCTTATTACTATCAAATTACAAGAAAATCTTTTCACAGAAAAAACAGAGATAATCTCTGATATCATACTTGCAATAAAAGTTAAAAGGGGAATATTATCTTTTATTATTGTAAATGTTTCTCTCTCTCCCAAAAGCTCACATATTAATCTTGCTGTTAACTGGAGAAAGTTTGGCAATGAGATACAAGCTATTCTAGAATGTTATCAAGATTATGATATTTCTATTGTGGGTGACTTTATTTATTTATTTATTGGAATCTTGGATAACACCTTTGAGCTAAAAGCTCATTTACAAAGGTTCCACATTGTAAGGTAATAGACAACATACGTCGACATTACAAAACAGATAGGGGTATATACAGCAGGCAAGTACATTATGGTACATACAGATACAGATTCAAGCAAGTACAGTTAAAATACATCAGGTAGGAGAAGTCAACTTTATTGCAGCAGTACTAAGAGCATACCTACTGTAAGGTGGACAAGGAATTCATAGTGGTAGCTGAGCTTTAGAGCATGCAGGTAGAGTTATGGAGAATCAGAAGTGGTGGTGACCAAAGGAGGGGAGGACAGAATACATGAGAGCAGAGGGAGGGTGGAGGCAGAGACAGAGACAAAGGGGTGACAGAATAAGGGGGTTGAGTAGTCAGAGGGGTGGGACTGGATAGGAATCTACCCAGGGTTATGTAAGTAGGTGATAGGGCAGAGCTGGGTAATGTGGGGAGAGAGGTATAAGGAAAAGGTTTTAAAGTGGGGGTGAGGTGAGGGAAATGGGGTGAATCTGGGGGATTAATATTTGTGAGAGAGAAAGCAGGAAGGTGGGGGGATAAAAGAGGGATGTGGGGGTAGAAGTGCTCAGTGGGGTCACACCAGGCAGGTAAGGAAGTGGGGGGGGGAGACGGGTGCTATACAGGACAGATAAGCTATCAATAACAATAGGATTAGGCATAGGTGATGCAGTCACAGTTACTAATAGTGGCCAGGTACTGCAGCAACTTGGCCTTAAATGGGCGTAGTTTCATTTCCTCAATCAGCTCAAAGTTCAGGGAATTTAGCCAGCAGGGAGCCCTGTATTCAAAGAACCATTGCCCTAGTGAGGTCTGGTGGAATGGGATAATGAAGGCAGCTTTACTCAACCTCCTAGTTAGTCTGGAGGAAGTGCAGTTTCTTAGCAGTTGCCTCACTCCAGGAGGAGCAAGACCGAGGGTGCATCATCACGATCATGTCATCTGGGGGCCGAATTCAATGTGGAGCCTAATTAGCCAAATTAGACAAATTCTGCCTAAAA
The DNA here is from genome assembly GCA_016271365.2 of Neoceratodus forsteri. Classification (NCBI taxonomy): domain Eukaryota; kingdom Metazoa; phylum Chordata; order Ceratodontiformes; family Ceratodontidae; genus Neoceratodus; species Neoceratodus forsteri. Next base: position 1,392,290,319 of record CM028129.1, on the reverse strand, counting down.
GAAGTCCAAATTGAGTTATGTACGTACAAAGCATCCTCTAGGACATATATTGATCTATCCAGTCTGCCATACTCCAGCATTCTTTCCCACCACTCAACCTTTGATGGTGCCTATGTATCTTACCAAGGAACCCATATTCCGGGTGGGTTTTCCATTTACCTTGAGAATCCGATGGATCTATTCTGTAGCAAAAAATTGCAATTCCAGGATCAAAAGGAAATGTTAGCTCCAGCGGTTTTCCTATTAACGACCAGATGTATGTCCAGAGTGATGTAAGCTTCTTGCATTTCACCAATATGTGGGATAAAGTGCCTCTAGCCTTCTTACATCTTTGACAGGTCTCAGGGATAGAAGTGTCTATCTTATGTAGTCTAGCAGGTGTAATGTAAGTTTTATGTAGAATATTGAAATAAATTTGCAGTAACCTACTTTTACGGATCTGGGTATTCTCAATATTTCGATAATTAACCCATTCTGCCTCTGAAATTGAGGTATTAAGATCCCTCTCCCATACTTCTTTTGTTGAGGACATTGGGATAGTAGCTTCTTATAGAAATCTCTGATATAACCTTGAAATAATGTGCTTATGTGTTTCCAACTCCTCAAAAACTGTTTCCAAGGGGTTATTAGAAAGAAGTAAAGACTTGTGATTCCTTTCAAAAACAAAGATTTTCACCTGGTTATATTGCCAATATTGAGTAGTTGGTATGCCATATTTTGCCTGAAATTGTGTGAAAGACATAAAGTCTTTCCCCACATAAAAGTCCCCAATGGACCTTATATTTTTTATGGAAGTACCATGTTTTAAAAGTTTTGTCCAGCTTGGATGGTTTAAAGCAACTATTATTATAGATGGGTGTCAGCTTGGACAGTCCACCTGTGCCTCCTAAAATCTTAGTTGCCCTGCGTCATGCTTCTGTAGTAGTCTTAGTGGTCTTTAGAGATTCTACTTTACTAAGTACCAATGTGTTTACCAAGGACAGTCCCTTTGTTTTCACTACCTGCAGCCCACTACCTGCTAGAAGATAGTTCAGAGGGTCATGGAACCAGTAGTACATGACTTCCAACTGGACAGCTAAATAATATAAATAACAATTTGGGCATGTCAACCTTCCCCCCCCCCCATCCACTTTATTTTGGCATAATTTGTGTAAGGTTATCCTGGGGGGGGGGGTTGCCTTGCCATAAAAAATTTCTCACTACTTTGTCCAGGTCAGAAAATAATTTCTTAGGGAGCCTTATGGGGATTGACTGAAAGAGGAAGAGTAGGCATTGCAAGATATTCATCTTTAGGGTGTTAATTCTGCTTAGTAGCACCAGGGGGAGAAATTGCCATTTTGCTAATCTTGCATATGACTTAGTCATAATTTAGCTGAAGCACCCTTTTAGGATCAGTTGCCAAGGTGACCCCTAGGTATTTAATTCTGTCTTTTAACATTTTTCTCAGGGATGGGTTTGAAAATCCTGTCAGGGGGCCCCTAAGTAAAGCATTTCACTTTTATCCCAGTTTACCTTATAGACCAAAAGGGAGCCAAACTCTTCTAAAAACTCACATTTTCTAGGATAGGTACTTTCTGGGTCATTTAGGGCCAGTAGTATATCATCTGCATAAAGCATTGTCAAGACTGGTTCAGGATCACCCTTTACTCCTAGTTCCAGGGCACGGGATCTCAACCGGATGGCAAGTGGTTCCAAAAATAGGGCAAATAGAAGTGGGGAAAGGGGACATCCCTGCCGCATTCCTCTAGCCAGTTGAAAAAAAGGTGAAAAGAGACCATTCACCTTTACCCTAGCCATTGGTGTACTATAAATCACTTTGATCCACTTTTTAAAAGTTCCCATTAAGTCCATACCCTTTCAGTACCTCAAAGAGAAAAGGCCATTGCACTCTAGCAAAGGCCTTTTTGGCATCAAAAGACAGGAGTGCAGTGTCCATTCCCAAAAAGGCATAAATAACATTAAATGCTTTTCTATTATTATGTTGGAGTCTTCTACCTAAAACAAATCCTACCTGGTCTTGATGAACCAGAGACGGAATAATTTTGGTTAGCCTCTCAGCCAGAAGTTTTACAAAAATGTTATAATTGCTATTAAGAAGAGATATGGGCCTATATGACCCACATTGATCTGCAACTTTGTCTTTTTTAAGAAGCAGAACAATGTCGGCTTCATTAAAAGACCTTGATAGAGCTCCTGCTTTTATAAAGATATTGTACAACTCTACCAACCGCAGCATCCATATTAAGGGTAAATTTTTATATAGTTCAAATGTGAATCCATCTGGCCCTGGACTTTTGCTGTTTGGTAATGATTTAATTACAGCAGCTATTTCTTCAGATGTAAATTCTTTATTCAGATCAGCTAATTCTTGATAGGAAATTTTGTAAAGGTTTAACTTATTTATGTAATCCAGGATGTTTCCTCATCCGCTTGGTACTCTGGAGTGTATAATTTTTAAAAAAGGGCTTGGAAAGTGCCCAGAATGTCTGGTTCTTCTGAGGATGGACTCCCATCTTCTTTTATAATGCTGTGAATTTTATTTCTATTTATTTCACATTGGATCTGATAAGCTAGTATTTTACTTGGTAATTCACCATAATAGTAGTATTTTGCTCTAGCCTTATTTAGCTCTTTTTCTGTTTTTTTTTTCCTGTATAATTTGTTCTACTTTATTTTAAGCTAATAAACAGTTAATCTCTGATCTGTCCTATACCATATATGTTCTGCTTCGGCTGACGCTAACTCCCTTTCCAGGTTTACCAGTCTGGTGTCCTGAACTTTTTTCCTTACATTTGTTTGAGATGTCACCCACCCCCTTAAATATGATTTCTTGCATCCTAAAAAATTTTCATTTCTATATCTTGACCAGAATTGTGTATCCAGTACCAATGGATGTCTTCTTGCACCTGTTCCTTAAAGCCAGAAAAGATCCATATAGAATTATCCAGTCTCCATGTTGGAGCCCCTAGGTGTTTATTTCCCATGTATCCCATACCAATTTCTGTAAGTACCGGAGCATGGTCTGAAACCCTAACTGCCTCATAAGAGACCATTTTAATTTCTTTGCATAGATCACAGGAAATAAAAAAGTGATCTAACCTTGAAAAGGTTTTGTGTGTTTTTGAGTAGTAGGAGTATTTTTTCAGATTAGGATATAGTACCCTAAATGGGTCTACCAGGTTTAAGTCTTGATGCATTTGTTTTACCACATCTACCACTTGTTTCTTTCTTTCTTTCCATAGCTGGTGGGGCTATAACTAGTAGGCCAAATGTAAGATTAAAGTCACCACCTACTATCCTGGCAAGGCCAAATTGTGCTAATTCTAAATATAAGTTTGAAGAAAAAAAAAGGCAGGGTCATCCTGATTTGGACCATAAATTGAGGCCAAATTAAACTTCCCATGCTGTAATCTAAGTTCAATTATCACACACCTCCCCATATTATCTATCAAAGATTTCTCTAATATATGTCCAAGCTGTTTTATAATACAAATAGCAGTGCCCCTTGCCATATCTGAGAAGTTGGAAACAAATCCCTCTGCCTCCATTAGGTTATTGAAATATGATGCATTCCTCTCATTAAAATGCATTTCTTGCAAGAGAAAGCAGTCTATTTTTCTTTTATTGGCCATCTTAACCACCTGCCTTATTTTAATTCTCTCCTTACACCCATTCAAGTTCCATGTCATTAGTTTTAATGTATCCATAATATATAAGAACCTAGTTGTGCTTTTCCTAGACGAGACCTGTCAAAGGTAGCTACTCCATTCAATTGCTTGTTAATTTTCCAGGTCCTGCAACCCAGGCACCCACGCTTTATAAGAGTCCAGTTTATAAGACGTTCTTTCCCCTTTTTGGTTTTTTTACCTACTGCTATTTTACATGTGATGATGATCAGTAAATCAATATAATTAATCCATCAATGTTTTCTTCTTTAAAAGAGATTTAGTTATCTTCTATCTGTCAAGTCCTGGACCCAGGGGCTCAGTCTTATGACAATGGCCCATCTTTATTGAAGGGACTCTTCTTGGACATTACAATACACATATAGACTGGTGGTCCATGGTCCTGTTGCAAAGGCCTTCTTATTAGTACTCATTTTATGGACACTTACTAAAATATGTCATCCCTCCCCCAGGTGTTGTGACACTGAATGATGGGCTATGTATTACCTACCATAATAATCTCTGTACTGCATCCTATACCTGAAATTAAGTTTTGTATTATGTCTGTTCACAATGAAAATGAATAAACATAAAGTTTAAACAAAAAAAATGACTTTATGGAAACACGGGATAACATATAAAACAGTCTTGCTCCATTTTTATATACTCACAAAAATGGTAGAAGATATATAGACAAAGGATAGTTTAATCATAGATGCAGACAGGAAAAAAAGGCTATGACTAAACTGATAAGGTATATAAGAAAGAATAAGGATTTTCCAGCATTAAATCAAAAGAAGAAACAGTATAATCAAGTACCAGCAGAAGAAAAGTTAAAATTCTAAAAATCACTTTGGTCCCAATTAGTGGTATGTGGAATGTGGAATTCCACTGGTGAAATTAGCAGGGAATGACAATTCTGTCAGTGGAATTTCCACTAGAATTTTGCTGGTTCTTCTGCAGAATTCTGCCTGCTGTGATCTGTAGAACAATATTGCATGGAACAGCATTCTTTTCTGTGGAAAACCATTCCTCCGCCATTTCCATGGAAAATATTGAGATCTGCAGAATAAAATTCCTCAGAAATGTTGTAGAAAAACTCATTCCACATTTTTCTTCTGAGGAATTCCACTCCATTCCAAGTGAAATTTGGCAGAATTTCAAAAATTCTGCAAAATTTCATGCCACTGGAATTTGAAAATTTCACACAGCCCTAGTCCCAATGTATAAAACAGTTATTGATAAGAACAAAGAAGAATTGTGGTTATTGGTTGCTAAAGGGAGCAGTAGATACACTAACACTTTGGATGGGTTCATAAATATAGAAACATATAATCTGATGGCAGATAAGGACTGCTTGGCCCACCCAGTCTGCCCATTTCCCTACTTAATGGATAAGCTGCAGATCCTAGTTAACCAGTAGCCTACTTCTTCCTACCCCACCCCCCTAGAATTGCCTTATGACTGTCCCATGCATGTTTGAATTCCGCCACTGTTTTTGACTCCACAACCTCCTCTGGAAGGCCGTTCCATGCATCCACAACCCTCTCTGTGAAAAAATACTTCCTTAAATTACCTCTGAGCCGTCCCCCCTCTATCTTCAAATTGTGCCCCCTTGTTCTTGCACACCTCTTTTTTTGAAAGATGCTACCCTCTTGGACTTTGTTGATTCCCTTGAGGTACTTGAAAGTTTCTATCATGTCCCCCCTCTCCCTCCTTTCCTCGAGGCTATACATATTAAGCTCCTTAAGTCTCTCTTCATATGTCTTCTGGTGCAGATCCTGCATCATTTTAGTTGCCCTCTTCTGGACAGCTTCCATCCTGTCTATGTCTTTGCGGAGATTGGGTCTCCAGAACTGCACGCAGTACTCCAGATGGGGTCTGACCAGCTGTCTGTACAGAGGGATAATAACTTCCTGTTTTCCATTCAACTTAATATATGGGAGGAACATTTCTATAAAGTTTATAACCAGAAACAGGTAGATACACAATACTCTATTATAGAATGATTATATAGTGAAACAGAATTTTATTATACACCAATCCCAGGTTATTTTTCCAGAGCAGACATTCTTGAAACTATTTCTCAAAGTTAAATAAGGCACCTGGTCCTGACAAAGTTACTGCTGATATTACTAAACATTTTCATGATTGGTGGTTACCTCTGTTGCATATAATTTATAACTGCATAATTCAAAATTCAGATTTTCCAAAGTCATGAGCGGGGACTATCATTTTCCCTATTCATAACAAGGGTTCTTTATCAGATCCATGAAGGTATAGGCCTATATGTTTAACAGATATCACACAAAAGATTTGTGTAATAATTCTGACTTGAAAGGTTGGAAAATTTGGTTGAAAAGGTAACATTCTAGATGAATCACAAAATTGATTTAGACATAAAAGATCAACAATACAACACTGTTTTGTCTTATTTCATCTAACAGACAAATACGTGAAAGTAAAAAAGGGCAAATTATCTACATGTTTTGTCAATCTCCGAATGACCTTTGATCATATTAGCCATGCAACACTCTGGTCTCTTTTATTCAATTATGGTATTGATAGAGTTCTTTAGGATATATTAATTAGATTACATGAGAATACATGGTGTAAGATACTATGGGCCAGATATTCAGACTGTGCTAGGCAGTGGTGCAAGCCTGGGTGCAGCACAACTGGGCTGTGCCAGGGCCAGGACCTGGCAATATTCAACGGTGATGCGCCATGGCTCAGCACCATTGAATATGGCAGGTTTGGTATACAGACTGTGCTTGGTGCAGTAGCACTGCACCAGCACAAGCCACAGAGAGGGAGCATGGGGATGTGCCAGCATAAGTGCAGTTGTGCTAGGTGCATTACCCGTAATATTTAGCAGGGGGCATGCAAATGAGGTCATAATCTATGCAAGGTGCAAATGGGGCCATTTGTATGTCATCATGGCTCCATTTGCATGTGTTGCACTGGGCACTCCAGAGAAATGTGCCCGGTGCCCTGTCATGCTGCAGTGGGAGGAGGTTGGCTTCCTGGTGGGCTAGTGTAGCACCCCCATCCCGTCCACCCAATCATGGGCATCTGTATTGTAAATGCAAACCCTGGTGGTTTAGCGGTACCCCCGCTGCCTGAACTTGGGTTGTCATAGCTGCAGAAAGTCATCTGGTGGTCCAGTGGTACCCCACTCCACACCCTCCCACAGAGGACCCCCGGCCACTCAGCAGCCCCCCATCATCAACGGGCGGCAGCACCCTGCCCTCATACCACCCAGCTGCCCACTGAATGACAGGTACAGTATGCTCAGTACACCTATCAGTCCACACTGTGGACCAATAGGGTACAGTGTATACTGTACCTAACATTTATCAGGCGGCCAGGTGGTATGCGAGTGGGGTGCTGCTGCCTGCCGATGACAGGGAGGTGTCGGGTGGCCAGGGGTCCTCTGTGGGAGGGCGAGGAGGGGGGGTACCACTGAACCACCAGGTGACTTTCTGCAGCTATGACAGCTTGCATTTGGGCAGCAGGGGGGACCGCTAGACCACCAGGGTTTACATTTACAATACAGATGCCCACGATTGGGCTTACAGGGTGGGTGGTGGGGCCCATTGGACCACCAGAGGTGTATGTGTGCTTGGAAATGGTGTTCTGGGTGGATGGGTGGCCACCCACAGCTGGCAGCTGCTGTGTTGCACCTTGCAATACAGCAGCCCACCTGTGGGTGGCCGGGACTTGCTGCTACTGTTCCAGGGCTCAGCTTTGAGCCCCCCTGCATGGCGCAATGCAGGGTTGTGCTGGCATATGCGCCACACATCCCAGGCTGAATATCGGGATGTGCCGCATATGCATGGGCACACCCCCTGCATCTGCGCCACATAGGATTACATTGCGCTCCGGTGCATCGGGATTTGCACTACACTGAGCAGACTTTTCAATATCCTACTGGGGCACAATGCAGGGTTGCACCAGTGCAACTCTGTTGTGCCAGGTGCAACCCTGTTGAATATCCCGGCCCATATGTATTTTCTAGTGCCTTCACGAAAAGCATTTCAACAACTATGGGAGTTAGACAGGGATGCATAATAGCACCCCTGTTGTTCATGTTATACATTAATACTATTATTTTGAATCTCTACACCCAGATTTCCATTCTCCATAGGTTTTCATAAACCTATATCATCACTGGCATATGCTGATGATGTGGTTTTATTTTCAGCTTCTTTGCTTGAGGTACAAAGAAAGATGGATAAATTCTCTAAATTATGCAATGAGAAATATCGTCTTGAAATTCATACTTAGAAAATACAAACGGTAGTGTTTGGGGCTTCAAGAAGAAACAGATATCACCTTTATTATTAAAATAATTCCCTAGTTACAGCTGAAAGTTATGACTATCTGGGAGTACAATTTTTAAATACCTATACATGGAAGCATCACGTAAACTATGTTAAAAATAAATTGTCCTATATATATATATATATATACACACACACACAGTATATCACAGAAATCACAAGGTTTATTAGATCCTATGGGGGACAGTCGGTGGGAGGCTGCATCTCAGTTATTAATGCCAAGATAAGAACTGCAATATTATACACAGTACAGATTTGGGGTTTAGATGGTCTATCATCTCTGGAAACAATTTTAAATGTGTTATATTGGTATGTTTTTTGGGTGTTCCTAACTGTGTACCTGCTTATATAGTAAGAAGTGAACTTGGTCAGCTTTCACTAGAATATCGTTCATTGATTAGAATGTACAGTTTGTCATGGACCTTCAAACACCGAATGAAATATTTCCAAGACTTTGTTGGGAACAGCAAGTCGGTTACTCAAAAAAAGGATTTAAATTGCAGTACATGGAATTTATTAAAAACAAATTATTTCCAACAGGCCTTGGACATATTTTGACTCAAGTATATATTTTACGTAAACAATTATTGGTTGACAACATTAAACAGAGATGCAGAGCCCAAAGGGGTATGGAAAATATTTCAGCCTCTAAAATATACATAGTATATAAGGGCAGACAGAGAGATATTTAAGTAAAATCTTGGCTAAAGAATCCTGTATTCTCTTTGCAATATTTAGACTGGCATTACATAAAATAAGCAACTTTCCTTCAAACAAAATATAAATAATGGCCAATCCCCATTCTGGAATTGTGTCTCCAGGGATTTAAATGGTTTAGAACATATAGTACTTTTTGCCCCTTTTATGGTCCACAAAGTAAGCTTTATTTAGAAGGTATTTTAGCTAAATTTTATGGTTCTCCATCTCCAACTATTTCTGCCTTGTTCTCATCCCAGGATCCAACAGTCCTAGATTTACTGGTTAGATTCTTAAAGAGCAGCTGACACCATCAGGAGAACTTTAACAAAACACAAGATTTAGACACAGTTCAGCTTGTATTTCACATTAGTTTTGTATTCTTCCTCCCCATTATTTATTTCTGAGGTCATTTGTATGAAAACAGGATCTTTGCTCCAAAAGAGTTCATTTATTCCTGTTGTATTCTCCCTACCTGAGGTCATAATGCCCTGCTTGTGACAACACAGTTACTCCCATGGCAGCAGATTGTGATATCACATTAGAGCATTACGAGTTGAAGTAGGGAGTAAGCTACAGAGCCAGATAAACTCTCAGGGAAATCTAAGGGATAAAAATAATGTACTCATACAAATTTAGTCAGTAATAAATAACAAGGAAGAGAAATATATAGAATACATATGGAATGCAAACTGAATTGTACCTAATTATTACATTTTTTCAAAGTTTTCTTTTTTGGCATCGGTACCTCTTTAAGATCCTTGAAGATATACATCTGAAGTCTGCTTCCACTGAATTTATAAATACCAATTGATCTAACCTTAAATTAAAATATATTTTTGGGGAAACAGATTGTGCAACAACCCCCCCCCCCCACCTTGGGACTTTTTTCCAGATTGGAAATGAGGGAATATAGGCTACATTACACCATTTAGGAATTGTAGGTACCCAGACCTGAACCCTTCTGTGTCCTATTTACATTCTAAATTTATTAGAATTTTCTAAAGTAGCTCACAGCATCTAATTCCCATTTATGTATTGTACACAAATGTTCCAGCTGAGTGTAAAGTGGATGGATCATTTTCCTTGATGTATCATGATACTGCTTTTTATATAGAAATATCTATGAAAGTGCAAGAAAAAATTTAAACTCATTCCAAATTAATGTATGTATTTTTCTGTTTGTTTCATTTAAAGTTGTTCATTAAGAACGTTTTGCTCTCCTTTAATCTCTTTTAAATGTGTTATGACTTTAACGTCGAACAAATACACTTGAAATTTGAACCTGAACACTCTGCAAACCCCTGGAATCATTTGAAATCCTAAAAGAACTTCTTACAAAATTTTGTAGTATTTCTGGTCTCACCATTAATTTGGTAAAAAAAAAACAGAGTTTGCTTTATTTTGTCCGAAGGCATTGAAACAAATTTGAAATCCAAATTTCCAGAAGAGACCCTGAATAAGGAGATTCAGTACCTTGGAATATTGAATTGCGTAGTTGAACATTTCATCCCAAAAATTAACCTTGAATCTTTACTGCAAGACATCCAGACTGATCTACAGAAATGGACTATGCTCAATCTATCACTGTTAAGGAAAATTAACTCCCTTAAAATGATAATACCACCTAAGTTGCTCTACTTCATTCAGAACCTCCCAATGGCCCTTGACAGTAAATTCTATTAACAATTAGATTTAGCAATCAGAAAGCTGCTTTAGGAAAATAATAACCCCCCATTTCTATGAGTAAACTAAAAGCGCATCTAGATAGAGGAGGATTTGTTCCGACTTGGTGGGAGAAATGTCACTCAGCATTTTTAGCCAGATAAACCCTGCAACATGTCTGCAATCCCCATTTGCTAGACATTCCACTATGGTATCAGCTTGAAACCAAACTTTTACAACCTTTACAACTTCAAGATTTGATTCTTCTACCTATACCTCTTGTGCTTAAAAAATATCCAGTCATTGCTGGATGCACCAAAATTCTATGGAATGTGTTTAGACAAGTTAATCATCAAGCATTATCTGGGCAAGAAACCCCTTTATGGGGAAATCCCAAAATTCAGTAAAGTAATTCACTTTTAGAAGATCCAGGATGGGGGAAGGTCAGAATCAGGAGACTTAAGGATATGGTAGATATGAATTTTAAAGTTTTGCTATCCTTTGAGGAACTCAGACAAAATTTGGGCTACACTGGTTCCAGTTCTGTTCATATTTGCAGTGTAGAGATGCCTTGTTTAATCTAGTAGGCCCTGAGTTGATACTCCCTGACTTTGGAGAATGGGCACAGTTTGTAAAAATCTTGTCCCTCAAAAAAGGAGCCAGCCTAATGTATAAAATACTTTTGCAACCTGAACCAAATCTGAGAAACAGATCTAAAGCAAAGTGGGAACATGAGCTACATCTTACTTTGCCCTCATATGACTAGGAACACACATGGCAAAATGCAAAACTCTTAAGTAAAGAAACTCAAGGGAAACTGATACAATACACAAGCAATAAGATATGACAAGGAGTGGGTTATGGCCTGATAAGAGTATGCACCAGGTGCCTTTGGCACCTGGGAAGTGCTTTTATCAGGCTATAATACATACTTTGAAGTGTCTTATTGCACTTATAAAATGGACCCCCAAGTACATTATTTAAAAAAACAAGAAGAAAAAATGTGAAAAATATAAATAAAAGGTTTTAAATATTCAATTACTAAAAAACAGTCCCCATATTAAGGTACTTTCATAAGTGTTTTGGGCCCCTCACCACCATAAGCACCTAGTCATCCAGAGCCTATTTTATTTCCTGTTATTTTTTTTAATTGATATTATATTTTCTGCTTTAACAAAGACTGACAGCATCCTGTGTTATTATGCGTGTACTGCTGGCTTTTCTTAAAAGTGAGCATGCCCTCAGGAGCCACCATACTCTGCAACTCATGTTTTCCTTTATGGTGAGAAATGTCTGTTAAACCTTCGGTGCCAACAGTGGAGAGGGTTTGTGCTGTGATTTTTAAAATATCAGAGGAGCAGGTCTTTGCTGTGAGTTTAAACATTTTGTGGCAGCAGACAAGCAGGTCTCTACTGTGGCTTTAAACCTTTTGATGTGCACCCGATATGGTCAGTCCATTGATTGCAGTTTGCTTTGAACTGAAATACGATAGGTTAGTGTTTGATTTTACAATGCTTTTTTTGGCATTGTATCATGTAATACAGTTGCTGTAGGGGTGGATGTTTCTAACATCGGACAAGCACAGTCCTACAGTGCTAACTAGTGTAGGTTTCGGATGGTTGGTGATGGTGCCACAGTGATACCTTACTGTTCTGGGGTCAGGCTGACACAGTTAGAACCAGTTGCAACATTATGTCCTGATAAGCAACATTCAGGACATTTTGTGCCCACTTTAAAATTTTTTTTACATTATTATTAATGCACACCCCACAAATTAGAAATGCTAGGCCACCATCCCAACACTGTTTGCTGGAGATGCAACTGCCCTCATGCTGATCTGACACATAAGCTCTAGAAGTGACCAAGGCTTAAACAAATATGGTAATAAATCCACAAAATATGCTCTGATGTTACCAAATGCAACCTTCTGCTAACCCCCTTATTGTTTCTGCTGGATATTTTTCCTAATGATATTAACATTACAGAAGGAAAACAAACTTTGGGTACTAACACTCTAGCTGGGTGCCAAGAGGCTGTTGTTAGCTAATGGAAATCCAGATGGATCCCCTCACCAGAAGATTGGTCAAAATATGTAGGAGCCACAGCAAATAATGAATTAATTTGTTTCTTTCTACTTGACAAAATGGATGTCTTTTTAAAAATCCGATCTCCTTTTTTACAGCTAAAGATATAACTAATTTTTGTTATGCCACTGTACTGATTTATTCTAGGGAGTGTCTGTGTATGAATACATTTGTTAGGTATTGTAGTTGAAATCCTAAAGGTTGTATTATACTTGAATTTGTACCTTCCATGTATGATATTTATGTATTGGTATTTTTTGTTTAATAATTTTTTTTAATGCCAAAAAAAGGAATCAGTGCTGGGACTGATCTTTCTTATTGTCTTTATAAGTGAAATTGCAGAGAAGCTGGAAGGGAAGGTCTACCTCTTTGCAGATGACATTGAAATCTGCAATAGCATGGACACTCTAGGGGCATGGAAAAGATGAGCAGAGACCAGAGAAAACTAGAGGAGTGATGAAAGGTATGGCAGCTGGGTTTCAATGTGAAAAAGTGCAAAAGAATGTACTTAAAGCACAGAAACCCAGGGGCAGAGTACAACATGGGTGGAGTGGTATTGATGACCATCCTAGCAGGAAAGACACTTAGGGTAATCATATCAAATGACCTAAAGGTGGCCAGGCAGTGTCACAAGGCAGTAGGGACAGTGAGTTGGATAATGGGGTGCATATTGAGGGGCACCTCCAGCAGAAAGATGGAGGTGGTGTTGCCTCTGCATAGATCACTAGTAAGACCCCACCTAGAGCACTGTGTCCAGTTTTGGAGGCCACATCTCTGGAAGAACATAGACAAACCAGAGGCAGTCCAGAGGAAGGCAACTAAAAATGGTGCAGTGTTTGTATCAAAAGCCCTATGAGAAGAGATTAAAGGGCCTCAACATGTACACTCTGGAACAGAGGAGGGAGAGGGGGGATATGATAAAGACCCTTAAATGCGTCACAGGAGTAAATAAGGTACAGGAGTGGAGAATTTGTCAGAAGAAAAGGAGCGCAAGAACAGGAGGATATGCTATGAAGCCAGAGAGGAGCACATACGAGTAAGCACTTCTTCATAGAAAGAGTCATGGATTCCTGGAACAGCCTTCCAGTGGAGGTGGTGGGGGGCAAAAACAGTGGTGGGGTTCAAGAATGCATGGGATAAGCACAAGGAAATCATAGAAGAAAGGAAGGGGGAGGGAGAAAAGAGTTATAGATCAGGTAAGGTCTGCGGTAATAGTGCAGGTGGGGAGAAATGGACAGACTGGATGGTCAAAGCAGTCCTTTTCTGCCCTCAAATTCTGTTTCTATGCCCATGCAGCTTTTTCATAGTCCTACTCTGAACTCTCTCCAAGTGGTCCAGGTCCTTCTTTCCTGTGGTGGGGACTTCAGAACTAGGCCCAGTATTCCAGGTGTGGTCTCACCATGATGTACAGGGGCATTATCACCTTTTTCCTTCTGCTGTTGAATGCTCTACCTATACAGCTCAGCATTTTGCTCACCATCCTATATGCCTTGTTGCATTGGGAATAAGACTTGATGTTGTCACTGAGGAAGACTCCCAGACCCCCATCTATGTGTGCCCCATCTGCCTGCACCTCTCTGGGTTGCTGAAGAAGGTCTTTAGACTCAAGGCTGTGTTGGTTATGAGTCAGGAGGAGGTCACCAGACTTAGGGTACACTGACTAGGAGTCAGGTGACCTTTTCTCCCACCCAGGCACCACCAAGTTTGACATTGTTACTTCAATGGTTACCAGATAAGAGGAGCAACTAGACTATGGTGGGCTCAAGGAGGGGGGTGGAATCCATAAGGTTTGTGAGGTTGCAGTCACATTTCTGAACCACAGCCAGTTCTACTACAAAATTCCTATGTCGCTCTGGCAGACTGGGATTGCCAAGAAGCACCCTTAATGGTTGGGAGGATGTCAGAGCCCTCCCAGGTGAAGGCCCCAAGGTGGGTGGAAGAGTACCTCAGAGAAGGAGAAAGCAACTTCTGGTGGGGATCTCAATCATCAGGATGACAGAGCAGGTAGTAGGACAGTGGACAGAGAGGGAGATCAGGTGTCTACCCCGTGCCATGGCATGAAGAAATGGACAGCAGATCCTACAGATCACTAGAGCAGTAGGAAGGGAGGGGGAGCTGTATGTCATTGTCCACCTAGGGACAAATTACCTTGCTAAGGATGGGGTAGGAGCAGTGCAGGTGGAGTTTAGGGAGCTGGGAAGAAGTCTTAGATAGGCAGCACACTATGTAACTTTTGCTGAAGTGCTGCCTGCCTATGGAAGGGGGAAGGTGAGGGAACACTGCACCAATGCCTTCAACTCATGGTTGAACGAATGGTGCCGAGTGGAGGGATATGGCTACATTTGGGCTGGGGGCCCACATTGCAGGACAAGAGCCTATACAGTGGTGATGGTCTGCATCCATCCCGGAGGGGAGCCACAGTTCTAAGGGAACAGTTTAAACATTACTTTGATGAGCTTCTAAACTAGTTGAGGGGGAGTGAAAAATTGAGGAGGCAGAAATTTACCCCACCCCCCACAGACTGAGATAGTTTGCAGGGAGATTCTGGGGGTGAGATTCCCACTACAGAGCAAGTTAATAAAAGAAGTAGGGGGAGTAGCAAAGGAGAAAGGGAGGAAAGAAGCAGTCAGAGAAGAAGATTGAGGAAGGGAGAAATAAAGGAGAACAGGGGAAGAAACAAGCAAAGAGCCAACAAAGATCTGGAAGGCCATGTGTCCTAAAGCTAGAAATCTGGGAAATTTGATCCCGAATTTAGTGGCCATCATGGCAGAAGATGACCTGGATGTTGTGGCCGTTACTGACTTATGGTGCACTGACAACCAAGAGTGGGACATGACATGGTCATACTAGTCTACATAATGTTCAAAAGGGACAGGGCAGGAAGGAAAGGAGGGGGAGTGGTGTTCTACATGAAGGAAAGCATAAAATCAACAGAAGTACAGGGAATTCAGGGGGAAGAGGTGCTGTGGGTCACCCTCGAGTCGGGGAACAGAGTCACTGAACAGGTGTGACCTACAGGCTTCCAGCACAGGGGCAGGCCTTAGATAAGAAAATGTTAGAAGCAACTGGCAAAATGGCAGAAAAGAGGGAAGTGTCGCTGGTGAGGGACTTCAGTCTGCCGGATGTAGACTGAAGCCTCCCTGTGGCAGCTTCAGCCAGAAGCAGGGGCATCCTGGACTCCATGCAGTTGGCATTCCTCAGGCAACTAGTCAGTGAGCCCACTCATGATGGAGCAATACTGAATCTGGTGCTTGCTAACAGGGACAGTACTGTGGATGTCAGTGTGGGAAGCCATCTGGGGACCAGAGATCATCATACAGTATGGTTCAACATAAGAAGAGCTGGGGAATCCAACCACACAATGGCACAAGTCCTGGACTTCAGAAGGGCTGATTTTACAAAAATGGGTAAATTTGTTTATTTATAAATGTATTTATTCATTTGTTAACCGAGTTGGTGCACTGGTCCAAAGACCTTTTCAGGCACAGCCCAGGCCAGAAACTGGCACAAACAATGGGAGATACAGTGAGAAAGAACAGCAGTGAACATATGTAAACAACAACTAGAATCTAGTGCAAGTCAGGCTAACATACAGTGGTGAGGTAATCATCATACAGGCAACAGTGCCAGATACAACAATCAAAGTGTATATATTAAAATATATATAAATACATATATATAGTACTTAGGTAGTAACATCCTCAACAAAGGTCTGAAATACATCGGCAGAGCCAGCAGCATCAGATAATACACAGAAGACAAAATAAGTTAAGAGGTAGAAAACAGCTGGCATCAGGATAAGATGGAGACAGTGAGCCAGTTTCAAGGTGGGAGAAAAAGGCAACTAGTGGGGGGCAGGGATGTAATACGTAGGAGGCACAGCAGTGCTAGTGGCCTGGGGAGAGTCACAGGTCGAGGAGGACAGGAAGTGGGTTCTTAGTAGGGTATTTAGTTTTAAAGGGGGGGTCAAAGGAATGCAATGGAGGGGGAGGAGGTCATTCCATAGAGAGTGTCCAGCTGCGGAGAAGGCTCTTAGGCTCACCCTGGTGATTATGTCTGGATGGATGAGCTGGAGATGGGACAACTGGCAAAGATTGCGACTATAAGTTCTGGGCCGGATAAGAAGAGATAGGGGGGAGTAAGAGGGATTATGAATGGCATCTCTGATGGACCAGTCCAGCAAGTAGGAGCGTCGGGCTTGAGGGGGACTGGTAGAGAGTGCAGTGGTGCGTGGAGAAAGGAGCATGAAGGGCAAAGAGGCAAATCCGGTTGTATGTTGTATTCAGCAGGTGCGGGTTAGCAGTGATATGGTAATGGTAAACTTTTATTGTTCAATCTAAAAATATCATTACAAATAGATGACTAAAACATTGTACAATTACATAAAACATAGTTATTTAAAAATTACATCAGATTTACACAGATAAAACAATAACTTAGCCATATACTTAAATAAGTATTGTTTTAATTCTTACTTTTCTTATTTTCTGTATGCTTACTAAAAAGTTTGCGACTCTTTTTATAATGATTTCTTCTGTCGTTAACAATATGTTAGTTTGTGTATTTTCATCACATCCTTCTAAAGAAGGTAGGTTGGGTCCCAGCCATTTTTTCCTAGCCACTTCATACAACGGGCATTTTAATATAATATGTTGGAGATTCACTATATCCTGCCCTCCACAATAACAATTCAAGTACACTGAATCTTTAGCATTATTAAATTTAGTCGTAAGTACATTTGAATCTTGGAATTCTATTCTAAACATTACATAGGTTTTTCTTTGCTTTGGGTCTTCTAAGATATCAAGGTAATATCTGTACTTATGCATCAATAAATTGTTACTGTACCATATCGAAAATAGTAGTTATGTAAGAACTTACCGTAACAGTAGATCTTCCAGAGAGGCTCTTGCAGTAGGTATTCAAATATAGAACTGACCTGCCAGGTGTCAGGACCCCACGGAAACATTTCTGGCTAGCAGTATCTGTCAGGGGACCGCCCCATGTCAGATGACCGGTGTCATATGATGTCAGTATAAAGGGGCAGTCCCCCACGCCCACCTTCCAGTTCTTTCCCACCAAGGGCCAAAAGAGGCAAGA
Organism: Neoceratodus forsteri; assembly: GCA_016271365.2. Taxonomy (NCBI): domain Eukaryota; kingdom Metazoa; phylum Chordata; order Ceratodontiformes; family Ceratodontidae; genus Neoceratodus; species Neoceratodus forsteri. The sequence continues at coordinate 1,392,272,763 of CM028129.1, read as the reverse complement.
TGAGAGAGAAGAGGATATCCCCCCCCCCCATGGAAATGGAGCCAAACAAGCTTAGGGGATGGAGGGATGGAGCATTGTTTGACAAGAGCCTCAAGATCTACTGTTACGTAAGTTCTTACATAACTGTACTATCTTACTTCGAGAGGGCTCTTGCAGTAGGTATTCACATACAGGACTGAGTCCCAAGCTGTATGGAACAAGGAAAAGCACTTGGGAGGAGGATAGTTATCCATAGCATGGAACCTCAGGCTGAACGGGTCTTATGAAAGGAGGCCTTGAAGCACAGCCAACCCGAAGCCTGCTCTACAGCGAGAACCAATGTCCAAACTGTAGTGTTTTGTAAAGGTATGGGCAGAAGTTCAAGTTGTGGCTGCACAGATGTCTGCTGCTGACACATTCTTGAAACAAGCCACAGAGGCAGCTACTCCTCTGGTAGAGTGACTTCTGACTTGACCCGGCAGGGTCTTGTTGTACTTCGTAACAGAAAGTGATACAATGATACAACCATATTGATAGGCATTGCTTGGAAACAGCATTGCCTTCTCTTTTGTGAGCAAAAGAAACAAAAAGCTGATCAGTTTTCCTGAGATCCTTAATCCGAGTGGTGTAGTATCTCAGTATTCTGTGAACATCCAGAGTACGCAAGAGGTACTCCCCTTGATTGGAGTGTTGCATAAAGAAAGCGGATAGCTCAATGGATTGATTCAGTGTAGATTTAGCCACCACTTTAGGGAGAAACTTAGGGTTGGCTCGTAGAGCTACACGTTCCTTGTGGAAAATCAAGAATGGGATTTTGCACATCAAGGCCTGAAGCTCAGAAATGCGCCAAGCAGAAGTAATGACCACTAGGAAGAGTGCCTTCCAAGAAAGGAACTTTAAATCTGCTAAAGCTGCCGGCTCAAAGGGAGGCAGGGTAAGCTTCTCCAGAATAAAATTCAAGTCCCAAGGAGGGGCAGGAATGTGGATGGGGGGGTCTCAAATGGAGAACCCCTCTGAGTAAAGTCTTAGAATGATTCATTCACATATCTGGAATGTGTAGTACGGTACGGGCTGCACGCCCATTGGCTCATGCTGTGAACCAATGGGCGTACAGCCCAACCGACAGTGTCAGTTGGTGGGTGGCAGGCAGGTGGGTGCTGCCGCCCGCCGGCTGACCCGGGGGGCAGGAAGGTAGGGCTCAGTGGGCGGTAGGGGAGGGGGCACCCCTGACACCAGGGATATTGGACTTATGTATTTTATGTACAAATGCCCACAATCAGGCAGACAGGGGTCCACTGGACCACCAGGGATATTAGGACATTTCATTCTATTTTTACAAATGCCCACGATCGGGCAGATAGCGGTCCACTGGACCACCAGGGATATAGGACGTATTCTTTCATTTTTACAGATGCCTGAGATCGGGCAGATAGCGGTCCACTGGACCACCAGGGATATAGGATGGAATTCTTATTTTTATTTACAAATGCCCATGATCGGGCATGGGGGGAGTGCCACCAGTGCAGCTGGAAATAGATACCGCTGCGTGGCAGCTGCCGTGTTGTGCCCTGCAATGGGCAGCTCACCCGTGGGGTGGCCATCAGTTGTTCCTTTTTTGGGGCATAACTTTGTGCTGGCACAGGTAGGGGTTGCGCGCATGGCTCTGCACATCCGGGCTGAATATCAGGCTGTGCAGAGTATGCATGGGCACCTCCCCACCTGTTCCTGCATACACATTGATGCACTCCGGCACACGGATTTGGCGCGACCTTTTCCCTTTGAATATCGCGCTGACAGATCAGTGGGTTGTGCATGGTACAACACTATTGCGCCATGCACAACCCTTTTGACTATCCGGGCCTTAGTGTTAAAACATCTCTCCTTGTACAGTTTCGGTTGTATTTGATTAAAAAAGCTACTCAAGGAATGATAGAATGATACAGAATCCAAATTATCCATTATTGTTATATTTTCCAAGAAATCTTCTAGCTGATCCCTAATATAAGGTTCTATTCTGTTCTATCTGACCATACTAATCGTTTTTTATATCTAATCTCAATCTGTAATGTTTTTATTTTAGTTTTTACTAGTCCTGATTGGCTCACTATTTCTGTAGTATTAATCATTACTGGTAAATGGTCATTATCAGTTCTTATTGGAACAGATATACTTTTCCAAAAATACAAAGGGCCTCTCCAGCACACCAGATCCAATACTGTTGCACCCTTGTTGGACATAAAAGCAATGGCTCCATCTAAACCTCCCTTTAATCTCCCATTAAGTATGTTGATACCATTATTGTTAAGTATCTTACATAGCTTATTTCCATTTACATTAACTTTTCCATCCTTAGTGTTATGTTTTTTACAATCAGCATCTGGGTACATCCATTTCATAATTGTGTTATCTAATATTCTATCAAAGTTCACGACTCTGGCATTAAAATCTCCCAATAACAATAACAAGTCTTCTGGGTATTCCAAAGATACATCAAAAATAATTTTCTCTAACCAATTCCAAATACATTCTTTATAGAAGTGGGACCTAGCTGGTGGAAAATAACGTGATCATTATTATCTGGGTTTTATGTGTTTCAAGTCTAATTACCATGAAAAAATCATTCTTGATTAATTACTCAATTTTTTGAAAAGCATCAATCTTGACGTGTTATTAAACCTCCAGCTCTTCTTCCCTGTTTAGACATTTTGTTACTAGGACAATGGAAAGTTAAATGTCCAATGATATTGATGTTGTTTGAGGCATCATGCCAAGTTTCCTGCATGCATATAACTGCACACTTTATAAATTTCATGCAATCTGGGTTTTACAATTGCGTTTTATAACCAGCTATGGCAGTGGAAGGTTAGGGAGTACACTGGACTTCCATAATCGAGGAGGGGGAGATGGTTGTCCCAGGCTACGTCAAGGCGAACTTCTGGCATGAGATGGTCAGTTAGGCAGCAGCAGAGTCCCAGCTTCTGGTTAATGCGACAGATCAGAGAAGCAATGTGGTCAGAGTAGATAAGGAACAGGTCTAAGATTACCCCCAGATGCTTGAATGAGGGAACAGTGTTGAGAAAAGATCCATCCGGGGAGTGAACACTGAGAAGGTAGCCAGAGTGGCCAAGGGCAGGGAATTTTGGTTTGGAGCCGAATAGCATAGCCTTCGTTTTGGAAGAATTGACCAGTAGTTTATTAGAAGAGAACCAATGGTGGACCTTACAGAAATCAGTGGTGGGGGTGGAGGACAGTAAAGAAGGGGAGGGGTCACTTTGGAAGAGTATCAGGTCATCGGCATAGAGGAGGGAGTGACATGAGAGGCCCTCTAATTGGAGGGAGTTAATGAAGAGGGAAAAGAGGAGAGGGGGCAAGTATGGAGTCCTGGGGGACACGCACTGAGACAGGCAATGGGGGGTGCCACCACCAAGGCAGACCATTTGGGTTCTACTAGAGAGGTAGTTTGTGAGCCAGGCTGTGGAGGCAGAGGAGAAGCCAAGGGCACCATGTTTTGTTATTAGGATGTTATGATTGATTAAGTTGAATGCTTTGGATAAAAGAGGAGGACAGAGATACACATTTGGCTATGTTGAAAAACACCTATATTGAGCAGGGGCACTCTTTCAGAGAAATTGACAGGACAACAGAATGTGCAACACAAGTACCAAGACAACTACTTCAGTATAAAGAAAAGACAGCTACAAACAGAATACCCTTAGTAGTCACATATCATCCAGACCTTGAACTTCCGCGTAAGATTATTATTAAAGACATCCACTCAATATTTAGTGAGGATAAGACCCTTAATCTTATTTTTAAGGAACTACCACTACTGTCTTTTAAACAACCACCAAATTTAGCCAGCCTGACTATTAGGAGCAAGCTTTCGCCAGAACAGAATACCATAACACTAAATGGCACATGACCCTGCAATCAAAGCACCTGTAAGACTTCTGAGCTCATTTCCACCTCGGACTGTGTGGTTACATCACAAAACAGATAATTCAAGGTACATGGGAGTTATACATGTAAATCACAACATGTTGTTTATTTCATTCAGTGCGAGAGATGTCCACAAACAGGTTATGTTGGAGAGACAAGCCAACAGCTCCACACTAGGATGAACCTGCACAGACATACTATTAAAACAAAGAAGACTGAAAAAACAGTGGGACAACACTTCTCCCAGCCTAACCACTCAATTTTGGATATGTCAGTAATGGTCTTAAAAGGAAATCTCAAAAGCACACAACAGAGACAAGCTTTTGAGATTAAACTTATTTTACATCTCAATATGGTAGCAGATGGGATGAACATAGATCTGGGTTTCATGGGACATTATAGAATTTAACATCCACAGACCTCTTCTTCTTCTTCGGACTGACATATTACAGGACTTCAGTGTGTGTGTGTGTGTGTGTGTGTGTGTGTGTGTGTTGGGAGGTATGTAAATATGGCAGGTGTGGGGCTTGCTGTCACATTGGGGTAGGCTTTTATTTAGATACATGGAGTCATAGTGTGTTATTACTCTTACTTCACACACATAATGAATATTAATTCCTCCTTACTATTTACCTTCATCCGGAAGTGGGGTTGATTCCATTGCTCCATATTCAGATTCCCTAGCCTGTTACTGTTCATACAGTAGTGTTATTATAGACTCACATTTTTTTTTTAACTCTGAACATATTGGGGTGTGAGATCTCATTTGCATGGGGGTCCTTGACAGATCTATTTACATTAGGCTAATATTGTAGTGATTTGTGGAAATGTAGGTATGTTAGGACTCTTGTTTTACACACATACTTTATATTTACTTCTAGTTACCTTACCCTGGGGAGGGTGGAAGTTTTATTTCATTGTGGTTCTATCCAGAATCCTTGAAGATGTTACTGTGCAGATAGGAGTAAAGTTAAATAGTGTCACATTTTTGCTCTGTCGATATTAAGATACATGATCCCTTTTGTGATTTCATGACAAGTTGAATTCCTTTTATTTTTTTATTTTTTTTATTTTAGTTTTTGTTGACCAGGTAAGTGCACTAGACAAATTCTGCCTATGTTCAGGCATGACCCGGGGAAGGGGGATACAGATGGGTAACAATTGCAGTGATTGATGTGAATGAAGGTGCATTAGGAGTGTGTGTGTGTATGTGTGTGTGTATCTCCTTAAAACTAGTTATCCCCCTTCCCCATGTTATGGGGATGTGGGGTGGGGTAGGGTGTATTCTGTGTGTGGAGTGGAGGAGATAATTTAATTTTTATCCCTTATTCAGATTCCTTAGACATTTTCAGTACATCAAGTTGTTATACACTGAAAATTTATTGACATCAGTACATATCAGGCTGTATGGTCTTAATTCCTTGGTGGTCCTTGACAAGAGTTTTTTGTTTGACACTAATACTGTCAAGTTATAGTTATATTATCATTTATAAAGTTATGTTACTACACTGTAGGCTTTTGAAGTTTATGGGGCATAATATCTAGCTGGAGATTATAGCTGGGTAATGGGTCCAGCTAAGTTTTACACATCATACAGTGTGTACTGATCTTTTTAAGACAGCTTTACTGGTAATTCATTGTCTGTAATATATACATTGATGCTTCCTGTAGTCCTAAAACAATATTAGTATGTTTTTAATCCGGGTGGGGGTTGTTTTTCAGTAATTGCATTCTTATACACATTGTGACACTCATAGTTTGATTTAAGGGCCATCTGCTCAAGTACTTGTCATCTCATGTCAATTTAATTTATATGCAGTAGAGTTCTTTGTATGTGTTTTGCACTAAGCACCTTTGACCCTGAGACTCTCCCAGCTTAAGGTGACATGATACTGTTAAGCTTCTCTGACATCATCTTCTGTTTTTTTTTTAATTAGTATTTTAAACCAATGGGGATTTTTTTCTGTTTTTTTCTGCATGGATGGGATATCTACAAAGCAAGGCACGAAGGGGATAGAAGCAGCAGTAAGTGGGATCAGGGGAGCAACAGAAATGGAGCAAGAGGGAGGGAGAGGTACCCCAGGGGTGTCACATCTGGGTAAGGATAAAAAGGCCAGTAAGGTGGAGGGGACGGATAATGCTATCTCCACCAAAAGGGTGTGGTTAACCCTCAAGGCCCTAAAGAAAGACAAATCTCCCTGGGCGGATGGCATTCATCCGAGTACTATGGAATTGGCGGACATACTAGCTGCACCCCTGGCGGAGCTCTTCAACAGGTCACTTGAGACAGGGAGGGTACCTAGGGATTGGCGAGAGGCACATGTGGTGCCAATCCATAAAGGGGGGTTGAGGGAAGTACCAGGTAACTATAGACCCATCAGTTTGACCTCGGTGGTGGGAAAATTAATGGAGAGTATACTAAAGGAATGATTGGGGGTGTACTTGGAGGAGGTGAGAGGTCTGGATAGTCGGCAACATGGGTTTCTGCCAGGTAGATCATGTCAAACCAATATTGTAGAGTTCTATGAATGGGTAACATCAGAACTGGACAGGGGAAAGCCTGTGGATGTATTATTCTTGGACTTCAGCAAGGCGTTTGACTCTGTTCCCCACAATAGTCTGGTGGAGAAACTGAGGGGGTTAGGAGTAGGCCCTTTGATGGTCAGATGGATTAAAAACTGGCTAGCTGGATGCACCCAGAGAGTAGTGGTCTGTGGGGAGCTCTCGAACCCTAGAGAGGTTGGTAGTGGGGTACCGCAGGGCTCGGTCTTGGGTCCAATCCTGTTTAATGCATACATATCGGACATCAGGGAGGGTATAGGGTGTGAAATGAGTCTCTTCCTGGATGACTCCAAGATGGGAGCAGTAGTTGAGGGAGAAGAGGGCGGTTGGCCCTGCAAGGGGACCTGGACACCCTGGAAAGCTGGGCTCACACATGGAAATTAAATTTCAATATCACCAAGTGCAAGGTGTTGCATCTTGGTCGGGAAACCCTAAACACAGGTACACCCTGGGAGGGGAGGCGCTGGAGGCCTCAATAGGGAAAAAGACCTAGGGGTCATGGTGGATGCATGTATGAATAACTCTGAGCAGTGCAGGAGAGCGGCTAGCAAGGCAAACAGGATGTTGGGATGCATCGTAAGGGGGATCACCTCTAGGAGCAAGGAAGTGATTCGGCCGCTGTACAATGGACTGGTTAGACCACACCTTGAGTACTGTGTACAGTACTGGAGACCACACTTGAAGAGGGACATACAGCTCCTGGAGAGGGTACAGAGGAGGGCAACAAAGATGATACGAGGGCTAGGGGATTTGACGTATGAGGACAGACTTGAGGAGCTCTGCCTGTTTTCATTGGAAGAGAGGAGAGACAGGGGGGACAGGATTGAGGTCTTCAAGTACCTCAAGGGAATAAATAGGGTAAACATGGAGGGGATCTTTAGACTAAAGCAGGGAGGTATCACCAGAGGGCATGGTTTGAAGTTGGAAGGTGGAAGGGTGAGGGGAAAGAGGAGGAGGTTTTTCACTGAGAGTGTGGTGGACCTTGGAATGCACTGCCTGGCGAGCTGGTTCAGAGATCCACAGTGGAGGGCTTCAAGAGAGGGTGGGACAGACACAGAAAGTGGATGTATCAGATGATGGCCTGTCCCAGGGGGGTGGGGATGGATGATAGGGGTTTCTGGAGCACAAGGGATGGAAGGGCCTTGGCACCCAACTAAGGATCTAAGGTTCGAGCAGACTCGATAGACCGTAAGGCCTAATCTGCTGGCAAATAGTATGTTAGTATGATCTAGTTGTTAAAAGTTTTGTTTTTTCAAAATAACTGTCATTACGCTTCTGACGAAGGACTTGTTGGTCCAAAAGCTAGAGCTTTTTGTTCTTGTTGTTACATCTATGTTGGTTCATTAAAAGGTATCAAATCATTTGCTTCTGGATCTTTGGATAAATCAACAAACACCACAGCAGTCAGTTTCCCTTTGTCCATATTCCTAAGCACATGGTCAGTGAAGAGAGCCAGGGCACTGGTTGTGCTGTGTCCCTTCCTGAAACCATGTTGCTGAGGGCAAAGGAGGTTGTATTTGATGACATGGTCAGTGATTTTGTAATTGACAGCCTTCTCAAGGAGCTTCCCAAGATGGGGCAGTATGGAGATGGGTCGGTAGTTAGCCATGATGCTGCTAGGGTCACCCAATTTGTGAGTGGGGACAATTTTGGCTTGCTTTCAGGCAGGGGTACAGAGGCTGTAGTAAGGGAGAGATTAAAGATAAAGATAAGTGAATAGGCAATGTCATGGACCACTAATTTTAAAAAGTGGTGGGATAAGCCATCACTACCAGCGCTCCCTCTTGGTGGAAGACTGAGGAGGAGTTTAAGTGTCCGAGGAGGGGAAATGGTCTTGAAGAAAATGGAGGGGCTGCTGGAAGATGTAGAAGGGGGGTGTGAGCAAGGTGGGGAAGTTTAGACAGGTAGTTGCTAAGACTGGAGAAATGCCTCAGGAATGCTGTCAGCAGGAGAGGAACTTGGGAGGGTGGAGGAAAAAGTGGGCCAAGCTAAAAAAGGGCATAGTGAAGGTAACAAACCTCTGTGTCAAGCAGGTAAGCAAAAGTAAAAGAAGGAGGAGACCACTATGGTTCTCAAAAGAGATAGCAGAAAACTAAAGGCTAAAAATGCAGCATTCAGAAGGTACAAGGGGACCCAGACAGAAGAGAATAGGGAAGTGTATCTGAGTAAACAAAGCAAAGCAGGCAAAGCAGTAAGGACTGCAAATGTGCAAACTGAGGAAAGAACAGCTCAGGGACTATCAAAAGAGGACAAGACATTTTATACGAATGTTAGCAAGAAAAGGAAGACGGGGGGTTATATGGTTAAAGAAGGAGGGGGTGACTGTATGGAGGGGGGTCAAGAGAGGGCAAACATCTTGAACAAATACTTCTGCTCAGTATTCAAAGCAGAAGGTGAATGGGAGGGCCCACAAAAAGGCACCAAGAGCTTTGATGGGAGGGAAATGAATAGTAGTCCATTTTCTGAGCAGAAAGTCTGGAAAGCACTTGCTAACCTGAAGATGGATAAACCTATGGGGCCAGATGAGGTACATACAAGGGTGTTGAAGGAGCTCAGGGAGGTACTGGCTGCACCACTGACAGACCTATTTAACAGATCACTGGAGACTGGTGTGGTCCCAGGGGACTGGAGAATGGCAGAGGTAGTCCAATGTAATAGAATGGAAGAGGTGGGCAATTACAGTTCAGTCAACCTGACATCAGTGGTGGAAACAAAATGCAAACCCTACTAAAGGAAAGGATTGTGGAGTATCTTGCATCTATCAGATTACAGGATTCAAGGCACTATGGTTTCACACGGAGAAGGTCATGCCAAACAAATCTGATATATTTGACTGGGTGACCAAGGAGATAAGATTAGGGAGGAGCGCTAATCTTGGCAGAAGACACCAGGAGAAAGGACTGCTGTGTGACTGGACTTCTCTGCTGGGACTAAAGTAGAAGAACTTTTGAACTTGGACCTTTAATTTAGGGTAAAAAAAAACTAACATACAAAACAAAAAAAAAAGTGTGTGTGTGTCTGTCTGGGTTAACTGAACTGAATGGGTATCTGAACAGTTATAGGTGTAAATATCAGGTGATTGAAAGGACTTAACTGCTGTGAGGTTTAAATTACTGGTAGAAAGATCTAGTAAGTAGGGAGTGGCTTAGCTAGAAGGAAGCTACATTTAAAGAACTGCTTAGAAAGATTCTGCTAATATCTTGGCAGAAGACACCAGGAGTAAGGACTGCTGTGTGACTGGACTTCTCTGCTGGGACTATATTGCCTCCTTCCTCCCCACCCAAAGCTAGTTCTATTTTTATAGGCACAGGATTTGACTGACAACAGGAACTTTTGTTTGGGAGCAGGAAGTGAGTAATCACAGAACCACCAAAGACCCACCATCCTAGAAGGGCAGGAGTAGCCTCCGCCCCTCTAGCTGCTGGAGGTCTGCCCTGAGCAAGTAAGGGTCCACTGAGAAATATAGGATATTCTTGTCTCAGAACAGGACAATCAGGAGCTTAAAGGACACACAGGTAGAAAGTAAGGAGAGAGAGAGAAAAAAAACAGAGGAAAGAGTAAGGATTGAAAACAGTTAAGGGGCCAGAAATAAGACATGATTGGAGTGGTGCAGTGCAGTGGCTGTGGAGCAGCAGTCTTCTGGGAGATGTTCTGGAGGATGCGGTGTTGTCCCATCTGCAGGCACCTCTCTGGCCTGAGGGAGGAGGTTGCTCATCTCCAGGCTGAGTTGACCAGGATCTGTGGGACCTCCTCTTCCATCCAGGGACCACCAGTGCCACTGCCGTTGTCTCAGAGGTTGCCAAGAAAGAGGAGCAGTTGGACCACAGTGGGCTCAGGGAGGGTGAGGGTGGTGGAACAGAGGCGCATCCCTCCAGTTGTACCTCTCCACAATTCCTATGCCATTCTGGCAAAGTGTGGTTCCTCTATGGAGGCACCCACAGTGGAGACCAAGGAGGATGCTGGGAACCTCCACAAAGGAGACCCACAGGAGGGTGGCAGGGGACCCTGCAGGGAAGGAAACAACTCTCTGGTGGAGGACTCCATTGTTGGAAGGTAGAACTGGGGGAGGAAGGGAGAGGGAGGTAGGTGCCTGCCTGGTGCCATGGCTTGGAGGGACAGGAGGCTGAATCCTCAGGATTGCCTGAGCAGCTGCACAGGGAGGGAGTTGGATGTCATTGTCCACCTAGGGACAAATGACCTGGCTAAGAAAGGGATTAGAAAAGTGCAGGAAGAGTTTGTGGAATTGGGAGGGGCCTTGGTCAAGTAGCATGCGGTAACCTACTCGGAGGTGCTGCCCATCTATGGCATAGGAAAGGCTAGGGTGTTCTGCACCATGGGATTCAATCAGTGGTTGAAAACTGGTATGGAGCTCAGGGATTTGGCTTCATTGGGGACTGGGGTCCACCTGGAGTGATGCAAGCCTATACTGGCATGATGGGCTGCATCTGTCCGGAGGGGAACCAGGATCCTAGGTGATAGCTTTAAATGCTTCATTGGCAAGCTTTTAAACTAGCCAAGGGGGGAGGCACTGGAAAGGAGCAGGGAAATCCTAGCCCCCCAAATAATCATGGTAGTAAGTGTGGCAAACACCAACATAGAGGTGTCGATAGGGAGAAGGGCAGGGGTAAATGGAGAAAGCGACAAAGGCAAGAAGGACAGGGATGGGGCAAAAGGGAGTAAGGCCATCAGGAAATGGAGAGTAATGAGTACCAATGCCCGTAGTCTGGGCAACAAGCTCCCTGAGCTGGTGGCCTTGATGGAAGAGGGAGCCTGGATATCGTAGCAGTCACAGAAACATGGTACACAGAGAACCATGACTGGGATGTTAACATACCAGGGTACATAACCTACAGGAGAGACAGGCAGGGGAGAAGAGGGGGAGGAGTAGCTCTCTATGTAAAGGAAGAGATAAAAGCAACTGAACAAAAGAGTAAACAGGGAGGAGAGGAGGCACTGTGGGTCACCTTGAGACTGGAAAGGGCACCACAATCCGCACAGGGGTTAGGTACAGACCTATGTCAGGGGAGGGAATGGACAAGGATATGATAGAAGGCATTCTTAGAATGGCAGGGAAGGGAGATACTATTGATGGGAGACCTGAATATGTCAGATGTTAACTGGAGCACATTTGCTGCAGCCACATCCAAGAGCAGGGCCATTCTTGATGCCCCCAGGTGGCAGGCATTAGACAGCTAGTTTCAGAACCCACTGTGATGGAGCAATCTTAGACCTCATACTCTCAAACGGGGCAGTGAGAGGATCTCAGATCTAGAAGTGGGTTGCCATCTGGGGACAAGTGACCATCAAACAGTGTGGTTCACGTTAAACTCAGCTACAGAGTCAAGCCATACAAAAGTGAGGGTACTGGACTTTAGGAGACCTGACTTTGGCAAGATGGGAGAGTGCCTCAGAAAAGCACTAGCAAACAGGCTAGAAGGAGGTGTGGAGCAACAATGGGGAATCATCAAAACTGCCATCACAGAGGCAACAAGCCTTTGTGTGAAGCAAATAAACAAATCAAAATGAAAGAAAAAGCCACTCTGGTTCTCAAAAGAGGTGGCTGTGAAAGTCAGGAAGAAAAAGATAGCATTCCGGAAGTATAAGGAAACACAGAAGGAGCAGGACAGAGAGCTGTACCAGTTAAGGCAGAAGGAAGCAGGGAGGGAAGTCAGAATAGCAAAGGCCCAAACTGAGGAAAGATAGCCAACTCAGTTAAGAAGGGGATAAAACCTTTATAGGTACATCAGTGAGCGTGAAAGACAAAGGAGGGATAGTGAGGCTGAATAGAATGAATGGTGGGTGGGCAGAGGGGGACAGTGAAAAAGCAGGGATACTGAACGAATATTTCTGCTCAGTATTCACAAAAGAGGAGGAGGAAGTGCCTAATCGAATTAACAGAAGCACTCTTGATAGGGGGGTCGATCCCAGTCCTTTCATAGAAGAAAGAGTTCTGCAAGAACTCCTAAAACTGAAGGTGGACAAAGCAATGGGTCCTGATGGAATTCACCCCAGAATTCTAAAAGAATTAAAGGAGGAACTAGTGAAACCACTGGCTACTCTTTTTAATAAATCATGGGAGGATGGTGTGGTACCCGAGGACTGGAGGAAGGCGCATGTGATTCCCCTTCACAAAAGTGGGACCAAGATAGAGGCAGGAAACTACAGACCTGTCAGTCTGACCTCTGTGGTAGGGAAAGTGATGGAGTCACTTCTGAAGGAATGAATAGTTGAGTACCTACAGGCCAGTGGAGCACAGGACCCAAGGCAGCATGGATTCACAGCGGGAAGGTCATGTCAGACGAATCTAATAGAGTTCTTTGACTGGGTGACCAAAGTAGCAGACCAGGGAGGGGCTGTGAACATGGCCTACCTAGACTTTAGCAAGGCATTTGACACAGTCCCACACAAAAGATTAATAGTCAAATTAACCAGCCTGGAGTGGGTCCCAGGGTGGTAGCCTGTAAAACATTGGCTGGACAACAGGACACAGAAGGTAATTGTAAATGGAGTCCACTCGAAGAAAGAGAGGTTATTAGTGGGCAACATGAGGGTTCAGTATTGGGTCCAGTCCTTTTAATGTCTTCATCAGTGACATTGCAGAGGGACTGAAGGAAAGTATGCCTTTTGCAGATGACACAAAGATCTGCAACAGGGTTGATACACAAGGAGGCATGGAAAGGATGAAAAGGGACTTGGCAAGGTTAGAGGAATGGTCAGAAGTATGGCAGCTAGGATTCAATGCAAAGAAGTGCAAAATAATGCACCTGGGAATCAAGAACCTAGGGGAAGAATACACAATGGGTGGGGAGGTAGTAACAACAACAAAAAAGGAAAGGGACCTGGGGGTAATCATATCAGATGACCTTAAGGTTAGCAAGCAATGTGAGAAGGCAGTAGGGAGGGCTGGGGGTATACTGGGATGTATAGGGAGAGGCATCAGCAGCAGAAAACAGGAAGTTGTTATCCCTCTGTACAGACAGTTGGTGAGACCCCATCTGGAGTACTGTGTCTAGTTCTGGAGACCCCATCTCCGCAAGGACATAGACAGGATAGAGGTAGTCCAGAGGAGGGCAACTAAAATGGTGCAGGGTCTGCAAGAGAAGCCGTATGAGGACAGACTAAAGGAGCTTAATATATATACCCTTGAGGAAAGAAGGGAGAGGGGACATGATGGAAACGCTTAAGTACCTCAGTGGAATCAACAAAGTCCAAGAGGGTAGCATCTTCAGAAAAAGAGACTTGCAAGAACAAGGGGACACAATTTAAAGATAGAAGGAGGGTGGTTCAGGGCAATGTGAGGAAGTATTATTTCACAGAGAGGGTAGTGGATGCATGGAACAGCCTTCCTGAGGAGGTTGTGGGGTCTAAAACTGTGGGAGAATTCAAGAATGCATGGGACAGACATAAGGCAATTCTTGTGGAGGGTAGGAAGAAATAGGCTGTTGGTTAACTAGGATCTACGGCCTATCCTGTAGGTAGAAATGGGCAGACTTGATGGGCCAAGCGGTCCTTATCTGCGTCAAAGTCTGTTTCTATGTTTCTATGAGCTGTGAATGGCTCATCTGGATTTCAGCAAGGCTTTAATGCCGTCTTCAAGCCAGGAGACTGGCAAGTTGGTGAACTTGGGGGTGAGTAATAAGGTAGTAACTTGAGTAAAAAACTGGATAGTGGATAGGATGCAAAGGGTAGTGGTAAACAGAATTCACTCAGAGGAAGGGAGGGTGACCAGCAGGGTACCTCAGGGATCAGTGCTGGGACCAGTTCTCTTCAATGTTTTTATAAGAGACGTAGTGGAGAAACTGGAAGGAAATGTCTGCCTCTTTGCAGACGACCCCAAGGTCTGCAACAGAGTGGGCACTCGGGGTGGGGGGGGAGGTGGAAAGGATTGGTAGGGATCTGAAAAGACTGGAGAAGTGGTCAAGGGTACGGCAGCTGGGTTTTAATGCAAAAAAGTACAAAATAATGCACTTGGGCCATAGAAACCTGGGAGCAAAGTACAAAATGGGCAGAGTAATATTGACAAAGACCAAGCAGAAAGATGACCAAAAGGTGGCCTGGCAGTGTGACAAGGCAGCTGGAAGAGCTAGTATAATGCTGGGGTGCATAGTAAGGGGTACTGCCAGAAGGAAGAGTGAGGTGGTGATGTCCATATAGATTGCTGGTAAGACCTCCCTTTGAGTACCGTGTCCAGTTTGGGAGACATCCCAGTAAGTACATAGAGTAGAGGTGGTCCAGAGGAGGGCTACCAAAATGGTGCAGGTTCTGCAGCAAAAGACCTATGAGGAGAGGCTTAAGGAGTGAGATATGTACGCCCTGGAGGAGAGAAGGGAGAGGAGGATATGATAGATACCTTTAAATACTTCAGGGTACAGGAGGGGAGTATTTTTCAGAGACAATGTTGCTCTAGAACAAGGGAGCATGTGATGAAGCTTGAGTGGGGTAAATTCAAGAGGGATGTAAGTAAGTACTTCTTCTCAGAAAGGGTGGTAGATGACTGGAACAGCCTTCTATTGGAGGTAGTTGGCGGGGGGGGGGCAATGGTTGGGTTCAAAAATGCCTGGGACAGGCACAAGGGAATCATAGGGGTAAGGAAGGGAGGGGAAGAAATGGCACCATAGATCAGCAGCAGATCTGCAGCAAAAAATAAAGGTTAGGCCAAACTGGGTGGGCCCAGCGGCCCTTATCTGGCATCACATTCTATGTTTCTGTTTCTTTCATCAGTATCTCAACCGCCCTCTCTCCCCATCTAATAGTCAGCTCTAGGATTTTCCTACCAATATGTACAACTTACATTTTTTTGTACTGAACTTAACTCTAGCCTTTCCAGATCTTTTTTCATTGTTCTTATTACCATCTGTGTCCATTCTCCCATTGATCTTGGTGTGGTCAGCAGAGACAGATCTCGTACTGCATACTCACTGATAAGCCACATATGAAGGTGTTGAACAACACTGGCTGAAGTACCGAACCCTGTGATCCCACAGTGGTAACCCCTCTGATCTTCGAGGATTTCCTTTCAATTACCTCCTACCAAGTCCTGCCCCCAACCAGTTCTATATCCATCTGATGAGTGTGTTCTCTATCCCTAGGTCAACTAGTTCTTTAACCAGCCATCTGTGTGGTGCAGTTGGAAGACTTTGCTGATGTGTAAGTAGAAACATAGAAACATAGAAGTTGACAGCAGATAAGGACCGCAAGGCTCATCCAGTCTGCCCATTTATTTTCCTACCTTATGAATGTGTCATAGGCCTTTGCTCTGTTGATGGCCTATCTATTCATACTCATCTGTATTGCTCCCTTATGCCTATCCCATGCCTGTTTGAAGCTATGCACTATATTCATATCCACCACTTCCTGAGGTAGGCTGTTCCATGCATCCACCACACTTTCTGTGAAAAAGAACTTCCTCACATTACCCCTTAATTGGCCTCCCTCTAATCTCATGCTGTGTCCTCTTGTCCTGCTATTTTTCTTATATTGAAACATTTTTTAATTTTTTATTTTATTGAAATTTCGAAATTACAATCCTTTGAGTCGATGACTCCTTTGCAAAGGCTCCACGCCAGTACAAAACATACATAGCTTAAAGAAATTGTACATTGCTTACTAGGCAAAACATTACATTAAGACAAATTATACATGGTTACTCTGTACAGGTTAATTTACATGGCTCGCATTACATTGCTTGGTTAGGATCTCTAGGGTTGTTTAAGGACCCTGGGTCATTGCACGGGAGAGGGACTGGTTACCATATCTGAGGCCATCGCCAATACGGGGTCATGGGTTTATCGGCACTGTCAGTTATGTTGGCCTTGGTTTGGAGCTCAGGGAAACGCTAGCTTTCAGACACCTTCCGTGTTAGTGAGGACTGATTGCTACAGCCACATATCTCCGAGTCAAGGAGAAATCTCTTGATACCATTTTTAAATAGGCCAAGGCTAGGGGCCAGGGAGATGTTGGAGGGAAGTTTATTTAGCCAGAGTGGCGCATGATACCGGAAAGATTTGCCCTATGGCAGTCCTACAGTGGGGGACTAGGAGAGGGGTGTTTGCCAGGTGCCTAGGGGTGGTCCTGTGGGGTGTAGGTTGGATGAGGGGGTGGAGGCCCTTAGGTGCAATATTCATTTGGATCTTTTTTGCTAGGAGGCAAGTGTTGTACATTAGTCTGCCTTCAAAGGTCAGCCAGTCTGCTTGCTTATAGAGCTCACACGTATGGGTTAATCTATCGCTGCTTGTGACCAGTCTGCAGGCTTTGCTGAGGGCTAGTTTGATGCTGTTTAGGGCTGTGTTGTCAGCCGTGCCATAGATTATTATCCCATAATTGACCACGGATAGGACTGAGCTGGTTACCGCCAGCCTTAGTGCCTGTGTGGGGGGAGGCAGTGTTTGTGTCTGTATAATATCCCAAGCCGGATATTTGCAGAGGTGCTTAATATGTATGTGGTATGTAAGGGATGTATCCAGAGTGATGCCCAGATATTTAAAGTTAGAGACCTGTTCTATGTGGGTGCCCTAAGAATTTGAGATAGATAGCAGGGCAGTACTGTTGGGGTTTTAGCGGTGAGCAAAGATCATCGATTTAGTCTTGTTGTAGTTAAGTAGTAATCGATGATCGGAGAACCAGGATTCTAGTTCTCTAAAGCAGCCTTGCAGGGTATTTTGAAGAGAGTTTGGATTAGAGTGTTTCCAGTATACTACGGCATCGTCTGCACAGAGCATTAGTTTACCACTGCAGGCCAGAGGGAGGGAGTTTAGATAGAGAGTGAATAGTAGAGGGCCTAATATCGACCCTTGGGGGACTCCTGCATGAACAGGTTGCTTAGCAGAGCAGGTGGTGTTGATTTTGACTTGTTGTGTCCGGTCAGTGAGATAGTTTTTGAACCAGGAGATTGTTTCTTGGACAAGATGGAGGGAGGGGAGAGAGAGTGGATAAGTAGTGCGTGGCTGATGGTGTCGAATGCTTTGGTCAGATCAACAAAGATTGCTCCTGCTAAAGACCCCTGTTCCAAAGCTTCATATATGTAAGAGGTGAATTGGAGAAGGGCAGTGGTAGTGCTGTGTCCTGCTCTGAACCCATGCTGTTCATGACACAGCAGATTGTGTTTGTTCAGGTATTTGGTGAGCTGGTCTGAGACAATTCTTTCGAGCACTTTAGAGAGGGGAGGGAAGGATTGTTATGGGCCTATAGTTACCAGGGTCAGTTGGATCACCCATATTTAGAATAGGCATGATAATTCCCCTTTTCCAGAGCGATGGAAATTGTCCAAAGCACAAGGAGCAGTTTAGGATTTTGGTAAGGTGAGGCAGGGTCTCATCAAGAGTTAGTCTGAGAAGTTTAAGATCTAGGGAGTCGCTACTGAACCGTGAGTTGCGCAAGGCTTTGGATAGGTAGTGTTTAGCCTCATTGCAGGAGATGGTTCTTAGCTGGAAGGGAGGGAGAGTACTAGTAGGGGAGGTGATAAAGTGGTCATTTGGGATGTGGTCAAAGAGGTTTTGGGGTAGGATTTGGCTAAGATCGGAGAAGGAATTGTTCAGGACATTAGTTATGGTGGCTGGGTCCTGGGAGAGGGCTTCATGGTAAAGAATTTGCAAAGGGGTAGGTGAAACAGTTTTCCCACAGAGTTCCTTAACATTGCTCCAGAATTTATTTCCAGAGCCCCATGAGGAGGTGAGTGCTTGCTTATAGTAGGTAGACTTATCTAGCTGAATAGCCCAGGTGCACTTGTTTCTTGCCTCTCTGTAGAGTTGCCTGTCATGGGGAAGTTGGGAGTTCAGTGCCCTATGCCAGAGGTTATCTCTGTGTCACATCTATTCAAGGAGGGTCTGTGAGATCCACAGAGTTTCTCTATTTTTTGTGACCTGTTTTTTAAAAGGGGCAAATATGTCACAGGCAGTGTTAAAAATTTTGATAAAGGAGGTGAGGGCAGCGTCAACGGACTTGGCAGTGTGAACAGGTGACCAGTCGCAGGAGGAGAGATAGAGTTTGAGGATAGAGAGGGTTCCTTTTTTGCGGTGCCTCTGGATGGAAATTTTAGGTTGGTTGGTAGTGATTTCATTTGACCAGCAGCAGGAGACAGGCGAGTAGTCACTTAGTACGTCAGGGAGCACTTTAACTTTGGAGAAGTGGTTGGGTAGATTTGTGAAGATGAGGTCAATAAGGGTGGAAGTTCCTGACCTGGGATCCTGCCTGGTGGGAGACTGAACAACCTGGGCAAGGTCATTGGCTCGGACTGCATCTTTGAACATGGCTGATGCAGGGGATAACCAGTTCTTAACGTCCCCCATAATAATCAGTTCGCTTCTGGGGGGGGGGAGATGGGTGAAGCTGGTCAAGATAAACTCAAAGGCTAGTTTCTGGCTAGAGGGGGGGATGTAGGCTCACATTATGTACAGCGGTTTCCCCGGAGTGCCTAGGGTGGCTTTGATTGTAATGGCTTGGGCACCATGAGTTAGCAAGGGCAGGGGGACAGAGAGGGGCTGAAGAGAAGTTTTAGTGTATATGGCACAACCACCTCCTCTCTTGCCTGTTCTATCTGCCCTGAAGATGGAGTAGTCATTAAGGGAGACAGAGGCGTCTGGGATTTTGTTGGACAGCCAGGTCTCAGATAAGGCCAGGATGTTGGGGGAGTGTTAAGCGATCCATCCCTGCAGCTGTGTAAATTTCCTAGGCAGTCCACAGATGTTAAGGGAGGCCAGTAGTAGGCCACTCCGCCCGTGCCTCTTGGGATCATTAGTTGCTGCAGGTCCAGGATTAGGGTGTACGTTGCTGGAGATCAGAAGGAGGAGGAGGAGAGCATGCCGGAGGGCAGTTTTCTGGATCAGTTTGGAGAGAGAGGTACGGGAGCATGGATTTGTGGGAAATTTGCTGAGCCCAACTGGTAGGGGGATGGTGCATACTAGCTGGGCTAATTGGGCTTGAGATAGGGAAAGATGGGGGCTATGTAGTGTGTGCATGCCTGTGGGTGGTTGTGCTCGCGCCACTAAAGACCTGTTAATGGTACAGCTTACGCTAGAGGTGAAATTAGTGCTGAGTAGAACAGGGGAGACGGGGTTTGGGTGATGTGACGGGGTTGTGTTACTGAGGGAGTGTGTGGTTAGGCAGATGTAAGTGTCCCTGGAGAGGGTTTTGTCAACATGGAGAGTGGGGTGGGAATCAGTGAAAAGTGTTAGTATTATTATGGTGTTGAATAGGGTCCAAAGGATGCAAGTCATGCTGCTAGTATAGGGAGTTTATAATTGTGGAAGGAAATGAGTGGGAGCCCTCTAGAGTTTAACTAGTATAGGCTGCAGATGGCAAAGTTGGCTGATTGGTTTCACACGATCATGTGATCCTAAGCCCGATGTTGACCAAGGGTGGTGGTGGGGAGCCGGCGCACAACACCGGTGGGGCTCAGTATGAGCAGTAAAACTGTAACAGCAGCAGGGGATCAGCTGGCTCCATACGTACCTGATGCTCGATTTTGGCTCCTAACACAGCTGTAGGTGTGGGGGAGGGTTGTAAAGAGACCCTCTCGACCTCCAGGGATACTGACCCAGCTGTGGACAAGGAACAGGGACAAGGAGACAATTATTTATAGTTGCAGGCTACAGGGGATGTCACAACATGATCAGGTTTCCAACTGCAGTGAAGCGGGAGCAGGCACTACAGTTCAGTTCACAGTCCAGTTTAAACTACGCAGCCCAACCGGGGTTTAGCTGGTAAGCAACTTAATTAATTTAAGGCAGCAGGTTTACACATATTAAATTATCTACTATTGGTATGGCAGAAGGCAATAGACTCTCAGTTTACAGTTCGGCTGGTTACTTCTTATTAGCTCTCTTTTTTTTTTCAAATGGGGGTTTGGCGCCAAAACCCAAACAAGTATTAAGGGAGAAGCAGCTGTTGGAATTTCTGCTAACAAGCGATTATGTTCATATAAAAAAAAAAAACTATCTCCACTAGTATGGGGACATAAAAGGGATATTAGCCAGAACTTGCAGAGACTGCGTTTTGATTCAAGTAAAGTCCTCAGTATGAGCAGCAAAACTGTAACAGCAGCAGCGGATCAGCCGGCTCCGTGCGTACCTGATGCTCGATTTCAGCTCCTAACATGGCTGTCGGTATGGGGGAGGGTTGTAAAGAGACCATCTCGACCTCTGAGGATACTGGCCCAGCTGATGCTCGATTTCGGCTCCTAACATGGCTGTCGGTGTGGGGGAGGGTGTTAAAGAGACCCTCTCAACCTCAGAGGATACTGGCCCAGCTGATGCTCGATTTTGGCTCCTAACATGGTTGTCGGTGTGGGGGAGGGTTGTAAAGAGACCCTCTCAACCTCCGGGGATACTGGCCCAGCTGTGGACGATGTTAGACTCATTCACCTTGTTAATGCCCTTAAGGTGTTTGAATGTTTCAATCATATCAGCTCTCTCCCTCCTTTGCTCTAGGGTATACATATTGAGTTCAGCTAATCTGTCCTCTTATGTTTTCTGATGCAGTCCCTACACCATTTTGGTTGCCCTTCTCTGGACTGCCTCAATTTGGTTAATGTCCTTGTGAAGATGTGGCCTCCAGTACTGCATGCAGTACTCCAGATGGGGCCTAACCAGTGTCTTGTAAAGAGGGATTATTACCTCCCTCTTCCAACTTGTGATACCCCTACTAATACACCCCAACATCCCTCTAGCCTTATGTACTGCTTTAGAGGTCTGCTTGGATGATTTCAGGTCATCGGTGATGATGACACGCCCAAGTCTCTTTCTTCCCTTGTTACTGCCAGCAACTCCCCTCCCAGCCTATAGGTGACTTCAGGGTTTCCCCTTCCCTATTTGCATGATCTTGCACTTCTTTGCATTAAACCCCAGTTACCACTCTTCCAACCATTTTGCTAGTTTATCCAGATCTCTTCTCATTCTGCCCACACCATCTGGATCATCTACTCTGTTGCAGACCATGGTGTCATCTGCAAACAGGCAAACCTTACCCTTCAGTCCATCTGCAATGTCACTGATGAAGATACTGAAGAGGACTGGCCCCAAGACTGATCCCTGAGGTACCCCACTTGTGACTTGCATCTCTTCTGACTGTATACCGTTTACCACCACTCTCTGTTTTCTGCCTGTCAACCAGTTTGCTACCCAGTTGACCAACGTCTGACCCACCCCGAGCCTATCCAGCTTATCAATCAATCTTCTATGTGGAACAGTATCGAAAGCTTTGCTGAAGTCAAGGTAGCAACATCAACTGCTCCCCTTAGTCCATCACTCTGGTTACCTGTCAAAGAAATCTATGAGATTAGTTTGACAGGACATTCCTTTTATAAACCCATGCTGCCTTGGATCCTGTGCTCCTATGGATTCCAGGTGTTGCACTATCCTTTCCTTAAGGAGTGTCTCCATAATCTTGCCCTCTACTGAGGTAAGACTGACTGGTCTGTAGTTCCCTGCCTCCTTCCTGCTACCACTCTAGTGGAGCGGGATCACATGAGCCCTTCTCCAGTCTTCTGGGACCTCTCCTGTGCTCAGAGACTCACTAAACATTTCTGATAATGGCTCTGCTAGTTCCACCCTTAGCTCCTTTAGTACCCTGGGATGTATGCCATCAGGTCCCATTGGCTTGTCCACCCTGAGCTTATTGAGCTCTTGTAGGACCCTTTCTTTTGTGACGGGACTAGTGCATACCTTCCTCCCCCCTGTGTCCATGATGCAGAGCTGTGGGCCCTGCCCTACTTTCTCTTCAGTAAATACTGAGCAGAAGTATCTATTTAGGATAGATGCTTTTACATGGTCCTCCTCCTCACACGCCCCCTTAACCTTAGCAATACCCCCCCCTCTGGACTTTCTCCTTTCACTAATGTATCTATAGAAAGTCTTGTCACCTTCTTTTACTGTTCATGCTAGTGTTTCCTCAGTTTGGGCCTTTGCCTGCCTTACTGCCTACCCTGCTTCCCTTAGGGAAGTTTGATATGCCTCCCTATCTTCATCCTGCTGCGATCCCTTATATTTCCTAAAGGCCAGCCTTTTGGCTCTGATCTTTTCTGCTACTGTTTTTGAGAACCAAAGTGGTTTACTTCTTCTTTTGCACTTCTTTTCTCACTAACACAATGGGATGTTGCTTTAAGTATTGCATCTTTAATGCTTGCCCACCTTGCCTGTACCCCCTCACCTGTATTTCTTTTTGTCAGGGCTAGCTTAACTCTGTTGGCCATCTTATCAAAGTCAGCTCCTCTGAAGTCCCATATTTTTGCCTTGGAATGGGATGATTTTGTTCTAGTGGCCAAATTGAACCATACCATGTGATGATCACATCACCTGCTTGTCCCTATCCACTGCCTTTGTAAGCCAATAAGAAAAGTCAGGTTAGTCTGGCATGACCTGCCTGCCATGATCCCATTCTTTCTTGTATTGTAGTCTGTTAGTCTACAGGAACTTCACCAGGTACTCCTTTATAATAGTTTTCAGCAGCTTCCCAACTGTCGAGGTCAGGCTTATTGACCAGCAGTTTCCTGGGTCATTTATGTCCCCACTCTTGTGAAGTGTCACACATTAGCTACCCTCCAAACAACTAGCCTGGTCCATTTCCAGGGAGCAGTGAAATAAATAAGTAATGCTACCAGTGTTTGAGTCATCTCTCACATCATCCTAGGGTGCATGGCCTTGGGTCATGATGATTTAATCACTTTCAGGGCACAGAGTTCCTTAAGCATTCTCTCCTCTGATACCATTCTTACTCCTGTTCTGCTTTCCTGGTCTCCTATGGCCCTGATCCTGTAATCTGGGAGTGTCTCGCCTTCTTCCGCAGTGAAAACTAACAAAAATATTTTTTCAGGACATTTGAATTTTTGCTGTCATTTTTTACCCATCTGCTCCTGCTCTTCGGCCTGACAATTCCCTCTTTTGTGTTCCTCATTTCCTTAATATAATAAAAGAAAGCTTTTTTCTCCCTTCCTGATCCCTTTCACAGTTCTTAGCTCTGTATCTGCCTTTGTCTTTCTGACTGTCCTATTGGATTCCTTTAGCTTCTTTAAATATTCTCCATACTGCAGTTTTGGGAAGCTGCTCTCAGCTCTAACCACCTCTTCTATCCCTTTGGCAAGACACAATGACTTTCTGTACTTCTGTTTCTTACTTACCTGCCCAATGCAGATATTGGTTGCATCAGCTATACTCCCTCTTGATCATATCCCATTTGGCTTCCACTCCCTCTGATCTCCCTACCACTGCCAATCTTACCCTGAACAGTTCACTTATTTCCCTGAAATCTGCTCTTCTAATGTCTAGAATGGTTTTCAAGTATGAGTGACGGGCCCCCAGATCAGGCTGAAACCACACTGAATTGTGGTGACTGGACACCAGCAGCTCCAGCACCCTGACATCCCCTTTAGAGTACCAGAACAAGGTACTGTATGTTCCTTGACCCACTGTACAAGAAAGCAGTCATGTAGCACCTCTACCAGTGTTGACTTTTGGCACTCTTGGTCACTAGGCTTGGCCAGTCTATGTCCTGTTGATTATGGTCTATCAATAGTACTACCTCCCCCAATGCTGCTGATTTCCTAATTTCATCTTCCAGTACCTATCCTTGTCCAACCTCTGACTGCAGTCTATCACTATACCCACCCTTATTTTTCTCTCACCCCACATAAGCTGCATGCAGACTGACTCCATCTCTCTCTCTCTCTCTCTAGCCTTCTCTCTTTCTAACCTTCAGTTAATGTATCCAATGTATCCTCTATCCCCTCCCTAATATACAGTGTCACTTTTCCCCCTTACATTTCTGCCTGTCCTTCCTGTAGATGGTGAGTAGCCCAGAGCCTGGAACAACAAGGTCTTAACCATCATTGTAGGATGCTCAGGTCTTAGTTATGGCAATAAAGTCTTGCTGGTCCTCTGCTATTACTGCCTGAAGCTCATTTTGCATCCATGACTTCTGGTATCCAGTTAAACAGCTTTCCTTGACCCTTGTTTGCCTTTTACCACAGCCTTCCTGCCATACTATTTCTAACTGACTCACTAGCCTGCCTCAGTTGTCCTACTAACTTTGTGCCACCCCAAGCCATTTTCTGTCTGCACTCCTAGCACTTCTTTTACTGCTGCCGCCCCACATTATCCCCGCTGGTCTGCATGCCATGATTTATGCCTCCAGTACATCACCTTGACACATACATACTGGGTTTCCTGCTACCCCTGAATGCTTGAGCTAGCTGGGGCGGAGGAGTGCTAGCTAGGTCTCCCTCACCAGAAATCATCACTCAGAGAATGCCTGTAGCTTAAGCCTTTCTCCATGCTAGTTTAAACACCCAGAAATGAATGCCTCAAATGTTTGCCCTTGTCCTCTCTCTGTTTGGATGAAAGCTGTTGTTTATTTTTTTATACTTTCTATGTATGCCCCCTTCTCTAGACCCTCTACTCCACAGGACCCCAGGCACCGCCTGATCCCCTCCTACCTCCCAGTCATTGCCTCCTACCTCCATGTAGTCATGGCTCTACCCTCCCAAGATGGGGTCAGAGTGGGGAGCTTTATTCCCATACTATCATGTCTGCATCCAGCAGGGGCATGTACTGTTGGGGTGGTGAACCCAGATGTACTGGGCCATCTCTACATGGAGATGATGGGGGTGCAATGTCTTTCCCCCTTCATCCCATGGGACACTGCGTGCATTGACGTTAATACGCACATGGGCATGCTATGCATGTGTGTCCCTGAACCGACGCCCCTGACATCCCCCCTCCCACTTTCCATCTCTTGCTGTACTGTCACCCCTCTTGTTCTGAAACACAGACATTCCTGGTACACCTCACTATAGAATCCTAAGGTAAGAACCCTCTTCCTAGAACCCAGGCACTGCCTGCTGCTCTCCTTTACAGGTGTCACTGCTACAATGACCTTGAGGGATCCGGCCATAACAGGTCCCTGTTCCCTTGCAAGGGGGAAAACTGTTTTTTGGTGGTATAGATAAGAGATAGGAGACCTGACTGCATTGAAATGTTTTAACGCATGGTTAGGTGACCATTCTCAACCAGTAAGTCTCCTGCATTTGTTCTTGCCATTTTATTAAAAAAAAAAAAGCATAATTCGTTACATGTCAGTGATAACATACAGTAAACTACTGTGTAGTTGTACAAAACTAGCAGCAATTACTTTCCAGTTACAATTTCGAATTAGCAGTTTTCACATAGCATTCCTCAAATTCCCTAAACGTGAATTAAAAAAAAAACTCACATGCTTTTCATTCCTCCATCTTGAACCGTGCAGATTCTTAAGTGTATGTGCAAAGTTTAAGCAACACAATTCCCCAGATTTCTTTAGATTCTGTAAAAACCCAAGGAGTATTTATTCACCATTTTTGATCTTACAATATTTAAACTGCAGGATTACCTAAGTCTTGCTGGTTTTATCTGATTAATATCATGCACATCAGGAGGTATCTGACCTTTGATGCCTCTAACATGGCTGTTGACAACCTAGTTGGTTCTAGGCTTGATTACTGTAATGGCCTCCTAATTGGCTTACCTGCTACAGTGACTTTAAAATGCTACTGCTGCTCACATCATCACTGGTGCTTTTTATTTCCTTTTTCAGTTCTGTTTATTCACCATGCTTCTGGTGGGGATATCCCCGATGCAGTGCGTCCAGGTCTGACACCAGCAGCCACCCAAAATTCAGGCCCACGACTTGCCCCTTGAGGTGGGGCTCCCAAAGGGGAGATCCAAATCTACCAAGTTCAGTCTTGGGGCTGGCTGTGGTGTCATTCAGTGCTGGATCAGAAGACTTCATGGTGAGCAGCCATACCTGAGAGGCCAGGTCATGCAGACCATATAGAAATGCCCTAATTTCCACACATTTAAAGAGCACCTTTTGCATTTGCACCCCCCTTCCAAACCCACATATAGACCCTTACCTGGCCACAAGTTCATAGCTGAATACTTCAGAATTATTTTGATGCTACTATTTTGGGAGAGAAGGTATCGTATTTTGTCTCCAAGGAGACAAGAACCTGATCCCTTCACTTCCTAGTCCTGGAGAAATCAAGGCCACCACTCAACTAACAAGGCCCTTGTTAGTTGAACGGTGGCCTTGATTTGTCCAAATTGGAACCCCGAAGTATTAAAAAAAATGTTAAAACATTTCCCTATAGTTGTCAATGGAGTGCACTGCTACACTCTCTATACTATTACATCACATAATGTGCTAGGGCAGGGGGCAACACTCAGGACCGGGAAGTGCAAGAGATCAGGCTCTCGGCTCCATGGCCAAAATACAATCTCTTCATTCTCAAAACAGCAGTATCAAAAAATGCTGAAGTATTCAGCTGTGGAGTTGGGTCAGGTAAAGGTCCACATGTAGGTCTAGGGGGCAGATGAGAAAAGAGCAGGAAAGGTGCTCTTTAAGTGAAGGCCTTGTTCCAACACAGACTGGGATACCTGAGTATGGTGAGGAAATAAATGGGCACCCCACCCCAGGTTGGAGGCATCTGTGGTGAGGATCAACTACGGCTGAGGTTATAGACAGAGAAAACCTACAAGCAGGTGATCCCTGTCTTGCCACCACAGCAGGGTAGATCTTAGGTTGCAGTTAACAGCAATCAGATGGTCCAGCATGTGTAAGCCCAGAGACCACTGCACCTGTAGTAACCACCGAGGAACCCCCATATGCAGACTGGCCTGGGGGGTTGTGAATATAGAGGCTGCCAAGAAACCCAGGAGGCCAAGTATAGTGCAGGCTGAAATGTAAGCTGTGCCCCACGAAGAACACTTGGTGCCACTATGACTGAGGCCCTCTCCTTAGGGAGGAAATGCCTGCACTAGGGCTGAGTGCAGAACTGCCCCTATGTACTGGAGCCCTTCAGAAGGATCTGGAAATAATAGTTACTTACCCTAACAGCAGATCTTCAAAAGAGTTTCCTCCATTAAGCCACATAATGGAACCGTAAGCAGTTAGCGTCAGAACCAGCCAAAAATGTTTGCCAGCTGGGGTCGCCTATTTCAACGTGCATTGTCACCATCTATATATCGTGGGTGGCCCCATAATGCCTCAGTTCCCCACTAGAGACAAGCTCAGAGAAGCATTGGACTAGTATGGACCAAAGCAACCAGGACCAAACCAGGCACACAGGAGAGGATATGGGAACCTAATATAATATTAAAATCAGACATAAGAGAAGAATGAACTTGTGACAGCAGACAGGAGAACCACCCACCACCTAAAAAAGAGGGGATAAAGGAGGGAAAACTATGGCTCAATGGAGGAGATTGTCTCAAAGATCTACTGTTATGGTAAATACCTGTTCTATCTTCTTTAAGGATATCTCCCTCCATTGAGCCTCATCATGGAATGATTCACAAGCAGTACCAAAGCACTGAGGAAGTAAGGATCTAAATACACTAAGTAAGGAGGCTTTGCAGGATAGTAAGGCCAAATCCAGCATGTCTACAATAGACGATGTGAAGACTGTACTGTTTTACGAATGTATGAACAGTACTCCAAGTGACAGCAGCACAAATGTTGACAGTGGATTTATTATGAAACCAGTCACTCCATGGGTGGCATTTATTTATTTAGTTTTTGTTGACCGGGTAAGTGCACTAGACAAATTCTGCCTATTTTCAGGCACGACCCGGGGGAGGGGGTTACAGATGAATGCTCACTGACTTTGAATCAGATTAAGCT
Source organism: Neoceratodus forsteri (assembly GCA_016271365.2). Taxonomy (NCBI): domain Eukaryota; kingdom Metazoa; phylum Chordata; order Ceratodontiformes; family Ceratodontidae; genus Neoceratodus; species Neoceratodus forsteri. The sequence goes on along the minus strand of CM028129.1, from coordinate 1,392,244,638 downwards.
GTTGGTGGTAATTTAGTGAATGGAGAGAAATTTAGCCAGGGCACCGGGGAAATTCCCCTGCTCTGTCAACAGGGAGCTTGACTTCCTGGGAGCAGAATGGAGGAGCCCTGTTTGGAGCTGGACAGAGGAGAAGGAGGAGGAAGTGCTGATGTGGCAATGGAGGCTGGTGTACCTGCAGGTGAGCAGTTCTCCCCGCCTGCAGCTCCAGCTTTGGAGAATGATCATGTTTCATTGAATGAGGAGATTGAGGATATGGATACTGTTCAAGTAACTTTGCAGGAGATTTTTTTCAGAAGACAATCTGATGGCACAACTGTACAAGCAGCAATGGATTCAGCTGCTGAATTTGCTGACATTGACGGAAGCAGCTCAAGGAACTAATCCAGAGTATATGGAGCCTGCAGAGGTGGCGGATGCCGGCAGTGGGACCAATGCAGTAGAAGCAAGGAAGGTAGCTGCAGGTGATGCAGCAGCTGAAAGTTTTGACAAGCGGCCAATGCCCTTGGTCAGCAGTGCTGAGACAGCAGTTCATAAAGGTGAATACCACTGGTAGTAGCGGAAGGTACCATGAGTACAAATCAAGATGTTTTTATAGTTTATCAGTCTGCAGTGGTTAAAATTGGTAAAATGACCAAATCCATGATGATGCTGAAACAAGGTGATTCAGCTAGGAAAGCGGGTGTGGGGAACACAATTGCAACGGCAGAAGAAGGCAAGAAGACTTTGTCTAAAAACATTTCAGGCAGTAAAAGGCTGGGTAGAGATGCAGGAAAGCTGGTGGAAGAAAGGAAAGGGTTTAAAATAAATAAAGATTCAACACAGAAGGATGTATGTGGGATAACTAAACAGTGAGTGGGTCACTTACATAAGCAGCATAGTGCTCTACTGCCAGATCATGATCAGAATATTTTGGTGACCGGATTAACTGTGGAAGAGGCACTAAAGCAAGCAGGTTGGGTCAGGCAGTCTAAAGACCAACCATGGGCCTCCCCAGAGAGATTGAAGGGTGCAGCAAGTGATCCCCTGGAGGTACCTTCCTCCCTGGATCTAAATGTCTCCCCTCAGATGCATGCCCCGTTTCTAAACAAATTGGCTCAAGCTGCAAAATCCATGGATGGCAATGCTTAATGCATGGAGGAAGGAACGCCTGGCAGTAACTCCCCCTCCCCAGCCTACGATCTCACTCCCCCCCCCACACCCAGGATACCATAAATCAGACACAAACTGCTCCTGCAGTTTCACAAGCCCATATCAGTGAAGAGGGCCACCCAAAACATGGGCATCTTGGTACTGGAAGGCCTGAGGCAGGATCACAAGGCCCCCAAACCTAGGACATTTGCCGGGTTATGCCATGCACCCCTGAATAGGCTAAATGGAAAAATGCAGTTTGCATCAAGTACAGGGGAGGCCTGGAGGTGTACCCTGACAGGATACACGTCGGGAAAATATTGATTAAAGAGAGTATGGTGTTCTCCGCGCATGAAATCTATGCCCTTATGCATACATCAGGTGACCCCATCTTCAATGTTAGTTTCAAAACAGCCAAGGGCTTGGAGAAATTCTGGTACAGATATCAGGCCTGAAACAAACACTTGAATGGAAACCTTTCGTGGCCATTCCCCTTTCCAGACCACCATTTCATACAATAACAGGTTTTTTTTAAAGTGAGGAGGTTGCGATATGAGACATTTTATACTGGCTGAAAACTAAATGCTTGGTGTTGGGGCTCCCGGACCTGATTATTGATTCAGAAGACATATAGACAGGAGATTGGTGGATTAAAGTGAGATTACCACAGATGAATGCAGCAATACAGCACCTCCCCAGCTGCTTCTATCTAGGGCGGGATCGTGGTTTTATATTCTATGCAGGCCAGCCCAGATCTTGTTTTCAGTGTGGAGCCTACTCCAATTTAAGTAGTACCTGTGACCAACTAAAATGCTCATTATGTAATGGTATTGGGCATGTAGCAATCAATTGTCCTTCGCCATTGCACTGCAACCTCTGTAATGAAATAACACACTCCTTTCAGAACTGCCCTTGGGTTTTTCATAATGGCCCTGAAACTATGGAATATGAGGAAGATATCAAAGAGATGCCCCAGGAAGATCACCAATCTGCTACACATAGAGGCCAACATTCTGGCTCTTCCATGGATGGGGCAGATCTCTTAGTGAGCTCACCAGTTCGAAGTCAGGAGGCATCTCCACAGTTAGCAAAAGAGGTTCACGAGGAAAGAGATGGTGAAGTATTGGGCTCTCAAACACTGGATGAACCCAAGATAGTATGGAGAGATACCCCTTCCTACAATCTACAGCAGGCTGTGGCCTCAGAAATATTTTTACCATCCCCGCTTACCTAGCAATGGAAGCAGCAAAAGTCCAGAAGGATTACAAGGAGCCAGATGAGGAAAGATGATGGGTTATAAGAAGGGAGTCAGGATTTCTCACTGCAAACTAGTAACAGATTTTCCTCCTTGACAAAGAGGAAACAATGGGCAGATGAAGAGGATGAATCAGATACCTCTTCCATGGCCTCATCCTTCCCGGATTTGACCACGGATAATGAAAGAACTCCTGTAGAGTCGAAAACTTTGAAAAAGAAGAAAAAAAAAAGAAAATGAAGTGATCGAACAGCAAGTTGCCTGGGAAAGGGGATGATGTTTCGTTGTCAGATGTCACATGACTTATACAATGCCTGGGACTCTAGCGGTGGGGTCGCTTAACACCAACAGTATTAAAAAAAAACAGAGAAGATGTACAACTTTTTATTTGTTGAAGGAATTAAGGATGAGTATTATTTTCCTACAGGATACAAGACTACACACACTCGGAGAACAATTCTTAGCCAAACAAGAATGACACAGTGGTCTGTCTTTTTCGTCTTTGGTGGAGAAGACATGCTTGTGGTTAGGCATTTTGATCTCAGGTAAGGGGGCAATAATATCCAGACTCATGGATCTTATACCAGGCTGTGTTTTGCTGCTTGATGTGAGATTCAAGGGTCATAACCTTAGACTTGTGAACCTGTATAACCCACAGACAAAATATCAACAAATTGAAGTGTTTAAAAAGCTTCAGCCTTATTTGCGTACGACTAAATATGTGGTTTTTGGTGGGGATTTTAATTGCATTTTGTCTTTACAGCATAAGAGAGGATTTACTAATAAATTATATAATGACTCTGATTTTCTGAATAGGATGTATAAATGTGCCAACATGATTGACTGTGCTGGTAAAAAAATCTAGTCCAGCACATACCTTTTATAAAGGAAGATTATCTACAAGGATCGACATGATATTTGTTTCACAATGGATGCCTGTGGCTGCATGCAAGACTCTCCCCATTGACACCTCTGATCATGTGCTACTTCGAGTAAGTTTAGGCACCCCTGGCAACAAGCCATTGCCAAGTACAGTTTGGAGGTTTAATGTATCCTTAGAGGATCCAGGCTTTCTAGCAGCATTGCAGGAGGAGATTTTGGCCTGTCTTTCAGTCTTTGATCTCTATGACAACCCCTTGATATGGTGGCAGGATACTAAAAGGGACATAGGTTTATTCTGTAGCAGATGGGCTAAACAAGCGGTCACTTCTGAATATCTAAATTATCTTAAACTCAGGCATAGGTTGCAGATTTTATTGTCTCAGATGGACACAGGGGAAGATTTATATGAACAAATAACATTGGTTAAAACAGACATGATAAACTTTCAGTATGACAGGGCCCACATGTTTTTGAACAGAAGTTTGGCACCCAGGGGAAAGCCAGTCAGCTGACCCCATATGATAGTTGTCATCAGCGTGTGGAAGCCCTGTTCATGGTGGAACTGCGGACAGAGGCAGGGGGCATCATGAAGTATGATGTGGAAATGCTACAGGTAGTGGAGACACATGTGAGACAGGTCTTTGGACAGCCTGAGGCTTGTTCGGACTCCCTAATGGATTTCTTACAGCATCTTGTCCTCCCTAAGATCCCACAGGGGAGGCGAAGTTTCTTACTACACCAATCACAAAGGCTGAGCTGCTTAGTGCAATTGCAGCAGCTAAGTCAAATACTTCCCCTGGACCTGATGGACTGCAGGGAGAGTTTTATAAAAAAAATTGGTGGAACTATTGGGTGATCATTTATTGATAGTTTTGAATTAGATATTGTAGGGTCAGCTCCCCTTACCACAAGCATTAGCTGACAGCCCCTTGATGTTTTTTTTGCATAAAAAAGGAGATAGGGCCAATATATTGAACTGGAGGCCAATTAGTTTACTGAACGTAGATTGGAAGTTACTACGTAAAATTTTATGTACCAGATTGGCGAATGTGGCCAAATATGTTGTTTCTTCAGCCCAAACATGTGGTATACCTCATAGGTCAATGCTGGATAACTTGAGGTTACTTAGAGATCTGTTCAACCAGCAGGGTACTCGAGGGATTCTCCTAACTTTGGATCAATCACAAGCATTTGATGCAGTTCCTCATGAATATTTGTTTGCAGTTTTAAAGAAGTATGATATACCTGAGGGGTTTGTGAGATGGGTGGAACTTTTATATAAACATGCATCTTCCACTCCAGTGGTAAATGGTAGGAGGGGGAGACATACTAATCATAAGAAGGGTATGGCTGGGGTGTCCCTTGAGCCCCCTGTTATACGTACTAACTATAGATTCCCTTTTGAGAAGGTTAGAAGCAGATAAGGACATTAGGCACATTAGGGGGTCACCATATCAACAGTTCCCAGTGGTTCTGGCTTATGCTGATGATGTGATGTTTCTGATGGCAGATAGAGATGCAGGAGAGAAAGCCATGGGAATTGTAGAGGAATTTTCAAAGGCATCAGGGTCCAGAATTAATGAAGATAAATGAGGGGGAGTGGTACTAGATCAGGTACAGGACTTAAGTTCCAATGCAATAGGTGGTATTCAATTATCAGACCCTTCAATAAAAATTTTGGGAGTTCTATTTGGAAACAAGGATTTGGCCACCCTGAATTGGAAAGCATGTATTGAGAAAGCAGAGGTGAAACTGAACTTCTGGAAATCTTTTCCTATGACCAGGAAAAAAAAGTGTTTTTTTGTTTAAAACCTATATCATCCCCCTTTTTTAACTAAGAATAGCATAGTTCCCTTACCCGTTAAGTTAGAAACTAAGATCTATAGTATAGCCTTTAGATTGTTATGGGGCAGTAGATTAAATCCAGTTAAGCGACAGATAACTTATAGGCCTATTCAGGAGGGGAGGCTGGACATGTTACACCCAGTCATTTTGTTTTTCACCATGTATGTGTATGCTAATATTTTATCATTGCTAACTGGTAGCACCCTGCCATGGGTGGAATTTTTTAGAGACAGATGTGATCTGTTTTTTCACAAATGGACGACTCAATCATGGGGCCCCTGTAGAACTCCCTTGGTGGGAGAAGCTGTGTATCTAAAGGAAGTTTGTAAGAATTTGAAGGGATGGCACCTGACAGTACAGGATACGAGGTATACAATAAGGAAGGTTGCCTATAAAAATATTGTGGTGAAAGAGGTAGATAGGGTTCCATGTTTTGCTCTCCCACATAATATTTCAACTACGGATGTAGTATCTCAGCAGACAGAAGTGCGAGTCCCTCCAAAAATGTGGGACACACTGTGGATGTGTTGCCACGACCGACTCAATGTCAGGGGGAACCACCACAAGGCAGTAGTGGACAGGGTATGTTTAAAAGAAGGTTGTGTGAATCAGATCGAAATGATGAGACATTTGTATTTTGAATGCTCGTACATTGATGGGCTATGGGATTTGCTGGCAACAAACTGGGGTTTACCATAAATGCGACATATGAATTATGATATTTTAATATATGGGGAAATTGGAGGACGGTGGAAGAAATGTCATAAGGGAATGCTGTGAGTAGTTTTAGCAACCCTAAAATTGGTCATATGGTAAATTAAGTGTTAATATGTATTGCAACAGAAAAATATTGACGTGGCAGGGTTAATTGGTTGAATAAACACAGAAGTGAAAGATATCTATAAAAAAGAACAGTTGACATTTCCGCTGCAGATGCATGAGGTTTGGTGGAGGGACTGGTCTGCAGCTGTGGCATCCTAAACTATATAAGGCTCTAGGGATTGGTGCTAGGATGGCTTATGTTTGTTCCTTAGTTTTTCTGGAATAACTGGGGAAGAAACAGAATGTTTTAGTAACACAAGCATGTTTCATTTGTTCTGAGTTAACATGTAGATGTTAGTCTAAATTTTCTTAGGTATTACTGTCTGGGATGGGTTTTCGAGGTGCACTGTGATATGAAGTTTCTTTTTGATTTAGGAAGGTCTTGGTGGTATGTTTACATCATGACTATTAGAACAGCTGTGTTTTATTAATTTTTTTCCCTTTTGTTTCTTTTATGATGGTATTACTTTTGATTTAATTATGATGGGTAACCCTTAGATATGAAGTTCTTTTGTATGTTTTGATTATTTTCTGTTTCGTTGACTGATGCATTACTGTTCTGCACACATGTATTTTTTAATTATGAATAAAAAATGTGTCTACTCTTTTCGAGAAGTGCCATGGGATCTTTAACATCCACCTGAACTACCACCAGAACAGGCAGATGGGACCTCAGTTTAATGTGTCATCCAAAATACGGCATCTCAGGAGTGCAGCACACCCCTCATGCTGCACTGCAGTGTCATTATTGAGATATTAACCGACGTGCCTGGTATGGTGCTAAAACCCACAATCTTCTGATCTCCCAGCCTCAGAGGAGAGTGTGCTACCTGCTGAGCTGCTGGGACTGCAAATGGGCACAGACAACACCAGGAAGCTGTGTACTGTGCTTCCGGTAACAGAAATTTTTGCAGCAGGCCAACCATTTGGAAAAGCCCCGATTAGAAATAAGGAAGCTCACCATCCTGGGGGTGAAAGCCACAAATAGCTGACAGGATTTTCTATAACACTTAGTACAGACAAGGAACCAATGCAATGTCCAACAAATATCAAGCATGTGTAGACATTCCCCACTATACGTGGCAAGCAAAACGTAAACCGGAAGGCCAATAGTCTGATTGTTAGTTAAGAAATGTTCTTTTGCAGAAAGCAAGGATTGGTTCACAAGGTAATCTAATCCTTGAGGAAAACAATGTAAGGAGGCTCTGCAACCAGAGCTTGCAATTCAGAAATGTGTCTAGCATGCTATCAAATGTGATCATCCAGATGGGTCCCTGATACACCTGCTATGGAAATGTCCTCCAATAAAAGCATTTTGGCAAGCAATCACATAGAGGCTTAACATACATCTAGGCTACGAGGACTTATCTGAACTGGACATTTATGTCACTGGAAATATCGGCCAGTCCAGGGAGGCTCTTAGTAAACAGCATGGCTGCTACCTGGCTGCAAATACAGCTAAGAGACAGATATTGTGCCTTTGGTTGGACAGCAGACCTCCCACATGCAAGAAGTGGCTCTCAGATGCCTTGAAATGCCTTAGCCTTGAAAGACTGGCACATGGACTATGAAATGAGCATCATGTACATCTTAGAAAGTTTGGTCTCCTATAAGTCCTTATTACGATCCCCAGAAGATTGATAATGCATAATGACTAAACCATCTCAGAACAACCCCCCTCCTTAGTATATTCATCTTATACACATCCTAATAAACCCTGGCAGCCCTGTAAGACCAACTCATCAGGGTAAGCACAATAGCTAGTTGACACTACTGATGCAGGAAACTACAGGTACCATTTCTACTACCTGAACCAGGCCCTGCTGGCTCACTGGGACTTACAATTAAGAGTGAATTGTAATATATTGTACACTAGTGTTATATATGTAAGGTATGAATGTTTGTCTGGCATTCAACCAAAAAATTAACTTGTAAGGAGCAAGACATATGACACCCCCAATATCCCCCAAGTAGGGTAGAATAATAGTCTTGATAGGTAGGTCCCTTTCAGTGCATAGCCATCCTTATGAGAATGAGAAGTACAACTGTTTTTCTCCTGCCTTGCACAAAGATCTGATGCAGATGGGATCTAAATGTCTGATAGGGTATCACTTCCCCCTTCTACCAACATGTATAATAACTACATGGGGGAGAATTATACTGGCCTTTTCTCTGATTAGTCTGTAATTAAGGAATGCAGTCCTGTATGTCTCGTAAGCACTGATCTTAAAAGCAATAAAATCGAAGTCATAAAAAAAGGAAATTTGTCTAGCAGACGCCATGGCCACGAGGAACAATGTCCTCCAAGAGAGGGAGTGCAGCTCACATGTAGAAGCAGGCTCGAGGGGAGGTGCAGTAAGGGTCTCTAGAACCATCTTAGTGTCCCAGACTGGAACAAGATTTTGGACCGGGGGTAGAGAAGTAGAATACCTTTGAGGAACCTGAAGGAAACCTGAAGTTGGAACACCATTTCACTGTCATGAGGGCATAAAAAGCCAACACCGCAGCCAAGTGAACCTTTATGGAGGAATATCTGTAGCCTGCATCCATAAGGGAAAAGATGTAGTCCATAACCTCTCTGACTGGACATGTAAAGGGGTCCAGCCGATGGGCAGTACATCAAATCATAAAACGGTTTCATTTTTTCCGAGTATGTGTATGTGCCACCGGCAGAACAGCTGCAACTGTTATGGATATCCCAAAGTGGGTGAGTACTGCATGCTCAGAAGCCAGGCATAGAAATTCAGGGATCAAAGATCCAGATGTACCAGACAGCCCTACTCTAGTGACAGAAGTCCTGCTCATAAATGGAGTGGGATGGAGGTTCCACTGCAAATTGCTGAAACTGAGGAAAACAGATTTGTCTGGGCTAGTACAAAGCCTCCAGAATCAGGGTAGCCAACTTGGCATGCAATATGACCAGAACACTCTGTATCAGAGTAAACAGAGGGAATGGGTACATGAACCTCCCTTTCCAAGAAAAGGGCAACACTTCTCACCAAAACACCCAGGCCCTATAGCGAGCGAGTAGAAAAGTGGCAGTTTTGCATTTTATGGTGATGCAAAGAGGTCAATATCTGGGTGACCATACTACATGAAGAGGTTGCCCAAGATGAGTCCAACAACTTTCATTCATGGCAGAGCTCCTGGGACCAGCTGCAATCATCTGCAAGGGCATTGAGGGTACCGACCAGAAAGACAACCAACTGGAACATGTTGTGTTCCACAGCCCAGTGCCAGATTCTCATCACCTCACTGCAGAGAGGCTACGACTGAACTCTGCATTGGCGGTTGATGCAGTATATCATTCAACTGTAGTCAGAATGGATCAAAAACTGGGACCCAGAAGGTGCATAGTGAAGGCCTGCAGGCCAAGCAGAACAGCCCTCATCTCCAAAGTGTTGTTGTGCAGAGCCGTATCTAAGGGGGACCACTGACCCTCAGTCCAGATGGGTACCCCACCCTGAACTGGAAGCATCCATTATCAAAAGGAGATGGACAGGGAAAGTAGAATCATGTCTCAAGTAGCTGACTCACCAGAGTAGAGAGCAGCAAAGCAGAGGAGTCACTTGTATGAGACATTCCAATCCATCCAAATGCTCTGCCCACTGGGCACAAAGGAAGCACCGTGGAATCCTCATATACAGATGTGCCAGTGGGACAGTGAGAATATCAGCAGACATGTGGAATATAAATCTGAAGAAACATCTGGCTTGGGCACAGTCACTGGGAGAGACCAGCTGAGCCTGGGTAACCAACCCTGTAGCACAGCCCGAGAGCCCGAGGGAAGAAAAGCCCAGCCTACCATGTCCAGAACTGCTCCTATGTATTGGTGCCATTGGCACAGAGTAAGTGCTGAAATTGTCTCATGTATCAGAATGTCCAGCTGCTCAGAGAGCTGTCAGGTGCTGAACACTGCGTAAATTATCCCCTCCTTCAATAGGGTCTTCAGAAACTGATCACTAAGGTATGGCAAAACATAAAGTCCTCCCATCTGGGGGCAGCTGCAACCACTGCAAAGCATTTGGCACAGGCACACAGTGCAGAGGACTAGCCATAGGGCAATATACAGTACTAAACTTAAAAAAAAAAATTTCCCGTGTGAATTTAGTGCTTGTAAAAGGTGCTGGGTTGACAGCACTAGAACCTCAAGTCCTCTAAGCACACTACTGATAGACAAAACTGATAATGAATGCCCTGGAGCACAAACCACATGAATTTTCTGCGGGACTTGCAGATCTTGATATGTAGGTAAATGTCCTTCATATAAGGAGGCAGTATAGTGCAGTGGGTTAAGGCACTGAGCTGCAGATCTGGAGACCTGGGTTTGAATCTCACAGCCGCCTAGGTGCATACTGTGTGATCCTGAGCAAGTCACTTAACTTCCTTGTGCTCCCAGGTTGCATCTGGAAATAAGCTTTGGCTTAGTGTGCTACTCCTGGTTAAACAATGTTCCCTTTCCCTTATATCTATGTCACAATGCCAATCCTCTTGCAGCAGCAGGGGAAGCAAGAAAGTACAGTTACACAAGAACTTACCATAACAGTAGATCTTCGAGAGGAGTTCTTGCAGCAGGCAGCAACCATAACGACTGAATCCCAAGCAATAAAGGAACCGACTCAAGTCAGCTGGGAGGAGGACTGCAGCAGTCATAGAAGTATTAGTACAGGAGACCCTGGAGAACTGCAAGGCTGAACCCGGCTCTACGCCTAGAGACAATGCTTGACAAAAGTGTGGACAGAACTCCAAGTGGTGGCTGCGCAAAAGTCTGCAGCAGACACATTCATAAAGGAGGCAGCCATGCCCCTAGTATTTGCAAGATCTCCTTTGCCCTTATCGCCCCCTCTGTCCACTATGCTCCTCTGATGAGGGATCGCTAGAGGTTCCTAAGGTTTGTTTTAAGTCCTCTGGTAACTGGGCATTTGCATTGACGGCCCAAACCCTGTTGAACTCTCTACCATGTCAGGTAAGTAAGTGCCTGACAGTGGAGAGTTTTAAATTGGTGTTGAGGACATATTTAATATGGCATTCCCTGGTTATTGATAAATTTGGTTGTTTACGTACATGCACTTTGATCTTTGTGAATTGTGCCTTTTTTTTTTATATATAAATAACATTTGATTTGATTTTGTAGAATGGCCTTTGCCCTGGCCTGGCAAAGGCTTGTCATAGTTGTGGCAGCAATAAACAATGCAATCAGCTAACCACTTACATAAACACTGTCTGGAAACAGAAGCCCCTTCTTTTCTGAGGGCAAATGAAACTGGTCAGATTTTCTGAAAGGAGTGGTGTGGTCCAGATAAAAGTGAAGCACCCGATGAACATTTAGAGTATAAAGCAAACCCCTCCCCCCCCAATAAACAGGTTGGTGGATGGACTGATTCAAAGTAAACTCAGACACCACCTTAGACAAAAACTTAGAATTGGTACACAAAGATACTCTATCCTTATGGAAAACCAAGTATGGCTCGTTACACATCAGAAACTGAAGTTTGGAAATCCTCCAAGCTGAAGTAATGGCAACTAAAAACACTTTCCACAACAGAAAGTGCAGCTCGTGGCAGGTTTAAAGGGAGGAAAAGCGAGCGTCTCCAAAATGAACAACAAATCTCATGTTGGAACACGGTCCTTATTAGGAACTTTCAAATGAAGGATGCCATGGAAGAAGGTGCAGGACAGATCCAGTAGGGCAATACTTTTGCTGTCAATGGGTGCATGGTATGCAGAGATGGCGGAAAGGTGCACCTTGATAGAGGACTACCCCAGACCGGAGTCTGAAAGAGAAAGAAAGTAATCCAGGATGAGATTTACTGGGCAGGTGAAGGGATCCAAATGCCAGGCAGTAGCCCAAATGGTAAAGCGCTTCCACTTCATGGTGTAAGTGGCCCTGGTGGAGGGCTTCCTTGCAGCCACCAGAACATCCGCCACCCTAGAGGAAACTCCAAATCGTGCAATGGCCAAGTTTGAAGAAGCCATGCATGTAAAGGAAGAGACTTGAGGTCCGGGTCTATCAGAGCATCCTGGTCCTGGGAGAGCAGGTTGGAGCAAAGAGACAGAGAAGGAGGAGGTTCCACTGCCAGCTGTTGCAACAATGGGAACCATATCTCCCACGGCCAGTAAGGGGCTATCAGAATCATATCTGCCTCTTCTGATTGCAGCTTAAGAACTCTATGTAGAAGTGGGAAGGGAGGAAAGGCATACAGAAACCTCCCTGTCCAAGAGAGGGACAACACATCTCGACAGAAAACACCAAGCCCTGGATCTGTCAAAAAAAAAAAAACTGGGCAGTTTTGCATTGAGTGGGGACACAAAGATGTCTAACTCAGGACAACCCTACCTATCGAACAGATTCTCGACTATGGAGGATAGGAGCTCCCACTCATGTGTTTTTAACTCGACTGACTTAAGATGTCAGCCAGGACATTTTGGATGCATGGAACATGAGATGCCATTAGAACCGGGTTGTGTTCAATGGCCCAATGTCACACTCTCATGGCATCCCTGCAGAGGGGATATGAATGAGTCCCACCTTGCATACTGATATAACAGACTACCGACATGTTCTCCATCTGAATCAAGAGAAGACCCAGAAGTAGACGAGTTTGAAAGGCCTGAAAGGCAGGGAGGATTGCATAAATCTTGAGCACACTGATGTGGAGATGCTGCTCCTGCTGAGCCCAGGTTCCCTAGGTCTGACAAGTGAGTGCCCCAGCCCAGACAGGACAAATCTGTCATAAGAAGCTGAGTGGGAGATTCCACCCAGAAAGTTTTGCTGGAACAGGTTCTATGGCTTTTTTGCTCAGCAGTGCCTGGATCTCCTCCTGGATAAGAGCAATGTGATCTGGAGGATAGTGGGAGTGCAAGGGAGGGTTGTTCGGGGGCATCTCTTGGAGCTGAAGCACCCACTGATCAGAGGTGATTCTGTGCCAACCATCCAGGAAAAGGGAGAATCGACCCCCTAACACTTCCCCCAAAGCCTCTGCCAGGGAAGGGGGGTTGGGCAAGGAGTCATGCTGAAGAACCTGAGATTGGCAGGGTGGCAGTGGAGGCTCTAGGGACTGAGGCTGGTTTCTATGGCATGGAAGAGGGCCTTACGTTTGAAGGCTCCTGCGGGCTGCTATCCCCGAGACTGCTGATGGTGGCTCCTCCAAAAGGGCTGATGCTGTTGGGGTTTAGACTGAGACCGGTATAATGAATGTACCATCTTCAGGGCCTGGCCAGATTCCTGCAGGCAGGAGATAATGCTCTGGACATCCTCACCAAAGAGTACCAATCCTCTGAAAGAAGCATCAAGGATTTTGGTCTGCATGTCCAAGGCACTGCTGGAAACCCTAAGCCAGGAATGGTGGCGAATACAAATGCCTGTGGCCACTGCCTGTCCAGCTACATCAGCAGTATCGTAGGATGCCCTCAGTACATGATTTCCAACATTAGACCCTGACTTCAGAAGTTGGGTCAACTGAGACTTAGTGGCATCATCTGGCAGGGTTTGCACCAATTCTAGAGCCTTGTCCCACAGGGCATTCTGGTATTGTACCATGTGGGCTAGGAAGTTCAAGGACTGAACAGCCAAAGTGGCTGAGGAGTAGACCTTCTAGCCCCAAAAATCCACCTGACGAGACTCCTTGTCTGGAGGGTGCGTGCTAAGGTGTCTGGGTCTCTTAGTATGGTCATGAGCAGCGTTCATGACCACTGAATCAGCTACGGGGTGCTCCCCATAAAAGGACTTGTCCCTAGGGGCATGGTAAAGCCTGTCTGCTTTCTTGAGCAGGGCCAGGGTGGAAGACAGGTGATTCCAGGTGGCCTTGTTGACATCCTCAAAGGAGTCAAAAAGGGGAGGTATGACCATGGGCAGAGTGTCCTTCTTATGGAGGAAGATCGCCAGTCATTGACGTTTTTGGTCTAGTTCTTCTTAGTCCCAGCCCATGAGGGACTGAATGTGTCTCATGATGTCCAGGAAAGTTGGATCGTCAGGAGGGAATCTGGGGGTATGCCTAGGCTCCTCCAGCTCTGAGGATAATATGGAATCCTTGGAGTCCTCATAGAAAGAGGAGGAGGAATATCCCCAGATGGATCAGATTCTGGCACCAGCGTCGGTAGATGGCAATCCTTCCTACACCAGTCCTCCTTGTCACCGGAAGGCCAGGGAGTGGAAGGAAGAACTCGGACAGGTGAGGGCGAAGGTTCCCTCAGAGGTGGAGTAGGAAGCCTTTCTCGGGACTCCTTACTCTGCAAGAACTTACACCAAGCTGTGAACAGGGCGGCATAGTCCATGGGCACTGGGGAAGAGAGGCAGTGTCGGGTGGGAAGGTGTAGGATCCCCCAGCATTGGTCCCTGAGGCTTCTTGGGTTCCAGCATCAGTCCCTGAAGAACTGAATGACCAGATGACAGCTCCTGAGGCAAAGGACTAGCCAGTGTCTGTGTAGTAGGTGTTGGCTGCGACTGTCCTGAAGGAGTGACTGACACCGGCTACGGTTTAACCGACAATGGTGAAGGCGTCACTGAGGTCAGCGCTGGTGTGGCCGGCGTCAGCTGAGAAGGGAGTGGACGCCAGTCAGGTGACTTAGCCTGCACAGGAGTAGCTTGCGAAGGGGAGGAAGCCATTGGAGACAGTGACGTCACCCTTGAGGGAGAGGCAAGCGCATGCTCCGGGTGTTGCTTGGACATGTTGGTCCCCAAACACGGGACCGACACGGACAATGCCAAGACGGGGGGGGTGGAAGGTTGAGACCCACCGTCTGAAGAGCTGGTCGAGCAATCTGGCTGAGAACCTGCAGGGAAAGGGGGCCTGAGCTTCAGGGGTTTGCAGACTGGGGATGACATCCGAAGCCCAGAGGAGCCTTCGCCTGAGATGGTGATGAGGGTGAGAGGCAAAAACACAGGCAGCCCGGAAGGAGAGAGGGCTGCTGGTGAAGGAGTGACCGACCTCCCATGGGAGGAAGATCTAGAAGTGGCCATCGACTTGTGTGGTGACCTGGAGCGGGAAGCTGACCGGGGTCGATCCCTGTCCTTGTGCCTCCTGCTTGACTTCTTCTCTTTGTAGTAAGAAGTAGTAGAAGCCTGAATGACTGGGAGGAGGAAGAGCTTTTGCCCTGGATCTCCTTCTCCATTGTCACTAACTTCTGCTGGAGAAGGAAAGCTTGAAGAATCTTTGAGCGGCATCTCCGTGTGGCCTGGTTAAACTCCTGGTAGGCCTCAGAGTTGTGATTAAAGCCTAGGCAGGGCAGGCATGAGAGTGGCTGTCCTTAGTGAGGATTTGCTTGCCACAGGCACACTGTGTCCACTGGTCAGTAGACGTTACTGGAGAAGACATACAGGAACGTGAAAATTAAAAACTTCAAATTATGAAAATAACAAATCATGGACGAAATGCAATTAAAATGGTGATCGACTAGAAGCAGGAGTCCGTGGAGGTCCGAACTGTGTGGGTCGAAGGTGGGAAAAGAACTGGGGGACCACCCCTTTTATACTACTTGCTGACATCGGCATGCCAACATCAGGGGTGGTCCCCTGCTATATACCGTTAGGTAGAAGTTTTCCGTGTAGTCCTAGTGCCTGGCGCTCAGTCCTTATGGTTATTGCCTGCTGAAAGAGCCCCCCTGAAGTAAGATCTATAGAGACACCATGAGGAATATTTTATATTGTATAAACAGGGTGAGGCCCCATAGGTACAGAACTGGACATAAATCTCTTACCTTTTACAATACAAGGATGTCCAGAGAATAGTAGCCCCAATTCACTTCTGCACTCGGGATGGCTCTATATCTCTCTTGCACAGGAGTGCTATAACCTCAAGTAGGAGAATGAGATGTCCCAGAAGGTAACAGTTTGGCATGGGAGTATGTACAGGAGGGACAGAGAGGAATTCTAGGATATGTCCTCGTCGAACCACTTCCAGCACCCAAGCATCTGTTGTGATCTCCCTCCACTCTGCAAGAAAGTGGGAGATATGGCCTCCCACAAGGATGCCCATATCTGCAGGAGTTGAGGAAGCAGAGGGGATTTATAATAATCTGGGGCACCAACACCTGCACCTTTGGTGACCCCGGTATTGACACCAGGAGGCAAAGGGGCCTGTGGGATGGCTGGGTCTGCTGGAAGCCAAGGTCCGGTCACCTGGAATAGCCTCTACCAGGGTGGGCATAGGGCCTATGAAAGGACCCCCTACCCTGACCCTGAGGCTTTGGATTAAGAGTATGAAGAGACCCACAAGGTCATTTTAGATGTCTGCAAGTCATTCGAAGCAGACTCAAGATCAGAACCAAAAAGCTGCTTACCTCTAAAGGGAACATTAATGATGGACTGCTGGACATCAGTGGCAAAGCCAGCCCCACGTAATCATGAGTGGTGCAAAGGCAAGTTCCAGAAGCAGCCACACAAGCGGCAGCATCAGAGACATTTTAAGGAATTTTGAGGTACTTTACTAGTCTCCAGACTACGGCCAAGAGTCTGTTGGACTTCAGTTTTGTTTGGGCCATCAGGCAGCTTGTTGGCTATAGCAGCCATAGACCTCCACAGGCTATTCTGATATTTAATCATATAAGCCTGGCAGCTGGCAATCCTGGGTCCAAGGGATGCAGAAGCATATGTCCTCTTGCCCATGACATCCAACTTCCTCAAATCTTTATCAGGAAGAAGAGAACTTGTGTTTTTGAGCTTTAGAATGTTTATGTGCAGCTGTAATAATCACAGAATCTATTTTAGGCTGTGTGGAATAATAGGGCTTGTCTGAAGGAGCAGGATATTGTTCATCCACCATACGAGGCATGGCAGGAAAAGCACTGGCCTATGCCAAGCCGCCAAACTGGTATCCTCCAAAGCCTAATGGAGAGGAAGAACAAGAACCATAGGTAGTGCAGACACATCCAAAAATTTATAGAGGGTCTATTTGGAGGAATCCTCTTCCTCATCAGTAAAGCCCAGCTTGGCCTGTAACTGGCTTAGGAAAACCTAAAAAATGGCATGCTTAGGATGGGAACAAGATTTATAGTGTACACTAACCTCACTATAGGAAGACAAAATGGAGTTGGAGCCCACCATATGGGGGGTGGGAGAGGGTGTGTGTGTGTGTGTGAAGGAGTTCATCTTGTCCTCATCTTCATATTCCTCTGCACAAATCATAAGCATCATCCTTACAAGTCTTGACGTGACCACAATGATAATACTGGAATAGTGATTCCATATATTTTGTTGGTGGCATAAATGCTAGTTAAATTAAAACAAAAAATAAAGTAGAAGCATTAGTGATGCTTGCAAAGTTTGACAGCATTCTTCAGCAACGGTGGACTGAAAAATGGTTGATGGCAGGAAAAAGAACAGAGGCATGATGGGGCCACCCATGTTTTATGGACAACAATGATGCATGGCGACTTGCAGGGCCCCAGCTAACAAGCTTCCTGGTGGTCCTAACACTGACAGATTACAGTTCAATGATGTGACTCAGAAAGAGATCCTCGAAGATCAGACTTTACCACAATGACCAACATTAAAGACTATCCAGCAGCTGCCTGGTGCAGTTAAGAGTGGGTGCCATTCTGGCTGCTGAGTCTCCCTTCCAGAGCCAGTCATCCAGGTATGGGAAAACATACAGCTTCTCTCAATGTAGCACTGCAGCTGCCACAACAAAACATTTGGTTAGGACACTTGGCAATAAGGACAACCCAAATTGGTAATGCTGCCCCCTACGTAAAATGTGAGGAACTACCTGTAGCCCCTTCCGATTTTCATGTGTAGGTACGTGTTCTGCATGTCCAGAATGCACAATCAATCCCCTTTCGACAGGGAAGGGAGGAGAATGGCCAGAGACAGCACATGATTACAGAATCCTTCGAGGTCCAGGACTGGCTGGAAACCGCTAGATTTCTTGGGCACCAATAAATTCCTGATGTACAGTCCCTGGCTGATTTCTGCTGTGAAGACTGGTTGAATAGCCTTATATGCAGCAATGCCTTCATCTCTTCCCGTGGGATAGTATGGTGCTTGATGGAATAATGGCAGGGCATTGGAGGAGTCACTGGGGTTATGACACTAACTCTAGGACGTAGCCATACTGTACGATGTCCAGCACAAATCTGTCTGTAGCCACATTCTGCCATTGGGATAGGAACAGACAGATCCTGCCCTCTACCCCGGATCCTGATGAGAGATCTGGTTGAGGGGGTAGGGAGTCCAAAGAAGGGGGTGGCTGATGGCCACCTTTCCCATGTCCCCTAAGATTTTTGTGGGGGGGGGGGCATGAACAGCTGCTACTGGTGCTGCTGTTGATTAGCAAACCCTCATTCCTGATCTTGGGGAGAGTTAATCCGAGAGCCTCTGTCATGGGCATGTTAAAAATCATTATGCATCAGGGATTGAATATTCCGGAAAGCCCTGTGGTCTCCAGGTCACTGAGAGTCCAAAGAGTCTGGTTCCCCTACAATAAGCACTCAAGAACTACTGATGTACATCCTGCTTAAAGGAGAACAGTCAGCACATAGAGCCAAACATGCACTCTGTGCAAAAACATTTTGGCTTACTTACTGTTTACTGTAATATAGTAGACTGTATCAGCAGTGGGAAAGTAGACAGCCTGCAGTGCAAGTTAGAGTTTATATAAGCTCTGATCTTTTGTTTACTGGCCTGTTGTCCTCCCTGGGCTGAGTAAAGTCACAGAGGACTGCACTTAGTCCCTGGAGAAAAGCAGGCCTGGAAAAGATCTTATTTTAAAAACTCTTAACATGCACTGCAGCCTATTAAATCTCTCACTTCTTTGATGTAGCTGCAGGGGATTCTGGGATTTGTAGTACTGTAACAGAAGATGTCAGCCTAGAATTAATCAAAATTGTTTCTGATACAATCTACTATACTACAGTAAACATTAACTAAACCAAAATGTTTTTTCACACAAAGTGCACACTGGAACCAGCCGCACAATTGAGTGTGGAACACTTTGTGCTGACTGTTCCCCTTTAGACCAGCAGTACTTGTTAATCACCACATAAAGTTTTTTTTTTTTTTTTTAAACTAGAAACACAGAAAACTATTGCCATTGGATATCGTTTAGTGCATTTTGCTTTTGCTGCCAGTCTTTTATTTGGGGGGGGGGGGGTTAAAGAATTCTGAAACCTTTCTGCTGTATATATTTGCTGTTTTGTTGGCTCCCATGCACTTTTATCATGGCACTTTGTATTCTCAGCTTGGTTGATTTTCTCCCTTTTTACGTATTAACATTTTTTTTTTTTTTTGGTTTTTAAAGTGTTTTCTCTTCCATTTCTGGGACTCTTTCAAATTTAATAACTCGAAGGTCAATGCATCCTAGACTGAGATCAGCAAAGAGAGTTGTTTTAGCTGAAAGGTTATATACATCTAAGGTTGGTGCACATGCTTCTTCTGTTGCAGCTCAATTTTGGAACTGTCTACCAGATTCATTGCAATCCGCTTCTTCATTTTATGTTTTTAAAAAGTATTTTTTGCAGTATTTGTATAGTCAGTGTTATTGTAATTCTGCTTAATGTACTTTAAGTCTTAATGTGTTATGTTCTTATTGCTTGTATTGCTATTACAGTTTCAGCCTGGCCAGTCCTGAAGAAGGACCCTTGGTTATCAAATAAATAAAATAAAAAATAAAATAAATACATTTTTAAGTAATAATGATGTTTTTTTTTCCTGGGGGAAAAAATCAAGATATACATTTTTCTTTTTTTTCTTTCATTCCTTAATGAAGATAAAGGATTTTGACATTTTTAAAAATTCCCACACCCATGCCATGCCTGCCATGAAATAAAATATCCTGATACAGTGCTGCACTGTTTACCCATGTGGCAACACCATCCTAATGGATCCACATTATGAATCTAGCATGTACAATAAGCAAGCAATAACACATGACGGCCGAGTGTCTTATGCCCCTGGGCATGCTCGTATCAGCACATAACCCACACCTTGGAGTGTGTTATTGTGCTTATAAAATGGTCTGTTTAGTAATTATTGGAAGAAAAAAATGTAAATATATATATATATAGATATAGATATATAGATTTAATAAGGGAAAGACTGAAAAAATAGTCCCATTTTAGACCCGTGTTCAGTAGCAGTGGCATAGGTAGGCTATTTCATTTGATATGAGGTTTGTTTTTGTGAAATTATTACTGTAGTCTATGGTCTTTGAAATAATGGCAGCATCATATGTTGTTGTGTGGATGCCGCTGTGGTTTTTAGGGAGCAAGCATGCCGTTTACTGCATTGCAAATGGAGGACGGTGGTGGATGACTGCCAAAATTTAAAATACCCTGATTATGCTTTGCTGACTTTGATTTTGTAGAGAACAAGTCAGAGTATGCAGAGTTTGATTTTGTCTATGTGTTTTGTTGCTGTTCTATTTTAAATTTATTTTTTAATCGCACTTCTGTGTGACCGAGTATGTCTGTTGGTGGCTGCTGTAATAAGCGGGTTTTTTTTCCGCTTTTCTGGTGGTTTCTGCATTGTCGTCGTGGTGGAGGACCAAGTTTGTTTTTTATTTATTTAAATGCCATGACTCTTTCGCCAGACACTAAAGGAGGATATTTTTGGGGATTTTTACAGTGGGCTCATGGTTTCATATGTTCATTGATGGCTTTCTTGGTGCCGTTTAAAATCCTGGGATTAAGAAGTCTACAGTGGTGGTGAGGGGCAGATGGACAGTGAACAAATAAATAAATAACAGGTACGAAGTCGGAAGATAATTTTGCCATTTAGAAACTGGGGGATGTTGCATATAGATGGCTTTTTCTTTATGGCACTGTTGTCTTGGTTTGAGATCTGCTTAAGTTGGCACGGAGCTTTGGGACAGAGCTGTAGGCTGATTTTTTGAGAGGACGGTGTTGAGCACAGTGATCTTTCTGTGTGTTGTGGCTGAGCTTGGCAGAATTAGTGCCGGTTGGCACAATACATGCTGATAAGGACACAGCTAAAAGTAGGTTTTAGCCAATCAGCACTGTGGAATATTTTAGCCCATTTTATAAACACATATCCTCAACAGCAGAGGTATTTAAACATTGCAAGTGGTGGCCTTCTTTAATGATGTGTCATTAATTACAAGATTAGCTATCAAAGCTGTTTTAACAATATTTGAGAAAGCTAAAAATACACTGAGGATCAATCTAAGGATGTCAGAAAAATTTAAGTTTTGCTAATAAACTATATGACGATTTTTTTTGCCAACTAACAAATACTGCTGCTTCAAAATCCACAACGTGGAGCCAGAAGTGGTGTCTTAAATGCCAGAAGCAGCATCAGAAGCATCAAAGACTGACCTCAAAAGGTGCTTGCCTGCATTAGAGCCCCGAAATACAGGTGAGGGCTTCCGACTTCAGGGACTCATCAGGCATGCTGCTGACCATACAGCTCAGCGCTCAACACATGCGATTCTGATACCTGGTCAGATACGCCTGGTAATTCGCATTGTGCAGGCCAGGGAAGCCGAGGCTATAGTGCACTTGTCCGTAATATCCAGTAGTCAGGATCCCTTGTCAGATGGTCTGGGCTCACTCACTGTGGGGCCTGAGACTTTCATAAACAGCCATAATTACTGAGTCAGTTTCAGTCTGGGTGAAGTAACTTTTTTTATACCCAGGAACCACATACTGTCTGCTTTCCTCAGTATGTCTGCCAGGGTGCTGGGCATGTGCCAGGCAGTCAGGGTAGCTTCTACCATAGCAGTATGAATGGGAGGAATGACCAATAAGGAGGCACCCTCCACCTCTAGAAAAAAGAAATCACATTCTTTTCTACAGACTCCTCCTCATCCAGGGAGAAGTTCAAAGTCTTCTGGATTTGTAGGGTCAAGAAAAGTTTGTGACCTTTACAGGACCATCTCCTAACTGCCTGAGAAAATAAGTCAAGCAGAATCCTCCAGCCTCAGATAATGGAGAGGATTAGGATCTTCCTCACCTCAATCCTTCTCTTCCTCGAAACGTGTGCGTGTGTGTGTGTGTGGGGGTAGCAACAAGTCTGGGGGTGTACATATGAACATAAGAAGTAGCCAGCAGAAGAAGGCCATTTGGTCTATCAAGTCCCTCATATTGCAGGGTCCACAGCTTGAGCTAATGTCCCTGCCCTCCCTCCCCACTTCTCCCATCCTCCCTACCCATGATCGTTATCTTCTCCATGCCAATCCCAGCCTCTCTTAAATCTGCCCACTGTCTTTAATGAGATGACCTCTTCTGGCAGCGCATTCCAAGTGTCCATCATCCTCTCCGTGAAGAAGTGCTTCCAGACCGCCCTCCTAAACCCCCCACCCTCCAGCTTAAGACCGTGCCCCCTCGTGTTATAGTTGCCACTCAGCTTAAAGAGACTCTGCTTGTCAACCTTATTTATCCCTTTCAAGTACTTGAAGGTCCCATTCATGTTCTCTCTCTCTCTCTCTCTCCCTCTCTCCCGTCTTCCAGGGAGTACAAGTTCAGTGCCCTCAATCTCTCCTCATATGCCTTACCTTGCTGACCGGTTATCATCTTTGTAGCCTTCCTCTTGACCTTCTCCAGCAGGTTAATGTCCTTTTTGAGGTGTGGGTACCAGTATTAAACTCCACAGTTGATGAGTAGGCCCAGCTGGCAGAACCAAGAAGGCAGATGAGCAGTAACCAGTAGCAGCAATCTCTATCAAATTGCAGAATTCTGCCAGCACAGCACTCAGGATGGTGATGATGGTCGGTAATGGCAGCAGTCATCTGCAGGCTCCCCCAGGTAGGAGGCTGAGGTACCGCTGAAACCAGATATGAGCTTTTAGCAGGATGGGGATGTGGTTTTGCAGAGGCTGATTCTGCCATTTTTGCTGGTGTAATGGACAAATTATGAGATTTACTATTCCTGTTTGAGAGTGGGGATCTGGATTTCTGATGCTGGGGACAGCCTCATCAATTCACTGACAACAAACAACCCAACTTCTACTGGCCCCAGTAGCTCTCCGTCACCACTGGAGAAGGCTCTGACCCGGCAGTTGACTTCATTGGCAACCACAGCACTGACCCAGGAAGTGACTTCAACACCCAGCTGTCCAATGCTGACTTCAGTTTAGTCAGATTAGGCAATCTGTCATGCACTGCAGTAGCTTTGTCATTTTGCCTAAGTGCTTAAAAGTTTTCGCCAGCGTCTCCATGTAGCCTGGTTGAAGTCCTAGCAGCTGTTATATTTTTTCAAATTGTGGGCGAGGTTTAAAAGTTCACACACAAATCATGGGTACCTTCATGCTACATCCACTTTCCGTATCGTCAAATGTGAAAAAGCGCATTACTTGACGTTGACATAAGATCAGGAGGGGGCAAGCTGTTTAGCAGCAGGCAGGTTTCTCTATGTGAAGAGGACTGTGACCATGCAAAAGAAGGGGGAATGCTAGATGTCAGGGACTGACAATAGTGACCGGGGAGAAGGTGGCTGCTAGACACCAGGGACTGAAGATTGCGACTAGGGAGAGCGATGTGAGGCTGCTAGGTGCCCGAGATATTACGATCGAGACTGGCGAGAAAGGGTTGCTAGATGCCAGGTATATTACAATAAGGGCCGAGGAAGGAGGGTAGGAGCTAAGCACCATGGATACTGTGCTGGCAAACTGATACTGGTGGAATGACCAGACCGCAGGAAAACAAAAGTGCCAGGAAGTCTGTTAAGCAATAAAGCAGATCTGGTAAAGGAAGGGGGCATGGGTAAGAGAACAAAAGTGAGAAAGGAAGTGCAGTGATCTCCTGCATACCAATAACCTGCACTGGTTCCTCTTTAACCTTCTATCCCTTTCTCTTCCAACAGTATTATGTCATGCATAGATATCATTATGCAGCCATAAAAAAATGAACAGAAAAAGCACAAGTGAGACATGTAGGTTTCTCACAAATGTGAAAAGCACCTTATTTCACTCAAAACTATTCACAGTTTTGTAAATGCAGAGAGTTTTTTTTTTTTTTAAATAACAGAAATATATTGATCCAGGTGTGGGCCTCAGTAAGAACTAGCTGCAACTTACTACTACCAACCGTAACACCAGCCTCTATTTTAATAGATACACCACATATTTAGTAGGAAATGTTTACCGTGCCATAACAAGAATAAAAAACATATGGTCTTGAACCACAACATATAAAAAAAATCAATGAGTTTATCAAAAAATATAATTGAAAATAACATACTTTTTTCTGTACAGTATATACACATATAACATACATTTTAAGTTATCACACCATATCAACAGTGTTTTCTGAATCAAAGGTGAATAAGTTAGTAATAACACACAACAGTGTGGTTAAGTCAAGTTAACATCCCACTCCCCAGTGGTTTGTTCTACCATTCAGTGAGCATGTTACTGCTGCAGCATGATCCCAGATCTTTACCATGTCATTTCACTTTTACTTTTTTTTGTTTAAAAATGAGACATCATGGTTTTGTTTTCTTTGTGCTAAAAGGATACACTACATTGTCACTCCCACATCTGATGGTGTTTTGATCACTCAACACTTTGCAACACCAACTCTATAAGAATGGAACAACGTACAACTTGGTGTGCAGCAATAACCACACACTGGTTGTACTGGGAGGCAAAAGCTGCAGTTAAGTGCCATCAACCACCTGAGAAGTACATTTACTGCAGCAGAGTCCTGCACACCTTAAGTGATTTAGTCCACTTATTACAACTCTAAAAAGGTCAAAAAAAGTTATAAAAAGGAAATTATTTCAAGTACCTTAAAACACACTCTTGCTTCTTTTCAACTGCATCAACTCAACTAATATGGTCTGTTTTATTATATAAATTATTTGTATTGCTTTGTCATTTATTTAGAACCCTGCATCCTGGCAAAGTTACCACTGGGGTGGCAAAATGTTTCTGATACTTAACAACACGGTTTATGTAGCACTGACAATCAATAAAATATTATTACTGTACAAACTTTTCTGGTGAGTGGGTCCGTTTATCCAAATGAAGTCTCCTTTTCTGAATTCTGCTTTCCGTTTGTACAGGACTCCTTCAAGTGCGCTTATCTTACAGGGTCCAAGAGTCACAATGGACTATGTGGTGAATGATGTTTGCGTCCCTATTCAATGTTTACCACCATTTCTGGGTGTCCTGGGGATCCTGTGATGTCAGTGCAACTGTTCTGCACTGCTTTAGGAACGGCACTGAACAGCTGAACAGACACAGACTGTCAAGGAATTCTAGAAACAAACAGCAGTAAACACTAAAGAGGCACAATATAAGATAAAATCAGTGGCAGTAACAGAGCAATACAAATAATTTAACGTACAGAATGCACACAATGCAGATCTGAGTGGAAACCAATGAAGGAAAAAAGGTTACTTAAAGGTATTTTAAAAAGTTCCCAGTCATCTTTAATGTTCAGTTCCATTGGTCCAGTAAGGGTGGATTCTTGCCTTCCCTGGGTCTGACAACACTGCAAAAGTGCACTGCTCTGCCATGAAGGGGAATTCAAGGGCTCTGCGCAGACATGGAGTACAGCCTGAGGGCATATCAAATGCCCAGAGTGGAGCAGCTGAGAGCAGACACAGCCAGAGAGAGACACAGTGGGTGGATACACAAGTAAAACTGATAGAACCACAGCATACAGAAGGAAAATGGACTTCCAATTTATAAATTTGTTTGGTAATGTTGTGTAACTGAGTTCTGCTAATCACAGCAGTGATTGTTTTTATTTCTGCTAGCAAGTTAACCTCTTCCTAAGATTTGCTGGGTCTCATGATTTCCTGCATTAGTTTTTGAGGTAAATACTGTATGGAATATAGTTTTATAGAAGATCAATTGGGGGGGGAAAAGTTTTTTTCCTCTTAGTTATCCTACTGAAGTCAAGAGCAGCAATAAATTACAACAGCAATTATGAACATGCAAGCTTTCAAGTTAATCCTCCTCAGAAGAGTGATAGTCTTCATCATCCCGAACTTCCCGGTATTTCATCATGGCCCCTCCTTCAGGATTGTAGCTTGTCATTTTAATGTTCAGTTTCTCAACTAGTTTTGCCGCTGCAAGTTTGGCTTGCACTTCCTAGAATAAAAACACAGCATATCACACTCTGAAGATCATATGCGACTTTCCCAGCTTTTTTACAAACATTTCTTTGCTCTCTTGTCCACTGATATCAGTCATAAAAAACACATTGCAAAAAAGGTTGGCTAAATTGCACTAGTGATGGAAACAAAGTGAAGTGAAAAAACAGGGCTTGCTAGGGTGGCCTGAGTCACCCCTTGCCTGAAACCTCTCTCTCTTTTCCTAGTTATAGTACGATTAAAGCAAGCAATCAAAAGAAAAAAAGCTAATGTGGTGTATTAAATTGCTTTTAACATGTGGGTCACGACTGACAAACAGGAATGTTAACTCTATTTTCTATTGAAGAAATGTGTTCATTCTTAGCTTTTGATACATACTGGCAATAACCTTACTGATGTTCAGGCAAACTCTAGACCCAACCACTTCACAAGCACTGCCTTTCAGAAGGTGACCACTGACACAGCTACTGCCCTACACATATCCTATTTAATGGGAGCAATCTTTATTGACTTACAGGCTTTTAACACGGTTTACCACTTCGTACTCATCCAAAAGCAATTCCACTGTGGCACATCCCAGTCAGCACTCAAAGAATCACAGACTATGTTTGCAGAAAAGGACCAGTTGGCCCATCCTTAGTCAGCCCTATTTTCCTTGCCTAACACTACATCCCAGCCTCTATTTGGTCACTGGCATCCCTCCCTCCTCCCTTACCACTGTTTATTATACCCACGTGTCTATCCCATGCATGTTTGAAGCTCCCCACTGTCTTTGCCCCACCACCTCTTCTGGCAGGCTGTTCCAGTGATCCACCACCCTTTCTTTGAAGAAGCATTTTCTTACATCCCTCTTAAATCTGCCTCCCTCAAGCTTCATAGCATGCCGTGTTCTGGTGGTCTTCCTCATATCAGACTCTCCTCATGCACTTTGTTCACCCTTGCGAGGTACTTATAGGTCTCAATCTTGCCCCTCTCATTCTCCTCTCCTCTCATTTAGGAAGTACACATTGAGTTCTCTCAGCCTCTCCTTGTATGGTTTCTCATGCAACCCCCACACCATTTTGGTAACCCTCTTGTGGACCACTTCCACCCTATCTATGTCCTTGTGCAGGTGCAGCCTCCAGAACTAGTCACAGTATTCTAGGTTGGGGTCTCCCAAGCATAATATACAGGTAACACCACCTCCCGTCTCCTGCTAGAGATCCCCCTCCCCAAGAGATGGGGAAATAAGAGTCACTATTCACACTGTAGTGATCTACAGACCTCCAACACAGGGGGAGGAATCAGATAAGGTACTGGTGGAAGCCACTGGCAAGATGACAGAAAAAGGGGAGAGGCTGCTGGGGGGATACTTCAACCTGCCTGATGTAGACTGGAGCCTCCCAGCAGTAGCTTCAGATAGAAGCAAGGACATTCTGGACTCTCTGCAGGAGGAATTCCTCAGGCAAGTAGTCAGTGAACACACTCTTGATTAAGAAATACCAAACCTGGTACTCACTAACAGGGGCAGTCTTGCATACGTCAATGTGGGAGGCTGCCTGGGGACCAGCGATCACTGGATGGTGTGGTTCAATATAGGGACAGCTCCGGAATCGAATCAGAGAAGGGCAATGGTCTTGGACATCAGTAGGGCAGATTTTATGAAGATGGGTGCATTCCTCAGGGACAACCTGGTGTTTGGGGGGGGGGGGCAGGAACAGTGGGCGAAGCTAAAAGACAGCACTGTAAAGGCAACAAACCTCTATGTCAAACAAGTGAGCAAAAGCAAGAGGAAAAAGAGACCGCTATGGTTCTTGAAAGAGGGTGGCAGAAACAGTAAAGGCTATAAGGGTGGCATTCAGAAGGTATACAGATCCACAAAGGGAGGAGAATAGGGAGGTGTATCGGACAAAAAGAAGGAAGCAGGGAAAGCAGTAAGGGGTGCAAAGGCACAAACTGAAGAGAAAACAGCCCAGGAGGTAAGGGAAGGGGACATTTTTCAGTTATGTAAGTGAAAAGAGGAAGATCAAGTGTGGGTTTGTAAGTTTGGGAAGGGGAGTACTGTGCAGAGGGGGACCTGGAAAATGCAGACATCCTGAACATATACTTTTGTTCGGTATTTACACAGGAAGGAGAAGGGGAGGGGCGCAAAAAAGTAACAGAGGCTTTGGAGGGAAGGAGGGAGGTGCACACTGATCTTTTTGGAGGAGAGAGTCCTGAAGGGACTCACTAATCTGAAGGTGTAAAAAGCAATGTGGCCAGACAGAGTGCATCCAAGGTTACTGAGGGAGCTCAGGCCGTTACTGGCTACACCTCTGACAGTCCTATTTAACAGCTTATTGGAAACAGGAGTGGTTTCGGAGGACTAGAGGAAGGCGGATGTAGTCCCACTACAGAAGGTGGTAGTAAGGAGGAGGCTGGCAATTATAGGACAGTCAGCCTGACTCAGTGGTGGGAAACACAAAAACATAGAAGTTGACAACAGATAAGGACTGCAAGGCCCATCCAGTCTGCCCATTTTTTCTACCTTATGAATGTGCCATAGGCCTTTACTCTGTCAATGGCCTATTTATTCATACTCTTCTGTATTGCTCCCTTACGTCTATCACATGCCTATTTGAAGCCCTGCACTGCATTCATATCCACCACTTCCTGAGGTAGGCTGTTCCATGCATCCACCACCCTTTCTGTGAAAAAGAACTTCCTCACATTACCCCTCAATCAGCCTCCCTCTAATCTCATGCTGTGTCCTATTGTCCTGCTATTTTTCTTATATTGAAACATGTTAGACTCTTTCACCTTGTTAATGCCCTTAAGATATTTTAATGTTTCGATTATATCACCTCTCTTCCCTCCTTTGCTCTGGGGTATACATATTGAGCTCTGTTAATCTGTCCTCATATGTTTCTGATGCAGTCCCTCCACCATTTTGGAAAGTTCATGGAATCACTGCTGAAGGAAAGGATTATGGAATATCTTGAATCCACTGGGTTACAAGACCCAAGGCAACATGGGTTCACAGGGGGAAGGGCATGTCAAACTAATCTGATAGATTTCTTTGACTGGGTGATAAAGGAATTAGATCAGGGTAGAGTGGTGGATATGGCCTACCTAAATTTCAGTAAGGCTTTCGACATTGTTCCACAAAGGAAACTAGTAACCAAGCTAGGTAGCTTAGGAATGGGTCCAATGGTGGTAAACTGGATAAGAAATTGGTTAGGGGACAGGTGACAGAGAGTGGTGGTAAACAGAGTTCACTCCAAAGAAGGGAAGGTGACCAGCAGGGTGCCTCAGAGATCAGTGCTGAGACCACTCCTCTTTAATGTCTCTATAAGCGACACTGCAGAGGAGCTGGAAGGGAAAGTCTGCCTCTCTGCGGATGACACCAAATTCTAGAATAGGGTGGACACTCGGGGTCAAACGCTCAGCAGAGATATGAGAAAACTAGAACAGTGGTCAAAGGTTTGCAGCTGGGTTTCAATGCAAAAAAAAGCAACTGAATCCCAGTTGCCACTCCCATGATCATTTCTCTAGTTTCCCCAGACCCCTCTGCATCCTCTCCACTGCCGCATGACTGTCCATACTGTTGCAGATTTTTCTGTCTGCAAAGAGACACACCTTCCCTCCAGTTCCCCAGCAATGTCACTTATGAAGACACTAAAGAGGACAGTACTGACATGGTTCTAGGTCTACCACACAGCTAGATCCCAGCAGGTAATCGAAACTAGGGGCACTGGAAAACTGCACACACAATTTTCACCATTCTCTTCAAAAACTGACATATTCTGCAATTTCTTGGATTTTAAGCTTTGCCTCAAACTGTGTAAAAATTAACATTTTCAACAAAAAACTCAAACATTTTGACATTTTGGCATGCACACTTGGGTTTGGCCAAAAAAATACAGTGCAAGGTGTGGAGTTTTATGTGACATTGCTTTCATTTGAATACTTTAGTTTCAAAATACATTGGCCAATCATAAGTATGCTTACCATTTTTGTTGAAGCAATCTATCAGAAAAGTTTTTGTGGCCACGGAGACTGAAACAATAGGTGCAAGAAAAGGTGCAAACTATCCTATTCACCTAAACCGAACGCTAACTGCAAAGTCTTTTTGTAACTGGTAGGATAGGTTTTTTACATGTGAACATACTAACATACTACAAGTCAGCAGAACAGGCCAAATGGCCTGTCTTGTCCTTCGATAGCCAGCAACCTAGTAGTTGCTCGCCTTCCCACCCCAGCCCCTAAGAAAGTCTTTGGTTTCAGTTCCCCTTGTACCTGTCCCATCCCTTCTTCAAGCCATCCACTGTGCTCTCCTCCGCCAGCCTCCCGGGCAGCCCATTCCACATGCTTTCATTCAGAATAGTTTTTAACATCTGAAGATCCTGGATGGCCCTACTGATTATAAACTTGAGTATACTTCTAAGGAAGGCTGAATATGCTTCTAAGCGAGTTAATCTACAACTTAGATGCACACAAGCAAAACCTGCAATCAAAACTTGACTGAAAGCATGAAAACAAGCTTATAAAAAAAAAATGTATGAACATTTATCTTTAAATCACTGCAGCCACAGAAAACCAAAGGTAAATTACAGTATACCCAGACCACTGAATGATGTAGTGAAAATATACAGGGATGATTTAATGTTTTAATAAGTGATATTAAGAATAAAGAGCCTACAATGCAAATTATGAGCAGTAAACATTTTAATAATTTTTTATTACAACGTGATCATCCATCTCTTTCTAATTTTTTATTTTTTTTTGCAACTACCATACATACACGCGTATAAGCCAAGTTTTGTACACCGAAATTATAGCTGCACTTTGCAGGTCTCGGCTTACACGTGGGTCAAATCAACCAAACAATTAGTAATCCAGTTTCGAGTGCTTTTTCAGATCGAGTTTTGGGCACATGTTCAAATAGTTGTAAGTGTCACTAAAGCTTACTACCCAATGCATACTGTACCGGTAATCTTTTGGAGATGAGCTTGAAATGAAAATGCAGCTCATATTTTTAATTTTTTTTTAGTCTTTGGTAACTGGGTAAGGCCCAATAGGCACAAGTGCCTGTTTTCACGGGTAACCTGGGAGAACTGGGCAGTTAAATGACTTGCTCAGTCACACATATGCAAGTGGAGGTTGTGAGAATCAAACTCAGGTCTGGTCTGCTGGATGTATCAAGCTCGTTCACACCTTGTTCCTCTAACCCCCTAGGCTACACTGCCAGCCAATGATGGCAAGCCATATGATGCAGCATTCAAGCTGCGGTTGTTGAGTGTGCAGAGGCCACCAATAACTCAGTGGCAGCTCAGCAATACACTGTGAATGAGAAGCAGGTCAGAGAATGGCGCAAGCAAAAGTTGACATTAGCTGAATTGCCAAAGTCAAAACGCGCCTGCCAAGGTGACCATGCTTCACTTAACCTATTGGAGGCAGATCGGAAAATATGCGTGTATATACAGTAATTGGATGAATATTAGTACTGTAAACTGATGTTGATCAGGTTTCATTATTTTATTCTACATCTAAAAACAGATACAATTAGTTCTGGATTTATTTGACTGGCTATGGCTCTCTGAATAGAATCTAGTTAGCACTGTATGTGGCAGATGTTTTCTGCTTTTGAGAGCCATGCAACTGATCGATCAATTTAGTTTTCATTTCAGAGTACGAGCTTTTCTTCATATTTAAAACATTCAAGTGGCAATGTATTTATTAAAAATATTATGCCGACTAATACATGCTGCAGAAAACAGAAGATTTACTGTGGACTACTGAGGACAGAAAATACAGGTTACTCTCCTGTAACAGGAGTTCTAGGAGTGGTATACTGTATGTTGTTCATCCACACTTATTGGCAGGTTCCTTGCCGCTTTAAATGTTGCCAGAAGGCCTTCAAGCTGGCTCCTCCCACCCACCCGGGTGGTAAAACTCTCGGCTCCGCCCCATGATACCAGAGCTAGCTCGATGGAAGCCAGGTTACGCGTCGAAGCCGGGGAGGTCGGGTGGGTTGTATGGATGAACAACATATATCACTCCTAGAACTCCTGTTACAGGTGAGTAACCTGTATTTCTAGGAACGTGGATATGTTGCTCAATCCACACTTATTGGCAGACTCCTAGCAGTTCTCTGGGAGGAGGGAGGCAAGACGCGCACCCCCTACTTAGGAAATAAGGACTGGAGAACCGAGGTCCCAAAACCAGCATCCTGGCGTGACTCAAGGTCGATGTGTTAGTGGGTAATGAAGGTGTGTGCTGACTTCCAGGTAGCAGCCCTGCAGATTTCCTGGATAGGGACGTCCCTGGAAGCAGCCACGGAAGCAGCGGTATGGCGGGTAGAATGAGCTCTTATCCCTCTGGGAGGCTCCATGCCCGTCAACCTATAACAGAGATCTATGCAGGAGGTGACCCAACTGCCTATCGTCCACTTGGCTGCAGGTCTGCCAGGTGCGGCTTCAGCGTAGGTGACAAAACAGCTGGCGAACCTCTCCCCGAACTTCAGCCATCCGCTCCTCATAACAAGAGAGCACTCTTCTAGGGTCCAAAGTATGGAGCCTATATTCGGCCTCCGAGGTGTGATTGGGGTAGAACACCGGCAGAGTCAACACCTGGTTAAGGTGAAATTCTGACACCACCTTCGGAAGGAATTTCAGGTGGGGGTGCAGGACAACCTTGTCCTTGTGGAAGACCAGATAATGAGACTCGATGGAAAGCACCTGGAGCTCTCCCATCCTTCTGGCTGACACGATAGCCACCAAGAAGGCAGTCTTCCACGACAGGTGAGAGATGTCACACCTGTGCATCGGTTCGAATGGCTTGCCCATGAGCTTAGCCAGTACTAGCAGTAGATCCCATGGAGGTGGAGGTTCTCGCACTGGAGGGGATATGTGATCAAGGCCTTTGAAAAAGTGCCCGACCACCTTCTCCTATGCCACCGACTGCTTTCTGGCCCACGCCCGCTAAGCAGAGATGGTTGCCAGGTGCACCTTAGGGGTCGTCAACCGAAGCCCTAGCTGAGAAAGGGACCATAGGTAGTCCAGAATGCTGGCCAAGGAACAGGAGGAAGGGTCCAATCCCTTATCCTGACACTAAATGGAGAATCTCTTCCATTTGAAGGCATAGCATTTTCTGGTTGACTCCTTACGGGATGCCTCAACAACGTTGAGGACCTCCTCGGAAAGACCCAAGGCCTGGAACTCTAGCCACTCAGGAACCAGGCCGTCAGGTGCAGGGATTGAAGGTCCAGGTGGAATACCTTCCCCCTGGTTGACTGAGATCAGGTCCGGGTGGGCTGGAAGCCGTCTCGGGAGCCTGGAGCTGAGGCTGAGGAGATCTGGATACCAGAACTGATGGGGCAGTCTGGGGCTACCAGAATCACCTGCGCCTTGTCCCTCCTCGCCTTGAGAAGCACCTTGTGGATCAAGTGAAATGGGGAAAAGGCATAGAAGAGGCCTGGGGTCCATGGCCTCGAGAAGGCATCCCCCTGCAGCGAGCCCTGCTGAGGGGGCGGGCATGAAACAGCCTCAGCTTCGCATTCTCTCTGGAGGCAAACAGGTCCACCTGAGGTGTGCCCCAGTGGGAGAACAGATCGTGTACTACTTCCAGCAGGAGAGACCACTCATGAGATGCAGCACCTATCTGGCTTACGGCATTGGCCAGAGTGTTGGAGGCTCCCACCACATGAATGACTAGGAGATCCGACTCCAGTCTGCCCATGAGAGACCAAGTGCAGACAGCTTCCTTGCACAGAGGCAAGGAGTGCATCCCACCCTGGCGGTTTAGGTAGTACATGGTCGTGGTGTTGTCTGTCTGGACCTGGACCACTTGACCCAGTACAAATGGAGTGAAGGTGGTGAGGGCTAGTCGGACCGCTCGAAGCTCCAGCAGGTTGATGTGGCATCGAGACTCCTGAGGGGACCAGAGGCTGTGTGCTCTGAGCTCCCCCAGATGGGCACCCCAACCCATCAGAGAGGCGTCGGTCATTAGAGTGACCGTCAGCTCTGGGCGGACAAATGGGATACCCTCCTGCAGATGAGCCGGAACAATCCACCACTGTAGAGCATTCCCCATCTCCTGGGTCACTATCACTGGCTGGTCCAAAGGACTGGAGCACTGTGACCATTGGCGGGCCAGTCCCCATTGCAGGGGATGCATGTGCCAGCGGGCCCAACGGACTACGTTGGTGCAGGCCGCCATGAGGCCCAGGAAGTCCCGGGCAGGGCGCAACTGCCCAACCAGAAATGATTGGACAAAGGAGGAAAGAACCTCAGCCCTGTACACCGGGAGCCATGCTCTGGCTCGAAGAGAGTCGAGCTCTGCCCCGATAAGCTGAATCACCTGCGTTGGCACGAGTTCCGATTTGGCCTCGTTGATGAGGAGGCCAATCTGAGAGCAGACCTGGAGGGACAGATCCCTGGACCGCTCCACCTCCAACTTGGAGGAGGCTGCAATCAGCCAGTCGTCCAGGTAAGGGTACACCCGGACCCTTCGGCGCCGCAGGAATGCTGTCACCACTGCCATGCATTTGGTGAAAACCCTGGGAGCCGGAGAGAGGCCCGGAACTCATAAAGGGATCCCTGCGCTCTGAAGCGGAGGAATCGCTGGTGGGACGGATGGATTGGGACATGAAAGAATGCGTCCTGAAGGTCCAGAGAACAGAACCACACGCCTTGTTCCAAGGATGGGATGATCTGAGCCAGAGTGACCATCCTGAAGGTTCGAGACCTTAGGAACTTGTTCAGGTCATGCAGATCTAGAATGGGGCACCAACCCCCCATCCGTTTTGGGACCAGGAAGTACCTGGACACAAACCCTGGGTCCAATGGAGGATCCGCCACCTCCATGATCACCTCCTTCTGGAGGAGCAGGGCAATGTCGGCTCGACGGGCTGACAGAGAGGCTGCGGACCCCGTAGCCCCCCGTGGGGCGACGGCTTGATAGGGTGGGGACTGCTCGAATTCCAGCGGCAGAGCCTTGTCTACCACTTCCAACACCCAGCGGTCCGTGGTGATATCGGATCAGGTGGAAATGAAGTGGCGGAGCCGTCCCCTCACGGGGGGAACCCGGGGAGGAGTGACGAGATTGGGGGCGACACCCCTCAACCCGTCACTGGGCAGGCTTGGAGGAAGGACCGGCCGAAGAGCCTCCTAGACCTTTCCCTCATGGCTTCCTGTTGGAGGATGCAGCAGGCTTGGCTTTGGGGAGCCAAGTGCGAGCCTGCTGGCCCTGATGCTGGTGTTGCTGGGCCAGACATGCCTCAAGGGCTGAAGGACGAAAGGGCTTATGCTGCTGCTGGTGACCTTTGTCCTTCTGGGCAGATGTGACCGAGTCCAAGGTGGCACTGGACTTCTTGATCCGCTGAAGATGCCCCTCAATCCCGGGACCGAACAAGTCGGTACCCAGGAAGGGAACGTCTGCCAGCTTGTGCTGGGTATCTGCCGTGAAAGTGGAGATCCGCAGCCAAGCTCTGCGGCGCATAGCCACTGCGGCCGCTATTGACCAGGCACATGAATCAGCGATGTCCAGAGAAGTCTGGAGCTGCTGTTTGGCCACTGCCCTTCCCTGATCCCGCACCTGCTTGACCGTAGTCTGGAGGTCAGCCGGGAGATGAGGAATCACCTCATCCAGGGAGCCCAAAAGGGCGTGTGAAAAGTGTGCCATCAGGACGGCTGAGCTGGCCTGATGAAGGCCTAGGGAGGAAGCAGTGTAAACTTTCTGCCCGGAGTAGTCCAACTTCTTTGACTCCTTGTCGGGAGGCTTGTCCATATCCCGAGCGTTCCCAGAACGTCAGAAAACACCATCAGTCACGAGCCCCTCCGCAGAGGGGTGCTCCGAGAAACTGGGGAGTGAACTGGTGGGAACAGCATAATTCCGAGCCATCCTGGCCGAAGGTGCTGGACAAGAAGCTGGTTGCTGCCATAGCTCCAGGGCAGGGCCAACAATGGCTTCGGCCACCGGGGAAGGTCTCCGTGGAGGAATCCCCACGGTCCAGTATCTCCGTGAGGGGATACTTGGCCCGTTTTGAATCTGGTTCGAGCTTCATCCCAGTGGACTCTGAGATGAGCGGAAGCATTCCCAGAAACGAGGATGGGCTCTCGTCCACCGACTGACCCCCAGTGAACTCCAAGTCAAGCGGCCTGGAGAACAAGTAGTCGTCATCACCAGACTCCAAGGAGTCTGCCTAACAGCTGCCGAGTGCCTGAGCCACCCTCCACCTGCCGAGGTCGATCGGGAGTGAGGATGACCGACAACCGATGGGGCAAGCCCTGACCCAACCGAGAATCCTCGGTCGGGGCCCCAAATTTAGGTTGTGGAGGCGGGGGTTCCACCACAATGGGTGGCGCAGCTGGTTTCGGCCGAACAACTGGTACCGACTTCGGCTCCTCGACCACTACGAGGGGTTGTTTCGGCCGGGGAAGACGACGAAGTTGGCCTATTCCTGGTCAAAAGGAGCTGCTGCCACATAGCTCCTCATAGCGTCGATGCAATTTGCACCGGGGCCTATCCTCTGAAGAGGACGAAGACGAGGATGAGCGGCGCCGCCGCTTCCCACGGTACTGAGACTGCCGATGTCGGTGGGATCGGCTGGACCAGGAAGAGGTCCAAGACTGAGACCGAGACCTTTGGTGTTTCCGAGGGTGGGTCTGAGAGGGAGCGGGGGAAACCCGTTCCTCCCTCGGTTCAGGGACCTTTACCAGGGACTCCGGCACAGGCAAGTCCTCGGTTTCCACCGGGGGAACCGGTGAAGAAGGGTTGTCTGCTTCTCCAGTCGACAGCCCGTCCGACGGGTTGAGAAAAATCTCGACTGCATCGACGGGTGTCTCAGCCGGCTGACCTGACGGGGACACCATGAAGCCAGTGGCCTTAGCCGCAACCTCGACCGAAGTAGAGTGTCGACTATCCGGGGAAGGAGACCTCTCCCGCTCCCACGAATGTCGATGGTGGGACTTACCTTTAAGCTCCTTCTTTTTGGACCGAGAGGAATGTCCCGAAGGCCATTCTCCCTTGGTGGAGAGGGACTGGCAAAGCTCTTTGAAAGAAGCTGTGTAGGAAGATTCCAAGGAGAGCGGAATAAATGCTGTGACTGAGGATGATGATGATGCAGCCTGGGCCGCCTCCTCCTCGAGGGCGATCATCTGCTCCAGCTGTTCCGCTGAGCCGACACCGCCCAATGGGCCTCCTTAGACTTAACTGGAGGATAACATTTTTCAGGTCGCCCCAACAGTAACCGGGCAGCGCGGTCCTCCAAGACTGAAGCCGAAAAGGATTTGCACAACTCACAAGCCTGTGAGTCATGGCCGAGTCCAAGGCAATAAACGCATGTGGCGTGCGGATCGGTCCGGGACATCTTTTGCCCACAGGGGCACCGACGAAATCAAGGAGTCGATTTGTCCATCGCAGCCGCGAGGGAAGATACAGACTGAAGTCTTGTAAACTTTAAAATAAGTTTTGGATTAATCGAAGAGTTTGGATCCAGGCCTAAAACACAAGAGCGCAAAGGAGGGAACCTGAGCTTCCAAGCGGTAAGGAAGATCTGGCGTCATGGGGCGGAGCCGAGAGTTTTACCACCTGGGTGGGTGAGAGGAGCCAGCTTGAAGACCTTCCAGCAACATTTAAAGCGGCAAGGAACCTGCCAATAAGTGTGGATTGAACAACATATGCACATCCCTAGAAATGGAAATTATGTAACTACAGTAATTCTTGATCTTCTTGGATGAAGTCTCCACCACTCATTCACACTGATGGGAACTACGCCGCAGGCACTAGGACCCAGCGGGAACAAACTTTTTGCAGGAGGGCCGGCGCCAGAGATGGAGTCGCGAGGAGTGGCGCCGCAAGCCTCGGCTCGTGCGGCAATGACTATCTCAGCGATTACCTAGCAACCGCCTCAGTACCTTTTTTCTGAGGAGGTGCAGTGTAACTAACCTGGAAGGATAGCCTGACAAAAAATAGGACATAAGATAGTCCGAGCGACCCATATAAAAAGGGTCAATAAAGAAGTCTTCACAGCCTAAGATTGAGGGAGTGAAGACCAACAACAGAGGTGAGCTCGGGGGGACGGTGGTTGGGTGTGTGAATGAATGGTGGAGACTTTGTCCAAGAAGATCAAGAATTACGGTAGGTACGTAATTTCCATATCTTCCTGGACATAAAGTCTCCACCACTCATTCACACTGATGGGAGAGTACTGAGCTAATAATCCCCTGAGAGGGCGGCAGGAGAGACCAAGAGCTCACAACCTTAGGACAGAACTCCGTTAAGGATAGTCCTGCCAAATGAAAGATGTCGCCTGGCATGGACATCCAGGGCATAGTGCTTCACGAAAGTATGCACTGAGCTCCAGGTAGCCGCATTGCGAATGTCTGCAATAGGCACGTTGTGGATCTCTGCCAGGGATGCCACAACTGCTCTAGCAGAGTGAGTGTACACTCTGCCTTCCAGCTTAACCTGTGCCATGGAATAGCAGTGGCGAAGGCATGCCACCAGCCATGCTGAAATGAACCTGATAGCAACAGGCTGACCCAGCTGGGTCTCGCTGAAGGAAACAAACAGTTGTTGAGCTTTGCGAATTTCTTTTGTTCTATCCAAATAGAAATGCAGAGCTCTTCTGACATCTAAGGAATGAAGGGTATGCTCTCCTTCATTTTGAAAGTTTGCAAAGTAAGTAGGTAGGACCAAAGGTTGGTTTAGATGGAATTCTTAAACAACCTTAGGGAGAAACTTAGGAAGGGTCCTAAGAACTACTTTGTCCTTATGAAGCACAGTATACGGAGGGTCTGTGACCAAGGCATGTATTTCAGAGACCCTGCAGGTCGAGGTAATGGCCACCAGGAAAGCCGTTTTCCAAGTGAGAAATTTCGGCTCACAGGTAGCTAGAGGCTCGAAAGGCTTGAGTGAGCATGTCTAGCACAAGGTTAATGTCCCAGGCTGCGACTGGATGTCTGATAGGAGGTCTGGTATGCAGAATACCCTTAAGAAACCTCTTAACTACTGGTAACTGAGCCAGTGATAAGGAAAGTACTGGCTCATGGTAAGCTGAAATGGCACAAAGGTGAACTTTGACTGTAGAGTACTGCAGACCTGAATTTGAGAGGTCTAAAAGGTACTCTAGACCTTTATTTGGTGGGCAAGAAAAAGGATTCAAAGAGGATTCTGCACACCAGAGAGAAAAACACTTTCATTTGGCTGTGTAAGTTTTTCTAGTGGCTGGCTTGAGCACAGCCAAGAGAATATCTGAAACTCTCCAAGAGGCATTGAACTTGTTCACTTTTGTCTCTTCAGAAGCCAAGTGTGAAGGTGAAACGACGTCAGATTGGGATGGACCACAGGCCCCTGGCTCAGAAGATTCATCTGAAGGGGAAGCGCTTTCAGAGGGGTTTCCAACATACTGTTGAGTAACAGAAACCATATCTGTCGAGGCCAGAAGGGAGCAATGAGGATCATTTTGTCCCCCTGGGACTTGAATTTGAGAAGTACACTCTGAATTAGTGAAAGAGAAAAGGCGTATAGAAAGCGTCTTGTCCACTGCAGCATGAACGCATCCTGACAGAAAATTCCAGGCCCTGGATTTCTGGAGCAGAAGAGAGGCAGTTTTGTGTTGAGTGGGGATGCAAAAAGGTCCAGGTCTGGAGTTCCCCACTCTGTGAATAATGACTGAACTACGGTTGAGTCTAGAGACCACTCATGAGGATCTATCTCTGTTCTGCTGAGACTGTCTGCCAGTTCGTTCTGCACTCCCAGCAGGTAGACTGCCGGAATTAGAGCCTTGTGCTCCAGGCACCATTACCACACTCTCATTGCTTCCCTGCATAAAGGGTAAGAGTGTGCATCGCCCTGCTTGTTGATGTAATACATCACTGCTTTATTGTCCGTTTGAAGGAGAATGTTCTTGTGACAGAGAATGTCCTTCAAAGCCCGGACTGCATAAAGGACGGCTCTCATTTCTAGGATATTTATGTGAAGCTGGGACTCGTCCTGAGTCCACGTACCTTGGGTGTGGAGATTCTGGCAGTGAGCTCCCCACCCCATCAGGGACGCGTCCGTGGTAATGGAAATCTGATGATCCAGGGAAGCAAAGATACACCCTTCAGAAGATTGTCCTCTAGCGACCACCAGGTGAGTGACCTCTTCAGAGGTTCTGTCACCTTGATGAGAAAGGACTGAGGGTGAGTGGTTGGGGACCACTGAGTACTGAGCATCCACTGAGAGGTTCTCATGTGGAAGCGTGCTCGAGGTACAGTGAACACCGAGGATGCCATGAGACCAAGCATCCATTGCATCGAGATAGCTCGAACCGAGCTGTTCTCTCTGATGTATCGGGCCATCTGTAGGATTTTGCTCCTTCTGTCCGCTGGTAGAAAAGCTTTCGCACAGAAGGTGTCCAGAAGAGTTCCTATGAAAAGGAGCTTCTGGGAGGGCTGCAACTGCAATTTCTTGAGATTTAGCAGGACTCCCATGGTTGTGAGAAAGTCCGAAGCCGTGGCTATGGCGTCGAGAGTTCCTTGCCTGGAAGGACTTGCTAGAAGCCAGTCGTCTAGACATGGGAACACTTTAATTCTAATCTTTCTTAGATGCGCTATGAGAATTGCACAACACTTTGTTAAAACTTGCGGCGCCAAGGATAGCACAAAGAGCAGGACTCTGAACTGATAATGCTGGCCCAAAGCCACAAACCTTAGGTATTTGTGATGCTTTGGGTGAATAGGAATATGCTGGTAAGCATCCTGCATGTCCAGGGAGGCCAGCCAGTCGTACTGATGAAGCAAAGGTAACAGGGTTCCTAGCGAAATCATTTTGAACTTTTCCTTGGGAAGAAATTTGTTCAATTTTCTGAGGTCCAAAATGGGGCACATGCCCTCGGTTTTCTTTGGGAATAGGAAGTAATGGGAGTAGAACCCTGTGTTCTGTTGATCCAGCAGAACTATTTCTACTGCCCTGCGGTTCAGAAGGCCTTGTATCTCGGAAGCGAGAAGCTATGACTGAAGTACTGACAGCCTGGGCTGACATTTGGGGGATGATCTGAAGGGGTTTCTGAAAAATTGAGGGAATACCCCTCGCGGATTATCTGGAGTACCCATTTGTCCGAAGTTACGGACTTCCACTGGTTGTAGAACTGAGTCAAACAACCTTCCCACCATTGAGAAAGAGACCCACTCGGACAGCTGAGGTGGGACTTGGGCCAGAAACTCAGAAGGCGGTACTGGGCGCTTTGGGCCCTTGTGCTTTCTGTTGCATTTTCTATTGAGGCTGGGGGGCTTGGTTTTTATTAAAACCTCCCCTGCCCTTGCCTCGAAAGGACTGACGGTTGTGAAATTGACGCTTATTAACACCCCCCCCCCCCAGAAGGGTTGGGAGCAGGTTGAGCCAACTAAATGGCAGACCTAGACTTTTGTGTGGCCTCTAGAGCTTGCTCTACTTGAGGACTGAAGAGATACATACCGAAGGGTAACACCATGACCTGTTGCTGGGCATCATTCATGAAGCCTGAAGTGCGCAGCCAGGAGTGACGGCGGGTACAAATATCCACCATCGCCACTCAGGAGGCAGTATCGAAAGCGTCCATAACTGCTTTAACCTGCTGGCTGTTGAACTCAATACCCCTGGTTATGGTTTGAAGAAGCTCTGAATTAGTGTCCGACTCCGCTAGAGCTTCTACCAATTGTTTGAGCGAATGCCAAAGAACATACTCATATTGAGAGAAATAACCCTGGTAGCTGGCAGTACGCATACCAAGGGTGGATGCAGCAAAGACTCTCTTACCTAAAATATCTATCTTATGAGATTCTTTGTTTATAGGTCAGGCTGTAGTAGCCTGAAGGAGGATGACCTTATCATTCTCTGCCAAGACTACAACAGGGTTCGCAAAGGCTTGGGAGGCCAAAACGGGTCGATCCTTGGGAGCAGCATACTTTCTATCTATGGACTTAGCCAGAGAAGGAGTGAGAGTGGGATTATTCCATACCATTTGAGAAAGCATCTCAAAGGAAGGCTGTACCGGGGGAGTTAAATCCATAGGGATCTGCGGAACATGAAGGTATTGGAGCCTTAAAAGTTTCCCAGGATCGATATCTGTAGTCTGGAGAGAGAGTGGAATTAAAATTTTTCAGCAGAGACTTAAATGACAGGTCCTCGACCACAGGCTCTGCAAATGGATTAGACCCTGTTCCTTCCACGTCATCATCCAGCCTAAGGTCTGGGTCAGGTTCAATATCATCTCCTGACAGTCCAGGAGGGACTGTATGGACAGGAAAGGAGTGAAAATCTGAAGGAAAAGGGTTCGGAGTCGAGAAGCCCTGATGACTGGAAGATATCACACCAAGCCTCGGTGCCGAAGAAGAGCACAGCGCTGCCTGACCCAGCACAGCGCACGGTGCCGATAAAGTCCTCAGTGCCAAGAAGCCGCACGGTACATAGGACGGTGCCGACAATCCCAATGGCGCAGAGGACGGTGCTGTCAAATGCATTAACACCAAGGACGACGCCGAGCGACTCATCGATGCCAACGGCGCCGAAACCAACACAGGGCTCCGAAAACTAGGATTTGAGGAGAAAGAAGGAAGAATACCAGGAGACAGAGGCATCGGTGTGGCCCCCTGCGCCATAGCCGTGTGAGAGGGGAAAACACCTGAGCACGGAGTCGACAGCACCGAGGAAGGCGCTGCACAAGTAGGGAGGAGCAACTGCCCTATCTGATCCCCCGAAGAGCCCGAGGGCCCCGGAGTGACCAGGGCAGGCAGCTGGA
This sequence comes from Neoceratodus forsteri, assembly GCA_016271365.2. Lineage (NCBI taxonomy): Eukaryota > Metazoa > Chordata > Ceratodontiformes > Ceratodontidae > Neoceratodus > Neoceratodus forsteri. Next base: position 1,392,201,988 of record CM028129.1, on the reverse strand, counting down.
CAAACCTCCGAGGTCAATGCTCCATCAGAGCGGGCCACTGATGAAATTGCTCATCTGAAGCCCTACCAGAAGGTGGGGAAGGGCTCCGATGTCGAAGAGGTCGGTGACCAGAACCAGGCAACACCGAAGGAGGAGACCGGCAACTGACCCCAATGACCAACCGTCGACGTGCAGACATACCAGAGGGCGACCTTGAGTGATGCCTTCTCTTTTTTGACCTGTGGGCTGAAGAGGAGCTCTAGGCTGAACGGTGCTGAGAATGCGACCATTTTCTTTTATGCTTCCGGGGGGACCGCCCCTCCCCTCGGGCACTGGAGCGTCCGTTGTCAGACCCTGCCTCCGAAGGGGGCGGCGGACCGGACCCATCCCGGCTGACTGAACAGCTTACACTTAAGTCTCCCTACCGTCACCTGACCCAATCATGGTCGATTCCATCAATGTAGTCGGAGACTTCTTTCTTTAATAAGAATAAATTATAGTAAGCGGTATTTATTCAACATATACTACATAATAAGAATAAATTATAGTAAGCGGTATTTATTCAACATATACTACAAAATAATAAACTGAAAACTATGCTGCTAGTTTGAAGTTTGACTCCCGGCAGGTAAGCGACGTCGTCACTGAAGCGTGCTCGGGGGGGGGGATTGAGGCGGTTGGAGGGTCAACGCTAAGACAGTCATTGCCGCATAAGCCGAGGCTTGCGGCGCCACTCCTCGCGACTCAATCTCTGGTGCTAGCCCTCCTGCAAAATGTTTGCTCCTGCTGGGTCCTAGCACCTCCATCGTAGTTCCCAGTGTGAATGAGTGGTGGAGACTTTATGTCCAGGAAGATCATAGAAATTGTCAGCAGATAAGGACCGCTAGGCCCATCCGGTCTGCTCTTTAGTCCTACACTTGTTTGTGGCCTCTGACCCTATCTGGTCATTGGCTTTCCCCCCTCCTTCCCATCTCCAATGTTCCCTTACTCCTGTCCCAGGCATGTTTAAATCCTTCTACTGTGCTCACTCCCACCACCTCTTGTGGCAGACTTTTCCATGCATCCACCACCTTCTCCGTAAAGAAAAATTTCCTCACATTTCCTCTCAACCTGCCACCTTCCAATTTCATATCATACCACTTTGATCCTGTACTCCTCCTATACTGGAAGATGTCTCCCCCCTGCACCTTATTTATTTATTTTTTAAATTAGTTTTTGTTGACCGGGTAAGTGCACTAGACAAATCCTGCCTATTTTCAGGCACAACCCTCGAGGAGGGGGATACAGATGAATGCCAACTGACCTTGAACCAGATTAAGCTGTTGGTGGTATTTTTAGTGAATGAGGGAAATTTGGCCAGGACACCGGGGAAATTTCCCTTCTCTTTTCGATAAATGCCATGGGATCTTTAACATCCACCTGAACTACCACCAGTTCAGGCAGATGGGACCTCGGTTTAACATCTCAACCGAAAGACGGCACCTCCAAAGTGCATTACCCCTCTCATGCTGCACTACAGTGTCAGTACTGGGATATTAACCCAAGTGCCAGATGTGGGAACTGAACCCACAGCCCTCTGATCTCCCAGCCTCAGAGGCGAGTGTGCTACCTACTGAGCCACTGACACTGTATATTTATGCCCTTAAGGTACCTGAATGTTTCTATCATGTCCCCCCCCCCCCAGTCCCTCCTCTCCTCCAGTGAGTACATATTGAGGTCCTTTAATCTCTCCTCATATGTTTTCTGGTGCAAGCCCTGTACCATTTTAGTCACCCTTCTCTGGACTGCCTCCACCCTATCAATGTCCTTACAAAGGTGCAGCATCCAGAACTGCACACAGTACTTCAGGTAAAGCCTCACCAGGGTTTTATACAATGGCATCACTATCTCCCTCCTTCTGATAGTGATACCTCTGCCTATGGACCCCAGAATGCCACTGGCCCTCCCTACAGCCTTTGTACTCTGCTCTGCTTTAGGTCGACTGAAATGATAACCCCCAGGTTCCTTTCCTCCTTAGTGATCATCAGCAACCAGCAACCCCCCCCCCACCATCCTATAGCTCTCCCCAAGGTTCCACCTATCCAGGTGCATTATTTTGCACTTCTTTGAACTGAACCTCAGTTGCCACACCTCAGACCATTCTTCAAGCTTCTCCTGGACCCTCCTCATTTTCTCCACCCCGTCTGGAGTATCCAACATGTTGCAGATCTTGCGAGTCATCTGCAAACAGGCAGACCTTTCCCTCCAGTCCCTCAGCAATGTCACTTATGAAGACATTAAGCAGGACTAGCCCAAGGACTGATCCCTGAGGTACCCCCCTCTCCTCGGATTTGATCGCATTAACCACCTACCTCTTCTTCCTGTCTGTTAGCCAGTTCCTAACCCAGTTTACCACCTTGTGCCCCATGCCAAGACTCCCCATGTTGTTAACCAGCCTTTTATGCAGGACGGTGTAGAAGGCCTTGCTGAAATCGAGGTAGGCGACGTCCACCACTCCACCTCTGCTTTACGTCCTTCATCGTCAAGTCAAAAAATAGGCGACTTCCACCACTCCACCTCTGCTTTACGTCCTTCATCGTCAAGTCAAAAAAATCTATCAGATTTGTCTGACATGACCTACCTGTTGTGAATCCATGTTGCCTCTGATCCTGGACACCGTTGGATTCCAAGTGTGCCACTTCTTTTAGCAGTGTCTCCATGATCTTACCCACTACTGAGGTGAGGCTGACTGACCTATAGTTCCCTGCCTCTTCCCTACCACCACTTCTGCATAGAGGGACTACATGTGCCCTCTTCCAGTCCTCCGTAACCACTCCCATGTTGAGTGACTCAGTGAACATGGCTGCCAGAGGATCTGCTAGCTCTCCTCACAGCTCCCTTAATATCCTCGGGTGTATGCCATCCGGCTCCATTGCTTTGTCCACCTTCAGTTTCATGAGATTCTCCAGGACTCTCTCCACTGTAAATGGACTTGTGCTTACCCCCCCATCGTGTCTGTTACCCAGCTGTGTTCCCTGACCTTCCCCCTCCTTAGTGAATACTGAACAGAAGTATTTATTCAGTATTTTCGCCTTCTCCAGGTCTCCCTCCATATATTCCCCTGAATCCTTTCTGAGCCTCACTAACCCTCCCCTGGTTTTCCTTTATTCGCTGATGTACCTATAGATCGTCTTGTCCCCTTTCTTCACTGTCTGCGCTAATCTTTCTTCAGTCTGTGCCTTTGCGCTCCTTATAGCTTTTCACGCTTCTTTTCAATTCTTTAGGTACACCTCATAGTCCTCCTCCCTTTGAGCCTCTATAGATTTCCTGAAACTCACCCTTTTGGCCCTTATCTTATCTGTCACATCTCTTGAAAACCATAGTGGTTTCCTCCTCCTATTGCCTTTGTTTACTGCCTTGATGCATTGGTTCGTCACCTCCTCCATGGCTCTCTTCAGGTGTTCCCACAGCTCCTCGACTCCCCCTATCTCCCTCCTCACCAGGGCCTCTTTGATACACCTTCCCATTTTAGCAAAATCTGTCCTCCTAAAATCTAAGACCTTTGCCTTTGTGTGACTAGCTTGTGCCTCCGTTTCCACACTAAACCACACCATGTGGTGGTCGCTAGATCCCAGTTGACCTTCCACCTTGACGTCTGTGACTCTGTCATCACTGTACGAGGTCCAGAATCGTCCTGTCTCTGGTGGGATCAATCACTAGCTGAGGCCTGCTCCCTGTAGAGAATCCAGGATCTTACGGGTCCTGGTTGATGCAGCTGCTGGAATGGTCCAATCCACGTCTGGGATATTGAAATCACCCAGCAGCAGTACTTCACCCTGTACTGCCATCTAGTGAATTTGATCCACTAGATCCTTATCCACCTCGTCCCCCTGCGGTGGAGGTCTGTATACCACCCCTGTACAGTGAAGATCATCTGCAATTTCAGCAAAATTCTCCGCAATTTTGGTTAACTCTTCCTGCAATTTTCCACTGATCCTGGTCAAAACCAATGGTTTAATCTCATTTCTAAAACCGCTGTCCCTCAGGGTACTCCAATGACACATACTGAGCCTCCTCTTACTTACCCTCTTTTTCAAAGACCTCCCCTCACCCCTGGACAACTTACAGACCTTCAAACACCTTGGCTTAGGAGTTCAGACCCCAAACTGTCATTCACTAAACACATCTCTGGAACATTCCAAAGATCCCATCAAAAGCTTTGCCTACTTTACTAGCATCCTGACTGCCTCAATCTCAACACCAGGAAATTATGTAATCTCTTTTACCAGCACTTGAGTAAGGGAGAGAAATACATACAGGACTACAAATTTCACTTTATAAAATTACTGCAACATTTTAAGCTTTGCAGATTTGGTCTCGGTTGTGACAAGATGCACACGCCACTGTCACCTATATTCCAGCCTTGAACTACTGTCCCCGGAAGCATGTCAAGAATTCATGGGGGCTTTGTTATTATACAAATGCGTCAAATACTCCTACCCAGATTACCTCTGCAAACTCCCAATAAAGCAGTGACAATTTGGGTACTGGCTACCTGAAATGCCTTCTGTCTCCACAGAAACATGGAATCTGTCAGCAGAAAGGACCACTTGGCTCAACCAGTCTGCCTAGATGCTCCCTGCCTAGTCTGCCTCTTCAGACCTTACCCAGTCTCCAGTGACCTTACCACCTCCCAGACTTTTTTCTAATACACCCCTTCGCTTACCCCATGCATTTGTGAAGCCCCCCACTGTTTTAGCCTCCACAATTTCTGCTAACAGTCTGTTCCAGGCATCTACCACCCTTTCAGTGAAAAATGTTTCCTCTTATCTGTCTTGAGCCCCCCGCCTCCCAGCTTCATCACATGCTTCCTGGTGCGTGTGGTCTATCTCATTTGAAACAGACCCCACCACACACCATATTCAACCCTTTGAGGTACTAGTAGGTCGCTGTCATGTCACCTCTCTCCCTCATCTCTTCCAGGGTGCACATTGTTGAGAACCTTCAGTCTGTTCTCGCAGGGTTTTCATTCAAACCCTGCACTATTTTAACTGCACTTCTCTGGACTGCCTCCACCCTGTCTATGTCCTTTCTGAGGTACGGTCTCCAAAACTTGTGGGTGGGGTCTCACCAGAGAGCAATACGGTGGCAACACCACCTCTTTCTTCCTGCAGGAGATAACCTTCCCTATGCACTCCAGCATCCCACTAGCCCCAACCACTGAGTTCTCACACTGCCCTGCCACCGTTAGATCCTCAGATATGATTCTCCCAAAGTAGATGTCTTGTTTATTGACTGTCAGTATCCCATCCTACTAGACTCAACTCCTGGGTTCCCATGATCTACATACATGACTTTGCATATTTTGGTACTGAAAGTCCAACTGCTATGTTTTCGACCACTCCTCGAGTTTCCCAAGATCCCTGCACATTCTCTCCACCATCTCCTGAGTGTCCACCCCACTGCAAATGTTGATATCATCTGCAAAATGGCATGCCTTCCCTTCTAGTTCTTCTGCAATGTCCTCAATGAAGACAATGAAGAGGACTGGTCCCAGTGCCGAGCCCTGTGGTGTCCCACTGGTCACTCTCTCATGCTGTTAACCACCACCCTCTGTCTCCGATCCATTAACCAGTTTCTAATCTGATTCACTACTTTGGATCCCACCCTTAGCTGTTCAATTTTTTTATCAGCCTCCTGTGCGGCACAGTATGGGAGGTCTAGCAAAAGTCCAGACAGGCCACTTCCATGCCCTCCCCTGATTTACTTCCCCGATCATCTAGGAAATCCATCAGATTCATTTGACATGACCTTCCCTGGTGAATCCATGCTGTCTGTGGTCTTGCAGGCCATTGGATTCTTTCCTTCAGTAGGGTTTCCATTAATTTTCCCACCACTGAAGGCTAACTGGCCTATAGGTGCTAGCCTCCTCCCTGGTGCTTTTAAGTACAGTGACCACATCAGCCGTTCTCCAATACTCTGGAACCATGTCTGTTTCCAGTGAGCTGTTGAACAAGGCTGTCAGTGGGGCAGCTAGTACCCGAGTTCTTTTAGTACCCTTGGGAGTATCCCCTCTGGTCCCATAGCCTTGTCCACCTTCCTCTGAAAATGGACTTGTGTCTGCCTCCCCCCGTTCCTGCTACTCCCTGGCAGTCCATACCCCCTCCCTCCACTGTGAAGACTGGGCAGAAGTACCCGTTTAGGATGTCAACTTCTTCTTGGCTCTCTTCTAATACTCACTACCCTCCCCTTGCTTTCCTCTTCTCACTTATGTATAAAAAAAATCTTATCTCCTTTAGTGACTCTTTAGTGATCCTTTCCTGTCTGTGCCTTTGCTCCCCTCACTGCCTTGCCTGCTTAATTCTACTTACTTAGTATACCTCCCTGTCCTCCTCCCTCTGTGTTTCCTCATACCTCCTGAATGCCATACTTTTTTCCTTCACAACAAGCCCCTATCCGGGTAGGAGTCATATACAGACCCCCATTCCAGGAGGCCGACATAAACAAGGAGCTCTTGGAAACCATCTCGATGATGGCAGACAGGGGCGAGTTGTTGCTTCTGGGGGACTTCAATCTACCGGATGTGGACTGGTCCTCATACACAGCACCCTCAAGAGTTCCTTTTAGCCCTAAGGGGAGGAGGTTTGTGTCAACTGGTGAACTCACCCACCAGAGATAAAGCAATATTAGATCTAGTGCTGACAAACAGCACAAGGATCCCAGAAGCAGAGGTGGGAGCCAATCTAGGGACCAGTGATCACAGTTCAATTCTGGTTTACTGTGAACAATATGGAGGAAAATAGTCACACCAAAAACAAGGTATCAGATTTCAGAAAAGCCAACTTCTCCAAAATGAGAACTATGATCGCATCCATGCTAGAAAAATGAATCACAAGAGATGTAGAGGTCTGCTGGAATACTCCGAAGGCTGCTCTGCATACAGTAACAACTGTATGCACTAAGCAGATTAGCAAGTCCAAAAGAAGGAAAAGACCTCTCTGGTTCTCTCATGAAGCAGCATCCAAAATCAGAGAAAAAAAAAGGCTTCTACACAATTCAAACAAACAAACTATGAAGCAGACATGGAAGAATACAAGAACAAATTAAAGTAGGCAGGGAAAGCTGTTAGAAGGGCAAAAGCACAAACGGATGAGGAAATAGCACAGAGTGTTAAGGAGGGAGACAAAACCTTTTATAGATACAGAAGTGAAAAAAGAAAAACTAAGGGAGGAATAGTCCGACTAACAACCAAGGAAGGTAAGACAGCAGAGAGTGACGAGGACAAGGCAGAAGTGCTAAATGAGTTATTTTGCTCTGTCTTCACCATAGAAAATAGTGGCAAAGGTCCCACAATGAGCAGGACAAAGGAAGATACCCAGGCAGCAGATACTAGCCCCTTCACTAGGGAGTGGGTCTTAAAAAAGCTTAATAAACTGAAAGTGGAAAAAGCCATGGGACTAGATGGCATACACCTTAGGATATTGAAGGAGCTCCATGAAGAACTGGCCGCACTGCTGGTTGAGCTCTTCAGCAAGTCACTAGACAGTGGGAAAATACCTCAGGACTGGAAACAGGCAACTGTTATGCCCTTACACAAGAGCGGAAACAAGGAATAGGCAGGAAATTACCGCCCTGTCAGTTTGACCTCAGCTGTGGGGAAAATTATGGAGTCACTACTAAAACAGAGGATGGTGGTGTACCAAACAGATACTGGAAAAATAGACCCAAAGCAACATAGCTTCACAGAAGGATGCTCTTGTCAAACCAACCTGATCGACTTCTTCGACTGGGTCACCAGAACATTGGATCAGGGAGGGGCGGTGGACATTGTATACCTAGATTTCAGCAAGGCCTTTGACATCATCCCTTACAGAAGGCTAACCAATAAGCTGAAACATACGGGAGTTGGCCAGAAGATGGTCAGCTGGATCAGTAACTGGCTGAACGATAGGACCCAGAGAGTGCTAGTCAATGGATCATTGTCAAGGGAGGGTAGGGTGATCAGTGGCGTCCCGCAGGGTTCGGTACTGGGACCAATCCTATTTAACATATTTATAGCAGACACGGTGAATGGACTAACAGGGAAGGTTTGCCTGTTCGCAGATGATACAAAACTCTGCAACAGAGTGGACACAAGGGAAGGAGCAGACAACATGGAAGCTGACCTTAGAAGGCTAGAGGACTGGTCCAGGGACTGGCAGTTATAATTTAATACAAAAAAGTGTAAGGTAATGCACTTGGCAAAGAAGAATCCTGGAAAAAAGTACCCACTGGGAGGACATCAACTTGAGGAGACACAAACTGAGCGCAATCTCGGCATAATCATCACTGACAAATTAAAGGTAGGAAAACAATGTGAGAAAGCAGCATAGAAAGTGTGTAGCATCCTCGGATGTATAAGCAGAGGTTATTTCTAGTAGAAAGAGGGAAGTTATCATGCACCTCTACAGGTATTGGTGAGGCCACACTGGGAGTACTGTGTTCAGTTCTGGAGACCTCATCTCAAGAAAGACATTGACCATTTGGAAACAGTGCAGAGAAGGGCTACTAAGCTGGTGCATAGACTGTATCACAGGTTATATGAAGCAAGACTCGGGGAGCTGCACCTATACTCCCTTGAGCAGAGAAGAAACAGAGGGGACATTATTGAAACATTTAAGTACGTGAGGGGATTTAACACAGCTTAGACAGGCAATCTATTTTAACAGATCATTTTTTTTTTTTTTGAAATTTAAATTTTATTGTTATTAAAGATAAGAAAACACAATGTCCAAACATACCAGGAAGAAACATTTCAGGACATAAACATACAAAACAACAAAAACATAAAGCAACCCACCCCCCCAACCACCTAAGAGATAAATCCCAAACATATACAGAAATATACCAAAGGTATCTACCCAGCCACCCCGAGAAAACCCATATGAAATACACAACAGCATAAACCATAACACCTCCCAACATCCCACCATCAAACCAGACCCCCCTCCCACCCAGGGTGCACCCACCAGGAACTGATACAGCAATAACATGGAAATCTATTGGCAATAATTCAAAGCATAGTCACAGAACAAACTTGAGGTATAGGTACTTCAGGAAAATAAGGGAAAAACCTGGTTATAATAGGTTAACAGAGAAAATGGGGACATAGATGTATGTGGACATGGGGATTCGGGTTACAATAAGGGAAACCAATTTATTTTAAACAAAGGGCCTGTAGCTTACCCCATCTCCTGTGGAACAGATCCAACTGCCCTCTAAGACTAGCAGAAAGCTTTTCGGATTGGAGATATGATAACAATTCAGTTAACCAGTCAGCCAGTGTTAGGGCCAGTTGATCGGTCCAATGTCTTAACACCATTTTTTTTAACAGCCATAGCCACCAAGGCCATGTGATATCTACGCTCAACACTGTCAACCTGCGAAAAATCCCCAAGGACACACACCTCAGGACTGAAAAAGCCAGACAGACCTAATAGAGGATCAAGATAACTCTTAATCTGGGACCACAACAGGGCCACTTTGGGACAGTCCCAGAATACATGGACAATATCACCGTCCCTGTGCAAGCACCTGAAACAGCTGGAATGGGAAACCCTCCCAAATTTAAATAACTTAGCTGGGGTGTAGTAAAGATTATTAACAATGTAATACTGAGTTAACCTGTACCTGTCCTGGGTATGGTATCTGTGAAGATCCTTCCAGATTCCAGACCAGTCACAAGTAATCCCGGGCAAGAGATGGTTCCAAATATCCGAACCAGCCACCCCACCAGGTGAGTTATAGTCCAGAAGAAAAGAGTATATCGAAGAGACCGAATGAGACTGGGAAGCAAGCCTAGCCACTTCAGAAAGGAAAGGGGCAACCACGGACTTCCCAAGGGAAGCGCCGAATCTCTGATTGATTAAGTGCCTCAGTTGATAAACCTTGAATATGAATCGGTTAGAAATATGGAACTTCCCAAGAATATCACCCGAGCAGAATTTTAACAGATCATGGCAGCATGCACGAGATGGCATGATATGAGACTGGTAAGAGGAAGGTTCAGAAGCAACCTCAGGAAGAACTTCACAGAGAGAGTGACAGACTCATGGAACAACCTGCCCCAGGAGGTGGTAGCATCAAAGACAATCAGGGAGTTAAAACTCGCATGGCACAGACATAAAGGACAAGTTAGGACGAAAGCTGCATAGGGATGGGGGTAGTTTCTAGGGCAGACTGGATGGTTCGCACAGTCCCCATCTGCCAACACTTTATGTTCTTACCTTTGCCACTTCCTTAGAGAACCATACGTCTCTCTCTCTCCTTATTTTTACTTCCTTCACACAGAGGCAGGCTGCTTTAATTGTTCTCTTTCTTATTTTCCCCGCTGTGCTTCTAATGTTTCCTGGCAATCTCCCCTTGAGGTAGTTTCTGGGGCAGTCTCCTATTTCTTTAAAATTCATCCTCCAACAGTCCAGGACCCTTGTGCTCATGTGGTTTGCTTCTATTCATGCCTTTATGGTAAACCACACTGTATGATGATCATTGGTACCCAGGGAACTGCCCACTGTCACATCAGCAATGCTGTCCTTGTTTGCAAGCACCAGGTCAAGCACTGCCCTGCCCTTAGAGGGTTCTTTGACTAGCTGCCCAAGAAAAAAACCTTGTAGGGCACTCCTTACCAAAGCCACAGCTGGAAAGCTCCACTCCACGTCTGACAGACTGAAGACACCAACTAGCAGCACCTCCCCTTTGCTTGCCATTCTGATGATGGCTTCCCCAAGGGCCTTATCCAACTCTTCTCCCTGTGCTGGAGGTCTGTACACTACCCCAGTACAAAGAGTGACCCCAGAGACTGTCTCCAGGATGACTCACAGCACCTCCAGCCCTTCCTTTTCCTCAAGGTGCCCCTGTACCTCTGTGGCCTTGATTCTCTCCCTCACATATAACACAACCCCTCCTCCACTCCTCCCTGCCATGAACAGAGAGTAGCCTGGTATAGCCAAGTACCAGTCGTGATGCTCTGTGCACCACAGCTCTGTTATGGCCACTAAATTCAAGTTAGCCCCGGCATGATAGTTTTCAGGTCTGCAATTTTGTTTCCAAGACTCCCTGCACTGGTGCACATGAGTTTCTTCCTTACTCCCTACCTGCTGCCCTGCTTCCCCTTCTCATTCCTGCTTGTGTTGTTCACTGAAGTCTTCCTGACTCACCTCTTCCCTTTTTACCTTCACCATTCCTTGTCTACTTCAATCCTCTAGACTTACTTGAGTTACACCCCCTCTTCTTCTGTCTTGTCCCTGCCCCTGCCCTTCTGCGCCCTTGCCCATGGAGAGTTTTCTCCACCCTCCCTGATGCTCTGTCATCCGGGGCGGGGGGTTGTTGCCACCCTTACTTTCCCTGCCTCCACCCCCCGCTAGTTCAAATGCTCATCCAAGTAGCATTTAAATCTACCACCAAGGACTGTGGTCCCCTTCCTGGAGGGACACAGGCCATCTCCCTTATAGAGGCCCATATAATTCCCAGGCTGGTCCCCAGTGCTCAGTGTAGTCAAAGCCCTCCTCCCTGCACTTTGCCTTCAAGCAGTTATTAAATGCCCTGGTGTGGAGTACCCTTACCTCTTCCAGGTTGGACACAGGTAACACCTCGGAAAAAGCCACTGTGCAAGCACCTGACTGAGGCCCTTCTTCAGCTCCCTGAAGTTACCATAAACTTCTCTTCCTTATCCCTTGCCAGGTCATTTGTCCCCAAATGGACAACGATATCTAGCTCCTTCCCAGTTCCAGCTGTCCTAGCAATTCTCTGGATATGCTTCCCATCCTTCAAGCCAGCACCACTCAGGCACGCCACCACCCTATTCCCCCAGTTCCCAAGTCTATTCCCTGACAACAGTCCCCACCAGCAGCTGCTTCTCTTGGGCTGGAGACCTCACTCACTCACTCATCACTCACTCACTCCTTGGGGCCTCCGTGTCTGAGGACCCCACCTCCTCCTCCTTTCCCACTGCAACAGGTACCTTCTCTCAGCTGCCCCATCCCCCCAGTACAGTGAAGGAGTGGTGCAGGTGGAAGAGCATGTACTCTTCCCACCATCTTCACCCTCCTGAGCACATGAAGGTGCATCTGCTCTGCCTAAGCATCCTCAGGGGGAGCAGCAGCAGACTTGGTCACCCCTGGGTGGGGCAGAAGGTCCTCTGTACCCCTGTCAGTTCAGTCTGGAGTCCAGCAATCTGTGCCCGCAACCAAGAGACGTGAGTACATATGGAGCAGCATCTCATTCTCCAATAGGTTTCCCAAAAGACTGAATCCCCACAACCACTGCATTGCACCACTCTCAAGATCCTTACTTTCCTTTGCTTAGTGTCTATACAAGTTCTGTTTGCCCATCTACCTCCTTCCTACTCCCATGGTACTTCTATCACTCCCTTTTACTTCCCTGAAACTAGTATGTTACCCTACTCTAGATAGGGTGTCATACGCCCTGGTCTGCCCTCTTCACTACACCAAGGCTAGTTTGTTGGTGGCCCCTGCTTAAGGCTTACATTATCTGGGGACAAGGCTTTCAGGGTGGCTGAGCCTTTATTGTGGAACTTTAGCTACATAAGAGGAAAAAAAGAGGATAAGGGGGGGGTTGTTAGGTTAGGAAGGGCGGAGGGAAGCAGTGCAGAGGAGGATCAGGAAAAAGCAGATATTCTGAATAGATACTTCTGTTTAGTCTTCACAGTAAAAGGGGAGGGGGATGGACCACATAAAAGCATCAGGAACGCTTGGAGAGGGAGAGATTTAAGGAGGCAGTATAGCGCAGTGATTTAAGGCTCTGAGCTGCAAACCTGGAGACGTGGGTTTGAATCCCACAGCTCCCACTTGCATACTGTGTGACCCTGAGCAAGTCACTTAACTTCCTTGTGCTCCCAGGTCGCACCTGTAAACAAGCTTTCAGCTTAGTGTGTCTCTCCTGGTTAAAAAAAAATAATAAAATAAAGAAAAAGATACAGAAGTTCATTTACAGAGGAGATAGTCCTGAAAGGGTTTGTGAATCTGAAAGTGGACAAAGCTATGGGGCCAGAAGGGGTACAACTACACCCAAGGGTACTGGGGGAGCACAAGAAGGTACTGGCTGAGCACAGGAAGGTACTGGCTGCACCTCTGACAGCCATACTTAACAACTCACTGGAAACAGGAGTGGATCTAGAGGAATACAGGAGGGCAGATGTAGTTCTGCTTCATTAAAGTGACAGCAAGGAGAAGGCTGGCAACTACAGGCCTATCAGCCTGACATCAGTAGTGGGGAAGTTAATGGAGACCCTTTTAAAGCAAAGGCTTGTGGAGTATCTTGAATCCAGCAGGTTAGAAGGCTGAAGGCAGGAAGGATTCACGGGTTGGGGGAGGGGAGAGGTCATGGCCGATGAACCTAATTGAGTTCTTTGACTAAGAGCCCAGCGAAATAGATCGGGTGGAGCAATGATGTCGCCTGCTTAGACTTCATCAAGACCTTTGACACTGTACCACACAGGATTCTTGGGCAGTTTGGGGGTGGTTCCTAAGATGGTAAACTAAGTGTGGAATTGGTTGACAGACAGGAAGCAGAGGGTAGTGGTAAATGGTACTCGCTGAGGAGAGGGTTCAATGAGGTACCTCAGGGCTTAATGCTAGGACCAGTCCTCATTAATGTCTTTATAAGTAACACTGCAGAGGAGCTGGAAGATAAGGCATGCCTCTTTGCAGATTTTATCAAAATCTGCAACAGGGTAGGCACTCTAGAGGGGATAGAGAGAATTACCAGAGACCTGAGAAGACTTGGGGAGTGGTCAAGGGTATGACACTTGGGTTTAATGTGAAAAAGTTAAAAATCATGAACCTAGGGCACAGAAACCTAGGGTGAAGTATAAAATGGGGGAAAAGAGATTTTAACAGTAGCCAAACAGGAAAGTGACCTTGTATTAATCATACTGGATGATCTCGAGGCGGCGAGGCAGAGCAACAAGGACATGGGTTGGGCCAGCAGGATTCTCAGCTGCACTGGGAAGGGTACCATCAGCAGAAGGAGGGAGGCGGAGTTACCACTGCAGAGGTTGTTTGTAAGACCCCACCTGGAGTACTGTGTCCAATTCTGGAGACCAGATCTCAGGAAGGACATAGACAGTGTGGAGGCTCTCCAGAGGAAGGCAACTAAAATGGTGCAGGGGCTGCAGCAGAAGACATATGAGGAGAGGCAGAGGGACCTCAATATGTACACCCTGGAAGACAGGAGAGAGTGGGGGGGAGGCATGACAGACACCTATAAATACCTCATGGGTGTCAATAAGGTATAGGAAGGGAGTACTTTTTCAGAGGAGAAGGTGCAAGAGAACTAGATGACATGCAATGACGCTGGAAAAAAATTACTCACTGTAGTAATGTTGTTTCTTAGGGGATCCCTCACTACGTTTACACTTTATGCAGTCATCTCAGCTGAGAGCGACGCCCCAGAGATTTTAACCATGCACATTTTTAGAATTTGGAACATATATTTAAACTCTGCACCTGTGCTCCACTCTGGCGGTTGCTTAGATCTGTTTCCAAGCCAGAGTGGAGCAGCAGCTAGTGAAACTAGCAAAAAGGCTACCAAAAATTTTGAAAATGTTTATAAAATGTAAAAAAAAAAAAAAACACCAAACAAACTGAAAGCAGACTTTATCATACAAATTATAACTACAAACTTATAATTGTAGGGACTGTAATAGTAATGCTCAAGCAACCTCAATTAAAAAATAATGGATTCTCGTGTGAACCTTCTGGAAGAGGAGGCAGGGTAGTGAGTGTAAACACAGTGATGGATCCTTTAAGGAGAAACATTACTACAGTGAGTACTTTTTTCTTCTTACCCCACAAATCCCTCACTTAAATATTTACACTTTATGCAGACTCAGTAGCAGTACTTTGGCAGTCTGGGTCCAGAACTTTATTAGGAAAAAAGTTCTGCAAGACAGTAGTTCCAATGCTGGCATCCCTTCTGGACTGTATGTCCAAATAGCAGTGCTCTGTGAAGGTATGTACTATTGTCCAGGTGGCTGCTATGTAAATGTCTAACAATGGGATGCCCCATGAGGATGCCACAGAGGCAGAGGCACTCCTTCTGGAATGTGGCCTTAAGTCTCTTGATGGCATTTTCCAGCTTTTTTATAGCAGAAGCAAATGCAAGAGACTATCCAGCGAGAGTCAGATCTCTATAGCTGGTTTACCTTTGCCAGCCTAAACAGGGATAACAAAAAGCTGAGTGCTATGGGACCCGATATCTTCTGTCCAGTTCAAGTAGATAGGTCTTATTTTAGGTCCAGGCTATGCAACTTTTCCTCACCTGGACTACAATGCTCTGGATAGAGTACAGGGAGGGTCACTGACTGATTCAGGTGGAATTCAGATACCACCGTATGAAGGAATTTTTTGTTGGTTCTAGGAACTACTTTATCCCTGTGAGGAATTATGTAATTTGCTCTGCGCAGACAGCTTGTAACTAACTCACCCTCCTTGCAAAGGTCACTGCAACCAGGAATACGGTTTTCCAGGTGACACACTTCAAGTCAGCAGTTTCCAAAGACTTAAAAGAAGCTTCCATAAACTGGGAAAGGAATATGTTGAGGTCCCAGGGTGGGAGAGGTTCCAGCCTGGTGGGTACAAATGGTTTAGGCCTTTAAAGATCAATGGCAACCGTTTTACATATTGTTAATGGAAGCTTGACTTTAAGTCCCTGTGTCATGTTTAGTGTTTCCCGAAAATGTCATGTTATTTGGTTTTGTGGTTTTCTTTTAAATCAGCATTTGTTAACTTACCAAGCAGTAACTGAAAACAGTCAGGCTGTTTCTGTCCCTCTGAGTGAGCCTTGGAGAGTGATGACATCATACTGGAGCAGCTGGCTGCTTCAGCAGTTAAGTTCATTCTTGACTGAAGAGCTCTTTCACTTCCCAATCAGAGCAGTCTGTAGAGTTAATGGTTTGCTCTCCAGGG
Source organism: Neoceratodus forsteri (assembly GCA_016271365.2). Lineage (NCBI taxonomy): Eukaryota > Metazoa > Chordata > Ceratodontiformes > Ceratodontidae > Neoceratodus > Neoceratodus forsteri. The sequence continues at coordinate 1,392,186,065 of CM028129.1, read as the reverse complement.
TTTTTACTAACTCAGTCTCTGGTTTGTGCACAGATTGGTTTGCTTAAAAGCTATCATTCGGTTCTTATAAAAACATTGCTCATTTGAGTTTCAGTGCTGAACTGAAGTGGGATGAATGTGTCTATGACAAATTAGTGAAGTGTCAGCGCTCAGCAGGTAGCACAAGTTGCCTCTGAGGCCAGAAGATCAGGAGGTTGTGTGTTCTAGCCCCACACTGGGAACTTCGGAAAAATCCTAATACTGACACTGTAGTGCATCATGAGGGAGGTGCTGCACTTCTGAAGTGCCATCTTTCAGATGAGATTAAAAACCGAGATCTGTCTGCCTGTTCAGGTGGACGTAAAAGAGCCCATGGTACTTCTTGAAAAGAGCAGGGGAATTTCACTGGAGTCCTGGCCAAATTTCCCCCCATTCACTATAATACCACCAACAGCTTACTGGTTTTGTATATCAGTTTGCCTCTGTATCTTCCCACTCTCCCCCGGGACGAGGCTGAAAATAGGCAGAATTGCCTAGTCCTCCTTTCCCAGTCAACAAAAACTAAATAAAAATAAAATCAGCTTATCTGTATCACAGCTCCTTGCAAGATCTAGACTAGTTTAATCTGTGCAGGGGTAACTCCTCCAGCTTCCACAATTCTACAAATCATGGCCTCCACTTACGTCACAGTGGGAGAACTTCTGGACTTCTTTTTGCATGGTAGCTCACAGTTGCAAAATGAGATCCTCCCTTCACTCAGTTGCTCCAAATGTACTCTTCAATATGGCAAAATAGTCAGCTGTAGTGGCCTTTTCCTTCTGTTACTTTTGAAAGTGGTTTTGTATTCCTCCACTTTTTTTTTCCATGTAGGCCTCTGTTTTGTCACCAAATAATGAATCTCCCTCAAAGGAGAAATCCATGGCCTTGTTTTGAGTATCCTGGGAATGGATGGTAGTCCCCAGCCAGAAAAGGAGAAAAGCAAATATCGGCACCACTCAGGCTGCAATAAAAAATGGCTTTATTAAGCAAGTTTAAAACATACCACCATGAAACAGCAACACATCGGGTCATCACAAAAACCTGTGTTTCTGTGTTGACCCAGTGTGTTGTTATTTCATGGAGGTATGTTTTAAACTTGTTTAATAAAGTGATTTTTTATTGCAGCTTGCTGGTGCCGATATTTACTTTTCTCCATTGTTGATTTACATATCTGGCACACTCTTTGCAAGGGACCGGTTTTGCAATCCAGCTCGGCCAATAAAACCTTCTTAACGGCACTGCATTGGCCAAACCTCTGGCAATAATGTCCTTGTCCACCGCAGCATGCACATGATACTTTGTGGCATCCAGGGCTGATCCTGCTGTAGAAATCACAGATCCTGAGCTAAACCATCACCTGCTCTTTTTGTCAGTGCCAGAATTGTGTTCCAAAGTGCTTTCTGGTACTGTGCTACAAGTGCTGAATAAGCTGCCTGCCTGATAAGCAAGGAAGCTGCTGTTTATACCTTTTTCGCCATGGTATGAAAAAAATAGGGTCTGTGCAGATAAACTGATTTTTGCTCACTGTCACAAGCAGCAGCCTAGACTACTCTAAGATGATCAGGATGGACATACAGATTTGTCCACCTGATATCTTTTCTAAATTTTTTTTTGTTCATGGCTACAGCTGAAGTGGGTGCTGCCATGACTTTTGCTATGGCCTTTTTAAGTGGTTTATGTATGGGAATTAACATCCTTCTTGGTGGAGGTACTCCCAACATGTCCATAAAACCAACAACCTCTTCATTCTCCCGTTTCTAGTGGGGGATGTTAAGGGTATCAACTATTTGTCTAATAAATGAGGAAAAAGATGAGTAGCCCTCAATTTGCTTCGAAGGAGGCTCGAAATCTTGCTCATGTACCCTCTAACTCCATGAGGTCACCTTCCTCTATATGCACATACATTATAATATTCTTCTTCTTCTTCCTCCTCCTCCTCCGCAGGCAGATAGGTTGGAGCCTGACTGGGGAAATGGCAAGTATCTTACTGAAACTGGCCATGACATTTTTGATATGTCCTCTAATGAGGGCATTTTTTTTCTGTGCCATCTGCCTGCTCCTTTCTCCGTGCATGAGGAATAGCAAGACATAATTTTCTTTCATTTTCTTTTTGGCAGACACTGTTTTCAGTGCCTGCTCCAAGGCTCTTTTGTTTTTATTTTTACCATCACTGGATTCAGGGTTCCCCCTCCTAGACATTCCGATCTCTGAACCATCTTTACCAAGCCTTTCTGACAGCTGTGCAGCTTTATCTTTTTCTTTCTTTTTGTCACCTTTTACATCATTTGCTGCCAGACATGAGGAGACAGACCCTTCAGATGCATTCTTTCCACCATCATTGGGATTACCCTCAGAGCCTTTTTTATAATTATTAGGTGACACAGAGGCAGACTGAGAAGACAAGCTTCTTTAAAAAAATGTTACCCTTTTAAATGAGGCTTCTGTAGTCGTGTGGTGGACCTAAACACTGTAAACATAGCTTGCGACATTCTGCCCTTGTCAGGAACTGAAAACAATTTGTACAATATTTTGATGGTCTACAAGGTCAGGCGTGGTACCGCAGGACTGGAGAACAGCACATGTAGTGCCCCACCACTAAAGCGGTCCCAAGGATGACCCAGGGAATTACAGACCAGTCAGTCTGACCTCCACTGTAGGCAAGCTCATGGAGAACATACTAAAGGAAAGGTTGGTGGAATATCTAGAGAAGCATGGTCTTCAGGATGCCAAGCAGCATGGGTTCATGGGGGGGGAGAGATGACGTCAAACAAATCTGATTTGACTTCGTTGACTGTGTCACTAAGACAGTAGACAGGAGCCAAGCAGCAGACATCCTCTATCCTATTTCAGCAAGGCCTTTGACTCAGTGCCCACAAAAGGTTGATCAGGAAGTTGGTGGATCTCGGGGTTGGGGAAAAGATGGCCAGATGGGTGAGAACCCAGAGGGTGGTTGTAGGGGGAGAGTTATCTGGCACCAGAGAAGTAACCAGTGGAGTCCCGCAGGGCTCAGTGCTGGGGCAGGTGTTGTTCAATGTCTTCATCAATGACATTGGAGATGGCATTAAGGGCAAAATGCACCTATTCATGGATGACACCAAGCTCTGTGGGAGAGTGGACACAGCTGAAGGGATATAGGTCCTACAGAAAGATCTGGAAAAGCTGGGGAAGTGGTCCAGGATCTGGCAGCTTGGTTTCAATGACAAGAAATGCAAAGTTATGCATATTAAAGCCAAAAAAATCCCAGAACAGAGTACTACCTGGGTGGAGTCAGAGAATCTGCATTAGAGGAGGAGAAGGACCTGGAAGTGATGATCACTAGTGACCTGAAGCACTCCACGCAGTGCAAGAAAACAGCAGCAAGGGCAAACAAGATGCTGGGATGCATATCTAGGGGGATAAGTCGTAGGAGAGAGGATAGTTATACTGCCCTTGTACAGGTCGCTGGTAAGGCTGCATCTAGAGTATGTAGTTCAGTATTGGTGCCTACACCTCAAAAAAGGGCATTAACCTGCTGGAGAAGGTCCAGAGGAGGATTATAAAGATGAGAGCAGGTCAGCAGGGTAAGGCATATGAGGAGAAATGAAACAAATTACTCACCTTAGTAATTGTGTTTCTTCTAATGGAGTCTTACTGTATTCTGACATATGCAGTTAGCCCCAGCACTTGAACTGCTCCTGAGAGGAAATATTTAAATTCTATGCAGAGCACAGAACGTTGAGCTTGAGCTTGGTTCAAACCTATGTCTGCTGCACTTTGAAGTGTAACCGTCAGATTCTTACGAGCTAATACCAACTACCCCCACTATGTGGAAACTGCAAAAAGTTTTACTAGCCAAATGGCAACCAAATATTTTGGATCCCCAAAAGACTCAAGTTGAAAAATCCAAAACAAAAACTAGGTAGTGAACAACTTATGACTATCAAAACAATAAAACATAACCCACTCCCCCTCTCTAAAAAGAGGGAGTGCCCAGTGCACCTCTGAGGTGCAACACTACGCCTGCCAGCCCACTTCCCAAAAAACAGGTTCTGAGAGGGGAGGCAGGCAGGCAGGGAGGGAGGTCCGGATGCAGCAAGACTCCATTAGAAGAAACACAATTACTAAGGCGAGTAATTTTTTTTTTTCTTCAAACAACATGAAGTCTTGCCGTATTCTGACATATACAGACTATCAAGCAGTACCTCCATGGAGGAGGAAATCAAACCTATTTTGGGAATGGGCTCTGCAGTACTGCTGTACCAAACCTAGCATTACTCCTAGCCTGGATATCCACAGAGTAATGTATGGTGAATGTATGGACTGTTTTCCAGGTGGCTGCTTTGTATATCTCTAGAAAGGGAATATCCCTGGCAGCAGCCAGGGAAGCAGTTGTACCTCTAGTTGAATGAGCTCTCAGGCCTGAGGGTGGTATTTTGCCTAGCTTTTCATAGCAGAATTGTATACAAGAGACAATCCACATGGCAATAGTTCTCTTAGTGGCAGGTTTGCACTTCCCCATAAGTGAGGAACAACTGGAGGGAATCAAACCCGAGTGCCTTAGTACGCTCAACGTAGTAGCTAAGGGCCCTTTTAACATCTAAACTGTGTAATCTTCTCTCTCCTGAAGAAGAATGATCAGTGAAGAAAACAGGGAGAGACATGGATTGGTTCAAAGGAAAATCTGAAACCACCTTATCTCTATGGAATGAGATAAAATCAGTCTCCACTGACAGAGCTTGCAATTCACCGATACGTCTGGCAGTGGTAATAGCTACCAGGAACGCAGTTTTCCAAGTCAAGTACTTAAGCTCTGCTGAGGACAAAGGCTGAAACGGGGGTTGCATAAGCTGAGCAATGCAAATATTAAGGTCCCAAACAGGAGTAGGATCCCTAAAGGGGGGACTGGTATGAAGCAATCCCTTGAAAAATTTACAGAAAACAGGATGAGATGCCAGTGAAGAGGGCTTTCCCACTGACAAAAAACAGAAACAGCTGACAAGTGCACCTTGAGGGTAGCTGGTCTGAGGCCTAGGCCATTAAGATATACCATGTAGTCCAGAACTGTAGACAAGTCGGCAGTATCTGGGGGTATATGCTTCTTGGAACACCAAATGCTGAATCTTTTCCATTTGGAATTATAAGTTTTTCTGGTGGAGGGTTTTTGAGAGGCTTTGAGAATGTCCAGAAACCCTTGAGAGAGATGCAAACCTGCATACTTTAACTCTTCAAGAGCCATGCCTTGAAACTGAGACCGCAGGTTGGGATACCAGATTCTCCCCTGAGAGGAGGTTAACAGGTTGTGATTCCTGGGAAGAGATAGGGGAAGATGGACTGCTAGGGACAGCAATGGGGGTACCAAGGCTGCCTGGCCCAATCTGGAGCAATCAGGATCACTTTGCAAGACTGTGATCTTATCTTAAACAGTAGATGAAAAAGAGGGACGGCATACATAAATTTTACTTCCCAGTCCAGAATCAGAGCATCCAGAGGAACTGAGCCCAAGACTGGGGGTCTGCAACGGAAGAGAGGAAGTTGGTGATTGTCTGGGGCTGCAAAGAGATCCATCTCTGAAGTGCCCCACCTTGAAAAAATCACTTTTAATACTAGGGGATCCAGGGACCAATTGTGATGGCCCTGGGAGATCCTGCTCAATGCATCTGCTAGCACATTGTCCTTTCCTGGGAGGTGGACTGCTACAAGACAGGTCTGTAGAGAATAAGCCAGAGACCATAATTTCATGGCTTCCATGCACAAGGCCGTAGACCGAGTGCCTCCCTGTTTGTTGATATACCACATGGTGGTGGTGTTGTCTGTCCTGACCTGAACCACTTTGTTCTGCACTGATTGTGAGAAGGCTTGCAGGGCCAGGTAAACTGCCCTGAGCTCCAGGAGACTGATGTGGAGAAGAGACTCCTGAGTGGACCACACTTCCTGGGCTGTGAGAGTCCCCAGGTGAGCTCCCTACCCCAGGAGAGAAGCATCTGTGGTTAGAACCACAGAATGAGACTCAGTGATGAATGGGACCCCTTGCCTGAGATTGTCCTGATCCTGCCACCATTGAAGAGCCTGGATTAGGGTCCGACTCACTGGAATAAGTTTGGTTACAGGATCTTTTTTCTGAAACCAAAAGGCCCTCAGGTGAAACTGAATGTCCCTCATCTGAAATCTGGCTCCTTGGACCACTGCAGTGGAAGCTGCCATGTTACCCAGAAGCTGAAGGAAGTGCCTTGCTGGTTGAGAAACCAGAAGGTGGAAGGAAGAAGCCAGCTCTATGATGGCCCTTACCCTTACCAAGGGGAGAAATTCCCTTGCTTTGACAGTGTCCAGTTCTACCCCCTATGAAGGTCAAAAGTTGTACTGACTCAAGAACTGACTTGGGAAGACTGAGAAGGAAACCTAGAGAAGTGAGCACTTGCTGAGTCACTTGCAAATCTGACTTGACTGGTCTGGAGACTGACCCACTATTAGCTAGTCATCCAGGTATGGGAATATGGAGATATTTTTTCTCCTTAAGAATGCCACTACTACTGCCAGGCATTTTGTGAACACCCTTGGAGCTGATGTTAGGCCGAAGGGCATTGCTTTGAACTGGTAATGGCCTGAAGGCAGTTCGAATCTGAGGCACTTTCTGTGGGAGCACCTGATGGGAATGTGAAAGTAAACATCCTTTAGGTCCAGGGAGGCTAGCCAGTCCCCTGTCCTTAGAGAGGGAAGGATTATTCCCAGAGTCACCATTTTGAACTTTGGCTTTAATAAATGTTTGTTCAGGTATCTTAAGACTAGGATGGGCCACCACTCTCTTTTTTTTCTTTCGAGGTAAGGAAGTACATGGAGTACAGACATTTGCCCCTGTGAATGGCAGGAACTCTCTCTATGGCCCTTAAGGTCAGCAGAGATGAAACCTCTGCCTCTAGGGCAATGGTTTCGGAGATGTTTGCAGGTGGAAAAGACCTGGCCCTCAACTTCCGGAATTTTTTGAAGCCGAGGGCTAATCCCTGGCTTATTATCTCCAGGACCCATTTGTCAAAGGTAACAGACTTCCAGTTCTGGAGTAGTAAGTCAGCCTGCCTCCTACAGGAATTGGGGAGTCGACCCAGGCTGACACATCAGGGTGTCTGCTTGGCAGGAGCCTTAGGCTGAGAGGAGGATGCACCTCTGCTCATCCCCCTTCTGCCTCTCCCTCTGGGAAAAAGGAGAGGAGGCCTGTGCTTGGTAGAAAGGCCTATGAAAAGGCCTGCCCCTGTTCCTAGCTTGCTGCCTCTGAGGAGTTGCCTGCCTTTCCTTGGCCTGTGCACTCCTGTAGGTGGTCCTGTATTCATCCATCTTTTTCATATAATTCTCTGTCTGCTCCCCAAACAGAGAATTATTAACCACATGGAAATCCATAGCCTTAGCCTGGGTATCCTGAGATAGGCTAGTACATCTGAGCCAAGCTAGTCTCTGAACAGCCACAGATGTAGCCATGACTCTAGATGACACATCATTGGAGTCTACAGCAGCATGAAACTGGATCTTTGATGCCTCAATCCCATCAGCAGCCACCTCCTCCAGCTCCTTGGCCAGCTGGGGGAAGGCCTGCTTAGCCAGCTTCAGTACAGTGTCCCACCTGGACTTCTGGTACCTGGCTGTATAGGCCATATAATTAGCCTGCCTGAGTCCCAAAGAAGATGCCATGACTGTTTCTTTGCCATGGCATCCAACTTCCTGGAGTCTTTATCTGTGGGGTGTGAAGCCATGAGAATGTTAGCCTTATCACAGACTGCAGCCTGCATGACCCCAACATTTATTTATTTATTTAAGCGTTTCACCAGGAAGGCATACTGAGCAGAGATACCGCTCGATTCCAGATGCGTCCTGGTGGAAGGAGGAAGAGAAGCAGAATACAGAAAATAAATAATAATATTCCAGTGTGCAGAATTGTGCATGGGGCATACAAGATTACAGGATTGTCTCGGACGTAGAACATATGACAGTAGATGAACAGTACATTAACAGGGCTCCCGGGAATGAGAGCCCCAGGTAAGCTTAACAAGTAACTAGAAGTAACAACGGTTATACAATAGACAATGTGGTATTGCTGAGGCACCTATGATAACTGAACCCTAAATGCTGCTCAGGGTGACTATATAACTGTGGTGGGGCCAGCAGCAGCAGGAGGGTTTGGTGACTGCCTAGCCCATGTTCATGGCTGCATTGCTGATACAAGTATTCCGTACTTCAGCCTGACAGCATATACCTCTTGTCCATCCTTCTGACCACAGGAGGCAAAGAATTTGGAGTTTTTAATAACTTTTGTGTCTGTTTCCCAAAAGGCTTATGAAGGGGAATAGACAACCTCTTGGACTCTGGGATGTCCATCATCTCCACGAAGTCAGGCTCTTCTTGCTCCTCAACAGCTTCTTCCAAAGGGAGTTGGAGGGTTTCTGCCACTTTCGTGTAAAACATAAAGTGGGAAGGGGACTCAGAAAGCCTAGGAGGGGAAACACCAGAAGGCCTGTCTGGGGCGATGTCCGGTTCAATGGGCTCATCCAGACCTCCTACTACTACTACTACTACATCATCAATCATCGTCATCCATCATCATGATCATCACCCTCCAAATCCGGTTCATAAAAATCTTCAGGGGCATAATCTTGAACCGGAGGAGCCGACCGACCCGAACGCCTGCCAGAAGGCGCCGGATCAATCAGAACCGGATGAAGCAATTCAACAATGCTAATCACTCAGGCAATTTCCTCGGCGGTCGGATGATGCGGTTCTGAATCCGAACCGGCCGATTTTTCTTTTCTTTCTCTTTTTGATGGAACTGATCCCTCGGAATCAGCTCTCCTTTTGCTCGAAGGAGCATCGCCCCGGTCAGAGGGCACTCCTTCTGGTTCGGTCGGAACCGAACTGGGCTAGCCATCCGGGTCAGCAGACTTCTCGGCCTCCTTTACCCTAAGCCTGCCCAATCTTTCATCCAGGGTGGATTTAGGGAAATTCTTACAAATCTGGCAGTCTGAATCGAGGTGGTCAAACCCCAGACAATAAACACAAGTGGTGTGGGGATCAGCCTTAGCAAAGACCTCCCCACACACACTGCAGTGTTGAAACCCAGTGGGCCTGGTTTTTCTTTTGGGTTTCTCAGATGTAACCATGCTAATAGAAAACTTACCCTTTACTCGGCTTAAGCCAGGCAAGACCCCCTTATCAGTTTCTAACCTTTTTACAGGTATTTGAAAAAAAACCTGAAAAACACATTTTTTTTTTTTAAAACCGGTAAGAACCGGTACTACACACTAAACCTAAAGAAAAAACAAGAATACAATACTCTACACGGTAACCGGTTCAGCCAAACTGGTTAAACATTTTTAAAATTACAATTTCCACAAGTTTTCAACGCTAGTCCAGTACCTAAGCCCTCACTCACTGTACCACAGACAGGGATCTGAACCGAAAAAACAAACAATGAAAGAATTGGTAAAACTGACGACTTTAAACAGACAGAGAACCCTGAGCAGAGGAGAAATCTCCAGAGCGACTGTTCAGTTAGGCGGACTAAAGAATCTGATGGTTACACTTCAAAGTGCAGCAGACAGAGGTTTGAAATGAGCTCGAGCTCAAGGTTCTATGCCCTGCATAGAATTTAACTCTTTCCTCTCCGGAGCAGTTCAATTGCTGGGGCTAACTGCATATGTCAGAATACAGCAAGACCTCATGTTGTTTGAATGAGGGCACTGAACATGTACTCCCTGGAAGACAGGAGAGAGGGGACATGATTGCGACCTTCAAGTACTTGAAAGGAATAAATAAGGTTGATAAGGAGAGTCTCTTTAAGCTGAGTGGCAACCATAACACAAGGGGGCACAGTCTTAAGCTGGAGGGTGGGAGGTTTAGGAGAGAGGTCAGGAAGCACCTCTTCACAGAGAGGGTGGTGGACACTTGGAATGCACTGCTGGAAGAGGTAATCCCGTTGAAGACAGTGGGCAGCTTTAAGAGAGGCTGGGACAGGCACATGGGGAGGTAAAGATCATGGGTAGAAAGGATGGGAGGAGTGGGGAGGAGGGAGGGAGGGCAGGGACATTAACTCAAGCTGTGGACCCCATGATATGAGCAGATTTGATAGACCAAATGGCCTTCTTCTGCTGGCTTCTTCAGATGTTCATAAGGTATGAGATACCAATTTGAAAGAATATTAAAATAATAAAACAATGCCCAAAACGACACAGTACAAGAGCCCAATCATTAAAAAATGGCCCTTGTACTAATAACTGTGTCAAAGATCAGCAGGAACCATTTAATTAAAGTGAAAGGGCACAGACAGAAATGGAAAGTGAAACACTCTTTAAACTGGATAGCTAAAAATGGCAATTCGCTATTAACAGCAAAAACAATGTGGTTTACCAGCCAAATAGTCAAAAATAGCAACTACAGCCAAGTAGGATATTCTACCGTTCTTGGGAATCAAATGGGAACTGGAAAAAACGTAACTTACAGAAAAACCAAGCTAAACGCAGAGTAATCCAGAAAAAATTTCTAAAATTCACTTGTTTGATATAATTACAAAATAAAAACCCAACTGGAGAACCAGCCATTACCAGAGTTCACTACGGGGCGAATACTCTCTTCAGGTGATGAAACAGATCTGTGTGATGGACAGAGTTGAGTGTGGGTGCAGAGTTTCAACCGACATACCAAATTCTAAAAAGATGTATGGGGTCCAATCTTGGGGGCACTACTCTCGACCAAGATGACTGCATAAAGTGTGAACATTTAAGTGAGGGTTTCCTGGGGTCAGAAGGGGGGGGGGGATTTAGGAGGGATGTCAGGAAGTACTTCTTCAGTAAAAGAGTGGTAGATGCCTGGAACAATCTTCCAGCGGAGGTAGTGGGGCAAAAACAGTGGTGGGCTTTATGCATGCATGTGACAAGCACAAGGGAATCTTAAAGAGCTAGTGTATCAAAATGGCCCTAGCAAAACCCTCTTTCACTCACCAGCTTCAATTTCATTATGCTTATGTGGCTATACATTCATTGTGTCAACATATAAACCCCAGCTGGTACGTTGGTGCAGCAGTAGCATTATTGCTTCCAACACTGGTGACCTGAGTTTGGGAACGAACCCAGGAAGCTGGAGGGTTGGCCGGGGAGGAGGATAGAGCACTCAAGGGGTGCTCTCCTCCTCCTGGGAGGGAGGGATGCTGTTTCCACCACGCCGCCATCACCTGGGTGCAGACAGGTGGAGGTGCAGTGGAGAGCGTCATGTGGGAGGGGAGGGCATCAGCTGGGGTCTGGAGTGGCATGGCGTCTCAGCATGCACATGTCTCCATGGACCTCTTTGGTCACCGACGTCCTTGGGGATACCGGGAGAAAATGGAAAATGACCCCGCAGTTCCTCCTGGTGATGGGCTCCTTTGGGGGTGCGGTATGGTCCTCAGTTGTTGGAGACTCGACACATATGGAGTAAGCAGGGAGGCAGCTGGACCTCCTGCTTCCCCACCCGGGGGGGGGGGTGATTTGTGGCAGGATGGGGGCCGAAGATGGAGTCCGAGGCTTAGGCTGGCTCCTACCATGGGAGTACCTGAGAAGAGAAAGGGGGCGTGAGCATAAAAAAAAAAAAAATTATATATATATATACATATATATATATACACACACCCCACAGTCTAGTTTTTCACTTTGAGAAACTGGAACTGTTTGTTTGACTGACGCTGTTCATCGCTATTAACACCGGAACGGACATCATGGGGGAAATCAGTATCCATATGCTGTACCTACTCCTACTGACATCCCGATTTACCTCTCCCTAGTTAAATTAACACTGCTTTTTAATATGTGTAATTTTGGCTCTCAAAGTATCATGCTGAGGGAAGTGTTTTTAAGTCTCTGGATGTTGTGTGACCTAAACCTAATTGTTGCACGCTAACAGACACTCGTGTGAATTGTGTTTCAGGGCTTTAAATAAGCTGTGAAAATTGATTAGCACTTTGTGCTGATCAGTTGCGAAGATGCATAGCACTTGCCTCAGTTTGATTAGCAAAATTAAAAATACTAAAAATGACTGTATATACATACAATTAAAAAAGTATCCTGAATAAAAATTTGCATTAAAATAAGCTCTGTCTTTGCGTGATTTGTTTCAGTACACACTACAGACACAGGCCTTATTGGCAGCATAGCCTAGGTTAAAGTCATGTAATGAGCTGTGAATGAGCTTGGTACAACATTCAGCAGACCTGGGTTTGATTACCACAACTTCCACTACATACTCTGTGACTCTGAGCAAAACTTCCTTAAAAACAGGCGTTTGTATTGGGCCATACCTGGCTGCCAAAGAAAGAATCCCCACACTCCCCACTCCAGCAGACCTACCTGGGTTTGATTCCCACAACCTCCACTGTATACTGTGTGACTCTGAGCAAAGCTTCCCTTAAAAACAGGCACTTGTATTGGGCCATCCATACCTGGTGGTTGCCAAAGAAAGAGTCCCCACTCCAGCAGACAAGGGTTTGAGTCTCCCACAACCTCCACTGCATACTGTGTAACTCTGAGCAGCAACAAGCAGCTTCACGCCAAAACGCAGAACCGACAGGCGCAGAGGAAGTGCAGCAGGGAGTGCGCAGTCTGTGCAGAAGAACCACTGGAGAGCCGGGGGGGGGACTGATGTTTAAATCCCCGAGTGCCATGCCGCCCGTAGTATATTAACAGTCTCACGGCCGCAGCCCCAGGTACCAGCAATCACTCCCAGTAGTGCTTTGCAGTATTGTTATACTGCAAAGCACTACTGGGAGCGATTGACGGCACCTGGGGCCACGGCGGTGAGACTTTTAATATACGTGCGGCTAAGGAGGCTATACGGGCAGCTAAGGAGGCTCACAGTCAATGGATCGCACTTTTTTGCGGTCCGAAAAAGAAATGGGTCACATGGAAAGTCGGTTTGCATCGCAAAATACGATGCGATACCAGCTATTTAAAACCCTGGTGTTTGTTTTACAACTGTCTGTTTTTACAGGAATGGGACAGAGGCGCAATTACAGGGGGTTACAAGAGGCATATGTCCCCCCAAACACCAGAGCTGTCTAAAAAGAGTCCTTTTTGTCCCCTCAACACTCAAGGACTCTGAAGTCCCAAGCACAATACCCACTCTCTGTTCACACAGTCATACTGCCCATTAGCTAAAGACAATCAAACAGCAAGCAGCAAGAGCGAGCACTCAGCTGTCAGCACAGACAGAGAGAGAGAAAGTGTGTGTGTGTGTGTGTGTGTGAGCAACACAGCAGGGGTCGGGAGGGAGACTGAAGAGAGCACAGGGGAAGGGGTAAATCAATTATGGAGTTGCTGCTAAAATAGCAACTTCCTCTCCCTCACTAAAGGAGCCACTTAAGAGCTTCCTCCACTGCAAACTCAGTAAGTAAAGGTTTTACACATATTAAAGGGAAACACTGGAAAAGTCACAGCTTTACCCAGGCGCTACAAAAATGCCTGACTAGTGCTTTCAGACAGTAACATTTTTTTGAATTACCTCTAATTGCTTTTTTAGTGATTTAAACAGTAGCCTTCAACTTTCACTCTCTATTGCTGGTAGCCACCATCTCATGAGCAGCAGAGAGCTTCCTGAGCTCACTTTATGCTAATATGTCCTGCCAACCAATAGCAGAGGTCAAACAGACATATTAGCATACAGTGAGCTCAGGAATCTCACTGCTGCTCATGAGATGGTGGCTGCCAGCGACAGAAAGTGGAAGTTGTGGGTAGCTGTTTTAAATCATTAAAAAAGTTGTTACTGTCTGAAAGCACTAATTGATAGCTTATGTAGTGTCTGAGGAAAGCTGTGTCTTTTCCAGTGTTTTCCTTTAACCACATCTAGGGTCTGTCTGCACGTCACGCCAGCACGGTACAGAAGGAAATGGCACCCAGGGATCTATGATTCCACTGCCATTTTCTGCCAAGAACCTGCTCAAAGAACGTTTACTTCTGAGACCACAGAAGGATTATTAGTTGGTGATACTGCTTACTGTATGACTCCCATAACTGACCACACTGACTGTGAACTGTTCTGGGAGTCGCACTGTAAGAAGTACCGCCTACTAATCATTTTGTGGTCTCAAAAATAGTTTGAGCAGGTTCTTGCTGGATTCCAGAGTATACTTGGATAGCTGCTTCTGGCTTACCTTTTGTGGTGTAATTGTTGCGGGTTGGGCTGTCAGACACAAAGTGAAATTGGGGGGGTGGGTTATCTCCACTCCATACAATTCAAAGAGTGAGCACACACTGCACAGGCACAGCCAGGCAAACTGTATATTTAAAAAAAAAGTCTGTATAGCACAGTAAGCCCTTACAATACTTCTATAATAGAATTATTAAAACGAGAAACACAAAGCTGGGGACACACCAGCAGGATGCCATGGTGCGGGTTAAAGCTGTACACAAATTGAAAAGGAAAAATAGCTGCACCCGAAGCAACAAGACAAAGGACACATTGCTGTTTTGCAATATTTTTAAAACAGCAACTTGTCCTTGATCTCCTTACTTCGGGTACAATAAAACTAACGCCATCTCTGGTCCTTTCTCATAAAACATATCAAATTGAGCAGTTCGGCTTTCCTCCCACAACATCACTTCCCTTCACTGTGGGAGGTGCACACGCTGTCTATATGTGAGCTGTATCAAGTTAGAGGGGTCTCTCGTGGATGTACTTCTGAGTTGCTTTCTTGTTTTTGTGGATGTATTTCTAAATCCAGCAGGAAAAATAAAAATGATCACTGTTCACACTTAAGGAAAAAAACAAACCAGCTCTGTACTCCACTTTGCAGGAGTTAAAACCAGCTCACTAACTAGTTTTTTTTTTAATACAGAAGCGTGTGTGTGTGTGGGGGTAGCCAGCCAGAGATCAGGTAGAGTCTAGGGTGACAGTAGGACAGGGAAAAACGGGCAGACTAGGTGGGACCCGCAGCCCTAATGTGACAACAAATTCTATGTTTCTCTGCCACCCCATGTGTGTGCTGTCTACTTGGCAGAGGCCTTTAAGTGAGCATAGACATGTTATCCCTGTGAGAAGGCCTATAGAAATTTTTAGTTAATTTTATGTTATTGTCTTTCACTGTATGCGTTTCCTTATAAGGTAACCCACACCTGAAGAATGGGGCGCCACATAAATACAATTGCCTTGCCTAATTTACCAGCTAAGGTCACAAGTCCAGGATATATATATATATATATACACACACACATATATATACATATATATACACACACATTTTACATTCCTAGAATTTTTAATCCATGGGCAAGAAAAGCTTTTGCCACTGCTGCTCCAGTCAGAACTCATCCAGACACCGGTAAGTCAACAAGAAATCTCCAGGCCTTGAATGGCTCATGTTCTTCCACCTCTGGAAACTGTGTTACTTCCCCAGCTTAACCCACTGTATCCATCCCCGGCCTAAGGTGACAGGAGCACAAATGTATATTTATGTGTATATTAGTTATTCTGTAGAAGACAGAGCCAGCATTAAGGGTATTAGAAGCTAAAGCAATGGCTCAGGTGCTTTATGGAATGGAGATCTGGGGATACGCAGTATGGGATAAAATACAAAGACCATTTAAAGCGGGACAGGAACCGATTACTTATGTGCAGCTGTTTGAAATGTCTCCATTTTCATAAATTATATTCATACCTCTAAAAGATCCCTATTTAACTGTGCCTGAATAAAAGTTGAAGCTGTCAGATGGGTTTTGTATTGTTTTCTTTGTATGGACAACATTCTGTGCAGTTGCTTTTATTGAACCAAAAATTTGGAGTTTTGACTATATCACTTCATGGTTTCAGAAATGTGAGCATGAACTTATCAGTACAGTGCCAACGGTTCTGAAACCATGAAGTGACATAGTCAAAACTCCAAATTCTTACTGTGTACTGGATGCGTACCCAGGGACTGGAGGATGGCACATGTGGTACCCCTCCATAAGAGTGAGCCCAGGGACGAGCCCGTTAACTACACACCAATGAGCCTTACAGCCATTGTGGGGAAGTTAATGGAGACTATCCTTAAGGAAAGGCTGGTGAGTGTCCTGGAGGAGAATGGTTTACAGGATGACAGGCAACATGGGTTTGTACCTGGCAGATCAAGTCAGACTAACCTAGTTGACTTCTTTGACTAGGTGATGTGATCAATGGACAGGTGTCATGCGGTGAATGTCCTTTACCTGAACTTCAGCAAAGCTTTTGACGTGGTGCATCATGGAAGGCTGACAAGCAAGTTAAATAGCCTGGGAGCTGGGAATAAACTGATTGGGTGGAATAAGAGCTGACTGCAGGGCAGACAGCAGAGGGTGGTACACAGTCAAGAACTGCCACTGCACTCAGGACCATAAAACAGATGTAGTCAGGTATATTAAATCAAAATGTTGTATTTATTCACAATGAACAGACCTTACAAACAGTCACACAGTTAAACGCTATACCAGCCTCCCCAGCGCTTCCACTCTGAATGAGTCTAGAGGATGGTAGTTGGGGGACAGCTCTCAGTACCCAGGGCTGTAACCAGTAGGGTCCCACAGGGTTTTGTGCTAGGACCGGTACTATTTAGTATCTTCATTGCCAACATATCAAACAGGATAAGGAGCAAGATCAACCTATTTGCAGATGACACTAAGATCTGTGCGGAGGTGGATAGTGAGGAAGGGGTAATGTACTACAAAAGGACTTGGCGAGACTTGAGTACTGGTCAGTCACATGGCAACTGGAGTTCAATGCTAAAACGTGCAAAGTCTTGCACCTGGGGGCAAAGACCCCAGAGAACAACTACTGGTTGGGGGGGGCAGTTAACCTCTTCAGCTGAGAATGATCTTAGGGTGCTGGTAACAGGGTATATGAAACACTCAGCGCAGTGTAGGAAGGCAGTTGCAAAGGCAAATAAAATGCTGGGATGTATCACCAGGGGAATCACCTCTAGGAGGGAGAAGTAATTCTGCTCCTGTACAGGTCCTTAGTTTGACCACACTTGGGATACTGTGTGCAGTTTTGGCACCCCTATTTGAAAAGGACCATCAAACTACTGAAGGGTGTCCAGTGGAGGGCGATGAAGATGATCCTGGGGATGGGGGACATAACACAAGGAAAGACTGCGGGAGCTTAACATGTACACTCTGGAAGATAGAAGGGAGAGAGAGAGGATATGATTGAGACATTCAAGTACCTAAAGGGCATAAATAGAGTTAATTCTGAGGGTTTTGTTTACGCTAAAGGGATGAGGGACACCAGGGGACGCAGTCTGAAATTGGAGGAAGATTCAAGAGGAAGATGAGGAGGAATTATTTCACAGAAAGGGTGGTGACAGGATGGAATGCGCTGCCATAAGTGATATCACTGCGGATGGTAGGCAGCTTCAAGAGGGGGTAGAACAGGGCCAATGGGAGGGTCAAAACTGAGGGGAAAATGGGGGGAGAGAAGTCAGAGGTTGGAGAAAATAAAATCAGAAGGGCAGGCAAGGGGAGAGGGGGCAGCTGCAGTTTAATAAATGGTGTGCTGCACACTCGCACAGACTAGACAGACCAAAAGGCCTGTATCTGCTGACAATTTCATATGTTCGTATGTTTATAGCGCCACCCACATTGGAAGAGTCTAAAGTAGTACGAAAACCCCTGTGGAAGGCTACACCACAGGAAAAGCTTACCACCTGGGATAGAAGACACTAGAGCTCAGTCAATACAAAACCAAACTTCTTATGGGAAACCATGTTCAAACAGTAACTACAGGTCTCAGTCATCAAGGCCTAACCCAAAACATGTCACAGCAGAATGCCTTTTGTAGCATGTCCAGTCATCCTACCCGGCACTTCCTTGCCAGCTTGCTGATAACAGAACCTTATGCAAGATGAGAGCCACTAAGACAGACACTGTTTAGTAACGGCTTCCCCCAAGTCCGCTTAGTAAACAAAACAAACAATTGATTAGACAGTCTTAATTGTTCAAGCTCTATCCATGTAAAAAATTATTTCACAGCAAACACCCAGAGAATGGAGAAGCACCAACTGAACTGGCCAAACCTGGAGAACAGTGTCCTGTTCTGGAGACCTTACCTACATAAGGATATGGACAGGGTGGAGACAGTTCAGAGGAGGGCAACCAAGATGGTACGCGGTTTGCATCACAAGTCCTACAAGGACACACTGAAGGACTTACATATGCACTCCCTGGAGGAGAGGAAGGAGAGGGGGGAATATGACAGACATACAAGTACCTCTCAGGGAGGAACAAAGTGCAGAAAAACACTATTTTTCAGAGGAAAAGATGCTCCAGGACTAGGGGTCATGGGATGAAATTGGAGGGAGGATCAGAGGTAACGTGAAGAAGTATTTCTTCACAGAAATGGTGGTGGGTAAGTGGAATGCCATGCCAGAGAAGGTATTGGAGACTGAAACGATTACATGATTCAAGAATGCATGGGATAGGCATCGGGGGATCCTAGCAGTTGGGGGAAGGGGACAACCCAGTTCAAGAGAAGCTTGAAGAGGCAAAATTACATGCATAATTGGGCAGACTAGGTGGGCCAAAGGCCCTTATCTGCCGTCAGTATCTATGTAAGACACTATCTTCAGGAGAAATGCAGAATATGTACTGAGAAACCTGGTTATGGTGAAACCCCCCCAACAGGAAGGGACAACCACCATATCTTGCAATTTAGAGACCCTGTAGGCTCAAGTAATAGTCACCAGGAAAAGAAAACTCAAGTAAAGGTATCTGAAATCACAAGCAGCTGCCATCTCAAATGGCACCTTGGTAAGCTCATGACACCGGGTACGCATCCAGCTCTGCAATCATCTAAATCATCTTTCTGCTCACCTGACCTGAGAAAAGGCATAAATAAAACAGATCTGTCTAACGGAGAGGCACTATGATTTGCCCCAAAACTTCAGAGCCTGGACAGAGCGAGCAAAAAGGTTGCAGTTTTGCACTGTTGGGGATACAAAAACCATACCTCTCAACTGTCCTGATTTTTTTTTTTTTATTTCCCAAATTCAGACCCCCTGTTCCAAAGTCCCGAGCAGCCTACGAATGTTCCCGAACTTGGAGAATGCCAGTGTTCCCAGCATTGCCTCCATCAGCCCCAACAATCACTTCCTTGTTTTCAAACACCCTTTGGTGTCTGACATCATGCACCCATGGCAGCAGCCAATCAGAGTAGAGCTATACACTGATGCTGTAGGTTTAAAAAAGAAAAAAGCCCATCAGCTGTTTTCCTGCCGCGAGTGCTGTAAATGTGATTAGGGCACCCCTCCTTAGATCCATCTCCAAAATATGAAAGGAGTCAGGGAGACCCCCTTCCGCAGCCAAGCCATCACTCCTTTCTGCTTGATCCTACTTCAGTACTACAGCACCAGTAAGGATTAGCAGCCCGAGTCCAGGGCCGTGCTATAGAGACAAACAGATGATGGGGGGGGGGAGAGAACCCAGTCACTGACCCATAGCAGCACCAGAGAGCAGAATCTACAGTGAAATCCCCTGTCCTGCTCCATGACCCATCATCGACCGGACCTGTTCTGCAGAGCACTCTAGCCAGATCCTTGTGTCTGAGAGAGCCAGCAGCCACACTAAAAAGAGCCTTGTAACTCATTAAGTTCAAGTCTGTTTTTCCAAGCACAGCAAAACCAGAAGACAGCTTGAACTGGAGCCTTGTGGATGGATCATACCCTTTTTCAGCTCTGTTGTATGTCAAGTTATTACTGAGGTGAGTGATGCTGGGCATTGCTGGATGAATGATGGCAGTCTGCAAACTCTGCATCTGATCACATTTTTTTTTTAAATTAAAATATATTTTAAATTTGTTCAGATTCCTTCCTGATCACTGGCTGCTACTGCTTCCCTGCTTATTAAAAAAAAAAAAAAAAAAATTCTTGCTCCAATGGTGTTTGTCTAAGCAGCAGAACTAACAGCAGGCAGGGATATGATGTTTTGATGTCGATGATAAAACGACACAGATTTTAAACCACAAATGTGTTGTGCTCGTACCGTGTCTTATTAAAAATTCCAAGTTTTGACTCTTCTCGCTTATAAAATATCAGAGACAAGATAATTATTATTCAGAACTGGCCTAGAGCATAAGATTCAGAATAAGCTCTTGTCCAGTCAACATTTTTACTTGTGCAGTTCTGTTCTGCCAATTTACCTTTGGTTTACCAATGCATGCCTTTTACAAGAAAGTACTGCTTGTATTATTTGCAGTGGCACAATGTTACCGTTAGGACAGGTTGTGGTGTGCATTTGAATAGATGTAAAATTTGTGGCGCTGCACTATATGTTGAGTAAACAATTGAGTCCCTGATTTTGAGCATTTGTCCCTGATTTTAATGGGCAGCATCCTTTATTTGGGTCCTGGCAGACTGAAAGGTATGACAAAAACATCCACCACTCGACACCCCACCCAAAGAACAGCAGCTCTGATAATCTGTCCAGAATTCGTGCGATTATGCCATTGAGTAGCCAAATGTGTCTGGAAGTATGTTCTAACTCCTACCAGACAGACTGCAGACAGTTGCATATTGTGCTGGAATGCCCAGTGCCATACCAGAAAAGCGTCTCCACACAGAATGTATGAGTGAGTTCCCGTTTAAAAGTAAAATATCACACACCAACTGTCTGAACCAACAGAGTGTGATCTCTGCGGTGCTATGCAAAGACCTGGAGACTGTACCAAAATGTCCTAATTTCCAGAACATTTATGTGAAGGGATTGCTCCACGGTCAACTAGACCCCTTGAGTTTGCAGAGAGGGAAAAAGAACTCCCCAACCATGATGGGATGCAGCTGTCAGAACTTACTGTGAACAAGGAGCTGAAAAGGTAGCCCTCATCAACAGTTCTGAACTGCCCTGCCACCAGTGGAGTGTCTCTCTCTGAAAGGGGCATGGACTCTGATCAGTCGGTCCAGTGAGTGAAAAACCTGAGTCCACTGGGCCTGCAACATCCAGTGAGGGATTGTCATGTACACACTGGCACAATGCACCACACAAAGTGCTGCTGCCATCAAACCCAACATCTGGAGCATATCCTGGCTGATATAGACCTGCTACTACCCACCAAAGATGCCAGTGCCATTAGTGTCCTGGCATAACGGTTAAGGGAGAAGATATTCTCCAAAAAAGTGTTCAGGACTGCTCCAATGTACTGGAGACTCTGGCAAGGGGTCAGGAATTATTTTTTTTTCTCGTTGACTGCAACACCTAACTGAGATGTCAGAGCCCTTGTGTAGTATAGAGTGTGAACACCTGCTTCCCCTGGATGGCCCTTCAATAGCCAGTTACCAATAAGGAAAAGACATAAAGTTACCCTTGAGGAGAAATGCTGCAACTGCCACAACACATTTAATAATAAGACATGGTGTTGTGGCTAACCCAAAAGGTAGCACCCTGAATTGAAAATTCTGGCCCTCTAGGTAGAAACATAAGAATCACTTGTGATACATGCAGGCTTTTGTGTGTCATACACATTCTACATATCCACATCACTCAACCAGTCCACCTGTGACAGCAGAAGGAGCAGGGCCTCCAGTAAAATATGGAACCTTTTATAGATAAAATGTTTTTTAAAGCCCTTAGGTCTGAGATAGGGCAACCCCCCCCCCCCATGCATCTGAGTACTAGAGTGCATGGGAGTAGAATCATCTTTTGGGAACATGGACCTCCTGTATAGCCATGTCTGTGACCAGAGTCTGTATTTCCTGTTGCAATATGAGCAGGTACACCTCTGAATGTGTGCTCATAACTGGGGGGTTGCCTGGAGGCAGTAAGGCAAATTCAAGAGCATAACCCAACATGAGTATTTCTAGAACCCAACAAGACCATGTTCTGCCACTGTGGCAGAAACAATGCAAGTCTGCCTATCTACAGATCACATAGCAGTATGAAAAACAGGGCTGGGGAGTAAAAATGAAGCACTGGAGAAGCCAGGCTGCTGTGCACCTCCTCTGCCTTTAAGGGCTTAATATCATGTTCCTTTAATCTGCTGCTGCTTGCCTCTCCATGGCCAGAATTAATCACTCCTACCTCAAAACTGCTGAGGGGTCCATGATTTAATGGGCTGAGAGTCTGACAGGAATATTTAAATTCCTCCAAAGCCACCTCCACTTTAGGACCAAGCATCTGTCACCCTCAAAAAGGGAGTTACAGTAAGCAGTGCCTGCTGAACATCAGGTGCACAACCAGCCACACATAGCCATGAATGCCAATCCATACAGATACCTGGTAATGTCACTCTGGCAGAAACATCTACCATAGTATAAAGTGATTTAAGCAAGGGCTTGCAAGCTTCCAATCCCCGATATACAGATTTACATGCTTTTGCGTCCCCATCAGGTAGGGATTTCACAATGGGTATCAGGGACTTCCACAGAGCATTCTGGTATTTCACCAGACAGGTCTGATAATTAGTAATGTGATGGTCCAAGGAGGCTGAAGCAAAAATATATTATGCTATGGTGTATAACTTTCTGGACTCCTGGTCTAGGGGACAAATGTTCATGTGTTGAGGCATCTTTGATCTGTCAGAAGCAGCCATGATCGCACTAAAATTAGTTCCAGGCAGGGTAAATTGGAAACGAGTCTTCTAGGCTCTGCTTGTTTACACGGTAAAACACGTTTAAATAAATAAACATAGGACTTCCTGTTTTAAGGTGCAAATTACTGTTTACCTGCATTCCAGGGCACTGCAGGGAGGGTACTGAGCCTACTATAGAATTTGGCGGCAAACAAGGACAACTTGGCCCACCCAGTCTGCCCATTTTTCCCTACCTAATCACTGTAGTCCCTATTTGATCTACGGCCATTTCTCCCTCTTCCTTCCTTTCCAGTGCAATTCCCTTGATCCTATCCCATGCATACCTGAACCCCACCACTGTTTTCACCACCACCTCCACTGGAAGGCTGTTCCAGGAATCCACCATTTTCTGTGAAGAAGTACTTCCTAACATCTCTCCTGAATCTACCCCCTCCAGCTTCATAGCACGTCCGCTTGTTCTTGAGCACCTTTTTTTCTGAAAAATACTTCCCTCTTGTACCCATTTACTCCTGTGAGGTATTTAAAGGTCTCCATCATATCCCCCGCTTCCAAGGTGTAAATATTGACGTCCTTTAGTCTCTCCTCATAGGGCTTTTGATGCAAACCTTGCACCATGTTAGTTATCCTCCTCTGGACTGCCTTCACTCTTTTCTATGTCCTTCTGGAGATGTGGTCTCCAGACTGGACACAGTACTCTAGGTGGGGTCTTACCAGCGATCTATACAGAGGCAACACCACCTACCTGCACCCCTGCATCCCACTAGCCCTCCTGACTGACTTGTCCCATTACCTGGCTACTTTTGGGTCATCAGATATAATTACCCCCAGGTCTCTTGCCTGCTTGGTAGCTGTCAATATCACTCCACCTATTTTATTTAGTTTTTGTTGACCGGGTAAGTGCACTAGACAAATCCTGCCTATTTTCAGGCACGACCCGGGGGAGGGGGATACAGATGAATGCCAACTGACCTTGAACCAGGTTAAGCTGTTGGTGGTATTTTTAGTGAATGAGGGAAATTTGGCCAGGACACCGGGGAAATTCCCCTGCTCTGCTGGCGCTCGGTGGCCAGTAGGGGAGCTGAACTTAGTACGGATGGCCACTTCAATGGGGAGTTCGCTGGAGGTTGTGTCCCGAGAGGCTACGACGTAATGCAGGATTTGGATAAGGATTTTGAGCCTCACTATCGGATCGGAGGTGGAAATTACAGAAGTCTTTCAAGATGCTGTAGCTTCAATTGACGTTTTGCCTGAGGTGCAGTCAAATATCGGGAGTTCCTTTAAAGCTATTCAAACGGAGGCTCCAAGTGAAGTGGAAACTTTTTGCGTTGACCCTGCGGCTTTAAAACCGGCTTCTACGACATTACTAGAACCTAAGAATGCGGAAGTGGTTGATCGACGTGGTGGCGTGATGACATCTTCGGCTCGACTTCGAGAGATGAAGCTGAGTGGGGAGAATATATGTCAAAAAGCTATTTTCTCAGTATATGGCATGTCTGGTGGAACAATAGAGGACAACGTTCCCTGCGAAGGTTCTAGGTAACACGGGCAAGTAAATGATGAAGACGCTGAGGTGGACTCAAAAAAGAGTTTACGTACTACTGAAGAGGTTGTGAGTAATAGACAGCCGAAATCGGCCTTTGCCACAATAACTTTGAAAAAGAGACTGGGTTTGTGTTTTGCCCGGGGTAGTAGGGTACTTGTGATGTCCCTGTAATTTACTAATCCGATGCTAATGTTCAAACAGGGTGACCGAATTTAGTTTTAATGCCTCAAAAATGCCTGTTGTCAAAACCTGAATATGCCTCAGTTTTCAAAGAGGTTTGTGTAGCTAGCCCTGTGCCTCCTGAAGGGGGCTTTCTACTATAAACTCGGTATTAAATCATGATGGAAACTGGTCACCTCAGGGAGCTTTGGCGGCGGCTGGGTGGAAACAGGCAGGTACAGGGGTTTGGACACCTGATCCGGTTTGGGATAATTTGCTAGACTTGAATAAACATTCTCCTATGTGGAGACCAGGTGTAGGACAGAGTTTAGGTTGTAATTTAGATAGAACTAAACAGTTAGATGAGAGTGAAGAGGTTGTTACCAATCCTGAGCCTGCAAGTTCGGGGCCTTTAAAGTCACAATTAGGCCCTGAGGGAACTAAGCCTGGGGGAGAACCTACAGTGGCTAAACCATTAATGTCTATGTTATTTGCTCAAAGTAAACGAGAAGCAGCACCTAGACATAATGCGGTCCGTATAAGATACAGGGGGGTTACCAGAGAGACCGGACAGGCATTATGTGGGAAAATCCCTGATAAAAGAGTCATTGTCCTTTTCCCCAAGAGATGTTTTTGCTTTTATTAACATCTCGGGAGAGGATAATTTTGATATTAGCTTCCGTTCTCCCTCCTTATTAGAGTTATTTTGGGACAGATATAATCAGGTTAAGTTTTCCCCATTGTGGACCTCCTTCTTTGTAACCCCCCTCACAAAGCCATTAATTAAATATGTCACAGTGATGTTTCGAAACAAGGGGGTGCATGTGGAGGATATTACCTTCTGGCTGTCTCAGAGGTGTGAGGTTCAGAGTGACCCGGACCCTATTTTAGATTCTGAACATTTCTGGACAGGTGGTTGGAAATATAGAGTGAAATTAAGACAGTCTCATTTGGGGGTGGAACATATCCCAAATTCCTTCTTGTTGGGAAGAGATGGGGGTATGTTTTACAGCCGCCAGCCCAGGGCTTGTTATAAATGTGGTTCGAGAACTCACCTGTCGAGTACCTGTGATCAGCCTAGATGATAATTGTAGTGAAGTTGGTCACCCTACAATGTTTTGTAATAATGCTACTAAATGTGATCTGTGTGAAGAACGTAATCATGTTTTCAAAAATTGTCCATGAGCAACTCAAAATAAGGCTATTTGTGGGGATTTGGACATGATTATTTCCAAAGCCCAAGATACAAAAGAACAGCAGCAAGGGGATGGTGGTACCTTAAAACCCCCTTCTTTACCTCAGAGCGCTGTAGATGACTCCGCTGTGGACATTCCAACTAAACCTAAGGCCCCAGTTAAAATGGCTATTGAGGAGGGGGAATCGGTGAGTGTTTCTGAAATGTTACTGCCAGTATGTTATAAAAGTTCGGAGGTAGATTCAGTAGCTGAGTTGACTCCTCTCCTCCCTGTGCCTCCCAGAAGATCCTGTAGAAATCTAAAAACCATCCCACCCTGATTCTGAGCCTTTGGAAACAAAAAATTCTTATGCTGCATTATTTTGGGGTGATTCTGAAATGGATCAGGGTGATACAGACTCCCAGAAATCATTATATAGTTCTTTAGCGCCACCTAGGGATGATTATAAAGACAAGACAAGGCGAAAAAAATAAGTTTTTTTTTTTGATCATTTCTTTTGTTTAAATGGGGTTTTTATGGGCCTCGGTTAATACATAGATACACAGACAGTGCCGGCAGATAAGGGCCTATGGCCCACCCAGTCTGCCCATTTAAGTTTGTAAGTTCAGTTTATGTTTTCCAGGAAGTCTGTTGCCCCTTACCCCTGACCTCCAGAATTCCTTTATGTCTATCCCATGCATTCTTAAATCCCGTGATTGTTTCAGCCCCCACCACTTCCTCTGGCAGGGTGTTCCACTTGTCCACCACCTTCGCTCTGTGAAGAAATTCTTCCTCACGCTTTCTCTGAATCGTCCTCCTCCAACTTCATCCCATGCCCTCTAGTCCTGGAACATCTTTTTCGCTTAAAATAGTGCATTCCTGCACCCTGTTCCTCCCTGTAAGATACTTGTATGTCTCTATCATATCCCTCTCTCCCTCCTTCCTCCAGGGAGTACATGTTCAGTGCCTTCAACCTGTCCTCATAGGATTTGTGATGCAATCCATGCACCATCTTTGTTGCCCTCCTCTGAACCTTCTACCCTGTCTATGTCCTTACGTAGGTAAGGTCTCCAGAACTGCACAGTGTACTCCAGGTGCGGCCTCACTAGTGTCTTGTATAGTGGAATTATGACCTCCCTTTTCCTGCTGGTGATGCCCCTGCCTATGCATCCCAGCATCCTATTTGCTTTACCTGCTGCCTTGTCACACTGTTTCCCTGCCTTGAGGTCATCAGAGATGATAACTCCAAGATCCCTTTCCGCTTGGCATGCTATATCCTCACCCCCCAACTGATATATTGTGCCAGGGTTTTTGTGCCCCATATGCATTATCTTGCACTTCCTTGCATTGAATTTCAACTGCCAAACCCCTGACCATTCTTCAAGTTTCTGCAGGTCCCTTCTCATTCTGTCTACACCCTCTGGTGTGTCTACTCTGTTACAGAGCTTTGTGTCATCAGCGAACAGTGAAATTCTGCCTTCTAGGTCCTATGCAATGTCACTGATGAAGATATTGAATAGTACCGTCCCAGCACTGATCCTGTGGTACCCCACTGGTCACTCTTCCTCTGTGGAGTGACAGCCATTTACCACCACCCTCTGTGTCCTGCTGCCCAGCCAGTTACCTACCCACCGCACTACTGTCCTGCCCACACCCATATTCCCCAGTTTGTGCAATAGTCTTCTATGTGGCACAATGTCAAAGGCCTTGCTGAAGTCCAGATAGGCCATGTCCACTGCCCTCCCCTGATCCACCTCCCTAGTCACCCAGTCAAAAAATTCAATGAAATGTACATAGTATTCTGAGTCCACAAAAGAGACGGGCTGTGTTTCAGTTTTTTCATGATGCTCAAATTTCAATAATATTTTTGCAGGAAACTTGGATGTTTTCCAAGGATCAAATTGTTTCTTTTCAAAAGGATTGGCCGTGGGGCCCATCATATTGGTCCTTTGGGGTGGATAGAGCTGACGGGGTTGGGATTCTTTTTAATGCATATAACCTTGTCTTGTATAAATTAATTGATCTATTTCCAAGACAGGTGTTAATTATTGATGGGAAATGGGAAGCTGAGAATTTTCGGTTTATTAATATTTACAATCCCCAAACAAAAGCAGCAAGGGTGATCTGTTTGAAAGGGATTCAACCTTTTTTGGTTACGTCTTTAACCATACTTTGGGGTGGAGACTTCAATTGTTGTATAGGGGCAAACAAGAGGGGGTTTAATAGTAAAACCTATTGTGATTCCAATTGTTTAAAAGATATTGTAAGGAAAGCAAATTTAGTGTCTTGTGAAAAAATCGGTTCTGATGGTTTAGGAGGTACCTTTTTTAAGGGGGAAAAAGGGGTTTTTAATAGACTACCTTTTTATCCCTAATACAATTCCTGCAAAACACTTCCTTACAGTACCAGTGGAATTTTCTGATCATGTCCTGTTGCAGGTTGAGACAGGAGGGGTCCCAGTTCAAGAAAAACAACTAACAAGATGGAAACTAAATATTTCTATATTACAAGACCAGATGGTGTTAAATTCAATTAGATTAATTCTAAAAGCTAGATTATCGGTAGCTTTTTTGTACACCGACATTGGAGTGTGGTGGCAAGAAACTAAAAGGGATTGTGTTGTATGGTTTAAAAAAATATGGGGTTCGTTGTAGGAACTCTGTGTTTTTTGCCTATCTAAAACTAAGATCCCAGTTGCAATATTTACTTACACTCGCAAATTCCTCCAGACAGGATTTTTCTGAGCAAATTGAGGAGATTAAGTTACAAATGAGGGGTTATCAATATGATAGGGCTAAAACTTTGCAGGCGGTAATAATCAATCATATGAGGAAATCGGTAGTAGGAGATCCATTTGAATTATGCAAATCAATCAAAGACCATTCCTCTTTAAAATTTTTAATTCACAAAGGGTGTAGAGTGGACAGTGTGGATTCTATTGTAGATGTTATAACCACCTATTTTCAGGATTTACAATCCACTCATTCTTATACTGAGCAACAGACTAACCAATTTTTAGGCCCCCTCCCCCCCCGAGACAGATTTACTAAAAGATGTGACAGAGGCAATGACGGAGCCCTTTTCTAGTTTTGAGATAGAAGCAGTAATTAATAATTTAAAATCTGATGTTTCACCAGGGCTGGATGGTCTTACCAATTCTTTTTATAAAAAGTACAGTTACGTAAGAACTTACCGTAACAGTAGATCTTCGAGAACAGCTCTTGCAGCAGGTTACACCATTAGGACTGAAGCCGGCAGGCGTCAGGACCCCACAGAAAAATTCTAGCTAGCTATCTTCAGTGGGGACCACCCCCGACGTCGGTCCCGCCCCCGACGTCAGGCGTGGTACATAAGGGGGCGGTCCCGCCAGATTCCCCAGTTCTCCCGCCGGAGACTTCCAGCCACAGGCTGACATCGAGATGGGAGACCGAGGATCCACCGTCAGAAGACAAAAGAGTAAATTTCCCTGTAAACCAAGGCTTAAGCCATGCCTCCTCCAAGGGGGAAGGAGGGTGGGAAGGTACCTGCTGCAAGAGCTGTTCTCGAAGAACTACTGTTACGGTAAGTTCTTACGTAACTGTACTATCTTACTTCAAGACACAGCTCTTGCAGCAGGTTACACCATTAGGACTGATTCCCAAGCAGTAACGCTGCCAGAAATTCCGGGAGGAGGAAAAAGGGAAGTAACTTCCAGGTCCTGAACCTAGGACAGGAGACCCTGTAGCACCGCCAGGCCAAAACCGGCTCTTCGCCGAGAGGCTAGTGTCCAGGCTATAATGCCTGATAAAGGTATGCACAGAGCTCAAGTGGCTGCAGCACATATAGCAGAGGTGGAGACGCTTCGAGTGCTGCAAAGGAGGTGGCCACACCCTAGTAGAATGACCCGGACTGTTCCCGGGAGGGCTTTTGTTTGATATCATAACAGTATGAAATACACTGGACAAGCCAGCGAGACAGGGACTGTTTGGATACAGATTGGCCCAACATCCTGTCAGAGAAGGAAATGAAAAGTTGTTCAGAACTACGGAAAGGTTTAGTTCTGTTGAGGTAATACCTCAGGCTGCGGTGAACATCCAGGGTGTGGAGCAGAGCCTCTCCTCTATTCGAATAGCTCGGGAAGTAGACTGGTAGATCAATGTCCTGATTTAGGGTGAGTGAAGAAACCACCTTAGGCAAAAATTTAGGGTTCATCCTCAGGGATACTCTGTTCCGGTGGAAAACTAAATAAGGCTCTTTGCACATGAGAGCGTGAAGCTCAGAAATTCTTCTCGCTGAAGTAACAGCAACCAAAAATAACGTTTTCCACGACAGAAAACGTAGCTCGCTATCCGCGCCGGGTTCAAGGGGGAGTGTGAGCTGTTCCAGGACAAAGAGCAAATCCCATGGAAGCACAGGATCCCTAATTGGAGGCCTAAGGTGCAACACCCCTCTCAGAAATTCCCGAGAAGCGTCTAATTGAGCCACTGTACGATGTCCCACCAGAAGGTGGTAGGCAGAAATGGCACAAAGGTGCACCTTAATAGAGGAGTAGGCTAGACCCGAATGAAAGAGGGAGAGCAGATAGTCCAGTACTACTCCCACAAGACAACCTAAAGGGGAAAAATCGCAGGCTCGCGACCATAAACAAAAACGGCGCCATTTCATGGCGTACGTCGCATGCGTTGCCGGCTTTCTGGCTGCAGAAAGAATCCCAACCTCTGCTAGACCCCTTGACGCAAGATGGCTATATCTCTAGGAGCTAGCATGCAGGTTCACTGAACGCAAGTCCGGGTGGACTAGTGAACCTTTCTCCTGAGACAGGAGATGGAGCTGAGCGCAACGGAGCGGGGTCTGTGATAGCTGCATCAGCAAGGGGAACCAGATCTGTCTGGGCCAGAACGGGCCACCAGGATCATGATTGCTGCATTCTTTGCGCAGAGCTTGAGAAGAACTCTTGATCAACGGAAGGAGGGAAAGCGAGAGGAATCTGTCCGCCCAGGAGAGGGATAACGCCAGCTCGCCAGAAAACACCAGGCCCTTGATCTAGCGAGCAAAAATTGGGCAGTTTTGCGTTGGATGGGGATGTGAACAAGTCTAGTTCTGGAGTTCCCCATCGAAGAAACAGATCCTCTGCTACCTCTTGAAGAAGTTCCCACTCGTGGACTCTGACCTGGGAGCGACTCAGACCGTCTGCAATCATGTTGTCCACCCCGGGAACATGCACAGTGATCAGATTTGCGCCGTGTCCAATTACCCAGTCCCACACCCTCATGGCTTCTCTGCAAAGGGGGTAAGAGTGTGCGTCTCCTTGTTTGTTGAGGTAATACATCACCACCGTGTTGTCTGTCTGAAGCAGAAGAGTACACGGAGGGATAACTGACTGAAAGGCCTGCAGGGCATAGAGAACCGCCCTCATCTCTAGAACGTTGATGTGGAGATGAGCTTCCATCGGGGTCCACGTACCCTGGGACTTTACCCCGTCCAGGTGTGCCCCCCACCCTAGACCTGAGGCGTCTGTGGTGAGGGTTACCTCCGGGGACGGCGCTACGAACGGGATGCCCATGGAGAGTGACCCTGGGACTAGCCACCACTGCCAGTCTCGAATCACGGTGTTCGTGATCCTGACCGGATGCTGCAAGTGGTCTTGCCTTTGGTCCCATTGCACCTTGAGCATCCACTGAGTTACCTGCATGTGGAGCCTTGGGAAAGGGACAGTAGAAATGGCCGCAGCCATATGTCCGAGCAAGCGAAGGACCGACCTGGCAGAGGCGGTCTTGTTCGACGATAACTCCCTGATGAGGGATCTGATGCGCTCCGCTCTGTCGTCTGGAAGGAAAGCTCTTCCCTGAACAGTGTCCAGTACTGCACCTATAAACTGCAGTTTCTGCGACGGTACCAGGAGAGACTTCTCGTAGTTTATTAGGATATCCAGAGATCGGAACAGGTCCTGGGTGCTCTGGACCGCAAGAAACAACGCCTCTCTGGAGGCGGCCATGAGAAGCCAATCGTCCAGGTACGGGAACACATAATAGCCCTGTCTCCTCAGAGACACTGCCACGACTGCCATGCATTTGGTAAAGACCCTTGGTGCGGATGACAGACCGAATGGAAGGGCTCGGAATTGAAGGTGGTGGTCGAGAAACTCGAAGTGCAGGAACCTCTTGTGTGCCTGAGCTATAGGGATATGCAGGTATGCATCCTGCATGTCTAGAGACGCTAAAAGGATCCTGTTTCAGCATGGGAATAAGACCGAAGAGTCACCATGCAAAACCTTCTTGTAGGCGACCGACACGCTGGAGGCGCTTTAGGTCCAGAATCAGACGGAGGTCCCCTGTTTTCTTTGGAACCAGGAAGAAGTGGGAATAATATCCTTGTCCCTCTGGTTCTCCGGGACGCATTCTCATCGCCTCCTCTGCAGGAGCGTGAGTACTTCTTGCCAGATCAGAGCTTTGTGCTGACCCGGATACCGGAGAGCAAAGGAGCCTCGAGGTTGGCTTTTCTGCGAATTCTATATAGTGGCCTCGACTGGCCAACTGAAGAACCCACCTGTCGGTGGTAATAGCCTGCCATCCCGGCAGGAAGTTCGCAATGTGACCCCCGACCATGATTTCCCGTTGATTCTGAGAGGCGGGGGCCAGAAAGGAGTCAGGCTGTGGCGGCAGATGGGCCCGCTGGCTGGGCCGGCTTAGGAGTACACTGGCTTCAGCTGGCGGGCTGTTTACCCTGGGCTCTACGGAAGCCGAAGCCCCTCTGATGTGTAGCGGAGCGGGACTGCTGCCTCTGCATCTGCCCATGAAAACGGCTTTGGTTCCTACGAAAGGAACTAAGCCTGGGCCAGTACATGGCTTGAACCGACCTTACCGCCTTCCCGGCCTCTTGAAGTCTGGTAATAATCTTCTCCAAAGGATTACCAAACAAGACTTCTCCCTCAAATGGAGCGTCCATAATATTCTTCAGGACGTCCGGGTAAAACCGAGACGCCAGAATCAAGAGTGCCTCCGAGGCATACACCAGAAGCTGCTGCTCACGATGAGGCCGCTGGACAGACGCAGCTCATAGCACTTGGGTTCCCACATCTGAACCCGTACGGAGGAGCTGAAGCATCTCCTTCTGCTCACCTTCCGGCAGTTTTGCAGCCATTTCCAGACCCTGTTCCCACAAAGCGTTCTGGAACTGAACCATGTGGGTCAAATAGTTCAAGGATCTGATGGCACAGGTAGCGGAAGCATACGTGCGCCTACCCAACGCGTCCAACTGCTTGGACTCTGGGTCCGGTGGCAGGGTGCTCAGATGTTGCGGCCTCTGTGACCGGTCATGTGAGGCTGTGATGACCAGAGAGTCGGCCTGAGGCTGCTGAGTCAAGTACTGGTCTTCTTTAGGAGCCTTGTACAAGCGATCAGCTTTCTCCGGCATTGCCGGGAGCGAATGTGGACACTTCCACGCCTGCCTTGCAGACGCTCCACGAAGTAGTCAACCAAGGGTGGCACCACCACAGGTTTGGGGTCCTTCTGTCAAGATATCTGGCGGGCGTATCCTTCGGGTCTAGCTCTTCTGCATCCCATCCCATGTTCTCTTGGATGTGCCTCATAATATCCAAGAACGAAGGGTCGTCGGAGGAGATTTCGGCATCTCACGTGGGTCCGGAGAAGGGATGGAGAGTGGAGATGGGGATCTAGAAGAAGAGTACACTGATCCCGTGTCCTCCGTCGAAGGCGATCGTCGGCGTCTCCTGGGTATCTTGGGGCTGGGTGACCTAGAAGAAGATTCTGACGGAGGTCTTTTTTTTTCTGGTCTCCCCCTGGGAGGGGATCCGGACTCCCGGGGAAGAGGAAGACAGCCTGCCGACCCCGATGGCAAGGGGGGGTGCAGGAACTGGAGGAGGAGGAGGAGGAGGAAGAGTGGGAACCATGTCCTTCTTAATGGTGTCCCACCAGTAAGTGAAGAGATCCTTCACATCCGCTAAAGAGAGGCCCGACGACGGCCCGGGCGCCGGTGGACAGTCGTCGGGTCCCAGTGTCGGCTCCACAGGGGGCTCGGGTAACGGTGAGGGTTCCCTAGGAGTCTCGACGAGACCGGGGTTGCCCGTCTGGTCTTCAGGCTGCGCTAAATCCTCCTCAGTCAATGCCTCCTGACCGACGTCGGTCGGAGGCGTCAGGGCCCTCTTCTCAGGAGGAGCGGGCGCCGGTCCCCCTACCGGCGTCCGCTGAGGTGCTGATTTAGCTGGCGATGGTCGTCTGGCCGACGGCGGCTCCAGGGATGTATGACGCGCAGCCGACGACGGCCGCACCGGTGTTGGGTCCGAAGGTCTCTTCAAAGGAGTGAGCTCCAACGTCTTGCGAGGAGGCAAAGAAGAAGACCTGAAGTCGGGTACCGGAAGGCGGGAACCCGACTTATGATGGTGGTGGTGGCGATCCCAGGACTTCGCCAAGGCCCTGGAGGACAAAGACAAGGACGGCCTGGCGGACTTGGCCTGAGAAGAAGGCTTCCTTACCGCAGCCGGGGGAGGTTGAGAGCTGGCCCTGGAGGGAGAGCGGTCGGACCTAGAACCGGAGCTGCGCGAGTCCGAAGCCCTGGAGGGGGACCTGGAAGGGGCCTTCTCCCTTCGTTTCTCCGCGTGCTTGTGGGACTTTTGAGAAGAAGATTCCCCCTTGGAAGACATGGTCTTCAGCTTTTCCTCCAACAAAAACGCCTGAAGGGCCTTCTGACGTCGGATCCGGGTACGACTATTGAACCCTTGGCAGAAGGAGCAGGCCCGGGTATCGTGGTCTGGGCCCAGGCACCGAACGCAGGCTGTGTGGGGGTCCATGAAGGGGATCTATTTCCCTCAAGCACACTTGGAGGGATGACTGGAGGTCGGAGAGGACATCAGCAAAGGTCTTGCTTGAAGAAATCTGAATTTCCTGAAGGAAAGCACTTAACCACGCATCGCCAGACTGTAAATCAAGGGTCGAGACATGCTGCAGTCGTCTATGGAAAGAACTGGGGAATCTCATGGACCGCCTCCTTATGTACCACGCTTGACGTTGGGGGCGGGACCGACATCGGGGGCGGTCCCCGCTGAAGATAGCTAGCTAGAATTTTTCCGTGGGGTCCGGACGCCTGCCGGCTTCAGTCCTAATGGTGTAACCTGCTGCAAGAGCTGTGTCTTGAAGTAAGATCATTCTGTTCAGAATTGGTTCCTGGTTTGGCTTTAGTATTTAATAATTTTTTAAAGGGGGATTTGATTCCGAGTTTTTTTTCAGAAGGGCTATAGACTTACATTTTTAAGACTGGGGATAGGGGTGATTTTGGAAATTGGAGACCAATCACAGTACTTAATTCAGACTATAAGATTTTGGCAACCTTAATAAATAACAGGTTGAAATCTTTGGCTAGCATGGTGATTTCTCCTGCACAGTTTTGCGGTCTTCCGAACAGAAGAATTCAGTCCGTTTTGTGTACTATAAGAGATGTTATTGAATATTTGAAGGATGTAGGAGTGACGGGGTGTTTATTATCGGTGGATTTGGAAAAAGCCTTTGACAGAGTTAGTCACCCCTTCTTGTTTGCAACTTTGAAATTTTTTGGAGTGCCACAGCAATTACTTTCTTTAATTAAAGGGCTGTATGCCTCTACGTTAGTGTATCCTGCAATTAGAGAACAATTGGGGAAAGGTTTTGTTATGAGAAGTGGAGTAAGGCAGGGTTGCCCCTTGAGCCCTCTCCTTTATATTTTTTTCCCTAGAACCCCTTATTAGAGCAGTAAGCTTGACCCCAAGATGGAAAGGGGTGGATTTTCCTTTAAAAAAGGCTTCCTTAACTGTACTGGCATATGCAGATGATGTTTGTCTTTTTTTTCGAGGAGGCACAAATCGGCATATTTTTTCAAATCTTTCAATCATATTCTTATGTATCTAATGCTAAAATTAATCTAAGACCAGAGGGTTATTGATAGGAGGGAACGGTCAGTCCCCCTTTCAATATAATTCTATAAATGTGTCTATAGATCCTCTTACAATCTTAGGTGTGGTTTTTGGAGCTAATAACCTCCCGGAGGAAAACTGGATGGCTGTTTTGGATAAAATAGCTTTAAAAGTAGATAGATGGAAGAAGTTTAGATTTTCAAAACTTAAACGAATCCAGGTGTTAAAACAATTTATTTTGCCATGCTTACAATATATAGCAATGATTTACCCCTTACCTGCCCAATTTGAGACAAGATTGTATAGCATTTGTTTTCAATTATTATGGGGGGAATAGGTTGAATCCTGTAAAGAGGTGTTTTACATACTTAGGGAAAGATAAAGGTGGCTTAGGTATGGTGGATCCGGTAGTTTTTTGTTTTTCATTATTTTTTTCAGGTTCATTAAAACAAGGTTTGTCCCTCTGTGTAATCCAGAGTATAGTTTTTTTAGAGCCCAGTTGAGATGGTTCTTCATTGTTTGGGTACAGTGTGCTCCTAAATTGTCCCCCCTCATTTGTGCTTGCCGGAATATTTTAAACCAGCAGCACGAAAACTATGTAAGTGGAAGGTTACCAAAGACTTGATTAAAGGAAGTTCATTTAGGAAGATTTATAATGCATTGATGACAGTTATTCATCCCTGTCAGCCTAGTTTTAAAAACTGCCCTTCTGGGCTGCTTCCTAATATTTTAGAGCAGTTGAATAATCCCAGGTTACCAATCCATATGTGGGAAGTCCAATGGCTTATTATGTATGGGAGGTTAAATGTCAGAGGAACAGTTAAATATAAAGCCAAGGAAGAGAGGAATTGTCCTTATGAAGAATGTAATAATAAGGAAGAAACCATGGAAAAAATTTTTTCTCCAGTGCTCTTTTCCATTTAAATTATGGCCCTTTTTGGCAAAAAAAAAATGGAATCTGAATTGGTTGGCTGGTTTAAATTATGACATATTGGTAATCGGTAATTTTCCCCCTAATTTAAGGAGGTATGAGAAGGGTACTTTAAGAGTACTACTGGCGTGTTTACGGTACTGCCTTTGGCAGGTAAGGTGTCAATGGGTATTGTATCAAAAGAGGATCTCATTAGAGGGGTTCCATATATATGTAGTAAATGAACTAAGGAAGATTTTTCTTTCAGATACTAATTTATATACGGTAGAGAAAGTCAGGATATGGAAAGGGTTTTCACATATCATAAAATATAAATAGCTGGTTTAAGTTTGATATTTCACTGTGTCCCTTTCCTTTTTTTGGTTGATGTTGGAATTTTGTTCTCTGGTCAAATTAGGTCAAGGTAATTTCTGGTGAGGTTCTTCCAAATAATTTTCATGACTTAGGAGTTATTGTTATGTTGTGTTATTAACGTTTTGATCCTTTTTTTTTTCTTCTGTATTTGAAGAGTTTGTTTCTATGTTTCTATTTTCCATAAAATCACCCCTACTCTTTTCGATAAGTGCCATGGGATCTTTAACATCCACCTGAACTACCACCAATCCAGGCAGATGGGACCTCGGTTTAACGTCTCATCTGAAAGACGGCACCTCACAAGTGCAGCACCCCTCTCATGCTGCACTAGTGTCAGTACTGGGATATTAACCCAAGTGCCAGATGTGGGAACTGAACCAACAGCCCTCTGATCTCCCGGCCTCAGAGGCGAGTGTGCTACCTACTTAGCCACTGACACATTTTGTACTCTGCCCCTGGGGTTCTATGCCCTAAGTGCACTATTTCACATTGAAACCCAGCTGCCATACTCTTGACCACTCCTCTAATTTTCTCAGGTCTCTGCTCTTCCTTCCTACCCCCCCCCGTCAACCCTACTGCAGATTCTTGTGTCAGCCATAAAGAGCCAGACCTTCCCTTCCAGCTTCTCATTTCCACAGTTAGCCTACCTAGCCTTTCTGTGTTTTTGTTTCCAATTTGCTGCCTGGTGTATTTTTTCTCAGTGATTTGTCTGCCACTTCATTTGCTGCTTCTGTTTAACTGCATATTATTATCCAGGCTGCTTACTGCTATTTTCTACAGCTAGTCTATGTTTATCAATTTGCTACCGGACCTATTTGCCTCTGTGCTTGTCTGCCATAGTATTGTTATTTTTATACCTATGTTTAACTGCATATTATTAAACAGTCTTCTCACTACTCATTTCTACAGTCGGCCCACTTAGCCTTTTGCCGAAGTCTATTGTTGTACTCTTGTCCTCACTATTCAGGTATCCTCTACTAAGCCAATTTTAGCCAGATCACCTGACGAACTTCACCTGCTTTGCTCCCTACCCTCCCTGCCTGTATCTTCTCTCTCTCTTTCCTATTCCTGTCCCCTCCATACCCCTTCTCCATCCCTCCAGACATAACCTCATAAAATGTCATCGCTTCTTCTGTCTCCTTTTCTACTCCTCTCTCTTCCCCCACCCCAGTCAAATCACCCCCCACCTCCTCCCCCCACCCTAGCTTTCCACCCTGGACTTCTCCAGTCCCCCTCCCTCAACCTGGAACTTGTCCACCGTATCCTCCTTTCATTCCCCATCTCTTCCTTCCTTATCCCCCCACTCAAGGGTGAGGTCCACTCTAGCTTCTTCCCCTTATCTTTCTCCTCCTCATCATAGCTGGTGGCAGCTGAACCTAACCCCTCCCCGGAGGCCTCAGCATATGTCAGCTAAATGCAATTAGCCTTCTCCCAATTTCGACTCCTTGAAACATAGACTTTGGCGGCAGATAAGGACCGCTAGGCCCATCTAGTCTGCCCATTTCCCTACCTACAGGATAGGCCGCAGATCCTAGTTAACCAACAGCCCTATTTCTTCCTACCCCCAACAAGAATTGCCTTATGTCTGTCCCATGCATTCTTGAATTCTCCCACAGTTTTAGACCCCACAACCTCCTCAGGAAGGCTGTTCCATGCATCCACTACCCTCTCTGTGAAATAATACTTCCTCACATTGCCCCTGAACCACCCTCCTTCTATCTTTAAATTGTGTCCCCTTGTTCTTGCAAGTCTCTTTTTCTGAAAGATGCTACCCTCTTGGACTTTGTTGATTCCACTGAGGTACTTAAAAGTTTCTATCATGTCTCCCCCTTCTTTCCTCAAGGGTATACATATTAAGCTCCTTTAGTCTCTACTCATACGGCTTCTCTTGCAGACCCTGCACCATTTTAGTTGCCCTCCTCTGGACTGCCTCTATCCTGTCTATGTCCTTGGGAGATGGGGTCTCAGAACTGGACACAGTACTCAGATGGGGTCTCACCAACTGTCTGTACAGAGGGATAACAACTTCCTGTTTTCTGCTGCTGATGCCTCTCCCTATACATCCCAGTATACCCCAGCCCTCCCTACTGCCTTCTCACATTGCTTGCTAACCTTAAGGTCATCTGATATGATTACCCCAGGTCCCTTTCCTTTTTGTTGTTGTTACTATCTCCCACCCATTGTGTATTCTTCCCCTGAGTTCTTGTTTCCCAGGTGCATTATTTTGCACTTCTTTGCATTGAATCCTAGCTGCCATACTTCTGACCATTCCTCCAACCTTGCCAAGTCCCTTTTCATCCTTTCTATGCCTCCTTGTGTATCAACCCTGTTGCAGATCTTTGTGTCATCTGCAAAAAGGCATACTTTTCCTTCCAGTCCCTCTGCAATGTCACTGATGAAGACATTAAAAAGGACTGGACCCAATACTGAACCCTGCGGTACCCCACTAGTAACCCCCTTTCTCCAGAGTGGACTCCATTTACAATTACCTTCTGTGTCCTGTTGTCCAGCCAATGTTTTACCGAGGCTACCACCCTGGGTCCTACTCCCAGGCTGGTTAATTTGACTATTAATCTTGTGTGGGACTGTGTCAAATGCCTTGCTAAAGTCTAGGTAGGCCATGTCCACAGCCCTCCCTGGTCTACTACTTTGGTCACCCCAGTCAAAGAAATCTATTAGATTCGTCTGACATGACCTTCCCGGCAGAACCCATGCTGCCTTGGGTCCGTGTCCACTGGCCTCTAGGTACTCGACTATTCTTTCCTTCAGAAGTGACTCCATCACTTTCCCTACCACAGAGGTCAGATTGACAGGTCTGTAGTTTCCTGCCTCTGTCTTGGACCCACTTTTGTGAAGGGGAATCACATCCGCCTTCCTCCAGTCCTCGGGTACCACACCATCCTCCCATGATTTATTAAAAGAGATAGCCAGTGGTTTCACTAGTTCCTCCTTAATTCTTTTAGAATTCTGGGGTGAATTCCATCAGGACCCACTGCTTTGTCCACCTTCAGTTTTAGGAGTTCTTGCAGAACCCTTTCTTCTGTGAAAGGCTGGGATCAGCCTCTATCAAGAGTGCTCTGTTAATTGGATTAGGCACTTCCTCTTTCTTTCGTGAATACTGAGCAGAAATATTGCTCAGTATTCCTGCTTTTCACTGTCCCCTCTGCCCACCCACCATTCATTCTGTTCAGCCTCACTATCCTCCCTTTGTCTTTCTACGCCGCTGATGTACCTATAAAAGGTTTTATCCCCTTCTAACTGGAGTTGGCTATCTTTTCCTCAGTTTGGGCCTTTGCTATTCTGACTTCCTCCTGCTTCCTTCTGCCTTAACTGCTACAGCTCTCTGTCATGCTCCTTCTGTGTTTCCTTATACTTCCGGAATGCTATCTTTTTCTTCCTGACTTTCACAGCCACCTCTTTTGAGAACCATAGTGGCTTTTTCTTTCGTTTTGATTTGTTTATTTGCTTCACACAAAGGCTTGTTGCCTCTGTGATGGCAGTTTTGATAATTCCTCATTGTTGCTCCACACCTCCTTCTAGCCTGTTTGCTAGTGCTTTTCTAAGGCACTCTCCCATCTTGCCAAAGTCAGCCCTCCTAAAGTCCAGTACCCTCACTTTTGTATGGCTTGACTCTATAGTTGAGTTTAACGTGAACCACACTGTTTGATGGTCACTTGTCCCCAGATGGCAACCCACTTCTAGATCTGAGATCCTCTCACTGCCCCGTTTGAGAGTATGAGGTCTAAGATTGCTCCCTCACGAGTGGGTTCCGAAACTAGCTGTCTAATGCCTGCCACCTGTAGGGCATCAAGAATGGCCCTGCTCTTGGATGTGGCTGCAGCAAATGTGCTCCAGTTAACAGACTCACTCAACATTTGACCCTCACAGCCCTCTCCTGGCCTCCTGTGCATATCTGAGTCTGGGCTCCTATCTAGGATACCTGACTCTAGCCTGGCTCTCCTGGACTTGCACCTGTTTTGTCAGGACTGTGGCAAATGCAGTGGTGAAGTCACCTTATATGTACAACAGAACCTATCTTTCACAATCATCTTCAAGGAATCAGTCTCTTCCTCTCACAAGCTCTTACTTGCCATGCTATACCTCCCCTACAGCCTCCCTATTGATGCTGGTGTCTTCTATGCCACCCCAAAGATCTCTCCTTCCTCCCTTCTCAACTCCTTGTTTCCCTTGCTGCCTCCGGTGAGCTTATCCTTGTGGGAGACTTCAAATTAAATTGTCTTTCCCTCACCTCCAGACCCATACTTCAAAGGACTGAGTCCCTGAACTACACACAATTAATTTCTGAACCTACCCAACTCAACCCTCACTCCTCCAATCACTCCATCCTGGACTGGGTACTTGCCTGTCACACCCACTGCATCACTGCAGCAGGCACG
This sequence comes from Neoceratodus forsteri, assembly GCA_016271365.2. Lineage (NCBI taxonomy): Eukaryota > Metazoa > Chordata > Ceratodontiformes > Ceratodontidae > Neoceratodus > Neoceratodus forsteri. The sequence continues at coordinate 1,392,145,102 of CM028129.1, read as the reverse complement.
CTACCGGATGCCTTTAGTGATCACAGCATGGCCTACTTATCAGGAAAGGGAGATGTACATACTTGGCCCCCAAATACATTTGGTCCAGATCATTCAGGTCCCTCAACATAAACACCCTTCTACATGACCTTGCTGCCTCCAACTAGTCCCCTATCTACGATGTCCCTGATGCTAACACTGCCCTTTCCCACTTCCAGGCCTTACTTACCACTCCTGGAACATTCATGCTCCTCTAAGAAAATCAAGGGTCAAATGTGCCCACCACCCTGGATCACACCTGGCCTTATTACTTTATGTACCTCCCGTGACCAAGCATGGGCTCATTTTAAATCTTCCCAATCCGTACTCTACTTTCAATTCTGCAGATCACTCGGAAATGGTTGCACCAAGGCTGTCCGCTCTGCAAAGGCCCTCTATTTCAAATCTACCCTCCAGTCCAACCTCAATTACTCTGCAAAATTCTGAAAGGTTGTTCACTCCATCTCTGACCCCCGCCCAGTCCACCACCCCATACTCATGGTGGATGGCTCACAGGTCTCTCGCTCTTCCTCTGCTGCCACTCATTTAAAAAATTCTTCATGTCAGACTAGGTGGGCCAAGCGGTCCTTATCTGCTGTCAGTTTCTATGTTTCGCCACCTGTACTCTACCCTCCCCACATTCACTAGCCTCCCCATCTCCCTTCTGTTTCCCCATCTCCACCATCACCTGAAGACTTCCGTTTCCCCCAACACCCCCATGAAGTCCTAACCGCCCTCAACCTATCTTAAGTCCAGCCCTGACAGGTTGGACCCCAAATTCCTATGTATCTGAGACCTTGCCATTGCCTCTCCGCTAGCTCATCTTCCGAACTTTTCCTTCTCCCTTTGTGCTGTTCCCCAGGCCTGGAAAGCAGCAAAAGTGCTGCCCCTGCATAAAGGGGGTGACTCCCCATCTCCCGGAAGCTTCCGTCCCAACCCTCTCCTCCCCTCCCTTGCTACGTTCCAGGAGACCCTCGTCTACTCCAGACTTGCCAACTTCCTCCACTCCGCTGATTTCCTCTCCCACTTCCTGTCTAGCTTTAGGAAGTACCATTCCACCGTATCCTCCCTATTGCAAATAACTGACTCTGTCCTCACTGGGATACATCAGGGTCACACCACCTCAACTATATTCATCAAATCTGACTAAAGCCTTTGACTCAGTGTGTCACCCTCTCCTCCTTAACAAGCTGCGCTCTGCTGGCCACCACTGTTGATTGGTTCTACTCACACTTCATGGGTCATCAACAAGCAGTGCAGATGGGAGGTATCACATCCCTTCCCCCCAATCCTAGCTGGAGTCCCACAGGGCTTCATCCTGGGTCCTGTTCTCTTCTCCACTTTCTTTAATGATTTCCCCACTGTGTATGTAGCCTCACAAATCCACATGTATGCGGAGGACACAATCATCTACACTTCCAATCCCTCGGCCTCAGCCATGTTTAGGCCACTTCAGATGGACTTCCATGGCACAATGTACTGCGATGATTCCAAGCAAACCAGCTCAAGGTCCAACACCAAGAAGACAGTGTAAAAAACCCTCAGAAACTGGCCAGGCTCTCATCCCCCACCTTCTGTACATTAGTTTGCACCCTCTGGAGGTGGTCCCTGCCTTCAAGCACCATGGCGTGGGGCTCAACAGGAAGCTCAACGCCTCTGTCTACATATATGCTATCCACCCCAAACTAGGCACCCTGTGCGAAATAAAGTCTCTCTCTCTCTCTCTCTCCCCTTCCTTTCCCTCCCTCTCTCTCTCTCTCCCAGGCTTGCAGGGAACTAGTAACAAAAATGATTCTCCCAGCCTTTGATTATGTGGACATAATCTATGGCACCCCCCCCCTTGCCAGACTGGACACCCTGTGTAATGTCTTCTACCATTTCACCACCAACTCCCCCTCCGTGCCCATCACTGCTCCCTCTACTCTTCCCTCTCCATCCTCCCTCTGCCGTTACATCATCAGGCCCACTGCGCTGCCTTAATTGTCAATACTGGTTTGAGGCCCTTCCATCCTCAGTTTCTTCACTGATCTCATTCTCTCCCTCTCTTTGCTGCAGTGATTCCCAAAGCTTCTCCACTCTCCACCCTCACTCTTCTGTTGGCCAAGCTGCTTTCTCCCATTGCCTCCCTTTCCTCTGGAATCTGCTCCCCTCCACCTCTTCCCTTCTCTTCCTGCCTTTAGAAATCTCCTAAGCCTATTGTAACTTCCTGCATCCTCTTGTTCCTGTCTACCCCCTCCCCAAGCTATTCTTTTCTCTTCTCCCCGACCCTCTCAGCTCAGCCCCCAATTTGTTGTTCTCAGCACTGATCCTACCTCAACATGTACTATGCATTTTTACTTTCACCCATGGTTGTCCACTTTCTGCGGTGCTGTATAAACTTCTGTTTTGTACTATGTTATTCTCAGTTTCTACTGCCTCTGTATTTTGGATTGTATCCATATTTTGTAAACCAAGCTGCATCTTTATTCTGTTTTATAAATTGTTCCCCCCTATATTTCCCTTCCCCGGGTCACACCTGGAAATGAGTCTTAGCTCATCGTACTTTTCCCGGTTAACACCTTTTAAATACATACATACATAAATAAATAAGAGGACCGATCCCAGCATTGATTCATGAGACACCCCCCTGGTCACCCTCCCTTCCTCGGAGTGAACTCCATTTACCATCAACCTCTGTCGCCTATCCCCTAACCAATTTCTTATCCAGTTTAACACCTTTGGACCCACTCCTAAGCTAACCAGCTTGCTTACTAGTCTCTTATGTGGAACGGTGTTAAAAGCCTTTCTGAAATCTAGGTAGGCCACATCCACTGCACCACCCTGATCTAATTCCTTTGTCACCCAAAGAAATCTGAACCATGGAGCCATAGATGCCTAAGGCCACTTTTTCTTCCTTTCAATTTCAGCCTCCGACACCAAAGGCCAGGCACCAAGCACGCAAGCAATTCTTCAATGGACAATGCAAAATTAATAGTCAGTGCTCCAGACAAGTCTACCCCAATCTCACCCAGACCATTATCTGCTTGAGCACTCAGCTGTCTTCTCTTTACAATGGCCCCCCCATGAGCCATCTGGAAACAATTTTTGGGAAGCGAACTCCAACCAATGAGGTGAGAACTTCTTGTCTGAAGTCCCTGAGGGAGTCAAGGTTGCTCACTTACCAGTGGCTGCAAGGACTTATTCCAACCTCTATTTCAAAAAGTGGTCTAACTATTTCTGCTTATCTTAGTCGACACAGTTAGAAGGGTATAAAGCTGTCTGAAGAAGAGACAGCAGGGGCTGGTGGTGCTGGTGAATGGGGTCAAATTGAAAGAGAGGAGGGAGGCCACGAGTGGGATGCCACAGGGATCTGCCCTGTTTATCAGCGACATGGGAGAGGGCATCCAGGGCAAGCTGTCTCTCTTTGCAGATGACATGAAGCTCTGCAGTAGGGTAGATAGCGACTAAGTTATCAAGAAGATGCAGATGGGCCTACAAAGGCTACAGAGGTGCTCTAAAGCTTGGCAGTTGAAATTCAATATCAAAATGCAAGGTTATGCACTTAGGGGAAAACCTAGGGCAAAATGCTAGATGGGAGGGGTTAAACTGAGCACTACAGTAGAGGAAAGGGACCTGGGAGTCATCATATTGATTTCCTCAATCAATCAAGCCAGTGTAGCAAGGCCTATAGTAAGGCTATTAGGATGCTGGGGTCTATCAAAAGGGGTACTGACAGGAGGAAAAAAGGAACAAATGCATGCCCTGAGTAGTTGTTTGGCACTAGGTGCCGCGTGCCATCAAACCATTTGAGAAGTGCATTTATTATTACGTATTGATCAGACACCCTGGAGTGTGTTATCTGGCTTACAAAATGGCATAATTGTTTTCTAATAAGGTTGTGGTTCACGGTAATGCAGCCGTGCAAAATAAAAACACATTTTTTTGGAATGTGGTCAGCCAATCTGATCGCTAAACTTTCATAGCAATTTTATAAAGCATCTTATCTATGTACAGCCAGATAGACAGCAATGCATCAATGCAATAAATTCCATTTTAACATTCTTGTTTCAAACTATTTACATGGTAGGACTGTTTTGCTTCTAATCAAAAAACTATTTACTGTAGAAGATGCTGTTATGTTGACAAATGTTACGAAAATTCTGTTGCAGTTTGACTGAATTTAAAGACAGACATGCATGGTAGTGACGTGATGAACCATGCTTTGCTAAGTACTGTTTTATAAAGAACGGATTCCAAACCTCATATTTCTGCTTTTGCTCCACCTGAAGTGCTGCAGATTCGTCCACAGACAGTAACTGTGTTGGCATATGGTGCAGTACTGGAAGCCTGGCTGCTGTGATATCATCAAGATGTTTTTTATCTCGTAGTCTTTGCTCAGCTGGAGACAACTGGGACTCTGGTCTTCCAGGAGACTGACTTGATGATGAGCCATAAGATGAACCCCGAGACCCAGGTGATAACCTAAATGCATGAGTTAGACAGAAAATAAGCCTTGGTGAAGCTCCTTTAGCAACAAACACTTTGAAAAATGCTAATATAATTCACCTAAAACAGAACTAAAACATGAACTAGAGTATCAGACATTGAATATTACCAAAATGAATATGAATTTTACAAACAGAACATATCTGAAATCTTGAAAACCATGGGCTATGAGGACTGACTTGCAGAACTGGGGACTGTTCTCCATGGAAAAGAGAAAACATATGGGAGACAGGATCACAGAATTCAAGGTATCTAAAAGGAACAACACTCTCAGACGGAGTGCAGCTCTTCAAAATGCACAAGGAGGGCAGTGCGGGAGCTATCCAATGTTATTAAAAGGAGGAAAATACAGTGATAGCATTAAGAAGAACTACTTAGCAGAATGAGTGGTGAACACTTGGAATAAACTTCCAGAGCATGCGATATTAGCCGATACTGTATGTAACATAGAAACATGGAAGATGACAGCAGAAAAAGGCACTGAGTGCCATCCTGTCTGGCCAACGACGTGAGGGCACTAGTAACCATTCACACACACACACACACGCACCCCTTCCCTGCCAGTCCCAGGGCTTGCGTTAACTCCTTACTGAAGCCCTGAAATGGGATTTTTGAGGATTTTGAGGCACAGAAAGCGGTGCTTATCTGAAACAGATGGCCAAATTAACCCCTACTTTATTAGTGCCAAAGCAATACATATTTCCATAATAATTTGTGTTAAACCCTAAGTCATGTGCAGATATAGGGCATTTACAAAAATAAGATGATAAAGCACAGACTTTTCTACATAACTGTATGAACAGTGCAGTTTCTAGTCACCTATCGGATTTAACTACCTATCACAACTTCTAACATTCACTACGTGACATACCTGGTCAGGCACAAAAGTGGCAAGACTGTGATTACAATATGGCAAACTAGGTTTTCAATATATGGTTACAGCCCAATGGAACTAACTGCCTTTCTCCTCATATGTGGTCCATTCCTACTTGAGCTCAATTTGAAACAGCAATCTGTAAATTGCCACCTCTTGCGTGTTACTGTATCTGATACGGGTGTATCTTTATTATCATAATTCCAACATCTTATAATAATATATTTTAATAGTTATTGATTCTGTAACTTGCACTTGATTGCAGGATGACCTTGTATACAGGCTTGCACCTAGTCGTCCTACCCTTTTAAAACATAAAATTCATTCATTCAGCAGAAAAGAGCAGTTGTACTGGACCAGTGGCATGGAGGGCTAATGCATTACCACCATACCTCCTGCCACGCAAGTGACCAGAGTTCACGGTGCGAGTGGGTCGCCAGGGGTCGGCCGGGGAGCGAGAGGATTGAGCATCCAGTGGACAGCTCTCCTCTCCCAGGAAGGGTTGGGCCTGGAGACCAGTGCAAGCCTGGCCCTTAGTAGCAGCTAGGGTCTGGCACACCAGTTCCATAGATGCAGGAAGCAGAGGCAGAGTAGACGCCTGGCATGCCGCATGCAGTAGCGCATGCGACTCTGCCACTGTCGTCATTGCACGCTGCTGTGCCACACTCAGGGAGGGGAAAAACGGAGGCAGAAAATCACGTCAACTGGCAATATAAAGCCAGTACCCTGCAGGCTCTGCATTTGGCCAGCTGGCACCTCGAAGCCACAAGATGAGTTCTGATGGATGTCGGGGTAACGGGGCTGGTGGATGTGGGCTGGTTAGCGGAGGAGATAAGCACAAGTGTGTGCATATATATATATATATATATACACATTAAAAAAAAAAGGAGCAATTATTACTTGGGTTTTACCAAAAATGTTAATGGATTTTTATGTTGCACATGCCTTAAATTGTCAATACTCTGCCCAGCCCTACCGATGGCTGGCAGTGAAGGCCCTAGCGGACATCCATAGAAACACAGAATCTGATGGCAGAAGGAGACCGATGGCCCATCAAGTCTACCCTTTGTTGTTTTTTTATCTTATCCCTGACCTAGTGCCACAGTGGGTTATTAACCCTCTTTCTTCCACTTTCTCCCCTTCCCGATTTCCCCAAGTAGGTTTATGAGTCCTATGGCCCTGTCCCACCCATGTCCGAACCCATTAATGGTCCTTGCCCCCACAACCTGCACTGATATTCTGTTCCAAGGATCCACCACCCTTTCTGTGAAGAAAAACGTAGTCACATCTTTACTGAATTTACCTCCATTAATCTCCAATCGTATCCTCTCCTGACTGCATCTCTGTTTTTAACAAATAGGTCTCGCCCTTTATCACTTAGGAACTTGTGTCTCAATCATGTACCCTCTCCCCCATCTGGCTTCCGGTGAGTAAATATTCATAACATTTAGATGATCCTTGTAAGATCTGCCCTGCTGGCCCTGAATCTATTTTGTGATCCTTTGTTGCACTGACTCCCAGCCTATCAATGCCATTTCTCAGGCGAGGACTCCAAAACTGGGCACAGGACTCCAACGGTGGTCTGAATGACCATACAGATCTAATATCATTCTTATGAACCGATTTATACTTAATAAATACAGGTTACTTAAGCAGTAAGTCATGAGGATGTGTAGGTTATCGGGGGATTTACCACAGCTGGAGTGGTTTGCCCATGAGGCGCAGGTGAGTGGGTACATCCTCGCCAGCAGTGGTAAATCCCCCGATAACCCACATCCCCCGAGTGGCTTACCGCAATTATACCAAGGTTCATTTTTTTTACTATAATAAAATACAACTTTTAAAGAGGTTGCTTTGTTTTTTAATTTTTATTCTATTTATTCCTGTGCTGCAGATGATTAGGATTTAGATGACCACCATTTGCTCATCAACAGCCAGTGATTATCAGATGATTTACACCAGTGGTAAACTGCCAGTCTGACCATTTCATTGGCTGTTCACTTATAACCATGGTATAATCACCTGTAGCAGGAGTTCTAGGAGTGGTATATGTTGTTCGTCCACACTAGCTGGCAGATGCCTTGCTGCTCTAAGATGGTCTGGAAAGTCTTCAAGCTGGCTCCTCCCACTCACCTGGGTGAAGAAACCCTCGGCTCCGCCCCACGACGCCAGATGTAACCCGATTCAAGCCAGGTTGTGTGCCGAAGCCGGGGAGGTCGGGTGGGTCCGCGTGAATGAACAACATATACCACTCCTACAGCTCCTGTTACAGGTGAGTAACCTGTATTTCTAGGGGCGTGGATATGTTGTTCTATCCACACTGTCTGGCAGACTCCTAGCAGTTCTCTGGGAGGAGGGAGGCAAGGTGCACACCCCCTACTTAGGGAACAGGGACTGGAGAACTGAGGTTCCAAAACCAGCATCCCAGCATGACTCAAGGTCGATGTGGCAATGGGAAATGAAGGTGTGTGCTGACTTCCAGGTAGCAGCCCTGCAGGATTTCCTGGATAGGGATGTCCCTAGAAGCAGCCACCGATGCAGCGGTATGGTGAGTGGAATGAGCCCTAAGCCCTACGGGAGGCTCCCTACCCGCCAACCTATAGCAGAGATCAATGCAGGAAGTGATCCACCTGCCAATCGTCTGCTTGGATGCAGGTCTGCCAGATGCGGCTTCAGCGTAGGTGACAAACAATTGGTGAACCTCTCCCTGAACTTCCACCATATGCTCTTTGTAGTAGGCGAGAGCTCGTCTCAGGTCCAAGGTATGGAGCCTGTACTCGGCTTCAGAGGTGAGACCGGGGTAGAACACCGGCAGAGTCATTACCTGATTCAGGTGAAACTCTGACACCACCTTTGGAAGAAATTTCGGGTGAGGGCACAGGACAACCATGTCCCTGCGGAAGACCAGGTAGGGAGATTTGCTAGAAAGCACCTGCAGCTCCCCAATCTTTCTGGCTGACGTGATAACCACCAAGAAGGTGATCTTCCATGACAGGTGAGAGACATCACACCTGTGCATCGGTTCGAATGGCTTGCACATGAGCTTGGCCAATACCAGCAGTAAATCCCACTGAAGTGGTGGTTCATGCACCGGAGGGGATATGTGATCTAGGCCCTTGAAAAACCGCCAGACCACCTTCTCCTGTGCCACCGACTGCTTACTGGCCCGTGCCCGGTAAGCAGAGATGGCTGCCAGGTGCACCTTGAGGGTTGTCGACCGAAACCTTGGCTGGAAAAAGGACCACAGGTAGTCCAGAATGCTAGCCAGTGGGCAGGACAAAGGGACCAGCCCCTTGCCTTGACACCAGATGGAGAATCTCTTCCATCTGAAGTCATAGCATTTTCTGGTTGACTCCTTGCGGGATGCCTCAACGATGTTGAGGACCTCGTCGGAAAGACCCAAGGCCTAGCGCTCTAGCTGCTCAGGAACCAGGTCATCAGGTGCAAGGATTGAAGGCCCAGATGGAGTACCTTCCCCTTGTTGACAAAGAGTAGGTCCGGGTGGGCTGGAAGCCACCTCAGGAGCCTGAAGCTGAGGCTGAGGAGATCTGGGACTACCAGGATCACCTGTGCCTTGTCCCTCCTGACATTGAGGAGCACCTTGTGGATCAAGGGCAGAGGAGAGAAGGTGTAGAAGAGGCCTGGGGTCTACGGCCTGGAGAAGGCATCCCCCTGCAGCGAGCCCTGCTGTGGGGGGCGAGCATGGTATAGTCTCAGCTTGGTGTTTTCCCTGGAGGCAAACAGGTCCACCAGAGGTGTGCCTCGGTTGGGGAACAGGTCCTGAACTACCTCCGCCAGGAGAGACCACTCATAAGATGCATTGCCTATCCGGCTGAGGGCATCGGCCAGACTGTTCGAGGCTCCTGCCGCATGAATGGCTAGGAGATCCACCTCCAGGCTGAGCATGAGAGACCAAATGCGAAAAGCCTTCTTGCACAGAGGCAAGGAGTGCATCCCGCCCTGTCTGTTGAGATAGTTCATGCTCGTGGTGTTGTCCGTCTGGACCTAGACCACTTGACCCCGAACAAATGGAGTGAAGGTAGTCAGAGCTAGCTGGACTGCTCGGAGCTCTAGAAGGTTGATGTGGCATCAGGACTCTTGAGGGGACCAGAGTCCATGGGCTCTGTGCTCTCCCAGATGGGCACCCCAACCCATCAGAGAGGTGTCGGTCGTAAGAATGACCATCGGCTCGGAGCGGACAAATGGGATTCCCTCCCGCAGATGAGCTAGGATGAGCCACCACTGCAGGCCATTCTACATCTCCTGGGTCACAAAGACTGGCTGGTCTAGATGACCTGAGCGCTGAGACCACTGGTGGGCCAGCCCCCACTGCAGGGGGCGCATATGCCAGCAGGCCCAACGGACCATGCTGATGCAGGCCGTCATGAGACCCAGAAGGCGCAGGAAGTCCTAGGCAGGGCACAACTGCCCAACCAGAAATGATTGGGCAAAGGAGGAAAAGACCTCAGCCCTGTTCACTGGGAGCCGAGCTCTGGCTCGGAGAGAGTCGCGCTCCACCCAGATGGACTAAATCACCTTCGAGGGCATGAGTTCTGACTTAGCCTCGTTGATGAGGAGGCTGAGTTGAGAGCAAGCCTGGAGGGCCAGATCTCTGGACCGCTTCACCTCCAACCTGGAGGGACTTGCCATCAGCCAGTCATCCAAGTAAGGGTAGACCCCGACTCCTTGGCACTGCAGGAATGCTGCCACCACTGTGATGCATTTGGTGAAGACCCTGGGAGCTGATGAGAGGCCGAAGGGCATGGCGCGGGACTTGTAGAGGGTTCCCTCTGCCCGAAAGCAGAGGAACTGCTGATGAGACGGATGGTTTGGGATGTGAAAGAACGTCTTATGGAGGTCCAGGGAGCAGAACCACATGCCCTGCTCCAGGGATGGTATTATCTGAGCCAGGGTTACCATCAGAAAGGTGCGCGGCCTTAGGAACTTGTTCAGGTCATGCAGATCGAGAATGGGGCGCCAGCCTCCCATCCGTTTTGGAAACAGGAAGTACCTGGAAACAAACCCAGGGCACGGAGGAGGATCCGCCACCTTGCTGACTACCTCCTTGTGGAGGAGCTGGTCGATGTCATCTCAGAGAGCAGACTGGGAGGCTGTGGACCTGGCAGCCCCCTGTGGGGCGTGGGCTCGAAGGGGAGAGACCTGCTCAAACTTCAGATGCAGGTCCCTGCCGATCACTTCCAGCACTTAGCAGTCCATGGTGATAGCACACCAGGCGGAAAGGAAGTGGCTGACCCGGCCGCCTATGGGGACCCGGGAAGGTGAGATGAGGTTCGGGGTGGCACCCCGCAACCAGTCGATAGGCAGGCTTGGAGGAGGAGGGACCGGACGAGGGGCCACCGGGGCCCTTCCTCCTGGGCTTCCTGACTGAGGAATCAACGGACTTGGCTCTAGGACGCCAAGTTTGAGCCTGCTGGCCCTGCTGTGCAGGTCTTGCCGCATGAGCGGAGAGATGAAAGGGCTTATGCTGCTGATGGTGGCCCTTGTCCTTCTGTGCAGATGTGACCGAATCTAGGGTGGCATTGGGTTTTTCAATGCGCTGAAGGTGGCCTTCCACACCGGGCCTGAACAGGTCGGTGCCCAGAAAGGGAACATCTGCGAGCTTGTGTTGGGTGTCTGCCATGAAGGTAGAGATCTGCAACCAAGCCTTGAGGCGCATGGCCATTGCGGCCACTACCGAATGGCCACAAGAGTCTCCAATGTCCAGAGCCATCTCGAGCTGCTGCTTTACTAACATACTAAAATGCCAGCAGAATAGGCCTAACACGGTCTTTCATGCCTGCTCGTTTGGTCAGCCCCCACCCTGGGAGCTGACCTTGCTGCCCCCCTCGCCCTCTCTGGCTTCTCCATTCCCAGTCCCGGATATTCTCACTGCACAGGACTTTGCTTCCAGAACCCTTCCCCTGCACATGTCCCAACCCCTCTTGAACCCCTCCACCGTCTCTGTCTCCACCAGCCCCCTGGGCAGCACATTCCATGGCTCTACCACCCTCTCAGTGAAGTAGCACCTCCTCCTTTCTCCCCTGAATCTCCCCCCCTCCAGCTTCCATCCATGCCCTCTAGTCCCCCACCTTCCTTTGGAGCACCCTGACCTCTCCTCCCCTATCTACCTCCTTCATGTACCTGAAGACCTCTATTATGTCCCCCCGGTCCCTTCTCTCCTCCAACGTGTACATATTTAACTCTTCGAGCCTCTCCCCATAGGTCCTGTTCCCCAAGCCCCAGATCATTTTGGTTGCCCTCCTCTGGACCCTCTCCAGGAGTTCAATGTCCCTTTTTAAGTGTGGCCTCCAAAACTGCACGCAGTACTCGAGGTGCGGCCTCACCAAGCAGTTATACGGAGGGAGCATCACTTCCCTCCTTCTGGAGGTGATCCCCCTAGCGATGCATCCCAGAATCCTGTTGGCCTTGGCAGCTGCCCTCCTACAAGTCTCAGAGTTGTTCATCTTGACATCCACCACCACCCCCAGGTCCCTCTTAGCCATTGAGACTTGTAGCATTCCCTCCCAGGGTGTACACTTGGCCTGGGTTTCTGGCTCCCAGGTGCAGTACCTTGCATTTCCCTGCATTGAACCTCAGCTTCTACTTTCTAGACCACCTTTCCAGAGCCTCTAGGTCCCCCTGTAGGGCCACTCTCCCCTCCTCCCCATCCACCACCACCCCAGTTTCGAGTCATCCGCAGAGAGACTCATCTCACTCCTGATACCCATCCTTATGTCAGAGATTTAGGCGTTGAATAGGAGGGGCCCAAGGAACAGAGTCAAACACCTTGCTGAAGTCAAGAAAGAGGACGTCCATTGGTCTACTCAGGTCCAAGGCACTCGTCACCCAGTCATAGAACTCCACAAGGTTTGGCTGACATGATTTCCCTGGGACGCATTCATGCTGTCTATCGTCTAGGCACCCTGACTTTTCCAGGTCCCCCCAGCCTCTCCTTGACAATGCCCTCCATCACCTTGCCCACCACCGATGTCAGGCTGATGGGCCTGTAGTTCCCTGCCACCTCCCTTGATCCCCTCCTTGTGGATAGGCACTATATGCGCCACCTTCCAGTCCTGAGGCACCCACCCTGACCTCAGAGAGATGCTGAAATGCTCCACCAGGGGTTTCGCACGCTGGGATGCAATTTATCCGGCCCGGTGCCTTCTCCGTCTTAAGGGACCTGAGGGCTTCACTCAATCTCTCTGCCATGATTCCCATCTCTGCTACCTCGTCCCCCTGCTTTGCCTTCCCCCTCCTGCCAGTGATGGCCCCCCTCTCGCCAGACCCGCCAATCGGTAAGGGTCCCTCCCTCCAGTTTCCACTGTCTCCTCCCATGTATGATGCAGCCCCCAATTTCCTTGTAGAAAACTGGTGAGTACTCATTTAGTACCTCAGCCTGCTCCCCTGGGTCTTGTGCTCATCCCTCCCCTGTTTTAATCCTGCTAATGTGCCGTTTCACCCTTCATTTTTCTCCAATGTATCTAAAGAACCCCTTTTTCCCCCCCCTCCCGATTTCCCTGGCCAGGTTCTGCTCCTACCTTGCCTTAGCCACCCTCACCACCCTAGTGGTCCTTCTTGCCATCAGCTCGTACTCCCCTCGATCCCTTTCACTCCTTGAGCACTTGAAATGCCTATAAGCTGCCTTCTTTCCCCTCACCACCTGCTGAACCTCCCTGGTCTACCAGCAGGGTTTTCGGGCCCTACCGCATTTTTATCTTACTCTTGCACAGGTGCTGGTAGCATCCTGCACCCCCCTCCTGATGATTTCCCTGGGTGCTGCCAAGAGTTCAGTTCTAACGCCGTGCCCACAATGGGCTTGGCTACGGGGAAGGCCTCCATGGGGGAGTCCCCCTTGTCCATAATCTCCATAAGGGGATATCACAGGTGGGAAACCTATCCCACCTGATTTGTCACCCCCCTTCCCTGATCCCAGACCTTCTTGACCATGGTCTGGAGGTTGGCCGGGAGATGAGGAAGCACCTCATCCAAGGAGCCCAACAGGGTGTGAGAGAAGTGTGCCATCATAACAGCCGAGCTGGCCTGGCGAAGGCCCAAAGAGGCGGCAGTGTACACCTTTCTACATGAGTAGTCCAGTTTCTTGGACTCCTTATCTGGGGGCTTGTCCACATCCCTTGTGTTGCCCAAGCGCCTGAAGACAGAATCTGTCACCAACCTCTCGGCTGAGGGGTGCTCCGAGGAGCCGGAGAGCCAGCCAGTAGGGACCATGTGCTTGCAGGCCATCCTGGCTGATGGTGCTGGGCAGGAGCTGGGTGCTGCCAAGAGTTCTAATGGTGGGCCCACAATGGCCTTGGCTACCGGGAAAATCCCCCTTGTCCAGAATCTCCATAAGGGGATATCTGGCCAGTTTCTGCACAGGTTTGAGCAGCATCCTGGTAGACTCCCAAGATCAGCCGAAGGATACTGAAGAACGAGGTGGGGCTGTCGACCACAGAAAGACCCCCGAGGATTCCAGATCGACTGGACAGGAATGTAACGAGGAGTCTTTGGACTCCAAAGAGTCCGCGTACAGCTGGTGACCACCTGAGCCATTCTCCACTTGCCGAGGGCAATCGGGGGTGAGAGTGACCGACAACCGATGGGTCAAACCTTGAGCCGGCCGAGAATCCTTGGTCAGTGCCCCATTCTTCGGCTGGGAGGCGGTGGTTCAATCACTATGGGTGGGGAAGCCAGTTTTGGCCAAGCCGTCAGCGCCATGTGAACCGGTGGTGGGAGTCAGCTTCAGCCATTCAGGCGACAGCCACTTCAACTGTCGGTGCGGAAGCCAGCATCGGCTTGCTGCCAGTCAAAAGGAGCTGCTGACATATTAGATCCTCATAGCGCTGATGCAACCTGGGCCACAGCCTCTCCTCAGCAGAGGAGGATGAGGAAGAAGAGCGGCAGTGCCACTTTCCGCGATGTCGGGACAGAGACCGCCGACGTTGGCAGGATTTCCCTGAAGCATAGGAGGACCGAGACTTCAACTTGCGGCGGGCCAAGGAAGGAGTGGGGGAAACCCGCTGCCCTCCGCTTCCTGGTCCTGGTCCGGGGACTTCGGCTCAACGGTCTGAGGCAAGTCCTCGGAAGGCACCGAAAGCACCAGTGTCAGAGAGAGAATTGTCAGCCTCCTCGGTCGACATCCTGTCGGTGGGCTCAAGAAAATCTTGGCCACGTCGACAGGCATCTTGACCGACCGGTCCGATGGGGACACTGTGAAACCAGTGGCCCGGGCCTCAACATCGACCAAAGTCGAGAGCCGACAGTCCGAAGAACGAGATCTCTCCCACTCCCATGAGCGTCGACAGTGAGTCTTACCTTTTTTCGGATCCTTCTTCTGGGACCGAGGGGTGTGAGACCCAGAAGGACCCTCCCCTTTAGTCAAGAGGGACTGGCACAGCTCCCGAAAGGAAGCCGTGTAAGAAGAGCCAGTTGGAGAGAAATAAAGACCAAAGCGGAAGAGGAGCTTGCTGCGGCCTGGGCTGCCTCCTCCTTGAGGGCTGTGAGCTGTTCAAGCTTTTCCAGTTGTTCCACAGAGCCCGCCACCACGGACACCACCCAACGGGCCTCCTTCAATTTGACCAGCGGGTACCGTTTTTCCGTTCGCCGCAGCTGGAGTCGGGCAGTGTGGTCTTCGAGCACTGACGGAGAAAAGGACAGACACATCTTGCAAGCTTGCGGATCATGGTCGTGCCCGAGGCAATATATGCACGAGGGCTGGGGTCCGGTATGACATCTTCTGCTCAAGGGCACCGCGAAACCCGGAAACGGTCTTGTCCTCCATCGCAGCCGTGAGGGAAGAGGATGAAGACTGAACTCGAATGAGTTTCAAAGTAAGTTTAGGGAAAAAAAAAAAAAGAAATTTTTTAGAGCCAGGGCCTGCAAAACGCGAGAGTACTAAGGAAGGAACCTGATGCTTCCAAGCGGTAAGGAAGATCTGGTGTCATGAGCGGAGCCGAGGGTTTCATCACCTGGGTGGGTGGAAGGAGCCAGCTTGAAGACTTTCCGGATCACCTTAAAGCGGCAAGGTAATTGCTAGACAGTGTGGACAGAACATATCCATGCTCCTGTAACTGTATATTAGCTTCCAAATGCTAAAGTTTTTTTCTTATATGTTTTTTACAGAACTTTTTGACATTTAAATGATCAACTTGCCAAAGTAATGGTAGAACTAGTTCAAGTTTAGCTTCAAGGTTGTGTAAAAAAAAAAAAAAAAAAAAAAAATTCTCTGAATTTCCATTTTCTTTATCTCGAACCTTCTCATTTTTCACCTTCTCTCTCTCGCCTCCCTTTCTCCCTCCTCCTCCCTCTTCCACTTTCTTTTATATTCTTCTTTTCCTGTTTACATCCCCCATTTCCTCACTCTCTCACCCTTCCTTCCAATTTTCCCTTCCTTCTCCAATCCCCACCCCTAACTGCACCCTCCCAAACCCACCCATACCTTTTCCAAACCGGCTCCCCAAAACAAAGTGCTTTGTTTTTTGTTATAAAATTATTTCTGTGGCATCGGGCCGGTTTTTGAGAGTGTGGCGCTGGGCTTATAGAAAGCCCTGCGCCATAACACTTTGAAACTGCCGCTACATCAACGCTGTCTGCTGCAGATGCGTCCTGATTTTCAAAGCTTGGGCACAATTGCGACAGTTACCTATTTTACAGCAACTTGCACCAAACCTCGTGCACAAGCTTCGTGAAAACAGTCCCCCCAATTGACGCAAGCTAGACCACAAAGAGAAGGTCTACCTTTTGTCACTTTCCGCATGGGACAGAAAATCCCGTTAGATTGCCGTAAGTGCGGTGCGTCATATCTCTGGTGCACCCAGGGCTCGTGGCAATTGTGGACCTCTGAAAATCCAGATCATGATCTTCTTAAGTATTTGACTGGCTTTAAAAATCAATGTTATCTGCAGCATAAATTAATTTTCCTTAATCCCTTTTCAAGTATTTATGTAATTATGCAATATTTAATATTCTTGCAGTGTATTTATGTCGTCATGCTGTTTAGCATTTGTTTTGTAACACACTTTTTTACACTTTTTCAAACTATTCATTGTATGTTTAATCATTTGCTGTTTCATATTTAATGTGGTTTGATAGCAGACCACCAGGGGTAGGTGTCAGTTCACTATGTAGGGGATTGGGGATAGAGAGGGGGGTCCATTAAACACCAGGGAAATGTTTCTATTTACTATACAGGGGATTGGGATGGAAGGGGGTTACACTGGACACCAGGGAATATGATTTAAACATCGGGTAGGGGATCGGGTGGGGGAAGAAGGACCAGTGGACAACACAGCATGTTGTAGAAAAGATCGGACATGGGTGCAGGTAGGGGGATGGGACCACTGGACACCAGGGACACCTGTGTTGTGCTCACTGGGACAGCAATCGGTGGGTGGAGGGACCCCTAGCCACGAGGGAGTATTTGTTTTTACATTTTGGGTGAGTGATCAGGTGGAGGCAGGGACCACTGCACACCAGGGACTATTCTTTTTTTATTCTCATTATTCTCAGGCCAGCGATTGGTAGGGAGTGGGGACCACTAGCCAGCAGGGAATCAGTGACTTCAAACACTCAGACTGGTGATCGGTGGGGGGGCACTGCCATAGTACCTCCGCCAACCACTAGGTTTGTGCGGGTTTAAGGCAAGGTCTCAGTTAGCGGTATTTGCTCTGCATAAGCGGCCCTTCAAGAGGTCCTTGCGCGGAGCAAATACTTTGTGAATCAGAGAGCGCCAATATTCACATGCCCTCTCCCTCATCTGCACTGTGGCCCCCTTCACATTTTCCCTGGTGCAAACCTGGTTCCAGTGTGCACAACTGGCTTTTGTGAATACCACCTCAGCGCAAAACCCAGTTTGCATCACAGCAACATTTTGTCAATCTCGCTACTGGTTTGTCTTTTTTTTTTCGTTAAATGTGAACAGTGATTATTTTTATTTTTCCAGCAGGGTTTAACAATATGTCCGTGAGAGATCCCTCTGACTTGACAGAGCTCTGATATGAACAGCGTGCCCACCTCCCACAGTGAAAGAAAGTGATGCTGTGGGAGGAAAGCTGAACTGCTCGGCCTGATGTGTTTTACGAGAATGGACCAGAGATGGCGTTAGTTTTAGTGTACCCAAAGCAAGCGGACCAAGAACAAGCTGCTGTTTGAAAAACATTTCACTCACAGATTGTTTATTACAATTAAAGTGCCATAAGAGTGACAATATGTCAAACTTACAAGTCTAAGCATGCAAGTTTGACATATGCTCACTCTTACGCCACTTCATATTGCAATAAACAATCTCTGAGGTAAATATTTTTCAAACACCAACGTGTCCATTGTCTCCTTGCTTTGGGTGCAGCTATTTTTGCTTTTCAATTTGTGTACAGTTTTAACCCACACCACAGCATCCTCCTGGTATGTCCCCAGCTTTGTGTTTCTCGTTTTAATAATTTTATTGTAAAATTGCTATATGGGCTTACTGTGCTATACAGACTGATTTTTTGAAATATACATCGTTTGATTGGCTGTGCTTGCGCAGTGTGTGCTCATTCTTTGAATTGTATGGGCTGGAGAGTAACCATTCCCTGCTTCACCGCGTGTCTGATGGCCCAGCCCGCAACAATTACACATCAAGGCAAGCCAGAAGCAGCTATCCAAGTATAAGAAAAGGAAAAAGCAGCATTTATACAGCGCTTTTCATACACAGTGTATCAGAAAGCACTTTACAAGCAATGCTAGACTGGTAGTGAAGTGACTGAATGTGTAGTGGTGGACATATCACACATCAACACCGACACACAGCCTGGACAATTGCATGAACCAGTTTTATTGGAAGGGGAATGCTGGCCAGGACACCGGGAATGTCCCCTACTCCTTGCGAAGAGTACCCTGCATTCTTTTACTTCCACCTGGACAGCCGCCAGGACAATGCCAGGATGGGTAGAAGGGACCTTGGTTTAACGTTTCATGCGAAGGATGGCACACCTGAGCAGTATAGCACCCCCCTAATACTGCACTAGGATGCCAGTACTTTAGGTGCAAGTCCAATCCTGCTATGGGATGAGAACCCATGATCTTCTGGTCCAGAGGCGGATGTGCTACCAACTGAGTCATGCTGACACCCAGTAACACCCTGGAATCCAGTAAGAACCTGCTCAAACTATTTCTGAGACCACAAAATGATTAGCAGGCGGTACTCCTTATAGTGCGATTCCCAGACCGGTTCACAATCTTCGTGGTCAGTTATAGGAGTCATACAGCAAGCAGTACCACCTACTAATAATCATTCTATGGTCTCAGAAGTAAACATTCTTTTAGCAGGTTCTTAGCAGAAAATGGCAGTGGAATCATAGATCTCTGGGTGCCAATTTCTTCCTTACCATCCTGGCATGACGTGCAGACCCTAAATGTGGTTAATATGTGTAAAACCTTCACTTATTGAGTTTGCAGATTTGCAGAGGAGGAAGCTCTTAAGTGGCTCCCTTAGCAAGGGAGAGAGAGAGCTGCTATTTTTTTTTTTTTTTTTTACTTACTCTTTATACTCCACCTGCCCACAGTGCTCCCACTCTTTGGGAGACATCTATGGCCTTATCGTCCCGGCCCTCTTACCTGAAACCCGGTGCAGTCCATCCCCCATGTAACCGTGGCTGTGTCCCCTAGGCGGGCATGGGGTAGGGGCACCCCAGAAGTCCTTCTTGTTCTCGTCGGGATGCTGGTACCAGGTCAGGTAGGGGCACTCATGATCAGGGTCTGGTGCTCAGTCCACTGGGAGCGCCACGGGGTGCTTTTCTCATTTTCTATGGGAGTGGCGCATTCCCCAATGTCAAGGCATCTCCGCTGACGTCCTCCACTCCCAACCTTCTCTTTACGCTCTTGTGCTTGCTATGCCTCTGACTTCCACCACAGGCTAGTCAGGCGCTGAGCATCTACCCCCTCCCTCCCGGGAGAGGAGAGCTATCATTTGGACGCTCAATCCTCTCTCTCCCCTGCCAACCTCCGACGACCCAGGCTTGTTCCCGAACCCGGGTCGCCAGCGTGGCACAAGGTGTGGCATCCAGCGCCTCAACCCTCAGCACCAGTGGGCCGGCTAGAGAGTTGCTTTTTTAACAGCAACTCCGTAACTGATTCACCCCTTCCCCTTCGCGCTCTCTAATCTCCCTCACGATTTCTGCATTACTGCTTCTGTTTGCGATTCGGATGCTGTGCGTGTGCGCGCACACACTCCCTCTCAGCGCTGACAGCTGAGTTCTCTTTCTTGCTGCTTACTCTTGCATTGCCTTTCGCTAACAAGCAGTATGACTATGTGAACAGAGAGTAGCTATTGCACTTGGGACTTCAGAGCCTTTGAGTGCTGGGGAGACAAAAGGGCTCTTCTGAGGCAGCTACAATGTTGGGGGAGGATATGTGCCCCTTGTCACCCCCTATAATTGCACCCCTGACCAATTCTTGTAAAAACAGACTCTTGTAAAACAGACAACAAAACAATTCACACAGGTGTCTGTTAGCATGAAACAATTAGGTTTAGGTCACATAACAGCCAATGACTTTAAAAAGCAAAACAAAAAACACTTCCCTCAGTGTGATACTTTGACAGCTGAAACTGCCCATTTGAGAAAGCAGTGCTAATTTAACCAGAGAAAGGTAAATCATACCAGTTTATGCACAAGCTAAATCGGCAGGTCAATGGGAGGAGGCACAGCATATGAACACTCCCCACACGACATCACTTCTCATGTTAACAATGATAAATGTGTCAGACAACGCAAGCAGTTCCAGTTTCTCAAACTGAAAAATTAGACTATGCGGTTCATATATTGACAGACTGAAAGCATAGCCACATAAGCATAATGAAACTGGAGCTGGTGAGTGAAAGAGGGTTTTGCTAGGGTCATTTCAATACACTAGCTCTTTAAAATACCCTTGTGCCTGTCGCAGGCATGAATGAAGCCCACCACTGTGTTCGCCCCCACTACCTCCCCTGGAAGACTGTTCCAGGCATCCACCACTCTTTCAGTGAAGAAGTACTTCCTCAAATTCCTCCTAACTTCCCCCTTCTAACCCCAGGAATCCCTCACTCAAATGGTCACACTTTATGCAGTCATCTTGGCCCAGTGTGGTGACCCAGAGATTAGATCCTATACAGATTTTTAGAATTTGTTATTTCGGTTGAAACTCTGCACCTGCACTCCACTTGAGCCATTGCACAGATCTGTTTCACCACCTGAAGACAGTATTCGCCCAGTAATGAACTTTGGTAGCGGCTGGTTCTCCAGTCAGGTTCTTATTTTGTAGTTATATAAAAAAAAGTGCATTTTAGTCAGTTTTTCTGGATTACTCTGCGTTTAGCTAGGTTTTTCTCTAAAATATGGTTTCTCCAGTTCCTATTTGATTCTCAGGAACTGAAGAATAACCTACTTGGCTATTGTTGCTATTTTTGACTATTTGGCTAGTAAACCATATTCTTTTTCACTAATATTAGTGATTTACTAATTTTAGTTGTCCAGTTTATAGAGAATGGAGTGTTTCACATTCCGTTTCTGTCTGTGCCCCTTCACCTTAATTAATCGGTTCCTGCTACAATATCCCTAATTTGATCTTTGTCACAGTTTTATTTAGTACAAGAGAGATTATTTTATGACCGGGACTTTTGTACTGCATTTTTGGGCATTGTTTTATTTCAAGGTTCTCTCCCATTGCTGTCTCAGAGAGACCTTGTAGACCATCATAACATTGTACAAATCATTTTCAGCTCCTGGAAAGAGCAGACTGTCATAAGCTTTCTTTAAAGTGTCTAGGTCCACCACAAGACTAAATTCCTGTCATTGTTTTTGCCAGAAACCTCTTTTAAAAGACTAAAAATTTAAAAAGAAGCATGCCTTCTCAGTCTGCCTCTGTGTAACCTAATAATTATGAAAAAGGCTCTGAGGGTGGTCCCAACAATGGTGGAAAGAACGCACCTCAAGGGTCTAGCTCCTCATGCACAGCAGCAAATAATGTAAAGGGTGACAAGAAGAAAGAAAAAGATAAAGCTACACATCCATCAGAAAGGCTTGGTAGGAATGGTTCAGATATCAAGTGTGCCTGAAAGGGGGAACCCTGAATCCAGTGATGGCAAAATCAAAACCAAAAGAGCCTTAGAGCAGGCACTGTAAACAGTGTCTGCCAAAAAGAAATTGAAAGAGAATTACGTGTTGCCACTCCTCATGCACAGAGAAAGGAGCAGGTAGATGGCATCGAAAAAAATACTCTAATCAGAGGACATATCAAAAATGTTATGGGCAATTTCAGTAAGATACTTGCCATTTCCCCAGGCTTAGGCTGCACCCTATCTGCTTGCAGAGGAGGAGGAGGAAGAAGAATATTGTAATTAATGTGCATATGGAGGAAGGTGACCCCATGGAGTTAGAGGGTACATGAGTAAGATTTCGAGCCTCCTTCAAGGCAAACTGAGAACTACTCCTCTTTTTACTCATTTGTTAGATAAATGGTCGATACCCTTAATTTCCCCCACTAGAAATGGGGGAGAATGAAGAGGATATTGATTTTATGGACATGTTGGGAGTACCTCCACCAAGAAGGATATTACTTCCCATACACAAACCACTTAAAAAGGCCATATCAAAAGTCATGGCTGCACCCACTTCAGCTGCAGCCATCAACAAAAAATTAAGAGAAGATATCAGGTGGACAAGCTGAAAGTGGAATATCTGTATGCCCATCCTGATCATCTTAAGTTGGAGTAGCCCAGGCTGCTGATTATGAGGGAGCAAAAATCACTTTATCTGCACAGCCCCAATTTTTTGATACCATGGGGAAAAAGATTTATACAGCAGCTTCCCTGCTTAGCAGATAGGCAGCTTATTCAGCACATGTAGCACAGTACCAGAAAGCACTCTGGAACACAATTCTGGCACTGGCTGAAAGAGCAGATGATGATTTGGCATAGGACTTGATTGCTACAGCAAGATCTGCTCTGGATGCCACAAAATATCATTTGCACGCTGCAGTGGACACTGATACTGCTGTCAGAGGTTTGGCTCATGCAGTGTCTTTAAGAAGGTTTTACTGGCTGAGGACTACCATTCTTTCCCAGGATACTCATAACAAGGCCATGGCTTTCTCCTTTGAGGGAGATTCATTATTTTGGTGACAAAACAGAGGCCTACATAAAAAAGTGGATGAATGCAAACCACTTTTAAAAGTAACAGTGAGAAGGAAAAGGCTGCTTATACTGACTACTCTGCCATACTGAAGAGTACATTTAGAGCAGCTGAATGTAGGGAGGATCTTATTTTGCAACTAGGAGCCACCAGGCAAAAAGAAGGCCAGAAGTTGTCCCACTACATGACGCAAGTGGAGATCACGATTTGTAGAACTATGGAAGCTGGAAGAGTTATCCTTGCATATATGAGACTACACCAGATCTTGCAAGGAGCTGTGTATTTTGATTGGACACTGATATCTCCTAGGATGAAAGAATGCAGAGCTGATCCTTGAACTTCTGACAGGTACTGGATGAAGTGAGGGAATACGAGTCCCAAGAACCCATTGCAAATTCATTATGGGTGCCTACAGAAAAAGCCATTCACCTGCAACCTCAAACAGACAGCTGCTAAGAACAGAGTGATATCCCAGACATGGGGTCCCAGCTATGGGAACTCACTCACAGTTCACTGTCCGACAGAAAAAAAATGTCTACTGGAACTGGAAGTAACAGAAAAAGAAACTGTTACTATAAAAAGCTATAGAAAAATCCCTGCCTTCCAGTGGGGCAGGGGCCTAGTCTCAAGATACTTCCAGACCCACAAGAAAAGTGGGTAGTAGTAACCCATTTTAGACCTTAGGTTTCTGAACAAGCACTTGAAAAAAGAAAAATTCAAGATGGGTACACTACAGAGAGTGATACCGTCTCTGCAGAAAGGTCACTGGCTGGGATCCCTGGATCTGAAAGATCCATATTTTCATATCCGAGTCTCACAGAAAATACCTCAGATTCAAGCATGAGGAACTGCCAATACCAGTTCACAGCTCTCCCATTTGATCTCACCTCAGCTCCAAGGGGTTTCACAAAGTACCTGGCTGTGGTGGCAGCACATCTGAGAAAACAAGGTGCTGTGCTTTTCCCCTTCCTAGATTACTGACTAGTCTCTAGGGAAACAGAACAAGAGGCAAGGCGCTCAGTTCAGTTTGTAAAAAGCAAATTGGGGAAAGTACAGTTACGTAAGAACTTACCCTAACAGTAGATCTTCAAGAACAGCTCTTGCAGCAGGTTACACCATTAGGACTGAAGCCGTCAGGCGTCAGGACCCCACGGAACTTTTCTAGCTAGCAGTCTTCAGCGGGGACCGCCTCCGACATCGGTCCCGCCCCCAACGTCAGGCGTAGTACATAAGGAGGCGGTCCCACCACAATCCCCAGTTCTCCCACCGGAGACTCCCGGCCGCTGCCTGACATCAGAAGAGGAGACCGAGGATCCACCATCAGATGGCCAAGACTAAAAACAAAATCGTTCCATCCTGAAAGATGGATTTTAGGCTATAACCTATCTCCTCCAAAGGGGGAATGGTGGGCGGGAAGGTACCTGCTGCAAGAGCTGTTCTTGAAGATCTACTGTTATGGTAAGTTCTTACGTAACTGTACTATCTTACTTCGAGATACAGCTCTTGCAGCAGGTTACACCATTAGGACCGATTCCCAAGCAATGGCGACAAACTTACACCATCGGGAGGAGGAAAGATAGAGATTAAGACCCTGTCTGAGCCTAGGAAAGAAGTCCCTGGAGGACGGCTAGGCCGAAACCTGCCCTTCGCCTTGAAGCGATATCCAGGCTGTAATGCTTAATGAAGGTATGCACCGAGCTCCAGGTAGCTGCAGCGCAAATAGCTGAAGTGGAAACGTTCTTCAGCGCTGCAAAAGAGGTGGCCACTCCTCTGGTAGAATGGCCCTTGACTGCGCCTGGCAAGGGTTTGCTGCGCTTGTCATAACAGAAAGAGATACACTGAATGAGCCAACGTGAAAGGGTCTGCTTTGAAACAGGGGCTCCTTTCATCCTCTCAGCAAAGGAAACAAACAGCTGATCCGCTTTCCAGTACTGTTTGGTTCTGGTCAGATAATATCCAAGACACCTGTGAACATCCAAGGTGTGAAGCAGTGCTTCTCCTCGACTGGTGTACTTGGGAAAGTACACTGGTAGGTCGATATCCTGATTAAGGGTAAGGGCTGAAACCACCTAAGGCAGAAACTTAGGATTTGTCCTGAGGGACACCCTATCCTGGTGAAAAACTAAATAGGGCTCTTTGCACATCAGCGCATGTAATTCGGAGATTCTTTTCGCCAAAGTAACTGCAACTAAAAACAACATTTTCCACGACAGAAAACGTAGCTTGCAATCCATGGCTGGTTCAAAAGGTGGCAGCGTAAGCTGCTCCAGGACAAAGGGCAAGCCCCACGGAGGAACTGCGTCCTTGATAGGTGGCCTAAGGTGGAGGACCCCCCCTTAAAAAGGCACGAGTAGTGTCCAATTGAGCCACCATATGATGGCCGATGGGGGCACGGTAAGCCGAAATTGCACACAAGTGCACCTTAATCGAGGAGTAAGCTAGTCCGGATTGAAAAGGTGAAAGCAGGTATTACAGAACCAGTTTCTCAGGACAGTCTAAGGGCCAGAAACCGCGCGTTTGAGCCCACAAGCAAAACCTGCGCCACTTCATGGAGTATGCTGCGTGGGCTGCCGGCTTTCTAGCAGCGGAAAGTACTTCCGCCACTTCCTGCGAGACCCCGTGTCACATCATGGCTATGTCTCCAAGAGCCAGGCATGTAGGTTCAATGAATGTAAGTCCAGGTGGACTAATGAACCCTCCTCCTGAGACAACAGATGGGAGCTGATTGGCAAAGGAAGCGGGGGTTCCCGGGATAGCTGATGTAGTAGCAGGAACCAAATTTGCCTGGGCCAGAAAGGTGCTATCAGGATAAGCGTCGCCTGCTCCCTGTGAAGTTTGAGAAGAACTCTCTGGATCAATGGGAAAAGAGGGAAGGCGTACAGGAATCTGCCCGCCCAGGAGGGGGACAACGCGTCTCGCCAGAAAACACCAGGCCCTGGATCTAGCGAGCAAAAATTGGGCAGTTTTGAGTTGGATGGGGACGCGAATAGATCTAATTCTGGAGTGCCCCATCTGTGGAACAGATCCTCTGCCACCTCCTGTAGATGTTCCCACTCATGGACTCTGGCCTGGGAACGACTCAGGCTGTCTGCAATGGTACTGTCCACCCCGGGGACGTGAACTGCAATAAGGTTTGCGCCATGTCATATTACCCATTCCCACACTCTCATGGCCTCCCTGCAAAGGGGGCAGGAGTGTGTGCTTCCTTGTTTGTTGAGGTAATACATCACCACAGTATTGTCTGTTTGCAACAGGAGAGTACTCAGTGGAATCTCCGACTGGAAGGCTTGCAGGGCATAAAGGACTGCTCTCATCTCCAATATGTTGATGTGGAGATGAGATTCCTGGGTTGTCCATGTACCCTGAGACCTCACCCCATTCAAGTGAGCTCCCCACCCCAGCCCTGAGGTGTCTGTGGAGAGAGTTACCGTCGGGGACGGCGCTGTGAAGGGAACCCCCACGGAGAGGGTTCCCGGGTCTAGCCACCATTGCCAGTCCTGAACCACTGCCTCCATGATTTGGACTGGTTGCTGCAGATGGTCTTGCCTTTGGTCCCACTGCACTCTTAACATCCACTGGGTTATCCGCATGTGGAGCCTTGTCATCGGGACTGTTGGAATGGCTGCAGCCATGTGTCCGAGCAGGCGAAGGACCAATCTGGCCGGGGCGGTCTTCTTCGCCGACAGATCCCTGACGTGGGACTGAATGCGTTCCGCTCTGTCCTCAGGAAGAAAGGCTTTTCCCTTGATGGTGTCCAGAACTGCCCCTATAAACTGCAGTTTCTGGGACGGTACCAGGAGAGACTTCTCATAGTTGATGAGGATGCCCAGAGACCGAAAAAGGGTCTGAGTACGCTTAAGGGCTAACAGTAATGCCTCCTTGGAAGGGGCCATGAGAAGCCAATCGTCCAGGTATGGGAACACGTAGTGGCCCTGTCTCCTCGGAGACGCTGCCATGACTGCCATGCACTTGGTAAATACCCGAGGTGCTGATGACAGCCCGAAGGGAAGCGCCCGGAACTGATAATGGTGACCGAGAAACTTGAAGCGCAGGAACCTCCTGTGGGCTTGAGCAATAGGGATGTGCAGGTAAGCGTCCTGCATGTCCAGGGATGCCAAGAAAGCGTCCTTCTTCAGCATTAAGATTAGGCCCGGAAGGGTCACCATGCGGAAGCACTTGTAGACGACCAACAGATTGAGGTCGCTGAGGTCCAAAATTGGACGGAGGTCCCCTGTTCTCTTTGGAACCAAGAAGAAGTGCGAATAGTATCCTGCTCCTCTCTGGTTCCCTGAACGTGCTCCAAAGCTTCCTTCTCTAGAAGCGTGAACACTTCCTGCTGTATAAGCAGGGCATGCTGACCCAAGTAGCTGGAAAGCAGAGGAGGCCTTGTAGGTGGGTTGTCTACAAATTCTATATAATGGCCTTTTTCGACCAACTGTAGCACCCACCTGTCGGTGATGATCGACCGCCACCCTGGCAGGTAGCATGCGATGCAACCCCCGACCTTCAATTCCCATTGATCCTGAGGAGGGGCAGGGGCTGGGAAGGAGTCATGCTGTGGCAGCATTGGATCCTGCAGGTTGGGCCGACTTTGTGGCTCATTGGCCTCTGCCTGAGGATGTCTTGGCCTGGGCTTTCTGGGCGAAGGAGCCCCTCTGTTGCTGGCCGGAGCGAGGTTGTTACCTTTGGATCCAACTGCGAAAGCGACTTTGGTTCCTGCGAAAGGAACTAAGCTGAGACCTGTACATGGCGTGGACAGATCTAATCACCTTCCCGGCTTCCTGCAATTTGGTGATCACCTTCTCCGAGGCTTCAACAAACAGAACTTCGCCATGATAAGGGGCGTCCATGATGTTCTTCTGGATGTCCGGGGTAAACCTGGAGACACGGAGCCATGAGTGTCTCCGGAGACACATGCCCGAGGCTGCAGCTCTGGCCGAAGAGTCCGCAGAGTTGTATGCGGCTCTAAACACCTGGGTCCCCACGTCCAAACCTGTACGGAGGAGTTGCAACAGCTCCTCCTTCTGGCCACCATCTGGCAGTTTTTCTACTAGGTCCTGTCCCTGTTCCCACAATGCGTTCTGGAACTTAACCATGTGGGTGAGGTAATTCAACGACCTAATGGCGCAAGTCACGGCTACGTATGTGCACCTGCCCAGGACGTCCAACTGCTTGGACTCCGGGGTCCGGTGGCTGCGTGCTCAAGTGCTGCGGTTTCTGAGACCGGTCATGTGAGGCCGTAATGACCAGGGAGTCGGCCAGAGGATGGTTCGCCAGGTACTGGTCCTCTCTTAGGGCCTTGTACAGGTGGTCAGCCTTCTTCGGCATTGCCGGAGTCGAATGTGGACGCTTCCACGCCGCCTTGGTGACGTCCACGAAGGTGTCCACCAAGGGTGGCACCACCACAGGCTTGGGGTCTTTTTGCTGAAGGTAGCGGGCAAGGCATAGTCTCTTGGTCCAGCTCTTCAGTGTCCCACCCCATGTTCTCCTGAATATGTCTCATTATCTCGGAGAACGAGGGGTCATCCGGAGGGGACCTGGGAAGGTCGCATGGATCCGGAGAGGGGATGCTGATTGGGAGAAGGAGATCTGGAGCACTCAGAGATGTCAGATCTGGAGTCCTCCACAGATGGGGTATACCGATGCCTTCTGGGTCTCCTGGGGCTGGGTGACCCTGAAGTGGACCTTGACGGAGGCCTTCTCTGCTCCAAAGATCTGCCCCTAGGAGGTGAAGCTGGCTCCTTGGGGGACGATGCCCGTCCTGCTGACCCCCTGGGTGGAGGAGGGGGTGCAGGCATCAGGGGGGCAGCGGGCGCAGGAGGAGGTTGCATGGTGACCACGTCCTTCTTGATGGTGTCCCACCAGAAGGTGAAGAGCGAAGAGCTCCTTCACCTCTGCCAAATTTAGGCCCGACGACGGACCGGGTGCCCGTGGCCTGTCGTCGGGGCCGGGCGTCGGGTCCCCGGGGGTCTCTGGTTCCGGAGAGGGATCCTGTGGGAGCTCGACGGGACCGGGGTTGCCCGCCTGGTCTTCGGGCTGGGTAGAGTCCTCCTCAGACGACACCTTCTGACCAACGTCGGTAGGTGGTGGTGTGGTCCTCCTTTCTGTGATATTGATGCCGGTCCCCCCGCCAGCGTCCTCAGGGGCGAATGCCTGACCGGCAACGGGTGACGAACAGTAGCCGATTCCCGGGAGTGCCTATGTGTCGGGTCCGACGTTCGCTTCAGAGAGGTCAGCTCCTTAGTCTTGCGCTGCGGTGGCAGCGGTTGGGAGACAGACCTGATGTCGGAGGCCAGATGACGGGAGGAAGACTTGTGGCACTCCCCAGACCTGGACAAGGTCTTAGCCGGAGTGGATGAAGATGCAGGCCTGGAGGTCTTGACGGGCTGCAGAGAGGAGGAACCACTAGCCGATCTGACAACCGGGGGAGGCTGAGAGCGGGCCCTCGAAGGAGAGCGGTCTGACCTGGAGCTGTGGGAGTCCGAGGCCCTGGAAGGGGATCTGGGTCTCTCCTTCTCACGGTGCTTGTGGGACTTCCCTGAAGACTCCCCCTTGGAAGAAGGGTCCTGATCCATTGCCTTGAGTTTTTCCTCGAGGAGGAAACTTGGAGGGCCTTCTGGCGGCGGATCCTTGTACGGCTGTTAAAGCCCTGGCAGAAAGAACAGGCCTGGGTGTTGTGGTCCGGGCCCAGGCAGCAAACGCAGGCTGAGTGAGGATTCTTAAAAGGAATCTGTTTGCCGCAGGCACACTTCGATGAATGGCCCTCCAGAGAAGTTGGAGAGGACATCAGACGAAATCCGTTGAGAAAAAAGGGTTGAAATTCTCCTAGTCGTTGCGCGCTAGAAAGTGACCGAGAGGCCGATGCTGCGAAGTCGACTGCGGGAAAAGAACTGGGGATCGTGCCGGGACCGCCTCCTTATGTACTACGCCTGACTTCGGGGCCGGGACAGACGTCAGAGGCGGTCCCCGCTGAAGACTGCTAGCTAGAAAATTTTCGTGGGGTCCTGATGCCTGATGGCTTCAGTCCTAATGGTGTAACCTGCTGCAAGAGCTGTATCTCAAAGTAAGATCCTGGGATTCTTGATAAACTGCTAGACCCTGTTCAAGCACTGGACTTCATAGGATCAGGGAGCAGGGCTCAACACCCTGCAGGAGAAAGCTTTCCTCTCACAGACCAGCATTACAGTTTTGATAGCAACAGCATAGTATTTTACAGTAGGTTAGCCAAGACCTGCAAGAGATTTCCTGCAGTTACTAGGCACATGTCCGCATGCACAGCTGTGGTTTCATGGGCCAGGTTCCAAATAAGAGATACCCAGTACCACTTAAGGGACAGTTTGTCTCACAGATGGGATCCACTTGCAAAGCTAGTACCAGTGACAGCACTAGTGGAATCATTAGAGTGGTGGAAATAAGAAGGCAACCTCAGAAAGGGCATTTCCTTCCTTCAGCATTTACCACCAAGTACTCTTGCTATGATGCCTCTCTAATGGGGTGGGGCATCTACCTGCAGAATGGTGCCCACAGGTGTCACAAGAACACATAAACCTCCCGGAGCTTAGAGCAGTACTGCTAGCAATACAATATTTTTCCTCCCAGCTACAGGGAGCCTTTGGGAAAACTTTGGAAAACATAATAGTAAGGCACAATTCAGCTTGTATTTTCATTTATCTACTATATATTCCTCCTCTCGATTATTCATTACTGAAGAAATCCCCACAAAAACAAGGCCTTCAGCCCTTAGAGTTCATCTGCCTCTACTGATTATTCCCTACTTGAAATCATAATGCTCTGTTGTGGCATCACAGTCTGTTGCAATGGGAATTACTGTGATCACAAGCAGAATAGTATGACATCAGGTTGAGAAGAAGCAATAGGAGCCAATGAACCCTCCAGGAACAATGATCCTGTTTTCATGCATATGACCTCAGGAATAAAGAGAATAAAAAATACAGAGCTCATGAGAAATATAAGCTGCTTTGTGTCCAAATATTATTTTTTTCAAAGTTCTTCTCGAGGTGTCAGTGGCTCTTTACGCCAGCAGTTTCTGGCCACAGTGATAAAAAGATGGGGCACTCCTAGTATAGATGTGTTTGCATCTTGTGAAAACTGTCAGCTCCCACAGGTTTGTTGAAGACCACCAGACAGAGAAACAGTCCCAGAGGACACCCTGGTACTGGATTGGACAGGGGAGTTCCCGTATGCCTTCCCACCATACAGAAAGTAAACCTGAAACTCGGGAGGGATGTTGCAACAGTGATCATACTACCACCAGACTGGGCCAGGAAATCTGGTAAAC
This sequence comes from Neoceratodus forsteri, assembly GCA_016271365.2. Taxonomy (NCBI): domain Eukaryota; kingdom Metazoa; phylum Chordata; order Ceratodontiformes; family Ceratodontidae; genus Neoceratodus; species Neoceratodus forsteri. The sequence continues at coordinate 1,392,114,285 of CM028129.1, read as the reverse complement.
TGATGCTCCTGGTCCTGTCTGACAAAAATCCAGTCAGCCTGCCACTCAGTCACAGTCTGCTAACTTTATTCCAGGTCAGAATAAAACTTTTGAACCCTAGGACCCTTACAGCTGGGGGGAATGGTTCTTGACGAGTTAGAATTTTCCATATTAGATCTCTCAGAAGAAGTCCTGAAGGTGCTTAAGGTTTCAAGGAAACCCACTACCAGGAAAGCTTATTCCTCTGAATGGAAAAGGTTTTCGTACTGGTGTGCTCCCTAAAAAATAAACTTAATAGAGGCAGGGCTGCCCATAATTCTGCAATACAGAGTACACCTACAGTTGTCAGACTTATGACCTTAACTTCAACGGTGCACTTAGCAGCATTATCAGCATACATATCAGCTGAGAAGGAAAAGCATTTGGCCTCACAACCCATTTTCAAAAGGTTTTGTAAAGATCAGTGGCAATCGTTTTACACATTGTTAATAAAAGCTTGAATTCAAGTCCCTGTGTCATTATTACTGTCTCCTGCAAATTTCATGCTATTTGGTTTTGTGGGTTTCTTTAAAAATCGGCATTTGTTAATTTGCTCTGTAGAAACTGAAAACAGTCAGGCCCTCTGAGTGAGCCTTGGAGAGCTATGACATCATACTGGAGTAGCTGGCTGCTTCAGCAGTGTAAGTCCCTGCTTGCCTGAAGAGCTGTTCGTAGCCAGCTAATGTGTCAACTGCTTACTGCTGCCGTGATGTTGCCGAGGGAATAATGTCGCCCGCTTCTTCTGCGACTTTGATTTCTTGCCATCCTGCAATGTTGCCATTCTGCTGTTCCTCCAAGTTTCCACTGGGGTGTGGTCTGGAGTTTGTTATATAAATAACTTGGGTGTGTCGGGGGAGCGGGCGCATAGCATCCCACAACGAAGGTCACTTCTACTGCTGGATGGCAAATTGTCATAGCGCAGTGGCTGGTGTCAATAGATTACTTACGCTGTAGTTACACTGCCAACTTCACTGTCACTGTGGCATGGGTAAACCAGAGCTGTTTTACTTCCCAGTCAGAGAGTCTAAAGATGTAATGGTTTGCTCTCCAGGGTTTTTACTAACTCAGTCCCTGGTTTGTGCATAGATTGATTTGCTTAAAATCTATCATTCTGTTCTTAAAAAAAGTTGATTATTTGAGTTTCAGTGCTGAAGTGAAGTGGTATGAATGTGTCTGTGTGAGAAATCACCCTGTTTGTATCACAGCTGTCAGATCTATCTCATCAATTTTTTTTCTAGCTATACAACACTGGGTTATTTAATTGATATAAAATCTAAATTTTGTACATCATAAATAGCTTAATGTAAGAGCATTTTTTTTTCCATGTCAGATTGACATAACATTTGCCTGCCACACACTGCTTTTTCAGGCATATGTGCTGTATAAACTCACAAATTTCACTCCTTTGATGGTTTCTGTGTGAAAATACATAACATATGTGTATAACTAGAAATTCTATATAGCATCCTGATGCCCAGTCTCCTGCCTCACAGTTGAGAAAGATGCACTGTGCTGCGCCCTGTCCAGTCACACAAGCCCCTGTCTCCTGTCCCACATTTGAGACTGCTGCACCCTGCTGCCACCTGCTCGAACAGCTGGGGTTGCTGAACCCTGCTGCCCTCTGTCCCCCACCCCTATAGTCAGGGTCACTGCACCCTGTTGCTCCCTCTTCCTGTCTCCACGGCCAGGGCTGCTGTGCTCTGCTATGCCCTAGAAGCTCATGTCCCCCTGGCTCTACAGTTGGAGCTGCTGCACCATGCTGCCCCATGCCACCAGAGGCGGCACTTTCGCTGTACTCTGCTACCCACTTTCATTGCCCCAAATGAACAGACCTGCAGCACCATGCACACCCTGCCTCACAGTCAGGGCTGCTGTAGTGCGATACCCTCCTGTGTCCTGCGCCACAGTCAAGGCCTCTGCACCATACTGTCATCTGTCCCTAGCCACCACAGCCAGGGCTGCTGTACCCTGCTCCTGTTCCCACAGTTAGGGCTGCTATGCCCTAGAGCTGCTTGCCTCCACAGTTAGGACTGTTGCACCATGCTGCCACTTGCCACGAGAGTTGGGGCATTTGCTGCACCCTGACTCCTGCCTCCATTGTTGGAGCAGTTGCACCCTGCTCAACTCAACTCAACTTTATTTTTAAAAAACACAAGTCAAAAATTATCCAAGCACTTGTACAAATAATAAAAGATACAGCAATTTAAAACACACACAATTTAAAAACATACACAGTCAACAGTATTCCAAGAACAGTGATTTATCCACAATTCAAGAAGGAGAGATTAAACAGAAAGACTTTTAAGGCCAATTTAAAGTCTCCATAGTTGGGCACTCCATTACCAAACGAGGTAGAGAATTCCACAGGGTAAGAGACATATATGAAAATGCCCTGGTACCAGAAGTCTTCAGGCAGACCCTGGGAATCTCTAGCAATCCCTTATCGGCGGAGAGGTGCGGGCAGAGGGGGCAGTACGGACGCAGTTCTTGCAGGTAACGCGGACCCTGTTTGTGTAAGGTATTATAGGTCAGCAAACAGACCTTGAAGGTGATTCACCACTGAACTGGCATCCAGTGCTGGCCGCGGAGCACAGGCATGACATGACAGGCTAGAGATAAGCCAGTCAACAGCCTAGGCGCCACATTCTGCAACAGCTACAGGCAGCAAATGTCGAGCCCTAGGTATAGAGAATTGCAATAGTCAAGGTGGGGGGGGTGTCACACAGGCATGGACCAATGTTGGAAGGTCATCGAGGGGACCAGGTGTTTAATCCGGGTGATATTCCTCAGATGGTAAAAAGAGGATTTAATAACGGCCAACGCCTGGAATTTTAAGCGTCAGCCCTTCGTCAAAAATAACCCCCAGATTGCGCACCCGGTCCGAGATCAACAGCTGATTGCCCCCGAGCCAAAGCCCAGAGGGCCACCCCGCTAGTTGCCCCTCAGGCCAATGACCCGGGTCCACAACTAACACCTCGGTCTTGTCAGGGTTCAGCCTCAACCAACTGCCACTCAGCCAGTCCTGGATTTCGGTGAGGCAGTTGTTAAATACAAAGACCGCACGATTCCATTGGGGCACAAAGGGCATGTAGAGCTGAGTATCATCTGCATAACAGTAAAAAACTCATACTGCCTCACAATGTCTCCCAACAGCAGCATATACAGTATACACTGTGAACAACATGGGTGACAACACAGAGCCCTGGGGAACCCCACAAGGCAGGAGACCGGGTCCAAGGAAAAAATTCCCAGACACCACACTCTGAAACCTGCCAGCGAGGTACTAATGAAACCACCTGAGGACCGTACCCAACAGTCCACAGTTGGGCTGCAGGTGCTCTAGTAACACCCCAATGGTCCACGGTGTCAAATGCTGCAGAGAGATCAAGAAGAACCAAGATGGAATGGGTCCTCCGATCTCTCGCTATCAGATCATTTGAGTACCCAAACAAGCACCATCTCGGTACTATGCCTCTTCCTAAAACCCAACTGGAGAGGATCGTAGATCTCGTGGATGGTAAGACGATCCTCCAGCTGCAGCACGATCGCCTTCTCAATAACCTTCCCTACAAAAGGAAGGTTAGAGACAGGCCTGTAGTTAGCAAGACAGTCGGGGTCAAGCGAGGACTTCTTATGGGGCAGGTATTGCTACCACCTCCTTCAGGGTCTCTGAAAACACCTGCCTCTAAAGAACACCAGACTATCTCTAGGACTGGGCCAATAACCTCACTGCACCCCACTAGGAGGCGAGTTGGGCCCAGGACCAAACTACAGCAGGTCGGCCGCAGACTCTGGATGATCCTCACGATGTCCGCGATCGTGAACTGGTCGAAGTCGGACCAGACAAACCGAGGAGCAGCAACCTCCCACCAACCATCGCAATCCCCACTGGAGCAGGCTGCACAGATATCAGACCTGATTCCGGCAACCTCATCTGCAAAGAACCAAGCAAACTCGTCACACTTTCCTTGTGACCCCTGCCACCAGAGTCCAATCTTTTGCTACACCCTGCTGCCCATGTCTCTTGACCCGAACCGGCATGGCTGCGCCACCATGTCCCACAGTTTGGGATGCTGCACCCTGCTGCCCTCTGTCCCCCACCCTCATAATACAAAATAAAAGTATTTTTCTGTTTTTTCTTTGGGACAGTTTGGGAAGTGTAGCAAAGGATCTGACTCTGGTGGTAGGGGGTGTAACGTGATAAACCCTCTAATATTATTATTGTATAATATTTGTGTTATAAATAAATGGTATGTGTATGTGATTGTCTGCTGACACAAGTCAGCCAGTGAGTGAGAGACTTGACCTTTGACCCACAAAAGGTTTCAACGGTGCCGAAACAGCAGAGATGTTAAATTAACCAGTGAAGAGAAACCCTAATTAAAAGTTTCCTGTTTTGTCTTAATTAAAGCCTTCTGGCCATCTGTCAGGAGATAGGACCTCATAAAATTTTATGATTCCTGCAGGAAGAGACCATTTGGTTACAGACTTGTGACAAACCATAAAAAACGGAGATCACTCTAGCAAAACAGGAAATCAGCAGGGAGACATCAAACGGGATGTTTTGATGACAGACTCATATTTTAAAAATTGCTGACTGTTGATTTCCCCAGTTGAGTTACAATCTATGGGAGGATCTAACTTTGACCTCACCAAAAGGGGAGGGGAGATGGAGTTTGAAATGAACAGACATCAGAGGGAAACAGAGCATATTATTTTGGACTCGAGAGACGCAGTTCTCTGGACTTAAGAAGGGTACTTAATAATAATAATAATAATAACATTTATTTAATTAAGCACCTTTCAATATCTCAAAGCGCTGTACAGCATTAATACAGACAAAACACATATACAAATAGTATAAAATCACGATAAAACATCTAGCTAATCAAGAACTTAAGTATTTGTGGTAGGCATACATGTGTTTTGTAACTTCCCATTTTTTTTATGTGACTAAGTTAGTGATATAATTGTTCCGTTTGATATTTTCTGTTTTACAATTTTAGTAAACAACATTTTTTCTTTAAGATACTGCCTGTGCTTTTTCTTAGTTTTTTTACATAAAAATGCTGAACCTGTGTTTAAGTCTGACAGCTGTTAATAGCTTGAATGTGTTACTAAGCATGCTAAAAGGTAAGAATCTACCTAAGTCTCATATTGAGTTGCAAGGGTATATTTTGGAAACCAGGCTGGATGCCCCTGGGCAAAGGATTGTACTGCATCCCCCGAAGAGGATACGTATCTGAGCCTGTTAACTGGGTATGCTACCATAAGGTTCACATTTTGACCCCCAGGACTAGAGACTAGTAGGTAATTCGGACCCAAAACAAAACAGGAGGGTTACCCTGTCTGTCCCCCATTCACACTATCGCACTTCAAGGTTGTCACTGTGGGAGCAGAGGGCCTGACCTGTGGAGTGCATTTGTGACAGGGGGCAACATGGTGCAGTAGCCCTAACCATGGAGACAAGGGGCTCTGGGGTGCAGCAGCCCTAACTGTGGAGAAAGGAGCAGGGTGTAGCAGCCCTGGCTGTAGTGGTAAGGGACAGCATGGTGCAGAAGCCTTGACTGTGGGTCAGGACACAGGTGGACATCAGGGTACAGCGCCCTGACTGTGAGACAGGGTGCACATGGTAAAGCAGCCCTGCCCATTTGGGGCAATGGAATTAGGTAGCATGGCACGGCAAAAGCCCCACCCCTGGTGGCATGGGGCAGCACGGTGCAGCAGCCCCAACTGTATAGGCAGGGGACATGGGACTACAGGGTGTAGCAGCCCTGTCTGTGGAGACACGAACAGGGGAGCAACAGGGTGTAATGGCCCTGACTGTGGGGGTGGGAACTGTTCAGGCAGGGTGCAGCAGCTCTGACTGTTCAGGTAGGGAATGGTTGCAGCAGCCCAGACTGTGCGGGAGAAGACAGTGGGCAGCAGGGTGTAGCAGCCTCGATTGTGGGGCAATGGACAGGGACTTGTGGAGCAAAGGACACAGGGCAACAGACTGCAGCTACCTCAGCTGTGGGGCAGGAGACAGGGGGCATCAGAATGCTATATTTTGTTTTTAATTGTACATATACCTAAATGTATTTTCACACAGAAACCAGCAAAGAACTGAAGTCTGTGAGTTCATAAGGTACATGTGCCTGAAACAGCAGTGTGTGGCAGGTACCCATTTGTTAATTTGGCATGAAAAAAATATTTTCTGCATGAACCTATTTATGGAGGCTACATCATAAACAAACTACATCTATGAATGAAGAAAATTTAGATATCTTCTTCGAGGACATGTCTTGCAGCAGGTCACACTTTAGAAACCTTAACTATCAGGCACCAGGACCACATGGAAGCTTTTTCGCAAGTAGCCTAACTGAGGCCACCCACAGCAATGTCACTATATTGATGTCCCCCTATATAGCATTAGTGGCCCCACACCCGCCTCAGTTCTTTTCCTGCCATCGACCGTCATCGACCATCACATCGACTGTCGCTTCAGTTGACCGCCATTTTGCTGCTCTCTACCGCTAATCCCAGTTTGTTTTCTCTCCTTAGTGTCTCTTCATTTTAGTTCCTAAAGTGATCCCCTTCCCTTCTTTCGTTTATCTGCGACCAGGATCTCCATGACTCCTGTGTCCGATGCCTCTGTGCTGGTCACGATGTCCAGACCTGCAGAATTTGTAGCGGTTTTAACCAGGCCACCCTGAAGGTGTTTAAGGTGCAGAAGATGGCCATCTTAGAGAAGGAGCTCCAAGCCAGGGGCTCCTCCACTTCTCCGGCCCTGTCAAAGTTCCCACTCTAGCAAGGCATGGGACAGGTCTTTGTTGGGAAAGCACTGGCACTGGAAAAAAAAAAAAAACAATTCTCCCAGAAGTGGTCCTGGTCTCCGTGCACTGCACGGCCACTTTAGGGCTGTTGTCCTTGTGTATGATGCTCCCCATTACTTTCCCCACCCTCCTGGCTACAGGGCAGCTTCCATCAGCCCTCGCCACTGCAGCAGCCCAATCCAGTGGTAGTTCGTCATCAGCGGGCTCCTCCAAGCTCCTGCCGATGATTTCCACTGCCTCCCTCACCCTATCTGCCACAGGGGAGATGCTGGCAGTGCGACCAGTCGGCTCTGTTGACGATGGGTCTTCTTCGCTGAGGCTTCCACCTTTGCCCGTCTACCCACCTGTCCCTGCTGAATGCCCCCCCCCCCAAAAGGGGCTCAGCCAGGGCATATCGTCAGTCTCTTTGTGGCCGGTGATGGGCACTTCTTTTTGGGCAGTCATCCTGTACCACTGACACCCTTTCCAAGGACTTTGTGTAAGCAGACCCCTCATTATGTTCCCCAGCCTGCCCCCATTCCTTCCTACCTTCCTGTTACAGTCTCGTCACAGCAGGGGTCTCTTCTCCCAGATGCTGCCTCTCAGCACTCCACTGTTGTCTGTCACTGCCAGCGTTCAGGACCTGTTCTCCTCGGTCCTGGACCTTGTTCAGCAGGTAGTCATGACTCCCACTCTGTTGTCAGGGGGACTGGCTCGGCCAACTGCAGCCTCCCTGCACCAACTGCCAATGAAGGCTGCTCCTTCATGTTCATCACTGTTTTCGGTCCCCCCCTCCGAAACCAGGGACGACGACGACGACTATCATCCTGACTTCCTCCAATCAAAGACGACAACAATGAAGAAGAGGGTGCAGGGGTCAGAACCTTCTCCAACAGCTCCACAGTCTCATCTACGGGGGACAACTCTCCAACTATGTGCCACGATCCCCCCACTGATGACCCCTCTTTTGCTGCCATAATGCTTCAGCTAAAGGCAGCCATGGGCTTTGACTCTGCAAAGCAGGATGCCCGTTAGAGAAACATAGCACATTACGTACGTCTGCCTGAGTCTCCCCTTCTCGTTATACCCCCTATCATCGACGCCTATGAGGATGCTATTCTATCTGCCTGGTATACACCACACCTGGTTCCCCCATGCCCAGGAAGGTGGACAAGCTACACCAGGCCCCTCAGTGAGGCCCTTTTTCTCCAGGCCCCCGCAGGTGGATTCGGTGGTCACCAATGCAGCCCACGACCGATCTGAAAAGCCCTAGCACCTCAGTTCCCTTCCTCCCAATAAGGAGTCCAGGAAGTTGGACCTGATGGGAAAACACTTCTTCTCATCCTCTACCCTGACCATTAGAGTCCTTAATTATGTGAGGCACATGTTGAAGTACCAGGCTGACCTCTGGGACACCGTGAAATCAGCCATCCAGTCCCTTCCTGAGGGTCCCCAAAGGCAGGATATGCTTAAAGCTCTCTAGTCTGGTGCTGACATGGTTAGACACTGGGGCTTTGGCAGAAGGCATTTGCCTCAGACGCTACTCCTGACTCAGGGTGTTAAGGGTTTGTGACTGATACCCAGCAGTCAAAGGCATAAATTAGTGTCGGACAGTTGATTAGCGGCCTTTGCTAATCAAAATGAAAAATGACCAGCAATCGGGCCAATGTTGATTAGGAGTTTTCTAAAATGGGCATTTTTTTTTACTCTAAACCATACAATTACTATTTAGAATTGTATATACTGATAAAACATTGTACACATAGTATTGAGACTATCTGTTTATTTAATTTCCCATTTTGACCAAATTGTCAGCGTAGCCTTCCTATTACCACACCTCATGTACCCAGTACCGAAAATGTTCAAATCCCTGCCAAAATGTACATCCCCGCCACCGCAAATTCATTCCATGCCACAGGTGCAAAAAGACAGTTTGACCAGAATTTGAAAAATGGCAGCTGTCATGTTCCCGAGGTGGTGTAAAAAAAAAAAATGGCTATGTTGGAAATTAGGGAGTCAAAATATTTAAACTTACCAAAGTTACGAGCGAGTGTAGTAAAATTTAAACATATGCATTTAACTTAGCCATATTTGCATATTTTGACCCCACATTTTCAACACAACCTTCTTATGACCCCACCTCACGAACAAGTTTGCTAAAAATTTTCAAATCCCGCCCAAAAGGTGATGTCGCTAAGCAACTGCGAAATCACCTTTCAGGATGAATTTGCGAAATGTCACTGACATTGTTCACGAGGTGCAGTCCCCAAAAGGCCATGTTAAACATCTGGTGTCAAAATATGCAAAAATGGTCAAGTAATGCATCACAGTTGAAAACCCGAACCTCATTTACCCTAGTTTCTTATACTGCAGTCGCCAGTTTCAGCAGCAAGACATATCTTCAATGTGAGAGTGGATCTTCGCCCTGTGACCTGTTCAGGTGAGTAAGGGTGTGTGTGGGGTTAAAATGAGGGGTGTGGGGTGCTGGGTGCTGAGTGGGAGGTGAGGGTGGGTCAGATCAATAAGGGGCCATTTTCTTTTTTTGCAGGTTAAAAACAAACCATAAAGGAACAGTTTTCTTTAATCTAGATAAAACATAGAGGGACTATTTTTTAAATTCTAGATAGGAACTGTGATCGGATGGGTTGGGGGGGTGCCTCTAGACACCAGGGACAGAAAAAACAATAAAGGGGACAGTGATTGGATGGTGGGAGGGGGTCCACTAGACACCAGGGAAAGAAAAAAATAAAGGTGATGACAATTGGAGGGTGGGAGACGCAACTAGACACCAGGTAAAAATAGGGGACGGCCAGCTTCTAATGATTAGCAATCACTGCTGATCATGCTGGCAATTGACTCACATTTCCTGATTCTTGGGTCACAAATTGCGATGCGAATCTGCTTAATTTATGTCTTGTATTTATGGTGCATGTGATACTGAAGTTTTCTTATGAAATGAGCAAAGTATAAGATTTTGCTCAGTTTAACATTTGGTTTACATTTCTAGTAGGAATACCAATTCCAATGGTCAATTAATAAATTATTCATGACCTTACCTGCCATGCTACATAAACAGGGTGGGTCCTTGCTGTAATGTCCCCTCCCTCTAATGAAGTCTCATAGGTAAGAGGCGAAGCGCTGGGGTATTACTTCACTTTCAGCTATCTGTTCACCCTGGAATCGAACCTGAATAGACATTTTTGAGCATTCTTCTGTTTGTGAGAGCCTTTGTGTGCTGCCTCTTTGTTTTCTAGGATTGTTAGTTTTTGCTGGCAGTACCTCTGAGTGCAGCAGCCATTGTGGTGTTCACTACTCCAGAAATGCCTGACTAGAGCATTATGTAATAAATAATTTTTCAAGGACAGTGCCTTTTAGTTATTTTCTTTTACTTGTAAAGAACGCACCGACTGCCATGGTGGCTATCTCGTGCAAACCAAGCGACTTCCGGTATGCGTGTTATGCTAATGAGGGCTACCAGCATGCCGGAAGCTACTTGGTCTGCGTGAGATGGCTGTGGGTGAGTCAGCAGACATGACAGTCAGCAAAATTCTTCAGAAATAAAAGACAATATCTAAAAGGTACCCGAAAAATTATTTTTGTTGCTAAAAGCCCTAATCGGGTACTTCTGCAGCAACTGCCACACTTTACAGCATAAGCAGTGTTTCCCTTTAAATTAAACAGGTCCTAAGAATGATCCCTGCAGCATCCTACTTGTGACCCCCCCCTTCCCAGATTTGCCCTCGTTAACTATCACACTCTGCTGCCTTTTTCCTAACCAGTTTCACACCCACTTTACTAATCCCTTCTCTACTCCCTAGCCTTTCAGCTTTTTGAGCAAGGGTCGAGGGCCGATTCCCCCCACCTCCTGCTCAATGTTCAAGAAGGCAGGGGCTAGCATGGACCTCTCACCCAGTGTGACATGGTACACCTCCAGATGAAGCAGCCAGTAAACAGCAAAAAACAGCACCCACTAAGGAGTCAAACTTCAGCTCACCAGACTTGTGCAAGCGCCCCATGCATGATCATCAAAAGGGCAAAAGTTCCTCTTCTGAGTCACGTTCTGACAGATCATGTGATGAACTGTCCATGTCTAAGGACTCCAAGGCATCTGACTGTGACAAGTTCTCAGACAGGATTTTTTTTATTTACTTCTGTGTTCAGATAACATTTCTTAACTGTCCAAAAAGATTTCAACGTGTCTCAGGTTGACAATGTTAATCTCAGCAACAGAGAGGACTCCAGTATTTCTACTGCACTCCGTCACAGAGGCAGCTTTCAGTGTGGAAAAAAGCTTCCACAAGATTAAGAAACCCAATTCACTGCAGACTCTTCTCCAAGTACTACTTCATCACCAAAAAAATGGGAGAATCTGACTCAAGCACCCGAGGATGATGCCCTTTTCTCCTCCCTGACGAAATATATGATACTGCCCTCTAAGGGTCATCTACCCTGAAGGATGTATCTGACAAATGTCTCTATGGCACACTTAAATTGACCTGTAAGATCCTGATTGCTCTATTTTAGATTGTAGTGTATGGAGCATACTTGACATAATTTTTTCTTGAATGTTGCAGTGATATTACTTTTATAGCCTCATCTTCCAAGGGGGAACAGAAAAGAGCTTAAAGATGGGACACAGGTAAGAGGGCAGGGCTTGCAGAACTAGCAGCTGCCTACCTGACTGATGGCTGTGAAAATGCCTCGAAGTTCACTACCCATGGGGTCATGACCCATGTTATTTGGAGGTACTCTGGCTCAAACAATGACGCATACACCCTCAGTCAAAGACCCTGCTTCTACAAATGCCATATAATGGAAAACTTGCCGACACACTGCCCTAAGTCAAAGAACCAGAAGAGATACAGAAGATAAAGCTGGAACAGAAGAATGACACAGAGCCCTCCAACAGGTATAGTTCCTTTTGGGGTAACCAGTTTCATGGTAACTGTCTTCACTTTCAGGGTCCTAGTTCCTCCAGGGCTTGGTCATACTTCATATCAAACCAGTCCAGAGGAACAGGAAACCTGAACAGTGGCAGAGGCACCTCAGATCACAGCAGATCCTCCCAGTCATTCTGAAAGTACATCAGCCCTTCCCCTATTTTCATCGGATGAGGACTTCAACGGTTTGCAAAGGTATAGGCCAACATCCATACAGACAAATGGGTCTTGGATGTTGTTCAATCAGGTAATCTTATAGAGTTCACAAGTATCTCTCTTCACTAGTTTAACAGCCCATAGGTTCCTAGGAGCAAGGCATAGAGGGAAGCAGTGAAGATCACCATCACTCATCTTTTGAACAATGAGGCCTTGCAACTAGTTCCTTCCCCAGAATGACTCTCAAGCATTTACTCCACTTATTTTGGTGTCCCCAAGAAGACAGGGGCACAGACCAGCATGCTCCTGAAGTACCTCAACACTGTCGTCAAATACCTGCATTTTAAGGTGGAGTCCCTCTCTTCCATAATCAAGGAAATTTATTTGAGCAATTCTGTATGCACTATAAACTTACTGGATGCCAATCTCCACATCCTGATGAGGCCAATGCATGTGAAGTTCCTCATATTTACTATAGATAACCAGCACTGCCAGCATACCACTCTCCCGCTCAGCCTGGCATCCACCCCTCATGGGTCTACCAAGTTGTTAATAGTCCTGCTAGCATACCTCAGAGAGCAGAAGATCCACCTGTACCCCTATCTGGACAATCTTTTGATCTGGGCCCCTTCCCAGGAAAAGCCAAATGGGTGACCCAACACATGATCAATACTCTGGAGGGCTCCGGATGGGTCATCCACCTCTCAAAGAGTTCCTTGACCCCATCAAGAATGCCGGATCATCTAGGCACACATTTCGACACAGTTCAGGGCATGGTGCCCCTCACGCAAGACAGATGCTCAAGGCTGGCCCATCATCTACTGCTCTTCCTGGGGAAGATTCTGGTGTTGGTGCAGGTCATTATGAAACTGTTGGGGTCCATCGTTGCTTGTCTCGATCTGGTACCTTGAGTAGCTCTGTATTTGAGGACTCTGCAGAAGTTCCTCCTCTCCAAAGTGAACCACAGGTCCCAAGATCTGCAACAATCATGAAGTCTGTTGGACAAAGCAGTGAGGTTGCTAGACTGGTAGCTCATTCCCAGAAACTTCAAGATGAGCGTACAACTAGAGCAAATGACCCCCTCTGTCTCATCACCAATGCCAGCAGAGATGGCTGGGGTACACACCATAAAAGCTCACTGTTCAAGGGGAATGGTCCTTCCACGATGGAAAATGTCATATCAACATCCTGGAACTCAAAGCGGCATCTCTGACCCTATATCTACAGACCCAGGTGGGACACCACTCAGTGATAGTGGTGATGTACTTCAACAAGCAAGGGGACACCAGGACCAACAGACTACTTTGAGAAGCCCTCAGTATGCTCCTATGGGTGAAACATAACCTTACCTCAATTCCGGTTGTGTATTTGCAGGAACTATGTCCAGCCGGGTGAGTGATCCTTCCACCTGGAAGTCTTTGCCGAGAAAGTTACCCACTGGTACTGTCCAGCGATGGATCGCTTTGCCTTGAAACATAACTGCAAACTCAAAAGCTACTACACTAGGTTCCCAGACGGCTCTGTGTTGGAACTGAACACCATCAATCTGATTGGTCCAGAAGTACTGTTTATGCCTTCCCTACAATCCTCGTCATCTACAGAGTGATCCGCTAAATAATCCAGGACAAGGTCCTAGTCATTCTGATAGCTCCATACAGGCCCACGAGACTCTGGTTCACATCCCTCCTCTGTCTGTCAAAGGTACTTCCCTGGACATTTCCATGGCGAAGAGACCTACTCTCGCAATGACCTGTCAGACATCTCATCTTGCGCACTCTATGGCTGACAGTGTGGATTCTGAATGGGGCACACTGGAATAATGTGATTACACTGAGAAAGTAATGAATATCTTTCTACATTTTAGGAAGAGTTATACTTACAAGGCTTACCCTCGTATTTGAAACTGATATTATACTTGTGCTGACTTAGGGATTTAGGCAATTCCTTCTCATCCACTGTGTCAGCAGCACTGGCTATACTTCACAGAGGCTTCAACACAGACCTCAGCCCAGCAATGCCTTGTGTGCAAGCAGCTCTTAGATCTTTGTCTGTGCCCCACCCAACCTTTGAGGGTGCATCCTCACATCACAGAGATATCTCAATGCTGTGTCTTCAAGTCAAACACAGGAAGCTCACTTGGGATCTAAACCTTGTTTGAAATGCAAACTCAAAAGTCATTTAAACTCAGGACTTACTTTAATTGACTTACTCTCCAGGTTGCCTTTCTCCTGGCCATCACCTCAGCCAGAAGAGTTGGAAAGTTAGAGGCACTGGCTGTCTCGGAGCCTTATCTGATTTTTTTTTTTTTTTTATCAAGACAAGGCGGTATTTCGTACAGCTTCTGAATCTGTGGCCAAGGTCAACTCTGCCTTTCATCTGGGCCAGGAATTGGTACTTTCTGCCATCTGTCCCAATGCCAAGACTGACGAGGAGGAGGATCATCACTTGCATACCTTGGATGTTAAGTGGATGATATTTGCTATCTCTGAGCCATACAGAAAGTCTTCCAGTCTGTTTATTCTGCATCAATTGCTGAAGGATAGCCCGAATATGTAGAAGCCAGCCATTTCAAGATGGATCACCGTGTGCTTTACTGAGACGTACAAGGCAAAGGGTCAAGTTTCTCCTCTAATCGTGAAGGAACACGGATCTATGGCAGTGTCATGGGTCAAATGGAAGTGAACATTCTATGCAGACATCTGGTCCTCAGTACATACCTTCATGAAGCATTACAAATTGGATGTGGCCTCCTCTTCTGATGCAGCCCTCGGTCTCTCTCTCCAACAAGCTGTGGTGTCATAGCCAGTATGCTCTATGGCACGACCTGGCACTTAATGCTTCTGTACTTTTTTAAGTCTTCACTGCCATTTGTCTTTTTCCCGTCATTTTATTTTGCTGGCACTACCGCTACATGTATCCCACTTATTAGGAGTCAGAGATACAACCTCTGAGCTGGAGAGAGGAGAATTACAATTTCCTTACCGGTAATTCAGATTGAGTGGAGGCTCCATCGATTGGCAGGCAGCAACAGACAGATTGACAGACCTGAGAGAGCCCCCGATCAGAGAGAGCCTCCAATCCCATCACCTTCAATCACCCCTTCTGCCAAGTCTGCAGGGTACAAACCTGTAAGCCACTGGAAATATTATAAGTGTTAGCAACATAAGCCTACTCCTGAGCTTGTCCCTGAAGTTAAGGAACAAAAACAATACAGAACAGAAGAATTATATCATAATGGTTACAGACCTGAAAATTAGAAGAGCCTGCCTGCCCATGGATGGAGCCTTCACAGACACAACCAGAATTACAGTACCTGTAAGGAAATTATAATTCCTTTTTGTGTGTTGGCTTCTATTGGCAGCCAACAGTTGGTACATGATCTAATAAGCAGTCCCCAATAAGAAGGGTCAGTGCTGTATAACCAAGTTCAACCCACATGCCAAAAATCATCATCCGCTGAACTAAGCACGTCCAGGAGAAAATGCCTAGACCAGGTATGGAGAGAGGCCCAAGCAGCGGCCTTGCAGATGTTCTCCAAGAATGCTGAGGCATTCTCGGTGTAAGATGTGGCCACAACCCTAGAGGACTTGGCTTTGACACCTGATGGAGTTGCAAGCCCCCCAAGACATACAAGCATTCTACTGGCTACAGAGACATTTAGCAAGGGTACTTGACTGGACAGATCCTTTTCCCTGGTCCCAACGAGATGAAAAGTCTGTCAGTGGTAGGAAAGAACTGATGCTCCTTAAGTATATCCTAAGAACCCTCTTCACATCAAGAGAATGTAAGCTTTCTCCTTCACATTCCTGGGGTCTGGACAATGGGAAAGTAGGACAATTTCCTGTTGCCCATGAAAGGCAGAAGCCACTTTGGGAGTAAAACACAACACTGTATAGAGAACAACCTTTTCCTTTTGGAACACCATGGAGTAAAAGACAGCGCTGTATGGAGAACAGCCTTTTTCCTTATAGAACACCAGGTATGGTTCCTTTTGGAACACCACATGGATTTCCCCGATCTGTCTCACGGAGCAAATGTCCACACACACAAAAAAAAAAACAACATTTTTCAGGAAGTAGAGCCAGAGGGAAATCTTGAAGAGAGGTTCAAAGGGGGGTCCACTATGGTTTCCAGCACCAGATTTAGCCTCCAGGAAGGAATGGACTGAGACGCGAAGTTTGTGGTATACTTTAATGACGCGGATAATGGCCAGATGATACCACTGTGGGCAGGAATCTACATATCCCCATATGGCACACAGCACCGCCACATGAACCCTAAGGGGATAACTGGCAACCCATTATTTAGACCCTGCTGTAGAAACTCCAAGACACTGAACAGAGAGGTGATTGAGGGTCTGATCCCCAGGGGAGGACACCAGAAGTGGAACTTAACCCAGATTCTACTGTAGGCCTTATCAGTACGGTGCTCCTGGAATGCATTAGGGTGTGAATCATGCCTTGTGACTATCTGGTCTTTACGTATCTTCTGCGTTCAGGAGCCAGGCCACTAGCTGAAATGTCTGAGGATGTGGGGCAGGACTGAGCACTGATGAAAAATTTGTTGTATGGTACAGGAAGACTCTAGACTCCTGTTAAGTTCAGAATATATATCGCTTGGGCAAGCAAAAATGAGTACCAACTCTCACGCAGCTGGGCAAGCCTTCTTATACATTAAGAATTCCAAGCTGTCAGCCTTAACTAGGTGGTGTGAAAGCACCGAAACATTTAGCTTCTTGACTACTAAGGGTCCTGAGGAAGTGGCCCCCTCGGCCACAAAACACTGGTCATAGATTTGTTGGTGGCACAGTTAATATATCTTACTATAAAGTATAATAAAAAGTAAATTCTAAACTTATAAGGGGTTTAGTATCTTCCTCTAACATACAGCAATGTCCTCCGATTAGCTGCGCTACAGAGGTCAGAATCCTCCAACTATCCTTATTTACAGGACAATTTTCCAGGCTGAGTGGGCATCTAGGACCCCCCCCTTTCAAAATTACCACGATGAAGAAAGTTTGGCCTGCATGGGAGCAAAAGCTGGTCACACAAGGCCAGGTGGACCAGCTCTAAATACTACACTCTTCAGGGCCACTTTGGCATGATGAGAATCAAGGCTGCTAGTTCCCTTTGTAACTTGTCGAGAACCTTTGGGATCACTGGTCAGTGAGCAGGCATACAGGAGTGCACCCAGCCATAGTAAGGAACAGAAAACAAATGGTAACATTTAATGCATGCTGAAAATAGAAAAGAGTCAGAACTGATGTTTCGACCAAAGGTCTTCTTCAGGAATTATCTTAAAGAAAAAAAAGCAAAGTTAGTGGAGACGTAAAAGAAAA
This sequence comes from Neoceratodus forsteri, assembly GCA_016271365.2. Lineage (NCBI taxonomy): Eukaryota > Metazoa > Chordata > Ceratodontiformes > Ceratodontidae > Neoceratodus > Neoceratodus forsteri. Next base: position 1,392,097,039 of record CM028129.1, on the reverse strand, counting down.
TGGGAGAGCTCTACGAAAAAAAGTGATAACAGGCAAGGTAAGAAAAGAATCTGAAAAATAAAAAGGTGATGATGGGTATGAAAAGGCATAGTAGGAATGAGTGACCTGAGGAGTCCTCAAGTGGTGACTAATTAGCAGGGCCTAGTAAGAAGACCTAAAGGTGACAAATGTGGTGGAAGGAGACAGAGATACAGACATCTGCAGAAAATGTAAATAGATGTGCACATATACGTGGAAAGCCCACACGAGTATAGACATCCCCAAACACACTGGATGGGAATGTGTGCAGGCATTTGCTTGCATCTGTGCATAATGCATCTGCATGTGTGGGTAAGCCTGCACATATTTCCATCCAGTGCGTGTGTGTGTGCGCGTATGGGGGGGGCATACTCACATGGGCATTCCACCTATCTCCTTGTCATTGTGCCAAATAGACTAAATGATAATGTGCCTATGCATGTTTTTTTGGAATTGTGCATCAGTTTTATTGTATTTGATCTGTATTTTGTTATGTGTGTGTATCTTTGTTTGTACCGTAATATTTAGTGAGCCCGTGGCACTTTCTTTCTGTGTATGCACTTTGGGCTGGCACCGCACAATTCATATTTTGCACTGTCACCTTAAGCCGCATGTTTTTAACTTGTATCTCACTAGTGTCCATCACTCTCAGGAAGACGTCATTGTGACATTGAAACGTCAGTCACGTGTGGTTGCGGGTTCCAGGAAGCACAACAGTCGGCGGGTATAGTAGCAAGTCTGCATTTAGTAAAACCACAGTGAGATAGTGTTAGCAATGGAGACTTGATATACCTGGACCTTGCTTGAAGTTTTGTGATCTTTTAGCTGCTATTGGAAATTAAAAAGATTAAAAGCTGAATATTTAGAAATTTCTCAGCAAAACATTTTTTTATGAAGTCCTGACCTGTCCGCTACAGAGTTTTGTAGTGCTGCCACAGTACTGCAGCCGAAAAAGGAGATTATGCATTTAGTGGGGTGCTAAACAAGGCCTTTTGGTGTTTACTGTAGCTGGAGGAGGCCAGACACTGCTGGGGCAGAATAAATTAAGGCTCAACAGAGCCCTTGCTGCTGCTGGTTACAGCTGTGAAAAGGGGCCATCACAAACAGCTGACTGGGGGTGGGCTATAGTAAAAGCCAGCTATTCTAAATTCAGTAGCCTCATAAGTGTGACGGGGTAGGGATAAGACCCTGTCCCATTTGTTATGCAGAGAGAGAGTTAAAAGTAAGGCTCTATTCTGTCACTTGTCTATCTCTTGTCTGTCTGACTGTGCATTCAAATTATCCTTGTGGCACTTAGGAATTGGCCACTCCGATGATCCCACAGTTTCTTCCTGTTATCTCCCTTTCTTCGTTTGCTGTTTCTTGTGGTTTCTATTTTTCTTTTCTCCCCTTGCTTCTCTGTGGTTAAAAGAGGTATGTATGAATGTGTACATGAGGCTGGGATCCTCACGCCTGCAGATGTGTATAATTAAGTTGTTGAAATGGATGCAGACAGCTACTTGGGTTTGTTAGAACGCTTAGCAATTCAGAACAAAGGGGGCTGACCCTGAGAAATCTTTTGACTTTCACAAGCTTGTTGGCAGAGTGATCAGCAAGAGGTCAGCTCTGGACAGAACGTAATTGGTGGCACCTATTAAGAGGTCTAGATGTGCTCGTCAGGCTTGTCACAGGAAGGGCAATGACAGGGCTTTCTTACACTGTGTTTAACTGCCAGGGAAAGACATCTTATAAAAAGAGAGCAATACTCTGTTTAGAGAGTTAGAGAGAGTGAGACTTAAAATAAAGAGAGACTCTCAGATGAAAGAGTTTGTTTGAACTGCCTCTATGAAGCGCTATTCTGTACAACTTTTCCTGTTTTATTGTTATTAATAATAAAATGCTACTTGAGAATTTTACAGCTTCTCCTGTTTTGCCAATGCCTCCTGACCTATGCCCCTACGACAGCTGGAGTCAGACAAAGTGGGAGTTATGCCATGCATACTCTAAGCCAGGAGTTTTGTGCGTGGGTACTAGACCTGGTACCAGGGAAGCACAGAAGAAAGATATGGATCTTGCAACAGCACACCCAGGAGAGATTACCAGAAGAACGGTAGCCAAACTAGAAGCAGCAACAAAAAGTCCAAACAGAGACTGTACAGCCGGCACCAGTGATAAAAGAAGAACTGGCAGGGACAGAACCTGAAAGCATGTCTGCCTTCTTCAAATGGTGAGCTATACAACAAAAGACTGATGGGCAAAAGGGGTTGATAACTGATTGTGATTTTGTTTCTGAGCAAACTAACAGTGTTTCTCTCCAAGGTTATTTTAAGCAGCTGGGGGTGAAACAAAAACAGGGTGAACCAATGTTAAAAAAAAAATGTAAGGAGTTACTGCACAGAGTTTGGGTTAATCCTCAGATGCAGAACAGTTAGAACAATCAGCAAGGTCATGAAATTTCAGGTTTTACTGGAAAACCTGGTAAAATGTCAGAATCTGAACTGCCTGCACACTGGTAAAAACAACGAATTTCACAGAATCTGTCATTTTAGGCCAGATCAGTAAATCTGCAGAACTTATTTTTTGCTTATAATTGCTTCATGTACTATTTTCAATTTGCTGAAATTAATGCTCTGTATATTAAGCCTGCTGTTATTCTGATTATTTAAACACATTCTAAAAGAATGATGGTAGAATCCTAGTAAAATCCATAAATTAGACCATCAATCTCCAGTGCAATTTATGGAATTCCAAGTCCTGAAAATAGAATTTCATTATTTTAATCACTGTAAATCAGTGGCCTTAGCAACTGGTCATACCAAAGAAGTAAAGAACTGAGTTGTTACACATAGCACATGATAGTCCGATGGCAGGTCACTCGGGGAGGGACCGCAGCCTTGCCAGACTGCTGTATGGATTTTACTGGCCTAGTATTCGTGAGGATGTTGCTACCTACTGCAGTTCTGGTGCTGAATGTTAGAAAGTAGTTCTAGTGACTAAAAAAGACAAGGTGCCCCTGATGCTCCTACCACTGACAGATGTGCCTTTTGAGAGAATGCAATGGATGTGGTCCCTTAGACAAATGTTAAAAGGGTAATCAATTCATTTTGGTAGTATGTGACTGCACTACTTGACATCCAGAGGCAATTCCAATGCATACTGTCACAGCCCCAAAAGTGGCAGCAGAGCTCGCCAAAATTTTCAGCAGGGTGGGCACACCTAAAGAAATTATTACTGATCAGCGTAATAATTTTGATGCTGCATTACTGAAGGATTTGTACCGGCTAACAGTTATCACTGCCATAAGAACCTCCCCTTATCACCCTCAGACAGACGGGTCTTGTTGAGTGTTTTAATCAAACCCCAAACACAAGTTAAAAAGGATTGTCAAAGGGGAATTGAAAGACTGGGACCAGTACTTACCTTACCTGCTTTCTGCTTACAGAGAAGTGCCACAAGCATCAAGAGGTTTTTCACCCTTTGAAATGTTGCATGGTAAACAACCTAGAGGTCCACTGGCTGTAATAAAAGAAATATGGGAAGATAACCCTACTCAGAAATAATCTATTACTTCTCATATGTGTGCACTGAGAAAGAAACCGGCAAAATATGTTGAAATTGCCCACAGCACTTAGGAAGAAACCCCAAAACACCAGAAAGTGTATTATCACCATGGTGTAAAAGAAAGAGTTTTTGAGCCAGGTGAAAAGGTCTTGTTACTGTTAACCACTACAGAAAACAAACTGTTAATGAAGTGGCAAGGACCTTGTAAAGTAGTCAGACATACTGGCACAGGTAACTAAGAGACCGAGACCCCCGACAGGAAAAATCCTACCAACAGATAGATTATATATATATGTGTGTGTGTGTGTGTGTATGTGTATATAACACACACACACACACACACACACACACACACCATGCTAACCTCCTGAAGAAATGGGTTGAAAAAACACCAAAACTTGCTTTGTTAGTATTACCAGAAACTGCTAAAGACAATTTTGATATAGCTTATGACAGACTGAAACAAACTATAATTTCGGATGCAGTAAAAGTGAATGTTTCCTTATACACAAAGCAAACCGCAGAAATCTGTAACTTGGTAAAAAACATTTAGAAGTACTTTTACCACAGTGTCAGGCAGAGCAAAAGGGGTCTAGCAAGTAATAGTGACAGCGAATGCTTGTCCTATCAGGCAAAAGACATACAGATCACCAGAGTGGTTAAGAGCAGACAGGGCTAAGGAAATACAAAAAAAATAAAGAGTTTATTATCACTTAAGACTCGAGAAGTGCTTGGTCATCACCAGTGGTGACTGTAAATAAAAAAGAAGGGGGTGTAATAATCTGCCTTGATTTTAGAGAACTTAAACATATGTCTGTATTTGGTAACTATTCTATGCCCATGACAGATGATATAATGGACAGATTGGGAAATGCCAAATACATTAATACCCTCAATCTTTCCAAGGGATACTGGCAAATTCCCCTAGCTAAGGAATCCAGAGACAAAACTGCATTTTCCACTCCAGCTGGATTCTATCAGTTCACCACCATGCCGTTTGGTTTACATGGTGCACCTGCTGCATTCCAGCAGTACATGGTGTGATTCTAGCCCCTCACACTGGTTAGTGTCCTACTTACCAGGATGATATCATGATGTATAGTCCAAACTGGAAAAGCCACCTGGAACATCTAGGAGCAGTTATCCTATCTATCAAAAATGCAGGTCTGACCATTAATCCCACCAGGCATGCAGGAAACAAGATATCTGGGTTATAGTTGGGGAAACGGAGATGTAAAGCCAGAGATTTCCAAGATAGAAGCTGTAGCTAACAGTAGCGTCCCTAAAATTAAGAAACATGTCAGGCCACTTTTAGGTCTGGCTGGTTACTACCAGAGATTTGTTCCTAACTTTACCCAGTAAGCTACTCCCCTCACTGAATTCATGAAATAAATGGTACCTGAATAATGTGAAATAGTCCCCAGAGCGTGATGAGGCTTTTCGAGCCATCAAGGCTGCATTATGTTCAGCCCGTTTTAAGAAGTTCAGACTTTGAGAAACAATTTGTGTTACAGACAGATGCATCAGAGGTAGGTCTGGGTGCAGTCCTGAGTCAGAATATATATGGGAAGGAACATCCCATTCTGTAGATCAATAGGAAACTACACACCAGAGAGAAAAAGTACTCCACTATTGAAAAAGAATGCCTTGCTGCAAAATGGGCAATGGAGTCCAGGGTTTTAAATAACTGATTAGCATTTTTTTTCTTGGGACTATACTAACTGTACAGAAAGTATTTATATAGATTTTCTAGAAGTGCTGTGTTTGTTGAACACAGTGAGGCAAGAACTATGCATTTTCACAAAGATTTAGCTCTTTTATGAGCAAAACGCTAATCAGTTTTTAGAGTTAAATAAATCCCTGGAGTCCCTTGAGTTTTTTGTCTGTTAGGAGCTGACTTCGTACTTATAACAGATCACAATCCTCTCCACTGGCTTAATTAAACGAAGAATAAAAATCCCAGAATTACAAGGTAGTGCCTGGCACTACAGCCATTTAAATCCAAAGTGATGCACAAATCCAGAAAAAAGAACGTCAATGCTGATTTTTTTTTGTCAAGATATGGCTCAGGAATTGAGAATTCAGAAGGCTGAAAAAATAATGTGTGTGCTTAACTGAAATGTTTGCTGTAACAGGTGTGATGAAAAGGGAATATTGCATATTCAAAGAACTCTAAATGTTATAAAGTAATGTCAAAACAAAAATAAGAGAAGGTTTTGGAAACAGTTTTTTTAAAGAGAAAAAAAAAACAGGTTCCCTCTTAAAGAGGGGGTATGTGACAGGTTTGGGATAAAACCCTGTCTCACTTGTTATGCAGAGAGAGTTAAAAGCAAGGATCTATTATGTACTCTCATATTCAGTCACTTGTGTATCTCTTGCCTGTCTAATTGCACAATTTTCATTGTGGAACATAGGAAATGGCCACTTCAATGGTTCCACGGTTTCTCCGTCATCTCCCTTTCTGCATTTACTTCCTTCCTTCCTTCTCTGTGGTTAAAAGAGGTATGTGTGAATATATATGTGAGGTTCAGATCCCCTGGTTTGCAGATGTGTATAATTATACTGCTGAAATGAATGCAAACAGCTACTTGAATTTGGAGCACAGGGGGCCAACCCTGAGAAACCGCCTGACCTTCACAAGCCTGTTGTCAGAGTTGTCAGCAGGAGGCCAGCTCTGCAGATAATGCATTCATTGGTGGCACCTATTAAAGAGGTCTAGATGTGCCCTTCAGGCTGGTTACAGGAAGAGCAATCACAGGGTTTTGTTACAGTGTGTGAAAACAGGAAATACAGCTTTACGAGAACAGATGTAGAGTTTACCTGCCAGGAAAAGACATCTTGTGAAAAAGAGAGCAATGCTTTCTTTGGAAAGTTGGAACAAGAGACTGAGATTTAAAAGAGACTCTTAAGATGAAGGACTTTTTTGTCTGTACTGCCTCTGTGAAGTGTTATCCTGTTCAACTTTCTTATTTTATTAATAAGAATAAAACCCTACTTACAAGTTTTAAAACTTTGTTTTGTCTATGCTTCTTGAACTACAGTAGGCCCGTACAACAATAAGGGCTTCTCTTAAATTGGGACTTCGGCAAAGAGAGCTACATTGCAGAAATAGAATAAGCACACCCACAATAAATCTCATACCAAAAACTAGGTTTCTTTGTTGCTTCATTTTAAAGTTATGAGCTATTTTATAACCCTGATTTCACTACCTGGTTAAAAAAGCCAATTTCAGTGAAGTGCTGCTCATGATGTCTCCTGAACTAACAGTCTAGTCCTCCCTTCAGCAAGATTATAGGACCTGTTTCTCCAAAGTTTAAAGATCACGTGCAATGGTATTCACAAGTAAAACAGGCAGCATCATTCAATAAGCATTGCTATAAAAACTGTGTGTGTTTTACCGGCCCGGTGGTGCTGAGGGTTGAGGCGCTGGACACCACACCTCACCCCACACCAGCGACCTGGGTTCAGGAATGGGTTTGGGGGCCAGCTGGGGAGGTAAAGATTGAGTGTCGCTCTCCTTCCTTGGGGTGGGGGTCTGTGCTGTGTGCTTCAGCACGCTTAGAGAGGGTTCACCCACGCCCAGGGTGCTTGGCAGCCTCCACTGAGACGGCTGCTGCACCCATTGTATGGTGTGTGGGTGCAAGGGGAGAAAAGCGGAGGAAAATGCCAGGACCAGTAGGACCCATGATGGCCCCCCAATGGGCCAGAGGACACACCACTCCGAAGGGGGTCACAGTCCCTGCCGGGTCCACGGAGGTGGTAAAAACAGTGCCACGGTTAATTAAAAAAAAAAAAAAAAAAAAACTGTGTTTTAGGTTTTGTAACAAACTTGACAAATTCATATTTTTAATGCCTTTTTGGTGTGGTCCATTTCTCCAGGGTTGCTGGATGCTAAGTAAGCATGCTTTTAGGGACGTCATGATAATCTGATATGATAATATATCACGATAATTACTACAAGTGATAATTTATCGTTGCAAACAAACCAATATCGCGATTATAGTGCAACATGAGATACCGCGATATACAGTGATGAAGTGTCTCAGCTTGCTTTTGCAGTAGCATGTCCCTTTCCAAGTGCAGCCATGATTCCTGATTCCCCACCATCCTCCTATCAGATTTTTAGCATTTTTCCTTAAAATTAGAAATGCAGTGCCAGCCCTGTGGTGCAGAGTTCTGGGGGCCTGGGGGCCTCACCTGTTTCCACACCACTAAACCAGGTTCAGGAATATACCTGGGTCACTCGAGGGCTGACTGCATGAAGGAGGACTGAGCATCCATTGACAGCTCCCTTTCTTTGTGAGGGGGGACAACGCAAGCCACTGCTTGGTCGCATCTAGTGGAGGCTGGATGATGCAGCAGGAACAGTCTTCTGACTGTCTGGGTGCAGGGGCTGGGGCTAAGTACTTGCAACATCTTTACGTCACACTTTTTTAAAAGACATTTAAAGACACAAGACAGTTTTTGGATACATAAAAACAGAAATACTAAAGAGGGATAATAAGGCTGAAAGGGGAAGGAAGGGCTTGTGTGGAAGAGGACCACCAAAAAGCGGACATACAGAACAAATTCTTCGGTTCAGTATTTATGGTGGAGGGGGTCGGTAACGGGCCTAGGATAAAAGACAGGGGCATTAAGGGACAGGAGGTGGATACTAGCTGCTTTACAGGGGAAAGAGTCCTAAGGGAACTGTCACAGTTAAAAGTAGACAAGGCAATCGGACCAGACGAGGTATTCCACAGGTTATTGAGGGAGTTCAAGGAGGAGCTGGCTGCTCCTCTGACAGCCCTGTTCAGCCTGTCACTAGAAACAGGAGAGCTACCAGGAAACTGAAGAAGGGCTGATGTAATTCCACTCCAGAAACGTGGAAGCAAAGAGGAGGCAGGAAACTATAAGCCTATCAGCCTAACTTCGGTAGTGGGCAAAGTAATGGAATCACTACTGAAGGAAAGAATTAGGGAATACCTTATTACCAGTGGACTACAGAATCCAAGGCAATATGGTTTCATGGGGGGAGGTCTTGCCATACAAACCTGATCAAGTTCTTTGATTAGGTAACCAAGAATGTGGATAAGAGGGGAGCACTTGACATAGCCTACCTGGATTTCAGTAAGGCCTTCGACGCCGTTCCACATAGAAGGCTGGTGAGCAAACTGAGAAGCCTAGCTGTAGGCCCTAAAATAGTAAGATAGGTGTGAGATGGCTAGGCAATAGAAGTCAGAAAGTGGTGGTAAATGGCGTCCACTCTGGAGTAGGTAAAGTGACCAGTGGGGTGCCACAAGTGTCAGTAGTAGGCCAAGTCCTCTTCAATGTCTTTATTAGCTACACTGCAGAAGGAATGTCTAATTACAGATGACACAAAAATCTGCAACAGAGTTGACGTATGGGGGGGGGTGGAAAGAATGAGGGAAGAGTTAAAAAAGCTGGAAGAATTGTCATGAGCTTGGCAGCTGGGTTTCAAAGCAAAAAAGTGCAAAATCATGCACTTGAGGCTCAGAAACCTGGGGACAACGTACCAAATGGGAGAAGTACTAGCAGTCACAAAACAAGAAAGGGACCTGGGAGTAATTATTACTGATGACCTGAAGGTAGCTAAACAATGTGACAAGACAGTGGGAAAGGCTAGTAGGATGCTTGGATGCATAGGCAGGAGTATCACCAGCAGAAAGGAGATAATAATACCCCTATATAGATCACTGGTGAGATCCCACCTCGAGTACTGTGTACAGTTCTGGAAACCCCACCTCCGAAAGGACACTGACATGGTGGAGGTGGTACAGAGGAGGGCAACCAAAATGGTGCAGGGCCTGCACCAGAATCCCTATGAAGAAAGGCTTAAGGAGTTAAATATGTACCCCCTAGAAGGAAGGAGGGAAAGGGGGGATATGATTGAAAGATTCAAATACCTCACAGGTGTAAACAAGGTACTGGGAGGGAGCATCTTCCAAAGAAAAGGATGCTTGAGGGCAAGGGGTCACACTATGAAGCTGGAGAGGGGGAGAGGCTGAGAGGAAATGTGAAGAAGTACATCTTCACAGAAAGGGTGGCGGATGGTTGGAACAGCCTCCCAGACGAGGTTGTGGGGGCTAAAATGGTTATAGGGTTCAAGAATGTATGGGATAGACACAAGGGGATCTTAGAAGTAAGGCAAGGGAGGGTGAAAATCAGAGACCAAGTAGGATCTGCAGTGGCACTGTAGGTAGGGAAAACAGAGCAGACTAGATGGGCCAGAGGTCCTTATCTGCCGACTCCTTCCATGTTACATTTCTATGTTTCACACACCTGCATTATCGCACATATGCAAGCCTCTGGGATGAGAAAAAGAAATTGGGGGAAGGTATGTGCACCAGTCGACTTACATAGACACATAGAAACTGACGGCAGATAAGTACTACTTGGCCCACCAGCAGAGGCTGTGGGGGCTAAAACGGTCAAATGATTTAAGAATGTATGGGATAGATACAAGGAAATCTTAGAAGCAAGAGGTGGGTGTAAACCAGAGTCGAAGTAGGGTCTCCGGAGGCACTATAGGTAGGTAATTTAGGGAAGACTAGGTATGCCATGTGATCCTTATCTGTCGACAACTTCTATGTTTCTATCTTTCTATGTTCCTACCTAGTCTGCACATTTTCCCCTACCTACATTCTTAGATCTCTAGTCATTTTTCCAGCCCTCCCGAGTGACTACCCTATTGCAGATCTTTGTGTCTTCTGCAAAAAGGCATACCTTCCTTTCTAGCCCCTCTGCAATGTTGCTAATAAAGACTTTAAAGAGGACTGGTCCCAGTACTGATCATTGTGGCACCACACTGGTTACCCTCCCTTCCTTGGAGTGATCTCTGTATACCTCCACCCTCTGTCATCTATCCCCCAACCAATTTTTGACCCAGCTTACCACCTTTGGACCCACTCCCAGGCTGCCCAGCTTGTTTATGAGTCTCTTATGTGGAACGGTGTTGAAAGCCTTACTGAACTATAGGTAGGCCACATCCTAGACTCCACCCCGATCTAATTCCCTGGTCACCCAGTCAAATCTATCAGATTTGTTTGACAAGACCTCCCTGTTGTGAATCCATGCTGCCTCAGATCCTCTAAGCCACTGGATTCAAGACATTACATAATCCTTTCCTTCAGTAGAGATTTTCCTCAGTGGTACTTAATGATGCACAAGAACCCTCAGACTGCTGCACATGTTGATCCCACTGGTGAGACAGCAAGGAGAGTGGTGGCTGGGGTTACCAAGACGCCCGAAGACTGGAACTGGTGACGACCATGTTCAAACAGCTATATGGGGAATTATTTTTTTTATTTTGCCAATTATCATGATAATCAATCTATCGTGATAATTTATACCAAAATATCGTGATATTAAAATTTTTATATCGTGACAAGTACAGGCTGCTGATACCATTTGGGATGCTACTCTACTGTGCCTGTTAGGAAGCTGTAGTGCTACTAATATTCTACTATTGGTAACTTCACTGCTGTTTGTCAGTGCCTGCTTTATAATAAGTTTTAATAGGGGCCTTATATGCGCTAATTCCTGCTAGGGGTGGAAGAGTTAGCCCTGGTACAAATTATCATTTTAACGTGGAGTACAACATAGATGAGCCTAAATGTAAGTCAAGTAACAGCCTGCCAGAGAGAAAACACTGGCTACTGCATAGAAAAAACTGGTAGTAAGGTTTCAAAACAACATTACCTCCCCCACCCCCATTTACAGGGAGATGGGATCATTGTTTTAAAGTGCCATCCTGAGAAATCACTTCAACTGAATGACAGGTGTGAATGATCACAGCCTTTCACCACATCAGTTATTCAGTCTGCAAACCTCACAGCAATATGCAATGACTCAGCATGGAGCAACCCTAAAGAAATGGACCACAACAAAAAGGCACCAAAAAGAAAACAAAATGCAAATTTGTCAACCTTGTTACAAAACCTGAAACACATATAGTTTCTTAAAGCAATGTTTACTGAATGGTGCTGCCTGTTTTGCTTGTGCAAACCATTGCACATGATCTTTAAACTTTAGTGAAACAGGTCCTATAAGCTTGCTGACAGAGAGGACTAGACTGTGAGTTCAGGAGATGGCATCAGCAGCAGCTCTTCACTGAAGCTGGCTTTTTTTGCAGGCAGTGAACTTAGGGTTGTAAAATGACTTGTAAATTTTAAGGAAAGTAACTCAGAATTCTTATTTTTGTCATGAGGCTGACTGGGGCTATGCTGATCCAACTTCTGAATTTATTGATGCTAGAAATTTTGACCGGAGTCCCTCTTTAACTTCTTAAAAGACACTTTCACGTCTGCTTGAGGCATTACAGAGGAGAGGGGCACCAGCCCTGGTAGGGTCCTTGTTCAGACACTGGTGAACCTGGCTGGAATCGTACTGACAGTGTAAACAAGGACTGTGTTGTCGATGTAAGGACCCCACCTCCCTCCCCCCCAACAGCTGGTCAAGCACGATCCTGCTGCCACCGCAGAACTAGTTTTTGCCAAGGATGTCTGGATCAAGAGGATTTTTGGCCTTTGTGCAGGTTGAAGAGGAGGCAGCCCGGGGATATCACGAAGGATGTCAGGACTTTGATACTCCGCTTAACAGAAGCAGAAGAAGCAGACTGTAGAATTACCCACTCGTTAGTAATGATGGATGTACCAATGGAAAAAAAGAAATTACCAGAAGTTAAGAAATTTTCCTGTGGAGCAGTAGAGACAAAAGGAGCAATGCAGAGCCACCAAAATGATCAAGGTGATGGGGGACAAAGGCTATGTAGAGAGGCTAGAGTCCTTAACATGTTCACCTTGAAGAACAGAGGCAGAGAGGGACATGATTTCAGACTTCTACAGACAGAAGGGCACTGACAAGACTGAACATACAGGTATATTTAATCTGGTGTCCTCTAGCAGGACGTGGGGACATGCCCTGAAGAGCAGAGGTGGTAAATCCTGGGGTGACTGCAGGAGACATGTTTGCCTACCAGAAAAGACAGTGGCTATGAACCCAGTACAAGCCTGGACAAATTTCTGCTTACTAAGGCAATCGATGTGTACCCTGCATGGTACAGTGGATAGGGAATCCCTATGAAATAGTATATATTTGTATGGAATATTTTTATTTTTTTCTATCCCTGCTTATGAAGCAAATGGACCTAGAGTCCCTTCCAGCCTTTAATTACTATGTTATAGTGTATGGTAGAATGCTGTGATGGATAGAAATCCATAACTAGAATGGAGTTGTTATGCTGCTGTAGCTATGTCATCACAGCTGCTATGCTGCACTAGCTATGTCACTACTGCAGCATAACAACTTGGAATGCTGCCACATAGTTGCTTTCCTCAATCCAGTTAAACTGGAAGTTGCCGTTTTTCCTTTTTTAACTTGAAATTACAGAAACATCTGTAGCACACTGTGTCAGTTAAAAAGAAGAAAATGCTAAAATTTCTATTCTCTGTTGTCATCTCCAGCTGGTTTTGTGTGATTTTCTATGCTGTGACTGCCCATACACTATAAAAGATTGTGTAAGAGCAGTCATATACAAACAAGGAAATTCTTGTATCTTGAGGTTCCCTTGGTAACAGAGTATCTCTTGAACTGCACTCTCTAGGTCATCTGTTACCAAGGAAACCTCTCGATACAAGAATATCCATGTTATGTATGACTGCTCATACACAATCCACTATATTACATATGTTGTTATTTGAAATTTTGAGCATGTCATGGCATAAAATTTTGACAGTATAACCATCACACGTAACTATGGTTATAGGACTTCCATGGTAATATGGAAATAGTCATTGTACAAAAAATGAAGCCTCCTTAAACTCAGGTCAGGGAGAGTTGCATCAAAAGGAATAGTCAGCCCTAAAAACATGAAACAATTTGCTGAATGTCTTGAAAATCACGGCATACTGAAAACCATAGTTATTAGGGGTGTCAAATACTTATGGTATCAATACTGTGATCTATGATACCAGGTGGTATACAGTGAAACAATGATATCACTATTAAATTCAAGTAGGATTTCTATTTGCGTCATGTTTTGTTTGCAGGATCATTTACTATGAGAACTGTAGCAAATATGCCAAAATCTTTATTATAGTTTGTCTACTGGATGAGATGTTAAAACAGAGGTCCACGCTGCCTGAAATTAACCCTTACTGTGCCACGGACTGATATATTAGTCCAGAATTCCTATACGTTCTAATTCTGCTGGCTGCCTGAGGGTTAAAGATACCAGGGTACTTCTTGAAAACAGAAATTTCTTTGGTGTCCAGGCCACATTTATCCTCATTCACTAAGCCACCAACAGATCAACCTGTTTCAATGTAAGCCGGTGTGCATCTGTACCCTGCCTCACCAGGCTAAAACAGAAAGTATTTTCTAGCCTTCCTTTTCTGATCAACAAACACTAAACAGATGAATATTTCACTGTCTCTTATGTCTGTATAGTTGTTTAAAAAAAACTAGCATAAAAAGGTACCTCATTAGGTGATGAGGAAAACAACAGAAAATGGTGGCCCAAACAGTGTACAAACCACAAGAAAGGGACCATTTCTATTAAATGTCTTACTCTTGGCTGAAAAACACCCTAGTGCCTATGACGCACATTAACCCTTATATCTGTAACACAGCGCAAAACTTACTGGTTAGGTTTAAAGGCAGGTCTCTTTTTCAATGGATTCTTTGCTCTGTTTTCCAAAACATTAATGTAATGAGGCGTCTTTGGTTGCCGGTTATGAAGAGACAGGAAGGTATTATCTGTTGGAATACCTCTGTCCAATGTTTCCTTTTGTAGGTTACTGTCACCGCCATGTTTCTCGTTAATTGTTACCCTTTCTAGACTTTTAACCAGCAGTTCCTCTTCCTCCCTAACTGAACCTGTTGTTTTAGTTTCTTTGGTTCGATTTTTGGGACTGTCATTTGTTTTTTCCTGATTTAAAGTGGGACTACTGTCCACAGTAACACTGTGTTTTGAAGGGCTCTTATGTGCATCTGCATCCATGTTTTCAATGTTTTGTGAATCATTTTTATCGGTTTCAGTTCCAGAATCAACATCTAAATGGTCAGAGGCTTCAGAAATGTTGGCACTGTTTTTGTCAACTGCAAAGTGAGAAGCTCCCCGTGATCCCCTGTCCTTCTCACCACGTCCCTCTCTGACAGCATTAGCATCCTTTTGTTTTGCCTGAAACTCCAGTCTAACTGCTGACAGCAACTTCGTAGTGTGCTCTAGCTCTTCATGCTGGACAATGGCAGACTTCAGTTTCTGTATGAACTCCAAGCACCTTTTACCTTTATCTGGAAGAGACTGGATAAACTTCCTAAAATAAAACAAAACAAAAACAAGATAAAATATATTTAGTTTCACCAGATTTCAAATACTCTAATTTCAATGAGCTCTTAGCCAAATTCTGCAGGTAATTTCATCAGTAAAAGCTCATACAAATGTGTGGTGCAATTGCAACATTGTTAAAAACTGTCTTTTACCACCATTCCTTTACTGCACTATTCTGTACTCCTCTTCCGATACCAGCGATCTTATGCACATACAAGGTGCATACACTGTAGGAGGCCCAAGGCATATCCATTATTAATTGGGAGGGAGGAGAGAAATGTGGGAAACTTCTGACCTACAGACTTAAAAAAACAACAGGCCAAGAGACATATAAACATGCTCAAAGATGTCAATGGCAAAACACACACTGCAGAAAACAAAATTAATGGCATAATGAAAGCATTCTATCGTCAGCTTTCTACCTCTACCACAAATAATAATCTTGAGGCCCTTACAGCATTCCTAGAAAAGCTAAGATGCCCAAAAATACCCCCGGCCCAAGTCACGGTATTGGAACAGAATTTCACAACAGATTAAATAAAAAAGGCCATCATTTCACGAAAAAAAAAAAAAAAAAAAACAGGGAGGGGTGGACTTATGAGTTCTGGCTCCAGTATTATCACCAGTCATGCAAATACATTTTTCAGAAATACAAGAAACGGGCATTTTCCCCCCCACAATGTGTGAAACCATCACAGCAACTCTACCTAAACCTGAGAAAGACAGAGAAATGCCTGCCAGTTATAGGCCTATCTCACTTATAACCGTGGACAGCAAAATTTATGTTAAAATACTGGCAGCCAGACTAGAAAAACTAATTCCGACCCTAATACACCCATCCCAGGTGAGCTTCATCAGGGGTAAATATAGCTCTGATCATATGAGAACCCTGATAGATGTGATGCAGATCTTAGCATCCTCTCTCACCCCAACCGCTGCACTGACCATTGACTTTGAAAAAGCCTTCGACTCAGTAAAATGGCATTACTTATACAGAGTATTGCAACACTTGGGCTTCAAGACAAATTGTATTAATATGATCAGAGCTATATACGCTTACCCAAAGGCTCAAATCCTAACAACACTAAATCGTCACCTTTCACCCTAGAAAGAGGGACGCGCCAAGGCTGACCACTATCACCTCTCCTTTTCATCTTAGCCACAGAACCACTTGCAGAGTCCATCAGGGAATACCAGGGCATTCCGGGGATAAAGATCGGAGATATAGAGATCAAGTCCTTAACGTATGCAGATGATTTATTAGTAACCATACAAGATGCACACAACTCCGTACAACCACTGCTCCATCTACTGGACACTTTCACTAAACTATCAAGACTGAAGATAAACCAGAGTAAAACCGAAGTCTTGCCACTCAACAAACTATGTCTGGAACCACCCTTTACAGAGCTAAACCTAAAATGGGCAAAGAAACACATAAGTTATCTGGGAATTAAAATAACAGCAAAATTATCAGATACTATAAATCACAATTTGGAGCCCTCATTATAAAGATAAAAACAGATCTGGAACGATGGAGTCCCTTCAAACTCTCTCTAGTGGGGAAGACAGAAACACTAAAAATGATTATCGTACCAAAAGTCCTAGATCTCACATATACCCCTGATAATCCCCGACTCGTGGCTCAACAGACTAAATAAGCTCTTTGGCAGCTATATCTGGGAAGGGAAGCAACCCCGATTCAGCAGGAATAAACTAAGAACACATTGGACCAAAGGGGGTTGGGGTTTACCCTGGATAAAAGAATACTATCTAGCGTATAGAGCCGTAGATACCCTAAGATGGTTTGAAATATCCGAAAGATCACCCCCACTGTGGGCCACAACAGAGTCATCCTTGATAAAAGGTTTTCTGCCTACCACACCTATCTATGGGAACCCCAACGTAGCCCCCTCCCCATTATGTACAATATTATCATCCATATCCTCCTGGAAAAAACTAGGGAAACTAATAAAAACCGACTTAGCGCACCCAAAATATAACCTACTATGGGGGGTAAATAATATTAAAATCGATGGGAAAACAATACACTGGAGAACATGGGAAAATAAAAGTATCAATATTATACAAGATTTACTAATACCAGGATCACTGAACTTGGAATCATTCCAAAAACTACAAAACAGATATGACTTACCAAAAGAAGATTTTTGGTGTTTTCTGCAAATCAGAGACACTACTGCGCCCCTGACTAAGAAGGTTAAACAACTACAAATGTTATGTAACCCACACCCACTTCACAGCCTATTAACTAAAACCAAAGGCAGAACTAGCACTATATATTCAATAATACAGGATAATATCCCAGACCAAACCAAAAAGACAAGAGAAAAATGCGAACAAGCATTAGGTAGGGCGATACCAGAGGAGGAATGGGACTCATGCTGGGCAGCTGCACATAAACCTATAAAGGACACCCGAAGCAGACTCATCCAAAATAAAGTTCTACACTTGTGGTATAGAACACCATCAGTGTTATTTTCGGCAACCCTTATAAATTCGGATGATTGCTGGAGATGTGGAAATACACGCAGTGATCTCTTCCACATATTATGGCCATGCCCTAAGATTATAGATACCTGGAAAATAGCCCACAACTTAGTACAGCACATATTAAACATAAATCTGTTGATAGCAGCAGACTTATGTTTACTAGATTCAAAGGCATCTATAGCTGATATTCCTCTCTTAAAAGGGCAGTGGGATTTCCTGTTCCTTGTTAGTGTACAACTCAAACGTCTTATTGTCTGTAAATGGAAATCCACGTCAATCCCCACTTTTAAAGAACTACTGGACAACATTACAATGCTAGCAAAATATGAGCGACTGTCCCACACCTCCGCCAACACACTAAAAAAAATATGACAAGACTTGGGCGGCTTTCCTCCAATATATACAGTCTACCTCTCCCCCAAACTGTATGCCAGATGATTGCTTGATGAAACACCCCAGAAAAGGCACAGGATAAATACTAGGTGCACGAGACTCTGTCCACTGCTGGCAGAACTTAGGGTATAGGGTTTCTAGAAGCTCACCCTTCCCCCCCATACCTCAACCAGGGAACAAAAGCTCAACAGGTTTCCAACAGAATTTGAAAAAAAAAATATTAAATGAGGCGGTTGGTATCACACTTAACCACTTGCACCTCCTGTACATAGTTTATATTGTGTTAGTAGAAGAAGGCAGAAATCTACCTTTTTTGTTTTTCTCTTTTGACAGATGGTTACTCTAAAGCAGATACCCTGACTGCCTATAAAGTGCAAATGTACATGCCATATACTCATACCAGATGTGGGTATAAGATACATGATATCTATAAACAGGGTATTTAGACCTGACCCTAATGACATAATATTAAATAAACATTTCATACCTTAAACCTTAAAGAAAACAGCCCCAAACAACGATAAAGGCAAACAGTTAAGTTGTCAAAGTACTTTTTTATTGCACAGCTCTATAAGAAAATTAATAAATTACATAAAACGAAATATATGTATGGGAATAAATGTTTTCTAAGTCAGAATATACCATATAAGTATAAAAAAATAATATACCCATCTGCAGTGTTAAGAGTAAGATTATCTACTGAAACACTGAAAATATCACTGTAGTAAACACAACAGCATGTTGGCTGTCTCCATCCAACTTTAGGACGTGTTTTCATACAATGTATGCCTTGTAACTTATGCAACTCAATATGTAGGACATCTTGTAAACCAAGGCGATATATGATGTAGATAAGCTTGTTCGCACTGTTTTTTAATTAGATAATAAAAAAACGTTTAACTTCAAACAAATCATGTTGCAGTTCATTGGCTTAATATTCTACTGCTATGGTTGCAGACTGGTACAACTTTTGGTGTCCGCAGCGATCAGGAGAGTGCTGCTCGGTCACCAGGTTTCATACCTCTCAACTATCACACATTACCATGTATGTCACTCATTTTATCCCTCAGAAACCCTCTGTCCCACATGGAGAATGTGACATTCCACATTGACCACTGAGACTTTTAAGCAAAAATGTATAATAATATAACATGCTAGATTATCAGCAAACATTATAGCACTTATTTCCGCAGTATTCTGAGCTTGCAATGTCATGTTTGATGATCTGTCACACATTTTATCCAGTTGTCACACATCTGAGAGATAAAAGGTTGAGAGGTATGCCGGGTTTACATGCACTCAATAATAGTACGTGACAGGACAACCACTTACTCGGCGATCATAAGTAGTATTTTCATTACTGTTGAATTCAGACATGAAAAATAAACACTTCATTTTCGGATACTGACGTGAAACTTCTTTCATGAGCTTAGGACTTCCTGCTCTTCTTACCTGTTAGCTAGAAGTTTCTCTTGGCGCTTCAAAATGTCTATCAACTCCTCCTTGCTTTTACTGCGCAAATCTCCTAAGTAACTCTGTCGTTCTTTTTCTGCTAGAGACATAATCAATCTATTTAACAGCTGGGTATGAAAACAACAAAGAAAGCAGCTGACTATCCGAGACAAACGCGTGCCACTAAATGCGTGGCTACAGCTACGGTGATCTTTCACTGGAAGGTGTCGGAGCTCAGTGATAGTACCCCAGGAAGTCGCAATTGTACCAGAAGTTGTGAAATGCAAAACAACGTGCAACTTTATTGAATCCGTGTTCGCGGTTTCCTGACACACATGCGTGTTTCTGTTCCTAGTGAACAATAACAACCAGTGCTACCCATTAGTGAGATGGGGAACTTACTTGAGGGTCGTGCTGGTACAGGAGTGGAGGCATGAGGCCAGTTGAGTGGAGGATGGGCTGTTGAACCCCGGGACTATTGGAAATGAGTGAGCTTATGCATTATTTCAACGAGTGCCTCCGTCAGTTTTTATATTAACAGGCGGGGAGGAGATCGTATCTCTGGAGGAACTTTTCAGAATGCAGCAGCAGTGCCGCGAAAAACGTTTTCCCAAAAAGCTAGTTTCAGCTACTGTTAGTAACAAGATTAGCATACTTGACAAATCTACTTTTCTAGGTACCATTTATGCTACACACCTTTTTTTTTTTCAACATCCAAACTTTTGCCAGGTCTGCAGTGCTATTTCTAAGCCAGATATGTTGCCCATCGTTTTTCTTGATAAAAAAAAGTAAATTAAACCATTTATAAAATACTCAGATTTTGGCAGAAATAGAATATTTTATTGACAAAACTGAAAGATGCCTGGAATCTTTTATAGTGAAACAAAGGAAGAGTCCATGTATTGCCCAGGTACCATGGGCAGGATTCACAAAGTGGATGCACCGGCGTGTCCCTGAATTGCGCACCGTCGTGATTCTGGCAGGGGTCGATGCGCCAATGCATCGCAGATGTGCAACATACTGCACACAATGGTATGCGGCTCATCTGGAGGGGGCTGTGAAGGGGGCTTGCCCATGCATATGGTGCACAGCCCCATTCAAGCCCGACCAGGAGGCGCAAGTCCGGAGATGCGCCTCCCAGAGATAAGTCTACAACAAGTAGACTTAAGTTGCCTGCTGCCCACAGGCAGGCTGCCGTACTGCAGGCAGCAGCACAGCAGGCCTCCCACCCTGGCAGTCCAGTGTACACCCCCGTCCGGGCTGCCCTGTCTGGATATGCTGTCAACACGGCAACTTCCCAGGCTGCCCAGTCAATGCCCCCTCCCTGCCCAACACTCCTGCCGTAAGCCGCACACTGCTGTGGCATGATAAAACCATCAGAATCCCCTTCCCTGCCCGATGTCCCCCGATGGAAGCCGCACACAGTGGCGGTACTGGGATGTGTGGAATCCCACCTGACACCCCGCAAGCATGCCGCACACAGTGGCAGTACAAAGGCATCAGCAGATCCTCCCTAGCTGGAGTGGCACGCAGTCCTGTTCTCCAACCCCGCTCTGGTCTCTGGTGGTCCAGCACCCTCCATCCACTTCGGGGGCCCCGCTTCCCCCATCCCAGCATGTAGGGACTGCCGGTGGGTAGCTCAACCCACCCGCATACCGCCACAGCTGCCCGTCGACAGAGCTGTCTGGGAATGACAGCTATTTTACAACTGTAAGTCCATTGGTGGACCCTGTCGACCAATGGGCTTGCAGTGCGTACTGTACACTGTCATTCACAACTTTCTGAATGACTGAGTACAGCACATACTGCAAGCCCATTGGTCAATAGGGTTCACCAATGGGCTTAAAGTTGTACAATAGCTGTCATTCACAGACAGCTCTGTCAGCGGCAGCCGTGGCAGTATGCGGGTGAGTTGAGCTGCCCAATGGCATTCCCTACGTGCTGGGATGGGGGAAATGGGTGGGTGGGGTGCCTGAGTGGGTGGAGGGACCGCTGGGCCACCAGGGACTCATCGGGACTACCGGCGATGTTGCGTTTGGGTGAGGCGGGGGGGGTTCTATCATACTGATGGGACTTCGGCCACACAGCATAGTGGTCTACCATGGATGCTGGCAGGGAGGAAGGTTCTACCTTACAGACAGGACTTTGGCCACACAAGTTTTCAACCCACCAGGGATGTGGGCAGGGGGGCCTATGGACCACCAGGGTACCCATGTGGGCTTCCACCCAGACGGCGGTCGGGCTGAGGAAGGGTGGGGGGGTCCGTAGGGTTACAGTGCTCTTATGCGTGTAGCCAACAGCCCCTGCATGGCGCCTGGCGCATTCTGCTGGGCGCAGCCCTGCACAGCACATGCAAATGGGGCCATAATGACAGGCAAATGGCCTCATTTGCATGTCCATGACTATGAATCGTAGCTTTCGGTGCAGCGCATTGGGAGATGCGCTGCCCCATTGTGTACCCAGCTCAACCAGGGGGTTGCATTGGCACATCCGGAGCTGGGCACAACAGTAGTATTCACAGAGGGGTTGTGCTGGGAGCATCTCCTAGCGCATCTTCTGTGAATACTGCAGTTTCCGCTCGGTGCATCTCATTTGCACCAGGGCATATTGAGATGCGCCAAGCGCAATTCCTTTGTGAATCCTGCCCATGTTTAGTGTTACTGTAAGCCCAGAGCCCTTGGCAGTCTCATAAGGTGGCAGTCCCGGGCCTGGGTTCAGATTGTTGACTTGCGGACAACCTGGGGATGCTTCTAAAATGACATGGTGCCTCCACCTGGCTTTTAAATAAGGATACCTGTAGACTGGTGATTACCCCCTAGGAAGTAATACAGTTACCACATGCAAACAGTACTACAGTCCCCAAACAGTAACTGTAACTACAAAGAAATTGCAAATAGCTCAGTTTAAAATGCAATAAACTCAGGTTGAATTGAGCAGGAACGCAGTTCCATCTATTCTGACATCTTTCACTACTGACTACTGAGATTTCCACCTTGTAGGCATGACAGTTCCACATCTTACAAATGTAGAGAATAAAGTTCCACCTCCTAAACATTTCCATTTTAGCCACTGAATAAACTAGAATTTTCTTTATCATTTAGAGGGGAGAGGAGTTCTAGAACATTGGGTTGGGGGCCATGGAATCAATGGAACTTATACTTTATGCAAATATTAGATATTATACTCCAGTAACAAACCCATAGGTCTTCCCCCGGTTAGTCCTCGCCCTTGTATTCTACTCACAAGTGAGTCCACTTGGCTTTCATCCTCAAAGGTCTTACGGGAGAGCTTTCCACTGGTTGCAGAGGATACTTCACTGTAAAAGTTGTGTCCGGTGTGGAGGTGGCGCTAGTTGGCTCATGTAGAGAATTATTGCACAATAAAAGTTAAACACTTTCAGACAAAGGAGCCCCTCTTTCTAATCCTATGGAAAAGAGCCTGATGGCTCCTACAGGTCTACTGCCCGGGTCTGGAAGATATGTGGCACAATCTTGCCCAGGGCTTTAACTTAAGCCCCTAGCTGTCTGTGTTGTTGGCGGGCTGAGACACTGAAGTAACTCACTGTTCTGATGACTTCCAAAGGATGGCACCCCTCCAGTTAGCTCCACTTTTACTGCAGTGAAGAAGTGTATCCTCTTCCTCCTAGGCTATGTATCTGTCCATTCTGACTAGTCTGGATTACTTGCCTTTTAGGTCTTTCATCACTGTCTCCAGTTCTGAATCACTTCGCCTCTCTGGCCTTTCGTTGCTGTCTCTCTCTGTGGTCTGGATCACTTCACCTCTCAGGCCTTTCATCTCTCTATATCATTTTGATGCAGCTGCACTTGGTAGACCATGGCCTCCAATCCCCCTTCCTGGCAAGGCCTCAATCCTAAGGGGGTCATACACCAACCCACTGGGTAGAACTGGCTTACCACAGTGACTGTAGAGAGAGGTCAGGCTACAGGCTCCCTTTACCTCTGCTTTCCAAGGGCTCTAGCTGGAACCTTTTCTTTCATCAGACAATGGCCCCACATTCTCTGAGCCTGCTGGGCTGAAACATCCCCAGGTGGGAAACCTGTAGCAATTCTTGCTTTTTTTGCAGAAAATACCTCTTTTTGGTTCTCCTCAAAAGGCACACTAAGTCTTTCTTGAATACACTTCAAATTTAACATTTCAGGTGCACCTTAGGAACTACCAGTCCACAGTGTATTTGTAGCTTTATTCCCTCTGACACTCTCTCGCACAGTCCCCTGGCTGTCAGACAGTTCTGGGATGAGCCCTGATTTCTCTTCAGCAGCCTTTTTTTTATAGGGTGTGAAACTTGAAGCTTGACTGGCTGCTAGGATCTTGCTGTCATTGAGTGACTGGCTGCACCTTCCGGCCGATTCCTCTGGTGCCCACTGACCACTTACCAGCAGTCCTTGCTAAGTGAGGGAGCTGCTGGCTCAGGAGCAGCTATGTTTGCTTACATTTAAAAACAAATGTTTTCCTTTTTGTACAGCCTCCTACTGCTTCATAAGTTGCCCACGGGGCTTACCTTAGCATGTCACAACCTTGCAGTCTGCTTTTGGGCCGGAACAGGGACTGGATAGGTAGATGCATCACCAGATTGGTAATCAGAGCTCCAGCTCTATTTCTTCTGCTGCTGTGGCACATGAGCTGTTATCCTTTTGCCATTCATCGCTGAGCTCTTCTCTTTTTCCTGCCCTGCTGCCTTCTCTGGGGACAGGAAATATCTCAACAGGTGCCCTTGATATTCAGTTCCGTCTCCGCTGCCTGCCGTGAAGTCCACAACCTGAGGTTGCTTTAGGCTCATGGCCTAATTTAAAAAACAGCACCTGCTTTGTTCAGCATTCTGGCACATGTGCCACAATGCCAGCACTCTGGCCTCATCAGATTTTTTTCCCCCTTCTGACCCTGTCCTGGGGTCAGAAACTCTCTTTCTGTGCCCTACAGTGCTTTCCAAATCTCCTGTCCCAGTCCCAACCCAACAGTACAGTCTTGGGCCCTGAATCACTGGACTGACTGCGCAGTGCCAGCCCTGGGGCAACAGAGAAGCCAGAGCTCAACTCCCTCTCTGGGCTACTGGCTGCTAAATGTGCACGTCAGGTCCCAGAGCTGCAGTTCTATGAAGTATGGGGGAATCTCTCGGCTGGTGGATGGGAAGGCAGCTGGGGCAGAGAACTACAAACTAAGGCCCCAAATCAGGGGGCTTACATAAATGATTGTTTCTATTAAGTTAGTTTTCTTTTTTTTTTCTTACTCTCTGTTTCTTTTTTTGTTGTGCTAAAGGGTATGGGCTGTTGGGGGGGGGGAGGGACCTGGGAGGACGGTAGTCTCTATGCCAAGGACAGACTACACTTGAGTGAGGAGGGAAAGAAAGTGTTGAAACAGAGGATGGAGGAGTACATAGAGGAAGTTGGGAATTTAAACTAGGAGTGGGGGTGGCAGTTGGGGAGGAGACATGCAGAGACCACAGGTTGGGAAATCATATGAGCTTACCCCCCATAACAGTGACAAAGGACAAATGGCAAGTACTGTTGGTGATGCTAGTAAAGGAGGGCAGGATGAGAGGGGGGGAAGGGTGGAAGGTGGTTACCCTTAATGCTAGGAGCCTTGGGAGGAAAACTGCAGAGTTACAGGTTCTCATGGCAGAGGGAGAGGTGGACATTGCAGCCATCACGGAAACATGGGCCACCCAATACAATGACTGGGACCTGTCTGTACCAGCGTACAGGTTATTTCGTAGGGACAGGGTGATTGGGAAAGGGGGTGGCACTATATGTGAAGGAAGGACTGAAGTGTGTAAGGGAGGGAGGGGAGGAGGGTAGTATGGAGTCACTTTTGATGCAAATCCAGGATTCCAAGAATAGGATTCTTAGAATGGGAGTGGTGTACAGGCCACCATCTCAGATGGAGAAGTTAGACAGGAACTAGCGGGACAGATCAGGAGGACCCATGAAAAGAGTAGTGTGGTGATTGTGGGGGACTTCAACATGCCAGGAGTGGACTGGAGCACCCCAACAACCAGGAACAGAAGGGAGCAGGTACTGCTGGATGCCTTCCAGGACAGCTTCCTGCTGCAAATGGTCAGTGAAGCAACCAGGTTAGGGAATACCCTTGACCTTGTGCTGGCAAATGGGGACTTTGTGAGAGAACTTATAGTGGAGGAACCGCTGTCAGGGAGTGACCACCACTCAGTATGGCTCACACTGGATATGGGCAAGGAAGGAGTGGAATCTGGCACAATAGTGCTGGACTTCAGGAGGGCCGACTTTGGGAGGATGGGGGAAGTGGTAAAAGGGTACCTGGCCAGAATTCAATCTAGTATGGACACTAACCAGAGGTGGGAGCTCATAAAGCTGGGGATAGTGGAGGCAACCAAAACCTGCTGCAAAGCCCAGAGCAGGAAGGCTAGGGCTAAGAAACTGATCTGGTTGAGCAAGGAGGTCATGGAAAAGGTAAGGAGGAAAAGAGCTGCCTTTAGGAAGTACAAGAAAACAGGGAGGGGGGAGGACAGGGAGGAGTACTTGACAGAATCGAAGGAGGTGACAAGGGCAGCCAAAGCATCTACAGAACTCAGGCTGGCACAAGGCATTAAGAAGGGGGAGAAGGACTTCTTTAAGTACATCAGGGAGAAAGGGAGCTGTAAGGACCACATAGTAAGGATTAGGAAGGGGGGGGTTGGGTGGAAGCAGGGTGCGATAAGGTGGAAGCACTAAATGAGTACTTTTGCTCAGTATTTACTAAAGAGAAGGGGTGACACCCAAGGTGGGAGAAATGGCAGAAGCAGGGTGGGAAGTGGTGACAGATGGGAAATCATGGAGAGCAGAGTTCGAGAGGTTTGAAGGCACTGAGGGTGGACAAGGTGCAGGCCCAGATGGCATCCACCCCAGAGTACTGAAGGAGCTGGCAGAGGTCCTTGCAGGACCTTTGGCAGACCTATTTAATGCCTCACTACAGTCGGGTGTGTACCTCAGAACTGGAGGATGGCTCATGTGGTGCCCCTCCACAAGAGTGGCCCCAAGGATGAACCGGGAAACTACAGACCAGTGAGCCTCACATCCATCATGGGTAAGCTAATGGAGACTATCCTGAAGGAGGGCTGGTGGCCCTCCTAGAGGCCAAAGGACTACAGGACAGCAGACAGCATGGCTTCATACGTGGCAGATCCTGCCAAACCAGCCTGGTCGAGTTCTATGACTGGGTAACTAGGCAACTGGACAGGGGCCATGCAGTGGATGTCCTGTATCTGGACTTCAGTAAGGCATTGACTCAGTGCCACATGGAAGGCTGGGAAGGAAGTGGTAGGCACAGGGCTGGTGCAAAGCTGGTGAGATGGGTAGGAAACTGGCTGCAGGGAAGGCAACAGAGGGTGGTGGTGGATGGGGAGCTCTCACACCCAAGAGCAGTGACGTGGTGTTCCACAGGGCTCGTGTTGGGACCAGTGTTGTTTGGGATATTCATTGCAGACATATCATGGGACATCAAGAGCAAGATCAGTCTGTTTGCTGATGACAAGGTAGGCGGTGGTGGATGACCTAGGGGATGGCAGGGGTTGCAGGATGATCTGGCAAAGCTTGAAACCTGGTCAGACACCTGGCAACTGGCCTTTAATGCCAAAAAGTGCAAGGTGCTGCATTTTGGGATGAAGAACCCAAGGAGGAGTTACCAGCTAGGGGGAGTGCAGCTAGCCCAGACAGAGAAGGAGAAGGATCTGGGTGTGCTCATTACAGGGTCAATGAACAACTCGGCACAATGTAGGAAGACAGCTGCAAAGGCCAACAAAATGCTGGGTTGTATTGCAAGGGGTATATCCTCGAGGAGGGAGGAGATGATTCTGCCACTGTATAGGTCATTAGACCACACCTGGAGTACTGTGTGCAGTACTGGCGTCCCTATCTGAAGAGGGCCATTAAGTTACTGGAGGGGGTGCAGCGCAGAGCGACAAAGATGTTCAAGGGGCTGGGGGACTTATCATACAAGAGGAGGTTGAAGGAGTTGAACATGTACTCACTGGAGGAGAGGAGAGACAGGGGTGACATGATTGAAACCTTTAAATACATGAAAGGAATAAACAAGACAAGTACAGAGGGGCTGTTCAAAGTAAGGGAGGGGAGGGACACCAGGGGCCATGATATGAGACTGGAGCGAGGAAGGCTCAGGAGGGAGATGAGGAGACACTTTTTTATGGAGAAGGTGGTGGCTGGGTGGAATGCATTACCTCCTGAAGTGGTATGCAGTAGAACAGTGGACTGCTTCAAACGAGGGTGGGACAGAACAAGGGGGAGGGTTAATGAAGGGGAAGGGTGGAAGGGAGGTGCAGCTGCAGAATAAGGGGTGCTAGCTGCACATTCGAGCAGACTTGATAGACCTCTAGGCCTTTATCTGCTGGAAAATTTCATATGTTCGTATGTTCTTATCCCTGGCTTCCTGGTCAGCTATACCGTCTGCGCTTCCGTGTCTCTGGCCACCATGCGGCCAGCCCCCAGCTCAGTTAGGGCCCTCTCCTTCTTCCCCCGTGGCTTACCCCCCATGGCGGGGTGGCAGGGAGCCCCCAACTCTCTCACCATATAGGATCCAGTTCTGGCGATGCCCGCTGAAGCAGGGTCGCCCGTTGATGGCCATCAAACCACCGCGACCAGGACGCCTTTTTCTCTGCCATTTTCTCCCGAGAGTAGCGCGTGCAGTGGCATCGGGGGAAGGAGTGCACATGCTCCTCCCGGCGCCTGTCCCACTCAGTTGCTGCTTGCAGCATTGGTACTCTGTCCCTCAGCCACCGCCAGGGGTCAGAAGCGCACCGATTACTGAACTCCCCCTTCCCCAGAAAGGGAGAGCAGTCCCTCGGATGCTCGATCCCTCTCCACCTCTGCTGACCCCCGGCAACCCGCGTTTGTTCCCAAACACAGGTCACCGGTGTAACATGAGGTAAGGCTTCCAGTGCCTCAGTCCTCAGTGCCACCGGGCCGGCATAGTTAGTTTACATTTTTAATAGTTTTTCCAGAAATGGCTCTAACATGTGGAGCAATCTAATTTTTTTGCTGAGCAAAGGTAAATTTCAGTGTAAAATATATAGCATTATGCAAAACTCATAACAATTAAGAGCTATAAAGCGAGAGGAGAGGGATTATAAAATGTTATAAAATGACAAGAAAAATACAGACTCTTTACTGGTTGAGAGACTTCACCTGACCATACATTGAAATACTGTTGATGCATGGTCAGCTGTCAGGCCTTCTTTTTTATAGGCGAAAAACCTGGCCACCAGATAAAATCCATACACCTTGAAAACTTGAAATAAAATTCCAAATACCCATTTCTGCACACTTAATAATTTTGCCCTAATATACAAACTCAAATGACAGAAACACTAGCTCTCACAGAACAGCCTTTACAGTGCAGTGAGAGTAAATAAAAAAACTACAACACCTCACAAACTGAATTTCTCACTGAGCAGACACACAACACAGAGAAGATATGCAGCTCTTCGGAACCTACTACAGAGACCGGTTAAACGTAACTGTATGGGATATAATACAGCACAGCTGGGGAAAAACAGTCACATCTCATAATAGTAGCAGGAGCAAGCACTGAATTGCACTAAAAAAACACACACACTTGGAGCGAGTATAACAAAAGCCAGTAGGAACGAGGAGCAACAGCAGGAGCAGCCAAAACCAAGCACCATATCTACAGCGCTGTCAAGTTTCACTCAGCAGAGTGAGACGTAAGCAATAAGACACAACAGAGTGTGCGTAGAGCGTATTTTATGCACACCTAGGATCGGATGTAAGGCACGAGGGCTTGTCCGAGTGCATTCAGCCCTCGGTATGCCTCTAAATATATACACACCCCTGGAGTGTCTTTTATTAAAATATGAAATGACTCATTTAAGTTGTATAGTGAAAAAATACACATACAAATATTTGAAAATTTGTTTAAAACCATTTATTTAACTAGATAACCTTATGCATGAGGAAAAATGGTCCCTTTAAAGGGAAAGGCTTGATTGATGTGCATGTTTTAGCAGTGGCGGCAGCAATGAAATTGGTATTTCTGTACTCCCTGTGTTGCTTTCTATTTTATTCTCAGGGTCATCGTTGAAAGAATCATGGAAGATCTGCTCAAGCTCGTCTTCAGTGAAAGTTAGGTCAAAACTAACATTGTTGATGTCCGACATGGCAAGCGATGTGGGTATTCACTTTTTGTGAGGAAAAAAACAATGGCTGACAATCGCTTTGCCAACATTCTGTTACACAGATCAGTGGACAGTGATGGGTACTATTTGGTGGGACTTGTTTTTGATAGTGCGTGGAACATATTTTACACCGAGCTATTAGCCAATGAAATTGATTAATTTTCTCTTGCCATTTCATAATCACTTTGTAAGACCCATGTCTCACTTCTAAAATTAAAAGATTAACTGCATTTCACTGGGTACTTCAGACCAATATTCAAACTGTTAGTGCGGCACTAACCGTGGACAGCCGAGAGGCACCCAAAGTGGTAGCAAGGGATGAAGTGGTGGACCCCCGAAGAGAAGGTCCCAGGATGGGTGGAAAAGGCCCCTAAGTAGAGGAAGGAGCTGCTACTGGGGGACTCGGTCATGAGAAAGATAGACTTGAGAACAGGAAGGGACGCAGAAATGGAGGTAAGGTGCTTACCTGATGCCTTGGCCTGGAGGGATGGAGAGTGGATCCTAGGGATCGCTAGGGTGGCAAGCCGTGGGATAACAGAACAGATCTGGATGTCATTGTTCATCTTGGGACTAATGACCTGGTAAGAGAAGGAGAGGGAAGGAGTGGGAGTTGTGCAGGGGTAGTGCAGGGAACTCGGGAGGGGTGTTAGACATGTAGCACAAATGGTGACATTTGCTGAGGTGCTACCTGTGTATGGCCGAGCGGAGACTAGGGCACTCCACACTAGGAATGTCAACAGTTGGTTCCATGGTGCAGAGAAGAGGGATTTGGATTCATTAGGGATTGGGAGCTGACTTGGAAGAATGTGGGCCTATACAAAGGTGACGGTCTACTCCCTTCTGTGAATGGAACCTCAGTACTCAATAGGAGGTTTAAATGTTACATCGATGAGCATTTAAACTGATAGAAGGGAGAGGCTGTATTTACAAAGCAGGCATAAATTGCTCCCCCCGACCCCCAGGTTAAAGCAACAGAAAGGGAGTTCCTGGAGGGAGAAAATTCTAGGGCAACGGAGCAGGATGAAGGAAGGGTGGGAAGGGAGGAGGCCAATCGTGGTAAGAACAAAAAATGCAGGAGGAGAGAGGTAAAGTGAACAAGGAACAACAGAGAGAAGTTAGAAGTTAGGCGGAGCCTCAGGAAGCATCACAGGCAGAAAGGCAGGAGGAAAGGGAGGTTGCAGAAAGGGAGCGAGCAGGGTTTGGAGCGCCTTGTGTGCCATCGCAAGAAGTTTGGGAAAAATGATGTCAGACTTAAAGACCACCATAGCAGAGGTGAACCTGGACTTAGTGGCCATTTCTAAGTCATGGTGCACTGAAAATCATAACTGTAATATAGAAACATAGAAGTTGACGGCAGATAAGGACCGCAAGGCCCATCCAATCTGCCCATTTCTTTTTCTACCTTATAAATGTGCCATCGGCCTTTGCTCTGTCAATGGCCTATCTTTTTATACTCATCTGTATTGCTCCCTTATACCTATCCCATGCCTGTTTGAAGCCCTGCACAGTATTCATATCCGCCACTTCCTAAGTTAGACCGTTCAATGCATCCACCACCCTTTCTGTGAAAAAGAACTTCCTCATATGGCTGTACCCTCTCAGTTCAGAAAGGACAGAGAAGAAAGGAGGGGAGGAGGGGTTATCCTGAATGTGAGGGAAAGCATCAGGGCTATGGAAATGCAAGGGAACCTAGAGGCAGGGGAAGGGCTAGAGGTGCTGTGGATCACCCTAGAGACAGGAGAGGCTGGGGGCCTGTATACCACCCCAGTACAAATAGTGGCCCCCTGCCACTGTTTGTACTGGGGTGGTATATAGGCCTCTAGCACAGGGGGAGAATTTGGACAAGGCATTAGGGTAAAACATCAGCAGGATGGCAAATAAGGGAGAGGTGCTGCTGATTGGAGACTTCAATCTCCCTGATGTGGACTGGAGCCTTCCAGCAGCAGCTTTGAATAGAAGCAGGGCAATACTAGACTCCTTAAAGAGAGTGTTTTCAGGCAGCTAATCAGTGAGCCCATTAGGGACAAGGCAATAGTGGACTTGGTGGCAATTAATAGGGACAGTGTAATAGACGTCACAGTGCGCAGTCCCCTGGGAACCAGTGATCACTGTACAGTGTGTTTTTTTATTAAGACAGGTACAGAAGCAACCCACATGAGGACAAGGATCCTGGACTTTAGGAAGGTTGACTTTAAACTAATAGGAAACTGCCCTAGAAACAGCCCATCAGAAGTGGATTGCAAGGGTGGGGCAGAGAAACAATGGAGACAAATTAAGGAAGATATAGTGAAGGCAGCCAGCCTCTGTGTGAAAGAAGTGAGTAAAGTAGGAGGAAAAAAAAACAATTTGGTACTCTAGGGAGATTGCTACGAAAGTGAAGCAAAAAAGGGTGACATTCAGGAGATACAAAGAAACTTAGAGGAAGGAAGCTAGGGAGAAGTACCAGGTAAAACAGAGGGAGTAGGACAGTGAAGAAGGGGAAAAGCACAAACAGGAAAGGATTGCTAAAGGAGTGGCAGAAGGTGACAAGACCTTCTTCAGATACATAAGTGAGAAGAGAAATACAAGGGGAGGGAGAGTGAGGATAAGTAAGTTAGTAGATGCCATGATGACTGCAGAGAAGAGCATCAGGAAAAAGCTGACATCCCGAACAGGTGCCTCTGCTCAGTCTTCACAGTGGAGAGAGAGGGGATGGAGCAACAAGGAGCAGAGTCCTGAAAGGACTTGCAGACCTGAAAGTGGACAAGGCCATTGGTCTGGATGGGATACATCCAGGGATGCTGAGGGAACTCCGGGGGGGGGGGGAGCTTGCTGCAACACTGGCAGCCTTATTCAACATATCACTGGAAAAAGGAGAGGTTCCAGGGGTCTGGAGGAGAGCTGAATCCATAAAAGCATCAGCAAGGAGGTGGCCAGCCACTATAGACCAGTTAGTTTCACATCATTGGTGGACAAATTGATGCAGGCCCTTTTAAAAGAAATGTTAGTGGAATATCAGTGAAATATCTTGAATTCAGGGGATTGCAAGACCAAAGACAGCATAGATTCTGTGGGACCCAAAGTTGTAAACTGGGTAAAACCATTAACTCCTGGGCAGGCATTTTGTGTCCGGTTAGCAATGGGTAGTTCGGACCTCATGTGAAGCTATTGGAAGAAGTGAGTGATAGACAGCAGAGGGTGGTTTTAAATGGCATTCACTCTGTAATTTTAATAAGGTGAGAATGGCCAGTAGGGTGCCACAGGGTTTACTATTGTGACTGGTCCTGTTCAACATCTTTATAAGTGACATAGCAGAAGATCATAGAAACATAGAATTTGACGGCAGATAAGGACCGCTTGGCCCACCCAGTCTGCCCATGATGGGAAGGTATGCTTTTTAGCAGATGACACCAAGACCTGTAATACAGTTGATAATCAGGAAGGGGTGGAGACAATGAGTAGGAACCTTAGAAAACATGAGGGGTGCTCAAGGGTATGACAGCTGGAATTCAGTGCCAAAAAGCAAATGGGGCATGGAAATCCAGTAGCTAAGTATAAATGGTAGTGGTGGGGTACTGTTTGTCACTAAGCAGGAAAGGGACCTTGGGGATATAATATTTGATGACATTAAAGTTGCAGGGCAGTTTGATGAGGCAGTGGGCAGGCCAGTGGGATGCTAGGCTGCATAATGGAGGTTATCACAAGCAGGTGGGAAGTAATATTGCCACTGTATAGATCATTAGTGAGACCACACATCTTAGAAAAAACAGACAGAATAGAGGCAATCCAGAGGAGGGCAACAAAAATGGTACATGGGTTGCATGTGATTGTGAAACCATGAGGAGAGACTGAGGGATCTCAACAAGTACACGGGAGGCATGATTGAGACCTACAGGTACCTCATGGGAGTGAACAGGGTACATGTGGTAAGCCTGTTTAAAATAAAGAAGTGCAATAGAACAGGCGGGCATGCAACAAAGCTAAGGGGAGAATTTAGGAGGGATGTGAGGAAATACTGATTCACTGAAAGAGTGGTGGATACCAGAACTAGTCTGCCACCAGAGGTAGTAGGGACAAAACCAGTGAGGGGCCTTCAAACATGCATGGGGAATACTGGTAAATATAAATGGGGAGGGGGGTGTTGCTGGAGATCAGTTAAGGTCTGCTCAGACAGAATAGGAAGGGAACAACTGGTCCTTTTCTGTCAAGTAATTCTATGTTTCTGTAGCATCAGTGGTCCAGGTGGGAGCCATATTCAGAGGCCCCCGGTGCGATGTGCTATCCTGACAGGATGGCAGTGCAGAATATACTGCTGCAGCTATGCAAATGAGGGATTTCCCATGCGTATAAAGGGCACAGTGGTATAGTCAACAATTTAGGTGTACTGAACAGCCGCCATTGCAGTGCTGTTTAATGCTGCCGAAACCCTGCCCTTAACTGGGTGCAGTGGCTGCCCTCCTAGTCACCGATGCTGGTAATAATTGTCATGTTCCCTGATATCTAGTGATCACCCATGCTGTCTTTATATCTTTTCCCTAACGTCTAGTGGTTTTCCCACCTCCCCCCCCAATCACCCATGCTGTCTCTAGGATATCTTTTCACTGGTGTTTAGTGGTCCTTCCACTCCCCATTACTCATGCTGTCTTTATATTTCTTGATGCCTAGGAGGTTCCCCACCCCCAATCCCCCATGCTGCCTTTATTATATATACTTCCTGGTGGCTAGTGGTCCCCCAACCCCTGAAGGTTTCAGTCCCCCTTCCTGACATGTCTGTGCCATACCCACCACCCCGCACTCACTCCAGACACTAGTCCATGGTCACTGACAGTGACTGGCACAGTCCACCATTCACCACCTCTGCTGGCTGCCATCTGACTGCCAGTGAGCGATCACAAGTGTTATGTACTCGTGCTTACTTACCGACGGACACATAACTGTCGGCCAAGAAGGTGAGTAGACAGTCATTTTCGTGGTCAAGGGCGAGTGTAACCCCCTTGTTACCCGGGGTTACTAGAATCCCAGTAAGACCTAGTGGTAGGCAGGGAAGGCAGCTTGTGAAACTCCAGTTAAATGGGTTTCACACTGTCTCACTCTGTTCTTAGTCTCAGCTGAGACTGAGGGATGACATCACCAACAGAACTATTGCAGCTGCATGAGCCACATTGGAATCTGCAGCAAGGGAGTTAGTTAGAACGTTGGGAGGTTTTGAAGTCAGTCTTCAGTCAGTTTTCAGTGAGTGAGTGTGAAGTTGGGAGCTTGCTGAGAAAGCAGCTCAGTGAAGGCTCTAGGAGCCTCAGCCCTGACAGTAGGGTAGAAGGGTGTGTGTCTCCACCTTAAAGAGTGACACAAAAGATAACTGAAGTGGTGGAGACCACTGTTTTCGGGTCTCAGTGCCCCCTCCCTTCGAGGGGGGCAGGAAAGGTTTCCCTGCAGATTCCTGGGGCAACCCCCTAGTTCTGCTTGTGAAGGAAAAGCTGCCTATGTGTTCCAGAGTTTATTTGGGAGAACAAGAAGATTTGTGAGTCGCCTGTGGGGCACCGGCAACATGAGGGTGAGTGTCTGCTCTTGCTAAAAGGGCCTATGTTTTTCACCCTGGGACTTGTGTGACAATATGGTGATTGAACTACTAAATATTGGGAAGCCTAGAGTAATGAGCTAAGCAAAGTAAAAGTAGGTGCAAGTCCAGAGCTTGTTGGGATGCAAATGATATGTAGAGGAGATGTGACAGACGTCTACCCATAATCTACATTTGAAAGTTCAGTAAAGGAATTGTTCAGTTGCCAGAGAAATGGCCGGGTATGGGCTGTGGGAGCTGGAGGTGGGTGGCCCCCCATCTTTAGTGACCAGGTCCACCTCTATGGATTTCATCTGTGGCTTTCTACTTTACCTCAGGCACTTGGCCAGTGATGAGGGAAGTACCCAGACATGGGATTGTAAGGAAAATTCTCTCTCTAGGAGTCGAAGACTCTAGTGTGGTTTGGGGAGCCACAACAGGATAATTGGTTCATTCCTCAAATGGACCGCGAATTGGATAATTGGTTCATTCCTCAAATGGATCAAGTGGCCGGCGGGGGAGCCGGGCCAGTGGGGAAAACCCAAGTGTGTACAAATCGGGCTGTGTACCCAAAGCTGCGTGCAAGTCTGGGCTGTATGCCTGGTGGGTTTAGAGCCTGAGGGCTGGAAATAGTGATAAAGTGTTCTGTTTTGTCTCTAATCTGCATTACCAGGAATGTAGCCCCATGGGGGTCCGTCTATGCTTTGTTTGTTCAGCTTGGATGTGAATAAAAGCCACACTGGAGAATCCCATTCCTGGTTCTGGACATTACAGTTATTGCTTCCTGTGTTCGGATTTACTTGGGTGCCCCTGTTCAGAGTAGCCAAACCTAGGTCCCCTGTGCCGAGTAACCTCATCCTCCCCCGAACCCAGTCCCCACCAGGTACTGCTGTCAGCTTCAACAGCATGCCACCTGTCATTTTGCTAGAAAGGCAGGGGTGAGGGGTTACACATTAATTAACAGTTCCGGAACCCAGTGACACCAATTGAGGTGAAGTCTACAGTAAAGCTTTCTATACAAGGCTTCCACTCAATTGATGTCACTGGGTTATGGAACTGCTAAATATTTAAAAAAATTAATACTGGGCAGGAAAAGGGTGCATTAAAAACTAGACCCTAAATAAAGACAAAATAGGACTATTAAAAAATACACTGAGACTATTAAATAAACTTCACACATGCTGAAATTGCAGTTATACTATAGCAGGGATTGCTTGCATTCCCTGCATGCCAAGACACTGACCATGCTCCCTGACTGATTCCGACTTCACACCAAATGGCGTTTTCCCCATCCGGTCAATGATGAACCAGCAGCTCACACTTGTCTCTGCTGGAGTGTTTGGGGTTGTGGTTTAAAAAAAAGAAGAGACCGGAGAACAGTTGGGGTGGAGTGACAGCCAGATGTGATAGCCAGGGTAAGAGAGCGTTACCTTGTGTTTCTTAGGCAGGGCAATCGGAAGCAGCGGCAGCTACAGAAGCCTTATTCCTGCCTCTTTGAGGCAGCTTTCAAGTAAAGCTCTCTTTCAGTGCTGCCACAGTTTTGTGGCTGAAGAAGGGGACTACCCATTTGGAGGGGTGCTGAAGAAGGCTGATGAGTCCTAACAAGGATAAAACACATCTCTGTGTCTGCTGCTCTCAGCCTTTGCTAGTTGCATTGTGAGGCTTTTTGGCACCATGTAATTCTACTTAAAGTTGAGCCAGTCCAAATTTCTTCATGGGGATTTGCATATGCTTCCCAAGATAATTTGCACTGTTGTGGTATGTGCAATTGTGTTTCCCTTTGAAATTTCATTGTATGGCCAAATGCCCTTCAAGGGTAACTCTTGTCTCAGGGCATTTGTTCTGGGGTTCTTGTCTTTTGTAGTTCTTCTCTATTATGTGCTCCCCTCGATCCAAACAAGTAAGACCCTCCCTCTATGCTGAGTTACAGATATGGCATACTGATGAGTCCTAATGAGGATGAAATGTGTATCTGTTGTTCTCAGCCTTTGTTGGTTGCATTGTGTGGTCTTTTGGCATCATGCAATTCTGCTTAAAATTGAGGCAGCTAAAATTGCTTTGCGGGGATTTGTGTTTGCGTCCCTTGATGCTTTTCGTTATTGGGGTATGTGCAGTTGTGTTTCTGATTTGCTGCTATTATGCCTTGCCTGTTGGGGGGTGGGCACTGTTACTGTTATTGCTGTTTTTAAAGTGTTTTACAGACCAAGCCTAGTCAGGCACCTTACTTAGGTCCTGCACATACAGCTCATA
This sequence comes from Neoceratodus forsteri, assembly GCA_016271365.2. Taxonomy (NCBI): domain Eukaryota; kingdom Metazoa; phylum Chordata; order Ceratodontiformes; family Ceratodontidae; genus Neoceratodus; species Neoceratodus forsteri. The sequence continues at coordinate 1,392,059,827 of CM028129.1, read as the reverse complement.
TGTTTCTGGCAAAAACTGTTTTTCTTTGCATCACCCTCATCCCTTGTGAATATCCCCAATAATATTTTCTCAGTATTTTACATGTTGTCTCATGAGCATATTATTAGCCTGAACCACTAATTACAGTTTTATTGAATTTGAGGCTGCTTGAGATTTTACATGTGTAGGGGACATTGTGGTGAGCTGGGCAGGTACTGCATCTCAGGGAGTTGGACCGCCCTGACACCTGGTCCACTTAACTTTTACTCTGGGTGGAGGCATTGCTCTGAGCTTTAGATCTGGATTCGAACCCCTAATCAGGAAACTGAGAACCCAAGCCCCTCAACATTGTTTGAGCCTACAAGGCAGGGGTAGTAACCCCAACATACATGGTGACCTGATTACACTTATGAGGACATTTCTTAACTTCTTAAAGGAGACTTTCACTTCAGCCTGAGGCACAACAGAGGCCAAGGGCCCTGTTCAAACACTGGTGAACCCAGTTGGAATCATACTCCTATGAGTGTAAACCAGGATTGTGTCATAGATGTAAGTACAAGGACCCCATCTTTTACCAACTAGCCAGTCAAAAACTATTCCTTTGAAGTTCCAGCTAGCCTGTTTGTGCAGGTAGAAGAGGAGCAGCACTCATCCATCAAGGTGCTGGCATTGCAGAACCAGTTTCTAGCAAGGATGTTTGGATCAAGATAATTCCTGGCCTTTATGAAGGCTTAAGATAAGCAGTCACCCAGCAGGGTGCTGCCATCTCCGTACCAGTTGTTGCCCATGACATTCAGAATCAAGAAGATTTCTGGCCTGTTTATACAGGCTGAAGAGGAGTGGCACTCGCCTAGTTGGGTGCTGCCATCACAGAACTAGTTGTTAGTAAGGGTTTCTGGATTAAGAGGTGGCTCCTCAGGGACTTCTGATTATGTCACCTACTTAATGACAACATAGGACAGGTGCTGTGTCTTGACCAAACTGAATCTAAATCCTCACTTCAGAACTGCCTCAGACTGTTGAAGAAATGCCCAGTTGACGAGTTCATGAGGTTTACAAGACATTGTTTACAAACTTTTTGGGGCAAAGTCAGCGTAAAAGGTAGCAGAGCTGCTGGAGAAGAAATGAAGAAGGAGCAGGAGCAGATCTTTGTCTTGGGCCATGATGATATTTCCGGCTGAGAATGAGCTGAAGAGGAGGAGCACACCTTCACAATAACCTCAACAAGGTTATGCCCTGAACTCTGGAGCATTGCAGACACTCTGAAATGGTTTGAGATGAAGGTAGCAGATGACAAAAGTGATCTGAGGTTGGTGGGGAAAAAAGACGGCTACACTTGTGTAGCCCCTTAAGGAAATCAATCATGAAGAAAGTGAACCTGAAACTTGAAACAAGGACGTGACCTTGCCACCCAGTGCGCTATGCCGAGTGATCGGTATAGCCAAATTCAAGCATCAGCCAGCTGGGCTTGGCACTCTTAAATGATGCACCAACTGACAGCAGCCTACCCCAAGGACTGATGGTCCAAAGAGGAGTGATCCAAACTCAAAGTTAGCCGCCTCTTCCGGGCAGGTGTGCATGGAATATAGTCAAACCAAATCTCAAAAGATCCAGCACCACCCACCACAAAAGAGCCAACAAGTGTGATAAAATTCACAGCATTTATTAAAGGCAAAAGGGAAAATATGTTATAAAGCATATAAAGGAGTACAAACCTCACAAAAGTGCTAATGCACCAGAGCTGGATAGTACAGGCAGCGCCCTCACAGAACACTCCAACCGGTTTCGTCCAAAGATTAAATATCATATAAAACGTAATTACATAACCTTATATAGAGATATAATTAACGTGTACAATATGTATATTTTATTGTATTATATATATATATAAGCATACATGTGTGTGTGTGTGTGTGTGTGTGTGTATATATATATATATGTATGTATAAACATATATATATATATATGTGTGTGTGTGTGTATATATATATATATATATTCATTTTTTGCATCATTCCATGTTGTGTGGATAGAACTGAGTTTTCACCTCTCTAATAATTGTTTAAGTTAAGTAGTTTATTGCAGTATGTAGCTGGGAGTCTACACTCATTTTGTAATGAAGATGCGACACTCCAGCATAATTTCATTAATTCATTGCAGAACTAATTTTTAGGTTTATTTGTTTTTTTCTCACATTATACATATAGCCATGTTTACAGTACGCAAGAGAATAGCAAGTCCTACAGTGCACCACACCCTAAATTTGCTAACAATTCATAAATTGTTGCAATTTCTTCCTTTTGTTATTGTAATGTTACCAAAGAGATAGTACCCACAAAATCTATGTCTGATGAGTCTTTATTTTTTAGTGGCAACTCCTGAAACACCAACAGTCTGCCTTAAAATGCCCTCCATTTTGTGACATAGCTGAAAGTCACTTTACAAAGTATATCATTTGTCTATTACAATAATGTCCTCAGCTCTACTTATAGGCTTGATTAATGCAGAGTACATCACTTATTTTATACCACTGCAGTAGAAAAAAATTTAATGGACCCATCACTTATTGTTTTACACCTTTCAAGCCTCCATAACATGCAGCACAGATGATGTCCATCATGTTCTGTCCACAAACATGGTGTAATTCACTATACTTGCAAATGGTTATTGTTTTTAACAGTTGCTGCTGTTTTTCTTCATTTTCTTCCACCAGAATGCCCCAGTTACTTTAGGCGGAGGAATTGCAGGGAATGAATACTTGCTTCCCAACATGTTGCTGTCTGTGTGGTGTCCTATAGTGATGCAAGTTATCTGGGGTTCAGTGAGTGAGTTTCTAGTCCACAAAACCAGAAATGTGCATTATGTTCTGGTTAGATTGTTTGGCACTTCTGTAAAGCTGGGGCATCATGGACATACAGCCCTTCTGCAGCTTACTGATCCAGGAGAGTTTGTGGTGTCCATGACTGAGCTACATGTTTGAACATTAGGGGAAAAGTAAGGGCTACCTTTGGGGGTGTAGATTATGCTAAAATGCAAATGTAGGGACTTATATCAGCTGTCACCTGAACTGGATTTAATTAAATTTGGACAGTAATCTATTCAAAATTTGTCAGTAACTGCAGCTGTGGAATCAAAAGGCATCAAAGTAAACCAAACTGTTTATAGTCCCATTAGCAGCACATGCTCTTTTCATAAAAAAATAATGTAACGTAAATATATTTAATGGGGATTATCACAAAAAGACACATTAAGTATTTCAGGTTGGGTTCTGTAATATGTTGTTTTTTCAGTAAGAAATTCAACATTATGGGACATTTGTTGTACTGAATGTGCATTACTAAGACACCATAATGGTGGTGTTCTTTGTAGGGCATGTTATTTCTGAGAATACCGTTCCATGTTACTGGTTTATTTCATACTCTGTAGCCCTCCTGGAAATAAAGTACTAAAATCATAAAAACAAGCAGATAGTCCTTATTTGTAAGGATAATATAAGTTCATGTTTCTTTGTTTGCTCTAAATAAATTGCATGCTTGACCCAGTGACCATCTGAAAGGATTAAATTAAACAAAATATTTTCTCACCCAAGATATTAACTGCTCATCAGTTTATATAACTGCTTTTGTGTCTCTGATGTTTCTCTTAACGTTTATGCTTGTTTGACCATTTCTGAAAGTGTTCATTACAAAGGCAGTATAGCACTGGTGTCCTTCACAATTAACACAATTCTGGGTAATGTTATTACTTTCATTTTTTTTTTTTTATATCTGTTGTCCCTGAATGCCAATTGAAGTTTAAAAGAGATATACAAAAGCTTCTCTTTCAAGTTGAAGTTTTGATTTTCTTAAATCATTTGTTAGTGGGGGACTGTGATTTCCTGTAAGTATCTGATATAAGCTGTACTTATAGGCTTGATTAATGCAGAGTACATCACTTATTTTATACCACTGCAGTAGAAAAAAATTTAATGGACCCATCACTTATTGTTTTACACCTTTCAAGCCTCCATAACATGCAGCACAGATGATGTCCATCATGTTCTGTCCACAAACATGGTGTAATTCACTATACTTGCAAATGGTTATTGTTTTTAACAGTTGCTTGCTGTTTTTCTTCATTTTCTTCCACCAGAATGCCCCAGTTATTTTAGGCGGAGGAATTGCAGGGAATGAATACTTGCTTCCCAACATGTTGCTGCCTGTGTGGTGTCCTATAGTGATGCAAGTTATCTGGGGTTCAGTGAGTGAGTTTCTAGTCCACAAAACCAGAAATGTGCATTATGTTCTGGTTAGATTGTTTGGCACTTCTGTAAAGCTGGGGCATCATGGACATACAGCCTTCTGCAACTTACTGATCCAGGAGTGTTTGTGGTGTCCATGACTGAGCTACATGTTTGAACATTAGGGGAAAAGTAAGGGCTACCTTTGGGGGTGTAGATTATGCTAAAATGTAAATGTAGGGACTTATATCAGCTGTCATCTGAAATGGATTTAATTAAATTTAGACAGTAATCTATTCAAAATTTGTCAGTAACTGCAGCTGTGGAAACAAAAGGCATCAAAGTAAACCAAACTGTTTATAGTCCCATTAGCAGCACATGCTCTTTTCATAAAAAAAATAATGTAACGTAAATATATTTTATGGGGATTATCACAAAAAGACACATTAAGTATTTCAGGTTGGGTTCTGTAATATGTTGTTGTTTTCTCAGTAAGAAATTCAACATTATGGGACATTTGTTGTACTGAATGTGCATTACTAAGACACCATAATGGTGGTGTTCTTTGTATGGCATGTTATTTCTGAGAATACCGTTCCATGTTACTGGTTTATTTCATACTCTGTAGCCCTCCTGGAAATAAAGTACTAAAATCATAAAAAAAAAAAACAAGCAGATAGTCCTTATTTGTAAGGATAATATAAGTTCATGTTTCTTTTGTTTGCTCTTAAATAAATTGCATGCTTGACCCAGTGACCATCTGAAAGGATTAAATTAAACAAAATATTTTCTCACCCAAGATATTAACTGCTCATCAGTTTATATAACTGCTTTTGTGTCTCTGATGTTTCTCTTAACGTTTATGCTTGTTTGACCATTTCTGAGAGTGTTCATTACAAAGGCATTATAGCACTGGTGTCCTTCACAATTAACACAATTCTGGGTAATGTTATTACTTTCATTTTTTTTTTTTATATCTGTTGTCCCTGAATGCCAGTTGAAGTTTAAAAGAGATATACAAAAGCTTCTCTTTCAAGTTGAAGTTTTGATTTTCTTAAATCATTTGTTAGTGGGGGGACTGTGATTTCCTGTAAGTATCTGATGTCCACGTGGTGCATGTTAAGCACAGTATGGGTTTTGAGGGAAATACTGATGCAAAAAAAAATTTTCTTTGCCTAGGATTTTGATCACTGTGTCTGCCACAGAGTATCCCTGACTTATATTATTTGGTAGGCAGTTATGGTGTTTCTTTTCAATTTGATGCATGTGCGACTGTTTCAGTGAATGTTCATTGCAAAGACACTGTAGCAGAGGTGTCCTTTGTAATGAACATTATTCTAGACAATCTTACCTGCTTTTTGGCTTTTTGTTTTTTTTGCATCAGTATGCCTCAAATACTAGCAGGCTTGATAGGCCAAATGACCTTCTTCTGCTGGCTAATTCCTATGTTCATATGTTTGCATGATACAGAAATGAGATTCAATCTATGTAACGTAGCAGGGATTAAATATCAGTAGAATATTTTTCATGTACATAATATTTATAAATGTCTTGTAGGTTTTGTTGTTTGTATGCCATAGTTATGAGATGTGCCTAATTAATTACATTCAGCATTTCTTGGTTTGATATTGTGACATTGTTATACTGGTGTCCATGTTACACACGTTATGTGTCAGAAAAAATGGCATAAAAATAAAATATCCTTATTATTTGGGTGATTAATTAGTGTCTATCTTAAGCACATATTGGTGAATAGTTGTACAGCATACGTGGTCCAGGAAATCAAATAAGATGTAAGACATAGCTAAATTATAACATGTTTGGGTTAGCGATATAATGGTGTCTTAAGATGGATGGTTCAGTGATGTAACACAGGTATAGATTAAAAATAAATAATGAAATGCTGCATACTACAGTACCTAAATAGAAGGCATAGGCATTGTGATATCAAATAAACTTTATTATTAAAAACAGAAATTATGACATAATGGACACCATATTACCCACGTTAAATTTTCCATATTATGCCTTACAGTTGCAATTTTCAAAACACATAAATGATGAACTATCTTTATATTTGGGATTATATTACTACCATGTGTAATCACTGAAAACAAATCATACTCAACAGCAATGAGCAAAGTTTTTAAGGTGTCACAAATGTTACACTTCCTCTCTCCAATATTGTATATATGCCTACGTGTGTGTATATATACATATATATATAGATATATATATAGATATATATATATATAGGGTTATGTATTTACGTTCTATGTAATATTTAATCTTGTGTTCTATTTTTTTTAATAATTTAATTAGAAATTGGGCAATGTCCCTTTAGGACTGATACATATGCAAGTGTGAGTTAGAGGGTGTTTGTCACTTCCTGAGGAAGCCCTTTGGGTGAAACCGGTTGGAGTGTTCTGTGCGGGCTCTGCCTGTACTATCCAGCTCTGGTGCATTAGCACTTTTGTGAAGTTTGTACTCCTTTATATGCCTTGTAACATATTTTGCCTTTTACCTTTAATAAATGCTCTGAATTTTATCACACTTGTTGGCTCTTTTGTGGTGGGTGGTGCTGGATCTTTTGAGATTTGGTCCAAAGTGGAATGATGCCACCACCTGCTACCCCCTGCTCGAGATAAGCGACTGTAAGGGTGAAGAATGAGAGAGAGAAACCTTTCACTTTCAAGAAGGGCTGAATTGTAGCAGATATCTTCCTTGCCAACAGTGTGACTGGAGTGGACCCTGAAGTTGCCACTGATATCGACCCTGGTCCGTTCAAATTTGGAAACTTGCCATACCTGATCACTATTGGTGGAGCCTGAGTAATGTGCTAGCCAAGCCTTGGAAAGTGTTCTCATTGAAGGACTGAGACATGGGATGCATCTGAGGAGAAGAGCACTACATCCACCTTTGAATAACTGCCCTTTTTGGGAGAGAGATCCCGGAGACTGGGCTCTGCAGACATAGACGATATCAGGCGCCATCTGCAAGAGTTACTGGTGGCAGAGATTATCAATGAATCCAGAAGCCCTTATGCCTCACCCATAGTGGTGAGCAGGAAGAAGAATGGTGCCATAAGGATGTGCATAGAATACTGCATGCTAAGTAAGAAGACTGTGCTCGACCAGTACAGCATGCCTCAACTCAAAATCCCCTGACTAGCCTGACAGGGAGCAGATGGTTTTTGGTACAGGACCTGCACAGTGGCTATTATCAGATCCCCATGGTGGAGGATAATAAGGAGAAGACAGCCTTCATCTGCCCTCTGGGGTTCTACCAGTCTGAGAAGATGCCCAAGGGAATATCTGGGGCACCAGCTACATTTCAGAGACTGATGGAGAAGGCAGTAGGAGACATGCACCTGCAGAAAGTGCTCGTATACCTTGATGATATGATAGTGTTTGGAAGAACATTGGAGGAACATGAAACAAGACTTATGAAGGTGTTGGACAGGTTGGAAGAGTTTAGCCTGAAAGTTTCCATTGACAAGTGCCACTTGTGTCAGCAATTAGTCAAGTATGTGGACTGCATAGTTTCCACCAATGGCATGCAGGCAGACCCAGCAATAGCAGAAGCTCTAACCATGTGGCCCTAACCACACAATCTCAAGAACCTGCAATCATTACTCAGATTTTGTAGGTACTACAGGAGTTCATGAAAGTTTACTCAATTTTTGTCCTCCCTCTGAATGACCTCACCCAGGCGTACCCACTGACTAACAGAAGAAAGTCTGTTCCGGGAGAGATAGTTCCCAAACACAGTATTGGAAAGTGAATGAGTGCTTTGGCACCAGATGGACTGATTATTGTGAAGCCACCTTCAAAGAAATCAAATGCCTAGTGAGGCACCAGTGCTAGCCTTTGTGAATCCACCCAACTGAATATATTGCACACAGATGCTAGTTTAAGTGGTCTGGGAGCAGTCCTGGACCAGGAGCACCCAGAGGGACTTCATCCTGTGACCTTTGCCAGTCGCAGTTTAAACCTGTCTTAGAAACTGTATACTGTGCACAAACTTGAATTCTTGGCCCTCAAGATGGCAGTTACTGGAAAGTTCCATGATTATTTGTATGGTGCACAGTTCACAGTAAGGACAGATGATAAATTAACCCGCTCACCTCTGTGAACACCACAGCACAGCTAGATGAAGTTGGATATTATTTGCTCTCAGCTCTATCGACATGCAACTACAGAGTAGAATACCATAGTGGCAGAACTAATATTGATGCAGACGCATTATCTTGGCATCCACATCCTGATCCACCAGCCTCGAGTACCAACATTCCAAGTACAGCAGTAAAAGCAATGTGTTTTAAGTTTGACACGACAGATCGTGCCACTCCCACAAATCCTTGCAGAGTAATTGACATGCTAGGGGCCTACCCAGATGCCATTCCAATGGCCTACCTTGATTTCACTGGCTTGGACCTGTCATCTTTGCCCCATCCTACCTGGTCTAAATTAAAACCAGCTCAATGGGAACACTGTTTTTTATGTGGATTGATACGTCCTTTGGAGAAAGGACATGAGGTCAATCAAATGTCAGTAACTTACCCAGACACCCCACTGTTACTAAGACAGTGGAACAGATTGTCTTTAAAAGAGGGACTGTTAATATGAAACCAGTCAGTACAGTGCCTAACTTGAGTTCCCAAAATACATAGATACATAGACAGTGTCGGCAGATAAGGGCCTATGGACCACCCAGTCTGCCCATTTGAGCTTGTAAGTTCAGTTTGTTTTCCTAGAAGTCTGTTGCCCCTTACCCCTGACCTCCAGAATTCCTTTATGTCTATCCCATGCATTCTTAAATCCCGTGATTGTTTCAGCCCCCACCACTTCCTCTGGCAGGGTGTTCCACTTGTCCACCACCGCTCTGTGAAGAAATTCTTCTCATGTTTCCTCTGAATCGTCCTCCTCCAACTTCATCCCATGCCTTCTAGTCCTGGAACATCTTTTCGCTTAAAAATAGTGTTTTCCTGCACCCTGTTCCTCCCTGTAAGATACTTGTTGTCTCTATCATATCCCCTCTCTCCCTCCTCTCCTCCAGGGAGTACATGTTCAGTTCCTTCAACCTGTCTTCATAGGACTTGTGATGCAATCCATGCACCATCTTTGTTGCCCTCCTCTGAACCTTTTCTACCCTGTCTATGTCCTTACATAGGTATGGTCTCCAGAACTGTACACTGTACTCCAGGTGGGGCCTCACTAGTGTCTTGTATAGTGGAATTATGACCCTCCCTTTTCCTGCTGTGATGCCCCTGCCTATACATCCCAGCATCCTATTTGCTTTACCTGCTGCCTTGTCACACTGTTTCCCTACCTTGAGGTCATCGGAGATGACAACCCCAAGATCCCTTTCCTGCTTGGTGCATGCTATATCCTCACCCCCCAACTGATATATTGTGCCAAGGTTTTTGTGCCCCATATGCATTATCTTGCACTTCTTTGCATTGAATTTCAACTGCAAAACCCCTGACCATTGTTCAAGTTGCTGCAGGTCGCTTCTCATTCTGTCTACACCCTCTGGTGTGTCTACTCTGTTACAGAGCTTTGTGTCATCAGCGAACAGTGAAATTCTGCCTTCTAGGTCCTGCGCAATGTCACTGATGAAGATGTTGAATAGGACCGGTCCCAGCACTGATCCCTGTGATACCCCACTGGTCACTCTTCCCTCTGTGGAGTGACAGCCATTTACCACCACCCTCTGTGTCCTGCCACCCAGCCAGTTACCTACCCACCACACTACTGTCCTGCCCACACCCATATTCCCCAGTTTGTGTAATAGTCTTCTATGTGGCACAGTGTCAAAGGCCTTGCTGAAGGCCGAAGGCCATGTCCACTGCCCCCCTGATCCACCTCCCAGTCACCCAGTCAAAATTCAACGAGGTTGGTCTGACATGACCTCCCCTGGTGAACCATGCTGCCTTGGGTCCTGTAGTCCATTGACAACCAGATGTCCCACCAGTCTCTCCTTCAGTAGTGCTTCCATGATCTTCCCCACTACCGAGGTGAGGCTGACTGGTCTGTAGTTCCCTGCTTCCTCTTTGTTCCCACTTTTGTATAAGGGGACTACATCTGCTGTCCTCCAGTCTTTGGGTACCTCCCCTGTTTCCAGTGATCGCTAAACAGGATAGCCAGAGGTTCAGCCACCACCTCTCTTAGTTCTTTAAGGACCCTGGGGTGCACCCCATCTGGCCCCATTGCTTTATCAACTCTTATTACTTCCAGTTCCTTCAGGACCCTTTCTCATGTAAAGGGACTTGTGTCCATTTCTGCACCATTCTCACCCCTTGTACTCCCTTCAGACCCATTACCCTCCTCTTCCTCAGTAAAGACTGAGCAGAAATACCTGTTCAATATGTCAGCTTTACTGTTGTCATCCTCCACGCGGCCCCATCCTCCCCCTTCAGTCTCACTATCCCTCCCTTTGTCTTTCTTTTTTCACTTATGTACCTGTAAAAGGTTTTGTCCCCTCTACCCACTGATTTTGCAATGTGTTCTTCTGTCTGAGCTTTGGCTTCCCTTACTGACCTCCCTGCCTCCCTTTGCTTCTCCTGGTACTTTCCCTATCCCTTCTGCCTGTGTCTTTTGTATTGCCTGAATGCAATCTTTTGGCTTTCACTTTTTGCTACCTCTTTGGAAACCATAATGGTCTCCTCTTCCTTTTCCTCTTGCTAACCTGCTTAATGCATAATTCTGTTGTTCTTGTAATCCCCATTTTAAATACTGCTCACTGTTCCTCAACCCCTGATTCCTGTCCCATTCCCTTAATGCCTCTTTCAAGTATCTCCCCATTTTCCCAAAGTCTGCCCCCTAAAATCCAGGATACGTGTTTTGTGTGGTTTGGTTCCTCTTTCTGTGATTTCAAACCACAATGACTGGTGGTCATTGTTTCCCAGGTGCTCCCCACTGTTACCCCCATCACACTGTCCCTGTTTGTGAGCACAAGGTCCAGTATTGCCTTCTGCCGAGTTGGTTCCATGACCAGTTGCTTGAGGAAGGCACCCTGAAGGGAGTCCAGGATAAATCTGCTCCTAGTTGATGCTGCTGCTGGGATGCTCCAGTCCACGTCTGGAATATTGAAGTCTCCAACCAGTACTACCTCACCTTGTCTGCCATCCTTTGGATGGCTAGCATCAGCTCCCTATCTGATTCTTCCTCCTGGGCTGGTGGTCTATAGACCACACCTGTGCGGATGGCTATCCCATTTTCCTTTCCAGCTTAACCCACAGTATCTCTCCCCATTTTGTTCCTCCTGGATCTCTGTGGCCCTTATGTCATTTTCACATACAGTGCCACCTCCTCCCTTCCTGCCTGCTCTGTCTCTTCTGAATATGTTGTAGCCAGGTATGGTCATCTCCCAGTCGTGTTATCATTACACCAGGTTTCAGTGATGGCCACAATGTCCAGGTCTGACTGTACCATGACAGCCTCCAGATCTTCCATCTTGTTGCTAAGGCTCTGGCATTTGCACACATGGCTTTCCATGATTTGACCTCCCTAGACTGTTTCACTGTTCTACTCCAGCCCCTTCCGTGGTTGTCATTTATCCCTGGTTCTCCTTGCTGTCTGCTCTTCTGCTGAATTTTGCCCCTTTTCTGCTTATCCACCTCTTGGGCTCTAATCTCCATCTTTTGCACACTGCTTTTCAGAGATAGCCACTCCTTTGGTTCACTGGTTCCACTGCTAGCTGTGGGGGGTGAGCAAGTAGGTACCCTCCTTGCTGGCCTGTCACCCCCCTTTGCTAGTTTAAATGCTTGTCAATGTAGCATTTAAACTTATCATTGAGTGCTTGGATTCCCCTCCAGGATGGATGCAGGCCGTCAGGCCTGAACAAACCTCCATCCCTCTAGGTGGGTCCCCAGTCACCAATGAATCCAAACTCTTCCTCACAGCACCAGTTCTTCAACCATGAGTTAAAGTTCCTGGTGCATGCACTCCTATGCTCTCCTTGCTCTCACAGGTAGTACTGAGAAAGTGACAGAAGTAGCTACTTGCTTGAGACCCTCCCCAGTTTCCTAAACTCTTCCTGAACTTCCTTTGGCTCCCCGCTTGCCAGGTCATTAGTACCCTAGGTGGATAATGACATCCAGCTCACTCTCCCATCTTGCCTTCCCAGTGATCCCCAGGATCTTCCTTCCATCCTTCATGCCATGGCACCGGCAGGCACCTCACCTCCCTGTCCTCCCCTCCTGTGTTCCTAGCTGGATCCTCTTATGATGGAGTCCCCACCAGGATTCACTTCCTCCTCCTCTGGGGTCCACTGCTTTCCCCGCTGAGGTCACCTCCTTGGCTAACATCCACATCCTTTCCTTCCACTTCTTTGGGTACCTCTATTTGGTTGTCCTCATTTGTCAGTGTGGCATATGAGTTATTGAGTGGAATAGGATCTGGGATGTGCCTCTGCCTGACTGCTCTAACCCTCCCTGAGCCCACTGTCATCCAAGTGCTCCTCGTTCTCGGCATCCTTTGAGGCAGTTGCATTGGACTGGGTGGTCCCTGGATAGGGGTGATGGTACTACTGACGGATTTACTTCTGCTCTGAGTCTGGCTACCTCATCCCGCAGTCCAGAGAGATGCATGCAGATAGGCAGCACCTCAGTGTCCAGAAGGTCTGCCTGAATATGGCTGCCCCACAGCCACTGCATTGCACCACTCCCCACATTATACTGCAATTCCACTACTTGTCTGCTACTGAAGCTCTCCTAGTTCCCTTTTTATTAATTTACTGTACTAAAAATCCTGCCACTGAACCTCAGATAATTTTTTTTTTAAAGTAAAAGAAACCAATAAATAAACAAATGAGTCAAAACACTTGTCGTGCTGAGGGTGGGCTTCTTCCCCCTTATGCCCTTCCTACTTCACACCCCTTACTATACCCTGTGTTTAGCTCCTGTCAATCAGATTTAACAGGGCATATAATTAAGAGTTGGGGGAAGGGGAGGGAGGGGGCAAAATTTGCAGCAACTAAAGACAGCACAGAATTACACCACCACTATGTTTTAAATTTTCAACAGCCCAAAACAATTATAAGTAAAGACAACAAAGAAAGTATAGTGTCACTAAAAGCCCACAATCTAAGTTTAAAAGAAAATAGCAATTATCAGTTACTCTAAAGCACTGAATTGAATATGTTTCTTCCTTCCCTTCTGGCTTCTTCTGAGAAATTAAAACTTGCTTGCTACTTTAACTCTGGACTAAGCCCCACCTCCAGTTATCACGTAGCTGAGGTCAGAGGCCAGACAATTAACACCTTCGCCAACTACAGGCAGTAAGACAAGCCAAGATAAAATTGCAGCAACTAAAGACAGCACAGAATTACACCACCACTATATTTTAAATTTTCAACAGCCCAAAAACAATTATAAGTAAAGACAACAAAGAAAGTATAGTGTCACTAAAAGCCCACAATCTAAGTTTAAAAGAAAAATAGCAATTACCAGTTACTCTAAAGCACTGAATTGAATATGTTTCCTTCCTTCCCCTTCTGGTTTCTTCATGACAGTTTGTGTTGTCTTAGAAGTACAGAAGAGCTATTATCAAATCATTACATGAAGAAATGGGTCACTTGGGGTTTGACCGCACTTTGTCTTTGTGAGAGTATGTTTCTCTTGGCCCAGGATAGCATACAGTAAGTTGAAAAACACTGCAAAACCTGCCTCAGGTGTAGCATAAGAAAGACTTTACCACAAAGAGCTGCATCTTTGGTAAATATCAAAAGGTGTGGACCACTGGAACTAGAATGTATGCACTGTCTTTCTTTGGAGCCCAATAGGAACAACATTGGCAACATTCTGGTGATACCTGACTATTACACTTGCTTTGCTCGAGCATACCTCACAAAAGACCAAAAGGCAACCACTGTTGTGAAAGTGCTGCAACAATACATAAATCACTATGGTATCCCTGAAAGGATCCACTCAGAACAAGGGTGGGACTTTTAAAGTAAACATGTATAATAATTCCTTGCCACATATGGTATCAGTCAAGAACCTTTCCTTACCACCTGTAGGGGGACCCTTGACCTGATCATTTTAACCGTACATAGCTTGACATGTTGGGCACCTTAGACCCAGCTCAGAAACTCAGTTGGAGCCAGAAAATAAGTTCCTAAGTGAATGCCTACAACTGCCCTCAAAATGACACCACCCAAAGGTCACTATTGTATATAAGGTTTGGCAGAGAAGCATGGCTACCAGTGGACCTATGTTTGAGTCCTGGCTAATGGAACATCTGCAGAGACCTACAGTATGCATCTGGAAACGAGCTTCATGGCTCAGTACGTGTTTCCTGGTAAATCTCTTTTAAATAAATAAATGTAGACTACACCTGGCGATACCGTCAGCAGCTACAGAAAGCTTACCAACTCGCCTTTAAAGCTGCAGCCAAGATCAACCTTGCAAACAAGAACAGGTACAACAAAAGAGTTTGTCACCAAGCGTTACAGGTTGGAGAACATATACTTTTGAGAAACTTGGGCTTTCAAGGAAAACACAAGATCTAAGACCATTGAGCACCAGTGTATTACATCATGGTAGAATAAATGCTGGACTTGCCAGCTTGTAAGATTCACTTGGAACAAGGTAGAGGCCTACAAAAAAACTGTTCACAGAAACCATCTCCTGGTCATTGGAGAGATTGTACCTGAACTTGCTAATGAAATTAAACGACCAGTGGCCCAGAGACCAAAAACCCAGAGTTAAACAACTCCCCAAGGACTAAATTGTTAAGTAATGATACCGGTGTTCCCAATGCTCTTCTGTTTCAGAGGCAGTATACTATAGTTCTGATAACAGTGATGATGACACAGCATGTTGCACCAGAATACCTAATTTACTGCTGTGTGTGCCATTCCAGTCAATGGATTGGAGAAATTCTAAACCATCCACTAGCACAGCCCTCATTGAGGACTTTGTAAATCCTGAACTGTCTTACCATCTGAACCCAGACGCAGCATCCTTTGTGCAAAAAAAAAATGGGACTTGAGTAAATTGCAGACCCAGTTATGAACAATGATGCTAAGTTGGATTTTGAGGAATAAATCTCAGAGACTGAAGTAGTAACTGTTATTCCTGACAATGCCTTTGTACTGGACACAGAGTTAGATGACGGAGAAGTGTTCCTGTTCCTGAGGAAGAAGAAGTGTTACCCAAAAGGTCTGGACATGAGCCCAATCCAGTTATCAAGCTCACTTATGATACCCTTGGTGCTTCCTCTGACCTCCCCATTCATGTAGCCCATAAATAGCACCCAAAATGTATGCTGTACCCATTGTTCCAAATTTTAGAACAGAACTACGGTTCGAGGTAGAGAGATATAAACTGAGGTTACCAGCTGTTACATGTGGACAGAGAGGTAACATTTGTCTAGGCAGAAATGCACAATGTGTAAATATGTATAAGTGCCCTGAGTAGATAGGCATCAGGTGTTAGCTAGAAATGTATATATTGTTTATATGACTGCTTATCCCACTACCATTTGAACTTATGGACAGTATACACAATGCCTTGGAGAGGGTACCAGAAGTCTGGCAGAGGAAGCGCATAAGCCTGCCCCCAAATTGGGGGCTTACCATAGCATCTTCTTTGACCCCCTGGCCTGAATTTTGACCCCTCCAGCACCTGGGATTGCCAAAGGGGGGAACCAGTAGGGCAGTAGTGCAGCAGTGTTCAAGGAAGCATGCACTCTCCAGTGCAGGTTCAGGGGTGCTGCTGAAAAGGAGCTCTCCTCAGATGTGTAGACAGCTGGGCAAGAACACAGAAGCACTCTAAATAGGGAATAATACCACCACCAATGAAAAAAAAATAACGGTTCAAAATTTTCATCTGTAGAAATTTATTGAAAATACAGACTGCATGACAAGTGCTTTTCAGGTGCAGACACAGAGCCGCCACAAGGTAGGTGCCCCAGTGCTTCACCCAGGTGGAACTTCATGAGGAGGCCAGTAGTGCAGCAGTCCAGGACCCTGTTGGCATGTAGACCAGGGCTCCATTGGGTATGTCTGTGGCTGTTGCTACAAATCATCCTCTGTCCTTGGGCGCCTCCAGTGTACCTGGGGTCGAGGCAGAGGGCAGAAGAAAAGGAGTCACATGTGTTTTGGTTCCCCGAGCCAGGAGCCAAAGATGGGCCAGAGAATGAGAATAGAGGAGTGCGGCAGCAATGTTGACCTACCATCTTTGTGTTGAAGAGCATGAAATAGAGCCAGAGCTTCATGAATAAAATCAGGCAGTGTGCCCACATCTGTGAAGACTCCCAGCTCCAGGGAAGACAGCGGAATTGGGAACAGAGTGAAATTGTACCATCGGGTGCCCTATAAAGTACTTCTTGGCCCTAGAACTGCAAGCAGGGTTGAGAAGGCAAAAAGATCATCTGCGCATGCGCTCACAATAGGAGAGCGGTGCAGGCAGCCACCTCCCACAGAAGGAAGCATCTGACTCTGATATGGGCTAACTGCCTAGAAAAATAAACACATCTTTGGCCCGGGACTGCAAGCGCAGACAAGACATGGCAAAATCAACCTTGGGGAACTGTTATTAAAGCAGCAGCAAGCTGTCTATGAGGACTGTCTCGTGTAAACAAAGATGACAGCCCCTGTGCTTGAAGAGATGGCTGAGTACCATGGGAAGGGGGGTTAAAGGTCAGATCCTGTTTGCCCCTGAATTTCAGTGAATAGGTAAGCAGCACAAGCCATAGACGGTGCCTGTGAACCTGACTGGCCAGTCAGGCATCGAGTTTGAGTCTGCATAAAAGAGACTGTTTTCCAAGGTTCAGGGGTCAGTTGAGTCAGCTTTCAGGGAGAGGACTGTGTGTCAAGCTGTGGACTGGTGTGCCACAGTCTGTCCAGGCTTGGTCTGCCCATCAAACTGACAAGTATTGGGATCCCAGTGTAAATAGTGTGCAAGAAGACAAGTTTTAAGCAAAACATTTGTTTAAAAGGCACATTGAACCTGGATTTCCTTGCTTCTCCACAGACTTTCCCCTCTGAGGGAATCAACATCTATGGCATCTCCAGTCCAGTAAAACATCTTTTTCATCTAGGTCCCAAGCCTCAGTGAGACAAGCAAAGAAGTAAAGTAGAGAAAAGCCACTAGCCAGTCTGGAGAAGCCAGGGTCCTAGCCAGAAGCCTTGCATCCAATCAGCTTTTCTAGCAGCCTGTACCAGAGTTAGCATTCAAAGCATCAGAACCATGAGTAAAACCTGTGGTTCAACCCTGCAACTGGGGAGAGAGTTATTGCATCAGGATTTAAGGGAAAAGTCCTGGGCAGGACTGTGCCCATGAGAGAAGCCCAGGCAAAAGACCTTTTGAGGACTGCTTGTCACAAAATCCCATTTGGATTACAAAATGAGGGCATATCTGGGATTTGGAGGTTCTAGGGGCTGCGTAGCATGATCGGAGCCATTGGGCTGTTGGAGAAAAAGTTATCCTTCATTTTAAACTGCATGTACAATTTCTAAGATGCTGCCTACTGAACGATCCAATTCACACCTAAAGTGACGGTTAGTTATTGGGCAGTTTGTCCCATGAGTGTGTAGGATGGGCGTGCTACTTCTTGAGGATTCATTAGCATATTGCACTTTGATTGGTGGTTCAGGGGACTGTGCCCGAGAGTTGTGCATGCACCACAATGTACGTTCCTGATCGTGTGAACAAGTGCATCTTCATAGTGCTGTAGACCTGCCCGCTTGTCCTGTCTGCCACCTGATATTGGATTTCTCTTCAGAGAGAGATGGAGTGGGCTTTGTCAGAACTGAGGATGGTTTAGCCTTCTGTGGAGGGGTTGTGGGATAACAGATGGACCAGACACCGAACTTCAGGTTCAACACACAGTCTCTGTGTGATGTTTATTCAAAATTCAGAAAATAAGCTTCAGCAATGGCTTATACCTTCTTCAGTACATCAGTTTGCAGCAACAGATTATGTATGTCCTTTCTCTGCACTTAGCCAGCACCTACTGACACTGATCTCTGATGTAACCATTTTTCAATGAAAACCCTTCATCCCTATGTGGGCCCCATTTGCTTGGGTAGTGGGGGCTCAAAAAGAAAAAAAAAACAAGCTAAAAACAAAGAACCTCAGTGCAGAAACACTGAAAATTGGTTACTCCAAAGGGCATTGGCAACAAATCAAGTTTCAGAGAAATACAACATCATACATACTTTCATAATGCAAAGCATCATGGGATGTATGTATGTAAATCACCATGGAATTTCAGACGTTTTCAGTTTACAGCAATTTACATGCATTTTAAATAGCACAACTAACTTAATTTCTATAATAGTCACCTAGTACTTTTTACCATTATCAAAAACACCTAGTGCCATGGTATTTTCAATATTTACAGGTTTCATAAAGATAAGGTATATACAATACTTCAAGGTATTTTATGACATAGTAGTGCTATTACATACTGAATCCAACAATGATAAATACAACCTGTTGTTTAACATATGCTCAGAGGTCACCACAGTAACCTCCCTGTGCAAGGACCTGAGAGAGGGAAAAGGAAAATTAAAGAGGACACTATAGCATAGTCAAGAAAGGGAAGGGGATGCTCATAGGTGGCCAACCTTATGGACTAGAAATTATAACAGATAGATTAGGCTAAGAAACAGAAGAACTGTTGCAACCGATTGAAGAAAAAGTCGGTCCTCAAGAGTGGCAGGAGCTTCCTGTCACACCCTCCCAGTGCCATCTTGAAATCAGATGCTGGGAGACCAGGAAGATTGGTGGAGTATTTTGTTAAAAGAAACCCTCACCCACTGAAGTACCCTGCGTGGAGTCTTTAAAGTGTTCCCTTGCAACTGAGGGGATCAAGGAGAACAAGCAGCATGGAGCCATGAAATTGGTACACCCCTAGGCATGATCATGCATGTGCATGGTTCATGAGAGAGACACCACTTTTATTATGTGGCAAGGAAAAGAGAGCCGTGCTGCTGGTGTAGCCGCTTTTGGAAAAAAAAAAAAAGGACTTATCTGGTGGCCAGGCCAGAGCACTGTGGGGGACAGACTAACAGCCACATTGGAAAGATCAGCAAGGGCGTTTTGTGCCTTATAAATGGCCTGCCAAGAAAACAAAATCTGACCAGAGCTGATAGGGCTACAACTGAGGAATTTGGGGTAAAAATATTGAAAATTACCTACGAGCCTGCATTAGCAAAATGTAATGTAGGCTCATAAATTTGTTGTTTTGTTATATTTGTACACCAAATTTTCAACACAGCTTTGTTATGACCCTACCTCATGAAGAAGGGTAGAGCAAATGTTCAACTCCTGCCTGAAAGGTGATATCACGCAGGGACTGCAAAATCAACTTTCGGCATGCAAAAACACATTTTGGGCAGGAGCTGAAAAATGACAGCTATCACATTCATGAGGTGCTGTAAAGAATGGCTGTGCTAAAAATTTGGGTTAAAAATATTGAATATTACCAAATTTATGAGCCTGCATGTGCAAAATTCAACAGTTTACATAGCCTCATAACCTTTTTGTTTTTAAATATTTTTACACCAAATTTAGAACATAGCCTTCCTATGACCCCACCTCATGAACAATGGCAGAGAAAATGTTCAGGTCCTGCCCAAATGGTGATTTCGTGCAAGGACTGCAAAATCACTTTCAAGATGTAAAAAAAAAAAAAAAATTTGGCCAGAATTTTAAAAATGGCAGCTGCCACATTCATGAAGTGCTGTAAAGATATGGCTGTGTTGTAAATTTGGGGCAAAAATATTGAAAATTACCAAAGTTGCAAAATTCAATGCAGGCTCATAACTTTGTTGTTTTTAAATATTTTTACACCAAATTTAGAACATAGCCTTCATATAGCCCCTCCTCATAAACAGTGGCAGAGAAAATTTTCAACTCTTGCCCAAAAGGTGATTTTGTACAGGGACCATGAAACCAACTTTCGGGATGTAAAAACATATGTTGGCCAGGATTTGAAAAATGACAGCTGTCACATTCATGGGGTGCTAAAAAGATATGACTACATTGTAAATTTTGGGTAAAAATATTGAAAATTACCAATCTTATGAGCCTGCGTTCACAAACTTCAATGAAGGCTCATAATTTTGTTGTTTTTTTTAATATTTTTACACCAAATTTTCAACATAGCCATCCTATGAACCCACCTCATGAACAATGGTTGAGAAAATGTTCAATTCCTTCGCGAATGGTGATTTCACACAGCGACCCCAATATCACCTTTCAGGACAGATTTAACTAATGTCACTTGCATCGTTCATGAGGTGGTGTCCCAAAAATTATATGTTGAAAATTTGGGGCAAAAATATTGAAAAGTGGCCAAGTTATGCTGCTAAGTTCAAAACCCCATTGAAATATTATTGAACCGCATACCTGACTTCCTCAGTTTTCAGTCCAGCATTGAAGACTGAAGACGTGTCTGCAGTCCAGAGAGGATTATGACATTGGACCCCTGATGGGTAAGTAAGGGCGGGTGGAGGTGGTGGGTGTTGAGTGGGAGGGTTGGATGGGGAATAAAAAAAAACACGGAGGGTCCTGATAGTGACACTGAGATTGTGCACCCCAGTGTCACTCTTTGTGTTTTTGGGAGGGGTGCTGAGAGGGAGGGTTGGGTGGGGGGTATGTATAACTTAGAGAAAAGAAAATCAGTGGCATCCTGATGGTGACACTGGGGATTAGGCACCTCAATGTCATTCTTATGTTTCTGGGGGTGCTGAGAGAGGGTTGGGTGGGATGTCTGTAATTTAAAGAAAAATCTGAGACACCAGACACTCTGCCATGTTCAAGATGGCCACCCCAGTCTACTGTGCTGCGCTTAATAGTTGCGCATGTGCAGTAGATCGCGGTGGCCATCTTGAACACACTAGAGTGTGCCATGACCACCAATTTCCTTTTTTTTCTTTTAAATTATAAATGTCCCTGTGACGTAGACAGCCCATTCTGAGTGCTGTATAATTTTTTTTTTATATAAAATGTATTAATGACTGTCTCTGCTGAAAAAATAAAATGCTATAGGAATGACCTAACGCATACGCATCCCTCCCCCCCAAGATTTCAGCTCACAGCTGCAGGCCAAGAGAACTGCTGACAGCATGTGTCACACACTCAGTTTTTAGAGACAGTGTGTTACCTGGAAGACTTTAATCAAGGATCCTGTTTCTCTGAGTTAATTACAGAGTTGTTTCGGGTTAACTTTAAGAGGGAAAATCATAAAAAAAAGGTTTATGACATTGAAGAGAAAACACAGGTCATAAATGCTCTGGATGAAGCCTGTGTGAGAAGGGTACAGCATGAGATCAAAGAAAGTGTAATTTGAAACTTGAGTTATGCTAAGGTTGCAGAATAAATAATTTGAAATTACATCCTGTGGTTGTATAGAAATATATATTTTTTAGATATTTTGACAGAGGAGGAACTGGATGACCTCTTCCAAAAGGGGTTGGCAAATACAGCTTGTAAAGATTATTCTTTTTCACTACAGAGACACTTTTATCTGACTCTGACCAAGATAACATCTGAGCACTGAAAACAGGTATTTAGAAAGCTAGACAAAATCTAAATATTGTTGTAGGAATTGCACTGTTTTAAACCTTGTTTTCTTTAAATATATGTATGTCTTATGATATAAGAGTTCTGTATTGTATGTTTGACGTATTATTATATATTTTAGTAAAAACTCTAATTTTAGAGAAAACCTGTTCTGCCTTTGAATTGCTTTCTTTTACTGAGAAACATTTATGGTTACAGCAGGCAGCAGACATAGCTTGTATGGTGGTACCAAACTGGAAAGAGAAGTGTTTTAAATCTGAGGTCTTTATTAAAGTTTTAAAGGGTCCATTTCTGCATAGCTGGTTAGATGCCCATAGGCAAAGATATCTGGCCCCCCGAAGACAGATATATCTGAGCCTGTGCATTGGGTATGCTAGCAAGAGGTTAACGGTTTGAATCCCTCCAGAACTGAGACCAAAGGTTGATCCAAACTTACAAAAACAGACAAGAGGGTTACCTTGTCTGTTACACTGTTCACAAGACTGTGCTCAGAGGTTGGCACTTTGGGAGTAGAGGAACTGACCTGCTGAGTGAATCTGTGACAGTCCCCACCCGCCCAACCTCCCTCTCAGCACTCACCCCACCCCCAGAAACATAAAAGTGACACTGGGGATGCCCAGTCCCCCCGTGTCACCATCAGGATGCCATCTATTTTAACACAAATAGTGCAGTGCACCTGGAGACAAGGAGTGGAGTGCTCCAGGAATGTTACGGATGCGGAGGTGACTGTTCTCCGTGTCTAACACGTTCAGTCACAAGGAATGCGCTGAGTCCTTTTTTATGGCAAGAGGTCTGCAGTGCTATGCCCACTGCAGCCCTAAAAATAGCAGGACACAGGAATAGGATGCTACTAGTAGTAGGGAAAGCAGGAGATTCCCTGTCTAGGGTGAGGTAATAAATCCATTTCACGAAAGGAATGAAAGAGGTAACTAGAAAACAGGCATAGAAAGGAGGCAGTAGAGTACTGGGGAAAGTTCAATGGACAGAAATACATGTAGAAGGGAAATTAGGAATCTCCTCATCTAGGGCAGAGTAATACATCCATTTCAGGTAAAGAAAGGAAGGGAAAGAAGGTAAGCAGCCATAGAAAGGAGGCAGGAGGGAACCAGGGAGGTTCAATAGGGAAAAAAAACATAAAGCAACTAAACAACATGGGAGTAGTTCAGTGTAAAGGGTGTGGAACTACTGTTTTTTTGGGACACCTTCTGGAGACTGACGTACTACCCCATTTGTACTCGCATATCTGGGTTGATGGCAAAAGTATTGTTGTGGGACTCCAGGCCAAACTGGAAACGGAGCAGAAGCTATTAACTGAATAATTTTTAATGTTACTTGATGTGATCTACTGTAGGCAATTTTTTGTTCAAGTATCGCAGTAATGGTCTGCTGTTTAGTTTGTCCAGGGGGCAAAAACCACAGGATTGCAGTGGCGAAGCTAAGCTTGTTCAAATACTTTTGTCAGTGAAGTTGAACATATTTTCTTTTTCCCCCATCTCTCAGTCCCTTCACCATCACTATTGTCTGTAGGATTATTTTCATCACAGATATTTTCCCCTTGCTCAGGACTACTGCCCAGCTGAATGGTTGGATGTGCTCTTGCAAATGCCTTTTTAGTGATGCTGTCCCAAACTGGCCCCTCAAATTCCCCCTGCTAACTTCCCATTGTAGTACTTCAGGCACAGAGATGGGCACAGAGTCTGAGATGTGGGTGACACACTCCCCCTTCAAAATCTGTACAGCACTAAGACCTAGTAGAAGGTCAGGCACAGATATGGGCAATACAGAGTCTACAGCAGTATGACCTAGTAATAGTTCAAGTAGTAGTCGGACACAGAGGTAGGCACCACAAAGTCTGAGGCATGGGTGACACCCCTCCCCGCCCTTTAAAATCTTTATGGCACTGTGACTGAGTAGTAATTCAGATACAGAGATGGGCAACACAGAGTCTGAGACGTGAAGCCCCCCCTCAAAATTAGTGAGGCACTATGACCTCAGATAGAGTCCTCATGTACTGTCTGTTCCCCTTATTAGTTCTTACTTTTAATTTTTTTTTGTATTATTTATTTTCACTCCTCTAAGTGCTCCAGGACCCACCGCTCCTTCAAGCCACCATGATCCCCGACCCTAGTACCCCCCCGAGCCTCCATCCTCACATTTCAGCCATCCCCAAGGTAACCCAGTGTAACCCTTTGCTGGATGGGTCCCTCTCCTCCGAGGGGGAAGGCACCAGTGGAGGATGGCCAGTGGACTATTACTTGGCCCCAGGGTGCTGCTCAGATGGATGTGGCTCCCTCAGGGGCTTCGGTGGTGTCAGCAGACCGGCAGCCATTATCCGGCTGGTTCTGGAGCTGTTTTCCGCTTTCCTGTGGTTCCCCATTGCGACGCTCATGCAGTGCTCCCAGTCTCCACTGGGGGCCTCTGCCAAGCGAGGCTTCCCTGCAGCCCACCTCAGGAGAGGAGAGCAGTCCCGCAGACGCTCAATCCTCTCCTTCCTCTGCCAGCCCCCAGCATCCCGAGTCCATTCCCGAACCTGGGTCATCGGCATGGCACGAGATGTGGCATCAAGCGACTCAACCCTCGGCACCACCAGGCCGGCAAATGTTTTTTTAATTAAAAAAACATATATATTGCCAAAAAGAGAAAAGAGTTAGTAAGTTGCTGGATGCTAGTTGTATTCATAGCTTTTTTTTTATTTTGTTGATTTTGCAAGAAAAAGAGACTGAGACTAATACCTAACCTATCACTACTATGATTTTTTTGTTGCTGAATGATTTCATGAGAACTGTACCTATCTCATCATGGCACTGCAGACTGAAGGCCATGCTTTTTGTAGTACCCTTAAAATCCCTTTCCTGTTTCCTTTAGGTTTTCTAAGAAAACATCTGCACTTTGCTGTTATCTGCTGTTGAATTTGTTAGTCTCCCTCTCTACTCTCTCCCTCTCTCTCTCTCTCTTTCTGACTAATGAAAAACAAAACTTTTTTTTTTTTACTGTAGAGTCTGCCCACATACAGCTGTCTCCTTTCAATACAAAGCCCCAAATCAGCTGCATACACTGGTTCCTCGGGATGTCCTGTGGTGGCTAACACACAGGATTGACTAGAACATGAGTCAGTCACAGAAACAAAGACCTTAATTGGTTGCCTGCCATCAGTTCCCCAGTATCACGAGTGTTTGACTTTGTTGGTCATGTGAGGGTCCAATGACTTGGGAGTATTTGGTAGAGATCGGAAAAAAACCCTTTTTGTATTTTTTTTTTATTTCTGTAACTTGCCCTGACCTTGTTCAGTGGCTTGCACTGGCGTTCTGGTGGTGAGTGTTATAATTTTCTAATTTTTAATTTTTTTTTTTTTTTGCTGCCTGTAACCTGTTGCTTCTTGCTGACCTGAAGTTCTTCCAGGTTCCGGTGCCCTCCCCATACTCCCAAGGCATATCCCTGCCCCCCGTGCCACACAGATGTCTGTGGAACAGGCTTCTGCCTTTAATACAGATTCCCATCCTGTGCCATTGTGTACCAGACCAGACCGCACTTCCGAACCAGGCCAACTCATGTCGAGCCATGTGGGGAGTGGTGCAATGCACTGGCTGTGGGGCGGCAGTCTTCTGGGAGATGTTCTGGAGGCTGCGATGCTGCCCTATTTGCAAGCACCTCCTGGTCTGAGGGAGGAAGTTGCCTGTCTCCAGGTCGACCTGGCGAGGATTCGGAAAACCTCCTCCTCCCCCCCAGGGATCATCAGGGCTGCTACCTCAAAGGTTGCCAAGAAAGAGGCATGGTTGGGCCATGGTGGGCTCAGGGAGGGTGAGGGTGGTGCAACAGAGGCGCATCCCTCCAGTTGTGCCTCTCCACAATCCTTACACCCTTCCGGCTGAGCATGGTTCCTCTATTGAGGCACCCACTGTGGAGACCAAGGAGGATGCTGGGAACCTCCATGGGGAGACCCACAGGAGGGTGGCATGGACCCACAGGGGAAAGAAACAACTCCTAGGGGGAGACTCAGTTTTTTTGGGATAGAACTAGGGGAGGGAGAGGAGAGAGAGATAAGGTGCCTGACCAGCACCATGGCTGGGGGGACAGGATGCAAATCCTCAAGATTGCTAGAGCAGCAGCACGGGAGAGGGAGCTGGATGTCATAGTCCACTTAGGGACAAATGACCTGGCTGGAAATGGGATCACAGCAGTGCAGGAGGAGTTTGTGGAGTTGGGGAAGGGGCCTTAGAAAAGTAGCATGCATGGTAGCCTTCTTGAAAGTGATGCCTGTCTGTGGCAGGAGTGAGGCTAGGGTACTCCGCACCATAGGATTCAGTGAATGGTTGAAAAACTGGTGCCAGGCTCAGGGTTTTGGCTTCATTGGGACTGAGGTTCCACCTGGAGGGATACAGGCCTATACTGGCATGATGGTCTGCATCTGTCTGGTAGAAGAACCAGGATCCTAGGTGATAGGTTTAAATGCTTCATTGTCAAGCATTTAAACTAGCAAAGGCGGGAGGCACTGAAAAGGAGCAGGGAAATCCCAGCCCCCCCCCCACAAAACAGAGTAGTTAGCGAGGTAAACACCAAGGTAGAAAAGTCAATAGGGAGCAGGACAGAGGTAAATGGAGAAAAAGGCAAAGGCAGTAAGGACAGGGAGGGGGCTAAATGTAGGGCAATGAGTACCAATGCCCGTAATCTGGGTAACAAGCTCCCAGAACTAGTGGCCTTGATGGAAGAGGGACGCCTGGATATCGTGGCTGTCACAGAAACATGGTACACTCAGAACCATGACTGGGATGTCAGCATATCAGGGTTCACAATCTACAGGAGGAACAGGGAGGGTAAAAGAGGAGAAGAAGTATCTCTCTACATAAGGGAAGGAATCAAAGCAATGGAACTAAAGGGTAAACAAGGAGGAGAGGAGGCACTGTGGGTCACCCTGGAGACAGGAAATGGCACCACAATCCACACGGGGGTTGCATACAGACCCCCCTCTTTGGGAGGAAATGGACAAGGAAATGATAGAAGGCATCCTTAGAGTGGCTGAAATAGGGGGAAATATTGTTGATGGGGGACCTCAATATGCCAGATGTTAACTGGAGCACCTTTGCTGCAGCCACATCCAAGAGCAGGGTCATTCTCGATGCCCTACAGGGGGCATGCCTCAGACATCTAGTGTTGGAACCCACTTGAGAGGGAGCAATCTTAGACCTGGTACTCTCAAACTTGAACGGAGAGCAAATCTCAGATTTAGAAGTGGGTAGCCACATAGGAACAAGCGACCACCAAACAGTGTGGTTCACGATAAACACAGACATAGAATCAAGTCATACAAAAATGAGGGTATTGGACTTTAGAAGGGCTGACTTAGACAAAATGGGAGAGTACCTCAGAAAAGCACTAGCAAAAGGGCAAGAAGGAAGGGTAGAGGAACAATGGGTAAAAATCAAAACTGCCATCACAGAGGCAACAAGCCTTTGTGTGAAGCAAATAAACAAAACTAAATGAAGGAAAAAACCACTGTGGTTCTCAAAAGAGGTGGTGGGGAAGGTTAGGGAGAAAAAGATAGCATTCAGGAAGTATAAGGAGACACAGAAGGAGCAGGATGGGGGGGGGCGCTGTGGAGCCCGAGCTTGTGGCAGCAAAAGTTGATAGCTCCCTGACGAATTCCTATAAAACTTAAAAACTTATTAATTTTGGACATTCTATCGTCAAAAGACATTCACCATTGGATTTGGGAAGGTCGAAATACCAAAATGGGCAACCCTCATAAAGATCATGCCGGTGCTGGGGGTGGAAAATCCTCTGGTTTAATGCAACCCATGCGGACTAGCCCAGAGGCACAGGCCTCCTCTCAGCCTGACACCGAAGAAACTATGGCATCCATTGGGATCAAACTGCAAAGAATAATCTCTTCTGTTGCCGACCTGAGCTCCAAGATAG
Source organism: Neoceratodus forsteri (assembly GCA_016271365.2). Taxonomy (NCBI): domain Eukaryota; kingdom Metazoa; phylum Chordata; order Ceratodontiformes; family Ceratodontidae; genus Neoceratodus; species Neoceratodus forsteri. The sequence continues at coordinate 1,392,032,174 of CM028129.1, read as the reverse complement.
ATTCATTCAATACTAGAATTAATGTTGTGGAAATAACGGTGGAGACCATACAAACAAAAATGTGTGATGTAAAACGGAAAACCGATTCAACGTCTGCAGCCACTTTGCTCTTGATAAAAGAAAACTCTCACCTTAAAGCCAGACTGGAAACAATCGAAAATCCAATCCAGTCGTCCCACATCAGGATTCTTGGCCTGCCCGAGGGAATTGAGGGGGATCACCCCCTCATGTTCTTACAAGAATGGTTTCAGGAGAAGTTAATGCCAGATGACAAGCTATCACTATTAACTTACAAAAGCCTGCGAATTACTCCCAGGGGTTGCTCGGGAGGACTCTGAAAACCCATGCACTGCTGCTGGTAATAACTGATGGCATCGAACACGAGACAAAATACTTCGATTGGCGAGACAAGTTGGCCCGATTATGCCGGACGACCGTCCGGTCTATCTTTTTCCAGACATCAGTTACGCCACTCGGGAGAGGGGTAAACGATTTGAGGGGATTCGTAAGAAACTCCGGGAGGCCGCGACTACCCACGTGGTAGTAGTTCCAGCATGACTCAGAGTGGTGTTTGAGGGCAAAGTCTGGATGTTCTCAGACCCTGGTGAAGCAGGCAAATGGGCTTCTCGGTTTGCAGAAAAACGGAGAAACTCCCGAATTACCGGTACAGATGACACTGATCCGGATGAGACTGAAGGGGATTGACTTTAATCTTAAACAATCATTGATTATACCCCTGGTTCTTTGTAGCATAATGAGAGAGATAATTCTGAGACCTTAAACATTGATTGCGATCTAAGTAGTCTAGGACTACTTTGCAATAAGTAAAGACTGGGCAAAAATTCTGCAATACTAACTAGTTTATTTTGTATCTTATTATTTAACAGATATCTCAGCAACATTTTAAAGATAAACTCTGCATTTCCCTATGTAGTAGAGCAAAAGGGTTGCTTTAAATAACATCTGTTACTGTTAACTTAGTCCAGACCAATGGTATCCTCTTAGTTTGCTTACTTTTTGATGATGTTGGTTTTGCTGCTTAGTAAAACTAGTTTATGGATACTTGAAGGGATATAGAGCAATGCCATTACTCCCATATGGGAGGTGAAATACGGACTACTCAGGACTTTTAGTATTGATTGGTAGAAACTCCTGCTCGTGAGCTGCAGCTCAACAGCTTTAAATCTTCTTCTATAATTATAGTAATGTATTTAGTATTACCCTCACATGAGGTATCAAAATATCCAGGACACACACATCCTTGTATTAAGGAGTCATTCGACTCTCTGTGGTTTTGTGAAGATGTATTTTGCTTGTCTTGAATAGGAGTTAAGCATCTGCTGTATAACTGATGAAAATCATACAAAATAAAGTATAAAAAAAAACAGAAGGAGCAGGACAGAGAACTGTACCAGTTAAAGTAGAAGGAAGCGGGGAAAGCAATCAGAATAGCCAAGGCCCAAACCAAGGAAAAGATAGCCAACTTAGTTAAGAGGGAGGATAAAAATGTTTAAGGTACATTAGGGAGCAAAGGAAGACCAAGGGAGGGATAGTGAGGCTTAATAAAGGGAGGGGAGCTGGGCAGAGGGTGACAGTGAAAAGGCAGGGATGCTGAATGAATACTTCTGCACAGTATTCACAAAAGAAGAGGAAGGGGAGGTACCTAAACCAAGCAATAGAAGCACTCTGGATAGGGGAGTCGATACCAGTCCATTCACAGAAGAAAGGGTCCTGAAAGAACTCCTAAAACTGAAGGTGGACAAAGTAATGAGCCTGATTGGATTCACCCCAGAATTCTAAAAGAACTAAGGGGAGAACTAGTGACACAACTGACTACCCTTTTAAACAAATCATGGGAGGATGGTGTGATGCCTGAGGACTGGAGGAAGGCAGATGTGATTCCTCTTCACAAAAGTGGGAGCAAGGCAGAAGCAGGAAACTACAGACATGTTAGTTTGACCTCAGAGGTAGGGAAAATGATGGAATCACTTCTGAAAGAAAGAATTGTTGAGTACCTAGAAGCCAGCAGAGCACAGGACCCAAGGCAGCATAGACTCACAGCGGGAAGGTCATGTCAGACAAAGCTAATAGAGTACTTTGACTGGGTGACCAGACTAGTAGACCAGGGTGGGGCTGTGGATGTGGCCTACATAGACTTTAGCAAGGCATTTGACACGGTCCCACATGAAGGATTAATAAACAAGTTAGTTAGCTTGGGAGTAGGTCCCAGGGTGGTAACCTGGGTAAAAAATTGGTTGGACAACAGGACACAGAGGGTCATAGTAAACTGAGTCCACTCTGAAGAAAGAAGGGTTACTAGTGTGGTACCGCAGGGTTCAGTGCTGTGACTGGTCCTCTTTAATGTCTTTTTAGGTGACATTGCAGAGGGACTGGAGGGAAAAGTATGCCTCTTTGCAGATGACACAAAGATCTGCAACAGGGTTGATACACAAGGGAGGGTGGAAAGGATGAGAAGGGGCTTGGCAAGGTTGGAGAAATGGTCAAAAGTATGGCAGCTTAGATTCATTGCAAAGAAGTGCAAAGTAATGCACCTGGGAAACAAAAACCCAGGGGAAGAGTACACAGTTGGGAAGGGGACTAACAGCAACAAAAATGGAAAGGGACCTGAGCCTGGGGGAAATCACATCAGATTACCTTAAGGTAGGCAAGCTATGTGAGAAGGCAGTAAGGAGGGCTGGGGGGAATACTGGGATGCATACGGAGAGGCATCACCAGTAGAAAGCAGGAAGTTGTTATCCCTCTGTACAGACAGTTGGTGAGATCCCATCTGGAGTACTGTGTGCAGTTCTGGAGACCCCATCTCCGCAAGGACATAAACAGGATGGAGGCAGTCCAGAGGAGGGCAACTAAAATGGTGCAGTGTCTTCACCAGAAACCATATGAAGAGAGACTAAAGGAGCTTAATATGTACACCCAAGAGGAAAGGAGGGAGAGGGGGAACATGATAGAAACTTTCAAGTACCTCAAGGGAATCAACCAAATCCAAGAGGGTAGCATCTTTCAGAATAAAAGATGAGCAAGAACAAGGGGACACAATTTGAAGATAGAGGGGGGGATGGCTCAGAGGCAATGTGAGGAAGTATTTTTTCATGAAGAGGGTGGTGGATGCATGGAATGGGCTTTCTGAGGAGGTCATGGGGTCAAAAACAGGGAATTCAAGAATGCTTGGGGCAGACATAAGGCAGTTCTAGAGGGGGTAGGCGGGAGTAGGCTGTTGGTTAACTGGGATCTGCAGCTTATCCAATAGGTAAGGAAATGGGCAGACTAGATGGGCCAAGTGATCCTTATCTGCTGTCAAAGTGTATGTTTCTATGAGCCATGAAAGGCTCGGTATTCTCGAGTGGAGTCGGGTTAGCCCAGTCCAGGAAGGGTCAGAAGTGGGGCATAGCTAGTCGCCCATCCCTACAAGTAACCTTGTTTCACAATTTTATATCCATTATGTACACTTTAAATTGGTTTTACTATTTTTATAATATCGTAATTGTAGTGTATTATATACAGTATACATATTTATCAGGCAGGAAACAAAAAGAATCATTTTGCTTGGTAAAGATGTTATCTGTATTAGGCTAATGAAACATAAAAAATACAGTCATTTGAGGATCTACTACACAGTACTGGTAGTCACTCACCTGACTTACAATAGACTGACAGCATTTGGCCGGCAATCACTTGCCTGACAATAGAAATTTACCTGCAGCAGAGGTGATTTTATGTTTCAGTGGGGCTTTGCCCCCTGTACCCCCAGTACTTAAATATAATCACCTCCACCATAGGCAAATTTCTAATGTCAAGCAAGTGACTGTCGGCCAAATGATGTCAGGCTATTGTAAGTCCGTCTTCCATAGGACTCCCGGCTTTTGAGGCCTGTAGTACTGCCTCTACTTCAGGTATGTTACAATGCTGGTTGAGGTGCCATCTGTAGGAGCTTGTTCCGATTAGCAATGCAAGAAAAAAGGAAAACTGCAGCAGTTTCAGTAAACTTTGAAGTGCTAACTAAAATCAAAGCAGTAGGAATAATGTCACTACAGTATTAACATTCCAGCTTTTCAACTGAGGTCAGAAACCACAGGTTTACAAATTTGCCATATGTGTGGCCACCGTTTGCCAAATGTAGGCATATATGAGTGCTACAGGTATTTGAGCTTAGATCAAGTTTGACAGAACTGTCATCTGTGCAGTGTTTCATCCTAAGAAGCTGAGAATGAGACCAACTAAAAGGTAATCATTATCAGCTCCAGCCTCTCTGTCTACGTCTGAAGAGTGTTTCCCTATTTTCCAATTGTTTAACCAGGAGTAGCACACTAAGCTGAAAGCTTGTTTACAGGTGCGGCCTGGGAGCACAGGGAAGTTAAGTGACTTGCTCAGCGTCACACAGTATGCAAGTGGGGGCTGTGGGATTCAAACCCAGGTCTCCAGATTTGCAGCTCAGAGCCTTAAATCACTGTGCTATACTGCCTCCATGGTAGAGAATATCTCTTTAATAGTATCAGCTACAATATTCTAATGAGAAAAATTGGATCTCTTCTCATTAGAATATTGTAGGTTACGTGGGGACATGTGCATGGTGTATCGGGCTATGTCGGACCATCAACTGTGGAAGTTGTTGGGCTTTGAGTTGCGGGAACAGAATTATAATACACGAGCCCATCCCCTACAGTTAAAGTGCAACAGATTCAATAGGCAGGCAAGAAAACATTGGTTTTCAGTAAGAGTTATTAAAATATGGAATGAGTTGCCTATAGAAGTCGTTGGTTCTCAAACAATGACAGCATTTAAACATTCCCTAGATTTACATCTACAGAGTAAAAATATATCCGGGTATTAGCAAGGCTCTTGGCAAGCAAATGGACCTATGGTCTTTGTAAAGCTCAGTTTTACCTATGAAACTTATGAAGCTGAAACAGCTTCTTCTAAGGTCCAGTCTAAAGCAGAGTCCACAGTGAAGCCCACAAAAGAGCATACATCTTTGTCTGAGGAATGCTTAGATAAAAACAACTCCCAGATCTCCCAAACAGCTCGGTGTTGCATAACCCTTAGATCATTGTAGAAATTACAAAAGCAGCCAAACTAGATGTCGTTGGAATCCTGGGGGACTTCAATCTCCATGGAATAAACAAGCAACATAAGAGAGCTAATGTCCAGGCTGAGATCAGGTTCCTATCTGCTTCTTAAAACAGCATGTCTAGTAGAGAAAAGTTCTGGAGCCACACTTGTCCTTGTTCTCAGCAGTAGGGATAGAGTCATCTCCAGTGTAAACATCAGTGATAGGCAGTGACCACAACAGAGTAACCTTCTCCCTGGTGACTGGGAAGATCGCCCAAGCCTTAACCAAAGAGGACTGCAGACTTCATAGAAACATGGAAATTGTTGGCATCCAGTCTACCCAGTTTTCAGGAAAGGTGGACTATTCTTGTGGATGGACCTGGTGATCATGGGAACAGCTGCATTTGGCTGATAATGCAGGTACATGTGGTGTAATTGAAGAAGGTGGACAAAGCCATCACAGAGGTCTGTATCTCAAAAGCAATAAGGAAAAAAGGACCAAAAAGTGTCCCCCCTGAAGTAACAGGGATCTAAAGCAACAGATCCTCATTCAAAAGAAGGTCTGTCAGCTCTGGAAAGATATTGCTTGTCTCCAGACCAGAGAGGAGAACAGAGCAACTCTGAAGAACTGCAAGACTAGAATGAAAGCAAAGGAGGAGCTGGATACCATAGAAACATAGAATTTCATGGCAGATAAGGACCGCTTGGCCCACCCAATCTGCCCATTTCCCTACCTACTAGATAAGCTGCAGATCCTAGTTAACCAGCAGCCTACTTCTTCCTACCCCAACCCCCTAGAATGGCCTTATGACTGTCCCATGCATGCTTGAATTCCACCACTGATTTTGACTCCACAACCTCCTCCGGAAGGCCGCTCCATGCATCCACAACCTCTCTGTGAAAAAATACTTCCTTAAATTACCTCTGAGCTGCCCCCTCATCTTCAAATTGTGCCTCTTGTTCTTGCACACCTCTTTTTTTGAAAAATGCTACCCTCTTGGACTTTGTTGATTCCCCTGAGGTACTTGAACATTTCTATCATGTCCCCCCTCTCCCTCTTTTCCTTGGGAAACCAGAATAGCTTTCAAAACTGTGGACAATATCAAAGCCTTCTTCCAGTACAAACATAAAGAGAAAGGTAAAGAAGGGGATGGAGTGTGCTCACTGGTATGGCAAATGGCATCAGGGATAGCATCAAGGGTAACCGTGATGTAGCCAGTAGGTATCACAACCTCACTGGTAGCTTAACACCTGGAAAAAAGCAAGCCAGGTAAGTCTCAAGAGGCAGGCTAGATATGCCCCGAGGTTCATAGTGGAGGTAATGCAGAGCCACTTCTTTCATGAGTCTGTTCCGACAGGTGTGGTACCAGAGGACTGGATAGAGGCTAATGTGGTCCTAATCATCATGACAGGTGGCAAAGTCAGTCTCGGGCAACTAGAGACTGGTAAGGCTGACATCAGTGCCGGGTATGGTATATCATGTGCTACTCCTGATTAATACCACACAGACTTGCTCTGAAAGGGAGGCAGGTACATCTAAGGGGTAGCTAATCTCAAAAACAGACATAAATTCCCAGCAAATAGATGCACTTATTAACAGTTGCTTAAAAACAAGTCTGCTTAATAACATAAAAAAATTGAACTAAATTAGTTCTGAATTCAGAACCGAGTAGGTTTAATTTCCTGTGCTACTGTATTAAGCATGATCTTTTTCCAGAAACTGCTAAGGAGTATGTGTTGTTGCTAGGAACATGTGACTGCTTCTCCTCATCCTGTTAGTTTGCAGGCTTCTATGAGAAGTGTTTTATGATGCCTGAATATTTATGAACATTGTAATTTACTGAGAGTTCCCTTCTAAAATTAATCATTTTGCTCCTCCGCCACACCTCTCCCCAGCCTTCACCTTTACATGTGCACTTTTGGAAACATTCCCTGTATTTGAAGACTTAAACCTAAGATGTATTAGTTTATCCCCCAAAAATTACACCCCCACCCTATAGCCAACATATGGTTGAACAAAGTAATTCAATTCCCTTTTACTCCCACTGCCAAACTTAATAAATAATTTTCAATTAATCTGTTTTAATTCTATTTAGATATCTTATAAGACAAGCTTTTTTATCTAGCATCCACTACATGCTCCATGCTTTGACCCCTCCCTGAGGGTCTGAATGACTCAGTCAGCCTCCAAACACATTAGCAGGTGTGTGCTTTGTGCAAACCAGGAGGTTATGTTGGCAACTTCATGTGGCATATGGTGGTGGGACCACTGGCCATGATGGCATCATCAGCTTGATGCTGCATAGGCAAGGGAGAGGAACGTGTTTAACCTGGAAAGGCACACTAAGCTGGAGCTTGTTTCCAAATGTGACCTCAGAGCATAAGGAAGTTAAGTGACTTGCTCAGAGTCACACAGTATGCAAGTGGGGGCTGGTGGTATTCAAACCCAGATCTCCAGGTTTGCAGCTCAATGTTTTTAACTGCTATGCTATACTGCCTTCAGGGGTAGCTCTGAACATAATAAGCAGAGCACTGACATTAGCTGCTCACACAAAATGACATACAGGCTTAATTGGGGACAGCACCTTGTATGTTTTTGAATGTTATCAACTTAGTGTTTTTATGACACACAATTTGATAATAAAAGAGCCTATAGATTTCAAAACTGCTTAAAGAACCCATCCTTTTTAAACAGAAATGAATGCTAAAGAATTTAAAGCCATGCCAACTTTGTGAAAAGAAAAACTTACAAGTTAGATGCCTGTGAACTAATAGGCCTAATCAGGAACAGCACCTGGTATGCCACTGAATCTTATCAACTTACTGTATTGTTTTTAAGATATAAAATGTGAGTAATGCAAATGAGGCTATAGTTTTCTAAACTGCTTAAAGAACAATTCCTTATTAAACAGAAATTAATGTTACAGAATTTATTGCCATACAGACGTTGTGAAAAGAAAAGGTTTCAAACTAGAAGTGTTTAAACAAACTGCCATGAACAGAACAGGTACTGGGAGTGCAGTAACGAGTACAGTTTTTGCAAACACTTTGATGTGATGTTTAAAAATTAGTGGGTGCTATCGGAGCCTGGATTTCACATTGTAATTGAAATGCTATATTAAAGAGCTAGTGTACTGCCTGGAAATTGCCTGCAATTAATTGTAACTTTCAGATGTAGTCAGCTATCACTTCTTATACCTCAAGTAGTTATTCTTTTCTGTTTGCTAATTAGGAGATTTTCCACCTGGCAGTATTGTGGTGATGTGTGGAGCAGCACTCTGGAGGGAAAACAAAGTCAGTTCTGTTCCTCCCACTACATCAACACTGACAATGACATCTCTAGTAACCAATGAGAAACATTTCTCACTGCCAGGTTTCACTTTCACATGAAGCAGCAGGGACTGGCTCTCCCTGGTTACTAATGATGTCACAGTTTCCTGCATTTGGATTGGTAGCTTGAAAAAGTCATTGCTCAGGCTGCAAGGATTGAGGTGCCTCAAGGTGTTTGGTCTCATTTCTGATGATGTAGTGGGAGGAACAGAACTGACTTTGTTTCTCCTCCAGACAGAGTGCTGCTCCACACATCACCCCAGTACTGCCAGGTGGAAAATCTTCTAATTGGCAAACAGAAAATAAAAAAATACTCCAGATACTGGAAGTGATATCTGACTGCATCTGAAAATTACTATTAAGAACCCCATTTTCAGGTTAACATTAATGTACATTCTTACTGAAGTAGGCTAATGGCATTAGAACAAGTTATGGCACCAGGTTCAAAACTACATTGAAATACATCGAACTGCATACCAGTATCTTCGGTTCATAGTCTGACTTTGAAGAGTGAAGACATGCCTGCGGTCCAGAGAGGATTATGGCATTGGACCCCTGATGGGTAAGTAAGGGCTTGGGGGTGGGGTGGTGGATGCTCAGTGGGAGGGTCAGGTGGGGTTAAGTAATGGCTGCAAAAGACATTGATGGGCCATTTTGTTTTACAGGGGGAAAAGACTGATAATCCCCAGTTGCGACACTGGGGGATTGGGCATCCTCAGTATCACAATTATACGGGGGAAAACATCAATGCAGGTTTTTTATTTTGTTTTTCAGGTGAAAAACAGGAAAAAACAAAACAATTACTCTTGAGAAATGTTGAGTCCTTTAGTGACAATGAAATAGATAACATTTAAAAATGACTCTTGCCTTTGTTTTTTTGGGGGAAAAGCCAAGTGAAAGGTTTCAAAATCTTGTAATGTTTTGTTTACTATCATAAATACAGTATTTGCAGCTTTTGTTTCAGTTCAACGGTACTGCATACTTTCTGTAAAGACAGTACAGATTATAGAATGTTTTAAAATGATGCCATATTGGTAAGGATTGACATTTTCTTATTTTTTTCTCTGACCCTGTCCCCAAATGCAGTGCTCTTTTACAGGAGTCCACATCAGCAATCACTGTACCAGAGACTGTGTGGCATTACTGCATGATTTGCAGTTACCATGCTGTGCAGCTGCTGCATATGGATCCACCATTGGCAGTCAGCAAAGCAATAATGATAGCGATGTTCGACATCCTTACTTCTTTTCATTTTCTCCCCTCATACACACATCATTGTTAAGGCGAGTCCTGACATGTTGTGATTCTTACACTGTAGTTGTATAATTATGATAGCAGTGTGACTACTGTAGCAACACTGGGAAGCGCCTCTAAGTACAATAACATCAGTGCATAAGAACTCCATTTTATGAGGTTAGCATTAATGTGCATTCTCACTGAAATATGCTACTGGAATTGGAACAAGTTATGGCAGCAGGTTCAAAACCCTATTGAAATACATTGAACTGCATACCTGTATCTTCAGTTCACAGTCCGGCTTTGAAGAGTGAAGATGTGTCTGCAGTCCAGAGAGGATTACAGTATTGGACCCCTGATGGGTAAGTAAGGGCTTAGGGGGGGGACAGTGCGGGGGTGGTGGAAGCTCAGTGGGAGGGTCGGGTGGGGGTAAGGAATGGCTGCTAAAGACATTGATGGACCATTTTGTTTTATGGGGGGAAAGACACCAACAATCCCCAGTTGTGACACGGGGATTGGGCACCCCCAGTGCCACAGTTATGTGGGGGAAGACATCGATGGACATGTTTTTTTACAGGTGAAAAACAGGGAAAAAAAGAAGACTGACAATCTGCAATCATGACATTGAGGGACTGGGCACCCCCAGTGTCACAATAAAACTAACAGTCCCCAATCATAACACTGTCGAATTGAGCACCCCCAGTGTCATTTCTATGTTTCTGGGCTGGTGGGTGCTGTGAGGTGGGTTGGGCGGGGGAATTTCTGTAATATAAAAAAATATATATATATAAAGAAGTGCCAGCAGTCACGGCGGAACACGGCCCACTCTGCTGTGACAAAGATGGCCACCGCATGCTTCTGCACATGCACGACTGCTAGTGTATGGCAGTACAGTGTGGTGGACATCTTGGACTTGACAGACTGTGCTGGGCTCCACCGTGACTGCCGGCACTGTGAAATAGTGCAGTCCTATGGTCTGTAGGGACAACATGGAAGGACTGTTTCACAGACGTGGAGGCAACTGTAATGCAATCCAGCATGTTCATTCAGAAGGATTGTTGAGTCCTTTTTCCTCAGTGATTGTAAAAGCACTGCAGGGCTACGCCCAGTGCAGCCCTAAAAAGGCAGGTATGTGAACCTGCAGACTATAAGAAAAAAAGGCTCTGTTTTCTTTAACCCTGCCAGTGGAAGAAAGGTGGGAGGTACAGGGCCTCCTGTGAGCCCAGCATGAACTTCTAAGGAAAGTGCTATGCTGCTGGGAGAAGGAACATTGAAAATGAACTATGAGTATGGGGGCTGATGAAGAACAAACCCCACCATTGTGATTGCATTTTAAATGCTGTTGCCATCTAAATGAGGTTCTGGCAACTCAGCCCCATGTGTGCCAGCCTGAACTGTAACTACTGGCTTAAATGGGGTAAGGCTTAGTTCCTGATCCGTGGGGGTCGGTGACATAATGCCTGATGTAAAGCCCCTTTCCAAAGTACCTGCCCACTTGAACTGTTTGAGATAAACTCCCCTGACTGCTTGAACTGTTTTAGAAATGCTGTCCCCATGGTGTGAGAACCAGTGACTGCCATCTGGCCTTAGGAACACTGACTAGCCCATGTATGTAAGGGCCCTGAGCACTGACCAGGTAACCCATGTGTAGGTGTGGCATGGGAAGCACAGATGCCAGGTGATGAGATCTTCCAGTCTCCCACTGTGCACCGGCTAGTGTTTGCCTATGTCTGGCCTGGTCACCAAAGAGAAGTCCATTTTCCAGCAGAGATGACCTCAGCCCAGCTATCGATCATCCCCTAAATATTACCTCAGCCCAATAGTAGGCATCCCTGAGATGACATAATTTTCCTGCCCAGGACGACTTCATGCCACCACCTGATGACATCCAAGTTTCCCAAAGGAGATGGCACTCTGCAGTCACTGTCTGGAGTTTGAGTGGAAGGGGAGGCTCAGAAGCATGTGCCAAGCTTCTGCCATAGGGATGATATCAAACCTGGCCAACCTGACTCTACAGTTGCTGAGTCAGTTCCATCTCTTTTCTCTCGGGGTGTTCTGGAAAATGTCTAAGACTTTGCTGGGGTTTGAACTGTGTCATCCACACTGACTTTCTGGGTATTACCAGAGACACTAGTGAATTTAAATAAAAGTCTTATAGCCTGTCCTAGATGGACGTTTACGGATTTGCCTCTGGTCCTTGCGGCCACCTGCTAAATCATCTGTTTGTAACACTTTATTGCACTGTTTTACTTGTTCTTATTACTGTTTCAGATATAAATATATTTTTTAAAGCCTAAATGTTACAGCTGTTCTGGTAAGTGGTTAAAGATCTGGCATGGCCTTAAAGACATCTAACTTTAGAGGTAAACCCCTTTTGAGGTTAAGGAAAAAAGATGTATGTAATGGACAAAGTGAAATGTATACTGTTTTACAGTTGTTTTCCAGGTAATAGGTACACTAGACTTAAGGTTCACAAGATTTAAAGTGGGATACACCCATGACACTGTACATAGATAGGATGTGACTATGTATATGCTGTAAATGTGATTTAGGGCATTATGAAACCAATTTAGAGTGGTGCACATACTAGTAAGTGGCTCCTGGAGTTGTGGTTACTCTTCTATGTGTTTAGAACTGATGTGCCACTCCGTGTCAGTTGGGCACAGTGCCCCAAGAGACCTGGAGGGTGGAGCTATCAGGGAGCCATGAGGGTGTAGGACCTCGGGCACAGGGGGCCCTCATTCCTTTTGAATTATGAGATTCTAGGCACTGCCATCATGGTGCATGGCAACCATATTTCTCCTTGGGCTCTATTGGAGAGGCCAGTGCTGACTTCTCTGTTGAAGGGCTTGGGACAGAAGGCCAGCCAAAGGTCTGCTCGCTGAGGGCATCAAGCATATAGAGAGTGGTGTGTGTAGCCCCCTAAGGAGATCAGCTCCTTAGTTAGGACTATTACTAGAGAATTTGTATCTTATTATGTGGGCATCCATACTACAAAGGGTCCTTTGGAGGCTGAACCAGATCTGAGCCAGTGTTCCAAAGGGGAGTTGCTAACTGCAGAGACTGGATAGCTGAAGCAGACTCCATCATTCTGAAGGGAGGTGTGTGGCTGGCAAGGAGTGCCAGTGCTCCCTCCTGTGAAATACTTTTTCAAAGAGTGAGACCAACTTAAATTTGATCGAAAGTCATGGCTGCTGTTGAAAGATGACCCAGTGGAGCTGACCCCCAGAACAGAAGTAAGAAGTTGAGGGGGAATTTGGCTTCAGGAGAGAGAAAGAGAGAATGTGTAACAATGGACTGCAAATATGAGGTGACACATATTTTACTGTGAGCTGAGAGACTGTTAAGGCACCTGTCTGCCGACCTTCCATGCAGCAAGGCAGAAGGGTCTCAAGTAGGGTACTTTGAGTAAATTTTGGTGTAGGTCCAGTTCCCTGAGGTGGTTTACTGGCTCATGGTGTGCTAATGTATATCTAAGGGATTGGGTCCCTGACATTTTCCCTGTTGCAGCAGGGCAAAGAGTGGGTGCCTGGTATCGGGTCTAATCGAGGTAGGCTGGATCATCCTCAGGCAGAGTTGCAGATTGAAATTCCCCCTGCCATGCCCAGGTTGCTGGGGGACTGGGTTAAGGTAACCATTGTTTGACATGTGAAGTATCTGTCCCTATGGGCTAAGTTATGTCTGTGAGAATATTAGTACCAGTAATCAGCACAGATGAAGAGACCCTGAATTATGGGCAAGAAGACAGACTGCTGCTTCTGGTGAAGTGATGTAAGAAAAAGAGAATTTGTGCCCCACTGGGTTACTTGCATACCCCAAATTAATTTTGGACTGCCTGTGTACCAAGGATTTGTAGTAGGTCAGAAGTACTACAAACTGCCACCCTAGTGGATAAAGTGCAGTGCCTTTCAGAGTTGAACTGAAATTCATACCTGGGAAGGACTTGCAGGAGTCGAACAGAGACTGTTGCAACAGTTTTCCCTTCAAGATGCTCATCAGCTTTAAGATAAAATAAAAGGATTCTGTTTTAGGCTTGATGTTCTGTATGGACCTCCGTTAATGTTTGGAGACTGAGCTGGCCCGCCCATGCAACAGCAAAGTGTCCGTTTGTGGTGCCTACATCCCAGGTTCGGGGACAGACTCGGAAGTCGGAGGGCTAGCTGGGGGGGTGAAGGATTGAGCTTCCAGGGACTGCTCTCCTTCTCCAGGGGGAGAGGGGAAGAGTGTCCGGCACTATGCGGACCTCTGGCGGAGGCTGGGGGTACTATCTCAGCTGTCGCCACATCTTAGGGGGCGGGGCAGACACTGGCACTATTGCATGTCCCTTCCCTCGGGAAAAACCTTAAGATAAAAAAATAAAAAATGCTGACCAGCTAATTACAGTCCCTGTGTCCACTGCTCCCACTACGGACTATGGTCCACCAGGGGAGGGGGACCTGCTCCCATGTCCCCACCTTGGGGGGGCAAGCCAGGGCTAGAGGACTAAGTTTCTTGGGGAGGGGGTGCCCGCCTGGCAGCCCCACCCAGGAAGTAAGCCTGGGGATGGAGGGGGCAGCAAGCAGTGCGAGAGACCGGAACCTCCAGTGCAAGGAGGTAGGAGTCTGGCCAAAAAAAAACATGTTTGGAGATGTTTTGTTGCTAAACCCTTTGAATTGCAGCTCTGACTGGTCTGAAAGTGTCCGGGTGCTCTGGAGGTCATCCTGAGTCTTGGGAGATCAAGTAGGTGCATTTTCAGTGTTTGTACTCTCCCCTCCCCTTTTTTGACCATTTGCATACTTCTAGACATGGAGAAAGGGGATACACTGAATTTGTTACTTCGGAATACAGCACCACTAACTGATGCAGACACAGACATCTTGCTCGGTCTGCTTTATAAAACTATGGAACTCAAAAACAAAGTTGAAGATGCTGAGAACTGGCAGTGCTGAAATAATCTCAATTTCACAGTCTCCTGGAACAAGCGGAGCAAGGGGACCCAATTAAATATATAGAAGGACTTTTGAGGGAGCTGTTCTGAACTCTGAATACAAGGTGGGCATCATCCAAGCATATCAGGCCCTGGCTGCCCCTCCCAAAGACTCTAAAGCCCAAGCACATTCATTCATATTAGCCATCGTGGACTATAGGACCAAGTCAGAGGTTCTGTAGAAAGACTGGGCCAAACGTAAAGTAATCTTCGGGGATGCTAGATTATTTTCCAAGCGTGATTTTACTTCAACTACAGTTCAAAGGTGTAAACAAGTCCTAAAAGTGATAAAAGAGCTGAAGGTGGTGCCCCTCCCGGAATACATGGCTAGAGTTTGCGATTTGCTAAAAAATGGCTCCAAGATCTGCAAAAGTAACTGTCCACCTAAAGACTTTTGATGTGATCCCTGACACTTTGAATAAAGTCCTTAATGCCAAAGAGCTGGAGCATGCAAAATGGTGCCAACAAAGAAAGGCCAGAAAACATCATGGTGAGGCCTCACCACTCATAGTGGTATTGTGGAGAAAACTGGCAGAGTGCCGACAAGGAACATCACAAAAGCAGCTGGAACAAAAAACTGACAGTGATGACCAGCTTGGAACAGGTGCCACCTCGCTGAGAGGATACAGAGAATGAGACTATTTCTTTCTGCATGCAGCTTACTGCAAACAGCAGTTTGGAACATATTGTGGCAATGCTAAAAATGGCATGTTTTTCTGTTTTATCTCAACTGGGGACACCAGGTAATTTGCTTGGGGCATTGAGGGTTTCACTGCCCAGTAGGGCAGGTTTAGCATGTTTTTATCTACTGATAGTGCACTGGTCTACCAAAAATCAAATCTAGAACAGTGCACGGGGGGGGGGGGGCTGATATTTAAGCAGGGAAATTAATGGTGCTCTGACAATGGCAGTGGACTCTATTCTTATCAGGGCCAAAAATGGGTATCCTTCCTCCCCTTCATTTTGAGCTCCACCCATTGGTTCAAGTCCTGCCCCTCCACCAACTGTACTAAGTATGCTACATATGGTCTGGTATTCAGTGGTGAGGGGGGCCCTCGAGCAATTCATCAAACAGAGGAGGTATAACTCATCTGTGGATGTGTCTCTCACTTTGTCAGCCCTCAAAATTATACCTGAGGTATTCACTAGCATGTTCTCTTACTCTTCGAGTGCCACTTGTGGCCACCATATGACCCCTTCCATTTGAATCTGGCTAGCACTTTAGCAGCTTGGTGGCACGTGGGTCCCTGAATGTTTCAGTAGTCTATTGATCACCCACACAGCCACTCCTTATCAACTCTGATCTCCCTGTGGCATGCCACATAGCCTTCACATCATAAGGGTCTAGGAGCCGGGGGGTGCATAGGTCCCTCTCTTATGGGGAAGACCTCTGCCATCAAACAGGAACAGTACATGAACAGCTTTGCCAGGGTTATAAGCTGCTTTAACTCATTAGGTCAGTGATTTGAGGAGAGCGAAACCAGAGCAATTGTTGGGAGGAGCCCTAGGAGACAGGTGGTTCAGTGTGGGGGGATGGGCCCACTATGACACCTGGTGAAGGGCCTTTCTCCATTTATAAGGAAGGTATATGAGTGGCTGACTACCATAGTAGGCAATGTAGACAGGGGTAAGTGGCCTCCTAACTGTAAACAGATCACGTGATGCTGGTGGAGACTCGGCAGAGGAGTGCCTTGGAATGGTACTTCACTTCTTTTTGGGGGAGGACAGGGAGCAAGAGAACGTTGTTAAGAGAGTGCTGAACTGGGACCAATTTGACTGGGGTGGTGAGCCTGTTATCACAGCACTGATATTATGTCTTAAGTGGCTGGATGAGGGGTTCTGTTTCTGCTATGTATTTGCCATTTGGCTGTTTTTGCAAGCGCTATTCAATGGTGGCATAATGACTGGCTGGTCTGGTAGTACTTGCACTACACGACTAGCAATAGGGCACCTCTAGCACTAGACTGCCTCTCCATATCTTCATTGTACATCTTTTGAAAGGTGTGGCACACAATCCTTTCACCTTGAAATAGGAAATGAGAGTCAGCTGGCGGTTCCTCATCTTGGGGTTCCTGTTTTGATATGTCCTTGTTAAGGATATAGGGATATCAGTTGCAGTACAGATTGTCTGATTGCCTGTCACAGTCAATATGTTTATGCTAGTTTCTGTTTTTTATGAGATTCTTCTATCAGTGCTGTGAGTATTTCGATGGTTAGACACAGAGGGGCATGGGATCTCAACGAGGGTGCACAGGACATGGATCTAGGGACAATACATCAAGGTTGGAACAAACTAAACTGCCACGGACTGCATTGTTCTTAATGGCTGACCTAAGGATGGTAATATATAATGTCAAGGGCCTCAGTAACCCCATCATAAGGACACACATCCTGAAGGAACTACGTAGAATGGATGATGCAGTGGCATTCCTGCAGGAGATGCACTTAATGCCCCTAGAGCATTCCAAACTGTGTCACTCATAGGATGATGGAAGTTTCCATCGTTAGCTGGCAGGAACATCCAGACAGATGAGGGGTCGTCTTCTTGGTAGGGAGGGACCTTGAAGGGTAACGCAGGTTGACACAGACCACAAGGGACAGTATATCTGTATCTGCTGCCAATACAGGGACATCACCTGTTCTTCTGAATTTGTATGCCCCAAACAATACAGGGGAAAGAATGACCTTCCTCAAGAAAATTCTCCTGAATTCTGCAACTAATTCAGGCACCTTGTACATTGTGGGAGGGATTTAACGCTGCCTTCCCTGGAGTACTAGAATGCAAGTGGATCTCATTAAGTATGGATTTGAGGCTGGGAAAGCTATAATAGAGACTCAGTAGGGAGCTAAAACTGAATAATGCAAGGTATTTTATGCACCTGGGGAAGATTGACTAAACATGCCCCCCCCCACATGCACACACAGATCCTACTCCAGAACAGATCACATACTAATTTGCATAGATTGGTAATGCCTAATTAGACAATCTTGTACATGTAAGATTATAGCATCAGACCATGCTCCAGTGACTGTAGCCCTGCAGACAGTGCAGCTTAAAAAAACACTCTCTGGAGGCTATTCATTTGGGCTGAGCCCTTCATGCAACACCTTAGGGAACATACCCAGGAATATCTAGACAGGAACTCACCACTGGATACTTCATTGGCCAGCAGATGGGATGGCCTGAAGGCTTATTTAAGAGGGCTTATCATATAGCAGGCCTTGAAAGTTAAAAGGGACAGGATAAATAAAAGTTGGAACCGGAGAAACAGCTGCATGAATTAGAAGTGGAGCACCAGGTCACCTTAAACTCAGAGGTAAAAGAGGCTTTGGATTTGAAAAGGCAGGCCCTAACCAAATTAATGGAGGATAAAATTAAGAGGAATCTGAGATTTGTCGGGCAAAGATGGGGAGACTGAGTAGGACATATATGGTACTTGCCTGGCAACTAAGTAAAGAACTTTTCAATAGCTCGATCCTCCAGCTGAAGCAGGGGGAAGGAGAAAGGGTCCCCAAAGAGATTTTACAGGAGTCCAGACACTTTTACAGAAAAACTTGTACAGCGAAGACTCCACTGGGGACCCTGAGTAATATCTGAAGGATATTAAACTACCCACGTTAACAGAGACAGCAAGGGATACCTTGGACCAGGGGATCACAGTACAGGAGCTGGAGGATAAAATAGATCAGCACCATGAAATCAGCTGGGGTTGACAGGTGCTCTGCAAAGTGATACAAAAAGATGGGGGATTTACTGATCTCTGTACTAGGCAATGTTAAGGGAAGGCAATTTTATTTATATGGCGTCCGATCACTATTGGCTCTGGGTGCCTCACAATAAGTACTGCAAAACAGTAATATTTTAAGATAAATAAGTACTAAAGTAAAAACTTTATCACAAAGCCAGGCACAAAACTTACAGTAAAAAAATAGTTTTAAGGGATTTTTTTTAAACTGGCCCATGACTGAGCACCTCTCACTTCCTGGAGAAGGGTATTCCACAGAATCGGGCCACCACACTAAATGCTTTATCACCCAATGATTTCAAACAAGATCTTAGCACCGACAAGAGGTCTGCCTCCTCTGACTGGAGGGAACGGACAGGAGCATAAGGTATCAGGAGGTCTTTCAGGTGGCCCAGACCCAGACCATGCAAGGCCTTTTATGTAAACAAATGCACCTTGTAGCTGGTTTACCACCACACTGTCAGCAAGTGGGAGTAAGAGGGGTGGATTCAGGGCCACCACACTAAATGCTTTATCACCCAGTGATTTCAAACAAGATCTCAGCACCGACAAGAGGTCTGCCTCCACTGACTGGAAGGAACGGCCAGGAGCATAAGGTATCAAGAGGTCTTTCAGGTAGCCCAGACCCAGACCATGTAAGGCCTTTTATGTAAACAAACACACCTTGAAGCTGGTTCACCACCACACTGTCAGCAAGCAGGGAGTACGAGGGGTGGAATCTTAATACTAGGGACTCAATACTAAGAGGAGTTAGGTGGGGTAGCAAGGGGGAGAGGCATAGTCTCATTTGGGTGGAGGCCATGCCAGAAATGACAGCGGAAAGGGTGGAACAATCTGTTCTGAAATATGGTAGAAGGGGTAGGGACAAGCCTCATTTAATTATACATCTTGGGACGAACGACCTGGCTGACATGACAATAGATATAGTCCAGAGGAGGTTTGAGGAACTAAGACAATTACGTGAGGGGGCAGGAAGATCAGTAACTTTTTCAGAGATACTTCCAGTGTCCAAGGCAAGCACAACAAGAAAGCTGAGAATAGAGGAATTAAACAGATAGCTAACAACCTGATGTCCTGCTAAAGGATATGGGCTGTTGGGGGTTGGGGGTGGTAAGGGACCTGGGAGGACAGTAGTCTCTATGCCAAGGACAGACTACACTTGAATGAGGAGGGAAAGAAAGTGTTGAAACAGAGGATGGAGGAGTACATAGAGGAAGTTGGGAATTTAAACTAGGAGCGGGAGGTGGCAAGTGGGCAAGAGACATGCAGAGACCACAGGTTGGGAAACCATATGAGCTTACCCCCATAACAGTGACAAAGGACAAATGGCAAGTACTATTGGAGATGCTAGTAAAGGAGGGCAGGATGGGAGGGGAGGGAAAGGGTGGAAGGTGGCTACCCTTAATGCTAGGAGCCTTGGGAGGAAAACAGCAGTTACAGGTGCTCATGGCAGAGGGAGAGGTGGACATTGCAGCTACAGTGTCACAGAAACAGGGGGACCCAATACAATGACTGGGACCTGTCTGTACCAGGATACAGGTTATTTCATAGGGACAGGGTGATTGGGAAAGGGGGGGTGGCACTATATGTGAAGGAAAGACTGAAGTCTGTAAGGGAGGAAGGGGAGGAGGGTAGTATGGAGTCACTTTGGATGCAAATCCAGGATTCCAAGAATAGGATTCTCAGAATGGGAGTGGTGTACAGGCCACCCTCTCAGATGGAGAAGTTAGACAGGGAACTAGTGGGACAGATCAGGAGGACCTGTGAGAAGGGTAGTGTGGTGATTGTGGGGAACTTCAACATGCCAGGAGTGGACTGGAGCACCCCAACAACCAGGAATAGAAGGGAGCAGGTACTGCTGGATGCCTTCCAGGACAGCTTCCTACTGCAAATGGTCAGCGAACCAACCAGGTTAGGGAATACCCTTGACCTTGTTCTGGCAAATGGGGAGTTTGTGAGAGAACTTACAGTGGAAGAACTGCTGTCAGGGAGTGACCACCACTCAGTATGGCTCACATTGGATATGGGCAAGGAAGGAGTGGAATCTGGCACAAGAGTGCCGGACTTCAGGATGGCCAACTTTGGGAGGATGGTGGATGTGGTAAAAGGGTACCTGGCCAGAATTCAACCTAGTATTGGCACTAACCAGAGGTGGGAGCTCATAAAGCTGGGGATAGTGGAGGCAACCAAAACCTGCTGCAAGGCCCAGAGCAAGCAGGCTAGGGCTACGAAACCGAGCTGGTTGAGCAAAGAGGTCGTGGAAAAGGTAAGGAGGAAAACAGCTACCTTCAGGAGGTACAAGAAAACGGGGAGTGGGGAGGACAAGGAGGAGTACCTGATGGAATCGAAGGAAGTGACATGAGCAGAAAGGGGAGCCAAGGCATCTATGGAGCTCAGGCTGGCACAAGGCATTAAGAAGGGGAGAAGGACTTCTTTAGGTATATCAGGGAGAAAAGGAGCTGTAAGGACCACATAGTAAAGATTAGGAAGGAGGGGGTTGGGTGGAAGCAGGGTGTGATGAGGCAGAAGTGCTAAATGATTACTTCTGCTTGGTATTTACTAAGGAGAAGAGGGGGGTGATACCCAAGGGGAGAGGAATGGCAAAACCGGGGAGGGAGACAGATGGAGAAATCATGGAGGGCAGAGTTTGGGAGGGTTTGAAGGCACTGAGGGTGGACAAGGCACCAGACCCAGATGGCATCCACCCCAGGGTACTGAAGGAGCTGGCAGAGGTCCTTGCAGGATCTTTGGCAGACCTGTTTAATGCCTCACTACACTCAGAGTGTGTACCTCAGGATTGGAGGATGGCTCATGTGGTGCCCCTCCACAAGAGTGGCCCCAAAGATGAGCTGGGGAACGACAGACCGGTGAGCCTCACATCCATCGTGGGTAAGCTGATGTAGACTATCCTGAAGGAGAAGCTGGTGGACCTCCTAGAGGCCAAAGGACTACAGGATAGCAGACAGCATGGCTTCATATGTGGCAAATCCTTCCAAACCAACCTGGTGGAGTTCTATGACTGGGTAACTAGGCAACTGGACAGGGGCCATGCAGTGGATGTCCTGTATCAGTAAGGCATTTGACTCGGTGCCACATTGGAGGCTGGGAAGTAAGTTAGAAGGCACAGGGGCAGGTGCAAAGCTGGTGAGATGGGTAGGGAACTGGCTTCAGGGAAGGCAACAGAGGGTGGTGGTGGGTGGGGAGCTCTTGCACCCAAGGGTAGTGACGAGCGGTGTTCCACAGGGCTCGGTGTTGGGACCAGTGTTGTTTGAGATATTCATTGCAGACATATCTTCGGACATCAAGAGCAAGATCAGTCTGTTTGCTGGTGATACCAAGATGGGAGCGGTGGTGGATGACCTAGGGGGATGGCAGGGGTTGCAGGATAATCTGGCAAAGCTTGAAACCTGGTTGGACTCCTAGCAAGTGGGGTTTAATGCCAAAAAGTGCAAGGTGCTGCATTTTGGGGTGAAGAACCCAAGGAGGAGTTACCAACTGGGGGGAGTGCAGCTAGCCCAGAGGAGGAGAACGATCTGGGGGTGCTCATTACAGGGTCAATGAAGAACTCGGCACATTGTAGGAAGGCAGCTGCAAAGATCAACAAAATACTAGGTTGCATTGCAAGGGGTATATCCTCGAGGAGGGAGGAGGTGACTCTGCCACTGTATAGGTCATTATTTAGACCACACCTGGAGTACTCAATGCAATACTGGCACCCATATCTGAAGAGGGACATTAAGTTACTGGAGGGGGTGCAGTGCAGTGCAACAAAGATGATCGGGGGCTGGAGAACTTATCATACGAAAGGAGGCTGAGGGAGTTGAACATGTACTTGCTGGAGGAGAGGAGGGACAGGAGGACATGATTGAAACCTTTAAGTACATGAAAGGAATAAAGAAGACAGGTACAGAGGGGCTGTTCAAAGTGAGGGAGGGGAGGGACACCAGGGACCATGATATGAGACTGGAGGGAGGAAGGAAGGTTCAGGAGGGAGATGAGGAGACACTTTTTTACAGAGGGTGGTAGCTGGGTGGAATGCATTACCTGCAGAAGTGGTATCCAGTAGAACAGTGGACTGCTTCAAAAGGGGATGGACAGGACAAGGGGGAGGATTAATGAAGAGGAAGGATGGAAGGGAGGGGCAGCTGCAGAGTAAGGGGTGCTAGCTGCACATTCAAGCAGACTTGATATGCCTCTAGGCCTTTATCTGCTGGCAAATTTCATATGTTCATAAGTGTACAGCATGGAGAACTGGTGTGATATCCTCGAACTGAGAGGTCCCAGCAACCAGCTGGGCTGCTGCATTCTGGACTAGCTACAAATGGTGCAACAGCCTCCCAGATAACCCAAGGTAAAGAGCATTACAGCAGTCCAGCCTTGATGTGACTATGGTGTCCACCAGTGTTGCCAGATCAGTCGATTCAAGATAGGACTTGATCCAGGCGATGTGTTACAGATGATAGTCACCATGAACAACAGCTGACATGTGATATTCCAAGGTCAGCTTGAAGTCCACAGTAACCCCCCCCCCCAGATTGCTCACCCTAACTGCAGCTCAAAGTGTCACACTGTCCAACAAAGGTAGGACATCACTACTAATTGCCACTGAACCCAGCTGACCCAGCTCCACCAGTAACACCTCCATCTCCAAAGGATTTAGTCTAAGCCATCCACTCCTGGATTTCCCTAAGACACTCAGTTCTGAAACCACTGTAGCATCATCAGGGGCACAGGACACATACAGCTAGGTATCATCGGCATAACAATGAAAACCCAAGCCCTAGCATCTATTGATCTCCGTCAATGGCAGCATGTGCATGACAAACAACATGGGGGCTAAAATTAACCCCATGAGGCACACCACAACAGAGAGTAGCACTGCTAAATGTAAAACAGTCAAGTGTCACCTGGTGCACCCTGTCGGACATGTAGGACTTAGTACTTATGTTCTGTGAGATTTTGTGTGGGGGTGGGTAGTTCTTTTCATCTTGGCATTAATCCCAAATCACTATTCTGCTGAAATCAGAAAGGATCCCACAGAATGTGAATCTTATCACCTGATTGCATTACTGTGTGTTGCTATGAAGATTTTCATTCGGATTCTGGCAGATAGGCTGCAGGGGCACATTCACATGCTGATTTACCCAGACCAGACAGGATTTATTAAGGGAAGACTTCTATGAGACATTTATAGGGTGCTTAATATTTTTTTCTGCTCACACTTCTACCAAGCATGTATAGTTGGTAATTGCCTTGAACACAGAGACAGCATTTGATAGGGTCAATTGGCGATTTCTACATCATGCCCTGTGATCCTTTGAATTCAGCCCCAAATGTTTACATAGTATTGGAGCATTATATTCAGCACTGGAAGCCTTGTTGGAGGCAAATGGGTTTCTGTGGGATAGAGTCCCACTGGCCCAAGGACTCTGCAAGTCTGCTCCCCCCCGCTTTTATTTTCCTCAGCCTTGAACCACTAGTAGCTATAATCCGACTAACCCTTGAATAAGTGCCTCCTCCACCAGAAGCCTTGTCTCCTGTTGAATCCCCCTGCTGATGTGAATGTCAGATGTGTTAACCCATTGCAAAAATCTCCTGTAATATGTTCATGCTCATTATTACCTGTTGTTTATTGTACTGGTCTGACATTGTATGTAACTTGCTTGATTTGGGCACCTTTGAAAAATGGCCCCTGAGCTCAGAGGTCTTCTGAACACAATAAAATAAATAACATGGAGTGAGGATAAGGGTGGGGAACACAAAGGATCATTTTATGTGGATGATGTCTTAGTTTATTTTTAAACCAGAACAATCAGTACCATATCTGGTGAAGCCCTAGAGGCATACAGCTCAGAGACCCTAGTGATCAGTGGTACCCCTACCCCTCAGCATAGGAGGACTTTTCCTTTCACCTGGGCCACTAATAATCAAATGATGTACCTAATGGTACTAATTACTCCAACAGTTCTGAAGCTCTTCCATGTGAATTACAAAATCCTTTTCGACAATGTAAAAGCAGATTTAACCAGGTGGTCAGTATTGCCCCCTCATGCTGTCTGGTAGGAAGAGGACTATCAAGATGACTATTTTACCACAGTTTTTATTTTGATTACAGTCTCTCCTGATTAAGATTCTAAAGTAGTTTTGGGGAAGGAGCTCAATAGGTATGTGGAAAGAATCCTTCATAGATATGGAACATCATTTATTCATTACGGCAGGACCAAGGAGGCCCAGTTCTTCCTGGTTATACAAGATACTACCTAGCTGTTCAGACTGCCCAGATAACTATTGTTGAAGGAATGTAGTGACAACATCCCTCCATATCCCACTTTCTGCCATCCATATTCAGCCCTGCCTTACAGAAATCAGTATCCAACCTGTGGATTAAACATTTATTTAGCTTTATTTATTTATTTAGCTTTTGTTGACCGGGTAGGTACACTAGACAAGTATTATGCCTATTTTCAAGAACGACCCGGGAGAACTTGATGAGAATAAGTTCTTAACAAAGGAGACTCAAAACATCCAGTGCATTGGGTTCCCTAATTCTGATTTGATACAGTGCGGCTTTCTCCCCCCTTTAACAGATAACATTAAGACTTTATGGGAGTCCTGGGGGACTGACCAGCTTTTCACAATGCCTAGTAGATGGAAGAATCATAAACTGTGCTGAAGTGCAACAAAAATTTCAGGAGAATCCTTCCATTTTATGTAGGTGTAGCACTTTCCAGGTGAGGGGGATCATAGGGCACAGGCTTCTCACCCCTAATTAGTCCTAGAAGTTTTGTTACTGAACAGCGGCTTTGCATGATAAAGGTAAGTACCTCTCTAAAATGTACTCAGTTTTGAGTAGAGGGGAAAAACTACACCATTGGAAGAACTAATCAAATGGAGTGAAGAAGGGGGCATACCCATAGCAGATAGGACCTGGGCAACGTGGCTGGAGGATGACAGCTGCACCTGGGTGGAGACCTTTGTGGTGGAAAGTGCTGGTGTGCTTTTTCTGGACACATTCCATCATAAAACACTATCAGGTCTCATTCACAGATGAATGCTGGTGCCTAAATGGGGAGGTTGTGATGCATGCATATATTTGGCGTTGCCTTAGTATCATCTTATTCTTTTTTTTTTTTTTTTACTCCCCTCCTCCTCGCAGCCCCCATTTCTTTGGGAGTCACCTATGGCCTTTTCAGCCCTCGCTCACCTACCTGGTGACCAGTGCAGTCCATCCCCCATGGAGCCATGGTTATACCTCCCAGGTGGGGTATGGGGTGGGGGCCCATGCACCCTGAGACATCTATATTTCGTCAGGATGCTGTCTCTGGGCAGGTAGGGGCATTGAGGGTCGGGGCCTGGTGCTCCATCTACCAGAAGGCCACGAGGTGTTTTTCCAGTGTTCTCGCGTGATGTGCCATGTCCCCTGACGTCAAGGCGCTTGAGCGCCGACGTCTAGCACATTGCCCCCCTGTTAGGCATCGGTCTTGTTACACCTCGGGTCTCCACCCGGGGTCAGACAACAGCCGAGCTCTGGTTCCCCCCTCCACCCGGAGAGGATGAGCAGTCCCTGGGACACTCAAGCCCTCTCCCCCCGGCCGGCCCTCCACCTTCCCGAGCTTGTTCCCGAACCCGGGTCGCTGGTGTCGCAAGCGGAAATCCAACCGCTGCACCGGCGGGCCAGCCCATCTTATTCTTTTATTATTTAGTGAACTTTATGCTCTCACTGCCTTTGACCTGCCCTTTCAGCTTGTCTTCTCCTCTAGCCCCATCAACCACTGTCTCTGAGACTTACCATCTGACCTCTCAGTGCCCCCAGTCCCCCCCCCCCCCAGTGGATCCTCACTAGTTCCCCAAGCCTAGGAGAAGTTTAGCTCAGATAAGGGGTCGACTGCCCACTAACTGGTGGGGAGAAGCAACTTCATTCTGCTAGGCTGTGAGTGTTTTCCAGGTTTTTCTGGTCTTCTTCCCCTTTCGGCTCCTTCTGGGCAAGGACTGCCTGGACATCAGCAAGCAAACTTTCAGATGTCTGGGTCAGGAAGAGCCCACCCCCCAGTCATGGCTCTGTTTGCACCACCACCTGTGGTCACCCAGGTGATAGTAGTGTAGCAGAGCTCACAGCCCTCCCTTCATGGAGGAGGAGGAGGAGGAGAGCATCCTTTGGCTTGCTTGACACCCCCCCCGGCGACCCTGGCCCAATTCCAAACACAGGTCACCAGTGTCGTGAGCAGTAGCACTGCTGCTGTGCCAATGGGCTGGCCTTAGGATCCCCCTCACTCTGAGAGAAGGTACACACTGAAATACAAAAGGTCCTGGGGAAAGATTACCTATATATCTGTCAGATATGATTTTGGGTTTCCCCTATGCTACTTCACTATCTAAAAAAGAAAGGGGCCTAATGTATATCCTGTTGATGGCAGCTCATAAATGTTTAACCTAACGGTCGGCTAACGGTGCCTCTAGCTCCCTACTGGACTGGATCCTGTCAAATTGCCCCGAGTGGATCTCCTCAGCAGGTACCTTATCTGACTCCATCTCAGACCACTCTCCGATCTTCTGCGTATGGAAAAATCAGTCCCCAAAGATTCCTTACAAAATCATCCACATCAGAAACTTCTCCAGCTTTGATCCGGATGCATTTATGGAGGATCTGAGGCTCACATACTGGTCAGGGGTGTATGGTGCCACCGACCCCTCTACAGCCGCAACCCAGTTTCTCAACACCTTTGAGGCCCTGCAAGACAGGCATGCCCCAACTATTAGATGGAGGGTCAGGGGGGCATCCACAAAATGGCTGCACGGGAGCCTCCTTGCCCTCATGCGGGCAAGAGACAAGTGCTGGGCACACTTCAAATACTCCCTCGACCAGACCCTGCTGCAACAATATAGAACACTCAGAAATGAGTGTAAAAAAGCCATCAGGGCCGCTAAAAGTGACTACTGCAAGGCTGCCCTTCTTAGCTCTGCAAATGACCCGAGAAGGTTCTGGAGAAACATAAAGGCCGTGGTCAGTGGGTCCTCCAACTCAGGAGTTACTGACATGATCATTCAAGGAGCCTCCTGCAACAACCCACATATGATTGCTAATGCTCTCAACTCCCACTTCACTGACCTATCTACACTCTCCCCACATGTCTCAACTGACAGGAGTGCAAACTGCCCCTCATCCCCGGACTGGCAGGTGTCCGACCCCCACAGACCTCCTTTCCATCTAAGGGCGGTGTCAGACAAGGAGGTGCTGTCTCTTCTCTTCAGCCTCTCCCAGTACTCAAGTCCTGGCCTAGACAATCTGGAGCCTAAGTTTCTGAAACTTGGAGCCCCTCACATCGCCTCCCCGGTGGCCCACATTGTTAACCTGTCCCTTGCCTTGAGGGTGATCCCAGAAATCTGGAAGGTAGCCAGGGTTGTCCCCGTGCTAAAGCAGGGCAACCCTAAAGTCCCTGACAACTATCGGCCGATCACCATTCTTTCGGCCATCAGCAAGTTACTTGAAAAGGTAGTAGCTGAACAACTCTCCGAGTACATCCAGGCCCATGAATTGCTGTCCCCTGCCCAGCATGGTTTTCGAAAAGGACACAGCACAACCACGGCCCTGATCGCTGTCTCCTCCAGTATCAGAACAGCTATGGACCAGGGGAAACTCTCTGGAGCCGTGTTTACTGACTTGTCCAAGGCCTTCGACCTTGTTGACCACGACCTGCTCTGTACTCAGATGAGGTCCCTTGGCTTGTCTCCTTCAGCTCTGAACTGGTTAATTGATTACCTGCATGGCAGAGTACAGCTAACCAAATTCAATAAAGTCCTCTCAGATCCCCTACCCGTGACCTCTGGCATTCCTCAGGACTCGGTCTTGGGACCCCTTCTCTTCTCTCTCTTTGTCAACCATCTCCCTGCTGTGGTTACCAATTGTGGGGTCATCCTGTATGCAGATGACCTGGTCCTCCTGGCCCACCCAGGACACAGCCACCTCAATCTCCACCTGTCTGAGGACTTTAAGAACATTCAGGCTTGGCTAATCCAACAGAGTTGGTCCTCAACCTGAAAAAACATGAGCCATGCTATTTGGCTCATCAAGCCAAGATCCATGCCTCTCCTGTCCCTCTCCGAATCGATTCGCTGATGGTGCTCCCTTCACGCTGTGACCCTCTCAAATATCTAGGGGTGGCGCTTGACCCTCAACTGGACCTAGGGACTCATATCCTCAGTGTCTGCAGATCTGTGAACTGTAAGTTGGGTCTGGTCTACAGGGTCAAACACAACCTAACCCCTGCTGCTCGTCTAGCCCTTGCTAGTTCCTTGCTACTCCCTTCCCTCAACTATGGTCTCCACCTATTTGCACGTACCTCGAAAGCCCTTCTTACTCGGTGGCACACGACATACAATAACATCTGTCTTTTTGCTCTGGCTGCCCCCCGCCTCACCCATCACTGTGAACTCTATGACAAGCTAGGTTGGCTTTCCCTGGCCAATCACCTAAATTTTGGACTAGGGTGCCTTGTGAGCAAAGTGATCAGCACTGGTTCCCCCCCGGGACTGGCTCAGCTTCTCTCTCCAGCTGTCCGCTCCTCCTACTCTCTCAGGTCCCAGGGTCCTGGGATACTAAATGTACCTCCAACCTGCACCCTTATGGGGGACAGGGACTTCACTGCATGTGCTCCTAAGCTCTGGAACACCTTTCCTGAGCAGGTTCGCACTGCCCTCTCCTGTCAACGTCTTCGGGCATCCCTGTGGGAGCATCCTGAAGCTGGCCTCATGCTGCAAGTGTCATAAGCCTCCCTAAGCGCATCGTCCTAAGTACTAATGCGCCGATCTCCTGTTACTGGAACACCAACTGAATCAATATCGGTTTGCTGATTTTGCTCCAGCTCTTCCTTATGCACTTACCAATGCTACAGATGTTCAATGTTGCTTAATGCTTGCTCACTATGTTTTCTGCCACTTCCTGTCTTACATATGATTCCTATCCTGCCTGTTTAATTTTTGTACTATGTTACAATATGTTCTGTTTACCTGCTACGCTGTATTGATGTATCTGTAATACCTGTTGTACTCTCCCGGGTCGTTCCTGAAAATAGGCATGTAACTTGCCTAGTGTACCTACCCGGTTAACAAAAGCTAAATAAATAAATAAATAAATAAACCTTGCTTTGGTTAACAGATGTCACTCTCAGCTAAAGACTTGGAGAGACAAAGTGAACCAAATCATGGACATGGAACAACTTACAGCAGACCTTAACCTGAGAACCACTCACTTTTTTTTGGCATTTGGAGACCACCGGACACGTATTCCTCTTATGATTTATGACTTACCATAGTCTTAGGCTCAAGCTCAGGACTTTTTCAGAACCTCAAGAACAGTGAACTGCAACTCAGTATTAATTTTTTGTTAGCTGTTGTTACTGTTGATTAATGGGCACTTTTAGCCTGATTATGTATTATTGATAGTGCTTTGATGCATTGTGTGTGTAACTACTGTAAGATGCATTTGTTTTTTCAATAAAGATCAAATAAAAAAAGAGGTGGTTGCCCCAGGGTGCCAGAAGAATATAGTGGTTCATAAACTCCTGAGTCCGCTCTACTGATCCTGAGCCATAGAAACACAGAATGTATCAGCAGATAAGGACTGCCCCCCTCCCCACTTTTCCCTGCCTGTTCTGTCTCTGCAGACCCTGCCTGACCTCCAGCTACCTCCCCCTTCCCGCTTTCCTACCAAGATTCCTTTGTGCCAGTCTCTTGCATGCTTGAATCCCACCACTGTTTTTGCCACCACCACCTGTACTGGAAGGCTATGCCAGACATCCACCTTTCTTTCAGTGAATAAGTATTTCCTCACATCCCTCCTGCATTTTCCAGCTTCATTGCATGCCCCCTTGTTCTCATGTACCTTCTCCTCTGAAAAATACTTCCCTCCTGCACATTAGTCACCCTGTGAAGTATTTATATGTCTGCATCGTGCCCCCCTCCCTCCTCTCATCCAGTGTGTAGATATAGTGTATTTTTGTCATATGACTTTTGATGCAGCCTCTGCACCATTTTAGTTGCCCTCCTCTGAACAACTTCTACTCTATGTCCTTCCTGAGATGTGGTCTTCAGAACTAGAAACAGTACACCAGGTGGGGTCTCACCAATGATCTATACAGTGGTAGCACCACCTCTCTCCTTTTGTTGGTGATACCCCAGCATCCAATTAGCCCAACTTACTGCCTTGTTACATTGCTTCACCACCTTGAGGTCATCCAATATGATTACCCCAAGGTCCCTTTCCTGTTTAATGACTGTCAATACTTCTTCCCCCATTTGTATGTTGGGTGTACAGTTAGGCCCTTAAAGCAATGAACTCAAGAACTTATTCGCAACATATGTTCTGGATAGATGGATACACCTCTTGGCAGACACTACATGGAGAAGCAGGTACTAATTTTATGGCATTTGAATATGCTGCAAGAACCCCGAGGTGGGGGTGGGGGGGACAAAGTCATAGAACTATTACGAAAAGAAAGTTTTTGGATTTTTACTTTGGGCTTACTTTACCCTAAGGGACTTTACAAGGAATGGGATTTAAAACCCTTTTTAAGGTTTTTCCATATCTGTTTTACTATAGCTGTGCTATATCTGTTTGCTGTACTCTAATTACTCATTTTTCTCATTCTCCTTTTTTGCAGAATACTTTGGCATGTAGCAGGACCAGCGGATCACCCAGGACAATAAAGCATGGAATACCCAAGAAAATCATTATGGAGATGGCAGAGCCGTAGTGATGCCACTTCCATTTTCACTCGTTCTCTTTCTTAGGTTTTCACAATAATTGGAAAACATTAAAGTTTGCCTGATTTGCATACATGTGTTTAAAATCACCAAGCAGCTTTAGTCTGTTATAAGACTAGAAAATGAAATAATTTGTACTAATGCTATGGGTTTAACCCCTGATTAAAAGCCCCCCCCATCTATTGTTAATATGTGTATTTGTAGTATGATTGTTTTGTGAATTGTTAATGCTTGTTCTGTTTTGAGGGTTTAATTATTGATGTTTCACTGCTATCAATTTGGATGTGCTGCTTTCCTTTTAATTAGCTAGTTCAAGCTATGTACAAATAGTAAGGTCACCCAGCTGGAGGCAATTAATTTTTAAGGTTGTCACTGTAACTCCACCCCTTGATGAAAACTCCAGTCAAAGTGCTGGGGTGTTCAGAGACTAGTACACTGGCCCACCACTCTGTATTTGTTATAAATTTGTAAAGATTTGCACTGAATAAAGCATAAGAATATTGATTTAGATGTACGCATCAGTGTGGTAATTGAAAGAAAACACAATTGCACACACCCCAATAATGTAAGTCATCATGGGAAACATATGCAAATCCCCATGAGAGAATTTGGACTGGCTCAACTTCAAGAAGAATTACATGGCGCCAGAAGGCCTCACAGTGCAGTCAGCAAAGGCTAAGAACAGCAGACACATACATGTGTTTCGTCCTCATTTGGACTTATCAGTGTGCCATATCTGTGTCTTAGCCCAGGGAGCGGGAGCCAGCCACCCCTTAAGGGGGGTGTTATTTGATTGGGTCATGGAGAGCCCAAAATAGAGAAGGAAGAGAACTACAAAATAACCCCAGAGCAAATGCCTTGAAGCATGGGTTATCCCAGAGGCTATTGGCCAGTGTGGTAATTGATTTAGTGCTCTCACCTGAGTGCCTGGCTTTTTGGTTCTTGTGCCTTTCAAAAGCCAATGCTGAGAAGGATGACGTTGACACTGTTTTTAGCTGGCTGTTGGGAGTAAACTTATTGTAGTTCAGAAGAGACAGACCCATCAATCACATTGGTTTTCTGCCCATTAGCCAGCTAGAAAACATCATCGGGCTTTGAAGATAGACATCAAGCCTCACACTGTGTGTGTGTGTGTGAGAGCACTAAACAGAGTTGGGGGGGGAACAGCATGCAGAAAGCAAATATAATAGCTTCCGACATGTTAACAGCATGTCAATACTGAACAGAAAATACCAGCAGTAGTTGATTTAAATTACATATTTTTTATGTTCCCTTCAAAGAGCCCCTGATACCAGTTAGATAACTTTGAAAAAAGTAAGAGTTAGACACAATTCAATTTATCATTCAGTTATTGTTGCAATTTTTTTTTATATGGACTTTATCTTCCTGCCCTTCCCCATCCAGCCCCCTTCTGCTGTCGAACTCCAACCCCTTCACTCCTCCCCCATGACATATGCCATCTACTTCTCCCCCAACCCACCGCATCAGCTCACTTTGCCTATCGACCTCCCTAATCTACCCTTCCATCCACCTTCCTTCTGACCTTCTGTCCCACCCCTGCTACCTCTACCCCTCAATTTTCCTCACTCCACTACTACCTCTACCCTTCTATTTCCCTCTCTTCATCATCTTGCCAGTTCCCCATCCCCTTTCAGAGTTCTCAGCATCCTGAAGTGGAGTAGGTTTTTGGCTGCCTTTCTTCTCCTCTCGCCAACATCTTGCCAGTTCCCCGTCCCCTTGCAGGGTTCTCAGCATCCTGAAGGAGAGTAGGTTTTGGCTACCTTTCCTCTTCTCCTCCTCCCCTACTTTCCACCCTGCTTGTTACTTCCCTCACATTTCAATATAGCACTTAGTATCCTTTTCCCCTGTACTCTAAGCACTTGGTATACACATGCAATTTCTTTCTGTCTACTTGTTTGCATCCTCATGTACTTAGCATTGTACACTCCACAAAGTACTTCACTTATGTACTTATGCTTGTATTTAAGCTGGTATTTTCATAAGTATGATGAATTCATAAGTTGTGTCCTAAATGTATTGTTCTTACATTAAGTGTACCCACTCACTGTCGTGCTTATCTCATAGTGTCTATGTTTTATTGATTTAGCTTGTAATGGATGTATTTGTTTTGTACACTGTTCTTTACTGGTTGGTTTTTGCTCTTCCCCCCATGTAGCCCCCTCCCCCCATCGACGCTTCTGGAAACTTGCTGTTCACAGCTCATTTTGCCTTTCCTGGTGAAACTTTTCTAAATAAATAAAAATAAAAATTGTTGAGCAAGTAG
The DNA here is from genome assembly GCA_016271365.2 of Neoceratodus forsteri. NCBI lineage: Eukaryota > Metazoa > Chordata > Ceratodontiformes > Ceratodontidae > Neoceratodus > Neoceratodus forsteri. The sequence goes on along the minus strand of CM028129.1, from coordinate 1,391,998,786 downwards.
GTACCATAGATGGTGGTGGCACACTGCCTTTAGGGTCGCAGCATCATCCTGCAGATGGGTTCTTTTCTGCCCATTACTCCTCTTGAGTCAGAGCCAGTGGCATGCAATGGCACACATGTAGACTGTGGAAATGGTACATGCTTTCAACACCCACCTTTGACTTCCAATTCTGTTGACTGCTGCAGTGCCACCTACCCTCCATGAGGTGGCACCCAAGCAGCAGTACACACCTACTACTCCTCCCCGAGGGAGGAGATCTGTTGATGGACTCTAAATCATCCTTCCCCATCAGCCCCCCCCCCCCATAACCTTGGTCCATTCCTGAACCCAGGTTACCAGTGTGGCATCCAGTGCCTCAGCACTCCATGTTACTGGCCTGGCTGCAAATCTACTGTAGCACAGATTTCCTTAAACAATATTGTTTGTAGCCCTGAAAGGGGCTGAACCTGCAACCCACTGTTTTACAGTTCTGTGCTTTTAACCTCTGTGTCATTCAGTCAGAACTACCTTTTTGCAGTTCTTTCCCTATTTTCTTTATTACTGAGGGAACTGACATAAAAATAAGATTACTGTCCCTTGGACTTTATTAGCTTTGGCTGCTTGTCTACACAGGACATCATAATGCCTTGTTTATGACATCACAATTATCTCTACAGCAACAGACTGGGATGTCATAAACAGAATTGTGACTGTGGAAGTAGACCAGCAGACAGATCAAATAGGGTAGAGATATTGTTTCCACACAAATGTCCTTAGTAATAAACAAATAAAGGTGACAATTACAAAAAAGAGTGCAATATAAGCTAAATTGTCAAGGTATTATGTTTTTCAGAGTTGTCCCAACAACATCAGGGGTGTTACACTGCAAGCAAACATTTGGCATTAACAAATGCTTATTCCATTCATTCTTGCATATCTCTTTTTATGCAGAGGTTTGTTTCCTGTACTGTGCCATCCCTTAATTTGGCCCACTGTTTCTCCACCCCACCCAGGCCATCTGCCCTGCTAGGTCATTTGTGAGGCATTCACCCTTTTTCTTTTTAAATCTGCCCTTCTGTTGCTGAACAACTGGGCATCACTCTTACATGCTGCTGACTCAGGTTTGAGCCCTGAGCCTGGGATGTCGGGAGCATAGGCTGGCAGGGAGGGATCCAGAGTGTCCATTGGATGCATTCCTCCCAGGGATGGGTGGCTGCAGTCCACTTCAGTAACAGCTCCTGGTGATGGCACTACAGCGCCACTCTAGGCGGCATGGGTGACACACTGCTGATTGTCCCTGCCCACAGAATGCTGCTGAAGTAAGTGCAGGTACATGCTCTGTATTTGACCCAGACAGTGCCCTAGGGGGTGGAAACTGTTTTTTTGTGTTTATCTGTGTGTGCCTTAAAAGGCCAGACCAGACTGTGTCAGGAAGTGCTTACATCATAGCTACTTATCAGCCAATAGCTTTGGAAGAGTCTTACAGACCTGAGAACAATAGTACTATAAGCAAGTGTTTTATAGCAAATTCATCAGAACAGCTAATATTCTTCAGGTGAAGCTACCTCTGGCTGGAAGCTGCAATACTGAACATAGGATTTGCAAGAAAGCGAGTTGTGCTCACAACAGAGGGAGGTGAACCTTACAATTGTCTTTGGTTTGTAGCAGATATTCTGCAGGTGGAGGCTACTTCTAACTGAAAGGTGAAATAAGGAACTTAGAATTATCAGGAAAAGACGGTCTTTCAAGCAACAGAGAGAGGTGGATCTAGCTTTACTTTTGTTACAATTCTTAAGATTTTCAGTGCAGGAAGAGTTTAAACCCTGGGCTAAGAATTTATCATAAGTCCTGAAGTAAGTGCAGGTACAGGCTGTGTATTTGACCCAGACAGTGCCCTAGGGGTTGGAAACTGTTTTTTGTGTTTATCTGTGTGTGCCTTAAAAGGCCAGACCAGACTGTGTCAGGAAGTGCTTACATCATAGCTACTTATCAGCCAATAGCTTTGGAAGAGTCTTACAGACCTGAGAACAATAGTATTATAAGCAAGTGTTTTATAGCAAACTCATCAGAACAGCTAATATTCTTCAGGTGAAGCTACCTCTGGCTGGAAGCTGCAATACTGAACATAGGATTTGCAAGAAAGTGAGTTGTGCTCACAACAGAGGGAGGTGAACCTTACAATTGTCTTTGGTTTGTAGCAGATATTCTGCAGTGAGGCTACTTCTAACTGAAAGGTGAAATAAGGAACTTAGAATTATCAGGAAAGACAGTCTTTCAAGCAACAGAGGAGGTGGATCTAGCTTTACTTTTGTTCCAATTCTTAAGATTTTCGGTGCAGGAAGAGTTTAAAGCACAGCTGACTTATTTTGGGGCTGACTGCTTTCAGAGCACAAACCACCAGGCTGTTTTGGGGCTGGGGAGGTTTACCTGTGTCTGACTTGGATGTCTAGATTTTTCTCTGTTTAATTAGCAGGGTATTTTCTCTGTCAAATTGTTGTGTAGGGCATCTTGCTGACAGGAAGGCACTCATCGCAGCAGTGGGTCAGAGCTTTTAGCTGATTGTTTCGTGAGGCACAGTTTAGGCCCAACCCTTCTCACCCTCACCCCACCCACCCCTGGAAATAGTTCCTTTATACCCGGGGTTCCGACATCATTCCTCAAGAGTGCAAGGTGCATATCATTGTCATTATCCTCTCTAGCACACTGCACTGACAATATAAGCATACACATTGTATAATATATATATTTCTATATAACAAACCAATCACACACACACAAAAAAGTAGATAAACATGTGGGGAGTAATGCAATGTAATGGCTGTGGGGCAGCAGTCTTCTGGGAGTCTTTCTGGAGGCTGAGATGCTGCCCTATTTGCAGACAACTCTCTGCCCTGAGGGAGTAAGTTGCCCATCTTCAGGCCACACTGGACAGTAGTAAGGGAACCTTCCCCCAGGCCACACTGGACAGTAGGAAGGGAACCTCCCCCAACCAGGGAGCACCAGATCCACCACCACTACCTCAGAGGTTGTGAAGAAAGCACAGCAGTTGGACCACAGTGGGCTCAGGGAGGGTGAGGATGGTGGAACAGAGGCACACCCAGTCAGTTGTTCCACTCCACAATCCATACACCATTCTGGGTAGCATAGCTCCCCTATGGATGCACCCACAGAGGAGACTAAGGAGGCTGAGGACAACTGTCACAAGGGAGGCCCACAGGAAGGAGGCAGAGGACACCACAGGAAAGGAAGCAGCTCCTGGTGGAGGACTCAATTATTGGAGGATAGAACTGGGGAGCAGGAAAACTGAAGTGAGCCTGCCTGGTGCCATGGCTTGGAGGGACAGGAAGCGCATCTTCAGGATCACGAGAACAGCTGCACGGGAGTCTGAGCTGGACGTTATTGTCCACCTAGGGACAAATGACTTGGCTCATCATGAGATTAGAGCAGTGCAGAAGGACTTTGTAGAGTTGGGGAGGGGCCTAAGACAAGTAGCACACACAGTATCCTTCTCAGAGGTGCTGCCTGTCAATGGCATGGGTGAGGCGAGGGTACTTTGCACCATGCAGTTTAATGAATGGCTGAAAAAATGGTGTGGAGCACAGGGGGTTTGGCTTCATTGGGGACTGAGATTCCACCTGGAGGGACACCAGCCTATACTGGCAGGATGGTCTGCATCTGTCCAGGAAGGGAACAAGTCTTTTGAGCAATCGGTTTAAATGTTTCATTGGCAAGCTTTTGAACTAGTCAAGGGGGGAGGCACTGATAAGCAGCAGGAAAATCCCAGCTTCTCCCTACAAAACATGGTACTAAATGAGAAAAAGACCGAGGTAGAAAGGTCAGTGGGGAATGCTGCAACAGAAAGTAAAACCATCAAAAAAATGGAGAGCAATGAGTATCAATGCCCGTAGTCTGAGTAACAAGCTTCCTGAATTAGTGGCCTTGATGGAGGAGGAACATCTGGATATTGTGGCAGTCACAGATACATGGTACACACAAAACCATGACTGGGGCGTAAACATACCAGGATACACTATCTACAGGAGGGACAGGGAGGGTAAAAGAGGAGGAGGAGTAGCTCTTTACATAAGGGAAGGAATCAAAGCAACAGAACAAAAGGGTAAACAGGGAGGAGAAGAAGCACTGTGGGTAAATTTGGAGACCGGCAATGGCACCACAATCCGCAGAGGGGTTGTATACAGACCCTCTTCTCAGGAGGAGGAAATGGACAGGGAAATGATAGAAAGTATACTTAGAATGGCAGAAAAAGGGGAGATATTGCTGATGGGTGATCTGAATATGCCAGATGTTAACTGGAGTGCAGTTGTAGCAGCCACTTCGAAGAGTGGGGTTATTCTAGATGCCCTACAGGGGGCATGCCTTAGACAACTAGTATTGGAGCCCACTCGAGAGGGAGCAATCTTAGACCTGGTTCTTTCAAATGGAGATGGAGAGAGGATCGCTGATGTAGAAGTGGGTAGCCATCTGGGAACTAGCGACCATCGAACAGTATGGTTCACAATAAACACAGCAATAGAGTCAAGCCATACAAAGGCAAAAGTACTGGACTTTAGGAGGGCTGACTTTGCCAAATGGGTGAGTGCTAAGGAATGCACTAGCAAATGGGCAGGAAGGAGGTGGAGGAACAATGAGGAATAATAAAACTGCCATCACAGAGGTAACAAGCCTTTGTGTGAAGCAAATAAAACAAACGATGTAAGAAACCACTATGGTTCTCAAAGGAAGTGGCAGAAGGTTCAAGAGAAAAGAAAGCATTCAGGAAGTACAAGGAATCACAGAAGGAGCAGGACAGATAACTGTATCAGTTAAAGCAAAAGGAAGCTGGGAAGGCAGTCAGAACAGCAAAGGCCCAAACCGAGGAAAAGATAGCCAACTCAGTTAAGAAGGGGGATAAAACCTTTTAAAGGTACATCAGAGAGCGAAGGAAGACCAAGGGAGGGATAGTGACGCTTAATAAAGGGAGGAGGGTGGGCAGAGGGTGACTGTGAAAAGGCAGAGATACTAAACAAATATTTTGCTCTAGTATTTACAAATGAAGAGGGGAGGAACCAAACAAACAATAGAAACACTCTGGATACAGAAGTTGATACCAGCCCATTTACAGAACAAAGGGTTCTGAAAGAACTCTTAAAACTGAAAGTGGACAAAGCAATGGGGCTTGATGGGATTCATCCCAGAATTCTAAAGAACTAAGGGTAGAACTAGTGACACCACTGACTACCCTCTTTAACAAATCATGGGAGGATGGGGTGGTACCCGAGGACTGGAGGAGGGCAGATGTGATTCCCCTTCACAAAAGTGGGAGCAAGGCAGAAGCAGGAAACTACAGACCTGTTAGTTTAACCTCAGTGATAGGGAAATGATAGAATCACTTCTGAAGGAAAGAATTGTCGAGTATCTAGAGGCCAGAGGGGCACAGGACCCAAGGCAGCATGGATTCACAGCGGGAAGGTCATGCCAGACGAATCTGATAGATTTCTTTGACTGGGTGACCAAAGTAGTAGATCAGGGAGGGGCTCTGGACATGGCCTACCTAGACTTTAGCAAGGCATTTGACACAGTCCCACACAAAAGATTAATATACAAGTTAGCCAGCCTAGGAGTGGGTCCCAAGATGACAGCCTGGGTAAAGAATTGGCTGGAGAATAGGACACGAGAGTAATAGTAAATGGAGTCCACTCTGAAGAAAGGGGGTTACTAGTGGGGCACCTGCAGGTTCAGTATTAGATCGGTCCTCTTCAATGTCTTTATGCTTACATTGCAGAGGGACTGAAGGAAAGTATGTCTCTTTGCAGATGACACAAAGATCTGCAACAGAGTTGATGCACAAGGTGGGGTGGAAAGGATGAGAAGGGACTTGGCAAGGTTAGAGGAATGGTCAAATGTATGGCAGCTTTAGATTCAGTGCTAAGAAGTGCAAGGTAATGCACCTGGGAAACAAAAACCCAGAGGAAGAGTACACAATGGGGGGTGAGATATTAACAACAACAAAAATGGAAAGGGACCTGGGGTTAGTCATATCAGATGACCTAAAGGTGGGCAAGCAATGTGAGAGGGCAGCAAGCAGGGCTGAGGGGATACTGGGATGCATAGGGAGAGGCATCACCAGTAGAAAACAGGAAGTTATTATCCCTTTGTACAGACAGCTGGTGAGACCCCATCTGGAGTACTGTGTGCAGTTCTGGAGACCCAATCTCTGCAAAGACGTAGACAGGATGGAAGCTGTCCAGAGGAGGGCAACTAAATGGTGCAGGGTCTGCACTGGAAATATTATATGAAGAGACTTAAGGAGCTTAATGTATAGCCTCGAGGAAAGGAGGGAGAGGGGGACATGATAGAAACTTTCAGTACCTCAAGGGAATCAACAAAGTCCAAGAGGGTAGCATCTTTCAAAAAAAGAGGTGTGCAAGAACAAGGAGCACAATTTGAAGATGGGGGCAGCTCAGAGGTAATCTAAGGAAGTATTTTTTCACAGAGAGGGTTGTGGATGAATGGAACAGCCTTCCAGAGGAGGTTGTGGAGTCAAAAACAGTGGTGGAATTCAAGCATGCATGGGACAGTCATAAGGCAATTCTAGGGGTTGGGGGTAGGAAGAAGTAGGCTGCTGGTTAACTAGGTTCTGCAGCTTATCCATTAGGTAGGGAAATGGGCCGACTGGGTGGGCCAAGCGGTCCTTATCTGCTGTCAAATTCTATGTTTCTATGTTAGACATACACATGTGGGTGGTGGGTGGGGCCCCATTAATGGAAAGGGTTGCTCTGAGCATCCTAGCTGATGGCCTCTCTGGTAGCCCGTCCCATGCTACCAGACCCACAGAGGAGGCTGGCCCTTCCATCTCTGGCTATCGCAGGCTGACTTAAGGTGCTTCCATCTGGTGGTAGCAAGAATGACTTACAACAGGGATATGTCAGATCCGCCAGACCACAGAGGTACTAGAGGCTTGAGGAAAGGGTCCTGCAGCTCAAGATGAGTTTGGTGGGTAGTATGGAGGTGCCCTCTGAAGAGCCTGAAAGAATGGGTGTCCAGGGCAGAGGAGCAAAAAAAAAGAAAACTGCCCTTCTGAAGTTCAGGACCCTCTTCCTTGGGTGGTTTTCCTCTGCTGCTGTCCTTATAGTAAACCACATTGTATGGGGATCACTGGTCCCCAGGTGGCATCCCACCTTGACATCTGCAACACTGTCCCTGTTTGTGAGCACCAGGTCCAGTACTGCCCCATCACAGGTGGGCTCCCTGACTAGTTGCCTGAGAAACATACCCTGCAGGGAGTCCAGGATGTTCCTACTTCTAGCTGAGGCCATGGCTGGAAGGCTCCTGTCTAGCTGCAGCAGGTCGAAGTCCCCCACCAGCAACACCTCCCCTTTTTCTGCAGTTGTGTTGATGGCATCCCCCACTGCCTTATCTACTTTGTCCTCGTGTGTTGGAGGTCTGCATATCACCCCAGTGCAAATAATGGCTCTGGCACCTGTCCCTAGGGTGACCCACAGTACCTACAACCCCTCCTTTCCCCCAGTTCCCTTGTGTATCTGTCCACTTGATACCCTTCCTTAAATACAGCATAACCCCCGCACCCTTCCTTGCTTCCCTATCCTTCCTGAAGTCTATATGGCCATGTCCCAGTTGTGGTTACCTGTGCACCATGGCTCAGTAATGACCACAATATCCAGGTCTGTATCTGGTATGATGGTTACCGGGTCTGACATTTTAATATGCAAGGCTACTTGCATTTGCACACATGACCCTCCACACGTTGCTCTCACTCTGGCTATAACTTGCTTTCTTCTCTTGTGCTCCTCCTTATTTTCCCTTCTCTTTTTGCAACTTTTGTTCCTGTACCCTTAGTCGCTCACTTCTCTGCTGTTCCCATTAACTTCTTCCTAGGGGGATTCTCCTCCCTTCTGGTACTTGCTTCCTACTGCTTCAGTCTGTGAGGGGCAGTTTACGTTTTCCTTTGTCTTTTTGCCACCCCCTCACCTAGTTTAAATGTTCATCAAAGTAACATTTAAACTGTCCACTGAGGACTTTGGTTCCCCTTCTAGACGGATGCAGGCCATCACCTCTGTATAGGCTCTCATCCCTCCAGGTTGGTCCCCACTCCCCAATGTAGCTAAACCCTTCTTCTCTTCACCATTCCTTCAACAATGAGTTGAATCTCTTGGTGCGGAATACCCTGTTCTTCCCTTGACCATAAACAGGCAGCACCTCGTCGAAAGCCACCATGTGTGCTACTTTTTTTATGCCCCTCCCCAGTTCCCTGAACTTCTCCTGCACAATCCCAGCCCTATCCCTTACTAGGTCATTAGTCCCCAGGTTGATGACAACATCTTGCCGCCCCCCCCGCCAGTCACCCTAGTGATCCTTAAGATCTGCTGCCCACCCTTCAAGCTGTGGTACCAGGTAGGTACCTTACCTCCCTCTCTTCCCACTTCCTGTTCCCAAATCTACCTCCTAACAATGGAGTCCCCTCTAGAAGTCACTTCTTCCTCTGCTGGGGTGTCCTCTACCTCCTACCATGGGGCCTTTCCTATGGAGGAACCCCATATCCTCTCTTGCCACTACTTTGGGTACCTCCTCCTGGCAGTCCTGTCCCTCCAGAATGGCAAAGCAGTTCTGTAGTGTCACAGTCTAAGGAATGTGTTCCTAACCTGCCACTCTCACCCTCCCAGAGCCCACCATGGTCCAGCTGGCCCTGCTTCTCCTAGGTAACATCTGAGACAATGAGGGTAGATTTGGTGGCCCCTGGGTGAGAGAAGAGGTCCCCTGGATTCTAGCCAGCTTGGCTCAGAGATCAGCAACCTCCTCCCTCAACGTAGAGAAGTGGCTGCTGATGGGGCAGCACCTCAGTCTCAAGATTGTCTCTGGGAAAACTGAAGCTCTGCATCTATTGCATTGCACCATTCCTGTAATTGACTTTACATATCGGTACCTATTGTATCTTGCCCCTGTTTCCCCCTTCCTATGTTTGGTCCTCTCCCACCTATACCTTCTATCGGTATTTACTTTATCACCCTACCCTAGACAGAGTCAGTGATTCTGTGGTCCCGGATTCTGATTTGTCAGTCCTATGCCACAGTCCTGGTTTGGCGATTCCTGCAACTCCTGATTCCCCTCACTGGAACATTGTTTACTGTGTTCTTTTCTTTTTACATACAGTAGTTATTTTTCTGGATTTTCTAGGACTCTGGACTTACTGTAACTTGCAGACATTTCAGTCCTTGTCTACTAAAAGGTGAAGACTAGCCAATACGTCTGGGCATCTAAACGGAATTCTATAGAGCAACTGAGAAGTTTACAGACATTTCAGTTACCCTACCAGGGTGGATCCTGGCCATAGTGACTAAGAAGCTGTGGGGAACTATACTGAACATTTGGATTAATGCAGTTTCTAGACATTGAGTCACACTGTGTAGACAGGGTTTGATCTAGCCAGGGACTGGGAAATTGTAGGCATTATTTAGAGTGCTAAGCCATTGTTTATATATAAAGGGCAGCATACTAGAACATTTTGCACAGTGAAAAGTGTGTTTATGCACTGTGACCAGCTTTGTGACCACAGGGCTATAATGAAAGGCACGTACAGGTAATTGTACAGCACAAACTGTTTGCACTTTTGTGCAAAGGCAATAGTTTGCACAGGCAGACAAGGTGTAGAGTCATGCATACTATGCACAAACACATAATGGAAACAGGTTTGGATGTGCAAAGGGGCTGTTAGCATTGGGCAGTATATGGAGTGCTTAAAGCACCTTTTAATAATCCACTAAATGCAGAGCAGCAGCAGGAAGGGAACCAGAAAAGCCAAAACAACCTAGTAATAACCTTCTGTGTAGCACTTCTGTGACAGAGTATACGTCGTACTCCCTACACTGGTACACTCAATATTCCCATCATAACCTCACAGCAGCACAGGTTGTGGCAAGGGCTGGGAGGGAATTTGAAGCAAAGCCATCTTCCTTTAGAGGTGGCCCCACTAAGACCTCGGTGTTCTGCATGCTGTAAATCCTGGCTGTCCCTCAGGGGATGTGGAGTGCTGGAGGGAGAGTTTTAACAAGCATCACCTGAGCCCAATAAAGGGGGAGGGTGACTAAGAAAAAAACAGGTTTCTTTTTGGTTTTGAAGAAGCCAGAGACTTAACTGCAAGGATCTTTTTGTGAAGCTGAATACAAGTGTAAACCCTTGTTGGCGCTATTCTAAGGGCTACTACCCTTGCCTGTGTGGCTATACACAAATTGAGGGGTCTGAGTTCTCTAATAAGGTGCCTCTACCCAGAGAAATGGTATTGGGTTGCTGATCTGCTCTAGTATGGCCTTCTGGGAAGCCATAACAACCTGTCAACCCTTCTCGTGGCCTAAGATATAACACTGTGCTAAATTCACAATCAATAGGCAGCAGTAATAACATGCTCACACCCTTCTCACCACCAGGTCTGGACCTGCAGCAACTGCCCTGGAGACCCCCCAGAAAATAAGGTTTGCAATGCAGCAGTACAATCTTAATACTATAACCCAACTAATAATATGCACACTACCCAGGTTAAACATGGAAAATACAATCAGATTTATTAAGGGGGCATGAACAAGGAAGGGATATGAATCTAATCGAATGATTTGCATTCTGATTTAAATCAGGTTTTTCTGGCATGCACTTTAAGTCCCAATTATACACAGTCCAACAACCCTGGGTACCTGGAATGTTATGCAGGCTAGCCTAAAGCGTTGCCTGGAGTGGCCGGCGTTGCATGGGGCCCTTGGTGGAAGAAAAGGCAGTTAATCATGCACACAACCCAATTATTTGTAATCAAAGCCAGTTGGCTCAGTCTGTTACAAAAACCCAACAAATGAAGACAATTAGATGGTACCACAATGATTTTAGCTTTCGTTGCAGTGAGCTACCCTGATTTGTACTCGCACTACCAGGAAATCGCTGCACTATAGGTGCTATGTAGACCTCATGGTGATGATCAGGGGGGCAGGAGGAAGCTGGGCCGACTCGACACACCTCCAGATGGTCACAACCTGCTCAATGGTAGTGTGCAGCGGGCCGAATCCCCAAGCCGGTTTCTTGCCGAAATGGTCTCTGGTGCAGGAGTAGCGGCCTAGGCCAAGATGGCAGGGCCCAGGTAGGGTGAACAGTTCTGGCTAAGTTTGTGATCTTCTGCTGGTGAAGCCTCCAGCTGGCATAACAGATTCAGTCATGGGAACCAAATTGCGACCCATGAAACACACTCAGCACATTTAAACAACTAACTACCTTGGAAAACAGTTAGGATTCAGTCTGGTTGCTAATCATTGGCTTTACTACACAAACCTTTCAATCCGAGTCAATTTCTCACACAAGCTGGGCCAATCGCTTCAGAAGCAAGGAGCTTCGGTCCAAATCACAAGTTGAAGTAACAAACTTCTTTTTCTCTTCTGCTGCAGTTCCAAGGTGGAAATCGGACAGGTCTGACTTCTGCAATAGGCAGTTCAATGCAGGAGAAGGTGGCAGGAAGGCTCGTCTGGCCTCTTCCCTCTGATTCCCCTACATTCCTTCTGGGAGCAGCTGGTCAAAAACTCGAGCTGTTCACACTTCAGCCTCCAACTCAAACCAATCCACTGTCTCTTGACACACAGGGCATTTCCCCTTGTAAATCCAAAGGTTCAGTTGGCTAAAAGATGCTGTCAGTCACAGTAAGGGCTCCCCCTCAAGGTCCGTCTAGGCACCAACTCGACAAAACTACAAGACTACAAAATTTCCTTCCCACAACACCCCTGGGGACAGGATCCATTTTAGAACCCCAGTGGTTTGATTGGTCCAAATACTGGAAGTCCAGGACCCAAAATGGTGGCTTCCATTCAAATGTTCTAGCTGCAATCAAAGCAGGTTAGACAAACTTCTCTATCTTTAACATAACAGCAGGTAAACAGTAAACAATCACAATCCCTATATGGGCTCCCTCTGCGCAAGTAGCGACTGCAGAATGAAGCAAATTAGAATGCTGTCTGGCTGGTCACAAGCCCCAAATCACTTGGACCAAGCTCAGACCATTCCTTAACACATTTCAGCTGTTCTCTTAAAGGGACAGGTGCGGAGGCTCAATAGGGCACTCACACAAATCAACAGAACTACTTAAGACAGGACACCAGCCTGACAGTAGGCATCAAGGAGCCCAGGAAGACATTATAGTAAACCCCAATTTGTAGGGGGGTTACACTCTTCCCTGCCTGGAAAAACTTGGCATCCACGTTGGCATCACTAAGGGGAAGTTATGTCAGACCAACCTCATTGAATTTTTTGACTGGGTGACTAGGGAGGTGGATTAGGGGAGGGCAGTGAACATGGTCTATCTGGACTTCAGCAAGGCCTTTGACACTGTGCCACATAGAAGACTATTGCACAAACTGGGGAATATGGGTGTGGGCAGGACAGTAGTGTGGTGGGTAGGTAACTGGCTGGGCGGTAGGACACAGAGGGTGGTGGTAAATGGCTGTCACTCCACAGAGGAAGAGTGATCAGTGGGGTACCACAGGGATCAGTGCTGGGACCGGTCCTATTCAACATCTTCATCAGTGACATTGCAGGACCTAGAAGGCAGAATTTCACTGTTCGCTGATGACACAAAGCTCTGTAACAGAGTAGACACACCAGAGGGTGTAGACAGAATGAGAAGGGACCTGCAGAAACTTGAAGAATGGTCAGGGTTTGGCAGTTGAAATTCAATGCAAGGAAGTGCAAGATAATGCATATGGGGCACAAAACCCTGGCACAATATATCAGTTGGGGGGTGAGGATATAGCATGCACCAAGCAGGAAAGAGATCTTGGGGTTATCATCTCTGATGACCTCAAGGCAGGAAACAGTGTGACAAAGCAGCAGGTAAAGCAAATAGGATGCTGGGATGCATAGGCAGGGCATCACCAGCAGGAAAGGGAGGTCATAATTCCACTATACAAGACACTAGTGAGGCCCCACCTGGAGTACACTGTACAGTTCTGGAGACCTTACCTATGTAAGGACATAGACAGGGTAGAGAAGGTTCAGAGGAGGGCAACAAAGATGGTGCATGGATTGCATCACAAGTCCTATGAGGACAGGTTGAAGGAACTGAAAATGTACTCCCTGGAGGAGAGGAGGGAGAGATGGAATATGATAGAGACATACAAGTATCTTATAGGGAGGAACAGGGTGCAGGAATACACTATTTTTAAGTGAAAAAGATGTTCCAGGACTAGAGGGCATGGGATGAAGTTGGAGGGAGGACGATTCAGAGGAAATGTGAGGAAGAATTTCTTCACAGAACGGGTGGTGGACAAGTGGAACACCCTGCCAGTGGAAGTGGTGGGGGCTGAAACAATCACAGGATTTAAGAATGCATGGGATAGACATAAAGGAATTCTGGAGGTCGGGGTAAGGGGCAACAGACTTCTTGGAAAACATAAACTGAACTTACAATCTCAAATGGGCAGACTGGGTGGGCCATAGGCCCTTATCTGCCGACACTGTCTATGTATCTATGTATGTATCTAAGTCTACGCATACTATAAGATTCTATATAGAAAACATTATACGAAAATACATGCATGTTGCATTGGTATACCATAATATAAAATCTGATGCATCAGTAAGATAAGCAAGTTATAACAACACAATTACTATACTCTTTTCATTTAGCAATGAAATTTCCACAGCAACACATTCATAAAATTTTCATAAACATATGAGCAAATTCAAATAATCAAACACATTAATCTTACAATTCTGGTTTGTTAACTCCTGCATACAAACCCACATGGCTTGAGGCCTTTCCCTATCAGCTACACTAGGGCTGCATGGGGCAAGGGTATTAACATGCTGACTGGAAAGCTTTACTATTAGCTTTGAGGTGGTAGAATAGGTTTTGGAAGAGAGTTTTCAGAAATGTACACCTCTTTGTGAACTACATGTAATAGGACGTCTACAGGCCTTCCTGGGGAGTCATAACTGAAGCATATTACAGGCTTTGTGGCTCTTCCAAGTTTTCTAGGAGGGGCAGGCACAGGCTCAGTTCTTTCAACATTTGCATTTGGGTTGATCAGTCCCGGCTCATTGCTTGTCAGTAAGTCTACTTCTGAAGAAAGGGGTACCTCTGCACTGGTTGTCTGTCTTGGAATAGAAACACCTTCAGCTTCTGGTTCTGATTCAAAAAGATTACTTTCAGTACTTTGTTCTGAAATTCCAGGTTCATCATCCAGAAGAAATTCCATGGTATTCAAATCATGTAAGACATCACTGATACTTTCAACATTATTATTTTCATTAATATTGTTGTCCATAATACTGTTGGAATCATTAGTTGCAATTAGTTCTGGACTTTCTGGTATGTCACCAGTTGTGCTTTCTGTCTCTGGCTCTTTTTGTTGGGACTCAGCTAATTCCACAAGACACAAGGAGTCTGCCACATCAGAAGTCACACTTTGCACCTCACTCTTAGGGGGCACAGGAGCTGTGGAGAAGGCTGGAGGTTTAGATAGTCCTGAGGGTCCAGCTTCATCACCAAACTTGCACAGAGGGTTGCCTTGAAACAATTGACTCAGTTTATAGGATGGGTAATAGAGGTCCTCACACTCACTGTCATCAGATTTGTACTGGTAGTCGATTTCATTTAGAACAGGACTGATAAAAGGCCTTGAATCTTTAACAACTGGGGAGAGGGTTAACTGTTTATTTTTCACCATAGCTCTGGTTACAGGCCCAGAATAGGCAGTGTTTTGGGGTGTGGAATCAATGATTATTTGCCCACTTGGTAATAGATAATTCCTGTGCATTGTCTTTACAGTTTGTGGGTCATTCTCTGGACACACTTTATAAACTGGCAGGTCCTCCATCTTACCAACAGCAATGTATGGGGTGTGATGCCACCTGTCGGCTATCTTGTGTTTTCCATGCAATCCCAAATTCCTTAACAAGACTCTGTCCCTGGGGGTTGCAGTTTTTGGACCTAGGCCTGTTGTGCCTTTCTTTATTTGCCAAATTCCTTTTTGCTTCCATGGTCTGAGCTAATTGGTAGGCATGGTTTAACCAAGCTTTTAGTTTCTGGACATACTAGAGGTAATTTTCTGCTTTGGCTTCATTGGGGACACCCCAAAACAGATGTGTATCGGCAACCTTGCTTCTCAACCAAACATCAAGTGGTAGGGGGAGAATCCAGTTGCGTCACTTTTGGTGCAGTTATAGGCATGAATTAATGCGCTTATCTGTGACTCCATTTTCGCTTATTTCTGGGATGAAGTGTGCCCGGGATGTCTAGTAATGTTCGAATAAATCTTTCAGGCTAGGGATCCCCTTGAGGATGGTAGGGGTTAGTTCTGGACTTTTGCACCCCTAGAGAGAAAGCATTTCTTTAATCAGGTGGCTTTTGAAGTCTCTCCCTTGATCTAAGTGGATTCTCTGAGGGGCACCATAATGTACAAAGAATTTCTCTATTAAGACTTTTGCCACAGTGGAAGCCTTTTGGTCTTTGTTTGGATAGGCCTGAGCATAGTGAGTAAAATGGTCAGTCACAAATAGCACATTATCAATGTTCTTTAGATCTGGCTCTAGACACAGAAAATCAATGCACACAAGCTCAGTGGGGACACTGGTAGAGATGTTAACCAGGGGTGCTGCCCTTTGGGGCTGAGATTTCCTTTGCAAAAAGTGGCTGCAAGTTCTCATATAATTCTCATTATCAGGAGCCATTTTGAGCCAGTAGAAGTGAGCTCGAGCCAAATCAGTAGTCCAGTCACAACTGAGATGCCCCATCTGGTCATGAAGAGCTCTTAGTACCACACATTTAAAAGCTGTAGGTAAGACTGTTGTTTGGTAACTTCACCTTGTTTGTTGGTGATCTTTCTGTAAAGCAATTTGTTGTGCAACTTCAGTCTGGGCCCCTCTCTGAGCAGTAGAGCAGTTCTGGGATCTTGAGAATGAATCTTGTGCACATTCTTTCCTGCATGAATGGCATCCAACACAGGCTTAATCACAGAATATTGGGATTGAGTTCACTGTATATTGTTAGGAGTCAGTTGTGGCAAAGTGCTGAGGTCCAAAGCTGAAAGATGGCAGTAAGCCGCAGGAACACACGTCAGGAGGGCCCAGGCAGTCCACCAGGCAATCAACTGTTTCAGGGAAGGGGTGCCCATCTTTATCAAATTTTTGACAAAGAGCTTTAACAGATTGTTCAGACATTCTTACCCATACCAAGTTAGTGTCAGGTCTCCTGGAAAGGGCATCAGCATCAATGTGATTCAAGCCCGGTCGATACTCTACTGAATAATCATAAGTGGAAAATGCAGATAGCCAGTGATGCCCAGTGGCATCCATCTTAGCTGAAGTCTGGACATAGGTGAGGGGGTTGTTGTCAGTTTTCACTAGCATTTTGGTACCATAAAGATATTCATGAAAATGGTTCACCACAGTCCACTTTAATGCAAGGAACTCAAGTTTGTGTAGTTCTTTTCAGACGGTGTTAAGCTCTGGCTAGCAAACACCACTGGGCATAAACCTTCCTCATTCTTGATATAGAACAGCACCAAGTCCCTTCAAGCTGGCATCAGTGTGCAATACATAGGGTTTTGTGGGGTCAGCATATGCAAGCACAAGTGCATGGGTGAGTTGGTGAATGATATCATAGAAAGACACCTCACACTCGTGAGTCCACCTGGTTCCAAAAGGTTCATTTGTCCGAAAGTAAACTTTTTCTTCCACTTTAACTGTGCTTCTCTTGTACTTTCTGTTTGTGGGTGGATAACCTTGAGTTAAGTTAAGCAAAGAGTGGATGACTTTGGTGTAATCCTTTATGAATCGGCGATAGTAAACGCAGAACCCCAAGAACCTTTGTAGTTCTTTAAGATTGCAAGGCTGGGGCCAAGTGGTCAGAGATTACACTTTGCTCGGGTCTGTTTGATCCCCTCAGATGACACAAAGTGCCTGACATATTTTGCAGACTGCTGGAAAAACTGACATTTGTCAATAGACAACTTTAGGCCAACATACTCAAACTGGTCTAGAACCTTAAACGGGCGAGTCTTGTGTTCCTCAAGGGTCCAGCCAAACACAATAACATCATCCAGGTAGACAAGGCATTCAAGTAGGTTCATGTCCCCTATGTTCACTCCATTAACTCTGGATTGTAGCGGGCACTCATGAAATGTTCTGGGGCATGCACAGAAACCCATAAAACCCAAAGGGCAAATGAAAGCTGTCTTTTCTCTGTCTTCTGGAGCCATCAGGATCTGGTAATATCCACTCCGGAGGTCTAACACAGAAAATCACTGACTCTCATTGATGCAGTCAAGGGCGTCCTGGATGCGTGGCATAGTGCATTGGTCAGGGATAGTTCTATTCAGTGTCTGGTAGTCCACACACATCATAACTGAGCCACTCTTCTTCTGGACTGCCATGATAGGAGAGGCGTACAGGCTACGAGACTCCTGTATAATTCTAACTGCCAGCATCTCCTGGAGGTGGTGTCAAATGTCGTCGATGTCTGCTGGGGCTAGGCACTGAGATCTCTCACGAAAAGGCCTTTTATCATGCAGTCTAATGTAATGTTCAACCCCAGTGATGCATCCCACATCCCACTCTTTCAACGAAAACACCTTGCTTTTCTGAGCCAGCTTGCGGATGATTTTAGTTCTCCACTCTTCAGGAATGGGGGATTCTCCAAAGTCGAACAGATCAAGGGTCACCTTGTCAGTCTCTCCGGTGCAGTTTTTCCCAGGTAACACTGCAGTGTCTGCACAGTGTACAGCAGCCAAGGTTCAACCTCGATTTACCCTGATATCTCGGTAGGACATGTTCTGAACTTGCATCACTACCTGCCCAACATAAGCATGGGCCCGAGCCAGCAGGATGCTAGGCCTGACCAATAGTCCTTCAGGCAGTTTCCCCTCTTCTGGGCCATCCAGCATGAGAATTTTGTTTTTGACATCTTTCTTAACTCGTACCTTGCCACTGATGGTGCACTGAGCATTAGGGGGCAACACAAGTGATTCTGGAACTTTCTTCCATACTACTCCCACTGGCTCATCTTTCTCAGCCTCCCTAGCTTGCATCTGTAAGTCATAGGCTTGGCGCTCCATGGCCGGAATGTACACTGTCTTTCCAGTCAGTTTGGCTTGTTTCTCCTGACAGAGCTGGGCTAGCTGGCTCAAACATATGGGCGCTGATGCCAATCAACAAAGGGATACCATCATACATTCTAGTCGGTGGGTGCACCAGGGCCAGGGTCTCCACTTGTTCATCCACACCAGCAATAGCAGTAGGAAAAGATAGCCAAATTCATACATACCCTCAGTAAGGATAGGATTTGTCACTCAACACCCACATAAGCAGTCCTTCTAGGGGTAAGAGTGGGAGATCAGACAAGTGTTGGTCATACCAGTCTTTCAATACAATAGTGACCTGTGAGCCACTGTCTAGCGCAGCTCAGGTGGAGATGCCATTAACAGTCACTGTGGTTTCCATGGATGGGCCCACCATCTTGGACCAATCTGGAGGGGTCTGTTTGGCAAACTGGCCTACAGTAGTCTTAGAGGAGAAAGACTTGTGGTGTGGGCCTGTCTGAGGTTTTATATTGCTTTTTCAGATCAGATTAAGCAGCTTGGTGTGACTTTCTGCAGATCTTCAGGGGAATTGCAACTACGTCAGGTGTGCCCATCCTTACCGCATCTATAACAAAACACCTTGCCTCTAGCGTCACCATGGTGGTTCAGCTCTTCACAAGATTTATAGTGATCTGGGGCTGGATTCCTACTGTCTTCTTTCAGTTTAAACTTGGGCTCCATTCCCCCACAGTCCCGTCAAAGGGTGAGTGATCGTGTGACATGAATAAGATCTCTCACCATGGTTGGCAGTGATCTCATTTCTTCCACCAGTTTAGAATCAGTTTGAGGTTCAGTGGCCAGGCCATGGGCCCCCATACCCACAAGTCGGGACTCACTGCCAGACTCAGTCTTAGGGGAACAAATGCTAGAATTTTTGGCCGCCTTGGCCGCAGCTTGCTGGCTGACTTTCAGTTCTTTTAACTTTATCAGCAGCTCATGGACTTGCTGTGTCTCAGAGGGTTCCTCTTTCTCAACAGGTCTGTTGGGGGTTGGGGCAGTGCGGACAACCTTTGCATATGGTTCCCAGTGATCTTCGTCATCCTCAGCCCCCCGGATCTCCTTCATCAGCCAACAATATTCAGACAGGTTAGCTTTCCTGTCTGGAAACTTTTAACTTTAGATAACTAGATAGATAGATAGACAGACAGACAAACAGATTCCGGGTGCTGTACAATACCATTCAATAAAAAAATACGTATAAGCAGCAGCTCAACACAAACTTAAAATTCTATCCATCCCATTAAAACCAAATCAATCATTAGAAGCCTGCTGGAACAGATGTTTTTAAAGCTTTTTTAAAGGCTTCTACCAAGGGGGCTTACATTAAATAACCAGGAAGGGAGTTCCACAGAGTTGGTGCCGCCACCAAAAATGCCCTATCCCCAGAATGCTGCAACCTCACTCTGAGAACTCCAAGTAGGCCACCCCCGGCAGAACAGCATGCCTGGGGCAGATGGTGGGGGGCAAGGAGATCTTGCGGATAGACAGGTCCCCCCTTCGTGTAGGGATTTGTAGGTCAAGAATAAGCACACTTGAATAACAGGCAGACTTAAGGATATGCTCCAGCCTGATAGAATTTAGTTCACTAGCCGAGATACCCCCTTTATGATGCACCCGCTGCAGGGGCCTGTTCAACCCGGGTTACGAAGGCAGACAGTTTCTCATTTTTCCACTGTTTAGCAGACTTGAATTTCCACATTAAATCCTCCCCTAGACTCAGTGCTGCCAAATACTCCTTCTAAAACAGATAGATACTTAGCTGCAGAGGCCTCTGTGTTAGTGGACTGAAGGAACCAATGGCTTCCAGTGCAGGCCCCACAAACTTTCCATAAGTCTCTTTCTTTTCTCCTCTTCCGAGCACTGCCACTCTTGGACTAGGGGGGGGTGGCATAGTCCATCCAAGTTTCCAAGCCATCCTCCCCCACTGGCATGGGAACAGCACCCCAAAACAGTCTAAGCCTGCAATAAAAGTCCAGGTGCACTGAAGGTATTACAATGGGGGGCGCCGCAATGGTGGGGGCCAAGCGGGAAGCTGGGAAGGCCAAAGGAGACAAATGGGGGTAACCTCCTCAGAATCTTTCAAAGCCCTCCACAAATCCTTGACTGACTGTCCCTCAGTAGCTAGCAGTCTCAATAGTTTGTCTTTAAATCCTTCTACCATGGGGGACCCTCCCCAAGGGAAGATGAGTCACTCTGCAAATGAATAACTCTCCACCCCTTCTGGGACCTCTCTGGCATGATAACAGGGGGTACTGTCTCAGAGTCTATGGGGAGGCTACAAGAAAAGAGGGCCACTAAGGTCTGGGCAAACAAGTCTGAGCCCCTCGTTCATACTTCAACCTTCCTCAGGTACTTAAAGGGACACTATCAACCCCCGTATATCTCAAAGTGTCCCTAGTTTAAAAAACACATTTTATGATTGCCAACATTCTGTAAAGATTGCTGATGTAGCTGGTAGTTTGATTCTGACTATTTTTCTTTTAAAAAGTGAAAAACTGACTGTCCACCATACTGGTGTTACCACACAAACACAGGTTTGTTTACACTCCTTGATCAGCTCCAACTGCATCTTTGCTGGACTTGGAAACACCCACAACACACTCTAGCCCCTCAGGATGTAATGGGAGTTTAGGAGGCTACTGCCTCATGAGTGAGTGCACTGTTTCGGTGTATTTCTGATGCACAGGAAGCATGCAATAAGAACAGATCTAGGATTGTAAACAAACAAGATTGTTTATAAATATACATTAGCATGCATTTCAGTTATACTAAACAAGGAGACAGACTAAACAAACAGTAACATCAAAGAATTTTAGAGAAGGTAAGCTATCGTAAAATGTGGGTTTTTAGCTAGAAATAATATGATGAAAAACAGGTTGACAGAGTCCTTTTAACTTCCCCACAGTGTCCTCTATAGTATCATTAGTAGTCCCCCCAGGATATCAGGCAGTAATATGTAGGGATGAGCAAATACCTTTTTTCGAATATTCAGTATTCAGTTCCCAGATATTCATTAGTCGGCTAGAGAAAATGCCTTATTAGAGAATTGACATAGAAGTCCTTTAAATGGCTTCAGGAAGAGTAGGATGAGCTGTCATGGCACTTTGGCTTGTACACTGGTGCCACAGGCTGTCTTTTGGCACTGCTGCTTCAATAGGAGGATGCAGAGGTCACGGCACTTTGGCTTGTACAGTGGTGCTACAGGATACAGGCTACCTTGTCCCACTGCTGCTTCAGGAGGAGGATGCAGATGTCATAGCACTTTGGCTTGTACACTGGTGCCACAGGCTGCCTTGTCCCACTGCTGCTTCAGGAGGAGGATGCAGAGGTCACGGCACTTTGGCTTGTACACTGGTGCCACAGGCTAACTTGTTGGGTATGGCTGTGTTGTGGAGGAGGATGCAGATGTCATGGCACTTTGACTTGTACACTGGTGCCACCGCCACACAGGCTGTCTTGTGTTGCTGATGCTTCAGGAGGAGGAGGATGCAGATGTCATGGCACCGTGGCTTGTACACTGGTGCCACAGGCTGTGTTGTGCTGCTGATGTTTTTAGGAGGAAGATGCAGATGTCATGGCACTTTGGCTTGTGCACTGGTGCAAGAGGGCAGGCTACCATGTCCCACTGCTGGTTCAGGATGAGGATGCACAGAATCTGGAGCAGGATGCCCAGGAAAATAATTCATCATGTGCATTCCATTCAGTTTCCCACAGGATTCAACTGAAAGTATAAGAAGACATAACTCTATCATTTATTGTACTTAGGTGAAAAAAAACAATGTGTACTACAAGAATAAAATATGCCACATTCTTAAATAATTGTGGTCTTTAAGAAAACCAACTAATAAAGCATAGTTATGTCCATAGGAGAACAGTGTAACTTCAACAGGCTTAACTCTGTCAATATTGGTATTTAATTGACAATCTATACATGGGCACACTCCTCCTAATGGGATTGGGTACTACAGGAAACACACATGACACATCTTTAAATAATTCTGTGCTAAAAAAACTAATAAGACATAATTATGCCCATAGGAGAACACTATAACTTTACTTCATCAGGCTAACATACAAATTCAGATCTTACCTTTGTAACTGAGAAGGATGTCTGTGAGGATGGCACTCTTGCATGACGCCCATTCTGCCCACGATGTGTGGCCACAAAGATGCCTTTTAATGAATGCTACCTGTTAGGGACACATAATGAAAGGAAGTGCTTCAAAATGGCCTGCACACATCCATGAAGTCTCCCTTCCCATGTGGCCATCAGATGATTCCAAATCAGTGGTCACTGGTCAGACAGCTCTGTTGCTTTCTCTTTTTTTATGTATTGCTCTTTCTGTTTTTTTCTCCTGTCCCATGCCTGCCCACGCCCCCTGACGTGACATGCACATGTGGAGGCATGTGCACGCACGTCTTGCGGGATGTCCCTACCCTGCCAGTCACCAGGTTCCACCTACACTCATTGTGGGGCCTTCACCCAGCCATGGCAGGACTACAGTGAGGTGGTCCCCCACCTGGGAGAGAAGAGCAGGTGCTTAGTCCTATTCCTGCCCCCTTTTCCAGCCCAGCACCCTGTGGTGACCAGAGCTCATTCCCGAACCCATGTCAGTGGTGCAGCACGAGGTAAGGTGTATAGTGCCTCAGCCCTCAGTGCCACTGGGCCAGCCTAGACTGTTCTATTTCAGTAATTCACACTGAAAACACCACCAAACAGAAAGAAAACAATGAAATGACTGAATACTTACCTTCACAAGTCATACACATGGACCGGGATATTCAAAGTGGATGCACCTGGTGCAGCAGGGTTGCGCCATGCACAACCCCCCAATGCACCCTGGTGCAATATTCAAAGGGGAATGCTGTGCGCCGCAACATCTGATGCACCGGGGCGCATCATTAATGTATGCGGTGCAGATGCAGTGGGTGTGCCCATGCATATGCGGCACATCCTGATATTCAGCCCGGGATGTGCGGTGCATATGCTGCCACAACCCCTACATGCACCGCACACTGGTGTGCAAAGTTGAGCTGACAATAACAGCCTCAAAAGCTGGCCACCCACAGGTGGGTAGCTGTATTGCTAGGCACTACACAACAGCTGCCAGTCATGGGTGGCCACCCGCCCAGTAGGACCACCATCCACAAGCACCCTGTCCCCCCATAGTCCTGTGCCCCCCACATGCCCGATAGCAGGCAGTTGTAACAATAAAGTAATCCTGGTGGGCTAGCATTCCCCCCCCCACGCCTGATCGGGGATGTTGTAATAATAATGTTAGCATGGTGGTCTAGTGGTCCCCCTTACGCCTGATCGCGGGCAGTTGAAATATTAAAATACACCTGGTGGTCTAGCGGTACCACCCTACACCCAATCGTGGTTAGTCGAAATAATAAAAGAAGCCTGGTAGTCTAGCGGTACCCCCTATGCCCGATCGCGGGCTGTAGTATGGATCAAGACATACCTAGTGGTCCAGTGGTAACCTTCCACCCACCATCGGGACCCACGGCCACCCAGCACCACCCTGTCATCGGCGGGCAGCAGCCACGGCACCCGCATATCGCCTGCCCACCAAATGACAGAGTACAGTATGGACACAGTGTGGACCAATGGGCATACAGATCATGCTATGCGCTGTCATTCGAGTGGGCTGCCAGGTGTGGTATGCAGGTAAGTTGCTGCCCGCAGATGACAGGGGTGCTGGGTGGCGAGGGCCCTGCGTGGGTGGTGTGGGGAAGGGGGTAACACTGGACCACCAATTGCATTTTGATCCATGTGACAGCCCATGATTGGGCGTGGGGGGTACTGCTAGACCACCATGCATCTTTTATTATCTCAACTGCCCACGATCGAGCATGGGGGGACCGCTAGACCACCAGGCTTCTTTTATTATTTCAACTGCCCGCGATCAGGTGTAGGGGGGAGACCGCTAGGCCACTAGGTTTACTTACATTATACAGATGCCCGCGATTGGGTGTATGGGAGCAGGGGGGCTGCAATAGCCCACCAGGGTGCCGACCCCTAACGACAGCAGCTTGGCAGGGCACCAGGTGCACTTCACTGTGACCCAGTGCATCGCATACCAATGGGGCCATAATGACATGCAAATGGACCCATTTGTGCCTTGCATGTATTATGGCTTCATTTGCATGCCCCTGACTGAATATTGTGGGTCATGCACCTAGCGCAACTGCACTTGCGCTGGTGCATCCCTGTGCTCCCTCTCTGTGTTTTGCGCTGGCGCAGTGCCACTGTGCCATGCGCAGTATGTGCATCCTCTGTGCCATATTCAACAGTGCTGAGCCTTGGCACATCACTGTTGAATATCACCTGGTCCTGGCCCCAGCGCAACCCAGTTGCGCTGCACCCAGACTTGCACCACTGTCTGGCGTAGTCTGAATATCTGGCCCACAGTGTTTTTCAAAGAGTTCATCAGACTCGTGATAAAATTCCTGCAAGGTAAAAAAAAATAAACATGATTAATTTCCATCCAAGATACAGAATTACAGAAGTACAAATACATTGTTCAATCATAATTCATAAACCACTTCACCCAAACAAGCATAAAACAATTAAAATACTTCATACAATTTACTAGTTTTGCTGGTAACACATTGCTGTGGTATTTGAAGATGAGCATCGTCACTCTGGATCTGGCAGTCATCATCATCCAGACTTCTTCATCATAATTATTGGTGATTTGACATGGTAAATGAATACTGGGATGGAGACTGGTGATGCCACACTGGAAACCGGCATATTTCAGTTATGGGGAATACTGGAGAGCAAATTTCAGGCATGGGCAATACTGGAGACTGGTGATACCACATTGGTATCTGGCAAATTTCAGGCATGGGCAATACTGGAGATTGGTGATGCCACACTGGTATTCAGTAAATTTCAGGCATGGGCAATACTGGAGATTGGTGATGCCACACTGGTATTCAGTAAATTTCAGGCATGGGCAATACTGGAGATTGGTGATGCCACATTGGTATTCAGCAAATTTCAGGCATGGGCAATACTGGAGATTGGTGATGCCACACTGGTATTCAGTAAATTTCAGGCATGGGCAATACTGGAAACTGGTGATGCCACATTGGTATCCGGCAAATTTCAGGCATGGGCAATACTGGAGATTGGTAATGCCACACTGGTATCCGGCATATTTCGAGTATGGGAAATACTGGAGAGTGGAGACTGATGATGGCAAACCAAGTCTTGCAATTGGCTGGTGGTGCTCTAAGCAACTACTTAGAATAGTTGTGCAAAATTGTGCTGAGCACCCACCACCTCACATTTCACGGACACCATAAATGGTTTACAAATTCATGTGATTATTAAAAAAGCACAATGCCTGATGCAGTTCAAATCCTAAAAGATCCTTTTTAAAGACAATTACAGCAAGACTGAACACTGTTATGTATACATAAGTGTTGTGATATCACAGTTACATCATAATACAAACAACCTTCAAATTCATTGGATGTAATACACCCTGACCACATGATATGCCTATGTGAAACATCCATTGCCCACCCTTAGGTGCTACATATTGTTAAACAGATGATTCCAAAGGTAACACAACACTGTGTTAGTAAAGTGCTTAACCATTAAAAGTGCACATGTTCAAAACATATCATATAGCATATATACAACTGCATAACCAAAAAATCTCCTATCTCACAATGTAAAGAAAAGTAGTGGAAGGGAAGGGAAAAGAGAGGAATAATAGAGGTAAGAAGAACAAAAAAGACTAAAAGAAAATATTAAAAATAGAGTAAATAAAAGGGGAAGGGGAGGGCAGAATTTAAGATTTTCACTGTCAGAATCCAAAAGTAATGTAGCAGCAGCAAGCAAGCCATCAATCTGTAACACTTCCATTTCCGTTTTCTTTTCCACAAATATGGTCTGAGATCAAGACCATAATTTAAGCCAGGAAACATATTATCTGCCGATGTTACAATCAAAAAATTTTCTTTATTCAGCAGCACTATATTGACACAGAACAGCCACCAAGAATGTCCTGCAGAAGAACTAAAACACTGAAGAACATTTATTCCAGCAGGCATCGATTACACTGAACCCAAGTTTCTAAAAAACTTGGTTAAATCAGCAAATGAATGGCTGTGTACAGTGCAAAAGATGTATCCATCGCAAAAATGTTGCAGTTAGTAAAAAATTCACCAGTTGTAATGTTCAATGGGAATGTTCACTAAGACAGTTGCTTACCTCTGACACCTCAGGAGTTATTTACCTGGCAACATGTTCTGTTCTGGCCTTCTATGGGGGTAAAACAACTTGGTGCCTAAAAACTAGAATTTGAGGGCATCGAGAAGGTGTTTCACCCTACGAGAGCAGTTCACTAATACAGTAATGATATAGTGCCGCTGAATAAAGCAAAGTTTTGGATTGCAACATCAGGATATAATAAGTTCCCTGGCTACCATTATGGGCTTGATCTCGGACCATCGGGGAAAAGAAAATGGAAATGAGGTGTTACACATTGATGGGTTGCTGGCTGCTTCAACAATACTTTTGGATTGTGACAGTGAAAATCTTAAATCCCCCCCCTTCCCCCTTTATTTTCTCCATTTTAAATTTTTTCTTTTGATCTTTTTTTGTCCTTCTTACTTCCTTTATTCCCTTCCTTTCCCTTCCACTACCTTTTGTTAAATTATGATATAGGAGTCTTTTTGGCTATGCTGTTGTATATATGCGATATTATATGTTATTATATTATATGGGAGGCATACCAAACTTCCCTAAGGGAAGCAGGGAAGGCAGTAAGGCACGCAAAGGCCCAAACTGAGGAAACACTAGCACAAACAGCAAAAGAAGGGAACAAGACTTTCTATAGATACAGTAGTGAAAGGAGAAAGTACAGAGGGGGTATTGCTAAGATCAAAGGGGACAATGGGGAGTGTGGAGGAGGACCAAGGAAAAGCTCAGTATTTACTGAGGAGAAGGTAGGGCAGGGCCCACAGCTCAGCACCATGGACATGGGGGGGGAGGGAGGTGTGCAGTAGTCCCTTCACAAAAGAAAGGGTCCTAAAAGAGCTCGCTAAGCTTAGGGTGGACAAGGCAATGGGACCTGATGGCATACATCCCAGGGTACTAAAGGAGTTAAGGGTGGAACTAGTGGAGCCATTAGCACAACTGTTTAGTGAGTCTCAGAGCACAGGACAGGTCCCAGAAGACTGGAGAAGGGCTCATGTGATCCCGCTCCACAAGAGTGGAAGCAGGGACGAAGCAGGGAATTACAGACCAGTCAGTCTTACCTCAGTTGTGGGCAAGATTATGGAGGCACTCCTTAAGGAAAGGACAGTGTAACACCTGAAATCCGGATCCAAGACAGCATGGGTTTACAACAGGAAGGTCCTATCAAACTAATCTCATAGATTTCTTTGACTGGGTAACCAGAGTGGTGGATCAAGGGGGTACAGTTGATGTCACCTACCTTGTCTTCAGCAAAGCTTTCAATACTGTTCCACATAGAATATTGATTAATAAGCTGAGTAGGCTCGGGGTGGGTCAGAAGTTGGTCAACTCGGTGGCAAACTGGTTGGCAGGCAGCAAACAGAGTGGTGGTAAATGGTATACAGTCAGAAGAGATGCAAGTCACAAGTGGGGTACCTCAGGGATCAGTCCTGGGGCCAGTCTTCTTCAATATCTTCATCAGCGACATTGCAGATGAACTGGAGGGTAAGGTCTGTCTGTTTGCAGATGATACCAAGATCTGCAACAGAGTAGGTGATCCAGATGGGGTGGGCAGAATGAGAAGAGATCTGGATAAACTGACAAAATAGTCAGAAGAGTGGCAACTGGGGTTTAACACAAAGAAGTGCAAGATCATGCATAAAGGGAAGAGAAACCCTGAAGCCACCTATAGGTTAGGAGGGGAGCTGCTGGCAATCACAAGGGAAGAAAGAGACTTGGGCATCATCATCTTCACAGAGGGAGGCAGTGTAGTGCAGTGGTTTAAGGCTCTGCGTTGCAAATCTGGTGACATCCAGCAGACCAGACCTGGGTTTGAATCCCACAGCTTCCACTTACATACTGTGTGACCCTGAGCAAGTCACTTAACTTCCCTGTGCTCCCAGGTCACACCTGTAAAAAAGCTTTCAGCTTAGCGTGCTACTCCTTGTTAAACAACTAAAAAAAAAAGATGACCTGAAATCATCCAAGTAGACTACTAAAGCAGTAGGTAAAGCTAGAGGGATGTTGGGGTGTATTAGTAGGGGTATTGCAAGTCGTAAGAGGGAGGTAATAATCCCTCTTTATGACACACTTGTTAGGCCCCATCTGGAGTACTGCGTGCAGTACTGGAGGCCGCACCTGCACAAGGACATTAACAAAATGGAGGCAGTTCAGAGAAGGGCAACCAAAATGGTGCAGGGACTGCATCAGAAAACAAATGAGGACAGATTAAAGGAGCTCAATATGTATACTCTAGAGTAAAGGAGGTAGAGAGGTGATATGATTGAAACATTCAAACATCTTAAGGGCATTAACAAGGTGAAAGAGTCTAACATGTTTCAATACAAAAAAAATAGCAGGACAAGAGAACACATCATGAGTTTAGAGGGAGGCCGATTAAGGGGAATTGTGAGGAAGTTCTTTTTCACAGAAAGGATGGAGGATGCATGGAATGGCCTACCTCAGAAAGTGGTGGATATGAATACATTGCAGGGCTTCAAACAGGCATGGTATAGGCATAAGGGAGCAACACAGCTGAGTATGAATAGATAGGCCATTACAGAGTAAAGGCCTATTGCACATTCATAAGATAGAAAAAAATGGGCAGACTGGATGGGCCTTGCGGTACTTGTCTGCTGTCAACTTCTATGTTTCTATGTTTTAACATCTGCACTTTCAATGGTTATGCACTACAGTTTAGTAACACTGTGTTGTATTACCTTTGGAATTATCTGTTTAACAATATGTAGCACCTAAGGGTGGGCAATGAATGTTTTACATGGGCACATCATGTGCTATATTAATGTATTTATTACATCCTATGTATTTACAGTTTGTATTAATTATGTCACTGTAATGTCACAACACTTATGTATATATAATACTGTTCAGTCTTGCTGTAATTGCCTTTTGAAAATGATCTTTTGGGATCAGAAATGCTTCAGGCGTTGTGCTATTTAACAATGACATGAATTTATAAACCACAGATGGTGTCTGTGAAATGTTAGGTGGTGATTGTTCAGTACAATTTTTCAATAAAGGACAGCATCATCAATCATGGTTTTTTTGGGGAAAAAGAGCAATATATTGAGTGTCATTAACATAATACCAGATGGGATGTTGGTGCACATAGTTCACAAGTTGGCCCAGGCCAGCAGCACAAGTACAGGGGGCATGTGTCACATACAAATAGCATTGTTGTTAAAGTGCAGTGAAATTCAGTTATTCATGACTTGTAATCAAGATGTGGTAAATTGAGCTTGATGAACACAAGTTGTTCAACATGTTCAGGGTCTAATGAAGATCTGTGAGGCTCCACCACATCCCCTGCTGTGCTAAACAACCTCTTTGATGACACACTGGTTGGAGGGCAGCTCAGGTATTTCATGACCAGCTGTGCTAAGTGAGGGGATGATCTCAACTTTTTGGTCCAGTACTCCAGTGGGTTAACTGAGATGGGTTCAAGAGCTTCTGTCAAGAAGCAATTCAAAACATTGCTGGCCAAGAATGGGTACTGCTCGATTTGCTTTCTTTGCTCCACCTGTAGGGATGAACTGAGTTGTACCCAGCAGTCTTCTTCCTCCATTTCTGGGGCATCCTCCACCTGCTGTTCTTGTTCTTTCAGAGCTGCTTCAGTAGGCAACACATCCTTGGCACACATTGTAAAGGTGAGCTCTGAGCACAGCTGCTGACGAAACTTATTGACACGGTGGGCAGGCGATTCAAGGTGCAGTATCTCGCACTTAAACCTCAGGTCCAGCATCATTGAAATACATATGGCTTAGTGGCACAAATATCTGTGAAAGTGTTCCCTAATTCAATAGTTAGATTGTGTACAAGGGCCATCATGCCGGTGCAAGATCAGCATTGGTGAAAAATCTCTGCAGTGACTTCTTCAGTATCTGGACTGCAGAGATGACCTGACTCAGTAGTGTAGATTCTGCACTCATGTCACCTGTGCTTCTTTCAAAAGGACCAAGCACCTTTACTGTTCTTTCAATAACAGCCCAGTCCTGGTGGCTGAGAATTCCCCTAATGTCTGTCTCCATACTCATTTCATGGAGAGCTTGCTTCTCCTCCAGTAGTCTTTGCAACATGTAGAATGTCGAATTCCACCATGTTGACAAATCCTGTATGAGCTTGTGCTGTGCTAGCTGAATGTGCTCTTGTACCTACCGCAGTTAGTTTGTGGCTTTAACTGAGTGATGGAAATGGGCAAAATTTTTTCTTGCTGTCTTAAGTGTTTGATCAACCTCTGGTGTCTTTCAGATGGACTTTGTCACCACCAAATTCAAAGTGCGTGCATAACAATGGATGCCTTTAAAGTGCCCATTAGACAAGGCCTTTATCATATTTGCTGCATTGTCAGTCACGATGAAACCAACATGCAGCAATGTGTCTTCAGCCCATATACACAGCATGTCTTGCAAGAAGGCCAAAATGTTGGGGAACCGGTGATCCACAGGCATAACGGACACATTCAGAAGTGCAGACCTGCTATGAGACATTGTGGAGGCTACACCAGGGGAATGACAGGAAGTATGTAGACCTGCACCTTCACTGCCTGTACCAGTTAAGTCTTTGTTTAAAAATTAAGGTGCGAGCTTACAGCAATATATGGTGAACGGTGGAACAGTATTTTACAACTTAGAGGGAGCGAGTTGGCATTACATGAATTGTCATAGGAATGTAATAACAGCGGAGTGTATTGTCAGGAGCGAGTAGTAGCGCTATGAATTTTTGGGAGCGAACTGTCATGTACCCATGAACCTTTCATACACTCACTTTGGCCATCAAGCATTGAAACACAGTGCATAATACAACAGTACCTATACAGTAGTACCTATACAGCAGTACCTTATACAACTATGTGTGTAACTGTGGGTGTAATATATGCATCTTGCAAATAAGCCCACAACAGAATCGTACCCAACAGGCCCAGCACACATACAATTCACTGTGCCACACCTGACACACTGAAAGACCCCAGAAGAAACTGATGGACAGATGTAGGACTCACTCTGTCCTTGCACTCAGATGCAGTGGGGTGGGAGAAACTAGGTGTCAAACTACTTTCTTTTTCAAAACTAAATCAAATTGACATAAATTTTCTGTTACATCACAGGCCTGTCACACTCACACTACTATATTTTGTGTGGATTGGAACATTAAACACAGGGGTTGGAGGGCCACTAAGTGTTGATGCTTACCAAACAAAACAACCCTCTGTGGATGACTGTTACTGAGCCCAGAAACAGTTCACCAAAATTATATATATATATATATATATACTGTATATATATATATATATATATATATATATATATATATATATCCTCTCTAAATACTATAATTCTGTCATGCTAGACAGAAAACTAAAGCCTGACTTTACTGAGCAAAAAAAGGGCTCTTTTCTGACATAAAATAAATCTCTTTAAACTGATATATACTGTATGCAACTGTAGTGTAGTATTATGAGGCACCACTAGAGGGCGGCATGGACTTTACAAACTCTAAAAGAATATAGATCTTGAGCAATAGTAGTGTTGTTAGAAAGATCCAGAATCTATCTCTCTCTCTCACTCTCTCTTTCTGTATAGAAACATAGAATTTGACCAGATATAGACCGCTTGGCCCACCTAGTCTACCCATTTTCCTAGCTGATGGATAAGCTGCAGATCATAGTTAACCAACAGCCTACTTCCTCCTACCCCCCCACTAGAACTGCCTCATGTCTGTCCCATGCATTCTTGAATTCCCCCACTGTTCTTGACTCCATGACCTCCTCAGGAAGGCCGTTCCATGCATCCACAACTCTCTCCATGAAAAAATACTTCCTCACATTATCTCTGAGCCGTCCCCCCTCTATCTTCAAATTGTGCCCCCTTGTTCTTGCACATCTCTTTTTCTGAAAGATACTACCCTCTTCAACTTTGTTGATTCCTTTGAGGTGCTTGAAAGTTTCTATCATGTCCCCCCCTTTCCTCGAGGGTATACATATTAAGCTCCTTTAGTCTCTCTTTGTATGTCTTCTGGTGCAGACCCTGCACCATTTTGGTTGCCCTTCTCTGGACAGCCTCCACTCTATCTGTGTGTTTGCAGAGTTGAGGTCTCCAGAACTGCACACAGTACTCCAGCTGGGGTCTCACCAACTGTCTGTACAGAGGGATAACAACTTTCTGTTTTATACTGTTGATGCCTCTCCCTGTGCATCACAGTATCCCCCCAGCCCTCCTTACTGCCTTCTCACATTGCTTGCCCACCTTTAGGACATCTGATATAATTACCCCCAGGTCCCTTTCCATTTTTTTGTTGTCAGTATCTCACCCTCATTATGTACTCTTCCCCTGGGTTTTTGTTTCCCAGGTGCATTACCTTGCACTTCTTTGCATTGAATCTAAGCTGCCATACATTTGACCATTCCTCCAACCTTGCCAAGTCATTTCTTATCCTTTCCACTCCATCTTGTGTATCAACCCTGTTGCAGATCTTTGTGTCATCTGCAAAGAGACATACATATCAGAAGAAAGCTGCCTTGTTAGAAGCATGTAATAAAGCTCTGTAATTCCTAAAGAAGTTCACTGTGTAGAGCGCTTGGTTTTTCAGAATACAATATATTATTTGGCATCAAAGATAAAAGAAAGAGTCAGTGAGCAACTAAAGAAAGAGGACGTTTTCACCCAGAGTGAGAAAAAGAAAATTATTCAGAGAGTGAAAGTAAAGAAAATAGTGGGAACTATGCATACAGTAAGTGGTTGTCTACATTCAAAGAGGAAATGGCTGTCACGGTAGGAACTGTGGCTTCTTTTAATCCTCAAATTCAGACCTGGGAGGAATACTGTGAAATCTTGCCACATTTTTTTTTGCAAATGATATCACAGAGGCTAGTAAAAAAAAGAGCAATTTTACTAAGTGGAGTGGGTGCACAAACCTACAGCTTGATAAGAAATTTGTTGAGCCCTGAAAAGCCTGGCGACAAATCGTATGAAGACTTAGTAAAATTGTTGAAAAATCACTTTAACCCAAAACCGAGTGAAATTGTGCAAAGGTTCAAATTTAATTCTAGAAATAGAAAAGCTGGAGAGACTGTGGGAGCGTATGTGGCAGAGTTGAGAAACATGGCTCAGGACTGTAATTATGGAGAAACTTTAGAGCAAATGCTGAGCGATAGACTAGTTTCTGGGATAAATAATGATAGAATTCAAAGAAGGTTATTGTCAGAAATAGATTTAACATTTGAAACAGCATTGAAGTTGGCGCAAGTTATGGAATCTGCTAGTCAAAATGTAAAAGATTTACAGCTGCAGTCGAGAGAAATGTCTGGGCCAAGTTAAAGCCACAGGACTCATAAACAAATTGTTTAGGAACAAAGAACAGCCGAATAAGAACATAACTAAAAATTGCTACAGTTGTGGGGGCCAGCATTTCCTGCGGGAGTGTCGCTTTAATGATGAAAGATGCCACATACGTGGAAAGAAAGGCCACATTAGTAAAGCCTGTAGAAATAAGATTAAAGAGAAAAGGGAAGCGCACACACACCAAGAAAGAGAGGGAAACAGAGTAAGAGCAGTCCCAAAAGCTTCCAGCATACCCTCCAATTGCAGGGGGAGAAAGAAAACAAGGACACGGAGGAAGCGCAGATTTATGCTATGCAAAGTATGCAGGAGGCAATTATTCCCAAAATAGCACTGATCATTCAGATACTGGACATTAATGGCAAAACTGTACAATTTGAGGTGGACACCGGATATAGTGTCACCATCATGAATCAAGCAGTATAGTCTGGCCTGGATATTCAAAAGGGTTGCACGTGGTGTAACAGGGTTTCGCCATGCGCAACCCACCAATATGCCTCTGTGTGATATTCAAAGGAGCAAGTTGTGATGTACAGTTCCCAATGCACCGGGGCGCATAGGTAATGTATGCACTGCAAATGCAGGGGGCATGCCCATGCATATGTGGCACATCCCGATATTCAGCCCAGGATGTGCAGCGCATATGCTGGCACACCCCTGCATTGCGCTGCACAGGGGGGTGCACAGTTGTGCCCGTAAAAACAGAGAACAAGCTGGGGACACCCACAGGCAGGCTGCTGTATTGCAGGGTGCAGCACAGCAGCTGCCTGCTGTGGGTGGCCACCCATCCACCCAGAACACACCGGTGCCGCACACATTCCCCACTGGTGGTCCAGTGGTAACCCCCATTGCCCTATCGTGGGCAAAAGTATAATTAGAGCCCTGGTCGTCCAGTAGTACCCCCTCCCCACCACCCACAGAGGTCCCCATCACCCAGCACCCATCGTGACAGCGGCAGCACCCGCCCACATGCAGCCCGCCGAATGGCAGCGTACAGTGTGGTCTGTATGCCTATTGGTCCACTGCATGGACCAATGGGCATGCAGACCATACTGTACTACACAGGCCCAATATGTGAATGAACTGGACCACCAGGGATCTTAATTATACCTATGCCCACGATCAGGCGTACAGGAGCGGGGGGACTGCAACGGGACTGCAGGGTGTCATTCCCCAACGGCTGCAGCCTGGCAGGGCGCCGGGTGCAGATCACCCTGGATCGGTGCATCGCATGCAAATGTGGCCATATTGACATGCAAATTGACCCATTTGCACCTTGCATACATAATGGTCTCATTTGCATGTCCCATGCTGAATATCGCAGGTCCTGCACCTAGTGCAATTGCACTTGTGCTGGCATATCCCCCTGCTCCTGTTCTTTGTCTTGTGCTGGTGTAGTGCCACTGCACCATGTACAGTGTGTGCACCCTCTGTGCCATATTCAACGGTACTGAGCCATGGAGCAGCACCGTTGAATATTGCCCGGTCCATGCACTAGTGCAGCCCAGTTGTGCTTTGCACAGGCTTGTGCCACAGCCCAGTGCAGTCTGAATATCCAGTCCTCTGAGTTGTGGAATAGAAAGGAAGTTCCATAGCTTGAGAAGTGTGCAATTAAGTTGAAAACTTATACAGGGGAACCTGTAGAGATACTGGCGTCAGCGAGAGTAACAGTGATGTACAAAGAGAGCGTTAAAGAATTGCCATTGGTAGTGGTGATGGGGAGAGGCTCAAACTTAATAGGCCAAGACTGGATTGCTGAACTGGCCATGGACTGGAGAACAGTCAATCAGCTGACACTGTTACAGCAGTGGACACTGCAGAAGGTGCTTGCAAAACATAAAGCAGTATTCAATTAAGGTCTGGGAACTTTACAGGGTACCACAGCAAAAATATATATGGACAGTGATGCAACTCCATGTTTCTTTAAACCAAGATCTGTACCTTACACAATGAAACCCTGAACTTGATCATCTTCTGAGAATGAAGATTATAGAACCGGTCCAGTTTTCCAGCTGGGCCACATCCATTGTTCCTGTACTGAAGCCCGATGGCTCTGTGAGAATATGTGGAGATTATAAACTGACTGTTAATTGGTGTCATGCTTGGACCAGTACCCGATTCCAAAAAATGATGATTTGTTTGCAGTCCTTGCAGAAGGAGAACAATTCACAAAGCTAGACATGAGTCATTCATGCCAACAGATTGCACTGGATGAAGACTCCAAGCAGTATGTTACTGTGAATACCCACAAATGTCTGTTCAGGTATAACCATTTACCCTTTGGTGTTTCATCTGCTCCTGCTATTTTCCAACGAACCATGGATGGGTTGTTGCAAGGAGTCCCCCATGTGGCAGTGTACCTGATGGTATTTTAGTAATAGGATGGACAGAAGGGGAGTATCTGCAAAACTTGGAAGAAGTGTTAAACAGACTGGAAAAAGAAGGACTTCAGTTAAAACAGAGCACGTGCACTTTCCTAGGTAAGGAAGTGGTGTTCTTGGGACATAAAATAGATGCAACAGGACTGCGGCCCATAAAAGAAAAAGTTCAGGCAATTCAAAAGGCCACCTCACCCAATAATGTGTCTGAGTTGAAAGCATATCTGGGACTGTTGAATTATTATAACAAGGCAGAGGCACATCCCAGATCCTATTCCACTCAAGAACTCATATGCCACACTGGCAAATGAGGAAAACCAAATAAAGGTACCCAGAGAAGTGGAAGGAAAGGATGTAGAGGTTAGCCAAGGAGGTGACCTCAGCGGGGAAAGCAGTGGACCCCAGAGGAGGAGGAAGCGAATCCTGGTGGGGGACTCCATCATAAGAGGGATCCAGCTAGGAACACAGGAGGGGGAGGACAGGGAGGTGAGGTGCCTACAAGGTGCCACGGCATGGAGGGATGGAAGGAAGATCCTGGGGATCACTGGGAAGGCAAGACAGGAGGGTGAGCTGGATGTCATTATCCACCTAGGTACTAACGACCTGGCAAATGGGGAGCCAAAGGAAGTTCAGGAAGAGTTTAGGAAACTGGGGAGGGGTCTCAAGCAAGTAGCTACTTCTGTCACTTTCTCAAGTACTACCTGTGAGAGGCAAGGAGAAACATGGGAGTGCATGCACCAGGAACTTTAACTCATGGTTGAAGAACTGGTGCTGTGAGGAAGGGTTTGGATTCATTGGTGACTGGGGACCAACCTGGAGGGATGGAGGTTTGTTCAAGCCTGGCGCCTGCATCCATCCTGGAGAATCAAGCACTCAATGATAAGTTTAAATGCTACATTGACAAGCATTTAAACTAGCAAAGGGGTGGCAGGCCAGCAAGGATGGTACCTACTTGTTCACCCCCACAGCTAGCAGTGGAACCAGTGAACCAGAGGAGGGCTATCTCTGCAAAGCAGTGTGCAGAAGATGGAGATTAGTGCCCAAGAGGTGGATAAGCAGAAAGAGGGCAAAATTCAGCAGAAGGGCAGACAGCAAGGAGAACCAGGGATAAATGACAACCAAGGAAGGGGCTGGAGTAGAACAGTGAAACAGTCTAGGGAGGTCAAATCATGGAAAGCCATGTGCAAATGCCAGGAGCCTTAGCAACAAGATGGAAGATCTGGAGGCTGTCATGGTACAGTCAGATCTGGACATTGTGGCCATCACTGAAACCTGGTGTAATGATAACCACGACTGGGAGATGGCCATACCTGGCTACAACATATTCAGAAGAGACAGCACAGGCAGGAAGGGAGGAGGAGTAGCACTGTATGTGAAAAATGACATAAGGGCCACAGAGATCCAGGAGGAACAAAATGGGGGAGAGATACTGTGGGTTAAGCTGGAAAGGAAAATGGGGACAGCCATCCGCACAGGTGTG
Organism: Neoceratodus forsteri; assembly: GCA_016271365.2. Classification (NCBI taxonomy): domain Eukaryota; kingdom Metazoa; phylum Chordata; order Ceratodontiformes; family Ceratodontidae; genus Neoceratodus; species Neoceratodus forsteri. Next base: position 1,391,961,275 of record CM028129.1, on the reverse strand, counting down.
GTCTATAGACCACCAGCCCAGGAGAAGAAACAGATAGGGAGCTGATGCTAGCCATCCAAAGGATGGCAGACAAGGGTGAGGTAGTACTGGTTGGAGACTTCAATATTCCAGACGTGGACTGGAGCATCCCAGCAGCAGCAGCATCAATTAGGAGCAGATTTATCCTGGACTCCCTTCAGGGTGCCTTCCTCAAGCAACTGGTCATGGAACCAACTCGGCAGAAGGCAATACTGGACCTTGTGCTCACAAACAGGGACAGTGTGGTGGGGGTAACAGTGGCGGAGCACCTGGGAAACAGTGACCACCAGTCATTGTGGTTTGAAATCACAGAAAGAGCAGAACTAAACCACACAAAAACACGTATCCTGGATTTTAGGGGAGCAGACTTTGGGAAAATGGGGAGATACTTGAAAGAGGCATTAAGGGGAATGGGACAGGAATCAGGGGTTGAGGAACAGTGGGCAGTATTTAAAATGGGGATTACAAGAACAACAGAATTATGCATTAAGCAGGTTAGCAAGAGGAAAAGGAAGAGGAGACCATTATGGTTTTCCAAAGAGGTAGCAAAGAAAGTGAAAGCCAAAAAGATTGCATTCAGGCAATACAAAAAGACACAGGCAGAAGGGGATAGGGAGAAGTACCAGGAGAAGCAAAGGGAGGCAGGGAGGTCAGTAAGGGAAGCCAAACCTCAGACAGAAGAACACATTGCAAAATCAGTGGGTAGAGGGACAAAACCTTTTACAGGTACATAAGTGAAAAAAAGAAAGACAAAGGGAGGGATAGTGAGATTGAAGGGGGAGGATGGGGGCTGCGTGGAGGATGACAACAGTAAAGCTGACATATTGAACAGGTATTTCTGCTCAGTCTTTACTGAGAAAGAGGAGGGTAATGGGTCTGAAGGGAGTACAAGGGGTGAGAATGGTTCAGAAATGGACACAAGTCCCTTTACATGAGAAAGGGTCCTGAAGGAACTGGAAATAATAAGAGTTGATAAAGCAATGGGGCCAGATGGGGTGTACCCCAGGATCCTTAAAGAACTAAGAGAGGTGGTGGCTGAACCTCTGGCTATCCTGTTTAGCCGATCACTGGAAACAGGGGAGGTACCCAAAGACTGGAGGACAGCAGATGTAGTCCCCTTATACAAAAGTGTGAACAAAGAGGAAGCAGGGAACTACAGACCAGTCAGCCTCACCTCGGTAGTGGGGAAGATCATGGAAGCACTACTGAAGGAGAGATTGGTGGAACATCTAGTTGTCAATGGACTACAGGACCCAAGGCAGCATGGTTTCACCAGGGAGGTCATGTCAGACCAACCTCGTTGAATTTTTGATTGGGTGACTAGGGAGGTGGATCAGGGGAGGGCAGTGGACATGGCCTATCTGGACTTCAAGCAAGGCCTTTGACACTGTGCCACATAGAAGACTATTACACAAACTGGGAATATGGGTGTGGGCAGGACAGTAGTGTGGTGGGTAGGTAACTGGCTGGCTGGCAGGACACAGAGGGTGGTGGTAAATGGCTATCACTCCACAGAGGGAAGAGTGACCAGAGGGGTACCACAGGGATCAGTGCTGGGACTGGTCCTATTCAACATCTTCATCAGTGACATTGTGCAGGACCTAGAAGGCAGAATTTCACTGTTCGCTGATGACACAAAGCTCTGTAACAGAGTAGACACACCAGAAGGTGTAGACAGAATGAGAAGCGACCTGCAGAAACTTGAAGAATGGTCAGGGTTTGGCAGTTGAAATTCAATGCAAAGAAGTGCAAGATAATGCATATGGGGCAAAAAACCCTGGCACAATATATCAGTTGGGGGTGAGGATATAGCATGCACCAAGCAGGAAAAGGATCTTGGGGTTGTCATCTCTGATGACCTCAAGGTAGAGAAACAGTGTGACAAGGCAGCAGGTAAAGCAAATAGGATACTGGGATGTATAGGCAGGGGCATCACCAGCAGGAAAAGGAGGTCATAATTCTGCTATACAAGACACTAGTGAGGCCCCACCTGGAGTACAGTGTACAGTTCTGGAGACCATACCTCGTGAGGACATAGACAGGGTGAGAAGGTTCAGAAAGGGCAACAAAGATGGTGCATGGATTGCATCACAAGTCCTATGAAGACAGGTTGAAGGAACTGAACATGTACTTCCTGGAGGAGAGGATGGAGAGAGGGATATGATAGAGACATACAAGTATCTTACAGGGAGGAACAGGGTGCAGGAAAACACTATTTTAAGCGAAAAAGATGTTCCAGGACTAGAGGGCATGGGATGAAGTTGGAGGAGGACGATTCAGAGGAAACATGAGAAAGAATTTCTTCACAGAATGGGTGGTGAACAAGTGGAACACCCTGCCAGAGGAAGTGGTGGGGGCTGAAACAATCACGGGATTTAAGAATGCATGAGATAGACATAAAGGAATTCTGGAGGTCAGGGGTAAGGGGCAACAGACTTCTAGGAAAACAAACTGAACTTACAAGCTCAAATGGGCAGACTGGGTGGGCCATAGGCCCTTATCTGCCGACACTGTCTATGTATCTATGTATCTATGTAAGTTCTTACCAAACCTGTCAATCCTTTTGATGCCCTTGTATCAGCTCTTGAGGAAAGGAGTGAAATGTCATTGGGGAGCCTAGCAAGAGAAACCTTTTGAAGCCTCCAAGAAGTTACTCCAATCATCAGATGTGTTACTTCACTATGACGGAGACAAAGACCTCATTCTAGCATGTGATGCTTCACCATATGGTGTTGGTGTGGTTTTGTCAGACTGCATGCTTGATGGAACTGACAAACCCATTGGATTTGTGTCAAGGACTTTAATAGCTGCTGAAAAAAATTACTTACAGCTAGACAAGGAGGGATGGTCTATCATGTTTGGGATGCAGAGATTTAACAAGTATATTTATGCGTGACGTTTTGTCATCTGCACAGACCACAAGCCCTTGATTTCTCTCTTCAGTGAGATGAAGGCAGTACCACAGATGGTCTCACCAAGGATCCAGAGGTGGGCTGTCACACTTTGAGCTTATGAGTATACCACAGAGTACAAAGTCGGATAAGGACCTTGGTAACTCTGATGCCTTGAGTCATCTTCCCCTGTCAGAGGGCCCAACCAAAGCTCCTTGTGAAGAGCGAGTGTTGTTAATGGACCACATGGATGCCTCACCAGTGACAGCTGCTCAGATCAGGTTCTAGATTGGAAAAGACTCTGTGCTGGCAAAGGTCTAGGAGTACATCTTGTGAGGATGGCCCAAAGTAGTTCTGGAAATGCAGTTCACACCATACTTCTCCAGAAAAACTGAGCTCAGCGGGCAGTATGGATGTGTCTTATGGGGGACTTACATTGTAGTGCTGCCTCAAGGTCATAAACTTGTCCTTGAGCAGTTGCACCAGTGTCACCCTGGAATGACACAAATGATAGGACTGGCTAGAAGTTATATGTGGTGGCCCAAGATGGATGAAGAAATTGAAAGTAAGGTTCAAAGTTGTGACAGGTGCCAGGAACATAGGAAAGCTCCAGTCACTGCTCCAGTCCACCCGTGGGAGTGGCCTGAGAAACCCTGGAAGTGATTACATCTTGATTATGCTGGTCCGTTCCTTGGAAAAATGTTCCTAGCTATTGTGGATGCACATTCTAAGTGGATAGATGTTTATCCAATGACTTCAGTGACGTCAGCAACTACCGTAGAGAAACTCTGAGTGAGCTTCAGTAACCATGGCATACTCGAGATGCTAGTATCTGACAATGGAACTCCTTTTGTTAGTGTGGAATTTAAACAGTTTATGGAAAGGAATGGAATTACCCACATAGCTTCTGTTCCATATCACCCTTTATCAAATGGGTTAGCAGAAAGAGCAATACAAACATTCAAGGAGTGTTTAAAGAAAATGTCTGGAGGTACGTTAGAAACAAAAGTAGCTTGCGCATTGTTCAGCTACAGAATAACACCACAGTCAACAACAGGAATGTCACCAGCCGAGATGTTAATGGGTTGTAAATTGAGGTCAGCCTTGGATTTGTTACACCCTGATTTTAAAGGAAAGGTGATACAGAAACAGTTAAAACCCCCAAAAAATCACAACATTTTGTGACAGGAGATTCAGTATACAGTCGCAGCTTTGGTTGAGGAAAGAGATGGATACCTGCAATTATTCATGAAGTGACAGGACCTCTGTCCTAAAAAGTGTTGCTGGGAGATGGCAGAGTAGTGTGCCATCATGTGGATCAAATCCACAGGAGGTACAGCAAACTGGACAGAGTTGTGGACATAGAGGTTGACAACTCTGTGAAAAGGGTGAAATTTCCATAACCAACCCAATTCCTTAGAGATTCATGAGAAATCAGGAGAGTTGCCACTTACCATGGAAATCCCAAGTAATCCAGTGACATCTGTCACTGACATGATACCTGTACCATTTTGTCCGAAAATTAAAGAAGTGATTTCATGAACTGTGTTTGGAAATTCCTCACCAACAGATAGTTCAGTACCAGATTTAGAGCTTAGACAATCTTCAAGAAACAGAAGACCTCCCTCATATGTGAAGGACTATGAACGTTAAATAATAATAATTAAAAAAAAATTGTAGCCTCTTTGGGGGGAGGGTGATATATACTGTATGCAACTGTAGTATAGTATTATGAGGCACCGCTAGAGGGTGGCATGGACCTTACAAACTCTAAGAGAATATAGATCTTGAGCAATAGTAGTGTTGTTCTTAGAAAGATCCAGAATCTCTCTCTCTCTCTCTCTCTCTCTCTTTCTCTATCAGAAGAAGAAGGCTACCTTGTTAGAAGCATGTAATAAATCTCTGCAGTTCATAAAGAAGTTCCCTGTGTAGATCGCTTGGTTTTTCAAGATACAACATAAATGAAAAAAAATCACACACTGTAAGAGCAGACAGATATGTGACTCACTCACGCTTGCAGCACTCAGATGCAATGGGGTGGGGGAGACTAGGTGTCAAACTACTTTCTTTTTCTAAAAAAAATCAGATTGTCACTAATTTTCAGTTACAATACAGGCAGCAGCCTGTCACACTCAAACTATTATATTTTGTGTGGTTCGGAACTTTAACACTGGGGGGTGTGGGCCGGGGGCCACTAAGCGGTGATGCTGCTTAGCAGACAATCCTCTGTGAATGACAGTTACTGAGCCCAGAAATAGTTCCCCCAAATGATATAGATATTATGTTATATTTTATAATTCTGTATTGATTCTGTCACACTAGACAAAAACTAAAGCCTGCCTGACTTTACTGAGCTTTACTATGACTTCACTGAGATTTGGTGTGGATTGGAACTTTAAAGTTAAACCTGGGGGGGGGGCTACGCGCAATACACACTGGCAGTGGCAGCAATTAGCAAAACCCTCACTGAATTACTGTTTAATGAGCCCAGAAACAGTTACCCTAAATTATTATATTTTGCTATATAATTCTGCCACACTAGACAGAAAACTAAAGCCTCACCTTACTGAGAGCAACAACAAACTGCTGCCACAAAATAAAAAATATCTAAACCAAACCAAATCACACACGAGCAGTGTGGAATGGATGAATGCAGTGGGGGAGGGGATGCAGACACAGACAGTCTTCCCTCTCTCCTAGGCTAGGCTGCAGCCTGCTACTCCCAGTGTAACTTGGCAAAAACGCAAAAAAATCAGTCACAAAAAAGCCTCTTTAAAACTTAAGGAACACACTCCAGCAAAAACACTAGCTCAACAACAAGATTCTGCAGTTTGAGAAGCTCCGACAGTGAAGCACAATCTCTCCTCTGAGAATGCTGTCTCACAGTGAGATCACATGATCTGCAGAGCTGAGAAGCCTCGAATTGGCAAAGAAAGCTCTGCGAGATTAGGAAATCACATTCCCCGAATACCTTTCCCGAATACCGAATAGCGAGGTAGAATGGCTCTCCGAATATTTGAAATGGCCGCTATTCATGGTATTCAGGAAATAATATTTGGGATGTGTACAGCCCTAGTAATAAGGCTTGACAGGGGTCAACCCCCTCAGCCTCACTCCACCCCATCATGTGGTGTATGACCAGGTTGTAGGGGGAAGTTTTCCACTTGGGTGTAGTAAGGACCTCCATTTCAAATTTTCCTGAAAAATTACTCTGGACTGAAACTCGGACTTTCGGCCACTAGAGGGCGCTAATCCCAGTTGTGCCTCCAAGATGTAACCCCTAGGCGATGCTATTCTAAAGGCTACTACCCCTGCTTGTATGGCTATACACAGGTTGAGGGGCCTGAATTCTCTAATAAGGTGCCTCCACCTAGAGAAATGGTATTGGGGTTGCTTATCTGCTCTGGTAGATATAATGTCATAAAAGCAACCCAAAATGAGCTTCTAGAAATATAGTGGCTCAATTTGGATGCTTTTATGGTGGACTACGCTGCAGAATAGCAAGGGTATGGGATAGCAACCAGGGGAAGGGTGAACGGAAGGGTAGAATAGCGAGGGGAAGGGGAGGGACAGGGAAGGGATTTTCAGGTACTGGGTGTACCTGCTGCTGCTAAACTAGCCAGCAGAGGCATGGTGGTGTAGGAGGCTAGCTCAGGCAGAGCAGGTACTGGGTTCTCGACTGGGAGTGGGTTACATTTTCACTGAGCTGGTAGCCAGGCACTAAAATTTTGCAAAGATCCAGATTTTTGCCCCCTCCTTAATATGCACCCCCTGGAGTTGAGAATCCTAAGTAAGAGGGGTACGGGAGCAAAGCCCCCAAGGTGGGGCACGTAGACCCCACAAAACACTTTTTTTAGTTCCAGATGTCGGTCCTTCCTGAAGTGTATATCACCCATTTGCTTTTCGGTGATATACACACGTGCCATAATAGCAATCGCTGTTTTGCGTTCACTATTATGACATGGAACCCTCTGGTATAGCCCTCTGGGAAGCTATAACCACCTGCCAACCCTCCTAGTGGTCTATGATATAACACAGTGGTAAATTCACAATCGATAGGCAAGAGTAATAACGTGCTCACACCCTTCTCACTTACCACCAGGGCTGAACCTACAGCAACTGCCCTGGAGACTCCCTGGAAAATAAGGTTAGCAATGCAAAAGTACAATCTTAATACTGTAACTGAACTAATAAAATGCATACTAGCCAAGTTAAAAGTGGAAAAGACAAATAGGTTTATTAAGGGGGTGTGAACAAGGAAGGGGCGTGAATCTAATCAAATGATTTGTATTCTGATTTAAATCAGTTTTTTGGCATGTACTTTAAGTCCCAATTATACAGTCCAACAACTCTGGGTACCCAGAATATTATGTAGGCTAGCCTGAAGCGTTGCTTGGGGTGGCCAGTGTTGCAGCTGATGTTGGGAACCTTGGTGGAAAAAAAGGCAGTTAAACATGCACACAACCCAATTATTTGTAATCTAAGCCAGTTGTCTCAGTCCATTGCAAAACCCCAATAAATAAAGACAATTAGATGGTACCACAATGATTTTAGCTTTCGTTGCTGGGAGCTACCCTGATTTATACTTGCACTACCAGGAACTTGTTGCATTGCAGGTGATATGTAGACCCTGTGGTGATGAACAAGGGGCAGAGGGAAGCTGGGCCGACACAATGCACCTCCAGATGGTCGCAACCTGCTCGATGGTGTTATGCAGGGGGCCGAACCCCCAAGCCGATCTCTTACTGAAACAGTCTCTGGTGCAGTGTGAACAGTTCTGGCTAAGTTCATGATCTTCTGCTGGTGAAGCCTCCAGCTGGCGTAACTGATTCAGTCGTGGGAAACCAAATAGTGACCCACGAAACACATTCAGCACATTTAAACCACTAACTACCTTGGAAAACAGTTCGGATTCAGTCCGGTTGCTAATCATCAGCTTTACTGCACAAACCTTTCGATCCGAGTCTGTTTCTCACACAAGCTGGGCCAGTCACTTCAGGAGCAAGTCTTCAGTCCAAATCAAAAGTTGCACTAACAAACTTCTCTTCTGCCACAGTTCCAAGGTGGAGATCAGAGAGGTCCGACTTCTGCAATAGGCAATTCAATGTAGGACAGGGTGGCAGGAAGGCTCGTCTAGCCTCTTCCCACTGATTCCTCTATGCTCCTTCTGGGAGCAGCTGTTTGAAAACTCGAGCTGTTCACACTTCAACCTCCAGCTCTAAATGATCCATTGTCTCTTGGCACACAGGGCATTTTGACTTGTAAATCCAAAAGTTTGGTTGGCTAAAAGGAGCTGTCAGCCACAGTAAGGGCTCCCTCTCCAGGTCCATTTAGGTGCCAAATCAATAAAACTACAAGACTACAGAATTTCTTTCCCACAATACCCTTGGGGACAGGATCCATTTTAGGTCCCCAGTGGTTCAATTAGTCCAGTTACTGGAAGTTCAGGACCCAAAATGGTGACTTCCATTCAAATGTTCGAGCCGCAATCAAAGCAGGTTAGGCAAACTTCTCTATCTTTAATATAACAGCAGGTAAACAGTAAACAATCACAATTCCTATATGGACTCCCTCTGTGCAAATAGCGACTGCAGAATGGAGCAAATTAGAATGCTGTCTGGCCAGTCGCAAGCCCCAAATCACTTGGACCCAGCTCAAACCATTCCTTAACACATTTCAGCTATTCTCTTAAAGGGACAGGTGTGGAGGCTGTCTAGGGCACTCTCACACAAACCAACAGAACTACTTAAGACAGGACACCAGCCAGACAGTGAGCATTGTAAAGGTGTGGGAAATACAGATGGACACAACACAAGTATTTCAGTGCAATCCACTTTTTCTAAGCGGGATGTTTATTTTTTCTTCAAAAACAACAATAGCTTTTGCACCATATAAAGCAAAAATAAAGCAATCAAAAACAGTTCAAAAGAAAAGACTTGTAAATAATTTTTGCAATTTCTCCTTAGTGCAGCATAGGACTCTCCTAGTCCTTCACCTACACTCAGTCAGAAGATACTTACGCAATCTATCTTCTGTTTGCTCAGGCAGTACTATTTATACCGGCCCACCTGGTTCAGGTGACCAAGCATCATCACATTTATAAACATTTTATTTAGTCCTTCTTTTATTTTTTTCAGGCTAAAAGGACTTATGTACACTTCTATAATCAGGAGCAGCTTTTGGACTTTAAAAGGAGACTTCCCAGAAGGATTTACCTCTTTGAAAAGGGGAAGAATTTTCTACTAGGACTTGAGTGACAGGCAGCTCATTATAACAAGCATTTGTCAATGCCAAAATGTTTGCTTGCTGGTATTAGCAGTGGAAGTGCAGGAGGTAGACAGATGCAGTATAGGAATGGCTGTGATGTACTGAACTGATGCCAGCTCCACCCCCATCCTGCAGAGATGGACAGGCATTGGGGTATGCCTTTGGGTCATCACCCATAACGGTCATGACATTTCAACTCACCCTACCCTGCAGACACTGACAAGTGTTGAGGTGTGCCTTGGGGTGTTCAGACTTTACACTGACCTCATTCCATAAAGAAATATGCTGAAATGGGTGCAGTATAGGAGAATGGTGGGAACTCTGGGGGCCAAAGAGTCCAAGGTGCACCTCAATGCCTGTTACTGGCTGCAGGGTGGGGGTGGAATGGCGTGAGCATTACTGTTGACAACCCCAAGTCACACCCCTGACATCTGTCAGTCCCAACAGGGTAGGGAGAATGCCTGTCAGATCCTACAAGGTAGGGCGTTATGGTTGGAAACCCTAAGGCCCTGGACGTGTCTTGGTATTTTTACTCTAACTTTTCAACATGGGCTTTTTGTGACCCCACCACATGAACAGTGACACTATCAGTTTGTTAGCTGAAAGGCAATTTAGCACAGTGACTGCGCCATTTAGCGCCACAGGTGTGAAAACACATTTCCAACATGATGTGAAAAATGACAGCTGTACTGTTCATGAGGAGGTATAAAAAAATGGTAATGTTGAAAATCTGGAGCGAAAATATAAAAAAAACTGGTGAAGTCATGAGCGTGCATATAAACTGCACAATGCACACCCATAATGCAATTATTTGGGAGATTATTTGCACCAGATTCTCAATATAGGCATTTTGGGACCTCCGCTCATGAACAGTGTTACTGTGATTTTCTTAATCTGTCCCAAACACTGATTTCCCACAGTGACTGTGCTATTCTTCATTGGAGGTGCGAAAAACACATTTCGGCCAGGATGTGAAAAATGACAGCTGCACTGTTCATAAGGTTGTGTGGAAAAATGCCAATGTTGAAAATCTTGAGTGAAAATATTACAAATCTGTGAAGTTAAGAGGGTGCATAGAAACTGCGCAATGCACACTCGTAACACCGTCATTTTATGGACATTTGTGACCAAATTTTCAACATAGGCATTTTAGGACCCCTGCTCATGAACAGTGGCACTGTGATTTTCTTAATCGGTTCTGAACACTGATTTCCCACAGTGACCACGCTATTCTGTGCCTGAAGTGCGAAAACACATTCTGGCCAGGATGTGAAAAATAACAGCAGTACTGTTCATAAGGAGGTGTGAAAAAATGCCGATGTTGAAAATCTGGAGTGAAAATATTACAAATTCACAAATTTGCGAGTGTGCGTGGAAACTGCACAATGCATGCTTGTAACACAGTCATCTTTGGGACTATTTTCACCAAATTTGCAACACAGACTTTTGGAGAGCCCACCTCATGAATAGTGACACTGTTGTTTTGTTAATCGGTCCCGAAAGGTGATTCTGTGCAGTGACCACGACATCACCTTTTGGGACTGAATAGCCAAATGACAGCCACCAAATTCATAAGGTGGTGTCACAAGAACCCCATGTTGAAAATTTGGTGCAAAAATTCAAAAAAATGACCGAGATATGCACCAAAGTTGAAAAAAACCCTATTTATGCCATTATACAGCTTACCGGCATTTCTTCAGTTCGCGGACAGCTTTGAAGAGTGCAGATGTGTTAATGATCCACCGAAGATTGTTGTGCTGGCCTCCAGAGGTAAGTATGGGATGAGGAGGGGGTGTGGGGAGGTGGGTTGTGCAGAGGGTGGGCGCGGATTGGGGGGCAAGAGAGTCAATTAAGAACCATTTTCTTTTGTTACAGGATTTGTTTCATTTTACATAATGACGTGGGACTTTTGCCATGCTGGCATGGCACCTGGAAGTTTTAAGGGGGCAATGGAGCCAACATGGGATGGGGCACCCCCGTTGGCCATACAGTGTTGGGGGGACCATAAGGATGCTGGACTTATGCCACGCTGGGGTGGGCTCCCAGCGTGGCACCTGGAAGTTTGTGTTTTTTTGGGGGGGCCACTGGAGCCGATGGGGATTGGGCACCCCCGTCGGACATACATGTGCTTGGAGGGGGAAGTGTGCATGAGCCAAGGGAGATTGGGCACCCCATCATTACACAACAAATGGGGGCGGGGAATACATACAACCACCACTACAATCAGTGGTGGTGATGTGTGGGTCAATTTGCAAGCTGCTGACGGCATGGCAGTATGCTAATTGCCTACACATTACCACCACTGATTGTAGTGGTGGTTTGCTTTCAACTGTGTGCCACTGCATTTGAACTGTTGTCATAAACAACAGGGACATTCATTGGTGCGGTGGGGCTGCGCCTGCAAAAACCCTCAGGGCATTGGAAGCGGGGGTGCCACATCTATGAAAACTCATATGGTGGCACTATGTTTCTTGCACATGCATGCAAGCAACATAAAAAGGGACTACAAGGTGCCCTTTGTTCTCCTATAGACAATTTCTATCCTTTCCCCAGCTTCAGGTAAGAACAGACTTATTTATTCCTTCTACTTCAAGAAGTTATTTTAGTTCATTTGTTAAAGCATTCGTATGTTGCCAAAAGAAAGTATGTTTTCTTTACCCCTTTTCAGTATTCTAGCCTTCTATTTCATCAAGTTCATTTATGCTTGGTTTGTTAAAATGATAGAGTTTCCACATTCTTTTATATCTGTTTATATAGAAGCAGGACACCCCTTTTTCTTCATCCCATGCTGGTTTTGCCTTAGCGCATAGCCAGCAGTGTGTTTCTTGACATTTCCTTCCATTTATAGGGGCAAGACTACACACTTGCAGCTGAAATGTCAAGTCAACGGCTGAAAAGTCAAGCCATCAGCTGACACTTTCACTAACCTCTGAGTCAGTTTCTACCCTTTTGTTTAGTGCTCTCTCTCTCTCTTAGGGAGCATACCTAATACTCACTCTGCACCCTCATTTTATTTCTGGTGCAGCAAGTAGAAAGGGGTTTATTTATTCCTAGTCAGGTCTTGAAAATGCAGGAGCATCTGTACCTCACAAATGTGAGTGTACAGTTCAAACTAGACCTGTGTGTATTCTGTGTTGGCATGCCCACAGGGCAAAATTCAATGAACATCTTTATGTCAAAGTGCTTGTTACCATTTCTTAAGTGTTACAAGGCAGAAGAAGCCATAGTACCTGGCTCATATATATTTTTTCATTATTTCTTCAGTGTTTACAAATTAAACATATTATTTCTTCGCTCGCAAATAGCGGCAACAGGGACACAGAAAAGAAAAAGGGAAAGGGAGTTGCCGTATTGCTATAAATATTACTATAAAGTCTAGTAATATGTCTTTCTTTGACTACGCAATAATACACTGTAACCCTTTATATTATAGGGTGCTTTACTTTATAGTGTTCCAATCTTTCATTCTAGTTATTATAGCCAGCCACTCTGTGTAGCTAAAAAATTAGTATATTGTCCCATTTTGTCTGGGAGCTTGAGGTCACTGCAGGCTAACCTCCATACAGATGGACTCATGGAAGGAAGAGAAAGGAAAGTTAAAGAGCACAGAGGGTTGTCTGGAGGTGGCCTGCCTCCAGATGGAATGAAAGGGATAGCCTTATTAGGTAAGAATATAGAAAAGTTGCAACATAAAATAATAAAGGGGTCCTACTACAGTGGCAGGGATGTACTCTGTCACAGACATCAAGGAGCGCAGGAAGACATTATAGTAAACCCCAGTTTGTAGGGGGGTTACTCAAGATCTTTTGAATTTTTATTTGTTGCTGAAAGTAAAGCAGTTTTCATTTCATTTAAGTGGTGTGTAGTGTGTTCTTCCTGTGAGTGTTCCATGAAAAGTCACCCAGTTTGCTACCAGTCACACCTGCCTTGTGTGTAATTTAGCTTTACTTTGGCATACAGACATTTTATTAAGTTCTGCTATACATGCCTGCATTGACAACACCTGCTCTGTGTCAAGAGCCCCTTTCCTATGTGGCACAGTTGTGGGAGAGCACTTATTTTTTGCCATAAAGGTTTTTATCCTCATTATGGTGAGTGCAGTCTAGGCAGTGGATGGAAAAGATGGAACTGGAAAGTTGGGAACTGGACAGTGTGACACTGAAAGCTTTGTCACAAGTGAGTGTCGAACATTTGGTTACAGTTGTGGCACATTCCCGTAGTTTGACTTGTTTCCCTCACCCTGGAGTTGTTGTGTTAAAGTCCACAAGTGTGTGCTGTCAAAACGTACTGGCTGCATAATGTAGTAGTTAGAGTCACAAGCTGTGAATGTGCTTGATACAGCCAGCATATCTGGATTTGATTCTTACAACCTCTGTGTTTTTGAGGTTGACGGCTTAATTGTTTTTGCTGTGAGTGACTTATATCGTATCCCCCAGGTTGCGTCCCCCTGGAGTTTAGAATAGTAAGTCCCCTCCGGAGTTTAGAATACTAAATTCCCCGACTTTATCACCCCAGAGTTTAGAATACTGAATATCCCCCTACCGACTCCCCCCGTGAGTTGCACAATGGGGGTGGGACTAAATTTCCATGTTTGACATTGTGCCTAATTGTCTAGTTCCCTGATGTCCAGTTCTGAACATTCTGGGGATGAACTTTTCCATGTTGGACTTTCCAGTTCCGCCTGGATAGGCTTCCTTCAGCAACTGTCCTCGCCACCCTTCAATCAGCCACCACCTGCCCAGGACTTACTCTGCTGGCCATCTCCTCCCAAGGATTACCCCCATAGTAGGGCTGGGGGGGGGCTCCATCCCCCATGGAAAAACACAATCCAGATTGCTGGCTTGGGGTTCCTGGCAGTGGCATGGGTGGGAGGCAAGCACGCAGAAGGCAGGTAATATGAGGGATTTCAAATGTTTTGATTGCAATCCCTGAGGAGGTTGTGGGGTCTAAAACAGCTGGGGAATTCAAGAATGGATGGGACAGACATAAGGCAATTATAGTGGAGGGTAGGAGGAAGTATGCTGTTAGTTATCTAGGATCTGCAGCTTATCCAATAGGTAGGTAAATAGGCAGACTGGGTGGGCCAAGCGGTCCTTATCTGCCATCAAAGTCTGTGTTTCTAGGTTTCTATGTATTTTGCACACAAATTAGTTGCTATTGTGTTTAATTGCACCCTACGTATCTTATTTTGCTATATTGGCTATGGATTTTTCATACATTGATGCAGGAGCTTTACACAATAGATTTTGCACCTAATAGCATGTCCTGTTGTATTGTGCGCTGTGTGTGACATATTTACAGTGCTGTTTGTGACAGAAATGGGAAGGAAAGAGTTAATGGTTTGGATTCTGTAGATGCCTTATTCTTTTAGCAGTGTGGAAAAAATACACTGAGGCTGAAATCCTCCAGCAGCAACCAGCTTGTGGAATTCCTAGCTGCTAGATAAGAGCTGGGTCATAAATCTCGAGTGGACATCTCCAGACACACAGACCTTGCAGACATGGACACAGGGCAGTTTGAATGGATTGGATCATTCAAATATAAACTTAAGGTGAAAAGGAATATAATTGGTCACCAATAGGTGTTCACTCTGATTGGGACAATTAAATAGATACATGTTAGTTGGTTGGTGCATTTAAGGGAGAATAGGAATGACCTAGTCTCCATAGACTATATAAGCTTCTGTAAGACAGAGAACTCGCTCTCTTGCCTTGGGAAGCTGTGAGGGGAAACATAAGCTTGGAGCCTACCTGGTATGTCCGTGGGAGCTGGCAGTTAGAACAGGGCCCAGTGTCTCTTGTAAGGACAGGGAAGGGTAAGTTTAGTGATAGTATATTTCAGTAATAGCCTTCTTTTGCCATCTGTTGTTTAAAAACGTTTGTTTACTTTTCCTGTATGAGTGTTATTCTCTTGTGTTGTAAATACATTTCCTGTAAATGCTCATTGCACTTTCTGTTAAGTAAAAGCTATTTATTTGCTCAACAGTTGTGACTCTGATGTCATTTTTCTAAGGTAAGATTTGGTTTTCCACTGGCTAAGGTAAACTCTGTGTAGCATCCGCCACCTGAAAGAGACACACTACCAGACTTTAACTTGTGCAATTGCACGTGTGATTTTTCAAGTTTGTACACTTGAAAGAGGTGCCGGAAAGAAAGTCCGGCTGGTGGCAGCGAATACCTGAGGACACACACACACACACCTCTCTAAAAGCTGTTTCAGCCCAGAGGGAGAGGTGGGTTGTCACACTGTTATATAGGATTCTGGTATTCCTTTTACTGTGCCCTGCTGTTTGCCCACATTGCTCTTTCAGTAATGCTTTGGATTTCATTGATTAACTGAGACTTCAGCCAGGTCTTGGGTGAGCATGTTCTTCCACCTCCACTGTGTACCTTTTTTCCTTAATAGTGGGATTTGATGCTCACCCTCCCCTCCTAGCCTACCCCCAGCAACCTGAGACAGCTCCTGATCTTGGGTCACCAGTGTGGTGGGAGGCAGTGATAAAACTGTGCACCAATGGGCCAGCTTGGGGATGGAGCACTTCTGTGGGAGACAGTAGGTATGATGCTGTGTCCTTTGTTGGAATAGTACCACTGTTGACCAGAGGCTGCAATGTGGAACACTTGGCCAGCACTGGTTTAGAGGAGCAATGTTTGCTCCTAATTAATAATGAGGTTACAGGGCTTGCTGCACTATTCTCCACTGGAGCTCAAAAGTTTTTCATTATTAAGTGGTGATTTTTAAGGCTGTTTGGTGCCATTATACAGAGTTCAAGACAGGCCCTACCTACCATATGCACAAAAATTCCATATTATTGAAAAAATTGGTGCAAAGAAATACAAAGCAAAAGCTAGCCCTGAGGTTATAATGACTTGCAAATGTCCTGTTTGACCCATCCATGGGAAAAGTGGTGATTTGCATATTATGGTTCCATTAAGGGGCTGTTTGTCTCAGGAAAAACAGCTTTGCCCTATGCAAGCACTCGAGCCTGCTCCTGGTACACTCATGCACTATAAATGGTTCTATCACATTATTACTGTTTTGTACATTCATATGTTCTTTTGTATGATTTTGGACATGTATTGTAATTTACCCAATGTTTCACTACTGTCTATTATACAATACCTTGTGTTCCAACTGTTGCTCAGTCTTACAATGTTATATTGTTTGTACTACCCACATACTATTGTAACTGATCATCCTTCACAACCCTATGTAACCCCTCCACCCAGGTCACACCGTGAGACGAGCAACTTGTTGTTCAGTGTGCCCTCCTGGTGAAACATTTCAATAAATAAAAAATGAATAAATAAATTGTTTGCTCCTGTGACTGCGAGGCCTGCCTGTGCCTTTCCAGCAGTTGTCACTCCTTCCTAGACCAGCAGGGGGTTTGGATGCACTTTGCCCCTTCATTGCCCTGCACTCCCATGGCAGTATAATGGAGCATACTTTGTATGTGCAAACTTGGCTTTGCACCAGTTTCATTATACCATTTTGTGCATGTCAGGTGACTTTGCCCTGTGCTTTGCTCCTGCTGCCCATTGTCTTCTAACCCTTATTTGTGTTAAGTGTTCTGAAATGTTTTTTTAAGTGAAGCATTTGCTGTTACATTTATCCAGGTTCTCTGCCTCTTGTAAATTCTTGTGTCCCACCCTATCTGTTTCTTAAAAGGTGTGGGCCTTGATAGTCATGCCAAGGAAGCTACCCTCACCCCAATGGGTGGAGGGTCGCCGCTCACAACAATATTAATCAAAGTACCAAAGGTACTAAAGGCACCAAAGAAGGTATGTGTGAAATAATTATGTGGCCAGAAAGAAAGCTGACAAGCTACCCCTGGCAATGAAAAAGAAAGTGGCTTGGGCAATGGGATCTGAGACACAGCATCTATCACCAGTAGTGAGAAAGAAAAAAATGATATTCTTTGAGTCAATCTCTTGCAGCTGGCCATAACACATGGCATCACTTCCTCAGATGATTTCCCAGCAGTTTCTCCCAGGGGCCTCCCATTCCCGTCACCTGATGTGCTTTTGCACATATATAAAGGGGAGGCCTCTGATACTCCTCTGTTATTTTCCAATCTCGACCAAGTTCACATCAAGTTCTCCTTTAAGATTAGCAGCTTTCTCCGGTACCATCGATGACGAGTTCTACAAGTCACCTAAGAAGCTTCATTCACTGATGTCTTCAGAACCCTTATTTCAGAAGTGTTCCTGTGGCCAGAGAATCACATCTGAGGACCTTCATGACGTTTATGTTCTGTACCTGGCTCCAGAGCACACCTCCAGGGAGTTCATCCTCTGTAGATGGTTATTTAAGGCCACTAAGCGCTGAAGGCTCCAGCAGCTAAAGGAGTACCTCATGGAGCTGAATGTAGCCCTTTTGGAGCCACAGCAATGCTCCTCTGCAGGGGAGTCTTTGACCTCCTCCTCAGGGCCTTGGAAGGGTGAATCCTCATCATTGACAGAGCATGAAGCCAGGTGGAAACATTCTTCCAAAACCAAACGTTTCTCCTGCACCACCATCTTCATCATCGAAGGCCTCAGGCTCCTCAAAGGTAAGTAGGAGAGCTCCCACTGATAACTCATCATCTTCTCCACCATCAATGGTAGTGGGCCCTCTAAGTCATCGATGGAGTGTGCTGCAGCTTCCACCGCTGCCTCCGTTGATGATGGCTGCATCTGCTCTGATGGTCCTTCCGTCAACGGAGCATTCTTAGGTCCTTCTGTCGACGGGACTCTCTAGCCACTCCTCAGCTGCTCCGTTGATGATGCTCCCATTGACGACACATTCTGGCTGTCCCTCGTCGATGGTGGATCATTTGGCTTCTGTTCCGTTCTTGTCGACAGTCTTCCCATCAACAGGACCTTTTGGTCTGCTTCCCTTGTCGACGGCTTCCCCATCAATGATCATTGCACCACCTCTGACAGCTTGGAGGATATCTTCTTTAAGTGTTCCCCCATCCTCTATTTTAGGGTCCTACGTCCACACTCTCTAGCCACTCTTCGGCTGCACCGTCGATGATGCTATAATTGACAACACATTCTGGCTGTCCCTCATCGACAGTAGACCCTGTGGCTTCTGTTCTGTTCTCGTTGACAATCTTCCCATTGACATGAGCTTCTGGTCTGCCATCCCAAAGCCATTGACGAACATGACACCACCTCAGACAGCTTGGGGGATGTCTTCTTTAAGTGCTCCCTCATCCTCTATTTTGGGGCCCTATGTCCACTTCATGGTACCATCAAGCTGGCCGCTTCCTTTACCCTTGGTTGTCTCCTCTGTGGTGCCCATCTAGTCCATGGCCCCTCCAACTTCAGGGGGTCAACTAGCCATGGTGAACATCCAGGCTGTAGTTCACTCCATCATGGGCCTTGCTAGACCCTCCTCTCCTCCTCTGAGGGAGGCGGTGATCCCTGCCTCAGTCCCTTCCAGGCCTTCTTCAGCCACTAAGACAAGGAGTTCCTCTCCTTCCTCCGCTGTGTTCCATTCCAAACCTGAGGACCCCTCCCTCCCAGACTGGGATCTGGAGGATGAGGAGGATGAGGAAATTGAACAAGATTATGGCTTGCAAATCTTTTCCTCAGTGACATCTTCCATGCCCAGGGATGCCACAGAAGTGCTCCCCTGCTCTCCTCCTGATGACACATCCTTTTCAGATATTATGGTGCATCTGCAGAAAACCTTTGGTTTCCAGATTGCAGAACAGGATGCCTCAAGAAGCAAGTTGGCCAGCTATCTAGGTCTTCCTGATGGCCCTTCCCTGGTCATCCCTCCCCTGGTGGATGCTTCTGAGGAGGCCATGTTGCTTGTCTGGCAACAGCCCTCCCAGGTCCCCTCTATTCCCCTCAAAGCAGACAGGCTTTTTAGGGCCCTGCAGACCATCCTTATCATTCTACGCCACCACAGGCAGACTCTGTGGTTAAGAATGTGACTCATAATAAATCTGCTGGACCGCAACACATGAGCGCTCATCCCCCTGATAAAGAATCTAAGAAATTGGATGTCATGGGGAAGAGGGTCTATGATATGAGCAGTTTGTCCCACCACATTTTGAATTATATGGGCCACTTCCCCAAATATCAGGAGGAGACCCTTAAGGCTGCTCACGTATTGGTCCAATCCCTTCCACCTGGCCAGCCTCAGGAGGACCTTGATGCCAAACTTTCTACCACTGGGGCTGTCTGTCGCCACCTGCCACCATTGATACTTTGGCCCGTGCCTCCTCAGTGGGTGTTTACCTCAGACACCATGCATGGCTGAGGAGTTCAGGATTTTTACATGATGTCCAACAATCCATTCTGAATACTCCCTTTAAATGAGTAAAATTTATTGGACCACAGATCCAATATATTCTAAAAGACCTGCAAGACTTGGGTCATACTCTTCAGTCTGTTTGGATCCTACATCGCCCACAGGTGAAGCCTACTTACAAGGATACCTTTCAGAACTGTTCTTCTAAAAGTAAAACTACTGCTCAGCAATAGCCTGCTCAAAGGCGCAAGGCTCAGTTAGCTCTACCTGACAGACCTGCCCCAAAGAAGTCTCAATATGTCCATGCTGTCCCTCAGCAGGGTCAGCCTTCAGCCTGAAGATGCGTCTCCGGCTGTGGAGGCGGAGACCCCATCCTCAGCCATCAGGGGCAGGTTCTCCCTGCACCTCAGAGGTTGGCAAAGGATCATATCAGACCAGTGGATCCTTCAATTGATCCAGTATAGTCATACATTGGACTTGATAAGTCTTCCTCTTCCTTTACCTCCTTGGGTCTCACACTACCCTCTGGACCATGCTCTAGTACTTCAAGCAGAAATCCATGCTTTGTTACAAAAACATGCCATAAAACCAGTTCCCACCCATCAAAGTGACTCGGGGTTTTACTCCCGTTTTTTTCTGGTTCCCAAATGGATGAGGGATTTACATCCCATTCTGGATCTCAGAGGCCTTAACCTCTATATAAGGTACCAGAAATTCAGGATGGTGATGTTGCTTACCCTTCCTCCCCTGCGAAACACAGGAGACTGGCTTTGTTCCTTGTACATGAAGGATGCATACCTTCATATCCTGATCCACCTCGCCCACAGGCGGTTCTTATGATTCCAGTTTCAAAGCCATCATTTTAAGTTTTGGTCCCTCCATTTCAGCCTTTCTTTGGCCCCAGGGTATTCACAAAATGCCTGGCAGCACAGTAGCAGGAGTTCTTTGCCAGGAGGGTCTGTACATCTTTCCATACCTAGATGACTGGCTCCTAAAGGCATCTACTCGCCCCATGCTGGAATACACCCTGACACACACCATGGCAATGTTCTCCATGGTGTGCATCATGGTCAACTACCCAAAGTCTATGCTGACCCCAGCACAGACTCTCCAGTATATCAGAGTGGTACTAGATACATCCCAAGGCATGGCATTTCTCCCCAAATCCAGGGTGGATGCCATCCTGACCCTCATTCTCCATTTGGAACCTTGTCAGTATGTCTCTGCAAGGGACTACCTTCGGCTTCTGGGACATTTGGCAGCTACCATCCCTGTTGTCCCTCAAGCCAGATTTCATATGAGGGTCCTTCAGTGGAACCTCATGGTCCAGTGGGATCAGAAATGGGATAACTTCGATGCCTCAGTCCTTCTGTCCTCCCCAGCACTTCACACCCTACAGTGGTGAAAGTCCAGGGACAGCATCTGGGTGTTCGGACAAAGTTTGACCGTGTTGCAGATATCAAAAGTGCATTTATTGATTTGCATAGAGTCATATACATGGCAGGAGACATTACTGGGGTAGGATCACACTTGAAGCCTATCTAAAAGTGGGACGTTCAACTCGAGGATTACGTGTTTTAAATAAACCAGGGTATGGATGGAAATGAACATTATTCATGGATGATTGGAAAACATCTCTCCAGTTGGGGACTGATATGTTGATTAAAACAGTGATAAAGGGCTACCTCTCTCAACAGTCAGATGTAATGAATGATATACAAACTAAGGAAGAAGTGGTTAAAACTTACAAGGATCATCCAGAGTTCAATAACTTTGAGAGTAAATTAAAGGAGACAGTGCAATGAGAAGAGAATAAAATTAAACAAAGTTGAAAAAGTTTGAGCGTGATAGTCAAGATTATTTGTTGGATAGAGTATTCAACTGGAATAAAAATAAAAACAAAGATAAGAATAAGAAAGGTAGAAATAATTATCACACCAATTGTCAACAGTATCAACAAGAGTCACACCAACCACGCTCTATACTCAAAACTCACAGCCATTCTCCTGTATATACTTCCAATAGTGAATCTGAGAGGGAGCCTTTTTTAGAAGAGGAATTAGAGGAACCGCTCGACCGCAGGAGAAGTGAACAACATGTGGTACAGTTTCAGGAACCACCACAGCCACAGTCACAACAAATACAACAGAGGGAAGTGAGATTACTGAGGGGCCAAATTCAAGTCATGCCATCACCCCAATCCGGCCTCATAAACAGACCAGGAGGGGCAGAAAGAAACACAGGAGGCAGATTTTGTGGCAAAAGAAAATAAGTGTCAGTTCGGAGAACATTGTGGTTAATATTTCTGGGGAAAATTTAACAGAAGAACAGTTATCCATATTGAGAAAAGGACTGTCTTTTGTACCGACAGCCGACTCTAAACCTTTTGACGTATACGTGGACTCACACAAGTTCACTCTCAATTTAATTCTAAAAGCACACTTTGAAAAAATCAGGATGTGTCGTGGGAATATACCAGTGGTGAGTTAGGACAGTAGTACCATGACATTGAGACAGGAGGTAAAGCCTTTTAAGCCACCTTCCACGTTCTTACCACCTTATAACGACACAGTAAGGGTATTTGAACGAGCCTGCGAACAAGGGTTTAAGACTATATTGGACAGAGACAGTAGGCCCACCTATGTCAATATAACACATCTAGAATCCATAGCATTGAAATTGCTGATGGATAATGGAAATATAGTAATTAAACCAGCGGACAAAGGGGACTCTATTGTGGTTATGTCTACTGAGCAATAAATAGCAGAAATTGATAAACAACTAGCAGGTGTATCTTTCTATAAAAAGCTTTTGAGTGATCCACCTTACTTTTTTTTAAAAAAGTAGATTATTTTTTGTTTGGTGCAGAATCAAATGGCATTACAGATCATGATGAACTGCTATACCTTACTGTGGAACAGCCTGTTAGAGCTAGTATATATACTCTGCCCAAAATAAACAAAGACATGGGCAATCCTCCAGGACGACCAATAGTTGTAGGGATTGGCTCCTTAGTAGAGCCACTCTGTAGATATGTGGACTCACGCATTAAAGGTTACGTCCCATTATTACATTCATATGTACACGATACTATGCATATATTGGAGGTTCTGGAGGACAGAATATGCAGTCTGAGAATGATTGGCTCTTGGTGCCTATAGATATTTGTTCACTTTACACCAATATCCCCCACAGTGATGGGTTGGATGCCTTACAATACGGTTTGACTGTGATCCCCTTATGCATAATGGGAAAAAAAGCATTTCTCCTTGAATGTGTGGAACATGTACTCACAAAAAATGATTTTCTTTTTCAGGATACATATTGCTTGCAAGTTAAAGGGACAGCTATGGAAACTACATTTGCTCCTAACTATGCTAATCTCTATCTGGGCAAGTGTGAAACAGAATATGTCTATGATAGCCAGGTCAATCTTTTTTTGGACAAGACTGACATCTGGCATCACTTGTAGATGACATCTTTATGGTGTGGTGTGGCAATAAGGAGGAGTTGAATCAATTTGTATCTTATTTGGAGATAAGTAATAAAAACTTGAGATTTTCTTTAAAGTGTGATCCTGTATCTGTCCCTTTCCTGGATCTTAAAATAACAAAGAATTGCGATGGCACTTATGAAACTGATCTATACAGGAAGCAGACAGACATAAACTCACTACTATGTGCCACCAGTTGCCACCCACAGCATTTAATAAAGAACATTCCCAAAGCCCAGATGCTGAGACTCCACAGAAATTGTAGTAATGATGTAGATTTCATGGCAAATGCCTCTGATTTATGTGATAGATTCATAGCTAGAGGTTATAGCCCTGACACAGTATATCAAGCATATGGTGAGGCCCTAGAAACAGATAGGAAGGAACATCTTACAGTAAAGGAACGTGTGAGGGATACCCACAGAATTAACTTCATTACATAATACACCAGACATATGAAGGATATAGAACAGGTCTTGACTGACAACTGGAACATTTTAGGGTCAGAGCCATTGCTCCAAAAGATTGTTTAAGAAAAGCCAAGAATGTTTTATAAACGTGGTCCTAATTTGAAGGACAGTCTGGTTAACAGTTATCATGTACCTGCAGTTCCTAATGTTGTTGATGGAAACTGGTTGCCACCATTGCCACGGGGCAATTTTCTTTGTTGTAACTGTAAATTTTGTACTTCTATTCTTAAGACAGATACATTCATTACTTGTAATAGTAATAAAGAGTACAAGGTTAATAACTTTTTTTAATCGTAATACAGACAACTTAGTGTATCTGGCTACCTGTGAATGCTTAGTATTTTATGTTGGTAAGACAACTAG
The DNA here is from genome assembly GCA_016271365.2 of Neoceratodus forsteri. NCBI lineage: Eukaryota > Metazoa > Chordata > Ceratodontiformes > Ceratodontidae > Neoceratodus > Neoceratodus forsteri. The sequence continues at coordinate 1,391,937,525 of CM028129.1, read as the reverse complement.
ACTATTTAAACTTAGGATAGGTGAACACCTGAGGTCAATTCTTGCAAGTGATACTTCCAATGCACTAGTTAACCATTGTAGGATAACAAGTAATAATGGTCATACTTTAATGTTTTGTGCAATAGAGAAGGTAATAGTGGGGCCTAGAGGTGGAAACCTCAATGATGAACTTAAATATAGGGAATCATTTTGGATATTTACACTAGGAGCCTTGACTGCACCAGCCCTGAATGATAGAATTGATCAGTATCTTGTATTAAAAGGTCAAAAGTAAAAAGTTGTGAAGTTAGGAAGTACAAAGGTTTAATAGTAATTCTGCTGCAAATGAATATTGCACTTTGATAGTAACTAAATATATTGTTGCTTCTAGGTTCTTAATGGCATGTCTTGTACCATCTTACTCCAGAAGTTTGTTGAAACAAGAATTATATTGTCTCAAGCCTGGATTACTAATGGTGACATAGATTTGATGGACTTTCCATTTGATTACTATAAATAATTCTTCAACATAGTTTTTCTAACTGTTTTTAAACTAACAAGTAGTTTTTACTTTTTGTACCCCAGTGATTATTGTATTTATGGAATGGTGGATTGTTAATCACATTAAGTTTATTTTTACATATATGTACAGCATGTTGTTTATGGTGATTGCACTGTCCCTTTAAGGGACCACTATTTAAGATGGTCTAATTTTGTGAATGGACCATCCCCCTCATGACGCAATAGTTGCGAAACCAGTCAGGGCCGTTGTCACTGCTGCTTGCCTGTGGAGCTAGTCTGTTGTTGGCAATACTGCCTTTTTTATACTGTTGTTTAATAAAGCCTAATTTTCTCAAACAGTTTGGAGCAGTGCTGGTTTGTCTTTTTCTATGTCGCACTGCACTTAACACACTCCATTTAGTAGCTTTTTTGTTTTGGTCATGACATTCCGTCCTCAGGTCCCAGACCTCATTCTAACAACAGATGTCTCCTTGATGGGCTGGAGTGCCCATCTTCCAGGAGTTCAGTCCCAGGGCTCTTGGACTGTGATGGAATCTCGTCTTCACATCAATATCCTGGAATTGAGGGCTGTTCTATATGCCTTACAGGCATTCAAGACATTGCTCCCTCAGGGTTGCCTTCAAGTGCAATTGGACAGTTCCACAGTTGTTCTCTACTTGAACAAACAAGGTGGCACTCATTCATGCCCTCTCTGCCGGGAGTCCATGAGGGTGTGGCATTGGGTGATCCAGAGAGGCATTCACCTTCTGGCAGTTTGCATTCCAGGGGTTTCAGATACCCTGGCGGATGCCCTGAGCAGAACTCATGCTCAAGCTCATAAATGGGAGCTCCACCCAGACATCTTAGTGTATGACTTCCTCCGGTGGGGTGCCCGGAATTAGACCTGTTTGCTTCTCCACAAAATGCAAAACTGCCTCTCTATTGCTCTCTAGAGTGAGGTCCTGGAACTTTATGACTGGATGCCTTATCTCGTTGCTGGACAGGAAAATCTTTTTACACTTTCCTGCCCTTTCCTCTCATACATAGAGTACTCCTGAAACTGGTCAGAGATGGGGCGTCGATGATTCTCATAGCCCCCTACTGGTCGAGGCAGATTTGGTTCCCCCTACTGTTGCAAATCTTGGATCGGGACCCTCTTCCTCTACCTATTTGTCCAGCCCTCCTCTCACAAGAGGATGGCTCCCTGCTGCACCCAGACCTGTGCTCCCTGCAACTGCATGCCTGGCTCCTGAGGACATAGTCCTCTCTCATTATCAGGTGTCCCCAGGGGTAGCAGACATTCTGAGGGTGGCACAGAAGCCCTCTACTAGAGCCTCCTACTCGATGAAATAGAAGCATTTCTCCATTGGTGCCTCTTCAAGTGAACTGGAACCCTATGACTGTTCCCCACAGAGAATTATGGACTGCCTCCTTTCTCTGTCAGAGGCTGGTCTAAAATATTCATCAATAAAAGTACACCTATCAGCTATTTCTGCTTTCCATTTACCTGTGGACAACAAACCATTGTCCTAGTTACCTCTCATTAGAACCTTCCTGAAAGGTATCCTACATTTGCATCCCTCTATTCGGGACCCTGTCCCAGTGTGGGATTTGAATTTTGTACTTGAAAAAGTGACTGAAGGTCCTTTTGAGCCTGCTGAAACATGCAAGCTCCATTTTTTGTCATGGAAAACAATGTTTTTGGTGGCAATTATGTCAGGTAGAAGTATTTCTGAATTACAGGCACTTATGTGCAAGCCAATTTATTTACAGTTTCATATTGATCGGGTGTCCTTACATACTAACCCCTCCTTTCTACCTAAAGTTGTTTCTGAATTTATTCTGAATCAGCTCATTCAGTTGCCAGTATATTTTGCAGAGCCTGAGAATCCAGGGGAAGCCCTGCTTCATACTCGTGATGTGAAAAGAACATTGAGAATTTATCTTCTCCACCCTGAACAGTTGCCTAAAACTGAACAACTCTTTGTTTCTTTCACCCCAGGATGACTGGACAATTGGGTTTCTAAGCAGTGCTTGTCCAGAAGGTTGGCCAACTGCATTACGTTCATATATAACAAATATGAAAAATCTCTCACAGGATCTGTGAAACCCCACTCCACTAGAGGCATGGCTACCTCCACGGTGTGTTTCCGTGGCATCTTTGCTTCAGAGATTTGTGAGGCCACCACCTGGTCTACTGTTCATGCACTCAATAAAAAAAATTAGAGTTTAGATATTGCTTTTAAGAAGCGTGCTGCTTTTGGGTGAGTCGGGCCATCCTCAACAGCCTCCTGTCCTAATTTGCTGTGGTTCGCTTCCTCCTCCCATGGGCCTCATAACTGCTTGGGATTCTTCCCATGTGTTATGGCCTGCTGCAAGAGATTGACTTGAAGAAGATAGTACAATTGCATAAGAACTTACCATAACAATAGATCTTCGAGAATATCTCTTGCTGCAGGCCATGCTGCCCCGCCCACCATCCCTCTTGCTCCTGCTTCAGAAGGGTACCTTGCTCCATCCTCACATGGAAGTCTTGAGCTACTGCCTTTTGTTACTCTCCTCAGTTCCCATTGGAGACCTATGATTCACATTTCATATTGGTCGCTAAGATGGAAAATAGAACTGAGGAGTATGAGGAGCCTCCCCTTTTTATATGTGCAAGAGCACATCAGGTGACAGGAAGGGGAGGCCCCTGGGAGAGGCTGCTGGAAAATCATCCAGAGGAAGTGATGGCTATTTCTGGATATCCCATGTGCTGTGGCCTGCTGCAAGAGATACTCTTGATGATCTACTGTTTTGGTAAGTTCTTATGCAACTGTATTTTCCACTCTAGGGATCCAACCCAGGCCCCCTACCCTCTACTGATTTGATATACTGTAGCTCTACTGTAGTACTAAGCTTCCTAGACAGGAGATACATGCTGTGGTAAATACATCCAGCAGTGAGAGCAGCCCCTCTCACACCAACATTCACATAGCTGCAATAAGTGTTCCTATTAACAGCCTGTCTGTTTGAAGTAGTATTTCCCAAGTTGTATTTAAACCTCAAAGTCTGAGCTGGAACTTTTCAAGTTATCAGCAATATAGGACTTAAGACCTTGCTGAAGGTCTATCATTAACATCAGCAAAGACATTTAGCAAGTTCTCTCATGCTACGTAAATCATAGTAAGAAATAAAATAATGTTCCAATCTGGGGATCAGACCAAGGTCCCCAACCCCCTACTGCTTGGTAGCCAGTAGCTCTACCTGTGTACTAAGCTTCCTATATAGGAGATGCATGCTGTAGCAAAGTACATCCAGTAAAGAGTGCAGACCCCCCCCCACACACACACACACAGCTGCACTGGATGTATATTGTTAACAGTCTGTCTATTTAAAGTAGTAAAAAACAAAAACAAGGCTCTGTGTCAGCACGTGGTCTGAATGCAGAATAAAATGGTTATATTAAATGCATGCTGAAAATAGAAAATAGAGTTAAAAATCCACGTTTCGACCTTAGGTCTTCTTCAGGAAATATCTAAAAAGACTAACTTTGTTTTTTTCTCTTTTAGATACTTTCTAAAGAAGACCTAAGGTCGAAACATGGATTTTTAACTCTATTTTCTATTTTCAGTGTGCAGTATAACCATTTTGTTCTGTATTTAAAGTAGTGTTTCCTAAGTTGCATTTCAACCTCAAAATCTGAGCTGGAGCTTTCAAGTTATCAGTAATATAGAACTTCAGACATTGCTGAAAGTATATCACTGTCAGCAGTGCCATCTTACTATGGGCAGGATTTTTGGATGGAGGAGCAGGGCTTGTGTTCAGCCCTGCACCACCACACTTAGGTTCCGGCGGTGCACCAAACTATTTGCTGCAACAGCACCCAATTTTATAATCTCTGGGCACAGTTGCAGCAGTTTCAGTGATTTACAGCAGCTTGCACCAACTATCTGGTGCAAGCTCTGTAAAACAGCCCCCAGGATTGCCGTACCTTAGACCAGAAAAAGTTGGCCTAACTTGTGGCAAATGCCAGCGTGGGATAGGAAATGCTGTTAGATCGCTGCAAGCCCCTTGTGCCATGTCGTTAGTGCACTAGGGCTTGTGGCGAAGTAAGTGTTTTGAAAATTCCACCGTATGTCTTTCATAGTACATAAATTCTAGTAAGAAAGAAAAGAAGTGTTTCATTCTGGGGATCCAACTCATGCCCCCTACCCTCTATTGCTTGTTAGCCCATAGCTCTACCTCTACCTCTACACTAAGCTTCCTATATAGGAGATGCATGCTGTACTAAAGGACATCTAGCAATGAGTGCAGACCCCCCACCCCATACACACACACACACACACACACACACAGAGCAGCAGTGGATGTTTGTAATTAACAGTCTATTTGAATGAGTGTTTCCCAAGTTGCATTCAAACCTCAAAGTCTCAGCTAGAACATTTTCAAGTTATCAGCAATATAGAGCTTCATACTTTGCTGAAATTGTATAATTAACATCAGCAAGGGCATCTAACAATTTCTCTCATACTACATAAACTGTAGTGAGAAAGAAAAAAAAGTTCCACACTGGGGATTGAACCCAGGCTTGTGTAGGTCTGAAACTCTATGCCCAGGCTTAAATGCCATATCACTGACATTATCATTGCCATTATGCAGCCAAATAACTTGCACTGAAAGTACTTTGAGTCTAATTAAATCTAAAAGAGCATGCATGGCCACAGTGGGCATTTACAGTTAGGCTGTTGGCACCTACAAAATGTCAGCAGCAGAGTTTATGTTCTCTTTGAAGTATTAAAATGTACTGGCAATTTTTGTTTTTTACAATAAAATGATAATGGGGACCTTAGCTACCAGCAAGGGAGCGAATGTGGTTATGTACAGGCAGTTCCTTTAAAGGGAAACTAAATAAACACACAAAATCAGCTGCAGCTTTCAGTACACTGTCACAACACCACCTACTGCACTTCTTCCTCACACTCACTATAAAATTTGAACTTTAAACCATACTTCTCAACCTCTCAGAACTTAAATTTGTAGCTCTGGCCTTTACAATGCATTGCATGTTTGTAGTTTAAGGAATATTTTGTTTAACAATTGTGGGCCCCATATGTTTATCAAGCCAGTTTACATTTTTAATAGTTTGCATGACCATAAATGGCCACAGTATTATGAGGAACATCAATAAATCTTCACAAAGCAAGGGTACATTTTGGTATCAAGTACATAGCACTATGTAGAATGCTTTAAACTGTTTTAGTTTGTACTAAAAAGTTTGTTTTATTTCTTACAGCACTCATGAATAAAATCAGTTTGTGGGTTAGAACCGTAGCCTGGGAACAGCAGTACCAGAGTCAAAAAATCATTAAAATAGTGGTACTGGGGGCTGGAGAACTTCAATATTTTCTTCAGTGAAAAATCAATTTTATTTCCATAAGTCTGTGAGAAGGGTTTCAACCTAAGTGTTTGAATGCCAGACACCATTCATAGGGAACTATACGGACGTCAATGGATCTTTTACACTGCTGTGCTTGTGAATGAATTGAATCAGCACTGTGTTAGCACTTTATGGAACTAAAATGTATTTTTCACTGAAGAAATGTTGACGTTCTCCATTCCACTTTCTTTGGAGCTATGTATGTTGTTTTATGACTTATACCTTTCATCAGGTGCCGGTCCCCAGTACCACTGTACTCATGAATAAACCATGTTATAAGTGGAATAGTCCACTCCAGGCCTGTCAAATATTCTTGATGTATTTTCCACAAGCATAAGGACACACTGCTATTGACCTCCTGCCTATCACCACTGATGCATGCATTGAAATCATTTATAAAATCGCAAAGAAAAGTCCGAAATCTGTGGCTGAGAGTCATCATTTGTGCATGCGTTAAAATGCATAGTCAGGTGCCAGATCTCACTACCGAAGTGAAATAACAGCTTAATTATGTATAAGATCAACGACTATTTCACCTATACAATTTTTCCAAATATATTAGGGTTGCCACTTTTGGATGAGATGAAAACTGAATACTAAACCACACCCCCAAACTCTACCCCTAACCCCGCCCCTTTAATGACTGATGAGGGCATTGCTTGAACTCCAATTTGCTTGATTTATTCAGAATTGCTGCTGATATTGCATTGTGTGCAACTTCTTTAAATTACATCATGATTAGTATTTTTTGTTTGTTTGATTTAGATTTAAATATTTTATATTTCAGTGTGTGTTAACATTTGGTGGGATTAGAGAGGGGGTTCAGGGGACTTTGCATCCTGTGTACACAGCTTAGCTCACACATCGAATGACTACAAGGACACCTCTGACAACCAACTATTTTGGATCAGGTGGCCTTTTCTGGTAAAACTCTTTCAATAAATAAATAAACTACACCAGTAATGGTGGATGAGATGTAATTACAAATACCATCTGCCATTTTAAGATGTGCGACTGTCCCTCCCATTGCTCCTACTCTGAAGTTATTTGTAATGTCAGAGAAGTTTTTAAAAGTGGTAGGAACTATTCTGTGCTGTTAAATACCCTATTTTTTCCATGTCAGTCATACATAGCTGATACCATGATATGTGATATATAGCATGGAGGAAGTATAGTGCAGTGGTTTAAGACTCTAAGCTGGAGACCAGTGTTTGAGTCCCACATCATACACTTGCATACTGTGTGACCCTGAGCAAGTCACTGGACTCCACTGTGCTCCCAGGTTGCACCTGTAAACAAGCTTCAGCTTAGTGTGTCTCTTCTGGTAAAAAAAAATAATAATGTTTTGAGAAATCTTTGATAAATTACCTAAATTTGCAGTGCCATTAAATCTAGATTGTGTCCCTTTTTCCTCATCAGCTACTTCTCTCTCTCTTCCTTTTCTCATTTCTGTGGCTTAGTATGACATTAGCCACACTATTCTGTGTTGTTCATCTGAAAGGCCTGGGATGGTCTTCCTGGAATATCCAGGTAGTATGAAAATTGACAGCAATAACTACTGAGGAGAGAGGGGTATAGTATTGCTAGAAATGAAATTAAATATTAGATTAATTTAACAACAAAAAGGGTAACAAATATTAAAATATAGGACAGACCCTAAAAGAAAAGCTGGTGACCGTTTAAAGGTATAAACGTATTTCTTATCACAGCAGTCAAAGACCATACAGCCTGGAAAGGATTAGATTGATTTGCTGCTAATGGTCTTAATAGCCCTACTTTACACCTCTCAGACTGAGTGGTATACAAACAAAGGCCTACATGACATCAGAACTTGTTTGTAACCTGAACCTGCAAGTAAAATTGTGAAGGATTTAACAGAATCTGTTTTACAAGTATGTGAGCATTCACAATGACTGAAAAGGTACTACCTCTCAATAAAACTGGATTAGCAGGTAAGGTTTCTGAAACACAGATATACAGTCCACAATGGGACAAGAGGCAACCCTAGTGTGGTGCCTGTCTGAATATCCAAGGGTTTCAGAAAAATGAAGGTGTTAACTAAAGTGGTATTGTTTACCCTTCCCAGGAATAATCTTCCAATTTGCTGGTGTGAAGTTTGAGGTGACAACTGAGCAGACAGGGACACATTTGGCCTTTTTAAGATCCCTGCACTTGAAGGCACTTCCTGATTAGCATGCACTGCAAGCAAGTAAGCAAGCACACTGAAATATCAGGCACTTGCTTACAATCAGATGAGAAGAAAATGAAACAGCTAGTGGAGGATCTCACAGATGCTGCTTGACCCACCTGAAAAACCGAATTTGCAATAGTGAAAAAAGGAGGACCAAATCTGGACCTAGAAAACCGAATTCATTCGGTCAAAAACCGAGTAGGTGGTAACCTTAAAATAAATGGGTTTGAACAAATGGTTTTAGGTAAGCAAAAATCATATTAAAAAGGTTTCTCTTCACATATAATAAAAAACAAACAGTCGTCTATGCTTAATGTTCTTTTATAACATCTTTGTTGCCATCGTAATCATTCTAACATTTTGTGATGTTTCGAATTTTCAGATCACTTCTTCAGAGTTATATAGCTAGAAAAATACATAATCAGTGTTGTTAACTCTCTTGTTTTTTTGTACTATTTTCACAAGGCTGGACAATAAACCTCCAAAACAGACTGAATCAGAACAGGACCAATGGCACAATGGAATCTAACTGAACTTATATCTCTTTACATAAAACACATTAGAGCTGTGAGCCATTTTTTTAAATGCAATAAGCCACTTCTGGGTGTGCATGATGATTTGAATGCACTTCCCACAAGCACAAGGACACTTGCTTTTGAACTTGTGCCTCACTTTCCTGGGGCGGAAATGAAATCCTTTAATGCACACTCTTGCCCTGGCTTATTGCTTACTTAATGCACATCTTGTCTTAAATTATTTCTTACCAATTGGATTAGGAAACTTATTTGGAGATATGAGGAAGTACAATATAAAGGTATACAATTACACCTCTAAAATGTCCCCCATCATGAGGGACACCGCTCAGTCCCACATGGAGAAGGTGCTGAAAACACAAGACTTTAAAGCAGGGATCTCTAATACTTTATGATGCTAAGGAAGAATGAAACTTTGCACAAATAAAGGCACTTAGTTTGGAAGATGTGGCTAGACATCACGGTTCACCTACACTTACCTACAGAACCAAAAATACACAAAGAAACCTGCAGCTCACCTTGGGCTCTCAGTTTTATTTGATAGCTGCACAGGTCATCAAGATACGTTTACAATCTAATAAATAGGGTGCCAAAACTCAAAAAATGAATCATCCCTTCTTGTTCTTGCAGAGGCATTTAGCTGGCTGGGGAGCAGAGCAGATAAATGTGAACCAAGGTGCTCACGTACAAACAGCTGAGGTTTTGGGCTGCTCATGCCACCCCTTCCTCAGAACTGTGTGTGTGTACACCACCATAATGTTAACCCCCTTGTTTCAACAGTGTTCAGAGCTTGTGTCACTATGGTTGATTATGCATCCTTTAAATATTAGAGCATGTGTCCCACATTTTAAATACTGCAATAGCCATTTTGGTTCCATTTTCTGTGAGCTGTGATGGTCACTAGTCACTTACATGACAGACGTCCCTGGCAGTAGTGTCTGGCATCCTGCCAGCAGCAGTGACCAAATCTTTTTTAATTTAAAATACATGTGGTAGCTTTTAGGGGTGCCAGGAGAACACTTCCCCCATCTTCTCCAAACTCCCCCAACTATTGGGAAAAACTTTTCAATTTGTAAAAATATCTCTGCCATGAAAGACCTGATCCAATGGTTCCCACGGCAGGACTTCAAAAGTTAAGGTGCAGAAGAGATTACAGGAGCTGGATGTTAAGCCTTTAGTTGTGGCTTTTATTGTGGACACCTAGACTGAGAAGTTTGAGGAAGAAAGCCAGGTGAAACTTGGGATATAGTGTCACAGAAACAGTTTTAGTTTATAATCAGTTTATTTGCTTGATTATAGAGTTAGTAACTATGCTACTCAGACACAGAGGGAGATGGAAAAACTTGTGATGATTTCAAAAGTAGTGAAGAAATATTTTGGGTTGAGTAGCATATTTGTGGATAGGCGTGTAGCTTACTGTGCTGGGAAAGTATCTTGGGAAGAGGTTTTTTGAATCTATGGGTATAAAAGATTGACATTTTGCAGGAAATGGGGAGAAAGATTGGGTATTCAGAATCAACAGGGAACGTGTAGTTCTGTTGTCACTTTTATTACGCTTATAGGAATTGTGAACCCTTTTGTATTTTGGGAGGTTATTCCTCTATATACCAGTAGATGACAATATGCAAGTCTGTTGACTCAGTACACTATTAAAATTTTACCAGAAGGAAAGAACAAGTGAGTCTCATCCTTTGGAAAAAATTCCATAGCTGTCAAGGTCAGAACATCAAAGCAAGTGAGAGGGAACAGAAAGGGAGAGATTTATTGAAAGGCATTGTAAATCTCTTGATTGTAAGAGTGAAATTAAAAACAGAGTGATATTTCCATTGCAGTGCATTAGTAGGGCTTATAAATTAGTGAGTTTCACTCTGAAAGAGGGGACTTTACTGAATTGCAGGTTTCATTCTTAAAAGATGAACTACGCAATTCAGTAAGTGTCTTGCTCTATCTTTTTAACCTGCCTCCTATAATCAAAATACTTATAATTCATTTCACTGGTACAGTTCAAAAATCTCACGTTCAGCTTTTCTCAACTCACTCAATTTTATATTGTGAGCTTCATAGTTATAAACAACACAGATTCAGGTTACGACTCACATTTTATCACAACAAAGCCAGACAAGACAGCTGAAATTACTACAATGTTTGCATACTTGTTTGGTTTACTTTTCAGTGATGTGTATAATAATGACCCACATGCTGCTTTCACCAGCCTGGCAAGTGATTGAATTTTGGCTAGCCACCAGAGAAGGTTAATCACAAGGCTAGTCTACTACAACATTAATTGAGAATAGTGCTAACATGACAGGTTAATTAAAACAGAGAATGGGAGTTCATATTCAAAAACAGCAGATGTATTTTAACAAAAATAAATCTTACTGTGACTCATCCTATATGGCTATGCTGCCTACCCTTGAAAAGAAAAAAGAATACAAGTAATATAAGTGGCATCTTCCCCAATAACGGGGTTAATGGTTGCTGCCTGATTCTTCACGATCTGTGGGCCTTGTCCCTGCAGTGGTAAGGCCTCTGAGTTATTATACTCTGGTGGGAAAAAATGGGACTGAAATCCTGGGGAGAGAGGAATTAGATGAAGTTGAAGTGAAGAATACAGCCCATGGTGTCAGCTGCAGCTGGTCGGGGGGGGGGACCTGCCAGGCCCAGGGCGTAGCACTGTTATCCTTGTTCTGGGGTGCAGCACAGGTCTGCTATCAGGTTCAGTTTCCAAATTAGCCTGGGGCAAGAGGAGTCAGCAACAGGTGATGCATGGTCCAGAAAGGGTATCCCCTAAAGGGGTCACTTAGATGATAGTAACAGCTAGCATTTTGTCCTGTCTGCATGGTGGATGTTTGCCAGTTGGTAAGAATAATAAAGTGTGACAGGTAAAGTAAGGGCCAGGAGAGAAGGGGTTGCATATTTTAAGAAGGGTATTGAAGCAATAGAAATAAGTAGTCTGGGGGGGGGGTCAGGTGACTTGGAAACTCTGTGGCTACTAGCAGGAATAGGGAAGAGGAAACTAATCCAGATTGGAGAAGTCTATAGGCCACTGGGCCAGGATCAAGGAATAGACAGGGCACTGGGAGAGACACTTAAGAGAGCAGCAAGTCTTGGGGAATTCGTGCTAGTTGGGGATTTCAGCATGATGGATGTGGACTGGAAAATTATAATCCCTGCTGGTACTAGGAATCAGATTCTGGTGGATGCCTGCCAGGAGGCATTTCTAGAGCAGTTAGTTCAGGGCTTAACAAGGGATGAGGTCCTGCTGGATTTAGAGCTTGCCAATAGTGAGATTATTCAGAATGTAGCAGTTCTGAAACCCATCGGTTCCAGTGATCACAGGACAGAAGCAGTGGAGGTCCCGCTAAGGACAGGCAAATGGGTATAAAGGAGGGCACTTTACAAGTCTAAGTGTAGTTAAAGGGAGGAAGACATGGTAAAGTATCTGGAAGCAACAAGGTAAACTACCAGGAAGGTAAGGCAGGCCAAAGCAGAGACAGAGCTCTGGTTGGCAGTGGGGTGAAGAAAGAGGATAAGGCATCTCCCGGTACATCCGGGAGAAGCACAAAGTCAAAGGGAGTATAGTGAGACTTTTTTTAAATTTCTTATTATTAAGAAAAATGCATATACATCTAAACATAGAACGTAAATGTGACACTTAAAATACAAACAAGGAAATTCCTCTTTTGCAATGAAGAGTAACATAAACTCATGCTATCTAATACATTAGTTCTCACTATCTAACCTTCTATAGCAGCAATACCATTTGGTATAAATTATAGAACAACTAATCAGGTTTCATTTTTAAAAGTTGCTTTGTATAGATTGTATATGATAGAAAGTACCAGTCAAACTTGGAATTCAAACCATTTTGTGGCAGAGAGAGGGTTCCTAAATGGAGTAGTATGTGTAGGTTATGATGAGCCATGCGGGTCAGTCTTTCATACTCTGCCAGTTTAGTGAAGGAGGTCAACTAAAATGAGAAGATGGGGAGAGTCAGTTCTCCACTGCAGAATGATTTGCCATTTTCCCCCGGGGCTGCAGGTAGTCACCATAGTTTTTGCTTGTAGGACACTTTATGTCTAGCAGTGGCTCCTCCTAGTGACCAAAGAAATGAGTCAGTCTGTAATACTGGCCCCAACATTGAGTTGCAAAATTACTGAATCTGGGTCCAAAATTGGAAAAGCAAAGGACAAGATCATAGGTTGTGGGTGAGGAAACCTGTATCCTGGTGGCATCTCTAGCTGCAATCAGCTGAGATGAGGCCCATTTTCTTGAGTACCTTGGGGGTGCTGTACCACCTATGAAGGATCTTTTTTTTGTATTAACTGATACCTCGTATCCCTGACGTTCGAGTGTGCACTGTCGATCATGGTCACCCTATCTTCTTCAGGGATGATGACTTGCAACTCTGTTTCCCAAGCATCTGTACATTTTGGTTGGGTGGAATGTGGGGGGGGGGAAGTAAAAAGTGTATTCTGCCTCGCAGCCTGATAGGATGAGCCTCCCTCTTTGCAATCAGAGTGGTGAGAGGCTTATCACATGGGGGCAGTCGAAGGGTGGATCTTTTGTTATTCACCTCATGGATATGCTGGAACCACTAGAAGTCTGATCTGGGAAGACTGAATCTTTCAGCCAGGTTCTGGTAGGAATCCATAACTCCTGTCTGAGAGTCTAACAGGTGACCCAGTGTCAAAATTCCTTTGGCTGTCCAAGAGGGCTAGTTAACCAGCTTTTTCCCCCGATTGTTAAATATGGGTTGTGCCATAGGGGTTCCCACTTTCCTAGGTATGACATGTTCCAGTTGTGATGCCTGGTAAGTGTTATCCAGGACTGCCTTGAGAAGGAGTGTAGTTGGGATATATGGTGGTTCTGGGCATTCTCTCTGAACATGGCCTTATTTGCCCAAGGGGTACATTGAGCCAGGCCTGACTGCAGTTTCAACCACACTGGAGCTTGCATTGTGGATGTGTATAACCAACAGAAAACACAATTGTACATATCCCAATAATGTGAAGAATCATGGGAAACATATGCAAATCCCCATGACAGAATTTGGACTGGCTCAACTTTTGCATGTGTTTCCCATGATGCTTTGCATTATTGGGGTATGTGCAGCTGTGTTTTCTTTAAAATTTGGCTGTACGGCCAGTATCCTCTGGGATAACCTGTTCTTCAGGGCATTTGCTCTGGGGTTCATTTGTAGTTCTCTTCTTTCTCTACTTTGGGATCCCCATGACCCAAACAAATAACATTCCTTTAAGGGTGGCTGGCTCCCTCTCTCTGGGCTAAGACACAGATATGGCACACTGATGAGTCCAAATGAGGATGAAACACATGTATGCATCTGCTGTTCTTAACCTTTGCAGATTGCACTGTGAGGCCCTCTGGCATCATGCAGTTCTGCTTAAATTTGAGCCAGTCCAAATTCTCTCATGGGGATTTGCATATGTTTCCCATGATTCTTCACGGGAGGCAGGAGGATGGCTCCTTGGTGGCCCCGAACAGTCAGGGCTGGCAGGACGAGGGGCAGAATAAACTGCAATTTCAAAAAAAAAAAGTTTAGGATAGAGGCAACAGAAAGGAGGTCTGAGATAGGCTTGCTGAAATTAGCAGGGAGGGAGGTGAGGTCTTGGGAGATGGGTTAAAAAGTTAGTGGGGGGCCTGCCAAAATTTAGAAGAAGAGTTGAGCTTCTACTGCAAGGTCACCTTGTAATACTGTGCTTTTTCTTTTGCTTTTGCTGCTCCTATGGCCTTTGTGTAGGCATTTCATAGGAAGCAATAATGCTGCAGATCAGTGGGGGGAGTGGGAGACTTTATGGTGCACCCAGGCCTGATTACAGGATTTGCATAGATAGAGTATGTCAGCCGAGATCCAGGGGTGATGGGATTGTTTGACTCAGCACCTTCTGAGAGGGGTGTAGGTATTCCATGCTTTATTTAGATAGTGACAGAAAAGGGCTAGGGCAGAGTCAATATGCAGGGCTGAGTAAACTAGGGACCAGTCATATGAGGAGAGGTCATGAAGAAATGAGGGTTTTACTATAGTGCTTCGACAGCGCTAGCACCAACATCCCCCACATCGACAGCCACAATCCCGACTGTTGGCATTATCAGAGATCTTGGTGCTGTTCCACATCCCCTGGTCTCTAGGATTCTAATTCCGAGTTTGAGTTGGACTGGGGGGGGGAGTGCAACACCGGGGGCTGCACTGCCGGTGTCAGCAAAGTTTCACTGCAACCTGGTGAAATCTGTCGCTGTGCTGGACTTCATCTTAGTGGTGTCGATCTTGTGCAGGAACACCGAAAAGGGTTGGAGGGGAATTTGAGGTTAATGAGAAGGATTTCATGTGAGGATGGGACAGATTCACCATGAGAGACAGAGTAGGTTTGGTTTTGGAGAATGTAAATAGCTATGCCGCCACCTCATTTGCCTCAATCTTGATGGAATAGGTTGAAATCAAGGAGGGAGAGTTTGGAGTCAGGAATTCTGGAGGAGAGCCAGGTTTCAGAAATACAGAGCATATCTGGGGAGTACTGGGAGAGTCAGACTTTGAGGGCGTCAAGTTTGGGAAGCAGACTCCTGGCATTTAGTTGGCACAGCCTGAGGCTTTTGGGTAGGGGGAGAGGGAGGAGTTGGGGCCAGGGTTGGGTTGAACACCACCAGATAGGAGGAAGAGGAGGGAGAAGAGAAGGCATTGAGTAGACCTGGGCTTGCGCAGGTGGCAGGAGGTTTAGGTTTGAGTGTAGGCGGAAAGGAGAAGTGAAGCCTTCAGAAGAGATCAAACTTAAGGGAGAGGGAAGGAAGAAGTCCAGGGTGAAAGATTAGAGAGGAGACGTGAGGGAGGACAGGAGAAGAAGAGGTGATGGAGTAGGTATAGGAGAAAGGGGGGGCTGAAGTGGTGGGAAGTTTGGGGTAGGCAGGATTAGAGTTAGAGGGAAGAAAGTTTATGGAATCAGAAGGAGATAGAGGATAGGTGCAGGGAATGACAGGTAGAAAGGCAGTTAGGAGAAGGGGGAGGAAGAGATCAATAATGTAACCCCCCTTCCCATGTCTAGGAGCCAGATATTATGAGGGGGAAGGGGACCCCAGAAACTAGAACCTCACCAAGTTCTCCTTGGAATAAAATCAACATAAAACAAGGGTGTCTTACCTTGAGATGTCTTCAAACCCCAAGACACCGAGACCCAAAGGTGTTTTGCTCTCTACCCAGCAGGAAAATCCGTAAGGTCAGTTCATCTTCAAGCTTCTCCACTCACTGGACCTGGAGCAGGAGGGCATAGGAAATTCAATAATTTAGACCCCAGGAATACTGTGAAGAGCCATAAAAAAATAAAGGACTTTTAATTCATCAAAATACTTTTATGGCAAAAATCAAGCTGGACTCTAATTTCTATAAATAAATCAATTTTATTCTCCTGAGCTCATGAACGATTACAGAGCTCAGGGTCCCAGTAGCTCAAACTTTTAACTAATCCAGCTTCATGGGGCTAATTTATTTATAGAATTGATTTGTTGAGAGAGACAGCTACAGGCATTCTTAGGCATGGATTTCCCGTACAAAGGAACTATCAGCAAACTTGAACCCCAGGACCAGAGATTACTATGAAGAAATTCCAGGAGCGTGAAGCTACTGATGACCCACTGGCACTGGTAAGAGCCTTACTCTGTCATAGAATCCTTTATGCTAAATCTCTTCCCATTTTCCTTTTCTCCTCCTCAGGGGAGTGATGCATTCCTCTGTTGCAACCGAGTTAATTCATGCATGGGACAAAAATTTAAACAGTCTGAAACCTTTGCAGCTGCATCCAATAACCATTCCTCCCACTAGTCTTGGTACCAGCCTGGTCCCTGGTGCATTCTCCCTTTTTCCATTTTCCCCATGGCTTCCCCCAGAGCCAAGCCCACCACATAGTTACGGTGGCTCCTTACCTTCACTTAAAATCATGTTGCACAGAGCTGGACACGGTCTACATTGACATAAAGGCCTACACATTAGTAGGCCCTGGGGCCTGCCCCAGACACAGGCATGGCAGGCCCCATGGAGTCCAGGCCATCACCTACTCCCACCTTCCACCCTCTGAGTCGCTGTGCCACACAGGGAAACAGGATCGGAGGGAGCTGCCACCATCCCCTGATCCCTTGTCGTGGCCCTGCCACCACCACAAACAGCCCCCGACATCCAGGAAACATACCTCCCAAAACTGGGCCCAACACCCCCTGGGGTCCTGTACTTCCTGCTGTGGACACTCCTTTGCTCCTATGTGTGCTCTCACCACCTGCTACCCAAAGCAACCCTGGAACCAATGACCACAATTGCCTGTATGCCTGCCTCCCTCAGAGACCCAAACCCAGGATCTGGTGCACCACCACCAGAACTGACGACCTGCCTCAGAGGAAGGGGGAACACCCCTCCGAACTGCCCTGCAGCACACCCCCACAGGTTTCCACCCTCTATCTCCCCAGCAAAAACCTAGCCAAGAAAATCATGATCTCTGTGACATTTTAATTTTTTTTCTACGTCATGCGGTTGCTGAGATATTAGCAATTAAATACTTCCAATGCTAGTTTTAAGCTTCGATGCCCATTACAATGCATACATTCTTTGTACACACTGTGTTTCTCTATGCACCTGTTCAGGTAAAACAGGGTATGCGCTTCCGTTACTGTTACAGTTACTGTTTCCACTTCTGTTTATGTCCCCGTTTGCGTTATCGTTACTGTGTACGCCACTGTGTCCGTTACCCTTTGCGTTGTCATTTGCGCTTGCATTTTCATTACTGTTACCATTTGCGTTTCCACTACTGTTTCTGTTTGTGTTTTTGTTTGTGTCACCGTGCGCAGTACCATTTGGGTTTCCGGAAGCCCTTTCATTTGCGTTTGCATTTCTCTTTCGTTTTGTGTCTTCCTTGCTGTTACTGTTACCATTTGTGTTTGCAATTGCATTACTGTGCCTGTTCGCATTATGGTTTGTGTTTCCATATGTGCTTGTGTTTCCTTTTGTGTTTCTGTTTCCTTTGCTGTTATTGTTGCTGTTACTGTTACCATTTGCTTTTACAATTGCGGTACTGTGCCCGTGCGCATTTTGGTTTACGTTTCTGTACGCGTTTCTGTTTCCGTTTCTGTTTCTGTTTCCTCTGATGTTATTCTTCATGTTAACTTTACCATTGCATTTACAATTGTGGTACCATCCCTGTGCATGTTACGGTTTGCGTTTATGTGTGCACTTCCGTTTGTGTTTCCATTTGTCCCCCTTTCACGTTCTTTTTGCTGTGACACTTAACATTTCCATTTAAAATACCGCTGCCATCACTGTTCACATTACCAGTTGTGTTTTTGTATGCACTTCAATGTCCGTTTGCGTCACTGTTCGCTTCGGCATCACTTTGTGCTTGCATTTCTATTAACGTTTCCTTTACCATTTACACAGGCATTACCATGTGCACCACTGTTGGCGCTTCTCTTTGCATTGCTGTTCCTGTTACTATGTTACAAGACATCACATGGCGGGAGCACGGGGCCCGCCGCCGCATTACATTCACTATTTCTCATCATCATTCTCAAAAAGAAGGAAAATTAGAGGCAAAAAACTCCGTTTAATGCATCAGTTAGGGTTATTCCACAGCGCCAAAAGCAAGGAAATTCGGTGTTAGGGTTGAAAGCTGCCCTTAGACCCCTCCAGACCACCCCCCGACAGGTATCGGGGTGCGTGTTGGGGTCATCGGTCCTAACTTCAGTGGAATGCTGGGTAGGTGTAGGATCTAAAGCCCAGTGAAGAGGGTGAAAGAAGAGTGCCAGAGGAGGAGGAAACAGGAGAGGATGGTGGGTGTTTTCAAAAATACTCGAAACTGAGCCAACAAAGCAATGAGGTTTAAGAAAGGGATGTGACAAGAGCTATTCCCCCCATTGAACCACAAGCTAATAGCTCAGTGCTTGTGTATACTTATGAGCTTAAATGTTATGTGCTTGATGTTTATAAACTTGTACTTTGGCTTTTCTCCATTTCCCACCCTCAGTGGAATGCTGGGTAGGTGTAGGATTTAAGGCCCAAAAAAGATTTTTAATGTTGTGATTACCTCCTCCAACTCTGGAGAGTGTGACCAGTAGCACGCAGGAGAGGAAAAAACACCTTTGGGAAAAACCTCAGAGGACCCATGGCTACTGACCTACCCATCCTCTGGGCATATTAAGAGGAGAATAATCCTAAATGTGGGCTTATGGTTCTGGTTCTGTTCAAGAAGTAGGTCCAAACTTGCTGATTGATGAGTCGTATCTCCAAATCTGATGAAGAGCAGGAAAGTCGGTTCTGGAGGATAAAAGTTCTGGCAGATGAAGAGGGGTCCAATTTAGATGGGTGTCCGGATGAGAGTAGACGGTTAATCCATGTCCAAGCTAGCTCTACAGGAATGAAGAGTGTATTAAGCTGAAATGAAGATGCATCAAGGGAACAAAGTCTAGGGATGGTAGCATTAGATATTATTCTACTATCTGATAAATGGTGAAAAGTCCCCCATGAAAGTCAGAGAGGTGGGTCCATCATGGAGCCCTAAAATGGTGGTAACTGGGACCTCTACATAGGTAGGTTAGGATGCTAGACAGCATGCTGGAGATGTCATTTGTTGAAGGCTGAAATAGCATAGTTCAGACTACACTGTAGTGTAGGTCTCAGCTGGTCAGACTAAGGAAGGTGAGACCCCCACGTGGGTCTGCCTTGGTGAAGAAGGAAATACATTTGAGCAATGAGAAATTCCCCCTCTTGGGACATGTTGGTTTTGGGATGGCGGGAACCCCAAGTGGGTCTGCCATGGCCACAATATTGCATGATCTGAGGTAAGAAGGGTGAGACCTCTATGTGAGTCTGACTGTAGATATGTTTGAGCAATGAGTAATGCCCCATCATAGGGCATGTTTGAATGGGACACGGGGAACCCCCATGTAGGTCCACCATCGCCATATTATTGAATAGACATAAGGAGGGTGAGACCCAGATGTGAGTCTGCCTTTAGTGATATGAAAATGTTTGAGTAATGAGGAAGGGCAAGACCTTCTCATGGGACATGTTCACTTGGGATATCAGGACCCCCTCATGGGTCCGCCATTGCTATAGTATGACATGGTCCATGATAAGAAGGGCAGGACCATTAGTTTGGGATAGCAGGACCCCCCGCGCATCCACCATTGCCATAGCATTGCACAGACTGAGTAAGGATGGTGAGCCCCCCCCCATTGGGCTGACTTAGGAGGTGGAAATAGGCTTTGATCAACGAGCAATGCCCAGTCACATACATGGTTGAAAGGGATGGCGAGACCCCCCCCCCTCGTGGGTCCACTGTCGCCATGATATTGCACTGTTCAAGTGTAGGATGGCGAGACCCCCACATGAGTCTGCCATTTGTGAGAAAGAAATATGTTTGAGCAATGTGTGATGACCCTTCATGGGGTGTGGTAGTTTGGGATGGCGGCCCCCCCCGCTGGTCCACTGTCACCATAGTATTGTACTGGTCACTGGAGCAAGGAGTAGACTTGTGCAAATGGAGTCAGGCCCTTCCCTGTTGGCTAGCCAGACAGGAGGGGCTAACTGGACAGTGAGTTACAAGCATTTCTAGATAACGCAGTGGGATATGCATCTTTTGCTAGCTGGAGCAGTTTAAAACTATGCTGGACACAATTCGTCCATTTGACTGTGATGTGGTCACTTAGTGCAGATGGAAATGAACACTGGGAATGCCCCTTATGTACCTAAAGTACTTATTATCTTTATTTGTGACCACTTCAGTGTCTGCCAGAATGCAGACCCCCTGAACTGTTAAGAATGTCGTATAGCACCAAGATGGCCACACTGGAATATGCCCGTGCTCGGTATAGGCAGAATGATGTTCTCCAGGAGGGTCGAGCAATAGCTGAAAGCTGAAACCAAGAAGTAGAAATGGTCTGGTAGACCTCAAGACTGTCCCAGATTGGAAGGGATGTCCCTGATGGGCCTCAGAATTTTTCCACATAGTTTTCTACAAGTCAGCAATAATTGTGTAGGGCAGGGCTTGCTGTCATTGGACAGCCAGTTGATATTTTTGAAATGTTCAAGGGCTCTCTGTGTCTGTTTGATTTTCATTAACAGTTATATTATTTTGTAGACTAACAGTATTTTCCTGAGGTACATTACTTCTTACTGAAAGTGTCGTGTCTGCATGGGCCAAAATAAAATGTCCCCACAGCTGGAACTGATGAAATAATACAAATAAAGCCACCACACTATAACGCAGATTAAAGGCATTAGTAGGGGTGAAAAGAGGGTATTTCCAAGCACTAAGACTGTGCACTCAAAAAGATTTATTAGTGACAGTAATGATCTCCAAGGCAAATTCCTGTTGCATGAGGAATGCCACACCTGTCCCCACATGCGGTTGTTCTGACCGGCTTCCACCATCCCTTCCAACGTCAGTGTGTTTGCAACTGAATGGTGAGGAGGGGAAGCATGAAGGAATGCCAGACAATGGAAGTACAAGTTTGGTTTTCAGAAGGAATTGCCTCCAGCATAGAGCATCTCAATCAGATTCAAGGTTGATAGCACCGCTGTGTAAAAATATTTTGTCCCGCATTGATATTCGTTGGGCAGGAGTACTGGAAACTCCAGCCCCAAGTACTGAGGCAGAAGTTTGAGAGGTATACAGTCCAGGGTAGTGAGCTAGGAAGGGTAGTGCAGTCACGGCAAATCCTAAAGTGAAAGAGAACATGGGGCAGAAGCACAGGCAAGGGACGGCAACGGAATGGAGGCCAGGCTGCAAGGAGCCACAGGTAGCAGCGAGAAGATCCAGGCAGTGAACCAGCCAGGTGGGAGAACTGGAACAACAGAGGAAAAGGTAATTCAGCCAGGTGTGTGGCAGCGGAGTGGCATGATGGCTGGCAGAGGAGAGGAGAGAAGAAGCACCCATAAGAAGGAGAGGGAAGATGGGAGGAAAAAGAAGGTATGGGGGGAGAAAGGCTGGGGTGGAAAAACAAACAAACAAGAAAAGAGTACAACGTGGGGAAAGAAGGGGGGGACAACAAAGTGGGAAACCAAACAAGGAAAGCAAGAGGCAAGGCAAACGGGAGGGGGGGCTAGAAAGCAAAACAAAGGGAAGGGGGGAAGAGCCCGTAGCTGACCAGTCACACATCCAGTTTTGAAACGCTTGAAGATGAGCCAATGGAAACAATGGAGTTTAAGAAGGGGATGTGGGAGGAGCTATTCCCCCCATTGAACCCCAAGCTAATCACCTTCCAAGTGTCTTACCTTGACACGTCTTCACACCCCAAGACACCGAGCCCCAAAGGTGTTCAACTTCCAACCCAACAGGAAAATCTGGATGGTGGCAGAACCCAGAAAGTGCAGGTAAATGGAGCACTGTCATCAGAAGTTAGGGTAACAAGTGGTGTGCCCCAGGGTTCAGTACTGGGGCCCCTGCTCATCAATATTTTCATATCGGATGGACATAGCTACTGGACTACGAGGAAAGGTATGTCTGTTCGCAGATGACACCAAAATATTTAACAGGGCTGACACCCAGCAGGGAGTGGACAAGATAGAAGCTGACCTCAAGAAACTGGAAGAATGGTCTGAGCATGGCAGCTGAGATTCAACGCCAAAAGTGCAAAGTCATGCACATAGGAAAAGAAATCCAAATAAGTCATATTACCTTGGAGAGGAAAGACTAGCTGCTAGGGTTGGGTGGACCTGAAAAGGTCCTGACCCTTATTATGAGGATCAGGATCCAGGCCAAAGTCCTGATAAGTTCTGATTAGTTCTGATTTGAATTAGAACCTTTTGTAAAATGTGATGAAAATGCAAATCTGTTATATCATTGCACAAAACAACACTGAGATCTGTGACACACACACATAATTATAATCAGCATTTCAGGATATGAAAACTGAGTTTATAGCACTGATGTGCTGGTCAATTGAATATGGCAGCCATGCAGTCGACCTCTGTCTGTTTCCTGTCTCAGAATCAGTAGTACTAGTGATACAACTGTAAACTGATCTGTCTGACCTCAGAGGAGGAATCCCATTCCCATTTAGTAGTATACACTATACAATGGACATATCATAGAAACACAGAAACGTAGAATTTGATGGCAGATGAGGACCGCTTGGCCCACCCAGTCTGCTCCTTTCCCTACCAATTGGATAAGCTGCAGATTTTAGTTATCCAACAGCCTACTTCCTCCTAACGGATATCAGTTTATTATTGTTGCACCAGTTCCTTCTCTGCTTCACTGAGAGTCATACCATTATTTTATATGGCATGAGGGCCCTTCCATCCACCCAGCCACTTAAATTGATGACACATTTAGGGGACCCCTACCAAAAAAATAACTGCATGTCCTTCAGAGTCCAGAGACCTAGCTACTGTAGTGGAAGGAGGAGTGTGGCTGTGAGGCCAAGGCTGTACTGAGTGGGCAGAGACCTACATTTAGGCAATCTACAAATGCAAAAATTAGACAAGTCCATTAGTACATGCTGTAAAAAGTGTGCCATCAGGTTCAGGCAATCCAAAAATGAGGACATACTGAAAACATTGTGCCATCAGTCTCAATTTCAGGCAGTTCAAAAATTACACAGGTCCATTAGAACATGCTGAGAAAAGTGTGCCATCAGGTTCAGGCAGTCCAAAAATTACACAGGTCCATTAGAACATGCTGAGAAAAGTGTGCCATCAGGTTCAGGCAGTCCAAAAATTAGCAAAGTCTGTTAGGACATGCTGAAAACACTGTGCCATCAATCCCAACTTCAGGCAGACCAAAAATTAGCAAAGTTTGTTAGGACACGCTGAAAACATTGTGCCATCAATCCCAACTTCAGACAGTCCAAAAATTATACAAGTTCTAATGCCCACTCAATACAGATTTCTCCTTCACAGCCACACTCCCACCTTCCACCACAGTACCTAGGTTTTTCTTTATTACACAAAAGGAAATATTTCTCCACTGTTGCAAAACTGCGGATGTATGTAGTCTCAGTTGTTCCCAAGTTCATTTGCCCACTCAGTACTGGCTCGGCATCACAGATACGCTCCCATTTCTACCACTGTATTTTTTTTATTGACACAAAAAAAGCGTTTTCTTTATGCATTTTTTTAATTAATCCTCTGACTTGTTCTCTTCAGTCCTTCTAGGACAGGCTCGATGTCACACACACACACTTCCCCTTCCACCACTGTATGTTATGTAGGTTTATTTAAAACAACTTTTTCCTGTATGTATTTTCTTTAGTACACTCAGTTGTTCTCAGGTTCCTTTGTCCTGTCACCTCATAGCCACACATACGCCCCCTTCATCCACTTACTGTAGAACTAGAAATATGCACGTAAAGTTTATATTGTGCTGTTCCGTCATGTCATCTGATCGTGCCCATAAAGTTTTGCGGGCTTACCCTCTTTAAAAACAGCTAATCGCATCGCCACGTCTCTAACTCAGACTTTACTTTCCTCACTGTTTACTTTAATCAAGTATGAACTCACTTTACAGTAGTAACAAGCAGTAGATTTAATGTTTGCAGGTAAAGCAGTATTGCTGGTAACCAGGAAGTATCAGGCTCCAACCACGTGGTAGCGATTAGCGAGTCTAATCTTTTAGCTCAGTCACGTATGTAGGGTAGGTAACTGGAGGTAAGGAACAGGACAAGGAGGTCCAAACTGCAGTAATCCCTTACTCTGCTCACTGTCTCTTGCCATGATTCAGACTTTGGAACCCTGTAAAGCTCACTTAAGAACCGCTGTGTGGCTGGATAAAAGGGTACTCTGATTGTGGATTTCCGTGGTGGTGGCTGATTTATCATGTCACGTCATGCCTTTTGCCATCTCGCCGAGGAGCAATTTTTATTTATCCCATCTCTCAACACCTCTGCATCAGCAATCTAAATAATGAGTATACTTTTAAAAGGGTTTTACCGTTCATTTAATTGGCAGGAAAGGGAAACGGAATACCCGTTAAAAACAATGACGCTTATGCTCACGTTGGAAAATAAACTTCACTGTAAAGATAATTTCACTGAACAAGACTCTCCAGCGAAGATAGTGAACTTATTTTTACAGTGAAAGCTTCTAGTTCTACAGTATTCAATGCCTTTTCATTTTTTACTGTAGCAAATACTTTTATTTGTAATGTATACTTTATTATAATTGTACATTATCATTTATTTTTTGTACTTTTATTTGTAATGTATCTGGTTTGTTAAATTAGAATGTGTTTGCCCTCCTCAGACAGGTAATAACAGTTCATCCAACCTGTCCTGTCCTCTACATAAACTCAGTAAAACATAGTACCACATAGAATTATGTACTATTTTACTTTTAGTTTATATTTCTTTTTTTCCATCTTATTTGTATATATTTTTAGTTTTTTTTACTAATATCTCCATCTGGCTCACCAATGGAAGCCTTTCAGATACCCCTGCCCTACCCACATGTCTGCCTCTCTCTCCTCTCCCCTCTCCTCTCTCTCTCTCCCCCTCCCCAATCCCCCACCCCAGGCCCAGATATTATATTTTTCCTTTAGGTCGCTTGTGTTCCTTCAATTCAGTGCAGAGCAGCACATTTTATTTCTTTTATCATCAAGCCCAGTCACACACAGTTGTCTTCAATGCCATTTTTGGTGTTTTATTTTCTCAAAATAGTAAAGGAGAAGAGACTCATCTCAGACTGAGACACATTGGAATGGGAAAGTAAGCACAATGCATCTAATCTCCCCAACATCCTCATTCAAATGGCGCTTCCTCTAAGTTGAATATGGAGATACAGCATGTTCCAGAGTTCCACCCACCACATGCATCATCAGTAGCCATGACTGACAGGCAGGCAGGCAGTCTACCTTCAGCTATTGTAGAAAAAATAACTAGCACTCCAGACTGTAATTCAAAAAAGAGTTCTTTTTTTTACTGAAAAAAGTTTTTCTCACACTTACATATGAATAAACTCCAAATGGGCATACAATGGCTTAAAGCAGACAGTGTTTCAATTTTAAGCACCCACACAGAATCTCGACCTCTGTGCTTTGGGGCTCCAGCCCCTTCCTTAGGAGGTACTTTCAGCTACTGACTGCCTAGCCTGTCAATCTGGTTGGATATGGCTGGCCATTGGGCAAGATGCAAGTTCCTCCTCTCTTCTGTCAGGCGTGCTCGTTCACAAGCGGCCTATTACTCGCTCCACCTCCTACTGCTCCCACTTTGTGGAGGAAGGTGCTATCAGCCAGCCAGACAGACAGTCACATGCCCTGTAATGTGGTGAGCAGGTGACTGCCAGTTGGCTGGGCTCCAGGGATCACAATGGTGCCATCTAGAGGAAAGTGGGAGCACTGCCAGTGAGTGTCTTTTTAAACAATTGCAACTTGCAGTCGACAGACATGGACTCAGTACAAATTAGAGGATAACTCTTATTGCTCCAGGTCCATCAGACTGCATTGGATTGGGGGGGAGGTTCTGATTATTGGTGGGTCAGTCCACCCACCCCTACTAGCTGCCTCCACCCAAGAGTGCAATTTGGGAATCATTATCTCAGACAACTTAAAGGTAGGCAAACAGTGCAAGAAGACAGCACTGAAGGCCAGCAGTATGCTGGGATGCATTGGGAGGGGAATCACAAGCAAGAAGAGAGAAGTGATCCTGCCACTGTATGGATCACTGGGTAGGCCCCACCTGGAGTACAGCATCTAGTTCTGGAGGCCCCACCTCCAAAAGGACATTGACCAAGTGGAGACTGTGCAGAGAAGGGCAACAAAAATGATTCAGGGACTGTATGAGATGTCCTATAGTGATAGACTGAAAGAAATGAACATGTATTCCCTGGAATGGAGAAGAGAGAGGGGTGACATGATTGAAACATTCAAGTACATAAAAGGCATAAACCAGGTGCAGATAGATGATCTCTTCCAATTTAAGAAGGCCAGCAGAACCAAGGGACATGATCTAAGGCTGCAAGGAGGGCAGTTCTCCACCAACACCAGGAGGTTTTTCTTCACAGAAAGAGTGGTAGATGCCTGGAAAAGCCTGTCTGCAGGGGTGGTGGGGGCAAGCACGGTGGTAAGTTTCAAGAATGCTTGGGACAGATACAAGGGAGCCCTCAAGCCCAAGGGCAATTAGAAGGCTAGGCTAAAAGACAATGGGCAGACTAGATGGACCTGGTGGTCTCCTTCTGCCATCAACTTGTATGTTTCTATGTCTATGTTTCTATGTTTCTATGGTAGACTGGTCAGTTCATCCTCAAGCTCCTCCACCCACCGGACCTGGAGCAGGAGGGCATAGGAAATGCAATACTTTAGACCCCAGGAAAACTGTGAAGATCCCTAAAAAACTAAAGGACGTTTAATTCATCAAAATACTTTTATGGCAAAATTCAAGCTGGACTCCAATTTCCATAAACAAATCAATTTTATTTCCTGAGCTCATGAACAATTACAGAGCTCAGGGTTCCAGTACCTTAAACTGTTAACTAAACTAGCTCAATTGGGCTAACTTATTGATAGAACTGATATGTTAAGCAAGACAGAGAGAGCTACAGGCATTGTAAGGCATGGATTTCCCATACAATGGAACCACCAGCAAACTGGAACCCATTGACTAGAGATTACTGCAAAGAAATTCCAGGAACATGAAGCTCCCAATGACCCACTGGAACCGGTAAGAGCCTTACTCTGTCATAGATTCCTTTATGCGAAACCTCTTCCTGTTTTCTGTTTCTCCTCAGGGGAGTGATGTGCTCCTCTGCTGCCACTGAGTTAATCCATGCTTGGGGGGAAATTAAAACAGCCTGACACCTCCACGGCTGCGTCCCATAACTGTTCCTCCTGTTAGTCCTGGTACTGGCCTGGTCTCTGGTGCATTCTCTCTTTTTCCATTTTCCCCGCAGCTCTCCCCTGAGCTGAGCCTTCCACACAGGTACAGTGGTTCCCTACTTTCACTTAAAATCCTGTTGCACTGTACTGGGCAAGGCCTACATTGGCCTAAAGGCCTACACATTAGTAGGCTCCAGGGCCTGCCCCATCCCAGGCATGGCAGGTCCAATCTAGTCCAGGCCACCACCCACTCCCACCTTCTACCCCCTGAGCTGCTGTGCCACATGGGGAAACAGGACTGGAGGGAGCTGACACCATCCTTCGATCCTCTGTTATGGCCCTACCACCTCTGCAAACAGCCCCTGACAGCCCAGGAAACACAACTCCCAAAACTGGGTCTAATGCCCCCCCAGGACCGTATACTTCCTGCACCAGACATTCTTCTGCTCCTACAGGTACTCTCACCACCCACCACCCAAAGGAACCCTGGACCCAATGACCACAACTGCCTGTATGCCGTCTCCCTCGGAGACCCAAACCCAGAACCTGGCTTACCGCCACTATATATATATATATATATGATCTATATATATAGATATATCTATATATATATCTATATATATATATATATATCTATATATATATATATATATATATATATATAGATCTATATATATATATATATATATGTATATTATACTGACGCGGTAGTAGCAGTATAGATTAGGGTTGAGTATGCACGTCAATGTTAAACTTCAAATTGTGCACCTTAATAACTTTGCCACCATACAACGGATTTGATTGAAATTTTGCATGTGTGGTCTGATACCATAGATTTCTGGATCTGGCAAGTTGTGTTACGGTCGGATGTACGGTTGCGGAGCTACAGAACACCAAAAACACAAAAAAACAGACTTTTTGCATGTTTCTTTGCTCGCACTCACAGCCCGCACAACTTGTCCATTCAGTCCAAAATCTTCAGGGAAGATGCAATCTGGATCACCGATGAGCCTTTAGAAGATTTGGTGTAAAAATATTAAACCGTTCAAAAGTTATTCAAAAAAACAAATTTCTCATTATAGTCAATGGGGAAAAATATATGTGTCTCACGAAAGTTTCGCAAATGCAATTTTACTTTTGCAAATGGCTCTTTTATTTTCATGCTTTGGTCATCTTGTTTTCAGTTAGTGAGAGAGAAAAATGCCTAGCGTTTAAATTTGGGACCCTCTAGGTAAACACTGACTGTTGGTTTACCTAGTCAGGTCCTGAGGATGCCAGCCTTATCTTTTTTGGTGGGTAAACCCCCAACCCGAAATGCCATTTTAAATGTTGTAGAAAAAATACTTTCACAAATCATGAAAGAAGCTGCTGAAATAAGTTCGCAAGTGTGAAAGTTTCTTGCTACTTTTTGAGAAACTTTCGTGATTTGCAAAAGTATTTAAAAAACAAACAGCAAATCTTTGCCATCACCCTGCAACTGTACGGTTGGGTCTTTTGGGCCGAAATTTGCAGGATGGCAAGTCCTGGTCCCACAGATGTGCCTTTTGGTAGTTTGCTGCCAAAACATTCAAAGGACCAAAATTACAGTGTTCTGAAGTTGAGAAATTTCCCATAAGATTACATTGCTGCTCCCATGATGCCTTTTGGCATCTGTATCTCGAAATAAAAAGTGAGCTATGGCTTTTTCTCTACCTGCAACTTAGCTAACTTGTAGAAACAATTCTGTAAACATTTGATTACACCAGCAGTGGAATTTTTTTCTTACTTGCTACAGTTACAGAGAAGGGTGCCTTTCCAGTGTGTTTCAGTGCCTGCATTTTGTAAATGACGTGAGATACAGATTCAGTCAATTTATATTGCGTGGAGTAATCGCTGCCTTGATTACAACAACACTTGGATTTTTTTTGTAGCTGCTATGGTTGCTGAGATATTGGCACATTAGTGGCACAAGGGTTCCTTGCCCTATAGGATGGCTGTATGGTTCCATACTTACATGTAAGTTGGAGCACAGGGCCCAGACGGCCCGCACTCCCACATACGCATACCATTACAAAAAAAAATGTACAATGTGAAGGGAGCACAGGGCCCAGAGGGCCCCCATTCCCACTTACACACACCAGTTACCAGTTACATTACACTTTCCCAAAAAAGAAGGGAAATTCATTGCAAAAAACTCAGTTAATGCATCAGTTAGGGTTCATAGCAGGCGACAAAAGTTTAAAATGTGCTGTTAGGGTTCAGTCCCCTAACTCTGCATTTCCCACCCCACCCCACACACACACACAAACACATGCAAGACTGTAAGACACTACATCACTCTGTCACATCTGTAAGCACAATAATCACAACACTGTACTAATTTCACATAACACTATGTAATGAAAAACCAAATACAGTACTGCTGCATTACCTGGAAATACTCAGCAGTATGTTATGGTTAGCTTTGGATATTACAACTGTTGCTTTTACATCTTACTTGTAAACTATACTACAAAACATTACTTTTATTATCACTACAGTTGGCTATTAGGACTGACTTACTCTATCAGAAAAAAAAAATATGCAAACATCCAATGGCTGTTGGTAGGGTTATCTAAACTCTCATTTCCAATAAACTATCTGTGGATGACATACTGTGTTTTACCTTATGCTGGTTATCTCTGGTTAGTTGTGTTGGCTTGGCCCTTCCCCTGCTTGCATATGTGTGTGTGTGTGTGTGTGTGTGGTGTGTGTGTGTGTGTGTGTGTGTGTGTGTGTGTGTGTGTGCGTGTGTGGTCGGGGTGGGGTGGTGGGGAATGCAGAGTTAGGGGATTGAACTGTAAAAGCACATTTCCAAACTTTTGTTGCTGTGATATGAACCCTAACTGATGCATTAACAAAGTATTTTGCAATGAAAAAAAATATATATATATATATATATATACATACACCCTCTGCTGCCCCAACTGGCAGCAACAGAAAAACACCCCTCACAGTACGCAAACTCCCTATGCACCAAAGGGGTATCCCTAAAGGTATTAACAAGCCCTCCTGCAAGGGAAGGGGGCTTACAAAAATGTGAGGGGGAGAGAGAAAGCATTTTGGTGGTGTTTCTTAAGAAAATCACTGTGCCTAAACAGTGATTACCCAAAGTTACTAAAGTTGCACAGTAAAGCAGAAGGCCGGAGGGGGTGAGCTGATCTTCGCAGGACTCCAGTGAATAGAAAAGTCAGATTGAGATGAAGAGACAGATTAGCCTAGGCTACAGCTAAAATTCAAAGTCAGAAATGGCAGCAGATAAATCACAGAGTTATTTGGAGGATTGCTTATCAAAAACATTATGACCCACACAGACTATTGTATGTTAATGAAAGGTAGCACAAAGACAGCAGAGGGTGAGATGGGAGTAAGCAGAGATGAGCAGTAACACCAGCAGAATTAAATGTCACAGGCAGACGAGCAAACAAATCAATTTGAACCACAGCTGATTTTCAGTAAGAAGGCAGCAGGTGATTTCAGACTGCATGAGTCTGCACAGAGCTGAGAAGTACTTTGAGGTTTGAAACCAGAGCATGTGATTGAGTATGTGCAGAGGTGAGAATATACTGGGACAGGTGCAGGTGCTTGTGGGTAATGTAAAGACCAGGAATCCTAATAGGAAATAAAGGAGCATACTGACCATGGGAGTGTATGTGGAGGGCAGGTGGATGGGCAATTCCTAGCGCACTGCGGCACCAGCTGTTATGCCACAGTAAAGCAATTTCTGGGAGTACAGGGTCCAGTGTCCATGTGTGGTGAGGGGTCATCTGCAGTCATGCAGGGAGGACGAGGTCTCGAAGCCCTTAAAACCCACTGCTGTGCAGAGGAAAGGTAGACTTGCTGGCTGGGAGAGGGAGAAAAATCCGATATAAGATGGAGCCACTAGAGCCATGTGGCAGGAGCAGTTAGTAGCTAGCTACACCCAGATAAGTGATTAACTGCTGCTGGGAAGAGGGTACTGAGAAAACAGGTAGATTATACACAAAGATTTGGGTTAGCTGAGCATTCTGTAGGAATTCAGTTAAATCAGACAAGCAGTTGAAAATAGTAAAAACTATTAATGGCTTATATATGAGACTAAAAAACACCTACAAATGGGCAAGCAATTGATTATTGATATTAACAACTAAATAAAAAAACATATTGAATGGGCAAACAGTTGATTAAGAAAGTAAAAAGTCCACTGTAGTACAACAAAGTAGGGATGAGTCCAAAAGAAGTTGCTGTTCTGTGCTGAAATTCTTTGTCCAACTTGGCACCAAAACAATACCTGGGAGAGCAGGGCCCGGGGTCCGTGTGTGGCGGGGGGTCAACATCCACATTGATCAACAATATAATTAGACACTACTTGTGAATCGTTACCCAACTTGGGTAGCAGTGTAATCAAGGCTTTTGTTATTGAACGCAGGAGGTTCCTAATCCCTTTAGCAAATGATTCCAACAGGGTAGTGTGGAGTCAGTCCATGTATGGTACCATAGTCTGGAAGAACTCATCTGGGAAGCCATCCAGACCAGGGCTCTTCCACTTGGGGAGTGTCTTGATAGCAGCTAATAGCTCTTGTAATATAACAGAGGCCTCTAAATTGGTACCCTGAGTAGCTGAGATGTTGGGTTGGGACACTTCCTCTAAGAAGTCTTTCAGGTTAGGTAGGTTTGCTTCTCTCTGGAAGAAATACAACTATGTGTAAAAGCATAGGAATGCATTTGCAATCTCTTTTTGCTGGGTAGCCACTCGATCTGATGCCATGTGGATGGAGCCAATATGCTTGGCAACTTACTGAACTTTTGTGCAGTAAGCTAAGAGCCAACCCACCTTCTCAACTGATTCCCAGTATTTATGGGCATCTCTCAGCGTCGCCCTCCGAGTTGTCGTGGAGGACAGTGAATTTATTGTAAACCTCAGCTGCAGCAGTTCCCAGTGTAATAGAGGTAAGTGAGTCTGGAGAGCATTATGTTCTTTCTCTTTCTGTTTGAGTTTTCGCCATCTCTGTGATCTGCTTGTTATGCTGTTAAGGGGGTATAGTAAGACTTAGGAGCAATGAGGGGTGGGAAGAGAATGACAAGGATAAGGCAGAGATACTAAACAATTATGTCTTTTTCAGTATTTACTAAGGAGAGAAGTATCAGTGCCAGATTTGAGGGTTAGGAAGGGAAGTAGCAAAGATGCTGGGGCAAAGGTCCAGATAACAGAAAATGGTGTTGGAAAAACTAGCAGGATTGAAGGTAGATAACTATATGGGACCTGATGGCTTGCACCCGAAGGTGCAACGTGAGGTAGTAGGGGTTGTGGTAGGGCCACTAGCAAGCATTTTCAATAGCTTACTAGCCACGATGATGGTCCCTAGGGGCTGGAGAACAGTGGGTGTGGTTCCACAACACAACAGTGGGAAGAGGGATGACCAAGAGAACTACAGGCCAGTCAACTTGATGTCTATAATGTGGGAGATCATGGAGTTCTACTGAGGGAGGTCTTGGTGGACTTTCTAAAAGGGAACGGACTGCAGGACCACAGACAGCAGAGGTTCTCATGAGGAAGGCCTTGCCAGATGAATCTGGTCAAGTTTTTCAGCGGATAACCACAGAAATAGACAAGGAGCAGGTAGCTGATATAGTATACCTTGACATCAGCAAGGCCTTTGATTCGGTCCCCCACAGAAGGCTGGTCAGAAAGATTTGGGACCTTGGGTAGAGGTGAAGATGATGAACTGAGTAAAGAACTGACTGGGGAGTAGAACACAGAGGGTGGTAGTCAATGGGGAGTTTTTAGAAATGAGCGAAGTGACCAGCAGGGTACCTCAGAGTTTGGTACGAGGACTGGTTCTCTTCATATTTTCATTTGTGACATGGGTGAAGGTATCAAGGATAACAACTGCCTCTTTGCAGATGATACAAAGATGTGAATAGGGGTAAACATGGAGGAAGAGAGTATCTGAACAAGTTGAAGAGCTGGTCCAAGATTTGACAGCTGAACTTCAGCACTAAAAATTGCAAAGTTATGCACATTGGGGAAAGGAACCCAAGGGTGCAACATGAAATGGGAGGGATGGTGATGGATAGCACTCTAGAAGAAAAGAATTTAGGGGTGATGGTATTGGAGACCCTAAAATAATCTGTTTGCTGCAACAGGACAGTGAGCAAAGCCAACAGAATGCTGGGATGCATGGGGGGATAAGCAGTAAACAGAGAAACATAGAATTTGACAGTAGAGAAGGACTACTTGGCTCACCTAGTCTGCCCATGTTCCCTACCTACTGTCACACCATAGACCCTACTTGATCTCCGGCTCCCACTGCCCCCTTCCTTGCTTCTAATTTTACCTTATACTTACCCCATGCCTTCTTAAATCCCATTAAAGTTTTTTCTTCCACCACCTCCTCAGAAAGGCTGTTCCAGAGATCCACCACCCTTTCTGTGAAGAGGTGTTTTCTTACATTTCCTCTGATTCTACACACTTCCAGCTTCATCACATGACCCTTTGTTCTTGTGCAACCTTTCTCTGAAAAAGGCTTCCCTCTTGAACCTTATTTATACCCTTGGGGTATTTGAAAGTCTGTCATATCCCCCATCTCCCGTCTTTCCTCCGGTCTGTACATATTGAAGTCCTTCAGTTTCCCTCATAGGGTTTTTGATGCAGATTCCACACCATTTTAGTTGCCCTCCTCTGGACTCCTTCAAATCTAAGTCCTTTTGGAGATGAGGACTCCAGAACTGGACATAGTGTTCTAGCTGGGGTCTCACCAGAGCCTGAAACAGAGGTATCACCACCTCCCTCTTTCACCTGGTGATACCCTTCCCTATGCAGTCTAGCATCCCACTGGCTCTCCCCACTGCCTTGTCACACTGTTTGGCCACCATTAGATCATCAGATATGATAACACCTAGGTCTCTTTTCTGTTTGGTGGTTGCCAGTACCACTCCCCCCATTTTGTACTCTGATCCTGTGTTTCTATACCCCAAGTGCATGATTTTACAGTAGAAGGTGGGTAGTGATCCTCCCTCTATACAAGTCACTGGTGCGGCCACACCTCTAATACTGTGGAAGGTAATGGAGCCCATACCTGAGGAAAGACTGCAACAAGGTGGAGGCAGTGTAGCACAAGGCAACTAAGATGGTACATGTCCTTGGGTATACAAGAAGAGGCTGTAGGATTTAAACATTTACAGCCTGGGGAAAAGGGAAAGGATTGACATGATTGAAACATACAGTATAGGTACAGTATGTGCATGGATCAGTAGAGTAGACATCAAGAAATTATTCTCATCGAGTTCAGACACAGGGATGAGAGGGAAATGCACTAAAACTGGCATGGGGGAGTTTAGAAAAGGAAGTCTGGAAACTCTTCTTCACATAAAGGGTGGTGGATGAGTGGAATAAGCTAACAGAAGAGGTAGTACACAGCAAGTCAATGGGTAGCTGCAAAGAGGAATGGGACAGGCAGATAGGTTTAATTAGAAAAAGGAGGCAGTACAAAAAGGAAGGATTGCCATTAGGGCAAGGCAGAATAGTTAGGTAGGGTGTGCAGACTAGATGGGCCACTAGCCTTTTTCTCCTGTCAGTGACTATGTACCTATGAGTTTGGAAGGTACATGTGCCTTACACAAACACATGTGAGTGTTGCATTGTGACCATGGATGGCTTAGAAGGTTTGGTTTCCTGTGAAGTCATGGATTTCTCCAACTGGGTCTCGTCATGCAACTATTACAGCACCGTGAAGAAGTTCTTTCTGAGAGTGTGCCAAAATGGGGCTACCAATAGCACAGTTAAGATCCTTAGACTGGTGGAAAAGTACATTCCTAAATTTTACATTCTGAGAGGAAGAGCTATGTTGGGAATGGCTGAGAATGTTGCTAAATGACCACAACAGATACGAGTCCTCCTACAGACTCCCAGCCATGGGAACAGATAAGGGGGCTAAATGAGTATTTTTCTACTATTTTTGCAACACTTACTCCCACTTTCAGATTTTAGGAATTTGTTTCCCACCCTGCACATTAACAGCACTTAGTACACATACAGAAAATTGGTAGATTGTCAGAAAATTGGTGATACTAGCAGCAGTAGCACCACACACTGAGTGGAGGCAGTAGAGGTGAGTACCGAAAAGCGTATCGATATTAGTTGTGCACAGTGTAGGGGACTGTTTCAGGAGTTGCCCACCTGCTGTCAGAAGGGCTGTTGCAAAATGTTAAAAATAAGGTCACAGTAAAACTCCACAGCAGTATCAGAGGAACTGCCAGTGGCTATTGGCTGCTAGTGGGATTGAGACTTGGTTTAGAGGTGGGGTGGGGGTACTTGATGGGTCAATAGATGGTCTGACTACCCTTTGGACGAAAATACTACACAATGGAAGAAGCTAGTGTAATGCCCCCCCTCCCCCCCCAAATCTGGGGGTTTACCTTATGCCCGTTGTTTCTCATTCTGTTCCTCCTCCTTAAAGCGCCTCCTAAATGCCTGCTGTTTTTTTGGGTGTGTCCCCCTAGTCTTGTTGTGCCCTGTTCACCCCAAAAGCAGCCCCAGTGTGAATCCAGCCAGTTGGGGCTGTGAAAACGTAAGCTGTGCCTCCCTGCTGTTTTGTTTCAGCACTCTGGTGCAGCGGAGATCGCGCAAGCACAATGCTGCGCCTTTGATCTCCTAACCGCTCTGTTTGCAGTCAAGTGGGAGAGTGTTCAGCGTTCCCAGTCCCTGCACTGGCCAAAGTGAGGACCAGTGACCACAACAAGGGCAAAGAGAACCCGTTCTTCAAAATAATTTAAGAGATCCACGGAGTGCTAGTAATCGGGGCTCATGAATATTAATGAGCCAGAGCCCCGGTCCTTATAAATATTCATGAGGGTCTGTCTGCCCTTGGGGAAAGCTTTTTTCAGCAGCTACTGCAGGAAAACTAATTGTAAATAAAGAAATGCGCAGCATTTGTCGAGGACATAAGAGAACAAATGGTTTAAAGGGAGAAGGTTTAACAAATAAATAGATAAATTAATACTAAATCCTGGCTGCACCAGCAACTGTTGGGACTCAGATAATAGCCTGCCTGTTGCAAGAGAGGGTTACAAAATATTGGCAGCAGTGACAGGGGTATGGACTGAGAAAATTGCTAAAGCTGTGCAGCGACAATAAGGACACACCCGTGGCTACTGAACTGTGGGACAAGTGAGCAAATTAAGTAATTATTCTGGCTGCACCAGGACTTTATTTGGGACTGTGTTAGATCTGTTTCAGGGACTATTTGTTTAGCAGCCATTACAGAGCAGCAACAGCCAATAGGAAAACTAGGATTTTTATGCCAGGACTTGTGGGACTTTTGCCAAAGCTCATGGGAAACTTTCAAGTGCTTATGGGGAACTGCAGGGACCTAAATTCTGGTGCCAAAACAGAAAATTAATTGTGCATTTAGGAAGCTTAATGAATAATTCATTTTTGTGATTGACAAGGCTACCAGTCAATCAGAACCAAAGCAACCAATAGCCTCAGCCAATAGGAAGCCTCAAGAGAGCTCCATAAAAGACAGTATTTCAGCAGATTTTTCAGATTCGAGTGGGAGCCCTCCACAGGGTTGGGGGCTCAGAGCAATTCAAATGGGCCTGGAGATCCAGTGTAAGCCTCTCAACAGGGGATAGGGGCTTTGTTCTTCTTTGCCAGAAAATAAATCAGTAGCTGTCTATGTAAAACCTGCTAGCCTGGGGGTTGCCAGAAGATGTCCTCCAAGGGCTAGCCAAATCCTTTCCACGTCTGGGAAAAACGCAGGTCCTGCAACTTGATGCCAAGCCAGCTGTGGGGGAGAGCTGAACCTGCCTCAGTAGTGAGAGTGCTGATGTCTTCAGGAACCTCGGACAAAGGAATGCCATTTCCATGAGGATGCCAGAGTAAGTAAACTTGTACCTCCAAGTGCAACTAAAGAGAAAGCTTGATGGAGCAGCCAAGCCCTAGAGAACTGTTGGAACTGTTTGCTGTCTGCACCTAAGTATAACCAAAAGCATAAAAAGGGTGGACACCTATCAAGTGAGTGATTGTGGAAGACCTTGTAATTATATATAAATGTGTCTGGAATGTGTTTAAATTGCTAAGTGCCTACAGGACTGGAAGAAGAGTACTCAAAGCTGGGGCTCTTTCTGACTTTGTCTGGGAGGTCCAGTATTTGTCTGTTTGGAGCTGTTCAGAGCAGTGATTGCCAAAATGATTTTGTTTATTGTGACATTCTGTGAAAGCTGTAAACTCCAGGCATTGCCATGTGGGACTGAGATATTAAGATTTGTGTTTGAAAGAACTGCAGTAATTGTTCAAGTTGCCAAATTAAATGTACAGTGTTATGAAAGTACATTAGTGTGGTGTGGAACGTGATGAACCGGGTCACTCTAGCCTTAGGGAGCAAGTACCCACTGGAACATCTAAAGGTGAAAAGGACCATGGTGACCACACTAGCCCAAGGTTGAAGGACTGAGTTAAACATGTGCTGAATGTTCAAGAAATATAAATGTGCTAATTGTAAAGTAACCGGCTGGTTACACCGCAAGTGCTTTTGGCCCAGAAGAGGGGCACAGGCTTCAGGATATTTAAGTGCTGTTTCCATCATCAAGTTTTAAAATCTTTGCAGTCAGTTTTGGTGGGACTGGCTGTTGGCTTGCCTACAGTTTAGCCTCTAGGGATAGTGCCCATTTGCTGGAAGCACACAATTAGAATTCTACTGTGAGTGAATGCACCAAGGAAAAAGACTGTACATAGTTAAAGTGGTTAATGTTTCAAGCTAAACCTTAAACTTCCTAATTTAGCTGGCCAATGTACAGCTGCACCATCCATCAGGCCTACACCACTTTACATAGATACATAGATACATAGACAGTGTTGGCAGATAAGGGCCTATGGCCAACCCAGTCTGCCCATTTAAGTTTGTAAGTTCAGTTTATGTTTTCCAGGAAGTCTGTTGCCCCTTACCCCTGACCTCCAGAATTCCTTTATGTCTATCCCATGCATTCTTAAATCCCGTGATTGTTTCAGCCCCCACCACTTCCTCTGGCAGGGTGTACAGACTTTGGTTACTGGGTACCCAGGTTACGGTTGGGATTGCGGGGTCTCACACCAATTTGGGACTGGTACCAATGTGGGTAAAATAATAATATTTGTGTCAACTGATCTATGCAGCTCAGTTAGATAGCCAGGGCTCTGGTTATTCTTAAAGTTGGTGGGTGATGTGATTGAAATGCAAACTGTGATCTTATTCCAAAACAAAATCAAACCAATCAATCTAAATGTAAATACTGTAAATGCATAACCTTTGCTCCTTTCTTCTCCCATCCTAACTCCTCCCCATGTAACTAAGCTATGTTACTGTTGTTTTGCAGATACCTGTGTCATGAGCATATTATTAGGATCCAGCTACTAATTGATAAAATGTATGAAATGTGGGGAAATGTTATTGGGTCATGTTTAGGGGTGGCTTATGGTAAACGTGGGTGGGTGCATCATCCCAGAGGGTTGTACCAGGTTAAAGCTAGCCTATTTAAAGCTATACTCTTGGTGGAGGCACTGCACAATATACTACCTTGGATTAGAACCAATTTAAAGTAAATCTAGGAACCCAAGTCCCTCAACCTTGTTAGTGGTCACCAAGGCAGGGGTAGTAGCCCTCGGAGTAGTGCTGCCTAGGGGTTACTCTAGCAGTAAATACTTCTCAGTCCTAATAAGTATCTGGACACCTGCTCCAAGCTGTTTAGGGTTAGTAAGGTAAGGCAGAAATGGGTGTTGTGAATGCCAAAAACTGTTCTTTCTCAGTGCACTTAAATCAGATGCCACACTTGACACTATCATCAGAAATTACTGTGATTTATTAAATTGTGATTGATTGCTTAGCATGCTCCAAGGGAGTGAAGGTACCCTATTAATTGGTCAGCCACATCAAATGAATGACATCAAGCCCTATATGTAACCTGTAAATAAACTTTTTGTTTAACTGCAACTAAATGTGTGAT
Source organism: Neoceratodus forsteri (assembly GCA_016271365.2). NCBI lineage: Eukaryota > Metazoa > Chordata > Ceratodontiformes > Ceratodontidae > Neoceratodus > Neoceratodus forsteri. Next base: position 1,391,898,123 of record CM028129.1, on the reverse strand, counting down.
GCCCTGTTTGCCTACGCAATTGGAGACCGGCAGAGAAGCCAAGGTATTGCTGAAAAAACACTGAAGATAAAGTAATACAGTTGCAACAAAGGATATTTTCAGTTGCCACATGTGTAGTAGGTGCCCAATTTGCCTGTTAGTCCAACACCACGTGCAAGCTATGGGATTTCCTTCCCCCTTGTAGACAGAGGGTTACCAAATACCCTCACACCATTCAGTTTCTCAAGGGATAGCACCTCTAGGTCAGCCTCCTAAAAGGAAATTGCATTGGGTGGAAGTACCATGCAACGTGGAGAGTCATCCTTGTTCACCAAACCCAGAGACATCCACCCAAAGGAAAGGTGCTCTAAGCCACATGTTCATGCAGTGTGCAATGGCTCTGCTAAACTCTTGTGGGCAGTGACCTTGCCTACTGAATACCTGATTTCAACTAAAAGCACCATCAGGGGTCAGGTCATTGCCATACAACCATTATTTTCTTGAGACACTTAGTCCTGGCAACTGAAATGGTGTGGCATTGCACCAAATGGCTGGTAATACAGGAAATGGCAGGGCATTGCCCTGTAAAAGCCTGATTGCTGATCAGTTGCAATTGTGACTGTACCTTGCCTTCCAAGTACCTGATTTCACTGGAAGATACCATCAAGGTCCAAGTCAGCACCCTGCCATTACCTGCTGCTACTGTGAGGGCTTAGCCTCCACTAATTTTTCTCAAGATACTTAGTCCCATCAGCTGTGAATGTGCAGATGCACACCAAATGGCTGGTGATGAAGGAACAGGGCAAGATATTGCCCTATAAAAGCCTGTGCCGCTTGGCTGCGTACATTACCATACCTTGCCTCCTGAGTACCCAATTTCACCTGAAAATGCCATCAGGTGCTAAGTGTTCACCTTGCAACTACTTGCTGCTGCTGTGAGGGCACCCTTTCCATTAAATTTCATAAAATCACTCAATCCTAACAGCTGAGGGGATGTGGTGGCTCACCAAACATCCAGTGACTAAGGAAGGACATGTACTGCACTGTTAAAGTCCATGTCGCTTATGCAGAACTCACATGAGCTGCTCTTGCAGGAGTGGCAGAATCATCAGCGGCTGGCTGTTTTCCAGTTTACTATTTTCTTATCTTTTATCTTGCTTAATCCTTTGCTGTTAATTGTGGATATTCATTATGGCCCCAAAAGTTGTTTTTTTTTTGCAGTGTTATAAGAATTTTATTCCCAGTTATAGCAGGTTGCCAGCTAGCTAACTCATTTCATTTCATTTCATTTTATACTGGAAAGGCATGTGAGCAGAAACTGCCTGTTGTCACAAGCATCAAGTGTAAATAACAGAGTAAAAAGGAGTATAAAGTAAAAATTAAAAGAGTAGTGAAATAATGTGTACATAGAATATAATGGACAAGCAAAAATATAGCTATTATACAATACAAAGATATACAAATATAAAATATAAAATTTGAGTTCCACATTGGGATTCACAGCATACCCCACAGAAACCTCCAGGTCATTTGAGATGTGTGATGGTGATTTCCTGCAGTAGTTGTCAGACTTCATGGCCTATCTGGTGTTGGAGGCTCCCAAGTTGTTAGTGTTGGGGGACTTCAATGCTTGGATGGATGATGAAACCTCACCTTTTAGTCAGCAGCTTTTCTAGCTGATGTTATCATTGGCCTTACACAGGTGGTTGCCTCTGCAACCCATGTGCATGATCATACTCTTGACCTGGTCTTCTCGTCGGGACTTGAAGTTAGTGTGGTCAAGGTTGGTCTGGTCATTTGGTCAGATCATCACACTGTCATTCTTTTGCAGGATGTCCCTTGTTAATACCTCTTCTGTGGAGATGGTCCAGCACTGCCTGAAATTTAATTTGTAGCCTTACAAAATCCAGGCAGCACTGGATGTCTCGGGTATGATGATGGCTTGTGCTCAGGGAGCTGAGAAAGCCATGGAGCACTATAACAGTTATCATGGCCACCTTGGACTCTCTAGCCCCTTCTATGTCTGTCCTTTGACCTCCCTCTGCAGCTCACCCCCAGTATTATGAGGAGCTGAGGCAGCTGAAGACTAAGGGGTGGAAGTTAGAGTATTCTTGGTGCAAATCCCATTCTGTGAGAAGAAATTGGCTCTGAGAACTCACTGTGGTGAAATTCCGAGGGCAGTTTCCTTGAAGAAGACAGAATTCCTATCAAGGACTATTGCAAGCAAGAATCAGCCAGCTCTGCTTTTTCACACCGTAGACAGAGTGATAGATACTCCCTGTCTGTGGTTTGAATGAACCTTTTCTGCAGATAAGTGGTAAGAGTTTAATTGGTTCTTTCTTGATGAAATGTCCTCCATTTGGACTGGGATAAACTCAGGCAGCCTTTAATGGGTCGGTGATATTCAGGTTCGGAGGCCATCCTGGGCCGAGTTCCAGTCAGTTGTAGAGGAGGACATGGTCCAGGTGTTCTCAAGTCTGCACCCTACTTACTGTTTACTAGATCCTGGGCTGACTTGTTTGCATGTTGGTAGCCTTGAATCCTTAGAGCAAGTATATACTGAGATTATCGAGTGTTTCTTGAAGTGTTTTTCCATCTACTCTAAAAAGGGCAGTGGTGACACCCCTCCTTAAGAAGCCATCTTTGGATCCTGATAGTCTGGTCAACTACAGGGCTGTCTAGAAACTTCCCTTTCTAGGGAAGGTTTTCGAGAAGGTAGTGGCGGTGCACTTGGAGACTCATCTGGGGCAGTATCACATCTACAAGCCTCTTCAGTCAGGGTTTGGGTCTCGTCACAGTACTGAGACTGCTATTATCAGGGTGATGCATTGTCTCCTCATGGCAAGAGACCAGGGACTTCATTCAAACTTAGTTCTATTGGATCTCTTGTCAGCATTTGACACAGTGGACCAGGGTGTCTTTATTGATCACCTGAGGAACTATGTGGGACTCAACAGCACTGTTGTGTTGCTAGTCTGAGCTGACATCACTGGGAGATCACAGCAGGTAGCCTTAGGTAATTACTTCTCTGGGGTGGTTATAGTATCCTGTGGGGTTCTACAAGGCTTGAATCTGGTGCCCGTGTTGCTTGCTGTGTACATATTGCCAATGGGTGAGATCATTAGACAGCATGGGGGTAGAGTTTCACTGCAATGCAGATGATATTCAGCTGTATCTGTCTTACACCACTGACTGGTAGAATGCTGTCTCGGTGCTTGGGCATTGCCAGCATGAAATCAATGGCTGAATGGCCTCAAATTGGCTGTATCTCAACCCAGGCAAGATAGAGGTTATGACTGTCAATCTAAGTCAGCAATGATGAAGGGAGGCCTACTGTTGCCACCTGTGAATGGTCAGCCATTCCAAGCTGTACATGTGGTGGTGAATCTGAGAATCATTCTAGATTATAAGCTGAGACACACTGTGACTCTTGTATGACTTAACAGTTCTATATGTCTTGTGAATTGTGGCATGCTGCACTAATTAAAAAAGTGCTACTGTCTTTTCTCTTACTGTACTGTTGTAATTTATTTTTAATTTAATCTGTATACATTTCAGGAGGCCATTGTAAATGAGCTTTACTCACTTGGCTGTATGACAACTATTCATGTTTAATATAAAAAACTTGAACTTGAATGTTAGAACAGGTGTCAGCAGTAGTCAGGAACAGTTTTTACCATCTTCATAATATCATCCGGATCAAACCACACCTTGCACCAGCTGATCTGGTCCATACCTTTGTTACTTCCAGAATTGATTATTGCAATGCACTCTACTTTAGGTTGTCTGGAGGTCTGATGTGATGCTTGCACTTGGCCCAGAATGCTGGGGCCTGACTGGTGATGGGAACTTCTTGAAGGGACCTCAACATGCCCGTGCTGTGCAGTGGTGCATCACCTTCAAGATAGGCTTATTAGCATTCAAGGATCTACACAGTCCTAGCACAAGACACCTGAAAGACCTCTTGATGCCCTAAACACCCTTTCATTCTCTCCAATCCACTGATGCAGGTTTGTTCTGTGTTCCCCTTTCTTGCTTGAAGCAATCGGGGGTCAGGGTCTTTGGGTAGCTGCCCCATTGGCTTGGAACAGCTTGTGAGATGCAGTTAGAGCTGTCTGTATAGTGGGGGACTTCAAGCACAAACTAAAGACTTACTTATTTGAACAGGCCTTCCCTAATTAATTTAATAATATTGGCATTGCTTATTTACTGTATATTCTATGCGCTCGATATTCAAACTGCGCTATTTTGTGGCGCAAGCCATTGCGCTGCACAAAATAGTTGTGCAGGGGTGTGGCCAGGGCGATATTCAAAGAAGTTGCACTATTGAGCAACTCCTTTGAATATCACTCCCTGGCCACAGCCACTGTGCATGGTGCAGTGGAACTTGCCCCACTGCAAGTGGTCAGAGTGAAGCATTCAAGTTGCAGTGGTGCAAGCACCATTGCACCATGCGCAAATTTCTGATATTCAAAAGGTGACATGCAAATGGGGCCATAATTCATGCAAGGCACAGGGGGAGCCATTTGCATCTATTTATGGTGCCATTTGCATGCCATTAGCATGCAGGTGCGCCGATCCCCGAGGACTTGCACCTGGCGCCCTGCCAGGCAGCAGCCATCAGGGACTGACGCCCCTGCAGCCCAGTCGCGGGCAAAAGTGTGAAAATCCCCCTCCCCGACTGGCCCGATCACGGGCATTAGGTTAAATAACCCTCCCTCACCAGCCCGATCGTGGGCATCATTGATAAATATCCCCCCCCACCAGCCCGATCATAGGCAGCACAGAGTCCCACCCCCAGAAAATATCCCTGGTAGTCAGTGGACGCTAAACCTGATCGCAGGCTGCAAAGTGATAATTTCACCCCACAAGACCATAGCCCTGGTGATCTAGTGTCCCCCACCCACCCATGAAGCCCCTACCCGCTCCCCGGCGGCTGGTGGGCGGCAGCTCCACCATGCCGCCGCCACCCACCAACTGACTGCCCGTGGGGCTGCGCCTTAAGTGCAGAGCAGAGCCAATGGGCATGCAGCCCATACCACCGTCTAAGGCAGTCCAGATATGTGAATGAAGTCACACATCTGGACTGCCTTGTCAATATGTGCGCCTACGACCAGCTCTTGCTTTCTACAACAAACATGCAGTATTGGGCGGTCAGTCGATGAGCAACAGGGTAACGGTGGTGGATATACCGCCGGCTGCGGGGAAGCGGTGGTGAGGCCGTGGGTGGGTGGGGACACCCAGATCACCAGGGCTATGGTCTTGTGGGGGTGTGATTCATCACTTTGCAGCCCGCGATTGGGCTTAGCGGTCCACTGGACCACCAGTGATCAGTTCTGGAGGGGGTGTGATTCATCACTTTGCAGCCCACGATCGGGCTTAGCAGTCCACTGGACCACCAGGGATCAGTTCTGGGGGGGTGTGATTCATCACTTTGCAGCCCGTGATTGGGCTTAGTGGTCCACTGGACCACCAGGGATATGTTCTCGGGGTGGGACTCTGTGCTGCCCGTGATCGGGCTGGTGGGGGTTATTTAAGCTATGCCCACAATCAGGCCAGTTGGGGAGGGATTTTTATGCTTTTGCCCTTGTCGAGCCAGTCGGAGGGGAGATTTTTACACTTTGCCCATGATCAGGCTGCAGGGGGCACAGGAGTAGGTTGAGGGCCATCCACATGTGGCAGCTGCTGTGTTGTGCCCTGCAATGCAGCAGCTCACCTGTAGGTAACCCTCGACTTCCTCCTCTTTTAGCTCAAAGTTGTGCAGGCGCAGGTTGGGGTTGCGCCTGCACAACTCTGCACTGCCTGCCGAATATCGTGCTGTGCAGTTTATGCATGGTTCCTCCCCCTCCAGTTCAGCGTGCATTCATTTGCATTGCGCTGTTGCTCAGCTTGCCTTGGGGGGGGCGCAACTGCCTCCTGCTGAATATGGCAGAATGGCGCAATTTCGGACTTGCGCAGGCGCAATCCTATTGCGCATGGCGCAACCCTTTTGGATATCCAGCCCTATATATATAGTTGTTTATTAAAACTGTTTTATGCCATGATATTGTAGTGAGGTGCCCTGAGCCTTTGGAAAGGATGCCACATAAATAAAATTGCCTTGTCTTGCCAAGAATTCAAAGAACTAAATATTGTCCTTGAGTTTTCATAGATTCATAGATTTATACGGGCACAGGAGGCAAAAGCTCATATATGGCCCATCACTTATCAGTGGATCACCTGATACTTCTTAATACCCATGTGCCTATCTAACGATGTTTTATCTTGTTCGTTGTTCTACTTTTAACTACATTCTCAGGTAAGGCATTCCAACTAGTAATAACCCTCTGACTAAACCACTTCTGTCTCTTATTAGTTTTACTAATATCCCTTGCTAATGTTAACGATGTGATCTTGTATTCTTAGTACTGTTGTGTTTAGTTAAGGCAATAGTTTCAAACAGTTCTTCATTTTTTGTTGAATTATATTCCAAACACAAGTCTCCTCGTAACCTTCTATATTGTAAAGAATATAAGTTCAACTGCCTTAATCTCTCATCATAATTCTTGTTTTTCATATTTGTAATTCTCTTTGTTACCTTTCTCTGTACTTTCTCCATTAATTGTACCCCACTCTTACTTTGTGGGGCACAAAATAGGGAGCAATACTCCAGCTGTGTTCTCACCAGTGATGAATAAAGTGGAAGTATAACTGCCTCATTTCTACTTTTTATACCTTTAAATATACATGCCATGAGTCTATTAAATTTTTTAACAATCACATTAGCATATACATCAAAATTAAGTGTGTTTGTAATCATCACTCCCAAGCCCCTCTCACTGTCTGTCACCTGCAATACACTGCCCCCCAACATATATGTAAACATTTGGTTTCGATGTCTTAAATGCATCACCTTACACTTCTCCATATTAAAGGCCAATTTGTTTTGTATAGCCCAGTTCTCTATATTTGTCAATTCCCCTTGTAACATTTCTGCAGCAGTCCTGTTATTTATCACTGCCCCAATTTTACTATCATCAGCATATTTCCCTATCCAAGCTCTTTCAAAAGTTTGCATATTTGCAATAAGTATATTACAAAAGTAGGCCCCAACACCGATCCCTGCGGGACCCCACTCGTAACACTTCCCCACTCAGAATAGTAACCTCTTATCTCAACTCTCTGTCATCTATTCAGCAACCAACTGCCTATCCAATTCACTATACTATGATGTAAATGTATATTACTTAACTGCTCCAGTAAGACCCTATGAGAGACAGAGTCAAACGCCTTTGTATAGTCTAAATTTATAATATTCACTGGTAGGCCTTGGTTAAGTGCAGCACTGACTGGTTCAAAAAAACACAACTGATTTGTAAGACATGATCTCCCTCTCACAAATCCATGCTGTGTTATGTTTAATACTCCTTTCATTTTTACATGATCTATGATTAGATCATGCATTAGTCCCTCCATAATTTTTCCCCAAGGCTGAAGTCAGGCTTATAGGTCTATTGTTGCTGACTTGTTTCTTATCTCCTTTCTTATATATCGGTGTCACATTAGCTTCCTTCCATTCTTCAAGAACTTTACCTTCTCTGATTGATGCATTAAATAATTTTGTAATTGGCCCATGTACTTTGTGTGCCAATTCCTTCAATAGTCTTGGACTCACTCTATCTGATTCCATAGATTTATAAGGTTTTATTTTCTTTAACTTCTCCAAGATATCCTGTTCAGTGAATATTATATTTTTATTTTTTGGCAACCTGTTCTTGTCTAACTCACTATCTTTAATTATTTATTTTGGTTAAAAAGTTGTTAGAAAATAATTATTCAACTCATTCACTATGTCTTGTTCATTTTTAGTTATTTTACCATTAACTACCAAGGGTCCTATATTCTTTTGTTTACCCCTCATGGACCCTACAAAGTTAAAAAAGCTCTTTTTGTTATTCTTTACTGAATCAACCATTTTCTTTTCTGTCTTAGCTTTTGATCCTCTAATTATATATTTGGTTTTATTAGCTATTTTTTGTAATTCGTCCAACTATGAGTTGTGGGATTTTGTTTGTGCTTATTATATAATTTCTTCTTTTTTCCATATTGCTGTTTTAATTTTCTTCCCCCACCATACTGGAACTCTACATTTTATATTATATTTTGGTAATTCTGGTACCTATTCTTTAACACAATGATCTAAACATGTTTTAATTTTTCTCCATATTTCCTTCATTCCTAGATCTTTTAATTCTTTTTCTCATCTCCATCCATTTAAATATTTTTTCATTTGCACAAAATCAGCTTTATTATAGCACTTTCTATTCATTCTCCCCTTTACAGTATTTATCTTTATACTAACCTCTACTATGATTTGATTAGAGTCGCTGTCTGATAATGGCGGGTCAACTCTAACCTTAGTTATTTTTTTCATCAAAATTACATAGGAACAAATCCAATATATTTTCACCTCTAGTTCCTTCCATTGTTATCTGGTCAAGTCCTTTTTGTATTGCCATGTCTGTAAATTTATTTTCTACTACTGTAGTTCCTACCAACTTTTCCCAATTAATCTTTGGGAAATTAAAATCACCTAATATCATATAATCTCCTTCAATATCTACTTGCCCCAATGTATCCATAATCACAGTATTATCTACCAATTGTAGATTTGGAGGACAGTAACATAAACACAGTGTTAGGTGTTGTGTTGGGAGATATAATTTAACCCACATCAGCTCATAATTTTGTATTGCATCCATCACTGGTGTTATCTCCTCCACCTCTATATTTTCTCTAATATATAATATAATTCCTCCCCCCTTTTTCCCATTCTATCCATATGAAAACTATTATATCCTTTAACTTCAGTATCCCAATCTTCCTCAGCAAACCATGTTTCAGTTACTGCACATATTGTTATAGCCTCCATTATCATGTTATATTCTAATTCATCTTTTTTATTTTGTAAACTTGCAGCATTAGTCAGAAGTATTTTAACTTTAGTTGGTTTTAAATTTGTCTCCTTCATTTTTCTATTCTCTCTCTCTCTTTTTCCTTTTTTATTCTCTTTTATCACATTAACATCTCCTACATCTTTTTCCCTTATCCCCTTTTTTATTAGTTTAAAACCTGTTTACTATTCACAAATATATTGGCAAGTTTATCACTGCCCTTCCTACTAAGAGGTAATCTGTCATGACTATACTATGCTCTATTCCCTTCAAACAATTCCCATGTTCTTATACTACTAATATCATGTATTAGTGTCCATTGTCTAATCCAATTATTCAATTTATTTTCCTATTAACTATCCAATTCATTCTAGGTACATGCAGTATCTCTGAGATAACCAAGTCACATTTTGCTCCTGTCACCATACTATACATAACTTGTATTGCACGAACGATCTCTTCTATAGTATTAACTTTAACATCATTTGCTCCTATATGTATCAAAATGATCGATTTTTGTTGAATCTTTCTAATCAAATCAGAAATAATCGTTATCATATCCCATACACCTGCTCCTGGATAACAACTACTAACAACATTTTCTTTATTATTCTTGGTAGTGATATGATCTGTGAATCTTATTATAGAATCTCCTAGTGTGTATATATATATATATATATATATATATATATATATATATCTTCCTTTGCTGTGTCCTATCTACATTATTTAATTCACCCATATTACCCTCTTTATTTAAACTTCCTATTTCTCCTTGTGTATATATCTCCACAATATTTTCATGCATTTCCACATTTTCACCAATTCTCCCAATTACCATTTCCTCCATGCTGCTTGCCTCTTGCTGATCTTGATTACTATCTCTCTCCTGTTCTAAATTGTCAATTAGTGGAGTAAAATGATTATACATTGGTATTTGAAATGTCATTGCTGTTCTTCCCTTCTTATTATTCCTTTTTATTTGTGATGCTAATAACCATTCACCTTCAACCTGTTCCTCTTCCTGTTGTTCTCTTATTCATTTTTTACTCACACTTCCTTCATACTCTGTATCATTCTGAACATCTTCACCCACTTTACTAATCTTCCCTTTTATAGATGACTTTTGTAGGCATTTTTATCTCCAGTTGCAAACCTAACACCTTAATCTTTAGTTCCCTAATTTCTATACACTGTTCACATGTTGTAAAATCTAGGCCATTAGTAACTGCTATACTTATTTTCTTACATGTATCACACATTACCCCTATCTGACCATTGTTTAGTGTGACATATGTAGTATCCATTTTGATTTATAATGTCTCTGTATTTTACTCTCTAGTTCTTTATACACACAGTATCTTGGCCCTCTCACCCTCTTCCCTGTCTGATGCTGTCAGACGCCACTGGCCTCTGCCTGCGTCACCTCCGCACTCAGTTCTGCTCATTAGAACCAAGCATTTTGTAGCTGAGAGCACTGACATCACCCATTGCTACGGCAACAGAAATCCAATTACCTCCTTGTGCAGCAGACACACATATTGCCTGCCTTTAAAAAGGCAGACTAGATAGTGCTAGGCCGCTAAATGCTTCTCCTAAGCACCAGTGAAACACTGATGCCTGTCCAAAATTTCTACCCCCTCATTGAAACAGGAGGGTGAAAAGCCAGAACACAAGTACACAGAAAGAAAATGTCCCACAGTACCTGACTTGCTCCAGGTTAACTGTGAATGGCTAAGCCTACAACTGACTGTGGGTAAACAGACTAATTTTTTTGTATATCATGGTATTTAGACTAATCTCACATGTAGTTCATTATATTGCTAGTCCCCTTTCAGAAAACTATAATCTCTCTTTCTGTAAGGATTAGCTCCCTGACTTATGGAAAAAATCATTGTACCAATCCATAAAGGTAGTTTAGTATCTCTCACGAATAACTTGAGACTAATTCACATCCATTCAGTTTTAGTGAAAGTGCAGGAAAAGTTTAAACATTCTCAAGAACCAGAACATCTAATAAAATGTACAATTTTGTGTGAGAATTAACATGACTTCCAAAGAGGTCATCAGATAGGTGTAGCCTTGGTCAGGTTCACTGATGACTTATACCAGGCCATAGAGCCTGGTAAATTAACTGTTGCAGTCTTTCTGGGACTAGCAAAGGAATTCAGCCTTCCTTGTCAATCATGCATTTCTAATAAATTGAAGGTTTTGAGAATAGGGTTGCTAGCCCTGGCTAGTTCTCTGACTACCTAACAAATGATGCAATTTGTAAAATGTGCTGGTAATTTTTTCCAGTGAGAAATCAGCAATTTATGGTGTCCCCCAATGGTCTATATTGGATCCACTTGTTCCTTTAGCCCTCACTTTACTCCTGGACCGGTCCTCCATAATGCCAGCACTGGAAAATACAAAGATGCATAGAATGATTGCACTTCCTTTACCTGATCCACTCTTCCAGTCATAGAGACACCAGAGAAAAGGGGAACACCATAGGTCAGTAGTCCAGGGAAGGTGAAGCCTCTCTGGGCCCATAAAGTACCTCTAGTAAATAATTAAGGAGATTCACTAAGTTAAATTATGAGGCTTATGCACCACATACATTGGTGCCTTACTCCATGAGAATGCTGCCTATTCATATATGCCCCATAAATGCCCTGTAGGTGAGTTGTAATTTCACTCGTAAATTTGTCTTCACTGGGATACTTTTACTTCCTGGACTTTAGATCTGCCCCACGCTCAGCCAATTTTATGATGTGATGACAGGGAGCATGTGGGAACATGCTACATTATAGTCTATTGGTGGTAACTATAACACCAATTTTAAATGGTACAGTTAGTATGTGGTGATTAAGTGAGGACACAGAGCAACTAACAAGGGCCTTGTTAGTTGCCTGGTGCCCTCAATTGGTGTTAAAGGTACCCCAATAGACTATAATGTAGTGCGTCCCTGCACTCTCCCTATCATTACGTCAAAAAATTGGCTGAGCGTGAGGGTCTAAAGGAGCAGATCTAAAGTCTGGGAAGTGAAAGTATCCCGGTGAAGACAAATTTATGAGTGAAATTACAGCTTGCCTATGGGACATTTATGGGGCACATATGAATAGACAACATTCTCATAAGTAAGGCACTGATGTATGTGGTACATCTGCCTATCTTGGTGAATCTCTTTAACAGTTAACCCACTGGATCACCAGGAACATTATAATTAAAAATGGGCCACTAGGCCACCAGAGCTCCAACCCTTGCACACAGGACTATGAGGAACCCTCTACATTTTTAAATAGGTACTGTACCTGAGGGTGCTGAAGGGTTTCTCATTTCTCATCTCACTTTTTAACTTTTGTTTCTTGTTTTGCTGTTTCTCTCCTTTCACTTTTAACCTGTACTTTGTGGCTAATATCTCTTTTACTTCTATTCTCCCTTGTTGCTAACATTTCTTCCTGTGCTAACCTAGTTAAAAGGCAAGCTAAGCATGCATAACCTCTTTTAGTCATGCAAACTGTGTGCAGATTTCAAAGACTATTGTGATGATGGAGTCACGTGATGTCGGCTGCCCGAGAGGACGCTTTCTCCTGTGCTCTGACCTTTCCAGAGTAAAATCTCAGTTTAAATCTCCCTTTTCTTGGTAATCGAGTGGGTTTTTTGACTCCTAAGACTAGTTTGTCAACAAGACAGCAAGGCAGCGGTCAAAACGCGAACCATGGAGGTGGAAATGAAGAAAACTGGACCCCGGTATACACCACCTATAACGCCAGAGAAGGCCTCAAAAAAACAGAGGGCCCTCATCGCATCATCCTCAGCTACATCAGTGTCTGCTAAATCACAACAAGAACCTCTCACCCTGCTAGATTTCGTCGCCGAATTTTGTCTGTTTCAGGACGAATTACGGAGTATGGCAGCAGACCAGACCTGGGTTTGAATCCCACAGCTTCCACTTGCATACTGTGTGACCCTGAGCAAGTCACTTAACCTCCTTGTGCTCCCAGGTCGCTCCTGTAAAAAAGCTTTCAGCTTAGTGTGCTATACCTGGTTAAACAACTAAATAAATAAAAAAAAATAAAAATAAAATCACTGTCTGCAACTATGGAGGACACAGCGAAGAAAGTTTCAGACAACAAAGCCAGGGTGGTCTCTTTAGAACAGCAGGCAGAGAAAAGAGACTCTGAGGTCATTGGGCTGTGCCAAAAGCTCTCTAGGATGGAGCAAAAGATAGAAGATTTAGAGGGGCGCAGCTGGTGAAATAATATTGTGCTTATAGGACTCCCGGAACAAGAAGAGGGTCCAGATGCAGTCTCGTTTGCCCAGAAACTGGTGTGCAAGTTGGTGGTCCCTTCTCCCTATGGCTCTAATTATGTCATTGAGAGGGCGTATAGAGCCCTGCTTCCCATGCCTCGACTGGGATCTCCCCCTAGACCACTGATCATGAGGTTTTTAAACTACTTTGAAAGGCAATACTTTCTGGCTAAGGTTGGAGATATACAGGATCTCTAGTGGGAGGGGAAAAAGTTTTGGGTGACCCTGGACCTGCCTTTAATCATCCGGCAGCACAGGCAAGCCTTACACCCCCTTGTCTCTAGGATCATCGCTGCAGGTATTCGTTTCCATGACGGTACTCCTCAAGCTGCAAGTAATGGTCGAGAATCCTGGTTGTCCTACGATGATGCAGAAGCAGCCAAAGAAAGGCTCAAATCGGCCCTCCCAGATCTGTTTCAAGGTACCTGAAGGGGAGTACTCTGGTGAAGTGTTCCTGACGAGAAAAGGGGCAAGCTGACAGTTTAAAGATTAAATGGATCGGTGGGACTGCACTCTCAATATGCTATGTGAGTCTATTTCCACACTCTAGTAATGGAGGTTACATTATGGAGCTGATTTTAAGTTGGGCTCCCTGCTACAGACGAGATGGGACAGTGTTTTTCTTTGGAGCCCTGTCTGGCTGATGATGCCCTCTTCCTCTGATGACTTTTCATTTGGATCCTCAGTCCTTTTGTTCACAGAGTGGGGAAATCGCTACCACAGCTAGCTTAGGAACTCTGTTATCAGACGAGTGTACTGTTCACTTGTGGACAAATGCTGTTCTGATATGGCAGGGGAATTTTAATGAAGTCTGACTGTGTTATGTTGAGTTTAAGCCTGTGATAGTTCCTCAATTTGTCCACTAGAGGGGAGCAATGTTTAAGTTACTGGGGGAAGACTAATTGTACTGTTTCTTATTCTCCTGTACCTCGTGTTGTTTAGTGGGGCAAGGAATGGTCCCAGTCAAGTTTAGCTGTGGTTTTTCCCCTTCTTACTCCACAATATAAGTTGTGCTCTCCCCATAAACTGATATGTGGGAATCTGGTTATGAAATGAGTTTTGTTACTTAAAAAAGGGTTGGAGGGGAGCTGAAGGATTAAGGGTAGTTGCAGAACGTTTTGCTGGACAGGAAAAAGTGGGGGGAGGGTAGAGATTAAGGGGGATAGAGGGGGGTTTGGGTAGCTAGTTGTTTGTTAAGGGTTAAGAGGGGATTGGGCTGGGAGGGTGATACAAGAGTAATCAGGAGGTTATGGCTCTTTGATGCTCATTGTATTAATCTCTGCTTATTTTGTATGTGCTTTCTTATTAACAGACTAGATGGCTAGTAATATTACTTTTTCAGCTTGGAATGTGAAAGGGATAAGGAAGAAACACAAACAATATCAAGTTCTAAAGCATGTGAACCTGTTGTGATCCCAGGTTACGTTTTTACAAGAATCCCACCTGTTAGATTCCAAGGCTTTACAACTCAGGAGGCAACAGGTGGGGCAAGTTTTTGCTGCCCAGGGGTCTACTAACAGTTGTGGGGTTATGTTAGTTATCAACAGACATGTCCCCTTTATCCCTATGCAGATCTTTAGGGATCCTGGTGGCAGATACATTATGGTTCAAGGAACTCTTTGTTCTATGCCACTTTTACTTTGTAGTATTTATGGTCCCAATATAGATAACCCCAGCTTCTTTGTGAAGCTTATAACTCTTGTATTACCCTTGCTCCATATATCAATAGTAATGGGAGGGGATTTCAATCTGGTGTTGGACCCTATTATTGACAGGTCAGGACCAGCCTTAATGGGACTTTCCCCTGGGCAGAGAGTGTTTAGAGACTTATTAGACCAATGTGGCTTATGCGATGAATGGAGACTGTTACACCCCAATAGAAGGGATTACACTTTTGTCTCATCAGTACATAAGTCGCATTCCCTCATAGACTACTTATTAATATCCCAATCATTCCTACCAGGGGTTATATCTGCCTCAATTCAACCAGGCCCTACATCTGATCATTCTCTTGTGATGTGTTGCTTGGCCTTAGTTTCTATCCTTAAAAAAGAGACTCGGTGGAAGTTAAATGAGCAGTTACTGAAAGATGCTCAATTTTCCAAACAGGTAAAAGAACAGATAGATTTTTTCTTTTCAGCTAACTCTACAGAAGGCATGGCACCTGATATCATATGGGGCACTTTCAAAGCCTACATGAGGGGGGTTCTGATCAATTTAGCAACAAAGCGGAAAGAACCCGGGAGGCTGAGCTTTCATCATTATTGTCCCAGATTTGGTCCTTACAGACTAATTTATCTCCTAATACTCCAGAGGAAAGCAGGCAGAACTCCTTGCAGCTGAAGATAGGTACCTGGATTTGCTATGGGAAAAAGCAGAGCTGGACATCATTCGCACAAAAGCTCTTTACACCGACCGGGGAGAAAAGGTGGGACGTTTGTTAGCCTTAAGGATAAAGCAACAGGAATCAGCTAGATTCATCCTGCCTGTTGGGGCTCAAACAGATGGATCCTTGAGATCATCCCCCTCAGAGATTGTGCAGGAGTTTGCACAGTACTATGAGCAACTATAGAGGGACATGGACTACCCCCCCCACCAGAGGCGCTGGAAGTTTCTTTCCTCTCCTGTCTCTTCAGAAGAAATAACTGAGGTAATTAAGGCTTTGCCTTCAGATAGAGCCCGGGGCCAGACTGTTTTTCCTCTTTATTTTACAAAACTTTTCAAGAACAAATAGTGCCGGTACTTCATCGATTGTTTCTCCATATTCTATCTGGGGTAGCTGTTGATCCCCATTTGTTTGAAGCCCTAATTTTTCTCCTTCCTAAATCTGACAAAGACCCTGAGTTGGTACAGAGTTATAGGCCCATATCCCTTTTGAACCAGAACATTAAAATCCTCTCTAAGATATTGGCTGATAGGATTACCCTGGTTCTTCCGGATTTGATTGATATGTCACAGGTCGGATTTATGAGGGGGTGCTCATCATCAGACTGCCTACGTACCCTCTCACATGTCTTCTTGGAGTCCAGGGATGCTGCCTTTCCCGCTGTTTTGGTGTCCCTGGATGCCGAGAAGGCATTTGATAGTGTGAATTGGAATTTTCTATTTCAAACCCTTAAGGCATTTGCTTTCCCCTCTAGATTTATAGATTGGATTCGAGCCATATATCAGGCTCCCTCTGCCAGGATTTCAGGAAATAGAGCATTTTCAAAGCCCTTCCTTTTACACTCGGGAACAAGGCAAGGTTGTCCTCTTCTCCCCCCATTATTTAATCTCTACTTAGAACCTCTTATTAGGAATATTTTAGGCAATCTGGAAATACAAGGCATACCGATATGCAGTACTGTAGTAAAGGTTATGGCATATGCCGATGATCTTCTTCTTCATTTGTCCCATCCTGTTATGTCCATTCCTGCCATGTTAGCTACGATTGTGAAGTTTAGTTCCTTTTCAAATTACAAGTTAAATTCCAACAAATCATCTATTTTCCCCCTCAATCACAAGATGTTTAAATACGATGTTACCCCCTTTGGGTTGTCTTGGTCACCCGCCTCTCTCAAATATCTGGGCATTAGACTTATACGTAATCCTTCCTTGTGGTTCAGAGAGAACTTGGAACCTCTATCCCAGGTCATTACACATGATCTTGATAGATGGTCGAAGCTCCCTATTTCGTTATGGGGCCGTATTAGTATAATAAAAATGAATGTATTTCCCCACATTTTCTACTCTTTATCACTCCTTAACTCATTTATTCCACTATCCTGGTTTCAGAAAATGCATAGGCTTTTTACTAATTTTATATGGTCTAACAAACATCCCCAATTAGCATACCATAAGCTGGCGGATCAAAAATGTGATGGGGGTTACGTATTCCTCACCTGGCAATATATTATTGGGCTAGTCATCTATCAAAATACCTAAAATGGGTGCACCCAGGGCCTGACAGTTTGAGGCCGACCTGGCTTAAAATTGAATTAGATTTTTTTCAGGCAATGAATATGGACCCCCGACCCTGTTCTATGTCAAGTTATCCTCTCTGCAAGAGATCTGAAAATGTCCAACTCTTATGACTTCTTTAAGAATACATACTCAACTTTGTTCCTTTTTGTGTTATAAACTGCAACTAGATGTGTCTCAACCTATATGGAACTCACTGTCCTTCTTAATAAACAAACAGAGGGTCTCCTCTAAGTGGTTGCCCCAACTGGGGGAGGAGATTGTATCTACCTTTCTTGATGGAGAGGGAGCTTGGCTCTCGGTAGCTAAGTTAATCTGGAAATTTAACATTCCAGCAGCCAGTCACTTCAGGGTCTTTCAATTAAGGCACCTTCTCATTACCACATTGGGTGATACTCCTCCCCACCCTCCTGCATTTTCCTTAATATCCGAGCTTTCTTCCTTGTTGGGTCCTTCCAAGGTAATCTCGAAAGTGTACCAAGCCCTTTTTCACTGGCGGTATGATGGCTCCTATGGTCCCACCAAATATTGGTCCTCCCTTTTTCCCCATTATACCTTGGACTGGCCCACATTATGGCGGTATTGTCACAAGTATCTGTCGCAAGACAGACTACGACTTAAGCAATATCACATTTTACATAACTTGTATTATACTCCAATAAAATTGGCGAGATGGGGTCTTCTCGATTCAGGTCTGTGCTTTAGATGTTCCCAAGAGGAAGGGACACTTCTTCACATATTCGGGCAATGTCCCAAGATAATCCCACTATGGAACTAAATTAAGACCAGACTGGATCCTTTACTGGGTTTACAGGATTGTTTTATCCCTGAAATTTGTCTTCTAGGGGACTTGTCTCCTACAGAGAGTACCACTCGGAGATTTCACATGTCTACGATAACATTTTCTGTTAAAAAGTCATACTTAAACATTAGAAGGATGACAGCCCATCATATCAAGAGTGGGTCCACGAAGTCCTTGCTAATCTCCATACTGAGAAAGCCATTGCGAGTCTTTATAACAGGCTATGGAAATATAAGCGAATCTGGGATCCCTTACACACTCTAATTACTATTGGTATTGATTAGGAGGATGTTGGCAATTGCTTGTTTTAGGCCAACTATGGATTATCTTGTTATTATATTATTTTATCTTACTGCTGTACCGGGAGGGAGGGCAAGGGGGGATGGGGCAGAGTATGCTTTGATTTTTTTATCATGTTGCAAATGTGTCATTAGTTCAGAACCCTGTATTATGGAAAATTTGTTAATAAAATTTGAATTAAAAAAAAGATTATTGTGATGATAAGTGTGTGTGAGTCGGATGTGGTGAGGTCTGAGTAGTTAGATGGCAAACAGAATATAGTATCAGTTGAAACATTTTCTCTTCATCATATCCCTATATGCATGACTTACACAGATTTGCATACCCGTGATGCGTTGTGCTGAATTTGAGGCATTTGATTGTATGTGTATTTACAGAAACCACACAAATTGAAAAATATCTGCCTTCCTATACATTTATGCATCCGACTTACTGTTCTTCTTTCAGTACCTCACCTCTTAAAAGCCTTTAAATGTGTCTGCTGCTTGGAAGATAAAGCAACATTAGTTGCCCATAATTATTGGATTCAACTTAAACTGGCTGTGTGGTCCCAGGTGTGTGCTGTGTTTGGGGCCTGCATTTGCCATTGCCAGATTTCACCAGTTTCTTGAAGCTGAAGATGGAAAAATAGTGGTGCAGCCCCTACACAGACTCAGGTAGTGTTTGCATTTGACCAGATCAGGCACCTGCAGCCTCTGCAGAATGCTGAAGCTTGTTTCCTCACTCTAGCACTCAGCATCTTATTCATGTGGATTTTAGTAGGAAAACAAGTTCAGATGTTTCCTAGTCAGCTCCCCCCCCCCCATGGATTTGTATACCCATTATGCTTTTGAGGTTTTTGCTTGTAAGTGTGTTAACAAACACTGCCCAAATGGGAAAGTATCCAACTGCTACTTTTTTGTGCAGATTTTACGATTATTGTTACATTTAGTGTGTGGGAGTCGGCTGTGGTGAGATCTAATTAATATTGAGGAGTTATGGCAAAATATTAAAGGAACTGCTAAAGTGCTCAAGTAAAGGAACTGGTAAAGTGTTAAAAGAAAAAGGATTGAGACATCACAGTAAAATATTAAATAAAAAGGGAGCTAAGAAATGAGTGAGAGGATTATATTATATCAGATTGAAGGAGACTAAGAAGAATGAATTAAATATGTAGAAATCAGATGGTATGTGTAAAGAAATAAATAAGGTTTGCTAAAACACTGTTTAAATGAAACACTGTTAAAAAGGACAGTACTTCCTGTCATATCTGGTTCTTTCCGTTTTATGAGCTTTTCTGAGAATAGCCACAAACAGCTTGAATGGTAAGGTCACCATAAAACAAACTAGTAGATTCACTACAGTCCAGCTCACAGGTCAGTTCAAGCTGACCCTGCGAACAGCTGTGTGACATCACTTATCAGGATAGCAAAATGCTTTGGTGTGAAAATAAGACTACTGACCAGTTCAAAGGTCAGCTCAAACTGTCATTGCAGACAGCTGAGTAACACCACTTATCAGAAGAGGATCTATTATTGTAAGAAAGCCTTATTTGAAGAAGTACTCCCCTTGTTTCTAATGCTATTTTGAAAATGGCCTTATTTAATGAAGGCCTTCCCTGTCTATTTCTTGTTGCTATTCTAGAAGGCTGCTTTGTTTGGCAAAGCAATGATTTTAGCTGTGAATGAGCTCTGTATAAATACAGGCTAGACCGTGAGCCTCATCAGTGTTTTCCGAAGGAGGCAGGACACTGAAACACTCCAGAGCATAGAGTATTATCTGCTTTGATTCGCTGCATGCTTATAGCTATGACAGTGGTGGGTTGTCATCTGTCTAGTTTTGCTGTATTAGGGATCTCTTTATTTTGCTACAATAAAAATATTTAGTTCATGACAACTAGGTGTAGTCTGAGTTACTTTTCTGGGCCCCTTGCCACCGGCCAAGCTGAATCTGTACAGAGTGTAAAAAGTCTACATTTTTCTGGTGACCATGACAGGACTTGGTTCAGTGCTGGTCTGGTTCAGTCCAATAGGTAAAAAGGTAAAACTAGACAGGGTGCATGCAAGTAAGGATCATAACCTAACTGCAGTATCAGGAAAAGGGGTCTATTAGATTCTGAGAGTTCGGAAAGTATTACAAACCTATAGATGAGAAGTCCATGGATAAACTAAAGAAAAGGCTGAGTAAGTGTAAGCATGTTGAGGAGCTGATCAAATGTATACAGGGAGTGATGGATCCCTGGGGCCAGGCTCAAGTGCATGTTGAACAATGTGTTAAGGACAAATGTATGTCCATTAAGGAGGGCTCTGAAACCTTTGTGTTTTGTGCATGCTGAATAGCAGAGCAATGGAGTGGAGAAAAGGAGCTGGTCAAATGTATGACTGGAGCCCCAAGCCCTTGGGAGCAAGCCCAAGGACATGTCACTAGATGTACTAGCGAGAAAAAGATGTTAGTTTCAGAGGGTAGTAAGACACTGGTTTTCTGTGTGTGCTGGACCACCAGCCAGTGAAGAGTTCAAAAGGATGAGCTAACCTCTGCAATAACTAAATTGCAAGATGTCAAAGTAAAGGCTGAGAGAAAAATAATGGCTGCAGTAGTACCAAAAGTATTACCTGTAGCCACAACTCTGCCATCGTATGATAATGCAAAGACTCCAACCTTCCACTCAAAGGTGAATTATGAGTTAGAGCAGTTTAAATATGAGGGTAAAGAAAAATGAAGTAAAAATGTTAAAAATGGAGATTAAGACTCTTCCAGTGGTTTCAGTGGTTGTAATCCACTGACAGAATCAGCATGATAATGGTTAAATGCGCAAAACTAAACACTGGCATGCTGAGAACTAAAATCTTCAGTTCAAGAATAAGCATACAGCATGCCAAACCAAACTTCAACTTGGACTTTCTATATGCTACCCTTTCTAGCCCCCCCCCACACACACACACACATATACACGTTGGTGTTGTGTTCTTTTCATTTGTAAGATATGGTACCTGGTAGAAGAGCAAATGCTACGACAAGGTTTCTGACCTTTATAAAAGGAAATAAAATAAACCACCTCTGATTTACAGAAAGCAACTAAGGTGTCAAAAAGCTTGATGTTGTTTGGGGTATTAAAAATGCATAAATCACATGCTTTGCAAACTGCATTGACAATGACTATTGTTACACATTGCTGTCTTTATTTTCTCATTACTAAATACAATGTTTCTTGAAGTACAAACTAAACACATTTGCTAAGGTTAAAAGATGAAGCAAACTTAGTTAGTTGTGTTTAAAAATAAATCTTTGTCTTGTGCCTGTTGTGTCAAGTGCACTCAGGTTTGCAATAAGAAACATACTGCAGTGTAACCCAATAAATGGGAGGTCTGTGCCTTAAAATATTTCACCACTTACGTTTATTTTAATTTAAAAGCAATCATAAAGTAAAAAGGAACATGAGAAATTTATTTTTCAAACTAGCCTTGGTGATGTCACAGGGTAAGTGCTTAACATGAAAACCTGAGGCAATGATGTAATCATAGTTAATTAGCTAAAGGAATTTTCTAGTTGCAACAGCTCAGTGAAATGTCTGTAATTTGGGCATGACTGCAAAAATGTATAACAATCTGTTTACCAGCGATGTGCAAAGAATATACAGTATTGTCACTGTAAGTCCAAATACCATGATGCGGTTACAGCATAAATGTTTACTTACTACTTGCCAACAGAAATAGGCCACATGGTCTATCAAGTCTGCTCGAGTGTGCAGCTAGCACCCCACTTGCAGCTGCCTCCCCTTGACCCCACACACACACACACAGATGATTGCCAACTGACCTGGAACCAGATTAAGCTGTTGGTGGTATTTCCAGTAAATTTCAGTTTGTTTTAAATTTTTAATATTTTCTCTGCTTGATCAATTGACTCAATTTAAACTCAGTTGATCTGTACTGTGCTGGACTAGTGTAACCTGTTTTCGATTGGTCTGTGGAGTTACTAAAACACTAATTATGATGATTATCATCTCAGGTAATGGACCTGTAAGTGAATTACCACTGTCATTTATCTTCAAATATATATATATATATATATATATATATATATATATAGTTCTTAAAAAGGAACAATCTTGTAAGTTTATCTTTAAACTTTATTAAATATTTCCCTTTTAAGAACCACAACAAAGTCACAAAACCATGTGCATTTAATGAGGAAAACAAAAAAAAGTTAAAAATTTAAAAGTTTTATTTTGTTTATGATGTCTGACTGCCTTAAGGCTTTAAAGATGAATGCTGTGCAATCTCAAGACGTAAGGACTATGTTTTGTAAATGTATTGCACGGGCATTTTCATTGCAGTGAGTGTTTGTTAAAAAAGGTTAAGTGAAACAAATCAGGTAACCAGGTAATGTAATGGCTACTTAAAACAACTGGTCTGGCTACCGGATTTTAAAAGTTAGTGACCAAATTAACCACCCGCTCATATGCTAAAAACTTTATTGGTAAAGTTTTATTTATTTCTTTTCTCTTCTTATGCTTTATGTGGTTATGTCACTTACCAGGTCTGTAGTACAGCCTGTAGCCTGTAATTAATCCTGTGGTACTGTAACATAGAACATTAATAACAAAGTTTTACCACTCTCTGTTTTCAGGAAACATAGTTTCTGTATGTGGTACACACTGGCTACTGCATCAGAATTTTAATGCAAACTGCATGTTAAGACAGTTTAGACTCAACTGCGAATTGCTTTTGTATCCATATCTAGGGGTAGCAACTTTATTTTAATGGTCTCTGACTTATTAAAACAGCCAATGCAAATGTTATTGCAACACTCTTGCTTGCTCAAGTGTTTTGCAGGTGGGACTGCTAATGTGATTTAGGTTTTAATGTGTTGTTAGGCACAGATAAAAGCAGTACCTTTAATGGGTTTCATACAAACAGACACGTAGGGAAAAATGTACTAAACTAGTGTATGTGTTTGCTGCCCATAGTTTGGGAAAATACAGTTTGGGGCAAATACAAATGTCTGATTGCTAAGTATTGTAACAAAAGTGTGTTGACTAATGAAATGACAGGAGTGTCAAAAGGATATGCTCAAATGCCATGCAGAGTACCTTCTGCAGCATAAGTGGGGAAAGGACCATACTGCACTGTAAATAAGTGTAGTCCCTCAGTTTATTAAATTAAATTAAATTAAATTTTATTTGTAACCAGGAAATACACCATTGAGATACTCATTTTCATGGTGGTCCTGGGGATACACACACAGTATACATACAAGGAAAACTACAGATGTATACAATAGTTCACACAATACAGTGGGTAATTAAGCAATAAGGCATGACAGGGTGTGTGTTATTGTGTAATAACGTCACTCCTGGGGTGGGTCGAAGCACGAGGTGAAGCTGAGTGCTTCCACCACCCCAGGAGTGACGTTATTACACAATAACACACATCCCTGGAGTGCCTTATTGCTATTATACAATGGCTTGTCTGGCAACAAAAAAAGAAAAAAGAAAAAAGTATGTTTTTTATGTATTTTTAGTACATTTTTCTGTGGGTAACTATACATTTCAAAAAAGAAATCCCTATTTTTTTTTGCACCAGTGGGTGGCGCTGTTGCTTGACTGATGCTCTGTGCACAGTCCTGAAGCGCTTCTCATTGAGGTTATTTTATGTGCGTGAGGACATTGAAAAGTCGTTTGACGTCACGGGTTTATTGACTACTTTGTTTTATTTTAATATGGAGAAAGGACAAGTAGCTGTGGAGCACGGTAAGGAAAGTAACAGTTGCCTATGCAAATGGAGGATGGTGGTTTAAATATGAGTTCCATTTTGCAGTTGTGATGAAGCGCGAGGCACAGCGGGGAATGTGTGAAGCTGGTGTAGCTTCACTACTAGAAACGGTCAGTGCGGTTTAGTCAAGCTACTAAGCGGATGAAAAATGCTGGCAAAATCTATTCATTTTAAAATTCAATTCTGGGATTCAATTGTGGTACTCGGTGTTAATGTTAGATGCAAAGAAAATGGGGGGGGGGGCGGCGCTAAAGCTGTCAGGGCTTTACTGAGAGTTCACAGCACCAGTACCTGTAGGAGTGGTAGCATGATTTCTGTTATGTGGTCATATGTGTGTGCCTGGACTTAATACAGTGATGTTATAGCTTAATATAATCACTGTCCGAGGCACACACTGACCAACCAGAGAACAGGATTTTTTATTGGCATTGTATAATACATAATAAGGTACAGTCAGATTACTCAGAATTTTACATATCTACATAAGTGCAAGCAGCTAACTGCATACTACAACTGGAATGGAAGGAGGTAAGTGGGAAGGTAGAGCATGATCCATAAAGTGAGGTAGGCATAGTTGAAGATAAGTAGGATGAGGGGGAGAAGGTGTAGGGGATAGAGGCTCAGGAAGTAGCAGGGTATAGACAGACAGGAGTGCAAAACAAAAGAAAGAAGGGGAGCAGGGAGAGCCAGGGGCAAATATAGTGGTATGTGCCATATAAAATATCAAAAGGGGGGACCCTAGGTGTGGCACTGGCATAGCACTGGTTTTATCAAATTAAATAACTAAGGGCAAGCAACCCTTGAATGTTGTTTAAAGGAAACTGATACGCCTAATCTCCTATCTTCTCCTAGGGAGGGGTCAGAATACCCTCACCTGTTTTTTTTCTTTCACTTCACAATGTTATCAATACTAGTAGCTTGAGCCTACACCTCTTTGAATATAACATGAGCTTTAAGTTCACCCTCCTGTGATGCAGAGGAAGGGTATTTTTCCCATATTGGTGTTCCCATATTTTTCATTAAAAAAAAAAATGTTTGGAGGAAGGAGGAGAACTGAACCCCCTCCACTCCAGATTGTTTTTACTCTCATTCCAAAATGCAGGACAAATGTAGCCTCAGTGGTCCTTAATGGTGATCCAAGGTGACACCATACTTCTTCCAGTAACAGTGACTGAAGGGATTATGAGAGTGGTAGTGTGGAAAGGCCCTAGAGTCCAAACAACTCCCGGTGGCAAGGACAGAGTCTATGTAGACAGAAATGGATTCCTCTCCTTCAAAATGAAGGTATCCGAAACATCTACAATGAAAGGTCAAATGGATCAGTGGCTGGTATAAGAAAACTTGAACTGCAAAAGACTGTACAAACAATGACCAGCCACCATGAACCACTATGGACACCATAAACTGATTTTCTTCTTGCATAAGACTGTACAAGACTTTAGAATGCAACTGAATCCATCCAGTGGCTTCAATGTGTTTCTACCCCAGAGACTTTAATCAATTATGTACAGTAGTAACTGTTATTACTTGGTATGTTCAGTTTTCAGATTTTACATATGCATTTCATTTTTTTATTTTCTTAAATATTTATTTAATCTCATTTTTTTATGTTAAATGTTTTTCTTTAAAATACGTCTCTTAAAAAATGTGTTGTTTGTTCATGTATCTGTCATTCTCAATATGGCAGAATTAGGATACTATATCCAAACAAATGTGTCTTTATTTTATGCTTCAGTTTATTAATTACTATAACAACCTATTAACAGGGAGCTCAAGATCTTGTAGTTTGGCTAGAAGCCATTCCATAAAAAGCATATTCCTTTCTAGGTGCATACAGGGCCTGGACAAAATTGATAGATCTATATTACATCTATTTGGGTCAGGTATAGCTATTTTAAATGGGGTAAATACAAAACAAACAGAATGCCATATTGGGTATTTTAAAACTAATAAGCCTAAGCCACGTGGTCTTGACGGCTTATCCATAAAAAAAAGGGTTGTTGAGGCTCGAAGGTTTGTTAACGGTTCTTTTGTGTAAAATATTGTATGTTTCTTTACTGTACACAAACCAAAATCAAGGTTTTAAGTTTACAAACAACCTTTAAAGGGCCTATACAAACACATAGGTAAACAAGTAATATGCATATCCTATTGGAACTAGGTCTCATAATTATTTACAATGTGCTCATAAGATGTGAAAACAAGGGCACTTCCCTGGCCTCATTTCAAATAACTACTTAACCACCTGGTGTTGCCTAAGATATACACATCCACGCAGGAGGTGGTGAAGCCACTGTCATTGGTCAAGTGGTTATCCTAACAGTGCACCTTCATAAGGAGAAAATATCTTCTTAGCGAACCTGATCATCAAACTGTTCATACATTATGCTCTAACCTTAAATGTGCATATTACTTCCCTTGTACTAGACTTACAGCTGTTACTATATCATTAATGATGTTGCTAATTTAGTTAATGAGGCTCAAGCAAAAAATAATCAAATTGGTTAATGTAAATAGCAGGAAGGTAAAGGAAAAAAATAGTTCAAGAGATCATTTGCACAGTCTATGGTGGATATGTTATAACAACAGTATCTAAGTTGCTGCAGAATGTAGAAAATGGCTGCATTCCAGACCTCATCAAAGATGGTCAGGTATTGCTCCCAGTGGGGCTGTGTGTGTGTGACAAAATAGACTGAACTTGTGCTAAAACTAATTGTCAGAGGCCTTTGGTTTGCACTGCCCAGAACCTGGAATCGGTAACACCACATCCCAACTGAGGTCCATGTTATACTCAGGAATCATGATTGATCAGGGACACGCTGTATATTTCTTCACTATGTCTTTGTCCATTCATAACCTTTCTACCTCAGTATTTATTAAATGGGCCACTGTCCACTCCATAGACTACTACTTAGAGGAAGACATGTGCAAGGAATGCCTAGACTTTGTTGTTGCACCCTGCCATGCAGATGTGGAGAGCTCCACATACTACATGTTGCTCTGTGAAGGACTATAGAGATGTGCGTAGATGTGATGTGTTCAGTGTTGCTACTTCCATTTGTGGTTATATGCCTGAGGGGCAGACAAACACCAGATCAACTAGTCAGGTGCAACTGAACCTCACAAGCTACTGTCCAGTTCAGCTTACTAAATGGCATCTTTCCCAACTATCAAAGTAGTTTATAATATGAAGGGGCAGTTCTGTATTGATACTAATTATATTAAATATCTTTGTGGGTCCCTCTCTTGTGATGTTGTCCCCCCAAATTTTTGTTTTACTCCTCATGAGCATACCATCATTGGCCAGACTGTGATCAACCTTCCTCCCGCACATGATGAGTTTGTCATTCACAGTAAACCTAATCGCCAAAAGAATAATGTACATATTGATTACTTGTTCTTAAATTTACAATTTCTGCTACACTGTAAAGATACACACCTCATTAAAATTAGCAATGACATACATTAAGATCAAACTATCAAACTTGAGTAATTAATAGTGATTCCTCTTATGCAAATATCCTAAACTCTTATAGTCCCACCTTTAATATTGTAAATCTTAAGCTACAATCTTTGCTAAGCCAAAGATACACTCACCTTATACACATCTCCAATAATTTGCAACAAGTGCAGCAGGTCATTCTGGACATGACGCACAATGGAGACTATGAAATTATTGCTTCCAATTCATAGTTAGAAATTACATTCAAGGCATTTGTCATTTTACAGTTAGTGCATATTTTTGTATTTATTATTACGCTTTGCTATTTGCACTCAACATTAAGACAGCAGCATAGGTGCCTAGATTACTTAGTTCTGGGGAGTCGAATACTCCCTTGGGGTCTCCTCCTCCCCAAGGTGGGGACTGTAGAATTATGGCAAAATATTAAAGGAACTGGTAAAGTGTTGAAAGAAAAGGGACTGAGAAATCACAGTAAAATATTAAATAAAAGGAAGCCAAGAAATGAGAGCAAGAGTTATATTATATCAGATTGAAGGAGACTGAGAAGAAGGAATTAAATATGTAGGAATCAGATGGTATGTGTAAAGAAAGAAATAAAGTTTGCTAAAACACTGTTAAAATGAAACACTGTTAAAAAGGACAGAACTGCCTGTCATATCTGGTTCATTCTGTTTTAGGAGCTTTTCTGAGAATAGCCACAAAGGGCTTGAATGGTAAGGTCACCATAAAACAAACTAGTAGATTCACTACAGTCCAGCTCAAAGGTCAGTTCAAGCTGACCCTGCAAACAGCTGTGTGACATAACTTATCAGGATAGCAAAATGCTTTGGTGTAAAAATAAGACTACTGTCCACTTCAAATGTCAGCTCAAACTGGCATTGCAGACAGCTGAATAACACCACTTATCAGAAGAGACTCTATTATTGTAAGAAAACCTTACCTGATGAAGTATTCCCCTTCTCTCTAATGCTATTTTGAAAATGGCCTTATTTAATGAAGGTCTTCCCTGTCTATTTCTTGCTTTTATTCTAGAAGGCTGCCTTGTTTGGCAAAGCAATGATTTTAGCTGTGAATAAGCTCTGTATAAATACAGGCTAGACCATGAGCCTCATCAGTGTTTTCAGAAGGAGGCAGGACACTGAAACACTCCAGAGAATAGAGTATTATCTGCTTTGATTCTCTGCATGCTTATAGCTATGACAGTGGTGGGCAGTCATCTGTCTACTTTTGCTGTATTAAGAATCTCTTTATTTTGCCACAATAAAAATATTTAATAACAAGTAAGTGTAGTCTGAGCTATCTTTCTGGGCCCCCAGCCACTGGCCAAGCTGAATCTGTTCAGAGTATAAAAATTATACAGTATCATTTCAAACAAAATGTAGCATCAGTTGAAACATTTCCTAGTCAGCTTACTCTGCCCCCCCACACAAACACAAACACTCTCACATATTTGCATACATATGATGCTCTGTGATGAACTGAGGTTTTTAATTGTATGTTTGTTTGGAGAAACTGGGAAGCGTTTATATTCTTGTATTGTTTATGTATCCTGCATATTCTTCATCTTTCTGATCGGCATTTAAATTTCATCACCTTCTGTCCACTTACTTTGGAAAAAAAAAAGATTTCAAATGTACATGCTTCCAGTTTTCAAGCAACTTGATGACCTATCTGAGATGCCACGACTCATTTCCAGAGGGGTGGTTCTTCTGCTTAGAGCAGTTTGATGTCTCTTAGTACCATTGCTACTTTGAGTTTCCTTATGTTTCCCAAGTCTACAGAGCCTACTCCTGCCTATCAGATACATATTTCTTCTATCTTACCTCTCTATATCAATTATAATACAACTAAGGATCCTTTGGGAATTATGCTGTTCCCTTTCTTTTACAGATATACCCCCTCCAGGATCAGGATTCCTTCAGAAGAACCCTCTCTCAGATGGGAAAATATGCATTTTTTTTGTTTGTTTGTTTGTTTTTGAGGGAAGGAGAAAGTTTAGATCATGAGAGTGCACCAGCATCTGTTACATGTGCAGTGTTACCTTTTTTCTATTCCTGCACTATGTTGCCCCATTGAATAAATGACCTTGGAAGTTCACTGTGTAAAGTACAGCATTTCAAAATATTTCAGATAACTAAAAGGGCAGCAGAACACAAAAACTAATGCAGGGAGAAATTTTTCTTCAGAAAATAAATGTAAACATTTATTTAGAGCAACACAAATGCAAGAATATCTTTTTCAAAATAATTTTACCTTCTGTAACTGCCTCATGTATTTTTCTTTCCTGTTTATGATAAATGTTGTAGAGCTGTTTTCAGTCAATCAATTTATTTTTTAAAGCACAACTGATACAAGCATCTCAAAGTTGTGTACAAAAAATGTAGACTAAAAATAGAAATAAAAAGGTAAAATCAAAACTTAAAAAATAGTTGAAATGCTAATACCTTTAAGATCTTAGGCAGGAGAATCAGCCTCTGGGCTGTTAGGCCTATTTAAATATACAGTATATACTCGCATATAAGCCAAGATTTTTGCACCACTTCCTGAGTTCTACATCATGGTTCTCGGCTTATACACGGGTCACTAATTACGATCAATAAATCAATTCACCAGATTACCCATGTCATTTCCCAATTACCAGTAAGCCCGATAAAGTGCAACTTCCCATCCTGTTGAGAAATCATTACCAAAATGAGCTGCAAAAGAAAATGGAGCTGTTACAATGCAGTGTTTAAGTGTTGTGTTGTGGAGTATATGGAGTCCTCTAACAACTTCGCCACAGCCAGGCACTATAGCATAAATGAAAAGCAGGTATGGGATTGGCACAAACAGAGAGAGAGAGAGAGGCATTGAGTGAAATGCCAAAACTAAACAAGCATGTCATGGCGACCAACCTGCCTTTAACTTACTGAAGGAGGATCTAAACAACTTGATGCTTGAATGCTGATAGAGTGGCTACATCATAACCCACATGGCCATCTGAATGCAGGCTTTGAGGATGGCAAAGGAGGAGAAGTACCACTCTGCAGGTGCAGAATAATTTTTGCCATCTGCAGGGTGGTTCTCTCAGTTCATGGAGCATAATGGATTGATCCTGAGGCAGCGTACAAAGATCTCTCAAAAACTGCCACCCGATTTAGAAAGTAAAGTTGATAGTTTCCAGCAATTTGTTGCTGAGGGAGAATGAGGTTACTGCAGTCACTGCAGGTTATCGTATTTCACCAAATGTTGCATTTTATGGACTGCGTAGGCACTTGATTCTAATGCTGTGATTTTGCTATGTATGCCCCATATTTCTATTATGTCTGAGTTTATGTTGTTCCAAAATTTCTAGTAAAATGTGCCATCAGCTTATACACGGGTCAGTGTCTTTTTTACAAACTGTAACATGCATTATGGGGGATCGGCTCATACGCAGATTGGCTTATCCATGAGTATATACGGTATGTCTTATGGTGGGCTCTGAAAATAAAAAAAAGTTAGAAGTGTCGAACGTCTGTGCTAATGAGTTCCAGAGCCACAGGCCATAGACTGAAAAAGCCTAAGTACCACGGATTTTGAGTTTAGAGTGTGGAACCAGGAGCAGATGTTTGAAGGTTGAATGTAATTCTTGAAGATGGTGCAGAGGCCAGTAACAGAGCTGTATTGTAGGTTTGGGCTAGTCTGTGTAAAGCTTTTTATATGAGACAAAGAACTTTAAAATTAAGTCACTAATGCAGCAGCAGCAAGTGTAATATGAACAGTACTGGTGTAATATGTTCATAGGCTTTTGTTCTTGTAAAAAACTCATGCTACTGCATTAAGAAGACAATCAGACTCCAGTAGAACACTCATATTACTCATTACAGATTTAGATAAAATGGAGGTATTGTCAAATATAAGATAATGTCTGATAATGGAAAACCAAAAACGATTTAATCCGTTTTACTGAGTTAAATTGTAGAAAGTGTCTGTTTATCCAGCTGTTTACATTCAGTAGGTATGGAATACGAATTTTACTTATACTTTCCAGAGATGACATTGTGATGTAATTGTGTGTGTCATCGGCATAGAAATGGTATGAAACTCTGGGAGCCTGTACGGTGACCACAAGGGTCTGCAAATAGATGTTTAATAATATAGGTCCCAGTGCTGGACCTTGAGGTACTCCTTTTATTAGCTGCAGAAGGGTTGAGGGACAATCACTTATAGAGATAAAATAGTACCTATCTGCCCAACTAGGGCTTTACTTGAAATTCTGACTAGTGTTTCAAATGTCTTGATGAGGATCCAGTGGTTCACTTTGTCAAAGGCCACACTGAAATCCACCAGTGCTACTGGTGGAATGTTATCTGTAGACAGTAAGAGATCTTTTGTTAACTGTTACCAATGCAGTTTCCATGCTCTGGCCAGCATCAGAACATAACTGAAACTTATAGAGGCAATGTGATTCCAGACAGGTGACACGTTGAGATATCACAACTCATTCAAGCAACTTTGAGATGATTTGTAAGTGAGAAATAGGTCTGAATGTTCTAGGATTTTCTGAACCAAGTTGTGGAACCATTGCTGAAGTCCTAAGACCATGAGAAATTACTCAATCTGCTGTGAAAGATTTATGGTATTTGTTATGACAGGGATTGAAGCATCTCTGTGGCTTTTAGCAGTTTTGTTGGAATGGGGTTTAGGAGACAATAGGTGGTGTTCACTTCATTAAGACTTTCATGCACTTAAGAGTATCTCAGTTGTTGAAACCTCAGAAGGCCAGCTGGTACAGATTAAATGCTTTGCTCAAAGGAACTGGAATTTGTATTCTACTTTTTATCATCTGCTGTTTGCTTGTTTATTATTTGCATACATCCCTAAAACAAAAACTGTTTATTATTTGCACATATCCCTAAAATAAAAATAACAAATGTATTACATAGCAGAGCTTTCTGATGGGGAACAGCAATCCTGGAGTTTAATAACAAGTTGACCACTTTATAGATATGAACTGGATTTCTGTTTCCTTCCAGGATCAAAGCTCTATAATAGGGAGCCCTATAGCTTTTTAATTTTTTCAGGAAATTAATTTCTGTAATCAATCCGCAGTTGATAATAAGTTTCTAGGAGAGATTGCTTCTATTTTCTCTCTAATATTCTTAACTGGGCCTTCATCTTTCTCTGATCATTGCAATATCAAGCAGAGCAAGATTGGAGCAATATTTCTCTGGTTCACTCAGGAGCTAACCTATTCAGTAGATTATGAAGAACATCAAGCTTGCAGTACAGTTGTCTATGGATATCTAAATACTGAGATCTGTGAAACCTTTGATTAGCTAACCATGCCTAATTTTCTTAATGGGATAGCAGATAATAATGTGTTTTGTCTCAAAGGTAGCTTTGAATGCAAGCCTAGATTGAAAGAAACCAGGAAATAATCAGAGAGCCATGAGTCACTTATTTAAAATATTGAGACTTCTTTGCCACGGCTAATGACGAGATATAGGGAATGACCATTTTGGTGGGTAGGTACATCCACAATCAGTTTCCGGCCATGGTGTTAAAGCAGGGTAGTGACTTTTCTGTTTTTTCCATTTGAAGGCATGTCAACATATACAGTCTCCCAGGATTAATGGTCTGTCTTAATTAAGGTGGACAGTGGCTAGACAACATAGATACTAGAGAATCATGAAATTCAGGGATAAATGAAGGCTTAAATTGAAGGGGTTTGTAGATTAACAGCATTGTTAATAATATAAAATGGACAAAATCAACATTGGTGTTCAAAGGATAAGCTACTGCCAGAGTTTTTGATAGTCAGTTTAATTCCATTTTTGCATAATACAGCAACACTCCTACCCAATGCAAGATAAGTTCCTTATGTAAAAAGTAAAACTCTGTAGGGCTGGATTCAAGTAAGGGCACCGTGGCAGACTCACTTAGTAAGGTTTCTGCTACAAATCAAAGATCAAAAGTGTTTTCAATAATTAAGTCACAAATCATTCAGGATTTACAGATCATGCATAGATGTTTAACAAAGCTAGAGATAGACTAGTAGAATGATTTGTAACAAAGGAGTGAGTAAGCCATGTATTGGTAACCTAGGTTGAATTTATAGGAATTTCACTAGCTACTTCTGATTGGATTGTTGATGTTCTCTGGTCACACACTTGTACGGAAGGTACTGTATTTTAGTGCTCTGTGTGTGAAAGCCCTTGCCAGAGCATCTATAACCTTTTACATGTTTTCTTTTGTTATTCAAACACTATTTTTCCAGCTTATATATAGCACATGGGCAGAGCTCAGATCCTCGGTTTTCCAGTGATTTTAATAAAGCAGAGACGTTCATGTTGTCATGAACACTGGTGGAGCAACAGTTTATTATAAATCACTTATGGTCCATTAGCCAGTCAGAACATAGGATTTGAGACATGCCTCATTTGTGTACTGTTGTGCTCTCAATCCAGACGTTCTCTATGCCGCGTCGACTGATCTCACAGGTGCATTTGACACAGTAAATAGAAATTATTTATGGCATAAGTAGGTAGCCATGGAATAAACCAGAAACTTATGATACTTATTCAAATGCTGTATGAAAACACCTGATCCCAAGTCAGGGTGGGCACATAGACACAGAGGGAGTGGAGACGCACCACTGGGTTCCCAGTGTTGGTCATGCTACTGAACCACTTACTCAGATAAAACAAAAAATGACACACTTTAGAACAAAGGTTGTTGTGTTGCAAAAACATTTTTTTAAGCCAGTGCAGGTAAGGTGCAATTCATACAGAAGAAGCCAGCTGAGAACTGGATTCTCCTCTTTCATAGTATGTCATTACATTAATGTGAAATGTTTCACAAGGCCTGTTTAGAAAGGGCATAGTATTAAAGCTATATAAGGCCTTAAGGGCACTCCACCCTGACCAATCAAATGGGCAAAATATACGAACATACGAAGAAGCCAGCAGAAGAAGGCCATTTGGTTTATCAAGTCTGCTTGTATTGCAGGGTCCATAGCTTGAGCTAATGTCCCTGCCCTCCCTCCCCACTCCTTCCATCCTCCCTACTTATGATTCTTACCTTCCTCCTATGCCTATCCCAGCCTCTCTTAAAGCTGCCCACTGTCTTCAATGAGATGACCACTTCTGGGAGCGCATACCAAGTGTCCACCACACAATCTATGAAGAAGTGCTTCCTAACCTCCCCCTAAACCTCCCACCCTCCAACTTAAGACTGTGCCCCCTCATGTTATGGTTGCCACTCAGCTTAAAGAGACTCTTCTTATCAACCTTATTTATCCCTTTCAAGTATGTGAAGGTCCAAATCATGTTCCCTCCCTCTCTCTCTCTCCTGTCTTCCAGGGAGTACATGTTCAGTGCCCTCAACCTTTCCTTGTATGCCTTACCCTGCTGATCAGCTATCATCTTTGTGGCCCTCCTCTGGACCTTCTCCAGCAGGTTAATGTCCTTTCTGAGGTGTGAGCACCAGTGCTGAACTCCATATTCTAGATGCGGCCTTACCAGTGACCTGTACAAGGGCAGTATGACCTCCTCTCTCCTACTACTAATCCCTCTAGATATGCATCCCAGCATCTTGTTTGCCTTTGCTGCTGCTTTCTTGCACTGCGTTGAGTCCTTCAGGTCACTAGTGATCATCACTTCAAGGTTCTTCTCCTCCTCTGATGCAGATACTACAACTCCACCAAGGTAGTAGTCTGTCCTGGGATTCTTGGCTCTAATATTCATAACTTTGCATTTCTTGGCATTGAAACCAAGCTGCCAGATCCTGGACCACTTCCCCAGCTTTTCCAGATCTTCCTGTAGATTCTGTGTCTCTTCAGCTGTATCCACTCTTCCACAGAGCTTGGTGCCATCTGTGAATAGGCACATTTTGCCCTTAATGCCATCCCCAATGTCATTGATGAAGACATTGAACAACACCGGCCCCAGCACCGAGCCCTGCGAGACCCCACTGGTTACCTCTCTGGTGACATATAGCTCTCCCCCACAACCACCCTCTGGGTTCTGTCCCTCAGCCAGTTTTCCACCCATCTGGCCATCTTTTCCCCAACCCCGAGATTCCCCAACTTCCTGATCAACCTTTTGTGGGGCACAGAGTCAAAGGCCTTTCTGAAATCAAGATAGAGGATGTCTAGTGCTTGGCCCCTGTCTACTGTCTTAATGACACAGTCAAAGAAGTCAATCAGATTTGTTTGACACAGTCCCCCCCCATGAACCCATTCTGCCTCACATCCTGTAGACCATGCTCCTCTAGATATTCCAACAACCTTTCCTTTAGTATGATCTCCATGAGCTTGCCCACAATGGAGGTCAGACTGACTGGTCTGTAATTCCCTGGGTCATCCTTGGGACCGCTTTTATGGAGGGGCATTACATGTGCTGTTCTCCAGTCCTGCGGTACCATGCCTGACTCTAGTGAACTATTAAATAGGTCTGCCAGTGGCCCTGCCAGCTCCTCAGCCAGTTCCTTTAGTATCCTTGGATGCACTCTGTCTGGTCCTGGTGATTTGTCCACCTTCAATGCCAGCAGCCCATCCCTCACTCTATCCTCCTCTATCACTACAGCTGTGTTCCCCTCCCCCGCTCCTCTTTTCCCTCCTGAAGATACTGGTCCATCTTTCTCCCTGGTGAAGATGGAACAGAAGTATTCATTTAGTATCTCCGCTTTTCCCCATTATTCTCCACCCACTCCATCCTTTTCTTAAGCCTAACAATCCCTTCCTTCTTGTACCTTTTCTCACTTATGTAGCAAAAGAAAGCCTTCTCCTCCTTTTCAATTCCTTCAGCTATCTGCAGCTCCTTCTGTGCCTTTGCTCGCCGGACTTCCTTACTTGCCTCACTAGCCAGCTTTAGATAATTTTCCCTATCCATCTCTCTCTTGGTCTTCCTGAATTATCTATAGGCCAACCTCTTTTCCCTTACTGCCTGGGCAACCCCAGAACGGAACCAGCTGGGTGCTTTGGCCCTTGTGTTCTTCCCCCTGAGCCTAATGCATTCATCTGTGGCAACCAGTATTCCTTCTTTAATGATGGACCACCTTTGGTCCAGCCCCATATCTGCTCTGATGCCCACCAGATGGCTCCATAGCACTTCACCCATTTTCCTGAAGTCCTCCCTACAGAAGTCTTAGTCAGGGTGCTTTCAAAAAGAAATTAACACAGTGCTCATGGATGAACGGAGTGCATGGATGAGGTGTGGCATACCTCTAACTCAACTAATGACTAGAAGTATTCACTGTCCTACACTTCTTCAGGTGCAATGAATCCAGATCCATCAGAAATTAGATACAAGAGATAGTTAAAGTTTCCAAAACAGGTTCCAGCTTTTATTGCTGCACAAAGTTTCAGGTACTGGGAACCATTACCCAGCAACCCTGGCGCTTCGCTCCAATGAGCTTCGTCAGCAGGCTACCTGCTGGGGTTACAACTGATCATTTATACTGCCATCAATTAACACAGTAGCAATTAGTTTCCTAGGTTACACTTACCTTAACATTCACATTGCCAGCTTAAAGTTTTTATGATGCAGTATTTTATACTTCCATATATATATATATATATATATAATACATATTTACAACAATTCTCAAGTAAACTCACTTATAAATGATCATCTCCAAAAATAAACAACAACATAAGTAATTTAGTTATGAATGTTGATAAAGTGAAATAAAATAAAAGAAAGATGGGGGGTAGGATTTGTAAGCTACTGTAGTTGTTACATGGTCAAAAATTCATTTGAACATCCTCATATAAAGATCTATACATTGCACTTCCACAGAGCTTTAGCTAGATCAAAAAAACCTAATCCAGAGAGGTTGCGGAAGTTCATAACTAAATCACTTATGGTGGTGTTGTTTTTTGGGAGGTGATCATTTATAAGTGAGTTTACTTGAGAATTGTTGTAAATATACATATATATATATATATATATATATATATATATATATATATATATGAAAGTATAAAATACTGTATCATAAAAACTTTAAGTTAGCAATGTGAATGTTAAGGTATGTGTAACCTAGGAAATGAATTCTTAGTGTGTTAACTGATGGCAGTATAAGTGATCAGTTGTAACCCCAGCAGGTAGCCTCCTGATGAAGCTCATTGCAGCGAAGCACTGAGGCTGCTGGGTAATGGTTCCCCGTACCTGCAACTTTGTGCAGCACTAAAAGCTAGAACCTGTTTTGGAAACTTTAGGTATCTCTTGTTTCTAATTTCTGATGGATTTGGATCCATTGCACCTCAAGAAGTGCAGGACAGTGAGTCGTTCTAGTCTTTAGTTGGGATGCTTTCCCTGCCCATATCCAACTGGAACCTCACTGTGCAATTGTCACTTCTACCCAGTGGCTCCCTGACCATTATTTCCTGTACATGCTCCCCCATTTGTGAGCACCAGATCAAAAATCGACTCAGTGCTTGTTGGTTCAGTGATGCCCTGAGTCAGGAACCCACTCTGCAGTTCTTCCAGGATCACCTGACTCCTAGCACATGTTGTGGATGGTGTGCTCCAGTCCACCTTGGGCACGTTGACGTCCCCCACAATTACCACCTCTCCTTTCCCTGCAGCTTACAATATTTGTGAGCTCAGTTCCCTGTCCCTCTCCTCATCTTGAC
This sequence comes from Neoceratodus forsteri, assembly GCA_016271365.2. Classification (NCBI taxonomy): domain Eukaryota; kingdom Metazoa; phylum Chordata; order Ceratodontiformes; family Ceratodontidae; genus Neoceratodus; species Neoceratodus forsteri. The sequence goes on along the minus strand of CM028129.1, from coordinate 1,391,860,034 downwards.
TGGGTGGTATGTAAACCATCCCCAACCTCACCTTTCTCCCTCTATTGGACCTTAACTGAACCCATAATGCCTCCCCTTCCTCTGACTCCTCCCTCATGCAAATTATTCCCTCCCTGATATAAACTGCCACCCTTCCCCCCTTCCTGGCTACCCTGTCCCTCCTGTATGGTTTATATCCAGGGATCACAAGGTCCCAGTCATGGTGTGATGTTGCCCAAGTCTCGGTTACTGCAGCTATGTCCACTCTCCTGTCGGCTAATAGTGCATGCAAGTCATCCATCTTGTTTCCAAGACTCTGTGCATTCAGAGACACCAGCCTCCACCTAGAATCTGACCTTCTTTCTCTTTCCTCTATTCTTCTATTCACATTTATCCCCTCTGTGTGCACCCATCCACATACCCTTGTTATGTGTTCCTCACCCCTCCACCCTTTGCTAACTGTGTTCTTGATCTTTTCACTTCCTCCCTCCAGACATCTTCGATCACTGTGTGGGGGCGGTTCACTGACCTCCTCCTGTCAGAGTCTGTGGGCCTACACACCCACTGCCCCCCTTGAGTAGCTTAAATTAAGTGTAGTGGTTATGTATTCTCCCAGTTTATCCCTGAGTACCCTCAAACCCTCCCTACTGAGGTGTACCCTGTCTGGTGAAAAGAGTGCTTTGTTTGACCAGGTCTCTTCCCAGTCCCCAATACAGATGAACATCTCCTCCCTGCACCATTTTCTCAGCCAATCATTAAAATCCTCTATTCTTTTTTTCCTGGCTATGCTGGCCCTTGGTACTGGTATCACCTCTGAGAAAGCCAGAAAACTTCCTTCCTCCCTGCAGATCTTCTGCAACTTCCTGAACCTACTTGACACTACCTCAACCTCCTCCCCAGCTAGGTCATTGGTTCCCAAATGTATAACCAAATTAGGTTTTCCTCCAACCTCTCTTACTATTTCCCTTATTCTTGGGCCCACCTTCCCTGCTGTAATCCCTGGCATACAAATCACCCTCCTGCTTACATTTGGGTCCCCTTTTCTTCCCCAGTGAATACCTCTAATTATGGAGTCTCCTATGATTTCCACCCTTCCATCCCCTGCATCTGTGCTCCTCGTCCTTCCTTTCCTACCCACGGTACTAGCTGCTTCCCCACCTAACTGCTCCCTCTGCACCCTGGTGAGCTTATCTCCACATCCACAATTTATCCCCTTAACTGTTTTTCCATCTTCCACTCTACCCCTCCCCTTCTGACTTTCTGTATCTGCTATTTGTTTTCCCTCCCCTCTTCCTTTCCTTTTCTCTCCCTCCCCATCCTCCACTCCATTTTGCCTATCTCCTCTTCCCTGCCTACCCTGATTAGTTCCTTCCCCCCACCCCTGTACTCCTAATCTCAACCCTGGCTCAACCTGAACTCCTACATCACCTCCTACTGCCCCCTCCCTCCTTCCAGACAATTAATGGTGCACATCTATTTAATAAAGGCACCCCTTTAGAATTTCCCACCCTGATGCTACTCTCACATTCCCACCCCTTCCTCTTACCACTTGCCATTCCTCCACCCTGGGCTCCCTGTTCCTCTGTGTATGTATATGTATATGCAGTGGGAGAAAGAAAATTATATGCATATTACAGATGAGGAATGGAGGGGTGCTGTGTAGTCCATACCTCCATACCATACATCCAATTTGACACACTGGCATGAGTGTTACTGGAATGTGTTGTTTTGTTTTTTTGTTGTTGTTTTTTTAACCGGGAAATGGACTGGGCACAGCCCTTTTGCAGCCAGGTCTGACATCAAATATTTAAATGCAGTGCATACATAATAATGGACTTAACAATGTGTGGGCCAGGGTTTGACAAATCCCATAGCCCGATACCCTAGGCTACCATTTTCTGGTGTCAGGCAATCACTTTCACTGCTCTTAGTTGTCCCATGGACAACCAAATAGTGCTGACCTTTTTTTCTCTTTTCATGCTGCAGTTTGGTGTTGCAGCCTATAGATATCCCTCATTCATCTTCATGGAGCTCTCATTACATGATTGCCAGTCCAGCGCACCATGTGGTTGTTGTTCAGCAGGGAGAACTGCGCTGAGGGATCTGAGATGGAGCTGGAGCAGAACGAGGGCACCTGTGGCAATGGAACCTCCTCCCAACCAGCCCACCCAGCACGCAGCCAACAGAACAACAGCACCCAGTGCCACTTACAGGACTGACAGGTAAGTCGATGAATACTGTGTTGCTTCAGGCTGCCTGTCAGTCACAAGGGGATGGGGGTGTTTAGGCAGGCTGAGGCTGAAACTTAATTGCACTAGAAAGTGCAGATGCTTCATTTTCTTGTTAGCTGCCAAGAGGTATGGACCGGGTGCATTTCATAATAATTGGAGTCATTGTGTGGGTGTAAGTATGGGGGACAGGACATCTTTCAAACTGCAGGGCTATAGGGCTTGCTTATTGGACTTGTTCATCCTACTGCATGTGCTGCATTGAAATTCAGGGGCTTAAAAAAACAAGATCCATCTGTGTTTTGTGACTGGTAAAAAAACGGTGAAGGGTGGGAGCGAAGGTGAGAAAAGGCTTGGGCAGTCAGGCAATGGACTGTGTGTCTGTGTTGGTGGGAGGGATACAGGCAGGATTGACCTGAAACAGAAAGAAAAAGTGAATTGTTAAAACTGTAGAAGTAAAAAAGGGGTAGACGGGGTAGACGGGAACAAAAATACAGTACAGTACATTCACAAAATCAGAGGGAGGACCCCAAGCCACATTACATCCACAAAGAAAGTAAAACTGTAGAGACTGCTTGTAATTTGAAAAATGAAAATATATACTGAGAAAAAAAAACACTGAAAGGGAAAACTGAAAAGAATAGAACCATGCAGTTCATCAGAAAGGGGATTTGTGTTGTGTGGGGCAGTTGGGTGGGGCAGTTGTTGGGGTTATAGAGGACTCAAAGGGTGCTGTAAAACTAAGAAGATAAACAGTGACCACAATGGTGTGTGGGACCGGACTGGTGGACTTGCCTTGTGTGTGGGGGCCTATGGGGCACCTGGGCAGTTTGGGGTGAGGAGGTGTGTATTAAAACAGAAGTCATAAAGACGAAAACCTCTTAGATTTATGTAGTATTATTAATACAGCCCCCACACCATTTACTTTGTTGCTATGTATTTTTTTTTTTAATTTTCCTTAAAATATAGCATTCTGACCATGGACTATCACTAACAAGACTGGGACTACCATTTGTGGCTAGGCCAGTTGTCCATGGACTAGCATGTAAATTTGAAATTTGTTGATCCCTGGTGTGGGCACAGTATTTTTATATTCAATAAGCAAAATGGGGAAGATGTTATATGACTTGGTGCTGGAGACAGTGCTTAGAGCAGGTAGCAACACATACCCATGTCTTTTGGAGCTGTGGCAAGCTTTCTTAATACTAGGCAAGCATCTCAAAAACTTTACTTGTTACTAGGTTACTTGGTAGTTGGACAAAAGAAGGCCGAAGCCCATCGAGGATGTCCTCTACACAATGTGGATCATTGATGAATTATGTTCTATCCAGAAGCCATTTATCAAGTTTGAATTTAAATATATTTATATTTTGGCAGGCAACAATATCCTGTGGCAAGGAATTCCAAATTTTCGGGGCTCTGACAGTAAAAAACTGCTGTCTTTTGTTTGTTCTTGTTATGTCGATTCCTATTTGTTTGTTGTGTATTCTAGCTACAATTTTTCTGGATGTAAAGGATAATCCACATTGGCTCATTAATGTAGCTGATTGTAAGATTTTAAATAACTGAAGAAGATGGCCCCTTAATCTTCTAAATTCAAGTGAGTAAAGCCTCGTTTTACGGAGCCTAGTTTCATAATCCAATCGAGAAAGATGCGGTATAATTTTTGTGGCCCTTCTTTGAACTTTTTCAATTCTTGTAATGTCCTTGGCTAAATAGGGACTCCATAAAGGTGAACCATAGTCTAAGTGAGGTCTGACATGGGTTTTATACAAGGCCATAATGCACTCCTCAGTTTTAAGGATGAAAGTATTATTAATTCTACATAAGAGGGCATTGGCATGATTAGCAACCTTATTATAATGATTTGAGAAAGACAACTTATTGTCAACCAGTATGCCCAGATCTTTTTCAATGGGAGATTCACTAAGTATTGTGTTGTTAAGATAGTATGTTTGCTTGAGGTTCTTTTTACCTATATGTAACACTGAACACTTAGACACATTAAATGACATTCTGTTAGTTGTCGCCCATGATTCAATTTTTTTAAGATCATTTATAAGAATACTCCGTTGGTTTCGTTATCAACTGGTCCTCCTAATTTAGTATCGTCTGCAAACTTTGATAAAATATTGTTTGATGAGATGGTAAGGTCACTAATGAAGATACCGAACAGAGTGGGACCCAACACCGAGCCCTGGGGGACACCACTTGACACCAATCTTTCATCTGATAGTTCCCCATTCACCCTAACGGTTTGGGTTCTATTATAAAGCCAGCTATTAACCCAAGACACAATACAATTAGAAAAACCTAGAGCAACTAATTTATTTATTAGTATGAAATGTGAGACTTTATCGAAGGCTTTACTGTAGTCAAGCAGAATAACGTCCACTGGAACGTTTAGGTTGAGATTTATACTGACTGAATTATAAAAAGTTAGCAAGTTTGTTGTACAAGAATGCCCAGATTTAAATCCGTGTTGTGTAACGTTGTTTAAGTTCAATGCCAGCATTTCTTGTTCAATTAAGTATTTAATATGTTTTTCTAATAATTTACATGGAATGGAAGTAAGACTGATAGGTCTATAATTTTGAGCTTTATGGTGTACTCCTTTTTTAAAGATTGGCGTGACGGTAGCTGTTTTCCACTCTGAAGGAACATTAGACTCGCTAAGGGATTTATTAAAAATAATGATGAGTGGAATAGCGATATTATTGTATGTTCCCATAAGAAATTTAGGGGTTATATTGTCGGGACCTGGAGTGTTGTTGACTTCAAAGTGTTTAAGAGTTTAAGGGTATCAGAGATGGTGATAGTATAGCTAGGTGATGTACTAACGTTGGCATATGTTAAGGGTTCGTTGTCTTGTTCAAAAACAGAGCAGAAGTATTTATTAAACTCAATTGCAGTAACCTTATCTGAGAGGATGGATGTTTTATCTATAATTAATCGGCTTATTTTTTTGTATCTCCCTTTTTGTTATTTAGATATGAATGTAAACTTTTGTGTGAGTCCTTAGTATGAGCAATTCTGAATTCTAGGTTCCGTTTAGATAGAACAATTAATGTTTTAAGATCCTTAACTGCCTTCCTATATTCTAGTAGTTTTCCCTCTAATTGTTCAGGTTGACACTTTTTTAAACATGTGAATAATTTATGTTTACGAATGCTGAGTTTTTTAATTTTATTGTTATACCAGGCGGGAACCTTGCCTTTGTTGTTGTATTTCTTTCTTTCTGGCACATGTTGTTTTTCTAAATCGTGCACAATGTCTTTAAAGATGTTCCATGCATCATTAATGTTAAGCAATAAAGGAGATTTTTGGAATTATGTAGCAATGGGATATTAAAGACCCAGTGTACTGCCTTAAATCAATAGCAACTTTCAGAATTAGTTAATCATTACTTATATCTGAAGTATTTTCCTTTTCTGTTTTGTTAATTAAAACATTTTCTACCTCACACTACTAGGTGTGATGTGTGGAACAGCACTCTAACCTGAGGCTGATGTAGTTATTTTCCTTCATATACTGTATGTATTTATTTAATTGTCTTGAATAACAACCTTTAGCTGGGAGCTCATTTACAAAGGGTCCACATCAGTTACATGAATTAGAACAAGTACACAGAGACATGAGCTACATACAGAGTTCAAGCAAGCTACTGTATATACAGAATTGATTAACTGGCAACAGCCATAAAGATATTAGACAGTACAACATCATATACACCCGAGCATTTTCAAGATCCTGAAATTACAAATATTTACATGATTACAAAGATTCAGTGAGCAGTCAGATATTGGCAGTTGTCAAGGTAGTGCATTGATTGAGGTGGCAAACAGGGAGGGAACTGGGGGAGGGGGAGCTGAGGAGTTAATGAGGGTGAGGAAAATGGGGGATGATAACAAGGGTAAGGGTTAGTCTGAGCAGTCACATTCACTTTGAGTGGACAGGTATAGTGTTAGTTCTCATTTAAAAGGGTCTAGTTTAGGAGTGTTTGCGACTCTGGGGGTGCAGTTCATTTAGCCACAGAGGGGCCTTACAGGAGAAGGACCATTGGGCAAGAGCTGTGTGGTGGAAGGGAATGTGAAGCACCTGTTTAATCTTACCTGTAGTCTGATGTGAGTTTGGGGCTGGTTTGAGGAGCAATTGGATGGAATTGGGGGTTAATCCTAGGAGTTTTATTTTTACCAAATAGGCAGATGTGACATTTTATCCTTCCCTGGAGATTTAGCCAATTGGTCTGCACATAAAGGTTGCATGTGTGTGTACGGCTTCCTGCGCCTACAACCAGCCTACATGTTTTGTTAAGGGCAGTTTTTATCCTGTTCAGCGCAGTTATGGTGGCCATGCTGTACACGATTAGCCCATAGTCAATGATGGAGAGTATGGCGCTATTAACAGCAAGGGATAGGGCCTCAGTCGTTAAGCAGTGTCTGAGTCTGCATCTGTAGAGCAGGCAAATTCTTGTGTTAACAGCTTTTACTATGTGATCTATGTGGTGGGAATAGGAGAGGGAGCTGTCAAGTGTGATTCCAAGGTACTTGAATGTAGGTACCTGTTCGTGGGGTTTGAGTTTGCTGTTAACTATTGTTATTGTACTGGATTTGTTTTTGTTGCGAGGGTTGGAGAATAACATTACTTTAGTCTTTTTATAATTCAAGAGGAGTTTGTTTTGGCTGAACCACTCCTCTATGATGGTGAAACTATACTGCAGCTCATTGCTGAGTAGGTTGAGGTGGGGACTGCTGGAGAAAATGGCTGCGTCGTCCGCATAGAGCAGAATTTTGGTTGGGCAGGCACTAGGGAAGGAGTTGAGGAAAAGGCTAAATAAGAGGTGTTCCAAAATGAAGTCTTGCGGGACTTCAGTAGTCACATTTCTGCTATCAGATAGGGTATTGTTTATTTTTACTTAATGATTTCTGTCAGATAAGTATCTCTTGTACCAGCCAGTCGTCTCAGTGGACAGGCCAAGTGCTGATAGCTTACTACGTGGGGCATTGTGGTTGACAGTGTCGAATGCTGTTGTTAGGTCGACATATATTGACCCAACTATTTGGTCAGTGTCAAGTGCCTCATGTATGTAGTCCATGTATTCCACAAGAGCAGTAATGGGGCTGTGGGCCTTTCGAAAACCCATGCTGATGGGAGCAATGGATGTTGTATTTTTTCAGACAGTCAACCAGTTGGTCTGAGATGATTTGCTCAAGGGCCTTGGACAGTGGAGGCAGTATGGATATTGGCCTATAATTCAAGTGCAGTGCATCGTCACCACTTTTGTGCCCTACATATATACATCATGAGCATTGAGACCTCACTGACTGTGACATCACTAGTAACCAAGAAGAGCCTGTCTCCTGCTGCTTGATTAGTAAACTTGTGACACTTGTGCCCAGCCAAACAGCAGGGCTTTTGAAGTAACAGTGAGTGAGGTCACATGCTGATGATGTAGTGGGAGGAATAGAGCTAGATATGTCTGTTTCCAGGTAAAGACCTGCTTTTCACATCCCACCCAATACTAATAGGTAGAATACGATCTAATGAGCACATAGAAAAAGAAAAACACTACAGAACTAAAAAGTAATAAGGGACTACTTTTAAAAATTACTAAAGTTATCAGCCCACTATTTTTTGGTACTATGAGCTCTTTAAGCAGGCAGTTCTGGAGCTTCTCACAGATATTATAAGGCCACTGGAGGGTGCTTTTGGCTGCAGCCAGTGAGACAGTTATGAGAAATCAGCTGCAAGAACTACTGCAGGATTCATTTCAGATATTTGCCTGTGTGGGACATTGATCCACTGGGTATAAAAAGTAGGGATTAAATGAAAAAATAATGGGTCATACTGGCCAACTGAGCCCAGATTCTCAAAGCAGTAATGGAAAACCATTTGTGAGCCAGAGTGTCCCCAAGGGAGAAGAAAAGGTGAGTCAAAATTGAAAACTGTGTGCCATTTGTCACAACTCGCCACTTTGAAATGAATACTGTTAACACCCACATTATCCCAGTGAAACAGGTAGTAAAAGAGGTTTCACTATGGAGAAGATTACATTTTCTTTAAATCACGGAAATGTTAGATTCCAGAACAGATAGTATATATGGATATGTTCTATCGGAGGGAGGCTTGATACATTAATTCCATGAACCTATTGAGGGGAGCATTTGGGGATGTTTGAGCTGAGGGTACAGATGGGGGGGGCAGGTTAGTTAGGTATCATCAAATGCCACTCTGTAGCAGTCTAAAGGGAACATTTCATGCATTGTATTCTCTACTGTAAGGATATATGTTGCTCAGATATATTATCTGTTACTGAATTATTTAATAAACGCTTCTGAGGAAGGACTGGGTTGGTCCGAAAGCTAAAGCACTTAGTTGTTTTTGTTACATCTATGTTGGTCCAATAAAAGGTATCAAATCATTTGCTTCTGGATCTGTTAATAAATGAAGTAAGAGAAGTGGCTAAAGTGCCCTATTTCTCAGGTTGCACTAGCCCATCCTCAAGGGGCCGATTAGTAGGGGAGAATGTGTAAATGTTTTTGCAGCATTACAACATTTGTTCCAAAATATGATGTTCCATGATTTTTCTAAGTCAGTGTAGGTCCACATATCAAATTGGTCAAGAACATTCCCACAAATAGGTGCAAGATATGAATGTCTCTTGTCTCCATTCCTATTTAATCTGTATATAACCAGTGTTGCAGTGTTCCTGTCTTTGGATGACCTTCCAGTTGAATGATATGAATATTGGCATCTAAATGTATTCCGACAACATGGTCCTTTATTATGGATCTTAGTTGGACTAGAAAGAAAGGTCAATATTTGGAGACTATAGGCCAGATTTTCAAAGGGCTGAGAATGCGGCAAGCCCCAGGTGTGCTGAACATATAGCGCACAGGGCTTGTGACATTCTTCCAGCCAGTGATCAGGATTTGTTGATCCCATGCACCAATTGCCGCAAGTTAGACCAACTTTTTCTGGTTTAGCTTGTGACTATCCTGGGTACCCTTTTTATGGGACTTACACCAAATAAAGTAAGGTAGGTAAAGTGTTGTAACTGCACCTGACCTACTAAAATCAGGTGCAGTTTGTGGCAAACGTGTTGGCGCAACTGTGCCGACAAAAGGGTTTGACACAGGGCATTAAGCAAGCCCTGCATCTCCCTTTGAAAATCCAGTTGCTGGTGTTTAGAAAATCAATTGTTAGTGGTCTTAAGATTTAATAATATAAAATTTCTTCACAGAATGAGTGGTGGATTCCTGGAACAGCCTTCCAGCAGAGGTGGTGGGGGCGAAAACAGTGGTGGGGTTCGAGAATTCATGGGATAGGCACAAGGGAATTGTAATGGAATGGAAGGGGGCAGGGAGAAAGAATTGTAGATCAAGCATGGTCTGCGGTAATAAAGTGGGTAGGGAAAAATGGGCAGACTGAGTGGGCCAAGTGGTCTTTATCTGCCATCAAATTCTATGTTTCAAATTCTAATTCTGTTGATACTACTGTGGCCATTACGGTTATGCAAAGGAAATTTCAGGCAAGCCTGCTATATTCAGTAGACATTTGGGGGGATGGGGATGTAACCCCCCCCCCTCCGGAATCACCTGTGTCAAGCTGGTTTTCCAGACCTCTATTGGACTTATCCGGCTATGTTGTGCATTTTTCTCTCCCTCCTTTGATGTACCCGTCCCCGACACACCTGTAAACAAGCTGCTTGCAGCTCATTGTGTTTCTCCTGGACAAATATTTCAAGTAAAATAAACTAAATAAATGTTCTGTTATCCCAATTGAGGGCTGAAGTAGGCTTGGAGTCTGTCAGAACGAAAGGAAGTTTTATATTCCTCTCTTTTTGGGTCAGAATCTGGGGCTTGGAATCACATTATCTCCTGGTAATGTCACTAAAGGAGGCCATGAAGCATGAGGATGCAGGACATGCCAGCCCTGGTTAAAATATTTATTTATCGTAGTTACTGTTTATTTATTTATTAGAACATCAGTTTACAACCTTTGAGTCAGGGGCTCATTTACAAAGCTACCTCATCACAGAGAGGACAAAACAGTGCAAACAACCTTTTTTTACAATAAAACAGAGTACAAAAAATTTACTGTGCACCAGGATTGCCTCATTTAGGTTAGTCACCTACTTTTTAAGAGGGTCCCTTGGGACAGATATAGTAGTAGAGATGGTACATAAGGATTACAATTATAGCTAGTCATCAATGAAAATTAGATACAGTTGCAAGTTATTTAATATTTAAATATACACAATCATAATATCACCAGTACAATAAACAAAAATGCGGGTGCTACGATGCAGGTTCGACAACTAAATTGTCGACCGCCATCACAGTGACATATTTATGTTGACTGCAACTTGAGGTTGACATAAATCCAACTTGAGATATATAGAATTTGATGGCAGATAAGGACCGCTTGGCTCACGTAGTCTGCCCATTTCTCTACATGATGGATAAGCTGCAGATCCTAGTTAACCAACAGCCTATTTCCTCCTACCCCGCAGTAGAATTACCTTGTGTCTGTCCCATGCATTCTTGAATTCCCCCACCATTCATGACTCCACGACCTCCTAAGGAAGGCTGTTCCATGCATCCACAACCCTCTCTGTGAAAAAATATTTCCTAACATTACCTCTGAGCTGTCTCCCCTCTATCTTCAAATTGTGCCCCCTTATTCTTGCACATCTCTTTTTCTGAAAGATGCTACCCTCTTGGACTTTGTTGATCCCCTTGAGGTACCTGAAAGTTTCTATCATGTCCCCAGCCATTTTTTTCATTGTGGGCTTTGCCCTGCGAACCCTCCATCTGGGGGGGCTCTATCCCCTGCACCACCCCGATCTCTAAGATTCCAACTCCAAGTTGGAGTTGGATTGGGGAGGGGGTGCAGGACTAGGAGAGAGAGAGTGCTGGGGTCTCAGGCAGTCTATTACAGCGAGAACATCGATGTTGTTGGCATTGAAGTTTTCACTGTAATAGTATCGCCATCCTGGGCACATACTGTCCTGTCTGATGAACCAAAAAATGATCCCAGAGTAGGTTAGTACATCTTAAGGTCAGTCAATATGCAAACAAGATTTTACTCTGTTACATGTCCTATAGAACTGTGGGCCTGTAGGATAACTTTAGCCCTTAGTTGGCCAGGAGTTTTATCAAACAATGCTTAAAGCACACTGAGGACCAGGTATTTGTTGTAGAGTTTAGCTTATGTAGAGTTTTTTGCCTTGGTATCTGAGGAAGGCCCCCCTTGCTCTGGCAATTCAAGAATGGTCTGAAATGCCATCTGTTTGCACTGGCTTTCCCTGACTAGTCTGTCACCTACTGTGTATCAAGAGTCAGGGAGATCCATGGGATTTCTGCAGTATTTTGCATTTATATTTTTAGCATAGTTTTAACAAAATTTGATTGGCTAGAATTAATGCAAGAAGTAGTTTAGAAGTTAATTATTCTGCTGTAGTTGGCACCAGCTCATGGGATAGGGTGCCACATAAATAAAATATTTACTTACAATACATACTAAAGATAAGTCCCTGAATGGTCAAATTCAAAAAGTCTGTGCAATTAAAATGATATCTGACAAATAAAAAGCAACAGTAAAGAAAAGAGCTTACACTGCATTCAGGTTTCAAACTTCTATGTCTGCAATCACTGAGGTTAAAAATAAAATGTACTCCACAGAAAAGTGCCATTTTGGTTTGCCCCAAGTGTAGGATTTGGAACATGTTTTTATTTCATTGTTCCTTCTTCTGTAAATTAGAAACATAGAAATGTAGAAATTGATGGCAGATGGGGACCAAAGATCCATCTAGTCTGTCCTGAGCCCTACCCCCTTCTTTAGGATTTCTGTAAGACAATCCCCTTGTATCTGTCTCAAGCTGCTTTGAATCCCCCTACTGTTTTGGAGTCCATGATTCCAGCCGGTAGACCATTAAATGGGTCAACCACCCTCTCTGTGAAGAAAAACCTTCACATGTTGCCCCTGAATCTTCCTCCCCTCAGTTTCATCTCATGTCCTCTTGTGCTACTAGTGCTATTGAACATAAAGAGCTCCTAGGTGGAGACTCTCTTTATACCCTTCAGAAACTCGAATGTCTCAATCATGTCCCCTCTGTCTCTGCATTGTTCCATGGAGTACATGTTGAATTCCTGTAACCTGCTTTCGTATGGCAACTTATGGAGACTGTGTATGATTTTTGTTGCTCTCCTCTGTACTGTCTGTGATCTATCTATGTCCTTCCTGAGAAAAGGTCTCCAGAACTAGATGCAGTACTCAAGGTGGGGTCTCACCAGCGACCTGTACAGCATCAGGGTCACCTCCTTTCTTTTACTTGTGATGCCCCTTCCTATGCATCCCAGCATCCTGCTGGTCTTCTTTGCTGCCTTTTCACATTGTCTGCCTACCTTCAAATTGTCTGATATGATAACCCCTAGATCCCTTTACTGATGATTGATTGCTAGTTTCTCTCCTCCCAGGTAGTAGTCTGTCTCTTGGTTGCTTCTGCCCAGATGCATAACTTTGCACTTTTTCACGTTGAATTTTAACTGCCACAAGTTGGACAAATGTTCCAGCCTGAGTAGGTCACTTTTCATTTGCTGTACCCCCTGTGCAGTGTCCACCCTGTTGGTGAGCTTTGTGTCATCTGCAAACAGGCACACCTTCCTGCTCAACTCCTCTGTGATATCTCTGATGAAGATATTAAAGAGTAATGATCCAAGGATGGACTCCAGTGGCATCCCACTTGTCACCTTCCTATCCCCTAATGCTGCCCCATTAACTATCACAGACTGAGTTCTCTGTTTAAGCAAGCTACTCACCCATGCTACCACTTCCTTCCCCACTCCTGTATGGTTGAGTTTATTTAGCATCCTTCTGTGTGGTATAGAGTCAAAGGCCTTGCTAAAGTCAAGGTAGATTACATCAACAGCTCCCCCCGGTCCACAGCCCTAGTAACTGAGTCAAAGAACTCGATCAGGTTAGTCTGGCAGGATCTTCCCATTGTGAAGCCATGTTGCTTGGTGTCCAGTTGTCCAGATTCCTCCAGGAATGCTAGTATCATTTCTTTGAGCAGTGACTTCATCATCTTAACCAACCACTGAGGTGAGGCTGACTGGGCGGTAGTTTTCTGTCTCCTTGCTGCTACCACTCTTGTGTATGGGGACCACTATTGCTCTTTTCCAGTCCTGGTGAACTGTCCCTTCTCTCAAGGATCTGCTAAAAAGATCTGCTAGTGGTGCTGCCAATTCATCACTAAGTTCCCTCAATATGCGTGGGTGGACTCATTTATTTATTTAATTTTGGTAACTGGGTAGGCCCACTGAATCCAGTAATAGTCCCTTTTTCAGGGGCGACCCAGGATTAATTACACATACTACAACAGGATATATCATTTACATTAGGTTCATCAACATACAGTTATTTACATATCATGAGAGGTGGTGATCATTTTATGAACGCACTACATAGAGCGGCTATTGTTAGTTCTCTTATCAATATAAGGTAAGAACAACTATCCCATACAAAAATTATGCAAACAACAGGATCATAGATTGAAATTCAACGATTGCAAGTGCATTGGCTTTATTCTAGCAAGTGTGCTTTTAGTCCCTTTTTGAAGCCTCCTAGTGATTCACATTCATGGAGTTTAGGTGGAAGAGTGGATGGGAATCTGGTTTTGGGGAAGGTGGCAGAGGGTGGTATTTAACAGGGTCAAATATGGGAACAGGGAGGTCATTAGTGGAATGCCACAGGGACCAGTATTGGGACCTGTCTTATATAATATGTTTATTAGCAACATTGGGGAAGGTATCCAGTGTAAGATGTGTCTCTTGCTGATGACACAAAGCTTTGTGTCAGGGTGGACAGTGAGGAGGGGGGATGAGGCTTCAGAGAAATCTAGAAAGGCTTGCAAGATGGTCAAAGGTCTGTCAGTTGAGATTCAGTACTAACAAGTGCAAAGTGATGCCCTTAGGAATAAGAACCCACACATGGAGTTCTGAATGGAAGGGGATCAAACAGATCACTTCAGCAGAGGAGAGGGATCTGGAAGTCCTTATCAGCAACTCACTCAAGCAAATCAGACATTGCAATAATGTCTGTAGCAATGTGTCTAAGATGCTGAGCTGTCCCTGAAGAATGCTTTCACATCTTTAACAGTCTCCCTCAGCTGCCAACACCAATTTGACTTTCTCCATCCAATCTACTTACCACACTGGTGGAGGAGGGGGGTTGTACAGAAGGCTACTGTCCCTGCCAAACAGGTTCCATAATTCTTCAGAACTTTTAGGTTTGATTGTGGCTGGCACATTGCTCACATCAGTTTCTAAGCCACTCTCTATTAAAGCAGTAGTGCTTTTACTGGCATGGTCATACTTCATACCATAGAATTTTAAATTGCCCAATCATTGCAAAGCATCAAGGGGATCAAAAAAGGCAGCCCTTTCAGTACCTTCGGGGATCCCTATGATCAGAATTGCCTTTTTCACATTCAGGCCCTCCCTTCAGCACCAATCTTCCAACTCTTGCAGCACCATGATAATTTTCAAAAAAAATTTTTTTGGGGGGGGGTGCTACTAATTTTTGTTTCACAAAGTCAGAGATCAGCGGACACACTAGTGGTGCAGAGATCCCAACAGTGCCTCCAGTGTAAGGTGTTTGCTGTACCAGGGCCCTCAGGGTTCACCTATCCACCCTTCCTGAGGAGGCTAGCCTGAGTTCACTAAGAGCGTGCTACAGTGGAGTAGAGTGGCACAATGCCTCTTCATGGCGTAGTGATATGGGGTACCTGGGGACTCAAACACTAGGTTACCAACCCTCAGGAAACAATGCATAAACTACCCACAAAGTCCCTCCCTAAAAGTAAGTGACACTGCAAATAAAGACAGACCCCAAACCATAAAAGTCAATTTAAAACAATTTATTTAAAAGGGAGGATGTGGGAAAGAACAAGGAGTAGCAAGGGAAAATGGAAGCAAGGGGGTAGCACTATCGCTGTACTCTAAATGTAACAATAAATAAACATTTCAATGAAAAACAAGTCAAGGCTTTACCCTACATCTCTGCCCACCCCCCAATAGGCAAGACAAGGCAGCAGCAAAAACACAGTAAACGTTTCAGTATTGCCAGCACACCTGTACTGGGGCCCTACCCACTGGTACCAGTTTAAACCTTAAACAGAGCTCCCTGTGCTGTCCTGGGCACCCAGCCATAGGAACGGTGAAGGCCCTGTGATGTTGCAGCTGGTTGGTCAGCAGTGGTATAATTTAAACAAACAGAACAGTTAAACCCAAAACCCTGGGCCACAGGCCATGCAATTGCTTAAATTGCAAACCTCCAAATAAGGTATTTGTAGTTCCTGACCCATTAGTCAACTCCGCAGATTTGGTGACAAAACTGTGTACAAACTTTTGCAGATGCAGGGCAAGCCTTGGGAGTACTCACAGTACTGATGTACTAGCTTTCTTGTCACCTTGAGCTCCATCTCCTCCTTCCTGCAGCTGCAGGTCCTCTCAGGCTGATGATTCAGTTGTGAAGATGGATAAGGGGACAGCTAGAAGATGTAGGTTTCAAGTTCCCTTGTGTATGTAGTTCAGGCTGTCTGTGTCTGCAGTCATCTGAACCTCTCTGGCTCTTCCCTCTTCCTCCTTGCAGGACAGATAAGTCTAAGGAGCAGGGGACACACACACACACACACACACACACTCACACACTCTCTCACATCCCCCTATGCTTCTGGACCCTAGTGTGTTATGCTAGCCAGTGTCTAGCAGTAGGAGTGAGTGGCCGTCTCCCTAACTGTCTGCAGGATTGATGCAGATTTTCACACTCAACCGCTGATGTCCACAGCTCACAGCTAGGATAATCTTACTTGATCAGCAAGCTTTTTGTCCTTTCATATGAAAACAGAAACAGCCTATTTCTTAAAAAGATGTCCTTCTGACACAATCAGCAACACACAACACAAGTTTTCTACTTTAAAAGTTGTATAAACCTTTGAAATCCTCCTGACCAAGTGGCTGTAGAAGGCCCTTGCCAGCTTCCTCTGATAGTTTGGATCAGTAGCCACGAGCTCTCTTCTCTCTGTCTCCCAATGAATCACCAACCCCCTTCCAGCTAGATTAAGTTTTAGCAACTAATCTCTTATTGCATCTTCCTGTCCCTCATTTTAGGACTAGTACCAAGGAGCATGATGTCACATTACAACAGAAGTACTGAAAACAGGCCTTTTTTAATCAAAGCACCTAAGTGGAATTCCTCCTTTAAGATAGTAAATACTCATCTGTGCTTTCTTAGAGTGACAGTTTTATTGTCCTTGTTGAAAGCTGGGGAAGAGGGGCCTAACTAATTAATCATCTCATGTTTCATATGCCTAATGTGCTTTGCTTTAACCCATTAATGTCTTGGCTTGAGTCTCCACTACAGCCATAGGCCTGCATAGATTTATTTTACAAGTACTGTAGGCAGTCCAGGACAAAGGAGTCCAGGTAAGACCCCACCATTTGGGGGGCTACACTATGATGAGGCTGAAAATCCAACAGGAGAAGCTCACAGATGCATCTTTTGTAGTTGAGTCTCCAACTGTGCCTGTTGGAGACAGTGCATGGTGGGTTCATCACTCTTTGGGAGATGTGTCTTCTAATATTGCCCCTTAATTTACCACTCTCAGCTTAATGGTATATCACCATGTCCTGCTGGAGCATACCAGAATTAACATTTCTGTCTTTCCAGTCATGTAGATACTCTTGAGTACTGGATGCGGAAGACTGAAATCATGTCCTTTCTCAGTTTACTTTTCTCCAGGGTGAACATGTTAAAGGCCTACAGTTTCTCCTCATAGCTTTCATACTCCATACTGCTGATCATTTTGGTAGGTCACTGTTGCCCCCCCAACTGCCTCAGTGTCATTTTTGTACTGAGCCCAGAACTGTACCCCACACTCCAGGTGGAGCCTGTGTGGCCTAGTAAAGTGTCAGGATCACTTTCCTTTGCTCTGCTGGTCTCCCTTTCTCTGATGCACCCAGCATTCTTCCAGCCCTCTTGACAGCAGTTATGCACTGCTTGCCATGCTTCCACCCCTTGCCTGTTATTATACCAGAAACTTTTCTTCATCCACTGCAGTAAGAAAAGACACACACGGGGTATAGGTCCTACTTCTGTTTCTCTTTCTCCATGGTGTCATGAAAATATAAGAAGCATGCTCACCCACATCAAAGAGACCTGACAGACCACAAGGCCATCTGCTGGAAAAATGGTACGTTTCCTTCTCAAGTGCATCACCTTGCATTTGGCTGCACTGAATCTGAGCTCAAGGAGTCAGACCAGTCACCCAACTTCTTCAGGCACTCCTGAAGTCTGACCCCCAAAAATTGTGAACAGTGACCTTATAGCCAGCACTAATCCCTGAGGGATGCCACTGAGTACCACTTTCTACTCAGACCAGTACCCATGCACCATAACCCTCAGCCTCTTGTCCCCAAACCAGTTATGTATGTCTCATGCATGCATATAGTTATTTGTAATTTTCAAATAGGAAAGGCACACAGTGCTGTGGCAACCCATTCCCAGGTGCATCCTGGGGACAGCATGGCCCTGTTTTATTCACAAGGAGAATGATAACCACCTTTTTTGTTTGTGCATCAGACTCCTGCACTCTGTGTGGCCCCATAATAATTCCTTCTTTGAATAGCCAGTAAGGATGCATGGATGTTGGGCAGCCTATACCCTCCCTCCCTCACCAGAACACATGCTGCTCAGCACTGTGATGCATTGCCCCTGTGTAGGATGCAGGGCTCACAATCTACCTAATATACAAAAAATGTGAGCTGACAAGCCACATCACTTCCAAGAGAAAAAAAAACAAGTAGGTCATAAATTATTTAAACTTTATTTTACATATAGCAGAAGAGTGACCGAAAAAAACATGCAAGGCAGTAGCAGCAGAGACAGATGGCAGCATTTTGGACATGCATGCGCTTTCTCAAGGCAATTAGTGCCACACAGTGGTCATGTTTAAATAGGGCTAATTTAAAGTGACAGTGCATACGTGATAGATAAAAAAATTAAGTGACAATAGAAAAAAACAGTTAAAACATCAGATCATCATCATATCAAAAATTAAAACTGTAACAATAGATACTTATGATAAAGAATTCAAAATATTTAAATAGTCACTAAAAGGTACTCCACCTGGGGGCCAGAAACCCAGGCCAAGTGTACACCCTGGGGGGGGGGGATGCTACAAGTCTTCATGGCTGAGAGGGACCTGGGGGTGGTGGTGGATGTCAAGAAGAACAACTCGGAGACTTGTAGGAGGCAGCAGCCAAGGCCAACAGGATGCTGGGATGCATCGCTAGGGGGATCACCTCCAGAAGGAGGGAAGTGATACTCCCTCTGTATAACTGCTTGGTGAGGCCACACCTTGAGCACTGCATGCAGTTTTGGAGGCCACACTTAAAGAGGGACATTAAACTCCTGGAGAGGGTCCAGAGGAGGGCAACCAAAATGATTTGGGGCTTGGGGGACAGGACCTATGAGGAGAGGCTCGAAGAGCTAAATATGTATACATTGGAAGAGAGAAGGGACCGGGGGGACATGATAGAGGTCTTCAGGTACATGAAGAGGGTAAATAAGGGAGGAACAGTCAGTGTGCTTCAAGGAAGGAGGAGGGGGCCACTAGAGGGCATGGGTGGAAGCTGGAGGGGGGAAGATTCAGGGGAGAAAGGAGGAGGTGCTACTTCACTGAGAGGGTGGTGGAGCCATGGAATGCACTGCCTAGGGGGCTGGTGGAGGCAGAGATAGTGGAGGGGTTCAAGAGGGGCTGGGACAGGTACAGGGGAAGGGTTCTGGAAGCAAAATCCAATGCAGCAAGAATATCAGGAACTGGGAAGGGAGAAGCCAGAGAAGGCGAGGGGGACAGCAAGGTCAGCACCCAGGGTGAGGGCTGACCAATCGAGCAGACTCAAAAGACCATTAGGCCTATTCTGCTGGCATTTTAGTATGTTAGTATGTAAAATAGTATGTTTATACTGGAACGTTCTATGCATCAGACAACACAGAGGACCCTCACACAAAATTTCATAACTGCAATGTTTTAAAGAAAGTCCCACTGTCTGTCTCTGTGGCTGCTGCTTTGTAAGTCCCCCCCCAATTACTGTTATGCTATGTAAGCAGTACGACACTTCAGGATGTGCATTAGACAGTTTTAATGCAAGGTCTTTAGCCTCTGGTTGTGCATTAGAACTATCTAATGCACATCACATCCCTTCCCCTGAGTGTCTTATTTTGCTTGTAAAATGGGACTCTTCATTTCATTAGCATGTAAAAACTGAAATTATTTGGTTAACATAATAAAAAAGCAAAACATTTGTCTAAATGTTACATGAAATAGTTCCTCCACCTGCTTGGACATTTGTCCTACACTGGCTGCCGTAGCTGCTGTTTTCTTGAGTGAGCCTGTACAGTAGTTCTGTGTGTGACCATGCCTCCACCCCATACTGAGACACACAAAACATAAAATATTGTTAGCTTGCTTATTTTGTAGTTTGGTTTTTAGTTATTGTTTTTTTTTTAATATTTATTTGTTGCTTTGAAGTGATGGAGTGAGGCAAACATGGTGAGAGATCAATCTGCTATGTGAGCGAAGACAAGTGGTGGCTTCTGCCTGAGGAAAAATTTCAGGCTTCAGTTGGGGCAAACAGGATATGGCTGAAAGGCAGTCATAAACGAACAAGTGCTGGCGGCTGTGAGGTGGTGGGGAAGGGGCATGTTGGATGTAGATTGTGGTATGAACATGTAAATTATTATCTTTTTTTTCCTGCAGGCACCCAGCATGTGTGTGCGAGTGCAGTGACAGTATGAAACAAGTGAGCAAGGGGAGAGGGAAATCACTGAAACGGGACAATAAGCAAGATCAGTGGGTGGGAATAGTGAGAAAAAGACAAAGTCTACTCTACCTATCTATTTGCAGCATTTCTTGTTCTCATTGGAGTCTCCTATTTCTATTATGGGATGCACATGAGAACTGCTTGCCTGGGGAAGGGGTTCTAGTGAAAGCAAATGAGTCAGCAGCAGATGGGGGTCCAAGGGCAGGAACAAATCTCTGCAAAGAAAAAATACTGAAACAACTTACAAAATTATTTGTAAAAGTGAGAACATTTTTGGTTTTATTTCTTTTATTGTTTGTACAGTGCTCTGGCAGACAGAAAATGATGTAGTTAGTGTGTTAGGGAATTGGGCCATGACTTAGTCTCATTAAAAGGGAGAAATGGCAGCTGTTAGTTTTTTTAAATTCTAGGCTAGTGGCTCAAGGATTTCTCATATGTCTTGTGTTCAGGTTGGCAGCACTTGTAGAACAGAGCAGGAGTTGAAGAGGATTGGCTTCTTAAGTACCGGCAGGCAACAGCAGGCATGCAGGGAACTCTGCCAGTCCAGTGAGATAAGGTAGAGTACCTGTTTTCTTGCTGCTGCCTGTGTAAGGTATTCCTTGGTAAGGGAATAGAGGTAACGCCCTATCAAGGGTAAGGGTAAAAAGAGGGAACAGAGGTAACATCCTGTCTAGGTGGCACTAGGTGAAGAAATCGTAAACAACTACAGTGCAGTCAAAAACTGTGCATGAAAAATGGCAAAATTAATGGTAGCACTCAGTAAAAACACCGAGCGCTACCATGGAGAAAAAAACAAAAGCTACATTGTGTGTTTGTGCACCCCACTTTATGGGGGGCTTTGTCTCCTGCACCCCCCTCAACTATTAATAATAATTTCTGGGGGGGAGGCAACTCTGAGATGGGGAGGAACCTCGGGGGAAGGCAAATTGGGGATGGGGAGGAACCTTGGGGGGAGAATCATAGTTCTGTTGGAAGGGGCAAAAGTGCAGGGTGGGGGCATACAAATTAAAAATGAAAGTGGGCAGGGTGGAGAAAACAAAAGAGTCATGGGACTGTGAGTTGAGCCCTGGCCATTCGCACATTCTTTCACTCTAGCTGCTCGTTCCCTATCCCCCGCGACATGGAAGCAGCTCAGCAAAGCGCCACACACTTCACCTATTTTCCTCTTCCTCCTGCATGATGACAGCTACAGGGATAGTGTTAACTAACTTGTGCCATGCTATCCCTGTAGCTGCACTGTCATACATTATTTTTCCAGTGCAGATTTTCCTGCGCTATAATCCTGGCAACATATTCACCGGGTAGGGTCTAGGGTAACTGTAAAACAAGTATTAAAGAAGCAAAAGGGGAAAACCTAAAACACCAAATCTAGGGTCAAATAAGAAAAGGGTTAACAAAAGTGGAAGATTAGAAACACCATCTCTGGAGGAAGGGTGCAGAGTTCTTTGAAGTATCATAGTGAATGTAGGAATGGGAATTTTGGGAGTGACGTGCAGTAGCTGTGGAGTGGCAGTTTTCAGAGAGAACTTCTGGAGACTGTGGTGCTGCCTCATCTGCACACCCGTCTTGTAGGAGCCAAGTAAAGCACCAAATGAACAACATGGTCTCAGGGGGCGAGTCCCAAAGCACCGCTACAGGAAGGGTGAGCACTCCATAACACAGACACACAGTATGTGAGCGAAACGACCTGCAACCCCGTAAGAGCACCTCACACAGAATCCTGCAGTAGAACCGCGAGTCCCAGCAGGCCCACTGACAGAGGAGGCGCCACTGACAGACAGCTACAACAGTTTAATGAGCACAGAACAGCTCACACCGCTAGCAGGCAGTGGCATTATGAGGCAAAGGATGGGTGGCTAGGAGACACCAGAGGTGGAAGTGCCGCCACTGGGGCACACAGGGACAGGGTATACTGGCGGCTAACAGGACAGAGGGACAGTGGTATGAGCCTGCACCACCTAGCAGCAACAGGGTCGGACTGAGCACACAAACAGGTGCAGTGCAATACGACCCCCCTCTTGGCCCAACAGCAGTCACTGACACATACTGCAAAGGGCACCACATAGCAGGACGGTGCCACAGGGAACTGCACAGGCACAGGACGCTGCATGGATGACAGTAGTGGACTCGCAGGTGCCACATGCTGTCTGCCTCTACGGCCACCCCATGCTGGCCACCGGCCTCTGCACAGTGTGCTGTTGCAGTGCTCCAGGTTGTGTCCTCTGGCATATGCCACATCCACCCTTGACACTGCGTATGCACCCATTCCTGTGTGCCAGCCACCTACTGTTGCCACTGCTGTGCATCTCCTGTTGCCATGCCCTGCCCTTCACCATCCCTGGTGGTGCCTGCCGCTCATGCACCCAGCCACTATCTCTCTCTCTCAGGTGCCCTTCTTAGGTGGCCCATGCCATGGCGTGCTTTGTCCCCTCTGCCTTGCAGGGCATGCTATGTGCTCGGTGCCCTTCCATCTGACTCCTGCTGTGATTGCCCTTTCTGCCAGTCAGCATATTTGAACAGTCACCCTTGTGGCGTTAGCCCTTTCCCCCTCGCCATTGCGGGTGGTGCTATTTAAGACAGGCCCTTATCACATAAAACCCACACATCTCTAGGATGAGGGAGAAGGATGCTAGACTCTGGGCTGAGTTGGCTAAGATTTTGGGGGGACCTCTTCCCCCACCTATGGGCCACTGGTTCTACCACCATTGCACCAGAGGATGCCAATAAGGATGGACAGCTGGAGTGTAGTGGGCTCCGGGAGGGTTAGGTGGAGAGTTGGGGGTACATTCCTCAGCCGATGCCACTATGGCACTCATTTGCCACTCTGGCAGGACAGGACTGCCGGGAGGAGGCACCTATGATAATGACCAGGGAGGATGTGGTGGTCCTCCCTAGAGGAAGCCTCAAGGTGGGAGTGAGGGGACCCCAGCAGAGGAAGAAGCAACTTCTGGTGAGGGACTCAATCATTAGGGGAGTAGAACAGGAAGACAGGGAAAGAGGGAGAAGAACCTACCTGTTGCCTTGACCTGGAGGGCTGGAAAGCAGGTCCTAAAGATCGCTGGGGTGGTGGAGAATGAGGGTGAGCTAGATGTCAGTGTCCACCTGCAGACAAATGAACAGGCTAGGGATGGGGTGGGGATTGTGCAGGGGAATTTCAGGGATCTGGAGAGGGATGCTAGGCAGGTAGCAACCTCAGTGGCTTTCACTGAGGTGCTGCCTGTCTATGGCAGGGGTAGGATAGGGATCCCTGAATGAGGAGCTTTAACTCATGGTTGAGGAAATGGTGTAGATAGGAGAGGTTCTGCTGCACTGGAGACCGGGGACCCACCTGGAAGGATAACGGCCTATACAGGGGTGAAGACCTGAGAGAAATTGCAGTCCTCAGTGATGGTTTAAATGTTACTTTGAACATGTAAACTAGCTGAGGGCGCTGGGAAAGAAATCAGGGAGGCATAAACTGCACCCTCCATCCAGAGACTAAAGCAGAAAGAAGGAAGGACTCGATGGGAAGGTAAATTCCTCCAGGGTGCAAAATAAATAAAAAAATCAGAGCAGTTGAAATGAATGGGGTTTGGAACACAAGCTATAAAAAGAAAGGGGAAAAGCAGACAGGGCAAAAAGGAAACAGGGTAGCAGACGGAGTGGGAACAAAATGCTGAAGGCCATGTGTGCAAACACAAGAAATCTAGGAAATAAAATTCCAGACCTTAAAGTCATCATGGTGGAGACAGTCCTGGATATGGAGGCCATTACTAAGTCATGATGTACAGGAAACCATGACTGGGACATGGCCAATACCAGGCTGTACTCAGTTCAGGAAAGACAGCGTGGGAGGGAAAGGAGAAGGGGTGATACTGTATGCAATGAAGGGTATCAAACAATAGAGACACAGAGAATCTGGGGGGAATGGAGGTCCTAGAGGTCTCCCTGAGGATGGGAAACAGAGCCACTATTCACATTGGCATGATCTACAGACCTCCAGCATGGGGAGACTTTAGATAAGGAACTGGTGGAAGCCACTGGCACAATAGCAGGAAAAGGGGAGATGTTGCTGGTGTGGGACATCAATCTGCTGGATGTAGATTGAGCCTTCTAGCAACAGCTTCAGTTAGAAACAGGGACATCCTAGACTCCCTACAGGGGTTGTTTCTCAGGCAACTAATCAGGGAGCCGACTCATGATGAGGCATTACTAGACCTAATGCTCACTCACAGGGATAGTGTTGGTGACATCATGGTGAGTGGGTACCTGTGGACCGGTGATCACCATATAGTGTGGATCAACATAAGGACAGTGGTGGATGCAAACAACACAAGGACATGAGTCCTGAACTTCAGGATGGAAGATTTTAAAAATAATGGCTGAGTGCCTCAGAGACAACCTAGTAGGGGGGTGACTTGGGTGGGGTGGAGGAACAGTGGGCAAAGCTAAGGGAAGGTATAGTGAAGGCAACAAACCTCTGCACAATGGAAGTGAGTAAGAGCAAGAACAAGAGGAAAGACTGCTATGGTTCTCAAAGTGGCTGAAAAGGTAGGGGTGAAAAGGTAGCCTTCAGGAGGTATAAAGAGACACAGAGGGAAAAAGACAGAGAGGTGAGCCAGGAGAAGCAAAAGGAGGCAGGGAAAGTGGCAAGGAGCACAAAGGCACAAACTGGCATAGTCCGGAACTGATAGAGAGTGTTTGTCTTCTAGTTTTCCTTCCCATTTGCTATTACTTCTATTTACTGGATAAGACGGATGGCTAATGAGCTTTGTTTTTCAACCTGGAATGTCAAGGGGGTCCATAAAAAAACAAACAATATAAGATTTTGAAACATCTGGACATTCTGCACAGTAACATTGCTTTTATTCAAGAATCCCATTTGTTAGACTCGGAAGCCATTCAGATGAGATGCTTGCAGATAGGGCAGGTCTTCTCTGCTCAGGGTACTTCTCAGAGTTGCGGGGTCTTAATCCTTATCAACAGGAATATCCCATTTAAGGTTTTGCAGGAAATTAAAGACCCACATGGCAGGTATACACTGGTAAAGGGTATTACTTACTCCATGGAATTTGTGTTGGGTAGTATTTATGGTCCTAATAGGGACGACCCTCTTTACTTTATGCAACTTCTTAATAATATCATCTCTTTATTGCCCTCCACCGTAATTCTAGGGGGAGACTGGAATTTAATGATGGATCTGGGTAAGGACCGCTCTGGTTCTGTCTCAGGTATACCTTCCCTAGCACAGTGGGTGTTACATGACCTAATGGATAGACTGGGCTTGTGCGATATATGGAGGGTTCTACACCCTGAGAATAGGGAATACACTTTTATATCCCCTGTTCACAGGTCAGCATCCCATATTGATTCCCTGTTGTTACCCCAGGCACTACTGCCGGGTGTAACTGCCTCAGTCATTCATCCCGTTCCCCCTTCTGACCACTCCTGGTGTCATGTAAATTGGTTCTAACTTCCCTTCCTAAGCGTCAGTCTAGATGGAAATTGAATGACCAATTGCTTAAGAACTCCAAAAGTAGGGATTGTATTAAAGAACATATCACACAATTTTTTGAGTGGAATTGTACCCAAGGGACTAGGCCTGACTTATTATGGTGTGCCTTTAAGGCATATCTTCGGGGTATCTTAATTGGGATGGCCTCTGCACATAAGAGGAGGCAGGAGGAAAAGCAGAGGGCACTGCTTGCTCAAATCAGATAATTGGAAACCAATCCACAATTGAATTCTTTGGATGAGGCTAAACAAAACCTTGCTAAATTGAGGGCTTCCTATATAAGCATGCTAAATGAGAAAGTGGAATTTGCCATTCTTTGCACCAAAACCTCCTATATAGATCAGGAGGAGAAAGCGGGGAAATTGTTGGCTCAAAGAATTAAGCAACTTGAATTGACTTCAATTTATCCCCCCATTTGTTCCAGTATGGATGGAGCCCTGAAATGTTCCCCTCAAGAGATTGTCTCAGAGTTTGCCAATTACTTTAAAAAGTTATATGGTGACATGCCCAATCTGTCCTCTGATTCCATGCTCTCCTCCTATTTAGCAGAAACCCAGCTACCCCGTCTTTCTGAACCTCTGAGTAGGAAGTTGATAGCCCCTATTACTATCTCGGAAATCATGGAAGTGATTCGGGGCCTCCCTTTGGATAAAACACCGGAATGGATGTTTTTTTCATCTAATTTTTATGTTGCTTGCACATATGTGCAAGAAACATAGTGCCATCATTCGAGTTTTCGGAGGTGTGGCACCCTCTTTTCCAATTCAGTCAGTGTGTTTGCAGGCGCGGTCACAGTTCGCCAATCACTGCTGTAGCTGTCTATGACAAGCTGAAAATGCAGTGGCATACAGTTGAAAGGGAGAGCTCCGCTTCAGTGAGCAGAGCTCCCCCCCCCACATGCAAGCACGCATATTGCATGCTGATGCGCCCCCCATGCACACACTGTATGGCCGACGGGGGTGCTCAGTCCCCCGTCGGCTCCACGTCCCCCCCCCACAAAAGCGGTCCATGTGCCATGCTGGGAGCCTACCAAAACTGTCATAGCTGATGGGGGTGCCCAATCCCCCGTCGGCTCCATGGCTGCACACCCCTCCCACAGCTTTCCAGGTGCCACGATGGCCGACAGGGGGGTGCCCAATCCTCCATTTGCTCCACACCCCCCCAAAAGCATCCAGGTGTCACGCTCGGAGCCCACCCCAGCGTGGCAAAATGTGTTATAGCCGATGGGGGTGCCGAATCCCCCGTTGGCTCCAGCCCCCCCAAACACCCTTTCAGCTGCCACAAATGTCCCTAATTGTCTTAGCAAAAAAAATAAACCTGCAAATAAAAACTGTCCTCGGTGCTTCTGCCCCCCCACAACCTGCACCCACCCACGCGCACCCTGCCTCCCACCCCCTCACCCCATACTTCCTCGGACCTCGGTGCGACGATCTTCGGTGGACCGCGAACACATCTGCACTGTTCAAAGTCGACCGCGAACTGAGGAAATGCCGGTAAGCTGTATAATGGGATAGATAGGGTTTTTTCAACTTTGCTGCATATCTCAGGCATTTTTTGGAATTTTGGCACCATATTTTCAACATGGGGTTTTTGGGACCCCTCCTCATGAATTATGTCACTGTCATGGTGTTAATCAGGCCCGAAGGATGATTTCGCGGTCACTGGGCAAAATCACCTTTCGGGACTGATTAATGAAATGACAGTGCTAGTGTTCATGAGGTGGGCTCTCAAAAGCCTATGTTGCAAATTTGGTGAAAAAATTCCAAAAAATGACTGTTTTATGAGCATGCATTGTGCAGTTCCTACGCACGCTCATAAGTTCGCAAATTTTTAATATTTGCACTCTGGATTTTCAACATTGGCATTTCACCACACCTCCTTAAGAGCAGTACAGCTGTCATTTTTCACATCGTGCCCAAAATGTGTTTCCGCGCATGTAGCGCACAATGGTGCAGTCGGTGTGCGAAATCAATGTATGGGATGCATTAAGAAAATTACAGTGACACTGTTCATGAGCAGAGGTCTTAAAATGGCTATGCTGAAAATTTGGTGAAAAAATTCCTAAAAATGACTGTTTTACAAACGCGCATTGCACAGTTTCTACGCATGCTCGTTAGTTCACAAATTTTTAATATTTTCACTCCAGATTTTCAACATTGCCATTTTACCACACCTCCTTATGAGCATTACAGCTCTCATTTTTCACATGTCACCCAAAATGTCTTTCCATGCATGTAGCGCACAATGGCCCAGTCGGTGTGTGCAATCAATGTTTGGGACAGATTAAAAAAATCACAGTGACACTGTTCATGAGCAGATGTCTTAAAATGGCTATGTTGAAAATTCGGTGAAAAAATCCCAAAAATTATTGGTTTACGAGCATTTGTTGCGCAGATCCTACATATGCTCATAAGTTTGCAAATTTTCAATATTTTCACTCCAGATTTTCAACATTGCTATTTTACCACACCTCGTTATGAGCAGTACAGCTCTCATTTTTCACATCTCGCCGAAAACATGTTTCCACCCATGTAACACACAATGGCGCAGTCGGTGTGCGAAATCAAAGTATGGGACCTATTAAGAAAATCACAGTTACACTGTTCATGAGCAGAGGTCTTAAAATGGCTATTTTGAAAAGTTGGTGAAAAAATTCTTTAAAATGACTGTTTTATGAGCGTGCATTGCGCAGTTCTTACGCATGCTCGTAAGTTAGAAAATTTTTCATATTTGCACTCCAGATTTTCAACATTGCTATTTTACCACACCTCCTTATGAGCAGTACAGCTGTCATTTTTCACATGTCGTTCAAAATGTGTTTCCATGCATGTAGCGCACAATGGCGCATTTGGTGTGTGCAATCAATGTTTGGGACAGATTAAGAATATCACAGTGACACTATTCATGAGCAGAGGTCTTAAAATGGGCATGTTGAAAATTTGGTGAAAAAATTCCCTCCAGACTTTCTGCAATGTTACTAATAAAGACATTGAACAGGACTGGCCCCAGGACCGATCCCTGTAGCACCCCACTGGTCACCCCCTCTTCCTAGACTGCACCCCATTTACCACCACTCTCAGCCTCCTGTCTGTTAGCTGGTTTCTAACCCAGTTTACCACCCTTTCCCCATGCCCAGCCTACCCAGCTAGTTTATTAGCCTCCTATATGGGATGGTGTCAAAGGCTTTGCTGAAATCACAGGTAAGCGTTGTCCACTGCTCCACCCTGATTCACTTCCTTTGTCACCCAGTCAAAGAAATCAACCAGATTTGTCTGACATGATGTCCCCACTGTGAATCCATGTTGTCTATGGTCCTGGGCTCTGATGCCTTCTAGATGCCCCACTATCTTTTCTTTAAGCAATGTCTCCATGATCTTCCCCACTACTGAGGTGAGGCTGGAATGGCCTATTGTTCCCTGCCTCCTCCCTGCTGCTGGACTTATGTAGAGGGATCACATGTGCCCTCCTCCAATTCACTCATGTTGAATGACTCAGTGAACATGGCTGCCAGAGGTACTGCTTTCTCCCTTTGCAGTTCTCTTAATATCCTTGGGCGTATGCCATCTGGTTCCATCGCTTTGTCCACCTTCAATTTAGTGAGCTCCTGCAGGACTCTTTTGCCTTTGAATGGACTATTGTCCACCTCTTCACCCCCTTGGCAACTGCTGTACTGCTGTGGTCCTTGTCCCTCCCACTCTTCTGTGAATACTGAACGGAAAGACAACGTGGATGTCTTGGGAGGAAGGCATGGAACTGTCACTTCCAAATACCTAAACAGCACATATAAGTAAGCAACATTCGGCATTGACAAATGCTTGTTAAAAGTGTTTTAAAGAGCTAGTTGCCCCACATCTCCTTTCCCTTTTTCAATACATCCTATCTGGCATACAGGTTGATCCCACTCTCTTTGAAGTACTTATGTATTACTGCTGATGGCAGGTAAACATTTAGAGTGTGTGGAAAGCTACAGATCCATTTCATTGTTGAACCAGGATATCAAAGTTCTAACCAAAATCTTGGCTGACAGGTGGATTTAGTTCTCCCTGGCCTAATAGGCACACATCAGGTGGGTTTCATGAAGGGCAGATCATCTGCAGATCATCTTTGCACTCTTGCACATGTCTTCTCGGGCACCAGGGATGCTTCCTTTCCAGTGGCGTTGGTGTCTCTGGACGCCGAGAAGGCTTTTGACAGAGTGAATTGGAATTTTTTGCTTCAAACCTTAAAAGCTTTCAATTTTCTCCAACAATTCTAGATGTAGGTGAACGCTCTTTATCAGAATCCTACTGCCAGGATTTCTGGAAATGGGGCAATCTCAGAGACTTTTACCTTATATTCGGGTACAAGGCAATGTTGTTCCCTTTCCCCTCTACTCTTTGACCTTTACTTGGAACCGTTAATCCGCAGATTAGTTCTGTGTCCAAGGGTTCAGGGACTTACTATTTTAGGTACCGAGCTCAAAGTGGCCACTTAAGTGGATGACCTGCTCCTACAGTTATCTAACCCAGAAACATCTGTCCCTGCCATGCTGGACATAATTGAGCAGTTCAGTAAATTATTGAACTACAAGTTAAATGTCGGAAAGTCTATCATATTCCCTCTAAACCATAGAGTCTTTAAGAATAATATCACAGCCCTCGGTCTATTATGGTCCAGGGACTCCTTGAGGTATTTGGGCGTCGAACTAACCAGGGGTACACAACTTACTGTCAAGAAAAACCTGGAGGCGATATTATTGACTGTGTCCCAGGATTTAACTTGTTGGTCGATCCTCTCTATTTCTTTATGGGGGAGAATAAATCTGGTCAAGATGAATGTTCTACCGAGGTTACTATACCCCCTTCAATTACTTAACATTTTGGTATCTGGAGGCTGGTTCAAAAAAGCTCAAAGCTTAATAACGGATTTTATTTGGACTAAAAAGAAACCGAGACTAGCCTACCATAAGCTTGCTGCACCTAAATTTAAGGGTGGCTTACAGCTTCCATACCTCAGTTTGTATTACTGGGCTTGGAATGCTGCCAAATACCTCAAGTGGTTGGATCCTGAAATTCCCATGTACATCCCCGCTTGGCTCAAAATAGAACGGGAACTGATTTGATCAGATAAGTTAGTCCCTTCCACATTACTGTTCCTTAACACATCTTCCCTGCCAAAAAAATTAAAGGAGACTACAATTGCAACATCTTTTAGAATCCATTCACAGCTGTGTGGATGTTTAAAATATAAACACTGTTTAGATGCATCACAATCGATTTGGAATACCCCTGCTTTTAAAATAGACAGCAAGATGTTATCCCCCTCATGGCTACCTACATTGGGGGAGGGAAGACTGTCTTCATTCCTCAAGGAAGATGGAACTTGGTTATCTATAGATGGTTTTATGTCAAGGTTTAGACTACAAAAGATGGAATATTTTAAAGTCTTGCAGCTCAGACATCTCTTTGTTAAAAAATTTGAAGACGGCTATCTTCTATCCTCCAATTTCTCTTTTCAATCGGATCTGGGCCCCTTAGCTTATTCCCCTAAGGCAATTTCCAAACTATATAACATTCTATACGACTGACGTTTCCCAGATCCGTTTGGTCCGACAGAATTTTGGCTTGATTCTTTCCCACAATGGGACAAGGACTGGTCGGCCATATGGAGGAATTGCCACCATTTTGTCACACAAGATAGGTTGCATTTAATGCAGTTTAATATCCTGCACAACCTTTACTATTCTCCGCAGAAATTGGCCAAATGGGAAGTAATAAGTTGTAACAAATGTGCGAGGTGCTTGCAGATGGAAGGTTCGTTGTTTCAAATTTTCTGGGAATGTCCTAAAATAACCCCCATGGGAGAGTATTAAGGGTAGGGCTGAACCCTTGCTCGGTTTAACAGACCTATTTACCCCAGAGGTTTGTTTGTTGGGGGATTATTCATGGATTTCAGTTAAGAAGTGGAAATATTTATATTGCTTAGATTTCCATGCCAGTTAAAAAGCTGGTACTTAAATACTGGAAAAGTACAGATGTTTTCTCTTATTCTGAATGGCTTAACGAGTTACTAGCTAATCTTCAAGTGGAGAGGACTATCTCAAGTCTTAACAATAATAATCTCAAATACGAGAGGATTTGGGCCCATTACATACTTTATATTCTATTTAGAGCTTTTCTTCGCATAATTATGATCTCTGGATTGATAAGTCTCAGGAATGTGCAGAGTGGGAGGGTACATGTGGGTGTAATTGGGGGAAGGGGGATGGGATCATGTATCCTGTTCTTGTGTATGTGTATCTGGTTTTGATATCATGATCCTGTCCGGTGTTTTTGTTGAAACTTTAATAAGCATTATATTAAAAAAACAAAGACACAAACTAAGGAAAGAATAGCCCAAGGGGTAGCAAAAGGAGACAAGACATTTTTTAGGCACATAAGAGAAAAGAGGAAGATGGAGGGGGGGTTGTGAGGCTAAAAAGGGCAGGTGGGGACTGTCAGGAAAAAGCACATATCTTGAACAAATGCTTTTGTTCAGTCTTCACAGAGGAAGGGAAAGGGGATGGGCCACATGAAAGCAACAAAGCCCTGGAGGTGAGAGAGTAGACACCAGGCCCTTTACAGAGGAGAGAGTCCCTAATGGGCTCGCAGATCTGCAAATGGACAAAGTTATGGGGCCAGAGAGGGTACACCCAAGGGCAATGAGGGAGCTCAGGAAGGTACTAGATGCACCTCTACATAGTCCTTTTTAACAACTTGCTAGAAACAGGAGCAGTTCCAGAGGACTGGAGAAGGGAAGATGTAGTCCCATTTTACAAAACCAGTAGTGTGGAGGAGCATGACATTGGTGCTGTGGAAGCTAATGGAGTCACTGGTAAAGGAAAGGATAGGGGAGTATCTTCAATCCAGCTAGTTACAAGGCCCAAGGCTGCACAGATTCATGGGAGGAGGTCATATCGGACAAATCTGCTAGATTTCTTTGACTGGGTAACCAAGGAAATAGATCAGAGTGGGGAGGTGGATGTAGCCTACTTCATTTCAGTATAGTTTTTGACACCATTCCACATAGGAGGCTCATAAAGAAACTAGACAACTTAGGGGTAGACCCAAAGGTTTTAAACTGGGTAACAAATTGGTTAAGGGATAGATGACAGAGGGTGGTGATAAATGGAGTTCACTCTGAGGAAGGGAGGGTGACCAGCGGGGTGCCAAAGGGCTGAATACTGGGACCAGTCTTCTTCAATGTCTTTATAAGTGAAGGTATGCCTCTTTGTAGATGACACCAAATCTGCAATAGGGTGGGCATTCTAGAGAGGGTGGAAAGAATGTGCAGAGACCTGAGAAAACTGAAGGAGTGGTCAAGGGCATGGCAGCTGGATATCAATCTAAAAAAGTACAAAATCATGCACCTGGGGCACAGAAACCCAGAGGCAGAGTATAAAATGGGAGAAGAGATATTTACAGTCAACCAAACAGGAAAGGGACTGAGGAGTGATCATATTTGATGATCACAAGGCAGTAAGGCAATGCGACTAGGAAGTAGGTAGGGCCACTAGGATGTTGGGGTGCATGGGAAGGAGTCTCACCAGCAGAAGGAGGGAGGTAGTGTTACCACTGTATAGATCACTGATGAGAGCCCACCTGGAGTACTGTGTTTTGTTCTGGAGACCACATCTCAGGAAGAACACAGACTGGGTGGAGGCAGTCTAGAGGAGGGCAACTAAAATGGTGCAGGATCTGTATCAGAAGCCCTACAAGGAGAGACTGAAGGACCTCAACATGTATTCCTGTCTTAATTAGAACTGATCCAGCTGCCAGGATCTAGGGCTTGTAAACATTTATGATGTCTTAGAGGAAAAATATGTTATACCACCATGGTGCTAAAGCTGTAAAAAATCCGTTGCTGCCTTGGGAACAGGAAATCACTCAAGATCAAAGGAAAGGCTTGATTAAAGACTGTCATAATTTGGGAAAATTAGTTTTTGCTGAAGTCACAGTATTTAAAATATCTCCTGACAGGAAGATCATTGTTTGTATATTTTTTATATTCTAAAAGGAGGAGCTAGATGACATCATAGAAGGGGTGTGTGAGAGAGACACAGTTTAACTTGGACTTGTGTCTGATCTTTGGGACATTTCTTTTGGGGCTCTTAAGAAACAACTCTCTGATAAGCACTGAGTGGTAATACATTAGAAAAGTATCTAACTGTATGTTGGTAGGAGTTTGTCTGTAGTTTTCTATGTTTTCTTTTAAGTGATTGTATGCTTTTTGATATAGTGTTCTGTGTTTACATTTTACATATTTTTATCATCATTTAGTAAAGTCATTATTTTGAAAGACTGCCTGGGTGTGTCTTCAAAGTTCTTCTTGCATGTGATGTATACATGGTTAAGCTGACAGCTGTTCTGAAGGGCTTGATGGCGTTACCAAACTGGGAAAAGGTAAGAATATACCTAAGGTCTTTTATAGAGTTTTAAGGGTCAATTTTGGATACCTGGTTAGGTGCTCTTAGGTGAAAGATATCTTGCATCCCCCCAAAGAGAAGATTATCTGCACCTGCACGTTTGGGTATGCTAGCATAAGGTTCACAGTTTGAATGCCCCCCCAGAACTTGAGATTAAATGTGATTCAGACCCACAAGCAGACAGGAGGGTTACCCTGTTTGTTACCTGTTCACAACACTGCGCTCAGAGGTTGGCACTGTGGGAGTAGAGGGCCTGACCTGCTGAGTGCGTTTGTGACAGATTTGGTTAGCAGCAGGGCAGTTAAATTTGGTAACACAAGCTTTAACTGTTCAGTGTGTCAGCTTAATACTGTGCAGCTCACTTGCAAAATAAGGCAGTGATTTATTTTTAAAAAGGAAACAGAACTATAACATTTTGCTTACAGTCAAGTTCCTACCTGTTTTATTTTTGTTTCTAAAGTGCAAGTTAGGGAAGAAGATGGTTCCAACTCCAGTGGGCACACTGCAGACTACTTGAAGAAGTTGTACAAGGACAGAGTAGTCCTGTACGAGGTGAGAGTCACCAAGCAGAACCTCATGGATGCCCTGATGGCAGCAGATGCCCAGAGCATTGAGTCACAGACTGTGACTGTAAAAACCAGACCTTGGGCATGGAGGGGTTAGCAGCCAGTGCAGTGTCCAGATCTGATGAGGGCAGCACGGCCAGTGCAAATGAAGGGCCACAGCAGCAGTGGAAGGTCACCAGCATTCTGGAGCCAGAAGCAATCAGGCTGTAGATTGAGTTGCGCAGAATGGAGCTGGAGTCCCACAGAGACACCAACCAAGAAAAATGAGCCACAGAGGAGAAGAGGGAGTGAGAACAGTGAGAGGCTGACCATGAAGAGAGTGAGTGCCAGTGAGCCGCAGAGGAGAAAAGGAAGCGAGAACAGTGAGAAGCTGAATGTAAACAGTGAGAGGCAGACCATGAGGAGCATGAGCACCAGAGGTGACATGAACTGGAGATGCTACGACTCCAACCACCAGCACCAGAGCAGATAAGTGGCTTGGGTTTAACTGGAACTACAGGACTGGGTTACAAATTAAATTCCAAATTGATAGCTGAATGTAAAGAGGGGGTGGATGTGGATACCTTTTTAAATTCCTTTGAAAAAGTTTGTATTCAGGCTAAAATTCTTAAGGGTCCTGGAGCTTCCAGCTAACCCCACTATTTACAGAGAAAGCTAGCAATGCATTGGGTGAAATGGACACTGAGGACAGCAATGATTACAGCAAACTTAAAGCTGCATTTTTAAAAAAGCTTGATTTAACTTCTGAAAAATACAGAGCTAAATTGTGTAAGCTCAGGAGAAGCCCTGACATGAGCTAAGAGGAGCTGGCCATGAAACAACGTCAGTGTTTGAAATGTTGGTGGGAGGGAATTGAAGCAAACTCTGTAGATAAAATTGAAAATGCTATTTTGTTGGAACAGTTTTCTGGGCATGCCCAGCAGAACTGAAAACCTGGCTGGAGGACCAAGATCCCAAAACAGTGCAAGAGGCTGCTGAACTCTCGGACCTCTGTGCCAAGAACAGACCTGCTGTGAGAGTGAGTGGGGTGAGCGTGGCAGTTCAGAAAAGGAAAAGAGCACTTTCAGAGCAGCTAAACCCCTCACTGTCTCCACTGAAACCAGTTAGCCCAAGGTTTCAGAGAAAAGATTTCTCTGCAAAAAGAAATGAATGTTGGGTCTGTAAAGAAACTGGGCATATTGCCAGACAGTGTCCCAAAAGTGTGAGCAATTTGCAGAATGGGGTTAGGAAAGAAGTGGGCTGTTTGTGTGTCCCTGGAAGCATGCCTGTGGGTGGGAGATCACGTGATGTAGGCTCACGGGTAGTTGTACTCTCCATGTCTGCTGCTCACTCGAGGTTTTAATTAATGTTTAAATATGCTTTAACTATGAAAATTGCAAAGAAAAATACATCTAAGAAGACAAACAGTGTGTTACGATACTCAGCTGCAGTTTCTCTACCTAGCATGGAAGCAGAGATGAGACAAGCACTGCCAAAACATACGCCTCCTTCCATGCCAGAAAAAGCAAGTAAAAAATAAGGCTGCAAGCTGCCTCGGCAGAATGTACCTCTCAAAGCTAGGATCTTAACGTCCTAACAGTGAATATGTTCTTGATGGAGTTCAAGCCGTTCCGCGAAGAACTCCAATTGTTAACCACTGAGTGTAAATCCATGGCCATGGCTCTGGAAAATGTATCGACAAGGGCCGGAGACAATGAGGCACATATTGTATTGGTGGAAAAGCATCCGAGGAGAGTAGATCTGGAGCTTGTGTCAACAAGACTGAAGATGGCTCGATTGGAATTGAAGATCGAAGACTTAGAGGGGCGCAGTAGATGCAACAATGTGGTGCTTATAGGTCTGCCAGATAAAGAAGAGGGGGCTGACGCAATTATCTTTGTCCAAAAATTGGTTGCAAAGCTGGTAGGTCCCTCCCTGTATGATGCCTCTTACTCCATACAATGAGCTCACCGATCGATGAGCCCGATTCCTGCAGCAGATGCCCCCCCCCCTTGACCTCTAATAGTCCGATTTTTGAGCTATCTGGAGAGGCAGCACTTCTTGATGAAGGTCTGGAGCTTAGAGCAAATAAAGTGGGGCGAGATCTTCCTGTGTCTGTTCAGCAGCGCAGAGCTCTTTTTCATCCTCTAGTCAATAAGTTGATACCAGCGGGGATTAAGTTCAAAATGTTATATCCCGTGAAATTCCAGGTTCTGGTAGATGGTACTTGGTCCAGCTTTGAAGATCTGAAGACCACGGAAGCCACTCTGAGAGTAGCATTCCCCAATTTATTTAGCGATCGCTGAAGTGGGGTGCATTGGTGCTCTATATCTATTTGAGGTGGTATGATCATTTGCTTAAATCTGTAAAGGAAAGGAAAGATCTCCACCTTGTTTAGTGCTTGGTCCACCCCAAATGTCAGAGTTTGCATACCAGATCATTATCCCAGATATTAAATGGATCTGCATAGAGAAGGCTACATCATGTATTCCCTTTTTCAAAAGTTCCTGGTGTATGTTAGCCTGGTATGGTCTTAATGTTGTCCTTGGGCAGGCTAATGGTTCAGCTGTAGCTTGTTTTACGGTGCTCCCCACAGTAAAGCACAATTGTCCTGCAAGTATTATCATCATTCCTGTAGCTGGCAGTTATGTGGGGTGCCCCAAGAAGCTAATTTAAGGAGAGAGTTGCACTCACTAACTGGATGGCAGATCATTCTAAGTGAATTCTGGTGCTACACAGTTTTGCCTGAAGGAATTGCCACTCTCTGCGCCCCAAAAAGGTACAGACTGTTTTCCATGCAGGAACCAGTTCATTTAACTAGTCCACAGTGGATTATGTCTGCTTGACTTTTGACTCCCCTACACAAACTCATTACCTTAATAATTAAGGCTTAATTGAACAGATTAATGGGGTGATAATTGTATGAATTACAGTGTATTTTATAGGATAGTGCTTCGATATGGTAACTAATATAGCACTCTTTATTTTTGCAGTTTGGAGGGGCGCTTGGATAAAGAATTCATGTTCATTTTAAAGTTGTAGTTCTGAAATTATTAAAAGATAGCTCCAGTAGGGAATCCATGTTTTATGCCCCCTTCACGATGGTTTTGCCTTTTGTTGCCTTCTGCGAAGTAATGCTTGCACACAGGAGTGTGATTGACTATTTAACGATTGGATCTGTTTGGATATCAGATTCCTGATTCCCATGTCCAAGATTGCTGTTGGAATCTTTGTAGAGGGAAGGAGTTTTTCTTCCCTTTTTTTTTCCTTGCCTTTAGGTCCCCCTTTTTCTTTTTTACACTGTTGTTTCAAAGGAGCTCTGTGTATACTAGCATTTTAAGAATTCAACGCCTGCATATGCCAGATTAATGGGCTGAGTGTCATCCGTGGTATAAAGCTTCCTATAGTAATCATAGCCGTATGGCAAATATTAACAACTTTATTTTTCATTTTACCATCTTGGGGGCATTTAAGCAAAGAATCTATTTGCTCAATTAATTTTACTAACGTTGTGGCCATAAGGTTTTCTGGAGTTTTTTTTTTACTAAAATTTAATACAAACTAATGGCCACAAGAGGTCACCCTGGGATAAGTTATTTGTTTATTATTCAGTCAGCCTAAGATTGTGTGTGAACAAATGATTCACTTAAGAATTTTATTTTAGTTTCTCAGATATTTCTATAAGGATGTGATTAATAAGTGTGCATGCTTCTAGCCAGTGAATACTTTTCTTGTGTTTCTTTCAAAGGTTATTAGTGTTCAAATTAATATCAGGTCTTGGATTCAGGGTTCAGGATAGGTGGTACTTTCGTAATGTCATGAGTGGGCGGGAGGGGAGAGAGGCTATTCGTGGTTTCTGTAGATCACGTACCTTGATATCATTAAGTTGAGAGGGTGGGGGTGTTTTTGGCCCCTTTTGGCCAACAGGGTTATGTTAAGTCTAGTAATTCAAGGGTTTAAATATAAGTATCCAGGGTTATGGGTGGTAGGATTCAAAGGGATTAGGAGTTTGGGGATGGGGGTGGGCAGGGGGAGGGACAACTCGGTTGGATGCTAGTAAGGTTAGAGGTAGACTATTGTATTCTGAGTTTTAAAAACAAGAAATGGCAGGAGGTTTAAAACTGCTTACGTGGAATATTAGAGATGCCAGAAAGAAAGTTAAACGTTATCAGATTTTAAAACATATTGAATGTTTAAAAGGAGCTGTCACATTCCTACAAGAAACCCACTTACTGATCTCAGAGGGTTTACTTCTGAGAAGGCAATTGGTAGGCCAGGTCTTCAATGTGGGGGATAGCACCCAAAGTAGAGGGGTAGCTATACTATTTTCCCAGAATACTCCCTTTAATTGTGAACTTTGCATTCAGGACCCAGATGGCAGATATTTAATTTTGAAAGGTTTACTAGACTACACGGAGGTAGTGCTCTGCTGTGTTTATAGTCCCAACTCTGACTCCCCAGCTTTTTTTTCTATACTACTTACAGAATTTCTTCCTAATGTTTCCTTTCCACTAATTTTGGGAGGAGATTGGAACCTCTCGTTTATCCCTGACCTGGATAGATCAGGGGTCAGAGAATCTGGTCTCTCGCCTGCTCAGAGAGCCCTCTGAGATCTAATGGATCAATTAGGTCTGATAGACCCATGGATGGTCCTGTATCCTTCCTTAAAAGAGTATACTTTTAGGTCCTCTGTTCACGGCACATCCACCAGAATAGATTACTTTTTAATTAGTCATAAATTCTTGTCAGGGATTATGGATAGTGCTATAGAACCTAGTGTCATCTCAGATCATGCAGTGGTGTGGTGTTCACTAAACTTGACTCCCAATGTTCCAAAAGAAACTATATGGAAGGTTA
The DNA here is from genome assembly GCA_016271365.2 of Neoceratodus forsteri. NCBI lineage: Eukaryota > Metazoa > Chordata > Ceratodontiformes > Ceratodontidae > Neoceratodus > Neoceratodus forsteri. The sequence goes on along the minus strand of CM028129.1, from coordinate 1,391,820,600 downwards.
ACAATCAGTTACTGAGAGATGAGGGTGTTATTAAGGATATTTTGAAGGCAATTGATCAGTATATGGAGGTTAATCTTGGCTCCACTGACAGAATAGACTTAGAATGATGTGCCCTGAAGTGCGTACTAAGGGGAGAAATGATCAGAATAGCCAAGAAAAAGATGACAGAACAAGAAGCCCTCACACTACTTAGTAAAATTCGCCATTTAGAAAAAGCATTATCACCCTCCACCCCGGATGAGGACAAACTTAAACTGATGGGTTTAAGGGCCCAGTATAGCTCCCTGCTGCTAAGTAACTAAGTAAAGCAGAATATGCAGTAATGTGCACCAGGATTAACTATGTGGATCATGGGGAAAAAATTGGAAAGTTGTTGGCCCTTCATTTAAAAACTCGGGAAGACTCCAAAATAATTAAGGGTATCAGGTCTAGGTTAGATAACACTATACAAGCGAACCCTAAAAGAATAGTACAGGAATTTGTAACTTATTAAAAGGACTTGTATGGACCCATGTCTAACCCCTTGGAAAACAAAAATTAGATAAATATTTAGATACCATCCCTCTACCACAGATATCAGCAGCACAGAAGTCAGCACTGATGGCACCCATAACTGATATAGAAGTTGAGAAAACAATGAACTCCTTCCCTTCGGATAAGGCTCCCGGTCCTGATGGGTTTTCACCCAATTTCTATAAGTCCTTTTGCAAACAGTTGACTCTTTGGCTAGGCCGACTGTTTAAGAGGTTTCTAGATGGGGAAGAATTGGATGACAGTTTCCTGGAGGCCCTAATTATTGTTTTACACAAGCCAGAGCGGGACCCGGAAATGGTAACTAATTATAGACCTATCTCTTTATTGAATTACGTCATGAAAATTGTTGCTAAGTTGTTAGCAAACAGACTGGCAGAGATTATGACCACCATAATTCACATAGACCAAGTAGGATTTATGAAGGGGAGGAACTCCTCAGATCATTTGAGAAAACGATCACACATTTTCTCCGCATTCAGGGACTCCAATGTGGCAGCTGGTTTACTGTCACTGGACACGGAGAAAGCTTTTGATAGAGTGGACTGGGGCTTTTTATTTTCCACAATGAGTAAATTTGGATTTCTGAAGGAACACATTGGCTGGATTGCTTCTTTCTATAAGAATCACCAACAGGGACCCTGGTTTTCCATTTTTACCGGTAACACCGGTAACAATCACGGAATCCTGCTTGGTTTGCAGATTTTGAATTCTTGTGCCGGTGCCTCATGGAAATTGCATGTCACTGCACAGAATCTCTCAGATTTCACCATCTTTTTTAATTTGTTTTAATTTTCTCTTTCTATGTCCCCTTCTTACAACATCAGTCTCCACTTTTCAGAGATCCCTAGACTGGGTATCCCTTAGCTTCACCCCCAGATAACGCTCATGAGCTCCTGCCCCTAGCCTGCCTGGATTGTGTCCCCCCCAGGTGGGAAGGGAGGGAACCCCAGGTCACCCCTCCACACTCCCTTAGTGTTGGGCAGCTCAGTGGGTCCCTCATGGAGCCTGGTTATGAAGTCTGGGGCACCTGGGTCCCTTCTGCCAGTGGCCAATGTGGAGTAATTGTTTCTGGTTTTCTGGTCTCTATCCCTGAGGGCACTGGCATTAGAGGAGATCCAAGGAGGTAGGTCACATAGAGACATGCCACTGATCCAGATCCTGGCTAGCATCCTCCCCTCCAGATCACTCTGAAGCACCATTGCATCACCACCCATGGTCACACAGGTGGTGGTAAAGCAGCAGGACCTGCAGCCCACTCTCCCTGGAGGAGGAGGAGAGCAGTCCACCAGGTGATTGATCCTACTCCCCTGGCCAGACCTCCAGCAACCCGAGTTCACTTCTGACCCTGGGTCACTGGCATTGCAAGCAATAGTACTACCATAGCGCCAGTGGGCTGACCCAGATTGCAGCATCTTAAAATGAATGCTGCTGTGCTTTGCATTCTTTCTGCTTTGCTGCATATAGAGTCAGTAAGGAAATCACCTGCACTGCTTTGTTGTAATCACCCATTCAGTTTAACAACCTATGCCTTGTGGTTGGAGTAACAGACAGTGAATGAACTGGGTACATCCAGCAGACTTGGGTTTGATTCCTACAACCTCCACTTCCATACTGTGCAACTCCAAGCAAGTCACTTAACCTCCCCAGTGCTTCTAGGTCACTCCTGAAAAAACAATTCTGCCTAGTGGGCCTTACCTGCTTTACAAAGAATATAAAAAAAAAATACCAATATATGTTTACTACATCACAGAACAGTAGCCAGGGTACCATGTAATTTACCTGGATTTTACTTGGGCTGAAATGATTTTGCATAGGTAAAGATAAATGTTCAGATACATTTTATGTATTTTATAAGCTTGTTTTTAGATTTTAGTCAGGTTTTTATTGTATTCTTTGCATATAAACATCTAGGTTGTAGATTGCTAAATGCAGGATCACTGTTACCAACTAGCTTATTTGAGTTTATAATCAGTAGGGCCATCCAAAATCCTCAGTTGTTTAAATGAAAAATAGTCTGAATGAAAGTACAGTATGTTCACAAAGAAGAAATTGTCTTACTACTTATGAAAAGACTTCACAGTTAACACCCCATTTAGGTGAACTGGATGATTTGCACCTTTTCTCCCACCTGCTTTCTCAGTCTCTGTGACAACAGAAAGTTTTCTGATAAACTGTTTCAACAAAAAGCAAATGTTAAGTATTTAAGTGTACTTATGTTTGGCCAGTGGATTTTGAAAGCACAGTCAATGATGTACATAAAGTAAGACCCCAGTGGCTGTATGATGCTGGTGGGCAGAGTAGTGCTCAATTCACATCTGAACAAAGACAAGAAAACTGGGAGACACCTTTTTCACGAACACCGAGTGAAAAAAAAAGAATCCACATGTCTGTGAGATACATAAATCCATTTGAACATCCTCCACTAATCACTAGTGAGTTTTTTAGGTGAATGCACTTTATTTCAAACAAGCAAATTCAAGAAGTTTTTTTTTGCTCCTCCTACCCCCTGGCAATTCACTCCTTCAGGCCTGCCAAGGCCCCCTACCACCGCTGCTGAGTCCTGACCACCATCCACGGCCCCTTACTGCTGTGCTACCAGGTAACCCAAAGTAACCCTTCATTGAATGGGCCCTTACCCCATAGAGGCTACCAGGGGAGGAGAATTGTCCTAAAGAGCTTCCTGTGTATCCTGGGCATGGCAGGGGTCAGAATGGACACATGTCTGGGGCTTCTGGCTTATGGAGGGACCAACAGCTGTCCTTCGGTTGGTCAGTGGGTGTTTTCCCATTTTTTTGGGAGTGTGACAAGCCACATGATGTCAAGGCACAAGCCGATGTCCGTCACGCTCCCTCCTGCAGTGAGCGCTGACATGTTGTCATGCCTCTGGCCTCCACCAGGGGCCAGCAAATGCTGAGCAGTGAACCCACCCTCCCTCATAGGAGAAGGTGAGTGGTCGTTGGACACTCAAGCCTTCACCCACCAGCTGGCCCTCCAACACCCAAGTCTGTTCCCTAAACCTGGTCAGCGGTGTCACAGGCAGAAATCCAATTCAGGCAGTAAAATTATAGATAGGAAAAAACAAAAGTAGTCCACCCTAGCGGTGATGGTTCAGATTAATTCACATCTGAATTCTAACAAGCAAAAAGACCAAGTAATTTATAACTTGTGCATGTGGGATGTGGGTGTTGAAGAAAGGGGATCATAGTGTTGTCACTACTGCCATCATGCCAGAGGGATGTGGACTGCATTGTTGCTACTGCCATCACACTCAAGGGGTGGGGCGTAGTGCTTCTGCCATCACCACTGGTGGATGGGGAATGTAGTACTGCTGCTGTCCCACCTGAGGGATGGGGTCATAGTGCTGATACTGCCATCACACCTGAGGGATGGGGAACTAGTATTGCTGCCATCACACCTAAGGGATGGGGCCACAGTGCTGCTGCTTCTGTCACATCTGAGGGAGGGAGGTCATAGTGCTTTTGCTGCTGCCATCACACCAGAGGGATGGGAGCCATAGTGCTGTGTTGATGATGATGCCATCGCACCTTAGGGATGGGGCCATAGTGCTGCTTCCATCACACCTCAGGGATGGGGGCTATAGTGTTGCTGCTGCCATCACATCTTGTACCTAAAATAACTTTAAATTGGTACAAGGATGGAAGGATGTGTAATAGTGGAGGTCAAATTGCTAAAATGCACGTTAGCAGAGTTAAAAATTGTTAAATAAAGTACAGAGAACCAAATACCTGTAAAACCGGATTTTGGCTTAGCCGACACCGGTGACAATACTGTTTTTTACAATGTGCAAAATGGAATATGCCCTTTCTCAATCCCGGTAAACCATTGTCCCTGATCACCAAACTCATATTTACTGTAGTGGAGTTTTCTCAGAGAGGTTCCTTCTCCATTCAGGCACTCGTGAAGGGTGCCCATTATCTCCACCCCTTTTTAATATCTATTTGGAGCCTTTATTTGTCAAACTCAGGAACTATCCCTTGATTCCGCGCATACCTCTGTACGGGTCTGATTTCAAACTACCGGCATATGCAGGCGATATTGTGCTTCACTCCATCAATCCCGCTAGGGCATTTGAGGCTTCCCTGCAAATTATTTTAGAATTTGGTACCTAATCTAATTATAAAATTAATTTGGACAAAAGCACGGTCTTCCCTTTAAACTATAGAGTGACAAAAAGCGATATTCTACATTTAGGGCTTCACTGGCCCTTAAACGCTTAAAATACCTGGGCATTTATCTCACTAGATCAGACTCCCTCACTAAGAAACTAAATCTTGACGATACTCTGTCTGCTATACAACAAGATTTCGCTAGATGGTCATCCCTGTCTACCTCTATTTGGGGGTACCTTAATATAGTCAAAATGAATGTCCTGCCAAGGATATTCTACCCATTACATATGCTTAATGTCTGGCTGCCTATTAAATGGTTCAGGAAAGTCCATTCTGTCATCTCTTCCTTTATATGGGCTGCTAAGCCCCCAAGAAGAGCTTACCAGAAGTTGACTGCACCCAAGGCTGGAAGCGGTTTGAGATTACCTCATTTAGGGGGTTACTATTGGGCTAGTCAGATCTCTAAATATATGAAATGGATGATCAATGATGTGGCATTAGCTAACCTGCCATATGTCCCACCGTGGTTAATACTTGAGAAAACAATGTTAGCTGAACACATCTACCTATATCTATGTTGTTATATAGCACACTTAAAAATCTACCGGTTAATATCTCCCGTTCTCCCATAGGGGTGTCGCTAAAATCCAATACCCAACTATGTAGTTTTTTAAAGTATAAACACACTCAGGACTGGAACCAGCCATTAGTAGAGAACCCAAACATCAAGATAGGAAACAAGACAATTCCTAAACTTTGGTTTCCTCAGTTCCAGCACACAAAATTTAAAGACTTTCTAGACCCAGAGGGGAAATGTCTCCCGGCATTGGATATATTTAACAAATATTCATTAAACAGGGGACAAGTGTTCAGCACATATCAAATATCTCATCTCCTGAACCGCCTAAGTAGACACCTGGTCACAGAGGACAAGTTTTGTGAATCCTTTACCTCCTTAGTAGAAGTGGTACACCTTCTCCCTGCAATAGCTCAGGTGTATAGTTCCCTCTTGGTGCAGGCACCTATTACTCTAGAAGGAGGCCCAAAATATTGGATTAGACAATTCCCGGATCCTAGCATTAACTGGTGTAAAATCTGGGAAGATACATACATTTACCTATCTCAAGATAGGTTGAGACTTATGCAATTTCAATTTCTACATAATTTGTATTGGATGCCCCTCAAACTTTTTAAGATAGGTAAATACCCAACCCCAACTTGTACTAGGTGCAAAATGGAAGAAGGTTCCCTTCGTCATATGTTCTGGGACTGTCCCTCTGTACAGGACCTCTGGACAGAAATCCGACAGAAAGCTGACCTTTTGTTAGGACTAGAGGAATTGTTTATACCAGAGATTTGTCTCATAGGGAATTATTCCAAGGTACAGGTTAGAACGTGTAGGTATCATATGGCAATGATCTCCTTAACACTGAAGAAGCTTGTCTTAAGGCATTGGATTGACACCCAGAAGATTTCTTATATAGAATGTCTCCAAGACCTTTTGTTTAATCTGAGGGTGGAACAATCTAGAACATCTCCGGGCCACTTTCTCTCCAGAAATAAATAGATATGGGCTGGGATGTATGCTGTTTATATGTTACAAATTTGAGTTCCATTGGCTTTATGTGCTCTGAGGTTTTGAGCTGTTCTTTTAGTAGTGGATGGTCACTCTCTATTCAAGATATCAATCCAATGCATTTCCTTGTTGTCCTTCTGGTTTTAAGGTAAAATGGAATGAATATACATCCAGCCAAGGGGATGGGTTGGGTGGGAGGGAGGGATTGTGGTAGGGGAAGGTAAACAGTGGGGGTGGGTTGTAGGGTGGGCAATGTCACTATATTTTCTATGCTTCTATTATTGCCTGTATGGGCACTCATGATACTCTGCCATGTCATTTAATGTACTGTATGCCTGAAAATAACAATAAAATATGAATTAAAAAAAAAGCAGGCCTGTGAACATGAGGGAACACATGCGCCCAGTCACAGTGTATGGTGTACAGAAACAAGGGTTAAAAGACACAGGGGCATCCCTGATGTTGGTAAAAGGTGATCTGGTAGAGCCTGGTCAGCTTATACCCAATGAATTTGTAACTGTGCAAGGGTTCACTGGTGATGAGACCACATTGCCACTCACTAGTGTTCTCCTAGACTGGGGTGAAACAGGGGGAACTGTGCAACTGGTGGCTGTAGCCACTAAACTTTAGCAGTTGATGTCATCCTTGGCAACAATCTCAAATGGTATGGTGTGCTCAGTTACCCGTAGCCAAGTGGGAAGGGGAAATTGTAGTTCCCTGGACTCTGCAGGAGCCAGTGTGGAAATCACTGGGAGGCTGATTCCCCAGCCTGTGTCTCCTGATATGAAGACTAATAAAAAGGGGGTAGAAATTTCCCCAGTAGCAGTTAATCACAAAGCTATGGAGGGTTACTCCGAAGAAGGAGCGGTGACCCATTGTCAGAGGGTTAGGGATGACAGTCATCCTGAGTGCCCTGATGCTAGTGCTAGGTACCCTAGTTTAGAGACTGAAGGGGACCTTTCCCATGCCTTGGGAATGTGTAAGGAGTTTGCAGCTGCTCAGAAAAGTGACCCTAGTCTAGAGAAGCTGAGGGCTTGTGCAGACTCTGACAGAGCACAGGGAGGTGATAGTAAACATAATGTTTATTGGGAAAATGGACTGATGTATATTCAGGCTGTAAAGATGGAGAGAGGAGTGATAGGCAGGCAGCTTGTCATTCCCCAGGGGTATCGTGAGCAGTTGCTCAAGATTGCACATGATAGTCCCTTGTCTGGTCATCTGGGAATCCTGTGCACTATGCAGCAGTTGGGCCAGAATTTCTACTGGCCCAACTTCACTCAGCAGGTGAAGGAGTATTGCAGGTCTTGTCACCAGTGCCAAGAAATAGGGAAAGTAGGTAAGAAAACACAAGCCACCCTAATTCCATTGCCCATAGTGGAGGAGCCATTCCAGAGGGTGGGAATGGATATTGTGTGGTCTTTAAATACCCCCAGCTCCTCCAGGAAGAAGTTCATCCTGACTGTGGTGGATTATGCCACCCAGAAACCCGAGGCAGTCACACTATCCTTACTGAGGACAGACAAAGTGACAGATGCCTTACTTGGGATTTTCTCCCGTGTTGTGTTTCCGCAGGAGGTTATCACCGTTCGAGGGTGTTCCTTCATGTTGGACCTGATGAAATGTTTTTGGGAGAAGTGTGGGGTGGTGCAGAGGTGCACAACACCTTATCACCCACAAGCCAATGGGCCTGTGGAAAGATTTAATGGGACCCTGAAGTCAATGCTCCAAGCGTTTGCTGAACAGCATGGGAGGCACTATGAGAAATACCTTCCCCACCTGTTGTTTGCATACATGGAGGTGCCCCAAGAGTCGACAGAATTTCCCCCCTTTGAGCTTTTATTTGGATGCCGGGTATGTGGGCCCCTAGACTTGATCTAGGAGGACTGGAAAGGCAAGCATGCCACCCAGGGAACTCCCATAGTGGATTACATCCTTAGGTTTAGGGAAAGGCTGAAGGAGCTTATGGGGATACCCCAGAGCAACCTGACAGCTGCCCAACAGAAACAAAAAGTGTGGTTCAGGAAGTCATGATCCTTGTTCTGGTCTGGAAAGACAAGCTGCAGGCTGAGTGGGCAGGACTGTACAAAGTCGTTAGGAAGGTAAATGGCATGAACTATATCATAGAGTTACTTGACAGAAGACAGACAGAAAGAATGTACCATGTCAACATGATGAAGCCATATGCTAATAGGGCCGACATGGTGCTTTCAGTATGTAGTCTTGGGAAGGGGACAGATGAAGGAGACCCCTTCTGGACTTGCTGGAAGAAAGCAAGCAGGAGTCCTCTGTGGAGGTAGTAAAATTGTCTCCCCAGCTGGCCCCAGACAAGATCCAGGAAGTAAGGGAGGTTTTAGCAGACCTTGCCCCACTGTTTAGAGCCAAGCCTGGACTAACTCCCTTAGTAACACACAATGTGGAGACAGGGACACAGATGCCCATATGATGGACAGCATTTCGGGTGTCAGAGGCTGTCCAAAAGGACATTAGAAGAGAGGTGAAGGAAATGCTGGATTTAGGAGTAATCCAGAGATCCCACAGCCCCTGGGCCTCACCTGTAGTCCTTGTGCCCAAGCCAGATGGCTCTACTCATTTCTGTGTGTACTATTGTGGACTGAATGCAGTCACAAAGTCTGACACCCACCTAATGCCCCGGATGGATGAACTCCTGGACAAGTTGGGAGAGGCAACATACCTTACAAGTATAGACCCGACAAAGGGGTATTGACAGGTAGAGTTAATTGACAGAGCTAGGGAGAGGTCGGCCTTCATCACTCCGATAGGCTTATTTGAATTTAAAGTAATGCCTTTTGGAATGAAGAACACCCCAGCCACTTTTCAAAGGTTGGTGAACCAGGTGTTAAATGGTGCTGAAGAGTACACCATGGCGTGCCTGGATGAAATTGCCATCTTTAATGTCAGCTGGAAGGAACATCTGCCCCACCTTAGGGAAGTGCTGGGCAGAATACGGAGGGCCAGGCTCACTGTCAAAGCTGAGGAGTGCCCGGTAGCCATGGCTGAAGTGGCATACCTCGGGCATGTTGTAGGCCGGGGACAGCTCTGTTGTAACTAAGCAGAAATAGAAGTGATCAAGTCATGGCCCAGATCAGAAATGCAAAAGCAGGTCAGGAGTTTTCTCACAACAGCAGGGTACTATAGGAAATTTGTACCCAATTACATTGCCCTGGTTGCTCCCCTATCTGACCTGGTAAAGAAAAAGTTCCCCAAGAAAATTACCTGGGAACCAACCTGTGAAAAAGCCTTTACCAGACTGGAGGAGGCACTGTGCAGTGCTCCTGTATTGACAAGTCCTGACTATAGCAGACCCTTTATAGTCCAGACTGATGCCTCAGATGTGGGTATTGGGGCAGTACTGAGTCAGACATCCAACCAAGGGAAAGATCACCCCATAGTGTACCAGAGTGAAAAGTTACTTCTCAGGAAGCAGGCTTACTCTACTGTGGAAAAGGAGTGTCTTGCCATAGTGTGGGCCCTAAAGAAGTTGGAGCCATGCTTATATGGGCAGCATTTTGAGGTACCAACTGACCACAACCCCCTGGTTTGGCTGACGCAAATGGGGAAAACTAATGGTAGACTGTTGAGATGGAGTCTTGCCTTGCAAGGGTATGACATGATGATCTTACATAGGGCTGGAGAGACCAATCAGAATGCCGATGGCCTTTTGCATCTGTATGAGGAGTGAACTGATTTGGGAAGCTTATCCTATGCAGGGGATAGAGCCCCCACATTCAGGCTAGGTGGGGAGGACTGTGATTCTTGGCAAGCTGGTTATGATTGTTCTATGATATTTATAATATAGAATGTGGTATGTGAGTGTCTCACATGAGACATCCTGTGCTATGGGTGGCCCCCCCCCGATCAGTGAAGTGACAAGTGACCTGAAACCGGGAGGTAATTAAAAAACTAGAGAGACTTAATTAAGGGTTTCCTGTTTTCCTGTCTTAATTAGAACTAACCCAGCTGCCAGGATCTAGGGCTTGTAAGCTTTTATGACGTCTTAGAGGAAAAACATGGTATACCACCATGGAGCTAAAGTTGTAAAAAAAACCTTTGTTGCCCTAGGAACAGGAAACCACACAAGATCAAAGGAAAGGCTTGATTAAAGACTGTCATAATTTGAGAAAATTAATTTTTGTTAAAGTCACAGTATTTAAAATATCTCCTGACAGGAAGATCATTGTTTGTATACTTTTTATATTCTAAAAGGAGGTGTGCTGGATTATTTTTGTTCTGTTCGTTTTGGGTTGGCTACCCCTCATTTCTCAGCACCACCCCACTAAGCCTTGGCTCGCAGCATGAGTGTGTGTTTTTGGTTTTCAGTAATTGCCTTTCTATGCTGCTGACAGCTTAGCATTTTCATTTAATGGACTGTGGGGTTTACAACAACACAGAACTCTTAGCAATTACGTTAATAGTAACTGTCAGCTTCTTTCTCTGATTTTTTGATACAATCACCAATTGAATATTATAGAATGCAGCGAATGGAACGAGAAGGCAGCAGCAGAGAAATTTACGAAGCTGACAGAGTCATTTGGAAAGCCTTTGATGACCCGGATGTACGAAGAAAAAAAGTGAGAGAGAGACTACAAACTAATGACGGAAACAGCATTATAGGAGCGACAGCAGCAGGCGACATTTCTCATAAACTCACAATAAGGTCAGCATTTCATATATTTGAAAAATTATTATTGAAAGAAATAGACATCACTTATAACATTTCAACTCTAGAGGAATATATTGAAAGAGACTTGGCACCGCGAGGTTTACGTATACAAATTTCACCTTCAAGTGGAATAGAGGAATTTCCGTTTAAAACTGAGTGGATTCGTACAGCATGTGAGTGTTCGAAAGCATTTTTGGAACTCTTAATTAAGTTGGACAAATTAAAATATGACCAATTGGTAAAAGAACTTATTGATGCCAAGTCAACGCTAACTAAATTTAGTGACCATCCAGAGTTTAATGATTTGGAGAAGAAATTATCAGACAAAGTTCAAAAGTATGAATTAGAAATAATTGAGAAAAAAACTTCAAAGCTTCTCCGTGACAAAATTGATTACGAGAAGGGGAATATTACTGCTTGGGCTAAAACGATATGTTAGCAGGCGCCCTGAGAAAGGTTTCAATCTAATAAAAATAAAAGTAAAAACGTAACACTAGTGCAACTACAGATAGTAGACCTTTTTTAGAGAGGACATCACCAAAACCAAAAGGAAAAGAAAGACCAGAAGAGGAAGAAGAGGAGGTCTCAGAGTCCATCAGGATAGAAAGAGCACTGAGAACAAGGAACAAGAAAATCAGTTACAAGTTATAAATCTTTCTCAATATACTATCACTCCAACTGAAACTTTACTTCTCCAAAAGGGGTTGAATTTTGTTCCTACAGCTATAGTTAATGAATTCAGGGTATTTGTGGATTTGCAAAAATTATTTCGTAAAATTAAATTAAGTATTTTTTTCAACAAAAACAACCATCAGTAATCATGGGAGGAACTGTAATAGAAGAACCTAGGAATACTGAAGATTTGGATCTGTTAATTTCAGCAATGGAAGCACCTGCACAAACTATAAAGAAAGATTCTCATATGGACATAGAATATGAAATAAGTGACATTGATGCTGAATATAATTTGGCAGAGCTGGAAAGACTTATAACAAATGAACAAGTAGAGACTGAGATGTGTCTTCCTCAGTCCCAGCCTGCAGGTAATACTATGTTGAATGCTGGTAGACTTATTTCAACTTTAAGAAAAAGTACATTTTCAGGTGCATCTACCTTCAGTCCCAATGTATTTAATTCCAGCATACATGCTTTTGAAAAAGTGGTTAATAAACAGGTACAGGAAGTTTTGAAAAAAACAGGCTAAACCTAGATATTACAATCTCACTCGTAGTGAGAAAACAGCCTTGGAGTGTTTATCTAATAATCTTGATATTACTATAAAATCGGCAGACAAAGGGGGTAATATTGTAATAATGGACACTGTTCATTATAATGATATAGTGTATTCTTTATTAAATAATACCAGCAATTATTGCAAATTGCCGTCAGACCCTACTCAGATTTTTAAAAGAGAACTGTTTCAATTGCTCAAATATACTATTGACAGTGGCTTGATATCAGAGAAGGAATATAATTTTATCTGGCAGGACAATCCTACTATTCCTAGCTTTTATATTCTACCAAAAATTCACAAAAATATATCTAAACCACCGGGGAGGCCGATAGTCTCAGGTTGTAATTCTTTAACACAAAATTTGGGTAAATTTATAGATTTCTTTTTCCAATTTGAAGTCACCAAACTTCCTTCATACATTAGGGACAGTACATCAGTACTTAACATTATGAAAGATATACAGTGGAAACCAAATTATCAATGGTTAAGCATTGATGTTGAGTCTTTATATACTTCTATTCAACATCAAATGGGCCTTAAAACAATAAAGTTTTGGATGGAAGAATGATCCAAAACAGAGAATATTCCACATGAATTTGATGTGGATGCTACCAAATTTTTGTTGACGCACAATTATTTTGAATTTAGAGGTGAATTTTATTTACAGAAATGTGGAACTGCTATGGGAGCCTCAATGGCACCTAGCTATGTGAATTTGTTTCTTGGATTCTGGGAAAAAGATGTTGTCTTTTCTGATACCAATCCATTAGTTAACAACATTGCACATTGGCATCATTTTATTGACGATATTTTATGTATTTGGGATGGACCCATTAATACTATGACTGAGTTTGTTGATTGGCTTAATGACAACACATTTAATTTAAAATTTATATATGTCACTGACCCATGTTGTATTTCTTTTTTGGATTTATGCCTTTATGTTAATTAGAATCGAAACAAAATAGAGACCAGATGTTTTAGGAAGGATACAGCTACAAATTCATTGTTATTGGCTGGTAGTGCCCACCCTTACAGTCTTAAAAATTCAATTCCTTTGGAAAAATATTAAGACTTAAAAGAAATTGTAGTTCAGAAATTGAATTTATGAAACAAACTGATGAACTGATACATAGATTTGAAATGAGGGGTTATGACAAGGAACTTTTGATGCAAACAAAGGATAAAGTACAACAAATGGATAGGGATGATCTCCTAAGGAATACAAATAAAGCAAACACAGCATTGGGAGACAAAATACCTTGTACATTTGTGACAGATTTCAACCATGTAGCAGGCCAGATTGGTAATATTATACACAAAAATTGGTCCATCTTATTGGGAGATAACTTGGTAGGCTCATCTGTGGGTCCTAAACCTAGAGTCACTTTCAATAGAAGCGAAAATCTTAGAGATAAATTAGTACACAGTCGTACTCCCTACATTAAGAAAACCACTGGCACATGGTTGTCACGCCATTTAAATGGTTTTTACAGATGCAACAAATGTAACATCTGTAATTATGGGGTACCATCTAAAGAGTTTATCCATCCTATGCTAATGAATGTCAAGCCTGAGATTAGGGAACTTATTACATGCAATACTCCTTATGTTGTTTATGCTTTATGGTGTACATGTAATCTAGTATACATAGGCAAGACGGTCAGACCCTTAAAATTAAGAATACAGGAACACATTCGATCTATTATAAACAACAAACAAGATACTCCTGTTGGTGCCCATTTTTCTGTTGTACATAATTCAAAACCAGAAGATTTGAAATGTGTAGGGTTGGAACAAGTATCTCAAATGAGGAATGGTGGAGATAGATCTAATTTATTATTGCAGCGTGAGAGCTTCTGGATTTATACTATGCACAGTGTCAAACCACAAGGTCTTAATGACAAATGGGATTTGAAACCCTTTTTGAAATAATGAAATAATGTCTTTTTTTCTTTAGGTTGGAGGATAATAATGCTGTTGTATATAAATACTGTAAATTTCTCTTAGAAATTACATAATTTCTTGTTTCTTTTCTTTTAGGATAATTTGACACCACCACTGACTACCCTCCAGCTGTATAGTCCTTACTTTCTGGGAGGTCCTACATTTTGGTTGCCTTGTATACTTTGGTTGCCTTGCATACAATCTCTCTCCTTTTCTCAGGATATGCTGGAGGTTTGGTCTCTTTTATATCTGTGGCATCCTGTTTTTATTTATTTCTTTTTCTCATATTCACTTGGAATCTGTATTTTATATGTTTAGGTATTCACCATTATTTGATGTTTGTGCTGTTATAGCACCATCTAGTGACTTAATATAGGTTCAACATGTTATGCAGACTTCAAGTGTTATTGGAATCATGTGAATTTGTACTAATTGATTAATTATCTTTAATTTATTTACTATATAAAGGCTATGTTTAGACTTTAACCTTTACCCCCTGATGAAGACTCATTAGTGAGTCGAAGCGCTGGGGCACGTATGCGCTTTGTCTTTTGTTTTGTTTTGCCTGTTGGTCTAGTTGGTCCTAAGGGATCAAATAAATTTCCTTTTTGCATATTACAGCGTTGGTTTTGGACCTGGATTTATCTTGTGACAGGCTACTTGTGTGCTGGATTATTTTTGTTCTGTTCGTTTATATTTTTATTCTGTTCGTTTTGGGTTGGCTACCCCTCATTTTTCAGCACCACCCCACTAAGCCTTGGCTCGCAGCATGAGTGTGTGTTTTTGGTGCCAGGATCTAGGGCTTGTAAACTTTTATGACGTCTTAGAGGAAAAACATGTTATACCACCATGGTGCTAAAGTTGTAAAAAAACCTTTGCTGCCCTAGGAACAGGAAACCACACAAGATCAAAGGAAAGGCTTGATTAAAGACTGTCATAATTTGGGAAAATTAATTTTTGTTAAAGTCACAGTATTTAAAATATCTCCTGACAGGAAGATCATTGTTTGTATACTTTTTATATTCTAAAAGGAGGAGCTAGATGACATCATAGAAGGGGTGTGTGAGAGAGACACAGTTTAACTTGGACTTGTATCTGATCTTTGGGACATTTTTTTGGGGGCTCTTAAGAAACAACTCTCTGATAAGCACTTAGAGGTAATACATTAGAAAAGTATCTAACTGTATGTTGGTAGGAGATTGTAGTTTTCTTTGTTTTCTTTTAAGTGATTGTATGCTTTTTGATATAGTGTTCTGTGTTTACATTTTACATATTTTTATCATCATTTAGTAAAGTCATTATTTTGAAAGACTGCTTACGTGTGTCTTCAAAGTTGTTATTGCATGTGATGTATACGTGGTTAACCTGACAGCTGTTCTGAAGGGCTTGATGGTGTTACCAAGCTGGGAAAAGGTAGGAATATACCTAAGGTATTTTATAGAGTTTTAAGGGTTCATTTTGGATACCTGGTTAGGTGCCCTTAGCCGAAAGATATCTTGTACCCCCCCATAGAGAAGATTATCTATGCCTGTACATTTGGGTACGCTAGCATAATGTTCACAGTTTGAATTCCCCCAGAACTTGAGACTAAAGGTGATTCGGACCTACAAGCAGACAGGAGTGTTACTCTGTCTGTTACTTGTTCACAATACTGCGCTCAGAGGTTGGCCCTGTGGGAGCAGAGGGCCTGACCTATTGAGTGCATTTGAGACACATGGAAATGTAGGAGTTTTGGGGGGTGGGGAGAATATAAGGCAGTTCACCAGTGATCACCCCTTCTGAGTCTGTCTCCAGGGTGCATAACTGACAAAAGTGTAATAGAAGCTATATGTTGTTGTTGTTCTTTTTGTTAGTCTTTTTACCCCACTACTGTATGACTCTCCCCCAGCTTGAACCCCCCCTGCCCCATCACTCTGATGTCCAATGGGACTGACTTGCCAGGCAGTACCCCCTGGGCTTGCCCCCCTGGTGGGGCCAATGGGGTCCCCTAACCCCCTTCGGGGACCAGATCCAGTATGTGATCTGGCAAGCCCAGCTAGTTGAGTGTGGGATCTGTGAGGGTTGAGTGCCATCCTGCTGCTGGTAGGTGTTTTTTGTCCCCTCCTTTATCTTCCCCTGGTGTGGAGAAAGTGGCGTGCTGTGATGCCAGTGGCCAAGCTGTGCATGCTTCTGTATGCAGCACACTGGGTGTCTTCCCTACCTCCACCCCCCTGAGTGCATTCCGAGTGTGCTGACCACCAGTCATTGCTAGCATCCAAGCTGACACAGGTCACCAGTCCCACCCCTCCATAGAGTAAGAGAGCAGTCCCTTAGATACTCAGTCTCCCCCCCCCCGGTCAGCCCTCTGACTCTTGAGCTTGCTACTAAACATGGGTTGTTGGAGTTGCAAGTGTAGCACTACTGCTGTGCTGGCAGGCCAGCTGTTGAAACTATAGGTAATGGAATAGATACAAGGTGTTTTTAACATTCATACTAACCTGGAGTATTGCCACAAAATTGGCTTCCTTGTTCTGTTCGCACTACTGCCCTCTTCATTTTATACACTGCGGCTGTGCACCATTCCAGGTGGCCTTCCCATGTTTTGGGGACATTTCTGGTGGAGGGGGTCTGTGAATGGGAGTGGCACCAGTGCAGGGGAAGCAGTATTTTTATGCACTTGCAAAAAACACCTACAGCAGTGCACTCTGCTCTGTGTTCCCAACAAATCAGGGAACTCATTTTGCTGCAATGCAGCACAATGAAGCAGCTTACAGCACTCCAGAAGGTCTTTACAATGCCAGATCTGCACCAGTGCAACTCATTTGCACTGCTGGCACTGATGCAGATCTGGTAGTGTAAAAGCCGCTATAATGTAACTCATACTTAGTAGGCAGATCTCAATCTGTCAGAACTGGGAACTCCACCTCTGCCTCCCTCCCTCCCTATAACCTCTTGTGTACCCCAAGGCTTGGTCCATGGCCTCCTACTGTTCTTCATCTTCTTGAATGATCTGCCCACTGCCTGCCCACACACATCCATCCACATGTATGCTGACGATACAGTACTGTATACATCCGTTCCCTCATCCGCTGATGTTGCAACCAGACTGCAGCAGAACTTCAGTAATGATCAACTCTGGTTTCACTCTAATCAGCTATTTCTCAATGTCAAGAAAACTGTCTCTGTGACCTTTGGCACTAGACAGAGACATTCTCGGCTCCGTCTCACCCCCTCCTTCCACACCCTGGATGGGACTTCACTGGAGGATTGCTTCTCCTTTAGATATCTTGGTGTCTTGCTCGACCAGCATCTTGATTTCTCTGTGCACATCACTGCAGTCCACAAAAAGCTTCACCCCAAGCTGAGTGCCTTGTACTGCAATCATGGATGCATCTCTCTGCCTACCCACTGTTCAATTGTGCAGAAAATGATACTCCCTATCTTCCAACTACAGGGATGTAGTCTACAGTGCCACCCCAAAGTCCATCCTAGCCAGACTGGACACCCTCTTTCATTCCTTTTGTCATGTTGCCCTTAACTATCCTTCCTCCACCCATCACTGTGCTGTCTACTGGTCACTGGACCTCCCATCACTTCAAGACGGTGGCACTCACACTGCACTACTCTTACGGCTAAATTACTAGGAGTTGTACTAGGAAATGCTAGATGTACATTAAGCCAAGGCCCATATAAGTACACCATCAGTAGGCTGGAGTCAGGTTACCCAGTGTTCAATAAATGTTTATCAAGATTCTTTTTGAAACTGTCAGAATTATTGGCTTGAACTATGTAATTAGGAAGTGAGTTCCATATAGGTATTATTCTTTGTGTATAAAAAAGCATCTGTCATTTCTTTTAGGATAAGTTAGAGAAAGTTGGTAGTTGTGACTTCTTAGGTTACAATCCCTTCTGTTGTATGTCATACCTAAATCTGCCATTAATTCTGGGTCTCTACATATCTTAAACATATGGAATAGATCACACCTGGTTCTCTGGAGTTCTAAGGGATACAAATTTAGCTCTGTCAACCTCTCATCATAACTTTTTGTGTGCATGTTGTCTATCAGTTAGTAACCTGTCTCTGGACCCCCTCCAGCCTCATCACATCTCTTCTAAGGCAGTGGCTGTCAACCTTTTTTGATCTAGGGCCCCCCTGGTGACCATTTGTCCTTGTCAAAGACCCCCTACAAAAAACACTCATTTATTATACTGATGCATAACAAACAGCAAGCAAATTCTATAAAAAGTATTTCTTAATAATATCTTTGCGACTATACAAAAAATATAAGATTCGTCAGGTTTAAAGTGCACAATTTTCAGTTTTCACAATGCCAGGTCTCAGAGTCTGGGGGGGGGGGGGTTGTAAAGGAAAACTAACAGTACATAAAAAATCACTTAGTAGTAATGGCACTTCTGGGGGGGGGGCACTGACTTATCTGTAACACAGAATAACTACATTCTAGCACTGTCCTTAGTGGTTACTGTTTATTCATACACTGCACTGCTCTGTCAGTCTATATTTAAGCACCACAATCACCCCTGTAATCATTGCTGCTAAATATCAGCTTTATTAATATTTATATGCTCTATTAGTGTATATTTAAGTACCACTATTAATGTTTATTACTGTTCATTGCTGTAACACAGACCACACAGACCATGGAATACATTGGATACACATAGTGTACATACCAGGACAGATATCCGTGAGTCCGTGATTCATGAAAGTGAGAGCTGAAAGAGGTGAGAGGAGCAAGAGCAGCCAGAGGAAACAAATGTGCTTGGTAGGAGCTTCAGGTAGCATTCGTTGGGTCACTAACTGGGATCAAAGGAGAGAGGGCAGCCAGAGGATACAAACACACTAGGATCGCTCGGTACTTCGGAGCTTCATGCAGCACTAATCCAGTCATTAACAGGGGTTCTAAGGACTGAGGACAGCCAGAGGAAACGTGGTATTCATCGGGGCAGTAAATGCAGAGGATACAAACGCGGTTCACAGAAGGCCAAAAATATATCAGCACATAGAGGGGAATCATTTCCAGCAGTCAGGCAAGTGATTAATACCTAACAGATGAACAATTAAGTACAAGCTGAGAAACTTGCTTTATTGTGAAGGGGGTGCTTTATTGTTAGGCTAAGAATATTATGCAGCTAGTGATCATTACATTCCTGTGTTGAGAGTCTTGGGATTGACTAATAAAAAAACCTGCAAATCAGCTTCAAATGAGGATAGCACCTGATGTTAGTATATCACAATGGTAAAATGAGCTACAAATAGGCAGGTGGTTGTGGGAGGCACAGATAGATGTAAGAGAGAGAACAGTCAACGAGTGATTCCATTACTAGTGTTTAATTACCAGCTTGCTAGCGGTTGAAATTCAAATCGTAAATGTAACATGTAAGAAATACGCGATTCATGTTTGAGTTTACAGGCTGTTCCATGGACCCCCTGGCATGCGTGCACAGACCCCTTTTGGGCCTCGGACCCCCAGTTGAAAAACACTGTTTTAAGGTATGGACTCCACAGTGGAGAACAGTAGTCCAGATGTGGTCGTACGTAAGTTTTATACAGTGGCAGGATGCATCCTCTGCTTCTAGATGTAAAAGATCTTTTAATACATCCTATTATTTTACTTTTGTTAATGACCTCATTACAGTGTTTACTGAATAATAAATCAGATGTAATGATGATTCCAAGATCCTTTTCTGTATCAGCTGGATTAAAGATTATGCTGTTCAAAGAGTATTGATGTTTTTTGTTTGAGTCATTCAAGTGCATAATAACGCATTTACTAGTGTTGAAAAACATGCAATATTTTGATGCCCAATCTGCAAGTGTTTGCAAGTCTCTTCTGAATGTTTGTATATCTAACTCAGTTTTAACTTGGGTGGCTATCTTGGTATAATCTGCGAATTTTATTGCAAAATTACCTAGGTGTTTTGTCATATGTGATACAAAAATTGAGAAAAGCACTGGTCCCAAGATGGATCCCTGTGGCACACCACTTATAACTGATCATGTACTTGAGTAATGTTCCCTGATGCATACTGTCTGGGTGTGGTTGTGCAGCCATTCGTCCATCCATTGCACTAATATACGGTTAATCCTTAGGTCATACATTTTAGTAATTAATACTGGGTGGGGCACTTTATCAAATGCCTTACAAAGATCCAAATACACAATTTCTACAGGAGTTTTCTCCTCCAGTAGCTTGCTAACTCTTTCGTAGAAAACCAAATTACTGGTAAGGCAAGACCTCTCATTTTTGAAACCATGTGGTGAAGGAGCTGATAACTTTTTTGCAGCAATGTCTGTTTCTAATTTTTCTTTTTTTTTTTTTTAAATTACTATTTTACCTCCTTCCTGCCTGCCATCCCCGACCTTTCAGGAGCCTCAAGGTAGACATCCCTCTGCCTTCCACCCTGCCCGTATGACCCCACAGGAACCCCATAGAGCTTCGGTATACCCCTCGAGCGGGGATGGGGCAGAGCCCCCTTACCCCAACAATCAACTTTCGTCGGTCCGGGGGCCATCGGGTGGGTGAAGGCACATCGAGGGCACGTCTCCAGAGGATCCATCTTCCCGGCGATGGCAGGTGTTTTCCATTTTCTCCCCACCCCCTACAGCGACCCTCTGATGTCCGCAGGCGCCCGGGCGTCAGACCAGCATGTCGAAGCCCTTCCCTTAACATTGAGGCTTGCGGTACTCGAGCCTCCCAGAGTCAGGCAAGTGTTCGCTATAGCCTAACCTCCCCGGAGTAGGCGAGCTGTCGGGATGCTCAAGCCTGAATCTCCCCCCCGCCGCCCACCAGCAACCCGAGTCCGCTCCCGAACCCGGGTCGCCGGTGTGGAGCGAGGTGTGGCATCTAGCGCCTCAACCCTCAGCGCCACCGGGCCAGCCCCCTAATTTTTCTTTAATTAATGATTCAAAGACCTTGCCCAGAATACTGCTAAGTCTAATCGGTCTATAAGTAGACATTTCACCCTTTTTGCCCTTCTTAAAACTGGGGGTAACTACTGTTGCCTTCCAGTCATTTGGTATTTTCCCTGAAGCTAACGACAAGTTGAAAATTTTGTATAGTGGTTCGATCAACCAGGTAGATAATTCCTTCAACAGTCTAGGGTGTAATTTGTCAGGTGCTGGTGATTTGTTGATATTTATTTTCCCTGAATTATTCTGTAAATCAGTTTTGGTAATTTCAGAGAGATTCTCATACTTATTATTGTTGTTGATTAATCTTTGTCTACTAGAGTTATTTTTACTGAACATTGAACAAAAATATTTGTTTACTGTAGTTCCTCAGCCATTTCTTGAGGGGGCTGCTATTTCTTTATTGTTTATTGTCAGGGGGCCAATCGACCTTGCAACTTATTTTTGGTTTTTATCATATGAATGGAAACTCTTTCCTCCATCTTTTATATATGCTAATTTAAATTATTTTTTTTTCTTTTCACCTCTTATCTTTTGTTTGCATTCTCTCAGTATTGTCTTGTATTTGCATTTGTTATAGTCATTATTGTCTCTTGTTAGTGCTCTGTAGGACCCTCTTTTTTTTGCAATTAGTTTTGAAATTTTAGATGTTAACCAAATTGGTACCTTACCCCTTTTGTTGTATGTTAATTTATTGGGGATGTATTTTGTTTCTAGTTCTAATAGTTCATTTTTGACCCTTGTCCATAGTTCTTCAGCTAATGAGGACCCATTATCCCACTGCCATGTTTGGAGTTCTTGTCTGAATTTGTCACAATTGGCTTTATTATAGTTTTTAAAAATTTTGTCAGTTTTGTTTTTTGGGGGCAGTTGGGTACTAAATGTTATTATTTTATGGTCACTTTTTTTAAGGGTTCATGCATTTTTATATTTCTAATTTGGTGAGGAATGTAAGCGAGTAGTAGATCTAGTATGCTGTTATTCCTTGTTCGTTCCGTGAGTAGTTGGTGTAAGTCATTTGTGGTACATGCATTAATAAATGTATGTTCTAGATTATTACTGGCTGTACCCTCTATCCAATTAATTCTGGGGAGATTGAAGTCTCCCAATAGTATAATTTCTTTATGTGTTGCTTTGCTATTGATGCAGTACAATATGGATTGATGTGCTAGCATGTTTGTGTCAGGGGGTCTATAACCTAGTCCCACTAGGAAATTCTGCTGTTTCTCTCCCAGAATTTCTACCCACTCATTTGACCCATCATCTGACACATCATTGATAAGTTTATATGTGATGTTATTCCTCGTGAACAAGGCTTCACCTCCTCCTTTCTTTGATTTCCTGTTTTTATAACAGACATTGTACCCTGGGATATTCATACTCCAGTCAGAGGTTTCCTCCCACCAAGTTTCAGTTATGGCTGCCATGTCGATTTTGTTTTGGTTGAGTATCAATTCAAGGTCATCTTTTTTGTAGAGTGTAGACTCCTGGGCGTTAGTTAGGAGAAAGGAAAGTCCTTTTTTATTACAAATACTGGTGTTAATGTTTTTTTCTGAATTTTTCCCCTTTTGGGCTTAACGTTTGCCCTTAATCCCACATTATCTAGTTTTTTTTATCCTGCGTTTGTCTTTTTAATGTGTTTTTGGAAGTGCATCCTAATAATCTAGAGCCTTTCTTGCTTAAATGTAGTCCATCATAAATGAATAGTGTTCTGTCATTTTCAAACAATTCCCAGGTTCCAATACATTCAATGTTGTTTGTAAGGCACCATCTACGCAACCAGTTATTGTAAGTTTTTATGTTATTAGTTTTTTTGATGCTTGCCCTAGGTATTGGTAGTACTTCCGAGATGATAGGTTTTACATTTAAATCTTGTAGAGATTTTATAGCTTCCTTCATGTCCTTAACTATCTCCTCAAAATCATGTCTACCGAAGTCAATGGTGCCTACATGTAAGATAGCTGTTTTGGGGTTGGTAATCTTTTGAAAAATACCTGGGAGCATTAACTGTATGTCCTTAATGGTAGCACCACTGTAACTACAACTTGGTGTATTTTGCTTATTCCCCACTAGTAGAAAATCTGCCAGTGTATCTAGTTATTGAATCCTCCAATATGACTATTTGTTCAGGTAATAGGTTATTTGAGGTAACAGTATCATTACTGTCAATGTTGGTAGCATTTTCACTGGTACTGTTATTTAACTTAGTATTTAGTCCCTCAGTGATAGTAATTTTGGGGGTGGATGACAGGTTTGTACATGTAAGTAGGGGTGGTTGGGGTATTAGTGGAGTTGCTGAGTTTGTTACCTTATCTATTGTTATTAAGGGAAAACCAAAGGAGAGAATCTCCAAAGTATTAAGTGTGTCTTCAGAAATAAGTAGGGTCAGGGGGTCAAAGCTATTATGCAGGGGGAGTAAATATTGATCAGCTTTTCTCCCTTTTTTAGTTGATCTAGTGCTTTTGACTATGGTACCAGTGGTTGTCCTGGTTTTCCATGACATCATCTCTTGATCTATTTTTGTGAACTAGATTACTAGATGTCACATTTTGTTGGTTAATAGTAACTGGCTCAATGGCTATAGACAAAGGGAGGTGTGGGGGGTTGTATAGGTTCAGTTATAGGGATTTGATCTGGGTTTGTTTGGTCCTGTACTACTGTTTGTGACATATTTGTCTGTAAGTCCATATTTTCCCCTTTATTCATCCTTATAGCCATGCATTGTTGACTTTTTCAATAGACTCTAGTCTAGTACTAAACAGCAATATCTCTGCTAACATATCAGCATTTTGTTTACATTTAAGACAGGTGAAAGAGAGTTCAAGGACTGGTATCTCTGAGATTAGAAACACTTCACTTGCAATGCATTTGGTTTCCAATTTCCCCGTGCTTGTTGTGATGTTATCCATTACTGTTAGCGCTTGCATACACATTAGTGAGCACTTTCCTTAGAGGTATAAAGTTTGTGAAGATTGTTGTTCTTCCCACAAGTACTTATTCGAATTGGTCTAAGGCCTACTGTTATTTTGTTGTCTGGTTCACAGATACTTGTGACTATCACAAATATGCCACAGGATATTTGTTTTATATGGCCTACCTTTTATGTTATTTCTTGGCTCTGGACCTCACTATTAGTCTATTTCCACATCCCATGCCCAACACTCATAATACACACAGATGCACATGTCTCTTCTTGCGTCTCCACATGCAGTGACGCACACCCTGCCAGTGCTCACCCTGCTCACAGCAGGGCAGAGTTTTAAGCACACTGGTGCCCCGGAAGTCACTCCAAGGGTCATGGATCCCTTTGTAGCAAAATATTTATTTTTAAAAATTAAAAGTCCATGTGACATCTACTCATGTGTGACTGTAGCACTGAAACACTCTCTGACCCTTACAAGCTGATGAAATAAAATGTCCCAGTAGGCTGGTAGTTCGTTAAGAAGATATCAGAACTACCAGACCTCTCTTCCTACTTCCTGTTTTACAACACGTAGGGCTCAAGTTGCATATGCTTAAAATGCAGTAAAAATTGTAAAAATGTCAAATTCACTAAGCTCTGCTTCAGAGACCCCTCAGGTCAGAGTCACAGTAATTTCACAGTGCTGCCCCCCTTATCTCACCTCTGTACTATCAGTCCCTGACCCCCTCAGTGTACCTCCTCAGGAACAATAACTCTTGTCTACTGTCTGTTCTGCTAATGCCCACCACAGTAGGCCAGTTATCATTCAGATATTGCTTGCCTAAATTATGGAATTCCCTCCCCATGCCCATTCAGAATATCTCTCCCGGTAGGCACCTCAATTCCCTTCTCAAAGCACATTTCTCCTCCACCTGCTCCTGTGTCTTATTAGCTCTAGTACCTTGGAATAGCCTGTGCTATTCCTGAGGCTATGTCAGGTTTGTTTGTTTTTGACTGGATTATATTATTTACTATGTGAATATCATTGTTTATTTGCCTTGTGCCATTGTCTCTGTATGCAGTTCATTTTGTAGTTCTTGTCCCAAGGATCTCTGTACATTGTAATTGTTCTGGTCTCTGTATATGGTGATTATTGTATTTACGATGTTGTTTATCCCTATTCTTGTCTCCCTAGGACACATCTGAAATCAAGCAGTAGTCTGCTCAGTATGCTTTCCTGGTAAAACTTTTAAATAAATAAATAAATAACAATTAGGATTGGATGGACCCAAAAAGGTCCTGACCCTTATCACCAGGATCCAGGGCAGCATCCTGATTAGTTCTGATTTAAATCAGAACCTTAAGGAGATTAATGTTAATACCTGAAACAATCATTAAAGACCCTACAAAACAGAAAATTAAGCATTTTGCTAACCTGAGTGTGTTTCTGACACCATTCTGGGCATTTTATTGCTCTGTCTACCATTTTTCTCTACTGAAAGGGCTACACTTGAGCGCCACAATCTTGGATTGACTGACTGACCCACAGACAGATGCCATCCCCATCACAAAATATACATTCGCATACGCCTCTGATCTGCTGACACTCTCCCAGATTAAACATCTCTCCTTCACTCACCATAACTCTGTGTACATGTCCCCAGTCCCTCCAATCTGGTGGTACTGGCACCCACCCTGCCCCAGTATGTACATCTTGCTCCCTTATGCAGAAACATCCACATACCCCAGTATAAAAAAATCACTGCCTGCATCTGTAGACACCTACTCTGACCCAGTATACACATTCCTACCCCAATCTGTTGAAATTCACCCTGCCCAATATATTCAACCCTGTCTCTTTCCGCTATCTATGCTGACAGACCTTCAGTGTTGTAGCTAGGAAAATAACATTTTTATATCAGAACCCTTTTTGTCTCCTCTTTGCCACCCTCCCTCCCTCCCCACTTAGTTGTACTTCAGAAGTGCATAACAGCAACATTTATAGCAGTACTTAATTTTACGCATTCAGAGCACAAGAATTTATTTCTTTAGACACTGGTGACCGTGAGCACCGCAAGGCACATTTCAAGATGTGGACCAGGAAAATGGGCACAAGGGAGAAAATGCATACACAAGTAATAAAAACAATAACATAACAAAAGGCATACGTATACAGTCAAATGCAAGTGCAACTGCAGTCAGCACAGGCCAAATCATATAACATATATGTTGGAATGGGGATCAGGCTGTAGGAGTAACCAAAACTGATGCAAAGGCCCCCAATGCCCCCCCAAAATCATCTTGTAAGTCTTCGCTTTCGTTCTATATATCCTCTTACAGCCATGCCCCTTTCTGCTAATTGACAGACCCTTGCCACTGAAACCTCTCAACATTTTGACAATGAAATGTGGGACTCTGGTGCTCAAAATGTGGGAAAATGTGAGATGCCTCATCAAACTAGAAACGATGTGAGCTCAGAATACTGGAAGTTATTTGGTGCATTTATTTTTTTAATCCTAGCCTCTTTCTTTTCCCTGTTATTTCTCATTTTATTTCCTTGCAGGTTGTTATCACAGTCTGACTCCATTATGGAGGTTTACTGACATGAAGGCATGTGGGAAAATGAGCAAGCAGTAAAAATCCTTTTTTTTATTAAGTAGCCCTATGGTACAGATATATAGATGATGTGATTTTATTGTGACAGGGCAACCTGACAGGGTTGGAAGCTTTTGTAAATTACTTACATGAGACTAATCAGAATTTAAAGTTCTCCTATACTGCAGACAGAAATTCTGTTGCATATCTAGATCTCACAATAATGAAAGAACAAGATGGTACTATTACCACTGATGCATACCGGAAAAAAAAGATGGTAATACCTTTCTTTTAGCATCTAGCTGCCATCCATATCACGTAACCAATAATATTCCAAAGGGTCAAGTTTTTAAGAATCAAATACAACTGTAGCACATAAATAGGGTTTCATAAGGGAGCACATAATTTGACCAATAGACTGCAGGAAGAGGGCTATAATGGTGGCAAAATTCTACAGGCTCACGAATATGCCATGTCTCAGAATCATTCTCAATTATTGCAGAACAGTATCAACAGGGAAGAGGCTGATTCACATTTTAACTTTGTGACAACTTTTTCAGCAGATGCCAAATACTTAGAAAATACTATAAAATCACATTGGTATGTTTTATCAAGTGACGAAGGAAGGACATAATGCATTAGCACAACAGGTCCCAAGGATGTCCTATAGCAATAACCCTGAAAGATATACTACTACTGAACAGTCACTTTGTGGACAAAAAAGCGACCATGTGGCTTAAAAGAAATAGCAAAAGCTGGTACCAGTTTAAAAACTGCGTTCACTGCAAACCTATACTGACAAGTAAATATTTTTCTAGACCCCTTTTTGTGATCCATCAGCTCATTACCTATAACACAACAGGCATTTTTTTATTTAGCAGAATGCTCCTGTGGAGCATTTTATATGGAAAAGAACACACAAATCCTCAAGGTACGAATAGGTAAACAGATTAGGGCAATCGAAAAAGGTGATGTCACCTATGCTATGGCCATACATGTAACAGAGGCTGCGAACAAACATGAGCAGATCTTTTTAGGGCTGCAGTGGGCATAACCCTGCAGACCTCTTGCTACAGAAAAAGGACTCGGCACATTCCTTCTGACCAAACAACGTGTAGGACGTGGAACACAGTCGCCTCTGCATCTGTGACGTCCCTGGAGCACTCCACTCCTTGTCTCCAGGGGCATTGCAATATTTTTGTGAAACACCGTGGCATCCTAGTAGTTAACCAAGTGTTACACAGGATAAGAAGTGCAATTGAATAACAATTCACAAGACACCCTCAGGACAGAAGGTAGACAGAAATGTTAAATTAATGAGCCCATAAACACTGCCACAAATGAAATGTGTAAATACACTGTTTTTTGTAACCTAATGGTTTCCTTATGATTTTTGCATCACTGAAGATACTGTTCTATTTGCACCAGCACAGCTTCTTAGTAAACACTCCTTTTTCTTATCTGCTCGCTGCCTTCTCCCTAGGCTATGGTAGATTTTTCATTTAGCTAAAGCTCAGTAAGAGGTCTATGAGAATGATAATCCTACCACAGGCTGTAGCTGGTATTTTCATGGGGTAGATGATTAGTAGAGACTATTCTATTCAAGAATCGGGGATGTTTTCAATATTATGGCATGGATCAGAGCTCGGGGAGGGGGCTTTCTATTCGACCTGGAGAAATTCCAGGTCGAAAACAAAAACCCAGGGGAAGAGTACACAATGGGGGGGGGTATTAACAACAAAAAAAATGGAAAAGGACCTCGGAGTAGTCATATCAGATGGCCTAAAGGTAAGCAAGCAATGTGAGAAGGCAGTAAGGGTGGCTGGGGGGATATGGGTTGTATAGGGAGAGGCAACACCAGTAGAAAACATGAAGTTGTTATCCCTCTGTACAGACAGTTGGTGAGACCCCATCTGGAGTACTGTGTGTAGTTCTGGAGACCCTGTCTCTGCAAGGACATAGACAGGATGGAGGCAGTCTAGAGGAGGGCAACCAAAATGGTGCAGGGTCTGCAACAAAAGCCATATGAGGAGAGACTAAAGGAGCTTAATATGTATACCCTTGAGGAAAGGAGGGAGAGGGGGGACATTATAGAAACTTTCATGTAGCTCAAGGGAATCAACAAAGTCCAAGAGGGTAGCATCTTTCAGAAAAAGAGATGTGCAAGAACAAGGGGACACAATTTGAAGATACAGGGGGGACGGCTCAGGGGCAAAGTGAGGAAGTATTTTTTTCACAGAGAGGGTGGTGGGCACATGGAATGGCTTTCCTGAGGCAGTCATGGGGTCAAAAACAGTGGGGGAATTCAAGAATGCATGGGGCACATATAAGACAATTCTGGTGGGGGTAGGAAGAAGAAGTAGGCTATTGGTTAAGTAGGATCTGCAGCTTATCCAATAAGTAGGGAAATGGGCAGACTAGGTGGGCTAAGTATTCCTTATCTGCTGTCAAAGTCTATGTTTCTATGTTTCTATTCTCTTGGTGGGAAGTTAACATCCACTTACTGTCTTTACGAGAACACACCCATCAGTCCCCCATCTGACACCCATGGACAGAGGAAGCTGCTTGAATGATGAATGGCAGTGCAGCGTATTTGGCTTTTTAATAGTACTGGTTGTGGGTTGCAAGCCAATCTTTTAACCTTGCCATTGAGCTTTAATGGCTTGCCCTATGCCATCCCATTATTCAGTCAATTGTTAGTAAGAGTGACACTGGGGGGGTATCCAGTTCCCCAGTGTCACAATCTGGAGCTTCAGGTTCTTTTTTATTTTATTACCCTGTAAAAAGAAAACCATCCATCAATGTCTTTTGGGGCCATTCCTGCCCCCACCTGCTCCTCCCACTCAGCACCCACCACCCCACACCCCCCATGCCCTTACTTACCCATTGGGCATCCAACACTGTAATCCTCTCTGGACTGCAGACACATCTTCACTCTTCAACACTGGACTGTGAACTGAGGAAGTCAATGTATTTCAATGGGGGTTAGAACTTATTTTTGCCCCAAATTTTCAACACACATTTTTGGGACACCACCTCATGAGCAATGCAAATGACTTTAAATAAATCTGTTCAGAAAGGTGATTTTTTATGGTCACTGCAGAAAATCACCTTTGGGGCAGGAGTTAAACATTTTCTCCACCATTGTTCATGAGGTGGGGTCATAAGATGGTTATGTTGAAAATGTGCTGTAAAAATATTAAAAAAGAATGAAGTTATGAGCCTACATTAAATTTTGCAAAAGCAAGCTCATAACTTTAGTAATTTTCTATATTTTTTCCCAAAATTTACAACATAGCCATATCTTTATAGCACCTCATGAATGTGTCAGCTGTCATTTTTCAAATCCTGGCCAAAATGTTTTTTCTTTACACCCGGAAAGGTGATTTCACTGTCCCTATGTGAAATCACCTTTCAGGCAATAGCTGAAAAATTTCTCTGCAATTGTTCATGAGGTGGGGTCATAACAAGGCTATCTTCTAAATTTGGTGTAAAAATATTAAAAAACAAAAATGTTAGGAGGCTACATTGAACTGTGCAAATGCAGGCTCATAAGTTTGGTAATATTCAATATTTGTACCCCAAATTTCAACACAGCCATTTCTTTACAGCACCTCATAATTGTGACAGCTGTCATTTTTTAACTCCTGCTCCAAGTGTGTTTTTGTGTCCCAAAGGCTGATTTCACAGTCTGTGCACAAAATCACCTTTCGGGCAGCAGTCGAAGATTTGCTCTGCTCTGCCCTTCTTCATGAGACAGGGTCATGAAAAAGCTGTGTTGAACATTTGGTGTACAAATATTACAAAGCAACACATTTATGAGCCTATATTACATTTCGCTAACGTAGGCTAGTGATTTTTGGTAATTTCCAATATTTTTACTCCAAATTCCTCAGCTGCAGCCCTATGGGCTCTGGCCAGAGTTTGTTATTTAGAGCCATTGACAAAGTAAACCCCAAACTGAGGGGTGGGAGTTTTAATGATTTAGTGCTCAAGAGGAAGGCTTTCTGGATTATCCAGCTACAAGCCACAAAATACCCTAGTTTAAAGTCTGGTTGTGAGATTAGACCTTTTCTGAAAACGATACCCTGGTTTA
This sequence comes from Neoceratodus forsteri, assembly GCA_016271365.2. Lineage (NCBI taxonomy): Eukaryota > Metazoa > Chordata > Ceratodontiformes > Ceratodontidae > Neoceratodus > Neoceratodus forsteri. The sequence continues at coordinate 1,391,789,995 of CM028129.1, read as the reverse complement.
AACATTGGTTAAGAGATTAGACTTTTTTGAAGAAAATATAAATTTGCCCTTGATACCTGCAGTCTGTTCATATGTGCAAAATGTTACTATCTATCAAAAGCAAGTTTTACTGTATGAATTTTAGTAAACGTGCAATTTAAGTGTTTTTCATTTCAGTCTTCTAAACACCCCCCGCCCAACCGTAGCCTCTTCATTTTCCCTGTTCCTTCTCACTTTATTTCCCTGCAGGTTGTTATCACTATCTGACTCCATTATGGAGTTTTTAACTGACAAGCAGTTCAGACCTGAATTGGTATTGGCAGTATTTGCATTTTTTGTCCTGGTCCAACCATTTTAAATGTTGCTTGATTACGTCAGTGTCATATCATCAAAAACTGTCTATTTAATGTGTGTGTGTGTGTGTGTGTGTAAACATGAATGCCTCAGTTTCAGTCTTTGATAAAGGACTTCAGTAAGAAATGCATCAGGTGGGCATAAGATGGGTGTGTGCAAATATTTTTGCTGATTGTCATTTTTATAATAAAGACAACAGAGCCAAATACTACAGCATTATGGTGCCCATTTATAACAGGTGGTGAATGCTCGGACTGCTATACATATGTAGGGGGCCAGAAGGTTTCCAGTCGAATGGGGTTCATGACTCCCTAACAATTTTAGGACAGACCAGATGGATTTGGAAGGTGAGGCAGGAAGCGTACTCAGTAACCAAGATGCACAAGGGTTTATTTACAAGGGACAAGAAGAATAACAAAATTCTGTTTATTCTGTTACCCTGTAGTGTTCTACAACACTACCAGATAACAGAATAAACAACAAACCAATTTGATTAGGACCAACAATTGGTCGAATCCAGAACAGAGGGTTAACTACTTTTTAGTCGAAGTCTTGTGTGCACTTGGCTGAGATGACAAACAGCAGATGAACCAAGCTTGGTATTTGCAATGAGTTGGCTGATCAACAGGTGGGTCTTGACTGCACAAAGCACTTTTTACAAACAGGCCATAATGGGGCATCCCCCAGATGAACAGAACACCATGAGGAACACAGTTATCTGGACAATGAAGAACTTGGCAATCTTTGGCGGCTCCGAACAAGAAGCTGAAGACTTCTGGTCAGCAGATGGTTCTCTGGACAAGCCACAGCAATGATCACTGGCAGGTGTCTGGCACTCAGACCACCTCCTTACAAGAAGAGTGCTGGTGCAGCCTCTGTGGAGCGACGTGGGTATGTGCTCACTTACGGACAGCTGGTAAAATAAGAAAAAAAGCATGCATGATTTTAACTGTGGTCCCTTACGCGTCAGCCAGGGAGGTTCCTAAGCTGACTTACTACCGGATACCTGACTAGTGGCTCTCTACACTTATCACAAGACTGATGTGGGACCACTGTGGTGGAACTTCAAGGCAGGTGGATGTCACTGGAGACAGTTCTGTTGCAGATGGAGGATGGGCTGGGGACCCCCTGGATCAGTGTCAGGCTCTGATGAAGCTGATATGAACAAAAAAAGTGAAGCTTGATGGCAGATACACCAGGACATAACTTGAAACCACAATTTAGTAATGATCAAACAGTTCAGAATTTGGCAGGCAGTTCAAGTTGCAAGCAAACAGTTCAGTTTTAAGGGGGTGTCAGGAAAGCTACAGCACAGTTTGGGTTGGGTGGGGCTCAAAACACCTCCACATAACTTCATGGACAACTTAAGCCATAAGAACATCCCTCCCCTCCAGAGGTGCCGCACCTTTAATGATCCCTTGTGCCTGGCTGCCTCTGCAGAGCTCAACCCCTTTATTAATATGAATAACCACCCCTTTGCTTCGGTCTATGGGACTCCCCAACCTGGTCCCACCTTCCTCCTGAATACCAAGGAGGGCCTGCCATATGAAGGCAGTGGGACATAAACCCAGGCCCTGCTGGATGTACCAAACTCATTCACAGCTGACCACTCCAATCCCTAGGCTATATTGCCACCACTGACAGTCCTGGACCCTCACAGTATGCCTCTCCCACCTCTCAGGGCTTCTAAGTCATGATGCCCCTCTCCTTTAGTCTGGGGAAAAGCTGCTTCAGACTGACCATGGAAACACTCCAACCAAAATAAAAGGAAAAATTACTTTGGGGCTCTGGCCCCACCTGGGGCCTTATCATGTCCTCACTGGTCCCTCAGACCACTGCCCCTAATCCATCCCCCTTCCTAGGGCCTTTTGTCCTCCCTGGGAGCCCACTACACCTCCCTGTTCAAATATTTGGGCTCTGCCCCTTTAATTTCCCTTTTCTTCTCCCTTCCCCACTTCCCCAGCACCTGTGACATGAGCTTACTACCTAGTTGGGCCCATGGCCAATCACCACCATGGCCCAGGATGTCTCTGTTTCTGGAGAGGGTCAGAAAGATGTCCGGGGAGCTGCACTCCCACCAGGCTTTCTTTTGATGCTGTGGCTGCTGGGTGGCAGAATGCACAGGTCTGGCATGGATTTCCTGCCTGGACCTATTTTTCCATGGCACAACTTGGTCCATCAGATTCATCTACCCCCCCCCGCTAATTGAGGCTATGCCCAGAGGGGACAGGTCATGTCGGGGAGCTGCACTCCACCTGACCAACTTTGCTGCTTCCACTACCATGCATCTGGACTAAAGTTGGAGGGGAGTGACACCCAGAGGAACCATGAACACAACTCAGGTATGCTTTTGTTCATCTGTGCTCCTCGTATCCTCCACCCTCCACACTGTGCCACCGACTGCTCCCTTTAGCCACTACCCAGCCCATTTATAGGGCAGGGGAGGTTCTGCTGGACAGCCCTGGGGATTGGGGCACCATCATTTGGAAGGGTGAGTCTCTTGCCCATGGCCCCCTCCTCTGCACCAAATGGTGAAAAAACAGACAAAGGAAGTGGTGGGGTTGGGACAGAGGAGGCACAAGGGGGGTGGGCACAGGTGAATGGAGCCCAAAGAAAGAAAGAGAGAGAGAAAGAAAAGAGAGTAAATCTTCCTGGCTCAGGAAAAGGGCCCCCCATTTTCTTTACATGGTGCCCCTTTACCATGGGGCGCTACACATATTGTTCTGGTTTAGTTCATGAGCACCACCATCCCAGTACTTTTTCTGTTTGTACATTCCCATTCACCTCTGATCTGCTGACACTCTCACAGACTAAACTCAGTGTACAAATTCCCAGTCCCTCCAATCTGGTAGTGCTGACACCCAGAGAAATCTCAGATAAAGCCTCCCTACAGCCGGATGTATTACAGGAACTAAACTAACACACTTTCAGGCAGCTGAGGACACATTGGCGAAACTGATAGAAGTCTTCGGTCCTTCTGGTTGTCTCCCAGTTTGTGCTTAAGCATGGTGAGTCAAGCATTTGCAGAGCATTTGAATAAACTGCTTTTGTTACACATGCATTTCTGCATTTGGTTTAATGTGTGGTGGGTGGTTCTGGATGCCTGAAGGCTGACACCCACCCTGCCCCATCCTGCTCCTTTATGCAGAAACACCCACAATACCCCAGTATAAGAAATCGCTGCTTGCATCTGCAGACACCTACTATGACCCAGTATGCACATGCCTACCCCCCATCTGCTGAAATGCACCCTGCCTAATATATTCAACTCAGCACAGGGTCATAACCATGTACAGAAATATCACATGGCACTTAATGCCACAACCATAAGAGTGTGTGCTGCAATATCGTCAGGCAAAACACCGACAAACACCAGCAGTGCATGCCCTTACAGTCTATGGGCTTCTTTGTTTTTTAAAGGGGGCTTTTCCCCCATACACCCTGACACGGGGGGCATCGCTGCCCATGCCCTCCAGCATTTAAATAACAAACTTCGGGGGGGCAGATGCCGGGGATGGGGGAAAAACACTGTTGAGGGGGAAAGTTGATTTTTTTTACAAAGAAAAAAACACCAAAAAGTTGCAGCACGGGAAGAACTGGGGGGAACTGAACCACGGTCTCAGGTCTCCCATTCTGACATGTACTGGTGCCCTAGCCACTCCACCAGGAAACAGCTTGACCAAGCTCCCAGGACACGGCAACTTGATGATGCCAGGTAAAAGCATAGAACGACAGGGGTAGCGCTCTTTTACTAGCGCTGTTCTACCTCGTTGCTGAAACTACAAATGCTCAATAGGTAACATGGTATTCACCACGCTGTCTTTCACGCACTAATATTGACCCGGAAGGATTCAACCCTGTCCGCTCCCCCAATCTATGATAACAGACCTTCAGTGTTGTAGCTAGGAAAATAACATTTTTTATACCAGAACCCTTTTCGTCTCCTCTTTGCCACCTCCAACCCAGTTGTACTCCAGAAGGGCATAACGGCAACATTTATAGCAGTATCATACATTCAGAGCATGATAATTTATTTCTTTAGAAACTGGTGACCATGAACACTGCAAGCCATATTTCAAGGTGTGACCCGGGAAAGGGGATACAAGGGAGAAAATGCATACACAGGTATTAAAAGACAATAACAATTAAAGAGGCAGTATAGAGTAGTGGTTAAGGGCATTGAGCTGCAAACCAGGAGACCTGGGTTTGAATCCTTTTGGCCCCCACTTGCATACTGTGTGACCCTGAGCAAAGCACTTAACTTCCTTGTGCTCCCAGGTCACACCTGGAAATGAGCTTTGGTTAGCCTTTCCTGGTTAAGCAATCCCCCCATAACATAACAAAAGACATAAATGTACAGTCTAGTTCGAGTACAGTCAGCACAGACCAAATCATATAACATACTTTGGAATGGGGATCAGGCTGTAGGAGTAACCAAAATCGATGCCAGGACCCACAATTCCCCCCCTTTAAAATCAACGTGTAGGCCTTGACTTTCTTGCCATACGCCTTCATACAGCTCATGCCCCTATCTGCTAATTGATAAACCCTTGCTACCCATACTTATCAACCTTTTGACAATGAAATGTGGGACTCTAGTGCTCAAAATGTGGGAAAATGGGAGCTACCTCTGTGACAGAAATGTGAAGGAAGGAGTTAATGGCTTGGATTTTTGGCTGGGATTTTTCTAGCAGTCTGAAAGAAAACCACACACTGGGATGCCACTGCCCAGCAGCATCTAGATGAGGTGTCGCCCTGGTTGTAAATTTTAGAGAGAATGACCAAGAGGAAGGAGGGCACCTACACACACACTCACACAGAGTTTGAAAGGATTGGACAACTCAAATATAAACTGGATGTTAAATTGATTTAATTGGATATCTATAGGGCTGTTTAAACTGATAGGAACAATTAAACAGATACATGGTAAATCATGAATGGTTGGTGCATTCAAAGGTGGACAACAATTACCTATTCAAAAGGAGACTATAAAAAATGCAGAAAGACAGTTGCAGTTGTTGTTGTTCTGCTGGATTTCTATATGAGGGGTTTTAAGCTTTAAGCCTACTCATCTAACTATGTCCGTGGAAACTGAGAGGATAGGGACTCAGTTTCTCTCCAAGGGTAGTAGAGGGTAAGAAGAATAGCACATCTTAGTTAATAGACTTTTTCTTTTTGTCATATGTTATTTAAAAACATTTGTTTACTTTTCCTGTAACAGTGTTATTCTCTTGTGGTAGTCATATATATATATCCTGTAAAATAACTTTTGACCTGCTGTTAAGTAAAAAGCTATTTATTTACTCAACAGTTGTGGCAAGGTAAGGCAAGGCAAATTTTATTTTTAGGGCGCCCATTCCCTGAGTCTCTGGTCACCTAACAAAACATAACAAAATTAAAATGACAAATAAATTTCAAGAATAAATAGGAGTCAGAATCACAGTTATTAAGATTAGCTACAGTAATTAAATGGTTGGGCAAGAAGATCACTCTGTAAAAGCCAGGCTAAAGAGGTGGTCCTTCAGCCTCAGCTTGAAAACTCCAATCAAGGGCGCCTCCCAGACTACAAATGGAAGCACATTCCACAGGGTTGGCCTAGAGACACTAAAAGCTCGATCACCAGATGTCTTGGGCCAAACCCTGGGAACGTTCAGGAGGTCCCTCTAAGAGGAGTGGAGGGAGCAAGTAGAGGTTGCAGGTGTCAGGAGCTCTGACAGGTAGCCAGGACCCTGTCCATATAAGGCCTTATAGGTGAGCAAGCCCACCTTGAAAAGGACCCTCCACCTGACAGACAGCCAGTGCAGGGCACACAGGACCAAGGTTACATAACAGGACCTGGACAGGCCCATCAGCAACCGGGCCACCACATTCTGCACCAGCTGCAGCCTGTGGAGGGTCCCTCCCAAGACTGTGAAGTATAGAGCATTGCAGTAGTAGAGCCTAGAGGTAACAAAGGCATGGACCAGGGTCAGCAGATCATCAGGCTTGATACTGGCGATGTTCCACAAGTGGTAGAAACCACTCTTAACTACAGATGATACCTGATCTTCAAAGGTCAGCCTGCTATCCAGGATCAAATCGAGATTATGCACCCTCAGGGAAGCCACCAACAGAGCAGCCCACAGGAAAAGACCCGTGTCTGCTCCAGGTGGAAACTCATCATGCCCATGACCCAACTCAATCATTAGCACGTCTGTCATATCCGCGTTTAGTCTCACTCAGCTGGAAGCCATCCAGTAATTGATTTTAGCCAGACAGCTGTTAAGCATGTTGACAGTACTGGATGTTCTGAGTGCAAATGACAAATACAGCTGGGTGTCATCTACATAGCAGTGAAACTCCACACTGTATTGCCGAATGATCACACCCAGGGGCAGCATGTACACAGTGAACAGCATCGGTGACAAGATCGAGCCCTGTGGAACTCCACGTGACAGGGATATTAGGAAGGAGGAGAAATTCCCCATCACTACCCACTGCACCCTATCAGAGAGGTAAGACTCAAACCATCTGATGACAGTACCGACGAGTCCACAAAACTCACAGAGCCGATCAAGAAGCACAATGTGGAGCACAGTGTCAAATGCTGATGAGAGATCGAGGAGCACAAGAACTGACCTGTCTCCTCTGTCTCTAGCACTGAGTAGGTCATTATGCACCCTAACTAGAGCTGTTTCTGTGTTGTGTCTAGCCTGAAAACCCAACCAAAATGGTTTATAGATGTCAAAGGACATGAGGCAGTCCTCAAGCTGCTGTGCCACCAATTTCTCAACAACCTTGCTCAAAAATGGCAGGTTAGAGATCAGATGGTAATTCGCCAGGACGTCTGGGTCGAGCTAAGATTGCTTTAGGAGGGGTATCACCAGTGCTTATTTCAAAGCCACTGGGAATACCCCTTCCACCATCAAGCACCTGGCATTCCTGGCAAACACGAGGCCAACAGCCTCAGTGCATCCCATTAAGAAATGCATTGGGGCCAGGTCCAGTTCTCAAAATGTGTGCTTCAGCTATAAGATCACCCCAGTCACTTCAGACACCTCCACTGGTCTAAACTCCTCCCAGATGGACAGAGTGCCTCTGTTCCTCCCAGTTGGGCTACTGTGAGGCATTTTCCTCCCTGTCGGAATCCCCAACCAGATAGATGACACTCTGTCAGAGAAGAACAGAGTGAACTCTTCACGCAGAGTGGATGAAAAAGTCTTCTTTGGCCAATTGCACAAGCTGCTGCAATTCTAGATAGGTCAGCTAATTCCAGCAGTCCTTCTGGGTGTAAGCCCCTTAAAGGGTGCTATCTGACCATCTCCACAGGGGAAGGACTCTTGGGGAGACCCCAAACGTGAACCCCATGGTGCAGTGATCAGACCAAGAGACCCGATCAAAAATTGCGGCTGTGATTTAAATTATTTCTGAGGTACTTTATGGTTTCCACTGGCTGAGGCAAAACTCTGTTTAGCATCAGCCACCCAAGAAACACACTACCAGGCTTTGAACAGTGCAATTGCATGTTTGACCTCCCAGTTCTGTGCAAGTGGGAAGCTAGGTTGCTGGTGGACTCCAGCTGGTGGCAGTGGATTGTCAAAGACAGACACCTTTCTGAAAGCTGTTTCAGCTGAGAGAGAGAGAGAGAGAGAGAGAGGTGACTGTCACAGCCACATCAAACCAGAAAAGATGCAAGTTCAGAACACCGGAAATTAATTAGGGCATTTATTTTTGCGCCAAGTTGAAGTTTGTTTCACATTTGCTGTTTTAATGCCTGAGTTTACAGCACCTCCTCTGTCTGGGCAGCAACACCTTAGCCATTATGTGGAAGATATGGAGCAGAGCAATTCTGAAGGGCAAAATATGGCACATTACCATTCCCTCAAAACATGGGACTGTTGGGAGGTATGCAAGGCCTAGCAACATCTGATGCCATTTCCCTCTCCCCATTCCACCACACTGTATGTCATATTATGCACACAAAAACATGACAACATGAGGTGATAATTGTCTTGCCTCGAGTTCTCACTCCTCTCCCACTTAGTGACTCACTCGCCTGTACGTCTGTCTAGACTCTTTTCACTTGCTGTATGGGTATGGCCACTCACCCGCGCTCACCCACCAGCATACACCATGAGACTCAGCACTACCACTGCGCTGGACCACTCATAATAGCAGCCCGCACACACTAGAGATGAGATGTCTTTCTTTAGGCGCACTGCATCCATGCTTTTCCTCATAACTTGATGACTCTCGCACTCGGTCTATTGCACTTGAATATTTGCATGAGAGAGCATGCAGCCCTATGGCAGGCACCAGACCACATGGGAAGAGAAAATGTAAAATAATTTTTTTTTTCATTGTGGGACCAAGGTGGATAGGGTACTGTTGTTTTATTTTTTATAGAAAACAAAATAAAGCTCTGAGGGTGGACCCAGTACACTGCTGCTCTTATTTTCTTATTTATCAAGTCTGACAGACTGTGAGATCTGGTGTGGGGGTGTGTGGTCTGATTCTTGACAGACCGGTCCGCCTATCCCCTAATAACAATTTTCTACTGTAGATATCTGTACGGTATTTCCTTTTTTTTGTTTTGTTACATATGTAATTCTGCCTACAGCAAACAGTCCAGGTTCTTATCGGTGTCTTTGAAAGAAAAGCAGACTAGCTGGGGCCTGGTTGTAAATGTATTACATAAAGGATAACCAGTTTGGACCTCTGAAATATGTCTGAGCACTAGCAATGCCTTTGATGTCAGAAGGATGTAAGTTGACAAAAATATTCCTAAAACGGGGCTCATGTTAATTTCCCAGAAGACTGGTACAAGGTAGTTCTTCTAGCAGCAGCCTCCCAGCCAAAGATTTTGAATAGGTGATGTCAGAGTGGCATAACATAGTGGATGATGATGTGTCATGGAGAGCAACTAGAGGGTTTGGGGTCTAACAGGGCCTCACAGAGTCAGTCAGGCTTGGGACTAGGAACAAACTGCCATCTGAAAGTTCAGGTCTGCCCTGATTCAAGGTGTGACCTGTAGTAAGCTAAACTACCTTGTGTGGGGGAGGGGAGAGAGAGAGAGGCGAGAGAGATGGAGAGAGAGAAAGATTTGTTTCTGTGTGAAACCTTCTGTATGAAAACATGTTTCTTTTCATTTCAGCAGAATTACTGGTCTTATGGTTTTGTTGTACTAGCCTGTTGAATCTGCATTATCTTGAAATATTAAAAATATTATTTTTATATATGTCCTGTTCCTGTGACTGAATCCTTTGAGCTGAAGCTAACCAATTTATAACTGACAATAACTGTATGTCCGCCACTGAGGAGAATGCTACAGTTACCGTATCCCATTTCTAAACAATAAAAAACACTATCTCTAATGGTTGGGAAAATTGATCAAAACGTTAAAAAAAAAAAAAAAAATACCATGCATTCTTGAAGCATAAGACAAATCAAATATGGGAGGGGTTTTAGACAATACAAAAGAAGAGTAACAATAACATCAAGAAAGCCAAAAGAAAGTGGGAATATCAGATGGCAAAAAATGCAAACAAAAATAATAGCAAAAGTTTCTGCACCTACATAAACACACTAAAACAACCAGTAAGCCAAGCTGGGCCAATTCTGCATAAGGGTGAACTAATACAAGATCATCTTCACATGGCCAACATAGTCAATGACATCTATTGTGGTTTTTATAGCCCTCAACAGTGCAATGTACCCTTAGTGGATCAACAGAAAGTAAACAAAGTGTCCTTCACAATAGACCAAATAAAAGAGAAGCTACAATCACAAAAGGGAAAAACCACCCCAGGTCCAGATAATATAACAGGACATATGTTGTAGCTGCTCTTGGATAGCCTGGCATACACTCTGAAATTGATTTATGAGGGATGCTTAAATAATAATTTTGTGCCTACAGATTGAAAAACTGCTCATGTCATACCTATCCATAACAAGCATTTGTCAATGCTGAATGTTTGCCTTCTGGTATTAGCATTGGAAATGCAGGCGTTAGATGCAGAGTAGGAATGGCAGTGAAGTATTGAACTACATGCCAGCCCCACCTACAACCTGCAGAGACAGACAGGCATTGGGGTATGCGTTTGGGTTGTCACCCATAACAATCATGCCATTTCACCTCACCTTATCCTGCAGACACCGACAAGTGTTGAGGTGTGCCTTGGTGAGTTCGGCTTTACAGTCACCCCACTCCATAAGGACATACGCTGAAATGGGTGCAATATAGGAGAAAGGGGTGAACTCTGGGGCTGAAGAGTCCAAGGCACACCTCAATACCTGTCACTGGCTGCAGGGTGGGGGGGTGGAACGGCATGAGCATTACAGTCGGCAATCCAATGGCACATCTCTGATGCCTGTCAGTCTGTACAGGGTGGGACGTTATGGTTAGAAACACTAACACCCTGGGTGTTTGTTGATATTTGCACTAAAAAATTTTCAACATGGTCTTTTTGTGACCCCTACCTCATGAAAGCATTTGGGACCTCTTCTCATGAACAGTGGCACTGTAAGTGTGTCAATGTGTCCCGAACTTTGAGTTCCCATAGCGACCATGCCATTGTGCACCAGATGTGTGAAAACACAGATCGGGCAGGATGTGAAGAATGACAGCTGCACCATTCATAGGAAGGTGTGAAGAGATGGCAATGTTGAAAATCGGTAGTGAAAATATTAAAAATGCTAGAACTTTCAACCGTACGTGGGAACTGCACAACACATGCACGCAACACAGTAATTTAGTGGAATTATTTCATCAAATTTTCAACATAGGCATTTTGTGACCTCTGCTCATGAACACTGTTGGTATGATTTTCTTAATCTGTCTTGAACGTTGATTTCCCACAGCAACTGTGCTATTCTGCACCAGATGTGTAAATGCATATTTCGGGAAGGATGTAAGAAATGACAGCTGTACTGTTTATAAGGAGGTCTGAAAAAAATGGCAGTGTTGGAAATCTGTAGTGAAAGTACTACAAATCTGTGAAGTTACGAGGGTGCGTGGAAACTGCACAATGCACACTTGTAACACAGTTATTTTACGGACATTTGTCACCAAATTTTCAACATAGGCATTTTAGGATCTCTGCTCATGAACAGAGTCACTGTGATTTTACATATGAACATACATACGAACATACGAATCTGCCAGCAGAACAGACCAATCAGTCTATCTAAATCTGACCGAGTGTGCAGCTAGCAACGTAGATTGCAGCTGCCGCAGCCTTCTCCCCCTCAGTTCCTCCCGCGCTTGTCCCAACCCCTACCCCCCTGACTCTTCCTCTTGCATTATCCAAGTCCTTCTTAAAGCTATTGACTGTCCTACATGTTACCGCCTCTGGCAGTGCATTCAAACTAGATACCACCCTCTCAGTGAAGTAGTGCCTCCTCATTTCCCTCTTGAAACGTCCCCCATCCAACCTTAGTCTGTGCCCCCTCGTCTCTCTTCTACTCCTGTTTAAACACCCCCTCGGTGCTAGGTTTATTTACCCCCCTCAGGTATTTAAATGCTTCAATCATATCCCCCCATCCCTCCTGTCCTCTGCTCCAGTGTGTACGTGTTCTGCTCATTCAGCCTAACTTCATATTGCTTTCCTTCCATCCCCTTTAACATTTTTGTTGCCCTCCTTTGCACCCCCTCCAGTAACTTTATATCTCTCCTCAGGTATGGCCTCCAATATTGCACACAGTACTCCAGGTACAGTCTGACCAATGATCTTTAGAAAGATAGGATCACATCCCTGTGTCTGGATGAGAACTCCCTTGCGATGCACCCCAGCATCCTGTTTGCCTTAGCTGCTGCTCTCTCCTACACTGGGCTGAGTTGTTCATACTCCCAGTTACCAACACCCCTAGGTCCTTCTCCTCCTCTGTAATCCCCAACCTCACCACCCCAACCAATAGTCCCTCTTCTTGTTCTTAAGCCTGAAGTGCATCACCTTACATGTGTTTGCATTGAATCCTAGCTGCCACTCCACCGACCATGTCTCTAGTTTGGTTAGGTCCTCCTGCAGTTTTTCCCATCAGTCCTCTTTGTCCACCACTGCCCCCAATTTGGTATCATCTGCAAACAGACTAACCCTGCTCCCCACTCCATGTGCTATATCAGAGATAAAGAACCCAAATAGCAGCGGGCCCAGCACTGACCCCTGCAGCACCCCACTTGTCACTGTTCTAGGTGCTGAGAGCTCTCCCACCACCACCACTCTCTGCACCCTCCCCTGTAACCAGGTCTGTATCCATTTAGTCAGCTTTCTTCCCACCTCCACTGACGTCACCTACTTTCCAGTCTCCCATGAGGCACTGTATCAAAGGCCTTACTGAAGTCCAAGTACAGGACATGTACCGCATAGCCCCTGTCCAATTCCCTTGTCACCCAGTCATAATACTCTATTAGGCTGGTTTGATATGACCTCCCTGAGACGAACCCATGTTGCTGACCATCTTGGAGGCTATTACTCTCTAGGAATGCTACCAGCTTCTGCTTCAGTATCACCTCCATAAGCTTACCCACTATGGACGTGAGACTGACCATCCAATAATTTCCTGGCTCCTCCCTAGGCCCACTCTTGTGTATGGGCACCACAGGGGCCAACTTCCAGTCCTGGGGCACTCACCCCATTTCCAGGGAGGTGTTGAACAGATCTGCCAGTGGCTCAGCCAACAGCTCTGCCATCTCTCTCTCAGCACCCTGGGATGGATGCCATCAGGACCTGGTGCCTTGTCCACCCTTACTGCTCTCAGCCCCTCTAGCACCCTAGTCCCTGTAAACACTTTGTCCGTCACCTCCTCCCCCCTTTCCCCACCCCCTCACCCATGCTGGTAGTGGACCATCCCTCTCCTTAGTGAAAACAGAGCAGAAGTACTCATTTAGAATTTCCGCTTGCTTCTCCCCCTTTCCACCCAATATGCTCCCCGCTTTATCCTCACAATATGTTCCTTGCACTTCCTCTTTTCCCTGACATACCTTAAAAGTCCTTTTCCCCTCCCTTTATGCCCTTTGCTAACCTTAATTCCCTGGAGGCCTTAGCTTTTTTCACCCTCCTGGCCACCTCTCTTGACCAACTCTCCCATAAGCCTCCTTATCCTCTCCCTTCCCTGTTATCCTGTATTTCCAGTATGCAGCCCTCTATGCCCTCACCCCTTGCAGCACTTCCTTGTTCAGCCAGCATGATTTCTTGGCTCTGTTCTTCTTACTCTTGGCCCTGGTGCAGGCTACTGTGGCCTCTGTTAGCCCACTCTTTATGACTCCCTACTTTTGTTCTGCACCCATCCCCGGGCTTATATCCTGGAGTCTGCCTCAGAGTATTGCTCCCATCCTCCCAAAGTCCACCCTACTAAAGTCCACCACCTTAGTGCCTGTGCCTCCTGTCTCCCTGCCCAGCGTGAGAACGAGCCATACTGTTTGGTGGTCGCCACCCGCTAATAGGTCCTCAATCCTTACCTCCCCTCACCGCCTCCCCATTTTCCAGTACAAGGTCCAGAGTGCTACCAAGCCTTGTAGGCCCACTTACCAATTGCATCAGAAGGCCGTCCTGGAATGCATCAATGAGCACCTGCTCCCTGGTACTGCTAGTGGCCAGGGTGCTCCAGTCAACTCCTGGTAGGTTAAAATCCCCCACTTTCACCACACTCCCCCTTCTACAGACCCTCCTTATCTGCACTGCCAACTTCCCATCCAGTTCCCCGGATTGGGCTGGTGGTCTGTACACCACTCCCAGCCTCAGTTTTCTGCTCTTAGAGTCCAGAAGTTGCACCCAAAGCACCTCTGTCCTCTCTTCTTCTCCCACTTCCATTATGCATTTGATCCCTTCCCTCACATAGAGTGAACCCCCCCCCCACTTCCAGCCCCCTGGTCCCTGCTGTATATCCTGAATCCCAGGATTGCCGAGTCCCAGTCATGGTACTCTGTGGCCCAAGTCTCTGTCATTGCAGCAGTGTCCACCTTCCCTTCTCAAAGGAGCGTCTGAAGCTCTGCAATTTTGTTCCCCAGGCTTCTTGCGTTGAGAGAGACCACCTTCCACCCATACCCCTCCTTCTCCTCACTCTTCTCCTTGGCCTGTATCCCTCCTCCCAGTAGTACACACCCTTTCTTCTCATTATTCTTTCCAGGTGGTGGTGCCTTCTGTGTTACACTCAGACCACTCTGCTCACCCCCTCTCAGGGTTACTACGCCTCTGCCTTTACCTATATCTAGGGGGTGAGCTCATTAGGCACCCCTGTCCGGACCTTTCTATCAACTTCAGTCTTTTGCCCCCCCCACTAGTTTAAATACACTTTGGTAGAGATATACCCCTCTAATCCCGCCTTTAATACTTCTGTCCTCTCCCTGCTCAAGTGTAACCTGTCCGCCATGTACAAGTCACTATTCCCCCAGACCCTACCCTAGTTAGTCACTAACCCATCATTTTTGGTGTGGCATCAATCCCTCAGCCACTCATTGAACTCCTTGATCCTACTCTTCCTCCCCACTCTTGCACATGGTACCGGGAGTACCTCCAAGAATGCCACCGACTACCCCACGCTCTCACGCTGCCTGCCCAACTCCTAGAACCTCTCCCTCACTACTTCCATAGTCTCCTCTGCCAAGCTGTTTCTACCCACATGTAACAGTAAATGAGGTATCTTCCTCCCCCCTCTCTGCATATTTGAGCAGTGCCTGCCACTCCTGCAGTCAACCCAGGGATAGCTTCAACCCAAATACGGCTGTGCCTCCCCCCCCCTTCTGCCCATCTCACCCCTTTCAGTATAGAGAATGCCCCAGGACAATGCCCCCCACCCTTACCCCTTTCCTTCTAATGTCCCTTCCACCACCCCAGTATTTGTTTTTCTCTGCCCCTTACCCCCGCCAGCTGCACCCTCTGTGACTTCTGTATCTGCACCCCCTACTTCTGCCTCATCCCTTTTCTCTGCCTTGTTCCTCCCATCCCCCTTGAACCCCTTCCCAGCCTGACTACTTCCTACTGGGCTTCCCATGTTGACCTCCCCTCCTCCCCTGCTAATTTCCAACCCCTCTTCTATCACCGTTGTTGTCGATTTAGAGCCCCCATTCCCTTCGACCCCAATAGTGATGCCTCTCCCATCTTTCCACTTCCCATAGCCTTCTCTCCTCCAGTCACCCCCTCCTTCCTTACTAGCTTCTTTCTACCCTTTTGTGCTCACTATCTCTTCCTCTACCAATTGCCATCCCTGTCATGCCCTGCTTGTCCTCCCCCCTACAGTATGTTCCTGCCCCCCATAGCAGAGGCTCGAATCTATTCCAGTCAATACCCTCCACATCTCTTTCCTATCAGTTCCCCCTCCTACTTGTTCCCTCCATGCCCCTTGGTCCCACCCTGGTCCCTCCCACCCAGCCATCTGCTCTCTCCCTGGTACTCCTCCTGGTCTCTTCCTCCCCATCAGGAAGCCCCTCCCTCACCTCGGGAACCCCTCCTTCTCCTCTCTTTCTGCTAGTGACTCTGATACTGGGGTCAGTTTCGGTCCCTAGATGTTCTTCCCCATCCCCCTTGCCATCCCCTATCCCCCCAGCTAGGTTGCCTACCATACTCATCTGCCCTGCCACTTGACTCCTCCCTAACCTCCACAGTTCCTCCCTCAAACTAGCCAGTTGTCTACAGACCATACACCCCCCCATCCTCCAAACTGAGTCCAGGATCATGGTTGACCCACACCCTTTATACCCCATCACTCTTCCAAAGATGCCCGCCCTATTGACACACGGCACCTACCCCCATTTTGGTGCCCATCTTATGTTACGGGCTCTTACTCCCAGTTTCTGTACCCTGCTACAACTGTTAGGGCCCAATTAACTCAAATTCCTGTTTCCCCCCGTACTAGTCTACTAGTCCCACTACTGCCCTCTTTCCGACTGGGTTAATTCAGTCTCAGATCTCATCCATTAGATACTGTATTACTGTAGCAATCCTAAAGCCTCCTTGTCTGTTTTTCACCCCTCAGCTATCATACTTTTTGTTCTCAGCCCTCATAGTTTCACTTAGCTCAGTTAGAAATCGTATTGCACTCTAAGTATTACTCAGCTCAGTTAGAGAAATAAACAGAACAAATAAATATGTATTATTACAGCGATCCTAACAGTATAGCTCAGTACTTAGCTCAATTAGAAAAATAAACAGAACAACTAAATCTGTATCATTACATCAATCGTAAAAAGTATCCAATCATTGCTTTGTCTCCACCCCAGAGACCCTGCTGTAAAATAGGACCACACAGGACCCTGGGTAGGTGGGTGGGTGGGCAACTCTAAAGTCCTGACAGAGCTCACTCCCCCTCTCTCACTTGCTCATTCTGTTTCTCCCAGCACTGCAGGCTGCCCTTTTGTATTGGGCTAATGCCTGCTTTGGCGCTTTTTCTGCCCACAAAGAAATCTGCAGTAGTCCTGACAGAGCTATGTTGAGCTCGCTAACACCCCCTCTCTCACTCACTTGTTCTGCTTCTCCTGGTGCTGCAGGCTGCCGTTTTGTACTGGGCTCCTGCCTGCGTTGGTGCCTTTTTCTGCCCTCAAAGAAATCCACAGCAGTCCCGACAAAGCTCCATTGAGCTCACTCACTCCCCTCTCTCACTCACTCATTCTGTTTCTCCCAGTGCTGCAGGCCGCCCTTTTGTACTGGGCTCCTGCCTGCATTGGCACCTTTTTCTGCCCACAAAGAATTCCACAGCAGTCCTGACAGAGCTCCGTTGAGCTTGCTCACTCCCCCTCTCTCACTAGCTCATTCTGTTACTCATGGCACTGCAGGATGCCCTTTTGTACTGGGCTCCTGCCTGTGTTGGCACCTTTTTCTGCCCACAAAGAATTCTGCAGCAGTCCCGACAGAGGTTCATTGAGTTTGCACACCCCCCACTCACTCGTTCTGTTTCTCCCAGCGCTGCAGGCTGCCCTTTTGTACTGGGCTCCTGCCTGTATTGGCACCTTTTTCTGCCCACAAATAAATCCACAGCAGTCCCAACAGAGCTCCATTGAGCTTGTTCACTCCCCGTCTCTCACTCGCTTGTTGTTAATCTGTCCCAAACTCTGATTTCCCACTGCAACAGCGCTGTTCTGCACCAGAAGTGCGAGAACACATTTCGGCCAGGATGTGAAAAATGACAGCTGTACTGCTCATAAGGAGGTGTGAAAAATGCCAGTGTTGAAAATCTGGCATGAAAATATTGCAAATTTGCGATGTTACAAGGGTGCGTGGAAACTACGCAATACATGCTTGTAACAATCATTTTGTGGACTTTCATCACCAAATTTTCAACATAGGCATTTTAGGACCTCTGCTCATGAACAGTGTCATTGTCATTTTCTTAATCTGTCCCTAAAACTGATTTCCCACAGCAACCATGCTATTCTGCGCCAGAAGTGCGAAAACACATTTCGGCCAGGATGTGTAAAATGACAGCTGTACTGTTCATAAGGAGGAATGAAAAAATGCCAATGTTGAAAATCTGGAGTGAAAATAGTACAAATTAGAAACATAGAAACATAGAATTTGACGGCAGATAAGGACCGCTTGGCCCACCCAGTCTGCCCATTTCCCTACCTACTGGATAAGCTGCAGATCCTAGTTAACCAGCAGCCTACTTCTTCCTACCCCCACCCCCCAGAATTGCCTTATGACTATCCCATGCATGCTTGAATTCCACCACTGATTTTGACTCCACAACCTCCTCCGGAAGGCCATTCCATGCATCCACAACCCTCTCTGTGAAAAAATACTTCCTTAAATTACCTCTGAGCCGCCCGTCTAGCTTCAAATTGTGCCCTCTTGTTCTTGCACACCTCTTTTTTTGAAAGATGCTACCCTCTTGGACTTTGTTGATTCCCTTGAGGTACTTGAATGTTTCTATCATGTCCCCCTCTCCATCCTTTCCTCGAGGCTATACATATTAAGCTCCTTAAGTCTCTCTTCATATGTCTTCCGGTGCAGACCCTGCACCATTTTAGTTGCCCTCCTCTGGACAGCTTCCATCCTGTCTATGTCTTTGTGGAGACTGGGTCTCCAGAACTGCACACAGTACTCCAGATGGGGTCTCACCAGCTGTCTGTACAGAGGGACAATAACTTCCTGTTTTCTACTGGTGATGCCTCTCCCTATGCATCCCAGTATCCCCCAACCCTCCTTGCTGCCCTCTCACATTGCTTGCCCACCTTTAGGTCATCTGATATGACTACCCCCAGGTCCCTTTCCATTCTTGTTGTTGTTAGTATCACACCCCCCATTGTGTACTCTTCCCCTGGGTTTTTGTTTCCCAGGTGCATTACCTTGCACTTCTTAGCATTGAATCTAAGCTGCCATACATTTGACCATTCCTCTAACCTTGCCAAGTCCCTTCTCATCCTTTCCACCCCACCCTGTGCATCAACTCTGTTGCAAATCTTAGTGTCATCTGCAAAGAGACATACTTTTCCTTCCAGTCCTTCTGCAATGTCGCTTATAAAGACATTGAATTCACAATGTTACGAGCATGCATGGAAACTGCTCAATGCACGCTCGTAAAACAGTCATTTTTTGAATTTCTTTCACCGGATTTGCAACATAGGTTTTTTGAGAGCCCACCTCATGAACAGTGGCACTGTCATTTCCTTAATTGGTCCCAAAAGGTGATTCCACACAGTGACCATGAAATCACCTTTTGGGACCGAATAACGTCATGACAGTAACTGAATTCATGAGGAGGGGTCCCAATAACCCCATGTTGAAAATCTGGTGCCAAAATTCCCAAAAATGCCTGAGATATGCACCAAAGTTGTAAAATCCTTATTTATGCCATTATACATCTTACCGGCATTTCTTCAGAGGCCGTTTTCTTGTTTTACAGGTAAAAAAGAAAAAGACTACTCAGGTCAGTTTTCTTCTTTCACAAGTGTGTTTGGTACACTGGGGTGGGTTCCCAGTGTACCTTCTGCATTTGTGGGAAGGGGGACCAAAGTCAACAGGGACTGGGCCCCCCCATCGGCATAGAAATGGGTGGGGGGACTTATGATGCCGAGGTGGATTGTGCACCCCCCTCGGCACACACCAGAAATCGAGGGGGTGGGAACATTATGCTGATGGGGAGTGGCCTTTCCATCTGCAAATTGAACTGGGAAGGGGGGACTGAAGCTGATGGGGATTAGGTCCCCTGTTGGCAAAGAAAGACTGTTGGGGGGGTGCATGATGCCGAGGAGGATTGGGCACCCCCTCGACACACAATAGAAACTTAGGAGTGGGGACATTATGCCAACAGGGACTGGGCTCCCTGTCAACAAATGAAGGGGATCAGGGGCATGCCAACTTGGGAATTGGGTGCCCCCATTGGCTCTGAGGTGGCCATATAGAGCTGCCATGTTCCTGGTACTGTTACACCAGATGAGGTGCCACCCTGCAATGATGGGGTCACTTTCTCATTGCAGCAGAATTGCTGACACTGCAATGACGAGGAATACCCTCATTGCAGAGGCCAAATCATTTCAAGTTGGTGGCACTTCTGCAGAACCAGTGCCATCAGGACACTGGGCCTGCATTGGGTGCACACTGCCAAGCCCATAAATGCAGTGCTAGCATTGGCCGCCACACTGCCACACCTCCACAACCCACTTCTCTCCTAAGCTGCCACATAATGTTTCTTGTGCATGCATGCAAGCAAACATAAAAAGGGCCCAAGGACTGCTTGTGAGAATTATAAAGCAGTCTCATCTCTTCTGTCTGTAAAATGCTCGAAGGTCTAATTAAGGATATAATAACACCAGTACTAAATATGAATGATACTGAACAATATGGTTTTAAAAAAGGCAGAAGATGTTTATAAAATCTCATATGTTTCTATGAAAACATTAGTTTATAGTTGGATAGAAAAGTACCCTGTGATGTTGTTTTTATCGATTTAAGCAAGGCCTTCGATGTAATGCCACATTGGGCACTGATGACCAAACTACAAAACTTTCAAATCAACCATAACATCATAAAATGGACTGGTAGTTAGCTGCCAGGGAGAACGTAGAGAATTTTGATAAACGGTCACCTCTCTGGTGTTGGGAATGTTACTAGTGGAGTGCCTCAGGGCTCAGTCTTGGACCCAACCCTTTTTCAAGCATTTATAGCTGATATGGCTAATCTGACTCTAACACCCTCAATTAAGTATGCAGATTATGTCAAGATACGGGGTCCTTGTCTAACCATTGAACAAGCTCACGACCTACAAAGAGATTTAGACAAGATATCTGAGTAGGTAGACAAATGGGTGATGAAGCTGAATACACAGAAGTGCAAGGTTATGCACCTGGGTAGGCATAATCCCAATGTTTCATATATACTGGAAGGTACCCCACTAGCCACATCTTTTGAAGAAAAGGACTTGGGCATATTTATATCCAATTATCTAAATTACACTAAACAAGTCAGTGAAGCAATAAATAAAACAAAGTTATATGGGCTATAAGGCTTAATATTCAATATAGGGATTCTAAAGTATTAATGCTGCTGTTCAGGGCCTATGCTAGACCACATCTGGAGTATGCTTCCCAGTTGTGGTGCCCTTATAGGAAATTCAATTGCAAGCAGCTGGAGAGGGTTCCGAGGAAATACACAAAGTATTTACACGGTTTACACAACATGTCATGAGAACAGACTGCAATCTCTAAATCTGATGTTACTTGAAACATAATGTTTAAGAGGAGATCTATTACTTTTATATGATATTATATAAGATCCTTATTTAAAGACTGAACTAGGACTAGAGTTTAAGAATAACATACGTTAAACTAGAGGTCATCCGCTACAAATTACTGGTAAAAAGTTCAATACGCAAAGGTGAAAGTATTTTTTCACTCATAGAGTAGCTAATCATCAGAATCAGTTACATGAAGAAGTACTTATTAGCAAAACAAAAGGAGAATTTAAAAGATCTTTGGATAATTTCATACTTGCAGGAGGAAGACTGCAGTACTATTCTATGTAAACTACAGGAGCATACATGGACAAATGTGCCTTCTCACTCCTTACCCTCTTTAATATGTTCCGTAGTAAACTAAGGTGTTCTCAGCTGTGACAAAGAGGGGTGGGTCACGTGGCCTTGAGTAAGGAGCACTGTACTGTGTGAGCAGTGGCTCTGAAGGGTCAGAGACCTGGAGATACTCCAGTAGACTGTCTAAGCTAAGTGGTGGCAGCTACTGAATTACTAAGAAAGCTTGTAACAGTGATACAGTCTGAATCAGGGAAGGATCAGTCTGTCACAAACTGGAGGCAGTGTATGGGATCTGAAACAGTTGGTCAGTATAAAGGTTAACTGTCCAATCACAGAACAGAATATAGAAAAAGGGGACTGTACCAAGTTTTTTTTTCATTTATCAAGACTAGAAAGATAGAAGACATTGTGTCCGGGTCACATAAGAGCTGCTCACTGTCATGAACCCACTGTGCTGCGCTGTTTTGGGGTTTCGGTCCTCTAATCAGGTTTTTAGCTCTGCTGGGCAATCCCAAAAGAATTGGTCCAGAAGTACAACCTCCTCAATTTTCTCTACAGTTTGCTTCCACTCCCTCCCATCACTGTTTCAAAAACTGACAATGCTTTGTGGCGAGTTCCTCATAGCTCATACCAGGGCTTCTTAGGAGCTTATGGAACTTAACCCTGTATGCTTCAGGAGTTAGTTCATGCTTTTTCAGCAAAGCAGCTTTAAGTTTCAAATAATTAGTGATGCCCTGATTATTCATTTGCCCTAGAGTCTCATGCCCTTTCCCAGTAAGTAGCGGGGATCGCTGGAAGCTCCAGGACACCCTAGGCATTTTTGCCTGAATACAGACCTTTTCAAACGAATACAAAAATGCATCCATATCCTCTCCCTCTTTAAGTTCAGAGATTACTTTTGAGTTTATCTTATACCCCAGCCCTGGAGGTTTCAGGTTCCCCCGTGCTACTGTACTTACCTCCTGTGGCTCCGGTTGTTGGAGTTTTAGCTTCTTCAGTTCAAACTCCGTTGCATGCTGTTTTTCCTCTCTCTCTCTCTCTCTTTCTCTCTCTCTGCCACCGTTTTTCTTGCAACTCCACCTCAAACCTCTTTTGTCCTGTTTCCTGCTGGGCTTCAGACCTTTTCTGCTCAAATTCCAGCTCAAATCTCCTCAACTCTAGCTGAAGCCTGATCCCTTTCAGCTCCAGCATTGTGGTGACCCTCCCCTGGCACTGTGGCTCTGGGTTTCCTCTGGTCTCGCTGTCCTCCTCCCTGGGACTGGACACTGTGATGTCCCTTGGCATTCCCACACCAAACATAGAAACATAGAAACATAGACTTTGACGGCAGATAAGGACCGCTAGGCCCATCTAGTCTGCCCATTTCCCTACCTACAGGATAGGCCGCAGATCCTAGTTAACCAACAGCCTATATCTTCCTGCCCCCCACAAGAATTGCATTATGTCTGTCCCATGCATTCTTGAATTCTCCCACAGTTTTAGACCCCAACTTCCTCAGGAAGGCTGTTCCATGCATCCACTACCTCTCTGTGAAATAATACTTCCTCACATTGCCTCTGAACGCCCTCCTTCTATCTTTAAATTGTGTCCCCTTGTTCTTGCAAGTCTCTTTTTCTGAAAGATGCTACCCTCTTGGACTTTGTTGATTCCCTTGAGGTACTTGAAAGTTTCTATCATGTCCCCCCTCTCCCTTCTTTCCTCAAGGGTATACATATTACGCTCCTTTAGTCTCTCCTCATACGGCTTCTCTTGCAGACCCTGCACCATTTTAGTTGCCCTCCTCTGGACTGCCTCTATCCTGTCTATGTCCTTGCGGAGATGGGGTCTCCAGAACTGGACACAGTATTCCAGATGGGGTCTCACCAACTGTCTGTACAGAGGGATAACAACTTCCTGTTTTCTGCTGCTGATGCCTCTCCCTATACATCCCAGTATACCCCAGCCCTCCCTACTGCCTTCTCACATTGCTTGCTAACCTTAAGGTCATCTGATTTGATTACCCCAGGTCCCTTTCCTTTTTTGTTGTTGTTACTACCTCCCCACCCATTGTGTATTCTTCCCTGGGTTCTTATTTCCCAGGTGCATTATTTTCACTTTTTGCATTGAATCCTAGCTGCCATACGTCTGACCATTCCTCCAACCTTGCCAGTCCCTTTTCATCCTTTCCACGCCTCCTTGTGTATCAACCCTGTTGCAGATCTTTGTGTCATCTGCAAAGGCACACTATTCCTTCAGTCCCTCTGCAATGTCGCTGATGAAGACATTAAAAGGACTGGACCCAATCTGAACCCTGCGGTACCCCACTAGTAACCGCCCTTTCTTCAGAGCGGACTCATTTACAATTACCTTCTGTGTCCTGTTGTCCAGCCATTGTTTTACCAGGCTACCACCCTGGAACCCACTCCCAGGCTGGTTAATTTGACTAATAATCTTTTGTGTGGGACTGTGTCAAATGCCTGCTAAAGTCTAGGTAGGCCATGTCCACAGCCCCTCCCTGGTCTACTACTTTGGTCACCCAGTCAAAGAAATCTATTAGATTCATCTGACATGACCTTCCCGCTGTGAACCCATGCTGCCTTGGATCCTGTGCTCCATTGACCTCTAGGTACTCAACTATTCTTTCCTTCAGAAGTGACTCCATCACTTTCCCTACCACAGAGGTCAGACTGACAGGTCTGTAGTTTCCTGCCTCTGTCTTGGTCCCACTTTTGTGAAGGGGAATCACATCCGCTTTCTTCCAGTCCTCGGGTACCACACCATCCTCCCATGATTTATTAAAAAGAGTAGCCAGTGGTTTCACTAGTTCCTTCCTTAATTCTTTTAGAATTCTGGGGTGAATTCCATCAGGACCCATTGCTTTGTCCACCTTCATTTTTAGGAGTTCTTGCAGAACCCTTTCTTCTGTGAAAGGACTGGGATCAACCCCCCTATCAAGAGTGCTTCTGTTAATGATTAGGCACTCTCCTCCTCTTTTGTGAATACTGAACAGAAATATTTGTTCAGTATTCCTGCTTTTTCACTGTCCCCCTCTGCCCACCCACTGTTCATTCTATTCAGCCTCACTATCCCTCCCTTTGTCTTTCTACGCTCGCTGATGTACCTATAAAAGGTTTTATCCCCCTTCTTAACTGAGTTGGCTATCTTTTCCTCAGTTTGGGCCTTTGCTATTCTGACTTCCCTCCCTGCTTCTTTCTGCCTTAACTGGTACAGCTCTCTGTCCTGCTCCTTCTGTGTTTCCTTATACTTCTGGAATGCTATCTTTTTCTTCCTGACTTTCACAGACACCTCTCTTGAGAACCATAGTGGCTTTTTCTTTTGTTTTGATTTGTTTATTTGCTTCACACAAAGGCTTGTTGCCTCTGTGATGGCAGTTTTGATAATTCCCATTGTTGCTCACACCTCCTTCTAGCCTGTTTGCTAGTGCTTTTCTGAGGGCACTCTCCCATCTTGCCAAAGTCAGCCCTCCTAAAGTCCAGTACCCTCACTTTTGTATGGCTTGACTCTGTAGCTGAGTTTAACGTGAACCACACTGTTTGATGGTCACTTGTCCCCAGATGGCAACCCACTTCTAGATCTGAGATCCTCTCACTGCCCCATTTGACAGTACGAGGTCTAAGATTGCTCCCTCACGAGTGGGTATTGAAACTAGCTGTCTAATGCCTGCCACCTGTAGGGCGTCAAGAATGGCCCTGCTCTTGGATGTGGCTGCAGCAAATGTGCTCCAGTTAACATCTGGCATATTCAGGTCTCCCATCAACAGTATCTCCCCTTTCTCTGCCATTCTAAGAATGCCTTCCATCATATCCTTGTCCATTCCTTCCCCCTGACATGGGGGTCTGTACACAACCCCTGTGCGGATTGTGGTGCCCTTTCCAGTCTCCAAGGTGACCCACAGTGCCTCCTCTCCTCCCTGTTTACTCTTTTGTTCAGTTGCTTTTATCCCTTCCTTTACATAGAGAGCTACTCTTCCCCCTCTTCTCCCCTGCCTGTCTCTCCTGTAGGTTATGTACCCTGGTATGTTAACATCCCAGTCATGGTTCTCTGTGTACCATGTTTCTGTGACTGCTACGATATCCAGGCATCCCTCTTCCATTAAGGCCACCAGCTCAGGGAGCTTGTTGCCCAGACTATGGGCATTGGTACTCATTACCCTCCATTTCCTGATGGCCTTACCCCCTTTTGCCCCATCCCTGGCCTTCTTGCCTTTGTCACTTTCTCCATTTACCCCTGCCCTTCTCCCTATCGACACCTCCATGTTGGTGTTTGCCATACTTACTACCGTGATTGTTTTGGGGAGCTAGGCTTTTCCTGCTCTTTTTCAGTGCCTCCCCCCTTGGCTAGTTTAAAAGCTTGCCAATGAAGCATTTAAACCTATCACCTAGGATCCTGGTTCCCCTCCCGGACAGATGCAGCCCATCATGCCAGTATAGGCTTGCATCACTCCAGGTGGACCCCCAGTCCCCAATGAAGCCAAATCCCTGAGCTCCACACCAGTTTTTCAACCACTGATTGAATCCCATGGTATGGAACACCCTAGCCTCTCCTATGCCATAGATGGGTAGCACCTCCGAGAAGGTTACCGTGCGTGTGCTACTTGACTAAGGCCCCTCCCCAATTCCACAAACTCTTCCTGCACTTCTCTAATCCCTTTCTTAGCCAGGTCATTTGTCCCTAGGTGGACAATGACATCCAGCTCCCTCCCCTGTGCAGCTGCTCCAGCAATCCTGAGGATTCGCTCCCTGTCCCTCCAAGCCATGGCCCCAGGCAGGCACCTTACCTCCCTCTCCCCTTCCTTGCCAAGTTCTACCTTCCTAACAATGGAGTCCCCACCGGAGTTGTTTCCTTCCCTGCAGGGTCCCCTGCCACCCTCCTGTGGGTCTCCTTTGTGAGGTTCCCACATCCTCCTTGGTCTCCACTGTAGGTGCCTCCATAGAGGAACCACACTTTGCCAGAATGGCATAGGAATTGTGGAGAGGTACAACTGGAGGGGTGTGCCTCCTGTTCCACCACCCTCACCCTCCCTGAGCCCACTGTGGTCCAACCGCCTCTTTCTTGGCAACCTCTGAGACAACGGCAGTGGCACTGGTGGTCCCTGGATGGAAGAGGAGGTCCCACAAATCCTGGCCAACTCAGCCTGGAGATGAGCAACCTCCTCCCTCAGCCCAGAGAGGTGCCTGCAGATGGAACAACACCGCATCCTCCAGAACATCTCCCGGAAGACTGCTGCTCCATAGCCACTGCACTGCACCACTCCAATCATGTCTTATTTCTGGCCCCTTAACCGTTTGCAATCCTTACTCTTTTGTCTGTTTTTTTTCTCTCTCTCCTTACTTTCTGCCTGTGTGCCCTTTTAGCTCCTGATTGTCCTGTTCTGAGACAAGAATATCCTATATTTCTCAGTAGATCACCTACTTGCTCAGAGGCAGACCTCCAGTAGTTAGAGGGGGCTGGAGAGCTACTCTTGCCCTTCTAGGATGGTGGCTCCTTGGTGGTTCTGTGATCACTCACTTCCTGCCCCTAAACAGGAAGTTCCTGTTGTCAGTCAAATCCTGTGCCTATAAAAATAGAACTAGCTTTGGGTGGGTGGGGGTGGAGGGAGGAAGGAGGCAATATAGTCCCAGTAGAGAAGTTCAGTCACACAGCAGTCCTTTCTCCTGGTGTCTTCTGCCAAGCTATTAGCAGAATCTTTCTAAGGCAGTCTTTAAATGTAGCTTCCTTCTAGCTAAGCCACTCCCCTACTTACCAGATCTTTCTACAAGTAATTTAAACCTCACAGCAGTTAAGTCCTTTCAGTCACCTGAGATTTACACCTAGATGACTTTTCAGTTACCCATTCAGTTCAGTTAACCCAAACACACACTTTTTTTTGTATGTTAGTTTTTTTACCCTAAATTAAAGGTCCAAATACAAAAGTTCTTCTACTTTTGCCCCAGCAGAGAAGTTCAGTCACACAGCAGTCCTTTCTCCTTGTGTCTTCTGCCAAGCTATTAGCAGAATCTTTCTAAGGCAGTCTTTAAATGTAGCTTCCTTCTAGCTAAGCCACTCCCCCTACTTACCAGATCTTTCTACAAGTAATTTAAACCTCACAGCAGTTAAGTCCTTTCAGTCACCAGAGATTTACACCTATATGACTTTTCAGTTACCCATTCAGTTCAGTTAACCCAAACACACACTTTTTTTTTTGTATGTTAGTTTTTTTACCCTAAATTAAAGGTCCAAATACAAAAGTTCTTCTACTTTTGCCCCAGCAGAGAAGTTCAGTCACACAGCAGTCCTTTCTCCTTGTGTCTTCTGCCAAGCTATTAGCAGAATCTTTCTAAGGCAGTCTTTAAATGTAGCTTCCTTCTAGCTAAGCCAATCCCCCTACTTACCAGATCTTTCTACAAGTAATTTAAACCTCACAGCAGTTAAGTCCTTTCAGTCACCTGAGATTTACACCTAGATGACTTTTCAGTTACCCATTCAGTTCAGTTAACCCAAACACACACTTTTTTTTTTGTATGTTAGTTTTTTTACCCTAAATTAAAGGTCCAAATACAAAAGTTCTTCTACTTTAGCCCCAGTAGAGAAATTCAGTCACACAGCAGTCCTTTCTCCTTGTGTCTTCTGCCAAGCTATTAGCAGAATCTTTCTAAGGCAGTCTTTAAATGTAGCTTCCTTCTAGTTAAGCCACCCCCCCTACTTACCAGATCTTTCTACAAGTAATTTAAACCTCACAGCAGTTAAGTCCTTTCAGTCACCTGAGATTTACACCTAGATGACTTTTCAATTACCCATTCAGTTCAGTTAACCCAAACACACACTTTCTTTTTTTGTATGTTAGTTTTTTTACCCTAAATTAAAGGTCCAAATACAAAAGTTCTTCTACTTTAGTCCCAGCAGAGAAGTTCAGTCACACAGCAGTCCTTTCTCCTTGTGTCTTCTGCCAAGCTATTTGGGCCAAGCCATCCCCACACCAAAGGTTTGGTCCCTTCTAGTCACTGGCTGTGACTCAAGGTCCTGGGCAACCACTAGCTCATCAACTGCCACAACAGCATCCATGAGGTTCTTTTTGATTAGATCCTCATACTGGACCCCTCTGTCCTGACACAACTACCTTAGGTAGTCTGCAGTATATGCATTATAGTTGGAAGCAATTTTCTTCCCTAACTATTACTAAACTAGCTTATACTGAGAAAAAAAAAGAAAACAGATAGGGAACTTTATACTGTAACCAAATTATGTATATGTACATATATATATATATATATATATATATATATATCAGTGGCAAAAAGCTCTGTTTAATGCATCAGTTAGGGTTGTTCCACAGCAAAAAAAGCTAGGAAATTCAGGGTTAGGGTTGGAAGCCCCCCTTGGACTCCCCTGGCCCACCCCAAACCGGCATCGGGGTGTGCGTTGTGTTGGTCCTAACTCTCACCCCATCACATGTGTAAAGAAGCTAAGCTATAGGAGAATGGGGTGAGAGTTAGGACCAATGATCCCAACACACCCTGATACCGGTTGGGGGTGGGCTGGGGGTCCAAGGAGGGGCTTTCAACCCTAACCCTGAATTTCCTAGCTTTGTTTTGCTGTGGAACAACCCTAACTGATGCATTAAATTGATTTTTTTCTCTAATTTCCCTTCTTTTTGAGAATGAGGATGATAAATAATGAAAGGAATGCAGTGGCGGCAGCGCGGGGCCCTTTGGACCCCGTGCTCCCGCCAAGTGATGTCTTGTTACACAGTAACAGGAACTGCAAAGCAAACACAAGCGGCAACAGTAATGCACATGGCAAAGCAAACTTAAATGGCAAAGCAAATGTTAATAGAAACACATGCGTAAAGTGACGCCGAACCAAACAGTTGCGTAAACAGAGACACCAAACAGAAGTGCATACAGAATGTAACTGGTAACACACACATTCACGGTACCACACTTGTAAACACAAATGGTAACAGTAACACCAACAATAACACCCAAGTAAACAGAAACGCAAGCACGTACGAAAACGCAAACCATAACGCACACACTCATGGAACCACAGTTGTAAATGCAAATGGTTATGGTAACAGCAACAATAAAGCCAATAAAAACAGAAATGCAAGCACGTACGAAAATGCAAACTGTTACACATAAGGTCATGGTACTGCAATAGTAAACTTAAATGGTAACAGTAGCAGCAACAGTAAAGACAACAGAAACAGAAATTCAAGTGTATATGAAAATGCAAACCATTACACACACAGTGGCATAGATGGGAACGGTGATTTGAATGGTAACAGAAGCACAACTGGAAACGCTAGCTGTCACAGTAACAAAAGGGCACACCCTTCTTTTCCCCAAAAACTGCATTGAAAAAACTAATTGAATACAAAGAATGTATGCATTATAATTGACTTCAGACAGAAAAGTATGACTTGGAATACTAAATTGCTTACATCTCAGGAACCGTATGACGTAGGAAAAAAATTTAAATTTTGTATGAATTATTACTTTCCTGGCTAGTTTTTTTGCTTAGCCCCCCAATTAAAGATTAAAGATCGTTAGCGAGCCGCGAATTAAGATTTTAAAAGCTTATAACTCTATTTTTTGACCAATTTGGCTTGATAAATCAGGGTCCCCTGAGTAAAACCCATCGAAGTTTTACTTCAGAAGTGACCCCTGAGCTGAGATATTTGTGTTTGTGTGATTGAAAAACTGAAAACAAGATGGCGGACCTCACGATCAAAGAATTTTGAAAATTCCTCAGGAACAAAGATTCTTGAACCACAAGACTGCAAATTCTTTGATTGCCAGGCGAGACCAGATGGCCAGAACCCCAATTCTTTGATCACAAGATATACATATAAATTTTCCCATTGACTTATAATGGGAACTTAAAAGTGCCATAACTTTTGAATGCCTTAATATTTTTTCACCGGACAAAAAGCGACATGTTTAGCCACCAAAGCTCTTTCAAACAATCCATCTTGCAGAGTGACACACCACACAACAGCCATGCAGGATCACATTAAGAATGCCAAAAGGTGCCTTCAAAAATGGATAAATTTACATTTTTCAGCACTTTCGTACACAAAGATCAGCACTCTGACATAAACACAATTTGGCACATCAAGAGATCTAGTGCACCCCAATGCGTGTACCAAATTTCAGGAAAATCCATTTAACAGGTCCAAAGTTATTAATATCCAAACTTTTGACTTTAGTATGTAAGGGGCAGCTCAAACCTAACTATAGTGGCACGACTGCACCACTATAATATATATATATATTTTTTTCAATCTCTGCCTTGATTGTGTGAGGACTATTTTCAGTTTATCAATCTGATACAAGGCTTGAATCTAACTGTCATGCCTGTGCCACCAATATATCTCAAATTGCAACCCTATGCAACCAAATCTCTCAGATCCCAGTGCTGTGCACCAGATCTGCCACAAACCCACTCCTGAACGGTCAGGTCCACTGAGCTCACAGTGTCCACCCCTAATTGCAATCCATGATGGGAGGAACAGGGCTACCCTCCTTGACCTTTTAGAATGCTCGCTAAGGTCATGACTGCACCTCTGCCACGAGGACCCTGGTGTCCCTCTAACTCTGGATAAGGGCACAATACCAGTTTCAAGTCTTGTGGCCAAATATGAACCCTTCCTTGACTATTACATGGAGGAGGAAGATCCAGGTGTCCCACTCTCTTCAGGGGTAGCAGTGAAAACCTGATTTTGCCTTCTCCCTTCAGGACATGCAACAGCCTGGTTCAAAATCCCTGCAGACTCTGGTATTCTTCCTATCCTTCCAGATCCCTTACAGACCCTTTTCTCAATTTGGTTGCTTATGGTGACATCCATATGCAATTTTATTTAATTTTTTATTTAGCTTTTGTTGACCGGGGAAGTGCACTAGACCATTAGTTCTCAAACTGTGTTATGGTGAGCCTCCCCAAAGCCATGGAAAACATCTTGAGCCTCCCCCAAACACTGAAATAGTCTCGGGCCTCCCCATAAAAAAATTACATCTTAGCACAGTACCTTAGTAATAAAGTGAAACTCCTTTGAGTAGTTAGCTCTCATTTTATACAGCTTATTGTACCTCTCCTTGTAACTCTCCCTCCCAGGGTAGCCTACTTGCTCCACTGTTTTGACTCAAAACCATTGTTACCCTTGCTGCAGTGCCTTCATTGGTCAGGCTGCTTTCTCCATCTGGAATAACATTCCTACCACCTGTCTCCCTCTTCCCGTGCTCTTAAGCATCCTCTCAGAGATCCTTTTGCTTCCTCCTGCTCTTACTCCTACAATGTCTCTGCTTAAGCCCTGTATTTGGGTTGTTCTGCCACTAGTCTAAATGGTCAGTTGTTACCTCTCATTATTTGTTCATTGTTCCTATTTGTTTCCACTATTATTCATTTTGTATTGCATTGTTTTGTAGTTGCCTTTTGAATTTTCTTCACTCCCTACACTTGAAATGAGCCTTGCCTCAGAGTGTCTTCCCTGGTCACCAATTTGTAAATAAATACATAAATTCATCTACCATTATTCTTTTTCAGATTGCCTCATCCCTTCACACAAAATACCTAAAGCTCAAAATTTAAATATAGTTCTTTTTCAGACATGGTTGAGCCTCCCCTGGAACAGGTTGGGGCCTCCCCAGGGAGGCTGGCCTCACCATTTGAGAAACCCTGCACTAGACAAATCCTGCCTATTTTCAGGCACGACCTGGGGAAGGGGGAAACAGATGAATGCCAACTGACCTTGAACCAGATTAAGCTGTTGGTGGTATTTTTGAGTGAAGGAGGGAAATTTGGCCAGGACACCGGGGAAATTCCCCTACTCTTTTCGATAAGTGCCATGGGATCTTTAACATCCACCTGAACTACCACCAATCCAGGCAGATGGGACCTCGGTTTAACGTCTCATCCGAAAGACGGAATTAACAGTTGTCACAGATTATTAATACTCTTCCACACTTCACACACAAATATAGAAATCTCACTCAGGCAGATATTCTTTAGGAAAACACATGTTTTTACTAAAATACTAAAATAATAATCATACAGTTACAACTAACAAGAGAATATACTAATTTGGGTTACAGTATACAGAACTAAAATGGAAAGATATATACTAACATACTAACATACTATTTGCTAGCAGATTAGGCCTTATGGTCTATCGAGTCTGCTTGAACCTCAGATCCCTAGTTGGGTGCCGAGGCCTTCCCCTCCCTTGTGTTCCAGAAACCCCTATCATCCATCCCCACCCCCCTGGGACAGGCCATCATCTGA
This sequence comes from Neoceratodus forsteri, assembly GCA_016271365.2. Taxonomy (NCBI): domain Eukaryota; kingdom Metazoa; phylum Chordata; order Ceratodontiformes; family Ceratodontidae; genus Neoceratodus; species Neoceratodus forsteri. Next base: position 1,391,757,463 of record CM028129.1, on the reverse strand, counting down.
TACATCCATTTTCTGTGTCTGTCCCACCCTCTCTTGAAGCCCTCCACTGTGGATCTCTGAGCCAGCTCACCAGGCAATGCATTCCAAGGGTACACCACCCTCTCAGTGAAAAACCTCCTCCTCTTTTCCCCCCTCACCGTTTCTCCTTCCAACTTCAAACCATGCCCTCTGGTAATACCTCCCTGCTTTAGTCTAAAGATCCCTTCCATGTTTACCTTATTTATTCCCTTGAGGTACTTGAAGACCTCAATCATGTCCCCCCCATCTCTCCTCTTCTCCAATGAAAACAGGCAGAGCTCCTCAAGTCTGTCCTCATATGTCAAATCCCCTAGCCCTCGTATCATCTTAGTTGCCCTCCTCTGTACCCTCTCCAGGAGCTGTATGTCCCTCTTCAAGTGTGGTCTCCAGTACTGCACACAGTACTCAAGGTGTGGTCTAACCAGTCCATTGTACAGCAGCAAAATCACTTCATTGCTCCTAGAGGTGATCCCCCTTACGATGCATCCCAACATCCTGTTTGTCTTGCTAGCCGCTCTCCTGCACTGCTCAGAGTTATTCATACATGCATCCACCATGACCCCTAGGTCTTTTTCCCCTATTGAGGCCTCCAGCACCTCCCCTCCCAGGGTGTACCTGTGTTTAGGGTTTCCCCACCCAAGATGCAACACCCTGCACTTGGTGATATTGAAATTTAATTTCCATGTGTGAGCCCAGCTTTCCAGGGTGTCCAGGTCCCCTTGCAGGGCCAACCTCCCCTCTTCTCCCTCAACTACTGCTCCCATCTTAGAGTCATCAGTAAAGAGACTCATTTCACACCCTATACCCTCCCTGATGTCAGATATGTATGCATTAAACAGAATCGGACCCAGGACCGAGCCCTTCGGTACCCCACTACCAACCTCTCTAGGGTTCGAGAGCTCCCCACAGACCACTACTCTCTGGATGCGTCCAGCTAGCCAGTTTTCAATCCATCTGACCATCAAAGGGCCTACTCCTAACCCCATCAATTTCTCAACCAGACCATTGTGGGGGACAGAGTCAAGCACCTTGCTGAAGTCCAAGAATAATACATCCACAGGCTTTCCCCTGTCCAGTTCTGATGTTACCCAGTCATAGAACTCCACAAGATTGGTTTGACATGATCTACCTGGCACAAACCCATGTTGCCGACTATCCAGACCTCCCACCTCCTCCAAGTACACCCCCAATCGTTCCATTAGTATACTCTCCATTAATTTTCCCACCACCGAGGTCAAACTGATGGGACTATAGTTACCCGGTACTTCCCTTGACCCCCCTTTATGGATTGGCACCACATGTGCCTCTCGCCAATCCCTAGGTACCCTCCCTGTCTCAAGTGACCTGTTGAAGAGCTCCGCCAGGGGTGCAGCCAGTATGGGCACCATTTCCTATAGTACTCTCAGTTGAATGCCATCCGCCCAGGAGATTTGTCTTTCTTTAGGTCCTTGAGGGCTAACCACACCCTTTGGCGGAGATAGCATCATCCGTCCCTCCACCTTACTGGCCTTTTTATCCTTTTGTCCAGACTGACACCCTGGGGTACCTCCCCTCCTCTTGCTCCATTTCTGTTGCTCCTTGATCCCACACACTGCTGCTTCTATCCCATCATGCCTTGCTTTGTAGATATCCCATCCCCTCCTAGTGAACACAGAGCAAAGTGCTCATTAAATACCTCTGCCTGGTCCTCGCCTCTTCCATCCACCCTCCTTCCGATCTCAATCTGCTGAGATGGCCTTAGTTTTCTCCACTCCCCAATGTACCGAAGAACCCTTTCCCCTCCTCATCTCCCTGTGCCAGCCGCTGCTCTTTACTGGACTTTGCTCCTCACCATACGGGTGATCTTTCTAGATGCAGATGGTACATTTCCTTATCCCTATCCCTCTTGTTGTTTTATATTTTTGTAGGCCCCTTCTTTTCTCTGACTGATACCTGTACCTTACTGGACCACCAGCATGGTTTTGTGACCTTGCTCCTTGCATTTCAACTTAGCACGAGATCCTGACTGCCTCATGAAGTCCCCTGCTTTATGACCTCCCATCTCCTTCCCACTTGTCATTGATGTAATCCCTTCAAGTGATCCTTGAGAATATTTACCATGCCCACAAAATCTGCCCCCTAAGTCCACTGCCAGTGTCCTAGATCTCCCCTCCCCATGCTTATTTGAAACCAGACCGGTCAGCTCCCAGTCAGGGGGTCTTGTACAACCATGTCACTTACCAGATCCCCATCTGCCATAACCACATCCAGGACATGCCCCTCCTTGTGGGCTCCATCACATGCTGTGTTAAGAACATCCTGGAAGCCGCCCAGCAGTCTCTTCGCTCCTTGGCCACCTTAGGGAGGACACTGGTTTCACAGTTTGTACCTGTACATAAGGTCCCCATCACTACCTCCTTCTCCTTTTGGTCCACACTGGGCAATGATGATGTCCAGCAAACCATCCTCCAGAACATCACCCATCCCGGGGGGCCTACATACTACTCCCAGCTTGACCTTACCTCCTGCTGGGGTTCGTAAGGTGACCCATAAGGACTCCATGTTTCCCTCTGCCTCTTCTATCCTAGCAATTTCTATGTCATCTCTAATGAACATAGCCACTCCACCCCCTCTGCCCTCCTTTCTATCCTTCCTAAGCATAGTGTACCCCCGCACATTTAGGTCCCAGTCATGGTTTTTTGTTATTGCATCCCATGACCGCCACCACATCCACCCTCTCGAACAGGCATGGCTCTGGAACTCTGCAATTGTTTCCCAAGCTCCTGGCATTTACTAACACCAACCCCACCCCTTATCCCTGATCCCGGTTTCGAACTCCACCCAGGTTCCTTATACTTCAATCCTCCTCTGCTCCTCCTGAAACCTCCACCCCCAGTCTGTTTCCCCTCCCCTTGGGTTTGAAAGCTACTCCTTATCTGGAGGAGAGGGCTTCTGGTCAGCCCCTCCCTTATCCCTTCCCCTCACAAGTTTAAACCCCACCTTTCTTGAATGTAGTCAGCCATCCCCTGTTTAAGGACTTCCTTCCCTAATGGGGCAAGATGAAGACTGTCCTTGGCATACAGTCCCTTATCATCCCAAACTCCTTTCCAGTTCCCTAACGCCCCCAGCCCACTCTCTTCACCCCAGTTCCTGAGCCAGTCATTAACCTCTGTGATCTTAATTTTTTTCTCCACTGAGGCCTTTGGTACTGGCAATATCTCCAAAAAGGAAATGTTGCATCATTTATCCTGACAGACTCTGGCAAGTTCTTGGAACCTTGCTTGGATTTTCAAAATGCTATTTCCCTCTTGATCGTTAGTTCCCAAATGCACCAGCAAATCCGGTTTCCCTCCACAATCCCTAACCAGTTCACACACCATGAACTTTGCTCTGTGCACTGTCAGCCCAGAGATACTCACTACCTTCACCTGGCTACGGCATCCACCCCCCTGTCCCTCCCACTGGATACCCCTAATCATCGAGTCTCCCAATAAAAGAACCTTAATACCACCATCATCCTTATGGTTACCTCCACTATGCTCTCTCAGCCCCCATCCCCCCTTTTATTCGTGATTTCAATTCCATGGGAGTCTTCCTGCCTTATTAGAGACCCCCTTGTTACCCTCCCTTTCTGCCTCCCTTGTTATTTTGCCCACTTAACTCAGACCCCTCTGTATAGGTGTCCCTTTAACCCTCTCTTATCTGAACCATTTATCCTGGCCCTGATGGTTCCCCTTCACCACCATCCTCCCCTGTAATAGTACCCCTGCCTCCAGAGGCTCTCTGTGGGTCCCCTTTAGCTAGGGCCCCATCCTTGGTACTGACCCCCCCTGCTGAAGGGGGGCTCCTCTCCCACCTCCTTGTCTCCCAGTTTCTGTCCCATTATGCTCCCCTCCCTTATGTCTGCAATATGTTGCATCTCCCCCATCTGCTTAACATTTATGTTTCCCCTTCTCCCTCTGTGACTGTTTCTATCTTTTCCATTGCCGGTCTGTGATGCCCTATGGGTATCCGACTCCCTCCCCCCGGCTTCTGTATCAGTTTCCTCATTTCCACCAACCCCTTCCTCCCCCTCTAGGTTGCTTAGTAGCTCAAATTTATTGTGACACTCTATATCAGCCTCCATCAAGTAACCAGAGTTTTCCCTGACTGCACCTCTGAACTGCCCCCTCTTCTTCCCCTCTTGCTCTGTTCTCCTTAGGAGCTCTGTTCCCACAGTCTGCTGTTTTAGGCTTCTGCACAACTGCCCCTCCTGACTCTTCCCCCTCCAGTCTCTTTGTATTCAGAATGTTCACCCCGTACGCTTTCCCCTTAGCATCAACATCCCTATCTAAGGGTCCTCTGTCCCTAATACCCCCTCCTGCTTGCTGTAACATAACGTCCTGTAATTTCAGAGCATTGCCCCAGCCTCCCCTCAGCCCCACCCTTCTGCTGCCCATATCCACATCCCTTATCCTTGGACACCCCCAGCTCCCCCAGCTTACTCCTTAACCAATATACCTCACTCCTGATACAAGATAGCTGTCTACAGAGTGGGCAGCCTCCCTCTTTCCAGGCCCAATTGAGAATTATTGCCATCCCACAGCCTGTGCAGCCTACAACCCTTCTGAAGATGCCTGCCATGGTGGAAAATGGCCACCCTGTTTGTTGCCCTCTGTTTATAATGGCACACTCCCTTTACTCAGTCCCTTTCCCCGGAATACAGTTTCTCTCTATACTGACTGCAGTTATTTAAAACTCAATTTCAACCCCACCAATAAAGTTCCCAAGTCTCACAAATACACACAGCCCAGTGTGTGTCCAGTCCCACTAACAGTGCGTGTATGCAGACATAGGTACCATATGATGTCACAGGCCCACCAGTTCCTTTTGCTTTGAATTTCAGTCCCAAACAGAAATACACAGCCCTTCAATCCCAACCCCCTGTGGCTTTTCAGTATTTAAGAAAGCCTACAAAACAGGGTGGGATGGATGGCTCTTACCAACACCAGGCAAACATAACATTTAAATTATGCTCTAATTAACACTGCCAAACAAGTGTTCCCAAGCCTCAAAAGTTACAACATCACAGCCCAAGTAACAGTTCTAACTCAAAGTAGTAATTTTTAACACACAGAACTAATTTCATGTACAAAACTATTCAAATATTTCAGTTAAAACAGAATATAACCCCACACCTCTGTCCTTATCAGCCTCCTGCTTATGTTCCCAAGTGAACAATGAAAGACAAGCTGATTTCTGCTTATTTCCCCTCCCCCTAACACCAGGCAAACATCACATTTAGATTACACTCTAATTATCATTGCCAAACAAGTGTTCCCAAGCCTCAAAAGTTACAATATCACAGCCCAGGTAACAGTTCTAACTCAAAGTAGTAATTTTTAACACATAGAACTAATTTCATGCACAAAACTATTCAAATATTTCTGTTAAAACAGAATATAACCCCAGACCTCTGTCCTTACCAGCCTCCTGCTTATGTTACCATGTAAACTCACTGAAACTGTTAGCTTTGGCATAGAAAGTAGGTACAGTCTCTGGTTCTTAGTCTCTGTGCTTGTGGTCAAGAGAATGTCCAGAGGAAGAGTGTGTGCTAGCAGCCACTGTGTCTCAGCAGTTTGGCTTCCTGTGTGTCAAATGAAGTCCAGATGAAAAGCGTGTCCAAATGCCCTGAGATGGAACTATGTATACCTCGGTTTCAGCTCAGGAAATAGTGAGTGAAAATCCCACAAGATTTAGGCCAGTAGTTGGCACTCTTTCTCTTTCTTTACAGCCCACTTTCTAGCTATCTTTTGATGTGTCAGGATCTCACAGAAACACCATTGGCATTAGAGTGTTAAGAATTCACACAGCTTTTCTAGGAAGCACGTTTCTTTCCTGTTACCTCATAAAATGTAACATACTAAAATGCCAGCAGAATAGGCCTAACGGTCTTTTGAGTCTGCTCGATTTTCTGCACCTGCATTCAGGGCCCACTTTGGTGCCCTCCCCTTTGGGTTATACTGCCCCCAGTTGCAGGTGTGCTACCTGCAATGGACCTGGCCAGATTGACAGTCTCCTCCTCTACCAGCTCTCTGGGCAGCACATCCCATGGTGCCACCACCCTTTAAGTGAAATAACACCTCCTCATCTCCCCTCTGCACCTGCCCCCTTCCAGCTTACACCCATTCCCTCTCATTTTCTACTCCTCCTTCCTTTGAAGCACCCTGACTGGGCCTCCCTTATTGATCCCGTTTATGTACTTAAAGACCTCTATCATGTCCCCCCTGTCCCTCCTCTCCTCCAGGGTGTACATGTCAAACTCCCTGAGCCTCTCCTCATAGATTCTCTCCCTCAGGCCCCAGATCATTTTGGTTGCCCTCCTTTGGACCCTCTCTAGGAGTGTAACATCCCTCTTTAAATGTGGTCTCCAAAACTGCACACACTACTTGAGATGTGGCCTAACCAAGCAGTTGTACAGTGGTAGGATCACTTCCGCCTTTCTGGAGGTAATCCCCCACCCCGGCGATGTATTCCAACATCCTATTTGCCCTTGCTGCTGCCCCCCACAAGTCTCTTAGTTGTTCATTTGGACATCTACCACTACCCCCAGGTCCCTCTCACCCTCCGTGACTTGAATTTTGTCTCCTCCCAGGGTATACCCCTGGCCTAGATTTCTGACTCCCAGGTGCAGAACCTTGCACTTCCCCACACTGAATTTTAGCTTCCATTTTCCTGACTACCTTTCCAGAGCCTCTAGATCCTCCTGTAAGGCCATCCTCCCCTCCTCCTCATCCACCACTGTACCCAGCTTTGAGTCATCTGCAAAGAGACTCATTTCACTCCTGAACCCCTTTCTTATGTCTGAGACATAAACGTTGAATAGAAGTGGCCCCAGCACTGACCCCTGGGGCACCCCACTAGTAACCCACCTTGTGGATGAGGCTAGCCCTGCAACCACTACCCTCTGGGTATGCTCACAGAACCAATTTCCTATCCATCTTAACAACTGTCTCCCTAGCCCCATTTCCTTCAGTTTAGCCAGCAGGCCATTGTGGGGTACCAGATCAAATGCCTTGCTGAAGTCCAGAAAGAAGACATCCACCAGTCTACCCTGGTCAAGGGCCCTCATCACCAAGTCATAGAACTCCACAAGGTTCGTCTGACATGATCTTCCTGGGACAAAACCATAAGTCATTTTGGCAAGTTGCTGCGAGCATTGTGGGGCCTCTTAGCACCCCATGTTGCACTGGCAAGCAGTACATTTTGGTGGTTGTGGATTACACCACAAGGTACCCAGAAGCAGTGCTTTTGTCCTCCATCAAGGTTGAGAAGGTGGCTGACACATGGCTGGGTATATTTAGCCAGGTTGGTTTTCCTCAAAAGATTCTGTTGAACCAGGGCCTCAACTTCATGTCTGAGCTGTTGGTTAGTCACTGGAAGATGTGTGGGGTATGGCAGCTCAAGAGCCTCACCATACCACCCCCAGAATAATGGTCTGGTCAAGTGAATCAGTGGGTCCCTTAAGACAATGTTAAGGGCTTTCACTGACCAGCATGTGAGAGAGTGGGACAAGTACCTACCCCATCTTCAGTTCATATATAAGGAGTCCCCCGAAAGTCCACAGGGTTTCCATCCTTCAAGCTCCCATTTGACCATATGGTGCAGGGCCCCTTGATTTGGTAAAAGATGAATGGGAGAGTGAGCTTGCTTCCAAAGGGGAGTCTGTTGTGGGGTATAACCTGAACTTCAGGTCATGGCTCAAGAAATTTATGGGATCCACCTAGGAGCATCTAGCTGCTACATAACAGAGGCAGAAAACACACTACAATCATGGGGCCAGAGCCCAGGAGTACAAGGTTAGGCAATGGATGATGGTGCTCATTCCTGTCTGGCACAACAAATTGCAGAAGGCTTGGGAGGGGTATTATTTGGTGGTTAAGAGGGTGAATTATGTTAATTATGTGGTGGAACTACCAGACAGGAGGCACAAACAGTGAGTTTACCACATCAACATGATGAAACCCTATCATGACTGGGATGAAATGGTCCTGACTGAATGCAGCTCTCTGGAGGAGGGGGTGGAAGCAGACTTTCTGGTAAATCTCCTGGAAGAGGTGAAGTAAGAACTCTCAGTGGATGCTGTTACCCTCTTGGAGTGGCTGAGATTTATTTACTTAGTTTTTGTTAACCGGGTAGGTGCACTAACCATAAAATGACTATTTTCAGGCACGACCCGGGAGAGTACATCAAAAAGATAACAGTAGAACAACAGCAACATGAGTACAGTAATACAAATAGAGGACCAGTACAGCAGTGTTACAAAAATACGATGAGTAGAAACAACAAAAAAATAATGGCAAGCATTATACAAATAATGGCAGTAAGATATATAATAAATGCAGAAACCACAGACCCAACCTGTGGAGTGAAAGGGTTAATAAGAGAGTAATGTTCTATAGAGAGAAAAGTGAGGAATGTTCAAACATAACAAGAAAGACTGATAGAAGGAAGGTCAGGGGTGGTAATTGGCAAAACAACAGTGGATGGTAAGCAACAAGGTTCGAGAAGTAAGAGAGCTAGTAGTCAAGAAGTTATTTACAAAGAGAAGGAAAAATATGAGGAGGGGAAGAGGAGCCAGTCTTGGAGCTGGATTAAAGCAGGGATGACATTATTGGTAAGACTCAGTAGCTTCAGGTTGCATCAAAGTATGCACAAGCATCAGCTAAGGATAGACAACGACGATATTCACTTTTAAATCTGAAATGAGACTGAGACAGCCAGAGATTGAGTGGAAGAGCATTCCATAGCCTGGGAGCAGAGAATTGGAAGGCCTCTATGCCTTTAGTCGTCCGACATCTCAGAACACAGAGCAAGGATATGTTAGCTGATCACAGGCTATGGGAGGATGGTTGAAGGACCAGCAACACCACCAGCTGGGATGTTTTTTTTTCCCAGATGATCAAGTCCATTAGTGATCCAAGGTAGTATTGTCTACTGGCAGAGGGTGAGAGCCAATTCAGATCCTTATAAAGAAGGCAGTGATGTTTGAGTCGAGGTGACGAAGAGGCAAATCTGCATATATTGTTATAAGTTACGTCCCATTTTAGTAGGGAGGTTTTATGGACAGAGGGACGAATAGAGGCACCATAAGTAAGGGTTGGGAGCAGAATACCTTGGGCAATTGCTAATTTCACCGAGGGTGTAAGCGTGTAGCTCGTTTTGTAAGCTACTCCCAGTTTTGAGTTTACCACTTTGCACGAGGACTGAATGTGAAGATTAAAATCCAGAGATTGGTCCAGTAGGATCCCAAGGTACTTGAAGGAAGTAACATTTTCAAGTGGAATTCCTCCTGGATGAAGAACCTCCAGCAAACTAGAACAGGCCTTAATCTTCGGTGCAGAACCTAGGCGTATGACTTTCATTTTCTTTTCATTCAGTACAAGCTTACGGTCTAGTAGCCAGTCTAAGACATTAAGATCTGCCCAAACTGCTGAAATGAGTGGAGTGCTGAGTGCATTTGGTGAAATGTTCACTGGGAAGCCAGGGTATACCACTCTGACAGAGCACCAAGTGGATACAGGGTCTTAAGCCACACCGAGACAGCCACTTTACAGAGTCCCAGAAGGCGTAAGACATGCCATAGAGGGGTAGATCAAAGAGATGCTGGTGCTCTGGGTGATCCAGGAGTCCAGTAGTCCCTGAGCTTCCCCAGTGGTACTGTTTCCTAAAAAGTACAGGACCACAAGATTCTCCGTCAACTACCACTAGCTCAACAGTTGCACAGAGTCGGACACATACTCCATGCCCGGGACAGATGATGTCCTAGAGAAGTTTGGGGAGCCATCACCTCTCCACCATAGACCTGACAAAGGGCTGCTGACAGGTACCCCTGACCTCTTATGCCAGAGAAAGGTCTACATTCATCACCCAATTTGGATTATTTAAGTTCAGGGTGATGCCATTCGGGATGAAGAATGCACCAGCCACCTTTCAGCAGCTCATGGACTGCATTCTGCAGGGGCAGGAGACTTCTCTCTGGCATACATGGATGACATCACCATCTATAGCCAGACCTGAGAGGATCACGTTAGGCATGTGACAAGTATTCAGCCAACTGTAAGCCCCACTGAGCTGACAGTCAAGGCGGAGTAATGCCAGTTATGAATGGCAGAAGTGTCATACTTGGGCATGGGTGGATATTGGATACACTTGGCCAGAGCCAGTGATAGTTGAGGTCATCCACAAGTGGGCCATGCCCACGACCAAGAGGAAAGTACAGACCTTCCTGGGTATGGCATGGTACTATCATAACTTTGTGCCAGATTTCAGCAGTGGGGCCAAACTCCTCTCTGTTCTCACCAGGAAGAAAATGCCAGAAAAGGTTCAGTGGATGGAAATCTGTGATATTGAGTTCCACCAACTGAAGAAGGCATTGCGTTGGACACCTGTGCTCATCAGTCCTGACTGCATTGTTAGGATCATTCTTCATGTACATGCATCTGATAATAGGCTAGGTGCAGTTCTGAGTCAGGTTACACACTCAGGAGAGGAGCACCTAGTCATGTACCCGAGCAGGAAGCTTCTGCCCAGACAACAAGCCTACATCACAATAGAGAAAGAGTGTCTGAAGATTGTCTGGGCTTTCTAGAAGCTATATCCATACCTGTATGGAAGGGAATTCACCCTGATTACTGATCACAACCCCCACATGGTTACATTGGACCAGTGGCCAGAATACAAAATTGCTAAACTGGAATTTGGTACTGCAGGCTAATATATGAACATTCAGCATCACAGCATGTCACAGCATGGCAATGCAGATGAGTTGTCCAGACAGTAGCTAGTGCCTCTTTCTATTTTTTCTTTATTTTCTTCAACAGGAAGGGCCTAGGAGAAGCTAAAATGGAGTTTCCACAAACAATGAATTGAGGGCATGGCAGGTGAAGCCAGCTGGCTCACATGAAAAGGAAAACAGTAAAGGCTGCTAAAAATATTATTTTTTTTCTTTATTTGGTGGGGGAAGGGGATGTAATGGAATAGATGTAATTGTAACATAATGATTTGCTACTGTAGTTATCTGACAGGTATTTTTCTTTTCAGTTTTTTGGTTACATATGTAATTTGGCCTGCTGCAAAGAGTCAGAGTTCTTATCAGTGTCTCTGGAATGACAGCAGACTAGCTGGGTTGTGGTTGTAAATTTATTACATTAAGGTTTTCCAGTTCACACCTCTGAAATATGACTGAGCAGCAGAAGTGTCTTTGATGTCAAAACACTGGGAGCTAACACAAACATTCCTGTACAGGGGTTCATGTTAATTACCCTGCAGACTGGCACAAGCTGGTTCTTATAATGGCAGCCTCCCAGACAAAAGATTGTGAATCTGTGATGTCAGAGTGACATGGTGGATGATGCATCATGGGAGGACAACAGATGGTTTTAGGTCTGACACGGTCTCAGAGAGTCAGACTTGGAACTAGGAACAAACTGCCATCTAAAAGTTCATGTCTGCCCTGTTCAAGGTTTATCTTGTGGTAAGCTAAACTACCTTGGAGAGAGAAAAAGAAAGATAGCTTTTTTCTGTGTGAAGCCTTCTGCATGAAAACAAGTTTCTTTTCCTTTCTGTAGAATTACTGCCCCCATAGTTTTGTTGTAATACCCTGTAGACTCTATGTAATTATCTTGAAATATTAAAAATATCACTTTTATATAGTTCATGTTTCTGAGACTGAATCATTTGAGGTACAGCTTATCACAGGCCCCTGGCCATCAAACCCTCGGTGGCCTGGTAGGACCTCCTATTTGCAGAGAGGAGACCCCTTTCCAAGAACTTGTGAGCGGTTATAAGGGTCCAGAGAGACTTACCAACCTTCCTTTTCCCAGTGGGAGGGTGGAAACTGTAGTTTTGAGTTCCCTTGATTCAGCAGTACTTTCAGTATTTGAATCCCACCACAGCCACTGGCTATGTTTTGCCTAGGTAGTTTTGCATGATAGCTGAGTGGCACTATCTTTCAAGGCAAACAGTCTTTTCAAAACCCTTCTGTTAAAATGTTAGATCATACAATCAAACCTCAGGCAGAGTTGATTAGAAAATCATAAAAGTTTACTTCAAATAAAAGCAATACAGAAAACACTACAGTTTGGAAGAACTTTGAAATGCAGACAATATCAAAAGTAAAACTGGATGGTTTACAGAAAATACTAGATACTGTTATTCTAAACTATACCTTGTTTTGATGTTAGAGTGCAGACAAGATTTTAAATGTCCTTGTAGAGATGAGTCCTTAAGCAACAGTTGTGTAGTAAGTTTGTATCAAGTCAGTTCCTCTGAATATCCTTTTAGAAAACTCCAGGTGCTTTACTTGGTGAAACGTCTTGGTTTCCAAAATTCTGACTTAAAATCATAATTTTCTGTTCAGTATGTGAAAAGTCAAATGTTCACACACTCAGGTCTGGTTTTATAGATTTTTCCAGGCCTACACATATACTGTATAGTAGATAATATTAGCGCTCCTTTTATTTTAGCGATATTAGCTGAAACGGAAATACTAATATATTCAGAACACTAATATTATCTACTATATATGTAGTTACTGTATAGTGTAGCTACATAGTACTAAGCAGCTGTTCATACGCCCACCATATCAAAAAGTGCCAGTAAATACTGTATGAACCGAAGAAAACAGAAGACAACTTTCTAAATGTTTTTGATTGGTTAAACAAAGTTTAATGTTTATTGTACACCATAAACAACAAAAAAACAATGAAAAAAATTAAAATCAAAGTGCATATTGCTACTCGTTTCTTCCCCTCTGCTTCCCTCGGTTTCACTGTATTTCAGCTTCTCTTCTGCTTCACACTTCAGTATTGACAGCATTTTGTATCTGTGAAGCAGAGAGAAATTAAAATGAATTTCAATGTATCGGAAACAGCACCTGCACTGCAAAACAGAAGCAATTCAACTTGTACTTACGTTCTCGTTGTAGTTCAAACACTGGTCATGAGCGTTCAGTATCCTTGTCTGCTCGAATCCGCGTACAATGTCCACAGTACGAAGTTTAAGGCTGTTGAAGCTACTCTCAAGCCATCGAGAGTGATGTTCCTTTAAGTTCTGTAGTCGAAGATCTGCAGTGAGGTTTTCTGTACCACCAGCAGCCAGTCTGTCTGATACAACTCCCGCATACCATGAGGTGAATTCCTTTTATAGGAAATCTTTGAACAATTTGTTTATGGATATGTCCAGGGGTTGTAGGACGTCCGTACATGAAGCAGGCACATAGACGGGGATAATTTGATTCTCCTCCAGATGAAGCAAGACTGCCTCAGTTGTGTGTGCCTTTTATAGGTCAAGAATCAGCAGTGCTCTCTGCTCCTTGAACAAACTAAGGGCATTAATTTGAAACTTAATGTGTGGCACAATAATGTTGCCAATGAACTGGAGAGTTGTCTTCGCATTTTCCCAGTGGTTGTCAGAATTAGTGATATCCCAGTCACCAGGGAATTTGTGTTTAGGGTGGCAGGCTGCAGTTTGGCCCTTATAGATCAGTTGTGGGGGCAACATCAAGCCTGACATAGTGCAGGCAAGTACGACAGAGATCTGTCTCCTAAACCAATTACAGAGACCTACTTCACTCCTGTTGTCTTCATAGTCCACTCTGAAATGGGAATCATGTTGACCCCCATTTCATCCAAGTTCACAATCAATTGGGGGGGGTATTAGCTCCTGGGCACTAACTCTTGATATTCTGCCTAAAAAAGCTGCTTTAAGGGAGTGGAAATCGCTGGGTGTCTTATGGCCATCTTTCGTCCTCTTTCTCTTGCTGTAACCAATCCGGTTAAGGAAACCCCAAGCCCACTTACAGGTTAGTGTTAGGTGCCCTCCATTCTCAGTGAGCAGCTGTGGTGACTTTGCTTTAACAATACCCACTGCAATAGCCTGAAGCACTCCAGCATTGACAACTGCCCCCTCCATGCGGAGAGTCCGAACTATACTTTTCAGCTGGCTCTCCAAGTTGTCCTCCAAATGAGTTGGCCGACCTCGTGGTTTTGTAGGGAGGACAGGGATCATAGTTGTAGGGTCTGGAGTTGTTTTTAGCCATGCTAAGTAGTCCACCTTGAAATTACAGACTGAGCTTTCAACTGTTTTGCCCGTAGTACTGAGGTAGTGACGGACAGTGGCCATTACGCCATGCTCAACTGCATACCTCCCTAGCTGGAATCGTGTCTCTGGTGGATAGGTAGCATAGGAGCTGCAGCGTCCTCACTTAGCTGGTGGTAGGGATGCAGCAAGCATCATAGCAACGGTGTTTGTCACTTCCAGCTCAACACCTGAGCTGTCTGCCAAATCTACACCAGATATTTCTGAGGTGTCCATGGGATATTTCCTCTTAACCTGCGATGTCTATAACCACTTCAAGAGGGACATTATGGAGAAAACACCCACAGTATACTGGTAAATTCAAAGATACTACATAGAGAATAGTGGATGGGCAACCATGCACAACCAACGTGTTTTGCCACAGAGGGGTTCTGATGACATCAGACCTCGAGAGTGAAGCTCGAGAGGTCTTCTGTCATCAGAACCCCGAGGTGGCATAATACGTTGGTTGGGCATGAGGTTGCCCATCCACTATTTTTTATAGTGTATAGTTTTTTAAAAGTAGGCATGGGTTAGACATTTTTATATTAAAAAATGTACTTTCACATTCTTCATGTTCCTTGTTTTGGGGGGGGGTTGCTAGGCTCACTGTTTGGTTGTCAGAGGCCAGACGTCTGTTTTCTATAGCGCATTCACCTATTGGCTGTTTTTCTGTGTGGGGGAGGGATTTTAGAAAAAAAAACATGGCGTCCGTTTTCTCGCTAAGCGAGAAAAGATTTTCCTCTGAGGTGTTCGCTTTTAAATGGTAAGTTTAAAATATCTGGTTGATCCTGTATTTTTTTATTTTTATTAATAAATGTTATCTGGTTGATCATGTGTTCTTTTTGGCTAACCCTGTGTCTTCTGACGGATCGTCGGGTTCTAGCGATCTTGCTGCCACTGGCTTCAGTATATTTGGTTGATCCTGGGGTTATTATAACTATTTAGTGCTGTGTGGTTCTGGAGCGTCGGTAGTGACCGCGAGCCTCTAGAGGCTTTCAAAATGTTGTTGTACCACAGTGTGATATTATCATGTTCCATGACCTTTGAACTGTAGTACAACAACATTTTGAAAGAGATGGATTTCCATACACAATCACTACACACTATACACTATAGAACAGTTCCACACTCTGTGTCTGATCTCTAAGTGAGCTGCATTTGAGTCTGTTTGTCACACCCGTTTCAGTCACACCCATTTCAGTAATGTATTGTAATTGCGGGTGAACCATCCGCTAATATAAACAGGTGCTAATACGTACCGCTTATGAGACACGCTAAATTAAACGGGTGTCAGTATAACCTGCTATACAGTATTTTCTGGTGTAAAAGTATATACCAGCATGGTCAGACCACATGACTCCAAGCCAAACACTATTCAACTACTCTGAATTCAGAATGTGCATCTGATAATATACATGATAGTCATTTTTGTTGACACACCCACCCTTATTTCTCTAGGGTGGGGTTAATGGTATCAAGTCAATACAGAGAGTGGAGTGTAAATGTTTGCCTTTTCCTGCAGGTATCACTGTGGTTCCATGTCAGGTTTCATGTCAACCCCAGTAACATCCGGTCCATGCATTTGGCTTAACCCCTGACTCCTAGGTCATCCCTCTAACCTCTTCCTGTCATGGAAAGCTACAGTGGGATATGTTATGCCTTCCTTTGCTATATACCTGTCTCCCTTATCTGGAGACATACCATCCACCCTAACTGTTATAACAATTCTGGCTATTTTGTAGTTTTATTCCTAAAAGTCTTTTAAAGAGATAGTGTCTTAATTCTGAAGTACATTACAGCATATACAATATGAACCCATATAAATGGATCTAGGCATATCATGCAACACAGCTAACTAATTTATAACTAACAATAACTGTATTTCTGCCACTGAGAAGAAGGCTACAGTTACCATATCCTATTTCTAAATAAATCTGGAGACAGTATAGTGCAGTGGTTTAAGGCTCTGAGCTGCAAACCTGGAGACCTGGGTTTGAATCCCACAGTCCCCGCTTCCAAACTGTGTGACCCTAAGCAAGTCATTTAATTTCCTTCTGCTCCTAGGTCACACCTGTAAATAAGCTTCAGCTTAGTGTATCTCTCCTGGTTTAAAAAAATTAAAAAGAAAAAAATTAAGGTGTTCTCAGCTGTAACAGAAAGAGGTGGGTTGTGTGGCCTTGAGCAAGAAACGCTGTACTGTGTGAGCAGTGGCTCTGAAGGCACCTGAACCTGAAGATTCCTCCAACAGTGCGTCTAAGCTGAGTGATGGCAGTTACTGAACTACTGAGCAAGCTGGTAACATTGATACAACCTGAGTCAGGGAAGGACCAGTCTGTCACAGTATAAAAGATGTTATCACACTGGGCTGCACATTGTCCTGTTATGATGATGTCTCAGAGCCTCACCCTAAGTGAAAACTGATGGAACACCTCATAACAAAGCTGTTGACTAATGTCATGTTTGCTTTTTAAAACTTGCTACATGTACACAACAGTACATGTTTTAAAGTGAGATACATAGAGAATAATGCCCATGCAGGTGTGTATTATGAGGATTTTTCACACACCCAAGGTGTGTGCTAATTCATGAACCCTGAGAGTGAAGCTCGAGGTGTTCATGAGATTATCACACACCAAGGGTGTGTGAAAATTCCTCATAAAATAAACTTAGCACAGGCATTATTTTTTTATAATAACTGGTGCAAGGTGTTCAATACAGGCAAAAACAGTAAGCTGTATTTCTGCGAGAGGCCATGTCACAGAGCAAACAAGAGAAGAGTGCGAGGAGGAAAGCACTGTAATAATCCACTATCGAGTTATTACAGAATTCAGCAGATTATTACAGCATTTTATCAGTAGCACATATCCAGTTATTATAGAGGGTCACCAGTTATTATAAATAGAATAATAGATACGGGACTGTGTATTACAAGGCTATAATACCACTGAGAGGTTCACCTGTCCCCAGAACCTCAAGATGGTATTATAGCTGAGTAATCACTGTCCCTTATCTGTTATATTTTGTGATGTATGGATCCAAGGAGTTTCTACTGTTCAGAACTGAAAAAAAAAAAAAGGAAATCTGTTGCAAAGCTCCAAGGACGGTGAAATGCGTGCAGATCCCTTTAAGTGGAGCTGCTGCACACTTGCTGCTATGGACGCTACAATGTCAAGATGTTGGCGAAGCCCCTAGCCTGTGTTTCTATTGGTGCTTGCTGTTCTTTTTGAATAATTATCTCAGGAACATGGTGGCGGCTATAAGCAAGTGGTCTTCGGAGCAGTTGAGCAGCTGTTTTTTTTTTTTTTTTATTGATGCAGTTACATTTTATTTGCAGTTCATAGAGAAAAAAGAAAAAGAGAGTCTGTTCAGAACCAGAGTGAGCAGCAGAGGGACTATTGGTGTAAGTAAGATTTTTTTCCATTTGTGGTGAGTGGGCTTTTACTGTGTGGGAGAGTTACAGTAAAGCTGGCTCCCACTCTACCAGACACAGCTGTGCACTTGCACTCTTCTGTTTGTGTGATAATACTAATGCTCAGAACACCGAACGATAGTATTACAGGCTCTGAGTGATAATATTATTACTTTTCATCAATGGCATTATCAGTTGTTGGGCAATGTCATTTTTTGTATGGGTTTCTACCATATTAAAAATAGCTAATCCATATATTACAGTATGTTACATATCCTACTAATGAGCAAAGCCTCATACAGTATAACTCACATGTGTCTTCACACCTCACAAGGAAGTTGGTTGTTACTTTGACAAACTGTTTGGCTTAGTACTATAAACTGCCCTTTGTAAGTATGTATACATATACTGTATATACTATTTGCCAGCAGATTAGGCCTTACGGTCTATCGAGTCTGCTCAAACCTTAGATCCTTAGTTGGGTGCCGAGACCTTCCCATCCCTTGTGCTCCAGAAACCCCTATCATCCATCCCCACCCCCCTGGGACAGGCCATCAACTGACACATCCACTTTCAGTGTCTGTCCCACTCTCTCTTGAAGCCCTCCACCATGGATCTCTGAACCAGCTCGCCAGGCAGTGCATTCCAAGGGTCCACCACCCTCTCATTGAAAAACCTCCTCCTCTTCCCCCCCCCTCACCCTTCCTCCTTCCAACTTCAAATCATGCCCTCTGGTGATACCTCCCTTCTTTAGTCTAAAGATCCCCTCCATGTTTACCATATTTATTCCCTTGAGGTACTTGAAGACCTCAATCATGTCCCCCCATCTCTCCTCTCCTCTCCTCCAATGAAAACAGGCAGAGCTCCTCAAGTCTGCCCTCATATGTCAAATCCCCTAGCCCACGTATCATCTTAGTTACCCTCCTCTGTACCCTCTCCAGGAGCTGTATGTCCCTCCTCAAGTGTGGTCTCCAGTACTGTACACAGTACTCAAGGGGTGGTCTAACCAGTCCATTGTACAGCGGCAGAATCACTTCCTTGCTCCTAGAGGTGATCCCCCTTATGATGCATCCCAACATCCTGTTTGCCTTGCTAGCCACTCTCCTGCACTGCTCAAGTTATTCATACATGCATCCACCATGACCCCTAGGTCTTTTCCCCTATTGAGGGCCTCCAGTGCCTCCCTCCCAGGGTGTACCTGTGTTTAGGGTTTCCCGACCAAGATGCAACCACGTTGCATAATGATATTGAAATTTAATTTCCATGTGTGAGCCCAGCTTTCCAGGGTGTCCAGGTCCTTGCAAGGCCAACCTCCTCTTCTCCCTCAACTACTGCTCCCATCTTGGAGTCATCCGCGAAGAGACTCATTTCACCCTATACCCTCCTGATATCAGATATGTGCATTAAACAGGATTGGACCCAGGACCGAGCCCTGCGGTACCCACTACCAACCTCTAGGGGTTTGAGAGCTCCCCACAGACCACTACTCTCTGGGTGCATCCAGCTAGCCAGTTTTCAATCCATTTGACCATCAAAGGGCCTACTCCTAACCCCATCAGTTTCTCCACCAGACCATTGTGGGGACAGAGTCAAATGCCTTGCTGAAGTCCAAGAATAATACATCCACAGGCTTTCCCTGTCCAGTTTTGATGTTACCCTCGTAGAACTCCACAAGATTGGTTTGACATGATCTACCTGGCACAAACCCATGTTGCCGACTATCCAGACCTCCACCTCCTCCAAGTACACCCCAATCGTTCCTTTAGTATACTCTCCATTAATTTTCCCACCACCAGGTCAAACCCAGTGAGTCTATGGTTACCTGGTGCTCCTCGACCCCCCTTTATGGATTGGCACCACATGTGCCTCTCGCCAATCCCTAGGTACCCTCCCTGTCTCAAGTGACCTGTTGAAGAGTTCCACCAGGGGTGCAGCCAGTATGTCCACCAATTCCCACAGTACTCTCGGTTGAATGCCATCCAGCCCAGGAGATTTGTCTTTCTTTAGGGCCTTGAGGGCTAACCACACCCTTTTGGCGGAGATAGCATCATCCGTCCCCTCCACCTTACTGGCCTTTTTATCCTTGTCCAGATGTGACACCTAGGTGCCTCTCCTCCCTCTTGCTCCATTTCTGTTGCTCCTCTGATCACACACTGCCTTCAATCCCTTTTGTGCCTTGCTTTGTAGATATCCCATCCCCCTCACTAGTGAACACAGAGGCAAAGTACTCGTTAAATACCTCTGCCTGGTCCCTCACCTCTTCCACCCACCCTCCTTCTGATCTCAATCTGCTGAGATGGCCCTTATTTTTTCTCCACTCCCCAATGCACCGGAAGAACCCCTTTTCCCCTCCTTGTATCCCCTGTGCCAGCCGCTGCTCTTTACTGGACTTTGCTCCCCTCACCACATGGGTGACTTTTCTAGATGCAAGATGGTACATTTCCTTATCCCTATCCCCTCTTGTTGTTTTATATTTTTTGTAGGCCGTCTTCTTTTCTCTGACTGCTATCTGTACCTCACTGGACCACCAGCATGGTTTATGTGACCATGCTCCCTTACATTTCAACTTAGCGCAGATCCTGACTGCCTCATGAAGTCCCCGTTTTATGATCTCCCATCTCCTTTCCACACTTGTCATTGATGTAATCCACTTCAAGTGATCCTTGAGAATATTTCCCATGCCCTCAAAGTCTGCCACCCTGAAGTCCACTGCCAGTGTCCTAGATCTTACCCCTCCCCCCATGCTTATTTGAAACCAGACAGTATTGTGGTCGCTCCCAGTCAGGGGGTCCTGTACAACCAGGTCCTTACCAGATCCCCATCTGCCAGAACCACATCCAGGACATGCCACTCCATTGTGGGCTCCATCACATGCTGTGTTAAGAACACATCCTGGAAACCATCCAGCAACCTCTGCTCCTTGGCCACCTTAGAGGACATGGTTCCCCAGTTTGTACCTGGCATATTAAGGTCCCACATCAACACCACTCCTTCCCCTTTTGGTCCACACTGGGCAATGATGTTGTCCAGCAAACCATCCTCTAGAACATCACTCATCCCGGGGGGCCTATATACTACACCCAGCTTGATCTTAACTCCTGCTAGGGATCATAAGGTGACCCATAAGGCCTCCACATTTCCCTCTGCCTCTTCTACTCTAGCAATTTCTATGTCATCTCTAATGAACATAGCCACTCCACCCCCTCTGCCCTCCTTTCTATCCTTCCTAAGATTAGTGTACCCCATACGTTTAGGTCCCAGTCATGGTTTTGTTGTACGTCTCGTGACCGCCGCCACATCCCCGAACAGCATGGCCTGAACTCTGGCAACTTTTTCCCAAGCTCCTGGCATTTACTAACACCAACCCCACCCCTTATCCCTGATCCTCTTTGTCGACCCCACCCAGATTCCTTATACTTCCATCCTCCCTCTGCTCCTCCTGAAACCTCCACCCCCAGTCTGTTCCCCCTCCCCCTTGGGCTTGAAGGCTACTCCCCTCATCTGGAGGAGAGGACATCTGGTCAGCCCCTCCCTTATCCCTTCCCCCTCACAAGTTTAAACCCCACCTTTCTTGAATGTAGTCAGCCATCCCTGTTTAGGACTTCCTTCCCTAATGGGGCAAGATGAAGACTGTCCTTGGCATATAGGCCTTATCCTCCAAACTCCATTCCAGTTACCTAACACCCCAACCCACTCTCTTCACCCCACTTCTGAGCCAGTCATTAACCTCTGAAGAGCTTCATTTTTTCTCCACTGAGGCCTTTGGTACTGCAATATCTCCGAAAAATGTTGCATCCATTATCCTGACAGACTCTTGCAAGTTCTTGGAACCTTGCTTGGATTTCAAAATGCTATATCCCTCTAGATCGTTAGTTCCCAAATGCACCAGGAAATCTGGTTTCCCTCCACAATCCCAAACCATTTCATACACCATGAACTTTGCTCTGTGCACTGTCAGCCCAGAGATACTCACTACCTTCACCTGGCTATGGCATCACCCCTGTCCTCCCACTGGATACCCTAATCATCAGGTCTCCCAATAACAGAACCTTAACACCGCCATCATCCTTATGGTTACCTCCACTATGCCCTCAGCCCCCTTCCCCTTTATTCATGATCTCAATTCCATGGGAGTCTTCCTGCCTTTTTAGAGACCCCCTTGTCACCCTCTCCTTTCTGCCTCCTCGTAATTTTGCCCACTTAACTCAAACCCCCTCTGAATAGGTATCCCCTTTAACCCTCTCTTATCTGAACCATTTATCCTGGCCCTGATGGTTTCCCCTTTCCCCACACCGCCATCCTCCCCCCTTGTAATAGTACCCCTGCCTCCAGAGGCTCTCTGTGGGTCCCCTTTAGCTAGGGCCCCATCCTTGGTACTGACCCCCCTGCTGAAGGGGGGGGGCTCCTCTCCCACCTCCTTGTCTCCCAGTTTCTGTCCCATCATGCTCCCTTCCCTTATGTCAGCAATATGTTGCATCTCCCCCATTTGCTTAACATTTATGTTTCCCCCTCTCCCTCTGGGACTATTTCTATCCTTTCCATTGCCCGTCTGTGATGCCCTATGGGTATCCGACTCCCCCCCCCGGCCTCTGTATAAGTTTCCTCATTTCCACCAACCCTTTCCTCCCCCTCTAGGTTGCTTAGTAGCTCAAATTTATTGTGACACTCTATGTCAGCCTCCATCAAGTAACCCGAGTTTCCCCTGACTGCACCTCTAAACTGCCCCTCTTCTTCACCTCTTGCTCTGTTCACCTTAGGAGCTCCCTTCCCACAGTCTGCTGTTTTAGGCTTCCACAACAGCCCCTCCTGACTCTTCCCCCTCCACTGTCTTTGTATTCAGAATGTTCACCCCGTACGCTTTCCCCTTAGCGTCAACATCCCTATCTAAGGGTCCTCTGTCCCTAATATCCCCCCTCCTGCTTGCTGTAACATAATGTCCTGTAATTTCAGAGCATTGCCCCAGCCTCCCCTCAGCCCCACCCTTCTGCTGCCCATATCCACACCCCTTATCCTTGGACACCCCCCCGCCCGCTCCCCCAGCTTACTCCTTAACCAATATACCTCACTCCTGATACATGATAGCTGTCTACAGAGTGGGCAGCCTCCCTCTTTCCAGGCCCAATTGAGAATTATTGGCATTTCACAGCCTGTGCAGCCTACAACCCTTCCGAAGATGCCTGCCATGGTGGAATATGACCACCCTGTTTATCCCCCTCTGTTTATAATGTCACACCCCCTTTTCTCAGTCCCTTTCCCCTGGAATACAGTTTCTCTCTATACTGACTGCAGTTATTTACAAACCCAATTTCAACCCCACCAATAAAGTTCCCAAGTTTCACAAACACATACAGTCCAGTGTGTGTTCAGTCCCACTAACAGTGTGTGTATGCAGACATCAGGTACCGTATGATGTCACAGGCCCACCAGCTCCTGTTGCTTCGAATTTCAGTCCCAAACAGAAATACTCAGCCCTTCAATCCCAACCCCCAGTGGCTTTTCAGTATTTAAGAAAGCCTACAAAATAGGGTGGGTGGCAGGGCTCTTACCAACACCAGGCAAACAACACATTTAAATTTCACTCTAATTATCACTTCCATACAACTGCTCCCAAGCCTCCAAAGTTACAATATCACAGCCCAAGTAACAGTTCTAACTCAAGGTAATAATTTTTAACACATAGAACTAATTTCACTTACAAAACTATTCAAATATTTCAGTTTACAACAGAATATAACCCCAGACCTCTGCCCTTACCAGCCTTCTGCTTATGTTCCCAAGTGAACAATGAAAGCCAAGGTAATTCCTGTTAAAGACAAGGTAATTCCAGTTAATGTCCCCTCCCCCTAACACCAGGCAAACAACATATTTAAATTTCACTCTAATTATCACTGTCAAACAACTGTTCCCAAGCCTCCAAAGTTACAATATCACAGCCCAAGTAACAGTTCTAACTCAAGGTAATAATTTTTAACACATAAAACTAATTTCACTTACAAAACTATTCAAATATTTCAGTTAAAACAGAATATAACCCCAGACCTCTGTCCTTACCTGCCTTCTGCTTATGTTCCCAAGTGAACATGTATATGTAGGAATACACAATGGTCCAAGACAAAATACACCATGTATTTTCATGCGTTAGTGGCAAAGCCACATGTGAGTCATGAAAGTCTTGCTCCCTTACAAGTGATGATAAATTGTGTACTTGGAGTCGAGCTGTTACGTATTCAATTCATACAACATAAGTTTTTAGAGATAACTTTTAATTCAGATGTTTGTGGGAAGATTAAACTGTTTCTTCATTGAGCTCAGCAGTTGGCATCAGCAGGACATGCCATTTGTGATGTCATCAGCATTGTGGAATCTGCTTTCTAACTGGTTCAGAAAAAGCTCCAACTGTAGATGTATGGTAGTGCCGTCTTCAGCCTCGAAAATAAATCACTGTGACACATGCAGCCTTTCCAATTAATAACTGTAGTACATGTAAACTGCTTTTTTAGAGGGTGCATAACGTATGTCATCAGCTGAAATGGCTCACTTATCTCTTCAATGTTCACTTTGTTACTGTTGTATGACTTATTGTAAATAGGGAGCATTCCATAGGACGTTCAGAAATAAATGTTTTATTCACTCTGGTATGTTGCCATCAGCACTGCCTAGAAGTGGAGCCGTGAGTGCGAGGGCTGCATTAGTGAGTGCGAGGGCTGCATTAATGGCAGCATGTACAGTAAGACTAAATAAAATGCTTATTTCTAGAAATCCTATAGGGAGTCCTATTTATACAATACAGGGGGTATTTGCGGAGTTACATATGGTTGTAAATATTCAGAGTTTAAAAACTGCTGTGTTTTAAAAAACTGACAGAAGACAGAACACTTACGGAAAATGACACAAGATCAAACTAAATATTCTAATTCTAACATAGCTAGGACAGAAAAGCAACGTCACGGCAGGATGATCTCACAACAAGTAAGAATACCAGATCTATGAGGAAAATAACACATTATTCATCCTTGTGCCAAATAGCATGGCACAGTTAGCTGTTTATTCTATACATTTATTCATCCCTTGTGTGTTATAAATAGGGAATGCATTAACATGGGTTGCAGTGAAATAAACAAGTTTATCTTCACTAATTAGTCATAAGACCCATAACTCATGAGTGGTAAAAGCATGATTTAGTTATGAAAGTCTTAGCACTCAAGTGTCAGGATAAATGTTTAATTCCGCTACAAGCCATTAAGTGTTTTTATATGACACAGCATTTTTAATGTTTTCATCAGTTGTTTACCTTAAAACTACTGCTCAGTGGGCTGTCAATCACTGAGTGCGTACTGTGTACTGTATGCATTCATTGACAGCTCAGTCGATGGCTGCCTGTGGTGGTGAGCAGTGGGCTGTCAATCACTGAGTGCGTACTGTGTACTGTATGCATTCATTGACAGCTCAGTCGATGGCTGCCTGTGGTGGTGAGCAGTGGGCTGTCAATCACTGAGTGCGTACTGTGTACTGTATGCATTCATTGACAGCTCAGTCAATGGCTACCTGTGGTGATGAGCAGTGGGCTGTCAATCACTGAGTGCATACTGTGTACTGTATGCATTCATTGACAGCTCGGTCGATGGCTGCATGTAGTGGTGAGCAGTGGGCTGTACCAGTCGCTGGTTTGGTTTTGGGATTGAGGGAGATCAGGATAGTGAGGCACTGCCTGCCAGAGTAGGGGGTCCACTAGACCACTAGGGAAGTTTTCATATGACATAATGGGGGCTTGGGGCTTGGAGGGGTCCACTAGCCCACCAGGAATGGTTTAGTTATTCATAGCAGGGGATTGGGGACGGGGCAGTCCACTAGACCACCAGGGAATATTTAAATAATACAGGGATTGGGTGGGGGTGTCTGCTAAACCACCAGAGAATATTTACATGATATGGGGATCAGGTGGAGGGGTCTACTAGACCACCAGGGAATATTTTCTTGTTACGGGGATTGGGTGGGGGGTGCTAGACCACCAGGGAATGCTTATTTACATTGCCTCATGGCCACCCACAGCTTGTGGCAACCTGTCCAGAAGCACCCCCCTATTTGGGACACAGTTAAGGTTGCCACAAGCCATGGGACTTTGCTGCTGGTACCCTACCCGATAAAGAATCGGGCATAGGGTCCCTGGCGCATCGGCAATCGGTGCAATCCACTTTTGACGAGGCTTGGGCAAGGTTTTGAGAATCAGACCCAAGGACTTTTAGGCCTTCTACAACAGGTGTTTTGAGGGCATTGATTTTTATACACAATAATGACAAACCATAACCATATGCTACTGTGTGTCATATTAAAACACTGCCAAGTCATGGATCAGCAAATGCTAATCTCTGCCACTTCAGTAAACATCCATGAAGTATACAGATATCCTGGCCCTGTACCAGACTTAACAGCATACTTTCACTGTTAGTATACCTATCCTTACTATGTGCATGGCTAAAGCATAGTTACTCACAAATTGAATGACAAGTTGGCCAATCACCATTCTCTACCCTAACATGTCTTGACACTGCATATTACCTCAGAATAGTCTGAAATAATACAATGCCCTGCATGGGAATATAACTCTTAACAGTCCCTCTTTATGAGGCATATCTATCATTTTATCTCTCAAACTTGCTCTGTCCCATGCCCGCCCCACATGGAAAAGGTGCTGCCCACAAAGTGAAGGTGCTATAAACTGCAATGTACAAGCAGCAATGCATAACATTTTAAGATGATAAATCCAAATTAAACTTTGCCCATATAAAAGCAATGGTTTCCACAGTGTTCTGAGCTTGTATGTCGATGTTCGATAATGTGTCCCATACTAAAAAATGGGCAGGCAGAATTCTCCTCTCTGAGTGGCTAATGCCACCAAGTAGCTAGTCTGGTATCAGGCAACAGAGACCATGAAAAAATGAGTCCCAGTCTCTGGCTACCTGATTACCTAGGAATATCGCTGTACTCATGGAATTTTCAGTTTAAAATAGCCACCATTTTTTCTCTCGCTTGGTGAGAAATACAGCACCCACCCACAGCAGCTTTTTTTTTTGTGCTGTAGCAAGCCAAGACTACTGCCGCAATGTATGCCATGCCCCCAATTTTTTAATTCTTGCACTGTGCTACAGAAAGAAAAAACATTTTTTTCAATTATTATTGGTACCAGTAGAACAGCACATGCTTACCTGTCAGCGCTAACAGACAGCTGCCACATTGCTGACTCCAAGACAACTGTCAGCGCTATCCTTTCTTTGAGCACTGCTTGTGGTTCAGCTGCCAACCACATTGCCATTCTCATCTGTGAATCTGATCGGTCTACCATCTCTCGATTGCAGTGCGGAGAAAATTAAAACAAAAGGAAAAAAACAACACTGGTATTGCACTTGTGAGGGGGAGGGACAGCAGACTGTTAGCAAGGAATCATGCTATGCTGCACCCCCCAATACTTTGCTTTAAAAATAATCTAAACAAAAAGGAGTTTGGAACTATTAAGGGGGTGTGGAGAGGTAAGAGTAGACATTGCTGCTAGGTGGGAGGGCAATACATACAGCACAATAACTCAACACAAAATACGACGGTGCCATCTGGTGACCATGTCAGTATTAAATGGACTATTTTACACAAAATGCATTTATTCATTAAAAAGTATTTATAGTATTTTTTTATTTTAAAACTTTTTTTCTAAAATGCAACCCAAATTCCTTTGTCTAAGCACAATGATACCCACCAGGGTGGGCAGCTGGACCTTCCAGGCACCATAAGGCCCTCTGCCTGTGGTGTCGGGCTTCATTACACCCCTGGACAGCACAGTATAGCCCAATACCAGCCACCTTCTTGGGAATTATTGTTTTCTTATCCCACATTTTTTTTTTTTTACTTTCTTTCTATCCCTCCTTACTACCCCCTCGATCCACTCTTTCTGACTATTGATCAGTCCTCCAGATCCATCTCACAGAATCTGCTCCTAGAGTGCCAGGCAAGCTCCTTTTAACCCTCCTACCTTCTCCTACTCCTAGCAGTGCATGCACAATTGGGTTTGTCCTGCGAGTCAGTGATCCTGAGGTGGTTCGGTCATCATCTTGGCCCGAGTTTTTTTTTCCGTTTTTCTTCCCTTACCACTAGCCCAATCCCCTGGAGCGCTGGCGTGAGGACATACATCCTGAGAGGTAATGTGCTGACGTACATCTTCCTCCGAAGTGCCTAACAGCATCCCCCTTGCCTGACTTCACCAAATGGAGCCACCAAGCCCTCAAGAGCCCATGCTTCCACCAGCCCTCTTGGGATGTCGGGTGCTGGCAGCACCCCTGGTATCCCTCCCCAGAGGGAGAAGAGCATCTGTTGGGATGCTCAATCCTCCCTCTCCCTGCTGACCCCTGCTGACCCAATCCCGTTCCCAAACCCTGGTCGCCGGCGTAGTGTGAAGTGTGTTGTCCAGCGCCTCAACCCTCAGCACCACTGGGCCAGCCCTTATCTCACATTTTGAGTGTGTGCCCCACACTGCACTGACAAAGGATGAGAGGTATGCATGAAAACTGTCCCCACCCTCTGTTATTCATCCTTATTAGACATTAATCCTTTATATGGATTCTGCATGAAACTTTCTGCATGTATTGGAAGTTGTCTCTGTACTTCACATGTAGTCAAAACTAGGTTGGTATTATGCACTGTGAAAAAATCCAATAAAATGTTTAAACTGCCAAAAATATTCGTGTGTGTGTCTGTGAATAGCAAGCTTCTCAGATTTTTTTATTGCGTTATTTCACATTACAGTGTAAAGAAACAGTGTGACATTATCAAGAACAATGTGATAAGCTGTGGAGTGGAATACCATCTTAGCAGCTTCTGTAGAAGGTCACAGTAATGTGAAACATGGTTAGTGAAAGGTGCCATAGCTATAACATGAAAGTAATTTTCCACAGTTTTGACGCAGAAACTCTAAGTCTTTGGTATCAGATTTAAATAGCGATTCTTCACGACCTCATAAATCTGTATTAGCATGCTCTATACAACCTGCACCACATGCTTAATTCATTTTCACAGACTGCAAACTTAGTTTTTTTAATCATCTTTATTTACACATAGCTTGCTCTGTCTTCATTTTATATAAAATCCAATATACAAATTAAGTTCCCACAGTAAGTTCTGCAAAACAGCATTGGCATAGTCAAACAAAAACCGACTGTCGTAAGTGCAGTTTATTTAACTGTACTGTTATGCAAGTGTTTGTCAGTCTAATTTACATTACTTAGTAACATAATGTCTGAATGTTATATACATGGTTAGTTCACTTGTTTTATGTACAATATAATATTATTAACTATGTACATAAAATACTGTAATCCCCTCTCTGCTTAGAAACAGTAACAAAATTCCAGGTAACTGAAAGTTGAGGGTTTTGTTGCGCAGCTGTTTTGCCCAAGAGCAATAGTTCCTGTGTGAATTAATTTTGCTAGGAAAATTGAAGCTGAAAGATTCCCTCCTGGGGACCTGCAGCCTCTCCGTGTGTGCATGTCTCACATACAGGATACTCTGGTTTTGGAATGTTTACAGAGAAAACAGCATTTGCAAACTAGGTTTTCAGATGTGGATCCCCCTCTTATTTTTCTCTTCTCTCAAGTGAGGTTTTTCTTGCTGTGCATATAAGAATGGTGAGTGGACCCCAGCAGTACAGGAGGAAGCATGGCTGGTGTTGCTTCATCTTCTGGGGATAGTTGCCTCTTACAGGCAATTTCTAGATCACTGCTTTAGCTGCAGAATAAAATCAGGGATCCCACAAACCAGCACACTCTTTAAATAATGACACATTTGACCCTTGTCAGCTAACAGGTTTAACAGACAGTTCATGCCAGTGTTTGTTAGCATAGACAACTGACCTTTTTCCCTTAAACAATCTTATGTCTCTTTAAAATAAGCACACTGTGAGCAGGCAGTTTGACAGAGAGTTTCTGTAGCTCACCCACTTAGCACATAAATTATTACTTCTACGGTATCTTTAATGCTTTGGCAACATGGAATAAAATAAATTAGTACTGATAAAGACACCAGAGTAACAGTAACTATATACAAGCAAATGTCATTGTACTCCGGTATAGTTTAGGTGATTCGTAATGGGCCCAGAACTTCTATACAATTTATGAGCCAGGTTCAGTGAAGAAAATATCAGGAATTTGTGCAAATAAATCATCTGGAAGGGTTGCTGGATAGGTCCATATTTGTTAAGTTGACTGATCCCTTCATAGCTTGTGCTTCTCAATTAGTTCAATGATAATTTTCTATATACAGTAAAGGGAATTAGTGGATTTGTTTTTACAGATTTAGGGTACTGTACATTTTGAAGCCATGACAGTAACATTATTAAATCTAGACAATTTTTTTAAATGTAATGGTGTGAAAGTGGCAAATAATGGCAATGTTAAAAGTAGACTGCAATGGCTTTCTTAAAGAAAAACACCAGAAAATCTAAAGAGTGTGGCAGCTGCTGCAGAAACACACAATTAGGATAAAAACCAATAAATGAACTTTTTTATTACCTGCTACATTTCTGTTTTTACTTTTAAAGAATGGGGCCATCCATAATGTCTGCAGAGAGCCCCCCCCACACCATCTCACACACCCCAGGTGACTTCCAGCAAGCGGGTTATGCTAATAGGGGCTACCAACTCTGCCAATAGTTGGTAGGCTCCATTAGCATAACCTGAAACATCAGAAGCCACCTGGGGTGTGCAACATGGCCATGGGCAGCCCTGCAGACATTATGGATGGCACAGTTTTTGAAGAAAGAAATGTAACAGGTAATACAAATATTTCATTCTGTGCTATGAGCCCTAACCAGGTGTTTCTGCAGCAGCTGTTGCACTCTTTAGGTTTTCTGGTGCTTTCCTTTAAAAAACGTATCATGAAGTTATCTTCTACAGTAGATGCATTTTATTTGTATTTATTTCTATTGCACATAAAAAAACTCTGACCTGGGTAGTTTGGGGAAAAAAAACCACATATTAAAGTCTTAGTATTTTCGATAGTATAAATATATTTCTTTCAAAGACATCAAGGTCAAGAGTATTTGTTGGCAAAATGTTTCTTCTTCAAGATGACAACTTCTGTGCACTTAACTCCATGAGTCGCATGTATGGAGTGTATACTCTTTTACTTGTGGAATTTGATGCTGCAGGTGTCCTTCTGGTGGAGTTACTATCGGTGGTGTCACTAAAATATAAGTAGAAAACAGATCATAAACACTGCTGACATGTAATATATTTTATCCACCTTTTTAATCATTTCCTCTACAGGTCCCACGCGTGTTGTTTAATTAGTAATGGCTCTACCTTGCAACAAGCTGACCAGACATGTTGGCTTTGACACAGATAATGCAACTTGGCCATAGCAGGCTTACACATATAGTTTACACTGCTGGCACAGGGCATTTTTTTCACCTACCTAACAATATTACCTGGCAGAAGCCATGAACCAGCACTCTTGTCACTATTGTTCTGATTAAGGGCTGCTGTGGCAGCAATCACAAATATCCCAGTGGTACCATGTTGGCAGATCTGAAGGTGCATGCATCAGAAATGTAGATGTTGGACTCAGTCTCTTGGGAGATGGCAAACCCTGCTTGAAAGGTCGCCCATAAGTCAAGAGATTTTTCACTCAGAGCCACACAAAAAATTCATAGAGATTGCCAACAGTACTATAGCTAAGGTATGCTTTACTGTACAGTATGCACTTTTCGGTATGGTAGTCTGTTTTCTTGATGTAATATTCTTTTTGTCATTTGGAGGTAACGTGTTAGTGTGTGTACAAATATGAGATGCCTGTAACAAAACTTATATTATTTAAATACAAAAGCTGTACTGACAATTTGGAATATGATCATTATACAAATACAGACCAGAGTTGAGGTCAAAAATGTAAAACTAAAACCTCCGAGGAATGTTCTATTAAATGACATTTGTTACAATGTCCAAAGCCAAAGGCTAAGAGCAGTATTACTGCTGTCGGTCAACAGAACATCCTCGAGGGAGTTCTAGCATTACGCTATTGACCAAAACAGTCTGCTCAGTATCTGTTTTATTAAACTGTATTGAAAACTTGGATTAGACTGGGCACAGAAGAACATTTTTATTTATTAGCTTTTGGTAACCGGGTAAGTGCACTAGGTAACAGACCTGCCTATTTTCAGGCACGACCCGGGAGAGCACAGGACATTGGTTACAATGTGCAGAAATGCACAGACATAATATAGGTGTACAGGAGCAAAACAAGATATACATTGGGTAGCACAGTAATAGTTACATAAGGTACATTTTAGGCATAGATCATAATAAGGATGTAAAATAAAGCAATTAGGGTAACCATAAGACAGCTGAGGACAGTAAAGACATCAAGGTTCATAGCCACCTAGACAAGCATATTGCATGGGAGAACATTAGTGTAGTACTCAGGGTCAGACCCGACAGCCTGCAGTGGGACAAAGCAAATTAAGAGCATTTGCATTGGCCAGAGGCTAGAAGGTGGGTGAACAGCGAGTTTTTGAATTCTCGATGGGAGGCTGAAGTTTTCACCATAAGGGGGAGTGAGTTCCAGAATTTGGAAGCAAAATGGGCAAATGCCTGTTCACCCATTTTTGTCATGCAAGGTCTAGTGGAGAGCATGGGGACAGAGGAAGACCTGAGAGTGCAGTGTGTGAGGCAGGAGTCAGGAGGTTGGCAAGATAGACAGGGCAGGAGGTCTAGACAGGGAGTTGATAAAGCAGCCCAGGGAGTAGGCTCAAATATCCTTAGGTGACAGCCAATTTAAGCCAGCATAAAGGAGACAATGATGGGTAAGACGTGGGGCAGTTAAGGTGAATCTACAGATGTTGTTGTAGACAGTGTCCCATTTGTGGAGTGTAGCAGAGCTTGCAGCAAAGAGGAGGGGCAGAGCATATTGGAGCTGGGGTAAGAGAATACCTCTCGCAACAGAAAGTCTAGTGGAAGGAGTGAGGGAGTGGCGCACGTGATAATCTCCTCCAATTTTAGCATTGACGGCACAGCACACCATATTGACATGTTGAGACTGGTCAAGTGTGGGATCCAAAGTGACCCCAAGGTACTTGAAGGACTCAGTGTTTAAGATGAGGGAGCCATCAAGGCATTGAACCTGGAGCCTGTTTGCAGGGGCATTTTAACCAGAGCTATTAAAATTCCCCTTCCTCCCAACACTCACTGTCACCACTATATCACTCAGAGAAAAATGGAGGAACCCAACCCAGTACTTACGCCTGTCCTGTAACCCAGAGCAATGACATCAATGCAGAAAGAATCATGTGTGAGATTTGGGAGGCTGCAGGCAGCAGACTTGAGCACAGGGTAAAAACTGGCTACCGTCTTTAGGTAGTTGGGTGTGCCGATACTGCCTTAATCAGACTACAACCCCCTCCCCTAACTGACACTTACCTTGATGATAGCAAGCAAGAGCACAGTGAGGGAAACAAAATGAGAGAGAGGGCTTTAAATGCGATTTGGGTGGTGGCTGCTAGCAGGTGTGAGTGGAGTGGAGGGTCAAACCCAGCTGCCATCCTGTGATCTGGGTGGGAACAGGGAGGGGTGGTGGGCTGCTAAACTAGATTTAAAAAGAAAATTCCAGGCAGCTAGGGCTCAGTTGTGGAGAGTGGTGCCATGTTGCTGTATATTTTCAACTAATACCACACATGTGCCCATTTAGCGGTCAATAGTTTTTGAACTATTGCCCATTGCAAACGTAAAGCAGGGCAATAGTATCCAGCTATTTCTGGTCAGGTGGCCAGTTTTGTTTTGGCTAATCACAGGCTAGTGTTATATTCGAAGGTTTACCAATATATTTTATTCTCCCTTTTCATTTTCCTATTATTTACTATTCATGTAGATTCCACTGACACGAGTTTGCTTGAATTAAGATTCACTACTTTAAATTTTTTTCAAATGTATAGTTTACCACTGTAGTAATTTCCTGTTTAACACAAAACTATAATATTGTACTATAGTGCAGATAGTACCATTATGTCTGAATAGAATATTTTACAGTAAAACTACATTTTTCATCAAGGTTTCCACTACTCTCCCACCTGTAAGATTTTAGGGGCCAGGCTCACTTAAAATCAATCCTTTCTTCATATGTAGCAACCCTTTCAGTTTTTCTTACCCCTGTCCTACAAAGCAGCTTCCCTGAGGGTCTAGTCTGGGCTATCAGTGTTTACCAGTTGATCTACTCCAGCCATGATCAAAA
Source organism: Neoceratodus forsteri (assembly GCA_016271365.2). Lineage (NCBI taxonomy): Eukaryota > Metazoa > Chordata > Ceratodontiformes > Ceratodontidae > Neoceratodus > Neoceratodus forsteri. The sequence goes on along the minus strand of CM028129.1, from coordinate 1,391,723,676 downwards.
CATGGTGGTACAGTTGCATCAACATGTAGTTGTACTGAAGGGACTAGCTGCAGTATTTCCTAAAGTTTAAAAAGGGTTTTATATTCTACCTTTTGGAGGGAGGAAGTGCTACTCCTACCACTGCACGACTAACCATACAAGATATTCTACATTCCCCAGTTATGAGTTATGTGAGGGTGCAGCTGAATATCAACCATGTGGCTAGCTGGACATGAGGAAGAGAGCAAAGAAACCAACCAGCCACTAGTAGACATTGACATGCTGGGGTATGGGAGTCATTTAAGAGCATCTTTCATAACAGGATACTCTTAAATGACTCCTACCCACCCGCAACCCATTATTGAATTATTAGAACCAGCTTGATTGCTCTTGTCCTCCCAAGCCTGGAATGGGCATATAGCTAATATTCTGCTCCTTTCCTATGTAATAAGCTATTAGGGGGAGCAGCCAATAAACTTACTGGATAGTTCAGAGGGTGGGGAGCACATGCAGCTCTGCTCCATAAAGTCAAGTTCTACTTTTTGTTGGGGTGGGGAGAAGGAAGGGTGTTAGAAGACAGATATTTTATTTTATTTAAAAAAAAAAATAAGGTAACAAATTGGTTTGGACTAGATCCATCCGATTCTGGCCCAGTAGATCAGACCAGCCAAAACCCATTCAGTCATAATCTGTGATCTGACTTGCTGCACACCCCTTTCTCACATTGTGTTGAACCTTTAAATGTTGCCTGATCATGTAAAGCTATATTCATGCATTTGAATCTGGAGCTATAAAACCAAAAGTTTTGTATACTGGGTGTTTTTAAAATTGTTGGTTATTGTAAGTATATATTTGTGTGCCTGCCTGTGTCCAGCAAAAATAGCCCTAGCCCCCTGCTCCCCTGCAGGGAGGCAGCATAGCGCAGTGGTTTATGGCTCTGAGCTGCAAATCTGGAGACCTGGGTTTGAATCTCACAGCCCCCACTTGCATACTGTGTGACCCTGAGCAAGTCACTTAACTTCCCTGTGCTCCCAGGTTGCACCTGTAAACAAGCTTTCAGCTTAGTGTATCTCACTTGGTTAAACAATTGGGGAAAAAAAGATGTGATATCTATAACCAGGTACTCTGCATGAAACATCAATGAAGAAGAGGGCCACCAGGATGGGGCTGGAGAGGACTCTTACCAGGGCAACCTGGTGGAGATCCATATCCAATATACAAAGCAGCAGGTTCTGATCACATACATGTCATTATGTGTTCCAGTCTAAAAACTGGAAACTATCTTCTTGGTTTGTTCTAGCATTCATTCCTCTGCTGACACGAGGCTCTGGGTTTCTGCTTGGTGTGGGTATCTTATTTGCTGCAGATTTCTCAACACTGCATATCTAGCTATAGATGACCTTATAAGGCTATAAAAGAGCTGTCATGCTTCAACATAGGGACTGGGATGTTACTGTTTGCACGTCTTCCAGAAATAAACAAATCACAGGTATAATCCCCATTGCAGGGGAGTTGTTATTCTCAATCACCCAATAAAGGTTCCTTCTGACAAAGTAAACGTAAAGCTGAGCACTTAAGATGCAAAACAAAAATGTTTCTAAAACAGGCCCCTAAATGTGGGAAAAAGTACTATCGGGCACTGCTTATGTTACCACACAAACTAAGATTAAACAGGAACAAACTAGCACAGAGTCCTGTCTGCAAATGGAAAAAGACACCAAGTGGGAAAGGCAACTGTGAAGTAATACCTGGACTTTTTGTATCTAACAGTAAAATTCCAGACACATACCTGTATGGAAGGTCACAGGACACTCCTGCATCTCGGGTTTCGACATCAGTTCTTGGCGGATTTTCAGCCATCAAGTAATTCAACTTGTCTTGTAGTTCTGTGTTCTAGAAACAAGAATGTACAGAATTTTACTGATGTATTTCTCAATAGTAAATAGCTTCTAAATACTTTCAATGGATTATTCAAGGTCCAGTGACTTATTTATAAATTGAATACAGGTTTATAGAGCATTCTAGGTTTATAGAGCATTCCGTTTTCTTAAACATTTTAATGTCATACTCGCAACGACCCTATCCTGTGGTGTGATTAAAACAAATGACAAAGGTTTACATGGGACTGGACCTGAGACTGTGATTTGAGTTCAGATTCTCAACATTCAGTTTTTGTTTAGATTCGAGCTCTAATGCCAAGATTCATGTACCCTGTCCCCCTGCTTACCACTAAAAATATCTTTACCTTTCCTGAAACCTTAATAATCAACTTCTTGCAGCAGACCCTGGAACCCTGCACTGGTTTTGTAAAATCCGACTCAAGACCTCATGTATTTTAAACTAATGATTAAAAAATGTCCTTAGCGCAGTGCAGTTTCTCTTTATGAATCATTTTTTAACTAACACTGGCTGATCAACTCCATGAGCTCATATTCCTTAATGACATTCCCTGATGATGCCAACGTGCATTACTAATTCATACCCAGAGGTTAGAGACCTGCACAATTCTATAAGTGCCAACATCTTTGGCTGACCCTTATAAACCAGACAAAAAAAATTATATATACCATGTTTTTTTAATTGAGAATGCTCTATGCCCCCTGCACACCTGACTGGTCTACATCAGACCTGCTACTCCACCCAGCACAATCATCTGCCATCTCCGAGACTTACCTCTGCTCCATGCTCCCCCATGGATGACCCCCCCCCATTGGAAAGGCTGCCAGAGGGTAGCCCAACTCCTGCAACAGAGATGAAGTGCTGGTTCTGGAGCATGAGTCTAGTCAGTGATGTGGGACCTCTGACAGGTGGCAGTGCAGGACCTGTGGCAGACAGCATACTGGGTGGTCGGGGTGGGGCATTTTCTTACCCCAGCCCATGGACGTCGTGAAGGCTCTGATTGATGCACGTGCCCATGCAAAGCATGCTATGTGCATCAGAGTGATGAAAATCTCCCTTTTCTCAGTCACTGGCTGCTGCATGCACTCTATCTGTGGTCACCCAGCTGGCAGCACAGTAGCAGAGTCCAGAAGCCCTCCTACACCTGAGGAGTTGAGCGTCCACTGGGGCACTCTACCATCCTCCCAAGGCCAACGCTCCAACTACTCAGACTCATTTTTGAACCCAAGTCACCAGTGCATGACCAGTGGCATGGCTTTGGCAAAAAAAATTCTAACTTTGAAATGGGTTATTAAAATACTGGGGAGCATCCTTACATTTGGAGTTAAGACACCTTCATCAAAATTTGGAGTTTATCATTTTTATGACGGTCTATCACAAATCATTATTCAATGTTTGTGAATCACAGTTGTTAACATTTAACAACAATCTACATTTTTGTTAAATATGTTATGGAAAAATGTTGCAAATTACAATAATAGCTGTTAATTATGTCATTAGACTGCTGTATTAGGAATGGTGTACTTAGGCCCCAGTAATCACAAGGTTAAAGCAATGCTAGCATGAAGAGCGTTACATTAACTGGGCATAGTGTGCCTGATCTGGGCTGGGGTCATATTTAGAACTGCTCACAGCATGGCACTACATGCAAATAAAGGACCTCTGTTGCACACAGGGTGCAGTAGTATATTTAGTGGAGTTTGGCAGTGGTGAAAGGCTACTATGTCAGCAGTATTCACACATCCAAAACCCTACCCTTAACAATGCACAATGGTGCATGATCCTCCCCAGTAAAACTGGTGCCGGTGACACTGTTCCCCCTTCTGACCAGTCCCCATTATGATATAACTCATCTCCCAGACAGTCCAGTGGTCCCCGTGTTGCATGATCTCCAAGCGGTCCCTGGTAGTCCAGTAAGTGCATCTTACCTGCCTGTTCCCTAAGTAGATGTACATTGTTCCTGGTAATCTAGTGGTACCCAGTAATATAGAGAGTACAGGATGAATGCCACTCAAACCAATTGTCTTGTTCCTTGTCCCAAATAACCTATTTTACTTAAGCAACTTTTTTATCATAAGGAACTCTCCTGTACAGCCTAAGTTTGTGTCCTACATTTAACAACTTTCGTCAAAGTAGCTCTGAAAAACCTTACAACATATACAATAAATATAATAATTTATTTCTACTGTTGTATAACCATGCAAATGCTATTCAGTAACCAGTTCCTGTTATATTTTTGGTATTTATTAATTACGAGCTCTTTCACCACTATGCTTTTTTTTCCCCTTTTCCTTTTTTTACAAAACATCATGTACAAGGTAATGCATGCCTCAGTTGTGCTAACCAAGCATGTTCCTTCAAATCATGCTATACCATTCATGGGTCAACTGGATACCATTCATGGGTCAACAAGACCTCTAAATATAAAAGTTTCCTTTTAGCTAGAACCATTATCAAATGTTTTGCCCCTTGATTGTAAACTGTAAGGGGAGTAATTAAAATGGGCAAAACATTTGATAATAATTCTAGCTAAAATGAAACTTTTATATTCATTTATTTATTGAGATTTCAGAATTAATACCCTTGAGTCAGAAATTCATTTACAAAGGCTCCACATCAGAATTTAGAGGTCCATTTGACCCATGAATGACATGGCGTGATTTGAAGGAACAAGCCTGATTAATAAAATGTAGGTATGCATTACTTGTACATTATGTTTCGTAAAAAAAGGGGGAAAGAAGCATAGTGATGAAAGGGCTAGGAATTAATAATTACCAAAAAAATGTAACTGGAAATTGTTACTGGATAGCAGTTTGCATGCATTGTTATATAACAATAGAAATAAGTTATTACATTTATTGTACATGTGGTAAAGCTTTTCACAGATACTTTGATGGAAGTTGTTAAATGTAGGACACAAACTTAGGTTGTACGGCAAAGTTTCTTATTATAAAAAATTGCTTAAGTAAAATAAGTGATTTGGGACTACAGATAAGAAAATAGCACAAACATGGGTGATAGCTCATATAGCGCAGAATTTGCTTAAAGGGAGCACAGTGGTGCTTTATATAAAAGCATTTGTGCTATATGATTTTAAAACAGACTTATTTTGAAATTTTAACAGAATATAAACACAGCAGGCCTGAAGAAATGGCAATGTTAGCCATGAAAAGTTGCCAGGTTATGTTACATTACAATAAACCTGTAAAGGAACAAGAACATTTGTTTGAGTGGTATTATTACAAATATTACCAACTGAGCAGGCTTTTTTGGATAAGCCAAGACATAAGATGTGTTTCCCATGAGGAAGAGGGCAACCTGAATCCCCTGGAAATTGAATCTGGTGGTACCCCCCCTGCCCATTTCTTGAGTAAATGTGCACTCTCCCTGGTAGTAGTAGCCCTTCCCACCCTGATTCCTGCTAGACCATTCATAAACCCTCCCCTCTGCTGCCCACCCACTCAGCACCCCCTATCCCCAGTCTGCCCTGACTCACCCATCAAATGCCCTTTCAGCCCTGACAACAGTGCTGCGGATGGTGACCAGCACAGACCTCCTCTCCCCACCTTGGCTGGCCGCCATCCAAATGACAGTGACCAGTATATGTATACGGTAGAAACAGCTGTTTCTATAGTACATACACACTCACTTCCTATCATTCAGATGGCATCTGCCAGAGGTGGTTAGAGGAGGGTCTGTACCAGTCTCCAGCTCCATCACTATTGGGGGGATTGAAATTACATTTTTTTTTATTCTTTTTATGCCCCATTCTATCTCTGGCCTTTGTTAGCCCCTCAGGAACACCCCTGTGGTGTACGTGTACCCCCTGAATAACATACCTAGCAGATGTCTACTAGCCTCCACGAAGCCTTGGTTGTACACCCAGAATGGGTCAGAGGCAGAGGGGAATATATCACCAACACATATTTCCTCAGGCCTCCAGATCCTGGTAGGGATTGGCAGCTGGCTATACCTGGGTCTGACAACATTAAGCCAGGGCCAGTTTGTCTATTTTTCTGTGCCCCAAGGCATCAAGGAGAATGACATCATGGTGTGCATGTGTGCATGCCAACATCCATGACTGCTTCTTTCCAAGTCTATAGTCTTCCAGTCACAGTATCACCTGTGGTCACACATGGTGGCAGTGTTGTGGTGAAGAAGACAGACCACTGTCCCTGGAGGAGGAGAGCATCTTCTGGGATTCTCAGTCCCCCCATGCCAGCTCCCAATCACCCCAGCTCTTCTCCCAGTCCAGGTTACTGATGCCACGAGTGCTAGCACTACCTATGGGCCAAATATGAAATGGCATTTGATAGCTGAGCCAAGGTGGACTGGGTTGGGGAGTGCTGGGTGTTGAGAGGATGTGCCATATGGGGGGGTTGTGAATGGTATAGCAAGACTTTGGGCAGTAGGGAGTACAATTAGACTACCAGGAAGAATTCACAACTACTCATGGATCGGGTAGGGGAGCACCACTATACTAACAGGAAGAGTTTACATTTACTTGAGGATCGGGCGGGTGGGTACCAGCAGACTATCAGGGAGATCTTAGATGTAGCTTGGGATCAGGTGGGAGGAAGGACAGCTAGACTGCCATAGAAAAGTGTTATTTTATAAAGTGGGATCAGAGTGGGATGGTGTACTGCTAAATTGCTGGGGATATTTCTTATGTGACTGGGTGAGGGTGGGGGTAACAGCTGATGATCAGCAGAGTTCCTCTGTGCATTTGTGCAAAGAGGCATTCCACAGAACTGATACTAGCCATATAATGGCATGCAAATGGCCCCTTAGTGCCTTGCAGGCCTTATGCGGTCATAAGCATGCCAGCTACTGACTATGGCTCCCAGGAGCAAATGTGCTATCCCACATGGGATGCACTATCCCCTTCCCTTTTCTCCTGTGTACTTGCTGCCAACAGGGGAGTCTGGTAATACTGCACATTTGCATTTTATGCAGCACTAGTGCGGTCAAATATTCATACAGACAGTGCATGCAAGACAGGGCATGCTGCCTGTATGACTATGGCTCCCCTTTCTGCTGCACGCTATTTTGCACACAGTGCTGTGTTGCATGACATAAATGACTGTCTTTGAATATTGGGCACTTAGTTCCTTATATTCACATCTCTGACTCATGAGGAACCGAAAGGGCTGTTGCTTCTTCTTCTTCAAACTATGATGGTGTCTTTTAAATAAAGGCTGTAATGTGAACTGCTGCTTAAAGAATGCAAGCAGCCTGTTCAGATAACTATAAAAGTCACTATATATTATACTGAATTTATTTTAACTTGTCATTGTTACCTTTAGTTGTGTGCCTGGAAAAGTGATTCAATGTTCCACTTGCTTTAAGCACTTCTTTAATGCACTATAAAGTGAAATGCTGTTAATCTTAGACTATTCTGTAGCTAACAATTATATTTCCAGGCATTGTTTTGACAGCGATAATTGTCTTATAAAAAGCACTTTAATAAAGGCCACCTGTCTATAGACCCCCTTGTTGCGAAAGCCCCATTCTCGTAATAGACCTGAAGTAAGTGTGATCCCAGACCAATCCATTTCTCCACTGGACACAGTTCATTAAGTGTCTGACTTGGTAGCTGTTTACAAGTCTGAGAGTAAAGCCACTATTTCATTGAAAGCTGAGTCTCAGTTGTGGTTTCTGACTTCATAGACCCATCCAAGGTTAGAAGCAGATAACCTCATCTGTCAGCTTTGGTCGTAAGTCTGCCATCCTCAGGAGTCAGGGCTCCAGCAACTGGCAGTGAAGAGCCTGGTTTGATCAACTCCATAAGGCAGTTGTCCCAAGGGGGCTGAAATTCATATATGAAATTCATTACAGGAAACAATCACTGAATAATATAAAAGCCAAACAGCAAACCTAGTATTTGCAGCACTTTAAATCACAAGTGTACACAGCAACTACAGCTGGTGAACAGTAAAAGTTTGAAAAAATGTTTAAATATAGAGCAGATTTTGCCTTTTATAGTAAATAAACATCAGGGACCCCACACACAGTTGCATGGGTGTCACAAAGTAATCACGATGACCACTTACTATCGGTCCATTAATTTGCTCCCCATTGTGTTTTGTACAACATGGGAACTAAAAAGCCTTCCCTGCATGATCACATAACAGAATGTGAATGCATGGGGACGGGAAGGGGGGCTGGTCACCATGCAAGTGGACCACTGTGCCATGCTCAAAGAATTGTATCCCTCCCAGATGTAACCGTTGGCCTGTAATGAACTGTATAACTGAGAGAGACAGTGTGTAACGGTGTTGCTAGGTTCTGACTGGAACCCAGGAGCCAGCAAGGGACACTGAGAGAATGAAGAATGAGAGATGGGTCCACTGGATGCCAAGGATTTAGCTGGGTTAGGGAGAGTAAACTGTATTGTTTGCTGGCTTACCGGACCACCAGAAAAGACCTAGCACCTTCTGAAAAAGGATTGCAGCACCAGCCTGAAGCTGATCTAATAATTAGTATCAAGTGGGGAGGAGGGGTTAACACCGTAGCAGTAGTGCCACTTCCTACAAACTCTAGGCATGGCATGGCTTAGTGCTAGATGACTCAGCAGTTGGCACTATGCCATGCCTAGACCTCAGAGGGCATCATAATCCAGCATGTTAGCTCTGCACCCAGACCTCTGAGGGGATCCCACCACAGCATGTTGGCTTTGCACATAGTTAAATCTGGTGTCCGCAGTAACATTGCAGTTTAACTGCAGGGGTCACTCCTCTTCCAGGGGCTTATGTCCATATCTGTGCATAGCAGAATTTAGCAGTGAAGCAATGAGGAGCTTGTGTGTTTTTTATTTATTTATTTATTTCAGTTTTGGATTTGCACCTTTGAGTCGGGGACTCTTTTACAAAGGTTCCAAGTCAGTCAAGTGCAATACAGTTAAATACAGTACAGGGCAACACAGTTAAGATAGAATCACATAGTTATCACAGATGATTACAGTTAATGTCACAATGCAGAACATAAATTCAAAGATATAGATTACATTAAAAGTCCAGCGGCAAGCATTAGGGTGTCAGGGAACATTAGGTAAGCAAACCGTTAGTACAGAATAAAATGTGTTGCTAGGGTGCAAGGAGACCAGCAGGCAGGGAGGAGACCCTGTATTTGGAGGGGTGGTATTTCGGCCAGGGATTTGTCAGGGGTGAGAAACACGAGGTAGTGCAGCCAGAGTAGGCTTTGTTTAGGAGAACATGTGCTACTGTGGTTAAGTGCTATGGGGGGTGAGGAAGAGGGAAGGGGAGAGGGAAGGGTGGGGTAGGGGGAAATTAGGATAGAAGTGAAAGACAGAGTGGGTATATGGTGGAGGGAGTTGAGTGCAGACTGGAGCAGTGAGGGTTTTAGGGGTAGGTGCTAGAGGTGGTCGAGGTATTGACAGAAGGGGAAATTATTAGTTAGAGCCTTATTATTGCTTTGCCACCAACTGCAACTGTACATGGGACCCCGGATGAACAGACAGTATTTACAGGGTATAGTAATGGGTAAAAGCAGAACACAACAAGGATTAAAAGTGACTAGAGCTGCCATCAGAATTCCACAAAATTTCTAAAATTCTACCCAGATCCATGGAATTAAGTCAGAACTAGAATTTCAAAAGTAGTATTTATTTTTAAATTGTAGATTAGTAATTTTATCCTTAGTTCACAAGAAACAGTGAAATAGTTTACGTAAAGCACAGATTAATTTTCTGCAAAATTGAGGAAGATGAAATCCACAGAAAATTATTCAGCACAGAAATGCTTTCTGGAGTGGTGCAGAATGGAAGAAATTCCAAAAAGCATTTCTGAAGCAGAAGTGCCATTCTACAAGAATTCTGTATCCCACACAGTTCTAAAAGTGATGCATTGCGCTACAGTTCTTGTTTAGAGGGGTAGGAAAGTGGTGATTACTGTCATCTGATAAACTGCTGCTGTCACTTTGTATAGGGCCTTTGTCATAAAAAAGGGACTAGAATAGTAACTGGGAGTGAAGCGGTGGTTATGCAGTTGTTGGGTTACACACTGAAGTAAGAGTATCAATTTTAGTGCAGATGGGGCAGAAATGGGATATTAATTTAAATCCTCTGTACAATAATTAATAATAATAAGTACATTGTGCTGTCCCTCAAGCCTTACTTCTGCACAAAGGGGGCAACCCCTCCTCCCCTACCAAGTACTGGCCGATATCACTCCTTCCCTCTGTTGCTAAGTTTCAGGAGACCCTCATCTTCTCTAGCTTTCTGACTTCCATAATTACTTAGATTTCCTGTCCCCCTTTCAGTCTGGCTTTAGGAAGCACCACTCCACCATATCTTCCTTGCTGAGGTTAACTGACTCTATCCTCACTGGGATGGATTGGTGACATATTACCTCAGCTATATTCATTGTCCTAGTTAAAGCATTTGACTTGGTGTCCCACACTCTCCTCCTCAACAAGCTGTGCTCTACAGACCTCTTAGCATCTGCTGTTGTCTGGTTCCACTCATACCTCATGGGCTGTCTGCATTTGGTACAAGTGGGTGGCTTCCTGTCCTTCACTCTCCCCATCCTAGCAGATGTCCTTCAGGGCTCCATACTGGGCCCTCTTCTGTTCTCCATTTTCCTAAATGACCTCCTCTCTGCCTGTGTTTCTTCGCAAATTCAAATGTATGTGGATGGTATGGTCATTTACATTTCTGGCTCTTCAGCTTCAGCTGTGGAAGTTCCAATCCAAAAGGACCTCCACAATGTCCTGTGTTGGTTGCACACCAACCAACTCAGGGTCAACACAAAGAAGACTATCATTATGACCTTCGGTACCAGTCAGAAACTGGCTAGGCTCTAACGTCCCCCTGTTTTCTTTACGCTTGATGGCACCCATCTGGAGATTGTCCCCACCTTCAAGTACCTTGGAGTCTGGCTTGACAGCAAGCTCAGTTTCTCTGTCCACGTTAATGCCATTCATGCCAAACTCCACCCAAAACTTGGTGTCTTGTACCATAGCAAGGACTGTCTTTCCCTCCAGGTCTGCTCAGAGTTGGAATCCAAAATGGTCCCCCTGATCTCTGATTATTCTGATGTGGTCTATGGTACTGCACCTTCCTCCTGCTTTGCCAAACTGGATATGCTCTGCAATGCTTTCTGCCATTTTGCCACCAATTCTCCCCTCTGCACTCATCACTGCCCCCTTTATTCCTCCCTCTCCACCCTCCCCCTCCCTTCATGTTGCACATCCGTCTGTGCCACCTTTCTTTCCAAATATTGGCTCAGATCCATTCCATCCTACCTATCCTCCCTCATCTCCCCTGTTCCCTCCTCTTCCTACTCCCTCCACTCCAGGGATTCCTGCACCATCTCCATTCCCCACCCTCACTCATCTGCTAGCCAAACTGCTTTCTCCTACTACCTCCCCTCCCTCTGGAACCAGCTCCCCTCTACCCTCCACCTCTCACCCCCTCTCTCTGCCTTTAGATATCAACTAAGACAACTCCTTGCACTCTATTGTTCCTGTACATCCCATTCCTTATCTCATATCCTCTTCCTTGACCATTTCCTGTCAGCTTCCCTTTGTTTGAGGCTCTTTAGCATAGTCCCCGCCTCAACATGCACTGTGCACTTTGCTTTGCTAGTGTCTTGTCACCATATCATTGCTGTATTTATGCTGCTATTTTATGTCTCCACTCCATTTGCTGCTACCATTGTACTTTTTATGCTGATATCCATATTTTTGGTATGTAATTTGTATCCATGTTTTGCTATGTAAGTTGTTCCTCCTTATTTCCCTTCCACCGGGTCACTCCTGGAAACAAGCCTCGACTCAGTGTGCCTTTCCCAGTTACCAACTTTTAAATAAATAAATAAACAATAGGATTCCTCACTGTACTAGTTTTGCAAAGGAGTTAGCAAGGCAGCCTCTGTCATTATGCATATATTTTTTTTATATCAGTGTTACAATTGTGCCGTGTCCCAACATAGAATAAGTATTCGAGTTTGGAGACTTTTCCTTTTATGTGCCCAAAATTATGAATGTGCAGTTTCCAGAAAAAAAGTCAGCTTCCTTATGTTTACCAGGGAGCCTAATCTTTTTGTTATTCTCAATCATGTATTTGCAAGTAAGATTTCTTTTAAATCAGCTATTACATCTGTACCATATGGTACTGAGGCCTTATCCATGTTACACTTTTTAAATCATTTTAAGGAATGTAAACTGGTTTAAATGTTTTTGCACAGTCATGATTTGCATTCCTTCTGGACAGTTGTTCATACTTTTTGTAAACCATTTCTGAGAACTCTATTTAGACTTGCTCAGTGGGAATTCTCAAAAATGGCTTACATGAAAACCTTTGACAAAACCAGTTTACTTACAGTGAGTACAGGCAAGCACAGTTCTGAACTGATCACTCACCATGAAAATCACAGAATTTACAGATCAAAAGGGGAAAGTTTCTCCACTGCAGAGATACAGAGTGGTGCTACCTAGCTTATATCACTGGAGCATAATAAGAACAAGCATATATGTCAATGCTGAATGTTTCCTCGCATGGTGTGTGTGTTAGGGGTATATTGTGTTGTTTGATATAAAGGAAGAGAAGGAGTGGCACAATTGGTAAAAATCAGGATGTACTTATGCAGATACAGTAGAGTAAGGAGGGCAGAAAGCTGGGCGTGGAGGACTGGGGGGTGGAGCTGCCAATACCATGGGGCCGAGGATCGAGTGAGTAGTGGCTGGGCCCAGACCCTTTGGGGCTAGATTTCACATTGTTTGCCTCCAGGAAACCAGGCATTCCAAGAATCAGGATGTTAATGTAAATGAATTTAAGATTTTTCAGAGACCAGGTGAAAGGATTGCAAAGCTGGGCAGAAGGGAGGGTGGTTTAATCACTGTAGAAAAAGTAGAGCCTGGGTTACAATGTAAAATATTAGATGGGGATGGTTATTTCATAGCTGACAAACTAAAGATTACAGCACTTGCTATTATTCTTACCAATTGTTATGACCCCCCCTTTAACTTCACAGTATTATATTGGGAACAATTAATAACTATAATTCAAACTTTTCCAGACAGTTTTCCCAAGCTTCTGTAGTAAAGCAAAATGTTTCATGTGCATGTGCAAGGAAACAGAAAAACTGCATGACAGTTCTGTTATCGTTCTCCACTGCCTAATAACTAATAAGAGCTCCTCCATGATAGGAATTAACTGGATGATATATGTTTTTGGTTTTTTTTGTAACATGAGCCCTGGGCCATTGTTGAAACTGACAAGGCTCATCCCACTAGCTCCGAAGTGAGCCCCTGCAGCTCTTTATTTTATTCATTTATTTATTTATTGAATCTGAATTACAAACCTTTGAGTGAGAGACTCTTTTGCAAAGGCTCCACATCAGGGAGGTACAATAAGGTACATAAGAAATGACAATCATAAATTGGTACAAAATAAAACAAAACAGAGTATGCTGGATAAAAACTATCCAGGTCAGGTACACACATTTTACGTCATGTAAGTAATTGGTACGAGACAGGAACGAAATCAGGTAAGGTAATATAGTACCAGTCAGAGCGAGGACAAGGAGAGACTAATAGGTTTGGAGAGGATACTGAGGAGAGGATGAAGAGGAAAGGGAGGGAAGGGAGGAGTAAGGATGTGAGATCCAGGGAGAGAAGAACACATGACTAGAGAAAAGGAAATAGGGTAGGGAGGGGAGAGAGGTTAGAGGCAATCACAGATGCTGGAGGAAATGATATGTTCCCGAAGAAGAGATCTGAAAGGACCAAGTCTGGATACAGCTCAGGTAGCAGTTGGGAGGGAGTTTAGCCAAAGGGGGCATCACTCTTGCATCACTGCTACTGACTATTGACTCAGGCCAATCCAAAAAAGGTGTCCAAGATCTGCTCAAATCCTGCATATCCTGGCTGATACACTGCGCCCCATACCCAACAGTATGGGATAGCATCCCCAGCCCCCATACTCCACTAGGGTGGAGCAACACAGTGAGGCAGGGGTAGGCAAACTGGGTCCTGACCAAAGCATCCAATCCAGTGCTTCTACTGATCTGTGAGTCACACCTCTGTCTGCACAGGAGGCAGGGCACATCAGCATTTGGCAGTCCTCCAGGACAGTTGTGTCCCCACCAAATACTATGTTATTTGTAAGTGAACACTGGCTGGTGTCCATGATGCCCCAGCCTGCTGCAGAGGCTCTTAGGGATGGAGAAGAGAGGGCTGATCAACTTGGAATTCTAGTGTGTCCAGATGGAGGGGCCATGTGGCTACTACTGCTGCCATTAGACAAGCATAGTGCCCACCCCTCTGCCAGCACTGCATTTCATAGAGTTTTCACTCAGGATGGGGGGCATAGCCACCCATGCTCCCTGGTCCACCCTGTCCTACCCACCCACGTAGCCAGTTACATGGGTCAGGGGCTGGGTGTGCTAGGTACAAACATAGATACATAGATACATAGACAGTGTCGGCAGATAAGGGCCTATGGCCCACCCAGTCTGCCCATTTAAGTTTGTAAGTTCAGTTTATGTTTTCCAGGAAGTCTGTTGCCCCTTACCCCTGATCTCCAGAATTCCTTTATGTCTATCCCACGCATTCTTAAATCCCGTGATTGGTTCAGCCCCCACCACTTCCTCTGGCAGGGTGTTCCACTTGTCCACCACCCGTTCTGTGAAGAAATTCTTCCTCACGTTTCCTCTGGATCGTCCTCCCTCCAACTTCATCCCATGCCCTCTAGTCCTGGAACATCTTTTTCGCTTAAAAATAGTGCATTCCTGCACCCTGTTCCTCCCTTTGACACTATGACACTATGACATATTATATACTATAAACTATAAAACATTAACACTATGGATGCTATAGAGTGCCTCAATGGTGGGCATCCTGCATGAGGGGCACTCTAAAGCTTTAACTAGACTTCCATATGTGTGGACAGGATGGGAAACTTTGGGGGATTGAAGATACTCCAGATACCCTAGATACTTGTGAATCATGCATCTCTGGTGTGTGTTGACCCATAGGTGTGGTAGCAGGCATGCCTGTTGGCATCCACATCCTCCGATGTACACATCCACACTGACTTCACTCCCCTGCTTAAGATCCATGTGTTGGGGACAGTGGTATTCCAGACTATGGGGATCCTATTGGGTATCCCCAACTGGCTGTAGATCCCTGAATCTGCAGGGAGATGAGTTGATGGGATATGTCAGTCCTGCAACATAACATTAATTATAATCATTGTCGAGAGGTGCCAGTTCTTTATGCAGCCCACTGTGGAGCTTCTGAAGGTTGAAGGCTGGTAGAAGGTAGGCCAGTCAGTACCAGGAGCACCTTTGTTGCAGGGTGGAGGCGTGTACATAGCTTTCACCCCTTCTGCCAGCTCTCTGTGCCAGCTCCTCTTTCATGAATGTGGTACACATCTGCCCTGCCTCTGCCCCACCTTGTTCAAGCTGCCCATATAGCCAGGTGTGTGACTCAGGACTGGATTCAGAGGGGGCCAGTCAACAGGGCTGTGGATGCACAGAGGGCCCTGCATGTGAGAAGTGGCAACTGTGCACACCACACTCCCTTGTATACACCATTCCACATATGCACAAAGGAGTGTGGAGCCATTGGGAGATTGGGCCCTGATAATAGGAAGAGGGCACTTGTAATGGCAAGCACCTTGGGGGCCCCCATAGGTCCCAAAGCTCATAAAGCACAATTTCAGCACTGGCTCAACCCATCTCAAGCCACAGCCAGGCCCTGACCAGTAATTACAGGTGGCATGTGAGTTTGGTGACTCTGGAATAGCAAGGCCAAAACCAGCAACTCCATTTAGGCAACTACACAAGTGGCAAGTGGTACATATCACCGATCGCTGAAATGACAACAAATGCTTTTCCCTCTCCCTGAGGTGCTATGACCTCGGAGTTGGTTATATAAGTAAGAGTGTCGAAGCCCCAGGACAAGCATTTGTCGCTCTTTGGCACTTGGTGATATGTACCATTCACCATTTGTGTAGTCGCTTGAAAGGAGTCACTGATTTTGGCCTCACTATTCCAGAGTCGCCAAAATCACATAGAACCATAATCACAGTAACAAACAATCTCAGTCTAGGAAAATGGGGAAGCAGGTCCAGACAGTCATTTATCTCTCACTGTCTCTCTCTCTCTCTCTCGCTCTCTCTTTATTTTGTTAACCGGGTTGGCCCACTGAGACATATGTAGCCCCTCCCCAGTGCCATCTGGGAGAGGGCCATAACCCCTACCTGGATGGCCACTAGCCAGAATAGGGGCTGGGGTTCCCATTGCTATAACAAGGGGGTTATTTCACAAAGTTAGAAAAATAAAATGGTGGTGCCTCCACCCAGAGTATATATCAGTGGGTCTGATTACTTGCAGTACAACTCCCTGGGATGTCATACCAACCCACCTCCCCAACAGTTACCCCCAGGCATGGACTTACCAAATTTGAACCCCCCTCCCACATTCAGTTAAAACATTTACCTTTTCCATTTCATCCAATAAACAAGCTTACTAAAATTAGGCTCTGGATTCATTTTCTGCTGTAAAACAATAACACCATGGTTTATTTACCTGGGGAGAGGGTTTAGGATGGGGTAAGTGGAATAGGGGTCAAGTAAGCATTTTGTTCTGCATTTCCCCAAAATCACATTTCCTTTTGATTCAAACCCAGATCTCAATCAATGCAGACATATGATCTGTCTATCTAGCTAACTGCTGCAGGTGTGCACAAACGTAGACCCGCAGGTCCCAGTCCATTCAAACCCCCCACAGTTCTTCACTGGGTACCCAGATTCTAGTTGCAGGCCTGAGGTGCAGCTGGCAGCCAGTGTTGGTGCGCTTACTTGAATCAACAACTTTTTACATTCTTTTCTTTTGTTTAGAGCTAAACCTTTATCTTTTCCCCTCTAGTCCTTAGCTCTACCTCCTGCCCTAGTGGACAAACATATTTACAGTCCCCAGGTACAGGGCAATTCCTGATTTTTACTCACGCTTCTGCAGAATCAGTTCTTAGATGGCACAGTTCACTAAAGTCCTGGGGAAGGATGGCAACATAGGCAGAACCGGGCACAATACTTAAAACAGGGGGCACAGAGGCTGCAGATTGCTCTCTCTTTCTCTTGATAGCAGATCTTGCAGCTTGTTCACTTCGGCCCATTACAGGCCTCATTACAGGGTATGTGCAAGGCCTAGACCCAGGAGTGGCCCCACAGCCCATTTTCCTCTGATCAGAGCACCCTAGCACTTGAGTACAAGGCCTGTGATCCCATGCAGCGACAGACCCCACTTGATTACGTTTAGTGAGTTCCCCACCTGGCCCTGGGTGTCAGCAGAAACCATTCAGCACATTCTCTTCTGCTTCTCTTTCTTTCTCTATCATCTCTGCCATGGTATGTAGCCACAGCAATCTGTCTCTCTCTTTTCCTTGCTGTATCTCAGGAGTAGACAACAGGCACCCAGACTAGAAAGACACCTATCCATCCTTCTGCTTTCACAGGCCCTTGACCTCAATACAGTCACATTCTCACTCTGGCTCACACATATCACCTGCACACTCAGAGTCCCTTTTCTCACCATGCAGGTACTTAGCAATTCTCCGAGTTGAAGAGGCTCACTCTTCCTTTTCCTCTCTTAGTACATGTACATTCTCTTGTTCCTCATCATTTCTCAGCATTCCCATCTTTTTCCAGGCTTAGACGCAACCTTTGTCCTTTTCCCTGGCTCTGGACACAACCTTAGTTCTTTTTCCAGGCTCAGAATGCAACCTTTGCCCTTTTTCCATGTTTAGGACACAACTTCTTCTCTCTTGCAGTCTGCAGCTTTCCCTTTTCCATTCAAGCTGTGCTTCTCTCACCCCTGTGGTGCAACTTCAGAACAACGCAGAAAATTCAACAACCTGCAGCTTTCCCTTTTTTCTCTTCTAAGCTGCTCCTTCATTGCTTCTGCTTCCTTTTTCCCAATGGGGCAGGTACTCCTTGCCCTGGGGGACAAATAGCTGGCAGCCCTATCTCACAGCCTCAATCTCTCCAGAGGCAGGAGCCCCCTCCTTCTGGAGAAGCTCCCACCAAACTGACTGAAACTCTAAATGTCCTTGCTTTATTTGGAGCCCTTTCCTTGCTCCCCATTGGCTGGAGCTACTGTCCTTAGGCAAAAATGAGTTTGTATGAGTCTTCCTTGATGCCTCATTGGTGCAGAAAAAGGCACCTAAACATTCCTTGGTATTTTCCCCCAAAAGTCCTTTCAATCAGTCCCAGAGTCCCTGGCAAGAATCCTGTCTCAGTAGTTGGCTGGCTGGTGTCACAGGGCTGCAAAACATGGTGGCCGTTGTAAACAGTATCCACAGCTTGTACAGTGTCCCAGAAGTTTTAAGTATACCTGCAGCCAAACCCCTTTCTTACATTTATTCATGTCCCCACCATTTGGTAGCCACCCCTGTGCCCTGTTATCCAACTGCACATTTTAATACATCAGTTAACCATCAGGCTGTCACTGCTGCCATTTCACATAGCCCCTAGGCAGCTCTCACATAGCCCCACTCTCTGGTGGCAGTCTGTGAATATACTTTATTTATTTATTTTTCCCACAGACTGGCAGCCTTCCCTTCCCTTTCACTCAGTGCTTTATTTATTTATTTATTTTTATTTTCTTTTCCCAGTCTGTCACTAGCGCTTTCTCTGAGCCCCAGCACTAGACAGGCTCCCAGCTCTTCAAAAGATGCTGCCTCATTAATATTCATCAGGTGGTATCACAATACTCGTGCCTGATTGGTGCACACAAAAAACACTCCTGCCAGACTCCCACTGCCTCTCCAGTCCTGCCAACAGTCCCAGTCCATCTCTTGTCATGTCATGAGACTGGGAACACCAGAGAGGTCAGCCAAAATGGCCTCAAATGGCCGAAACAAAACTGCGCCACTGCGCATGCACGGTGCTTGCCGGCACTGCTGTGCCATTCCTCAAATCAATGGCTCCACGAGTTTGTTCCTCCGGCCCTGCTGTCTCTCTGAAACCACACGGAAGCCAGTAGGAGAGGACCAGGAAGACAGGGGGAAAAGCCAGGAATCCCCCCAAAAAGATGGGTGTGGAACCAAAACCCCAGATATATGAGCCTTTTTCGGGGGCTCATAGGTAAGTCCCCAACAGGGGGGTTACACATAAGATTCTATTTTCCAGGGGCTAGACAGAGTTAGAAACACAACTGAAACATACAGTACAGTACATCACAGAGTCAAGCTTCAAGAGAGATACATAATTTGAGAAGAAATCGCTGGAATGTAAACATGCCATTATATAAAACACTGGTCAGACCACAGCTGGAGTATGGAGTTCAGTTCTGGAGGCCCCACTTGCAAAGGGACAGGGACAGGCTGGAGAGGGTACACAGAAGGGTAACCAAGATGATCCAGGGGATGCAGGCAAGAACATATGGGGAAAGACTGGAAGAACTCGGTCTTTATACACCGGAAATGAGATGGGGGGGGGGCATGGTGGAAACCTTCAAGTACATGAAGGGAATAAACAAGGTTATGAGGCGGTAACATCTTCAGGCTGAGCGAGAACAAAACCACCACAGGGCATGCTTATAAGTTGAAGGGAGGCAGATTTAAGGGATATGTGAAAGGAATTATTTCTCAGAGAGGGTTGTACAACCATGGAATAGGTTGCCAAATTTGGTGGTGGAGGTGGACGCGGTGGAAAAATTCAAAAGCATGTGGGATAACTAGATGGGACTAGGGAGGAGAGGGAAGGGGAGAGAAGGTATGAGGGAGGTAAAAGGGAAGAGGGGTGCTATATTGGGCAGACTAGATGGGCCGTATGGTCTTTTTCTGCTAGCAAAATTCTATGATTCTATGAAATACATTCAGTAATGCTTGGAATACAATGACATGAACAAAATATTAATAACAAACATTACCTACGCATGGGAGGGCTTATAGACAGAATCAGATACTCACATATCACATGCTGTGTAATCAGAGGCAGTCATACTAAAAGCAAATGTAGATAGTAGGAAGAGTGGCAATATAATATTATTCAGTATTTCATCAGTTGCAACATAATACTACTGTAGTTCCCCTGCCCACCACAGCTTTTGATGACTTCAATATTCTGGTTTCCTGCTCCATAATTCAATTAGCAGATTCCTACCCTCATCAATCTGACATCTTCCCCAATTTGTGAAGATTCTTTGCACTGTCAAGCCACTCATTTCTTATTGGATAACTTTTGAGTGCTCCATTGATTTAGTTCCTAAAAACTGATGAGTTATTTAACTATTTCTCCATACCAGCACATCTAGTTTTGAAAAGTTAAGGCAGGACTGACTGTTAAACACCAGACATCAATCTACTAAAATAAGATGTATAAAACCATTTTATTTATACCTTTATAACATTTAATATTTTCCATGTTGTTGCCTATGTCCCACTGCCAGTCTTTTAAATGTTTCACTTTAACAAGTCCTTACAGTAATCCACTGTCTGGTTCAAAACATCTGACTGTTCCCAGCTACCCTGACAATTGCAATTTGCAATACCATTTTCTTAAGTTTATCAAGGAGATCCAATAGGCTGTCACCAGTGTAAAACAAATTAAAATACATAGCATACCTCAGCATAAAAAGAAACCACATATACCTGTACAGAATGGCCAAGAATCCTATGACATTGCACAATAAACCAGATAGGAATTAAATACAGTTGTACTATAAAAATATATTTACCGGCTAGTACCATAATACCAACAGCACTCTTGTTGAGCCCAATAGGAAAATAAGGCTAATGCACACATAACAGCCTCCTAGTTGGAAAAAATAGCCAGTAAAGGTTTGCATTAGCAGGACTCATAAACGATTTATCTAAAAAAGGTTCCAACCAACATTTCCTCAAGGCATTATTATGTGTGGGACAGTGGAGAATGCAGTGACTAACAAAGGGAGAAATGGTTATAGCACAAGAACACTTTATAGGAAGATTAATATATAAAGGAGTTACAGAGTTCAGGGCTGACCTGGAACTGAGGACTGGCAAGGCTTTGCTTTGGCACAGTAGGGACCTGCTGACATGGCTCACGGCAATCACACCTCTCACATGTGACTGTTGCTCCGTCTCCCATCCCAGCTTCTGACCACCGAGCGAGACCCACTGTGCAGTAAGGAGCCGCATCGCACACACGGACAACTGCTTCAAAGTGAATATGGAGAGAGACAGACAAGACATCGCTGGAATGCAGTGTGTGTGCGTGTGTGACTGTGTCTCTCTCGGTATCTCTGCCCCATGTGTCCCTGGTCATTCTGTATGGGGGGGGTGCTGAATGGGGGCAACTAGTCATGTTTCACTACTCCATGTGGGACATGGCATACACCTCTATACAGCTTGTGTTAACAGCACTTTAGGCATCTCGCTCGGGGGGGCTCTATACCACAGCAGCATATAGGGATGCAAGCTCAGAACACTGGCACCAGCAAATATGTTTGGGTTGGAGGGGAGAGTCACTAGTGGTAGAATGGAGGACAGTTCACAGCTGTTTGCCATCTGGCTTTAAAAGGAAGGACTGAAGCGTTGACTTTATGTAAATGAAAAGACTAAAGCACTGTCATTGGAGCGCTTCATTCATTTCAAGTACACAACGTTTATGACCATGAAACTGTGACTACTGTCATACTCTGCTTGCATGGTCATTGATCTGTTAGGAAAGAGCCCAATGTAGATTGTTCTGTATTGGGCTAGCCCCTGACACACCTCTGAATCGCTGTTCCCTGAAGTAAAGCAAAATGTTTCTTGCGTATGCTCAAGGAAACATAAAAAGGAGATGGTGCATCCATTACCCTGCACAGCATATATAACTAGTTATCTCTCATAACAGCGATGGTAACTAAGGACCAAAGTGACTCACTATCTCTTTGTAGCAAAATGTTTATTCTTTTATTTTTTCATTTATAAAAGTGAATAAAAAGCATGCATGTGGTCCATAGAAATTAGATGCATACAATACCAGGGACGCAATGGTAAGGGCATTATCAGGGAAAGAAAGAAACAAGCAGCCCTCTAAGGAAGCCTCACCAAGGCCAGGGCAAAACGTCAGTGGGAGGTGCCATAGTCATGGTGCCACTGTTTGTCTACATGGACTGCTTGTTTCTTTACCTGGTAATGCCCTGACCTTTACATGTTTAAGGACCAGGTGGAAAAATAAGAGAATGTATCTTTAACTATAAAGAAATATTGAGTCACTTTGGTCTTCAGTTACCAACTCTGTCATAAGAGATGACTAGTTATATGGGCTGTGCAGCATAGTGGTTGCACCCGCTCCTTTTTCTTAAAGGAGATAGGAAATGATTTTACATTGTTACCTGCGCTTCCATCTTCCTTTCATGCTAGTTACGTATTCTGATATGCTTTGATGATATTTTGATAAATAAGTAATCTAGTAATCATACCTCTAAGACATTCTATGACATCACACACTCCCATTCCATGTCTATTCATCTGAATAGCCTGGAAAGGTGTTATTGATGTCACAGAATGTTCAGGCAGAATGAAAAGAGACAGCAGCAACAGCTGAGCAGCGAGGGATTCAGGGTAGTTACAAAAGCAACAAAATTAGATTATGAATTTGACAAAAAAAGGTCAAAAACACATCAGAATATTGGGTAGCCAATAAAAGATCAACTGGAGGGCATCTAGAAGTGTAAAAATGGTTTCCTATAACCTTTAAGAAAATCACAGAATTTGTTGCAAAACACACACAGTGAAACCACTACAGGAATAGCCATGTGGACACACCAATCCAATTTCAAAAATGGTTTGTACTGGAGTCTGGACACAAAACCATTTTACTTTTATCAGTTTTGCAAACCTTTTTTTAAATGGTTGTGTGGTGTAGTAAAGTCTTTCAGAGATTCATTATTTTCCATTAGAAAATGGGCTTGAAAAATAAAGCATCCTGATTGGCTGAAAGCCAAGGTTAGGCATGCATTTATTTTTCAATAGATGCCCAGGAAATAAAAAGTACCATCTCGAGTGCTCCTCATAGATTCAAGTACTGTATTCTTGTGCCCACCCTGCTTGCTCATTGGTCAAAAGCACCACACTGAATTTGAAACTGCCACCATTTTTTTCTGTCGCTTAGTGAGAGATACTATCCTGCCAACAGTCCCTAAATTATTGCCAGCTGCCAGACAAACTGTACATCAACCTCCACTAGTCTCACTTATCAGCACACTAACCAAATTAAAAAAATGTAGCCA
Organism: Neoceratodus forsteri; assembly: GCA_016271365.2. Lineage (NCBI taxonomy): Eukaryota > Metazoa > Chordata > Ceratodontiformes > Ceratodontidae > Neoceratodus > Neoceratodus forsteri. The sequence goes on along the minus strand of CM028129.1, from coordinate 1,391,700,571 downwards.
CAGGAAAAAAAAGCAAGCCATCACTGCTATCACCTTCACACAAGCGCGTTCGGTTACGCGTTTTTCAAAACTGCGACTGCCTTCCACAGGCATATTATGGACACACTCAGTGACCCAGCTAGCTAGCAGACGTTCTCTCCACACAAATAAAAAATTACACCCACATACTGAAGTGGCATACACTCTGACACTTTTGTCACAATTATACCACAGAAATATTTAAAATAGTTTTCCTTTTTAACTTGCTAGTGCTAACATGCCATGTGCTCAGGACTATTCTTCATAAACAGCAATTCTGTCAGCTGTCCCTGACTTGCTCCAGCGTCTCTCCTGCCACAGTAAAGCATTTAGAGTTTCTTTTTTTTTTTCATAACACAATTCCGGTTCTGCTTACAACTGCAGTGACATTACTGGTGTCTCATGTCCGTTTCCCCAAGCACCCATTTGCGCTGCTATGCTCAACAGCCAGTACTACACTGTTGCAAAGTAAAGAAAGGTATAACTGTGCTGTAAGTCGGGGTTTCACAAAGGTACCCCCTCCACAAAAAAAAAACGAGGAACACAACTAAGCTGAGCTTGGTGGTGGGGATATGTTTCAACAACCAAGGAGGGACATGCTGCACACTCCAACATAAAGGATAAAATAAGTGAGAAATGCTGCATTGCCCTCTACTGGTAAGTACCAGTAAGTATACCAGTAGAAGGACTACTTCATTAGCAAAGCAACTATGACTTCATTTTTATTCATTTTATTTACTATTTTTTGATTTCTTAAAAATTACAAAAAAATCTTTACATACAGACCATTTTCTAAGCACAATAATACCCTCCAAGGTGGGCGGTATGGGCAATACTGGACCTTCCAGGGGCTATAAGGCCCTCCGCCTGCAGTGTCGGGCCTCATTATACCTCTGGGTGGTCCAGTATAGCTCAATACCACCCACCCTGTTGGGTATTATTGCTTACAGACAATTGCAGTGTTACTTCAGGTCCATAAGAACACATCACATGAATCAAGTTAACTGTCCTTAGAAGTGCAGGCATGAGGTGAATTTCCAAGATTAGGATGCCCCCTCCTCCCAAAATACCAGCTCCTTTGTTATAAAACTGGGTCAACTTAAAATTGCAACCTGTCCCATGGTGCAAACCATTCCATTTATCACAGGCTGATTAAAGCAATGGGCAAGGCCAGAGATGACCAAACAATTCTGTTTAAAGAGTCAGACAGTCGAAGTACCATCACTTTAATCCCAGTAGAGATGAGAACAAAACCTACCGATAAATGTATTATAAATCCTTTGCATTTTCTCATCTTTTTATTACAGTTTTTTTAAAGAGGACCTTCCCTGATGGTCCAAAAAGTTACAGCTTGTAGTCATTATATGCAGTACTAGACCTGAAAAGGTGTATGCATTTGTTATTTCTGGCCAAGGTTTACTCTGCCTTCCATAATTTAGATTTGTTTTTGAGCCATGCTGCACTTGCCCTTGCTGTTCAGCTGCTGGGCTGATAGCTCCTTATGACATCACTGTAGGATAGAAGAGTGACTCACATTGTGCAGTACCATGCGATTGCAACAATGTTGTAAGGGAAACCTACTAGTACACGGTGTACATGCTGTGTTCCTCCTTCCCCAAGACACCCTGTTAGCAATGCATTATGCTAAAATCTAAATGCCTTGTCAGTATGTTTTTTTTTGTGAAATTGACTCTGCCCTACAATGATTTCAGCAATACAACCCTGGGCCACAGCAACACCAGGCTTGCTATAGAAGCTCTGGTATACCCCACAGTTTTTAGCAGCTCAGAATGCAAAAACTAACTGCAGCAGACAGTAATGAAATACAATTCCAGAATCAATGCAAAAAGCGGTAATTAATGCATGAAAGTCAAAGTGACTGAGGAAGGTCCCCTTTAAGGACGTATTGATTTATGTTGCTTTCTATCCACTCAATATCTCCCTTGAAGTGAGTTGATCTAAATCATAAAATTATGGTTATACATAAAATATCACTCTCTGTGGGATTAGTAGATGTTCCCTGTACCACATTCCAGCCTGGGACAGCAATGCTATTTTTGTCTAAATGAGAAAGCAATAACAGAAACTAGAGAAACAGCATTAATAATTTCATAGGCATGTTTTCTACCAGCGTCTACCTGAATTGCATCAAAGGGCTGTAACAATGTAACCAGCCATAAGGCTGGAAGTTAAGTGCAATTATTACATTGCTACACCCCTGAGATACAATTTTTTAATGCAAATCTCCACTATCACACATTTGTTATATTACATTTGAGTAGCTGAAATTAGATGGATTTTAATGTTTTTTTTTTTTTTTTTAGATTTTAACCTCTTCACGTGTTTAACAGTAAACAAGTTAAAAAGGCAGCTCTGTAGTCTATTGAGAGGGTTCTTAGATGTAGGTGTGGGGTTGCTTCAGTTCTTAGTGTGCTAGTCAGCATGGCTTTTTCTAGCATGGATATTCAGCCTGGAGTCAGTTCAAAGTTTGTTTGTTTACCATTTCTTATTTACAGGTTTTTAAAGTTTTTAGAAAGTCTACTGTTATCTAAGTGTCAATAGGTTTTCCATTGGTGAGTTCTGATTGTTTTGAGGAGTACTTCGAAATTTAGGAAGTGGTCACATTCAGTTGTTTGTGTACAGCATGTAGTGTCAACATTTTTTACAGCGTGTCATTTTTTAAGGAAGGCTGGTCGCATGGTTGACTTTTAAAGTGTGAGTAGGATGTAATTAGTCTCAGTGTTGCATTTCTCTGTGTTGTGGTTTATGTGCTGCAGCACTGGGAGCAGAGTGACATACTAAAGGTAATGCAGTAAGTATTTTGGTTTAACAGGGTTATCAGAAGTTACATTGGAAATGTTTAGGCAGGGGAATTGTCACATCTCAGTTTCTAGGTGGTGGAACAGATATTTCTTGGAGGCAGAATTCTTCTATAGTAGTCCATGGAGAAAGATGACCAAGGTGGTGGAACTGTCATACAATTTTTAAAGAGGTGGTGGAACCGAGTTCCTGTGGGCTCCTTCCCCATTTAACCCCTGAGGGTTTGAGAACAAATGTGCAGGATTTTGGCTTTGTCGGGAGGTAAATCAAACTGCGAGGCAGTATTTTTTTTTTTATCACAGTATGGTTTTGAAGCAAAAGTAGACAAGTTTAAAAATGTTTTTATTGAAAACGCCACAATTGATGTATCAGATTGGAGATCCAGTATTTGTTCATGATGTCATGATTAATTTATCAGGTTAGTGTTATTTTGTTGATAGTGTCCAAATTACTTTATTAGGAACTAATCTGGAAATTTTTCAGTTCTCTTTTTCAGTGGGGAATCTGGCCCACCCATGTAATGTAAGTAGTCTATACGACACGTAAAAAAGATTTTTAAATTAACAAAAAGACTTCCACAGAACATTAGTCAAAACAGCATTGACAGTAATACGTTAACCTAGATTTCAACAAGTAATTAATTTACTGTGTGGCACACTTCCATGAAACTGATGCTGTTTCATCCAGAAATGTTCAAGGGTGGGCTTTATGTAAATGGGGTTTAGTGTGAAGAAACCCCATTTGCACACACTGACATCAGTAAGAACTAATTTGCATTACACTTAGTTACCAGGGTAATTCATCCCCTGAATGACTATGCTATCTCACTGTGGATATCTGTTGGGTGTGTTGTTGCAATGCGGCACCTCTTTGCATGCCCATATTTGTGTCTTGAATGGGGTAGCTATTTCCCCTTCTCTACATCAAGAGCCTCCAGGCCAACATGCCACTAGTAGACCCCCACAGACCTACAGAGTGGACCTCAAAGCAGCTGCAGCAGTTAATCAAGTAACATGTCGGAGGAGCAACAAAAAAAGTGCCAAGTTTTAATCCCGGCTTTGTTTAACTTGTTGTTTGAGTGTGACTGGTATGCATTCCTGCAAAGGACCTGCTCCAGTCATCTTGATCTAGGTTGTGAGTGGTGAGCAACAGCCATTATTTCCCACTGCCCCCCAAAGATTGCCTCCAGGACAACATGCCACCAGTAGTTCTCCTACTAAGACCACCAAAGCAGACCTTATAGCAGCAGCAGCCAATTGGGAAGCATGGAGGAGAAGGATCTCCCCTTTCATAACTAGGGCCCAGGTCAAGCTGGCCTTCAGGCTGTGAGCAGGACTGACAAGGGCATCTCACTGTAGGTACCAGCCATGGATTTGGCCTTCAGCTGGCAACTAGAGATGCTGTGAAGTTTTACATTGCCAGCGAAGTTCTGGAGAAGTTGTGAAATTCATCTTCATGAATAACTTCACAAATTGTCCACTTTGTCACTACGCATTGAGTTTTCCTGGGGCAATGGCACTTTTTAGGTGAAGTCAGGCAAAGTTAAGATAAAGCTGCAACTTCACCAGCAAAGTTCCATAACTTCTCCTGAAAACGTGCCACTTTGTGCTAATTTTATAAACTTCACAGATCATTTCATGGAGCAAAGTTTCACAACTTTGCACATCTCTACTGACCATGCCACCTCACTAGTGTGATATACCTTACCTGCCCTAATTTGGTGTGTTGTGGTGTTACCTTCCTGCTAATAGTTATCTGTGGACTTAATGGAATGATGCTAGCCAGTAAGATACAGTATGTGACTGTTTTGCTCACTCAGTAGTAGCCCACTGGTTCAGAGGCTGCACTTTTTATGACTGTGGGCAGAGCCTACTGGGAGTATTGCATGTGCAAAAGGAGTGATGTCATATTTTCTGTCCATGGAACTGACTGAAGGTGGAAATAGTCTCCTCCACCTTACCCTCCTCCAAGAAATGTTTTCCACCCTCAAATAAATATGCTTTCATGTTAGTCAATGGTTGCAGGGAACTATTTTCTTTCTTAAATGGGTGGTAAAAGAACTGGAACCTGAGTAGTGGGAGGCAGCACCTCCACCCAAGAAGCTCCAAAAGGTCCACCCACCTTTTTTTTATTCATGTGGGAGGGGCATGAGGCGGATCTATCATCCTGAAAGAAGACTCACATGTTTGGGATGTGGACCAAGGAATAGAACAATTCTGTGTAGTCCCTGCATTTTGTTATGGACTAGAACAGAAGATACTTAAAATGCCTTCAAACTGACTTAAAAACCCTTGGAACAAATGGTTATCAGAGTCACCTGGTGTCTCAAAAGGAAAGACTAAGAAGTGTCTAAAAACTAAGGAAAACAGACAGCTTTCGGGTATTTCTTAAACATTTATATACTAAAAACAAAGTTTAGCTTTTGGGATTAACAATATTTGTTTACCATATTCTATATATATATATAGTTTGTCTTTTCAGTAGTTTCAAAATCTTGAAAGCATTGGTGTTACTAATGCATTTAGAAATACATTTTTTTAATTGTTTTTATAGATAACCTTGAAAGCATTGGTGTTACTAATGCATTTAGAGCTAATATTTTTTAATTGTCTTTACAGATAAATCATGCATGTTCATGTGAGGGCACATTTTGGGGGGGATGGGGTTAACATTATTTTAATCATGGGCACAGTACTTTGTAAACACAGTCTGTGATGAAGTGTATTTTTCTTTTTAAGTTTGAGAAAGCTATTAAAAGTAGAATGGGTTAAACACTTCATGGAACTTTCTGCATAACAAGTTCCCCATGGCACCTCACAGCATTTGACACCACCATCCTAAGAGCAGTCAGTGTTTTACTTTACAGGACATTGCATAACAACAGACCTAGCCTTCCCTTTTTCTAAATAATATACCAACTTCATTCTCAGGCAGGCAGTTCTAGGCTACTGTTTATATTCTACTGAATCTTCTTAAAGGAAAACTGCATGTTAAAACCAGGATTATATGTATTACTAACAGTTTTGAGTTCTCACTTCAATCCAGTGTTTTGTTTCTGCCTAGGCTGTTAGAGGAGTTTTTCTAATTTTCCCTGGGTGTTTTATGACATCTGGGGGCTGTCATTCAAGTTTGTTTTATTGCGTCTTCTCCGCGTTAGTCTTCACAGCCTACCCTTTGGTTTGATGTCTAATAGCCACATACAGCAGGCCAGTGTCTTGTTACAGTGTCTTGCTTAGCCACAGCAGAGAAAAAAACATTGCAGCCAGGATTCACAGTGCTATACAATATACTATAGAAAGTTACATGTTTAAACACATACACACACACACACACACACACCCCAAGCAGAACACAGTCGGATAAGGTACTAGTATTTAGGAAACTTGTCATACTTACCCAGAGTCTAGCAATGTGAATCCTGGCTGTGACAATAGGTGTTTACAACTGAATGATAATAACCACATTTGCATCACTTGCAAATAGGTAGGCATTTGTGTCTAATTTCTGTTTGACTTACTGTAGGTTACACATAGAATCATAAAAATTCATAACTTGCTGTATTGTGATTCAATGAACTGATAAATGGGGATTTTGGTTTCTTTTACAAATTCATTTTTCCTGACCATGGATATACTAAAACAAAAATTTCTCAACAAAATGTTTTTAAATAAAGAGTTTAACTCACAGCAGCAGAAGAAGCATGTTGGCATTAAAAGCTTAGTGGCGTGGATGTAGAGGCACCAGTATTTAAGCATGACTTTGGTAGAAGATTAATTGTGACTGGGGGTGAGGGAGGGAGTGAGTCTTGATATTTGTAGCATAATGGTTTTCTGAACCTTCAACCTTCAATGGGTTAGACTCTGCAGCCATCTGTACAGTATATCACTAAGCCATATGCAGTGTGGTATGGGTAAAACCCAGATCACCAGACGAGGACCAGTGCTGTAAAATCTGCACTGGGCACAGCTTGTGCAAATATTGCTGATCCAGTGGATCAAATAAATATGTGCAAATAAATAAATACTCAGTTTCGCCTCGTGTTTCAACCCACCCCAGGAGTGATGTTATTACATGATAACACACACTCTGTCATGTCTTATTGCTTAAATATGCCCTTTCTCAATGTACTATACTTTGATTCAGTTAGTGTATGCAAAAGCCTTCATGTGAACACTCTGGGCTTCTCTTTGACTCCTGATGTCTATTTGCTTTAGCTATTGTATATTGTTTGAACTGCTTTGGTCTTCTTGATGTGGTGCCTTTGTGCCTAAACTATGTAATCTGTTTATCTACTGCTACCCATGTATCTCCAGTGAATGATTGTTATAACTGTCTGCTCTCCAAGCCATTGTTTTTGGACTTAACTGTGCTGTCTTTATATTAGTTTTGACGAGGTGCCTTTGTAAATGAGTCTCTGACTCAAAGTTTTATAAATCTGATATTTTTATATAAATAAATAAATGTTTATGTTTAAGCCCATGAAACACCCTTATCTAGTTAATGCATTCACAGTTGTAGTGGCTCTGCCAGAGCTTGTTCTGTATTGTGAACATACTAGTTGCTGTCTAACCTTTCTAATGGTATTTATTTTTTGATTATGCATTGGGGCTTGACACTGCTGCCTGTATTACCCACTACTTTGCCTCCTAACTTGTGCTTAGCCTAGTCAACTTGTATTCCCACATTTGGTGATGTTTGTAAGACATACTGCGTAGTTACTGCTTTAAGCTCTTATAGGTCACTACGTCTTGCTAGGTGTTGCCATGATTTACATACTTTATTGCCTACCAAAATCACTTCTGTCTGGGGTGTGGCTTGTGTGGGCCCTTTATAGCTGCCCCTTTATATTAATTGTCACCTCAGTTTGTTAGGGTTTTAATCTCATCAAGTGTGTGGCCTTGGTAGCTAGATTTGTGCTTATATTACTTCTGACTATTAGCAATCTGAGCACTGCCTGTTATTTTGCAGACTCCCAACATGCCTGCACTCACATTTATTTCTCATTCACTAACATCCTTTCCTTCTAAGGCCAGCCATAAAATGCTACCTGCCTGCTTAGGAAAAAAATGTTCCTCTACCTTGGTCACTATCTTGCTGCTCATGCTCCCCCATTGTTTAGATCCTTAACGTGGTCTAATGCCATAAGTATAGCCTGGCTAAAAATCTGTTGTAGCCTTGTTGCTGGTGACATAGAGCCTAATCAGTGGCTCAGCAGTGTCAGTGGCTCAGCAGGTTGCACACTCACCTCTGAGGCCAGAAGATCAGAAGGCTGTGGGGGTTCCATCCCCACTCCAGGCACTTGGGTTAAATCCTAATACTGACACTGTTGTGCAGCATGAGGGGGGTGCTGCACTGCTGAGGTGCTGTCTTTCAGATGAGACATTAAGCTGAGGTCCCATCTGCCTGTTCTGATAGCAGTTCAGGTGGATGTTAAAGATCCCATGACACTTCTCAAAAAGAGTAGGGGAATTTTTATTATAACTTCAACAAACAAATGATTGTGAACAGTTTTAAGTCACACATAAATAATATACAAATCATAAAGCAGAAAAAAAGGATAAATCAAATAAGTACTACAGTCATACATTTTCTAGTTCACTATTCAACAATTATTTGATGTTTGCAAAGAGAATTAGAAAACTAAAATGACCTAAAAACCCCCTCCCCCTACACACACACTAAAAATGTAGGGGAATAGTTATTTTCACTTTAAACAAACAATGAAATACAAAATAGTGTGAACTTCACACAGATAAATGTAGAAATCAATCAATCATTCAAGTTTTATTTATCCAGGTGAAATACTGTTGCGACAACTCATTTACAAGGTGGATCTGGGTCAGGTGCTGGTACAAATACAAGGCAAGAACAGGAAATATGAAATTAGGCACACACGGCAAAAGTTATAGAGCTGCAATTAGGTTACAGACTACACGTGCTAAACATTAGAACATAAGAGAATACATATGTACAATATATAAATAATCCACAATAAAAATATTCAGTTTCTACGGTGGTTAAAATCATACAGAAATGGTAGTTTAATTGATGGAAGGAGTACCATAAGTGATTAATTATATAAGTGATTAATCATATATATAAGAAACTGAGATAAGCTTATCCTTCATACAGTATCTGGATTAATTACCATTGAATAGTTTTGACTATAGAATTAAAGTCCTAAAACCCTGTAATGAACCCCTTCGACTCCTACTAAAGGGGTCAATAAAGTTTAACCTAATTTTAAAATTAATTCCTTGCTAGTTGTGTTCATGCACACTAATAATATATAAATCATAAGATAAAGGAAATCAGGTAAGTATTACTTCCGGACAGTTTTAAATACATATGTCGAATAAAACCATAGAAAAAAAAAGAAAATCTACTAGTATTTAAATGCAAGTTTATCGACCTGTCTCTCCTTTTTAATAAAGGTGGGGATTTATCCTTTATCGTAAGTGCACTATGTGGGTAAGTTTATCCACCACTTCTGAACTAATTGCTCTGAGGTATTTTTAACTTCTTTCTGCTTTATGTCATGCAATACTTGACTAATCTGTCGAAAAAGTTGATCTTGAGTCATCAGACATTGTTGCAGAGACCATCAACATCCTGAATGCCACATATAGCATTTAAAACAAGTAAGAATTAGTCTGACTGTGCTGGGGTGAAACCTTTTCCATTATGTTGGTATTCGACCCAGTAATAAGGTGTCAGGTGGAATATTATAAAAGGAACTCCAACTCCATTGCTTTTTACCACTTGCCAAAAGGTGATAATGTAAGGACATTCATAAAAAGATGCTGTACTGTTTCTAATGTATCTGAGCATGTGGGTCTGGGGCAATTGTGCTCCGTCCTTTGTGTTTTAGGTTGCTTTTAACATTTAATTTCTGATGGGCACATAACCATACTATATCCCACATGTGGGGGGTGAGGGGTCTAGGATCTATCAGAATATTCGGAATGTCTAGAGATGAAAAACTGGGGTCTGAAATGAAAGAAGGAATGTACAGAAACCAAATTCATAGAATGCTTTCCTGTTCATAAGGAGAATAGAGTTTTTTGTTATTTTCCATTGCTTGAGTTTAGCTATACAAGAAATAAAGTGTTGGGGTACATGTTGCATGTGTTTTTGTTTAGGAATGGAAATATTAATACTCCAGTCCTGCAAAATTATGTGAAAGTGGTCTAAAAGCCAAGTCATCCATGAAGCAGGTTTGTGATTTATTGCAGGTTTAATATTTGTATAAAGAAAAATACTGGTGAAGAAAACTATTGGGTTAATCATGTTAAGACCCAGGGGTGCCAGAAGTCAGTAAAGCTGGGGGGCTCAGAAGGGCACTTATGAGAGTAAAACAGCACTTTTTCTACACTAGTTTTTGCCATACAAAATATAATTAATGTACACATATGATGATCATAACATTAAGAACGCAGCCCCATATAGAAATATCCAGTTACCTTAGCAGTCTGGTCCCCTAACTCACTCTAGTACTTATGAAATAAAGTTGATCTCCCTGGCAGTCTAGTGGTCCTTCCACCTGCTCTGATTCCCATGAAATAAATCCCATCTCAATAGCAGTCTAGAGTACCCCCACCCACCCGGATTCCTATTAAAGAAATCTGTGCTCCTTGGTAGTCTGGTGCTACCTCCTCCCACCCTGATCCTAATGATAGCCATACCCCCCCCGGTTCACCCACTAAGCACCCACCACTCCTACCTGACTGCAGTTCATTCTTGGTTCACCCCTCAGTAGTCATACAAGGATGGCAGTATAGCCTAGTGGTTAGAGTAGGGAGCTGTGAATGAACTTGGTACATCCAGCAGACCTGGGTTTGATTCCAGCAACCTCCACTTGCATATTGTGTGACTCTGAGCAAATCACTTAACAGTCCAAAGCTCCCGGGTCACCCCGGAAAACATTCACTTGTGCCTAGTGGGCCTTACCCGGTTAACAAAGAATAAATAAAGTTCCTCCTGCAGCACTTGAGATTGTGACTGGCACGGACCATTCACTTGGCCAGCTGCTGTCTTGAATGACAGCCAGGGAGTGGATGCATTCTTTAGAAACAGCTGTTTCTGCAGTACTCGCATGCTCACTCCCTGTCATTCAGATTTCAAGGGTAACCTTTGCAGATAAGTCTGAAGAAAGATAGGATGGTTTGACTGGAAGCAGGATTCTAATTTGCCAAATGACCACACAACTAATCTGCAAAGGCTCATACAATAAAGCACAGACATGTTTTCTTCTGTTTGGGGTTCATTAATGTGGTATGGAAATTGCCTTAGACAGAGGTAAAACCACAAAATTATAATAATTTTTGGGACAACATGTAATTGCAATTTATTTGCACATTGTATTTGAAGTGTGTGCTGTAAATGCAGTAGTTACAGTATACTGTACTTGGAATCAATTGCTAGAAAGAAAACAATGTAATATGCATAACAGCATAGTTAAACACTAAACCTTACAACAACAATAATACTGCTTTAGCTACTTGGTTGTGTTGAAAATGATTACCATATGTTTAAGATAGATGGTGTGTATCCCTTTGCATAACGTGGAGCTGTGCTTACGCGATGATGTATAGTACTGTGTCTATCAAAACAAGGACAACACTCTTATGAAGAGAAGAACACAAACTGGTAGCAATATCCACAAATTGATAACAAGTTCTCTAGAAGCCAGCATTCTCTATTCAGGACAGGTCAAAAAATGACAGTATGCTGGCACTGGCAATGGCAATACAATGAAACTGATCTGACATATTCCTTCCCGGTGTTCCAATTCATGCTAAGAGCTGACTTTCAACTGCTATTAAAACTCAGAGACAATGCTAGCAGACAGTACTGTATGGGCCAGGAATTAAAAGGCTTTTTTTTTCAGAAGCCATCAGAAAGCAAAAAAGGAAATGGGGACTAGGCTAGGCAGCATTGCAGGGACTGAGGCACCGGACCGACCCAACCAGGAGTCGGGAGGGGGGGACAAGACAAGGGACCCACTACTAAAAATAAACAAAAACACTGCTGCACCGTCAACTTCACTTATTCATTTTCAAACAGAAACTGGGTCAGGGACAGGGTAAAATGTTTTACAGCAATTAAAAAAAACATAGTATCATCAAGCAGCAGAGCCTGCCTGAGGCCGTCGCGATGACTGGTGGTCAGAGGCAGAGCATAGGATCCAGGCAGCCGCAGGCTCGCAGCAGGACCGGAAAATCAAAATAAAACAAACTGCAAAAAAAAAAAAATTAAGCAAATTAGTACATAGTTGGGCATTGGACTTACTCAACAATTAGTGAACAGCACACAGCATGGAATCTTCACAGCAGCAACCAGCCAGGAATCAAGTCGCTTGAAGTAAAACTTGTCTTTTTACCAAAGCGGAGCCTGCGAGGGAATCAGCAGCAGCAAGTCATCCCCAATGGGATTTGGGGATGTGTGTCAGTTGTCTGATACTTTTATACCCCCTATGGCTGAGTGCCCTCTCACTTCGTTCTCGGTCGAGGCGGTGAGGGGGACAGGCACAGCTCTCAGAGAACTTAGTTCTCATGAAGTCTGCTCATCATGGACATTAAAAAACAAAAGTTGAAGCCATGCACCTTACTTCTAAGTAAATGTATTGTGTTGAGAGGCACCACTCCAGTGAATAAAGTAGATAGTTAAGTTAAACAGAACCTGTTACCTTAAACAGAATGCTGACTGTGCAGTTATCTGGCTGACAGCTGGTGGGCTAGGGCTGTCTAATGGGTAAAATGGGCTGCTATTGTGATGTATTTGTTGTGACTTGTCCCTCCTGACTCCAAGGCACAAAAACAAAGAGGACGGAGTGGAGATGATGACAGAGGTATAAAGTTGCTGACGAGCTGCCCTGAATGAATTAATTTAAAAAAAAAACTAAGTGTTAAGTTCTACCATTCCGTCCATTCAACCTACTTTCCTACTCATCTCTGCTGGCTGAGGCATTTAACAACACAGGTAGCAGGTGTCAGTTTCTTTTGTAATTGTTTTAGTGGTGGGGCGTGGGGGTGGGGGGCGAGTGGCAGAGCAGATTCAAAGGCAAGGAGCACCTAGGATGGAGCAAGCACTGGTAGTACTAATGTTATAATTCATTCCAGGCATTCTGCAGTATATAATAGGGGCAATCTCCTGGTGCTAAAAAAGTGGTGAAATGGCCACCTCCCGCCCAGTTCCGGCACCTATGTTAAGACCCTCCTAATAGGTAAATAAGTTAAAGCTCTCTTGACTAGATTTAGTCAGCTGCCCCATAAACATAGGAAAAAAGCAGGCATATAACTTTTTCTCCAACTGTTTGGGGGGAAAATGTGGCTAAGATATAAAAAAATAGGGATCAGAAGTGTCTTGATAATATAAATGCTTTTTTTTTTGCTCATGTTCCATATATTGCAAGTGCTTACTTTTTCGATATCAGTAGCTATAGGTTTTTCCCATTTTAGAGTAGCTAAATCTCCTTGACCAAAATAGATGCCAAGGATTTTTTTAAGGTGTAGTAGCTATTGGTATACCCATTATCATATCTATGGATAAGTGGTGGATTCCTATAGGAAGGCATATACTTTTATTGTAATTAAAGGCGATGCCAGATACTAATTAATATTTATTCAATATATCCCTTGTTGGATTTATGGATTGCAAATCAGCTAAGGTCAGAATGAGATCATCAGCATACGCCAATGTTTTTATTTCAGGGTCTTGGCTAGATTTTGATAGACCAGTAATTAGTTTATTGTTTTGAACTGCTCTCACCAGGGGTCTAAGGCTAAAATATATAGTGCTGGGCTCATAGGGCACCCTTGTCGGACTCCCTTTTTTATGTTGCAGGGTTGTCCTGTCCAACCATTAATTAATGGGTGTACAGAGGCATACATGTAACATGTTTTTATCCAAGAAATAAACTTAGGGGGAAACCATAATTGGACAAAACTATCCACACATAAGTGTGTGTCACTGAGTCGAATGCTTTAGTTTGGTCCACTCACAGCATGTGGCCCATAATTTCTCCTTCTGTTCCCTTTGCCATAATTTCTGTAAGTAAAATTAAAACATCTGTTATCTTCCTCACTGGGACTGAACAAACCTGCATAGAATGTATAATCTGGGGTAAAACTAGTCATATTCAGTTGCTAAGGAGCTTCATTAGAATTTTAAAATCACAATTTAATAATGTGATCATAGCTTTATCCCCTTTTTTGAATATAAAAATGAATAGCCCTTGGGAGATAGTTTCTGGTATCTGGCCTTCTATTAACATAAAATTAAATACAGTTGGCAGTTTATGCAGTAAATTATGTACAATAATTTTCCCATCAATGTCTACTGGTAAGCCATCTATACCTGGGGCTGAACCTGATTTAAGCTGTTGTATAGTATTATAAACTTCTTTTTCATTTATTGGTAGTTATAGAATATCTACAAAATCTTTTGTAATTTGAGGTAGATTCTGTTGATAAAGCCAATCCATTAATTCTTTTTGTTTTGTTTGTTATTTTACATAACAGGGGAACTAAAAGATGAAGTTATCAATTGATCAGCAATTCTTAAGATTTCTGTATAGTCCGTCATTAGTGTGCCAAATTCATCTTTTAAGAAAGGCATCATTCTTTGCCTTTTTCTGGCTTGACAACCTTGAAAGGATTAGTAAAAAATATACTTGCCTTGCATCCCAAATTTTTGTTCCTGGTATAAAGAGGCAAGTTTGTCATGTTGAAATTACATCATATCACCTTTTAGTTGAGCTATTTGTTGTGAATAGTCTCTATTTGTAGAATTTTGAAGGGAAATTAATTTATATAAATGTTGATGCAATTTGTTATAGAACAGGTTTTTGTGTCCCTTTCAGTCTTCAAACTAGTTTTTAAAAATCTGTTAAGTCTGTTTTGGTGTCTAACCACCAGTTCACAGGGTATCATAAAGTATACAGATTTGCTTGCTGCCATGGTGTGTTCTAGGTCTTGTAAAATGTCTTTATCGTCTAATAGGGCAATATTCAGTTTGCAATACTTTTTCCCTGATGTTCCTTCCTTATAGTTTGCAATATTGATTTCTAGAATATCATGGTTTGATGTGGGGGTAGATTGAGTATGCACAGAAACTAAAGGTAAGGTGGGAGAAATAAAAAAGTAATCAGTTTGTGATGATAATTTCCCTCTGTGGTATGTATGAGATGGTTTAGATTGTAGTTTCAAACAGCTATCTATTAATCCTGTTTGTGATAATAGTTGGTTTAGAAAAAGGGTATCACAAAAAACTTTGTCTGATGACCTGTATCAGATCTTAACCTCCCACAATTGAAGTCTCCCGCCCAAATGATTGGTTTTGATGTAAATAGAAAGGGCTGAATTGTTTTAAACAACTCAATTCTACCTGCCTTTGTCTGTCCTGCATAAATATTTAATAACCTAAAATCAATTTTGTTAAGCATGACATCTAACAATAAGGCACGTCCTGGGTAGATGTCCATCAAGTGTGTAATTTTTACATTTGAATTATTTATGCAGATTCCTAAACTGCTACAGAGATCTTCACCTATGGACCACTCACTAAGTCCCCAGAACCAAGTTGTCTTGACTATAGATATTTGTCTATCAGTGTGAAGCCTTGCATCTTGCAAGAAAACAAGGTCAAAATAATGGTTTTCAAAAAATAGAAAGGTTGCTCCTCTCTTTCACTCAGATTTTATACTGTTTGTGTTTAAAGATGCCCAATTAATACTGTACAAATCCATGAGAGAAAGGAGGAATTAGTCCATTTCTAAGGGTCTTTCTTTTTCTTCTTCTTTTTTGTAGAGTTTGCTCTGGTTTTCCACTGATTTTTCAGGTTTGTCAGGATCCAAGGGTACTTCGACCTAAGAGGAAGAAATCGAGATTGAGTCCAATTCTTCTTCCATCTCTGTTTCTCCCCACTGTAAAACTGAATAAGAGTTAGATGTTTGTATCAGCTCAACATCTGTTGTTGGTGTAATCGGTGCTTTCCTTGTATTGTGGGAAACTGTCTGGTAATCTTCTTCTTCTGCTGGAGTGTCTGAAGCAAGGGGGGTGGTGGAGGAGGCATTGTTGCCTTAAGAAGGACTGTTGGCTCTGCTTCTGGAATGGGGGTTCCTGTCTGTTGAGTAACCACTGCCAAGTCAGTTTGGGGAGGGAGTCTCTATGCACAGTAGTCTGTATATCAGAGTCTCTTCTACTGAAAGATGTCTTGTGTTGTGTGTGACCTGCTCTATTGATATAAAAATCTTGCTCAGCAAAGTCAGCATTTGTATTGTTGTGGGACGCCCATGGACATGTTGTGAATAAGTGTCCTTCTGCATCACATAAGTTGCATTTAGGCATGGCTGTGCAGTGGAAGCCTGTATGACCCAAGGAGCCACATATTGAACACTTTATTTTTTCACAGTTAGGGCTGATATGCCATGAGGATCTGCATTTAAAACATATCCGAGGCTGACCTTGATAGAAGAGGATCCCTTTATCTCTCCCCAGGAAGAAGCAATTAGGCAAATGTTCTGTGCCATCAAAAGTGCTACGCAATTTGATTTCAAATTTCCAACCCCCTGTCCAGAACCCCTCCAGATCTACAATAGGTTCTGGGGTACCCTGGATGTCACACCATTTTTCAAGCCAATACATTATGTCAGTTAGGTTCACCTCCTCATTCCTGAATAAAATGGTTATGATTTTCAATGAGGACTTGGTAAGAGGAATTGCTTGAAAGTGTGTCCAGATAGCATTATGTTTATGTGCTGAGAAAATCACCCAAAATGTATTTAGCAAGTCCTCAGTTTGAAAACTAATGTCATAAGTCATTTTACCTGTTGCATGGATTAAGGCATATATTTCTGACTGCAAAAACCCCATTTGTTGCTTTTTAATTTCTCTACCAATGAAAGACCTGTCTGGTGGACATTGCATACCCCTAAATACCTTAAATGCACTGCATGCCTTTGTTTTCTGTTTTCCACCAGTTTTTGAAGCAAGCTTGCAAATGTGGGTCTCTGCAATATAGTTACAGTGTTATTAACATTGGCAGACTGTGAAGGCTCTTGTTCTGTTACTTCTAGCCATTGTATATTTTGTTCTATATCCATAGATTGTTAGTCATAAAAAATCTCCTCTCCGGTATCTGAAGGTACTGGCAGAGGATTACCTGTGAGCTGGGTCAGTCCAAGATTTTCAGTCACTTGTGGAGTTGCAAAAGTCTGAGCTGTCTGGTCTGGCAAAATCGGGTGACTAGTAGGCAGCGGGATGTCTATAGCTATTGTTTCTGAAGATGCTGGGGAAACAAGTTTAGATATGGGTGGTCTCCATTCTGGCTTGAGAGGTAGTGGGATGTCTGGGTCAGGAAGCCAAGTTCCTGATGCAGCTTTTTTCCCAGCCTGTTGACTCCAATGCAGTTTCGGGCAACCATTTTGTGTTTGTAGATGCCACTTCATTATCGAGTGATTTTGAAGTTCGATCCATGGTCTCAGACGAAGCTCCAATATGAAAAATATTTTGCAACACAGTTTTTTTCCCTGGAAGAGCCGGAGAGGTATTAGACAATCATTTGTGTTTCTTTTCATCTTCTAGTTTCCTCCTCTCCATGTCATATTCCTTCTCAATATTTAGAAGCTGCTCCTGTAATCTCTGTTTTTTCTTCTCCGTGGATTTTTGTAACTGGTCTTCCATTTTGGCGATAGCTTCTTCTTCTTCTTCTGGTATATCCATATTATCTAAAGTTGGTATTTGTCCATACTCTGTAATTACTGAAGTCTGGGCTCTCAAGTCACCCTTTGCATGGAACACGATGTGTCCCTCTCCACCTTCAGAGACCAACTGTCCTGGATCTGTCATCCTCTCTCACACAGGGCCCACTACAGTGCAGTAGGGGAATTTTTTATTGAAATCACATCAAGAAATAAAGTTTAAAATACAGAAATCAAAGTAAAACAACAGTGTTAAAGTCACACATAATGATGCTGGACTAGAAACAAAAAAATATAGTCAACTGAGAGAGAAAAAATAAACAAAAACAACCATTTTTTCCCTCAAAAATCACAGGCTTAACTCAAGATCAATTAGAAAATGTCTGATTCTTATTTACATTTAATAAAGCAAGAAAAACCCTTCCACCAATTTGTGACTTTTTTAGATGTATGAGTGACTAAATCTGAGCTATGTACTTTTCCCATAGCTACCAGTATCAGATTTCCCACCATCTCATAAAGCATCCATCTCTGATAAAGGACCCATTGGTATCTAGCTTGCCAAAGATAATATTTTAAAACATAACAAAAAACTACCAATGTATCCATGGAATAGGAAGTTCCTAAACTGTGAAAGTGTCCCAAAACTAGGCTATCATAATTCATATTTTTTAACCATGCCATCTTCCATTTTGTAGCAAGGTAACTCCAAAGGGAGTGAGCATACAAACAATGAAATAAAAAATGTTAAGTGGTCTCTTCCTGATTAATACAAGCATCATACAGGCAGTTTCTTTCAGACTTTGCCTTATATTTGGCATTGCCTCTGACATTAATTCTACCATAGACCATTAACCACAAAAATTCCCACATGTGGGATGGTATTCTGGGGTTATTAAGCTGTGTTAGGATTTTATGATTTTGAGAGGATGGACAATTTTTAAAACAAGGTTCAGTGGGATGCACTAAGGACATAAATATAATATATAACTGAGGACCAGTGTTGGTAATGATCATTTGTGGCGTTAACACCCATTTATATAATCATTTTGCACCAGGAAGAAACCAGGAGGGAATAGATATGGCACTAGTTAATTTAGGCAGGATGTTTTGCCATTTGGAAATATACTTTGCTAAATTTAGCTTACTCCAATAAGAGTACAGTGCCACCTCTGTTATTAAGCTACATTTAACAAAGTGTGTAAAAAATAATGTAGAAAAAAAAATCACCGGATCCATCATACCTAAACCCCCTTTTTCTTTGGTGAGATACGTATAATGGTGCTTAACTGGATTTAGTCTATTTCCCCACAGCATTTGAAAAAAATACTGTGTAAGCGTGTCGCCAAATTCTGTGGTGGTGGAAAAATCATGGCAACATACAAAACCATAGGAATAAGAAATTGTTTTATAAGCTGAATTCGTTTGAGTTTGGCTATTCTCCAATGTCTCCATTTTTGTACCTTAGCATCAACATTAGTCGATACTAAATCCCAATTAAAAGAGGGAAGATTTTGTGTACCAAAATAGATACCTAAAATTTTAAGAGGTTCAGTGGAAATCAAGATCTCTTGTAGATAAACTTGATTCGGGCAGTTAATTCCAATAAATAGCCCTTTACATTTTGATATATTTAAATTGGAATTGGAAAAAGATGAATAATTAGCCATACAATTCAAAAAAATAGGAATCTGAATGTAATCTGAAAAAAATACACAGATACCATCTGCATAGGCTGTCATATGAAAAGCCTTCCTCCTGTCTGGTCCTACAATACCAGGCCATTGAGGAGTGTTAGTCAACAGACGCAGCAATGGGTTGAAAATAAAAATATAAAGGAGAAGGCTAAGAGGACAGCCCTGTCATACACCTGTTTGTAGTGGGATTCCTGCCGTAATGTGGTGTCTAATTATAGGATAGACCTCTGCTCCATAATATAATGATCTGAGCCACTGCAATAATTGAGATGGAATGCCATATGCTTCCAGAGTTAGAAAAAGAAAGTGATGAGAGACCCTATCAAAGGCCTTATACTGGTCAACCAAGAGAAGGCATCCCTGACTGTGGTGTAATTCCACATATTCAGTTACATCCCTTATAATCATTAGGGCCTGTTGAATTGTATGATCGGGTAGACCACGAAATTGCCAAGGAGACAACACTTTTTTAGCATAGTTTTTTATTCTATTATTTAGAATGATAGCAAACATTTTGTAATCTGTATTTAAAAGTGTAATTGGTATCCAATTATTATTTGAAAGTTTGTCTCCAGATTTAAACAGTAAAATCAGTAAACCTTCTGTGAACCATGAAGGTATAGCATGGGTAAGAAAAAAATTAAACACTATTTCTAAACATTGGGCTAAAAGATCTGGAAAAGATTTATAAAATCCATTGGTCAAACCATCTGACCCGGGCGAGGTGCCATTTTTTTAAAGTTCTAATGGCCTGCTGAATTTCCTAAATCATAATAGGTTGTATCAGTTGTTTTGCGTCATTTGGAGCCGTAGGGATCACTATTGAGGCCAAAAATTGTCTAATAGTAGCTTCTGAGGGGGCTTGAGTAGGGCATGGGATAACATAAAATATTTAATGATATCACGTATCCCTGTTAAGGAGGACACAACATCCCCTGATTTATTTCTTAAAGAGTCTAGAAAAATAGAATTTTTACAAGTTCGGAAAGCTTCAAAGGGGTCCTCTTGGGGTGATTTTAATACTCCATATTGTAGTAAGTTTTTCATGGTCTGGGCCCTGTCATACTGGTATTGTAGTAGTTCTTCCTTAAGTACTTTGATCTGATCAGTACAATCAAATTCAGAAGTATTGGCTAAGAAATAT
This sequence comes from Neoceratodus forsteri, assembly GCA_016271365.2. NCBI lineage: Eukaryota > Metazoa > Chordata > Ceratodontiformes > Ceratodontidae > Neoceratodus > Neoceratodus forsteri. The sequence goes on along the minus strand of CM028129.1, from coordinate 1,391,680,191 downwards.
AAATTTTAGAGCTGCTGTCTGATTTATAAATATTTTAGAAATTGTCTATTTTCCCTGGTTTTCTCCATTTTCAAAAAATAAAGTTTAAAATCCAATTCTGAGTCTGTCCACCACTCATCTGTTTTGTCATACAAAAAAGCAGACAGATAATCTGGCTGCTAAAATGTTGGCTATGTGTAGTTTCACTTCCTGATCATTCAGGGTAGAGGAATTCAATTTCCATCTTGGCCTGACATTGAAAGGGCATGCTCTAAAAGTAAAAGAACTTATTAATAGCAGATGATCTGAATAGGTGGTAACTATAGTTTGAAACTGTACATTGGGAAGAGATTTGGAAAAAAAATATATAGTCAATGGTGGAAGTGTATTTGTTCCTTTTAAAAATAAATTTAGGCCCAGAAGTTTGAAGGGAATTACAGTTCAAGAGATCTGTAGTATCAATCAGTTTCTGTAAAGCGTTGGAGTATATTTTCTTCTCTTGTGGGACTGCTGTAGCAGATGAAGATGGTATAGTGCAATTAAAATCTCCACAAAGGAAGACCTTATAAGTAGTAAGCAAATATGGTTTCAAGCTGTTGAAAAGGGCTACTCGTTCAGATTTAACTTGTGAGCCATAAACGTTTATAAATCGACAATGTAATTGTTTCCAGTGGTAGGACTGCAGAAGGGTGGGGGAAGGGGTCCACAACTACCTGTTTAGGAGGGTCGGGGGAGGAGAGGACAAAGAAAGGGGAGATTCTTTAGGAGGAGGCTTAGTCAGGGCCAGGGACCCTGGTTTTCCATTTTTACCGGTAACACCGGTAACAATCACAGAATCCTGCTTGGTTTGCGGATTTTGAATTCTTGTACCGGTGCATCACGGAAATTGCATGTCACTGCACAGAATCTCTAAGATTTCAGCATCTTTTTAATTTCTTTTTTTTTATTTTCTCTTTCTATGTCCCCTTCTCACAGTATCAGTCTCCACTTTTCAGAGATCCCTAGGCTGGGTATCCCCTAGCGTCACCCCCAAGTAATGCTCAGGAGCTCCTGTGGTCCTGCCCATATCCTGCCTGGATTGTACCCCCCAGGTAGAAAGGAAGGGGATCCCAGGTCACCCCTCCACACTCCCCTTAGTGTGTGTCAGGCAGCTCAGTAGGTCCCCATGGAGCCTGGTTATGAAGTCTGGGGCACCTGGGTCCCTTCTGCCAGTGGCCAATGTGGGGTGATTGTTCCTAGTTTTCTGGTCTTTGTCCCAGAGGGCACTGGCACTAGAGGAGATCCAAGGAGGTAGGTCACATAGAGACATGCCACTGCTCCAGATCCTGGCTAGTGTCTTCCCCTCCTGATCACTCTGCAGCACCATTGCATCACCACCCGTGGTCACACAGGTGGTGGTAAAGCAGCAGGACCTGCAGCCCACCCTCCCTGGAGGAGGAGGGCAGTCCCCCAGGTGCTCGATCCTACTCCCCTGGCCAGACCTCCAGCAACTCAAGCTTGCTTCTGACCCTGGGTCACTGGCATTGCAAGCAATAGTGCTACCGCAGTGTTAGCGGGCCGACCCAGATTTCAGCATCTTAAAATGAATGCTGCTGTGCTTTGCATTCTTTCTGCTTTGCCGCATATAGAGTCAGTAAAGAAATCACCCGCACTGCTTTGTTGTAATCAGCCATTCAGTTTAACCACCCATGCCTAGTGGTTAGAGTAACAAACAGTGAATGAACTGGGTACAGCCAGCAGACCTGGGTTTGATTCCACAACCTCCACTTGCATACCGCTGACTCCAAGCAAGTCACTTAACCTCCCCAGTGCTTCTAGGTCACTCCTGAAAACAGACAGTTCTGCCTAGTGGGCCTTACCTGCTTTACAAAGAATATAAAAAAAATACCAATATATGTTTACTACATCACAGAATAGTAGTCAGGGTACTATGTAATTTACCTGAGTTTTACTTGGGCTGCAATGATTTTTTATAGGTAAAGATAAATGTTCAGATACATTTTATGTGTTTTTATAAGCTGGTTTTTAGATTTTAGCCGGGTTTTTATTGTATTCTTTGCATATAAACATCTAGGTTGTAGATTGATAAATGCAGGATCACTATTACCAACTAGCTTATTCAAGTTTATAATCAGTAGGGCCATCCAAAATCCTCAGCTGTTTGAATGAAAACTAGTTTGAATGAAAGTATGTTCACAAAGAAGAAACTGCCTTACTACTTATGAAAAGACTTCACAGTCAGCGCCCCATTTAGGTGAATTGGTTCATTTGCACCTTTTCTCCCACCTGCTGTTTCAGTCTCTGTGACAACAAAAAGTTTTCTGATAGACTGCTTCAACAAAAAGCAAATGTTAAGTATTTAAGTGTACTTATGCTTGGCCAGTGGATTTTGAAAGCACAGTCAATGACATACAGAAGGTAAGACCCCAGGGGCTGTATGATGCTGGTGGGCAGAGCAGTGCTCAATTCACATCTGAACAAAGACATGAAAACTGGGAGACACCCTTTTCATGGACACCAAGTAAAAAAAAAAGCATCCACACGTCTGGGAGATGCATAAATCCATTTAAACGTCCTCCACTAATTACTTATGGATTTTTTAGGTGAAGACACTGTATTTCAAAGAAGCAAATTCAAACAATTTTTTTGCTCCTCCTACCCCTGGCCATTCACTCCTTCAGGCCTGTCAAGGACCACTACCACCGCTGTGAGTCCCAACCACCATCCACTGCCCCTTATTGCTGTGCTACCAGGTAACCCAAGTAACCCTTCATTGAGTGGGCCCCTACCCTGTGGGAGGCTACCAGGAGGAGAATTGCCCTAAAGAGCTTCCTGTGTATCATGAGCATGGCAGGGGTCAGGACAGACACATGTCTGGGGCTTCTGTCTTATGGAGGGACTAACAGCTGTCCTTTGTTGGTCAGCAGGTGTTTTCCCATTTTCTTGGGAGTGTGACAGGCCACATGATGTCAAGGCACAAGCTAACGTCCATCACGCTCCCTCCTGCAGTGAGGGCTGACATGTTGTCATGCCTCTGGCCTCCATCAGGGCCAAAATGCTGAGCTATGAACCCACCCTCCCTCCCTGGAGAAGGAGAGTGGTCATTGGACACTCAAGTCTTCACCCACCAGCTGGCCCTCCAACACCTAAGTCTGTTCCCTAAACCTGGTCAGTGGTGTCACAGGCAGAAATCCAGTTCAGGCAATTAAATTATAGATAGGAAAAAACAAAGGTAGCCCACCTTAGTGGTGATGGTTCTGATTAATTCACATCTGAGTTCTACAAACAAAGAGACCAAGTCATTTGTAACTTGTGCTTGTCGGGTGTGGGTGTTGAAGAAAGGGGATCATAGTGCTGTCACTACTGCCATTACCCCAGAGGGATGTGGACTGCATTGTTGCTACTGCCATTACACCAAAGGGGTGGGGGCTGTAGTGCTTGTGCCATCACCATTGATGGATGGGGAATGTAGTACTGCTGCCATCACACCTAAGGGATGGGGGCCACAGTGCTGCTACTTCTGTCACACCTGAGGAATGGTGAGCGTAGTACTGCTGCCATCACACCTAAGGGATGGGGGCCACAGTGCTGCTGTTTCTGTCACACCTGAGGGAGGGAGGTCATAGTGCTGTTGCTGCTGTCATCACACCAGAGGGATGGGGCAGTAGTGCTGTTGGTGCTGCTATCACACCTGAGGGATGGGGCTGTAGTGCTGCTTCCATCACACCTTAGGGATGGGGGCTGTAGTGTTGCTGCTGCCATCACATCTTGTACCTAAAATAACTTTAAATTGGTACAAGGATGGAAGGATGTGTAATAGTGGAGGTCAAAATTGCTAAAATGCATGTTAGCAGAGTTAAACATTGTTAAATAAAGTACACAAAATCAAACGGTAAAAACGAATTTTCGCTTAACAGACACCGGTGACAATGCCGTTTTTTACAATGTGCAAAACGGAATATGCCCCTTCTCAAGCCCGGTAAACCAGTGTCCCTGGTCAGGGCCTCTGATACTAAAGGTTTGGTAGGTTCAGAAGGAACTGAATTCTGGGCATTCTGGATAAGGAGGTCCGGGCTTAAGCAAAAGGCTTTATTTTTGGCAGCCCAGGGGCATTCCACAAAGACATGTCCTGTTTCCTCACAGAGGTCACATTTAGTGAGATTCACACACTGGAAAGCTATATGCCCAATCTCTCTGTAGTTTTCACACCGGGGCCTATCACAAGAGCTTGAGAGATGTGTTTTAGAGACACATTTATAGCAAGCCCGAGGCTGACCTGCATAAAAACAAACTCCTCTATCCCTGCCTAGTAAAATGAAATTCAGAATATGTTCCACACCAATTTCAGTTTGTCTAAGCTTGATTTTATAATGCCAACCTCCTGTCCAGAACAGCTCAGTGTCCAAAATAGCCTCAGGGGGACTCAACGCATCACATTTCTGACTAAGCCAGTTAGTAATATCTTCTACATGGACCCTTTCATTTCGGAACATTACAGTAACGTATTTTATTGGAGGTTTAGTCAAAGGAATGACCAAAAAGGGGGTCCATGTAGGAGAGAACTTGACCTGGTTGTACCTTTCCCAAAACGTGTTTAAACCATAAGCAGTTCTAAAGCTGATGTCAAAATGATCTTCACCAGAAATATTGATAAAGGCAAAGACATCTTTGGGGGAAAACTTCAAAGAGTCTTTTAACAACAATTTGCCAACATAATGCCTATCAAGGCTAATTTCTAAACCCCCTTTATATTGTATGCAAACTGCATTACGTGTAAGGGTGGCTTCTTTTTTTTATTTTTGAAAAAAGATCAGAGAGAAGAGGTTTCGTTGGTTCAGCAGAGGCCAAAGGATCTTCAGGAACTGGTATGGATGCCTCAGCCTTGGGAATATCCAGTAATGTCTGATCTGCAGAGTTTGTGTCATGTAATGGCACCACAGGGGGAGAAATCACTGCAGCATGCACAATAGTCCTGTCTGGTGGTCCCACTTGAGAAGGAGACTCAGAAACTATAGGGCGCCATGCAGGAGAATTTTGCGTGAAGTTAAGTGTGGGATCAGAATCCAAATCCCTTTAGAAGTTCTCATCCATCCTGCTTCACTTAAGACTTTTTGGGGAGACCAGCCATCATCTGTGGTGTTAATAGATTGTAGGACTTCAAAGTCCTGATTTGTAGCCCCAGAAGTCTCAATAAGGGAAGGATTAATCCTGGGTTGTTCCAACACAGGAGAGGTGGAGGAAATCAGTTGTGCTTCAGGTAAATTAGAAATTGTATGTTCAGGTACATAGTCTACTCAGGACCCATGCTGTGGAGCTGATTTTTGAAACGAGAAGACAGTCAGTCCATCCTGCTTAGTAGGAGAAGTCTGGTAAATTATTCCACCGTCTTGTGCAAGTGAGGGCTCTGCAGGTAGTGTAGCACAAAACACAAACCCTGCAGTTCGAGAAAGAGTAGGGTCGGAGAGCTCTCCTAGATTCACCTGACCGTCAGGCAATACAGACTTTGCCGAGCAAGCTGTAATTACAGTACCCTCAGAGACAGAAGTCTCTACTTGCACCGAAGATTTGCAAGGCAAAACAGCAGATTGCTCCAGCTTTTGGCACGGGCTATCAACAACCCCTTTGCTGCCAGCTGGAGAAACTAAAGTTTCAGAGTTTACACAAGCAGGTCCAGTAGAAAAAGAATTATCAGTCTTACCTCGCACTGCAAGGTGTGCTTCAGCTGCTACATCATCCTGGAATGCGGGCTCAGCAGTAATCGAGCCCGGCGTCTTGATAGCAAACTCAGGTGTTTGAAAGTGGGTCAGTTTTGCAACTAAGCGCTCAGTTTCGTAGTGATGTCTCTCTGTCTCCGTGTGAAGCAGCTTTTTAAGGGTCTCTTCATCCATTTCAGTATCAGGCAAAATCTGTATCAAAGGTTTAGTGTCGGGCTGGTGCACACTTAAAACGGTGCTAATGGGTGATGACACTGCGTCTTCAACTTGTTGAAAATCTGACAATACATCCATAAATACCTCAGATTCTTCCAAAATAATGTCTTCAGAAGCAAATCTCTCCCCTCCAGTCAGGACGTCCTGCTCTCCTAGTGTTTCACTCGAAGTGGCCATGTCTCACAAACAGCAAGTCCCCCTACTGCCAGCAATGCAGTAGGGGAATTTCCCCGGTGTCCTGGCCAAATTTCCCCCATTCACTAAAAATACCACCAACAGCTTAAAATCTGGTTCAGTTTCAGTTGCCATCCATCTGTATCCCCTTCCCCCCTGGGATGAGGCTGAAAATAGGCAAAAAATTGTCTAGTCCTCCTTCCCAGTGAACAAAATCTAAATAAATAATCCTGACCCTGTCCCTTCTGATTTTGCTACACCATCCTGGCTTTGTCTCTTCTGGTTTTGCTGTCCCCCCACCCCCACCTGTGTTAATGTTAAAGATTATGAAAATGCATGCCCTGTACCCACTCAGTATCATCTGGACACAATTACAGAATGTGACCGGGACACACAATTTCAAAATGTTGCATGGACGCACAGCTTCAGAATGTGGCGGGGATACACAATTTTAGACTGTGGCAGAGATGCACAATTTTGGAACATGGCAGGAATGCACAGTTTTAGAATGTGACTTGGACATGCAATTTCAGAATGTAGTAGTAACACTTACATTCAGAATGTGGTGGGGATGTGTAGGTTTGGAATATAGTAGGGTTGCGCATTTTCAGAATTTGACAAAGATGGGCAATTTTGGAGTGTGGCAGACACAGTTTTGGAATGTGGCAGGAAGGTTTAATTTCAGAATGTGAATGAAACACAAAATTTTTGAATGTGATGGGGACTTCCAGTTTTGGAATGTGACTGGGAAATGTGATTTCAGAATGTGGCAGAAATGCATAATTTTGGAATGTAGTAATTGCACAATTTTATAATGCAACAGGGATGTACAATTTTGGAATGTTGCCAGCACACATCATTTTGGAATGTGGCAGTGATGTGCAATTTCAGAATGTGGTGGTTATGCACAATTTTAGAATGTGGCAGGAATGCACAATTTTGGAATGTGGCAATGACAATTTTGGAATGTGATGGTGACACAATTTCAGAATGCGGCATTGACACACAACTACAGAATGTGGCAGGGGCATACAATTTTGGAATGTTGCGAGTATGTGCACTTTTGGAAGGTGGCAGGAATGCACAATTTCAGAATGTGACACGGGTGCACAATGTCAGAATGTGATGCTGATGTGATGCACAATTTTGAAATGTGATGGGTGTGCACAATTGTGGAATGTTGCAGGGAAAATCAATTTCAGAGTAAAATGGTTTGTCCTGTCACATTCCACCAGTGTGCATCACCACTACATTCTGACTTTGTCAGTCCCTGCCAAATTCATTGATGTGTGTCCCTGTTGCATTCTGAGGCTGAGTGTCCAAACCACATTTTGAGATTGTGCATCCCTGAGGCCCTGTCCACACTGCTGCTTTTTTTTCAAAATATTTTTCAAAACTTGATGTGTTTAGTGTTGTAGCATGGTTTTCAGTGTGTCCACACTGCAATCCAACACCATCCTTGCCGTTCTGAGTTCCCCAGCATGCTTGCGGCAATACCGTGCACCACAATGCATGCCGGGATACTCGTGAATGGGCATGGAAACAGATTGGGATTAAAATTACATCACTGGATGAGGGAGCTTATTGTGAGGTCAGGGATGTATGTATGTTATCCCCTTTACTTTTGGGCAGAAAAATAATAGCAACATAAGTCGGCAGAGGTTGTCTTAAACCATGTTACAGCATGGTTTGCATCCACATTACTGTTAACATGGTTTAAGGCAACCGTTTGGTCTGAAACCATGCTTGAAACTTGCTCCAATCAGGTTTTGAGCACATTTTTGGAACATTGTTTGTAGCACAGTTTTACTGTGCTACAGTGTGGACGTGAATCGTGTTTGTCGTTCTTGTATGGTTACCGACTGCCGGTAATGTTACAAGAACTCCAGTGTGGACAGGGCCCCTGAGACATTCTGAAATGGTGTGTCCCCCCAACATTTTTAAATTGCTCACCACCTTGACATTCAATATCTCGGTCCAGCACTGCATTCCAAAACCACCTCCTGACACATTCTAAAGTACGGTACCGTGCATATGAACATTCTGGAAACACATAAAGTGTATCCAACTCAGTGTCAGTTTTTTTTTCAAGTGATTAGTAAAACTACAGTTTCTTAAACTTTGGAGAAATAACTCCTACAAGGTTGCTGACAGGAAGGACTAAGCTGTCAGTTCTGGTTATGACACCATTGGTAGCTCTTCTTTGAAACTGGCTTTTTTGAACAGGGAGTGAAATCAGAGGTACAAAATGGCTCATAACTTTTAAATGAAGCAATTTAGAGATTTAATTTGTGGTATGAGGCTTGTTGGGGATGTGCTGATTTTAATTCTGTAATGTAACACCTTTGTCCTGACTCCCTTTATACACTGGTTAATCTTGGGGAGATTCATTAGCATACCAGGCAGTTTATTTAACCAGTTAGTGGCCCAGGCAGCAAATTATCACTTGCCCAGCTGAGTATGCCAGAAAGGAGGCATAAAGGCATTCCTGTATATGTTATTGGTGTTGTATTGGTTGGAGACAGTATGGAATCAATTTGTTAAAGCAGGGGGTGTTAGACCCAGGACTCCCATTCTGGCTAGCAAATAGGTCTATAGCTTTATTCCACAGGGTAAAGGTAGCCAGTTAGTGAGTGTGTAAAGGGTACATATGAGTGTGTGTTCTCTGTACCAAGTACAAAGTGGCATGCCTTTTTGCAGATCAGCTTTACTATGTTTAGCACTGTGTCACAGGCAGCTGTGTAGACAGAAAGGCCATAATCTGGAAGGGCAGAATGGAACTGCTCCCAATAAGGAGTCTAGCATCCTCAGTGAGACTGTTCCAGTTACAGTACAGTGCACCCAGTCTTCTGTTAACTATGGCCACCAGACTGTCAACATGGGGAGGAAAAGATAAGAGGCCCAATTCCAGAAGCCATGGCGCAAGTCACTGACAATTGCAACTTGCACCAAATGCACCAAATGCCGATGCGCCAGGGACCCTGTGCCCGATTCCAGAACAGCCAGGGTCCCCGGCAGATACATCCATGACTTGCAGCACCCCCAAGCATTGCGCCAAAGTGAGGGTGCATCTGAACAGGATGCCACAAGCCACAGTAAAGGTCTACTGATAGGCAGCAAGCCCCCCCAATCCCCAATCATGCCACCATGATGCCCAGCAGGGCTATCGGAACCACCACTCCACCCCCCCAGGCCCAGATCCCCAAGAATTGCCCCCACAGGACAGATTCATGTCTTTCCCCTTACCCAAGAAGTGCCCTGCAGGGCAGATCATGTCTTCCCCCCGATCCCCAATCATCAGCTCACTAATAATGGTAAATATGGGCATCCTGGTAGCCCTGGTAGTGAGTGCATACTACTGTATACTGTATGTACCCAGTGAATGAGCTGTCATTCATTGAGTGCATACTGTATACAGTAGTACACGCTTAAAGGGAGCTCAGTTAGTGGTTGGCCATGGAGGTGAGAGGTGGGATGTGCCAGTCGCTAACTGGGAATGAGGTGGGGTGGAGTAGCAATGCTGATTGGGGTGGGGTGGGGGCCACTAGACTACCAGGGCTACCAGGATGCACATATTTACAATTATTGGTGAGCTGGTGATTGAGGATCAGGAACTGGGGGGGGAGGGCATGATCAGCCCTGCGGTGCACTACTCGGGAACGGAAGGGGGGCAGACATGATCTGCCCTGTGGAACACTTCATGGGAAGGAGGAAGACATGATCTGCCCTGTGGGGCAATTCTCGGGGATCAGGGCTTGAGGGAGCCAGCAGCCCGCAAAGGGCAGATATGTGTGGTTCCCAATGGGGGCTGGGTGGGACATATATGGGTTCATGGGGCAGTGGCTGTTGGGTGCACATGGCACAGTGGTGCACCCCCGGTGGACACAGAGTACAGTTTGACCAGCTAATAGCTGGTCTAACTGCACTTGGACCAATGTCCTCCGGGGTGTCTCCTGGAATAGTAAATGTGCTGTTCCGGTGACCACCCTTCTGGAATAGGGTGCAACTGCTGCCATAAACCCCCTTGTGCCATGTCGCAGGGGGTTTATGGTGTACATGGGGGTGTAAGGCCACTTTGTCGCAGGCAGCCTGCAACATGTCGCAGGCTGCCTTTTGGAATACCAAATGTCAGAAAGCATGGCGCAAAGTGCTACTTGTGCCATTTGTTGTGGTGCAAGACACTTTGTGCAATGCGTATCCATTCTGGAATCGGGCCCCAGGTATCATCCCCAGTTACTACAAGGTATTTAAAGGTCTCCACCTGTTCAATGTTTTGTCCCTGGCCATTTTGAATGACATAGAGTGGAACTTTCCCTTCTGTGGGATGGCCTTTGTTTTTTTGGAATTGAGGACAAGTTGGTCATTGAAGAACCAGCTTTCTATTGACCTGAAGTTACTTTGGAGAGCTGCAGTGAGGCTGTCAATGTTAGGGTCTTTGGAATAGATGACAGCATCATCAGCATAGAGGAGTACATTAGCTTCTGACAGGCATTGGACAGTCACTTTAAGAAGACGCCAAATAGGAATGGGCCAGAGATGGAGCCCTGGGGGACACAAATAGATACTCCCCTAGTGTCAGACAAATATTTATCAGTCTTCACATGCTGGAAGCGATTGTTGAGATAGTTGTGGAACCAGTCAACTGCGTTCTTTGACAAACTCAGGCCAAGGAGTTTGTTAAGTAGGAGCTTATGACTGAGCAGGTTGAAGGCCTTAGTAAGGTTGAGATATATAACTCTGAAATAATAAATTAAATAGCTGGTAGCACCAGAAATAGCAGGCAGAAAATATTATTACTTTTCAAAAGAAGTCAGTTCTTACTTTTCATGGCTGAATGACTGGAAAGTGCAGCACATTACCAGGAGACTGACAGATCTAGCTCAATGCCTCTTCATAGCTCTGCAGCACTATATTTAGGGGTGCTCAGATTCTCAGAAATCTGTTTTGTTGGGCAGAAATAGGAATTTCAAAAATTTGGATTCCAATTCTGTTCCGCCTCTTATTCAGGCATAGGAAAGAAATCAGGGATGGGATCAGAAATTTCGATTCTGCATCTAACTCTGTTTCACTGTTTCACTTAACACAATGCCAGCTCCAGCAAGCCAGTCTTTTCCAGAAGACCCCCCCCTTGTGATGTTACAGTCAGTGAGGTTATAAGGCTGATGATGTACAGTATAGTATGAGAATATAATTAACTATGATGGCCTAAAGGTCAAGTACTGTTCCACACATCACACCAAACATTAGAAACTAGAACATTTTCTAATTAGCCCAAGGAAAAATAAATTAATACTTAAGCTTTAAGAAGTAGTAGTTCCCTACTTTCGAATGTTAATACCAATTTCAGGCAGCACACTAGCTTGTTGATGGAAAATATCAAGGAACTGCAACTGTTTTTGCACAATGAAGAATAGGAAAATGTGGTCCTACCTCTGCTTCCAAGAAAGATATCCTTTCCAGGAGCTGTTCTATTTGTAGATCTTTTTGTCGCACACAGTTTTTCAATATTTCGATCTGCATTAAGTGTAAATATAGATGTTACTAACAATGCAGTGTAACACATACACATTTGTAAGCATTCCAAGAAATGAACATGGATGAAAAGAATACATTAATGTCATCAAATTACAATAGAAAAGTAATACAGAGTGCTAGAGGAAGGAGGTGCTGTTAGAACTTTACTACTCTGGGCCGGCCCGGTGGTGCTAAGGGTTGAGGTGCTGGACACCACACCTCATGCCACGCCGGTGACCCATGTTCGGGAATGGACACAGGCCACCGGAGGTCGGCAGGGGAGGAGAAGGATCAAGCATCCAGAGGACTGCTCTCCTTCTTCTAGGAGGGCTAGGGAGCTAGTTTTGGTGTCACTCGCCCCCTGGCAGAGGCTGGGTAACACGACACCATGCCAGAATGTGGGTGTAGCTGGGGCAGTTGCTTGCCTTGGTGTTAGCATCATTGTATGCTCCCAACTGCAAGAGGACTCCACTGAAAAACTCTGCTGGCCCCCCGTGTGTGAGCCGCGGCTCAGTGCCCGACCCTCCAGCCACCTTCAGTTCTATCTCGGTGGCCCCACTCGGGGGTGGGGCATCCCCAGGTGAGGGTATGGGTCGCTGAGCCCAGGGTGAGCCTGCTCGTTAGGCTAGGTTTGCCGGCAGGAAAAAGCATAGTACGATAAAAAAAGAAAAAAGAACTTTACTATTCTACTGGGACTAAAGAACTAGAACTCAACTACTGGGACCTTCAATTTAGGGTAAAAACAAACTATTTAGGGTAAAAACAAACAAAAACAAACAAAAAAAGAGTTAATGTGTTTGTCTGAGTTGAGTGAAGGGAATTGTTATCTGTGCAGTTAGCTAGGTGAAGAAGGAAACTGTGAATTAGGGGGAGTGGCTTAGGCAACAGGAAGCCATTGTTTGAATTTAAAAACTGATTTATTTGCTAAACTTTTAAAGAAGTGCATTCCTCGCTCCCCATCCTTGCTTCTCCTGGGTATGAAGTCAGAGGTTCCCCAATTAGGAGAACTAGAATACCGTTGGTTGGCCCTATGGGCCATGCAGGCGAAGCGGCTTCCCGTCTGTAGATGGAGAACTGCACTGATACCAAGTGTCCAAGAGTTCCTCACCTCCATGGTTCATATTGCTAGTATGGACAAACTTTCCCACCTGATAAATAACTCCTTAGTAATATATGAGAAATGTTGGACCCCCTTTACCAGATATGCCACCCCTAAGACCGGAGTGGGTTGAAAACTGTACAACCAGCATTTCTACTAAGGTAATAGGATTATGTAAATGGATCTATCACACTTGGTTACCCAGAACTGTATGTATAGGGGCTTTATAATGCTTCCTCAATCATATGTTAATGTACCTAATAATATATAGAATAGTGGTTCTTTGTGTTTCTTTGTTTTCTTTAGCTAGGATGCCAGAATCCTAGACAGCACCCGAAGCATATAAGAGTGCTACGAGGTATGAATGTGGAGCATGGAAGCCTTGCCTCTCCATCACTTTTAGGATAAGAGTTGTATGTATCGGGGTAAGTACATGTTAAATGTAACATATGCCTCCTCGTGCTCTGATGCCGAGTTGTATATGTAACCAACCTTTCTTTAACAGTCTCCTGTTTAGAATATGTGCTACCATTACTGTAAGAAAGAAAATGAAAATAAAAAATTTAACAGCAAAAAAAAAAAAACTGATTTAGTTAGCTTTTGGCAGTGAATAGCAAGATGAAGGAGGTGCTGTTAGAACTTTACTACTCTACTGGAACTATATTGCCCTCCCTCCCCCACCACCCTTAGCTAGTTCTACTTTTACAGGCACCGAATTTGACTGACAACAGGAATTTCCTGTTTGGAAGCAGGAAGGGAGTGATCACAGAGGCACAAAAGACTCACCATCCTAGAAGGAAAAGAGCAGCTTTCCATCCCCCACCTCCCAGCTGCTGGAGGTCTGACTCTGAGCAAGTAAGAAGGAAACTACTGAGGAATATAGGAACTTCCTGTCCCAGAACAGGAAGATCAGGAGCTTTAAGGGCATGGAGGCAGTAGGAAAGTAGGGAATTTTCTTTTTAATTTAAATAGAGAGGAAAGAGTAAGCTTACAAAGCAACAGTTAAGGGGCCACAAATGAAACATGATGGGAGTGGTGCAGTGCTGTGGCTTTGGAGCAGCAGTCTTCTGGGAGACGTTCTGGAGAATGCAGTGTTGTCCCATCTGCAGGCACCTCTCTGGGCTGAGGGAGGAGACTGCTCATCTCCAGGTGGAGTTGGGCAGGAATCGGGAGACCTCTTCTCCCACCCAGGGATCACCAGGGCCACCACCACTGACTCAGAGGTTGCCAAGAAAGAGGAGCGGTTGGACCACAATGGGCTCAGGGAGGGTGAGGGCAGTGGAACAGAGGCATATCCCTCCAGTTGTACCTCTCTACAATTCGTGTGCCATTCTGGCTGAGTTTAGTTTCTCTATGGAAGCACCCACAGTGGAGACCAAGGAGGATGCTGGGAACATCCACAATGGAGACCCACAGAAGGGTGGCATGGGACCCCATGGGGAAGGAAACAACTCCTGGTGGGGGACTCCATTGTTAGGAGGGTAGAACTGAGCAGGGAGGGGAGAGAGAGATAAGGTGCCTGCTTGGTGCCATGGCTTGGAGGGACAGGGAGCGAATCCTCAGGATCGCGGGAGCAGCTGCACGCAGTATGGAGCTGGATGTCACTACCCACATAGGGACAAATGACCTGGCTGGGAAAGGGATCAGAGCAGTGCAGAAGGAGTTTGTGGAGTTGGGGGGAGGGCCTTAGACAAGTAGCATGCACGGTAACCTTCTCTGAGGTGCTGTGTGTCTATGGCATGGGTGAGGCTAGGGTGCTCCACACCATGAGATTCAATCAGTGGTTGAAAAACTGGTGCAGAGCTCAGGGTTTTGGCTTCACTGGGGACTGGGGTCCACCTGGAGAGATGCAGGCCTATACTGCACGATGGTCTACATCTATCCAGGAGGGGAACAGGATCTGGGTGATAGGTTCGTCATCGACAATGGCAAGCATTTAAACTAGCCAAGGGGGGAGGCACTGAAAAGGAGCAGGGAAATCCTAGCTTGCCCCAAAAAATCAGGGTAATTAGTGAGGTAAACACCAAGATAGAGAAGTCAATGGGGAGAAGGGCAGGGGTAAATGGAGAAAAAGGCAAAGGCAGTAAGGACAGAGATGGGGCAAAAAGGGGTAAAGCCATCAAAAAATGGAGGGTAATGAGTACCAATGTCTGTAGTCTAGGTAACAAGCTCCCTGAACTGATGGCCTTGATGGAAGAGGGATGACTGGATATTGTGGCAGTCACAGAAACATGGTACACAGAGAACCATGACTGGGATGTCAACATACCAGGGTACACAATCTACAGGAGGTTCAGGGAGGATAGAAGAGGAGGAGAAGTAGCTCTCTATGTAAGGGAAGGGATCAAAGCAAAGGAACAAAAGGGTAAACAGGGGAGGAGAGGAGGCACTGTGGGTCACTCTGGAGACTGGAAATGGCACCACAATCCTCACAAGGGTTGTATATAGTCCCCCATCTCAGGGGGAGGAAACGGACAAGGAAGTGATAGAAGGCATCCTTAGGATGGCAGAGAAATGGGAGATATTGTTGATGGGAGACCTGAATATGCCAGAGGTTAACTGTAGCACCTTTGCTGCAGCCACATCCGAGAGCAGGGTCATTCTTGTTGCCCTAAGGATGGCATGCCTCAGACAGCTAGTGTTGGAACCCACTCAGGAGGGAGCAATCTTGGACCTGGTGCTCTCAAACAAGGACGGAGAGAGGATCTCAGATCTAAATGTGGGTAGCCATCTTGGAACAAGTGATCACCAAACAGTGTGGTTCATGATAAACTCAGCCGCAGAGTCAAGCCATACAAAAGTGAGGGTACTGAACTTTGGGAGGGCTGACTTTGTCAAAATGGGAGAGTGCCTCAGAAAAGCACTAGCAAATAGGCAAGAAGAAGGTGTGGAGCAACAATGAGGAAACATCAAAACTGCCATCACAGAGGCAACAAGCCTTTGTGTGAAGTAAATGAACAAATCAAAATGAAAGAAAAAACCACTATGGTTCTCAAAAGAGGTGGTGGGGAAGGTTAGGGAGAAAGAGCATTCAGGAAGTATAAGAAAACACAGAAGAAGCAGGACAGAGAACTGTACTAGTTAAAGCAGAAGGAAGCAGGGAAAGCAGTCAGAATAGCAAAGGCACAAATCAAGGAAAAGATCATCAACTTGGTTAAGAAGGGGGATAAAACCTTTTATAGGTACATTAGGGAGTGAAGAAAGACAAAGGGAGGGATAGTGAGGCTTAATAAAGCAGAGGGTGGGTGGGCAGAGATGAACAGTGCATAAGCAGGGATACTGAATGAATACTTCGGCTCAGTATTCACAAAAGAAGAGGAAGGACAGGTACCTAATCCAATCAATAGAGGCACTCTGGATAGGAGGGTCGATACCAGCCCTTTCACAGATGAAAGAGTTCTGAAAGAACTCCTAAAACTAAAGGTGGACAGAGCAATGGGGCCTAATGAGATTCACCCCAGAATTCTAAAAGAACTAAGGGGAGAACTAGTGACACCACTGACTACCATTTTTAACAAATTATGGCAGGATGGTGTGGTACCTGAGGACTGGAGGAGTGAGGATGTGATTCCCCTTTACAAAAGTGGGAGCAAGACAGAGTCAGGAAACTACAGACCTGTCAGTTTGACCTCAGTGGTAGGGAAAATGATGGAATCACTTCTGAAGGAAAGAATTGTTGAGTACCTAGAGGCCAGTGGGGCACAGGACCCAAGGCAGCATGGATTCACAGTGGGAAGGTCATGTCAGACAAAAATAATTGATTTCTTTGACAGGGTGACCAAAGTAGTAGACCAGGAAGGGGCTTACCTAGACTTTAGCAAGGCATTTGACACAGTCCCACACAAAAGATTAATAAACATATTAGCCAGCCTGGGAGTGGGTCCCAGGGTGGTAGCCTGAGTAAAACATTGGCTGGACAACAGGACACAGAGGGTAACAGTAAACGAAGTCCACTCTAAAGAAACTCCGTTACTAGTGGGGTACTGCAGGGTTCAGTACCGGGTCTGGTCCTTTTTAATGTCTTTATAAGTGACATTGCAGAGGCACTGGAAGGAAAAGTATGCCTCTTTGCAGATGGCACAAAGATCTATAACAGGGTTGATACACGGGGGGGGTGGAAAGGATGAGAAAGGACTTGGCAAGGTTGGAGGAATGGTCAGAAGTATGGCAGCTTAGATTCAATGCAAAGAAGTGCAAAGTAATGCACCTGGGAAACAAAAACCAAGGGGAAGAGTACACAATGAGAGGGAGGTAGTAACAACAGCAAAAATGGAAAGGGACCTGAAGGTAGTCATATCAGATGACCTAAAGGTGAGCAAGTGATGTGAGAAGTCTGTAGGGATGGCTGGGGAGATACTGGGATGTATAGGGAGAGGCATCAGCAGTAGAAAACAGGAAGTTGTTATCCCTCTGTACAGATGGACGCCATCTGGAGTGCTGCATGCAGTTCTGGAGACCCCATCTCCACAAGGACATAGCCAGGATGGGGGCAGTCCAGAGGAGGTCAACTGAAATGGTGCAGGATCTGCACCAGAAGCCATACGAAAAGAGACTAAAGGAGCTTAATATGTATTCTCTTGAGGAAGGGGGGGGGGGCATGATAGACACTTTCAAGTACCTCAAGGGAATCAACAAAGTCCAAGATGGTAGCATTTTTGAGAAAAAGAGATGTGCAAGAACAAGTGGACACAATTTGAAGATAGAAGGGGGATGGCTCAGGGGCAATGTGAGGAAGTATTTTTTCACAGAGAGGGTGGTGGACTCATGTAATGGCCTTCCTCAGGAGGTTGTGGGGTCAAAAACAGTGGGGGAATTCAAGAATGTATGGGACAGACATAAGGCAATTCTTGTGGGGGGTAGGAAGAAGTAGATTGTTGATTAACCAGGATCTGCAGCTTATCCAATAGATAGGGAAATGGGCAGACTAGGTGGGCCAAGCAGTCCTTATCTGACATCAAAATCTGTTTCTATGTTAACCTCACACTTCAGGCTCAACCTGCTGTAGCAAAGTCTAAATGTGCTTTGACATGTACAGTAGGTACTACACCAAGTATAACTGGACATATATATATATATATATATATATATATATATATTTTTTTTTTATTATTTATCCTTCTGTGGCTACCTCTCTACACCCCAGCTGTACTTCTCGCAGCCCATCAGCTGGGATATGGCCAGCATCCGTCTCGCCCGGGACCACTGGCACCCCCCCATAGCCCCTGCGGCTTACCTCCCCGCAGCAGTGTGGCAGGGAGCCCCCAACTCCCCACCCAGACGGATCCAGCTCGAGGTGCCAGCGTCCCAACGAACACTCGCGGACGGCCATCAAGCCGTAGGAGGCACCACTCTTTTCCCTGTTCCAGGATTCCCTGAGTTGGTGGGTGTGCAATGACGCTAGCGGTCGTGAGTGTGCACGTGTCTGCACACGCCCACGTCCAGGCATCTGCCCCGACTCCACCCCTAAGTATGGCATGCGCCTCCACCTCCCAGCCTCCGCCAGGTGGCAGTTGGGCACCGACCGTCATGGACCGCTCTCCCCGGAGAGGGGGAGCAGTCCTTCAGATGCTCAATCCCTCTCCTCCCCTGCCAGCCTCTAGCAACCCAAGCTCGCTCCCTAACCTGGGTCGCCAGTGTGGTGCGAGGTGTAGCGTCCAGTGCCTCAACCCTCAGTGCCACCGGGCCGGGTGGCTACAGTATAGTTTAAAAAATATGTGTTCTTTATATTACCATGTAAAAAGAGTAAAAAATGTACAGTTCTTTAAAAGAAATAATGAAAAAATCATGGTTCAAGAGAGGAGCAGATAATCTTTCAGTTAGGTATGTTGAGGACAGATTACCCAAACTAGGACTGATTGTTGGTTTTACAGTTTATTTACCCAGGATATCTCAGCTGAGATGCAACATTTCCTTTCATAGAGTTCTCCATATAGCCATTTGCCATTTCTACTGTTGGTGGTAGTAGAACACTGGATGGTTAATTGACTAATCCAAGGTCACAGTAAATATTTGGCTGTAGCTGGGTTTGCACATTACAGTTACATAAAAACTTATCACAACAGTAGATCATTGAGAGGATCTCTTGCAACAAGCCATCACCGGTAGGACTAAGCCATCAGTCACCAGCACCACACAGAAACCTTTCTATCTAGCAGTCTAGTAGAGGGAGCTGCCCACCTCTGATGTCAGTGGCTGATGTCAGCCTATCCTATATAATATGGGCGGCTCCAACACCATCCTCAGCTCTCCTGCTGGAGACCATAAGCAAGATACCGGAAGGTGGAAAATGAGGAGGACTCCGAGGTAACCCTGTAACAAAGAAAATGAAAAGCAGAAGGCTCATCCCTATGGAAAGGGAGAGAGACAACGGAAAAAGGAGGAAGGGGGAAGGGAAAGCAGGGCCTGCTGCTAGAGATCCTCTCGAAGATCTACTGTTACAGTGAGTTCCTACATAATTGTACTATCTTATTTCAAGGGTATCTCTTGCAGCAGGCTATCACCAGTAGGACTGAATCCCAAGCAGTTCTGGTACTACAGACAGGCAGTCCAGCGATAGACAAAAAATAACAGCCTAAGAAAGGAGGCTTTGGAGGATAGCTAGGCCAAAGTTGGCTTGATGCCGTAGAGGCAATGTCCAGATTGTAATGCTTGGTAAAGGTGTGGAAAGTACTCCAGGTGGCAGCAGCGCAGATGTCATCAGTTGACATATTACAGAAACAAACCAATGATGTGGCCATACCTTTTGTAGAATGGCCCTTAACCCCATCAGGAAGTTCCTTGCCGTACTTCTGCTAACAATAAACAATGCAATTTACTAACCACTTAGACAAACACTGTTTGGACACTTGGGTGCCCTCTTTCCCAGGGGCAAACAAAACAAACAACTGATTGGACTTCCGAGAGTCCTTCGTCCATCCAGTGTGTATAGTACCTCAGGATTCTATGCACATCCAAGGTATGGAGCAATGCCTCCCTTTGACTGGAATGCTCCAGAAAATAAACAGGCAGCTGGATGGATTGATTCAAAGTAAACTCTGACACCACCTTAGGAAGAAACTTAGGATTTGTACTCAAAGATGCCCTGTCTTTGTGAAAAACTAAATAAGGCTCCTTACACATGAGGGCCTGAAGCTCTGAAATCCTTCTCGCAGAACTAACGGCAACTAAAAGTAATGCTTTCCATGACAGAAAATGTAGCTTGCAAGACACAGCCAGTTCAAAGGGAGACAGCATAAGCTTTTCCAACATAAAATTAACATCCCAAGGCAGGACAGGTCCCAGTTCAGTGGCTTCAAATGTAGGATGCCCCATAGGAAAGTGCGAGACTTCAAGTTGGGCCACTGAGCACCCATCTACAGATACATGCTACGCAGAGATGGCAGAGAGATGTACCTTAATAGAGGAGTACTGCATACCCAAATCTGATAGGGGTAGAAGGTACTTCAAAACTTGATCCACTGGACAGGTGAAGGTTATCTAAATGGTTCAATGCAGCCCAAAGAGCGAAGCGCTTCCATTTCATAGAATAAGTGACTGGTGGAGGGCTTCTTGGCCGCCACCTAGACATCTGCCACTCTGGGGAAGACACCAAATCTGGCAATGGCTATATCCTCAGGAGCCATGCATGGAGATGGAGAGACCTGAGGTCTACATGGACCAGAGTGCCCTTTTCCTGGCACAGCAAGGCAGTGCACAGGGTCAGGAAGAGCAGAGGTTCCACTGCCAGCTGCTGTAACAAAGGGAATCAGATCTGATGAGGCCAGAAGGGGGTGATGAGGATCACTATAGCATCCTCCATCTGGAGTTTTATCAGAACTCATTGAAGTTGCAGGAAGGGAAGGAAGGCATATAGAAACCTCCCTGTCCAGGAGAGGGACAATTCGTCTCACCAGAAAACTCCAGGTTCTGGATCTAGTGAGCAGAAAAAACACAGTTTTTCTTTGTGTGGGTATGCAAAAAGGTCCAACTCAGGCCAACCTCATCTGTCGAAGAGGTCTTCTACCACTGAGGTCAGAAGTTCTCACTTATGGGCTGTGGATTGCAAGTGGCTTAGACTGTCTGCCAGGGCCATTTTGGTTACCGGAAACATGAATGGCCAAGAGTTTTGGGCCATGATTGATGGCCCAATACCACAGTCTCATTGCCTACCTGCACAGGGGATAGGAATGAGTCCTTCCCTGCTTGTTTATGTAATAAACTATGCACATGTTGTTTGTCTGAACCAAGAGTGGACCCAGGGAGAGCTGAGTCTAAAAGGCCTGCAGGGCATACAGAACTGCCCGCATTTCGAAGACATTTTATGTGGAGACCCTTTTCTATCTCAGACCATGTTCCTTGAGTTTGGTGTGTCCCTATGTGGGCTCCCCAACCGAGACCGGTGGCATCCGTCGTAAAGATCTGCTAAGGGGGAGGTATAGAAAAGGGAACTCCCATAACAGGTTGCTGGGCTCCAGCCATCACAACAGTACCTTCTTGACTGGATCTGACATCAGCACTGGTTGGTCCAGGGAATCCATGCGCTGGTCCCACTGGACCTACAGTGTCAGTTGAGGGATTCTCATGTGCAGCCTGGCTAAGAGAACCATAGCTATGGCTGCAGTCATGAGGCCCAAAAACCTCAAGAAAACCCACACTGGAACATGACAGGTGGAGTAAAGAAGGAAGGCCTCACCATCAGGTGCTCCACTCCATCAGAACAAAAAAGGTGTTTCCCTGAGCTGTATCTAGCAGTGCCACTATGTAAAGAAGGCGCTGGCAGGGGTTGAGGAATGATTTGGGAAGACTGATGGTAATGCCTAAAGCTTGGGATATGCTACAGGTACTTGCAAGAGTTTGTAGCAGAAGGTCCCTGAAAGGGGCTGCCAATAACCAGTCATTCAGGTAGGGAAAGACATAAAATCCCTGTCTCCTCAAAGCAGCGGCTACCACCGTCAGTCACGTAGTAAAGACCCTGGGGACTCAGGACAGGCCAAAGGGCAGAGCCCAAAACTGTTAATGTTCTCCCTGAAAGTGGAAGTGTAGGAAAACACCTAAGGGATGCAACACCTCGATGTGCAGATAAGCATCCTGCATATTAAAAGAGCAGAGCCCAATCCCCCCTGGTAAAGCAGGGTCAGCAACCCCTGAAGGATGACCATCCGGAACCATTTGTACTCTATGTACAGATTGAGGTTGCTCAAGTCTTGGATGGGCCAGAGATCTCCTGTTTGCTGGGGGACCAGGAAGAAATGGGGGTAGAATCCCCTTTGTTGTTGGAACCAGGGGACAGGCTCTACAGACTTCTTTTGAAGTAAGGTCTGAATCTCCACCTGTATGAGAAGAACGTGATCTGGAGGATATGCAGACAGACGTAGAGGATTTTCTGGTGGCCATTCCAAGAACTCTAGACTATGTCCATGCTTGATGAGCTGCAGCACCCAGTTGTCTGTAGTGACTTCCCTCCACCTGTTCAGGTGGAAGGAGTAATTACCCCTGACCACTGCCTCCTGAAGCCATGGGGGGTCTGGCAAGGAGTCAGGAGGAGGGGGGCACCCCTGGCTGGGCTGCTTTCACTCATCTAGCAATCTAGCAGCCCTGGAAGGGGCTGGGGTGGGAGCAGTGAAGTCAGCACTTGCCTTGCGTTTGGCATGGGCCTTGGGTGGGTGTTGAGCCTGTCTATGGGAGAAGTGGCAAAAGAGGGCCCTCTTTCCAGACTTTGCCTGAATGTGGTACATGGAGTGGACTGACTTCAGAGCCAGCCCAGAAGTTTGGAGCGCTGAGCTAATGTCTTGAACATCTCCCCAAATAGCTTGGGATCCCAAATGGGGAACATCCATAATACTAGATTGGACATCTTGAGCAAAGCCCAAGACTCTGAGTGAAACATGGTGCCTAATACTAAATCCAGTGGCAGCCACTTGGCCTGAGGCATCCACGGCATCAGTGGCCACCCTGAGAATGTGGGTACCGATGTCTGGCCCAATCTTTTAAGGGCATGAAGGGTTTGCTGCTTCAAGGGATCATCTGGCATGGCCATGACCATCTCCCTGGCTTGGTCCCACAAGAGATCTTGGAACTGCACCATATGGGCAAATAGTTAATGGCCCAGATGGGTAGAGTGGCAAAGACAAAGGCCCGCTTGCCCATTTGATCCAACTGGCAAGACCTTATCTGGAGGGAGGGCACTGAAGTGCTTCGGCCTCTTGGTGCGGTTGTGGGCCACATTAATGACAGCCAAATCTGCTTTCAGGTGCTTGCCAAAGTAGGATTTGCCAGCTGGGGCATGGTAAAGCTGATAAGCCTTCTTAGACTCCACTGGAACTGTACGGGTGTGGTGTCATGCAGCCTTGGTAACATCCTCATAACACATGATGGGGGGCACCAAGGGGGGAGTGTCACACTGATGAAGGTAGACTGCCAGGCAATGACACTCTGGGTCCTGTTCTGGAGTCTCCCACCTCATAGTGGCTTGGATATGCCTCATGATGTCCATGAACATGGGATCATTGGGGGGGATTTGGGGACATTACTGGGTTCCCCCTTTATCTCCCAAGGAGTCTGCCAGAATAGAGGACGACTCAGAACTGTCACCCTCATCGGTGGCTGAGATGCCATCCCCACTGTCATCAGGCTGGTGTTCAACTGGGTGAGCAAGGGTGCCTGCATTAGTAGGGCTTCCCCAGGAGGCCCCTGTGAGTGTGTCTGGATCAATCCACCTTGAGAAGAGACCTGCAACTGCATGTAGCCCCATACAGCTTAAATCAAGCCATGGTAATCCACAGGTGCTGGTCCCCCCAGGTGTCAGGTAGGGGGAGGCAGGCATCGGATCCCAGGGAGCCAGACCAGGATACCCAGGCAGTGGCCCCACAGGTATAGGAGGTGGCACAGGTGCTGATCCCCTTGGAAGTGGCAGCGGATGGACTGGTGCAGACCCCCTAGGCATCAGTAGCGGGAGGGCCAGTGAAGGTCCTGCTGGCACTGTAGGCAGCAGGGCCGGCAAAGGGGTAGCAGGCTGCAGGACGGCAGTTGCAGTCCCAGTGGGTGCCGGCCTGGGTGACGCCAGAGGGAGATCCACAAGCACCTGTGTAGGAGAGGCTGGTGCCAGAGAGGAGGACCCCACTGGTGAAGGCTGAGGGGTGACCTGGCTCTGGGAGACACTGGTGCCCTGCAGTACTTGCCCCTGTGAAAGGGGCAGGACTGATGAAGGTCCCAGAGGTCAAGACCAGTGTTAGGAGTGGGGGTGACGAGGTGACAGATACAGTACTGGCACCAGCAGCACCCGCACTGGCTGGAGGAGCTCCAGTCAAGCCACCTGCCGAAGAGCCCGTAGAGAACAAGGGCTGAAAAAGTAGGGTCTGGGAGGCAAAATACAGAAGACCCTGTCCTGAGGAGCCACCACCTGTAACCAAGATCCAGATGGGTGGCAGGGCCACTGGCAGCCCTGAAGAGTTAAGGACATGCAAGACCTTGGAGGTCAGTCCCCCAAGGGAGTAAGTCCCTGACATGGTCAGTGGAGCCTTGTGCGGAGACCGCGAATGGGATACAGACCAGCATTGGTCCTGGTCCTTGTCCCGATGCTTGTGCTTCTCCAATGTTTTGTCCTTAGATTTGGACAAGGAAGAACCTGAGGACTGGGCTGGGGAGGCAGACGTGGGGAGCTCTGGGCCTGCAGCTCCCTTTCCATCAGGCTGACCTTCTGCTGGAGGAGATGACTTTCCAGGGTCTTCTGGCAGCATCTCCTGGTGCCCAGGTTAAACTTCTGGCAGACCTCGCAGGCTTGGACATCATGGTCTGGGCCTAGGCAGAAGAGACAAGCAGAATGGCCATTCTTGTCCGGGATCTGTTTACCACAGGCACACATTGTGGAGTGATCGGAAGAAGAAGTGATAAGAAGTTGAAGAAGTTTGAGAAGATATAAATGTGAGAAGGGAACACCAAAAAATTCAATGTTTAACTTTATAAAATGAGAAAATAATAAAGCACAGTAAACACGGGAAAATGGCAGTTGACCGTAGCTGCGGCAGTGTCAGTGGTCTGACGTATGCTGGTCGATGGTGGGAAAGAACCAAGGAGAGTGTGGGGGCCACCCACCTTATATAGGATAAGTTGACATCACCCGCTGATGTCAGAGGTGGGCAGCCCCCTCTGGTAGACTGCTAGCTGGAAAGGTTTCTGTGTGATCCTCGTGTCTGATGGCTTAGTCCTACCAGCAATGGCCTGCTACAATAGATATCCTTGAAGTAAGATCTGAGATCTGCTGCTTCACAAGCTGGTGCTCTAACCACCTGACCACAATGCCATAACTTTAAACAGGGAGAGCAGATTTGCCACTGTGCACAATGTTAAATGAGTAGTGTAGTTGCTTGCTAGGCCCAGTGTTTGAGAATTAGGTGCTCAGCATTTAAAGGCAGCATTACAGCATTCACAGTTCATACCTCAGTCACCCCTTGTTTATATTCTGTACATGTCTCCCTTTCTTCAGTCCCCTGTTCTCTGAAATCAGCTTGTTCAGTAGCTCCACCATTACCCCATAACATGTGCTTCAGCCTGTGACATCATTAGTTGCAACTGGTCAGCGGCTCCTGATGCTGTTGCTGCTACAGTACCTATGCAAGTTGCTACTAAGACTGTGCTGAAAGTGGAATTCAGACAGCAGATTTAATGTGGAATAGCAATTCCACTTCCAAAATACTTCTTGGAAGTTCTTTGATAATTCTGCTGGATTATGAAAAGCATTATAATGTATGGTGGAACACCGTTGTGTTGCGTATGGAGATCCATACACTTGAAAAGTCACTCTGCTGCAGTAGTGACACAGTCACTACTGCAGAATGACTTTTTGTTCTGCGTTAGTAGCCACATCACAATGCAAGAGTCCTTAGCAGCATAGTGCATTGAATAGTTGCTGCTGAAGCATGCGCGTGAGGTAGCTGGTGGGCGGATAACAGAGGAATGCGTGTGGTGGACAGTAGAAGCTGACTGTTTTAAAAGTAAGTGATTTGTGTCTTTTTTGGACCATACACTATATAGAATAGTGTATGACAGTCCAACTACACATCGCTATTCTTATACCTCGTAGTTTTCTCGCAACAGTGGGACCTCTCAAGCTTCGCTCTCGATGTCCTCGTCATCATGGAAACCATTCGGTATAAGAATAGTGTTGTCGCGTATGGGCTCTCATACACTATCCTTTATATTATGTAAACTGTAGAAAGGAAAATGTATTCATTACCTAAACTGTTGAATTCTTTTCCGTGGTTTATGTAAACTGCAGCTTATAATCTGCAGTTAGGAATTCTGCCTAATTCTTTAGAATTCCATTGGAATCAGAATTCTGAAATCTAATGGAGGAATGGTAACTGCAGAATCATATTCCACAGTTTATGTAAACCGCAGATTCATTTTCTGCAAATCATTAATTACGATTACCAACCGATTACATAGAACTGTTTTTCAGAATTCAGCAGAATTAAAAAAAAAATCCAGAATGCATTTTGGAAGCGGAATTGCCATTTCCTACAAATTCTGCCAGCAAAGTTCCACATTCCACACAGTTCTACTGATGATAATGCCTGTTTGGAGCAAGGGAGCTATATAAAGAGCTGGTTTTAAAGATCAGGGTCTCAATTTGCAAAGTGCATGGCATGATCATGGGACCAAGAGTCCCTATGTGCAACTCAACAGTTCAGGGAAAATGCCCGGTACTGTACCAGTGAAAATACTGTTTTCAGCTTTTTCTGTGCATGGGCATCATTTTTATATTTTTCACACAAACACCTGCTGTGCACAGCAGTTTGCAAAACTTGCAATAAACTGGTAAAGAGTATGAAAAAGGCAACTTTTCTAAAAATAGCATGCATGTGGCAGGAATTACTTTTGTGCATGGAGACCCCAATCGTGCACAACCTTTTCTGCTGCCCATGCACAGTTTCTACAGTTTGGAAAGTCTGTCCCCAGGAAGACGGAAAACAGAAAAAAATAGGGAGATATGCAAGCAATAAGACATGACGTGGTATGCATTAGACAGTTCTAATGCAGGGCTAGGAGGTGTAGTGAGGCATGAGACCTCAGGCCGGGTGCATTCAGTCCCTTAGCCATGCATCAGAATTGTCTAACGCACATCCCTGGAGTGGCTTATTGCACTTATAAAAATGGATCTTTGTATTCTCCACGGGGTTTCTAGTGTTAGTGTACATTAGACAATTTTAATGCATGGCTAACAACCAATCAGATTGCTTGAAATCTGTTGCCCATTTCATAAAGAAAGATAATGGGTGAGAGGGTAAACAAATAGACTGTAAATGCTGCTAAGTTTCCCATCCCTATTGCAAAGGTCCACTAATGCACTCTTACTCTTATGTTTCAGGCTGCTGCACTCTGAACTAAAAGCTATCTGAGAAGAAAATCATAGCTAGCAAGCGTGTGTAAAAAGGGTACCTTTCAGATGTCTCCAGAGTACCTGTATTTCTTACTGCATTTGCATATTCTTTCCCTTAGGCATTTCTTGTTGTTTTAGATTTTAATGCTGGTTTTTGTTTTCTTTTTATATATTTCGTTAGTTTTTTGTAATAGCAACACAGCAATACCCACTGTGAGTGTGACCAAGCATAATGAAGGACTTCTCTGCTGTTCCAGTTCTTAAGCTGCCCCATTGAGTGGTTGGTGAAACCTGTACTCTAAAACAGAGAAGGTGACCCCTGCCACTGATTTTCTTCACAATGAAACACTCCTTACAGCACAGACGCTCCCTCAGTTTATTCAGATCAGAACTTGAGAGACCTGTACATCAGGCACTGGCAATTAACTGCCAGTCATCATGCTTCATTTTTGGCAAGAACTGAAAATAGCAGCAACATTAACTGGATCCTTTAAATTGCCCCCCCCCCCCCAAGGCTGTCATCCCCAAGTCTTATGATATATTGAGCGCTAGAGGATGACTAAGTGTTCTTTCACAAATGTGTTTATTTAGACAGTTTCACTAGAGCTCACCTCTTCAATCATCTGCTTGACTTTTTTCTGCTGGCAGTAGACCATGTCATCCAGGTGTTTGATTCGTTCCCTCAGACTGGTCGCTTCCTCCTCCAGCTGCTGAGACCTGATACAGAGGCACAGTGCTGAATAACTGTTCAGTGACATAATGTTTTCTGGAAACGGCCCTCACATACTTCTTGTCTAGTCAACTGGTGCCAAGCATTTTCTAAAACCTGAGTTACGGCCCCAGTGATAAGCAGAATTCCTTTCAAATCCATGCGTCAAACTTGGAAGCTTTACAAAGTCAGTTCTTGCACTAAATCATATAATTTAACAGTGACTCCTTTACTTCGTTAACCACTGACCATCAGAGAAAAATATGGATAGAGTACATTTAAAACTCCTCTCTCCAGAATCACTTAAAGTTTACTATAAAAAGAATAAGCATACAGTAAGTTCTAACAGACAGTAGTAGCATCAGAATTTTGAAACTTAGGCCCCGGGGTCCATGCTATTTATTTTGCATGGTGTTAGTAAAGCAGGAGAGTTGTGAAGAAAACATGGTGGCTGGATCATTAAAGGAAATCTGCTGAAACCACTGCAAAAAAAGGCCTAGCAACATCACTGTGAATAGAATTACAAACCCTCGGTGAGAGATCCAGCCTCACAACCATTGCATTCTACAATGATGAGATGACTTGTTTCTGGTCAAAAAGTGTAAAAGATATTTACCAAAACAGAAAACCATTGCTGTCTTGCAGATATCCACAGCCTTTCTGTGGTTTGGAGGCAGAGGATGAAATCTGTGCAGTAGCTTGAAGTACAGTGAGAGCAGTGAAAACACCACAGTTGGTAGCCTAGATTCCACAAGGAATGTAGTACCTTCTGGCCACTGGCAAAAACATGTCTGGCATCAATTGTACTCAGGTATATAAAATCCATTCCATTCTTTATTACTTAAGGCATCTGCAAGGAAAGCTAGATCTCCAGGCCTTAGAATTCCTCCGATATACGTGTTTAATCTTGAGATGAGGTCGTAATCTCCCTTGTGATATTACACTTAAACAATAATGCATGACAAGGTGTGGTATATCATGGGATGTCATCATGCCTTGGGTGGTTGGGCATGAGGCCGCAGGCCAAGTGTGTCCAATGACCCAAGAAGTGATGATATCCCATGATATACCACACACTGGAGTGCATTATTGCTATGTTTTAGCAGAAAAAAAAACAAAAAAATTTTTTAAAATGTTATGAAAATGCTATTTTTGGGGTTGTTGGAGGAGTATCTTTTCAGAAAATAGTTTCTGGAGGGCTGTGGACAGCAGGTGGCGCCGCTGGAGCTTGTGGAACTCTGTTGCACTGTGCCAGTACTACTCCTGGGTGTGAAGTAAGCTTTTCATGCGTTTAACCTGGTCCCTTTAGCTGCTGTGGTACTGGGTGAAGAAGTATGTAGATTTTTTTTTGTGTGTGTGTGTTATTCCCGTCTGCTGAGAAGAGCAATTTAAATGAGAGGAATGCAGGTGGAAACTTCCATTTTGTCTGTGACAGTTGGTCAGTACCCCGAGTAGCTGGCAGCAGTTTTGGTTTGTTTTCTGTGGAGAGTAGGTGCTGTATTGTGTGCTGCGGTCGGCAGCACATTATTGATTCAGCACATTGTTGGGATTGTGTTTATTTACTAGTTTTTTTTTTTAAATAGTGGCCATCTCATTGATCTGCGGCAGGCTTTCTTGTGGTGTTGTGTGCTGTGCAGGGAGGGATGTGGGGAGCACTGCTGTCGGAGATTTGTCAGCGGCGGGAGCAGCTATTTGAATACGAAGCTGCCAGCTGAAAGAACTTAAAAAAAAAAAACACAGATGCACATGATGTGGCAAGTCAGGGGTCTTTTTATGGTTTTCATGGGGTTTTTTTTTCAGTTTGAAGAGCCTCCCGATACACACATTATGTGACATATCCGGGGCTCCTGCAGTTGGCATGCAGAGGAAGTTGTGGGCAGTGACAAGGCTGGTGGCCAGAGGCTTTCTGAAGTCGTGATGATGTACTCAGATATCATCATGGCTTCAAAGACCTCTCGGCCAATCAGCTTGCTACATTTTCACCAACCAGTTCATAATGGTTGTTATGCAATGACATAGGTAAATGAAGTCATCTGATTGGCTAACCTGAGCCGCATGACTATGCAATTACCATAATTACATGGGGGTTATTTAAATTTATTTTTGTGTTTTTACAGCCATTTTAGAAGGGCAATAAGAGTGGCATATTAGGGGTGTGTAATTATGGGCAATAATCACACTTCTGGGATGTGTTTGAGGGCATTTGGCTACACCTCATGCCTAACAACATACCCAAGGCATGTGGTTATTTGCCCAGAATCACATACCCTGTCAGCTTTTGTTGCTTAGATTACCTACAGGAAAAAAGGTATTGTCACAAATTGGCTTGTAATGTCAACCAGGTTATAATCATCAGGAGCAGATGAACTCGAGAGACACAGATCTTGTTTTCATGTAAATGTCCACAGTAATAAAGCATGGAGTAATCAGATTTTTTTTAATTGAGTTCTGTTGATGCTAGCATGTAGATAGTGTCCCTCACAAAGCTACCAGCCCAATTAGGATTTCAAGCCAATTATGATTAGGGTTGTACACTAACAATTGTATTTCCTTAAATGACACTCACAATATTTTTTAACACTGCACTGCAACTTCTATAATGAACTGCTGCCCACCACCATCTTGTGCACAGCTGCATGCTTCCACCACTCATGTGCTAATACACCATGCCAACTACTGTAGAACTGTTTATTCTTGAGCAAATCATATTTAGCGCATGGCACTACTCAGCCACAATTTTGCAAATTTAATGTTGCGCTCTGCAATTAGCTCTTAATTAATGACAGAGTTATTCAGGGTGCATTAACAAAGAGAAGGCAGCAGAAGGGCACAGAAAATTAGTTACCTTGAGCAGTCTTTGCAGAGATCTACTCTCTTCCCCAGCCAATGATCACCTCTCTTCTCCCCATTAGCATAAAACATGAACCCGTCTTAAAGTCTTAACATAATTAACATATAAACAGCACAGAAGAAAGTCACTCCCTGAAGGTGATCTTATGAGCTCATTTCTGCACATCAAAAAGTGATCAGAATTACAGGGGGGCTTGCCAAGTCTCGCTCCCTCCCCTCCAGCAATGAAGTGAGCCCTGGTAGCTCACACATCACTGCCATTGACTTAGAATGGAGAAGGGGGGCTTAATTTAAAGATGGGTCCCTTATGGGCTGCTGGCCCCCCTAGCTCCCAAGGCTTATAAAGTGTAGTTCCAACACTGGATCAGATATGACCGTTTCTAAAGTAGTAGAAGTCGTTTTCTGCTTGTCCTCATGTTATAAGTCTACCACATGGCTCCAGCAAGTCTGCCTAATGTGAACCACTCTGTTATCTCTTATAACTACCGCCAATAGATGCGGCATCAGCTGTGCTTATTCTTAAGAAGTGGCTCCAACCCCAGCTGAGAATTTCATGACTTCAACAAGTGTCTTTTCCATGTGTGTTTAGCAAATAAAATAGACAGTAATGTATGGGGAAGGGTGTGTAATGAGATTTTACACATTCTCAAGGTATATGATGCTACATAATCCCTGACAGCAAAGCACGGGGGGTTTATAAAAACATCAAACACTGAGGATGTGTGAAATCTCATTACACAATCTCTCCCCATATTTTATTTTTTGTAATTGCTGACTGTTGGGAAATAATGTTTTGTGTAATGATCACATTTCTGAGTAATGCTTTGTGGTGGCTACTATAGTGATCATCTGGGTTGCAGGCTTCATCTGTGATGGATGAAAAAAATAATCTGGGAGCACATACATTTTACATGTATTCCACTTCTGTTTTGTCTCTTGCTGTTACTTGGACATGGAGATACTCATGAATTGGTGAAAGACACTGCTGTGTTAACATTTTCTGCTGGTGCTTTGTCTACTTTTTTGCCTTTGCTACAAAGACAGTTACTTATTGCACTACTAACCTGTCTCATGCCCACTTTGTGTAACGTCAGAGCACATCCCAGTTCTTAGGAGGAATAGTGTCTAGTCACTAATTATTGTAAACTATATGTGCCAACCAACATTATTTGTATAACATAATAAGAGGTCTGTGATACTCTTGCATATACTGTACATTATATATTAGTCCTTTTTAAAGTTTGAGGGTTTTATATATTTATAAGAGTTGTATAAGGATATAGTTTTGTATGTATAAATTGAGTTGCGTTTTTTTTACGGCGCCCAGAGCCTCCGGGATTGGGTGCCGGAAAAATAAAATTTGCCTTGCCTATATGAGATGTCATGATTCAACATCTCATGTGAGACTCTGCTCTACTGCTATATGTGCTGCATGTAAGGTGGTATCTGACTGCATCTCAATGTATCCCAAGAGGAAGGTTTTTACAGCAATGCAGGCACATTGGTTTAGTAGGCCAGACCGTGAATCTAAAGTAACAAGTGGCTTCTGCAGGCAAGGCTGCAGTTCTGTTCTCAGTGTTGCCATCTGGGCTAAGAATTGCAAGTGTGGTGCAGTGAGGTTCTTGAACTAAACATGCCAAGATGGGGGAAGGGCTCTTCATAGCAGCACCTTCCTCTTCAAGAATGGGAGAAGTGACAGAAACAGAAAGAAACGGTCCAATTAATCCTGATTTCAGTCTGAGAAATGACAGATGCTGTATATGTGCAACAAAAAGTGAGGCAGTCTCTACTCTTAAGAATTATTTTGACTTTTTTTATCACACCGTGAAAAGTCATCTAAGTGTTGGAAAACTGGCATTTTATGGCAGGAATTACTTTATCAAGGTAAATACTGTATAGTAGCTTGTATGTAAAACTGATTTTCTTTAACAGGTTGCAGACTTTCGTTCTATGGTAATCTTTCTTTGGTTGGTTGGCTATCCCAGTCAAGTAGAAAAAATTCTCTCCCTCATCAGAAGGAATCCTTTTCTAAAGTGTAAACAACCTGCCACCAGCTGTCATCGCGATGACTGGATTACCGTTCTGTCCAGATATTGTATGTGTACTACACAGGAAAAAAGGTTCTAGATCTCCGATCATAAATCTATAATAATTCTGGGGACTCATATCCACATTAACCTTGTCAACAGCATAAACTACTGTAGATTCACAGTGGTCTGGAATGTTTCAAAATCAGAGCAGTGCAACAAAATTCTGCCATAATACCTAGATAAAAACACTTAGGCAAAGATCATTCTCTTCTCTTGTCTCTTATATCCATACAAATGGGATAGTGTGTGGCATGGGTGTTGGCAAGCATGCCACGAAAGTCACAGCTTACAAGTTTTTTGGAGATGGGGCGTTATTCTGGGCCCTGACCATTGATTTTGGGCAGTTTTGGAATTAAACTTTAGAGCTGGGGGGCCCATAAGGATCATATTTTTAAATTGAGCCCCCTTCCCATTATAAGTCAATGGCAGTGGTACGTGAGCTACTGGAGCTCACTTCAGAACTAGGGGTGCCAAGCCCTGGAAAGCCCCCCTGTAATTCCAACAGTGATTTGGGTACTCCTGTTGTCTAATGTCCAACCCTAATGGTGAAATATGATTGCTGTGTTCTTTTGTTCATTAAAAATAGTGCTAAATGCATAACTTTAAGTAATATCTACAGTGGGGGTGGCAAAGATGCAACTAAGGGTTCTGGCTTACAAATGTTAGTTTCCTAGCTACATCACTGCTGTGGCTAAAACACTGCTGCCTTCTTCAGCAGCTCTGTATGTCTGGAAAGTGCTGTTCAGTACAGCATGAAATGCTTGAACTATGTTCTCTTTTTTGAAAAGGGACTTTATGTAAATCATCATCATAAAACAGGAAAGAAAATATAAATACTATCTCTATTTTAAACAATTTAATAACTGTTGATGCCATACAGGATATTTTTTTAAGGGGGGTGACCAGTGTGGTCTCGCAGGGATCAGTGCTTGAACCAGTCCTCTTTAATGTCTTCATACACAACATTACAGAGGGATGAAATAGAAGGTGTGTCTCTTTGTAGATGACACGAAGATCTGCAACAGGGTTGATACTCCAGAAGGGGTACAGAAAATGAGAATGGACCTAAGCAAGCTTGAGGAGTGGTCAAATGTGTGACAGCCAAGATTCAATGCAAAGAAGTGCAAGATCATGCACTTGGGAACAGAAATGCGGGGAGGGCTACATGATGGGGGGGGGGAGGTACTGATGGACATCAAACAGGAAAGAGACCTGGGAGTAATCATATCTGATGATCTAAAGGTTATCAAACAATGTGAAAAGGCTGTGAGGAGAGCCAGAGGAATTCTGGGGTGCACAGGGAGAGGTATCTGCAGCAGAAGGAGGTGGTGATGCCACTATATAGAACACTGGTAAGACCTCATCTAGGGTACCGTGTCCCATTCTGGAGGCCACATCTCCAGAAGGAAATAGACAGAGTAAAAGCTGTTCAGAGAAGGGTGACAAAAAGGGTGCAGGGGCTGCACCAAAAGTCACATGAGGGGAGACTAGAGGATCTCAATATGTATTCCCTGGAGGAGGGGGGGATGTGATACTTTCAAATATCTCAAGGGTGTAAATAAAGTACAAGAGGGTAGTATCTTTAAAAAAAAAAGATGTTCGAAAACATGGGGCCATGATATAAAGATAGAGGGGGGAAGACTTAGGGGTAATGTGAGAAAGTATTTTTTTACAGAAAGGGAGTTGGATCCATGGAACAGCCTCCTGGCAGAGGTTGTAGGGGTAAAAATGGTAGGGGAATTCAAAAACGTATGGGACTGACATAAAGGAACTCTAGTGATAGGAAAGAGAGAGTAAACTGCAGATCATTTAGGATCTGTGGTATATGAAACAGGTAAGGAAAATAGGCAGACTAGGTGGGCCAAACGGTCCTTATCTACCATCACATTTATGTTTCTATGTTTCTATATGGGGTGTACAAGGGGTCTGGGCAACAAATATGAGTATATCTACAATGGGGAGTTGCAAAGAGGTGTCAAAGGGTTCCGACTTACAAATGTTATTTTCTACACCACTGCTGTGGCTAAAACACTGCTGCCTTCTTCAGCAGCTCTGTTATGTCTGGAAAGTGTTGTTCAGTACAGCATGAAACAGAGCAGAAAATATGAATATAATCCCTATTTTAAACAATTTAATAACTGTGCATGCCATACAGGATATTTTTCTAAACAGTAACCTGCAAATGCTTGAACTTGGTTGCTTTATTAATGGGAGTTGGACTATAGAACTGTAGTTATATATCAACCAATGAAAGGTCCAACAGTGACACCTACTTGCAAAAAAATAAATCACACCTGAAGTTCCCATAGTTATTCCCTGCGTTTTGTGTGTATCTGCAAGAGATGTGTGTAAGGCATACTGTATGGTTAGTTTGTACCATGGTGAACTTTGTTTCACTAAACAAGTAAACCATGGTGAATTTCAATATTTCGCCTATCACCAGTGAATGTTACCATTTCAACACAGATTCAAACCCCAGTGAATTTTATGTCATCATATTCACTAGGTTTGCAAACTGGGTTTGTTTTGAGTTTGCCTTTTCAGCCTTAGGGTTTACAAAACGGTGTGGTGTGTTGGCATCCTTTTTCATTTAAAAAAGTAACAGCCTTGCCCAGTGGCACAGCAGCAATGCACTATAATGTCACTTGGGAGACTGGCATCATCCCTGGATCACCCCTGATTTACTGACCTGTCTTAGGGAAAAGGACAAAGCTTGGAGAAAACATAAGACCACTCAGCTTCCAACAGATTATGCCAAGTACCGAATGTGAAGAAATGCCTGTACAAAAGCTACCAGACTAGCCAAGTCCAAATATTTTAAATCAGCATCCCTAAATAATATTAACACCCCCTCCAAATTCTGGAAAGTGATCCAAGCCCTCTTCTCCTCACTTCTCTCCCACCTCCCCCATGCTTAAAATAAATAACACTTTAGTGTCCAACCTTAGCTTAGTGGCCAAGGAGTTTAACTCATATTACACTTCATGCACCTCTGCTCTCCTAAAGTCCCTCCCCCTCTAACCACCCCCTCCTTCTCTTCCCCCTTGCCCCCAACTCCCCCATACTCACTCCTCCTTCTCCTTCTCTGCTGTCTCCCTTGATGAAACACTTTCTGTCCTTCTCTCCTCTCTCTCTCTCTTAATCCTTCTAAAGGCTCATCTCCAGATGACCTTGACCCTAAACTCATTTATCTTTCAGCACCAGCTATTGCCTATCCCCTCTCCTTAATTCTAACCTTCTCCTTTTCGGCCTCTTCAGTCCTTTCATCCTGGAAACATGCAGTGGTCCTCCCTCTCCCAAAGAGTGGTGACCCCTCCTCCCCTGGCAACTATCTCCCAATCTCTCTCCTCCCCTCCCTTGCCAAGCTCCAAGAACACCTAGTTCTCTCCCAACTTACCTACTTTCTCCCAGACTCCTCCTTTTTCACCCCATTCCAGTCTGGTTTTTGGAAGAACCACTCCACCACCACCTCCCTTCTCAGGCTCACTGAGTCCATCCTCACCGGGATGGATAAGGGCCTCTTCACCTCTGCCATCTTTGTTGACCTCTCCAAGGTTTTCAACACAGTCTTACATGCCCTGCTTCTTGACTCCCATACGGCATCTGGACTGACTACTCCTGCCTATAACTGGTTTAGAGCGTATCTCACAGGCAGAATGCAATCAGTCAAGATCCAGGATGCAATCTCCCCTCCCCATCACCATAGGAGTTCCACAAGGCTCTGTGCTAGGTCCCATTTTTTTCTCCATCTTCCTCAATGACTTGCTCTCAGTCTGCTCCCCCTCCTCCTCTAGTCACATTTATGCCGATGACACTGTCTTGTTTAAATCTGGCAAACACCCTGCCAATGTCACAACCACCCTACAGCATGACTTCCATAAGGTTCAGCTCTAGTTTGCCTCTCATCAATTATTCCTGAATGCCAAAAAGACAGTCTCCATGACCTTTGGCACTAGGCAGAGACTCTATAGGCTACATCCCTTACCCTCCTTCCACATCCCGGATGGGACAATCCTCGAGGACACCTCCTCATTCAGATACCTTGGGGTCTGGCTAGACCAGCACCTCAACTTCTCTGGCCACATTGACACTATCCTGAAAAAACTGCACCCCTAGCTTGTTGCTCTGTACAGGAACCATAGTTGTATCCCTCCTACAGCGTGGCGTGAACTGGTCCAGAATAAGATACTCCCTATTTTTGACTACTGTGATGTAGTTTATGGTGCCGCTCCCAAATCCTCCCGGACCCGATTGGACTCTCTCTTTAACTCCTTCTGTTGTTTCGCTCTTGATGCTCCATCCGGAACTCATCATTGCGACCTCTACCATGCCCTGTCCTTTCCCCCACTTGCAAACTGGCGCATCGCTCCAATTGTTTAACCAGGAGTGGCACACTAAGCTGAAAGCTTGTTTTCAGGTGTGACCTTGGAGCACAGGGAAGTTAAGTGACTTGCTCAGGGTCGCACAGTATGCAAGTAGGGGCTGTGGGATTCAAGCCCAGGTCTCCAGATTTGCAGCTCAGAGCCTTAAACCACTGCGCTATACTGTGTCCGCTAATTGTGCCAAACTCACTTTTAAATTTTGGCTTGGGGAACTCCCCCCCACCTCTTATGCTCCCTCTCTACCCCTCCCCCTTCCTTCCACTCCCTCCGATCCGCAGATACTCACACTTTGCTGGTCCCCCACCGTTGCGCACTCATTGGATAGACTGGTTTCTCCCATCGCTTCCCGATGCTCTGGAACTCTCCCCCCTCAATACAGCACTCCTCCTCCTCCTACTCCCTTGCCTCTGCCTTACATAACCATCTCTCTTCTAGCTGCTCCTGTTTTAATCCTCCTTAACTCCTTCCCATGAGCCTGTTCCCCAGCATGTTATCCTATCCCCCACCCATAAAACCCTCCTTGCCTATACCATTGTTCTACTCCCCCCCATCTTCTCCTACTAATGTCCTTGCCTAGTTCTGCTCCCTTGCAGGGTTCTCAGCATCTTGGAGGGTTAGTTCTAAGCATGTCTCCCCCTTCCCTTCTCCCCCACATCTACCCATCTACCCTACCTACTATTCTTCTGTCGTACATCTGCCCCCCACCATCTTCCTTCTCATCCTAATTGTTCATCACCTAGTTCTGCCCCTGGCAGGGTTCTCAGCATCCTGAAAGGGTTAGATCTAGGCAAGACTTGCCCTTCCCTCCCAAACCGCCACCTCTCCCCCCTCTACTGTCCCTCCTTTGTACCTCACTGCACTTATATAGTCTGCCCCAGTTCCTATATGCCCAGTGCTAAATGTCTCTCCATTTTGTCCCTCCTTTACGTACTGTCAGACATGCTGCCTAAGCTCACCCTAGACCTGTCCTAAAATGCCTCACTCAATTGGGCTTAGTACCTGCAACTGGTAATGTCCTGGTCCCCCATCTAACTTGCTTCTCCTCCTCCCAGCTAGCTTCCCCGGTCCCTCTTACTCCTCCTTCCACTAGCACTTTAAGTGTATAATTGTACTGTTTATATGTTTTTTAATAGTAACATCAATCCAAGTTTGTTGGCGATATTGTTGTTTTATTCTCTGTACTAAATCCCTCATGTATGTTAACTGTAATTGCATGTATAATCACTGTTTACATCCACTTGTACCCCCCCCCCACAGGCCGCACTGGGAGACGAGCAACTTGTTGTTCAGTGTGCCTTCCTGGTGAAACATTTCAATAAATACATTTGTTTGGGATCAACAGAGCTCCACACCAGAGCCTAGGGCTAGGAGCCTCACAAAGCTGAGGGGGCTTTGCTCCTGGGGAGCAAGGGAGGTGGGCGGGTAAGTGAGAGTGAGTAGGGGGGGGGAGTAGAGGCTGGGAGGGAAGAGGGTAGGTGACAGAGAGTAATGAAGAGTGGGAAGGAGGGTGGATAGTCGGGAGAGAGGATTCAAGCCAACCAGTACTCCTGTATGCCTTGTCAGTTGACCAAGGGGTGGTATTGGCATGAGCTGCCAAAGCCATCGCTTGCCCATTATCCTGGTCAGAAGAGTGCAGCCTCAGTAACCCCAATTGTGACTCAGGGACGGGGGGGGGGCAAAAGGAGGAAACAAGCAATGAAAATCAGCAGAACCAAGACTCAGGGTGTCAAATACTCCTACTGGAATGTATGTCTCACTTTGAATTTACTCAGATCTTCATCAAGGATATCTCTCATCAAGCTACACCAGGCACTGGGACCATGTTGAAACTTTTCTAGCAAGCAAACTACTAGGGGTCTCCCTTGATGATGTCAGATGCCGACAACATTCCTTCCATATAAATGTGAGTGGCCCCATGCCCTCATTTCTTTTCCTGCTGTCAACCATTGCACATCAGAATCCATGGAGACACAGCTACTTCAGTCGACCACCAAAATCCTCAATTTCTATTTTCTTTCTCACCCTAGTTGTTTATCACTTCATTTCTAAAGTGATTTTCACCCTTCATTTATGCTGACCAACCCTGGGAAACTCCAGGTACTGCGGGTGTGGTAAGAAGATCTATGACAAGGACAACCATGTCACCTGTGTCTGCTGTCTCGGTGAGGCCCATGATGTTAAGGCTGTGAGGTTTGCAGCGGCTTCAACCAAGCTACCTGACAGTGTCATCAGGTGCTCAAGGCTTTCCTCCTGGAACAGAAGATCACCAGAATGGAGAAGGAGCTGCCGGCAAGGTGCTTCTCTGCCTTGCCAGCTCCATCCTCAGGCTCCCTTTCCTCCAAGGCCTGGAACAAATCTGCCAGTAAACATAAGCACCGGGAGAAGGACAGGAGTAAGGACCAGTCCTCCCTGGCTCACTCTCGGTTGCCGCATTGAGTGCGGGCTGCTGCTGTGTCATCGCCTGCCTTGGTGGTGACC
Source organism: Neoceratodus forsteri (assembly GCA_016271365.2). Taxonomy (NCBI): domain Eukaryota; kingdom Metazoa; phylum Chordata; order Ceratodontiformes; family Ceratodontidae; genus Neoceratodus; species Neoceratodus forsteri. The sequence continues at coordinate 1,391,640,630 of CM028129.1, read as the reverse complement.
CCCACTGCCGCCCACACCTTCTGTTATACAGGGTCAACTTTGACAGTGCACAGCCAGCTATGGTTCCTCTGCATTAGGCCTACTCTTGCCCCGCCGAGGTTCACATCCCTGCTGTTCAGTCCCCTTCTTACACAGGGGCAACAGGCACAGAGTGCCGCTGGACCTGCTTTGGCCAGCAATGCTACACTGATGTTGGGCCTCCTGATTCGCTCAATGACAATACAACCCCTGCCATTCAGACCCCTTCTTGCTCAGGGGTAATGGGTGAGGAGTTATGCCGGCTCTGATTTGGCCAATGCCAGCCTGTCCATTACCTCGACTCTGGGGATTCAGTCTCTTCTGTCAATGCCTCCACCAGTCACATCAATGCTGATGCCTCAGACCACCTCGTCCATGTTTCAGACCGTGATGCTGGGGATCCAGCCCCCCCATCAAAGCCACAAGACACTCCAGCGACGCTGATCACCACCGAAGTCCAAACCATGCTTACCTCCTTCTGGGAGTTCATGCACTGCCTTGCTCCTCCTCCAGGTCCATTAATGCTGGGGCCTACCAGGCCACCTCCTGCGCTGACACCTTCCACAGTGACACATTCTACTAGGTCTCAGGCACTGACATCCCCTGTGCCTCTTTCAGAGCCAGGAGAAGAGGATGAGTACCATCCTGACTTACTTCCCCCTTGGAAGGAGGATGAGGAGGATAGTGGTGCAAGGAGCCCCTCCAGGTCTTCCTCCACTGTTTCCTTTGGGGGTGAGGATTCCACCAAGTGTACCCGAGGTCCCCTCGATGACCCCTCCTTCATCTCAGTGATGAAGCAGCTACAAACAGCTATGGGGTTTGATGCTGAGGGGCAGGATATTACCAGGAAGAATTTGGCCGAATACTTGGACCTGCCAGACTCTCCACCTCTGATTATTCCTCCTCTGCTGGCTGCCTTCAACAATGCCACCATGGTTGCCTGTTACAGGCCAAATATAATTCCTTCTATGCCCAGAAAGGCTGACAAATTGTACCAGGCTCCCTTACAGAAGCCTTTTTTCACAGAGCAACTAAAGGCAGATTCAGTGGTGATAAATGCTGCCCATGATAAGTCTAAGAGGTCTAAAACACCTCAGCTGTCTTCCACAGATAAGCAGTCCAAAAAGCTGGACCTTCTGGTAAAAAGGGCCTATGCCACTGCCATGTTGATCATCAGGATTATGAATTACATTGCCCATATGGTGATATACCATAACACTCTCTGGAAAAAGACCAAAGCTGCATCCCAGGCCCTTCCAGAGGGTCCCCAGAGGCAGGAACTGCTTATGGTCTTCCAGTCTGAGGCAGATGTGGGCAAGTACCTTTTGAGGTTGGCCAAAGATGCCCCTGATTCCTCCATTAGAGCAGCTGTGGTTGGCTTCTGCCTGAAAAGGCATTCTTGGCTCAGGGTATCTGGATTTGCTACTGACGTGCAATAGTTCATCCTGAATTCACCTTTCAAAGACTACAAGCTCTTTGGGGTGGATGTGCAGGACATCCTTTCTGACCTAGAGGCCTCATGTGATCAGTTCACTCATTATATCACACCCAGCCGAAAGGTGGTCAGAGGGTGCCCTTTCGGCGTGCCGCCCATAGGCCCAAGTCCAGTGCCCAACCTCAGGACAAGTGACAAGCAGCAACCACCCTACCTACCCCTACCTCCACCACTGGGAAGGCCCCCAGTGGGGGAGGGATGGTCCAAGCCATAGGGGCTACCTCAGCATGACTCTTTCTTAGACCCCTACTCTCCAGCACTACAGAAGGCAGTGGTAGAGGGTCGCTTCTCCCTTCACCTCACCTGGACAAGTGAAGGGAGATCACAACAGATGCTTGGGTGCTGCAGCTCACAGAGCAAGATCACACTCTAGAACTTCTGGAGTGGCCTACAGATCTACCTCCAGTTCATTAAAGCTGCTCTCCAGACAATATTCCAGTGCTGCTGGGGGAAATCCACACATTGCTGCAGAAAAGAGCCCCAGAGCCTGTTCCCAAGGATCAGAAGAACAGAGGGTTCTATTTCCACTTTTTTCTCATCCCCAGATCCACAGAGGATTTATGGACCATTCTGGACCTGAGATACCTGAATTCCTCCATCAAGTACAAGAAGTTCAGGATGGTAATCCTCCACTGCCTGCTGCCTCCTATGCACAAGGGAGACTGGATATGCTCCCCAGACATGCAGGATGCATACCTGCATATCAAGGTGTTTACTTTCCATGGCTGTACCTCAGATTCCAGTTCCAGGGGAGCACTACCAGTTTAGAGCATTGCCCTATGGCTTGACTTCTGCTCCACAGGACTTTACCAAATGTTTGGCGGTGGTGGCAGCAGCCCTCAGGAGGGAGGGCCTGTATGTCTTCCCATAACTGGATGACTGGTTGCTCAAAGCACAGTCCAGGGAGCAACTGTTCCAAACCCTAAAGCTTACCAGGCAGTTGTTTCATGCCCTAGGGATCATGGTCAATCTGCCCAAATCAATCTTGACCCCTTGTCAGCACCCAGAACTGGACATGGCGGAGGGCTTTACCTTCCTGCCCCAGGACAGGGTGGATCCCCTGATAGCTCATGCCAAGCTGCTTTACAACAGCAGATATGTCATGGCCAGAACCTTCCTGAGGCTCTTGGGTCTGATGGGTGCAGCCATTGTCACCGGTTCCCCTCGCTAGGCTGCCCATGTGGATCCTTAAGTGGACATTAGGAGTCCATTGGGATCAATGCACCAATGACCTAGAACATCAAGTTCTAGTCTCCTCTCCAGTCAAAAAGGTGCTGCTATGGTAGATGGAACCCAGCAACCTGCTGAAAGGGGTTCCCTTCCTTATTCCTTCCCCTCAGAACATCCTCACCACAGACGCTTCGGGGTTGGGCTGGGGGTCTCATCAGGCTCAAGGAACATGGACCAACATGGAGGCTGCCATCCACATAAAGGTCCTGCAAATGAGGGCCATTCTGTATGCTTTACAAGCCTTCCAGACCCATCTGTCCCAGGGCCATCTGCTGGTGTAAATGGACAACATCACTGTAACATTACATCAACAAACAAAGGGGGACCCACATGTACCCTCTATGTCGGGAAATGGTGAGGGTCTTGTACTGGGATAGAACTGTTGGCCGTCCACGTTCAAGGCATCCAAAACATCCTGGTGGACAGGCTAAACTGGAGGGGAACCAGTCGGCATTCTACACACCATGCAGATTTAAAAGTTTGGAACCAATGAGACAATGTACTTGTTAAGCATACAAACTAGTTTGGAAGACTACTATGGTTTTGAAACAAACTCATCTGATGAAATAAAAGACATGTGGGGTTCAATTCTGAACAAGATCATTTCTTAGAGGACTTGCTAAGTGATGAGAAATATCATTTGAACTATTCACCTAAAGGCAACTCTTGATAAAGCCTACACATAGGTGAAACATTGAGTTCATTGCCAATTTTAAAAATAATAAAAGAAAGAAGCTTTGAAAATGGAATCATCCTGTCTACATTCATTATTCTTCAGCACCTTACCATTTTCCTTGCTCTGATACAGAGAAATCATCTTTAAACTGGTCACAGTCTCAGATGCATGAGTGGGAACGGCTGACCTCAGTTGTAGAAGACCTGTTCGACAGGTGGGGTCTTCCAGAGTTGGACCTTTTTGCATCCCCACTCAATGCAAAACTTCCATATTTCTGCATGCTCACTCCATAGCCTGGAGCTTTCTGGCTAGATGCATGGTCCCTCTCTTGGTAAGGGAGGTTCCTCTACACCTTCCCTCCCTTCCTTCTACTCTACAGGGTGCTGGTCAAGCTCCAGATGGAGAAAGCCACTCTGATTCTCATTGCCCCCTTCTGGCCCCATTAGGTCTGGTTTTTCTTACAGCAGCAGCTGGCGGTGGAACTTCCAGTACTGCTGTCCCTGTGCAAAGGCTTGCTGTTGCAGGAGCAGGGCACCCTGATCCATCCGGACCTCAAGTCACTGCACCTCAATGCATGGCTTCTGAAGACATAGCCATGGTTAGATGTCCAAAAATGTGGCCAACGTCCTGGTGGCTGCTAGAAAGCCTTCCACCAGGGCCACTTATTCATGAAGTGGAAGTGCTTTGCTCTGTGGGTGGCTTCCCATCAGTTGGACCCTTTCACCTGTTAAGTGAATCAGATTCTGGAGTATTTGCTGTTCCTCTCAGATCCTGGTTTGCAATACTCCTCCATTAAGGTGCACCTGGCAGCCATTTCATCTTTCCATGTGCCTATTAATGGTTGTACGGTGGCACATCTGGAAGTGTCCTGTACATTCTTGAGAGGCAGTCTTCATTTAAAGCCTCCCATCCACAATTCAGTCCTGGCCTGGGACCTGATTTTTGTTTTAGTGAAACTTACGTTGGCTACGTTTAAGTCGGCTTCGACTTGTGAGCTACACTTTCTGTTGTGGAAAGCATTATTTGTAGTTGCTTTGACTTCTGCTCGAATGATTGCCAAGCTTCAGACTCTCATGTGTGAGCCTCCTTTTATGATTTTCCACAAAGACAAGGTGTCTTTGCGAAGAAACCTTATGTTTCTTCCAAAAGTGGTTTCCGAGTTTACTATAAATCAAACCATCCACCTGCCTGTTTATTTTCCAGAGTATGCCAATCCATGGGAGGCATTGCTCCATACTTTAGATGTACATAGAATACTCAGATATTATGTTCATCACTAAGAGGACTGCAGAAAGTCCTCGAAGCAGTTTGTCTCCTTCACCCCTGGGAAAGAGGGCATACCAGTTTCAAAACAGTGCCTGTCCAAATGGATGGCCAACTGTATTACTTTTTGTTACAGGAAGTGCAGTAAGGAACTTACTGGGGTTGTTTGTGGACATTTTACCAGAGGCATGCCCACCTCTGTTGCCTGTTTCAGGAATGTGTCAGCTGCAGAGATTTGTGCTGCTGCCACCTGGAGTACTGTTCACACTTTCACTAAACACTACAGTCTGGACATTGCCTCTAAAAGAAGGGCAGGCTTCAGCCTGGTTGTGCTTCAAGGCCTCCTGTCTTAGGCCTGTAGCCTCCGGCTACCCAGACTGTCTCTCTGTCAGTACTGCTTGTGACTCGTTCAATAGGTGTGGCCTGATGCAAAAGATATCCTTGATGAAGATATTACAGTTACATAAGAACTTACCATAACAGTAGATCTTTGAGAGACTCTCTTACATCAGGCTATGCCGTACCACCCTCCATCCCCCTTGGCCTTAGGGCTCCTCTTTCTCTGTCTCTCTCTCCCTCTCTCTCTCTCTCTCTCTCTCTCTTATATCCAGGATGGTTCACCTTCTGTTTCACCTTTCTTCATGGCGGGAACCTCTGGCTCTTCCTCGGTTCCCCAACAGGAGATAATCTGTATATGGTCTCCAGCAGGGGAACTGAGGACGGTGTGGGGCCACCCACGTTTATATGGGAGGGAAGTCGTTGACGTCTGATGTTGGTGTGGGTGGCCCCTAGTAGACTGCTAGCTAGAAAAGTTTCCATGTGGTCCTAGTGCCTGGCACCTATAGTTCCATAGATGTGGCCTGATGCAAGAGATTCTCTCAAAGATCTACTGTTGCAGTAAGTTATTATGTAACTGTACTTTATTTGTGATTGTAAAAAGTTACTTCGTTTGTTAAAATAGTAACTTATTAGTCCTTTAGATTTGCAAAATTCTATGTAGACCTCATAGCGGTGGTTAGAGCCATTTGTCTTTGTAAATGAGATTCAATGAATGTTTAATTAAAATTTAGAGATACTTCTGCAACACTCTTCAGTGATAAAGAAAAAAGGCAGGCACCTCTGCTGGTTAGCAGTTACAGCATATCAATATCCATGGTTTTGATTTTGTATTTTAGATTACCTGTACCAGTGTGCAATTTGTGACAGCTAATTCTGCATGTGGGACAGAGAGGAGTCTGGGGTGATAAAATAAATAATTTGTGAAAATGATCAAGAACAGTCATCTACAATATATTCACATCCAGTAGTCCTGGGTTTTGTTAATCCATGCTTATGTTCAGCTTGCAAACTCTCAGTTCACTGATACAGGGCATTTTTTTTAAATGGGAGTGGGGAAAAAAACAGAGCAGATCATGAAGCAGCATAATTCCTGAGACACTGCAATGATTTTGGCATATGCGCTTCTTAACGATCAGGGTCCACAACCAGCACCTCAGTTTTCGTCAGGGTCAACAGCAACCAGCTCGCACTCATCCAGTCCTGGATCTCGGCAAGACAGTTGTTAAATACCGAGAAAAACATATCCTGACCGGGTGCAAAGGACATGTACAGCTGAGTGTCATCTGCATAGCAGTGAAAACTCAGACCATACCACGTAATAATCTCTCCTAATGGCAGCATATACACTGCAAACAACATGGGTGACAAAATGGAGCCCTGCGGCACCCCGCAGGATAGGGGGAGAGGGGCCGAGGAATAAATTCCAGACACCACTCTCTGAGTCCTACCCTCGAGGAAAGATTGAAACCATCTGAGTACCATACCAGACACTCCACAGATAAGCTGCAGGTGCTCCAACAGTACACCACTGTCTACAGTGTCAAATGCTGCAGAGAGATCAAGGAGGACCAAGATGGAACGGGTCTTCTAATCTCTCGCTATTAGAAAGTCATTTAGCACCTGGACAAGAACAGTCTCGATACTATGTCGCTTCTTAAATCCAGATAGGAGAGAATCATAGACATTGTGGCTGGTCAAATGATCATCCAATTGCAACGTCACCACCTTCTCAATAACCTTACCCACAAAGGGAAGGTTAGAGACAGGTCTGTAGTTCGCCAAGCAGTCCAGGTCAGGGGAGGGCTTTTTAAGGAGGGGCTGAACAATCGCCTCCTACAGGGGATCTGGGAAGATTCCCCCCTCTCCAATGACCTCCAGACTATCTCAGCTAGGACAAGGCTGATCTCATCTATGCATCCTACCAGGAGGCATGTGAGGACTGGATGCAAACTACAGCTGACTGGTAGCAATGTCTGGATGATCATCACTATGTCAGTGATTGTGGGTTGGCTAAAGTCAGACCAGGTGAGCTGGGAACCCGACATCTCCTGCTGACCACCACAACTTCCATTAGAGTGAGCTGGACAGATACCGGACCTGACTGTGGCAACCTTATCTGTAAAGAACCGAGCAACCTTGTCACACCATTCTTGTGACAAAGCTCCCCCAGACTGGAGACAGACTGGATTGTACAATCTTTCCACAGCCTGGAAGAGCTGAGCTGGTCGGTTCTGTGCAGCAGCAATCTCCCTGGACAGGAATACTGCCTTATTATGGGTGATTGCTGATTGGTAGACCACATAATGGTCCATCAACCCAAGTCTGTCACCCTCCAGACCCAATTTCTGCCAGCACCGCTCTAACCTTCGCCCCACTCTCCTCAGCTCCTTCAAGGTCTCATCAAACCAAGGAGACATTGGGTGGAAGGGGGAGGGGGAGAACACAAACAGGTACAATGGAATCCAGGGCCACCACCACTGCCTTATTATAGGCAAGTACTAGATCCCCTGGATCTCTGCATTCACTTGGTACACCTGATAGATCCAGTACCCTCATTAGGCCATCTGGGATAACACCCCTTAAAGGACAGTACTGGACCATCTCCATAGGGGCATTCCTAATAGGGGGAGCAACGAAACTGAACCCGATGGTGTGATGATCAGACCATACAACTGGCTCCACTGCCAGATCGGATATCTCCATCCCCATGAGGAACACCAAGTCCAATGAAATGATTACAGAAAACTAAATTTAGCTTAACTTGACCATAATCAAGAAGGAAGGAGGAGACTCCTCATTTTTGCTGAGGTTAGACATGTTGTAGTCGATGCAAGTATATGTAAATTTCTTTAAATGACTAATAATTACAATTTATTTAAATGCAACCACAACCTTGACTTTAAAGACAGGAGGAGACTCTCTCACTTCATTTAAATGAGGTAGACATGTTGGAATCGACACAATTAAATGTATATTTCTTTAAATAATTATGGAAAATTAAATGTAGTTTAACTTGACCATAACTGTAAAGGAAGGAGGACACTCTGCCATCTTATTTTGGATGAGGTAGACATTGGAGTCGATGAAGGAAATGTATATTTCTTTAAATGATTAATGAAAATTATAATAACACAACCATGACCATGACCGTTAAGACAGGATAAGACTCTCTCACCTCATTTTGGATGAGGGTAGATGTGTTGTAGTCAACGCAAGTAAATGTATATTTTTTTAAATGACCAATAATTATAATTTATTTAAATGCAACCATGACCTTGACTTTAAAGACAGGAGGAGATTCTCTCACCTGATTTTGAATAAGGTAGATGTGTTGGAATTGACAAAAGTAAATGTATATTTCTTTAAATAATTATGGAAAATTAAATTTAGTTTAATTTGACCATAACTGTAATTAAGGAGGACACTCTGCCATCTCATTTTGGATGAGGTAGACATTGGAGACTACAAAGGAAATGCATATTTCTTTAAATAATTAATGAAAATTATAATAATGCAACCCTGACTGTAAAGACAAGAGGAGACTCTCTCACCTCATTTTGGATGAGGTAAATGTGTTTGAGTTGATGCAAGTAAATGTATATTTCCTTAATTGATTAATATAAATTATTTAGTTTACCTTGACCGTGACCGTGAAGGAAGGAGTAAACTCTGCCACCTCATTTTGGATAAAGTAGATGTGTTGGAGTCAACACATGTAAATGAATATTTCTTTAAACCCTCCTTCCCAGTCCCCAGTCCTCCTCCCCAGTCCTCAGGATAGGCAACATCCCAATTTGTGAACCCTTCTCTGTTGCCTCTGAGTTCTACTCATTCTTCACCTCCTGTGCCTCTTCCCTTCTCTCCTCCTTCCCTTCCCCCCATCCATCCACCCCATCTACCCCCTTCTCCTTCTCTCCTGTCATTACTGCTGACACCTTCAAGGCCCTCCTGGCTCTAAATCCTCTCAAGGGCAAGAGCCCTGATGGACTCGACCCCAAACTCCTCCATCTCTCTGCCTCTGACATTGTCCAACCTATCACCACCCTTCTTAACCTCTCTTTCTCCATTGCCTCTGTCCCAGATGCCTGGAAACAGCCCACCATCATTCCCTTTCCCAAAGGTGAAGACTCCACCAATCCTGGCAACTACCACCCTATATCCCTGCTCCCCACCTTAGCTAAACTTCAAGAACAGCTTGTGCTGGCTCAGTTCTCCCCCTTCCTTGACTCCTCTTCCTTCCTCACCCCCTTCCAGTCTGCTTTCCATAAACCCATTCCACTTCCTCCTCCCTTCTCCAGCTCACTGACTCCATTCTCTTAGGCATGGATCAGAGCCAGATCATCTCAGCTATCTTTGGTGACTTGGTCAAAGCCTTTGACACTGTAGCCCACCCCCTTCTCCTTGACAAGCTTAAGGCAGCAGGGTTCTCTGACTCCTCTACTAATTGGTTCCACTCCTACCTTTTAGGTAGGACTCAATCCATTAGAATTGGAGATTCCCTATCCCTGCCCTCCATATCAGTACTGTTGTCCCCAAAGGGTCTGTCTTTGATCCAATGCTCTTTTCGGTCTTCCTGAATGACCTCCATGCTGCCTGTAACTCTGTGTTCATTCACATGTACACAGATTGTACGGTACTATTCACCAATGGTTCCTCCCCCTTCTCCCACAATCTGATGGCCAGGCTTCAAAGGGACATCAACAACAGCCAGCAGTGGTTCTGGTCTAATCCGTTATCACTCAATGCCAAGAAAATGGACTCAATGACCTTTGGTACCAGACAGAAGCTCACAAAGCTTACTGCTCTCCTTTCCTTCCTCACCTTGGATGGGGCCACAATTGATGATGTCCCAACATTTAAGTACCTAGGAGTCTGGCTCAACTGTCACCCTGACTTTTCTGGGCATGTGGATGCCATCCACAAAAAACTCAATGCGTTATACATGAATAGCGGTTGCATTCCTCTTACTGCTTGCCAAGCTATTATCCAGAAAATGATTCTCCCCATTTTCAACTTTGGAGACATGGGCCCGATTCTCAAAATATTTAGACTGACACAAGGGACTTGCATCAAACTTGATTCTGTAAAGCAGCCTGCATCAAATATAACACAGCTGCACCAAAGCCCCCTTGTTTCAAGGTTGCAGCTAGCAACCAGGTGTGTCAGGTCTCAAGGGAGTTTGCACCATGGTGAGGATACAACACCCCTTTTTGGGGATTCTGCAAGCCCCCCCATGGATGCAGCAAGGGGCATCATTTAGATGAGCCAGGAGGTGATCTAAGTGGCTTGTGCCAATGAAAGGGGATCCAAGAATGGGCTGGCAGCAGTGGAAGGGGCACAGAATATGTCATGGGGGGGTTGGGGAGACAGCTTGGCAGCTATGGAAGCGATGGCACCCATCGGGGTGTGTCTGTAGTGTACAGGATTTCTAATGTATGTCTTATAATGGATATAAACCGTTAACTGCCCTGGTGTTCTAGCACCCCCCTATCCCCAATGTCCCCCATATAGAAGTTGACATATCTTCCCTAGTGAACACTGAAAAACAACCCTGGTAGCCCAGCACTCCCACATCTCTGAACGCCCTCAAAGGTCATTGCGGTAACAATCCCTGATGGTCTAGTAGCCTCCCTCCTCCACCCCTGCAAGCAGTGCCCCATGGTAGCCTGTGACATTGGTGCCTGAATTAAGGCGCTGTCCAAAACGGTGATGCGATTTTGGGCAAAATCCTGAATGGCAATGGGGGGGGGGGTAGGGCAACCGGATGTGGTGGGGTGGGCGACTGTAGTGACAGGATGTCACTATATGTACACGAGCATGGGAGGGAGTGAGCACGGCGAGTGTGGCCTGGGAGGGGGTGGAGGTGTTTTAGCGAGTGGTGCTGCAGTCAGCTGCAAAGCTGCGCCATGGTGTCAGGGGTTGGCCTCTGCTTGTGGTGCATGGAGTACTGGGTTCGGGTCTGGGTCCAGGCACTACTGCATTTTTGTTGTGCCAGGCCCAAAACTTGTGTTTTTTTTTTGCTTTTGCCCCCCCCCAACAAGCACCTCCCTGGAGTTGAGAATCCTTTAGTAGGGGGGTGCAGCAGGTGAAGGCCCCCCATGTGGGGTGATGGGGGGTGCAGCCCACACGTACAGAAAGAAAAAGAACCAGGTCCCCGACGTCATTTCTCTATGTGCCGAGGATGTCAGGTTGGCAAAATTGTTTTCTCTGTACTGATGTTGCGATAACGCGGGTCGCCGTTCAGTGCTCACCATTATCACACAGAACCGTGCCCCATCACCCCACACCTCTCTCCATTTTGAACTCTGCAGATGACTGGCACAGTCCTCTGTTCACCACCATGGCCAGCCACCTGACTGATCCATCATCGAGCAGGTACTGTATACAATACGCGCTTGGTGATGGATCATTCGGGTGGACGACCATGGTGGAGAGCAGAGAGCTGTGCCAGTTGCCTGCAGGGTTTTGGGATGGAGGGGGGTTGCAGTGTGCTGGGGTTGGAGGTTCACTAGACCACCACGGATTGTTACTGCAATGACTTTTGGGGGTTATCGGGATGGGAGGTGCTAAACTACCAGGGTTACTATTCACCTCTATCTAGGGGACATCAAAGATTGGGGTGTGCTAGTCCACCAGGGAGGATATGTTAACTTCTGTATGGGGGACATCGGGGATGGGGTGCAGCTAGAGCACCAGGGCAGTTAACAATTTACATATATTACAAGATGTACATTATAAATCCAGTAAAATGCAGACGCACCTCGAAGGGTGCCATCACTCCCACTACTGCCGGGCTGTCTCCCTGACCCCCCAATGACCCAATGACACCGCCCATGCCCTTCTCCAGCCAGCCCCATCCTGTCCCATAGCTTCACACCGCACCCACCATCCCAGCCCTGTTAGTGTTATGCTGGGTGGGGGGGGCCTGCAATTCCTGCAGTTATGGCAACTGTTTGGCACAGCAGGCGACATGCAGCAAACCCGGGGAGTTTGGCACCAAGATCCTATTTTTTATAGAATTGGGCGCAGGTTCCCAGGTGCAGCTGGGGTTTGCCACAGCCTTACATCACCACAACTTGCAGGGATCTAAGGGCTCTTTGAGAATCAGGCCCATTGTCTACAGTGCTGCTCCTAAGTCTACCCTGGCCAGACTGGACTCCCTCTTTCACTCCTGCCATTTTGCCTTGGACTATCCATACCACACCCACCACTGCTCCCTCTGTTCCTCCCTATTCCTTCCCTCCCTTGAAGCCAGACACCTCTCACATTGTACAGCATTCCTTTACCTTTAAATACTGGCTAGGCTCCCTTCCCTCCTACCTTACCCCTTTCCTTTCCACCACCACCCTCACTCTTACACCCTTCATAATTCTGGATTTTGCTCCCTTGCACTCCCTTCAAGAAAATCTTCAGCTGGCCAGGCTGTTTTCTCTTACTGTTTCCCAAAACTTTGGAATTCCTTCCCCCTAAATATCTGCTCTGCCTCATTCCAGCACTCACTCTTCTCCCTACTCTATGGCTTCTTGACTCACACCTGCAATTGCACCTGATAGCTATCCCTGTTCCTCTATTTTCTATCTACTACCCCCTCTCCTCACCATCTCCTCTCGGCCACCCCTTCTGCTATCCTCCCTCCAACCACCCTGGCACCTAGGATCTGTTGTTCCTAGAAACCCAAAGAATTATTCTCTCTGCCTCTTCCTTCTTATTGTATTTGCACTTTATATGTTCCTCATTATTACCATCTCCTTGATTCTCCCTTGGGTTGCAATCACCTCCCCCTCCCTGCACAAATTGCATCCTTATTTGATTGTAGCTTAAAGCGTTTGCTAGTCCTCTACCTGCCATGTAATTATTGCCTATGATTGTATACATTACTCTCCCTTTCCAGTTTCTCCCAGGATGCATCTGGAAATGAGCTGTTATTCAGCCCAATATGCTTTCCTGGTAAAACTTTTATATAAATAAATTAATGAAAATTATCATTTATTTTAACATGATTATGATTGTGATGACAGGGGGAGACTGTCACCTTATTGTGGATGAGGTAGGAATGTTGGAGTCAATGCAAGTAGATGTATATTTCTTTAAATGATTAATGAACATTATTTAATTTATTTTAAAACAACCGTGACTGTAAAGACAGAAGGAGACTCTCTCTCCTCATTGTGGATGAGGTAGACGTGTTGGAGTCAATGCAAGTATTTCTTAAATGATTATGGAAAATTAAATTTAGTTTAATGTGATTATGAAGGAAGGGGGAGACTCTGCCACCTCACATTGAATAAGGTAGATGTATTGGAGTCAATACACGTAAATGTATATTTCTTTAAATTATTAATGAAAATTAGATTTATTTAAACGTGACTGTAACCATGACCATGTCAATGACCATGGAGCATGTGTTCCATTAAGGTACAATTTCCCACGTCACCACCTGCCTCTAGCACCTGCTATACATTTAACAGCATCTGTCTTGGCCCCCATAAAAGTGTAATGGCCTGACACTGACAGATACAGAACAATAGATTTTGTAGCACTTGATTTTACATGGTGTTGGTACTGAGACAGTAGAGGTGTGGCAATGGATATTTTGGGGATGACTTATGCACTAAGACAATGGGTGACTCACACAGTATGACTGTATCAACAGTCCTAACAGGAAAAACATGGTAGAGGTGGGATTGAGAGAGGAGGTGGAGGAGGATGTGCTGTCACCCCATTTTGGATGACATAGATGTATTGGAGTTGACACAAGTATTTAACAATACCATGAAGAAAGGCGAAAACTACAAAATAAGTAAAAAAAATATGTTCCAAATAAATATTAACTATAACAGGATAGTTCCCTAACTAAATAGTAAAACGAGAGAAAAACAGTAAAGAAATTGCTAGACAGTGTCTTTTTTAAGCAGTTAAGTAGTTCTCTAGTAGGCAGTATCCTTCTCTAGCACCTCATCTTGAACGAGGCAGTGTGGGATGGGATTAACAATACATACAACAACAAGACAAGGGTAATTCTAAACAAGTGACTGTAAGTATTAAAATAACATGTTCCCTTAATTACCTAAATGAACAAACTACAATCAGTATAGGAACAGGCTAAGAAAAAGAATGCACTTAAAGGTCACATGTGTGCTTGCTTAAGATGGCCGCCTAATCTTTTCTCTCTGGGTTGCCCTTGTATGATTCTCTGCCATCCATTGATATTTTCCACTTCTAAGGATCACTTGACTTGTTGGTAGTGGAGGGGAGGACTTTGTCAACTGACTATGCAGATTTTGGGAATCCATTGTCATCTACAAAATGGAAAACTTGACTTTGAGAATTCCCCCTGCAAGAGCATTCTCCCTGCAGCAAAGATGGCAGCACTGGAGCTGGAATGTGCCTCTCCTCCCCAGATCAGAAGAGCTTCCTGTCAGCTGCCCTTCTACAGCAGATTGCGGCAAGCATGGAACAGATTAAGCAGACAGTCACAGACGCAAATGGCAAGCTTTATAACCTTGCTGGCTGAATCACCAGCACTGAAACCCAGTTAACATAGATACATAGATACATAGACAGTGTCGGCAGATAAGGGCCTATGGCCCACCCAGTCTGCCCATTTGAGCTTGTAAGTTCAGTTTGTTTTCCTAGAAGTCTGTTACCCCTTACCCCTGACCTCTAGAATTCCTTTATGTCTATCCCATGCATTCTTAAATCCTGTGATTGTTTCAGCCCCCACCACTTCCTCTGGCAGGGTGTTCCACTTGTCCACCACCCGTTCTGTGAAGAAATTCTTTCTCATGTTTCCTCTGAATCGTCCTCCTTCCAACTTCATCCCATGCCCTCTAGTCCTGGAACATCTTTTTCGCTTAAAAATAGTGTTTTCCTGCACCCTGTTCCTCCCTGTAAGATACTTGTATGTATCTATCATATCCCCTCTCTCCTCTCCTCCAGGAGTGCATGTTCAGTTCCTTCAACCTGTCTTCATAGGACTTGTGATGCAATCCATGCACCATCTTTGTTGCCCTCCTCTGAACCTTCTCTACCCTGTCTATGTCCTTACGTGGTATGGTCTCCAGAAATGTACACTGTACTCCAGGTGGGGCCTCACTGAGTGTCTTGTATAGCGGAATTATGACCTCCCTTTTCCTGCTGGTGATGCCCCTGCCTATACATCCTAGCATCCTATTTGCTTTACCTGCTGCCTTGTCACACTGTTTCCCTACCTTGAGGTCATCAGAGATGACAACCCCAAGATCCCTTTCCTGCTTGGTGCATGCTATATCCTCACCCCCCAACTGATATATTGTGCCAGGGTTTTTGTGCCCCATATGCATTATCTTGCACTTCTTTGCATTGAATTTCAACTGCCAAACCCTTGACCATTCTTCAAGTTTCTGCAGGTCGCTTCTCATTCTGTCTACACCCTCTGGTGTGTCTACTCTGTTACACCTCCCTTGCAGCCACCAAGTACATCCATGTCACTCGTCTCCAAGCTACGGATGCCCAACATTGCCTGGATAATGGCTAAATTTGAAGACTTAGAAGGACGTGGTGCTGAAATTATTTGTACATACTTGGATTAAAAGAAGGCTTAGAGGGCGATGATCCAGTAAATTCTCCATTTACCAGCCTTCTATTGTGGCTCCAACTAGACCCTATGATGTACAATTTCAAAACTGAACATGCCCACTGAATCCTACACTCCTGTAAAGCCTTGGCATCTGCTCAATCACCCACCCATTCATCTTTAAGTGCCTACTCTTCCAAGATAAGGAGCTTATCTTAAAGGCTGCCCGTGAACTTAAAGATGTATATGTGGAAGGAAATCACGTATCTGTCTATCCCAATTATCCACTGATAGTACCACAGAGAAGGCAGGCCTTCGACAAAATCAAACAAGGCCTCTGAAACCGCAGACTCACCTACTCTCTATTATACCCTGCAGTGTTGGCCATCAATTTCCAGGGCCAGAGACTTACATTTAAAACCCCAGAGGAAGCGGATCTCTTTTTCCAGGCACACACTGGCCCCCAAAGACCGTATCTACCTTCTGCACCCTCCATGCCTGAACCCATGGAAGCCACAGCTGGCCCCTCTGCAGTAAATGGGTGACTGTTGAAACTGTGATGACTAACTGGGCACAATTATTTGTTTTTGAGGGTTGGGGAAGCGCTCTATGATACCTGTTGAACTACTCTGGGCTATGTAGTGACTAACAGGATACCCTGCAAACCAGGGACTCTACCCTTTCTTTTGTTATGGATTATTCCAGCTTGTTTTAACCCTTGCTGTGCCACGGACTGATATATCAGTCCAAAATTCCCCATATGTTCTAATTCTCTTGGCAGCCTAATATATCCATTTCTTTGTGAGCAGACCAGTACCTGTTGTGCATTTAACCTGCACTTACCGCATGGACTGGTTTTGTGGCTGGCTACTGTTTTATTTATGGCCCACAGATACTAACCCTTTACTTTGTTTGGCTGCTATTCCAGTTCCCTTTAATTTTACTCACCAGAGGATACAGAAGTGGGTACTGTTAGTGCTGTTCGGATAGTATCCTGAGCAATCCAGATACACCAAATACCTGCCATTTTGGCAGGATAGAGGATCCATCAGATAGCAGCAGCTATTCGACTGTGGATCCAACCTCCAAGATCCAGGTCGGATCCCACATTATCCAACACCGGACCCAGGGATCCAGTGCCAGATCCCTGGATCTGGTGATGGGATCTGGCATTGGATCCCTGCATCTGGTGTTGAATCCCTGGACCTGGTGCTGGATCCCTCAATCTGGCATTGGATAATGCGGGATCTGACCTGGGATCCGACCTCCAAATTTGGCCAGATCCAGGGTCGGATCCCACCTGGATAGTGCCACCATCCAATGGAGCACAGTTAGATCCACGGAGGCACTATCCAAGCAACACTAGTACCTGTAATATACGCAGGTCACCCCAGGCTGTTCCATTACCCCCTCTGTCAGCAGCTTGTGATTTCAGCCTCTTACTCTCTGAATGCCACATTACAAGATTGGAAGAAACACCTCCCCTCTCTCCAGAGCACTTCTGGTAGGCACTAAGTCCATTAATCTCAAGCTCTGCCAGTATGTGCCTCCCTACTTCCCCTGGCTGTTTTTTCCTACTTTAAATGGGGAACGAATGACTTGTGAAAACTTCTGGGAAACAGGATGGGTATGACAAGTCAGTACATTATGCATTACTCGGCACATTGGGACCTGACATGCACATGGGACCAGGTACTGTAATTCCCTGTTTGACCTGCCTGCTTTGTTTGGTCTACCTGTTGCAGTAGCTTGAAAATGCATACTGCTGACTTCAATCACCCTGCTTACTCCGAGCCACTGTGAAAACTATCATTGCCTTTTTCCCTGGACAAGGAGAACTGGAATTTGCTTTCCTTACCCTGGCTGTTTTATCCCTCCCTTCCCCATAATCTTTGAACAGCAAGGGACACAGAAATGGAACCCTGTGAAGTTAATAGGAAGTCACAGGCTGTAATGTTGTTTTGCTGCTAGCCCCTGTTAAGCTGAAGAACTAAAGGGGGCAGTTTTTCCACTTGATCATAACACCACTCTTTTCTTTGGTGTGCTCTCGTGGGCTAGGTATACTCTTGGGGCCCTCTACGCTAGTATACACTCTGGCTAGAACACCTCCATTTTGTTTGACCTGTACTTCATCTCAGCACACACATACCTGTGGTACAGTTTAATTGATTTCTGTGCCTTAGTATGCTGCATAGCCTAACTTTCCTTTTTAAATGAGTGTATATAACCGATTGCTTCTTCTGATAACCTTATTCCCCTCTTCATGATTTTTGCCCAGCAAGAGACATGGAAACAGGACCCTGTGGATTCAACAGGTGATCCCAAACTGACATGTTGTTTGTGACACTAAACTTTATTCTGCCAGTATGTACACTTTGGAGCGTTATTGCAGGTGAGTTATGTTTAATGCTCTTCTGTTTTGCAAAATTTACTCTCTGCAAAGTGGGAGTGGGATGTTCAGTAATGCCTGAGATGGAATACTGGGGATAGCCCCACTTACTTATTGTTTATTCATGCACTCTCTTCCTCTTTTTTCAGGATTGCTTATACTCATTCCCTTTACATACTGCTGTCTTTCAGTCATTTCCCACTTATTTCTCTTTATTCCTCCCTCTTTCTATAATGGAATTTTCCCCTTTCTGACCTTTATCCCCCCCTTTGTTCTCCTCCCCTCCAATACAACAATACCTAACCTTTCCTTCATATTCTTACCCTCCAGGCGTGGTCTGGGGGCAGCCCAGGCACTCCCTTGGTCAAACACAGGTTCCATGTATGTGAGTGCCTAACCACTTTCATTGTCACTAATTCGTAGTGACAGCTGGTGTGCCTCCACCAGTTGGGCTCGCTTGATTATTTTGTTTTCTTTTTATAGTTCTTATCTATTTACTGTAGTGAGGGAGATGTTTTTATTTCTACTGTGTTGTTAGTCTGCCTCTTTCCCTATTAGGTGGGACACTCCGTAGTGTTCTCCCTACTTTTGTGATATCTTGAAGTTACTGCTATTTACTTTTTGGTATTGTGCTATTGGGACATGGGTGTTGGGGGGTTTGGGGTGGGGAGGCTGGAGGGACACTCTTTTCCCCACATCTTCTTTACAACTGCTTTTGATATCTATTATTAATATGGCTGCCTTTGACAGCCTGAAAGTCATCTCCTAGAACACCAGGGGTCTCACCTGTTCACTAAAAGAATGTAAAGTGTTATTGAAACTTCATGATGTCCTCCTCCAGTAGACACACCTTATTGCAGAGGATGCCCCCATCTATGCTGCTCTTGGGTTGGGTCAGTTTACCACAGCTCCCACTCCTCTTGCCACTGCAGAGTGGCTATCCTCTGCCAAAACGGACTCCAACTTGGCATCCACAAGCAAATCCCTGATAAGAAGGGATGGTTCATAATAAAACAGGGCACCTACCAAAGGGAACCTGTTATTCTCAGTAGTTTATAAGCCACTAACTCCCCGAAACATACTTTCTTTGACATAGTTAGTTATCAGATCACTCCCTGATAGCCTTGTCAGCACTACCCTGGGACGTGATTTAAACCTTGCCCCAACCCTACTTTCTACAGGATGGGACCCCCAACCAGGACAGAAATCCTAACTTCCACACATGTCAGCTCCAGTTTCAGAACTGCAGGCCTTCATGATGCGTGGAGATATACTCACCCTACTGCCCGGGACTTCACCTATTTTTTACCAGTACATGATTCCTACAGTCATTTGGATGTGATTTTTTGTCTCCACCGACATCCTTACTCGAACCTGGCACACTTCCCTAGGCAACATCCTTATTTCTGATCATGCCCCAGTGACCCTGTCCACTACATGGGGCTGTCAGGCCTCTTCTCCAAATAAATAGCGACTCAATTCTACTCTGCTCCAGCAACCTGACTTCCAAACATGGGTGAGGCAGGAACTCGTGAGTATTTCCTTCTAAATGAGAAGCCCGGACACTTCTACTGCCATGCAATAGGAAGCCATGAAGGCTACCCTTTGGGGCAAATTTATTGCCCATCCATCTAAACTTCAAAAAGAGAGACATCACTTAACTAGACAGTGGGAATCCACTTTGAAGAATCTGGAACACAAATTCTCCCTTCACCCAGAGAGACTGGAGATTTTGCACCCCCAAATTCTTGATGCCAAAGCTGCCATGGAAGACTTACTTCAACACATAACTGAATATGCCCTATTCAAACTCAGTCAATCCTACTGGGAAACTGGGGAGCAAACTAGCAAACTTTTAGCCCACTGTCTGTGTTACAGAGAGACTGAGAGGTATATCCCACTTATCCACTGAACTGACGGTACCACCGTTTCCTCCCCATCCCTTATTAATGCAGAATTTTGGGAGTTTTGTAGTGCCTTGTAATCATCTGAAACAGACCCTTCTTCAGCTGAATTTGACCTCTTCTATGGAGACATCTCCCTACCCAAGGTAACTCCTGACTCTGCCCAGTCCCTCACTGCCCCCATTTCAACTCAGGAAGTCTCCCGGGCTATTAGATCCCTTTCCTTAGGCAGATCCCAATACCAGATGGTTTTACCACCTTTTACCATGTTTTCGCAGAGATCTTGGCACCTCGACTAACCTGAGTCTTCAATGAAGCCCATGTGAAGGGCGAACTGCCTCCCTCCTTCATGCAAGCTCTCATTATTTTATTACCTAAGAAAGGGAAAGACAGTGTTTTGTGCTCTCAGTTTTGCCCCATTTACCTGATTAATATTGATGCCAAGATCTTTGTGAAGGTACTGAACCATCACCTCAAACCCATTATAAGCTCCTTGGTATACCAAGACCAAGTGGGTTTTGTCCCTGGCTGCCTATGATCAGACCTTAGTAGGTGTACTCTAGACCAGCAGTGGCAAGTCAGAGATTCACCTGAACCCACTGCCAGCCTGTCACTGGACATGGAAAAGGCCTTTGATAGGGTGAAGTGACCATTTCTGTTTGATGCACTTCTCCATTTTGGAATCCCCTCGACATTTGTAAACATGGTCCGTCTCATATACACTAATCCCTCCACCACCACCCTTACCAACTCAGTGATATCTCCCTCATTCCCTTTACATCAGGAGACCAGACAGGAATGCACCCTGTCCCCATTTCTTTTTCTTCCAGCTGTTGAACCCCTGGTACTCAAAATTAGAGTTTCCTCTCTTTTCCCAGGAAGCCCTGTAATGGGTGCCCCTCATAAAATTGCTCTATTTGCAAATGACATTACCCTTTTTCTTACTAATATTCACACCTCCCTCCAGACCCCGCAGGGGATTATTACTGAATACTCCAACTTGTCAGGCTTTAAGCTGAATGCAGCCGTCCCAGATCCTTCCCCTTAACCCCTCCTGCATGCAGCTTTGTTTTGCTCATACCCCTTTCAATGGTCACCAGGGGGTGTAACATGTCTAGCTGTCCAACTTTCACCATCACTGTTGCAGCTAAAACCACTACTGTTCTAAACAAATTATTGACTGACTTTACTAATTGGAGATCCATCCTTCTCTCCACTTGGGGTAGAGTCAATGCTCTTAAACTGATTACCATTACTAAGACCCAGTACATTTAGGCAATCTACCTGTACCACCTCCCTCTACTTTTTTCAAAACACTCATCTAAAATGTTGACCTTTATCTGAAATGGGAAAACACCAAGATAAAACTTCAAACAGTAACGAGACCATGGAGAGAAAGCAGGCTTAGCTTACCTAACATCAAGAGACAACATGAACTTGTGGTGTTCCGACAAGCTCTTGTCTGCTGAAAACCAGAATTTACTCCTTTGTCAACCTGATGGCTTACCCTAGATATAGCACAAACTGGCCTCCCCCACTGCTTATCTTCCCTGATTGGAAAGTATCTCAGGAGTCACCACTCAGTATTAAATTTACTTGGCTCATTTGGCAATGAATGTCTGCTGCCTTGAACTGGTCTCCTTACACTGCACCCAGCTGTCCCCACTGCCACAAACTCACACTATGCATGTCAAACTGGCCCCTAGCCTGGGGTACCTTGATGCACCAGGGCATCACCTCCATGGTAGACCTATATCATCCCCTTACTGCCTTTGATAAGCTGAAAGTCTTGTACTCCTTCATGGAATTTTCCCATAAATACAACATTCCCCAGACTCAGTTTTGGCAATACCTACAACTACGCAACCTCCTTAAAACAACAATCTTCAGGGAATATCTTTTACCACGCATTACCCCTCTGGACCAATGGCTCACTACTTTCTCTTCCTTGAAATCCTGGTCCCACAAAATTCACATCTTTTCAGTCTTCCCTCTTGAGCCCACCCCCTTCTGCTGGTCCATGAGAAACTTGGTAACATGGACTAGATGTCTCCATTATCCAAAAGGAGTGGGACCAGCTTTGGCCCCGTATATGTAAAACCTCCACAGAAGTTCAAACTAAAACCATTCAAAACAAGATCATGCACAGGGCCTACCATATGCCGTTATGGCTTTACAAAGCTGGGCTGCTCCCCCATAGTGACTGCTGGAGATGTTCGTCTCCACACGCTTCCTTATTACATATCCTAAGGTACTGTACTGCCCTACTCTAGACCACTACTGGAACTCAGTTTGGGCAGACTGTGGGAACACTGTTCCCTTTCCTAGGCTGGAGCATCGCTGTTTAGCCCATACCTCTCAACCTTTCTTCACCAAAATGTGTGACAAGATGTGTGACAAATGAGCAAAATGTGGGACATATCATCAAACACGGCACTGCAAGCTCAGAACACTATGGCTATCAGTGCACTAGTGTTCATAATGTTTGCTGATAATTGAACACAACAGATAATTATGAATGTCTGCTTTAAAACCTCTGTGAGAAATGTGGAATATCACTACCTCGATGTGGGACAAAGGATTTCTGAGGGTTAAAATGAGTGACGTACCTCGTAATGTGTGAAGTTGAGGGGTATGGTTTAGCCCTTTTGAACTTTCCTCTGGATACTGCTCCTTTGACCTCCATGCCAGATCTTTGGGCTATAGGGGCCTTAGCTGCTGTTAAAAGAATCATCTTATGCCACTGGAGGGAACTACCACCTACCTTCACAGAATGATTTAATCTGTTATCACTTACAGCATGCTATGAAAGAGTAGCACATAACACCACTGGACAGCTAACCTGCTATGATAAAATCTGGGGACCTTTCCTTCATTGGAAAACTGGCAGTCCTCTAACTCCTGCCCCTCACAGGTAAAGTAATTGAGGTCACAGTATTTGGGTTTATCCCCTCCTGACTACCTTTACTCTGCCTACATTAGTGATCTCCCCCCCCCCGTACTGCAATGCCCATATCAGTGGTGCCCATTGTGGCTTTCTCTCTTTCTCTCTCTCCTTTCCAAGATTCCTTGCTTCCCTCCCCTCTTCCTCCCTCCTCCTCCCTCCCCTCCCCCATTGATATGCACCATCCACACCTCAGATGTTTTGTCTGTTACACATCTTAGTTCCTCCAGTTTCTGAGCTCACCTGCACCTTTTAACTACCTCTTGCCTGACCCTTAACACCCCTTCACCCAGGTAGCTCTGCCACACTTCATCATTTTCATATTTAGAATGCTATTAGTACTTATGTATTAGCCATACCTGCTTAAAGATTTATATAAGTTTTGCTTAGTCTTCTTATTTAGGACCTTCCACTTGATGTTTTATACCATCCTACATTAACTCCAGTATTTTTTCTATGTTAAATTCTGTTGCATTATTATCATCCAATCCTTTGGACTTCATTTGCTATACTGTTTTACTGTACATGTACTTTTCCTATAAAACTGTTACATTGATATGTACATGTTTATAATATAAACTTAATAGAAACTTTAATGGGAAAAAAAGAATTCACTTAAACACACAAACTGTGCTAAAGAAATAAAATCAATCACAGACCACAGACAAAAATAAAGAAGAAAGACTGAAGAAAATAAATAAGATTAGTGCTCAAACTGCTCAAAGGCCTGCCTTTCTTGCCAGCTAAAACAGCTCCACTCCCCCACACAGTACTGCTTCAATACAGAAACCAAAGCATCTACTTTAAACTAAATAATCTTCAAAACTACAAAAAAAAAAAAAAAAATTTAAAAATCTAGCTGCACAAGGCACGCTAGATGTTTTCCAGAGCAATGTGGTTATGAATACTCTGTTTGCAAGTACTTTTAAAGGCTTTTTGATCAGATCAGGGACAGACTTTTCTCCAACTCTGTCTTCATCACACTGCACTGAACCCAGCCTCTGCATAGCATATACCTCGTTTCAGTGCCATGTGACCTCCAATCCCATGGTACATTGCAAACATCACCTGTGAGACCTACTCCACTGGTGAAGTTGCCAAATCCATCATCCTCCAAATGACCTTGCACTGCAGACTGGAAATTTGCCGGGCAGATTAGATTTGCAAATGTGGGTGAATTTGTGTAATTATCCACGAAGCAAAGTTGGGCTACTTCACACAGTACTAGTTGCTACTGAGTGACTGCCACCTGGGTGTTAGATGGAGGTGCAGGCAGAGACATCACATCGAGTGCGAGGGAGATACCAATTGGCTAGTGGTGTGTGTGGCCGCGCTGTGCACCCAAGCTTAGCCCTGCCTGGTGTCTCCAAGTGAGCAAGGTCAGGAAAAGTGGAAACATGGAGCCCGCAAGTGTTGTAGGATGATGTGACACCAGTATCTAGGGCCCTGACTTCCCAACTTCCCATCTGCCCCCCCCCAGATCTGTGCAGTCAGTGGGGAGCCTGGGCAACTCCCCACTGACCCACCTTGGAGGGGTACATCTGTAGGTAGGAGGGGCTGGGTAAGAGACAGGGATGACAAGGATAAGGTTAGGACAGTGGACAGATTGGGGTAGCTGTGGGGTGGGGGGAAATAGAGCTCCAATAACAATGGTAATGTGCTAAATCCAAACAATAATTGATTTTTTTCTTACAATTCCTTTACTCAGAGGAGCCTATTTGAGATGTAGCATTTTATTCCCAGTAAGGTTTTGCTTCTACCCATTTCTGCTGCAGAGTGAACTGGAGCACCTGGAGGTTAAATGACTTTCCTAAGGTCACACAGTGAATATTCAGCTTGGGCTGGGTTCAAACCTGTGATCTCCTGGTTCCCAAGCTGGTGCTGTAACCACTAGACCACACAGACTCGTAAAACACATTACATGTTTCTGAAAAGTGAAAACATTTCCCAGGTCCCAGGTCATGGATTGTTAAAAGGTATGCTAAGTACAGAAGTTGCAAATTAAAACTTTGCCAGAGAAACTGGAGTGAAGTCAGAAACTTTGCACTATGAACAATATAGCAAAGCTTATGACTTTTCTCCCAGCCTTACGCAGCAAAGTTTTTTTTCCCTAAAAAACATTTTACATTCCACTTGCCTGCACCTACTTTGCACACATCACTTACCCCACCTTACCTCCTAGATAATGTTCACAATATCCCACCCTAGCACCCAACCCCTCTTCCCCCAACAGTCCCAGTGAAGTAGATGTATATATAATATAGTAGCCACCATGCTGTACAAAATCCCATCCCCACCTGCTCAAAACAGGTAACATCCCCTTCCCTACCCCATCTAGTCAGACAACCCCTCTAATTCAACACACTACCCCCACCCTACCCTACTAAAGCACACAACCTCCCTCCTCTACCCCCAAGCCTCCAAAAAGTTAAAGGCTACATGGAGGTCAAAGGAAATGCACTCCACCATAGGAGCAGTGCTCTGATATTCAATGCTGAATATTCAATGCTGACGAATGAATGATGATGATGTCCTAAGTAGTAACACTGTACTGGTTGAAATGAACACACAAATGAATAGCATATTTTGAGTCAAGTCATCAAACATGACAATTGAAGACAGATAGATAGATAGATAGACAGACAGACAGATAGGTGGATGGACGGACTGATGGGCAGGCAGGCAGGCAGATGGATTTGCACCTTACCTTCTATTCTTAGTTGGAGACTTGCTGTGGTTATTTACATTCAGCTCACGTAGTTGTCGTTCATGTTCCAGCAGCTTATACTGTAACTGGCCCCCGCTCCTACAGGAAGGTAAATATCCACTGTAGTTAATAGTCTTCTTTTCTAAACTCCACTATAAAACTATGACTTTATTCTCTACTAGTCACACCTTCTGACAAAATGAAGTTGCAGACCAAAACAACCTGCTGTATATACAGAGCATCCTCTTTGAGTTTCTGTTGTTATGGATCAAAATAATTGAGCAGTAATGAAAAAATGTGTCTTATCTTGTGTTAATTATGATTACTATATGGCCTTTTGGAAGGCCCACACAGACCCCCTTACAAAATCAAACAGTATATTGAGAAAAGGAATGAAAACCAATAATACAGACTTCCTGTTTGATCACTGGTATTGCAGGCAGCAGGGTACAAGCTTTTGTGTGACACAAATAAACAAAACAAAACAAAGACAAAAAAAACACTATGGTTCTCAAAAGAGGTGGTGGAGAAGGTTAATGAGAAAAAGATAGCATTCAGGAAGTATAAGGAATTACACAGGGAGCAGGACAGGGAACTGTATCAGTTAAAACAGAAGGATGCAGGGAAGGCAGTCAGGATAGCAAAGGCCCAAACAGAGGAAAAGACAGCCAACTCGGTTAAGAAGGGGGATAAAACTTTTTATAGGTACATTAGGGTGTAAAAAAAAGACCAAGGGAGGGATAGTGAGGTTCAATAAAGGGGAGGGGTGGGGAGGGGAGGGGAGGTGGGCAGAAGGTGACAGTGAAAAGGCAGAGATCAGAATAAATACTTTTGCTCAGTATTCACAAAAGAAGAGGAGAGGGATACCTAAACCAATCAATAGAAGCACTCTGGATAGGGGTTTCGATACCAGTCCATTCACAGAAGAAAGGGTCTTGAAGGAACTCCTAAAACTCAAGGTGGACAAAGCAATGGAGCCTGACGGGATTCACCCCAGAATTCTAAAAGAACTAAAGGGAGAACTAGTGACACCACTGACTACTCTTTTTAACAAATCATGTGAGGATGTTGTGGTACCTGAGGACTGGACCAAGGCGGATGTTATTCCTCTCCACAAAATTAGGAGCAAGGCAGAGGCAGGAAACTATAGACCTGTTAGTTTGACTTCAGTGGTAGGAAAAATTATGGAATCACTTCAGAAAGAAAGAATTGTTGAGTACCTAGAAATCAGCAGGGCACAGGACCCAAGGCAGCATGGATTCACAGTGGGAAGGTCATGTCAGATGAATGTAATAGATTTCTTTGACCAGGTGACCAAAGTAGTAGACCAGGGAGGGGCTATGGATGTGGCCTGCCTAGACTTTAGCAAGGCATTTGACACTGTCCCACACAAAAGATTAATAAACAAGTTAGCCAGTCTGGGAGTCAGTCCCAGGGTGGTTGCCTGGGTAAATAATTGACTGGACAGCAGGACACAGAGGGTAATAGTAAACAGAGTCCACTCCAAGGAAAGCAGGGTTACTAGTGGGGTACCACAGGGTTCAGTACTGGGACTGGTCTTCTTTAATGTCTTTATATGTGTGACATTGTGGAGGGTCTAGAAGTAAAAGTATGCCTCTGTAGATGACACAAAGATCTGCAACAGGGTTGTTACACAAGGGGGTGGGTTGCAAAGGATGAGATGGGACTTGGCAAGGTTGGAGGAATGGTCAAAAGTAGGGCAGCTTAGATTCAATGCAAAGAGGTGCAAAGTAATGTACCTGAGAAACAAAAACCCAGAGGATAGTACACAATGGGGGGTGGGCTAACAACAACAAAAATGGAACGGGATCTGGGGGTAGTCATATCAGATGACCTAAAGCTAGGCAAGCAATGTAAGAAGGCAGTAAGGAGGGCTGAGGAGATATTGGGATGCATAGGCAGAGGCATCACCATTAGAAAACAGGAAGTTGTTATCCCTCTGTACAGGCAATTGATGAGACCCCATCTGGAGTATTGTGTGAAGTTCTGGAGACCCTATCTCTGCAAGAACATAGACTGGATGGAGGCAGTCAAGAGGAGGGCCATTAAAATGGTTCAGGGTCTGCACCAGAAGCCATATAAAGAGAGACTAAAGGAGGTTAATATGTATACCCTAGAGAAAAGGAAGGAGAGGGGGGGGCATGATAGAAACATTCAAGTACCTCTAGGGAATCAACAAAGTCTAAGAGGGTAACATCTTTCAGAACAAGAGATGTACAAGAACAAAGGGGCACAATTTGAAGATAGAGGGGGAGATGGCTCAGGGGCAACATGAGGAAGTATTTTTTTACAGAGAAGATGGTGGACACATGGAACAGCCTTCCAGAGGAGGTAGTGGGGTCAAAAACTGTGGGGGATTTCAAGAATGCATGGGACAGACATAAGGCAGTTGTAGTGGGGAGTAGTAGGAAGTAGGCTGTTGGTTAACTAGGATCTGCAGCTTATCTGAAAGGTAGGGAAATGGACAGACCAGGTGGGCCAAGCAGTCCTTATCTGCTGTCAAAGTCTATCTTTCTAGAGTGGTCAGCCATGCCTGGAACCCCACCACCCCACTATTAGGGCCCTGTGACAAATATAAAACTGCTGGAACAGATGTAGGAAAGTCCAAAGAAGAAATAAAGATTGCTGGTGCTATGTGGACTTGGACAGTGGGCGTTCTCACTCACTTGGGAAAAGAGTACACAGAAAAGCTTACCACTTCTGCAAAGTTCCCAAATTGGTCCTCCACTGTCATGATATACGTTAGGTGGTAGCATTCCCCAGGTTTTGTTCTCAAGGTAGGGAGTGCTAAGACAGCACATATTTTATGCTGTCATAGAGGAGGACCCATTTTAGAATTCTGCAGCACTTGTAAACTTTTCTACATGATGGAGCCTCAGGATGTTTTTTATGTCTTTTTGTGTAACTCTGCTAATCCTTATTTCACAGTACCGTGATCACCTGCAGTTCACTCAATTTGCCCCACGCCCCAGCCCATCTGAAGGGTCTAAATCCAGCCCTGAACTCTCCTGAGTCACCCAACTGCACCTCATTAAGCCCTCAGAGCTTGCCCCTCAATGGCCTCACTCAGCCAAGACTGATGGAAGCCAAAATCTGGTTGGACAGATAGGAGGCACAGACTTGGATTGTTCTGATGAGGTTGAGTTCAACTCTGTGGACATTAACACGTAAGTGGCTACAATCATATTCCGTTTTTGTCCTCTACCACTTCCCAAATAAAAACCTCATCCACTTAGAATCTCCAAAGCACCTTACTTTCTATATACATTTACTGCCCTTAGAGCAGAAAAAAGATGTGCCGCAGTGGAGGTGTCAACCCTTACCATTTAGAGAAGGAGAACAGCTTCTGCTGGGCTGATCACTGCTCCACCTCTTGCTGACACACTGCAGTGTTCCAGGCTTGGGATTTGAACTTTGATCACCCACATGGCAAGCAGCGCACTGACCATTATAACATTAGGTCAGCCCTCATTCCAGGCCATGGAACTTTAATTTACAGAGCATGTTTACACTGGAAAGATTTTGGGATTGTTTGGCTAAGCCTCTGTAACATTGCTAAAGTTCCACTTGCCTTTTTCCTTACCACAACCTATGACACCTAATTACAAAGCTGATTCAGTAGCTGACTCATTTGCAGCTGAACTGTTCATGGCAAAGGTCCCAGCATGGGAGATGAGAAATCACTAACAGCAGATGGCACAATCTTTATCAAGATAATCATGACTTTAGCAACAGCAAACATCATTTTAGAAATACCACTGATAAGTACGAGACACAAAAGGGGTGGGGGATACTTTTCAAACCTAGCACCACTTTAAACATTTTAATTTATGAGGTTCCATTATGAAACAATATCTCTTAAAATGCCACAATTCACACACCCACCCCTGAGCCACCCAACCCTGATAATTAGAATCACCATGGCTTTTTTACATCCTAGATAAGAAAAAGGCTGGCAAGCATCTGCCTTCACTGTCCACACTAATGCCACTCTTTGTTCAAACAGCAGAGGGTGCATGAATAAAGTAATAATGAATGACAGCATGGGTAATGCTGGAATAAAGTTACACCTTGGGTGTGTTGTGAGGCATGAGGCACAGCTGAGTAATTTCACTCACCCAATAAGGGATATTGCCTGTTGGATCTTCTCACACCTGCTGCCTTGGTCTGCTCACTCTGATCCTCCTTGAGGGGCCTCCTTGCGATTCCCAGGACGAGGTTAAAAACTGCAGTTGACAGAGTATTTAGTATCGCCGGCCCCATTCTGTGGAATTCACTTCCACCAGCTCAGTTGAGGTTCTTAAGACCTGCCTCAAGATTTTCTTGTTCAGCCAGGCTTTCTCGGACACACATTTTTAAGATAAGTGGCTTATGAAAGTATTAGTACCTATTTTAGTCCAGGCACCTATTTGGGGGGGGGGGTCTGTTTCTATATTATTGCTGGAATTTATTTATTGTTATATGTATTTTACTGTGTTTATTTACTTAATGTGTTTGTTATGTTTTAATTGTACGGCACCCAGTGCCTCCGGGATTGGGTGCCATAGAAATAAAATTTGCCTTGTCTTGCCCAGCAAAAACATACTCTGGAGTGTTTCCTGTGATTGTAAAATAGGACCTGTGGAATTAAAAGAAGGCTTTTATGTAGGTTTTACTTGGATTAGTTTCAGATCACAACGTCATATTAAGATAACACCTTGGCTGGAACTGCCTCTAGGCTAGTCACTTGACAGGAGTTTTCTATATTTTTTATAATTCCAGGTGTCCATGTCCTCTACTCATGAGTGAAATGCCTCTCCTCTGTGAGGTGCTCAACCCCCAGATGACTCCAGCATATGATTATGAATCTCTCAGACAAATCTGTTCTCTCAGGTGGCAGCCACCCCCCCATCTGGCCAGCTTAAATTAGTAAAAGGAAAATAGCATTTTTTTTAATGGGAACAGAC
Organism: Neoceratodus forsteri; assembly: GCA_016271365.2. Taxonomy (NCBI): domain Eukaryota; kingdom Metazoa; phylum Chordata; order Ceratodontiformes; family Ceratodontidae; genus Neoceratodus; species Neoceratodus forsteri. The sequence goes on along the minus strand of CM028129.1, from coordinate 1,391,610,143 downwards.
ATATTACCAATTTATGGGGCATGTTTCATCCTGTGTTGGGCCCTGCAACCAGTGACATGTTTGACAGAAATGAGTTAATGGTACAGAATCAGCCACTGGTACGCATCAAGAATACAAATTGCCATGCAAAAGACATACAGATCATGTGTAACCAACACGTTAGTCTTCTATGAAAAGGTAAGGCATGCCCTAAACATGAAAGAATCAGCTGACATCATTTATTTAGACTTTGAAAAAGTGTTCGATACAGTCCCACACAGCTTACTCATCGTGAAGTTATACAGGATGGGTCTTGGTAAGAAAATAATAACTTAGATTTCTGGATCACTACATAATAGAACTCATGCGGTACACATCGGGGAAACCTGTTGGAGCCTTGTGGGGTGACAAGCGGGGTCTCGCAGGGCTTGGTGCGGGGCCTTGTTTTGTTCAGCCTATTTATCTCTTGAATAGGGAGACCAAGAACTGGACAATGAAATTCGCCAATGACTCAAAACTGGGGGCAATAGTAAAAACTAAAGAGCAGATAAACTGCTTAGAAAAAGACCTCAAAGTTATAGACAAATGGGCACAGTGAAAGGGTATGAGTTTTAATCTGGACAAGTGTGTTGTCATACACCTTGGAAACAACAGCAATAACAACTATAGCTTAATGGGTAAAACAAACATTAAAGAAAGTAGAATCTGAAAATGACCTCGGGGTATTGATTACTAAGAACTTTGGTTTTGGTGACCACTGCAATAAGGTTACTAGGAAAACAAAATCCTACAATGTATCAGAAGTGTGTTGGTATAAAGAGACAAGAATTGTGTACTAACACTGTACAAAATGCACATAAGGCTGCACCTAGATTACTGTTCTACTCTGTGGAGTCCGTACCTGAGAAAGGATATAGACAATATTACGAGAGTGCAGCACACAGCCACCAAGATTGTGACCAATTTGAGGAATAGGTCATATGAGGATAGACTAAGAGAGTTGGGACTTTGTATTCTGGAAACGAGATGGCAGAGAGGCGATACGCTTCAAATGTACAAGATCATTGAGGATAATGAATTAATGGACAGCTTGGATTTGACGTTTAATACCAGAGACATTAACATAAGAAGTCATGATAAATAAATCCAAATGGAACACATTAAAAGGAACAGCAGGAGGGGATACTTTTCATATAGGACACCTAAACTTTGAAATGCACTGCCTGGAGTGGTGGTCTCTGCAGAATCAATCGATATTTTAAAAAAAGGCTAGACAAATATCTTTTCAATCCTAAGGCTTAAATTGGCTCCCCTAAGGCCCGATGGACTAACACCTTCTCCTGTCTATATACCTAATATAGAACCTAGTATAGTATACTGGTCTGTGCTGTGTGGAAATTTCAAGTTCCAAAAGAACAGATTTCCACTGAATTTTGGAAAATTCCATCTAATTCCATCAGTAGCAGAATTGCAACATTTTGAATGTGAAATGTTTTACACAAATTGGCTATTCATTTTCTGTAATCTGCAGAAATTTATTATACAGTTTGTGTAATCCATGGAAAGTTATTTTGCCAATTACATATAAAATACGTTTTGGAATGCCACAGAATTCAGAAAGAAATTCTAAAAAGCATTGTGGAAGAGGAATAGCAGATCTCATGAATTCTGCCAGTAAAACTCCACGTTCCACATAGCTTTTATACTGGTTAGCCTGTCCTTCTGATGATCACTTTCTCCTACAGGAACATGTTTGATGGAAAAAGGGTATGTGTTGTATGGAGCTACTGTAACTACAGTACTCACCACTATGCACTGGAAACACAAATCAAAGAGCAAGAACTACTGTGATCAGATGGTGAATTGGCCAAGGCCCATGGAATACTTGTTATTCCACATAATAATAGCGCTATTACAGCGAGTGGATAATCACCAAAAAGGAAATCAGCGATATGCACTTAGAGGTGACCAGGCACACACAGTATGGAAACTCTGTGTGTGTGGGAGGGCTGTGCCTCCCCATGGGGGGTCTTTGTTCCCCACACACCCCTAATTATATATTCTCAACTCCAGGGGGGTGCATGTCAGGGAGGGAAATTTTTCTGGCTTTCAGCCCCGAACCCAGGACCTGCTCTGTTGGAGCCAGCCTCCCTACTCACCACACCACATGGTTGGCTTGGCAGAGCAAGCACACTAGAGGGAATAGTCCTCTTCCCTATCCTTCACTATAAACCCTTTCTACTTACCCATCCCTCCTTGAAGTCGCCAATGCTAGCCATCCCAGGAGGTCGCTCGATAATAGTGCTCTCCTTGTGGGTAGCCACCATGGTGTCATATGCTAGTGCTATTATCTCGGATACCATACTTTTCAGGGTTTTCATTCAGCTGTGCTGTTGGAGCAAGGGCTCCCCCTGACCATTTACTTTCTGCTACTTCAAAAAGTAAGAGGTAAGAGAATAATGTGTTTCCCTTCCCAATCTCTCACAAATTAAACTTTGAAGTGCAGGTACTCCTATGTGGAATTGCCTTTGAGTGCCTCACAGTTCTCTAGCGTGATTTAACTAGAAGACTTGAAAAATGTGCTTCACACAGAAAATGTAATGGTACAGCAGTATTTTACTGAAAGATTTACAAAGCTGCTCATAGATGTCAACTTTTTTTTTTCTCATATGGGCAAATTAAAATGAAGAATGATTGTTTGGCTAAAAAAATCTCTTTTAAGAGGAATATGCACCTAAACTGAATTCTCCATATGAGCCACCTGCTTATAATGTCTGTAGCACTGCAGCACGCAATAACACAGGTGCACTTATATACTGATTTGGATTAAGGAATTAGCATCTTGTGACCTGATGTTGTGGCTAACGCTGCTTTATGAATCCCATTAATTATGTCCAGTTTTCTGGCTCTCTGCCTGCAGTGAGTATGATTAATAGGAGTCCTTTCCTGACAAGTGTCCTACCTTTAATTTACAGTTTCCTGATGTTTTACTCATCAGAGACTCTTTTGTAGGGAGATAAATATTGATCCACTTCCACAAGGCTGGCAATGATGTATGATGGAGGTGGAGGGGGCAGCTGCAATCTAGGGGTGCTAGCTGTGCACTTGAGCAGACTTGCTAGACCATGAGGCCTGTTTCTGCTGGCAGATTCATATATTTATAATGATTACTTGATCTCTTCTCTGAAGAAGTTCTGAATAAAATGAAAGATGCTATACTATAATAAATTGTATTGTATTGCATTGCATTGTGGCTGATCGGTGGAAAGTCAGTTTCACCCATGATGTCTACCCAGTTCAGCTGCACTGTTGAAACTAATGCCTTCAAGACAGTCTACTTATGACTATGAACTCATAAATGGATCCATTTTATAATCACAATAAGGCACTTCAGAATGTGTTTTGCTGTGATAACATCACTTCTTGGGTTGCTGAAGGCACTTAGTCTTTGGCCTTGTGCCACACAACACACCAAAGAAGTGACATTATTGCAGAACAGCACACACTCTGGAATGCCTTATTGCTTCTGTTAATACTGCTTCAGAGAAAGAAACCTGAAGGATTGGAACGTATGACATGTTCATGGATTTTTATTTACTTCTTATCTGCTTTTTGATATAGAGGCACACTAGGTCAATTCATATTAGACACTGCATAGCGTAGGGATTAGACCACTAAGCCAAAAACATGGAGACCCAGCAGATCTAGGTTTGAATCCCACCACTGCAACTTGCATTCTATGTTCCTCTTCGCACCTGAACATGGGCTATGGCTCAATTGCAATAGAATGCCTATTTTTTTCTGCAGTAGAATCTCAGCATTCTGATTTTCAGTTGAGCTATGCAAGAGCAGTGGTGGAAATGGGTATGGATTAGAATTGGAGGAGGACGTGGGAGAAGAATCAGAGGGTTTAAGGGGGCTGGAAGATAGTGCCTATATACCATCCCTCTGCATACCCCCATCAGAGCACTCTTTTTTTCCAGGGAAAACATACCCTGCCTATCTAAACATGCCATATTGCTTAATTTACCAGTACCCAAGTCATTTAATTTGCTGTTTGCTACCCCATATCAATTGTTTCAATATCCTGTATATAAACAGGGATGAGAATTGCACTCAGTACTCAAACTGCAGTCTTATCAGGGTTCTGTTGAGGGGCAGACTCACATCACTTTCATGGCATGGTAGTTACTGTATGCTGTTTTTAATACAGACTAGCATTTAATTTGTGTTACCAACACCCTCTGTACCTTGCTGTGACAATGCCATCTTCCCATCAGTGATGGCTTCCATACATCTTCCTTGCCTAGTAATGTTAGTTGTTTACTACTGAATGTGGGCATTGATGAAGGACCGTACACTTATCCACATTGAATTTAACTTGCCATTTGTTGTCCTATTCCCCCATACATTTAAGTCCCATTGCAGACTATCTTCCTCTTCCTGGATTCTGGAGTACAACCTTAATTTGTTTTATTTTCACAAATTTAATTACCTTACTTGACACCCCTGACTCCATGTCATGAGTCAAAATATTGAACAGTAGGGGGATGTTCCAGCCCCATGGAAAGTCTTTCGCCTTCTGTTTCACTGCCATCAGCTGGACCTTTACCATGGAGTTGGCATAACATGCCTTTTCTCTCTAGCCTAGGGTTAACACCTTTTAAGAAGCCCAAAGTGGGACATTTCTTACTGAAACATGATTTTTTGCAGGGCAATATTTAACCTCAGCCAATGCAATAGACTTTTTTTCTCTAAATAATAAAACTTAAGACTAAGTGTTGCAGTTTATTAAGTGTTCCTGGTGTTTCTTATCATTTTAAGGTGCTTCATAAGTTGCTAGAGATTCCAAGGGCATCTTTAAAATCTGCTGGGGCCCGTGCTTTTATATTTGCAGCCCCCTCCCTTTGGAATTCTCTACCCCGTCGGATTAGGGAGTGCACGACCATGGGGAGTTTTAAACAGGCTTTGAAATCTTTTCTCTGAGTAAAAGCGTATGGCTGTATCGATTGCTGATTTGTACTGTTTTTATGATGTTGATTTTGTTGTATTTTATTGTCTTATTGTACTGCGCCTTGATGCGTGAAAGGCACACAACAAATAAAGTATTATTATTATTATTAAGGTGTTTTAGTTAAGGTACTATAGTTTTTGCAACGTTTAGAGGAAAGTCTGAAAATATTTTTTTCTACTATAATGTCAGGATAAGTAGTATGTTTCATGCTTTTTCGCAGGACACAGCTGTCCAAATCAGGACTATCCCATTCAAAAATAGAGACAGGTGGTAACCCTACTCTAGCCTGTTACCATGTTTCCTTCTTGTGCAACCACCTGGGAAATAACAGCTCACTTATGTTGAGGTTGTACTACAAATTTTCTCCAATAGGAGTACAGGACTGGTACGGGAAGTCGGCATTTAGAAGTGGCTGTCACTCCACTCTATATGCATTTGAGTCCACACACCAAATATTACAAGACAGTAATATCTATTTATTCTATTTATTGAATGTCTACTGAGGTTTTATCCAGCAAACAATGCAAGTTGCTTTAAGGTCTTTGAACATGCAGCTGTAATTGTACAAGGTACAATATCTTGTTCCATCTCTCCAGTTGTTCCCCAAAGTCCCTTTCTTTTCTCTGTCCCTCTCATGCTGGCCTTCTTGTAGTCAGCCCCAGGATAGAAGGTGTGAACTCTGATCCCTTCAAGTTCCCTAGAAAGGGACCCTCTCTTTAAAATGCTGCTTAGGTCCATCCAAATGGTCACTGGAACATTTATAGCAGTCTTCAACAATTCTTTCAAGTGTGGTATTGCTGAACTTCATCCTGAGACTACTTGGGCCATTTAGCTAGTCAACATTCCAAGTCACATCTAACCAAGTTCTCCTCCACTGACATGTGTCCTGCACCATCCAACATAAAAATAGGATGGGCAAAAAATGTTCCCTTGGAATTTATTTACATTTAAAGCTGCCTTTTGTTCAGCCTTAAGCAGCCATTTCTGTGCTATGGACAAGATGTCTCACACAGGATCTCAACAACAACCCCACAGATGATTTCCTTCTAGTCTGTTGTCCTCTGCAGCCCTTGCCACTGAGCCCTAATGCATAGCCAGTTCCGTTTCCACTGTGTTATATTTCATAATTACAAATGTCTTGAACTTCAAAACTACTTTTTCATTGACTGTATTAAATGCTTCACTGAAATGTAAATATATTACATCAACTGCCTTTCCCCTGAAGAGTTAGTCTTCTCCTGAAACAGACTTACTAGTTAGATTATCATGATCTCCACTCAGTGAACCCATTCTGACTTTTCTTTGACAGCTACAATCTGTCCAGATATTCCATAATCTGATCCTTGATAATAATCCCTGGCATTTTTCCACAATTAAGATCAAACTCACTTGCCTGTATATCAGTAAAGAAATTATTTTTTACTACAGCTTTTGTGGTGAGTCATCCTTACTATGGGTGCTGGTATGCTGTCTCTCTCTCTCTCTCTCTCTCTCTCTCTCTCTCTCTCTCTCTTTCTCTATTTCTTTCTGTCTCTGTACACAGTCCCTATTGTATATTAGGATACATCAGGTAAAGTTTGTATTGTATTTAGGTTAAAATAATTCATCATTTACAAATGCATTAACTATGTGCTGAAAATTCAAGGATGGTGAGGGCAGTTGAATGTATAGGTGAGTTCTAATGTATGGGTATAGCATATGAGATGTACAGATTAAGTCTCTGACCTTGTTGCTTTAATTTTCCTAATTTTAACCGTAATTGATAAGTATTCTGCGACCCTTAATATGGTCCACTTGTCTTAAGTAAGCATCACAATCGAAGTCAGATTATTTAAGTCCTCGGAATCATCTGGGTTTAGAAAAGGTCCCAGTCAAACTTTTCTATGTTTGGTGTACCATGTGCAATATCATAAAATATGTAATAGATCCTCCATTCCTTCATGCTGACAGGTGCAATTTTGTTCTATTGTATGTTTACTGTACATGGCGCTTAATAGGTTACTATCCAATAGCTCCAATTTGGTATGTAAAACATTGTTACATTATAATGGGTTTTGTAAGACATCCAAATAATATTTGTACTTGAAATAACATGTGTTTTCGGCAAACCATTTCAAGTATTTATTTATTTCGTATTTGTTGACCAGGTAAGTGCACTAGACAAATCCTGCCTATTTTCAGGCACGACCCGGGGGAGGGGGATACAGATGAATGGCAACTGACTTTGAACCAGATTAAGCTGTTGGTGGTATTTTTCGTGAATGAGGGAAATTTGTCCAGGACACCGGGGAAATTCCCCTACTCTTTTCGATAAGTGCCATGGGATCTTTAACATCCACCTGAACTACCACAAATCCAGGCAGATGGGACCTCGGTTTAACGTCTCATCGGAAAGACGGCACCTCAGAAGTACAGCACCCCTCTCATGCTGCACTGCACTGTCAGTACTGGGATATTAACCCAAGTGCCAGATGTGGGAACTGAACCCACAGCCCTCTGATCTCCCGGCCTCAGAGGCGAGTGTGCTACCTACTGAGCCACTGACACTGCTAATTTAGTAAGGTGGATTTTCTCAAGCTCTTACACAAACGTTGTTAATCTTAGTCTTAACATATTTGTTATATTTAGTGCTAATATTAATATTTATAGTATAATTGTTCAGAAAATGTAATTCATATTTATTCAAGGTTTTGTATAAGTCTTTTAACCCATTTCTATAACTACAGTCAAGATTAAATCATTTTTTTCATTAACCATTTTTTGGTAATCTGTTTGAAGGAAGTCTAGTTAAATTGATCCAGTAGTTAATTCCTATGATATCACAGTAAGCATTAATATTAACTAATCATAATTCAGCTCTACAGTATAGATCTGGGCAGAAAGTCATGATGCCTAGAGCTGTGCTAAGAAGTTTGTAAACTGGGTTAGTTAATTTGTCTTTATCTTTTATTTCCCAAATTTCAACTGCATATAAAACTTGAGAATTTTTTTTACCTTGATTGCTTTAATAAGAGGCTAAATAGAAAGATCCCCCCTTAAGAGTAATTACATTTATGAAGACCTAGTATTGTTATTTTTTTGTTCCTTCAATCATTCTGATAGTATGGTTTGTCCATTTTTCTGATGATAAAAATGTTACTCCTTAATATACATAGGAATTTACATGTTCTAGTGTTTGACCTCCAAATTTCCATTTTCCATTGGATCATAGAGTTATCTTTGCCCAAGGTCATTATTTTGGTTTTGGAATAATTAATTTTTGCTTGTTGGATAGATGACATAGCAGATCATGTTTTTTTTTGAGTCCCTTTCTAGATAAAGCAAAAGGGATTCAGTCATCTGCATATGCTAATATTGCACATTTGAAGTCCAGGACTTTAGGTGAACCCGATTCCAGATGATCAAGTTCTCATAGTAAGGGGTCTATATAAAAACTAAAAAGTGTGGGGGCCAGAACACAGCCCTATCTGATTCCTTTGTTAGTTGAAAAAGTGGCAGAGGTCTGTCCCTCATGGTTCAATCTGATGGAGGCCCAGGTGTCACTATACAGGTTAACAACAATTCTGATGAGCATAGGATCAATACCATGTTCAAGCATGCTAACCCAAAGAATTTCTCTTGAGATGGTATCAAAAGCTGTAAAGAAACCAATAAAGCAGACATATAATTTATTTTTCCTAAGATATACATATTTTTCTATTAAGTGGTGAAGTATATTGCAATTATCTGTTGTGGAATACCCTTTCCTGAATCCTGCTTAGGTTTCACTAATTCCAGCAGTCTTTTATATTTGTAATACCTGTGAGAAGCATGGGACAGTGTAGGGGCACATGCACCATAAACTTTAGCACATGGTTGAAGAACTGGGGCTGTGAGGAAGGGTTTGGATTCATTGGTGCATGGGGACCCATCTGGAGGGATGGGGGCTTGTTCAAGCCTGACGGCCTGCATTCATCCTGGAGGGGAATCCAAGCACTCAATGGTAAGTTTAAATGCTACATGAACAAGCATTTAAACTAGCCAGGGGGGGGGGGGGTGGCAGGCCAGAAAGGAGGGTACCTAATTGCACACACCTCCACAGCTAGCAGTGGAACCAGTGAACAGGAGGAGGGGATATCTCTACAAAGCAGTGTGTAAAAGATGAAGATGAGCATCCAAGGAATAGGCAGAAAGGAGGCAAAGTTCAACAGAAGGGCAGACAGCAGGGAGAACCAGAGATAAAGGACAACCAGGGAGGGAGCTAGAGTAGAACAGCTAAACAGTCCAGGGACTTCACATCATGGAAAGCCATGTGTGCCAATCCCAGGAGCCTTAGCAACAAGATGGAGGATCTGGAGGCTGCCATGGTGCAGTCAGACCTAGACATTGTGGCCATCACAGAGAGCTGGTGTATCGATAACCATGACTGGGAGATGGCCATACCTGTCTACGACATATTCAGAAGAGACAGGGCAGACAGGAAGGGGGGAGGAGTGGCACTTTATGTGAAAGATGGCATAAAGGCCACAGAGATCCAGGAAGAACAAAACGGGGAAGAGATACTGTGGGCTAAGCTGGAAAGAAAAATGTATTTATTTATTTATTGAATTTTGGTAACCGGGGGAGGCTCACTGGGACATTAGACATTACTGGCCCTTTTTCAGGGGCAACCTAGGAAGAGCGATACAAATGAGAAAAAAAAAACAGTGTATTTACAGAGACAGCACATTTTACAATTGCGATATAACAACTTACAGAGACAGTCAGTGCAGTTTACAATTGTGCTATAACAATTTCAAGGATAACTATAAGGTAACTATATGCACTCCGTATATACCTCACAAGTGATGTGCAATTGCAAAGAAGAGAACTGGGCTGGGACAGTATAATAAGTCAATTATTAAAGGGCTAGCTTAGATGTAGCAGGCAAGAACAGCACATGGAAAGCAGCAGAACGTGCAGGGGCGAGGATTGAACTACCAAAGAGTTCAATCAAGGTATTGCAGCTACACACAGAGAAGGTTATATGGGCAGTGGAGAAGTTCCACAAGGTAGACTCACTGTCCAGGGAAGGTTGGAGGAGAGACATCAGGAGCAGGCACAGGCAGAGGAGGTAGAGAGGTGGGATAGCAATGAGGATTTAAATTTGGGGAATGATGAGTAGGACCATAGAGGGTGGTGCAGGGAGTTCCAGACATTAACGGCATAGAAGACAAATGATCTGCAAGCCACAGTTAGCCATGGTTGGGGCAAGACAAGCAGCGGTAGGGAGGCAGACTTAAGTGCCCTCTGAGCTTGCCACAGTCGAATAATCTCCCTAAGGCAGGGAGGAGTGTATTTATGGACCAGCTTGTGCATCAGGCAGAGGGTGGAAAAATGAAGTTTGGATTCATAGGTTAACCAACCCAAGGAAGAAAGGACATCACAGTGGTGTGTACGGGCATTAACCCCCCAAGGTGAATCTACCCTATGATAGGTCTGTTTAAGATGTGACAAGACAGTAGAGTTGGCAGTCAACAATAGAGGAGCACAGTAAGTTAGCAGGGGGAGAAGCGAAGCAACTGTGATCCTATGGTGAGAGGCTGATGTGAGGAAGGGACTGATCCAGTAAAGCATGCCAAGCTTTTGGTTTATATATTTGGTGAGGAGGGTGACATGAGTGTCAAGAGTGAGTGCTGCATCAAGGGTGATGCCCAGATATTTAAAGGATTGAACTGATTCCAGGACATCACCATCGCGGGCAAGGATCACAAGGGGGGATTGTTAAGCTGGGAGGATGGGGGATGGGAGAACAACATGGTCTTAGTTTTTTTGTATTCAGAACTAGTTGATGATCAAAGAACCAGTCCTCGAGAGCAAGAAAATCACAAGCTAATTTGCTGTTGGTCCACCCAATGTCAGAGGAGGAGCGGTAGATAATGGCATCATCTGCATATAGATGCACGGAGGCCCCACCACAACTGATAGGTAGTTCATTAATGAAAAGGAAGTAGAGGAGAGGGCCCAGAATGGAGCCCTGAGGCACTCCATGAGAAACGTGTCTGAGGTCAGATAATGAGCCAGTCCACTTGACCCTTTGATAGCGATTAGAAAGATAGCTCTGGACCCAGAGTAGGGCATTGGAGTCACATCCAAGGAGATGTAACTGATGTAGCAGAAGACCATGGCTGACCAAGTCAAAGGCATTAGTCAGGTCAACAAAAATAGCCCCATTGGCAAGGCCTTGGTCCATGGCCTGAAATAGATCAGAGGTGACTTTGGTTAAGGCAGTAAGGGTGTTATGATTTTTTTCGGAAACCATGCTTGAAGGGGGAAAGCAGATGATGGAGTTCCAGGTAGCCCTGTAGGTGGTCATATAGAATATGCTCCTGGATTTTGGAAAGAGGACAGAGAATAGAGACTGGCCTGTAATTCTCGACTGGAGTATTCGGGCCACCCTTATGCACTGGAACAACCACTGCAATTTTCCACAAATCAAGGACAATACACAAAAGAAAGGACTGGTTGAAGAGGTCACGGATGGGGTGTGCAATAGCAGCAGCCCCCAATTTAAGAAATCTAGGTTCGAGGGTATCAAAGCTGGGGGGGACCATCAGCTTTCAGATTGGCAAGTAATCAGTAGACCACCTTAAAGGTGGTGAGTTTTAGGTGGAAGGCAGGGTGGGCCCCAAGGTTTACTTTAGCGGGGGATCAGGAGGCATGGGGGGCTGGTGAATTGTGAAGTGTAGCTATACAGGTTAGTAAAGAATTCACTGAAGCCAGAGGCAATGGACCGGGGGTCGGAGAGGGCGGTGGTCTGGACAGTAATGGAGCTATGGGCATCTGTGGTCTTGCCCTTGATCAGTAAGTTCACCTGCCTCCAGAAATCCCTAGGATTGCAGAGATTCTCTGTTTGGAGAGACCTGTAATGGAGGCGCTTACACAGAAACATAGACTTTGATGGCAGATAAGGACCGCTTGGCCCACCTAGTCTGCCCATTTCCCTACCTACAGGATAAGCTGCAGATCCTAGTTAATCAACAGCCTATTTCTTCCTACCCCCCACAAGAATTGCCTTATGCCTGTCCCATGCATTCTTGAATTCTCCCACTGTTTTAGACCCCACAACCTCCTCAGAAAGGCTGTTCCATGTGTCCTCCACCCTCTCTGTGAAAAAATATTTTCTCACATTGCCCCTGAGCCGTCCCCCCTCTATCTTCAAATTGTGTCCCCTTGTTCTTGCTCATCTCTTTTTCTGAAAGATGCTACCCTCTTGGACTTTGTTGATTCCACTGAGGTACTTAAAAGTTTCTATCATGTCCTCCCTCTCCCTCTCCCTCCTTTCCTCAAGGGTATACATATTAAGCTCCTTTAGTCTCTCCTTGTATGGCTTCTCTTGCAGACCATGCACCATTTTAGTTGCCCTCCTCTGTATTGCCTCCATCCTGTCTATGTCCTTGTGGAGATGGGGTCTCCAGAACTAGACGCAATACTCCAGATGGGGTCTCACCAACTGTCTGTACAGGGGGATAACAACTTCCTGTTTTCTGCTGGTGATGCCTCTCCCTATACATCCCAGTATCTCCCCAGCCCTCCCTACTTCCTTCTCACATTGCTTGCCAACCTTATGTTCATCTGATATGATTACCCCAGGTCATTTTCCATTTTTGTTGTTTTTACTACCCCCCCCCCCACTGTGTACTCTTCCCTTGGGTTTTTGTTTCCCAGGTGCATTATTTTGCACTTCTTTGCATTTAATCCAAGCTGCCATACTTCTGACCATTCCTCCAACCTTGCCAAGTCCTTCTCATCCTTTCCACGCCTCCATGTGTATCAACCCTGTTGCAAATCTTTGTGTCATCTACAAAGAGGCATACTTTTCCTTCAGTCCCTCTGCAATGTCACTTATAAAGACATTAAAAGTACGGACCAGTACTGAACCCTGCGGTACCCCACTAGTAACCCCCTTGCTTCACAGTGGACTCCACTTACAATTACCTTCTGTGTCCTGTTGTCCAGCCAATGTTTTACCACGGCTACCACCCTGGGACCCACTTCCAGGCTGTTTAATTTGTTTATTAATCTTTTGTGTGGGACTGTGTCAAATGCCTTGCTAAAGTTTAGGTAGGCCATGTCCACAGCCCCTCCCTGGTCTACTACTTTGGTTACCCAGTCAAAGAAATCAATTAGATTCATCTGACATGACCTTCCCGCTGTGAACCCATGCTGCCTTGGGTCCTGTGCCCCACTGGCCTCTAGGTACTCAACAATTCATTATGTACTTGGCGACATTAATGTTGCTCTTACCCTTGTTGCTGAGCTGCCTGTAGACTTGCCAGTCTGCAGTTAGCCCACTACGCTTATATCTCCGCCAGGCTTTATCTCTGGAGGACATGTGTTTTCTAAGCTCCCTGGTAAGAGAAGGGGCTTTTAGCCCCTTAGATCTACACTTTTTCAGCGGAGCATGAATATTAACTATTGCAGTGAAGGTAGATATAAAGAAGTCAAGAGCCTGGTTGATGTCAGGGAGTGTATTGATGGGCCCCCAGTTGGCTTCATCAAGGGATGCAACAAAGGCACTAGTGTCAAAATGTGACATGTCCCATACCTGGAAGATCCTTGCAGGGGGTTTAAGGAACTAGTTGCACCAGATGCAGTAGGTGGGGGAATGATCACTAATGCTGTCGGGAAGAACACCTACAGCTTTAACCCAGTGAGCACAATTGGTGATCAAGCAGGGAGTGGTTACCAGTAGTGATGCATGGATATTTGATCTGGTGATCCATCCTGGTTAGATTTTTCCATATTTCCATAGTATCACGCCCGATCGGGTACTGCCTATTTAAGGAGCCAGTTTGGGTAAGTTATCTACTTGGACACGGGGGTGCAAGCAGTTACTGGGTCGTGTTTGTCCAGTATTTAATTTTTACTTGCCTTTTGATAAAATGTCTCAAAAAAGCTTAGTCTGACAATGTGTTTACCTTGATGCTGACACTGATGCAAAAGCAAAGTGTATTCTGTGTTCTGCGCCTACTTTTATAAGTAGGGGTTCGTCCGTGAAAAGTTATGGGATGTCAAGCCTGCTAAATCATTTAAAAAGTAAGTATGAATCAGAGCATGCAGAGCTGTTAACAGAGAAAGCAAAGCTTATCCAGCTTTTCAAAGATGAATGCCATGAGCCTCCAGCTAAACAAATTAAAAGAGAGCAGCCTACACTTGAAGCTTGCTTAGCCCGAACCCTTCCTTTACCAACCGGGCATGCAAGGGCTAAACAGATCACAGAAAGCATTGCTGAGATGATGGCTTTAGATGAACAGCTGTATGCCATTGTTGATAATGTGGGGTTTAAAAGGCTTCTTTCAGTGTTAGAACCAAGGTATGTGACACCTTCAAGGAGGTATTTCTCTGACAATATATTTCCATGTGTGTATGAGAAGCTTTGGCAGAAGCTGATTAGTGAATTGCAGTCTGTGTCAGCAATTAGTTTCACCACCAATACATGGACCACAGCGCATTCCATGGAATCCTACCTCTTAATCACTGTGCATGGATAGATGCTAATTACAAGTGCAGAGGTACTATGCTGGAGCTTAAACATTTAAATCAAAGGCACACTGGTGAAAATTTATGCAGAGAGTTTATGCAGGTGCTTGATAATTGGGGTTTGCAAGCCAGTCAAAGGTATTTAGTCATTCAACACAATGGGCCCAACATAACAAAGGCAATGAAGTTAAATGGTGTTCCCAGTGAGGGGTGCTTAGCACATACTCTGCAGCTGATTGTCCACGATGCATTTATGAGACAAAAATCCTGTGAAGACTTGCTGACAGTTGGAAGAGCTATAGCGGGGCATTTTAAACACTCCAGCAGTGCTACAAAAAAACTAACTGCTTTACAGAAAAGCCTGCAAGTACCTGTCCACAGACTCATTCAAGACATCCTAACCAGGTGAAATAGCAGTTATTATATGTCAGAAAGACTGTTAGAACACAGGCGAGTTCTCACAGTGTACGCCTCTAAAATTGAGAACAGAACTCTGAGCTCTACACAACGGTCGCTTTCAGAAAGTGTCTGCAGCACATTAAACCCTTTGAGCACAAAACTATAAGGTTAAGCCTGCAATCAGCTTGCGTATCAAACATAATCCCCACTTCCACAGTACTTTATCATGCAATTGAGAACATTAAGATACCTGACTTACTATCTATGCACAAAGCTCTATTGGCAGCTATGGATTCTCAATTTAAGCATTATGAAGCATCAAAGGAATTGGTAGCAGCTTCATTTCTTGACCCCCGATACAAATTGCATTTTTTTTAAACAGACAGCGGGAAAATATTTGCCCGTGCAGTTGTCAAAGAACTAGTTGATGAACTTGATCATTGTAAGCCCAGATGCACTAAGGATATACAAACGGATACCATTCAGGAGCCTGAGTTTGAGGCAGAGGACCCATGAGTCACCTTTACACAGTGTAATGCTGTGCCACAGGAAAGTAAGTGTCCTTTGGTTTGTTGTTATTCTGGTACATGCTTTGTTAGTCTTTTGCAATGCACATCTCCTTTATTTGTTTTATTGAGACATACCTTCTCTCCCACAGCTGCAGAAAATGTGGTTGTCGCATCAAGAAACACAGAGATAGAAATACACATTTTGGAACATCTGCTTCCCAAAAAAACAACACTTGACACATTCCATGACTGGGAAACAAACCACCTCTGCTTCCCAACACTTGCCAGACTTACAAAATGTTACCTGTCAGCATGACCCAGTAGTGTTCCCAGTGAACGAATGTTTAGTGATGCAGGGGACATTATTACAGAGCACTGTTCTCATCTATCATCAGAGAATGCAAACGTTACTTTTTCTTAAAACAGAATCTTCTACGAAAGTTCTTAATGTTTAATTGCCTTCATTTAAGTGGTGAAAATTTGAAAAGCAGTAAAATGTAATGTGGGCATTTGGTATTTAATATACCCCCCAAACAACTACATGTTCTATATAAGTAATTTTTAGCTTTTAAAGCTGGCAATACAGATAAAATTATGTTAAATATAGTTAAAAGCTGAAAGTAAAATGATGTGCAATAATGCTCAGTAAAATGAGTAAAATTATTTTAATTTATAATTAACATGTGTATGTGCATAGCTGTGCAATAAAACCTGTTAATTACAACATGTTTGTTTATATTTATTGTCAGTAGTAGCCGACCCGATGTTGAACTGGACCCAGTCGGATCAAAATCAAAAAATATCCAGACCTGAGATCCGGGAAAAAAGTAGTATCCGTGCGTCACTAGTTGCCAGTATTAGTATTAATTTGAGTCGGTTCGTTAATTAGCTGGACTAGGTTACAATTCGCAAGTAAAGTACGTGCCTTATCAGAGTGAGGGTTCAACCAGTCAATGCTGAAGTCACCACAGAGAACGAGGTCATGACATGGGAGGTTGGCGAAGGAGGTAATGAAGGAGGGAAGGCAGATACAGGCTTCCTTAGGCCTTAGGGGGCAGATTAGCATATCCCACAATTAATTTCTTAGAGGATCCAAGGGCCAAGGAGAGAAATAAAGATTCCACTACTTGGGGGCTGGGACAAGTCAAGATAATCTCAGTGGCATTCAGGTCAGATCTGACATTCATAAGGACCCCACCACCCCTTTTTTCCATCCTGTCTTTTCTAAAACAGTTGTAGCCTGCTAATACTACCTCATGCTGTCTTATACTGGGCTTCAGCCATGACTCAGTGATGCTAGCATCCGGACCAACCAAGGAAAGCGCTCCTTCTAGTACACTGCCCCACACCTCTGGAACTCACTCCCTGCTACCCTGCTGGACAAACCCTCCCTCTCCTCGTTCAAAGCCGGTCTTAAAGCCTACCTTATTGAACTGAGCCTCTGTTGCTGCAACCGCTAGATAATGCACTCAACCTTACCCCTCTAAATTGGTTACTGAATAAAATCTCACTCCCCCTGGACTAGCTAACCTCTAAAGCTAATATCTCTGTAGGTCTGCAACAATGTAACAGTACTCTCCTACCCCTATCCAGATGTACCCCACTGACAATGTATGTACTCTGACACTGTTCTTCCTGTATGTACTCCAATACTGTCTTATTGTTCCCTTGCCTCATGTACTGACTGTGTACAGTATGTATTTTGAAAATGTCTTACAGTAACCTGATGTAAAGTGGTTGGTGTACTCAACCCCGGGTCGCCCCTGAAAAAGGAATCTTTGGTCTCAGAGGGCTTACCTGGTCAACAAAATCTAAATAAATAAATAAAGTACATCAGGTGCATGCTGTCTTACCCAGGTTTCGAGTTCCACCATTTTAGGGTGAATCTTTCAAGTGTTTAAATGGCCAATTTTCAGCCCTTTAGGGGAATTATGTGTTAAGGTAGGGGAGCATGGTGCATAGGTAGGACCAGGCTTGAGCTCAATATCACCTGCTGTAGCTGGCCCGGTGGCACTGAAGGTTGAGGTGCTGGACACCACACCTCGCACCACGCCGGTGACCCTAGTTCGGGAGCAAGCTCGGGTGCCATGGGTCGGCAGGGGGAGGGATCGGATTGAGCACCTGGTGGGCTGCTCTCCTCTCCTCTCCTGGGGGAATGCATTGGGATGCCTGGTGCTCCAGCAGCCCCTGGTGGAGATCAGTGGCACCGCAGTAGTGCAGGCAGCACATTACAGTGTGCCCGCTGCTAGCAGGGTTGCCGTGCGCCAAGCGTTGGGGGTGCGCATGCAAGGGGGAGGGATGGACAGAAAAAAGGAAAAAAAAAACAGGCTCAGAGGGATAGGCGATGGCACCTATCCTCCATGCCCAATGCTGGATCCAACTCTGCCAGGCCTCATTACTCCTCCACCCAGGCCCCACTGACTTGCCAGAGTCTGCCTAATTAAGGAGCCCAAGTAAGGAGTCGGGCTACCCTCCCCGGGTGGGTTAAACCGGGAGTGCTGGCAGTGGGGAGGAGAGGGCACTAGACTGCAGAGGATCTCAGGTGGGCAGACGTAAGGATCGGATGCCTGAGAGAGTTCCCCCAAGCCATGACCGGAGGGAAAAAGAGTCAACAATATATATATATATATATATATATATATATCACCTGCCTTAATTAGCAGGATGAGTAAGGTTAGGGATGAGGTGTGAAGTTGGCATCTATAGGACTCAGAACGAGTAACAGAGAGGCACAAAAATTGTCTTAGCCTAAGGCGAAGATATGCAGCACTACTTTTAGGAAGACATGGAAAACAAGATGTGCATGTGTTGCATCCTGTGTACAGTGATAAGATGGGGTGTGTAGACTGCATATAGGAGGCAGTTTTAAGGAACGGGTGATGAGGTAGTCTGCTGAGCAAAGGAGTAGAAAGCAGGAGAGAATAACCGTAAAGCCAAGCTTATCCATTATAGGAGATATGGAGGAGGTGTTGGAGGCTTGGAGGCTAGGAGCCTACCATATAGGTGAAACTAGCAATTCATTAGGTGATAGCTTTGCTGGAGCTGGCCCAAAGTGCTTTCAATTTAATCGGAGTTTGGTATAAAATGAACCTTCTCCATTAGAGCTAGGTATAAAATGAACCTATACTTTTCAGGAAAGAAAGATGGAGCTAAAAGTACCCTCTAGTGGCTAGTCAGTATAATGAGAAAATGGGGTCAGGCATCCACACAGGAGTGGTCTACAGACCACCAGCCCAGGAGGAAGAAACAGATAGGGAATTGATGCTTGCCATCCAAAGGATGGCAGACAAGGGGGAGTTGGTGCTGGTTGAATACTTCAGTATTCCAGACGTGGACAGGAGCCTCCCAGAAGCAACTTCAACCAGGAACTCCCTTCAAGGTGCCTTCCTTAAGCAACTGGTCATGGAACCAACTCGGCAGAAGGCAATACTGGATCTCGTGCTCACAAACGGGGACAGTGTGATAGAGGTAACAGTGGGGGAGCACCTGGGGAACAGTGACCACCGGTTACTGTGATTTAAAATCACAGAAGGAACAAAACAAAACCACACAAAGACACATATCCTGGATTTTAGGAGGGCAGATTTTGGGAAAATGGGGACATGCTTGAAAGAGGCACTAATGGGAATGAGGAGGTAATCAGGGGTGGAGGAACAGTGGGCAATAATTAAAACAGAGATTATGCATGAAGCAGGTTAGCAAGGGAAAAAGGAAGAGGAAGCCATTATGGTTTTCCAAGGAGGTAACAGAGAAAGTGAAAGCCAAAAAGATCCAATACAAAAAGACACAGGCAGAAGGGGATAGGGAGAAGTACCAGGAAAAGCAAAGGGAGGCAGGGAGGTCAGTAAGGGAAGCCAAAGCTCAGACAGAAAAGCGCATTGCAAAATCAGTGGGCAGTGGTGACAAAACCTTTTACAGGTTCGTAAGTGAAAAAAGAAGGGCAAAGTGAGGGATAATGAGACTGAAGGGGGAGGACTGGGGCCGTGTGGAGGATGACAACAGTAAAGCTGACATACTGAACAGATTTTCTGCTCAGTCTTTACTGAGGAAGAGGAGGGTAATGGTCCTAAAGGGAGTACAAGGGTTGGGAATGGCACAGAAATGGACACAAGTCCCTTTACACAGGAAAAGGTCTTAAAAGAACTGGAAAGAATAAGAGTTGATAAAGCAATAAGGCCAGATGGGGTGCACCCCAGGGTCCTAAAGGAACTAAGAGACGTGGTGGCTGAACCTCTGGCAATCCTGTTTAGCTGATCACTGGAAACAGGGGAGGCACCCAAAGACTGGAGGATAGCAGATGTAGTCCCCTTATACAAAAGTGGGAACAAACAGGAAGCAGGGAACTACAGATCAGTCAGCCTGACCTCGGTAGTCAGGAAGATCATGGAAGCAATACTAAAGGAGAGATTGGTGGAACATCTGGTTGCCAACGGACTACAGGACCCAAGGCAGCATGGTTTCACTGGGGGGAGGTCATGCCAGACCAACCTCATTGAATTTTTCGACTGGGTGACAAGGGAAGTGGATCAGGGGAAGGCAGTGGACATGGCCTATCTGGACATCAGCAAGGCCTTTGATACTGTGCCACATAGAAAGCTATTAAACAAACTGGGGAATATGGGAGTGAGCAGGACAGTAGGTGGGTAATTGACTGTGCAGCAGGACACAGACGGTGGTGGCAAATGGCTGTCACTCCACAAAAGGGAAAAGTGACCAGTGGGATACCACAGGGATCAGTGCTGGGACTGGTCCTATTCAACATCTTCATCAGTGACAATGCACAGGACCTAGAGGGCAGAATTTCTCTGTTCACTGATGACATGAAGCTCTGTAACAGAGTGGACATGCCAAAGGGTGGAAACTGAATGAGGGGGGACCTGCAGAAGCTTGAAGAATGGTAAAGGGTTTGGCAGTTGAAATTCGGTGCAAGGAGTGCAAGATAATGCATATGGGGCACAAAAACCCTGGAACAATATATCATTTGGGGGGGGGGGGGGGGGTGAGGATATAGCTTGCACCAAGCAGGAAAGGGATCTTGGGGTTATTATCTTTGATGACCTCAAGGTAGGGAAATAGTGTGACAAGGCAGCAGGTAAGCAGATAGGATGCTGGGATGCATAGGTAAAGGCATCACCAGCAGGAAAAGGGAGGTCATAATTCCACTATACAAGACACTAGTGAGGCCCCACCTGGAGTACAGTGTACAGTTCTGGAGACCTTACCTACATAAGGACATAGACAGGGTAGAGAGGGTTCAGAGGAGGGCAACAAAGATGGTACAGGGATTGCATCACAAGTCCTATAAGGACAGGCTGAAGGACATAAATATGTACTCTCTGGAAGAGAGAAGGAAGAGAGGGGATATGATAGAGACATACAACTACCTTACAGGGAGGAACAGGGTGCTGAAATACATTATTTTCCAGCAAAAAAGATGTTCCAGGACTAGAGGGCATGGGATGAAGTTGGAGGGAGGACGATTTGAAGGAAACATGAGGAAGAATTTCTTCATAGAAAGGGTGGTGGACAAGTGGAATACCCTGCCAGAGGAAGTGGTGGGGGCTGAAACAATCACAGGATTTAAGAATGCATGGGATAGACATAAGGGAATTCTGGAGGTTAGGGATAAGGGGCAACAGACTTCTAGAAAAATGTAAAGGGAACTTACAAGCTCAAATGGGCAGACTGGGTGGGCCATAGGCCCTTATCTGCCAACAGTGTCTGTATCTATGTAATATTAAATGGTCAAGAATAATTTTAGAAAAGATTTTAGAATTTATGTCCAATAAGCTGTTTGGCCTGTACATACTGTAGCTGGATCCTGAAGATTACCCTTCTTATGAATGGGAATGATTGTGGATCCTTTCCAGGAATCGGGAATAACGTTATTGGTAATACATTGTGTATAGAATGCAGCTATAGGTTTACACCAGTCAGCTGTAAGATGTTTCCTATGTGCTTTGTGCAGGTTCCAATATACTAGTAGTTTGCTATAGGCACTAATTTGCTTCTGGAGCAAGCTTTTTGCTAGCATAATCTAGGATCTTTGAATATCCGGCCCAATATGGTTAATGGACCTACTTTATGTTTATGATGGGATAACTGTACTGTGCTAGGTTTACTAGGTTGTTGAGACAAAAGGAGGAAATAATGTCTATAGAGATTGTCCCCCACACATGTGGGTAATCAAACCATTCTCTACTCTGCTGTACTGTAACTTTCTAATTTAATTGGCTGAGATGGCCCACTTGCACACATTTACTATTTTTTAAGTTGCAGTTACTCATTTATGACTCAGTCATTCCTGCAGCAAGAAATATAAGTTTACACTCAGGATGTGTCTTGTATTATGTCGACAGATAATACACTGCCCTGCTGTTCCCATAATAAATGATCGAACAAGTGCAGTTTCACATCTTATATAATAAAAAGAGGGATCCCTCCCAAGATGGCATCTTTGGTGTTAAGGATTTCATTCTTTCTTCCATATTCACATTTTTATAATTTGTCATTTTGTTAGTATACTTTGTGTTGGATGAATTGTCTTGAGTTGTCAGTACCTGTGCTGTATGCCTTCAAAAATGTAGAATAAATCATAACTGCAGACTGTTACAAAAGTACAACCTTTTACCTCTTCCATTCGAATGATGAGTCTATCAAGTTCTCCAATCCTCTCATCTCTCTCATTTATTCTTCTCTCTGCAATTTTCATCTTCTCGTTGACTTCTTCAATCTCCTTCAAGTACTGACTTGTTTTTTCCTTCACAACAAAGAATAAAATGTAAACATACATAAACATGTTTCAATCATTAACCTTTTAATCATGATCAAAAATCTGTTGATCCTTTGGATTCACCTCATCTTATTTAACAAAACAATCTTTTATGCTTTCAATGTGTTAGAAACATAAAAACATAGACAGTGACAGCAAAAAAAAAGACCAATGGTCTATCCAGTCTGCTCAAGTTCCGTATCCAACCCTGGGACCTACTGACCATTCAAAGTCCTAACTCTCCCCCTCCTCTCCCTATTCTCCTCCCCAATTCTGTCACCCTGAGTGACCCATGTACCCTACACTCTGTCTCAACCGTGCTTGAAACCATCAACTGTTTCAGTGCCTGCTACTTTGGTTGGTAGACTGTTTCATGGCTCCACCATCATTTCTGTAAAGTAATACTTCCTTATGTCCTTCCTGAACTTCCCTCCTGTCAGTTTCCACTCATGACCTCATGACCTTGAACTAGCATTCAAGTCAAATAATTCCTCATAGGTCACCTTATTTAATCCTTTTAGGAATTAGAAGGTCTCTGTCATATCTCCCCTCTCCCTTTTCGTCTCCAGGGAGTACATGTTCAGTGCCTTGAAGCACTCCTCGTAAGATCTGCCCTGTTGGCTCTGAATTATATTTGTTAGCCTGTGCTGCACTGTCTCCAGCCTGTCCCTATCCTTCCTGAGATGAGGGCTCCAGAACTGGGCACAGTACTCTAGGTGTGGCTATAAAGGGGTTGTATTACCTCCTTCCTCCCTGTCAATACCCTTCCCTATATACCCCAGCAACCTACTTGCCCTACTGCAGGCCTTGTTGCAGTGGCTCAGTTGCTTGAGGATGTCACTGATGATAACTCCTAGATTACATTCCTCAGCCATAGTGCTACATCTCACACCACCCATCCAGTACTCTGTCCTGGGGTTCTTACTCCCTAGGTGCATCATTTTGTATTTTTTGACACTGAATTTCAACTGCCAGAACTTTGACCACCTCTTTAGCTTTTATACATCACTGTACATCCCTCTGATTCCCTCATTGCTACCCATCCTCCAACAGAGCTTAGTGTCCTCTGCAAAGAGACACAACCTGCCCCAGATTCCTTCTCCAATATCTCTGATGAAAATATTGAAGAGGACTGGACCCTGGATACATTCCTGTGGCCCCCCCTCTCGTGACCTCTCTCTCTTCTGATTTGACCCATTGACCACTACTCTTTGCTGCCTACCCTTCAGCCAGTTTCCTATCCAGTTCACTATGTTGTTAGCTGCACCCAGATCCTCCATCTTCTTCAATAAGCGTCTGTGGTGCACTGAGTTGAAAGCCTTCCTGAAGTCAAAATAGAGCAAAGCTTTGGCATGGCCCCTATCCAGTTCTCTCATCACCCAATCAAAGAAAACTATCAGGTTTCTCTGCCAGGACATCCCTGCCATGAACCCATGCTGTTTACCATCATTGAGACTGTTGCTCTCCAGGTAGTCCACAAGGTCTTCTTTGATTAGTGACTCCACCAGCTTCCCTACAGTGGAGGTCAGACTGATGGATCTGTAGTTTCCTGCTTGTTCCATGTCTCTCCACCTTTATGGAGTGGAATGATGTCCACCACCCTCCAATACTTCAGAACTGCCCCCTGTCACACTTGGACAGTTGGTTCTGATCCATGTATCATTTTTTTTTGTAAATATAAAAAAATGTGATATGAACTGTCTGTCGGGAGGAAATGCTGGCTTGCTGAAATTGACACATCCAAATCTCCAGGAGTAAGTTCAAAGGACAGGAGGTAGTTTAAACTGCATATTTTTAAAATGGAATTACCTTGTCAATTTGCTTTGATCCCAGGAAATAAAATTAGCCATTCACGACATCCTCAGGGAAATCCTTTGATCTGCACTAGGTGTCATAAAGGAAAGAGCATGCCTGTGTTTTGGGTGTCTCCCAAATATAGCCAGTAAATACCTCAAAGAGTCTTTGATGTCTGGGCCAAGCAGGACCCAGACTAATTTGGAAGGTCCAATAACCATTCCAAGGAAGCCCTTGAATTACATCAAAGAGACTTTTGATGTTTGTGTAAAGCAAGAGCACAGACCAGTTTTGACAAGTCAACATGAGAAGAGGAGATTTATTTTGTCATCTATTATTTTTTTAATATCTTAGTATGAAAGCCTATGTTATAAAAAATTCATTTTTATACACCAAGGTGGAGTTTGGTGACCTCAGAGAGAAGGCCAGCTCAGGACTGTTTTTAAACCTACTGAGCAAACCTTAGGACACACATTCATATTGCTGACTGAGAGAAGAGAGACCATCAAAGCACTGAAAGATTAAGAAGTAAGGACCTTAGACAAGACTAGTCTGAGTGTTATTATATGTCGGAATCTGCACTTTTAAACCTGTTTGTTTTAAGGCTGTATGTGTTGGGATATTTTGTTCTGTATTTTACTGTTGTCCTATTTTATCTATTTTAAAGTAAAGATATATTTTAAAAACGGAAACTGCCTGGTGTGTCTTGAAATTTCTTTTTTATATATAAGTGAAGCTTTGAAGGTTATTGTTGACACTGTATATGAGCTTATTGTGATACCAAACTGGGAAATGGATAGAGTTCTCTAAAGTCTTGCATAGAGTTCTAAGGGTTCATTTTGCAATACCTGATTAGGTGCCCATAGGCAAAGATATCTGGCCTCCTGAAGACAGAATTATCTGAGTCTGATAATTGGGTATGCTAACAAGAGGTTATCAGTTTGAATCCCTCCAGAACTTGAGACTAAGGAGACTTGAACCCACAAAACAGACAAGAGGGTTACCTTGTACTGTTAACTGTCCACAAAGCCTACACTCAGAGGTTGGCACTTTGGGAGTAGAGGGCTGACCGGCTGAGCGAATCTGTGACAGATTGGTGGCAGGGGTGGGATATAAAGATTGGTGATATGAGCTTTATTGTGCAGTGAGTCAGCTTGAGACCGTTCGGCTCACTTGGAAAAAAAATAAAGGCAGTGTTTTATTTCAAAAGGAAACAGAACTATATCCCTTGACTGATAGTCAAGTTCCTACCCATTTTATTTTTTTTTCTGAAGTGCTGTCAGAGTAGCAGTAGTCAAGAAAAATGGCTTCCGACTACAGCAGAGACACTGTAGACTCCTTAAAGCAGTTGTGTGGGGACAGAGGAGTCCCATTTGGAATGAAAGCCAGCAAGCAGAACCTCATAGAGGCCCTGATGGTAGCAGATACCCAAAGCAGCGAGTCACAGACCGTGACTGAAAGGGACCAAACCTCAAATGTGGCAGGGCTAGTGGCCAGTGCAGGGTCCAGATCTGGTGAGGAGGACAGCGGGGCCACTGTCAATGAAGGGCTGCAGCAGCAGGGAAAGGTCACCAGTATCCTGAATCCAGAGGTACTCAGACTGAAAATTGAGTTGCACAGGATGGAACTGGAGGCAGAGCGAGAACAGAGGGAGGAGTACCGTGAGAAGCGTGAGTGCCAGCGAGCTGCAGAGGAGAAGAGGGAGTGAGAGAGCCAAGAGGCAGAGTGAGAATGTAGAGAGGCAGAGGAGAAGAGAGAGGAGTGCCAGTGGCAACACGAACTGGTGAATCTATGACTCCAACCAGTGGCACCAGAGCAGGTAAGTGGGTTGGGTTTAACTCGGACTGCAGGACTGGGTTACAAATTGAACTCCAAATTAATAGCCGAATTTAAGGAGGGGAGGACATGGATACCTTCTTAAACTCTTTTGAAAAAGTTTGTATTCAGAGAGTCCTGGAGCTTCCAGCTACCCTCACTACTTACCGGGAAAGCTCAGGATGCATTGGGTCAAATGGACAATGAGGATAGCAATGATTATAGCAAACTAAAAGCTGTACTGTTAAAAAAGTTTGAATTAACTGCTGAATCATACAGAGCTAAATTCCGTAAGCTCAGGAGAAGTCCTGATATAAACTATGAGGAGCTAGCCACGAAACAACGTCAGTTTTTAAAATGTTGGTGGGAAGGAATTGAGGCAAACTTTGTTGATAAAATTGAAAATGTGATTTTATTAGAACAATTTTACTGGGCATGCCCAGCAGAGCTAAAAACCTGGCTAGAGGACCGAGATCCAAAAACAGTGCAAGAGGCTGCTGAACTCTCGGACTGCCATGCCAAGAGCAGACCTGCTCTGAGGGTGAATGGGTTGGGCATGGCAGTGCAGAAAGGGAAAAGCGTACCTTCAGGGCAGCTAAAACCCTCACTACCTCCACCAAAACCACTTAGCCCCAGGTTTCAGAGAAAAGATTTATCTGAGAGAAGAACTGAATGTTGGGTGTGTAAGGAAACTGGGCATATTGCCAGACAGTGCCTCAAAAAGGCAAGCCATAAAACACAACCTGGTACTAGAAAATAAGTGAGTTGTTTGTGTGTCCCTGGAAGCATGCCAGTGAACATGAGGGAACACATGCACCCAGTCATAGTAAATGGTGTGCAGACGCTGGGGTTAAGGGACATAGGGGCATCCCTGACCTTGATAAAGGGGGATCTGGTACAGCCTGGTCAGCTTATACCCAATAAATACGTCACTTTACAAGGGTTTACTGGTGAAGTGAAAATATTGCCACTGGCTAGTGTTCTCCTAGACTGGGGTGAAACAGGGGCAACTGTACAGCAGGTGGCTGTAGCCAGCACATTAGCAGTGGATGTGATCCTGGGTAACAATCTCCAGCAGGGGGTGGTATGTGCAGTTACCTGTAGCCAAGCGGCAAGTGAAAATTGTAGTTCCCTGAACCCCACAGAAACCAGTGTGGAAACCACTGAGAGGCTGGTTCCCCAGCCTGTGTCTCCAGATGGGGAGACTGATAAAAAGGGGGTAGAAATTCCCCTGGTAGCAAGTAACCACACAGCTACAGAGAGTTACTCTGAAGAGGAAGGGGTGATCCCTTGTCAGAGGGGTGGATTGACAGTGATCCTGAGGGCCCTGATGCTAGTGTTAGGGACCCTAGTTTAGTGACTGAAGGGGACCTGTCCCATACCTTGGGGCTGTGTGAGGGGTTTGCAGCTGCTCAGAGGAGTGACCCTAGTTCAGAGAAGCTGAGGGCTTGGGCAGACTTGAAGGGCACACAGGGAAGTGACAGCAGACATAAGGTTTATTGGGAAAATGGACTTATGTATACACAGGCAGTGCAGAGAGAGAGAGGGATGCTAGGCAGGCAGCTTGTCATTCCCCAGGGATATCATGAGCAGTTGTTCAAGGTTGTCCATGATATTCCCCTGTCTGGTCATCTGGGAATTGCGTGCACTACACAGCGGTTAGCCCAGAATTTCTACTGGCCTAACTTCCCCCAGCAGGTGAAGGAGTATTGCAGGTCTTGTCACTGGTGCCAAGAAATAGGGAAGGCGGGCAAGAAAACCCAAGCCGCCCCGATTCCATTGCCCATAGTGGAGGAGCAATTCCAGAGGGTGGGAATGGATATTGTGGGGCCTTTAAAGACTCCCAGCTCCTCAGGGAAGAGATTCATCCTGACTGTGGTGGATTATGCCACCCGGTACCCAGAGGTAGTCGCCCTATCCTTGCTGAGGACAGACAAAGTGGCAGATGCCTTACTTGGGATTTTCTCCCGTGTTGGGTTTCCACAGGAGGTAATCACTGATTGAGGGGTTTCCTTCATGTTGGACCTGATGAAAAATGTATGGGAGCAGTGTGGGATGGTGCAGAGATGCATGACACCATATCACCCACAAGCCAATGGGCTTGTGGAAAGATTCAATGGTACCCTAAAGTCAATGCTCTGGGCATTTGCTGAATAGCATGGGAGGGACTGAGAGAAATACTTTCCCCACTTGTTGTTTGCATACAGGGATGTGCCCCAAGAGTCAACAGGATTTTCCCCCTTCAAAAGTCTTGTATGGACGCCGAGTACGTGGGCCCCTAGACTTGATCCGGGAGAACTGGGAAGGCAAGCATGCCATCCAGGGAACTCCCTTTGTGGATTACATCCTTAGGCTTAGGGAAAGGCTGAAGGAGCTTATGAGGACAGCCCAGAGCAACCTGTCAGCTGCCCAACAGAAACAAAAAGTATGGTACAACCGCAGAGCCAGAGCTCACTCATACATGGTGGGTCAGGAAGTCATGGTCCTTCCTCCAGTCTGGAAAGACAAGCTGCAAGCTGAGTGGGCTGGACCGTACAAAGTGGTTAGGAAGGTAAATGACGTGAACTACATTGTGGAGTTACCTGACCATAGACAGACAGAAAGGGTGTACCATGTCAGCATGATGAAGCCATATGCTAATAGGGCTGACATGGTGTTCGCAGTGTGTAGTCATGGGGAGGGGTTGGACGAAGAAGACCCCCTTCTGGATTTGCTGGAAGAGAGTAAGTGGGAGTCCTCTGTGGAGGCAGTAAAATTGTCTCCCCAGCTGACCCCAGGCCAGATCCAGAAAGTAAGGGATGTTTAAGCAGACTTTGCCCCCTTGTTTAGCACCAAGCCTGGACTAACCCCCTTATCAACACACGATGTGGAGACAGGGACACAGACGCCCATACGGCAGACAGCATATCGGGTGTCAGAGGCTGTCCAAAAGGATATTAGGAGGGAAGTGGAGGAGTTGCTGGATTTAGGAGTAATCCAGAGATCCCACAGCCCCTGGGACTCACCCGTATTCCTTGTACCTAAGCCAGATGGCTCAACTCATTTCTGTGTGGACTATCATGGACTGAATGCAGTCACGAAGTTCAACACCCACCTGATGCTCTGGATGGACTAACTCCTAGACAAGTTGAGAGGGGCGATCTACCTTATGCCTATTGACCTGACCAAGAGGTATTGACAGGTAGAATTGACAGACAGAGCTAGGGAGAAGTCAGCCTTCATCACTCCGATAGGCTTATTTGAGTTCAAAGTAATGCCTTTCGGAATGAAGAACGCCTCGGCCACTTTCCAAAGGTTGGTGAACCAGGTGTTAAATGGTGCTGAAGAGTACGCCGTGGTGTACCTGGATGACATTGCCATCTTTAGTACCAGCTGGGAAGAATGCCTGCCCCACCTTAGGGAAGTGCTGGGCAGAATACAGAGGGCCGGGCTCACTGTCAAAGCCGAGAAGTGCCAGGTGGCCATGGGAGAGGTGGCATACCTCAGGCATGTGGTAGGCTGGGGACAGCTCCGTCCTAACCAAATAAAGATAGAGGTGATCCAGGCATAGCCCAGACCAGAAACTCAGAAGCAGGTCAGGAGTTTTCTCAGGACAGCAGGGTACTATAGAAAATTTGTACCCAATTACAGTGCTCTGGCTGCTCCCCTATCTGATCTGACAAAGAAACGGATGCCCCAAAAAATTATCTGGGGCCCAGACTGTGAGGAAGCATCTTCCAAATTAAAGGAGGCACTGTGCAGTGCTCCTGTTTTGACAAGTCCTGACTATAGTAAAACCTTTATAGTTCAGACTGACACCTCAGACGTGGGTATTGGGGCCATACTGAGCCAGACATCCAGTGAAGGGAGGGAACACCCAATAGCCTACCTGAGTAAAAAGTTACTTCCCAGGGAGCAGTCATACTCCACGGTGGAAAAGGAATGTATTGCCATAGTGTGGACCCTAAAGAAATTGGAGCCACACTTGTATGGGCAGCATTTTGTGGTGCAGACTGACCACAACCCCCTAGTTTGGCTGATGCAGATGGGGAAAAACAATGGTCAATTACTAAAATGGAGTCTTGCTTTGCAAGTATATGATATGACCATTCTACATAGGGCTGGAGCGACCAATCAGAACTCAGATGGGCTGTCCAGGGTCTATGAGGAGTGAACTGACTTGGGAAGCTCATCCCATGCAGGGGGATAGAGCCCCCAAATTCAGTCTAGGTAGGGAGGAATTGTCACACTTGGACAGCTGGTTCTAATCCATGTATCATTTTTTTTGTAAATATAAAAAATGTGATATGAACTGTCTGTCAGGAAGAAATGCTAGCTTGCTGAAATTGACACATCCAAACCCACAGGGATAAGTTCAAAGGACAGGAGGTAGTTTAAACTGCAGATTTTTAAAATGCAATTACCTTGTCAATTTGCTTTGATCCCAGGAAATAAAATTAGCCATTCATGATGTCCTCAGGGAAATCCTTTGATCTGCACTAGGTGTCATAAAGGAAAGAGCTTGCCTGTGTTTCGGGTGTCTCCCAAAGATAGCCAGTAATTACATCAAAGGGTCTTTGAAGTCTGGGCCAAGCAGGACCCAGACTAATTTGGAAGGTCCAAAAACCATTCCAAGGAAGCCCTTGAATTACATCAAAGAGACTTTTGATGTGTGTGTGAAGCAAGAGCACAGACCGGTTTTGACCAGTCAACATGAGAAGAGGAGATTTATTTTGTCATCTATTATTTTTTTAATATCTTAGTAGGACAGCCTGTGTTATAAAATATTCTTTTTTTATACACCAAGGCAGAGTTGGATGACCTCAGAGAGAAGGCCGGCTCAGGACTGTTTTTAAACCTAATGAGCAAACCTTAGGACACACATTCATATTTCTGACTGAAAGAAGAGAGACCATCAAAGCACTGAAAGATTAAGAAGTAAGGACCTTAGACAAGACTAGTCTGAGTGTTATTATTTGTAGGAATCTGCACTTTTAAACCTGTTTTTTTAAGGCTGTATGTGTTGGGATATTTTGTTCTGTATTTTACTGTTTTCCTATTTTATCTATTTTAAAGTAAATATATATTTTAAAAACGGAAACTGCCTGGTGTGTCTTGAAATTTATTTTTTTTGTATAAGTGACACTTTGAAGGTTATAGTTGACACAGTGTATGAGCTTATTGTGATACCAAACTGGGAAACAGATAGAGTTCTCTGAAGTCTTGCATAGAGTTCTAAGGGTTCGTTTTGCAATACCTGGTTACGTACCCGTAGGCAAAGATATCTGGCCCTCCCAAAGACAGAATGATCTAAGTCTGATAATTGGGTATGCTAACAAGAGGTTATCAGTTTGAATCCCTCCAGAACTTGAGACTAAGGAGACTCGAACCCACAAAACAGACAAGAGGGTTACCTTGTACTGTTAACTGTCCACAGATCCTATGCTCAGAGGTTGGCACTTTGGGAGTAGAGGGCTGACCGGCTGAGCGAATCTGTGACACCCCCATATTTAGTAAGCAGTTGAATAATCCTACCAGGTGTTTAGCCAGTTCCACTGCCAGTTCCCTGAGTATCCTCAGATGCTACCCATCTGGTCCCAAGGTCTTATCTATTTTTAGGGCTGCTAGCCCCTTCTTGACCCTGTCACTTGTAAATAATGACTGCCTCATCTCCGGAACCCCCTTTTTGGTCACTTTGATGCCACTCTTAGGTGAGGGCCAGCCTTCCTCCCTGGTGAAAACTGAGCAAAAATAGTCATTAAGGATGGCAATGTTTTGCCCCTCTTCTTCTGTCACCTAACCCCCCTCTGACAGCCTTTCTTTATTTTTTCCTTAACAAATGGGAAGAAATGTTTTTCTCCACCCTTAACCACTTCTGCAATATGCAGCTCTGTGTTTGCTTTTGCTTCCCTAACCACCCTCTTTGCCTTCATATTTCTCAGTAAATATTCTCCCAATTTTTTTCTCCCTCTG
The DNA here is from genome assembly GCA_016271365.2 of Neoceratodus forsteri. Classification (NCBI taxonomy): domain Eukaryota; kingdom Metazoa; phylum Chordata; order Ceratodontiformes; family Ceratodontidae; genus Neoceratodus; species Neoceratodus forsteri. The sequence goes on along the minus strand of CM028129.1, from coordinate 1,391,578,408 downwards.
CTTTTCTTTGTACTTGTAGAAGACCCTTTTCTTATCCCTAACCACGTCTCTGACTTTTGCCGAGAACCATAATGGTCTCTTGATCTTATTCCTTTTGGTTACTGTTCTTATGCATAACTTACATACCTTGAGAATGGCCACCTTCATTACCCCCCTTTCCCTTCCACCCCATCTAAACTGTCTACCCCGACTAACTTTACCCTGAAAAGTTTCCTCATCTGGCTGTAGTCTACCCTCCTAAAATCAAGGACTTCAGTTCTCGATTGTGGCTTTCCAGTCTCAAGGGCCAGTTCTAACCAAATGGAATTATGGTCACTGTTCCCTAATGGCTCCCCTACTCTCACCACTCCTACCAGCTTCAATTTGGTAAGTAATATATCAAGAATGGCAATCTGCCTGGTGGGTTCCTTAATTAGTTGTACCAGGAGACAGTCCTGAGTACATCCAGCAAGGCCTGACGCCTACTGCTCCTGGCCACAGGAATATCCAAATCGATGTCTGCCAGGTTCAGATTACCAATTACCACTATTTCCCCCCTTTGCTATCCCCCTTTCTGATTCTTCCCCAGGCTCTCTACCCCTCTCTTCTACTCACCCCAGAGGTCTATACAGCACCCCCAAGTGTTGTTCCTTGCCCATGGCTATCGCGAGTTGCACCCACAGTGACTCTTACTCCCTACTATTACCCCTAGTGCACACATCCTCCTCCACCTCAATGCCATCCCTGGTATAGAGGGCTACTTCTCCCCCGCTACCTGTTCCTCTGTCTCTCCTGAACAGTGAGTACCCAGGAACCATCAGGTCCCTGTTATTTTTTTCCTGTCACCCAAGTTTCCATGATGGCATAATTAGCAGATTACTGTGTCATGGGAGGCCCTTTGTGTAGCTTTTGCTTATAATATTTCCTTTGAATAAAAGGTACTTTTTTTTTATTCTAGCTAAGAAAGTTAAGCTTGTGGAGGAAAAGAAGAAAAATACAAGCCCTGTTAGCAAGGCCAAGCATTTTGTTATGTTTTTTATCAAAGTTGAGTAGGCATGTTAATGGTAAAACCTCTGTTTTGGGCCACTTACAGCTCGATTATCCTGGTGTCTTGAGACCTGACATTTGAAATGCACACCCTTCGTGGCAGCATCTCCAATCATGCCAACATTTTAAAACCATTAGTTTCAGAGATAAAGAGTGTTCAAATGTTATAAAAAAATATTCAAATCCAATTTGAAGCCTTAAACTTTCAGATTCCAAAGACTTTGGCCCAGAATATGGACTTTTGGTTGTTTGGAAACAGATATTATTAAATATAAAGTTTTCTGCAAGCAAATGCACAGGATCCCATTGTAGAAATGTTTTAATGCCTGTTTTTTAAATTGCATATGTACAGCATAAAAAACATCATTTTTGTGTCACAACTGACTCTGAAATGTGTAATCCCATGAGTAATGTTAAAAAACAATTGAGATTTTTCTGCTGCAATTGATTCTAAAAATTTTACCACAAAGTAATGTTAAGAAACAATCATGATGTTTCTGTCACAACTGAATTTGTAAATTTTTACCACAAAAGTTTATTAGCTGCAAGTTTTGCCATTGGCGGTGTTGCCAGTATTGTTTATCCAAGGACTGTTTGCCAATGTCAATCTACTGTAGGCAATGTTTGTCACTATTAATCCAGGAACTGTCATTGACAATCTAAGGATGTTTGTCATTGTTAGCTTTGGGTTGGCATTGTCTATGTCCAGGGACTGTTTGTCATTGACAGTACTTACATTGCTAGCCAAAGGCTGGCATTTTTAATCACTGGACATGTTATTTAGCTATTATGATTCATTGCAAAAAAACACAAATAATGCACAAGTTTAGGGTTTCAGCACAAAGCATAAGGAGAAAGGGGAAAATTGTATAACTAGGAAAGGCACACTAAGTGCAGTTGCAGCAGCCACTTCCAAGAGTGGGGTTATTCTAGATGCCCTACAGGGGGCATGCCTTAGACAACTAGTATTGGAGCCCACTCGAGAGGGAGCAATCTTAGACCTGGTTCTCTCAAATGGAGATGGAGAGAGGATCACAGATGTAGAAGTGGGTAGCCATCTGGGAACTAGCGACCATCGAACAGTATGGTTCACAATAAACACAGCAATAGAATCAAGCCATACAAAGGCAAAAGTATTGGACTTTGGGAAGGCTGACTTTGCCAAAATGGGTGAGTGCCTAAGGAATGCACTAGCAAATGGGCAGGAAGGAGGGGTGGAAGAACAATGGGGAATAATAAAAACTGCCATCACAGAGGTAACAAGCCTTTGTGTGAAGCAAATAAACAAAACAAAATGATGTAAGAAACCACTATGGTTCTCAAAGGAAGTAGCAGTGAAGGTTCAAGAGAAAAAGAAAGCATTCACGAAGTACAAGGAATCACAGAAGAAGCAGGACAGAGAACTGCATCAGTTAAAGCAAAAGAAAGCTGGGAAGGCAGTCGAACAGCAAAGACCCAAACCGAGGAAAAGATAGCCAACTCAGTTAAGAAGGGGGATAAAACCTTTTATAGGTACATCAGGGAGTGAAGGAAGACCAAGAGAGGGAAAGTGAGGCTTAATAAAGGGGAGGGAGGGTGGGCAGAGGGTGACTGTGAAAAGGCAGAGATACTAAACAAATATTTTTGCTCAGTATTTACAAATGAAGAGGGGGAGGTACCTAAAACAAACAGTAGAAACACTCTGGATACAGAAGTTGATACCAGCCCATTTACAGAAGAAAGTGTTATGAAAGAACTCTTAAAACTGAAGGTGGACAAAGCAATGAGGCCTGATGGGATTCATCCCAGAATTCTAAAAGAACTAAGGGTAGAACTAGTGACACCACTCACTACTCTCTTTAACAAATCATGGGAGGATGGGGTGGTACCTGAGGACTGGAGGAGGGCAGATGTGATTCCCCTTCACAAAAGTAGGAGCAAGGCAGAAGCAGGAAAGTACAGACCTGTTAGTTTAACCTCAGTAATAGGGAAAATGATGGAATCACATCTGAAGGAAAGAATTGTTGAGTATCTAGAGGCCAGAGGGCACAGGACCCAAGGCAGCATGGATTCACAGCAGGAAGGTCATGCCAGATGAATCTGATAGATTTATTTGACTGGGTGACCAAAGTAGTAGATTGGGGGCTGTGGACATGGCCTACCTAGACTTTGGCAAGGCATTTGACACAGTCTCACACAAAAGATTAATATACAAGTTAGCCAGCCTGGGAGCGGGTCCTAAGATGACAGCCTGGGTAAAGAATTGGCTGGAGAATAGGACACAGAGAGTAATAGTAAATGGAGTCCACTCTGAAGAAAGGGGTTACTAGTGGTACCGTGAGGTTCAGTATTAGACCGTCCTCTTCAATGTCTTTATAAGCAACATTGCAGAGGGACTGGAAGGAAAAGTATGTCTCTTTGCAGATGACACAAAGATCTGCAACAGAGTTGATGCACAAGGTGGGGTGGAAAGGTTGAGAAGGGACTTGGCAAGGTTAGAGGAATGGTCAAATGTATGGCAGCTTAGATTCAATGCTAAGAAGTGCAAGGTAATGCACCTGGGAAACAAAAACCCAGGGGAAGAGTACACAATGGGGGGTGAGATACTAACAACAACAAAAATGGAAAGGGACCTGGGGTAGTCATATCAGATGACCTAAAGGTGGGCAAGCAATGTGAGAGGGCAGCAAGGAGGGCTGGGGGGATACTGGGATGCATAGGGAGAGGCATCACCAGTAGAAAACAAGAAGTTATTAACCCTCTGTACAGACAGCTGGTGAGACCCCATCTGGAGTACTGCGTGCAGTTCTGGAGACCCAATCTCTGCAAAGACATAGAAAGAATAGAAGCTGTCCAGAGGAGGGCAACTAAAATGGTGCAGGGTCTGCACCCGAAGACACATGAAGAGAGACTTAAGGAGCTAAATATGTATAGCCTCGAGGAAAGGAGGGAGAGGGGGGACATGATAGAAACTTTCAAGTACCTCAAGGGAATCAACAAAGTCCAAGAGGGTAGCATCTTTCAAAAAAAGAGCTGTGCAAGAACAAGGGGCACAAATTGAAGATAGAGGGGGCGGCTCAGAGGTAATTTAAGGTATTTTTTCACAGAGAGGGTTGTGGATGCATGGAACGGCCTTCGGAGGAGGTTGTGGAGTCAAAAACAGTGGTGGAATTCAAGCATGCATGGGACAGTCATAAGGCAATTCTAGGGGTTGGGGGTAGTAAGAAGTAGGCTGCTGGTTAACTAGGATCTGCAGCTTATCCAGTAGGTAGGGAAATGGGCAGACTGGGTGGGCCAAGCAGTCCTTATCTGCCGTCAAATTCTATGTTTCTATGTTTCTAACCTGGAGCTTGCTTCCAGATGTAACCTGGGAGCACGAGGAAGTTAAGTGACTTGCTTGGGGTCACACAGTATGCAGGTGGGGGCTGATGGGATTCAAACCCAGGTCTCCAGGTTTGCCGCTCAGTGCCCTTAACCACTATGTTATACTGTCTCTCCACCTGGGGTGCAAAAAGTAAAGAAATTAAATGTTAGGCTGAGCCTTAGGGGATCTGTGACATGGTGTTCCTCAGGGTTTGATCTATAATGCAATGGAGTGTTGGCATTATCCTAACTTTGGGACCATCTTTCTAGACACAGAAATATACTCACACCATGTGCGTGGAGTGAGGGAGCCAGATTAAGGGGGGAAAACCAATGCTGTGTCATGATATCATTCAATAAATATCCTGACTTTTTAAAACAAGATATATAACATCCAAGATTGACTTACTCCTAATGACAATAAGTCCCCAGACTAAAAATACCAACCTCCAGTGATCTGGTTATCAGGGAGGATGGAAGCAAAACTGGCGTGCTGCCAGAGCAGCATGATGTATGCCAACCTGCCTGCAGAGGGAAGAGAGGGTATAGCACATCTAAAGGTGTTGCTCTGTTGAGGCATGTTGCCTGCCTGAAAAAGCACGTAGTGATACCACAGGGGCACAGGGCTGAAGGTCGGTAGCTGGTGGGAGACTCTGAGGGGTTGGTGGGGGACCAGGGTCCAGGACACTAAAAAGGATGTACACTACTTACGCTGTTAGGGTACACTAGCGTTCCTATAGAGTGCGGGGAGATACATCTGAAGAAGCATATATAGTAAGGAGAATGCTGGAATGCATTAAATAAGGGGGTGGCCAACACAAACAAAAGGTAATCCTGCCTCTTTTAAAGGAACCACAGCAAACTCAGTACTACACACCCAAAATAGAATGAAAGGAATTATTGCCAGCCATGCTTTGTTACCATGCTGAAAACAGTTTATTTTCAAAATCAGATGATCACAGACATGGCAGTGCTAGCAGTTTGTGACAGTGCCAAAATTCATGCATGTTGAAATACACAGTGCACTATAAATGAGTACAGTGGCAGCCCACCTCAACAAACCACCCCAATGCTTCAGCTCTTATAATGAGCCATTCTCAGTGGGCACTGTTTGCTAGAGCCATGCAGCATTTTAAAGGGCAGGCTCATACATATTCAATTTCTTGCAACATCAAGTAATTAGAGAACTGGCTCAAGCATGGGTGCCTTTATCAAAAGCCTTTACAAGGCACTGGTCAGGCCCCTCCTGAAACAGTGCATGCAGTTCTGGATTCCCCAATGCAAAAATTACATTAAGGCAGTCGCAAGCGTGAAATGCAAGGCCACCAAAATGATCCGAGATGTGGAAGACAAATGCTATGAGAAGAAATTGGAGGCCCTTAACATGCTCAACTTGGAAAAAAGAGTCTGAGGGAGGGACATGGTCTCAATCTTAGGTGTTTGATTTGGTGTGCTCAAAAAAGACATGGGGACATATCCTGAAGCTCAGAGGTGGTGCATTTTGAAGTAACTTTAGGAGGTACCTTCTCCCAGAACGTGCTGAACCTATGGAACAACCTACCAGCAGAGACAGTGGACATGAACATAGTGCAAGCCCTCAAGTCTGGACAGATTTCTTCTTACCCAGGGAATCACAGAGTACCCAGGATAGTAGGGTGGGTGGGGAATCCCTATAAATTAGAACATGTCTGTAAAGCATACTTGTCAGTTCCTGCTTTTAAAGCAGAGTGTGCGGATTCAATGGATCTAGAATCCTTTCTGATCTTAACTTGCCGTATTACTATGTTACTGTCTATCAGTACATACTGCAAGGATCCCTGGGAGCTAATCAGACAAAAGACACCATGTCAGAAAAAGACATTCCATGCAATACAGGATCCCTTCTTTCAGTACACATTAATGGATCCAGTATTATAGTAAGAAAGCGGGCCACAGTGATTGACTCAGGAAGTAAGTGGGGGAGGGGGTTGCTTGTCACTGTGTCTGGGGTGACAGGTTGCATGCTACAGGTGTTGAGAGAAGCAGGTATTGATTTACAGCAGAATTAACCAAATATGGTATTTTTTGTGGGGGAGGTCAGTGACAGGATCAATTAGATTGTGAAATCAGTATGAGATGGATATGGGGAGGTGGGAGTAATGACCACTACATAACTGGGTTCACTAATTTGAAATGAGGGGACAGGCTCAGCCAGATATGATAGAACTATTATGAATCAACTATCCAAATAAATATGGCTTGGAGGGGGTAGGTGGTTGGGTGGGTGTCAGTGCTATGGGAGTTGAGGAAGGGGGGAATTCTTGCTTTTTTGGGGGGGAGGCCAGTAGAATCAAGTAGATAATTTTATCTAATATTTACAAAAGGTGGTGGCTTGTCAGTAAGACCGACAAATTTAAAAGAGCAGCAACTGATTATTAGCTTATTATTAAACTGACACCCATGACTATTTAAATTGGGTTGGCTACTTACAATGAGCCCTTTGTTGCTAAATTCCACTACCTGAGGAAGACATTTGATGATGTCAAATGCACAAGGGGAGCTGTAGTCTGTGGTGAGTGGTGTTGTTCTGGTTGCAAGTTTTGTATTGCACAAATATTTTTTGCACACTGTACAAGAGCTGAAAAAAGAATCCATTTTGATCATGCATGCATGCTTTTCCAGTGGAAAGTAAGACTTGATGTCTAAATGGCTGCTCATTTCATATGGGAATCAATTTATGAAAACATTAATTTTTTCACACATTGGATTCTACTAAATCAGTTTTGCTGTGAAAACCAGAAGCCCTGTGCCACAGTAGAATCTGAGACATAAAACGATCACAAAGATCACTTTCCAACTGCACAAAGTTAGCAGCCCCATTGAGTCACTCTCAAACTGTGCTACATGCACATAGGAATGAAGGTGGGGCCACATTGCAAATGACATGCAGAGCCATTCATAATGCATTGTGTCCCTCAAACCCTGGGTTGCAAAATGAAGTACCCAACCACTGTTACTGCTTGTTTGTAGCACAGATTTGCAAGCAGGTGGAGCTGTAGCTGGGTCAGATGGGCTGGGAGTGGGGGGGGGACTGGACTTCAGGAATTTAGCATTACTGTATTTGCAGAGAGAGGGAGGGGGGTCCATTGAACACCAAGGAATGTTTTGGGATTCAAGAAGCATGGCAGAAAGGGAGTCCACCATCACAAGAGGGTCTGTCAAAAGGAATTGTTTAATACCATGGGGGGGGGCTGGTGCTCGTAAACACTAGGGACTGCTTGCAATGACATGAAGTGTAAGAGGGGGTGTCACTAGACAACAGAGACTGATGGGTGTGGAACATGGTTCTGTAGGGGGTGTCATTAGACACTGGAGACTGCAATGACATGGGAGTGTCGCTGCTAGTCTATGGATGTACTTCTGCCTTGTAGCACTTGTGGTGCATCAGCAAGGGCTCATGATGATGTTAGCAGGCAACAACTTCTGGATTAGTGATTTGAATTGTGCCTCACTTGAAGGGGGTATGCTTCCCCTCTTCCATGTGTGCCAGGCTTTTAGAAGCAACATTTCAGATAGTGATGCAAACTAATGGGTGCAAAGTGCCCTTTCTGCACCACTCAATTGTTACTCATCATCAAACACAGACTATTGTGAGTCTAATGCTGAGTCCAGTAATGAGAAATTCAAAACACGCCTTTTGCACCTGCACTGTTATGCCCCCACCCAGACCTGCCATACACAAAGACCTGCATTCTATGTATAAGAGAGGGGCACCAGCCCTTGAGTACAGCACAATGGGTATCGTCATGCCAGATATTAATGGGCCAATTGGTAGATTGTGCTCACCAGCATCCCAGTGTGCGCAGAGAAATGTTGCACAACACAGCATTAAAACACGTGTCAAGGAGATGTAGTGGCAAACAAGGGCAGCAGCATACAAGCAAGTCTGCGAGAGCTGCAATGAGCTGTGAATGTCCCTGCAGAGTCAGATCATATGCATTGTGGCTCCTGGCTGCTATCCTCTGTGCCCACAATAGCCATTTTGAGCAAAAAGGAAAGGTTTGTGACTCTGGTTGAGTGTGGACCAGTGGGTTTGCAAAGTGTGTGGTGACTGAGTATTAGGGCCTGTATCTCTCAGTTAATCTGCAGGGCTGGTAACTATAGTACTAGAATAGCCAATACAGGGCAATATCATAAGCAGTGAGAATCAAGTTAAAACACATTTACATGAGTAGTTTGTAGATTTGTAAAAACTGCTGCTATAGTTCTGCTTTTTGTTGTAGTGCACATTATGGATCCTGACTTCAGCCGCTAGAGGGATGGTCAGTGATCTCCTCCAAGATCTTGCCAAGTGCTGCTTGTTGCTCCAGCATCAGGTATACTAACCCTCAGTCCCTCCTTCAACACAGTACAGGGTCTTTGGTATATGGGGTTTGAAAAATCAAACATTATTTTTAAAATACGGCTTTTTTGTATTTTTTTTACTGACATTCTATGCATTCCAAGTTACGATAAACAAAGTGGGTTTCTGAAATGTTGGTAATTTGGATTATTCCTTTCCCCCGTGTGAAGTGCAAAAAATGTTTATCACACAATACCTCCATTACACAGCAAGTGCCTATAGAGTGAAAAAGTCCTCAGACTCTTCAGCGTTTCATGCCCTGAATGACAGTTCCTTGTACTTGTGGCAGTGGTGGTGGTGGTGGTGGGGGGGGGGGGCATGTAGACAAGGACTCTGGCTTAACAGGTTTTACCTGTAAAATGTACAGAGCTCAGGTGTGTGCACCAACCTTTCCCCTGTTGCACTGACTACACCTGGCTTCCCTGGTTGTTTGACTGGCTATACCCCTGGAGGTCATATGCTGCTTGTTCCTTTTGCGATTCTTCTATGTCCCACTTTTCCTTCTCCTGCACAGTGAGCAGGAGAGCTGAGTTTGCTGTTGAACCCAGGTCTCTTGCATGGCGGCGCAGCATCCTGCTGCTGAACCACTAGACTGCAGCACATTTCTGCCAGTTTATCCTTGAAGACTGCATCAACAGTTGCAATGACTTTGTAGCATCCTTTTTCATGGCATTACAGTCATTTCCATAAAAAAAAAAACTGTGATGTCACAAACACAGTAACTGTGATTATGTGAGGTCAGCTGTCAACCATCAGATGGTTTTAAAAACCGGACAGGGAAGAAGTTCTAGTTTATGGGAACTAATAAAAAGATCACTAGTGGAGCAAAGTAAAAAACAAAATGGAGAATGTTAAATTTAGTGCAATTGCTGTATACTTAAAGAACAATACACGGGGAGTATTGTGTGATGACTTGTGCTTACACGCCCAAAGTGTGTGATGCCACTTGCTCAAGTGGTTTAAACAGACATCGCACACCAAGGGTATTAAAAAACAAGTAACCATGCTCCCCATGTTTTCTTTTTTTTTTCGTTTATAATTGCTTGCTTAAAGTGGATGAATGCTGAAGCAGCAGATGGTAAAAATTTGATATTTGGGGCCTTAACTGAATGCATGTAGGAAATTATTGTAATTACTGTTCATGTCAAGCTATGTTTCCCCATTTGACATATGAGTTTTGTTCTAATTATACAGTCAAACATGTCTTCATCTATGAACTGCTAGCTTCGTTCCTGCCTTAAGGAGTCAAATTGTATGAAAGTACCCTTCTCATTTAAGTCTATAACTATAGACACTCCTTTCTCTACCCATTCTCTATTCATACAAAACTTGACCGCTTCATAATCTTTATTACATACCTCTGCAAATGAGCAGAATTGGCCTAAGGACAACTTCTGTTTGAGTTGTGGAATTGCTGACTGTGGCTTGTCTCACATGTTTTGGGACTGCCTTAAGATGAAACTTCTGTGGGAATGCATAGCTCACTTCTTCAGAGACATTGTTTGATTACCGGGAATGATAAAAGTAGAAACTTGTCTTATAGGTCATTTAAATGAAACCCAAATCTGCAATAATGAGCAAAAATGCACTATATCCTTGATCTCAGTGGCTTTTAGGAATTCCACACTTAAGATCTGGCTAAAAGACAGGGCACCATCTTTTGCTGAATGGAAAACTGCATGCTGGAAAATTTTTAGAATGGAAAGGTTCGCTCACTTTATATGCTGGGTCAAGGTGCCATCTTTGAAACCAAATGGGGCACCATTTAAAACACATTTCCTAAACAACTTTCAGCTATATCCACTAAATCTACTACTTTCCTCTCTCATTGTTGGTAGTAAGGAGGCTTCGTCAGAACCACCTGGGGCAGTCTTCTAATGTCTTATTGGCTACAGTATTCATAGCCTGCATAACTTGTACATGCTTGCTTCTCTTCTCTCTTCTTATTTATCTGTTCTGTTCTCTTCTTTTTCTCTATAACTTGATTTTGGACCCAGGAAATAAGAGGAAATATTAAAGACTATCATTGAGTGATATCTCTTTTAAATGTGATTTAAAAAGACTATATTTTAGTAATTTCTTGTTTTGTTGTTGTTTCTGATGTAGACATTTTTCCAGTTTAGTATTCTGCCCTGTTATATTGCTTGTATGGTATATGTATATTTAATCAGTTTTCTGTTTTATTTGTTGTTCACTGTTTTTGAAATCTCAATAACATTTTATTGATAAAAAGTGGACCGAAGTTGCATTACGTCCATGTTCTCATTCACCTGGCCATTGAAACCAGAACAGCAGCATGGTACGGGAGAAGACTGAAGTGTTTTTTCATTGATAGGATGCGATTTCTTGTTGCTCTATTTTACAACCTGAAAATAGTACCTAAAATTCTCTGTTACATACACTGTGTTAAGCACAAGTGCATGTAACAGAGAATTGCCTTCCTCTCGCATACAGCATAGTGCACATGAACACCAAGTGCAAGACACAATAGCTGTAGGCAAGGTAAAACATATACTTTAGTTTTCAATCTACTCTGCTAGTGCCTGTCAATTGAAAAACTGTCCACTTGTTCAATGGCAGTTCTGTGTGAACTAGTGCTTATAAAAAAATAAATCTATGGGGAACAGCAAAACTCACTTTTTTACACACCCTTGTTGTCAAGGCACAGGTCAGGAAGCATAGGCAAAACAGGAGAAATTGTAAAATTTGCAAATAGTGTTTTATTACTAACAATAACAATACAAAAAGATATACAAGATAGCTCTTCATAAAGGCAGTACAAACAGAAATCCTTCCTCTGAGTCTCTCTCTAAAACCTCAGTCTCTGTCTATCTAGACAAAACATTGCTCTGCTTATATGAGATGTCTTTGCCTGGCAGTTTAACCCCTGCACCCTGTTCTTGCATGTTTTATCTCCTGTTTTTCACAGAAATGCAACAAGACTGTTTTCATTGACTTTCCTGTGACCAGACTGAAGAATACATTAGTCTTCTTAACAGGTGTAGTCGACTAAGACATCCTGTCCCAGGGCTGACTTCCTGCTTTGAAGGGATGAGGTTGCCATGTGTGTGGTGGTGCCTGGTTGAACCACTCCCATGGTGGAGTGGCTAAGGTACCAGCACATGGCAGGATTGGAGACCTGGGACCATGGTTCAGTTCCCCCCAGGTTCTGGTGTTGCTACTTTTTTTTTCAAACAAAAGGAATTTTCCTCTTCCCATTTTTCTCCTCATCCCTGAAGTTCACAACCTCCCAGAGTTGATTATTTTAAGTCTGGGGGTGTGTGGGGGGGGCTGAACCCCCCACAAAAAGAAAAAGGGTCTATTAGTTTCTATGTTGTACACTGTGTTTTGGAGGGTTGCTGTTTTTCCCACCATTATTGTGGCAGATGGGGGTGTGGGGGGGGGCTGAGCCCCACGCAAAAATAAAAAAGGTCCATTAATTTCTATGCTGTGCACTGTGTTTTGGAGGGTGGCTGTTTTTCCCAACATTATTGTGGCGGATGGCATTTTGCTTGCAGCATTGTTTGCCATGAGGTTATTGTCTCCGAAATTATGACCCCATGCTGGGAGTGGTATGGGCTCTCCTGGGTTGCAGGACTAGGACAGAGAAGTGACCTTCCAGGATGAAGTCCCTTTCTTATTTATCATGTGCAGGAGCCAGCAGTTCCACTTGGAGGAGCACAGTTCTGTTTTGTCAGTCAGGGAGTGGGTGATTGTTTTCATTTTATAGAACTGATTAACTGTGGCTTGCCAGGCAGATATCTCTGGGGGCTGTGAAGTAAGCCATGCTGTAGGTGATATTATTTATTTTTTGTGGCTGTGGTTAGGATGCCCAAAAGATACAGGAGTTTGGGTCTTGTAGGCCTCGTGGGAGCTTTAGCAATATGAATAGTTTCACAGTTAATGGTACCTGCTTGTCATGCTAAATATAAATGGGGAAACCATTCTTCACCCAAAGCTCATCACCGACACCTTCAACTCTACCTTCACCAACCTTAGCAGAATTCTCCCTCCCAACGTCTTCAACGCTCAAACCAATATGAACGTTCCTGAAAGATCCAGCCAGCCACTGTTCAATCCCCTCTTCTACTTCAGAAAAGTTACACTTAAAGAGTCCAAAACATACCTCCTTAGGTTGTTTGGCAAGTCCCGTTTCAGTAATGACTCCTTGGACCTGAAGCTCCTACACCTGGCTCTTGATGCTGTACTCCTACCTATTACAAAAATCCTGAATCTGTCTCTGTCCTGAGGTCAATTCCCTACACTTTGGAAAGTGGCATTAGTGACCCCAGTTTTTAAGAGTGGTGACAGGACTGTTCTCTCTAACTACCACCCAATTTCCATCCTTCCACCCCTTTCCAAAGCTCTAGAAAGAATAGTATCAGACCAGCTCACTGACTACTTAAACAAGTTTAACATCCCGTGTCCTGAGCAACATGGCTTCAGGAAAGGCCATAGTACCACATCTGCCCTACTACAGTACATGGACTTTATACAAATGGGCCTTCGACCAGGGCCAACTGGTGGGGTCAATTTACATCGACCTCACTAAGGCCTTTGAAACTGCTAATCATCCCCTCCTTATCAAATCCCTCCTTTGGTCTGGCATATCTAACACCGCAGCAGTCTGGTTCAAAAGCTACCTGACTGACAGACTGCAGTAGGTAAAAATCGGCAACACCCTATCTGCCAACAGGCCAGTCCTCTCAGGTGTTCCCCAAGGCTCCATATTGGGGCCATTGCTGTTCAGCCTCTTTCTTAACACTCTCCCTGCCATGTGCTCCAACAGCCTCCTCTCATATGTGGATGATGTACTGATATTCACCAGTCACTCAGACCCCCTCACATTTGCTGGTAACCTACAACATGATTTCGAAGCCATTGAGGCCTGGTTCACCCAGTATAAGCTGGTAATGAATTACAAAAAAACAAAATCTATGCTCTTCGCTAGCCCACATAACAAACACAAATTATCCTCCATGAAAATTCTTAACAACCAGGACTTCCCCATTGAACAGGTCCAAACATTTAAATATCTAGGTCTAACACTTGATGGTGCCCTTTCCTTTGGTGACCACGTTAACAACGTTTCCAAGGTGGTCAACTCTAGACTAGGGATCCTTTTCAGGCACAGGCAATGCATGACCCCGAAGCCCTTCAGCTTGCTGTTACTAGTTACTTTCCATAACTGATTATGGCTTAGTCATCTATGGCTCTGCATCTGAGTCAACCCTCAAAATCATATGCATTGTCCTCAATAAATCCTGTCACCTGGTCTCGAGGACTCATAGATAGGCTAACCCATACATGCAACCTCTACACTTTTACCAACTGGTTGAACTTCAAGTGCAGGATAATGTATCAAACCTGCCTGCTTGTGAAGAAAATCGCTCTGGGGCTGACCTCCCATTGTCCCAGCTTCTCCTTACCCATCTACCCAACCTGCACAGTACCAGAAGTGCTTCTAGGCAAACTTACCAAACCCCTTTTGCCAGACTTCCCAAGATTAATGGTCCTTCAGTTTCCAGGCCCCATGCAGGCTAAATGAGCTACCCTTGAACATTCTTAGGGAACCTATGCTCGGCCCTTTTAGGCTCAAACTCTGACAACACCTTACTGCTCTCAGCACTTGTGACTGCTTTGTTTAGCCTCCTCCCCTTCCTGCCCCCACTTTGCCCGAGCCTTATGCTCTTCCACCCCCCAGCATCCTCCCCTCACCCCCCTTCTCAACTCTCTCCTATCTCATCCTCTTAGCTACCTTAATACTGGCAATGTCACTGGTTGACTGCTCTCCCTTTCCTCCTCACCCTTCTCCCTCCCCTCCTCTCCCTACTACTCTGGCACTTTCCTGACAATGTCAGTCTGCTGACTGCTCCCCCTCCTACCCCTATCTTATAGCTCCTTGTCAAATCAAATTTCTTTTGTACTTGGCACTGCAGTTAAGCTGACAATTACCTTACTGATTACATGTGTATGTTGTGCCTTGTTCGCTGTCATGTGCATGTCTTATTCTCTGTTATGTTTTGTATTTCATTCAGATGTGGAACCTTTGTAAATGAGTCTTGGCTCAAAGGTATTGCGATCCAAGATGTAAATAAATAAATAAATACAATGTAGTTCCTCAAGCTCTTTCTGCAATTAAAGAAAGGGAGCAGGTCAGAGCAGTCTCACATGATGTGTGTATGATGAGTGGTTGCATCTCTGCAACATCTCCTGCAGGAAGGGTCTCCGGTGGAGAGAAGCTGATCTGTTACAATTCAGGTTCAAAAAAATCTTACCAACTGTTTCCACAAGTATTCTCTCCACTGGTGTGAGCTCATGATTTTTGAATAAAGTTGACATGTTTTATGTCCGTCTTCTGGTTGTATGTGTGTACCCAACTCCTCATTCCATTTTAGTGCTATCTCCATAAGGTCCACTCTAGAGTACTCCACCAGAGACTTGTATAGGAATGAAATCAGGTGACCCATTATTTCTGTTCTCATAAATGAGATCAGGGAGTGTATAATCCTTGGTTTTATCTCTGGTTATGGGCTCCCAAGGGGAGAGACGAGAAGTGGTATAGTTGCAAGCAGCAACAGAAGTCCTCTTGCCTTAGGTCAAATTAGGCCAGAACTTATATAAATGATTTTAGCATGGCCCCTGACATTAGCTAGTAGAGGTATTGCAGGGAGTTATGTTCCCAAGTTCTGAATGCTGGGTCCATTCAGGCAGGGTTTAAGTTTTACAGAAGTGACAGTGGATATAGGTGTGAGAGAAAGGGAACTATTTGAAAAAAATGTGTCCATTATTGCCAGATAGATACCTGGTGTTGGAGCCATGGGTTTAGGCTTTTTACTATTTTGGGATGTGGTTTGTATGCTATATTGAGATGAAAAATTCCCTATTTGGGAATACCAAGGCTTCCAGCCTCTGCCAGATGGTTCTTGGGGCACCTAGGTGCCGCATGGCCATGAATCTTGAGGTGTGCAGCCCAGTAATGTAGTCTAAGTTGTGAGAAGGCAACCCCACCTTTCTCTCTGGGTAGAGTCAGTGTTTGGAACTTTGTCATTGAATGCTATTCTGCCCAGATTAATCTGAAGATTTTTCTGCTCCAGTGTCTGATAGTGGTCATTTGAAGGGAGATTGGGATTTTTTGCAAGGTATAAAGTGCTCTGGGCAATATGACCATACAGACTGCCTCAACTCTTCTGGTAAGACTCAAGGGAAAGTACCCCTTTGTGCCAGATCTTATGCTAATTGTTGGTAAATGGGGTATAATTATCTCTTTACATGGTTTCAAGGTCTCTAGACAAGTATATACTGAGGTATTTCAGTTTCTGCAGATCCCAGTGGAAGGGGTGTTACTGTTTTATCTCTTTGTATGGGAGATAACAGATGGTCAGGGTATCAGTTTTGACTGTGTTTGATTTGTATCCAGACACTGTTGCAAATGATTTCAGAATCATGGATACTGCAGGGAGTGACCTGTCTGAGTCATCAAGGCAGAGGAACACATCATCGGCATATAGTGCAATGTGATGTTCCTCTCCAGCAAACTATGCCTGAGTGGGTGCTGGTCTCTCATAGCTTGTGTGAGGTGTTCAATGTACAACACAAAGAGATGGAGGGAGAGGGGCACCCCTGCCTGGTTCCACGGTGTAGTGGGAAGTCTAGAGAATGATGACCCAAGACCCTGACACAAATCTGCAGGCTTTCATAGATGCCCTACAGGAGTTTGATAAGGGAGACTGAAATCCTAGCCATCCCATAACAGCATACAGGAATGGCCAGGAGACCCAACTGAAGGTCTTTTATGCATCCAGACTGAGGAGAACAAAAGACAGCTGCCATTTTTGCATTTTGTGTATGACATGCAGGATGCACCTGGTGTAATCTGCTGTGGTCTGACTTCAGACAAAGCCTGTTTGATCTATGTCCACCAAGGAAAGAAGAACCTTGTCTATCCTATGGGCTAAGATGGATATAAAATATTTATCAAAGAAATACAAAATCACACATGTCCCCACAATGCAAAGCATCATAGGCTGCATATGCAAATCACCACAGAATATTATGCTGGTTCAACTTTAAGCAGAAATGCATGGTGCCAAAAGGCCTCTCACACAGTTTGCAAAGGGTGCCAACAGAAGACACAGACACGTGTTTCATCCTACCAGGACTCATCAGTATGCCTCGTCTGTTTGACACCCCAGTGGAATGAGCCAGCTACCCTAAGATTTCTTTGAAACTTGGCTTCCCGGCCAAATGTTCTTTGGGGTAACCATTGCCTCAGTGCTTGCGCACAGAGGTTCTTTGTCTTTTAAAATATTTATAATCATTATTGGGCACTGAAATGGGCTATTAAAAGCTACAAAGGAGCTGTTTTTTTTTGCCTGGTTTCAGAATTGCAGAGATTGCTGCATACGATCACATGGGGAAGGGTCTCCAGAGATTACTTTATTTACTCTCTGTAGTAGGGATGGGAGAAGTTATTCAATCACTGCCTTGTAGAATCTGGTGTAGTAGCCATCTAGGTCTGGGGCCTTCATAGTTTTGCAGCAGCAGACTACATTCTCCAACTCCTCAGCTGAGATCAGAGTTAGAAACTGTGTCGCTTGGTCTTTGGTAAACTTGGGTAGGGTCAGGGTAGCCATGGGTAGCCTAAAAGGTGTTTATTGTTTCTGCTCTGGGGTGTATAGGGCCTGATAGTAGGTGCAAAAAGCATGAGTAATGTTGTGCAGTC
Source organism: Neoceratodus forsteri (assembly GCA_016271365.2). Taxonomy (NCBI): domain Eukaryota; kingdom Metazoa; phylum Chordata; order Ceratodontiformes; family Ceratodontidae; genus Neoceratodus; species Neoceratodus forsteri. The sequence goes on along the minus strand of CM028129.1, from coordinate 1,391,560,934 downwards.
TTGTTAGCTATTCCTTGATGGTGGGTGGATTAGGGCTGGTATTACTGAGGCCAGGTGCTGCTTATAGAGCTGGTAGGCAAGGAGATGCAACACTCTCCTCCCACCTCATAGTATCTTTGGTGGAGAAATGTTAGGGCAATTTCAATTTGGTGGAGGCACAGGGCATCCAAGTCCACTTCTACTTGTTTGAATTGTGGTACTATCAATGTATACTCCTGCTGGAGGGCCAGATGCAGGGAGTGCAGTTTCTTCTATCTATTGTTGGTGTTCCAGTTGTAGTTTAGTCTGAGTAGAAGTATATTGTATGATGTGTCTGTGTAGGACCAGTTTTAGAGTGTCCCAGTGGATAGGGTGCAATATCTCCAGGATAATATTTTCCCAAAGTATCTCCTCTATTTGATGCTGTAGGAAGTCCCTGAATGCTTGTCTCTTGAGGTAATAAGTATTAAAGTGCCAGCATATATCACACCTCTCCAGGCCCACATTCTAGCATCTGATTACTGGGGCAAGAGCTGAATGAGTGATATCCCCATTTCTACAATCTACCAGGCTGGTCAAGTTTTCTACTTGTGTGTGGCAGTGGTCTATCCTGGAATAAGTTCCATGTGCTGAGGAGTAGTTGGTGTAGTTCCAAGTACATGGTTGTAGGAAGCACCAAGCATCTGTCTACCCTACCTCCTGGGTGAATCGTTTAAAGAATTTGTGGGCTGCTAGCTGTCTTGGGGGTGAGAGAGTGGAAGAATCCCAGCTGGAGGTCATGGTTATGTTGAAGTTTGTAGCCAGCAGCTGTAAGCCCTTGGTCATGGTCAGGACTTTATGCAGTAGTGTTTTGACTGTGAGTGCCTTAGTTCCAGGAGGGAGGTAGAGGTTTGCCAGTGTCACCTCGATACTACTGAGAAGGCTTTATACTACTACTAGGCAGTCATCCTGGTCCACCCATGTCTAAGTGGTCTGGAAGGGATGCATTGTGGGATGAGGATGGCAATTCCTCTTCTCCTGCACCATCAGAAAAGGTGAGGAGAAAACTTCTGAGAACCCAAATCTGGAGAAATTTGTTGTGCTTTGCAGCAGAAAGGTAGGACTCCTGCACATAGATGAGGCCTGCTTTTGCACGTTTTAAGTGGGACATCATCTGGGCTTGTTTTGTGGGACTGGTGAGCCAATTAACATGTAGGGAAAATACTTGTAGGGTTGGTACACTCATGTTGGGTAGAATGAGAGGCTGGCCAACCACCCCCATCCTCTGCTGTGCTGCCTCCACCGCACCATAGTGTCACACATAATCAGATAGTTGAGCAATGCAGACATCTTGTAACAAACAACAAAAAGGTAAGGGGACCATTACCAATAGGATGGGAACTCAGCTGCAAACACTGCCAGTGTTGTATGGGTGGTAAACGGGATCCAGAACAGTGCTCTCCCCCAATTCTGCCTCCCAATCCATGAAAGACATGTTCCCCCACTCCCCAGAACACCTTCCCCCCCAAGCCTGTAGCCCAGCAACTGCCAAATACATTTCCATGAACATTAAAGGGTTACCTGTACCAGTTTCCTGGAGCTCGTTTGTGGTCCGTGTGGCCATGTGTTATGGTGCTGCATCATCTCCATGCTGATCAAGTGAAAATGCATTAGTTTAGCTCATTGCATGTGGCCACAGCACTGGCAATGGAGACATAGTTGGGGTTGCCTGTGCTAGGGCTCTGTATATTGGGTTTGTCCATGCAGTGCACATGTGGCAGCTGTGCATGTGTCAGCCCCACACGCAGGCCACTGTCATTGGGATGAAGATCCACCAATCAGACAATTTCAGTTTTAAGTCCTCAGGGCGCAAGTGAGCTCAGATGTGAAAATGGGCCCCATTCAGGTCAGGTCCCATCAGGAAGCTGTATATTGCACCATTTGCACATTGGTGGAAGGGAGAGTGGCCATATCAGTCTAGGGCATCAGAAGGGTGGTCAATGCACATGGAGCTGCGAGCACAATTTTAGGTAATGTAAGATCCAGGCAACCCTAATGCGAGTTAAAGACTCACAATGCTGGACTACAGGCAGAAGGGGCATGCAGAACACCAAAGGGGAGGGAGGGACACAGAACTCAACTGGTCCAGCCCAAGGGGAATGTGGGGGCACAGCATCAAGAAGAGGGAGACATACAACAGCATATCTGTTACAACAATTGCTATCTGGAGACTCGGGGGCAGGGTCAACTTGGTGATCGCTGGGGTCAGTCTGGGATCGGCTTTGCTAGACATCTGCTACAGTCTTCTGGAGGGTGTTCTCTCCATGATTAAGGCATTGGTCATTTTGTAGTACTTGTGACCACAGTCTTTTAGATAGTTCAGCCTGGGTCTGAGGAGGTGGTGAGTGCTGCAGCAGTTGCAAGTCAATTTTCCTGTTCTTTAGCACCCTTATAGCATCGCTGGTAGTCTCAAAGGTTTTGCTGCCATCTGAAAAGTAAATTGACATTTTAGCTGGATAAAGTGTGTAGAATCTGATTTGCTGTGCTCTCAAGGTTTTCATCACCGGTGCATATGCTTTCCTGCTTCCCATGAGGGAGTGTAGCTGTGGTCAAAGCAAAGGCGGTTATCTTTGTAAGTGACTATTTTTAGTTTCCATGCAGACTGCAGTATCTTTTCCTTTTCAGGAAATCTACGCAGTTTCAAGAAGATAGATCTTAGCCTGGCCCCTGGTGTAGTGGACTTGGGGCCGAGAGCGTGATGTGCGTGCCCTATTCTAGGGTGCAGATTTCAGATAAGGGCAGGATTGATCGTAGCATGTCTCGGAAGAAAGGGATGATGTCAGGTCCCTCCATGTTCTCCAGGAGTCCATAGTTATACAAGTTGCTGTTGTAGCATTCTGTATCTTCTGCATACTCTTGAAGGACCTGGATATACTGAGGTAACTGGAGTATTGCACCCTCCCAAAAGTCCAGGCTCTTGTCCAAGTTTGTGACCTGTTCATCTGCTGTATCTTGTTGTTCTGACATTTTATTAAGGTTGGTGCAGTCATCTAGTGCTGAACAGCCTGGACCTTAAGGCCTCAGAGCAGGAGCAGCCATGGTACATGGCAGTGAAGGTCTGTGAGCTCTCGTTGTCTGTGCCTCTGTCTTGTAATCCATCCCTATTCAGCAGCTTTGGAGGGTACTATACCCTAGTATGCCTTCCTGTGTCATATATTTCATCTTGTCACTGTTTAAGCGGGCAAATACCATTTTGGAGCAATCTGGAGGTTTTTGTTTCAAGGCTGAAACAGAACTATGAGCTCAGGCTGCTTCCTGACTCTTGACGTGACCGGAAGTCTGAGTCAGAAGAGGACCATGATCACTGCGCCTCAGAAGAAATTATACACTTCCAACCATTCTGCACTGACAAATTCAAACAATGACTCCTAATTTGGTAATTTTGCAGTCTGCAGATATGAATCTCATTCATGATTAAAAACACCCTTTTTTTGTCACCCATTGACAACTACCTCATAGCCACACCAGCAGTCCTCTAACAGGCATGTCGTATCTAGCAGCTTCAGGTTGGTTTCATAAATCCAAACTGCCGATTGCAAAGTTAGAATTTTAACAGAATAAACTGGAATTAAAGTACTGTATAATAATGTTCAAGGTTTGCAAACCTTGTGTTTGTTTCTTCAATAATGTTGCAGTTGAATACAAGAGTCGAGGCCCCTGCAGAATAATAACAATACTAAAAGTACATGTAACCCCCTTGTTACCCGGGGTTACTAGAATCCCAGTATGACCTAGTGGTAGGCAGGGAAGGCAGCTTGTAAAACTCCAGTTAAATGGATTTCACACTGTCTCACTCTGTTCTCAGTCTCAGCTGAGACTGAGGGATTACATCACCATAGAACTGTCGCAACTGCATGAGCCACAATGGAATCTGCAGCAGAGAGTTAGAATAGAATGTTGGGAGGTTTGAAAAGTAGTCTGTAGGTCAGTTGGAGTTTGGAGCTTGCCGAGAGAGGCGCACAGCAGCTCTGTGCAGGCATGTGGAGCCTCAGTCCTGACATAGGGCTACATTCTGGGAAAAAAGTGTGTGTGTTTCCACCAAAAGAGAGACACAGAAGCAGTTTTAAAGTGGTGGAGACCGCTGAATTCAGGTCTCAGTGCCCCATCCCTCAGGGGATGGGACAGGAAGGGTTTCCTGCATATTCCAGGGGCAACCCCCTGGTGTTTTCTGCTAGTGGAGAAGCTGCCTTATTTGTTCAAGAGTTTTTGGGAAACAAGAAGTTTGTGAATTGCCCGTGGAACACCTGCAACCGGAGGGTGAGTTTCTGCTCTTTCTAAAGGGCCTATGTTTTTCACCCTGGGACTTGTGCGATAGTGGGGATTGGACTACTGAAGAAGTGGGAGGCCTAGAGTAATAGGCTTAGCCAAAAGTAAAAGTATGTTCAAGTCCAGCACTTATGGGAAGTCAAGACATATAGAGGAGATGTGACATACATCTACCCAGTAATCTACATTGCCAAGCTTTCAGAAAAGAGTTGTTTATTTCCAGAGAAATGGCCGGGTATGGATTGTGGGAGCTGGAGGTGGTAGCCCCCCCCATCTTTAGTGACCAGGTCCACCTCTACGGATTTGCTCTGTGGATTTCTACTTTGCCTCATGCACTTGGCCAGTGATGAGGGAAGTACCCAGACGTGGGATTGGAAGGAAAATTCCCTCTAGGAGTCGAAGGCTCTAAGGTGGTTTGGGGAGCCACAACAGGAAAACTGGTTCATTTCCCAAAATGGACCCTGGATCAAGTGGCCAGCGGGGGAGCCGGGCCAGTGGGGAAAACCCAAGTAGTGTACAAGTTGGGCTGTGTACCCAAAGCTGCGTGCAAGTCCGGGCTGTGTGCCTGGTGGGTTCAGAGCCTGAGGGCTGGAAATGTGAAGAAGTGTTCTGTTGTCTCTAATCTGCAGTACCAGGAATGTAGCCCTGTGGGGGTCCGTCTATGCTTTGTTTGTTCAGCTTGAATGTGAATAAAAGCCACACTGTAGAATCCCATTCCTGGTTTTGGACATTACAGTTATTGTTTCCTGTGTTCGGATTTACTTGGGTACCCCTGTGCAGAGTAGACAGACCTAGGTCCCCTGTGCCGAGTAACCTCATCCTTCCCGAACCCAGTCCCCAGCAGGTACTGCTGTTCAGCTTCAACAGCATGCCACCTGTCGTTTTGCTAAAAGGCAGGGGTCCAGGGGTTACAAAAATGGAGGCACCACTCTGGATTTAATTCTGGGAAGGAAGGAAGGTGCTCGGGCAAGGGGCTAGCATTTTGGCTATCTGGCAGTGGGTAGCCCAAAAGCTGAAGCAAGTTAACTAGTGTGTTGCTGTGTGCTGTGGATCTTATGCTGCTGTTTAAAATGCCAACCGTTTACCAAGGAGCAGTAAAGCCAAAGAGTGTGCCCTTGTCCTGCATCAATTGTTTACAGCATTTTTGCCTGCTTTTAAAATGAACTGTGGTAAAGAAAAGTGTGGAAGACTAGAGGTAGCAACAGGAAAATTGTGCCCTGGACATTGGAAATGCTTTTTAAAAGAACTGTGGTAAAGAAAAGTGTAGAAGACTAGGGGTAGCAACAGGAAAATTGTGCCCTGGACATTGGAAATGCTTTTTGAATGAACTGAGAGACTTGCAGGTGTGAATGGCTATGTTAAATGGCTGAAATGGGCTCCCACCGTGGAGTCAGTTGAGAAAAAAAAAATGCTTTCTGCAGTTTAAATTTGCCTGCTCGACGATCGCCGTGAGGAGAAGAGCACTCGCGAGGAAGAAGAGGCTCATTTGCATGGCGTCATGTGATTAGTAAGGCTGCAATCAGTCCCATCCCCAGACAGCTCTACAGTGACTGCCCCAGCATTCGAGAGGGAGTGTGAGTGGAGTGCGTGTACTGGCTAGTGGAGGAGCATTGCAGAGTTGTAAAAGCACTGTAAACCTTCTAAAAATAGACTTGCTTGGTCAAAATCAGGCTCAACCCACTAATCGATCGTCTGAATTGCAAGTGTGGTGGTCGAGGAGACAATCGGCAGGACTGCCCGCCCGTTTCTGTTCTGAGGCCTCCAAGAACTGGCTGCAGGCCGTTTTTCCCCATCGCAGCAAACTGCTAGTGATAACAGTAAGTACCAACAGTGAAATTGTTCAAACAGTGATTTACTGCCCTATGCCAGCAAAATATGTGTGCAGCAGTGTAGTCGCTTTGCAAGTAACGACTGTGTCAAGTCCTGCCAGCAAGGCAAGTCTGTTAAGCCACTGACTGGGTGCATAGTAATGAGTTCAGCCTCAGTTTAAAGTTTAAAGCTAGAGAGAGACTGTGAGTTGTAGACAAATGTGCAGCGCTAGTTTTAAAGGCAATCCTGTGCTTAAAAACCTGAAGCTTTAAGGGACTGTGAGTCAAAGAAATGTTTCCAGCATGTAAAAAGTCCGTGGAAAATCATGTAAATGTGTTTAGAACAAGAACAGCGCAAGTTTGTGCAGTTTGAGTAAAAGTTATCAGTAGTGTGTGTAAATCGGGTGCACAGTGACTTGACCCAATTTCTGAATGTTGATGCACAGGAGTGCTGCCACCGCCATTACAGGGTGGGGTAGTAAAGTAAACACAGCAGCAGAGGAGCCATTATAAAAGTAAAGAAAGTGTTCAGTAAAGTGGGACTTTCATTACAGTGAACTTTTGTTTGTTTTTCTGCAGTTATGGCCTCAGGACCAGCTTGCTACCCAGATCATGCATGGGTTGCAGTAACAGCAGCAATAAATAGACTGAGGGACATTGAAAAGTGGTGTTATGGAGGACAACTGCCTCCTCATGTGGCGATTCCTGGTTTTCCAGTGCATGTGTGTCAAATATGCTTGTGAGCTGGAAGGGACGTCTTCATGATACCTCACTGTGCTGGATGCCTAGAAAAATATGGCTTGTATAAAGCTCCTCAAATTCGTTGGCTCCCACATGGACAAAGGTTCAGGAATCTGCAGTTGGCAGCACACAGCACCAGGCGGAGCCTGTGGAAGAAGGCCTCTCGGGGGAGTGTGGCACAAAGCTAGAGGATGCAGAGTTAGAGACAGAACCAGAAGTTGAAGTTTCAGATGCTGGATCCCAGAAGGAAAGTTCAGATAAAGCATCAGTAGACCCCTGGAGGGGGGGCCTAGCCCAAGTCTCTTAGGAGAAGATGAGATGCAGGAGGACTTTGAGTGGGAGGTGTCGAGCTCTGCACCTAGTGATGAGTGGATAGTCTCAGGAGTGAGAATGCTCACTCCTGGGCTCAGATCCTCAGTGAAGAGGAAGATGAGGGGGAACCTATGTGGCCTTGTGAAAAAGGAATGGGTACACAGCCTCGAGATCTTGCCTCGGAGGAATGCATGGAAGAGAGTGGTGATGCCACTGACCAGGCTATGCAAGAAGAAGAAGTCAGGGATCCATTTTTGATCTCGTTAAGGATGTGTAGCTGACAGAACCAGGACTGGCCACCACCAAACCAGGCCAGCGGTCTCAGGTTGACCAAAGCTAGTAAAGAGGAGAGACTGGTTCGTAGGAAGGCGAATGAGATCTATGGTATGACCTTTCCTACCTTTCCTCGGAAAGTCTGGGAGGAGATTGAGAACAGCAGGAAATCCTGGATCTGGGCCGAAGCAATGAAAAGTGTACATCCTGGGGCAAACAAGCATGTAAAGGACAGACTGTTTCATGAGAAATATACCCAGTGGAAGAGAGGCAGGACGCTGTTTATGGATGGAGTGCGAATAGTGGACGAAGAGGGACGTGAAATCTCCCACTATGTGAATTACGTGCACCCAGACGGGGTAATAATTCAAGCTCCTGACCCCAGGTACTATTGGCCTCAGTGCAAGGACATCCCAGCAAATATGCCCGTGCCCACTAAATGGAAAGCCGAGCAGTGGTAGTCAATACTGCCACACCAGCCTGTGAAGTGCCTTTATTGATCTGCCAGTATGAACATCCAGGACTCAGGTGCCCCTCATTCATCAGTTCTACAGTGTACTGGACTTTCCAGAATCCATCGACTGGCCCATCAGATGACTTCAGATCCAGAGAGGACACCAGCCCAGCTGTATCCTGAGCCTTCGCCTGGCAATCAGATGACGTCGGACCAGCTGTTTTATTTTTGTTCCTGTTCTAAGGTTCCATCTCCAGAGACGAAATCAGCCCAGCAGTTCCCAGATGTGCCCTCCTGTGGTTCCCGGAAGATGTCCGCCCAGCTGTATTGGAAGAAATGCTGCCAGGGAGAGTCTTGGTCAGAGGTGCAGGTCGATTCAGAATTTCCATTCTACAAGGGGCTGGTAAGTCTGAACTTTTCTATCTTTATGACATTGCAGTACACACCCTACACTAGCAGACTCCAAAATGTGTGAACTGTTCTCAAAGATTCTCCCCTTCGGGACTTTGGCCTGTTAGAACTGTGCTTCACCGGGCTCCGGCCCAGGAGAGACTCTTTATTGGACTAGCCTTCGGGCACTGTGGTCACTAGTTGGGACTTTAAGGGCACTTCATCCCACCAAATGTGTATTGTAAATAATGTTATTGTTTTCTACTGTTTTCTAATGTATATACTTTTTTTTTTAAATTAAGCTTTATTAATTTTTTAAAGTACACCATATCACAGGTTTACATCAGAACTGTCATTGAGTCACTTAACAACTCCCCTGTACACCAAAGTCATAAGTGTAACATGTCATAGGAAAAAGAAAACATCCCTGTAACCCTATGCCTCCCTGCTCCCCCCAACCCTAACCCTCCCAGAGTGTGCATACTTGATGCATTATATAATTTTATCATATTACCATGAAAGAATAGAGTTAGCAGCAAAATAGATAGGGGCAAAGAGCATCAGAGACAAATCTAGATAACCCCTAATGTAAATACAGCATGTATAATTTATCCCATTTTTTGTGAAACGAGTCAATGCGATTACGAGAACTAGCATTGAGTCTCTCCATATTAAAGCAAGTTGATAGGTCTTTCAGCCACTCGGTGTATGTTATGGTTAATTGGTCCATCCAATGCTTGAGCACCAGCCTTTTAACAACCATGGAGATTAGCGCCATGTGAAATCTTCGTTCATGGTTCCCAACTTTGGAATATATACCCAGGATGCATATTTCTGTGGTGAACAATCCGTCCAGACCCAAAAGAGGATCCAAATTGGACTGAATAGAACGCCAAGGGGGGTCACTTTTTCACATTGCCAGAAGATGTGGAGCAGATTCCCTTCCGATTGCAAACATCTGGAAAAGAGAGGGAGAGGGAGCTTCCCTAATCAAGCCAATTTGACCTGAGTATAGTACATGTTATTTAGTATATGATATTGAATAAGTCTGAACTTATCCTGAGTGTGATATCTATATAGGTCTTTCCAGATTCACAACCAATTAGGGATGAGATCAGGCAGAAGAGAAGTCCAAACACTAGAGCCTGAGAGGGAGTTCGGATATTTAAGACCCAACAAATAGGAATACATAGATGAGATCCCATGGGATTTGGCAGCTAAATCTTGAAGTTGAGAGAGAAAGGGACTGACTTGTGAACAATGAAATTCGGTACCAAAGTTAGTGCTAATGAGGTGTCTCAACTGGTATACCTTAAAAATATTATTATTGGGAACATTAAGCCTAGCCATAATATCCAGAGAAGAAAGAAGAGAGTCCTGAGAGTATAAATTCTCCACCAGGGCTTCGCGTAGTTGAGGAAGCCAGTCTAGGGTAATCATTGAGCCTCCTAACCTAATGTTGGGATTTAGAATAAGAGGTTGTGCCATGTCTCTTTTTGGGGAAATTTTGAGATAATGCAGACATTGAGAGAGGACTTTAAGGGAAGTGATAATGTTCGGATTTAGTATTGAAGATGGGAGTGCTGAACTGGGAAGAAAGAATATGGTTGGAGAGCAGAGATTGGCCTCTACAAGTATTCGTCTTTCGATTTGGAGCCAGATCGGGAGGGGTCCTTCAACCCTATTTGGGAGCCATCTGCCCAGTTTGGAGAGGTGAGTAGCCCAGTGATAAAATATTAGGTTAGGGAGAAGGAGTCCCCCCTTATCTTTGGGGAGGCAGAGTTTAGGGAAAGAGCATCAGGGAGATTTATTTTGCTAGATAAAATGAGAGAGGGTGGAATATAAATGATGCAGATAGGAAAGGGGTAACCGAAGTCCAGTAGATTAAGAGGGTAGAAAACTCGGGGTAGGACGTTCATCTTGATGATGTTGATTCTGCCCCAAAGAGAGATGGGGAGTTTGGACCATCTTTGGAGGTCCAGTTGAATATTGGTCATTAGGTCATCCAGATTAAGCTTCTTGAGTAGAAGTGTGTCATTGGTGAGCTGTATACCCAAGTACTTAATCGATTTAGGAGACCATCTCATGCCAAATCTAGTAAAGCTAGCTTTATGTGTGATGGAATTCAAGGGGAATAGTTCTGATTTAGCTAGATTCAGTTTGTAATGAGAGAGGCGGCCATACTGTGTAATGACCTGAAGGGCGTGTGTTAACGACGTTCCGGGGTGGGCAATATGGAGGAGGATATCATCCGTGTAGACAGAAAGGACCAGCTCTTGTTGTAGCACCGGGCATCCCTGGATATATGGAGATCGTTTAATATTAAGAAGGAGAGGCTCTAAATATAGATTGAACAAAAAAGGAGAAAGGGGACAACCTTGTCTGGTGCCTGTAAAAAGGTGGAACAGTGAGGAGAAGACACCATTACAATAGATCTTAGCCTAGGGAGATCTATATACTACCTGGATCCACCGAATAAAAGAGGTTGGGAAGTCCATTCTGGCAAGTTTTGCCCATAGAAAGTCCCAAGTAACTCTGTCAAACGCTTTTTCAGCGTCTAGAGAAATTAGAGCCATTGGAGTGTGTGATGATTGAGCTGCATGTGAGATATGAGAGAGGGTTCTAAGATGATCGGCAGGGGAGCGGCCTTGCACAAACCCTACTTGCTCCGGACTCAGAAGGTGAATCCAAATCTTTTTAATCCTCTCAGCTAAGATCTTGGTTAGAATCTTAATATCACAATTTAGTAGAGAGATGGGGCAGTACCTTGCAGGGTCTTTGGGTGGTTTATCCGGCTTAAGGATTAGCACAATCGTGGCTTCTAACAATGTAGAATCTATGGTATCAGCTTCAAACATGTACTCATAAAGCCTAAGGAGAAGAGGGGCTAGTTCCTTACTAAAGGTTTTGTAAAAATTAAAGATGGGTATCCATCGGGACCCGGTGCTTTATCAGGAGCTAGAGAGACAATCGCCTCCTCTACTTCGAGCAGAGTGATGGGAGAGGTGAGGGCCGTTTTATGGTGTGGGTGGAGGCAAGGAAAATCGAGATCCTCTAAGTAGGTTGAGATGTCCTCTTACTGTTTCTCTCTCTCTCATCTATTGTATTCTCTGAGGATGATGCCATACCGATCCATGCCTTACTGTATAATGCGACTTGTCAGCCTAGCTTCCCTGTGATGCCTCCAGTGGATGCCGATCGGTTCCTCACATATGCCCTACCATTGCTTCACCACAATCAGTGGGGTAACCCCCAAAAAGGGACACAACCTGCCATGTACTTTTCACGCTCCACGCTCCACTATTGGATCTGCGTGCCCCCTTATACCTGTCACAAACTAGCACTCTGTGACAGGTTACTAAGCACGCAATCCAGAGTGGTTCATCTCTAGGCACTGGCCACCGAAAGAAGAAGAGAAGGCCCATTGACTGTCCCTTCCTCCTGTCCTTTGAAGCCCTCACAAAACTCTTATTCTTTCTGCTGATCTGCATTGGTAATGTTGAAATCAATCCAGGACCTCAGAGGGTATCACCTCCCAACAGATCTAGCCTCCATTAAAGGACTAAGCTTCTTCACATCAATGCATGCAGCCTCCTGAAAAAGCTTTCATTAATACAAGCCTGGGTTGCCCACACCATGCCAGATTTTCTGGTAATATCGAGACATGGCTCAAACCTGCAACAACGGATAGGGAGGTAAATCTACCCAACTACCAAATATTCAGATCAGACTGCCTGTCAAGGGAGGTGGAGTAACTATTTATGTAAATCGAATATATCTGCATCTTGCCTTAGTGTAACATCATTGCCCAAAGAATTGAATGTTTATCCCTTAAATAGCTCTCCCAACATGGCAGCTTTTTCAACTAATTGGATGCTATAGGCCCCCTCTGCGATCATAAGCTCCTAACCCACCTGGGGAACATAATCAAACTGGGCCCTGAAGATACCATTATCTTAGGTGATCTGAATTTAAACTGGCTCTCCAAGACAGCTGCACCCCTAGTATCTTTTGTGATACATTTTGGGTTTTCTCAACTAATAAATGAACCGACAAGAATCAATTTAAAGAACAGAAGTAGCAGCACCCTATTTGACATCATGCTGGTAAACAAACCCCACCTGTTCTCACACGCTGGAGTATTATTCGGTGACATAAGTGATCACTGTCTTATAGCAGGAATAAGATCATCAGACAAACCCGCTAATCCAGCAAAATTTCTCCTGAGAAGATCTAAAAAAAATCTTAATATCGAGGGATATCTCCACGATCTATGCCACTCTGCACACTGGCAAGAGTTCTACCTTACATACTCTGTGGAAATAGCACTTCAGGTGTTAAACAGCATAATCATAGGTGCCCTCAATACTCATGCACCAATCACTAGTGTTAGAGTGAAAAGCAAATCTTGCCGCTGGTTCTCAGCCGACCTTAAATCTGCACTGCTTGAGAGAGATAAGCTATGGAAAATGGCAAAGAAAGACTAAGGAACCAAATGACTGGTTGCTGTTCAGAAAAGCCAAAATATCTGCACCAAAAAGTAAGGGATGCTAAGGCTGCTTTCTATACGGCTGAACTTGATGCCTCTTACCTCAACCCTGCTAGATTCTGGGGGCACCATCAAGGGATCTTAGGGCAGACTCAGCACTTCTCTGCCATCTCAAGTGCACCTTAATAAGGTTGCTATCTCCGACAAGCAGGGACGTACTAGATGCATTCAACAATCATTTCACAACGGCTGGCCTTGCTTTTGATTCCTCCCCAGCTAATCTACTGCGGGCACAACTTAAATCCCAGTCTACTGAGAGTCAGAGGCTAATTCTTCATTCTCATTCAAACCAATTCTACTGAAGCAAGTAGAGGACCTATTGTTGCATTTGGACATTAAGAAAAGCGCAGGTGCAGACTCTCTGACCCTTTTTCTAAAATTGCAATACATGTGCTTACAGTTCCCTTAACACATCTTTTAATCTATCTTTAGCCTCTGGTTCTATTCCTTCACTGTGGAAGTCAGCACAAGTGCTTCCCCTCCTAAAATCAGGGACCCCATGGACCTCAACAATTATAGACCCATATCCATCCTGCCAGTGCTTTCCAAAATGCTAGAAAAACTAGTGAGCATCCAATTAAGAGACTACCTTGATATTAATAATCTCTAAACCCTGCTCAATCTGGGTTTAGGAACAGGCATAACACCACTTCTGCATTAGCAAAGTCACTAATGACTGGCGCAAACTGAGCTAGACAAAAAGAATAGCGTCTGTGCTGTATGTCTTGATCTAAGCAAAGCCTTCGACACAGTGGATCATGAGCTGCTACTCTCTTCACTGCACTCCATAGGCCTAGATTCATCCTCTCTTAAGTGGTTCAGATGTTACCTCACTGATAGAACGCAGCAGGTGAAAAATGAAGGCGACCTATCCTCATCAAAACCACTCCTAAGAGGAGTACCTCAAGGATCTATCCTGGGCCCTATCCTTTTTGCCATTTACATTAACAACATTGATTCTAATCTCACCAAAGCCAATGTTCACCTCTTTGCAGATGACACTGTCTTTTATGTCAGTAACCCATCACCTATAAAGGCCTGTGAAATACTACAATCAGAGTTCTCCCTTTTGCAATACCAACTACTTGAAAAAGCTCCTCCTAAACGCAAAGAAGACAAAAGCTATGTTCTTTTCCACCAATTACTATACTAACGCCTTCTCACAAGCATTCTTCACCTATCCACCATCCTTGGTGAAAATGTGACTATGTTGACAAATTCAAATATTTAGGGGTATGGATTGACAACAGGCTTGATTATACTCAGCATATTGAAGAACTTCTGAAAAACTTGCCAGAGGCTCGGCCTTTCTTCAGAATCAAGCATTATTTAACCAGAGATTCAAGACAGAGACTAATCCAGGCCTCATTTCTATCACTTATCGACTATGCATATTTCCTCTATGGCCACTGTACTATTTCCTACTTAAGTAAATTAGATACCTTGTACCATAGAGCTCTAAGGTTCATCACAGATCTTCCATTCAACACTCATCATTGCTCTCTATGCTGCAGTTGGTTGGACATCCTTACACCTCAGAAGGAACAAAAATGCTGCATTATGGATTTACAAAGCTCTGTCTAACAAACTTCCATCCTATATTTTAGATTGCTTTACACTGGCCACAGCTAGATCATATGCCCTAAGAAGCAACAACTTCATCACCTTGAAGCTACCCAAAGCCTGCACCCGGCATGGGAGATCTGCAATCAGTTACTCTCTAGCAATGGCTTGGAATTCACTGCAGAAGACCCTAAAGTTGACCACCTTTATACCCCTAACATCCTTTAAAAAGCTCTACACAAGCCTCTTCCCAGAGAAGTGCAATTGCCTTCATAAGGCCTAGTCCAATCACATTCTTTACCCCAACCCCCCTCTTTCTATGCAGCTTTGCTACCCCTTACCAAGACCTCCTCTGCTACCCCTGGCACTTACTTCTGCCCCATTCACTCACTACTAGTTGATTTTAGTCCCTATCCAAACTCCCACCAGCCCCCTGTCATTTTTCAGAGGCTACTATCAACACTTTATTAATCATCAATCATATCTGTTTGGTTTAGCTTTCCCTGGAGCCTGTATTCTCCAGCTACACTGCTTGTATATATGTTTATATTATTGTAACCTGTTTACCTAGAAGTGTTTTGTATATGTCTGTTCTTTGTACCTTCATGTTATTCCTCGACCTATCAGGTCCATCTTGTAAATGAGCTTTGCTCAATGATGTCCACCTGAATAAATAAAGATTTTGATTGATTGATTGATTGATGTCCGAAGGGGACGTTGGGGAGGGGTGTCTGCTGTAAAGCTTGCTATAGAATTCTTCAAAAATCTGGGTAATCTCTCTGGGTGTAGTTTTAACTACGCCCTCCGATTGTACATCAGGATCAGTCTTGATCGTGTCTGTCTTTTGCAATCTGAGGGCCAGTAATCTACTGGCCTTTTCACCTTGGTCGATATATTTGGATTGGGTTTTTAAAATAGCGTATTTTGCTTTTTCTTTTAGTAAATCCGCGTATTCGTTCTTTAGTTTTAGTAGAGATTCTAACAAGCCTGAGGGGGAGGAAGGGGATTGTGAGTGCTCTAATTCTTTAATTTTGGTTAGCAGTGAGGCTGCCTGGACCACCCTGTGTTTCTTCCTCAGTGAGGTGATTTTAATTAACTCCCCTCTGAGGTAGCATTTCAGGGAGCACCATATTGGATCTTCTCTCGGGGTAGAATTTTTATTAAATTCCATAAAATTAGAGATTAGGTCTTTAATATGAGAAACAGTCTGATTGTCCTTGAGGAGTTGGGTGTTTAATTTCAGATAGTGTCCCATTGAAAATTAGGGTCCGGGAGATCCTAACCCAGACAGTTGAGTGGTCTGACAGCACTATCGACTGATACCTGATTGGAGAGACCGGGAAGAAGTGAATTACTGGTCAGAATGTAGTCTATTCTAGACCATGAGTTATGTACCTGAGAAAAGAAAGAAAAGGACCGGAGTGAAGGGTTAGTAAGCCGTCAGGGGTCACATAATCCCAAAAGTTGCGTGAAGTCCAGTAAGGCTTTTTGGGCTGGGGTTACTGGTTTTATTGGCGTGTAGGTTCTGTCAAGAGCTTGACTTGGTGGGATGTTCCAGTCCCCTCCTAGTATTAACTGTGAAGGTAAGAGATTACCAATCCTGTCTGCTAGGGTCATAAAAAACTCCGGGTTCCCTCCAACTGGGCCGTAAACAGAGCCGAGTACAATACTGCAGTTATTGAAACAACCTTTAACCAGTATATACCTGCTCTCTGGGTCCATTAGCTTCTCTTCTGCCAGAAAAGATACATGATTCTTGATTAAAATGGCCACCCCTTTGCTTGCTACAGTTCCACACGCAGAAAATACTTGAGAAAAACCAGACCTATGTAACCAAATTGTTTCGTTATTTGCCAAGTGGGTTTTCTGAAGCATAAGAACGTCAATCCTAAGTAAATCACAGTGTTTAAAGACTTGGTGCCTTTTAGTTTTGTCTTTGAGCCCTCGCACATTGCAAGTAGCTATCTTAATCGACGTCATAGCCATTCTTGAGCTATTAAGCTAAGAAGATGAGAATTATTGTACAACCAGAATGAGAAGTTATTATGGCACACTCTAGAACTCTCTTTAAACCAGCCCACTCTATACAAAAAAGGGCACCCACGCCCCTGATATATAGGTGCTGTCAGAAAAATGTTAGTAGCCTTGAGATGTAATTGGAGAATTATGTCCTGGAACCAGAAACAACCTCCCCCCTAAACAAAAAAAAAACCCATCCAACTATATACACAATAGTTCCAAGTTTGGGCAGACATAACCCGAAAGAGCCAACAGTAAATACCTGGAACTAAAATCCTATGGGCAAATCTCAGGAGCTTCATGTAACGATACCCTTCTGGTATGGTATTACTACGAGAATGGGGGGTGATCTGTTAGACTGTGTCACCCAGCATCCTGTAAAGCTTACCCCCATAGGATTCTCCTGCGGATTGCCACTCCCCCCCCCTTTATCAGCTCATGAGGCAGCTTCCTACGAGCATATCCCGCCCCTGGGCACCCCCTTCCACCCTCTCGCTACCGTAGTAGTTTAAGAGCTGCTCCCCGTAGCGGCCAAGGAAAGTGGTCTCATAGATTAACAGGACCGGAGGCTGAAATCAACTCAAACGTGGGGGTTATACCACTAGCCATCTTTATGCTGATAGGAAAGATCACTTACCATGGCATGTGTGTTCAGGCCCTAGTAGCGAATCCATTCTCGAGTATGGGTGGGGAGCAAGGAATTTTAGGCCCACCGTCAGGTTGGACGAATGATTATCCCACCACAACCGGAAAACACTGGGGGGCATATTTTATTGCAGGACCAGAGTCGGTCCGCGGCAAAATCGGCAAACCAGAGCTGAAACCCAGCCCAAAGGTTCCGGGACAGTCCCTGGGAAAGCCAAGGTGCTCGTGGCCTTCTGAAATTGGGATTAACAAGCCTTCTACCCATTACTAGGCCGCTCGGCCCTACTATTTACAGCGAGAACAAACAGGTAAATAACAAGAAATTATCTATTCTTTAACAAGAGGGCAACAGAACTGATGTGACTACTAGTTAAAACAGAAATTAATTCAACCCTCTTTAAATAGGTTGGGAAGTTTAGAGGCTAAATCCTTAGTGGCTTGATCCGGAGATTCATAGGTGAACAATGAGCCTTCGATTGTAACTTTTAAGTTGGCTGGATACAACATCCTGAACTGGATACCTGCCGCAATTAGCTTGTGAACAATTGGGTGAAAGGCAATTCTTTTCTGTCTGGTCTCAATCGGAAGGTCTTGTGCGATTCTTATCTTGGATGACCCCCAGGTTATGGATTGCAGCTCTCTGGCTTTACTGAGGACATGCTGTTTTTCTATGAAGCTTAAGAATTTAATGATGATAGGGCGAGGAGGGGAATCCGGTGGGGGCTTCGGCCTCAGAGATCGATGGGCTCTTTCAGTGTGGTATTGAGGATTCAGTGGTGAAGGCCCCACGACCTTGTGAAGGAATTTCTGGAGAAACGTAATAGCATCTGAGCCTTCTTCTGTCTCAGGCAACCCAATGATTAGGAGGTTGTTCCTCCTGCTTCGCCCTTCTAAGTCCTCCGTTTTATGTTGGAGCTTCTGGACTTGTTGTTTCAGTAGGATGATTTCTGGATCGATTTTGTCTCTCCATCTCTCTTGGGAGGTAATTCTAGCCTCCGAGTCGAGCATTCTGTTGTTTAATGTGGTAAGGTCTCCTTTAATCGACTTGAGCTCAGAAGTAATATTTTCCAATGGCTCTCGAAAAGGTGATAGCTCCTGGAGGAATCTCTCCTCGGATAGAGGGCCTACCGGGGGATTAGCACTGCTCGCCTTAATCAGGTTCCAGGAGCCCTGGTTCCTCGCTTTCTTTGAGAGCTTTTCAGGCATGTTAGGTGGAGTGTGCCGAATCACGGCCTGCTTCATCTCTGCCTCCATCACCATGATAAAGCTTTGCAATGCCAAGATACGTGGATAGAGTCAATAGGCAGAGGTTGAGAGATCCCCAGTCGCCGCTGTTGTGCACTTGGGAGGGCTAAAATTGAGTTTAGATCGATTTATAATGGATGGTTGGTAGGAGCCCAGGGTAGGTGCAGCCTTCAGGCAGCTTGCATCACGTGACCTCCCTAATGTATATATAGTTTTTCTACCTTTTTCTAAAAAAAAAAAAAAATCTTTTTGGGATTCTTCAGTGTTTTGATGGTAGGGGTTTAGGTAGACTGTGTATGCAGATTAGGAGTGTGTGTTGTCTTTCTTTTTCTTGCAGGGGTTCCTGGAGAAGATAGAAAAGAAGACAAGAAGAGGAGGAGGGGCTCATCTGAGTTCCTCATTAGTACTTTAGTGTGTAGTAATTTAAAGTACTGTGGTGTTGTTATTGTTGTTGTTACTGTATTAACCCTTTTCCTTCCACAGGTGTGGTTGTGTAGGGAGGCAGTAAAATGATGTAATACTGTGGTGTTCGTTTTTGGTGTGTGGTTGCAGGTTGCCCAAGGTCGGGGAGGTCCCCGGGTTGTTTTTGTTTTTGGGATATTAAGTTAGAGGCAGACAGGTTTTCCCTAGAGGGCTGGGGGGATAGACAGGCTATGGCCCTGACCTGCAGTAGGGGTTGCAGTGCTGAGCTATTAGGGCTATGCTCTGGACAGTTCTACCAGAGCCACTAGGGATCCATAGTAAGTGGCTAGTGTAGAGGCTGATATGTCAGCTAAAGGCCTCTAGACCCATAGTGTTGCCTGCCTGTGCTTGCACATGGTAGGAGGGGGCCTGATCACCCCCCTCCACAGGTAGCCCATAGGGTGGGATGGCCTAAAGCCGGGTAAACAATGACTGCGGACAGTCATTTTCCTGGTCAAGGGCGAGTGTAACCTCCTTGTTACCTGGGGTTACTAGAATCCCAGTAAGACCTAGTGGTAGGCAGGGAAGGCAGCTTGTGAAACTCCAGTTAAATGGATTTCACACTGTCTCACTCTGTTCTCAGTCTCAGCTGAGAATGAGGGATGACATCACCATAGAACTGTCACAGCTGCATGAGCCACAATGGAATCTGCAGCAGGGAGTTGGAATAGAATGTTGGGAGATTTGAAAAGTAGTCTGTAGGTCAGTTGGAGTTTGGAGCTTGCTGACAGAGGAGCACAGCAGCTCTGTGTAGGCTCGTGGAGCCTCAGCCCTGACATAGGGCTACATTCTGGGAAAAAGGTGTGTGTTTCCACCAAAAGAGAGACACAGAAGCAGTTTTAAAGTGGTGGAGACCATTGAATTCGGGTCTCAGTGCCCCATCCCTCAGGGGGTGGGGCAGGAAGGGTTTCCTGCATATTCCAGGGGCAACCCCCTGGTGTTTTCTGCTAGTGGAGAAGCTGCCTTATTTGTTCAAGAGTTTTTGGGAAACAAGAAGATTTGTGAATCGCCTGTGGGGCACCTGCAACCGGAGGGTGAGTTTCTGCTCTTTCTAAAGGGCCTATGTTTTTCACCCTGGGACTTGTGTGATAGTGGGGATTGGACTGCTGAAGTAGTGGGAGGCCTAGAGTAATAGGCTTAGCCAAAAGTAAAAGTATGTTCAAATCCAGCACTTATGGGTAGTCAAGACATGTAGAGGAGATGTGACATACGTCTACCCAGTAATCTACATTGCCAAGCTTTCAGAAAAGAGTTGTTTAGTTTCCAGAGAAATGGCCTGGTATGGATTGTGGGAGCTGGAGGTGGTAGCCCCCCCCCATCTTTAGTGACCAGGTCCACCTCTACGGATTTGCTCTGTGGATTTCTACTTTGCCTCATGCACTTGGCCAGTGATGAGGGAAGTACCCAGACGGATTGGAAGGAAAATTCTCTAGAGTCGAAGGCTCTAAGGTGGTTTGGGGAGCCACAACAGGAAAAACTGGTTCATTTCCCAAATGGACCCCGGATCAAGTGGCCAACAGGGGAACTGGGCCAGTGGGGAAAACCCAAGTAGTGTACAAGTCGGGCTGTGTACCCAAAGCTGCGTGCAAGTCCGGGCTGTGTGCCTGGTGGGTTCAGAGCCTGAGGGCTGGAAATGTGAAGAAGTGTTCTGTTGTCTCTAATCTGCATTACCAGGAATGTAGCCCTGTGAGGGTCCATCTATGCTTTGTTTGTTCAGCTTGAATGTGAATAAAAGCCACACTGTAGAATCCCATTCCTGGTTTTGGACATTACAGTTACTGCTTCCTGTGTTCGGATTTACTTGGGTATCCCTGTGCAGAGTAGCCAAACCTAGGTCCCCTGTGCCGAGTAACCTCATCCTCCCTGAACCCATTCCCCACCAGGTACTGCTGTCAGCTTCAACAGCATGCCACCTGTCATTTTGCTAAAAGGCAGGGGTCCAGGGATTACATACAGTTTCAGGGTTTCTACAGTTTATTGCTGCACAACTTGTTCAAAACAAAAAAAGACTGTTGCAAGACAACAGTGGTGCTTATCCATGCCACTAACAGATCCACAAAAAACAAATAGAAGCTGGGCACTCACCTACTCACAAACCTAGTCCTTCCAGACAGAATGCAAGATGCGGTGTAACTTGTCCATTATTATCACATGGTCAAATGTACATGATAGTGTCGGCGTCATAAGAAGACCTATCAACCCCGCCATGGGGACTAACATAAACATTTTATTTATTTTGTGTATATTTTACAAATTATCTATGCCACATAACTTAGCTGAGATGCAGTAGTTTGTCTGCAGTCGGGTATTGATCCTGCACAGATTTAGAACCAGAAGGGAGTGAAACACATGTAGTTCAAAAAACCTGCTCACAGCTATCCAGTGACTGCAGTGGGTTCAAACATTTGATCGTCCTTTTTATAGTTCATTGCTGTAACAACTAGACAGCACTGCCATACTGTGATGTGAGTAGCCAAATAATTTACCACCTTTTATAATAACTTTGATTTTCAGCTTTAGTTTCCTTTTTTGTTTCTGTTAGCACAGGCTCTCATCAATGCCTTGATAGCAAGCCAAGTATAGTACAGACTGTCAAGAGACTGTAAGCAACGTATCAATCAACAATTAATTCATGGCACTGCATCTATTAAATAAAGCACACGAAGGGGAATACAATACCCAGTACCAAAACCTCTGCAGGAGTTTATGTTTCAGTGTATCCCTTGTCATTTCTTAAACACTGAAAGGTATACTGTCAAGGATTTCAGCTCAGTACTATAGGACTAGAATGCAACTTTCAACATCTCTTTGTAGCATGTGTTCTGGCACTGCGAAGAAATGTGACATTTCAAGCCACAAGAGTCAATCACAATTCATGAAAGGCCTCCACTAAGACTGAACTATACAGAATAAGAATGTAAGTAGAAGCAGGTCACTGTAGATGTTGACGGTTACTACCCCTGCCTTGTGGGCCCAAGCAAGGTTGAGGGGCTTGAATCAATAAACTCCAAGATTTAAGTTGATTGCTCAGTGCCCCCCCCAATCTGTTTAATTCAAAGTTCAAATGTATAAATTGAAAATAAATAATTAAATAAATAAACTGACAGCATACAAATGTAAAAAAAAAACTGCAGCATGTCCTTCTTGCACCAGGGAACATTAACATTTGTATAGGTGAAACTGACTCACATATTACAGGATAGTCCTGATTTTCCTCTGACTTTCTCATCAGAGAGCGAAGAGGGAGGCTGCTGATGCTGTACTGTTAGAAAATGGAGAGCCGAAAGAGGACTTCTTTTAAGAGAAGAAAGGCCTACCAAACAGTGAGGGTCAGCTTCTCACCTTTCCTACTCCGTTTCCCCAAATGTGCTGTGTGCACCCTAGGGATTAAGGAGGCAGCTAAAGGATTTGTTTTCAAGAAAGAAATGCTCTTAAAAATATGTATTTTCCATTTATGGGCAACATTTTTTTTTCAACTACTGTACATGAATATTGGACCAGTTTTGCTGGGAAGGGAGTTGCTTCAATAATAAGCAAGAATGGTAAAAGAACGGTAAACGAACATTGTCCCATCCTGGAAATTAAAAAAAATTCAGCTTTAGTTTTAAAAAAAAAATTGCTGGAAAATGTAGAAGAAAATAAAGCATTTTCTTTCCCCAGTTCTAACGTTAGTCCACCAAAACATCTTACCCCCAACTCAAAGATCCCTGTGTTGACTCAAGTTTAAAACATCCAAACCTTCCTCAAGTAATTGAGCCCACACCCTAAAGTATTTATTTGGGGGAGTGGAGAAATGAGTAAATCATAAAAAATGCAAATGATCTCTTTTTGAACAGGTAGTCACTGTGTAATGTGACGGCCAATGAACAGTTGACTCGGTTATTTCATTATACAAAATATTCTCTCTTACTAAATGGGGCACCATGTGACATTAAGTGTGTTAATACATGAATTGGAGATACTCCTGGCAAAAAAAGAGTGTTCCACACACATTATTAGAGTGAAAGAACAACAAAGTGAAGCTGAGCTGTTGCGTCACTTTAAAAAATGCAAGTGAACCCACTCTTATGTTGCCAAGAGTATCTACAGACCACATATTACAACATAAGAGAACTGTCAAGTCAGTTTTACCAGACACAAAGCTGCCAAAAAAATAAAAATTCACTTTGTCTGTTGCCTTCTTTGCCTGTTTACCATTGCTGGTCAGCTGTAATGTAAGTGGTTGACAGCAATACAAACAGCTGAGTCGAAGCAGCATGTAAGGCACACTTGACAGTAAAAGAGTGCCTCATGTGCTGTCAAAGTACAAAGTCAAGTATGTGTTCTAATTGACTGGCAATATTAAGAGGATATTAAAGACAAATTGCAGGGAGAAAGAAAAGTACAATCACGTAAGAACTTACCATAACAGTAGATCTTCAAGAGGAGCTCTTGCATCAGGCCATCACTGGTAGGACTAAGCCGCCAGGTGCCTGGACCACACAGAAACTTTATAGCTAGCAGTGTTCCACTGGGGACCACCCACCACCAACGTCACCCTGCTGTCAGCCTACCCTATAAAGGCAGGTGATCCCCCACACCCTTGTCAGTTCTTCTTCTGGAGACCTGAAGCAAGAAATGGAAGAAGGAACAGAGGAGTTTTCCTGAGAGCCAAAAAAGGAAGAGAAAGCAGAAGACTCACTCGCATGGAAGAGGAGACAGTCAAGGAAGGCAGACAGAGAGCAGGGAGAAGGAAGGAGGGAGGGAAAATCATATCCTGCTGCAATAGCTCCTCTTGAAGATCTACTGTTATGGTAAGTACTTATGTAACTGCACTATCTTACTTTGAGGGAGGCTCTTGCAGCAGGCCAGCACTGGTAGGACTGAGTCCCAAGCAGTTCCGGCAATATAGAGGAAGCAGCACCGGAAGGAGTACAGACAGCAGCCAGTGGTCTAAGAATGGAGGCCCTGCAGGATGGCTAGGCTGAAGCCAGCCTGATGCCTAGAGACATTGTCCAAGCTGCAATGCTTGGTGAAAGTATGGACAAAGCTCCAAGTGGCGTATGCACATATATCTCCAGCGGAAACATTTCTAAAGCAAGTCGAAGAGGTAACCATACCCCTTGTGGAATGGACCTTAACCACTCCTGGAATTTCCTTGCCATACTTTCAGTAACAATAAACAATGCAATTATCTAACCGCTTAGACAAACACTTTGGATACTGGAGAGTCCTCTCTCCTAGGGATGAACAAAACAAACAACTAATCAGACTTTCACAAAGTCTTAGTCTGGTGTGTATAGTATAGTAAGATTCTATGTACATCCATAGTATAGAGCAAAGCCTCCCCCGATTGGAATATTCTGGAAAATAAACAGGAAGGTGGATGGATTGATCCAAAGTAAACTCCGACACCACCTTGGGAAGGAACTTAGGATTGGTACACAAAGACACCCTGTCTTTGTGAAAAACCAAATAAAGCTCCTTACACATGAGAGCCTGAAGCTCGGAAATCCTTCGAGCAGAAGTAACAACAACTAAAAAGAGCACTTTCCAAGACAGGAAGTGCAGCTCGAAATTCACAGACAGTTCAAAGGGAGGTAACGTGAGTTTCTCCAACACAAAATTGGTGTCCCAAGGAGGGACCAGGTCCTTAATAGGAGGTTTCAGATGTAAAATGCTCCACAGGAAGGTGCGAGACACATCAAGCTGAGCCACATCCCTGCCCTCAATAGGTACATGGTATGCAGAGAAGACAGAAAGATGTACCTTAAAGGAATACCTCAAACCCGAGTCAGAAAGGGAGAGAAGATGCTCCAACACCTGATCCACTGGGCAGGTGAAAGGGTTTAAATGATGTGAAGTGGCCCAAAGGGTAAAATGCTTCCTTTTCATAGCATAGGTAGTCCTGGTGGAGGGCTTCCTGGTAGCCACAAGGACATCTGTGATCCTTGAAGATACCCCAAACCGGGCAATGGCTATGTCCTTAGGAGCCACACATGGAGATGCAGAGACTTGACATCTGGGTGGGCCAGTATTCCCTGCTCCTGGAAGAGTAAATTGATGTACAAGGGCAAGTGGACAGGAAGACTCCACCACCAGCTGTTGTACCAAGAGAAACCAGATCAGACAAGGCCAGAAGGGAGCTTTGAGGATCATCTCTGCTCCTTCCATCTGCAGTTTGAGCAGCACTGGCTGAAGGAGCAGGAAGGAAGGGAAGGCAAACATAAACCTCCCCTTTCAGGAGTAGGACAGTGCATCTCACCAGAAAACTCTAGACCTGAGATCAAGCAACCAAAAAAGCAGCAGTTTTTCATTGAGTGGGGACACATTCATGCCATTACTAGCTTGTAATCTTCAACAAATATTTTCATACAATTTGTAATTAATTTATATTTAATGTGTATGCTTATTTATTTATTGTTCTATGTCTTTTTGTATTGTTTGATTTTTTTGCAAAGCCTAGGACCGCATTGTAAATGAGCAGTAGATAATCCTAATTCATATAACTTGTATGAATAAAATATTTTCCTTCTCCTATACTACTACTACAAGAAGGTCCAACTCTGGGTGTCCCTATCTGTCGAACCGTTTGACTACCAGGGTTAGAAGTTCCCTCTCGTGAGCCCTGGACTGGGAGCAGCTTAGACTGTCTGCCAGGACATTTTGGACACCTGGAACATAGACGGCGGAGAACTCCAGACTGTGCTTGATGGCCCAATACCAGACCCTCGTCGCTTCCCTGCACAGGGGGTAGGAGTGCATTCCCCTCTGCTTCTTTATGTAATAGACTACGCACATGTTGTCCATCTAAACTAAGAGCAGACCGGGGAGGAGATGAGTCTGGAAGGCCTGCAGAGTGTATAGAACTGCTTGCATCTCCAGGACATTGATGAGGAGTCCATGCTCCATGTCTGTCCAGGTGCCTTGAGTTTGGTGAGCACTCAAGTGAGCTCCCCAGCCCAGACACAAGGCATCCATCATGAGGATCTGAGGTGGGGCTGAAATAGTAAAGGGAACCCCCCGAAGCAGGTTGGCTAGCTCCAGCCACCATGACAGGACTCTCTTGATCATATCGAATATCATAACCAGCTGGTTGAGGTTGTCTGTGCGTTAGTCCCACTGTACCCTCAATGTCCATTGAGATATTCTCATGTACAGCCAGGAGAGATGGACCATGGCAGTGGCTACCACCATGTGGTCCAGGAGGCACAGGAACACCCTGGCTGGGACCTGTTATCTGGGAGGAAACCAGGTGGACCTGGTCCATCAGGCACTCCACTCTGTCTATGGGTGAGAAAGCCATGCCCTGGACCATGTCTAGGACCACCCCTATGTACTGGAGGTGCTGGCAGGGAGTCAGGCATGACTTTGGCCTGTTGATGGTGATACCCAAGACCTGGAAAAGGCAGAAGGTATCATTAAGAGTATGGACAAGGCGTTCCAGAGATGGGGCCACTAGGAGCCAATCATCCAGGTAAGGAAACACATAAAAGCCCCGTTATTTCAAGGCAGCCACCACCCCACCAGGCACTTGCTGAAAACCCTGGGAACTGAGGACAGGTCAAAGGGAGACCCAAGAACTTGTGGATGTGGCAAGCTAGCCACTGCCAGTCACTCTTTTGCAGCTATATTTCTGTTATATAGTCTTATGTGATTTTGTGTATGTTAAATGCCACAGGAAAATGTCAGTTTTAAAAGGGTACACAGGTTTACTGAAAGATCACAGGGAAGAGAGAAGGACTTGCAAAACATTTGACATTCCTCTGTGACCTAGGAAACCAAGAGTCCATTTTCAAAGGGGGTTTCCCTGGTGGACAGGGAGTTAGCAGAACAAATTAAGAGGGTTAGCAGGAAGGGGAACACAATGGTGGTGGGGACTTTAACTTACCTGGGGTTGACTGGAGCACCATACCAACCACAAGTGCAAGGGAGCAGGTCATATTGGAGGCATTTCAGGATAGCTTCCTGGTGCAGTTGGTCCATGAGTCAACTAGGTTAGGAAGGACTCTGGACCTTGTACTATCAAACGGGGAGGCTGTAAGGGACTTGGAGATGGAGGACCCTCTTTGCTGGGAGTGATCCCCACTCAGAGTGGTTCATGCTCAACATGGGAAAGCAAACTGGAGGTTCGGGTACCAGGGTAATTGATTTTAGGGAGGCAGACTTTAACAAGATGGGGGAATTCTGGTAAGGCATCAGGAGGGAATCCAACCAACCATGGATGCTAATCAAAAATGGGATATTATTAAGACAGGGCTGGAAGAGGCTACTGGAATATGTATTAGGGCATGAAGTAAGAAGGGAAGGGCAATGAAACCCAGTTGGCTGACTCAGGAGGTAATAGAGTGGGTGAGGACCAAGATAAAAGCATTTCAGAGATTTAGGAGATCAGGAAGGGGGGGATGACAGGGAGGAGTATACAAAGAAGTCCAGGGAGGTTACCAAACTAGTCAGAGCCACCAAGGCATCCAGAGAGTTGAGGCTGGCACAGGGCATTAAGGGCGGAGAAAATGACTTCTTCAGACACATTAGCAAGAGAAGGAGGAACAAGGACCAGATAGTGAGAATAAAGAAGGATGGAGGGTGAGTAGAGAAAGGGGAGGAGCAGGCACAGACACTAAATGAGTACTTCTGCTCTGTATTCACAAAAGAGGGGAGAACATATACCTCATGGGAGTAATGGAGTGGGCAGAAGGGAGGGAGTAAAAAGATGAAGAGATTACAGAGGACAGGGTACTGGAAGTACTGAGGGCACTGTGGATGGGCAAGGCACCGGGCCCTGATGGCATTCACCCTAGGGTACTCAAAGAAGTGGCAGGGGTCCTGGCAGGACCACTGGCTGACCTGTTCAATACCTCTCTGGACACAGGATGCATACCATAGGATTGCCGGTTGGCTCATGTGGTGCACATTCACAAAGGTGGACCTAAGGATGATCCAGGTAACTACATAGCAAAGAGCCTCACATCAATTGTGGGAAAGCTCATGGAGACAATCCTTAAAGAGAGGCTGGTGACATTTTTGGAGGACAATGGTCTCCAGGATGGGCAACAACACAGGTTTGTCTCGGGCAGATCCTGCCAGATGAACCTCATTGAGTAATACGATTGGGTGACCAGGGAACTGTACAAGGGCCATGCAGTGGATGTCCTGTACTAGGACTTCAGCAAGGCCTTCAATTCTGTGCTGCACAGGAGGCTAGGGGAAGCTGCAATATGTAGAGGTGGGTACTAAGATGGTCAAATGGATCACTAACTGGCTGATGGGCAGGCAGCAAAGGGTGGTGGTGGAGGGGGAACTCTGATCACCAAGAGTGGTGACAACCAGGGTGCCACAGGGATTGTTACTGGGATTGGTGCTGTTTGGAATATTCATTGCAGATATCTCATATGGGATCCAGAGTAAAATCATATGAACATACAAAAAATGCCAGCAGATACAGGCCCTTAGGTCTATCGAGTCTACTCGAGTGTGTAGCTATCTGAATTTAATCTATAGCACTACCTCCCTTTTCACTATTTCCCATCCCCATTATTCTATCCCACCCCCCCTTTAAAACTGGTCACTGATTCAAGTGACACCACCTCTTCTGAAAGCTTATTCCACCCTGCCACCACCCTTTTTGTGAAGCAGTGTCTTCTCAGTTCCTTCTTGACTGTGCCCCTGGTGTCCCTCCCTCCTTTTAGTCTAAACAACCCTGTGCTGATCTTGTTTATGCCCTTCATATATCTGAAGGTCTTGATCATATCCCCCCTATTCCCCCTCTCCTCTCGGGAGTACATATTGAGTTCTCTCAGTCTTTCTTCATAGGGTTTAACCTCCATTCCTGTTATCATTCTGTTTGCTCTACGTTGGACTCCCTCTGTTCGCAGATGATACCAAGATGGGAGCTGTGGTAGATGACATTGGGGGTGGAAGGGACTGCAGGAAGACCTGACTAAATTACAGGAGTGGTCGGAAACATGGCATTTGGGGTTCAATGCCAAGAAGTGCAATGTGCTGCACTTTGGAGCAAAGAACCAGAGGAGGAGCTGTCAGCTGGGAGGGGTACAGTTGGAGAGCACAGAGGAGGAAAATGATCTTGGGGTGATTATAATGGGGAATATGAACAACTCGGCTCAGTGCAGGAAGGCAGCAGAGAAAGTCAACAAGATGCTGGGATGTATAGCAAGGGGAATCTTCTCTAGAAGTAGGGAGGTGATCCTTCTCCAGTACAGCTGCACATGGAATATTGCATGCAGTACTGGTGCTCATTTCTGAAAAAGGACATCAGACTGATGGAGGGGGTGCAGTGCAGAGTGACTAAGATGATACAGGGTTTGGAGGGGAAATCCTATGAAGAAGGGTTGAACATACTTAACATGTATTCCCTGGAGGAAAGGAGGGATGGGGGATATGATTGAGACCTTTAAGTACCTGAAAAGGATAAGCAAGACTAATACAGGAGAGATGTTCCAGATCAGAAGAGGGAGGGACACTAGAGGGCATCATCTGAGGTTGGGGGGGGGATCCAGGAGGGAAATCAGGACACATGTTTTCGCTGAACAGGTGGTACACAAGTGGAACCCTCTACCTGAAGAGGTGGTTTCCTGTAGGACGGTGTGCTGTTTCAAGAGGGGATGGGACAGAGTGAGGGGGGGGTGACTGTGAGGAGGGGAGGGAGGGAAGGGTGGGCAGCAACAACTTGAGGGGCTAGCTGCACAATTGAGCAGACTCAATAGACTGTGAGGCCTGTTTCTGCTGGCATTTTTGTATGTTCGTATGGTTAACTAATCAAGGAAGAGAGTCATAAAACTCAGGAGATAACAGCCTATGTCCCTTGTCAAAAAAATTAAGATCGAAAGCAGGATGCCTGGGAACCATGGTCTGGGAAATAACCATTCCTGACAGGCTGATGGGAATTGTCTTACAACTGTTATCTTGTAGGGAGGGGAACATCAAAGGCACTAACTCTGAAGTGTTATTAATGTGCCAGAAAGTGATAATATGAGAAACTAAATAAGGAAATAACAATAATTATTATTTCCACAAAGTCTTGGACAGAGCAAGACAGACCCCTGCTGGCCTAAAATCATGAGGCCAGCAGCTATCCACAGACTGGGACAGTCATGCCTATATAAGCCCTCAGATCAGGGCATTCTGACACACTCTTTCAAAGGACACACTTCCTGACAAAGGCACAGTACAAACTGCCAGCAGACACTGAAAATCAGTGGCTGAAAATAAGGAAAGGATTTTTCAGACTGCACTGATTCTTCTGGACTTGAATTCACTATGAACTTAAGGTAGAATATAGATAACAGTTTATAGTGCTTTTTTCTCGTACATGTTCATTTTTTTTTGTATTCTATTTTTTTATCCTCCCCAAGTCTCCCCTTCAGCCTCTCCTTTGGGCCATCTGTGGTTTCACCCCCACCACTCACTTGTGCCCCCGCCCATTGCCACTGTCCACCACCTCAGATGGCAGCCACTCTCAAGGTAATCCAGTGTAACCCTTCACCGGATGAGTTCTCCTCTGAGGAGAAAGGCACCAGTGGGGGCCATCCAGTGCAACTTCTTGGGCCCTAGGGTGCTGCTGAGGTGGTCTCTGGGGCCCAACCAGGGCATTTGTGGCAGTGGAGGGACCAGATGGCTGTCATCCGGTCAAGCGGTGGAGAGTTTTTCCCTTTTCTCCTCAGAGGCACAGCATGCCATGGTGTCTAGATATACGCCGATGTCCGCCATGCCCCCCAGTCAGTTGGTCGGCATGCTGTTATACCCCCGGTCTCCACCTGGAGTCAGCAGGCACTGGACCGCATCCCCACCCTCCCCCCTGGAGAATGCAAGCAGTCATCAGATGCTCAAGCCTTTTCCTCCGGCCAGCCCTCCAGCAACCCGGGTCCATTTCGAACCTGGGTTACCAGTGTCAAAAGCGGAAATCCTACCACTGCGCTGATGGGCTGGCATATATGTCCACTTTTATTTGTGTTATTCTGTGACCAAATTTTCTAAATCTTTTAGTTTTAATTGTATGAAATTAAGTATTTAGTAAAAACATTTTTTTTTAGGAAACCTGCTAGAGCAAGATTTTTATATTGTGTGTACTTGTAGGACATTTATTAATAATCTGTGACCAAACTGTTATTGCTAAGAGGGTGCCACCATAAGCTGCTAATCAAACAAGGGTCTGTAAAAGAGAAATCTGTATAAAAAGAGGGAGCATACAAACATCTCAGGGAAGAGTCTGTGGGGGATTTGAACCAGCTTATTGCATGCCCTGTGGGACAAGACAAAATCAGGGTTACAAGGCTTTCCTGAAGAGACCATAGTGCCTGGATCTTCCCCCTTTGTTCAACAACCATGAAGGGCTCTCATTTGGCGACAAGATTCGAGACTGGTATTACACCCTTATCCAGAGTATTGAGGGAGCCCTGGGACCTTGTGGCGGGTGTTTAGTTGAGAACTCAGTGAACATTCTGAGAGAACATGAGGAGGGTATTCCTGTTTCCCCCCTCCCTGTCATGGATTGAGGTGGGTACTGTGAGCTCAGTGGACCTGACCCCCAGGAGTGGGTTCATGACAGATCTGGTACACAGTGGTGGGATCCAAGAGATCTGATGGCATAGTGTTGCAGTTCAAGAGATATTGGTGGCACAGGCATAAAAGCTGGACTCAAGGCCAGTGTATCAGACTGATAAACTAAAAACAATCCACACACAATCAAGGCAGAGATCTGGGAAAAAAAATAATAATTTGGTTACAGTATAAAGTTCCCTACCTGTTTTTCTTTTTTTTTTTCTCGGTGTAAGCTAGTGTAGCAGTAGTTAGGGAAGAAGATGTCTACCAGCTATAATGCAGACCACCTAAGATGGTTGTGTCAGGAAAGAAGGGTTCAGTGCAAGGGATGAACCAAAAGGAGCCTCATGGAGGCTCTTGTGGCAGCCAATGAGCTAGCAGCTGCCCAGGACCTTGATTCATGTCCAGTGACTGAAAAGGACCAGAGTCTCGGTATGGAGCTGCCAGGGGCCATCACAGAGTCTAGTCCCAGGTAGGAGAACAGCATGGCCAGAGGGAAACCAGAATCTCAGCACCAGGGGACAGTCACCACAGAGCTGGAGCTGGAAGGGATCAGGCTGCAGCTGGAACTGAGGAAACTGGAGACGCAAGAAAGCCAGCATCAGAGGGAACTTGCAATGCAAGAAAGACAGCTTCAGAGGGAGGGTAAGGAAAAAGAAAAATGGCTTTAGAGAGAGGCTGTGGAAAAAGAAAGGCAATGCCAAAGAGAGGCAAAAGAAAGGCAGCTTCAGATAGAGGCTGAGAGGGAAGAAAAACAGCACCAGAGGGAGTCTGAATTGGAGAAGCTAAAACTCCAACGATCAGCACCAGAAGAGGTAAGTGGCAGGGGTGGACCTGAAATTCCAGGGCTGGGGTATAAATTAAATACTAAATTAAAAGCTGAATTTAAAGAGGTGGAGGATATGGATGCATTTTTGAATTTGTTTGAAAAAGTCTGTAATCCAGGCCAAGATACCCAGGAAGTCATGGAGCTTCCAGCTATCCCCACTGCTTACTGGTAAAGGGCGTGAGGTGCTAGGCCAAATGGACAATCAGGACAGTCAGAGCTATGAGAAACTTAAAACTGCTTTACTTAAAAAGTATGAACTAACTCCTGAAGAATACAGGGTGAAATTCCATAAGCTCCGAAGAAGCCTTGACATGAGCTATGAGGAACCCGCCACAAAGCAATGTCAGTCTTTGAAATGTTAGTGGGAGGGAGTAGAAGTAAATTCTGTGGAAAACATCGAGGAGGTTTTGTTTCTAGAGCAGTTCTTTTGGGCTTACCCAGCAGAGTTGAAAACCTGGCTAGAGGGCTGAGATCCAAAAACAGCAGAGCAAGCTGCAGAGATCTCAGATCGCTATGCCACGAGCAGGCCTGCTCTAAGAGGAAGTAGGGGAGCCAGTACTGCAGAGCCAAAGGGGAAAAGCATGTCTTCAGGGCAGCTAAAACCCTAATAGCCTCTACAGAAAGGGGAATGCCCCAAGGTATAAAAAAGAGATGTCTTGGCTAAAAGACATGAAGACTGTTGGCTTCATAAACAGCCAGGGCATCTTGCTAGACAGTGTCCTAAAAAGGCACACAGTGGACAAAGTGGTGCTCGAACAGAGTGGGATGCTTGTGTATCCCTGAAAGCATGCCTGTAAACATGAGGGAAGTACATGCATCTGGTTACCATAAATGGGGTGCAAACCCATGGATTAAGGAACATGGGGGCATCTGTGACCCTGGTAAAAGGGGATTTGTTCTAGCCTGACCAGCATATGTCAAATCAGTTTATCACTGTGAGGGGATTCACTGGAGAGGAGAAAGCTCTGCCACTCACTAGTCTAATCTTGGACTGGGGTGAGACAGGAGAGACGGTGCAAAAAGCGGCAACAACAGACAACCTCACCCTCGATGTGATAACAGGGAACATGCTTCTGAAGGGGGTGGTGTGTGAGGTTACCTACAGTCAGACAGTACAGGCCACCTATAGCTCCCTGAATGCCATAGAAGCCCTTTGGGAAAAAAATGGGAGGCTGGTTCCCCAGCCTGTGTCTCCTGAAATGGAGGGTAATAAAAGGGAGGTAGGACTTCCCCAAGTAGCCATACACCAGATAGCTACAGAATGTTACTCTGAGGAAGGAGGAGTAACAAATGGTCAGAAGGTTAGGGATGACAGTGACCCTGAATGCACTGACGCTTGAGCTATGGACCCCAAGTTAGCAACTATGGGGGATATGTCCCATGCTTTGCGAAAATGTGAAGATTTTGCAGCTGCTCAGAGAACTGACCCTAATTTGGAGAGGCTGAGGGCTTGTGCAGAATCAGATAGGATGCAGGGAGGTGGCATAAGCCACAGAGTATTTTGAGACAATGGACTGTTGTATACACAGGACATGATGACAGAGGGAGGGGTGATGGGCAGGCAGCTTGTCATTCCCCAGGGGTACTGTGAGAGGTTGCTCAAGATCACTCAAGATATCCCCATGTCCGTCCATTTGGGAATCATGCACATCACACAGCAATTGGCCCAGAACTTCTATTAGCCCAACTTCACCCAGCAGGTGAAGGAATATTGACGGACTTGTCACCGATGCTAACAAATAGGCAAAGCAGGTAGTAAAACCAAAGCTGTCCTAATTCCTTTGCCCGTTGTGGAGGAGCCATTCCAGAAGGTAGGAATGGATATTGTGGGACCTTTGAGTACTCCAAGCTCCTCCGGGAAGAAGTTAATCCTGATGGTGATTGATTACGCCCCGCAATACCCAGAGGCAGTCGCCCTCTCTTCACTTAGGACAGACAAAGTGGCAGACACCTTGCTAGGGATTTTCTGCTGTTTCGGGTTTCCGCAGGAGGTTATCACTGATCAAGGGGGTAACTTCATGTCGGACCTGATGAAGTGTTTGTGGTAGAAGTGTGGGGTGGTGCAGAGACACACGGCACCTTATCACCCACAAGGCAGTGGGCTCGTGGAAAGGTTTAGTGGTAACCTAGAATCGGTGCTCCAAGCATTTGCTGAACAGCATGGGAGGGACTGGGAGAAATTCTTTCCCCACCTGTTCGCACATAGGGAGGTGCCCCAAGAGTTGGTAGGGTTCTCCCCATTCGAACCCTTGTATGGACATTGAGTGCGTGGGCCCTTAGCCTTGATCCGGGAAGACTGGGAAGGTAAGCCCACCACCCAAGGGACTCCCATAGTGCAGTATGTCCTTAAGTTTAATGAAAAGCTGAAGGAGCTTATGAGGGTGGCCCAAAGCAACCTGTCAGCTGCCCAGCAGAAGCAAAAGGTCTGGTATGACCACGGAGCCAGAGCTCACACATACAACACAGATCAGAAGTAATGGTCCTAATTCTAGTCCGGAAGGACAAGCTGCAGGCTGAGTGGGCGGGACCATGTAAGGTAGTCCGGCAGGTCAATGATGTAAATTATATTGTGGAACTGCCTGATAGGAGATATATCCACATGATGAAGTCATATGCAAATAGGGCCGACATGATATTTGTAGTGTGCAGTCCTGGGGAGGGTACAGACAAAGAAGACCTCCTCCTGGACCTGCTAGAAGAAAGCAAGCAGGAGTCATCTGTGGAGGAAATCAAACTGTCACCTCAGCTGACCCTGGAACAGTCACAGGAAGCGAGGGAGGCTTTACAGGACTTTGTCCCTTTGTTTACAGCCAAGTCAGGATGTACCCCCTTAGTGAGACAATGTAGACATGGGGACTCAAGCGCCCATATGCGGACAGCCTACCGGGTGTCTGAGGCCATCCTAAAGGACATTTGGAAGGAGGTGGATTAAATGCTGGATTTCGGGGTAATCCAGAAATCCTACAGTCCCTAAGCCTCACCCATAGTCCTCGCTCCCAAGCTGGATGGCTCTACTTGCTCTTGTGTGGACTATCATGCACTCAACACAGTCACAAAGTCTGACACCCAGCCAATGCCACAGATGGACGAACTACTGGACAAGTTGGGAGGGGTGATGTACCTTACCACAGTTGACTTGACTAAAAGGGTATTGGCAGGTGGATTTAACTGCCAGAGCTAGGGAGAGGTTGCCCTTCATCACACCAATAGGGTTATTCAAATTCTGAGCAATGCCTTTTGGATTGAGGAACAACCCTGCTACCTTCCAAAGGTTATTCAACCAGGTGTTACATGGCACTGAAGAGTATTCACTGTCTTATCTGGATGATATTGTTATCTTCAGTGCTAGCTGGAAAGAACACCTGTCCCATCTGAAGGAAGTGCTGGGCAAAATACAGAGGGCAGGGCTCAATGTCAAGGCTGAAAAGTGCCAGGTGGCTATGTCAGAGGTGGCAAACCAAGGCCATGTAGAGGGGAAGGGGCAGCTTCATTGCAATCAAATAAAAATTGAGACCATAGAGGCGTGACCTATACCTGAAACCCAGAAG
Source organism: Neoceratodus forsteri (assembly GCA_016271365.2). Taxonomy (NCBI): domain Eukaryota; kingdom Metazoa; phylum Chordata; order Ceratodontiformes; family Ceratodontidae; genus Neoceratodus; species Neoceratodus forsteri. The sequence continues at coordinate 1,391,525,275 of CM028129.1, read as the reverse complement.
CAGGTTAGGAGCTTCCTAGGGACTGCAGTGTACTACTGACAGTTTGCACCAAATTACAGTATCTGTATCCCGGTAGCTCCCCTGTCTGGCCTGCTAAAGAAAAAACAGCCCAAAAAGGTAAAGTTGGAGCCATCCTGTGAGTGAGCTAGCCTTCATATGACTAAAAGAGGCACTCGACAGTGCCCTGTGTTGGCCATTCCAGATTACACTAGGCAGTTTGTAGTAGAGATGGATGCCTCAGATGTGGGGATTGGAGCAGTCCTCAGTCAGACATCTAATCGGGGAAAAGACCACACAATCATATACCTGAGCAAAACATTATTTTCCTGGGAGCACGCATACTCCATGGTAGAAAAGGAGTGCCTTGCACTGGTATGGGCCCTGAACAAGTTAGAGCCATATCTATATGGGAGGCACTTCAAGGTACAGACCGACCATAACCCCCTACTGTGGCTAAATCTGATGGGTAAAACAAATGGTCATCTCTTAAGGTGGAGTATTGCCCTACAGGCCTATGACATAACCATTACACACTGGGTAGGGTTGGTCAGTGCAAATGCAGATGGCCTATCTCACCAGTTAGTTCAAGTTCAAGTTTATTGCAGGAAAACTCCATTGAGCAAGCTCATTCACAAGGAGATCCTGTGACATAAACACTTAAAGTACAAACACAGATAGGTAATAACAGTATATACATGAAATACACGTTACATGATGCAGGCTGGATATACATACAAGGGTACCACATAGGGTGACCGCAGGTGGTAAACATTGATATGAGACAGGGAAGCGACTTATAGGTCGCATACTGATAAATGAAACATGATGACTGTGTGATTTGATTTAATCAAATCAAATCAAATATACAGTATTTTGCAGCTTAGGACAAACAACAGTCTACAACTGATATGGGAGGGAGGAGATTTGATAGAGTAGCAGGGAGCGTAAGCAAAGATAAAGCCAGGAGTAGAAGGGGAAGGGAAAGCAGTTAATATGACAAATCAATTATACCTTACCAGTGGATAAATATGACACACGTGGGGAAGGAAGAGACTTAATGACAGTTACAGGTGTCTTTTATTTTCGCTGAACTTAGCGATTTGTAGAAGTTTATTGAAACTGTGCTAGTTAGTTTCAGTACGGTTTGTAATTGGTTCCAAATGGAGGGAAGGGCATATGCAATAGCACATTTACCAAAGGAAGTCCATGTCCTTGGTATGTCAAGCATAATAAAGTCAGATTTTCTTAACGAGTATGCACTATGTGAGATACTAATAAGTGAGGAGAGATAGCTTGGCAATTTCTGCAGGAGCAGTTTAAGAGTCCATAGCCCAGCATGGAGCAGGCTTCTAGTAGTAAGGGATGTCCAACCAACAGCTGCATATAAGTCACAGTGGTGCGAACGGTAAGGGGAGTTGGTAATGAACCGTAACGCACAGTGATAAAGGATGTCCAGTTTACTTAGATTTGCAAGAGTGGTGGAGGAATAGATTACATCGCCATAGTCGAGTAGGGGGAGAAAAGTGGCCTGTACAAGCTTGTTTTGAGTTTCAAGGGGAAAAGGGCCTATTTCTGTAGAAGAAACCTAACCTTGCTTTTAACCTTCTAGAGACATCTTCGATGTGGTCACTGAAAGATAATTTATTGTCGATCCAGATACCTAGATATTTAAATTTGGTTACAACTTCCAGAGGCTCGCTTAGCGTGGTGACAATGAAGTCTTGGGCAAGAGTATTGGGGCCTGAGACAGCACTGCGAGAATATCATCACTTTAGTCTTCTTGGCATTGAGCAGAAGCTTGCCTTTATTAAATTATGCTCAGTTGTGAAGTCCGCTTGAAGCACTCCCTTGACTTCAGATAACGATGAGCCAGAAGTATACAACACAGTATCATCTGCAAAAAAGTGCAGATTGGACGTAGGTATGTTAGCATCTAAGTCATTGATGTACAGAGAAAACAAGATAGGGCCTAATATGGATCCTTGGGGGACTCCTCTTTCAACTGGCAAGTATTACAAGTCTTACAAGCCTAACTGGCAAGTTAGAACAGTAACAGAATTTGTGAAAACCTTATCATGCAGTAGTGGTCCGTGTTCACACAAATTCAGTCTAGGAGGAAGGGATGTGGTGAGCTAACCACTGCCACTCATTATTTGCAGATATATTTCTGTTATATTTTCTTATATGATTTTGTGTATGTTAAATGCCACAGGAAAAGGCCAGTGTTAAAAGGGATACATAGTTTTACTGAAAGATCACAGGGAAGAGAGAAGGACTTGCAAAATATTTGACATTCCTCTGTGACCTAAGAAAGCAAGAGTCCATTTTCAAAGAGTATTTCCCTGGTTAACTAATCAAGGAAGAGGGCCATAAAACTCAGGAGATGATAGACTCTGTCCCCTGTCATAAAATTAAGATCAAAGGCAGGATGCCTGGGAACCATGGTCTAGGAAATATCACCACCTCCTGGGTGAACCCGGAAATGGGGATGTGGGTTGGGACATACAACGGGAGGGGCAGTGCTAGCTGAGAGCCTGGGGAGGAGCAATATCTATACACGTGCCTCCTCATTGGCTCTTCCAGTGAGCCGGCAACTGCAGGGGATAGGGCAGAACAGGAGAAAATGGAGCCTGTCACTCCAAGGTGACGACTCCTCCGATGCCAGTCCACATCACTGGCATTCACCAGGGCAGACTCCAATGTGTACTGCTCGCTCCACTGTTACTAGGGGGAAGGTCGGGTGGTCCCTTCCCCCTGCCCCACCCAGGGGGTATACCGGGATACCTGAGGAAGCGCTGAGCAAGTGAACACTCTAGAAGCAGACTCCTGGGGGGGTGCCATGGGACGTGTGGAGGGCGGATTGAGGTTGTCTGATTGATTGGAAGGATTGTGCAGTAAGGAGAATAAATATAAGGTTAAAAAAAAACCTGGCTAGAGGACTGAGATCCAAAAATAGCAGAGCAAGCTGCTGAGCTCTCGGATCACTATGCCAGGAGCATCAACTGGAGGAGGTTGTAACCAAAACGTGAGGATTCGTTGTCGACCCATGCATTGAAATCTCCTAGGATTAAACACCTGGGGGACTCCAACACCTGGACAATGACGAAGTCCACTACCCCCTGCAGGAATTCCAGCCCCCATCCCAGGGGGGTGGTAAACCTGCACATGTACCCCCATGTACAACAACACACTCAAAAGATTGAGTGCTACCAGCTGGGTGCACCGAGAAGCCCAAACTGGATCAAAAAACGGTGGCTACTCCCCCACCCCTGAAATCCTTCCTTGGACAGTGCACCACGGTGTATCCAGCTGGCATGGTGGCCTCAAAAACTGGGCCCTCATCGTCACCCAGCCAGGTCTCTGTGATGCAAGCCAGGTTGACAAAAGAAATCAAGTCCACCAAAATCGAGGTCTTGTTCCTCATCGACCTGGCATTGCAAAGCACTGCCCGAAGAGGATTAGAGGATGCAACAGGTCCTCTATTTATCTGCCCACTCGGTCTGGTGGGAACCCTGAGTATGGTAAAAGAAATGATGATTGTAGGCTTTGTAAATAGCCAGGGCATCTTGCTAGACAGTGTCCTAAAAAGGCACACAGTGGAAAAAGTGGTGCTCAAACAGAGTGGGTTGTTTGTATCTCCCTGAAAGCATGCCTGTAAATATGAGGGAAGTACATGTACCCGGTTACCTTAAATGGGGTGGAAACACATGGGTTAAGGGACATGGAGCATTTCTTACCCTGGTAAAAGGGGATTTGGTTGGGCCTGATCATCTTATACCAAATCAGTTTATCACTGTGAGGGGATTCACTGGGGAGGAGAAAACACTGCCACTCGCTAGTGTTCTCTTGGACTGGGGTGAGACAGGAGAGATAGTGCAAAATGTGGCAGTGGCAGACAACCTTGCCCTGGATGTGATAATAGGGAACAATCTCCAGAAGGGGATGGTGTGTGCAGTTATCTACAGTCTGACAGCACAGGGCACTTGTAGTTCCCTGAACCCCATAGAAGCCCCTGTGGGAAAAAATGAGAGGCCGGTTCCCCAATTTGTGTCTCCTGAAATGGAGGGTAATGAAAGGGAGGTAGGACTTCCCCAGGTAACCGTGTGCCAGACAGCTACAGAAGGTTACGCTGAGGAAGGAGGTGAGACAGATGGTCAGAAGGTTAGGGATGGCAGTGACCCTGAATGCCCTGACGCTTGAGCTATTGACCCCAAGTTAGAATCTGAGGGGGACATGTCTCATACTTTGGGAAAATCTGAAGATTTTGCAGCTGCTCAGAGAACTGACCCTAGTTTGGAGAGGCTGAGGGCTTATGCAGAATCTGATGGGATGCAAGGAGGTGACATAAGACATAGGGTATTTTGGGACACCGGACTATTGTACACTCAGGATATGAGGACAAAGAGAGGAGTGATGGGCAGGCAACTTGTCATTCCCAAGGGGTACCATGAGTGGTTGCTCAAGATCGCTCAAGATATACTCGTATCCAGCCATTTGGGCATCAAGCACACCACACAGTGATTGGCACAGAATTTCTATCGGCCCAACTTCACCCAGCAGGTGAAGGAATAATTAAGGTCTTGTCACTGATGCCAACAAATAGGGAAGGCAGGTAATAAAATCAAAGCTGTCCTAATTCCCTTGCCCATTGTGGGGGAGCCATTCCAGAAGGTAGGAATGTATATTGTGGGACCTCTAAGCACCCCAAACTCCTCCAGGAAGAAGTTTATCCTGATGGTGGTCGATTACACCACCCGATACCCAGAGGCAGTCACCCTTTCCTCACTTAGAATAGACAAAGTGGCAGATGCCTTGATAGGGATTTTCTCCTGTGTCAGGTTTCCACAGAGGTTATCACTGATCAAGGGGGTAACTTCATGTCAGACCTGATGAAGTGTTTGTGGTAAAAGTGTGGGGTGGTGCAGAGATGCACACACACCTGATTACCCACAAGCCAATGGGCTCATAGAAAGGTTTAATGGTGACCTAAAATCGATGCATCAAGCATTTGCTGAACAGCATGGGAGGGAAAGGGAGAAATACCTTCCCCACCTGTTCTCAAATATGGAGGTGCCCCAAGAGTTGACAGGGTTCTCCCCCTTTGAACTCTTGTATGGCCATTGAGTGCGTGGGCCCTTAGCCTTGATCCCGGAAGACTGGGAAGGCATGCACGCCACACAAAGGCATGCACACCACACAAGGGACTTCCATAATGGAGTATGCCCTTAAGTTTAAAGAGAAGCTGAAGGAGCTTATGAGGGGGGCTCAATACAACCTGTCAGCTGCTCAGCAGAAGCAAAAGGTCTGGTACGACCACGGAGCCAGAGCTCACACATACAGTGCTGGTCAGGAAGTAATGGTCCCAATTCCAGTCTGGAAGGACAAGCTGCAGGCTGAGTGTGTGGGACCATATAAGGTAGTCCGACAGGTCAGTGACGTAAATTATATTGTGGAACTGCCTGATAGGAGACACATCCATAGGATGAACCATGTCAACACGATGAAGCCATATGCAAATAGGGCCGACATGGTATTTGCAGTGTGTAGTCCTGGGAAGAGGATGGACGAAGAAGACACTCTCCTGGACTTGCTAAAAGAAAGCAAGTGGGAGTCATCTGTGGAGGCAATCAAACTGTTGCCCCAGTTGACCCCAGAACAGTCCCAGGAAATGAGTGAGGATTTAGAGGACTGTTCCCCTTTGTTTATGGCCATATTGAGATGTACCCCCTTAACAACACACAATGTAGACTTGGGGACTCAAGCACCCATACGACAGATAGCCTACTGGGTGCCTAAGACTGTCCTAAAGGACATTAGGAGAGAGGTGGAGGAAATGCTGAATTTAGTGGCAATCCAGAAATCCTACAATCCCTGGGCCTCACCCATAGTCCTCATTCCTAAGCTGGATGGCTCTACTTGCTTTTGGGTGGTTTATTGAGAACTCAACACAGTCATGAAGTCTGATGCCCACCCAATGCCGTGGATGGACAAACTACTGGACATGTTGGGAGGGGCAACATACCTTACCGCATTGGACTTGATGAAAGGGTATTGGCAGGTGGAATTAACTGGCAGAGCTAGTGAGAGGTCGGCCTTCATCACTTCAACAAGGTTATTCAATTTCTGGGTAATGCCTTTTGAAATTAAGAACGACCCTGCCACCTTCCAAAGGTTATTCAACCAGGTGTTACACGGTACCGAAGAGTACACAATGGCTTATCTGGATGATATTGCCATCTTCGGTACTAGCTGGAAAGAACACCTGTCCCATCTGAAGGAAGTGTTGGGCAGAATACAGAGGGCAGGGCTTACTGTCAAGGCTGAAAAGTGCCATGTGGTTAAGGTGGAGGTAGCATACCAAGGCCATGTAGTGGTACAGGGGCAGGTTCATCCTAATCAAGCAAAGATTGAGGCTTTAGAGATGTAGCCTACAGCTGAAACCCAGAAGCAGGTTAGGAGCTTCCTAGGGATTGCAGGGTTGTTATCGAAAGTTTGTACCACATTACAGTATCCTGGCATCTCCCTATCTGGCCTGCTAAAGAAAAGACAGTCCAACAAGGTAAAGTGGGAGCCAGCCTGTGAACAAGCCTTCGGACGGCTAAAAAAGGCACTCTGCAGTGCCCCTGTGTAGGCCAGTCCAGATTACACTAGGCAGTTTGTAGTACAGATGGATGCCTCAGATGTGGGGATTGGAGCAGTCCTCAGTCAGACATCTAATCAGGGATAAGACTACCCAATTGTACACCTGAGCAAAAAGTTACTTCCTCGCTAGCAGGCATACTCCACAGTAAATTCATAAAAAAGAAAAAGCATTCAAGCATATAAAAAAAAATCCAAGTCAATCAAACAGTACACAATATAAATAAAAACTTAAAGTAACCAAACAATTAATCAGAAGGGAAAGACGGAAAATTGAACTTAAGTTAGCTGTTACTAAAAATCCCAAGGCTTTCTTTTCCTATATCAACAAAAATAAAAACCAAGGCTACAGTATTGAAAAACTAAATGATAATGGAAAAGAAATAACAAACAATCTGGACATGGCCAATAAATTCAATCATTTTTTTGGGTCAGTATTTAATGACCTTGAAAATATAGAAATTAATAAAATTCAACAGCCCATAGCTAATGAGATCAGCACAGACGAGGTTTTGAAAGCCATAAAAGAGATTTGATCTAACATACTGTAGCCCTAGGGTCAGATGGTATAAACCCAAACCTTTTGCCAAACACTGCCCAGTCAATCTCCACCCCTCTCAAATTAATCTATAATGTTTCTCTGCAGTAAGGGGAAATACCAGTGGGATGGAAACAAACGGTAGTTATTCCCATCCACAAAAAAGGGAGTAAGTAAGAAAGAAGCAGGTAATTACTGCCCCCATAAGTCTAACTTTGGTTATTTGTAAAGCTATGGAAAGAATTCTCAAAACAGAATATACTTAGAAAAGGAAAGCAAAGGATTAAAGGATATAAAACAACATGGATTCACAAAAGGTAGATCTTGTACCACGATTCTCATCAGCTTCTATAAGAAAACTAGCAAATCACCAGACCAACGCATTCCAGTAGATATTATTTTCCTGGACTTCAAAAAGGCTTTTGATAAAGTCTCACATAAAATTCTTGTTGACAAAATGCAAAGTGTGAAAATGGATCTGCATACAATTATGTGGGTTTCATCATGGTTAACAAACAGCACTCAGGTGGTCAGAATTCTGGATACCTACTCAGACACAATTGTAGTCACTAGTGAGGTTCCCCAGGGCTCTGTCCTGGGACCATTCTGTTTGGAACTTTCATATCAGATCTGCATAAGGAGATACTGGGTAATATCAGCAAGTCTGCTGATGGTACAAAACTATGTAGTGAAGTGAATACCATAGATAAAATCATAGCTTTACAAAATGATATCACCAGATTATAGAAATGGACAAAACATAACAAAATGATATTTAATGATGAAAAGTGTGTTATTGTGCACCTTGGGCCAAAAAACCAATACACAAAATATTACTTAAATGGGAACGAGTTAAAATGTGTTACATCAAAAAGAGACTTAGGAATCTTAATTAATGATCAATTATTACCAGAAGAACACTGTAGACAAATTGAGCTAAGGACACATCTAATAATTGCTGCTATTAGAATACATTTTTCCTGTAGACAGGAAGCCTGTGTGTTACCTCTGTATAAGTCATACATCAGACCACACCTCAACTATGGGGCTGCCTTCTAGGCACCATATCTTACAAAAGACAAGAAACTTCTTGATAATATCCAAAGAAAAACAACTAAGCTTGTTTCAAGATTAAAAAATCTTTTATATGAAGATATATGCAGGGAACTTCATTTATATGACTTGGAAACAAGATGGAAAAGGGGTGATCTTTTATTACTGTTTAGCATTTTACAAGACAGACAACTTATGGAGGAATGTGATATTAAATATGCCAATAAACCCAATATACTAAGGTGCACAAATAAACCAAAGGCAGCTAAAAACAAAAGAAAACATTTCTTCACAATTAGGGCTGTAACACTGTGGAATAAACTCCCACATACCATAGTGGATGCAACAAAACCTGAATATTTTAAAAGAAAATTAGATAAATTTCTTTTGGGCACCTACTCCCATTTCCCAAATGGTATGGGGATGCAGACTTGATGGGTCTTTGACCTTCTTCTACCTTAGAAAACCAAGTAAACTGAGTAAAAGGAGTGCCTTGCGCTGGTATGGGATCTGAGGAAATTAGAGCCTTATCGATATGGGAGGCGCTTTGAGGTACATACCAATCATAACCCCCGCTGTGGCTATATCAGATGGGTAAGACAAATAGTCGTCTCTTAAGGTGGAGTATTGCCCTACAGGCCTATGACATAACCATTATGCACTGGGCAGGATTGACCAATGCAAATGCAGATGGCCAATCTCACCAGTTAGAATAGTAACAGAATTTGTGAAAACCTTACCATGCAGTAGGGGACATATTCCCACAAATTCAGTCTAGGGGGGAGGGGTATGGTGAGCTAGCCACTGCCAGTATTATTTGCAGATATATTTCTGTTATATTTTTTCATGCGATTTTATGCATGACAAATACCACAGGAAAATGCTAGTGTTAAAAGGGGTACATCGTTTTACTGAAAGATTACAGGGAAGAGAGAAGGTCTTGCAAAATATTTGACATTCCTCTGTGATCTGGGAAACCAAGAGTGCATTTTCAAAGGGGATTTCCACGGTTAACTAATCAAGGAAGAGGGTCATAAAACTCACGAGATAAGAGAATCTGTCCCCTGTCATAAAATTAAGATCAAAGGCAGGCTGCCTGGGAACCAGAGTCTGGAAAATAACCATTCCTGAGAGGTTGGTGTGAATTGTCTTACAAGTGTTATCATGTGGGGAGGGGGACTTCAAAGGCACTAATTCTGAAATGTTATTAATGTGGCAGGAAATGATGATATGAGAACCTAAATAAGGAAATAATTCTCTCAAAGTCTTGGACAGAGCAAGAGAGACCCCTGCTGGCCTAAAATTATAAGGCCGGTGTAACACCCTTGCAAATGGGGGTTCCTAAAAGCTTCCCCGGAGCTTGTTTGAATGCTTCCTGCCTGGTTGGTGTTTGGCGTTTAAGCCGTCTTAAATGGGTAGCCTGTGAGTGCCTGGGGGCCTCCGCATTTTGTCCCTTTGGGGGCTGCCTGTTGCAGTCAGAATTAGTCAAAATGGGGGGTTTGAGTGTTGCTATGCTCGAATCCCGCCCGGGCTGCTGATTTTCTGCTCCATTTCTGCCATCGCTAGTGGTGCAGAGGGAGCTCTACGAGAGGATGTGAATGTTGGCTTTAAATACTGGGAAATAGTAATGATAATACAGCTATTCTAACCTGCCTTCTTTTGCAGCAAAGACTGTTTCGATTGTTTCCTCCATTTTGGTCCAGAACTGCTGAATTGGACCAATCAGTACCTGGGGACCCTACAGAGTCGGTTGACCAATAGAGGAACTGTTTGTAATTGGGAAAGGCATTATGGGCTATGGCGCTTTTTCGCACCACTGAGAGCAGGAGGAAATGACTGTCATGTGCAGCCAGCCAATGAGAGCGGGTCACACCCGAACTAAGAGGAGAGCCCCTTGCTGTTGGGGGAGAGATGTGTTGTGGCTGGTGAGGAGTGAGGAGCTTCTGTGCTTCTGCACTGGGAAGTGTTCGTGCGGGAAGTGCGTGAAGGCCTAAGTCAGCCGTTTTTCTTTGCGAGCAGTTCGCCCTGAAATCTGCCGGTGGGCGGTCAGAGGAGGCTGTGCCCTGTACAGCTACCCACCAGGCTCGACCTGAAGGAGGACTGGAGAAAATTGCTAAATTGCGCTCGGTCCGAAGGAAAAGTGGAAGCTGCCGTTGCAGTATCTCAGTGGCTGTGAGTTTGTGGGAGCATTGGAAGCAGCTGCCTGGTGTGGTACCCCTCTGTTGCTATTTACCATATAAATGTATGAGAAGGCTGGTGAAAGTCAGGCTCCATCCTGGTAGCAGTGAAGGAATCGTTATTTGCTGGGGTTGTGAGTACTAATTCAGGGTAGCTCCCTGCAGCGTGTCTACGCAGTGGTTTCAGTGCACTATTGTATTGCTTACTGCCTAATTAAACTTTCCTCCTACTTTGACCTGCTCAGGACTGTTATGTTTGTCTGTGCTAAGGTCCCCAACTGGCTGCCACGTGTGGACTAGCCATTAGGGTTTGGGTATCCTGGGACAATAAACTGTAGGGTTAGGCCTGTGCACAGAGCCCTAGGTAGATAAGTATAGTGTTAAGCTAATCAACTTGATTCCCCCTGTCCTTGTTATTTTCCCTCTGAATAAATCAGATTGCTTTTTGTACAGCTACATCCTGGCTATTGTGTACATTAATGGTGAACTGCTGCCTGGTGATAGCAACCTAACTGTGCCTTACTTTACAGGGGGTCCCTGAAGGGAGCTGGAATATATTATCCATGGGGTAAGTGTACTGGTGAACAGAATTGTTGGTACCCAGTGTGAGTCACTAGTGGGACGAAAGGGGGGTTGCAGTAGCCCAGAGGGCTGTAATCGAGGTAGTCTTAACTGTGCTAACCCCGACCTCTGGGTGGAGGCACCTGTCAACGGATCTGGGCCCCTCACCCTGCCTCCGTGGGGGCAGACAGGGGTAGTAGCCCTAAGGGTAGCGCCCCCTGGGGGTTACAAATTGGAGGCACCGCTGGGATTTGCATCCCCTAGTGGCTCAGTGAAGGAATACATCAGAGATGGAAAAAATGGAAGGGGATATGTTGGAAAAAATTAAACTGGGACCCATCAAAACCATGGTACACAGATTGATGGGTTGGGGTGAAGCCTAAGAGCTAGACTCCCAGAAGATTGAATTATTGTTAGATGTGCCCCATGGTACCTCAACTGTTGATATTGTCTCTGTTGCCGAGCGAGTAAAGTGTTTGGGTAAGGTTGAAGTGAAAGGGCATATGGCTGATCTGCTTGACCAGACACTGCAGGTGTTACTCCTATGCAGTGTGGCCATCGACCCTGAGAAGGTACCTCCAGTGATTTACCCGGAGGGTGCGTCCCAGGGGTGGAGGCTAATTCATATCTGAAGTGGGTCAGTCACCCTTGGGGGGTCTCCCCAGATGAACAGTTTTAAAGACAAACTGCTTAAATTGTTAGCTGTGGAGGGGAGGACTACCCAGGAGTTGTTACAAGTCTTGGATTTGTCCAGTGATACTACCCCCCGGGGTTCCCTGGGCACCTCCCCTTGCCCGCCCAAAAGTTCCGTGCTGGCTTCTTTGCCCTTGGCAGTCCCAGCCATACAGCTTGATTCCTACTGTAAGTTAAAACTTTTCTCTGACATGGTACTAGTGCCTTCCGGGGAGGATGACCTGGAGGCATGGATGGACTATGCCACCCCTTTAGTCCAGGAGTGGCAATGCTTCGAGGGGGAGAAAAGGAAGAGGCTGATGGAGAGTTTGCAGGGTCCTGCCTTAGAAGCCATTAGGTTCTTCCGGGTCATCCATCTGGAAGCCACTGCTGCAGAGTATCTCTCTGCTTTAGAAGGGGTTTTTGGGAGTACAGAGACTGGTGAAGATTTACTATGGAAATTCAAGTCTGCTAAGCAGTGGCGAAATGAAAAACTGTCTGCTTTTGTTACTAGAGTGGAGCAGGCATTGCAGAAGGCTTGTAGAAAAGGGGGAATCACTGCTACAGCCCTGAATCAGGTTCAGTTAGGACATATTTTAAAGTCTGCCAGATTCTCTAGTGTAACGCTGTTGAAACTCAAGTTGCATGATCGTCGGGCCACCCCGCCTGAATATTGTCAATTGATGAGGGAAATTAGAAGTGGAGACGATGAAGAGGGTGGAACCCTGTGTGGGGGCAGTGAACCCTAGTGGGACCCCTGAGTCTAATACCCCTGAGGAGACTGGCTCACCTGGAGGGTCCGAGGGGTCCCCAGATTTCCCAGGTACTGTTGGGATGCGGGCTGTTTCCTCTGACCCCTATGTGGAGGGTGAGTTGAAGGCTGAGATCAGGAATTTATGGGAACTGGTGAGGGACTTAAAGCAATCTACTGTGTACACTACCCGGCCTGGGGCCCCTGAGTCCTGTAGGGCCCTGAACCTAGCCTAGAGATTTCTCCCTCCCTCAGGGCCCCTCAGAATAGTGATCCCGGGACCCCAAGTTTTGTTATCACTGTGGGGAAGATGGGCATTTCCAGCCTGACTGCCAGAGGCTGGAGAATTAAGGAAAATTAACAGCAGACTGATACACAAACACGCCAGACCCAGTCTCGGGCCCCAAGAAAAGTTTTGTGACTCAGGCCCATGCCCGCCGGGCTACCAATGTTGCTATCCCCAACTGGTCTGATGTGGTCGGACCGTCTGTGGAGACCCGGGTGCGGGTAAATAGAATTTCCACTCAAGCTGTACTGGACAGTGGCTCCCAGGTGACCATCATGTTTCAGGACTGGTACCAAGCACACTTATCTGAAGTGCCCCTGCAGCCGCTAACTGGTCTACATGTATGGGGGTTGAGCAACAAGGCCTATCCGTATTTGGGGTACATCCGTGTCTGGTTATCTTTCCCTGCAACTGTGAATGAAATAGATGAGCAAGTGGAAACCTTAGTTTTAGTTTGCCCACCCACTGGACTGTACGATGGGGTGCCCTTGTTGATTGGGACAAATGCACACATGTTTGGATGACTGGCCCAATTGTGCTCAGAGAAGCGAGCATTCCAGACTGGGTGAGCTTTGAGCGTATCTGCTGTGATTCAAAAGGTCAGGGCCACTCAGAAGATGGGTAGTCTGGAGGAACCCGAAGGCCCTGTGGGGGTGGTGTGGAAAAAGGATCCGGCCCCCGTGGTACTTGCCCCAAATGCACAATGTGTTTTGCATGGAGAGGTACGACTAAAGACCGATGTCAAGAATAAGTTGTTGATGCTGGATGCGCCTGTGGAAGGAGGATTACCTGAGGGGTTGTTGCTCAAACCCAGCATTCTGCCAGCTGGGGTCCATGCTTATGTTAAGAGGGTGATGGTTCAAGTGCACAATGTGTCTGACAAAGAGATTCGAATAAGAAGAGGGTGTACCCTGGCTAGCGTTCATTGTGCAGATACTGCTAAATTATCAAATAGAAAGAGTTCCCGGATGGGTGATAGAGTTACTCCTGATCTGTTTGACTTCGGTGATTCACCGTTGCCCGCAGACTGGAAAGGAAGGGTCAGTGAGAGGCTTGCCAAGAGGGATCAGGTTTTTTCCCTGAAGGAGTGGGATGTAGGATGTGTACAAGGGGCTGAGCATCACATTCAACTGCACGATGACCGACCTTTCCGAGAGAGATCCCGACGTCTGGCTCCCTGGCCATAGATGATGGCGCGCATCTGCGAAAATGTTGGCTGCTGGCGTAATTCAAGAGTCTAGGGCCCCTATGCCTCCCCATCGTAGTAGTAAGGAAAAGAATGGGGCAGTGCAGATGTGTGTGAGACTATCGCACTTTGAAGAGGTGGACCATTCGGATCAATATACCATGCCACGCATACAAGGCATTGGATTATTTGAATGGTAGTAAGTGGTTCTCTGTTTGGATCTTGAATTGGATACTCCAGATCCCAATATTCGAGCGATCGAGAGAGACTGCTTTCATTTGCCCTTTAGGATTCTATGAGTTTATTCGGATGCCTCAAGGAATTTTGGTGCTCCAGCCACTTTCCAGCGCTTGATGGGAATGAGCTGTGGGGGACATGAATCTACTCGAGTGCTTGGTCTATTTAAATAATGTTATAGTGTTTGGCCAATCATTGGAAGAACACGAGCAACGATTATTCAAAGTCCTGGATCGGTTGGAGGACTTCGGCCTTAAATTGTCTATTGACAAGTGTCAATTCTTCGAACTTCAAGTGAAATATGTAGGCCATATAGTGTCCACCGAGGGCATAGAGACTGACCCTGGCAGCGGGCGTTAACCACTTGGCCTCAACAGGAATTTAAAGAGCTGCAACAATTCCTGGGGTGTTGTAGGATACTATAGGCAGTTTGTCAGAGACTATTCATAGCAATTCACCTCCTTAATCTCACTCAGGGTGTCTGCCTACTCACAAAAATATAAGAAGGGTGTGTACACTGACCTGGAAAAGAAGTACTTTGGGCCAAATGATATGTTCGGGGATCGATGGACTGCTGGGTGTGAGGAACTTTCACGACATCATGTATCAACTTACTCACGCTCCAGTACTGCCTATACTGACCCAGTCAAGCCCCTACACTCTTCTTACAGATGCCAGTCTACAAGGATTGGGGGCTGTGTGTATACAGGAGCACTTGAATGGGCTGAGACCCGTAGCGTTTGCCAGTAGAAGTCTGATGCCTTCAGAGATAAATAACCCCATGCACAAACTAGAGTTTCTGGCTCTAAAGTGGGCCATTGTTGATCAGTTTCATGACTATTTGTATGGTGCCAAGATATTAGTAAAGACTGATAACAACCCTCTGACCTATGTACAGACCTCTGCCAAATTGGATGCTACTGGGCATAGGTGGCTCTCTGCTTTGGCCACTTATGATTATGCTGTAGAATACCGGGCAGGCCTAAACCATATAGATGCGGATGCTCTCTCTTGGAGGCCTGCATCCCAGACTGAATGGGTCCGGTTGTCTGAACCTGACATAAGAGCCCTCTGCCAGAAATTTGACAAAGAAGAACAGGCATCTCCTGATACGGTGGACTGTGTGGTAGATTGTCTAGGGCGCGGAAAACTGTATACCTGCAACCACTGTCATTTCTCTGCCTTGACACTCAGCTTCCTGCCGCAACTCAACAGTGATCTCCAGCAGGCTCAATCCTGTGATCCTATGATAAGAACGGCCGTAGAGATTTTGCGGGCAGGAAGGATGTATCCAAACTACGTTCCACTGACATACTGGACTGCTTTGTTGTATAAAGAGGGGCCCAAGTTAAAGCTGATCAACCAACTACTATATAGAGAGACTGTGAATAAGGAGGGTCGGGTAAACCGACAACAACTGATGCTGCCAGTGGTTTTTAGAAAGCTAGTCCTCAGGTCATTGCATAATCAAATGGGGCACCTGGGCATAGATCGAACACTTGACCTGGTACGGGCTCGATTCTATTGGCCGAAGATGAGTGCGGATGTGGAACAGTATGTCAGGACTTGTGGTCATTGTTTGCAAAGAAAAACGTTACCCCGGAGAACTGCTCCTCTGGTCAACATTACTACTAGTGCTCCTATGGAACTGGTCTGTATTGATTTTCTGAGTTTAGAGCCTGATCTAAAAAGTGTCAGCAACATATTGGTGGTCACTGATCATTTTACCCGGTACGCACAGGCTTTCCCGACCAAGGATCAGAGAGCAACCACGGTGGCTAAGATACTTGTTGAGAACTTCTTCGTCCATTATGGGGCCCCGCATCGGATTCATTCCGATCAGGGAAGAGACTTTGAGAGTCATTTGATTAAAGAGATGCTATCTTTGTGGGGGGTACGAAAGTCACAAACTAGCCGCTAGCATCCACAGGGAGACCCTCAGCCTGAAAGGTTTAATCGTACATTGCTTGACATGCTGGGCACCTTACAATCAAAAGATAAGTCGAGGTGGAGCCAACAGATCAGTACTTTAGTTCACGCTTACAATTGCACGAAGAGTGATGCCACAGGGTTCTCCCCCTATCGACTGATGTTTGGGAGAGAGGCTAGATTGCCAGTGGATGTGTGTTTTGGGGTTTCCCCCGATGGGGTGTGAGCAGAAAACCATCTACAGTACGTGCAGAGGTTAAAGGCCCAATTAAACCATGCCTACCAACTGGCCCAGACCATGGCTGCTGAACAAAATCTGTCTAACAAGGAGAGATACGACAAAAAAGTGAAAACAGTACAGTTGAGAGAAGGGGATAGAGTGCTGTTGAGAAATCTGGTGCTGCATGGCAAACATAAAATTGCCGATAGATGGCATCACTTCCCTCATATCATTGTGGGACAGTTGGCAGATTTACCTGTATATAAAGTGCGGCCTGAAAACAATTCGAGAGATGTGAAAACTATACACAGAAATCATTT
This sequence comes from Neoceratodus forsteri, assembly GCA_016271365.2. Classification (NCBI taxonomy): domain Eukaryota; kingdom Metazoa; phylum Chordata; order Ceratodontiformes; family Ceratodontidae; genus Neoceratodus; species Neoceratodus forsteri. The sequence goes on along the minus strand of CM028129.1, from coordinate 1,391,508,706 downwards.
GTTGCCGAATGGGCAGATTTTGATTGACGCTGAACCTTCCACTGTCACTCCTTCCCGGCCTGTGACTAGATCTGTTACTAAGAGAAGAACCAAGTCTGTGGAGCCTTCAACAAGTCCACCAAGGGAGTCTTGTCCCACCCCTCCTGCAGAAGGAGATGATCAACAGTCAGTATCGGAAGATAGCGAAGGTGATATTGAATACTATCCCTCTTATGAACTGAGCCAATTGTTTGGGGCAATCCCCTGTTCCTCGGGAACTGAAATCGGTCCATCTGTACTGATTGGAGCTTCTACTTTGTCCCGGAGGCAGTGCTTCCTGAAGATGAATGGGTGTAGACCTGCTCAAGGGCTGAATCTGTAGGCTTGGCTGAACTGTCTGGCTTGGCTGAATTATCTGACTTTTTAGAAGAAGACAGTGAGATGGGGGAACAAGCCAGGGATATGTTCGAACCGGAAGAATATTTTGAATGCCCTGATGGTTCCCCTCTAGTGCCTAAACCGCCCCCAGATGAGCCCAGTGGGGTGGGTCCAGGGATAGAAAGTCGAGCCCCTAATAGTATTATGAGCACTGAACCTGTTCCCCTTGAGGAGATTCCCGTTGCTAATGTCACTGATACTGAAGTGGAGTCAGGGCCTGGTTTAGGATCCCCCGAGACCCCTAGACGATCCAGCCGACCAATACGGCCAGTAATAAAGTTGAGCTATGAATCGCTTGGTCAGCCAGTGGACCTGCCTTTAAATGTGGTTCACAAGGGGTATATGTGTCCTGTTCCTGTCTAAGTTAGCCTTGGGGATAACTCCAGATTGTTAGTATTACCCTTTGAGTGTAGTGCTTCTGCTCAGGTGACGCACCAGTGACTAGAAAAGAGGGGCTCCCCCAGTCCTGGTGCCATAAGCAGGAATTAGTAACCTGATTTGAAAACAAAAGGGAAACTAGAGTTATGTGTACAATGTGTATGAATCATAATATATTGTTAATGTAATATTTCTGTATGTGATTTAAAATGTGATGTAGTGTTAATTGGAATGTTCACCTAAATGGCCTCAGGGGTAGTTGCTTGACGTGGACGTCAGCTTTTCCAGGCCAGGGAGGGTGTAACCCCCTTGCAAATGGGGGTTCCTAAAAGCTTCCCCGGAGTTTGTTTGAATGCTCCCTGCCTGGTTGGTGTTCAGCATTTAAGCCATCTTAAATGGGTAGCCTGTGAGTGCCTGGGGGCCTCCGAATTTTGTCCCTTTGGGGGCTGCCTGTTGCAGTCAGAATTAGTTGAAATGGGGGGGTTTGAGTGTTGCTATGCTTGAATCCCACCCGGGCTGCTGATTTTCTGCTCCGTTTCTGCCATCGCTAGTGGTGCAGAGGGAGCTCTACGAGAGGATGTGAATGTTGGCTTTAAATACTGGGAAATAGTAATGATAATGCAGCTATTCTAACCTGCCTTCTTTTGCAGCAAAGACTGTTTCGATTGTTTCCTCCATTTTGGTCCAGAACTGCTGAATTGGACCAATCAGTACCTGGGGACCCTACAGAGTCGGTTGACCAATAGAGAAACTGTTTGCAATTGGGAAAGGCATTATGGGCTATGGCGCTCTTTCGCACCACTGAGAGCAGGAGGAAATGACTGGCATGTGCAGCCAGCTAATGAGAGCGGGTCATGTCTGAACTAAGAGGAGAGCCTCTTGCTGTTGGGGGAGAGATGTGTTGTGGCTGGTGAGGAGTAGATGCTTCTGTGCTTCTCGCTGGGAAGTGTTGTGGCAGGGAAGCACGTCAGAGAACTAAGTCAGCGTTTTCTTTGCGGCGGTTCACCTGAAATCCAGCGGTGGGTGGTCAGAGGAGGCTGTGCCCTGTACAGCTACCCACCAGGCTCGACCTGAAGGAGGACTGGAGAAATTGCTGAACTGCGCTCGGTCCGAAGGAAAAGTGGAAGCTGCTGTTGCAGTATCTCAGTGGCTGTGAGTTTGTGGGAGCATTGGAAGCAGCTGCCTGGTGTGGTACCCCTCTGTTGCTGTTTACCATATAAATGTGTGAGAAGGCTGGTGAAAGTCAGGCTCCATCCTGGTAGCAGTGAAGGAATTGTTATTTGCTGTGGTTGTGAGTACTAATTCAGGGTTGCTCCCTGCAGCGTGTCTACGCAGTGGTTTCAGTGCACTATTGTATTGCTGACTACCTAATTAAACTTTCCTCCTACTTTGACCTGCTCAGGACTGTTGTGTTTGTCTGTGCTAAGGGCCCCAACTGGCTGCCACGTGTGGACTAGCCGTTAGGGTTTGGGTATCCCGGGACAATAAACTGTAGGGTTAGGCCTGTGCATAGAGCCCTAGGTAGATAAGTATAGTGATAAGCTAATCAACTTGATTCCCCCTGTCTTTGTTGTTTTCCCCCTGAATAAATCAGATTGCTTTTTGTACAGCTACATCCTGGCTATTGTGTACATTAATGGTGAACTGCTGCCTGGTGATTGCAACCTAACTGTGCCTTACTTTACAGGGGGTCCCCGAAGGGAGCTGGAATATATTATCCGTGGGGTAAGTGTACTGGTGAACAGAATTGTTGGTACCCAGTCACTAGTGGGATGAAAGAGGGGTTGCAGTAGCCCAGAGGGCTGTAATCGAGGTAGTCTTAACTGTGCTAACCCCGACCTCTGGGTGGAGGCACCCGTCAATGGGTCTGGGCCCCTCACCCTGCCTCCGTGGGGGCAGACAGGGGTAGTAGCCCTAAGGGTAGTGCCCCCTGGGGGTTACACCAATAGCTATACACAGACTGGGGTGACCATGCCTATATAGGCCCTCAGATCAGGGCATTCTGACACACTTTTTCAAAGGACATACTTCCTGACAAAGACACAGTACAAACTACCAGCAGACACTGAAAGCCAGTGGCTGAAAAGAAGGAAAGCATTTTTCAGACTGCACCAATTCTTCTGGACTTCAATTCATTATAAACTTAAGGTAGAATTTACATAACAGTTTATAGTGCATTTTTCTTGTACTTGTCCACTTTTATTTGTGTTATTCTGTGACCACATTTTCTAAATCTTTTAGTTGTAACTGTTTGATAATTATTTAGTAAAAACATTGGTTTTTAATAAACCTACCTGAGTGAGATTTTTATCTTGTGAGTGATTGTGGGACGTTTATAAATTAATCTGTGGCCAAACTGTTATTGCTAAGAAGGTGCCACCATAAGCTACCAATTGAACAAGGATCTGTAAAAGGGAAATCTGGGTAAAAAGAGGCAGAACACAAACATCTCAGGGAAGAGTCTGTGGGGATTTGAACCAGGTTACTGCATGCCCTGTGAGAGAAGAAAAGAAATCAGAGTTATGAGGCTACCACGAAGAGATCATAATGCCCGGATCTTCCCCCTTTGTGCAACAACCAAGAAGGTTTCTCATGTGGCTACAAGACTCAAGACTGGTATTGCACCCTTATCCAGAGTAGAGAGGGAGCCTTGGGACCTCGTGGTGGGTGTTCAGTTGTGAACTCAGTGAGCACTCTGAGAGGACATGAGGAGGGTATTCCTGCTTTCCCCCACCCTGGCATGGACTGCACTTAGATGTGGGCACTGTGAGATCTGTGGACCTGACCTCCAGGAGTGGGTTCCTGACAATGGGCATCCCGGAAATGGAAGTGGAGTAAGCACCAGTGAGAATGGAAAATTCTGATATGCTGATATGCATCCTGCATATCCAAGGAACAGAGCCAGTTCCCCCGGTGTAAGAAGGGCAACAGGCCTTGGAGGGTGACCATTCTGAAGTACTTGTACTCTATGAACAGATTGAGATTGCTCAGGTCCAGGGTGGGTCAGAAATCCCTGATCTTCTTGGGGACCAGGAAGAAGTGGGAGCAGAATCCTCTGCCCCAATGAGGTGGAGGGATGGGTTCCATGGCTTTTTTTTGTAGAAGGGCCTGATTTTCCTCCCAGACAAGATGCACATGAGCTGGGAGGTAAAAGGAGTTGCCTGGCAGATTTTTGGGGGCCAGTCTAGGAGTTCCAGAGTGTGGCTGCATTCTATGAGCTGTAGAACCAAGTTGTCCAATGCAGTCCCTCACTAACCATCAAGGTGGAGGGAGACCTGACCCCTGACTGCCTCCCCCAGAGTCTCTTCCAGAGGTGGGGGGTCCTGCAAGGAGTCAGGAGGTAGGAGCGGGTGCCAGAAGGGTGGCAGCGGCTGCTCAAGGAGCCCTGGTGGCAGCTGTGGCAGGCAGCTGATGCCGCCTTACACTTGTCCTGACCTTTGCAGGGAGGGTGATCCTGTCTGTGAGATGAATGGTGAAAAGGTGGCTGCTGACCTGATTTAGGCTAAGTATGGTGCAAGTAGCGGACAGACTGGAGAGCCTGGCCCGACTTCTGAAGAGAGGAAATCAAATTCTGGACATCTCCCACAAGAAGGACAGGACCCCAAAAGGGGGCATCCAAGATGCTGGACTGCACATCAGAAGCAAATCCAGACACCCGGAGCCAAGAGTGGCACTGGAGACAGAGGTCAGCGGATGCTCCTCTGTCCGAAGCATTAACCGCATCATAGGCAGCCGAAGGATATGAGTCCCATTATCTGAGCCCACCTTGAGATCCTGGGTTAACTACTTCTTAGATGAGTCATCTGGCAAGGCCTGAACCAGTTCCCTTGCCTGGTCCCAAAGGTCCTTCTGGTACTGTACCATGTGGGCCAAATAGTTAATGGCCCTGATGGCCAGGGTGGAACAGGCAAAGACCCACTTGTTCAGGTGGTCCAGCTTTCTGGACTCCCAGTCCTGGAGAAGAGAGCTGAGGTGCTTAGGCTTTTTGGTGTGGTCAAGTGCCACATTGATGACCACAGAGTCAGCTTTAGGTTGCCCCCCTAAAAACGGTTTACCAGCGGAGGCATAGTAAAGCCTTCAGATTTCTTAGGCACTGCCAGGGTGAAAAAATGACAATTCCAAGCCACCCTGGTAACATCCTCATAGGAGTCAATGAAAGGAGGAACTATCAAGGGGAGAGCATCGGGCTGCCACCAGTAGACAGCCAGCTGATGTTGCTCTGGATCCTGTTCCTCAGTCTCCCAGCCTATGGTGGCCTGAATGTGCCTCATGATGTCCATGAAAGATGGGTCATCAGGAGGAGACTTGGGGACCACCTTAATGGGCTTCTTGCCCTCAGACAAGTCCCCATGAAGGGAGGAAGACTGTATGTAATCAGAGTCACCTTCATCCTCCTCATCTGGCTCACTTTCGGCTGGTGGGCACCAGTCTTGGTGACCGCTGGAACCAACATCGGGCTTGTTCCTTGGAGTGTTAGGGTCAATGGGACCAGGCTGGGCTGGGTCCAGGGCAGGGTGTTCCCTGGGGGACCACCAAGGGGACACCAGGGCCAGGCCTGTATGGGTGGGATTCTGCTACTACATGAAAGCCCACCAAGAGGTAAAAAGAGAATTGCAATCCATCAGCTGAGGATAGTTATAGACTGGAGAATAGAGGTAGGCTGGCTCTGGGTAAGGAAAAGGTGGCATCAGTCTAGGAGGGACCAGCATCAAGGACCCCAGTGGAGGTCTGACAGGTGCAGGCTGCAGGTCCAGCATCAGGCCTGCTGGCTGTGGCTGAGGCAGGACATTCACCAGCCCAGCAGGCACTGGCCCGAGGAAGCCTGGAAGGAGTAACCACTGGCACCAGGAGAGGAGAGATTGATGTTGGGGGTGACAAAGTTCTCCCTTGGGAAGGCTGAGGTGAGACTGGACTTGGGGAGACACCAGTAGCCTGCAGCGGGCTCTGCTTTGAAGGACTGGTGGTGGCATCCATAGAGGGGACTGACACAGGCAGCGCCCTGGCCAGGGGGGGCAGCAGAAGAAATGGCGCCCATTGTATCACCACTGGCTGAGCCTCCTGACTGAGAGCCCACAGAAGTCATGGTCCTGAGCATCAAGGGCTGGGGAGCAGAAGACAGAGTCCACTGAACCAAAGAGTGGCTATCCACCATGGAAATAAGGGTGGGCAGTGGGGCCACCAGTAGCCCTGTGGGAATAAGGGCTGATGGGGCTGAGGAGGCTGACCTCCTGTGGGAGGAAGACCCAGATGTGGTCAACAGTTTGTGAGGAGAGTGTGAGAGCAGGAAGCAGACTGGGCCTGGTCCTTGTCCTGGTGCTTGTGCTTCCTGCTGGACTTTTCCCAAGACTGGGAGGAAGAAGAAGCTCTGGAGGACTGGGCTGGCAAAGCCAAAGAGCTCCTGGCCTGCAGCTCCTGTTCCATCATGATGAGCTTCTACTTGATGAGATGGCTCTGCAGAATTTTCAGGCAACGTCTCCATGTGGTCTGGTTAAATTTTTGGCAGATTTAGCAGGCTTCAGTGTCATGGCTGGGGCCTAGGCACAGGATGCAAGCAGAATGTCCATCCTTTTCTGGAATCTGTTTGCTGCAGGCACACTTCATGGAGCAGTTGGAAGACAAGGCAGGTTGAGAAGACATAAACCTGAATCCAGTAACACCAAAAACTCGGTGTTAACACTGAAGAAAAAAAAGGAAAATATAAAAAAGCATGGAATGTGGGGGGCGACTGTAGCTATGGCAGTTACAGTGGTCCGATGTGCATGGGTTGATGGGAAAGAACCGGGGAGGGTGTGGGAGACCACCTGCCTTTATAGGATAGGCTGACATCAGGGGGTGACGTTGGTGGTGGGTGGTCCCCCATGGTACACTGCTAGTTAGAAAGTTTCCATGTGGTCCTGGTGCCTGGCAGCTTAGTCATACCGGTGTTGCCTGCTGCAAGAGCCTTCCTTGAAGTAAGATCAATGCGACCCACTGGGAATCAAACCCTGGCCCTCAGAACTATGTCACCATGCTCCAACCACTGAGCCACAGGCTTACATGGTTGGACCTAAGGTATCCAGTGGTTGGAGCACCAAGATGGTGTTCTGGGGCCTGGGTTTGATTCCCAGTGGGTAGCACTGTTTCTTTCTCACTGCAATTTGTGATTTGGATTGCTTGGCGGTGGCTGATACTGCACCAAAAAACATCTAAATTGTCATCCTGATTATTCCTAGTTGCAGGATATCCAATACCAGAGAAAGTAAGTGTGTGCAGGAACCTCGGGTCCAACCACGTGAGCCTGTGGCTCAGTGATTGGAGCTACTGGGATGGTGTTCCAGGGCCCTGGGTTTGATTCCTAGTGGGTTGCATTGTTTCTTTCTTGCTGCAATTTGTGATTTGAGTTGCTTGGCAAAGTTGGCAGTGGCTGATACTACATTTAAAAACATCTACTGTATATTGTCAGGGATAAGAATGGACACTAGGACTTTCACAGGAGAATTAGGTAGGATTGACAACTTGAAAGTCCAAAAACCAGACAGTATTATGCTCACTAACTGCCTCTGCCTTCCATGTGGTGTTCTGCCCATTTCTATTTTGGTTGTGCTGCCCCCCCAAGTAAAAAAAGAATCTCTCTGCTGCACGTGTGAACTCGCAGCCAGCTCTGGTCTCAGCAACATCTCTATTATTCTAAATATGATTTTTTGCTGGGGCAGCAGAACCAAAGGAGAAATGGATGGCCAGCGCCAGATCCACTGGACCACTGGGGTGACAGATGGACTCAGCATTCTTATAAGGGTAGCAGGCATGACTTCAAAATTGGGTGAAAACTTCTGAATCAGGTACTGGAGGCCCAGCCTGGGCCTGTGGCAGGATGGGAGAGGGATGGTAAATTTGTGAACTAGGGGCTGAGGGACAGGGGCAGGCCAGGGTCTTTGACTGGGTATGGTTGCACTTGCAAATAGGAGATTGGAGTGGAGGGGGGCAGTCCAATTGAGGGCTTGTGATGGGGCAAAGGAGAGTTATTTGTTGGTTTTTTTTTGCTTTGTCTGGGGTTGGTAGTGCAATCCCAGAGTACACTCTTCTCTGTAGTATACTATTAGAAGGGATAGGATAATTCATTGGATATTTTGTATCCAGTCTGATGATACAGTAGTTTCCCACCAGAAATCAGAACAGATAAATACATTTAACTATTTATCTGTTTTATCCATTCTGCTCAAAGTCCTTACTATCAGTTGTATCTGATGTGACATAGTAAACGAACATGTGTAAGAGTGTGCGTGTGTGTGTGTGTGTGTGTGTGTGTGTGTGTTGGTACTAGTCCTTTCTCAATCAAATATAGCATTTAGAATTTATTAGTGTGAAGAGGACGGACTGGAATATAAACTGTAAAAACTAGTGTTCTCTTGTCCCCGCTGAGCTGAAAGAGCATCTCTACCCATGCAACTACGGTAGGAAAATCTGGTGTATACATACCCGGTTGATCCCAAGAATAGCCACTAGAGGGCATCAACACAGCATCTCTCCACTAAGATTTTTCAGTTTGAAGCAAACGTTCACAGTTATCAAGAGTTACACAAAATTTCCCCAAAATCTGAATTTCTGTGCCTTCCACTTTTTTTTAACTGAAGATTATTTAATTAAAACAGGGTTGTTTCTCCCTAAGACAGTATCTGCCATGGTTACAATCCCATGCTTACAACATCACACTCCATGGAAATTATTGTGATGTCACAAGCAACGGATTATAACTTAAAGGCAGGAAAAGCAGTAAGAACATATGGGGCCCATTTCTCAAAACTGGGTGCAAGCCACGCCAAAGGCATCTTGCGCTGTTTGCCACTGCGCCAGGGACCCTGCATCCAGTTCTCTATCAGGTAGGGTCCTGGTGGCAAAGTCCAGTGGCTTGTGGCAGTAGTAGCCATGCACCAAACAGAGGGTGCACCCAGACAGGTTGCTGCAAGCCACAGACGGCTATGTGGCAATGTAACTAAGCATTCCCCGGTGATCTAACAGCCCCCCACCTGATCCCCATATCATTAAAATATTGGTTCCCTGGTGGTCCAGTACCCCCCACCCTGATATGACTGAATATTATTATATTCATTCCTTGGTGGTCTAGCCGACCCTCCCCTTACCACTGAATGGCCCATATAATTATATAAAAGTTTCCCCTGGTGGTCTAGTGGACCCCCAACCCCTCCCCCACTCTAGCAGGCAGTGCCCCATCACTCCTGTCAATCAATGAGCGTATACTGAATACAGTGCATGCCCCTTGTAGTTCAGCTGGCGGCTGGCTGCAGTGGGGTGAGGAGGTGGGGTGAGGAGGGCTGTGCCAGTCGCAAGCTTGAGGATGAGACAGGGGGAGTGGGGTGGTCAAGCACTGCCCACTGAGGTGAGGTGGTCCACTAGGCCACCAGGGACAACTTCTATATAATTAGATGGGCTGACTGGGAATAGGGAGGGGGATCTGCTAGATCACCAGGGAATGAATATATTAATATTCGGGCATATCAAGCAGGGGAGTCTGCTAGGCCACCAGAGAACCAATAATTTAATGATATGGGGATCAGGTGGAGAGGGGTTCACTAGACTACCAGGGAATTAATATATTAATATTCTGGCATATTGGCGGGGCCGCTAGATAGCCAGGGAAACAATAATTTAATCATATATGGATAGGGCAGGGGATCCACTAGACCACCAGGGAACCAATATTTTAATGATACAGGGCTTGGGTGAGGGGGTTTGCTAGACCACCAGGGAATGAATATAATAGTATTTGGGCATATCAGGGCAGGAGGGTATGTTAGACCACCAGGGTACCAAAAATTTAATGATACGGGAATCAGGCGAGGGAGTCTGCTAGACCAACAGGGAACCAGTATTTTAATGATACAGGGATTGGGTGGGGGGTCCACTTGAACACCAGGGAACCAATAATTTATTGCTATGGGGTTCAGGCGGGGGGGGGGCCGCTGGACCACCAGGGACCTGATGATTCTAATAAAAGGGGGATTGTGGCTGGGGAGGGGGGACTGCAGCACACTGGCACAAGTTGCTCAATACTCCCAGAGGGCACATTTCTAAGTACCATTAGACCCGCCCTGGCTGTTCTACTGGTACTTTGAAATGTAACCTCTGGGAATGTCTTGAGAATCCTGAATTAGGAGTTGGCAGCCTGCGTGTCTGCCGCAAGACCCCCAGCACCATGCCACAGTCCATTTTGTGCCACAAGGATGGCACAAGCCCCTTTAGGTGCAAGCAGCCTGTGGTTGCCACAGGCTGTGTCTGAGAATTGCTCCTGGCACATCTTTTGGTGAAAATGGTACTTTGCGCCATTCCTTGTGGCACAAGCTCCTAGCACCATTCTGGAAGCTTTAAGAATTGGGCTCATGAAATTCAAAGGCCAATCAGTCTGCGTTCATGCATGTTCTGAAATTTCATTTTTTTTTTTTAATGCTGTGAAAGTTGAGTCCTGCAGATGCAGACAGTTATTTTTTGTTCAAAACTGCAAAATCACTTTAAACTCTGCATGGCTTGTATACAAGCCAAATGCATCAGCTTCAAACAAAGAGAATATTTTATCTTCAGTACCACTGTAAACACTAGTCACTTTTGACTCAACAGGAGGCTTCTCCAGCAAGTTACAGATTTAGAGATTATCAGACAGCAAGAAAGTGGCTAGGAACAGAACTGGCACATGTCACAGACCAAAGGATGGGGTTGCAGGTCTTTGCCTGGGTCTTAATGGAGCAGTGGGTGATACAACGCTAGACCCCCTATTGAGTAGTACTTAACTGCACAAGCTTCAATTGACACATTTTTCTTTGCAGTAGCCTCACAGCTGCTGGTCTCCTGCCTACTCCCTGTACCTTTCTACTCTTCCGTGTCTACCTTGCTGTTCATTTCCTGGATGCAGGGCCATTCTTTTCCTCTCCTTTGCCTGTTACTGCTTGCTGCAGTTGGGCATTCCACCCGCTTCTGCTTCAGCGTGTGGCACTTCGCAAGTGTTTACTTTTCTCTGTTAAGTGCTCACTTTTCTTCATGGAAAATGCCAAAAAGAACTCTGCAAAGTGCAGAAACATTGCAGATGTTTCCCTGAAACAAAGTGAGGCCACTTCACCCCCCTCCAATTGACAATTTATAATATTTTATGTGAAGCTCAAGCAGTCAGAATGCTGAATGTACCCCATATCCAGATGCAGCTTCTACAGTATGCTGAGTTATGATCATCTGCAAAATACCGTCACTTACTTAATGTAACTTAATGCTTGAAGGAGCAAAAGAGGCCAAGGCCCAAATGCGGCTTCTTAAAAGCAAGTTACAATAACTCATATTGCCATCATTAGCAATGTAACTGTCCACATTGCTTTTAAATATGTCCCTGTTTTCACTTATAATGATTTTTTCCGGAAGCTTATTCCACAGTTTTGTAGCCCTCTGTGTATAGAAATGTTTCCCTTTGTGAGACTTAATCTGTTTGATTTTACTGTAATTTGTGAAGGATGACCCCTCATTACTGAGTCAATGTTTTTTGCATTCAGTATTTAATTCTGTTATTAAGTATGGGTCACTCAGGATGTTATAGTAAAAAAGCATATCTCCTCTTTGTCCTCTGGTCTCCAAACTATGTAGGCTTAAGTGTTTTAGTCTGGATGTACTGTATATGATAAATCTCTCAGATTTCTGATGGATTTTGTAAATCTGCGTTGTACTCTCCCCACCTCCTTTCTAGTATGTGGACTCCAGATCTGACTACCATAGTCCGGCTGCAGCCTAACATGAGACAGGTAAAACAGCATCATCACTGCTGCACCTCTGCTTGTAATATTTCTCTGTATGGCCCCCAGCGTTCTGTTTAGTTTGACTACTACTGATGTACAGTGTTCTTTCAGGTCCAGTTTATTATCAGGTAGTATCCCTCAATCTTTTTCTTTTGATTTTGATTCTATGACTTGGTTGTTTCTGAAATATTTATTCAGGGGATTATGTTTCCCCATATGCAGAATGCAGCATTTGTCCTTGTTTAATGACATCTCCTATTTACACACCCTATTTGCCATTGAATCTGAGTCCTTCTGTATTAGGTTAATTTGATCCATTGTTTTACAAGGGCCTCGCCCTTTGGCATCATCTGCATATCTGACAATATAGTTTTGGATGTTTTTTTCTAAATCCACTATGAACAACTAGAAAACAATTGGTCCCAGTACTGACCCCTGAGGCACCTCGCTGGTCACACTAAACCACCACTTTCAGAAATGCTTATAAAGACACAAGACAAAAGTCATGATAAAAACTTGTGATGTTGAAGATCCAGTGGAACCAAAACAGACAGACAGGAACATGGTATGAATTTTAAGAATTCGTCAGTTGTAACTTTTTATTTCTGAAGTATATTTCTTTTTCCTTTTGCTCATTAGAATGTTTTCTGTCTGGTTATATTGTGCTGGATGTGTGGAACAACACTTAGCCTGGCAGCTGACATATCTATCTCTGTTCCCCCCATTACATCATTAACACTGTGATCTCACTGACAGTGACATCACAGGTGACTGACCTGGCAGCTACTGACTGGCTGTTCCTAAGCAGCAGTGATGTCACAATACTGAATATGTAATGGAGGGAACAAAGCAAGATATGTCAGCTGCCAGGCAAAGTGTTGTTCCACACATCGCACCTACTAACATCAGGTAAACAATCTTCTAATTAACCAATGGGAAAAGAAAAATACCTCAGATATAAAAGAAAATGATTGACTGCTTTTAAAAAGAAATATTAATTTTAGGCATTACACTAGCACTTTAACAGCAGATACAGATGATGCTCACACAGCTGAGTCAAATAATCCATTTCAAAAAGGGTTTGCTGGGTACTAAATTAATAGTTGGTTATGGAAGGGGAAGACCTTTTTTATCTTAGCAGTCCATTTAGTTCATATCAAAGCCACCACTTATTTAACAAGGGGCTTGTTAGTTAAGTCGTGTTTTTGATTAGAACAAAATGTCCTTCAAATGAGACATTAAACTGGGGTCCTTTTCGCCCATCTCTAGTTACAGTCCAGGTGGAAATTAAAGATCCATGGTATTTTTTGAAAAAGTGTCGGGAATTTTTATTAAAATACAGAAATCCTATCAAGAAACACCATCTAATAAGAATATAAATGTACAATAGCTCAGATATGAACAAACGCACCCAAACTTATGATTGAAACTGAAAATGCAAATAATGTGAAAGAAAAACAGCATGCAACAGAAATCCCATTCAAAAGTCTGCTTCATCATTATATAACAAAAACAGAAAATAGATAATACAAACAAAAATAAATGGAAAATATTAATCAATAATTAATCATTATTTGCAGCATTATGCAAGATATATCCACTTGCAATTTTACAAAATGTAGGGGAGTTTTCCCCAGATCATAGCCAACATGAGGTGTCAATATAAAACAGGTCCATGAACCCCCGACACACCTTGAAACGTTTCCCTTACCTGGTAAAAATTACAAATACATAAATAAACAAACCACTAATATAGAACAAAATGTAATTTAAAAGACATCCTCATTTACTTTTATATGTAGTGAGGTAGTATAGCCCAGTGGTTTAAGGCTCTGAGCTGCAAATCTGGTGACATCCAGCAGACCAGACCTGGGTTTGAATCCCACAGCTTCCACTTGCATGCTGCGTAACCTGAGCAAGTCACTTAACTTCCCAGGTCACTCCTATAAAAAAGCTTTCAGCTTAGTGTGCTACTCCTGGTTAAACAACTAAAAAAAAAAAAAAAAGTGTGCCCCAGTGCTCTCCAAGCTAAAACATCTGAATGTAGGGGGCAGGGTGATCATGCTGGGAAATGGAAGAGACCGCGGGGATGTATTCTCAGAGCCAATGTATTATACCTTCCTTTTATATACAATAATTAATGGATCTCCCCTTTTTCCCATAGGAAGACCGTGCCATAATTTGTCATTTAAAGGAGCGTTTATAATGGCAAACATGCACATGGCTTCCCTCGGTTGCACATGCGCCTGCCAGTTTGTCCCTTCATGCTGCTTGCCTCTTGCTGCTTCTGTCTTCAGTGAAACTTAGCCTCCATGCCATAGGAATTTGGTGGTATGTTATTTCATTTTAAAAACTGATTTTTTCCACATACAGAGGGACACCAAAACAGCTGAAAAGAAAAAAATTTGCCAGGCTACCAACAAAAAAACAGACCAGATTGTGGCAGCACCAGAATGTCTGGGGAACACCTTGTAATTTATATAATTGCTGTGGCAAAAAGAGGAGACTCAGCAATTATGTAAAATAAAATATGGGATTCTGTGTGTAAACTCGAAGTTTACACACACCCTTGGTGTTAGATGCTTTCCATAAATCCCTCGAGCTTCTTTCTCAGGGTTTATGTAGCATCTAACCCCTCGGGTGTGTGTAAACTTCTCATTACACACAACACCCCATACTTTATTCTATTTTTACTATACCATAACTGCTGGACTCCAAGTGAGGTAAGGCACCACCACAAAGTTTTTAAGAGTGCCAAAATTAGTGCTCTTTAACAAAACTATTACTTCAAATTTCCATTGAGCATATATCATTTTTTCTGGACATTTGGTTTTCTTAAACTTCCATGCAGAGATTTACTAGAAAGAAAATATGAATCCACAGTTTTGGTAGCCACCACAGCAATTTGTTTCTAGTATGAAAACTTTACTGAGTCATCACTGTAAAACTAAATCTTCATTTGGATACAGCTTGTTACATAGAACAAAGTACATTTGGTGTTTAATGGTTGCTCAGAGGACTGTCCTAGCTAACGGAAGGATTTCTAGATACAAAGTGGTTGACGATGCTCCCTTAAAGGGGAATGTCCATGAACATGAATAGAAGACATAACAGAGGGAATTGGCAGAACGATGTGTTTTTTTTGCAGGTGTTATAAAGTTATGTAATAGGGTTGATACTGAGGGAGTGGTGGAGGCCATGAGAATGGATTTAAATACTTTAGAAAGGTGGAGTGAAACTTGGGCAATTGAAGTTCAATATGAAAAAGTGCAAGGTCATGCATTTGGAATGAAATAATGAAAAAGGCAAATTATATTCTAGTTGCTGAGCGTTAAAAATAACAAGTCAAGAAAGAGACCTTGGGGTTATAATCTCAGATAATCTGAAGGTAGGAGACTAATGCTGTAAGGCTGCAAGTAAGGCAAATAGGATGCTGGCTTGTATTGGGAGGGAAATCGCAAGTAGGAAAAGGGAGATATTGATGCCACTGTATAAGACAATGGTCAGACTGCATTTAAAGTATGGTGCCCAGTTTTGGAGATCTCATTTAAAGAAGGATATTGATGGTCTGGAGAGGGTTCAGAGGAGGGCAACAAAAATGGTTCAGGGAATGAAGGGCAAGACATATTAATCTAGACTGAAAGAGTTAAATTTGTACCCTCTGGAGATTAGAAGGGAGAGAGAGGGGATATGATTGAAACTTTTAAGTACATCAAAGGGATAAACAGAGTAAGAGATGGAGGTATATTCAAAAGGAAACTTGAAGTTAAAACAAGGGGTCATAACTTGAGACTTGAAGGAGGTAGATTTAAAAGTGATATGAGGAAGTGTTTCTTCACAGACAGGGTGGTGCAGTCATGGAACAATTTACCAGAGGGGGTGGTGAGTACTGAGAATGTAAAAGGTTTTAATATAGCCTGGGATAGGTAAAATGGCTTGTTGGATGGGAGGCAAAAAGTATCTCTGGTAAAAGGAAACAGTTAAGGGGAGGAAGGATACGGGAAGACTAGATGGACCAGGATGGTCCTTTTCTGCTTTCAATGCTATGATAATATGAACCAAGGAGTTTGATGTAAGGGAACCTGTGGATGCTGGCATCTGGACTCCAGCAAAATCTTAACTCTGTGCCACACAGGTGATTATTTCATAAAATGGAGAACCTGCAATAGGTCCTGTATAACTGATCTTGTAATGAAATGAGTTAGGAACTGGTTGCAAGACAGGAAACAAAGGGCTGTAATAAATAATAATCTATCAACATAGAAACAAGTTACCAGTGGAGTCCCAGAAGGTTCTGTACTGCAGATGATGCTGTTTAACATGTTTATAAATTATCTAGAGGTGGGCACCAATATGCGAGTTGCTATGTTTGATGATGACACCAAAATTAGAAGGGTAGTTACATCTCTGCAGGAGATAATGAAATGCAGAGAATCTGGACATGTACAGGAAGTGAGCAGAAAAATTATGAATTAATTTCAGTGCTGAAAAATGCAAAGTGATGCATTAGGGTAAGAAGAATAAAAGCAGAAAATATTATCTAAGAAACAGAGATTGTTGGAACTGAGCAGAAGAATGGCCTGGAGGTAATGATCATCAGTAGCTTTAAATGGGGGCAGTAGTGTGGGAAATCAGCCAACAAAGCAAAACAGATCATAGCACACATCACAAACATCATAAGTACTTTGAGAGTTATTGCAATGCCCCTGTGAGATCACTGGTCAGACACCATCTTGAGTATAGTGTACAGTTCTGGTCCTCACAGCCGAGGAAAGCTATTGACAGGATTAAGAAGACACAGTGGAGATCAATCAAGGTTGCTGAAGGCTTGGAAAACATATGCAATGATGGCTGACTGGCAGAACTGGAACCGCTATCCATGGAACAGAGGAGACTCTGGTAGCGTGATTACAGTATTCAGATATTTCAAATGGATAACACCATCAGACATAATGCAGATTGTCAGGGTGCGCAAAAATGAGAGGAGAAGGGGCACTCAATGTTGTTGAACAAGGTTAGATTCAGGGACATATCAGGAAGAACTACCTCATAGAGTGAGTGGTGGACACTTGGAACAGACTTACAGAATGTGATATCAGCCAACACTGTAGCTACCTTAAAACTTAAGCTAGATAACTATTTTTTAAGAAAATGGAGTGACAGGGTATTGCTGCTGAAATGATGAAAAATAATTTGAGGGGCTGGTGATATTTTCTCCCTAAATTCATTTGAACATGTTCATAAATTACATTATGGACAGTATAAAGGGTAAAATCTGCCTCTTTGTGGATGACACCAAGCTCTGTGGGAAGGGGGCCATGGAAGAGGAGGTCAGGGATCTGAGAGGGGACATTGCAAAGTTGGAAAGATGATCCAAAATCTGACTTCTCAGATTCAATGCAAAAAAGTACAAGCTTTTGCATATAAGGAGCAAAAACGCCAGGGCTGGGTAAAGACTAAGGTGAGTGTCTGTTATGGTATCCAAGGAAGAGAAAGACCTGGGGATTGCAGTGACCAACAAGCTGAAACCCTCTGTACAATGCAGCAAGGCAGCAGTGATGATACATAGGAGGCTGGGCTGCATACTTTAGAGGTTTTACCAACAGAAGCAAAGAGGTTATATTGCCACTATACAGATCCATGGGTAGGCCACACCTCAGGCCACACCTGGAGTACTATGTGCTGTACTGGAGCCCCTACCACAAAAAAGGACATCAACCTGCTGGAGGCAGTGCAGAGAAGAGCCCCAAAGATGATTCAGGCCTAGCAGAGGCATTCATTGCTGCAGAGGTGGGAGAACCTTAATATTTATGCTTGCTTGAGGAGAGAAGGAAATGTGAGGTATGACAGACACCTTCAAGTACCTCAAAGGAACAAACAAGGTTGAATGTTTTTAGGATCGATGATAACAGGAACACAATGGGGCACTGCTACAAACTGGCAGGGGAAGGTTCCGAAAGGAGACCAGGAGGCACTTCTTCACGGACAGAGTAGTGGCAGGGTGAAACGAGTTACTGGAGGAGATACTGAACCACAAAATGATTAAAGGATTAAATGAGAGTGAGGGCTGCAGTCAAGGGGAGGGTCAAAGTGTCAGCAGAAGGGGTGGAGCACCATGTAACAAAAGATGCAAGAGTTCTGCACCAGGCATACATGATAGGCTGAAAGGCCTTCTGCTGCTGGCACATTCGTATACTCGTATGTACACTGGTAACGAAGACATAGACCTTAGGTGCTGGACTATCTTCAATTTGTACTTCTTTATAATAATAATAGAAACAAACTTTATTTATAAAACGCCTTTCCAAGAGATCAAGGCACTGAACATAACATCTAAAAACACATACAAAAAATAACACCTTTTAAACATTCCATAAAATCAAACTAAAATCAGATATTCTCATCAATATAGTTTTCAACAGCAGCATAACATTCATTACAAAAATCTATCAGCTGGCACTGTTAGGGAAAGTCAACCTAAATAAATAAGTCTTGAGGGCTGACTTAAAGCTTTGTACGGCCAGGCACGCCCTCACCCAATGAAGTAGAGAAACCACAGGGTAGGGGCTGCGTAAGCAAAAGAATGAACCCCAGATGTCTTCAAACACACCCTGGGAATCTCTAGCAATCCCTCATCAATGGATTGAAGTGGTCAGGCAGGGCAGCATGGGCAAAAGAGATCTTTTAGCTAGCAGGGTCTCTGTTTATGTAGGGCTTTATAGGTCAGCAAACTCACCTTGAAGGTGATCCTCCACTATACAGGCAGCCAATGCAGTACATGGAGCACAGGTGTAATGTGACTGATCCTGGAAGTACCAGTCCCTAGCCTGGCTGCCGCATTCTGCACCAGCTGCAAGTGGCGGATATTAACCCCCAGTAGCCCTAGGTACAGGGCGTTGCAGTAGTAGAGGCAGGTGGTTACAAAGGTGTGGACCAGGGTAGAAAGATCATCGGGAGGAACCAGGTGCTTCACCTGGTCAATATTCCTCCGATGAAAAAATGAGGTCTTGACAACAGCCGACACCTTAGATTTCAGGGTCAACTCATTGTCAAAAATAACACCCAGGTTATGTGCCTGATGTGAGGCAGTCAGCTGAACATCTCCGAGCCACAGCCCAGTTGACTGTCCAGTCAACATTTTTTAGTCTTTGGTAACCGGGCAAGGCCCACTAGGCACAAGTGCCTGTCTTCAGGGGCGAACTGAGAGCACTGGGTGGTTAAGTGACGTGCTCAGAGTCAACACAGTATGCAAGTGGAGGTTGTGAGAATCAAACTCAGGTCTGGTCTGCTGGATGTATCAAGCTCATTCACACCTCATTCCTCTAACCTCCAGGCTATACTGCCAGCCAGTGATCTGGGTCCACCACCGACACGTCAGTGTTATCTGGATTCAACCTCAGCCAGCTGGCACTCATCCAGTCCTGAATCTCATCGAGACAGTTGTTAAATACTGAGATTGCATCCTTCTGCCCGGGTACAAAGGACAGGTATAGCTGAGTATCATCTGCACAGCAGTGAAAACTCAAGTCATACTGCCTAACAATGTCTCCCAATGGCAGCATGTACACTGCGAACTACATGGGTGCCAAAATGGAGCCCTGCAGAGCACCACAGGATAGAGGGAGGGTGTTAGAGGAATAAATCCCAGTGACCACTTTCTCAGTCCTATCCTGGAGGAAAGATCTAAACCATCTGAGGACCATACCAGATAGTCCACAGATGAACTGCAGGTACTCCAGTAGCACACCATGTTCCACAGTGTCAAATGCCGCAGAGACATCAAGGAGGGACAAGATGGAACGAGACCACCGATCTCTCGCTATTAGATCATTTAGCACCAGGACAAGAGCCATCTTGGTACTATGTCTCTTCCTAAACTCAGACTGGAGTGAATCATAGACATAATGGATGGTGTGGTAGGGCGTAGGTGTTTGTGGACAAAATGAGTAGTGTGACACAAGTATCAATTCTCTTAGTAGTCCAAATTTTATTTCTTTTGGTAATATTTTCTTCCGTTGCAGGATGAATGCATTACGGCAAACTCATTCAACAGGTTCAACAATAAGTATAGCAATTAGAATTGTTCCATTGGATTCCTCTCCAGGCTCAGATCTTCAGATCCTCTCTGATCTGTCTCTTGGTCTCATCTAACATCCCTAGGAGGATATCATTTCCTTTATACAATTCAAGACCCATGTGACAGGTTAGCTCCACCTACCAATACATTTTTTAATATATTTTCTTTAAATACATGAAGTATATTTATTTCACATAGCACACATACATTTAAATAAACATTGGAATGTATATTAAATCTCCAAAGTATTTTTCTATGCTTCTAAATGTTTACAAACATCTCTTAACAAGAAGAAGCACCACCCACCTCCAACTGTAACATAAAAATGACCAGAAAGTGGCTGCCCGGCTCCTATAGCGTACTGGAGCTATAAGTGAAGTGCTTTAGGAGCGCCAGGGTGCCAACAGAAGCATTAATACCCTTTGTTTTAATCCCTTCCAGTGAACCCCAACAATATTTTATTCCCACAGCAAGAGGTGAGTATAAAACTTAAAGTTTAGTTTCAGGAGCAGAACCCAATGCTGAGAGAAATTGTATGCTTAAATACCCTTACGACAGTGTGAACACCTGAGCGTGCATGAAAGCTTACTGGAGCTCGTACTCGCACTGTCGGGACAGAATTCAGCAGCTATTTTACTGGGGGGGGAGTCACATAATTGGAGAGTTTTAAACACTGACATCAAAGAATTTATTTTTAGAATAGTCCTTGCCCACAAACCAACCTAGCTCTTTATATAGAGGAGCAGTGTCGGCGCCCTTACATCTCCCTTAAAAATGAAAATATTTTTACCTAGAAAACCACACTGGTTAGGAGAAAACAAAACCAATCCAACACCACCCAGGAAGCTGCATCAATCAACATACACTCAGCTTCTCTTATCAAAACAAGAAAGGGGTTACCGTACCAAACCAAAAGCGCAAAGAACACCTTAGGAGTGGCAGCTGAAACTGACCAAAACAAAGATCAGCCACCAACTCCCTGCCAACCCTTTCCACAAGAACATCAATACCCCAAATGAAACAACTGGCTCTCTTGCAAATCCAGACCGACAGTATCTTCCACTATAAACTGGCAAAACCCTTTTTCCTCATTCCACCTAGTACTTGCCACCAGTAAATGAACAAAAACAAACATTCAACCTTCCCTCACCTCAATCAGGCTGGCGGTCCCAAGCGACATCCGGCCTGAAAGCACCCCTACTCCTACAGATTACTGCAAACCAGAAAAAGAGCAGAATAAGAACACCAAGACCTGTTCCACTACAAACAAATCCAAACCATATTGGATTCTACTCTCTCTCTCTCTCTCTCTCTCAACATTTAAAAGCTAAAGAATGCTTGCTTACAGAGTTTAAACAAGCTTAAGGCCCAGCTGCTAGCCGCCCCCATTTTATCATTTAAATGACAACTATCCACTGACCCTATAATATTTAATTATACACAAACAGATCTCCTGAAAGAAGTAATACATCCCATTTTATTTTTAATTCAATGATTGCCCCTGGATGGTGGCTGCCTTTTAACTAAACAAACCAGAGCACTTAAACGCAGCAACCAAAAATTAAAACAGGTGAACTGTAAAGCCTAACTGTGCGGCAATGCACACTATTGCAGCACCTTTAGGGCAGCAGCCAGCAGGACATTCAGGCATCTAGCGTTTTTACATACATAATTCCAGGGCCCCCAACCCTTCACAGAGGCACTCTGTGGCAGGTGATAAGTTGGTCATCCAGCTGCAGTGCAAACACAGTCTCGATAACCATCCCCACAAAAGGTAGGTTAGAGATGGGTCCATAGTTGGCAGGATAGTCCAGGTCAAAGGAGGTTTTTTTCAGGAGTGGTCACATGACCACCTCCTTTACAGAATCAATAAAGATCCCCACTCCAATGAACTTCAGACTATCTCTGCCAGGATTGGGCTGATCTCATCCACATAACCCACTAGGAGTCGCAGGGGGGATCAGATCCAAACTACAGCTGGTTGGCTGCAAAGTCTGCATGACCCTCACAATGTCAATGAGTTTCAGCTGGCTAAAGTCCATCCAAACAAGCCAGGTATTTGCAACCTCTTGCCAACCACTGCAACACCCTTAGAGGTGGGCTGGCCAATCTCAGACCTGATGGAGGGAACCTTATCTGCAAAAAATTGAGCAGACTCGTCACACTTCTCTTGTGAAAAAGCTCCAACACACTAGAGACAGATTGGATTGCACAATCTGTCCACAGTCCGGAAAAGCTGAGCTGGTCAATTTTGTGCAGCGGCAATCTCCCTGGACAGGAATTCTGCCTTCTTACAGGTGATTCTTGAATTGATAGATTGTATAATGTTCCATCAATATAAGCCTGTCACCCTCCAGGCCCAATTTCCACCAGACCCTCTCTAGCCTTTGCCACAATCTCCTTAACTCCTTCAAGTTCCCATCAAACCATGGAGACCTTGGACGGAGGGTGAGGGGGTGAACACGAACAGGAGCAATAGAATCCAGGGCCTCTGTTACCACTATATTATAAGCAAGCACCAGGTCCCCTGGATCTGTGCACTCCCCCGGCACACTCGATAGATCCAGCACCATCATTAGGTCATCTGGGGTCACACCCCACAAAGGGTGGTACTGGACCATCTCCATAGGGGCAGTCCTATTGGGCGGAGCCACAAAACTGAACCCTATAGTGTGATGGTCAGATCATCTGACTGGATCCACCACCAAGTTGGATATCTCCATCCCCAGGATGAACACCAGGTCCAATGAGTGACTTCTAATGTTGGTTGCGGAGGTAAAAACCTGTATGAGGACCAACAAAGTCATTAGTTGGAGGAAGTTACAACCAAATTGCAAGAGTTCATCATCGACCCAGGCATGGAAATCCCCCAGAATCAACCATCTGGGGGATCCCAATACCACGTCGACAATGAAGTCCATGACTTCCTGCAGGAACTCTTTCCCATCTCTGGGTGGAGGGTAGATGAGGAGTATCCTGCACCCCACACCCACACCCACGATACACTCAGAGGATCTGGTGTACCCCACTGGCACCTCTATAAGGCCTAGTCCTGATCTAAAACAGGTGGCTACACCCCCACCCCTGTGATCCATTCTCAGACGGTGTATCACCGAGTACCCAGCCAGAATGGCTGAGGCTAATACTGGGCTTGCATTCTCATCCAGCCAGGTCTCAGTGATGCACACCAGGTCAGATGTCACAACATGATCTGCTATAATAACAGCCTTGTTTTGAATAGATCTGATGTTACATTACAACGTCCAAGTAGGATGAGCAGTTGAGGGAGACTGAGCCACCTGCCTGCATTCAGCAGAACCCTTGGGTATGGCAATCAGACAGGGGAGGATCCCTATTCTGATCCCATTTCACCCTGGGCATCTCCTTGTCCCCACTACCTCAATCCAACCGCTCATCTCCATCCCTCCCCACCCAGGTCCAGCTCTCCCTTCTTCTCCTAACTATCCCCAGGGCATGACACCTACTGTATGCCTCAGCTGACAGAGGGGGACAATCAAAGGGGTGAAGGTCCCTGAGTCTGGAGGGGGAATAGCACCTGACCATCTTACTACCCTCCCAATACATTTTATATAGCAGAGATAGTAACACAATCAATCAAAATCAAAATTCCCAGCTACACACCTTCCAAACAAATACATACTCAAACAATATTACAACACTATAACTTCACTCACCCACTTAATTAATCCTTACACCATCAAAACAACCAATAACCACTAATACTCACAATTCTCAAACACACTCTTAAATACTCTCAAACAAACACAGTTACGCACCATACATCAAATAATCAATAGTCAAATAAAAAAAGACAATATTAATCCCCACCACCCACAATTTACAATATAAAGTGACAAATGTTTATAGCAGCATATGAAGCAGTTAGCCAAAGTGAGCAGTCACTGGTGGTCTCAAAGAGTCTGTAGTTTGAATCTGAAGAGCTCCCACCTCTTCAGAAAAATGTTTTCCAAAAGGCCTTCTAAGTACTAACTCTCACATAGACTTATAAGAGCCACAGTACTGCTGTGAAGCAATTAAACTAATGGGCACTCTCACTACCATAATATAGTTTGGGCCCAACGCAGACAAGAAAAAGAGAGGTCTGACAATTTAATTGTGATCCAGATAGAAAATCTCCTCGATGTACCACTTTAGATTTGGTGATCTTGTCAGTTCACAGTCCAGAGCTAGCAGCCTTCCATATGGTAAAATACAGGTGGAGCACCCCAATACCACCGCAGAGGACCCAGCTAGAAATATTGTGAACCTCCCTTCAGCTACTGTCATCACCAACCACCAGCTGGCCCTTCAGAAAGCCTAGGAGGATTGGGGACAGTGAACCACTCTCCAGCGGGCCTAATCTCCACCTCCTGAGAGGCACACAAATCCAGCCAAGACTCACCACAGTCCACCAGACAGGCCACTTTCCGTAACACCAAAAAGACCAGTCAAATTTCCCAGCACTGGAATTTCATAAATCATGAAGAGAGATGTTCCAACACCCGAGTGGAAGCTGGAAACAAATTCCGGCTACAGTCCGTCTACCATGTTTTCCTCACCAATGTTCAATCCACAACTTCTGGCAAAACAGTTCCACCTCTGGACCTTTAAACCACAATTCCATCTCAAGATGGTCAAAATCCAGTCAGACACCAAGCCTCCTTGCCTCCCTGGAGTATCTTCATTCAGCCCAAGCAAATGTTCAAGCAGGTAAAAAAAAAATCAGCTCTACGATGTGATGCCGGCAGCCACAGTTTGCAGTTGCCAAGAAAGAAATGGTCCAAAGACTTCACTACTTGAATTTGTCAGAGGAGTCACTAAACTAACAGCAGTGAAATAGCATTTGTGATTCCAGTTTCCAAGACCCTAAATGTGAACCAATCTGATCTTGCTACCTCACTTAAAACCCTATCTAACTGCCGCTAAACTTAATAAAACTAACGAAACAAGTAAAAGCAAAATAATGAGCAAACAAAGCGCTATCACTAATAAGTTGGTGCTCACAAAAGAAAACTAAAATAAAAAAAATGACTGCTTTTCTGCTCCCCTGATAGCTAGCCCAGCTAGTTGCTAGTTTAGTAGAGTATCAACTTTATCTGGTTGATCCTGCCATCTCCCTACTCCGACATTGGGTAACACAATTGTTCCAGTACATCCCAGAATCCCTCATGACTGACATTATTAATGGGGCCACCCATTGCACAGTCGGTACTTAGCATCAGGAGGACAGTGGGATCACTGACAGACATATTGGAGCTTTACACGGCTCTAACAGGCATAGTGGCTAAGGGGGCAGGAAGATGGCAGGATCAACCAGATAAATTTGAAGTACACCAAAATAAAGCAAGGCAATTGCAATTTTTTCACTTTGGAACTAAAAGGCAAATTGGGGAAATTGTACAATTAGGTGTGTGGATTTGTTGATGTATGTTGCCAGGAAAAAGGACACAAGCTTGTAGGTAACTGACAACAGTTTTTGGAGTGAAAGTTCTTTAAATTCGATGGACTGCATCTGACTAAGGAGGGAGTCCGTGCATTGGGGCAGAGGCTTGACGTCTTTGCAGAATATTTAAACTAGCAAATGGGGAGAGGGGTGCAGCACCCAATATGTCCAATGGGAAGAACACCCCTTCCCCCTCAACTAGTGATCAAACATGAGTTTAGCATGTTTGTAGTTCACTTGCATCCCCAGGTAAGGAAAAAGGGCCGGCTCCCCATTCAATGCACAGGGGAAACACCAGACCTCTCCCTCAACAACTAACACACTGAAATCTGGCCAATGGAAACTCATGTATACGAAAGCTCGCAGTCTGGGAAACAAGATCCCAGACCTGCAGGCAACAATAACAGAGGCTAAACTAGATATAGTAGCCATTAGCAAGACATGATTCACCAGTAATCACACTTGGGAGACTTCAGTACCCGGCTATGTGCTGTTCAGAAGAGACCGAGGTGCAAAAAAGGGGGGGGGGGTGGATTAGCCCTTTACGTCAATAAAAATATCAAAGCTGCAGAAATTCAGAATACAGATAAGGAGCCAGAAGAACTGTGGGTCACCCTGGAAACAGGAAATGGGACAGCCATATGAACTGGTGTTGTCTACATGCCTCCAGACCAGGGGAGGACATAGACACATTACTGTTAGAAGATATACAAAACATGACAGCTAAAGGGGAGATCCTGATAATGGGAGACTTCAACATGCCGGATACAGATTGGTCAATACCAGCAGGAACATATGCCAGAACTAGACACATGGTGGATTCCCTGCAAGGGAAGGGCCTCAAACAACTGGTAGAACAGCCCACAAGAGACAGGGCTATCCTAGATCTAGTACTGACCAATGGGGAAAGGATCATAGATCTCTATGTAGAAGGTCATCTGGGGGACAGTGACCATCACATGGTATGTTTCAATTTGGCCACTAGAACTAAATCATCCCATTCCGAGGATGGGATTTCAGAAGAGCTGACTTTGATAAGATGGCCAACAGAGTTAAGCTAGCCCTGGCAAGAAGAAATACAGGTGAGGGGGTACACGCAAAGTGGGCAAGCATTAAGGATGCAATACTTGAAGCAATATCTCATTGAGTTAGAGAGAAAGGCAAGAGCAAAAGAAGAAGGAAACCACTTTGCTTCTCAAAAACAGTAGCAGGAATGGTCAGAGCCAGAAGGCTGGCCTTCAGGAAATTTAAGGGAACGCAAAAGAAAGAAGCTAGGGAGGCATACCAAACTTACCTAAGGGAAGTAGGGAAGGCAGTAAGGCAGGCAAAGGCCCAAACTGAGGAAACACGAGCATGAACAGTAAAAGAAGGGGACAAGACTTTCTATAGATAAATTAGTGAAAGAAAAAATTTCAGAGGGGGTATTGCTAAGATCAAAGTGGATAAAGGGGAGTGTGAGGAGGAGGAGGACCAAAGAAAAGCATGTATCCTAAATAGATACTTCTGCTCAGTATTTAGTGAGAAGAAGGTAGGGCAGGGCCCACAGCTCAGCACCATGGACACAGGGGGGAGGGAGGTGTGCACTTGTCCTTTCACAAAAGAAAGGGTCCTACAAGAACTCACTAAGCTCAGGGTGGACAAGACAATGGGACCTGATGGCATACAGCCCAGGGTACTAAAGGATCTAAGGGTGGAACTAGCAGAGCCATTATCGGAACTGTTTAGTGAGTCTCTGAGCACAGGAGAGGTCCCAGAAGACTGGAGAAGGGCTCATGTGATCCCACTCCACAAGAATGGCAGGAGGGAGGAGGTAAGGAAGTACAGACCAGTCAGTCTTACCTCAGTAGTGGGAAAGATTATTAAGGCACTCCTTAAGGAAAGGATAGTGTAACACCTGGAATCCATAGGAGCACAGGATCCAAGACAGCATGGGTTTATAACAGGAAGGTCCTGTCAAACTAATCTCATAGATTTCTTTGACTGGGTAACCAGAGTGGTGGACCAAGGGGGGAGCAGTTGATGTCACCTACCTTGACTTCAGCAAAGCTTTCGATACTGTTCCACCTAGAAGATTGATTAATAAGCTGGGTAGGCTCGGGGTGAGTCAGAAGTTGATCAACTGGGTGGCAAACTGGTGGGCAGACAGAACACAAAGAGTGGTGGTAAACGGTATACAGTCAGAACAGATGCAAGTCACAAGTGGGGTACCTCAGAGATCAGTCTTGGGGCCAGTCCTCTTCAATACCTTCATCAGTGACATTGCAGATGGACTGGAGGGTAAGGTTTGTCTGTTTGCAGATGACACCAAGATCTGCAAGAGAGTAAATGATCCAGATGGGGTAGCCAGAATAAGAAGAGATCTGAATAAACTGGCAAAATGGTTGGAAGAGTGGCAAATGGGGTTTAACACAAAGAAGTGTAAGATCATGCACGTAGGGAACAGAAACCCTGAAGCCACCTATAGGTTGGGAGGTGAGTTGCTGGCAATCACAAGGGAAGAAAGAGACTTGGGCATCATCACCACAGATGACCTGAAATCATCCAAGCAGACTACTAAAGCAGTAGGTAAGGCTAGAGGGATTTTGGGGTGTATTAGTAGGGGTATCACGAGTCATAAGAGGGAGATAATAATCCCTCTTTACAAGACACTGGTTAGGCCCCATCTGGAGTACTGTGTGCAGTACTGGAGGCTGCACTTGCACAAGGACATTAGCAAAATGGAGGCAGTCCACAGAAGGGCAACCAAAATGGTGCAGGGATTTCATCAGAAAACATATGAGGACAGATTAACGGAGCTCAATATGTATACCCTAGTGCAAAGGAGGGAGAGACGTGATATGATTGAAACATTCAAACATCTTAAGGACATTAACAAGGTGAAAGAGTCTAACATGCTTCAATATAAGAAAATTAGCAGGACAAGAGGACACAGAATGAGATTAGATGGAAGCCGTTTAAGGGGAAATGTGGGGAAGTTCTTTTTCACAGAAAGGGTGTTGGATGCATGGAACGGCCTGTCTCAGGAGTGGTGGATATGAATACTGTGCATGGCTTCAAACAGGCATGGGACAGGCATAAAGGTTTCTGTTAACCCATGGCCTCTGAAGGCGGTTATCACACCCTTCAAACACTACCCTCTCTCACTCCCACCCTCCTGTTCCACAACTGCCCACATCCTCCTCCCACCTCCCACCACCTACTACCTCCTCTTGACAAAGCCTCACCTTGGCTGCTAAAACAAGCATTTCTGCAGACTGGGAGCACCCCGTCTGAACTGTAACATGATTGTTAAACACTGTACTGCACTTAATTAGTGCTGCATTAATATGTTTCTCTGGAATGTTTCTCCTTACGTCTTGTACCCTGCTTAATGTTGTAACTGCACACTAATACCACTTGTTAGTTGGTGTCTTTCTGTTCTGCAATGTTTCATCACCTGTAAATGTCTTGTATTCCTTGCTGATTTGGAGTCTTTGCAAACGAGCCCCCTGGCTCAAAGGTATTAATCCGAATTTGAAATAAATAAAAAATAAATAAAAAGGGAGCAATAAAGATGAGTATGAATAGACAGGCCATTGACAGAGTACTGGCCTATGGCACATTCATAAGGTAGAAAAAAGGGGCAGACTGGATGGGCCTTGCGGTTCTTACCCGCCGTCAACTTCTATGTTTCTATGTTTCAATGTTCTACTGTAAGTTTACAATGAACATATAATAATTTGTCTATACATGTAGTGTAAGACGAGCTCGATGCAGACTTGCTGCTATAACAGAATGCATGTATTTCACAAGATCTATCATACATACCAGAAGGGCTTCTTTCTCGGCCTTATGCTTCTGTTCTTCCTCTTGTAGCTTAGCCTGATACTGACTAAAGAGCTTCCGGGTCATGTTCCTCATCACCTCAGCATTGGCTTCCTGTGATGATTCCAACTACAATAGAAAAGAGACCCCACACATTAACTGCACAGATGTTAACCAAATTGTTTTATAGCGAAGGAGCAGTCATTTGAATTGAGTACAGTGGAACTTAAACTGGTAAATGTTTTATTTCTGAGCACCATCCATTATTTCCTGTTTTAACCCTTTACCTTTAGTTTCAGGATCTGATTTTCAGATTGAGCGACTTCCAGTTGTGACTGTGTTTCTTTCATGTTCTCCATCGCCTGTTCATAGGACTGTTTCACATTTTGAATTTCATCCCGAATGTTGCTGTTCTCCAAAGTCCTTTCCAGCAATGATTTCTGCCAGAGATCAAAAGGAAATGGCAGAATAAGAGGTGTTCTTCCCCCTCCCCACTGCAGTTTGAATTCATTGGTTTGTGTATTATTCAGTGAATGAGGCTAATTAGTCAAAATCTCTGCATACTCGATGCAGTTTGGTTGCTGATGCCAAATTTTTATGTATTTAGTTAGATATTTATTTTTGAAGACCTAAATGTTGTTTCCATTAGGGAATTTAATCCCTGTGTTAGTTTAGAAAAGTCTTGTGTACCAGCCAGGAGTGCAGCAGTAGGACTTCTGTTCACTACTCTGTGACCAAGGTTTGAGAATGGACTTGGGTTGCAGGGATCAGCCGGGTAAGAAGTGATGAGTGATAAGCGTCCCACTGGATGTCTCTTTTCCCTTAGGGAGTGGGTATTCTGTCCTTCTGTTAGCAGTCATCCAGTGGAAGCTGGAAGGTAGCACAAGGGAGGCTGACACTGGGGCTGCACCAGATGCTGATATGGGCTTACACACCGCTGACACGTGCACAGTGTGTCATTGCATAGGACTGTCTTGTGGTAGGTCATCAGTGATCTATGGCAGCTAGTACACAAAACAAACAACTGGGCTATCAGTATTGCTTCAGATGTAGATCTGCCTCTGAGGCATCCTACAATGTTCCTTCCTCTCATTCTGCTTATGGGCTGATGCCAGGCAAGACAGCCCCTGTCTCAAAAGGCAGGTGTTACCCTTTCACAGAGACAGCCTCTGCATTTGAGGCCAGCACTACACCAACTAGACCAGCATCTGTCTCCATGTAAATTATTACCTCTACTCGGACAAACTCTGTCAGGCAGGTGTTGCCCTTAGACAGAGACAGCCACTGTCTCAGATGCAGGTGTTCACATCACTCAAACAGGTGCCACAGAGGCAGTTGTTGCCCCAGATGGAGACTGTCCCCTACCTCTGAGGCAGGCATCACTCCTACTCAGACTGATCCTGCATCCAAGGCAAGCACTACCCTGACACAGAGACAGCTCCTGTCTACAAGACAGGTGTTTGTTCCTAGACTGAGACAGACCCTGCCTCTGAGTCAGGTGCTGCCCCCTTGTGTCTACTCAGACAGTCCCTGCCTCTGAGGCAGACAGCCCCAGATTCAGACAGGATCTTTTAATATAATACCAATACGTGCCTGATAGGCAGAGCCAGTCTAAGTAGGGTCAATGTCTGTGCAAGGCCTGTCTGAGAAGGGTCAAGGGGTAATACTTGTTTTGGAGACAGGGGCTGTCTCTTTCTATGGGCAATACCTGCCCTAGAGACATAGACTGTCTGAGGGGAATGCTTTCCTTGTGCCAGCGACTGCTCTAGTAGGGGCAATGCCTGCTTCAGAGTCAGGGGCTACTTGTGTCTTGGGGCAACACCTGCCTTAGGGGCAGAGCATGATGAGTGGAGGAAATGGCTTCCTTGGAGCCAGGGACTGCCCTAGTAGGGGCAATGCCTACCTCTGAGGCTGGAGCTGCTTCTTTCTAGGGACCACATCTTCCCCAGGAGAGAGCCTGTCTAAGTGGAGTAATGAATTCTTTGGGTTCAGGGACAGTCCTAGTAAGTAAGTGCCTGCCTCTGAGGCAGGGGCTGTCTCTGTGTAGATGCAACATTTCTTTGGAGGCACAGCCTGCCTGAGTGGGGGGAATGCCTGCCTTCTGCCTCAGAGGTAGGGTCTGCTGGTGGGGCAACACTTACCTCAGAGGCAGAGTCTGTCTTGGTCAGGGGCAACATCTGCCTCGAAGGCAGGACTGTGTCTGTATGAGGGCAATGTCTGCCTTGATGGCAGGGACTTCCCTAGTAGGCACAGTGCAGCTATCTAGGAGACAAGGACTGTCTCTGTTTAGGGGCTGAACCTGCCTCAGTCTCTCTGAGTGTGAGGTTGACTGCCTTGTTGGCAGAGCCTGCCTGGTAAGGGCCAACACCTGCCTCAGAAGCAAGGACTGTCTCTCCAGGCACTAGCCAATCAGTGGAATGAGAAGGAGAAGCTTTAGTAATGTTGGTTGCCCAGTCATTCCTCCAGATACCTATTACCATGTAGGTGGTGGGCTCTGCTGTGTTTCATATAGATCCAGGTCTGAAAAACTGAAGCCTATCGGAGGTGTTAAAGTACTGCACATGCCAAAGACTTGATACTGATCGGTCTATTTGTTGGAAAGTCAGTAGAGTAATTTCACCAGAATCATAGGGATTGCAAAGTCCCATCTCAGTAAAATTATATGGGTTGCACAACTTCTCCACCCACCAAATTTATATAAATAAATTTTAGAAAAAAATATTTTAGGGTCTATTAGGGGTTGCAGTGGACATCACTGGAGTCTCAATACATAATTATTTCAGTTTTTTTTGTTTATTTCTTTGTTTTCTTTTAATAATGAAAGAAATAATATGGCTGAGGCCGAGCTGGGATTTTAACAAAGATCCCCTGAATTCTCTCCAGGTGCACTTATCTCAGCTGGTAAGAGCAACTGGACATAATTTCAAAGATGGGTTTCAAATCCCAGCTCAGACACGTTTTATGTTTTCTATAGAGATTATTTCACATTTAGGGTAAACTGTTAGGGACTGAAATGACTGCATACACTTCAAAAAATACAGTAACGTACTAATTGCATTTGCAGTTACATCTTAAAATAAGGCAGATGTTATAGTATGTTCTGGCCTGCAGATGCCTGAGTGACAGAGTTATTGATCATGTACTGTACCTGCAAATCAATAGTTACTGATGTCAGTG
This sequence comes from Neoceratodus forsteri, assembly GCA_016271365.2. Classification (NCBI taxonomy): domain Eukaryota; kingdom Metazoa; phylum Chordata; order Ceratodontiformes; family Ceratodontidae; genus Neoceratodus; species Neoceratodus forsteri. Next base: position 1,391,476,623 of record CM028129.1, on the reverse strand, counting down.
AGCCATTCATCTGGCTGTAACTATCCAGGGTGGCAGACTGCCCTCCTACTTCATTCTGCAAGACCTGCTGCTGGGCCCTTGAAACCTGAACAAATTCCAGAGAAGATCTGTTACTCCTTTCTGCTGCTAACCTCATCCTTAATACTGCTAGAAACACTCCTACTCCATCGTTAACATTCTGGCTAGGAAGAAATGCAGAGCACTTCAAATAAAACAAAATTTATTGAGGGTTGGGGGTTTACAACTCAGGCAGTTAATGCTTCTTTTTTTCCACTGTGGTGAACTTTGCTGTTTCATGCTAGCAAAGGCTGTTGTGTGGCTATGAACTGGCTATACGGTGTAACACCTTCAGGGTATCTCTTGCTCTAAAGTAAATACATAATAATGATGATAATACTAAGTCACTCTTAGAAGTGACACATTTTTCATATTTTTATACCAAGGCACATACTGTGATGAGAGAACCTTTAATGGCAGCTGGCAATCCATCTGTAGCTTCTTTATAAGGGGAAATAGGCAGAGTGCACATTACTGGCATTTCTGTGACACCTTTAGTGTACAGTAAATGGGCAGCACTGCAGAGAAAGCAATTATAATTCACCACGGGGATTACTTTTCAGTTGTCATCTTTTAGCTGCTAAAAAGGCAAATATAAGCAGCAGTTGCACAGCCTGGTTACAGGATGGAGTTAGAGCCCACGTTCCATGAGTTCTGATGAGCTTATAGAGACTTGCAACCTAACATAATGTACACATGGTATTCTGAGGATTTATTTTATTGCTAGAGAAAAAGTATTGTTATTTCTGATTTTAAAGTAACTTAAAACCAGAGTACATATACCGGTAAATTAATTTCAGTCAGCTCATTAAACAAGTCCAACTTTGTGGCATTCGTGAACTTGTTTCTTGGATGACACCGTTTTAAATGGGAACAAGAAAGTACAGCATCAGACTTACTTGTACTGGCAAACCCAGAATATCCTATACTGTACAGTACCAAGTTTATGATCCCAAACTCTAGCAGTTCTGCAAGCCATTGCCATGTTAACGCATGTCTGGCAGCTGAGTGCTGGAGGTGCCTTGACATGGTGATGGGCTGAACCATCGGATTCAGTTTGAATTCAACTTTAAATAATATTTGGAATTTCATCACGCTACGATAGACTCAGTAAGATTTAGTGCTGTAGCTGGCCCAGTGGAGCAGAGGGCTGAGGTGCTGTGGCACCTTATCTCGCACTACGCCAGCGACCCAAGTTTGGGAATGAGCTGGCTTGCCAGGGTTCGATGTGGGGGAGGGCTAGGAGGGGATTGAGCAGCCCCCTGGCAGCTCTCCTCTCCTGGATCATGGTGATGTGTTCTCTCAGCTCTTGGCTGCCACCAGGTGGAAGTCTGGTGGCAGCACTGATGCTTGGGAGGCAGACGTAGGTCAGGGTGGGTGGAAAGGGCCTCATTTTTGGAACACATGCATGCCTCCATGCGCATGCATCTGCTGTGTTGCTTCATCACTAGGAAGTAGGGAGAAAACGGAAAAGGGGTGGTGGGGACTTAATGAAGCCCTACCATCTACCTACAACCCACACTGCTGACCAGACTACCTGGTCTCACCTCGATTTGTGGAGTGGAGAGAGGACGCCCTCCATCCTCTGGCCCCACAAGAGGGCAAGCTATGGGAGGACCTTCTGACCAGGTAGGTCCCAGGGCTGCAGACTCCAGTTGGGAGAACCTGGGACAAAGCTGAACAGCAGCTGTTGCAATCCATGAAGAAAAAACTCTGTAAAAAAAAATAAGATTTAATGCCCAATTCCCAGGTGGGTACTAGGGAGTCGCATCATAATCCATGAGAAGCACGATATAAAAACGTTGTAGAATAGTATATAGAAAATAATTAGCAACAAGGCTGTCATTTTATCAAGGGATCCTGGTGACATCATAAATCACAAGAGTGAAGTTTGAGTGGTTTGTGATGTCGCTAGAATCCCAAAATGGAATGGCAAGCCTATTTACTGATGTTTTCCTGTCTGTTAGTTTTTGTAGTACATGGAATTCTCTCAGCATTCCATTTCATCATACCACTGATCTGATGTCAGAATTTCTTATTTATTTATTTAAACATTTGATAACTGGGAAAGGCACACTGAGCCGCGGCTCATTTCCAGGAGCGACCCGGGGAAGGGGGAAAGGGATATAAAGCAGAAAATACATAATTGATACATGAGATAAATATACAGTTGCATAAATTATACAGCGAAGCACTGAACATTCAAATGGACTATGTACAAATAGTATCACACAATTCTGAGGATTAGATTACTATTCACAAAAAACATTTGGCATGAGGCTGAGCCACTGAGTGGTTCAGAGCAGGTGCAGGTAGGGGGTGGAAGTTGTCAGCTGTGGTATTTGAAGCAGTGCTGAGAGGGTGAGTTTCTTAGGAGAGGTAGAAGTTGGTTCCATAAAGAGGGGAGTCCAGAGGTAAAGGCAGATATGGCAGTGTACAAAAAAGATTTGTGGAGGGAGAAAGAATGGGAGTCTCTTGAGCACAGTGAGTATGGGGAAATGACAGCTGGTGTTAGCCTCTCTGGGAGGTAAGGGAGGGGAGCAGATCAAACCAGAATTGGATATGGAGAGGGAGTGGCTGAAGTGACAATGGGGTAGGGGTGATATCCTGAGGAAGAATGTAGAGTAGTGTGGGCTTTGATAACATTATGAGTTATTGATCTCACTAATTCCCTGTAGGAAAAAAATGACCACCCATATATTGCATATTATAAGGCTGACTAATTATTAATGAGGCAAATGCATGCTCTGATTGGGAGCTGTACTAGGTGTTTAATCCCTTAGAAATGCTTGGTGCACTGAGAGTGGTACACATTCATAAACTTAATTTAAAAAAGGCATTCTTCCCCACTACTAATGCGATTAGACTAATAATCACAATAATGACCTCACAGCCTGTAATTTCCTGGGGATTCATGGTCAGCTGGAGGAGGTTGGCCCTTGGCTGCAATTCAGATGACTCCCCCCCCCCGCCAGATGATAATGCCCAGAACCGACTGATGTTCGTCATTATTGCTTAAAGAGTAGTTTTAGTGGGTGATATAGACAGCCAGCTCTGAGTGCTCGAGTGTTGTATTAATTTTGTTATTACATATAAAATATGTGAAGGGAAGGTCAGTTCAAGGAAAAGGCTGTCTTACTGGAACTGACACATCAAGACTCCCAGGATAAGTTCAAAGGACAGGAGATATTTTAAACTGCAGAGATCTGGGGAGCAATTACCTTGTCAATTTGCTTTCATCCCAGGAAATAAGATTAGCCATTCATAATGCCCTCAGGGAGATCCTTTGACTTGCATGGTTACCAGGAAGGACTTGTGGGGAGGGGTGTCAGAGAGAAGCCAGAATGGACATTGAAGAGGTTTGATGTCTGAACCAGGGAGGACCCAGACGGATTTGGAATGTCCAAAATACATTTCCTGGGAAATCCTTGATTTACATCAGAAAGACCTGAGGTGTAGATTCCAAGGTCCAGATGGGATTAAAGAGGCCAATACACTTTTGCTTTGAATACAGCGACTTACATCAAAGAAACTTTTGAGATGTATGTGTAGCAGAGCACAAACCAGTTCTGACCAGTTAACCTGTGGAGAAGAAAGTCAGTGAGGTCATCTCATATGTTTTTTTAAATATTTTATTTGGAGACCCTGTATTGTAAAATATAGAGTTTGATACACCAAGGCGGAGATGGTGACCTCATGAGAAGGCCGGCTCAGAAGTGTGCTTAATTGTTGAAAGAACGTGACAGAGACACACAAGAAAATATTTCTGACTGAGAGAAGACAGACCCTAAAAGCACTGAAGAAAGTAAGCATTAGAGTATACCAGTTTGAAGTTATAAATTGTAGGAACTGTACTTTTTTTACCTGTTTGTTTTAAGGTTGTATGTGTTGCGATATATATTTGTTCTGTAATTATTGTTCTGTTTGGATATTTTTAAAGTAAAGATATATTTGTTTTACAAACGAAACTGCTGGAGTGCCTGGACATTTCTTTTTATTTTAAGTGGAGCTTTTAAAGGTTATAGTAATACTTTGTATGGACTTATTGTATACAAAACTGGGAAATGGATAGAGTTCTCTAAAGTCTTGCATAGAGTTCTAAGGGTTCATTTGAAAGACCTGGTTGGGTGCCCGTAGGCAAAGATATCTGGCCCCCCGAAGACAGAATTATCTGAGCCTGATAATTGGGTACGCTAACAAGAGGTTATCAGTTTGAATCTCTTCAGAGCTTGAGACTAAGGTGACTTGAACCCACAAAACAGACAAGAGGGTTACCTGTCTGTTCACTGTACACCAATCATACGCTCAGAGGTTGGCACTTTGGGAGTAGAGGGTTGACCGGCTGAGCGAGTGGTGACAGATTGGTTGGCAGTGGTGGCATAAAAGTTTGGTGGTATAAGCTTCATTGTTCAGTGTGTTAGCTTGAAACCGTTTAGCTCACTTGGAAAAAAAGAAAGGCAGTGTTTTATTTCAAAAGGAAACAGAACTATATCCCTTGACTTACGTTAAGTTCCCACCCATTTTATTTTTTTTGCTGAAGTGCCAGTCAGTATAGTATTAGTAGTAAGAGAAGAAGAAAATGTCTTCCGACTCACAGCAAGCACACTGTAGATTTCTTAAAGCAGTCCAAGAGGGACAGGGAGTCCCATTTGAGGTGAAAGCCAGTAAGCAGAACCGCATAGAGGCCCTGATGGTAGCAGATACCTAGAGCAGTGAGTCACCAACTGTGACTGAAAGGGACCAGACCTCGAGTGTGGCAGAACTAGTGGCAGTGAGGGGTCCCGAGCCAATGAAGCAGACAGCAGAGCCACTGTCATTGAAGGGCCACAGCAGCAGGGGAAGGTCACCAGTATCCTGAATCCAGAGGTGTTCAAGTTGCAAATTGAGTTGTGCAGGATGGAACTGGAGGCAGAGCGAAAACAGAGGGAGGCAGACCGTGAGGAAAGTGAGCGCCAGCAAGAAGCAGAGGAGAAGAGAGAGTAAGAACGCAGAGCTGCAGAGGAGAGAGAGAGGAGTGCCAGTGGCAACATGAACTGGAAAAGCTACTACCCAACCAGCGCACTGGGGCAGGAAGTGGCTTGGGTTTAACTGAGACTGCCGGACTGGGTTACAAATTGAACTCTAAATTAATAGTTGAGTTTAAGGACAGGAGGATATAGACACTTTTAAATTCTTTGAAAAGTTTGTATTCAGGCTAAAATTTCTAGAGAGTCCTGGAGCTTCCAGCTATCCCCACTACTTACCGTAAAAGCTCGGGATGCATTGGGTCACATGGACAATAAAGACAGTGATGATTACAGCAAGTTAAAAATAGCACTACTAAAAAAGTTTGAATTAACTGCTGAATCATACAGAGCTAAATTCCATAAGCTCAGGAGAAGCCCTGATATGAGCTATGAGGAGCTAGCCACGAAACAACGTCAGTTTTTAAAACGTTGGTGGGAAGGAATTGAGGCAAACACTGTCGATAAAATTGAAAATGTGATTTTATTAGAACAGTTTTATTGGGCATGCCCAACAGAGTTAAAAACCTGGCTAGAGGACCGAGATCCAAAAACAGTGCAAGAGGCTGCTGAACTCTCGGATCACTATGCCAAGAGCAGACCTGCTCTGAGAGCTAATGGGGTGAGTGTGACAGCGCAGAAAGGGAAAAGTTTGCCTTCAGGGCAGCTAAAACCCTCACTGCCTCCACTGAAACCAGTTACCCCAGGTTTCAAAGAAAAGATTTCTCTGAAGTAAGAAATGTTTGTTGGTTATGTAAAGAAACTGGGCACATTGCCAGACAATGTCCAAGAAGGGCAAACAATAATACACAAAGTAATACCAGAAAGGAATTGGGTTGTTTGTGTGTCCCTGGAAGCATGCCAGTGAACATGAGGGAACATATGCACCCAGTCATGGTAAATGGCACATAGACGCAGGGGTTAAGGGACACAGGGGCATCCCTGACATTGGTAAAAGGGGATCTGGTACAGCCTGGTCAGCTTATACCCAATAAATATGTGACTTTACAGGACTTTAAGGGTGTAGAGAAAACATTGCTATTGGCCAGTGTTCTCCTGGACTGGGGTAAAACATGGAGAACTGTGCAACAGGTGGCTGTAGCTAACACATTAGCAGTGGTTGTGATCCTGGGTAACAATCTCCATCAGGGGGTGGTATGTGCAGTTACCTGTAGCCAAGTGGCCAGGGAAAATTGTAGTTCCCTGAGCTCCCCAGAAGCCATTGGGGAAGATACTGACAGGCTAGCTCTCCAGCCTGTGTCTCCAGAGGGGGAGACTGATAAAAAGAGGGTAGAAATTTCCCCAGCAGCAAGTAACCACCCAGCTACAGAGGGTTACTCTAAAGAGGGAGGGGTGACCCCTTGTCAGAGGGTAGGGATTGACAGTGATCCTGAGGGCCCTGACGCTAGTGCTAGGGACCCTAGTTTAGCGACTGAAGGGGACCTGTCCCATGCCTTGGGAAGGTGTGAGGGGTTCGCAGCTGCTCAGGAGAAGTGACCCTAGTTTAGAGAAGCTGAGGGCTTGGGCAGACCCTGACAGTGCACAGGGAGGACGCAGACATAGTTTATTGGGAAAATTGACTTATGTATACACAAGCAGTACAGACAGAGGGAGGGATGCTAGGCAGGCAGCTTGTCATTCCCCAGGGATATCGTGAGCAGTTGCTCAAGGTTGCCCATGATATTCCCTTATCTGGTCATCTGGGAATCGCATGAACTACACAGCGGTTGGCCCAGAATTTCTACTAGCCTAACTTCACCCAGCAGGTGAAGGAGTATTACAGGTCTTGTCACCGGTGCCAAGAAATAGGAAAGGCGGGCCAGAAAACCCAAGCCATCCTGATTCTATTGTCTGTTGTGGAGGAGCCATTTCAGAGGGTGGGAATGGATATTGTGGGGCCTTTAAATACCCCCAGCTCCTCAGGGAAAAGGTTCATCCTGACTGTGGTGGATTATACCACCCGGTACCCAGAAGCAGTCGCCCTTTCTTCACTGAGGACGGACAAAGTGGCAGATGCCTTGCTTGGGATTTTCTCCCGTGTTGGGTTTCCGCAGGAGGTAATCATTGATTGAGGGGGCTTCATGTCGGGCCCAATGAAATGTCTATGGAAGAAGTGTGGGTGGTCTATTACCCATAAGCCAATGGGCTTGTGGAATGCTTCAATGAGACTCTAAAGTAAATGCTCCGGCATTTACTGAACAGCATGGGAGGGACTGGAGAAATACCTTCCCCACCTGTTGTTTGCATACAGGGAGGTGCCCCAAGAGTTGACAGAATTTTCCCCCTTCTAACTCTTGTATGGACGCCGGGTGCATGGGCCCCAGACTTGATTCGGGAGGACTGGGAAGGCAAGCACGCCACCCAGGGAACTCCTATTGTGGATTACATCCTAAGGTTTAGGGAAAGGCTGAAGGAGCTTATGGGGACAGCCCAGAGCAACCTGGCAGCTGCCCAACAGAAACAAAAGGTATGGTACAACCGCAGAGCCAGAGCTTGCTCGTACATTGTGGGTCAGGAAGTTATGTTCCTTATTCTGCTCCAGAAAGACAAGCTGCAAGCTGAGTGGGCAGGACCATACAAAGTGGTTAGGAAGGTAAATGACATAAACTACATTGTGGAGTTACCTGACCATAGACAGACAGAAAGGATGTACCATGTCAACATGATGAAGACATATGCAAATAGGGCTGACATGGTGTTCGCAGTGTGTAGTCATGGGAAGGGGACGGATGAAGGAGACCCCCTTCTGGACTTGCTAGAAGAGAGTAAGCAGGAGTCCTCTGTGGAGGCAGTAAAATTGTCTTCCCAGCTGACCCTGGACCAGATCCAGAAAGTGAGGGAGGTTTTAGCGTACTTTGCCCCCTTGTTTAGCACCAAGCCTGGACTAACCCCCTTATCAACACACGATGGGGAGACAGGGACACAGATGCCCATACAGCGGACAGCATATTGGGTGTCGGAGGCTGTCCAAAAGGACATTAGGAGGGAAGTGGAGGAGATGCTTGATTTAGGGGTAATCCAGAGATCCCACAGTCCCTGGGCCTCACCCGTAGTCCTTGTACCCAAGCCAAATGGCTCAACTCATTTCTGTGTAGACTATCGTGGACTGAATGCAGTCACGAAGTCAGACGCCCACCCGATGCCCTGGATGGATGAACTCCTGGGCAAGTTGGGGGGCAACCTACCTTATGACCATTGACCTGACAAAGGGGGATTGGCAGGTAGAGTTAATGGACATAGCTAGGGAGAGGTCAGCCTTCATCACTCTGATAGGCTTATTTGAGTTCAGAGTAATGCCTTTCAGAATGAAGAACGCCCCCTCCACTTTCCAAAGGTTGGTGAACCAGGTGTTAAATGGTGCTGAGGAGTATGCCATGGCGTACCTGGATGACATTGCCATCTTCAGTACCAGCTGGGAGGAACACCTGTCACACCTTAGGGAAGTGCTGGGCAGAATACAGAGGGCCGGGCTCACTGTCAAAACCGAGAAGTGCCAGGTGACCATGGAAGAAGTGGCATACTTCGGGCATGTGGTAGGCCGGGGACACCTCAGTCCTAACCAGATAAAAATAGAGGTCATACAGGCATAGCCCAGACCAGAAACTCAGAAGCAGATCAGGAGTTTTCTGGGGACAGCAGGGTACTACAGAAAATTTGTACCTAATTACAGTGCCCTGGCTGCTCCCCTATCTGACCTGACAAAGAAACGGATGCCAAAGAAAATTACATGGGGTCCAGCCTGTGAGGAAGCCTTTACTAAACTGAAGGGGGCACTGTGCAGTGCTCCTGTTTTGACAAGTCCAGATTATAGCAAAACTTTGTAGTTCAGACAGACACCTCAGACGGGGTATTGGAGCAGTACTAAGCCAGACATCCAGCGAAGGAGGGACCACCCAACAGCCTAACTGAGCCGAAAGCTGCTCCCCAGGAACAAGTACTCCATGGTGGAAAAGGAGTGTCTTGCCCTGGTGTGGGCCCTGAAGAAATTGAGCCATACTGTATGGGCAGCCTTTGTGGTGCAGACTGACCACAGCCCTGGGTTTGGTTGTCACAGATGGGGAAAACCAGCAGACTGCTCAGATGGAGTCTTGCTTTTACAAGGGTATGATTTGAAAATCATACATAGGGCCGAGCCAAAAATAAGAACTCAGATGGACTGTCTAGGGTCTATGAGGAGTGAACTGATTTGGGAAGCTCATCCCATGTAGGGGATGGATCCCCCAAATTCAGTCTAGGTGGGGAGGAGTGTGACGTAGACAGCCAGCTCTGAGTGCTCGAGTGCTATATTAATTTTTATTATTACTTATAAAATATGTGAAGGGAAGGTCATTTCAAGGAAAAGGCTGTCTTACTGGAACTGACACATCAAGACCCCCCCAGGGATAAGTTCAAAGGACAGGAGGTATTTTAAACTGCAGAGATCTGGGGTGCAATTACCTTGTCAATTTGCTTTCATCCCAAGAAATAAGATTAGCCATTCATAATGCCCTCAGGAAGATCCTTTGACTTGCATGGTTACCAGGAAGGACTTGTGGGGAGGGCCAGAGAGAAGCCAGAATGGACATTTAAGAGGTTTGATGTCTGAGCCAGGGAGGACCCAGATGGACTTGGAATGTCCAAAATACATTTCCCGGGGAACCCTTGAATTACATCAGAAAGACCTGAGGTGTAGATTCCAAGGTCCAGATGGGATTAAAGAGGCCAATACACTTTTGCTTTGAATACAGTGACTTACATCAAAGAAACTTTTGAGATGTATGTGTAGCAGAGCACAAACCAGTTCTGACCAGTTAACCTGTGGAGAAGAAAGTCAGTGAGGTCATCTCATGTGTTTTTTAAATATTTTATTTGGAGACCCTGTATTGTAAAATATAGAGTTTGATACACCAAGGCGGAGTTAGTGACCTCATGAGAAGGTCAGCTCAGAAGTGTGCATAATTGCTGAAAGAACCTGACAGAGACACACATGAAAATATTTCTGACTGAGAGAAGAGAGACCCTAAAAGCACTGAAGAAAGTAAGCATTAGAGTATACCAGTCTGAAGTTATAAATTGTAGGAACTGCACTTTTTTACCTGTTTGTTTTAAGGCTGTATGTGTTGGGATATATATTTGTTCTGTAATTATTTTTCTGTTTGGATATTTTTAAAGTAAAGATATTTTTTTTACAAACTAAACTGCTGGAGTGCCTGAACATTTCTTTTTATTTTAAGTGGAGCTTTTAAAGGTTATAGTAACACTGTGTATGGGCTTATTGTATACCAAACTGGGAAATGGATAGAGGTCTCTAAAGTCTTGCATAGAGTTCTAAGGGTTCATTTGAAAGACCTGGTTGGGTGCCCGTAGGCAAAGATATCTGGCCCCCCAAAGACAGAATTGTCTGAGCCTGATAATTGGGTATGCTAACAAGAGGTTTTCAGTTTGAATCCCTTCAGAGCTTGAGACTAAGGTGACTTGAACCTACAAAACAAACAAGAGGGTTACCTTGTCTGTTCACTGTACACCAATCATACGCTCAGAGGTTGGCACTTTGGGAGTAGAGGGTTGACCGGCTGAGCGAGTTGTGACACCTAGTAGTTGCTCCCCTTGGCACAGTTGATTATCAACCTGGCCTGGAGTTGTTTGCAGCAATCAGTCCATGGAATGCTGCAGTTTTAAAAAAGTTATATCCCTCGTAATTTCAGTTTTGCACCGTGCTGAGAAAAACAGACCTACTTCCCAGTACCAAAGCCATGCCCCCACACCGGCCCACATAGCCCGTTTTGTGATGTCCCTAAACAAAGGCTGCATGTGCATGCTCCTTTGAGTTGTATGGGGGTGATATTTCTATATATTTTTATACCACTTAAAGTTTCGATTTTAATAAATCAAAGCAACCAATCGACTAATAGGATCCCCTCTGTTCAGGTTTGCTGTATAGCCCTGTTATTATTTATTTATTTATTGAAGATTCAGATTATAGCCTTTGAGCTAAACAACTCATTTACAAAGGTTCCACGCAATTACAAAATACAACACTAGTACAGAATTAAACATGTACAGAAACTCAACAAATGGGCATGTAGTGCAACACACAGTAGGGTGTAATTCCAACAATTGTGGAAGTCATTACAAAATGTTATAGGACATACAGCAGTGTGTTTGGTATTGATAAGTGGGTATCAAGTCCCAGAAGATTCATAGGCTAAGAGGGCATGAAGAGCTTTGAGAGGTGATGTCACCTAGTGGAGGGATGGGTGGTTGAGAATGAGGGTGGGGATCAGGTATAACAGTTACAGGTATTACCCTGGGACAGTAAGTGCCAGAGTTCCTTCTTATATGGACTGATTTTACTGATGTCAGTGAGGAGTCAGGGACTTCATTTAGCCATTTGGGACCTCTATAGGCTAAGGACCTTTGTGCTAGGGAGGTGTGTCTAAACAGGATAAGGAGAGAGTTTTGACCGTGGCTTCAGTGCTCTGTGAGGTCTGGATTGGATGGAAGTGTCTGTTAAGCGGCAGAAGTTAGACCTAGTAGGATTTTTCCCCAGGACACAAATGGGGATTTTATCCTGCTCTGTAAGGGCAGCCATCCTGTCTGAGAGTAGAGACTGCATGTGTGAGCTGTTCTGTCCACCCCAATGGCTAGTCTGCAGGCCTTGTACAATTTGAATTTGATGTAGTGCTGTGTCGGAGGCAGCACTGTAGATTAGCAGCCCATAGTCTATTACTGACAGAATTGAGCTGCTTATGGCCAGCTTCAGTGCATTAGGAGTCATGGTGCTCCATGTCTCGTACAGTATACCTAGCTTAACATTAGTGGCTCTAACAACATAATCAATATGTGGGATGAAAGAGAGAGTTTCATCCAGATACACTCCCAGGACAAAAGCTGAAACATTGTTGGTGGAAATTGGGTCTTGATGCAGCCAGACTTAGATTGATGGACCATTTTAGGGTCTATCAATCAGCAATCTCACGTAAGAAGGCAGAGTTCCCATCCGAGGAGATTGCTGCAGCTAAGAATCAACCAGCTCAGCTCTTAAGAACAGTGGACAGACTTTGCAGTCCAGCCTATCTGCAAGTTCAAAGAGCATTGTCACAAGAAAAGTGTGATGAGTTTGCTTACTTCTTTGCTGATAAGGTTGCTGACATTTGATCCAAGATCCGATTGGCTTGCTTTATGGAAGGTAGCTGTGGTCGGTGTGGTCGCTACACCTCAGTGGAGTTGGTCGCACTTTGACCAGGTGTGAATCGTGGATATTGTGCAGATTGTTCAGATTATGTGGCCAACCTGCTGTAGTTTGGACCCAGCCCAAAACACCTCTTAATGGGTGCATTGATGTCATCAGCCCAGTCCTAGCAGAGATAGTTTGGAGCTCATTAGATTCGGGTGAGTTTCTGGACTCCCTGAGGGACGCGGTGGTGACACTCCTCCTTAAGAAAGCTTCTCTCGACCTGGATTGCCCTGCTAACTACAGACCAGTCTCTAACTTCCCCTTTGTGGGGAAGGTTATTGAGAAGGTGGTTGTGCTGGAACTGGAGAATCACCTCACCATTTACAATATCTGTGATCCTCTCCAGTCCAGATTTCGGAAGAGGCATAGCACTGAGACGACCCTTGTTTGGGTTTTCAATGATCTCTTAGTGGCAAGAGATCAGAAGAGCCATTCCATCTTGGTTCTTCTTGATCTCTCAGGAACTTTTGACACCGTGGACCATGGGGAATTGCTGGAGCATCTGTGGTTCATCTGTGACCTGTCTGGGACAGACCTGAGTTTGTTCCATTCATTCCTCATGGGTAGATCTCAGAGGGTGGTATCGGGATTTATTCCTCCAGTTCATTCTCTCTGCCATGTGGGTGCAGCAGGGCTCTGTGCTGTCCCCATGTTGTTTGTGGTGTACATGCTGCCACTAGGGACATTGTAAGGAGGTATGGGCTGGGGTTTTACTGTTATCAGATGATTCCCAGCTATGCCTGTCCTTTGTGCTCGATCAAGGTAGTGTGTCTCGTGTTCAACAACTGCCTCGGCCGAGATAATGGACTGATGAATGCTAGCTGGTTGAAGTTAAATCCTGACAAGACTGAGGTGCTGGTAGTGGATCTAGGTCACAGGACAGAAAGGCTCATGACTGGTGGTCCGTCCGGGCTCTGGCTCAGGGGAAGTCAGCTGCTGACCTCTGAACAGTATGGAATCTGGGTGTAATATTTGATGATGAGTTATGCTTTGATCACAGGTGTTGGCCGTTGTCAAGTCTTCCTTTTATCATTTTAGGAATATTGCCAGATTAAGCACCTTGTTCAGTCCAGTGACCTTCCGACATTGATCCATGCCTTTGTAACTGCCTGTCTTGACTACTGTAACTCCCTGTACTTAGGATTTCCAGGGGTTGATATCCATTGCCTGCAGCTGGTGCAGAATGCTGCTGCCAGGTTGTTGTCTGGACTATCTCGGTCTAGTCACATCATACCTGTGCTGTACGAACTTCACTGGTTGCCAGTTCAGTGGCGGATCACCTTTAAGGTCGGCTTGCTGACCTATAAGGCCCTACACGGACAGGGTCTGAGCTATCTACAAGAGCTTCTGAATCCTTACTGCCCCCTCTGATCACTCCACTCGACTGAAGAGGGATTGCTAGAGGTTCCCAGGGTTTGGTTGAAGTCATCTGGCTGTGGGTGCTTATGTTTGTGGCCCTACCTTGGAACTTCTCCACCTCATCGGATACGTAGACTGCTCTGACAGTGGAGAGTTTTAAGGTCGCCTTGAAAACATACCTATTTGGGCTGGCCTTTGCTGATGGTATTTAAGAAAATGTTTCCTGAACTGTTGACAGTCATTTCATTGGTGTTTTAATTGTGTTTTATGTATTTATTGTGAAGGCACTATGATCTTTGGAGTAGCGCCTGTTAAAAATAAAAGATGATTTGATTTGATTTACTTGAAAGAGCTGGCTTTGCTCTAGCTGTACCCATCCTTGCTAAGGATAGACAGAGGGCCTACCTTCTTTTTAGTGTGCAGAGTGGTAAACAGCATGTCCTTTATTTTTTTGTAGTTCAGTAGTAGCTTGTTTTGTTGGAACCAGTGTTCCAGCTTATTGAAGTTGTCTTGGAGCTCTTTTGTGAGTTGGGTTAGTTGCTGATTGCTGGAGAATATAACAGTGATATCTGCACAGAGCAACATTTTTGCTGGGCAAACTTGGGGCAATGTATAAATAAACAAACTAAAGAGAAGTGGTCCAAGGATGGAACCTTGGGGGACTCCGAGAGAGACTGCTCTTAGATCAGAGTGGATTCCATTTATTTTCACTCTTTGGGTTCTATTGGAGAGGTAGCTCTAGAACCAGATTACTGTTTCTATGGACAGGCCCAACTCCATTAATTTGGCCAGCAGGATGTTGTGGTTTACCATGTCAAGTGACCCCATTAGCTTTCTTTTGTCAAGTTCCTCATAAATATAACTCGTAAACTCTGTGACGGCTGTTGTAGTACTATGGGCTCTTTGGAACCCATGTTGCTCCTGGCATTATCATATTTGTTGAGGTGGTCTGTTAATTGGTCAACCACTATACGCTCAATAGCCTTTGACAATGGGGGTAATATTGAGATAGGGTGATAGTTTGAGTGATTCGTGCAGTCACCATTCTTGTGGACTGGGGTGACATGTGAAACTTTCATTTGAGGGAATGTTGATGTCCTGAGTGACAGACTGAATATTTTGGGCATGGGCCGGGCGATCTCATCTAATGTGAGTACAATGATCTTCATATCTAGTGTGTCCCTTCCAACCCTGGTTTTGCCCAACACCCATTTTATGTATTTTTTCACTTCTGCGACTGAGACCTGCTTGAAGTAGAAACGTGGTTGGCTAGTATTTGATAGTGAATGGTGGGCTTGAGAGAGTGGAATTTCAGAATTCTGTGTTGATAGGTAGTCTGGGGGCAGGACAGAGCTAAGATCAGTAAAAGCTACATTGAAAATGTCAGCAATCTCTTTAGGGTTCTGTGTGGTGGTGTTACCAGTGGTAATCTGGTCAGGTGCTGTTTTGAATTCCTTCCCGAGAAGGTTCTTTAGGATACCCCAAAAGCATTTCCCATTGCCCCATGACTTTTCAAGATGCTCTTTAAAGTAGTTGACCATCGCTGCTCTTATTGCTTTGGTGCAGCTATTTCTGGCAGCTTTGTAATTAATGGTATCCTGAGGTAGGCCTGTTGCTTTTGCTCAATACCAGAGGTTATCTTTGGCTTTCATGTGCTCAAGAAGTGGGCCTGTAAGCCAAGGATTGTTTGTCCCCTCTGCTTACAGCTTCTGAATGGTGCATAAATATTACATACATTTGAGAATGTGGGATGAAATACCCAAGGCCACATTAACATCTACTGTATTATCAAGTGGGGACCAGTCAATCATACGGAGATACTGCCTGAGGGTTTCTAGGTGGCCTTTCCTGATTCTCCTGTTCTTTACTAGGTAAGGGTCTGTTTTAAGCTTTTACTGGTCCAGGTGCAAACTACAGTAAAGTGGTCGCTGAGTGTATCTGGTAGACTCGATATATCTGAGATACTCCGGTGGTGGAGAGTATCCAGTCGATTAGGGTACTGTTGCCAGTCTAGTTTGTCCTGGTAGCCTGGGTCACATTTATGACAGACACAGACCAGAGGTCAGATCTTTCTGGGGAGTGGTCATGTGCCAGCCAATTGATGTTAAAATCACCTACAGCGATCTCTTCCCATTTTCTGGTTGAGTCGCTTGAGATGCTCAGCAAATAGCTCAAGACCAGCTGATTGCCACCCAGGGGGAATGTACACCGTGGTTAGTACTAGTGTCTTATTTTGGATACTGAGGAGTAGCTTGACAAAGAGGAGCTGAACCTCTTTACCGCTGTACTGTGGTGGATGACCTGTCCTTTGATATTGTTATTTAGGTAGACTAAGCAGCCACCCACACTTTTATTCAGCCTATCCAGTCTGAAGATTCTAAAGCCATCAATGGCAATGGCTACATCAGGTATCTTTGGGGATAGCTATGTCTCTGTCAGCTAGACTATGTCTGTCTGGTGCTGAGTGACCCAAGTCTGGAGTTGTGCTAGTTTGGGTAGGAGGCTCCCCATATTGATGGAGGCTAGGTTTAGGTTGCCTAATCAACCATTTTTCTCAGGGGTGAACCAGTGGGGCCCGGGTTGATGTACATTGCTGAGAGGAGAAGGATGAGGTAACCTTTTGATATTGTGTCTGCAATATACCACATTATTATTATTATTAATTAATGTTTCTGTATGTTCTACTGTTGAAGATGCCTTGCTGGTTGGTGGTTTTCCTATGTTGTTATGGACTGCCTTATGGGACTTATTCAGTCTTACAGAGACTTTTATGCCTGGCTTGAGTTTTAGAGCCCTGTTTTTCTTGGGAAGAAAAAAAAAATGTGTTCATGTACTGGTGTGGGTGTTGTGAGTGTGAGGCCTGTGTGTTGGGAGAATGCTGTGTGAAAGTGTGTGTGGGTGTTCTGTTGGTGTGTGTGTGTGTGTCTCTCTCCAATGAGTGTGGGGGGGGGGTAGACCTAGTTAGCTTAGAGATAGCATACTAATGTAACTATTTTAAAGTTTTAAATGTTTGGTCCCTCGTTTTAGGAGCCCTTGTTTGCTGTCTTAATATCTGTGCATATGGGTGGTAAAATATTTTAAGCCCTTCTATTGGTGGCAGCGGCATTTTGGATAAGGTAGTTAGTTAGAGTGGGGGAAGGAATGCCACTGCCCGAGTACCGGGCAAAATTGTCCTTGAGAAGTGGTGGGTGGGTCGCCTGGGTTCTCAGGTGGCTAGGTTAGGAGTGAGGCACTGTGGATGCAGTTCCTAGATTCGAAAAGTAGAAAACTGAGGCTGGAGGTGGTGTATAGACCATCAGCTCAGACTGGGGATTTGGAAGAGAGTTAGCAGAACAGATCCAAAGGGTATGCAGGGAGAGGGAAGGTGGTGATGAGTGGGGACTTTAATCTACCTGGTGTGGATTGAGACTCCAGTCACCTCATGTGCCAGAGAGCAGGCACTACTGGATGTAATCCAGGAGAGTCAACTGGCACAGATGGTCAGCGAGCCAACTCAGCTAGGAAATACACTGGCCCTGGTACTAACAAATGGGGAGGTAGTGAGGGAACTAAGGGTGGAGGACCCACTAGCTGGGAGTGACCACCAATCGGTGTGGTTTACGCTCAGCTTGAGCAGGGATGTTGTAGGTTCAGGGACAAGAGTGGTGGATTTCAGACAGACGGACTTTGGGAAGATGTGAGAAATCATGAAAGGGCACCTGGAAGGGATTAGGCTGGAGATGGATGTGCAATAGAAGTGGGATTGCATTAAACTTGGACTGAGGGAGGCCACCAAAGCATGTACCAGGTCTCAGAGCAAGAAGACTAGAACTAGGAAGCCATGTAGGCTGAGCAGTAAGGTGTTGAATGAGGTGAGGGAAAATAAAGTAGCTTTTCAGAGGTTCAAGAGGACCAGGAGGGGGGAGGACAGGGAGCTGTATGAGAGGAGGTCCAGGAAGGTAACCAAGCTAGTCAGAGCAGCCAAGGCCACAAGGGAACTGAGGCTGGCTAGGGCATCAGGGAAGGGGAGAAGGACTTTTTTCAATACATAAGGGAGAAAAGGAGCTGCAGGGACCAGATAGTGCTGAGTAAGAAGGACGGGGGTGGGTGGTGAAGGGGACAGAACAGGCAGAAGCACTAAACAAGTACTTCTACTCTGTGTTCATGAAGGAGAAGGATGGACAACCACCTCCATGGACAGGAGGGTGGGCACGGGGTGACTGATGGGAGGATTGTGGAGAGCAGGTGCTGAAGGGTCTGAAGGCACTAAAGGTGGATAAGGCACTTGGTCCTGATGGCTTTCACCCCAGGGTGTTGAGAGAGATGGTGGAGGTGCTGGCTGGGCTGCTAGCAGACCTATTCAGTACCTCCCTGGACACGTGATGCATAACACAGATTTGGAGAGTGGCTCATGTGGCGCCTATCCACAAGAGTGGCCCAAAGGATGATCCAGGCAATTACAGACTTGCAAGCCTCACTTCCATTGTAGGCAAACTTATGGAAGTGATCCTGAAGGAGAGACTGGTGACCTTTCTGGAGGATAATGGACTCCAGGATGGGCAACAGCATGGGTTTATCTTAGGAAGATCCTGCCAGATCAACCTAATTGAGTACTATGACTGGGTAATAAGGGAGCTGGATATGGGCCATGCAGTGGATGTCCTGTATTTGGGCTTCAGCAAGGCCTTTGATTCAGTGCCTCATGGGCAGCTGGCGATCAAGTTGGAATATGTGGGGTTAGGGGCAAAGATGGTAAACTGGATTGTGAGCTGGCTGAAGTGGAGGCAGCAAAGGGTGGTGGTGGGGCAGTGACGAGTGCAGTGCCGCAAGGCTCTGTGCTGGGTCTGGTTTTGTTTGGGCTGTTCATATTGGATATCTCACACGGAGTTATGGGCAGGATCAGTTTGTTCGTGGATGATATGAAGATAGGGTCGGTGGTGGATGATATAGATAGGTGGCAGGGGCTACAGGAGGACCTGAACAAACTGGAGGAGTGGTCAGCAAAGTGGCAATTGGGCTTCAACGCGAAGAAACATAAGGTTATGCACTTGAGCAAAGAACCCTAGGAGGAATATTGGTTGGGAGGGTTCGCTAGGTGTCACAGAGGAAGAAAATGACCTAGGAGTGTTAGTAACAGGGAGCATGAACAATTTTGCTCAATGCAGGAAGGCAGCGCTAAGGCTAACAGGATGTTGGGGTGTATTGGAAGAGGTTTCTCATCCAGACACAAGGATGTGATCATTCCCTGTACAAGTCAATGCTCAGGTCGCACTTGAGTACTGCGTACAGTACTGGTGTCTGTATCTGAAGAGGGATATCAGGCTGCTGGACGGGGTGCAGCGTAGAGCAACGAAAATGATCCAGGGGATGGAAGACAAAACCTGCAAGGACAGACTGAGAGATTTGAGTTTGTACACCCTGGAGGAGAGGAGGGATCGGGGGGATATGATTAAGACCTTCAGGTAACTGAAGGGGGTCAACAAATCTGGCACAGATGGGTTATTTAGGCTGAGGAAGGGAAGGGACACAAGAGGGCACAAGCTAGGTTGGAGGGGGGTAGATTGAGGAGACAGATGAGGAGACATTATTTCACAGAGAGGTGTGTCAAAATGGAACACTGCCAGAGGCAGTGGTATTCTGCACGATGGTGGGCAGCTTCAGAAGGGCTTAGGACATGGTGAGTGGGGTGGTCAAGGAGGGGGAAGGTGGGTGGCAGCTGCAGTTTAGGATGCAGCTACACACTCAAGTGACTAAATAGACCATGAGGCCTGTTTCTGCTGGCAGATTCATATGTTAGCAGTAGTTAGTCGTCTGGGTTTGTTTAGGGTTCTCACCATTGTGGTGGGTACAAGCACCGCCTGGTGGTTGATGGGGGGAAGAGTCACGTGTCTCCCTCACTGGACCATTTGGTGTAACTGGTTGGGCATTCATCAAGGTAGACGTTTGTGGGGAAATGCAACGCCTATTGAGAGACTACTTGGGTCCTAATTTAGGTGACTGCCGAGTCCCATAGGCCCCTGCTGGATGGTGGGGTCACGGGGTTCGTAGATATAAAGGGGAAATTTTGGCACGAAGAAGAGAGTCCAGTTGAGAAGAGAGAGCAGGTTGAGGTAGCCTGTTTCGCCGTGAGGGCTAAGGTTCGGCCAGGTTGGGCCACTTGCTACCCTGGCCTGTCACCCTGAAGAACAGTGAGTAATGGAGTGGTTGGGGTCCCGGTCTGGTTGTGGGAGTTGGGTGCCTCTGCGCATATGTGGGAGCTGAAGCCTGGGGAGAAAGTGGAGCCCACTCTGTGAACTCCAGCACCGGGGTGGGCAGCAGTGCAGATGGGACTGGGGAAGCGTCCTGGAGAAAGAAGAGGGAAGAATTCTGTGTGCGGCCTGGAAGTAGCAGCCCAGGTCATGGTGGAATGGAGGTGAGATCCCACTCCATGGTCACCCCCTTCCAGAGGTTTGTGGTTCCCTTGCAGGAATGGTTGGGGATAGGTGGGAGATCTCAATGGAGCCCAGGACATCAGTCTCTGTGAGCAGCCCACCTGTGAGGTGGTCCCCTGGCCCCAGCCTCGAGCGCCCTTCTTGTCGTCTGGCTCGGGTGCCCTGCTCCAGTGTTTGGACTTTGTGTGGGGAGCCAGTATCTGGACTGTCCCCCGTTAAGCATGCCATACCCCCCATTATTGGAGAGACCACCAGGAGGCAACATGCTCAACAGGAGGCACAAGCTCCATGGGGTGCTCCTACCGTGTGCTGGGGATTCTATAATTTTCAGGAGCCAAGAAGTGTGTGCAGGAAGGAGAGGAGTTTGGGCCCTGCAGTATGTGGGCTGCACCAAAGAAAAAGATGTTGCTGTCATCAAGTAGTCTTATTTGGCTCAGGGGAAGAGCAGTGAGAGCACTGAAACTAAATATTTTTCGAATCTGAATGCTGCTGTTTGTGGTTTCAGCCACACTAAGCAATTGTACCTGCAAAAATTAAATTTGCACCCATTTTACTCCATGGAGCTGTTTTACCTGTTATAATTAAATCTGTTTTTTGCGCTGGTATTCTTCGTGTGCACAATGGATCATCAGAGTATCCTGTGATTCTGCTAACCAAGATTTGCCCCCGCAGCTGCCAACACCCCTCAAGTATGAATTACCTACACCCCCCATGCCCATTCAACAGAACCCAGGTAATGAGCTTAATGTTCTGTGACTGTGTTCCTGGCTGCAAGTGCCCCCCTCCTCCTTTAACACTGGGTATACCCCTAGAGCTGGGGAGGGTGGGATTACAAGTATATGATCACAAACAAAAAAGAAAAACACACAGAAACCTCTAGTTTAATTTGAATTAATAGTGTACTTTTCCCGTGTTTGTTCTTTTGCTCCGAGATAAAGTTTTGTCTGTTTGAAGGCATTTATGTGAAAACCCCTGCAGCTATGTTTTAGATTGTAATTCTATTGCTATTCTAAAGTGTGAAGCAGTAGCATTTTTAAAATGGGAACAAGGGAAATAAATTGGCACAGAAGTCTAGTATAAACTGCTAAGAACTGTGTTAATGCAGATTTTTTTGAGTTAACGTTCTGGTGCGACTGGTAAAAAAAACTATCACGAAAGTACAAACCTATTGCAAAAGGTAAAAAAACATATCGCAAGTGGTTATTTGAACGATTTACTTCCCATGGGGGGAAAACAGCTGAGATGGCTGCCAGTTTCTTTTTACTGTTTACTCTTACAAACAGTAAAAATACACACAAATTATGTGTTTAAAAAAAAATAAACACCTGAATCTAGCTAAACGGGACCCATTTAGCTAGATTCTGATGTTTGTTTTTTAAATTTGGCAGAAATGCATTATCTGGGCACCCAAAATTCAATGCAAGAGTTGCCATTTACCCATGTTCTCTGTATGAGAACAGTAGCACTTTCTTAATTTTTGCAGCCTCAGCTAGAACTTGTGCTGTGGGCTGCAGTGAGGCTGGTGAGCCACAATTCCTGAGGTCTAGTGGCACCCCACCCTCCTATTGCTGTTCTTGTAGTTATTTGATCTTTCCCTGGTGTCTAGTGGAACCCACCACCCCAATTGCCGTCCCTTTATTGTTCATATTTTTCATATTTTCCTGGTGTCTAGTGGAACCCCCCAATTGCCATCCCTTTTTTTTTCAAATTTTCCTGGTGTCTAGTGGCACCCCCACCTCAAATGCCATCCCCATTGTTGATTTATGTTTCCCTGGTGTCTAGTGGTATCTATCACCCACCAATCTCCATCTGCATACTTGTTTGCTCATTCCCTAGTGCCTAGTGGCACCCCACCCTTCTGATCGCTGTCCCTGTTATTGTTTTTTTTTTGCTCCTTACCTGCTCCTGGGGCCTGCCTCCTTCCAGCTGCTCAAGGACCCTGACCCCCTCATCCTGACCCCCTTCCACTCACCTCACATCGCAGCCATCCAGGGTGGCCCGGTGCATCCCTCTCACCAGATGGGTCCCTCTCCTCCGAGGGGGAAGGTGCCAGGAGGGGCAACCAGCATGCTCTACCATCAGTCCCCGGGTGCTGCTGAGGTGGATTCCGGGCGTCAGGGCACCGAGGTTGGCAGGAGCTGGCAGCCATCATCCGGCCGACCAGGGGGCCGAGTTTCTGCTTGTAGGGCTCGCTTGGATTGACACCCTCCAGCTTCTGCCAGGAGGCAGCAGACAGTGAGCCACGTCCCTTCCTCCCTCCAGAGAAGGCGAGCAGTCGTAGCATGCTGCGAATCTTCCCCTCCTGGCCAGCTGTCCAGCGACCGAGTCCGTTCTCGAACCTGGGTCACTGGCGCTGCAAGAGGAACCAACTGCTGCACTGACAAGCCGGGGTGTCCCTGTTATTGTTTATATTTTCCTGGTGTCTGGTGACACCTCCACTATCTGATCACCAGTCCCATTGTTGATTTATGTTTCCCTGGTGTCCAGTGGTACCCCCCACCCTCCAATCACCGTCCCTGTTATTGCTTATATTTTCCATGGTGTCTAGTGGCACCCCCCATCCTCCGATCGCCATCCCCGTTATTGTTTATATTTTCCCTGCTGTCTAGTGGCACCCCCCACCCTCTGATTGCTGTCCCTGTTATTGTTTATATTTTCTCTAGTGTCTAGTCGCACCCCCCTCCTTCCGATTGTTGTCCCATTATTGTTCATATTTTCCTGGTGTTCAGTGGCAACTCTCCTTCCGATTGCTCTCCATTATTGTTTATGTTTTCTCTGGTGTCTAATGGCACTGCCCCACCCTCCGATTGCTGTCCCGTTATTGTTTATATTTTCCCAGTGTCTAGTGGCACTCCTTCTGATTGCTGTCCCTGTTATTCTTTATATTTCTCTGGCATCTAGTGGCACCTCACCCTCTGATTGCTGTCCCCATATTGTTTATATTTTCCTGGTGTCTAGTGGCACCCCCCTTCCGATTGTGGTCCCGTTATTGTTTATATTTTCCTGGTGTCTAGTGGCACCCCCCCTCTGATTGCTGTCTCCGTTATTGTTTATATTTTCCTGGTGTCTAGTGGCACCCCCCCCTTCCGATTGTGGTCCCGTTATTGTTTATATTTTCCCTGGTGTCTAGTGGCACCCCCAACCCTCCAATTGCTGTCTCCGTTATTGTTTATATTTTCCCTGGTGTCTAGTGGCACCCCCCCACCCTCCAATCACCATCCCTGTTATTGTTTATATTTTCCCTGGTGTCTAGTGGTACTCCCCTCCGATTGCTGTCCCTTATTGTTTATATTTTCCTGGTGTCTAGTGGCACCCCCTCCGATTGCTGTCCCTTATTGTTTATATTTTCCTGGTGTCTAGTGACCCTCCTTCTGATTGCTGTCCCGTTGTTGTTTATATTTTCCTGGTGTCTAGTGGCACCCCCCACCCTCAATTGCTGTCCCTGTTATTGTTCACATTTTCCTGGTGACTGGTGGCACCCTCCTTCCGATTGCTGTCCCCATTATTGTTTATATTTTCCCTGGTGTCTAGTGGCACCCCCACCCTCCGATTGCTGTCCCTGTTATTGTTTATATTTTCCTGGGGTCTAGTGGCACCCCCACCCTCCGATCACCATCCCGTTATTGTTTATATTTTCCTGGTGTCTAATGGCACCCCTCCCATTGCTGTCCCTCGTTATTGTTTATATTTTCCTGGTGTCTAGTGGCACCCCTTCCGATTGTGGTCCCATTATTGTTTATATTTTCCTGGTGTCTAGTGGCACCCCCACCCTCCGATTGCTGTCTCCGTTATTGTTTATATTTTCCTGGTGTCTAGTGGCACCCCCCCTTCGATTGGTGGTCCCTGTTATTGTTTATATTTTCCTGGTGTCTAGTGGCACCCCCACCCTCAATTGCTGTCTCCGTTATTGTTTATATTTTCCTGGTGTCTAGTGGCACCCCCCCACCCTCCAATCACCATCCCTGTTATTGTTTATATTTTCCCTGGTGTCTATTGGTACTCTCCACCCTCCGATTGCTGTCCCCATTATTGTTATATTTTAACTGGTGTCTAGTGGCACCGCCCCCTCCTTCCGATTGCTGTCCCTGTTATTGTTTATATTTTCCCTGGTGTCTAGTGGCACCCCCCTCCTTCTGATTGCTGTCCCCGTTGTTGTTTATATTTTCCCTGGTGTCTAGTGGCACCCCCCCACCCTCCAATTGCTGTCCCTGTTATTGTTCACATTTTCCTGGTGACTGGTGGCACCCCCTCCATCCAATTGCTGTCCCCATTATTGTTTATATTTTCCTGGTGTCTAGTGGCACCCTCCTTCTGATTGTTCTCCTGCTATTGTTTATATTTTCCCTGGTGTCTAGTGGCACCCCCCCTTCCGATTGCTGTCTCTGTTACTGTTTATGTTTTCTCTGGTGTCTAGTGGCACTGCCCTACCTTCCGATTGCTGTCCCCATTATTGTTTATATTGTCCCTGGTGTCTAGTGGCATCCCCCCACCCTCCGATTGCTGTCCCCATTATTGTTTATATTTTTCCTGGTGTCTAGTGGCACCCCCCCCTTCCGATTGCTGTCTCTGTTATTGTTTATGTTTCTCTGGTGTCTAGTGGCACCGCCTCACCCTCCGATTGCTGTCCCTGTTATTGTTTATATTTTCCTGGTGTCTAGTGGCACCCCTCCTTCGATTGCTGTCCGTTATTGTTTATATTTTCCTGGTGTCTAGTGGCACCCCCACCCTCCAATCACCATCCCCGTTATTGTTTATATTTTCCTGGTGTCTAGTGGCACCCCCCACCCTCCGATCACCAACCCCGTTATTGTTTATATTTTCCCTGGTGTCTAGTGGCACTCCCCACCCTCCGATTGCTGTCTCCATTATTGTTATATTTTACCTGGTGTCTAGTGGCGCCCCCCCTTCCGATTGCTGTCCTTGTTATTGTCTATATTTTCCTTGGTGTCTAGTGGCACCCCCCACCCTCCAATTGCTGTCCCTGTTATTGTTTATATTTTCCTGGTGTTGAGTGGACCCCCCTTCCGATTGCTGTATCTGTTATTGTTTATATTTTCCCTGGTGTTGAGTGGACCTCTTCCGATTGCTGTCTCTGTTATTGTTTATAGTTTCCCTGGTGTCTAGTGGCACCCCACCCTCCTATTGCTGTCTCTGTTATTGTTTATAGTTTCCTTATGTCTAGTGGTATCTCTTCCACCTCCAATCACCATCCCCATGCTTATTTGTTTTTCCTGGTGTGCAGTGGCACCCCACCCTCCAATTGCAGTCCCTATTATTGTTTATATTTTCCTGATGCCTAGTGGCAACCCCCACCTTCCAGTCACTGTCCCTGTTACTTTTTTGTATTTCCCTGGTGTCTAGTGGTACCCCCATCCTCTGATCTCTGTCCCTGTACTGAAATAAAGAAAAAGTCCCCCCGATTTTTTCCTTTTTTAAACCTGCAAGAAAGAAAACGGTCCTTCATCAATCTGACCCCCCCCTCCAACTCACACTCATAAGTCACAACCCCACACACCTTCACTAATCTGAACAGGTCACAGGGCAAAAATCCACTCTCCGATGGAAGGCAAGTCGTGCTGCTGGAACAACTGACTGCAATATGAGAAACTAAGGTAAGTGCGGTTCAACGTATTTCAATAGGGGTTTCAACTTTGATGCATAACTTTGCCATTTTGCATATTTTGAGCCCATATTTTCAACACTGCCTTTTTGGGACCCCACCACATCTGGCCCAAAAGGCGATTATATGGTCACTTGACGGAATTATCTTTTGGGCAGGATTTGAACATTTTCCCTGTCCTTGTTCATGAGGTGGGGTCACAAGAAGAGTATGTTGAAAATTTGGGGACAAAATACGTAAAAATGATTAAATTATGAGCATATGTTGAAATTTTACTGCACTCGCTTGTAACTTAGATAATTTTAAATATTTTGACCCCAAATTTTCAGCATAGCCATTTTTGTACATCACCCCATGAATGTGACAGCTGTCATTTTTCAGACCCAGGCCAAAATGTATTTTTGCACTTGTAGGCTAGAATAACATTTTGATGTCGCAGAATGACGCTTCAGCAGGGATTTGAAAATGTTCACTACCAGATTCATGAGGTGGGGAAATACCAAGGCTGTGCTGATAATTTGGTTGCTGTTTTGGCAGAAATAAAAGTGCTGGGCCCTGCGCTTCCACAGCAACATACATGTATGCATCTGGGGGGGGATGGGAACTCAGGAACCTCCAGGCCCTGCACTCCCACAGGTAAGTGAGGATACTATTATACTATCTCGAAAAGTAAGGAAATTCTTTGTTAAAAAAAAACAAGCTGTGTTAATGCACCAGTTAGGGTAATTTGACTCCATAACAGTAGTGAAATGTGGCATTAGGGTTTCCAACCCTAATGCCTCACCCCCCTCCCCAAGCAGCAAAAGGGAAAAACAGTAGGGTTTTGGGTCTCTAGAGTCTTCGTGAATCAGTGGTGGAGTCTTCCTTGGGGGTTGTCAATTCTAATGCCCACTCCTCCCCCTCCCCCAGCCCCGAGCCTGCAATCTAAAGCACAAGGTACATCTCCAAGCCACTTCCTTTATACTGTTATACTCTTCACAGGTAGAGAAGAATGTCTCACCACATGTTGCCAACACAGTTTGTTGTAGCTTTCTTCACACAGGGCGGTGGGCCCTGCTTAAAGAAAGGAGATCATGTGTGACATTGTTTGCTCACTGAATGGGGTGGGCATTAGGGTTGAAAACCCCCAAGGAAGACCCCACCACTGATTCACTAAAACTCATGTGACCCAAAACCCTAATGTTTTTACTTTTTGCTGCTTGGGGGTGGGACATTAGGTTTGGAAACCCTAATGCCACATTCCCCTACTTTTGTGGCATTGTTACCCTAACTGGTGCATTAATGCAGGTTTTTTGCAAAGAATATATATATCTAGTTATACAGAGATATATAGATAAATATTAGAGATGGGCAGAATAGTATTTTTTACTATTCGGTTGAATGCCAAATAGTTGTTCACACTATCCATCAAATAACTACTGCGAATACAAGCAGTATTATAAATATCTGCTCTAACCAAGTGACCGTAAATCATAAACTGCCAATTCATCTCCTCTCTCAAGCCCTGGGTCCCCGATCCCTGATTCCTCATATCAGGAGTAGAGAGAAGAGGAAGAACTTCCCGATAAGCCCTCACATGACAGTTTCTTCTTTTTCTTTTTAATAGTACACCGCTACCTGCATGAAAAAACACTAGCTGTGTGCCAGCTCAGCTCATATCGTATAATGCCCCCTATTCATTCATTCTCAAGGCTGCTGCTCTGTGAACTCAAAACCTGGAATAACCTGTAAAACCTACAGGAGCTATGTGGAAGGAGGTGAGGCGGTGGCAGCAGCAGCAAGTAGTGAGCATGTACCTTGCAACAGTGCTACTCTCGAAAACTACTGCAGCTGCTCTGTGAACTCAAAACCTAGAAAAAAACTGAAAACCTAGGGCAGGGAAGTCAGACGGGTGGTGGCGGCAAGTAGTAAGCACTGTATTGTATACAACTTATACAAATCATTCATTCATTCATTCATTCATTCATTCTCACAGAGAAGTCTGGTTTCCCCCACTGACTCAGCTTACACGCCGAATCTGATGTTGATGGACGAGCCAGGCTACTGGAGCTATGGGAGGGAGGTCAAGCAGGTGGTGGCAACAAGTAATGAGCACTGTATTGGATACGATTGTATATGATTCACGCATTAATTATCACAGAAAAGTCCAGTTTCCCCCACTGATCAGACTTACAAACAAACTTGCAGGTAAGCGGGTTTAGAAAAATCGGCACTCACACAAGTAGAGCCGATGGAGGCCGAGATGAAGAAAAACTTTTTGAGTTAAAAAAAAAAAACAACAAACACAAATCTTACTACTTAGCCAAAAGAACACAGACAGACTTGCAAGCTGATTTGCAGGTAGGTGGGTTTGGCAAATCAGAGCTCACACAGGTTGGGCTGATGGGGGCAAGGAGAAGGAACACTTCATCAAAGTAAAAACAAAACAAAAACAAGTCATACTGCTGAGCCAAAAAGAACACAATGGTGCTGATCGGAGGGTAGATGTGCAACTTAGTAATTGATAAGCAGCTCCTTAGGCAGGACTTAGCAATAGGGTTTACTCATAGCTCATTAGGACTATTAAGGGCAATTATAATATTGCTTTTAATGCAGATGCACAGCATCTGCTCAGCTCTGTTTTCTTTCCCTCAGCTCCCTCTCACATCTATGACACTGTGGGGACATGGTACTATTCAATTTTTTTTTTAAGTTGGTATTCAACTGAATACAAATAATGGAGAAAGTGTGCTATTCGTATACAAATCAAATATTCATCCCATACCTAATAGATAGATAGATAGACAGACAGACAGACAGATATTCTTTACAAAAAACTACATTAATGCAGATATTAGGATTGAAGAATGCAAAGCACGCAAAGTAAGGAAAGGAAACCTTAGGGTTTGGAGTCTCAGGAGTCTTGGTAATTTGGTGGTGGGATGTTCCTTGGGGTTGTCAACCCTGAGGCCCATCCCCTCCTCATAGTCTTCTGTCTGAAGCACAAGGCACAGCTCCAACCCAGTGCCTTATAGGTATATACTCTTTGGGGGTAGAAAAGTATGGCTCACTACATGTAACTTTCTTTAAGCAACAGATCACATTTGTTTGCTATGGGAAGGGGGTTGGCATTAGGGTTAACAACCCCTAGGAACACCACACCACTGATTCACCAAGACTCCTGAGTCTCCAAACCCTAATGTTTTAATTTCCTGAACGTAACGTAGTGAATTTCCATTCTTTTTGTGATAGTGGAATTGTATCCTCATTTGCACGAACTGGAATAAGCAGAATAGTGGAGATATTTCAAGCCACATTTTTCATAACAACCCGTATGTCCTGACACAGTACATAGGCCCCCTTGTGAGGTGTTGCCTGTGTGGTAGAACACTGCATAATCCCTTCCCAGGCTGGGAGCAGTGGAGCATGCCAGCATTGGCCCCCATCCTTATAATGCCCTGGTGGCTCACTGAGCTCTTCCCCAAACTTCAGTCTCTGGAACAGAAACATAACATGCTACCTGCTGGGCCAATGGCCATATCTGCACCTGTTTCTTCATAACTTTTTTTTTCACATATTGACCCCAAATTTTTAACATAGTCTTTTTATGACCTGTTCCTTCTGAACATGACAGGTTTCATTAATGAAATACTGCCTAAAACCTAATTTCATGCCACAAGTATGAAAACACATTTTGGGCAGGATTTGAAAAACGACACCTGTCACTTTCATGAGGTGGTGTGAAAAAAGGTTATGTTGAAAACTTGAGGTCAAATATTGAAAATTACCAAAGTTATGCATGAACAATGAAAATGTCAATATTCCTTCATAGGTTTGTTGATTTTTAAGATTTAACCCCAAATTTTCAACAGTCTTTTATGACCCTTCTCATGAGCCTGGTAGTTCAAAGTTTGTGGTACAACTTGGAAATCACCTTTGGGTCAGATTTAAAAAATCACTTACCTTGTTCATGAGGTGGAGTCCAAAAAGGCCATGTGGAAAATTTGGTGAAAAATATTTTAAAATGATGAAGTTATGAGTAAAATTATAACACATTAAAGCAGCAGTACTGGATAACCAGGAAATGATTATCAAAATTCTGCTTTTTGGCTGGAAGCATGCAGCCATAGTTCCAGTTTTCATATCTGTAAATATTTTTTTCTAGTGATCTTCAGTTTATTAGATATTTAAAATGTATTTCCATTGTTGTGGATCCACAATAAATATGGCTGGTGCCTAATTTTCAGCTGAGCTCCCCCTTCACGTCACATCACATCTTTTGTTTACTTCTGTGGGACCCTGTGCTGCACATTTCTACTGTCCCTGTGTAGTACTGTGAGTTGTGCACATATATGGTTGGCAGCAGAGGGTTCTAGTTCAACATGGCGGGTGAGAAAAATGTAAACAAAAACAAAGAAAAATGGAGCATATTACGGGGCGAATGTACAGTGAAAACAAGAAAGATTACCAGGTAAGTGCTTAATGGAGCACAAGAAACAAACTGTTGCAGAAGATCCAATTTTTGTTATCTAGTACTGCTGCTTTAAAAACACATTAACCGACATACCTAGTTTTAATCAGTTACCAGCTGACATTGAAGGAACAGGATATGTTTTTCACAGAGAGTGGATTTACAGCAGTGGACATTTTTAGGTGAGTGGGGAGTGTGGGGGAGTATGGGTACTAAGCTTAAGGGTGGGGGTTAAAGGCCAGAATTCACTGAGAGACCATTTTCCTTTTGACTTATGTGGTGGAGTTAGGCTACACCCTCAGCTGTGACTGATGGACAACTTTTATGGATCTCCTTATTTCCTAGCTACCAAAACCTCTGTTGTGCAACAGTCAATGCTTTTCTCTTTGTTTTTCTTCTTTTCCCCCTCTACCCTAGGTTGGCCACCTAGCGTGGCTCTTTACTATCCCTACAAAACTTCCTACTAGTTCTCTCTTTTCATTCTTTTTCCATTTCCATCCATCCAGTCCCTGGAATGATGCCAAACACCCAGAGAGGTGTTGTGTAAAGTGCATAAGTGCATTTTGTGTATAAAAACATGAAGGCTATTTTAAATAGCAGGAATTAATGCAGTTAATAAACCCTTTATAAAGAAAAATGATTCAGAGGCCATATCAAACTAATCATTTCAGATTAGTACAGTTATACAAAATCCTTAAGGTATTTTCATAAATTCACATCACAAACCTGTTACTGGATGAAGCTAAACAAAAACAACTGTGGTATGCTTTATAAAAATGCTTAGTCATTATGAATCAGAGATATAGAGAGTCAATATAGCACAGTGGTTTAAGGCTCTGAGCTGCAAATCTGGTGACATCCAGCAGACCAGACCTGGGTTTGAATCCCACAGCTTCCACTTACATACTGTGTGACACTGAGCAAGTCACTTAACTTCCCTGTGCTCCCAGGATGCTCCTGTAAAAAAGCTTTCAGCTTAGTGTGCTATTCCTGGTTAAACAACTAAAAAAAAAAAACATCTGTGGAGATATACACTGCACCTTTAATTGAACCAGGAAGTCCCCTGGAACAAACAAACTCCCTTGGTTTTAAAACAGCATGTTAAGACATGAAAATAGAAAGGGATTAGTCAGGTGACCCCACCAAAATATATAAAGCCTCTTCTCGAGTTCACTTCAGTTGAGGCAGTCCAGTGGGGCTCAGCCCTGAGAGACAGGAGAGAGGTTCTAGTGCTACTGCAGACAAGCTGTTGAATGCAGATGAGAAGGGTCTTAGGAGCTCTAAGATCCAGGACTGTATTATGTGAGAAACTACTTATGTTAAGTAGTGATTTTCTTTGCAGTTTTTTTGTTTTCATTTATTATTTTTCTAACCTTTAAAAAATAAATATCACACTGCGGTGTGTTTCAAGCCTGTAAATTTGCTTCATCTGAAGTTAATTCCCATACACTGTGACAAACTTAGAAAAAAAAAGAAGACAGTTTTCATTGTTTCAGGGATACCACTACTGGGATTGGGCACCCCAGTGTCGGTGAGCTGATCGTCAGTGGCACCAGGGTGGGCACCCCAGTGTCGCAACATATCAATGGAGGGGCCTGGACAGATTGGACACCCACCAGCCAGTTTGCATTAAAACAGTGTTGGGGAGAGAATGGATACCAGCCAATGGGACTGGGCACCTACCAACCCAGTTTGTTTAAAATGTGCCAGTCATCATTCATGAATAACGAAAACAGTTTGAAGGAATTCACTTTCGGTCACACTGCTTTTACAAGAATTCAACTATTTTAAGAATGTTCATTTTCTCAACTGAGCATGTGCAGAAACATCACAGTTTTTAACTTATATTTTGAAAACTATATAAATTAAAAACTTGCCCATTACAAAATTGTGTTCCTTGGGACAAACTCTTTCAAACCTGTAAGTTTCAGCTTTCAAATAAA
The DNA here is from genome assembly GCA_016271365.2 of Neoceratodus forsteri. NCBI lineage: Eukaryota > Metazoa > Chordata > Ceratodontiformes > Ceratodontidae > Neoceratodus > Neoceratodus forsteri. Next base: position 1,391,444,565 of record CM028129.1, on the reverse strand, counting down.
AAACATTTTTGACTCATAGGCAAGGAAAAAAAAGTCTCAATTTTGGTGAATTTAACATTATTTGCACCTCTATAACTTGCCCCCTCATAAACCTACTGTTACAAAATCTTCTGGGCAAGAGAGGTTGTCACAGACTTCATGCCTACCAAAAGCAATGTGAATCAGTTGTATGGGGACAGAGCTAGTAAGGTACAAAAACTGAAGATTTAACATTAAAGTGCTTAGTCAACCCTAATATACAAGCACTACCAAAAAATATATTAAAGGAAAACAGTCATTAAGGTAACACTCACACCCCAAAAGCTGTACCCCAGGTTAAGCTCTTCGTATTGGAAAAATAATTTTTTTCTGCAGTTTACTTACTTAATTTTTATTTTATAAAGTCCATGATCATCAAACATGGCGGACTCTGCACAGTTCCATTTCATCTAATGGTGCGGCACCGCACCGCTCACCCTAATACATATTGTATTGGGGCAAGTGGTGCGGCACCGCACCATGAGATGAAACAGAACCATGCAGCGTCCGCCATGTTTGGAGATCATGAACTTAATAAAATTAAAATTAAGTAAGTAAACAGCAGAAAAAGATTGTCTTTCCTATGCAAAAAGCTTAACTGGGGGTATAGGTTTTGGGGTTGGGAGCATTACTTTAATGACTGTTTTCCTTTAATGCACCAGTTAGGATTCAACATGAAACAGGCAACTGTATGCCTAGTGTACCCCACCCGGTAAACAAAAACTAAATAAAATATATAAATAAACATAATGTCATGAAAGTAGGGAAATGCGCATTAGGGTTTCCAACCCTAATATCCCCCACCCCAGCAGCAAAAGGACAAGACCACAGACAACCATCATCAGGTAAGACAAACAACATACAACTGTTTCCAGATGACACAAATGCAGTAGCACTGATGTGCTACCTTCCTGAGTTTGTATCTGTGGTATGCACACTGCAGGACATAACACGCTCACTTGTGGCTGCAGAGAGAAATCCACAATACTCAAATTAAAACTTTAGTTCTGTGTGTAGAAGCACATGCTCCTACAGCCACAGATACAAATCCATGATAGTCAAATAACAAAGAGTTCTTTTGTCTGCAGAAGCACAGTTGCCTATGGGGCCAGCACTTCTGTAACCACAGATACTCACCCACACTGTAAGACATACATATAGTTCTATCTGCAGAACTGAATCCCCTGAGGGCCTGACATCTGCAGCTGCAGGTGCAAGACATACCGCCCACTTCTGGTAGCAGAAGCACAGGTGCCACAAAATCCATGATACCCAAATTGCAAGAGTATTTCTGTCTGTATAAGCACAGACCCATCGAGGACTGCACCTCTGCAACCCACGTAAGACATACATATAACATCTGCAGCTGCATGTAAGACATGCACATTGACCTCTGGCTGCAGAAGCACTGGTGCCACAAAATCCATGATACTCAAATTGCAAATGTACTGCTGTCTGTAGAAGCATAGGTCCTTAAGGGGCCTGCACCTCTGCAGCTGCAGATATAAGACATACACACCAACTTCTGATTGCAGATGCACAGACCCCTGTGTGGCCTGCATGTCTGCTGCTGCATATAGAAATCCATGATGCCCACATTGCAATATTACTTCTGCAGTGACAGGTACACCTGGATGGTGCTATATACACAGTTGTGGATGTAGAAGCTGATAAAAAATTGATGCAGATAGCACATCAGTGCTATTACATTTGTGTCATCTGGAAATAGTTGTATGTGGCCATATTGATGCCAAATGCCATGTCCCACCCACTAATATGATACAAGCCTATATCAAATCAAAATGTATTTATAAAAAGCTCCTTTCTATATCCAAGGTGCTTGTACATCAGGTAAGAGCAATGAAACACATTAAAAACATTAATTAATAAAAACCAACAATACATTACGAATCCAATGGCGGTCTAGAAACCAGGATAGGCAAGGCTAAACAGATAGGCCTTAAGTGCTGTTTTAAAGGTCTGGACAGTCAGGCAGTCTCGTACCCAATGAGGTAGAGAATTCCACATGGTCAGGGCCACAAAACCAAAAGATTGGGCCCCATATGTCTTTAAACGGACCCTGGGAATCTCTAGCAATCCCCTGTCGGTGGGTCGGAGAGGGCAGAGGGGACAGTAGGAATGAAGGAGATCTTACAAGTAACTCAGTTCCTGATCATGTAGGGCTTTATAGGTCAGCAAACCAACATTGAAGGTGATCCACCATTGAACTGGCAGCCAGTGCAATCCACAGAGCACAGGTATTATATCACTGGTCCTAGAAGTACCAGTCAACAGCCTGGCTGCTGCATTTTGCACTAGCTGCAGGTGGCAGATATCAACCCCCAGTAGCCCTAGGTAAAGGGTGCTGCAGTAGTCAAAACGGGAGGTAATGAAGGCGTAGACCAAAGTTGGAAGATCCTCGGGAGGAACCAGATGTTTCACCCGGGCGATTTTCCTCAGACGGTAAAAAGAGGTTTTGACCACTGCCGCCACCTGAAATTTCAGGGTTAGGCTCTTGTCAAAAATAACACCCAAGTTCTGCACCTAGTCTGAGGTAGTCAGCTGAACACCCTCAAGCCATAGCCCAGAGGGTAGTCCAGCCGACAAACCCGCCTCTCGATGATCTGGGTCCACGACCAGCATCTCAGTTTTAGCTGGGTTCAACCTCAGCCAGCTTGCACTCATCCAGTCATGGATCCTGGCGAGACAGTTGTTAAACTCTGAGGAGAACTCATCCTGACCAGGTATGAAGGACATGTGCAGTTGAGTATCATCTGCATAGCAGTGAAAACTCAGACCGTACCACCTAATAATCTCTCCCAACGGCAGCATATACACTGCAAACAACATGGGGGATAAGATGGAACCCTGCAGCACCCCACAGGATAGGGAGAGAGGGGTCGAGGAATAAATCCCAGACACCACTCTCCGAGTCCTACCCTGGAGAAAAGATCGAAACCATCTGAGGACCATACCAGACAGTCCACAGATGAGCCGCCAGCGATCCAACAACAAAGGTTGTAAAGGTATCAGATAGTACTACTTCAAATAAGAGTCTGACAAGCATAAAAGGCCCTGATGGTAAGGGGGACCCAAACTTCAATTGTTGAGTTCATGGAAAAAATTAGGAATTCACCATAATGGCTTTTGGGACCCCTTTCCACAAGCTGCTAACATATTTTTACCAAATGCCATACATTGTTTGAAAGGGCTATTAATTGGCTTTAAATAAGTAGTAGGAGTTGATGGGTCTCTCATTAAGTGTCATGGGTGATAGGCATTCCAAAGGCAGGTAAGCAAGGGCCCATAATCAAAATTATAGAGTGCAATGGTGACATATATGGTCATACGGACACCAAACACCAAGTCCAACCCACCAATGTGATACAAACCTAAAAAGGTATTAGGTAGAACTATTTCAAATAAGAATCGCTTGGACGTAAGACTACATGGTCATGGTGGCAAGGGTGACGCAAACGTAAACTTTTGAGTTCATCAAAAAAATGAGAAATTTGCAGCAATGGTTTCCCAGACTCCTTTTCATGGGCAAGTAACATATTTTCACCAAATTCCATACATTGTTAGAAAGGGTTGCTAATTAGCTTTAAAAAATGTAGGGGCTGATGGGTCCATCATTTAGTGTCATGGGTTATAGCAGGCCCCAGAGACATGAAGGCAAGGGCCTGTAATCAAAATGATAGGACACAATGGCAACGTATATGGCCATATTGATGCCACTGATGTGATACAAACCTAAAAAGGTATCAGGAAGGACTACTTTAAATAAGAGTCACTGAGACAAAAAATAAAAGGCAGTGGTGACAAGGGGGACCCAAACTTAGAATTTTGAGTTAATTGAAAAAATATAGAAATTCGCTTTAATGGCTTCCAGGACCCATTTTCATGGGCAACTAAAATATTTTCACCAACTGCCATACATTGATAGAAAGGGCAACTAATTAGCTTTAAATAAATGTAGCAGTTGATTGGTCCATCATTTTATGTCATGGGTGATAGGGCGCCCCAAAGACAGGCAGGCATATACATGTAATCAAAATGATAGGGGGCAATGGTGATATATATAGCCGTACTGATGCCAAATGCCATGTCTGACCCATTAATACTGTGCAAGCATAAAAAGGTATCAGGCAGGACTACATCAAGCAAGAGTCACTTAGACAAAGAATAAAATGCCATGATGGAAAGGGTGACCCAAACATAAACTCTAGAGTTCATGGAAAAAATGAGAAATTTGCCATAATGGATTCTGGCACCCCTTTTCACTGGCAAATAACATATTTTCACCAGATGCCATACACTGTTAGAAAGGGCTACTAATTAGCTTTATATAAATGTAAGGTTTGGTGGGTCCATCATTTAGTGTCATGGGAGATAAAGGGCCCCAAAGATAGGTAGGCAGGGGCCATAATCAAAATGATACGGGATGAGGGCGACATATATAGCCATATAATGCCAAATGCCATGTCCGACCACAAATGTGATACAAGCCTAAAACATTATCAGGTGTTACTACTTCAGATAAGAGTTACTGTGACAAAAAAATAAAAGGTCCTGGTGGCAATGAGTTCATGGAAACAAATCAGAAATTCACTAAAATGGCTTCCGGGACCCCTTTTTATGGGCAAGTAACATATTTTTCCAAATGCCATATATTGTTATAAAGGGCTACTGATTAGCTTTAAATAAATGTAGGGGTCGATAGGTCCATCATTTGTCATGGGTGGTAGGGGGCCCAAAAGACATGTAGGCAAGGGCCCATAATCAAAATGCTAGGGGGTGATGGTGACATATATGGCAATATTGACACCAAACACCATGTCCAACCCACTAATGTGATGCAAGGCATGAAGAAGGATGAGATCGATTTGGGTGGTGGGGATCAGAAGATGCCCTGGGATGAGAAGGCAGTTGGAACAGGGTCCATCGTGCCTTGTCTCTCTGACCAGAGAGCCCTCCGGACCGAGAGGGCAGGTAGCTGAGGGACAGGCCTCAGCCATTCATCTTCTTCAGGGCAGTGTTGTGCAATGCCCTGTCAATGACCAACAAGACCACTGTAATGGCGGAGCTTGTGCTGGTTGACCTGGTGTGCATTATGGAAACCTGGCTGGGGACGCTTCCAGCCCAGTGCTGGAGGCATCTGTCCTGGCTGTATTCTGTAGTTTACTGCCTGAGGAAAGAGCGTGGGGGGCATTTGTTTCAAGGTCAGAGCTAGGCCTGGCGGTGCACCCAGTGGGGACACTAGTTCTTTGAGGTGTGTGGTGATCCCAGAGTTCTTGTCTACCATCCACCTGAGTGGGACAGGAGTTTCCTGTAAGAGGTGATGGCCTCTGTTGCCAAGAGGGTGTTGAACTCACCGAGATGGCTTATTCTCAGTGATTTCAACACCAGGATGGATGACGAGGCTTCGTTTGGGGCTAGAGACTTCCTGTCCAGTATGGAAGCCCTTCGCCTTACACTTGAGATCACGGCCAGGACCCGCCACTCTGGGCACACACTCAATCTGGTGTTCTCCCTGGGACTCGAGATTAACACCCTTGAGATTGATCCGGTTGTTTGGTCAATTGTTTGGTTGGATCATTGTGCCATCAGGTTCAGCTTCAGAGCCCCCCTGGATGCCCCTTCCCCTTTGGAAATGGTTCAGTTCCACCATTTAAAAGGATTATGAACAGAGGGACTGAAGGCAGAACTGAACATTTCATCTGTGCTGGAGACTTGCATGGATGGTCCAGGGAGCACCGTGACAGCCTGTAATAGGACTGTCACAGAGGCCCTGAATAATCTGGCATCAATCTGTGAGGGCCCGCTGGTTTCGTGTCTCGACTCGCCTTGGTTTGATGGTGAGCTGAGGATGCTGAAAACCAGGGGGTGGTGGTTAGAGAGGCGTTGCAGGAAGAGGATGAGTATCAGAATGCAATCACCCAAAAAAAGGCAGCTTTCATGTCCAGGATGACTGCAGCTGGGAAGAACTGACCTACTCATCTCTTTTGGGTTGTAGACATGCTATTATATCTGGCTTGTCTGGCACCCATTAGAGCTTTTTCAGCTCAAAAGTCTGAGGAGTTTGCTCGGTTTTCTCAGACAGAATGTCATCTGTTCAGGCTGGGGTTTCTCCAGGTGGAATACCATCATCCAATAGTGGTGGACCTTGAGTGGGTGGGTGCATTAGGTCATCCTGGCGAGAATTCCAGCTGGTGACAATGGCAGAGGTCTGTGGGGTGATCTCAGGCTTAAACTAACATTCTGCAATGTGGACCCGGGCCCAACGCGATTACTTGTTAGTCGCGTCGGGGGCCTGGGCCTGGTTTTTGCCGAAATTGTCAGATGTACTATAGCAATGGGGGAATCTTCCCTGAATCCCTTAAACAGGCTGTGGTGGAGCCCCTGTTGGAAAAAAACATTTCTGGACCCCAATGACTTGGCAAATTACTGGCCTATCTTGAACCTTCCCTTTTTAGGGAAGGTTCTTGAGAATGTGGTCACAGAACAGCTCCAGAGTTACCTCATGGTCTTCCAGATCTACAAACCATTCCAGTCTGGGTTTAGGGCTATGCATAACACATAGACCACATTAGTCAAGGTCTTGAATGACCTGCTCAGGGCAAGAGATAGAGGAGAGCTATCAATTCTCATTCTCCTCGATCTCTCATCAACATTTGACACTGTGGACCATGGAGTGTTGTTGGACAGGCTGAGGAAATACATTGGACTCACTGGCAAGGTCATCAGCTGGTTCAAGTCCTTCCTTTTGGGGCAGAGCCCAGAGAGTGATACTTTGGGGAATTATTCCTCAGGCCCAACAGCCCTGCCCTGTGGAGTACCCCAAGGCTCTGTCCTCTCCCCCATGTTGTTTGCAGTGTACATGCTGCCTCTGGGTGAGGTCATAAGGCAGTATGAGCTGAGTTTTCACTACTTTGATGATGATACTCAGCTCTACTTGTCCTTCATGCCTGGAAGAGCTGCTGTGGTCGACATGTTGAATAAGTGCTTGTCCGAGATCCAAGCTTGGACATCGTCAAACTGGCTGGGGCTCAACCCGGGGAACACTGTAGTATTGGTGATTGAGCTGGGTCAAAGTGGGGATTGGGGGCCTCTGGGGAAGGGTTAGGGCTTTTTTATCAGTCCAACTGAACTAGAAGCCTCCTCTAAGGTGAGGAATTTGGGCATTGTTCTGGACAACGAGCTGACACTTGAAGCTCAGGTGTCAGCTGTGGTCCAGTCCATTTTTTACCATCTCCAAAACATCACCTGAATTAAATCCCTTTTTCCCCCGATGACCTGGCCACACTGGTACATACGCTTGTTACCTTGATGCTTGACTACTGTGACGTACACTACTTTGGGGTCAGAGGAGGTGATGCAGTGCCTGCAGCTTTGAGAATGCGGAGGCCCAGCTATTGATGGGCCAGTCAAGGTTCAGTCATATTATGCCAGTACTGCACGAACTGCACTGCCTGCCGTGCACTAGTGTATCACATTTAAAATAGGTCTTTTGACCTATAAGGCCCTCATGGACTGGGTCCAGGCTATCTGAAGGAGCTTCTGCATCCCTATACCCCAAGTCGCCTCTCACATCAGCAGGTGAGGCCTCCTGGAGGTCCCCAGAGCAAGGCTGAAATCTTCCAGGGACCAGGCATTCGAAGTGGCCACCCCAGTCCTTTGGAACTCATTGCCGGGGTACCTCCAGGAGACACCATCACTTGAGATATTTAAAAAGCACTTAAAAACATTCCTCTTCCAACAGGCCTTTGGGGCCTGAGGAACATATCTAATCTGTTTTACAGCTTAGGAATTGATTAATATGAATTTTAAGGTTTGTAGTTTAATTATTTTATATTTATTGTATTATTAGCTTTATGTATGTTCCTATGCTGTTTGTCTTTTGTACTTTGTAAGAGCACCTTGAGCGTACCAGGAAGGGCACCCGAAATGAATAAACTCTACTGTTACTACTACTATCACTACTACAAGCCTTAAAGGGTATCAGATAGGACTACTTCAGATAAGGGTCACTGAGACAACAAATATATGGCTACGGTGGCAAGAGGGACCCTAACATAAAAATGTAGAGTTTATGGAAAAAAATAGAAATTGGCCATAATGGTTTGCAGGACCCCTGTTCATGGGCACCTAACATATTTTCACTAAATGCCATATACTGTTAGAAAGGGCTATGGATTAGCTTTAAATACATGTAGGTGTTATTCTGTCCACCATTTTGTTTTATGGGTGATAGTGGGACCCAAAGACCAGTGGACAGAGGCATGTAATGAAACTGATAGGGGGCCAATGGAGATGTTTCTGGCCATACTGATGCCAAATGCCATGTCTGACCCATTACTGTCATACAAGCATAAACAGGCATCAGGTAAGACAGCTTCAAATAACAGTCACTTAGATAGAGAATAAAAGGCTGCGGTGGCAAGGGTGACCCAAACTGAAAATGTTGAGTTCATGCAAAAAAATTAGAAATTTGACATAATGACTTCCATGACCCTTTCCATGGGCAAATAACATATTTTCACAAAACTATGCACATTGTTATAAATGGCTAATAATTAGTTTTACATAAATGTAGGGTTTGATGGGTCCATCTTTTAGTGTCATGGGTGACAGTGGGCCCCAAAGATTGGTAGGCAGGGCCCATAATCAAAATGATAGGGGCAGTGGCAGCGCACATGGCAATATTGATGCCAAATGTCATTTCGGACCTACTAATGTGGTAAAGCATAACAAGAGATTAGGTAGGACTACTTCAGATTACAGTCACTTAGAGACAAATAAAACTCCCTGGTGGCGAATGATCCAAACATTAATGTTTAGTTCATGGAAAAAGTTAGAAATTCGACATGAAGGCTTCCATGACCCCTTTTCATTGGCAGCTGACATATCTTCTCTAAATGCCATACATTGCTAAAAGGACTACTAATTAGCTTTAAATAAATGTAGGGTTTGATGGGTCCATTGTTTAGTGTCATGGGTGAAAGGGGGCCCCAATGTTTGGTAGGAAAGGCCCGCAATCAAAATGATAGGGGCAATGGTGATGTATATGGCAGTATTGATGTCAAACCCCATATCTGACCCACCAATGTGATATAAGCTTGAAGAGGTATCAACCAGTGCTTTTCAGATGGAAGCCACTTTAGATAAGACTTTCTTCACTTTTGGGCATGGGCAGATGATTCTACAATTAAAATAAGGTCTTGAAAACAAAAATGTATACCATGATGGTTCCAGCATGCAGCAGCAACAGGAATTCTGTTGACGGCCATTACAGCAATGGCACAATGCCAGCTGGTACACAAGTGTTATTTTTGCAGGGGGCTTTACCCCCCCCCCCACACTATAGATTTCCAACTCCGAGCTGGAGTTGTTTCAGGAAGGGGGTTAACACCCCGGAGACAGCGGCATCAGTAACACAGCAGATCAGTACAGCGAACAGCCAATTCTGTTGCTGTACTGGTCTTCACTTTGTTACTGTCACTGTAGCAACGGTATACACACCATGATTGTTTTGATGACCCCTAGTACCAGCAAAACAACGCATTTCACCAAACTGTTACACGTTGGAATGCACAGTATACAGATGTCTCTGTGCCATTATCAAAAGTGCTTAGGGCAATAGGTACTTTTAATGGGAAAATGGCTCAGCTTCATAGGGTTAAAATAAAAACAAGATGGCGTCCATCACAACCCAAAAAAGTGGTTTTTGTGTTGTGAAAACTAAGTGGTATAAAAGCAAAAAGCTCTCTGACACAGAATTTTAGTGTTGTATCAGAACCCAAAATCCCTACTGAGCATGTTCAGAAAAAACTTTCAATTGTTATAAATGTATTATTTTTTCACAAAAGCTTTGAAAGGTACTGCCTTGACACAGACTGCTTCTACCCTGAAAGTTTGGCCAAAAAAATCTGTTCCATCTAGACTGTAGTTGAAAGCAACCTTGGTACAGGCTACTTCTGCCCTGAAAGTTTCAGCATAAAATTCTGTTCCATCTAGGCTGTAGGTGAGAGCGAAAAGATGTTAAGTATAGGAAAAAATGTAGGCATTAAACTAAAAATGACATATGTAGATCTCAGAAACTGCACAAGCTGTCACCACAAAACTTTCCACATACTGAGACCTTGCCTCCTAGACAATGCATGCCAAATTTGGGGCACTTTCATCAAATGCCACCATAGCTATTAAGGTAGAAAATTAGGGGGTTAACATAGAAACTCTCACTGGCCCGGTGGCACTAAGGGTTGAGGCACTGGATGCCACATCTCACACCATGTTGGTGACCTGGGTTCAGGAGCAGGCCTGAAGTGCCGAGGGTCAGCCGGGAAAGATTTGAGTATCCATGATAGCTCACCTTCTCTGAGGTGGGGTAATAAGAAAGCTCCGCAACACTATATTATAGGTATTGCTCTGACAGTCTTCTGCATTACAGGGTGGTGGGACACGGCAGATATTGGTGTGGTGCACATAAGAGCGTGCACACCTCCCCTGGACATCATTACATGTCTTCACTCACCAACGGGAGGGGGAAGTTACCGCACCAGAACAAGGAAAAGCCTCGATGTCTGGGAGGACGACGTTGAAATGCAGCCCCACATCCACTGCCAGATCCTGCCCTCCTGGATCCTGACTGCCTCCGATCTTCACCTCCACCTGCAGGCCATTGGATTTCAGGTAAGGAAGTGCTGAGGAGCAGAAGGTGGCCCCATCTCAGGGGGTACAAACCCGGGGGTCCTGCAGGTGTGTGGCAGGTGGGTTGGGGTAGGGCTCCCCAGGTAGGAAGGTCTCAGGCAGGGCGGAACAAAGTGAGGTTATGGATTGAGGAGTTCCAGAAGTCAGTGACTGAGAAAAAGACTCAAGAAAAAAAATGTAAACTCTATATTTTTATATAATGGTTAAGAAAATTGTGACATCTCACTGCATGATAGCCATTGCCTAACAATAAATTAAAATACTAAAGATGCAGAGTTAGATACAGGATCTCATTACAAAGGAAAAAAAATGCAGCACCTGGCACCATACGAACATACGAATATGCCAGCAGAAACAGACCACCCAGTCTATCAGTGTCTGCCCGAGTGTGCAACTAGCTCCCTAGATTGCAGCTGCCCCAACCCCTCCCCCATCTGTCATTCTCTATGATGGCCTCAGCCCTTCTAACTAGACCTCCCTTGTGCTCTGTCCTCGCCTCCTTAAAACTTCCTACTGTCTTACATGATACCACTCCCTCTGGTACAGCATTCCACTTAGACACCACCTCTCCGTGAAATAGTGCCTCCTCATCTCCCTCTTAAATCTTCCGCCCTCCGATCTTAGTCCGTGGCCCCTCGTGTCCCTACCCTTCCTCAATTTCAACACCTTTTCAGTGCTAGCTTTGTTTATCCCCCTCAAATACTTGAATGTTTCAATCATATTCCCCCTATCCCTCCTTTCCTCCAGCAGTGTGTACTTACTCAGCTCATTCAGTCTGTCCTCGTAGGCCTTGCCCTCCATCCCCTGTAATATTTTTGTTGCCCTCCATTGCACACCTTCCAGTAAATTAATATCTCTCTTCAGATATGGCTGCCAGTACTGCACACAGTACTCCAAGTGCAGCCTCACCAAAGATCTGTAGAAGGGCGGGATCACCTCCCTATGCCTAAATGAGAAACCCCTTGCAATACAGCCCAGCATCCTGTTCGCTTAGCTGCTGCTTTCCTCCATCAGAGCAGAGTTGTTCATGCTCCTGTTACCAAAAGCTTAAAGATCACTAAACTACCAGAAAATAAAAGACTTAATTGCTACCATGTTTGAAATAATTATTCTTTACTACACAACATAAAAATATCTTTCAGTTTTACCATTTCTAAAAGTTCTGTTTCCATTGTGTTGCAAAACATATTACTTTACACACACACATTTTCTAACTAATTCTAACAATTTATACTCCTCAGCCATCACTTACTCATCAAGACCCTATCCCCCCCACCCGTGAACAACTCAGTTACAGGGACACAACCAGAACTTGTAAAGAATAAACAGTATGAGATAAATTAGCTGTTTGTTCACAGTAAATATTAAAATGCAGCACAGAAAGTACATATTTTATGAGGCCTCTCTTTTATTAGCACCTCCAGTTCCCATGTACTGTATTCACAATCATCCTCTCATCAGGCCCTGCTGGGCTGCCTATAGAATATTATTTTGGTGGCCAGTGGTGGATGGACACTGGCGCGAATTGCCTAGAAGCATTGGAGGGTTAAGAGCTGATACTGAGGGAGACACTAACATCTGGGCCTCTCAAAACAGGAGTACAGTCCTCATGTGAAGGAGGGTAGAATTATAGAAATTGAAGCATCTTGTCTTGGTGATCCCTGGAACTGGAGCGTGGTTGACTCTGGTGCTATCAAGATGAGGGCTTTGTGAGGGTGCGGAGTTTCACTGAGGAGATTTACATAGTGCAACAGCTATATAAGAGAACAGGGACTTATTGAAGGATTTCTGAGCCTCAACCACTGAAACGTATGCTAGCAAAAAAAAAAAGTCCACAGAAGCTAAAGGTGGAGAATGTGTGAGCCAGAAGAACCCTGCATCACTGATTAAATTTCATCAGGTTACTGAGTGGCTGTTTGAGGAGCCAGCGATGGCCGGAGTGGAAGGCAGCTTGGCATCTTCATACACTAGACAGAGCAACAGTCAAGCTTAGCTGAAATCTTCTCCGGACAGCTGAAGAAATTGCTCCAAGTCATGTGAGATTTGAATCTACATCAACAGGAAACTGGGTGGTATCTGCCAGGCAGAGGTTGCAAATGGACTGAAAAGTCTGGAGTTAGACAATTGGGCTGTATTGAGGAGCTTCTTTCAGAGGCTGATACCACTGATGCATTATTTCCCTCTGTAGATGCAGTGGCTGAGACTCTAATTAGGGAAAATGGATGCTAGAGCAGAAGAGAACTTAAGCAAAAAGCAGTCCAAAAATATAAGGGTATAGGGAGTTCTTTTCGGATGAGACTAAACATTTGATTTACTTTCATGTTAATTTTTTGTGGAAATTCCAACAGGCTTTTCAAATTGACAACACTTCCCATTTCAAGATGACTAAAGCTACCCTGCAAATTCATAAAGCACCTACTATTGTGACTACTTTGATTGGTTCTTTTAATAAGGACAGCATTCTAGCAGTGTCAAAATGAAAAAAGACACATTTGCTAGAAGGGGAAGACGGAACATCTTTTCCAGACATTGCCCATGTGATTCAAAACAGGAAAAGGAGATTCCAGTCTTTGAAATCCGAGTTGGAGGTGAACTGAACTCAAGCTGCTATTTATTTTTCAGTCTGAGCTATAGACCAGCTTAGAGAACATAAATATTTATTTGATGACCTTATGCACCCAGAGAGCTTTTCGAACTGAGATTCCCATCAGACGAGGATTGTGCCTCTTTTATAGAGGAAGCCAAGTCAGTTGTGGAGCGAAGAAACAAGAACAACTACTTGATTTAGATATGGAGGGCCAGATATTAAAAATTTGCGCTGGGGAAAAACCGTTTGCGCAGGTTTAGCGTGGGATTAGCGCGGGTGTGCTATATTCATAAGGCCAAATAGCGCAGGCAAATTGCATTAGCGCCGGGCAAAATCATAATGTGTGCAAGGGGCAAACTGACATGAATTCAGGTGCAATGCTATATTCAGAGACTAGCACCATGCTAAGTGGTTTTGCGCGACTTAGTACGACACTTAGTGCAGTGCACATTACCGCCCAGGAAAAGCTTGTCTTAACCCTGGGCAATCAGCTTTGCGCGGTGTTTGCGTGGCTTTTGCGTGGCTTTGAGCGACCCCTAACAAATAAATACAACACATAGACAAAGCTAAACATAGAGGAAACATGCTGCTAATGGATGGCATCACAATGATGCCATCATCTTCCACCAGTCCCAGCCATGCCAGGCAGTACGTGGTGACCCTGCCGCCAGTGGACAGCATGGCAGTGTGGCCATACAGCACACACCTGCATGCCACTCTTCTGTGGACACCAACAGATGCCAGCACACACATGCAGTACTGTGGGTGTGGAGGATGTTGAGGGGAGAGTGTATGGGTGGCCAGGCTGTGCCACAGACCAGGTGTGGCCACAAGGCTGGGACACATCATGCAGTGCACATGGGCCCAGTATTGGGAATACCCTACACCAGTGTGCCTTTCTGATAATATATGCCCCCCGCCACATACCGCACAGCTGTACAACTGCCACAGCACACAAAGCCGGACATGTATATGTCTCTGTGAGCATCCCATGCCAGAGGTGCAGCATCTGTGGGTCACACAACAGTGTAACAGTAATGTCCACTGTTAGTAAACACCTGCAGGTTGGGCCTCTCACTGTGTATAGTGCAGTCATCATCACTGCCCTAAACACCATTGGCACTGCTGTGTCCACACACTACTGGCCCCCTTGCTACTGTAGTGTCTGCTGTGCACTGTAGCATGACCTATAGTGTGACAGTTGCATGCAGCACCACCACCATCTGTGCCTATGCCATGTTGTCCCAGTACAGCTGCAGGCAGCAGCGCATGTGAAAGTACAGTGTTCAGAACTGTATAATATTCCCAAATTGTTTGGTGAGAGCTAACATGCGTTTGTGGCTGGTTGCTCGGGGCGGCTAAACCGTTAGCCAGGGTGCAAACTACATGCAAATCAGGGCATAATGAGATGCTAATTTGGATGTTTGCCCAGAGATTACCTAAGTAGGCTCATTTGCATGTCACTTTTGAATATGTGAAGTTTAGCGCCCGGGCAAATGTGTTTGCGGAGCTATGATTTAACCTAAACCCATGCAAGCGATTTTAGCTGCGCAAACAATTCAGAGAATATTTTACAGTTTTGCACACTGTGCTTTCACATATGCTGCTACCTGCAGCTGTACTGGGTCCACGCATTTGCTGGCACACACACTGGCCACATAGTTCACCTCTACCTACCTTCACATCGCTGTGCACTGTGTTGCTGTTGTGGTTTGCACTTCCTGGTTGCCATATTCAGAGCTGTCTTATTCCAGGGCTAAGTTTGCCCTGCACTCCCAGCCCAGTTTGCCGGCCTCATTCCCCTGCTATATTCAGAAGCTGTTTGCCCTGGGCTATTCCTTTTGAATATGGCTTGCTTTGTGCTCCAGGCTAAGTTTGCCCGCCAGGCAGTGCTAATTTAGCCCCGGGGCAAAGTTTTGAATATGTGGCCCAGAGTCTCACACAGCAGGCTTAAAAAAAACAGAGGATGTGATCAGGACCCTGCACCCTCAACAATAAGTATTTTTTTTTCTTCTGGCCTTGTGTGCCCCCTGTCAGACACTTAAGGTGGGACCTACACAAATATCCATCTGAGATGCGTCTGCCGCTATTTTCAAAACAGAAATGTGTCTAAACTGCTAAACCACCTATTAGATAATCTAACAGCATCAGAGACACAATTGTAGCAAAAATTACACAAACTGCATTTGAGTAATTTTTCACTGCAAATCATGCCTTTTATCTCAAGCAAATACTGGGCTGCTTAGCAACATTTGGGCAGACACAGATGCAAGTGCCACACGTATTTGCATCTATGTCCATCATTTTGAAAATCCTGCCCTAATGTGTAGCATTGTCCTTTTCTACATGGACTAATTGTAGGCAGTAGTAACTTGTAAAAGTCACACGAATAGTAATCCAATTTAGTTAATTATAGTAAAAAAACCAGGTGGTTGCCTTTCAGGACTATATTATATAAAGAGTTATGAACATAGAAACATACGAAATTTGCCAGCAGATAAAGGCTTAGAGGTCTATCAAGTCTGCTCAAATGTGCAGCAGCTAGCACCCCTTATTCTGCAGCTGCCACTCCCTTCCTCCCTTCCTCCCTTCCCCTCCACTGACCCCCCCCTTGCCCTGTCCCAGACCCTTTTGAAGCAGTCCACTGTTCTACTGGATACCACTTCTGCCAGTAATGCATTCCACCCAGCTACCACCTTCTCTGTAAAAAAGTGTCTCCTCATCTCCCTCCTGAACCTTCCTCCCTCCAGTCTGATATTATAGCCCTGGATGTCCCTCCCCTCCCTTACTTTGAACAGCCCCTCTGTACCTGTCTTCTTTATTCCTTTCATGTACTTAAAGGTTTCAATCATGTCCCCCCTGTACCTCCTTTCCTCCAGCGAGTACATGTTCAACTCCCTCAGCCTCCTCTCGTATGATAAGTCACCCAACCCCTTGATCATCTCTGCCACCCTGCACTGCACCCCCTCCAATAAGTTAATGTCCCTCTTCAGATACGGGTGCCAGTACTGCATGCAGTACTCCAGGTGCAGTCTAACTAATGACCTATACAGTGGCAGAATCACCTCCTCCCTCCTCGAGGATATACCCCTTGCAATACAACCCAGCATTTTGTTGGCCTTTGCAGCTGCCTCCTACATTGTGCCGAGTTGTTCATTGACCCTGTAATGAGCACCCCCTGATCCTTCTCCTCCTCTGTCTCGGCTACCTGCACTCCCCCCAACTGGTAACTCCTCCTTGGGTTCTTCACCCCAAAATGCAGCACCTTGCACTTTTTGGCATTAAACCCCAGTTGCCAGGTGTCTGACCACGTTTCCAGCTTTGCCGGATCATCTTGCAACCCTTGCCACCCCCCTAGGTCATCCACCACCGCTCCCATCTTGGTATCATCAGCAAACAGACTGATCTTGCTCTTGATGTCCAGTGATATATGTCTGCAATGAATATCCCAAACAACACTGGTCCCAGCACCGAGCCCTGTGGAACACCACTCATCACTACCCTTGGGGATGAGAGCTCCCCACCCACCACCACCCTCTGTTGCCTTCCCTGAAGCCAGCTCCCTACCCATCTCACTAGCTTTGCACCTGCCCCTGTGCCTTCTAACTTATTTCCCAGCCTCTCTCATGGCACCGAGTTGAATGTCTTACTGAAGCCCAGATACAGAACATCCACTGCATGGCCCCTGTCCAATTGCCTAGTTACCCAGTCATAGAACTCCACCAGGTTGGTTTGGCAGGACCTACCACATATGAAGTCATGCTGTCTGCTGTCCTGTAGTCCTTTTGACCTCCAGGAGAGCCACCAGCCTCTCCTTCAGGATAGTCTCCATCCACTTACCCATGATGGATGTGAGGCTCACCGGTCTGTAGTTCCCCAGTTCATCCTTGGGGCTACCTCTTGTGGAGGGGCACCACATGAGCCAACCTCCAATTCTGAGGTACACACCCTGAGTGTAATGAAGCATTAAATAGGTCTGCCAAAGGTTGTGCAACGACCTCTGCCAGCTCCTTCAGTACCCTGGGGAGGATGCCATCTGGGCCTGGAGCCTTGTCCACCCTCAGTGCCTTCAAACCCTCCAGAACTCTGCCCTCCAGGACTTCCCCATCTGTCACCCCTCCCCCCTATTTCTGCCATTCCTCTCCCCTTGGGTATCACCTCCCTCTTCTCCTTAGTAAATACCAAGCAGAAGTAATCATTTAGTGCTTCTGCCTTATCGCACCCTGCTTCTGCCCAACCCCCCTCCTTCCTAATCCTTACTATGTGGTCCTTACAGCTCCTTTTCTCCCTGATGTACCTAAAAAAGTCCTTCTCCCCCTTCTTAATGCCTTGTGCCAGCCTAAGCTCTGTAGATGCCTTGGCTTTCCTTACTGCCCTTGTCACCTCTCCTTACTGCCCTTGTCACCTCTCCTTATTGACTCTGGAATTATTTGGACTTTTACTAATACAGTGAATTCTGCTTGCATGCATGTCCTTGGGACCAGCCAAACTTGCTCATACAACTGAAATTGCATTAACAGTGAGTGAGGTAAAAAAATCCCTGTCAGGAGAGAGGATGTGTGCATAAACTTTAATGATAAAAATATTAAATGAATAGTGTGCACTACTTTTTCAACTGTTAAGCTTTGTACACTTTTTGCAAATGTAAAAACTGCATCGCAATAAACAACTTGTAACAACTTTTAAAATGTCTTGGGTTACTCCTGTTTAATAAAGTCCACTGTTGCACTCTGGTGGCTGTTTCAGCTGGACAATGATTCTAGCCGCCGCTCAAACTGGTACAATCAGCTGTAGTCACTCTGTTCCTATGTTGCAATGTAACAGCAAATGGAACACATCATACCCTATACCTCCCTGGATGATGACACAGGCTCACTTAGACTCATCTTCCTCCTCCTTCTCATTTTCCTGACCTACTACCACCTCACAAATCTCCCAGTCCATCAGCTCTCTTTGCAATATCAATATTGGTGTAGGAATACACTACTTTTAAGCGAAAAAGATGTTCCAGGACTAAAGGGCATGGGATGAAGTTGGTGGGAGGACGATTCAGAGGAAACGTGAGGAAGAATTTCTTCACAGAACGGGTGGTGGACAAGTGGAACACCCTGCCAGAGGAAGTGGTGGGGGCTGAAACAATCACGGGATTTAAGAACGCATAGACATAAAGGAATTCTGGAGGTCAGGAGTAAGGGGCAACAGACTTCTAGGAAAACATAAACTGAACTTACAAGCTCAAATGGGCAGACTGGGTGGGCCATAGGCCCTTATCTGCCGAAACTGTCTATGTATCTATGTATCTATGTACCATGGTGCACTGTTCAAATTTGGTGGCCATCATTCTGGGAGGAGGGCTATTGGTTCTTCAGACGTGGAAGGCTGTTTGAGCAGTCCATCTTTAATGAAACAGTTTCTGACAGTGTCAGGCTTCACATCAAGCCACACAGCATGTAACAAATGGATTGCGTCAAGCACTGAAATCCCTCTGGCTATGTCATTAAAGGCATGAGTACTGCTGGCAATGGTGCATGTGGTGTCCTCAGTGTTGCCCAGGATTTTGCAGACAGCGAATTTTTGATAATAAAGTTTTAAGTTTTTCATTACACTTTGGTCCATGGGTTGTATGAGGGCTGCACAGTTGAGGGGGAGCAAAAACAGTTTTACGTTCATTAGCTGTATTGATGTGCATGCTGGGCAACTCTCTGCTAACATTATAATTTTTCTTCTTTGCAATGTCATTTTTTTTATTTTTATTAAGGGAACGTAGCCATTCATGGAACAAATCAGCTGTCATCCATGCATTACTATTGGATAAAAAGACAGGAGGTAGTGCATCCATGTTCACATTCTGAAAACACCTTGACTGTCTGTTTTCCCCAATTACAAACAGGGGCAACTTGTCTACACCAGTGTTGTTAGCACCAATAAGCATTCCTTGGCTTTTTTATGGCCTGCCGGAGTCTCTTTTTTTTAAACTGAGTGTCCCATATGGCGTGTTTCTAAAAAAACAATGCCATCTTGTCAGCATTGCAGATTTCACTATTTGCTTACTCAGGGCCCACTGTTCACAGCCACTCATCAGAGGCTGTGTGATCTGATTCCGAATGTTTACCATGAATCTTGGTATGCTATCCTGTTCTGCCCTTTCCATTGGGATAGCCATCTGGCAGTGTATTCCAACTGGATCCTCATGCTTGCAGTGAGATCATTGTTTTTTTTCTTGCAGAATGTGGCCAGTTATTGGAAACCCTCTGTTTCTTGCTGCTGTGAACTACAACAGAAGTTCCTCCTCCATGTGGGTATCTTTGCAGTCGCATTTCCATTTGCGATCACGATTACAGCCACTGCTCTACTCACTAAGGATGGTATCTTTTTTTTTTAAGATCCTACAGATACTTGAAATGTACACACCAAATGTTATGGCAAGGTACTTTCTTGCTGTGCCTGGAACCCAACTCTATCTACTAGTTTTATTTTATTGTTTATTTATTAACGTCATGTAGGACTATGAGTAAAATCTGCCCGTTTTCATAGATGACCAGACAATTGTAAGTGACATAGATTGAAAAACAAGTAGTACTTTGCAAACTGACAGTAAAGCGCAAATTACAGTGAGCAGTCATGGCAGGTTACAGGCAGTGACATGTAACCGAGTCAAGTAGCCAGTTACGCAAATTAGATTTGAAGGCAAAGAAGGACAGAGTCTGATCAGCAACATGTTTAGGAGGGGAGTTATAGAAACTGGGGAGTTGGAACAGTAAGGCCCTTTTGCTAGCACTAGTTCTCAGGGTGAGAATACTGAAGTAGGCCACTGTCGAGGATTTAGCGCAGGCCAGTGATGCTTTGTGTTGAAAGAAAGTGTTGTAGATGGGTGGAACTTTATTCATGATGATTTTTCATTCTGTAATGCCAGTTTCAAGCTTGATTCTGGAGGCCAGGGAAGGTAAATTGGCCTTGTTAAGAAGGACACAGTGGTGGGTTCGGGTGAGGAGTTGTGTCGTGAACCTGGCAATTTGGTTATACAGGGTTTTGACACTGTGGAGCTCAGATTTAACTGCCACTGAGTAGAGAGGCAGTAATCAATGAGCAAGAGCAGGAAGGTTTGAGCTAGGAGGTGTCTTGTTGGGGGGATGAGGAAAGGGTTAATCAATGTGGCCCTCTATGCTCGGCTGAGCCTACCATGTCATGCTGCCTTCAGTGTGTCCAGCCCCTCATCCCACAAATGTCTGACAGTCACCCTAAACTTCCCATCCTCTGTTCCTCTCAACATTGCTGTGCTATTTACCTCCCCCCAAATCTCCACTCCTTCCCGCATAGATATAATCACTTCCCTTGTTGCTAACTAGGGTTACCACTTTTTAAGAAGCCCAAAGTGGGACATTTCTTACTGAAACATGATTTTTCATAGGACAGTATGTACCCTCAACGAATGCAACAGACTTGTTTTCTCTAAATAATCAGAATTAAGACTAAGTGTTGTAGTTGTTTGTTGTTTCTAGTGTTTTGTATCATTTTAATGTATTTTAGTTAAGATATTACAGGTTTTTGCAACATTTAGAGAAAAGTCAAAAAATATATTTTTCTTACTATAATGTCAGAACATTTAATATTTTTCATGTTTTTTTGCAGGGCACAGCTGCCCAAATCAGGACTGTCCTGCGAAAATCGGGACAGGTCAAAAGCCAATTGTTAACGCATCATCAACAGAGTTACTCATCCTAGAGGACTTTAATTTAAACTGGATTTCACCTTTGCTTAAGCCATTCACTGAGCAAATTGAATCCCTTAATCTAACTCAACTGATTAAAGAGCCTACCCGTCCAAACCCCATCATGTAGAACCACTCCCTCCTTGACTGGGTTTTTTCCACCCACACTGATCAAACTGTGGCTGCCGACACCTTCCCTGACATCTTCAGCGAGCACCTTATGACCTTCTGTATCTGCAAATTTCATACTCCTCACTCATCCCTTATCTATAGGTGGGTGTGCTCCTATAGGTCCCTAGATCCTGATGCTCTCCTTCATGACCTTTACTCCACTGATTGGTCAATAATGTACTCAGCACCCAACATTGACTCCGCCCTCTCCATCTTCACACATCTCCTTCTAAATGTCCGGAACCATCATGCCCCACTAAGGAGGTACAGAGTTGAACACCACGACCAGCCCTGAATATCTGTTGACATCATCCACCTGTGTAGATCTTGAGACCTAGCCTGGGCCTGTTTCAAAGCCTCATTTGCCCATTCTGACCTCCACCACTGCAAGACCCTAAGAAATGCCTGTACTAAAGCTGGAAGGACTGCCAAAACAATATACTTCCATTCTCAGGTACACCAAAATAAAAACTCTCCTGCCAATTTTTGGCATACAATCCATTCCCTCCTTTATCCTCCCTCCCAACCTTCCACCCCATGTATATCATTGATGGCACACCAGTCTCTGACCCAATCACCATGGCCTCTGAACTAAACTCCTTTTTCACTACCTGTGCATTGCCCTGTAACCCCTTCCTCTCCCCCCTCTTCCCTCCACCCATACTTCGTATGGCTATGCTTTCCCTCTAGTCTCCAACTCTGACGTCTATGGTGCCCTTTTAGCACCCAGCTCTAATAAGACCAGCCCTGACAATCTTGATCCCTTTCTCCTATGCATCTCTGCAGCTGCCATCTCTCTCTCTCTCTCTCTCTCTCTCTCCCTCTTACCCACCTACTGAACCACTCTTTCAGCCTTTGTAAGGTCCCCTTGGCATGGAAGACTGCAAATGTAATACCCTGCCTCAAGGATGGGCGATGCATGCACACCAGGTAACTATCGCCCCATATCCCTTCTTCCTCTTCTGGCTAAACTGCAGGAATCCATAGTCTTCTCTCATCTTACAGACTTTTTTAACTCCACAGACTTTCTCTCTCCTTTTCAATCTGGATTTTGAGCTAATACCTACAGCTAGAAACCATTGCCACAAGCACTCTTGCATAACCCTCTAAGCCTGGAGAATAAAATAGGCTGTTTCTAATCTTTACTGTGTCCAAGGGGCTACTCTTTATGCTCCCATAACCCCCATCTGTCTCATAACATGTACCCCCCATCTTTTCTCCTTCTCCTGTGCTCCCTTTTCTACCTCCTCTCCTACTCCCCCCAAATGCTTGGTTGCACCTACCCCTCACTCCCCCTTGCCTCTTCTGTAACCCTCCCCTTATACAACCATCTCATCCCCACCTCACCTGCCTTACTTCACACCCCCACCCCTTCCAGCCACTTGATTACCTCTAAACTTCTACCACCCCATAAAAGCAGCTGCATCACTCTAATTTGATACTCCATGTGCAAATTATATGCCCTCAACACCATATATGGTTGTAAGCTCGCGGCCACTTTCTCATTCCTATTTCTCTTTCTGCTTCTTGCAGGAGTTGTTGAAAGAAACCCTGGCCCCTCAACACCCCAAAAACAACCTTTCTCCCACAAAGGCTTGGAGGTCATGCACATCAACATTAGGAGTCTCCCCCCTAAGCTGGACCTTCTGAATGCCTGGATAACTTAGAACACCTCTGACATCCTACGCCTCTCTGAAAGCTGGCTATCTGCAAAAACCCAGACTCATCTATCTCGTTTTCAGGTTATCACATCATTCGACAAGACCACGGCAAAAGGGGTGGTGAAATCGCTATGATCATAAATCACCACCTCTCCTATATGGTGTTGAAAAAAGAATCCTGCTCCAGATCCCACAAGCTGATTCTTACCAAATTCTCCTTCCCCCAATCTCTCCTGACCTTCATCGGAGTAGTCTATGCATCCCCCTGACTCACTCAAGATGCTCTCTCAGCATGCATGTCTGCTATCCGCCCTTTGGTCACTCAGGCGAACTAATACTCCTGGGAGAATATAACCTCGACTGGCTGTCCCCATCATCTAAGTCCATGATAGCCAAGTTAGAATCCCTGAACCTCTCCCAACTAATCATGGAACCAACCGACTACAACACCAGATCCTCAAATCACTCACTCTTAGACTGGGTTCTTTCATCCCATTCTCACCGTATATCAGCATCTGTGTCCTCGACCCAGCTGTAAGCGACCACTGCATACCTACTGTGTTAGGAAAACTCATCTACCCAAATCTGCACCAAAATACATTGAAACATGCCCTCTAAGTTCACTGGACACAATTTCCTTCCTCTCTGACCTACATCATGCAAATTGGTCCCCAATTTACTAAACAGCCACAGTTGATACTGCCCTAGCCCACTTCATCAGGATTTTCAACAACATCTTGGATCTCCATGCCCCCCTACTCAAAGCCAGGGTTAGGAAACACCATCACCCATGAATTACTACAGCGATAGTCGCACTCTGCAAGGCCTGCAACAAAGTCTGGACCACCGTCAAAGCCTCTCTAACACCATACTCTAAACAAGTGTACAACACCATGAGAAGTGCTTGCACTGAGGCCATCCGTTGTGCAAAGGCTGACTACTTCAAACATCGCCTCAGCACTGCCGACAGCTCCTCCTTCTGGAACGTAGTACACGCCATAGTTGACCCTCCTTCTCAATCCAACACCCCTACTCTCAAGCATAGTGGTGCTGAAATAATGGACCTCGTACAAGTTGCGGATATCCTAAATACCTTTTTCACCACTTGTGCTTCTCCCAACTCGAACACACTCCTGCCCCTCACCTCTAACCCTTCATCAGTACTCAACACTAATAAAAAAAGCTCCTACCAGCCCCTGCTTCCACATCAGAAGTTCTGCTCCCTCTTTTATCCCATAACCTGACCAGATCAAACCCTGATGTTCTACATCCTAGCTTTCTATGTCTTTCTGCCTCAGCCATCACCCCCCCCACCTCCCTACATCATATATTTATCCTTTTCCTCAGGCATAGTTCTGAAAGCCTGGAAATCTGCATGCCTCATCTCTCTCCACAAAGGTGGTGATCCCAATACACCTGTAACTACCACCCCATCTCCCTTCTACCTGCCTTAGCTAAATTACAGGAATGCCTCATCCAATCCAGACTGTCCGGTTTCCTTATCACCATGAACTTCCGATCCCCCTACCAGTCTGGCTTTAGAAAAAATCATTCCACCATCTCTTCTCTTCTCTGTGTCACTGGTCACATTCAATCTGCTGCTGATAAAGGACACCTCACTGCTGTAGTCTTCATCAATCTGGCTAAAGCCTTTGGTTCAGTATCCCACCCTTCCTTCTAAATTTACTCAAAGACTCAGGGCTCACTCCTCCCACTACTCAGTGGTTTGATTCCTACATAAAAGATAGACACTAATCAGTTAAAATCGCAAACTCCTCCTCCTCCCCCTCCCTCCCTATCCTGGCAAGTGTCCCCCAAGGTTCCATACTAGCCCCCATCCTGTTTTCTGTTTTCATAAATAACCTCCCATCTACATGCTCCTTCTCCCTCATCCATATGTATGTGGATGACACCATATTGTTCACATCCAGCCCAGACCTAACCACAATTTTCCCTATATTGCAACAAGACTTCAGCTCAGTTCAGGCTTGGTTCCTCTCTAAACAACTTAAACTAAATACTATGAAAACAGTCTCCATGACCTTCAGAACTTCCCAGAGACTGGTCAAAACATTCAGTGCTCCACCTATCACCTCCCTTGACAGCACCCCACTAAAAGTGGTCCCATCCTACAAATATCTTGACATCTGGCTCGACCCACAGCTAAATTTTTCTCTTCATATTGACCACATTACATCCAAACTACACCCCAAGCTTGGAGTCCTCTACTGGAACAGAGACTCTCTCCCCCTCCCAGCACATCGTGAACTCTTGACAAAGATGATAATGCCAGTCTTTGACTATGTTGATATTGTCTACAGCACTGCTACCTCCACCTCTTTCTCGTGAGTTGATTCCCTCTACTATGCCATTTGTCACTTCACCTCTGACTCTCCTTTCAGGACTCACCAATGCTCCCTTCTCTCCTGCATGGATCTCCCTCCACTCTCACATAGACGTCTCACCCAATCTGTATCCTTCATCTCTAAATTCTAGTTCATCCTGCTCCTCTCCTACATCTCTTCCCTCCTCTCACCTGCCCCACGTCTACCTATTCCTTACATGCCAGGGACTCGAGCATCTTCTCACTCTCTATCCCATCTTCCAACTTTGGCAAATCCACCTTTAACTATCACCTCCCCCCTCTCTGTGGAACTCTCAACCTCCTCTCTTATGCAACTCTCCCTCTCACTTAACTGTCAAATCTCAGCTATGCCTCCTACCCCTCTCTTTCTGTCCCGATAACTCCACTTAGCATGCACTGGAGGTCCCAAATTGCACTTACTCTGCAATCTGTTAATCCTCCATCTACCCATTCCTTACCACATATCCTGTGCATCTAACTAGCCTATTGTGTTGTATTAGTTCACAAAAGTATCCTACTGTGATGCATCCTTGTAACTATATGCTACTGTACAATTTATTGTATACCTCCTGCACTATTGCCTTGTATACTACAATTGCTTGACTATGTAGTCATGTAATGTATTGTATGCTGTGTATCATTTGAAATGTTTGCGGTGTATCTTTTGCACATGTATTTGTTGCTGTGCATAATTTGTAATTGTCTATTTATCCCTTGTTCCCCCTCCCCGGGTCGCACCTGGAAACGAGCCTTGGCTCAGCATGCCTTTCCCAGTCACCAAATGTTTAAATAAAATTAAAAAAAAATCATTCAACTGTCACCACTCTCTTTTGTGTCACTAATTCTATCCTCTATGGTATTGACAAAGACCACTTAACGGCAGCCATCTTCATTGACCTCGCCAAGGCCTTTGATTTAGTCTCCCACCCCCTCTTGCTAAACAAGCTTAGCTCTGCCAAACTCTCCACCTCAGCAGTAAATTGGTTTCAATCCTACCTCTCTTGTCGCTGTCAACGTGTCCTAGTAGGTAGAGCCTCCCCCCAATCCTAGCTGGTGTCCCCCAAGGCTCAGTCTTGAGGCTGATTCTCTTTTCTGTTTTTTGAAATGTTCTCCCATCTGCCTGCTCTGTATCAAACATACAAATGTATGTGGACCACACAATTCCTTATGTCTCTGGTCCTTCTGCACCTGTCATGGAATCTCAGCGCAAACTGATTTTCACTCAGTACTTCATTGGTTTCATGAAAACCACCTCAATGTAAATGTCAAAAAAACTTTGCCAATGACTTTCGGTTCTTCTCTCAAATTAGCTAATCTTTCCTCCCCACTCAAAATCTCAACCTTGGATGGGGCCCTACTGGAAAATGTCCCCTACTATAAATATTTGGGTGCCTGGCTCGATTGCCGAATAGATTTCATTAAACACATGAGTACATTCACTCTAAGTTCCATCACAGGCTAGGAGCATTGTACTGAAATAAAGACTCCCTCCTCCAGCAAACTCGCCTCGCTCTCCTTACAAAAATGATTTTACCCATCTTTGACTTTGCTGACATAATCTACGGTACTGCCTGTGCCTCTGCTCTGGCTGGGCTCTCTCTGCAATGCCTTCTGCCACTTTGCCTTGAATGCCCCTCCTCGCACCCATCAGTGCACGCTGTACTCCTCCCCTCTCTCCCTCTCCTCACTTCACTGCCATCACATGCAACATTCCTTTCTCTTCATCTCCAAATTCTTGTTTGGTTCCCTCCCCTCCTACCTCTCCTCTCTCCCTTCCTCTGTGGCCAAACTCTCCTGTCCTCTCTGATCTAGAGACATCTGCACTTTCTCCCTTTCATTTCCCCTGTCTTGTACTGGCTCTGCTGTGTTCTCCATTAGGCTTCCTTCTTTCTGGAACTCTTTCGTTCTCTCCATTTGTCTCTCCTCCTCCTCACTAGTCCTCAAAAGAGCCCTATCTGAGCACTCCCTTTTCCCTGACACCTGCTCACGTTAGGTCTTACCCCGGCATCTCACATAACACGCTACCTCCTGATATAGCTTTATCTTCTGTCATTTATCTAGTTGTATTGCACTTGTTTGCAAATGCCTTCTTGATCTATGTTATAAACTCATTCAATGTTAGTTTTTGTTATGCCTTATAAACATTACTATGTAACCTCTGGCTTTCTACCTGTACAATTACTTGTTAACATAGAAACATAGACTTTGACGGCAGATAAGGACTGCTTGGCCCACCTAGTCTGCCCATTTCTCTACCTACAAGATAAGCTGCACATCCTAGTTAAACAACAGCCTATTTCTTCCTTCCTCCCCCCCCACAAAAATTGCTTTATGTCTGTCTCATGCATTCTTAAATTCACCCACAGTTTTAGACCCCACAACCTCCTCAGGAAGGCTGTTCCATGCATCCACAACCCTCTCTGTGAAAAAATACTTTCTCACATTGCCCCTGAGCCGCTCCCCCCATCTTCAAATTGTGTCCCCTTCTTCTTGCACATCTCTTTTGCTGAAAGATGCTACCCTCTTGGACATTGTTGACTCCACTGAGGTACTTAAACGTTTCTGTCATGCCCCCCCCTTCCTCAAGGGTATACATATTAAGCTCCTTTAGTCTCTCCTTGTATGGCTTCTTTTGCAGATCCTGCACCATTTTAGTAGCCCTTCTCTGGATTGCCTCCATCCTGTCTATGTCCTTGTGGAGATGGGGTCTCCACAACTGGGCACAGTACTCCAGGTGGGGTCTCACCAACTGTCTATACAGAGGGATAACAACGTCCTGTTTTCTGCTGGTGATGCCTCTCCCTATACATCCCAGTATTCTCCCAGCCCTCCCTACTGCCTTCTCACATTGCTTGTCAACGTTAAGGTCATCTGATATGATTACCCCCAGGTCTCTTTCCATTTTTGTTGTTGTTACTACTTCCTGTCCATCGTGTACTCTTCCCCTGGGTTTCTGTTTCCCAGGTTCATTATTTTGCACTTCTTTGCATTGAATCCAAGCTGCCATACTTCTGACCATTCCTCCAACTTTGTCAAGTCCCTTCTTATCCTTTCCACTCCTCCCTGTGTATCAACCCTGTTGCAGATCTTTGTGTCATCTGCAAAGAGGCATACTTTTCCTTAAAGTCCCTCTGCAATGTCACTTATAAAGACATTAAAAAGGACTGGACCAGTACTGAACCCTGCGGTACCCCACTAGTAACCCCCCTTTCTTCAGAGTGGATTCCATTTACAATTACCTTCTGTGTCCTGTTGTCCAACTAATGTTTTACCCAGGCTACCACCCTGGGACCCACTTCCAGGCTGGTTAATTTGTTTATTAATCTTTTGTGTGGGACTGTGTCAAATGCCTTGCTAAAGTCTAGGTAGGCCATGTCCACAGCCCTTCCCTGGTCTACTACTTTGGTCGATTAGATTCATCTGACATGACCTTCCCACTGTGAACCCATGCTGCCTTGGGTCCTGTGTCCCACTGGCCTCTAGGTGCTCAACAATCCTTTCCTTCAGAAGCGATTCCATCACTTCCCCTACCACAAAGGTCAAACTGACAGGTCTGTAGTTTCCTGCCACTGTCTTGCTCCCACTTTTGTAAAGGTTAATCACATTCACCTTCTTCCAGTCCTCAGGTACCACACCATCCTCCCATGATTTGTTAAAAAGGGTAGTCAGTGGTGTCACTAGTTCTCCCCTTAATTATTTTAGAATTCTGGGGTAAATCCCGTCAGGCCCCATTGCTTTGTTCACCTTCAGTTTTAGGAGTTCTTTCAGAACCCTTTCTTCTGTGAAAGGACTGGGATTGACCCCCTATCCAGAGTGCTTCTGTTAATTGGATTAGGTACCTCCCCCTCCTCCTCTTTTGTGAATACTGAGCAGAAGTATTCATTCAGTATCCCTGCTTTTTCACTGTCCCTCTCTGCCCACCCACTGTCCATTCTATTCAGCCTCACAATCCCTCCCTTTGTCTTTCTATGCTCCCTGATGTACCTATAAAAGGTTTTATCCCCCTTCTTAACCAAGTTGGCTATCTTTTCCTCAGTTTGGGCCTTTGCTATTCTGACTTCCTTCCCTGCTTCCTTCTGCCTTAACTGATACAGTTCTCTGTCTTGCTCCTTCTGTGTTTCCTTATACCTCCTAAATGCTATCTTTTTCTCCCTGACTTTCCCAGCCACCTCTTTTGAGAACCATATTGGCTTTTTCTTTCATTTTGATTTGTTTATTTGCTTCACACAAAGGCGTATTGCCTCTGTGATGGCAGTTTTGATGTTTCCTCATTGTTGCTCCACCCCTCCTTCTTGTCTGTTTGCTAGTGCTTTTCTAAGGCTCGCTCCCATCTTGCCAAAGTCAGCCCTCCTTATGTGTAGCTCTTATTTGGATCTCATATAGAAGTTGCTCCCTTTCTCTCCTTCCCCAGGTCGCACCTGGAAACAAGTCTTGGCTCAGTGTGCCTTTCCTGGTTACCAACTTTAAATAAATAAAATAAATAAATAAATCCAGTAAAGTGTACCTAGTCTCTGGTGCATTGTTTTTATAAGGTGAGTAATGTGATTACTGAAGGTGAGGTGGGAGTCTATGTGAAGACCCAGGTATTAGAAGACAGGGACTTTTTCAATGATGGTTCCATTAAGGGTACTAATCCTGGTGTTAATACTATCAGGCAGTTTTTTCTTGCAATTTTACATCCAAGGACATGACCATACACTTCACTGGCTCCATTATGTAATAGGGGATTACCTGTGCTATGCGGCTGTGAGTTTAAATAGGGGCAAGTTAGGTGATTAACACCTCATTACTACATTATTACCAACATACTATTTACATACTCATACCTGTGAACTCTATGCTGATACTGGGTGGCTACAGCTATCAAACCGGTTCAAGTTCCTCACCTGCCTAGTGGCCAAGAAATCCATCATGGGCCTCACCCCTCCCTGCATACAAGGCCTGCTATGTCAGAACCCTAGTGTACGATCCACAAGAAGATCAGAAACCCAGCTTCTGCAGGTCCCCCACTGTCAGACCACACATGGTCAACGATCTTTTGCCTATCGTGCCCCCAACTGGCTAAATACCCTCAGCACCTCTATTACTGCCTCTTGCTCATTAGGAGTTTTTAAATCCAGACTATTCTCTCACCTAACCACCACAAACTCCTGTGACTGTATCTGATAATCTCATAATCTATGCTCTCCCCTCCTCCTTGCCTTTCTACTTGACAATGGCCTAGTCATGGGTCCTCATCCCCTACTAAGGTCTGCTCCTGTCCTCCTCACCCTTCACCCCCTTCTTTTTCTCTCTTTTTTCTTTTCTTCCTTACTCCGTTTGTAATTCCTATGCTGCCTATCACCTCCCTCTCATATCTTTCCTTTCTAACCACAGGGGAGGGAGTATTGAGCCCATGTGACCTCTATACTGATGAAAGTGCTTAAGTTATTATCTGCTGTACAGCTATTCAATATTTTTAACTATTTTTTAACTATTTGTGCAACTCTGTACCTTAGTCTGTACTGTAAATGTATATGTTTTGACTCGGAACCTTTGTAAAAGAGCCTTGGCTCAAACGTATTAATTCCTAGATTTTACAATAAACAATGAACAAATAAACAATATGGGTTTTTGTTATGGAACTGAAGAGAAAAAGAGACCTTTACAGTTCTGTTTTACACCTGTATTCCTTGTCAGGACAGCTCCATGACAAAAGCCTGTGTGTAAATAGTTTCTTAACACCTTCTGCTCATCTTCTGTTCAATATAAATCAGTATTATGAAGCTTGTTTTTATCCTAGTGTTTTAGCTAATATGGGCTAAAGCATTAACTTATGCTTGCATTTATAAAATAAACATTCTGGTGTTTGCTATGACAACAGCTGTGTGACTTTATGCCAACTGATTCGATATTATCAGCACTTCAAAGTTTCTGCAGTTTTTTACTTGTATCTTTAAAAGAATCAAACCCATATACAGTGTATGGTGCATCAGCCTACTTTGTGTAGTATCCCTGAAGAAGAGGCAGTGCTTTAGGCCTCAAAAGCTTGTATCCTTAACTTTTAGTTAGCCCAATAAAGGTATTATCTTTACTCAACAAAAATATTCTCTTTTTATTTTTCTCCTGCACACAAACAGAAATCGCATACAAGTGGAATCCACTGTAATAACAAGCACTTACTGTCTGCATGTATACCCAAGGGTGTAGGAACACATACACCATGCAAGCCGTGGTGTACACATTTATTCTTGAAGGGACAACAAACATGATTTTTGTGGTCTATGCAAGCAAGCCATTATACCAAGGCATACAACTGTGTGTTGCTTGTCTCAGCATAAATCCCACCCCATCATGTCTTATTAGTTTAGTTTAGTTTTTATTTCACAGTACTCTTTAGGCAGGTTCCTGTTTTGAAAGGGTTCAGAGTGTGGTGCCACATTAATGCAGGCAGATATTGTTCCACAGTACTTACACATCCAGATTTATTTATTGTAAGTGGGAAAATATATATTTAAATGAAGAGTACTTGAGGGGGCATAATAGAGTTTGGGTTATATTTGTTTATCTAATGAAGTAGGAAGTGTATGGTTATTGTCTTTTTTCATTGAGAAAGCCAATAAATATAAGTAAAAAACACAGAGTACAGAAAGTCCATATTAAACTGTCACCACTGCCAGGAAGAAATAAGGATTTTATACAGCACTATCTTCTTAAACTCTGCAGCCACAGAAAGAGGCAATTTGGGTCTATATCATTTGCATTCCATATTGTATATCAGGGACAAACTTACAATCCCACATAAATTCCTCAAAACATTTTTTTAGAAATTTTTTTTTCCAAAATGGTGTAAATGAGGAAAGGGGGTGTCTCGTGGTGAGGTAAATATTTTATTGATATACAGAAATTTTTGATTGAAACATCTCAGAAGTTAGACATGGGTAACTAACATCTACTGAGAACTTATTAAAATGATCAACTGGATTGTACTGGCATAAGCAGAATGTGGTGTATAAATGTATATCGACATGTCCAAGAAGTATAGTTTACTTGCCTTCATTTCCTGTGTAAGCTCTTGGATCCTTTGCCTCATCCCATTATACTCTCCATACATCCTCTCCCTTGCTTTCTCCAGTGATGTTCTCACCTGCAGAAGATAAATAAGCAGCTATAGATGTAGTTCATGACTTGAAAGTAAACTGACTCTTTAACTAAAATATTAGTCCATTTAAACTCCCATGCTCTCTAATAGGAAAAGCCAGCAACAGGCAACCAGTTTCTTGAAGATTCTGGCCACAGGGCTGTTCTGTTAGTCAGCCTGCAGTTGACTAGGCCCTACTCTACAGACTATGTTTCATGCCACGCATCTACCCAGGAGCGAGTGATTCTCAACTGACATGTTCAGTATATCCATGGAAAGGCAGTATGGTTCGCCCTAGTTATGTTGTCATTTTAAAGGGATTATAGTACTGTAAAGTCATTTTAAACAAAGAACTTAGTGAAAGTTGAGGATGGATAGCAAAACAGCAAATTATTAAGACAAGTTAGAATGGAAACTGGATAGGAAAAGACATTC
Organism: Neoceratodus forsteri; assembly: GCA_016271365.2. Classification (NCBI taxonomy): domain Eukaryota; kingdom Metazoa; phylum Chordata; order Ceratodontiformes; family Ceratodontidae; genus Neoceratodus; species Neoceratodus forsteri. The sequence continues at coordinate 1,391,411,790 of CM028129.1, read as the reverse complement.
AAATTCCATTTTTGTGCATGCGTTTATCATTCAGGCATTTTACTTTAAATCATGCTTGCTTGGCTTCTATCCTGCATGACATAGTTCCATGGTATTGAGTATAGTTTGAGTGTATAAAGCAAGGGGCTTCCACTGTATGGGGCCTGGGATTACCAGTGACCAAGCTGACCATCATCCAGACAGCAACAGGGTTTTCTCTCTTTTGACCCCTGCCATCTCTTCTTCCGATGCTATCAGCACATGCAGTCCATTGCAAGCCTCATTTGATCTTAGGGATTCCCTGATGGAGGAGCCAGCTCCTTAGTCCACCGTCAGGAAATGCTGTGCCAGTGGATTGTGCTGCTTGATCTCCTAAGGCTGGGGTATGCTGCCAGCATCCTGGATCTAGTCCCGAACCTAAGTCAGCAGCACAGCAGTGTAACACGTAGCCACAGAACCACTGGGTGCCCCCTATAGGGTTACATTATAAAAGTAGTCAGATCTTGCATGTTGTTTTCAAACATTTGATCTACACTTTAAAGTATTATTGTCTAGTAATATATATAGCCAGACAATTTAAAATGTACCAACCAGGTATAAAGAATTTATTAATTTGGTTGAAATCTTTCAAATTTAGGTTTAGTTTTCAGTTTTTGCAAACTGGTTGCACGTTGTGATACATTAGGAACTGGGGCAGAAAGTAAGGTGCAAATTATGGGAGGTAATCCTCCCCCTGTACAATGCCTTGGTTAATCCACACCTGGAATACAGCGTATAGTTCTGGTCACCGCAGTATGGAAAGGACATTGAGGTGATCAATAGGATCCAGTTCAGGGATAACTAATTAATTAGCAGACTGGGAGCAAGAGTACATGGGAAGCATGGTCACACTCGTCTTATTTGCTTCCAGTGCTTTCAAAGGCAATCCTGCAAATGCCAGGAGAAATAAGGATGATACTAAGATGTTTGTGATGCACTTAGGTTACGCAACATAGCAATGCCTTGAAAACCAGCCAAGACTTAATTAAACAATTTGTAGAATATCCAAAAGTCTTAACAATTTAAACTTTTTTTAAAACTATTGTAACTTTTTGGTTGACACCCACTAAGAGCACATCAACATTACCTGGGAGCATGTTGAGCTGAGTCCCAAGTTTTCATTTAAAAAAAACAGTAAAGTTCCTAGCCATAATGGTTTAAGCTTTAGCCCTTTTCAAGGACACTGTCCTTAGCAAGGGCTAACTTTGAAACCATTAGGGCTAGCAAACTCATTTCTTTTTAAAATGAAAGCATGGAATCAAGTCAACATGGCTGGCTGTAAACACAAGCTAGGAGCATGCTGGCATCACCTGAGAACATGTTGACATCGGTATGTTATGTCAGCAGAGTGAGAGTATGTAAAATAATATAATCAATCATGCTCAAACCTTTTATTGTTTTCTGTTTTTAACTCTCTAACCTTCCCCACCTCCTACTGAGCAAATGCCTGCTCACTAAAAGGCACATTAGCCTATTGGTTAGATGTATAGCTGTGAACCAGGAACCCCAGGTGGGTTGAATCCCACCCCAATACTTCCTTCCTGTATGACCATAAGCATATCACTAAACATCCCAGCGCTTCCTCTCTCTACAGTCTCTTTCTAATCTATTGTAGCTCTGCTGTTTGTATTTTCCTCTGTATCTAATGGCAGCAACATTTTCTTCCCTAACTCTGCTGAACTGAGGGGCAGGGCTGTCAGAAGAGACACTCCGTGTTGATATGTTACCATTTATTTTGACCCCTTGTTTCCTATTATGCAACTGCTTTTTGAACCCATTTTATCTCAGTCCCAGTTATAGCTGGCTTCTGTAGATTGAGAGTTAGTTTTCAGCATGGTACAGTATCAAATGCTTTACTGAAGTCCACATATAGTACATGGGGCCAGATTTTCAAAGTGGCTTAATTGCCTCAAGCCGCAGGTGTGCCAAAGATGTGGTGCACTGGGCTTGCAGCAATCTAATGAGATTTAACATCCCACATGGCAATCACCGCAAGTCAGACCAACTTTTCATGGTGTAGCTTGTGGCAGTCCCCGGGACCCTTTTTATGGTGCTTGCAGCAAATATTCGGTGCAAGCTGTCATAAATCAAGTAAAGTATCACAACTGTGTCCAAACCAGTGAAACCAGACACAGCTGTGACAAACCCATTCAGTGCACTGCCGATTTTTAAGTGTGGTGGCACATGGCTGGACGTGAGCCCTGCACGACCCTTTGAAAATCTGGCTTATGGCATTCCCAGATTTTCCCACATCATCATTTACTGTACCATACTTATCTTCAACAACTCCCCTAATACGGGCATCAAGCTGATGGACCTAGATTGTATTTCTCTGGTTCTGTCTTGGAGCCTTTCTTGAAAATGTTTTCCCAACTTTAAAGTCATCAGGTATGTATTGTATGCAGTTCTGATCGTTATTAAATGTAACTGCCAATGGTATAGCTAGTTTCTTAGCTTGCTCTTTTAAGATGTTTGAGTGTACTGCCTTGTTTACATTTACTAGCTTTAGCATTTTCTCAACATCTTCAACTGCTACATACACTGTATGTCCTATAGTATGTCCTTCTAGCTCACTTTGAATTACACTTCACTGTCCGATACTAGGTACTAGTACAGTATGTGCACTTTTTTTTTTTTTTTTTTTTTTGTTGACCGGGTAAGTGCACTAGACAAATCCTGCCAATTTTCAGGCACGACCCGGGGGAGGGGGATACAGATGAATGCCAACTGACCTTGAACCAGATTAAGCTGTTCATGGTATTTTTAGTGAATGAGGGAAATTTGGCCAGGACACCGGGGAAATTCCCCTACTCTTTTCGATAAGTGCCATGGGATCTTTAACATCCACCTGAACTACCACCAATCCAGGCAGATGGGACCTCGGTTTAACGTATTGTAAATACTGACACAAAAAATTAAGTCAGGCATGTTGCTTCATGCCCATCCTGTGATTTCACCCTTTTCTGATCCATTATAGAACCAACAGTTCTTTGTGTTTCCCCTTTTTATTAATACAGTATATCTGACTTTTTCCAAAAAGGATTTGGCCTCCAGTACTATCTAGTCCTCTAGCACTTGTTTTGTATCTCTGGTTCTACTTCTGCTCTCTCTAAATTTGTCACTGTAGTTCTGTTAATTTTATTTTGTAAAATGTACCCTTCCCACATGTTTCTTTTCTCCATAATTGCTTGCAACTTAAGCTACCGTCCACATTGGTCTGCACCTCTTCCTGTCATACATTTGTCTCTGAGAGATACTCTAGCTTTAAGCAGTCAATATGCTTTTAAGAGAGTCCCATTGATACTAAATGCTAAAGCCCAAGCATCTGTTTTTTTATGGCAGTGTGGTCTAGTGGCAACAATGCCAGCTTGGGGAACAACAAGATCAGAGGCTCAAACCCCACTAGAATCAAATACTCACAGTATGACATTAAGTGAATTAATTAACATCCCAGTGCTCCAGTCCACTCAGTTGTGGAAATAGGTAGAAGCAGGACTCCATGAAAAACAAGATGTTGCATTGCAACTGGGCCATGCTGGGTAAACTGTAAAGAAGAAAAGAATCTGGCAATATTATGGTTAGGATTTCCCAGGGTTTCTCCAGTTTCCGCATTTTTGACCAGGTCTTGCTTGGTGATAAGGATTAGATCCAGCATCATTTGATCCCTAGTGCATTTAATGAACTGTATTAGGAAACAGTCCTGAACATGCACTAGAAATTGCCTACTGAACTCAGATGCAGCTGTTCCATCCTCTCAGCCTGTTACTGGGTAGCTGAAGTCTGCTATCAGAAGCATACTTTCCTTGGTTGTGACCTTCCTGATCTCATCCTGAGTTTAAAGTTCCTGGTTAGGTGTTCTGTAGCATATACTGATTGTAACCATGTCACTTCTTCTATTATATACTCTTAGGTAGAGTGTTTCAGTCTATTGCAATTAAAGTATAATACTCAGCAATAAGAGCCCCACACCCAAGTGTGGGGCTGATCCCAGTCTGAACTTTGGTCCTACTTTCTCCCCTGGGCTAAGTACAGTCATAGATGGATTTACTTAACCTCAGAAGAACAGCAGGATCAGCAAACATCTGACCTGAGCTTATAACATCCTAACATACATACTGCAGGCTATTGAATCTCCCATTGCTGCAGCCCCCACTCTGATGTCAGCTGTAGATATTCTGGGATTTGTAGTTATAGAAATTGTCAGCTTGGAAGTCAGCAAAATCAGTCAGATAAAATGTACTATACAGCAGTAAACAGTAACTAAAAAAACTGTTTTTGCACACAAGTGCAAATTGGAACCAGACCCACACTTGGGCATGGGGCTCTTCATGCTGACTGCTGACTGTTCCCCTTTAACATCTTGTATGTATTTCAGACATCACAAGTGGCTTCTGAAGTATAGCACTAGCCTTCTTCAATTTTACTTCATCTAGCCATTCAGTGTAATCTGCAGCTGTATATCTGCATTCTTTATAGGTCTATCTCATCCCATCATGTCTCTTTTATTCCTATTTGCCCAGCTCCTCCATGGCAATCAATGTTCCCAGGTCAACCAATCTGTTATTTAGGCTGTGTGCATTAGTATACATAAACTTCAAATCGATGTCCTGTTTCTTTTTACCCTTTTTTGCCTCAATGTTATATCATCCATCTTGCAAGTTACTTTTTCTGTGTAAGTTCATCCAGAAATAGATTTTCCATTAGTTCCCCTTTTCCTATCCAACTAAGATTATTTGGCCTCCTCCAGTGTCCCTTTCCTACCATTGATCAGTTTCAAGTCTTCTCAGTGACTGCATTGATTCAATTTCCCCACTGCTCACTCCTTTTTGTGTAAAGCACAGTACATCTTTCTTGAAAACATCTCCCCTTCTATCAAATGTTGTCTAGTCTCTAAAGAAGATGAAACCTTTCTCCTTACATAAGCAACTGATCAGAAAATATTTATCCTTTGAATTCTGGCTTTGTGTCAGGAATGTCTCGCTAAGAGAATTGCAGGGGGTGGGTATGAAATTAAAGTTTAATCAAGGGGGGCTCTAAATTATACTTTTACACCATTCTTTGAGTCCAAAGCACATTATATGAATAGGAATGGGGGCATGCCCCACAAGACCCTATAGGTATGATGTCCGTGCTTTGCATCTTTCATCTCCAAACTTTATAGGTAGTATTTCCAGAAAAAAGATGGGTTTTCTGCCTTTAATCTTCTTTCCAAGGTTCATGAAGTCTTTCTCGATTGCTCTTCCTTTTTTGCCACTGGAGTAATTTGTTTCAGCATGAATCACTAACAGCTGTTAGTCACCGATGGGCTCCAACAGTCTGTCCTGTCTTTCAGTCGTATATGCCGAATACTGGCTCTCATTAGACAGCAGCATCAATTTTTATGTCTGTTCAGTGCACATGTCCATTCATGAACCTCAAGATTGAGTCACCCGCAGTCATTGGCTTCCGGTGTTCCACTTCATTCATCAATGTCTGATTTCTATTGTCCACTGTGTTGTGTATGTCATCATTTCATTTCTCTGTGAGTAGATCAACCCTACTCTTGACAGATCGGGGGAGACTTTTAATTAATCCTTGGCTTACTGCTCTGTGCATTGCAGACTCTTTCACATATCCCAGTCACTACTGTGTAATTTAAAGCAGTATTGACAATTTTTTTTTATTAACTACATCCTTTTAGTTTTTTTACAGACTGCAACAGTTAATTTTTGTAAAGCTGTATTTACATATGATCATGTTTAACCAGAAGTCATATTTCAGCTGTCAGACACTGTCAAATTTCCGTTTTATATTAATTTAACTCCCCTCACCTATGCCACCTCTCTGCTGACAAGCAATCAAAATGCCAGAAACTGAAGAAATTTCTTTCTATGTAAATATGGAATGAAAACAGATGTTTGACCACTTTAAACCCTAGAAGTCAAACAACTGCAAATATTTCAAAGGACCAATCAGCAATAGCAACACAAACCACTGCCAGGTTCACAAACAATCCAATTGACTTGTGGTTTAGACAGGGCAAGCAAATGGCAGTTATTAGACAGGGCAAGCAAGTGGCAGTTATTAGACAGGGCAAGCAAATGACAGTTATTAGACAGGGCAAGCAAGTGGCAGTTATTAGACAGGGCAAGCAAATGGCAGTTATTAGACAGGGCAAGCAAGTGGCAGTTATTAGACAGGGCAAGCAAATGGCAGTTATTAGACAGGGCAAGCAAGTGGCAGTTATTAGACAGGGCAAGCAAATGACAGTTATTAGACAGGGCAAGCAAGTGGTAGTTATTAGACAGGGCAAGCAAACGACAGTTATTAGACAGGGCAAGCAAGTGGAGGTTATTAGAATAAAAACAGCAATCAGGTAAATGATTATTTCTATTTATTGTTTTATGCAGCTTTTCCAAGCCTAGGCATCTCTCTGTTTTTTAATGATAAAATAATTAATCTCAAATTGATTATGGCCAAAACCCTAGAAATGAAGACAACCCTCTGGCATTTCACCAGCACCCCTTGCTGTCAACTGAGAAATCCAGTTTCCAAAGCAGGCTGTGACTCCCAGGCAGAGGTTGGGAGCATTGTGCAGGTGAAGAATGTCATCTGTGGTATGAGTAATGGGGTTGCAGGCCTGGGGCCCAATTCTCAAAAGCTTATGCCTGGCGTAACTTGACTTGCACCAAAATAAATGGTGCACGTAGCAAGTTATGCCAGCAGTTGCAACATGCGATATTCTGCAAAGCAGCCTGTGACATGTTGTAGGCTGCTTGCGCCAAAGTGGACAAACGCCACAAGTTACGCCCTAAACCCCCTGCAACATGGTGCTAGGGGGTTTATGGCAGCAGTTGTGCCCTATTCTGGAAGGGCAGCAAAACATACCCCAATGTCGCTATTCTAGAAGCCCCCCCAGTGGACTTCTGTCAATGAAAAGTTACACCAGCAAATAGCTGGTGTAACCTGCATCCACCGGGGTTGTGTGTTGATGGTCCAGATCCACCAGTAAGTGCCACCCCTGCAGCCCCATCCCTGCCCCAGATGACAGCCCCACAGGGCTAGAGGAACACCCCCCCTACTGTAAGAGCCCCCCCTGCCCCAGTTCCCCAATACTGCTTAACTGGAAGCCCCACAGGACTGGAATGTGTCCCCAATCCTGTCCCTGCTAATTATACCCCCACAGGGCTTGTCTGCACCTAGAACCCCTGCAAGTTGTGATCCCCCACCTGACTGGATCCCTGCAATGTCTACAACTCAATGAATCCCTGGTAGCCTAGTGGCCCCCCATGCCCTCTCCCAGCAGTGTCAGTCCAGCCCACACCCACGCAACCCATAGCCAGCCGGAGACTGACACAGCACACCTCTCTCCACCGCAGCCAGCCACCGACTGAGCTCCGTCTGAGCACGTATTGTTCATACGCGTTCAATGTATAAATGACAGTTCAATCTTTGAGCATGAATATACAGTATGCACTCAGATGGAGCTCAATCAGTGGCTGGCCATGGTGGAGAGAGAGTTGGGCTGTGCCACTCGCCAGCTGGCTATGGGTCGGGAGGGCGTGAGGTGGACTGGCACTGCTGGGAGGGGGTGGGGGCCATTAGACTACCAGGGATTCATTGAGCTATAGATACTGTGGGGATCTGGCCGGGTGGGGAACCACAACTTGCTGGGGTTCTGGGCGCAGGCAAACCCTGCAGGGTATAATTAGGAGGGACAGGGTCAGGGGCATGTTCCAGCCCTGCGGGACAGATTTTGCAGGTACAGGGGTTGGGGGCATTATCGTGCCCTTTGGGGCTTTGGGGAGCATGGCATGGAGGGGTACTTGCGCCCTACACATCCAGGGCTGCGGTTTGTGACATACCCTGCAAGTACACCCCTTGTTGTGTGTACCTGTGGGAATGTCACAAGTCACAGGACTTAGCTGAGGGAACCCTGCCCTTTACAGAATTGGGCGCAGGGTCCTTGTCAGAACAGGGTATGGTGTAAGTCACCTTTGGCGGTGACTTGTGTCACTCTTCTAGAATCAGGGCCCCTGGTGCCCAGTGCTAGATCATCCCCTCCCTGCCAGTCAGCAATCTGAGGAGTGGTACTGTCATTGGCTGTGAAGGCAAGTACTCACCTGTCCTCCTACTTTAGATCAGTACTGCTGAAAAGCTTCCTTGTTAGGGAGGAATCACAATGTGATAAATGGGAGAAGAAACACCACTGATCAAATAAGTTATATATAACACACATAATCTATAAAAGAAAAGCATAAAAATACAATTTTTAAAGAACAGATTCTCTTACGTCTTTAATGTAGCTCATTTCTTCTTTCAGCTGGTTGACTGACCATTCATAAACAAACACATCTTTCTGATCCTGTGCATCTGGTCGCTGTACAACCCCATATACCACACCGTGGGATGAAGGGTCCGCAGGTACCCTATTAGGCACACTGAGTAAATGCTGTAAGAGATAACAGGCATTAATAAACGTTTCTATTAAAAAAAAGTGATTAGATAGCAATGCAGAAAATCAGGTGGAGTAGTCCATTCCTGAAAAATATGATCTGAGTGCTAGCAACACCACTGTATACTTGCTACAGATATGTCTTTAATTAACTGAATTAATTATAACTGATGCAATATTCTAAATGGCATAATGATGGATTACTTTGTGTGAGGTCAACTTTGTAAAAGGGTATTTTGTTGCTCAGTGAACCTGTCCAATTATCAACAATGAATGAATAAATACAGACATACACACATACATATATACAAAAATACTTTTAAATACAGTAACTGTAGTACTATTCTTGGCTTGATTTTAGTACAATACTGTTATTGTAGCTCCTATGTATTAAATGTATTAGTTTGAATTTACTAGTTTGTTTACTTAGACTCCTAGATATTGAAGTAGACTTTACCAGTTCCTCAGACTTGATAAACTTTCTTTAAGTTTCGCTTTTCTATTGATGATTTCTTGCATGAATTGTAATACTGGAGGACATGATGCTCCTCTTCCTTCTCCCCTTTTGATAGTGAGAGTGACGTAAGCCCTGAATATTTACTGCCTTATGAATGTTCAGTGTTTATTTCTTACCTCAGCACTGGATGAATACATGATTGGAAAATACTGTAAATAATAAATATCTCTTTCTCCAAATATATATTTATAAAATGGGCAAGACAAATCTGTGAAAATCCAGGCTCCTGATTGGAAGAAACACATCCCATTATTCCACAATGATTACACACCTGCACCTCTTTTCATCCCTCAGCATCTTTTGGACATTTTATAAGACAGATATTCCACCAAAGGGTGTGTGGCTATGTTCTGATATACACATGCCTCGGGTGGTTCAATGCACTTGGCCTGCAGCCTCATGCCTCACAACACACCCAAGGTGTGCATGTATCACAGCATGACTCACACCCTGTAGTGGAATATCTGTTACATATATATATATATATATATATAATGGTAGCACAGTAGTGCTACCATAGTTAGGGTTGAGGAGTCATTTACATGTTAAACCTAAAATTTTGCACCTTAATAACTTTGCAACCATTCAACGGATTTGCCTAAAATTTGGAATACATGATCAAGAACCATACATCTTGGGATCTGCCAACTTTCATACTGTTCGGATATACAGCTGTGGAGTTATTAAGCATGATCTGTGTGTGCGTTTACGCTTTTTTGGAATTCTTTGCACGTCCCTACAGGTCGCATGGTTTGCGCGACCAGTCCGAAAATGTCAGGGAATGTATGGCCAGGGTCTCTGATGTGCCTTTTGAAGATTTCATGAAAAAATATTAAACGGTTCAAAAGTTATGAAAAAAACAATTTCCCATTATAAGTCAATGGGAAAAGTTAACAAAAAGTTCGACAGTGTTGCAAATGCACTTTTTGTGTCACAAATGGCCCTAGTAGTGTCGCAAATCCACCATTTTGTTTTCAGTTAGTGATCAGAAAAATGCTTGGCATTTAAATTTGGGACCCTCTAGCAACACAATTCTTTTTGTGTTTACCTAGTCGGACCCTGAGGATGCTAGGCATGTCTTTATTTTGAGGTTAAACACCCTAGAAATATGTTTTTTCAATTTCTGGAAAAAGTAGTGTCACAAAGTAGTGTTGCACTCACGAAAGTGTCGCAAATGCTTGCGAAAGCTGTCGCAAATCACAACACTACTTTTTAAGACTATGGCCAAAAGGACAGCAGTTCTTTGCCACCCTGCTGCAAATGAACGGTTTGGTCTTTTGGGCTGAAATTTGGAGGAAAGGCAGCCAACATCTCACAGATGTGCCTTTTGGTGGTTTGGTGACAAAATATTGCATGAATGCAAAGTTATGGTACTCTGAATTTGACACTTTTTCCCATAGACTAACATTGCGGCGTCCGCTGCATGACAGGAATTCTTTGCCACCCTGCTGCAAAATAACGGTTTGCTCTTTTATATTGAAATTTGGAGGAAAGAAAGACAACATCCCACAGATGTGCCTTTTGGTGGTTTGGTGAAAAAATATTGCAGGGCGCAAAGTTATGGCACTCCGTACTTCTCTTTTTTTCCCATAGGATAACATTACGTTGTTTGCTGCGCCTTTCAGGGCCCGTATCTCGGAAACAGTGCGAGATACGGACTTTTCATCGGAAAATGCTTAGCCCCCTAATGGAGGCTAAGTGAAAAACTAGCCAGGAAAGTCATAAATCATATGACTTTTAAATTTTTTTTCTACGTCGTATGGTTCCTGAGATATAAGCAATTTAGTATTCCAACTCTTCATTTTCTGCTCTGAGACCCATTATTATGCATACATTCTTTGTACTCACTGTCTTTCTCTATGCAGATTTTGGGGAAAACCAGCCTGTGTGATTACATTACTGTTACCGTTACCACTTCTGCTTGCGGTTCCGTACCCGTTTCACTTACCATTCCCGTCTACGCCACCATGTGCATTACCCTTTGCTTTTTCATTTGCACTTGTGTTTGTGTTATTTTTACCATTTGTGTCTACAGTACTGTTTCTCTTTCTGTTTTTCCTTGTGTCACCATGCGCATTACCATTTGCGTTTGCGGCCACCGTGTTACTATGTGACAAGACATCACGTTGGGCCCCGTGCTCCCGCTGCTGTATTACATTCACTATTTCTCATTATCATTCTCAAAAAGAAGGGAAATTAGAGGCAAAAAATCCATTTAATGCATCAGTTAGGGTTGTTCCACAGCAACAAAAGTGAGGAAATTCGGTGTTAGGGTTGAAAGCCCCCTTGGACCTCCCCAGCCCACCCCCAGCCGTGTAGGGTGGGCACTGGAAATCATCAGTCTCTCTCACCCCATTCTCCTATACCTCTGCTTCTTTACACATGTGATGGGGTGAGGAGTGGGGCTGATGACTGTCTTGCAATGCCGGTTGGGGGTGGCTGAGAATCAGAGGGCACAACCTAACACCCACTTTTACTCACTTTGTCATAACAACACCTAACATGCATAAATGAATTTTTCTCTATATATATATATATATATATATATATATATATATATATATATATATATATATATATATATATATATATATATATATATAAATAAACATTACATCAAGTGTTGCTGTTTCAGTTAAGGGTAAATTCAATCACATGATCATGTCAAAGGAGTGTGATTTATTGTCTTGGAATAGAAAAACAAAGTAGAACACAATAAATTGTTTTTGTACCAGTACAGGCTGATCTGTTCCATTTCTTTCAGGATGAGAATATCCATTCCTTTTCCTCCTCCTCGTGGGTGTATTGGACTTCTCTTCCTATAAAAAAGCAGGGAGCGACATCAGGGAAATAATGTATGTAGTAAATGTAATTTTAGACAGCAAATTCACATTCAGGCAATAATGCCTATTCTTAAATGTATCCCTGTTACACACTAAAAGTTACTTTCTAGCATCAGCAACACATACCATACAACTATAAATAAATATAAAATAATTTTTTCTTTTAAAAATATTTGCATACTTGTTTCAATAAAGTTGGTTTTCCCTTGAAACATATAACAATATATATTTTTTTAAATTAGTTCAGATACAGTGCAGGTGGGAGCAGTGCATAATGGTGAGATGCAGGTAAGTACAGTGCATGCAGTGGTAGTGTAGATGTGTGCCATGACAGCAGATACAGTATAGGTGGGAGCAGTGCATAATGGCGAGATACAGGTAAGTACAGTGCATGCAGTGGTAGTGCAGATGTGTGCCATGACAGCAGATACAGTGCAGGAGGGAGCAGTACTTAATGATGAAATGCAGGTAAGTACAGTGCATGAAATCATTGCAATGGCAGTGCAGATGTGTGCTGTGACAGCAGATACAGTGCAGGTGGGTAGGTTTAGGACAGGTGAGTACAGTGCAGGGGAGGTGCAGTTCTGGTGGATGTAGTGCATGTGAAACAGTGTACTTGAGTACAGTAGAGGGTGTATAGTGCAAGTGGGCACAATGCAGGTAATACAGAGCAGGTGAGTATAATACAGATGGGCACTGTGTTGGCCAGATGTGAGTGTAATATGGATGGGCACTGTGCTGACTGAACACAGGTGTTGGGTTCACTACTGGCAGATGCAGTTCGGGGGGGGGGGCAGTTCAAGGTAGTAAAGTGCAAATAAGTGCATTTTAGAGCCACACAGTGTTTAGAGAGTACAGCACAGGAGTTGCAATGGAGGTAGTTACTATGCACATGGATAGGATGCAGATAGCACAGTACAGATGGCATCAGTGTATGTGGGTGCAGTGCATGGATTTGTGGTACTGGCTAATGTTCTCTAGGCATTAATTCCAGACCCCCAAAACTCCTATGGCCTTTTCTGAGCTTCAAACACAGGTCTCCAACAGTGAATGACTTAATCCACCTATACTAGCAGACAGTTTTACGTAGTTACATATTACTGTGATGATGGAAGGGACTTGGTGTCCATCTTGTCTGACCCTCCTGCTACATTACAGTACCCAGTTTAAGTATGAAAACACATCCATGTTTGACAACTGGAATGCTACCCCTATGTTTGCTATTTAGCCCTCAATGCAATTCTCCCTCAGAAATCTGTCTAGTCTTGCACTGACAGCCTGAACAGTGCTAGTTTCCAACATTTAACTGGGTGAGCTATTCCACATGTTAACTGGCTCTGTGTCACTTTGAAGACATGACCTCTAGTTGTGCTTGCACCCATCAGCTCAAACATCGCTGTATAGAGTGAAGTCCACCAAGATGCAATGTAATACCACAGTATTCTGCAGCAGAGTTACTGCAGAAAACAAAGCAGTTTGGATGGCAGATAATCCCTTTTGTCATGCCGTAATCTGAGATGCTGCATTGCATCCTGGAGGGATCCAGTGTACTCCACCCTGTCTCCCCTGTTTTGTATTCAGTAAATCGTGACCATGTCCCCTCTCAGCTGTCTCTTTTCTGGGCTATATAATTTAAGTGTGTCCAGTCTCTCTCCTCATAGATCTTGCTTCCTAAATCACTAATCAGCGTGGTGACCTGGCGCTGAATCCTCTCGATCTTGACAATGTCTGTTCTGTATTGTTGTGACCACCTCCCTTGCCTACTACTAACCCCCTCCTAATGCATACTTGCTTGTAACTATGTGCCATCTATCTGGCTTCCATTTGTATTTTGTATTTGTATATTTATTTCACCAGGAAAAGGCTCTGTTGAACAAGTTCATTTAGAAGGAGGTCCTGGGTAGGAGAGTATAAAATGTCAAACAGCAGTGATATTTAGCAACATACAGTAAGATTCAAGGCATGAAACAATTACAGACAGTGATACAATCAGAGGAGAATATAATACCTAGACAGAAAATGTTCAAGGGAACAATATAACTATACATTATACTCAGTATGAGCAACACCTCTTATTTAAAAAAAATTGTAGTAGATTATAACCTGATGACAGAGTTTAACCAAAATGTAGACATATTTATTTAGCGAATACGAGTAGACCTCAGAACAAAGAACTTCTATAAAGGTTTTGAAGATACTTCAGCTGACTAGGGAGCTCAGTTTTAATGAGTTTTGCAGACTGTACCATGCTGTGGGAATAACACAGCGAATTGCAGATTTATTATATAATAATAATAATAATAATAATAATTGTATTTATATAGCGCCTTTCACTATATCAAGGAACTGAACAGATCAATAAAAACATCAACACACAATACAAACCACAAAACCATAAAAATTATAAAATATGTTCTAGAAGCATAATAAATTACAATAAAATTTTACACACTAGACAGTGCATTTAACTTTCCGAGAAGGCCATTCTCCAGAGATAGGTTTTCAGTTCCTTCTTAAAAATCTCCACGAAGGAGCATTCTCGTAACCGGCATGGTAGAGAATTCCAAAGAGTGGGTGCGGCATGAAAAAATGCTCTACTGCCAGAGGATTTCAAACTCACTCTTGGAATCTCTAACAACCCCATGTTGGCCGAGCGGAGTGATCGGCTAGGGCAGTAAGGAACCAGAAGGTCTTTCAGATAGGACGGACCCTGATTGTGAAGGGCTTTGAAAGTCAATAAGATGACTTTAAAGGTGATCCGCCACCGTATTGGGAGCCAGTGCAGCTCGCGCAGCACCAGGGTAATGTGACAGAACCTACTTGTCCCAGTCAAAACCCAGGCTGCCGCATTGTACACAAGCTGAAGGCGGCAGATTTCAACCCTAGAAAGCCCAAAGTAGAGGGCATTGCAGTAGTCGAGGTGCGAGGACACAAAAGCGTGGACCAATGTTGGCAGAGTCAGACGGAACAAGGTGCTTAACCCGGGCAATATTCCTAAGATGGTAAAAGGAAGTCTTGACGATGGCTGACACTTGGGATTGAAAAGTCAGCCTATCGTCAAGAATCACCCCAAGGTTACGCACCCGTTCAGAGGTCGGAAGCGACACACCACCGAGAAAAATTCTAGATGGCGCGCCAGCACACAACCTCTCAATCTGACCACCCGGGTCCACGATCAAAACCTCAGTTTTCTCCGAGTTCAACTTTAGCCAACTAGAAGCCATCCAGTCTTGGATTTCCCCCAGACAGTTATTAAATACCGAGAGAGCTCCATCTTGGTCGGGTGCAAAAGACAGGTATAGCTGAGTATCATCTGCATAGCAGTGAAACCTCAGCCCATACCGTCTTATAATGTTTCCGAGGGGCAGCATGTACACTGCAGATAACATGGGCGACAGCACGGAACCCTGAGGCACTCCACACAACAAAGAGACTGGGCCGGAGGAAAAAATCCCCGACACAACTCTTTGTGATCTCCCAGTGAGGAATGACTCGAACCATTTAAGAACGGTTCCAGACATTCCACAAATTTTCCCCAGGCATACTAGCAACACCATGTGATCCACAGTGTCAAAAGCTAAAGAGAGATCAAGGAGAACCAGGATAGAACGTCTCCTTTGATCTCTCACCCTCAGAAGATCATTTAGCACCCGAACCAGCGCAGTCTCGGTACTGTGTCTTTTACAGAAACCAGACTGGAAGGTTTCGTAGATATTATGGATGGTTAAATGGTCATCCAATTGAGCAGCTACGACCTTTTCAATAACCTTCCCAATAAAGGGAAGGTTAGAGATGGGTCGATAGCTGGAAAAACAATCTGGGTCCAAGGAAGCTTTCTTCAAGAGAGGTGTCACCACCGCCTCTTTCAGGGAGCTAGAAAACTCACCCGACTCCAAGGAGCACCAGACAATTTGTGCCAGAACTGGACCTATGATGTCTACACAACCCAGAATTGGGGTAGTAGGTCCAGGATCCAAGCTGCAGCTTGTGGGGCGCACACTGTGGATGATCCTCATAATATCCACGAACTCAGGTCAACAAAAGGAACTCCAGGAGAAGCGAGGTCTTGTGCTCTCGCACACTCCCACCACATCACTCTTAGAGGTTGTTGGACACAAGTCCGCCCTGATGTCAGCCACCTTAGTTGCAAAGTATCGAGCAAGCTCATCGCACTCAATTTGCGAAAAGGCTTTCCGAACTTGCAGACAGGCTGGGTTGCACAGTCTATCTACAGTTCAGAACAGCTGAGCCAGTCGATTCTGAGCAACTGCAATCTCTCTGGACAGGAATTCTGCCTCCTTATGGGTGATTGCAGATTGATAGCTAGTATAATGTTCAATCAATCTAAGACGGTCGGCATCAAGGACGGACTTGCGCCAGCAACGCTCTAACCTTCGCCCTTGTCTCCGCATCTCCCTCAGAGTCCCTTCAAACCAAGGGGCCCTGGGGTGACGGGAAAGAAGGTGCTGGCGAACAGGAGCAATAGAATCCAGGGCAACCGCCACGGCCTCATTATAGGCCCGTACGAGTGCCTCTGGACTACTGCCCACCAACACGAGGGATGATAGGTCAAGTACCGCCGCCAGGCCTTGTGTGGTAACGTTCCGTAATAGGCGGTACCTGACCATCTCCACAGGGGCTGGCCTTCTCAGGGGGGTGCAAAAATTGAACCTCATGATGTGGTGGTCAGACCAAATGACTGGTTCCACCCCCATATCGGATGCATCAATCGCAAGAAGGAAGACCAAGTCGAGAGAGTATCCAGATTTATGTGTAGCAGTGGAAACTACCTGTGTAAGGCCCAAAGAAGACATTAGTTGGAGGAACTGTTTACCAAATTGTGAGAGTTCATCGTCGACCCAGGCGTTAAAGTCACACACCACCACATCAATCTCTGGGACTCAAGCGACATGTCAGCGAGAAGTCTGCTACTTCCTGTAAGAGCGCTTCCCATCTCTGGGTGGACGGTAGATGAGAACGATTTGAACGCCTACACCTGCTACAACTGTGCACTCAAAGGACTCGGCCTCACCCACTACCATTCGAGAGGCCCAATTCAGTCTTAAAACAGACTGCAACCCCCGCGCCCCTGCGGTCCAATCTCGGGCAGTGTAACACCGAGTACCCAGCCGGAGTCATGGCCTCCACTATAGGGCCAGAATTTTCATCCAGCCAGGTCTCGGTGATGCAAGCCAGATCAGCCGTGCCAATAAGGTCGGCAATAATAGCAGTTTTATTCCTAACAGATCTGGCATTGCATAACACTGCCCGAGTTGGACAAACCTCGGAGGTTGTCGGGCCTATCTGCCTACTGTATTCAGTAGTGCCCTTGGGTATGGAAACCAGACAGGGCGGACCCAGCTCTGGATTCCATTTCACCCCAGGGCACCTTCTGGACTTAATAACCCCAACACGGTGACTCCACTCGTTCCCCCACCCCTGTTCGCGCACCCCCGCCCCCCTCGCCCTCCGATGGGCAATCCCCAATGCCCTACAATGCTGATACATCTCGAACTGCAAGGGAGGAGTGCAGAAGGGGTGGGGGCATGAAGAGAGGAGGGGGAATAACGCACCACCGTGGAGGAGAAAGGTCAGCACATGACGCTGCTACCCAAATTAAACAATAAAAATAAAAATAAACCCACCACCAAAATTATTCAAAACAAAAAACCTCACTAACTACCTAAAACTAATGAATTAAATCAATAAATTATATCAAAAACCACAAAAAAAAATACATAAATTAAAACAAAACAAAACAGACCCTTCCTACCCCAGTCCTCTCACCACCGGGGAGCAAGGGTACAAAGGCACTCTCACTGCCTAATAAAAAACATACAAATATTTAAATCCCCCCCCCCACCAGTTCTCTCACAACAGGGGAGAAAATCAAACAAATAACAAATAAATAAATAAACAAAATTTTGGACCCAGGGTCCTCTCACCACCGAAGACCAGAACAGAGTGACAGAAGACAAAACAGCAGCTTCTCAAATACAATAAAAAATCCAAGACAATCCAGGACCATAAAAGAGGCAGTCGCACAAGTCCGGAGGGAAAAATTAGTCCAAGGGAGATCCAAGAAGTTCAAAGCAATCCAGCAAGTTTATATCCAAGAAGGATCGAGCAAACTCCAATCTAATTTACTCCCAGCTGAACCCCCCCCCAGGGCAAAATATTGTCACTCACACTAAAGGGCCACGAAAAGAGCCACTACCGTAGCCCCTTCCATGGTCCAAGGTGGTGGGGCACCCCACTCAGCTCACTGACTGGTAAAACGTCCCAACCCCTGTGGAGTAGCAACACCCAGGAGAGCGCCGACCAGAGCAAACAAAAGGCAGACAAACCACCTAAAATTGTAGAACTCAAAGGGCTCACAGTCTCTAACAGAGCCCCAGTCCAAGATCTTCGGTATCCTCTTCAGCAAATCCGAATATCCAGAGCTCCTCCAAACGCCTTTAGAGCTAACTCCTCACATTCCCCTCAGCCAAAACGCTTCTTCACAAAAAAGCAACGTCGAATAATCCTCCAGACTATCTGAAAAAGAAAAAATGCCATCCAAGTTCCAAAAAGTCACCGATAACATCACTCCCACATACAGCAACTTGCCGAGTGTCCCACAAAGCTGACAACCCACAAAGTGTAATCCTTTCACTAGAGTCACACCGGACTCTCGACTAGGACCACCGAATGAAGAAAAAAGCCAGCTGGCGTCTCCTGCGAAACGGCACCAGCCACCGCTACAACGAGTAGTCTGTACGCTCAGGGATAGCAAAGTAACAGTGACGCTACACCCGGTAATCCATGTGCTCATAGAATAGCAATAACGCTAATGCTAACACCGGAACGCCGGAACGCCAAGCACCGGAGCGTACACCGGATCCGAGTCCAATCCGAATCTTAGACACAAAATAAAAAATAAAGGATAAAAGTAATAAAAGTAATAAAAGCAACTGATTCAGGGAAGCAGCGATGACGCATCCAGCCTGGCGGCCATCTTAGTAAAAGGTGCTGCATGGCATGGCATATTTTGGGATGTCCATGAGGATGAGCTGATTTTGTCTTAGGGTGTAGTTACTGTGGGACCTGTGAAAGAGATCAGTGATGTAATATGGCAGTTCATTCAGCAGGACCTTGAATGCCCACAAATACAGATTTTTTAGCCTCCTAGTGACTAAAGAAGACCAACCAACAGATACATAAAATGCACAATGATGCGTCCTGGTGAGTGAATCCATTATGAATCTGAGAGCCCTATGGTAAAGCACATGAAGTTTGGTTAGACAAGTGCTGGTGCAACAGCTGCATATTAGGTCTGTATAATCTAGCAATGGGAGGAAAGTTACCTGCACCAGATGCCTTAGGGTAGCTACTGGAAACAGCACTTGTTTTTGTAATAGAATCCAAGTCTGGCCTGCAATTTTTATGTTGGCTCATGCATGCGCACCAGCCAACATCTTGTGGTAGTAGCAGATTTGGAGGTGCGGTCACTGTAGACGAATGCAGGGCATGCATCAGGAGGTACGTCCCTCATTCCCCAATAAGCCAGCATGCAGGCGCTGACACTAGCAATACGTAAAGTGGCCACCAGATCTATCAAAAGTACCACTGCAATAACAGGCAAGCTCATCATGCAGTGGCACAATAACACGCCTCCCGACGTGCCTTTACTGGAGAAGTTTTCCAGTAAACATGGCAGCATTGAGTGCTGCCACGCACAATGCCAACTTCAGGGGCGCCCAATACCCTGTCAGCATGCCCGACGCACTTCATTTGGGTCAAGGGCAGCCTGACTTCTGTCGGCATAATGCCTCCTCCCATTCCAATTGTGTGCCAAGGGGGTGCCCAAACCGGCATCATGCTGCCCCCAACAGTCTTTCTTTGCTGACGGGGTCCCAATCCCTGTCAGCTTCAGTCCCCCCTGCTCAGTTCAATTTGCCGATGGGGAGCCCGCCCCATTGGCATAATGTCCCTACCCCCCACCCCGATTTGTGCTGTCTGCGGTGCCAATCCCTCGCATCATGCATGCCCCCTTTCTGTGCCAACAGGGGGGCCCAATGCCCGTTGACTGCTGTCCCTCCCCATAATGCAGGTGGTACACTGGGAGTCCACCCCAGTGTACCAAGCAACACTTGCAAAAAAAAGAAAACTGACCCTTGTCTTTTTTTTTTCCCCCCGTAAAACAAGAAAAAGGTCCCTCACGGTCTCTCCTGCCTCCTCCCCCCACCCACGTCCACCCTCTGTGTGTCCTGTCTCCCCACACCCATTCTCCCCATACTTACCTCTGGAGCCCGGCGCGATGATCTTCGGTGGACCGGGAACACGTCTGCACTCTTCAAAGCCGACCACGAACTGAAGAAATGCCGGTAAGCTGTACAATGGCATAAATAGGGTTTTTTCAACTTTGGTGCATATCTCAGGCATTTTGGGAATTTTGGCACAAATTTTCAACATGGGTTATTGGGACCCCTCCTCATGAATTCAGTCACTGTCATGGCATTATTCAGTCCTGAAAGGTGATTTTGTGGTTACTCGTGGAATCACCTTTTGGGACTGATTAATGAAATGACATGCCACTATTCATGGTGGGCTCTCATAAAACTTACGTTGCAAATTTGGTGAAAAAATCAAAAAAAATGACTGTTTCTGGCGTGTATTACGGTTTCCGCATGCTTGTAACTTTGTGAATTTGTAATATTTTCACTCCAGATTTTCAACATTGGCATTTTTCCACACCTCCTCATGAATAATACAGCTGTCATTTTACATATCCTGGCCAAAATGTGTTTTCACACTTCCGGCGCAGAATAGCACGGTCTCTGTGGGAAATCAGTTTTAGGGACAGAGTAAGAAAATGACAGTGACATTGTTCATGAGCAGAGGTCCTAAAATGCCTATGTTGAAAATTTGGTGATGAAAGTCCATAAAATGACTGTGTTACAAGCATGCATTGCACAGTTTCCACGCACCCTTGTAACTTGGCAAATTTGTAATATTTTCATGCCAGATTTTCAACATTGACATTTTTCACACCTCCTTATGAACAGTACAGCTGTAATTTTTACATCCTGCCCAAAATGTGTTTCGCACCTGTGGCGCACAATGGCGTGGTCGCTGTGGGAAATCAACTTTTGGGACAGATTAACAAAATCACAATGCCACTGTTCATGAGGGGAGGTCCCAAAATGCCTATGTTGAAAATGTGGTTAAAAAAAACCCCAAAATAATTGGGTTACGGACATGTGTTGCACAGTTTCTATGCATGCTCATGATTTCACCAATTTTTCATATTTTCACTCCAGATTTTCAGCGTTGCCATTTTTTTGCACCTCCTCATGAACAGTACAGTTGTCATTTTTCACATCCTGCCCGAAATGTGTTTTCATGCCTGCAGTGCCAAATGGCACAGTTGCTGTGCAAAACCACCTTTCGGCTAACAAACTGATAGTGCCACTCTTCATGAGGTGGGGTCACAAAAAGCCCATGTTGATAATTTGGAGTGAAAATACCAACAAACGTCTACGACATTAGGGTTTCCAACTGTAACACCCCATCCTCTAGAGACTGACAGGCGTCAGGGGTGTGACCTGGGATCATCAGCTGTAGTGCTCATGCCATTCCACCCCCCCCACCCTGCAGCCAGTGACAGGCATCGAGGTGTGCCTTGGAGTGCTCGGCCCCAATGTTCACCCCATTCTCCTATACTGCACCCACCTCAGTGTATTTCCTTATGGAATGGGGTAAGTATAAGGCCCAAAGACCACAAAGCACACCATGACACTTGTCAGTGTCTACAGGGTAGGGTGAGGTAAAATGGCATGAGCATTACAGCTGACGACCCAAAGGTACACCCCAACACCTGTCAGTCTCTGCAGGATGGGGGTGGGGTTGGCATCAGTTGAATACTTCACTGCCATTCCTACTATGCATCTCTAATTCCTGCACTACCAATGCCAATGCCAGTGAGACAACATTTGGCATTGACAAATGCTTGTTTACATTGCACCTCAATGTGCATGGAAAAGAACTGTCTGTTAACAAGCCAGATGGCAAGGTGTTTATAATTGTCAACCACCTCGAGGGTGTCCCCCACTAACGTAGTGATGGAGGGGGCTGGGACATATGATGAGGTTGCAGCATTTGAAAAGAACATCACCTTCATATTACTGGCATTTAGAAGCAGCTTGGAGTGGAACAGATGAATTTGAAGCTGATTAAATGCCATTTGGCGGTCAGAGCAAGCAGTGGCCATGTTAGTCCTTGCAGTATAAAGTGCAGTTTCATCTGCATAGAAATGCAGGCTAACATCACTGATAATTGAGCTTAGGCTGTTTATATACAACATGAAAAGTAATGGTCCAAGAACCCACCCTTGGAGTATGCCTCTGAGAAGGGGAGTGCAAGCAGAGAGGAGATCTTCTGCTTTTATCTGTTGTAGCTGTCCAGTTAAATAGTTTGGAAACCAATGTAGGGATTCTGTGCCAATCCCTGTGTTATGTAGTTTATGAAGCAGGATATAGTGGTCAACAGTATCGAAGGCCTTGCTCAGGTCAAGGAAAATGACCCCCGTAGTTTGTTTACAATCCATAGTGCCCAGTCAATTATTAGCGACCTTTGCCAGGGCTGTCATAGTACTATGCTTAGATCTAAAGCCAGATTGCACTGGTGTTATGGCATTTGCATGGTCTACATAGTCCTGCAGTTGAGCATTAACTGGTCTTTCTAACAGTTTGGCCAAAATAGGGAGGATTTATATAGGTCTGTAACTGTTAAAATTGCAGGTATCCCGAGATTTAAAAAGGGGGATAATGTATACAATTGTCCAAAGCACAGGGAGGTAATTGTTGATGAGTGATAGCTTAAACACGTAAATAGGTGCTGTAAACTGTCGATAACCAGATCTTGGAAAAACGTGGTCCAAACCATCTGCACCTGCACACGTTTTGGTGTCTAGGGCTAGCAGAAGTTGTTCCACCTGCTTGAAGATGCTAGGCTGGAATGTAAATTTATTTGACATATGGTCATGGGAATTTGTGAGTTCCTGGGAAGGGGTGGGATACGAAGCAGCTGGAGAATTATTGAAGGCTAGGCCTGCTGATGCAAAAATGGGCATTTATTTCTTTCAAGATGATTTGCTGTTCTGAGATTAGCTTACCACCACCTGAGATTCTTATGGGCAAGGAAAGGGCAGGTGTGGTACTCTTGACTGATTTTACTACTTTACAGAACTTTGCCACATCATTTTTTTGAGTTGTGCAATGAATTATTGTAGTACTGGGACTTGGTGTCCCTTATTTATTTGGTACAATGATTTCTCATCTGCCTGAGCAAGAGCCCAATGTTTCTCATTTTTCATGTGCCTGGCAGTGGCCCAGAGCATCTCCTTTTCCTTAAGGGCCTCTTTTAGTTCTCTATTGAACCAAGAGCAGAAAACCTTCTTTACTGTCCATTTAACCAGCAGTGCATGTTTGTTAATAACCTCCTGAAGCAGATTATTGAAAATGTATGTTGCCTCATGAACTGAAAGGGTCAAACAGAACGGTGCCACTGTATAGCTTCTAGTTCTGAAAGGAAATTCTGGATATTAAAGTTGGCAAAACATATTATGAGGATGAATTTGGTAGAGGCACATGGGCTTTAGACCCTCTGACACAGGCAACCACATTATGATCACTAATGTCATTGTGGAAGACAGCCGGATGAGTAATATGTGACCTGTTTGTTAGTATAAGGTCTAACAGAGGCTTTTTTACTATTTAATGGATTAGGTCTTGGTTCGGTAATAAACTGCACAAGACTGAGTTAATCACAGAGTTTTTTTTTAGGTTGGCAGATTCATGAGAGAGCCAATCCATATTTAGGTCTCCAGGTATTAAAGTTTCATTTGAATAGGAGCTAACCAAGCTGGTTATGTGGTGTAGGAGCTCAAAGCCACCTTTGGGAGGTCTAAACAATCAATCAGCATAATGGTTTCATGTTTGGATACGGATATCTGAACAGCCAAACACTCAAGTTAGTTGGTACAGAGGCGGAGCTATCCAGGGCAGATGTGAACCTGTCACTGATGTAGAGAGCTTGACCACCCCCTCTAGATGGTCTATCCAGGCAGAATAGATTAAAATTGGGAATGACAGTCTCATGGGGTTGTACAGAACCATTAAGCCAGGTTTCAGTGAAGATAAATACATCCAGCATAGTAAGTAGTGCCTGGGTTTTAACCTCATCCAACCTTTTTAAAAGACTGTGCACACTAATAGACATAAATTTCAAACCTTTTAGCACAGCAAATTCAGTGGGGAAGGGCACTGGGGATTGTGGGCCTATGGTTCTCAATTACTCCCAGAACCTTTTTCTCAGTTGTGCTGTCTGCTGTTTCATCTCACGTGGTTTATGTGCAGCCCAGATTCCTCACCTTTAGATGTAGTAACTTGCACTTTCCCGCATTAAATCTAAGCCCCCATTTCTAAACCCGCACCCCTAATATGTGTAGGTCCCCTGCAGTAAACACTTTTCCTTTGCTGTGTCCACTCCTGCAGATTTAATCTCATCAGCAATGTTCAGCAGCCTGCTGCTGATCCCCTCACCCAGGTCATTAATAAATATGTGGAAAAGCAATGGACCCAGCAGTAACCCCCTATATAAGTCACTAAGCAGTCAGCACATCCCTTTACTCTAAATGTTGACCATCCACCACTACTCTTTTGCTACCTGTCAGCTATATCCTGTTCACATCCTGTATATTTCTAAGGCTCCACATTGTGCTACTTTTTCCATTTGTTTTCCATACATTGCAATTTCAAAAGCCTTACTGAAGCCCAGAAAGACTCCATCCACTGCCCTGCCTCTATCCACTTCTCTGGTTACCTCCTCAAGGAAGGGTTGTGCATGACAGTCAGAGTGAGAAATGTCATGCACATCACTGGGTCCCTCTAATGCAGTAATCTGCAGTACATGGCAATCTATTCCTTAAATATATGTTGGTTCTCTAAACCTAGCTTTGCTATGCTCTTCTCATCAAATTCTCTGACAGGTTGAGGCATTGACTGCCTCACCACCTGTTGCACCAGCGAAGAGTGCTCTGGGCTGGACTTGGGTCACCCAGGGCTGGCTGGTGGAGGGAGGATTGAGCATCTGTAGGACTGCTGTCCTCCCTCGAGAAGGGGGTAATGTCTGTCTCTGGCTCGATTGCCAACTACAAGAATCTGGGTGGCAGCACCATGTGACAGCAAGGGAGGGAAATCCCATGCCTGAATGACAGGGATGCCTCCATGGAGGCGGATCATGCACATTGCATCATTGTACATGTGTGGGCCTCAATGGAAAAAAATGGAGGAAAAATGCTCCAACCACAGCACAGTGATAGTCTGGTCCCTCTTAGACCTGCAGTGATGACTGGGTACCTCCAGCCAAGTCCAGTGGCAGGACACCAGTAGAGAAGGTAAGTCCCAGGGAAGCCAGGTGACAGGGCCGGGTGGTGGTCCAGATAGGGGCTGTCAGAGTACCAGCCAACAAAAACAAGGTGGAAAAAAAATCTGTTCTTAGTTAACCTGTCCTCCTCTAACACCACCGTCACTGGTGGCTTGAACATTCACATCAGTGACCTCCACAATTCTCTCACCTTCCATGTTCTAATAGTTTTTCACTTGCTGAACCTGTCTCGGGCATTAGCCTCCCAAACTGATAACCATGGGCAAATCCTGGATTTCCTTGTCTCTGACGCGTCCTTCCCTTTTACCAGTTCCTTCCTTGATTTCATGTTCAGTGACCACTCCCACTTCAGATTTGCCCTGAACCTCTCTAGCCTCTGTGGCCTATCTTTCTTTGCATGTCACTCACAGACCCTTCAAGCATTTCATCCCCCTTATCGTGTGGATATTATTGCTCGGTATCCGGTCAAAACTGCAAATTCAAATTAGTGCTGCAAATATCAGCACCAGCTTCTCAGCATGGGTATTTAGCATGAGTGACGCATTTCAGTGTGGTTTCATTCAGTGCAAGTGTGCAAGTGTCAGGTGCAGTAAAATTCTCTTTGGCAGGAAGTTCAGAGTAATACAGTAAAGCAATAAAGTACTGAGTTGATATATGAATGCAGTAAACACCCATACCCGATTGCTGACCTGCACGTGACCCATAAACACCTGATCAAAGTGAAATTACATTTACGGTCTGCAGTAACATAGCAAGATCTACTTACGGTCTGCAGTTAGTTCAGGTAAATGATAATGTAATATTCCCAGCACAGATTGTCACAAGTTGATGCCAGTGTAAGGTTCCTGATTGCCTGATTTATACCGCATGTAGAACTCAGAGGTGACCATTATGTTTGTGTGACAGGGAGATCCTGCCACTCTTGAGGACCGACCTTTTCTTAAATCTGTTGTAACAAATCTTCTATTTCTTAACCTCATTTATCCTTTATAATTTCTAATCCATAGGGTTGGCCACCTATGGGCACCTCCCTTACCTTTCTTGACTATGCTATAGTGTACTCTTTAATTCTGTGCTGATGTAAAACAACAGGCTGTGTTCCTCGTTGTTGGGTTTAGTATGAAAAATGTACCATTTATTTTATTTAAAAGTTGATAACCAGGAAAGGCACCATGAACAGAAGCTCATTTCCAGGTGCGACCCGGGGGTATAGAGTAGAGGCAAATACATTTGACATACAGAGTGCAATGAAATATACATACAGTGAAATATGCATAACAAGTTATATTTACAACATGGTGATACAGAAAATAGAAGTACAACACAAAAGCTATTTACAGTGGGTGGAAAAAAACTAGTAAGTACATACAAAAAAGAGAGAAATTATATACAAGATATGTACAGTGAAGTGTGGAGAAAACATCCAATGAGACTGTCGAGGCCTAGGTAGGAGAACAGATGCAGGAAGTATTGGGAGGTGGTCTGAGTGCATGAATCTCCTCAGGAAATGGCATGAAAAATCTAATCCCTCCCTTTTATATCCATCCTGAAGTTAGGGAGTCGGAGCTGGAGGTTGCCTATAAAGGACAGAGCAGTCAGGACAGTTGGGGAGCTCCAGATAAACCCTGAATTGGAGCCTCAGCAATAGAAACAGCTAAAAATCGAGTTCCGTTTCAGTTGGCATCCATCTTATCCCCGGACAAGACTGAAAATAGGCAAAAAATTGTCTAGTCCTCCTTCCTGGTCAACAAAACTAACTAAATAAATAAATAAAGATTTGCAGGGAGTATTAACAAGAATTTGAGCCCATATTTACAAACATCCCGGGGAGGGCCAAAGGAATTGTGCACACCATAACTGCCATGCAAGACAAGCCAATACACCAAAAGCCCTACAGATTGCCCATGAAGGTAAGGGATGAGGTGAGTCAGGAAGCCAAAAAAATGGAGCAGTTAAGCATAATTGTGCCCTCAAAGAGCGCATGGTCTTCACCTATGGTCATAGTGGACAAGAAAGAGGGTTGGATACGTCTATGCCTAGATTTTAGAAAGCTTAACAATACATCACTATTCAATGGCTATCCAATACCCCAAATAGATAAACATCATTGACAGGCTAGGCAATGCACAGTGTATCTCCACCCTTGACCTTACTAAGGGATATTGACAAAACCCCTTGTCACCTGATTCACAAGATAAAACCACATTTAGCACCCCAATTGGTTTATACCAGTTTGTCACAATGCCATTCGGACTACATGGGGCCCCAGCCACTTTTCAGCGTTTTATGGACCACATACTAAGACCACTCATTGACTACTGTGCGGCTTATTTGGACGATGTGGTCGTACTCAGCCTTGACTGGGAAACCCATGTTAGACACTTGTCCCAGGTATTGCAAGCAATAAAGAAGGCAGGAGTGACCATTATCCCTGCTAAGTGTGCCCTAGCAAAGATCAAGACAAGATACCTACGGTTCATTTTAGGCAATGGACAAGTGAAGCCTGAGGTAGAGAAGGTTACAGCAGAAGCAAACAGCCAATATCTACCACAAAAAAGCTTGTGAGATCTTTCTTAGGTCTGGCTGGTTATTACTGGAGATTTATTCCTAATTTCTCAGCCATTGCTAGTCCTTTGACTGATCTCACTAAAAAGAGGTGCCCGAATAAGGTTCAGTGGACCCCTATTTGTGATGAGGCTTTTAGGAATATCAAGGCCATTCTATGTACAGCTTCTGTATTGAAAAGCCTTGATTTCAACCAAGTGTTTGCGGTCCAAACCAATGCATTAGCGAATGGTACTGGGGCAGTCTTATCTCAGAAAATAGATGGGGAAGAACATCTGATCATGTATAGCAGCAGGAAGCTACATGAGCGAGAGTGAAGATATGCTACCATAGAGAAAGAATGCTTAGCTCTGGAGTGGGTATTGAGTCTCTGAAATATTACTTGTGGGGGGCTGAATTTAAGGTTGTAACTGATCATAACCCCCTTTGCTAGTTGTAACAAATGAGAGAAAAAAAAACCCTGTATAATGCGGTGGTACTTAGCTCTTCAGCCCTATCCATTTACTGTGTCCCACAGGGCAGAAACAAAACATGTAAATGCTGATTTCATGTCTAGATATGGTGCAGGAATTTATATCAGTGAAATATGATGGGCTTTCCCTAAAAGGAGATAGTGCAGGGAAGGTACCATTAGTCTCTGTTGAGAAATGTGTTCTCGCTTCATTGTCTTAATAGCGTGTTTTGGGGTTTTTCTAAAGAGATAGATCAGTGAGTCAGTAGGTGCTGACTAAGTATAGAGGAAGGACATGCATAGTCTGTTGCTGTAAACTGATGTACTAAAGGGATATGCCATTGTTTAAGGTTATCCCTTTTGTTTTAAATAAACATCACACAAAGATTGTGTGTTGAACCTGAAGTTCTGTGTCTGGTCCATCTATTACTCCACAGCCCCTCCACAGTTTGCTATAAGTGATTACAATTGTGCACATCCGTGTGCACCTGCAGCCTTCCAGTGTTTTAAGTATATCCGGTATCTGGTGTTTAAGGGTCAGGTATGGGTCAACAATCAGGTACGGATGTACGTGAATTCAGTTAATGTTGCCAGTGTTACCCCCACTGCTGCATAGCCAACCATTACTAGGGGAAATCTAAATATGTTAATAGCCCTGTTGCAGCAGCATTACAAGTACGCAGTCACTGTTTAGGCTCACAAGCGTTTTTTAATAGCGCTATATTTGACAAGTGCTTAACTCTCAGCGCCATTATGGGTTGCACTGTTATGGTTGCGAGGTATTGACAGTGAACCTTATTGCTCCCTGATTCATAGATACATAGACAAATAGATGATTTAGAACAGATGACGGATGAGGACTACTGTTCATCAAGTCTGCCCTGATTTTCTACCTCGAGTTGCTGGTTCCATTTCCTCACTGTCCCTAAATTCACTTGTATATCCATTTGTCACTAACTCCATTGTATCTATCACATTTGATCTTGAAATCAGAGACAGTGCCAGTGTTTACCATCTCCTTGGGCAGTTTGCTTAATTGGTTCCCACTCCCTCCTTAAAGAAATACTTCCTCATGTTGTTCCTAAAAGTCCATCCTGACAGCTTGGGGTTACATCCCCTAATGCTTGCACTTTTTATCTGAATACTTGTGTCTACTCTGTTATATCCCACATGTACTTGTATGACTCTAGCATGTCCCCCTCCTCCAATGGCAACATATGCAGGAATCTGCATCACTGCTATTATCTGCTCCTGGCCCCCAGTTGATTGCCTTACCCTGTTCTGGGGTCAGCTAGGCTGTCCAAACTTTTGTCCAAGGTATTGTTTTCTTTTGTTTAATTACTCATACTGATTATTGAACTTATCTGTATTGTATTATTTTACCTATCCCACCATCTCTAGTACCTACCTGCAATCTAGTTACCTAATTCATTTGTTTGTAACTACTTTGTACCTTGCTATCATGTACCTACCTACCTGCAATCTTGTTACCCTTTGCATTTATCTGAAACTACTTTGTATTGTTCTGTTTTGTCTTTGTGCCATCTTCATGTCCCAGGACATGCCTGAAAATGGTCCATTGGGCCAGTGCACCCACCTGGTTAACAAGTAAGTAAATAAATAAATAACCCCTTTGGTTTCCTCTTTTGCTGACTTCTTTCATTTCCTTCTGCTGATACCTATAACTCTTTCAGTACCATTGCCTTTGGCCAGCTGGTGACCACCACATCTCTTGTCATCTCCCATAACTTAAGGTCTGAGTGGTAGAGTGAAAACATTGGGCCTCTCAAGTTTGATGGCTTTGCAATTGAGAAATAATGGCTAACATCAAGACTTAAAGTTCATCATGAAACCTTGAAAGCTAATCAGACCAGCCATACAGCTGGTCTCCGTGATGCTGAAACCTGATGAACTATGCTTCCATCATAGCAAATAGTGGAGGCAACCCCAGCACTGTTTGTAACACCACCTTCTCCCTCCTCAGACTCAACTCCTCACCCTTCCCTATCCTGCTCCATCACCAAATGCAACCATTTGCAGAATTCTTCCATAGTCAAACCAGCACCATCTGCAACAACATCACTGTCATCACTTCCTCTGACCTCTACCCCTCCTAGCCTTATTGCCCCCTCCTCTCCCACCTCAATTCCATTCATTTTACTTCCTCACGCCTCTCCTCTCTGACCTC
This sequence comes from Neoceratodus forsteri, assembly GCA_016271365.2. Taxonomy (NCBI): domain Eukaryota; kingdom Metazoa; phylum Chordata; order Ceratodontiformes; family Ceratodontidae; genus Neoceratodus; species Neoceratodus forsteri. The sequence continues at coordinate 1,391,381,346 of CM028129.1, read as the reverse complement.
CCACTTAGTTCTGACACATCCTATTTAGCCTCTATTACCCTCCACCTTAGCATGTTCCCCTTTGGCTTCTCCTCCCGGTTCCACTCTGTCCCCTCCTCTCCACCCCTCCCTTACCCATCCATTTACTTCCTACCCCTACCATTTCATGTCCTCCTACCCCATCACCACTTTTGAGCTCTTTGAATGTAGTCTTTCTATGACACTGAACATTTCCTCCCTTGACTGAGTCCCTACCTGCCTCATCCCTTCCCGCCTGCTTACTGTTGCCCTGCACCAGTACTATCATTAACCCCTCCACCTCCTCTGACATTGTCCCTGACTGCCACAAAACTACAACTCTAACACCTTTCCTGCAGTTCTTCCCTAGGGTGATCCACTGATGTGGTGGTAGCACATCATGCTACTAAGTGGATGACTTCATATCACAGGCATGCCCAGGAACCCAAACTGGGATAATCCTGGGGGACAAGCACATTGTAGATGTGAGGTCCTAGGCTACAGTATTTGCACATCCCTTGCTAAGCAGATTGACCATGGAATGACACTGGTGTTGGCAGTAATGGCTGCTGTTTGTCTGCCCTCCTGGCCAGAGAAAGGGTGTTGCGAAGTGACACTGACTGTTGAGGAGGAGCAGGATGAAGAAGAGAAAATTAGAGGAAATGAGTTAAAGGGGAACATTTATGCACAGTATCCATCCTAGTTGGAAAGTCCATGACAATGTGTTCTAAATGAAGTCTTGGGCTGCTCTGTAGTTGCAGCAGTCCAGAGATGTCCATGGTGAAGTCTGCCCATGGTGATACTACATTGCCACCATTTTTGAACACTGTAATGTCACTGACAGTGAGGCTGTGCTTGGCTAAAATGTGGGTAGTCACAACTTGGTCATCAGTGATATCACGAGGCTCTAAAATGGTGCTAATGTAGTATTAATATGGATCAGACATAGACATCAATATCTCAGAACTGCTGCCTGCTACTTGTAAGACCAATACCTTATATAAAAGAGCTTTTCTATGGGCTTTCAAGCTACTATATGGTGGGCACAGTTCATAATTGTTCATCTTTAAGGAACATCTCCCCTGACCCCATAGTCTCTTCATCTACCATCCCATCAATAGCCTCCCCTTTGTTAGAAAAGTTCTTGAAAAAGTTGTCTTCACACATGGCTCTTTTGTAGTGCTTGTGCATCTTGATTGGAGTACAAATTTTGATATGATTATTCACCTTGGACAACATGCCAAGATATCTAGTACTCTCCTGTGCCTGTGTTACTACTATCTTTTCAACTATTCTTTCTTTCTTTCTTTCTGCCTGGTGGTAGTTTTTTTTTTATCCTTATCTCATTCTTTACTCTCTGGTGTCCCCTAGGGCCATATTTTCAGCCCTCTCATCCTCTCTATCTAGCTCCTCCCCCTTGGCTGCCTCAGCTCTAAACTCCAGGCATCATTTCTATGTTGCTGAACCCATGCCCTCCATTGCACTGTTTCTAGGCAATCTCAGTCCTTCTTCAGATGTGGGCTCCAGCCCTGCATGCTGCACTCAAGGTGCAGTCTCACAAACCAGGGATCGGTATAAAGGTAGAATCACATCCTGCCTCCTAGTGGTTATGCCGCTGCCTATTCAGCCTAGCATCTTGCTGGCCTTAGTATGCTGTCTGTTGCACTGAGCTGTTGACTTGAGATTATCACTAATGATTGCCCCAATGTCCATCTCCCCAGTTGTTTTGCTTATTCCGACATCTCCAATCCAATACTCAGTTTGGGGGGTTTCTTGTAGCAATATGCATAACTTTGTATATTTGGTTGCATTGAATTTAAGCTGTTGGTCCTTAGACCATTTCTTCAATCACTATAGATCTCTCTTCATTTCCTTTACTCCCTCCTTCATGTCTACCCATAGAACTGAGTGCGTCAGTACATGATTTAAGGGGACAGATTAAGGAAGAAGGCAGAGTACAGGACATAGATTCAAAACTGACAAAAGGAAGTATTTCAGTACACAGCAAAGTGTGGACTGTGGAATTCCTTAGCCGAGCTATGTAGTTAATAATACCAGTACAGACACATTCAATATAAACTTGCACCACTTTTGCTTAGCAACAGCTCTCAGTATGGAATGCAACATGAGAGAAGACCACCAGACAGTCCGAAAGTCACCACTTCACCACTGCTACTACCACTACTATCAGGGGAAAAAAACAGAGCTACCAGCATTTATAATTCTGGTTAAGGCACATTTTGCTAAATGATCTCCTTAGAGTGAGAAACTGTCTGTGTGAGAACAGGGACTTGTCAGCCACAGTTGCTACCAGTACAATGTCATGTACTGTCTGCACCTTCCACCAACCCCCAGAACAATGATGATTTGGTCCAAAGGCAAGCAAGTCCCAGATCTCTATTTTTTTTACCAGTCTCCTGAGTCTGATTTTTGTAGAAGGGGATAGTGTGTTTGTTTGTATAGCTAGTTTTATTTCTCAGTCACGGGCACCACTTTTGTTTAGCAATGCCTCCCGGTATGGAACGCAATACAAAGCAACATGAGAGAAGACCACCAGGCAGTCCAAAAGTCACCACTTCACCACTGCTAGTATCACTGCTATCAGGTGAAAAAAAAACAAAGCTAGCAGCATTTTTAATTAATCCAGCTGAGGCACATTTAGCTAAATGATCTCCTTCAAATGAGAAAGTGACTGTGTGAGAAAAGGGGATTGTCTGCCACGGTTGCAACCAGTTGTCATGTACTGGCTGCACCTCCCACCCACCCTCTGGATGATGATGATTTGGTCAAAAAAGGCAGGCAAGTCCCAGTTCTCTAGTTTTAAGCAGTCCAGTCTGAAAATTGAAAGCTAATGTTATTGTTACTTAATCCACAGATGCAGCACAGGTGCTGCTATCAGTGTCATCTTCTTCAGGATTAGCATCACTTATGTAGCCAAAGTTTGGCAAGTTAACCTTCAAGAACATTAGTTTCTCTACATCATCTGGTGTTAGTCTTGTTCATTTATCAGTTACAAAATTCCCAGCAGAGCTAAATAAATGTTGAGAACAGACACTGGAGGGAGGACATCCAATATACTTACAAGCTGGGGTGTACAGCTTTAGCGAGCATGATTTTTTCTGTTTGCAGTAAGCTAAAGGGTCATCCTTAATACTATTGTTGGGCTCAGACAGATATGCATCTTCCATGCTTACTACTGAGCATGCATTTTCTCCTTGTGGAATTTCAGTGTCCTGCAGCTGGCTCCAAATGCCGTCCTCCTCATTGTCTGCTTCTGTACTGTTTTTTGAAGCAGTCTTTTGAATTTGAGGTGGTGCCATTGTAGTACTGCTTCCTAATGAAACTTCATCTGCTTCATCAATCAAAAGCTGCCTGTAGATCAACTCCTCCATATCCTCAGAAACCACATCAGGAAGGTGTCTGTTCCAGAAACGTGGATCTACCGTAGCAATGTTGCTAAGATATATTCTTCACTCCATGTCATGGTTGATAACTTGTCCTCATTGCTAAGTCTGGTAAGCATGTTATTGACTAGAGATTGATTCATATTTAAGTTGTTACTCATTTTCGCCAACCTTTTTTTAGAGGTAGAATGAGTGGAATGCCTTTTCTGCACTGACCTCTTTTGTAGCACTCATAAAAGGTTTCAGAATGTGCCACAACTGTTCCATCAGAGACCATTGAGTAGTACAGAGTAAATTACCCTCCCAAATATCATTGTACATGATATATATATATATATATATATATATAGTTAGTGACAGCTACCTTTTGTTCAAGGATGTATTCAATTATAAAGTAAGTTGGATTCCACCTTGTTGGTACATTCTGAACAAGCTGGTGGTGAGGAAGACCTTTGTTCTTCTGGATATCAGCAAGGATGTCATGGGCTTTTATGGAATGGTTGAAGTGTCCACACACTTTGCACACTGTTCCTACAGTGGTTGATACTTGCTGGTCATTATCCAGGAATCTTCGAACAATTAGGTTAAGACAACGTGCAAAACAGTGTACATGTACAGAGTTGCCATCATGAAGTGCTTTTTTAATATTTGAACCATTGTCAGCAACAAAAAAAAACAACTTTCAAACCCTGTGATGTGACCCACATACTAACTAGTCTTCTCAGTTCTTGCTGAATGTGCAGTACTGTGTGTGTCTTGAAAGTGAGATACATAGAGAACTGCCATTTTCTGAAACATGAGTGTTTTTTGGAGCTGTGAGGAGAAGTAGTAGTGGTGGTAGTAGTAGTAGTAGTGGTTGAAGTTGTAGGGGGAGCAGGCAGAGTGGTGTGTGAGGATGATGAGTTACCCACAAAACTGACCCAGTGTGCAGTAAGAGAAAGACAGACAAATATTTGGGTGCTGGTCCACATGTCAGTAGTAAAGTGAACTACCTTGTCCACAGCCTCTCGGAGAGGATGCCTTACTTGGAGTACTAAGCTGTCATGCATCCTGGGCACAGCAGTTACTGCAAAGTATTTTCTACTTGGTATTAAGTATAATGGGTTTAGGTATTCTATAAGTCTTTGGAAATCCATGTCTTCCACAACAGAGTATGGCTGCAAATCAGGTACAGTCATTTCTGTTATTTTATGATTTATTGCCAGTTATCGGATGGTTTTGTGAATATTTAGACTTTCTTTCAAAAACCTCTTTAACTTTAATTGCCTCTTATCATGGGTAAAGTTATATTTGGCTGATGGTGTTGTACTACATGCACTGCCTGGTAAAACAGAGGACCTTACAGAATTACACACTGGTTTCCACAGCGCTCACAGATGTAACGGGGTGCATGGATGAGGTGTGGGGCACCCCCAACAAAGACAAAATACACTTACTGTCCAGCACCCAGAGGTATAATAGATCCAAAAAGTACAAATTGAGACACAGGACATAGTTAAAATTTCAAAACAGGTTTCAGCTTTTTTTGCTCACAGAACTTCAGGTACTGGGAACCATTGCGAAGCAGCCTCGGCGCTTCGCTCCAATGAGCTTCATCAGGAGGCTCCTCTGCATCAGCACCACTGCCATCACTGCTGTCAGAATTTGTTTCACTTTGCTTAACTTGTACCTTCAACATTTTCTTTCTCCCTTCCAATACTGTATTAGTACTCTCTTTATCCACATTGTCTCTGTCTAAATGAGAAACAGGTCAAGTCAGACTCACAAGCCCATCCATATCATCAATATCACCATGACCATGGACATCATCATCATCATCATCATCATCAAATTCAGTAGAGCAAGCACTGTTACTTGGAGACTGAGTTACTCAATATGCATGTGTTGCATATGGAGCAACTCCACTGTTGATTGTGCCTGTAAGTGCTGTAACTTTATGTATAATAGGAATACTTTTGGTTTTTGAAAATTTCTTAGATGACTTGCTAGTAGATGCCTTGGATTATTTCAAAACTTTGTTTGATATGGCACTACTGAGCCCTTCTGACATAGACAGTCCAACCCCAGTTGCCGAGGTCACAGCATTTTGAGAGTTAGTTAGCACATCAATAGTAGTAGCATTATTTAGTTTAGCCCCTTCACTAGACTATAATGCTTGTATTTTAGTTTTTGATGGGCCACTTCTTTCTGGACTACTGAATAAACTTTTATGTTTACTTGAACTTCCTTGTTTGCCCCTGGCTTTTGCATTACAACTGTTTTGAGTGCTCATAATGCCAGTGACTTTAGTGACTTGTTCAAGGTCACAGTCACAAAAACAGTATGCATGTGATGGTGGCAGTCAAATTTTAACTGAATTTCAGACACAGGTCTGTTATATTATTCTGGTTTACACTAGACCTCTAAACTACAAGGGCTGGTTCTACCCACAGACAATGCTAGAGTTCAAATTGAAGATTCAGTGATCACACACCTGGCCTAACCCTATATGAAACAGTCCTTCCAAAGCAAGGATTATTTATTTTTATTTATTTTTTTATAGTCCATGAAAGGCCTACTGAGCCAAAGCTTGCAAGTGTGCCCCACGGAGCACAGGGAGGAGAGTTGACTGACTTGTTCGTGGTCATACAGACAGTATGCAAGTGGCACTGGTGGCTGGCTGTCAGATTTAATTGAATTTTTTCAGACACCAATCTGTTATATTATTCTGCTTCATGCGAGTCCACACTGGACCTGTAAACTATAAGGGAAAGTGAAAAGGGGAAATTATTTAACCAGGAAAGGCACACAGAGCCAAAGCTTGTTTCCAAGTGCGACCTGGGAGCACAAGGAAGTTTAGTGACTTGCTCAGGGTCACACAGTATGCAAGTGAAGGCTGTAGGATTCAAATTGAGGTCTCAAAGTTTGCAGCCCAGTGCCCTAAACCACAGCGCTATCCTGCCTCCACTATAAGGGCTGATGCTGCTACCCACAGACAATGCTAGAGTTCAAAATCAAATTGAAAATTCAGGGGTCAGAGGAAACCTGGCCTAACCCTTTATAACACAGTCCTTCCAAAGCAAGGATTACTTATTTTTATTTATTTGTTTTATTTATAGACAATATGATGGAAGGCCCACTGAGCCAAAGCTTGTAGGTGTGGCCCATGGAGCCCAGGGAAGAGAGGAGATGAGAGCTAACTGACTTGTTCGGTGTCACACAGACAGTATGCAAGTGGCACTGGTGGCTGGAATTTCAGACACAGGTCTGCTATCACACTGGACCTCTAAACTACAATGGCTGGTGCTACCCACAGACAATTCTAGAGTTCAAATTGAAGATTCAGGGGTCACAGACCTGGCCTATCCCTATGTGAAACAGTTCTTCCAAAGCAAGGATTATTTATTTTTATTTTTTATAGTCCATGGAAGGCCCACTGAGCCGAAGCTTGTAGGTGTGCCGCACAGGGGGCAGCTGATTGATTTGTTCAGGGTCACACAAACAGTATGCAAGTGGCACTGCTGACTGCCTGATTTTTGTTCTGGTGCACTTCACACTGGACCTCTAACTATAAGGGCTGGTGCTAGACAGTGCTACCCACAGTGGCACTGGCGCAGACAATTCTAGAGTTCAAACTGAAGATTCAGGGGTCACACAAAACTGGCCTAACCCCCTATGACACAGTCCTTCCAAAGCAAGGATTATCTTATTTATTTACCTAATGAGAGATCTATGAGTAATGCTTTTCCACACAACGTACACTCTTGCAGCCGAATGACTAGCCCCAGGGCACTCCCCTCCTCACTATCTATTCTCCCTCATTCCTTTTCAACTACCCTTCACCCCGCCACCCTTACCCTATTCACCTCACCCCTGTACTGGAGAAAGCCTCCTTGGCGGATACACTCTCTCAATTCATTACTTCCTTCTACTATCTGCCCCCCTCCTATTGGTACACACTTTTTCATAGGGCTATTGGCCAAAGATCAATTTTGTATAGGGCTCTTACATTTTTTAATTCCTTCCCTTCTGATTTTTTTTATTTAAAAACAGCTGGTAATTTTAAGCATAAACTCTTTACACTTCTTCAAAGTTTTCAGAAATGTACTTCTTAATAGTTTTGTTTAATTTTATATTGTATTGTATCAGATGTATTGTATTTGTATTGTCTAATGTTATTTATTGTCCATTTGTATTATGTTTGTTTTATGTAATTGCTTGTTGCCTGTGAAAACAGGCAGTCTGTCCATCAGGCTCACAAGGATAAAAAGTAAAAACTGAAAATGAAAAAACTTCCAAGCACATGCATCTACGAAATCCTAATGTCTTTACTGTAACTCTTAAATTCTACTAAGTATGATTGTTTACTTGAATGCACATGTTGAAATGTTCTGTAATTATTATTTTTTTTTCTTACTCTTTCTTTCTCACCCCACTCTCCTGATCTCTTTCAGGAGTGGTCGCTCGGGGTCTTGTCCATGTCCCGCCCATCTGAAGCCTCTCTCGCCCCCTTCCATCTGCCACTGCCACTGCCCAGCCCCTCGGCTCTGAGTCCGCCTCGGCAGGACCGCCAGATAAACCTCCTGGCGCTGTATGTAGAATTTAGTCTGGTGGAGCGTGGTGGATGGGACCACACAGGCGGTGAGAGGATGGCCTAACTCTGGGAGTGGTGGACCGACCCCCCGCACCTCCGTCACCTATCAGGAGGTGTTTTTTTTTACTTATTTTTCCTTCATTCCACCCTCGCCCCCACCCCCAAGTGGAGCCACAATGTGCAATGACGCCAGGGAACATCTTGTCATGGCTCCACAGCCCTCTTTCCGAGCCCTGTAGTGTTACAGTACCTCTGGTCTCCACTGGAGGTCACTGTGGTGCCGGGCATAGTCCCTGGATCTCTCCAAGGAAGGAGAGCTGTCCTCCAGATGCTCGATCCTTCCTCTTCCCTGCTGACCCCCAGTGGCCCAGGCTCGTTCCCAAACCCGGGTCGCCGGTGTGGCGTCCAGTGCCTCAACCCTCAGAGCCACCGGGCCGGCTAATTTTTTTTATTTTAATACTTACTATGCTTGTATAAGTATGTTGTTGTGTCAAACTGATGTGGAACCTTTGCAAATGAGCTCTTAGCTCAAAGGTGTTTGCAATCCAAGAATAAATAAATAAATAAATAAAAATAAATAAATGTATTTATTTATTTGCCTTTTCTTTTTGCAGGACAGAAAAAAAAACTTCAGACTGCTCTCCTCCTGGTAAGACTCACTTGCCCCTCTCCTCCTCTCCCCCACCCTCCATTTTTGGCTCACAGATTTTCTCTTCAGTTCTGTCTAGTTCTCTTTACAATTTTTGAATTTTCTTAGATAAGTTTTTTTATATATTCTTGAGGATGACAGTCATGAAAAGATGACCATAACTTTCTTTAATAACTATTTTGCTGCTGATGATGATGAACAACACAGAGCAGTGAAGAAGCACTGCTGCTTCTCTTTCTGTCTGCCATGCACTGAGCAGACTGCTAGCAAGCAGCAAGCATGTAAAATTCACCCTCCCAACCCAACCCAGTCAGGTGCCAACAGAAAGAAACATGGGGATTTTCCTTCAACTTCCTTGTTCCCAAGCTCTAATGAGGAGCCACAGCTCTGCTCCCTGCTACAGCTCTCTCCCACCCACTCTACACATCAGTCCTACTTGATCCTTGTTCCCAAGCTCCATTGAGGAGTCACGACTCTCCGTCTGCTACCTCCTACAGCTCTTTCCCACCCACACACCATACATCAGTCCCAATCCACTCTCAAACTTCTTGTGTTGCCACCAACCACATCAGGCAGCAAACAAGAAGTTATCCAAACTGTTCTGTACAGTAAAAATTGTTTGGAAATGGTTCACTTTTCACTGCTGCTGCTGGTTCAGGGGGTTCAGAATTTCGCCAAACCAGTTTGACTACCCCTGCTATTAGCAAGGGCATCTTTAAGCCTGGGCAGGATATACATCGGGTCGTAAGAATGATGAACGAGAAGAAAAAGAATATTCAATTTTACACAGTTGTGACGCTGGAATTGGGGAGCCCAGTAACCCTAGTATTAGACGCCCTTGTCAGAGTGTGGTAGTGTCATTGCTGAGTCGCAGGCCAGGATACAGTCCCCCCTTAGTAACACAGGGCAAACGCATCTAGTGCTCATGAGAGGTCTGAGTATTTGGTTGGCTCTGGTATTGTAGTCCAGCAATGGGGGGGGGGTACTTAACCAGCTGAAGGAAGCACTTCAAGGAAATACAAAACTTAACTATAGCTGCACCAGTCCTGTATAAGGTGACAGGCCATCAAGTGTTTGGAGAGGCAGAAGGAGAGAGCATCATCAGCGGGGCATGTACCACAAATCAGTCGACGCTCTGGAAAGCATTACTCTTCTTCCACCTTCCCACCTCACCCATCCTGGGGGTGGGCTGTTTCCACCTAGGCATACATACACATACAAAACCTTATTACCATCATAAATAACTACCCCTGAAATTTTAAAAGGGACGTGCACAATGAAATGTTTTGTTTGAGAAAATATGTCAGCTTGTATGGCAACCTAAAATTACATGGCAGGGCCTGGTTCAAAGGATACAATTAACAGTTAGTGTGCTTGGATGACTGGCAGACCACTTTTAAGAGGGCAGTAATAGAGTCCAAAACTTTAATTGGAAGCCGGATCTGATTCGGTGGGCAGAAGGCAGTCAGGAATGCATCCAGTAAGAGTCTGAGGCATCACAATTAAGAGGATATAAGGAGCTCAGCCTAACTCATGGTGCATAGCTGTGGTCAGCGCAGTTGAGGCCTTTGTTGCTGGTGATGCTGCAGCTACTGTGTAGGTACCCAGGTAAGAGTCTTCCTGTGCTGAGGGAGAGGAGTCAGGCAGTGGAATGTTTTCTGGGAGTGGCTGGGCTGCCACCTGGGAGTTAAGCTGGAGGTTTCATTTGTGCGGCTCGCTGGAGCTGTTTCCTCAGAGAAGGTCACAGAGGTGGGGGCCCGGTTGAGTGGGCTGCTCCTCGAGCTTGTGAAGGGGGGCATACCTTTTCGAGGTGGAGGGCCCAGCAGTGCTGTCTCAAGAAGGTTCTCTCTCCTTGCTATGACTGTGGCTGTGTGCCTGAGGAGAGTGGGAAAGATCGTGCCACTGGAACTTGTTCTTTTTGCCGCCCACCTACCAATCATGGTGGTAATAGTAGACTTCCACCCCTCATTTTCCTGGTCCTGGTATTCACATGACAAGTGGGCCATGTAGTTGGAAACTAGCTAGCTCTAGGGCTGGTGTTGAGTCCATTGGGCGAGCCTCTTGCTGGAGTAAAATCAGAACAGGTGTGCTCAGCAGTGTGGGTCCCGGTGCTAAGAAGGGGGTAGCTAGCCCCTAAGCAAATGAGAAGTTCCAAAGGTTTCAAAGCACTCACCAATAGGACATTAGTTCCTTAAGCTGTGCTGATCTTGAATAGATGACCAAAAGACAAGATTGCAATTAAAAAAAGTAAGTCTTTTTTATTTCCAGAATGTGTAGCTGCAAGAGCCACACCACCCCAGTGCACTTCAGCCAGAGGTCTTCCTGAGAAGGCCCTGTGCTGCTCTGTTAAAACCTGTGAGAAATCAGAGAATATCTGAATTTGGTGGCCTTGCCAAGTCAGGGGACCCCACTCCTTGGCGAGTTGCATCACCAGCTTCTTCACCAAGAAGCACAAAAATTTAACAAGGATAGGCCTTGGTTTCTGTCTGGGTTTCGGATAAGGTGCTAGAGATCTGTGGGAGCAATCCAGCTCAAGAAGCTCTGGCCAATGGTGTTTCAGGATGACAGGCAAGGAATTCTGGAGGAAGGCATTTGTGCTGCTGCCTTCCACACCTTCAGGGAAGTGGACGATCTGTAGGTTTTTGCATCTGCCCCTATTTTTCATGTCGCCTATTTTGTCACAGAGAAAATAGATGGTGCAGTCTTGTTCTCGCATGTGAGCTGCCATGTGGTCTGTGCAGGTCTCTTGCTTTGCTGCCTGTCTCTTGAGCATATTCATCTGTTGTATGAGTGTGACAACATCTTCCGCTGTACACTGGGCAGCTATTCTCATGTCCCTCATATCCAGGAGCACTTTTCTGAACATATTTTTGATTACCTCTAGGCCTGTAAAGGCTGATCATGGAGCTGCTGCAGGACCCATGGGTGAGTGTGTCATTTTCCCCTCCAACAGACTGGGACCATCCTGAAGAGCCGATAGGACACCAAAATTCTCTGCCACAAGGGATTGAAGTCAATCTAGAAAAACACGAGCAGGCATTTTGGGGTCTTGGCTATCAAAAAAGGTTAATTAGATATCTGGATGGCTGCACTAACTGTTAGATGCATTGAGATACAGACTGGGGGAAGACAGCTAACACAATTAGGCTCCCATCTTGTCAGTGGCCAAGCCACACCCCTGGCATCTGGATTTAATATTTAAGAAAGCAGGAGAAGTAAACAGTCTTGAGTGGAGAAAGGAAAAGAAGAGTTAAGTGAAGTTCTGGTTAAAAAATGCTGGCAAACAAAGAGGCAGATGGGGTGCATCCAAGGGTATTGAGGGAGCTCAGGGAAATACTGGCTGCACCTCTGACAGTTCTATTTAACAGCTCACTGGAAACAGGAGTGATTCCAAAGGATTGGAGGAGTGCAGATGTAGTCCCACTAGACAAAGTGGAAGCAGGGAGGAGGCTGGCAATTATAGGCCAGTCAGCCTGACATCAGTGATGGGAAAGTTAATGGAATCACTGCTGAAGGAAAGGATTGTGGAATATCTTGAATCCAGTGGGTTACAAGACCGGAGGCAGCATGGTTTCACAGGGGGGTGGTCATGTCAAACGAATCTGACAGACTTCTTTGACTGAGTGACAAAGGATTTAGATCATGGTGGACTGGTGGACGTGGCCTACCTAGATTTCAATAAGGCTTTCAACACTGTTCCACATAGGAGACTAGTAAGCAAGCTGGGTAGCTTAGGAGTGGGTCGAAAGGTGGTAAACTGGGTAAGACATTGGTTAGGGGATAGACAACAGAGGGTGATGATAAATGCAGTTAACTCCAAGGAAGGGAGGGTGACCAATGGGGTGCCTCAGGGATCAGGGCTGGGACCGGTCCTCTTTAATGTCTTTATAAGAGACATTGCAGAGGACCTGGAAAGGAAGGAAGGTCTACCTCTTTGTAGATGACACCAAAATCTGCAATAGGGTGGACCTTCCTGGGGGGGTAGAAAGGATGAGCAGAGACCAGAGAAAACTAGAGGAGTGGTCAAGGGTATGGGCGTTGGGTTTCAATGCAAAAAAGTGGAAATATAATGCACTTAGGGCACAGAAACCCTAGGGCAGAGTACAAAATGGGTGGAGTGGCACGGACAACTATGAAGCAGGAAAGAGACCTGGGGGTAATCATATCAGATGACCTAAAGGTGGCCAGGCAGTGCAGCAAGGCAGTTGAGAGAGCTAGTGGGATGCTGGAGTGCACAGGGAAGGGTACCTTCAGCAGAAAGAGGGAGGTGGTGTTGCCTCTGCATAGATAGCTAGTGAAATACCACCTAGAGTACTGTGTCTTGTTCTGGGGACCACATCTCCATAAGGACATAGACAGATTGAGGCGGTCCACAGGGGGGCAACTAAAATGGTGAAGGGTGTGCATCAAAAGCCCTATGAGGACAGACTAAAGTACCTCAATATTTATACCTCAGAACGGGGGGGGGGGGTATGATAGAGACCTTTAAATACCTCACAGGATAAATAAGGTACAGGAGGGAAGCATTTTTCAGAAGAAAAGATGCTCAAGAACAAGAGAACATGCTATGAAGCTGGAGGGTGGTAGAGTCAGGAGAGATGTGAGGAAGCACTTCTTCACAGAAAGAGTGGTAGACTCCTGAAACAACCTTCCAGCAGAAATGGTAGTGGTGAAAACAGCAGTGGGGTGCAAGAATGCATGGGATAAGCACAAGAGAATCATAGCAAAATGGAAGGGGCAGGGACAAAGAACTGTAGATTGGGTATAGTCTACTGTAATAGCGTAAGTAGGGAGAACTGGGCAGACTGAATAGGCCAAGCGATCCTAATCTGCCATCAGAGACTATGTTTCTGTGGATGAATGCAGACTTAACCAACATTTTATTTATTTGTTGGCAGCTCACCCAGCCTCTACAGCAAAAGTTACTTCACCAGTAAAAGTAGGCAATGACCTCTGACCTATATAGTTAATGTCTGGCATTTAGTACACTCAGAAGTCACATAATGAGGATGCAGTTTTCAGGAAAAACAGTACATAGGTTCCACAGCAGGATGCTAGGAGAGAAGAAATGTCAAAACATTTTTGTGCATCTCTCCGAAGGGCACTATCTGGTCTGGCCAAGCCTTGCCAGCCTGCCTCGCACAAGGATTTCCATACCTATGTACCTAACATCTATAAGTAAGCATTATGTCTGTGGCTACATTTTGAAATACTCTGAAAAATATTCACTACTGATAGGGTGTTCTGTAGTTGCTGCTGTTATAACATTTTTACATTAGTGCAGACAAACTGCTGACAAGAAAACAGTATTTTAGAACTGTACATTTAAATTTCTCTGGGGCAATTGGCAGATAGAACGTTCTTGCTGTTTGCACTCACAAGGACTAACACATCATTCTGAGCTGCTCTCTGGCTACTAAATTGTTTATCACATAGCAATGCATTTTTGATTTTACCTAATTAGTTGATTTGAGGTGTGCAGTAGTACTGTATGCTGGATCTACAATGCCGATTCGACAACTAAGTTGTCGACCGCCATCACAACGATGGATTTACATCGACAGCAACTTGCGGCTGACATAAATCTGACTTGATACCCCGGCCATTTTTTCATCGGGGGCTTCACCCCCTGAACCCCCTGCACCCCCCAATCGCTAGGTTTCTAACTCTGAGTTGGAGTTGGATCGGGGAGGGGGTGCAGGACCGGGAGAGAGAGAGACAGAGAGTGTCGGGGGTGTTGGGCAGTCTATTACAGCGAAAACATTGATGTTGTCAGCATCGACATTTTCACTGTAATAGTGTTGCCATCCTGGGCGCATACCCTGTAGGCTGACCATTGGTTGAGCTTGCAAATGAGAGCCATTTATGGTATGTTCTACATAGACAGACAGATAAGGTGGAGACAAATATGTGTTCTGAGATTTATTAAGTTTAATTAATTATTTTCTTGTTTTCTGAAATCCAACTTTCAGCAAAAGTGAATGCCGTCATCTTCACCTGGGAGGTACGAAGACTTCAGCCTATTTCTTTTTCCAAGGCATGGTTGCAGAAATCTGTTTTTTTCAGTATAGCTTGTTACTCCCCTGCCATCTTCTGTTTCCTACCATCAGTCCCTATGTTCCACCACCCCCAGCCCCAACTACAACTCTACCTAGAGTCCAGCTGGTGGGGATCCCCACAGTGTAGGGCCAGAGAGTGCTGGGGGCAGTCATAAATGGTGACAGAGAGACGTAGGTTTTCAATGTTTTCTCCCTTCCCCTCCCCAGGCATCCAGGCATAGACTGTACATCACCACACATGCACCCTTGCATGTATGTAGCAACATCCTGCAGGTGAGACAAGCTCCTTCGGCCCACTGCAGGGTCTCTATGGTGGTGGAACCTGGATGCTACCCTCCTCTGGGGACAGCATTATTCCAGCCTCCTGGCCACCCTATCCAACTTCCTAAGTTTGCTCCCGAACTCAGGTTGTCGGTGCAGGTGTGCATAGTGCTTCTGCTGGAACATCAGGCAGCCCAAAAATCTAGTTAAAGATTCATTTCACTGTTTACAGTTTAAAATATCTCACTGTGCTTTGATAACCCCTCCTTCACCACCTGCAACTTGGACCCAACTTGACTTCTTTTACAGCACTGGTCTCTACAGTATTCATAATTACCAATACTTCTTTGACCATGGGTCATTTTTCGGGATGGTTCAAGGAAGCTTGCAGCAGGGACACAATCGGCACCTTGATGTGCGCAAACTTTTAAAACAAGTCTGGGGCTGGAAAGGTTTTTTTTGGAGGGGGGCTCCAAGCAATACCCTGAACTGGAACAGGGATAATTGCAAACACATGTGGTCCATGAAGCAACAGGACGGTTTTTATTGCTTTGAGAAGGTGAGACTTTCTCACTACACATCAGCAAGCAGCAAGTGGAAGACATGAGAAATAAAAGATTTTGATTGGAATCAGGAATTAAACTCTTTCTTCCCTACAAAGCTTTCTAGGCCTATAGATTTCCTCTGACCAGAACTATTTTGCTCCTATAGGGACCAGGGGCTGTATTTTCAGAGCCCCTGAAATTCCCTCAGCTGTGGGAAAAAAACTGGTGCAAGTGGGTCACCACTTGTGGAGCTGCAGTTTTCCCTGCAGCTGCAGTATTCTCAAAGCGGGAGCTGATTTATGACCAGCTCCCTGATTTATGATAGCTTGCAGCTGGTTTTTCACTCTAGCGGCGCCAAAATGGTATGCCTAGTGGAACCAGGTATACCATCTCTCACAGCAGTGAGGACTGAAAATATAGAAGTCTGCATGTGGGGAGATTTCGGTCCACACTGGCCACCATGGCATAGGACTTAGTCCCAGGAGAGCTGAAAATCTAGCCCCAGGTCTTTCAGAAACCTTCCCTACCTACTCAGTTCAAGGAAGCTGTTGAACACCCTATCCTTATAAAGCTTTCTTTAAATCTGAACTTCAAGTTCTGTCAAACTATTGTCCTGTTTCCAACAAGCCATTTCTTAGGAAGGAGCAGGAAAAGGTGATGGCAGTACAGTAAAAAAACAAAAAACAAAACCTGGCTACCATCTGTGGTACAGAGACCCGGTGAACTCCATGGCCAGCTAAGCCCAAACAGTGCAACCATTTCCATAAAGATGGGGAGGGGGGTGAACTTGAAAGAGGAAAGTGATGGACCTAGATACTGTAAGTTTCAAACTTGCAGCAACAGGACTCCACTACAGATGCCAACATTGCTTATAAAAAATATAACATTGCCAGCATACTATATTTTCAAAGTGTCTTAGCGCAAACAAAGTATTGAAGTGCATTTGCAATACACACAAAGATACACAGATAACCTACCTCACAGACAAATTGCTGCCTGAAACCTGAAAATGAAGGGGTTTCAGATGGTAGTTCATCTGTGAGATAGGCCATCTGTATATCATAGTGTGCAGTGCAAATGCACATTAAAAAGCTATTGTACTGCCTGGAATAAATAGTCATTTTCAGTTGTAATCAGCTATCACGTCTCATGTGTGAAGTATTTTTTTTTTCAGTTTTGCTGATTAGAAGATTTTCTGTCTGACAGCACTAGGTGTAATGTATGGAACAGCACTTTACCTGGAGGCTTACAGTTCTATTGCTCCCTATACATCGCCAGAATTGTGACCTCCCTGGCTGTGACAACACTGAACAAGCATTTGTCAATGCCGAATGTTTGCTTGCTGGCATTGGCAGTGGTAGTGTAGAAGTTACAGAGCTGCGTAATAGGAATGGCAGTGAAGTATTGAACTGAAGCCAACCCCACCACCACCCTGCAGAGAGTGACAGCCATTGGGGTGTGCCTTTGGGTCTTCAGGCATAACGGCCACGCCATTTCACCACACCCCACTCTGCAGACACTGACAAGTGTCACGGTGTGCCTTGGGGTCTTTGACCCTTATGCGCACCCCATTCCATCAGAAAATACGGTGAGATGGGTGCGGTATAGGAGAATGGGGTGAACTTTGGGTCCGAAGAGTCCAAGGCATACCTCGATGCCTCTCACTGGCTGCAGGGTGTGGAATGGTATGAACATTACAGGCAAAAATCCCAAGTCACATCTGATGCCTGTCATTCTCTACAGGGTTGGGCGTTATGGTTGGAAACCCTAATACCTCAGGCATTCATTGGTATTTTCACTCCAAATTTTCAACATGGTTTTTTTGTGACCCCACCTCATGAACAGTGGCAATATCAGTTTGTTAGCCAAAAGCTGCTTATGCACAGCGACTACAGCATTTAGCAACACAGGTGCAAAAACATTCCAAACAGGATGTAAAAAATGACAGCTGTACTGTTCATGGGGAGGTGTAAAAAATGGCAATGTTGCAAATCTGCAGTAAAAATATTAAAAACTGGTGAAGTCACGAGCAGGCATAGAAACTGTGCAATGCACACCCGTAATGTAATTAGTTTGGGGATTTTTTACAGCAGATTGTCAACACAGGCATTTTGGGACCTCCGATCATGAACAGTGTCACTGTGATTTTCTTTATCTGTCCCGAACAATGATTTCCCACAGTGACCACGCATCTCTGCGCTGAAAGTGTGAAAACACATTTCGGCCATGTTGTGAAAAATGACAGCTGTATTGTTCATAAGGAAGTGTGGAAAAATGCCACTGGTGAAAATCTGGATTGAAAATATTACAAAGTCATGAACTTACAAGGGTGCTTGGAAACTGCACAATGCTCACTCGTAATACAGTCATTTTATGGACTTTTGTCACCAAATTTTCAACATAGCCATTTTAAGACCTCTGCTCATGAACAGTGTAACTGTGATTTTCTTAATCTGTCCCAAACATTGCTTTCGCACACCGACTGCACCATTGTGCGCTACATGTGCGAAAACACATTTTGGGCAACATGTGAAAAATGGCAGCTGTACTGTTCATAAGGAAGTGTAATAAAATGGCAATGTTGAAAATCTGGAGTGAAAATATTGAAAATTCGCAAACTTACGAGCGTGCGTAGGAACTGCGCAAAGCACACTCATAAAACAGTCATTTTTAGGAATTTTTTCACCAAATTTTCAACATAGTCATTTTAAGACCTCTGCTCATGAACAGTGTCACTGTGATTTTCTTAATGTGTCCCATACATTGATTTCGCACACCGACTGCGCCATTGTGCGCTACATGGGTGGAAACATGTTTTGGGCAAGATGTGACAAATGACAGCTGTACTGCTCATAAGGAAGTATAATAAAATGGCAATGTTGAAAATCTGGAGTGAAAATATTGAAAATTCCCAAACTTAAGGCGTCGCGTAGGAACTGCTTAGCGCTTAAATAAAACAGTCATTTTGGAATTTTTCCACCAAATTTTCAAAATAGGCTTCTTGAGAGCCCACCTTATGAACACTGACAGTGTCATTTTGTGAATCAGTCCCGAAAGGTGATTTCACACAGTGACTGCGAAATCACCCTTTAGGCCCGAATAACGCCATGACAGTGACAGCATTCATGAGAAGGGGTCCCAAAAACCCCATGTTGAAAATTTGGTGCAAAAATTCCAAAAAATGCCTGAGATATGCAGCAAAGTTGAAAAAAACCCTATCTATCCCATTATACAGCTTACCGGCATTTCCTCAGTTCACGGGTCGGCTTTGAAGAGTGCAGACGCACCTTCCGTCCACCAAAGATCATCGCGCCAAGGTCCAGAGGTAAGTATGGGGTGGGGTGGGGAGGCAGGGTGCGAGTGGTGGGTGGGTGTGGGTTGTGGGAGGGGGCAGGGAGAAGCGCCGAGGGACAGTTTTTATTTGCAGGTTTTTTTTTAAATGACAACAGGATGTTTGCCATGCTGGGGTGGGCTCCCAGCATGGCACAAGGATGGCTGGTTGGGGGCGTGGGCCGTGGGATTGGGCATCCCAGTCAGCCATAGCATCTGTTGCCATGCTGGGGTGGGCTCCCAGCGTGGCACCCTGTACTCTGGTAGAGACAGTGGAGCCGGCAGAGTTGGGCACCCCGTCGGCTATACGATCGAGTTGCCACACTGGGGTGGGCACCCAGCATGGCATAGGGAAGGCTTTTGGGGGAGAGAGCAGCACAACCGACGGGGGATTGGGCACCCCCGGCTATACAGTGTGTGCGTGGGGGGGGGCAGCACGCAGTATGCCTGCGTGTGTGTGTGTGTGTGTGTGTGTGTGTGTGTATGTGTGTGTAGAGGGAGCGCGCATGAGCAGGCGACATTTTATCGCTGCTCACTGAAGCGTAGCTCCCCCTTTCAACTGTACTCCACTGCATTTTGGAGCTGTCATAGACAGCTCGAGCAGGCATTGGAGAACTGCGGCCACACCTGCAAACACACTGCCTGAATTGGAAGAGGGCTGCCACACCTCCAAAAACTCGGATGATGGCACTATGTTTCTTGCACATGTGTGCAAGCAAATGTAAAAATAGCATACTGCTTGGTCTAATCGGAAAGCTACAAAAGCCAAACCATGGTCTTAACCTGAGGAAAAGGGGTGCTGGGGATTTGATACTGTAGTACCAAAAATAATCAATAAGTTTAGTAAAATGACATTCCAGTATAAAACTGCTTATTGTCGGAATGAACTTCCCCCTATCTTTGAAATCTGGAAATCCCATCAACTGCTTTTAAAACTGCAATGAAGCAAGTATTAACTTTTCGATGTGCATGTAATAGGTGAGCAAAAGGAAATCTTTAATGTACTTGACTTGTCTCATGCTAATCATTGTATTGTACTGTTTGTTTATGCAATTTAATGTTTTCCCTGCTCCATGAGTCTGTTACGTGCACTAGCCATATGTTTATTTATATTATCTGTTTATTGTAACTTTTAGATGATCTTAACAGGTACACCATGTAAAAAGGATATTTATAACCCTAATGGTGATATCTCTGTATAAATAAAATTTTACTTACTTACTAGTAACCTAGAAGAGTCAGTCACCTGCTGTGTGCCTGGAAATATGTGACACATGTCACCAGTCAGGTAGCAAGGCTTAAGCTGTGATGTAACAACGAGTGAGGTCATGTGCTCATGATGTAGTGGGAGGAATAAAGTTAGACATGTCTGCTTCCAGGTGAAGCAATGCTTTTCACATCACACCCAGTACTTACTGTTAGGTAGAAAACCATCTAATGAGTACACAGAACAAGAACAATATTTCAGAAATAAAAAGTTATAATGGAATACTTCTAAAAATTGCTACAATTTTTAGTCTACTATTTGTTTGCGTGCTCTTTAATACTTTCCACTAAGAAACTTTGGAATTCATTAAGCTAGTCATGTACTTACATTTTTAATAAACAATGCTGGTATCTACAGTATATTGGACTCCTAGTGCTACAGAGTTTAAACTTTGCTACATCTAGCCTCCTCACTTTCCTCTTTCCTGTGCACTCTCCCCCGGCCCTTTTTGGAACCAGTTTCAGACTGACTTGGAGTTGTTTAATATCTATGAGACATTACAAGATAAGGCAATTTTATTTTTAGAGTACCCTTTCCTGAACACAGGGCGCTTTACAATAAATAGAATAAAAACTTCATCACAATGTATAAACAGCAGACATTGAACAATTTAAAACATAAAATCAAGCAATAATTTAAAAACAGTCAGGGAAAAGCTTCACTGAAGAGGTACATTTTTAAAATAGTCTTAAAGGCCCCTACCATGTGGGCAGATCTAATATGTTGTGGCAACACATTCCACAGAGTAGGCACCACAACACAAAAAGCTCTGTCTCTAGATTGTCGCAGTCTGGATATAGGGACAGACAGCAGGCCCACATCGGAACTGCATAGGGAGCAAGTTTGGTGATAAGGAACTAGGAGGTCTTTTAAGTAATCTGGTCCCAAACCATGTAGGACCTTGAATGTTGTCAAGCATATCTTGAAAGTTACGCACAACCACATAGGCAGCCAGTGCAGCACATACAAAACCAGCATGATGTGATCCCTTCAAGAGGAGCCCATGATCAGCCAGTCAACAGCATTCTGCACTAGCTGCAGGCATCCAGATAACCCTAGGTATGAAGCATTGCAATAGTCAAGCCCAGAGGTGACAAAGCATGGCTGAGAAACTGCTGCCCCCAGTCCATCTCCTAGTTAAATAAAAAAATGAAAAACATGAACTGTTGTCACCAGGTTAGTAGGGGCTAGATGCAGTTTAATCCTGGTGATATTACAGAGATGGAACAAGCCAGCCCAGACCACAGCTGACACCTGTTGATTGAGTGTCAGCTTATGATCCAGGACGACCCCAAAATTCTTAACTGTATATACAGCTCTGAGTGGCAGAGCACCCAGTGAAGGAAGTAAAGTCAGTCCACTCATCATCACTGGGCCCTGCCTGCCTGGCTCAACAATCATGACCTCCATCTTATCCAGGTTGAGACATAGCCAGTTTGAGGCTATCCAGTCATTTATTTCAGCCAAACACCTCTCCAGGACAGAAGCCGCATCATGCCCATCAGACCTGCCAGACAAATAAAGCTGAGTATCATCTGCATAGCAGTGAAACTCATCACCATATATTCTAATGATCTCACCCAAGAGCAACATACACACTGAAAACAACACAGGGGCAAGGATCAAACCTTCAGGAACACCAAAGGAAAGCAGTGAGGCCCCAGAAATCAAACTTCCCAGGGCCACCTGCTGTGTTATCTTGGATATGTAGGACTCAGACCAGCTCAGTACAATGCCAGTGAGTCTAACATAATCCCTCAGATGATCCTAAAGCACACCATGGCCAACAGTGTAGAATGCCAATGAGAGATCTAACAAGACCATATTGGTACAAAGTCCTCAATCTCTCGCCATGAGGAGATTATTCATCACTCTGATAAGAGTTGTCTCCATGCTGTGACATGACCAAAAACCCGACTAGAGAGGTTTGTAGATGTTAAACTTCTCAAGGCATTTCACAAGTTGCTCAACCACCACCTTCTCAATAATCTTTCTCAAAAATGGGAGATTAGAGACATGTCCGTAATTTCCCATCACATCAGGGTCCAAGGGAGATTTTTTTTAAGAAGGAGCCTCACCACCTCCTGTTTAAGGGCAGATGTGAAAACAGCCTCCCTCAAGGAACACGTGACAATCTGGGAAATAACTGGACCCCAAACATCCCAACAATTTAAGGGTAGCCAGGTAGGAACAGAATCCTGCAAATAGCTGGTGAGATGCAAACCTACAATCACCCTGAGTACCACTTCTTCCAAAACCATCTGAAACTCTTCCCAGGAAGGCAGATCAGCTATGCCACCAAGGTCCTAACCATCACCGGCCCATGACAGACCACTTTACATACCCAATATAATGGAGAACAGCTGGTCAGCAAAATAATTTCTGAGCTCATTGCATTTTTCAGCATCCAAAACTCAAGCGAACCACAGATTGGATAGGTTTAATAACCTGTCCAAGGTATGATAGAGCTGAGCTGGACAATTTCTATCTGCTGCAATCATCCATGTCAGGAACTCTGTCTTTTTCAGGGTGATTGCTCATTGATACTTACCATGGTGAGTTTTCAGTGCCGATTTGTCATCCATAGACCACACCTACACCAAGAATGCTCTAACCTCCATCCTTCAGGTTTTGACCAATGCATCACAGCACAGTACCAAGGAGAGCTGCACTGGTAGGTCAAGGGACAAGCACGATAAGGTGCTAAAGAATCCAAGGCAGACATGAGAACACATTTATAGTGCTCCACTGCATTCTCGGAACCCTACACACAGGCGAGCATCATGCCCAAGACATTGAATATCTCCAGGAGTTTGTGGGACTGTAAGTTATGCTTCAGACGGTATTGGTCATCTCCATGGGGGGAGTAAAGAAACAGGGGACCCAGCCGAGGAATGACACTGTATGATGCTCTGACCAAAAGACCCGCTCAACCTTAATCACACTTATGTCAAGACCCAATGAAAAGATCAGATCCAAGGTGTGGCCCTGCTGATGTGTACTAGAGGCAACAGCCCATGCTTGCCCCAGTGAATTCATCAACTGGAGGAGCTATTGACCAAGGGGTGAGGTCTCATTGTTGACCCAGTCATTGAAGTCCCCCAGCACAAAAAGTCTGGAGGCATTCAATGCCTGATCAACAATGAAATCTGCCAGTCCCTACATAAAATCACCCCCACACCCCAGTGGACAGTATAGAAGGATGAATGTGCAACTAACACCTAGGGCACATCTAGCACTGACACACTCAAAGGACCTGAAAGTTCCCAAGGAGTATGCAGTGAGCCCTAATGTGGATTTAAAACAAATGGCCCCATCTACCCTCCTGCAGACCCAGCTTGGGCAGTGTGCCACCAAATAAACAAGCAAGATAGATGCCTCCAGCATGGGACCAGCATCATCCCCCAACCAGGTTTCGATAATACAAACAAGGTCAGCCAAGGAATCAGCAATGTAATTATATATTGCCATTGTTTTGTTCCTTAGTAACCTTGTGTTACAAAGCATGACCCAAAGGTGAGGAGCAGAGGTAGCCTGACCCGCTACCTCCTGATTATTGACATTAAGCAGAGTCCTTGGAAGGGTAACCAGGCATGGCAGTCCCTGTTCCTGGTTCCACATCTTCCCTGGGTGCCTCCTAAACCCAACCACCTCAGTCAACGCCTCCCCCTCAATTGTTATATCCAGGACTTTTGCTGTAGTTGTTGCACCACCTTCTGAGGATCCCCAGTCGCCTGACAGTCTGGTCTCAGGTCACATTATGTATTTCTTTATTTAGTTTTTGTTGACTGGGAAAAGAGGACTAGGCAATTCTGCTTATTTTCAGCCTTGTCTGGGGGGGGAGGAATACAGATGCAAATTAATTTACGGAACGAGATTCAATTTGGCCAGGGCACCAAGGAAATTCCCAGTACTCTTTTTAAGAAGTGCCATGGGATCCTTAACGTCCCCCTGAACAACCACCAGAACAGGCTAACAGGAGCTCGATTTAATGTCTCATCCAAAAGACGGCACGTCAGGAGTGCGATACCCAGACCCCCACCCCAATGATGCACTACAGTGTTGGCACTGGGATTTATCTCAAGTTCCTAGTGTGGGACTAAAACCCACAACCTTCCAATCCTCTGGCTTCAGAGGAGAGTGTGCAACCTGCTGAGCCATTAACACTGACATCACAGTACATTTTGGAGAAGGTGCTGGTCTCAGAGTGCTAAATGCCCTCCTGAGGGCCAGAGACATAAAAAAACTTGCCCTGATCATACTATTATATAAATCTGTGGCATTTTACACAGTCAATCATGGTACCTGGCCTGGAGCTTTACTGTGGACTGACCAGAACCATACTTTCATGGTTAGGGTGTTCCCTTCCACATCATCAACAGTATGTTGTAATGCCAAGCTCTTCTAGATATTCTATGTTATTGTACCTGTTTGCAAATTTGGCTCTCTGGATTTGTGTGTGTGTGTGTGGGGGGGGGTATATTATCTTCTAGATACTGTTGTTCACTGGGTTGTCTGCTATGTATGCTTCTCCTTGGGACGATGATTCCAAGATACAGTTTTGATTTTACTTTATCACTATTATGCAGGTGATACACAGTTATACATTTCTTTATCCTTAAACCTCTCTATTTAAAAGATTTAGGGGGGCCTGAAGAAGCCACAGAGTGTTGGCCCAACATTGGGGACTTGGCTTGGCCATGCTAGATATAGTTTTATACTATATTTGAATAAAATTGCACATGTTTTGTAACCCTGTGTGCATGTTTTTGCCTAATATCAGACACTATGTGGCTACTGTGTCATGGCACCTGTATCACCCTCAGTGTATGTTCTTTTCTCTTTTTGTCTCTCATTTTCAAATAATGCCCCTACACTCAAGTTATGTAAGGCAAGAGTGTGGCACAGAACTGTTATTTTGGAAATCCCAGGATCAGATCCCACTGGGATTCATTGAGTGACCTTAAGCTTACCATTTGACTTCAATGTGCATTAATCCTCCCAACTGTAAAATAGTATAAAAGCAGGACTCCACTGACAGTAAGATGTTTATCAGATAACCTAGTTTGGGTAAATAAATGGTATAAAACATGACTAAACTGAACTGAAACTGGTTTAAAAACTGCATTAAAACAGAAACTAGATGTTAGCCATTCATCAGTGTTAAACCCCATTACCTGCAGAAACCCATGATATCTCACAGGCATGCCACAATAAATGGCTATGTGTAATACAAATAATTCCATCAACCGCAAATGTTTCAGTTAGAATTAAAATGTAATGTAGTAAAGGGATTATATTTTCCTGTAAACACAAATTGGCACCTAAATGTTATTCTACAGGATACCATGACACATTGCAAGATTTTAAAGTCATGGTGCTTGTACAGTACCATACAGCCTTTCTTTACGGCAAGGATCAGTGCCAGCAGACTGCAACTGAAAAGTCACAAGTAGAGCACCTTTGCCTCAGCCGTCTCCTGACATCACACTCAAGCTAATACCTATAAATAATTCACATGGAATCTTAAATTACGGTGACCTTAACAAATTAAGGAACAGCAAGGTTTTAAAACGGATCACTTGGCAAGCATTTTCTGAAATGCTTTGGAGGGAAACCCAGCCATGTGCAGTTGCACACCCATCTTTAGAATAATTAGGGTGACTCACTATTCTGTTGAGATGCATGTAGGTAAGGATAGATACAAAAGGGACTGTCACACAATGAAGATGGTGTCTTTGTTCCCAGAAAAGGAAGGAATGGATTATGATTTAGTTCCTTAGAAACAAAGAAACTTAGAAACTGATGACAGAAAAAGACCAGTGGTCCATCTAGTCTGCATATAGTACCCTATCCCACCCATGAGACCTAATGTGTATATGGGAATTAATATACACCATTTCTTTAATATACATTGTATCCCAAACTGATTTAGGAGCTACAAACAGTTATGTCAACCATTAAGTGAGCACAAAAAGGTTCACGGTTTGTCTAGTAATTAGTGCATCAGCTTGTGAACCAGGAGATCACAAGTTTAAACCCCACAAACCCAGTGTTACAAATTGCAAACACAAATTTTAGGACAAACAGCAGGAAACTGTACTACAAATAAATAACTCAATGTTGGAATTCGCTACAAGGTGAAATAATAAATTGTAATAGCATTGATTCCTTTAAATGAAAGCTAGATACATTTATGGATTGGGCAACTTAAAAGATTGTTATACCTAATATCTTGGTAACTAATACATGGCCGTTTAATGTCTACTGGTGCCTATTGGCTGCTTTAAGTATTACTATGAGTAAGATCCAAATGTTCTGTGTGTGACCCTGGGCAAGTCATCTGACTTCTCAGTGCTCCAGTCCATGCAGCTGTGGAAATGGCAAGAAGCAGGATATCACGAAAAACAAGATGTTGACTCTCAGCTGGTCTATCCTGCATACTGTACATTAGCTGTTAAAAAGTAAAATTCATGGAAGTTCAGGAAAACTCAAGTTTTTTTTAGGAAAACTCAAGGGGTTAACCACAGTGAAAGCGATTAAGAGAGTGAGAGATAGAGAGTGAGAGAGGGATAAGAGTTCAACCATAGGGAGGTTAAATGATTTGCACAAGATCCCACAGTAAATAATACTGGTGGGATTCAAATCTGGGTCAGATTCACACACAAACACCTCTGCGCTCTACATACTAAGCTACTGTAAAGGTTCCTAATCTGTGTTGTATGGCATAGAAAGTAACCTCTCATAGTTGGTGTTACTTTATTAGAACACATTTTGCTCATCCTGTGTGGAAATGTTTACTACATTCTCGGGAATCCAAGTCAAAAGGGAAACATGTAGTTCCATCTAGTTATCAAAGATTCTATTGTTTTGCTCCAAGTCAAAGATGGCATGTAGCCATGATTCCTCCCCATTTTTCTTTAAAAAACATTAGCTTGTCCTTGTCAGCAAAGTCCTTTTTTGTGAGGTATAGTCAACATAACCTTGTACTGTAGAAGTTTTGTATCAGATAAGTACAAAGTCCTACTATGTAGTGCTGAAGGAAGTAATTGCTCAATAAACTTGTTTTGCAGTCTTAAATGGCATCACATCATTAGCTCACAGTATAAGAGTAGCAAGTTCATTTCATACAGTAACAGTATTCATTTTCTTTTTACTCCCTTTTTTATCATCCTTCTTGTGTTCTTGCTTCAGCCAGATATGGGCTCCATCCCTTCAGCCTTACAGCTATCATCTCCAAAGTTTTGCAAAAGCTGCTCTGATCTACATCATGAAGTGAAGAAAGCCCCACCTCCCCCCGCATAGTGGGCTGAAAGGCAAAGAGGATGCTGCCAGCTTCTGCTTCTGATGAACTGGGGGAGTGGTTGGGAAATGAGTGAAGGTGGATGATGAGGAGAGGGGGCAATTGATGGCATCAGCTACAAACCACTGCACCCCCACATTTGTATCCCTCCTACCTCATGTATCTCTCAGTCACTCTAATGGTGTTGGTGGGGGGGGGGAGAGATGCATGGGGGTGCATAGGACATCACACAGTGATCTGTTATGTATAGCCATCCCAAACCCTGACCACAAGATATTATTGCAGCAAGAAGGCTGTGTCCCTCCCCCAGATTCTTGGAGCAATGCCACCACTTCCTAGTTTCTACAGGTCCAGGGCTTGAAAGCTGGACTTGTAGCTTGAACCCAGGTCTCCTTCATGGTAGCACTACTACTGCTACCAGTGCAACTGGGGCTGGACATGTTACACATGTTTATTTGTTTTAATGATATCATCCACTTGTCGATAGTTATTGCTAAATCTAACAACAGCTTCTTCATTCCCAGAACAAGTCATCCTGGGTATACCAATCCTTCTGCAAGTCAGGTTGACAAGGCTTTGCCAGAATAGACACTGCAGATGAACAAAAACCAAACAAAGATGCATTTATACTAATCTCATGTGTTACGCTGCAGTGTGCATTGCTGGCCCACCATTCCTTCTGCAAAAATGGCTTGGTTCCTTGAAAAATGTCAGAAGAGCTCAGAGGCAAGTGTCAGAAGAAGTCATGTTAAGCAATGAAGTGTGGAGGGGAGCAGGGGACAGTGCAGTGTGTCGCGGGGCTGTACCATTTCAGTTGTAGTGGTGTGTTTACACACCAGCAAAAATGCTTGCTATGGTACACGAACCCAGGAAAAGAGGGAACATCCCTGTACTGCAACAGAGCTGTATGGAACACTACCCTTATTTACATTACCTGACCTGCACCATTGTAACTCATCTGCACCTCTTGCAATGGTGCAGATCAGGTAGGGTAAACAGATCTTCAGATACTTCTCTCCTAGCATCCTATTACCAATCCCATATGCTGCTTTCCCTACAAGCTACCTCTCCAGTATTCTCATTCCGAGTGTTATAAATAGAACTGGCTTCATTATTTCTCTTTTGTATCAGTAAAGGTGCTTTTACACACAGATTTCTATAAGGAAATGATGATTACCTGTGTGGCGCCGTTCTAGTCTGTTCCGTTCTGTGTTCACTTTACACACAGCAAGAATGTTGGCAAACTCCTCCTCCATTTTGTATATTTTCATTCCGGCTTCCCCATGGAGTTTGCTGTGGTCCAAGATTTCCTCAGGAGGTAACAGAACCTCCTGATTAAACAGCGAGGTGTACTGGAACACATTGGGGTGAACAGGGGCATGCAGAGAATGCTTTTTGGCCAAATGTTCACTGTGGTAACAGAAGGGATCGGAGGTAACATTGCACTGGTTCTGTAGCGGTCATTCTGTTACATACAGTTGTGTGTAAAAGCACCTTAAAAGAAGTGCTGACACATTTGTTGGGCCTTTATGTCCCCATTCTGTGTACCAGTGAGATTTCAGAAAGTAAATGTGGCTGTGTGTTCAGTTACCAGCTACTGGGACTGCAGACTGCAGGCAACTTCCTTCTTCAATAAATTAATTGATTTTTCTTTTGGTTTTTGCCATGTTCAGATGTCTTACATAAATCCCTAGCCTAATGTACTACTGAAGGCAGTGTGCTTTGGATGAAGCTGGGATGGGGCAGGGCCCTCTTTAAGGGATAGCCAGAACCACTTCAGTCTAGAACAGCTTTGTACTAATGTAACCCTTCTATGGTAGCCTTGGGGTTTCCTCCAGTTCCAGGGTGGTGCTACTGTAGTCCAGTACCACCCCATTTTACTCATGAATGTTTAAATTACCATAGTTTGTAACTAATGTACGTTTTTTGTTTACTGTTTTGCAAGACCTTTGTAGGCAAGAAGATGCATTTCCATGAAAACAGCTCATTTTTGTTTTCAGAAGCTGCACTTTCACACAGAACAGGCCCCAAAGCCCCACACAGTGACAGGTGCCTCTTTAAAGCACTTACATCATAAACATATGGCATACAGATAGCTTTAACATTGTAAATAATATAGGCCTTGAAGGAAAGAGGAGAAATGAAAATTACTTACCTACCGTAATTCTTGAACTTCGTGGATGAAGTCTCCACCACTCATTCACACTGATGGGACTATGCCAGAGGCACTAGGACCCAGTGGGAGCAAACTTTTTGCAGGAGGGCCGGCTCCGGAGATGGAGCCGCAAGGAGCGGTGCTGCGAGCCTGGCCCGTGCAGCAGTGACTATCTCGGCATCGACTCCCTCCAACCGCCAGTACCTTTTTTTCTGAGGAGGCAGCGTTACTAACCTAGAAGGATAGCCTAACAAAAACCGGACATAAGATAGTCTGGATGACCCGTATAAGAAGGGTCAACAAAGAAGTCTTCACAGTCTAAAGATTGAGGGAGCGAAGAACAACAACAGAGGTGAGCTCGGGGGATGGTGGGTGGGCATGTGAATGAGTGGTGGAGACTTCATCCAAGAAGATCAGGAATTATGGTAGGTATGAAATTTTCATATCTTCCTGGACATAAAGTCTCCACCACTCATTCACACTGATGGGAGAGTACCAAGCTAATAATCCCTCGAGAGGACAGCAGGAGAGACCAAGAGCTCACAACCTTAGGACAGAAGTCCATTCAGGATGATTCTGCCAAATGAAGGATGCCGCCTGACATGGACATCCAGGGCGTAGTGCTTGATGAAAGTATGCACTGAGCTCCAATTAGCTGCATTGCAAATATGTGCAATGGGCACGTTGCGGATTTCTGCCAGGGATGCCGTGACTGCTCTAGTAGAGTGAGCATACACTCTGCCCTCCAACTTAACCTGCACCATGGAATAACAGTGGCAGAGGCATGTCACCAGCCATGCCGAAATGCACCTGATAGCGACAGGCTGACCCAGCCGGGTCTCACTGAAGGAAACAAACAGTTGTTGAGCTTTGCGAATTTCATTTGTTCTATCTAAATAGAAGCGCAGAACTCTTTTGACATCCGAAGAATGAAGGGTACATTCTCCCTCATTCTGTAAGTTTGCAAAGTAAGTAGGTAGGACTAAAGGTTGGTTCAGATGGAATTCTGAAACAACCTTAGGGAGAAACTTAGGATGGGTCCTAAGAACTACTTTGTCCTTATGAAACACAGTATACAGAGGGTCTGTGACCAATGCATGTATTTCAGAGACCCTGCAAGCCGAGGTAATGGCCACCAGGAAGGCCATTTTCCAAGTGAGAAATTTTAGCTCACAGGTTGCTAGAGGCTCGAAAGGCTTTCGAGTGAGCATGTCTAGCATGAGGTTAATGCCCCAGGCCATGACTGGACACCTGATAGGAGGTCTGGTATGCAGAATACCCTTAAGAAACCTTTTAACTGCTGGTAACTGAGCCAGTGAAAAGGGGAGTATTGGCTCATGGTAAGCTGAAATGGCACAAAGGTGAACTTTGACTGTAGAGTATTGTAGACCTGAATCTGAGAGGTCTAAAAGGTACTCTAGGACCTTATTTGGCGGGCAGGAAAAACGATTCAAAGAGGATCTTGCACACCAGAGAGAAAAACATTTCCATTTGGCTGTGTAAGTTTTTCTAGTGGCCAGTTTACGCGCAGCCAAGAGAATATCTGAAACTCCCCTAGAGGCATTGAACCTGTTCACTTCTATCTCTTCAGGAGCCAAGCGTGAAGGTGAAACGATGTCAGATTGGGATGGACCACTAGCCCTTGGGTCAGAAGGTTCATCTGGAGGGGAAGCACTTTCAGAGAGGTTACCAATATACTGTTGAGTAACAGAAACCATATCTGTCGAGGCCAGAAGGGAGCAATGAGGATCATTTTGTGTCCCTGAGACTTGAATCTGAGAAGTACCCTCTGAATTAGCGGCAGAGGAGAAAAGGCATATAGAAAGTGTCTTGTCCACTGCAGCCTGAATGCATCCTGACAGAAAATGCCAGACCCTGGATTTCTGGAGCAGAAGAGAGGCAGTTTTGTGTTGAGTGAGGATGCAAAAAGGTCCAGGTCTGGAGTTCCCCACTCTGCGAATAGTGACTGAACTACGGTTGAGTCTAGAGATCACGCGTGAGAGTCTGTCTCTGTTCTGCTGAGATGGTCTGCCAGTTCGTTCTGGACTCCTGGCAGATAGACCACTTGAATTAGAGCTTTGTGTTCCAGGCACCAATCCCGCACTCTCATTGCATCCCTGCATAAAGGGTAAGAGTGTGCACTGCCCTGCTTGTTGATGTAATACATCACTGCTTTGTTGTCTGTTTGAAGGGGAATGTTCTTGTGACAGAGAATGTCCTTCAAAGCATAAAGGAAGGCTCTCATTTCTAGGACATTTATGTGAAGCTGGGACTCATCCTGAGTCCACATACCTTGGATGTGGAGATTCTGACAGTGAGCTCCCCACTGCATTAGGGATGCGTCCATGGTAATGGAGATCTGATGATCTAGGGAACAAAGGAATATCCCTGTAGAAGATTGTCCTCTTGCATCCACCAGGTGAGAGACCTCTTCAGAGGTTCTGTCACCTTGATGAGAAAGGACTGAGGGTGAGTGGTTGGGGACCACTGAGTACTGAGCATCCATTGAGAGGTTCTCATGTGGAGGTGAGCTAGGTGTACAGTGAACACCGAGGATGCCATGAGACCGAGCATCCATTGCATCGAGATAGCCCAAACGGAGCTGTTCTCTCTGATGTATCGGGCCATCTGTAGGCCTTCACTCCTTCTGTTCTCTGGTAGAAAAGCTTTCACACAGGAGGTGTCCAGAAGAGTTCCTATTAAAAGGAGCTTTTGGAAGGGCTGCAATTGTGATTTCTTGAGAGTTAGCTGGCCTCCCATGGACGTGAGAAAGTCCAAGGCTGTGGCTACAGTGTTGATAGTGCCTTGCCTGGAAGGGCTTGCCAGAAGCCAGTCATCCAGATATGGGAACACTTGAATCCCGATCTTTCTGAGATGTGCTGCGAGAACTGCACAACACTTCGTAAAAACTCACGGCGCTGAGGACAGCCCAAAGGGTAGGACTCTGAACTGATAATGCTGGCCCAAAGCCACAAACCTGATGGTATTTGTAATGCTTTGGGTGAATAGGAATATGTTGGTAAGCGTCCTGCATGTCCAGGGAGGTTAACCAGTCGCATTGATGAAGCAGAGGAAACAGAGTTCCTAGCAAAATCATTTTGAACTTTTTCTTGGGAAGAAATTTGTTCAATTGTCTGCTGTCCAAAATGGGATGCATGCCCCCGGTCATCTTTGGGACCAGAAAGTAATTGGAGTAGAACCCTGTGTTCTGTTGATCCAGCGGAACTATTTCTACTGCCCTGTTGTTCAGAAGGCCTTGTACCTTGGAAGCGAGAAGTTCTGACTGAAGTACTGACAGCCTGGACTGATGTTTGAGGGACAATCCAGAGGGGTCTCTGAAAAATTGAGTGAATACCCCTCGCGGATTATCCGTAGGACCCATTTGTCTGATGTTATAGACTTCCACTGGTCATAAAACTGAGTCAGATGGCCTCCTACTGCTGAGAAAGAGTCCCCCTCGGGCAGCTGAGGAGGGACTTGGGTCAGAAACTCAGAAGGCGGCACTGGGCGCATTGGGCCCTTGTGCTTTCTGTTGCATTTTCTTTTGAGGCTGGGGGGTTTGATTTTTATTAAAACCTCCCTGCCCTTGCCTCAAAAAGACTGACAGTTGTGAAATTGGCGCTTATTAATGCCCCCCTAGAAGGGGCAGGAGGAGGCTGAGCCAATTTAATGGCAGACCTAGTCTTTTGAGTGGCCTCTAGAGCTTGCTCCACTTGAGGGCCAAAGAGATATACACCGTCAAAGGGTAATGCCATGACCTGTTGCTGGGCATCATTCGTGAAGCCTGAAGTGCACAGCCAGGAGTAACGGTGGGTACAAATGCCTGTGACCACCGCTCGAGAGGCAGTATTGAAAGCATCTATAGCTGCTTTAACTTGCTGGTTGTTGGACTTGATACCCCTGGTTATGGTCTGAAGAAGCTCTGAAGTAGAATCCGATTCCGATAGAGCTTCCACCAGTTGTTTGAGCGAATGCCAAAGAACATACTCATACTGAGAGAAATAACCCTGGTAGCTGGCAATACACATACCCAGGGTGGAAGCAGCAAAGACTCTCTTACCTAAGGTATCTATCTTATGAGATTCTTTGTTTATAGGTTGGGCTGTAGTAGCCTGAGGGAGGACGACCTTATCATTCTCTGCCAGGACTACAATAGGGTCTGCAAAGGCTTGGGAGGCCAAAATGGGTCGATCCTTGGGAGCAGCATACTTTCTATCTATGGACTTAGCCACAGAAAGAATGAGAGCGGGATTATTCCATACCATTTGAGAAAGCGCGCCTCAAAGGAGGGCTGTACTGGTGGAGTTAAATCCATATGAATTTCCAGGACATGAAGGTATTGGAGCCATAAAAGCTTCCCAGGATTGATATCAGTAGTCTGAAGAGAAAGAGTGGAATTCAAATTTTTCAGCAGAGACTTAAATGACAGGTCCTCGACCACAGGCTCTGCAACAGGATTAGGTCCAGGTCCTTCCACATCGTCACCCAGTCGAAGGTCTGGATCAGGCTCAATATCATCTCCTTACAGCCCAGGAGGGACTGTATGGACAGGAAAGGAGAGAGAGAATCAGGAGGAAATGAGGAAGGAAAAGGATTCAAAGAGGAGAAGCCCTGAAGACTGGCAGATGTAAACCCAAACCTCAGCGCCAAAAAGGAGCACAGCGCCGCCTGACCCAGCACATAGGGTGGCACCGACAATCTCGACGGTGCCAAGAATGGCACCACAAAGCCGCATGGTGCCGAGGGCGGCACCGACAGGCGTATTGGTGCCGAAGATGGTGCCAAATAACTCAGCAACACCAACAGTGCTGAAACCAACACAGAGCTCCGAAAACTAGGGTTTGAGGAGAAAGAAGAAAGAATACCAGGAGATAGAGGCATCGGTGTGGCCACCTGCACCGCAGTCATGTGAGGGGGGAAAACACCTGAGCGTGGAGCTGATGGCACCAAGGAAGGCGCCGCATGACAAGGGAGGTCCAACCACCCTACCTGACCTCTCGAAGAGCCCGAGGGCCCCGGAGTGACCGAGCCAGGCAGCTGGACTAACCTCCAAGCCCATTGCTCCATCAGAGTGGCCCACTGATGAAACTGCTCATCTGAAGCCCTACCAGAAGGTGGAGAAGGGCTCCAATGTTGAAGAGGTCAGTGACCAGAACCAGAAACCGGCAACACCGAAGGAGGAGACCGGCAACTGACCCCAATGACCGACCATCGACACGCAGACATACCAGAGGGCGACCTCGAGTGATGCTTTCTCTTCTTGAACTATGGGTCAAGAAGAGCTCCAGGCCGAATGGTGCCGAATGTGACTGTTTCTTTATGCTTCTGGGGGACAGCCCTCCTCCCAAGTATTGGACCATCCATTGTTGACCCCTCCGGGTGAGCTGGCGAACCGACCCAGCCCGCTAATTGAACAGTTTTCATGAAGTCTCCCTACCATCACCTGACCTGCTCATGGTCAACTCTGTCAATGTAGGCTGAGACTTCTTTCTTTAAAAAGTATAAATTACATAAGCGGTACTTATTCGAGATATACTACAAAATAATAAAACTGAAAACTGTGCTGCTATTTTGAAGTTTGACTCCCGGCAGGTGAGCGAAGTCGTCGCTGAAGTACACTCGACGGCGGGAAAAAAGGAACTGAGGTGGTTGGAGGGTCAACACTGAGATAGTCATTGCCGCACAAGCCAAGGCTCACGGCACCACTCCTCGCAGCTCCATCTCCAGCGCCAGCCCTCCTGCAAAAAGTTTGCTCCCACTGGGTCCTAGCACCTCCAGCGTAGTCCCATCAGTGTGAATGAGTGGTGGAGACTTTATGCCCAGGAAGATCTCTGATTATAATGTATTGAACTCACTTCTCAAGTATAATGTTTGACAAAATGGGTCAAGACGGCTGTTGTATGAACAAGATCACCTGACTTACTGAACAAAATCACCTGTCATGCCTCTATGTGCAGTGGTGCTAGTGGATCACATCACACCCCCCATGATAGTGACCCAGATCCACTATGTGAACCTGCCCACCTGCTCTGGGCTGGGAGAACCATGGGACCACAGTCTCTGCAATGCAGGCAGACTCTGCGCAGCTCAAGCACCTCCTGTATTGGGCTCAAGGGGGCTTCGGTCCTGGCCTGCATCACTCCCCATCCCCCCCAGAGGATGGGTCAGGATTGGGCAGCTACAGTGAACATGAGTGGCAGGGCAGACTATACAGGGACAAAAAAAGCCCTGATTGCCACATAATGCCACCTATCCCCCCAGCTCCACCTACCCCAGAATGACAGTTGTATGTGAGTTAACTGGTCCTGTGGTTCTTGACGCTGATACGTGGAAATCACACAGGTCATTTATAATGAAGTAAAAGGGTCATGACCATCATACACTAGTATTATAGCTCATATGCACAGCTGCCTTTCAATAAATGGAGTTCTATCACACAAATAAATCATACACTGAAGGCAACCAATGTGCAGAAACAGTTATGTCCTGTACTCTGTATCTGAGATGCTGCCCAGACCCCCAAAGAGGAGGACCCCCAGCATTTTTACACTTATCAGCTGATGACACTGTAGATTTTGCTTTCCTGACTGGAGAAAAATATGCTTCTAAGCCCCCCTCCCCCAAAGACTGAGGAGAGGGAAAGGGGGCAAACTCAGGTAATGTTGGTGCTTGACACACAACAAAAGAAAATTGAACAGAATTTGTGAAACTGACTACCCTGTTGAGCTGGTTGCCTGACTATCTTTACCAAAGATCTGGCATACACAATGAAGAAAGAAAAACTATGTAAAACATGGTTTTAATAGCTGAGAACAGTTAAACTGTTGAAACTAAAAATGTGGACATTTTATTAATACAGATTAGTATTTTTTGTTAACTTTTAACTAAGATTTGAGTTTTTGGGTGGGTCCTAGTCTGAAAACCTGTGCACCCACTTACAAGGTGCGTAAACTGTCAATCAGCCCTAGGAGCTAAAACCTATACTTTCTTAGCGTTCACAGATACTTCCTCCCAAAAATAGCATCATGTCAGTACTGGCTACACATCAATCTCTGCTCAGCTGGGAAAGGAAGGGGAGCCGAACTGACTTGTGATATCAACCAGATAATTTCTTCCATGGTGCAGATAGGTTGACAGGTATTTACCGTATGTGGCCAAAAGTTCTGAGGAAGTAGCTAGTACATCCTTCCCCCAAACATGACAAAGGGCAATGTTCCACTCCTCCAAGACAGATGCTTCAGATCTCTGGCATCCTAATGTGGAACAGAATGCTAAGACAGGCAAAAAATGTCACCTTCTTTTTACTGGAAAGGATATGGCAGGTCCATAAATCCCTTTACTGCAGGACAGAGACATCTAATTATATTCTTATCCAGCCAAGCTCCCCATACTTGCTGCCCAGTCTCTCAAATCCCAAGTCAGGCTGTGGAGAAGTAAGAGGCAACCTTGCAAATATTGCAGAGACTGGGAGCCACAAGATGAAAACACAACTGAATCAGCAAGAGAAGTACAAGATTGTGGAACAATGAGAGGGCATGTTGTCTGAGCTGCTGAACTGTTTCAGCGTTTTTATTATGCTGAGTTGGAGCAGATTTCTTGGAAAATTTAAAGATGAACCCAGACCGGAGACCACTAAAAAATCTAGCAGAGCATGTTTTATCACCAAACTTGACGATATTAGACCAATGTTGATGTCCCATTGTTAGCAGCCCGGAGAGGCTGAAAGCCCTTCAATGCACACCACCCGCAGGTCTTGACCTGCTAAACCCCAGCCACAAATCCTAAGGTATATTAACTATATGACATATATTCTTATTTGCCCATACAAACATGGCTTATGCAACCTTCCACCCAGTCTTCTCCCTATGAGCAGGAACAAAGTAAAGAATATATATTGGAAACCTTGTATCAGTCTTTCGGTGAAGTCGTAGCATGGATCAACCGATATGAGTCGTGACTTGAGGCTTTGTCACAGAAGATCTATTTTCTGCAGTAGGAGCTCAAACAAATAAAAGAAAGAGAGCAAATATAGGAGAAAATTGTCTCGGACCATAATTTAAAAGTGGACAAATTGGATGCAAAGATTCAAGAGCTGGAGGCCACTGTTCACAGTAGGATAAAAGAAAATTCTAAATTTGTCAAGGATGTTGAAAAATAATGAGAATCAGTTGTGTTACATAAATCTGTGATTAGTGGGACTTCCAGATAGCTTAGACAATGATTTCCCATCATGAAGAGATTTTGTAAAGGATTTCTATAAATTTCTAGTTTTAACCCCCCTCCCCACCCCATACAATCCTCCATTGCTAAGAAAAGCCTTTCGGTTAAGACCCAGCTGCTACTGTGAAATACACCATCATGGCTACTCTTGCCTTTGACTCTGATCAAAATTTCTTCTTTTAGCTGCCTAAAAGTTAAAGACTCATAAGAACATAGAAAACACAGACTCTTTATGTTCTCTGATTAGTCATGGCAAACTGGGCAATAGAGAAGGGCATTTTTGTCCTATCATCAGAAAGTTCTAGAAATAGAGACAAATTCTCATTGTTTCCTCTATGGCTAATGCCGAACTGCTAAAAGATGGAAAAACATTTTTTTTTGTTTAGCTGGACCAATTAGTTGCTTTTTTGAGGGGGTTTTACTCTGCAGCTTCAAATCCCTATGTTTTCTGCTCACCCACCAATTCTGACAGACATTTTAGCATTCACGGAGAAGATGGAACTGTCAGTTTTTATTTATTTGAAAACTGGTGACCAGGAAAGGCACAGCCAGGGCTCGTTTCCAGGTATGACCCAGGGAGGGGGATTGTGGGGAGTAACAACCTACAAAATGAATACGGGTACAGGTGCAGCATCACAAAACAAAATAATGAGTATGTACAGAGGCATCAGTAAATGTGCTAGCGTAATACAGTAATAGCTTATGTACAGCAGTGAACAGTGAACAACCATTTGTTTTTACGATTAACAATTTTATTTGGTATTAGGTATAGGTAACAAACTATGATATGGTCATAGCACTGAACATTACAACTATTATGAATGCTATGCAGTACATACAGGATATACAAGGAAATTTAACTTAGCCAGGGGAATACCCCCTTGGAGTTACGACATTAACGAAGAACAACTAGAGTAATAGCATTAACAGTAACTTCTAATAATTCTGATAAGTCATACCAAATTTCCAAACACAATCAGGGTGTTCTGATAAAGTCTAGCTTAGAAGGTAAGTGATTAGGTATATGGTGGTCCCCCGTCTAGTGGCTTTGGATATCAGTGTAGTCTATGTGTCTGTTTAGATGTCATCTACATATTCGAAGTAGGTGTGAACAGGGATCCTGACTAACCAACTGGCCATAGGAGTGTGATCAGGGAATGAGATATGGCCTGAATGTAAAGATGGGCCCCAGATATACAGATAACTCTCTAAAGTTTATGATACTGTGTGGTACACCCTATCATAACATGCCATCTTCCCTATCTCTTCTATCCACTCCTGGACAGAGGGGAAAGCAGGGGTCCTGTATTAATGTAAAATCACTCATTTTGTTGCTATCAAGGCTCCATGCAACCACTTAGGGTTGCCGTAGGGGTCTATCTGGCTAGTGCCTGAATCACTGGAGACACCCAGCATTATCAGCAGGGCTGTGAAGGTGAGTTCTAGTCTTAGAATCTTCCAGCAAACTATCTGGATCTCTTCCCAGGAACCATGGAGTTTGATGCAGTCCCGGAGTGGATGGATAATACTCCCAGGGACTAACTGGCACCTCCAGTAGAACTCTGAAGGTGCTAGGCCCCATTTGAATAGTTTTGGAGGAGTTATATGCCACATGTGCAACATCTTGAATTGGGTGAATCTATTTCTGGTGTCCTTAACTACTTTGCTTAAGAGTTTCCAGCAACCTTCCCCATCCTGAGATGTAATCTCCATGCCCAGTTCAGTGCCCCATTGTTCTTGCAGTCTTTTTGCTGTGCCCCCCTCCAAAGTCAGAAACTTTTAATAGATTTGTCCTGCTTTCATAGGGGAAGGGTCTTGAGACCAGTCAAGCAGTGTGTCTAAAATAATGGGGTTAATCCTTCTAGAATTAGGGCCCCAAGTTTGTGAGAGGTATGTCTCAGTTTTTAAGTACTGCCAATATTGGTGCTTCGTCAAGATGAACTCAACCTGCCTCTGTCCGAAGGACTTAAGGTGACCCATCAACTGATCTAGGATATGCCATAATGTGGAGATTCCCTTAGCTTGCCATTGTGGCCAAATTACTGGGCAATTCCCTATCTTGAGGATGGGGCTGTTGCAAAGAAGAAAGGTCAAAGACATTCTTGGTTACCAGTGGGCCTTCTTTTCTTACTCTGCCAAATATTATCTGAGTGTGATATGGCAGAGTGGGAAGCCAGGTGGGCTGGGAGTTTGCCGTACAGCACTACGTGGAGCAAAGAATTACCT
Source organism: Neoceratodus forsteri (assembly GCA_016271365.2). Lineage (NCBI taxonomy): Eukaryota > Metazoa > Chordata > Ceratodontiformes > Ceratodontidae > Neoceratodus > Neoceratodus forsteri. Next base: position 1,391,341,357 of record CM028129.1, on the reverse strand, counting down.
GGAGATTGACTTCATTTTCGGCCCACTTTGCCTGTGCTACTGGCAGCATCTGTGGGCTAGTTTGGAAAAGCTGTAGGAGGATGTGTGCTGCATGTATCTGTTGGAAGTTGGGCAGGTTTAGGCCTCCTTTCACCAGAGGTTTTATCAGCTTCCTATGGCTTACCCACTTGGAGTCTTTGACCCAGAAAAAATCCAACATCTGCTGATGCAGTCAATTAAACATGTGCTGTGGGAGTCAGATTGGTAAATTATGTGGTAGATACATGATTCTAGGTGCCGTCATCATTTTATATGCATGTGCTCTCCCCCAGTGGGAAAGGTGAAGCTGACTCCATCCGGTTAATCCTGGTCTATATCTGCCAGAGATAGAGCGATATTAAGTTTACCTAGGTCCTGCAACTTGGAAGAGAAGTGGAGGCTGAGGTACTTAGTGGATTCTGCAGCTTCCTCCAGGTTCCAGGGGAAGTCTGGCTTCTGACATGTGGTTACCATGGGTAGGATCAAGGATTTGGCTACATCTGCCTTGTAGCCAGAAACCAGGCTATAGGCTACTAAAAGACCTAGGGTCTGTGACCAACTGAGCTGTTTGGGGAGAGGGTTAACAGTATGTCATCAGCATATATTAATGCCTTCTGTTCTCCATTAAGGGGAATGCCTTGAATCTTTTCATTAAGACTGATTGCTTGCAGGAGAGACTCAGGGCAATCAGAAAACATAGAGGGGATAGCGGACATTTCTGTCTGGTGCTCCTACCCAGAGGAAATGGTTGGGAAGGTATGCAGTTGGTAAGAACCGTAGCAGAAGCCCCTTTGTACAAGGTTCGGATATGCCCAGTACAGGAAGCCCCAAAGCTGAATGCGGTCAGGACATGGAAAAGATAGTCCCATTCTACCCTGTCGAAGGCCATTTCTGCATCCAGGAAAATAAGGACAGCAGGAGCATTACTAAACAAGGGTAGAAATGAGCTGCCTGGTTTTGTCAGTGCCCCATCTATATGAGACATACCCAGCCTGGTCTTTATTAATAATGCTTGAGGGGATAACTTTCTACAGTCTCAGTGCCAGCAGTTTGGCATAGGCTTTACAATCAGCAGTAATCAGGGAAATCAGTTGGTAGCTTCTGCACAGAGTCAGGTCCTTACCTGGCATAGGGATTAGAGATATTGTAGCGGTACACATGGATTCAGGAAGTATCACTGTCTGACAGGCCTCATTAAGTGACTTCACTTTTATAGATGTTGTGCTCCCAGCCTCAATTGGCTGGCCGGTGGCCAAGGAGGTGCATGGAGGGCTGTGCCGCTGGCCATCCTGAACCACGGCACTGACAACAGGTATGGAGGCTGGGGGGGTGTACTCAGTGCCATGGGTGACTGGGGGTGCCACTGAACATCAATGATGGGGTGGGGTCTTGGGATCAGGCATTGGGTGGGCAGGTGGCACATGGATATGCACTGTGTGATGGGGGTACAATGCCATCACTGAGGCGGGGCATTGGTACGTGTGTTGGGGGGATGCTTTGTACTTACTCGGGGTTGGGACATCTGTGTGGTTTGGGAGGGGTTGCCATATACATGCATGAGATGGGGCACCAGTTTGAGATGGGGAGTGGTTGCCCATTGCCAACACGGGGACAGGGCTCTGCCATGTGGTGGGTTGGGGGTTACAGCCCTGTGGGTCAGTGCTCTTCTGGGGGGTGTCCACCTTGAGCTGGGATGGTTGGTGGCACAGTTGTGTGTGTGTGTGTGTGTGTGTGTGTGTGTGTGTGGTTCCTTTTCAGTTGCTGGCACGGGAGAGTGGGCTGTGTGCATGGAGCTCAGTGCATAGAGCACTTATGCCAGGGTCCCCTCTGGTGTAATGGGCACCCTCCCATGCCCCCTGGTGCACAGCACTACATGCTTTAGTGAATGGCGCTTAGTGCTGGCATGCCCCTGGCATGCCCCTCCACCCACACCCAGCACATTGCTATCCATGCAGCCAGGGGATCGGGCAAATATCCACCTTGCATGCAGATAGTGCACATCGCAGGGGTCCTATGTGCAGATTCCCAATGTAGGGTTGCCTACGTGCCTCAGATACACAGAACATAGGCACCCTTTTTTTTTTGTGCATAGGCACCTATGTTTGTATGTTAATCCTTGATCTCTTGGGCACCATCCAGTCCTGCCAACATGTTCAAGACATTCCTGCCACTGCTTTTATCACCTGGTTTTCTGTTCATCATGCCAACTATCTTCTCAGACTACCAACTATCAACGAATCCTTGGAGCTTTTCCCTGCAGTAAAGGATTGGCCTGGCAGTGGTAATCGAGGAGAAACATCTGCTTGTACCAGGGTGTTGGGTGGGAAGGCATGGCAGAACAGGATCTTGACATGGGGAGGAGATCCAGCTGTCATTGGTGGCCTGAGGGCACTTTAGCCATTCTTTTCTCCACTTACCACTTACCTGTGGAGGTGGGCCAACATATGTTCCCTCATGATACATCCCCCGACACAGGTACAACTCACAGGAGATACTATGGCAGTGGGCAATGCCCCCCCCCCAACCTGGTGCTAGAGAGCTTACTGCCTCTGCAGCATTCCTCTGGCTACTCTGCCCTGAGGCAAGTGTCACTCGCATGGGAGCACAACATGCTCCACCAGCACCACCAGGCTGAGTCAATCCAAAATTATTAAATGAAACAAATTATAGACGAGGATCATTTATTTATTTATTTGATAACTGTGTAGGTAGGTACACTGATCTGAGGGACCATTTTGAGGAACAACCTGAGCCACCTAGATGGCACATCCAATACAAAAAATACAAAACATGAGGCTCAGCATACACTACATAGGAAACTACAATACACTTAGAAGCGATACTTGAAGTCAGGCAGTTTTAGACAGATAATTGGTACAACAGAATCCACATATAAGAGAAGCAGCATACAAATGAAAGTAATACACCCAGTCTGACAATACATATGAAATTAAAGTCACAGCAAGGCAAGCGGATTAGCTAATCTAGTCAGATAGAGTGAAAGAGCAAACTATAAGTAACTGTGCTTCTGCCCTATGTCATGAAGGAACTTGCAAGCAGAGGCGGATAGGAGGGAATTTTTAAAATGCAGTTTGAAGAGGTGGGAAGTGCCTAGAGAGTTAAGTGCAGCCAGCAGGCCATTCCAGAGCCTGGAGGCAGCAATAGAGAAGGTTCTCTGATCCATCTCGATGGAGTATGTCACTATCCAGCTGAGACTGGACAGACGTGAGAACTTATCATCATGTACTTAATGAGCACAGGTTGTGTGCTTTTCTATCTGTACTGTACTGAAGGGCAAAAAAACAATCATTTAAATTTCCAAAATTATGCAAGATCCTAATTCAGTCTTGCTGAAAAAATATCTCTTTGTGGACTTTTTTCTTTTGTGAGACTTTACTTTATTCTCACAATTTTTTTTTACATTATTTCCATGCGGAGGACATTCAGTCCTTGATGCAAACTTTGAGATTCTTTTTGAAGATGGTATTATCTTAATAACACTGCTTTGACGTTTCTGAGAAATCCACATTTTTGCAGAATTATTGGGTGTTTTCTGAAAAGCCACAAAAAATGTGTACTATAGCACAATATAACGCAGTCTTATTTACAACCCATGGACAGTTGTCAACTGTCACAACACCACACACACACACATTAAATGAGAGTGCAGGAGGTTCAGGAAGGTGTGTGTGTGTGTGTGTGTGTGTGTGTGTGTGTGTGTGTAGGGTTAAGAACTGGGAAACAAAGAATGAAAGAAAGAATGTCAAGCACAAGAAAGTGAAGTGACTTGCTCAGTGTTGCCCAGTACTATGCTATAAGTGGCAGTGGTGGACCTCACATCAGGGTCTCCAGGTTTGCAGCTTGGCACTCTAGCAGTTACACTGCCACCCTAAAATAAATAATGTTACCTTTGCTCATGTACGTTTTAGTGATAAGTTTACTGTGGAGTCAGTGAGGCTCAGTTAACAGCACATCCACCTCTTGGCTAGACAGTGATGGAGTTTAGTCCTACACCGGAATTGGGGTTAAAACATAAACACTAGCATCAGAGTGCAGTACTAAGGGGATGCTGTACTGTTGGGGTGTAACGTTCCTTTGGATGAAATGCTGAACCAAAGTCTTGCCTACCAGTACAGGTGGTTGTTCAGTTGAATGTTAAAGGTCCCATGGCACTTCTCGAAAAGAGCAACAGAATTTTATTGATGTCCTGGCAAAATTTCCCCCATTCACTAAAATACTGCCAACAGATTAATCTGGTTCAGTTTCAGTTGGTTTGCATCTGTATCCCCCTCCCCCGATGAGGCTGAAAGTAAGCAGTACTGTCTAGACCTTCTTTCCCAGTAAATGAAAACTAACTAGCGTACAGCATCATTCACTGGGAGACATCCAACTTTTGGTGTTTATTTGCACATAGTGCACTGTATAAGTAGTCATTTTGTATGGATTATTCATGTGTTTGTGTAATCGTGGAATGCTATACCTGTGATGTTCACAAAGACCAACTCAACAGCATGAACTCCACCTATAGGATATCCAAAAATGAAGGATCAAACGAGAGCAGCAAGATGCAATTAAACCAGTTTTTATTAGGTCCAGGTAAAAAATCAAAGATAAAATACGAGAACAATAAGGCCGCCACCTAGAGAGCTGTAAAACCCCTCCCCAAGGGCACAGTCTCACTCTGAGTCAAACATTTTCATGTGGAGCGCATTATCTCAAGACTTGAGAAAGCATGCTCCACAAGAAAACATTGGACTGGACCTAATAAAAACTGGTTTTATGGCATCTTGCTGCTCTCGTTTGATTCATTTTTGGATATCCTGTGGATGGAGTTCATGCTGCCGACTTGGACTTTGTGAGTACTCATTCTGTTTTTGTTGGCACTGGCCTTGCTATGCTGTAGCTGCCTTCTTCTTCTCTTGTTTAATACATGTGATGGTGAGGGATACCCTCAAAAGTAAGATGCCGCAACACAAGGGGAATCCCCAGTCAGTTAAGTGATAATAAAAAAGTTTCCACCTCTCACATTTCATACTGGCTAGAACACAACCAGCTGAGTTCCCACTGGCCTAAACAGAGAGACTATTGTTTAAGCAATAAGGTACAAACAGGGGTTATGTTAATGTTCTAGTTAATCACCCCTGGGGGAGTAATGTGGCACGAGGTGCAGCCGAGTGCCATATTGCCCTCAGGGGGTGATGAACTTGAACATTAACATAATCCCTGGGAGTACCTTATTGCTGTTATTGTAACGGGGTTCAATTTTTCTTGCTGTTTTCTAATGACACACAGTATTTATTTTAGTTATTCTTAACCCTTCACATAAAATAGTCCCTATGCCAAAGATTTACATGAGGAAAACAAGTCTGTTCTTTGGCTATGACTCAGCAGTGAGTCTGGTGCGTGTTTGTGTGTGTGTGCACGCGTGTGTGTGTGTTTGAGCACACGTGTGTGTGGACTTCATTCTACTCAACTGTGTTGAAACTCTTTTATTCAAAACTGAAATTCAGAAGTATGTTTCTTTAGCCCCGCTGGTAACAGTACTTCAAAGGAGTGTCCTACAAAAGAGTTTAGTTTAGTAAATGCTGTATCCCATCATCTAGCACAAAGTCATACAAACAGGAAAAAGTAACAGTTCAGTGTTTAATATGATCTTTTTTCAAACATGGGTAAATGATTCCTGGCACTATTAGCCTTGCTCTAATGGTTGCCATCAGTTCCAGACATAGAATGCTGCAAATGTAAGTAGGACCTTAATTCTTTAAATCAATACTCAAGTGATCAGACTCTACAAGTATGTTAATAAGGAGATTAACATAAGGCTCTCAGAATGCTGACAGCCAATCAGATTTCAGCATTCTTGAGACCCTTATAATAACTGACACTTATCACATTGAGATTTTTTTTTGGTATAACCTTTTTATTATTTTAAAAAATAAGTATGTTGACAATACACATCTTCATAGACAGTCTTTGCAAGCCATAGTGCTAATGAACTACCATAACTGATATGACAGCAGATCCATTCCATCAATATGGTCATGTAATGGTGTTGTATACAACTGATAGCAAATATGTGAGTTCAGATGACAGCAGCTATGTTGGGAAGTGTCCCCACCACATGCATTGATGTGGGGGATCCCGAGGCCCTCATGCCTCCCCCTCCTTTCCCCTGTTCCTAATTAGCTCCCTGTCTCAGAAGCTGGGCTTCTGCCAGGGAGAGGGAGTTCAGGAAAGGCTCCCACATCATGAGGAACCTCTCATTTCCTCCCCATGAGAAAGTATAATAATCATTCCAGTGCCAGGGTTTGAATCATCAAAGTTTTCCACTGCTGACTTGTTGGTCTGACACACGAAACCCAAGTGTTAAGGATACATTGTCTCACAAGGGCTAGAAGGACCCTGACCCAGCATGGAAATGGCACCAACCCCTCCTCACCAGGTTATCCATACCAAACAGCAGGGAGACTGGTGTCACTGGTATTGATCAGCCTGCCATATTGGAGATTTCTGTCACCACAGCCTCCCAGAAAGATTTCTGGATGGGACAGGCCCAAAAGTAGTGGATATACGTGCCCAGGGTGTTCCCACATCTGCCGCACAAAGGACAGACGTAGGATGAAACTTGTGTACAGTCAGGGGTAGACAATACAGATTGTGAATACATTTGTACTGGACCTCCTTCTGCTTGTTACACAGCAACAGTCCAATATGTGGCAGTATAAGTGAAGTCCAGTCCTCCTCCCTGATACGGATGCCAAGATCTCATTCCCAGAGAGCTTGGCTTTTACCGATGAGATCGGGGAAACAAACCCAATCTGCCGGACAGCTTTTTGTATCAGCCCTGTGCAATCCTTCTTGGAGGAATATACCATTTGCTCAATTTGTGCTAATGGTAACACACTGACTGGTTCCCTACCCAAATCTCTGCTATAGGCCCTGGCCTGTAAATATCTGAAGAAGTGAGAGTGTGGGAGTCCTGTTTTCCCCTGCAGGTCCATAAAACAGCACACGTTCTCCGTGGTAAAAAGATTACCTATACAGCCTATTCCCCTGTCCTCCCACTCCTTTGCAATCACTGTGAAGCAGTCCTGGGGGGGGGGAATACAGGTTACATGTCACCAGTGCCAATAAGGTGTTATTATCCATGCAGTGCCCCTGCATTTTTCACCTGTTCCCATGCCTCCAATACAAAACTTACCATTGGATTGGCATTGCCGAGCCAGTCATATTTCCTATGCCACTCTTTTGACAGATATGCTGAGAGACGGCCAGGGCAGCCATCCTCCTCCAGATCTAACCAGCCAGCTGCTGGGGTTTGGTTGACCCAATCTTGGATATACCTGTGTTGAATCACTAAATAGTAGCTTTTCAAATCTAGAAAGTTCAGGCCCCCTTGGGTGTATCGGCTTTAAGGCATTGCAAACTCATATGAGGGCATTTGCTTTGCCACAAAAAGGCAGCAAAGCCCTGCTCCAACAGCTTCAAGTCTGCCATCGTGAATTAAAAAAAAAAACTGGTGTTCAGAACTTCTCTGTTACTAGAGAATCCAAGAAGGATTGCATGGGGCTGATACAAAAAGCTGTCCAGCAATCATATTGTTGGTGTTATTTTGTAAATTTGTTTGGTGCCCAGAACCTCCGGGATGGGCGTCTTTTAAATAAAATTTACCTTACCTTGCCTTGCCTTCTCTATTATTAGGAGTGCATCTATACATTTAAGCACTCATTTCCATAGTTTCTGCATTTTTTATTTTTTATTTTTATGAGTAAATCTTAAATCTTGTTACATCCCCCCCCCCCACACACACACACACTTTTCAAATGTCAGTGTCCAGAACTGTGTGATAAAAACTTGAATGGTATGAAAACAATAATTGCCTGCAACATTGGAATGAACTATCCAGTCACATGAGAGTGGCCAGCATTTTTTCCTCCCTAAGTATTTGATTGCCCTTGTAACCTTGTTTATAAATAACAGGCTACACCACCTGAGAATGATGTGGTTAGGAGAGCGGTGTCTTTCCTGTCATCATGTTTGTCACAACCACTTGGCTATAACTGAAAGATAAATATTGTCAGAAAATCTCCAAGTATCAGAAAGCCCACCTGCTTTTTCATGAATATTAATACTCTTTGGAAGATGCACCTGCATCTAAATAAAGTACTGCAGAAGAATACCATTATTGTGAAGACATCCAGGATCACTTGGAACACAGCATAAAATACATTTTTGTAAATAACGGTATAAGGAATGCCATTGTATAATTGTCAGTGCTGTCAAAAATGATACTGATAAGAACATGAGATCCCTAATGACTAGTTTCTTCACAGAGACAGTTCAAAGAAATAATTTTTTTGTGCACTCTGTCTTAACTGCAACAAGGAATCTTGATATTCACCAGGAAAGTAATGAGGAACAACTTTGTTTTAAACCAGATGCTAATAAGAAGGAGCATGGATGACAGCAATGTTGCCAGATTTGCCTCATTTGCAACCCATGAACAGCTGACAACAGTTACAACACATCCAGACATTAAATGAAACTGGAGGAGGTTCAGGAATTGTGTGTGTGGTTAAGGACTGGGAAACAAAGACTGAGAGAAAGAATGTTAAACCCAAGAAGGTGAAGTGACTTGCTCAGTGTAGCCCAGTACTATACTATAAGTGGAGGTGGTGGAGCTCACATCTGGGTCTTCAGGTTCACAGCTTGGCACTCTTAACATTTTACACTGCCACCCTAAAATAAAAATGTTATCTTTGCTCATGTATGTTTTAATTACACATCTACTGTGGAGTCAGTGAGGCTCAGTTAACAGCACATCCACCTCTGGGCTGGACAGTGATTGGGTATAGTCCTACACTGGAATTGGGGTTAAACCATAAACACTAGTATCAGAGTGCAGTACTAAGGAGATGCTGTAGTGTTGGGGTATACCGTCCTTTGGATGAGATGCTGAACCAAAGTCCTGCTTGCCAGTACAGGTGGCTGTTCAGGTGAATGTTAAAGATCCCGTGGCACTTCTCGAAAAAAGTAGGGGAATGTTACCAATGTCCTGGCAAAATTTCCCCCATTCACTAAAATACTACCATCTGCATCCCCCTCCTGCATAAGGTTGAAAGTAGGCGGTATTTTCAAGACCTTTTTTGCCAATAAACGAAAACTAACTAACTAAACTGCCCAGTCAGCTCCCCTCCGTGGAAAATGATTCACCTGTGTCTGACCATGCCTATGTTGTGGCTCTTGATTAACAAGTTCTTCACAACCTGTGCATTTTTGTCCTCCTCCACGTCTAACCCCCCCCCCCACTCCTCCTTTCCCCATACACCTCCAGGTTACTGTTTTCCCCTTTCACCATCCATGAAACTCCATTTGCCCTGTCCTCCCTCAACCCATCAAAAGTCCAGTCCTGATGTCTTGACCCTAATTTACTACACCTTTCAGCTCCTGCTATTACAGCTCCCCTTGCCCATTTGCTTAGCCTTTCATTCACTCTCTGCACTGTTCCCCAGTCTTGAAAGATGGCCAAAGTTATTCCTCTCCACAAAGGGGTGACTCATCTTCTCCTGGTAACTATCACCCCATCTCCCTCTTCCCCTCTCTCTCTAAACTGCAAGAGAAACTGGTCCACAACAAACTCCTCAATTTCTTCTCATCTACTGACTTCCTATCACCTTTCCAGTCTGGCTTCCAGAAGCACCATTCCACAAACTCCTCCTTACTGTGTGTCACTGTTGCCATCTTCTCTGGGATGGAACAGGGGCTCATTACCACAGCAGTTTTTGTCGATCTGGCCAAAGTCTTTGACTTTGTGTCCTACCCACTTCCCCTGGACAAGTTGATAAGTGCGGACCTCTTTGCCTCTGATGTTTCTTGGTTCAGCTCTTACCTAACTGGTTATCTACAACCAGTACAGGCTGGTGGTTCCCTGTCACCCCCTTCCTATCCAATCTGGGATTCTACAGGGCTCCATCCTTGGACCCTACTTTTTTCAATCTTCCTCAATGACCTCCTCTCCACCTGTGTCAACTCATATACACATGTATACAGATGACACAATAATCTTCACCTCTGGTCTTTCCTCTGCAGCTGTAGAAAAGCAGCTGCAGCAGGACTTCAACAGTGTCCTCCACTGGTTCCATTCTAACCAGTTTAGAGTCAACACTAAAAAGACAGTCTCCATGACCTTTGGTTCCAGTCAGAAACTAACCAGACTCACTATCCCCTCTGTCTTCTCCACTCTGGATGGCACCCCACTTAAAGTGGTTTAGTCCTTTAAGTACCTGGGGGTGTGTTTTGACAGTAAACTTGACTTCTCAGCCCAAATCGATGCCATCCATGCCAGGCTCTGTCCCAAGCTTGGCACCCTCTATCATTGCAAAAAAAGACTGCCTATCTCCACATGTCTGTAGGGAACTGGTTGCCAAAATGGTGCTCCCTTTCTTCGACTATGTGTATGTAGCCTATGGCTCTGCCCCGTCCACTTCTCTCACCAGACTGGATACCCACCTCATCTCCTTCTGCCATTTTGCATCTAACTCTCATCCATGGACACATCATTGCTCACTTAACTTGTCCCTTTCCAGTCTCCCTCTGTGATCTCGCCAACAAGCTCACTGCATTATGTTCATCTCCAAATGTTGGTTCAACACCCTTCCCTCCTACCTCTCCTCACTCCTATCCTGAATCCCGCTGCCTCCCTCTGCTCTAGGGATCATCACACTTTTGACATTCCTCCCACATTCCACTGCTGGACAATCTGCATACTCCTATAGGCTTCCCTCTCTCTGGAACACACTCCCTTCCTCACTCCATCTCTCCCCATCCTTTAACTCCTTCAAGCGCCTGCTGAAACTTCAACCCCCCCTTACTTGTTCCTGCTACCCTTCTTCCGGTTACCCTTGATGTCTTGATTTGAACCCATACAAAGTTTTGGTCGTGATTCTAAACACTGCTAAAGCTTATTGCACTTTCTTTAATTGTGGTACATGTAAATTCTCATTATTTATTCTGTTATTGTAACACATTGCTTGTTTGTCTGTTCAGATGTTGTTTTGCTATTGTCTAGTGCTGTTTTGCTCCATCTCCCCCTTCCTCGGGTCGCACCTTGAAATAAGCCTCAGCTCCGTGTGCCTTTCCTGGCTATTAAATTTTAAATAAAATAAACAGAGTAAAGCATCATTCAGTGGGAGACATCCCAGTTTTGATCCTTATTTGCCCATAGTGCACTATATAGGTAACCATTTTTATGGCTTAAATATGTGTATAACTGTTTAGTTGTGGAACTTTATACCTGTGACACTAAAGGATGCCCTCAAAAACAAGACATCTCAAAGCAAGGGGAATTGCCAGTCAAACATTAACACAAGAGTTCACACCTCTCAAGTTTCACACTGGCTGGGACACCCCTCTGGGTTTCCGCTGGCCTAACAGAGAGAGTATTGTCTGATATTATCAGATTGAGATTTTTGAAGAAGAAACTGGTGTTCAGAAGTGCACAGTTACTAGGACTGCATCTATACATTTTATTTAGCTAGTTTCTGTTGACCGGATGGGTGCAGTAGGCAAACACATGCCTATTTTCAGGCACGACCGGGAGAGTACACTGTACAAAATGTTACAGGGAGAGAAATACTATACATGGCAATGACAGTTTTGATAACTCAAATCGGTGTTATAAAATAAAAATCAGTAGATGGTGAACAGTGTAAAGATGAATAAGCTTAGGCTTAAAGCACTAATTTCCATAGTTTTCTGCATTTTCCTTTTTATGAGTAAATCACCCAGTCTTGCTACATTACCCCCACTTTTCAAATGTCAGTGTCCAGAACTATGTGATAAAAAACTTGAATGGTATGAAAGTATTAATTGCCTGCAATATTGGAATGAACTATTGAGTTGCATGACAGTAGGCAGCATTAGTTCCCCCTAAGTATTTGATGACCCTTGTAACCTTGTTTATAAATACAGTAACAAGTTACACCACCTGAGAAAGAGGTGGTTAGGAGAGTGGCGTCTTTCCTGTCATCATGTTTGTCACAACCACTTGACTATAACTGAAAGATAAATACTGTCAGAAAATCTCTGAGTATCAGAAAGCCCACCTGCTTTTTTTCTTGAATATCTTTTGAACATGCACCAGCAACTAAATATAGATTTGCAGAAGAAAGCTGCTGTGAAGACACCGAGCATCACTTCTAACACAGCTGAAAATAGATATTTGTAAGTAATGGTATGATGAATGTCTCTGCATAAATATGCAATGCTGTCAAAAATGATACTGATAAGAACATGACATCCAGAATGACTGGTTTCATTACATAGATGGTTTAAAAAAGCAACAATGGTAGTTTATGCACACTGTAAGTCTCAACTGCAACAAGGAATTTGAGGATTCTCCAGTAAAGTAATTATGGACAACTTTGTTTAAAACCAGATGCTAATGGGAAAGAGCATGGATGATAGTAATGTTGCCAAGTTAAGGGCCAATGGTAGCAAATGTTTAAAAAACAGTAATTACACTGCCATATTTCTGTGTCCAAAACATAGCATTGTTTAAAGCAACAGTGCATGTTAGCGGGGAAAGGTTTGACCTACGATATATTTTTGAATTCCTTTTTAGACTGCCCCCTTGTACTTGACACCGTTTATCCCCATTTGGAGTCGGCTTTAGTGCTCTTTTACATTTTAAATATTAAAAGGAATGCTTCTTTACATGTGGCTTGGTCCTGGTTTTTATCAGAATTCTCTGTTGTTTTTTTTTAACACTCCTTGTTTAACATCACTTTTCTTATGACTAAAATGAAGTAGCATATTGTAGTCCTTGCTCCCTGTCCTTATGGGACAAGAGGTGTACTAAAACCACTGAGAATAGTGTTGAAAATCTGGTTCAAGCCAAATTAAAAGGAGCCTCCCTTTTATTATTTTAGAAGCACTGTAAAAAAGTGCTAAAGCAAACTAAAAATGAGAAAAATAAGGATATTGTACATGGCAGGAATTAAAGGGAAACATCCATGTAGGATTAAATAAATCAATATTGTTACCAATGGAAATCTGCATTACGTAAACTATTGACTGAACCTGTCACACTTTTAGGTCCAGAATTATAACCCATTCAGTTGCCCTCCCTTTATACCTGCAGGTATCCATTTTCTAAATCACAGGCACAGGAAATGACCTCACAACAGGGGAAAACACATATAGTCGATAAATATTTTAACCAGGAGAGGCACACCAAGCCAAAGCTTGAGCCCAGGTGTGACCTGAGAGTGCAAGAAAGTTAAATGATTTGCTTAGGGTCACACAGTAATACAAGTGGGAACTGTGGGATTCAAACCCATGTATTCCGATTTACAGCTCAGAGCCTTGTAAACTGATTGCAATATAAAATAAAAATTAAAAAAATAAACCACTTTGCTATACTGCCTCCTTCAAAACAAGAGGAAAAGAAGAGTTGGGCCTCTTGATGAGCTATCACAACCAGCCACATAATAATTTAGTGATTGCACCTGGGAGGATCAGGGAAGTGAAAAGGTTTTATCTCAAAAATAAGGGGGCTACTGGAGATTTCCTGCTGGAAAGTCAGAGTGAAACAATTGGAATCATGAAACAAAAAGAAAACCTGCTGTGTTTTTTTTTTTTTTTACTTGGTGAAAGGAAACCTATTTCTGGATGGTGTTCAAATAAAGATTTTTTTTATTTTGCAACCTTCAGAAGGAGTAGTGCTGGAACATGGGGAAAAGTGAGTGTGTGTGTGTATGTGTGTGTGGGGGGGGCACTGTAGTAATAAAAGACCATGATTGCTTCCCTTCTGACATTGCATGCATTAAAGGGGCACTTTGAATGCTCATGGACAAAAGTGGGGAGTGTCCACCCCCCCACACACACACTCACCTATAGGTTCGGGCACCAATGTTCAGAAGGGTCCTCTACTGACATCCATCTATACTATCACAATTATTTTTTTACAGCTTATTTACACAGGATAGTCCAGCTGAGATGTGCCACCTCATTTCCAGTGGGGTCCTGCTGCTATGTGCACAGGAGCACTGGGGGGGTTACGTGACTTACTCAAGGTCACACAGTTAGTATTTGACTTTACTGAGGATTGAAACTTTCATCTTCTGGGCCCCAAGCTTGTGCTCTAGCCACTAGATCACACTCCTACCAGTGACACAGCATGATGGCAACAAAAAAAATTAAAACACAACTACTTCAGTGCTAACAAATACTGAAACTAAATAGGCACAAGAATAAAACCGATTTACAGTGTTACCACAGTAGCAGAATTTTCTGCAAATCACACAGGCACTAAACGTTTTACTAAACTGAAATGTCACAAAACATTGCACAAAACAACAGAACCCCAAAGGAGCTCAGAAACTGTTGGCACTGGCAGCATACAACTTTTGTTTATAGCAACCCCTTCAAGATTAGAGACAAGTTCACATCCCCATGGACTGGGTAAAAACATTTATTGTTCTCATTTCCTCTTCCCTTCAAGGAGGCAGTAGAGTGCAGAGGTTTAAGACTCTGAGCTAAAAACCTGAAGATTTGGGGTTGAATCCCACAGTCCCCACTAACATTACTGTGTGACCTGAGCAAGTCACTTAACTTTCTTGTGCTCTCAGGTCACACCTGGAATTACGCTTCAGCTTAGTGTGCTTCTCTTGGTTAAAAAATGTATCAGCTATATGTGTTTTCCCCTGATGTGATGTCATTTCCTGTGCCTGCGATTTAGAAAATGGATGCCTGCAGCTATAAAGGGAGGGACAACTGAATGGGTTATAATTCTGCCCCTAAAAGTGTTACGGGTTTGGTCAATGGCTTACGTAAAGTAGATTTCCATTGGTAACAATATTGATTATTTTAATCCTACATAGACATTTCCCTTTAATTCCCTTCCTACTGATTTTTAAGCATCACCCCACCATCATCTTATTTAAAAACAGTAGTATGTCCATCTTTTCTGGTAGACAGCCTTACCAAGAGCCCGTGTTACAAGTGTAAGCCTTCCCCTTTTTAAAGGGGGGGTTATGCTTACTACAGCCTTTCTCTCTCTCCTAGTTAGGCCTTTAATTTATGGGCAGCTTGGGCCCACCTCTGGGCATGTTTTTCCTCCCCCAGCTGCTGTAAAATGGGAGGTGGGCCATAGGAAAAGGAGGCCGGCAGGAAGATCTGCTGCAAGTGGGGCCAGGGGTTCGAACCCTGGCTCAGGAGTGACGGGCATTGCTTCTGCGGCACTGGTTCCACATACCAGTGTTTGTGGGGTGGTGTTCAGGTGCAAGTGACCAAGGGATGGGGTCTCATGGGCATCTGGGAGGTGCACTCCCAAAGGGGAAAAGAACTGGGGCCCATCTTGTGCTCTGTGCACTCGGGTGGGCCTAGGGGCCTGTTCCATTTTGGAATGAGTTGGCAGAGGGGACACTGCTGTAGTGTTAATGATGCAGCGTGGCTTCAAGAGCAGTGGCAGGGCCCTTGGGAGCTGTACCCAGTGTGGCATGCTGCCAGGGATAGAATTGGTAGCCTGCATAGGATCTTGCATTATTGTACCAGCCGTGCCCATGTCTGGAGAAGGTTCCAATCTAGGCCCAAAAAGGTGCAGGAAGTTCTGTGTAACTTAAGAAGGGAGCAGTGTTTGCTTATGTGAGAACTCCCTAGTGGTATCTTGGAGGTTGAGAGGCCCAGGAGAACTTGGTTTTGTGGTGGCTGTCATCTGGCCGTGTCTCTGGTAAAAGGTTTGGTACGTCTGTTTGGGTTTCTGTACCATCCCCAGGGGTTGGGGGCACTGGTTTCAGCAATCACCAAGTCCTAAAGCCTTAATCCTTTCAGCTCTAAAGAAGCGTGGAGACTGTCCCAACCATATCTCTGTCATGATTGTCATCTGTTTGGGACAAAATGCAGTTCTGTGCTGTTTATCTGCCACAGGTGTATCAGTAAACAGTCCTGTCATCCTCCAGCTCCATGGAGCTGATTCATCCATAATTTATTTATTAATTAATTAAATATGTCTTTTTATTTTCCCCACTGTGGTGTTGGCTGCATTATTGTGTTTTCTGCTGGCTAACTATCATTGCCCCTGTAGTGTTATTCCTGCACCCCTCTGGTTACTTCAAGACAGTTCAGCACATTTTCTAGGTGCCATCTGTTGGAGCCCTCCCTTCCCCGTTTATGAGTTCTGTGAGCAAGGAAAGACCATTTAATTTATTCCAATTGGGTCTCCTGGATTTGTTCTTTATTTGTGCCACCTCTGTCTCACTTTGAGGAGTGGTCAAAAGCATAGCAGTTGAGGTTCAATGCCAAAAAGTGCAAAATCATGCACCTGAGATACTTAAATCCTGGTGCTGAATATAGGATGGAAGGAGGTAATAACAATCACTGGGCAGGAAAGGTGCCTCAAGGAACTCAAGGTGGTAGGACAGTGTGACAAGGCAGTGGGTAGGGCTAGTGGGATGATGGGGTGCATGGGGGGGTAACCCCGGCAGGAGGAGGAGGAGGAGGAGGAATATCCCTTGCTAATGAGAGTTTTGGAGCCCGCACCTCAGAAAGGGCATTGACAAGGTGGAGGTAGTCCAAAGAATGGCAGAAAAAATGGTGCATGGTTTGCACAAGAAGCCCTACTAGGATGGACTGAGGGATCTCAGCATGCACGACACAGAGATGGTTCTCTTTCAAGTATTTAAATATACTATTCAGCCAGAAGATTTGTTTTCCTCTAAGAAGTTTATTTTTATGGAAGAGAGAAGAGAGAGAGAGAGAAAGGTGACATGATAGAGATCTGCAAGGGCCTCAAAGAGGTAAACATACTGCAATTGGAGAGCCTATTTCAAAAGGGAACAAACACCAGGACCAGGGGCCATGCAATGAAGCTAAAGGGGGGAGTTCAACAGTGATGTTAGGAAATATTTATTCACTGAGAGGGTGGTAGTTGCCTGGACTAGACTACCAATGGAAGTGGTGGAAGCTGTAACACAGAGGTCTTCAAGTATTCAAGGGATAGATAGATGGGTATATTAGATAGGAGGCAGGGAGGCAGGATAGTAGCTGGAGGCCAGATGGGGTCTTCAAAGACAGAAAAGGAAGGGAATATCTGGGTAGACTGGGTGGGCCAAGAGTTATTTTTCT
Source organism: Neoceratodus forsteri (assembly GCA_016271365.2). Taxonomy (NCBI): domain Eukaryota; kingdom Metazoa; phylum Chordata; order Ceratodontiformes; family Ceratodontidae; genus Neoceratodus; species Neoceratodus forsteri. The sequence goes on along the minus strand of CM028129.1, from coordinate 1,391,324,215 downwards.
GCTTACAAGTTCTATGTTTCTACGTTTCTAACTGGGCCATGAAAATCCTGTAAACTCATTGGTTAAACCTTATCACATGACCACTGATTACTCTCTTATAACCGCACACCTCACCTGAACTACAGATTTTTTTTGTAACACGGGTCCTCATTCTCCTATACTGTACCATGTGAGTTTCCTTACACATGGAATGGGGTGAGAGCTAGGGCTGACAACCCCAAGACACCCCCCCCATGCCTGTTGGTGTGTGGAGGGGGGATGGGGTGGGTTGGGAACCCTAACACTGAATTTCCATACTTTTGTCACTGTAATAGGAACCCTAATTGATGCATTAACAGAGTTTTTTGCAATGAATTTCCTTACTTTTTGAGAGAGTATATAACAGTGTCCATATTTTACTCTTCGGACCCGGCGCTCCAGTCCCTCTGTTGATGTGCATATGTATGTAGGTGTGGAAGCCCTATGCTTCCAAGTGTCAAACAACAGTGACCAAATTGCCAGCATAGCCATCTTATTACCCCACCTCATGTACCCTGGTACAGAGAAATTGTGAAATGCAAGGCAAAACATAATAATGCTTAACTGTAATGCCATTGTGTGCCACAGGTGTGAAAACACATTTTGGGCAGGATGTGTAAAATGACAGCTGTACTGTTTATGAGGTGGTGTGAAAAAAATGGCTAAATTGAAAATTTGGTGTCAAAATATTGAAAAGTACCAAGGTTATGCACGTGTGTTGAATAAATGCAACAGAGGCACATAACTCGGGCATTTTTAAAAAAATTTCCACCAAATTTTCAGCATGGCCTTTTGGTAAAGCTAATTCATGAACACTGGCACTAGTATTTCATTAATTGGTCCTGAAAGATTATTTCACACAGCATATACACCATTCTACACCACAGGCGTGAAAACACATTTCAGGCAGGATATAAAAAAATGAAAGTTATATTGTTCATGAGGTGGTGTGAAAAAATGGCAATGTTGAAAATTTGGTGTGAAAATAGTAAAATTTTCCAAAGTTATGCGCATGGGTAGCGAAATTTAAATGACTGCATATAAGTCAGGTTTTTTTCTGGTATTTTTGCACCACATTTTCAAACATGGGCTTTTTGAGATGCCACCTCAGGAACACTGGAACTGTAATTTCATTAACTATTCTTGAAAGGTGATTGCATGCCGTGACCACGAAATCACCTTTCAGGACTGAGTAGCAAAATGACATTGCCTGTGTTCATGAGGTGGGGGTCCCAAAAGGCCCATGTTGAAAATTTGGTGAAAAAATAATGAAAAATGGTCCAGATGCATAAGTTCAAAATGCCATTGACAGCCATTATATGGTGCTTACCTTGATTCTTCAGTTTGCTGTTTAGCTTTGAAGAGTGCAGACGTGTTGCCATCCACAGAAGATGGCAGAAGAAGACCTCGGGTGGTAAGTATAGTACAAGGAGGTGTGTGGGGTGGTGGGCTGCTCAGTGGGAGGGTAAGGATGGGGGAGGGGGAACGGAGAGACGACGAGGGAACTTTTTTTTTTTTACTGGATTACAAAAAAAAAGTCATCAGGGGACTGTTTTTTTTGTTTCAGGTATATGGAAAGCAACATTAAGGGACACCGGGGAAAGCAACATTAAGGGACACTGGGGATGGTCTTCCCAGTGTCCGACAGTACTGGTGGTATCTGGGGGTATAAAACATAACTGGGGACACTGGGAGTGGGCTCTCCAGTGTCCCACCTGGGGGGAGCTACTGCCAACACGGGGATTGGGCACCCCGATGTCGGCAACATGGGAGACTGTTGGGGGCATTGGCATGTAGTGCCAAGATGGGGATTAGGCACCCCGTTGTTGGCAGCAACATTTTTTTTGTTGTAAAATACATATTTGGGGATTTTTTGGCTCATAGGATCATAATTCATATGTCATCATACGAACTGGGATCCTACTTCATATGATGACCATATGAACAAAGAATTCAAATGATAAATAACACATATTTTAAGAACATTTCCCAAGCAGTAAAGTGCAGAATGCACCTAGGGGGTCCCAATAAGCAAGCTACATGTGTTGGTTCCTCCCCAGAATATAATTTTGGAGGTTTCCAAATTTTAATTTTTCAGGCAAAACCGAAAACAAGATGACAGCCATACGAGGTAGGAATGTTCCCATACAAAGCAGGATTCCTACTTCATTTCATACAGCTATATTTTAGTGCTTACTGAGCATGCTCAGAAACAATTTTTTCACATTTTCAAATTTCAATAACTTACAAACGGTGCATTATTTTTTCACCAGACTAGCAAAAGGCACATCTGTGAGGTAGTCCCTTTCTGCCCTGAAAACTTCAGACCAAAAAGCCAAAGCATCTGGGCTATATGCAAGTTCAAAGAAAAATCCTAGCAAAGTCAATGAGCAAAAATGTTTTTTTCACCTCTCTATAACTCGGAAACCACACCTCTGACCAGAACGTAACTTGTCAAATCAAGCCATCTTCTCCACAGCAAGGCGCATATCAAATTGTGTGAAAATCCATTGAATGGTTGCAAAGTTATTAAAGGGCAACATTTTGAGTTTAACATTGAAGGGCCTACTCAACCCTAATTATAAGGGCGTGACTGCGCCAAATATATATATATATATATATATATATATATAGTATCCAGAGCTCACTCTGCAGGAGTGAGAATATTTTCCATAGCACACGACTGCTCATGATGTATTCAATTTATACAATAGGGTGTGAGTGATTGTGCAGTATGTATTTTACATATTTTCTGTGTTTTTTGTGGTTTCTAAGTGTGTGTTTTTTATTATTTTTAGTAGGTAGCTTCAATTTAGAAATCTGTTCTCCTGAATTGAAAAACATTTTGCCATTTGAGTTTGGCTAAAATGGTAACTGCTGTATTTTTCTGTGCAGTGTTGAGTGCTCTGTTGCTTTTTGTGTGACTGTGCTTTGTTTACTGCTCTGTTCCTTTCTGTGTGAAATGCAATGCTGGAATGCAGCTCCAGGAACAGATGAGGAAGAGAGCAGCAAGTGTTGGTGACCTTTGCACTGTGTGTGTAAATGTAAGATGTTACATTTATCACACACCAGTGGAAATAAATGGATTTATCACACTCATTTATCACTCACCCCTATTGTGTGTGTGTGTGTGTATAGATAGATAGATAGATAGATAGATAGATAGATAGATAGATAGATAGATACTGTATAGTTACGGTTGAGTAAGCACTTTAATGTTGAACCTCAAATTGTGCACCTTAATAACTTTGCAATCGTTCAACAGATTTGCACAAAATTAGGTATGCACTGTTCTGTGGGGTAGGTCTTTTGACATACCAAGTTTCGTTTTGATTGGATTTGCAGACTTTGTGCTGTGCATAGTGAAAAAAAGTAATATTCATTTTTTTGGCAGTTTTTTCCTCATTGTGCTATGACCACACCATTTGGAATTTAGGGCAGAAAGAGCTTGGCCCAAAGAACAAGCCAGCATTGATTTGGTGAAAAAATAATAATCCATTCCAGAGTTACTAAATTTTGAAATTTTGGGTTCTGAGCATGCTCAATTCAGTCTTTTGTATATGTGCATGGTACGAAAAAGGATTTTGGTCTGAGGAAAAGGGATTTTGACAACTCACAAAAAAGGATTTTCAAAGTATGCTGTTTCTTTGTCACTTCACTGCAAAGAAACGGTCAGGACTTTTGGGCTGAAATTTGCAGGGTACAAAGGGCTTGCACCACAGATGTGCCTTTTGCTGGTTTGGTGATAAAATTTACATTGCTTCCATACTTATAACATTTCAAAGTTTAGAAAGTTCCCATAGAATAACATTATGGCGGTCACGGTACCTTTTGGCGGCTATATTTTGAAAACACTTTGAGATACAGATTTTTCACTAAACACAGTTTAGTACACCTTTGGGTGTACTAAATAATGATGCAGGTTGCTAGGCCTTGATTATAGCTGCAGTGGAATTTTTCCCAATGTCCCTATGGTTACTGTGATATTGTGCCATTTGTAGCACAAGGTTACTTGGAATGTCTGTAGTCCCCATTAGTTGATCGGTCACTTTGATTTATTAACATCACAACTGTAAGTGGTGTAACAATGTATAGTAATATCACTCACATTGAACTCATTGGAGTGTGTACACAGACTGTGTATCTGAACTGCCTGCAAGTTTTGAGTACCTCTTCTCTTTTGTTTGGGCTCTGGTCCTGTGCTGTTTCAGTAGCCACCTTTGTACTTTTCACTTGAGACTTAATTCTAACAGTGGAGCAGACTACCAGCCAAAGTGGTGGAAGCTAAAGCAGTGGGGAGCTTCAAGCATACATGGAATAAGCAAATGGGGATATTGGAGCAGAGGCAGGAAGGGAGGAAGGTCGCTGGGAACCAGAAGGCAGTATAGCACAGTTTTTAAGGGCTCTGAGCTGCAACCCTGGAGACATGGGTTTGAATCCCACAGCTCCCACTTGTATACTGTGTGACCCTGAGCAAGTCACTTAACTTCCTTGTGCTCCCAGGTCACACCTGGAAACAAGCTTCAGCTTAGTGTGCCTTTCCTGGTTGAACAAGTTCCCCTTTCCCAGATAGGGTCTGTGAATGTGGAATGGGCGGAGAACACTTGGACAGAGTGGGTGGGCCAAGTAGTCCTTTTCTGATGACAAAGTCTATGTTTCCATGAGGTTAATTTGTGCTTTTAACATTCCATTGACATTACCCTGTCACAAATAGAAGAGATTACCTTTGCGATTCTGCAACAGTTTAGAACTCTGTTACTGAAGCATCTTATATTTAGATGGCACTGGTTACAAACAACTTTATGTATCCAACTAGCAACAGTCCATGTAATGTCTGAAATTTAGGATTCATACTTTTTCATTCCATTTTGCATTGTCCTTCCCCTCTCTTTTAACGTTCCTTTTTTCCATTAAGCAATCTACTTTTAAATATGGTTGCTTCTGGTTTTTAACAGTTTTCTTACCTTTTTTGACCTTTTTTTGATCCTCCCTGACTTTATCTCACCTTTATTGTGACTAAGCTAGACTGCCAGGCAACAGATGCTATTCTCTGACCTTAAGGGACACCTGAGTTGTTAAGCCTACCGTAACTCCAGAGCCCAGATGTAAGTTTCAGTATGGGGATGTGTAACCCCCATGATCCTTGAGGCCTCCTGTCTGGACCCAGTAGGCTGTCCCATCAGCAGATGGTTAACTAGAGGGCTTTCCTTGGCACTCTTGCCATGTGACATAGGCATCAGTGCTAAGTGGGTGAAGCTACTCTGACTGGTACACTGATGGTCATACTCAATCAGTTTCAACTGAAGCCTTAGAGATAAAAGTGCCTGAACTTTTTGGCCACCCAATTTTTCCAAGTAGTCCAGATGCCATCCTGTATGTGAAGTAGCAGAGGCCCGAGGCTATTCCACCTGAACTCTGTGAAGGGGAACAGCTGAGAAGGGAATTTATTTATTTTTTGAATTATGGTAACTGGGTGGGCCCACTGAGACAAGACAGTCCCTTTTTCAGCGGCGGCTCTGGGAAGAGCTGTACATTGAAAGTGCAGTACATGGATAAAAAGGTAGCTACAGTGATTTAGTTAACAAAAATCCTAAGATCCACACCAGTTCAGCAATTACAGTTACATCTACCACTTAGCAATGACATTTAGACAAGCAGTGGAATAAAATAACAAACACAGATAACAATGGTAAGAAATACATAATTCACTGAATTAACAAATACAATACATATAGACAGTTTTTTTTTGTGAGTCATCTAAAACAGAAGCAAGGTGAGGCTGATAGGTGAAGAAGCAAAGAATATTGAAACTTAGAGAGTGAGGTGTACGACAAGATGGCGGGAGGTAGGGAGTTCCAGCAAGACACTGCCAAGAAGATGAATGATCTCTGGGTAACAGCTAACCATGGCTTGGGCATTAATAGAAGTGGGAGGGAGGGAGGTGGATCTAACAGCATGCTGTGAATGATGGAATCAAACAATCTCATCAAGGCAAGGAGGAGTGTAGTGATGGACCAGGTTGTGCATGAGGCTTAGGGTGGCATACCGTAATTTCGATTCATGTGATAGCCAGCCAAGGGAAGAGAGGATGTCACAATGGTAATGTTGGGCATTGACCCCCAAAGCAAACCTGCCCACCCTTTGATAAGCCTGTGTGAGGTGAGACTGGATGGTTGTGTTGGTTGAGAGTAACAGTGGAGTACCATATGTAAGACATGTCAGTAGGGTAGCAGCCGCAATCGTGTGGCAGGAATCAGAAGTGAGGAAGGGGTGGATACGGTAAAGTAAGCCAAGCTTTTGGTTCAGAGTCTTGGTTAGGAGGGCGACATGAGTGTCAAGGGAAAGTGAGGAATCCAAAGTGACGCACAAATATTTAAAGGATTTGATGGATTCAAGGGCATCACCATTGTGTGAGAGTACCACCAGAGGGGGGAGGGTATGTGTTGTTGAGGGTGGGTAGGAGAACAACATGCTTTTAGTTTTTTTTAGTATTAAGGACTAGTTGTTTTTGTAGAAACCAGTCAAGAGCAAGAAAGTCAGATGCTAACTTACTGTTGACCCACCCTATGTCAGAAGAAGAGCGGTAGATAATGACATCGTCCACATAAAGGTGAACAGAGGCCCCTCCACAATAGTTTGGGAGATCATTAATAAAGAGAGAAAATAGTAATGGGCCCAGGACAGAACCCTGAGGGACTCCATGGGTTATGGATCTGAGGTCCGAAAGGGAACCTGCCCATTTGACTCTTTGGGTGCGGCCATTGAGATAACTTTCGATCCACGATAAGGCATTGGCATCAAGGCCAAGAGAGGGTAATTGCCATAACAGGAGGCCGTGGTTGACCAAGTCAAAGGCCTTTGTTAGATCAACAAAGGCCGTCGCACTGGCAAATCTGTGGTCCATTGCATGGAACAGATCTGAAGTGACTTTTATTGGGGTACTATGTTTTTTCTGAACCCATGCTGGAAGGTTGAGGGCAGATAGTGGTGGTCCAGGTAGTCCTGAAGGTGGTCATAGATAATACACTCCTGGATTTTTGCCAGCAGACAAAGTATCAAGGTAGGTCTAAAGTTCTCAATGGTAGTGTTAGGACTGGCTTATGAACCAGGACTACTACTGATACCTTCCATTTCTCAGGGACACTACTAGGACTGATTGAACAGATCACAAATAGCATGGGCAATGACTGCAGCTCCCAGTTTTAGAAATTTTGGTTCAAGGGTATCCTGTCCTGGAGTGCTATCAGCTTTCAGATTGGCAAGCAGCCGATGTACTTCATTGAAAGGGAAAGAGAAAGGGAACATTGTTTAACCAGGAGTAGCACGCTAAGCTGAAGCTTGTTTCCAGATGTGACCTGGGGGGCACAAGGAAGTTAAGTGACTTGCTCAGGATCATACAGTATGCACCTTGGTGGCTGTGGGATTCAAACCCAGGTCTCCAGATCTGCAGCTCAGATACTTAACCCACTGTGCCATACTGCCTCCATTGAGGGTTGCTTGTTTCAGGCAAAAGGCAGGGCGAGCACCAGATACCTCCGGAGTCAGAGGGACAAAGAAGGAGAGGGTGAGCTGGTAAATAACACTGTGTATTTATAAAGATCGGTAAAGAATTCTTTAAATCCAGCAATGATGGAAGGGGGGTCAGTGAGAATGGTACTATGGGCATTGAGGGAACTAGGGATCTCAGAGGAATGTCCCTTGATCAGTGAGTTAACCTGTTTTCAGAATTCCTTTGGATTACAAAGATGCTCAGTCTGGAGTTTCCTGATATGGTGGCGTTTGGCTTTCTGGATAGAGTTTTTGCATTTGTTCCTTAGTTGCCTATAGGCTTGCCAATCAAAGGGTATCCCACTACCCTTGTATGTACGCCAAGTTCTATCAAGAGTGGACATGAGCTTCCTGAGTTCTGTGGAAAGCCAGGGCGCCTTAATTCCTTTTGATCGGCATCTCTTCATAGGGGTGTGGCGATCAACAACTTCAGTGAAGGTGCACACAAAGAAGTCAAAGGCTTCATTGATGTCTGGCAGAATATTGATTGGCCCTCAACTGGCTTCATAGAGAGAGCCCAGAAAAACACTGGGGTTGAATCGGGACATACCCAGACCAGGAGCACCTTTGGGGTGGGTTATGGAAGTTATTTCGTCAGATGCAGAATGTAGGGGAATGGTCGCTAATTCTGTCTGTGAGTATTCCCACTGACTTTACTTTAGGGGCACAGTTGGTGGCCACCCAGTTGAGCACAGTGTGTTTGCCCTACTTAGTGTTGATATGTGTAGAGTCTCTAATAAGTTGGACCAGCTTGCAGTCTGCAAGAGGGGCACGTACCTTGTCAGAGTCGATGTTCATCCAATCAATATTAAAGTTGCCACAGAGTATGAGGTTGTGGTGAGGAAGATTTGCGAGGGGAGGTAATGAAGGAGTAGAAGCAGATAGAAGCTTCCTTAGGAGGCAGGTAGACACATCCCACAATGAAGTTTTTGTTGGTGCCAAGAGTCAGGAAGAGGAATAGAGATTCCACCGCAGTGGGCCCTGGGACAGGCATTGGGATTTTGGCAGCATCAAAAATATTTTTTTTTTGTTTTAGTTGTTTTGCACCTTCCCCTGCAACACGGATGGCTTCTCCTTCAGGCCGCCTAGGACCTGCTCATTCCAGGCAACCCCCATTGCCAACTGCTGCCTCATACTGCAGCCCCCACCCCCCAGGGTAACCCAACATATCCATTTGTCAGGTGGGTCCTCTCCTTCCGGGGAGAATGTGTCTTACAGCTTACCTGCTTGGCCCTGGGTGCTGCTGGGTTCGGTCCTGTCTGTTCAGGGGCTCCATGGCAGTGAGTCTCCAGTGGCCATCATCCAGCCAGCCGAGATGCCATTTTTCCATGTTTCTGTGCCCACCCATCAAATTCTCTGCCTTTTGTGAGTGACATATTTGGGCAGGGTCATGCAGGTGGCATCCTTGGGCAGGGGGACATGTCGAGGTATCACATCCCCCACGCATGCACCCAATCTGCCCAGAGGTGCCTAGGTAGCCTCCACCCCAGGAGGGAAGTATCCAATGGACTCCAATGCATCTCATCCCTACCAGTTTCCGCTTCTGGAACCCGATGCTCGGTGCACGAACCTGGCCTGCCAGCATGCTGAGCGAACCCCTTTGCTTGATGCCATGGAGGCGGCTATCAAAAGTATTTCTAACATGCATAAGGACACCACCTCACCGTTTACCCAACTGATCTTTCCTGAAACAGGTATAACCAGATATTGCAACCTCATGCTGCATGATGCTTGACTCAGCCAAGATTCAGAGATGCCTAGCATGTCTGGTGCATGCTGAGTAACACAGGCTTTGAGTTAGGCCATTTTAGGGTGAAGGCTTCATGCATTTATATGTGCAATTTTCAACCTTTTAGGTGACTGGTGTGTAGAAGCTGGGGGGTAGGTGGGGCATGAAGGGCCAGGATTGAGCTCAATGTCGCCTGCAGGGGTTAATAGGAGGAGGGGTACGAGGAAGGACCAGAGTAAGGGAAGGAGTTTTTTCCTGCTGATACTGGTGAGTATTATAGCCATACATGCTCTTTTATGGAGCCAGTGCCCAAGATAGGCAGCACCAAGTTTTGGGAGACAGTGAATAAGGAGATGAACACGCATGGTCTCTGGAGACATTTGGTGTGGCAGGGCATGTTCGTTGAGCAAAGGAGAGTGTATTAAAGATATTGCAATAAGGTAGGCTGTGGCACAGAGGAGCAGGAGGCTGGAGAGAGTAGATACACAGCTTATCTTACCCATTGTGGGGGCTAATAGATGCATTTTTTAGAGCAATGTGCTTAATGTCACCTACATGGGGTGGGGGTGTGCAGAAATAAGTGATGACCCTAAGTATTGAAAGAAGGAGTGGGAGGCACTTCAAGGTAAATGATGATGATGGAGTGTTTCAGAGATGTAGTAGGGGAAACAGTGACGAAAAATGAACTCAGAGGTAGGTAATTTGCTGATAGACTGCAAGTGAAACAGTTGTCTTTATTGTGTTCTAGACCAAAGGAGATTATTTGGCAGTAGTGTATGGGGCTTTGGTTAGAGAGAGACTGTCAAATGTGGCCCTCTAGTGTGCTCCTAACCTTGGGTTGTGAGTAAAATATCACAGACTTTGAAAGTAGACTTATGTCCTGAGCAAATGGTAACCCTCAGAAGTACAGTAAATGCTTATTTTTTGTCAACCAGGTAAGGCCCACTAGGCACAGGTGCCAGTTTTCAGGAGTGACCCAGGAGCACTGAGTAGGTTAAGTGACTTGCTCAGAGTCACACAGTATGCAAGTGGAGGCTGCGGGAATCAAACCCAGGTCTGTCAGCTGGATGTACCAAATTCATTCACAGCTCATTACTCTAGCCTCTAGGCCATACTGCCAAAATAATATATAAAGAATAAAGGATGGGGAAGTGTGTGATATGAAAATATAATAACTGGTGAGCAATTTTTTCAATGTGCTCAGCCAGCTGATATTCACCGTAATAACCCGCAGGTTATTACCGCGAACACGTGCTCTGTCACTCACAGTAGACTGCTTCGCCGTTGGCTCTGCTCTTTTGTGTGGGCAGCCTAAACAGTTTCTGAATCATGGTGGCTCCATGCCTCTGCTAGCGGCTCCATATCTCAGCTAGTGAGGAGCTGCTACACCATCAGATTCCCCATCTGGAGAATCCTGCCTTTACAATTTTGTTTGAAAATAAATGCAAAAACATTTTAAAAAAAGGTCATCTGGTTGATCCTGTTGTTCGAACAGCACCGCCTTGCAACACTACAGAACTGGGCTCCACATCATAGAAGACACTTTGAAACACACAAGATATGTGTGTGTGAGAAAACACTAAGAAAAGGAAAACAAAAAGGAGACAAGGTGTGTGCGTGTGTGTGTGTGTGTGTGACAGACAGAGAGATGGTCACAGCACTAGAGTGTGTGTCTGTCTAAGAGTGAGAGAGAGGGGTCACAGCACTAGGGCTGGAAAAACTTGCTCCCCAATGTATTATATAAAATAAAGGATGGGGAAGTGTCCATATTTTTTTATTTATTTGTTGAAATTTCGGAATTACAATCCTTTGAGTTGAAGACTCCTTTGCAAAGGCTTCACATCAGTACACAACAGAACAGTACATCAATACATATTATACATAGTTTTCAAAACAGAACATTACATTTTTACAAATTGTAAGAACTGGAAGGGGACAGGATCAGTTGTGTTCCAGGACAGTAGCTGCTGCTGTTGTTTTCACAGGGTTCTTGTGGATTTTACTTGGTAGGTTGGTTCTTTTTTCTTACTTCTAAGGGGCTAGCAGGGTATTGTTTGGGGGTGCTGCTGGATGTTTGTAAACTGATTTGGTGGCTGTAAGGGGGCTCATTTTGTGGAGGTTTCACTGTAACAGGCTGCGCTGGTAGAGGCCTATTTCTTCTGATTTAAAACCTATTTGGTGGGATTTGCTTGGGCCTGGTTCTCTTGGCTGCTGGGCTTGAGGGAGACACAGGGCTGATACACTCTCTCTCGAGTCAGGTGTCTGCCCAAGACCTCCTCCCAGAAGTCTGCAGATTTATAGGGGAACACCTGCCCTGCAATTGAGGAAAAGGCTGCAGGTGCAGCTCATGTAGTTCTAGCCACTGGGGGTAGGACGAAAGGCTGGGAGAGAGGAGCTTTGGGAGTTGTTCATTTCCCTTATAAGTTTAATGTGTTGTACTGCACCTAGTAACAGGGTTACTGGTGTACAGTGGGACTGTCTGTAAGATTAGTGGGTGACCTGATTAGGCAGTAGGGGTATCTTGGACTAGGGGGGAACCTGGTGGCTCACCCAAGGAAACCTATTTGGAAGGGGATGGAACCACACATCATTAGGGCCGGCATCTTTGGGAGGGTGGTGGGGTGCACAGGGTGTGGAGCAGCCATGATACTGGACTGGGCTTGGAAGTTCGGTGGTTGCCCAGTGTGCTACCAGCTAGCACAGCTTAGGGAGGAGGTTGCGGGGATTAGGAGAAAGCTGGGGGAAGGGGGGTGGTATGGTTGGGGAAGGGGGCTGGGAATCTCCCACAGGGTTGCTCCAAGCACGGGGTGGGGCAGGGAAAGGAGTGCAGGAAAATACTCAGGGGTCACATAGGAACCTGGCAGAGGGGTGCAAAGGACACTACCAGGAAGCAGGCAGGTAACTGGGGCCCTCACAAAGGGGGGCGGAGGGACAACATTCTCAGGGAAGTAGGCAGATGGCCAAGGCTGGACAGAAGGAAGCAAGGCGGGGAGGTGGATCAGACCGGGAGGTGGATCAGACCTTGCTCAGTAACCCTTCTATCTTCTTCTGCTCAAGGATGAGGGGGTGATGTAGCCATGACAGGGGTAGCTAGAGATGGAAAGGGAGTGGAATGGGAGGCAGAAGGCAGGGGCCAGATAGCAGGAAGAACAGGGGGGACCTGGAATGCAGGAGAATGGGGGGAGCAGTGAATCAGAGCAGGAGGGGCAGGGGGAAGAGGGAGGAAAGCGCAAGGAGAAGGACCAGTTGGGAGGAAAGGTAAAGGAGAAGGACCAGAAGTACAAGGAGGATTCAGTAAAGGGAGCTGAGGGTTTAGGCCAGGGGAGCACGACTAGAAAGGAGGAACTAAATGGAGACAGGAAGGAAGGGAGGATGAGCCAGGCTAGTTTAGCAGATGGGGGAGAAGGACCAGTTGCGAGCAGTGAGGGGGGAATTAACAAGGAACAGAAGGATACTCAGGAGGAGGAGAGGCATAGGATTGGAGGGGAGGGGTGGCCATGGTAAATAAGGAGGGGTGGCATGTGGCACCCAGAAAGGGGGAGGAACACGGAGCCAGCTGGGTGGAGGGGCCTGTAGAAAGGATGAGGGACATGGAAGGGGGGAATGGAGGAAAAGGAGTGGTCAGAGTGCTCCTGCTGGGGGATTCTATGATCAGGGGTATCAAATGGATAGGGAGGGAGAAGCCTGGCCAGTTAGAACAAGATGCTTCCTGACCAACGGTGCACAGGGCTAAGCACGAGGTATATCAGCTGGCAAAGGATTGTGGGGTTCTCCAGACATACTGGTCCACCTGGGTACAAATGACATTGAGGAAATAGCGAGCCAGAGATACAGGCAAGATTCAGGGAGCTCGCCAGGGTCTGTCATGACATAGGATGCACAGTTTCCTTCTTCAGAAATCCCAACAGTGCCAAGGCCAGGTGGGGAACACAAAAGGAAAATTAGGAGATAAACCAGTGGCTCAGGGGTGTGTGAGGCCAGAGGGTATGGGTTGATGGGGATTGGGGGAGACCTGGGAGGATAAGGAGCTGTATGCTAGAGATAGACTACATCTCAATTTGGAGGGAGGGAATCTCAGTAGAAAATAGAGGGGTTCATTGTGAAAAGTGGGGTTTAAACTTGTGAAGGGGTGGATGGGAGAAAAGGCTGTCAAGGGTGCCGATAAAGGAGGACTTGTCTCCACCCCCTGGGGACCAGGAAGATTGCAGGAAAAGGCCAACTGGCAAAGTGCAGACCAGGGAAAACAGAATCCCATGGGAACGAGCAGGGGAAATGGAACTATAGGGAAAGGGTGGAAGGTAGTCCTGCTAAATGCCAGGAGCTTGGGCAATAAAATGCCTGAGCTCCAGGCGATGCCTAACTGAGGAGCAGTGGATGTGGCAGTGGTCACTGAGACTTGGGCCACTGCAAGACATGACTGGGACCTGAACCTGAGGGATACACTATGTTCAGGAAGGACAGGGGAGGGAGGAGGAGGGTAGCAATGATAGTCAAAACTGCATTGGCATAGGGGGCGTAGAGGAGGCGGAGGAACCGTGGAGGTGATTTGGGTCACCTTGATAACAAGGGGGCAAGAGGGTAAAAATAGGAGTGGTATGATCCCTGCTCTGGCAGAGGAGCTGAGGACAGTCTGGTGGCAGATGTTAGGAGACACTGCAGACTGGGCAGAGGAACGGTGGTGGTGTTGGGGACTTAAACATGCCAGGAACAGACTGGAGACTATGACATCCTCTGTGACCAGGAACAGAGGTTGTTGGATGTCTTTCAAGACTGCCCTAACTCAGCAGGTGAGGGAACCCACCAGGAGGCACGGGTACTGGATGTGGTCCTGCAGACAGTGACCAGATTGGGGCCTGGAGGTAAGGGACCCATTGGCGGGAGTGACCATGCCACGGTCTGGTTCTGCCTGGACCTAGGAGGGGTAGAAGGCTGCACAAAGACAGAAGTAACCTACTCAGGGGGCGGATTTTAAGGAAATGGAAGGATCCTTATGGAGCATTTGGATGGGATTGGGTCAGACATGGACGCTGATAGTAGGTGGAAATCATCAGAGAGGGTGCAGGATGCTACCAGCACCTGTGCAAGAGTAAGACGAAAATGCAGTAGGGCCCAAAACTCCTGTTGGTGGACCAGGGAGGTCCAGGAGGTGGTGGTGGGAAAGAAAGCAGCCTATAAGCAATTCAAGTGCTCAAGGAGTGAAAGGACTGAGGGAGTATGAGCTGATGGCTATGAAGGGCCACTAGAGTGGTGAGGGCGGCTAAGGCAAGGAAGGAGCAGAACCTGGCTCAGGAAATTAGGAGAGGGAACAAGGGTTCTTTAGATACATTGGGGAAAAACGAAGGTGAAGGGGCAGATTAGCAGGATTAAATCAGGGAGAGATGGGCACAAGACCCGGGGAGCAGGCTGAGGTACTAAATGAGTACTTCACCTCAGTTTCACCAGGGAAAATGGGAGTGCTGCATCATACATGGGAGGAGACAGAGATACTGAGGAGGGGGGACCCTCACCGATCGGGCAGGTCTGGGGAGAGGGAAGGCATCACTGGCAGGTGGGGGAGGGCTAAGCAGGAGAAGGGGTACCGAAGTGGAAATCACAGCAGAGAGAGTGAGGGAAGCCTCAGCCCCTTAAGATGGAGAAAGCACCTGGCCGGATAAATTACATCCCAGAGTGCTGAAGGAACTTGCAGATGTCCTGGCAAAACCCCTGGCAGAGCTTTTCACCATCTCTGAGGACAGGGTGGGTGCCCCAAGACTGGAAGGTGGCGCATAGTGCCTATCCACAAGGGGATCAAGGAGGTGGCAGGGAACTACAGGCCTGTCAGCCTGACCTCAGTGGTGGGCAAGGTGATGGAGGGCATTGTCAGGAGAGGCTGGGGGACCTGGATAAGTCAGGTGCCTGGACGATAGACAGCATGGATTCATCCCGGGAAATCGTGTCAGACAAACCTGGTGGAGTTCTATGACTGGGTGACAAGTGCCTTGGACCTGGGTAGACCAGTGGATGTCCCTTTCTAGACTTCAGCAAGGCATTTGACTCTGTTCCTCGTGTGGGCCTGTTGGATAAGCTGGGAGAAATGGGGTGGGGAACCAGATGATCAGATGGATAGGCAATTGGCTCAGGACGGACCCAGAGGGTCATAGTTGGGGATAGTCTCATCCCCAAGGAGGATCAGTAGTGGGGTCCCAGGGATCAGTCCTTGGGCCCTTCTGTTCAACGCCATGATCGGACATAAGGACAGGAATCAGGAGTGAGATGAGTCTATTTGCAGATGACTCGAAACTGGGGCGGTGGGATGGGAGGAGGGAGGGTGGGCCTCACAGGGGACCTGGAGGCTCTGGAAAGATGGTCTAGAAAGTGGAAGCTGAGGTTCAATGCAGGGAAATGCAAGGTACTCCACCTGGGGCTAGAAACCCAGGTCAAGTGTACACCCCTGGGGAAATGCTACAAGTCTCGATGGCTGAGAGGGACCTGGGGTGGTGGTGGATGTCAAGATGAACAACTCTGAGACTTGTAGGAGGGCAGCAGCCAAGGCCAACAGGATGCTGGGATGCATCGCTAGGGGATCACTCTCCAGAGGAGGAAGTGATACTCCTCTGTATAACTGCTTGGTGAGGCCGCACTTGAGTACTGCGCGCAGTTTTGAGGCCACACTTAAAGCGGGACATTAACCTCCTGGAGAGGGTCCAGAGGAGGGCAACCAAAATGATTTGGGGCTTGGGGGACAGGACCTATGAGGAGAGGCTTGAAGAGCTAAATATGTACACATTGGAAGAGAGAAGGGACCACGGGGACATGATAGAGGTCTTTAGGTACATGAAGAGGGTAAATAGGAGAGAAACAGTCGGGGTGCTTCGAAGGAAGGAGGAAGGGGCCACTAGAGGAAATGGCTGGAAGCTGGAGGGGGGAAGATTCAGGGGAGAAAGGAGGAGGTGCTACTTCACTGAGAGGGTGGTGGAGCCATGGAATGCACTGCCTAGGGGGCTGGTGGAGCCAGAGACAGTGGAGGGGTTCAAGAGGGGGTGGGACAGGTACAGGGGAAGGGTTCTGGAAGCAAAATCCAATGCAGCAAGAATATCCGGAACTGGGAAGGGAGAAGCCAGAGAAGGCGAGGGGGACAGCAAGGTCAGCACCCAGGTTGGGGACTGACCAAACGAGCAGACACGAAAGACCGTTAGGCCTATTCTGCTGGCATTTTAGTATGTTAGTATGTTAGTACATAAAATCACAGTACATGGTATTTACTTTGGTTGGTTACCATCTCAAGGGTTGTTAGAGGATCTTGGGTCATCAAGATGTGTTGGGACAGATTAACGATTTAGAGGGACTTTACCAAGCCCAGCATTGAGGTATAAATCCCACAAGGTTGTAGGCCTTGTTGTGCAGTTATGGAATAAGCAAGTTTTTTTAATCACATTCAGCCTATGGAGGACTGTTGGTAACAGCCACAGGTCTCAGAGTCTAGGAGAAGTCTCTTGATTCCAGTTTTGAATTGGCCAAGACGAGGGGCCAGTGAGATGTAGGATGGTAGGTTGTTAAGCCAGAGTGGATCATGATAACGGAAGGACCTTTGCCCTAGTGAGGTCCTACAGTGGGGGACTATGAGGGAGGTGCTTGCCTGGTGCCTAGAGGTACTCCTATGGGGGTCTGGTTGGATGAGGGGGTGTAGACCATTAGGCGTAAGCTTCATAAGTATCTTTTTGGCTTGGAGGCAAGTATGGTATTTTAGTCTCCCTTCGAAAGTCAGCCAGTCTGCTAGCTCATAGGGCACACATGTAAGGGTTAGTCTTTCACTGCTTGTGACCAGTCGGCAGGCTTTGTTGAGGGCTAGATTGATGCAGTTAAGGGCTGTTTGGTCAGCGGCGCCATAAATTATTATCCCATAATCGTCCAACGAAAGGGCTGAGCAGGTACCAGCCAGCTGTAGGGCCTGGGGGGGTAAGGCAATGTTTATGTCTGTATAGAATCTCTAGTCGGGTGTTAACAGAGGAAGAGAGGTGTTTAATGTGAATGTGGTAGGTGAGGGATGTGTCCAGTGTGATACCTAGATATTTGAAATGTGGGACCTGTTCAATGCAGATGCCCTGTGAATCTGAGATAGATAGCAGGGAGTTACTGAGGGGGATTTGGCGGTGAACAAATATCATAGATTTCATCTTGTTGTAGTTTAGTATTAGACGATGGTCGGTGAACTAGTATTCTAGTTCTCTAAAACAGTCTTGAAGGACATTTTGGAGAGAGTTTGGGTTGGTGTGTTTCCAGTATAGTACGGCATCATCTGCATAGAGCAATAGTTTTCCACTGCAGGCCTGACAGGGGAGTTTAGAAAGAGAGTGAACAGTAGTGGGCCAAGTATCGACCCTTGAGGGACACCCACTAGAACTGGTTGCTTGGAGGAGTGGCTGTTGCTAATTTTGACTTGCTGTGTCCTGTCAGTGAGATAGTTTTTGAACCAGGAGATAGCTTCAGGGGCAAAATGGAGGGAGGCGAGAGAGTGGAGAAGTAGTTCATGATTGACGGTGTCAAATGCTTTGGTCAGATCAACATAGAAAGCCCCTGCTATTGATCCCTGTTCTAGTGCTTCATGAATGCATGATGTAAATTCAAGTAGGGCTATGGTGGTGCTGTGTCCTGTTCTGAAACCATGTTGCACATGGCAAAGCAGGTTGTGTTTGTCCAGATATTCGGTGAGGTGATCTGACACAATTTTTTTGAGAGCTTTTGAGAGGGGGTGAAGGATAGTAATGGGTCTATAGTTACCAGGGGTGGTTGAATCCCCATTCTTTAGGATAGGTGTGATTATTCCCCTTTTTCAGAGAGCAGGGGATTTGACCTAGGTGCAGTGAGCAGTTGAGTAGTTTGGTGAGGTGAGGCAGGGTCTCATCAAGGGTGAGCCAGAGAATTTTGAGGTCGAGGGAGTCGCTGCTGTAGCGTGAGTTGCGCAGGGCTTTAGAGAGGTAGCGTTTAGCCTCTTTGCAGGAGATGATTCTCAGCTGGAAGGGAGGGGGTGTAGAGGTAGGAGGGGTGACAGAGGGGTGGTTGGTGATGGGGTCAAAGAAGTTTTGTGGGAGGATGTGACTAAGGTCAGAGAAGGAGGTGTTTAGGGCATTGGATATGGAGGAAGGGTCATGAGAGAGGGTTCCCTTGATTTGTAGTTGTGTTCGGTCAGTGGAGATGGCTTTTCCATAGAGTTCCTTGACATTGTTCCAGAAATTTTTCCCAGAGCTCCATGTGGAGGTGAAAGCTTACTTATAGTAAGTTGCCTCAGCTAGCCGAATAGCCCAAGTGCATTTGTTTCTTACCTCTCTGTGAAGCTGCCTATCTTGGGGAAACTGGGAGTTCAGAGCCCTATGCCATAGGTTATCTCTGTGGTGCATCAGTTCAAGGAGGGTCTGCGTGATCCGTGGGGTATCCCTGGTTTTTATGACCTGTTTTGTGAAGGGGCAAATATGTCGCAGGCAGTGTTGAAGGTGGTAATAAATGAGGTGAGCGCATTGTCCACCGTCTGTGCATTGTGGACTGGTGACCAGTCACAGGCGGAGAGATACATTTTGAGGTGAGAGAGGGCAGCTTTTCTGAGGCGCCTTTGGATGGAAATTTTAGGTCGGCTGGGAGAGTTTTTATTTGTCCACCAGCAGGAGACAGGAGAGTGGTCACTTAACATGTTGGAAAGCACTTTAACTTTGGAGAGGTGGTTTAGGAGGTTTGTAAAGATAAGGTCAATAAGTGTGGAGGACCCTGATCTAGGGTCATGCCAATGAGAATATATGAGAATTGAATGCACACCCGAGGTGTGGGATGCTTTGATAAAGCCCTCAGACTTCGTCCTCTGAGTTTATTTGGCATCCTACACCTCAGATGTGCATTAAATTCTCATATCACACACTTCCCCATCCTTTATTCTATATTTAATGCACATCCGAGGGGTTTATCAAAGTATCCCACGCCGAGAGTGTGCATTAAGTTCTCATAGGGACACTTCCCCATCCTTTATTTTATATAATAAAATGGGGAGCATTTTTTTCCAGCCCTAGTGCTGTGACACCACTCTCTCTCTCTCTCTCTCTCTGTCTCTCTCTCTCACTCTCAGACAGACACACACACCCTAGTGCTATGACCCTCTCTCTCTCTCTCTCTATGTCACACAAACACACACATATACACGCACCTTGTCTGCATTTTTTTACTTTTTCTTAGTGTTTTCTCACACGCTCATACCTTGTGTGTTTCAAAGTGTCTTCTATGATATGGAGCCTGGTTCTGTAGGGTTGCCAGGTGGTGCCATTTGAACAGCAGGATCAACCAAATGATGCCTTTTTTAATTTTTTGTGTTTATTTTCGAACAAAAATGTAAAGGCAGGATTCTCCAGATGGGGAATCTGACAGTGTGGCAGCTCCTCATTAGCTGAGATATGGAGCTCTTAGCGGAGACACAGGCTGTCATGATTCAGAAACTGTTTAGCCCACCCACACAGAGGAGCAGAGCCAATGGCAAAGTGCTCTACTGTGAGTGACAGAGCACGTATTCTCCGTAATAACCCGTGGTTTATTATGGTGAATATAAACTGGCTGAGCACATTGAAAAAATTGCTCGCCAGTTATTATAGTAATATAATATAATACAGTAATATGGTATATAATAATAATACAGTATGTTAATACTAGCACTTGGAGGAAAGACTCTGAAGAGGCTTAGTGCCTCAAATTTGTGATACCTTAAATGTTCTGTCACACTCAGTGTTGAAGTGCAGTAGGGGATTGAGGGTAGGATCTGATGAGGATACAGACACACATTATCTGTGGCAGCCACTGCTGAGGGATGCTGGACACTACCAGTGACTCGAGGTGCCTGAGACTATACTGCATGTGTGGACATCAGTGATAATGTGTAAGTGTGTGTTACTGGTGCCACTCAGACATCCACCACTGTTGTCCTGTTTGCCAACCATCAATGGGCTCTGGCTGGCCCCCTCCCATGGTTGAAGGCCCACATATTATCTTACTACTTTGGGTTGGTTTCAAAATGGCACCAAACAGGGACACAGGAAATCTGGCTCCTAACTGTGAGATGACCTTGCAACAACAGTGGAATTGTATTTCTTCTATTAATCACATTGCTGGACATTAGCAGAGAGTCATGGCTTCTGAGACTTTAACAAACTAGTTAGAACTGGTGTGCCAGAGACATTTTATTTTCCCTAGATGGTTTATTAGCTCAGTCTCCTCCTCAGTTGTGTTCAGTATTACAGCATGACAATCATCAGATCCTAGTAGTATGTTGCATTTGTGCATTTTGATTCACAGGGGTCACATATGAGGACAAAGACATGTGCTCCCACATGAGTCAAATGTTTCAGAAATGCTACATGGCATGCTATTTTTCCACAGGAGTCCAGCTACGTGGCTATTTGTGTATTTTATTTTTATTTTCAGGTGCTGAAGGCCTAGGAGTGCTAGCCTGGTAAAAGGTTCCTTTTAGAATTCATAGAGGAATGTGCCCAAATGTGATGTACTACAGTATGCCTTATTGTTACATCCCCATGCTCTCCCTGGGTTCACATCATAATTTGGCTGCGCGCGGGGGCAGAGCAGGGGCAGATCTAAAGATGGGGAAGTGAAAGTAACCCAGTGTATGACATTTTATGAGCTAAATCACATCTAAAGTACTGGACATCTACGGCCAAATATACATAGGCAGCATTTCGATGAGGTAAGGCACCGATATATGTGGTGCATAAGCTTACCTTAGTGAGTCTCTTTAAAGTCTGGTGGAGCAGGAACTTATGAAATACAATTGCAAATCCAGATGTGAGGGAGTGCTGTGGAGCTTCAAAAAAGCCACAACAAAATGCTCACTGCAGCAGACAAGTTTTAATTTTTGGCAAGTCCCGTTTCCCCTCTGAGGTTTCTTTAGGGGCCATTGTAAAACGATAAAATCACAAACATAAAAATAAATATGATTGTAATGCTAATTATACTTTGTGCATAAACTGTTCAACATGTCTGACTACTGGGTCAAATCATACATTTTGCAGTTTTTACAAAATTTCTCTATTTTTGTGTGATCTGGCTGACTAGAAAATAATATTAAATTAACTCCAGCAGTGAAATGAAACTAAAATATGGAATGGTTGCTCATCACCACACTGGAGCCCCTTGCTAAGTAGTAGTAACTAGTAATAGCAGATTTTATTTATTTTGGGCATCCTTCCCCGCAGGCTCAGGGCGTCCTTACAAAGTACAAAAATGACAAACAGCACAAGAGAATACACAAAACTAATACGACAATAAATATAAGTAACATTAAATTGCACCATGAAAATTCATATTAATCAATTCTCAAGCTGTTTATTACATTAGATATATTCGTCAGGCCCCAAAGGCCTGTTGAAAGAGGAACATTTTTAAGTTCTTTTTAAATGTCTCATGGGAGGGTGCCTCCAGCAGGTACCCCAGCAGAGAATTCCAAAGGACTGGGGCTGCCACCTCGAATGCGCGGTCCTCAAAAGATTTTAGCCTTGCTCTGGGGTCCTCCTTTAATACCTCCCCTGCTGATCTGAGAGAGCGACTCAGGGTGTAGGGATGCAGAAGCTCCTTCAGGTAGCCCAGACCCAACCTATGTGAGGCTTGATAGTCAATAGACCTATTTTAAAGGTGATGCACCAGCACACCAGCAGTCAAAACAGTTCATGCAGCATCAGCATAATATGACAAAATGATGACTGGCCCATCAGTAGCTGGGCCACCCCATTCTGCAGGAGCTGCAGGCATTGCATCGCACCTCCTCTGACCCTGAGGTACAGTGCGTTACAGTAGTCGAGCCTCAAAGTACTGCATATATGTACACATATTGAAGGAATGTGCAAACATTATGTGGTGCAAAATAGTGAGCTTTTTAGAACCCATGTTTGCCTACCTTGTGCCTGCGTGGGTCATTTGAAGTAAAAATTATAATTTTTACTTCTGTCCCCTTTGGGAAAGAAGGGATTGTAAATTGGCCCAAAGAGATGGGGCAGCTGATCCTTTCCACTACCTGGTGTGCCAGTCCTACCCCTGCTCACAAAGGTTTTGTGATATCTAACCAGGGAGAGAGTGGGGGTGTCCTCCATAGAGGTCTATGGAGGTATTTTATTATGTTTTTTATGTATGTTAATGCATGCTTTGATACGCTGTAAATGAAAGCCACTACTCAATTAACAAGGCCTTGTTAGTTGAGTGGTAGCTTTGATTAATATCATCCATTACTGTGTCTAAAACAGCCAGCAGTACCCATGTACCAGTGAGGGGATACCTACCAGCATGAGGAAAATGGGGAGCAAAAGGGGGAAAGGAAGGGGACGAACTGAGGAGAGAGAGAGGGGAGATACTAAGAGAGAAGAGGGGGATACAAAGAACTGAGTGGCCAAGAGAAGAGTTAAAAGCAGGTGCAAATTAAAATCTTACCTCCAGTCACATGAAGAAGCCTTGACCAGCATAGTAGAAAAACCCATCCCGCTAATCGCTCTTATCCTTTCCTACCTGAGGGGTAACACTACAGACTATCTTATTAGCACAATCTATAAGGCCTTAAGGGCGCACCCCTTGGAATCAACAGAAACAATAAGGGCATGATGGCCACAGTAGTTAAATACCAAAACTGACCCAGCAGCCTGAACTGCCTATGCCATTTCAACCTATAAAGTATCTGAGACCACTTACTGGAAAGAATATGCATGGAAGTCTAGAGTCAGATTTTTTCATACTCCAGCGGTTGTGGCCAAATATACGAGTCCCAAATGTGGAGAGTGTTGGAGGGGCTGCAGCTTTACTCCAGCAGATCTTGAACATATCCTGTGGTCGTGCAGACTGCTTACCCAATACTGGCGGGATGTCCTCGAGGATATAACTTCAATATATGATTGTTCTGCTCTTCTTACCCCAACATATATCCTTATAGCCACAGTACCGCAGAGGGTCAAAATTATCAGACACATGCAAACAGAAAGCTCTCCTACTACTAGTAGCCAAAAAGGTAATAACCAGGCTCTGGCATCCAACAAAATACCAACTCGAGAAATGTGGTGAGGCCTCGCCCATGAAGTATACTCACTGGAGAAACTCTCTGCCAGGTTGCAGATGCATACTGGCCCCTCTGAGATAAAGTGGTGCAAATAGGTATTACACCAGTTGGAACACTGCACGGATTTTGTACCATAAGGGAAATATAAGCCTAGCCCTCCACACATTATGGGGGGTTATACCCTTATCTAAGCCAGGACTAAATGGATAACAAAAATAATAACTTTGTATTGTTCTTAGAATGGCATCTATCTCTGTCTCTCTTTCTTTCTTTCTTTCTTTCATTGTTTGTACTTCTTTATTTATTCCTTCCCATAAATATACCATGGGTATCTGTAATGAGCTAAATTATAGGAACTGTTTTCTCTTATTAGACATACCCTTTTTCTAGTTCTTAACTGTTCTCTTGCAGCAGAAAAACAATATTTGTTGTAAGGTTCCACTGATGTAGGAAAACAAAGGAAATGAAAATAGGACGGTAAAAGAATTATTAATTCTGCTTTAGCTGAATGTAAGGAATATCGGACCTTGTATAATAGGAATAACTATATTTTCTCCCTAAACCTTTCCCCACTGGTTCACACATTTTTATAGACACTTTAGCCTTAAATATACCGTGCACAAAACAAAGACTAGTAAAATTGTAACATGTATAGGATACGATTAAGCTTAACACAGTAGATGCATTACTCTATCATATTTGCAGTGATGCTTCTCTGGAATGTTGCAATCTCTGTGTATTTTATCAATAAAATGTTCAATTTTAAAAGCAGGTGCAGATGTGAGTAGTATAGAAATGGAGGAGAGGTGGCTGGCCCAGTGGAGTGGAGGGCTGAGGCACCTAGCGCCTTACCTCCTGCCACACTAGTGACCCAGGTTCAGAAACAGGTACAGGTCATTCGAGGGCTGGTGGGGGGGAGGATCGAGCATCCCAATGGATGCTGTCCTCCCTTGAGGGAGGTGGGAGTAGTGTGACCCTCTGCCTGTCTGCCACCTGCAGGCATCTAGGTGGTATCAGAGCTTGGGCACACCCAGCAATGACCAACCACGGATGTCTGAAGATGTCTCCGTGGAGGTGGAGCTCATCCGTTGCACCATTGCATGTTGTGCAGTTGCCAGGAGAGAAAACTGGGAAAAAAGTCTATGTACCCCCATTGCCATGTGTGACAGCCCTCAGGGGATTCCCAGGTCTTGCTCTGTGTGGATCCCTGCTGGTGTGACAGTGGGGGAGTAGCAGATAGGACTGGGGTACCCTTGGCACAGAGCCCCATGGCAGGAGTAGGTGGTGGTGGGTGGCAGCAAAAAGCTTTATAGAAAAAAATAGATGGAGGAGAGGATTCTGAGCAAAAGCAGGGGAGGGGGCAGATCTGTAGGAGGAATGAAAGGTTAAACTACAGCCTAAGGAGCATGTAGGAATAGGCAAACTACTTGGAAGAGGCTCAAGAGCAGGGGAGAGCAAAAGAGTGAAAGTCAGAATTTCACAGACAAGAGGGGGGAGGTAGAGGCTAGAACAGATGTAGCAGAGAAGATAACATAGTCAGAATGCCAACATGAAGGAAACACTTATGTGAGTGATACCTGCTGTCAAGATGGAGGAAAAAATAAACGTGGGTATGGGGGAATTAAGACAAAGTGAGAAGGAGTACAACAGAAAAGGGGTTCCAGTCTGGCCGGGGGATTTGGAAGCAGCACTATATACACTTCCCTGTAGTCAAACAATGTGAGGATCATTTTCACAATGATCTCACAGTGTACAGGGAGGAGGCACAGGATTTGTTCTAATGTATGTCAGGAGGAGCTTCAGTAGAGGGCATAGTTGTCGAAGGAACAGTTAAGGTGACTAATCAGTCAAATTCTTGTATTTGACAGTGGGGGCTACCTCACATGAGGAGCCATCCAGAGTCTTGAAGACCAGAGGGGCAGAAGTTTGGCTAGTCTATGCCTGATGCCAAATGCAATGAATACAATTGATTTGGTGTTTAGTGTGGGTTTGTTAGCATAAAACCAACATGGGACATTGTCAAAGTCACACTGGACATTGTACTACCAACCAAGAGGCTGAGAAACTTCTGTTGTAGAGAACTGTGTCATCTGTGTACAAAAGTATGAATATTTGAGGAAATGCAGACTTTAAAGGAGTAATTCAGAAAAATCAAGAACAGGATATGACCCAGTATAGAACCTTCTCGAACACCTGACCATATTAGGAGAGAAAGGAAATGTGATTCTACTACAAAAAAATGCTTGAAATCCATCCGCCAGGTAAGAACCACCACTTGACCCCGAGATCAGAGTCCAGACAAAGCATGTTTGTCTGGGAGTACTAGGTGGGTAAAAGTGTCAAAAACCATTGCAAGGTCAACAAAGAAAAGATGTAGGTAGTAAGCTTGACCTGATCTATCTCCTTAGAATCTATAAGCCTGAGAATGGAGGTACAGTAACTGTAGAATGGGAGTTTCTGTCACTATACTGAAAGGGCTGAGAAAGGAAGAACCATCAAGTAAAGGTGCGGGTGTGACAGCATCAGCCTCCCTTGTGTTTTATACAGAGCGGGGTTAAGGGAGATAGGGCAGTACTTGCACAGTGCAGTGGGGTCACCACCCATTTGAACAGGAAGCCCTTTGACACTGTTCTGGGCACCAACAAAAATACAGGTGTGAAAAGAAAGGTTAAGTAGATCAGAGATTAGAGAGGATACAGCAAGAGCAAAGAGGTCTAAGAGTTTGGGGTCAGTCCCATCTATGCTATTACTCTTGGTAGTGTTGAGAGCAAACAGTGCCAGGAAGGAACCATGAAAAGCATTAATGGACAAGGAGAAGGTTAAGTGAGGTGGGAAGAAAAAAAGGAGGGAAGTGAGGAGAAGGAGAAGAAGAGAAGCAAGAGGCCACAGGTAAATAAAAATTCATTAAAGGAGTAGGCAACCTATAAGGGATCAGAAATTGTGGAACTACCAAGGCAATGGACTGGGGAATTAGGCTGAGAGAGGGAAATTAAATAGAGAGTGGATGACCCTCTAGAATTTAGATGGGCTGTTAATGCTATTCTGCAGATTAGAAGTGAAGTATTCAGACTTGCACAAGTTGGTTGCTTTGGTACAGGCACTAAAAACTGTTTGTACTTTCCTAAGTTCACAGGGAGCAAATGGATTTGTAAAGTTGCCAAGCAGACTCTTGAACTTTAAGGCAAACTATAAGCTTAGCAGAGACTTGGGGAGATGGTGGGGTCATGTTTGTCCCAAACAGTGGTGAATTTATGTTGAAAGGTACTGAACGCATCATCTGTATCAGAGGCTGCCAAGATGAAGGACCAGTTAGCATTAGAAAAGCCAGCCAGAGGGGCAGACAGGTCAAGAGAACTGAAAGACCTAAGCTGAATAACTTTGGGGGCAGAGGACATTGGGACTTTGAATGTTGCTCATGCAGTAGACCATCCTATGGTTACTGGGTGTATCTGGGAGTGTATCATCTTTCTGTATGCCCTGGGGCTGGGAGGAGAGAACCCAGCTAACAAGAGAGCTATTGGAAAATAAAGGATTGAGTTGGTTGGCTTGGACCTATATTGAGGGCCTAATATTTTGAACATGCTTTTTGGAGGAGGAGAGGTCTAGTTAAAGTCCTGCAGTACAAGAGGCTGAAGGTGATAGAATGGGAGAAGATGGGGGGGCAAGAATAAAGCCAGGTTTAAGGCCAGATGAACAATATGCACCTGCCACATAGAAGAGAAGAGAGTTTGAAATGAAGAAATTGCTGTTCAGAATCCCTACCACTACCCCAACCCCCTCCCCACACACACACCTGATATAATCCTGTCTATGGATAGAAGAGCCCAGCAGGGAAATAGCTTTGTCATTAATAGCTGGGGTTAATCAGGTCTCCGATCACACAAGCACATCAGAGTTGTGTGGGTTGGTCCAAAAGCTATGTAGGTAAAGTTTGGGTAAGATAGTATAGATGGAATATCCCCAGGTCCTTGAGGAGTAAAGGGGAAGCAGAGGGGAGAGATAAGGCTAGAGCTGAGCTTGGCATCACCCACCAGCAGAACCAAGAGGGTAATGGTGAGCTAAAGAGTTTTTTCATCAATTATTTGTTGATTGAATTATGTAGTTGCAGTTCTGCTCATAGTGGTCAGTGGTGCAGACCACAAGTATGTCATATGTGGGGAAAATTAATATGGCACTCATGAAGAGACGAGACCCCAACCCCCTCCTCATGTGCTTCTTGCAGTCTTTTCTGATGAGGCACATTCAAAAGAGGCACAGTATAAAAGCATATAGGAAAAACTTTGTGGGAGCATAAGGCATCTAAAGCAGGCTCTTCCTTCTCCAATAACCACTACTGCAAGTAGCTATGCAGACGTATTCCATAGACATCGACCAGCAGTGACTTCAACAGTAGTTAACTTGTCATGCCTATTGCCAATCCCCCCCAATACACACACTTTACCTAAGACCCCATATTAATGACCATGTTTATTAACAAAATCCTCCATGCATGAGTGCAGGGCTAATGGCAATTCTGCAGCCGAGGTCAATGCGGCTTCATTGACCAGCAAACTGGAGCTGCTGTTATAGGAAATGGCTGCCACAGGAGGTAAAACATATCACTTTTGCAGCACAGCCTGACCTCTATTTGCCAAATGAATGTTTAAATCCCAAGTATGATCCTTAATCCAGATTACTGTTTTAGTGGCATTATCTGTTACCAGCACATCATCAAACTGGTAATATACCTGATACTTGTCAGTGGGTGTCATTACAAGCTTTAAACCTATGTGCAAGTATCACATATATTAAAACTGTACAGTAGTTTATTATTTAGCTGCAGTATTACCTGGTTTCAGAATACACACATTGGAATGTCATAAGTAGTTCTACAGTTACAAATGTGCTTATGGGCAAAATTGTACATTGATGACATGTAAATAAAGTCTGCATATTTTTTTTCTGTGACCACTAGATTTGATTCCAGATAATACAGTCATTATTTTTCCTTTCCCCAAATAATAGTTTTAAAAAGGGGACTATAAGCTTCTGATGGAGTGACATTTCTCATACAGTGAAATGTTTACTTAGCAACATAGACTTCATATATTTTATTATTATGTCTCAGATTACAGTACCTTTGAGTCAGAGGCTCGTTACCAGAGGTTCCACATCAAGTTAAAGAAGAAACAAGACATGTACAATTAAATGGCAAATTACAATGGGAGAAAAATAACATACATATAAAATGTAGAAGTGTGCAGTAATAGAACAATCATTTTGGCAGAAACAATAGCAAACATGTTTAGAAAATAGTTCTTGTCAGCAATGGATCAAACATATAATACAAAGTTTGGACCATGGCCCTAATTAGTGTGAGCTAGGAGGAAAGAAATATTGTATGTGGGGGAACTAGGGGGAGATAGAGAGTGGAACCTAGAGGATAGTGGAGGTATTAATAGGGAACAGTTAGGAGTGAGAGGAGAAGGTCTGAATAACAGACACGAGCAGAGGGAGGAGGATGATGGTAAGTAACAGAGGGCAGGAGGGGAAGAAAATCAAGAGGCTGTGGGGGTCATTTGGGGGTCTCGACATGGGTAGGAGTGTTAGAAAGTCAAAGGATGGGGGACAAAGTAAATTGCTGACACAAAAAAAGGTAATTAATTGTAGCGAAAGGGTGAAGGAGTTATGGATTAGGAAGGGTGGGTGGGGGGAGGAGGGTTTCATCCAGGGGAAAGGGAGAGTAGTGAGAGGAACAGTAGAGCTACAAGTAAAACTGAGGTGTTGGATAGTAGAGGGGGAGATAGGGTTTAAACCCATAGCCACAGCCATTGCTAGATGCTAAAAAAGCATGAAGTTTCGATTTGAAAGAACCGAGTTTGATATCATTCAGTATATTGTCATTGAGAGAGTTTAACCAGAGAGGCGCACAGTACTCCTATGAACGTTGGCCTTGAGTGGTCCTACGGAATGGGACTTTTAGTGTCTGACTGTTGGACCCCCCAGTGCATCTGGTTTTGTTGGCCTTACTGAGAAGATTTCACACACCAGGGGGAGTAAGGCCAAGTGTGGATTTCTTAGCAAGGAGGCAAATTTGATACTGTATTTGGCAGTCCAGTTTGAGCCATCCTGATTGTGCATACAGCTCACAAGTGTGAGTAAGGCGGTGGGCACCAAGCACCAACCAACAGGTCTTGTTGAGGGTAGTTTTTATTCTTTTCAGTGCTGAACCTGTAGCAGCCCTGTAGACCACTACCCCATAATCAATAACAGACAACACTGAGCTAGTCACCATAATTTTTAGAGAATCGTCTGTTAAGCACTGTCTGTTTCTGTAGAACAGTCCCAGTTTAGCGTTTGCTGATTTACCTATGAGGTCTATATGTTGAGCACATGAGACGGATCCATCTAATGTTACCCCTAGATATTTAAAATTGTGAACCATTTCTAGTGGTGTATTTAGGCTGTTGAGTATTTTTAGTTGGTAGGCCCTGTGTCTATTATGAGTAGAGGCAAAGACCATGGTTTTAGTTTTTTGTAGTTTAGCGGTAATTTAGATTTTAGGAACCAGTCTTTGATAGCAGTAAAAATTGGTTTGCATCTGTTTTTCTAGTGCTGAAGGATCAGAGTGGCTGGAATACAGCACCGCATCAACCGCGTAAAGTAGGACATTGTCTTGTATAGCCAGCGGGAGGCGACTAGAAACAAACTAAATAGGAGTAGGCCCAAGATGGAGCCTTGGGGAACCCCTGTAGTTATACTCCGATTTTCTGAGAGAACATCCATGATTTTCACATTTTGGATTCTCCCAGAGAGGTAGCTCCCTAAACCAAGCTACCGATTCAGGGGAGAGTCCTATGAGGGATAGCTGGTGAAGAAGTAGCTTGTGGTTTACAATATCAAAAGCCTTGGTGAGGTCAATGTATGTAGCCCACACCAAGGGTCCCTGGTCAAGTGCATCATGGATAAATCCTGTAAATTCCACTAGTGTTGTGGTTGTGCTCTGTTGCTTGTGGAATCCATGTTGTTCCGAGCACTGCATTTGATACTTATCAGAGTGGTCAGTGATTTGATCTGAAACAATGCATTCCAGGGCTTTTGATAGAGGGGGTAGAATTGAGATAGGTCAATAATTAGAGTGAATTGTTCTGTCCCCACCTTCGAAAACTGGGGTTACCACCGCAGCTTTTCAGAGCTGGGGGGATTTGCCAGATATTAGTGATAGAGTTTAGATTCTTGTGAGAGGGGGGAGAATGATATAAAGAGTGAGCGCAACAAATTTAAGGTCAAGTGTGTCGCTACTATATCTTGATTTAACAGAAACTTGTGAAAGGTACTTTCTAGCCTCTATTTGGTTGATAACTTTCAGGTGGGGGTGGTGGGTGATCACGGTTGGGTTACAGTATTGTGTGTAGGGTTGCAGTCACTCGGGTGTTGGAGGAAGTCCAGTGGCAGAACACCACCACTGAGGTCGATGAAGGCCTTATTGAACATGTTGGCAATGGCAGTAGGGTCCTGAGTAGGAATTTCCTCTACATTTAGCAGGGTGGGGGGTGTCTTATTTGGTTTGCCAGACAGTGACTTAATGTTGTCCCAGAATCTACGACTGTTCCCTCAGGAATTTAATTCATTTTTGAAGTGTTCACTTTTGGCCTTATGAATTGCCCAGGTACATTTGTTTCATGCTGATTTATAGCTCTGCATGTCTGCTAGACAGCCCATGTTTTTTGCTATGAACCACAGGTTGTCTCTGTATTTCATTTGTTCAATAAGTTGGGGAGAGATAGAGGTGTTGCAGGATCCCTGTATTTAGCACGTAGAGTAAGGGGCATAGATATCGCAGGCCTCGTTGAATCTGCAGATGAAACTTTCAAGAGCTGCGTCCACATCTGCTACAGTGGCTAAGAAGCCCCAGTTCTGGTGACTAAGGTGTGCTTTGAGCGTGCTCAGTTTCCCTTTTTGTAGTATTCTAGTTTTGAGTGTTTTCGCTGGTGCTTTTGGGGACTTATTAAACCAACTGAAGAGGAT
Source organism: Neoceratodus forsteri (assembly GCA_016271365.2). Lineage (NCBI taxonomy): Eukaryota > Metazoa > Chordata > Ceratodontiformes > Ceratodontidae > Neoceratodus > Neoceratodus forsteri. The sequence goes on along the minus strand of CM028129.1, from coordinate 1,391,292,857 downwards.
AGGGGAATGGTCACTGATGGAGTCTGGGTATAACAAATATATTACATTTTGTAATATATGTTACTTTAATATTAATTAATAATCAATTTTATATTAATAGTCAATCAATAATTTATATTAATTAATATTAATATTGGGGATCCCCTGTAGGCATACTCCGATTTTCTGAGAGAATATCCATGATTTTCACCTTTTGGATTCTCCTGGAGAGGGTAGCTCCTAAACCAAGCCACCGATTAGGGGAGAATCCTGTGAGGGATAGCTGGTGAAGAAGTAGCTTGTGGTTTACAGTATCGAAAGCTTTGGTGAGGTCAATGTATGTAGCCCCCACCAAGAGCCCCTGGTCAAGTGCATCATGGATAAACCATATTAATAATCAATCAATAATATTTTGTAATATATGTTACCTAAGGTAATCAAATGGCAAGGAAGGGGAACGGTGGCCGGTGAAAAGCCATGTTCCGTAGAGAGGAGGACAGCCACTTCTGGCTGGAGCATCCGCTCAGGTGCTCTGGCTGAAAAAGTATTGATTTGAACACAACTATCCAGGTCTGTACATATCAAGGCAACACAGCTTTATCTGGTGCAACATCTATCATACACTCTGTACCACCAAACAGCTTCACAGAACACCACCTAACACAAATAGGACAACCCACAATTCACTACAGTATGCACAGTAAGTTCAAGTGAGTGCTAAACACAAGAAAACCAATATGGTATCATTGTGGAATGTGAAAGAGAGAGAGAGAGAGACAGAGACAGAGACAGAGAGAGAGAGAGAGAGGAAGAAAAATTTGCATTTATATAGTTCTTATCATACGTATTCTATCCCAAAGTGCTTTACAAGCAGTGGCAACACTCGGTGCACTTAACTTTAAAGGTGTAGTGACAGGTACACTGCACACCCACACACAGACTTGGACGCTTGATAAACTGATTTTATGGGAAGAGGAATGTTGGCCAAGGCAGCGGGAAAATCTCCTACTCTGGGGGCTGTGCTGAACAGCATGATGCTGATCCCGGAGAGAATGATGAGGAGGCAATAGATGCAAGGAGCTGACCCTCCTCCCGCCACTGGACTGCAGGAACTCCATTTAGTTAAAGAAGTAGAGATGGAAACTGGAACTACTGGCAAGGGTAAACCCAGTGAAGATTTGCTGGTATTACAGTCTGGACTGTCATATTTGGACATTGAGGTGGAGGACAGGAAACCAGAAGCCACTCTGACAGAGTGCAAAACCTTTCTAATGGAGCAATTCACTGATGAGGAAGCTCACTGCATTCTAGAAAGACAGAGATTGTATACTTTTTGGGGTAGGGGACATTGCTCATAAAAACTGAGATAGATGTATCTAGATCATCACAGCCAAAGTAGCATGTTGGAAGAACTAGAAATTATTTAAAAAGTAGAGCATGTTTCTAATAAAGTCTCTGTTAATTCCAATGTTTTTATGTAACCCGGGTGCCACCTCCCAACGGGCTACTACCCCTGCCTGCTTCCCTAACTGCCAGTTGAGGGGCCTAGGTTCTATTAGTATGGTTACTGACACGGGGCCTCTACCCAGAGAAAGTTTCAGTGGATTAGATGATGAACTAGTACAACCCTCTGGGAAGTTGTACTTACCCACAGCCCCCACTAGTGGACCCACACATGAAGTTATACCAAACACTTCACTTACCATGCAATGACAATTATTGGTGAGTGCTAATAATATGCTCATGGTTACCACTCTTACCAGCAGGGCCTGAACTGCTTGGATACCCTGTATATCTGTATGGAAAAATAGACAGCGACAACAATACACCTTTTGCACCTTTTCACAATCCCCACCACTCAGTAATAATATGTTCAGGAAGCAACTTAACATTTGAACAACAAACTGATTTATTCAGGAATGTTAACAGGGGATTGTCAGATGAATCAATAGTTATGGTGAAGGAACGATTAAGCTTTGGTATTGAAATTAACATCACGTGCATTTATATCTCTGAATCAATTCAATCCCTGAGATCTGGGTACCCAGGATCTAAACTGTTGCAAGCCTGAGCATTGCCATGGGATGGCCGACATTGCAGCTGGTTGGGGCCCTTAAATAAATAATTGGTTAAGGATTCTTCTACTTTAATCTGTAGCCACATTCACCAGTGCTTTAAACCCCTTTGTGCTCCCAAGTCGCTCCTGTAAAAAAGCTTTCAGCTTAGTGTGCTATACCTAGTTAAACAACTAAAAAAAACAAAAAAAACAAAACAAAAGAAATTGTAATCCCCAGGCCCGCTGGCCTTCAAATACAGTCAAAACATAACAAGAACTTTGGGCACAAATCGGATGATTACAACACTTTAATCTTGGTTGCAGGGTTAAACCCCTGAGTTTACTCATGGTACTGGGACCAACAGGAAAGATGGCTGTAGTCAGGCTGGATTCTTGCTTGCCAGGTATGATCATGGGGACCAGAGCCTACACAATTCACCTCCACTTCATGGCCTTTCCCTTCAAGGTGGCCGCAACCTGTGATTCTTCTCCACAGTGGCTGACTCCCTGAGCTGGTCTTTAGCCAAGATGGGTTCATGAAGCCCCTCTCAGCAGACGCCAGACACGTGCTGCTCAGTATCTGGCATAGTTCAAGCTGTACACTCAGCTTATCAACTCTGGTACCTGAAGTCCTTGTTGCAGAAGGCAGAAAATGACTTAAACAGGTCTTCCTCTTTTGGAACATGACAGGATACACTTTCAGCATTTGCAGGCTCCAACTTCACACAGGAGTCTCTGAGACAATCTCCTCACAGGAATTACTTGGCTTCTGAGACAGTTCAGCAAAGGACACTTCTTCCAACAAGACGGATTACTTATCAGCCTTGGTAGCTAAATGGACATTCACTTTCTGCTTTGGGCAGTCCCAAACAACTCACAAAGGGAGGCAAAGCAGACCTGTCCCCTCGTCTCTCAGTTAAGTTACACAGGCTCCCTCTTTCACGAGAGCGCAAGCTGGAATCCTCTCAAAAACAGTCTCTCTAACTGAAGACCGGGATCTCCATATTCCGGTTGGCTGCCCAAACTGTTAGTCACAGTTCCGGAGCTACGATTGGTTAAATTGGATGCCAAGAAAAAAGTTCACAGTTTCTTCCAGAAATCACTTTAATAAGGATCCCTTGGGACCCCAAAAGTTCTGATTGGTCCAAGTACAAAGTCCAGGACCAAACATGGCAGCTCCCTTGCTGAGAGAGTAAACAGTCCACATTCATAGTTCATTTTAAACATAACAGTTGGGATTGAACAACAAATAATCACAGCATTCAATGGAGAGCACTCACACAAATAATCGACTGTATAAGGGATATTGCCCAGCTAGTCAAAGGCTTTGGAATTCCCAGACCCAGCACAGGCTGTTCACTGCAGTGGCAGGCTAGACCTCTTAAAGCAGCAGTGTGGTGGCATTCATTCGCATACCCATGCAGGAACCAGGATTACATCAATACTTTACACTGGAGCATATTTACAATACTGGGAATGCCAGACTCCTAGCAGCAGAGCACTAACTGGGATCCTAACTGGTACTAATCCACTCTCTGCCTATCTGTATACTACTCTACCTGGCATAATGCTCTCTTTTCTCTACCCCTTTTCCTCCTTCTAAGCACCATGATTCCCCCTCCATCATTGCAAATGTTCCATTCTCAAGCTCCCTACCATACTGCCCATGTAACCCCCCTACCCTACATACCCCTTGCTACATCTTAGCCATTGACCAAACCCCTTTTTATTATACCTGGTCCCACTCCCTTATTCGGCCATCTGCATCTCTTATGACCATACCTTACTCTTATACTCTACTGTTGCTTATTAAATTTCAGCTTCCTCCAGCCGGATACCCCTCATGTTCAGTTAGTTGCACTAGCAAGTCCTGGATCAAGAGTACAAAGTTTCATTTCATTATTATCGCTCTGCTACTCCTATATGCTGGCGACATTAATCACAGCCCCGGTCCCTCACTCAGCAATGCCCCTACCTCATCTACCGCCCCCACAATGTATCCCGTACCTCTTCAGTTTCCCTGCTCCGTGGCCTAAAGATTCTGCACCTTAATATTCATAACCGCCTCCAGAAACCAGACCTGCTCCTTCCACTTGTTGGATCCCTTACTCCAGACATTCTGATCATCTCAGAGACTTGGCTCACCTGCAAAATCCCTGATACATCTATTGCAATCCCTGGTTATGCCGTCACTTGCCAGAACCTCACCAGCAGGAGTGGGGGCATGAAAATCTATTCATCCTCCTCCCTCCAAACCTCTACTATTCTGTCAACCTCTGTCCAGTCCATCTAGGACTCCATTGTCATCAGTTTGTCCCTACCCATCTCCGTTCCTATTTTTATTGCAGGTGCCTACTATCGCCCTGGTCTACACCACTCTGAAATCGCAGATCTAATTACTACAATGGGCTCCCTTACTTCCTCAGGTGAGGTCTATCTGCTTGGAGATCTCAACCTTAACTGGCTGTTGCCTACTGTAAACAAGACTCATACTGACTTAGCTGCTCTCAATCTGTCACAACTAATCATGGAACCTACATGACTAAACCATAAATCTCAGAACCACACTTTAATAGACTGTGCCCTAACCTCCCACCCTAACAGGATAATCCAGTCTGGCCTTCTGCCTGATGCCTTCAGTGATCATTATATGATCTACCTAGTTAAGAAAATCCACAGATCCAAGGCACCCCACAAATTGCTAACTTTTCATTCCTACAAATCTCTTGACCTAGCCCCGCTACACCAGTAGCTAACTCAGGTAGACTGGATGCAAATATCATCAGCCCAAACCATTGATCATGACCTAGCATACTTCAAAGATAATCTCATCACCATCTGGAACAAACATGCCCCATTGAAGCAAGTTAAAGTGCGTGGTAGTCACCTTCCATGGGTCACCTCTGAACTTCTCGCCTGTCAACAAGCATGTGACAAGGCCTGGAAAACTCACAAATCCTCCAAACTCCCTCACGGTTACTCTATGTACCGTATACTCCGTAATGCCTGCACCAAAGCCATTTGGCTGGCTGAAGCCGAATATTTCCAGACCACCTTTAATTCAAACATGAATAACCCGTCAAAATTCTGGAAGGTGGTCCATTTGCTTTTCTCCCCACAAGCTAAACCCCCATCCCCTTTACTCAATATAAATAACCAACCCATAGCTGACCATGCTACTGTGGCTGCTGAATTCAACTCATATTGTACAACCTGTGCCTCCTCCCGGCTGCTTGCATCCCTCCCTACACAGCCTACCACCCCACCCCTGTCTACTACTACTTCCTCCCAGTGTCACCACTTAGTGGATAGTTTTTCCTTCTCATCCACCTCTCCTAATGACACTGTAATGGCACTTCATTCTTTAAACCCGACAAAAGACAGCTCCCGATGATCTGAACCCCAAGCTGCTATACCTCTCCACCTTTGCCATCTCTACCCCTCTGTCTGATCTCCTCAGTTTGTCTTTCCACTCTGCATCTATCCCCTACTCCTGGAAACATGCAAAAGCTCTCCCCTTAGCTAAGGGTGGTGATCTCTCATCTCCTGGGAATTATCGCCCCATCTCCCTACTACCCACTCTGGCTAAACTCCAGGAACACATTGCTCTCTCTTAATTCTCCTCCTTTCTAGATGACTCTGCCTTCTTCACTCCCTTCCAATCTGGTTTTAGGAAGAACCATTCCACTGCTACCTCCCTCGTCAGACTCACTGACTCTATCCATTCTGCCATAGATAAAGGTCACATCACATCTGTCATCTTTGTTGACCTTGCCAAGGCTTTCGACAAGCCTCAAGGAAAGGAGGGAGAGGGAGGACATGATAGAAACTTTCAAATACCTCAAGGGAATCAACAAAGTCCAAGAGGGTAGCATCTTTCAGAAAAAGAGATATGCAAGAACAAGGGGGCACAATTTGAAGATGGGGGGCAGCTCAGAGATAATGTGAGAAAGTATTTCTTCACAGAGAGGGTTGTAGATGCATGGAATAGCCTTCCTGAGGAGGTCATAGAGTCAAAAACAGTGGGGGAATTCAAGAATGCCTGGGACAGACATAAGGCAATTCTAGTGGGGGGTAGGAGGAAGTAGGCTGTTGGTTAACTAGAATCTGCACCTTATCCGTTATGTAGGGAAATGGGCAGACTAGGTGGGCCAAGCAGTCCTTATCTGCCTTCAGATTTTATGTTTCTATGTTTCTATGACACTGTCTCCAACTCCCTCCTCCTTGACTCCCTCTCGTCAGCTGGCCTGTCTCAGGCTGCCTTCAGCTGGTTTCATGCTTACCTGGTAGGTAGAACACAATCTATTAAAATAGCTGACTCCATGTTCCCTCCACTGCCTATCTCCACTGGTGTGCCTCAAAGCTCTGTACTTGGCCCACTCCTGCTCTCCATTTTTCTAAATGACCTTCCATCAGTATGCTCCTCATCCGCCATCCATATGTCTGCTGATGATACGGTGCTATTCAGCTCTGGCCATTCTACTTCCAATGTAACATCCAGATTACAGATTGACTTCATTAATGTTCAACACTGGCTAAAATCACATCAACTCTTCCTCAACACCAAGAAGACAGTTTCCATGACCTCTGGCACCAGGCAGAGACTCTCTAGGCTACTCTCCCTATCCTCCTTCCACACCCTTGACGGGAAGACACTTGAGGACACCACCTCCTTCAGAAATCTGGGTGTCTGGCTGGATCAACACTTGAACTTTTCTGTACATATTGACACCATCCTGAAAAAATTGTGCCCCAAGCTTGGCACCCTTTACAGGAACCATGGCTGCCTTCCCCTCATGGCTAGACATGATATTATTCAGAAAATGATACTCACCATTTTTGACCATTATGATATAGTCTACAGTGCTGCTCCCAAGTCTTCCCTTGCCAGATTGGATCCTCTTTTCAGTGCTTTCTGTCACTTTGCTCTAAGCTGTCCCTCCCCCACACATCACTGCTCCCTGTACCACTTGCTAGCCTTCCCCTCCTTAGAATGCAGACGGCTCTCACACTGCATTAAATTCATCTCTAAATTCTGGTATAGGACTCTCCCCTCTTACCATTCTTCTTCACTTACCGTTTCTCCCCCCTTCTCCCGCTATCTTAGATCCATTGACTCACATACTCTAGCTATTCCCCATCGCTCCACCTCCATGGGGCATGATGCATTTTCATACTGGTTCCCTAAGCTTTGGAACTCGCTTCTACCCCCTACTAGATTCTCCTCATCCACAGTTTCTATCTCCTCAGCCCTGTATAACTATTATTCCCCAGACTGTACTTGTTTTTAACCTCCCTTCTCTTCTTCAACACCCTCGCACTTTATCGTATATCCACTACCCCAACTCATCTATCTTCTAATACACCCCTCCCTCTATTTCCTTCTTTGCTATCTTGCCCCAATTCTTCCTCTCCCCTCCCCTCTGGTTTCCAGCCCTCCCTCCTGTTTCTCCTCCCCCATATGCATTCAGCACGCCATTATGAAACCTAGCAGTAGCCTCCTCTCCCTTCCTCCTCTTCCACCCCCACCTCCTTTTCCCAGGTTTGACTGCCGAGCAGGGTTCCCAGTATCCTGTGGGATTACAGTTCCTGGGTTGTTTCTCCCTTCTCCCTCACCGTCCTCTCTCACCCCTTCCCACTTGCTTTTCACTACCCTTTCTCCACTCACCCTCCCATCCCTTATTCTTCCCTTCCTTCCCCACACCTCTTCTTTCCGTGTCTGTTCCACTTGTAAGGTTCTCAGCATCCTGAAGGGCAACTGCTCCTGGATTGTCACTCTCCATTCACCACTAAGTCCTCTCACGTCTGCTCTGCCCTCATCTCCCCTTCCCAATCCCCAACCCCTCACCTCTTCTTTCCCGGGTATGGACCACCTTTCAGGGTTCTCAGCATCCTGAATGGGTACAACCTGGTTTTGTCCCTCTTCTTTGCCCTTTCTTCTCCCATCTCCACTCCCCCCCCCACCTCCTCTTTTCCTGGGTCTGGACCACCTTGCAGGGTTCTCAACATCCTGAAGGGGCACTGCTCCTGGTTTATCTCTCTCCCTTGCCCTCTTCTCTCCCCTCCCCACTTCCCCTTCTCTTCTTTTCCTGGGTCTGGTCTACCTTGCAGAGTTATCAGCATCCTGAAGGGGCACTGCTCCAGGTTTGTCTCTCTCCATTGCTCCTATTGCCTTCTTTCTCTCCACCCCCCAACTTGCTTTTTGCACTCCTCTCCATATGTCTACCCTTAGCACTCATCAACATTGTGCTCAGCCTGATACTCGCAACACTAGTAGGTGTCCTTCATCTTCTACCTTGACCATACGGATGACCTTTCCTCTACCATTGCATGTTGTTTACCCAAATGGTTATTGCTCCCTTGACCTGAAGTTCTGGCCTGTGCTGCTCTGAACTAGCATTTCTCTGTATGTATGTATTAGCTCTGTGCTTGTCCAACCCTGCACTTATTAAATATACTGTATGTAAGTGTATGTACTAGTCGATTATGTTACTGTGTTGATCTCACTTGCTTATGTTATTGTTTGATCTCCCTATTCTTGTATTCCCCTCCTAATACCTCTCCACCTCTCAGCATTAAAAATCATAGCACTGACCTTCAAAAATCATAGCAGAGGGCCAGAATGTGTAGCACTTTCTTATTTTAAACAATAATATGTCTACAAATAGTGTGGCCCATATAGTTCGTGATAAAGAATGTTTCTATCAACTTAGTTCAATGTTTTAATAGTTTGAGTGTCCAGAAATAGCTCTAACATTATTAAGAGCATCAGAAAACCTATGAGGAGCAAGGATAAATCTGAGTGTGAAAATCATAGCACTATGCGAAATTCATAGCAGTTGAGGGGTATGCCCCACCTACAAGGATGCTTCTGGAAATGAGCTGGTCACAGCTTATGTTGCTTTACTGGTGAAATATTTTCAAATAAATCAATGAAAGAAAACATTTCAAGGTCCAGGGAGAAATTTCAGGTAAGCCAGGGGGTGGGTTACACTTATTCATTCGCTATGTCTGTCCTCTGCCATAAAACTGGAAGCCAAACAGTATTGTTTATTCTTCTGTTTCCTTTGACGAAGCTAGTTAAACACAGTAAATAGAGGGGTCACCTATAGGAATGTAAAAGGGGGTGTAGGGATGGTTAATCCAGTCAACTTTTTAATTCTGCCTGTTCTTCTCAAGCAATTTTGGGTCAGTTATAAGACAGGAGGATACTTTTGGATACCAGTATTATCAGAACGAATAGAAGCATCTCATCCAGTTTGTGGTCAAGGTTGGTTACACATTTCTGGAGTAGGATGGACTGCAAGACTCCCAGATTATGCTCAGACAGTGTTAATTAAACTAAGACAATGGAAATTCTTGCCAGTTCGGCTGGAGTCCCTCACAAGGAAATAATTATATGAGGATGTACAGACAGACACATTTTTTAATGATATACTGATGCCGCAGAGATGCCCTGACTGCAAAGACCATCACAGCAACAGGATTTCGATAAAATCCACACGTCGCTGTGTTGGTCCCTGCCAGACACCGAGACTGCCTCGCAGGGTGTATCGCCCCCCCCCCCCGGTCCAACTCCAACTTTGAGTTAGACTCCTAGAGACTGGGGGTTCAGGGGTGCAGCCCCTCAATGGAAACACAGAGGCATCCCTGACACCGCATTGCCGACACTCGGCACTGCGGCTGTCGCTGTGGAGGATGTCTCCATGGGTGGGGTCGCTGCGGCATGGTAAGACCATTTTTAACTAGTGTGGAATTTAAATTCTGCCCACCCAGACAGGAATCTCATGTTTCAGATCTGCTAATTAACGAAGAGTGCCCACACAAATGTGGGACCTCCTATGGCTCAGCAGCCTTGGATGCAATGAGTAAAGGATTCCAATAAAAATAAAAAAATGAATGAGAGATACTGTCCTACAACAAGCTGTACAGCAACTCCAGAAACTTGGGAGCTCTTTCCCCTTGATTGTCCTTATATTTTAGGATTTCTGAACTACTTGACACTGAATTGGCAGGGACCCCTGTTCTCCTCTCATGCCCACCAAGTACTGGTGCTCAGAATATTCCTCCTGGCATGGGGAAATTATGACAAGACTTTAGTTGTGATATAGTCACTGTTTAAAGGAGAACTGTCATTTCCCCACAATAGAAGCTGTTTTTTTTTTAATACTGGTTCAAATTCTGTTATTGCTCTAGCTATCCAGGCTTTTTAGGTATCCCAGTGGATGTTTCTGATTTACATGCTGCCGGTAAGAAGCATTTTAGAACTGTATACTATAGTTCATATCCCTGTTCTACTCTTCTATTGTTGGCACAATGTATTCATGTTCTATTACTGAACTCTGTGGCTGAGAAGGACATAAATTACATCATAGAGTTCTAAAATGGCACTTAACACCAGACTGTGGAGTAGAAACACCCACCGAGGTTACTAAAAGGCCTGTATAGATGGAACAATAACAGAAATTTAACCAGTACTTAAAAACAGCTTCTAACGGGAAAATGACTTACAGGTTCAGCGATGTTCTCCTTTAAATGTTATATCTGGCAAGTGAGACGTGCTGCTGTCTTCCATTGTGGATGCTATTTATACTGTGTATCAGAAGGACATGGCTTTAAATTCTAGAATGAAATTACAGCTCCTATAGAAACATTGCCAGAAAAGGTTACTCTTCAAGTAGCTGGAGCAGGAAGGTTATGCAGAATACCTCTCTTTTGTATATACTTTCTTTTGTTGTTTTCTGTTTTGTATGCTTTTTGCACCAGTTTGGTTAATCCTTTTCTGTTTTTTTTTTACATTTATTTTTGTCATAGTGCTTTATATGTATATGACATTTTCTTGATATGATTGTTTTGTTATTATTTATAAGTGTCTTGTAATTAAAAAAATCCCCTACTCTTGCAAAAGGTGCCTTGGGTTCTTTTACTTCCACCTGGACACCTATACCAGGCAATACAAGAGATGAGCAGAGGGGAGGTTCCAGACTGTGGATACTCCAAAAGAAAAGTCTCTAGCACCAACTTAAAGGCAATGTGGTCTAGTAGTTAGAGGACAGCATAAGGAACTTGGGGAGACCGAAGAACACTGTTCAAATCCCACCAAACCCGCTTACACTCTGTGTGGTATTCAGCAAGTTATTTAACCTTTCAGTGCTTCGGTCCTCTAACCAGCTACAAAAAATTGTTAAAAAAAGGATCCCACTAAAAATAAAATAATGCATCTCAGCGTTACTGTCCTGTGTAAATAAACTACTAAAAACTTGGGAAGGCTGTAGGAAGGGGCAGGGAGATGGTATGTATGTATTTCTACCTGCTATTGTTTCCATGTACACTATACTTGGAGTATGTGCCATATAGCTTTCAATACTCATTGAAAAACCAATAAAGGATTTAAAGACACACCCACATTTTCAAAACAACAAAATATTTCACTTTGCTCACATCTGTGGGATGACGTGTAGAGTACTTATCCATATGTATTTATTCTAAATGAATTCTTTCAGGAATTTGCAATGTATGCAACAGGTCTCTTGGGGTAGAACACAGACACAAGCAGCCACACATTACATCATCCATTATAATGAAATGACAGTTGTGGTTTCTGTTGTTTAAAACAATGTTTATCATGTTACTGTAAACTAAGGCATATTGCTGACACATTTGAATCTAGCTGTTTATTAAAACTAATACCTTTTCCCCTGTTTTCATTTGGTCTTGTAGCTTATTCCAATCCTTCATAACAGAGTAGTGGGTGTTCCAACTGTTTTATGTGTAGAGGGAGCCATACCTCTCAACTGTCCCTGATTTTCAGGGATGTCCCTGATTATGCTTCAGAATTTTCCTGTGTCCCTTGAAAAATCTGTGTTTTTATGACTGAACAGTGGGGATTGTAAGCACAAAATAATGCCAGATATTACAGTTACAGACTTGCTCTTCTTCATAAAATGCATATTATACTAATCCCCTCATTCTGTCAGCTTTTTGAGTGAATATTAACAATTATTAAGATGTGTCCCTGATTTGGGGTCTTTGTCCCTGATTTTTTTAAGCCTTGTCCCTGATTTATGAGGCAAAAGGTTGAGAGGTGTGGAGGGAGCATGAACTAAAATGTTGCCTCAGAATTATATAACATGGTTTGACATCAAGCCATTTATTCAAAAACAAATTCCAATGCAAATCCCTACTGTCTGAAGGAGAGTACTGATCTAGTTTTTGATATATCATACAGTGCTGGCTTTGTAGGTCACAAGTAACATGAAACTGTGAAGCCTTTGAAAAGGATACCCAGCTTTCATTTCAGGAGGCAGCGGCAAATGTATGTATAGTAACAAAGTGCCATGACTCACGATAGGTAAACTCATTGGCATGTTACCCATTTCCCAATACAAAAATGTAAAAAGACAATATTACTTTAAAAAACATGTAAGCACCATGTTAGTTACCTTAGCTTATCTGTTATATACAATATGAGGCAGATCTTTGCTTCAGTACTGAACTGTCTGCCCTCTCTAAGTTTTTCCCCTTATTTAAAAACTGCTTTATCTATTTGAAACTAGGGACAGATTTCAAAGCTAGTAAAGACTCAGACCATACCTTGCATACCTTGCAGACCAAGGAGTGACTGTCTTTGAAATGTGGTGCAGTTTTACTACTTTTCCTGCTATGCTGGAGGAAATACTGTAATTCCACACTGTGGCCTAAGCACAGTACAAACCTTACAAGATTAAAGGACAATCTCTGAGTAAAAGGAATTCCATGGACCCCTTCACTAAAACACAGCCATTGATCCTATAAAATGACAAGCAACACAGAGAACAAGCATTTGTCAATGCCGAATGTTTGCTTGCTGGCATTAGCAGTGGAAGTGCAGGAGTTAGACAGATGTAGTATAGGAATGGCAGTGAAGTGTTGAACTAGCGCCAACTCCACCCCCACCCTGCAGAGATGGACAGGCATTGGGGTGTGTCTTTGGGTCATCACCCATAACAGTCACAACATTTCACCTCATCCTTCCCTGCAGACAGTGACAAGTGTTGAGGTGTGCCTTGAAGTGTTCAGGCTTTACACTCACCTCATTCCATAAGGAAATACACTGAAATGGGTGCAGTATAGGAGAATGGTGTGAGTTCTGGGGTCAAAGAGTCCAAGGTGCACCTCGATGCCTGTAACTGGCTGCAGGGTGGGGGTGTGGGTGGAATGGCGTGAGCATTACTGTCAACAATCCCAAGTCACACACCTGGCGCCTGTATTTTACTCTAAGTTTTCAACAAGAGCTTTTTGTGACACCACCGCATGAACAGTGACTCTATCAGTTTGTTAGCTGAAAGGAGATTTTGCACAGTGACTGCGCCATTTGGTGCCACAGGTGCAAAAACACATTTTGAACATGATGTGAAAAATGACAGCTGTACTGTTCATGAGGAGGTGTTAAAAATGGCAATGTTGACAATCTGGAGTGAAAATATTAAAAAACTGGTGAAGTCACAAGCGTTCATAGAAACTGCGCAATGCACACCCGTAATGCAATTATTTGGGGGATTCTTTGCACCAGATTTTCAATATAGGCATTTTGGGACTTTCACTCATGAACAGTGATACTGTGATTTTCTTAATCTGTCCCGAACACTGATTTCCCACAGCGACTGCTCTATTCTGCGGCGGAAGTGCGAAAACACATTTTGGCCAGGATGTGAAAAATGACAGCTATACTGTTCATAAGGATGCATGGAAAAATGCCAATGTTGAAAATATGGAGTGAAAATATTACAAATTTGTGAAGTTACGAGGGTGCGTAAAAACTGTGCAATGCACGCTCGTAACACAGTCATTTTATGGACTTTTGTGACCAAATTTTCAACATAGGCATTTTAGGACCTCTGCTCATGAACAGTGTCACTGTCATTTTCTTAATCTGTCCCAAACACTGATTTCCCACAGTGGCCGCGCTATTCTGTGCTGGAAGTGCAAAAACACATTTCAGCCAGGATGTGAAAAATGACAGCTGTACTGTTCATAAGGTGATGTGAAAAAATGCCACTGTTGAAAATCTGGACTGAAAATATTACAAATTCACGAATTTGCGAGTGTGCATGGAAACTGCACAACGCACACTTGTAACACAGTCATTTTGGGGAATTTTTTCACCAAATTTGCAATATAGGCTTTTTGAGAGACCACCTCATGAACAGTGACACTGTCATTTTGTTAATTGGTCTCAAAAGGTGATTCCGTGCAGTGACTGCAAAATCACCTTTCAGGACAGAATAACCAAATGACAGTCACAGAATTCATGAGGTGGGGTTCCAAGAACCCCATGTTGAAAATCTGGTGCAAAAATTCAAACAAATGACTGAGATATGTACCAAAGCTGAAAAAAAAAACCTTATTTATGCCATTATACAGCTTACCGGCATTTCTTCAGTTCGCGGTCGGCTTTGAAGAGTGCAGACTTGTTCCGCTCCACCAAGATCGTTAGCTCCAGCCTCAAGGAGAGTAAGTAGTGTAGGTGTAGGGAGGTGGGGTATGCAGAGGGTGGGTGTGGGTTGGGGAGGGGCAAGAGAGCCAATGATGTACCATTTTTCTTTTGTTACAGGTTCTTATTTTACAAAGACGATGTGGGACTTTTGCCACACTAGGGTGGGCCCCCAGCATGGCACCTGGAAGTTTGGGGGGGCAGTGGAGTCAACGAGGGATTGGGCACCACCATTGGCCATACAGTGTGGAGATGGGAACACAAGAGGATGTTGGACTTTGCCACGCTGGGGTGGGCTCCCAGCGTGGCACCTCAAAGTTTGTTTTTTTATTGGGGGGCACTGGAGCCGATGGGGATTGGGCACCCCCCATCAGACATACAGTGTGCTTGGGAGGGGTGTGCATGAGTCGAGGGGATTGGGCACCGTGCACACAACAACAAATGGGTGCCGCATACAACGACTGCTACAGCGTCAGCAGTGGATAGTGTAGGCAGTAGGCAATTTTCATACTGCTGACAGCATGGCAGTATGTAAATTGCCTACATGTTACCACCACTGATTGTAGGAGTCATTTGCTTTCAACTGTATGGCACTGCATTTGAACTACTGTCATAGACAGCTGGGATATTCATTGGTGCGGTGCAGCCACGCCTGCAGAAATGCTCAGGACATTGGAAGCAGGGGTGCCACACCTACGAAAACTCATTTGGTGGCACTATGTTTCTTGCACATGCATGCAAACAAACATAAAAAGGGATGAATCTCTGTCTACTTCCAAACTAGGGCACACACCGATGGTGAAACTTGAGGCATAGACAGTGACAGATGTGCCAGTAAACCAAGGTGTTTGTTGGATCCCAGTTAGTGTTAGAGACCTAATATGTAAAGAAATCAAGTGATGATGCAATTAAATATTTTATATATTATTATTTATTAGAAAATGGGTGACCAGGAAAGACACACAGAGCCAAGTCTTGTTTTCAGGTGCGAGCTGGTAAAGGGAATAGGGGATACAAAATATTCCAATTTGTATATTACAAGAACAAAAACCCTACAATTAGTGATAACAACCTGTAAAACATCTTTGAAACAAAGATCTTTCAAATTTAGATTTGTTAATACTTGGAACACAGTCACTACCATTGAATCTATTGCATAGTGAATGCTTAGGGCACTCTAAAAATGGCTTGAGATTGTATCTGAAAAATCTGGAGACATAATTGTTTTAATTAGTTATTATGTATAATGTGATTTTATGTATGTGACAAGGTATTTATATACTTTTTTGTTATTGTCTTATTTGTACTGTATTCTCTATTGTAATTTTGACTAGATCACTTGTGCTTAAAGGTTTTTTCCCCATAATAAAATTCAAATTCAAAATTCAAAAAATACACAGCACAGACACAATTCACAGTTAAAATAAAGTGCAATCAGAGAATACAATTAATACAAGAGTAAGTACAGAATGAGCAATCCAGGTGAAAAACAACAGTTAGGTGTTTCAGCCACACCTACCCCGGGGTAGGATGGCAACTGCATGGGAAGCAGTCAAGGAAAGAGAAAACAGGAGTGGGGAAGGAGGAGGAGGAAGGAGTTTCAGCTGATAACTGAGGGAGCCAGAGGAGACGGTGAAGCAGAAGGATGAGGGGGGCTGGTTCCAAAGTGAAGGGAGACAATACGTAAGGACTGATCGCCCAGCAGATGAGAAAGGATGAGGAATTGAAAATGTGCAAGGATCCCTGGGGCAGAGTGAGCAGGAGGCAGAGGGGATGAGGGAGAGAAGTGAGGAGAGGTACAAGGGAAGGGACCCAAACCAGTATTTGGATATGAAGGAAGTACAGTGGATCTGGCAATGTGAGGGTGGAGGGAGAATGGATAAGGAGGAGTAAAGTGAGCAATGATAAGTACAAGATGGGAAGTTGGTGAAGAAGTAGCTGAGGATGTCTAGTCTGACCAGGAATGTGGAGGGGGGCAGTGCCATAGACCACCTCTGCAGAGTGGAAGACCAGGAGCAGCATTTTGGTGACAAACTCTCAGAGGACCTGTGGAGGCAAACATTCTTTATTGTGGTACAAGGCATCAAGTTTTGGGCAGAGCTTGGCATGGATGATGTCAATGTGAGCAGAAAATGTAGTCTTGTTGTCTAGCTACATACCGAGGTACTTAAGGAATGAACCACTTCTAAAGGGGTGCCATCTGAGATGGAGAAAATGGGCAGAGTTGGGAGTCTGGACAATTTCTGGCTTGTGCCAAAGGTCATGGACAGTTTCTTTTTTGTTTTGTTTTGACCTGGAGTTGGTTTGATTGGAACCAGCGAAAGATACTATGGAAGTTTTGCAAGAGCAGATCTTCCCCAGTTGTAGTGGAGGAACCAGAGGTGTAGATAACTGTGTCATCTGTATACGTGTGAATATGCAGGTTGGCACAGGCCAAGGGGGGATTGTTAAGGTAAATGGAGAAGAGAATGGGATCCAGGATGGAGCACTGTGGGACCCCAGCCTAGATGGGAAGTGAGGTGCCAGGGCACTACCAACCTCTACAGACTGTAGACGGCCAGTGAGATAAGAACAGAACCAGTCAACAGCGGGAGCTGAGAAGCCAGCAAAACTCAGCTTAACTAGGATGAGTGGGTGGGACACAGAGTTGAAGGCCTTAGCCAGAACAATGAAGATGGGAGCCGCTATGTGCTCCTGATCTATCCTTGAGAAGATAGACTCAGTTACAAGCAACAGGGAGGAGACAGTGGAATGATGCCCCAGAAGCCAGAATGTAATTGAAGAGGAAATAGGGGTAGGAGAGTAAATCAAAGAGACTGATATTACCACAGGAGAAAGGACCCCCCCCCTTTTTGGAGTAGAAGAACTTTGGCCAACTTCCAGGACAGTGGCACAGCACTGAGTGAGAAGGAGAGGTTGAGTAGGCGAGTCAGAGTAGATGCTATGGCAGGAGTGGAGATACGGAGGTATTTGGGATCCAGTCAGTCAGGACTAGACTTGCACAGATTGTGGGAGTAAAGGGCAGTTAGGGTTTCCTGGATAGTAGCAGGGGAGAAATGGAAACCCTGGAATGGGAGCGGAAAAGAGGGAAAGGGAACATGAGGTGAAGCAGTGGAGGCCAGAGGCAAGAGGGGGAGTGGAACGGAGAGCACAAATGGTGAAGAACTCATTGAAGTGAACAGCGATAGTGGAGGGGTCAGACACAGGTGAACCATTTACCAGAAGGACCGGAGAGGGCAGACTTGGTGGGAGGGTTAAAGAGGGAGTGAATTACCTTCCAGAATTTTGAGCGGGCATTAAGGTTGTTCTGAAGGTTGGCCTTGAAATATTGCAGTTTTGTAGCCCATCCAGCCTTTGTGCTGCAGTTTCTGATAGTGCAATATAAAAGGAGGTCAGGAAGGGAGTGAGATCATTTGTAGCTTTCCCAGGTGAAATCACGGAATGTACACTGATCACTGATTTCAGGGGTAATCCAGCGCTGATGCTAAGTTTTGACCCTGGCTTTTCTGAGCAGGGCATGCTTGTCGCAAACTGAGGAGATCTGGGATGAAACAGGAAGAGGGAAATGTCAATATCAGTGGTGAAGGATCTGGGTGTCCAGACTGCAGCAGCAAGGTCATTCAGGACAGCAGTGGTGTTGAGTGACTGGAGGGACCTGGTCCAGATGTATTTTGGGGATGAGGGTGGGCACCGGATATTGCTAATGCGGAACATCAGAGCATGTGATTCATGTCAAACAGGCACTGACAAGGCTGCAAGGAGCTAGCCTCATAGTCAAGGCAAAAAAGTACTGTGTAGGCATGGTGCTACAATTTGTAATTTTGTCTTTCACTGCTACTGGAGCTCTCCCAGATAATGCCTGAAAATGGGCATAAGTAAGCCTAGTGTATCTTATCTGGTATTAAAGACAAAATAGGGATAAATGTCACAAGAGATACACATTACTTTATTTATTTATGCATGTTTTTTTATTTATTTACTTGAAAACTGGTAAATGGGAAAGCCACATTGAGCTGGAATGTGCTTCCAGGTGTGACCTGGGGGTAGGTGGGACAAAGGGGAACACAGTAAGTACAAACATGTTACATGGTACATTAATGCCAAGAGAAACAAGACACATTTCAGGTACATTTGAAAATAAAATGTACCAAGGGGCTGTGTTGCACTAGTGCAATATAATGTATTACACACATGAATTGGTAAGAGCAATAAATTAGAACTGTACATAAGGTAGAGCTCAATTAATACCCATTCATGTAACCCAAGAGGCCCGAAAAACTGAAACATCAGAAAGGAACTTGGACATCATGCAGGAGGTAGACACAAAGTCTCTGAATCATCAAAGGTGGATCCCATAAGGAATCCATTCAAACCTACCACAGAGAAGGAGAAAGCATTCATGGGGTTAATAGACTATTACAGGAAGACTGCCCCAAACTTCAGTGACATGACCACATCTCTGATAGACCTCACAGTCAAATGAACACCAGATCAAGTCATCTGTACTAAGAACTGACAAAAGGCATTCCAGCAGCTCAAAAGGACCTCATGCTAAGTCCGTATGCTTGCTAGGTCAGACTATGAAAAGGAGCTTGTATCCTACATGGATGCATCAGACTAAGGCTTAAGTGTAGCCCTCAGCCAATGTTCAAGAGATGGGGAGAAGGGGAGAAGCATCCCAATGAGTACTTCATCTGGAAGCAGAATGCATGAGAGAGAAAAAACGTCACAGTGGGGAAGGAGTGCTCTGGTATTTTATGGTAGCTCCACAAAATGGAGCCATGCTTCTGTGAGTGGCATTCCACTGTGCACACTGACATCAACCTGATACAAGGTAAATGGATAAGTTAAGAATGACAGATTATAGCTGGCCCAGTGTCCTGGAGGGCAAAGGCACTGAACACCTTATCTCCTGCCATGCCAGTGACCCATGTTCAGGAAGAAGTACGAGTTACTGGGGATTGGCAGGTGGGAGAGGGTTAAACATCCCAGGGACTGCTCTCCTCTACCAGGGAGGGGTGGCTAATAATCTCAGCCTCTGACTGCCACCAGGTGGAGGCCCAGTGGTAGTACAGGTTAGCAAGTAGTTTGGTAGCTTGAAGGGCGGGGCCACAGTTATAAAGGATGTGCACACCTGCACACGCACATACTGATACGTCACCATGGCTGGGGAGAAAACCAGGAAAAGTGGGGAGGGTAGGCTTCCTGAAGCCCTGCCCACTCCCTTGTGGTCTGTGTCACCACTTGACCACTGGAAGCAGATCTGATACTTAACTGGGGAACAGGGTAGCCCTCCCCTCCTGGCTCTGCCGAACAGAACAGTAGACACAAACAGTCCATCATAGCACGTAAAAAATGTAAATGAACTCCACGCACAGTAAAAATAGTTAAAGTAATCCTGTCAAATCAGTTAGTAATAGTGCCTCGTTTTCTGTTACCAGATGAGAAAGGTTTGATTGCAAATGTGTACTCATTTAACATCTGGTGACAGAAAAAAAAAGCTCTATTACTAACTGATTTGACAGGATTACTTTAACTATTTTTACTGTGCGTGGAGTTCATTTACGTTTTTTACAGTTGTGTTCAGCATCGTTAAGTCGCACAATGGATTTCTGAATTGATAAAGCACCACAACTTCTCTTACACAGTGACAACCACTGTTTGACGAGAATCCGTGCGGCACGAATCAGCTGTGTGGCAATGCATGAGGCATCTACTGTACGCTGGATAAGAGGTACAGTAGATGATTAGTGGAAGCAGTTCCACCACTTTATAATCTACATTAAATGTGAATCTATACTCTGGGCTGATCATTTTCTTTGCAGACACTGGGAGCAGGTCCAGGTTCAGGACAGGGGTGGTGATGAAGGAGTGAGTACAGATAAAGAGGTCTGATTCTGTGTTGGCTGCTGTAAGGGGAGTGTTATTTTGGAGGGCTCCAATGTAAGCAAGGGAGAGACTTTGGGTAGGAGCCCAGTGGGGTCACTGGAGAAGAAGTCAATTGATGAAGCAGTAGCAGTTTAAACAGAAGGCATGGCAAGTATCCTGATGCATGAGCATCCCAGAGCATGAGGGCCATGGAGCAGGAGTGCTGCATCTGACTAGGGGTATCTGTAGGTGGGCTGCAGTTCCACCGGTAACTATGTTTCTCATAAACCAGTCAGGTAAGACCACAGGACAGAGGGCAAACAACAAAATTCAGCTAACACCCAATCCTGCTTAAGGTGATGTATGCTATACTTGATATTAAAAATGGTAGATGGCGATTGCACATTTAAAAACCATCTCCCACTTCTCAGTGGCTGTATACTTCAATGCTCTTATCTGTCATCTATTGGTCAGAATTCTTTTTACATGTTTCTACTGTATTTGTTTTCACCCACTCTAGCAATCCATTCCACACATTTATCACCCTCGGGGTAAAGTCACATCCACTGTTAGTTTTATTATATGGTTTTGCTACTAGTTGTAAAGTGTGTCCGCTTAAAGTATGTGTATTAGTTTTAAAGTTAAATTCAGTGATGGCATAAGGGCTTTGTCTCTGATCATTTTATACAGTTGTAACATATCCCTCTCAGCTTTCTTCTATCCGGCGTAAACATTCTCAATGTCTTTAGTCTATCCATATCAGTCAGGCTATCCATTCCTCTGATCATCTTAATGGTTCATCTTTGAACCCTCTCTAGTAGATTTATGTCCCCCTTATTTTACAGGTTCCATATGGAGGAGCAGACTTCCAACTGGGCACGTATAGATGACTTAAACAGTGGAGCCATCACATTAGTTGTTCTGTTTCAGAATGATCTCCTAATCATATTAATTATTCTGTTTGCCTTTCCAGTGACCACTTTGCAGTGGTCACTTGACTTAAGTTTGTTGAGTATCATCAGTAGTGGGGGGCAACCACATGGGCCATGGCCTTATGTTGCCCTATACCCAAAGTATTATTGTCTGAAATTCATAAATAATAATGAACTGGTTACTTCCACTGAGTAGTGGGAGGCAAACACATGGGCCCCGACCTTCTGTTGCCCTATACCCAAAGTATTATTATCCTTCCCAAATCTCTCTCTCTCTTTTGTCACCTCCCTAAAAGGAGTTTCATTTAGTGTGTATTGTTCTTTGCTATTATCTATTCCCAAATGCATAACAACTCATCTGTCTGTGTTAAAAGACATTTTATTTTTGATGGACCATGTTTCTGTTGATTTTGAGTCATTTTTAATTTGTTGCTTGTCCGCTTGTGTTTGCACCTCCCCTCCCAACTTTTTGTTGTGCACGAACATATTTGGCAATCCTTTCACCTTGTTGTTCAGATCTGTCATGAATGCTGAAAATAATGCCTGGCCCATCACCGAACCTTTAAATGGAGTGTTTGGGATGCCTTTCATTCATTCAATTAATACACAATCCTTCAGGATCAGGTTAATTTCTTATTTATTCACCCCTATGTTTCACTGTCTCTGAGAGCTTGTTCATGGGGTTACATATAGTTAACAAAAATTAATCATTAACATTTTTACTTATTGTATTGTAATAAATGGTCCTTATCTACTGTCAAAGTCTATGTTTCTATAAAGAGCTGGACGTTTTTTGTTTCATTTATCCATCATATTTACTGTGCTAGTTACTTTCTCTTTTTCCTGAACCCATGCTGGCATTCTTTTGTTGAGTCCGGTATTCCTTATCTCAGTATCCAATCATTCAAGTATTAAGTCTCTCATGATCTTCCTCACTATTGATGTAAAACTGATTGGTCTGTTATTTTGCACCTTAGATCTGTCCCATTTTTTTAAATAGTTACCATGTAAACTTTTTAAAAACTGGGTCACATTTATCTGATTAGAAAAAAGAATTCAGGCAGGATTTGAAACAGACAGTATCAGGTAAAGGTAACAACACCCTCTATATTGTAGGGTGATATAGTGCTGCATCTGGGAGACTGATGGGATCACTAGAAGGGGGGACTATCACTAGTGAGGGTATACTCAGTATGGAACACAGTTATGATAGGGAAATAGCCAACTGTACAGACAGTGAGGTGCTCATCTCCTGGACTATGCCCAGAAGGGTAGGTCAATGCCCAGTCTATAGCAGGTTGAAAGAGTTCCAGACCACAGCTGGTAGCTGCATGGGATGAGATATCCCTGCTGCATCACCATTTGAGCTGAAACCCACATGCACACCCTGTGCCCCCCACTAGTCTAGGAGGCTGGAGGGTGGTGGGGAAGGGCAAAGGTGGCAAAGGCAGGAAGCAGGGTGTACATTAAGCTGCCCTGCTACTGACTGCAAATTATTTTGCACCCCTGGAGGCACTGGTACCTGGCTCCCCCCAGAGAGGGCTGTGAGCTGGTCTGAGAATGTGACATTTGGGCGGGGGGAGGAATATGACAGCCAGAAGAATCCTAATCATTATGGACTCCATGCTAAGGGGGTAGAGAGGGTGGTGTATAAGGGAGAAGAGGAGGGGATGGTCAGATGCCTACCAGGTGCATCAGCCATTTGGGATATAGACAGAATAGGGAGAATTTTGGGGAAGTCAGAGTCCTGGTACATTTAGGTACTAGTGATCTGGTGAGTCAGACTTTGGAGCAGTCAAACTAAACTTCCAGAAGCTAGGAGATAGTCTAAAGTGAAATGTAGCCTCATTGTCCTTAAAGGAGGTCCTTCCTGTTTGTGGCAAAGGGGAAGGGGTAAGGATAGAGGAAATAGAGGATTTTAGCAATTGGTTAAAGGGGTAGAGTCAGAAAGAGAGATATTCAATTTGTGGGAGACTGGTGGACTTCTGAAACAGAGGGTTCTTCAAGGGTGATGGCCTTCATCTGACAAGAGAGGGAACCAATGCACTTGGTCAAAAACTGGATGTCTATGTAGGTGGACATTTAAACTGAAAAGGAGGAAGGCTTTTGTTGGGGGAGCCCTGTACCTCTCAACTGTCATAGATTTTCCATGATGTACCACAAATAAGCTCCTTCTAAGCCCTTGTACTAGATGCACTCACAGGCCTGAAGATTCATGGAAAGACAGCAGGTGACACACTTTCCTTTGTTCTAACTCTTCTGAGCTTCAAAATTGGGCTGGTGTCTTTGTTTCAAGGAGATAATTGCATGGCTCTAACTGCTAGTGTTTCTTCCACTCCTGCTCCCACCACCCCCGTCCTGGCTGGCTTGGCTCCTTGTATGCGACTGCAGTGTTTCTGTAGGTCCTTTGCACCCTTCATCTGCTCAGATGCTAAACACCAGCCCCCCACCTCAGGTCCACTCCTGCCCTATAATTAGAGTTGGTTGGAACAGAGCAGGTTAGTCGAAGTTACTTTGGGCTGCCTCATCTGTATGGAGCAACTTGGACTTTACTCATCTTGATCAGTCAGCACTGGACATCAAAAGCAAGCAGGAGGGACAAGGAACACCTTGGCCAAGAAAAAGCTATAAATCACTGTTACTTTCCCCTATCAGACCAAGCCACCAGCCAAATTAAGAACTGCTCCTCCAGTTCTGAGTTTACAGCTCACTAGTTGCTCACTGCCTCCTCCACTTGTTGTGGACTGAGTAGTACTCATGGTGCAGTTTTGCTTTCAGTTTCTATGATCCTCCTGAATCCCCAGGGCTCCAGATGTCTCCACGCTGCCTGCCTGCTAGCATGGGAAGTCATGCTGCTGCTTCAGTCACCAGGCACCTGAAATTGCCACTAATTAAGACAAGGTACGAGTTTCATTGGCAAAGTCTCATCTACAAAGTAACTGATTTTGCAGAAGAACTAGTCACTAACTAATCTGTCTCAGCATATACAGTATCAGGGCTGTCAGTCCCACTAAAGCCTCTGGTAAACGAAAATAGATTTCCTTCAGATAATAACTAAGCAACGGTGCTGGGATCAAACTGTGACCCTGCTATACCCTTCAGTTAGATTTATTTATTTATTTATTTAGTTTTTGTTGACCGGGTAAGTGCACTAGACAAATCCTGCCTATTTTCAAGCACGACCCGGGGAAAGGGGATACAGATGAATGCCAACTGACCTTTGACCGGCTTAAGCTGTTGGTGGTATTTTTAGTGAAAGAGGGAAATTTGGCCAGGACAACGGGGAAATTCCCCTACTCTTTTCGATAAGTGCCATGGGATCTTTAGCATCCACCTGAACTACCACCAATCCAGGCAGATGGGACCTCGGTTTAACGTCTCATCTGAAAAACGGCACCTCAGAAGTGCAGCACCCCTCTCATACTGCACTACAGTGTCAGTACTTGGATATTGCCAGATGTGGGAACTGAACCCACAGTCCTCTGATCTCCTGGCCTCAGAGGTGAGTGTGCTATCTACTGAGCCACTGACATTGAAAAAAGGGTCTGACAGTTTCTAGTTGGGGCCAATACAGATCTTTGTTATGCAAGAAAACTGAGGCCAAATTAACGAAGGGTGACGCAGGGCTTGCTTTAAACCCTGCATCAAACCCGGAGGTTGGAACAGCTGCACCAAAAACTTTGTTGTAGAGTGCACCCGATTCAAGCAGATCATGTGCATTCATGACAGTTTTCACACTTTATGGCAGCTTGCGCCAAATATTTGGCGCAAGCCACGTAAAACGGATAATGGATACCAGAGATTACTACAAGCAAGACCAGAAAAAGGCTAGTCTAGCTTGCAGCAATCAGCGCACAGGATCTAGAATCCTAATCACCAGCCAGAGAATACTGTAAGCCCCCTGCGCCATCCCTTACAGAAATATAGGTGTGCTGTGTACCTGCAGAATGCATGCCACATGCTTAACCGTGCAATGTTTGCATGAGGTTTGCATACACAAAGTGATCCTAAGTGAACCAGATCTAAAAAGCAAATCAGGTTCACACGCTGCAAGCTTGATATGTGCACAGCAGGTAAGCTGGTGTGAACATCTTCTAAAAATTACATCAGGTTCGCATGTCGCACGCTTGACATGAGTGCAGCAGTTAAGCTGGTGTAAATATCATTTAAACTTCACATCAGGTTCACATGCTGCACCTTGCCATGTGTGCAGCAGCTAAGCTAGTGCAAATCTAATTTAAAAAAACACATCAGTTTCTATTTCTTATACTACTGTTAGCAATTAGAGTCATTAAAATAAATTTTTATTTGAATTTCCATAAAAATTAGGTTAACTCATTAATTCTGATCCTTTTGCAAGTTGTTTAATGGCTTTTGATCTTTGTCATTAAATCGCCATCAATTTGTAAAGTATTATTTTCTTACTGCATTAAATGCCTAGGATATAGCCAGTCAACATCCCCCATTCCAGATGTGCGAAGAGGGGCCTCTGTGTTGTGAAGCCTATCCTTATTGTTTTGGACCATGCAAATCTCTTATGCATATTTAGTGCTACAAAAGTGTTTCTCCATGACTTACTTTCCCTTTGTCATTCTGTATTGAGCATATACACTATGGCCATGCTCAGCACTCTTTGTGCTGAGTAGGGTCTTGGAAGCATGCACTATACCTCACATTTTGTCCCTGAAATGAGGGACATGGACACTCAAAATGAGGGACAATGAAAGACACTAACCCACATGATGATCAGGAAACGTCATGAAACATGGAGATACAGCACCTCAGAACACAGTGGAAACCATTGCATTAGCACCTGAGAATGAATTTCTACCATTAAGCGGGGGTGGCATTTAGGTAGGGCAGAGGGGGGCAGTTCCCCCCCCCCCAGTATTTGTGCCTAGGTTGTTCTTATAGTGTGGCAATAATGGTATTAAATTTGAATTTCATCTTTTGCACAATAAGTGCCCACCTGGCCTATGTGTGCTCACGCTGCAGGTACTCTCCAGACTCAACTGCGTCTGTATTGTGTTGTCCACATTCTCCACCTATTAGCAGCAGCACAATCACATGTGATGTGGATGAGCTCCAGCCAAGAAAGAGCACATGAATCTTGCATGAGTCTTGCAAGTACAACACTGTCTTTCCTGCCACAGAGTAGACAGACTGCACACTACAGCTTGAAGGAGTCAGTGAGCACTGAACTCTCAATAGCAGTGTTGTGGCAGCATATTTTTGTTGGTCTACTCTTAGTGAGTCTTCATCTTCCCTGGTGGCTGAAGGGGCAGAGGGTGAGCTAGAAGCTAACTCAAGACTAGGCTACCTACTCACTTTACTAGGCTCGTCTTGCAAAAAAAAAAACAGCAGAGACCCCCACGGCAGCAAGCTAGACTTAGCAGCAGTGGTGACAGTGGTGTGGGTGGCCTTCATAGGCCTTGATCAGTGCAGTGCAGCAGCAACCAAGCAAGAAGTAAGCAACCCAGGTTGGGTGGGTTCAGTTGGTGAGGTGACTTGGCCGCATCCACATTGGGGACCTGTGATGGCCACTTCTAGCATCCAGCTTCTGGTAGAAGGAATGAGGGAGAGAGACTGAAAAATGGGCTAGTGGCACACTGTGCCAAGCTGCAGGTTCTGGCCATGTGGCCGGGTAAGTAAAAGTAAATAATTTTTTTTACAGATGAATTTGGGACGTAGGAAGGACTGAAATATTGATGCGTTTTTCATGTTTCTTCACCTTTGGGTGGCTTCATGACCCATAGTGGATGGGTACTGAATGGAATGGAGTCAGGGAGGAAAATCGAGTTCTTTTGGGGGGGGGGCAGAACTTTAGCCAGGCAAAAAATTTGTTAGTACCTGGGAGGGTTTAAGCCCAAATTTGATGCACTGCTCTGGGGTACATATAGACTAATTTTATACATTTGAATTTTTCCTGATTTGCATATCACTTTTCAGTCAAAATAAATAAGTTGTAGCTTTAAGAGATGTTACAGACATTCTAGAGCTGTCCCTTGCATTCATGGACAGTTGAGCGGTATGGAATGCACAGACTATTGGAGCCCCACTATAGTCAGGCTTATGATCCCCACCCCCCCAGTGAAGCTGACCTCCACATCCCCACTCTCAGGCATATTATGACAAATGGCAAAGGAGGCTGCAGGGGTGTACACCATTGAAATGAATGGGTGAATTTTTTTATTACTATTTTATACATTATTGATGGAGAGTTGGAGAGTAATGAAGGCTTCTGCCTTGTTAGTAGAACAGTGGTCTTCATTATTCTTCAACTCACCATCATAACATATAAAATAGTAATAAAAAATAACTCCATTCATTTCAAGGGGGCACGCCCCAGCACTCTGACCCATGGACATCATCTCTTAAAGACTCCTGCCTCTGGCTCCCTAGTATTCAAGTAAGAGACTTTTTACTTATATCTATACTTGGTGGGTTGTCTTTAGCAACATGGCCATACCCACTACAGTGTGTGTGTGTGTGTGTGTGTGTGTGTGCGTGTGGGGGGACTGGTCATGTGGGTGTGTGTCGAGTTATTGCTACTTTTGTGTTTGCATCTTAAAGTTTGTTTGCATGGAAGCATTCAAAACTATGGAGAGAAAATAGTAGGAGTACAGGCCCGACAGAAGTAATTAAGTGGTTTTGAGGGTAAGTTTGTGTTTTGGAGTGGGAAAAAACACATGTGTTTTTATTGGTATGTGTGCTACAGTTCAACTTTGAAATTGAGATGAGTAAGAGAAGAAAACTGAAAAGCATAACAGTGGCTACAAGCATGCCACATGCGTGTAGATGTAGTCAGATACAGTATGTATTGAAGTACAAGCAAGCTGTATGTGTGCAGACAGTATAGCTTAGTGGTTAAAGGCACTAAACTACAAGCCAGGAGACTTGGAGGCATGAAGATCTGAGTTTGAATCTCATCAATTCCCCACTTGTGTATGGTGTGATCCTGAGCAATTCACTTAACTTTTATGTGTGCAGTTATCGTGACCACTTGCTTTTTGCACACATGCCACATGCATGCAGTCTTTCCCAATTTAACATAAAAGTCATGGTTTCCACACTTGCTTGCTGCACACATGCCACATGCATGCAATCGGTTCCAATTTACCATTTAAATCATACTTGCAGCACACATATTACTTAGGTAGTTTTATGTGTGCAACATGAAAACATTTCATACTATTATTTCTGTAAGGCATATGTTCAGCAGACCCGGGACTTGCCGCATTCTCAGGATTTTTGAGAATTGGGCCTCTGATTTCTGTTTTATTTACTTTAACCCAGACAAGTCTGGTCTGGTTATACCTAAAGAAAGAGCAAAGAGCACCCACAAGATATATAAAGGACTGACACTATCACAGTGTTCATGTGTCCAGTTTGCTTATTTTGTCCGGACAGTGGGTGCTCTTTGCTCTTTCTCCATGTCTTACGTAGTTTGAGCACCACTGTATTTTTCCTGGTGCTTTCTGTCTCTGCTCTTCTGGTTATACCTATAAAATTAAATATCTTAGAATTTAAGAATCTAAAGGGTCCAGGACTGGATTTTGAAAGATTTTCACAAAATATTCACACAAAGTTGTCATTAAATATTGAACATTTTGGAGATTCGCAAAGCCATATTTATTGAGTTATATACACAAACAAGATGCCACTTCTGTGTGTGAGGACTCAAAATGAAACAAAAGGGATGAGATACAGGATGGCTATGAGGGGATGTGGCAAGTCAAGAAGGAAGAGGTACCGGTAATGTTTGATGCTGTCCCAAAGTTTATTTACTGTACTTGTGTCAACATTACTGTTATGTAACTGTATCTACTTTCATTGCCCAGTGCCACTTTGTCACAGGGGGATGGTACTGTATATGCTTTCTGCTCACTACTGCATTATCCTATCTGTCCTACTTGTGGGGGACCTTATGCTCATTAATTACTTTGCTGATACACACATTGCTGTACTGTAACTGCCTACCACTGCTTCTTAGCTTTCCTTGGGGGGATGTGTGCTGCCACAGCGACTGCTTATTGCTTGGAATCTGAATAAATAAACTGTACCTTACTGTTTCGGTTGCTGCCAGACTTGCTATTGTATGTTAATGGTATTTCTATAGCCTTTTTTTTGGGGGGGGGGTTGAATGCTCATTCTGTGTCTGCTGGCAGCTACATTGCAAGTTGGAGGGAGTCAAAAAGGCAAACCACACAGCTGAATGAGCTTTCATTGGTGTAGGCTGCTGAGCAATCTTGTGCATACAGCTAGCTGTTTGGGGATGACTGACTGGGTGGCACTCAAGCTGGTCATTAGACTTTTGCTTATATTAGGTTCAGCAGGTATTTTGATTGCAAGTAAATGCACTTTTTTATTTTACTTTTGTAAATTCTGCATGATAGTTTAATTAGGTTACAAGGTTATCTGATTCAAGCACATAACACACACATTTCTCTTTCTTTTCATTTCAGTTCAGAACACAATCAACATGCCAACATGTGGCTGGCCCAGTGGCACTGAGGGTTGAGGTGCTGGACGCCATACCTCTCACCACGCCAGCGGCCAGGGTTCGGTGACAGACTCAGGTAGCCAGGTGTTGGCAGGGGAGGGAAAGGATACAGCATCCGGAGGACAGCTCTCCTCTCCTCTCCCTGGGGAGGGTCCAGGGTTGCTTGGTGTCCTAGTGACCCCTGGTGGAGATTGGGGACACTGCAGCTACACCAGCCGACACAAGGGTCGGAGTGCAGCAGACACCAGCAGGGAAGCCATGTGCATGTATCACTGCATGATGCACTCCTATGGGAGAAAACTAAGAAAATCCCCATCCTTGGGGATAAGTGACAGCACCTCACCCCATCGAGCCACACTCCAGCACTGGGCTTCTCTCCTCACCAGGCTGACCACCCAGCTGGCACATTGGATTTTAGATAGAGTGTATTGGCTAGATAGGGCAGCCCCACCTCAGGGGGTGCAGATCTGGGGGATCTGCCGGGCTGGTGCAGGGGGAGAAAGCTTCAGGTGGGAGGTAGAGCTCGCAGTGTGTGGTGGATGCTTGAGAGAGTTTCCCATTGATATGGACAAAAAAAGATATACAAAAAAAAAACATGGCAACATGCAAAACATAACCTTTATTGTAGTAAACACAGTTATTTGTTCATTTTACAATAAAAGGCATTGGTGTGTCACACCGTGCTGTGAAAAATCTTGTGTACAACATTTTGATCATTTGTCACACATTTTGTAGCCCTCTGTCAGACATTGGCCAGCTGGGAGTAGAGGTATGAAGCACCCTCAAGATCAGGGGGGTGGGGAAAACATAGCTTGGATGCCCCTAGAAATGGGGAGTAGGAGAAGACTGTCTGGGAATAGTGTGGTAGGGACAGGAACTAGATCAAGAGGAGGAGTTAATGCGAGGAGTCACAATAAACCAGCAGGGAACAGGAGCAATAGGAAGATTAGGACCAGGGAGAGGAGGACAAGGGACATGGCATAGACCGGAAGATAAAGGGAATGAACAGCACTGGAAGGTGGTCTGCCTTAGCGTCAGGAGCTTAGTTAATAAAATCATTTATCGACAGGCAGTGGTGGCAGATGAGCCTAGTCTCCAGGACCCACCACTCCTATTTTGGGCTCATTGCACAATGCACTTTGGATGAATATAAGTGCCTTTTTCTGATTTTCATTGAAAGTCACTTTTTGCACACTGATAGATGGTGCTGATTTTTCCTTGCTAAGCAATGGTGGCAGATCCAGAATTAGACCTAGTGACTATTACTGAAACATAGGCCACTGCGAATAAAGACTTGAACTTGGTAATACCAAGGTATATCCTGTACAAGAGTGATGGGGCCAGAGTAAGTGGGGAGTGGAGTAGCCCTCTGTGCTAGGAGCTGAATAAAGGATGGGTCCATCAAAAGGGTAGGAAGAGAGGTGGATTCACTCGGGGCGCAGCTAAAAACTGCATCTGAAAAATATAAGACTGGAGTGGTCTATAGGCTGCCATAACAGGGGATAAATGACAAGAAGGAACAAGGGGAAGAAATCTGGAAGTGGGCTGGAAAAGGCGAGGTGGTGGTAGTGGAGGGCCTCAATGTACGAGACATAGACAGGGATACCCATGCAGTACGGAGCACCAGACATCAGACCCTGCTCAACACATTGCAGGACTACCTAGTGGTACAGCTGGTTAAGAGGCCTATATGGCAAACTGCCATTCTAGATGTGGTGCCTACTAACTTTAAACGGTGGATGGCATGACAGTTGTGGAACCACTGAGGTCCAGTGACCATAATTATATATGGTCTGAACTGGACCTGGCTAAATATAAACCCTTAGGCAGTGATTCAGTGTGGCCTGTCATCTGAAAACAAGAAAACAAAGGAACCAGGAGAAGTCTGCTCCAGAATACCCCAAATCTATAGCCATCAGCTCCTGGGGAAAATAGACTCACTAACCATGCTATGTGTAATCAGTATTTATTTAAATCCAATGGTACCAGTACGGTACAAACTGCCAACGTTTCAACGAAATAATCCTCTTTCTTAGGGCCATACAGTCACTGAACCAACTGGTTCTGTAAAATATTTTAAACTTAGCTTTTCTTCATTTGTTTAATTTTCCTGCTGTGCATCAAAGTTACTGCCTCGTTGGAATTACCCAAGAGACTTCTCCTGTTTGAGCTTTGACCCAGTCTGTGCAGGGAGATACTCAGTGCCTTGTCTGCCAACTGAAACAGACAAACTCTTGTCAAAGGCAGTGGTTCTGGATTTCAGACAAGCAGACTGACTTGATCAGGAAAACAAGTAGGCGGGAAATGGTAGGCATAGATAAGATCCTGGGGTGGAGGAAAAGAGGGGAGAAACTGAAGGGGACAAACAACCCACTCAGCAATTAACTTGTTAACTATTTATTGTCCACCTTAATGAACATACAGTGGTGACACAACCCTTAATATTCTTTTCGTGATGAACCCACCACTTCATCACAATGTCTATATGTCTAATAAAAATGCATACTTGTAAATATATTTGTTAACATCAAAATAACATGCCAATCTGTATATTTACATGCCATATGATTAAAACCTCCACCAAACCACTGTTTACAAAACGCAGACTTCATATTTTACTATTACTGTTTATATTATCTCACTTACAAGTTCATAATGCAAACCCATCTAAATGCAAAATACTTAATACAGTTTCCATCCACATTTATAGTGGGTTTATAGTGGGGGTGGGGGCTAACCGGTTCATTAGAAATACAAACCGATCCGAATAAGCCAAAATGTTAGGAAGCGAACTGCTTCTGAACAGTTTCGGCTGTTCAGATCATTTGGGGAGTGGCTGTATCATGGGAATGATGGGAGCAAGAAGCACAAGAGCATAGGAGAGACCAGAGACAAGACACTGGTTTCTCATTGGATAGGAATGCTGTCCATCTTCCTAAGGTGGCACCTGATTGGATTTGCTGTAGCAACCTAAGTGGTCCACCTTAGCAGCTGACTGCAGAGGAACAGAGACATGGAGAAGGGGCAGCATTTACACTGCTCCATGCTGCTTTGTGGCTGTGCCTTGCCTTGTGGCCAACTCCGAAGAGAACAGTTCATTTTTTTGAAAAGGGAAAACTTGGGGGTGGCGAGTGGGGATTGGGGAGTGGGTTTGGGAGTCAGGAAGTGGGGAGTTGGAGATTTGGGGACTCAGGGAGTGGAAGAGTATGGGGACAGTGAGTGCCAGTTCTTTTTTTTTGCAGCAGCAGCAGCAGTAGACTGAAGAGAAAGGGGGTGAACTGTGTCAAGTTCAACCCAGCCATCCAATGCCATTTCTTTGCATACTGTCTGTGTGCCCCCCCCAAAAAAAATTCAGTCAGTCAGCTCTCGTCTCTCCTTATGCTCTGTGGGGTAAATAAATTTATGAGCTTTGACTCAGTGCATTCTGTCACATGGAATAATCCTTGAAAGAAAAGTAAAGTTGTGTCATAGAGGGTAAGGCCATGTCCCTGAATCTCTTTGAGTAGCAGCACCTGTAGCATCAGCCCCTATAGCCCAGGTCCAATGTGTGAACTATTGTGTGTGAATGACATAAAATCTGACAGCCAGCCACCAGTGCCACTTCTTGCATATTGTCTGTGTGACCCCCCCCCCCAAACAAGTAAGTCAGCTGTCATCTCTTCCTACCTGTGCCCCGTGGTGTAAATCTACAAACTTTGGCTCAGTGGGCATTCTGTCACGTGGAATAATCCATGAAGGAAAAAGTAAAGTACTGTGTCATAGAGGGTTAGGCCATGTCCCTGAATCTCTGTAGGTACCAGCCCTTATTGCTTAGGTCACTGTGTGCGAACTACTGTGTGTGTGAAATAAAATCTGCCAGCCAGCCACCTCTGCCACTTCTTGCAAACTGTCTGTGTGACCCCCCCCCCGAACAAGTCAGTCAACTCTCATCTCCTCCCTGTGCTCCGTGGAGTAAATCTACAAGCTTTGACTCAGTGGGTAGGGCATTCTGTAATGTGGAATAAAAAAAATAAAAAATCCTTAAAGGAAAAGTAACTTACTGTGTCATTGAGGGTTAGGACAGGTCCCTGAATCTCTGTGGGTACCAGCTGGAGCACCAACCCTTGTAGCTTACGTCCAGTGTGTGAATTACTGTGGGTGTAAAATTAAATCTGACAGCCAACCACCAGTGTCACATCTTGCAAACTGTCTGTGTGACTCCCCCCCCCCCTTCCAAACAAGTCAGTCAGCTCTCATCTCTTTCTACCTCTGCTTCGTGGGGTAAATCTACAAACTTTGACTCAGTGGGCATTCCGTCACATGGAATAATCCTTGAAGGAAAAAGTAAATTACTGTGTCATAGAGGGTTAGGACAGGTCCCTGAATCTCTGTGGGTAGCAGCGCCTGCAGCATCAACCCTTATAGCCTAGGTCCCGTGTGTGAACTACTGTGTGTGAAACAAAATCTGACAGCCATCTACCAGTGCTTCTGCTTGCATACCGTTTGCGTTACCTCCCCCACCCAACCTAGTCAGTCAGCTCTCATCTCCTCCCTGTGCTCTGTGGGGTAAATCTACAAGCTTTGGCTCAATGGGTATTCCATCACAAGGAATAAATAATAAAAATAAATAATCCTTGATGGAAAAGTAAATTACTGTGTCAGAGAGGCTTATGCCAGGTTGCCTGCCTTTTGACAAAACCCCACAGTCAGTAGTTGGTGGCTGACTGTCAGAGTTTCATGGTTCACACTGGTGCTGTAACCAGGGGTGTAGCCAGGAATATTGCACAAGTATTTAAAACAACTGCATTGTTGCCCCCAATTATGTAAACATACACCAAAATATGTGCTGCCATGCCACACCAACCATAAGCCCCTCCTTTGTTTGGCATGTCCGAGTTCCAGTAATTGGTTTCTTCCTGTAATCCTCCTTCAATTGTTCTTCCACCTGCCTGATATGTTGTTTATGTCTGTGTATTTGGTTGGTGGCATCAGTGCCCCATAACGAACAACAAAGGCAAAAGGGCTCGACACAACAAGGATACAGTGTGACTCACAATGTCCCTGCTTCCCTCTGTTTGTTGCCCCTGCCTGATATTTGTACTATACTCTGTTGAGTACAGTCCATATGCCTGCTGACACCCTTGGCTGTAACTACAAACTGTAAGGGCAGGTCAGAGTTCTCGGACTTGACTGTCTTTGAACAAAATCATTATCACCATCATCATCTTGGATGTGGGTGAGAATTGAGGTTCAGCATGTACATATTACTTATTACATATTACAACACTGGCACTTGCAGTAGGCACATCCACAGTCAAATCATTCACTCCTTCTCATCTCATTTCACTAATCATGCTCTTTATTACTACTAAACAGGGGTTTAATTGCATTTTTTCTACAGATATGTTGATTAAAAGCTGTTTAAAATGATTTTTAACATACAATTGCCATAAAACAATAATGGTCATAAAAGGTTCAGATAAGGTTCACATAAGCATCCAAACCTTTTCTTGCTTATCAGAACCTTTTAGAACCTCAGAACCTTTTGAGGTTCTCCCATCCCTAATTTATAGATTCATTATTTACCTATATAGAATACACAGACTTAAAATCATAATTAATATTCATTACCTTATTTGCATTCTTATTCAGAACCTAATTTAGCAGCGCGCTGTTCCTTATACCATTAGTGAGACTTCTATATTTCAACACAAATTCATTGCTTTAGCCACAAATTAATACCAGTGTAAGAAAAAAGCTGTGCATTTAGAACTGCTAACGCCACTCACTGGATAAATCCTTTGGCTTCTGTATGGCCATCACTTTCCTGTGGGTAAAATGTGCGGGCAATGAATCTGAGTTTACACAGAGAACTAATGGTATCAGTAAAATAATGTTATGAGCTAATACAATGGTTGCATTAAGTATAAAAATTAACAGCAATCAAGTGTTTTTAACATTTACCATACAGGTATTAGTGCCTTGTGGTATACAGGACTGTGCTAATTGTTAATATGTACATTAGATCCTACTGACACTGCCGTGCAGAATAGTATATAAGTATGTAATGAGTTTTAGTGTTCTATGTTGTGAGTGGATGTGGGGAATATTTGTAGGTGTAGTCCCTCATGGGAACAAGTTGGAATACTGAAGAGAATTAATATAGACTATAACACTTAGGGATATGTACTGATTTAATTTTCAATCAATCAATCAATCAAAATCTTTATTTATCCAGGCAGGCACCATTGAGCAAGGCTCATTTGCAAGGTAGACCTGGTCATGAATACATCAAAGTACAGTACAGAAGCAGGTATACAAAAAGCAATAATATACAGGGAAGGAAAAGTATATACAGTGTATATAGTACAGTACAAGGTTGAAATAAATAAAAAAAAAAACATTATTCTACAATTGAAGAAGTCAGCAAATGTACAATCAACCATAGGCATACAGGGGTTATAAGCAGAGATCTTTTGAGTGAGGCAGCTGGCAACTACACATATAGGGAAAGAGGCCGTGTATGGGGTGGCAGGTTAGAGAGGTAAATAAGAGGAGGGATATATTACTGACAACTGGTGGAAAAACTGAGCTAAAACCACAGAAAGTGATGATGGCTATTGTGTACTTGTTTATTGTGATAATGACAGAGGAGGGGTAGATAATTGGGACACTACTATGGATGGGGTGGGACTTTAGCCAGGCTGGAGTGGACAGGGAAGGGTGGGTACAGCAGGAAGAGTTAATAGGGAAAGAGTGAGTGCCAGGGGTAGAAACATGGTGAGGGTCAGGATGGAAAGGGGGAGTTGCGGAATTAGTGGGCTAGCGGTGAGGAAAACATTTGCAAGGTGCTTTCATGTAGCGATCATAGAGCACCTTGAAGATATTCAGGCTAACAGGGCAGCTCAGCTTCAAGTTCCTTTGTAAACCATTCCACAATGTGGGTAAAGGAGAAGCTTAGAGCAGCTTTGCTGAAACGTGTTTTGACCCTTGGAACTTGGAGGGCAATTAGGGAATAGCTCCTTAGAGTGTAGGTGCCTAACACACTCCGGGGGAATACAAACTGAAACATATGAGGGGAGCTTGTTGGTCACCACTCTGAAGGCCCATAGGGCAGCATTTCTATTCCTTCTATAGTGAAGGGAAGTCCAGCCTAACGATGAGTACAGGGAGCAGTGGTGTGTGGAAAGTGGAAGGCCAGTAATGAACCTGATAGCTCTGTGGTAGAGGGTGTCTAACTTAGCCAGTGCAGAGGCAGTGCAGTGGCTGTACAGCAGGTCCATGTAATCTATTAAAGATAGGAAGGTAGCTTGAAGCAGTTGAATCTTGGCCTCCTTTGTGAGCAGGTGGTTAATTCTGTAGAATAGTCCTAATCTTTGCCTCAGTTTCTTCTGTACTTCTTTGAAATGGTCGGCGAAGGAAAGTTTATGATCGAGCCAAACTCCTAGATATTTGAATTTAGCTATATACTCTAGTGTTTCTCCAAGAACAGTGGTAATTTGTGGGATAGCTCCCGCCCCCAGCAGGAATTGACGCATGCAAGGAGGGGGGAGAAGAGCATGGCTTTTGTCTTTTTCACATTGAGCAAAAGCTTTCTGTTTATGAGCTGGTATTGTAGAAGGTTAAATTCAGCTTGGAGGTCTTCACAGGCTGCTTCCCACGTGGGATGACTCAAGTACAGTACAGTGTCGTCCACGAATTAGTGTATGTTGACTTTTTTGATGGGGTCATTGATGTTGTTAATGTAGACTGCAAAGAGGAGGAGACCAAGGATAGAGCCCTGGGGCATGCCCCTCAGCATTGGTTTTAATGGAGAAAGATCACCTTCCGCTTTAACCTGCTGTTTCCATTCTCAGAGGTAGTCTGCAAACCAGCACATAGATTTATGGTCCAGGCCTAAGGTGCTTAGGGAGGAAAAAAGCAGGTTGTGATCGACTGTGTCAAATGCCTTACTCAGATCCAAGAAAATGGAACAGACATGCTTCTTGTTGTCAAGGTCTAGGAGCCAATCATTGGTCACCTTAGCTAGGGCTGTTATGGTGCTGTGCTTTGCTCTGAATCCAGACTGAACTGGGTTTAATAGGCTTCTGGATTCTAAGTATACCCCTAGCTGGCCACACACTATTTTTTCTAGTAATTTAGACAGGATGGTAGAGGAGGGAGATCGGTTTGTAATTATTTAGAATGCAGGGGTCACCTGCTTTTAATAGAGGGATGACATGGGCTATTTTCCATTGTCTTAATTTATTTATTAAGTTTTTATTGACCATGTGAGGTGTACTAGGCAGACATTTGCTTATTTTCAGGCATGACCCCAGAGGTTACAAAGGCTGGGTTATACAATTATTGTTGAAGATATTTACAGGTACAAAAGGTAATACAGTACAGAGAATGTACAGTATATAACACATGTAATACATAGAGTGCAGTGGTGTATACAGTTAGGTAAGTGAATACAATTGAGAGAATGAATATATACAGCATAACCCCACTTGCACATCTACGTCCTTGTCCTAATGACACCTGAAAAAGTGGGAGGGGTGTAACAAGGGTTTAAGGAGATTAAGAGCAAGCACAATGGGAGCGCTGGAGCTGGTAGGTGTGGAGTTGACTTCTGAAGGAGTTAGGGACTTGGCACTGGCATAAGTGTAGTGGGATACTGTTCCAAAGCTTGGAGGCTATGGTAGAGAAGGCCATTTCACCATACTTAGACCTTGACCTAGGGATGGACAGCTGAACATAATCTGAGGATCTGAAGGAGTAGTGATTCTGACAGGGTATGAGTTGGGAACCTAGAGAGTGAGGCAATTGGTTTAGAAGTATTCTGTGTATAATTCTCCCCAGGGAAAGGTTCCTTAAGGCTGAAGAAGGCCAACCTAATTTGCTGTAGAGTGTACAGTGGTGGGTGAGACGACTGTACGTAAGGGCAAAATGGCATATATTGTTGTACCCTAATTCCCATTTGTGCATCAGGTGCTGGAAGTGTGTGCAAAGACTGGCAGTCCATAGGTTAGCTTAGGAAGGAGAAAGTTATGCACAATAGTTTTGCGCATGGACAAAAAAGAGGTAGGGGCTGGCACAGTATGCTATCCCAAGGCTAGAATTTATGCCTTGCAGATGGATGAAAGGTAGAGAGAGAATTCGAGGGAAGGATCAAGATACTAAAAAGAGGTGGCAGAATCAAGGGGGGAGCCATTGTCACAGAGTACCGTTAGTTGGGTGTTGGTATTTTTTAGCCAATGAGGTGTTCCGAAGAGCATCGCTTGGGACTTAGTTGGTTCATTAGGAGTTTATTTTCTTTCAGCCAAGTCTGGATAGCCTTAAGGTCAGAGGTAAGGGTTCTATTGTCATTAATTACTTCTGTAGCTTTGATGAAGAACACTAAGTCATCAGCATATAATAGAGGGGTGCAGTGTTTAAAGCAGTGGTGGATTGAGTTGATGTGCAGGGAGAATAGTAAAGGTCCAAGTACAGATCCTTGGGGAATGCCAAGGAGGAATGGGATATAATCATAGAAGGAGGAACCGATCCAGACTAGTTAATGCCTGTTAGAGAGGTAGCTGTTGAACCAGGGAAGAACATGTTTGGATATCCCAAGGGTACTTAGCTTGCTGAGAAGGATAGAGTGGTTGACTATATCAAAGGCCTTAGTAAGATCTATAAATACTGCCTTTGACAGAAATGGTGGTGTGGAAAGAGTTAATGGTTTGGATTCTCTAGCTGTTTTTTTCTTTAGCAGTTTGAAAAAAAAACTCACACAGGCTAAAATCCACTATCCATCTTGTGAAATTTTCAGTCCTCCCTAGCTGCTAAATAAGAGCTGGGTCATAAATCTCGAGTGGATATCTCCATACACACAGACCTGCAGACACATACACAGGGCAGTT
Source organism: Neoceratodus forsteri (assembly GCA_016271365.2). NCBI lineage: Eukaryota > Metazoa > Chordata > Ceratodontiformes > Ceratodontidae > Neoceratodus > Neoceratodus forsteri. The sequence goes on along the minus strand of CM028129.1, from coordinate 1,391,253,181 downwards.
TGAATGGATTGGGTCATTCAAATATAAACTGAAGGTTAAAATGGAATATCATTGGTCACTGATAGGTGTTCAGTCTGATTGGGACAATTAAATACATTCATGTTAGATGGTTGGTGAATTCAAAGGGGGACTAGGCATTACCTATTCCCAGGAGAATATATAAGAGGCTGAAAGACAATGAAGAGCTCTCTTTGCTTTGGAAACTGGGAGGGAAACATAAGTTTGGAGCCTACCCTCGTAGCTATGTCCATGGGAGCTGGCAGTTAGAGTAGGGTCCAGTGTCTCTTAGAAGGGCAGGAAAGGGTAAGTTTAGTGTTAGCATATTTCAGTAATAGCCCTTCTTCTTTTGCCATCTGTTATTTAAAAACATTTGTTTACTTTTCTTGTATGAGTGTTATTCTCTTGTGTTGTAAATATATATCCTGTAAATGCTCAGTGCACTTTCTGTTAAGTAAAAAGCTATTTATTTGCTCAACAGTTGTGACTGTGATGTCATTTTTCTAAGGTAATATTTGGGTTCCACTGGCTGAGGGAAACTCTGTGTAGCATCCGCCACCTGAAAGAGACACACTACCAGACTTTAACTTGTGCAACTGCACACTTGATTATTCACGTTTGTAAGCTTGAAGGTTGGCGCTGGAGACAGTCTAGCTGGTGGCAGCGAATACCCAAGAACAGACACCTCTCTAAAAGCTGTTTCAGCACAGAAGGAGAGGTGGGTTGTCACATTGCCCCAGTGTATTCACCTCTATCGAGAGAGGTGAATATGCTGTTTAATGTGAACAATGCAGTGGTAGTACAATGGCTTTTATGAAATCCATGCTGGGCTGGACAGAGGAGATCATATTTAACAAGGTAGGTGTTAAGTTGGACTGCAACAATTTTTTCAATAATTTTACTCAAAACTGGAAGTATGGCAATGGGTCAGTAATTGGAAATGAGTTTACAATTCCCTTGTTTAAATATGGGCACAATATTAGCCATTTTCCAGGAGGACAGAATGACATTGAGGGAGAGTGATAAGTTAAGGATTCTGGTCACTGGGGCTGCCAACTCATGAGCAGCTAGTTTTAGTAGTTTGGGTTCAGTGCCATCAGGAACAGTAGATTTGGATTCAGGAATCTGCCTGAGGAGTTTGTAAACCTTGTCAGTGCTAATGTGCTTAAAGAGGAAAGGGGGGTGCGGCCCAGGGGAAATGATTGTGGGAGGTGAGGGGTGTCCAGTAATATTGCCAAGGGCTGAGGTATATGCAGAGAGATCTGAGAAAAGGTTATTAAAGGTGTTGGATATTGAATGAGGGTTATTGCAGTTAATACCATTGATCTTGAAATCAGGAATGGTAGAGGTGCTTTTAAGTCCAAGGGACCGTCTGAGGTGGTTCCAGTATTGCTGTGGGTTGCTGGGGGAGGCTAGTTGTGTGCGAAAGTAATTACTCTTGCTCTGTCAGACAGCTTGTTTACATCTATTTCTAAGGGACCTGTAGGTGGTCTAATCAGAGATAGAGTTAGTAGCTTTGAAAGTAGCCCAACACTTGTCTCTTTGTTTAAGGGGGGGAGGAGGAGGCATAAAGCCATTTAGTTTGCTGACCATGGACTCTCCTTGAGGTAATGGGTGCATGCCTGTCCTGGAGGGCAGAGAAGACTGTGTTAAAGTAAGAGGCAGCAAGGTCAACATGTGAGGTAGCCCAAAGGTACAACTAATCATGCTTGGCAATCTCGGTTTTAAACATTAAGGGTTCAAGGCGAGAGAGATCAGGAAAGTGAATGATGGGGATTGGAGTCAGGGGCGCCATTTGGGGGAGCAGAGGAGGGCAGTCACCCCCCTCCCCCCGCATTGCAGGCCATTGTTGTATTTTTTTTTTCAGCCCTCGGCCCCATCCTCACAGCCCCTATGACCAGTTGTTGCCCCCCCTCCCATTGAAAGCTGAAATGGCACCCCTGGTTGGGGTATGGGGAGCTTTGGCATGCCAGACACAGTACACTGGTGAGTAGTCACTTATGGAATCAGGAAGGGTCCTGGAACATATAATTTTGTCTACATTAGGGACACAGATCCAGTTAATAAGTGTAGCAGTTTAACCATTATTGGAGATCCTAGTGGGATGGGAAATTAATTGTGAGAGAAGCATTTTGGGTTGGGATTGTTCAGATGCTGTTTTGTTGCTGTAAAGCCAATTTATGTAGACGTTCCCAAGGATAATAAAGTCATTACTACTCATTCAGGGACCAATGATATCAATGAGAGAGGCAAGTCTGTGATGACTGGTAGCTGGGGGCAGGTATACACAGAAGATAAGCAATTTTTTCTGAGTTGCCTAGTGTTAAAACTCTATGGGAGAGTTCAAAGGGAGTTCTATTAGGTAGTGGAGGGGAGTTGGACAAAGTGAGGTTAAGGTTTGCAGATCCTCCAGCTTGATGAAGCCCATGGATGGGCAAAATGTCAGGCAGTCTATAGGGATCTCTATTTGATGCACACAAATAAATTACATACAAAGAATTACGTGGATTGAGTGGCTGGTTTCAGTACTTTCTGGTCTCTGAAACTAGCAATACCAGCCCCAAACATATACCTATCTTTACCCAAAAAGAAGGGAACCAACTCTGTACTGTTTGTTTTTGGAAATAATGAATCTAGAAATGTGGATGGAAACTGTATTAAGTATTTGTGTTTCAGCGAGTTTGCACTATGTTCTGTTAAACAAATATGATATTTACAAGCATTCATTTTTATTATTTAGACAGATACAGAGATCCTGATGAAGTGATGGGTTCACCACTAAATGTAGATCAAGGATATACAGTATCTCAGCAATGTATGCTTCTTAAGGTGGATTATAAATACTCACTGAGTTAACGGGTAAGTGGATTGTTTGTCTCCATTGTGGTTTGTTTCAGTAGTTTAGAGTATATGGAGTAAAATCCCTTACCTGTGAGGTGGGCCAAACTACTACTGTGTGTTACTGCATATAGGAAATTAAAGGGGCCATTATCAAAGAAATTAACTCATGCCTGAGAATGGTCACCGAGGAGAGCAAATGCAATCTGGTTCTCTAAGGAGGAAAGAGAAGAAAGTGAGGGTGACAAAGAGAGCCTTCTCCAAGAGCAAGAAGTACCAAGGGGAGGAGGACTGGAGAGCATACCAAAGCAAGTTGAAGGAGGCCAAGAAGGTGGCCAGGGGTGTCAAGGCAGACACAAAGCGATGAATTGCTGAGACTATCAAGGGAGAGGAGAAAGTGTTCCTCCTGCACATCAGGGAAAAAAGGAAGCCAAGGGGGCATATTAATAGGTTGATAGAATGAGAGAGAGAGAGAGAGAGAGAGAGAGAGAGAGAGAGTAGTAGAGGATGGCCAGCAGAAGGTAACCATTATATACTACTTCTGCTCAGTGCTCACATTTGAGAACAGCGGGTCCCTCCCAGAAAGTGGAATTAAGGCATCAGCAAAGAGTGTTTGGGAAATATGGCAGGTAGAGATTACAGTAGAAAGGGTAAGAAAGGGCTTGTTGGCCCTGAAAATAAAGTGCCAGGACCAGATGGTTTAAATCTTTAAGTACTCAGAGAACTGGTGTCAGAACTAGCCGAGTCCCTGGCCAGCTATTTTATAGCATGCCATGCTCTGGGGGCTCCGAGGGAATGAATGACCATGCACATTGTCTCATTCCAAATGCAGGGGACAGGAAGAATCTAGGTAATTATAGACCCATCAATCTTATTTTTATTGTAGGTAAACTGCTGGAGACCCAACTCAAAGAAAACCTGGTGATATGCCTGGAAAGCAACAGTCTCCAGAGTAAACAACACAGATTCATGGCAGGGAGGTCATATTCTTCTACTGGGTTATGAGGGCCATGGATAGGGGATAGGTGGCACACTTACTCTACATCAACTTCAGCAAAGCATTCAACTTGGTGCTGCACAGGATGCTACTAAAGAAGTTAGAGGACTTGGCAGTGGGGATGGAACTAGTAAGGTGGGCTGTATGTTAGCTGGGAGGAGGCAAAAAAGGTGGTGGTTAACAGGTTAAATGAGATGGCAGTGAGGAAACAAGTGGAATACCACAGGGGTCAATCCTGGGCCTGTCCTTTTCAATATGCTTATTAGTGAAACAGAGGAAGGTATACAGAGCATGGTGTGTCTCTCTCCAAATGACACAAAGCTCTGTGGCAGGGTGGACAGCAGAGATGGGGTGAGGGAGTTGCAGAGGGACTTGAAAAGGCATTAGAGATGGTCAAAAGTTTGGCAATTGAGATTCAACACCAATACGTGCAAGGCAATGCACATAGGGGAAAGAACCCCTACAGTAGGACAGAATATTGGATTGGGGGTTTGGTTGACCACTGCTACAGAGGGACCTGGAATTCATTATAAGCAGCTCCCTCAAACAAACTGGTCAGTGTAATAAGGCCTACAGCAAGGCAAGCACCCCTTTCATCTCTACTCCATATCTACATCTCCCCAGTCTGTGCCTGCCCCTAACTCACCTATCACTAACCCCAGGCCCTTTCACCTCCCAGACTGACAATCCTTCTGTATGCTTCCTTACCTTCAGCTACACTCTTAGTCTAATGTCTCACCACACAGTGACTCAGTCCTGATCTACCCACATTGTGACTACCCCTACCTCACCTACCTTCAAGCCAGGTTCAATCTTCCTTCTAATACACCCTAAGCTTTCTCTCACCACACCACACCACACCACGCCTTTAGCTTCACCCTAAGCATATCTAAGCTAAACCCTAAGCCTACTCTCACCACACCATGCCCAGCTCTGTCTCACCACTATGCTCCTGGGACATCCCACTAAATTGCTCAGCACTGGGTCATTACCCACTTCAAGATACTTATGTGTCCTATGGATATTGCTATTTTTATGCTGTCATCTATTGTTATAGTATGCTAATTGTAGACTGCACATTTCATGTATTCTATGTATTATTGCTAATCTAGTGCTGTATCTAATTGTTATTGTATGTGAACTATTTATCACTGTATTTGTTGATATTGTATGTGAACAGTTTATTCCCTTCCCCCCTACACCTAGGACACATCTAGAAATGAGCAGTCCTGCTCAGTATGCCTTCCTGGTGAAACTCTTAAATAAATAAATAAATAAATACAATTAGAATATTAGGGTGCACTGGGAGGGCTTTTCAAAGTAAGAGAAAGGAGGTGATATTGCCCTTGCATAGGACACTGGTGAGGCCCCATCTGGAGTATGCACCTGCAGAAGAACAGGCATAGACTGGATCAGGGCAGCAAAGGGTCACCAAAATGATTCAGGGTCAGCAGTGCAGATTCTATGAAAAGTGTCTGGAAGCCCTGAACATGTACTCGCTGAAGGCCAGAAGGAAGAGTGGTGACATGATTGAGATCTACAAGCTCCTCAGACTTTTTTCAGCTTCTACGCCCTAACATCTCTGCAGCATTGCCTCTGCAGTGGCTCTTTGCATACTCCAGGATCCTTTGTGGTGGCAGGGAGTGCTGGAGGCCACCGGCAGGTCATAGATGCATTAGATCAGAGAGGGTAAGGCTCATACCATGTTGTCCCTTGTCCTTCCACCTCCCACATCATGAGACTACCCCAACTGCATCAGATTTGCTTGGGGGGGGGCATGTCATGTTGTCACCCATGATGTAAAAGGCAATCCACTTCCTCTCAAAGGAGGAGCACAAGTACAAGGAATCACAGTACCACCCTGCCAGGTCTGTACATACTGCCTCTATATCCCTGGACATGGGACACACTTGGAACATGAACTCTGGGTGCCCCACATGGTAGTGCACCACATGTAACACACTCCCTCCAGTGTCACCAGGCGAGGCCTACTCATAACATCTACAGAAGCAATTTGATTGCTCCTGTACATTTTGAAAGACTTTAGTTTGGCATAAAAGTTACTTCCTAGAGTTTGAAAGGGACAACACCAGAATTATCATGTTTAGTGCTGTCCCCTGAATTCTTGGTGGGTGTTTTTTTGCCAAAAAAGAAAGTTTTTTTTTGTGGTATTTTTATGCTCCTGACCCCTACAGCCCTCACAGTCTGGAGAGAGCCCCAGCCTCATCACCCCGGCATCTACCAGCCAGCACAGTAGTGGCTCCAGGGCTCCCCCCCCCTCCCTCTCTTCCTCCCCAGGAGAGGATGCTCGATCCACCACCCTGACCAACCCCCAGCAGCCTGCTCGCTCCACAAACATGGGTTGCCACCATGGCAGGAGGTAAGGCATGATGTCTCAGCCCTCCACTCCACTGGGCCAGCTATACATGCAAATATTTTAAATATCAATTTCATAGAATCATAGTGACTACTTTGACAACCATGACTGAAACACAGACATGGACAGGACTTCATCAAATGGCAGAATATGCAGACAAGAAAGAGACATTTTGTTAGACTGGGAACAAACATTTCCAGTAAGAAAGCAAACCTGGTGCCCTTGTGCTAAGGAACATGCGTTAGCACCAACATTTAAACACAACCTACATTTGTACTGGGCAAGAACTCTCTGTGAATTTTTAGCAATAAAATAAAAATGATTTTCTATTATACCTTGGGTTTAGACTGAAATGCACGCAGAGCACAGAGACAGCGACATTCAACTGCTTGTATAGGGGAAACAATTTGTGGAACAACCAGCAGCAGTATCAACAAGCACTGAGACATTACCCAGGTAGATGAAAAATAAGAAAGCATCACGATAACAGTCAGAACTCAGCTATACTGACTCTTTGTTATACATTCTGATGGTGACTGAAGAACTAAGTGTAAAGACATCACAGGAATCAGCAAGTCACAAGTACAAACCTCAGTGTGTTCAACTTTCTCTCTGTAACACTTTCTTCAATCAATCAATCAATCAATCAAATCTTTATTTATTCAGGCGATCATCATTGAGCAAGGCTCATTTACAAGATGGACCTGATAAGGTCAAGGTTCGAGTTGATACACAGCAATTACATCACATACTTATAAGACAGTTATACATACAGAAAAAAAAAATGCTGTTTAAAACACAATAATATACAGTGAATTCACATGTTGAAACTCAGTTAAGAGAAGGTTAAACTAATATCTACAATATGTACAGTACATATATATCCCAATGAGGGTCATGACAGTCACACACATAATGAGTACAAGGATGGTGAAGGGAATATTGGGTGCCATATACTGGGGTGTCTGACTGGAAGGAATATGCCATATGTGATTGGAATATAATTTTGTGGGATGACTATTCTATCTCTAGTGGTAGCAACTGCATTTCTCTGTGAAGAAGGCTGTACAGTGCTGCTTAAAGGATGTAAATGGAATGATAATGGACAGTTTAGGGATTTTTGTAGGTGTTCCATGCTATAGCTAAAGAATAGCTGATTGCTGCCCTCCCTATTTTGGTGTTGACTTTGGGCAATTTGAGCAGGATGATATTGTTGCTTCTTAGGGCACAGGAGCTAGGAGTGTTCTGTTGAAGCAGTCCAGGATATAGCTTGGGAGTTTTTTGATAAAGCTCTGTAGATCCATAGAGCTGCATTTCTGCTCCTCCTGACATGAAGGGAAACCCATCCAATTGCGTCATAGAGAGAACAATGGTGGGTATTATATGGCAGGTCTGTAATGAACCTTATAGCTCTATGATATAAGGTATCCAACTTTTGAAGGTAGGAAATGGGGCAGTGACTATAGAGGAAGTCTGCATAGTCAATGACTGATAGAAAGATGGCCTAGACTAATCTCATCTTTGAGCCTCTGTTAAGGAAGGGTTTTAATCTATAGAGGAGGCCAAGCCTTAGGTGGAGCTTTTTTAACAGTTGTTCTAGATGCTGAGTGAAGTCAAGTCTGTTGTCAATCCACACACCTAGGTATTTGAAATTTTCAACATACTCCAGATTTTCTCCAAGTATAGTGCATAGCTTGTAGGATTTCATGAGCAACTGTAGGCGAAGGGTTGCTGACATACAGAACAGTGTCATCAGCAAAGAGGTGTATTGAGGACTTGGTAAGGGTTGAATCAATTTTATTTATATAAATGGCAAAAAGGATAGGACCCAGAATAGAGCCTTGGGGGACTCCTCTTGACAGTGGTCTTAATGGGGATAGGGCACCTTCAGCTTTTACCTGCTGTGATCTACCGGAGAGGTAGCATCTGAACCACTTAAGGGAGGATGGATCTAGGCCAATGGAGTGTAGGGATGAGAGTAGCAGTTCATGGTCCACGGTGTCGAATGCTTTGCTCAGGTCCAGGAATACTGTACAGACATTGTTCTTTTTTATCCAATTTGGTTTGCCAATCATTTGTGACCTTAGCTAATGCAGTGATAGTGCTATGTTTGGCCCTGAGTCCAGATTGAGCTGGGTTTAATAGGTTAGTATTGTCCAGATATTCCCTTAACTGAATACTCACTAATTTCTCCAGCATCTTGGATAACACAGGTAGAATGGAAATGGGCCTGTAGTTATTAAGATCCATAGGGTCCTCTGATTTTAGAAGGGGGACTACTTGGGCTGTCTTCCACAGTGTGGGAATAGAGCCAGAGTTTAGGGAAAGGTTAAAGAGGTGTGTTAGGGGGACTGCAAGCACATGGCATGCAATCTTTAGAAAGAAGGGGTCCAGAAGGTCTGCTCCTGCACTTTTTTTTTGGTATCCAGATGCCATAATAGATCCTCAACTTGTTTCAACAGTATAGGTTTGAAGCTAAAGGAAGAGTCAACTCTTTGATCACCAATGTAGTGGGAGCTTAATTGGTCCCTTAATAGGTTAGCTGGGGAGGTGTCAAAGGCAAGGCCAGCTGTTGTGAAATGGTTGTTGAATGCATCCAGGATTTCCATTTTGCCAGTAATGGGGCCATAGTTATTGCATAATTGAGTTGGAAGGGGGTTGTTAGTGTCCTGGCCCATCATACCCTTGATGGTGCCCCAAAATCTAGCAGGATTATGGTAGGAGGAGTCGAGCTCGGCCAGGTAGTAGGCAGCCTTTGCATCCCTGACTTTCCTGGTGCATTTATTCCTGGCTTTCCTAAAAATCATCCAGTCATTTGTATTCTTAGTTTTTCTTGCTACTTTCCGGAGTTTCCAGCAGTGCAGCTTTGAGGTCAGCTGAAAACCAGCGACAGGATTGGTTTTTTATTCGTATACTAGAGATTGGGGCATGGGTATTAAGGGCATTTATTATAATGCTATTTAGCACCTGCTGAGCTTTTTCTACAGAATGTGCAAGGTAGAACTTTTGCCAGTGTGGAGAGTAGGCTAGATCATGCAGATATCCTTCAATATTGATGTTTTTCTTGGATCTCCTCATGATTTCAAATTTTGTTTTTGAAGATTGTCTCAATTTTTTGGGGATGAGTCAAATAAAAATGCTGCTTATGGTAGCTAGAAGAGTTAGGTGAGATTCTAGCCCAGATTTTAGATAGGCATGTTGTGAACCTGTGCAGTGTGGCATACTGCAGCGCCATTGTGCCCCACTAGTATGTTGGTGATTTTAGAAGTGATGCAGCAGGTTGCAGTAATTTCCCCATTTTACAGCTGCTTGCATGAGAAATTTTTCAGATAGAATCAAATCTGGATAGAACAAGTGGCTCATGTGCAAAAAAGTGGTCAGACACTGACAAGACACCAGCGAGCACCAGGCAGACTAGAAACATTTTCCCACAAGTGGTCAAAACAAAATACTTCATATACAGTGCCTTTACCACTGTAGAAGGGCCATAAAAGCAGAACTTTGATGGAAAATCTGAACGCGACAAGTATCTGCACTTCAGAAACCCTTTGTTGCTGGGAGTTTTCACATACAAGAGAAAAGCAACTGGAAATTACAGAAAGGCTTTTCAAAGAACTATAGACCTAGGTTGCCCAATGGCCCAGTAGGTATCCTGTCATGCTCCTGTGTTGGATACCTAGGCTCAGCAGCAGCCCTAGAAGCAGGGTTAGGTGGCCAAGGGGGCTGGGGTAATGCTCCCACCCAGAGAGGATAATGCTGGATTCTGCCACTCTGGCAATTCCTGCAGTGGGCTGGGGAGCTTGTATGACCCCCCCCCCAGTGGTTCACTTCATTCAAGCGAGGCCTCACAGTACACCGCCCAGTGTGAGTAGGAGGTGGGGGGATTTAAGGGGACAGGAAGAAACCTAAAAAAAGAAGTGTTCTTTGGCCACCTGAATGACAGCCGCCTGCACTCTTGGGTCCTGTTCTATGTGGAACCCCACTGGTCAGACAGTGGGGGCAAGCAGATGATGGTGCTGGTAGGTGCCAGAAGCGCCTGAATGTGTCAGGCTCTGGTGGTGTCCAGAGGGCAAAACTTCTATGGCCAAACAACTACAGAACTGGTACAATATTCAACAAACCTGTAGTATTCCTGCGCGGCTTTGAGTGATGTGTCACACCACAAGCATGGTCATAGCTGCTCACAGTGGTGCATTAGCCTAGAAAAAGTAGCATGTTTTGTTTCTGCTTTTTAAATATGTTTAATGTGTATATGAACAGAGTCCATCCAACAGATATTTCTTACTAAGAAGCCAACTGAGCCACCTGACCTAGCTACATATAGAGAAGGAAGCATGAACTGTAAGGGACCAGGATACAGTCCAGCGAAACCATCTTGAAAGGTTTTTTGGAAAATGAAGCCTTACAGCATTTCTATTGTCAGTTAAAAACTTAGGATTCAAGGGGAAAGTACTTACTCTTGTTGAGTACTAAGGCCTGGGAGTTTCATATCTCACTCACAGAGCTGGCTTCACAAAATCTTTCTTAACTGTTTACATTAGCCAAAGCAGCTTCTAGATAGCTCTTGTAAAGCCCTCCATGTGCCCAGCACTGCATACAACATAAAAGCGAGAATATGGCCAATGGCACATTCATAAGGTAGAAAAAGAATTGGGCAGACTGGATGGGCCTTTCGGTCCTTATCTGCTGTCAACTTCTATGTTTCTATGTTTCTATGTTATGAACCCCAGGAGGAGTGACATAGCCTCTGCAAAATTAGCCCATACTTGCCTCACTTGTGGATAATCATCAGGCATATGGACCAAATCAGAACATCTGTCTCATGTACATTTCATAAACAAATCCTATTCATGATTACCGTATATTTTTTGACTTTTTTATCCCAGGCATTTTAAATGACTGTTACAGAAGTAGTGAGCTAACTGCATAGGCTATAGACTATATGCATTGCAAATTTCAGATAACAGTATTTCCCCATTTTCTATATCACTTGGTTTATGATTTCGTGAAATGTGCATAAAGTACTTACAGTGCCTGTCAAGTTCAGACTTCTAGTGTTTTAAAGGCTCAAGACATGAATGGTCACAAATCTGGATGGTCTATAGAAAATCCAGCTATAGCAATACCTTACAGGTGTGCATGGGACCCTATATTTAGTTTCAAATTGTGGGCCCCCATAATTAGAAATATTCGAATTCAGATTTGAATATTCCCATCAGTGGGCTCCATCCGAGAACCACTCACACACACACACACACACACACACACACACGCGCGCACACACGCACACACACACACACACACGCACACACACACACACACACACACACACACACACACACACACACACACACACACACAGTCTTCCCCTCCTCTATTATCCTAAGCAACCTTTTCCAAGACAGAAAAAGTACTAGAACAAGGAGGCATGATATGAAATTGGAGGGGGATAGATTAAAGGGTAATGTGAGGAAGTTTTTGCACACAGAGAGGGTAGTTGATGCTTGGAATAGCCTGCTACAAGAGGTGGTGTGGGCAAGCACAGTGGAGGGGTTTAAACATTCCTGGGACAGGCACAAGGGAACCTTGAGGGGGGGGGAGTGATGATAAGCCATTGATCACATAGGGTTGGTGGCTACATACAAGGTATAGGGCCTACAGGCAGACTGGATGGGCCTAGTGGTCCTTATCTGTCGGCAATTTCTATGTTTCTATGTTTCAACCCTACACTCTAACCCCTCCAAAAAACACCCGTCCCTTTTTCAGTCCTTATAATACCCCCAAATGCTGAGGACCCGCTGATAAAGGTAAACATCAACTACCATTTAATATCCCTCTGCATGAATACTGAGCAGACTGAATGGGATATTTTGAAAGGCATTAAGGGGGCAAGTGACTTTCGGCAGGGTGGAGGATGACAGGGAGAACAGAATGTGTCAAATATTTACTGGATACCTCTCAGATCTTCAGTATTTGGATTCAGGTATGAATACCACAATATTCAAGGTGTTTGGGAAAAAAATATTTTGAGTCATTTCACACCCCAACAGTGCTATTCACATCTTCTTAGCAAATTGTTGGTTTTAAGTGCAGTAACAAGTTAATAAAATGGGATTTCATGTGACTGTGAGCCATGTTATAGTAGCATTACATCAAAACCAAAAATTATGTGACTAATATTATTTTAATGCGGGTGGAGTGTCAGCTTAGGTGTGGCAAACCTAACCTATATAAACACACGTCGGTATGGTGTTGAACAAGAAATTGCACTGTTTCTACATTCTCAGTGTCTAAATGAGGGCAGCTCTGTAGGTTCGTATTTCATGTTTCCTACTTGCATCTGCTAATTGTAAGGACCTGGTGTTTGTCAACCTGCACTGCTATTATTATCACTATACAGACATGTAACTAATGTCCGTACAACACCTGGTTTAGTAGAAGCATTCCTGACGGTGACTATAGTGCACTGGAATTAGGAATCAAGCTTAGGACTCATGGAAACATAGGCAATATACATAGGTGTCAAAGTTTTGTCTCTTATGCAACAAAACATTTTTAAAAGCATTCATTAGTTGTAATGCAATTTGGAGGAAGTGGTAAGCAATGAAAACAGAGTTGCCAAATAAATGCATGTGTGACAGGTACTCTGAGAGATATTATCAAGACAAAGGCTAAATTTCAGCACTGATCTAGCACCCAATCAAACACTGCACCCAGTTTTAAAGATAGCATGCAACTAACTTTGTAAAGCAGTATCACCCTTAGTCTGCTTGCATCTGATCTTCTTATAGCTTCAAATATCTAGATTTTCAGATACATTGAGGAATGTGTGTCTGTTTCATTCATAGTACAGTATTATATATGTTTCCAAATTTTGTTTGGGGAAAATAGTTTATTTTTTTCATTTAAAACTTGCTTTAGGAAATTAAACAGCATGTTGAGTACTGGGGAGGATCAGAGAAAAAAAATACTAGTAAGCACGACAAAACAAACTAGTATTTATTTATGGCATTTTGATAACTGGGTAAGCCCACTGAGACCAAAGGTCCGTCTTTCAGGGGTGACCCAGAATTAGTTACATACAGTACTAACAGGCAGTTCATGCCGTAGCAAGTTATATAATACAGAAGTGAAGATTTATATGCAATAGGTGTGGACATAAATCCTATGTGATAAATCTGAGCTACTATGTGATAAATGTGAAATTTACATTTATACACATAGTAGATGCATCATCACATATTTATACACATAGTAGATATGTTACAATCACTCCGGAACTCATTTAGAATGTTCAGCCTCAGTACCAGTACTAACTATATTCAAATGCAAATAACTTTAAAATGAACAAAGATAGCATAGTGCTGTGAGCATGAAAGTTGTTCAGCACAAAATTATCTACAAAATTAATGGTATTTCACTTATAGATACCTTACAGATTTTTTTATAATTAGCAAAAAAGAGCAGAAAATGCAATTTTTTGTTCACTTTTTGACAAACATATGCAAAAAAAGATAAACAATCAAAAGCAAATGTCCCTGCACTGACAAAGCATCCCTATTGCATAGATGAAATATATAATGGGGAGCTGAATGATAAATGATTTATCTACGCTTGTGCTGTTTGACCTTGGACATCTCACTCGTGGCTTTCGCCATTCGTAAGGTTACCAGAGGTCAAACAGCACTTGTGTAGATAAATCATTTATCTGACAGCTCACCACTGTATATCCCTTATAAGTCAATTCATTCAAACAATATCATTCTAAACTTTTAAGAACAATAGATAGTTACAGTCCAGAAGTTACAAAAATGAAAACAACACAAAACAAAACAAACCATGCAGGACCATAGAAAGGAAAGTCTTAATAAAAAAGAATTCACATCTTGTCACACTGATTCTGAAACTTTTCAGGATATTGTAGTTTAACACATTTCAATAAAACTCTACTTTAACAATGCGATTGTAACCCCCTTGTTACCCGGGGTTACTAGAATCCCAGTAAGACCTAGTGGTAGGCAGGGAAGGCAGCTTGTGAAACTCCAGTTAAATGGATTTCACAATGTCTCACTCTGTTCTCAGTCTCAGCTGAGACTGAGGGATGACATCACCATAGAACTGTCGCAGCTGCATGAGCCACAATGGAATCTACAGCAGGGAGTTGGAGTAGAATGCTGGGAGGTTTAAACAGTAGTCTGAAGGTCAGTTGGTGTTTGGAGCTTGTTGTGATAGCAGCACAGCAGCTCTGTGTTAGGATCTTGGAGCCTCGGCCCTGACATAGGACTACTAGTAGGGAAAGTGTGTGTTTCACCTAAAGAGAGACACAGAAGCTATTAGAAGTGGTGGAGACCACTGAATCGGGTCTCAGTGCCCCATCCCTGAGGGGATGGAGCAGGAAAGTTTAGCCTGCATATTCCAGGGGCAACCCCCGGCCACTGCTAGTGGAGAAGCTGCCTTATTTTGTCCAAGAGTGTGGGAAACAAGAAGATTTTGTGATTCGCTTGTGGGGCACCTGCAACTGGAGGGTGAGTTTCTGCTCTTTCTAAAGGGCCCATGTTTTCACCCTGGGACTTGTGTGATAGTGGGGATTGGACTACTGAAGTAGTGGGAGGCCTAGAGTAATAGGCTTAGCCAAAAGTAAAAGTATGTCCAAGTCCAGCACATAGGGGAAGTCAAGACATGTAGAGGAGATGTGACATACATCTACCCAGTAATCTACATTGCCAAGCTTTCAGAAAAGAGTTGTTTAGTTTCCAGAGAAATGGACGGGTATGGATTGTGGAAGCTGGAGGTGGGAAACCCTCCATCTTTAGTGACCAGGTCCACCTCTACAGATTTGCTCTGTGGATTTCTACTTTGCCTCATGCACTTGGCCAGTGATGAGGGAAGTACCCAGACGTGGGATTGGAAGGAAAATTCCCTCTAGGAGTTGAAGGCTCTAAGGTGGTTTGGGGAGTCACCAATTGGAAAACTGGTTCATTCCCATAATGGACCATGGATCAAGTGGCCAGTGGGGGAGCCGGGCCAGTGGGGAAAACCCAAGTAGTGTACAAGTCAGGCTGTGTACCCAAAGCTGCGAGCAAGTCCGGGCTGTGTGTCTGATGGGTTCAGAGCCTGAGGGCTGAAATGTGAAGAAGTGTTCTGCTGTCTCTAATCTGCATTACCAGGAATGTAGCCCCGTGGGGGTCCGTCTATGCTTTGTTTGTTCAGTTTGATGTGAATAAAGCCACACTGTAGAATCCCATTCCTGGTTCTGGACATTACAGTTATTGCTTCCTGTGTTCAGATTTACTTGGTGCCCCCAGCAGAGAAGCAAACCTAGGCCCCCTGTGTCATAACCTTATCCTCCCCGAACCCAGTCCCCACCAGGTACTGCTGTCAGCTTCAACAGCATGCCACCTGTCATTTTGCAAAAAGGCAGGGGTCGGGGGTTACAAAAATGGAGGCACCATTTTGGATTTAATTCTGGGGAGGAAGGTGCTCGGGCAAGGGGGCTAGCGTTTTGGCTATCTGGCAGTGGGTAGCCCAAAAAGCTGAAGCAATTTAACTAGTGTGTCGCTGTGTACTGTGGATCTTATGCTGCTGTTTAAAATGCCAACTGTTTACCAAGGAGCAGTAAAGCTAAAAGAGTGTGCCCTTGTCCTGCATCAATTGTTTACAGTGTTTTTGCCTGCTTTTTAAAAGAACTGTGTAATAAGAAAAGTGTAGAAGACTAGGGGTAGCAACAGGAAAATTGTGCCCTGGACATTGGAAATGTTTTTAAAAAAGAACTATGGTAAAGAAAAGTGTGGAAGACTAGGGGTAGCAACAGGAAAATTGTGCCCTGGACGTTGGAAATGCTTTTTGAATGAACTGAGAGACTTGCAGGTGTGAATGGCTATGTTAAATGGCTGAAATGGACTCCCACCGTGGAGTCAGTTGAGAAAAAAAAATGCATTCTGCAGTTTAAATTTGCCTGCTCGACGATCGCCGTGAGGAGAAGAGCACTCGTGAGGAAGAAGAGGCTCATTTGCATGGCGTCTTGTGATTGGTGAGGCTGCAATCAGTCCCGCCCTTCAGCCAGCTCTACAGTGACTGCCCCAGCATTCGAAAGGGAATGTGAGTGGAGTGCGTGTAGTGGCTTCTGGAGGAGCGTTGCAGAGATTAAAAAGCGCTGTAAACCATCTAAAAATAAACTGTTTTGCCTAAAATCAGGCTCAACCCACATATCGATCATCTAAATTGCGAGTGTGGTGGTCGAGGAGACGATCGGCAGGACTGCCCACCCGTTTCTGTTCTGAGGCCTCCAAGACTGGCTGCAGGCCATTTTTCCCCATTGCAGCTAACAGCTACTGATAACAGTAAGTATCAACAGTGAAATTGCTCAAACAGTGATTTTCTGCCAAAAGCTATCTAAATATGTGTGCAGCAGTGTAGTCGCTTTGCAAATAATGACTGTGTCAACTCCTACCAGCAAGTGCAAGTCTGTTAAGCCATTGACTGTGTGCACAGTAATGAGTTCAGCATCAGTTTAAAGTTTAAAGCCAGAGAGAGACTGTGAGTTGTAGCCAAATGTGCAGCACTAGTTTTACAGGCAATCCTGTGCTTAAAAACCTGAAGCTTTAAGGGACTGTGAGTTAAAGAAATGTTTCCAGCATGTGAAAAGTCCGTGGAAAATCATGTAAATGTGTTTGGAAAGAGAACAGTGCAAGTTTGTGCAGTTTGAACAAAAGTTATCAGTAGTGTGTTTAAATCGGATGCGCAGTGGCTTGACCCAATTTCTGAATGTTGATGCAGAGGAGTTCTGCCGCCGCCATTACAAGGTGGGGTAGTAAAGTAAACACAGCAGCAGAGGAGCCATTTTAAAAGTAAAGAAAGTGTTCAGTAAAGTGGAACTTTCAGTTACAGTGAGCTTTTGTTTGTTTTTCTGCAGTTATGGCCTCAGGACCAGCTCGCTACCCGGATCATGCCCGGGTTGCAGTAACAGCAGCAATGAATAGACTGAGGGACATTGAAAAGTGGTGCTATGGAGGACAACTGCCTTCTCATGTGGCGATTCCTGTTTATCCAGTGCATGTATGTCAAATATGCTTGAATGCTGGAAGGAGCGTCTTCATGATACCTCACTGTGCTGGATGCCAGGGAAAAATATGGCTTGTATAAAGTGCCTCAGATTCATTTGGCTCCCACATGGACAAAGGTTCAGGAATCTGCAGTTGGCAGCACACAGCAGCAGGCAGAGCCTGTGGAAGAAGGGCCCTTGGGGGAGTGTGGCACAAAGCTAGAGGGTGCAGAGTTAGAGACGGAACCAGAAGTTTAAGTTTCGGATGCTGGGTCCCAGAAGGAAAGTTCGGATAAAGCATCAGTAGACCCCTGGAGGGGAGGCCTAGCCCAAGTCTTATAGGAGAAGATGAGATGCGGGAGGCCTTTGAATAGGAGGTGTTGACCTCTGCACCTAGTGATGAGTGGATAGTCTCAGGAGTGAGGACGACTGCTCACTCCTGGGCTCAGATCCTTAGTGAGGAAGAAGATGAGGGGGAACCTATGTGGCCTTGTGAAAAAGGAACGGGTACACAGCCTTAAGCTCTTGCCTCAGAGGAAGGCATGGAAGAGAGTGCTGATGCCACTGCCCTGGCTATGCAAGAAAAGGAAGTCAGGGATCCGTTTCTAATCTCGTTAAGGGTGCATAGCTGGCAGAACCAGGACTGGCCGACCCAAGCCAGGCCAGCGGTCTCAGGTTGACCAAAGCTAGTAAAGAGGAGAGACTGGTTCGTAGGAAGGCGAATGAGATCTATGGTATGACCTTTCTACCTTTCCTCAGAAAGTCTGGGAGGAGACTGAGAACAGCAGGAAATCCTGGATCTGGGCCGAAGTAATGAAAGGTGTGCATCCTGGGGCAAACAAGCATGTAAAGAACAGACTGTTTCATGAGAAATATACCCAGTGGAAGAGAGGCAGGACACTGTTTATGGACAGAGTGCGAATAGTGGACGGAGAGAGAAGTGAAATCTCCCCGTGTGAATTATGTGCGCCCAGATGGGGTAATAATTCAAGCTCCTGACCCCGTTACTATTGGCCTCAATGCAAGGACCTCCCAGCAAATGTGTCCGTGCCTACTAAATGGAAAGCCGAGCAGTGGTAGTCAATACTGCCACACCAGCCTGTGAAGTGCCTTATTGATCCGCCAGTATGGACATCCAGGACTCAGGTGCCCTACATTCATCAGTTCTAGAGTGTACTGGCCTTTCCAGAATCCACCGACTGGCCCACCAGATGACTTCAGATCCAGAGAGGACACCATCCCAGCTGTATCCTGCTTCATCGCCTGGTAATCGGATGACGTCAGACCAGCTGTTTTCCTTTTTGTTCCTGTTCTAAGGTTCCATCTCCAGAGATGACATCAGCTAGCAGTTCCCAGATGTGCCCTCCTGTAGTTCCCGGAAGATGTCCGCCCAGCTGTAACGGAAGAAATGCTGCCAGGGAGAGTCTTCGTCTGAGGTGCCGGTCGGTTCAGAATTTTTCGTTCTACAAGGGGCTGGTAAGTCCAAACTTTTCTATCTTTATGACATTGCAGTACACACCCTACACTAGCAGACTCCAGAATGTGTGAACTGTCCTCAAAGACTCTCCTCTTCGGGACTTTGGCCTGATAGAACTGTGCTTCACCGGGCTCCGGCCCAGGAGAGACTCTTTATTGGGCTAGCCTTTGGGCACTGTGGTCACTAGTTGGGACTTTTAGGGCACTCCATCCCCCCAAATGTGTATTGTAAATAATGTCATTGTTTTCTACTGTTTTCTAGTGTATATACTGTTTTTCTACCTTTTCTAAAAAAAAAATATATATATTTTTGGGATTCTTCAGTGTTTTGATGGTAGGGGTTTTAGGTAGACTGTGTATGCAGATTAGGAGTGTATGTTGTCTTTCTTTTTCTTGCAAGTGTTCCTGGAGAAGGTAGAAGAGAAGACAAGAAGAGGAGGAGGGGCTCATCGGAGTTCCTCACTAGTACTTTAGTGTGTAGTAATTTAAAGTACTGTGGTGCTGTTATTGTTGTTGTTACTGTAGTAACCCTTTCCTTCCACAGGTGTGGTTGTGGGGGTAGGGAGGAGGCAGTAAAATGATGTAATAATGTGGTATTAGTTTCTTGGTGTGTGGTTGCAGGTTGCCCAAGGTCGGGGAGGTCCCCGGGTTGTTTTGGTTTTTGGGTGTTAAGTTGGAGGCAGACAGATTTTCCCTAGAGGGCTAGGGGGGATAGACAGGCTATGGTCCTGAAGGGCCCTAGGGGCTGCAGTGCTGATCTAGTAGGGCAATGCTCTGGACAGTTCTACCAGAGCCACTAGGCGTCCATAGTAAGTGGGTAGTGTAGAGGCAGATATGTCAGCTAAAGGCCTCTAGGTCCTTAGTGTTGCCTGCCTGTGCTCGCACATGGTAGGAGGGGGCCTGATCACCTCCCTCCGCAGGTAGCACATAGGGTGGGATGGCCTAAAGCCAGGTAAACAATGACTGCGGACAGTCATTTTCCTGGTCAAGGGTGAGTGTAACCCCCTTGTTACCCGGGGTTACTAGAATCCCAGTAAGACCTAGTGGTAGGTAGGGAAGGCAGCTTGTGAAACTCCAGTTAAATGGATTTCACACTGTCTCACTCTGTTCTCAGTCTCAGCTGAGACTGAGGGATGACATCACCATAGAACTGTCGCAGCTGCATGAGCCACAATGGAATCTACAGCAGGGAGTTGGAGTAGAATGCTGGAAGGTTTAAACAGTAGTCTGAAGGTCAGTTGGTGTTTGGAGCTTGTTGTGATAGCAGCACAGCAGCTCTGTGTTAGGATCTTGGAGCCTCGGACCTGACATAGGACTACTAGTAGGGAAAAGGTGTGTGTTTCCACCTAAAGAGAGACACAGAAGCTATTGTAAAGTGGTGGAGACCACTGAATCGGGTCTCAGTGCCCCATCCCTGAGGGGATGGAGCAGGAAAGTTTAGCCTGCATATTCCAGGGGCAACCCCCGGCCACTGCTAGTGGAGAAGCTGCCTTATTTTGTCCAAGAGTGTGGGAAACAAGAAGATTTTGTGATTCGCCTGTGGGGCACCTGCAACCGGAGGGTGAGTTTCTGCTCTTTCTAAAGGTCCCATGTTTTCACCCTGGGACTTGTGTGATAGTGGGGATTGGACTACTGAAGTAGTGGGAGGCCTAGAGTAATAGGCTTAGCCAAAAGTAAAAGTATGTTCAAGTCCAGCACATAGGGGAAGTCAAGACATGTAAAGGAGATGTGACATACATCTACCCAGTAATCTACATTGCCAAGCTTTCAGAAAAGAGTTGTTTAGTTTCCAGAGAAATGGCCGGCTACGGATTGTGGGAGCTGGAGGTGGGAGACCCTCCATCTTTAGTGACCAGGTCCACCTCTACAGATTTGCTATGTGGATTTCTACTTTGCCTCATGCACTTGGCCAGTGATGAGGGAAGTACCCAGACGTGGGATTGGAAGGAAAATTCCCTCTAGGAGTCGAAGGCTCTAAGGTGGTTTGGGGAGTCACCAATTGGAAAACTGGTTCATTCCCATAATGGACTGCGGATCAAGTGGCCGGTGGGGAGCCGGGCCAGTGGGAAAAACCCAAGTAGTGTACAAGTCGGGCTGTGTACCCAAAGCTGCGTGCAAGTCCGGGCTGTGTGCCTGGTGGGTTCAGAGCCTGAGGGCTGAAAATGTGAAGAAGTGTTCTGCTGTCTCTAATCTGCATTACCAGGAATGTAGCCCCGTGGGGGTCCGTCTATGCTTTGTTTGTTCAGATTGGATGTGAATAAAAGCCACACTGTAGAATTCCATTCCTGGTTCTGGACATTACAGTTATTGCTTCCTGTGTTCGGATTTACTTGGGTGCCCCTGTGCAGAGTAGCCAAACCTAGGCCCCCTGTGCTGAGTAACCTTATCCTCCCCGAACCCAGTCCCCACCAGGTACTGCTGTCAGCTTCAACAGCATGCCACCTGTCGTTTTGCAAAAAGGCAGGGGTCAGGGGTTACACGATACAAAGAAATGTTTTTATTAACACTGTTTTGCGTCATTTGAAATGTACTTGTAGCAAAACAGCCCTATCACACCAAACAAAACCATAATTGGACTAATGTCTACACAAAGTTAATGTGCAAAAACCTTTTAGTGCATAAAAAGATGAAAAAATTGTGGCACATACAGTGTGAACATATTTTATCTTTCACAACAATGAAGTACTTTACTTATGCAAACATACGAAATGGCCAGCAGATACAGGCCCTACAGTCTATTAAGTCTGTTCAGGTATTAAGTCTGTTCAGGTGTACAGCACTTCAGCCTTTTAGACTGTAGCTGCCCTCCCCCAACTGTTTTTGCCCGTGTTTCCTTCACACCCATCCCCCGCCCTCTCACGGTCTGAATCCTCCCTTTGATCCTGTCCCACCTCTTCTTGAAGCTGCCCAATGTCCGCAGTGATACCACCTCTTCTAGCAGTACATTCCACCCTGTAACCACCCTTTCAGTGAAGTAGTGCCTCCTCATTTACCTCCTGAATCTGCCACCTTCCAACTTGAGCCTGTGTCCCCTGGTTTCCCTTCCACCTTTTAATTTGAAAATACTCCTGGTGCTTACTCTGTTCATACCTTTCAGATACTTGAAGGTCTCAATCATATACCCTTTCTCCCTTCTATCCTCCAGAGAATACATCTTGAGCTCCCTCAGTCTCTCCTCATAAGGCTTATCTCCCTGTCCCAGGATCATTTTTGTTGCCATGCGTTGTACTCCCTCCAGTAGCTTGATGCCCTTTTTCAAGTAGGGGCACCAGTACTGCACACAGTACTCCAAGTGTGGCCTCACCAGGGACCTGTACTGGGGCAGGATGACTTCCCCTCTCCTAGAAGTAATTCCTCTTGCTATGCACCCCAGCATTCCGTTGGCCTTTGCTGCTGCCTTCCTGCACTGGGCTGAGTGGTTCACTTCCCCCGTTACCAGTACACCCAGATCCTTCTTCTCTGTTGACGTGGATAAATGCACTCCCCCCAACTTGTAACTATTTCTGGGGTTCCTGGCTCTGAAGTGCATTACTGTGCTCTTCTAGACATTGAACCCAAGTTGCCATGTATTAGACCATTCTTCCAGTCTTGCCAAATCCTCCTGGAGTACTTTATCACCTTCTCCCCCATCCACCTCCACACAGATCTTAGTGTCATCAGCAAAGATATTACCCTTTATCCCATCTGTGATGTCGGCAATGAAAATGTTAAACAGCAATGGTCCCAGCACCGAGCCCTGTGGGACTCCACTTGTTACTACTCTGGGCTCCAATACATCACACCCACTATTACCATCTGCTGTCAATCCTGTAACCAGCTCCTGACCCATCTGACCAGTTTCATCCCTACTCCCAGGTTGCTCAATTTCCTGGTTAGCCTACTATGAAGCACTGAATCAAAGGCCTTGCTGAAGTCCAGGTAGAGGACGTCCACCGCATGACCCTTGTCTAGTGCCCGCATCACCCAGTCAAAAAAGTCAGCCAGGTTCATCTGGCAGGATCTGCCTGTAACAAACCTGTGCTGTCTGCTGTCCTGAAGATCATTATCCTCCCAAAATGTTACCTGCCTTTCCTTGAGGCTAGTTTCCATTAGCTTTCCTACAATTGTGGTAAGGCTCACTGGTCTATAGTTCCCTGATTCATCCTTGGGCCCACTGTTATGGGGGGGTACCACAAGCACCACCCTCCAGTATCTGGGCATGCACCCCGTTTTCAGAGAGGTGTTGAACGGATTTACTACTGAAGACTGAAACCACTTTCCCGACACCCAGAAGCCCGATAGTCAAAATCTCGACAGTGGGATTTAGATTTTTCCTCATGTTTCAGGGGGCTTCATCCCCACACCCCCCTTAGTTAATATAACAAGCTCCATGGGGAGGGGCAAAATCCCACTGTCAGGAATTAAGTGTCAAGCTTCTAGCACTGGGCTTCTGGGTGTCGGGGAAAGTGGTTTCAGTATAATGTAGTGATACCGTGTTGAACAGGTCCGCCAATGGCCCCGCCAGGACTCTTGATAAAGCACTTCATTGTTGCGAAATGCAGAGTAGTTCCACACTGTATGTGTCACTATTTTATGTCTTTTTGTGCAATAAAAGGTTTTTGCACATTAATTTTGTGTGGATATTAGTCTATTTATGGTTTTGTTTGGTGCGATAGGGTTGTTTTGCTACATTTACTCTTTAATTTGCCCCTGTGCTCCCAATAGCCCCTCTGAGTCACTTTTGCGGATTCATTTAAAAGGTACTGACATATGTTGTTGCTTGTCAAGTTCATCCCAGAAACCCTTGGTCTCTAGGAAACTGTTATAACTCTTTGCTCTGTGAGACTTGCTTGTGTAAAATAAGATTTGTGTAGAAATTGGAGGCAGTATATCGCAGTGGTTTAAGGCTCTGAGCTGCAAATTTGGAGACTTTCTAGGCATGTATCAAGAATCTCCTTGATCAGGTTCAAAATAGCCCAATGATGTGTGTTGGTGTGTGTGTGTTGGGGGGAAGGAGGGGTTGCAGATGCCAATACAGACTCCTGAGGGAAACCTAACAACTGAGGAACTAACCAATGACCTCAACAATCACTTCAATCTCTCCATTGTGGACAGACACTTTACAAACAAGCATTTGTCAATGCCGAATGTTTGCTTGCTGGCATTAGCAGTGGAAGTGCAGGAGTTAGACAGATGCAGTATAGGAATGGCATTGAAGTACTGAACTGACGCCAACTCCACCATCACTCTGCAGAGCTGAACAGGCATTGGGGTCACTACATTTCATCTCACCCTGCCCTTCAGACACTGACAAGTTTCGAGGTGTGCCTTGGGGTGTTTGGGCTTTACATTCACCTCATTCCATAAAGAAATATGCTGAAATGAGTGCAGTATAGGATAATGGGGTGAACTCTGGGGCCAAAGGGTCCAAGGCGCACCTCGAAGCCTGTCACTGGCTGCAGGGTGGGGGTATGGGTGGAATGGCATGAGCATTACTGTCGACAATCCCAAGTCACACCCCTGATGCCTGTCAGTTCCTACAGGGTAGGGCATTATCGTTGAAAACCCTAACACCATGGGCGTTTCTTGGTATTTTTACTCCAAGTTTTCCACATAGGCTGTTTGTGACCCCACTACATGAACAGTGACACTATCAGTTCATTAGGTGAAAGGTGATTTTGCACAGCGACTGTGCCATTTGGCACCACAGGTGTGAAAACACATTTTGAGCAAGATGTGAAAAGTGACAGGTGTACTGTTCATGAGGAGGTCTGAAAAATTGCATTGTTGAAAATCTGGAGCGAAAATATACAAAAACTGGTGAAGTCACGAGCGTGCATAAAGCTGCTCAACGTACACCAGTAATGTTTGGCGATTCTTTAAAGTAGATTTTCAACATAGGCAATTTGGGACCTCCGCTCATGAACAGTGTCACTGTGATTTTCGTAATCTGTCCCGAACAATAATTTCCCCACAGTGACCACTAGTATGTGCCGGAAGTGCAAAAACACATTTCGGCCAGGGTGTGAAAAATGACAGCTGTACTGTTCATAAGGAGGTGTGGAAAAATGTCAATGTTGAAAATCTGGACTGCAAATATTACAAATTTGTGAACTTACGAGGGTGCGTGGAAACTGCACAATGCACTCTCGTAACAGAGTCATTTTGGGACCTTTTGTCACCAAAGTTTCAACATAGTTATTTTAGCACCTCTGCTCATGAACAGTGTCACTATGATTTTCTTAATGTGTCCCAAACATTGATTTCGCACACTGACTGCGCCAAAGTGCGCTACATGTGTGAAAACACATTTTGGGCGAGATATGAAAAATGACAGCTGTACTGCTCATAAGGAGGTGTGGTAAAATAGTAATGTTGAAAACCTTGAGTGAAAATATTAAACATCCTCAAAGTTACGAGCGTGCAAAGGAACTGCGCAATGCACACTCATAAAACAGTAATTTTTGGGAATTTTTTCTCCAAATTTTCAACATAGGGTTTTGGGGGCCTACCTCATGAACTGTCACACTGTCGTTTTGTTACTTGGTCCCAAAAGGTGGTTCCGCGCAGTGACTGCAAAATCACCTTTCGGGACCGAATAACAAAATGACAGTGACTGAATTCATGAGGTAGGGCCCCAAGAACCCCATGTTGAAAATTTGGTGAAAGAAAAACCCCAAATAGCCGAGATATGCACTAAAGTTGAAAAAAAAAAACATTTACGCCATTATTCGGCTTACTGGCATTTCTTCAGTTGGCGGTCAGCTTTGAAGAGTGCAGATGTGTTCCCGATGCACTAAAGATCATCGTGCTGGGCTCCAGAGGTAATTATGGGCTGTGTGTAGGGGGGGGAGAGGTGGGTGCGCAGAGGGTGGGGAAGAGGGCAAAACAATCAACGAGGGATCGTTTTTTGTTTTCAGGTGTCTTTCTGCTTTTTAGAACATGACGCAGAATGTTTGCCATGCTGGGGTGGGCTCCCAGCATGGCAGCTGGAAGTTTTTTGGGGGGGCCAGTGGAGCCGACGGGGGATTGGGCACCCCCGTCAGCCATACAGACGTTTGCGATGCTGGGGTGGGATCCCAGTGTGGCAACTGGAAGTCTGACTTTTTTTGGGGGGAGGGGTACAGTGGAGTCAATGGTGGATTGGCACCCCTGTTGCTGTACTGACTTTTGCCATGCTGGGGTGGGCTTCCAGCGTGGCACATGGAAGTCTGTTTTGGGGGGGCAGTGGAGATGACAGGGGATTGGGCACCCCCATCAGCCATACGGTGTGCGGCGAGGTGGGGAGTGCATGAGCATCCTGGGGTAGGCTCCCAGCATGCTACTTGAGTGTTTGGGGAGGGGGGAACTAGAAAACAAGGGAGCTGTCTATGACAGCTGTGTTCAGATGCAGTGCTGAGTGTAGGCACCTTGCATACTGCCGATGGCAGTATGTAAATTGCTTTCCAATGGCAGTATGCAAATTGCTTACAGGTTACCACCGCTGATTGTAGCGGTCTTTTGGCTTTCAACTGTACGCCACTGCATCTGAACTGCTGTCATAGACAGCTCTGACATTTATTGGTGTGGTGAGACAGCGCCTGCAAGAAGGAGCAAGGCACTGGAAGCTGAGTGGCACACCTACAAAAATTCGTATGGTGGCACTATGTTTCTTGCACATGCGTGCAAGCATACATAACAAAACAGCTAGTCCACCTACTCCTGAGACATATGTTTATTACTCACCTTCCCACTCCCCTGCACAGGTTCACCCTAGATGCTCACTAACCCCATTCTTAACCAATAAATTCCTCAAGGAATTCCAGAATATAAACATAAGCAAGAAACTGAAGCAGACACAATTGAACCAAAATTACTAAAACTATATGCTCTGGCCACAGCCTAACCTATGACAGCTCAATGCAGCTTGTCACTCAGCATATGTGAGATCACCAGTATCTGTAAATGTGCCAATCACTCCATTGCACAAAGTAGACAGCAGACTTGACATTACTCAGATGTGACCAATTTTAGCCCTCTATAATCTTCCGAAAATGATAGATACATTTTTGCACATGCAGGTATCCAACTATCCGTTTGAGAAAATTATCTTCACCTCTGTGCAGTCATGTGACAGGAGTTCATGGAACACTTCCAAATAACTGTAAAATCTTTACATTCTGTGAAATATTGCCCCTTAAGAAGAAGTGTTACCAGAAACACTGGCAACTATGGGAAAAGAGAGGTATTTATTTTTATTCTTTGGCATCTGGGCAAGGC
The DNA here is from genome assembly GCA_016271365.2 of Neoceratodus forsteri. Classification (NCBI taxonomy): domain Eukaryota; kingdom Metazoa; phylum Chordata; order Ceratodontiformes; family Ceratodontidae; genus Neoceratodus; species Neoceratodus forsteri. The sequence goes on along the minus strand of CM028129.1, from coordinate 1,391,226,217 downwards.
CCACTGAGCACAATGCCCATTTACGGAGGCGACACAGGCGCACAGTGAGATTTAGTGACTTGCTTTGCAATTATTAAAATGATGGTTCAAATTTAGCTGGACCCTCATTATAGTTTATTTTTTGTGTGACAGCAAGTCATCTGTCACAGCAAGCCGTCTGTCCACAGAGGTACACTAGCACGTAAACAAGTAATAAAGAAGCATCTGCGCAGTATATTATAGCTTCTTGGTGGCAATGCACACACTGTATGGGCTGATAAATCTTTTCCTGTACTTCACATTTTATTCATTTTTAACATAGTCTGCAAATGCCAACTCATGCCCGGACACCCAAGGAAACAGTCATACAAGTGCTATACTTACTGTTTCAGCTCTTCTCTGTTTGCTTTCCTCTGGTTTGGAAGACGATTCATCAGCATGTAAAGTCAGACGCAACCTGCGGATATTACCCTGTAGTACAGAAAAGGAGGGTGTTTTAGGTTATTTTAATGATTGCTGATTGCTAATGCCTTTAGATATTTAATAGCAAGAACATGTTTTCACTTTATCTTACAACCAATCAAAAAATCTTATCATAACTTAGCCAAACTGAATGGCGTGCCGAAATGAACTACTAAGAACAAAGATACTTTAAAAATAAGTGGTTTTGAAGAAATAAATAGGGATCTACATTAGGCCAACTCAAAACATGCAATTTATCTTCACAAGTGAGGAAGAATTTCTTCACAGAATGGGTGGTGGACAAGTGGAACACCCTGCCAGAGGAAGTGGTGGGGGCTGAAACAATCACGGGATTTAAGAATGCATGGGATAGACATAAAGGAATTCTGGAGGTCAGGGGTAAGGGGCAACAGACTTCCTGTAAAACATAAACTGAACTTACAAACTTAAATGGGCAGACTGGGTGGGCCATAGGCCCTTATCTGCCGACACTGTCTATGTATCTATGTATAAGTGAAGGGATGAGATCATAACACACAAGTGGTGGAGACACACAAGAATTATAAATTTCCTGCACCCCCTATAAATGCTAATAAATTGCATCATTTGATTCAGGATATTGCATATTCAGTGTACACTGTGTAACATTAGTTTACTTGTCACAGCTTCCAAAGTGTCTGTATATATGAAGATTTTACCTGTCTGTTTGATTTCAACTGCTGGCTTCAGTGTTGGACATGGCTACTGCGATGTCATCAGCACTGTGAAAGCTGATCCATGAGTTGTTCAGTGTTCCTTTATGACATACCCAGCAATGCTAGATTATTAATGTATGTAAAATGGGCAAAGAAATCCCGGTGTCCTGATTGGCTGAGACTTGCTTCTAGCCATTGCAGTAAGAGAGTGCCACCACTGGCTAAAACAAGTTCCTGTCAACCAGGGCAACTCACAGAATTCATAAGCCACCTGTTTCCTAGTTTCCATCACAAACATGACCGCAGCCTTTACTCATACATAACAAACTTTGACTAGGCACTAAAAATAAAAGTCCATTAAGTTAAATAAAGTAAGTAAATAATTGAATGTTATTTACACTCATGAGCCCCCCTTACACGCGTACACAAATTAAAAAAATCAAGTACTATTCAGAGTTTCCATTCCTGGTGTTTCTTTGATGACCATGAAAAATACCCCTTCTATCCTTACTACTTTGTCAGAGAACTCCCTGCTCCTTACCTGGAAACAGATAAAATTGAGGTTCTGGCTCCACTTCAGGCCTGTGTGTGTGTCTTTGTTGGTATGCCAGTTGAGCTCTAAAGAATGTTGAATTCATGCCTTCCATGTTACCATTCTGTGTGTATGTATGTGTTGGGGGGGGGAGTATTCTACTGCTGGAATAATGCAGAGCTTTGAATTCTTCTATTCCATGGTAAACAATCACACAATGTATTGAGTGTGAAAAAAGACAGATGACTGACAGGTGGAAAACACCTGTGGAAGGACTATTTTATATTATTTAGCAGCATTTTAGTATTTTTTTTTTTTTGTGACTTTGAAAACTTTTAGGGTGTACTTTTTTTCAAAGTTGCCTATGGGCTCAATTTATATAAGCAATAAGACATGGCTGGGTGTTGGTAGTACTGAGATACCCACACACCCAGAGGCTGAAGGCACTCGACCTGTGGTCTCCTGCTTTACTACACCTCTGGGTGTGCGGATATCTCAGTACTACCAGCACCCAGCCATGTCTTATTGCTTACAGACATCATGATATCTTGCAAAGTAGCTCCAGAAATATCAGTTTTATTCTATGGCACTTTCCTCTATACCCATTGCGTAAAAAGACATTTATAAAGGATTACTGTATTTAAAATATTTCATGTTGAGGTTAAGTTTGATGTAACACCAGCAGAAAGAGAGAAGTAATAATACCCCAACATAGATCACTGGTGAGAAGCCACCTTGAGTACTGTGTCCATTTCTGAAGACCCCACCTCTGAAAGGACATAAACAGAGTGGAGGCAGTACAAAGGAGGGAAACCAAAATGGTACAGGGCCCACATCAGAAGCCACAAGAAGAAAGACCCAGGGAATTAAATATGTACTCCCTATAGGAAAGAAGGGAAAAGGGAGATACAGAAACATTCAAATAACAGACAGGAATAAACAAGGTACAGGAAGGGAGCATTTTCCAAAGAAAAAGATGCTCAAGGACAAGGGGTCACACTATGAAGCTGTGGTGGGGAAGGGGTGTTGAGAGGAAATGTGAGGAAGTGCTTCTTCATGGAAAGGGTGATAGATGCTTGGAACTGCCTCCATCAGAGGTGGTGGGGGCTAAAATGGTTACAAGATTCAAGAATGCATGGGACAGACACAAGGGGATCTTTGAAGTAAGGCAAGGGGTGAAAACTGGAGACCGAGTAAGGTCTGCGGTGGCACTGTAGGTAGAGAAAATAAGGCAGACAGGGTGGGTCAAGAGGTCCTTACCTCCTAACACCTTCTATGTTTCTGTTTTTCACATCTCTTTGAGTCTGGTGTGCTAATGGTCTGTGGTAGTGCAATGGCCTTGAAAGTGCTCAAGTCAGGCCTTTTCACAGCTAAAAACAGAGCACCACTACCAATATAGATGGTCAGTTTAATCCCATGCAGTAGAAGTACCCAACCAATATCACTTGCTAAGTAGTGGGGTGGTGCATGAATGTTTTGCAGGATTTTAGGTACTTAAAAAGGCCCTCAATGTCCCAGCCTTTTCCCTGTTATCACAAGTTGTGTACATATGTCTACAAATGTCATTAGAACATTTCTGTTTCTAAGTTCATGTTTCAAAAGAAAATGATGCCAGCGGTGCATGTCAGCTAAGAACATTTTGATCTATACTTTTTCACTCTGTTGTAGATTGCCCTTTATCTCCTGTCTTGTATGACACATCTCCCTCACTTTGAGTCAGCTTTAGAACTTTATTACATTGAAAAATTAAAATCAGCACGTCTTTGTAATATGACTTGGTCCAGGCTGTCATCAGTATTCTGTGTTATTTTTGAACCCCAATTGTTTAACAGCACTTTTCTTTTGACTAAAATGAATTAGTTTGCAGCAGACACTGCTCCTTGACCTAGAATACTGTGTCCAGTTTAGTAGGCCACACCTCTGCAAGGGCATTGACAGGATGGAAGCAGTCCAGAGGAGGGCTACCAAAATGGTGTGGGAGCTGCACAGAAAGTCATATGAGGAAAGGCTGTGGTATCTCAACATGTACACCCTGGAGGAGAGGAGAGTGAGAGGGGATATAATTAAAACCTATAAGTACCTCATGGGGATGAACAAGGTGCAGCTTTACAGTCTTTTTCAGAGTAGGAGAAGCACAAAAACTATGAGGGCATGCCACAAAGTTGGGGGAGGGATTAAGAGGGATGTGAGGAAATGCTTTTTTACAGAAAGGGTGGTGGATGCCTGGACCAGCCTGCCAGAAGAGGTAGTGTGGTCGAAGAAAGTGGGGGAGCTTCAAGCATGCATGGGAAAGGCACATGAGCTTAATAAGTAGAGGACAGGGAGGTAGTAGGAACCTCAGAAAACAAAATACGGTCTGAGGAATTGGAATATGCAGGGAAAAATGGGGCAGACTATAGTTCTATGATATATTTAGTTCCAAACACCTAGTGCACATTCTAAGTGCACTGAACAATTCGAGGGTTTGTTACATATCTTGGTAACCTAGATAAGAAGTCAGTATGAAAAGCATCTGCCCTCCAAATAACCTCATAGTGCCGTTGTTTTTGACAACACAGTGCTTCCAGCAAAAATGTGTAGCCCAACAATGGCTAGTAAGGCCTAAATGGGACTAACTGTGCACTGTGTCAGACACAGGAAGTCAACATCCAAAAACCCCCTGCTGCTTTCTTTAACACTGAGATGATTAAATGTGTTGAATCATGTTTTTGGTTATGAAAGTGTCTATGAAGCAAATTTTCAGTGGGTGGACTGCTGATCAGGCTAGCTAGCTATCGGTTGATGATGTTCCACTTCTTTGGATTACAGTGCTTCCCTTTGGAACAGGTAGTGATGTCAAAAGCACAGCAGTTGTAAGATCAGTTGGGGAAAGTCAAATGCTTTTTGAAATAGGGAGTGAAGCAACTACTGCATTCTCTGATAAATTAAAAAAACATAGGAAAGCAAAAAAAAATGAAAACATAATTATAGTGTATGGTGGAACATTGCTGGGGATGGAAATTTATCCCTCGAACAACGTTGTTGGGCTGCACTGGCTATATCAGCTGGTTTGTTGTGCTGCACTAGCTATGTACAGGTAGCTACTGCAGTGCAACAACTTGGAATTGGTTCACACATGCATGCTATGCGAACCTCCATTTTTCTAGAGAGGGCCACAGCAGTGAGTGCTGGACCCAGAAGAGGGCAGCAGTAAAAAGCGAGGGACAAAATATTTAAATTAGCAAATGGGGAGAGGGGTGCAGCACCCGATATGTCTAATGGGAAGAACACCCCTCCCCTCCCCAGCTAGTGATCAAACAGGAGTTCAGCATGTTTGTAGTTCATTTGCATCACCAGGTAAGGAAAAAGGTCTGGCTCCCCATACGAAGCACAGGGGAAACGCCAGACCATGCCCAACAACTAACACACCGAAATCTGGCCAATGGAAATTCATGTACACACAAATGCTCACAGTCTGGGAAACAAGATCCCAGACCTGCAGGCAATAATGACAGAGGCTAAACTGGATATAGTAGCCATTAATGAGACATGGTTCACCAGTGACCACACTTGGGAGACTTCAGTACCCAGCTATGTATTGTTCAGAAGTGACCGAGGTGCAAAAAGGGGGGATGGAGTGGCCCTTTATATCAATAAAAATATCAAAGCTACAGAAATTCGGAATACACATAAGGAGCCAGAAGAACTGTGGGTCACCCTGGAAACAAGAAATGGGACAGCCATACGAACTGGGGTTGTCTACAGGCCTCCAGACCAGGGGAGAACATAGACACATTACTGTTAGAAGATATACAAAACATGACAGCTAAAGGGGAGGTTCTGATAATGGGAGACTTCAACATGCTGGATACAGATTGATCAATACCAGCAGGAACATCTGCCAGAACTAGACACATAGTGGATTCCCTGCAAGGGGGAGGGCCTCAATCAACTGGTACAACAACCCACAAGAGACAGGGCTATCCTAGATCTAGTACTGACTAACAGGTAAAGGATCACAGATCTCCAGGTAGAAGGTCACCTGGGGGCCAGTCAGTGACCATCACATGGTATGGTTCAATTTGGCTACTAGAACTAAATTATCCCATTCCAAGGCAAAAATATGGGACTTCAGAGGAGCTCACTTTGATAAGATGGTCAACAGAGTTAAGCTAGCCCTGGCAAGAAGAAATACAGGTGAGGAGGTACGGACAAAGTGGGCAAGCATTAAGGATGCAATACTTGAAGCAACATCCTGTTGTGTTAGAGAGAAAAGGAAGTGCAAAAGAAGAAGGAAACCACTTTGGTTCTCAAAAACAGTAGCAGAAAAGGTCAGAGCCAAAAGGCTGGCCTTCAGGAAATATAAGGAAACTCAGCGGGATGACGATAGGAAGGCATACCAAACTTCCCTAAGGGAAGCAGGAAAGGCAGTAAGGCAGGTAAAGGCCCAAACCAAGGTAACACTATCACAAACAGTAAAAGAAGGTGACAAGACTTTCTATAGATACATTAGTGAAAGGAGAAAGTCAAGAGGGCGTATTGCTAAGATCAAAAGGGATATGGGGGCATGTGAGGAGGAGGACCATGTAAAAGCATCTATCCTAAATAGATACTTCGGCTCAGTATTTACTGAGGAGAAGGTAGGGCAGAGCCCACAGCTCAGCACCATGGACATAGGGGGAGGAAGGTGTGCACTAGTCCCTTCACAAAAGAAAGGGTCCTACAAGAGCTCGATAAGCTCAGGGTGGACAAGGCAATGGGACCTGATGGCATACATCCCAGGGTACTAAAAGAGCTAAGGGTGGAACTAGCAGAGCCATTATCAGAACTGTTTAGTGAGTCTCTGAGCACAGGAGAGGTCCCAGAAGACTGGAGAAGGGCTCATGTGATCCCACTCCACAATAGTGGCAGCAGGGAGGAGGCAGGGAACTACAGACCAGCCAGTTTTACCTCAGCAGTGGGCAAGCTTATGGAGGCACTCCTTAAGTAAAAGATAGTGCAACAGCTGGAATCCATAGGAGCACAGGATCCAAGACAGCATGGGTTTACAACAGGAAGGTCCTATCAATCTAATCTCATAGATTTCTTTGACTGGGTAACCAGAGTGGTGGACCAAGGGGGAGCAGCAAAGCTTTCGATACTGTTCCACATAGAAGATTGATTAATAAGCTGGATAGGCTCGGGGTGGGTCAGAAGCTGGTGAACTGGGTGGCAAACTGGTTGACAGGCAGAAAACAGAAAGTGGTGGTAAATGGTATACAGTCAGAAGAGGTGCAAGTCACAAGTGGGGTACCTCAGGGATCAGTCCTGGGGCCAGTTCTCTTCAATATCTTCATCAGTGACATTGCAGATGGACTGGAGGGTAAGGTGTGTCTGTTTGCAGATGACACCAAGATGTGCAACAGAGCAGATGATCTAGATGGAGTGGGCAGAATGAGAAGAGATCTGGATAAGCTGGCAAAATGGTAGGAAGAGTGGCAACTGGGGTTTAATGCAAAGAAGTACAAGATCATGCACATATGGAAAGAGAAACCCTGAAGCCACCTATAGGTTGGGAGGGGAGCTGCTGGCTGACACAAGGGAAGAAAGAGACTTGGGCATCATCATCACAGATGACCTGAAATCATCCAAGCAAACCACTAAAGCAGTAGGTAAGGCTAGGGGGATGTTGGGGTGTATTAGTAGCGGTATCACAAGTTGTAAGAGGGAGGTGATAATCCCTCTTTACAAGACACTGGTTAGGCCCCATCTGGAGTACCGTGTGCAGTACTGGAGGCCACACCTTCACAAGGACAATAACCAAGTTGAGGCAGTCCAGAGAAGGGCAAACAAAATGGTGCAGGGACTGCATCAGAAGACATATGAGGACAGATTAACAGAGCTCAATATGTATGCCCTAGAGCAAAGGAGGGAGAGAGGTGATATGACTGAAACATTCAAACACCTTAAGGACATTAACAAGGTTAAAGAGTCTAACATGTTTCAATATAAGAAAAATAACATGACAAGAGGACACAGCATGAGATTAGATGGAGGCCAATTAAGGGGGAATGTGAGGAAGTGCTTTTTCACAGAAAGGGTGTTGGATGTATGGAACGGCCTACCTCAGGAAGTGGTGGATATGAGTACAGTGCAGGGCTTCTAACAGGCATGGGGTAGGCATAAGGGAGCAATACAGATGAATATAAATATATAGGCCCTTGACAGAGCAAATGCCGATGGCACATTCATAAAGTAGAAAAAGAAATGGGCAGACTGGATGGGCCTTGTGGTCCTTATCTGCTGTCAACTTCTATGTTTCTATGTAAAGTAAGGACTTTGCACTGCTTCTTAAGTAAAAGGAACTAATATTTTGTTGTGGTTGGGGACCATACACTATAAAAGACAGTGTATGGTCCACTATCCACAAAAAGCATGAGTAGCCATCTTGAGGTTGCCATGGTGACCAAAACCTCTTGAGCTTTGCTCTCAAGGTTTAAATGGTCACCATGGCAAACCTTTCGATGGTTACACACATTTGTTGTGGATAGTGGACCATACACTATCCTCTTTGTTGCAAATATAATCAGTTCAACCTTTTTGTTTTAGTACATTCCTGCTCTTCAAGGAGAGACAAAAGAAATTTCAACAAGTTCAGTATTGTTGATGACAGTGGCAGAAAGACTCTCATATTTTCATACCTTTTTCATCCATCCATTCATGTAACAGTAATGTTTGATAGTAAGTGATTGGTAATTTTCTTACCAGTCCTTAGCAGGATGGACTCATGTTTATTTCAATAAAATATTTAGTATGTGAAAAAAAATATCTGAGCATGCTCAGTTGGCCAAAATGAGTGAAATAAATTTCTGGGCATGCTTAGTGATGCACTTCATTTATTTTGCTCATGTTGCCAAAAATAACATTTATCTTGGTACAAACTGAAAACAAATTCATGGAATGTAAATCAACAATTGGGTGTGGTGACTGCTTATTCCTGTGCATACGCATGGGTAGGTGTGTATCAAAAGCAATCTAAAGACTGGTCGTGGTTGTGACACCAGCCAAGTTAGAAAAAAGATGCAGGAGGCAGTACAACAGGACTAACTATGACAAAACGTGTTGGGAAATCTTGGGTTCTGTCAAAAAATTCTAGGTGCTCAAATGTTACTCTGTGTTTCTGTATAGATTTATCCATTCTAACATCTGATACTAGAAATCATTTACACACTGTAGGTGTTCTAGTTTCAGAAAAAAAATCATCCAAGAAGTGAAACACTGCACCAGTATCCCATTCAGCCTTGGGGGAGAACAAAGAAGACAAATCCACATATGCATTCTCCCTCAGCTTTGTCCCCTTGCCCATGAGGGTACTGCATACCAAGATGAGAGGAGGATCTACTGGAGGGTGGTGTACCCAGCATGGGAAAGTACTGTACCTCATACTACTGTATGCATGTATATTGTACATGTTCGCTGATTGTCATGAATCATGTGCTCCTTCTTGTGTCATTACAGACCAGCATGTCTTGGATGGCAACCATCCTGCTTTGGAGACATGCCCACTGACCCTGGAGGAGCAGGAGAAAGATGAACAGAGGAAAAGAGAGGAGAATAAATGGAAAAAGAGGGAGACAGATCATTGTGCTGTGATCCTCGAAGCCCCACTGATGTTGTCTAAGTAGGAGGGGGCCTGGTAGAAGAGTGGCTGTGTGGGGCATGGTGACATCTATAGCGGTATCGACCAAGAGAGATATATTGCTCGTCTCCCAATTTGAGTGGTCTTGTTGCCATGCAGATCAGTAGGGTCCCATGGTGTGCTGTTTCCCCAGTCACTGGGCCTAACACCTTGGTCACCAGCAGTGTTGCCACTATGCTATGCAGGACAAGTCCAGGTGTAATGCATTTCGGATGCACGGAGAAACATCTGTGTACTCACTGCAACATGAGTATGCACTTAGTTGTTAAATGTCAGGTATATTTTGTTATTTAATTACTGTCGGTATTTATTGTTTTGTGTCTAGTGTGCTCGGTGTGATTGCGGTATACAAACATAGAAGTTATCATAGTGGAGGCTTTTGGCCCACGGGGGCCCCATGAAAAGCTCAATGCCTGGGCCCCTAACAGACAGTGTTACCAGCAGAGGGAGGGGGGTGCAGGTGGCAGGGCGGTAAGGGTAAATCACCATCACTCTCCTCTTTTTCTCCTCTCCCTTGTCTTAGTTAGTTCATTGTCTGACATAACCACCTATTAAAAAACTGTATGACAGTTCCGCCACCTCTGCCATCTTTCTCCATTGACTATAGGACAGTTCCACCACATATAAATGGCAATTCCACCACCCTAGAAATATAGAAGTGAAAGTTCTCCCACCTAAACACTTCAAATTTAACCACTGCATCCAGAGCAAAACAACATTTGCCATAGAGAGGTTTCTGCAGGTAACATGCACACAATACTCACTGTCACATCATCCCAGAAGAGTCAAGGAACACCTGAGCTGGCTATCTTGATGGATGCAGAAGTTAACTTTAATGGGGTAATTAGCTATTTTTTAAACAAATGTTGGAGAGCTTTCAAATTCTACCATGTATACAGTTGCCATCATTATGACGCTTTATAAATGACCAGAAGTGGTTGCTAGTGAGACTGAACAGTATTAGTTCTGGCAGGCAGATTTGTTCCGTCATGGGGTATGAAACAGGAGTGCAACCTTCTGTCATTCATTTAAAAGACATACTGAGCCTGCAACCACTAGGAACTGTTCATGATCCCTCTGCCACATGTCCTTCAAGTTATGTTGTGTTGTGATCATGCTACAGAGTTATCATTTTTTATTCCATAACTTCTACAGCAAGCAAAATGCCATTTGTAAAAGTAGTTAATCTTCTATGTTCTGTTTGAATATAAGAACTATATATAGTTCCATTTTATTTATTCATTTATTTAGCATCATGATGACATATGTATTAGAAGAATCATTAATTATTTGACTTACTGTAGCTGCCTCAACATCGTCAGCACATCAGTGGCAGGAGCTATGGGGACACTGTGACAGCAACAGCAAAGTACAAGTCAGCTGTCAGTAGCTGTTGGTACATCCAGGACAGCATGAGGCTGAACCCTCACAAACACTACTACACACACACATACCCCCACCCAGAGAGAATGTATCACTAGCTTTTTACCAGATGATGGCATTGAAAAATAAGGACAGAGACTGATGAGAAACTCTCTGCTCTGTAAATGTTAAGAAGCTGATAACAACACATACAGCAAATAGCTTATATACAGTATTTGTGAATGATGAAATGTAGCACAGTGCTCTCAGTTCTTCTTAACCATATGTTTACTTACAAAAACGTAATGTACAGAATCAATTGAACTAATTCAGCTAATAGATTTCCAGATGTTACAGGTTATTGCTGTCACATGCAATACATCAGCCACCCTTCCAGAGTCCCTTTTCCTCTCTTTTCCTCTGTCAGCATGCAATATATTAGCAGATGCAATCATTTAAAAGGAAAAAAAACAGTTCTGTGTAGTGAGACATCCGACATATGGGAGTCAGGACAGCAGCAGAGCAGTTAAAGGTGATAAATTCCTACAGGATGGCTCAGAGTTTCAAGGCTAAAGAACATGGTGGCCAGTTCAGTCGTTCTCATAATATATTTTTTTGCAGGTAGTTGCCAGCCTATACTCGGGTCAGGACAGTAGGGCCAGGCGGTCCCCTTGCTGACTGGGGGCCCCATGCAAATGCATGGGTTGCATGTGCCTAATGCCTCCACTGAGTTATTGGCAGATAAGGACCACTTGGCCCACCTAGTCTATCCTAAATTCCCTACTTATAGTGCCACCAGAGACCCTACTTAGACTCCAGCTTACACCCTCCTCTTGCCTCTAAGATTCTCTTATGTCTAGCCCATGCATTCTTAAATCCTGTGACCATTCTAGCCCCCATGACATTCACAGGCTATGGATTGGTAGGCATGCTGTTAGGGTATATGCCTGTACACCCCCTTCCACCTCCATGAGTAGGCGACAAGTGGTTTATGTGAAGAAATGTTATTATTTCTGCATGGTTACTGGTATGAGTTTTTATGGGCTGCACAGATTTATTAAGGGGATGGGCTATCCCTACTTCAGCCCCAAGGTAGCATAGATTCATGGCCCAAGATCCACATGTGCAAAGTGTATCTCACACTGTACATTGGCATCCACATGCATGAACCAAGCATTTGTCCAGCCATGCCCATGTGCGGAGCGGCACTGCGGTGCAGTGTGGGCATGCGAACAGTGCACTTTTGCCCCATGCATACAGGGCAACATGAGGAGATATCTGTAATCAGATCCATGCCTGCAGCAGATGAATTACTTAAACTGAGGGACAGTGCATGTCATGGGAGAAGAAAGGAACATGTGTGGGTATACAGAGAAAAAAAGGAAAAGATAAAGATGAAACAGGAAAAGATAATATCTGGAAAGTCATTTTCCCCTTAGGGAAGGTACAACATTACAAACCCATAACCAAGTACTAATAAATCAATTATGAAATCATCCAGCTGTATTGCTGTACAAATAAGTCAATCAGGACATGACCAATAAACAAATTAATAAACTATGATATCACCAACAGACAGCTTTATAACATTTCTAACCTCAACCTCAAAAACTACATTTTCATAAAAAAAACACAGTCTTGGTTCAGTGATGAACAGGCTACTTTTAAACGAGAAAGAAAATCATGAAACAGTTTTGCAAATAGTCTGGGTTCAACATCCACTTTTAAAATAATTCCAACATAAAATAAGCCATTTAATTGCAGTGCCTACCTTATAATTACTGGGGTTTCCAAACTACTTCAAAGCTTAGCACTAGAGCAGTCACTGCGGAGAAAATACAAACAACCATGTTGCTCACTACATCATAACCACATGAACTGTGGTACAAGCCATAAGACTTGCTGATGCAGCCTCAGCTGGACTCATTATTGAGTTGTCCCTTCATCTTGACAACAGCTAAACAAGCCGTCCTTTCATCATGACAGACAGCTAAACAAGTGGTCCTTTCATCAAGACAACAGCTAAACAAACTCAAAGAGGACCAGTTCAGGTAGCTTTGTCAAGCATGCATTAAATCCTGCTTTCTGTCACTTTAAGTTAACGTTCCCCTTTCTAACTTATGCTGTTTTTGCATATCAAAAGTAGTGTAAAATCAGTTTCTCAGTAGCTGCAGCTGAATGCAAGTCTCTCTAAAACCCTGGCAGTATAGGGGCTGGCAGTATAGCCTGGCGGTTAGAGTATCGAGTAGTGAATGAGCTTGGTATATCCAGTAAACCTGGGTTTGATTCCCACAACCTCCACTTGTGTACTATGTGACTCTGAGCAAGTCACTTAACTACCCCAGTGCTCCAAGGTTATCCCTGAAAACAGGCACTTGTGCCTAGTGGACCGTACCTGGTTACCAAAGAATAAAAATTAAATGACTCTGTGATATCATTGTATGGAGGCTTCCTGGCTGTGATCAGTGAATGGGTGCTACATCACTCCTGATAGCACGGCTCCAACTTTCTCTGGTGCACTGTCCTTACAATGGAGCACTAAGATCATGCTGAGTCACAGGGGGACAGTCAGTGATGGGGAAGGAAGGGAGTGTTTTAGGAATTTTGTCTTAATTTGAGATTGAAATGGGTCCTCCTGCAAGCATTTATTTTGATGATTGGCAGTCATCCAGCAACTGATGATCACCTAGAATATGAAACCATGTCATAGTATAATGTTTGCTGCTTAATTTGCGTACCTGTATCTGTGTTGCTAATAATGTTTTCTTGCAATATTTTTTTTTATTGGTTTCTAATTTTATGGCCTTTTTATTTATTTATTTTTTCTTTTTGGTTCTGGTATAATATAGGCTGGCTTCCGTTGTACATGTTATATTATAGAAAGTATTCCAGAGGATGCCTGTGTAATGGTAGTCAACAGTCTGCGGAGAGGTGTGTATAATTTATGATGCTATACTGACTATTTAATAGGATGCGAGTGTGTTAGAGTTCAGCAACAGTTCATAGTGTGACTTTTTGACAATCAGTGGGGTTGTTGTCAGCAACAGTAAGCTTGGTGGGTTGTAAATGTTGTGATGCTTTGTATTCAGTATTTCATGGGATGCTGCTAGTGTGCTGCTTGTCAGCAACAGTTCATGGTTAAATGTTTTGGTCATATCATAGATGGGTGGTCAATCATAGCGGCATGCATCTGCTGCATCAGGGATGTTATGCTACTGGCAACACCGCCAATATGTAAGGTCTGCAAGCACAGTTTGCAAACCTCTGCTATGGTACTGTCCTCATAAGTACCTGAAAGTAATCTCTGAAATAAGCATTTGTCAATGCCGAATGTTTGCTTGCTGGCATTGGCATTGGTAGTGTAGGAGTTAGAGAGATGCATAATAGGAATGGCAGTGAAGTATTGAACAGATGCCAACCCCATCCCCACCCTGCAGAGACTGACAGGCATTGGGGTGTGCCTTTGGGTCATCGGCCATAACACCCATGCCATTTCACCACACCCCACCCTGCAGACACCAACAAGTGTCATGGTGTGCCTTGGGGTCTTTGGGCCTTATGCTCACCCCATTCCATAAGGAAATATGGTGAGATGGGTGCAGTATAGGAGAACGGGGTGAACTTTGGGGCCTAACAGTACAAGGCACACCTTGATGCCTGTCACTGGCTGCACGGTGTGGGTGGGGGTGGAATGGCATGAGCATTACAGGCGACAATCCCAAGTCACACCTCTGATGCCTATCAGTCTCTATAGGGTGGGGCGTTATGGTTGGAAACCCCAACACCCCGGGCGTTTGTTGGTATTTTCACTCCAAATTTTCAACATGAGTTTCTTGTGGCCTCACCTCATGAACAGTGGCAATATCAGTTTGTTATCCGAAAGCTGATTTTGCACAGCAACTACGCCATTTGGCACCACAGGTGCGAAAACACATTTCGAACAGGATGTGAAAAAATGACAGCTGTACTGTTCATGGGGAGGTGTAAAAAATGGCAATGTTGAAAATCTGGAGTGAAAATATAAAAAAACTGGTGAAGTCCCGAGTGTGCATAGAAACTACACAATGCACACCCGTTATGCAATTAGTTTGGGGATTTTTTACAGCAGATTGTCAACACAGGCATTTTGGGACCTCCGCTCATGAACAGTGTCCTGTGATTTTCTTAATCTGTCCCGAACACTGATTTCCCACAGCGATCGTGCATTTCTGCTCTGGAAGTATGAAAACACATTTTGGCCTGGGTGTGAAAATGACAGCTGTAGTGTTCATAAGGAGGTGTGAAAAAATGCCAGTGTTGAAAATCTGGACTGAAAACATTACAACTTCGTGAACTTACGAGGGTGCCTGGAAACTGCACAATGCACACCCGTAACACAGTCATTTTATAGACTTTTGTCACCACATTTTCAATGTAGCCATTTTAAGATCTCTGCTCGTGAACAGTGGCACTGTGATTTTCTTAATCTGTCCCAAACATTGATTTCGCATACCGAACGTGCCATTGTGCGCTACATGCGCAAAAACACATTTTGGGCAAGATGTGAAAAATGACAACTATACTGCTTATATGGAGGTGTGGTAAAATGGCAATGTTGAAAATCTGGAGTGAAAATGGTAAAAATGTTTGAAGTTACGAGTGTGTGCAGGAACTGCGCAACACACGCTCGTAAAACAGTCATTTCGGGGAATTTTTTCACCAAATTTTCAACATAGGGTTTTGGGGGCCTACCTCATGAACTGCAACACTGTCATTTTGTTACTTGGTCCCAAAATGTGGTTCTGCGCAGTGACCATGAAATCACCTTTCGGGACCAAAAAAAGAAAATGACAGTGGCTGAGTTCATGATGTGGACTCCCAAGAACCCCATGTTGAAAATTTGGTGAAAAAATTCCCCAAAATGGCCAAGATATTCACCAAAGTTGAAAAAAAAAACATTTATGTCATTATATAGCTTACTGGCATTTCTTCAGCTCACGATTGGCTTTGAAGAGTGCAGACGTGTTCCCGGTCCACCGAAGATCATCATGCCAGCCTCCGAAGGTAAGTATGGGGTGAGGGGGGTGTGGGGAGGTGGGGTACGCAGAGGGTGGGTGCAGGTTTGGGGAGGGGAAAGAGAGTCAACGAGGGACCGTTTACTTTTGTTCTAGTTTTTTTGGTTTTTTTTTAAAGAAGACATGGGACTTTTGCCATGCTGGGGTGGGCTCCCAGCATGGCACCTGGAAGTTTGTTGGGGGGAAGTGGAACCGATGGGGGATTGGGCATCCCCATGGGCCACAGATTTTTGCCACGCTGGGTTGGGCTCCCAGCGTGGCACCTGGAAACTTTTTGGGGTCAGTGGCGCCAGCGATTGGGCACCACTTCTGGCCCACCATACAGTGTGCGGGGTGAGGGGAGTGCATGAGTACACTGGGGTGGGCTCCCAGCATGCTACCTAGGTGTTCGTGGGGGGAGACTGGATCTGATGGGGATCATAAAGGAACTGTCTATGACAGTTCAGATGCAGTCCTGACATGTAGACAATTTGCATACTGCCAACGGCAGTATGCAAATTGCCTAAAGGTTACCACTGCTGATTGTAGCAGTGGTTTTCTCAGAGCTGTACGGCACTGCATCTGAATGGCTGTCATAGACAGCTCGGACATTCATTAGCACGGTGTGGCCACACCTGCAAAAAGGAGCAGAGCATTGGAAGTGGGGGTGGCACACCTATGAAAACTCGCATGGTGGCACTATGTTTCTTGCACATGCGTGCAAGCAAACATAAAAAGCATTGTCTGGAAGGAGCTGGCTACTTCGTGTCATGAGCCCAGGACATCAGCAGCAGATGCTAGCATGGATTAGCTTGACTTCAGAGTTCTGGCTATGTTGGAATTCAGACCTGTGATTCAGCCAATTTCACTGTTTGTGCTGCTGGTTCTTGTGGTATTCTAACCTGGGACATAGGTGTAGCCGGGGGCTGGGTGCTCCTGCATTATGGTTCCATTATGCTTTCATAAAACTATTTTTGTACACTGGGACCAAATAATAAGATATCTTTGTGGAACCCCCCTTCCAAAATTCTGTGTACACCCCAGTGGGATTCTTCTGATTTCACAGTTCTGTGTTCTTGACTTTGGTAAGAGTCTAACCTAACATTCATCTGTTTCAGTTTTGTGCTTGTGGCTGTGTTGTGTTTTTAGTGGAATTACAGAGAGAGAGAAACTTGATTTAGAAACATGTGTTTCTTTACGTCCGTTTCTTTAGGTCCAGGGCTCATGATGGGATAAGCAGTCATCCTGGTCTACCGTTTCCTGATGGGACATATAAGCTAATGGAAATAGAACTGGTTGGTGCTGGTGATGCACCCAGCTTGTCATGTGGGCTCTTGGGGCTGAGCTGTAGGTGGGTGAGCTGTTTGTGCTCATTAACTGGTCTTGAGTCTGGGCAAAGGGGGAGTGCCTAGCTGCTACTGCTGTTCCTAGGCAGGTGCAACTGCAGCCCCCTGGACCACACTAGCCCTGCCCGCCCTTGTAGCAAGAAATGCAGGCATGAGGCCAAGGAAGAGTGCTCTCACCACAGGATGTTGCTACATGCAGCTGAGTTCACACAATTGAGCACACACAGCATAGGAGAGGGAAGGAAGCAACGGCAAAACAGAAAGAAAAGATTGTTTCTGTGATGGCCTGGGTTTCTGCGCTGCCCTTGAGACAGGGTGCATGCCTATGGGGAGTGTCCATCTCCCTGGGACGACTGACACAGAGGTGAACCTATGGAAGATCTTGAAGGGTCCAAGTGGGGGGGGGCCAAGAATGGAAACTGTCTGGAAATGAGTTGTATCACAAGGCTATATCCCATACAGACACTGATAGGAAAAAAATCTATTGAAAAAGTAAGCTACTGAAGAGCTGGCCCAGTGACGTGGCAGTAGCACTAATGCCCTCCATGTCAGTGACTCAGGATTGGGAGCCATCTTAGGTTGCTGGAGGCCAGCCCAGGGGATAGGATGAAGCATCAGATGGACTGCTCTCCTTTCCTGGGGTTGCTGCATCGGCCAAATGACTGCCATTAGGTGGAGGCCTGATGGCAGTGTGGGTCTGAGATCAGCAGGGTAGGGAGGGTGCTGCTGGACTACACAACATGTGTGTACCTCCACATATGCACATTAACATATGACCCCAGCAACATGATCAGGGAAAAAAGTAGGTGGAAAATATAGTGAGGCAGGTCAGGTGTCTATGACGTGCTGCACACTGAGCCCTCACCTGCTTCACCACCAGAGTGCACTCATCAACTACACTGTCAGTCCATAAGGGTTACAGCTGGACAACCAAACTCAGGAAGGTGTTGAATGGTAGGGGTCAATGTGGCAGGGCAGATAGGCACCCTAAGCTGTCTTGGCCAGGAAGTCCAGACAGATTATGGGGGGAAAAAAAGAGAAAGTAAGCTATTGTTTTGATAGAAGATGTTGAAACCTGGCATACAGTGTACATGAACCAGCTAGTTAACAGACCAGGACACCTTGTGGGTGACGGTGATGTTTTGAAAATCCATAGCCTATGTGCCAGACGAGATAGTGCCTCCCACTAAGGATTCATTCTGTGTACATTGGGATGAACAAAACCACAGGGGAGAGCAGTAGGGATGTGAGGTTTAGACAGTAACTTCATGGGATACTGGGGTGACAGTGATGCTGGCAGGGGTGGATGGTATTAACAACAAGCATTTGTCAATGCCGAATGTTGTCTCGCTGGCATTGGCATTGGTAGTGCTGGAGTTAGAGACACATAATAGGAATGGCAGTGAAGTATTAAAATGATGCCAACCCCACCCCCACCCTGTAGAGACCGACAGGCATTGGGGTGTGCCTTTGGGTCATCAGCTATAACTCTCATGCCATTTCACCTCACCCTACCCATTAGACACTGACAAGTATTGTGGTGTGCTTTGGGGTCTTTGGGCATTATACTTACCCATTCCATAAGGAAATACACTGAGGTGGGTGCAGTATAGGAGAATGGGGTGAACTTTGTGGCCGAACAGTGCAAGGCATACCACGATGCCTGTCACTGGCTGCAGGGTGGGGGTGGGGGTGGAATGGCGTGAGCATTACAGCTGATTATCCCAAGTCATACCCCTGACGCCTGTCAGTCTCTACAGGGTGGGGTGCTACAGTTGGAAACCCTAACACCGTAGGCGTGTGTTGGTATTTTCACTCCAAATTTTCAACATGGGCTTTTTGTGAGCCCACCTCATGAAAAGCCGCACTATCAGTTTGTTAGCTGAAAGGTGATTTTGCACAGCTGCTCTGCCATTTGGGGACACAGGGACAAAAACACATGTTGCGCAGTATGTGGAAAATGACAACTGCATTGTTCATGAGGAGATGTAAAAAAATGTCAACGTTGAAAATCTGGCATGAAAATATGAAAAATTGGTGAAGTTATGAGCATGCATAGAAACTGTGCAACACATGTCCGTAACCCAATTATTTTTGGGATTTTTTTAACCACATCTTTAACACAGGCATTTCAGGACCTCCCCTCATGAACAGTGGCAGTGTGATTCTATTAATGTGTCCGAAACATTGATTTCACACAGTGACCATGCCATTGTGCGCCACAGGTGTGAAAACACATTTAGGGCAGGATGTGAAAAATGACAGCTGTACTGTTCATAAGGAGATGTAAAAAATGCCAGTGTTGAAAATCTGGCATGAAAATATTGCAAATTTGTGAAGTTACAAGGGTGAGTGGAAACTGCGCAATGTACACTTGTAACACAGTCATTTTATGGAATTTTGTTACAATTTTCAACATAGGAATTTTAGGACTTCTGCTCATGAACATTGTCACCGTCATTTCCTAAAAATGGCCCAAAAACTGATTTCACGCAGTGACCGCGTTATTCTGTGCTGGACATGCAAAAACATTCTGGCCAGAAGATGTAAAATGGCAGCTGTACTGTTCATAAGGAGGTGTGGAAAAATGACAATTTTGAAAATCCGGAGTGAAAATATTACAAATTCATGAAGTTATGAGCATGTGTGGAAACTGCATAATGCACGCTTGTAACACAGCCATTTTGGGAATTTTTCCACCAAATTTGCAACATATGTTTTTTGAGAGCCCCTCTCATGAACAGTGGCACTGTCATTTTTAAAGAATGTTCAAAGGTGATTCCGCACAGTGACCGCTTAAATCACCTTCGGGACCGAATAACGCCATGACAGTGACAGAATTCATGAGAAGGGGTCCCAAGAACCCCATGTTGAAAATTTGGTGGCAGAATTCCCAAAAATGCCTGAGATATGCACCAAACTTGAAAAAACCCTAGTTATGCCATTATACAGCTTACCGGCATTTCTTCAGTCCGCGGTTGGCTTTGAAGAGTGCAGACATGTTCCCGGTCCACTGAAGATCGTCGCGCCAGACTCCAGAGGTAAGTATGGGGTGAGGGGGGTGTGGGAAGGCAGGGTGCGCAGAGGGTGGGCATGGGTTTGGGGAGGGAGAAGAGAGTCAATGAGGCACCGTTTTCTTTGTTACAGGTTTAAAAAAAAAACATTGTGGGATTTTTTTTTATAGGGTATTTAGCACGCTGAGGTGGGCTCCCAGCATGCCACCTAACTGTTTTTTTTTGGAGGGGATGCTGTAGCCAATGGAGGATTGGGCACCCCCATCGGCACATTCCGAAGGGGGGGACACAAGCCGAGGGGATTGGGCACCCTCGCACACAACAAAAGCGGGGGACATTATGCCAATGGGGATTGGGCCTCCTGTCAGCAAAGAAAAACTGTTGGGGGGTGCATGATGCCAAGGAGGATTGGGCACCCTTCTGCATACATTGTAAATGGGAGGGGGGGTCATTATGCTGAAGGGGAGTGGGCTCCCCCATCGGCATTCTGACAGGAGGCGGCGGCAGTGTTGCATGCATGTCGGGAGGCGTGTTGTGGTCACGCTGCATGAGAGCTCCACTTTCATTATAGAGGACCTTTTGTTAGATCTGGTGGCTACATTCCAAATTGCTGATGTGGTGCCTGCATGCTGCCTGATTGGGGAATGAGGGACACACCTACTGATGAGTGCCCTGCATTCGCTCAACAGTGACCACGCCTCCAAATCCACTACTACCGCAATACGTTGGCTGCGCATGCGTGAGCCAGCATAATAAAAAGAAGTACATAACCTGACAACTGTGCTGAATGGATTGTACAAGACACATTGCAATTGTATACCATCATAAATAAAAATGATAACTATTTTGTTGTGAAATGATGTTTGCTGCAAACAGACTATTAAAAGAACGCATATAACATCAATAAAAATATTCAGATATTTTGTAGTGCTGTTGTCTCTATTTCTACTTCTTGGAGGCTGGGCATTGTGATCATTGTATGTACATTACAATAAACATAGGATTGTGTTACACACTGCAACAATTAATAGCCAGAAATGAATGGAAAAGCAATACTTTCTAATTCCTTTTACATCTATATATAAGTACACATATGGCATTCGGATATAACATTTCTGTAATAATGATAGCAGCAGCTCTCAGCATATTTGAGCTGTCTGTTTTATTTCTATGAGAGTATACTAGTCTCAGTATGTCATGTGTCAGTTAAGCACAATAATAGGGGTTTTACTAGTGAAGGCAGAGTTTTGGTTTTGTGTCATTGTCAAGGAATTATGATGTTGCAATAGATTGCGGCAGTGATTTCCAGACTGACACTTTATCTCTCACAGAAGATTCCCAGGCAGCTCCCTGCATTCCATTCTGTCACGCTGCTATACTGACTTTTCCTAGGTGGCTGCTGACTGTGCTACTAGCAATGACATCATCAGCACCCCCCCCCCCCCAAGTAAGCAGTGTAACCTTCAGTGCAAGGCCAGCAACACTTAGGAATGGAGGTCAGCTCCAGATATAAATAATGATTTAATAAAACCAGACCCTCCTTTCACTGTATACATGCATGCATCATGTAAAACGTAGCTTAGGGCTAAAAATAGAAAGAAGTGGAGGCACAACCCACAGAGGCTAAGAATTGGCCCTCTTTAAGTCCACACTGCTGGAAACTTTTTAAAAATCTTTAAAAACATAGAAACATAGACAATCACTGTGGATAGAGGAGTAACCCATCCAAGATTATGGGACTGTGCCCCAACAGTCCTCCCTCTCTACTACCCCTAATTCCTTCAAATTTTCTGCCCCTTCACACACTATTCCCATGTGCCTGTTCCATCCCCTTTTGAACCCTCCCACTGTTTTAGCCTGATGACTGCCCCCGGAAGTCCGTCACCATTCATTCTGTAATAAAGTACTTCATGATGTCCTTCTTGCATCTCATGCCCCCAAGCTAGTTTCAGGAAGTTATCTCTGATACCCGTGATGCCACCCATTGTGAGCAGCTTGTTGCTGTCCACCTTGTTAATTCTGCAGCAGTGCTTGAACATCTCAGTCATGTCACCCTTCTTTCTCCTGTCCTCCAGGAAGTATATGTTGAGATCCTCCAAGAGCACCTTGTACAACCTATCATGTTGCCCCTGCATCATTTTTCTTTATAAAACTCAGCTTTATTTCACATATTGATGCAGCAGCATAGTACAGTAATATGCAAAGACCATTTTACATCAACCTTTTGAACTCTGCTACATGGTACTCTACAAAATTTATATAAATGTATAGTCTGCTCCTATGTTGGTCAGACAGAACCAGTGTTAAGTTCCTAGAATAAAATACTAATGTTTTTGTTACATCACAGTCCATGGTCCTGAAAACTATTGTAAATAGGTACTGTGATAAATATGCAACAGTACTCAACAAAATTACACGTATTGCATCAGATATCTAGAACCTGGAAAGAACTATGATATTATTGAACTGCTGAGATGAAACACAAGGGAACAAAAATAAAAAGGAAGAACATTGGCCCAAACAAAAAAAGGGACCAATATTTGGCTGCGAGTCTGTCTCCACTCCCAACCGTCTGCCTTTTATTAAATGTCTGTACTTCATAAGAAGAGAAAGAAGGACAAGAAAAATATGTCTTTGCCCGTATCTTGTCGTTTATGCTCTGTATAGTGCCAGCCAGGGACAAGAGGGAAGAAGTCCACTCTCCCCTCCGGTGCGCCACACAGGGTAGAGCAAAAGTTCCCATACTTGACTCCTCCTCCTCCTCCTGCAGGCACTCTGCAGAGTGGGGGCAGAATCGCCACTAGCCCCCAGCTAACAACCATGCCTCCCACTCTTTTCATCTGTCCTTATGCTTATCATATTGAAGCTGGAGTCAGGCTGTCATAGCCTCCATTTGCACCACTTCTTTAACTCTCCCTATCCACTCTCCCAAAGTGGGGGGGGGGGGTCGCGTTGGAGCCAGTGTGCCATAAAACATTTGAGGTCCACTGCAATTAAGTAAATAGCACTTTGCGTGTGTTCCCTTTCTGATGTGTGGCTGTGGTGTTCCACCATTGGAACGTGGCCGTCCAAGCACATCTGTCATTAGGTTGGCAAGATTTTAATTTCACAGCTCAGAATATATGCGGGGGGGGGCTGTGCTCCCCACTCCCCCATAACTATATATTCTAACTCTGGGGCGGGCAGATCTTGGGGAAGGGGTGGCGAATTTTAAATTTTGGCACCCCATTGATGGGCGCACTTGAACCGGCACACAGATGGCCGGAAAGGGGCTGGGGGGAGTCCCAAACTCATTCTTCAAAATTTAATAGGATATTTATCCCTGTTATGGCTGAGATAGCCACCTGCAAGTTACTCCAAAATTCCAATAGCTGAGGGCAGTCCCATAAAATATGCAATGTTTTCCTGTTTATCCACATCTCCTGCAGCAAGCATCGGATCCCGTGGGACAATAATGTTTTGTGATAGTTGGTGTATGAAAATATCGTACCAGAATTTGGAGCGGATGTTACCTTCCATCTCCATTCAAGCCTACCCTTCCAGTCCAATTTATCAATGGTCACTGCTGCCTCCCATTCCCTGGTTTGCCTATGGGTTTTCAAGGAGCCCCCAAAAGCTCTACAGAGTAGGTTATACATGCCTGAAATATATCTGCTAGGGCCCCTTATAGTCACCACCCCATGTATAATTTTCCCATATATGGCCTGGTCAGCTGTATAATGTGGTCTGCAGTGTTTATAAAGTGCCTCACCTGCTTGTATCTTAAAAATTCTGCATTAGACCACCCAAACTTCTCTTTGGCTCTTTGAAAAGTGATGCAATGGCTGTTTTCGACTAACTGGGAAAATCACATTATGCCGTGTTCCTCCCATCTCGCATATCCAGGGTCTAAGGTGGAGGGGGGATCAGAACGATATCTTAACCGGGCCAGTGGTCCAACCCCGGAGGGGGTGGCTGTCAGTTTCCTAACTTTGGTCAGCACATATAGCCTTACCCATTGATTCCCAGTTGTCTTCCTATATTCTGGAATAATGGAGGCCAGGGCCAAGATAAACAGGGGTCTGCCTACCGCCCCTGAATTTTCAATCTGGTACCATCTAGAGGAGTCTCTCTGTTTTGCCCAGGTAAAGATGACCATCATCTGAGCAGCCAAATAATAAAGGGACAGGTTTGGAAGAGCCAGACCACCCTCTTCTTTAGAAAGATGTAAAAGGCGCTGGGCAACTTGTGGACATTTATAATTCCATACAAATGTATAGAGTGCATCATGTAGTTTACTCTAAAAAGAAAGCAGAATTCTTAACAGGAGACATGGAAATGGAAAGAAAAGATGCGGCAAGACATTCATTTTCACCTCGTCCACCCTTCATACCAGTGCCAGAGGCAGCAGATGCCATCTTGCCAGTTTCAACTGCAATACTGTCCACAGTTTTTCATAATTTAAAGAGAAGAGCTTTGGTAGGTCCATGGTAATTTGAATGCCCAGGTATCTAATTTGTGTTTTTGAGGCCCACTGGAAAGGGAAGGTTCCCCCGGAAACCGGAAGGGCATTGCCCACTAGTCAAAATGGCCTCAGATTTTTAAAAATGTGTTTTATAGCCCGATGTGTGGCTGAAAGCATGCAGTAATGTTGCTAACCAAGATAAAGAGGTCTCAGGAGAGGACAAAAAAAAATAAGAGTCATCAGCATGTAAAGATAATTTCTGTTTGACCCCGCCAGCCATAATGCCCTTCGGTTCCAAGCTTTGTCTCACTTTGGAGCTGAGATAAGGGGCAGCCCTGACAGGTTTTTGTGGGACAGGGGGAATAATGTTGAGCTGATTCCATTCACCCTCACCAGTGCCTGGGGATTGGTGTAAAGTTGTACAGTAGTTTGCATAAAATTTAGGGCCAAATTTCATTTGTTCTATGGATGTTTTTAGAAAATGCCAATTAACCCTATCAAATGCTTTTCCTTTTTTGAATTGAACATGCTTTATTTATTTATGTAAAATAAAACAACATAACAGGACAAGACATAAACAAAGTCTGTCAGTAAAATATTCTGAGAGGAAAATATTTACAAGGAGAAAAATGAAGTCGGAGAAAATAATAATTATTAACTACCTTAACAAACCTAGCTACCTTCCCTCTCCTCCCCCCTCCCCTCACCATTCCATGGTGCACTTAAAACAAGCCTAATATGGCTATGCAAAATGAAAACCTGAGTGATTAGCAATTAGGTAAACAAAAAAAGGAAGAACCAAGTGAAAACAAAAGGGACACAGAAAAAAGGGGGAATGAGAGGCTCATGAAAAACCAAAACCACACTGTCAAGACAAATAGAGGGCATACAATTTCCAATTTTTTATTGAAAGATGATTGATGGTGGCACACGTTCGCAATTAAATGTGCAGCACGGAGTGCAAAGGGTATTTCATGCAGCCATTCTGTATAAGAAATAGGGGCTTGATCCATCCAGTTACTAAGCACCAGTTTTTTGACCGCTACTGAGATGAGAGTCATATGGTATCTTCTCTCCTTCACCAAGATTTTAGAATACTCTCCCAGAATACATATGGTGGGGGAGAAAAGATCTTGCAGCCCTAACAGTGGCTCTAAAGTTGTTTCAATTTGTTTCCACAAGGAAGAACCTTCCTCTTATTGCATCTAGAGCATATGCTAGAAGAAAGGCGTTTCATTTGTACTAGTTTAATGGGGGTGTAATACATATTATTTAAGATACAATAATGCATTAATCTGTAACGGTCTTGAGTGTGATATAGATATATATATATATATATATATATATAAATTCTTCCATAGACGTTGCCAATTAATATCTTCGTCAGGAAAAAACCAGTGCCAGATCTTAGAGCGGCTGCTGATGGAGGTTGTGGGCATGTGAGAAGCAGCTTATAAAGAATATAAATGCCATGTGATTTAATTGTTGGGATGGTAATTTGTTGAAGAAAAGTACCAATATAAGAGGGTTTAGGTTCCCGCCCAAACGTTTTAACTAGAAGATGCTTAAGCTGGAGAATTTTAAAGTCTGAGGATGGTGATAAACAAAATTTGAGTAAAATCTCTTGTGAAGACAAAATAGAGTCCTGTGAGTAAAAGTCAGTAACAGTATGTTCAGAAGATATTGGTAACCAGTTTCTAGTTATGGGAACTCCTCCTATTTTGAGATTTAAGTTAGCACAGATTGGTTGAGAAAAATCGGTGGTCGGAGATACCTTACAATATCTAAGCAATTGAAATAGAACTTTTAACGAAGTACTAATTGGAAGAGACTGCAAGGCTTTTGGTATATTCTTCATTGGCGTATAAAAAAGTGAGATTGGGGCTAGCTTTTGGGAAGAGAACATAGACGATTCAATTTGCAACCATATTGGAAAGTAATCATGTTGAGTAAGAAGTTTAGGTAAGGATAGCCATTTTCCACATTTATATAGGCGGCTGGCCCAGTAATAAAGTAGGAAGTTAGGGAGTCGCAGCTCTCCTAGCTCTTTAGGTTGGCACAATTTAAGGTAAGATCTTCTAACTGCCTTATCCAGCCAAATAAATGAGTTAATGTTGGAGTGAATGCGTTGAAAGAAGGATACAGATAACCATATATTCAACATATTTAATGGGTAAAAGAGTCTAGGCAAGACATTCACATTGACAATATTAACGAAAGTGGGAGATTTTTCCATCTTGTTAAGTCCTGTTGAATGTTGTGCCATAAGTCCTCTAAATTAAGCTCCCCCGATAACGATAGGTCAGAGGTAACATAGATACCCAGATATTTAATAGACCGAGGGGGTCCATTTCATACCAAATTTATTTAGGGCCGAACTATATGTTAAATGGTTAAGGGGGTAAATTTAGGTTTTACTGAGACTGAGTTTATAGTTTGAGAATTTCCCAAAAGTATCAACAATATCCATTGCCTCTGTTAAGGAAGAAGCCGAGATCTGAAAGATGAAGCAGTATATCATCTGCATAAACCGAAAGCTGTGGAGCCCTGTTACCCGCAGGTATACCAATTACTAAAGGAGAGGATTTCAATCGTCTAATAAGGGGTTCAAGATATAAGTTGAAAAGAAAGGGAGAAAGCGGGCACCCTTGCCGCGTACCTGAGGAAAGAGTGAAGTATCTGAAAATACTCCGTTGCAGTGTATCTTGGCCAAGAAATGCTTTTCCATCATCCATGGATATGGCTACCTGAAATTCCTTCTGGGACTTCTGGGTTGAGATTATATTATTATTACAGTCTCCAGATATTATCCTGCAAGTGTCTGCCAGATATGAATCCCGTTTGGTCTTCATGTACTAACTGGGGAAACATTGCCTGTACTCTCCACGCTAATATGCCAGTGAATATTTTAAGATCTGAATTCAAGAGTGAGATGGGTCAATATGATCTGCACTCTAAGGGGTCTTTCCCCAGTTTATGTAATACTATTATTTGAGCAGCCCTCCATGATTCAGGCACTGCACCTCCCTCCCTCCATGACCTCCTGATAGACAAGCAAGAGGACAGGTAAAAGCAGATCCACAAAAGTTTTATACAATTTGTACTGGAGGCAATTCAGTCCCAAAGATTTAGCATTTTTTAAATGTGTCAACAGGCCCCGCAGCTCCTCCATGGAAATCCCCTGATCTAGCAATTCCAAAGTTTGTGTGGGGAGCTGTCTAAAGTCTAAGCCTTCGAACTGTGAGACTTTCTTTTGAAAATCCGGGTATGACCGCCTGTGTGTATAGGGATCTATAATAGTCCGCAAATAGTTCTGTAATTTGACCTGGATGGCTAGTTAGTACCCCCCCCCCCCGGTAATTTCTGAGTTGTAACACCAACCTTGAACTCTGCTGTGCCTGCAATGTGGATGCTAGCAGTTTGCCTCTCATATTGCCATTCTCAAAATAGTTTTTCCTTACCCGCCTATAAGTGCCCTCTAGTTGGGCAGTCAAGAGTTTATCCAAGGCATCTTTCCTAATTGACAGTTCTTCCTTAACCCAGGGGTTCAAGGTAATTTTATGCTGAAACTCCAGATCAGAAATAGCCTGCTCCAACTGCCCCTGCATCATTTTGGTGATTCATCTGTGCACCATCTCTAATCTATCCCTGTCAAGTTTGGGCTCCAAAATTGCATATCATTCTCCAAGTGAGTGTGAACAAGGGATTTATATAGCAACTGTATTACCTCCCTCCTTCTGCTAGTGATCTCTCAGCCTATGCACCCCAGCATCCGATTTGCCTTTCCCACATCCAAATTATTTTGTGCCAATGCCTTCATGTTCTCCATTGTTAACAACTCCAGGTCCCTTTCCTCTGAATTGCTTTCCACTACCATACCTTTCATCCTGTACTGCTTTTTCAGGTTCTTGGCCCCTGTTTGCATTACCTTCAACTTGTTTGCATTAACCTTTAGCTGCCACATACTTGACCATCTCCCCAGGTTTTCCAGATATTTCATTTATAGCCCTTATCCTCTTCTCAGTGTCCTCTCTTCCACAGATCTTAGTGCCATCTGTGAAGAGGCATATCCTGAACCTCCTCCTCTTTATCACAAATAAATATGTTAAAGAGAACCAGTCCTGGAAGTGATCCCTTGGGCACCCGTCTTGCGAGTTCCCTTTTTATGATCCCCTCTGGATCCTCCTACTCAGTCAGTTTTTCACTCAACCTATAATCTTATCCCCCACACCCAGGTCATATTAGTCTGCCATGTGGGAAGGAGTTGAAGACTTTTCTTAATTCTCGGTACAAGATTTCAACTACCTGATCCCTATCAACACTGTTTGCCACCCTATGGGAAAATTCAATTATGTTTGTAGGGCACAACCTCCAAATGGAAAATCCATGCTGTCTGAAATACTGCAGGCCTTCATCCTCCAGGAACTCTGCTGTCCTTTAGTGAATTATAGACTCTGGTAGTTTCCTCACTATAGAATGCCTGACTGGTCTATTGTTGTTAGATTCCTCTCAACTCACATTCTTGTCAGCAGTACCACATTTGCTGCCCTTCAATCTTCCAGCACTACTTCCATCTCCAGAGAGCAATGGAAGAGATTCATCAGCAGTCCAGCTACAGCCTGCCCCATCTCTTTCAGCACTTTCAGATGCATCCCATCCAGGACTTTCAATGAATTAATCTTCAGTGCCTGTAGGCCCTTCAATGCCCTCTTCTCCATGATGGGCTGTATGTTGGCACATTCCATTGATCCCTATTCCTGTGACAGTCTGGCAGGGGGCTGCATTCTCCACCATACACACTGAACAAAAGTAATCATTCAGCATGGTTGCTTATCCTTGTCAACCTCCACCCGTTCCACCCCCATCTTTAACCTAACCACTTCTTCCTTAGTTTTGCATGGCACCCTTCTAAAATAAAAAAACTACCTTGTTGCCTTATTTAACCCCCTCCATTAGCTTCAGGTCAGTGTACACCTTTGTCTGTCTCACAGCACGATTTATTACCCTCATCTTTTCCTGTTATGGCACCCTGATCTCCTCTGTCTGACCTGCTCTGCATAAGCAGAACCCCTTTCTTTTTTCCTTCACCATCTCTGCTGTCCACTTGGAAAATCACAGTGGTTTCTTCCTTGTCTTACCCTTTCCCATCATCCTAGTGCAGAGACCTAAAATAATGAAAATGGATGTAAAGCATCTTCCAAAAATTATATTGTTGGAAACCGTTGGTGCAATAGATCACCTTGGAAATGGCCTTGGATGGATGGGGTCAAATGTTTGAGAAATTAAAATGGGTCTAAATATGTGTGCTATCTGGAACAACTAGTAGGGTCAAGAAATTGACATATTTTGCTCTAACATAAGGCAAATAATATTGGAAACATCAGTTTAACAAGATATGGCAAGCATAAATGAATTGCAGTTTCTATGTTCTTATAAACTCATTGAAAATGTTTGGGAACATGAACAGTACTTGGATTTTTGTGGTGATGCTGGCCATCAAAGCCCTCACTAGACTCCACCTACAATTGTTATGCAGTCTTGTTTTATTTAAAACACCCTTTAAACTGTGTATGTAATGAAATTATTCCACATAAGGGACATCTGATTCACCGCTTATTTATTGCAGTTCTCTGGAACGTTTATGTGAAAAATGGATTAAGTCAGTAATGTATAACTATAATTCTGTCTCTGATATGTAAATAATGGTGCACCTACTATGTGGACTTGGGCTGCTGGGGATCGACAGGAGAGGGAAGGGATTGAGCATCCAGAGGACTACTCTCCCTTCCTGAGGTGGGATCTGGGACTTGTGCCATTCCCTAGCAGCCCCTACTGGAGATCAGGGGCTTAGCAGGGGACAAGCAGTGCCGTAACTAGGAGGTGAAGCATCAGTGGACATCAGCACATCAGCACCTAGATGTCATTTCATGGCCATGCTCTGGGGAAAAGTATAATTGAAAAATACCCCGAAGGACTATGGAGGCAATGAGGGCTCCAGGGGCCTAGCCCACTTCCCCAATACCAGACCATCCCTCCACTGGCTCTCCCAAGCCACTTGACCAAGACCGACCCTGTAATGTCAGAAAGGCCACCAGGTAGGTGGGGTGGGCCCTCCCCTGGGAGGGTGATCTGGGGGGGGCTAGAAGGTCCTGAGTAGGGAGTGCTCAGCAATCTCACTCCCGAAGGAGGGTGGCCTCAGGCGGGGAGTAGAGGCGATGGCTGAGTGGGCACCTCTGAGAGATGCACTGGTCCACCGGAGCCCACAAACAGACTCTACAAAAAAAAAGGAATCCATTATGTTTGGTTTAACATCATTTGCACATTGGTCATGGAGGTATGTAACATAACATTGATCTAGATGGTTTTTAGATTTAGTGCTGTATTATTGCTGTAAACTGATTCGAAATAGGTGAACTACACAGACTACTCAGTACAAACAATAATTAATGTCAGCAATATATGTATATAAAATCAATAAAAAACTACAATAGAGGAATAAAACCAAAGTGGATAGATAAGCAAATACTAAAATTAATTAGAAAGAAAAACAAATCATATGTCAGTCACAAAAAGACAAATACTCTGGAATCACTAGAGCAACAAAACAAGCATTTGTCAATGCCAAATGTTGGCTTGTTGGCATTAGCATTGGTAGTGCAGGAATTAGAAATGCAACATAGGAATGGCAGTGAAGTATTGAAGTAACGCTAACCCCCATGAAACCAAAAGACGTTGGGAGTGTGGCTTTGGGTTGGCCATGACGCTTATGGGGTGGGGGTAGGATTCTGTGAACATTATCACCGACTAATCCAAGTTATGTCCCCGATGCCTGTCAGTCTCTACAGGGTGGATGCATGGTTGGAAACCTTAATGCCCCAGGTGTTTGTTGGTATTTTCACTCCAAATTTTCAACATTGGCTTTTTGGAACCCCACCTCATGAACAGTGGCACTATAATTTTGTTACTCAATCCTGAAAGGTGATTTTGCACAGCAACTGCACCATTGGGAGCCACAGGTGCAGAAACACATTTTGGGTAGGATAGGAAAAATGACAGCTGTACTGTTCATGAGGAGGTGTAAAGAAATGGCAATGTTGAAAATCTGGAGAGAAAATAAGAAAAATTTGCAAACTGATGACTGTGCATAGATACTGCAAAATGTACGTCCATAATATGGTCATTTTTTGGAATTTTTTCACCAAATTTTCAACATAGGCATTTTGGGCCCACTGCTCATGAACAGTGTCACTGTAATTTTCTTAATCTGTCCTGAACATTGATTTCCCACAGTGATTACGCCATTGTGCACCACATGTGCGAAAACACCTTTTGGGTAGGATGTGAAAAATGACAGCTGTACTGTTCATAAGGAGATGTGAAAAAATGGCAACGTTGAAAATCTGGAGTGAAAATATTAAAAATTCTCCAAGTTACGAGAGTGCGTGGAAACTGTGCAATGCACGTTCATAACACAGTCATTTTTTGGAATTTTTTCACCAAATTTACCAGATAGGCTTTTTGAGAGCCCACCTCATGAACAGTGGCACTGTCATTTCATTAATCAGTCTGAAAAGTGATTCCATGCAGTGACAGCGAAATCACCTTCCGGGACCGAATAATGAAATGACAGTGACTGATTTCGTGAGGTGGGGTCCCAAGAACCCTATGTTGAAAATCTGGAGCCAAAAGTCAAAAAAATGACCAAGATAGCCACCTAAGCTGACCCCTCCCCTCCATTCATGCCATTATACAGCTTACTGGCATTTCTTCAGTTCGCGGTTGGCTTTAGAGAGTGCAGACATGTTTCTGCTCCACCGAAGATCACCGTGCTGACCTCCGGAGGTAAGTATGGGGTGAGGGGGGGCTGTGGGAAGTTGGGGTGCACAGAGGGTGGGTGCAGGTTGGGGGAGGGGGCGCCGCAGACAACGAGGGACCGTTTTCTTGTTTTGCAGGGTAAAAGAAAAAAATAACTTCAGGGGAAGGTTTTCCTTTTACAGATGAGACATACATTTGGGCACACTGGGGTGGGGTCCCCGTGTGCCACCTGGGTTTTTTTTGGGGTGGGACTGGAGCCGATGAGGACTGGGCATCCCGTCAGTAAATAAAGCATGTCTGTGTTGGGGGGGCATGATGCCGAGGGGGATTGGGCACCCCCATCAGCAAACAAATAAAACGGGGGGGGCATTATGCCAATGGGGAAGGGGCACCCCATCGGCAAACAAATTGAACTGGGGAGAGGGCATGCAAACAGGGGAATTGGGCACCCTGAAGTCCACTTTGTAGGGATTGTGAGAGGTGGACAGCGACAGCTGCTACCATGTTTACTGAAATGTTTCACCAGGAATGGCATGTAATGGAGGCGTGTCAGATCTCCCGCTGCAATGACGAGCCTGTCTCTCATTGCAGTGGTGGATTTCTTTCAAGTTGGTGGCACTCCTTGAAACTGCTGTCATTGGCAGCGTGCTCACTGGTTGGTGGCTAAGGGACAGAGAGACTGAAGCATCCCCTGAATTCACCACAACACTGACACATCTTTGAAAGTGCTACTACAGTGCTACTACTGCAAGATGTTGCTTGCGCATGCATGCGCAAGCCAACATAAAAATTACTAAGAATTTGTAAACATGCCAAAAATCATGCAGAAAGAAATACAGAACTTAAAGTGACAAAAACAGCTAGCAAACAAAATAGCAAAGTGTTCTATGGTTATAGTAACGCCACAAAAAAAATGACACAAACTTAGCAATTTTAGGTGATAAAAATATTATCTCAGAGTCCTATGAAATAGCAAACACATTTAACAAGTACTTTTGTTCTGTGTTTTCAAACAGCAAAGATTGTGTATGTGATGCAGGTTGTCTACAAAGTGGAAGAAATCATAGTAAGTGAGGCTGGTATAACTAATAAAATCAACAATCTTAAGATGCAGGGTGCACCAGAACCAGATGGCGTAACACCCCAAATTCTCAAGATTATGAAAAATAGTATAGCTGTACCTCTAAAATACTTCATGAGAAGTTGTTAAGCAAAGGCTGCATCCCAAATGATTGGAGGTCAGCAAAGGTCACCCTGATACATAAAAAAGTGGATAAATAAAATATATCAAACTGCAGACCTGTAAGTCTGACTTCAGTTCCAGGAAAACTCCTCAAGTCAGTCATTAAGGATATACCTATCAACCATTATTAAAAACAGTCGCAATCTAGAGACATGGAAAAACACGGTATGCAGGGTCGATCTTGCATCACAAATCTCATATGTTGTTATGAGAAAGTTGGTGAATTATTAGACAATAAGAAATCTGGAAATGTTATATTACTCAATTTCCATAAAACATTTTACACTGTTCCACACTGGGCTATAGTCAGAAAGTTGCACAATCTTAATGTAAATAGTTTCTTAATAAGATGGATTGGAAACTGGCTGACGGACTTTACACCGACGGTATCTGTGAATGGATTCTTCTCAGATCAAGGTAGAGTAATGAGTGGGGTGCCGCACAGGTTGGCATTTGGCCCCATAATATTTTAGATATTCATAACCGATCTAAATTAAAACATAATGGACTAGATTACAGAGTACACAGCTGATATGAAACAAGAGGAGCCAAGTGACATGACAGAACAGATATACAGTATACAATCAGATTGGGACAACATTATAAAATGGGCCTACACCTGGGGCATGTCCTTTAATTTAGACAAACGCTGCAATTTACATTTTGGCAAGAATCTTATACCACATCAGTATACTTTATGCAACACAGTTTTAAAGTTAGTTAAAAGTAAAAGAACTGGGATTATTAATAAATAATAATCTGGATGTAATGGAACATTGGACAAACACAGTGGCCAGTGCTAACAGGATGTTAGGTGCAATAAAAAGAAACCTCTGAAGTTGAAACTCTGAGGTAATCATGCCCCTATACCAAACTTACATAAGACTGTTGTTGAACTATGGTAGCCAAGTATGGTGCCCCCATGAAAAGAAAGCCATCGAAAGGATACAGAAGGTACAGTGTGTTAAAGATTACAAAAATGATAAGAGAAATCGAGAATGTACCTTACACTGAGAGAGTACGAAAGCTAAAACTACACCCATTGGAGTTATGTAGGAAATGAGGGAACATTCTACTTTTTCATGACATAATACATGACTCATATCTATTGAATGGAATGAAGTAAACATCACACACAAAGACTTGGATTCAAAAAACTGTGGTCATCCCCTCCAAGTCAATACCAAAACATTTTGAACTGACAAACAGAAATTCTACTACACAGAAAGGGAAATTAACTTATAGAATAACTTACCAACAGAAAGTATTATCACTCAAAATAAAAACCAGCTGAAAAAAGACTTGGACCTACCCATAGTAAAGTGTATATGTGTGTGTGTGGGGGGGTTGATTCAAAATATTATCTATGAAAATAGGATCTGTATATGGGTTATATGCCTCTGTTGCTCCTTAATGCGTTAGTGACACTAGTGAATATAATGTTTTGTTATATGACGTATATTTTGTGATGTTTTGATGTGCCATGTGTATGTATATGTATATGTATATGTATATGTGTATGTGTATGTGTATGTGTATGTGTATATGTATATGTGTGTATGTGTATGTGTATGTGTATGTGTATGTATATGTATATGTATATGTATATGTATATGTATATGTGTATGTGTATGTGTATGTATATGTACTGTATATGTATATGTATATGACTATGTATATGTATATGTATATGTATATGTATATGTATATGTATATGTGTATGTGTATGTATATGTATATGTGTGAATACTCTGTCTTTTTAAAAATATTTTTATGGCAAGATGCCTTATGGCAAAGCCAATAAATACAGCTGAACCTGAACCTAATGCACAGTCCTGTCACCTCCAGTATTTCCATTTGTAGTGGCTCCCATTTGCTGACTGCTCCTACAGTCACCAATACATCCGCTGCAATTTCTCACCCAACACCATCCTTATCTTCTCAGATTTTCCCCTCTCAAATAGATGACCTTTGCCCTGAAGTGAACCCTATCTGCTTCCAGTTCAGCCCCAGCCTACACTTTTCTATGGTCACTGGGCCCTAATGGTTCCCCTACTCAGATTGCACTCAGACTGTTTCTGTTAGTGAGGACTGAATTTAGAATGTCCCTCTCCCAAGTGGGGCCCATGACCCTCTGACTCAGAAAGGCCTCCTCCATCTTCTTCACCACTGAATAGGTCCTTGCATTTATTGCTGCTGGGACGTTCCAGTCGACATCTGGCAAATTGATAACCCTAAAATTAGCACCTCCCCCAGTTCTGCCATCACTTTGATCTCTTCTCCCCGTTTGTCTGTCTTCTCCTTCTGTGATGGAGGCCTATATACCACTCTGACCCTAGTCTCATCCTCCCTTCCCCACAATCACAAGAGCCTACACTGTCTCTGTCTCCTTGTCTTCACCTAGTTCCAGTATTTATGAAACTATGATGCTCTCCTTATTGTATAATGTTCTATGTTGCTTGCTCACACCTCCATCACAGTGATCATGTGTAATAGTGCTTTTGCCATTATTGCCTGGTGGTTACAGGCTAGTTACCCGGACTCCTGATTTTGTACACATCAGTCTCCATACCTACTACTTCCCTCACTATCTGAACATCTGTAGCTCTTTGCCCTTTAATTTTCCTGCTGCTGCACTTCTTCTGCTTGTGCTCACTAAGCTTCACTTCTCCCGACTCTTTTCCCCTTATCCTATCTTGCTCACTATTTGTGTCTATTTTTCCTAATCACCATGCTATATCTACCTTTTCCTCCTTTCCCATTGTCCGTGTTGTGCTGCCTGTACTAATGCTTGGGAAGGCCCTCCTGCCCCCTTCAGTTGTATGCATCTATATCTAACTGTGATGGCCCCCTCACCTACTGCAGTTTAAATTCCTCTCTGAGTGTTGTGTGAATCTGTGTCCTGGTGCCCTGCTGGTTTGGTGGAGGCCATCCAGCATGAAAGGTCCATAAACCAGCCATACTACAATCCATATTCTTACGAATGATGTTTATTCATCCATTTTATTCAACGAGAGATCCTCATGTAAGTACCCAACATTTCGCCCAACTAGGATGAGGCTTCATATGTAAGCATATACTGTAATAATGTCAAAATGTCTTAAATACAGATAACGTAAATGTATTTACAAATTTCTTTTACTTCCTTTGACCCCAGAAAGTTTGGACAGCCTTGAACATTTCCTTTAGCATGTCAGTGAATAATTGTACTAATTTGCCTAAACCAATTTACTCACTCACACATAACTTCACCGTTTGTGAGTGATTTAGTCTAGACAAACTCATGAAAAACAATCATGTAAGTGCTGAGATGATATGAACTAATATAGGTCTATCTATCTGTCCATTTATGTATGTACAGTACATATGTACGTATGTACCTATCTATCTATCTATCTATCTATCTATCTATCTATCTATCTATCTATCTATCATAGGGCTGGGGGACTTTATCATCCACTGGCAGAATTTTGGTGATATTATGATTTTGCTTTCGCAAATTTCTGCAAAGATTTTCTGAAATTGAATTGTAATTTCAGTTATTGTCATCTAATTTGAAATAATTCTCCAAATTACACCAAAGGTGGAATGATGAATTTACCTATCCCCATGGAG
Source organism: Neoceratodus forsteri (assembly GCA_016271365.2). Classification (NCBI taxonomy): domain Eukaryota; kingdom Metazoa; phylum Chordata; order Ceratodontiformes; family Ceratodontidae; genus Neoceratodus; species Neoceratodus forsteri. The sequence continues at coordinate 1,391,189,020 of CM028129.1, read as the reverse complement.
ACATGTACCAACTTTCAGATCCCTATCTTTAAAGGTGATGAGTTATATGTCACCAGGATATAAACTGCAGAGTTTTAAGCCTCTATAACTTTTAAAACTAGAGAACGGAATAGCGCTAATTTTGTTAGGCTCATTGACCCCAAAAATTAGGCTATGTGTATTTATAGTTTTTTACTTACTATACTTTGAGTGCTCCTTGCTGCTACACTGGCCCCCATTGGTCCAGCCGCCCACCCAGCCCCATCACCGGCCATCCCTGGGACTTACCTGCACCTCGCGTGTTGCCTCACAGATAACACCCCTCAGGGAAGGGCCCCCGGGAGCCAAGCCTCATAAACCACAGTGGACTTGAAGTTTCAGTTGGCAAGGCAGACAGCCAGTCAGTGGTGCAGAGCCTGGGACCTGCACAGTGGAAGATTTTTCCTGTTTCTCTGTCCCACCCCTTATGCCTGGAGGCCTTATTGATGCCAAGTGTCATGCTGTTGGCATCCGCCTCCCAGACCCATGGCTCTGGCATGCATTTCCACCTGTGGTCACCCAGGTGGTGGTGCTGCAATGGAGGTCAGCCACCCTCCCTCCACGAAAGAGGTGAGTGTTCCATGGATGCTCAGGCGTCCTCTCTTGGCCAGCCCTCTGACAGCCCAGGCTGTCTCCCAAACCCAGGCTGTCAGCATCGTACATGGTAGCACTACTGCTGCACGGTGGGCCAGCCCCTGTGTGTATGTTTTAACTCTTTAATCTCTTGCTCAAAGTCAGTCAGAGACTGCAAAATAACATCAGTAATTAAAGTTGAATTGCATGAACTTGTGTGAAAATTGTGGAATTCTGTAATACTTTTGTCAAAGACAATCCATACATTTTGCCTAGCCATACACTTAAACTGCCATTGTAGAAAAAGGAAAAGGCTGGGTAGAGTGGCAATAGTGTGGCATTGATATGAGGTGGCATAAAAAAGTATAGTGGTGCTATGTATCAGGTCAGTATCTTGAGTGAACAGCCCATGTAGAATAGTCATGGGCGTAACTGTGCACTAGCCTGTCTTCTTGCAATATGCCAGCAAACCACTTGAGCGTGCTGACTAAATGACTACACAGCTTTGTTTCTGTTCATTGCCATCTGCTAACTCTTTCACAACCCTGTAGATAATGTATATTTTTAGCATTTAACAACAGTGGCACCGGGTGACACCAAGAATTACAACTACTTGGGAACAGAGGCCATCGTGACAGAAGTATCTGGACATCTTTCATTATTTATTTATTTATTTTATTTTGACTGGGTAAGTGCACTAGATAAATCCTGCCTATTTTCAGGCACAACCCGGGGGAGGGGAATACAGATGAATGCCAACTGACCTTGACCCAGATTAAGCTATTGGTAGTATTTTTAGTGAATGAGGGAAATTTGGCCAGGACACCAGGGAAATTCCCTTACTCTTTTCGATAAGTGCCATGGGATCTTTTACATCCACCTGAACTACCACTAATCCAGGCAGATGGGACCTTGGTTTAACATCTCATCTGAAAGACGGCACCTCAGAAGTGCAGCACCCCTCTCATGCTGCACTACAGTGTCAGTATTGGGATACTAACCCAAGTGCCAGATGTGGGAACTGAACCCACAGCCCTCTGATCTCCCCACCTCAGAGGCAAGTGTGCTACCTACTGAGCCACTAACTTATGGAGCATGATGTTGGGCATCGCTGTCACAGAAGTGTTGGAGGGGCATTGCTGGATCATGATGCTAGTGCAGGTAAGGTTGCCTGACTGCAGTGCAAATCAAATGAATGAGATCAATAACCAGCCAAAGATGCACTGATTTTCTGTAAAGACAGAGGGAGTATGGTCATGTGAAATGAAAGGTAAGTCAAGGGGATTTGAATTATAGGGTGGGGAGGTAGCCAATGCAGGGGTCACCTGTGGCAGGAGTTAGATGTATGGTTTCACCAAGGGAATGGCAGCTGGGCTAAGAAGCAAAAGAATACTAGACCGCCAGTTAGTGCAGGAAAGTATAGTCTCACTTAAAAGCAGGACATATGAGAACTGCACCCCACAAAATCGATTGGTCTGAGCACCAAATACACTTGAATGTCCATAACTTAGAGGAACTCATAGAGACATGGTGGGAGAAGAAAATGGCTGGGGATTCAAGAAGGAAAATTTCTGGCTATTCTAAAAGGCTAAGTCCTACAGAAAAAGGATTAGGCGGCTTGCTTTTGAAGAGCGCTTATCTATGAAAAACAAGTAGGAAATCAGTGCAACAAGCAGGTGCACAGAGTCCATCTGATCAAGCTCAGAGAGAAAAGCAAGAGGGTGGGAATAGTCACCGAGAAAGGAACGACAGGAATGCAAATAGCTCAGCACAGCTAAATGGATTCAGTGATGATAAGTGCTTTGTGAAAGTTCAATTCCACACATGGAATTCTAGTGGCATTAGCTATCATGCATCCATTAATTTTTTTTAGCACATTATGCCGATTAGTAATTTCTGAAACTTCCACAGTAAATTTTAACCTATGAAACTACATTTATCCAGCTTTATTAGATTCCAGAGCCTATTTACATTGCATTTATTTGCAATGACTGAAAGAAAGTTGGCCCCTCCCTTAACCTGCACCCCAGCCACCACTTGGGAACATCATTATGTTTGCTTGCACGCATGTGCAAGAAACATAGTGCCATCATCCGAGTTTTCGGAGGTGTGTCACCCCCACTTCCAATTCAGTCAGTGTGTTGGCAGGCATGGCCCCAGTCTGCCAATGCATGCTGGAGCTGTCTATGACAGCTCCAAAATGCAGTGGCGTACAGTTGAAAGGGGGAGCTACGCTTCAGTGAGCAGTGATCAGATATCGCCTGCTCATCGTAGCCTTCCCCTCACACACACACACACACACACACACACACACAAACACCGCCGCGCATACTGCGTGCTCTACGCACACCGTATGGCGGGGTGCCCAATCCCCATCGGCTGTGCTGCACTCCACTCCCCAAAGCCTTCCACATGCCACGCTGGGTGCCCACCCCAGTGTGGCAACTCCTCAAACCATAGCCAATGGGGTGCCAATCCCCGTCAGCTCACTGTCCTCCCAGGTACAGGGTGCTGCGCTGGGAGCCCACCCAGCATGGCAATAAGTGCTATAGTTGACAGAGTGCCCAATCCCATATCAGCTCCGCCCTCAACCAGCCATCCTTGTGCCACGCTGGAGCCCACCCCAGCGTGGCAAACGTCCGATGTCGTCAATTTAAAAAAAAACAACCTGTAAATTAAAAATGGTCCCCGCAGTCTCCCACCCCCCACAACCGCACCCACCCACTGCGCACCCTGCCTCCCACCCCCCTACCCCATACTTACCTCTGGAGTCCGCGCAGACGATCTTCGTGGACCGGGACACGCTCTGTACTCTTTCAAAGCCGACCGCGAACTGAGGAAATGCCGGTAAGCTGTATAATGGGATAGATAGGGTTTTTCAACTTTGTTGCATATCTCAGGCATTTTTGAATTTTTGCACCAAATTTTCAACATGGGGTTTTGGGACCCCTTCTCATGAATGCTGTCACTGTCATGGTGTTATTGGGCCCGAAGGGTGATTTACATGATCACTGCTTGAAATTACCTTTGGGACTGATTAATGAAATGACACTGCCAGTGTTCATAAGGTGGGCTCTCAAGAAGCCTATTTTGAAAATTTGGTGGAAAATCAAAAATGAACTGTTTTCTGGTCGTTGCATGTTCCTACACACACGCCGTAAGTTCGCGAATTTTCAATATTTTCTCTCCAGATTTTCAACATTTCCATTTTATCACACCTTCTTATGAGCAGTACAGCTGTAATTTTCACATCTCACCCAAAATGTGTTTCCGCCCATATGGCGCACAATGGCGCAGTCAGTGTGCAAAATCAATGTCGGGACAAATTAAGAAAATCACAGTGACACTGTTCATGAGCAGAAGGTCTTAAAATGGCTATGTTGAGAAATTTGGTTAATATTCTAAAAATGACTGTTTTTACGAGTGTGCGTTGTGCAGTTCCTACGCACGCTCGTAAGTTCGCGAATTTTCAATATTTTCACTCCAGATTTTCAACATTGCCATTTTACCACACCTCCTTATGAGCAGTATAGCTGTCATTTTTCACATCTTGCCCAAAATGTGTTTCCGCCCATGTAGCGCACAATGGTGCTGTTGGTGTGCGAAAGCAATGTTTGGGACAGATTAAGAAAATAACAATTACACTGTTCATGAGCAGAGGTCTTAAAATGGCTATGTTGAAAATTTGGTGACAAAAGTCCATAAAATGACTGTGTTACGAGTGAGCATTGCGCAGTTTCCACGCACCCTCGTAAGTTCATGACTTTGTAATATTTTAAGTCCAGATTTTCACCAGTGGCATTTTTCCACACTTCCTTATGAACAGTACAGCTGTCATTTTTTTACAACATGGCTGAAGTGTGTTTTCACACTTTCAGCGCAGAGATGCGTGGTCGCTGTGGGAAATCATTGTTCGGGACAGATAAAGAAAATCACAGTGACACTGTTCATGATCGGAGGCACCAAAATGTCTGAGTTGACAATCTGCTGTAAAAAAATCCCCAACCTAATTATATTACGGTGTGCATTGCACAGTTTCTATATCTGTTCATTGGCTTCACCATTTTTTAATATTTTTACTGCAGATTTGCAACATTGCCATTTTTTACACCTCCCCATGACTATAACAGCTGTCATTTTTACATCCTGTTTGGAATGTTTTTGCACCTGTGGTGCTAAATGCCATAGTCGCTGTGCATAAGCAGCTTTCGGCTAACAAACTGATATTCCCCCTCTTCATGAGGTGGGGTCACAAAAAAACCATGTTGAAAATTTGGAGTGAAAATACCAACGAATGCCTGAGGTATTAGGGTTTCCAACCATAACGCCCAACCCTGTAGAGAATGGCAGGCATCAAGGGTGTGACTTGGGATTCTTGCCTGTAATGCTCATACCATTCCACACCCTGCAGCCAGTGAGAGGCATCGAGGTATGCCTTGGACTCTTCGGCCCCAAAGTTCACCCAACTCTCCTATATCACACCCATCTCACCGTATTTCCTAATGGAATGGGGTGCGCATAAGGGCCAAAGACACCAAGGAACACCGTGACACTTGTCAGTGTCTGCAGGGTGGGGTGTGGTGAAATGGCATAGCCGTTATGCCTGACGACCCAAAGGCACACCCCAATGCCTGTCACTCTCTGCAGGGTGGTGGTGGGGTTGGCTTCAGTTCAATACTTCATGCCATTCCTATTACGCAGCTCTGTAACTTCTACACTACCACTACCACTGCCAACGCCAGCAAGCAAACATTCAGCATTGACAAATGCTTGTTTTAGATTACACTTTATAAATAGGAGACAAGGAAGCTGGAGGGAGGTCTTTGCATATAGGGGGGACGAAACAGCAGAACCTCGACTCATAGCAACAGAGTAAAAATATAAATTAACATGGTATAGTTTATGGCTCACTAAAGGGGGTCACCATGAACTTGGTGTTAGGCTTTTTCAAATCTCAGCTGCTTTTTGCCAATTAAGAGCCCCTGTTTAAACCTGATGAGAAGAAGAGATGGGAGTTACTGTAGATAAAGGAAACTTTCAATTGCAAGCCTACTGTGGCAGAATTAGGGACACACTGGACACTGTTTGTTGATAATACTAGCCACTCACCTGGAGCACCCTAACAGATGACTGCGCTGATTTAACTCGCCAGGGTTGAACAGGTTACATCTTTCATGAATTTGTAAAAGTTTATATCAATATAATTTGGAAGCAAGACAAAATGTTCTACTGTGTCTGTTTCTACAGTACCTACAAGGGGGAGTTGCACATAATAACTACAGACTACAGTATGTGAAATATGCTAAACAAAATAGCCTACATTTCAGGGTTTATTAGCTTCTACACAGTCTGCACTACTGTTGTGAGATGTAGGCAGTGTTCAAAAGGGAAAGAATTCATTGGGAGACCCACCACATATGGTGTAGGATTGAACACATCTGTCAGGGGGCTGTGGATATGTTTCCTCATCAGTGGTTGCATTTTTACACTTTATGTAGTCAGTTGTATATCTTTTGAGGGGTATAGGAGCAGTCATTCATCATCTTGCTTCTAGAACTGAGTCAGACATCTAACTCTACTCAGAAAACTGAGTTCCCCAGCACCCCCCTGCCCCCCCCATTTCCACCACTGGATGTAGGCTTCCTATTTTGGCTATCCTGGAGTAATGGCATGAGGTATAACAAATGAAGAGACACCCCTCCCCCCCCAATCAACAAATGCTGATTCTGTAACTAAAGCAGTGATGATTACTGCAGTTTGGCCAAAAGACGCACAACTTGAAAGTTAACACTTAGGTATTTTTGCGGTGGGGGCGGCATTCTGCTTAATTTACTGTTGGTTATATAGCAGGATAATACACACTGGACTTGGTAATGTATCTCAAAACTTGGAGAGGTTGAGGAGGACTGAGTAATAACCCTGTTTATAACCCTGGTTCCAGACTCTTTAGAGTGACTTATTTAGTATTCAAACAAGAATGGGTAATTTAATCTCTGAAGGCTGCACAAGTTAAACATGCATGAAGAACAAATAAGTGATATACTGTCTGTAACATATCACTTCACAGTACATTAGGAATGTGAATCTCGGTACATCTTTATAAGAGTCTAGCACAAACAAATGATAGCAAATATTTTAACCTATGAGTAGAACTATAACTGGCACAAGCTCTTTACTGTTCTATCAGGCTATTGACACTAGCAGTGTCAGATATCACAGTTCCTCATTTTAGAACCTGTAAAATCGCTACTGCATTAATGCTTGTAAACTGCAGTTGCGCCTATTTCTTTGCATCACCAGCCAACTCACCTGTCTTCAGAAGATCTTACCCATTTCACAATTTACCCCCATAGCTTACCCCCACAGGTGGGCTTCTTCATGAGGGCTGGCCAGGCCCCTCAAATCCTTCAAAACTGATGACTGGCAAGGTACTGCAGTCAACAGTGTGGGGCTTACAGGGAAGCTGGCATCATCCTGCTGCAGCAGGGCGTTGGGGTGGGTCCTCCATTTCTCCAAGCCCTGAAAGCTATTGCATGGACGGATATCAAGGTGAGTGAGCCGGGGTGGGTGGGGCCTCCTAGACCTGAGGGCTGCTGTATACTTGAACATCAAGGTGGGGGTGTGCAAGCCTGCCAATGCTCTTACTGTCCCTCTCCTCCCTGAAAGTCCTTTGCTGCACTGCTACCCATGATCACCCAGGTGACAGTATTGAAGTAGTTGTGGGCCACTCATTCCTTCCCTTCCCCCCACCCTGGCCAGTGCCTAATGCAAGGACATTAAAGATGCCACAAAGTTTTACTGTCAGGAAATTGTCCTCTCAGGAATGAGATTTTCCTGCCAGCAAATTGCACTGTCAGGAACGACAATTGTCTTGCCAGGAAATTGTCCTGTAAGGACCCACCTGACACGGTATAGCCAAACTATAACCAAAGAGCTGAGGTTCATCACTGTGCCAGCTTCATGGTGTAGTGGAAAGGTCAACAGTCTCATAAGCAAGAGGTTGTTGGTTTGAATCCACCCAATGTCCCCTCACTTTTCCTTTCTCAGAATTTCACTTGAGTGATGATCCATGGTGGCATGGAGTTAGTAGTAATAAATCAATATGGGAAAAGGGAGTTAGATTGCACAAACACTAAGTCCTCAAGTCAAAGCTGTCCTGAGAGGACAAATCCCTGACAGGAAGAATTTATGGCACCTTTACTAAGTTTGCAGTCCCTAACACTAAGTCAGCTGCCGATCCCTGGGCATCAGTACTGTGAGTGGCAGCCCTGCCGCTTTGCTGATGGACTGGTCAAGTGAGTCTATTTCAAATGTCCAGGTTGCTTGTGTGTATAATTATTTTCCCAAATTTCTGTTGTATATTCTGGTTCATTTAATTAGAGACAGCAATTTTGTTACATAAAGCATAGTAAAACTTTGTTGTTCCTTTTATTTTATCTACTGTCCTCCTTCTCTAAGCTTTGACTAGGTGTTGTTCATTGTATCTTTTATTACTGTTTGTTTTTTTGTACTAAAAATTGTAACATATCTGTCCAGAGGTGTCCTTGAAAATGAACTTTGATCAGAGGATCTCTTCTACTATAACAATAACTTGAATTTGAGCTATGTGTACAGGAAAGCACTACAGTGAGAACAAAAAGGGTTCATTATCAAGGAAGCTGCCTATGTTCTATAAACAATGTAGCAGAAACAGAAAAATGCAGTACAACAGTGCACAGTGCGCATAGATACTGAATCTGTGACTTAAACACAGACATGTTATCTCATGTTGAAATGTAAATACAAGGTCAGTCTGCTTTTTTCAAAACAAATCCAGTTTTGCTTGCAAGGGTGTAACCAGGAATTTTAAACTTGTACTCTAGAGTTGATGGAACTGTTGCCCCATCCCCACCCCTCCACCCCACTTCGTAAACATAAAACAAAAGATGTGCTGCCTTATCCATCTCTAATTTCATGCATCAGTATGTAGTAAGTCAATGATCCTAATAGCGTCACAACATTTTATTTTATCTAACACATATTCTACCAATCAGACAGAAGTTAGCTGGATTTTTGTTACACTGTTTAGAATAGTTTGTGATAACCCTCTGTACCACATCAAGGTAATCAGCCTTACAGATGTCCAGAGGAACAAACCGTGTGGGGTCCAACTCATGGCATGCAGCCTACTACAGGGGGCATGACTCAGACAGCTAGTTTTGGAACCCACTCGGGAGGGAGCAATCTTAGACCTGGTACTCTCAAATGGGGACGGAGAGAGGATCTCCTATCTTGAAGTGGGTAGCCATCTGGGAACATGCGACCATCAAACAGTGTGGTTCACGAAAAAACTTAGCTGTAGAGTCAAGCCATACAAAAGTGAAGGTACTGGACTTCAGGAGGGCTGATTTTGTCAAAATGGGAGAGTGCCTCAGAAAAGCACTAGCAAACAGGCAAGAAGGTGGGGTGGAGCAACAATGGGGAAACATCAAAACTGCCATCACAGAGGCAACAAGCGAAGCAAATAAACAAATCAAAACAAAAGAAAAAACCACTATGGTTCTCAAATGAAGTGGCGGGGAAGGTTAGGGAGAAAAAGATAGCATTCAGGAACTATAAGGAAACACAGAAGGAGCAGGACAGAGAACTGTACCAGTTAAAGCAGAAGGAAGCGGGGAAGGCAGTCAGTTAAGAAGGGGGATAAAACCTTTTATAGGTACATTAGGGAGCAAAGAAAGACTAAGGCAGGGATACTGAGGCTGAATAAAGAGGAAGGTGGTTGGGCAGAGTGTGACAGTGAAAAAGCAGGGATACAGTACTGAACGAATACTTCTGCTCAGTATTCACAATGGAAAAGCAGGGGGAGATACCTAATCCAGTCAATAGAAGCACTCTGGATGGGGGGTTGCTATTAGTCCTTTCACAGAAGAAAGGGTTCTGAAAGAACTCTTAAAACTGAAGGTGGATAAAGCAATGGGGCCTGATGGGATTCACCCCAGAATTCTAAAAGAACTAAGGGAAGAACTAGTAACACCACTGACTACCCTTTTTAATAAGTCATGGGAGGATGGGATGGTACCTGAGGACTGGAGGAGGGTGGATGTGATTCCCCTTCACAAAGGTGAGAGCAAGACAGAGGCAGGAAACTACAGACCTGTCAGTTTGACCTCAGTGGTAGGGAAAATGATGGAATCACTTCTGAAGGAAGGAACTGTTGAGTACCTAGAGGCCAGTGGGGAACAGGACCCAAGGCAGCATGGATTCACAGCGGGAAGGTCATGTCAGATGAATCTAATTTTAATTTCTTTGACTGGTGGCCAATATAGTAGACCGGAAGGGGGGAGGGCTGTGGACATGGCCTACCTAGACTTTAGTAAGGCATTTGACACAGTCCCGCACAAAAGATTAATAAACAAATTAGCCAGCCTGGGAGTGGGTCCCAGGGTGGTAGCCTGGGTAAAACACTAGCTGGACAACAGGACACAGTGGGTAATAGTAAATGGAGTCCACAGTGAAGAAAGGGGGATTACTAGTGGGGTACTGCAGGGCACAGTACTGGGGCTGGTCCTTTTTAACATCTTTATAAGTGACATTGCAGAGGGACTGGAAGGGAAAGTATGTTTCTTTGCAGATGACACAAAGATCTGCAACAGGGTTGATATGCCAGGTGGGGTGGAAAGGATGAAAAGGGACTTGGCAAGGTTGGAGGAATGGTCAAATGTATGGCAGCTTAGATTCAAAGCAAAGAAGTGCAAAGTAATGCATCTGGGAAACAAAAACCCAGGGGAAGAGTACACAATGGGGGTGAGATACTGACAACAACAAAAATGGAAGGGGACCTGGGGGTAATCATATCAGATGACCTAAAGGTGGGCAAGCAATGAGAGAAGGCAGTAAGAAGGACTGGGGGGATACTGAGATGCATAGGGAGAGGCATCACCAGTAGAAAACAGGAAGTTGTTGGCCCTCTGTACAGACAGTTGGTAAGACCATATCTGGAGTAATGTATACAGTTCTTGAGACCCCAACTCCGCAAAGGCATAGAAAGGGTGGAGGCTGTCCAGAGGAGGGCAACCAAAATGGTGCAGGGTCTGCACCAGAAGACATATGAAGAAAGACTAAAGGACTAGAGGAGGGCAACAAAGATGGTACATGGATTGCATCACAAGTCCTATGAGGACAGGTTGAAGGACAGGTTGAAGGAATTGAATATGTACTCCCTGGAGGAGAGGAGGGAGAGAGGGGATATGATAGAGACATACAAATATCTTACAGGGAGGAACAGGGTGCAGGAAGACACTGTTTTTAAGAAAAAGAAAGTTCCAGGACTAGAGGGCATGGGATGAAGTTGCAGGGAGGATGATTCAGTGGAAACATGAGGAAGAATTTCTTCGCAGAATGGGTGGTGGACAAGTGGAACACCCTGCCAGAGGAAGTGGTGGGGACTGAAACAATCTCGGGATTTAAGAATGCATGGGATAGACATAAAGGAATTCTGGAGGTCAGGGTTAAGGGACAACAGACTTCTAGGAAAACATAAAGTAAACTTACAAGCCCAAATGGGCAGACTGGGTGGGCCGTAGGCCCTTATCTGCCGACACTGTCTATGTATCTATATATCTATGTAGCTTAAGATATAGCCTCGAGGAAAAGAGGGAGAGGGGGACATGATAGAAACTTTCAAATACCTCAAGGGAATCAACAAAGTCCAAGAGGGTAGCATCTTTCAGAAAAAGAGATGTGCAAGAACAAGGGGGCACAATTTGAAGATAGAGGGGAGACGGCTCAGAGGTAATGTGAGGAAGTATTTCTTCACAGGGGTTGTCTATGCAGAACAGCCTTCCTGAGGAGGTCATAGAGTCAAAAACAGTGGGGGAATTCAAGAATGCATGGGACAGACATAAGGCAATTCTAGTGGGGGTAGGAGGAAGTAGGCTGTTGGTTAACTAGGATCTGCAGCTTATCCATTAGGTAGGGAAATGGGCAGACTAGGTGGGCCAAGCAGTCTTTATCTGCCATCAAATTCTGTGTTTCTATGTTTCTATTAGGTGCCATCCCACCTCCATTCACTGTGATCACTTACAAGTTCACTTGAGTACTTGCTGGCTGCTGTGTAATCCCCGAGGCACAGGAATGGAAAAGTCAGCTTTATTATTGTACTCTGGCTCTGTCTGTGTGGGAGTATTTCTTAATGCCGACACTTGGAATCCTGACATTCAGGATCTCATGTTTGGCAGCCTGACACACACCTGCCCGACAGAAGAAAGCTGGTGCTGACAGTGGTAAGGTAGCTGATGTGATGAACCGCTACCCTACCACTAGTCAGGCACAACAAAGGGAGGAGAAAATTTGGAAGTTGGCTGAGCTGTTCACGTGGCGTGGATGTCTAAGCCACTAGCAGCTCAGCCAGGATGGTGCTCCAGACCTGGGTCCTGTTCCCAGGATGAATAGTTTTGTGTGGTGCTCTTCTGCCCCCCGTGTTTTTTTAACCTACTCTGAGGTCCGCTGCCTTGGGGTAGTTGTGTAGATTAAGGGATGCAGGAGTGGAGCCCCTCGTGGGGGGTGCAGAGTGCTTGCCTATATTAGTCTTATGACAGTCGGTCTTCTGAACTCAGACTTATGGAGTTTGGGAGACTGACTGTCGGGATTTCATAGTGAATCCATCTGTGTTTGTAGCCCCAACTTGAGGCTTATGTTGCCTCTGGAATTTCCAGATTTTACTGTACTCAGCAAAATACAATGAATATGCTTGCCACCACCTATGTCTGCTTGAACAATCAATTCAAAACTTGATAAATGTGACTCTAAGAGACTATGGAGTCTTTTGGACCACCATTCTCTTTGTTTAATTATCTGTATCTCAGTAGAGCAATTACTCATTCATATTTAGTGAGGTTAAAAGAAGAGCCACAAAGAGATGCTTTACATACATATACACATGCATGTGCACACACACACACACAAACACACACACACACACACACACATATACATATATCAAGCTGAACCATCAGGTACAACCAGAATAAAATACTATGAGATAAACCATTCAGTAGCTGGAAATGTTTGTTTTTCTTTTTCTATCGCTAATATTATGGTATAAGTCCCACAAATTGCATAGCACTAGTGCTATGTAATGGTTTCATAAATTCAGCTACAATACTGTATCTATAGGCCCACTGTGATCATTTTTCCATGATACCTCCAACTGTATCCACTAACTACTAAATATTGTATACTCTACCAACTTCTGCTTGTATAGTCTTCAACTTATATATCTGCAGTTTGTTGCTTGATGAAAATATGTTTGTATTTATTTCTGCATGTAATGTGTTGTTTCACTGGACACTTGTGAAAGTGGGCAGATTTACTCATATGCCTTTCCAATATAAAAAATAAAACTAAAATAAAACCAAACCAAAATAATATAATCAGCCTGAGGCCAAATTGTGCCTAAAGGGGTTTGTGCCATATTTAGAATGCAGGTGTTTGTACAAGTGTACAACACTAGTAAAGCAATAAGGTATGACTAGAGGTTACACTAACCATCTGTTAATCACCCCCTGGGGGTGTAGTGGACTGTAATGTAATGTAATCTTTCGGATGAGTCGTTAAACTGAGGTTCTGTTTTCCTGTTCTGCTGGTTGTTCAGGTGGACGTTAAAGATCCCATGTCACTTCTCGAAAAGAGTGGGGGAATTTTATTGAAGAAATTCAAAACAAAAAAATTGCATAATATACATACATTTTTGTCATTTCAAGGAATTATAAGTAACAAAAAGAGAGTTTCACAGAAAGAAACATTAGTTATATCTAAAAATAACATCAACCTGGTAAAGTCTCCAACCTGGTGTAATAAAGGAATGATATCCCTTATCATTCTGTAGCAGTGTACTCTTATAGCTAAGTAATGTTTTCCCACAATACATCTGTTTTAGATTTATTGTAAGATTGGTGATCCTTTGTTTTAACTAGTTTTAACTTGTTTTATGCTAGTCTCAATAGACAGAGCTATGGGAATATATGAAGTTTGTAGCTGTTGGAGTAGGTACTGACACCTTGCTTCACATAAATAGAATTTAGTACTTGCAGACATCACATTCAAGGTGCTAGGGTGGTATTGTCTGAGAATCCCCTCATAGTCCCCTAGTATTAGGGTCTCATATGTAATTCTAGTTAGGAAATGCCAATTCCAGCATTTAGCAAGAAATTCCCAAAACTGCATTGCAAAGTTGCACTGAAGGAAAAAAAGTTCCTGTGTTTCTTCCAGATTGGTATACTCCGATCTAGGGCAAAAATGCTCTGAAAGGGATTTGTGTTTTAGATTACCTCTAAGCCTTAGCTTCCCATGAGAACAAAGCCATAGTATGTCTCGGATATTCTGGGGGATTCTAGGGTCATCAATGAGAGATAGTACTTTCTTTTTATTTGATGGCAGGCAGTTTGGAAAGGCTACCTCTGTTGTATATGCATGGGTCATCATGTTTGCATATAATGTCTTCCTAGTCTGGATAGCAATGTTATGTTTGGTAATTTGTTCAGTTGTTTTTAATGTGGGGATGGTATATTCAAGAATTTGTAGAGAACTGATTTGTTTCAGTGGGTCTGTTATCCATTTGTTCATATAAAGTTTGAATAAGTTTACTGTCCAAATTTGCCATCCCGCGGTGCAGTCTATTAAATCTATTGTCATTGAGAAAGAGATGAAAAAAGAATGGAAAAACAATACAGGATCTTATCATATTTAGTCCTCCTGCCATCAGTGATATGCCACTTCCCTTTTAGCTGGATTCAAATGGCTGCTCCATAAAATTTGAAAGAAGTTACTGTAGATTCTGATTTCCAGTGCAGTAGGTTGAGGTGGTATAGTGAGCTTAAGTATGTAAAAATAGGTAGGAGAAACTTTTTAGTGATAAGAACTCTTTTCATTTTAACAAACTTCCAATATTTCCATTGTTAGACCTTATGTTCACAAATGTCAAGTCTCTTTTCCCAGTTTAGTTGGGCGAGATTTCTGTGACCAAACCAAATACCTAAAATTTGAATTGGTGTGGTAGAGATGGTGATATCAGCTATTTTGCTATGGTCTAAATCTGCTGGATTGATACATATACCTATTGATTTGTCTATGTCAACTTGTTTGCCTGATACTTCTGAGAAGTTAAAAATAACCTCCATTGCTTTTATCCTAGATGTAGCATTATACATAAACAGGCATATGTCATCTGCATAGGCTGCAATTTTGTGAGGTGATACACTTATTTCTGGGGGAATTCCTATTATGGCATTTGTTGAGTTTGTATGTCTTATTAGTGGGTCCATTGTGAAGGTATACAATAGAGGACTTAAAGGGCATCCTTGCCTAACTCCAAACTTTAGAGGGGTAACTCTACCGAAATGACCATTTAAATAAGGAATTAAGAAAGCATTTTTATAAAGGGTTTGTACCCATGACATAATTATTTGTGGGATCCCATATAGACTAAGTACCACAAAGAGATAGTCATGTGCCTCTCTGTCGAAAGCCTTTGCTTCGTTTAGTGATACGAGGTAACCATTAATTCTATCCTGTCTTCCTCTTTCCCATCTCTCAACAGAGTTAGGTTCTGGGAAATATTTCTGTCTGGGATGGAACAAGTCTGGGTTTACCCATTAGTATTTTTGAAGGTTTTTGTATTTTGGAGCATAATAATTTATCTAGTATTTTTGTAGTCAGAGTTTAACAGACTAATAGGTCTCCAATTTTTTTCATTTGTTTTATTCCCTTTTTAAATAAAATAATAAGAATAGCTTTCCCAAATTCAGGAGATATGTCTTCAGATGATAAGATGTAGTTAAAAACTACTTCTAAGTGATCTGAAAGTTCTGTAGCAAAGACTGTATTCATTCGATATACCATCGAAACCTGGTGAAGTTCCCTTTTTAAAGTTTTAATCATATTTTAAATTTTTACTCTAGTTATGGAAATAACCAATTCTAATTTCTGTAGTTCTGTCAAATTTGGTGTAGGGGCAATTAGGAAGTTCTCAACTGAGCTAGAGACTGTTCCTGTGTATCCAAAGGTTTTAGTTATATGTTCATGAACTATATCTAGAATATCTGCACTTGATGTTTTTAAAATACTGGCCGCATTTATTAAACCCGTTAGTAAAGTTGCATCTAGTCTATTTTTGCATGCTGCAAAAGGGTCTAAAAATGGCTGTTTTACTGTACCATATTTCATTTCAGCTTCCAAAGAGGCTGCTCTGTTATATTGTAGCTTAAATAGTAAAGATTTAACGTGTTCAATTTGCGAATTACAAGAAAGTCTGTCCAAAGGGGGGAGTGACATATACTTATACAGTTGATCTCTACACTTTAAATAAGAAAGATACTCAAAATTCATTTTTGTTCTACTAAAACGTAAAAAATATTCCTCAATGTCCTTTTTTGTATTGGACCACCAAGTCCAGGGGTTGTCATACATATACAGGACTGTACATCTAGCATGTAATAGCTGTATGACCCCTGCTTTTATTTCCTCAGAGTCCAGGAACAAGATGTTTAACCTCCATCTTTTCTTGTTGGCGTGGTTATGGGGGGGGGGGGTTCTGTTATTTAGGCTTATTGTGCAATCTAACAATAAGTTATCTAATAGTTCGGAAGGATGCAATTTAAAGGATTGGCTTATAAGATATCAGGAAAGAAAAATATAGTCAATCCTTGTAGCATATGTATGTCTGAAATATCCTTGATCTGTATGTATTTGTTTATAAGCATCTGTTAGATTAGCAGCGTGTACACTATTTTTTATGCAAATTGAGTCACAATGTTGTTGTTTTTTTGTTAGTGGGGTAATTGGTAGTAAAATCCATATCAGAGTTCATATCACCTCCCCAAATTACGTGCTTGGCTGTATATAAATAAGGTCTTATGCTCTCAAATAGAGCTATTCTTGCTGTCTTTACCTGAGATGCATATTTGTTTATAAGTCGAAAAAGTATCATATTAATAATATAGTACAACAGCAGGGCCATCCCAGGAAGGATGTCAATTAATCTAGTCACCTGCACTTGTACATTTTAAGGAGAATTCCTAGAACAGCTACAGCATCTGTGCCAAAAGACTAAAATGAAGGCCCCCACATGCAGCTTCTTTTTTGTCTATTCAGTTTCAAAATTGGAAGACATACGAGTTTCCTGTAAAAAAATGATGTTATGTAGTGTACGTTGAAATAGAGAGAGCGTTGTGACTCTCTTTTTGTACCTTTTCATGCTACAGGTGTTTAAAGAAGCAATACGGAGGGACATCACATGGACTTAGGAAAGAAACTGACATAAGGACATTGTTCTGTTTTCCCTTTGAGTTTTTCCTTTTTCACAGTTTTGTCCGTTGTTACGGTGTCATCCAAATCAGTTTGTATTTCTTCCTCATCTATCTCTGATTGTATCCCTGACCTAGAGGACACTTCTGACTCTAGGTCAGAGTTTTCCCATTCTCTTTGTACTTGTAGTACCTGAAAAGTATTCTGGAGGGGGAGTGAAAAGGGTTGAGCTTGTTGTTTGGCTGCAGCTCAGGTTACCCTTCTAGGTGCAGGTAAAGGGGGGTCCACTGGGTGGGCCATAGATTGTTTTCCTTGTGTAACAGTATGTCCTTCAGGGTTAGTTGAACTTGAAGAGTTAGTGTCGATAGTACTGACTGTGGAAGGTGACTCTTTGTCTGTCAGGGAAGGGGTTACCCTGGGTGGGGAACGATGGGGTTCTGTGGGGAGAGGAGGAGGAATCTCACTAGGCGCTGGGTTTTCTGACCTAATAGATGCTTTCCTGCCCTCTGTGTTTGCATGATTGTCTGCTTAGTCTACATGTACAAGGTTTTCTTGGCCATACCCATCTGACCTGTTTTTTCCAGCCCAGGGGCATTGCTGGTAGTTATGCCCAATTTCATCACACAGATTACATCTCATGATATTCCTGCAGACCATACTCACATGATGAAATTCCCCACATAGTGTGCACCTCAGTCAGTCACAAGTACTGCTAAGGTGAGTACAGGCTCTGCATTTATAGCAGGCCTTGGGCTGGCTGGCATAAAAACAGACCCCCTGTCCCTCTCCAGAAAAAAAATGCTGAGTAAATGTAGTATTTCAGTTTCAGATTGATAGAGTTTAACTTTAAACCTCCATCCTCCTGTCCAAATGCCCCTCTGAATTGATAATGGTGACCAGAGTATCCAGTACTTCACAATGCTTATTCAGCCAGTAATGTATATCACTGCCATTTACCCCCTCATTCCTAAACATAATCATAACTGTTTTAGTTAAAGATTTGGTGAGAGGTATAACAATAAAAGGAATCCATAAGGGTGTCAATTTTAGATGATCATACTTAGTCCAAAATCTATTGAGTCCTACAGGTGTCTTGAAGCTGATATCGAATGTGTCCTCTCCAGAAATATGAATCAGGGCATATATAGCTGAAGCTTGAATTGCATGGATTCCTTGAGCAGCTTATGGGCAACATTTACCCTGTCTGGGTGTTCAGGCAGTCCAGCTCTGTATTTGATTTGAACTGCGTTTCTCCTGGGGACAGCTGTGGCCCTATTTTTGAATAAATCTGACAAAGACTGCCCATCCTGAAAAGGTCTGGGGCCTCAGATGTGGCAGTTGTTTGCAAAGTAGAAAGGGGTGTCCCCCCCCCCCGTCTTTGTTTTATCCACAGATACAATGTTCAAAAAAATATTTGTAGTAGAAGTATTGTTGGTAGCCTGTTGCCTGTCTAAAGTATCAGTACTTGGTGTTTCAGAAATAGTTTTTTCTAAATTAATATTTGTAACCTGTCCTCAGTTACCTTCTGCTGCAGAGCCATTACTTGCATGTGCAGGCATAGGTTTAGCAGTATATATATCATTTTCTTCATATCAATATTATAAAGTAGGAGCGAGCAGGGGAAGCTTCTGGCCCTCATGCTCCATCAGGCCAAGGTTGCCAGATTTATTCCTAGCTTTCTTCCGTCCCCAGAAGAGGATATTGTCTCGGACCCTAAAAATATTGTTGCAATCTTTGGCACCTACTATAAATCCCTTTATACATCCATAGACTCAGCTGCTCCTGGAGCTCCCAGTATTTCTCAATATCTGAACTCGATTAACCTGCCTAGTCTCCCACCCCAACAGGTTGAGGGTCTTGGATCCTTAATCACTGACTCAGAGGTGGAACAAGCCATTAAGCTTTTACCTTCTGACAAAGCTCCAGGCCCAGATGGTCTACCGACTAACTTATATAAACAATACTGTGCCCAGATAGCACCATTTCTGGCTGAGATATATAATTACTGGTTTGATAATGGAATGAGCAATCAGTCTTTCTCAGAAACACTAATAACTTTCATCCTCAAGCCCGGTAAAGATGCCCTGCTTCCTGACAATTATCGCCCAATGTCCCTGCTCAATTCAGACCTTAAAATATTGGCTAAAATTCTGGCTACCTGCTTGGCTCCACTCATGGGGGCTGTCATCGGGCATGATAAGGTGGGCTTCATGTCTGGCCATTCCTCTGGTGACCATATGAGGAAACTCCTGCATCTCAGCTTGGCGTCAAGAGATTCCAAGTTCCCTTCGGCCTTGGTCTCCCTCGATGCCGAGAAAGCCTTCGATAGAGTCTCCTGGAATTTCCTATTTTCCTCTCTTGCCAGCTTTGGAATCCCCGAGGATTTTATTAAATGGGTCCAGATACTGTATTCAGGCACAACGGCCAGGGTATGGTGTAACGGTCTCCTCTCGCCTCCCTTTCATCTTCAGCGTGGGACCTGTCAGGGTTGCCCGCTTTCCTCTCTTTTGTTTAATTTTTACTTGGAGCCCCTTATTTGCAGACTTATTAGTTTTGCTAGCCTGACTGGTATTCAAATTGAAGATAAAAGATATCTGCTTTCTGCTTATGCAGATGACCTATTATTACATGTTGAAAATCCTGTTTCCACCATATCCGTCCTGCTAAATGGACTGAGTTTAATTTCCAAAGTTTCCTTTTACAGACTTAACCTCTCTAAATCTCAGATCCTCACTCTTAGCCACCATCTCACATGGGCGGAGCTCTCGGGCTTGGGTTTAACATGGGTGCCTCAGGTCCTGACCTACTTGGGGATTAAGCCTACTAGGGATGTACCTTCACTGATGAGGGAGAATCTCACCAAACTAATTTCTACTCTCAAAGTGGACCTGGATAGGTGGATTGCCCTGCTAATGTCCCTTTGAGGATGCCTTGGTGTCCTCAAAATGAATGTACTCCTTCGTATCCTGTATCTAATGGGTATGTTGGGCCTCTTTGTCCCCAAAACCTAGTTTAGACAGTTATGTAATATGTTCAATAATTTTTTATGGAGAAATAAAGGCATCAGAAGAAGCTATGTTAAGCTTCCGTACCTAAACTGAAGGGATGGCCTCGTCCGCCCCTCCTTTTTTACCTATTATGGGGCCCAACATATCAGCAAGCTGGACAGATGAACCAGTCACAGACCAGGTTTGCTCCTATACTCCCGCCTGGGTGGAAATTGAAAGGGTATTAATGCAAAGAACTTGTTGCTCCCTCTCGGGCCCTTTTGTACCAGCTTCCTCATTGTCTTCCTTGTCACCTCAAAAACTCTCCCATTGGTTGGTCTCTCTGTGCCTTACATCAAGTACAGAAACATCTATCCCTTAACTAGAGTAATTCACTGATTCAACCCCTCTTCAAAAATCCCCATTTTTTGATTGGGAACCAGGTAATCCCACCATCTTTCTTCCCCAAATTACAACACATTACATTGGAAGATCTCTGCAATGACGATTCTAGTACGCCACTTGCCTCATTGCAAGAGAAATTCTAGTTATCCAATGCTGACATCTTTAAATATTGGCAAATCAGGCAGCTTGTTTTGGCCTACTTAGGACCCAAACCTTGGTCCTTTCCACTTAGAGTGGATTTGCCCACAGTGCTTCTAGTGGAGAAGCAACCACATGAAGTCTCCGGTGTATATAAGTTCTTGTAAGACCTCGATTCCGAACTTCCCAAAGGGGTCTGTTACTACTGGAGGCAAATGTTTGCTCGCCCCGATGATCTGGTTTACTGGGGTAAGCTATGGAAAACTCTACAGATTTATTAAACAAGATAGGTTAAGACTTACCCAATTTAATATCATGCATAATCTGTACTATACTCCCATTAGACTGAATGCTATAGGGAAGCGGATAACTCCCCTGTGCCATAGATGTGGAGAAGGGATAGGATATCTCTCTTTCACATGCTATGGGAGTGCCCGAAAGCCCAAGCATTCTGGAATGCCATCCAAAACATCCTGGATCCACTTTTGGGGTTACACCCTTTGTTTACTCCAGAATCCTGCCTACTGTCTCTTTTCCCACAGGGCACACCTAAAGTTCAGAAAGCCCACTTAACTTTAATAGTAGCTACTGCTAAATTAGTTATACTCAGGCACTGGAAGGATGAATCCCTTCCTTCATCCATGGAGTGGTATCATGAGATTTTAACTGCCATCCAGTTGGAGAAACACACTGCTAGCATCTGGCATAGATTGGATGTTTACAGAACAGTATGGGAACCTCTTCTAACTTTGTTATCCCTCTGGCAACCCTGAATATCTGTTTCAACTCAACTTGTTTCCTATTTGCCATGACACACAGGCTTGGTGGGGGGGTTCAGGGGATGGGGGATTTTCTTTTGTTTGCTTTTGATATTGTGACTTGCATTTGTTTATTATGTATGTATGTTTGCTTGTTCTATGTCTTGTTGCAGCTGTACTATTAATATTATGTCACCGGTTTACATAAGCTGCCATACTAATAAAGCATATTGAATTAAAAAATATATATATTGTAAAGTGGATGAAATTGAGAATGTACCCATTCTCCAATGTTAGTGCTTTCCAAAGGTCTCCTGTGATTAAGCAAGGGTGAATTCCTGTAACAGTCCAGAGGGAGCTGGTTGTCATGGTGCAGTCGTCGGACCAGAGGTAAGAGGCAAAAGTAGCAAAGTCTCCGGTAGATGAGCCCATGTCTGGCTCTGTAAAATTACGTCTTTCTCTGCTTGGGACATCTTATTCCACATATGGCCAGGAGTCCAGCATCCTTCCTTAGCTTTTCTCCAACCTGCAGCACACAGAGTTTTCTCAGGAGTTTACTCTTATGAATTTCCAGAAGAAGTAGAGGGGGACTGCATGGCAAATTTTTCTTTAATCTGTTACCATGCTGATATAGAATTAGAGGCACTCAGCTGATTATCAGTGCTTCTCATCTGGTTGTCAGAGTCTCTCTGGAGCTTTGGCACCAAATTAGGGGCTGACTGTGTCTCAGTAGTTATCAACTTTTTTATAGAATCCTGACTCTCTCCAATAGCAACACTCTCAGCAGTGATATGCATCATAGGAGCTACATAATTTCCCAGTATCTGTATAGAAGTTTGCAGTGAAGTTTCCATCGGAGCCGCCTTGTTACTGTAGTTTGCATTTAGTGCTTTATTATCTTGAACCGTAGGTTCTCCCTGGGTGATCAACATATGCTCCTCATCTGCAACCTGCAGATTTTCCACGTCGTCTGGCTGAGTGCCAGCTGAGGTTGGGGAACATTCCTCCAGCTAGCAAACCTCCATCCTTCATCTCCGTCTCACCGGTGTCCATCATCTTGGTCAGTGAGCCAACAGCACCCCCTGCCAAGAGTAGGAGAATTTCCCTCGTATCCTGGCCAAATTTCCCCCATTCACTAAAAATGCCACCAGCAGCTTAATCTGGTTCAATGTCGGTTGGCACCCATCTGTATGCCCCTTCCCCCGGACGAGGTTGAAAACAGGCAGAATTGTCTATTCCTCCTTTCCAGGTCAACAAAAACAAAATTAATAAATACTGCATGAGGTGCAGCTGAGTGCCACATGCCCCTATGAGGTGATTAACAGATGGTTAATGTAACCTCTGGGAGTACCTTAATGCTTTTACTGCAATGAAAAAAACAAATATTAGTGTACTGTTTTTCCTAGTTTAGATTTTCTTTTTAATTACCTAGTTTTTGAGACAAAATAAACTGCCCCGGTCTGAAGGTCAGAGCTGGAGCTGGTATTCTTGTTCTTAATACAGAATTCTATCCAAACATCCCTATATCTTCTGCAGAGAGCTGTGGCTGGCATATTTTAGTCTGGAGGTACCGGGCACTTGAAATTGTGACAATTTACTTTTAAAAGAAAAAAGAACAAAATAATAAAAAATCAATAGCAGCATTGTAAAAACTTATGTTAATTTGCCTTTAGGTATGCTTGTTTGTTACAGTTTGTATGCAAGTTTTTCCAGCTGCACTACTTCCAGTACTGCAGGGCTGTATAGGTGCACATCTTATGTGATCTCCCTTGCAGTTGTCATGGTTGTGACATGATGTATTTATGCGGGTAAGGGGTTGAGATCCTTACAAAATTTAAAACTGAAGTGACCAAATGGATCCATGAATACACACACTCACAGAGGTAGTTTTTAAAAGTCGAATTTGCTGGCAGATGTTTTTTATAACCTTAACAAACAGACTGCCATGATCACATTCATCTTTGAAATCAGCTAAGATCCGATTGTTCGCTAAGTGAGGGGAAAACAGTGGTGGACCACTTAAAAAATATAAAATGCTGCTATTGAACCTTCCAACTTGGTGCCACTTTGATGAATCTTGACGCAGGTGATGAGGCCCACCTGCATAAATTGTTTAAGATTATGCAACCCTGGGTTTGCCTTCTGACCAATCAGATCACTCTGTTAAAATGACCACTGCTGTAACAGTACATGTAAATCTCATCTGCAAAATGCAGTACCGCTTTGTATTTGCAAGGCACCTGTTTGCATGTTCTGAAAAACATTGAATAAATATAAGTTACTTATACTGTTCTGCTTACTGTAGTAAAGAGTCTCTGTGATATTTTCCTTTCTCAATAAAATGAAATCGGGGTGGCAAGATTTGAAACACAGGTTGTAAATTTAAGTACACATACACATAAGGAGCCAGAAGAGCTGTGGGTCACCCTGGAAACAGGAAATAGGACAGTCGTACGAACTGGGGTTGTCTACAGGCCTCCCACCTAGGGGAAGAACATAGACACATTACTGTTAGAAGATATACAAAACATGACAGCTAAGAGGAAGGTTCTGATAATGGGACACTTCAACATGCCAGATACAGACTGGTCAATACCAGCAGGAACATCTGCCAGAACCAGATACATAGGGGATTATCTACAGGGGGAGGGCCTCAAACAACTGGTACAACAACCCACAAGAGACAGAGCTATCCTAGATCTAGTACTGACTAACAGGGAAAGGATCACAAATCTCCAGGTAGAAGGTCACCTGGGGGCCAGTGACTATCACATGGTATGGTTCAATTTGGCCTCTAGAACTAAATCATCCCATTCCAAGGCAAAAATATGGGACTTCAGAGGAGCTGACTTCGAAAAGACGGCCAACAGAGTTAAGCTAGCCCTGGCAAGAAGAAATACAGGTGAGGGGGTACAGGCAAAGTGGGCAAGTATTAAGGATGCAATACTTGAAGCTACATCCCATTTTGTTAGAGAGAAAAGGAAGTGCTAAAGAAGAATGAAACCACTTTGGTTCTCAAAAACAGTAGCTGAAAAGGTCAGAGCCAAAAGGCTGGCCTTCAGGAAATATAAGGGAACGCAGCGGGATGAAGATAGGGAGGCATACCGAACTTCCCTAAGGGAAGCAGGGAAGGCAGTAAGGCAGGCAAAGGCCCAAACCGAGGAAACACTAGCATGAACAGTAAAAGAAGGTGACAATACTTTCTATAGATACATTAGTGAAACGAGAAAGTCCAGAGGGGTTATTGCTAAGATCAAAGGGGATAAGGGGGCCGTGTGAGGAGGAGGACCATGCAAAAGCATCTATCCTAAATAGATACTTCTGCTCAATATTTACTGAGGAGAAGGTAGAGCAGGACCCACAGCTCAGCACCATGGACACAGGGGGGAGGGAGGTGTGCACTAGTCCCTTCACAAAAGAAAAGGTCCTACAAGAGCTCGATAAGCTCAGGGTGGACATGGCAATGGGACCTGATGGCATACATCCCAGGGTACTAAGGGAGCTAAGGGTGGAACTAGCAGAGTCATTATCAGAACTGTTTATTGAGTCTCTGAGCACACGAGAGGTCCCAGAAGACTGGAGAAGGGCTCATGTGATCCCGCCCCACAAGAGTGGTAGCAGGGAGGAAGCAGGGAACTACAGACCAGCCAGTCTCACCTCAGTAGTGGGCAAGATTATGGAGGCACTCCTTAAGGAAAGGATAGTGCAACACCTGGAATCCATAGGAGCACAGGATCCAAGACAGCATGGGTTTATAACAGGAAGGTCCTGTCAAACTAATCTCATAGATTTCTTTGACTGGGTAACCCGAGTGGTGGACCAAGGGGGAGCAGTTTATGTCGCCTACCTTGACTTCAGCAAAGCTTTTGGTACTGTTCCACATAGAAGATTGATTAATAAGCTGGGTATTCTTGGGGTGGGTCAGAAGTTGGTCAACTGGGTGCCTGGACTGGGTGGCAAACTGGTTGATGGGTGGAAAACAGAGAGTGTTGGTAAATGGTATACAGTCATAAGAAATGCAAGTCACAAGTGGGGTACCTCAGGGATCAGTCCTGGGGCCAGTCCTCTTCAATATCTTCATCAGTGACATTGCAGATGGACTGGAGGGTAAGGTTTGTCTGTTTGCAGATGACACCAAAATCTGCAACAGAGCAGATGATCCAGATGGGGTGGGCAGAATGAGAAGAGATCTGGATAAACTGGCAAAATGGTCAGAAGAGTTGCAACTGGGGTTTAACACAAAGAAGTGTACGATCATGCACATAGGGAAGAGAAACCCTGAAGCCACCTATAGGTTGGGAGGGGAGTTGCTGGCAGTCACAAGAGAAGAAAGAGACTTGGGCATCATCATCATAGATGACCTGAAATCATCCAAGCAGACCACTAAAACAGTAGGTAAGGCTGGGGGGATGATGGGGTGTATTAGTAGGGGTATCACAAGTCGTAAGAGGAAGGTAATAATCCCTCTTTACAAGACACTGGTTAAGCCCCATCTGGAGTACTGCATGCAGTACTGGAGGCCACACCTTCACAAGGACATTAACCAAATTGAGGCAGTCCAGAGAAGGGCAACCAAAATGGTGCAGGGACCGCATCAGAAAACATATGAGGACAGATTAACGGAACTCAATATGTATACCCTGGAGCAAAGGACGAAGAGAGGTGATATGATTGAAACATTCAAACACCTTAAGGGCATTAACAAGGTGAAAGAGTCTAACATGTTTCAATATAAGTAAAAAAGCAGGACAAGAGGACATAGCATGAGATTAGAGGGAGGCTGATTAAGGGATAATGTGAGGAAGTTCTTTTTCACAGAAAGGGTGTTGGATGCATGGAATGGCCTACCTCAGGAATTGGTGGATATGAATGCAGTGCAGGGCTTTAAACAGGCATGGGATAGGCATAAGGGAGCAATACAGAGAAGTTTGAGTAGATAGGCCATTGACAGAGCAAATGCCGATGGCACATTCATAAGGTAGAAAAAGAAATGGGCAGACTGGATGGGCCTTGCGTTCCTTATCTGCTGTCAACTTCTATGTTTCCATGTAAGTAAAAAAAACAACATCTGAATTTTGTAAACTGTTTAAAAAAACAGTAGTTTGTACACCAGTGCCACCACAAAGCAATGCTCAATCAGTTGATTTACGTGCACTCCCAACATAAAAGCACTGTCAGTGGCAGGCAGTAATAACACAACTGTGATATTATTTTTCAAATTGCATCAAAATGAAACGTGTTTTTGAGTTGGAGTCATGCACCCCATATTCCTTGTTTTCATTGAGATTCCCATCCCCCACTCTGACCGAGCATAGAAACATATGGGACTAGATCTCTGTTGCAAAGGGCACAGATGTTGACCTGTTTTAAGGGGCTGCCATATCTTGCATGTTAGTTGGCAGCAGGGGTGCTAATAGAGCACCATACTCTCACCAGCCTCCTCCCATTCCCAGAGAACAAACTCATCACTTCTGCATTTCATTCGATACCCATTGGTGGAGTGACTGAGTGAGCCACCTGGGATGATGACCAAGTCGGGGTCTCCCATATGCACCTATGTTCCCCAAACCAGGACAAAAATTCAGGTTTACCAAAAAGGAATAGATAAACTGCAGAGTTTTTATTTCGGAGATAAAATATATTACCATCACTGCACTGAAAGCCATTTCAGTAGATGATGTTCCTAATGACAATCACCAATGTCAGAAGTGATGGAATGCCTTATCTCTACAGATCAGAACATCTAAGACAATAAATTGTTCTAAACCTGCTATGAAAATCTATTTGCTGGAGTTTTGTAAATGCATGTTTTAAGGAATGATTGATGCTTATCTGGCTCTATTCTCAAAAGGGCATGGTGTCTATGCACTGCATATCTGCTGCAGCTAGACAGCCCTACTTGGAATATCCATGCAGTGGGGGTCCAGAAGCATGCACCAATGGTGCACCTGCCAGTTGCAGGATGGATCCCCCAGCCAATTATACCACTCTGCACCTGGGCCAGCTGGGGGTGTGCCAGGGGTCATGCCTGTACTCCACATGATTCACACAGGTGCTAAGTGCCGAGCTGGTGTGGGTAAATTTAAGCCTCTGGGACCCTGCCATAAGTGCCAATGCACCCTCCAATGGTTACCAGCAGGGCACTGTGGAAATGGGGTCCCCCTGCATACATATGCCCAAGGCCACCAGGCTGCCAGGGTAGGCTGGAGGCAGCATTTGGGTGACAGCCCATAGTTTTCATAATCCCAGACTGGCACCTTTCCACTCCCCCTGCACCTGAGGTGCAAGGGATCAGCTCTGGAACCCAGGACAGGCACCCATTTGAATGCCCACCTGCATTCTGCACTCCACTCCCCTGCAGCCCCAATCCAGCTGTGATGGGGGGGGCACAGACAGGTGCCCTGCAGGTGCTTGTGGCTGTGAATCCATGCACCCAGCGCCTATCCATAGGTGTGCAGGCAATTTACATGCGAATTGCGTGTAAATTGTGCCCTTTCCGGTATATCTCCCATTGTTTTCACTTGACATGCTCACAAACAGTTTGCAACTGTGATTCCAGTGGTGCAGGGTGGGTACTAAATAGCATACGAACATACAAAATTTGCCAGCAGATAAAGGCCTAGAGGTCTATCAAGTCTGCTCAAATGTGCAGCTAGCACCCCTTATTCTGCAGCTGCCCCTCCCTTCCACCCTTTCCCTTCATTAACCCTCCCCCTTGTCCTGTCCCATCCCCTTTTGAAGCAGTCCACTGTTCTACTGGATACCACTTCTGCAGGTAATGCATTCCACCCAGCCACCACCCTCTCTGTAAAAAAGTGTCTCCTCATCTCCCTCCTGAACCTTCCTCCCTCCAGTCTCATATCATGGCCCCTGGTGGCCCTCCCCTCCCTTACTTTGAACAGCCCCTCTGTACCCATCTTGTTTATTCCTTTCATGTATTTAAAGGTTTCAATCATGTCACCCCGTCCCTCCTCTCCTCCAGTGAGTACATGTTCAACTCCTTCAACCTCCTCTCTAGCCGTTCAAGCAGAAGAAAACAGTGATACACACAAGCACAAAACTCCAAAGCAGTATTAGCAATTTACTGAGCAAACAGCAAACGGTTCCCCGGGAACCGTTTGCTGTTTGTTCAATAAATTATTAATATTGCTTTGGAGTTTTGTGCCTGTGTGAATTGCTGTTTTTTTTTTTTTTGCTCGAACTGTAATCTTTTGCCATCAACAGGCTGATCCACAGGCTGGCCGAGTTTAACATACCGGTTCTGTGTGGGTTTTTTTGGGTGCTAAATAACAGGGGTGGCTAATCCCCTCACTCAAATCAGACAGCAAAATGTTATAGCACTCGGGAACACAAAAAAAATCTAGTGGCTGAAATTAGCAAAAGGTGCTTACTTTATTTATAGGAGTTCACCCATGTGTATTCACAATGTTGCATTCCACCAAAATGCCAAAATTCTGCCAGAAATAGGACTGTGATGAACATGCTGTTTCAGGGTAAAGTTCCAAAAGTTTTAAGTCCAACACGGTCATTTCAAAGGAAGTCAGTAACACAAGGTGGTACAAAATGGCTATTAATACTGGTGATGTCCAGAGAGGAGAACTAGCCTACAACCTGATACTTCATCGCAACAGAGTAGTTGCTGGATTCTTGTAAATGCACTTGTTTTAAGGAATGATTGATGCTTATTGTTTTAACTTGACAATGCACTACTTGTACTATTTATTGTTATGTAAACTGTATTTATATATGTATTGTGCTTTGTACTAGTGTTGCTCAGATAGTGCCACCGTGGATCCGCCAGTGATCCAGCAGAAGGTGGCACTATTCGAGTGGGATCCATCCCGGGATCCGGCTGAATACAGGGGTTGGATCCTGGGTCAGATCCCCCATTATCCGGTGCCAGATCCAGGGGTCTGACACCAGATCCCTGGAGCTGGCATCAGATCCCAGCACCAGATCCAGGGATCTGATTTCAGATCCCTGGATCTGGCACCAGATCCCTGGATCCAGCTGTTGGATAACACAGGATCTGACCAGGGATCCGACGGCCAGATCCATGGCCAGATAGAGGTGGTATCCAGCAGATCCACTATCCTCCACAAAGGGCAGGTAATAGGTGGATCCAGATTGGTGCGGATCCATCTGAGCACCACCACATTGCACCCGGGTCATACCTGAAAATGGGTAAATAAACAACAAACAAACAAACAAGTGCTAACAACCACAAAAACTACAACCTGTTTGGGGTGATCCTCTAATGAGTCATCAACTCTATATTTGAAGCTTGGGTCATTATCTGTATCGCCTAAGTACCATTGTGCCCACAGGTTGTGAGTTTTATGACTGTTTGCACTTCTAACCTTGGGGATTGCCTTTAGAACCGTCAGCTACTAAAATGGCTTTCAGCACACTGACTGCAATATATTTCATACAATGTACATTAGAACTTTTTCATTAAGATGAAAACACTATCTGTCACATAGAATTGTAGCTAGCATGATATATGTTTAGCTAGCTAGTAGGGTACATCTTGTCTGTTTATACTGTACATACTGTGGAGTTCGTCACTCTATATACCTTCTGCTGGGCACTGTGCCTCGTGCTCTACTGAACCATGGCATATGCATTTTTTGCTGTCTTTTTAAACAGTGCAAATGCACATTGTATACGTAGTACGTGTGATGGGCAGTTAGGAGACCTACTTTTTATCTACATTTGTGGTCTGTGACTTATTGTACACTCACCTATGGATACTCATCAAGGTCAAGAGTTCACTGACCACTTGTGGAAATAAAAATGATATCTAATATCCACCTATAATGTATGGTAGAACGCTGTTAACCTTAGGAAATCATCATTTCCTAAGGTTGTTATACCATCGATGTGACGTGGTAATGTTATTAACCTGTCGATGCTAGGTCACATCGATAGATTAACAATGAAGTGGCGCTTTTTTACACGTGGAACCGATGGATGCCCAGCCGTAGGAAGGACTGAACGGCTGCGGCGGTGACCCGCTTCAAAAGTAAGGAGCCGTTTTTCCTTTTTCTTGGGACCATACACTATAAAAAACAATGTATGGTCCTTCTATTAGCAACTGGTTACTGAACAGTGAAAGTTGAATGTTTCCAGGAACACCTAATTTTTCAAGCGTGCTTATGACATTTCCCTTGGTGGAATTATGGACTTTGGTGAGTCACCCATGTGAGCCACCAGGCAGGCACCACATTTCCTATTTTATTAAAACACAAATATAGTATTTTGAGGTCAAATTCTGTTAAGTCCCTATTTTAGTTTTAAAAGGGCCATAGTCTACCTGTGGTGAGTTGACGGTGTCCCATTTAGATACTACTATACATAGTCCCTGCTTCTTATATTATCAGATCACTGTTCCTCTTGTAGTTCCTGGAGCAGCTAAATATATAGGGATGTGACTCACTGTAGAGTTAGTCATAAGATAGAGATAATTTTCAGCACATCAATTATATTTCTCAAGCCATTATCCTGTGTCACAAAAGGCAGCATGTATAGTAAACAGGTGACTGTTTTGGCCTCAAGCTGAAGGTGTTTCACACGTTAGCATTTGTCTTTTTTAACGTAATTGCTGTTCTTATTCAGAATGTAGGCAGATGTCATAAAGACAATCAAATTCATCAGGCTGGAATTGCCATGTGAGTGTAATAAGTGAGTTCCCCACCACGTTGCTCCTCTGTAGCCCTTTACAAACTTGAAACCAGTTGCAGACATTGTACATAAAACTGAGTAAATTGCTCACTATCTCTGCCACTCAAATGGGGGTGATTTTGTGTGGTATTTGTTTCCAAAATATGCTTGCATCTAAAATGAGTTCTGAGTTTACATGGCAGACGTAACATCTACTGTACTCATTCTCTTTCAGATATAGGAGCTTCTCACGGAGGGTGTGCACATGCATTATTTGATTTGCATAGTGACATCATTTATTCAAAGTACTTTACTTTGGGAATGGTGAGGGACATTCTGCAGAGCAGCTCAAAAGAGCTGGAAACATAGCTGAACCACTTAGACATTCACTTTTAAAGGTGATAGGAAATAACGTTTATATTGTTGACTGCCCTTCCATTTTCCTTTTCATTCCAATTATGTGTTCTGATATGATTTGACCAGCTTTTAATAAATAAAAATATCTAGCTTTGGAATGCCCTCAGAGCTAAATAGAGTTCCACTCTTCTCAGCAGTTACTGCTCTTTCTTTTCATATTCCTTAGACATTCCATGACATCATTACACCACTGCATGCTGTTCATCTAGATTGCCTGGAATGGTGTTACTGATGTCATAGAATGTTCAGTGAGTGTGAAAAGAGAGGGCAGTGGCTGCTAACCAGAAAGCAATTCAGGGTAGTTACAAAGGCAAAATAAATGAATATAAATTTAACAAAAAAATATCAAACATATCAGAATACTGGATAAACACTAAAGGGAAACCAGGAGGGCATCCAGATGTGTTAAAAGCTTTTTCCTGTCACCTTTAATTAAGTAAGTCAGTAGAAATTTATTTAAGTGAGTGCCCCATCCCGGAGGTTCTGAGCGATGTACAAGGTAGGAAAAAACATACAACAATAAATAAGCATAAAAACAAACAAAAAAATAAAACAGCTAAAATCTAGTTTAAAAATGTATTTCACCAGATTGCTAACTTAACTCTAAATAATTTGAAAATGCTTTCCTAAAGAGATGTGCCTTCAGGCTCAGCTTGAAAGCCTCCACTGATGGGGCCTCCCCTCAAAGATTTTGGTAGTGAGTTTCACAATACCGGGCCCACCACCTCAAATGAGCAGTCTTCACAGGACTTAAGGTGGACCCTGGGAACTGTAAAGAGGCCCTCAGTAGAGGAGTGAAGCGCACGTATAGGATGAGCGGGAGTCAGGAGATCATTCAGGTAGCCAGGGTCCGATACATGTAAGGCCTTGTAGGTGAGCAAGCCCACCATGAAAGTGATTCTCCACCTAACTGGCAGTCAGTGCAGTTCATGCAAAACCAGGGTCACATGACAGGACCTCAGAAGGCTCATCAGTAACCTGGCTGTCATATTCTGCACTAGCTGCAGTCGCCAGAGAACCGCTCCAGTGACCCTGAGGTACAGAGCATTGTAGTAATTGAGTTATGATGTCACAAATGTATATACCAGTGAGGGCAGGTCATCAAGTGGTGTCAAGGTTTTAATCTGGGCAACATTTCTCAAATGATAAAATCCACTCCAGACGAGAGATGACACCTGTGCGTCAAGTGTCAAACCATCTTCAAGGATGACGCCCAGATTTTTCACCTTAGTGGATGCTGCCATGGGATTGGAGCCAAGAAATAATCCTGTTCCTTTCCCAGCAGTGCACACATCCCACCATCAACCAGGATCAATCACTAGTACCTCAGTCTTGTCGGGTTTGAGTCTCAGCCAGCTAGAGGACATCCAGTCCTGGATCTCGACCAGCTATTTCTTCAGCTCCTCCACAGCACCATCTGTCCCAGGCACAAATGACATGTACAACTGAGTGTCATCTGCATAGCAGTAAAAATCTAAGCTGTACTGTCTAATGATCACACCAAGGGGAAGCACATACACTGCGAACAACACAGGCAACAGGATAAAGGTCAGGGAAATGCCACAGGGCAAGGGCTTTGGGCAGGATGAGAAGTTTCCCATCACCACCCTCTGCATCCTGCCTGTAAGAAAGGACTCAAACCAGTTAATGACAGTACTGGTGAGTCCACAGAGATCCCTTAAGTGATCCAGGAGCACTACATGGTCCACAGTGTCAAATGCTGAGATGAGATTGAGGAGAACAAGAACTGACTGCTCCACTTTATCTCTCGCCCTGAGGAGATAATTCCGCACTCTAACTAGTGCCATTTCAGTGCTATGTCTTGACCTAAACCCTGACTTGAAATGATCATAGATGTCATGGGCTGTCAGGTGTGCCTCAAGCTGCAACGCCACCACTTTCTCAATAACCTTACACAGAAATAGGAGGTTAGAGATAGGTCTACAGTTCACCAAGATGTCAGGGTCAAGAGATGGTTTCTTCAGGTGGGTTCTCACCAGCACCTCTTTCAAGGCTCTGGGAAAATATCCCTCTGAAAGCTAACACTGGACAATCTTGAAGAACACTGGACCAATGGACTCATCACATCCCATTAAGAGATGAGATGGGCTCAGGTCCGGTTCGCAGTATGTGGGCTACAGCTTCGAAATCACCTCGCAAACTTCAGCCACCCCAACAGGTCAGAACTCACTCCAAACAATAGGAGTGCATCTGGACATACCCGAGTCACCGTCACAAAGCCATAAGTGCCCTGTTGGGGAAATCCCAGCCCTAATATAGAAAATACCCTGTCAGAGATGAACAGAGCAAACTCTTTGCACTGAGCGACTGAAGATGCTTTCATCAGCTGCAGACAGGCAGGATGGAGAATTAATTAACTGAGCTTGTCTACAGTTACAAAGAGAAAAATGTCTCATCTGGTCACTGTCCCCTGTGCAAACTAGAAATCTCAGCTCTTCAGCAAAATCTAAATGGACATATACCTTATTACCAGATATAATATGATATCTCTTTAAAGAATCCCTTGCATGACAGTGGAACCTTTAGAAAAACATTTCTGCGACACTTTACAGCTTAAATTTACCATATTTTGTGTACTTAGTTCCAATTTTTTATAAATATACACATTAACATGAAAGCAGGACCACAGTTCTTGCAGACGTCATCTCCTTTGACTGCTAGTCTACACCTGACATCACACAATCCTCTGCTTGTGACATCACAATTGTTTCCATGGCAGCAGAGTGTGATATAACAGGCAGTGGACTGTGATGTCAAGTATAGACAATCACACAGGACAGATAATGACCCAGGTACAATGATCCTGTCCTAATATTAATTTGTTTAGTTACAAAGAAACAGGAGAATCCACTTACAAAAAATAGATGACATTATCAGTTGGAAATTGTCTTAAAACGAGATTTTTGTCAAAATTTCACCTGTGACATCAAGGTCTCTTTAAAGGCTTAATATAAGGCCTTTAAAACAAGCATTAGTCAATGCCGAATGTTGCTTGCTTGTATGTGCTGTGTAGGTATTTGGAAGTCAGCGGAGTGGAAATATTGACAATTTGCAAACTTACAAGCATGCGTTGGAAGTGCGCAATGCAGGCTCGTAAAACAGTCATTTTTAGGAAGTTTGTCACCAAATTTTCAGCATAGTCATTTTAAGACCTCTGCTCATGAACAGTGTCACTGTGATTTTCTTAATGTGTCCCATACATTGATGTCACACACCGACTGCGCCATTGTGCGCTAGATGGGCGTAAACACGTTGTGGGCGAGATGTGAAAAATGACAGCTGTACTGCTCATAAGGAGGTGTGGTAAAAAGACAATGTTGAAAATCTGGAGTGAAAATATTGAAAATTCGCGAACTTACGAGCGTGCGTAGGAACTGCTCAACTCATGCTTGTAAAACAGTCATTTTTAGGAATTTTCCCACCAAATTTTCAACATAGGCTTTTTGAGAGCCCACCTTATGAACTACTGGCAGTGTCGTTTTGTTAATCAGTGCCAAAGGTGATTTCACGCGGTGACTCACGAAATCACCCGCCAGACCGATTAATGCCATGACAGTGCAAGAATTCCATGAGGAGGGTCCCAAAACCTCCATGTAGAAAATTTGGTGCAAAATCAAAAATACCTGAGATATGCAGCAAAGTTGAAAAACCCTATCTGTCCCATTATACAGCTTACCGCATTTCCTCAGTTCACGGTTGGCTTTGAAGAGTGCAGACGTGTTCCTGGTCCACCGAGATCGTCGCGCCAGAGTCCGGAGATAAGTATGGGTTGGGGGTGTGGGGAGGCAGGGTGTGCAGTGGGTGGGTGCGGTGGGGGCCCAGACAGCGAGGGACCATTTTGTATTGCAGGGTTTTTGGTAAAAAAAACAGGACGACGCAGGATGTTAGCCACGCTGGGGTGGGCTCCCAGCATGGCACAAGAATAGCTGTTTGGGGCTGTGGAGCCGACGGGATTCAGCACCTGTCGGTGATAACATCTGTTGCCACGCTGGGGTGGGCCCCAGGCGGCACCTGTACTTTGGGACAGTGGAGCCGACAGGGATAGGACACCCTGTCAGCTCTATCGATGAGTTGCCACGCTGGGGTGGGCACCCAGCTGTGGCATGTGCAACTCTGTTTGGGGGGGAGAGCAGAACAGCTGACGGGGGACTGGGCACCCCCATCAGCTATACAGCGTGGGGGGTGAGCACGCAGTATGCGTGCACGTGTGTGTGTGTGGGGAGATCGCACATGAGCAGGTGATATCTTATCACTGCTAACTGAAGTGTAGCTCCCCCTTTCAACTGTACTCCACTGCATTTTGGACTGCTGTCATAGACAGCTCCAGCAGCGATTGGAGAACTGCAGCCAAGCCTGCTAACACACTGACTGAATTGGAAGATGGCTGCCACACCTCCAAAAAACTTGGATGATGGCACTATGTTTCTTGCACATGCGTGCAAGCAACATAAAAATGGCTGACACCCTCATCATAAACTGGTGCATTTTTAAAATGATTTTATGTATTTAAAAATGTTACCAGAAAGTGCCTACTGAGCTGTGAACTGCTCATTTCTAGAGGTGTCTTGGTGGGGGGGGGGGGATTGAAAATCCAAACATCCAGACATACTGCACAACAATTTAGCAAATGGCAAAACAGATACTAAGGCAGCAATAAAAACATACAGTGTGACAGAGTATCAGTCTAAGTGTGCAAAAACAGGCCCATGCAGCAGCACAGGGATGTATACTACAGAAGAACAAATTGGCCAACTGTAATCATTTAAATGGTAACTGGCAGGGACTGTAGATGAAGCATAAGGAGTCAAGTGAGGAGAGTTAATTTACAGCATTAAAATAATCAATAATATGTTATAATATATAGTAATAATATCATTCCTTCATCTGCTGAACATAGAAGGCATCATTAGGATGGCAGAGAAAGGGGAGATATTGCTGATGGGGGACCCGAATATGCCAGATGTTAATTGGAGTACCTTTGCTGCAGCCACATCCAAGAGCAGGGCCATTCTCGATGCCCTACAGGGGGCATGCCTCAGACAGCTAATGTTGGAACCCACTCGGGAGGGAGCAATCTTAGACCTGGTACTCTCAAACGGGGACAGTGAGAGGACCTCAGATCTAGAAGTGGGTAACCATCTGGGAACAAGTGACCACCAAACAGTGTGGTTCACGATAAACTCAGCTGCAGAGTAAAGCCATACAAAAGTGAGGGTACTGGACTTCAGGAGGGCTGACTGTGGCAAAATGGGAGCATGCCTTAGAACAGCACTAGCAAACAGGCAAGAAGGATGGGTGGAGCAACAATGGGGAAACATCAAAACTGCCATCATAGAGACAACAAGCCTGTGTATGAAGCAAATAAACAAGTCAAAACAAAAAACAAAGCCACTATGGTTCTCAAAAGAGGTGGTGGGTAAGGTTAGGGAGAAGAAGATAGCATTTCGGAAGTATAAGGAAACACAGAAGGAGCAAGACAGAGAACTGTACCAGTTAAGGTAGAAGGAAGCAGGAAAGGCAGTCAGAACAGCAACATAGAAACACATAGACTTTGATGGCAGATAAGGACCGCTTGGCTCACCTTGTCTTCCCCCCCGACTCTAACCCCTTCCAACTCCCTGTGTTTCTTCACCAGTGCAGTTAGTGGTTCAACACTTAAAGCAAAAAGTAATGGGGAAATGGAGCAGCCCTGTTGAGTGCCTTGCCTGATGAAAAAGGAGTTCAACATTGCCCCATGCACCTTAACCCTTGCTACTGGGTCATTGTTAATTTCCCATAACCAGTATATAAACCGGTCCCCAAAGCCAAATTTTTCCAAGGCTGCAAAGAGGAAACCCCAACTTAGCTTGGCGAATGCTTTTTCCACATCTGTGGTAATGGCTATTAGTTGTTTCTGAGTTTGCTTCCCCCCTGGAGGATATTAAGACACTCATGGATATCATCTGAGAGGTAGTGCCCAGGCATAAAGCTGGATTGATCCGGGTGAACTAGCTTTTGTATGACCCTGTTTACCCTTGTGGCCAGAGGATTTTAGAAGCTGCATTAAGTAGTGAAACTGGGCAATAGGATTTGCAAAAGTACTCCTGTTTGCCCGGCTTCAGGGATACTGTTATACATGCTGTATGCCAGGAATCTGGAAGATACCCTAGTATTTCTCTTGCATTAAACAGGACAATAGGGTTAGAATAGGGACCAATTGCTCCTGAAAAGCTTCAAAGAAATTCATGTTAAATCCATCTGGGTCTGGAGATTTTCCTAATGACATATCCTTAATTACTTTGGACACTGCTGCTACTGTAATTGGGCCATCAATCATTTGTCTGTCTTGCTCCTCCAACCCCAGCAGATCTACCTGAGTTAAGAACTCCTCCACCACATTTCTACTTGAGTGGTCCTGGCTGTCTTCACTATATAGCCCCAGTAATAATCCCTGAAGTGATGAGCCACCTTGTTGGATGTATAACCAATGGGTCCAGATGCTTGGGATGATCTTATGATTTTTCACATAGTAATCAGCCCATGCATTGTGCAGGTGGAAGGCCAGCAGCCTGCCCACCCTGTTGCCATGTTCAAAGTATCATTCATTAAGGTAGTGCAGTTGCCTCTGTTTTCTAACCAATACGATTTTGAAGTTCTTGCCTAACATATTTTAACTGTTCTGTCAGATCCAAGGCAAAATGTCATCCATAATCATTGTTCAAGCTCCCCCAGTGTTTCCTCTAAGTTATTATATGTTTGTTGTTGCTGCCTTTTAAGTTGTCAGGCATATAACATTATACCCCACCTCAACTTCATCTTCAAAGCATCCCATTTCCATTCCTCTGATACATCTGACCCACTATGAGCCCTTGTGTAGTGTGCTATTACTGCTGCTATAGTACTCTTCAAATCCTCCCTTGTTAAAAGGGAATTGTTCATCCGCCAGAAGGTAGCTCTAGCCCAGTCTCCTAGATTAAGTTGTACTATGAGAGATGCATGGTCTGAATTAATTCTGAGCTGTATCAAGCAGTTAGAATATTTGTACAGGTCCACCTTACTACCTATAAATTGATATGTTCTAGAATATGACTTGTGCATATTTGAACAGAAGGTGAAGTCCTTCTGTCCAGGATTAAGCTCCCTCCAGATGTCCAAGTCCTATTTCCTCCATCCCTGCTCATACTGCCTTCCTCAGCAATACGTTCATGGACTGGTTGCCCAATGATCTGTCTAATTGGGGGTTTATTACACAGTTAAAATTCTCCCCTCTAATTGTTATGCCCTCCTGAAGTGTACCAATCCTGTGGAGCAGCCACCTATAGAAGTCTGGGATATCTGAGTTGGGTACATATAGCTTGAATAAGTGCACTTTTTGACCAAGTATTTCCCCTGAAGCAATCACTACTCTACCATTCTCCAGTGTTTCCATGTTAGTAATTTCAATTAAGATGCTGTGACAGAAAAGGGCTATACCAGCCCTTTCCCAGTGGTGTGTGAAAAAGCCACCACTTTACCCACCCAGGTCCTACATAACTTCTGGTGTTCTGTATCTGGTAGCCTGGTTTCCTGTAAAAACCCAATATCACAATTAAGATGATTCAAATGCAATAATATTTTTGAATGTTTAACCATCAAGTTGATTCCTTGAACATTCAAATAAACCATAGTCATATTCCTATGAGATGTCAATGTGCCTTCCCCCCAAACAACAGGAGCACACCATACTGTAAGATCGGTGAGCTTTCCTTAATGTACTCAGACTGCATATGAAGCACAGTTTCAACCAAACCAGACTGTATATGAAGCAGAGTTTCAACCAAAAAAGAATAAGGAAAACATTAAAATGCAATAAAACTCGAACAAGATGCATAACATGTGCCACTGAACAGGTATTTCATATGATAACTTGGATGCCTTCCAAGGAGAAATCCTTCCTAAGGAGTGTAGAAGGTGCAGCAAGGTATTTTGCATGAGTGCCTGTGGTGATAAGTAGGCCTGACCCGACTATGCTGTGTCAGAAGTAGTCACAGTCTGTAGGCTGGTGACTCGAATATCAGTCTAGCTGTGATGTAACAGCTGTCAGCCTCAGGCCGCAGGGAACCTGATTTTGCAGAAGCAAAATCACTGTCCCTTGCCCCATATATAGGGCCAGTATATTTCAATAAGTTCTCACATTCCCAAAGCAAAAGAGTTGTTATGTTGTTGCACCATATTGCCTATAATATTATTAAGTTTTGCTTTGCAGTTGCAGATGGTTACCACCATACCACACCACCCCCACCACGCCTAATCATGCAGCCCTTTAACCTGCCATCTCCAGAGTTCACCTGTGTGAGGTAAGCCCTGACAGGGCCAATTATGGTGATATGGCACACTCTATGGTGAATGATCTACCTATCCCTTTTCCGGCTTTGCACAGTGTCAGGGGCATGTGGCCCTCTCAGCCAGCCCTTCCAGTCTGGTATTCTGCCACCTCTCTCACTACTGCAATCCTGACTATATGTACCAGTCCACTGTACCGCTGTCAACAAGATGGCATCTTTCTTGTGTCCAATGCAAAGGGTCACTTCTAGTGGCACATCTAGGAAATCTGCCAGTGCATCACTGGTTTTTCACATGGGTTGTGGTGGTCCCCACGGGCCAACCTCTGAGAGTGTCATGTCATGGGCACTTCCTCTGGATTTGTTTCACCATGACTCACATTATGAATCACTATGAGCCACTAAAAACAATTCCACCATATTGTGACCAGTTCAGTCTAGAGTCCTGAGCCCTTGGGACCTGCAGCAGCAGCAAGTGTGGTGGACCTACCTCAACCAATTATTAGAAGAAGGAAACCCTCCTCCCAAAAGGTGACTAGCCAGGTGATAGGGCCCAACACCCCCCAAAAACAAAAAACTTTCCCCACTTGAGGTCTGCAGAGAGGTGGCCCAATCTGTTCCTTCAGAATGGGGGAGATCAAACTGAATCCATTAGGGACCTCCACAGCAATTACTATGGGAGGCACAGAGACCAGGCGGAGCAACGGCGACCATCACACTTTCTCCTCCCATCTCTCTCTATGATAACTTTATGCAAGAAAGAAATTATTTTAACGGTCACAAATGTACCACAAGGTCTGCAGTCCCTAGACCATCAAATCTGCTTCCTCCAAAGAGAATGTGAAAAAAAAAAATTTTGTTGACAAAAAGTTAAACTAGTGGCAGCTCAAAACAGTCTCCAGTTGTTCAGCTTTTCCAGCAGCTTTGCACCTTAACACATGAAGGATGATCTAGCAGAGTCATGGCAATGCTAAAAAAGTCTCACTTGACCATAGCTCTCAAAATTAGAATCAGAGTACAAGGTGAGAAAGAACGCCAGATACCTTGTTTTAGACATCTGCTGCATACCTACTGCTCTTCAAGTCTGTTTGGTGGGGGTCCCAATTTCTTGTATATCCTGAGCTGTGATTGTAATATTGAGTGCCTTGAGTTCACCATCTAGCAACCACTGAATGTCGGTGTGGAGATGTTGTGGGAGGGTATTCACTATCATGACCTTAAGAAGATTATTTCTTGCTGCCTTGGACTGTGAAGCATACACATTTAATCTGTACACTTGGCCCTGTAATATGATGCCCAGGAGCAGGGCACAGCCTGGAGATAGATCTAACAATTTAGTTACAGTTAAGTCCGGGGTGTTGAACAGTATGCTGACCCCAGAGCACCGTTCAATCCCTATGGACCAAAAAGAGGGCTCAGCATGCCAAGCTATTTTGGCAAGTGAAACCTCAGTAAGGGTTTGTACCTTGGTGTTGTGCAGGAAAATAGTCCCATGTCGTGGCAGCTGTCAGCCTTTTTTTGTAGTTCTTAATGCTACTGACATTAGCAGTAGCCAGGGTAACATCCCGCAACAGTACTAATGTATAAAAAACAAAAATCAGTGCAATACAGACCCCCATAACAGCTTCTTTTTTCCTCCCCGACCCTCCCTTTTTAGTTCTATTTTTTCTTTTCTTTTTTGCAGGAGGCATCAGTGGTAGCCTCTTCAGCCTCTGAAGAGGGATCCAGCTGAGAATAGTACACTGAGGTGACATCAGAATCCTCCTCCTCCTCCTCCTCCATCTCACCCCACTGTTTTTGTGAGTTCAGCTCCTCATCTCTGTTAGATAGGGTGACCAAGTCCATTTTCAGTTGTTCAGATTTGGACTGACTCCAATGTAGCTGCCATCTGGTCACCATATGCAACTTGTTAGTATCTGGTGCAGATGGGCTGAGGCATGATGTCCATAGGAATCTCCACAGAAGGATCTACCAGATCAGGCGTGCTGGGATCATGGGGTTGTGTCTTCAACCGGGCTGTTGGGGCATCAGAGGTCACAGTGCCTTAACCTTCTGAGGGAGTAACAGAGTTTACTTGGTCTGAAATAGTATTAGAGACAGGGCATTCAGTTCTAGAGCTACATCATCCTACAGGGACATTGTGTTCATTGTGTTCTTTGATACCCCCTTATTAGCCTTATTTTCCTTTCCCCCCTCCCCTTTCTAACATCAGTTCCTCATCACCTACCTGAAACCTGCCACTGGAGACCTCCCCTCTGGTCAGGGCAGCCAGTCATCCCTTGCCTCATGCCTCCAAGTGATCTTGCCCCTTCCAGAGATTGGATCCTGTCCAGCGGGGTGCTCTGGGCCAGAATTAGGCAGTGATGGAGAGCAAGGTGAATCAGTCCTCCAAGATCTGGGACGAGGATGACATGTATCATCTGCTTGTCTTACACCTTTTTCCTTTTCTCCCTCCTCATTTGAGGAGCTGGTATGAATACATCCATGTCAATAAGTAATGGACTGGTCAGATGCCACCCCCCACTGTCTGGAGTTTGCCACTAGGACGTTTAACCCTCCTCCTGCCAAGCCCCATTGGTGGAGCCATGCTAGGAACACAAACTTGAGTTGGTAACATTTCAACTTGCTACTGTGGTGCTACCTATCATGTTAACCCCAGCCTTGATCTTCACCCTTTTTCTTGTCACCCCAGTTTTACAAGTCAGTGTCAGTGGCTCAGTGGGTAGTATGCTCACCCTTGGGGACAGAAGATCAGAAGGTTTGTGGGTTCCAACACACATCAGGCACTTGGGATTAAACCTGTAACTGACATCGTAGTGCAGTATGGGGTGGGGTGTTGCCCTTTTGAGGTGCTGTCTTTCGGATGAGTTGTTAAACTAAGGTCTCTTCTGTCTATCTTACTGATGATGAGTAGAGGAATTTGTATTTTAAAGAATCAGAAACACAAGAAAAGAATCACCCAAAACAGTAAATAACTGAAAGTTTTCACATGTTACATAGGCAATAAAAAAAGAGAAAACCAGAGACCAACACAAACATCTCAGATCTGCTCTGACTTACCCCACCCAGTGAACCCCTTTCCCACAAAAAATTAAAGTGTGAATGTTCTAAATATGAAAATTCATGTTGCTAGACTAAATAAAGCTCATGCTTTATTTTGTAAATCAGATCCATTGTTGTAGACTTTTTCTGCTGGAGCATCTACTGGCACCTTATTTGCCAAATTGCCAATTTATTACAGGCCAGAATGATGTAAACAGTACTATTATGCCATTTCTTCCAGAAAGCAACCATATGACCTAAAGTCAAACTATCATAAGACATACAAGCAAAACAAGGTCCTTTACAGTGGTGGGCCAATAAAGCCCAGGAGGGTTAGTAGGAGATTTTTTTATTAAACAAAACAAAAAAAAATACAATATAAACAAACCAAAATTACCTACATCAAATCATCAATACAACTAAAATCCAAAACTGAAATCATAAAAAGAAATATTCTTTAAATGAAATGTCAGAAAACCATAATCGCTCCTAAATCAAACCTTTATCCTGCTTGGTTTCAAGGAAGAAACCACTGTACATTCTTCTGCAGTATTTTCATCTCATTTGGAGAACAAGTAGCTAATTCCCTTAGTATATATCCGTCTTACCTCCTTTATGATTTTCCCTAGCAATCCAGCAAGGGTTTTTAACCAATGCCCAACTTTTAACAATTGTGCATCTCCATTTCATCCCCAGCCTAAATGATCTAATCATTTATCATTTCTGTTTCAAAGAAATGCAAACTTTGTATTAGCTGATGGGAACCTGATTGCTTACTGCCTGCCTAGTATAGAAGAAGAGCATTCATGCTTAATGACTGGAAAGCCATGCCAGTTGCATTGCACACTCTGGAAAGATATTAATCCCAAAGGCCACATTTTATATCATGGTTAAATGACCCTCTGCAAGGAGTTCTCCTCTACTACCAGATTACCAGTTTCCTGCATCTCGCTGGATTTTAAGTAGCAAGGCAGGGCAAATTTTATTTAAAAAGACGCCCATCCCTGAGGCTCTGGGCCCCATACATCAGTCAAATAAATACAGCACAGCACAATAATAATCAATTAAACGCACTGCTCCAAACAAGTTAAAACAGGTCCTAATGTACATTGAGGTAGAGTGACAGCCATTCACACAAGATGTATGCAAATGCAAATGATCTGTTCATTTCTGGTTTGATCGCTACCCCTTTATCAGCAGTTCCAACTGACAGAAACTAGACTGGGCTATCCCTCTGGAAAACTTCCAAAACTAATGACAGCAGTTTGGTTACTGCTCTCTTGCATGTGATCAGAAAGTAGATCATTTATCTTGCAGTAAAAATTATGGTTTTAATTAGTGCCATTTTTTTATATTTTATTGAAGACAATACACATTTCAGGTGTACAAAGCCACCAACACAGTTTTACAGAGCTGATGTTTATCTGCCCTGACTTTTATACCAAATACTGTATAAGCACTTTATCATACAGGTTCACAAATCCGCATGGTGGTACTTGGTGGTGTATAAAACATCTAAAGTCATTTTCTTAAATTCATAACAATTTAAACCTAAGAAAAGTAATACTACAACAATAAAGTTCTAGAAATTCAGCTGTGTCAGACTGCTATACTTTGGGGGAAGGGGAGCTGCTCAGTGGTCATATGCAGGATGAGTGTAGTTGAAAGGATTTGAATAGTGAAGTATTAGTCTATTTACACAATTGTAATATACTCTGTACTTGTCATAACCACAGGTGACGGAGAGTAATATACATGATGTACAAGGAGTTTAAAGGATGTCTTCCATATGGTAATGGCATCTGATGTGTACGGCATATAAATGTAAATAGCTAGCATTGTACATCTCAGAGATCATGGGCTGGATTCTCAAAAGGTTTGGGGACTAAATTCCACACCGCAAGTCCAGTTGTGAACTGAAATCTCCACAGCTGGAGAGATTGGTATTCTCATCCACAGCAGTTGTGGAAGATGCTATGGCTGGTCCCACCGGCCATGATATTTTCCCACAGCTGTAGGGATTTCTATGGTTACAACACCATAAATCATGGAGCTGGACGTAAACTGGCTCCACTT
Organism: Neoceratodus forsteri; assembly: GCA_016271365.2. Lineage (NCBI taxonomy): Eukaryota > Metazoa > Chordata > Ceratodontiformes > Ceratodontidae > Neoceratodus > Neoceratodus forsteri. Next base: position 1,391,144,341 of record CM028129.1, on the reverse strand, counting down.
TTGAGACTACTGTAGCTGCAGGAGAAACTGTGGTTCCACAAGTGGCAACCCACTTGCGCCGGGTTTTTCCTGCAGCTGCAGGATTTTCAAGAGCTTTGAGAATCTGGCCCCATACTTCTTAATAGCAGAATTTCCATGTATCTGGAAACTGTTGGTTTTCTATGTATTTGTGAGATTCATTGGCCCTTCTAAGCTGCAATTGTACATTTTACTGGCTTTTCCAGATCAAATTGGGGTGAAAAGGTGCATTTATTGGGAAGACCTGTTGAAATATTTGATTTCAGTTGCCCTAGTCAGCTGATGTGGCATGCATGCACCATTAAAAAGTACATTCTTAGGTCAAGGTAAGGCCTTCATCTTACCATGCCAGCAACCTGGGTTTGACAGTAAACCTGTGTGCCAGCAAGAAGGTGTGATGAGGCCATGGAATGTCATGGACATCAGTGCTTCCCTGACTAGGGTGGATTTGCACTGTACCTGCACCAGTGACCCCCTTAGGACACAGGGGGTGCTTATGTGTGCATGGCCATATTGTAGCACTGCACAGCACCATGGAAGGAGGGTGGTCAGGGGAGATAAAGGGGAGCAAAGCAGAGCTGCAGGAGTGAAACCACCTCGGCTCCAGCACTCTCAGTCCCAAGCCACTAATCAGTGATGGAGCTGAGAGGTCACCTCAGAGGGAAGGGGAAGGGGAATGATAACCACCTCTGACCCAAACAGGTGGTACCAGCTCAAAGGTGGAGAAAATGTAATAAAACAAGTACTGTATGTGGCAACAGCAAACTCAGGTATTGTAGTGGATAGCAAAACAGACCAAATGCAAAACTATACACCCCTCAAATAAAATACACACTGCAGTTATCTTTCTTGCATCACTTGGTTAAGAGTCAGTTTGGAGTAAAGCTGAATTTAAATGGGTAGGGAAATTGTTGCACTTTGATTGCTCAGCAGCTGTGCATTGTGGGACTGCTACCAATGGTTACAAAAGTGCTGTCAATCAGGGCACTGCACATTAATATATCATGCCCTTTTTTAAAAAAAAATCCTGATTTCTGTTACAAACATGACTGCCACCTTTACTTACCAAAAAAGTCAGCAAGGCCTGAAAAATAAAACTCCTTCAAAATAAAAAAGATTACAATTTCTTTCCTTTAATATTTCCCTCCTTGTGCCCATACAAATTGTAAAAAAGAAGTACTACTCAAGGAGCCTTTTCCTAACCATGAAAAATCCCCCTCCTATCATTACCTGCCTACCAGGGAACTCTTTGCTGCTGTCTCTGTCACAGATAAAATCAAATCCTTGGCTTTATGAAGGCTTTCTGTTGTGTATATTTGTGTGTGGAAAGGTGAACATTCTGCCAGTAGAATTCTGCAGAAGTTTGAACTCTTGCATTCAGTGATAAACAAGTATTGCTTCTGTTGAATGTGTGGAAAGACAGGAGATTGACAGATGGGGAGGGAGTACATCATACTAGATACTTTTAACAAAAGAAAATACATACTTTTAATAAAAAAAGTTAGCAATTTCTTTTTTTTTATTTTCTCTGTTTACCCATTTTATAAGGGCAGATATTTCAGGCTATGCATTGTTATGTGGGTAACTACAGTTCCAGGTGCTGAAGGCACTTGGTGCAAATGCTTTGTTCCTCACGATGGACCTGGGTATGTGTTTATTACATTACAGCCCACACCCTGTTGTATCTTATTGCTTACTTCACAAGCTTCCATGTGCCATAGAGCTGTTGCAATTAGAATACTCATAATAAGGTAAAAGCTGTGCAACAGATCTAAGAATCTTTAATCCACTATTAATTTGTTCACTTTGTCTCTTCCCTTATCACTTTTTATTATCCTTCCCCCCATATCTCTTGGTACTTTCTCACTGGTGGTGCATCTAATGATGGGCTATGACACCAGCTTTCCCACAGTGGAGGTGATTTCATTGGTGTGTACATGCTCAGCACAGCATTTAAGGCTGCAAGGAACTCAAGATTCACTTTTCTCTCCTGACACAATGCAACCTCTCAAAAGAAAAACCTACTTGCCTGGCTTGTGAAACCCTAGAAAACATGTTAAGACCACTATTACACTTCTCAACACTATGATGTCTAATGTCAATTCTTAATCATTGCATGCCATGGTATAAGCAATACTATCATCAGGATCTTAGCATCAATACTGTCTCATATTGTCTACAAATTTTGAAGTATGAAACAGAAAAGCAAAATGAATCATTTTTATGTATTTTACTGTACAGCAGACTGTATGTTGTATCTTATTATAAGTCTCATAAACATTATCTACATAACGGGCCATTCCTTGTTAACTGTCCTATACAAAATTCTCAAGATGAGTTTGTGAATGTTAACCAAGTGATGTCAGAGGATCCTTATGGAATGCATATTACAGCACAATGAAGCAAACAAGAATCACATCTTGTGAAACCATTTCTTCTTAATTTAGGCTGCTGACAGAATTAGAATGTATACGATGAATTCTGGACAGATATATCAGTCCATGGCGCAATATTAAAAAGAAATCCAGCAAGAAATGTAACAAATAAGGTTTCTCAAGAAAACTATGCTAGTATGCTAAGTATATGACCGGTATATGGGCAATATGAATTGTACCTACACAGTACCAGGCAATGCTGATTCTATTTGTTTTCCACCAACATTGCACTCCTTTCAATTGCTCTAGAAAATGACTGCCATTTCTTGTCTACTATTAAATCAAGTAACCAGCCATATTCATTCCTTAAATCCCAATAGCAAAGATAGACAGTGCAGGATTGTCTAGGAAAAGTGTGGCCAACAAGAACAGTAAATGAGCTTTTTCTAGCTTCAGCTGTGTCACTGTGGTGCTGGTAGATAGTAATAAAAAACATCAAACAAATATGGCCACTGATCAGCTCCCCCCCCCCAAAAAAAAATAGCTGCTTGCCTTTTACAATAGTGGGGGCTGGTTCTTGGATTCTTCTCACAGGTTAACTAAGAGGGTTCACTTAAATCCTTTGAACCAATGTGTCAGGATTTTCAGTGCCAACCTACAGATTTTTAAGGTAATGACATTTTTTTAATCTCGCCCCCACGTGCAACAATTAATAAAATAACCATCTCCTTTGCTGATTTATTTAGAGAAAGTGTGCGTGTGTGTGTGGGTGGGGAGGTGGTGGGGTGGGGTGGGGTGTTGCTGAAAAACTTTGTCTCAAATATGATACAGCTATAGTACCAAGATGAGGTGACTGGTGCTGCTCAAATTCCATAAGCCTGGGAGGAGGAATCTGGGTTATATCTTATCCAAGAAGCCTGGGGTAGAGTTTGGGAAAGTGTGTTTAGGACATCAGCCTCAAACAACTAGCAAGTGTTTCACAGGAAGGTGATATCAAGCTTTTCCTTACACCTACTAGGAAGAAACATTACACACCTGGGAGACAGAACCTCAGCTAAAAGAACTGTGGAATAATTAAGCAATAAATCATTCGAGGGTGTGGGTTATGGGGAGATTTACCACACCTGGCCAAGGGTTTACCATGAGGTGCAGCTGAGTGGTCAAATCTCGCTAAATATGCGTAACTTCTATAACCTATACCCTCGAGTGGGTTATTGTGAGTATACCTTGGGTCACTTTTTTTTTTTTCATTTTAAATTGTTTTCTATTTTGGTTTATTGTTGTGCAAGACAAAACAGTCCTGAGCTCCGTTTCTGGTGCTGGGGGCCGGAGAATCAGCAGCCAGAACAGCAGGAGTGACAAGTAAGGTTGTTTCGGTCACTGCAACTGTTTGGGGCTCCATTAACTTGTGCGAACGGAAAATCTAGTTCACTCAGGTCGATTAACTGAAAACTGGATTTAATGGCTGTTGTGAACTATGGTGGCTAACGGACGTTTGAATGGAGAAAGGCAATTTTGCGGGGAAAAGAAGATGGCGGTAGTCGCTTTTTGTTTTTGGGGTCAGGCTGATTTTTTTATGTGGTGCAGCTGTCTGACACCTTTGCCATGAGTATATCATAGGATTTACCATGGTAGAAAGGTGCCAGCCAGCCAATCACAGCAGAGGATTTTTTTATTCATTTTTATGTCCATGGTATAATGAACAATCATTATCATATTTTGGGACTGCTCAATGCAGCATTCTTTTTGGCAAGTGGGCTAGGTCATTTTAAAGAACTATTAGGTCTGGGGCTTACTTCTCATTTTGAACATTTAGTCTTAGGCAGAATTACCCCTCAGATAAAAAAACCAACAGGAAAAATTTGGGGGGTTCTGATAGCAGCTTGTAAGTTCATCACCAAATGCTGGTTATTTTGCAGGTGCCCACAAACGGCAGACTGCGTGTTAATTTTCAAATCCATTTGTCAAATGACAAAAGTGATGGCAGACCTTCGATTACAGAAGGAGAAGGAGAAGTTGCAGGCCAGTTGGCTTCCCATTATGAACTGAATCGAGAAGTGGGAAGGGCGATCACTGTTATCACAGGCAGCAGAAAGTTAGTATACTGTTTACCGAATGATTTTAGTGAACAGATACAAGTAGACAAGTTGAGGCATTTGTTTACTCTTTGCTTATTCTTTTAAATTCAGTATCCATTTTGCTACACACTGATACAACAAGACTATACCCATGGTAAGGTTACTACAACTTCTATGTAGAAACATACAAATTGATGGCAGATAAGGACCGCAAGGCTCATCCAGTCTTCCCTTTTACTCTACCTGTATCAGTGGCCACTGATCCTACTTGGTCATTGGCTTTAGCCTCTCCTTCCCTTCTCTAAGGTTCCCTTATGCCTATCCCATGCATCTTTGAATCCTCCCACTGTGCTCACTTCTACCACTGCGTGGGTTAGGCTACTCCATGCATCCGCTACACTCTCAGTAAAAAAGAACTTACATTCCCCCTTATCCTGCCTCCATCCAATCTCATATCATGCCCCCTCATTCTTGTACTTCTCCTATACTGAAAGATGTCACCCACTTGCACCTTGTTTATGTCCTTTAGATATTTGAGGATTTCTATCATGTCTCCCTGCTCTCTCCTCTCTTCTCTCTTCCAGTGTATACATATTGTGGTCTTTCAATCTCTCTTCATAAGACATCTGGTTCAAGCCCTGCACCAACTTTGTCTCTCTTCTCTGAACCGCCTCCACCCTTTCTATGTCCTTTTGAAGATGCGGCCTCCAGAACTGTACATAATACTCCAGATGAGGCCTCGCCAGTGCTTTATACAGTGGTATCACCACCTTCCTTCTGCTAGTGACACCTCTCCCTATGCACCCCAACATGCCACTGACCCTCCCCACAACCTTTGTACACTGTTTGGCCACTTTGACTGAACTTCAGACTATAGACTGATTACTTTACAATACTGTTTTTTATACAAAGTATATAAAGTATATAAAGTGTAGAGAATCTGGGTTACACTGATGGCAATCACAAAAGTGGGCTCCTATGGAGTTGTGCATATTGCCATTAACTATAGCTCTAACATGAAAACATTGATCAATGATACCTGATGGGATGATGACTGAGAATGGCTCAATGGCATACAAAAAATGAGGAGGTCTGGAGATTCCTGTAAGTCTGCATCTCAGCTCCATGGACAGAATATTGGGCTGGGTTAAAATACATGCACACTCTTTCCATGAAATTTTGGCAAAATTCTGCAGTTTACACAAACATTCATGAAATGCCACTTCTTAAAGGATGATCAAGTTATGAGCAACCAAAATTTGCCATTTTTAGGAAGTGCTTGAGACATTAAAATTCACATGCACAACATTTGTTGCAGAGTCCCAGGCAGACATTGCAGTCTTCAGGGTCTGAAACTGGTCTCTGATTCCTGAGCAGACAACTTGGATGTAACTTACCCAAAGGCTGAGTTGAAGTAAGCATTACTGTCTCTTTCAGTCAGTCTTGTTGATCTGAGCAGATGCTAGACTGAAGCAGTCTTTGTCACCAAGCACCAGTGTATATTGACTGACTCTTCACAAAGGAGGGGTTCTCAGACAAAGGAATTTTTTATTAGCTAGCAGATTTGCACACTTTTCCTGATTTACCAACAGTTCTCAGCAGTCTTCAGTGTTGTTTCATGATGCCCACTCTCCTTTGGTAGGCTGTGGCAGTCATGTGAGACTTTATCTAGCAACCAGTCAGTAGGGCCCCATGAAATTATTTTTATTTTTTGTAAATTGTTTTTTAGTTTTTGAAAATTTCGTGTTATTTCATTTTATCCATGAAAATATTGTTTTATTTCATTACACTTGCATTAATAAAATAACTCAAATGCCCATATTTATAAAAAACAGCATAAACCCCAGATTATCAATATATAGTACATCATTTTATTAAGCATTCTTCACTTAACATTAACAGAGCTTGTGGTGCCTTTTGACTGCTGCTCCAGCCAACAGTTACAAAATCTACACATCAAAACAGCATCATCATTGCTCAAATTCCTTACAATGATATGTAATAGTAAAAGCTGGTTTTGGCAGTTTAAAACCATATGACTGTGAGAGCAAAACTGGAATTTCCCACTAAGTGTTGAACTATTCACCATAACAAAATATATCTGTGCACACACAGGCTCTTGAGACTCGTTGTGCTTCCTTCCAGACCATATTTTTATGGTGACAATGGAGCTTTGACAACTTTTTTAAAGAATATATTTATTTTTTTGAAATATATTTTTTTTTAAAAGTTAATTTTTAACTTTCTTCTTGTGTTTGTTTTATAATGGTATTGTTGCTATATTTCATTTTATATGTTGTTTTTCATTTTATTTCCTGTTATTTCATATTTGCAAACAGCACAGGACTCTATCTGTCTATCTATTGTCAGGGGAAGGGGCAACAGACTTCTTGGAAAACATAAACTGAACTTACAAGCTCAAATGGGCAGACTAGGTGGGCCATAGGCCCTTATCTGCCGACACTGTCTATGTATCTATGTATGTATCTATGTATCTTTCAATTCCTGGGCTTGGTAATGACCTATGACCCCTTCCTATAATTCTTTGGGGACAGATGGAAACAGCATGGTTTTCTGATGCCTCTTTTTAGTCATGAATTCAATGACTATTTGTGCAAAATTCTTAGCTGTAAGTATAATGGTCGAACTGTGGCAACAGTTTGTTTAATTATATTAAGTATATTTTCTTGTATATGCTTTTGTACTGAATTTTGAATATGATTTTATGTACTAATAATAGGTTGCATGTTTTTAGTTGTATGTCTTTCTTTGTTGTTGTGCCTTCCTTTCCCTAGGCTTGGCTGCAAACATGCCCTTGACCCAGTCAACTTTTCTGGTACAATCAAATAAATAAAACAAAATACAATTAAAAAAAATGCCTGCATGGGTTTGTATTTCTTTATTTTTTATTCATCCCTCAACATGGCTTCTGAATCATCTTGTGCCAATGGGCACCATGGCAGTTCATTTGTAGGTGCCTGACACACTTGTCCTTTGGGCAGGAAGAGGAAAGAGCACCTGTAAGCATTCCATTGTATCAGCATTAGTTTGCAGATCTCAGTCAGCTTCTGACAGGGAGCCAATTATTTTAAAAGCAAACAGTCCCAGGTCATGAGTGAGAAGCCCAATCTGGTCCCCCAATGCACATAGTCCATGTGCACCTCACCGATGTAGTGGAGAGCAGCCTCTGTGTTGTAGGTGTTACCCAGCAAATTCATAATGTCTAGGAGCAAGCAATAGAGTGTAGTGCTGCTTGGTGAGCAGCTGTGGTGGTGCTCCCAGGCAGGGGTTACAACATTTTGTAAATGCACTGAGGAGGTCCCTTATGCTTATTGTTGTTATTATTATTATTATTATAATAAAGAAGAAGCTGAGTGTTATTAAGCTGAGAGAGTCACAAAACAAAATGAGCAGTTTTTATACTTTAAGAAAGCACAAGGTGGCCTTTGATCATGAAGGGACTACTGAAGTGTGCCTACAAATATATTGTATATCATTTAAGTTGATATAACATGATAATGACATTTATATTTGAAAATGCATAACTTTAAACGAGTGTCCTATCACCACCATACTAAAAACAGCACTGTGCTTCCCTCTACATAAAAATCTATAAAGCATATACAAGGTCTTCACATGAAGATGCCATTCTCAGTGCTGACTGTTTCAATAGTTATTTCGCATCTATATTTAGCCCTAGAGTGGAAAAAAACAATTTATTGATTAATATAATTGAACATTAGTATCTGATTTCAGAGGAAGAAGTGAGACTGGAACTTCAAAATCTTAAAACAACAACTACACCCGGTTCTGATGAGTTACACCCTAAAATACTCAAAACTGGAGCTCATATACTAGCTGCCCATTGACTAAAATAATTAATAGATTATTACAAAGTGGGATAGTACCGAAGGGTTGGAGACTTTCCATTATGACCCCTATATTCAAAAAGGGAGACAGAAATCTTGTAAACAACTACAGACCAATTGATCTAACCTCAATCTCCTGTAAAATCATGGAGAGATTGATTAAAAATAGAATAGAACAAGATGCTGTCACACTAAATATCAAGGATAAAATGCAGCATGGTTTCCAAAAGGGGAAGTCTCATACAACAAATCTGATTGCGTTTTATGAGACCATAAGTGCTAGTCTAGATGGAAAGTGCGAATCAGATGTGATCCTGATGGACTTCTCCAAAGCTTTCAACAAAGTACCACATATGAACTTAGTAAACAAATTGATTAATTTGGGGTTCAGTAGTATTCTGGTTAGATGGATCAAAAACTGGTTAACAGAGCGGGTGCAAAGGATTAAATTAAATGGTTCACTATCTGACAGCAGAGCGTTTACAAGTGGGGTTCCACAGGGGTCAGTTTTGGACCTAGTTCTCTTCAGTGTTTACATTTGTGACATCCAACAAAATATTGAAAATAAATTAGTTAAATTTGCAGATGACTTAAAAATAGCTGGGGAGGTAGATTCCTTTTCAAAACATATATCTATTGGTAACGATCTAAATAATATCATGATATGGGCCAATGAGAACGGAATGCAGTTTAATACTGAAAAATGTGTAGTCCTGCATTTTGGACATAAAAACCCGAAATATAAATACATATTAGGTAATCAGATCTTAAGGGCAGCATCATCGGAACGTGACTTAGGGGTTATAATATCTGCCTCCTTCACCTCTGCTGAACATTGTAAACAGGTCTCTTTTAAGGCTAGGGGTATCATTAAAAGGATAAAACATTCCTTTGTCAGTAGATCTGAACAGTGTATAATTCCATTGTATAAGAGTTATATAAGGCCCATGCTTGATTTTGGGTCACCTTTTTGGTCACCATACTACCTTAAGGATATTAAAATGATAGAAGGGGTACAACGCACAGTAACTAAATCGCTTTATCACTTAAAGGGACTGCCTTATGACTCTAGGCTAAAAGGAACAGGGTTATATTCATTGGAACTTAGAAGGCAGAGAGGAGACTTGCTTCTGCTCCATAAAATAATATATTCACCTGATTAATTTGACATTTGCGGTTTTGAATTCAGTAACTCTCAAGGAAATCTTAGATCTCATGGTAAGAAATTATTTCTACCTAGGGTAAACACTAAAAAATTAGATATTTTTATACAGTTAGGAGTGGTAGGACTTGGAATAGACTCAAGAACAGTAGCAGAGATTGAAGATTTTAATAAATTCAGAAACTGTCTAGCTAGATTATGCTATAAGGATGGTATTATGGTTTAAATTGCCCACATGATGCGGGGGACAATATTTATGGGCATTAACTGCTCCCTTTTGTCCTTTACATCCTAGTAATCCCAGTAAACAGCACTGGTGTTTTACAGTATAACACACTTAATGTAGCTAACCATTCAGTTGCCTTTCCATCTGGAAATGCAGACTGTGTTTACTAGTCTGGTATGGATGCAGAAACCATGCTTAATTTAGTGAATGAATTTTCTAAATGTGACATACTGTATTCCTGAAATATTATTATATATACTGAGGTAAAAGTCCAGTTTTTGATGTTAAAAATAGCCCCTAAAGAAGGGGAGCTTGAATTATCCGCAAGGTCAGCCCATCTGTAGAGTTCACAATGGTAAACTACAATATTTTTGCAACATTGTAACCTGATTTTTCTGTTCAGTGCTGGTCATAGATTTAATGCCTGACATTGGTCACAAAACAGATTTTTTTTTCCATATACTTTGGGCAGCAAAATAATGTTGTAATTTTGCTAAATTTGACAAGGTGAAGGGGTCAACATATATGCAAGGCTGATTTACAGGTGAGTATATATGACAGTAGTGTTTCAGTCCCTGATGTTGCATAATGGAGAAGAGCTGACTGCACATACAGAAATAATATTTAATGGAGCAGTTTGTGACAAGAATAAGGTTTTAGAGCAAGCAAAGGGATAAACAGTCTAGTAAGAAATATTATCTCAAACAAGGGGTGTTTCCATACCAATTATTATGTTCCCTGGTACAGTTTATAAACACACACCATAAGTAAATAAATGTACAAGATTCTTTCCAGATTTAGAGTCAACTCCATAAATAAAGTAACATACTTTCAAGTCAAAAGGAACTCTAGGTTCAGCATCATGTCTGCCCCCACCTGCTTCATAAGTAGGGATGAATAAGAGAGTTGTGCAAACATGTCCTCATTTAAAAAGATTCCCTACTTGCTCAACTACAAGTGTACCCTGGGAATCCTTTGAGAACCCAGAATTTTTCTAGCCTTACCTTAAAGACATGCAGTGTCCTCATGTCTATTGCCTTTGCTGGTAGACTGTTAAACAGGTGCATCAATCTCTGGAAGAAAAAGTGCATCCTAACTACTAACTACTCCTTGCTAGCTTAGTATTATCAGCAAACTTATGCAGCCTAGTGGATACCGCAGCTTCCAAACTGTTGATGAAAATACTGAATAGTAGCGGTCCCAGCATGAATGAATCCCTGTAGCATGTCATGTGTATGCCTCGCCACTGTGCATAGTACTGAGCCACAGAAACCCTCTGCTCCCTGTCCCAAGCCAATGAGCAATCACCAGTGTAAATGCCTCATGTATATGTAACCAGTATATCGACTTGGTGGTTACTAACAGGTTCCAAAAGGGTTATCATACATACCATTATAATAGGAGCTAGGATGCCCCAGATAATGGAAAATGGGAAAAGTTAAACATGCAGAGATCAGAGACAGCCAAAAGCTTCAGGAAGTACTGCAAAGAAGAGGCCTAAGGTCTGCTCAGTGGTCCCTGAAGCTCAGAACCTGGATTTTCTAGTAGAGATTTAGCTCAGATTAAGAAAGTGTTGAAGTGGTGGCAGCCATGAGTAGCAGCCCCTATGAGGGTTAGGAGAGAAGGTCATCAGGGCTGGTGGGCACAGCAACAGCAGCTGAGACAATTGTAATCAGTCACTGGCATGCAGAAACTGTGGAGGAAACAGTAGAGAGAATGAATATAAAGGTAACATGTGTCAGTGTAGGTCCTTTGCCTAGGGCTCTCTCTAGTCTACCACAGAGATGGAGAAGTACAATATAAAAAAGAAATAAGCTTTTCACCTTGAGGTCCTCCATTCAAGATACTCTTAACCTGGGAATAAGAAATGCGCCCAGAGGATAAAAGCCAGATGTGATCCCAGGTGAAAGGAGGTGGTATTTTATGGTGACAGTCCAACCATATGGAAGGGAAGTTAAGAAAAATCCTCCCTTAAACTCTTATGCCCTTGCTCCAGTGAGGGTCACACATGTGTGCTGAACTCCGCACAATGGAGTTTATGCACTAATGCATACCAGGTATGCGAGAAGAGGTGCATACCAAGCCCATGCAGCTTGGCACCCATGGACAGGTGCACAGTGGCCAGAATTCACTATCACCTGGCACCTATCCATGGCCCTGCCTCTGGTGCGCAGGATCATGGGAGGGCAGATTGGTGAAGCTCACAGGACACAGGCAGGCATCCAGTCAGATGCTCAACCTGGTCCTGCAGTAGATCCCTGCTTTACATGGAGCAGGGGATTGTGGGATGACACAGGTCTCAACTTTGTAAAATGTTGGGAAATGCCCCAGTGGCTGCCCCCAGCCCTTCCTGCCTGACCAGAGGGCTGGAGCAGCATGGTAGAGGGATCCTGCCTTTCCCACAGCGGGCGTGAGTATTCAGTGGGGGAGGCACAACAGATACGGCAGAGTCCCTGCCTGCATATCTTGTGCCCCTCTCGCCCAGAACTCCGCACCTTTGTGAATGGTGTGGAATGCAGGCATGTCCCCAGACATCCCCCTGGACTGTCCATGCACATAGCAGAGTGAACAGCTATGGATTGAGCACAGAAGGCACATGCACCCCTGTAGTGTATACCATGCTGGGACCACTGGCCCAATGCATGGCTACTTGGTGTGTCTAAGGGTCGCAGATACGCAGCATGTAGGCACACATTTTTCATGCATAGATCCCAATAAGACTGTTTTTGCTGCCCAAGGAAGTCCCATTAAACTCATTTGAAGTTATATGTAACTGCAACCTGAAACTATATGTAAAGTGTGTACTGTTATAAAAGATAAAAAGTAATGATTAAAAAGAACACCATTCTAAATAAGGGAATTAGTTTCATTTTTTTTTTATTCTATAAATAAATGAAAACATGCTCATTTGCCTGGGGAAACCACAGAGCTGGTGTAGAGACTGAGAAAATGGATTGTATCGGAATATGAAAATCATCAGCCTCTGTGAAAACAGAAAGAAGTTAGCGCTGGATCCTCAGAGCAAGTAATAGCCATGTAAATAAAATAGAAAAATATGGAACGTGCGTGAGAAGACTAAATAAACCCCTCAAGTCAAGTTCATTGGTAAACAAACTGAGGGGAACAATGCTTTTGTAATTTAACCACGCTTGTTGAAAAATAAGAATTGCTGCCTTGAAACACCAGAACCTAATTGTTATTTTTTGTAATATAGGGATGCGAGGAATTTTTCAGTTCTTACTTGTGCCAGCTGTACGGCGCTGCGGTCTGCAGAGTTAGTAAGACTTCCGAGTGTTGTTCCTTGTTCGCACCCCCCTCCGCTCCTGCTCCCGCTCCCAGTCCCATTCCGCTTCTTTCTCTCATAAAAAACAAAAAAACAAAACACGTTTCACACAGTAGCTGCATCGGTAATCCCAACAATGCTATTATGAGGACTGGAAGTACAGTATTGTTGGGCCAGAAGTATACTATTACGAGGACCGGAAGTACCGGAAGTATACTATTACGGGACTAACTAATATATTACAAGGAATTTTTTGTATGTATTTTGGGGATATTATTTTCATTATCCATATATTACTAACAAATAAATACACAGGTTAACTAAGTATTAGTTTAAAGCATATAGTAGATAACCTAGAATTCATTTGTAACAATCACAGTGTTTACACAATAAGCAAAAAAATCAATGCTTTGAAGTGAGAGATTGGTTTGATTTTAAGCTTAATAATTCTCTACTGTAGTAATTCTCTTTTAACTCATACTGCTGACTAGAAACCTTGGTGTGGACAGGGAGTTTGTTATCCAGAATCAAGTTGTTTAACATGTGCCTGTTGTATATCAGTTGTCCTGTGGTCCAGCCTGGATCTATACAGAACCTGACCAGCTCTACCCTATGGTGAAAGGCTCCATAGTATCTGGGAGTCAGAGGCCAACTTGGTAAGCCACACTGCTGTTCTTTGTCCAGGAGCTTGTCATGCACCACAGTGTCAAAGGCCTTGCTAAAGTACAGATAGAATATGCTTACATCCCTGACCCTGGCTAACTCCTCCCTGGCACGCTCTAGAGGAAGGTTAGCAGGTGGTTTGGCATTATTTGCCCTTCATAATGTCATGCTAAGTTGGAGCAAGAACCTTTGCCTCAGCCAGGTACTCCATTATTCTAACATCAGGGAACAGAGCCACCCTCAAAGACCACATGGTGCACTTGTAAATGTAAACCATCAGCAATGAAACAATGCTGGCAGACATACCCCACTCCAGGTAAGGAAGGATTTCCACACACAGAAATCTTCTGCTGAGTTGATTTTAGTGAAAAAATATTTATTTGTTTATTTTTGAAAGTCGGATTTACAACCTTTAAGTCAGGGACTCATTTACAAAGGCATCTCATCACAGGGAGGGTAGACATGGTTACAGTGTGAGATACAACAGTGGTAACATACAGGTGCAATACAGATAACAAAAAGAACACAATAGAACAGTGGTTTATGGGATAAAGTCACATGTAGTAAATAGCAATCGTATAAAGTATAACAATAGTAGAAGTTACAACCCTGGTCGTACTGGGGAAATACCTAAGTAGAAGGGTGGGGGGGGGGAAACAGGGGTGAGGAAAAGAGAAGAAAAAAAAAGAGGGGGTGGGAAGCAGTCCAACGGACATTGTCAAGGCTCTGGGCAAGAAACGGGGAGGGACCCCAACATTAGATTAGTAGTGGGATAATTCAAGAATGCATGGGACAGGCATAAGGCAATTCTAGTGGGGGGTAGGAGGAAGTAAGCTGTTGATTAGCTAGAATCTGCAGCTTATCCATCAGATAGGGAAATTGGCAGACTAGGTGGGCCAAGCAGTCCTTATCTGCCATCAAATTCTATGTTTCTATGTTTCTATGTTAGGTTGATTAAGGGCAACTACAGCTCCGGGCACCAAAGAGGTGGCAACAGAGAGCGACTTTAAGGGACCAATTTTGGTAGACTTAGTGACAGAGAGCAGGAGGGAGTTGAACCATGTGGGGGCACAGTAGTGGAAGGGCCTTTGGGCTAGGGAGGTCTTGGTACGGGGCACCAGAAAGGTGGCCTTAACTGAGCTATGGGTGGCAACGGATATGGATGCAAGCCACAGGGACGCGGTGACCCCTGGGGGGGGGGGAGAGACCTAGCAGGGATTTTTTGGCAAATATCCAACTTCAACGATAGGTACAAGCTTGTGCTCCCCACAGTGCCCACATTTTGCACAGCACTTTTTCAGTGACTTACAGGACCTTGTATATAGTAGCACTGATGTCATAAAAATTGCTGTTTCTTATCTAGCCACTACATTTCATGCCTTAATCACATCAAGACTTGATTAGGTAATGCACTATATACATGGCTTTCACTGAACCTGTCATATTCTTTCTCCTGACCAGTACCCCAACTCCCTCTGACCACAGGTTCAGTCTAGCCTGAGAGTAAAGTCATCCCTTGCCACAGAAGACCCCTCAGTTGGCAAGAAAAACAAAATGTTTCCTCTTGCACCAGACCCTTAGCTAAGCATTAACCTGACTATTGGTCTGATGCCAGTCCATACTAGCCTCAAGGACTGGGGGGATCTCAGAAGATATACCATTAGCACGGTGCAGCATTACAGTGCTGTAATGTTGTCACCACAAAAAAGGGCAACAGTAACATGGGTAATCTTAATTTTAGAGCACCACGCACTCATGCTGTGTTGGGCATCCACATCCTTTCTGTGTCCTTCATGGCATGCCCGCCCCAGAGGAGGTTATATATATTTTTGGGTGGTGTGGGGAGGGATGAAGTCCCTCACACTGGGGGGAGTGAGGGGCAAAGCCCCCCCAAAATCTGACTGTTTCCTGGGACTGCACTTTGATGCTTGATGTCCTGGGAGGCACAATGCCAGGCACCGTAATGCCAGGCAACATGTTGCTGTCGCCGTAATCGCCATCAGCACAGTAACTGTCACACTGACATGGGTGAATCATCTCAGAAATGATCACTCTAGATACTGTTCCTAACAGGAATATCTCTAGTTCCATGAATGACTTCCTTATGTCAAAGGAACTTGTGCTTCTCATCATACATGCCAACATGAACAACACTGGTCTGCCCCTCCCTCAGATGAGTTGCTTGGCCCTGTACAGCACTCTCTCAACCCACACTCCAGGCAGCTAAATCATATCAGCTGAACTGCCATCCTAGTCCAGTAATGCCCCCTCCACTTCACCTAGTACCTTAACAATAGAGTACCCAATGACTATTACCTTTCTGCTGCTCTTCCCAGACCTTTTCTTCCTCTTCCTTGGTAGACTAAATGTCCTGGTGCTATGCCTGTCACCACCAACCCCAGTGCACATGTTGGCACCCCTTAAAAAGCTGGTGACATGTTCAGGAGAACTTTAACAAAACATAATATTTAGGCACTGTGCAGCTTGTATTTCCCATTAGTTCTGTATTCCTCGTCCTCATTATTTAGCAGTGAGCTCATTTGCATGAAAACAGGATCTTTGCTTCTGAAGAGTTAATCTATTCCTGCTGCTTTCTCCCTACCTGAAGTCACAGAGTACTGCTTGTGATCTCACAATTACTCCCATGGCAACAGATTGTGATGTTACAACAGAGATTTATGACTTGAAGTAGGGAGTTATCTATAGAGGCAGATGAACTCAAAATGAACTCTAAGGGACAATAGTCATATACTCGTGCACCTTTCTTTAGTAATAAATTATAGGGAGGAGAAATATATAAAATATAAATAGAATGCAAGCAGAATTTACCTAATTATTATGTTTTTTAAAGTTTTCTTTGGGGCATCAGAAGCTCTTTAACCTGGCCAGTAAGAAGCTGATACTTGTTGCTGTTGGCCACTGACAGCGGTGTTCTCGTTGGACCATGCCTGCTACCTCCCTTCTCGATTCTGAACCATCCTCATCTTTACCACTAGAGATAATTGTTCCTGACATCTTCTTTCCTACCCTGTTTGTCTTTGCCAACTGCTCCCCCCAGACATAGTGCATACCTGTAAATCAGTAGTCTCTTCTCTTCATCATCCTCAGCTGCCTGCTAACCTCACTGTACCATGTAGTGTCTTGAATTGCTACTCTGGCCTGCCAATGCACCTCTTGAGTGCATTAACCACCATTTCATGACTACAGCTGTATCCTCTCCCCATCCTTCATAGGCTGAATAGTGTCCATCACACAGTACTGACAGTGTACCAGATGTACTTCCCTGCCAGTATTCTGGATGCCATTTTCCCCACCCTGTACCTCTCAGAGTCCCTCGTGCTGCCAACTCAACACCGCATGGCTTCACTACTGTTAAGGGGCACAGCAGCACCCCTATAGTTAGGGTTGAATAGACTGCTTTATTGTTAAACCCCAGCTTTTGCTCCTTAATAACTCTGGTGTCGTTAGACAAACAAGACCAAAGTTCCGTATGCACAGGCAAGCTGTGAGATTCTCAAGATGTGAAATGTCTTCTGGTGGCATCTTGTCAGTTATCAAGATATGGAGCACCAAAAAATGGAAAAAAACACGTTTGGTTTCCCTATATTTAACATTGGTTATTTTTTTGCTGTCATCTACAGCCTAGATGGTGTGGAATTATTTTATGAAATTTTCAGGGTTGAAGGGGCCCATGCCAAGTGTGTGCCTTTAGAAGGTTTCATGAAAGAATATTATATGGTTCCATAGTTATAATGATTTTAGAGTTAATGTAAAAATGCATATAGTAAAAAAAAAAGATTGTGGGTGCTTATTTTCATGATTTACTTGTCATGCAGAAAAAAAAATACCGATCATGACAGCTACCATTTTTTTTTTACTTTTTAAACTCACAAACATTGAAAATACATAAAAAAGATCTCTTTTTAAAAATACAAATACCTGAACCTAGTTAAACAGGACCAGTTTAGTTAGAGTCTGCTGTTTGTTTGTATGTTTTAAAAATTTGCCAAAAATACCTTTATTTGGCACCACAAAATCCAGTGTGCCCAGCTTAGTGAGAGGAGATGTTCACCCGCATTATGTCTATGAGAACAGTGGAACTTTCTTGAGTTCTGCAGCCACGGCTAGAAGTCATGCTGAAGGCTGTAGTGAGAGCAGTGAGCCACTGATCCCCTTTTCTCTCAGTCTGTCTCTCTCTTTCTGTCTGTCTGCCTGCCTGCCTGCCTGTCTGTATGTCTGTCTGTCTATCTATCTGTCTGTTTATGTATCTATTCATTTAAGCCTTTCTTCAGTGGACCGGGATGCTGACCCGTGGTACCACTTCTTTCACTCCCTTCCCCTCCTGGTCATCTGCCTGCACTCCCAGTCTTTCAAATATTTGAAATATTATAAGAGTGGACTGGGGCACCCACTCCCAGTACCGCTTTTCATTTTCACCCTTCCTCTCTTCCAGGTCATTCCCCCATTCCCACTAAGTAGGTGGTGACATGAGAGTGCCCACGCCCAGAGCTGCTGAACAGAAGTCTGACACTAGGGTGCTCAATCCCCAGTGTCAGAAAATACAACATTTCCTAAAATAAAGAAAATTATCCCTCAATTTTTTTAGTCCTGTAAAAAAGAAAAATGATCCCTCACCGATCTAACCCCCCACACCCCTCATCCACCCAACCTCGACATCCCACTCAGCACCTACCACCCACCAGCCCGCCACACACCCTCACTCACCCGAACATGTCCCATGGTGTAGATCCCCTCTCTGATCAAAAAGATGTCTTGCTGCTGTAACCGATGACTGCAATATAATAAACTAAGGTAAATGCAGTTCAATGTATTTCAATGGGCTTTTGAACTTTGATTCATAACTTTGCCATCTTTGAATATTTTGACCTCACATTTTCAACATGGCCTTTTTGGGTCTCAACCTCATGATCAGTGGTGGTTGAATTATGCAAATCTGACCCAAAAGGTGATTCTGCGGTCACTTGGAGAAATCACCTTTTAGGCAGGATTTTTACATTTTCACCATCTTTGGTCATGAGGTGGGGTCATAAGAATGTTATTTTGAAAATCTGGGGTCAAATATGTAAAAATGATGAAGTTATGAGCATACATTCACATTTTTTTATGCTTGCTCATAGTTTCAGTAATTTTAAATATTTTGACCCCAAATTTTCAACATATTCATTTTTTCGCACCCACCTCATAAACGTGACAGCTGTCATTTTTCAGTTCCTGACCAAAATGTGTTTTTACACCTGTGGTGTAAAATGACATTTCAGTGGTTCAGAATTATATTTCAGAAGGGATTTGAAAATGTTCACCTACTGGGTTCATGAGGTGGGGTAATAAGAAGACTACGTCAAAAAGTTTGTGTACAGATACTGTCAAATGTCCAGGCTATGAGTGAATGTTGCAGTATTTCAATGTTCACTAATTCTCAATATTCTGACTCCAAACATTCAACATGGCCATTTTTCCACACCACCTCATGAATGTGACAGGTGTCATTTTTTTAAACCCTGAACAAGATGTGTTTTCACACTTCTGGTATGAAATGACATTTTGGCCAATATACTATAAATACTACATGTCATACTTATAAGGGCAGTCATAAAATGACAATCTTGAAAATTTGGGGTCAAAATAAAAAAAAGGTAATTGTTAAGAAACTTTGTGTGTAGTCCCAGTCTTGACCCCAATGGGCATGCTTTGTGATCTTGTGCTGGTGAGCTGAGTTTGGGGATGAGCTCAGTGACCCAGCTGGATGGGTGAGGGTTGGGGGATGCCACTGTTATGTAACACCCCTCTCCCCAGCCTAGGAATGCAAGCTGCATGGTTGTCCATGCAGGTCTGGAGACCATATAGTGAAAACAACTGTTCTCTTGGCATAAGGCCCTGCACTTCTTCATCCGTGGGTGGCAGAGGGCCCTGTGCATTAGCTGACAGATGGATTCTTTGCCCTGTGTGTCTGTATCTGTAGTCAAATGCCAGGGAGTGACAGGCTAAAAAGACTCCTACAATGTGAAAACTACTGGATCTTTACCATTGGAATGCTTTTACCATGAGGTCTGAACCATGCATGGAACCTAAAAACATTTATTTGAATAGCCACTAACACTGAAAAGTGTCCTTTTTGAAGGGTCCTGGTAGTTTAATAAATAGAGTTATAATGATTGCATGTTCACGTTATCTAATTTGCTCTCTTTTTCTCCTTTTCTTTTACAAAGTGGCTGATATACCAAGAATTGAGTTTTATGAGCATGCTGATCCCCCATGGAACTAATATATTCATGTATTTGATTTATTTGGGGAGATGTCAGCCCACTACACTTAACTCTCCTGTACAGGACTCTACATTCAACCATTGTTGAGTTCTGAGCCTTTTTCTTCATACTGTCTTGCTATTCATAGTTCGTTTACTGTCATGATTTCTTTCCAATTATTCTATTCCCCCCTATTCTTAGTTGACTGATTTTGGCCTCTTCCTTTATTTTTTTCCTCCATCTAACGCCTTTTCCTCCCCCCTCTTTTTCCTTACATCCTCCTGCCTAATACTGGCACAGTCACCCTTTACACATTCACCCTTTGCACAGTTACCCTTTACACATTCACTCTTTACACATTCACTTTTTACACATTGGTCTCAACTCCAGAAAGGTGATGCAGAGCTTGCTTCAAGCCCTGCGTCCGATGCAAAGGGCATTGCAGATGCACCAAAGCCCCTTAGATGCAGAGCAGGCCAATTTTCAAAGGGTGGCACAGTTGCAATATTTTCTCCACTTTATGGATGCTTGGGCCAAAGGGTTGGTACAAATGCCGCAACCCTGGATACAAACTTAGACCAGGGAGAAGGTGGTCTAACTCCCTGCATCCTGCGATCCAGACTTGTGGCAGGACTTTTGCATCAAGCGCCTTTTGGAATCACAATTGCTGCAATGTTTGACACAAGTCACAACTTGCTTCAAACACCCTGCCGCAAGTCCCCTGCAGTGCTGCAAATCTTTGCAAAACCAGGCCCATTAACTCTTTAGACATTCACTCTTCACACATTCACACTTAATACATTCTGTCTTTGTTCTTTCAGATCTCTTTGTCTCTTTACTCTTACTCCTGCTTTTTCAATTCTTTAAGAACAGACATGTAATTTCCCTTATTAATTTATAAAATTGTTTGATAATTTATGAGCACAAAGAATACTTTTCATTGAATGGATTTTGTAGTGTTTTTATTGTATGAGGATCATTTGAACATTTTGTAAAATGGATTTGAATTTAAATGTCTGTATGTGACCTAGGAGCACAAATTGAGGTTTGAATCCCTCTACAGCCCAACTCGTCAATCATTGTTATTGATCTAACACAATTGGTGTAGACCATGACATGGGGGTACTTAAGGATTGGGATTATACCAGAAACCTGCCCCCTGATGAAACGTCGGGCAACTAGTGTATCAGCTAATTAGTGCTCCAACACCACATCTTTTTGCACCGATTTTTGATATCAATAAAGTCTACAGTTTTGCTCACTAAAGCCATGGCTACAAGTTTCTGGAGTGTGGTAGCTAATTGCCTGTTCTTGTATCTGCAGTCACATGGAAACACAGGGACCAGAGGGCCCTAATCTCTTCTAATCATTGAGTCCCCAGTCACTAAGAATCTCCTTGCTGACTTCTTCCTGTTCACCCCCCCAGGTGCCACCATGTTGTCCTGCCATTATATCCAACTGACTCAGAGTCAACCCCCTCAATGAAGTCAGGTAGCTGAGTCTTCTCCAGGGGTGCAAAGTGATTTGCTGTCTGGATGGAATGAGACTGATCGGTTTGTATGTCTTACAGTGTGCATGGTTACTTGGGACTGCAGATGCACTGGTCCAACTGGAGCCTGTGCTTCTGTAGCCAGAAGTCAGTGTGTATGTCTTAAACCATGCATGTGTATCTGTTGCTTCAGAAGCACTGGCTCCACACAGCCTGTGCTTTTGCAGACTAAATAACTTATAATTTGGGTATTGTTGATTTGTATATGTGGCTGCAGAGTCCTATGCTTCTGAAGCCAAACAAAAGTGTATATGTCTTACACTATATTCGTGAATCTGTTGCTGTAGAAGTGGTGACCCCTCAGGGGCCTGTGTTTCTGCAGAGAGAAGAACTGTTGTAATTTGGGTATCATGGATTTATATTTGTGACTCCCCCAGGCCTGAGCTTCTACAGACAGAAGTAATGCTGTGATTTCAGTGTTGTGAATTTCTATCTGCAATCAAAAGTGAGTGTGTATGTCTTGCAGTGTGCATGACACAGATAAAAATCAGTGAAGGAGCACATCAATGGTACTGCATTTGTGTCATCTGAAAACAGTTGTATATTGTTTGCTTTAACTGATGACAGCTGTCTCTAGTTGCTTGTATGGTCCTGTCCTTTTGCTACTTGGGTGGGTAGGGAGTTAGGGCTGGAAACCCTAATGCCACATTCCCCTACTTTTGTAGTATAAAAGGGATATGCAATGGCCCCATTGAAAGTATCAGCAATATTTTCCCTGAGTGCAGCTTGACCTTATGATATCATGAATGGCGAAGCCACATGTGATGTTAAAGGTCAAGCTCCATGAGGTGAAAATACTGCTATTTTCAATTAGGAGCTGTGGCATATTCAGCTTATTTTATTTATTTATTTATTGAAATGTTTCACCAGGAGGGCACACTGAACAACAAGTTGCTCATCTCACAGTGTGACCTGGGGGGAGTGGTTACATAGGGTTGTGAAGGATGATCAGTTACAATAGTATGTAGGTAGTACAAACAATACAACATTGTAAGATTTTGCAACAGTTGGAACACAAGGTATTGTACAATAAACAGTAGTGGAACATTTGGTAAATTACAATACATGTCCAAAATCATACAAAAGAACATATGATTGTACAAAACAGTAATAATGCAATAGAACCATTTATAGTGCATGAGTGTACCATGAGCAGGCCCGAGGTGGTACGCAAGTGCTGTTGGAGTAAAAAGGATGGGGTTAGGATGTGCACACTGGTGACCCAAAAGGGCAGGTGGAGAAGAGAGGGGGGAGAACCAAGATCTGAATATGAGGAGAAGGGGAAACCATTTCCAGATTCCCCCTTCAGGATGTTGAGAACCCTGCCTGGGGAGGTCATGGTAGGAAGGCAGAAACTGGGGATAGATATTAAGATGGGTTAAAGCAAGAACAGCTGAGGGATAGGTAATTGTGTAAGGCAGCAGTAAGGGAATAGTTGGAGGAGGAAGAGTGTCACATTTCAGGGGAGGGAATTCCAGATTTTTAGAGAAACAATAGGCGAAACCAGTCTGACCGATGAGGGTTGAGCGGCGAGGGACCATCAAGGTGAGGGCATCATTTGATCTGAGAGAGTGGGTGGGGGGAGGTGGAGTGGAGAGAGAGGATGACAGATAGGAGGGGAGCCCCCAAACCAGAATTTGGAGGTTAGTTTGGCACAGTGAGAGATGCGTCTGTGAGATAGTGGAAGGAAGATTAGAGAGCGATAGAGTTCACTTTGGTGGGAGCAGGAAGGGACGTCAATAGCAAAGTGAAAGAAGGCATTAAATGAGAGTGTCCAACTTGGTCAGGGAAGATTTGGGAGCAGCACCATAGACTACGTCACACTAGACAAAGATGCGGAGTATCATCTTCTGGACAATTTTGTGCCTCACAGTCAGTGGGATGCAACTACAATTCCTGTACAGAGCACCAAGTTTGGGGTGCAGTTTCTTCAGGATAGCATCAATATGCACACAGAAGCTGAGCTGCTGGTCCAGCCGAACTTTCAGATATGTAAATGAGGAGGTGTCCTCCAAGATGGTCCTATCAAGGATGTGGAAGGTGGGTAAGGCTGGGAGCCTAGAGAGTCTCTGCCTGGTGCCAAAGGTCATTCTTGGTGTTTAGAAAAAGCTGGTGAGAAGCAAACCAGAGCTGAATTTGGTTGAAGTCATGCTGTAAGCTGGTTTGCACAGCAGCAGGGTTTTTGCCAGAACTGTACAAAACAGTGTCATCAGCATACATGTGGATAGAAGAGGATGAGCAGGCTGTGGGAAGATCATTAAGGAAAATGGAGAAGAGTAGGGGGCCAAGCACTGAGCCCTGAGGGACACCAGTGTTGATGGGGAGTGGAGGGGAGATGGAATCAAGGATTCTCACTGACTGGGTCCTGCCAGTGAGGTAGGATTTAAACCAGTTGGATGCTGATGGAGCAAGGCCAGCTGAGACGAGTGAATCAAGAAGCAGGGGATGGGAAACAGTGTTGAAAGCTTTGGCTAGGTCGACAAAGATGGCCAAGGTGATCAGGCCATCATCCATCCCTGAAAGGATAGAGTCAGTAAGCCTGAGGAGGGAGGTGGTTGTTGAGTGGTTCTTCCAAAATCCAGATTGGAAGGGCGGTGAAGAAGGAGGAATCAGAGAGGAAGGGTGATATTTGAGAGAGAATGAAATGTTCTTGAAGTTTGGCAAGGGTAAGAAGGAGGGGAAATGGGGCGATAGTTGCCAGGAGTGGATGTGTCACCACCCTTGGGGAGAGGAAGGACTACAGCATGCTTCCCAGGATGAGGATACTTGGGCAGAAATAAAGGACAGGTTAAGGATTAGGGAGATAGGATAAGCAATTGCAGGAGCAGAAAGGTAGAGAAGTTTAGGATCGAGCTCATCTGGTGAGAAGCCTTTAGAAGGGTTGAGGGATAGGAGAGCATTAAGAGCTTCATCAGAGGAGATAGCAGAAAAGGAAAATGGGAGAGGGGTAGACACTGGCTGAGGCGAAGTGCTGAAGTTAGTAGGTGGCAATGGGGAGAGGGATTTTAGAAGAGACATGGAGCATGAGGTGTAGTAGGCATCAAATTAGGTGATAGGTTTAAATGCTTCATTGGCAAGCTTTTAAACTAGCCAAGGGGGGAGGCACTGGAAAGGAGCAGGAAAATCCTAGCCCCTCCCAAACAATCAAGGTAGTAAGTGTGGCAAACACCAACATGGAGTTGTCAATAGGGAGAAGGGCAGGGGTAAATGGAGAAAGTGACAAAGGCAAGAAGGACAGGGATGGGGCAAAAGGGGGTAATGCCATCAGGAAATGGAGGGTAATGAGTACCAATGCCCGTAGTCTGGGCAACAAGCTCCCTGAGCTGGTGGCCTTAATGGAAGAGGGATGCCTGGATATCGTAGCAGTCACAGAAACATGGTACACAGAGAACCATGACTGGGATGTTAACATACCAGGGTACATAACCTACAGGAGAGACAGGCAGGGGAGAAGAGGGGGAGGAGTAGCTCTCTATGTAAAGGAAGGGATAAAAGCAACTGAACGAAAGAGTAAACAGGGAGGAGAGGAGGCACTGTGGGTCACCTTGGAGACTGGAAAGGACACCACAATCCGCACAGGGGTTGTGTACAGACCCCCATGTCAGGGGGAAGGAATGGACAAGGATATGATGGAAGGCATTCTTAGAATGGCAGAGAAAGGGGAGATACTGTTGATGGGAGACCTGAATATGCCAGATGTTAACTGGAGCACATTTGCTGCAGCGACATCCAAGAGCAGGGCCATTCTTGACGCCCTACAGGTGGCAGGCATTAGACAGCTAGTTTCGGAACCCACTCGTGAGGGAGCAATCTTAGACCTCGTACTCTCAAACGGGGGCAGTGAGAGGATCTCAGATCTAGAAGTGGGTTGCCATCTGGGGACAAGTGACCATCAAACAGTGTGGTTCACGTTAAACTCAGCTACAGAGTCAAGCCATACAAAAGTGAGGGTACTGGACTTTAGGAGGGCTGACTTTGGCAAGATGGGAGAGTGCCTCAGAAAAGCACTAGCAAACAGGCTAGAAGGAGGTGTGGAGCAACAATGGGGAATTATCAAAACTGCCATCACAGAGGCAACAAGCCTTTGTGTGAAGCAAATAAACAAATCAAAACAGAAGAAAAAGCCACTATGGTTCTCAAGAGAGGTGGCTGTGAAAGTCAGGAAGAAAAAGATAGCATTCCAGAAGTATAAGGAAACACAGAAGGAGCAGGACAGAGAGCTGTACCAGTTAAGGCAGAAAGAAGCAGGGAGGGAAGTCAGAATAGCAAAGGCCCAAACTGAGGAAAAGATAGCCAACTCAGTTAAGAAGGGGGATAAAACCTTTTATAGGTACATCAGCGAGCGTAGAAAGACAAAGGGAGGGATAGTGAGGCTGAATAGAATAAATGGTGGGTGGGCAGAGGGGGACAGTGAAAAAGCAGGAATACTGAACGAATATTTCTGCTCAGTATTCACAAAAGAGGAGGGGGAAGTGCCTAATCCAATTAACAGAAGCACTCTTGATAGGGGGGTCGATCCCAGTCCTTTCACAGAAGAAAGGGTTCTGCAAGAACTCCTAAAACTGAAGGTGGACAAAGCAATGGTCCTGATGAAATTCACCCCAGAATTCTAAAAAGAATTAAGGAAGGAACTAGTGAAACCACTGGCTACTCTTTTAATAAATCATGGGAGGATGGTGTGTACCCGAGGACTGGAGGAAGGCGGATGTGATTCCTCTTCACAAAAGTGGGACCAAGACAGAGGCAGGAAACTACAGACCTGTCAGTCTGACCTCTGTGGTAGGGAAAGTGATGGAGCCACTTCTGAAGGAAAGAATAGTTGAGTACCTAGAGGTCAGTGGAGCACAGGTTCCAAGGCAGCATGGGTTCACAGCGGGAAGGTCATGTCAGACGAATCTAATAGATTTCTTTGACTGGGTGACCAAAGTAGTAGACCAGGGAGGGGCTGTGGACATGGCCTACCTAGACTTTAGCAAGGCATTTGACACAGTCCCACAAAAGATTATTAGTCAAATTAACCAGCCTGGGAGTGGTCCCAGGGTGGTAGCCTGGGTAAAACATTGGCTGGACAACAGGACACAGAAGGTAATTGTAAATGGAGTCCACTTGAAGAAAGGGCGGTTACTAGTGGGCACCGCAGGGTTCAGTATTGGGTCCAGTCCTTTAATGTCTTCATCAGTGGCATTGCAGAGGGACTGGAAGGAAAAGTATGCCTTTTGCAGATGACACAAGATCTGCAACAGGGTTAATACACAAGGAGGCATGGAAAGGATGAAAAGGACTTGGCAAGGTTGGAGGAATGGTCTGACATATGGCAGCTAGGATTCAATGCAAAAGTGCAAAATAATGCACCTGGGAACAAGAACCCAGGGAAGAATACACAATGGTGGGAGGTAGTAACAACAACAAAACAGGAAAGGGACCTAGGGGTAATCATATCAGATGACCTTAAGGTTAGCAAGCAATGTGAGAAGGCAGTAGGGAGGGCTGGGGGTATACTGGGATGTATAGGGAGAGGCATCAGCAGCAGAAAACAGGAAGTTGTTATCCCTCTGTACAGACAGTTGGTGAGACCCCATCTGGAATACTGTGTCCAGTTCTGGAGACCCCATCTCCGCAAGGACATAGACAGGTTAGAGGCAGTCCAGAGGAGGGCAACTAAAATGGTGCAGGGTCTGCAAGAGAAGCCGTATGAGGAGAGACTAAAGGAGCTTAATATGTATACCCTTGAGGAAAGAAGGGAGAGGGGACATGATAGAAACTTTCAAGTACCTCAAGGGAATCAACAAAGTCCAAGAGGATAGCATCTTTCAGAAAAGAGACTTGCAAGAACAAGGGACACAATTTAAAGATAGAAGAAGGCGGTTCAGGAGCAATGTGAGGAAGTATTATTTCTAGAGAGGTAGTGGATGCATGGAACAGCCTTCCTGAGGAAGTTGTGGAGTCTAAAACTGTGGGAGAATTCAAGAATGCATGGGACAGACATAAGGCAATTCTTGTGGGGGGCAGGAAGATATAGGCTGTTGGTTAAATAGGATCTGCAGCCTATCCTGTAGGTAGGGAAATGAGCAGACTAGATGGGCCTAGCGGTCCTTATCTGCCATCAGTCTATGTTTCTATGTTTCTATGTTTAAATTCATTGGCCACAGAGCCAGGGTCGGAAACTAGGGAGTTATTTATTTTGAGAACTGGAGGGGGAGGGTGACAGGGGGAGAGAATAGGACATGAACTACCCTCCAGAATTTAGATGGAGTGTTAGTGTTAGTCAGGAATGAGGAGTTGAAATAATCAGACTTAGCCAATCTAGTAGCTTTAGTACATGAATTACCTAGCATTCTGTACTTGGCATAGCCATTTGAATGTTTATGCAATGCCATTTTGTTAGTTCATTTGCAGGTAGTGTGCTACAATTTGTTTTACCTTGTGAGAGTTTTTTTTTTATTCTGGAAATTTAGCCTAGAGGTTAGAGTAATGATCTGTGAATGAGCTTGATACCTCCAGCAGACTTGGGTTTGATTCCCACAGCCTCCACTTGCATACTGTGTGACTCTGAGCAAGTCACTTAACCTCCCCCAGTGCTGCCAGGTCACCTTGAAAACAGGCATTTGTGCCTAGTGGGCCTAATCCAGTTACCAAAAGAATATGAATAAGAAATTTGGATGACCGAGCGCAATGGGTTCACTTGCCAGGAACTTCCATGTTGTGGCAGGTAACGCCATATCATAAGTGTATCAGGTCATATGCAGAGTCTGACTGGCTGTGAATGGACTGTGGAAATGTTGAGGTGCCAAGCAGAGTCAAGCAGAAGTTACCAGATGGCAAGGGCATGTTTCTGGGGATGTGGTGAACAGTGTGCCAGTCAGAAGTCAACTTACTGGTCGGACTGACACCAGGAAGTGACTGTCATGGATCTGAGTAAAAGAATTGGTTACTGAGTCAAGGTAGGACCAGTAAAAAGGGGGAGAAGGTGTAAAAAAAAAAAGAAGTACAGAAGGAATCTTTATTTAAAAAGTTTGGGGTATGGACTTTGTGGGGTGGGAGCTAGTGGACCAGAAAGGTGCAGAGAATTAAACTGATGTTGGTTGTGAGCTAGGTCACACTGGGCAGCACTGGTGAAACTGAAAGTTCTGACTATCTGAATGTGATTGATTAAAGTTGGGAGCGCATGGTACCGGCTCTAACCAATCCCTGCCTACAGTGTGGATAAATTATCATAAATATTTGCCAGAATTTATTCTCACTGGTATTGCATATATACATATATATATATATATATATATATATATATATATATATATATATATTTATTTATAAAATGGGTAGGTAAAATCATAGAAATTCCACTAACATGATTGGACAGAATGCATCACATGACCATGCATTATTTCCCAATTACCTGCACATCTCCCAGAGTGACCGCAAACCTGAACTACTTTTTATCCTACAAAACCTTCTCACCAGTAGTGAGATCATTCCACACCTACCACACATAGGCAGCCACATACATACAAGTGGTACATTCAGACTGCTACCAACATAAATTACAACTGCCCCTGGTAAATGAATTGCGGCCAAAAGTTGAAAGTAAGACTGACTGTCTTGAAGAATAAAAAAAAAAAAAAAAGAGGTTTATATTTCTATTTATTTTCCTTTACTATTCTTAGAATAAAGTCGTAATCTTTACAGGGAGGAAAACGAGTGGGGAGCATTTTCACTTTCATTAGTGACATGTACCATAAATGAGCGTGGTCAATAATAGTACATAATATGCAGGCAGATACTGAAATCAAGTCCCTCACTGTTAAAAAAACAAAGTAACTGTGTATTTTACATTTTTTTTAATGTGGATTCCTCTAAAAGAAGAAGCCAGCTGAAGCAAGTGAAGAGCGAGTAGACAGCACTTTCACTTTTATCAGTGACATGTAGCTTGACAGAGCGTGGTCAAAAGTGATAAACAATATGCAGCCAAAGTTACTCTCTGTACTAGAAAACCAAACAAACTGTGCACTTCAGGCTATTTTAATTTAAAATCCTGTAAAAAGTTGCGCCTTGAAGCAAATGGCTAGAAGCGTAGGGTGTCGGTAGCATCAGAGAGGTATGTAGGCAGAAAGCAGGTTTCAGCAACTGTTGCTAGAGCAGCACTCGCTCTGCTCTGCTTTTTTCTTCTGACGCCGTCGACACTCTCGCTTCTGCGCGCTAGTTTCCACTCTGCTTCTGACGGCAGCTTTTTTACCAGATTTTAAATTAAAACAACCTGAACCGCACAGTTTATTTAGTTTTCTAGTACAGAGAGTGACTTAGTTTCACTGTTTGGCTGCATATTATTTATCACTTTTGACCACGCTCGGTCACGTTACATGTCACTTTTAAAAGTGAAAGTGCTGTCTACTTGCTCTTCACTTGCTTCAGTTGGCGTCTTCTTTTAGAGGATTCTCAATAAAAATAACGTAAAATACACAGTTACTTTGTTTTTTTAACCGTGAGGGACTTGATTTCAGTGTTTGCCTGCATATTACTTACCATTATCGACCACGCTCGGTCATGGTACATATCACTGATAAAAGTGAAAGTGTTCCCTACTCGTTCTCCTCCCTGTAAAGACAATGACTTTATTCTAAGAATAGTAAAGGAAAATAAATAAAAATATAAATCTCTTTTTTTTTAATTCTTCAAGACAGTCAGTCTTACTTTAAACTTTTGACAACAACTCCTTTATTCATGCCAGACAGGGACTACTTTTTTGCTCTCCCCCAAACATATTTATTTCCATTTTATAAGCTAGATAATCCACTCTGGGGTGTGTGGTCGCACGCTGATATACGTATGCCTTGGGTGGTTGAACGCACTCGGCCTGCGGCCTCGTGCACCACAACGCACACCAAGACATGTGTATATCAGAGCACGACCGCACACCCTAGAGTGGATTATCTATTACATATACATATATATATATATATGTATATATACTGTACACATATACAGTATATACTGTATATATATATATATACAGTAACAGTATACAGTATATATATATACTGTATATGTGTACACCATGGTAGCCAATTAGTGTATATGAAAAAAACAGTTGGCAGCTAGGAAACCAACTAGCAAGTTATACTGCATTAACATATTGCTAACAGCTTAATAACACATTATTGCCTAATGCTCTACAAATCACCGTATTGCACACACAATAATACATGTAACAGACACCTTAATTACACATTTAACAAGCATCTTAATAGCACCTGTAGCAAACACCTTAATAACACATATAACAGCCCCCTTAGAAAGCTATGAAAGAAAGCAGGTCACAGTGCTAGCAGCCAGCCCCTGAAACAGCAGCTCACAACCTGAGAAAACTAAATGTCCTAAATCACACTACAGCAGCTCCCTCACACTTTATTCTCTAGACAGTGTATCCCCAATCAACTAGAACCCATGGTGCCTGCCAAGTTCTCCATACTGTTGCCTACTTCATGTTGTTTCAGGCTGATTTTTTATCTGCCAAGACCTCCATGCTGCTATAGGCCATCTCCCACCTCTTCTTCCACAATGCTGCTCATGACAGACTGCCACTTCTGACTATACAGCTCTGCATGCTGGCTCTGCGCCAAACCACTTCTCATGCTAATGTGCTAAACCACCACTCCTGACTGCAGAAAGACATCAACTGCTGCTCCCATCCGTACACCCAAAGCTGCTCACACACCATCCTGCAGTGCAAATCTCACCAAACCACTTCCCTTCTAAAGGGGACATACTGGAATGGGCATGCACATACAAAAAAAAAGCATGTACCCACCCTACAGTATGGTAACAAATTAAAAAAATATGCAAATGAATCACTATAAAACATCACTACACTCAGTACCAGATTAACAATGGTGCCAATGGTGCCACAGTGCCAGGCCCACACTTGGAAGGGAGCCCAGGTGCAGCCACAAGGGACATCGTCAATGGTCCTCACTTCACCACATTGACTCACTGGCAGGGGAAATCAAAGACCCAACCAAGCAGGGCTAGTGAGACAGAGGAAGTAGGCGAGTCATAACAGCGGCTCATGAATATGCCCATCGCTGTCCTCTGCCATGCCCTCACATGACAGCACAAGCCCCGTCCCTGCCAGGGACAGCACTTGGAATATCACATTAATTTTAACCCTGTAGGACATCTGATGTGGAGGAGCAAGAGCACGCCAGTCGTACAACACACACTTTCCCACCACAGGCTGGTTGGTGAGCTCTCGTTCGCACTATTGCATGATGGCATCAAAAAGAATTTCAGACCGGGAGATGTTCATTCATGTACCAGTTCTGGACTAGGCACCAGCTAGACCACTGTTAGTTCCACCATGCATGCAGCATTTAACATGTTCTCTGCTTCATGCAAGTACAGGTAGCAAATACTGTATGTTGACAGCAAGCTGCAGTCCACTGTACTCTAACGGGCTGCTTTAGACAAGTGGTTGTTACACAGGGCAGGCAGGTGAGGTGGGGAGTTTTTTTTCTAACAGTACATGAAATGGGGGTCCACAAAACTTTTTGGCACTGAGTCCACAAAAGGTTAATCTAACACTGGCTACACTTCATAAACACACTAATGTACAGTATGGAAAAACACTAAGGATCTACAGCAAAAAAAAAAATGCACCAGTAATAAACTACCGACAACCACAAAAGTTAAAAAGTATGTACAATATTATATAAAATAAATCATGATGAAGTCCACTATACTCATAAAATAACATCTCAGGGACAAGCAAGTTCATAAATGAATCTGCCCTTCAGGCTAGTGGCTTCATGGCTTGTTTGACCCCTCAGTGATATTATTTCCTTGTACACCACACTTTTGCCATCATTTATTTTCTCTCTCTGTCTCTTGCTATATATGTTTAATTAAAAAGCACTGTAGAGGTCCCATTAAAGTACCTCAGATGTTCAAAATGGCACGCAGTTGCTAGAACAGAAGAGAAATTCTCACACATTTTAATAGTGAATATATGAATTAAGAGGGGACCCTTATGGTCTACATTCCATAACTCTAAAGTGGGACCCAGTTGCTAATTCAGCTGTGCCATTTGCTTATAAAGTGTGTGTGTTGGGGGGCATATCATCTAAAGTCCATAAAAGTAATGTTAGTACTGGTTGAAAGAGAGGATTACTAGACTACTTTTTCCCCTAAAGTTAATACAGTAGTTTGCTAGATGATCAGGATTGAAGATCTAATTGAGGTGTGTCTTTAAACATCTCTGTAAACAACACTGAATATAGTCCCTCACAGTTGTAAATTCTGAATGTATGATCTGCCTTGTTTGTGCTACTGCTACCTTTTCAAACACACTCATGTCACTGTATTTCACATTACGACCAGTAAGAAATTCTTTCACTAAAAGACTTTTAAAATCCAGCTGTGCATTCTTTTCAAGGAGTGATTATGGATTTCATGGTTGAACTTTAAAAAACAGACAATAGATTCTGGTTAGGGGATCATTCTTCGTTTAATGCAGTTCTTTCTAACTTGATAAAAACACAACACTTCTCTTTCTAAACAGACGTCTGCAATCAGGATTCACTTCATAATCATAGCGAAAGTTGAATTTTTCTGCTCATGTTAACATATGAGAAGAAACCTTTATGGCACTTGGTACAAAGGAGGCTTTAAATATTAATTTCCAAGGTGCAGAGAACAGTTCTGCCAGGTGAGTTTTTATATAACACCCTAATTACATCACAGGAATAATTCCTCATTAGAAGCAGGTCTGACAAAAATGGCTGCAACTATCATGTTACAGCCTTAAATAACATTTAAAAAAAAATAACAAATTACTTTTTACAATTTGTTTCATTCTTACCTGGTTTCCTGGCTCTTCAGTCTCAGCAGTGGTTACAGTGACCCCTGAAGTATATCTCATCATGGTGTCTGGAGGTAAACCACGGCTTGGAGTTTTCTGTTACTGTCAAAGCAGTTGTGTTCTTCCTGCCTACCTGCTTCCCTGACTGAAAATTCCCTGAGGCAAGAAGAGACCCGCCCTCAGAGACAAGTGCATTTGCTTTCACAAGCATATAAATGACTGGTTTATGTGATAAGGAGCGTCAACTGCAATAACTACACTACTCAGCCATTGCCAGAATGTGTACCAGCACTGTGCTCAATTCACTGTCAGAGTTGCGTACCATGTAAATAAAAGAGACAATACCTAGGCTCATCGCTGCCTAAAATGATGGTGTCTCATTGGTTGCCTAGTAACCAGTATGTACCTTACAGCCGGACTTCTCACCTGACTTGTTATGCAGCATTTCACCTGCTGTATTTGTCTTTTTCAAAATGCTTTCCAAGGGTGTGTCCCTACCCTTAAATATCAGGCACCTTACATTTATTTATGCAGCTCAGATTATGTTTAATTGCAATGAAAAATAGTGCATGTACACGTCTTCAATTATGGCAGTTAGTATCTTTATTATTCTTAAGTCATACATCATAGGTGTGTTTAAGTAATTAATATAGACATTCCAAAATATAGAATGACAGAGTGCTTGATCAAAAGAACACAGAAGGCTTACAGTAATGAAAAGCTTAACATCTTTTCTTCTGAATTATTTATTTATTTATTTAAAGTTTATGGCCAGTATGATCACTGGATTGTCCCATGAGATGTGGCATGTCTTTTTGCTGGGGGGGGGGGGCGCTCATGATTACAGTTGTTTACAGATACTTTGTGATAACAGTTTTATGCTGGCAAATAACATTTTTACAGTTTGTACAATTAAGGGGCTGAATGTTCAGCCAATTGTAAAACATTTTGACCACACGTGCGGTACTTGCCACAATACTGTTAAATCATCGAAAATGAAATCTGTCTTCTTGTTGCAAGTGCTGTGAGTTGCGCACTGAAAATGATGCATGTCAAGTTTTTTATTTTTTTTTTACTTTTCAGCAGTAAATTGAGCAGTGTCATAAATGCAACAGAATGTTATGAAATTGACTGCAAACATTCTAGTGCATCTACAGCGACACAGCTGTGGCTGTACAGCTGCCACAAGTGCTGCACCAAGGCCTTTGAAAATCCAGGTCAGAGGACAGTACAGGTACAGAGTTACATGGTAAAATGAAACAAAGAAGCTTTCTACTGGAGGGCAGAATTATTTACATATATTTGTGAAATAGACAGTAGTCAGTTTTTTACATTGGCATTAGATCTGTGTGTAATTGAAGTCACAAGGATCAGTAAGGTGTCTGTGGGCAAGGTTCTGAAGTTCAGCATATTCTAGGCTTTTTTCAGGGTGACTGGAAGTCCTAATTGGGCCAGTGTGAAGGTGAATGCATGCCTGCTGCCATTCTTTATGAAGCCTGGGATATCTCAGCTCTTTAGTGTTGCTGAGCATAGGGAATAGGGGTTGGGGGCTGTGTAAAAATATGAAGTAAGGTATTGGGGGTTGGGCTGTGAAAAATATGTAGAGATATTAATATACTGTAGATGATACAGATCATTTTATAGATTCATAATCATTTTATGGGTTTGATATAACAGCCAAAAAAATGACTGATTAAGACAATCTGATCGTTTGGGCCTGTGAGGTTTGCTCTCATCACATAAGAAGCCTTGCTTTATTTTCTACCATGCTATTCCATGTCCAGCACTGCTTTACATGAGCCCACAGAGACACCTACTGGCATCCAAGAGACTGTAACATTGCTGTTAGTTTTTGTAGTGAACTGCTTTGCCAATGTTTTGCAACAAAAAAGGGAACATTGCTATGCCAGTATATTGAACAAAAGTATAACCCCCTCTCAAAATATTGGGGGTTTCCTTTTTGGGTTCTAGGGCCCAAGCAACCACTCTCAGCCAAAAGCCAGACTTCTTCGCCCCTCTACCTCATGTCTCCATGAAACTGTAGCTACAAGACTAGGTAAGCACCAAGGAGGGCAGGTAGAAGCCCAAGGTGAAAGTCATACCATGGCTCGTCAGATCATTGCAGCCACTACCACACTGTCCGTCCCGCAATCCCTGCCCCAGAAGGGACACTGGATGTCAGGACTGGGTGAGAAGCACCATCGGTCATGCAGCAACTTCTCAAGCCCAGTACAGGCAGAGATCATCCGCCCCAGAGCACCATTATTTTATTTTTATTTATTGAAGAGATCAGAATTACAATCCTCTGAGTCAGGGACTCTTTTGCAAAGGCTCCACATCAGCAGAAAATTCACATACATAACAATACCAGAATACATAAATTATACAATACAGGAATATATACAGTTTGCAGGTTACAGCTTCAGGGGGTCATAAGATGGACCCTGAGTCATTATTATATACAGTGAAAGAAAAAAGTACATGGTATTAATCATAGTGTACAGAGGGGTCTCCCAGTATGAGGGCTGCTAAGATGGTGAGGGTGTGAGAGGGCATAGGTTGGGAGGTATTCGGTTAGTCACAGGTTTTTCGTGTGAGGAGAGTAGAGCAGAGGGAGAACATGTAAGGTCCCAGACGCATAGCAGAAGTGATAGCCAGGGGTAGTACATTCATCCAGAGGGGGGCCCTATAGTCGAAAGAGCATTCTCACATGGAGGTCCTGCAGAGTTTTTCCAAGGACTTTGGTGTGATAATGCTTAGTTTCTTGCAGGGAGATTGTTCTAAGCCTGAAGCTAGGGATTGATGTTGGGGAGGGGAGGGGTTGTTGCAGTTTTTGGAGCTAGATCAAAGAAATTGGAGAGAGAAATGCTGCTAAGATCAGAAAAGGCGGAGTTAAGGGTATCTGCAATAGTCTGGGGGTCCTGGGAGAGGGTGCCATCTACTTGAAGTTGTGCCGGGGAAGGGGAGGTGGATTTGCCATTAAGTTCTTTTATGTTGTTCCAAAACCTATGCCCCAAGCCCCAGGTGGAGGCGAGGGTTTCCTGGTAGTGGGCAGCCTTTGCTTTATGGAGTTCCCAGATGCACTTGTTCCTGGCTTCCCTATGTAGTTGCCGATCCTGCTGTTTGCCCGATTCATTGGCCTTATGCCAAAGGTTGTCCCAATGTTTCATAAGATCAAGGAGCACCCAGGAGAGCCATGGGTGTCCTGACCTTTGACTACTTGTTTGGTGACTGGGGTATAGCGGTCACAGGCTGAGTTGAAAATGGCGATAAACTGATCAAGAGCATGGTCGATGGAGGGAGCAGTATTGATGGGTGTCCGGTCACATTGCTATAAATGTTTTCTGAGTTGAGGGAAGGATCCCTTTTTTAGGCAATGCTGGAAGGTGTATTTGGGGAGCAGTTTGGGGGCTTTAGTAGCCCATCACCAAAGTACAGGCGAGTGGTCGCTCAGGGAGTCAGGAAGTACTGTGATTTCCGATATTTGGGTGAGTTGGTTGGTATGAGATCAAGGAGTGTGTAGGTTCCTGTTCTGTGGTTTGAGTCTCGTGGGATATTGGACAACTTGGGTGAGATCCAGGGCTGCATCCGAGTCCTTGTACGGTGCTGAGGAGGTGGCAAGCCAATTAATGTTGAAGTTGCCTAGTGCAATGATTTCACTGGGGTTAGGCAGATGGGAAAGGCAGTTGAGGACCAAGTTGAATGTGGGCTTTTGATTCTGAGGGGGAATGTACACTATCACTATATTAAGGGTTTTTCCCAATGAGTCTGGAACGAGCTTAACTGCAAGTACTTGGGCCCCATGAGAAGGGGAGTGGTAGTGCATATTGAGGCTTGAAGTGAGTCCCAGTAATAGACATGAAGCATCGACAGATAAACACCCCTTGAGGAAAGCTCCATTGGAGAGGGTAATTACCTTTACAGCCTGCTAGCTGTCCCCTCCTGGATGTAGCTCATGTGCTGCGGTAAGGGGTCCTGGAAGCACGCCTTTATGGCCTGCTAGCCATCTGCTCCCGGGTGTAGCTCATGTGGTGTGCACCAAGCTTGCATGGCCGCCCAGGCAACAGAGCTCAAATTACTAACTGGATGATGTGCCCACCCCTGCAACACCAATCCTTGTCTCAGGTCAGGAAGTGGGATTGGGACAAGTACAAATATAGCCGTGATTGCATTAGGACAGTAGGAGGGCATTGCTAGAGGACCAGGGACAGCTATAGGCAAATGTAAGCAAACATGGCTGCCACCATATAGCAAGAACAAAGAAAAGCAAGAGCACCAGGAATTGTGTGGTGCTATGTATTCAAGACAATCAATATATACAAATAAGCACCCACACAGCTTAAAAAATAGAGGCCAAACGCTGCAAAAATATTTAAGCATTTAATATCCAAAGTGCAACAAACGCCAAACGAAGGACAAACGGACATATAGCAAGAAGCCTCTGACCCCACAAGGACTGAAGCAAAGGGGTCAGGGGTACTAGTATATTTCTGCCTATGAATTTCCATTAATGAGGAGCTCAGGTTTTGCAGGACCTGGCCATCAGTAGTGGAAATGAGGGGAAATGGAGGAACTCAGTTCCAGGAGAGAAATTAGAAGTACGTTTGTTTGTTTTTATTTTGTTAACCAGGTAAGATACACTCGTGCCATAGGGCACCTTTCTCAGGTATGACCTAGTGTACAAAAGTACAGTAAAACATAACATAATGCGTGCTATAAACATTTCAGAACATTACAATATAAAATAAAAGCATTAACAAAAATACAACAATTCGTGCAAAACAGACACAATTCTTCATCATTAAATAATTTAGTGTCAGTTCTTTAGAGAATGTAGCAGAACTGGTTAATGATCCAGTTGATACCAGTACGTTATTCCACAGAGAAGGAGCCCAAAAACTGAATGATTTTTGACCCATATTTGTTAGCATACGAGAAACAGACAAACATGAATTTTGGACAGATCTCAAGTTGAGGTTCGATGTAACTAATCAAAGCAAACATGTTATATTAACAGGCTGCTACTTACTCAATACTTTAAAGCTAAAATTAGCTAGAGTTAATTTCAATTTCATATTAGAAGAAAGTCAACTCAAACCATCCAAAATTGTGCAGTGGTGCACTCTGCTATTACAGTGACATGCAAGTTGTTTTGGGAGCAAAATTTGTGCAGAGAGTCAGACAGGAGAAAGTAAAAAAAAAACTGTGTCTCTCTGACTGCAACAGCTTCTCAAAGGAGTGGTCAGTAACAAAAAAAAAATACATTGAAAAAATTTCAGGATGGACTTTTTGCACCACAGGCAGAGCTGTCAATCAAACTGAAACTGTCAGGAAAAGTCCTGACCTGTAAACGCCAAGTCCTTACAATAATTTTAAAGTAATTAATTTATTTATTTATGCTAATAAGCAGGCACAGAACGTGAAGCATCTTTTTACAAGCCCGACCCCCTTTTTCCTCCACAGTCCGCACATGGAGCAGCATTGTCAAAATCAAGTAGTTGCCACATGTGCTGCTCCGTGTCATTGAATCGGGGGGGGGGATAATCAACAAGCAATCAAGCAGGAACCGGAGGAAAGAGAGCACCTATAAAAACAAAGCTAGGGCATTTTATCCAGCAATGCCATACAATAGCAAGCACCAAATAACCAGGCAAATAAGGGTGCACCAATAGCGCTAGTCGCAAGTCTGTATGAGAATGCAGC
The DNA here is from genome assembly GCA_016271365.2 of Neoceratodus forsteri. Taxonomy (NCBI): domain Eukaryota; kingdom Metazoa; phylum Chordata; order Ceratodontiformes; family Ceratodontidae; genus Neoceratodus; species Neoceratodus forsteri. The sequence continues at coordinate 1,391,105,298 of CM028129.1, read as the reverse complement.
AGTTCAGCAGTGCTATTGGCAAGGCTGCACCTCGCTATTTTTACTCACATTTTGATAACAGCAACAGGGCTTTTTACATACATGCAAAGACTTACTTGTTTTACTTTTCTCCCTGTTGCCAACAACACCTGCAATTTTAGACGTGCTGTTCAATAAATCAAGGTGGTACACAGCAGATTATATAGCTACATGTCTGGCGATGAGTGCATCGCTCTGGCAGGAAGGGACTTCACAGAGGGACTGGAAAAGAAATTGGAAAGTAAAACAAAAAAAAATTTAAGTGGCCAACCTGCAAGACAGGACAGGACAGGATAGCAGAATACTGTTGCAATAGACTTTAAGTAGGAAAAAAGAAAGATATAGCAGCGTCCCTCAGGCTTGCCCCCCCCCGCCTCTCCCTGCCAGGGTAGGGCACAGCTCTACCACTGTTCAATTGTGCTTACACAACTGGATGAGATGCTGCTTGTGTGACTTGATTACATTGTGACTATTCGCCTCTCTATCTGCAGGATATACCACTCTGTAGGGGTATGACACAAGGAACCCTAGAGGACGGTTCCCTCCATAGGTGCCATGGGAATGATTCCATTGGCTAAAGGTAGCTTAGGAAGAAGCCCATGGGTAAGAGAGATGAGCCACTGGAGGAGAAGGGGTGGATGGTGGGGCAACGAGAAATTAATCCAGGGAAGGCCCAGGATGATTGACCTTTTAAAGCGTGGTGGGGGAGTGACGTAGTTGTTCCACCCATTGAACCTCAGGCTTAAAGCCTTCCCATTCAATTGTGCTTAAGCAACTGGATGAGATGATGCTTGTGTGACTTGATTACATTGTGGCTATTCACCTCTCTATCCATGGGATACACAACCCTGTAGAGGTACGACACAAGGAACCCTAGAGTAGGGTCCCCCCCCATAGGTGCCGCGGGAATAATTCCATTGGCTAAAGGTAGTGAGGAAGAAGCCCAAAAAGAATACCCAATCGGGTGTCGAGCATCGAAAAAGGAAGAAGTAGAAGATATCTAGACTGGAAATAAATGTGACAGACGTAGGTAGGAATGACAGGAGAAGATGATGAAAGGTGAAGATGATGAATGAAAGGAAATCTGGGAAGATGAATAAGGGCAGACTTCCTGAGGAGAGAGGGAACAACTGGGGCCACCATCCAACTCCATCCAACAGTGGAACCTAACTAAGGAACCTAAGAAAGCACTAACCCTAACTAATATTATGACCATTGGCACAGAGGAGAGGAAAAACACCATTTGAGGAGGAAACCTCTGGGGATCCAAGGCCTAGGTCGCCTTCCCTCCAGGCTGAAAGACATTTGATTTAAGGATGTATGTCGCTAAAGAGACAGATACGAGTAGGGAAGCTGATGGTAGAATAGGGATAAAACCCAAAAGAAAGCACAGATCAGAGAAGAAGCACAGCGGAAGAGGAGCGTCGATGTGAATGAAAAGACCAACCTTGAGGCTGGATGACTGAGGGGTCAGATGAGCGAGGCATACCCGGAGGGGAGCATGAGAAGTTGAGGGAGTAGGTTGAGTCAAGGTAGCATGGACCCAAGAGGGGTATGCTCGAGTATTCGATGTGAAGGAGGAGACCCATGTAGAGGTCAGATGGTATCCATATGTGGTCATAAGAAGACTGAGGATGATAATAACGGCAGAAGTGGTGTCAATGAAGTAGCAGAAGACCCAATAAGAGGTATGCCTGATTAAACAATGTGAATGATTAGACCCTGAGGTCAGACTGAGCGAAGCAGAACCAGACTTAGGCACGGGGACACCAGATGGACTAGGATAAGAGGAGAATACGAATTGGGAAGGTTAGGTAGAAATGGAGACTGCACTAGGAAGATGCCAGCAAATGATTCAAGGAATGGAGAAGACTCCGACAAGGAAGGAGGTTGAAGGAGCAGGAAACAACAGCACCACAAGGAAAGAGGAATAGGGGTGCAACAGGAATGAGGTCTCAGGAAGCTATGCACATGAGAAATAATGGGAACAGTACTGGCGAGCCTGAGAATCACTCTCAGGAGCTGCCAGTAACACGAAACCATGGGGGAGGTGAGGGAAGACAACAAGGAAGTACAGTACTGATAACAGAATACATACAAAATGAAGGCAAGGAAACAGGCTGAAATTCGAAGTACCATGAAAGGTAATAAAGATAGGCAGCTGTATGAAATGGTGGCAAGACCAGTGGGTAGTGAGAGACCCCTGCAGCAGCGTCTTTGGCACACCATCACACACAGAAATTCAAAAACCTAATACCGGAGGAACAATGGAAGAGTAGGACACTTGGTTGTCTGTGGAGGGATGATGGGGGAAAAAATGCCACGAGGGAGGCTAGACTGAGTAGTGGTGGAGATGAGGAGCCAGGGAAAAGGAGCGCTGAGTAAGGATGCCACAGCCAGAAGCGCCCATGCAGCAACCGAGCAGAGGATGCAAAATGGAATGAAAGCGATGAAAAAAGCGATATTTACCAAGAGACGGTCAGCACGGTAGCGCCACAAAGCAGAGGAGCGGTGGTGCAATAAAGGTCGAGAGAGCAGTCCCTGAAAGAGCAGGCAGGAGAGCGAAGGACGAGACAGCCAGCAGGCACATGGGGATGACGCAGCCCAGAAAGGGTAAGCAGGAGAGGAAGATGGGTCTGAATGCGGGAACGGGAAGTAAGGGAAAACAGGATGAGAAGCGGATGGAGGAGGTAGAAAGACTGAAAGGGGGAGATGGGACAAGCAAGGAAGGGCTAAAATGACCGTGGCAAGCAAAAGAGAAATACTGCAGGTGCAGCATCTGGAAAGAATTGATGGAGAGACAGAGCAGTAAGAGCACAAAGAGAGCCGTGGGGCGGGGGGTTGGCAGGAATGGAGGGGACAGGAACAACAAGAGGAGGGAGAGAGGTGGGTAGAAGAAACACAATGATGGATGAGGGAAATGAGGAGCACAGAGAAAGTGTGGGGAAAGCAATGCAAGGCGGAGAAACAAAGATACGTCCAGATGCAAACTGACGAAAGAGCGCGGTAGCGGGAGAGCAGCAAGAGAAATGCAGAGGAGGCCTTCAGCTGCAACGAGAAATGAATCCTGGGAACGAATCCTGGGAAGGCCCAGGATGATTGACCTTTTAAAGCCTGGTGGGGGAGTGACATAGTTGCTCTGCCCATTGAACCTCAGCCTTAAAGCCTTCCCATTATTAGCATTAGATCTAGTTTTTGGTGCTGAACCCAGAAGCATTGCTTGAGTTTTTGTAACATTATTTATTACCCTATTTTTCACTAACCACCAGTACAGAGAATTAAAATCAGTACTTATATTATTGTAAATGACTGAAATCTCTTTTGCATATATAAAAAGTACTATATCGTCTGCAGAAGTATGACTCAGTTCCAGAAGTAAAATAGGGAAGGATCACTCCTGCGCATAATGTACCCACCTAAAGCAATAAAACTGACTAAAGGCTGTACAATATTTATAATGGCTCATAAGAGTTCTTTTAACTATTGTGCCAGCATTTGTGATATAAATTTCATTCTCTGAGATACCCCTGCAACCACATGAAGACAACTTAGTGAGGTAGGACAACTAGTGCCAAAAAACGTTTGTATGTTTAGCTTTTAAAGCAATAAAATGACAACTAAAATTTATATTGTATATTAACAGATATAAACATGCATATTGAAGAGAATTAAAGCTATATACAACATGAACAAGCCCCTGATAGGGTGAAACATAGGGGAAAAGAATTAACAAGATATTTGAACTAACGAGAAGTATTTTTGGTGTTATTTCAAAAGGGCCCCCCACCCCCATTTTGTGTACATGTAGATCCAGCCAGAAGCCTCAATATCTCATCCACATCTGCTACAGTGTCTTACTACAGATTCATCTCTGTCAATCAACAGACATTTCTAACACTGGTCCATCAGAAAAACAGCGCAAAATCATTTGTACCTCAGGGCCCTGGCTCTGGGGGGTTTCTTGCACTTGATTAGGAAGGAACATTAGGAAAACCTCTTTGAATGTTGACACTTTGGACTGCATCAGTCTTTGTATGCATACCAGTGGGCCCCAACTGTACACTAGCAAATGCCTTTACAGAGAGGTACCTGCTGCACTAGAAGGGAGCTGTCCCTGCATGGCTTTTGGCATATAAGCCAGGCACTCCCAATTGTGAGGGGTAAAAAGGCTGTTGGGAGAGGGCCATGTTGGGCAGTATTAGTCCCAGCATCCCAATATGCCCTTGCTACCCCCTTGTTCTTTCCTACCATTCTCTTTCAAATAAATTTGTTTGCTTTGCATTTTAATTCCTGAGTATTGCAATTCATTGCAATTGCTTCACCGTCATTGCTTGTGGTGTGTACTGTGTGGACAGAAGAGATCTAAATTATTTATTGAAGGGTAGTAGCCTTGACTGTCACCAACAGGTACCCCCTCATGAAAGTCATCAGCCCAGCTGCCCCAAGTTTAAGACTAGAGTGTCCTGGGACACTCACCAACTAGCCCAGGTCTAGGCAGTCTATCACTATTTATCTGTATCCATTTGTCCTGCAACTACATAAACCCAGGCCGGCCCACTCAGAAAGGTAAAGATGAAGGACAGCTAGGAACCCCAAGGTCCTCAGGCAAGCAAAAGATATCTTGAATGTACTCTGAAAGAATCATTGAATAGTAAATGAGGTTTGAAATGCATTTCTCCCATGAGGCCTTCTTCAGAAATGATCTTTCAGAGGAAACACTATGTAGATAGTGAGCAGCAAGAGTAGGTAGGTAAACAGTCAGGCTGGGAGACAGTCAGGCACAGACTGAGACAGATAGATAGATAGATAGATAGATAGATAGATAGATAGATAGATAGATAGATAGATAGATAGAGACAGACAGACAGACAGACAGACAGACAGACAGATAGATAGATAGATAGATAGATAGATAGAGAGACAGACAGACAGACAGACAGACAGACAGACAGACAGATAGATAGATAGATAGATAGATAGATAGAGAGACAGACAGACAGATAGATAAATAAGCACTTGATCCAAAAATGTAAAAGTTAAAGACTTACTTGAACAAGTGAACCTTCAGCAAGTTTTTAAAACAGAAAATGAAGGGAGCAGGACAAATCTTCAGGTAAAGGCCATTCCAGCACCCCAGTGCAGTACATAAAGAGGGGGTCTGCTATGAGTAGCCAGAATGGGTAGAGCACAGCAACTGAAACTGGCCAAGTATAGCCTGGATTCACAAAGGACAAAATACCGCAAAGGTAAAAATAAATTAAAATAGACACTAGAGTCAGGAGTGATAACCATGACTGCCCCAACATCTTTTTACATTGAGCCACTGGCTCCCTTTGATGTCAGCCACCCCAAGAAATATGCTTGCTGGATTTTCTACTTTGAGCACATCCACCTAGCAAGCAGTCAATTCAGAGACCAAAAGGAGACCCAGGTAAACACTTTTATTTTACTGTACGGGGGACCATTCCAGGGATATCATTTGGGGATGGGCCCAATCAGATGAGGACAGAAAAAGATAAGATATTATTATGACCCAGACTTCAGTATCAAGTGCAATGTCATTTATGTGTAAGCTAACTTTAACAAATGGTAGAAGGAACCCAGGGAGCTAAAGAGGTCATTATTTTAGCCCTGCGGGTGGTAAAATATTGTAATTATGGGATCATCTGCTACATGTTAGTGCATGACTGCCTATTAGCAAGCTTTTAGAATACCAAGCTCTTTTTTACAATTCATCTCATACCTAACCTGACTCTTGAAATAGCTGTTGCTATGGCACAGCAAGAAGAAGTCAAGTACCAGGAATTGGACTGGAGGGGAAGCCTAATCAGTGTGGTTCCTCACAAACCTGAAATAGTTTACTACATTTGTACTGAACAGATATGGGCTTCATGAAGGCCTGCAGCTAGATTCTGAATGTCCCAGAAATACCACTAGCAGCCTGAGTAAGAGAGAGTTACGCAGGAAAATTCAGCATAAAGCCTTGTGTGTGTTATGGTAGCTGGACAGTGCACACAAGAGATCAGTGCCCTGTGAGAGATGTGACCTACAATCCATGCCAGAAAAGGGGCATTGTGCACTGATCTGTAGATCAAAGCCCTTGGTATCCAAGTACCCTGACAAAGCTCCAAGCTGAGTGAAGCACAGGTGGATTGGGCAAGTGCACTGTCTGTTTATGATGTAATTTTGAACTTTGCATCAAAACAACTGCACTTTAGGAAAGCAACACCTTGTTTCTGATGTGTTTTCCCTTTGGAGTGCCAGTAAAATTGTGCTGTAAGATGAAATTCACTACATGCCTTGCATGGAATGTATGGGAGTAATATGAAGGGTCAGAGAGGCCACTGATACAGGGATGGTGGTCACCCTGAAGAGAAATGGCACTATGTACATCTGTGTTGATCTCATGCAGCTCAACAAGTTAGTGCAATGAGAGAAATGTATCCTCCCATTAGTGGGCCAAACCTTAGGAATGCCAGGTCTGCTAAGTTCTTCTCAAAACTGGATACCAATGCACGATTTTGGTAGATTTGCATTTTGGCAGATTTGCTTGTCCAAGAGGACAGCCCAACTTACTACATTTATCACCTGTTTTGGATGCTGCTGATTCTGTCAGCTGCCATTCAGCATATCACTAACACCAGAGCATTCCTAAAGTTAGATGTACCTTATACTGGAAGGCCAAGTTGGAGCCATTTGTCACATGGATGGTCCTCATTTTCAGGCACACCAAAGAGAAACACTATCAGTGGGACCATGGAAACATAGAAACATAAAATTTGACGGCCAATAAGGACCGCTTGGCCCACCCAGTCTGCCCATTTCCCTACCTAATGGATAAGCTGCAGATCCTAGTTAACCAGCAGCCTACTTCTTTCTACCCCAACCCCCTAGAATTGCCTTATGGCTGTCCCATGCATGCTTGAATTCAACCACTGTTTTTGACTCTACAACCTCCTCCGGAATGCCGTTCCATGCATCCACAGCCCTCTCTGTGAAAAATACTCCTTACATTACCTCTGAGCCGCCCCATCTTCAAATTGTGCCCCTTGTTCTTGCACACCTCTTTTTTGAAAGATGCTACCCTCTTGGACTTTGTTGATTCCCTTGAGGTACTTGAAAGTTTTCATCATGTCCCCCCTCCCTCCTTTCCTCGAGGCTACATATTAAGCTCCTTTAGTCTCTCTTCATATGTCTCCTGGTGCAGACCCTGCACCATTTTTAGCGCCTCCTCTGGACAGCTTCCATCTTGTCTATGTCCTTGCGGAGAGTGGGTCTCCAGAACTGCACACAATACTCCAGATGGGGTCTCACCAGCTGTCTGTACAGAGGGATAACAACTTCCTGTTTTCTACTGGTGATGCCTCTCCCTATGCATCCCAGTATCCCCCCAGCCCTCCTTACTGCCCTCTCACATTGCTTGCCCACCTTTAAGTCATCTAATATGACTACCCTGAGGTCCCTTTCCATTTTTGTTGTTGTTAGTATCTCACCCCCCATTGTGTACTCTTCCCCTGGGTTTTTGTTTCCCAGGTGCATTACTTGCACTTCTTAGCATTAAATCTAAGCTGCCATACATTTGACCATTCCTCTAACCTTGCTAAGTCCCTTCTCACCTTTCCACCCCACCTTGTGCATCAACACTGTTGCAGATCTTAGTGTCATCTGCAAAGAGACATACTTTTCCTTCCAGTCCCTCTGCAATGTCACTTATAAAGACATTGAAAAGGACCGGTCCTAATACTGAACCCTGCGGCACCCCACTAGTAACCCCTCTTTCTTCAGAGTGGACTCCATTTACTATTACCCTCTGTGTCCTATTCTCCAGCAAATTTTTTACCCAGGCTATCATCTTGGGACCCACTCCCAGGCTGGCTAACTTGTATATTAATCTTTTGTGTGGGACTGAGTCAAATGCCTTGCTAAAGTCTAGGTAGGCCATGTCCACAGCCCCTCCCTGATCTACTACTTAGGTCACCCAGTCAAAGAAATCTATTAGATTCATCTGGCGTGACCTTCCTGCTGTGAATCCATGCTGCCTTGGGTCCTGTGCCCCTCTGGCCTCTAGGTACTCGACAATTCTTTCCTTCAGAAGTGATTCCATCATTTTCCCTATCACTGAGGTTAAACTAACAGGTCTGTAGTTTCCTGCTTCTGCCCTGCTCCCACTTTTGTAAAAGGGAATCACATCTGCCCTCCTCCAGTCCTCAGGTACCACCCCATCCTCCCATGATTTGTTAAAGAGGGTAGTCAGTGGTGTCACTAGTTCTACCCTTAGTTCTTTTAGAATTCTGGGATGAATCCCATCAGGCCCCATTGCTTTGTCCACCTTCAGTTTTAAGAGTTCTTTCAGAACCCTTTCTTCTGTAAATGGGCTGGTATCAACTTCTGTATCCAGAGTGTTTCTATTGTTTGTTTTAGGTACCTCCCCCTCTTCATTTGTAAATACTGAGCAAAAATATTTGTTTAGTATCTCTGCCTTTTCACCATCACCCTCTGCCCACCCCCTCCCCTTTATTAAGCCTCACTGTCCCTGCCTTAGTCTTTCTTCGCTCCCTGATGTACCTAAAAAAGGTTTTATCCCCCCTCTTAACTGAGTTGGCTATCTTTTCCTCAGTTCGGGCCTTTGCTGTTCTGACTGCCTTCCCAGCTTCCTTTTCCTTTAACTGATACAATTTTCTGTCCTGCTCCTTCTGTGATTCCTTGTACTTTCTGAATGCTTTCTTTTTCTCTTGAACCTTCACTGCCACCTCCTTTGAGAACCATAGTGGTTTCTTACATCGTTTTGTTTGGTTTATTTTGCTTCACGCAAAGGCTTGTTACCTCTGTGATGGCAGTTTTTATTATTCCTCATTGTTCTTCCACTCCTCATTCCTGCCCATTTGCTAGTCCATTAATTAGGCACTCACCTATTTTGGCAAAGTCAGCCCTCCTGAAGTCCAGTACTTTTGCCTTTGTATGGCTTGACTCTATTGCTGTGCTTATTGTGAACCATACTGTTCGATGGTCGCTAGTTCCCAGATGGCTACCCACTTCTACATCTGTGATCCTTCTCCATCTCCATTTGAGAGACCAGGTCTAAGATTGCTCCCTCTCAAGTGGGTTCCAATACTAGTTGTCTGAGGCATGCCCCCTGTAGGGCATCTAGAATAACCCCACTCTTAGAAGTGGCTGCTACAACTGCACTCCAGTTAACATCTGGCATATTCAGATCACCCATCAGCAATATCTCCCTTTTATCTGCCATTCTAAGTATACTTTCTATCATTTCCTTGTCCATTTCCTCCCCCTGAGAGGGGTGTCTGTACACAACCTCTGTGCGGATTGTGGTGCCATTGCCTGCCTCCAAATTGACCCACAGTGCTTCTTCTTCTCCTCCCTGTTTACCCTTTTGTTCTGTTGCTTTGATTCCTTCTGTTATGTAGACAGCCATTCCTCTGGAGTTTTACAGAAGACCCAAAAATGCTAAGGTTGCACTCAACCGGGATAAATGGGAGTTTGTGAAAACCTATATTAAGTTCCAGGAATTTCAGATCAAGGGGTCCAATCAGACCTGGAAGATGTAGCAGTCATAACCCAACCCCTACCAATGTCTTAGAGGTCCACAGTTTTCTTGGTATCGTGAATCAATTCTAAAATTCATCACAAGCCTCACAATGAATACATAGTCCCCAACAGACTTTGAGCAGGCTGTTTAAAAGGATCCGTCGTGATCTGCCTTGCACTGTTTTCACAATGAAAAGCCATACAGTCCATTACATTATGCTTCAGGTGGTCTAGTTATGTCTGAATTTTGCATCCAAAAAAATACACAATTGAAGCAAACAAGATACAAATGACATATATGGCAATTGTTTACCACATATCTTGACTTTTTGTTGCAAATGGAAGCATGGGTACTCCGATGCAATTTGGTGGAGAGAGACACAAATGCAGCATGCATTTGCATCTGTACCCATCTGTTTTGAAAATCCCCCCTTTCTCATCAAGACTCAATGCATGGCACTGGGGAATAGCCCAAAAGACTGCTTTCCACATGTGTAAGGCAGCGCTAACCACAACAGCAGTCCTTAAACTATTTGACTAAGGCAAAGGAAACAAACTCTCCACCAATGCATCAGCAAATGGTATGGGTGATGTCTTGTTACAGAAGCATGGAACTGAATAGAAACCAGTGGCATATGTTGTGGGCACTTACCACCACTGAACAGTATCACGCACAGGCCAGCAAGGAGGCTTTTGCCCTATTCTGGACTTGTAAAAAGTTCTCCGCCTCTCCTAGCGAGATTCAATTTTACATAAAGATGGACCACAAATCATTCATAAGCATTTTTGGAACAAAGAACTTGGCCAAGTGGCCACCGTGGATCCAACATTTGAGGATGAGTTTCATGATATAGCAACTCTAGTTCATGTGTTTCTGGTAGATGACTGTCTGTAGCAGACACCTTTTTATGGGCCCTGCTCCACAAAGATGAAACTTCAACACATATTAATCTCCAGAAAGGTGCAGCCATTTATGTAGGCAGCTTAATGCATGCTCACCCAGCTACTTAAAGCCAGCTAGACAGTATTAAAACTAAGCTTTTTTATTACTCAGTTTGCAGCCAAGAATTCACTTTCTGCACCTGAGTCTGGCCAGCTAAGCAAAAAATACCCTAGGAGAACATACGATGTTTTGGACAGAAAGAGCTACTCCTGATGTTCATATGGGAGTTAAGTTACATGAGTCATGCTTGGTCATCCAACAAGCTCTCAGACAGGGCATTCTAACCAGCATTCTTGAAGGAAATCAAGACGTGACTAAGTGCCATACCAGAGCAAGATAGTCAAGTTGGGGGATTAAGCAGCACTGCAATGACATTTTTTTCACCAAAAAAATGCTAGTTTGAGCTACAGTTAATAAAAATATTAACCCTTAGGCTGCCAACAGAACTAGAACACATGTAGGAATTCTGGACTGATATATCAGTCCGCGGCACAGCAAGGGTTAGCATATCTATAAATTCAACTTTTTAGATACCTCATATGCTGGGCACCATGAAGTTTTTTTTTTTTTCAGTCTTAACCCTTCCAAGATCTACTATGCTATTTCTAAGGCAACTGTGGCAGCCATCTTTTCTTGAGAAAGAAACTAAATTAAAACATTTATAAAAGACTCCGATTTGGGTGGGACTAGAACATGTTACCACCAGATAAAACTGGAAGTTGCCTGGAATCTTCTATAGTGAAAACAAAGGTAGGGTCAAATATTTTGCCCAATTTTGTTGCACTTCTGCTTTAAGCAAACAGCTGGGAGTACTGGTAAACAACTGTGTGACATCTGTGCCAGATACTGTCATAACCCAACAGAACCACTGGTGTCAACAGGTTTTCCCCAAGTATCCTGGCAAAGATTGATGAAAGACCAATCCAAACTGGCAGGAATTGTTTGCATTTTGCTGGCACACTCTGTGGAATTATGGCAAAGTATTAAAAGTACTGGTAAAGTGTTGAAAGAAAAATGACTGAAAAATCACAGGTAAATATTAAATAAAAAGGAGCCAAGAGATGAGAGAAAGGGTTAAAAAGGGAAGCACCACAGATGATCGACACCAAGGTGCCCGACGTCCCCCACAGCGATGCCTGGAAACTGTCACCACTGAGCCCGATGCAGTGCATGCTGACAACTGGCAAACTGACGTGGCAGCAGCAGTGGACACCCTGATGCACAGAGGTGTGACTGGCCCCTGAATGCCACAGCAACAGCACCAACAGACACTGCAGGTAAGGACCGAGAAACACCCCCTCCCCCAGCCACGGATGTCCTACGGCCAGCACATGCAGGGTTGTGGGTGGGGGGTCTCCTGTAGGTACGGTGGAGATGCACCAGGCAGGGATGCTGACACAGTCTCACACACACAAGGCATGCCCCCAGCAGAGCTGGATGCAAGACCCGGGCACCAGACATGGCATCATGCACAGCGTGGTGGTAGTAGCGGCACAAACACAGCTGGACTAGGTGGACCACCTAGCACTCCCAGCTCCCCAGGGACACCAATGCTGGGCTATGGAACTGGTGCATAGCAGCTACTGCCCACAGGGGGTAACACAGGCAATGGCGCTCACCACGGGTCCACTGCCACTAGTCAGGATGCCTGACTCCACAAGCAGCTTGTGCCCCTTGACACTGCCCTCAACTGTGGCCTACATGTCCCCTGTTGCTTTGGGAATGGGTCTACAGGTGTGGCAGTCATCTGTGTGGTTTCTGTGGGTGCACCTGCTGCCACTGTGGGGAGTGTGTCGGCTGCTGTGGCAGGTCAGCTTTGCCGTGGTCAAGATATCAGCTGCCACTGTTCTTGTGTCACTATGGTGGTATTGATCTGACACCGTGCTTCCTTAAAAAGCATGAGCTTCCCTCAAGGGAAAACTTGCTACAATTAGCGAAAAGCTTTTGTGTAAAAACAGGATATTATACCAGATTAAAGGAGATTGAGAAAAAGGAGTTAAATAAGTAGGAATCAGATGGTATGTGTAAGGCATAACACTATTTGCTAACACACTGTTTAAATGAACCACTGTTAAGAAGAACATTACTGCCTGTCATATCTGTTTAAGCTATTCTGTTTTAAGAGCTTTTCTGAGAATAGCCACAAAGGGCGTGATGGTAAGGGCACCATAAGACAAGCTAGTAGATTCACTGCAGTCCAGCTCAAAGGTCAGTTCAAGCTGACCCTGCAAACAGTTGTGTGACATCACTTATCAGGATATGTGTACTGTGTCAAAGAAAGTGTGATGCTAGCCTTTTATCAATGCTATTATTGTAAAAAGCCTTATTTCATGAAGCACTTCTCTTATCTCTGCTGCTGTTCTGGAAATGGCCTTATTTAGGAAAGCATACCTTTAGCTTTACTGCTGTGTTGTGAATAATCTCTGTGTATATATATATATATATATATATATATATATATATATATGCAGACTAGATTGTGAACCTCAGTAGGGGTTCGAGAAGGAAGCAGAAGGCCACACACCATCACTATTCACTGGCGCTGGAACCCTCCAGAGGACAGGGGTAATATTTACTTTGATTTTGTCTATATTCTCTGTATGCTTATAGCTATAACAGTGGTGGGCTGTTATCTGTCTAGTTTTGCTTGTATTAGGGACCTCTTACTCTGCTGCAATAAATATATTTAATTCATAACAACTAAGTGCAGCTGAGTTACCTTTCTGGGCCCCCAGACAAGCTGAATCTGTCCAGAGTGTAAAAACTCTATGCTATTACTCAAGAAATAAGAACATCACCTAGTTGACAGCAACAACAACTGCTGCTATTAGGCTGCATCTATGGACTATGTTTGCCAAACATGTTATCCCTTAGTTACGCCAACTAACAATGGCCATTAGTTCACTAGTTCACATTTTGCAGGTTTTCCAAAGACTATCACATTGAACATCACACAAGTAGCCCATTAACCCCAAGTTGATGTGAAAGTGGAAAAAATCATATAGATGGTCAACTCCTTTGTGTATAAAGCCATTGATCCTTACAAAAACCTTTTTGTTTGCATGTCATAACCCCTTCAAAATAGTTACTGCCAAGCAGAGCTTCCTATGAGGAGTTGTCTTCATACTACAGTACCAGTTGAGCCTCAGTCATTAGTTCCCCTGGCACACATAAACATCACTAAACAAGAAGAAAACAAAACTCAGCCTGCCCCCAGCCCCCCCTATCCGACAACCTGGATCCAAAACCATCACCTCTATCTTCACGGGGTTCAACCTCAACCAACTGGACCTCATCCACACTTGGATTTCTTCTAGACAGTTATTAAATACCGAGACTGCTCCTTCCTGGTTGGGAGCAAAATACAGATATAGCTGGGTATCATTGGCATAGCAATGAAACCTCAGCCCATATCCATCTTACAATGTCTCCGAGTGGAAGCATATACACCACAAACAACATGGGGGACAGCACAGAGCCCTGAGGGACCCCACATGACAGAAGGATCAAATCAGAGGAAAAAAAAAACAACACTACCCTCTGAGATCTTCCAGTGAGGTACGATGTAAACCATCTGTAGACCAATCCCAAAGGTCCACAGATGAATCTCAGGTGCTCAAGCAGAACCCCCATGGTCAATGGTGTCAAATGCTGATGACAGATCTAAAAGTACCAAAATGGACCATTTTCTCTGGTCTCTCACCATCAGGAGATCACTGAGCACCCGAACCAGCACAGTCTCAGTACTATGCCTCTTCTGGAAACCAGATTGGAGAGATTTGTAGATGTTATGGATGGTCAAATGGTTCTCCAGTTGTGCAGCCACTACTTTCTCAATCACTTTCCCCAAAAAGGGGAGGTTCGAGATCAGTCTGTTGTTTGCAAGAGAGTTTGGGTCCAAAGAAGCTTTCTTCAACAATGGTGTCACTACTGCCTCTTTCAAGGAATAAGGATAGACACCGGAGTCAAGGGAGCACCAGACTATCTGTGCCAGAACCGGGCTGATAAGATCACCACAACCCATAATTAGGGAAGTCGGACCTGAGTCTAAATTACAGCATGTAGGGCACATCCCCTGGACAATCTGCATAACATCCATGACTTCCAGATGGTTGAAGGTACTCCAGGAGAATGGAGGGACAGTGACCAGGCCCTGATCCTCCACAACTTGCATAGAATGTGTCGAAAGGATCTCCGACCTAATGTCAGCCACCTTATCAGCAAAGAACCGTGCAAGCTCATTACATTGTAATTGTGTAAAGGCTCTCCGGAGCTGCATACAGGCTGGGCTGCACAGCCTGCCCACAGTTCTGAAGAGTTGAGCTGGTCAGTTCTGAGCTGCAGAAATTTCCCTGGACAGGAACTCTGCCTTCTTACGGGAAATTTCTAACTGATAGAACTGATAAATGGTGAAATCTTAGAAACATAGATGATGATGGCAGAAAAAGACTGATGGTCCATCCAGTCTGCCCATATACCCTATCACACCTCGAGGCCTATTGTCTCTGTAGGATCTTTGCTTACATTATTCACCCTTTTGTTCTCAATGTTTCCACCTCCATTTTCCTGCTGATTAGCTATTATACCCTTGACCCTATCCCAAACATGTTTGAAGCCATTTATGGTTTTGGCACCCACCATCTCTGCTGGCAGACCAATCATGGCTCTTTTATTCTTTCTGTACAGTAATACTTCCTCACATCCTGTTAAAACCCTCCCCCCATTAACCTCCACTCATAATATCATATCTTAGCTTCTCTGTTCCTGGTAACTAGCTCCTCACAGTTCACCTTGTTAATTCCTTTCAGGAA
The DNA here is from genome assembly GCA_016271365.2 of Neoceratodus forsteri. Lineage (NCBI taxonomy): Eukaryota > Metazoa > Chordata > Ceratodontiformes > Ceratodontidae > Neoceratodus > Neoceratodus forsteri. The sequence continues at coordinate 1,391,089,980 of CM028129.1, read as the reverse complement.
TTTGAAGGTCTTTATCATATCCCTTCCCATCTGTATGCACAGTGATGGCATATCTGGCAAGTTTTGTATTATTTTTGTAAAATTTGTAATTAAGTTGACCCGACCTTAATAGAGGTGGTCTGCTGTTTACACGTGCTTGCAATTGAATATGGTGCTAAACTTCCACCAAACTCATTTAGGAGCAAGATTGTTTTTTTCCATCCAACATAAGCTAACTCCAGAAAGTAAAACTGGGCTCTTGTCTGAGCTGTATAAAGTACATGGATTGGTAAAACGAGTGGTGTACTGTGTTTAAATTTGGCTTTGAAAAGTAAACTATGACTCCGGGCATGCACATCAGCGTATTTTAATTCAGTTTGTTAGTATTTCCCTCAGGGCTGCAAAACAACATGTCTGTTTCAATATTTATCAAGACTTCTATAGGAATGGTTGCTAAGGTCTTTTTCTAAATATTGTACTAGTGACAGCATAGTGGTTGTATGATGACTGCCAAATCATTACTCTTTGTTTTAAAAAATATGAGATATAGAATGAGGTTGCATTCTCAGGCTGCAGCATGTGAATACCTCTTGACTGTATAAGAGATCTTCACATGCTGCTTTTAATGCTAAATATACACAGATACATAGATACGTACTGTACATTGAATTTGACAGCAGATGAGGACTGTCTGACCCATCTAATCTGCTTATATTTCCATGTACATCAAAAAAAGGACTCTTTATAAATCACCTAGTTAGCTACATACATCTACACCAACATTGCATATCTCATAACCAGACTCTGAACCATCTTCTTTATTTGAACATTTATTTGATGGTGCTGAATTAGTTGTGATGAGTGGTTCAAAGCTATATAGCACAATCATTCTTGCTGACATATAAAAACATGACCATCAACAGATTCTGCATCCAGGGCCAGATTAAGACATAAGCAACATAGGCACTAGCCTAGGGCCCCAACCTGCAGGGGCCCCCAACCATCCCCCCAAAATATGTACTACATACCCATTTCTTTCTACATGAGCTGCTTTTTTTGTAATGGATTTGGCTGCTGAATAATCTGAACAAGGCAGGAGCTGAACTGTGATGGGAATCTCATCTCCCTGATTAGGTGTTAAGTACAGCTGATAGCTTTAGGGGACTCCAACAAGACTGACCTTTACGGTGTAAACAGGCCCTTTTACTTTGCTTTGTCTGCTTGAATGTGAATCTCACCTCCCTGTTCAGGTGTTAGGTACAGCTGATAGCTTCAGTGGGCTCCAGCCAGACTGACCTTTAAGGTGAAAACAGGCCCTTTTCCTTTGCTTTGTCTACCATCCCCCTGGTATCCCAAGTGAGAAAAAGTAGCTAGAAAGATCTCTTCCCCCAACTGGTGTACCTAATAGGGAGAGTGACCAGTGCAAATCTTAAATGGGGGCTCCCTGCAGTAGTTTGTCCACTACTTGCCTCATCTTGTGCATGGGGAAGGGCATCATTCATATTGCAAGGATTGGAGAGCTAGCAGAGCCTGCTTATTGAAGAGCCTGTTCCATGTTCCAGATTTATTTATTTAACTTTGTTGACTGGGTGAGTGCACTGGCAGCGACTACCCTTTTCAGGCATGCCACAGTACAGGCAATAGAGGAAGGGGAGTACAATATATCCAGAGAGGATACATAAAAGAAACAGTGGTGTAGTAGTATACATGAATCCAAAAGACTTACAATAAGCCTCCAATGGGGATGGACATTTGGAGCTTATCATGGAGTTACATATACTGGATTGAAAGAAACAAACGCAGGTAACGTAGTTGGATGTGAGGTTGCAGTTACTAGAGAGAGTAAGAGAGGAAGTGGGAGAGGGGAGAGAGGAAGGTAAAAAAGGTAGCACTCACTGGAGAGAGAGGGGGGGGGAAGGAAAACAGGTGAGGGGTAAATGGGATCTACAACCGGTCATCAACAAAAATGTTGTCAAACGACCGGACTGCGAAACTGTCGTGTTGACCATGTTTTGCAGTTGACATATGGTTTCCAAGTCACTAAATTGTTTTCTTCGATGGCTTCACTCGAACCTCCACAGGGGCTGTGCCCCTCACCCCCACACTAATTATAATCATCTCTGGAGTCAGAGCTGATTAGGGAAGGGGGCGCAAGACCCCCCCAAATACAGTCCAGCGCCAATGCTACAGTGACCTGGCACTGAAGTCATGGTAGTGTCAGTTGATGTTGAAGTTTCGATGTCTGAGGTGTATACCAGGTAAGTCCATAGCTAGTTAGGATAGGGAGACATGTGGGGCGGGGGGATAGTGGAATCAGTTACAGGCTTGAGATGAGGAATAATGTGCTTTTAAGAGTTTAGTAAAGGCTGCGAAAGTGGAGGATATTTTGACACGAGGGGGTAAACAGTTTCAAATGGGTAAGGAGTTCCAAATAGAAGCAGTTTGGTAGCAAAAGCATTGTCTCATATTGAGACTATGAGATTGTTATTAGAGGCAGAGTGGGATGAGGGGAGATCCGTGAATGAGAATTGGTTATTTAGATATGCAAGGGCCACAGATTGCAAGGTTTTCTTGACAAGTGTGGCGAGTGTCAGATTGGCTTCAAGGTCAGAAGGAAACGAGTTCAGGGAATTTAGGGCCAGACAGTGGTGGGCATTAGACCTACTGTCTGAGGCAAATGTACTGATTTTATAGTATAAGGTATAATTTTTTTGCAATGTAGATTTGCTGGCAGTGTCGACAACAACCGAGACGCAGTCAAAAGAAAAGACAGGATTTGCCATTGCAAAACAGATTCTAGCAGCAGGTGTTAAGAACTGGTGGACTCTGTAGAGTGAACCTAACTTCTAGTGTTGGAGTGAGGTGGAATGCTGGAGATTGAATTCAAAGGACAGTCAGGGACTGAGGTGAACACCGAGGTACTTGAAGGACATAGTCTTTACCAGGGTTGAGCCGTTGTCTGTGAGGACGCAGTACACGGGGGATAACTTGTTACGGTTGTGCCTAGTCCTAGATTGCATAGATTGAGTTTTAGGGAGGTTAAGGACCATTTTCTCATGAATAAACCAGTCCTGAAGCCTGGTGAGGCAGGAGCTGAGCGATTGGTTGACAACTTCAATATTGTTACTGTGAGTGAAAAGAACAGAATCATCCACATAAAGGAGGGTATGTATCAGTTTACAGACTGTGGGAAGGTTGTTTATGAAGATGGTAAAAAGGAGAGGGCCTAGAAAAGAGCCTTGAGGGACACCACTGGTGATGTTGTTTACTCTAGATAGGGTGTTTCCCATCTTTACAGCCTGCAATCTGTGGCTCAAGTAGTCTTTGAACTAAGTAAGGGCAGGAGGCCCAAGCCGGGGATAAAGTAACCTGTTTATTAGTAACTTGTGGTCGACCAGGTTGAAGGCTTTGGTCAAGTCCATGAACACAGATTCTGTTACAAGGCCTTTGTCCATAGCATGGTAGATGACATCAGTGAATTTGATCAGGGCTGTGTCGGCGCTATGTCCTTTTTGGAAGCCATGTTGCTCAGGGCAAATGAGGTCATATTGGTGCAGGTAATCCACTAATTGTCTGTGAACAAATTTTTCTTACAGCTTGGCTAGAGTGGAGAGAAGTGAGATTGGGTGATAATTGTCAAAGGGATGTCTTTTTGCCCTTCTTGTGGAGTGGGATGACAGTTGAGGATTTCCAAAAAGCAGGCACTGTACCAGTCCAGAAGGACAGATTGAGGAATTTAGTAATGGATAAAGCAATTTGAGGAGCAGCAAGATGTCTCTCATTAGCACATGTATGTTGTGTGACATGCCATGGCCCTGGGTCATATAATATACAGATAGAAGTTGTGGTTCACAGATTCAAGCATTCTGAGTCTACATGTTTTCCAGGTTCTAGGCTTGGGGCTGTAGCCACTAGGTTGTACTGCCTAATTTTTACAATCCATAACTGGAATTGTATTATTACTGTTAAACTCAGTTTTCTTCCTTGAGAAAATTAGTAGGAGGGTTCATGGCTGAGTTTGGGTTGGGGCAATAAGTGTCATGAAAATGATAAAGTTATGAAAAAAAAAGAAAAAATGGGGTTGAATTGTCTAAGTACTTTAACAGTACTATATTGCAATTTGCAAACATAAGGCTAAGACTGATCTTTAACACCACGTACAAAACACATTTTAATGACACAAAGTAGCAAAGAGGCTACCATGCTATCGATAGACTTACAATGCGTCAGGGGCAGCAGTGGCCTTTAGGTCATATTTGTTTCATTTGTAGGCAATTGTATATGTTATGGAGCTGTATTCATACATTACTGCCCCCATTAAGTACAGTTGCCTGCAAAGTAAACAAACAGCATTTGAAGGCCACTACAAACCATAACCATTGTAAGTCTATAGTGCTACAACCCCTTCCCTATGTGGTTTCGTGGGTGGGGCTGTATCAGAAAGTAAGATTATACATGCAGTAAATTAAGTAGCATAAGAAAGGTGGGAAACATGTATGCTGAGAGTAGTCTTGCACATACAATGATCCTGTGATTATCCACCAAATGTTTGTAAAAAAAAATGATTGTCCCTTATTATATCACACTCTCGAATATCCACCCAATTTTGCTTGTACAAAATAGGGCAGATAGTCAAGGGTGCACTGTAGATTCTCAGACTGAAATCAAACAGTATGTGACACTTTGGGAAAAGGGAGACTAGAGAATGGTGTGCACTGTCACTAATATGATTTTGAGAGATGGGAGCAGAAGGGTAGGAATTTTTATTTGTATTCCGTTGCCCATATCTCTTTACATACAAACTGTATCCCAACATGAGATACAATTTGTATGTAAATGGATTCCCAAGGTGCCTTAAAGTCTGTGACAGGGTCCCATTGTGGTAAAGGGGTATAGTCACAGCGAGACGGGTCCCGAGATTTCTCTTGGGTCTAGGGCCCCAGTTTACCTTAATCTAACCCTGATTTTTAGTATCATTGGTACTTCAGTTTTTTTGTGTGGTGCCACACTGGGTGTATGTTGTCCTCTCTAAAGAGATGCAATTTAAAAATGTATTTCTGCTGTGTTTCTTTGCTAGCACAGAGAGAACGAGATTTAAATAGTGAAAGGTGCCAAGTGTGTTTGACTGGTCTCGGAGGGACTGGTCAGTTCAGCATGTTTATTTTTTTTCTATTATGGAACCAGCAACTGTAGTAAGAATTTTTAAAGGTGAAATGTCAAGTCAGTTATCATTGTTACATATCAATCTCTGCAAATGGTACTATCCATTTGTTTTCAACACTAGAAGTTGAGATTAGCATTGTGGAAATGTTAGTTTTTGGTATTACTACCTGCATCATAGTTTGATGGGGTGTGCATTAAAGGATTAACGATACACACTCCAGGAGCATACTAAGGCACAAGGCTGAAGGTCATATATTCTTACATGCATGGGAAGTGCATTGTTAAACCTTTAACTCATACTGTGGGTGGCTTATTGTGCTTATAAAATAGCTCATTTAGGTAATGATGTGTTCTAGCCTTCATAATAGATCTATTTCCTGACCATGCATCAATAACATTTCAGTGCATGGTCATGTGATGGCCACCATCCAGTAAAGTCACTGGACTTATTCTTGCCATTTTATATGTTGTGCTGTGTGTAACTATTTGTAGACTGACGCGATTGGTTCCTCGCTGACATTGACATCACCACCTCTGTTACGTCTGACTTATGTGTTACTGAAGAAACATATATCAAGCATGTCAAAATTTCACTTGTTTTGTTCAGCAAGGTATCAATTTATTTTTAATTAGACTGTAGAAACCATGGGCCCAATTCTAAAATGCATGGCGCAACTCACGGGTGTATGCGAGTTGTGCCGTGTGGCGCTACGCCAGGGACCCTGCACCATTTTCCAGGACAAGCAGGGTTTCCGGTACTTATGTCCACAACTTGTGGCAGCCGCAAGCTAGTGCCACAGGAATGGTGCACCGGACCTGGGTACAGCAAATCGCGGCACACATTCTACTGCCTCCCCAGAGTCCCCCTTCCCAAAATGCAATGACAAGCACCTGTGGGCATTGTGGGGGCTGGCCGGTTGGCACATGCACTTTGGGGGCAGCAACAGAAATGGACCCTAGGGTCCCAGAAGTTCAGGGATGGGAAGCATGACAGGGCAGGGGGGGCACGGGGAGCACATTACTGTAATTTACACAGCGCTGTGAGGGAGGCATCCATCACTGTGCCAGGACAGATGCCCCTTAGACCACCTCCTAGCTAGTTTAACCTTGCTACGGTATTCCCTGTTCTGGAATGGTGGAAGTGGGTTATGGCAGCCATCCTTCTGGAATAGGTTGAAGTTGCTGCCATAACCCACCCTTGAACCCTGCCGCTGCAGGTTGCAGGCATAGTGGGGGTGTAGCCCACCTTTGGCACAATCCACATATGACATGGTGCAAGCTGTGACTTGAATCATGATTTGCGTTATGTGCAAGTAAGGCAATTTGCACCATTGGGTTTAGCGTAAATCGCCTTGCGCCAGGCGTAACACCTTGACTACTGAATGTTATCAACTGCATTTCTAATAATTTCATTTTTCTGAGTGTATAAGGCTTGCCGTGTGTGTGTGTGTGTGTGTGTGTGTGTGTGTGTTTGGTTGGTTGGTGAGTTTCTGTGTGTGGAGGGGTGTCAGTGTGAAATACTACTATCAATATTGTGAATCTATTTGATGGAGAGGAGTTTTCTTTTTAATTTTCCTTTGTTATCAGTCCTCCTGTGATGGTATTATGATTTGGAACAAGTATGTGGATAAATTCATTTTCTGACAGTAGATGACAGTTGTGTTTTTGTTGCTGCATATGAATCAGTATTTTATTCATGGATGCATAACATCCTGCAAGACCAACTGTATTTACTGCACTTGAAGCTGCCATGATTTTTGAATTATAACATATACTTTATATGATTGAATAAGAGTTCATTTACAAGTGATCACTTCCGACACATACACAATGCAATATTTTAGCAAACATAACATGATCAGATGTATAGTCTTCTCACAGCAAAAGTTGATAAAACTACGCCCGATGAACATTGGTCTGACTTTATAGCTGATGGTAATTCAAATGGTTTTATTGTTTTATGTCTTTGTTGTATTTTATTGGGTTGAACTCCCAACCTCAAGTCACACACACTGACAGCCTTTGCACCAGTAAAACTTCTTAGTTCATTCTGTTACATCACAAATGCAAAGTATGTGTACATTTTCTACCCCAACCCCCAAAACATTAAAACACAACTTCAATTACCAAATCTCTAATAAATGTGCATTTACATAGTTCAGCTTGATTAAATTGTAATTGCTGGTGAATTCTTTTAGGTGGCTTGATGACTATGGTCAATTTGAGGGGGAAGGGGAGTTGAACTCTATATATTGGGTCGACATCCAGTTCTCATTTGAAATTGTCTGGGGGCACTGAATTAGTGATGTGTGTAGGTGGTACATACTGATTTCCCATGCACTCATACCATAAATACATTTATATTAAGTTTGCTGACAATATCCCTTGTTGTAATTTTCACCTCGGCCAACTCCCCTCCTCAACTGGATCATTTGGAGTCATATGCCCACTCAAACCCCTTCAATGCACTCACAGTGATAGCCTGCAATCGATCTTCAGCTGCTTGTATAACTACACCCCTGAAAGTTTGGTTATCAAAGCACAATGCACACCATGTCCTGTTTCTATAGTAGGTGAATGATCACGAACTGTCACACAGTCAGAAGATGGTCACAGAGGTGAGTAGAGGGTCTGGGATACTCACCATCATGTGGAGTATGGTGCGACCAAGGTAGGTAGAGGGCAAGGGGGATGGTAGTAGTGGTAAGTGTGTGTCTTGGTCATGGTGGGTGGCATTGATAGTACAGCAGCACTGGATACCACTGGACAATAGGCATGAAATATAGTATGCCCATCAGGGTGACCATACATCAGGTGAAACAGTATGTCATGCCCAGGTGAGTCAGGTCATGAAGAGGGAGCTATTTCTTCCTCATGGGCATAAGCACCACCTCAAGCAGCTGTTGTGGTGAGAGGACACTGTAGATTCCCAGGTGGGTGGATGGAGGCACCGTGAAAGGAGGAGCAGGAGTCATACTCAGAGGTCCAGTGAAGCAAGAAAAGAGGGATGGCTCTGGTCACAGAGGCAGGCATTCAACAAGAATAATAAGGAAAAGTGAGGCAATAAATATCTATACAATATAGACAAATGAAATAACCAATAAATAAAGCAAGACAGTGCACCTTTACTTGTTAATGTCTATTACTTTACTGCAGCTGCCTACAGTACAGTTACTACCTGGTCAACCAGTACTAGGCTATGCTTTTACATGTAAGCATTTGTTACTGTCAATGCATTAATTCGGAACAGGTAATCAAGTAACTTTGAAGTCAATGTCAGAATACTGAGAGGAACATCACAGAGAACTGAGACCTGAATGGGACACCTGGACCAAAAAGAAACACTGGTTGCATAAATGGAAGGAACAGATACATCGGTGAGGAACCTCATTTAGGTCACCGGGACTTAGGAGGGGTTTTGTAAACAGGTTGTAGGTGCATCTCTCCGGGGCTGATGGGACAAGGAAAACAAGAGTACAACTGGAAGAAGACTCTTCAGCACAACCTCTCCTTGGGCTTCTGGGATAACAGGAATAGAAGATGTGGAGCTGAAGCAAATTAATTGAAAAAGCCCTCCCTTGAGTGCTGGGACAAGAGGACCAGAAGATGTGGAACCCAAAGCAAACCCTCCCTTGGGCTGCTGGGGCAACAGGAACAGAAGATGTGGAACTTGAAGCAAATTCTTCAGCACAAACTTTTCTTTTGGCTGCCTGGACAAGAAGAAGCTGGGCTGCAACTTTCATTGATGAGGAGAAGCTGGACTTTGGTCAATGCCAGTTTCCTGATCTTCAGACACTGGTTCTGGATACAGATCTACAGATGACAGCACTGGATGCTGGTCCTGAAAGAGAAAACCCCACCCTACTGTACAATGGAGGCCCTCTCTAGTGTGCTGGGGAGGCTCCTAGGCTTCCTTTATTTTTTTAACAGGGTAGGAATGTAGCTTGACAGAATAGTGAATGGGGCCTGTCCTGACTGTCACCCTAATGTTAGATAGGTTGACCAACCCAAGTTGTCATCAAAGGCAGTGGTGTTACAGGCAGATGTGCAGGGACAGTCCTTGGTCATTGTGACAACAAGTCAGTCTGTAGGTAGTTGCAGTGGATATCAAATACGTAACTTTGCAGCTGCGACAGGATTGTTAAGCAATGTGGCTGTTCAATGAAGGGTACATGGAGATTCAAGGCAGTCTTTCAGGAGGGCACATGTAGCAATATTCAGTTGCAGAGTAGTAGAAAAGGATAGGCACTCGCTTGAAAGGGGTACCACAGAAATAAGTCAGTTGCTTCAAAGGTACCAAAGATTTAAGGCAGTTATTTCAGGGCAAATAGGGCACCATATCAGTTGTGGCAGTTCATTTGGGCAAGTGGGTACCACACAAGTTCAGGAGGTTTATGAAGCAAACTGGGCACAGTTCATTAGGCAAACAGAGCAACACACACAAGTTCAGGCAGTTCATTTGGGCAAATTTGCACAGTGGTAGGGAGGCAGTATAGCACAGTGGATTAAGGCTCCGAGCTGCCAATCTGGAGACCTGGGTTTGAATCCTGCAGCCCCCACTTGCATACTGTGTGACCCTGAGCAAGTCTCTTAACTTCCTTGTGCTCCCAGGTCACACTTGTAAGCAAGCTTTCAGCTTAGTGTGCTACTCCTGGTTAAAACAATTGGAACAATTGGGAAAATAGGGCACCACACAAGTTCAGGAAATTATACAGGAAATAGTTTCACATCATTAGGACCAAAGTCCTATTTACAAGATGGTCCAGCACTCTCAGTAAATATTCAAGCAGTTTGTTTGGCAAACAGGGCACAGTTTGTTAGGAAAATTGGGTGCAACACTTGAAATTTAGTTCAAAAGGCAGCCTCAGTAATGAAGTACTGTACCTTTAAGTGTAGTTCAATAGGTTGTCTTTCGCATAAGGTAGACTGTTACTTTAAACATGGTTCAGTGAGATAAGGCAGGCTGTGCACAGTCAGGAATTATTCAATTGTTTGCCCCCCAAAGCCCACTGTATCTGCTCATGTGGAGCAATATTTATTGTGCACAATGGGTTACTTTAAAGCATACCTAAACAAGATTTTGACAACAAACTATTCAAAATTCTGACTCTGTAGGTGACTAAAGGAAAGGCTGCTGTATTCATTAATGCTAAAATTACATTTACATAATTTACCTAAATGTGGTTCCAGAGCATTTGAAAATTGTAAAATCAGTCTTCCAATTTCAAAAAAACTGTCTTACCTGCTTCCTAAAATGGCCGCCAAATGTGTTATGTGATGTAATCATTGGAGCCAAAGTGAGAGAGATACAGTATATGGCTCTCTATAGTGCTAACTAGTTATTTCTTCCCTTTGTATAGAATTATTTCACCCAAATGGTCAAAACCATGTACATTATTTTGTATAATGCACATGTTAGGCTATGGTTATGTTCATTTTGTTTACTTTAACATGCTGAATATATGTTTTAATCCAACCAACTTTCTCTGTGGCAAACCACAGTGCAGTACAAATCTTGAATAACCTGGTGGTCTAGTGGTTATGGCGGATCCAGGATGCTACGATGGGGGTGCTGGGGTGGTGTGCATGCTTAATATGCACTTTTTAACATTTTTATTAAACCTTTATATTTTCTGCTGTTATTCTTTTCTAGCATGTTTTTGACAGAACCTACAAATGTAATCCATAGTTTGAATGTAAATATTTGTGCAATCAATAAACCAGACTTAATCAACAAACTGAAATGCAGCAGCAGTAAGCAAGTATGTTACTATGTGGGGAAGGGGGGTGCAGCGACACCCTTCACCACCCCCTAGAGCCACCACTTTTTGGTAATAAAAGTTCTTGTGCAGTCCAGTGTTAGAGTTCATACTTTCTCGAAACTCAAATATATGCTTGTCTTGTTTTCTTTTTCCATGGGAAATAATAACAATAAGAAGAATAATAATCCGCATTTATATAGTGGTTTTCATACACATTGTATCCCAAATTACTTTACAAGCAATACTAGACTGGTAGGGAAGTGACTGAACTTGTAGTGGCAGTCATTTCATACATTAATATCCACACACAGCCTTGGACAATTGCATGAACTGGTATTATGGGAAGGGGAATGTTGGCCAGAACAATGGGGTCAGGTAGTGATCAATGTGCTGGCAGCCCCACATCTTATTTCTCACAGTAATCTGCTCATATTTCTCTCCTTCTGTCTTCTCCTTTCCTGAATATAACAGTACCTTGCAAGAGTGGCCTTCTCAGTCCCCCTCTGGTATTTATTCTTCACTATTCTTCCTCACACCAAAAACTGGTGAGCTCATCACCCTTCTGCATATTGAATGCAAGTAGTACAGTCCCTGTTTTATTTTTGACATATCAAATATAAACATGTATTTCCAGTAAGTCAGGCACATAGCAGCAGGGAACGACAGGCTTCCCTATCCTTAAAAGATCTAAGCTACCTTTGATTAGGACCTATTAAATGATGGGTGTGCACATCATTATGCATGTCATTTAATAGTGCCTAATCATAGGTGGCTTAGATCTTATATGGGTAGGAAAGCCTATTTTTCCACTTGTACCATGCTGCTATCAGCCTGGCTTACCAGAAGATCATGTTTATTATTAATATGTAAGTATAACACGGGAGTCTGTACTAAACACATTCATGATGCGGAAGGGTAGTGAACTCACCAGTTTTTGGTATGGGAAGCAGATGAGAAGAATGAATGCCAGAGAGGTTCTGAAGAAGCCGTTCTAGTAGGGTACAGCTATATTCAGGTTAGCTGAAGACATGAAGGAGGACGCTGAGCAGATCACTGCGAGATCTGAAATGTGAGGCTGCCAGCATCGTGATTACTACTTGACTGTAGAAGAGAATAGCCAGCAATGACAAATACTCAGAGTGGCAAGGCTGCACTTAAACTGGTCCTTGAAATCAGTGTAGGGAGATTATCCTCGTGTGTGTGTGGGGGGGGGGGTGTTGACATTTCTTAGGACAGTATTGAGGGAGTTGTGTATAGCTCATTCAAGATTTGGAAGGGTGGTAGCCAGCCAGCTCGCACTGTGGAGCAAAGCACTGAAAAGTTCTGGAGAAGAATTGCTGGGAACTGTCCTTCGAGGTTCTGCAGATCAAAAGTAAAGAAGTAGACTGACGCTGGCAGTCAGGTGGATTCAATCAAGTAATGAATAAACCTCTCCTGCTAATAATATTGTTATCCATTTTAAGTTCAGCCTTTATGAGGGCATGAACAGCAGTTTTTTCTGGTGGGTCATGATGCTTATTGCTTGGCCCTCCAGGAAGACCTAGTTGTTGGTTAATGAGGTGGAAAAAAAAACACAACAGGGAACTGTACATACTACCTTTACTGTGCACGCAATTTTTACTGTGGGAGCAGAATGTGGACTGGAGAGTGATTTGGCAGGCATCTTTAACAGTGCCAGCTGATGATGCGTATCAGTATAGATGTGCACAACTCTCTGAAGTACAAGATTACAATCTGAGGTTTGATAATTCTCTTCATGAGACCGCAAGCTCATATGTGGTCCCAGGCATTACTAAGGACAGGGTTTGGATGGTGGGGTGTTCAACAGAAGCCAGGCTAGGAGCAGGGGTTTCACATGGAAAAAGAAAGCCTTATCTGTGGATTAACAAGAAAGCATGAGTTTTGGAACTGAACAAGACTGGTACTTTGCTGTGTGACCCTGAGCAAGTCACTAAACTTCCTTGTGCTCCCAGGCCACACCTGTAAACAAGCTTTCAGCTTAGTGTGTCTCTCCTGGTTGACAAAAACAAAATTCAGTGCATTATATAACCACTAGATCATCAGGTATTTGAAGTGTTGTACTGCAGTGCAGTTTGCCAAAGAAAAAGTCAGCCGGATTGCAAAATATTTTTCTGCAAGTTAAAGTAAACAAAATGAACAAAATCATAGCCTAACATTTGTAATGATCAAAATAATCCACAAGTTAATACATGGTGTTGATCATTCTGGTTCAATAATTCAAAATAAAGAGGGAAAGGACTAGTTAGCACTATAGAAATATATGTGGATCTCTGGTTCTGACTCCTATGATGTCATCATGACTCATCACTTAACACACTTGACAGACATCTTAGGGAGAAACCAAGGCTGTTTTTTTGAAAGTGAAAGGCTGATGTTTGCATTTTTCAAAAGCTATGAAACTGCATTTATGTTATTTACATATATGCAGTTTTAGCATAAATGTAAACAGCAGCCTTTACTTTACCTTACTATGAAGACAGATTTTGGAGTTTGCAGTTTTAAAAAATTGCTTGTTTAGGTACCCTTTAAGTTGCCCAACCCACACGATACTGACTCCTATGAAGACTTACTATTCTGCCTGATGGGCAGTCCTTTTAATGGGCATGGCTGAGCCCGACTTTATTCCTGTGTAGCTGGCTCTCAGCTGCCTCCGTGGGTGGTCCTGAGGGGGGTAACACCTGACCACCCACATGGCCTCAAATGGTTTATGCGCTGTTCAGTGCTATTTAGTTAAATAAAATAAATAAAACATGGCTCTGTTTTAGTGTGCTGGGGTCACCCCACCCTTTACTCCACCCTCAAAGAGTTCTTCTCATTTTAGATCAGGGCCTCTTGTCCATTGCTCTATCTTCCAGGCAGTCCCTCTGACTGGAGCCTGCCTATCCCCTCTTATGGCCTCAGACCCTGCTCCTTGCTCTGTCCAGCACTCTCAGTAAATATTTAAAAAATACATCGTTCTAGCAGTCAGCAGCTGTCCAGTGGTGCTGCTGCTGACACACAGCCCGACCTGGGGTGAGTACTAACAGAACGTAGCTGTGGGAGCTGGACTGCCGCAGTTGCTGTGGGAGGTTATGGTTGTTCTGAGGGTGGTCCAGGAAGCAGGCTCTTGCTGCTCTGTCTGATGCTTTGCTAGCTCACCACTACAGCCTCATTCTGGTGCCACTCCCTTTCACCTTTATCTGCATTGCAATCTGCAGTGTCCCACTATAGGGATTATCAATCTGCAGTCTCCCGTAAGAAGGCAGAGTTCCTCTCCAGGGAGATTGCAGCTGCGAGAAATCGACCGGCTCAGCTTTTCAGTACTATAAACAGGCTGTGCAATCCAACCTGTCTCCAGAACCGGGGAGCTTTTTCACAGAAGAAGTGTGATGAGTTCACTCAATTCTTTGCAGATAAGTATGGCACTATCAGGTCTGAGATCAGCACAGTGTGCTCAAATGGGCAGAGGGGAGATTGGTGCGAGGCTGCAAGCACCCAGTTTGTCTGGTCAGATTTTAGCCGGCTGGTAATCAAGGATGTCATGAAGATGATCCTGGGTTTTGCAACTGACTTACTGTAGTTTGGACCCTGGTCCAAAACGCCTCCTGATGAGGTGCATGGAGGTAATCAGACTAGTTCTTGCTGAGATAGTTAGGTGTTCGCTAGAGACCGGAGTGTTTACAGACAATCTGAAGGAGGTGGTGGTTCATTTCTTCCTGAAAAAGCATTCTCTCGACCCTGACTGTCTCACAAACTACAGGCCCATCTCTAACCCACCTTTTGTGGGTAAGGTTATTGAGAAGGCAGTTACGTTGCAGCTCGAGGAGCATCTGACCACCACAGTATCTATGATCCTCTCCAGTCCAGTTTCAGGAAGAGGCATAGTACCTAGGCCATGTTAGTTCGGGTACTTAATGATCTCCTGACAGAGAGAGATTGGAGGAGTCGTTCCATCTTGGTCCTCCTTGACCTCTCTGCAGCTTTTAACACCATGGACCATGGGGTGCTGCTAGAGTACCTGCGGCTGTTCTGTGGATTGTCTAGTACAGTCCACAGATGGTTTCACTCCTTCCTTACTGGCAGGGTGCAGAGAGTAGAGCTGGGACTTTTCTCCTTGGTGCCCCTCCCTCTGCCATGTGAGGTATCACTGGGCTATGTGCTTCACCCATGTTGTTCGCAGTGTACATGCTGCCGTTGGGGGACATTATTAGGCAGTAAGGGTTGAGTTTTCACTGTTATGCAGATGATACTCAACTGTACATGTCCTTTGTGCCTGAACAGAATGATGCTGTTTCGGTCTTTAACAACTGCCTCTCAGAGATTCAGGACTGGATGAGTGCCAACTGGATGAGACTGAATCCGGATCAGACTGAGGTGTTGGTTGTGGACCCAGGTCATCGAGTAGAGAGGTTGCTGGCTGGACAGCCATCTGGACTTTGACTGTTGGCAACCAGCTGATGACCTCTGACCTGGTGTGGATTCTGGGCATTCTCCTTGATAGTGAGCTGACACTTAAGTCTCAGGTGTCAGCCGTTGTCAAGACCTCATTTTACCATCTGAGGAACATCGCCCAGATAAAGCACCTGGTCCTGCCTGATGACCTTATGACACTGGTCCACGATTTTGTGATCACGTGCCTTGATTACTGCAATGCCCTATACCTCGGGCTACTGGGGGTGGATCTTCGCCGCCTGCACCTGGTGCAGAATATGGATTCCAGGTTGTTGATGGACTTACCGAGATCTTGCCATGTCACACCTGTGCTTCATGAACTGCACTGGCTGCCAGTGTGGTGGAGGATCACCTTCCAGGTCAGACTGCTGACCTATAAGGCCCTACATGGACTGGGACCACAGTATGTGCAAGATCTCCTTTGTCCTTACTGCCCCCTTCGCCCCCTCTACAATTCTGCCAACGAAGGATTGCTAGAGATTCCCAGGGTCCGTTTGACAACTTCAGGTGCTAGATCATTTGCATTTGCAGCTCCGACCCTGTGGAATTCTCAAACTTGCCAGGTTAGGAAGTGCCCATCCATTGAGGCCTTTAAATCTGCCTTGAAAAACTATTTATTTTAACTGGCATTTTCTGATACTTAATCCTGCTGTATCATATAAGTTTTTAAATATTTTTATTCTGCTGAAATGGATGCTTTATGGTTTTTATGAATTATCTTTTTGTAAAACACTATGATCTTGTTAAAATAGCATTCCATAAATAAACTTTGCTTGCTTGTGTACACACCACCATGGCCCGCTAAAGTCACCAATGAGGGACAGCTAACTTTTGTTTAAATATAAAATAAATCAGCATCAAACTGGGCCCATACTGAATAGCTGCTGACCGCTGGTCAGACTCTTCCTTGACTGCCAATTTTATTAGACCCACTGCCTGAGGACCCGCTGGACTTATAGGGTTCCCAGTTGGGGACCTGATGCAGGACACTCCCGATCAGAGAAGAGCACATGGGTGGAGCCAACGGAACCGCTTCCAAACTCAGGTAAGTCTTTTTCTTGGTCCCCATCGCTCCCTGCCTCCAACCTTCTCCCTGGTCCTCACAGACTATTCTTAAGGGATTGGGTTTCTATTGCTTGAACCTTGAGCTTGAGCTACTAACAGCTCTTTCTTTTTGAATTTAGCCCACATGCTGGACAGGAACAGCGCTCCCAGAACGTGGCTCCATTCTCTTCACATTTCCTATTGTGTGTGTGGGGGGGGGGGGGGTGCTCTGTGAGAGAAAAGGTAGCAACAGATATTAAAAAAAATGTTTTTAACAGAGCCCAAGCTAGGGCAGTGTGGGGATACTGAGCTAAACTGGGAGGCTGATGCGGCGATCCACAGAGGGTGGAGTGTCCAAAACAAACACTTGTTTGCCCTCTACTCATCTCTAATAGGCTGTATGGGCTCACCAAGAACCTACTGTGCTCCCATCTATACCCAAGGGGCTCCATGACTTGTGTCTGTAGGGCTCCCAACTCTGGAGCACTACAACTGTATGCAAGGGAAAAGAATGATACATATTAGTTCGGCCAAAATCAAGTAGTGGGCGACTGGGATTCCTGATCAATGGAAACCAGTGTATGAACTGAATCATACCAGATGGATGATCAGGACATGGTGGTGGATGGGACTATGGTTAGCGGGGGGGGATCAACTGGACACCACGGACTGTGACCATATGTGTGTGATATATATATATATATATATATATATATATATATATATATATATATATATATATATATATATATATATATATATAGGGATTGCTGGAGAGAGGTGGTTAAGTGTACAGGCTGTAAGACCTGACTTGGGGGTGGCGGTGTTAATTAGGATGGCAGTAATGGCTAGTCACTGCTTCTTCAAAACTACAAGCATGATGATGTGCATTTATGCATGGTAATAACAGCTGTTTTGTATAGGTACACAAGCACAGTCTGTATTGGGAGGATTAACAAAACAGACATGCAATATAAATTAAAATAACAATGTATATGTTATTCTATATCCGAAATGTTTTTCTTCATTCTATGTCATCTCCTGCTCCTGTCAGCCCCCTACCTGACCTGACCCTGGTGTCCTTTTCACCCTCGCTATGGCCCCCCCCGGGGTCAGCTGCTGTCACTACAACTGCTGCACATATTCGTATCAACCTGCTTTTGTTATTTTTAATTGTGTGCTGGTGCGGCTCATAGAACCAGCTTCTGTTCACCGTTTAATGTTATTTGCACTCGAATTTTGCGGAATTGTTCACTGTCTACACTTTATCTTTGGATTTTTTCTCTACTGCTGTGTTTGATTTATTGTATCCTCTTACCCTTTTCCCTGAGTTGTACCTAGAAACAAGCCCTGGTGCAGTGTGCCTTTCCTGGTTACCAATTTTCAAATAAAATTAAAATAAAAAAGATCTACATTTCTCAAAAAGATACATGAAACATACGTCTACATCAAAATTCTCAAGTGATGCAGACAGGGCCAGATTAAGGTAACCTGGGGCCCTAGACCCAATAGAAATCTGGGTACCCCTCTTGCTGTGACCATGCCCCTTTGCTGCAAAGGGACCCATCACAGACTGTAAGGCACCTTGGGAAACCATTTACATACCAGCTGTATCTCATGTTAAGATACAGTTTGTATGTAACGAGATATGGGCAACAAAGTACAAGTCAAAATTCCTACCCTTCTGCTCCCCTCTCTCAAAATCATGTTAGTGACAGTGCACAGCAATCTCTAGTCTCCCTTTTCCCAAAGTGTCACATACTGTTTGATTTCAGTTTGATAATCTACAGTGCACCCTTGACTATCCGCCCATTTTCATACAAGCAGAATTGAGTGGATAATCAAGGATGCGAGATAATAAGGAACAATGGAATAGCCAGCATTTTGTACAAACATTTGGTGGATAATCACAGGATCACTGTATGTGCAAGACTACTCTCAGCATACATGATTCCCACCTGTCTTACGCTACTTAATTTACTGCAAGTGCAATCTTACATTCTGATATAGACCCAGCCACGAAACCACATAAGGAAGGGGTTGTAGTGCAATAAATAGACTTATAATGGTCAGGGTTAGTGGTGGCCTTCAAATGCTATTTGTTTACTTTGCAGGCAATTGTACATAGTGGGGGTAGTAATGTATGTATACAGCTCCATAACATTTACAATTGCCTGCAAATTAAACAAATATGATCTAAAGGCCACTGCTGCCCCGATGGCATTGTACACCTATTGATGGCACTGTAGCCTCTTTGTTACTTTGTGTCATTAAAGTGTGATTTTGTGGGTGGTTTTAAAGATCAGTCTTAGCCTTACCGTTTGTGAATTGCAATATAGTATTGTTAAAGGATTTAGACAATTCAGACCTATTTTTTTCATTTTTCCATAACTTTGACTATCATTTTCATGACACTCATCGCCCCTACCCAAACTCAGCCATGAACCCTCCTACTGATTTTCCCCAAGAGAAAAACTGCATTTAACAATGATAATCCAATTCCAATAAACATAAGGCAGTACAGCCTAGTGACTACAGCCCCAAGCCTAGAACCTGGAAAACGCGTAGACTCAAAATACTTGGATTTGTGAACCACAACTTCTATCTGCATATTATATGACTAAGGGCGATGCCATGTCACAGAACATACACGTGCTAATGAGAGACATCTTGCTGCTCCTCAGATTGCTTTATCCGTTACTAAACTCCTCGGCCTGTCCTTCTGGACTGGTACAGTGCCTGCTGTTTGGAAATCCTCAACTGTCATCCCACTCCACAAGAAGGGCAAAAAGACATCCCTTTGAAAATTATCGCCCAGTCTCACTTCTGTCCACTCTAGTCAAGCTGTAAGAACAATTGTTTACAGCCAATTAGTGGATTACCTGCAGCAGTATGACCTCATTTGCCCTGAGCAACATGAGTTCCAAAAAGGGCATAGCACCGACACTGCCCTGATCAAATTCACAGATGCCATCTACCATACTATGGACAAAGGTCTTGTAACAGGATTTGTGTTCATGGACCTGACCAAGGCATTTGACTTGGTCGACCACAAGTTATTAATAAACAGGTTACCTGATCTATGTCTCGGGCCCCCAGCCTTCACTTAGTTCAAAGACTACTTGAGCCACAGATTGCAGGCTGTAAAGATGGGAAACACCCTATCCAGAGAAAACACCATCACCAGTGGTGTCCCTCAAAGCTCTTTTCTAGGCCCTCCCCTTTTTACCATCTTCATAAACAACCTGCCCACAGTCTGTAAACCCATACATACCCTCCTTTACGTGGATGATGCTGTTCTTTTCATTCACAGTAACAATATTGACGTTATCAACCAATGACTCGGCTCCTGCCACACCAGGCTCCAGGACTGGTTTATTCATGAGAAAATGGTCCTTAACCTCCCTAAAACTCAGTCTATGCTATTTGAGACTAGGTACAACTTTAACAAGTTATCCCCCATGTTCTGAGTCCTCACAGACAACGGCTCAATCCTGGTAAAGACTATGTACTTCAAGTACCTCAGTGTTCACCTCAGTCCCTGACTGTCCTTCGAATTCCGTCTTCAGCATACCACCTCACTCCATCACCAGAAGTTAGATTCACTCTGCAGAGTTCGCCAGTTCTTAACACCTGTTGCTAGAATCTGTATTGCAATGGCAAATCTTGCCCTTTCTCTTGACTACATCTTGGTTGTTGTCAAAGCTGCCAGCAAATCTACATTACAAAAAAAGTATATCTTATACTACAAAATCAGTAAATATGCTTCAGGCAGTAGGTCTAATGCCCACCACTGTCTGACCCTAAATTCCCTAAACTGGTTTCCCTCTGACTTCAAAGCCAATCTGACACTCACCACACTTGTCAAGAAAACCTTGCAGTCTGTGGCCCCTGCATACCTAAATAACCAAATCCCATTCACGGATCTCCCCTTGTCCCACTCTGCCTCTAATAACAATCTCATAGTTTCAGCATGAGACAACACTTCTTTTGCTACCAAACTGCTTCTATTTGGAACTCCTTACCCATTTAGAACTCCTTACCCCCTCCTGTCAAAAAATCCTTCACTCTCTCAGCCTTTACTAAGCTCTTAAAAGCACATTATTCCTCATCTCAAGCCTGTAACTGCTTCCACTAATTCCCCAACCCCACATGTCTACCTACCCTAACAAGCTATGCACTTACCCAGTATACACCTCCGACATCGAAACTTTGACATCAACTGAAACTACCGTGACTTCAGTGCCTGCTCACTGTAGCATTGGTGCTGTACCCCGGCACTGTATTTGGGGAGTCTTTCACCCCTTCTCCTAATCAGCTGTGACTCGGAGATGATTATAATTAGTGGGTTGGGGGTGTAGGGGGCACAGCCCCCTGTGTGGAGAGTTAGGGGTGAAGCCACCGAAGAAAACAATTTAGTGACTTGGAAACCATATGTCAACTGCAAAACATGGTCAACCGGCAGTTTAGCAGTCCAGTCAGTTTGACAACATTTTGTTGCAATGACGGTTGTAGATCCCATTTACCCCTCACCTGTTTTCCTTTTTTCCCCTTCTCTCTCTCTCTCTCTCTCTCTCTCTCTCTATAGTGACTGTTACCTTTTTGCCTTCCTCTTTCCCCTCTCCCACTTCCTCTCTTGCTCTCTCTAGTGACTGCAGCCTCACATCCAACTACATTACCACCTTTGTTTCTTTCAATTCAGTGTGCATAGTTCATAATAAGCTCCAAATATCCATCCCCATTTGAAGCTTATTGTAAATTTATCAATTTCATGTATTCTATTACACCACTGTTTCTTTTATATATCCCCTATTGACATATTGTACTCCCCTTCCTCTATTGCCTGTGCTGCTGCACCTGGGTCATGTCTGAAAAGGGTACTCACTGTCAGTGCATCCACCCAGCCAACAAAGTTAAATAAATAAATCTGGAACATGAAACAGGCTCTCCAATAGGTAGGCTGTGCTAGCTTGCCAATCATTCCAATATGAATGAGAGCCACCCCCCCTCAAATGTACAAGATAAGGCAAGTAGTGGACAAACTACTGCAGGGGAGCCTCCATTTAAGATTTGTACCAGTCACTCTCTTTATCAGGTACACCAATTGGGGGCAAAGATCTTTCTAGCTACTTTTTTCCACTTGGGATACCAGGGAGATGGGAGATAAAGCAAAGGAAAAGGACCTGTTTTCACTTAAAGGTCAGTCTGACTGGAGCCCCCTGAAGCTATCAGCTGTACTTAACACTTGATCAGGGAGGTGAGATTCACATTCAAGCAGACAAAGCAAAGAAAAATGGTCTGTTTACACCTTAAAGGTCAGTCTTGTTGAAGCCCCCTGAAGCTATCAGCTGTACTTAACACCTAAA
The DNA here is from genome assembly GCA_016271365.2 of Neoceratodus forsteri. Classification (NCBI taxonomy): domain Eukaryota; kingdom Metazoa; phylum Chordata; order Ceratodontiformes; family Ceratodontidae; genus Neoceratodus; species Neoceratodus forsteri. Next base: position 1,391,068,214 of record CM028129.1, on the reverse strand, counting down.
CAGGGAGGTGAGAGTCCCATCACAGTTCAGCTCCTGCCTTGTTCAAATTATTCAGCATCCAAGTCCATTACAAAAAAAGCAGCTCAGGCAGAAAGAAATGGGTATGTAGTACATATTTTGGGGGGACTGTTGGGGGCCCCTGGCAGGTTGGGGCCCTAGGCTAGTGCCTATGTTGCCTATGTCTTAAACTGGCCCTGCTAAAAGTCACCAAATGTTTACAGGATGAGATAAGACTACTCAACTAATGATATATAGTGTAGTAAAAACTGAACACATGTATACACACACACACACACACACACACACACACACACACACACACACACACATATGCACGCACATGGTATGCTTATCTCCTCAATGCATTCCTAGAAGTAATCCTTAAAATGTTCAAAAACATACCATGTTCACATATTATCTGAAATGAGAAAAACTGGTATCAACCTCACAGTTCTTAGCATTTTGATTCAGGTCCTTGCCTAGTGCATAGGCTTGAAGGCTTAACCCACATCACCACCCATGACCATTTAAACTAAAGCCTCCACCACCCACACTTGTAGTATTCCAGCCTCCCTCCTCCCCTATCCCAGCAAAGCAATGTAAATATAGTAAACCATACAAATATCATGTCCCCCACCCATTCAAAAACCTGCTGGTGCCACCCACCCTAGCCCAGTAAATGTCCAAATGACTCAGTCTACCCACACTGTGGCATCCCCATCCTCCATACTGACCCCAATCACACAGTAGCCAAAGAAATGACACACAGTGGACAATGCGAACAACCCATCCAGCATCAGCCAGCCTTCCTATGAATGATAATGGCAGTCACATAAGCCATGAAATTGTAAGCCCTAATTCAAGTGCATTGTGCATGTGCTTGAACATATACTTTTGCAGACCTTCTTTTCTTTTACTCATAACATTTTTAGATTTTTCTCATATGAATCCCTTTTTTCCTCTAAAGTACAAGTTCCCTCCCTCCCTTATGAGCACAACAGTTGTCAACTTTTAAATCCCCCCCAATGTGTTTTTGAGGGTTAACACCTGAAAATACATTTCACTGGGGAATGAAAGGCTAACATTTATTGTGGTCATGTGGGGGAGACTTGCACTTTAGTGAAAAAAGAAAAATTAGGGAAGAAATATTACAAAATAAAAAAAGTTATGAATAAAAGGGAAAGAGGTCTACCAAACTTTAAATGGAATTTCACAGCCTATATGACTGTCATTGTCAGTCAGTAAGAAGACAGTGGCCAGATGAGTTGTTCCAGTCATCCACTGTGGTGCATTTCTTTGGCTACTATGAGATCACATGAGCAAGACAGAGGTGGGGGGCTTTGATATTTACTGGAGCAGTGGAGGTGGATGGTGCCGGAGGGTCTTTGGCAGGCTTGGGGAAGGAAGACTTGCATGGCGTACTAGTTACTACTATTCCCTACATAGAGAATGCACTCCTGGTCACCTCATGATTATTCAACATGAACGCACCCTGTGGTGCCCAGTGCAAAAGGCACAGGCTACTTAAATGCTCTCTTTAAAACTGCACCTAAGGTATGCATTTAAGCAAGCTGTATTGTACTTCCCAAAGAAAAAACTAAAAAAGAACATGCACTGTAAAAAAGTCCAGCTGCCCTGTGAAGAAGAAATCAGCAGCAAATTGAACCAGATGACAGCAACAACTTCATCTACTGTAATTCTGTTTAGATTTGCGTGAGCTTGCTCAATAAAATCAAGCAGTGACAGAAAGTTCAAAAGTCCATCTACTCTGTGAGAACACAATCAGCTGCAAATCAAACCAGATGAGAGCAACAACTTTATCTTCCTCTCTTTCGGTTTGCCCATATCTGCTGAAGAAAGTACAAGCTATGACTAAAACAAGCCACACTACCATTTGCTTGATCCTGCAGGTCACCTTTCATTTCTGGCCTGTTTATTTGTCCTAATTAGGCCTTTTCTAGTAACAGGGCAGCCTGAGCTACCAGAGAAACCAGTATTAGTAGAGATCAGCACCTGGCAACAGTGGCACTAGGGGGTTTATATGTAAGAGGCAGCAAGTCCGGTCTAAGGGGGGGAGGGGGAGAGAGAGAGAGAGAAAGAAAGAGAGCATGTCTTAGCCTGTAACCCAGATCCATTAACTGGTTTGAACCCAACAGAGCAGTGTGAGCAAAACCAAACCACAGTGGCCAGTTACTTCTTTTCCTTGTTGCTCCCACTCTACACAGTCTTCTGGATGGTTCAGGGTGCCCAAGGAGGGGTTGTCTTGCTGGGACAAGAACTGCACAGGGATACTGTGTGCTCCAGATCTGTACTGCTGGCTCCATGCCAGCAGTCAAAGTACTATAACTTGATGTTGGCACCATCTTTAACATAGAGCAAGCAATGAAAAAATACTAGACAAGATGAGACATGTCAGTGTGATAGTGACTCAGACTGAGGCAAAATCCAGTCAAATTACTTATTGAGAGTCAATGGAGAGAGTTCACTGCTAACCCCACTGCACACAGCTTTATATGCAAAATAATCACACTGGTGACAATAGGCTCTTAACATTAATTGCCGCCTAAAAATATCAACGTACTATTAAAAAGTTACTCAAAAATAAAAAAGTCAACAATAGAACAGTACCTAGTGGAACAAAAATTTGAGTTTTCAATGTATTTTTTAATTATTTTAAAATTAAATTGTTTTCTAGTTTGTTTTCACCTGGTGACCCTTTTTTAAGTGCAATAAGATACTCCAGGGTGTGAATTTCTAATTGTAAACTGCACTGCCAGATGGTGGAAGGCATTTGGCGCAAGTGTCTCATGCCTTACAAGTAACCTGCACATGTGGTTTACAAGTATAGTTCAACATCCTGTTATGTCATACTGTTTACAAACTATATGGAAGGAGACAACCTAGGACTTTTAAACTGTTTGACTTCAAATTTAAATACATCACCAAATCAAGAGTGAACACTGTTATTTAGGGAAGAGTTTTCAAGTATTTATGGAAGTGGTGATTTATTGATTTTAAATAATCAAAATCCACAAATATGTGTGCCGTACATGTATTAGTTTCAATCGTATGCTTGCTTAAATAGAGGTTACCAATGGTACTGAGTGACGGCAAGCTGTCCTAAGCAGAAGTACAGAAGAGTCAAGAAGCAGCACTATACCTTGCAGTATTTCTTCATAGTGTTGCGATATGCTGCATGGAAGAGTGCAGTTCAATCGCAGTTAAGCCCTTTTGTTAGACAGACATGTGTGAGGTGTTTTTTATTGCCCTGTATCCTGGCTGACCGAATTGTAGAACCTGAAAGGAAATGATATGTGATGTCTCTGCTGAAGTAAATAAATGGCTTGTAAATCACTCTGGTACAGTATACTATATAAAAACAATTATTATGCTATCCTACAGCTCACACATTACACATAATTGATTGAGGTACCAATGCTATTGAGAAGTATTAAGCTACTCTTTTCAATTTGGCCTACTTTCTTCAATCTCTTCAACTCTTTTTTCAAACATTTCCTTCATGAACATCTTTTAGATTGTGGGCCACTACTGTCAGTTTATCAGCAACAGGGTACAAGAGTACACACTCAGCTTGTGTAATCACTGAGCATAGAGAATTGAAAAGTTTCATCTGTGGTTCAGTAGGTGGCTGCCAGACTCCACTCCCCTGCCCTACATAAGCCATACATACTCACACACACACACACTCATACTCACACCTCCCCTGCCTAGTGTTTTTCATGTTTGGTCTTACCTTGGTGCTGCCTCCAGATTCTCTGCTTCCTCTGCACTTTTATTTTGTGTGTGTCTCTCTCCTTGTGTCTCCTTGCTCCTATCCATTTTGCCTGTTTGTTGTTTGCTATTCGCTCTACTATTTGTACTTCCTTTCCTGCTGCTGTTGTATTTTCTGTTGCCTGCTTGTTTCCTTCGGTTCCACCTTCCTCAACCCCCCCCCTTTTTGTTACCTTAGTTTTTTTTCCTGGTCTCATTTGCTGTGCTTTGCTTTTTACTTCTGTGCTGCTGTCTTGCTTTCTCACTGTCTGCTGCCTATTTTTTCAGCGGCTCCTCTGCCCCTCCCCCCATTCTTTGTGCATTTCTGCCACAGCTGCTTTTGTCTGTGTTTTTTGCCACTTGCCTGTCCCACTTTATTGTGCTTTTGGAGTCTTACTTCTTGTGTTTCTTTCAGGTCTCCTTCCCCATTCTAGTCCCTAGCTTCCTGCTTTCCTCTGCTGGCCAGCTGTCCATACCTTTCAACTTTACCACATTACAAGGAACGTTCCTCATTTTACTTCAGAAAAGCTCCCTGTTCCACATTGTGAGGACTTGTTCCACATTCAAAGTCAACATTTTAAAGCAATAATCTATAGTAAATGATGTTACAAATAAATTATTCAATTAATAACAGACTTTCTGAACATAAGTGCAACATTTTAACAGTGTTCTGAGCTTCTTAGGTAAAGATTTGATTAAGTGTTCCACATTTTGCCCATTTGTTCCACATTTTGACAGGCAGTGTTCCACATTTGGGGGACGAAAGGTTGAGAGGTATGCAGCTGTCTCTTTTCCCCAGGAGATCCAGCTACAGCCATTTTTGTGTTTGCTTGAGCACGCAGTGCACAAGAAACACACTGAGATAGAGCACTGCAGAAGTGTGGTAGTGTTGTGGCCAATGCAGCAGATGGTTTAATGGGCATGTCCCTCGGTCACCAATTAATGCTGAAGTTGCCAATGATGGCAGTTTCAGAGCGAGCGCCACACTTGAAAGAAATCTGCCACTGCAATCAGAGGCAGTTTCGTCATTGCAACGGCAGTCCCCCCTCCCTCCCAACCAGGTGCACAGCAGGACAACAAATGTAAATGTTAGCTCCCTCCCACTGCTGCTGCCCACCCCACACCCTCCATTCTCCATCCCCTGCCAACATCAGGGTGCTCAATCCCCATGTCAGCATGTATCCTCCCTCTCCCCATTAATTTGGCACACTGGGAGCCCACCCCAGTCTGCCAAAAAATACTTCTTTGAAGTTTCTGACACTGGGATGCCCACTCCCAGTGTGGGATGGACCATCCCCCCCATGCCCCTATGTTCCCAGCCAACCTCGGGGTGTCCAATCCCTGGGTCGGCACTGTTTCCCCCTCCAGTACTCTGGCACACTGGGAGCCCACCCCAGTGTGCCCACTTTGTTAATATTTCACTTGTAAAAAAGAAAACAGTTCCAAGACAGTTTTTTTTTTAAACCTGACAAAAAAAAAAGAAAATGGTCCTTCATCATTCCCGCTGGCCCCTTCCCCCAACCCGCACCCTTCCTCTGCACAATCCACCTCCCTGCACCCCACTCACCCATACTTACCTCTGGAGGTTGGGAGCAGCAATCTTCTGTGGACTGGGAACACGTCTGCACTCTTCAAAGACCAACCGGGAACTAAAGAAATGATGATAAGCACTATAATGGTAGGCAATGGGGTTTTCAACTTAGATTGATATCTCAGCCAATTTTTGGAGTTTTGGTCCCAAATTTTCAACATAGTTTTAGATTCACTGCTAGAACACTAGTAACTGTCAGTCTCATTTCTCAGTCCCAAAAGGTGATTTTTCAGTAGCTGCATGGAATCACTTTTTGGGACCAATTAAGGAAACAACAGTGCCACTGTTCATGAGGTGGGGTCCCAGAAAGCCCTTGTTGCAAATTTGGTGAAAAAAATCCAAAAAATGACTGTGTTACAAGCATCCATTGTGCAGTTTCTATGCACACTCGCAACTTCATCCATTTTTAATATTTTCACTCCAACTTTCCAGCATTGCCATTTTTTCACACCCCCTTATGAACAGTACAGCTGTCATTTTTTGCAGCCTTTCCAAAATGTGTTTTTGTACCTGTGGTGCAGAATGACACAGTTTCTGTGCAAAATCAACTTTCAGAACAGATTAACTAAATCACAGTGCCACTGTTCATGAGGGGACGTCCCAAAAAGGTGATGTTGAAAATTTGGTGACAACATTCCAAAAAATGACTGCATTATGAGTGTGCGTTGCACAGTTTCTACACACACTTGTAATTTTGCCACTTTTTCATATTTTCACTCCAGATTTTCAACATTGCCATTTCTTCACACCTCTTCATGAACAGCACAGCTGTCATTTTTCACATCCTGCCCAAAATGTGTTTTCATACCAGTGGCGCCAAATGGCACACTTGCTGTGCGAAATCACCTTTTGGGATCGAGTAATGAAATGATACTGCCACTGTTCATGAGGTGGGTTCCCAAAAAGCCCATGTTGAAAATTTGGAGCAAAATAAAAATGCCTGGAGCATTAGGGTTTCCAACCATAATGCCCACCCTGTACATACTGATAGGCATCAGGGGTGTGATATGGGGTTGTCAACCATAATGCTCTTGCCATTCCACCTACACTCCCACCCTGCAGCCACTGACAGGTATCAAGGTGTGCCTTGGGGTCTTCAGCCCTAACGTTCACCCCATTTTCCTATACTGCATCCATCTCAGCTTATTTCCTTATGGAATGGGGTGAGCTTAAGGGCTGAAGACCTAAAGGCACACTGCAGCACCTGTCAGTGTCTACAGGGTGGGGTGAGGTGGAATGGTGTGAGTTTTATGGCAGATGACCCAAAGGCGCACCCCAACACCTGTCAGTCTCTGCAGGATGGGGGGGGGGGTTGGCGTAACTTTAATACTTCACTGCCACTCCTATTATGCATCTCTCTAACTCCTGCACTACCAATGCCAATACCAGCAAGCAAACATTCAACATTGACAAATGCTTGTTTTCTCAGTTACTGCCTTTGGATATCTGTCTTACAGACTTTATTTACATCCCCTACTGCACCTGGTCAGTGCCAAACCTAGCCTGTACTTGGAACAGGGTCCCATCCTCAGAGCATTGCTCGGGATGCTGGGGGTCATCTGCTTTAGCAGTTACTTCTTCAGAACAAGCTCAACACCTGGAACTCCACTCAAATTTGTCTAATCCTCCTTGTTTTTCCTTTCCAGTTATCAGCATCAAACCTCGAATCATGGTCACTCACTCTGTCAATTTGAACTCGGAGGACATAAATTTTTTCCAAAAATAAAAAATAATAATAAACAAAAAGAACAAAGCACACAAGCCTTACCTAAAAAATAAAATGTAGCATAACTGGCTAACATAGATTTATAATGAGTGAAAATCAAGTATGGTATCAAGAAAGAAAAAAGTGCATGGAATTGTTCTTGGCACAAACTAGAAATAAAAATAACTGTTGCCGGCCTGGTGGCGCTGAGGGTTGAGGTGCTGGATGCCACACCTCTCTCCACCCCGGCGACCCAGGTTCGGGAGCGGACTCGGGTCGCCTAGTGGGTCGGCTGGGAGGAGTGCGTCTTGAGCGTCCCACAAGAGCTCACTGTCTCCAGGGGAGGGTGGGGTGGAGGGCTTTGCCCATCGCACTTGCGTGACTCCTGGTGGAGGCTTGGGGGACTGAAAGCTCCCATTATAAAGGAGATGGGCAGCCTAACACGCAGTAGACGTCGGTGACTAGCGCCATGATGTTGGGGGTTGGAAGCTGCATGGGGGAGGAAAGAAAGAGGAAAAACACCTGTCGGCTCCGGGAAGATGGGCTTCCCAAGGCATGTCTTCAATGTGCCCCCTGCTTGCCGACTACCTCCGGACCTGATGAAAGTTGATTTATGGGGGGTCATACCTCATCGCTCGGGGATAAGCCTAAGCTACATGGGGGATCTGGAGGTAAGTATCGGTGGGCAGGGTGGCAGAAGGATTACCCCTTTGATGCCCTGAAGGATTGGAGCTGACAGGTAGTGGGCGAAGACAAAGTATAATTACAAAAAAAAAATAAAATAACTGCTAAATGTTTTATGGTTCTATTAACTCCCTTAAGAAAATATAGTATGTCATTGGTCCTATCTACCACAATGTAATTAACATCAGTAATCCACTGGAAATGGCAAAATGTTTCAGTAAATACTTTGGATCAATCTATGCCCCCAAAATCAAAATCCCACAACCAGACCATCCAAACGAGAGTGTTCTCATCAGTGCAGAGAAAATAATTAAAAAAATGAATAAACTGAAAATTCATTCCTCTCTGAGACCTGATAACATTTCTGGAAAAACTCTCAAAATTATGGAAAAGCATATCATTAAGCCCTTTAAAATATCTTGCAGGACTCAATCGACACTGGGAATATTCCCCTGGATTGGCAGCTTGTAGAAGTTATTCCCGTCCATAAGAAAGGCAGTGAAAATTCAGTCAGTAATTACAGACCAATAAGTCTTACTTCCATACCTGGAAAAATTCTAGAAGGAGTAATGAAAGACAAAACCGCAGCTGTAATCCATGACCATGATCAAGAACAACATGGATTTAGGGCGGGGTGCTCCTGCACCTCCAATCTGCTATGTTTTTGTGATAAGAATAGTGCATCTCTAGATAGTAAGATTCCATGCGACATCATCTTGTTGGACTTCTGTGAGACATTTCTCCTGGTCCCACACTGGGAGATTTTTACAGGAATGGCCAATGCTGGTATACCATCTGATGTAACTAACTCAACCTTAAAATGGCTTAAAGATAGATCCCAAATAGTAAAAATCAAAGGTGTAAGATCTAGTACTATAAACATCTCAAGTGGGGAACTCCACGGCTCTGTTATGGGACTGATTATTTACCACATTTTCATTGCTGATCTAACAAAACATACACTGAGTTGTTGGGTGTGTAAATATGCTGATGGCTCTAAACTGGGTGGTCCATGTGCCAGTCAGGAACAACATCAGCTTATTCAATCAGATCTAGACAAATTATATGAGTGGTCAAATAAATGGGAAATGAGGTTTAACACTGAAAAGTGCAAGATGATGCAGTTAGGGCGTAATAATCCCAGACATACTTCTACACTAGGTGCCCATACACTAGCAGTAACCAACTGTAAGAAGGATTTAGGAGTAGTTATAACATCAGATAACAGTCAACAAAAACAATGTAATGAGGTTGTTGCAAGGGCAGATAAGGTGCTGTGGGCAATAAGGCATAACATTTCATCCAGAGAAAGAGACATCGTTTTCCCACTATATATGGCCTACATAAGACCCCATCTTCATTATGCTACTCATTTTGGTGCCCATTTAGAGTTGATCAAATGAAAGCCTCAGAAAATATACTGTACAAAGGAAGGCCACACAAAGATAAGGACACTCAAGAGGACACATGTTGAAAACAGGTTGGATTCAGTGGCAGATCCAGCAACTGACAGAAGGGGGTGCTGCTCACTTGGCACAGAGAATCAAACCTTTCTTGGGGGGGGGTCTGAGGCAATGCCACCCCGGGAAATTTTGAAAATGTAATGTGTGAAATGGTGCATTTTGGTGTATTTTAGGCACAGTTTCAGGATGCATAGTGCACATTTCTTTAAGGTGTGGGACAGGACAACCAAGCAGCTGAGGGTCTTGCTGGGTGGCAGTAATCTTGTAATCCCAGTCACACCTATAGGCAGTATCACACTGCAACAGTAACAGGAGATCATAGGGGGAGGGCTCAGAGTCAACAGCAGTAACTATTGCTAAAAAAATTTGCAAAGAGATCAGATGAAACAAAAAAGTTGAATAACATATCGTGCATACAGCGTTCTCTCACAATGGCACCAGAGATACAAGATAATCAAAATATTTCAAAAGAACTAGTGGGCTGGAACCCCGGCTCAGCTTGGGCTGGTTGTGCCAATCAAAGAATTCTCTTTCTTATTACAAGGGTCATTTCAGCATCCTATCAAAATCAGGTTTTTTTTAATAGTTTTAAGTCATAACTGACAACATTTCCCAGCAAACCAACTTTGAGTGGCTACACATGCAAAGTCAAAGATAGAGGAGCATATTGTAAACAAGCCTTAGTGTTAGAAAAGTCTGTCTCCATTTTAGCACAAATATCTGCAAAGAATGCACCTGTATAGAAATGAGACTGAAACAAACAGACATGCTCCATTTGCCATTATCCATTTAAGAACTCAGGTTTTTATTGTTTTAGTTAAAACACTTTTTCAAATGTCACTCCTGACAACCTCATTTAGGATCATCAGCTAACAATCTCTCAGGAGGTGTGCAACATCAGCCAATGTTATCAACCTGCATTGATTAGCTGCAATATTTAAAGAACTGCATTTAAAGTTTATGGTGCCTCTGTATATTATAACAGTCATTTTGTGACTAACCAAGAGCACCATGTGATGACTTAGGCCCTTGTTAGTCACCCCAGTGCCCTTGGTTAAGCACAAAACGACTGTTACAATATATAAAAACGTTGTAAAAGTTGCCCCCCATGGACTTTAATGGAGCGCATTCCTGCACTCTCTCTGGTCACACTTCATTACGTACTTTAGCGCAGGGGCGGATCTTAGCCAGCTCCCAAGACTGGAAAGTGGAAGGGATCAGCCAGGAACAAATTTACGATCCCTTCCACTTGTAAATACGAGAATGAATTTTTATCAGATATATCCAGTTGGTGTATCGCAGAGGTAAGGCACCACAACATGTGGTTCAAATCTCATTTAGAATAACTTGGGGAATCTCTTTAAGGGAGAACACCCACACACACACAGCTTAGCCCCGACTCCATACTGGCATATGAGAACACCCCCCCATACAGACAGCTTAGTCCTGTCCCCGTCAGTGTGTGTAAACCCCCCGCCACACAGCAGAGCCCTGTCCCCGTAAATGTTGCTCCTTCTGCACTCCTCTGTGCCCCATTCCCATATTTGTTGTCACCCCCACGGAGCCCTGTGGAGAAGAATCCATCCATGTACAACACTATCTGACCACCCCTGACCCCTGATCCTGGTTCCTCAGGCCATTCATTGGTAAATATTGGCCTCCCCCACCCCCCCGCAGCACCGACAGCACCATCCCCCATCCCCAGTACCTGCATGTCAGTACCGTGGCTATGAACAGCTAGTGGCACATGTCTCTACACACCTCCTCGGCTGCTGGACATCCAGTTGTTGCTGGGAGCACACTGCCTATATATAGAAGTGCACTCCCAGCATCAGTTGGACAGCCAGCAGCTGAGGAGCTGTGCAGGTGAATGTGTCACTGGCCATCCATAGCCGCAGCACTGACATGCAGGTACAGGAGGTGGGAGTTGTTGTTGTCAGTGCTGCGGGGTGGTGGGTGGGCGACTGGCTACCAATGAAGATGCAAGGGGTCTGGGATCAGGGATTGAGAGTAGTCTGAAGGTGCATGTCAGGACTGGCTCTGCCAAGATAGAGCTTTGGTTGGTTGGTGAGTGTTCTACTATGTGGGCAGGGGATTAGGGCTACTATGTGAGGGCTCTCATATACAGGTATATGTGGCGGGGATGGGGCACTGCTGTGGGGTGGGGAGGTTTCACAATCACCATGATGGGACAAGGCTCAGTTATCTGAATGTGGGGGGGTGTCATGTCACATATGGGGACGGGCTCGGTTGTCTGTGTGGGGGATGGTTCCCCCATTACATACTCAGGTCAGATCTCGGCTGTGTGTTGGGGGGTGGGCTTCCATATGGGACTGGAGCAGGGGATCAGTTGTGGGTGCATTTATACCCCGCTGCCAGGTCCATGCGGGGGTCCTGAGTGCACAGGGCTCGGCGTATACAGCGGTTATGGCAGGGACCCCCTTCCATAACCTGCACCCTCCTATGCCCCGGTGTGCTGCACTATGTGCCTTTGTGAATGGTGCCTAGTGTGGGCATGCCCCGTCCCTCCACCCTGAACCACACTGGTGCATAGCTGCCCACGCAGCTGGGGGATTGGGTGCGCACCTGGCCAGTGTACCTCTGGTGAATGCTGTCAGGGATCGACAGGACCCCTGCTCCGTGGCCTTCCAGCATATCTATGCCTATGCACTTAGTTTCTGTGGCTCGTTGGCATGGTGTATAGGGCCCAATGTTTGGCAAGAAATTCTGTGAGTGAGCAGTTCTCCTCCTCCTCCTCCTCCTCCTCCTCCTCCTCTCTCACACTCAGACAACCATCGGCTCCTGTGACCTGTGTATTTCAAACATGAATGCAAATCTTTACTTACTCTTTTTTTGGCTCCAGTTCCACAGTAGAGTTGCTGAGCCACTTCCGCATGCCACGCTACCCGCAGTGCTTCACTCTTGTGCTATAATGTCTAGTCCACCTCATAAACAAGGGTTACCCTTCTTTATTTCAGTTTCCCACCACTGTCCTCCTCTCTTGATTGGTTGCCAATGCAGCCTCCCAATTGGTCAATAAACAGCAACCTCTGATTGGTGTACTAACACCTGAATGGGCATTGATGCTTGGCCCATACTAGTATTCTTTGCTTTGACTCCTCCTCAGTCCACCTACCATGCTCATGCCAAACAGAGAACCCTGCCTTTGGTATTACTTTGTGAGCAGCTCCCGGTCCTCCCACCCCACCAAGTGCCGCTGACCCCAGTCCAAAGAAGTGAACAGATTGACCTGGAGGATGGTTCACTAGCTGTCCCCTGGCCTCTGCCATTCAAATGCGCTCACTAGCACACATGCACGGTCTGCCGTCTGATAAATTTAAAATGTTTGAATATTTTTTTTTTGCTGCTACAAGCAACAGTTTTAAATTGAGTAGCAATTTGTGGCTCATCAAATGGGATTGGGCACATGCTCACACCAAGGCTTGGATCCGCCACTGGGATCCCTTAAAACTAGTGCCACCAACCCAAAGAAGATAAAGAGGGGACTTATTATTATTGTTGTTTAACATTATTCAAGATCCACAATTGTTATGTGAACTTAACATCAAGTTTAAACAAACTTCACAGCAGACAATGGGACACCCACTTCAGATTGCAAGAAAACACTCTCAGACATTAAACAGAAAATATTTCTTTACTAACAGAATTAACATTCAGAACACATTACCCCTGGACATAATACTTAGTAAAACTGCCCTTGAATTTAAAAGTCAGTGGGCCAGATATTCAAAATTTTGCACCGGGCAAAAACCGTTTGCGCAGGTTTAGCGCGGGATTAGCGCGGGTCTGCTATATTCAAAAGGCCAAATAGTGTGAGCAAACTGCATTAGCGCTGGGCAAAATTATAATGTATGCAAGGGGTAAACTGACATGAATACAGGCGCAATGCTATATTCAGCGACTAGCACCACGCTAAGTGGTTTTGCGCGACTTCTTGCGACATAGCGTGTACATTACCGCCCAGAAAGCTCGCTCCAACCCTGGGCAATCAGTTTTGCACGACACTCATGGCTTTGCTGGTGTTTGCGCGGGTTTAGCATGGGTTTTGCAACGACCCTAACAAAGAAATATGACACATAGATAAAGCCAAACATAGAGGAAGCATGCTGCTAACTGATGGCATCACAATGATGCCATCATCTGCCACCAGTCCCAGCCATGCCAGGCAGTAAGTGGTGACCCTGCTGCCAATGGACAGCATGGCAGTGTGGCCATACAGCACACACCTGCGGACCACACTTCTGTGGACACCAACAGATGCCAGCACACACATGCAGCACTGTGGGCATGGAGGATGTTGAGGGGAGTATGTATGGGTGGCAAGGCTGTGCCACAGACCAGGTGTGGCCACAAGGCTGGGACACATCATGCAGTGCACATGGGCCAGTATTGGGAATACCCCAACACCAGTGTGCCTTTCGGATAATATATGCCCCCGCCACATACCGCACAGCTGTACAACTGCCACAGCACACAAAGCCAGAAATGTACATGTCACTGTGAGCATCCCATGCCACAGGTACAGCATCTGTGGGTCACACAACAGCGTAACAGTAATGTCCACTGTCAGTAAACACCTGCAGGTTGGGCCTCTCACTGTGTATAGTGCAGTCATCATCACTGCCCTACACACCATAGGCAATGCTGTGTCCACACACACTACTGGCCCCCTTGCTACTGTAGTTTCTGCTGTGTACTGTAGCATGACCTACAATGTGACAGTTGCATGCAGCACCACCACCATCTGTGCCTATGTTGTGTTGTCCCAGTACAGCTGCAGGCAGCAGCACATGTAGAAGTAGTGTTCAAAACTGTATAATATTCCCCAAGCTGTTTGCGCAGCGCTAACACGTTTGCGTGGGTTTAGCGCAGGGCTAAACAGTTAGCCCGGTGCAAACTGCATGCAAATCAGGGCATAATGAGATGTGAATCTGGATGTTTGCCCACAGACTACCTAAGTAGGCTCATTTGCATGTCACTTTTGAATATGGCAAAGTTTAGCACCGGGGAAACTTGTTTGCTCCGGGCTAACGGTTTAGCCCTGTGCTAAACCCGCGCAAATGTGTTAACGCTGCGCTAACAGTTCGGGGAATATTTTACAGTTTTGCACACTGTACTTTCATGTACACTGCTGCCTGCAGCTGTACTGGGTCCACGCATTTGCTGGCACACACATTGGCCACATAGTTCATCTCTACCTACCTTCACATCGCTGTGCACTGTGTTGCTGTTGTGGTTTGCACTTCCTGGTTGCCATATTCAGAGCTGTCTTATTCCAGGGCTAAGTTTGCCCTGCACTCCCAGCCCAGTTTGCCCGGCCTCATTCCCATGCTATATTCAGAAGCTGTTTGCCCTGGGCTATTCCTTTTGAATATAGCTTGCTCTGTGCTCCGGGCTAAGTTTTCCCGCCGGGCAGTGCTAATTTTGCCCCGGGGCAAAGTTTTGAATATCTGGCCCCGTATGTCTTACTATTAGTGTGCTATGGAGCAATCTATGGGATCATGCCCCTAAGCTCCTTACTACCTCAGTATGAATTCCTGGCTGCCTGCCATCCTCTAAATTCTTCATAGCTAGCCTTCTTGAAGTCTGCATTCTGCGTTAAGGAATAGAATTTTCTCAAGCTGATGTCTACATACCGAATATTATAGGCAGGGGTGTAGCCAGGAATTTTAAACTTGTACTCAAGAGCTGACGAAACTGTTCCTCCCTATAAACAAAATACAAAAGATGTGCTGCCCCACCACAGAAACATTACTCCACCCCCATTTTAGTCAATGATATTATGTAATAAGTCAATGATCCTAATAGAGTCACAACATTTCATTTTATCTAACACACACACACACACACACACACACACACACACTATTAATCAGACAGAAGTTTGCTGACTTTTAGTTACAATGTTTAGGATAAATTGTGGTAAGCCTCTGTACCACATCAAGGTAACCAGCCTTACAGAAGTCCATTCACACTCGCACTCGTTCATACGTACTTGATCGGGTCACTCATACAATAATGGCCTCTACATTTCGCACCCAGACATCTTCTGAAGATCATTCACAAGCTCACATTAAAGCATCCAAGGAGGAGGAGAAAAACAGTTCTTCAGGTACATCAGGCTCTATTGGTGTTTGTTGCCCCTAACTGAGGCTCATGTTGCTCCTGGATTTTCCAGACTTTACTATTCTCAGCAAAGTACACTGAGTACAGCTGCCAACATCTACGATTAAACTGCCATCTTTTCTTCCTCTGCCAGAAAGCAGGAACTGTTTGATGTGTATCTCACAGCATTAATAGCAAGATCAGCTTCACTTTACCACTGGTACCTACTCCCGCTCCTGCTTCATTTCAGTTTGATGAGTAATGGGTTCTCATTTTCCAAGTGGGTTCAGCAGGTACACTCCCCAGTACAGCGACACCAACACAGCGACCTACATCACTGTCGATGAAATCGACAGCTCCCTGACGGGTCATTGTGTTGGTGTGCCTGAGACAGGAGCACACTGACTCCCAGTCCTGCGCCCCTTCCCCGAATCAGCTCCAACTCAGAGTTGATTACAAAAAGTATGTGTGGCATGGGGGGCAGTGCTCCCTGCATGGGGGGTTCAGGGGCAAAGCCCTCCCAATTGAAACAAGTATTGGGAGATATTCAGGAATTATGTTGACTGAAACTTGCGGTCGACATAATTCCCATCACTGTGATGCCGGTTGACAAAAGTGTTGTCAAACCAGCATTATAGAGCTGGTTCAACCATAGCTTGGTTTAATTCAAGAGTGGTATCCTGGAATCCAAGCCTTCTAGGCAACAGTCGAATCTGGGTCCTTCAAATCAGTTTTCAGGTCTTCCTAGTAATACATCTGTTTCGGTACTGAATCTTGCTTCACCTTCCATTCTCTGTTATCATCCCAACAAGTATCATTGCTTTTGGTTTAACTCCCAGAACTGACTCAGCAACCAACAGCACCCCTGTCAGGTGAATTGTCTACACAGTCTCAACTTGCTGTTACTATCAGATATGGTGGTGCTTCGATTTTTTACACTGGATAATTTCTACCAAAACTTCTGCTTATCAATCAAGAGTTAAAGCAAGAGAATCCTAGATGGCTCTGAATAATGATTTATGTTGCAGGCACTGCTCTTAGAGAATGTGCCTTACCTGTTCCATACGTGGATCATTTTGTTATCTCTGCAACCTTCTGTCCTCTTATTTCATTGACTCTTGTCCATCTTCAAATTACCATTCCTCTTATACTTCAATGTCTTAGCAAGTATTTATCATAAAATGGCAGGATAAAATCATGGAATCTGATTGGCTGTTATTTACGTGTAACATATGGTTTACACATGGCAAAAAAAAGGTCTTCGAACAGTCTGGAAACTAGATCAATGGGCATTTGGAACACAGGCATTTCAGTTAGCCCCCTACAGCCAGAACTGATCTTCAACCACAAACATGGTTGCTACCTTTACACTGTCAAAAAAACTTCATCTGGACCCTAAAAATAAAACAACCTTAAATAAAAAATAAAACAAATTAATTAACTGTAGTTTCCTTGATTATCACACTTTCCTTATGTACATAAACAAATTAGAAACAATAAAGTATTGTTTATAGTTTTCACTACAACTGGTTCTTTGCTGACAGTGAAAAATCCCCCTTCTATCTTTACCTGCTCATCAGGGAACTGCCTTCTTCTTGCCCTGACAGTGAGATAATTGAGTCTCTGGCTGTAACAAAGGCCCTTGTTGTCTGTGTGTACAGAGTGTTAGGAGAGAAACATTCTGCCAATGGAACTGAGCAGAATTTTGAATCCATGTATTCCGTGGTAAACATTCTATGATAAACATTCCATATCTTTAATATGGGAAAAAAACAGGAAGAAGAAAGTAGGCAATAATACAATGACATCATCATCAATGACATCATTAACATACATAAGTAAATCTATTGTTTCTACATATAAACATGCTTTTCCCAATTGTAAAAAGTTTTAAAAAAAGGATCCCATTTTATAACCACAATAAGGCACTCTGGGATGTGCGTGGAACACATTTTACCACATGGCTAGTGGCTAAAGTCACTTGGCCTTCGGTCTTGTGCCTAATTTCGCCCCTGGCCATGTGGTAAAATGTGTTCTACGCACACCCCATCATGCCTTATTGCTTACATATACCAGTTAATCTTTTGGATTAAAAGGAAGTAGACTGTATTTTCTTCAAATCAAGCAATTCCATCAACTTTAAAAAGTCTGCTTGCGTTGTGCCACCATGCACGCTGCTGCATGCTGCAGCTACTGCAGGGAAACCCACTCTAAGCTGGTCTGAAACTATTTTCCTGCCTCTTTCCTAATCAAAGTCACAGCTCACCTTTGCTTACTTTGACTCTAGTTAAAATTTTTCACTACCAGCTGTTGTTCCTCACCATACCACCTGAATCTGATTCACTTTACATAGAAACATAGAAACATACAGAATAATTTGACAGCAGATAAGGACCCCTTGGCCCATCAAGTCTGTCCATTTCCCTACCTGATTGATAAGCTGCAGATCCTAGTTAATCAACAGCTTACTTCCTCCTGCCTCCCACTAGAATTGCCTTATGCCTGTCCCATGCATTCTTGAATTCTCCCACTGTTCCTGACTCCACAACCTCCTCAGGAAGGCTGTTCCATGCATCCACAACTCTCTCTGTGAAAAAATACTTTCTAACATTACCTCTGAGTTGTACCCCTCTATCTTCAAATTGTGCCCCCTTGTTCTTGCACATCTCTTCTTCTGAAAGATACTACCCTCTTGCACCTTGTTAATTCCCTTAAGATACTTGAAAGTTTCTATCATGTCCCCCTCTCCCTCCTTTCCTCAAGGGTATACTGTACATATTAAGCTGCTTTAGTATCTCCTTGTATGTCTTCTGGTGCACACCTTGCACTATTTTGGTTGCCCAACCCTGAACAGCCTCCACTCTGTCTATGTCTTTGCGGAGAAGGGGTCTCCAGAATTGCATGCAGTACTCCAGATGGGGTCTCACTAACTGTCTGTAGAGAGGGATAACAACTTCCTGTTTTCTACTGTTGATGCCTCTCCCTATGCATCCCAGTATCCCCCCAGCCCTCCTTACTGCCTTCTCACATTGCTTGCCCATCTTTAGGTCATCTGATATAATTACTCCTAGGTCCCTTTTGATTTTTGTTGTTGTTATTAACTCACCCCCCATTGTGTACTCTTCCCTTGGGTTTTTGTTTCCCAGATGCATTACCTTGCACTTATTTGCATTGAATCTGAGCTGCAATGTATTTGACCATTCCTCCAACCTTGCCATGTCCCTTTTCATTCTTTCCACCCACCTTGTGTATCAACCTTGCTGCAGATCTTTGTGTCATCTGCAAAGAGGCATACCTTTCCTTCCAGGTGCTCTCCAATGTCACTTATAAAGATATTAAAGAGGACCGGTCCCAGTACCGAACCCTGCGGTACCCCCACTAGTTACCCTCCTTTCTTCACTGTGGACTCCGTTTACTATTACCTTTTGCGTCCTGTTGTTCAGACAGTTTTTTGTCCAGGCTACCACATTGGGACCCACTCCAAGGCTAGCTAACTTGTATATCAATCTTTTGTGTGAGACTGTGTTGAATGCCTTGCTAAAATCTAGGTAGGCTATATCCACAGCCCCTCCCTGGTCTATTACTTTGGTCACCCAGTCAAAGAAATCTATTAGGTTCATCTGACATGACCTTCCTGCCATGAAACCATGCTGCCTTGGGTCCTGTGCCCCACTGGCCTCTAGGTAATCAACAATTCTTTCCTTCAGAAGTGATTCCATCATTTTCCCTACCACAGAAGTCAAACTAACTGGTCTGTAGTTTCCTGCCTCTGCCCTGCTCCCACTTTTGTGAAGTGGAATCACATTTGCCCTCCTCCAGTCCTCAGGTACCACTCTATTCTCCCATCTTTCTTTTCGCAGACCTCAACAAAAGCTTCCATATGGACTTCATTCCACACTGTCCACCTCAATTATTTGTTCTAAATATTCAGTTTGCTTCTGTAGATCCATATGTATTAAGAAAACTGTTTGACATTCTTATCTGGTCTCTTCAGTCTTATCCAAATCATCCTGCAGAAATGAAAACTGTTATCCTTACTAGGACATCTCAAGTTTGTGATAAGGAATATTCCTTGAGGGACAAGTTTCAGATCCCTTCTTAATGTGGCACATTTAGTCACTGGACCTGCTCTGGGTTATCACTTTACTGTCACCACTTCCACTTGTTCAGACTTCATCATATGGTCTTGGACGGGAATGGTATATCCATGTTTGTAATGATCCAGCTCCAGTATCAAAAATCAGAATTTCCTCATTACACACCCATCCTAAGGTTTCGAGGCATTTTGTAGCCCATTATGATTTGCTTGTCTAAGGCCACCAGAAATCCATGATATTGTATTCCTCATTTTCCATCAATGCTTTCCTTGTCTGAACTTTATCCCTTTGCAACAGCCACTCTCACCTGGGGTCACCACTGGAACAATCAACCTGTCAGATTCTGTTCTGATAACCAAGCAGATTTAGCCATAATAAATACAGGTCAATCTTTTTCCTCCATAATGAATATCCTGAGAGAATCAACATGAACTTCTTTATTCATTTCAGAACTTCCATCCTCTGGCTGATGAAGATATGACTCCACCCCGTCATCCTAGGATCTGCATACTGCTTACAAGTAGTCAACCTGTTGGTCACATCATACTGCTCACAAGCAAGCAGCCCTTCAGCCACATCATGCTACTCACAAGCAGTCAGCTTGTCAGCCATATCATTCTTCTCGCAACTGTTCAGCCTGATGTCCACATCATACTGATCACAAGTATCTGGCCTGTCAACCACATCATACAGCTCACAAGCATTCACCCTGTTGACCACATCATACAGCTGACAAGCATTCAGTCTGTTGGCATCATCATACTGCTCACAACCATTTGGACTGTTGGCCACATCCTACTGTTCCAAGCACTCTGCCTGTCAGCAACATGTACTGCTCTTAAGCATTAGGCCTGTCAGACAACACTATCAGACAATATACTGCATATTAGACATTCAGTTTACCTTAACGTTCTTCTGTCCAAGCTCATACTTATCCAGTCCAGCAGTTAAAGCATTCATTCAGTACGTAAGAAATTTAATCCTGAAGAACTGCTCTCAAGGAAGCTTGTAGTCCATGCACTATATTGCAAACTAGCAAACTAACAAATCTCTTACAGGATGAAGTCTTCGGTTCACTAACCACTCAACACTTACAATAGGCTATGACCTTAGCCTTCTTTGGATTCCTAAGACCTGGGGAATGTGCTGTTTCCTTGGCTGCATTCAATCACACTATTTGTCTAATCGGTTAAGAGCTGATTACCCTCATGCCAACAAATAAATTACTCCTTCTCCACCTTTCCGAGAGCTGGAAATGATCTAAAAAATGTATCTTAACCCCACTTCTACTCCCATCTAGAATTTCCTAGCTGCATTAACAAGTCTTCCTACAAAGTAGCATAGACAAAATACACTACCTTCTACACCCTGTAGTAGGCTGTGGGTATGGATGGAGGCAGACACTGGGATCCGTGGGACATAAACAGCTTTTATTCAGCATAAAAATAAAATAAAAGCAGGAATCGTTAACTTAAAGCAGCAAACTGAATGACCAAACAATAAAGAGGGCATAACGTATAGTAATAACAAATCAAATCAGGCAATTTCTTTTACAGAAAGCAATACTCGACCACTAGGAAAAAAACTAGGGTCTGGACTGCTGAGAGTCCACCACTCTACTGACTCTAGGTCTCACAGTGCTTTATATAACAGGTACTAGTCATGTGATGAAGGAAGGCTCTGCTCCAATACCTGTTTGAAACCAAACTTAGCTAAAACACATATATTTTTCTTGTTCATACAGCACTGATATCAGTAATCACAATAAGTGGCTATGTACAGTACAAGCACCTTATTTGAAAGCCTACATTAAGAAATAAGTCTGAAATGGGGAGGGATATGCTACTCAGGCCACTCCTACTTGTCTTCTACCTATTTAAGACAGAAGAAAAGGGCCAGCCAGCACTATAGGAGGTAGAGACAGTGTAGAGTGCTGAGCAGCAAGGACACTCCCCAAACGACTCCTGCAGGTAAAACAATGGATTGAAAACCAATATTATTAAATACTAGCAGCAAATGCCTAACAGAAAAATAAAACATAAACTTCAAGCATGCTTACTGCACAGCGCAATGCTTACACATTTTCCACATAACTCTCTGTAAGGAAAAGGGGAAACATAGGAGGACTGTAAAGGGACTTTGGGCAATTGAACTTTCTGCACCAGAATAAGCGTCCCTATAACGTAACCAAAAAGAATTTCAGGTGCACAGACTAATAGAACTCTTTGGGGCATAAAACTAAGAAAATACATATTATGCAAACCCCTTTTGGCTCAGAATCACTGTGCAGCTTTGCAGACACGCTTTCAGCCTTGCAGCAACCGCCATAGCGAGCACTTCATTATTCATCCCAGGAACTACTCAAAAAGTGTACAGGAACTCATAAAACACCAAGAATAGCTTGCACATTAGCTAGTCTTTTTGGAAAGGGTGTTTAACTTTATTTCTTGATGCTCAGATACACCGCCCCCGCAGACAGTCCGAGGGCAAGATTCGCACATTCATGTGGCAGAGTCTCACACGTTCGCACTGGCGCTTGCACGCACG
Source organism: Neoceratodus forsteri (assembly GCA_016271365.2). Classification (NCBI taxonomy): domain Eukaryota; kingdom Metazoa; phylum Chordata; order Ceratodontiformes; family Ceratodontidae; genus Neoceratodus; species Neoceratodus forsteri. The sequence goes on along the minus strand of CM028129.1, from coordinate 1,391,046,230 downwards.
TTCGTGCAGGGACCTTTTCTTTTACAACGGGAGACTCTATAGAGGGAGAAAGGCACCCGGAGACCAGGGACAGAAAAAGGGATAGTACACAAATGTACTACAGGTGGCCTGCCTGTAGACAGAAAGACGAGAGAAAGCAAGAAAAGACAAGTAGAAGGTGCTGTTGCAACAGTCTTGAGGGAGCAGAAAATATAGAGGTCTCCAGAGCTTTTCCTTGCCCTGCCACACACCCTTCAAAACATAGCGAGGCCCACTTCAATATTCTGTTCCTTATATTCTGACACTTGCATCCTTCTGATCGCTCAAACATTTAGCTTGACAAACACAACAATCAAACAATATATCTCGAGCATATCATTTACCTCACTCTCCATCCATCCTGGTATCACATGATCACACGTATCCTAATAATCAAGAGTTTTATTCAATGTTTGAAAAATCTACTCTTCAGTATCCCACAAGGAAGCCTAGGATTTCAGTCTATATTCTTAACTGATGGACCTCTTACAAGATGGAATTTTGGATCTTTCCCTGATCTTAATCTACAAATATCTATGACATTAGAATTCCTTGGATTCCTATGACCTGGAGAATGTATCTCTTTTTCTGTCTTCAATCCTGCAATTCACCTAACAAACAATAGTCTCAAGAAAGCATCAGCAAATCACTTTACCCTTACTTTACCAATTCAAAAACTGACAGAAGTAACAGAGGGGTCCACATACCCTATTTCACAACAAACTCAGCTTGGTGTCTCATTCATGTCCTCTACTAACTGCATGCTATGGACAGACATCCTGATTCTACTCATCCTCTTCTGTGTATCAAAAACTATTACAACATGACTACTTCCTGGTTCATCCTTCATGTCAGGAGTGTTGCTATTTTGTCTGTGTTTTGATCCGTCATCTTTTTTCCTGCCATTCCTTCATGAGTGAAACAGCCATCTCTGCTTCAGAAAGAGCATACCAGCTCCCATAGTCAAGATCATAATTCACTTACTTCATCCTTCATTGAAACCTAGACATACAAAATGTTTTAACTCCACCAAGTGTATCAACAGCTAGCCTCATAATTGTTAGAAGCCTGAAGGGAAGGCTAACCCACTAACCTTGGTTCCCCAGAGGATTCCCCATCAAGGGCTTTTTTCTTTCTTCTGTGTTATCGTGTCTGTTCCACGAGTTAGAGGAGGTTGATTCTGTTACATCACAGTTTGTGTTTTGGCTCTTTTAGCTACCAATTTCCTTTTGCCTTGAGAAACTTCTCCAGGAACCTCTACTGAGGGTGGAAGTCCAGGAAAAGAGACAAGCCAAATTATCTCTCAAAGTAATGTTGCCCAAGCACTTACTCAACTGGCAGCTACACATTGCATTGGAAGGTTTTACCAGTGGTTCTATGGGTGGCTGCCAGACTCCACCCCCCTTTCACACACCTCCCCTACTTAGAGTTTTTCACACCTGCCTCCTGCTCATCCTCCTTCTCCTTCTCTAGGGCTCTGCCACTGGTGTGGTACTTTTAGCTACCAATTTGCTTAAGCCTCAAGAAATTCTCCTGGCACCTCTTCTGAGGCTAGAAATCCAGAGCAAAGAAATAAGCCAAAGTACCTCTCAAAGTAACATTACAGAAGTACAGTACTTACAAAACTGGCATTCACACATTGAAACATAGAAACAGAATTTGTCAGCAGAAAAGACTGCTTGGTCCACTCAGTCTGCTCAGATACAGAAACACATGGCACTTTTTCTTGGTATAAATCCTCCATACCTATCTATGACAGACTTATTACAGTCAGCATGACATGCATGTGTAAGTCCCCCTGAGGGGCTTACTACATTGCCCATCATTCACCAGAGTATGTATGGGTGCCAGGACCCGTAGCTGAAGGTGGGGACCTGGCACCAGGGAATAAAAACAGCCGTTCAGTGGAAAAAGAGAAGTCAAGTTAGAGAGAGAAAGAGTTGGGGTTGTTGCTGGAGGTGAGTCCGAAGACAGGGGAGTAGGGCAATTGGCACAGGGTTGGGGTAGGATGATGGCCACTGAGGCCCCCTGAGGGAAAGCTTGTTCCTTCTCAAAGGAAGATGGTGTGTGAGCTATTGAAATTGAGGTGCAGTATGAACCCCAACCAAGCCCATTGGATTCCCTTTGGTGATGGAGGAGGAGGAGGTGAGGCCTGGCATGAGGTCCATTGTCATGACCCTCTGCACTGGGACAGGCAGGCAAGGGAGCCTACAGGGTTGGAGGGTGCCTGTGGCTGCCATGGGAGGCTGCAGCATGGAGAGGGAGACTTCTGAGGGAGTGAGATCTGTCAGAGAATGAGGCTGCCCTTGCACAAGTATGGTCCTGGCTGCATCGTGGGGACTGAAGTGTGTGTGGGTTGAAAAGTTTTGCGAAAATCAATCTAGAGTTGCTACCATCACCCCTCAAAGTTTGGAGCTTGCTTGCTTGCTCCATAGGAGAAGTATCGTGGACTGTGTGTTCCCCATCATAAAACTAAGGCACTGTGGCTCTGTCCACAGAATTCTGAGAGACTATAATCAAATGATCTGCCCAACGCTCCACGGAGCTGATGATGTTTGTGGCTTGAGCCTTTAATCAATTTTAATCCAGAAACTGTTACAAAATAAATTCATGAGGTTTTAAAATCAATTTCAGCCTGGACAGTGCCCTGTTTTCTCTATTCTAAATCCTGACAGGTGAATGAATACCTGGCTGATTAATTTTCTGTTAACAAGTTTTTGCCTCTCAGAGACTGCTGGCTGCACCCTTTCTGACAGGAAAAGCACCTCGATGGAGCCAATCCGTCATGCAACACCGGGAAATCCAGGTACCAAACATTTCATCTGTAATATTTCTGGACTATGTTTCTGGCTGTAACATGCCCCCCTTCCCCACAAACTTAACCTCTAAATACCCCTAGACAGGGAAGGGGGGGCTTACACATGAGAAGTAAAGGCAGTTTAAAAAAAGAGTAGTATGTTTAATGCATGAACAATACAAGAGGACAAACCATATTTAATATGTTTGGGGTTTGTAACTTTCTCCAATACATATACGTTGTAACTCTATCCAATGTAAAAGGACAAAAGTGAGCACCCAAACAAAGGATCAATATGAAAAAATGTTTTGTTCAAAAAGTGCTGGTGCTGAAACACTTGGCTTTAGCCATTTTGGCAATGCAAGTAAAAAATAAAACAAATCTCTTATGTTTTGCTTGGCGTGTTGCTGGGCTTCATCAAAAAATTTTCACTGCCTTGATTGCTGATGAAGCCCAGCAGCACGCAAAGCGAAACGCAAGAGTTTTTTCTGGTCTTTACCAGCATTGCCAAAATGGCTTAGAGACAAGTGTTTCGGCACCAGCACTTTTTGAATAAAACATTTTTTTATGTTAGTCCTTGGTTTGGGTGCTCTCTTTTGCCCTTTTGCATTGCTGTTAGTTGTAGTAGCACCAAACCTCTCTCTCGGTGCCACTTTTTCACTTTTCCATGTAACTCTATCCAATGCATAACTGAGGATGTTGGACTAATCAGCATGTGTAGCATGCAGCAGAAGGTGGGTTTTAGGCCACTAGACCCACTCACCATCCCAAGGATGTAACATCAGCCACAAGGGGTGCAGTCACCAAGCTGATCTGCCAAGGTGTCAAGAGCCTTTTGTTTTCAGACTACCCACAGACTTTGACAAACAATGGCTCTGCACTCATGGAATCATAGAGGCAGAAAACATAAGGCTAGTGCATAAAGTAATTTATTGTGATACCATTGGTAGTCCTGGCAAAAAACTCAAGCTCCAGTGCTTCAACCCACAACAGGGCCCTTTGGCCGGGACTACTGATGGTATCACAATAAATTACTTTATGCATTAGCCTTGAGTTTTTCACCTCGATTCCATGAGTGCAGAGCCACTGTTTGTTCATATTTTGTAGGCTGTTAGACTTGCTCTGCACAACCTCCCACCTCCCTGGAGTGTGCTACCTTTGCTGTTCATCCCCACAGGCTTTGTCTCCCCCAGCTCATTTCTTACTTCCACGCAGCAGGAACTGCCCACAGAAAGCCAAGGATGTTTGGCCAATCGGCACGTATATCATGCAGCAGGAGGTGGGTCTTAGGCTGCTGGCCCTGCTGGCCCTGCTTGCCATTTTAAGTATACCACACCAGCCACAACAAGCACCACTATCAAGCCGACCTGGCCATGGGTCAAGGTCCTTTGGTTTTCAGACTCCCCCAGACTTTGTCTCCACCCAGCTCATTTTCTCACTTTTGAGCAGCAACAGATGCTCAGTGAGAGCATTGGACTTTTGATTAATCAGCATGTGTAGTGCATAGCAGAAGGCAGATCTTAGGCTGCTAGCCTTGTTTGCCATCCCTGGGATGGCACACCAGCCATGAGGAGCACTGTCATCAAGCCAACCTGCTCAGGGGTGAAGAGCCTTTTGTTTTCAAGCTCCCCACAGACTGTCTCCCCCAGCTCACTTCTTCACTTTCAAGTAGTAAGAGCTGCCCACTGAGAGCTGAGGATGTTTTCCCAATCGGCACGTGTAGCACACAGCAGAAGGCAGGTCTTTGACTACTTATTCTCCTGGTTACTCCATGGTTATGCATGAGTGGTCCCAGTGTGAGTGGCAAGGCAGGAGTGGGAGTCCTCAAGGGGAGTCACCAGAGGTGAGACACCAGGATGCCAGGAGACTCTACCCAACTTACACCCTGAAAGCTGTAAGTGCAACTTTTGGACTATTTTTGCCTGTTGCCTTTAATGTTCTAATGCCTGATGCCTTTAATATACTGCTTTAGTTAGGTATTTGTAGTGGTCTTCTCTGCTGTGTTTTGTCTAGTGCCTTAAGTCTTTAAAGATGTTTTCTATTTCTAATGGGTAATCTGCCTCCTGCCTGAGCTTCCTTACTAAGTTGCAGGGGCCTATTACATTGTGTACTGCCACCTTTCCTGCCTACTTAGATATAGTTATGCAAGTTCAGCCCACATTCCATCTATTGTTTTTTTTAGACTTCCTACCTTTGTGAGTGAAGCCGCATCCCCCCATTGCTTAACTGTAGGCTTTCTCCTGTCTAGGTGAAGCCCAGATTCTCCCAATTGTATAATTTTGGCCTACTTCCTTTATCTTTTTTTTTTATTTTTAATCTTTTTGCTGCCTTAGATCTGCCTGCCGGGCCATCCGCCGCTCTCCTGGGACCCCCTGGATTGCCCCCCAGGGTGGGGTCATAGCACCTGGCCCTGAGGTGCCACAAACATGGGATAGGGCAGAAGCCAGCCTGGGGAGCTGATATACAGCCAAGGAGTGGGCTTCATGTAGGCAGTAGAGCCAGCATGAGTTTCCCCCATAGGTGGGGGGCGGGAGCGTGCAATGACACCAGCATCTGTCCCGCCCCCTAGAAACCTCATTGGCACCAGTCACTGTGGAGCCCCTGGCCTCCGCTAGGGGTCCCTCATGTGCTGGTGACATCCCACGTCCTCCCCCCGGAGAAGGAGAGCTGTCCATAGGATGCTCAATCCTTCTCATCCTGGACGGCACTCCGACGACCCAGGTCTGTTCCCGAACCCAGGTTGCTGGTGTCACAAGCGGAAATCCAACTGCTGCACTGACAGGCCGACATTTTGGCCTACTTCCTATCTGGGTGAATCCCACATCCCCCCAACAAATTGTTTAACTCAGGTTTCCTTCTTCTAAGTGAGGCCTGCATCCCCCAGTTGTTTAATTTTGGCCTCTCCCATATCTGGGTGAAGCCCCACATCACCCCCTCAATGTATTCAGTTTAGGCTTCCTCCTCTTCTGGGAGAACCATCTCCCCCTCCCATTATATAAAATTCTTCCTTTCTAGGGTAAAGCCTACTTTCCCACACCTTACTGACAAAGTTACCGGATGACAACTGCTTGCTCTTCCTCCAATATGTTGCTTCTAACACCCTTGCCTTCCACTCTCCATCTTCATCCCCAACCCCCTCTCCAACCCTCCCCACCTCCTGCATACCCACCCAATCCCATTACCCCTTGAATCCTTGGTGCAGTCTCTTCCCTTGAAACCATCTGGAGCCTCCGTCATACTTACCCCTCTAATCTTTCTCACACTCCCCCTCCCCTCCCCATTAGTATCTCTTGGGCTCCCTTAAGCTGCTTGTCTCCTTTTTGCATATAGTAGCAGGTGATATTGAGCTCAGTCCTAGCCCTACCCAATCATCTCCCTTATATATCTCCCCAAAGGACTGAGAGTGATCCATGTCAACATCCGAAGTCTCCTACCTAAGACTGACCAGTTGCAACTGCACATGGTTAATCTCAAGCTTCATGTGCTGGTGATCTCAGACTCTTGGCTTTTCCCCAAGATTCCTGACACTGCTGTTGCCATCCCCAGCTACACAATCATCTGGCAGGATTGCGCTAAGAGGGTGGTGGAGTTGTAACCTACCTCTCCTCTAACATCCAGTTAGAACCCATGCTCTCCATCACCTCCCCCTCTGCCTATGAGTTGCTCCTTCTCAAGCTCTCCCTTTCCTTCTCTTTCCCAAATTCATAGCTGGTGTCCTGGCATGTCCCCACCTTCTGTCACCAAGCTCCTCACCACTATCTCCTCCCATGCCTCCTCTGGGGAGCTTCTCATCCTAAGTGATTTTAACCACAATTGGCTCACCACCCTCTCTAAATAAATTGCGCCAAAACATTAAGTCCCTCCAACTTACCCAACTGGTTACTGACCCAATCCAAACTTTCTTTCGTCAATAGACTTCCTTTCCTCTGAAATAGTGTTCCCTTCCAAATCCATCTTTCTCCCTCCTTCCCTGCCCTCAAGCACCTACTCAAACCCACCCCTACTACTTTCTGTATCTACTCCCCTTCCCAGTAGTCACTTACCTCTGCTTCTTTGTCCCCCTCCCCACTTGCTACAATTCATTCAGTGTATAAAGCATTCTCTTCTATTATGTAAAATTCTAACTTTTTGCAACAACTTTGCTATCAATGTTGTATTATCAATTGTATTTTATTCCTCTGTACCCCCACCTCCGTGTCGCACCTGGAAATGAGCTTCTGCTCATGGTGCCTTTCCCAGTTACCAGCTTTTAACTAAATAAATAAAAACCTGGCACAATCTCAGTTCCCTCAATCACACCCTTCTGGACTGGGTTCTCACCTCCCACCCCCAAACATATCATGGGTGGTGGTACCCTCCCCGACACCCTCAGTGACCACCATATGGTCTACTGCATGCACAATATTTACCATTCTAAAGCACCCCCCACAAATTCACTCAGATCCAATCCTTCAGGTCACTGAATTTATCATCCCCCCTGCCTCCAAGCTGACCCAGTGGCTACTGACTGGTTGCCCATTTCTACTTCATTTCTACATAAACATAGTCCTCCAGTGTTTCAATGCCAAATTCATGTCTGCCCTGGATTTCCATGCCCCCATTTAAAAACCAGTATCTGAGGTTCCCACCTCCCATGGATCTCAGCTGAGTTGGTGTCCTGCCTCCATTCATGTGACATTGCCTGGTGAACCACAAGTCCTGTGGCTCCTCTGCCAGCTTAAATAAGTACTGGATCCTTTGTAATGCATGTTTCAGAGCTACTAGTCTTGCCAAGTCAGAATACTTTGCATCCGTGCTCCAGAACAACCTTAAAGTGATAGTAGCATCAAAAGTTAGGGGGCAAAGCATTTTAGTAATTTTTAAAAGTAGTCCCTCATTACTTTTAATGTCTAATTTGTTTTCCCTGTGTCCTCATTAGATGGGTTTCAGTCTAATAGTACAGGGGATGTAATGTCTGTAAGTGGACATATCTGATTATATTCATCCTGCTATATCATCAACATGTGACCTCACTCATTGTTACATTACAAGCCCTACCACCTGATTGGTAACATGTGTCCCAAGTTACCAGTCAAGCTGCAAAAGATTGGCTCTGCTTGGTTAGTTACAATCTCACAGTCAGTGAGGTCACAATGCTGATTATGTATAGGGAAGAATAGAACTGACTATGTCAGCTTCCAGGTAAAGTTCTGTTCTACACATCATACCTTGTAGTGTCAGGTAGAACATTTCCAATTAGTGAAACAGAATAGAAAAAAAAATACTTCAGATATAAGAAATCACAGCTGACTCCTTCTGAAGCTTACTAGTAATTCCAGGCAGTACAATAGCTCTTTAATCATCGCTCTAAATTCTGGAAGGTTATCCACACCCTCTCCGCCCCAACCCAGTCCCCTCCCCTCCCCATCCTCATGGTGGGTGACACCCCTATTTCTGACCCCTCTTCTGTCGCCTTAGCTTTCAACTCTTCTCTTCACCCTCTGTGCCCACTATCTCCTCTCCTCTTGTACTTTCTGTACTATCCTGCCCTATAAAGTGCGGTGGTGAAGTCTCTTCTTAAGAAGGCCTCTTTGGTCCCTTATGATCTGGCCCACTACAGACCAGTCTCGAACCTTTCCTTTCCTGAGATGTTGATCAAGAAGGTGGTGGCACTGCAGCTAGAGCAGCACCTGGAGAGATATGACATGTAAAAGCCCTTCCAGTCCAGCTTTCGGCCTCGCCATGGTAAAGAAACCGCCCTAGTCAGGGTATTTCATCATCTCCTCTCAGCAAGGGATAGTGGACAATTCTCTGTCCTCATCCTTCTAAACTTTTCATCGGCATTTGACACAGTGGATCATGGTGAACTTTTGGTTCACCTGAGGCAGTATGTGGGACTCTCTGGCACTGTTCTGTGGTGGTTTGAGTCCTATGTAACTAACAGAATGCTGCAAATGGTACTTGGCTCTTATACATCGAGCAGTGCTGTGCTCTGTTGTGGAGTGCCTCAAAGAGTGATCCTGAGTCCCATATTATTTGCTGTGTACATGTTTCCCCTGGGGGAGATCATTAGATGCTACGGCTTTGCATTTCATTGCTATGCCAATGACATCTAGCTGTATGTGTCTTGTGCCCATGACAATAGGGTGTGTTACGCGAGGTCCCCACACTCTTATTGGATACCAGCTGTGCACCATAGACAATACTTATGATATACAGATACATATATATATAATAACTGGTCAGCAATTTTTCCCATTGCCTGACTGAGTTATAATTTGCTGTTATAACCTGTGGGTTATAACAGAGAGCACGTGTCAGTTAAAGAAAAAACGCACTCTCATTGGCTAATGTGCCTTCCATGGGTGGAGTTAACATTTAAAAAAAAAATGGCGGCTCCATCTCTCGTTTACCAAGGAGCCGCCCGAACCGACCACACCATCTTTGAACTTCGTAGAGTTCTACTTTATTAAAACTATTGGGTTGATCCTGCCTGTTTCTTTTTTTCTCTGTTATCTGGTTGATCCTGCTCTTAAAATGAAATGGACTCGTGGCGCCACACACAGACACAGCACGAGTCAATTGGGAACTGCACAATCATCGCAACAGCAGTATGAGACTGTAAGTTAAAAAAACTGAAACTGTACAAAAGAAAAAAACAAAAGTAGAGAGACACAGTGTGTGTGTGTGTGTGTGTGTGTGTGTGTCTGGGTGAAAGTCAGAACTCACAGACACTACAGGAAGGCTGGAAAAAAATTGCTGTCCAGCAATTATAAATAATAAAAGATGGGGAAGTTTGCATAAATTCAAAATTAATAGTTGCCCTCGGTGTGGGATGCATTAATAAACCCCTTGGGCTTCGCCCTCGGGTTTATCTAGCATCCCACACCTCGTGCAACCATTAATTTCTCATTAAGCACACTTCCCCATCCATTATTGTATATATACTACACAATACCTAATGTACTAACATTTAGGGTGTTGGCACTTACCGTACAAGTATAAGTAGCCAGGGATATGCTATGATTTACATGCTGCATTTGCTAAGAAACATTTTGCAAGTACTGTTCCGAGATACACCTGTGTGTTCTCTGTTTATCCTTCTGAGAAGTCATTATATAGCCTACACTGCCACTATGCAGATTTATGTAATACTGCACTACATCCTGTATCTTGTATGAGTCCTTTGTTTTCACATTTAGCTGATCTTATGAATAATGTGTATCTATAGATAACACTGTGGAGCCACATAACTTTTAGCCAATAGGGCCAATTTTATGTATCTAGTCCTCTAGTTACTATGGTAATTATCTAACTATATAAGATGTTGTAGTTCATATTCCCCTCAAGACCATCTTCAATCCTAGGGGTATTTGGGAAACTTCGGCTCCCAGTGTCTAATGGTAAGACCTGTTTTAGGGCAACTGTTTACCTTTTGTGTAATAAACGAGTTTATTACCGAATATGCCACTTGCCCATGTCTCTTTTGCTGATTCATGACTGCTAAAAATCTGATCAGGGTTGAGCACCCTAACATATTGGCAACTGTGTGGAAGTGGTCTGGATTAGCAACGTTTCTCGACTTGCTGTCTGACCCTTCCCTTGAGGGTAGTAAGCAAGTGTACACACCCGTATCACCTCGCCCGTGCTTTTGACTCTGTAGCATCTTGTAAAGTCTGACTGCTTATTATGCTAGGTTGATGCCATCTCACCTTGCTCAATTGCAGTTTTGAATTGCAGGATTACAACAGTATAGTAGCCCAACTGTCTGTTGGTTTAACCACTGTGGATTGACACACAGTAGGGCAACCACTGACTGGTTCATTTTGTGTTTCCCCAAATTTTTGCTGGTAACACTATGTCCAACATCTGTGCAGATCTGAGACTCAATGTCTCTAACTTTCTTACCTCCCATGGAGGCTAGAATGATTTTGTGCTGGGCACAAATTGATCTGATAACTTCGTACTGGGGATCTCAACCCAGTACTCTGAGGCGAGGCAAACAGCCAAAAAGCATGATGCTAAAGGGCTGTTTGTCGCTGCTCTCATGCTGCTCTGGAAGCCTCTGAATCGAGGTTTCATTCCCTCAAACAGCAACTCTGTTCTCTTAAGAAAGAGATGGGATTGCAGGCATCTGAAAGTTTGAAAACCGAGCAGCGGCTTGAAGCAGAACTTCAGTCATTGCATAGTAAGAATGAGACTTTTGCACTATTCTGTACAGGATAATGATTGAGATTTATGCATGATGAGAGAAGAATGTGACAGATTAAAGCAGGATAAGAAGCAGGTATTGCAGATGAATGATTTGTTAAGTGATACGAATGAGAATTTGCGTGAGCAGCTTGAGGAGATGAGAGAAGACCTGAAATGGGTAAGTGACGAGGGACAACTGCAAGTTAAAGGCCGTGTACAGAGTGTTACAGAAAGAGGTTACAAAAGGTGTTGAGCAGAACATTGCAAAAGTTAGTCACAAAGCATGTAGACTTAAGATGGTGAAGCTGCACCATCAGCAAGAGGTGTTGGCTTGTCACATCAAAGCGATGGGTGGGTTTTACTACACACCCATCAACTTTAGGTCATCCGGCGATGACGATTCTGATGACGACAACTGCCAAGATGGTGTCCAGCCGCCTCCACGCTGTACCAGTGACACCCTTCATTATCAGCAGAATGATGACTATCACGTGCGACACCAAGATGGCGACCCCCATGGGGGGGAGGCCAAGGCCCAGCCCCTCCGATTGCCACTTTGAACAAAAGCAACAAAGCGGAGATCAATCAAATGATCTAGGCCACCCTCTCTTGGATGGAGATGTCTGAGGAACAAAGGCAGCTCTTCAAACAGTGCTTGGATGCAATGATGAAGGAAGCTGCTGGCCAGCCATTCCTTGTCCACACTGTGGCTGATGTCACAGCGGCGGCCGCCCTTCACAGTGCACACAGCCAAAACCCCTTCTCTGATGCACGTTCGATGATGCAGACTAATCCCCTTCAGATGGCCCACTGTGTGCAGCAGATCACTGACAGCATAGGCTGTATGAACCCCAGTGACAATCTCAGTTGCCATTTGGAAAAGATTTGTTCCAAATGTGAGATGCTCAGTCTATCGACGAGCTACCAGGTACAGATCCTTCAGCAGACTGTTGACCCCAGCCTCTGGTTGAAACTCCCAGAGACAGTTTGCCAATCTACAGGCACACCCTTTGACGATGTTAATATTCAGATTAATACTTGGAATTTAGAACAACAGAGGCCTATTGCCCATTAGTGCTGTCCCCACTACTTAGTGGAGGTAAAAAGTTACCATCAGTAATAAACAGATCCAGTCTGGCCTTAAAAATGTTAAAACTAGGTGTATTAATTACTTCAGCTGGTAGCTGATTCCACAGTCTGACTGCTCTAGAGACATAGCCCTGCCTCCAGGATTCTATTTTAACATGATTCTCTATTATCTGATGTCTATGCCCCCTTAAATCATATCTATGATCCTTGTGGGCAAGATGCAAGTCCCTTGACAATAGGTCATCATTTAGGATTTTATACATCAACAGGATAGCACCCCCCCCCAGCATGCCTTGTCTCAAGATGCCATAGTCCCATACCAGATAATCTTGTTTCATATGGTTTGTCCTTGTATTGAGATATCAGTTTAGTAAATGACTTCTGAGGTCTTTCAGCCATAGTTTTTTCCTTCTTGAGATATGGACTCCAACTTTGGAAGCAATAGTCCATATATGGTCATATATAGGTTTTTTTACAATGGAAGGAGCACATTAACATTTCTAGAAAAGAAAGATCTGCAAACACAGTTAATGAGGTGCATTTTTTTATTAGCAACATATTTGCAATGCACATAACTCTTAAGGTCGGTACTGATATATACTCCAAGGTCCCTTTTACATGTAGATTTTTTTAGTTGGTTCCCTTGGATATAATAGTTCTGTTGTATATTATTCTTCCTGAAATGTATCATTATACATTTATGTGTGCTGAATTGCATCCTGTTTCTTCTGGCCCACTCAGTGATGTTCTCAATATCTTCCCCAAATCTAACCCTGTCCTCAAAGGTATTCATAATACCACCCTGTTTTACATCATCTGCAAATTTACTCAGCTTGTTATTACTTACAATACTTAGATCACTTCTGAAAACATTAACCAAAAGTGGGCTCAACACCAACCCCCTGAGGTATGCCGCTAGTAACCCTGATCTCAGTGGATGAATAGTAATTAATTCTTACTGACTGGGTTCTATTCATGAGCCATTCCATAATCCATTTTATCACTTTGTGATTAATCCCCAAGTCAATCAGTTTTGAGACAAGACCACTGTGTGGCACCATATCAAATGGCTTCCTAAAATTGAGTAGCACAACATCCACTGCTCTACCTTGGTCAATGTTGCTCCCCACATAGCTGTAAAAATGAACTAAGTTGGTTGTACAGGACCTTTTTTGTGTAAATCCATGTTGAGTCACATCTAGAAGGCCTTTGTTTACTAAATAGCTATGTATATCTTCAGAGATTAAACCCTCTATAATTTTCCCAACTATTGATGTTAAACTAATTGGCCGATAGTTTGCCAGGTCATTCTTACTAACCTTCTTAAATATTGGTACAGCGGTAGCCCTTCACCAGTCTCTGGGTGACATAACTTTCCTTCAGTGATCCTAACCTTAAATCTGCTATGACTGGGGCAAGTTCTTTTACCAACTCTTTGATAAGTCTTGGGTACAAACCGTCTGGACCAGATGATTTATTCACATCTAAAGCTCTAATTTTACTATAAATCTTTTCAATAGAGATTACCTTTGTAAGATTTGATGTGATTTGATTGGATAAATCGGGTAAAACAGTAGTTTGTTCAATACTGAAAACTGAACTAAAATATGTATTGAACTCCCTGGCTATGTTGTTAGCACTGTTATGGATTGTACCATTGATAGTAAGAGGTCCTATGACTCTGTCTGTACCTCTCTTCTGATTAATACATGAGTAAACGCCCTTGATATTATTTTTAATGTTTGCTAGCCTGTATTCAGTATGCACCTTGGATTTTCTTATCTCACATTTTAATATCCTTAGTGCCTTTCTGTACTTGTCCCTATTTATGTTTGTAGGATTTATTTTCAATTTTTCATACGATATTCACTTTTTATTTACAAGTTTCTTGATCCTCCCACTTAACCACAATGGCTTCTTTCCCCTTTTGTTATATACTGATTTTAAAGGGGCATACCGTACTTCTAGGTCACTAATTAATTTGAGAAACAGATCCCAACATTGTTCCATATTTAATCCTTCCGACAGGGTTTTCCAATAAAGTTGTGATCATTCCTGGCGTATAGCGCAATAGTTAGCCCTAGTGTGTAATTTGTGAATTGTTTTTCCCATTGTAAATTTTTTTGATTTATTTAATACAAACCTAACTATGTCATGGTCACTATTGCCAAGTGGAGGATCAAGTTTAATATCCAATATGTTCTCGCTCATGTTAGTCATAATAACATCCAATATATTCTGTCCACATGTGAGTTTATTTATACTTTTTAGCAATCCCTGCTGCAGATGGGATAGTTTGTACCCTATTTCCCAGTGAGTTGTTACTTGAGTCCTTTCCCCAAGCTATATCAGGGAGATTTAGATACCGTATTAGTAATACATCTGAATTCTTGGCTACAGATGCTATATTCTCATCATCATCATCATCAAATCTTTATTTATTCAGGCGAACATCATTGAGCAAGGCTCATTTACAAGATGGACCTGATAAGGACAAGGTTCAATAGGTGATACACAACAGATACATCATACACTTATATAAGACAGTTATACATACAGGGGAAAATAACATTTATAAACACAGTGATGTACAGTAAATTCACATGATAAAAATCGGTTACAGGAAAGTTAAGCTACTATTTACAGTATGTACAGTATATACATATACCAGTGGGGGGCCATGGCAGACACTCAACGTAATGTAATACTAGGATGGTGAAGGTATTACTGGGTGCCATAAGATGGGGTGTCTGTCTGGAAGGAATATGCCATATATGGTTTGGAAGGGAGATTTGTGAGATGACGATGCTAGCTCTAGTGGTAGCAACTGCATTTCTCTTTGAAGAAGACTGTACAATGCTGTTTAAAGGATGCAAATGGAATGATATTGGACAGTTTTAGGGATTTTTGTAGGGTGTTCTCAAGCGTGGTTGGCATCATGTTGGACTACCCTGTAAAACAAGCCACCAAGGAGAGCCCAGCATCATACCACCAAAGGCTATGGCTGGCCTACCATACTGGCAAAGCGCTTTCGGAGGGGGGGCAGATTTGGACCAAATTGAGTACAAGACCTTGTTTCTTCAGAACATGATTCCGGCTGTCCGTGACACAGTCGAATCTTCAATTTTCCCCAGAATGGACACAATTGCAGACATTCTCCAGAAGACCATTGGTTCATAGATGGGAATCAAGTTCAAAAGACTAGGAGTCCATCACAGAACTTGTCACCACAAGCCTCAAGTTATCTGGTGGAAACTGAAAATCTCTTTTCTCCCACAATATTATCTAATCTACTTTTGAAGACAGTTATATTAGCACTATTTAGTTGTCTAGGAAGCACATTCCAGGTATTCACCACTCTCTGGGTATACATTGGCTTCTTTTATGTGTTTCATTGGTTTCCCCAATTAACTTCTGGTTATGTGACCTAGTGTTTTTATATTGTACTGTTCTTTTTTGTTAAGCCAATCAACACCAAAAAAGCATTATCTTTGTTTGCTCTATAAGCTAAACACAGTTCCCCTTTTAATTTTCTGTACTCAACAGAGTATAGGTTTAAGTGTTGTAACCTATTTTGATAGTTCAGATGTTTTACAGTCCTCATCTGTTTGGTTACTCTTCTCTGAATTTTTTCCAACTTATTTTTCTCTTAAGTTGAATATGGAGAACAAAAGGGGAAACAGTATTCAATGCATGGGCAAACTACAGCTGTATATAGTGGAATAATAACTTCAGACTCTCTACTTTCTATTGATCTAAACATGCACCGAGTTAATTGATTACATTTATTTACAGTCATACTAGTATGGTGCTCAAATTTTAGGTTATTGGAAATCCAGGCCCCAGATCTTTTTCATTTGTACATTACTGTAACAATATGTTGTTCAATTTATACTGGAATCTGAGGTTATTTGACCCAAAATGCAAAACTTTGCACCTTTGTTCACCGAACAGTAATTTATGTTCTTTTCCCCAAGCGGGTTTACCAGCTGTACTTCCGAGATCTGAATTCCGGTTCAAAAAAGGTGGCCATGGTACAATCTATCAATGAATGCATGACCCACTACACAGTGGAGGGCAAGGCCCAAGACAAAAGGGCCATGCCCTCAGATGATAAACAGCATTACCAGTCTGGGGGGGAGGGGAACTGAAATTGAAATAGGAATAATAGGTGAAATTGGAACAACCCTAATTCCAAACAGCATAACCAGCAGCATGATATTTGGGGCAATCTAAATTATCAGTCTGTCCCTTTTTATCATGAGATAGTGGAGGAGAACAACAACCTCTGCAACCTTCTGAGGCATGTCCAATCAGTAATGGACTTGATCCCGAAGCATACTATTGCAGCATTAGCTCCGGTACCCCAGGCCTTACTAGGCCATGGAGACATCGGAGCCTCCTCAGATCAGGCCATAGCAGGCCTAAATCCTGAGGCCTCACTCTTCATGGTGGCTACCGGTGCTCAGACTTCCTTGTACCCTATGCAGGATTTGGAAGAGGCCCAGCAAGAACAGGCCAGTCTACTTTTTCAGGAACTA
The DNA here is from genome assembly GCA_016271365.2 of Neoceratodus forsteri. Taxonomy (NCBI): domain Eukaryota; kingdom Metazoa; phylum Chordata; order Ceratodontiformes; family Ceratodontidae; genus Neoceratodus; species Neoceratodus forsteri. The sequence continues at coordinate 1,391,029,613 of CM028129.1, read as the reverse complement.
CCTGGCAGTAATTCAGATTGACAACTACAGGCTCCAGTCCGTATTGTGAACAAGCTCACCCCTGACACAAATGGAAGGCCTTGTACCAGGGCTATGATCGGAGTCTGCCAATTGGTTATCTTGCTAGATACAGGCACAGCTATGTCTGTACTGCATGAAGAAGATCCAGCAAACTCCTCTTGGTCCACCAGATGGAGGACCAGTGCACAAGGTGTGAATGGCACTACGCTATTCACCTACCATTCTATTGTACTTCCTGTGGTGATAGACAGCCTCAAAACGAATCACACTTTTGACCTGATGGTATTATGTAATCATCCCAGCATCCTGGGAACTGATTTTCTCACACTACACAGCTGTGTGGTAGATTTAGCCAACATGCTCTTGATCCAGATCATTGAACAATACCATACAGTCATAATCTCTGATTCAGTTGTGGTTACAGCTATTGCCCCCAATGACAAGGAATATGATGTCATAGCTCTATTTCAGACACAAGAGTTTTTAAGAAATTCCTACTCATCCTGCAGAAGCACCTGGATGCTTTTGCCACACACAAGCATGACTATGGGAGAATGCAGACTGTCATTGAAATCTCAGGCTCAGCACATGACAGGAAAAGGCAATACCCCTTTCCTGCTGAGGTCTTACCATCATTCACAGAAACCATTTAGTCACTCCTTAGACAAGATGTGATCAGGCCTTGTGTTTTGACTGCCAACTTACCCATTTGGTCAGTGAAAAAGCCTACTGGATCTTGGAGACTCACTATTGATCACAGGAGACTTAATCAAGGCACTCCTAGCTGTTCCCCTACTTTAGCCTCAGCACTAGACGTGCTCAAACTGCTAACACCAGATTGTAGGTGGTTCAGTGCCTTGACATCTCCAACAGATTTTGGTCATTGCCCCTAGCTCAGGAAAGTCAATACAGTTTGCCTTTACCTTTGATGGTCAACAGTACACTTGGACCTGCCAACTCCAGGGTTTTCACAACAGCCCCTCTCTTTATCATCTATGCATGATGGATGCCCTGCTGGGCTTCTCTGCCCCCACAATGTCTTCTGCAGTATGTGGATGATTTACTGTAGGTAAGTGCCACCAAGAAGCAACATTTTGAACTCCTTGATGAACTACTGACTCTCTTACAGAGGGCAGGCCTCAAGTGCAACCCTGCAAAAACACAACTATGCCAGAAGGAAGTCATCTTTCTTGGCCTTCATATCACAGAACAGGGCAGAAGCCCAGCCTGGAAGAAGATCCAAGGCCTACAAGATTTGTCACTACCCACCAGTGTGGCAACACTTAGACATTTTCTGGGAATGGTCAACTATTCCAGGGACTTTATTTGTGATTTTGCACAAAAGGCTTCTATATGAGCTCCTGGAAAAGGATGTTCCCTGGACTTGGGGTCCTATTCACACTCGAGCTGTGACTCTTCTGAAACAGACCTTGGCCTCTGCTCCAGCTTTCATTAACCCCAATCCAGCTCTACCTTTCCATTTGGAATCAGCTACTTCAGACATAGCCATGTCTGCAGTTCTTGCTCAGAAAGTGAATGGTACCTTGAAACTTATTGCTTATGCATCCAAAATGCTGTCTTCAGTGGAACAGAAGTACAGTCTTTGTGAAAGAAACCTTCTGTTTACCTACTTGGCTGTTAAGCATTTTCTGTATATCATTGGGTACTCATCTATCATTCTGAATACAAACCACACTCCCACAACCTTTCTGCTACCAGACAGAGTAAAGGATGGATCAGTATCCAATACCAGACTAACTCACTGGTTCCTTCTTCTCCAGGACCGTGACATACAGATCCACCCTGCCAAAATGCCCTCAATTTTTGCCAATGGTCTTTTGTACCAAGGAGCATCACGTGACTGTGCACTACAACCCCCTGCTTTGCCTGATCCAGGCCCTTTTCTTCCTGCTGCTCCAAAGCTCCTTGCTGACACCTCCCTGTGTAATGTCTTTACTGATGGCGCTGCCTCATACTATCAATGAGAACAGATAGCTGGATTTGGAGTGCTCATCATGTACCCCAATGGTAACACTGTTCATGCTTCTAAATGCTGCAGTGTTGCATCATCTCAGTATGCAGAATTGGCAGTAGTGGCCCATGCCCTCAAACTGATACAACATGGTATCGAGAACACCATTATCTTTACAGATTCTAATTGAGTCTGTCGTTCTCTGACTGAATTTTTACCCTTCTGGGAGAAGAACTCCTTTGCATCCTCTGATGGCACCCCGTGAAGTACAAAGCACTCTTTGTATACATTCATGAATTGACTCAACAGTTTAAATACAAACTGTTCATTCACAAAGTGAAAGCCCACTCAAAATCTGACCCATACCATTATTTCAATGATCGAGCAGATACTCTTGCAAGAGAGGGTGCTCGAGGGGGGGAGACATGGGAAATGTATCACCCTGAGGCTCTAGCAACCATACAAATAGCTGCCATAAAGAAGAAACATGAACCTTTGTGCCACTGGACTTGTCCACAGCACAGAAGTCTGACCCTCAGCTGAGAGATGTGTTTAGATTCATGGACAAAGGAAGTGAACAAGAATTGCCTACCCACAGCCCCTACAAAAGACATGCAAACCAACTGCATCTGTCCCAGGAAAACAAACTGATCTGGTATTAGTCTGACGATTCGAACTACAAGCTGTGGGTAGTCCCTGAATCATTGAGATCTGAGTTTATTCATCAGGTCCATGACACCCCAACTGGTGGACACCAGGGGGAAGAAAATACACTCCAGAGACTGAAATCTGTTGGTTGGTGGCCTGGCATCACCAAGGATGTCAAGCACTACATAGAAAATTGCCTGATTTAGGCTCAGAACAATCTGACCCCAACCAAGCAAAATGCCAAATTACTTCCCCAGAGACAATCTGGCCCTTGGTATGCGATCAAAATTGACTTTATTGGTCCTCTGACTAATACTAGCAGAAACAACAAGTATGCACTTGTGGTTACGGGCCTATTTTCCAAGTGGGTTGAGGTTTTCCCCACTCAGAAATGTACAGCCAAGGCAATTGCAAAAGTCCTGGTAGAACAATTGTTCTCCAGGTGGGGCCTACCTCTTAAGGTAGACTCTGACCAAGGAACCAGCTTTACAGGTGAGTTGATGCAAGAAACACTCCAACTTCTTGGTGTTCGCCAGAAGTTCCACATACCCTATCACCCTCAATCATCAGGTCAGGTATAAAGAGCCAACAGATGGATCAAGCAAATACTTTCCAAATTTATCGAGGACAATCCCAAAGATTGAGATTCCCTTTTGCCTTTACCCCTTATGGCAATTAGGGGTACTCCTTCAGCCACCACCCAGTTAATGCACTTCGAGGTGATGACTGGTAGAACCATGACAGTACCTGAACACCTGTTGATTGACCTAAACACACCAATTGCAGACAGATTGTCTGTAGACAAATATGTTGCAAAACTCAGAGATGATATTATTAAAACCCACTTGTATGTTGTACACCATATGGGCAAGGCCCAACAACAGTCCAAGATTCACTTTGACAAACATGCACAGGAGGTGGACTGGCAATTTGGAGATCAGGTAATGGTTCTCAGATTTGCTCACCCTACATACCTCTTCTCCAATAAATGGGAAGGACCCTACCCCATTGTTAACAAACTCAGTCCCACAGTCTACCAAGTTAGACTCCTTCACCAACAGACGCTTACTGAGAAATGGTTGCATGCTAACCAATTGAAACTGTATAAAGGAGAATAATTACTTTTCCTAACCCCATTGGTGGAATTGTGCCTACTGACCTTTTCTTTTTCCTTACAGGTATTCCTGCAAGATGGCTATCTTGCACCTGGCTCTCCTGCTATTAGGAGCACTCCCCTTTGTCCATGACAAGGATATGAAAACTATATCTGAAAGCAATCAACATCTAAGGCAACTCCTTCCACTACTTGATCATTCTCAGGGAAGATACATGACCCCAGCAGACAAACCTACCATCATCCTTGAAGGACTTAGCACAGATGTTCCCAACAAATTGATTACTGTTCAGGAAGGCAAGGACACCTACCTTACTGCCTCAATTGTGGCTCCAGTTCCATGCCAATTCAGTGATGCTATATTAGCGATGCCAATTTGAGCAATGCTATTATAGTGACTGCAATTACAGCACCCTGAAATATGGGCGACAACCATTAGAACGAACTTTGTTAAATGTATTTATCATGGGGGGCTTTCCCCCCACACACCCCTTTCCGGGGGGCTTTGCCACCCACACCCCCTTACTAAAATATCCAAACCCAAGATCGTAGCATCTCGGGGAAAGGGGCATACATTAGTCACCCTAACAGTGGTCACCCATATTCCCAGGCACAGCAATTGTACTTGCTATAATACTGTCACTCAAATTGGCATCGCTGTGTTTGACTCATTGAATTGATGTGCTACCGTGGCTCCTGACAAATTTGCCCTCCAAATTGAATGGCAAACTGACAACAATGGACAGACACTCCACGTTGCCCACCTTGCCAAAGGCACGTTCCAAGTTTGGTCCAATACTAGAATTGACCCAAATAGTACCCTGTCCATTTGCCAAGCTAGTCACAGACATTCTGGTTTATATAATCTTACTGCTTTAATTGACCCTGCCTTTTGTGAAAGGTTCCCAGAAGAATCTGCAAAAGATTTTTGTACCCACTATTATATGGCTACAGCAGCTATGTTTCTGACTGTAGTACCCCCTACTGAAGTAGAACTTACTGACTGTTCCCCGCAGGAATCTGGCCCAACCAGTGGTCTCATTGCCACTTCCCTTCCAGGTACACTTGTAAATAATGTGCAATATATGCATGTCCCTGTTATTTTTAGTCTTACTTATTGGAATATGGCTGAATTTGGTATGTGTCATAATACAAATACCTTCAGGTTTTTCAGTACTATGTTATTGGATAGTCTTGCCACATACTAGACACGGACACATGACCCCATGGCTGGTACCCATGCTATTGAACACCTAGGTTTATTTAGGCATAGATCTTACCCTAATACTAAGAAAAATGCCAAATCTTCCTCCTCACATAGAAGGCGTGACACTGCTGACGTCACTGGTGCCACTGACACTATCTCCGGTCTCTTCGGAACCGGCATGTCTATCTGGAACAGGATAGGTATTGTCTCTATCTCAAGTCAAATTACCAAATTCCAGGATAGCATGAAAAATGATATACTACCACCCTTATTGCATGGTGTAGATGGGCTTAGTCAGGAAGAGTGCTTTACTGTGTATAACATGCACGATATTGCCAAGAGTTTTACAGATACTAAGAATAAAATTAATGAACTTGTTGCTCAGAATAACAAGGAGGCCGAAAAGCAATTTATTGCCAGTGAACTTTTATGCTCTGTTTATGGCTCATATTCATAACCACTGTCAATAATCTCTTCTGTGATCTGGAATCTGGACATATTCTGGATATTACTCATGATAGGAGACTTGCTAAATGGTGCTGTCCACATTGTAAGCCCACTACTTGTATCACAATGTGCACGTCTAGATCACTATCTATACCTATGTCTTTATTTTATTTATTTTATTTATGTTTTTGATAACTGGGTAAGTGAACTGATCCAATGGACCATTTTCAGCCACGACCCAGACCACAGAGTGATAAAAAGAGTCAACAAAACAAAGAACATAACATGGGTAAGATACACTGTCTACTGTACATAACCTAGGTTATGTTACATGTCATCCCATTAGGGGAGCATGTTACACTGCTAATCATTGCACCATCAGAGAACTATGTTTGTCACTGTCACTGTGTCTTTACCACGTTTTGATCCCACTACAGAACTTTTTGATCAATTAGCCTCCATTTATTCCATTGGGCATTTTGACTAGGAAATCTACAGAGAACACATCAATCTTCCACCTCTTCTGGTCTTCCACCCCACCCTTGAAGCATGGGTGGCTCCTTATACAGACTGTTGTGCCAAAAAGGGGTATCACTACATGTGTCTCTGTGACATTTTCAATGTCATCAAGCTGGTGTGTGGCTATTCACTTGGCAGCATTGACTGGTCTTTTACTATGGAAATGGACATTAATTCCAGTGAAACTGTCAACCCCAGGGCAACATCAAAAGCATCACCACAAGTGGGCAACACTGGACGTCTCTACAAGACTAATGCAGAAGAGGTTCATCACCTGACTACAAGACTTATGAATCAGTCTTTCTCCTGCCCAGTTCAAATACAAAAATGGAGGGTTCCAACTGCCAAAATGTTTTATAACTCCGATGGTCAGTACTGTGTCATTACAAATCATAAAACTTTCTCTTATGGCCTCAAGACCTGTGATATAAAATATCCTAACTTTTGTTTTATTCCTCATCCAACTACCATAATTGGTCATACAGTGGTTACTCCTATTCCCATCGCAGAATCAGATGTTATTGACAGTGACCCTGAATATATGTTTGCTCTATCTCAGTATTTCCCCATTTTTAATGTCTATATAGACCCTTTAACGTTAGCTTTGAAATCCCTTTTAGATAGAAAGGACACCCATCTCATCTACATCAGCAATAATATCTCCAAAGCTGGAGATGACCTTAACACCCTTGTCCATGATGGTGATTTAAGTGCTGTACTTTCAAATACTTGGTTAGAATTAACTTTTAAAGGTTTTGTTATTACACAAGCATTTTTGATACTAACACTTTGTTGTCTAAGGCACACACTCAAACAACACCTTGAGCAACTCAAGTTCCTATACACACACATATATATATATATATATATATATATATATATATATATATATATATATATATATATATAATACCTAATGTACTAACATTTAGGGCACTGGCACTTACTGTAGAAGTGTAAGTAGCCAGGGGCATGTTATGATTCACATGCTGCTTTTGCTAAGAAACATATTGCAAGTACTGTGCCGAGATACACTTACGTGTTCTCTATTTATCCTTCTGAAAAGTTATTGTATAGCCTGCACTGCCACTATGCAGATTTATGTAATACTGCACTACATCCTGTATCTTGTATGAGTCCTTTGTTCTCATATTTAGCTGACTTTATGAATAATCTATATCTCTAGATAACACTGTGGAGCCACATAACCTTTAGCCAATAGGGCCTATTTTATGTATCTAGTCTTCTAGTTACTATGGTAATTATCTAACTATATAAAATGTTGTATTATGTATTCCCCTCAAGACCATCTTCACTCCAAGGGGTATCTGGGAAACTTTGGCTCCCAGTGTCTAATAGTAAGACTAGTTTTAGGGCAACTGTTTACCTTTTGTGTAATAAACAAGTTTATTACCGAATATGCTACTTGTCTGTGTCTCTTTTGTTGATTCATGACTGCCAAGAATCTGATCGGGACTGAGCACCGTAACAGGTGGCTGTCTTGAAACTGAGTGAGTGTCTTAAAGATATTCAGGACTGGATTGCAGCCAGCTGGCTTAATCTGAATCCATCTAAGATGGAGGTGCTATTGGTGGAGCCGGGTCAGCACAGTTCTTCCATGATATCTAGAGGCACTGTCCTTCCATCACTGGGGAGAGTGACCCTCTGGGTGGCAGATAGGGTTAAGAATCTGGTGGTCATTGTGGACTCCAAGCTGACTCTGGAATCCCAGGTGTCAGCTTTTGTCTGCAGTGGCTTTTATCATCTCTGTAACATTGCTCAGATCAGGCTCTATCTTGAGCCGGCCGACCTCACAACAGTAGTGCATGCCCTGGTCTCATCTAGGCTGGATTACTGCAATGCTCACTACCTGGGGCTATCTGCAAGACTAATGCACCACCTGCAGCTGGTTCAGAATGCATCAACCCACTGGTTGCCGGGACATCTCATTCCAAGCATCTCACACTGGTCCTTTGTGCTCTCCACTGGCTTCTGGTCAGGTGGTGCAGCAGTTTCAGGATTTGCTTGTTAACATACAAGGTCCTGCATGGTCTGGGTCCGAGCTATCTGAAAGACCTCCTGATTCCATATGTACCTGCTCATGCCCTCCGGTCAGTGGAGGTAGACCTCCTCTCTGTGCCACAGTCACGTTTGAAATCATCAGGTGATAGGGCATTTGGTTTGGCAATTCCTTTGAAAAACCCTTTCCCATGAGGTGAGAGGGGCTCCTTCACTGACTGCTTATACAACATCTCTAAAAATTCTTTTTTTTTTATTAATGATTTGGCCTGGCTTCTTCATTATTTGTTTTAGATTTTAGCAATTGTTTATCTGTTTATTGTAAGGTGCTTAGAGCCTTAAGGAATGGGTGCCATATAAATTAAATTGCCATTGGCATTGGCATCCTCCAGTGCTTAATTGTTCTGTCACGTATTTTACCTTGCTCGAGCAATGTTTTCGCACAATTGTTCTTGATGATGTTTATTTGACTATTATTGTATTGTAGTTTGTTGCGTTCCTTATGGTTCTCCCTTTCCCGCTCCCTGTAGGACACATTGGGAAAGGAATTGTTAAAGCCTAGTATGTCTTTCCTTGTGAAACATTTGAAATAAATAAATTAATGTTCTAAAGCATAAAACCCAGTGCCAGGCATTATGGGTATGGAAATCTTTTTGTTTCAGGGCACTGTATGAGACACCTCTTAACAGGCACAACGTTTTGCTGACTGCTCAAACGTGGGTGTCTACATTACTATAAAGAATTATGGGAACATTTGCACCGCCATGTGCACTTACAGTATGTGGCTAATCTAGCAGATCCAGGTGTGCAGCGAACTGACCAGCAAACAATAGCCACACTATCCTAATATGAGATTTAAAAGGGGATAGCTTAAGTTTTTATAGGGAATGAGATATTCCCCCCTTTAACTAACAGGGTGGAAGAAGGTGGTGGTGACACCGAGTGTTTGGATGGAGTGGTAGAAGAGAGACTTCTGTGACTCACAGAGTATTACTATTCTCTACAAAGAGAGTGCACACCTGATCAACTTCTGATTATCTGACATGACCTCCCAGAAGTGCCCAGTGCAAAATATACAAGCTTGCTTAAATGCATACTTTCACACTGCACTGATGGTATTCATTTAAGCAAACTGCACTGTATTTCTTAAACAAACAAAAGTGGATAAAATAAAAACACACACTGTCAGAAAGTCCAGCTGCTCCGTGAGAAAATAATCAGCAGCAAATCAAACCAGATGACAGCAACAACTTCATCTATCTCTCCTGGGGGCTGCCCAAGCCTGCTCAATAAAAAACAAGCACTGACAAAAAGTCCAAAAGTCTTGTCACATCCATGAGAAAGTAATCAGCAGCAAATCAAACCAGATGACAGCAACAACTTCATCTTCCTCTATTTCAGATTGCCCAGGCCTGCTGAAGGAAAAACAGGCACTGAATAAAACAGCTCACAACACCAGCTCTTCAGACCCCCATGTGACCCTTTATTGCTGTTCTGTTTACTGACCCCAATTAGGCCTTTTCTAATAGAAACATACAAACATAGACAATGATGGCAGAAAAAGACCAGAGGTCAATCCAGTCTTCCCAAGTTCGCTATAATTTCTGGAACCTACTGTTCCTCCAGGGTACTAACCCACCCCGTCCTCTCTCTATTCTCTTTCTTGGTCCTGCCACCCCCGGTAATCACTGTTCCCTTCATTATGTCCCAGCTCTGCTTGAATCCCCTGACTGTTTTCACACCTAACCACTCCAGCTGACAGACTGTTCCAAAGTTCCAACACCCTTTCCATAAAGTAGTACTTCCTCACATCTCTCCTGAACCTACCACCTGTTCATTTCCATTCATGTCCATGTGACCACGAGTTAGTATTCAGGCTAAATAGTTCCCCACAGTTCACTTTAATTCCTTTAAGGATATTGAAGGTCTCTGTCATATCTCCCCTCTCTGTTCTGGTCTCCAGTGAGTACATATTTAGTGCACCGAGGCACTCCTCCTGGGATCTGTCCTGCTGGCCCTGAATCATTTTTGTTACTCTGCACTGCACTGTCTCCAGCCTCTCTTTATCCTTTCTTAATAACCAGACAGTGTGCACTAGCAGGGTCAGCAACAGTGTGCTAGAGCAGCACACAATGGCAATTATGCTAGGCAGTTGGTGTGAGACATAGTTGGGGTTTGGGACAGACAGAGCCTAGGCCTACTACCCTGAACCTTTTCCTGGTTTGAGCCTGCTAGAGCAGCATCACTGAAACCACTGGGACCAGTTTTTGCTCTTACATAGATACCATAGATACATAGACAGTGTTGGCAGATAAGGGCCTATGGCCCACCCAGTCTGCCCATTTGAGCTTGTAAGTTCAGTTTATGTTTTCCTAGAAGTCTGTTGCCCCTTATCCCTGACCTCCAGAATTCCTTTATGTCTATCCCATGCATTCTTAAATCCCATGATTGTTTCAGCCCCCACCATTTCCTCTGGCAGGATGTTCCACTTGTCCACCACCCGTTCTGTGAAGAAATTCTTCCTCACGTTTCCTCTGAATCATCCTCCCTCCAACTTCATCCCATGCCCTCTAGTCCTGGAACATCTTTTTCACTTAAAAATAGTGTATTTCTGCACCCTGTTCCTACCTGTAAGATACTTGTATGTCTCTATTATATCCCCTCTCTCCCTCCTCTCCTCCAGGGAGTACATATTCAGTTCCTTCAACCTGTCCTCGTAGGACTTGTGATGCAATCCATGTACTATCTTTGTTGCCCTCCTCTGACACTTCTCTACCCTCTCTATGTCCTTACGTAGGTAAGGTCTCCAGAACTATACACTATACTCCAGGTGGGGCCTCACTAGTATCTTGTATAGTGGAATTATGACCTCCCTTTTCCTGCTGGTGATGCCTCTGCCTATGCATCCCAGCATCCTATTTGCTTTACCTGCTGCCTTGTCACACTGTTTCCCTATCTTGAGGTCATCAGAGATGATAACCCCAAGATCTATTTCCTGCTTGGTGCATGCTATATCCTCACCCCCCAACTGATATATTGTGCCAGGGTTTTGTGCCCCATATGCATTATCTTGCACTTCTTTGCATTGAATTTCAACTGGCAAACCCCTGACCATTCTACAAGTTTCTGCAGGTCCCTTCTCATTCTGTCTACACCCTCTGGTGTGTCTGCTCTGTTACAGAGCTTTGTGTCATCAGCGAACAGTGAAATTCTGCCTTCTAGGCCCTGCGCAATGTCACTGATGAAGATGTTGAATAGGACCGGTCCCAGCACTGATCCCTGTGGTACCCCACTGGTCACTTTTCCCTCTGTGGAGTGACAGCTATTTACCACCACCCTCTGTGTCCTGCCGCCCAGCCAGTTACCTACCCACCACACTACTGTCCTGCCCACACCCATATTCCCCAGTTTGTGTAATAGTCTTCTATGTGGCACAGTGTCAAATGCCTTGCTGAAGTCCAGATAGGCCATGTCCACTGCCCTCCCCTGATCCACCTCCCTAGTCACCCAGTCAAAAAATTCAACCAGGTTGGTCTGACATGACCTCCCCCTGGTGAAACCATGCTGCCTTGGGTCTTGTAGTCCATTGACAACCAGATGTTCCACCAGTCTCTCCTTCAGTAGTGCTTCCATGATCTTCCCCACTACCGAGGTGAGGCTGACTAGTCTGTAGTTCCCTGCTTCCTCTTTGTTTCCACTTTTTATAAGGAGACTACATCTGCTGTCCTCCAGTCTTTGGGTACCTCCCCTGTTTCCAGTGATTGGCTAAACAGGATAGCCAGAGGTTCAGCCACCACCTCTCTTAGTTCTTTAAGGACCCTGGGGTGCACCCCATCTGGCCCCATTGCTTTATCAACTCTTATTACTTCCAGCTCCTTCAGGACCCTTTCTCGTGTAAAGGGACTTGTGTCCATTTCTGCACCATTCTTACCCCTTGTACTTACTTTTTTTTTTTAATAAAAAAAAATTTATTCATTTACAAAGTTAAACATTATTTTTCAACAGAATGGGGGCTAGAAAGGGAATATCAATTCCCTGTGACCCACTGACTAAAAATAAACAGAACTGACAATAATCACTGCATTTCGGGTGGTTCTATCACTTTGACAACACTGAGTTAAGGCTAGTGGTGATGTCATCACTGGCTGCCTACTGTTCCCATCCCAAAGCAAGTCAGTCGGTCACTATGTTTTCATGCCATGTACTTGCCATGTACTCTTCCTTGTTGCTCTTGCTCCCAATCTACCCAGTCTTCTGGATGATCCAGAGTGCCCAAGCAGAGGTGGTCTTGTGGGGTCAAGTGCTGCCTAGTGATGCTGCATACTCCAAATGTGTGCTGTTATTGGCTCCATGCTGGCAACCAAATTATTGCAGCTTGAGGTTGTACGCTCTTCTGCACAAAGTAAGAACAAATTACCAGAAGTATCAGTATGCCAGTGCAAGTCAATGACTCAAATCTTGTCAAATCACATAGCCAAATTACCTCTTGAAAGCCAATAGAGAGAGTTCACTACACCCCACTTAAGTTTAAGTGCATTGATTTGTTTGAGCACTCTAATTCATTGTGACTCTAGGCACTTTACACAAACATATATAATAAACAAGATAGAATAAAATATAAAATAAGACAAATAAATAAAAACAAATATATAAACCTATCAATAAAATATGAGGAGGAGATAGTTTCATTAAATAAAAAGGTCTTGAGACCTTTCTTGTAGGGGCTAACCGAGGGGGCCTCTCTCAGCGATCGAGGAAGTGAATTCCACAAAGTAGGCTCAATGAATAAAAATGCCTGGGCACCAGATGATTTCAAATGGACCCTGAGAATCACTAGGTGGCCCTCCTCAGCTGACCGGAGGGAGTGTGACAGGTGGAAGGGCTGTAGGAGGTCTTGCAGGTACCCAGGTCTTAGATCATGTAGGGCTTTATAGGTCAGTAACCCGACCTTGAAGTTGATCCACCACCTAATAGGCAGCCAGTGCAGAGAGTGCAGCACAGGCATAATAGGACATGACCTCAGAAGGCCAGTCAACAGCCTGGCTGCGTATTCTGCATTAGCTGTAGGTGGCAGAGATCAGCCCCCGATAGCCCTAGGTAAAGGCAGTTGCAGTAATCAAGCCATAATGTTACAAAAGCATGAATTAGCAATGGCAGATCACCTGAGGGAATCAGGTGTTTAATCCTGGTGATGTTTCTGAGATGATAAAGGCCAGATTGGACCGTGGTCAATACCTGAGATTCAAGTGTCAGGCCACTGTCCAATACAACACCAAGATTTTTCACCTTGGAAGAGATAAGAAGCTGGGAGTCTCCAAGCCAAAGCCCTGTGACTCGACCAGCCTCTACACTCACCCTCAGGCGACCAGTTTCTATCACCAATACTTCCATCTTGTCTGGATTTAATCTAAACCAGTTGGCACTCATCCAGTCTTGGACCTCAGTAAGGCACTGATTGAAAACTGAGACTGCATCCTGTAGTCTGGGCATAAAAGACAAGTACAGCTGAGTATCACCAGCATAGCAATGAAAACTCTGCCCATACCATCTTATAAAGTCCTCTAGTGGTAGCATATACATGGCAAACAACATGGGGGACAAAATGGAACCCTGTGGGACACCACACAGCAGGGGTTGTGATTGGGAGAAAAAGGCCCCCCAAACCACCTTCTGCATCCTGCCGGTGATGCAAGAGTGAAACCAATTGAAGACCACACCAGTGAGTACACAACACAGTTTCAGACACAGAATAGTTACATGAGCAATGATAAACTCCATACTTTATTTGAGACCCAGGAAATATCAACATACTACTGAAAAGTAACTCAAAAATAAAAAGAGAGCCGCTTTTGGAAAACAAACACTGCATACAGTGCCATCTACTGGTACAAACCTAAAGAAGTCCTAGTGAAACAAAACAAAAAAAGCACATTACTTCTTTACTTTAAAAATAAAGTCTTTTTTATTTCGTATAAAATTATTTCTAAATTATTTATTTTAAAATTAAATGATCTATTTTTTTAACCTTTAAGCTGGTAACTGTTTTATGATTACAATGAGACATCCCAGGGTGTGAGTTTCTATTCATAACATACGCTTCCAGGAGGCTGAAGACACTTGGTGTAAGTGCCTCTTGCTGTATGCCTAAACTAGGCATGTGGTTTATGAAGAGAAGCCACTGGTTGTGTCATATTGTTTACAAATTATGTGATAGGAGAAAGCCTCCAACTTAAAAACCATTTGATTTAAAATTTGACTAAAGGAATCAACGGCAAAAGTTGTTATTTAGGAAATAATTTACAAGTGTTAATAGAAATTGTACGTTATTGATTTTAGCCAGTAAGTATACACAGATATGCATGCTGTGCATTTATTAGCTTCCAGAGTGTGCTTGCTTAAACATAACTGTGAAAGGGGCCCTGTTGCCAGACCCCTGAAACATCCCAATTTACACCATTAAAACACATTAATAATCAAAGTACCAATGGTACTGAATGGTGTCAAGGTACAGTATCCTAAGCAGAAGCAGTAGCCCACAGGAAATGAGGAGTGGCATCTCACCCAAGCTATTCTGAGTAAACAAACTGCTTCTAAATCACTTTGCTATATGAAAAGCACTATGTAAATGTCAACTCTATACTTTTCTACTGGTCACACACTACAAGGTATTTGATTAAAGTACCAATGCTACTAAGAGGTGCTAAACCAGTCTTCTCATGACTGTTTTCAAACATATTACATCTTCTGGGTTGTTGGGGGGCATATCAAGTTTCAGTCCATTAGTAGCAATGCTCAAGTGTATGTGATCAACTCATATAACCACTGACAGACACAAAGAACCAAAACGGTATTTTACAATGTCGTGTTTTTTGGTATAAACCTTTCATACCTCGCTATGATAGAACCCTTACAGTCAGCATGATGTACATGAGAAGCAAAGGTAGTTTGCAAAAAGAGCAATATGGTTAATATGTAAACAGTACAAGAAGGCAGAAAATGTACAATATGCTTGGCTTTTGCAACTCTCTGCACTACATATACTCTAAACCCTAAAACCCAGTGCAAAGCATCATAGGTATGCAAGGCTTTCTGTTGGGGGGTGCTGTACAAGAAATCTCTGACCAGGCACTACATTCTGCTCTCCACTGCGATGTAGGCGTCTGCATTACAGAACTGTGGGAACATTTGCACTGCCATGTGGACTTACAGTATGTGGTACACTAGCAGATTAGATAATGTGGGGAAGTAACATCACTTGCTGCCCCTTTTGGCTAGCAAATAACAGCTGTGCTACCCAAATACAGCATGAGTTTTAAACAGGAATATTTTACATGTTTATGGGGCATGAGCTATCCATTAATTTAATACAGCTCTCAGTTTTCCCCGTATGACTGGCATTGCCCCTAAATGGACTTTTCTAATATGTATACATATTCATTTTATTTGGCAGTGATGACCGTGCTTGATTCATGAGTCAGAGGAACCCAAATCAAAGAATTACTGAACAGAGGGTTGAACAAATGCTTGTTAACATCACTGGTGTAGCAATTAAGGTTACCACCTACTAGGTTTTTGAACGAATGATTCAGTTTTCTAGGTCCAGATTTGGTCCTCCTGTTTTCACCATTGCAAATTCAGTTTTTATGGTGGGTCAAGCAGCACCTGTGAGATTCCCCACTAACTGTTTCATTTTCTTCTCATCTGACTGTAAGCAAGTGTCTGACATTTCAGTGTGCTTGCTTGCTTGCAGTACATGCTAATCAGGAAGTGCCTTCAAGTGCAGGGCACTTAAAGAGCCAAATGTGTCCCTGTCTGCTCAGTTGCCACCTCTAACTTCACACCAGCAAATTGGAAGATTATTCATGGGAAGGGTAAACAATACCTCCTTAATTAACACCTTCATTTTTCTGAAACCCTTAGACATTCAGACAGGCACCACATTAGGGTAGCCTCTTGTCCAGTGTGGACTGTATAATGTGTTTCAGAAACTTTACCTGCTAATCCAGTTTTATTCAGAGGTAGTACTTTTTCAGTCATTTTGAATGCTCACATACTTGTAAAACAGATTATGTTAAATCCTTCACCATTTTACTTGCATGTTCGTATTACAAACACATTCTGATGTCATGTAAACCTTTGTTTGTATATCAGTAAATCTGAGAGGTGTAAAGTAGGGCTATTAAGACCATTAACAGCAAATCAACCTAATCCTTTCTAGGCTGCATTGTGAGTATGGTCTTTGACTGCTGTGATAAAGAATACTTTTATACCTTTAAATGCTCACCATTTTTTCTTTTAGGGTCTGTCCTATATTTTAATATGTGTTACCCCATTTGTTGTTAAATTAATAATCTAATATTTTATTTCATTTCTAGCAGTACTACACCTCTCTCTCCTCAGTAGTTATTGCTGTCAATTTTCACACTACCTGGATATTCCGGGAAGACCATTCCAGGCATCTCAGATGAACAGCACAGAATGGTGTGTCTAATGTCATGCTAAGCCACAGAAATGAGAAAAGGGAGAGAGAGAGAGCATTAGCTGGTGAGGAGAAAGGAACACAATCTAGATTTGATGGCACTGCAAAAAATTTAGGTAATTTATCAAACATTATTTTTTTTTACCAGAAGAGACACACTAAGCTGAAGTTTGTTTACAGGTGCAACCTAGGAGCACAGGGGGAGTGAAATGATTTGTGCAGGGTCACACAGTATGCAAGTCTGGGCTGTGGGATTCAAACCCTGGTCTCCAGAATTACAGCTCAGAGCCTTAAACCACTGCACTATACTGCCTCCACGCTACATATCACATATCATGCTATCTGGTATGTATGACTGATATGGAAATAAAATAGGGTATTTAACAGCATAGAATAGCTCCTACCACTTTTAAAAACTTCTATGACATTACAAATAGCTTTAGAGTAGGAGCAATGGGAAGGACAGTAGCACATCTTAAAATAGCAGATGATATTTGTAATTACAGCTCGTCCACCATTACTGGTGTAGTTTATTTATTGGAAGAGTTTTACCAGAAAAGACCACCTGTTCCAAAATAGTCGGTTGTCAGAGGTGTCCTTGTAGTCACTCGATGTGTCAGCTAAGCTGTGTACACAGGATGGAAAGTCCCCTGAATCCCATCTCTAACCCCACCAAATGTTAACACACACTGAAATTTAAAATAATTAAATCTGAGTCAAACAAACCAAAAATAACAATCATGGTGTATTTTAAAGAAGTTATACACAATGCAATATCAGCAGCAATTCTGAATAAATCAAGTGAATCAGAGTCCAAGTGATGCCCTCACAAGTCATAAAAGGGGCGGAGTTAGGGGTGGAGTTTGGGGTGTGGTTTAGTATTCGGTTTTCACCTCATCCAAAGGTGGCAACCCTAGTAGCAATGTATATGTCATGTATGCTGTTGCTTGAAAGTGGATTTTTTTGAGGTAGAGGCACCATCCTCAGTCCTGGCTGTTGAGTTTGGTTGCTCCTTCTGCTTGATATCCACCCGTTTTGATGTGATAATGTATTTAGTTTTAGTTTTTTGTTTACCAGGTAATAAGATCATTGTTCTCTTTTTGAGTACAACATAAAGCTAGAAACATAAAACTATGTACTACTGTAGTTCTGCATGAACCTACAACATGGGGTTTATAAGGAGCAACAATCAGACATATGCATACAAATGGAGGGGGTGCACCAAAGAGGGTTGTGGTGTACAAGGTTTAGTTTCCTATCTACACCCATGGTTGACAGTGAAACACAGCTAAAAACTTGTATACCATTAGAGGTGATACAGCTGGTGGGCAGGTCTAGGGTAGTCCTGATATTATCTGTATAACATGACCATCAGAAGAGTGTAATGGTAAATTTAAATGGTTAAGGACCCCATATTTGAAATTCAGACAAGCTGTGGCACTAAGGTATGTTAATGTGTGCAAGTCTGCCTACAAGCGAAAGGTATATTGGAAGAGGCATGTTATAGGGTTCTAAGAGCTATCAGCTACTCCTGTAATAGCAGCACAAAGCACTAATCCTCATAGAAGTGCAAACAAGCACATCTTTGAGCAGGCAGAACACTTTGCAAGGTACAACCCCATTAGCACTGCAGAACAGAACTGCAATATTGGTACTTAAAATACTAATGGCCCCACTTAACATGCAAGGCCCAAATACCCCTTACTACATCCTTAGCATATTATTGCCTGCCATCCCTGTGTTATTTTCAAGACACTTGGCTCCTCACAGTGGATGGAGGCTGTGGGCTGTGGAGGATAACAGTACTGTACCTAGTTCCACCTGTGAGAATGGTGAGATGTAAGGATGCAGCATACCTTTTACCACAGTGAAATCAATGTATCACTGTGTTTAGGGAGGACAGCATAACATTGTCAATGGACTTGATCAAGGTCCAGTATATTTGCATAACATTGTGCTGAGATCCACTGTTTGCACAGATTTCAGGTAAAAGTACTCCCCTCCCCCATCACCAATATTGCTGAGAGTTCGTCCAGCCCCTAGATTTACCACTACGTCGTAACTGACTTTTGCAGGGCTCTACCACAGTGATTGATATGGCCCACACTATTTACATACTGTTAAAACATGTGTTTGCCAAACGTTAAATAGTGCTGCATAACCAATTAGGATGGCCACAGGGCTTTCAATTTACCAGTGTGCCATGCATGTGTGCATGCCTCTGCCATTCATTTCCATGCACTTGAACCCTGCCTTTGCATTGATGTGCAAACTGTTGTGTGCTGTACAAACTGCAGTTTCCAGTATAGGACTGGGGGTAAAAATTAACCTTTGAGCAGTAGCAACTCCGTTTGTGCCATACAGATGCTTTGAATATGCTGCCAAAATCTTGTACAATTTTTGAACATGCTGCTTATCTAGAAATGATATGGATTACTAGACTGCATCATTTTAAACGATCTAAATATGTATAATGCCATCACTGGTTGAGAGCCCAGTTGAAGACCCCCAAAACATCCTGACTTTTTCTTTCAGTTATAGGGTAATAATACATAGAAACATAGACAATGATGGTAGAAAAAGACCCATGATGGCAGAAAAAGACCAATGGTCCATCCAGTCTGCTGAGTTCTGTATTTAGCCCTGGGACCTACTGTTCTTCCTTGGTTCTAGCCCTCCCTAACCTCCCCTCTATTCTCCTTTCTGCTTCTGTCAGCTTGAGCAAACACTATACCCATCATCCTGTTCCAACCGTGCTTGAAATGACCAATGTTTTTTGCACTTACCACTTTGACTGTTAGACTGTTCCATGGCCCCACCAGACTTTCTGTAAAATAATACTTCCTCATGTCCCTCCTGAACCTCCCTCCTGTTAGTTTCCACTCATGTCCATGTGACTGTGAGCTAGTATTTAAGCAAAATAGTTCCCCACAGTTTTTTTAGTTACGATTTCTTTTAGGAACTTGTACTCTGTCATATCTCCTCTCTCACGACTGATCTCCAGTAAGTACATGTTCAGTGCTTTGAGGCACACCTCATAGGGTCTAACCTGTGGGCCCTGTGCTGCACCATCTCCAGTCTATCCCTATCTTTCTATGTTGAGGACTCCAGAACTGGATACAATACTCAAGGTGTGGCCTCACTAAGGATCTAGATAGGGGAAGTATTACCTCTTCCCTTCTGCTATTAATACCCTTCCAGATATAAACCAGCATCCTATTCGCTTTACTATATGCCTTGTTGCACGGACTCGATTGTTTTAGGGAGTCACTGATGACAACTCCAAGGTTCCGCTCCTCAGCTGTAATGCTAAGTCTCATCCCTCCCATCCAGTACTCTGTCCTGGGATTCTTGTTCCTTAGGTGCATCACCTTGCACTTCGTGGCATTGTATTTTAACTGCCAAACCTTAGACCACTCTTCTAGCTTTTTGTAAGACCCTATGCATTTCCCTGATTCCTGCATCGCTATACACCCCCCCCTCACAGAGCTTAGTATCATCCACAAAGAGACACAGCCTTCCCCAGATTCCCTCACCAATGTCGCTGATAAACATATTGAAGAGGACCAGATCCAGGACAGATCCCTGTGGTACCCCACTCATGGCCTCCCTCCCTCTCTTCTGATTTGAGCCCACTGACCGCAACCCTCTGCTGTCTCCCAGTTAGTCAGTTACCTACCCAGTTTACTATGATCTGAGCCACACTCAGATCATACATCTCCTTCAACAATCATCTGTGAGGCACCAAGTCAAAAGCCTTGCTGAAGTTGAAGTACAGCAAATCCACAGCATGGTCCCTATCCAATTCCCTTGTTGCCCAGTCCAAGAAAACTACAGTATCAGGTTAGCCTGAAAAGACCTCTCTTCCAGGAATCCATGCTGTTTACTATCCTGGAGCCTGTTGCTCTCCAAGTAGTCCATGAGGTCTTCTTTGACCAGTGACTCCATCAGTTTCCCTATAATAGAGGTAAGAACGAGAGGTCTGTGTTTCCCTACTTGTTCCTTTGTCCCCACCCCTTATGGAATGGAACCACATCTGCCATCCCCCAGTCCTTTGGAACTAGCCCCATCCCCAGTGAGCTGTTGACTAGAACTACCAGGGGTTCAGCCAGTTCCACTTCCAGTTCCCTGAGTAACCTTGGATGCAACCTATCTGGTCTGGGGGCTTTCTCCATCTTCAGGGCTGCCGGCCCTTTCTGGACCCTTTCACTTGTTGGCTGCCTCATTTCCTGAACACTCTTTGTGGCTACATTGATGCTACTCTCTGGCAAGAGACCACCATCCTCTATAGTGAAAACTGACCCAAAGTAATCATTGAGGATGGCGGCCTTTTGCTCATCCTCCTCTATCATCCTACCCCCCTCAGCTAGCCTTACGATTCCCCCTCCTTTCATTCTTTTCTCCCTCATATATCAGAAGAACAGTTTTTCTCTGCTCTTCATTCCCTCTGTAACACACAGCTGTATGTTTGCTCTTGCTTACCTAACTGCTTTCTTTGCATCCCTATTTTTCAGTAAATATTCTCCCCAGTCTTCCTCCCTGCTTTTCTTTATTCTTGTAAAAATGCCTTTTTCTTGGCCCTTTCTGCTTCCCTGACCCATGCTAAGAGCCATAATGGTTTCTTGAACCTGTTCCTTTTGGTTACTGTTCTCATGCAAAAGTTAGATGCCTTGAGAATGGCCCCCTTAATTGCCCTCCATCTCTCTTCTACCCCACCTATGTTGTCCACACCTATTAACTTTTCCCTGACCAGCTTCCTCAGCCTATTGAAGTCCGCCTTTCTAAAACCAAGGACTTCAGCTGTTAGTTGGGGTTTTCTGGACCCAAGGGCCAGTTTGAACCAAATGCAGTCATGGTTGCTGCTCCCCAGTGGGTCCCTGTTCTCACAGCTTTTACTGCCTCTGAGTTGAAGAGCACCACATTAGTTAGCTAGTTTATTTTTATGTTTCACCAGGATAAGACACTAGGCAAAGCCTGTTTTCAGGGTCATCCTGTTTACAAAAATGTTACAAACATTGGTCAAAGGACGTGAGTATTACAAATACATGGCTGCAAGAACAATACAATTAATATAACAAAACACAAAATGTAAAATTCATCCGTAACAAATGCACTTAAAAGAATAGGAAACCACAAGAGCAGACTTAAATGTATTGTTTCCAACTGTTTTTAATCCCCCCCCCCCCCGTGTATGATCACCACCTCACTGGGGCATGTACTGAAAGGGAGGCCTTTTCTGCTCGACAAGAAGTATGAGAACCAAGCACACCCATCTTGCTCCAACTGACACAGGACTGGATAAATGATGCCACCATATCATATCTCAGCTTCCTGGGTCACAACAGCAGCAGGATTTCAGTCCCTTGTCTTGAGCTGTTTATTTCTGCCCACACACCACCCTTCCCTTGGGCACCCTAGGGCAGTAGCAAGCCGAGCATGGAATGGCCTAAGAGATTTAATTTTGTTAAAAAGATGTGCAGATGAGAAATGCATTTGAAAAAACACATCATTCAGCTACAGGTCGTAGCCCTAATCGGTGCAACACTTTTGACTTGTAACCTACAGTACATGAGGAGCGCTGTCCAAATTGCATAAGTGAATAGTCACACAAGTCATTAAGGGGTATTGAAAAAAACAAAAACAGTACAAAGTCTAAGTGCAGCAATTCTGGATCCAAATTAGACTTTTGTTGGTTTTTAACATGGAAAAACCATACCCAAGGTCTCAGAAATGTGGTCCTACTTTCTTGCACAATTGAGGATCCCCCCTCAGTGACAGCAGAGTTCAACAACTGCTTCACTTCCTGTGCCTCCTCCCTCCTTGCTTCACTTCCCCCCCCCCATCCCTGCTGGTAATTCTTTGTGTCCCATCTCTGCCACCCCTTCCCAGCTCCCATCTGCCTCATGATTCTCCTTCATGCCTGAACTCCCCAAGGACACACTATGCGTCTTACTTGCCCCACACCCCTGCAAGGGCAGAAGCCCCTATGGCCTCGACCCCCAAATTACTCCACCTTTCAGTCTATGCTATTGCACATCCCTTGATTAAACTACTGAACCTCTCCTTTCTACATGCAACAGTTCCAGATGTCTGGAAGTCTGCTACTGTCATCCCGCTGCCTAAAGGTGGAGACCCTTCCATCCCGGGCAACTTTCGCCCTACCTCTTTACTCCCCTCTCTAGCAAAGCTCCAAGAACATCCAGCTCTGGAACAACTCTTTTCCTTCCTCAACTCTGCCTCCTTCTTCACCCCTTTCCAGTCTGGATTCTGTAAAAACCATTCAACCGGCACCTCCCTCCTCCGACTCACTGACTCCATTCTCACTGGAATGGATCAGGGACGCATCACCTCTGCCATTTTTTTCGATCTGACCAAAGCCTTCGACACTGTTTCCCACTCCTTCCTCCTGAGCAAACTGTTGATGGCTGGCCTCTCAGAATCAGCCACCAGCTGGTTCCAGTCCTACCTCCTAGGCCGTTCTCAATCTGTCAGACTCTGTAACTCCACCTCCCCTCTTCTGCCTATCATCACGGGTGTTCCCCAAGGTTCAGTACTCGGTCCAATACTATTTTCTATTTTTTTGAATAACCTTCCCACTGTCTGCTCATCCTCACACATCCACATGTACACAGACGATACAGTCTTGTTCATGTCTGGCAGCTCTGTCCCCGAGGTGGCCTCCAGCCTTTAGCAGGACTTTCTAAATGTCCAGCGCTGGGTCAATACAAACCAACGCTACATAAACATCAAATAATCAGTCTCCATGACCTGTGGTTCCAGGCAAAAGCTGTCCAGACTTGTATCCACCGTTACCTTCATTATCTTCTCTGGTACCACACTGAAGGATGTCACCACCTTCAAATACCTTGAGCTATGGCTGGACAAGCATCTTGATTTTGGTGCTCACATTGGTGCTATTCAAATAAATCTACTCCCCAAACTTGGTGCTCTGTACAGACACCGTAGCTGCCTGCCCCAGCAAGCCAGGAGAGAGATCGTCCAAAAGATGATTCTCCTCGTCCTTGATTTCGGTGATATAGTCTACTGCTCTGCCCCTACATCCACCCTCTCCAGACTGGACACCCTCTTCCATTCCTTCTGTCACTATATTCTTGGTTGCCCTCCACTCACGCATCACTGTGATCTATTTACCTCGCTCTCCTTTCCCTCCCTGTATGCCAGACATTAATCGCATTGCGTGAATTTAGTTGAGAAATTCTGGCTTGGTTCTCTTCCCCCCTACTTATCCTCCCTCCTATCAACCCCCCCCCCCGCTACACTCTCTGTGCATCCCCACACAGAACACTAGCTCTTCCTCCATGGCGTACAACATCTGGTCACGCTGCCTTCTCATTCAAGTTCCCTAGTATTTGGAACTCCCTCCCGCTTGAAATTCGCTCTACCCAATCCCACCACTCACTTTCTCTACTACTCTGGAAGCACTCTGCTAACAGCTGCAGCTGCTCCTAACCCTCTTCAACCACTCTGCTCCTCTCTCTACATTCCATCCCTCCTCACCCTTCTCCAATCCACTGCCCCTCTACCTACCACGCTTTCACCCCATGTGTCTAATATTTGCTCCTCTGGGCTCACCCTGACTGCAGCCCCCACTCCCACTTTCCCCTCCTTTGCCCTATTACCCACCTCCTCACTCCCACCTTCCTTCTTACTGGGTCCTAGTACCCCTGGCAGGGTTCTCAGCATCCTGAAGAGTGATCTGGATCCCACTCTTCCCCTCTCTCCCATCTCTCTCCCATTCCTCCTCTCTCTGTCTCACCTCTATTCAATCATGTCCTTGCCCACTTGCACAGTTCTCAGCATCCTGAGGTGGTCTCACTCCCAGCTTCTCTATTTCTCTCCTCCTCTTATTCCCATCCTGGCAGGGTCCCAGCCCCTTGCAGGGTTCTCTGCACCTTGAAGGGGTCCTGCTCCAGGTACTCCCCTCAAATCCTCCCTTCTCTTTCCTCTCCCACTTCCAGCCCACAATCCTTCTCCCCTTATCTTTCTCTACCTTCTAAACAGGTAACCTAGCACTACCTAATCCCCTGTATCAACTTGCCTCTTCCAGCACTTTAAAGTGTCCACCCCCTCTGGTCAACACCTTCCTTGTCTTACCTGTTCTCCTCTTAGGGTTAAGGTATTGTCAATCCTTATGTTGTTGCTCTAAGTTACCATCAGTCTTAATTCTATTGTAGCCAAGGTTGATGGACTATGTATGTGCTGCACTTCTAGGACTTATGTAATTAGCTTGTCTTTGTCATTGGCTGTTCTTGCACTTTATGTATATTGCTGTATTTGTTATTGCACTCCCCATTATGCACCCCTTCCCCAGGACGGTTCTGGAAACAAGCTGTTCTGAGCTCATGTTGCCTTTCCTGGTGAAACCTTTCAAAATAAATTAATAAATAAATCAATAAAATCATGTTAGGACAAAGGGGGAGGGCACAAAAGAATCAAAGTGGAGATTGGCAGCAGGTAAGACTATATGTGCTGTACAGGTGTGCGGAGTGACTGGACTGGCACGGAGTGTTGGACTAGTCACCCTCTATGTTAAAAAACATCTGGTACTGCATCCAGAAGCAATTGGCTTCTGCTACTGCTGGCTTCAGAGATCTTCAATTTACATCAGGTAGGTTGTCATCTGACATCACCCACTATTACCACCTTCCCTCACATTGATGATTTTTTTTATTCTTGGGGCTGGCAGTATAGCCTACAGGTTAGAGTAATGAGCTGTGAATGAGCATGGTACATCCAGCAGGCCTGGGTTTGATACCCACAACCTCCACTTGCATACTGTGTGAGCAAGTCACTTAACCACCCCAATGCTCCCAGGTCACCCCTGAAAACAGGTACTTGTGCCTAGTGGGCCTTACCTGGTTACCAAAAGAATGAATAGATACATAGATGCTGTCAGCCAATAAAATAAAAATAAAATAAATAAAATGGAGAGATCCCAGACCTGGTTTGTGGTTGCCCAGGTCTCTTTACTAGTTATTAGATTCAATCGACTCTCTATTACCAATGCCTGAAGATCATCCATTGTGTTCCCTAGGCACCTAGCATTTATTAAAACCACCTATACATCCCATAAAAGCATAAAACCACCCATAAATCCTATCATTCATTTTCATCACAAAAATAGGTGCAAGCATTCCTTTTAAAACTCAAATTAGGCTGAAATTGTTACTGCTGGCTGGTCTAGCTGGGCTGGATAGAGATGCT
Organism: Neoceratodus forsteri; assembly: GCA_016271365.2. Classification (NCBI taxonomy): domain Eukaryota; kingdom Metazoa; phylum Chordata; order Ceratodontiformes; family Ceratodontidae; genus Neoceratodus; species Neoceratodus forsteri. The sequence continues at coordinate 1,391,003,962 of CM028129.1, read as the reverse complement.
GCTCTACCTTACTAGAAAATTTGATCTAGGAGATCCACCAACGTCTGCCCCCAAAAAGCTATTTTGAGTCCTCCAAATAGATATCTGCTTAAAGATATATACATTCAGATAGTGTAGGTGAAAGCTGGTGCGGGCAGAAAACTTATAACAGATACAAATCAGTGTAATACAGTTTCCCAATTGTGCCCCTTGGGGAGGAGGGCAGGGATGATCTTTAGCTTACTTGGTAGACCTCGCTCCTGGGAATCAAATCATTATGTTTAGAATAACTCTGTATACAATACCTCCAGTTCATTATTCTGAGGCAATTTTTCAGGATTTTTTTTACCTGAAATGGCATGTTGCAAATGGAAACGGATTCAGAGCCTCAGTCTCAAACTGTGCATTCTGTATCTGATGAGACATGTCAATCAACAGCAACAGTGGAAACAATCTTACAAGTGATATGAAACTATGAAGGATGCAGTCTCAAAAATGCATGGAAATTAAAGCCCTGAGACTGTTGTATATGGCAAAACGTAGTCTGTGCAAAGTAGTGAGAGCTGTCACTGACACACATCTTACATTGCTGAGTAACTGTAATGGTAGAGAGGCCTCTCTTGGTGGTAGTTGCGAGTGTAATGTATGAAAGTCAAAGGAGCACTCAAAATACCTTGGGGGATTTCTCTTTAGCTGAATCAGTGCTCCCAGATCCAAATAACCATTTCCCTGTAACAAGCCCTTATTTTTCCTGTATTTTCCCCGTAGAAGCAGAATCAAATCCCTGTATAAATCCCTGTAGATTTTTCCATAAGCCACTGGTTCCTTATTTATGACTTTGTTCTTTATTTAATATGTCAGCAGCCTTTTATCAGGAAAAGAACTTTGATTTGCTGTTAGGTATTAATCTTATATGTCAAGATGGCCTTGGAATGATTTGGATTTACATAGCATCCATAAGGCATAATGGGGGAATTTATTTATTTGTTGAATTTTGTTGACCGGGTAGGCTCACTGAGGTTAGAAGTCCCTTTTTCAGGGGCGACTGGGGGGGGGGGGGCGATAAAGATGGTAACCAACTGAAATTGAATCAGATTCAGCTGCTATGACACCAGAGAAATATCCCTAGTCTTTTTGAGAAATGCCATGGGATCTTTAACATCCACCTGAACAGGCAGACAGAAAAGACAGCACCTCAGGAGTGCAGCACCCCCCTCATGCTGCACTACAGTGTCAGTATTGGGATTTAACCCCAGTGCTTGGTGTGGGAATAGAACTCACAGCCTTCTGATCTTCCGACCTCAGAGGAGAGTGTGCAACCTGCTGAGACACAAATTCTGATAGGAAATATGAAATATGATATAATATGAATATATGAAATAATAAAACATTGCACTCATTATTTCATGAACTATACTCAATATTAGTAATCACAAGTTGGCCAATCTTTCAAAAGATAATAGTAATGTCTGTAAAGAAATTTACTGCAAATAAGAGAGGGGGTCTTGAGTGCTACAATAGATTTGAACCACTGCGTTTGATTCATGATGAGGGGAGGAATACGGAACAGGGGCAGGAGAGGGGAGGATGGGAAGGAGTAGTGCCAGAAACAGGAAGAGAAGGGTGGCCTTGCACTCAAACCAGCAGCTAACCAGTGGTTTAAAGGGCCAGTTGATGTGGATGTGGAGGAGAAGGATGAGAAGGAAGGATGACAGGGAAGCATCTAGTCCTGCTAAGGAGAGTGGTGATGAAGCCAACCCAGTGGAGATAAAAGGGGGAGGTGGGCAATGCAACTAGCCTGGGGTTTGGGGATAGTGGGGGGTCCTTGCATAGGGAACCCAGCTTGGATCAAGAGAAGTGGGCAGTCCAATGGCTGGCAAGTGTGAGGGTGCAAAAGGGCTTGGGGATACAGTGGGGGTGCAGTGCTCTCACAGTATTGGACAGGGGAAAACTGTTCTAGGTATTGAGGCAGGGTGTAAGGGCCCTGGATATTCAGATGGATTCAGGGCTGGTAAGGGTACTGCATTCAGGGAGGATCCTCACAGGGAAGTGGGGGACCCTGCCATAAATGAGGTTGTAGGCCTGGGGGTCCAACAGACAGACAGTGTGGGGAAGAGTAGGATAGAGGCTGGAAAGAGGGAGGGTGGAACCTGAAAGTGTCATAAAAGGGAGTGTAACTGGAGCCGCTGGCTCAACTAGGGAAATGAGCGGGGCTGAGGCGGTGCTATGAGGGGAAGAGGCAACTGGTCTGTTCACGGGGATGAGTTGAACGGGGCTACATGCGCAGCTTAAGCGGGGGGCTGGCAGCTACCCAGTTAAGGGACAGGGCCCAGGAAGGTGTAGGGATTGGGATGGTAAATGGAAAAGGAGAGGGGCAAAGGTCAAGGGAGGAGTCAGGGTGCTCCTGCTAGGGGACTCCATGATTAGAGGTCTCCAGTGGGAAGGGCAGCATGAGGGGAAGCCCAGACCATTTAGGGTCAAGAGCATTTCTGGCCTGTCGGTGCACAAGGCTAAGTTCCTAGTGTATGAGCTAGCGCAAGGTTGTGGAGGTTCCCCAGATTTTTTAGTGCATCTGGATACTAATGACATAGAAGGAAACAGTGTGTTGGAAATCCAGGCTAGGTTCCGTGAGTTTGCCAGGGTCTGTCATGCAAATAGATGCTCGGTCTCCTTCTCGGAAATCCTGCCAGTACCGAGGGCCAGTGTGGAAAATAAACAGAAAATCAGGGAGGTAAATGAGTGGCTCAGAGGGTGGGGTGAAGCTCGGGGTATGGGGTAGTGGGTGATTGGGGGGCAACTTGGGAAGAAAAGGGGCTGTACGCTAGGGATAGGCTTCATCTCAACCAGTTGGGGAAGGTGGTGCTTAAACAGAAATTGACTGAATTTATTCAGGCCAGATGGGGTTTAAACTTGTTGGGGGGGGAGGGGAGGGCTGTGTGGCCGAACCTGGCAAACCCATCAAGGATGGGTTAAATCTTCTCCACTGCACGGAAATGGCAGACTGTGCACCGGGCATGGTGAGTGGACGGCTGAGAGTTAACTCTACGGGAGGGGACAGGATGGAGAGGAGGGGCAAGGGGTGGAGAGTGGTCCTGATTAATGTCAGGAACTTGGGAAACAAGATGCCTGAACTCCACGCCATGCTGGCAGAGGGGGATGTGGATGTGGCTGCGGTCACAGAGACTTGGGCCACCTCCAGACATGACTGGGACCTAAACCTAAATGGGTATACAGTGCTCAGGAAAGACAGAGCGGTGGGCGGGTGGGGTGGGGTTGCACTGTTCATTAGGGACAGCATAGGGATCAGCAGGGTGGAAGAAGCTGAGGGTAACTTGGAGGCCCTGTGTATCACGATGCAAGCCCCCGGAGGGGGGCAAGAAGGTCAACATTGGTCTACAGACCTTCCATGCTGGCTGATGACCTGAAGGAATACCTGCTTGCTAATATTAGGGACCTTTGTGGATGAGAGGGGGGTGGGGTGGTGATATTGGGTGACCTTAACATGCTGGAAACTGATTGGGGAACTATGATGTTCCCTGTGGCCAGGGAGCAAGACTTGTTGGATGTCTTCCAGGATGCATCTAAGTCAGCAGGTTGTGGAACCAACGCGAGAAGGACGTGTCCTGGATGTGGTCCTGGCTGACTGTGACCTGGTTAAGGGGACTGAAGTGGGGGACCCTCTGGCTGGGAGAGACCATGCCACTGTCTGGTTTGTATTGAGCTTGGGGGAGGACCGCACAAGGATGGTGACAGTGGACTTCTGGGGGGTAGATTTTGAGAACATGGGTAAACTCCTCAAGGGGCACTTGGAGGGTATAACTCCAGACATGGACATAGAAAGCAGGTGGGGGATCATTAAGAGAGGGCTGCAGGAGGTACCCAGGTCCTGTGTGAGGGTGAGACATAAGAGCGGTGGGTCTAGGAAGCCATGCTGGTGGACCAGGGAGGTCCAGGGGGTGGTAAAGGAAAAGAGGGCTGCATATGATAGGTTCAAGCATTCACGTGGGATCATGGATAGGGAGGAGTATCTTCAAAAGGATGGTGAGAGGGGCCAAGGCTATGAAGGAGCAGAGACTGGCACAGGGGATCAGGAGGAGGGAAAAGGGTTCTTTAGGTATATAGGGGAGAGAAGGAGAGGGAAGAGGCAGTTCAGTCGGTTGAGGACAGTGAGAGGGTGGGCGGAGGAGTCAGGGGACCAGGTGGAAGTACTTAATGAATACTTTGCCTCGGTCTTCACTAGGGAGGATCCTGGGGAGGCTCCGGGCAGGAAGAAGAGGGGATAGAGGGGGCAGGGCTCTCAAATTTTTGGGTTCCAGACATTATTCTGTGCACAGGAAAAACTGCCCTGTATGGGAGAGGACATGCTGTATCCCAAGGGGCAGCAGGGGGTACCGATGGTGAAATCCTAGTCAGCAGGGTGTGGGAAGCCCTCAGGTCCCTAAAAAAGGATAAGACTCCTGATCCTGATGTGATCCATCCCAGGGTTCTGTGGGAATTGGCTGATGTTCTGGCTGCACCCTTGGTGGCCCTTTTCAACACTTTTCTGCAGACAAGGAGGGTGCCCAAGGACTGGAGGGAGGCGCAAATTGTGCTGATTCATAAAGGAGGCTCAAGGGAGGAGCTGGAGAACTACAGGCCTGTCAGCTTGACTTCAGTGGTGGGGAAGTTGATGGAGGCCATCTTAAAGGAGAGGCTGAGGGTGTTCTTGGGGTATCGGGGATTCCTGGATGATTGCCAGCACGGCTTCATCCCGAGAAGATCATGTCAGATGAACCTTGTGGGGTTCTATGACTGGGTGACAACTACGCTTGACCGGGGTAGGCCGGTGGATGTCCTCTTCCTGGACTTCAGCAAGGCGTTTGACTCGGTCCCCCACACAGGTCTGCTAAATAAGCTGAGTAGTATGAGGGTGGGAGCCCTGATGGTCAGGCGGATTGGGAACTGGTTATCTGGATGTATTCGGTGGGTGGTGGGGGGGGGTAGTCTCATCTTCCAGAAGAGTCATAAGTGGGGTCCCACAGGGTTCAGTTTTGGGCCCACTCCTGTTTAACACTTCCATTGCTGATATCAGGGAGGGTATCAAGTGCGAGATGAGCCTCTTTGCAGATGACTCTAAGCTGGTGGTGGTGGTGGATGGGGAAGAGGGAAGGTTAGCCCTACAAGGAGACCTCGATACTCTAGGGAGATGGTCACACACCTGCAAGTTGAAGTTCAACACCAGGAAATGCAAGGTGCTTCACCTGGGGCATAGGAACCCAGGACAGGTGTATACTCTAGGTGCAGACATACTACAGGCTTCAAGTGGGGGAGAGAGACCTGGGAGTGATGGTGATGCCAAAATGAACAACTCTGAGCAATGCAGGCAGGCTCAGCCAGGGCAAACAAGATGCTGGGCTGCATCATCAAGGGGATCTCCCCAAGGAACATTGAGGTGTTTCTGCCACTGTACAATTGCCTGGTTCGGCCACACCTTGCATACTGTAGTTTTGGCGTCCACACCTACAGAAAGATATATATCTCCTGAAGCAGGTTCAGAGGAGGGTAACCAGGGTGGTCTGAGGTACAGGACATATGAGGAGTGACTCGAGGAGCTCAACCTTTTCTCGCTAGAGAAGAGGAGGGACGGGGGGATATGATTGAGGTCTTCAAGTATCTAAAAGGGATGAATGGGGTAAGCCTCAGTGGAGTCTTTCAGAGAAAGGTGGGTGTGGCCACCAGGGGGCATGGTTGGAGGCTGGAGGGAGGGAGACTCAGGAGGGAAAAGAGGAGGCGGTACTTCACCGAAAGAGTGGTGGAGCCTTGGAATGCACTGCCTGAGGAACTGGTGGAGGTATCTACAGTGGAAGAGTTCAAGAGAGGCTGGAACAGGTACTGGTGGGGAATGAAGCAGGGGAGACATTGTCTGTGGAGAGGAATCTTTGGTGGGGGGCTGGGGGACCATGGGATAGGTCAGGAGGTTGGTAAAGGTACCTGTTCAAGGTGCTGACTCAAGCAGACTCGACAGACCATGTGGCCTACTCTGCTGGCATTCTTAGTATGTTAGTAAATTAGAAAAATTTCCGTATATGTGAGTATATATATATATATATATATATATATATATATATATATATATATTAGTAGTACGGTAGTGCTACCATACTTAGGGTTGAGTAGCACTTTTAAGATTAAAGGGTGGAACTTTGCACCTTAATAAGTTTGCCATCGTTCAACGTATTTGCCTGAAATTTGGTATGCACGGATGGGCATGGTAGATCTTGGGATATGCCAACTTTTGTACTGGTCAGATATACATTTGCGGAGGTATTAAGCAACATCGTAATCGCAATTACACTTTTTTGCGCATTCTTTGCTCTCGCCTACAGGTCGCACGGTTTGTGCGACTGGTCCGAAATCTTCAGGGAACATGCAGCCAGGGTCCTCGATGTGCCTTTTAAAGATTTCGTGAAAAAATATTGAACAGTTCAAAAGTTATTCAAAAAACAAGTTCCCATTATAAGTCAATGGGAAAAGTTAAGAAAAAGTTCAACACTTTCACAAATGCACCTTTTAGTGTAGCAAATGGCCCTAGTAGTGTCACAAATCCGCCATTTTTTTTTCAGTTACTGATCAGAAAAATGCTTGGCATTTAAAATTGGGACCATCTAGGAACACAATTATTTTTGTATTCACCTAGTTGGACCCTCAGGATGCTAGCCATGTCTTTATTTTTGAGGTTAAACACCCCAGAAATATGTTTTCAAATTTCTGGAAAAAGTAGTGTATAAAGTAGTGGCACCTGCGACACTTTCACAAAATTTTGCGAAAGCTTTCGCAAATTGCAACACTACTTTTCCAGACTATGACCAAAACGACAGGAATTCTTTGCCACCCTGCTGCAAAAGAACGGTTTGGTCTTTTGAGCTGAAATTTGGAGGGAAGGCAGCCAACATCTCTCAGATGTGCCTTTTGTTTGCTTGGTGACAAAACATTACATGGATGCCAAGTTACAGTACTCCAAAATTGACGTTTTATTCCCATAGACTAACATGGTGGCATTTGCCGTGCATTTCGGGGCTCATATCTCGGAAACGGTGCGAGATACAGAATTTTCCTGGCTAGATTTAGTGAAAATCATGAATCATGTGAAACAAAAAAAAATTTTCTACGTCTCACGGTTCCTAAGATATAAGCAATTTAGTATTCCAACAGCTAATTTTCTTCTCCAAGGCCAATTATTATGCCTACATTTGTTGTATACACTGTGTTTCTCTATGCACCTGTTGGGCAAAAACAGGGTATGCGCTTCCATTACTGTAACAGTTAGCATTTCCACTTGCATTTCTGCACCCGTTTGCATTACCATTCCCGTGTACGCCTCCGTGTGCATTATCCGCTGCGTTCTCATTTGCGCTTGCAGGTGCATTACTATTACCATTTGCATTTCCACTACTGTTTCTGTTTGCATTTTGGTTTGCATTTCCAGCACCCCTTTCGTTTGCGTTTCTCTTTCAGTTTGCATCTTCGTTGCTGTTACTGTTACCATATGCATTTCCAATTGTGTTACTGTGCCCGTGCACATTACGGTTTGCGTTTCCATACGCGCTTCCATTTGCTTTTGCATTTCTATTTCCTTTGGCGTTACTGTTGCTGTTACCATTACCATTTGCATTTACAACTGTGATAACGTGACCATGCGCGTTATGGTTTGCATTTCCGTACACGCTTCCTTTCCCATTTCCGTTTCTGTTTCCTTTGGCGTTATTGTTCATGTTAACTTTACCATTTGCATTTACAATTATGGTACCATGACCGTGCACATTACAGTTTGCATTTCCGTGTGCGCTTGCATTCGCATTTCCGTTTCGGTTCCCTTTGGCGTTATTTATGCTGTTAACGTTACCATTTGCATTTCCAATTGCCGTACCGTGACCGTGCACATCACGGTTTGTGTTTCCTTATGCAGTTGTGTCTCCTTTTTGCATCACTGTTCAGTTTGGTGTCACTTTGCGCTTGCGTTTCTATTAATGCTTGCTTTACCATTTACATTTCTGTCACCATATGCGCAACCATTAGCACTTGTGTTTCCCTTGCATACTGTCCGATACAAAGTCAGAAAACATCACGTGGCGGCCCCGCACTCCCACCACCACATTCCATTCACTAGTTCTACTGCAGATTCTCAAAAAGAAGGGAAATTAGAGGCAAAAAACTATGTTTAATGCATCAGTTAGGGTTGTTCCACAGCTACAAAAGTGAGGAAATTTGATGTTAAGGTTGAAACCCCCCTCTTTCACCCACCACCACCCTGCCCCCCAGCCAGCATCGGGGTGTGAGTTTGGGTCATCGGTTCTAACTCTCACCCCATTCTCCTATAGTTCACCACCTCAGCTTCTTTACACATGTGATGGGGTGAGAGTTAGGGCCGACGACCCCAACGCACACCCCGATGCCGGCTGCAGGGGTAGAGTGGGGTTGGGTGCAAGGGGGGGTTTTCAACCCTAACATTGAATTTCCTCACTTTTGTCACTGTGGAACAACCCTAACTGATGCATTAAACTAAGTTTTTTGCCTCTAATATACATATACATAGATATATACACACACACACGCACACACAGATGATATTTTTTGCATCTTTCATTTGTTAGTTTTTACACAAATTCTCACAGACTTTTTTCTGACCACCTGGTGGAATCTTGAATGAGTTACATAAATGTTATTAGTTTCTTTAAGGCCCTGACCCAGCAACTCAGTAAATACACACTCTGTACATCATATTATAAATTGACAAAAAACAGTCTTCTGTTTCTAGTTGTTTGTTCAGGACCCAGGAAGATCTCTAACTTTTCAGGAATAATATCAAGCCTACACAAAATCTCCAAAAATATAAATGTAATAAAAACAATAATTTTCCTTCTAATAAATGGCATGATTTCTTTCATTCTCAAAAAGAATACTTTATATCACTGTTGTGAGAGAACTAAGCAAGGTAACACATACCCTTAGCTACATTACTCTCAGATCTCAAATGTATTTATAGAAATTATGCAAGATTACTTTACTAGTAAAAAATATTACTGTTCAGACCTTTTTACTGTATAGATTGCTCATTCTAACTACAAACAATACATTTATGTTCCACTGGCTAGAGCTGGTGGCCCAAAACACAAGAAAAACTCAACTGTTGTCCCCCATAAATTTCTTTCTCTGTTTTTTTGACTTTTTTTTTATAACTCCACATGGGAACATGAGGAATCAGATAGTTATACACATTATGCTTGAAATCATAAGAACAAGTGACTAGATAAATCACAAGTTTACATTTCAAAATGCATGATAGTTAATCAAAATATCCTAATTATGTCACGGATCTTCAAAAAAACACTCACTTAAAAAAGAGCTAGTCAAGTGTAATGAATTTCCTGAACTGTGAACAGTTAAAGTTTTGGCAGGTGCCCGGATAAATTTGTGAGCAACCTCTCCATTTGACAGGCTGTTTATCTGTTATCTTTGGAAAACAGACACTGCCCATGCTGTGAAAGTAATTGATGTTTTTTGAGGAAAGATCCAGCATTCTCAGCCTGAGACATTTTATGTAATGTGAATAAGTGTTTGCTTTAAATTTGCTGCATCTGGGCTTTAAATCTTGGGCAGCGGTTCCCCGTATAAATCAATAAAAACAGTTTTCCTCCCTGCATCCTTTTTCAACCCATAAATCCTGTAAAATACAGGAATCTCCATAGATCTGGGAGCACTGCTGAATGGTTAGAGCTGCTGCTTTTGGGACAGCGTGTCCCAAGTTTGATTCCCAGCAAGGGCTGGAGGTGGATTTGCTCAAGTAGAGGGAACAGCAGGGTAGCTCCCACTCAGGGGTTGAAGTTGCTGCGACAAACTCGGGGTATGTTACAATCAGAATAGAAAGGTGTCTGTGGATACATGGGGGGATTTAAACAGGCATTGTTTTTAAAACTGCCAGTATGTCCCTTCATACCCCCCCCAGTTTGACCTCTACTCCCACTGCCCTACTCCAACCAGGGCACGCTTGCATCGGTGGTGTAGTAGCTCCCACTGTCCTACTGCCACCTGGGTGTCCACAGGTGGTAGTGCAGCCAGGGAGCATTCACAGCTGATGAGGATAAATGCATTTGCTTCTGCATCCTCAGGGGTGAAACTGAGAGCTAAGACTAAAAAAGACCCTTCCTGGCAGATGACATTGCCATGCCCACTGACTCAGCGTAAGTGTCAAGACCTTGGGCCCCAACTTCTTCCCTCCCCTCCCATCATCCTGTCTACTCCTTAAGGGTACAGCAAGGAGCTTATGGCCAACCCTGGAGTAGGCCTCGCTGACTGTCAGTTGTAGGCCCTACTTGGGTGTGGACATACTCCTACAATATTTGTTATCTATTCTAATTTCTTCTACTGCAATGGGTGAACATGCATTCTCTGCTTATGCTGCTAAACATTTCAATCATTTAACCGATTTGCTCTGCAATGCTAAAAGTTATACTGTGGATCAATTAAGGCTTCACTTGTCCAAATGGCTAGTCTGCGATTGCTTTAGTTGAATGCAATCATTTGATGTTGTTGTACTTAAGTATTACTCCTGCATATTGCATGATGTGTTCTGGATAAGTGGTTGCTTTTGTATGCAATGTGTTTCATCTTGTAGCTGCCATGTAACTGTGGCTCCAGGTATTTCCTGAAAAGGGCCTTTGGCTCAGTGTACTTACCCGTAAACAAAGTAAATAAGTAAATAAAAATACTCAGGAGTATGAGGGTGTGAAGTAGAGGTCATTTGTGGGTGATGCAGGACCCCTTAGGGGTGATACTGGTTAGGACTATATTGGACCCAGCAAGGTCTGGAAGGGAACGTCAGAGGAACTCTGTAAAAAAACATAGTGACACAATGTCATCATGACAGAAAGGAGCTAGGGCCCATCTTGTCTACTTCTCCTGCCACACGGCAGTGTCTATACCCAAGACTGAACAGAGACACTCTCTAAACCCACAGTAACTTTGCAAAACCTTGCAGCTGTATATGTAAAAGTGTATTGTGAGTCCCTGCCAAGCATTATGTATTCTGTTGACTGATGTCTGAGTCACCTCTGTCTGCTGATGTTCAAGGACCACTAAGTTTGATTGCCTAGTGCACAGATGATACCATACTACTGCAGCACAGAGACATAAGTGAAACAGCAGAACCAATTCTAGCTCCAGGCTTTATTTACTTTGTAATTTCAAGAACCTGTTTTTTGTGTTAACCATTCCCATTAAACAAATAAGTGATCAAAGGATACACCAGTTGCTGCGTACCAAGCAATTCACTGAGGATACAATATACTATACCAGAGAGTGTAATATAACTTTTGATAAGGGAAAGTGCAAACAAAGCCAAATAATGGGTAAGTCCCTTGAAAAGACAGGAATTTGTTTTATATATGGTTTTTGTACATCTCACCAAACCACAAACATACTCTAAAGCTTCAATCCCAATGCAAGTCATCATGGGTATGCAAATTGCTGTACATGGAAGGCTGACAAAGCTACACCAGAACAGATGTCCCCTTTTAAACAGGCTTTTATACTTCATACAGTATAGGCTAAGAATGAAAAACAACAGACGTGTTACATCTGGTTGGGTCTCCTCAGTGCAGTGTAGTTAGGCATAAAAGAAACAAATGCACTTTGATGTGAGGCTACACTTTTTTTTTCCCTGTCTCCCTGGTCGGCCCTCCTTCCAACAAGTGCCCCAGCCCTGTCACCCTGATGTCTGTTAGGAATTACCTGCTAGATGTCCTACCCCAGGGCTTGCCCCCTCAGAGGGGTTGATGGGGTTCCCCAAGCCTTTTCTGGTCAGTGTGCCCAGCTGGTTGGGTATGAGGCCTGTGAACACTTATCATCATCTTGCCACTGGCTTTTTCCTCTGGTAATTTCACCTCTGGTAGATGTGACATGCAATGACATCATGGTGCACACCACATGCTCCTATGTGACATGCACCTATGTCTTCCATGTCTCCCAACCTTTCTTGGCCTGAGCTGCCTTCCCCCAGCTTCCGACAGGGGCCAGGCAAGCTTCAGAATCTGCCCACCCCCCCAGAGGAGGAGAGCAGTCCTGTGGGTGCTCGATCCTCCCTCCCCCAGCCAATCCTCCAACAGATCAGATTCATTTCCGAACCCAGATTGTCTGTGTCGCATGCAGTAGTACTACCGCTGTGCCAGCTGGCTGGCTTGTGGGACTACACATTTAATAGTGTGGCAGGGTACTAAATCTCAGGAGACTTCTGAGAAAAAAGGAGGAACAGGGCAGTGTTTGAAGGCAGAGCTCAAACAATGGCCATTACCTACTAGGCTGAGTACATCATTTATTCAGAACATCGACACGTGCAGGTTCTCCACCTCACATCTGTAAATAAAATTATTCTTTGTATGTCTGTATGTTTACCTGGTGAAACAATTTCAACTACGGAAATTTTGCTGCACCTGCAAAACTGTCTGTCAGTTCCCCAGATCACCAACAACCTAACATCCCCTGCACTATTTCGAGACACAGTGCAAGGACTTTACTGCAAAAACTATGCCTAGAACTCCAGCTTCACCTGACAAGACACAACCAAGAACTCCAGAAATGTAAACCGGAGCTCATTTGAAATCTGCTCTGATAAAAATGGCACAAATTATGTGTGCCTCAGTTTCAATGAGCACACAAAAATTATCTAAACAGCATAGAAGCAAATAGGGTTTAATGATTGCTACCCCATAGTGATGCTTCATTCAAAAAATATATCCAGAAGTGCCCTACACAATTAAACCTCTTGTATCTGTACATCCACAAAATATTTCACAAACACTTATTGATACTGTAGTAATCATTTGTTGTACACCAGGGAGCCAGTGGGACATATATATATATATATATATATATATATATATATTATATACACACACACACATACATACACACTTTAATAACTTTGCAACCATTTGTCTGATTTGCCTGAACATTTGTGTGCATGGCATCCAACCATAGATCTCTGGATCTGGAAAGTTTTGTTCTGGTCAGATGTATGGTTGCAGAACTGTAGAGCATCCAAAAAGTGAAAATTAGCCAACTTTTGCGCAATTTTTCAGTCAGGCACAATGGACTGAAGAATGCATCTGAGTGGATTCAAATGTGCATGTCTATATGTGGCATGGATTAAACTGGTGCCTTTTGAAGGTTTGGTGAAAAAAATATTAATCCATACATAAGTTATGCAAGTTTTTCATGTCCCATTGTAGCCTCTGGGAAACTTTATATGCGCACTGCGAAAACTTTCTCAAAAAAAATTTTTTGTGCATGACAACATTGTTTTGTGCATGAAAACATTCCATTATAAGGTATAGGTATGTCACAAAAACATTTTTATTGTTGTGAAAACAATACTCCACAACATTGTCCCTTGTGTTGTTTTCTTTGTCACTTCATTGTGCCAAGGTGGGTTGTGTTTTTGGGCTGAAATTTGCAGGGTGGCAAGCCCTGGTCCCACAGATATGCCTTTTGGTGGTTTGGTCCCAAACCATTCAATGGGCCCATAGTTATCGTGTTCTGAAGCTGAGAAATTTCCCATAGGATAACACTGTGGTGCCCGTAGTGTCTTTCAGCTCCCATATCTCAAAAATGATTCGAGATACGGATTTTTTGCTACCCACAGCTTAGTCCACCTTTAGGAAGTTTCAAAGTCATAGATTACATCTGCAATGGAATTTTTTTTTCATAGCTGCTACGGTTACTGAGATATTGCCAAATAAGTGTTACAAGGGTTTCTTTACAGTACTACGGGGCTGCTGCATGGCTCTGCATTTAGGTGTAAGTGGGAGTGCAGGGTCCAGAGGGCCCATGCTCCCACAAACACATACCACTAACCACTTACCTTAGACTTTCTCAAAAAGAAGGGAAATTAATTGTAAAAAACTCCATTAATGCATCAGTTAGGGTTGATGTCACAGCAACAAAAATGTGGAACTTTGATGTTAGGGTTACCACCCCTACCACCCCCTCACCCCCTACAGGCACCAACAGGCATTAGGGAGTGCCATGGGGTCATCAGACTTAACTCTCACCAAATTCTCCTGTACTGTAGTGTGTAAGCTTGTTTACACATGAAATGGGATGAGAATTGGGCCTGACGACCCCATGGCATGCCCAATGCCTGTTGGTGCCTGTAGGGTTGGGGTCATGGGATATTGGCAAAGCAGTGTTATAAGAGCTCCTTTTCTGGTCTATAGGGCTACTGTATGGCTCTGTTGTTATGTGTAAGTGGGGACGCAGGGCCCGGAGGGCCCACTGTCCCACAGACGCATATCATTATGCACAAATGGACGGTTCAGGCCCTGCGCTCCCACCAACACATACCATTTACTAGTTACATTACACTTTTTCAAAAAGTAAGGAAATTCATTGCAAAAAACTTTGCTAATGCGTCAGTTAGGTTTGATGTCACAGTGACAAAAGTTTGGAAATTCAATGTTAGGGTTAACCACTCCACCCCCACCCCACATCCTCCACACATCAACAGAAGTTGGGGTGCGTCATGGGGTCATCAGTCCTAACTCTCACCCCATTCTCCTACACTGTAGTGTGTCAGCTTGCTTACATATGGAATGGGGTGAGAGTTGGGCCTGTCAATCCCATGGCACACCCTGACATCTGTTGATGTGTGGAGAATGGGAAGGTGGTAGGAGAGTTAACCCTAACATCGAATTTCCAAACTTTTGTCACTGTGACATCAACTCTAACTGATGCATTAAGTTTTTTTGCAATGAAGATATTATATATATATATATATATATATATATATATATATATGTGTGTGTGTGTCTTAGAGTGGTATGGTAGTGCCACTATAGTTAGGGCTGAGTAAGCATTTCTATATTAAACCCCAAGGTTTTCACTTTAATAGCTTCATGACTGTTCAACAGATTTGCACAAAACTTTGCATGTGAGGTCTTGGGAGCAAGATCTCTTGACATGCCAAGCTTTATTCCAGTCATATTGCAGATTCTGAGATCTGGATAGCAAAAGAAAGTGAACAAAATTAATGAGTTTTTTTTGTTTGTTTTTTGTTATCACCTAGCGCCCAAACAGTTTTCAAATTTGCTCTGACATTTTCATGGTACAAAGGGCTTGGACCACCATGGTGCCTTTTGCTAGTTTGATAAAAGTATATTAATCCGTTCCAAAGTTATAAGAATTTGACATTTCAGTTCTGAGCGTGCTCAGTACATTTTTTTGGATAGATGCTTGGAAAGAAAAAAAAGGAGTTTGCTCCATATGAAAAAAGATCCTTTTTTGTATGGGGTAATCTTAATTCATGAGAAAAAATCATTTTGTCATAAGGATGCCATCTTGTTTCCATTAACAAAAAAAAAAAACTTTTGTTTTAAACCCATAAAAATCAGATCGTGCAGAGACACCAACACATGTATCTTGTTAATCTGGACCCCATTTGGTGGATTCTGGAGTTAATTTTTGGAAAAATGACCCAGAAATGTGTTTTTATACATTTTTAATCTTTTTTCATAACTTGATTTTCTTTGTGTATGGCCATTCAAAAAAGGAACTGGGCCATAAGAAAAAGGATCCCTTTTTTTACGAAAAAGAATCTGAACATAGTTTTTTCAGATTCTTTTTTCATCCGAAGAGATCCTTTTTTGTGTGGTTGTTCTGTTCATATGAAAAAGGATGCCTTCAGATGGAAAAAGAATTTGAACATAATTTTTCAGATTCTTTTTTCATATGAACGGATCCTTATTCATGAGGTTGCTTTATTCATGTGAAAAAGGATCCCTTCATATGAAAAAAGATTTTGGATTTAGTTTTTTTTCCACATTTCAACTTCAATGAGCCATAACTCCCTCAATATTTGCACTTAAGGGACACTCTATATATGAAAAAAGAAAGGTCTCAATGTGTACTACAAGAATTATACATAATATCCACCCAAAAAAATTAGGGGCCATACAAAAAAAATATTAAAATCAAAATTCCCATAGGAAGACATTGGAAGTTTCACAAGCCATACAACCAAGCAAATACATTGTTTTTTGGGAGAAATGGAAATGCAGGGCCCAAAGGGGCCTGTGCTTCCAGAGCAACATGGATGCATGCATCTATGGATGGATGGATGGAAGTGCAAGGCTCATAGGGCCCTCTGCTTCCATGGGCAAATGGATAAGTTCACACATGTTGAAGGAACTGAACATGTACTCCTGGAGGAGAGGAGGGAGAGCGGGGATATGATAGAGACATACAAGTATCTTACAGGGAGGAACAGGGTGCAGGAATACACTATTTTGAAGTGAAAAAGATGTTCCAGGACTAGAGGGCATGGGATGAAGTTGGAGGGAGGATGATTCAGAGGAAACGTGAGGAAGAATTTCTTCACAGAATGGGTGGTGGACAAGTGGAACACCCTGCCAGGGGAAGTGATGGGGGCTGAAACAATCATGAGATTTAAGAATGCATGGGATAGACATAAAGGAATTCTAGAGGTCAGAGGTAAGGGGCAACAGACTTCTTGGAAAACAAACTGAACTTACAAGCTCAAATGGGCAGACTGGGTGGGCCATAGGCCCTTATCTGCCAACACTGTCTGTGTATCTATGTATCTATGTCCTAAAGGGATCTGAATGAATGAGGATACGATTCTACTATCTCAAACAGTAAGGAAATTATTTGCAAAACACTTGGCTAATTCACCAATTAGGGTTCATATTAAACTGACAAAAGTAGGGAAATGCGGTGTTAGGGTCCCAACCTAACAACTCACCCCACCCCCACCCTGCAGGCAGCAAAAGGAAAAAAACTTTATGATTTCTCAGTCTTTGTAAATCAGGCCTGAGATCTTCTTTTGGGATGTCAGCCCTAACGCCACACCATTCCATCAGTAATGAAGTTGAGATATGCAGATGATATGAGAATGGAGTGAGCATTAGGGTTGACAACCCCAAGGAAGACCCCAGGCCTGATTTGCAAAGACTGAGGAGAGGTGAAACCATAATGTTTTTTTTTCTTTTTACTGCTTGTAGGGTGGGGGCGGGCTGTTAGGGTTGGGAACCCTAATACCACATTTCTTTACTTTTGTTGGTTTAACGTGAACACTAACAGGTGCATTAAAGATGTTTTTTGCAAAGAGTATATATATATACAGAAAGCAAGAGAGAGAGAGAGAGATTATATATATCAATTGCAAAAAATTACATTAATGCATCAGTTAGAGTTGAAGATAAAGCAACAAACATAGGGAAATATGACGTTAGGATTTCCATCCCTAAAACACTTGCCACACCCCTGAAGCGAATGAGGGGTGGAGTCTTCCTTGGAGTTGTCAACCATAATAGGTGTTGTGCTGTCCCTACCAGGCAGTAATTGTATACAACATTTTTTTGTAAATTATTAGAAAAACAAGATGGCAGGCAGCACGAACAGTATTTTCTCTGAGCAGGACCAGTAAATTTACAGTTCAAACAGCAAATTTACAGTTCAAACTGTTTTCTTTTTTCCTACCTGTCTTGCGGCTATCACAAGAGTCATTATAATTCAAAAACGGTAATATATTTTTTCACCTAACCATCGAATGGCACACCCTTGGCAAGCACACCATCATCCCTATAAATTTCAGAGAAACATTTCATTCCATGTGGGCTGTAGATGATGGTAAATAATACCATGTGAACCTATGGGAAAAAAGGTTTTTTTTTTTCTGTTTTGTACCACTTTATATCTCAAAAACCATACAAGATGCCATCATGAAACATTCTAGATCTTGAGACACTGGCAGAATGACCACACATGCCAAATTCTGGGTTATTTTGTTGAATTACACTAATGTTATTAAGGTCAAGGTGCAAAATATTCAGTTTAACATTGAAGTGCGGAACCAACCCTAACTACATGGGCCTATAATGTATATATATGTAGATATATATATATATATATAGAGAGAGAGAGAGAGAGAAAGAGGGGGAGCGAAGGAGAGAGAGAATAATAGATGAGGTGGTGTGTGTAACGAGATTTTATATCATGAGGTCCGAGGTGTGGGATGCTACATAAACCCGAAGGTGAAGCCCGAGGGGTTTATAAAAAGCATCCCACACCGAGGGCGAGTATAAAATCAAATTGTACATACAACCCCATCTTTTATTTTATATAATTGCTGGCCAGCAGTTTTTTGCCACAGCAATATTAAATAAAAAAAACAAGAGATCAGTGTTGAGAGGTAGCCGCCGACCGATCGGGATTCAACGCGGTCCGTGGTCTGCCAATATTTTAAATATTATTGGTTAAACCTTGCAGAGTGGACCTCACCCATTTCTTTTTTTTTTTTTTTTGTTGAGGGGGTTTACTTAACCCTCGAGTGGCAGTTGAGGCATCCGTCAGGTCTAGTGAGCGACGTTGGGGGAGAGAGAGACAGCATGTGTGGCTGGCACGGAGGCAGGGAAACCTGTCACGTGTTTGCCATTATAACCAGCTGGATATAACAGCAAATTATAACTGGGTTTCCCTATGGGAAAAAGCACTAGTCAGTAATTATATATATGTAATATATGGATAGTTAAAATAATACCTTCAAAAAGCATACAAAAAATTTCCGGTAATACACCGGAGCCAAAGTGATAATACCATCATTTGTAGGTGATAATAGTATTGTTCAGAGCCCATAATACTATCGTTCTGACCTCTGAACGATACTATTATCACAAAAAAGCACAAGCTCTCCCACTGCATTCAACGGTTGCCATGCTCCCCCCAAACTGTCAATCAGACAGCAGTGTCCACACATTTCAAATCTCGGCTCATGATTGGCCAAATTATGTCTGTGGGCAGGCAAAACATTTTAAATAACATGGCGGCAGTCTCTTGCATAGCGAGAGAGTATCTCGTCTTCGCTGTTTCTGCCATATTTTTTATTTTAAACAAAGGCATTTTTTCAGTGGATCCTGCCTTCCCTGCACATCAAAACACCAAAAAGGTAGGGCTCACCACAAAACTTAAGCAGACCACTGAAGTACAGAGACAGACGACGGGGGATGGGGGGCAGTTCTTGAACATGCACTGAGTGAGTCCTCAGTGCAGCAGCGGAAATGCAGTAAGCAAGTCCTCAAAGCAGCAGTGCCTGTACAAGTTTAAAATCAGATCCATATATTACAAAAATTAAAAAATAGGTGAGAGTGTATTACTCGGAAGTAATACCATCTCGAGGTTCTGGGGACAAGGGAACTTCTTGATGGTATTACTCCATTGTAATACACTCTCACCTATTTATTATTCTATTTATCTACACAAACACACAACATACGAAAGAGCTAGCAGAAGAAGGCCAAATCGATATATCGATTTTGTCCATTAGTATTGCAGTGTTCCTGGCTTATACCATTGACTCTGCACACCCCTCCTGTGTCAATGTGTCCTCTATTACTCCTCACCCACAGTTCCCGAGGTTCCCTTTATGCCTATCCCAGGCCTTCTTACACCCATCCACCATCTTCTGTGAGACCACTTCCTCTGGCAATGCATTCCATGTGTCCACCACCCTCTCCGTAAAGAAATGTTTCCTAACATCCCTTCCAAACCTCCCCCTCCCTCCACCAACTTCAAACTGTGTCCACTCATGGTTCTATTGTCACGTAGCCTCAAAAGACCTTCCCTATCCACTCTATTTACTCCCTTCAGGTATTTAAAGGTCTCTATCATATCCCCCCTCCTCTTCTCTAGGGAGTACATTCCCAGGTCTCCCAGCCTCTCTTAATAATATTTCCCTTGCTGTCCCCTAATCATCTTGGTTGCTCTCCTTTGTACCCTCTCCAACAAGCCTATGTCCTTCTTGTGATATGGGATCTAGAACATTACCCCATATTCTAAATGCGGTCTTACCAGTGACTTGTACAAGGGCATTATGACTTTGCTCAACCTACTGCTGAAACCCTTGGCTATACACCCCAACATCCTGTTTGCCTTCTCTGCTTCCTTTTTGAATTGTGCGGAGTGTTTCAGGTCATCGGTAATCACCACACCTGGATTCTTTGCTTCCTCTGTTGCTGCTATCCTCCCCCCAGGTAATATTTGATCCTAGGATTTCCAGCCCCAATGTGCATCACTTTGCATTTCTTGGCAATGAAGCCAAGTTGCTAGATCCCAGACCATCTCTCTGATTTCTTGAGGTCTTCCTGTAGTCCCTGTATCCCTTCAATTGCATCCACCTTTCCACAGAGTTTGGTGTCAGCCACAAACAGGCAAATCTTGCCATTAATGCCTTCCTCAATGTCATCTATGAAGACATTGAACAATATTGGACCCAACTCCAGTGCCTGCAGGACCTCACTGGTAACCACCTTGGCACTGGACAACTCACCCCCCACCACCACCCTTTGGGTTCTGTAACCTAACCAGCTTAACCTGCATTCTACCCACCTAGTTATTTTCTCCTCGACCTTAAGGTCCCTCAGTTTACTGATTAGCCTTCTACAGTATGTGGCACAGAACTGAAGGCCTTGCTAAAGTCTAGGTAAATGACATCTACTGCTTTGCCCCCATCCACTGCCCTGGTGACCTAATCAAAAAAGTCAATCAGGTTCATCTGGCAAGACCTTCCTCCCACAAACCTGTGCTGGCGCTCACCCTGGAGACCATTCTCCTCTATGTATCTTACCAATCTCTGCTTGAGTATGGTCTCCAGGAGTTTGCACATGATCAATGTCAGACTTACCAGCATGTAGTTCCCTGGATCATCCCTGGGACTGCTCTTGTGGAGA
Source organism: Neoceratodus forsteri (assembly GCA_016271365.2). Lineage (NCBI taxonomy): Eukaryota > Metazoa > Chordata > Ceratodontiformes > Ceratodontidae > Neoceratodus > Neoceratodus forsteri. The sequence continues at coordinate 1,390,983,209 of CM028129.1, read as the reverse complement.
GGCACCACATGTGCTATTCTCCATTCCTGCAGCACCACTCCTGACTCCAGGGACTGACTGAAGAGGTCTGCCAGACACATAGATACACAAACACACACACACACACACACACACACACACACACACACACACACACACACTCACATTCTCAAGGTGCAGGTTCAAATTAGCCAAGATAAAACTACTATCTTATGACCAACTTACAAGATGGTACTTCTATCTCACATGTGAACATGATCATAACGTGTATGTCACAATGGAATACTAAACATATATAATAATATGAACTTTCACATATCTGTTTTAAATATCAATTTTAATGTTAAAAGTTGTTCATAATCCATAAATAGTTACAAGTTAAGATGAAGCTACTTTTTCTCTGAGCAATGTTACAAAAATTTGTTATTTTTTAAAACAAAAATAAATTTATTTTTTTTTGTTCTTTTTTGGGTACGACAATGAACAAGGGCACTTCCTCATATATTATCTAATAGATTTACAAGATTAAAGTATATGTTTTAATGATTCTTATTACCATTTATTACATAAAATACTGTAGAGGACAAAATGTTCGCTGACCCTTTATTTTCGCTATATTCACTATTCCAATTGATCAGTGAAAATTAAGGGCCAATGAATATTATGAGACATGCAGAGTGCAGAATGCAGTACGCAGTTTGCGACTACCATAACTACTGTGTTACTGTTTTAACACTGTACTCTCCTGGATTCATTAGTATAACTGTAATTTAACCTTTATGGCAGGTAACCTGTTACAGTACCTTGTCCTCCAGGTCAGGCAGATCAAGCAGCACACCATGAGTTGTGAGCAGGTAGCAGAGTGGTGAGTCGCAAGTAAGGAAGCAACGACATTGTGTAGTGATTCCAAAATGCCAGAATACTTTATTGGTGCAAATCCAGACACAAGAACTTAAATATAAACTTAAATAGTCCAAGTAAGGTGACCCTTTTCAATCAGACTCATCAACTTGTCAGCGATCCCTGGGGATTCCACATTCCCGATTGCGCGGTCCTTCTTGTTGGGGTCTGACATCAAGCTCGCCCTGATACTCCTGATGCTCCCGTTGCTCCAGATGCAGTTCTTTCATCCTGCAAAATGGGGACACTGTTAATAGACTCATGAAAACAGGTACGATACAATTCCACAAAGATGCATTTGGGATTTTTAATACAGTACATACCCACACTAAACAGTTGGTGTGTGCTTGTAGAATGCCAGCCTCAGTGAAACCTCTAATACAGTCATCCCTCCTTCCGCACAATTCAACAAAACTCTGCTCTAGCCATGTCGAGTGTCTTTCTTTCAGATGGTGTTGTTTAAAACCTATTTTAAACTCCTGACTCCCTTTGGCCGCAGTTTCTGCCACCAGACCGGCATACCAGTTTGTGAAACATCACTGCAGGCTGTCTTTAAACAGTTTATTCAGGCTAATATCAAGGGGTGCAATAGATCAGTGCAGGAGGCTGGTATGAAGATAGAAACAATGTTAGCCTCCTCTAAAAGATTTAAAACAGAGGTGGTGGTGGTGTGGGCTCTGAACAAGTCCATCAGTAGCAGAGCTTTTTGTTCACTTGGTAGATCTAGTTAAGTTTTCGTGGCAGAGAAGTAGGGGATTATAACAACATCTTTGATGTACTCTAACATTGTAAACTCATTGGCCCAGTGGTTGGTAGAGTGTGTAATGGACCAACTAGGTGGAAATTTGTGGGAAAAGTGTCATGCCATCATCTTCCCATTGTAAATCACCTGAGGGGGGAGAAAATCACTGGGCAATGTACACCCCAGTAGCATTGATACCTACCGCTAGTCCCCTAGACCAGTTACCAAAACTTGACAAGAACCAGTGGCTGCCATGATCCACTCGGACACTGGTATCATGCTGACACCCATTTCATTAATGTTTATTACAAGTTCTGGGGGGGGGTAAGCTCCTGGGCCACACATTTTGCAATATGGTTTAGAAATGAAGCCTTCAAGGTAAGGAACTTGGATGGAGTTTCTCGAGCGGTTTTTGTGCCTTTTCTCTTACTGTAGCCCATCCGATTTAGGAATTTCTAAGCCCATTTCCTCATCAGTTCTATTGTTCCACCATTTTCTTTTAATAGTTGAGGGACACTTGTTTTAACAATTCCCTGGGCAATGGCTAGAACCACAGGTGCATTAACAACAGTACCCTCGTGTGACTTCCGGTGACATCATCAAACCGAATGGCGGCTTAGCTTTAAGCTCCGCGGTGGTGGTGCAAAATCGTCATTAATCCGGTGTTAATAGGCATCTGAACAAACTCTTTGCCAAGCCTGTGGCTAGAATAATGAGCCAAGCAGTGAATTCGTGGGGCAGAAGCGCTAAGAAAACCCCGAATAAGCGCAGATCCAGATCTGATCGCAGCCCGAGTGTACCAATGTCCAGGGCCTCAGAATCTGCGGCGGGTACTGAGAGGGAGGAAGATGAGGAGACAATTTCAAGGGGAAGCTCCATGGACAGCCGGGTGATGGCCCATATTGTTAAGATGCTTCAGCGGATCGACAGTAATGTTAAGGACATCAAGCAGGACCTGAAGCACTTAGAAAGAAGAACGCAAGAGCTCGAGTCAGGCCTTGATGAGCTCCGCGAGGACTCTGTGAGACTCAGCAGGGCAGTAATTTATTTGGCCAGAAGGGAAAGAGAGCTAACAGCCAGGGCAGAAGATGCAGAATCGAGAGGGAGGAGAAAAACGATCAGAATTTTTGGGTTCCCAGAGGGAGCGGAGCAGGACAATCCGGTCAAATTTATCAAATCCTGGCTTCACCAGGAGTTGGATATCCCTGATACGGAGCCTCTTGAGCTAGAAGAGTGCATCGGGCCCTTGGTTCCAAGCCGAAGAGTGATGCCCCTCCTCACTCAATCTTGGCCAAATTCACCCGTTACCCAGTCAAAGAGATGGTACTACGCAAAGCATGGAGTAAACGGGATCTGAATTTAGATGGGAAACGGGTATATTTAGATCACGACTTCCCTCCAGTCACTATGCAAAAGAGGAAGAGAGTCCTTACAGTTATAAAACAGTTGAGGGAGAAGCAAATAAAAGCATTCCGTAGATATCTGGCAAAACTGCTAGTACAGTGGTCTACAGGCAGTAAGTTATATGATTCTCTTCTATAAGCGAAAAAGCCGCTCCAAAAGGCTGGAATTGAGCTCCCAGACCTGCAGCCAGAAGTTTTGGAACAGACTCTGTTGCATTTAAACTGGTCAACGACAAGTAAGGGTGTTGGAGGAAAAGAAAGTTTTAAGACCAAGGGTCCAGACGATCACCTGTGTAAAGATTTGTGTCAACTAGGGAAGGGCCTGCATGCCAGGAGAGTGAATTGACGGCGACTGGGATGGACTTTCCTGCTTACCCTTCTGCCTATTCCTTGAGAATAGACTGATTCTATTACTGTATCTGGTTATTAATAAGTTTATTACGTGGACTGCAGGTCCTCTTGCTCACCACCTTTGGGAAATTTTGGTAAAATATTTTGAGCTAAGAGTTGATGGTCGGTGAGAGGGAGAAACAAATTGATTCTATTTCGACTTGGGGCTTTGCTATTCGTAAGGGCCTTGGTAGCAAGTTATTAGATGGGCCTTCTTGCATGGGGAGGCAGAGCCAGGCCTGGTGATAGCCCTGGTTCTGACATGATTCATGCTTATTCCTATGATATATGCAGAATGGCCCAGGATATGGAAACCCATTTCCTTACTGCACAAGCTAATGCAGGCGCAAAGAAGTTATGTTATGTGGTGGGGGGGAGGCTCTCTGCTCGGCCGCGAGGGTGAGATTTTGGCTGGTTGGCTAACTCACTGGCAATACACCCTTAAGAGATACCGAGGAGGCCCCTCCTACCCTCTCCCCTCAGTTTCTCATTTACCCCCCTTTTTTTTCCCTCCTTCTCTCCCCCTTTTCTTTTGTTTTAACACCTGATCTAACACCAGTTTAAGTGGCAGTCTGGTGGGGGACGGGGACATCCTTCAGCGCTCTTGTCAGCCTACCAGCCTTGATTGATACAGTGATTGCACCATTGACTCCGGAAGCCAATTCAGGGGACAGGTATCCCCGTGGAGGTCGGCCGATTGCGGTTCACTTGCCAGTCTTTTCATGGATCGTGCTGACTCTTATGTGGGATTCGAACCTTCCTGCTGAAGTTCACCCTGGGAGAGCACCCTCCCTGTCACCCTTAGCTGAAGGGGGGGGGTTTGAGGGCCTTACAGTAGCCCGTGCTCCTGGGTGGAGGGAGCTTCTCTCCGAGAATAGTCCAACTGGACTGAACTGTATATAGTTCATTTATGGTAATCCAAGTTTCTGGGTGGGGTCTTTTGTTTGTATATAGTTTTTTGGGACTGTTGGGATGGGATGGTGGGGACTGGATGGGGTTTTGTGAGGGGAGGGTGAAGGTGACCTGTGGTGAAGGTACTCGTAGAGATGCAAGTGAAGTTTTGTTCGCTGTCCTCCAGGACAAGGGGGTCGAGTGTAGGATCATCAGGCAAGGGAAAGTGTGGAGACTGGTGAGTTTAACAAAAAGTGCAATATGGGGACCCTAAAACTGATCACCTATAATGTTAAGGGGTTGGGCTGTCCTGCAAAGAGGCACAGTATATTGAAAGATTTAGCGAAAGTGCATTGCGATATTGGTCTCTTGCAGGAAACTCACCTTTCGGCATTAGAGCATAAAAAACTGCATCATCTGTGGGTGGGGGAGGTTTTTGCTTCATCCCATAAGAACCCAAAGAAGGCCGGGGTGGCCATTTTGGTGCATAAGGGCCTAGGATTTGCACCGTCAAATTTCTTCTCAGACGAGGAGGGCAGATTAATGGTCCTGTCTGGGAAAATTGCGGAGAACGTTATCCATATTGTTAATATTTATGCCCCCACGCCTGTTAACCCTGAGTTTTTTAGGTATGTATTTGGAGTGGTGGCTACACTCCCAGAGGGCCATCTAATTATGGGAGGGGACTGGAACTGTGTAGAGGATGCTAGGTTAGATAGATCCGGAAGTCAGGGGAGCAGGGAAAAAGGTGCAGGACCCAGGACTTTATCACATCTCCGAACGGAGCTGGGACTGGTAGACACATGGAGAGAGGCGTACCCCTCCAGTAGGGACTTCACCTTTTACTCCCACCCGCAGGATTCATGTTCAAGGTTGGACAGATTTTACATGCCCATATCCGGGGTAGACTCTATTGTAGATCAGCAGATATATCCTATATACCTATCTGACCATGCAAAAGTCAGTCTGTCCATCTCCCTTGGAAGACAATACAAGCAATCCCTGTGGCAATTAAATGCTGGGCTCCTTGGAGACAATGGGTTTGTCTCCAGGATAAAAGAGGTCATAGAAAAATACCTCAGGGAAAACACCGGGTCGGTGTCAAAGGTGAAGTACCTCTGGGATGGGCTAAAGGCGGTAGTGAGAGGCGAAGTAATTTCATATTCAATGCAACAAAAAAAGACTAGGCAACAGTGACAAGAGGGTTTGGAGCAAAAAATTAAAGAGCTAGAAGAGATTCATAAGAAAGGAGGATCGCATAGTGTACTCAGGGAGCTCCATGGGGCAAGGGAACAATTGCAGCGCCTCCTCATGCTAAAAACCAAAAATGCTCTCAGGTTTACAGCACAAAAATATTATAGTGGGGGCAATAGAGCGGGCAGGCTGCTTGCCTTTAGATTAAGGAAGCAGGAGGCCGATAGGTTTATCTCTGGGGTTCAGGATCCCAGAGATCCTGGGAAACAGATGTCGGGAGCCTCCCAAATAGCAGAATGCTTCAGGAAGTTTTACAAGGACCTGTATAAGTCTGAGTCTGGGGTAACCCACCCTGACCTGATCAGGCAGTTCCTCGGGGGACTCAGGCTGCCCAGGCTCTCACTTGACCTTGAAAAAGAACTTGACAGACCGTTCTCCCTACTGGAGCTAAGAGAAGTAATTAAGCATCTTAAACATAATAAAGCTCCGGGTCCAGATGGCTTCATAGCAGAGTTCTATCAGAAGTTCAGTGACCAGATATCTCCACTACTCCTTGAAGTCTGTAATGGGGCCCATATTTCCTCAGATGCTCCAGATACCTGGGCACAAGCTCTAATATCTGTTATCCCGAAGCCAGACAAGGATACGTCCTTGTGTGGCAGTTACCGCCCTATATCATTACTGAATCTGGATGCCAAGATTTTTGCAAGAATGATAGCAAACAGGCTTCAGATGGTGGTGACTCAGCTGATCCATCCGGACCAGTCGGGTTTCATGCCAGGAAGGCATCTCCACGACAACATCAGGCGTTTGCTTACAGTAATGGCACACGTTCAGTCTGAGGGGAGGAAACAGCAAGCGGTAGTGATTACGTTAGACGCAGAAAAGGCATTTGATCACTTTGAGTGGGGATATCTCAGTGAAGTTCTTAAGAAATTCGGATTTGGCCCCAAATTTCAGGCATGGGTGGGCACCCTATATTCCAACCCCTCAGCCAAGGTCAGACTGAATGGACTATTCTCCCAACCCTTTTCTATTAGAAGGGGAACGCGGCAGGGTTGCCCCCTCTTGCCCCTTCTTTTTGCCTTAAGTATGGAGCCGCTGGCCGAAGCCTTTCGGTCCCATGAGGGCATTAAGGGGATTATGGTGGGTGGGGTTGACAATCGCATATCTTTATATGCGGATGACACCCTCCTATATCTAGGTGATCCTCAATGTTCCCTACCAATTGCATTGAACATGCTGAGGGAGTTTGGCTTTATATCGGGGTTTAAGATTAATGAATCCAAATCAGAATTAGTCTCCCTGGGAGCGGAAATCCCACTCCGGGTAAGGAATATGACGGACTTAAGGTGGAATACCACTAATTTCCAATACTTGGGAATATATATTCCGAGGGACCTGGGCAAATTGTTTAAGTTGAATTATTTGAAATTGTTGGAAGGTGTGAGGGAAGATTGTGCTAGATGGGCTGCCTTACCACTTAGTATTTCTGGTAGGGTGGAGTCGGTAAGAATGAATATCCTTCCAAGGATGTTGTTCTTGTTCGACGCTATCCCCCTAAGTCCCCAAAAAAAAATTGGGGGCAGATATAGGAAAATTGATAAGTAATTTTATTTGGACAGGAAAGAAGCCTAGGTTAAGCTGGGCCCTGTTGAAATTACCTAAAGGAAGGGAGGTCTGGGTGTTCCGGACTTTAAGAGGTATTTCAGGGCGGCCCAATTGCAATACTTGGCAGTGTATACGTCTTCATCACTGGTGTAGAGTTGGGCCAAAATGGATTTACAGCTTCTGTACCCGTGTACCCTCTCATCAATTCTTTTCAATAATAGGGACCCTAGGGTGGTCTTTGGTCTACCAAACCCTGGGCTTAAAACACTAATCAGGCTCTGGCTGCAAATGGTGAAAGAGTCAGGGGCCCAGGCCCAGATATGGGTGTTAAGGCAGGGAAGAATTCTGGAAAGGCCTGGGTTTAAACTAGGGTCAGAAAACCCAGTGTTCCTGAAATGGCGGAGGCAGGGACTGAGCACTTTTGCGCAATTATTCAGTGGAGACACTTTGGATAGTTTCGCACAGATTCAACAAAAGTTTAAAATTCCCTCGTCCGATTTCTATGCCTATTTGTAAATTAGACATTATCTAAATACGGAAGAGGGGCGGATACGGAAGAAGAGGGATGGAGGTAATGACCCCCTCATGGATTTTCTCATAGAGTTGTTAAGGGGCTCACACCAGGCACCCCACTTGATTTCTAAGATCTATGCGACAGGTGAGCCACTAGATTCGAAACCCAAACAGAGGATTCAGACACTCTGGGAAAAGGAATTAGGTTTGGGAGAAGGGGAGGTAAGGTGGGAGGTAATCTGGAGGATGGCTTACAGAACTTCGGCTTCACCCTCATGGAGGGAATTTAGGTGGAAAGTACTTGCAAGATTTTTTAGGACACCAGTGCTCACCACACATTTTGGCCAGATTCGCTCAGAGGATTGCTGGAGGGGTTGTGGGCAAGTGGGAACACATGAACATATTTTCTGGGAATGTCCGAAAACTAAAAGTTATTGGGAGGGTATTAGTCGTGGGCTGAAACAGATATTCCAGGTGGCAAATTTTGACCACCTTCGCCATATGTTATTAGGAGAACCCCCACAAGGGCTGACAGGACCTACAGCCAATTACCTGTTGCCAATCTTATTGGCTGCAGCCCAGAAGGCCATTACCAGGTTGTGGCTTTCTAAACCCCCCCGAGTGGAGAGCAGTGGTTGTCCTGTTGTAATCAAATTAAAGTAATGGAAAGGATCACAGCGAATTTAAAGTTAGAGCTTGATAAGCATAAATCTCGCTGGTTACCTTTCTTCGAATACTTGAGTGTAGAAGAGGGAACAACTGTTTTAGACATCTTGGCAAGAGAAGCTCTGGACTAAGGGGCCGGTATTGGCCGGTCAGTGGACTGCCTGAAGAAACAGGATATCCTAAACAGGACTATTGGACCCAAGCACAATCCTAGAAAGGTTCTCCTCACCACGGGTCCAGGGAGGAGGGGAGGGGGGTAGTGGGGGAGGTAGTAGGGTAATTGTGTGTACATTGGCTTTCATTTTTTGTAAATGCTTGTCCCTCCCACCCCATTGGTTAGTGGGGGGTCTCTCTTGCCCTTCTATGTATCATCATCTTAGAGGTCTAGAGCCAGATTGTATAGGATTTATGATTTTGGAGGGATGACCTTAGAGTTTTTGGCAGGTCGTAGTCAGTATAGTCTCCTATTAATTGTATCAGTTAAGGAAAGGCCTGATCAACTATTTTGGCCATATATGGGGCTCTTATGTTTCAAAATATCCAGTATGTATTAGGCCTGTGTGTGTCCCTTCCCCTTTTTCTTTTCTGTACCCTGTTGTCATATGTTTAAAAAAAAAAGGAAATAATAAAAATTGCAATTTCAAAAAAAAAAAAACAACAGTACCCTCAGAGTGCAGAGTACTCACAATTTTCTTTAGCTGTTCAGTGATGTCTGAGATTAGCAACATTGGTCTACCTTTGGGCCTTCTAGGCAGCTCAGCAGTAAGGTGTGCACAGTTTGGTATGTTTTTTAGATGGTCCAGGTAGTCCTTCTTGAACTTCCTGATTGTGCTCTTATTTATGTTGTTTTTGGTTTTTGACTTATAAAACCACACAGCAGCCATCACACCATTATCTGCCACATACCTGCCATATTCAAAACATGTCTCCAGGGTATACTGCTGGTAAGTCTCCAGACGTCTCCTCTTGGCAGGTGGGGGAGGGCAAATGAAAGTTCCTGGGCTACCACTGAAGCAACTGGTGCAGCAACACCAGATGTATGTGCTAGATCAATTTTGGCGGTTGGCCTGTCGGCGCAGCGGTTGGATTTCCGCTTGGCGCTGACGACAGAGGTTTAGGAATGGACCGCGGGTCGCGGAGGGTCGGCTAGGGGGAGAAGGATTGAGCATCCCTTGGACAGCTCTCCTTCTCTGGAGGGAGGGCAGGGTAGCACTCGGAATGCGAGCAGCGCCTAGCGGAGGCTGGGTGGCCACACCACATTGACGCTCAGCAGTGCATCAGGATGGGGTGGATGCAGGTCGTCATTGCACGTCCCCATCCTGCTTAAAGGGGGGGTCAAAATCCCGAACCTCACTGTCTTCGTGGCGCTCTGACCCCGGGTGCCCCGATTAGCCTCCGGAGCCGATCCCCCGACTAGATACATGTACCGTGGCTCCAATATAGGGGGTCAGTGCCGTGGCCCTGCTCTCTGGGTGGAAGCCAGGGATAACTGAGGGGATGCAGTCATGTCCGGAGGTGGGGGCAACGAGGGGTCTGTGACCAGAGCAGATAGTATTGACGGGAGTAGTAGGGGCAAAAAGAGATAATTAAAAAAAAAAAAAGGATCAATTTTGGCAACATCAAGTGGGTAATTCCACTTTGCTGGGCTTTCAGGTTTCTCAGGCTTAGCCCTCAACCAGGATAGCAATGACATCTTTACTGCTAAGCTGCTCAGAACGCAGCCAGGAATGCACAGTAATAGCAACAGTACTAGCAAGCTGCAGACTGATTTGGAACACTTTTATTGAGTAGGTGTTACACGTTAATTACCAGATGCGATGCCAAGGCATGTGCACTAATTCTAGAAGCCGCGTAAATGTTTAGACAGCTGTGATCATGATTACAAGGGATTGCAAATTCATTGTCCTCTACAGTATACTTTATAATTGCAATAACACACTCCAGTCCAGGGCATGCATCAAGCTCGATCAATGCATTTCTTGGGTGGTTGAAGACATAAAGCCAAACACCTGGGACATGTAGTAACTGAGCATGAGGCACACCCTGTTATGTGCTTTTGCTTACATAGGGGACATTTGGTGCTTGATTACTCTGTGGGGTATGACTACACAGTTTTTTCACATCCCTTCCAATTGCATTACACAACTGTTTATTTTCCCTCTAAATGGAGTACCAATGATAAAACTGTTACTGCAGATATTTTGGCCTGTGCTCTGGTATGATTCCAATTTTAATTTCCCCAAAGTGGTCAGGGCTCCTGATACTGGAGCTTAAACTCAACCACAATAGCTGTTCTAAAAGGTAGGGAATGCAGTAGGAACTAGGCTCCAAAAAGCCTTGGCAACATGACAGAGAGTCATGAAACACTAGGGAGCCTGTTCAGGTGTTGCAGAATTTTAGTTTTGGGCCACTTTTTGCAATAAATTTTGGTTTTTGCTCACCAACTCCAGTTTGGCCAAAGAGTTTCACCAAGAAACCATACCCAGCTTGTTTCCAGATGTGTCCCAGGGGGAGGGGTAAGGGGAGGACAATGAGGAACAATAAGAACAATAATAAAATACTAGGTGAATGAGCATCATAAATAACAATAGTGCAAAGACGAGGCTTGTGAGAATTAAAATACATAACAATACAATAAGTGCTGGAGGACAAACACATTTGCAATTGCAATACAATAAGTGCTGGAGGATAGCAACATTTACAGTGTGAAGATGCAGTACTGAGTTCAGGGTGGGAGCAAAGGTTGTCGATTAGGGGGTGGAAGACGGGACTGTACTAGTGTGGTTGCAGGACAAAAGTGGGGGAGCAGAGGTAGGAGGATGGTGGGCAAATAAACAAAAAACAGCCACTGTGTTTCCAAATACCTGCAAAGTAAGAAAACCACAGGGAAGAGCCTATTCGAACAGCAGAAAAGTACAAACCAAAAGGGTTGGAAAAACGGTTTGTTCGCCATTTTTTCTTACTTTCTTATTTCTGTTTATTATTTCACTGTCAGTTCATTGTTTTCATGCAAACATTTCATGTAACACAATTACTCATCTTCAGGGCTACTGTACTCTTTCTATAAACATAAAATCACTTCATATTATTTTATAAATACCAAATTATGATCATACATTGCATTGGCACTGTACTCAACCAAAGTCTGATATATTGTATACATCTGTGTTATTTGTAGTAAATTATCACAGACTGTTTCATGCAGAATAAAAGGTGTTCTAATATAACTTCTTGAACTGTAGTACTCAATTAATATTGACTAAATAATCTCTAGTATCTCTTTTTAATCCTTTGCCTTTTATTTTCTGTGTTTCATTTTCGAATCCCTTCTGCCACTAATAGCGATCTCTGCCAGATTTTATGGTAAGTCAAAATCACCAAATATGTTAGATGTCCTGTTATATACATATCATTTCAATTATCTATCTATCATCTGATGAGGGACCAATGAGCAGCGGAGTACCCCAGGAGTTGATCCTGGGGCCTGTGTTGTTTGGTCTATTTATTGGTGATATGGGCAGGGGATCTGGAAGTGTTATATCAAAATTTGCAGACAATACAAAGATTGGTGGAGTGGTTAACTCCCTGGAAGAGCTTCAAATCCTGTGTAGTGACTTAAAAGAAATTGAAATTTGGGGAATTACAAATAATATGAAATTTAATAAGTCCAAATGTACTGTTACGCATTTTGTTAATAAAAATCCTTGCTACAGCTATACACTAAATTACTTAGTTTTAAAATCTTCTACAAAGGAAAAGGACCTAGGAATATGGAATAATAAAGAATTGTCTTCATTTGACCATTGTCGTCAAATGCCACTTAATACTAATAGATTACCTAGATCCATTAAAAAAGCCTTTGTTACGAGAGACAAGGATTGTTTACTCAAGTTATATAAGACCTACATTATACCACACTTAGAGTATGGGTCCCCGTTATGGAATCCCTATCACAAAAGGGATATTTGTCTCATCGAAAAAACTCAGAGGAAACTAACAACATCTATTAAAGGTATGAAAAGAATATCGTACAAAGAGCGCTTAACCAAACAAAATTATTCAAATTGGAAATAAGAAGAAAAAGGGGTGATCTGCTTTTACTTTTTAAAATATTACAGAATTCAGCCTTAATAGAACAATGTGGTATAGTGTTCAACCTCAGGAACAACAGTCTTAGATCACATAAAATACAGTTATGTGTACCAAGAGCCAATATGGCGAAAAGATGAAACTTTTACACTGTTAGAACAATTAGAACATGGGATTCCCTACCATCTCATGTACTGTAGCACAAGATACTGACTTTGAAAGATTTAAAATATCCTTGGATGAGTTATTACTAACTGAAACTCTGAAAAAGTAAACCTACCATTGTAGGAGACAATTAAATGGGCTTTATGCCTTTTTTGTCTGATTCAACCAAGTAATACCAAGTAACCTATTTATCTATTACATACATATATATATATATATATATATATATATATATATATATATTGATATATTGATATATATATATATATATATATATATATATCTATATCTATATATATATATATATATATATATATATATATATATATAAATCTTTCACTTACTTTGTTTGCAGCATGTGGGAACTAACATTCCATAAACCTTTTAATGCTTATTTTTATCTGTAAACATGTAAAAAATGTAAAGCATATCTTAGTTATCTAGTCCCAAAATTTATGTAGTCCTTCTCTTATATATTCTGCTTTCTTAATATACTAATGTTAAATGTTGTGCTCAGCCATATGGTAGTATACTGCGTGCACCTTCCTAAGTGTGGTGCTTGTCTCTGGTGCTGTAAAAACAATTATCTATTTAATTAATTTATTTAGAAGATTCAGATGATACCTTTGAGGTGAGCACAAGTGCTCCTTTGCAAAAGTTCCACATCAGAGTTACAAGTTTCACAACAAATGATACAACAGAATTACAGTAGATGTTACCGTTAAGTAAGAGTCAGGGCGAATTAGCACATTCCTTAGGGAAAGCTTGTCAACAAAACAAGAAACATCAATTTGTGTAAGTGCAAAGCTGACTGAACAAAAGCAAGTTCCAGAAGCAGGCTGCCATCCAGACAGAAAAGCATAACAATGAGCAAACCTGGGGAGGTTCAACATGGATTCAGGCAGTTCATTTAGCCAGTCTGCAGCCCTAATGGCAAAGTAACACATACCCAGCTGAGTTCTGTGGAAAGGTAGTTCAAGGACCTTCTTGGCCATGCTCCTTGTGCTATACTGGTTAGACACCTGGTGGAAACAGTTTTCTAGCATAGAATGTAAGGCCCATCAGTGCTTTCTTGACTAGTAGACTGGTTTGAAACTTTATTCTACTGGGAAGGTGTAGCCAGTTGGTTAGTCAATAAAGGTTACAGTGGGGGGTGCACTTGTCAGCTCCTAACACAAAGCAGAAAGCTTTATTACATGTCACCTTGACCCTGTTTAATACAGAGTCACTGGCAGCTACATAGATAGGTAGTCCATGGTCCTCTAGGGACAGGATGGCACTGGACACAATCAGTTGCCTGGCTTCAGCAGTGAGGCTGTTCCGATTTCTGTGTAATGTCCCCCAAAGAGGTGGGGCTTACCTTAAGTTATCTCCCTGGGCACCCCCTTTGCCCTCCATCTGGTCTTGGTCCAGCCCTGGTGTTCTGCCCTCTTGAACCTGGCTAATATCCAGTTTGGGCCAAATCCATGTTAAGTTACTGTATACCACATAGATGGGCAGCACGAATTTGAAAAGTTGCTATGCAAATGTATGAGTTGGTGTCTTTGTGGTATAGCTTTAAGAACTCTGTATCTGTATATAGTGGCAATAGGCTGTGCTGAGTCTGAGTCCTTTGGTGCTTGCGACCAGCCAGCAAATTATCTTTCAGACTCCACTCTTGCACTGGATAAAAGGGCAGAGGGATCCCTATAGAATCTTGTCAATGTTTCATTTTAAACTGAACAGTTGTTAATAAAGTTTGGACTTTAAAGTTGGACATTTAGTTGTCTGCCTTTGGTAGCCATCTTGTTACTTTGACCTTTTGTTTCAGCCAGTCAGAATTCAAAGGGTCCTAAGCAGTCCTTAGCTATGGCTGCTGGGAAAAATAGAAGACTGTGTTGTTTGGCACCTTCTGAATAGCCAGTCAAAGAGCCAGGACTGTGATTGACAGCCTCAATGACCAGTCAGATAGCAAAACTGTGTTTCTGCAGTCAAGGAAGGACAGTTGAACTGGCAGTTACCAAAAGCTCTCAAGAAGAGACATAGTTTCTCTGTGTCTCTCAGCTCATGGTCCAGTGCCTACCAGCTAAGCTGAACTGGCCCCTTCAGTATGAATGGGACAGAGACTGACTTTGTAAGCCAGAGCCAAAACTGCCAGAACTGGCATCTCGAGCGAAATTGCCAGAGTGGGAACCTGGAACAAATTTGCCAAATCCTGTTTTCAGAGCCAAATGTTTCAGAAACTGCATCCTAAGTCCAAAAGTTGCATCTATATTCAAGCCAGCTTTGGGAGTCAGCCACTAGCACAATGGTTAGTGTTAGTTTGCGGACACCTCGGGGGTTGATGCCTGGATGTAGGGGTGAGTCATGCCAGCCTTGGTCCCTTAAGTTGGTCCCTCTTTCAGAAGGCAGAAGCCTGAATTCAAGACTCCAGAAGTTCAAGCTTGCCCAAGAGAGCCATCCTCCCTGACGCTAATTTGGAAACCGAGGTCCTTCAGAAGTGAGAGTACCTTCAGGGCTAGCCCTGCAACAGTATTTTCCAAGTTGTCTTTACTGTCAGCCATCGAGCCAGAGATTACAAAAACCAAGTTGTCTTAGGCCCTGTACACACTACAGAACTGTTTTTGAAAAATGTTTTTAAAACCAGTTTAGCTAAACCCTTTCAGTGCATCCACACTACTCAGTAACCATTTTTGGTAACAGTTTAGTGTGTCCACACTGCTGGGATTAAACATGTTCTCCCTGTAACTGTGTCATGTTAATTCCAACACTCAGAACTGTGCTTGCCTGTACACATTGCAGCTAGAACTGTTTTAGTTAAACCATTGTAGCTTAAAACGTTTTTATTCCTGTCCAGACGTGAGCAAAACCATGCTAGCTCTAAAATGTTTTTAAAAATGGTTTTAAAACTAGGTGTCTAGCAGAGTTTAAAAACATTTTTGTTAAAATGTTTTAAGGGGCTTGTAGTCTGGATGTAAACAGTGCTAGGGGGATTTAAAACGTTTTAAGGCACTTATACCATTTTAAGATCCGTAGTGTGTACAGGGCCTTATACTTCAGCCATTAAGTTCTTTCTTAAATATTCAGTCACAGTTGCATGACTAAAGGGATAAATCTAATCATTTGTTTATGTGTACGAATACCGGCCAACCAGCTGCAATGAGCATCAGTCTGCAAAGTCAAGGAAGTGCATCATAGGTATATTCTGGGGTGCTCTAAACAGGGAGGCAAATCCCACATAGATACAGGTAAAGAAGGTGAACAGCATTCCAATCAGAAAAGAATGCACAGATGCCAGGTAAATGCAAAACAAAGTTTTATTTGGGAACCACAATTAATCCATCCCAGTGCTTCAGCCTAGCTCGAGGGCCTTCATCAGGGGGTGTGTCCTGGTTAAATCATGGATGCACCTTTGAGACAGTGCTTAAAGTGGTACACACATAGTTCATCTAGGCAATAAAAAAAAACTTTTATTTAAAATATAAAAAATCTTATTTAACAGAAAAGATGTATAACTTCTTAATTCAGCCAGTCATTACATTTTGTCAAACAACAATTTCAGTTGTAAGAACATCGATATTTGAGTGTGAAAGTCAGGAAAAACGGAGTTCAAAAGGTTAGATGCAAAAAATGAGAGACAGAAGAGAATAGTAAAGGGAGAATAGAAAGAAATATAAGATAAAAATAATAAAAAATTAAATAAAACTTTGTTTTGCATTGACCTGGCATCTGAGTGTTCTTTTCTGGATTGGAGTGCTGTTCACCTTCTTTACCTGCAAACAGCATCAGGCCTGTAAGGGTACAAGTCTGCTGTTAATTTCAGAATTGTATCTAAATTGCGCAATGGTGGTGGAATGTGGAATTACAGTTGTTAATGTGTTTCAAAGCCAAGAGTAATCTGAATAACCAAGCCTTTAATGTACACTCCATTATTTCAAATATCCCCGTAATAAAAAGGGTTTATTGTTATTTTAACGCTGTCCATGAGCATATTTTTACCAGGTGCAACCTTATTGTGTCGAACCTTAAAGTGTGTTGCCATTGTTGCTTGCTATTCTCCACAGGTAACTGGAGGTCTCAGCAATAGCCAGAAGCCATTTGGCAAGTGCAGCCAGTGTGAGCATATTATTAGCTGTAGCCATTAATTGTATAACTTTAGCCTGTTTGAACTACTATATGTTAAGTCATGTGTGGGATCACTGGGCAGGGAAATGGGTAGGTACAGCATCCCAGATGGTTGTACCTGTTTGTCATCTGACCCACTTTTCCTTTCATTCTGGGTGGAGGCACCATGTTAATTATCTATTTTCCTGGAAATAAACCCCCTTTTCCACCAGAACAAGAGCCCAGGCCCCTCAACCTGTATTGTGGTCATCAGGCAGAGGTAGTAGTGGCAGAGGTAGTAGCCTGCTGATTCATGGTCCCTGGGTTACATCTGAATATGGCCCCCAGCCTGCTATTTACAGTGGACACCAGACTGTCCATGTGGGTGGTGGAGGATAGAGTGTCATCCAGCACTACCCTGAGATATTTGAATGCCTCCACTTGATCCAGTATTAGATCTTTGTTATTGAGGATGACAAGAAGAGAATACCTTTTTCTTCATGTGATTGTGCTTCATGTGATTTCTTCTTGTGCTCACTTATCCTGATATGTAGCTGTCTTGACGTCTTGCCAATATACACAAGATCACATGGGCACTTAATAAGGTATACTATATGATCTGTTTGACACGTAATTAACTGTTGGATGACCATAAATTCATCCCATGCTGGGTTCCACATTTTCTGAAGTCTGTAAGTTTTCAAGCAATTCATATAGTTCCCACAAGGAAAATGTCCTTATGGTTTAAGAGAAGTCAGATAGTTTTCCTGTTTTGTATGCCACTTCACTGAGAGGGTGGTGGAACCCTGGAATGCACTGCCTGCAGAACTGGTGGCTGTAGATACTGTGGGGGGTCAAGAGAGGCTGAGACAGGTATAGGAGGAGGATGAATTTGAGACGGGCCAACATCAGAGGAGAACTCCAGTCGGGAGATGGGGTTGGGTGGCTTCACGGGGAATGTGGGAAAGGCGGCAATGGTACCCCAAACGGGCACTGATCCTCGAGCAGACTCGATAGACCATAGGGCCTACTCTGCTGGCTTCTTAGTATGTTAGTATGTTATATTTACATCCATCTTAAGTTCTGTTTTTCTCATTCTGTCTGTGTCAGATAATTCCCTCTGTTTTGTTTTGTTAAAATATCTCAATCAGATCTTACAATAGAATGCCTAGAAATGTAATTGCAGTTGAGATGGGTCAGGTTTGTTGTGTGGGCTAAAGGACCTGCCTTTATTTAAGACCTCTAGCTCTTTCTGTTTTATTTCTACTTAATACATTTTAAACTAAGGCTTGTTGCATAGTTGCATCTGGGTTGGTGCTATTTGTGTTTTTTTCTTTTCTTTTGCTTGCTTAGTCTCCTGTTCTACACCCTTTATTGTGCCTGACTCTGCAGAAGATCCTGGCATGCTTACATCTGTTGTGTCACTTCTTCTGTTTCTCTTTGTTGGTCCATCTGTGGTTCCAATAGAGGCTTGCAGCCCCACCTCTGGAATCTGTATTGAATGCCCCAACCTAAAAAAACACACTGGTATGAGGTATTGTATCCCCTATCACTACTATCACATAAATATCATGTTGTATCTGAGTCAGGGTCATATATTTCCTAAACTGGGGTCTTTTCCAATGTGGTCTATTTTTTGCTCAAGTATATACTCTGTTTTTCTGGTAATCAACCAGGGGGCCGATATTCAAAAATGGACAAAGCAGACTGCAAAGGTTTATGCTGCGCTTGCCTATTTCTCATGACCCTGAATATGCTATATTCAGTTTGATAGCATACCACAGCTATCCAGCTGAATATAGGACCATGTCAAGGCAGTGCTAAGTCAAGTAGTGCTTCACCGACATGGATCTGAGCTATATGCAGCCCATACTGAAGTGCACAAAACCACTGTGCCTCAGACCTGTTAGTGCCGAGAGCCTCCAGTATAATATTCAGCTGGCAACCTGCAAATTAGTCCACTGGGCATGCAAGGTGCTAAGGGGCCCTTTGAATGCCCATTATGGGCCCACATGCATGTCAGGTGGCAGGAGGTTTGTGCTCCTGTGACTGGCTCCCCCACCCCGATCATCCATCGCGTTGATGTAGCAATATTTCCTGATATCTAGTGACACCCCGCCCACACACCTTGATCACTGTCCTCAATAAAAGTAACATATTCATTGGTGTCCAGTTCTCCCCACCCACCATCCCTTGATTCCTGGCCCTGGCAAAATTACAATGCTTTGGTATCCAGTGGCCCCCCTACTCTTCAATCACCAGCCCTGTTGAATGACAAGTATTCCCTTGTGTCCAGAAGTCCCCCCCCACCTTCTGATCCCCGGCACCATTGAAGGAAAATTATTGTTGGTGGCAGAAGTCCCCCTCCATTCAATATACATTACACCCTGGTGTCTACTGAGCCCCTGCCCTCCAATCTCGGCCTTGTTGAAGAAAAATTATTCTCTGTATCCAGCAGTCACCCCCACCCTCCAATCCGTGGCCCTATTCAATATACATTATGCCCTGGATCTAGTGATCCCTCCCTCTGATCCCTGCCCCCAGTAGACAGAACCCCCTCCCAGTGTCCAGTGGCACCCTCACCCTCTGAGCAGTTGCCGCAGTTTCAGAGATGAAGTCATTGGCATCTAGCATCCCCTGACACCACCCACACTGGATACACCACCCTTCCACCCCCTGTTTACATTAATTGCCAGCACCACAGGAGTCCATGCGACGATCTACACAGCCCTCTTCTCAACACCTTTGTTGGCTGCCATATGCAATGGCAGGGAGCATGTGTCCCTGTACTGCAAAGGGACAACACATACTGCATGGGCACTCCCATTACAGTACAGGGGATGCACACTCTCTGTCATCACACACAGGTAAGGGGGGGTGGCAGGGTGGTGTGCTTGGTGTGGGTGGTACGGGGGGGTGCTAGACACCAAGGACTTTGTCTATGAACTGTGGTGAGTGCTTAGAGGATGAGAGGTGCCACTGGACACCAGGGAGCAGTTTCTGTCACTGGAGCTGGGATTGGAAGGTGGGGGGATCACTAGACACAAGGGCATAATGTATATTGAATGGGGCCAGGGATCAGAGGGTGGGGGGACTGCTGGACACCAGTGAGTACTTGTCATTCAATGCAGCCAGTGATTGGAGGGTGGTTGGACTGCTGGACACCAGGGAATAAGTTGCCTTCAACAGGAATAGGAATCAGAGGGTGTGGGATGCTAGTAGACACCAAACAATGCTTTCCTTTTTACAGGGATGGGGATCTGTGGAGTGGGTGACCACTGGACACTAGGAAAAACCTGAAGTCTAATGGGAATGGGGATTGTTGCGGTGGGACCACTGGACACCAGGGAAATATTGAACTGTAATGGAGATGGGGCTCAGTGGATGGGGGGGGGGAACCACTGGACACCAGGGAAATACTGAAGTCTAATGGAGATGGGGCAGTGGATGGAGAATCACTGGACACCAGGGAAATATTGACATCTAACAGAGATGGGGCTCAGTGGATGGGGGGAACCACTGGACACCAGGGAAATACTGAAGTCTAATGGGGATGGGGATCGGTGGATGGGAGAACACTGGGCACCAGGGAAATATTGAAGTCTAATGGGGAAAGAGATTGGTGGATAGGGGGACCACTGGACACTAGGGAAATGTGCACTTTTCAAAGGACTGGGATTAGGGGGTCTTGGGGACCATTAGGCATTAGAGAGCAGGTGGGCTCCCTCAACTGCCAATGTGGTTGTTGGCTGCAGTATCTCTGCCAACTGCTAGGGTTGCCAAGAGTAAGTCTGGCTTCTTCTTGGCAGTAACTGCACAGTGCAAGATGGCCTGCCCTATTCCCTTTGCACAGCACTAACAGGCTGATATTACACTGTGCCAGAATTCATGTCCCCACCCTTCCCGTTGCCCACCACATATCTTATTTTTTAGCATGCGCTAAACCTTTTAATGTGTACATCTGCCTATCTGAATATTGCCCTTGGGCGCAAATCTCGGGAAAAGGAGGCACAACCTCTTTGTGAATATCTGGTCTTAGGTCTCATCAGAATTTTTTTTGTGTGTGACCTTATGGTCTCTCCCAATTCTTCTACACCTTTGGCTGTATTTTCCTTTTTTTTATAATTATATTTTTTCTGCGGTTTTTGCTCCGTTTTCTCCCCTGTTCCCCAGGACCCCAGCACATGGGCATTGTGCATGTGTGGAGGTGCACACACTCCCCGTGATGCCAGCTCAGCCCCTTCCACTCCTCCCTGTGGCTATCACTGGAGCTCCCTCAGGTTGGTGCTGACATCTGTCCTCCACCAGTGGCGGCCAGTGGCCAGGGAGCCTCCAGTCCCTCCCAGGAGGAGAGAGCTGCTTTCCGGCAACTCAATCTCACTCCTCGCCCTCCTCCGGCTGACCTCCGACAACTCGGGCTCATTTCCAAACCCAGGTCGCTGGCGTAGCACGAGGTGTGGTGTTCAGTGCCTCAACCCTCAATGTTACTGGGCCAGCCCCATTGGCTGTATTTTCCACTGCTGTTTAAATTTCATTTAAATCTCTTTCGTCTGTAAGCTGGCATTCTATTTTACTTATTTCTTCTGTTACTTCATCACCTTCACATGTGAGGGATTCTATGATGGCCAACATAAAGTCATGGGAGACTTTATTCCTAATGTCATCCCACGTCTTGGCAAGGCTTGGATCTTTATATCCCAAATTTGACTCCAACATTACCCATAGGCCCTTAGGTGCCCTCTTTTGCTTCGCATGTTCAGCTAATATTATGGAGTGCCATTCATATTTATACTCTTTTATCTTCAATTGTTCAAGCCATTTTCATGTAGTTTTTATGTCTGCTTGCGCGCATGTGCAAGAAACATTATGAGGCAGCTTAGGAGAGAAGCGGATTGTAGAGGTGCAGCAGTGTGGTGGCCAATGCCAGCACTGCATTTGTGGGCTTGGCAGTGTGCACCCAGTGCAGGCCCAGTTTCCTGATGACACTGGTTCTGCAGAAGTGCCACCAACTTAAAACGATTTGGCCACTGCAATGGGGGCCATCTCATCATTGCAGCATCAGCAATTCCCCTGCAATGAGGGAGCGACCCGTCATTGCAGGGTGGTACCTTGCCTGGTGTAACATTTCTGTGAACATGGTGGCTATGCCACCACCTCACAGTCCTATGTAAGCCAATGGGGGTGCCCAATCCCCCTGTTGGCATGCCAAGGACCCAATTCATTTGCCGACAGGGGAGCCCACTCCCTGTCAGCATAATGCCCCCCCATTTGTTGTGTGCCAAGGGGATTAATTCCCCAAACAGTCTTTTTTTGCCGATGGGGGGCCCAGTCCCCATCGGCTTAAGTTCCCCCTTCCCCAAAATGCAGGCAGCACACTGGGAGCCCACCCCAGTGTGCACAAATGAAGCCTGGAAAAAAAAAACTTCCCGCGATGTCCTTTTTATTATTTTTGTCCCTGAAATAAAGAAAACGGTCCCTCACAGTCTGTCATGTCCCCTGCCACAACCCGCACCCACCCTCTGTGCACCCCTTCATCCCCACACACCTCTCACCCCATACTTACCTCCAGAGCCCGGTCAATGATGTTAGGTGGACGAGAACCACCCTCTGCACTCTTTAAAGCCGTCGCGAACTGAAGAAATGCCAGTAGCTGTATAATGGCATAAATAGGGTTTTTTCAACTTACGAGGATATCTCAGCCATTTTTTGGACTTTTGCCACCAACTTTTCAAGTTTTTGGGGTTATTGGGACCCCTCCTCATGAATACAATCACTGTCATGGTGTTATTAGGTCCCGAAAGCATGGTCACTATGGGAAATTAATGTTATGGGCAGATTAAGAAAATCATAGTGACAGTGTTCATGAGCAGAGGTCACAAAATGCCTATGTTGAAAATCTGGTGAAATAATTCAACTAAATGACTGTGTTACGCGCATGCATTGCACAGTTTCCATGTACGCTCAGAAGTTCGAGCATTTTTAATATTTTCACTACAGATTTTCAACATAGCCATCTCTTCACACCTCCCTATGAGTGGTACAGCTGCCATTCTTCATGTCCTGCCCGATCTGTGTTTTTGTACATCTGGCGCAGAATGGCACGGTCGCTGCGGGAACTCAAAGTTCAGGACACATTAATAAAATCATAGTGCCACTGTTCATGAGTAGAAGTCCCAAATGCTTTCATAAGGTGTGTGTCACAAAAAGGCCATGCTGAAAATCTGTAGTGCAAATACCAACAAACGCCCGGGGCGTTAGGGTTTCTAACCATAACATCCCACCCTGTACAGATTGACAGGCATCAGGGTGTGCCTTTGGATTGCTGACTGTAAAGCTCATGACATTCCACCCCCACCTCCCACTCTGCAGTCAGTGACAGGCATCGAGGTGTGCCTTGGACTCTTCAGCCCCAGAGTTCACCCCATTCTCCTATACTACACCCATTTCAGCATATGTCCTTCTGGAATAGGGTGACTGTAAAGCTGAACACCCCAAGGCACACCTCAACACTTGTCGGTGTCTGCAGGATAGGGTAAGGTAAAATGGCATGAACGTTATGGGCGAAGACCCAAACACATACCTCAATAATTGGCCTTTCCCTCTCTGCAGGGTGGAGGTAGGGTTGGCGTGAAGTTCAATACTTCACTGCCATTCCTATCCTGAATTCCCAATGCTAATATTAGCAAGCAAACATTCGGCATTGACAAATTCTTGTAATATGTGTGCTTGAATACTGCTGCTCAGACCTAACATTTTGAATTATGCATGCCTCATGCCCCTCTGTAAAGGCTTAATAATTTGTAGAGGTCAGTACAGTATTCACTATTTCACTTAATATTTCCATATTGGATCTTAATTTAATACTGTTCTACTGTAGTTATTGTATAAATATTTTAAAGAGAATGAAGCCACTGTTCCACCTTATGGGCTAATAGTAAAAAGTATGGTGATAAAAATCCATCTTTTGGTACCATGTGTTACAAGGGTTCATGGTTCTGTGACAGTTCTCAGGGGTGTTCCACTTGTAATGCCTCTTGAGGTAGTCTTACCTCTTGATTTCTTATAGTATCCTTCTGAACAATATTCTTTGCTGGAACCTCCTGGAAAGGGTGCCACCAGGTCCTTCTTTACAAACGAAAACAGACAGTGTGGTTCCAAGTACCTGCAAAGTAAGACAACTACAGGGAGGGGCTTATTCCAACAGCAGGAAAGTACAAACCATAAGGGTTGGAAAAATGTCTCACTCACCAAAATAATATACCAGGAGTTCATACTAGGAGTGTTTAAGAAGTGCAGAAAGCTGTAGGCCCATAGAGCACCTCTCCCACATCTGGGTCAATGACCCAATACAGTAGGTCATTGATCAAATAATTATTTAATTTATGTTTAAAGAAACTGAAAGTACCCACCACCACTGTGCTAGGTTAAGAATTCCAATATGGGATAATACGTTGAGTAAAGAAACTGCGTCAGAGGAGGCCTTTTGAATTAGTCAGCTTAAGCTGAAATTGATGGCTTCTGAGACTTACTTCTCTATGATTAATGACCAATCCTAATTCATTCAGTAAAAGCTTGTCTTCCAGAATTTTAAACATTAACAAGAGGTTCTCTCTAAGTCTTCTAAGTTCCAGGGGATAGAGCTCCAAAGTTCACAATCTATCCTTGTAACACGTGCTGGATGCCATCTACAAGTTTAGTAAGTCTCCTCTGCACATATGAAGTAATTATATGCTTATTAAAAGTGTAGAGTAGCCCTGAAGAAGTGTAATTGTATTACACGAAACGTTGGCATGAAAACAAAGAACTGACAGTGAAATAATAAATGGAAATAAGAAAGTAAGAAAAAGTGGTGAGTAAGCCATTTTTCCAATCTTTTTGGTTTGACCTGCAAATAAAACAAAAGGATTACATCAAATGCACATTGAAAACAGAAAATAAAGGAAGGATTGACATTCTGACCACTAAGCCATCTCCAGAAATGTCCTAAATCATCTAGTTTACTTTGTGTTTTTTTCCATATAACCATTTTCTCTCTCTGGGAGTACTCCTGGGCTGTACTCCATTACAAGGATTACCCTGGTTCCAGGAAGGGATATTCCATGATCAGGCCACTGCCTCCTTGCTCCCAACTAGGTCCTGTCCTAGTCCACTGCCTCACTGGCTGTTCCCCCCTTCCATGACACTGGCTCTAGGAGGAGGGCCCTCTCCCCTGAGGCAGTGCACTGTGTGGACTAAGAGCCGGTGGCCACTGATGTTGTGACAGACAGCCCAGGAAGCCAGGCCATTATCTAGATGGCAGATGGGTTTTCTCCTTTTCCTCTCTCCTCCCTTGGCATGTGCAGAGCTTTCTGGACCTCAATTGCATGAAACAACATCTTGTAAAGGGAATAACTTCCCCTGGCCTGCCGCATGGGTTGCTGTGGTACTCATTGCCCAATGCCTTCCATCCTGACAGCAGCAAACTTCTGGGTGGTAGCTCCTGCAATCTGGCTTGCCTCTTTTGATGCAGCATACCAAGCTCTCTCCTGAAACCTCGTCACCTGCATTTCAGGGCAATGTGCTGCTGCTGGGCTATTGGGACGGTCATTTATTTTCTATTTTTAGTGTTCATTTACTATAACTAATGTATTTTATGTCATCATACATTAACCAGGAGCTACTGCTTTATATCTGGAGAAGGGCATAAAATAAAATTGCAATAACAAAGGATTAAAGAAAGACAAGGATTGTGTGACTGTTTTTGGCTGAAGCAAAAATGTTTATTACATTTTCTTAGAGCAAGCATTTCATGGAACTCTGTTTGCAGAAAGATGTTATGAAAAGAGTGTAGATAAATGAATATCATACAGGTCTGCAAGTTTAAAGTGTCACTGTATCCCCCCATAAATTAACTCTTTTTTTTCCAGAAATGGGGAGGTAACAGAATTTTGAACTCAGAATGTAATACTGCATTTAATTTTAATTGTAAAAACTGGCACAGGTTGTGTTATTGTTGTGCTATCACACAGATGCATCAATCGAAGCTGACCAGGTGGCTCAGTGATAGTGCTGCCACCCAACACGCTGGTATCTAAGGTTTGGGTGTGGACTCAGGTCACGGGGGGGTTGGCTGGAGGAAGGAGGATTGAGCATTGGAAGGACTGCTTTTCTTCCTCGGGGGGGTCCAGATGTCCTGCTCAGTGGCTGCCACCTGGTGGTGACCAGGTGGTAGCACAGCAGGGTATCTCAGTAAACAGGTATTTGAGCTGCTTGGATATGCGCATGTGCAGAGGCATGCACATGTACTTGTGGCAGTGCACCACTTGGCCCTTGGGGAAAGGGAGAAAAAATGGTGGGCTGAAACCCCCACCAGCAGGATGACACTCCAGCCCACCACAAGCCCCCCCACCACTGACCAGGCAAGGACTGCTCCAGGATGAGAACACTGGAGGAAGGAGGATGACCCACAATGGTGGGAAATCCTTTGGGGACTGACTGTTGGTAAGTGCTGGGGAAGGTGGGTGATGAGGCTGGATGGACTGAGGTAGAAGGAGGCCAGGGGAGGTAGATAAACACCTTGATTAAAAAAAGCACCAATAGAGCTGCCTGTGTTGTTGTTTTGATCATTCTAGTAATGACAGTACTGCACTGTTTCTTCAATTTGTTGTAAAGAAACTGATCTGCTAAGTGTCAACACAAGTCTTGCCTAGTGGCATTGGTACTGTAACATGTTGTGCAACCATGTGGAAGACTTGGGTTCATGCAGAGATCCCAGCTCCCATCCCTTATCAGCAGGAGACTCTGGAGTGTTGTAGAGGTGATGCTGTCAGTCACTGGGGAGGGTAGCTCTCACTTCCTTGGGTAGGAGTGTGGGAGTGGCTCAATACGTACCATTCAAAATTGGCCCTTTCTGTATCTGGGATAAAAGGGGTGTGGGCAGCCCCATTCTAGGGAGGTGAATGGAATAAAAAATAAAATGCAGGAGAAAATGGATAGGTTCAGGAAAGTATGAAAGACAGCCTTCCCCATGCCCACATGACCTTTGCTGTCCCAGGATGCCCTGCTTTCTATATTGGTCCTGGGGATGTAAGGCCCACTTCAGAGGTGATGCCACAGGAAGGATTATTTGTGGGGGAGTTGGCTGGTGGTCCCCAAATGTGGGCACAGTGTCACGAATTGGGGGGGTAGAGTTGTGAGGACTGAAGGTACACTAGGGTCCAAAGGGGCAAAAACATTACAGAGACAGCAGAGGGTGGTGGTAAAGGGGGTCAAATCAGGGGAAAGGGAGATC
The DNA here is from genome assembly GCA_016271365.2 of Neoceratodus forsteri. NCBI lineage: Eukaryota > Metazoa > Chordata > Ceratodontiformes > Ceratodontidae > Neoceratodus > Neoceratodus forsteri. The sequence goes on along the minus strand of CM028129.1, from coordinate 1,390,956,313 downwards.
ACGGGTGGGGTACTGCAGGGGTCGGTCCTAGGACCAGTCCTTTTCAATATGTTCCTCAGCGACTTAGGAGAAGGAATACAGGGCAAGATGTGTTTCTTCCCAGATGACACTAAGCTCTGTGGCAGGGTACACAGTGAGGACCTGGTGGGGGACATGAACCCTTGGAAGGAATACTAGATGTGAGGGGTTAAGCTGGCCATTACAGAACCTGGCGGTCATCATAAGTGACTCCCTGAAACAAACTAGCCAATGTAATAAGGCTTACAGCAAGGCAACCAGAATGTTGGGGTGTATTGGAAGGGGTTTAGATAACAGTAGGAAAGAGGTAATACCACCTCTCTCTAGATCACTGGTGAGACCCCATCTAGAGTACTGTGCCCAGTTCTGGAGTCCTCACCTGAGGAAAGACAGACAGGCTGGAGAGAGTGCAGAATAGAGTAACCAAAATAATTCAAGGCCAACAGGGCAGATCCTATGAGGATCACTTAGAGCACTAAAAATGTACTCACTGGAGACCAGAAGGGAGATGGGGACATAGCAGAGACCTTCAAGTTCCTGAAAGAAAGAAACAAGGTAAACTGCATGGAATTATTTAGCAGGAATGGTGGGTCAAAAAAGGGGACATGAGTGTAAGCTAGTGGAGGAGGGAGATTCAGAAGGGATGCTAAAAATTTTACTTTACTGAGAGAGTGGTTGAGCCATGGAACAGCCTACCAGCAGAGGTGGTAGGTGCAAAAACCAGTGATATTTTCAAGCATGGCTGGGACACAGTAAAAGGCTTGATATTTTTCTTGGGGGAGGATTAGTAAGGGAAGGAGTGGGGGGTGGAAACCCCATCTGGACAATAGGTCACAGGGTAGAGTAGGGTAAAACTAGGCAGACTGGATGGATCAATGATCTTTTTCTGCCAGCATTGTCTATATTTATTGTGTTTATGACACCAGAAGATTTTGGACTGTATGTTCAAAAAGGTGGCCATAAATGATGGTCCCCGTGGCATGTAGGGCTGAGGTGCCTAGTGCCTTACCTCCTGCCACATGGTAACCAGAGTTCAGAAATGGAGTTGGGTTGTTTATGGGCTGGCCAGTGAGGAGGGGGAGAATCAAACATTCCATCAAACAGCTCTCCTCCCTCGGGGGAGAGGGGTTGTGTGACCTGCTGCTTGCCTGCCACCTGGAGGTGTCCAGGTGGCAGAGCAGTTTGGACACATATTAGCAAGCCAAACACAGACATTTGAGGATGTCTCCACAGAGACGGAGTTCATCCATTACGCTACTGCACATTGGCAGCTACGGGGGCAACAACTCAGGGAAGAAAAATTAGGTAGAAAATTTGAGGCTGGGCTACATCTTTTTATTTATTTTATTTTAGTCTTTGGTAACCGGGTAAGGCCCGAGAGGCACAAGTGCTTGTTTTCAGGGGCGACCTGGGAGCACTGGGTGGTTAAGTGACTTGCTCAGAGTCACACAGTATGCAAGTGGAGGTTGTGAGAATCAAACTCAGGTCTGATCTGCTGGATGTACCAAGCTCGTTCACACCTCATTCATCTAACCTCAAGGCTATACTGCCAGCCCACATGAAGCCTGACCCACTAGCACCAATGGTCCACCAGGTCTTGGGGGGCAGAACGGAGACTTGGGACAGTAGGGGACTGTGGGACTGGCTGATAAAGCTGCCCAGCCTGCAACTGAGGGATAAAAACCTGTATGAAAAAAAGGTGACCATAGATGCAACAGTCTGCCTTGTCTGCATTTGCATCTTTGCAATTGTGTCTGCATCCATGGAACCTACTTCCAAACAGATCTCTGTTTGCAGGAAATACGATCATTGCAATATTTGGCCATGGAGATGGAGAGAGGATCACAGATGTAGAAGTGGGTAGCCATCTGGGAACTAGCTACCATCAAACAGTGTGGTTCACAATAAACACAGCAATAGAGTCAAGCCATACAAAGGCAAAAGTACTGGACTTTAGGAGGGCTGACTTTGCCAAAATGGGTGAGTGCCTAAGGAATGCACTAGCAAATGGGCAGGAAGGAGGGGTGGAAGAACAATGGGGAATAATAGAAACTGCCATCACAGAGGTAACAAGCCTTTGTTTGAAGCAAATAAATGAAACTATATAAGAAACCACTATGGTTCTCAAAGGAAGTGGCAGGAAGGTTCAAGGAGAAAAGAAAGCATTCAGGAAGCACAAGGAATCACAGAAGGAGCAGGACAGAGAACTGTATCAGTTAAAGCAAAGGAAGCTGGGAAGGCAGTCAGAACAGCAAAGGCCCAAACCAAGGAAAAGATAGCCAACTCCAGTTAAGAAGGGGGATAAAACCTTTATAGGTACATCAGGGAGCCAAGGGAAGACCAAGGAAGGGATAGTGAGGCTTAATAAAGGGGAGGGAGGGAGGGAGGTGGGCAGAGGGTGACTGTGAAAGACAGAGATACTAAACAAATATTTTTGCTCAGTATTTACAAAGGAAGAGGGGAGGTACCTAAAACAAACAGTAGAAACACTCTGGATACGGAAGTTGATACCAGCCCATTTACAGTAGAAAGGGTTCTGAAAGAACTCTTAAAACTGAAGGTGGACAAAGCAATGGGCCTGATGGGATTCATCCCAGAATTCTAAAAGAACTAAGGGTAGAACTAGTGATACCACTGACTACCCTCTCTAACAAATCATGGGAGGATGGGGTGGTACCTGAGGACTGGAGGAGGGCAGATGTGATTCCCCTTCACAAAAGTGGGAGCAAGGCAGAAGCAGGAATCTACAGACCTGTTGGTTTAACCTCAGTGATGGGGAAAATGATGGAATCACTTCTGAAGGAAAGAATTGTCGAGTATCTAGAGGCCAGAGGGGCACAGGACCCAAGGCAGCATGGATTCACAGCAGGAAGGTCATGCCAGACAAATATGATAGATTTCTTTGACTGGGTGACCAAAGTAGTAGATCAGGGAGGGGCTGTGGACAGTCATAAGGCAATTCTAGGTGGTGGGGGTAGGAAGAAGTAAGCTGCTGGTTAACTAGGATCTGCAGCTTATCCATTAGGTAGGGAAATGGGCAGACTGGGTAGGCCAAGCGGTCCTTATCTGCCGTCAAATTCTATGTTTCTATGTTTCTATATGCATTAAAAAATTATGCAAATTCAGTTTGCATTATTTCTTTTTTTCTTTCTTTTTTTTTTCTTTTTTTTGGAAGGACTCAGATTGGTTCATTGGGAATTCCTTCTCACAAAGACAATAAGTCCTTACATTAGTACCCAAACAACCATCATCACAATCCTCCCTTTCTAAAAATATCCTGGATTCCATATTTGCACAAAAAGAAAATTACAATACTAAACATATTCAATATTACCTTATATCTTACTCATGGAAATGCACATATAAGGGACCCCAAATTGTCCCAAAATAAATTAGTTTTTTTCTTTTACATGATAAATTCTTTCTAATCTCATTGCATCCAACAAACAATTCAACCAAATATCGAAAGATGGAGGAAGAGAATCTTTCCATTTCAAAAGAATACATTTTTGGGCGAGAATCATAGCTATAGCAAAAAACTTTCCCTGATAAATAGTCATCTTTCTATTTTGTTCTGAAAAGGCCAATAAACTCATCATAGGATCAAATTGTATATTCACACTCAAGACCCTATTGAGAAAATTATAGATTTTGGCCCAATAATTAGACAAACAAGGACAGCTATGTAACATATGGATCAAAGTACCAGATACACATCTAAAACAATTCAGAGACAGATTTTCATTAATTTTATTTAACCTATATGGGGTAAAATAGGTCCGATGCAGTGTATTATGATGTATTTGTAACAATTTACTAGATTTAACACAGGCAAAAGGGAAAAGCCAAAATCTGATTCCACAAAGTTTCAGATATCTGTATTCCCGAATCTCTTGCCCATTTTTCTTTTAATAAATATAGATCTTCCCCATACCTCTATCATTAATAATCAGATTCTACAGTTTAGACACTAACTTTTTATTGGGATTTTGTTCCAGCAAATCCAAAACACTGATATAGCCAAGACATCCAGAACTATTTTTCACCTTGATAAAATTATTTATCTGAAGATATTTGAAATAATGAGCTTGAGGGATCATATATTTTAATTGTAATTGTGTAAATGATAACATAATGTCATTCTCATATAATTAAGAGAAGACAAAAATACCTTTTTCATTCCATTTTCTGTAATGGACCCTTATAATTGATGGCAAAAAATAATAATTTTTATGTATCGGAGAATATTTAGTAATTGGAAATTTAATCTGAAGCAATTTATGAAGCTTCTGACAACATTTAATAGATGTATAAGTAGTTGGGTTAATAATTTCCCATGTATTGTTTTTATTATTACTATAATATTACTATAATATCCTGAAAACAAAAAATTACTCAAAGGCTGACTGCCATGCAAATCTTGTTCAAATTTCATAGATGAAGAATAAAATTCATTATCCCTTAACCAATACCATATTTCTCCTATTTGAGATGCATAATAATAATATTTAAAATATGGTAAACAAACCCTCCATTTTATTTGGAAATAATAAGTTTTTGATAAGAAATCCTTGTTTTTTTCTTTTTCCATATAAAGTTTGTGACCACCCTTCTCAAGTTGTCGAAAAAAATATCTAGCAACATAATAGGGATAGCACTAAATCTATAGAGAATTTGTGGAAGAAGCTTCATCTTTATTACATTTATTCTACCAATTAAATTTAATGGGAGATTAATCCATTTTTCAAGATCGGCTTTAAGTTCCCCCAATAACTTTATACCATTTTCCTGATATAATGATTCATATTTATTTGTCAGATTTATATCCAAATGATTAATGGAATCTAGTTGATCCCCTATCCCAAGTCCAGTCATATCCAGATGAAAATTATCATCTAATTTCATCAGAAGAGTTTTTTTGCCAGTTTATTTTATATCCTGAAAAATTACCATAAATACCCACCAACCTAATAAATTCTGGGATAGATCTTAAGGGGTCTGTTATAAAAAGTAGCAAATCATCCACATGTAAACTGGTTTTATAAACCAAATTTCCCAACTTTATTCTGATAATATTTACATTCTGACAAATAGAAATAGCCAAGGGTTCCATTGTTAAAACAAAAAGCAAAGGGGAAAGGGGGCAGCCATGTCTCATACCTCTATAAAGTAGGATATAATCAGAAAATATATTATTTATTTTAATAATGGCTTCAGGAGCTGAATATAATAATTTTACCCAAATCAAAAACTGTTTATCAAAATTCATTTTCCTAAGGAGGGTCAAAAGAAAAAAACATTCTACATGGTCAAAAACCTTTTCGGCATCAACCGCAAGTAAAATTCTGTCATGTTGTTTATTATTTGCAATAATATTAATAGATCTATGTATATTATCGACAATCTCTCTCCCTTTAATAAAGCCAGTTTGATCCATATCTATGAGACCAGAAAGTGTCCCCTCCAACCTTAAGGCCAAAATGTTAGCAAAAATGTTGTAATCGGAATTTAATAATGAAATAGGTCTATAAGACCCACATAAAGTTGGATCTTTCTTTTGTTTATAAAATAATAACACTATAGCTTTTTGAAATGAAGGAGACATAAATTGAAATTTTGCAAAGTTCTCAAAAAGTTTTATTAATATAGGAGTCAGAAAGGATCTGAACTTTTTATAAAACTCAACCGAAATCCCATCAGGGCCTGGAGCCTTCCCCGATGGGAGACAGTCAGTTGCTCTAGAGATCTCATCTTGCGTTATTGGTTTGTCAAGAGCATACCTGGTTTCATTACTGATCTGCTTAATTTAAATATTGGACAAAAATTCCTCCATTCCTCCATGATTACCATCATATTCTGATGTATATAATATTTGGTAATAACCTGCAAATAATTTAGATATCTCTATAGGATCCATCTCGAGATTACCCTCATCATTTTTTATGAAGTTTATATTATTCTTTTCCTGGTCCTTCTTTAACTGCCAAGACATTAACTTCAAAGGTTTGTCTGATGATATATAATAATTAGCTCTTGTTTTCAAAATTTGATTTTCAGCTTTATCTGTTAAAAGCTTATTTAAATCCATTATTTTTTTATTTTATTATAAACACTCATCTCATTATTCAAAATGTAAATTTGTTCCAAATTCTGTAATTCTGCTTGTAACTGCTTTTCCTTTTCATACCATTTCTTTTTCCTATTATTCTTATGTTGCTGAAATATACTTTTTATCCATATTTTAAAGGCTTCCCATATCATATCTATAGTAGTCTCATATTCATTATTCCTTTGAAAAAAAGATTCCATCTCCTTCTGAAAAAAAAAGAAAAAATTTTCTTCATTAAGAAGAGTTATATCCAATCTCCAGATATAATCCATACTACTTTTAATTAAGCAATGTAAATCTATTATACACAGTGAATGGTCCGATATAATTATACCAGGGTAATCAATTTTCCCCACCCTATGTAACAATGTATCTGAGATTTCAAAAAAATCTATTCTGGAATAAGAATAATGACAAGGGGAAAAAAAGGAAAAGCTTCTCATATTTGGTTTTAATGTTGACCAAAGATCAGATAATCTTAAGTCCCTCATAAAATTCCTAATTATCTTAGTTGATGAGGGCAGAGGAGAATTAAATAAAGATGTTCAATCATGCTTCCTCAAAACAAGGTTAAAATCCCCACCTATAATATAAGGAGCACAACAAGCAGTTAATTGTAAAACAAATTCTGAAAAAAAGACAGAGAATTTATATTGGGCCCATATACCGAAGCAAAGGTGAAAAATTTACCCTGTATGATAGTTTCAACTATCACATATCTACCACTTTGATCAGAAATAACCTTATTAATCAAGAGAGAAGTAAGGCTCTTATGAAAAAAAATTGCCACTCCAGCTGAGACCCAACTACCCCCTGAAAAAACACCTGGATCAAATCTCTTCTGTATCCATAAAAAATCTGTCTCTTGAAAATGAGTTTCTTTGTTGCAAATACACTTTGATTTCTCTCTAAATATTTTAAAACTTTATTAATTTTAACTTTATTTCGTAGTCCCTTAACATTCCATGTTGCTATTCTTATTTTATCCTCCATTAATCCTCTTTATTTGTTTACCAACATCCGTAAAAATAACAACCATCTTATAAAGTATATAATTTGTGCAAAATATGGAATCCTGGATACATTTAACAAAAAAAGATTTTCCAAAACACCCTGAACACCCACCCAATTTAGATAAATACATAAGAACTACCACTTTAACCAATTAGACCAAATTGACCAGCCCCCTCATTAGCAGAGACAATGTGAAACATCATCTCTATTGCCAGCATGACTCATAGCTCGAAGGATTTAAGCAATTAAATAATTGCAAAACAGCATTAGCTAATTAAAGCTAAAATCAGACTAAATCAGGCATAAATTTAAGTTTAGCTCATCATATTAAACTAATAGGGGTGTATTCGTAAATAATATCTTGGTGAAGTTGACAAAAGATGGCTATAACATTGCTCATAAGCCTCCATTGCTTCTTCTGCATCATCAAAAACTTGTAATTTATATTTTATCAAGAACCGAATTTTAGCTGGATATTGCATAGTAAATTTCACTCCGACTTCAAGCTGTTTTTTTTCCCACAGGATTAAAGAGTTTCCTTTTGTTCACTGTTTCAGCCTAGAGGTCAGGGTAGACATGTAAGGGAATGTCCTGATATTTTAAACCTCTTTCCACCATTGCTTTAGCTAAAATATCCTCTTTGTCTTGGAATGTATGGTGTTTCAAAAGAATCAGCCTAGGATAAAGCTGCTTGGAAGATCCAAGCCTACTCCCCGCCCTATGGGCCCTATCCAAAGCTATTTTATGTTCTGGTTAAGGAAGACCGATAGCCACCGTAATCATTTTTCCAAAAAAGACAGCTGGTTATCCGATCCCTCATAACCCTCCGGGAGGCCACACACTCTCAGATTTACCCGCCGAGAACGGTCTTCCATTTCTGCAAGTTTTTGTTGTAGATTCAAAATCTTTTTTTCATGACTGGTCAGCATTTTAGATGAACCTTTAGAAATTTCTTCAGCCACTGAAATTCTATTTTCCAACTCTTTTGTCTTAAGCATAAGGTCCGTTAGTTGCTCTGACAATTAGCCAATAGAGACAGACACCCCTTTAATTGTTACTTTAATATCTGTAATAACTTCCATCATTTCATGACGGAATGCTGACAAAACCTATAATAAATCATCCTGTGTTTGAACCGAGGTAGGACCAGAGTTAATTTGTGAGTCTAAAGCCATCACAAACTCTGCTGAATCCCTTCTAACCTCAATAGGGTCCCCCGAAGCCCAACACTTAATCTGAACAGTGGCTTCCCTCTCAGCTATTTTAACATGTTGATTAGAAACCACTTCCACAACACCTTCAAGATCAACCACGTTATTTGATACAGATTAATTGATTTCCTGGGTTGATAGATTTTTAGGTGGCATATATAATATCTTCTGAGCTCGATTCCATTTAACAAAATACAAAAATATTTTTACCTGGAATAGGCATTTTGGGAGATGAGAAATCAACTGCCACTTACCACTACCAGAAAGGCAATATCGGGGAACCTGATGAAAGGGCTGATCCGCTACCTCTGTTTGAAGGAAGTATTCAGATCTAAATCATGCTTTGCTTTTTCCATTTGGAAAGTTGCTGTTTGCAATTTTTTTTGTCTGCTGCACATTTTTAGACATTCCAGAATGAACTACAGAAAAGAGAAGATTTAAGCAAACATGTTATGCCATAGGAGTAAGACAGCCATAAACGCTTAAAACATGAACAGCAATACTTATTCCAAATATTTCAAGCGGCGCACCATTAAGCCTTCTCGCTGCTGCTGAGTCTGGCATCTGCTCAGTTTCTTCTTCTGCTGGTAAGTGGAACTGATGTCATCTCCTGCTCCCGGAGCCATCAAGTTTGCATTATTTCTTTAAACTCTTGCATCGTTTTCTGAAATAGTGACTGAGTGAGATCATCTTGTAGATGATCTAAAATTTGTCAATTCTTGTCTAAGTGCATATTCATTTATAGAGTATAAGTTGCATGCTCATTGGGGTAGCTATTATTGCACTGCAGAGTTTCCTGAGTCTGTCGATCATGAGGAGAGGTGGGGAGGTACTGCATCCGGGGGTGTTACCATATTTCCATCAGGTCCACATAAACCTTTCTCTTGGTGGAGGCACTGTGCAATTAATTAAATCCTTGGATTACCTCCTTAATTAGGAGTTTAATGACCCAGGACCCTAAGCCTTGTTTGAGCCCAAATGGCAGGGGTAGTAATCATCAACATAGTCTCCGTCATTAACAGGGGCGTGTACTGTAACGACAATAATTGCACGTTCCTCATTGTTTGCACCTTGTGTTCGCAATGTTTAATCTTGTATTTGTACTGTTGCTGTATTTAAGGCCCCATGTGGGTGATTGTATTCTACACTATCCCTCCCAGGTCACAACTGGAAACAAGTCTCCTGGATGCTGCTTGTTTTCCTGGTAAATATATTTAAATAAATAAATAAATAAATATCCATGACAACCCAGTTACACATCTATGAAAATCTAGAGGCAGCATTGGTAAAAAAAAAAAAAAGATTTTATGTGAGGTTAAGGATTCCTATAAAACTCATCAATACCACACGCCCATTCATTTTTGGTATCGTTTTACATGGTTCAATGGCACATTCTTATTTTTGCACTTGTGATGATCATCTGAAAACCTTCAGTGCTTATAGCACACTTATAGTGCTATGTTAAGTGCTTACTGTACATTTAAATAATAATTTCCAGGCAAATCACAGGCAGAGCCATAAGTCTTTTAAATGACTCCCACTAGCCTTCACATCAAGTAATCAATTCACCTGACATTCCTCCCATAATAATTACTCTAATTCCCCAAGATATAAAATAGCCACCCACTTTTCTGCTTATCAGTGCTGCTTGACTGGGAACCTGAGCTTACACAGAAACTGATGGCAGATAAGAACTGCTAGGTCCACTCAGTCTGCCCATCTTCCCTATCTGTTGCAAAAACCACAGACCCTCCGGTTTGCTTTCTTTCCTATTGCTAGGGTTCCCATACGCCTATCCCATGCATGTTTGAATTCCCCTACTGAATTTGCCCCACCACCTACACTGGGAGGCTATTCCATGCATCCACCACCCTTTCTGTGAAGAAACACTTCCTCATATTACCCCCTGAGTCTACCTCCTTTGAGCCTCATGTCATGACCTCTTGGTCTAGAACATCTCTTTTTCTGAAAGATACTACCCTCCTGTACCTTATTTATGCCTTTGAGATATTTGAAGGTCTCTATCATACCCCCTTCCCTCTTCTCTCCTCCAGGGTATACATATTGAGGTCCTACAGTCTAGCCTCATTTGAGTTTTGCTGCAGGCCCTGCAACATTTTTGTTGCCCTTCTCTGAACTGCCTCTACCCTGCCTATGTCCTTATGGAGATGCAGCCTCAAGAATTGGACACAGTACTCCAGATGAGCTCTCACTAGTGATTTGTACAGAGACATCACCGCCACCTTTCTTCTGCTGGTGATACCTCTCCCTATGCACACTAGTACCCCACTCGCTTCCCCACAGTCTTGGCACATTGTTTGGCCCCCTTTAGGTCATCTGATATGATTACCTCCATTTCCCTTTCCTGTTTGGTGGCCATCAGTATTTCTCACTATCTCTTGTTATAGCTTGTAGCAATGTCACTCATTCAGTTTTTAAACTATAAACCCATCAAACATGACTTCAGTTTTGTAACATCTGTACTCTCCGGTCACCTCAGTGAAGCAGCAGCAGCAGCACCCTTAAAAGTAGCTGAGTCTGTACTTACCAAATTTTCATTGGCCTCCTTGTGGAGGGGTTGTGGGATAACAGATGGACCAGACACAGAACTTCAGGTTCAACACACAATCACTGTGTGGTGTTTATGTAAAACACAGGATAACCTTAAGCAATGGCATACCCCATCTCCAATACATCAGTTTGCAACAACAGACTATGCATGTCCTTCCTCTGCACTTAGTCAGCACCTATTGATCTATCTCTTCAGTGAAAATTATTTAATTCCCTATGTTGATCTTCTGTGTTTGGGTGATGGGGAGCTCAAAAAAAGAAAAACTCAAAAACAAGCTAAAGACAAAGAATCTCAGAGCAGAAGCATTGAAGCAAGGGTTACCCCAAAGGGGATTGGCAATAAGCCAAGTTTCAAAGATACACAACATCACACATACCCCAATAATGCAAAGCATCATGGGAGGCATATGCAAATCAGCATGACATTTTAGGCTGGTTCAGCTTAAAGCCAGAATGCATGGTGCCAAAGGGCCTATCAGACACTCTGTAATTTATATGCATTTTAACACAATGGGGGGTTTCTGATATCTCTACCCCGGTAACTTAATTCTATAATACAGTTACCTAAGTAACTTTTAATCTTTATAAAAAACACCTAGTGCCATGGTATCTTCAACATTTACAGGTTTCGTAACATAATGCATATACATCAAGGTATTTTATGCCATAGTGTTATTGCATATTAAATCCAACAATGAGAAACACAGTCTGTTGTTTTACATCAGCTCAGAGGTCACCACAATAAATTCCCTGTATGAGAACTTGAGAGGGAAAAGGGAAATTAAAGAGGAGACTATAGCACAGTCAAGAAAGGGAAGGGGGTGCCCATAGGTGGCCAACCTTATGGACTAGAAATTGTAAAGACAGATTAGGCTAAGAAATAAAAGAACTGTTGCAACAGATTTAAGAAAAGATCAGCCCTCAACAGTGGCAGGATCTCCCTGTCACATGTCCCCCACCTTAAGAGGGAAACAGTTATTTCAGACTGCATACCACCTTCCTGTCCCAGGAAGGGATGGAGCTGCCACCCATTCAACTTCAGAAGCTCCATCTTTGGGTCCATATTAATGAAAAACATTCCAGCCTAAATATAGTGTATATCATCATTCTTTACTCTAAGGCATTATTTTTTAGCTTTTGTTGACCGGGTAAGTACACTAGACAAGTATTATGCCTATTAACACATTTCTCAACAGACACTAACGGTACCTTCCCTGTACCATCTCCTTTTAGGGAAGTCCATCATATTTCATTGACATCAATTCCTGCACCATATCTGGACATGAAATCAGGCTTTACGTGTTTTGTCCCTGCCCTATGGGAGACAGTAAATCAATAGGGCTGAAGAGCTAAGTATTACCACATTATACGGAATTTTTTTTCTCTCATTTGGTGCAGTCTGCAATGGGGGTTATGACCAGTTACAACCTTAAATTCAGCCCACCACAAGTAATATTTCAGAGACTCAATAGCTCATTTCAGAGCTAAGCATTCTTTCTCTATGGTAGCGTTTCTTCTCTCCCTTTCATGTAGCTTCCTGCTGATATACATGATCGGATGTTCTTCCCCATCTACTTTCTGAGATAAGACTGCCCCAATACCATTCTCTGATGCATTGGTTTGCACCTCAAACACTTGGTTGAAGTCATGGCTTTTCAATACAGGATCTGTACATAGAATGGCCTTGATATTCCTAAAAGCCTCATCACAAATAGGGGTCCACTATACCTTATTTGGGCAACTCTTTTTAGTGAGATCAGTCAAAGGACTAGCAATGGCTGAGAAATTAGGAATAAATCTCCAGTAATAACCAGCCATGCCTAGGACAGATCTCACATGCTTTTTTGTGGTAGGTATTGAGCTGTTTGCTACTGCTGTAACCTTCTCTACCTCGGGCTTCACTTGTCCATTGCCTAAAATGAACCCTAGGTATCTTGTCTCGATCTTTGCTAGGGCACACTTAGCAGGGTTAATGGTCACTCCTGACTCCTTTGTTGCTTGCAATATCTGGGACAAGTGTCTAACATAGGTTTCCCAGTCAGGGCTGAATATGACCACATCATCCAAATAAGCCGCACAGTAGTCTGTGTGTGGTCTTAGTATGTAGTCCATAAAATGCTGAAAAGTGGCTGGAGCCCCATATAGTCTGAATGGCATTGTGACAAACTGGTATAAACCAATTGGGGTGCTAAATGCAGTTTTATCTTGTGAATCAGGTGACAAGGGGATTTGCCAATATCCCTTAGTAAGATCAAGGGTGGAGATATATTGTGCATTGCCTAGTCTGTCAATGATGTCATCTATTCGGGATATTGGATAGCCATCGAATAGTGACATGCTGTTAAGCTTTCTCAAATCTAGGCATAGACGTATCCCACCCTCTTTCTTGTTCACTATGACCATGGGTGAAGACCATGCACTCTTTCAGAGCACAATTATGCATAACTGCTCCATTTTTTTGATTTCCTGAATCACCTCATCCCTCATCTTCATGGGCAATCTGTAGGGTTTTTGGTGTATGGGCTTGTCTTGTGTTTCAGTTATGGTGTGCACAATTCCTTTGGACCTCCCCGGGATGTTTGTGAATATGGGCTCAAATTCTTGTAATACCCCTTGCAAATGTTTCTGTTGCTGAGGCTCTAATTCAGGGTTTATCTGGATCTCCCCCAACTGTCCTGACTGCGGTAGCCTTTTATAGGAAACCTCCAGCTCTGACTCCCTAACTTCAGTATGGATATAAAGGGAAGGGTTGGGCTTCTCACGCCATTTCCTAAGGAGGTTCACACAGTAAATATTCTGGGGGGTTCTCATTCCTGGCATGCTAAGCTCATAATTCACTGCCCCTTTTTGCCTCAAAATGGTGAAGGGGCCCTGCCATTTTATGAGTAGTTTGTTCTCTGTGGAGGGAAGAAGTAACAACACTGTCCACTGACTGAAATGTTTTAGTCTTCAAACCCTGGTTGTATCTTTCTTTATATACTTTAAGCAACACAGCACAGTGGGTTAAAGCTCTGAGCTGCAGATCTGGAGACCTGGGTTTGAATCCCACAGCCACCTAGGTGCATACGGTATGATCCTGAGCAAGTCACTTAACTTCCTTGTGCTCCCAGGTCGCATCTGGAAACAAGTTTCAGCTTAATGTGCTTCTGGTTAAACAATGTTCCCTTTCCCTTTCTGCAAGTCTTGTTTCTGTTCTACGCTCTGGTGTGCCAAGTTGATATACCTCACCAGGCATTTGCGTAACTGAGTAATGTACTCTATGACATTAAGATGTCCCCCCTCCTTTCCTTCTTCCCAGTGTTCTTTAAGCACATCCAGTGGCCCCCTCAGGTTCCTCCCATACAATAAGGAAAAAGGAGAGAAACCATTGGATGCTTGAGGGATTTCTCTGTAAGTGAAGAGCAAATAGGGGAGGTACCTATCCCAATCTCTACCCTCTTCTTTCACATACTTCCTCAACATTCTCTTTAATGTCTGATTAAACCTCTCTATGAGGCCATCAGTCTGTGGGTTGTATGGGGAAGTACGTATTGCTACCATGCCCAGCAGACGGTACAATCCTTTTAGCAGGTGGGCATTAAAATTACTCCCCTGACCAGTAAGTATTTCCTGGGGGATTCCCATGTGGCTAAATACCTTTGCTAGCTCCTCTGCTATCCTTGGGGTGGTGACAGTTCTCATGAGGATAGCTTCTGAGTAGTGAGTAGTGTAATCACATATGACCAGTACAAATCTGTTACCCTTGGAGCTCTTTTGAAGGGGGGCCCACTACATCCATGGCTATCCTATCAAAGGTGTTAGTCACAACGGGGATGGGTTGTAGTGGTACTCTATCCCTTTTTCCTGCCTGAGCTACCTTCTGACACTCAGCACATGCTTTACAATACTCAGCTATGTTCTCGTAGATAGAGGGCCAATAAAACCTGGGTAAGATCCTATTCAGGGTGCTATCTCTGCCTGCATGGCCTGCTAAAGGAATATCATGCCCCAGATACATGATTTGGGAGCAGCATTTTTCTGGAACCATTAGTTGGTCTATTACTTTTCTAGTTTTGGGGTTAGTGTGTTCTCTTTAGAGTATTCCTTGTTTTATAACAAACTGAGGGGCACCTTTTTCCACTCCCTTCCCCTCTTGTGAAAAAAGAGTTAAGGGAAGGGTCTGCTTTTTGCTCATGCTGCATATCACATTTAAAAGTGTGTCCCAAGTCTGTCTGTACACCAGCATGAGTATCAATCCAGTCCTTCTTTAGCTTCCTCTTCTCTGCCTTAGTTTTACAGTCATTGCCAGGATCCTCGAAAACATCATCATCAAATGGTAACACAGATGGTAAATGTCCCTGCTTCACTTGAGCTCTGGTGGTTGCAGCAACTACAGCAGAGTCCTGTGTGGCATGACAATGTATAAATGAAGCAAAGTCTGCATGGTCATGCCCGATACAAACTGGTATGGGTAGACAAGGTACCAACCCCACTTCTACCTCATGTGTCTTTTCTTGAACAGTCATTTGTATAGTGGCTGTGGGGTAGTGATGGGTATCACCATACACATAGATGACTACTGTATCTGGCCCATTATTATTCCCAGTCACCAGATCTGCTCACACAAGAGTCTGGTGGCTCTCTGAATCAATCAATCCCATCATCTGCTGTGATCCAGTCTGCACAGTAGCCATAAAGTGACTCCAGTTGGCTAACGCTCTGTGAATTGTCTCTTTCTTTGTAGTAGAACAGTTTCTTACATAATGTCCCTTCTTTTGGCATCCATGACATACAATCTCTGCTACTGGAATTTACCCCCTCCCTCTGCTCTCCAGTCTTGTTTCACTGGGGCTGGATTTGACAGTTTATAAGTAAAAGGGTTCCTTACTGGATTGCTGGTGGTTGCAGCTGCTGATGTCCCTTGAAACCCTTTGAGTCTGGATAGTCGGGCTGCCAGGAAGTCTTCTGCCAATGTTAAGGTTTTATCCATGGAATCAGGCTTATGCTCCTGAACCCAAAGTTGTACATCCTGGGGTAAAATTTTAATAAACTGTACAATAATTACCACCTCCAGAAGTTGGTTCTTGCTCTTGTTATCTGGCTGCAACCATTTGTAGCAGAACTCCTTCAGATGGGCATAAGTCTCTTGGGGGTATCCAGTGACTGCATTTTAAGAAACCTAAACCTCTGATGATTGGTTTCAGTATGTAAGTCATAGCGCCAGAGGATCTCCTGCTTCACACAGCCATAGTCCT
This sequence comes from Neoceratodus forsteri, assembly GCA_016271365.2. NCBI lineage: Eukaryota > Metazoa > Chordata > Ceratodontiformes > Ceratodontidae > Neoceratodus > Neoceratodus forsteri. The sequence continues at coordinate 1,390,940,156 of CM028129.1, read as the reverse complement.
CTACCTCTTGGGAGTTCATGTAGCTATAAACCAACTGGGCACTGCCTGTCAGGTGTGGTGCCAGTTGAAGAAGAAGAAGAAGAATCAGCATTTATATAGCACTTTTCATACACAGTGTATCCCAGAGTGCTTTACAAGCACTGCTAGACTGGTAGTGAAGTGACTGAATGTGTAGTGGGGGGCCATATCACACATCAGTACCCACACACAGCCTGGATAATTGCATGAACCAGTTTATGGGAGGGAGAATGTTGGCCAGGACACTGGGAATCTCCCCTACTCTTTGCGAAGCATGCCCTGGGTTCTTTTACTTTCACCGGGACACCCACCAGGACAACACCAGGATGGGTAGAAGGGACCTCAGTTTAACGTCTCATATGAAGGACGGCACACCCCGGCAGTACAGCACCCCCCCTAATACTGCACTCGGATGCCAGCATTTTTAGGTGCAAGTTCAATCCCCATGTGGGATGAGAACCCACAACCTTCTGGTCCAGAAGCAGATGTGCTACTAACTGAGCTATGCTGACACGCTGAACAACCCACTGTTCCCTTGGTCATGTGCATGTTGGAGTGATTTTCTCAAACATTGTGAGGTAGGCTTCAATGTCATCACTGTCCAAATGTTTAGAGAGTTTGATGTCTTTTGGGCTACTGGCTCTTTCTGTTTCCCTGCATTGATGGCATGCAAGACCCTCATGGTATCTGCCCATTTGGCATATTGCCTTCTCTGCTCAATGTCTCTATCTCTCCACTCAATGTCTCTATCTCACTCAGCTCAATGTCTCTGTCTCTTTCCATCTGCACCTGTCTCATGCAGAGCCATTTCAACAACTCCCCTATGTCCTCAGGTGGAGTGTCTTCAAGAGGAGGTAGTTCCCTTGATTCTTCCTCATCCCCTTGCATCTCTTCATCATCTTCAGGCTTGGCCTTCCTCTGAGCTCCCAGGTCCAGTCCAGGCAGCAGTTTCTCTCCCAGTCAGTCAGCCATGGTTCTGGTCAGAACTCCACGGACTTTCTTCTCCTGGTTCTCCTCTGGCAACTCCTGGTGCATTGGTCCACCTGGGATATCTGGGCTACATCCACCAGAAAACGTTCCCCTAGCCCAGTCCAGATGTTTCCAGCAAGTTATCCCACTTCTAACACCAAGTCTGTGGAGGGGTTGTGGGATAGCAGATGGACCAGACACAGAACTTCAGGTTCAGCACACAATCTCTGTGTGATGTTTATTTAAAACTCGAGGATAACCTTAAGCAATAGCATATCCCTTCTTCAAAATATCAGTTTGCAGCAACAGACTATGCATGTCCTTCCTCTGCAGTTAGCACCTGCTGATCTACTGATCTATCTCTTCAGTGAAAATGTTTTAATTCACTATGTTGGTCTTGTGTGTTTGAGTGACGCGGGAGCTCAAAAGAAGAAAACTCAAAAACAAGCTAAAGACGAAGAACCTCAGTGCAGAAGTACTGAAACAAGGGTTACACCAAAGGGCATTGGCAATGAAGCCAAGTTTCAAAGAAAAACAACATCACACATACTCCCATAATGCAAAGCATCATGGGATGTATATGTAAATCACCATTAAATTTTAGGCTGGTTTAGCTTAAAGGGAAACGTCCACGTCACAGTGGGCCCCACCTCCGTATGAAGTGGGGCCCGATTAGCAGTTCCATAAATAGAAGCATTTGTATTACTTACAGCTCAAGATTTTATTTAAAATAATATCTGGTTGATCCTGTGCCCTCTCTGCTGGCATTTTACATATGAAAATCCCTCCCGGCATGCCCACAAGCACCTGCGGCTGTCCCAGTATGACATGTCTTGCGGGAATCAGCCAGGGGTGCTTCCACAGCATTACATTGCTGGCATCAGTTACAAAGAGCTCCAATTTTGAGTCTTAGTGTCTCCATGATAAACGGAGACCAGGTGCAGACTGACAGGCACCCTAGCAGTCTGTACCTGGTCTCAGTATATCATGGACATATGCAGGATCCAAACCGGAGCTATTTGAAGCTAAGGCTATAACGGACAGCTCTTTGAAACTGATGCTGGCACTGTAATGCTGTGTAAGTGCCCCGGCTGATCCCCACAAAACACGTCATATTGGAGATAGCCGCAGGTGCTTGTGGGTGCACTGGAAGGGATTTCCAAATGTAAAATGTTGGTGGGGAAGGGGCAGGATCAACCAGATATAATTTTAAATAAAATCTCAAACTGTAAGTAGTACAAATGCTTCTATTTATGGAACTGCTAATTGTGCACCCCTTCATATGGATGTGGGGCCCTCTGTGACATAAACGTTTCCCTTTAAGGAAAAGGGAACATTATTTAACCAAGAATAGCACACTAAGCTGAAGTTTGTTTCCAAATGCGACCTGGGAGCAAAAGGAAGTTAAGTGATTTGTTCAGGATCACACAGTATGCTCCTAGGCAACGGTGGGATTTACACCCAGGTCTCCAGATCTGCAGCTCAGAGCCTTAACCCACTGTGCTATACTGACTCCCAGCTTAAAGCCAGAATGCATGGTGCCAAAGGGCTTCTCAGACAATCTGTAATTTATATGCATTTTAACACAATGGGGGGTTTCTGATATCTCTACCCCGGTAACTTAATTCTATAATACAATCACCTAAGTAGCATTTAACCTTTCTAAAAAACACCTAGTGCCATGGTATGTTCAAAATTTACAGGTTTCATACACATAAGACATATACATCAACATATTTTATGCCATAGTGCTATTGCATACTAAATCCAACAACAAGGAACACAGCCTGTTGTTTTACATCAGCTTAGCGGTCACCACAATAACTTCCCTGTACTAGGCCTTGAGAGGAAAAAGGAAAATTAAGGAGAACACTATAGTACAGTCAAGAAAGGGGAGAGGATGCCCATAGGTGGCCAACCTTATGGACTAGAAATTGTAAAGGATAGATTAAGCTAAGAAATAGAAGAACTGTTGCTACAGATTTAAGAAAAGGTCAGTCCTCAAGAGTGGCAGGATCTCCCTGTCACACTCCTTTCAGGCCAAGAAAAGGCACAGTGAGTACACTCTGTATTCTGGTGAAATCCGCTATGTGATTGGTTGGAACACAGCCTTACATTGTATACCATCACAACAATTACTTTTTTACAGCGAAGACCATCACAGCAACAAATTTCGCCAGGTCACTGTGATGGTCCACTGTACACCGGCACTCCATCTCCCGGTGTTTGCCCCTCCCCGGCCCCCCACCAAACAGCTCTGACTCAGAATTGGTTATATAAAGAAGGAGGGAAGGCCCCCCCCCCAAAAAAACACTTAGTTCATGTCTCTATAAGGGACATCGACAACATTGTTGTCGACGTAACTTGGTGGAACTGTATTACATGGGGTGATGAACAGCGTCCGTTACTTTACTATCCATCCTGCAATGTTTATCCCATTAATAAGAGAATAAGTCACAAATTTAAAAAAGATTACATAACTAAATTGCAGGACACCTCAGAGCTCTTGTCTTCTCACTTACTCTCTGCCACCAAAACCACAAGAAAGACCTATATTGCGTCTTCACAATTTGGATGACAAACTGAAACAAATCATTAAAACATTCAGATCAGAGGGAGCGTTTGTGAATGACTGTTCTAACTGTTGCCTACAAACCCTGTCCCTCTCCCTCATTCCTTGTGTATTTAATGGTAACTGGATCAAGAAATGGCTGGAAGATAGACTGCAACGGGTGGTTGTTGGGGGGGGGGGGGACTCTCATCTCCTAGACCAGTGATCAGCGGTGTGCCATAGGGCTCTGTGTTGGGGCCAGTGTTCTTTGGTCTGTTCATATCAGATATTGCACATGGGGTTGGGAGCAAGATCAGTTTTTTCTTCGCTGACAACACCAGGATGGGGGCTGTTGTTGATGACATAGATGGGTGATAGAAGCTACAGGGTGACCTACCCGGACTTGAGAAGTGGTCGTCAAGGTGGCAAATTGATTTTAATGCAAAGAAGTGCAAAGTTATGCACTTTGGGGTGAAGAACCCGAGGAGGGAATATTGGTTGGGTGGGGTGCAGTTGGGTGTCACTGAGGAGAAGAATCTAGGGGTCATAGTAATGGGGAGCATGAACAACTCTGCTCAGTGCAGGAAGGCTGTGGCTCAGGCCAATAGGATGCTGGGATGCATTGCGTGGGGGTTCTTGTCCAGACACAAGGATGTGATCCTGCCCCTGGACAGGTCCTTGGTCAGGCCGCATTTGGAGTATTGCACGCAGTACTGGCATCCATATCTGATGATGGATATCAGGCTGCTTGAGGTGGTGCAGTGTAGGGCGACACAAATAATACAGGAGATGGAAGGCAGAACCTACAGAGAAAGGCTGAATCACTTGAGTTTGTACATCCTGGAGGAGAGAAGGGATCGGTGGGATATGACTGAAACTTTCAAATACTTGAGGTGGATCAACAAATCTGGCACATCGGGGTTGTTTAAGCTGAGGAATCAAAGGGACACGAGGGGGCATGGCTGAGACTGGAGGGTGGCAGATTCAGGAAGGAGATAAGGAGGCATTATTTCAGTGAGGGTGGTGTCAAAATTGAATGCTCTACCAGAGGAGGTGGTGGCATGCAGGACTGTGGGCAGTTTCAAACCAGCATGGGACAGGGTAAGGGGGGCTGGGTAAACAATACTGTGCAGTTTCTGAGGGTGAGAGGGGGATGAGGTGGGGCAGCTTCAGTATAGGGGTGCTAGCTGCTCATTCCAGCAAACTTGATAGACCATGAGGCCTGTTTCTGCTGGCAAGTTTCATATGTTCGTATAGCTTGTAAAATCTTACTACCCAAGGCAGCTGGCAGAAAACTGAAGGGGTCTCTTTACTTTCTCCAGCCAATGGGAAAAGAAATTATTGAACAGTAATGGCTATTCCGAGAGAAAAGGAATAAAGGCTGTTACCTGTTAGTTGCTATTATTCAGACTTTCTGTCATGGGTTTGCAGCATCTGTGTGAAGCAATTATGTAACCCCCAGAGTTCATTATTGCTATTATTAAAATTGGATCTCGTGAAAAAATCTATCCCTTTCTGTTTTATGAACGTTTCTGTCAGTTATTGCTTACATTTTAGTAAAATAGTTGTTGTGGGCACAAGTGCAGTTATACCCCTGTTGCTGTGGAACAGATGCTGCTCAGCTGAAGTCTACAGCCACGGTATCCCAGTACAGGGGCACCTAGAGCTACTAAAAACACATTTAAGCCACCTGGACTGGACACCAATTGACTCCTCCAAAGATGTTAACCAAGCCCTTGACCTTTTCATCAGCCACTTTACTGTGGCCTGCTATATCTTTGCACCACTAAAAAAGTTGAAGGTCAGGGGAAGAGCTAACCCTTGGATAACCCCTGAACTAATCACTTTACTGAAACAAAGGGACCATCTCTAGCACTGTGCCCTTGCAACATCCACACCAGGGGATATTCATAAATATAAAGCCGCAAGAAATTAGTGTACGCGGGCACTTCGGAGCGCCAAAAGCAAATACTTCAAGGAGGCTCTCTCCAACTCCTGGGGTGATGGAAAAAAATTCTATAGTACTCTGAAAAACCTTACAGGCAAGGATCCCAAGACACCACCAGCCACGCTTAACATAAATGGAACACCAACACTTGACCTGTACACAATCACCAATACCTTCAACAATGCGTTCTCCAACTTGGATAGTGTCCTCCCACCTGACTTCTTCGATGCCCCCTCTGCTTGTTACCCTCCTGACACTGCTTCACATCTACACTCTGCCCCACAATTCTACTTCAAAAAGATCCCAGTGCACTTAGCCAGAACCTATATTCGGAAGGCTACAGCGGTGACTCCCTCGACCTGAAGCTGTTAGCGCTTGTCCTTGAAGAAATCCTTGTACCCCTGACAAAGATCTTCAACCTATCACTAAGGATGTCCCAGTCCCCATCTTGCTGAAAGCAGGCGATCATAACACCGGTACACAAAAATGGAGATAAATCACTACACACCAACTACAGACCTATCTCCATCCTCCCTCCATTGTCTAAAGCCCTGGAGCATATTGCGTCAGACCAGCTAGTCGAGTACCTGGAAAAATATGACTTCCAGTGTCCCAAGCAGCATGGTTTTCTAAAAGGGCACAGCACCACCACTGCACTATTAGAATTCATGGGATTCATCCACACCACTTTCGATCCGGGAAACTGTATGGGGCAGTATTCATCAACTTTATGAAAGCCTTTGATACTGTCAACCATCCACTCCTACTCAAGCAACTATCAAACATTGGGCTCTCCAAAGACACACTGCTCTGGTTTTTGAGTTACACTGGGGGAAGGATCCAGCGGGTTAGGATCGCCAGTGTCACCTAGGAAGAAAAGCCGGTCCTCTCGGGGGTCCCACAGGGGTCCATCCTGGGACCACTACTCTTTAGTCTCTTCCTGAATGACCTCCCTAGTGTCTTCCATCAGAAATTACTATTCTATGCCGATGATGCAGTCATGTTCATCAGCCATCAAGACGCGGAGCTCCTTGAGAAACAAATACAGCATGAATTTATGTGCATTGAAGAATGGTTCAGGACACACAAACTGGTCCTGAATTACAACAAAACAAAGATGATGACTTTCTCCAATGCTAGGAGCAAGTACAAATCCCTGGCCCTCACCATCAAAAACCAAATGGGGACCATACTTGAACACGTTCCTGAATTTAAATACCTAGGCATTACATTGGACAGTTCCCTCTCCCACCATCGGCACATTGATTCTGTCGCAAAAGCCACCAATATCCAGATAAGCCTGCTCTACACGCACAAACACTGCATGACTTCTGACACACTCCATCTGGCCATCTTCAGTTCTGTCACCTCCATCATTGATTGCGGGCTAGTAATCTATGGCTCTGCCTCTGCTTCTGCCCTCCGCAGAATTATGGCTGCACTCAACAAAGCATGCAGGCTTCTAATGGGGGCTGACCGATTTACACACACATGTGACCTGTACATTTGGGCCAGATGGCTTCCTCTCCTCAGCCGGATCCAGTAACAAACCTGCCTCTTAGCCAAAAAGGTCCTCCTTGGGATCATGCCCCCTGGGGTTAAAAAACTCCTCACTGACCACCACAACACCCAATATACTAGAAGTTTTTTTTTTTTGTTTGGTTCTAGGATTACAAATACCTTTGAGCCAAGGCTCTTTCACAAAGGTTCCACATCAGTTGAAGTACAATACAGGGGATATAACAGAAATAACAACATTGCAGGTAAACAGTACATTATACAGTTATTAATTAAGGGAGGAGGCAACACATTAGAGACCTCAGTACATAGAATGGCCCGGAGCAGCATCAACTAGGAAAGGGGTAAAGAACAATGGAGGAGGAACGGGATGGCAAGATGGGAGTAGTAGCAGCCGGAGGCATTGTCAGACATCACCAGGAGAAGTGCTAGAGAGAGGGGGTGGGTAGGGAAGGGGGGAGGTGGGAAGGGGGAAGGGTCATGGGAGCAGAGGTAAAATAAGAGACAAGTGCTATGAGGGGGGTGGCAAGGCAAGGCTGTTGGTGGTGGCAAGTATTTCTGATTAGGAGAGGCAATCACAGGAGCTGGAGGCAGTAAGATGGAGTCGGAGTCTGGTTTTAAACATGCCAAGTTTGGGAGCAGCGGAGATGGTGGTGCTGAGTCCATTCAGCCACGAGGGAGCCCTATGGGCGAAAGATCATTGACCCTGGGTAGTGCAACAGCGAGGAACTTGCAAGAGCTGCAATTCGGATCTCCTGGAGCTTCGCAGATTAGTGCTAGGTCACAGTAGAGCTTGGACACCAGGAGGGGCGAGGCCCAGGATAATTTTTTTCACCAAGGTGCAGGTCAGATACTTAATATGGTTGGAGAGTTGGAGCCATCCAGATTGAGCGTAAAGATCAAAGGTATGAGTGAGACGGTGGGCTCCAGTGATAAGCCGACAGGCCTTGTTGAGGGATGTTGACATGCGTCTGAGGGTAGTTGCTGTGGCGGAGCCATAAATGATTAGGCCGTAATCAGTGATGGAGATCACAGAACTCTGGACAGCGATCTTCAAGGCTTCCAGGGTGAGATGTTGCCTGTGCATGAACAATAAGCCTAGTCGCGTATTAGCAGCTTTTGCTACGCTGTCAATGCGGGCCCTGCAGGATAGGTTGAAGTCAAGCAGGATCCCTAGGTAATTGAAAGATTGGACCTGTTCAAGGGTATTCCCCTGGTTGGTGGAGATAGTCAGGGGGTGTAGCCTGTGCTGGTTGTGAGAGCTGCTAAAAAGTATAGACTTTGGTTTTTTTGTGATTAAGGACAAGTTTATGATTAGTAAACCAGTTCTCAACAGAGGTGAAATCATGTTGTAGATTGAGTTGTAGTGGTGAAGGGTCTTTGTGTGAAGAGAGAACAACTGCATCATCAGCATACAGGATGATTTGTTCTGAGCAAGATTGTGGAAGGGAATTTAGAAAGAGGCTAAAAAGAAGTGGACCCATTATGGATCCCAGGGGGACACCAGAGCGAACTGGTCGAGTATCAGAGAGTACGTCGTCAATTTTTACTCTTTTGAATGATTTTCAAGGTAGCTTTTAAAACTCACTGTAGAGTCATGAGAGAGCCCAGTGTTCAGCAGCTGGTCTATTAGCAGCCGATGGTGGACAGTATCAAACGCCTTGGTCAAGTCGATAAAGACTGCCCCAGTTAGGTGGCCATTGTTCAGAGCACTATGCAGTGCTCCAGTGAACTCCAGGAGGGCAGAGGTGGTGCTGTGACCTTTTCTGAAACCGTGTTGCTGTGCACACAGAATGTTATATTTGTCCAGGTAGTCAGTGAGCTGGTCCGCAACTATACGCTCGAGGGCCTTAGAGAGGGGGCAATATGGAGATCAGCCAATAGTTTGTATGATTGGTCTTGTCACCACTTTTATGGACTGGGGTAATAGTGGCAGATTTCCATTTGTCAGGGAACTGACTGTGGCTAAGAGAGAGGTTAAGAATACTGGTTAATGGATGTAGTACCTCTTCAAGGGTGAGAGACAGCCGCTTAAGGTCCAAGGAGTCACCACTAGTTCTGGACTTGGAGATCGCTTTGGTAATGTAATTGGGGGCTTCATTCATTTTGACCTCTTTGAAGTAGAAAGGAAGGTGTTTAGATGGGATGGTGTGGTTTATGATTGAGGGAGAGTTGTTTACTGCAAAAAAGTCAGGAGAAAGAATGGAACTGAGGTCAGTGAAGGCGGCATTGAAGGTATTGGCAATGACTGTAGGGTCTAGAGTACAGGTCCCATCAATGTTTAGCATAGACAGGGAGGTTTTTGGTTGCTTCCCTGTTACTTCTTTAATATTGTCCCAGAAAGCTCTCCCATTTCCCCAGGTATTGGTGAGAGCATCCCTGTAATATGTCAGTAATTGTCATTGTCAGTGTCAGTGGCTCAGCAGGTAGCACACTTGCCTCTGAGTCCGGGAGATCAGAAGGCTGTGGTTTCTATGCCCACGTCAGGCACATGGGTTAATATCCCAATACTGACACTGCTGTGCAGCATGAGGGTGGGGTGCTGCACTCCTGAGGTGCTGTCTTTCGGATGAGACGTTAAACCGAGGTCCCATCTGCCTGTTCTGATGGTAGTTCAGGTGGATGTTAAAGATCCATGGCACTTCTCGAAAAGAGTAGGGGAATTTTCCCGGTGCCCTGGTCAAATTTCCCCCCATTCACTAAAATACCACCAACAGCTTAATCTGGTTCAAAAGTCAGTTGGCATTCATCTGTATCCCCCTCCCCCAGGTAGTGCCTGAAAATAGGCAGAATTTGTCTACTGCACTTACCCGGTTAACAAAAAATAAATAAATAAATATGTACTTTTCATTAGCCAGATAGATTTTGTGCAGCTGTTTTGGGCATGCTTATATTTTTGTATGTCGAAATGCCTGCCAGTAGCTTTTGCCAGTGCCAAAAAGTGGTCCCTTGATTTGAGCTGATCAAGGAGCTCCGCAGTGAGCCATGGGTTAAAGAGAGCCTTGGCCTTGCATTTTTTGAATGGGGCAAAGTAGTCACAGGTCACATTGGAGGTGATGATGAAGTAGTCAAGAGCCACGTTAACATCCGTCACCTTGTAAATGAGTAGCCAGTCTTGCAGACTCAGGTAGTATTTAAGATGGGATAAGTTGCTCACAGGGGAGGACTCTGCTGGTGATAGTTTTGGGGAGGGCTTGAAAAATTTGTTAGACCATTCACAGATGACAGGGGAGTGGCCACTGAGTGAATCCAGGAGGACGGTGGTGCAGGAGAGATGGGCAGGGTGGCTGGCAAGGACCCAGTCCAGGAGAGTACTAGTGCCTGTTTTGTAGTTTGTCCTTGTGGGGAAGGCAACCATCTGCTGCTGTGATGGCATCCTTGTGTACACCTGCATCTGAGGCAAGCTAGTTTATGTTAAAATTGCCTAGCAGGATAAGTTCTGAACCAGGAGGTTGGGTACTGATAAAGTTAAGAACATCATTGAGGCCATTTCTTTGGTCTTTTGGAGGGATATAAACTGAGACGATTGTGAGGGCTTTATTATTGGCCCCTAAGAGAATTTTGATAGGTAGAATCTGAGCCATAGAATCAGGTGGGAGAGTTGCAATGAGGTGACCCATGAGAGTGTCTTTAATATAGATGGCACAACCCCCGCCTCTTTTAGAGATTCTATACAGCCTGAATACGCTGTAACCTTGTAGGGCGATTGTCAGATCTAGGACTTTGGGCATCAGCCAGGTTTCGACAACAGCAAGGACGTCAGGGTTATGTTGGCTTGCAAAGGTTTGAAGAGCATCAAGCTTAGGTAGCAAGCCGCAAATGTTGAGGGTTGTGAGGATGAGAGCCCTGGAAGGTTTCACATAACTGGAGCAGATTGGACCAGGGTTTGGATGGACGTTACCCGACATCAGCAGGAGGAGGAGCAGGAGCTTCATAGAGCATAGGCGTAGTTCCTTGAGTGAGAATTTGTGTCGCCGTTGTTTGTATGAGCCAATAGAAAGTTCCTAGCAAAGTTCCCAGTGAGATGCTTTTTGTGAGAGTGGAGATAGGCTGGCCCATAGGCCAAACACAGGGATGTTTAGGAGCATCCAGGTAGTAGCAAATGGAGGTCCAAGGGGAGGGCAGGGCACATAGTAGAGTGAGCCCTGGTAGTGGTAGGTAGTGACTAAGTGGTTTGTGGGGGGGAGGTGGCATGGACCAGGGAGGTAGAAGAGGGGATGCTGAAAGGAGAGGGCAAGTAGAAGGGGGAACAGGCTATAGAGGGTGCGCATGGCAAAGAGTAGGTAGAGTATGTGCACAGGAGGAAAGATCAACAAAGGGGTTGGGGAGACAGAAAGCTTTAAGCTCAGAGCACTAGTACTGGGAGCCAATGGGGCAGGTTGGGGTAGGGGAGGGAGGAGCTTAAGTGTATTTAAGGGTGGTCTGGGAGGGGCGGGAGGGTGAGTGAAAAATCTGCCAGCTGGAGCAGCAGCCAGCGAGGCTGGAGCTGTGTATAGGCAGTACCTGAATGTTTGATTCAAGGGGGCTGGTGGCAACAGGCTCCTTGGCACTTAGAGAGGCATGGAGTGATGTCCAGGCGTGCAGAAGGAGAACCGCAGGTGTGGTAGGTAGCCGAGTGGGCTATAAGGACACCTGTGGAAAAAGGGACAGAACAGGGATTTATAGCCCAGCAAAGGGGTGGGAATGAAACTAAGATTAGCACAGAGACAAAAGAACTACAATTTACTAAAGGAGGGACAAATAGTGGTTCAAGAAGCAGACAGATAGGCACCAGCTCTGTAACTGACATTTGTAAAATAGTGGGGGGGGGGGCAACAAAGGGAGAAATTAAATTGGTAGCTGCACTGGATTAAAATACAACAATTCAGTATGCTATGTAGAAATCTTAAACTCTGAATCCTGACTCTAAATTCTGTACATTAATAAACAAAGGCACAGCAGCTGAGGTGGCAGGCTAAATACAATACAAAAAAAAAAAAAAGACAGCCGGTACAAGTACAGTGAAAAATCACTAGAGGGGAAGCTGTAAAGTTGAGTCCAGTACCAGGACAGCAAAAAGCCAATCCGTTGGGCAGATAGTCAGAATGTTCCTGCTCAGGAGCAGCCAATGAGAACTTTCTAGGTAAAGGTGCTGGTTTTAGAAAAATTTGGCAGCAAGGCTGGAACTGTGTATAGGCAGTACCTGAATGCTTGATTCCAGGGGGCTGGTGGCAGCAGGCTTCTTGGTGCTGAGAGAGGCACAGAGTGGTGTTCAGGCATGCAGAAGGTGAACCGCGGGTGCAGTAGGTAGCCAAGTGGGCTACAAGGACACCTGAATGCTTGATTACAGGGGGCTAGTGGCAGCAGGCTCCTTGGCGCTGAGACAGGCACAGAGAGGTGTCCAGACATGCAGGAGGTGAACTGCAGATGCAGTAGGTAGCTGAGTTATTCACAACGACAAACCTTCATGGTCCTCAGATGCTGGACTACAATGGGCCAGAGGGCTTTTGCCCACAGAGCTCCACAGTGGTACAATACTCTCAACAAAGAGACACTTACAGCTGCTGCTCTTGGCCCTTTTAAAGGTCAACTCTGACTACACCTCATTTCAACTAGTCATTGTGACTGCTTCGCCTAATCCTGGGCCCTACACTCTATGCACTTTACTTTAGTCAGGACAGCTACGTCCCTTTGCCAGTCACTCCTTCTCCTGTCTCCCCTTGTTCACCCCTCCTCCCCCCCCACTCTCCTACCTCACCCACCCCCTCCCTCTGGCACTTATTGACAATTATCCCTCACCTCCCTCCTCTTATGCGCACCTACCTTACCCCTCACCCTTGACAACAGCCTTCCAGCCAGCCTACCCCCTTCCCTACCCTCCCCAGCAGCTCTTAATTCAAAGGTTGCCCATGGTTGTTATATCATTCTAGGAAAAATAAGGCAACACCAGCAACCAGGATTGATGTAATTTATTTCAATCTGAACAGCTCATGAATGTCACCAATTCAATAGTGCATAGAGCACCCCTCCTCAACTACCCCGACCGGTTTCGAGCATGTGCTCTTCCTCAGGGAGGTCGGTCCCTAGTGATCACATTATATTTATACATTAATACCCATGTGTAACAAATAAATCAATTAGTGATACCAAGAAGAACCTTGTGCAAATTTAAAGATACGGTCCTTAAATGCATTTAAAACATTTTTTTTCTAACTTAGATCTAAACAAAACAACCATTTAAGTCTGGACAATGCATGCATCTCATATGATTTAGGCAGCTATCTTATGGCACCACCAAAAACATTTCTTAAAAATATATCATCGTACATAATATGGATGGGAGGTCAAAGGAAAAACAAAATTGCATAATGTACCGTAAACTTAATCACTGATTTCATGATTTTCATATTATTCTGCAATAATGTCATTATTCTAAACATATTTTTTGTTATTTTACTTATTTTACTTATCAAAGGTCAAAAGGTCAAAAATGAAAGTTATAAATAAAAAATATTCTACTCATATAAACAAAAAATAGAACAGAATCAAAATCATTGTGATATATGACCTCCCACATTATATTACTTTTAACCTCATATTCACACTACCTATAGGTAATTTGGACAATTCTAATCACAACAGTTACTAGGAAGCTTACTGTCCCAGCATTATATTTCCTATTCATTCTTAACCAAGTATTCATGGATAGATGTAATTTGTCCCAATTCTCTCTATAAATCAAGAAAAGTCAAATCTTAGTAGGTCCATGTTCTCTAATAAATCAGTTCATAAGAATCAAGACCATTAGGCAGGGTCACTGTGGCTAGTGTGGTAAATTGATTGTACATATTCCACACATAAATGAAAACTGTAATTTTCACAGAGGATGTATTCCTAAGGTCCAAACCTGCTAAATGAAAAACAAGGATTTATAGTTAATCAACCATTCTCCCAACAGTGGTGTCTACACATGTGCACCAAAAACTATGCATGTAATCTTCACAGACTTGCTAATTGTAACAGGAAACTCATCACAGCATTCTCTGAACTTATTTAATCATTTATTTTTCTTCCTAAGAAATGGTACTATACTAGTACCATCATTCAACCCAGGTTTTTCTAGGCCATTCAACTGAAAAATCCAAAATGCCTCTCTTTCCAAAAGTTTATTATCCAAATTTCCTCCTCCTTCTCCTAACTGTACTTTCTCAATACCACAGAAGTGGAATTCATGTTCTTCTGTGTTTTGGCTATGACTATCATGTTTAGCAAGGGCATTTTTCTGGTCTTTATTTCTAATTGCTGACTTGTGTTCTCCTATCCTTATTGTAAGTGCCCTGCCAGTTTTTCCTACATAAAATGCTGAGCATTTACAAGTAGCCAGATACACCACTGAAGTTGTTGAACAATTAATAAATTGCTTAATCTGATATGAGCATGTACAGTTGGGTGATGTGAATGTATCTGTGTTGTTAATAATATCACAGTGCACACAGTGTCCACATCTAAAGGTACAATTAGGAACCTGTGGTAACCACATTTCTCTCTTTGGTGTTGGTTGTAAACTGTGTACCAGCATGTCTCTTAGGTTAGGGCCTCTTCGATACATCATTCTTGGTGAGGTCTGTACCACAGTTTCTAAAAAGGGTTCAGTTTGTAAGATACCCCAGTGTTTCATCAAAACATCTCTAACCATATATGATTTTTTTGAGTATGTTGAAATAAAATTAATTTTCATGGTTTCGTATTCAAGATTAACTCTATCAGTATAAGTCAATAAACTTTCACAATCTGTAAGGAAAGCTGTCTCTCTACCCTTACATATAGAAGTGGTCTTATATCCCCTGTCCCTAAACCTTTGTGCCATTGCATCTGCTTGTTTTGTAAATGTCTCTTCAGTTGAACAGTTTCTCCAAATTCTCAAAAATTGTGCCCCCAGTATATTCTCTATCATGCATCTAGGGTGACAGCTTGAGGGGAGAAGGATGGTGTTCCTATCTGTATTTTTTGCTGTACGGATCTGTCTCCAGTTTACCATTTCCCTTTCTAATGATCTGTAAATCTAGGAAATTCACAACGTTCTTATCCATTTCTGCTTTAAATCTCAGATTTCTGTTAGATAGTTCCAGAAAGTTTATAAAATCTCTTAACTGTTCCTCATCACCCTTCCAGTTAAGCAGAATATCATCTATAAAGCGTCTCCACAGGACAATCCTATCAAAATAAGGATTGTCCTGTGGAGACAGAACAACATCTCTCGCCCAAGTTCCAAGGTAAATATTAACATAATTGGTGTCAAAAGTTGCCCCCATTGCTGTGCCTTTTATCTGATGATACACCTTTTTCTGAAAAATAAATACATTGAATAGCAATACCTTCCTGGCACATTCCAAAATAAATTATATGTGACCCATATTGAGCCCCTCATTGTTACCAAGACACTGACTGAGTGCCTTCATGATGTGGGATGTTAGTGTACAAGGATTCAATATCCATTGTTCACAACATACAATTTTCTTCCATCTTTATATCTTTTATGAGGTTCAATACATCTGTAGTGTCCTTAACATAAGAGGGCATGTTCTTAACCTCTTCCCTAATAAAAACATCCACGAACTGTGATAATGGCTCAATAACTGAGCCAATACCTGCCACTATCAGTCTACCTGGAGGATCAATGAGAGATTTATGCACCTTGGGAAGCATGGAAACAGTACTCCTAATGGGGTATTGGACCTTTAAAAATTCAGCAATTTCTGCATCTATTATATTGCTATTTTTAGCTGCATCAATCATACAATCAATCTCTTTTTTGAAAATTAATGTGGGGTCATTATTCAGTTTTACATAAAAATTCATTGCCTAACTGTCGTAGGACTTCCTGCACATAATTTACAGTGTCCATTATGACAACAGATCTACCTTTATCTGCTGGTTTTATGGTAATCCTATTATTACCTACCAGCTCATCCAGCTATGCTCTCTCTTCTCGACTGATGTTATTAAAATAAAAGAATTCCTTTATTGTATGGATTGCTTTCAAATCTCTAATGCAGGCTTTTTTAAAGATCGTTACTGTCTGATTAGGAGGTGGCACAAAAGTAGAAGGAACCTTCAGGCTAGGGACATTGATAGGCTGCACCGGTAAATTATCTATATTCAAGGGTGTATCCATATTTCTCATATCTGTACATTCATTGTCACTTGGTTTTTTAGCAAAAAATGCTTTTAAATGCAGCTTCTGTGCAAATTTCTTCATATCAATATACAACTCAAATGGCCGTTGAACTACCGTCAGTACAAAACTCAGTCCTTTATTTAAAAGTTTAATCTGAGATTCCATTAGATCTGTTGTTGACAAATTGATCACGTTCATTTGTATCACCTGTTCCTGCTCTGATGCTGCCCTCTGCTCCTGTTCCTGCCTGTTCCCCTCAGCTGTTGTCTCCATTGGTTGTAAAATACGGCTTGTACAGTCACACTTCTTCCCCCAATGGCGACCTCCACGTCTTGTCCGTTTTCTCTGAATTGGACCAACCGATTGCTGCATCTCAAATCTTGGGGGTGTGTTGATTGAGACGCCTCCTCTAAATTGGTGCCCTCACCTTCTGATTCACTAGTATGGAAACTCGTATTCCCCTTCCTTAATATAGATGGACGTGAATAGGTAGTTACTTTTTTATTCTTCCAAGTCCATACTCTATCTAGGGCATAATCTTGTTGGTCCTCTTCAAATTTAACCAATTTAATGGCTTTCATCCACTGGTCCTGTTTCTCTACCTTAATTTTCAAGGTTACCTCGAGATCCTTGTATTCAGGATCTGCTTTAAATACCAACACAACTTTTTCTTTAACTATAACTTTGGCTTTTAACTCAACCTCTTGTTCGAGGTAATCCTTAATTATGCAATTAATAAACAATAGTGTTGCTTGTTGCATACACTCACGCCAGTTAGCTTGGAATCTTACCACTCAAATCCATACCCAGGCCACTTCAAGACTCGTAGTCCTCGTGGTCTGCGGTTCACTTGTACATATGCATCTAATGAAGTACGATTCCAAAATATACATCTGGCTTTAAGAGTTATGCATTCTAGTTCCTGAAAAGTTTCATTTATGTTGCTCAAATCACCCACTTAGCCGTTGCTGGTCAAGCTGGAAGGCTGCTGTGTATCGAGAATCCCATCCACAAAAGGGTTCTTTGCATTGTTCAAAGAAAATAATGCAGAGGAAAAGGCATATTCACTCTCTCCCAAAACTATCTCATTAAGACCAGTTGTCATGACCATTAAATTAGTTCCAGTCTCGGACAGAGCTTATGGGCGGTTTTGTAATGAGCAAAGCCAAAAAATCAATGACAGTCAAACAAAACAAGGCAGCTCCAGTACTGCTGTACAATGCCAAGAGAAGGACAATAGTAGGAAAAAATAAGGCAGCACCAGTAACCAGGAATGATGTAGTTTATTTCAATCTGAACAGCTCATGAACGTCACCAATTCAATAGTGCAGAGTGCACCCCTCCTCAACTGCCCCGACCGGTTTCTAGCATGCGCTGTTCCTCAGGGAAGTCGGTCCCTAGTGATCACATTATAGTTATACATTAATACCTATGTGTAAAAAAATATATAATACATACATAATATGGATGGAAGGTCAAAAGATCAAAAAATCGAAACTTGCATATTATGCTACCTGCATATTCTAATCACTAATTTTATTATTTCCACATTATATTCACCATAATGTCATTATTCTAAACATGTTTTTTTGTTATAATGGCAGAATAGGGGCAAAATTCAGCAGAAAGGCAGACAGCAAGGTGAACCAGGGATAAAGGACAACCAAGTAAGGGGCTGGAGTAGAACAGCGAAACAGTCTAGGGAGGTCAAATCATGGAAAGCCATGTGTGCAAATGCCAGGAGCCTTAGCAACAAGATGGAAGATCTGGAGGTTGTCATGGTGCAGTCAGACCTGGACACTGTGGCCATCACTGAAACCTGGTGTAATGATAACCACGACTGGGAGTTGGCCATACCTGGCTACAACATATTCAGAAGAGACAGGGCAGGCAGGAAGGGAGGAGGAGTGGCACTGTATGTGAAAAATGACATAAGGGCCACAGAGATCCAGGAGGAACAAAATGGGGGGAGAGATACTGTGGGTTAAGCTGGAAAGGAAAATGGGGCCAGCCATCCGCACAGGTGTGGTCTATAGACCACCAGCCCAGGAGGAAGAAACAGATAGGGAGCTAATGCTAGCCATCCAGAGGATGGCAGACAAGGGTGAGGTAGTACTGGTTGGAGACTTCAATATTCCAGATGTGGACTGGAGCATTCCAGCAGCAGCATCAACTAGGAGCAGATTTATCCTGGACTCCCTTCAGGGTGCCTTCCTCAAGCAACTGGTCATGGAACCAACTCGGCAGAAGGCAATACTGGACCTTGTGCTCACAAACAGGGACAGTGTGATGGGGGTAAGTGGGGAGCACCTGGGAACAGTGACCACCAGTCACTGTGGTTTGAAATCACAGAAAGAGCAGCACCAAACCACTCAAAAACACGTATCCTGGATTTTAGGGGGGCAAACTTTGGGAAAATGGGGAGATACTTGTAAGAGGCATTAAGGGGAATGGGGCAGGAATCAGGGGTTGAGGAACATTGGGAAGTATTTAAAATGGGGATTACAAGAGCAACAGAATTATGTATTAAGCAGGTTAGCAAGAGGAAAAGGAAGAGGAGACCATTATGGTTTTCCAAAGAGGTAGCAAAGAAAGTGAAAGCCAAAAAGATTGCATTCTAGCAATACAAAAAGACACAGGCAGAAGGGGATAGGGAGAAGTACCAGGAGAAGCAAAGGGAGG
Organism: Neoceratodus forsteri; assembly: GCA_016271365.2. NCBI lineage: Eukaryota > Metazoa > Chordata > Ceratodontiformes > Ceratodontidae > Neoceratodus > Neoceratodus forsteri. Next base: position 1,390,921,313 of record CM028129.1, on the reverse strand, counting down.
CATGGAGGTCAGTAAGGGAAGCCAAAGCTCAGACAGAAGAACACATTGCAAAATCAGTGGGTAGAGGGACAAAACCTTTACAGGTACATAAGTGAAAAAGAAAGGCAAAGGAGGATAGTGAGACTGAAGGGGAGGATGGGGGCTGTGTGGAGGATGACAACAGTAAAGCTGACATATTGAACAGGTATTTCTGCTCAGTCTTTACTGAGGAAGAGGAGGGTAATGGGTCTGAATGGAGTACAAGGGTGAGAATGTTGCAGAAATGGACACAAGTCCCTTTACACGAGAAAGGGTCCTGAAGGAACTGGAAGTAATAAGAGTTGATAAAGCAATGGGCCAGATGGGGTGCACCCAGGGTCCTTAAAGAACTAAGAGAGGTGGTGGCTGAACCTCTTGCTATCCTGTTTAGCCGATCACTAGAAACAGGGGAGGTACCCAAAGACTGGAGGATAGCAGATGTAGTCCCCTTATACAAAAGTGGGAACAAAGAGGAAGCGGGGAACTACAGACCAGTCAGCCTCACCTCGGTAGTGGGAAGATCATGGAAGCACTACTGAAGGAGAGATTGGTGGAACATCTGGTTGTCAATGGACTACAGGACCAAGGCAGCATGGTTTCACCAGGGAAGGTCATGTCAGACCAACCTCATTGAATTTTTTGACTGGGTGACTACTAGGGAGGTGGATCAGGGGAGGGCAGTGGACATGGCCTATCTGGACTTCAGCAAGGCCTTTGACACTGTGCCACATAGAAGACTATTGCACAAACTGGGGAATATGGGTGTGGGCAGGACAGTAGTGCGGTGGGTATGTAACTGGCTGGGCAGCAGGACACAGAGGGTGGTGGTAAATGGCTGTCACTCCACAGAGGGAAGAGTGACCAGTGGGGTACCACAGGGATCAGTGCTGGGTCCGGTACTACTCAATATCTTCATCAGTGACATTGCACAGGACCTAGAAGGCAGAATTTCACTGTTAGCTGATGACACAAAGCTCTGTAACAGAGTAGACACACCAGAGGTGTAGACAGAATGAGAAGGACCTGCAGAAACTTGAAGAATGGTCAGGAGTTTGGCAGTTGAAATTCAATGCAAGGAAGTGAAAGATAATGCATATGGGGCACAAAACCCTGGCACAATATATCAGTTGGGGGTGAGGATATAGCATGCACCAAGCAGGAAGGGATCTTGGAGTTATCATCTCTGATGACCTCAAGGCAGGAAACAGTGTGACAAGGCAGCAGGTAAAGCAAATAGGATGCTGGGATGCATAGGCAGGGGCATCACCAGCAGGAAAGCGGGAGATCATAATTCCATTATACAAGACACTAGTGAGGCAGCACCTGGAGTACACTGTGCAGTTCTGGAGACCTTACCTACGTAAGGACATAGACAGGGTAGAGAAGGTTCAGAGGAGGGCAACAAAGATGGTGCATGGATTGCATCACAAGTCCTATGAGGACAGGTTGAAGGCACTGAACATGTACTCCTTGGAGGAGAGGAGGGAGAGAGGGGATATGATAGAGACATACAAGTATCTTACAGGGAGGAACAGGGTGCAGGAATGCACTATTTTTAAGCGAAAAAGATGTTCCAGGACTAGAGGGCATGGGATGAAGTTGGAGGGAGGACGATTCAGAGGAAACGTGAGGAAGAATTTCTTCACAGAACGGGTGGTGGACAAGTGGAACACACTGCCAGAGGAAGTGTTGGGGGCTGAAACAATCACGGGATTTAAGAATGCATGGGATAGACATAAAGGAATTCTGGAGGTCAGGGGTAAGGGGCAACAGACTTCCTGGAAAACATAAACTGAACTTACAAACTTAAATGGGCAGACTGGGTGGGCCATGGGCCCTTATCTGCCGACACTGTCTATGTATCTATGTATTTTACTTATTTTACTTATCAAAGGTCAAAAGGTCAAAAATGAAAGTTATAAATAAAAAAATCATCTACTCATATAAACAAAAAATAGAATAGAATCAAAAGCATTGTGATATATGACCTCCCACATTATATTACTTTTAACCTCATATTCACACTACCTATAGGTAATTTGGACAAATCTAATCACAACAGTTACTAGGATGCTTACTGTCCCTACAATATATTTCCTATCCATTCTTAACCAAGTATTCATGCATAGGTGTAATTTGTCCCAATTCTGTTTATAAATAAAGAAAAGTCCAATCTTAGTCAGTCCATGTTCTCTAATAAATCAATACATAAGAATCAAGACCATTAGGCAGGGTCACTGTAGCTAGTGTGGTAAATCGATCGTACATATTCCACACATAAATGAAAACTGTAATTTTCACAGAGGATGTATTCCTGAGGTCCAAACCTGCTAAATCAAAAACAGGGATTTATAGTTAATCAACCATTCTCCCAACAGTGGTGTCTACACATGTACACCAAAAACCATGCATGTAATCTTCACAGACTTACTAATTGTAACAGGAAACTCATCACAGCATTATCTGAACTTATTTAATCTCTTATTTTTTTCTTCCTAAGAAATGGTACTATACTAATATCATCATTCAATCCAGGTTTTTCTAGGCCATTCAACTGAAAAATCCAAAATGAGTCTCTTTCCAAAAGTTTATCATCCAAATTCCCTCCTTTTTCTCCCAACTATACTTTCTCAATACCACAGATGTGGAATTCATGTTCTTCTAAGAGACGTGCTGGTACACAGTTTACAACCAACACCAAAGAGAGAAATGTGGTTACCACAGGTTCCTAATTGTACCTTTAGATGTGGACACTGTGTGCACTGTAATATTATTAACACAGATACATTCACATCACCCAACTGTACATGCTCATATCAGATTAAGCAATTTATTAATTGTTCAACAACTTCAGTGGTGTATCTGGCTACTTGTAAGTGCTCAGCATTTTATGTAGGAAAAACTGGCAGGGCACTTACAATAAGGATAGGAGAACACAAGTCAGCAACTAGAAATAAAGACCAGAAAAATGCCCTTGCTAAACATATTAGTCATAGCCAAAACACAGAAGAACATGAATTCCACTTCTGTGGTATTGAGAAAGTACAATTGGGAGAAAGAGGAGGAAATTTGGATGATAAACTTTTGGAAAGAGGGACATTTTGGATTTTTCAGACGAATGGCCTAGAGAAACCTGGATTGAATGATTATATTAGTATAGTACCATTTCTTAGGAAGAAAAAATAAGAGATTAAATAAATTCAGAGAATGCTGTGATGAGTTTCCCGTTACAATTAGCAAGTCTGTGAAGATTACATGCATGGTTTTTGGTGCACATGTGTAGACACCACTGTTGGGAGAATGGTTGATTAACTATAAATCCTTGTTTTTCATTTAGCAGGTTTGGACCTCAGGAATACATCCTCTGTGAAAATTACAGTTTTCGTTTATGTGTGGAATATGTACGATCAATTTACCACACTAGCCACAGTGACCCTGCCTAATGGTCTTGATTCTTATGAACTGATTTATTAGAGAACATGGACTGACTAAGATTGGACTTTTCTTGATTTATAAACAGAATTGCTACAAATTATATCAATCCATGAATACTTGGTTAAGAGTGGATAGGAAATATATTGTAGGGACAGTAAGTGTCCTAGTAACTGTTGTGATTAGAATTGTCCAAATTACCTATAGGTAGTGTGAATATGAGGTTAAAAGTAATATAATGTGGGAGGTCATATATCACAATAATTTTGATTCTATTTTATTTTTTCTTTATATGAGTAGAATATTTTTTATTTATAACTTTCATTTTTGACCTTTTGACCTTTGATAAGTAAAATAACAAAACATATGTTTAGAATAATGACATTATGGTGAATATAATGTGAAAATAATGAAATTAGTGATTAGAATTAGCAAGTTGCATAATATGCAATTTTATTTTTTTTGACCTTTTGACCTTTCATCCATATTATGTATGTATTATGTATTTTTTTAAAGAAATGTTTTTGATGGTGCTATATGATAGCTGCCTAAACCATATGAGATGCATGCATTGTCCAGACTTAAATGGTTGTTTTGTTTAGTTCTAAGTTAGAAAAAAAAATGTTTTAATATATTTAAGGACTGTATCTTTAAATTTGCACAAGGTTCTTTTTGGTATCACTAATTGATTTATTTGTTACACATAGGTATTAATGTATAACTATAATGTGACCACTAGGGATCGACCTCCCTGAGGAAGAGCGCATGCTCGAAACCGGTTGGGGCAGTTGAGGAGGGGTGCACTCTGCACCATTGAATTGGTGACGTTCATAAGCTGTTCGGATTGAAATAAACTACATCAATGCTGGTTGCTGGTGCTGCCTTATTTTTCCTAGTGTTGTCCTTCTTTTGGCATTGCACAGCAGTACTGGAGCTGCTTTTTTTTTGTTTGACTGTTGTATCATTCTACCTCACATTGGCTCATTTTGAGGTACTGTAAATAACTAAGCCTCAGCCTCTTGCTTCTTTTTATTGTGTAACTACATGTAAATATGTCGACCTTTGTATGTATGTTTACCCTCCATTTTTTTGACATGGAGCCTTTGTAAATGAGCAGTTCCTGCTCAAAGGTATTTGTAATCCTAGAATTCAATAAATAAAAAAAGAAAGAAAGAAACTGTACGTCCACAAACATGTTGTGTGACCCTAACCTGACTTAATCTGCTTGTGCTCTCAGGATGCACTGGCTCAGTGTGCTTTGAAAACAAAATCCTCTAAAAAGCCCTCTGTAAGTAAAAAAAAACATGTTTTGTGACTTTAACCCTGTGTGTCATCACTGCGCAGTTACAGTCTGGCACCAACCTTGCATTAAAAATAAACTATCTACCGAAACACTGTTTGTAGGTGAAACAACTGGCATGCTGTGCTCGAAATAAAGAAGCCGAACAAACAAAAAGAAGTACAAGGACCAAGTGATGACTATATGTATGTACACCACACACACACCTGACAGTTGTTTACAGCACACACATGGTGCTGCAGTCCTGGATGGTAACTAACTTGCAAACCACTCCTCCACCCCTGCCAGAACAACATCTAGAACCACTAACTTGCCCTCTGCCTTTACCTGAGCTCCCAGACTCCTCAAGCACTGTAGGCAGCATGGTGCAACTTCTTCCCCGGTAAAATACTGGGGCCCAGCTTTCATGCGGAGAGCAGCTGTAGCACGTTACACAAGGGAGATGACAGAGTTGAGCAAGATGTGCTGTGGCAATCCTCCTCCCCTCCTTGTTGGGCTCCAGTTTTCTAACTTGCTCTTCCTGCAGGGCCGAGATCCGCCCCCGAGAGGAGGAGATCAGTGAGTGCCTGCACAGGCATGAACCTGCTCACCCCGACGTTTCACACACACAGCTGGAATAGCGGGGAATGAGTGGATCCCAACTGGAAGAGATCCAGTGGGCCCCACAGTTAGTGCTATTGAATGGTAGTTCAATGGCGGCTATGGATTCTGTTACTGGAACTCGTAAAATGTAGGACCAGCTAAAGCACTACCCTGTTAATCAGGCTGTACAAGCATATTAATTCAAAGGTTAATGTAAGGCTGATGAAATGTTATCAGCTGATCACATTTCTCCTTTTCAGATACCCTTTTATTAATGAAATTTGGTGATCTCATAGCTCACTGCACACAGTTCTATTCATGATAATTATTTTCCTGGTCACCTAATTTTCCTGGGACACTTGCACTACACGGATAAAGCAAAAATGACTTGATAGTGAAAAAGCTCTGCAGTAATTGCTGTAAACTTTGAACTTCTGAGTTAGAACCATAATGAATGATTTTAAATATTGTATCTGATAGCTAGCTCGGTAGTGCTACTCTTGCTATGCCAGCAACACAGATTCAGGAATAACTGGACACATAGGGGCTGGCTGGAGGCTGGAGGCTAGAGGAGAAAGCTTCCTATAGACAGCTCTTCTCCCTGGGAGGAGGGTGGAGCACTGTGTCCCACTGCTTGGCTGCCAGCTAGTGGAGGCCAGGTGAAAGCATACTGCAGGGGGAAGAGACTGCAGACAGACGCCATTGCTCACATGCATGTGCATCATCACATGCCTGCACTCTCAGGAGAAAATGGTGGGTAAAAAGCCCCTGGTTCATCCAGAAGTTGATACTGCCCCCCTTGCAAGCCACACACGAACAACATGGCGGGCCATCCAACACCTTACTGGTCCTGGCTAAGTGGTGAATAACTTAAGTCCATGAGTAGCTGGGTCTCTGACAGGTTGAATGTACCTCTGAAGGAGTAATGGTCCGGGAATGGAAGGCACAGAATCAAATGATGAAAATAATATATATAAAGTCAGATCTGTGGGGAATAAATTGGTCCGATCTCTATTCCCCTCACTTTTGTATAAGCAGCATTAGGCTTCTTTGTAGCTGCTCTTTCCTCAATTCAGAATAAACATTTCCCACTCACTACTAGGTACATTAGGGGTATCTCTGAATCAACCGATATGAGAGGCCAGAGTGGTCCCTATTTTCATGTTGGTTGATTCAGAGATATCCATTCTACCACAGATGAGCAAAATCCTAGAGAAAAATAGTGTTCCAGCAAATATCAGATCACCTTGACATGTACAGTATAGTCTCCTATCCATCGACCAACATGGTTTTAGAAAAGGTTTTAGCACTACTACGGCTCTTGCTCATTGCATGTATCATGTCCTCAGAGAGGCAGACAGTAGGATACTTACAGGGGCCATATTTGTTGATCTCTCGAAGGTGTTTGATATGGAGGACCATGGTATCCTCCTCAGGGAATTAGATACCTTAGGTTTCTCTCAAAACTCCTTAAACTGGATCCAAAGCTACCTCAAGATGAGGACACAGATGGTCAGTATTGGAGGAGTATCATCCAGTCCATGCCTAGTGCAGTCTGGAGTCCCCAGAGGTCCATATTAGGGCAATTACTCTACTCTGTATTTGTAAATTCACTGCTCAAACAACCATCAGGTTCGAGTAGGATCATGTATGCTGATGATCCCATCTTATTCGAGTAGTGACAGCACCCTCTAAAATAGCTCATATCATAAACAAAGACTTCACCTCTGTAACCCAGTGGTGCACAAATCAAAAGTTTGTAGTCAATGCGAAAACAACAATGCTATTTTGCTCCAAACACAGGCTCAAGAAACATACAGTTAATCTTGACATCCAAGCTCCAGATGGGTCCTTAATTGAGCAAGTCAATGATTTTAAGTACCTGGGTGTAACCCTGGAACCCTCCTTGACATTCACTACCCACATAGCATAAGCAGTCAAAAAAGTCAATCAACACTAGGAATGTGCTATAGATTGAAACACCTACTGACCACTGACACAAGACTGGCAATTGGGTGTAGTAACCTTCTTCCCATATTTGACTACTGCTGTCCTATCATCTCCTCTACCTCACAACAACTCCTCAACCACTTGTACAATAACTTCTGCAGATTTGTGACTCAAGCTTCTTACTGCACCCATCACTGCAACCTATATCAAAGTCTTGGGTGGCTTTCCTCTCAAGTATGCAGAGAGCAATTATTTGGTTCACTTATTTTTGAAACCCTACACAAAGAAGCTAAATCCTCACCATCAAATCCACTAACCATTAAACATAACGCTCATAATCTGAGATCCTCTTCTGGCCAACTTCTAGACTGTCCAATGCTATCAACTGTCATGGGCCAGAGAGCTTTCTCTGGTGCAGCTCCTAAACTTTAAAATGCTCTCCCTGAGGACCTTCACACCCTGAATTCCACCCTGACTTTTAAAAAGCACTTCAGAACTGCTCTTATATCAAACTCATCCTGCAGCTGTTAACAGAGATTCCTACTAGGATTAATTAACTATTTCCACATGTAATCAATATCCTCTCCTCTGTGTTTTTTGTTGTTGTTGTTGCTAATGTGGACAATTTGTAATTCCTACTGTGATCTTTGGGCTTGAAATGTTAACATTTTCAATTTCTTGTAACACTTGTTATGCTGTCAATCTCTTTGTCAAATGTCCTTGAAATTCATTGCTGTATTTTTTTTTCTCCTCACGCCATCTAGATGACCCAGGTTGTGCTTAAAAATGGTCTCTGGGACCAGTGTACTTACCTGGTTATCAGATGTATAAATAAATAAAATAAAATAAACAGGCAAGGTAGAACCTGTATATTAGAGTTGTGTTGGAGTTTAATTAAAAATGGCCATTATCAGAGCCTTATATCTCAGCCATCATAGACCCTAGGACTGCAAAATTTGGTATGCATCTTCTTAGTCCTGGGGTCTCCTAACCCCAAATTTTATAAAGATTGGTTTTGTTGTTTTTAGATATTAAGAGCTGAAATTACCTATTTTCACCCGATTTTCTACTTCAAATTTTGCGCTCAGCTGAAAAACAGTAAATGATTGAGTTATGAAACTTACAAGTTTCATAGGTATCATATGGTAATAGATCATACTGGTGTTAGAAAAATTAGGTTTTAAGTTCATTACAGTTAATTGTTCATGAATGTGTATTAAAAAAAATCTGAGAAAAATAGCTAGAACTAACCGTATACTTTTTTCATGTTAAGGTTCAACACAAACAAAAAGTTTAAGTTAAGATAACTTTTTAAATTTGGTAAAAGGGTTTATTTTATTTATTTATTTATTTTAATTGAGATTTTGGAAAACACCTGTGAGTGGATGCTCTTTGAAGGTTCCATATCAGTTACACAAGAACAGGTACAAAGTCTATGGTATAGAGAATACAGTATACATATGAGGTACAGACAACTACAAACAAAGGCAATTGGTAGGTATGCTGAGGCATTGTACAATGTATGCCTGCGTCAAGATGAGAAACAGATGAAGTGGGAGTGGATACAGAGGGGGAGGGAGGCTGTAGAGGCAGGCATGTAGGACAGGGTGAGAAGCTGGAAGAGTAAGGGGTAGTGTGGTAGTAAAAGTGCTGTGGTTGGGCGATCAGAACAGACAATGGAGGGGACGTGCAAGTGGCAGTTTATTGCTGCTTGCAGCTAGTTAGCTGGGGCACATACAGTTCTCGAGTCAAAGAGGTGCTGGCACAGTCTGCATTTAAAGGATCCAATCATTGGTGCACCTGAGATGTCAGAAGGCAGCATGTTTACCCAGAGGGCTGCATGGTGTGAGAACACATGTTGTGCCATGGCAGTGCAGCATCTGGATACATTGAAACCCTGAGAGGTGGATGTTCTGGTAAATCTGGTCCTCAGAGGCAGGGGCAGCAGGTTCTGAACCCCAGATAGAAGAAGATTTAAAGATACTTTTTTGACTAAAAGGCAGGTTTGATACCAGATTCTGTCCTTCAGTTGAAGCCAGTCAGCCCGAGTATAAAGGTCACAGGTGTGGGTGAGTCTCGGTGCACCTGTGAGTAGACATCAGGCTTTGTTTAGGCAACTGCAATGCGCTGAAGGGTCGTGTCCATTGCAGATCCATAGACTGCCAGCCCATAATCTATGAGGGAGACAATAGAGCTGCTGATTGCCAGGTTTAGTGCTTCATAAATTAGACAGTGTCTATGCCGGTAGAGGATCCCTAATCTTGTATTAATAGCCCTTGCAGTGATATCAATATGCTGGGAGAAGAACAGAATGGAATCTATTGTTACTCCCAGGTATTTAAAATGAGGGACTACTTCCAGAGTGGTGCCGCTGTCATTCCTTATTGCCAGGGGGTAGTTTTTGAGCTTGTTTCGTGCTGTGGATTAGAACATGGTCTTAGCTTTTTTTACAGTTCATAACCAGCCTTTGTTCTTTGAACCACTCTTCCGCAGATGTGAAGCCTCTTTGCAGATCTGCCTCAAGAAGCTCAGGGCATGAGTTGCTGGTAAAGATGACTATGTCATCGGCATATAGGAGCATACAACAGTGACAGGAGGCCAGGAGATTGTTTAGAAACATGCTGAACAAGAGAGGTCCTAAAATTGACCCTTGTGGTACACCAGATTTGACAGGTTGGCTGTCTGAGAGGACATCCCCAATCCTGACTTGCTGTGAGTGGTGGCTCAAATAGCTGCTGAACCAGCTCACAGTTTCTGGGGCAAGACCAATGCCAGATAGCTGTTCAAGGAGGAGCGCATGATGCAACATATCAAATGCCTTTGTTAGGTCAATGAAGGCTGCCCCTAGCAGGTGGCCAAAGTCTAAGGCATTATGAATGAATCCAGCAAAATTAAGTAATGCCGTAATGGTACTGTGGCAACCCCGAAACCCATGTTGCTGTGAGAATAGTAGTTGATATTGGTTGAAGTATTCCACCATCTGGTCAGCCACAATCTGTTCAAGAGCCTTGGAGAGTGACGGGAGTATGGAAATAGATATGTAGTTGCTATGTAGAGTCCGGTCCCCACTTTTAAGTATGAGGATAACTGTCGCAGATTTCCAATGTTGGGGAAATTGGGAGTGGCAGAGTGACAGATTAATTAATTTGGTTAGTGGTCCTAGGAGTTCATTTAGTGCCAGGTGAACAAATTTAAGGTCCAGAGTGTCCCTGCTGTGCCTTTATTTGCCGAGTACCTTTTCCAAGTATTTCCTAGCATCTGTTTCAGATACCACTTTGAAGCGGAGTAGTGGCTGGTTCGGGGGTAGTGCTGGCATCCTCTGAGTGACCCTTGGGTTAGGGGGATTGAAAAGTGCCAACAGGAGCACACTACTTAGGTCATTGAATGAGTGGTTCAGGGAGCTGGCAATAAGCAGAGGGTCCAATGTTGTCGCACCGTCATTGAGCATACAGGGGGCAGTTTTGGGGCCTTTCCCTGTGATATCACTTTAGTTGGCCCAGAATGACTTGCTGCAGTTCCATGAGTTAGTGAGTGTTTCTTTGTAATAAGAGCTTTTTGCATGGTGGATTGCTTTCGTACAGTCATTGCGGGTCTTTTTATATTGTGGAATGTTTGCTGCAGTGCCCTGAGCTTGTGCTTTATGCCAGTGATGAAGTGTAGAAGACTTGGTTTGCTGGACAAGCACCTAGCTTCACCTGAGCTCTTTTCTTCTAAGATTGCTTGAAAGGACAGAGCAGAGAACCTTACCAGAGCAAGGGAAACAGATTAAGACTTCTTTTGGTTAAGCAGATTTACTGTGTGTTGTTATTTTAATTTTGTACTCACAGAGATTGCTACTGTTTGTTGCTAACATTGCATTGCTTTATTTTTCTCCGATTCAAATTGTTGTTGCTGGTATACCTTCTTCTGCATTATTACAAGGTGTGCCTACAGGTGTGTGCTAACAAATTACTGCAGTAATCTTCTGATTCAAATTGTCTTTTGCAAGGTATATCTTCTGTTACTGCTTTATTTTTCTCTGTAGCAAAGTGTTTCTTAAAGGGTATATCTTCTCTGAAATTATTACAGGTGGTGCTTTACAGGTTTTATAGTTTTTTCTAACATTAGGATAAACTTTCAGGGTTACTGCATTTGTTGTTGACTGATTGTTTCTGCTTTTACCTCCTTGTTCTTTCATCCGTGGTTCTTCTTTTTCGGCAGGGGAAGGGCCCAGTCACCCACCCCCATCCCCAACCACCCCACACTACACTCCTTTTATAGGGTACCACAGTTGTGACATTTCCTGTGGCAAAACAGGAAGGGGCGGATCAGTGGGGCATCCACAAGGTAAGCTCATTTACAGGGGCACTAGTAATTTAACTTGTTATAACAAGTTATACGAAAACAAAACACAAAATCAAACCATTACTTGCATTTTCTTCCTTCTAATTACTCTGACCAGGTTATAAACCCAGCAACTTATCAGGAATGGATATCATTAACTGCAGGTACTGCGGAACACTTTTCAGAAGTACAGTCTTACAGGATTTAGGACACTGTCCTACATGCTGGGCCATTGAAGATCTTAGGGCTCAGCTCCGGGCAGCATGGGCAGAGATTGCACGCCTCAAATTTCATATTCAAGAGGCAATACATTATAAAAACCACCCGCCATTTCCCCAACATCCAACAGAAGAACCTCGACCGCAGAGGGTAGTTGGTCCAGGAGGTTGGCAGGTGGTTAGAAGGGGCAAATCGGGTACCCCATCACTCTGTGCTCTCGAACATATTACCTCCAAAAACCATATAAACACTACAAACAGGTATATGCCTCTATCTCCAAAATCAAACAGAGGGGCAGAGGACACTGCAGAGCAGGACACTGCAGCACAGGAGCTAGCACAACAAAACTCACCCAAATCAGGAACCAAAACAAAAAAAAAAAGCAAAAACAAAATCCAAAAAACTTCTGATCGTAGGAGACTCCATGATTTGGGGAGTTGATACCCATCTCCAGCCAGGGATAATGGTCAGATGTCTCGCAGGTACATCTGCGTAGAGAGACACTGACCGCATTACTAAAATTGTTCACAAAGCAGGAGAAAACACTGACGTCCTAGTACGCATAGGGACTAATGATCTCGTCAGCCGGTTAGTTGTGGAGACCAAGGAACACCTGACCAGGCTGAGTGACATACTATCATCCATTTCGTCTGACATCTCCTTCTCTGAAATCCTTCCAGTCTGAGAGAGGGGGGCCGATGGACGGAAGGTCAGAGAAGGGGAGACAGGGGAGCTAAACATGTGGCTCAAGGGCTGGTGCCAGGAAAAAGGACACAGATTTGTAGGGAACTGGCAACAGTTCTGGGAGTGAAAGTTCTTCAGATTTGATGGACTGCATCTGACTAAGGAGGGAGTCAGTGAATTGGGGCAGAAGTTTGAAGTCTTTGCAGAATATTTAAACTAGCAGATGGGGAGAGGGGTGCAGCACCCCATACGTCGAATGGGAAGAACACCCCTCCCCCTTCAGCTAGTGGTCAAACAGGGATTCAGCATGTTTGCAGTTCATTTGCATCACCAGGTCAGAAAAAAGGTCCGTCTCCACATACGACGTACAGGGGAAATGCCAAACCTCACCCAACAATTAACACACCGAAATCTGGCCAATGGAAAATCATGTACACAAATGCTCACAGCCTGGGAAATAAGATCCCAGACCTGCAGGCAATAATGTCAGAGGCTAAACTACATGCAGTAGCAATTAGTGAGACATAATTTACCAGTAACCACACTTGGGAGACTTCAGTACCTGGCTGTGTACTGTTCAGAAGAGACCAAGGTGCAAAAAGGGGGGGGTGGAGTGGCCCTGTATGTCAATGAAAATATCAAAGCTACAGAAATTCAGAATACACATAAGGAGCCAGAAGAACTGTGGGTCACCCTGGAAACAGGAAATGGGACAGCCATAAGAACTAGGGTTGTCTACAGGCCCCCAGACCAGGGGGAGGATATAGACACATTATTGTTAGAAGATATACAAAACATGACAGCTAAAGGTGAGGTTCTGATATTGGGAGACTTCAACATGCCAGATACAGATTGGTCAAAACCAGCAGGAACATCTGCCAGAACTAGACACATGGTGGATTCCCTGCAGGGGGAGGGCCTCAAACAACTGGTACAACAATCCACAAAAGACAGGGCTATCCTAGATCTAGTACTGACTAACGGGGAAGGGATCACAGATCTCCAGGTAGAAGGTCACCTGGGGGCCAGTGACCATCACATGGTATGGTTCAATTTGGCCACTACATCTAAATCATCCCATTCCAAGGCAAAAATATGGGACTTCAGAGGAGCCGACTTTGATAAGATGGCCAACAGAGTTAAGCTAGCCCTGGTAAAAAGAAACACAGGTGAGGGGGTACAGGCAAAGTGGGCAAGCATTAGGGATGCAATACTTGAAGCAACATCCCATTGTGTTAGACAGAAAAGGAAGTGCAAAAGAATAAGGAAACCACTTTGGTTCTCAAATACAGTAGCAGAAAAGGTCAGAGCCAAAAGGCTGGCCTTCAGGAAATATAAGGGAACACAGCGGGGTGAAGATAGGGAGGCGTACCAAACTGCCCTAAGGGAAGCGGGGACGGCAGTAAGACAGGCAAAGTTCCAAACCGAGGAAACACTAGCACGAACAGTAAAAGAAGGTGACAAGACTTTCTATAGATACATTAGTGAAAGGAGAAAGTCCAGAGGGGGTATTGCTAAGCTCAAAGGAGAAAAGGGGGCATGTGAGGAGGAGGACCCTGTAAAAGCATCTATCCTAAATAGATACTTTTGCTCAGTATTTGCTGAAGAGAAGGTAGAGCAGGGCCCACAGCTCAGCACCATGGACACAGGGGGGAGGGAGGTGAGCACTACTTCCTTCACAAAAGAAGGGTCCTACAAGAGCTCGCTAAGCTAGGGTGATAAGGCAATGGGACCTGACTGCATACATCCCAGGGTACTTAAGGAGCTAAGGGTGGAACTAGCAGAGCCATTAACAGAACTGTTTAGCAGTCTCTGAGCACAGGAGAGGTCCCAGAAGACTGGAGAAGGGCTCATGTGATCCCGCCTCACAAAAGTGGTAGCAGGGAGGAGGCAGGGAACTACAGGCCAGCTCAGTCTTACCTCAGTAGTGGGCAAGATTATGGAGGCACCTTAAGGAAAGGATAGTGCAATACCTGGAATCCATAGGGGCACAGGATCCAAGACAGCATGGGTTTACAAAGGAAGGTCCTGTCAAACTAATCTCATAGATTTCTTTGACTGGGTAACCAAAGTGGTGGACCAAGGGGAGCAGTTGATGTCACCTACCTTGACTTCAGCAAAGCTTTCGATACTGTTCCACATAGAAGATTGATAAATAAGCTGGGTAGGCTCGAGGTGGGTCCAAGTTGATCAACTGGGTGGCAAACTGGTTGTGGACAAAAACAGAGAGTGGTGGTAAATGGTATACAGTCAGAAGAGATGCAAGTCACAAGTGGGTACCTCAGGGATCAGTCCTGGGACCAGTCCTCTTCAATATCTTCATTAGTGACATTGCAGATGGACTAGAGGGTAAGGCTTGTCTGTTTTCAGATGACACCAAGATCTGCAACAGAGTAGATGATCCAGATGGGGTGGGCAGAATGAGAAGAGATCTGGATAAACTAGCAAAATGGTCAGAAGAGTGGCAACTGGATTTAATGTAAAGAAGTGCAAGATCATACACATAGGAAGAGAAACCTGAAGCCACCTATAGGCTGGGAGGGGTGTTGCTGGCAGTCACAAAGGAAGAAAGAGACTTGGGCATCATCATCACTGATGACCTGAAATCATCCAAACAGACCCTCTAAAGCAGTAGGTAAGGCTAGGGGATGTTATGGTGTATTAGTAGGGTATTACAAGTCATAAGAGGGAGGTAATAATCCTCTTTACAAGACACTAGTTAGGCTCCCATTTGGAGTACTGTGTGCAGTACTGAGGCCACACCTTCACAAGGACATTAACCAAATTGAGGCAGTCCAGAGAAGGCAACCAAAATGGTGCAGGGACTGCATCAGAAGACATATGAGGACAGATTAACGGAGCTCAATATGTATACCCTTGAGCAAAGGAGGGAGAGAGGTGATATGATCGAAACATTCAAACAGCTTAAGGGCATTAACAAGGTGAGTCTAACATGTTTAAATATAAGAAAAATAGCAGGACAAGAGGACACACTATGAGAATAGAGGGAGGCCGATTAAGGGGGAATGTGAGGAAATTATTTTTCACAGAAAGAGTGGTGGATGCATGAAACGGCCTACCTCAGGAAGTGGTGGCTATGAATACAGTGCACGGCTTCAAACAGGCATGGGATAGGGATAAGGGAGCAATACAGACGAATATGGATAGATTGGTCATTGACAGTGTAAAGGTGTGTGGCACATTCATAAGTTAGAAAAAATGGGCAGACTGGATGGGCCTTGTGGTCCTTATCTGCCGTCAACCTCTATGTTTCTATGTTTCTTGAGGCGAGTTGCTCCAGAAGTTCTGGGGTGACCCTGGGATTAAATGGCCCTTTGACTTTTCTTGTGGTGACTGGTGCATGTTTGTCGCAGACAGCATTGAATTTTGTTATAAAGATGTCCAAGGCTGTATCCACATCTTTGGTGTCATACAGGTCCATCCAGTCTAGGAGTTTTAAGGCTAGTTTTAGCTGTGGGAGGTGGCCTTTTAGGAGCAGGCGGTTCTTCATGATTCTTGTTGGGGGGTTGCAGTAATTGTTATTCCAGGTGCATTTGACAGGGGAATGACCACTCAAACAGTCAGGGAGGACAGTGAGATCGGAGATATGTGCAGGACAGTTGGTAAGCACCCAGTCCAGCATGGTGCAGGTTCCAGTCTTGTAGTTGACTCATGTTGGTGACTCCACCATTTGGGAGAAATGGATTGCAGATAGGGTATCCTTGGTACAGGCAGAGGCAGGTGAGAGCCAACTGATATTAAAGTTTCCTAGTAGTACAATTTCAGTGTTTAGGATCAGAAAACTAATGAACTCAAACAGGTTGTTGGTGCCAGCCATGGCCATTTTTGGTGGAATATATGCTGAGATCAGAGTAAGCAGTGTTGTGTGCCCCTAAGAGCAGTTTTATAGCTAATGCTTGGAGATGATCACTGTTGCAAGGAGAAGAGAGGACATGTCACTGGAGAGGGTCTTTAGTTTAGATGATACAGCCGCCTCCTCTTTTTGAGAGGCAGTCCTGCCTGAACAATGTGTAACCAGGAAGTGTGATGGCGGAGTCTTATATCTTCGGGTTCAGCCAGGTCTCCACAACTGATAGCATGTCAGGGTTGTGATGAGAGACCCAGACCTTCAGGCTGTCTATCTTTGGGAGGAGGCTACAAATGTTTACAGAGGTGAGCACAAGTTCTGAGAATTTTCGAGGTCAAACGCTGGAGTCATGAGGTGGACAAGGATTGAGGTGCACATTACCCGACATCAGGAGTGGAGTAGAAGTAGATTAATTAGTTGTTCTATTATAAGTTTTTTATTTAGGTGCTGCTGCCTTTTACTGGGCATTCATTGTTTCGTGTTACCGATGTAGGTTACAAAACCTTTGAGGAGTGGTACCATAGGAGGATCATTAGTTAAGTAAGCAAGGCCAACATTCCCAGTGGGCAGTTGTTGAATGTTGCAGGAGGCATCAGGGTAGAGTGATGTCACAGTGCCATAGACATTTAGTACCTTCCTATCAAGGGTAGCCTGAGAAGATTTGACAGGCCCTTGTCCAGGTCCCAACATGGAGACGAGGGTGAATACCAGGAGGCACTGTATGATCCTAGTGGAACTGGTAGACATTGTTAGAGCACCAGGGGACAGTGTAATCATTGGAGGGGTGAGACAATGGAAGCGGCTTACACCTTTGCCTGGCTGGCGTTAAAGTAGTAGCTGGGTACAGTGAACATACAACACTTACTTAAGAGTGGTTCAGGAGGGTGGACGTCCCTGGCAACAGTGATGTATAGTATGCCAGTGGGGAAGCAGACTGTTTTCAGCACCAGGCAGTGCCTGTTGAGTCAGTGTTGAGAGGAAAGAATTAGATGCCTTGTGCTTTAAGGCACAGTGTGTCCCTGCTGACAACCAATGGGGCAATATCGAGGATGATGGGAGGAGGGGCTAGAGTGTATTTAATTAAGGCTGGGGGAGGTGGGACCAAAAATCACCAAGAAGGATAGAGCAAGTTTAGCAGGAGCCATAAGTCTGGCAAGTCCAAAAATAGCTTCAGCAAATCACGGAAGAAGCCATAAGGGCTTTGGCCAATCAGAGAGTGGATGGCTGAGCCACGGCCAATCAGAAGCCAAACAGCGGTCCCGGAGAGTCCTTGGTTGCTTATATGGGCTGAAGAACTTTGCCGTCAGGCCAAGCAAGGTGAAACGGCTGGCTGGAGATAGCAGCCTCAGCCGAGGATGGAGGCAGTGTGCCCAGTCAAGGGCTAGTCCTGGGAAGAAAAGAAAGCAGGGGGTTAGTTTAAGTAAAGGAAGATAGACTGTGCCTGAGGGCTAAATCAGGAAGTGTGGGGTAGGACAAAAGACTCAGTGGAAACAAAACAAAGGGGGATTACATCTTCTTCACTAGTGGTCTGGTGCTGAACGCAGCCGACTGCAGGGTGCTCCCCAGCCTGCCCTCGAGAGCAAGATTCCAGGATTCCCTGAGGGGGATTCCATCTTCTGTACTAGCGGTCTGGTGCTGAATGCAGTCGGCTGCAGGGTGCTCCCCAGCCTGCCCTCAAGAGCAAGATTCCAGGATTCCCTGAGGAGGATTCCATCTTCTGCACTTGCGGTCTGGTGCTGAACGCAGCCGGCCACAGGGTGCTCCCCAGCCTGCCCTCAAGAGCAAAATTCCAGGATTCCCTGAGTGGGATTCCATCTTCTGCACTAGCGGTCTGGTGCTGAACTCACCCGGCCGCAGGGTACTCCCCAGCCTGCCCTCAAGGGCAAGATTCCAGGTACGCTTCGGGAAAGCAGATCTAGTCTAGCTTACTACTCAGTTGGTGGGTGGTGCCTGAAATTGGGTCAACTATAGGCAGATTCAGCACTCCGTGTCTCCCTGACTGGCTTCAGCTCCTGGGGATTTGAATCTGCCTGGCACCTTCCCCTGGAGCTCATCTCTCTGCTGCCTAAATTTCTTTTTTTTTCTTTTTTTTTTTTTCCAAGTGCTGACTTTTCCATTGCAGATTATGTCTTCTAGCCACTAGTGGGCCAAGTTATAAGCACACTTACCTATCCAATCCCTATCTCATTTCATTTATTGTGTGGTCAGTCTATCACTATTCATCAGTCTTTGCCCCCTCCCTCTTTTATTTCTGTCAAGGCCTGTGCTTTTGGATTCGCCCCCTGTTGCCTAGCACTCAGCCCTGCTCTACTCCCCACCACCACCCTAACTTTATAAGCTCTGCACTCTCTCCTTACCCTCTGCTTTGGACACCTGTACCCCTTTTCGCTATGTCCATAAACACCTTTCTAACGCTGCCTCTACTTCTGTTTTTCATACCCCTCAACTCCACTAGTACTGGTACCCCCCTCATTTACCAGCATCACCACTCTACTTTGGGATATATCCCTTGGTGTACCCTACCACCTTCCAAAATACACTACAGCTCTCCCATGCTAGCCTCCCTCATTAATAACTGAGATAATCTCCTCCCTATCCCTGAGTACCCCCATCTCCTTCTATTTCTCACGCCCTGCAGTAACACACCTGCTAAAAAATCCATCAGAAGTAGACGGCATTCGGCTCACAAGCTCCTTGCTCGCTATCTTGCTAGAATTGCACTTCTCCTCCTGCTCCTAGCTGGGAATGTACACCCAAATCCCGGTCCACCCACCTTGGTATACGAACGACACAGGAAACAAGTCTCCATCTGCAGCCTGCCAGCTAAGCTTGATGCACTCCAAGTCTGGGTGTTACAACATAGGCTGGACATTGTAGCCCTCAATGAAACTTGGCTCTCTCCTAAGGTCCCAGACAATGCTGTATCCATTCCAGGCTATGCCCTGTTCCGACTCGACAGAATTGCCAAGTGAGGGGGTGGCTGCGCCATTTATTTGAGAGATGCTGTCAAAGGGCTAGTCATCCCATTACCTCCCTCTGCAAACAACTCTCAAATCCTAGCAGTTAAAATAAACCTGGGCCAGCAGGGAAAATCCCTCACAGTTGCACAGTTATACATCCCCCTACGTGAACATGTTACAGGCTTCCAAATGATCACAGAATTCATGGACAAACAACACCTCCCGTGGTGAGACAATTGTAATGGGTGACCTAAATGTTAACTGGCTAGCTCCAGAAGTTGACCCATATAAGGATGCCATTGCTGCCCTAGACATTACTCAAATGGTCACCTCTCCCACTAGGTTTAATTATAAGTCTGGTAGTAGCTCCTTACTTGACCTGATCCTCACCTCTCATCCCAGCAGAATCACTAATATGGAAGTTCTCCCAGATGCCCTCAGTGATCACTCCCCAGTTATTTGCCACTGGTCAAACAAGGCACCTAAGCCTATGTCCTCTTTCTCCTATAAAAGAATCTTAACAAAAGGAAAGCTTCCACAATTCCATGCTGCCCTGGCAATGGTTGACTGGACACCACTTGACTCCTTGAGCAGTGTCGACCAAGCACTTGACTTCTTCATTGCCCAGTTTAACGAAGTTTGTAACAGTTTTGCCCCCCCCACGTAAATGCAAAACTCAATCCACCACTAATCACTGGATTAACTCCAAACTCATCTCCATGATGTGAAACCGAGATATCCTCTGGCACCAAGCCCTAGACTCAGGGAAACCGCACAATATGCAGCTGTATAAGGTGGCTAGGAACCAGTGCACAATAGCTATACGCAGAGCCAAGCAGGCCTTCTACAAACAGGAACTTACTAACTCCTGGAGAAATAGCAAACCTTTCTGGGAGAACATCAAGAGCCTCATGGGTAAACCGGAGCAAATCCTCCCCCACTATGATTGAGGTTAACGGCTCCACTTTACAGGACCCCAAAGAAATAGCAGACTCCTTTAATCTCACTTTCACTGATCTTAGCAGTGTCCTTCCCCCACCAACTTCTTTGACAACTCAGTCCAGCACTGCCTCAATAAGAAAACCAATCTCCACAATAATACCCCCCATTCTACTTTAAGAGGGTATCCATGTCTGAAGCTAAAAGATACCTTAACAAAGTGCTAAGCAAAGCCAGTTTCAGCAGTGATACCCTTGACCTCAAACTCCTCTCTCGCTCCCTTGACGTTGTCCTACAACCTCTCACTAAACTTCTGAATCTCTCACTCTCTCATAAACAATTCCCCCAGCTCTGAAACTCACCAGTGGTCACACCCATTCATAAAAGTGGTGACAGGTCTCTTCTCTCTAACTACCGCCCCATCTCTATCCTCCCACCACTCTCCAAGGTGTTGGAATGAATTGTAGCTGACCAGTTGTCTGAACACCTCAACAAATATAACTTACTCTGCCCCGCAACAACATGGCTTTAGAACAGCCCATAGTACTACCTCTGCCCTGCTTGACTTCACCAGCCATATTCATAAGGCGATTGACACTGGTCACCTACTGGGTGCGGTGTTCATTGATTTGACCAAGGCCTTTGACACTGTGAACAACCAGCTCCTGCTTCACTCACTCTCCTCCCTTTGACTATCTAATGATGCAGCCAAATGGTTTGAAAGCTGCCTCTTGGCAAGGAGCCAAAAAGTCAGAATTGTTGACTCTTTCTCAAGTGCCCTTCCAGTCTACTTTGGTGTACCCCAGGGTTCCATCCCTGGCACTCTACTTTTCAGCTTTTTCATCAATACTCTTCCTGCAGCTTGCAATAATAACTTAATACTCTATGCCGATGATGCAGTCCTCTTTTCCTCCCATACTGACCCCGTCTCGCTCTCCAAGGTCCTACAGATGGACTTCAGCCTAATTGAAACCTGGCTTCTCCAACATAAGCTGTTGATGAATTACAAAAAAACAAAGTCCATGATGTTCCATAGCTCTCACAGCAGATACAGATCTATAAACTTCACTATACATAATGAGCTTCAACAGCCACTTGAGCAAGTGCAGGAGCTTAAATACCTTGGTATTACCCTTGATTGCATGATGTCTTTCAGCTCACATGTTCAACATGTCTCAAAATCGGTCAGCTCAAGAACTGGGGTCCTCTACCATCACCGTCACTGTCTTACCAATGAAGCTATACGCGCAGCCATAACTGCCTCAGTCCTACCCATCATTGATTATAGGCTTGTCTTCTATGGGGCTGCCATTGATACCACCCTAAAATGGGTCAGGATGGCCCTTAACAAATGCTGTAGACTTCTCACTGACACAGGGAAGCATACGCATACCTGTGATCTGTACAAGCAATCTAACTGGCTCAATCTAAATAGTAGACATGCCTACCAGACCTGCCTACTGGCTAAGAAAATCTGTCTTAACCTCATGCCCCCTGCAACTCATGCCTTAATGTTGCCTGCAATCACTGCACATTTTACATGCAGGTCCCTCAAACCAACGTTTATCATTCCATTCTGCCATACCAAACAGGCTCAACGTGCTTTCCACACCAGGGCCCTCCTGCTGCTAAACAATCTTCCCCCCAAAATTGCAGCTGAAAACAAGCTTGACCCATTCAAATGTAAACTCTGCCAACACCTTTTTTATTTAGTTTTCGTTAACCGGGTAGGTGCACTAGCTATAAAATGACTATTTTCAGGCACGACCCGGGAGAGTACAACAAAAGGAGAACAGTTGAAAAACAGCAACATGGGTACAATAATACAAATAGAGGAACAGTACAGCAGTGCTATAAAAATACAATGGGTAGAAGCAACAAAAAATAATGGCAAGCATTATACAGATAATGGCAGTAAGACATATAATAAGTGCAGAAACCATGGACCCGACCTGTGGAGTGAAAGGGTTAATAAGATAGTAAGGTTATATAGAGAGAAATGTGAGGAATGTTCAAACATAACAAGAAAGACTGACAGAAGGAAGGTCAGGGGTGGTAATTGGCAAAACAACAGTGGATGGTCAGCAACAAGGTTCAAGAAGGAAGAGAGCTAGTTCACTGACCTTAGCAGTTGTGACTGCTCTGCCTAGGCTTGCGGTTTTGTTTCACCTCTCCTTCCCCTTCTCTCCTCCCTTGCTACCTTCCCCACCTCTCTACACCCCTCTATCCCCTCGTACTCCCCATCTCTCTCCCACCCCACCTACCATTCTACCCGCCTCACCTCCCACGTACTCATCTCCACCCTCTCCAGCTCCTCTCCTCCTGTCTCCTCCCTATCACCCTATCTCTTGCTGCTCCACCCCAGACCACCTAGTACTTATCTTTCTGTTCTTGCACCTACGACAATGCCAAATCCTTGACTGCCTACCCCTTAACCCCACCCCTGCTCCACTTATGTCACCCCAGGATGGTTTTCATTTGTATCTGTGTCTTGCTATTTATATATATATATATATATATACCCGTATTGTTAATTGTGCATTGTTATTTGCCACTGACTGTTTGCTACTGTGCTAGTCTATACACATGTACTGTCTTTTGCTACTAAGTTAACCTCCTGACCTGTATTGTATCTTACCACTGTTTGCTTCTATGTTAACCTCCTGTCCTTGAATTGTAGCTTTACCACTGCTTTGCTTGCACCCATTGCTGACGTGGAACCTTTGTAAAAGAACCCTTGATTCAAAGGTATTTGTAATCCTAGTAATCAATAAAGAAATAAATAAAAAATAAAAAGAGAGGGTGATTGCAGGCAGCCAGACAGTGGAAAGGAGGGCAGTTGCTTCTGGTGCCACAGAGCAGTTTAGGACCCTTGTTTGGGGGGGGGGCGGAAGTAGGAGGAAAGTCACTCAAGAATTAAACAGAGAGATAGTAAAATGCCAGAGTGTGAGCAGACAGAGAAAGAAAATTTGTCTTGAGAGCAAAATACCAGGAAAGGGCGAGGGTAGAGAGAGAGAGAATTAGTGCAAAGCAGCTAATCAGAGAGAAAGCGGGGGGATAAGTATGCAGCGAGTGGTAACAATGCAATAATCAAACAGTCAGATTAATACAGTTAAACAGGCAGTTTGCAATCCCAGAAAGGCATTAATAAAACACTGTAAGTTCTTCCCCCAGTCTCCAACGGTTCCACGTCAATTGCGCGCAAAATATTTCAGTGCGAGCATTTACAGCACATACATTTCAGCACTCGCATTTACAAGGCATCCCAATTACATCACGTGCTTTTATATTGCAATTTAGTTAGCTCCATTATTTAAAAATGCCAGCCGATATGTCAGCCAATGATGGTGAGCAGTGTAGCCTGGTGTCAGCTTAAATCTATTACTCTCCCTAGCTGCACCCTTCCCAGGTTAGACATGCCGTTGCAGTTTGTGCTGAGTAACAGAGGACAGCCTCTTCTGACCCACGACGGTTACATATATCGCAAGGAGAGAAAGTATGGGGAAAAAGTGTATTGGAAATGTCAGCAATACGACTCCTATAAGTGTCCTGCAAGGGTGCACACAGCAAATTATGCCATAGTGAAGTATATCAAGGTACACAATCATGTTCCTAACCCATCAGAAGCAGAGGTTAAAAAACTGGTAAATGATTTAAAGGACCATGCTTGCAGCTCACAGGAAACCACCCAGCAGATAGTAGCAAATGTCATTACTGGAATAAGTCAATCTGCCAGTGCAAAACTTTCGTCAATACCCAGCTTAAAAAGAAGTGCACAAAGGGCACGACAAACAGCAGCTGTGGCTCCAAGCCAGCCTGTGTCACTTACTGAGCTTAAAATTCCACCAGAATATTGTGAAACAGACAGTGGTGAACAATTTCTTTTCTGTGATTCTAGCTGTGGTGAGACAGAAAAATTTATAATATTTTCTTCCAAGCAGAATCTTAAGTATATGACACAATCTATTCACTGGTATGCGGACAGAACATTTAAGGCTACTCCAAGTTTATTTTCACAATTGTACACCATACATGATGTACAACACTCACCTGTTATTCCTTCTGGTTTTATTCTAATATCTAACAAAACATATGGAAGTTATGTACGCGTTCTTGCAGAATTAAAACATTTGCACCCTGGACTTAATCCACAGACTGTTATGACTGATTTTGAATTTGCAGCCTCAAAAGCATTTCAATCTGAATTCCCCACTGCAGTAACAACGGGTTGCTTTTTGCACCTGTGTCAATCAGTGTGGCGTAAGGTACAGGAACATCATGACATTTTAAAGAACTACACAGTAGACTCTGATTATGCACTTCAAATATAAATGATGCCAGCACTAGCATATGTTCCACCAGATGATGTTATCAATGGCTTTGACATTCTGAGAGAAATAGAATTCTACAGAACCCATGATGACCAACTGGTCCCTCTCATTGACTTCTTTGAAGATACCTGGATAGGGAGGCCAGTTGGTCGTCGTGGTCGTCATAGACCGCATTTTGAAATTCAGTTTTGGAACTGCTACATGGCAGTAAAGGAAGGATTACAGCATACTAATAACTCTGTAGAGGGGTGACATAGAGGTTTCAATAGCCTTCTGGGAGCAAGCCACCCCACCATTTGGAAATTGATAAATGCGATTAAAGCAGAACAGAGAATGAATGAGTTGAAAATGGAACAGTACCTGTCAGGCACGGTCTCCCCAGCTCCACGAAAAAAGTACAGAGATACTGGAAAACATGTCATGTTAGTGGTAGATTCCTATGAAACATCCAATTGTGCTGACTATTTCAGGGGGATAGTGCATAACTTCCAGTTACAGGTTTAGATACATAGACCGATTGAAGGACCGCAAAAGTTTAAGTCTAATCAACTTTCATCTTTTAATCATAATGAAATAAAAGTTAAGTTTTGATAGATATTCCTGGGTCAACAATGAACTCACCTATGTGCACTGACGTTGTGAGGATGTATGATGTCATCTAGAAGCAACAGTACTGGGAAGAACATAATGAGGACATGAATCGGTATGTGATGCTTTTTCCTATTCCTAGTCTGATGATTAGTGGTGTATTGCAGCGATTCCAGTATTCCTAACTGAAAGTAATGAATGTGGTTCTAGCAAGTCCTTGTTTGATGTGCTGATTCAGCACCATGATGTAATGATTAGAGCGCTGTGTTGCAATTTGCAGTAAATGATGTGCTGAGTTGTTTGCACTCAAATGTTTGCGGCAAATTGACGTGCTACCATCCCCAACAGTTCACAAAAATCCCGAAAAAGGATAGAGCAAGTTCAGTGGGAGCTGTAAGCTTGGCAAGTCCAAAAATAGCTTCAGCCAATCATAGAAGAAGCCATAAGGGCTTTGGTCAATCAGGGAGCAGATGGCCAAGCCATGGCCAATCGGAAGCCAAACAGCGGTCCCAGAGAGTCCTTGGTTGCTTACCAAAGTTGGAGAGCTTTGCCATCAGGCCAAGTGAGGTGGAGCAGCTGGCTCAAGATAGCAGCCTTGGCTGAGGATGGAGGCGGTGCACCTGGTCAAAGGCTAGTCCCAGCTGGAGAGCTTTGCTATCGGGCTGAGCAAGGTGGAATGGCCAGCTGGAGATAACAGCCTCTGCCGAGGATGGAGATGGCACGACTGGTCAAGGGCTAATCCTGGGATGGAGAGCTTTGCCATCAGGCCAAGCAAGGTGGAGCTGCCAGCTGGAGATAGCAGCCTTGGCCAAGGATGGAGGTGATGCGCCTGTTCAAGGGCTAGTCCCAGGCTGGAGAGCTTTGCCATCTGGCCGAGCAAGGTGGAGCAGCCGGCTGGAGATAGCAGCCTCGGCCGAGGATGGAGGAGGTGCATCCGGTCAAGGGCTAGTCCCGGGCTGAAGAGTTTTGCCATCAGGCCGAGTAAGGTGGAGCGGCTGGCTGGAGATAGCAGCCTTGGCCGAGGATGAAGGCAGCATGCCCAGTCAAAGGGTAGTCCCGGGCTGGAGAGCTTTGCCATTGGGCAGGATGACAGAGTAGTATTTGTGAGGGAGGGTTAATATGAGTAACAAAACGTATTTTTACTAAGACAATTAATTAACATGTAATTAGTTGTCTTTGATTAAAAATGATAGTCTTTGCAAAGCAATCTTTCACGAATATTAATTTTTACTGTAAAATCTACTAGTAGCATGAAAATTGAATACCAGTTTTTAAAATATTCATACTGAACAGTAGTTGTTGTGCTGTGCCAAGATGTTCAAACTGATTGTGAAGTTATAAACTGTTTCCCTTAATACTCATACTGCATGGCAGTTTTTGTGCTTTGCTGTGATTTATAAAAGACAAAATCTTCCGGTGATGTCACAATCATAGATGGAAGCCAGAAACAGAGCTCCATGACCGGGGTGAAAAATCTTAATAAATCGATCATCATCAACGAACTAAAGTATTCTAAAGTTTTCCCCAACCCCAGCTATCAGGATGATGGGAAAAACCAAGAAAGCAACCTATTCTGTGACAAGAAGGAGAATGATCACTCCAATGGACCAGCGGCCTACCAGTCCTACTCTTTCCAGGTCCTCGGAGCTAACAGCCTCTGCCGATGAGGAAGAAGACTCAGGTTCAGACACTACCACAACTTTCACTAAGGCAGATGGTCACTGTATGCTTAAAATACTTCACAGAATCAATGCCAAAATTACTGGTCTGCAAAAAGATTTAAAAAAACTTGAGATATGTACCGCTGCTGGGGAGACCCAGTTGGAATCAATGCAGAATGAACATATGGCTTTTGGTCGCTCCTTAGCATACCTGCATGAGAGACAGAGAGTGAGACAGATCTGACCTTGAAAGCTGAGGATGCGGAGGTAAGAGCCAGAAAGAACAACATAAGAGTTTTTGGCATCCCAGAGGGTGTGGAGCAGGACAACATGGAGGAATATCTGGAATGCTGGCTACACAAAGAGCTGGCACGCGATGATTTTTTTTATTAGAGATCGAAACAGCGTATAGGGCAGTCACCCCTAACCTAAGCAGAGTGCCCCCCAGATCGATCCTCAGTAAATTCTTGTGATTTCCCACAAAAGAAAAAATCCTTTGTCTGGTGTGAAGCAAGAAGGACTTAAACCTTGACGGTCAAAGAGTATTTGTTGACCAGGACTACCCCCCGCTGATGCTAGCTAAGTGGAAGAAAGTACAACTGGTGGTCAAAGCACTGCAAGAAAAGGGTCTGAAAGCCTTTCTTAGATACCCTACGAGGTTATGGGTGCAAGACAAAGAGGGGATCCATAACTTTGAATCACTATTGGCAGCAACTCCCTTCCTTGAGTCACTGGGGATCCAGATCCCAGCTACTAAAGAAGAGCAAGCCGAAAAGAAAATAGAGGACTTACTCTGGTCAGTGGCCCCATGAGGAAAATGGGTGACAAAAAGGAGAATTGATTATTTGCTCCCTCTGCTCAGATCTGGCGAGCTGGATCCTGCCCAAGGCGGCAACTACCTGAAACTGTTATGTCTAACTCCCTTTCTTGAGTACTGGTCATTGCATGGCTCTCGGTTTCCTTCCCTCCTGGTGGTGAGTTCCTAACTCGTGGCCTAAAATTACGTGCTTCACTTTCTCTGAACCAAGGGGATGACGAGAAGGAAGAGGAACAGGTTTATATCAAGGAGTGGTTTCAGAGGAACTTTAAAGCAGACGGAATGCCTCTGGAGTGCACAGGCATTTCCGGCTCACCCATGATGTATCTCATTCATAAATGCCTGTTACTCGCCCCTGACTTCTCACAAAACAAAGAACTACTGCAAGTACTTTATTTTGATTTAATGGACTTCTTCACAATTTCAGAAGAGACTGAGTTTCTGTTTCTGTTGGCATAGGCGGCATGGGGGGAATTTTGATATAATACATGGACCAGACCTAGTCGCTATTATTTAGTGGCCTTGGTGACATTAACTGACTGTGCATTTACATTCTGGAACTGGGGAGTGAGGGTTAGTGGGCTCCTCTCTTTTCTGTTAATTCACTCCTTCTCTTTATTTAGAATGAGAGTGATAATTAGAACCTTATGCTGCAATTTTGATGATCGATTTAACAAGCCTGTATTTGATGGCCTCCTCAGAGTTAACTTTTATTTTGACTTTGTCTTGCTCTGGAAACTAGGAAACGGTTTTGTTTAACCCCCAACTCCAGAAGTACATATTTAGGCTGTCAAGATCTCTTAATTCCACCTGGGGCTTTCCCTTCAGGCTTCTAGGCTCACAGGACAGCCTCACAGAGGAGAAGGTTAGACACTTCTGGCAGAAGCCAGAAATTTCAACCTCAGGCACTGGGAGTGCTTTGCTCCTCTTATACCTATCTCAATTTGGAGGTGGTTAGTTCACCTTTCAAGGCCTGCCCTTAAGCTTGGGCTAAGTGGGAGGTGGCAGAGAATCTGACCACAGCCCAATGGGTGCTAGCAGAGGTTTCGCTATCACCCTCTTGCTAACAGTTCCGGTTCCTAGTTGGGGCCTTGTTTTTGTTTACATGTTTGTTGACATTTTTGTATATGTGCATCCCGATGGTGTGGGGGGAGGGTCAGTTTGTTCTATAAATGTTAAATGTATCAACAATGTGGTTAAAAGGGCTACAATATTACAAGAACTGTGTAGGGTTAACTGTAATGTAGCTTGTTTGCAGGAGACAAAGGTATCAATGGGGGAGCATTAAAAGTTGCGGAGATCTTGAATGGGGATGATATTCTCTGATTCACATTCTCAGTCTCACAAGTCGGATACGGCCATACTAATCGAAAGGGGACTCCCTTATACAGTTAGGAATGTACAAGTCGATGGAACCAGACAGCTGATCCTGTTGATGGGGGATTTTCAAGGGTGACCTCTCCACATAGCCTCAGTATATGCACCTACCCCACCGATGGGGGTTTTCTTTCAATCATTATTTCAGACTATCTCCTCTCTGCCCGAGGGACAGTTAATATTGTCTGAAGATTGGAACTGTGTGGAGAACCACTCCCTGGATAAGAACCCTCCCTGCCGCAAGGGGGAAATGGCTAGCTCCAAATTACTGAGAATTGTAGTCACGGAATCGGGTTTGGTTGACCCCTGGCGACTACAAAACCCTGGGTGGAGAGATTTCACTTTTTATTCACCAGTGACAGACTCCTAATCTAGGATAGATAGATGTTGTACTCAAAAGAAATGGGCACATCTTTTTCAAGAAATTAAGATCCAACCAGTGACATTCTCTGACCATGCTATGACCCTGGTAGTGGTCCAGTGAGAATCAGGGGAGAGGAGGGGTAGCTGGAGGTTTGATTCGGGCCTCTTATATGATAAGGCGTTCGTGGCATCTATGAGGGAAACAAACATTATTTAAGTGAAAATCAGGAGAATGACTCCCCCCTCAAATTTATCTTTTACGGCCTAAAGGCGTTCCTAAGGGGCAAAATTATAAGCCACTCCACTTATCAAAATAGGCAGTACCAACTTAGAGTTAAACAATCTTTGGAGGAAATATGGGATTTGGAGAAAGAACAAGGGATAACTCTCTACTCCCTAAACTGCAAAGAGCAAGGGCAACTTATAATGCACTAATGCTCTGTCAAACAGAAAATGCCTTAGGGGATACCAAACAAAAGTATTACGAGACAGGGGAGAGAGTTTGCAAACTGCTTGTTCAGCATCTGAAAAAACAGGACGCGTATAGTTTTGTTTTTTCAAAATCTCTGTTTGTCCGCCTTCCCAGCCTACCATTCCTGACCCTTCGGGAGCCCCAAGGCAAACATCCCTCTACCTTCCACCCTGCCTGAGCGACCTCCTGGATCCCCATGGAGCTTCAGCTTATCCCCTGAGCAGGGATGGGGCAGAACCCCTATGCCCCATCAATCATCTTTCATCGGTCCTAGGAGCCATCGGGCGGGTGAAGGCACATCGAGGGCATGTCTCCGGGGCTCCGTCTTCCAGGCGATGGCAGGCTCTTTTCCTTTCTTTCTCCCACCCCTACAGCATGAGACCCAGACGTCAAAGCATTGAGCACTGACGTTACGCTATATAGCAGCCACCCATCCCCTGTTGTTAAGGGCTTGTAATACGCTGAGCCTCCGCTTGGAGTCATACAAGAGCGTGGGCTATGGCCTCAACCCTCCCCGGAGTAGGCGAGCTGTCGTGGACGCTCAAGCCTATCTCCCCTCGGCTGACCCACAAGCAACCCGAGTCCACTCCTGAACCCGGGTCGCTGGCGTGGAGTAAGGTGTGGTGTCCAGCACCTCAACCCTCAGTGCCACCAGGCCGGCCCTGGACATAGATAGGTTTATTCCTAAGATTCATAATTGGATGGTACCCGGAGGGATAGTCACCCATCCTACCCAAATTGCCAATGAATTTTCAGATTTCTATGCCCAACTATATACTAAAGAAAGGTGCCCAATCCACTCCCAAGCAGTTGCTGATTTCTTAAATAAAATAGAGCTCCCTTCTTTGACGGCCAGCCAAAGGGACTCATTGGAGGCAGTATTTCCTGAAGAAGAGATTAAGATAGTAATAAAATCCCTTAGTGCCGGTAAGGCACCAGGACCTGATGGGTTCATGGCTGAGTTTTTTAAACATTTTGCAGTAGATTTGGCACCCATATTGACCAAAGTCTTCAGTAAAGTGCATATTGAGGGAGTCACTCCAGATACTTGGGTGGCAGCCATGATCACAGTTATCCCCAAGCCAGGAAAGGACCCACTGGATTGTTCCAGCTATGAAACCATATCTCTTCTCAGTCAAGATGCAAAAATCTTTGTTAAATTACTAGGCCACCGTCTACAATGGTTGATCCCTTCCCTGGTACACCCAGACCAGACGGGATCTATTCTGGGACGGCACATCCAGGACAATGTCCGCCTGCTCCTGAACACCTTATCAACATCCAAACACTTCCTCTGCCCCCCCCCCCACACACACACACACTCTGGATGCAGTAATCTCGCTGGATGCAGAGAAAACATTTGATCACTTAGACTGGATATTTTTGGACCATACCCTTAGGAAATTTGGCTTTGGAAATAAATTTAGGGATTGGTTTGGTAACTTATACAGAGGCCCCTGGGCTCAGGTGAAGGTCGAAGGAGTTACATCAAACAGGTTTAAAATAGAAAGGGGAACTAGAGAGGGTTGCCTGCTCCCTCCCCTTTTATTCACTCTCAGTATGGAGCCCCTAGCTGCCTTCATTAGGCAATCTGAGGATTATCAGGGTATTAGAGTGGGGGGGAATTGAAATCCGAGTATCTTTATATGCAGACGATACCCTATTATATGTGAAAGATCCAGTGAGTTCTGCCCCTGTGTTGGCATCGATTTTAGCTGATTTGGGGAAAGTGGCAGATTTTAAAATTAATGAAATCAAAACAGAAATGCTTCCTATTGGACCAGCCCCTCCAGGATCATTTCCAGTTGTTGGCCACTTTAAATGGGTGAAAGACGGTTTTAAGTGCCTTGGTATATGGATCCCCCGAAACCTTGAAAGTTTATACCAGACAAACTGTTCCAAATTGTTACAGACAGTTCAAGCTGATTTCAATAGCTGGAATGAGCTTCCTTTATCACTTTCAGGTAGAATTGAGTGTGTGAGAATGAATGTTCTGCCTCGATTTCTCTTTTTATTCGACACTCTACCCTTGAGACCTCCTGCCCCTTCTGGAGAATACTTAAAATTGCAATCTCTAAGTTTATTTGGGCAGGTAAACCCCCAAGGATTAAATGGCACACTTTATTGAGAACAAAATCCCAGGGAGGAATTGGACTACCAGATTTCTCTAAGTACTTCTGGGCAGCTCAGTTATAAGCCCTGTCACCACTTATGGCAACAGAAGAAATTTCCCTCTGGGTACAATTGGAAAAACCTATTTCCCCGTGCATAAAAACAGCCGATTTAATTTTTATGGCTAAAGCAGGGCTTCATAAACTTATTATTGGTAACCCCTGCTTTCAAAATACACATGGTTAACACTATGTAGGAAGTTTAAATTGGAACTGAAACTATAGGCATCTACACCCCTAAGAGCCTGCATTGACTTCATCCCTTTTAAAATGGACCTAGGGTTTCAGAGATGGGCTGACCGGAGTCTCCAACTAGTAGGACAATTTTTTATGGTGACAGACTTAAATCATACCATCAACTGGCTGGGGAGTTCCGTCTTCTGCCTCGGGATCTCTTTAGATTTTTCCAGTTTAGACATTTTCTATTGGAGAAGGAAAAGGAGAGCCCTGTGGTAGAGGCAGTGTTGGGTAAGTTACTTTTTCTATTACTTTCTATTACGTTTGGAAACTTGTTCCAGGAAGCTCTGTGCAGTCACTAGTAAGGATGGAGAGGTACTAGAAAAAGTAATACACCTTACAATTATAGTTACTTATTTATTTTTCTACAAAAACAATACAAAAATAATAAATAACTATAACAGATTACATTTTTTGAAAGTAATAGGTTAGTTACTAGTTACTTTCAAATAAATGTAATCAGTTACAGTTATGTATTTCTTTTATATAAAAAGACATAAGTAATTGTAACTGTAAGGTGTATTACTTTTTCCAGTACTTCTCCATCCTTGCTAGTGACTGCACAGAGCTTTCTGGAACACGTTTCCAAAAGTAATAGAAAGTAATAGAAAAAGTAACTTACCCAACACTGCGTAGAGGGGAATACCCCACTCTTGGAATTTCTTCTCCCACTGATCTCTCAGAGAGAGCAGAGAGGTGTAGTGTCTAAGATTACGGCCTTTCACTCGACTCTGGATCCTATTCCTTTAGATGGTTTGAAAGAAAAATGGTACAAAGAGGTTGGACTCCGGTTGGACGAAAGGGACTGGCAACAGATCTGGAAGGGCATCCACTCCACTACAGCTTCCAGTCTCTGGAGGGAATTCAGATGGAGGGTAGTGATGAGATAGTTTCACACCCCAGTGGTAACTAAACACTTTGGCTCAGGGTCCTCTGATTTGTGTTGGAGGAACTGCCAGGGGATAGGCACATATACCCACATTTTTTGGACATGTCCTAAGTTAAAAGACTATTGGGAATCTGTAATTCAGGCAGTGGCACTCACATTTGACATTAGCTTGCCGCCTTAAAGTCAATACTGGCTATTAGGATTACCACCCCAACCCCCCCGGATTAACACGAAATCCCAGCAATACCTATGCTATATCATGGTAGCTTCGGCCCTTAAAGCTATTACCCATCAATGGCTCAGTACAGAGCCCCCCACTTTGGATTCATGGTATTCTTTATGTGAAACTACAAAGGAAATAGAAGAAGTCACAGCCAAATTGAGAATCCCTAAAGAAAAGCTTAAATAAAAGTGGTTACCCTTTTTTCACTTCCTAGTAAGAAAGGAAAATAAAGACATCCTGGAAATCTTGGCAGAACATAGCTAGGTGAGTAATTTCATCGGGGATTATAACATACCTTACATTGAATTTTACCTAGAACTGGTATTTTGAGATTACCCCCTACGCTCTCCCCTTGCCCAAAGGTGCCCCCCCCCTCCACAGATAATATGGACAATTTGGATGAACAATTAAGCCTGATATATATTGAACCTCCTACCCCCTCTTGTTCTACACTGGGATGCAATGTTGTATTTGATCTATGTTTATTTTGTTGAACTTGTTTGCCTTAATGTTTCACAAGTGGTTTCTTTCATATCTATAGAATTTATAACCTGAAATAGCACTGATCTATAGTTTTAATGTTGCCCCCTGGTTATTCCAGGGATATGGTTGCTGAGAGATGGTTCCCCTTTTCTCCTTTCTTTTTTTCTTAACTATATAGTATACTTCAATCTGTGCTGTTGGGACAGTGAACTGTATAATGTAAGCTAGAGAGATGGAATCCTGTAATATCTGTTAATGCGTTGTTATTACTTTGTGTGGTAAAACCTTAATAAAATTGTAATTTCAAAAAAAAATAGACAAAATCTTTGTGCAGTAAAAAGTATTTGTGATGATTTGTAAAATATATAAATCTTCATGCAGTAAAAAGTATCTATGAAAAATATTTGTGTTGCACAATGGTTTTTGTGTTTAAATCTGTGAGATTTGCATATTAATTTAGAAAATATATGCAATTTGCATATTAATTGAGATAATGTATGCATGTTTTGCAAATACTTTTAGTTAACTTGATATTTTTTGTTTATAAAACTTGATTTTAATCTACCTCTTCAACACAACTTAACACTTAAGTTTGAACTGCACTTTTAAGTTGTATAATGTTTGAATAATTGAGAGGACAACTACTACAATGTTATATGATTCTGAAATAATTCTTTATTACTTATAAAAAGGGGTGGTTTAACCAAAATAAAAATATTTAAAAAAACATTACAGGGATGAGTAAATTAAGTTAGTGTACAACTTTCTTAGAAAATAAGAAAATGTATGGCAAAAATACTACGTTAATGCTTATTAGGGTTGCTACCACACAAAATGCAAATCGCCCACAGCTTGGCAATAAACTATTAGGGTTGCAAACACAATGCCCACAAAGTCTGGAAGTGTCCTATTAGGTTCTTGTATCTAACTCCCACTCACCCTACCCTGTCCTCATGACCCAAGGACAGTCTACAGGTACAAAGCCATAGAACAATGGTATAGTACCTCATACTGCGTACACATATTAAAATTGGTATACGACAATCCTAGTCCCCACCCCTACCCTACTCTTGTGGCCAGGGTAAGACAAGTCAGTTAGTCATACTTTCCAAATGAGCACCTGCCCATGACATGACTTTTGAGCCCTACCAAGACTGATAACTATGCCATGTGTAAAGGACTTTCAAACTTGTAACAATTCCACTGCTTTGTGCAGGGTGTACCATATTGTGTGCCAAGCAAAGCATAGGTTATAATGGATGTAAACCTTCACAGGTATCCGCCCAAAAAGCATTCTAATTACAGATGTACAATGTGTATGAAACACCAGATTTGTGTGTCATGACCAGGGGTTCAGCTAACTCCAGTTTTGGAGTATTTGACTTCCAAAAATAAGGCAAAAACTTCCAAAATAAAGGTGGAGGAAGTCATGACTTCCAAAATTGTAAGCATGCAAGTAAGAAATGATGGATTTTTCTGAAAGAAATTGTATTTTGCCACTAATATATTGTATTAACATCCATAAATTTGTCATTACTAGAATATTGACTTCCACAAGTGGGTTCCTGGTAGTACTTTGACTTCCAAAAAACTGGAATGACTTCCAGATTTTGACTCATGGAAGTTTAAGACTGCCACTAAAAATAAATTAACTGAACACCTGGTCGTGGCACCGGACATGTACTTTGCCCATTACTAATGAGGGTGGGGAGGGGGATTAGGGTTGCTATATACCAATTTAATATGTGGACCATTTATGAGGTATCATTCTGTTTTCCCCTTCCTTGACCCATGCTGCAGTGCACAGTCTGAGTCTGCCTTTGCTTCTCTGACTGTTCCCTTGGTTTCCCTTGTTCTCATTTGTACTCTCCCCGTTCTTCCTCCCCTTGTATTTCCTTGTACCTGGTAAAGGACTTTTTTTTATTCTCACTGCTTCCCTAACCTTTCCAGAGAATCATATTTGTCTCTTGTACCCATTTTGTTTGATTACCAGTCTCAAGCAAGACTTTTTGTTGCCACAAGAATGACCCTTTTGATTGCCCCCATTCATCCACTACATACCTGATGCTGTCCACTCTGACCAACTTGTCCTGGACCAGCTCCCTCATCTGGTTAAACTCTGCCCTTCTAAAATCTAGGACTACCCTTTCTACCCTAAATGGCTTTAGATCTTTTTTCACTCATTCAGCAGTGATCACGACCGTCCCCATTCCCTGTACTCCCATGGGGCTGCATTGACCCTGCTCTCTGGAAAAGGCCCATTGGCCTCCACTGTGAATACCGAGCAGAAGTACAGTAATTGTTTAGGACACATGCTTATTGCTCATCATCTCCAACTACCCCCCCCCCCAAGTCAAACAATTTCCTGTGGTCTTTCTTTACTCCTGAATGTATCTAAAAAAATATTCTTCTTCCTTACCACCCTCAGCCGTCGGCAGCTCAGTGTATGCCTTTCTCTTCCTGACCACCACCTTTGTCCTCTTTAGCCTGATCTGGTATTCCTTCCATTCCGCCTCCCCTTTAGCCAAATTGCACTGTATGAAGGCCCTTTATTTTGCCCTCACAGCCCCACTTATCTCCCTTGAGAACCAGATAGGCTTTTTGATGGCCTTCCTTGCACAACAGTTGGTTGCCTCCAGAATTGCCCCCTTGATCTTTCCCTGCTTTTCCTCTACTGCCTCGGTCTTGTCTACACCCACTAGAAACATAGAAACATAGACTTTGACAGCAGATAGGGACTGCTTGACCCGCCTAGTCTGCCCATTTTCCTACCTATTGGATAAGCTGCAGATCCTAGTAAACCAACAGCCTCTTTCTTCCTACCCCCCACCAGAATTGCCTTATGTCTGTCCCATGCATTCTTGAATTCCCACACTGTTTTTGACCACACAACATCCTCAGGAAGGCTGTTCCATGCATCCACCACCCTTTTGGTGAAAAAATACTTCCTCACATTGCCCCTGAGCCGTCCCCCTATTATCTTCAAACTGTGTCCCCTTGTTCTTGGACATCTTCTTTTCTGAAAGATGCTACCCTCTTGTACTTTGTTTATTCCCTTGAGGTACTTGAAAGTTTCTATCATGTCCCCCTCTCCCTCCTTTCCTCAAGGGTATACATACTAAGCTCCTTTAGTCTCTCTTCATATGGCTTCTGTTGCAGACCCTGTACCATTTTAGTTGCCCTCCTCTGGACTGCTTCCACTCTATCTATGTCCTTCTGGAGATGGGGTCTCCAGAACTATACACAGTACTCCAGATGGGGTCTCACTGTCTGTACAGAGGGATAACAACTTCCTGTTTTCAACTGGTGATACCTCTCCATATACATCCCAGTATCCCCCTAGCCATCCTTATTGCCTTCTCACATTGCTTGCTTACCTTTAAGTCATCTGATATAACTACCCCCAGGTCATTTTCCATTTTTGTTGTTGTTAATACCTCCCCTCCCATTGTGTACTCTTCCCCTGGGTTTTTGTTTCCCACGTGCATTACTTCGCACTTCTTTGCATCAAATCTAAGCTGCCATACTATTGACCATTCCCCCAACCTTGCCAAGTCCCTTCTCATCCTTTCCACACACCCTTGTGTATCAACCCTGTTGCAGATCTTTGTGTCGTCTGCAAAGAGGCATACTTTTCCTTCCAGACCCTCCACAATGTCACTTATAAAGACATTAAAAAGGACCTCACCCAGTACTGAACCCTGTAGTACCCCGCTAGTAAACCCCCTTTCTTCAATGTTGACTCCGTTTATTATTACCCTCTGTGTCCTGTTGTCCAGCCAATTTTTTACCCACTACCCTTTTATTGATCTTTTCCTGTATCTGGCAAAAATCAGGCCATTTGAGGTCCAGAACTACTGCCCTCAAGTTTGGGGGGGGCAAGTTACACAGCTGGCCATATGTGGAAGATCGATGCATCATTATGCAGTGTATTTTAGTCAATTATAAACCATGAATTTCCAAGCCCATTTTATATAGTAATTTGGCTAAGTCTCATGCCTTACAGTGCACTGTGGTATGGTGTTATACCTTGATAACACACACCGTGATGTGTATAATTGCTTAACTAGTCTATGACTACAGCATTGCTGAAGGAGGCATTATGGGTATTTTCTTTCAGAAAGCAGAGGCTCTTTCTAGAAAAACTGGGAATAAAAAATGTGCTTGATCCCACTTTTTCATAAAGTAATAGATTTTGTAACAGATTTCATGGGGGCTACAAACAGGTGCTGCAGAAGGAAATAATATTTCTATTCTAATTATATAGAGTTTCTCAGTTTGTCTTCAGTTGCATTCATACTGTTCTTCTAGCAGGCTAATTTTATAACACTACTCTCTTGGTGTTTAACAGTTTTCATCACAGAGCTATCTGGGTGACAGCTGAGTCAAACAGTCTTCATGAGAAGCTACCCAGTGGACCAGTGGTAGTGTGTCACTTTTGAGCAGGTGACCCTGTATTGTCGTGAGTGGATCCTGATACTATGTCAAGGAGGCCAAGGCCCTGAGTAACACCCCTGCAGGCAGCATGTCCGAGTCTGAGGGTGTTTGTGCCAACAGTGCTCTTTGTGGTGGTCACAGAGCCTACTCACTCATGAAGAATGCCTTAACATACCCACAGTGTGCATATGTGGCTCACCACGGAGCTGTCCACAGCACTGTCAGGAGGTAGGAGGGTCAAAGTTCATGTCTGCACAAGAACAGGATCTGCAATAAGAGAGAAATACACTCAATGCTTTCAGCATGATAGGCTGGTATACTTGGGTGTCATGGCATGGTGCTACTGCCTCACTGAATCTGCACCCTCAGGGGTGGGTACCCCCACTGTATGAACCCCACCACTGGGGAATGTGGCAGCAGCTGAGTACTGTTAAGGCTTGGTAGTCACCTGCTTGAAGGGGAGAAATGCAGGGAACAGTGGCAGCACCAGGAATTGAGGATGGCTGGAGCACATGCAGGGTACAGAGGGCTTGTGTCTAGGCATGTAGGTGGATTTCAACTGGGACAATGTTCTCAGCTGTGTATTACTGCTAGGGCACAGCTTGGGCATCATTGATTTTTAATGGGACATGTGCCAATATGGCCCAGGACTGAAGCTGCCAGGGTTGGGGAGGGCTAAAAAATACATGCTCAAAAAAAAAATTTCATGAGTGCGATCTCTTATTGCTCATGAAGCTACTTTTAGAAACATACTGTACATACATACAATTTGATGACAGATAAGGACCGCTTGGCCTATCCAGTGTGCCCATTTCTCCCTACCTAAACTATTACATCAGACCATTCCTGATCTATAGCTTTTCCTACCCCCCCTTCCTTTCCATTATGATTTCTTTGTGCTTATCCCATGCATTCTTGCACCCCACCACAGTTTTTGCCTCCACCACTTCTGCTGGAAGGCTGTTCCAGGAATCCCTCACTCTTTCTGTGAAGAAGTACTTCCTCACATCTCTTCTGAATCTACCCTCCTCCAGTTTCATAGCATGTTCCCTTGTTCTTGAGCACCTTTTCTTTCATAGAAACACAGAGGATAGTTGCATGTGCATAATTGTTTATTATTGATTGTAGAAGCATTATGTTATGCCCCATCCAATCACAGTACTTCTTTCAGTTGAAACACTTTTATTTCCATAAGAGTATCTCATGTGCTGTGTCGAACTAATGGCTTCTTATAGCAATGCTCATGCCACACAGTCAGGGACTGTTGCAGAGCAAAAGGTTTGCAGTTCCCTTTCCCCAAGAATGCACAAGGCAACACTCTTATATCCGTAAGAGGCCTTCCAAGCATCCCAATAAACTTATATAAGATGGTCATACAGTACATGGTAAAACAAAAGTGATGTTGTTGGGGGGACTCCATTAGCACACTGAAGTTGTAGCCCACTCTACACCTGCTGTGACAAGTGTCGATGTACTTTTCATATCTGATTTTTTCTCATCCAACAGAAACTGCACTCTACTATGTGCTATTGGTAAACGGCATTTATCCTGGTTTTCCCTAAGCAGAATATTAATCTTTGACCTTGGCTAAGAAGCAAATTAAATGCTTTTTGAGCTAGTCTTGAGCAAACCTGGCATTTTCCTAATATTGGCTTTCAAAAAGAGCAGTGTTTCCCAAATTGTGTAGCTAGTCTCCATTACAAGGACCAACCCATTCCATGGAAAGCTCTAGCAAAAACCTATTAAAAAAAGTATTGTGTGGTGCTTTTTCAATGGGGGAAGGCAAGGTTATTTCCATATCATAGAGGAGGCCCAGGCTGTTTTACATCATTCAAAGGGAATATCACTCTGACGAAGTTTAGGAACTAAAGAAAGAAAGAAATTATCATTCATACTTCGACTCACAATCCTGCCTTAGCCAGGGGTCATGTGCAAATGAATGTGGCACCTGTGGCTGTGGCAATCTAAGAAACCTTTGTCTTCTATATGAATATGTGGGGTTTAATGACATAAATTGAGTCATTTATACAGCAGAGTAGGTTGTAAAGCTTTTATTACAGCATGCCCAGATACCAAAGAGGGAGGTGTTAGAGTTTGCCCTCCCTGAAACACATTGTAAATCCAAAACATAAGACTAGCTATGTAATTGTAATGAATAGCAGAAGTGGTAACTTTCAGCAAGGGGCAACACTTTTTATAAGTGGGTCTGCAACGCTGGAAAATCTGGCCCAAGGAAGGGGGATGTTCCCTTGTTTCCCTCAGTCACTGCTCAGCTCTTCTTGTAAGGCTTGGACATAAGCTTGGTTTCATCTGTCCTTAAAGAATGTCAGAATGGCATGCCAGCAAAGAGCCCTAATATCCAGAATTAGTTTTGCTTCTTTATGCATCACCAGGCTGACATTTCCAACTACACACTGACATCCTTGGGTTCCTGGGCCCCACTGCTCCTCATGGGTCAATGCAGACAGACCCTCTAGTGGGGCACTGGACCCCTGCAGATATGCCCCCAGGGTCTCTCAAACTGGCAGATGTCATGGCTAGTCAGGCCTATATTCAAGGAACAAACCACATTCCTGAATCATGCTCTTTACCTTAACTTTGGGTCTAATGGAAAGTCATCACCTTTGGCTTCTCCCTCTTATCTACTGGCTCCTACCATGTCCATTTTCTTGGAGTCCCTCAAAATCCAGAAGCCAACAGTGCACCTTCCATAAGGGGGGTGCCCACCTGGGATAACTGCTTTCTCCAGATTTCTTCCTTCTTCTATCCTGGAAAGTGAGACACAGATGCCCAGCTATCACTCAGGATCTGTGAAGTGCTGATCAACGGTGAGAATCCCATAGAAAGAAGAGACGTGCCACCCTGACCTGAATCTTGCAGCCAGCCACTTGATGGAACATCACCTGTGCCTGCCCCTCTGCTGCAACCTGACTCCCCTGGCATCTAACACTTACTGCCCTTTAACACTTCTTACTGGAAAAATCAATGAGGGGTCAGATTATTTTTAATATCCTTTAACATCATTGTTTTAGGTGTCAAGAGGAGTGTGAATGAAAAGAAAGGAAACAGAAAGACAACATTCATCATGATGTTTGCAATTTTTCCTCCAATGCAAAAATTAATTTCCTTTCATTTATAAGGGACATATTGAATGAGAAAACTCATTTCCAGCAACCCATTTTTCATAATCTAAGGAAAAAGTACAATGAATTAAGCATACAAAATAAAAAAATAAGAACACAAAGTTATAACTCATTCTTAAAAACTTGCTGTACAAGTAACTAAAACATAATAATTAACTAATACATAATTAATTAAGCTGTAGATACTCAGATTATCCCATTCTTGAGAGATTTACAATTTAAACAAGTCAACATAGAGTTAAAATATAGATTTTTTTTTCATCTGTTAACTGAAGGCAATTTTGCATTTACTGCCCAGAAACTTGAGGGAAGTAAATTCCTGGTATATGGGACAAAATGGCTACAGGAAAACTAGCCGTCTTAGTTTTTACCCTACATATTGATAGTTCCAGGGAGTCTGATTTCTTTAGAAAATGCTGGACTTCTAATAGAAACTTGGTACTGCAAATATTTATGAACTCTTCCCTGTACACATGTGTAGGGGAAAAGGCTATGACATTTTCTATGATTCTCCAAAGAGACCCTTCTTAAATGATTGTACATACTGCAATGATACTTGTCCCATGGACACTCTAATATCAGTCTGGCTAATTGATTATAGAGAACATTCAAAAAATGTAATTTATCTGAACTGCAATTATTATACACTGTATTGGTATAATCCAAAAGTGGAGAGACTTGGGTCTGCAATAATTTTTGCCTTGTAATTGGCTCCAGACTGTTTTTGAACCAAAACAATAGCCTTACTCTAGTCCCCACCTGTCTCAAATTGTTGGAAATGTTTGCCTTCCACTGTTTGCAAATACAGTTCAGAATTCTGAGGAGACATAAATTGTGTGGGTTTACCAGACAGCACAGTGTTGGTGTTGCTCCTATTTTATTTAAGTCAAAGGGTCTCAAAGAAAGTTTAAAGCTCCACAAAAACCTGTTAGAGTTTTGCTTACACTACTTCTAGGGAGGCATCAGAGGTGTAGGCTACCATATCATCAGCATAAAGATGGTAGTCTGCACTTCTGACACTGTACCCCAGCCCCTTACAGTATAATATGAAAAGCAAGGGACCCAGAACTTATACCAGAGGGACCCTTCCCCCTTTCAGTAGTAAGTTTCTTGGATACTCTGCCATTTGCTATGGCCATTTGTC
Organism: Neoceratodus forsteri; assembly: GCA_016271365.2. Taxonomy (NCBI): domain Eukaryota; kingdom Metazoa; phylum Chordata; order Ceratodontiformes; family Ceratodontidae; genus Neoceratodus; species Neoceratodus forsteri. The sequence continues at coordinate 1,390,878,702 of CM028129.1, read as the reverse complement.
TTGGCTTACACAAATAGGAAGTGAACCACTCCAGACCCCTCCCATCTACTCTGGTATCCTGGAGCTTTCCCAGGAGGCTCTGATGATCCTCTGAGTTAAAGGCAGGGGTCGGACTTAACATTCATTTACTAGCCCAGGTACTAGTGCAGATTGTTGTGGGCTAGTGCAGAATCTCTGTTACTTGCCTGGCTGGGCTAGTGCAATTCCTCCTGTGGAAAGCTGCAGTTCCATTCTCAACCCAGGTATCATATAAATATACAAATAAATACATAAATTAATAAATATAACTGTTATTTAATTTAAAGCCAGGTCCTTTTCATGGCGTTTTAACTATGTACTGCCTTAGCATTAGAGAAATGAAAAAAATAGATGTCTGTGTGTAGTGCATTTACAAACCATTTCATTTTATACTAACTATTGCTTTTATTTTTTACTGGTAAAGATCCTTTCTCCTTTTCCTTTCCTTGTTTAGCTCAGTACTCATGGAAGGCAGATTTGTGACTGTGTCCAGGAGCAGCACAGTTCTAGGGTTGCCACCTGTCCAGTTGTAGACCGGATAATCTGGTTTCCAGGGTCCTTATCTGGTCATCCAGTTTTGATTAAATGTAGTCCAGTTTTTGGGCCATTTTGAGTGCTCAGATAGTACTAAAACTGATTCTATCACATCATTCACTGTTGCATGCACATCCAGACTACAAAAAAAGTTCTGATGTCACTAGTCACATGCCTTTGTTTGTAAAACCAGTCTGTCTAGGAGGTGTGAAGTATGGCCATTAAGACCATTAGCAGTAAATCAATCTAATCTTTTCAACTCTGAATTTTAAGTATGGTCATTTATTGCCATGATAGGAAACTGTTTTTACACCTTTATATGCTATAATGAGTTCCTTTTTGTTTTTCTTATATTCTCATATGTTTTAGACCCACTTTTTCAAATTAGTTTTCACATTTTTATTGCCTTTGTCACTGTGTTGATTATTTCTCTCCTAAGTCCTCAGCAGCTGCTGCTATAATTGCTTATACTACCAACCTGAACAGTCCATGATATTAGCTACACCTTTACAGGCCATTGGAATAAATAGCATGGAATGGTGTGTCTGAGTTGTGGAATGTAATGTCTTAGGCATTTGAAAAGAAACAGCAGTAGCTGATGAGGTAAAGGGAACACAATATAGTATTGAGGATACCACAAGTACTGATAGTTCAATTATCAAAAAGGTGGTCAAAGCATATCAGAATGGCAGGAGGCAGTACAGTGCAGTGGTTTAAGGCTCTGAGCTGCAAATATGGAGACCTGGTTTGAATCCCAGAGCCCCCACTTGCATACTGTGTAACCCTGAGCAAGTCACTTAACTTCCCTGTGCTCCCAGGTTGCACCTGTAAACAAGCTTTCAGCTTAGTGTGTCTTATCTGGTTAAACAACTGGAAAAAAAAGAATACATGGCTGTCATGGAAAGAAAAACTAGAGAGTGTTTAACAGAGAGAGCAACGGGTTGTGAATGGGCTTTGTACATCCAGCAGATCTGGGTTGAAATTCCCACAGCCTCCACTTGCATGCTGTGTGACCCTAAGCAAGTCACTTAACCTCCCTGTGTTCCTGGGCCACCCCTGTAAATGGTTATTGTGCCCAATGGGAGTTACCTGGTTGCCAAAGAATAAAAATAAATAAATAACAGTATGGGTTGATGCTTTTGGATTTATCCTTCCTTTTTTTTTTTGGTGAACATTTTTTAATAGAACCAGGACAATCAAGCATTTCTGGGATCTGTGGCCAGGGAGGGAAAAGGAAGGGAAATGGAAAGAAAAAGACACACACTTTCATGACACAACTTTATTAACTACAAATCTGAAAATGTGGAAATATATTAAAGAAGTCAGTAACCCAGCTGACATTAATAGAAAGCATGCTGACGAAGACAAACAAATAAAAGATCATGAGTATGAAAAGACAAAGCAAAGCCGTTAGTTCCAGCAATGTCGGCTAGAACAATATGACTGGTTGGGGTATGATGGTGCAAAAGATATGATGTTCTGCCATTTGTGTATCAAACATGAAATACAGTTGGGTAAGGTGGGCAATAACAATAATTTTCATTTCAGTACAGATAACTTCCGGCTTGACAGTCTCGTCCCATAATATCAATGAAGCTCATGCTAGGGCAAAGGAATAGGAGGGTGCCAGCCCTGCTACTCCAGGGACAAGTAATGCAGAGGGAATGTTGAAGAACATGAATGAAGCAATGCTTAACCACTGGATAAACTATTTCACATATGCCATGCAATTGCTAAGAAAGGACGTCCTTTCACAGACTTTGTGTGGATGTGCAGCCTTAATGATATGAAAGGGCTAGATATCAGTTCAGCATATCAGAATGACAAATACGCCTGCAACTTTATCCACTATGTAGCTGAGATTGAACACATGGCGCTAGAAGAAAAAATTATGGTAACAAAGTTCATTTCAGTCATCAGTGACAGAAACACTGACTCAGTCACAGAAGCTGAGATAGTGTATGTGCAGTTTGCAGTTAAAGGCACAGTGCAAAATCAGTTGGTAGGTGTCCAGACTGTTGGCAGGACAAATGCAATTTTATTTGCCTTTTGTTTAACAAAATCACTGTTAACCATACTGACTGCAGGCTTCTGCAAACTCCGGTGGGCTAGTGCAATCTCTGGTTCACTAGCCCGGCTGGCTAGTGCAAAAAAAGTTAAGGTTGACCCATGGTGAAAGGCCTCAGAGAAGTCAACAAAGGTGGCCCCAGTAATCCTCCCGGAGTCTATTGCAATGTTGGCATTGTCCAATACCTTCAACATGGAGACAATACTGCTGTGCTGCTTACAAAATCCTGATTGGTTGTCAGTGTGGGATAACAAAGTTCTAAGTAGCCTTCAGGTTGCTCAAAAACATTTTCTCCAAGATCTTAGAAACCACGGGCAAGAGGGAAGTTGGTCTATAGTTTGTCATCTGGCTGGGACTGCTCCTCTTAAAAAAAGGACAGTCCTGGCCAGTTTCCATTCCAATGGTACTTCCCCACTGGTAAGAGACCAGTTAAGCAAGAAGGCCAAAGGTTTTGCAATTTGAGGTACCTTAATGTAGTGCACATTACCAACACAATGATACTCTCTTGAACTAAAAGTCCAAAAAAGTAGGGAACTCTTGATGTTTAAAACCATGTCATGGTCATAAATCATTTTGGACAGATGTAGAATACGGTTGTGAATAGAGCAAAAGAAGGAAATACAGGAGTCATCATGCTACTTTTGGCTGTATCTGCTTTCAAAGCAGCAGCACTCAGAGGCTCAGTACTGGGACCAGTACTCTTTAATATCTTTGTAAGTGACATTGCAGAAGAGCTGGAAGGGTAGGTATGCCTCTTTGCAGATGACACAAAAATCTGAAATAGGGTACAAACTCTGGAGGGGGTGGAGATAGTGTGCACAGATCTGAGAAGACTCGAGGAGTGGTTATCAAGGGTATGGCAGCTGGGTTTCACACGACCATATGATTGTGCCAGCAGATAAAGACCTTATGCTCTTTCTAGTCTGCTTGAATGCGCAGTTCCCATTGCATTTACAGAGGGAACTGCTTCCTCCCCATATTCCTCTTGACACTAGTCAAATACCCCTCAACCCCCACCTGCAACTTTCCTCGTCACCCTATTCCAACCTTTCTTGAAGCTGCCCAATATTTTTAGGGATACTATTTCCTTTGGCAACTCATTCCACTTAACCACCAACCTCTTGGTGAAAATGTGCCTTCTCATCTCCCATCTAAACCTTCACCCCACCAGCTTCAGGCTGTTACCCCTAGTGGTCTTGTTTCCAGTAAGGCATAAGGGGCCCTTGGTGCTCACCCTGTTTATACCCTTAAGGTACTTGAAGGTCTCAACCCTCTCTGTTCTGTCCTCAAGAAAGTATATGTTGAGCCCCCTGAGTGTTTCCTTGTAGGTGTTGCCTTGCTGGCCCTGGATAATCTGTGTTGCCATTCTCAGGACCATTTCAAGCAAATTGATATCTTACTTGAGACAAGGGCACCAGTACTGTGCACTGCACTCCAGGTGCAGTCTTACTAGAGACCTGTACAGTGACAAAATGACTTCAGCCTTCCTACTGGTGATTCCCCTGACTATGCAGCCCAGCATCTGATTTGCTTTGGCTGCAGCCTTCCTGTATTTTGTCAAGTGTTTCAGGTCACTGTTGATAATTACACCCAGGTCCTTTTCCTCCTCTGACCTAGTTCCCTGCACACCACCCAACCAGTATTTTGTCCCTGGATTTTTCACCCCCAAGTGCATAACTTTACACTTTTTAGTGCTAAACCCCAGTTGCCAAATGCCAGACCATTTTTCTAGCTTAGCCAAGTGTTCGCTGAGTTTCTGTTTTCCTTCCTCCATGTCCACCATCCCACAAAGCTTTGTGTCATCTGCAAACAGGCATATCTTACCCCAATCCCATCCGCGATGTCACTTATGAATATGTTAAGCAACACTGGGCCAAGCACAGAGCACTGTGGGACCCACTGGTCAAAGGCCTATCTTCTGAGGACCCCCCCCCCCCCCCCAACTATCACCTTTTGGCTTCTGTCCTGTAGCCAACTTCTGACTCACCCAATCAGCTTAGCCCACACCCCTAGGTCTTCTAGCTTCTTGACCAGTCTCCTGTGAGGTACAGAGTCAAAGGCCTTGCTGAAGTGCAGTTACAGGATATCAACCACTTGGCCTCTTTCTACTGCCCTGGTGACTCAGTTGAAGAAATCATTCAGGTTTGTCTGGTAGGACCTCCCTGACACAAAGCCATGCTGCCTCATGTCCTGGAGCCCATTATCCTACATAAAGCTCGCCAGTCTCTCTTTCAGGATGGACTACATCAGCTTGCCACTAATGAGGTCAGGTTGACTGGCCTGTATTTCCCTGGTTCATCCTTTTGCCCACTTTTGTCCAGAGGCACCACATGTGCAGTTCTGCAATCCTGAGGAACAATCCCTAACTCCAGAGAGGTGCTAAACAGGTCTACCAGGGGACCTGCCAGAGCCTCCACCCTTAGGACCCATGGGTGCATGCATCTGGCCTTGGGGATTTATCTACTTTCAAGGCCCTGAGGCTCTTTAATACCCTGTCAGCAATGCAAAAAATTGCAACATCATGTACCTAGGGCACAGAAACCCAGAGGCAGAGTATAAAATGGGGGGAGAGGTACTGACAGTCCCTAACAGGAAAGGGACCTTGGGGTAATCTTATCGGATGGCGTCATGGTGGTTAGACAAGGCAGTACATATGGCCAGTGGGATGCTGGGCTGCATATGGAGGGGTATCACAAGCAGAAGGAGGGAGGTGATGCTACCTCTGACCAGATCGATGATGAGATCCCCCCGGAGTACTGTATCCAGTTCTGGAGACCACATCTCAGGAAGGACATACACAGAATAGAGGGTGTCCAGAGGAGGGCATCTAAAATGGTGCAGGGGCTGCATTGAACACCCTATGAGGAGAGACTGAACAATCTCAGTATGTACACCCTGGAAGGGGGGGACATGATAGAGACCTATAAATACCTATAAATACTCAAGGGGTAAATAAGGTACAGAAGGGGAGTATTTTTCAGAGGAGAAGGTACATGAGAACAAGGGGGCATGCAATGAAGCTGGACGGGAGGAAATTTAGGAGGAATGTAAGGAGAAGGGTCTAGGGGTGATCATAACGGGAGCAATGAATAACTCTGCACAGTATGGAAAGGCAGCTGCAAAGGCTAACAGGATGCTGGGTTGTATTTCCGGAGGCATTTCCTTCAGGAGGGGGGAGGTGATCCTGCCGCTGTATAGGTCACTGGCTAGACCACACCTGGAGTACTGCCTGCAGTTCTGGTGGCTGTACCTGAATAAGGACATTAGGTTACTGGAGGCGGTGCAGTACAGGGCAACAAAAATTATCCAGTGGCTAGGGGACTTGCCGTATGAGAGTAGACTAAGAGAGTTGAACATGGTACTCCCTGGAGGAGAGGAGGAAAAGGAGGACATGATTGAAACCTTCAAGCACATGAAGGGAATAAATAAGATGGATACAGAGGGTCTTTTCCAGTTAAGGAGAGGGAGGGACACCTGAGGGCACAAGCTGAGATTGGAGGGGGGAAGTTCAGGAGGGAAATGAGGACACTTTTTTTATGGAGCAGGTGGTGCCAGGGTGGAATGCATTACCAGAGGAAGTGATAGCCTGTAATACATTGGGCTGCTTCAAATGGGGATGGGACAGGGTACGGGGAAGGGTCATTGGAAGGGGGAGGGGAGTGAGGGGAAGCTACAGAGTAAGGGCTGCTAGCTGCACAATTGAGCAGACTCGACAGATTGAAATGCCTCTATCTGCTGGCAAGTTCGTATGTTCATAAGTGTGCCAGGAACAGTCTTCCAGTGAGGTGGTGGAGGCAAAAACAGTGGTGGGCTTCAAGCATGCATAGCATAGGCAGTAAGGCATCTTGGTAGGACAGCAAAGGGGGAGGGGTTTCAAGAGATCAGGTAGGGTCTGCGGTGACAGTATAGGCAGGGAAAAATGGGCAGACTGGGTGTGCCAAGCGGTCTTCACCTGCCGATAAATTCTATGTTTCTATGTTTTAATTTCAGAATTGGACATCTCAGGAAAAAAGTCTTTAAAAATCTCAGTAAAAATAAAACATTACAGAAAGTCATTCAAACAATACAAAAGTACACGCAGACTGATAAAAGCTTAAATATAAAAGGACAGTGATCCAAGACAGACAGTCATGTCCATAGAATGCCATGAAAGATGCCAACAGCTATAACAGCAGGAGCTTATTTCCTCACTGTTTTTATTTATTTATTTCTTCATTTGGACATAACCTTTGAGCAAAATGTTATTTTTCAAAGGTTCCACGTCTTGATAGGAGGACACAGAAAGGTAGTTACAGAGCATGATTGCACAAGTACAGAGACAAAAAATACAAGAAATAACACCAATTGGTCTGACCATTTACAATTGTAAGCTATCTCATACAGAGGTACATATTGCAGTTAGTACAGCCCAAGATACATGGTGAGTGCTGTGGGTTTAAGGAATTAATTTAGCAGGAGGTAAAGCAGCCAGGGGAGGCATTGTCATTATTTCATATAAAGTCAGGAGTGGGGAGAGACTCAAAATAGGCTTTCACACCCTGTATATTAATGCAGCCAAGAGGAGGCTTTGTTGTTAATTCAAGTCAAGGGTGGGGGAGGGGTTAATTTTCTGTGCAGGACTGAACTAGTAGGAACATACTAGAGAGCAATGTGAGGGAGGAATGTACCCGGAATAAGCTGGGGGGAAGACAGGTGCTTTGAGACAATCACATTTGTGAAGGGCCAATGGCAGGGGAGGGACTTAAAACAGAGTGCTGAGTTAAGGACAGTAGATAGAAGGCTTGTCGACAGGCTACAGCTATGGAAGGCTCAAGTTCAAGGGCTAGCAAGTAGTAGTAGGAAGTAAGAGTTTAAACTCAGGGTTACTGGGCAGTAGGATAGCAAATCGGAGAATGCATCCCAGGAGCAGGCTGACTCCAAGCCATCGGGTGTTAGCGCTACAGGTTACCTGCAGCTACATACCTCAGCCTTGACAAGGTGACATCTTAGTTCCACCTTGAAGACAGGGAGGCTGTTAATGAGTAAAAGGTGTTCTGGGATCTCTCTTAGCCAAGAAGGAGCCCTGTATACGAAGGACGGTTGGCCATGTGCAGTTTTTCTGCAGGAGATAGCAAGTGGGCTGCCATCTGCCTGTTCTGGTGGTAGTTCAGGTGGAGGTTAAAGATCGCATGGAACTTCTCAAAAACAGTAGGGGAATTTTTTATTCTGACAGCATCAAAACCACATGTGTACAAAAAATTTGTTAAATCTCACAAAACAATATGTATAATTATAGGGTTCAATCCCACAAACTTAAAAATAGAATTAAATCATGCAAGAGTATATAGCTCATAAACAAAAATAAATAATTTTAGCAATCCTGCATTCTGTATTTGACCCATTTCTTACTTGTCATAACTTTAAACAATGTAGCCCCCGTGTACCCTTTTAGATTTAGTAAATATATCAAAGCAATATGGGTTCTCCTCCAGAATGAGGGGAATTATTATTTAGATAACCTACGTACTTTCCATCAACAGTCATAGCAAACCCTCTCCCTATCATCAAGTTAAAACATTTGAATACATCAGTTATCCTGAGATACTTTCATAACTCATTTCTCTACTGCACAATCTATTCCATATACAGTAGTTCCAGTCCGAATCAAAATTACTTTTCTACGTGATAAGAAAATCATTATCCGTTATCCACGGAAGACCTTTCCAGTATTCTAATAATTTCCTCCATGTCAAGATAGTTTTTTCTTTCCCATAGATATTTTTTAAATTGACTGTAATTTTGTTCAGTAATTCTGTAAAGCCCCCTTCTTTTTGTTGTAGCACAAAATTACACCTCATGGACCAGATATTCCATTTAAAAATTACCATCATTATTTGTAAAGTACTTGTATGCAGTTTTTGCCATTCAGTTTCAAATATTCCATACACAATATTTTCAAAACTTATAGTACTAAAAATGTCCCCCCCCCCCCCATATTGTTGTGCCATAAAAGTCCAAAATCCTGAGAAAAAGAGCATTGGAATAATAGATGCATTATGGTTTCCTCCGCAGTTATACATGTTAATCTGCTACAAATTCTTTCTTGTTGAGGTTCATGTTTTTGATTTGATTGTACATTGATTTTTTTCATGGCATGCTAACCAGTGAAAATCCATATGTGTTCTGGTACTCGCTTGTTATTCAAAAATGTGAGTAATGCATTCCTGTGTTCTATAAAACATTTTACAAAAACCTCTTCCACCAAACAGGTAGTTTCTAATGTATAAAAATATAGCTGTTTTCTTTGCATATCCACCATCTGCTCTTTTGTAACATCCCATTGTTTTATTCTCAAGAAAGTATATCATATATTCTGGGATTATAGCTGATCTTTTTAAAGCTCTAAAAGACTTTGTTTCCCACATTTGTAGCCAGTGTGCACATTTTGGTTTAAGGAGATGTCCCCATCCTGTATTCACATTCATTATCAAAGGTTTTATGTTAGCATAAGAAAAAACTATTAAAAAATAGGATTGGGTTTGACATATTCAATCCTCCCTTCTTTATTGGTAAGCATAAAATTTCTCTTTTTAAAGGATTTAACCTGCTTCCCTAGCAAGCCTGGAAAAATATACTTAATAATGTTGTTTCTAGTTCTTTTGGTGGTGGAAAGATGTAGCTAGTATACAAGAAAACTGGTATTAGATAGGTTTTCTTTAATAAATTCTTTTCTTTTTGCTCAGTTTCCACCTATTCCATTGTTCTATCTTCTGCTTGCCGATGTTAATTTTCATGTCCCAGTTCAGCCTAAGTTCTAATTTCCATAAAATATTCCCAATATTTTTATTGGCTCTCTTGTAATTTCAATACCTGTTATAACCCCCTGCCACCTCAATTGATAGTTCAATCTCTGCCCTATGCACTTCTCTAAGTTTAAAGATGCTCCTGCTATATTCCCAAATCTCTCACAAATTTCCAAAGCTTTACAAAGAGACATCTCATCCTGTACTATTAAAGTCATGTCATCTGTATATGCAATTATTTTGTATGTAATCATCTGAGTGTTTATTATTATCACTCTTATTTCCTCCCATTCATTTATTGCTCTTAATAGAGGGTCTATAAAAAGGTCATATAGTATGGGGCTCAGTGGCAGCCTTGTCTGACTCCTCTTTTCAGATGTATAACAGGGCCCTCCCAGCCTTGTATTATTTTATTTATTTAGTTTTTGTTTACTAGGTAAGGTGCACTAGCCATGGCAATGACTATTTTCAGGCACAACCTGGGAGGGTACAGAAGCATAAGAGATAACATAGTTGTACAACATGTCAATACATTAATATGAACATTTTGCAAGGATGGGAATACATTGAAGCAGGAGTAAATTAATAACAAGCAAGGTAACAATACAAAACACAGTAATTTATCATTTGTGAGGGAACAACAATACATTTACTAAGGTCGTATAAGCAGGATCCCAGACAAATTAGGTTAGGATAAGGCAAAGAAGGCTGTAACACAAGTGTGGTCATAAAGGATAGGTATAGGAGAGTAAGGAAGTAGTAGTGATATTAGAATTAAGCAATAAGGCACAACAGGGTGTGTTTTATTGTGAAATAATGTCACTCCTGGGGTGGGTTGAAGCACAAGGCGAAGGAGGATCCCAGACAAATTAGGTTAGGATAAAGCAAAGAAGGCTGTAACACAAGTGTGGTCATAAAGGATAGGTATAGGAGAGTAAGGAAGTAGTAGTGATGTTAGAATTAAGCAATAAGGCATGACAGGGTGTGTTTGATTGTGAAATAACATCACTCCTGGGTTGGGTTGAAGCACAAGGCAAAGCCAAGTCCTTCTGCCACCCCAGAAGTGATGTTATTACAAAATAACACACTCCCTGGAGTGCCTTATTGCTATTATACAATGGCTCATTTTAAAATAATATTAAAAAGTTTAAAAAACAAGCTTTGTTGTACTCTTTGTGGGTTTTTTTTTTTGAATGAGAGGCATCATTCTTGAAATAAAGGAAAAAGTAGTCCAGTAGGTGGTGCTGCTGGTAATACTGTGGGTTTTTTGTGCATAGTTCCCCCCTCCACCAACACACTTGCATTTTTTTATGACTGGGAGCACTTAAAAATGTTTATTAATTTTGTTTCCCTTGTGAGAAATATAAGGACAGTGAAAAAGACGAGATCGTAGTCGATCGGTAACTTCCGGTTTCCTGGTCCCGCTAACTAACTGGACAGCCATCTGAACCTGTAAGTTACAGGTCTTTTTTTCTGTTTATTTTGGGAAACTGCTTTTTTTTTTTTTTTTGAAGGGGCAAAGTATGTGGTTTTCAGAAACTGCTGTGGGGGTTAAATGTAACTGCCAGTGTGTTTCGGTTTTCTGTATGGAAACGGCCAAGCTTGTGTGGTTTGAAAGACTCAGGAAGTTACAGTGAACTATAGGACTAGAGTAAAAGAGGATATCGGACACAGACATTTAGTCTGAATAATGTGGCTTTTGTTTCTGTTGGCTGAAGGACTGAGGCAGGCAGACAAGGAACGTTTATGTTTGAGAAAAGGGTGAGCAGTTAAGCTGTTATGGTTCAGGGCACGGTCGGTTTCCCGGTGGATTGTGTGGGAAGGGATGGGAGATTTGTGTTACTGTACTGCAGTCGCTTGTGTGCCTGAACTTCATACAGTGATGTTATTGTTCAATAACATCACTGGTCCAGGCACACACTGTCCAATCAGAATAGGGGAAATTTTCTTGCCATGACAGGGTTAGAGGATGGTGCAAAAAAAGAAAATAGTGCCAGGGGAAGAGGTGAGTACAGAGAGTGATTTAGAGTAGACCATACAGGTAACGAGAAGAAGGTAATGCTGAGTGTTTATTGGGAAAAGACTGGAATGAAGTGGCTTAAGGAGTCAAAGTAGGAGGGAGAGAAACAGACTAAGGTGGTTGGAAGCAAGAGCAGTTGCATGAATCAGCTAAATATCTGTGAAGCAGTCTTTTGAAAGAGGCGTAGGATGGGGCAAGGCGTATAGTTGGGGGAGAGAGTTCCAGTATTGGGGGGCATGACACACAAAGACACTAGTCCCTTAAGTGGAGTGATGCCTAGGGATGAGGACAGGTGCATTGTCCACAAAGTGCAGGCCATAACCAGACATATGATTTAGAAATAGTCCCACCAGGGGCTTAGGTATGTGGGTTCTGATGATGCTATCGATAATCAAACCATATGCAAAGCACTGGGATACAGGAGGCGAAAGCCAACCAAGTTCGGAATAAAGGAGGCAGTGGTGTTTAAGCCAGTGAGAAGAGGAGGTATAGCGACAGATGTTCTTGTAGGTAACATCCCACTTCTGAAGACTAGATTTACTTGTGGCAGCATAGGTTGCAACCCCATAGGTGAAGGACGGGAGGAGAATGCCATGAGCTATGGCTAGTCTAGTGGAGGGGGTAAGCAGGTAGCTGGAGCAGTAGGCAATGCCTATTTTCATATTAACAGACTTACAGGTCTGCTGGAAGTGAAGGTCAAAATTAAGAGTTGAATCGAGGGTGATACTCAGATATTTAAATGAGTTGACCACATGTACAGATGTGCCATTAACTGTGGAGACATTGAAATATGGTAGAGAGTGTTTGAGTTTGGCATTAGAACCAAATAACATGGCTTGGGTCTTATATAAATTGAGGCCAAGTTTATGGTTAGACAGCCATTGTTGAATTAGTTCAAAGTCCAGGAGAGATGTTGGTTGATGTCAGTAATGCTTTTACAGCTGGAGTACAGAACAATGTCATCTGCGTATAACAGGGAGGAAGTCTGCTGGAGGTTGGTGGTGACATTATTTATAAATATGGAGAAAGGCAGGGAACCAAGGATAGACCCTTGTGGCACACCAATATTTATAACGGTTATATCTAATGGGGTGGAGTTGTATTTAACTAACTGAGTCATATCAGATAAGTAGCTGCCAAACCATATAACTACATTTGGTGAGAAGCCTAGAGATCTCAGGGTTGTTAAGAGTAAAGGGTGGTCCACTAGGTCAAATGCTTTAGTCATGTCGATAAAAATTGCCCCTGTTATGGAGCCAGAGTCCATGGCTACCAGGGTATCAGACATAAACTTGATTAGTGCAGTGGTTGTACTATGACCCTTGCAGAAGCCATGCTGGGCAGATGTAAGAAGGTCATGTTTTTGGAGAAAGTCAATGGTTTGGGAGGCAACAAGTTTCTCAAGTATTTTGCTAAGAACTGACAAGATAGCAATGGGGCTATAGTTTGATGGATCTTTGCGATCCCCTTTTTTAAAAACAGGGGTTACCCTAGCCATCTTCCAGATGTCAGGAACATGACATTGGCACAGGGAGAGGGTAAAAATCTTGGCTAGAGACAGAGCAATGAAGGGAGCAACGAGTTTCAAAAGTTTAGGTTCAAGATTGTGAGATCCAGCCGCAGTGAACTCGGATATGTTGTTTAACAGCCTGAGTACTTCTCGGTAGGAGACAGACTTGAATTGGAATGTAGGTCCAGAGATGTCAGGTTGGGTAGTCATGGTCGATTTGGCAGGGAAAGAGGTGGTATATTTAGAAAGGTCAGAGAATTTGAGTATTGAAAAAGTTAGCAATGGTTTTGGGATTATTACAGTGGACCCCATTTAAGGACATATCTGTAGGAGTAGGAGCCAGATTAGAATCTAGGAAGAGCTTTATATGGGACCAGAACTTCTTGGAATCACCATAAGAGTTGGTCTGAAGATCCTTGCAGTAGGTATAAACTTTGCTAAGAACTGACAAGACAGCAATGGGCCTATAGTTTGCCTTTTTGATTTCCTTCCTGCATGAATTGCATAGAGTTCTGTAAACATTTAGGTCAGCAGTTAGCCCAGAGCTTTTATATTGGAGCCAACATTTGTCCCATTGATGTAGTTTGGAGAGTAGATCAGATTTCAGCCAGCAGGTAGGCCTATTTTTCACCCTCTGGGTTATGAGTGGGCAGTGTTTATTCTGTATCATCAGAAAGTTGGTCAGAAAAAGATTAAGGACGGACTGAGTGTCACTTGATTTAAAGAGGGGGGACCAATCAATGGTGGCGATATCCTGTAGGAAGAACTGTGAGTTGAGATGCCCATAGTTTCAGAAATTAATAAAATGTGGTTTTGATGGAGCAGGCCTAACCTTTCCCCAGATACAAAAGGTGGGGGAGTGGTCAGAAATGGAGTCAGCAAGTATACCCGAGGCAATTATGTTTTCAGGGAGGCTGGTCATTATCCAGTCCAGCAGAGTACTGGAGGTAGAGTGCTATGCAATCCTGGTGGGGTCATTGATCAACTGGTGTAAGTTAGAACTTTGAAGTCTAGTCAGTAGTGAGGGTTGAGAGTTTCCTAGCCAATTTAAGTTAAAATCACCAAGTATAAGAACCTAATTTCTACCCAAAACAAGACAGGTTTGATCAAGCACCTCATCGAGACCTTTTTGGCCACTTGGGGGGGTGGTTATAGGAGCATACAATATGTAATTTTTTGGAGCCAAGAGAGAGAGAAGGACATGTATGACTTCGCAGTGAGTCATGGGAGATGAGCAGATTACAGAGAGATGTAGGTGATCTTTAAAATAGATGGCTGTACCACCCTCTCTTTTTGGAGCAGGTCTATCAAACCTCAAAAGATTATAAGAAGGAAGGGAGCAGAGTGAATCAGGTGTGGAGGGTTTGAGCCAGGTCTCAGAAAGGCAGATGATATCGGGTTTATAGAGGTTGGTTCAAGACTCTAGTTCAGTGAGGTTGTGCAGGAGGCTCCTGATATTATAGTGAACAACAGTTAGACTTTTAGCATTGGTAAGGGCACTAGGTAAAATGGTATCAGGTCCAGGGTTAGAATGAACATCACCTGAGAGCAGTTTGGCCAGTAGGAGAAGATACCAGAGTTTGCGTCGCATAAAGGGGCAGACGGCCTTAGTGTGCAGGGGACAAATTTTTATGGTGTAGGCAGCCAGGTGGATCCAGACCCTATTTATTAGTAGGGGAGAAAGGTCATGTTGGAGAGTGGGCAGGAGGAGAAAGTTAGAGAAAAAGAATTCATGAGGCAGGAAAGTGGGGCGGCACAGGGAGCAGAAGGCAGGGATAGAGGAAGTAGAGTTGTAATAGGTAATAGAGTGAGTAAAATCATATGTGGATTCATTTTAGCAGACCTGGGGGCTTGCTAGAGAACAGGAGAGAACAGGAAAGAAACACCACTAGGGGGCTACCTAATAGTGTACTAGAGAAATAAGAGCAAGTGAGGAGCTATCAGTTTACCTTAGCAGGTATTTGAGAAGAGCAGGGTCATAGTTAGCCAACAGGATAGGAGGGACGATGAGGGATGGAGACGTTTGAGTATTTAAAGAAGGCCTGGGCAGGGGTGGGGGGGGCCGAAAAAAGACCCGGGAGGCTTAGCTTACATTGTCCAAATTCAGCCTACAGCTCAAAAAGCAGTGTAAAGTCTGATAGTAGCAGTATTATAGATGCATTTTAACCATTTTACCATTTTCTCTGGTATGTGATAGTGAGTTAATGTTTCCCATAAAAAATCATGGTTAACCTGATCAAATGCTTTTTTTTGGTCTAAGGACACCAAGTATCCATCCATGTTGCCCAGTTTCCCTTGCTCCACTACTTCTCTTAATAATATGAGATGACTATGTATTTGTCTCCCCGGAATTGCATATAATTGTGCTGGAGAGATAAGTTTTAATGCTACTGTCACTAGTCTTGTAGCTAGTATTTTTGTTAGTATTTTAAAGTCCGAATTTAACAAAGTGATCGGCCTACAGTTTTCATTTCCGCTTTGTCTCCTGTTTTATATATGTATGTATGTTAATATACCTTCATTTAATTCTAATGGAATTTGTTCCATCCCAAGCATAGCATTAAACACTTGAGTTAATTCCTGTAATAGAAGTTGGCCTATGAGCTTCATTATTTCGTTTGGTAGGCCATCCGGCCCTGGTGTTTTATTCCCTGTTAGTGTTAATATTGCATTCTGCACTTCCTCCTCCTGTACATCTTTTGTTAAATTCTGTATCTCCTCTTGTTCTAAGAATGGTATGTCCAAGTTTCGTAAGAAATTATGTGCATTTCCATTTTCTACTTGTAGTAAAGCATACATATCTCTAGTATACACAGTCACAATCTCAATAATATTTTTTTGTTCCATATATTCTATTCCTTCTTTATTCTTCATTTTAACCATCATTTTACTTTGTATTTGTTTTTGCCAGTGTTCATAAGGGCATATTACTTCTAACTTACCTAGGGTCCAAATTGTTGTTGATGATGCAATACAGTAGCTTTTTTATTATGAAAATCTAACATGTTTTGTCTTCAATTTGTAAGGTTAGATTTTGTCCAGTTTCATGTGATACTGATAGTAATTGTTGTAAATTCCGTCTGTGCTGTAGATACTGCAAATATTGTTCTCTATTGCTATTTCTACTTATTCTTTTACATAGTTTCTGAAGGTCCACCTTTGTGTCTAACCACCAAATGACCAGGTCCTCAAAAAAAATGAAAACCATCTTTCTAGACTGTAAAAAGTCTTGCACTATTTGTCTTGTTTCGAGCTCAGAGAGCAGGGAGGTGCTGAGTTTCCAATATCCTGGTCCTTTTAAGTCTTTTATATGCCTCCCCAAAGTTACTGAAACTATGTTATGATCTGAGAATTCTGTTACTGTTACCACAGCTTTACTAATGGGTGTAGTCTTTGACAGAAGAAACATATAATCTATTCTAAAGGTTGGACACCCTTTATGAAAAGTTGGGAGCTCCTGTTTTGTACACCGGAATGCTGCGTCTTTCAAATTTGATCTCTGAATCAATTGCGCTAGTAAGTTAGAATCACAGCACTGTTTTGCCGTTTTTGCCCTAATTGGGCAGTTAAAATCTCCAGCAAAGACAATAGTATGTGTTGTTTGTAAATATGGTTGAATCACCTGTAGTACTCTGAGGTGCATAAATATTTATAAGTCTATATGAAGAGTTCTTTAGTAGCATGTCTAAAATTAAAACCTTGCCTGGTATTAAATCAAAAAGCTTCAATAATCTAACTTCTGGGTGCTTAAATAATATTCCCACCCCTGAACAGGTATCCTCTCCTATAGACCAAAAGGATTGTCTTAAGAACCATGCTTTGGTGGCTTGCTGCACTTCTGATAAGGTGTGCAACCTTGTGTCTTGCAGGAACAATATCCCGAAATGTAAAAAGGATAACAAAGAAAAAACTGTTTTCCTTTTTTTAGCTCTTTTTATACTATTTACATTTACCGTATGGATAGAGAACAGTTCTGTCATGATTTATAACTCCCTTTCCTACTTTGTTTGTCAATGTTTTTCAATTTAACTCTGGCTTTCCTTTTTTTGTTGCCCCTTAGGTTTGTCTTTCCCCTCTGTGTCTGTTGTGCCTTCCGGAAGGGAGGACTCCACTGAAGAATATTCAACTTCTTCTTCTGAATGTTCAGATTGCAGAACATCAAATTTGTTTTTTAAAGGGATTGATGTTCTTTCCAGCTCTGCTGCCTCCTTGGATTTCTGCCTTGTTATTCTTCCTTCTAATTTGTTCCCTGGATAGGGTTACCACCTTTTCAGAAGCCCAAAGTGGGACATTTCTTACTGAAACTGGATGTTTCGCAGGACAATATGTCATCTCGACCAATGCAACAGACATGTTTTCTCTAAATAATCAGAATTAACACTAAGTGATGTAGTTTTTTAGTTGTTTCTTCTGTTGTTTATTATTTTAAGGTATCTTAGTTAAGGTATTATAGTTTTTTTGCAACATTTAGAGGAAAATCAGAAAATATTTTTTCTACTATAATGTCAGGACATTTAGTATTTTTCATGTTTTTCTGCAGGACACAGCTGCCCAAATCAGGACTGTCCTGCATAAATAGGGACAGGTGGTAACTCTATCCCTGGAGTGGGGGGAGGGCATCATTTTCCCTGAAGGCCCTTCCTCTGGTTCTACTCTCTCTGAAGGTGTAAGTGCAGTCTCAAGATTCCTGCTGTCTGGGTTTTCTGTCATGTGCAGTGTAATTTCGCTTATCCCTGCCTGCCTGGGGTGCTTGGATCTCTCTCTGGCTTGTCTTGTTAGGTGCTAGCCTGAAATTCCCCACTTTATCCTTCTGTGCCAGGGTCACCATTAATTTTTGTTCCTCCCCTTCAGCTTGGTCTGGGAGATAATGCACAGCCTTCCTGCAGTTCTGAAATGTGAGACCCAAATCCCCATATAAATTGCATTTACATTCATTTTGACAATCATTTTCTGCATGCCCTAATTCACCACATATTGTACATCTTGTTTTGTCACATATACCACTCAAGTGATCTAAAGCACCACATTTATAACACAGTTTTGGCTGGCCGGCATAGAATAAAATGCCCCTATCCAGACCTAGAAAAAAAGAGTTTGGTAGATGCAGCCATCCTGTATCTGATGTTTTGAGCATGACCTATACTTTCCAGCCCCCGTCCATATGTTTTCTGAGTCCAGAATCACTATTGGGTCTTCTATCACTGTACAGTGTTGTTTCAGCCAGATAGTTAAATCATGCACGCTTACTCCTTTGTTCCTGAATAAAACAGTAATTGTTTTTTGTGTAGGCCTGGTTAAAGGTGTCGCCATAAAAGGGGAACAGACAGAAGACTTTTTCAAGACATTATATTTAGTCCAAAAACGCTCCAAACCATTCAGGGTCTCAAAACTCACATCAAAGGTTACCTACTCTGAGATGTGAATCAAGGCATACATTTCTGTAGAGAACAACTTAATAGATTCTTTTAATAATGTCCGTGCAACAAATAGTCTATCTGGTGGGTCTTCCATATCCCCTATATAAGTCAGTCGCACTGCATTATGCCTTTTTGCAGGAAAAATTGGAATTTTAAACAGAGAAGTAAACGTTTTAGGTGTGTCTTTACTAATAATATTCAAAGGGCTTTGTTCAGGATTTTCATTTTGTATGGGGCATCCTCCTGCTGCATTTAGATCAGTTTGGTTCATGAATAACTATAACTCTGGGTTTTGGGTGAGCTGAAGTTCTGGTGGGAGATCTAGCTCTGCACCATTATGTCCCTCAGACATTATTACATTCGTTATACTCTTTAGTTGAGGCATAATAATTGAAATATTGCCTGACTCCCATTGACCTGTCTTAGGGTTCTGTTGCCAACCTCCTGCCTCCAAAGCAGTAGGGACTGACCAGTTCTGCTCTTTCTCTGGTTCTGCTTTCTGTTTCCCAGACACATCAAGTATTAGGCCGAGTTGTACTCGTTTTGCCATTCTCGACTTTGTGGCTGTAGATTCACTCGTTTGCTGCATTCCACCCTGTCCTGAGAGCTAACACGCTCTGCGTTCTCTACTGTCTCCACCCAGCTTCTTTCACTCTCCTTTGATGCTGGTGCATCATAACTTTCCAGCTTAGTGGCCATGACAGGTAATTGCAGCTTGTCAGTATGAACTGTTCTGAGCTGCGCTTCAAATCATACTTTTTTCAAGAAGTACTGTCATTCCTCTTTCTCAAATTGTTTCCTCAAGGCTACCTCTTGTTCTGGTATACTTGTAAGTCCAATACCCACCTCATTTTGCAGCACATTTTCATCCAGAGCAGAATCGCTATCACTTGGCAAGCTTGTTATGACTTCAATAACATTTTGCGTATAAATATCTAGCTGTATCTCACCAGGAGTATGCATTTGATTTTCTGTTGCTGCTATTTCATTTTCTTCTTGTAGCTCCTCATTATTCTCTAGTATTTCAGTCTCCATGAGGTTGTCCTGTTCCACTTCAGTTAGCAGTCCGTCCGCCATCTTGGCAGACTGACAAGAGGGACCGCAGCTCCCCCTACTGTAAGAGTAGGGGAATTTCCCCAGTGTCCTGGACAGATTTCCTCCATTCACTAAAAACACCACAACAGCCTAAAATATGGTTAAATTTCAGTTGGCATCCATCTGTATCTCCCTGCCCCCCGGGATGAGGCTGGAAATACGCAAA
This sequence comes from Neoceratodus forsteri, assembly GCA_016271365.2. NCBI lineage: Eukaryota > Metazoa > Chordata > Ceratodontiformes > Ceratodontidae > Neoceratodus > Neoceratodus forsteri. The sequence continues at coordinate 1,390,859,092 of CM028129.1, read as the reverse complement.
AAATTGTCTAGTCCTCCTTCCTGGTCAACAAAAACTAAATAAAAATTATGAATCTAATAATAGTTCCATACATATATGAATGTACTTTTGCCAGTAAATTGGAAAACCTTTTTTGGTGCATCAGAAAAATGCAAATCTGAAACACCAAGGGCAGGATTTTCAGATGCCTGAGACTGACGCAAGCCCAGCCCCTGGGTGCACCAAAGATATCGTGCACCCAGCTAGCAGCAACATAAAGGGATTTTCTATCTCTTGGAGCAATTGCCACACGCTAGACCATATTTTTGTGGTCTAGCTTACATCAATGCTGGGGACCATTTTCACGGAGCTTGCACCTGAGATTTGTCGCAAACTGCTGTAAATTGAGTAAACGGTCACAACTGTTCCTGAGATTGTAAAATCAGGTGCAGTTGTGGCAATTGGGAATGGTGCAACTGTGAGGATAAAGTGGTGTGGCACAGGGCTGGTCAAGCCCTGAGCCACCCTTTGAAGATCTGGCACAGGGAATGACCTTAACAATCACTGAAAACTAAAAACTAGATTTTATTATTTTACTGGTACACAGATACATAAATGTTTTAAATAAGGATTTTTATCCATCTAGTCTGTGCTGTTCTACTTAATTTAACTAGATACTTACATTCAATGACAGCCCATAATCCTACTTGCTCCATCTACCCTTTTTTTTGTTGAGCATATATCTGTAGTAACAATAGAAATAGCATTTAAGTAAAATAAAAGTTCTACAGACTTAATATGGAGTGGTAGCAATGTGCTTTATTTATTACAATTCCTTTCCCTTTATCTCAGACCTCAGTACTTTGATGATGTCATTCAATCTTTTATTACTTTCATACAAGCCCTTTATGAAAAGCTTTTCTAAACAAATATATACATTTATAGTGACATGATTTATTTTTGTGTACCAAGGTGTTTAATTTACCTGTTTTATGTAGGAGAAAAACTGCATTTACACTAACATGACATCATGCTGTTTCCCAAGGAATGTTGTGTCACTGACGACTCAGGGCAGAGACAGTAAAACAAAAAATATCTTGTTATAAATATGCCTAAACAGTGAAAATAAAGCAAAGCACATTTTATATTTCCATTGAACTTTAAAACTATTAAACTAGTTTTGTTTACATCTGGTACTGAATTTTAATGTACAGCCACTCAAATGATCAGTTTCTTTTTCTTATCCATAAATCATTCAACCATGCAATGGACAACTACAGGTGGCTCATTCCTTGCATAGATTTAAAATAATTTCTCATTTATTTCCATTTCTAACCACATTACACATCAACATTTTACGGACTCTTTTACTGATTGTTCAGGGTCATCCTAAAAATTATCATCTACTTTTTTTTTTACTTCATTGCTCATAAACATTATTATATTAACTACAAAGTTTGGGAAAATGACAAAAACCATGGCATAGTCTGGACGTCAGACAGGAAATTCATAAATCTACACAAACAAAAATCTCAGCAAAAAAAGAATGTGTGTTCAGGGGATATTCAAATCCAAATTTTGTATTACATATCTTTTCAGGACCTGGGAAGTTGATAGCACCCCTCTAGCAGACAATATTGCAGAACTATTCTGCATAAACTTCATAACTGTTATCATACTGCAAACATTTTTTTAGAAACCTGCAGTACCTTTAACCATATCTCTCCCAAAGTATCTCTGAATGACTGCAAATCACCATAGAAAAATAAGAATTCTGATCCAGTTCAGTAAGCAAAAGGTGAAGAATCAAGTCACGCTGACCTTTGACATGACAGATGCAAGCCAAAGACATAATTTATTCTTTCTGTTTTTCTTAGGCTTTCTGTGTCCAACTGTTCAATACTTCATCAGTTGGAAAACAACATGGTGAAGCAGCCATAAACATAAATCATGGAATGACATTTTGATCTCAGCGCTAACATTGATAACTTCCAAATGTGGCAGACACATCTTGGCTGAATGGTTTGTTTCTCAGTGGGTAATTGTATTATTCTCTTAAATGGTGCAATGCAAAGAAGTGAAAAGGCTTACAATAATGCCTTGTGAATATAGAGGATTTCTTTCCTTCCCAGCTTTATCCAAATGTGTTGGAATGCATGGATGACAACGATGGAATCTTTGGAATGTGATACCTCACACAGGCAATTAGTGGAAAAGTGTTCCCTTTTTCTATTTATAATATAGGGTGCCCTAGCTAAAATATTCTATCAACAAAGAAGAAATCACACAATGGGGTCAAATGTATAATGTCTCCAAGCTTAGGCAGCTATTTAAGAGATTTTCCATTGATCAATGGGGGATGTACTTGACTAAGATTCCAATTCTTCCTCTATGGGAGACCCAGATGCTTTAGAAACATTGTTCTATAGAGAGCCATTCCTAACTAGTCCCAAAGAGAAAATTCATTCATACTCACTGATGTTTTCTGTGAGTTCTGATTTCCATTCCTGAGATTGAATGTTATCCCATTCATGGAAGGTGAAAGCAAGAAATACAATCTTTGGATTGTATCATCAACCTGAAACACACAGAACAGAATTCTTATTTTAAAGTCTTTCCAAGTAGTTGAATTTCTTCCTTCATAGTCCCTGCATAGTCCTTCACTATGCCAGATAGATAGACAGACAGACAGACAGACAGATAGATAGACAGACAGACAGAGCTTTATGTAAATATAACAAAAACACAAATTGCACATACCCCTATAATGCAAAGCATCATGGGAAGCATATGCAAATGCCCAGGAATTAATTTGAACTGGCTCAACTTTAAGCAGAATTGCATGGTGCCAAAAGGCCTCATGATACAATCAGCAAAGGCTGAGAACAGCAGACACAGACAGTTGTTTCATCCTCATTTGGACTCATCAGTGTGCCATATCTGTGCCTCAGCCCAGGGAGAGATAGCCAGCCACCCAGTCACAATTTATAGGAAGAGAAAGAAAACATAGACTAAAATGATTCAAGTACTTAAAAAAACAATGAATTTATTAACAAAATAACATCATTTAACATAGAAACACAAAATCAGAAATTCCAACAAAACGGTACAAAATTCAGAGCAATTATCTAATCAGGCAACCAGAAAGGCCTGGCAAAAAAAGCAAACATGTTTTTCATAAAAAAAAAAAAGAGGACAGAGGTTGCAGATGAATGAATGAATGAACGAGTGGAGGCTGTTCTACATTTACTGAACAGCAACAGAAAAAGCCCTGGCACAAGTAGGTTTTAGTTGGAACTTAAAGACAGCCAAATAAACACAAGAGCCCAGTAGATTTTAAAGCGCAGACATTGATGCAAAAAGTTCCCTAAAGTAGTCTCAGTACACAGAGGGCTTCCTAAGTCACAAGATCTTAAAAAAGATCCGGCATCTAAGAAAATGCATATCAACGACCTCACCTAGTCATGCTGGGGGGAGGGGGGAGAGTCATGTTGTGCTCAAATATGAAAGACCTGGGTTCACATCGTAAATGTGATCCCTATTCCTGAGCAAGTGCAATATGGGGGGGGGCATTACAGAGGCAACATTCATCAAGGTCAAGGGAAAGGGTGGACATAGACCCTAGTAGCAAAAACAGAACATTAAACAAAAAATAATAAAAATAGAGAACACTAACGATCGTTTGGCTTAAAACCTTGGCAGCAATACCGACTGATCCGGAAAAAAATGGAATTTTGACTGATTTTGAAATGGAAAGATTATTGAGTCTCAGACTTTTATTTATCTGAAAATGTTTCCCCAGGTCAACTATACATAGATTATTAGTCTTATTTACAGATGTGACCTGGAGGAAGGCGAAGGGAAAAGAGAAGAGGGAGACAGGTATAGGGCTAAAAGAGAGACAATTATACAATCTATACAATATATACAGGAAGGTAGCAAGGCATCGTACTGAGTAAAAGGCAACAGACATTATGACGGCAGCATTATACAGGGTAAACAAGAATCAATAACAGCTGAAGCAACTGATACAGCATAAGCAACAATTAGTAAAATAAAACAATTAGGCTGGGCATGCACAAGTTGACTAAAGGTGTTGCTTTTTTTGTTTGTTTTTTTGCTTGGTGGTGATGATGGAGGCAGATCAAGTGATATCTGGGGGCAAAAAATTCCATAATTTGACCCACCAGAAATTAATTGCAACTTGACCAGAGTTCTTTTTTATTGTGGATATATGCAGCCATTTGCAGCAGCATCGGCTCTCAGTTTCCATATATCCAAGCAGCAAGAATCAGGGCCTGCTTGCAGCTGCAGCAGCACAGGTACAGAGTGTGACAATATTTGTTCTGTCTTCCCTTTAGGCTATTACTGTCCCCTAAACAGTTTAGATTGTTTTTATCCGTACTCAATGTAGCAACATGTCGTACCTTAGGACTGTGTTCTGCATGGAACTGGAACTGGAACTGTGGAGCTTAGTCTTGCTTTAGGACTGTCATTCTGTAGAGATCTCGAACTCTGGAGCCTGTTTGCTGTAGTCTGAACCACTCCCATCCCATCCCATGCCTTGCTCAAACTGAGACATTTGTGTTTTTCACACTCCTGGAATCACTCCCCCTTTGGTAATTTTTTTACAGTCACCTTTTCCACAGGGTCTCAGTTTCCACATATCCAAGCAACAAGAATCAGGGCCTGCTTGCAGCTACAGCAGCATAGGTACAGAGTGTACCTGTGTTAGCCCCTCACTGCTATGCAGCCTCCTCCCTGGGCTGTCCCTTGATTTATTGGTCATGTAACCTGTCACATGAGTGAGCACTAGTTCAAATATCTCCTCACTTTTCCAGTTTACACTGAGCGACCACTAGCAGTCACTACTGCACTCCCCCCAATCTCCCCTATTTTGCATCTATTTTGCATCTCTCACCTTCTTGTTAGCCTGTTCCATGTCTATCCTGTAGCCTTACTCCCCCTGTTTCATTAGGCAACCCACCCCAGGATTTGAATCCTTGACCCTGTACACCATACTCTGGGCTGGCAATATAGCCTAGAGGTTAGAGGAATGAGGTATGAACGAGCTTGGTACATCCAGCAAACCAGACCTGAGTTTGATTCTCACAACCTCCACTTGCATACTGTGTGACTCTGAGCAAGTCACTTAACTGCCCAGTGCTCCCAGGTCGCCCCTGAAAAAAGGCACTTGTGCCTAGTGGACCTTTACCCAGTTACTAAAGAATAAAATAAAACAACCCTACTCTGTCATAGCAGCTACAATTTTATGTTGCCTCCTGCTACCTTTTATCCCTACTACACATTCCCCTCTAACCAACACCTTCTACACATCACCTCCCACATTCACCTCTTCCCTCCATCCCTTTCATTACTACCAACTTTAACCTAATCTGTAGCAACATTTAAGTCCACTAATTCCCTGGTCCACCATCTGCTTCTACACACTAATTACACCCCACCCCCACCCCCCACCAACCTGCCCTGTATCAACCAACCTCTGTGCTGACACACTAACATGAGGCTCCTAAACTATTATCTGACCCCAGCCTGAATTGTTATTCTTCTCTGCACCTACCCATTTTATATTTTTATTTTTTTATTTTATTTAAATCTAGGATTACAAATACCTTTGAGCCGAGGCTCTTTTACAAACATTCCACGTCAATAAACAGGACAGTACCACAGAATACAACAGAGCAAATGCAGTTTTAGGCAGGATAAACAGATTAACACTCAGTTATAAGTAAATAAATGGATACATTTAGGATAAAACAGGCAGGGGTTCAGAGGGAATACAATTGGGTTACAAAAAAGGGTAAGACACTGGGAGGCAGGAGCATGCCAGGGGCAATTGTTGCAACACCTAGAGAAGTGCAGGTAGTGGGGCTGGGTGGAGGGGGGATGAGGAGAGGGAGGAGGAAGGAGGAAGGATAAAGTGAAAAAGAAAGTGCAATGTGAAAACTTTAGGCAGGGACTGTGGAATAGAAAGGAGGGCTGGTTAGGTGAGGCAGTCACAGGTGCTGAGGGCAGAGAGATTGAGTCGGAGTCTTGTTTTGAATTGGCCAAGATTGGGAATGGAGGAGATCACAATGTTCAGGCTATTCAACCAGCTGGAGGCCCTGTAAGCAAATGACCATTGTCCCAGGGAGGTACTGCAGTGTGGGACCAGCAGGAGTTGAGTTTCAGAACCCCTAGTAAGGCAAGAGTTATTACTTGGACAGATGAGGGCTTGGACCCCCAGTGCGGCAAGGCCCATGGTTATCTTGTTTACAATTATGCAGGTTAGTAGTATACACTCTACAATGGACATATCATGGAAACACAGAAACATAGAATTTGTTGGTAGATAAGGACCGCTTTGCCCATCCAATCTGCCCATTTCCCTACCTATTTGATAAGCTGCAGATTTTAGTTAACCAACAGCCTACTTCCTCCTAATGGATATCAGTTTGTTACTGTTGCACCAGTCCCTTCTCTGCTCCACTAAGAGTCATGCAGTTATTTTCTATGGCATGGGGTCCCCTCCACCCACCCACGCACCCACCCAAATAGATGACGCATTTAGGGGACCTCTGCCAAAAAAAAATAACTGCATATCCTTAGGAGTCCAGAGACCTAGCTACTGTAGTGGAAGGAGGAGTGTGGCTGTGAGGCCAAGCCTGTATGGAGTGGGCAGAGACCTACATTCAGGCAATCCAAAAATTAGACAAGTCCATGCTGAAAAAAGTGTGCTATCATGTTCAGGCAATCCAAAAATTATGACATACTGAAAACATTATGCCATCAGCCTCAACTTCAAGCAGTCCAAAAATTATACAAGTCCATTAGGACATGCTGTGAAAAGTGTGCCATCAAGTTCAGGCAATCCAACAATTAGCCAAGTACATGAGGAGGACATGCTGAAAACATTGTGCCATCAGTCCCAAATTCAGACAGTCCCAAAATTAGAGAAGTCTATTAGGACAGGCTGCGAAAAGTGTGCTATCAGGTTCAGGCAGTCCAAAAATTACTCAAGTCCATTAGGACATGCTGCGAAAAGTGTGCCATCAGGTTCAGACAGTCCAAATATTACACAAGTCCATGAGGACATGCTGCGAAAAGTGTGCCATCAGGTTCAGGCAGTCCAAAAATTACGCAAGTCCATTAGGACATGCTGTGAAAAGTGTGCCATCAGGTTCAGACAGTCCAAAAATTAGCAAGCTCTGTTAGGACATGCTGAAAACATTGTGCCATCAGGTGCAAAAATTGTGTAGGCCACATATGGACTTATGTGAGTACTACTGATTTATTTTTCTGAAAAAACGGTGATCTTTCTACTCTTCCAAGTAGTCATCTTTGAGGTCACTGCAAAATGTATTTCCTGCCTCCGGCTCATAGGTGTAACCAGTCAATGGAAGGTTTACTTTCAAGAATGTTAACTTTTCAACATTTTCTGGTAATAGCCTAGATCTTGTATCTGTTACCACATTTCCTGCACAGCTAAAGAGTTTCTCTGAAAATACACTGGTTGGAGACAGACCATGTACTTCAAGGCTACCTGCACAAGTGCAGGCCATACAGGTTCCTTGCTTTGCCAGTATTTAATGGGATCTTCATTCCATTTGATACCTTTCTCTGCTAAATAACAGTCAACCATGGTCTGGGCAGAAGCAGTGACATGGAGAAGGAAGGGCTGATTTTCCAAGGACAACAGCATCCAAGTGACCCCAAAAATGACTGCTGGATGTAGAACGAATGGCAGCAGCTGACTGTTTTATAGCCTGACTGAGAAGCGTGAGCTGTGAAGGTGCAGTAGGAATGGATGAGGGGTCTACATCTGTTGTCATGTTTTTTTTTTTTCAAAAGCAAATCTACTTCTTGAATAATTTTCTTTCTGCAGTTTTGGAACACATTTGGGTCATACTGTGAGAGGTGTTTCATCTTGTACCGTGGGTTTAGTACTGTTGCAATAATGTAATGTTCTGCAGTGAGCATTTCACAGAGTTTCTCATCATCTCTGACTTTTTTAATAATTCTGTGTACTTTGTCTTTTTTTATTCCGGGTGGCAAGTCCCTTTCAGTTGCACTGAACTCTCCCATCTGAAACTGGCATATTGTATTTTCCAACTCATCCCTGATTGCTTTCAGCTGAAATCTAAGAATCTTGATCAGTGGGATTATTTGGCTGAATGTGGCACTGTTGGAACTCTTCCCTAGTAATTTCCTCAGAGGGTTGCAGTATCTTGATAAGAAGTTCTTAAACAGCCCACTGCTGAGGAATAATGTACACATCAGCATCCCCTATGCTGTTCTCTAGTGTATACTGTCTTACAGCCTTTTTTTGCTCCAGCAATCTTTGGAACATGTATAAGGTAGAGTTCCACCTCGTTGCAACATCCTGGATAAGTGTATGGCTGGAAGATGTTGGCGTGCTTTGCAGGAGTAGCTGAAATGTGTACATATTCTTTTCGTCACATATGTGACAGCCTTTATATCTCTGTCCTCTTTCATAAATGTATGCACAATCAAATTTAGGCAGTGTGCAAAACATCAAATGTGGACAAAGCCCCCATCAGACAATGCTTTCTTTATGTTTGAACCATTGTCAGCCACAATAAAACCTACTGAAAGCTCTTGTGATGGAAGCCAGTACTGTATCTCTCTACTGAGCTCATCCAGGATGTTGGAAGATGTGCGATCCTATGGGATATACTGGATGCGAAGGGAAGCCAGTTTTAGAAGGGAATTGTCAGTGTCACTACAGGGAGTAAACGATACCCAATGCACACAGTGCCATAAATGGTTTTGGCTGGCAGCTTGTCCATATGTCAGTAGTCAAATGGACAACCCCAGCAACTGCATCTTTTAAAGCATTTTTCAGTTTAGCACTTACTAAATCATACATCTGTGATACTGCAACGGTCAGTAAATATTTCCTGGATGGAATATTGTATCATGGTGACAGGTGATTCAAAAGCCTTTTGAATCCTACATGTTCCACAATTCTGTAAGACTGTAGGTCCAGTGCTATCATCTCTGAAATTAGTTTTGTTATAGCAATTGCCTCAGGATGACTACGCTAGTACTTAGCTTTATGTTCAATTGTCTCTGAATTCGGGAGCTGTCCTCTAGCAGTTGAAGTTTTCAGATTGCCAGCATTAGGAGTACTGGATGATGAGAAGGGCAAAAGGGGACTGTTTGTAGTACTTATTCTAGAAGAAGAATAAGAAGGAGTTGACAGTACAACTGAAGCAGCAGGGCTGCTGCTGCTATCACTTGATATAACAGGTGCAGCAGGTGTAGTCTGACTTCACTCAGCCTGCATGTTGTTGTCTTCTTTCTCTCTGACCAAAAAATCACACCTGAGATGTAATGGGTGACATCTCTCTAAATGTCTTTTTAATGCTGAGGTACCCAAAACACCTATTTTGCTCCCTCTGCTGATGGTCATTTTACAGATAGACCAAAACTGCTCGTAACTCATCATTGGCAGCCAGAGAAAAGTAAGACCACACATATGATGTCACCTTTTCTGTTTTAGTACCAGGTATACTATGTTGTTCTTTCTCAACACTGGGAAGCTGCTCATCATGGTTTTTTTTTATCTGTTTCACCATTATCATCATCCAACAGCTCCTCCAGGCCAGTGACAGAACCTAAATCCGAATGCATTGCCCCCTCATCTTGTTTCTCCTGCACCTGCACCACACTGTTCGTGCCTAAACTGCCCATCTCATCCAAGTCCAATTCATCATATTCATCCTGCAGCTGTGCAACTGCCACCTCTACCTCATTCTGGCTTTCTATTTGTTTCTGCTTTTCTCCCTCCTTGTCTACAGCCTCCATTTCATCATTACTCTCATCAGAGGTAGATTTCTCCTCCTCACCCTCTGTTTCATTTAAATCCGTAGTGGTACTACGGTACACATAGGTACCATATATTGGTTTGCCACTCCTAGTGGTGCCGACTACTCCTTTAGTTTTAATTAGGGTAGTTTTAGCCTTTCCTGTCTGTTTGGACAGCATTGTGGAAGAACCACTACTGCTACCAGATGAAGGCTCAGCAACTGGTCTTATACCAGTCAGACTGTGCAGTGTTGTTTGTGCCGTATGTTTCCCCATACCTTTCCCCATTTCAGCCTCCACTTCACCCTGTCTGGTGCACATTCCAGTTTTTATAGCACTCAAAATGCTTTTCCAATAAGTGTTTTCTTTTTATTTAGTCCTCTCAGTCATTCCCACTAGTACAGGCTCGGCTTCACAACCAGTGCCCCCCACAATAGCTAGGTTTATTTTTTAAATAGCACACAAAAATGTTTTTCCTGGGTATTTTCTTATTAATTCATCCTCTCAGTTGTTCCCAAGTTCCTCTGCACACTAGCACAGGCTCGGCCTGACAGCCACACTCCCCCTTCTACCACAATAGCTAGTTTTGTTTTTAAATGGCACACAAAAATGTTTTTTATTCCTGTAAATATTTTTTTATTTAGTCCTCTCAGTTGTTCCAAAGTTCCTCTGTCCACTCAGTACAGGCTCAGCCTCACAGCTGCACTCCCTTTTCCACCACTGTAGCTAGGTTTTTTCTGCAGCTTTTTCTTTTACATCTCTTTTCTTGTGTAACCCCCTGCAAATGGGGGTTCCCAAAAGTCTTCCAGGAGCTTGCCTGAATGTTCCAAGTATGGGCGGTGTTCGGTGTCTGAACTGTTTAAATGTGGTTCCAAGTGAGTGCTATTTGAGCCTCCACGTACTGTCTCTTTAAGAGCTGTCTGCGTGCAGACTTAATTAGTTTCTATGGGGAGACTGTGTATTTAATGCTCAAATCCCGCCCGAGCTGCGGTCAATTCCCTCCATCTCTGCTATTGCTACATGTGCAGAGGGAGCCTTGTTGAAAGATATAACTGTTTGTCAGAAATCATTTAGAGTGACTGAGAAAATGTAGTTTATCTAACCTGTCTTCATTCCAGCACAAACTGTTTCAGTGTAGCTCTTTCATGTTGGTCCTGAATAGCTGACTTGGACCAATTAGGAAGATTGGGAGACCCTAAAATGGAGCCTGAGGACAAATCGGAACTTGGACTCTCAATTTTGAGCCACCCACGAGGGGATTGTATGGGCAGTGACCCTGGGAAATGTAGTTTTAACCTTGGTGCCTTTTTCCACCAACAGAGGGAGTCTTATTGTGAGTGACAGCTGAACCAGCCAACAGAATGGTGTGAAGCTAAAGGAAATGCCCTGCTCTGTGACTGGAAAGATAAGATCAGTTGTGACAGTGAAGAGAGAAGGAGCTCTGTGCTTCTGCGGTGTATAGTTTCGTGCGGGAAGCGAATGTGAGGCCCTGAGGTTCGGTCTGCAGCCGTTGTAAGCGCTAGTTCAGACTGAATCCGACTTGTGAGGAGAAAGAAGGAAGTCTGAAGAGTAGAAACCAGGCTCACCCTGTAGATGACTGGAGAAATTGCTGAATCACGCTCGGTCTGTCAGGAACTGAAGCTGCTATGTGTGCTACCGGGTATTTTGCAGTAAGTGCGATCGGGATCAAGGAGCAGCCTGCCTGATATAGTACTTTCCTTTTATACATGAATGTGCATAGCGCTTGTGGGGAATCGCTGTTTCCAATCCCCTGTACTGTGTGCTGTGTGTTGAAGCTGGAAGCAAACCCCGTTGTCTCGGACTAAATCCGTTTGCTATCAACTGCAGTGGGGTCCAGTCACAAGGAGCTTGTCTCCATACCCTGTTGTTTCTGGCCATTCCAGAAGAACATCCACCATCCGGTTCTCAGCTTGGGTATTGTGAGTACAAATCAGGGTATTCCCCCTGCAGCCTGTTTTCAATTACAAGTGTGTCATCTAATTATTGTTGTTTCACTTCTTCATGGACTGAGCCATCCGGCTCCGGATTACAATTGGGTGTTGTGCATATATTTTCTTCTACAGGGCCTTGTCCATCTGCACCTGCCGGCCAACCCTGGGCAATGGACCTGGCTAGCTCCCCCCCCCAACCTGGGTACCCAGAGCGTGACTTTTCAGACCCTGTATGTGTGCACAGTACTGTGATTTAATTCTGCCAATTAACCTGATCTTCCCCTCCCGTGTTTTATTCCCCCTAAATAAACCAGATTTGATGTTGTTAAACTTTAAACTGTCTAAAGTGTCAGTACCTACATATCAAGCATTGTATTGGTTTTTGTATGTTGATTAACCTTATTTTACAGGGGGTCCTCCGAGATGAACCTCAGAATCAGTCTCGAGGGTAAGTGGTACTTTATGATTGAACAGTGTGTACATGTAGGGTATTGGGACTGTAACTTCTGTGCATTGTGTGAGCCACTAGAGGGAATAAAAGGGGGTCTCAGTGTTCCAGAGGGCTGTGACCAAGCTAGTCTAACCACTACAAACCCTGGCCTCTGGGTGGAGGCACCCGCCATAGAACCTAGGCCCTTCATCCTGTCAGTAGTCAAGCAGGCAGGGTTAGTAGCCCTTGGGATAGCACCACCTGGGGGTTACACGCGTAACTTCTTATCTGTTCTTTCTGAGTTCCTCTACCCTACCAGGGTGACCTTACAGCCATCCCCCCCTCCACACACACACTTTAACAAGGTCTTTCCTACTGTAAACAATGCTTACGTTTCTGTATATCTATTGTTATTTTTATTTAGCTTTTACTGTTCATACAGTCTACTGTCTCAAGTCAGTAAAAGTTTCTCCCACCTCCACACAAACGTCACTGAGTAAAAAAAACAGTAAAAGTACTAGTAGTACTGTAACTGAATTCAATACTAACATACTAAAATGGTAGCAGAATAGCCTAATGGTCTTTCATGTCTGCTCGTTTGGTCAGCCACCACCCTGGGTGCTGACCTTGCTGCCCCCCTCGCCTTCTCTGGCTTCTCCCTTCCCAGTTCCAGATATTCTCACTGCATTGGATTTTGCTTCCAGAACCCTTCCCCTGTACTTGTCCCGCCCCCTCTTGAACCCCTCCACCGTCTCTGCCTCCACCAGCCCCTAGGCAGTGCATTCCATGGCTCCACCACCCTCTCAGTGAAGTAGCACCTCCTCCTTTCTCCCTGAATCTTCCCCCTCCAGCTTCCACCCATGCCCTCTAGTGGCCCCTCCTCCTTCCTTGAAGCACCCTGACTGTTCCTCCCCTATTTACCCCTTCATGTACCTGAAGACCTCTATCATGTCCCCCTGGTCCCTTCTCTCTTTCAATGTGTACATATTTAGCTCTTTGAGCCTCTCCCTGTCCCCCAAGCCCCAAATCATTTTGGTTGCCCTCCTCTGGACCCTCTCCAGGAGTTTAATGTCCCTGTTTCAGTGTGGCCTTCAAAACTGCACGCAGAACTCGAGGTGCAGCCTCACCAAGCAGTTATACACAGGGAGTATCACTTCCCTCCTTCTGGAGGTGATCCCCCTAGCGATGCATCCCAGCATCCTGTTGGCCTTGGCTGCTGCCCTCCTACAAGTCTCCGAGTTGTTCATCTTGACATCCACCACCACCCCCAGGTCCCTCTCAGCCATTGAGACTTGTAGCATTTCCCCGTCCCAGGGTGTACACTTGGCCCGGGTTTCTGGCCCCCAGGTGCAGTACCTTGCATTTCCTTGCATTGAACCTCAACTTCCACTTTCTAGACCATCTTTCCAGAGCCTCCAGGTCCCCCTGTAAGGCCACCCTCCCCTCCTCCCCATCCACCACCGCCCCCAGTTTTGAGTCATCTGCAAAGAGACTCATCTCGCTCCTGATACCTGTCCTTATGTCATAGATGTAGGCGTTGAACAGGAGAGGCCCAAGGACTGATCCCTGTGGGACCCCACTAATGACCCTCCTTGGGGATGAGACTATCCCACCAATTACGACCCTCTGGGTCCGGTTCTGGAGCCAATTGCCTATCCATCTGATTTTTTTGTTCCCCACCCCAATTTCTTCCAGCTTATCCAACAGGCCCACGTGAGGAACAGAGTCAAATGCCTTGCTGAAGTCTAGAAAGATGACGTCCACTGGTCTACCCAGGTCCAAGGCACTCGTCACCCAGTCATAGAACTCCACAAGGTTTGTCTGACATGAATTCCCCTGGACGAATCCATGCTGTCTATCGTCCAGGCACCCTGACTTTTCCAGGTCCCTTCCCCCATCCTCTCCTTGAAAATGCCCTCCATCACCTTGCCCACCACCAATGTCAGGCTGACAGACCTGTAGTTCCCTGCCACCTCCCTTGATCCCCCCTTGTGGATAGGCACTATATGCGCCACCTACCAGTCCTGGGGCACCCACCCTGTCCTCAGAGAGATGGTGAAAAGCTCTGCCAGGGGTTTCGCCAGGACATCCACAAGTTCCTTCAGCACTCTGGGATGTAATTTATCCAGCCTCAGTGCTTTCTCCATCTTAAGGGACCTGAGGGCTTCCCTCACTCTCTCTGCTGTAATTTCCACTTCTGCTACCTCTTCTCCCTGCTTAACCTTCCCCCTTCCTGCCAGTGATGCCTCCCCGTCTCCCCAGACCTACTGATCGGTCAGGGTCCCCCCCTCCTCAGTATCACTGTCTCCTCCCATGTATGATGCAGCACCCCCATTTTCCTTGGTGAAAACTGAGGTGAAGTACTCATTTAGTACCTCAGCCTGCTCCCCCGGGTCTTGTGCCCATCTCTCCCCTGTTTTAATCCTGCTAATCTGCCCCTTCACCCTTCGTTTTTCCCCAATGTATCTAAAGAACCCCTTGTTCCCTCTCCTAATTTCCCTGGCCAGGTTCTGCTCCTTCCTTGCCTTAGCAGCTCTCACCACCTTAGTGGCCCTTGTAGCCATCAGCTCGTACTCCCCTCGATCCCTTTCACTCCTTGAGCCCTTGGATTGCTTATAGGCTGCCTTCTTTCCCCGCACCACCTCCTGGACCTCCCTGGTCCACCAGCAGGGTTTTCGGGCCCTACTACATTTTTGTCTTATTCTTGCACAGGTGCTTGTAGCATCCTGCACCCTTCACCTGATGATTTCCCACCTACTATCAGCGTCCATGTCTGACCCAATCCCATCCAAATGCTCCTTAAGGATCCTTCCCATTTTTTTAAAATCCGCCCCCCTGAAGTCAGTTACCTCCATCTTTGTGCAGCCTCCTACCCCTCCTAGGTCCAGGCAGAACCAGACCATGGCATGGTCACTCCCCACCAACAGGTCCCTTACCTCCAGGCCCCCAATCTGGTCACTGTCTGCCAGGACCACATCCAGTACCTGCACCTCCCTGGTGCTCCCCACCTGCTGAGTTAGGAATGCGTCTTGAAAGACATCCAACAACCTCTGTTCCCTGGCCACCGAGGATTTCATAGTCTCCCAGTCTGTTCCTGGCATGTTTAAGTCCCCCAACACCACCACCCTTCCCCTGCCCAGTCTGCAGTGTCTCCCAACATCTGCCACCAGACTCTCTTCCAGCTCCTCCGCCAGTGCAGGGGGTCTATACACCACTCCTATTTTTACTCTCTTGCCCCCTTGTTATCAAGGTGACCCAAATCGCCTCTAGGGTTCCCGCCGCCTCCTCTACTCCCCCTATGCCAATGCAGTTTTTGACTATCATTGCTACCCCTCCTCCCCTTCCCTCCCCCCGTCCTTCCTGAACCCTCCAGGTTCAGGTCCCAGTCATGTCCTGCGGTGGCCCAGGTCTCAGTGACCGCTACCACATCCACCGCTCCCTCAGTTAGCATTGCCTGAGCTCAGGCATTTTATTGCCCGAGCTCCTGGCATTTAGCAGGACTACCTTCCACCCTTTCCCTATGCTTCCATTTCCCCTGCTCGTGTTCCCATGGGGATTTTGTTTTCCCCTGGTCTGTACTTTACCAGTCGGCCTTTTCCCACATTCCTCCAGCTCCCCAGGGGGGTGGAGACAGAGTCCCTCCTTTATTGGCCTCCCTCGACAGCCTTTTCTCCCATCCCTCCCCCTTTCACAAATTTAAACCCCACTTTACACCAATGAACCCCTCTATTTTCAACTTAAGGATTCCCTTCCCCTCCAAATTGAGATGGAGCCTATCTCTAGCATACAGCTCCTTATCCTCCTAGGTCTCCCCCCAATCCCCCATCAACCCATACCCTCTGGCCTCACACCACTCCCATAGCCAATAATATAGCTTATTTTAATTTTTTTATGCTAATTAACTCCTTATATTACAGAGACGTCTGGTCCCCTCCAGGAGCCTTGCAGATTTCATTTACTACGGCCCTACCACCCACCACAATCTTGTCTCCCTTCCCCCACCCCTTCACATATATCCCTTTTTTTTTGTTCTTTCTTATAGCATAGCCACACACACAACGTTCTTTTCCAGACTTTAGTTGATTAATATTTAAGCAGGCATTGCAAGCCAACTACACAACAAGAAAGTCAAGAAGACTGAGAGGAGATCACAAGTCCATGCTCTCCATTAGTTAGCTCTGTCTGAAATGGCGAATCTTCTAACTGTCACCACGCTACAGAGCTCAGGGTTCCTTATAGTTCCACCCACCCACAGCACCAGCCAATAGCCAGACTGACAGGAAGTCTCCATTCAGCTATAGGCTGCCTGGCCTGTCAGTCTGGCTGGATGTGGCCAACCACGTTCCCCGTCATTCGGTCCAGACTCCAGGGGTGCGCTATTTCATAAGCCGGTACTCGGCTCACTCCCTACTGTTCATGTCTTGCTTTGCTGTCTCCTTCACCCGCCACTGAGCACTCCATGCCAGGGCAGCCATCCACATGACCAGACAGTTTGAGACCAGGTAGCTGCTGGCTGGCCAGGCTGGATGATTGCCGCAAAGCTTTCTCTACAGGCTCACAAAGGCTAAGAATGGTAACTGTGCCTTTTAATTTTTTTTTTATGAAATTTGCGGCTGACGGACCCAGACTTGGTACAAATTAGACCTTGATTCATATTGGTCCAGGTCTGTCAGACTGCATTGGATCTGGGGAATTCTGATTTACAGTGGGTCAGTCCACACACCCCTAGATGAGACCAGTCCAAGCCCAGTAGTCCCCCCTGTCTCAAATTTCTCTAAGGGACTAAGTCTCGCTCATCTTAACATCTATAGTCTTCTGCCTAAAGTAGACTTATTGCAACCTCTCATGGTCAGCCTTAATCCCAACATACTAATACTTTCTGAATCCTGCCTCTCCCTCAAGATCCCTGACTCAGCAGTGGTCATCCCTGGCTATTCCCTAATCCATTAGGACCGTGCCACCAGGGGTGGTGGAGTGGCCATGTACCTTTCCTGTACCTTTCAGTATGTTCCCATTATCTCTATTTCTTCCCCTTTCACCTATGAACTTCTCCTCATCAAAATCTCCCTCCTCTTCTCCCTCCCCATCTTTGTTGCCAGTGTATATTGCTGCCCTGGCATAACTCCTTCCACTATTACTTAACTTTCCTCCACTATCTCCTCTCATGCCTTCACCGGGGAACTCCTCATTCTTGGGGACTTTAATAAAAATTGTCTCTCCCCTTCTAATACCAAATTCTGCAATAACATCAAATCCCTTAACCTCTCCCAACTGATCTCTGATCCTACTTGCTTGAACCTTAAAACTTTAAACCACAAACTTCTGGACTGGGCCCTCACCTCACACCCCCAGAGAATTACTTCATCGGGCACCCTCCCAGATGCCCTCAGTGACCACCATATGGTGGACTGCATTCGCAAGGTTCACTGCCCCAAAACCCCACCCAAATTCATCCATATTTGCTCTTTCTGGTCCTTGGACCGCTCCTCACTTCACAAGGATCTAGCAGCTACAGACTGGTCACCTATATCCACTGCCAGCTCCATGGACTCAGTGTTAAACTTCTTCTCAACATGCTTCATATCCATTTAGGATCATCACACCCTGCTTAAGAAAACCAGGGTCCGAGGCTCTCGCCTCCCCTGGATCTCTGCTGACCTACTAGCCTGCTTGCGGGCACGCGATCAGGCCTGGAAGGTTCGCAAATCTTCTGGATCCCCTGCTGATTACCACAGATATTGAACTTTATGCAGTGCCTGCACCAGGGCAATTAAACTCACCAGGGCTGATTATTTTACTTCCACCTTCTAAAACAACATAAACCACCCATCCAAGTTTTGGAAGGTCATCCACTCTCTTTTCTCCCTTCCCACCCAGTCTGCCCCCCCTTCCCTTAAGGTGAGTGGGGCCACCATCTCTGAACCCTCTGCTGTTGCTGCTGAATTTGACAACTTCTTTGCCACCTGTGCCTCCACCCTCCTCTCCTCCCTTCCCCCTACTCCCCTCCTCTCTCTCGCTCCTCTTTCATCACCCTCTACCCTCCTCCTCCTTCTCTTTCTCCACTTTTTCACCTGCCCTTAAAGCCCTACTTGCTCTAAACCCTACAAGGGGCACTAGTCCAGATGATCTGGACCCAAAGCTCTTGCACCTTTCTGCCTCTGCTATTTGCCACCCTATTGTTCTGCTCAACCTCTCTTTCTCTCTGGCTTCAGTTCCCTCTTCCCAGAAATCAGCCACAGTCATTCCCCTCCCTACGGGTTGTGACCCCTCAGCTCCGGGCAACTACTGCTCTGTTTCTCTTCTCTTCTCCCTACCCTTGCTAAACTCCAAGAGCATGTGGTACTCTCTCAACTCTCTGCATTTCTTGACTCATCTTCCTTCCTCACCCCTTTCCAGTCTGGTTTCCATAAATCTCACTCCACATCTACCTCCCTCCTCAGGCTCACTGACTCCATCCTGACAGGTATGAGCCAGGGCCTGGTTACCTCTGCTATCTTCACTGATCTGGCCAAAGCCTTCAACACTGTAGCCCACCCCCTCCTCCTAACCCAGATCTCTGCTGCTGAGATTTCTGCTAGAACCACAGATTGGTTCCGTTCCTACCTCATGGGCAGAACTCAAGCTGTCAAAATTGGCAACTCCCTGTCCTCCCCCTCCCTATCCGCACTGGCATCCCCCAAGGCTCAGTGCTCAGACCCAATGCATGTACATCTGCATCCATACACATGTATGCTGATGACACTGTCATATTTGCCTCAGGCTCCTCCTTACCAGACCTGACAAAAAGACTCCAACTGGCTTTCACTAATATCCAGCACTGGTCTTGGTCAAATCAGCTTTCCTTAAATGTGAAAAAAACTGTCTCTATGACTTTTGGTACCAGAAAAAAACTCTCTAAACTGCCAGCCCTGCCCTTCTTCCACACTCTGGATGGGACTAGCTATGAAAACGTCACAACTTTCAAGTACCTAGGAGTTTGACTTGAGAGTCAACTAGACTTCTCTGCTCATGTGGACTACTTACACAAAAAGCTTCACCCTAAACTTGGTGTGCTGTATAGGAACCAAGGGTGCATCCCTCTGCCGGCCTGCAGAGCCGTTGTGCAGAGAATGATTTTTCCCCTCTTTGACTACAGTGACACTATCTATGCTAGTGCTCCCAAGTCTACCCTGGCCAGACTAGATCTACTCTTCCACTCCTTCTGTAGGTTTGCCCTGGACTGTCTCCCCCCTCCCCCGGACCCACCACTGCCACCTCTACACCTCTTTCTCTCCTTTTCCTCCCTTGAAGCCAGAAGGCTTGTTCATTAATCCTCCCTTATTGCTAAGTACTGGCTGGGCTCCCTCCCATCTTACCTTATGTCTCTTCTCTCCTCCCCTTCAAACCCCCTCCTACTCTCTCCATTACTCTAACCTCTGCTCTCTAACTCCCCCATCCAGGCAGACCTCGACTGGGCAAGCTGCTTTCTCTTTCTGCCGTCCCAAACTCTGGAACACCCTCCCTGGCCCTATTCATTCTGCTATCTCCAGCCACTCCTTTTCCAGTCTTATACACAATTGCTCCACCCCCTACTGTAGCTGCCCTTGACCTCCTCCCATGATTACCCCCATGCCTTCCTTTTCCTGGCTCTCCACCCCCCTTCTCTCCCCCACCCCCCGACTCTCATATTACATATCTCCCCTCCCCTCCCTCCCCCCATTACTCTACCTCCTCTACCTACCAACCCTAATTCTGGACCTCCCATGTCTCCTTCCTATGATCTACCTTCTCCTTTCTCGTCCTCTCCACTCTTCACCGTTTGCTAGACTACCCTTAGCCACTTGCACTAACCTGGGTCATCCCCCATTCTTGTAGGCAAATGTTACTTACTGATGTTGCTACATTTTCTGTAAATAATTCCTATGTATATGCTCTTGTACATTCAATGTATATTACTCGATGTTTAATTTATGATATATTGTATAAAAGTGTGCCTTAATATGAGTGGACATTCTCTGTAAATATTTTTACGCTGTATGGATATGTATTTCTCCCTCTACCCTCTCACCCATGATGCTTCTGGAAATGAGTTGTTTATCGCTCAATATGTCTCTCCTGGTGAAACTTTTGAAATAAATAAATATAAATAAATTTACCAACCTCCAAGTGCAAATGGTAAACAAGGTTTCTGGATGGGGAGAAGAAGTTGCTATTGTGAGGTGAGAGTTTGCTAGTCCAGAATGTGGCACAAATTTGGGCGGTGTAGCAAGCTGCCAGTTGTCCAGGTGAGACCAGCCCAGAGAGGCATAACATTGGCACAGGTGGGTAAAGGGAACACAATTAAGATCAACCCTACTGTACATAATGCATTATACAGGCTGTGTAGTTCACAGGGTGCCTGTTTGGGGCAGCAGTGTATATCACAACTCCATGATCAGTGTAGGTGAGATAATTTGCTCTACCATATGCTTTCAGGTAGACAGAAAAAGACTATTCAGCACTTGGCACAGAGTACCTAGCTTTGCAAAGTACCTGGACAGCGTGGAATTGATATGGGAGAGAATGACCATCCCACTGGCACAGCGGTAACGCTACCGCTCACGTCACTGGCAACCAGAGTTCGGGAGTGAGCTTGGGTCATTGAGGGCTTGCCGGGAGGGAGTAGGATTAAGGATCCCAATGGATGCTTTCCTCCTCCAGGGAGGGTGGGCTACCAGATTTGCTGTGATACTGCCACCAAGAGCTCCCAGATGGCAGAGCAGCCGGTGAAGGAGGTGGGAGGGAGGGGCGTTGTTGACATCAGTATGTGAACATGCACACAGTATGCATGGATGCATCTTGACATCAGAGCACATGATATCCCTGTGGGAGTATAACAGGGGACTAAAAACACAACCGCTGCCCCCAGCACCTTTGCGACAATAATGGGCCCAGTCTGCCCAGATTCCCCTGCCACCAACAGCACCAGAGCATGAAAAAAGACAACTTCATATGAAAAAACTATTTTGAATTAGTTTTTTTGATATTATTTTTTTGTATGAAGGAATCTTTTTTCATATGAATGACACAGCCTCATGAAAAATGATACCTTCATATGGGAAAAAAATCTGAACGTAGTTTTTTTTTCACAATTTTTTTGTATGAAGGAATCTTTTTTTCATATAGAAGACACAACCTCACAAAAAGGAATCCTTCATAAGAAAAAATAATTTGGACTTCGTTTTTTTTCACATTCTTTTCTTGTATGATGGAATCTTTTCCATATGAATGACCTCACGAAAAAAGATCCCTTCATATGAAAATTAATTTGAACTTATTTTTTTTCCACTTTCTTTTCTCGTATGAAAGAATGTTTTTTCATATGAATGACACAACCTCACAAAAAAAAGATCCCTTTATACGAAAAAAGAATCTGGACTTAGTTTTTTTCCACATTTCAACTTTAACAAGCCATATCGCCATCAATGTATGCAGTATTGGGACAATCTATATATCAATATAAAGGTCTTACTGACTACTACAGCTCTAACACACATAACCCCTCCAAAAAGTTTAGGGGCCATAAAAAAAAAACATAAAAATTAAAAAATTACAGTTCCCACAGGATAACATTGTAGCTTTAACAAACTGTAACTCTGTCAGTCTTTGGTGTTAACAGACAATGTATATATCAAAAGAAAGGTCTTAATGACTAGTATAACACTAAGCCCCTAAGAAATAAGAACTGCAAATGGTTCATTCCTACAAAAATAAACTGCAAGGAAACACATAAATTGCTTTTCTGTAGGAACACAAGGGCCAGCTCTTCCACACCCACATACACATGTGGATAAATGGAAGCACAGAAGCACTGGGCCTAGAGGGCCCTGTGCTACTGTAATAACATGGATGTGCTCACACAGATCCCAAAGGGACCTGCATGAATGACAATATGATTGTACTGTCTCCAAAAGTAAGGACATTAATTGCAAAAAACTTCATTAATGCACCAGTTAGGGTTAAACTCACAAAAGAAGGGAAATGCGGTGTTAGGGATTCCAGCCCTAACACCCCTCCCCTACCCTGCAAGAAACAGAAAGAAAACACTTTATGGTTTTGGTTGTCCTGAGTCTTCGCAAATCAGACCTGGGGTCTTGTTGGGATTATCAACCCTACCCCATTCCATCAGCATATAGGCTCAGATGTGCAGACTGTATGAGAACAGGGTGAGCGTCAGGGTTGATAACCCCAAGGAAGACCCCAGGCCTGACTTGCCAAGACTCAAGACAGCCAAAACCATAATGTTTTTATTTTCTTTCTGCTGCCTGCAGGGTGGGGACATGGTGTTAAGGTTGGAAACCCTAACACCACATTTCCCTACTTTTGTCAGTTTAACCCTATCTGGTGTATTAATGAAGTTTCTGCAATAAATGTGTGTGTGTGTGTGTGTGTGTGTGTGTGTGTGTGTGTGTGTGTGTGTAAAATAACTGTTCTGTTTTCTACCATAGAAAAAGCTGTTCATAATTCACCATTATAACCCATGAGTTATTACAGTGAATATGCACCAGCTTTTTCTATGGAAGGCTTGTGCTAGCTGTCCTGTGCATGATTCTGTTCACAGCTGCTTTCCATCATGTAATCAAACTAAAACCTCCTCTAAACAAAAAACATTGTCCATGTTCATTACTCTCTAAACTCTCCTTACCGCTTCACTGCTTACAACAGAGATAGATTGAGTCGAAACCTGTCACTCTAACATACTAACATGCTCTCTCTCTTTATCATATTACAGAAACCCTAGAAATTGCCAAAATTAACACTGATCTACATATCTCTATAGGAACCCAGTTTTGCTAAAATACACAGATCCTAATAAAACAAGGACACATCATTCTGGCCTTATTAAAAAGTCATGGAGCAGTTTCATAATTTTGAACCCATTACATCCCACTCCTTTTTATGTTTGCTTGCACACTTGTGCAAGAAACATAGTGCCACCATACTAGTTTTCATAGGTGTGCCACCCCCCCTTCCAATGCCCTGCTTCTTTTGCAGGTGTGGCCGCACTACACCAATAAATATTCGAGCTGTCTATGACAGCGGTTCAGATGCAGAAGTATACAGTTCAAAGTAAAGGACCGCTACAATCAGCAGTGGTAACATGTAGGCAATTTGCATACTGCCATCTGCAGTATGCAAACTGCCTATATGTCAGCACTGTATCTGAACTGCTGTCATAGAAAGTTCTGCTTTTTTCTTGCAATCCCCATCAGCTCCAGTGCCTCCCCTGAACAAACACCCAAGTAGCATGCTGGGAGCCCACTCCAGTGTGTTCATGCACTCCCCC
The DNA here is from genome assembly GCA_016271365.2 of Neoceratodus forsteri. Classification (NCBI taxonomy): domain Eukaryota; kingdom Metazoa; phylum Chordata; order Ceratodontiformes; family Ceratodontidae; genus Neoceratodus; species Neoceratodus forsteri. Next base: position 1,390,835,616 of record CM028129.1, on the reverse strand, counting down.
CCCCACACACTGTATGGCCAGTGGAAGTGCCCAATCCCCCATTGGCTTCACTGCCCCCAAAACAGACTTCCAGGTGCCACACTGGGGCACACCCCAGCATAGCAAAGTCTGTATGGCCAACAGGGTGCCCAATCCCACGGCCCACTGCCACCCCAAACAGACTTCCAGGTGCCACGCTGGGAGCTCACCCAGGTCCTAAAAGTCCTGCATCAGCTTTGTAAAAAAAAAAACACCAATAAGAAAAACGGTCCTCGCTGACTGTCTTGCCCCTCCCCAACCCGCACTCTTCTACGCACTCCCACTTCCCCACACCACTGCCTCACCCTATACTTACCTCCAGAGGCCAGCTCGACAATCTTCGGTGGACCAGGAACATGTCTGCACTCTTCAAAGCCAACTGCAAACTGCAGAAATGCCGGTAAGCTGTATAATGGCATAAATGTTTTTTTTTTTCAACTTTGGTGCATATCTCGGCCATTTTTTGGATTTTATTTCACCAAGTTTTCAACATGGGATTCTTGGGACCCCGCCTCATGAACTCAGTCACTGTCATTTTGTTATTCAGTCCCGAAAGGTGATTTCGCGGTCACTGCACAGAACCACCTTTTGGAACAATTAATGAAATGACAGTATCACATTCATGAGGTAGACCCCTAAAAATCCTATTTTGAAAATTTGGTGAAAAAATCCCCAAAAATGACTGTTTATATGAGCATGTGTTGCACAGTTCCTATGCACACTCATAACTTTGAGAATTTTAATATTTTACTCCAGATTTTCAACATTGCCATTTTACCATACCTCCTTATGAACAGTACATCTGTCATTTTCACATCTTGCCCAAATGTGTTTTTCACATATGGGCGCACAATGTTGTGGTTGGTGTGCAAAATCAATGTTTGGGACAGATTAAGAAAATCACAGTGACACTGTTCATGAGCAGAGGGGTGTTAAAATGGCTATGTTGAAAATTTGGTGACAAAACCATAAAATGACTATGTTACAAGCGTTGCATTACACCCATGTGCACCCATGTGTAAGTTCATGAATTTGTAATATTTTCAGTCCAGATTTTCAACATTGACATTTTTCCACACCTCCTTATGAACAGTAAAGCTGTCATTTTTCACACCCTGGCTGAAATGTGTTTTCACACTTCTAGCGCAGAATTGCACGGTCGCCGTGGGAAATCAGTGCTCGGGACAGATTAAGAATATCACAGTGACACTGCTTATGAGCGGAGGTCCCAAAATGCCTATGTTGAAAATCTGCTGTAAAAAATCCCCAAACTAATTACATTACGGGTGTACGTTGCACAGTTTCTACGCACACTCGTGACTTCACCAGTTTTTTTATATTTTCACTCCAGATTTTCAACAATGCCATTTTTACACCTCCTCATGAACAGTACAGCTGTCATTTTTCACATCCTGTTCAAAATGTGTTTTCGCACCTGTGGCGCCAAATGGTGCAGTCGTTGTGCAAAATCACCTTTCGCCTAACGAACGTGTGTCACTGTTCATTGGGTGGGGTCAGACACTGCCCAGCTGAGGAGCCTGCAGAGAGCCTTGAGAGGTAAAGCCTCCTTCCATCCAGCCTGTGGAGAGGTGTTACCCCCTCCATGTGGACTGCCTTACCCACCCAGGGTCGGCTCGTAATTTATTGCTGCTTACAGGTCACATGACATATCACGTGACCTTTCCTTCTAATTACAAGTGTCCACTTTGCCATTTGCAGCTTATACTCACTGACCACTAGAGGTTGCTGCTGTGCACCCCCAAGCACCACTCTATCTCTCTCCTCATCTCCACTCCTTACCCACAGCTACTATTGGCACTGGCCACTAGAAGTCACTATAGCACCCCTCCTAACTACTACTTCCTCCTCACCTACACCACTCTGCACCCTCCTAATTTCTACACCCACCTTATCTACTTCTGCCCTTTGTGAGTTTCAAGCCCTCTACCACTAAGCCAATGAGTCAGGCTATTGACTCCCTCTGATCCATAACTCTTATACCTTTTGGCCCCATACTCAGCTAAAAAATACCTTCTGCTGTCCTAAACCCTGTACACTTGACACATGGTTCAGCAGCTCTACCACTGGACTAGCAAGCTGATACAAACTACTCTGGTTTCCCTAAAGCTCTTATAGCTTCTTGGCACCATACTTCACCTAGAAAAAATTCTCTCTGCTGTCCCATTACGGTTCTCAAACCTTGCTCATTTAACCCCGAAGTCAGCAGCTCTGCCTTTAAGCCATGATATAATTCTTTTAAATCTGAAAACTCTTAAAGCTTCTGCTCCTTAAATATACCAAAATACTCTATTGTCCTACCACAGGTCTCAAACCCAGTACCTCTAGGACTGACGTCTACAGCTCTACCACCAGGCCATCAAGCCAAGACATAATTCTACTGGATTGTGAAGCTTTTGCTCCTAAATCCAAAAAAATAAATAAGGGCACTCCACTGTCCTTCCCCAGGTCTCAAACCCAGCACATTTGAGGCCACAGTCAGCAGCACTATTCACCAAGCCAAGACAATTTTGACTTGATTGCTACAAATCTTAGAGCTTTGGCTCCCCCCCCCCAGCCACTGTGCCCTAACTCCAAGGCTACCTGGCATCATGAGTACTAAATTCCACCTCATATGCATCATCTTCTTATACTTCCTGGAACCTACCTCCCACCAGCCAGACCTCAGCCCTTGCGCATGGTCTATGGTACCCACATACCCTAACCACTGTAGCCCACCCACCCACCACCATGTCAATGCACCCAGACCCCTGCATCCACCCCTGTGCTGCCCCTCAACCCCACCTCCGACCCTGGCTCCCCCTGGCTCCACCACCTCTGCATCTTCCAGACCCTCCAAACCCTGCCCATTCCCTGTTCAGCCACTGCCTGCCCAGCCCCTCAACGTACCCACAAGAAATTAACAAACTGCCACTCTAGGGCTAGAGCCTTAGTCATACTACTACTCCTGTCTGGTAATATCCACCCAAACCCAGGCCCTGCCCCCACCAATCCACCAACTAAGTCCAACGGACTCCAGATTGCCTCCATGAACGTATGCAGCCTGCTTAAAAAATTCACTGCCGTTTAGTGCTGGGTTATATCACACCAACCAGACATCTTAGCCCTAGTAGAAACCTGGCTAACGAAGTCCACCCTGGACTCCTTTGTCTCCCTCTCAGGTTACACCATATTTCGTGAGGAATGAGTAGGTAAACGTGGAGGCAGTTGTGCATTCTATGCTCATGACACCATCGTAGGCCATGCCCTCCCAGCCCCCAAGCTTGTAGATGGTGCCCAGGCCCTTACCCTCAAACTCACCCCAGACCCATCCAAGAGCCCCCTCTATCTCACAGTCTCCTATATTCCCCCAAGGAATCAGACCCCTGCAATATCATCTTTCACCGAATATCTCTCCTCCTCCCCCATAAGGCTCAACAAGTCCTAGTAGGAGACCTCAATGTAAACTGGCTCAGTCCCACTGCCTCACCGATAAGAGACACTTTCTCTGCATTTGACCTGACCCAACTTGTCACACAACCCACCAGATGTAACCAAAAGGCAGGGACAAGCACCCTCCTAAACGTCATTGTCTCAAACCGACCCCAACAGGTTCAAGATATTCAAGTCCTCCCAGATTCCTTAAGCAACCACTCCCCTCTCCTATTCCTCTGGTCTACCCCCACCCCCAAACCCATAGCCCAAACCACTCACTGCAGGCGCCTTTGCCCAGGAGGACTGCTAAAACCCAGGCAGTTCCTCTCTCACATTGACTGGTCTCCCATCTGCCAGGTAATGAGCGTTGACACTGCCCTCAACCTATTCTCACAGGCTTTTACCAAGGCCTGTAATCTGTTTACACCCTTCACCATGATCCGCTCCAAAAAACAAAATGCACCCTGGGTCACCCCTGCCCTACTCCAACTACTCAAGGATAGGGATAACCTTTGGCATATTGCCACCAAGACTGGTCGGGTTGCTGACAGACAGACATATTACGCTGCCTGGAACAGGTGCACATGGGCCATCCGCAAAGCCAAGGCAAACCACTACCAGGCCACCCTCACCTCCTCATGGGGCTGCACCCGAAACTTCTGGGACAATATTAAAGAAATAACTGGGAAATCACATTCGCCCCAGCACACCTTACAGTCAATGGCACCACCATCACTGACCCCACCGACATTGCCAACTGCCTTTACACCCTCTTTACTGATCTTAGCCCTGTCCTCCTGAGTAACTTTTTTGACCCTACTCACAACTCACCACCTTCAGATCCACAGCGCCCTCGGTTCTACCTACACAAGGTATCTGTTCAGGAAGCCAAACCACTCCTGCTTAAAGCACTAAACGGAACCAGTCCTAGCAGTGATCCCTGGACCCAAAAATACTCTGACTGGTCCTGGATGAGGTCCTGGTCCCACTTACAGAACTAATGAACAGATCCCTCTGTCTGGGGCAATTCCCCACAGCATGGAAAACTGCGACAGTCACACCTATCCACAAAGGTGGTGACCAGTCCGCCCCCAGCAACTATCGGCCAATTTCCATCCCCCCCCCCCAAAGCCTTAGAAAAGTGGTGGCCACCCAACTCACAGAATACCTAGCAAAATATAACATCCTGTGTCCAGAACAGCATGGCTTCCATGCCAGTCACAGTACAGGCACAGCTTTATTGGAGTTCTCCAACTTCCTACATGCCTCCCCGGACCACGGCTCACTAGTTGGGGCAGTGTACATTGACCTCTCTAAGATCTTTGACACTGTCTCCCACCCACTCCTACTAAATGCCCTCAACCATACAGGTTTGTCTGCTGGCCCCCTCTCCTGGTGTGCGAGCAGTACCGTAGGAAGGGAGGGGCGGATGGTGCACCTGCCCCGGGCACATGCCTCCAAGGGGCGCAGTTTTGGTAACCTAAAATTTTCTTTTTACTTTAATTACAGTAGCTTCCAGCAGGGGTGCATCCATGGAAGGACCAGCAAGTGTTTGGGGTCACATGGTTACGCTGTCTGAGCAGAAAAAAAAGTCATGTGGACTGGTGGTAACTGGGTGGGCCAACCGCCAGCAGCGCCAGTAGAAAAGGTAGGGGGCAGATCAGAGTGCGCATACTTGCTGTTGTGAAAGGTGGTTAGAGAGACTAGACTAGAGTAGATAGAGAGAGAGAGAGATAGTCTTAACTTTTAGCAAGAGGCAAGCCAAGAGCCGATTCTGAAAAAATGTAATTAATGTAAGCAGCAATAAGCACTGCACTCTTCCTCCATCTTCCTTAAGTTGCTTTCTTTTTTATTTATTTTATATCGGGAAGACCTCTGTCCTAGTATCACACAGTCTGTGTGTGTGTGTCCTCTGACGGAGTCAGACTAGTTGAGGGAAACTTGCTGGGTCAACTCGTTGTCATTCTTATAAGGGTCTTAGTTTGTTTTCGATGGAGGATGGAGGCGGGCATCTCGTCTGAATCACATTGATATTTTTTTTTAATTGAGTAGTCACATCAGTGGTGTATATGTGTTGTGTTGCTGAGAGTAAGTGACACCAGGAGGACCTCCAGTCTGCTCTCGCCTCCACCTCCGTGTGCCTCCTCCTCCCTCCCTCCCTCCGTTCTCCATTCCACGGACACTGAACTGAGTACAGAGACACTCTTTGGACTGGAAATAGGCTTTTACTAGACAGTAGTTACTAGTAGTAGTAGTATTATAACTACTGAAACAGAGTCAGTAAGGGTCTTATTTTGTTTTCGATGGTGGAGGTAAGAGGGGTGTCCAAATGATTGAATCCGATTGAAAATTTTTTTTTTAAATGAGTAGTGTGAATAAGTTACTAGTGACAACACCATCACCAGCACCTCCAGTTTGCTCACCTTCGTGGGCCGGGGCTCCCGCCCTCCTCCTCCTCCTCCTCCCTCCGTTCTCCCTGGACACTGAGCTGAACCTAGAACAGAGACTCTTGTTAACGGGACTGGAGATTACTGTAGTAACTATACTGAGACGATGACTTGCTGTCAGTGTCAGCTGTCGTCTTGCTGAGCCTGATAAATAAAATAAAAACTAACACATCTCCAAGAATCCAACCAAGAAATTCTAACCTTTATTTCCTTGTGTGTGTATGCCCCCTGTGCCTGCCCAAGTGCCTGGATCATTTTTTTGTGTGAATTGATCATCACGCTGGTCCTCCTGTATGTCCCCTTAGTTCGATCTTTTCTTCGGAGCTTTGATTGTGATTGTGACTTGGGGGCACGGGGGGCATCCGTTTGAAAAAAAAAATAAATAAATAAATGTATATATTTCTTTTCTAGTGTGTTTATTACAATGTTTTGTGAGCATTGCTGACTTTACTCGGGGGGGGTCAGGCTACAGCAGTCAGCAGAGCAGCAGGAGAGACGAGAGTAGTGGCCATTGCAAAAAAAAAAAAAATTCAACTTCCTGGCTAGAAGGCTGTTCTAGTTCATACTCTTTCTCTGTGTGTGTGTGCTGATCGAGCACAGAGAAAGAGACAGTATGAACCAGAAATTTCCAGCCTGGAAGTTGAATTATGCAAGTAAGTATGTTGTTGCTGTTCTGTGTTATTATTTGTAATTTTTTTTATAGATTTTATTACTTTGTTGAAGTTCTGTATCTGTTTCTGTTTGCCCTATTTAAATTCACTGCTTACTAGTTTGCACCTAGTTTTTGTAGTGTGCAAATTATTTCACTAATGTGTGAGTAAGCGAGGATGTGGAATGACAATGAGTTATATAATAATGGAGACTGCTGCAGGTGATGGTAGAGGAGGGAAAATGTTGTTTGGCCTGTACTGATGTGGAGTGGGGGCACTGAGAACAGCACTGGCAGTTTTATGTTATCACCCCCTCTTTGTGGGCAAAATGGCTAACATGAAACTCAGTTTCATGTTAGCCATTCTGCCCACAAAGAGTGCGTAATAGCATAAAAACTGCAGTATTTTTGTTGGGTGTGCCGGGTGTGGTATATTCTCACAAGTCAAACCAAATGCATTGCAGAGAATGAATATGGTGTCTGTAGAAGCATCCTCACCTGTTTGTGTGTGTTTTTTAGTGTATTTCTGTAGGGAATGCTACTGCCATCAGCACTGCAGACTCACAACTGTGAATACATCCGTGCTTTCTTGTAGTTACAGCAGCATCTCCTAAATCCTAATTAGTGCAGTGAACCCTGATGGTTATAACACTTTATCTCCTGTCATTACACCAGTATCTCGCAGCTATTACAGTGACATCTGCCAGCAATACCAGTGTACCCTCCCAGGTGTATCAGTCACCTAACAATTGCTGTAACTGGTATACTGACTTACTGTATCTGCAACAGACACAGTAAGTCAGTATACCAGTTACAGCAATGTCTGCTGTCGGTTATGTCAGTCTTTGCTCACATTTATGCCAGTGTGGCAGTGTCCCATTAAAGCAGTTCCTCCTAGTTACAGTTAAACAGTGTCTCAGTTACAGCACTCTTCCCACTCCAGTTATGCCAGTATCAGCTTCCAGTTATACCAGTGTGTCTCTTCCCAGTTACACCTCTCAGTATTTCAGTTACAGCACTGTCTCCTTCCTTTTATGCCAGTCCAGTGTCTTCTCTGAAACATAGAAACTTAGATTTGAGAGCAGATAAGGATCACTTGGCCCATCCGGTCTGTCCACTCCTCCCTAGTCTTATTTAACTAATAGAACATGCCCTTGGCTGCAGCTGTTTCCCCCACAAGAAAACAAACAGTACATACAGTACTTTTGTATAAATAAATAGACTGTGAGGGTGTTCTCCCACTGTGAGGGGAATCGCCCTTAAATTATATTTATACAAAAGTACTGTATGTACTGTTTATTTTCTTGTCAGGAAGTAGCTGCAGCCAAGGGAATTCAAGTTTAGTTGAAGTTAGTAACAAAACATGTAACAAGAAAAGCCCCAAAACTCACCACAGAGCATGTAAACCCCTCACAGCTTTTGGAGGCCTTGCAGCCCCCAGACCCCTGGCTATTTTCTGGGGAGGTGCAAACTTTGTCTCTTGCCCAGGGCACCAAAGTGCCTTCCTACAGCACTGTGTGTGAGCTACCTATCAGCCCACTCCCAGCATGTCAAAATCAATTGGGTGCTATCAGAAACATGTCCCATCCACTCAGGGGTTCCCCAGGGCTCTATCCTGGGCCCACTACTCTTTAGCCTATAACTAAACACCTTGCCTAGTGCCTGTTCTGGCAATATTCTGCTATATGCTGATGATGCCGTGATTTATGCAGCTCACAAAAATCTCACCTCCCTCCAAGACTCCCTCCAGCACTCTTTCAATGATGCTGAGAATTGGTTTACAAAGAGCAGACTAGTAATTAACCTCAAAAAAACTAAGGCAATGCTCTTTGCCCACCCCCAGAACAAAGCAAGCAAAATTCCCCTCCAAATCTTCCCGAGCACTTGTCAACCACTCGAACAAGTTTACTCGTACAAGTACCTTGGAATCATATTTGACTTGGCCCTCACCTTTCGTGCCCACATTACTGCCCTTGCTTCCACCGCAAATGTGCACCTTGGCATCCTCTACTGGCACAAGGACTGCCTCCCACCTGATGCCCTCAGGCTCACCATCACGTTCGCAGTAATGTCCCTTATTGATTATGGCCTCCCAGTATATGGTGCTGCTGACTCCACTGCCCTCAGCAAGATTAGACTCACACTAAATAAGGCTTGCAGGCTACTGACCAGTGCTCCCAGACTCGCCCACACCTGTCAACTCTATGACATGGCCTAACTCCTAAACCTCGACAAACACATCCGCTACCAAACTGGCCTGCTAACCAAGAAGATCCTACTTGGGCTCTCCCCCCCGGGGTGTCTGCCTCCATCCAATTTACACACCCCAGAGCCACCATCTGAACTTCAGACAAGGTCACCCTACTACTGCTCTGAACTAGGACCTCCCGGGCTCAGAGGTCTTTCAGCTACAGAGCCCCTACCTGGTTCAATTCACTCCCTGCAGCCATTTCCAACACTGCCAAAATTGCCCCCTTCAAAGCTACCTTACGAGACCTGCTGTTCAACACCCACTGCTGCACCTGTCACTAAAAGATACTCTGCTGTTTCTTCTGGCACTATTGACATGGCCCACTGGGCTGAACACCCACCCACTCCACCCCCCAATCCCCCCCGGGCCCTGTCTCCTCTGCCAGTACCTGCTGGTACTACTTGAAATGTTTATTTATCTACACATGTGTTCAAGCAATTGTATGTAATACTATGTATCTCTGTTCATGCAACCTAGGTAATACTATGTTGACTCCGTATGTCTATATTCTGTAAACATGTAAAAATCTGTTACTGTGTCTTGACTGTACTCTGTAAACTATGTTAACCATGTATGTCCTCTCTGTGATGAGGTACCTTTGTAAATGAGCCGCTGGCTCAAAGGTTGTAAATCCGATTATACAATAAATAAATAAAAAGCCCATGTTAAAAACTTGGAGTAAAAATACCAAGAAACGCCCAAGGCATTAGGTTTTCAACCATAAGTCCTGTAGGGACTGACAGGCTTCAGGGGTGTGACTTGGGATTGTCGACAGTAATACTCATGGCATTCCACCCCCACCCCACCCTGTAGCCAGTGACAGGCCTCGAGGTGCACCTTGGACCCTTTGTCCCCAGAGTTCACCCCATTCTCCTATACTGCACCCATTTCAGCATATTTCCTTATGGAATGAGGTGAATGTAAAGCCCAAACACCTCAAGGCATACCTCAACACTTGTCAGCGTCTGAAGGGTAGAGTGAGGTGAAATGTCATGACCATCATGAGAGATGACCCAAAGGCACACCCCAATGCCTGTCCATCTCTGCAGGGTGAGGGTGCAGTTGGTGTCAGTTCAATACGTCAATGCCATTCCTATACTGCATCTGTCTAACTCCTGCACTTCCATTGCTAATGCCAGCAAGCAAACATTTGGCGTTGACAAATGCTTGTTCAAGTCTCCTTTTTATTACATCTGATGGTAGCATTGCAAAAAAAAAACAGACACCAGCAATTACATAAAACAAAACATGGGGAGAGGTGAAAACTCAAATTTTATGCCCACCCTCTGTGTGTAATGCTTTTATAAATCCCCCAAGTTTCACTCCTACAGTTTATATAACATTCCACACATTGAGTGTGCATAGAGTTTCTGCACTCCTCCCCGAAAACCATGCAGAGGATGATCAGAAAAAAGCAGATGTCCTCAACAAATGCTTCTGTTCTGTCTTCACAGTGGAAGGGGAAGGGAGATGAGCCACATATACTGTAGATCACAGAACCACAAGAGGGAGGGAAGTAGACACAAGTCCATTTGAAAAGGAAAGAGTCCTGAAGGGACTTGCAAATCTGAGAGTGGGCAAGGCTATGTGGACAGATGGGGTACATCCAAGGGTATTGAATAAGACTAGGGAAGTACTGGTTGCACCTCTAACAGTCCTATTTAATAACTCACTTGATGCAGAGATGGTTCCAGAGGACTGGAGAATGGCAGATGTAGTTCCACTCCACAGGAGTAGTAGCAGGGAAGAGGCTGGCAACCTCAGGCTGGTATGTCTGACATCAGTAATGGGGAAACTAATGGAGTTATTTCTAAAGGAGCGACTGATTGGTTACCTTGCATCCAGTGGGTAACAGGAATCAAGGCAGCATGGATTCATGGGAGATAGATCAAGTCAGACAAACCTGATAGATTTCTTTATTGTTTTTTATTTTTCTCTCTTTTTCTGGCTCCATCTGACCAGCCATGCATCGGTCCTGCTCTTTGTGCCCAGCCTGCGACACCCCAACCTACCTCAACTCCTGAGCACCCTGGCTTGCCCCTTCAGTACGGGACCTCTGGGGGTCCCTTCCCCCAACAGAGACTCTGTCAGTACAGGGACTGAGGATTTACAATCAGCGCTGCATGGCCTATGGCATGGGATGGATGTCATGATGCATTGTCAGATCATTTTTCTTAGTGTTGAACCCCGGGGAAGTGTGACATGCAGTGATGTGATGGCATGTATGCTGCATGTCTGGCATATCTCCCAGCACTGCCTACCTCCAGCTGTTGTATCCCTGGCCTCCACCAAGGGTCTGTGAAACTCCAGCAGCTTCTCCACCCTCCTGCCCTGGAGGAGGAGAGCAGTCCATGGGACACTTGATCCTCCTCCTCCCCAGCTGGCCCTCTGATGAACCAAGCCCATTACTGAATTCAGGTCACCGGCATTGCAAGCAGAAGCCCTAACACTGTGCTGATGGGCTGGCTCCTGATAGATTTCTTTGACTAGGTAACCATAGGAGAACATCTGGGGGGGAGCAATGGACATGGCCTACTTAGACTTCAGCAAGGCCTTTGACACAGTGCCACATAGGAAGCTCAAAAAAAAACTGGGGAGTTTGGGGTGGAAACTAAGGTAGTAAACTGGGTATGTAATTGGCTGATGAATAGGTAACAGAGGGTGGTGGTTAACAGCAGTCACTCAGAGGAAGGTTGAGTGGCTAGCAGGGTTCCTCAGGCTTGGTACTGGGTCCAGTCATCTTTAATGTCTTCAAAAGTGACATTGCAGAAAAACTGGAAGGGAAGGTGTGCATCTTTGCAGACAACACCAAGATCTGCAATAGGGTGGACATGCTGGAGGGAGTGGAGCGACTGAATAGAGACCTGTCAAAGCTTGAGGTATGGTCAAGTGCATGGCAGCTGGGTTTCCATGCAAAAAAGTTCTAAATCGTGCACCTTGGGTGCAGAAACCTAGAGGGGATTATAGAATGGGGGCAGAGGTATTGATGGTCATTGAACAGGAAAAGAACCTGGAAGTAATCATGACGGTTGACCTTAAGGTGGCAAGGGAATACAACAATGCAGCAGAGGAAGCCAGTGGAATGCTGGGGTGCATAGGGAGGGTTATCAGCAGTAGAAGGAAGGAGGTGGTGTTGTGACTGTATTGGTCACTAGTGAGATCACACCTAGAGTATTGTGTCTAGTTCTGAAGACCACATACCTTGGAAAGGACATAGACAGAGTAGTGGCCATCCAAAGAAGAGCAACAAAAAATGGTGCAGAGGCTGTACCAAATGTACTATGAGACGAGACCGAGGGGTCTACACATGTCCACCCTGGAATAGAAGAGGGATACTGGGACATGACAGAGACACTTAAATATCTCACAAGGGTGAATAAGGTACAGGCAGGGAGCATTTTTCAGAAAAGACATTTTACAAGAACTAGGGGGCATGCAATGAAGCTAGAGGGGGAAGTTTAAGAGGGATGCCATGAAGTATTTCTTCACAGAGAGAGTGGTGCATGCCTGGAACAATTTTCCAGAGGGGTGTTGGGGCAAAAACAGTGGTAGGCTTCAAGCACGCATGGGAAAGATATAAAGGAAAACTGGTATCAAAGTAAGGGAGTGGGGAGAGGTGACCAAAAACCAAATAAGGTCTGCAGTGGTAGAATAGACAGTCAAAAGAGGGGCTGACTAGGTGGGCCAAGCAGTCATTATCTACCAACAAATTCTGTATTTATATGATTCCCCATGCATATGTTTATTGCTAATAAAGTGCATTAATGCACTAGTTAGGGTTAAACTTAAAGCCAGAAAAGTAGGGAAATATATTAGAGTTTCTAACCATAACTAGTCCAAGTAACTAAAGGACAAGACCACACAAGCAGCAACAGACAGCCAAGATCATCACCACATAAGACAAACAACATACAGCTGTTTCCAAATAACACGAATGAAATAGCATTGATGTTCTACCATCATGGATTTGTATCTGCTGCATACAAACTACATGACATCCACACTCACATTTGGCTGCAGATAGAAATCCACAATTCTGAAATCACAAGACTACTTCTGTCTGCAGAAGTACTGGTCCCTGCACCCACAGATACAAATCCACAATACCCAAAATACAAGAGTTCTGCACTTCTATAGCCACTGGTATTGATGCAAACTGTAAAACATATACACAATTCTGGATGCAGCAGTGCAGGTCCCTTAGGGGCCTGCACTTCTGGAGCCACAGGTGTAAGGCATACACACCAACCTCTGGCTTTAGAAGCACAGGCCCCACAGAATACATGATACCCAAATTGCAACACTACTTCTGTCTACAGAATGCAGGCACCTCAGCAGCCTGCACTTCTGCAGCTGCAGGTGTAAGACATGCACAGCAACTTCAGTCTATGGAAGTGCAGGTCCCTGTGGGGCCTGCAGTTGTGCTGCTGCACATAGAAATCCATGCTACACAAATTTCAACACTACTTCTGTCTACAGAAGAACAGGCCTGTGTGGGACCAGTGCTTCTGCAGCCACAGATGTGAGACAGTGATACTGAATTCTGTCCTGTGCTTCTGCTGTTGTATATAGAAATCCATGATACCCAAATTGCAACAGTACTTCTGTCTGCAGACGAGCAGGCTCCTGTGAAGCCAGCTGTTCTGCAGCCATAGGTACTCATGCATGCTGTAAAACATACACACACACACACACACACACACACACACACACTTCTGACTGCAGAGGCACAAACCCATGTGGAGCCTGTGCTTATGCAGCTGCAGATACAAACACATGATGGCAGCACATCAGTGGTACTGCATTTATGTCATCTAAAACAGTTGTATGCTGTTTGTCTTGCCTGGTAATATCTGTCTATGGTTGTTTATGTGACCTTCTCCTTTAGCTGCTGGGGTGGGGACCCTAATGCCACAGTGTCTCACTTTTGTGGCATTAAGTTGAACCCTAACTGGTGCATTAACACAGTTTTTTTTTTTTTTTGCAGTGAATTTCCTTTCTTTTTGAGATGGTGGAATTGTACCCTCTTGCACGTAGATCCCTCCAGGACTTGTGAGAACAGATGCAGATGTGCAAGGCCCAAGAATTCAATTGTTTGCATATATGGAAAATTTTAGTGTTTCAAATTTTAGTGTCACACTTTAGTGTTGCACTTACTGTAAATGTGGAACACGAAAATCATTTTAACCCTATGTCGTGAACACGGTTGCTAGAATGTATTAAATCCTACCTGAAGGGTGGTTTTGCAGAGTGAATAAGTAATCACATTTCAATCTGTACTTGAAAATTCCCACCATCCTTGTTCATGAGGTAGGGATATGTAAACGGTATATTCAAATTCTGGGATTAAAGTATTGTACAACTGATGAGTTATAAGTAAAGAATGTGAGACACAAAAATGGAATTTTAGTGTCCCACATTTTAATGTTTCACATTTAAGCCCAAAAACACAAAGTTTGCAAAAGTAAAATGCTTTTGAAAGTAAACTTTTAGTGTCGTATCAGAAAGTTGTCCTAAAACCTTCCTGACCATGCTCAGAAAAAAAAAGTCAAATTCTTATACATACAGTATTTTTTCATAAAACTTTCAAAAGGCACATGCTTGGCACAGGCCCTTCAATCCTGAAAATTTTGGAAACAAATTCTGTACCATCTAGGCTGTAGGTGAGAGCAAAAAAACAGCAAAATGAAGCAGAGAAATGTGTGATTTTATCATTTCTTGACACACTGGATCTTGACATCTGGTTGCCTGAATATCACAAAACTTCCCACAGCTCAAGAACTTGCCACCCAGGCTGTGCATGCCAAATTGTACACAATTTCATCAAATTACATAAAAGTTAGTCCTAAATGTTATATACCTTGGTATGCTCAATTGTTGATGTATCTGGTACTGTTTACTTTATATTTTTCTGTTAGCTTGACCTACACTGGATCCTGTTATGTTCCCTATATGATCCATGCTGTTCTCTCAATGTATTTTATGCTGTTTGCGCCAGTTTCTGGCCCATGCCATGCCTGAAAAAGGTCTTCGGATCAGTGCACCAACCCAGTTACCAAATGAATAAACAAATTAATAAAGTTATAAGTACAAATATTGCAGTTTAACATTAAACACCCTAAATGTAGTTTGATATATATGCAATTAGTGATGAATTAATCAGGTAAATAAATCATGTTCTTCTGGAATAAATACTTATTTTTGTTTAGAACACGTTATTTCACTTGGAGCATGGTATTTCCACTTAAAATCTGGAAAACAGAACACACAGAGAACAGTGGGCCAGGTAAAAAGATTACAATGGAAATAAAGGTAGTTTTAGGCTTAAACAAAGAACAACACTAATAAAAGAATTAAAAACAGTGTGGTGTATATCATATAGAGGATAATGTATGGGCATCGATGAAGATCCACTCTATTATCACTTTGAGTAGTTGCCATGACAAGTTAGATAAACCTCGAGAGCACAGTTCAAGAGTTCGTTAGTTAGTTTTCTTGACCGAGAAAGGAGGGCTAGACAATTCTGCTTATTTTCAGCCTCGTCCCGGGGAAGGGGGAGATGCAGATGGTAACCAACTGAAATTGAGCCAGACCAAGCTGTTGGTTGTATTTTTTTAGTGAATGGGGGAAATTTGGGCAGCACACCAGGGAAATTACCCTACTTTGTAACAGGGGGCACTACGTTTCCTACTGCAGGATGAAGGATCCTGAGGCTGGAGGAGGAGGGGAGGAGGAGGAGGTGCAGGGCAGCCCTTGGCTGCAATGCCCACAAGTGAGGGCAGCATGTGGAAGAATTGATGCAGGACTGCAGTCTGCAGTTGAAAAGGAGAAAATTAAAATGACGGCCTCCAGGAAGTCGGAACACTCCCTGCAACAAAACCAAGACCTCTTAATTGCGCAACTAATTCCATTGAAAACAACTCGTGCAAGTTAAAACCCAGTCAGAGGAGGAGAGAAAATGAAAACGACCAGAAAACTCACCAACAAGCACAGAAAATGCTGGACCGGCTAAACTTTTTGTATTTGGCGCTAGCTCGAATGTCGTGGATCAGGTCAAAATGGCCACACCCATGGAGCATGACAGTGCAAACACTATGGGCTGGACACCGGGAGATGCACTAAGAAAGGCAGCTTGGATGCAGAACACAGCTGGAGTTTGGATTCCAGGCCTGAACAGTCCCTTACCAGCGACAGAACCCAATACTTTGTCGGATATGGAACACAAAATCTTTTGCAAGGCACCTGAAACCCTTGCGCAGACTAATACTGGTACTGCACTGTTGGGGGGGATGAGCTTAATGTTGATACAAACAATATTAATAATAATAATGACCCAGAACAGTCAGGCTCAACTGATCGAGCTGGAACCACTAATGACTGAGAATACTGGGGTTACAAACCCCATTTATTCTGGGTTGTTCCATAAACAAGTGGATTTGGCTAAAAGGAGAAATGCTGTTAGACTCAGATATTTATTTATTTATTTAGTTTTTGTTAACCGGGTAAGTGCACTAGCCAGTAGGTGACTATTTTCAGGCACAACCCGGGAGAGTACAAGACAATACATACTGTGGGTGTTTACATAGACAATACAGTTTGTATGGCAATAAAGTGTTTAGGCAGTAGAGCCAGGTACAAGACATGAGGCAATGTGGCTAAGATAGCAGCGAAGGCACGGATCAGCAAGACAGCACTGGTCAGTACAGAAATACAGCATTGTTCAGTACAGTATATAACAAGCAGAGTAGTTACAGTTTTAGAAGCAGGGTTATTCCATGTTCTACAGGTAGACATAAAGTACAAACATGCAGGAGAGAGAAGGCAATAAGTAAGTAGGTGATTTTAGGGAGATGCTAGAGGACGGGGAGGGGAGGGGAGGAAGGCGTGTGGTAGCAGGAGAAATTGGTTTGTAGGGAGGAGATAGGTGTGGGGCAGGGTTTTATGGGCACGGTCAGGTAGGGTCAAAACAGGTACACTGTTCAGTAGTAGCTAGGTAATGTCGTAGCCCACATTTAAAGTGGTAGTGAGATGCATAGCCGGTTTTAGGCACCAGCGAATCCTGCAGTCGCTGGGGGCCCCCTGATCATGGGGAGGGGGCCTCCAACTCAAGCAGTTTACGTTATTCATTTTTACATTTTTTTCTTGTGTTCTTAAATCAGCAACAAAGGACTGTGCAGCTCACTGTGAGGCATCATTATGTCATGAAACATCTACGACCCAGCCAATAAGAGGTAGATGGCAACAATGGATGGAATGAGAAAAAGCCCCAAGGACTACCACTGCTGTCTCCCCTTAAAAAATATAAACATACTACAGGTTGTACTGAAAATAAAATAAAATGATGTGTATATGGGCTACAGTCAAACACATACAGTAAAAGTGGGCCAAGTGGGGCCCCATGAGTTCACTGATCCTGCTGGGGGCCCCCAAAATCCTAAAGCCTGCCCTGGTGAGATGAGGATTGCCTAAGGTCCAGTGGCAGCATGTTCCACATCTGGGGGGCAGCATACCCGAAGGCCCTGGTGCCTTTGGTGGTGTGACACCGGGGTACTCTTATGAGTGATTTATCAATTGACCTCAGACCATGGTTTGAGGTGACGGGACATAGCAATTCAACTAGTGATGCTGGGGTTTCCAGCCTAATAATGGAGTCACATAGACAGTCGAGATGGTATAGTCTGGTAGCATAGGGGGAGAGCCAGCCTAGGTCACTATACAGCTGACAACAATGCTTAAGCCGAGGGGCCTTAGATGCATAATGACAGACATTATTATAGGTGACGTCCCATTTCTGTAGAGCTGATTTATGGGCAGTAGCCAGAACAGGAGCACAGTAAGTTAGGGTTGGTAGAAGGATCCCCCTGGCAATGGCTAGCTTAGCTGATGGCGTTAACATATAGCTAGTTCTGTAGGCTGCCCCCAGCTTACAATTTACTGTTTTGCAGATTGATTGAATGTGTAGGTTAAGGTCCAGAGATTGGTCAAGCAAAATTCCAAGATACCGAAAAGAGGTGATAGCCTCTAGTGAGTTCCCATCCAGGTCGAGTACTTTCAAGGGGGAGGTGCAGGATCTAAGTTTTTGGGCAGTGCCCAGGAGCATGGCTTTGGTTTTGTGTGAGTTAAGGACAAGTCGATGTATGTTTAGCCAGTTTTGAATACTGTTGTAGGCCGTGGTCAGAGACGAGTTTAGGTAGTCTATGTTATGTGAGCTGGCATAGATGACCAAGTCATCAGCATAGAGAAGAGAGGAGCAGGATGAGACATTGCTTGGTATGTTGTTTATGAAGAGGGAAAAAAGAAGAGGACCTAGAATTGAACCTTGGGGCACTCCAATATTGATTGTGGTGCTGTCTGATGTTGCGGAGTTGAATTTCACAGCTTGGGTCCTGTTGGTTAGATAGCTCCTGTACCAGTTTATAACAGGAGTGGAAAAACCTATGGATTGAAGGGTGGACAGGAGTAAGGACTGATCCACAAGATCAAAGGCCTTGGTAAGATCAATGAAAACAGCACCTATTAGCCGACCATCATCCATGTTGGACAGAGTATCTGATGTGAGTTTAGCAAGGGCTGTAGAAGTGCAATGTTTTTCGTAAAACCATGTTGTGCGTCACAGAGCAGGTTTGTGGTTTCTATGTAGTCGAGGGTTTGGGTGGCAACAAGCTTTTCCAGTATTTTGCTTAGGACTGAGAGAATAGCTATCGGCCTGTAATTTGAGATCTCATTTCTGTCCCCTTTTTTGAATATGGGAGTTATTCTGGCAGTCTTCCAGAGATCAGGGACGGTACCACTGGAAAGGGATAGTGTGAAGTTTTTGGCCAATGGTTCGGCAATGAGATGTGCAGCAACCTTCAAAAGGCGGGGTTCGAGAGAATCAGATCCAGGGCTGGTGTTGTCAGAGATAGCTCTTAGTAATTTTAGAACTTGAGAGCTGGTTATGGCTTTAAAGTAGAAAGACCGAACTATCGGAGTCTCAGTTGGTGAGGCCAAGGGGCCAGCTTGCTTGCTATAGTCAGAGGGCTGAGATGTGGTTGGTGCCTGTGGAAAGGTGGTGGTGTAGGGTGAGAGATCAGAGAACATTCTGTTGAAGGCATTCACTATGGTGTAGGAGTCATTGCAGTGGGCACCACTGAGGATCATCTCAGAGGGGGTTATTGATTGTGGGGTGCCTAGGAAGGTCTTTATGTGGGCCCAAAATTTCCGAGGGTTGTGGGCTGAGTTAGATAGTAGGTTCTGGCAGTACCTACTTTCTGCTTGTCTTATCTGCTTTTTGCAGGAATTTCTGTGTTGCTTGTATAATCAGCGATCTCTAGGTAGGCCAGTGTTTTTATAGTGCTTCCAGAGTTTGTCCCTATGCCGTAGCTGTAGGAGCAGGTCTTTTTGGAGCCATCTGGTTTGATTTCCTCTGACTCTTCTTTTCACTTTTGGTGCATGCCTATTCTGGACTTCACTGAACCTTATCAGGAAAACTCGTAGGGCATTATCAACTTTTTTAGCATGGTGGATTTCAGACCAGTCTATGGTGGAGACATCATGGAGGAAAGGCGTCTATGTCACGCTGCAAAGTTGGTAAAGGTGACAAGGCGGGCAGAGGAGAAGGTGGGGGATATGAGGACCATCGGCATAAAATGGGAGAGTGGTCAGTTATGGCATCTGCCAGGACACCGGCCTTAGTCACATGTTCAGGTCGATTGGTGAGAATCCAGTCAATAAGTGTACCAGTTTGAGTTGGTGTTACCGTCCTAGTGTTCTTGGTTATGAGCTGGTAAAAGTTAAAACTGTGAACTAGTGACATGAGGGCACTATGAGAAGGACCCAGCCAGCTGAGGTTTACATCACCTAGGATTAGGGCCTCATTTAGGTTAACAGATTGTGACGTCAGTTTGAGTAGGTCCTGAAGTCCATCCACTCCACCAGTAGGTGGGTTATAGAGGCAGACTATGTGAAGTTTCTTAGCACCGAGGGACACAGTCGTATGAATGGACTCACAGACCAATTGTGGGTCTTGGGCCGGGGCTGTTGTGATGCTGAGGTGGGTCTTGTGATATAGGGCAACGCCACCACCCCGTTTTGTACCAGGTCTGTCATGCCGGATAAGAGAGTAGCCAGGTATTTCACACAGGGCATCTGGTATTTGTGGTTTTAGCCAGGTTTCTGTGAGGCACAGTATGTCAGGTTCACAGACTTTGACCCAGGCTTCCAGTTCAGCCATGTGGCTCATCAAACTCTAATGTTCATATGGGCTACTAAAGTCCTTTATTTGGCTTTCCAGTTATGTTGGTGGAAGTGCTGTAGCTGGGGGGCCTGGATTCGGTTCATCGTTGCCAGCTAGTAGAAGCACCAGAAATGCCAGAAATGCTAGCCTTAGCCTGCAGTAAGATTTAAGTGAATGATGCTTCCTGCCCAGTTTATTAAGGGCATAAAATGTGTGGTATGTGCATCCTTTTCTGTGGATAAAATATTGCCAGGTGGGGTTTGGGCAGCATTTGGATGTCAACAGGTTGGAGAACCTGAAATCTCTAGTTGAGGGAGTGTTTTGGTATAGACCACATGGTAGTGATAGAGAGAATTTATTCAGGCAAAGTAGCATAAGTAGGCTAATAAGGAGATGCAGTGCCCTTAATCTGCCACATGGGGCAGCGAGCGAGAGGGATGAGTGTCATGATAGAGCCTATAGCTAGTGAGGGCTGTAAGTCAGGAACTAAAATTGATTGGGAAGCAAAATTGCAGGTGTGGTCTGTGGCTGGAGAGTTAGTCAGGTAACCAGGATCAAGAAATTGATTGAGACCTAGCACAAGAGAGGAGAGAGAGAGAGAGTAGGGAGGGTGGGAGGTTTGGCAGGACTCAGAGCAATCTGACCAAGAGATTGCTCGGTGAATATGAGGCTAAAGCGGCTGAGAGCTGTTTATGTTCTACTGTTTAACAGTAGTGAGTAGGTAGATCACCCCAGTGGTGACAGAGTATAAAGGAGCCAATGGGAAAGTGGCACATAATCATATGACCTACAGTGTCCTATATAGCTAAGGGCCGACCAGGGTGGGTGGGAGCTGGCGTGAAGCATGGCGGGACAAATAGCCACAGGAGGAGCTGTACCACTTGCTGCTGAGTGCCGGGAAAAGGCGCTCTGCGAGTGGGGAGAGTGGGCAGCTCGCAGCGATGCACGGCGCTCCAAGTCCCGAAGCTCAAAAATAAGTCAAAAAATCTAGCTTTGCGGTGAAAACAGCCGCTTTCAGTGAGCGGGTACAATCCAGGCAGCGCCAAGCGCTTCCGGGAGAGAGCCGGCAGCTGGAAGTGCAAGAACAACGTACCTTTCAGCGATTACAGCTTTGGCGGCTCAAGGTGCCAGCAAGCGGCCGGGCTCCTGGTTCTAGTTCTGGGCGTGAGCGCGGTGGGCGGTTCCTATCAACAGGCTTCCCTGGAGGAGCAAGGCGCAGTCTTCTATAGTTACCACTTGGCAAGCGGTTACAAAGGCGGGTCTCGGAGGTTACAAAGGAGGGTCCACGGCAGCACTGGGGTGCGAGGAGGAGTGATCCGAAGCCCTGATGGGATTGAAAGGTCCTAAGGAGGACAGCAAGGGAGAGGCATTAAATAGATATAGGTGTGGAGGGGAAGGCTTTGGAAACAAAGAAAAAGGGTGGGTAGTGAGAAGAGGGGAGGAGGCTAGTGACAGTGGGAAACTTAGCAGTTGTACAGATTTCAGGCAGATTCACTTAGGCTGTATATTTTAAATTTTAAACAATACTGTTAAATCATGCATAAATCACAGGACAAATAGCCACAGGTGGAGCTGTACCACTTGCTGCTAGTGCCTGGGAAAACGCCGCTCTGAGCGGGAGTGGGCGGCTCGCAGCAGTGCAAGGTGCTCCAAGTCCCGAAGCTCAAAAGGCAGTCAAAAAAATCAAGCTTTGCGGTGAAAACAGCCGCTTTCAGTGAGTGGGTACAATCCAGGCAGCTCCAAGCGCTTTCGGGAGACAGCCGGCAGCTGGAAGTGCAAGAACAATGTACCTTTTGGCGATTATGGCTTTGGCGGCTCAAGGTGCCAGCAAGTGGCCGGGCTTCTGGTTCTAGCTCTGGGCATGAGCGCGGCGGGCAGCCCCTATCAACAGGCTTCCCTGGAGGAGCAAGGCGCAGTCTTCTATGGTTACCGCTTGGCAAGCGGTTACAAAGGCGGGTCTCGGAGGTTACAAAGGAGGGTCCACGGCAGCACTGGGGTGTGAGGAGGAGTGATCAAAGCCCCGATGGGTTTGGAAGGACCTTTCGGCGATTACGGCTTTGGTGGCTCAAGGTGCCAGCAAGCAGCCGGGCTCCTGGTTCTAGTTCTGGGCATGAGCACGGCGGGCGGCCCCTATCAACAGGCTTCCCTGGAAGAGCAAGGCGCAGTCTTCTATGGTTACTGCTGGGCAAGCGGTTACAAAGACGGGTCCCAGAGGTTACAAAGGATGGTCCATGGCAGCATTGGGGTGCGAGGAGGAGCAATCCGGAGCCCCGATGGGCTTGGAAGGACCATGGGTGGACTGGAAGAAGCACTGGATAGGTTTTACGTGGGCAAAGTATTAATAAAACTGTCCTTGGGGTTTTCACCTGTGGAGATATATGCCCTAATTCACGTTCCTGGAGAACTGACCTACGATATCAGTTTTAGGACACCAGAAATGCTAGAACGTTTTTGGAGAAAATACTCTATTCTAAAAAACAACCCCCCTCTGGATTCCCTTCTCAGTTACTGTATATCGCTTACGAAGCAACCTTTTAGAGTAATTACCATCACATTTTGCGGTGAAGGGGTCAACATTACTGATGAGTTATTTTGGTTGGAAAAAAATGTGCCATCCAACGAAATCCTGAAGCCATAATAGATAAGGAAGGTTTTTGGAACGGGGTGTGTGGAAACTAAAAGTGAGGCTACGCCAAACTGTAAATGACATAACACATTTACCGAATTGTTTTTTCATTGGCCAGGATAAAGGCTTTATTTTTTTTCCAGGACAGCCACGAACATGCTTCAAATGTGGCTCAAAAAGACATATAAGCACTTACTGTGAGGTTCTTAAGTGTAATCATTGTGGGGAATTGGAACATTCTAGTGTGCACTGTTTTGGAACACCCTGTTGCAACCTATATGAGGAGGCTGGCCATGCTTTCACAGACTGCCCATGGGCGTCCAAAAACAATGAAAATAAAAATGCAGATTTTGGTATCCAGGATTTCTATATTCACAAAGCCTCCAAACATCCTACTACAGGCCCTAGACAAACTGAGTCTCAGCATGAAAATAGAAATTCAGATCACACCAACCCACAGCATTCGCCCCATCCCCAAAGGTCTAAAACCCCAGAACGGAATCCACAAACTGAGCTGGTAAACCTGGATCAAAACATGTCTCCCCCACCCCCATAGAAACAGATAAAGAATTCAGTGAAGTGATCAGAAAGAGAAGTAGAAAGAAAAAGAGTGGGAAAACACTGCAGCACCAAGAACTGGCCTCAACAACTGATACAAATAGATATGCAATCTTACAATGGGGGGACTCGGAAGCTGAGGGGCGATCCAATAATGTGTCAATAGTTTCTTCTCAGCTTTCTGATGCAGAAAATCTACCTGAAAATCAGCCAAAAACTAAGAGAAGAAGGATGGAGACTAGAGCAGCATTAAAAAAGAAACCTCCATGAGGAACTGAAGTAAAATGTTTTGAGGCTCAATATGTTTTGAAAGTGGCATTGTTAAATGCCAACAGTTTACAGTTCGACAGGAAAAGACTAAGCACATATGCAATGTTACAAAACATTAATTTTGATGTTATTTTATTTCAGGATGTTCATTTACATTCTGAGTCGGAAATGGAAACAGTTAAAAAATGGATGGGTGTGGGGCCCCAGTTTTTGGTTTATGGGGGAAGAGGTGTGCACAGTGGTGGGTTTTTGTTTCTTTTTTCAGAATATACAGGTTTTACATACTGTAGACATAGCCTAAGGTAGGGCATTGTTGCTAGACATTAAAATAAAAGGTACAGAATTTTGTTTAATTAATGTGTATGCTCCTCAATCTAAGTCAGATAGAGTAAACCTTTTTAAACTGATTAGGCCTTATCTTTTTTCTGCTAAAAATATAATTTGGGGTGGGGATTTTATTTGTAGTTTGGCAGTGTCAGATAGGGGTTTCAAAACCTCAAAATGTTTTGTGATGCTAATTTTTTGAAGCAACTAATGGAGCAAGCAGATTTAGTAGATGTCTTTCATAAAATGCATGACATGCCCTCAGAACGTATTTCTGTGGTACCAGATGATCCAGAATTTATTATTTTTTTCCCCTCAAATTTACATGTCTGAGCGGCAGTAGTGGTTCCTGCAGGTACGTCAGACCATGGCTTATTAAAACTTATAGTACAGAATAGTCCAGACCAAAGTAGAAGCCCAAACATATGGAAACGAATCTGAGCTTATTAGACAATGAACTCATAGCTCAAGGCTTCAGGAATCTTCTGGAAGCTAGAAAATCGTTTTTTTTTATATGATGAAAATGACTGGTGGGAGGATACAAAAAGGGATATTTCAGAATATTTCAAAACTATGGGGAAATTAAATGGAAAACTAAAAACAGATAGCTATAAGAACCTTAGAGAGAAACTAAATAAGTAATATTCTTTACAAAAGGAGGATATGGAGAATTTCACAGTGCAAATCGAAGAAATAAAGTATGAAATGGTACAAGTGCAATATGGCAGGCAAAAAACCCTGGAAAAAGAATAACAGTTCAGTACACAAGGAAGAAGAGCTCAGACTAATCCCCTTGATAATTGTATTTATTTATGACAAAATAAAACCATATCATATATTATAACAGATTCAGGCAATATAGTTAGACAAAAAAAGTCTTGCATGAATTGGAACAGTATGTGAGACAGATGTTTATCAGGAAGCAGTTTTGTGTTAAAAAAATGCAAGACTGGTTTAAAACTTGTCAGCTACCTACAGTACCTGTAGATTTCCAAAAACTACTAATGGCTAAAATCACAAAAGAAGATATACGGTCAGTCATACTTTTGTTAAATAAAAGGGTTGCACCAGGTGCCGACGATCTCCCTAGTGAACTTTATAACCAGATTTTTAACTATTTATGGGATGAATTAGTTAAATTATATAATAATGCCTTGGAAGTAGGTAAACTGCCTTATAGCATGTATAAAGCCGTACTACTATTGTTACATAAAAGTGGAGAATGAAGGTTGTTGAAAAATTGGAAACCAATCACACTGTTAAATACAGATTGCAAAATTTTAACAAAGTTGTTGTGCAATAGACTATCTTTAGTACTAGACAGCATCATCCACTCAACACAATTTTATGGGATTCCCACACAGAAAATCTCAGATGCCCTGATACTGTTAAGGGATGTTTTTACAAAAGGGCATGAGGAGGAATTGATGGGTTACCTGCCAAGTATTGATCAGAATAAAGCGTTCGATAGGATTGAACATGCGTGTTTATGGTCTGTGCTGAAAGCATATAACTTTCCAAAAATGTGTATTTTCTGGATTCAAACATGTTATGTAAATGCTACAATAGTACCATATGTGAATGGTTGGATGGGAAATGAATGTCAGGTTTTAAGAAGGATATGATAGGGGTGTTCCCTCTGCCATGTATTGTATATTTTAACATTGGACCCTTTAATACACATATTAAATCACTCCCCAGACATAATAGGGCTCTCACTCAGTAGTGATGACTTCCTGCTTTGTACAATAGCATATACAGATGATTTATGTCTGTTGATCTCAGACTATAACTCAAGTAGGGAAACTGGTAAAGTATTAAAATAATTCACAGCTGTATCTGGATCTGAAATAAACCTTGGGAACAGTTTCTGCCTACCAATAGGGTGACCAGGAAGCAATAAACAGGAGATTTTAGGGGTACCTATTCATATTGGTTACCATAAAATATTGGGAATTTTTTCCGGACTGAAAGACATGCATCAATATAATTGGGACGTCAAATTACAAGAAACGCTAAGGAAAGTTCTACAATGGAACAAATGGTGCATGTCAAAGAAGAAAATGATTTTTATGATCAAAACATTTTTAATACAAATGTTGTTGTGTCTAAGTATAATCCCCCCCCTCCAAAAAAAAAGCTTAAAAATGTTATTATCTAGTGGGGTTTTTCAGTGTTTATGGGGAAGCTGGCTCAACCTGATAAACAGAGGAATTACCTATCTACCACTTCCTCAATGGGGATTGGGGATGATAAACCCTTTAGTATTTTTCCATTGCATTTTTATTTATCATAATATGTGTCCACTCTTACTGCAATCAAATAGAATATGGGCATCTTTGGTGTTGGATACTTTAAATCCTCTACTGCTAGGATGGAAGTTACACCACCCTATTTATAAGCAGAAATCATTGGCAGGGTAGTCAAAGGTTTTTCAGTGCTCCTTTAGTAAAATTACGCTATGGAAAATTACAAAAACTGAAGTGTCAAACGATATCTAGGAAAGAAATCTATACCATGATTTTGGAGGAGCACTATTCTGAAATACCACAATATGGGTTTAGACCACAAATGGAAATTAACTTGATTTTAAAGATGCTGAATAGTACAAGGACCCCTAGCAATATGTGGGACATTTTATGGCTATGTGTACGTGGCAAGCTTGGGATAAAGAATAATTTAAAACATAAAGGAATTGTGGAACATAGTTGTCCAAGGCTGGATACTTGTGTGAATGTCCCAGGAATCACGGAGCATCTTTATTTTGAATGCCACTTTGCTATTTCTTTTTGGTCATTTTTAAAGAAAGAGTTGATACATTCCCCTTTTGATAAAATGTATTATTTTTGGGCTTGTTGCCCTCTTGTTGGTCAAAATTTGAACAGAATACAATCCAACTAATTCTCTTATGTATCAAATATCAGTTATGGCACGCAAGATGTGCCCTCACAATAAGGAAACAGGTGATAACTGTTGAACAGATTTTCTTTGCTGTATTACAAGATATTACAAGACTTCAAAAAGTAGATAGAAGGAAAGTTCAACCTCAACCTTATAGTAAATGGTGGAAGTATATAGACTGGTTGGATACAGGGTGGTATGTAAGACAGAATACCTTATATAGTTACTTTCAAAATCCATGTTTTGGTAAACAAAATTAATTTTTGATATTATTTAACCCATGAAGTACAATGAGGAAGTTCTCCTACCTTTATAAAAAGGGGGGAGGGAGGCTGAAGTTCTAGTCTCTTTTCTGTTTCTTAAGTAAACTAGGATGAGGAGTAACTGAAATGTTTATTTTGATTTCCATTTATTTTTGACTTATATCACAGGAGTCTGCCAGTAATACTTCTTTGCTTTTTTATCTGTATATTAGTTTGTGTGTGTTTCAACACTGTTTCTACATATTCGTTTGAAGATATAACGATAAAATCCCCTACTTTTTTACTGAGGGGAGGGGAATAATTCAGTGTAATAATTTGGGAGTATGACTGAAATACTTATTTTGATTTCCTATACTTTTTGTTATGTATATTATTTGTGTGCATCAACACCGTTTGTAAACATTTGTTTTTTGTAGTTGTAATAACAATTCTCCTACTCTTTTCGAAAAGTGCCATGGGATCTTTAATGTCCACCTAAACAACCACCAGAACAGACAGACGGGACCTCAGTTTAATGTCAAATCTAAAAAACAGTACCTCAGGAGTGCAGCATCTTCCTCGTGATGCACTACAGTGTCAGTATTGGGATTTACCCCAAGTACCTGGTGTGGGGCTAGAACCCACAACCTTCCAATCTTTCAGTGTCAGAGGTGAGTGTGCAACCTGCTGAGCCACTGACACTAAAAGGTTTTCCTACGTTGTCATGGCAACCATGAGAAGTGAGAACAGAGTGGTTGATTGATGCCCATACATTGTCTTTTATAGTAATATGGGCATCGGTCCTTTCAATTTAAACAAAAAATGACAATTTGTAGTCAGAATCCTTACTTTTAAACTCTCACCACTGTTCTCTCCAGGTCCAGCTGTAATCGTCGCAGCCTGTTCAGTAAGACTGGTGGTTCGTGGAATGCGCATGCACAGATTGTTCCTTATTGTTGTACCATCGATGTGATATATTTATGATGGTATAATAACATCGTGACATCACATTGGGGGTATAACGACACTAGGAAAAGACAGATTTTGATGGTTTACAACATTTGACCATACATTATATCTAAATTTCAAAAACCTGCATTAATGCTCTAGTTAGGGTTACAGTCACAAAAGTAGGGAAATGTTGCTTTAGGGTTTGCAAACCTAACACCCCACTCACATGCTTCACATACCAACTGGCATTGGGGATGTGCCTTGGGGGTCATCATCCCTAATGCACACCCCATTCCATAAGTAAATAAGCTGAGATGGGTACAGTATAGGAGAAAGGGGGGAGCATTCAGGCTGATGACCCCAAGACACTCCCTGATGCCTGTTGGTGTGTAGAGTGTGGGGTGGGGTGTTAGGTTTGGAAACCTAACTGCATGGAGACTGGAGGTGGCAGTCCCCAAATGGCTATGTTGAAAATGTGGCGCCAAAATGTCAAGAAATGGCTGAGTCATGCATAAAAGTTGAAACCCCCATTGAAATACATTGAAATGCATTTACCTTAGTTTCTCATATTGCAGTCTCCAGTTCCAGCAGAGATGCGTTTTTGATTGGAGAGTGGATCTTGAACCTGGGACCTCTTCAGGTGAGTGAGGGTGTGTGGGGGTGTACTGGGGGGTGTGGGTAGGTGGGTGCTGAGTGGGAGGTGGGAGTGGAGGACTGATCAGCGAGACCTTTTTTTAAAGGTTTAAAAAAACATTAAGGGACTGTTCCCTTTATTTCAGATTTTCACAAGGCTCAGTTTTTCCTGCAATGAGAGGTTGGGGGTACCACTAGACACTAGGGAATATAAGAATGAAAAATGAGGAGGTGATCTGCATGTAGGGGTGCTACTAGACAGCAGGGAAAGTCAGAATGGCAAGCTCTGGGTGGGTGGGTGCCACTAGACACCAAGGAATATAACAAGGGAAAATGGGACTGGTGATCGGTGGGTGGGGAGTGCTACTAGACACCAAGGAAAGCTGGAACAGTGATTGAGGGGTACAGGGTGCCACTAGACACCAGGGAATACATATATTGTAATAGGGAGTTGGAGACAGCGATCGGCGGGTGGGGGTTGCCACTAGACACCAGGGAATAAATTTATGTGTTGAGGACAGTGATCTGTGGGTGAGGGGGGCTACTAGACAGCAGGGAAAATATTTATGTATTTATGTGGACAGCGATCGGTGGGTGGGGAGTACCACTAGACACCAGGGGAAAAAAGCTGCTCACAGCTCACACTGCAGCTGGCAGCATGAGTTCAGCTGTGGCTGCAGAAAAGAAATTATCACTGTTATCATACAGAAAACGCAGGAAAGTGCTTCTCTCACTAAGCTGGGCCCCCCGAATTTTGGGTGCCCAGAAAACATATTTCTGTCCATTATGGCAAAAAACAAACATCAGAATCTAACTAAATGGCCCTCATTTAGCTAGGTTCTGATGTCTGTTTTTAAAAATCCCAGTACTTTTATGTATTTTCCACGTTTGTCAGTTCATGGAAAAAATGAACAAGATAGCGGTTGGCAAGGCACAAAAAAATGTCTGGTGCCCTGCCAATTAAGTGCTGCAAAACCAAAAACCAGCATTTGCAACATCAAAGTTTTACTTTTGCTACAGAATGTTATCTGAAAACCCCTACTGCGCATGTGCAGGTCAGAAAACTCTAAATTTAAAAGTCATAACTCAGGAACCCTTAAATTATTTTTTTTACCAGACCTGTCAAAGGCACTACCGTGGGACATGTCACATGTTTCCTGCAAGTTTTGGGAAACAATTCTATACCATGTAGGCTGTAGGGGAGAGCAAAAGAAAAAACATATTAAGTATAGGAAAAAAAGTTAGATTTTTACAAAAAATGACACATTCGGATCTCAGAAACTGCAGAAGCTATGGTCACAAAAATTTTGACACTTCAAGATCTTGCCTCCTAGACAACAAATATTAAATTTCAGCTTATTTCATCAAAGGGAGCCAAAGATATTAATGAACAAAATCAGGGGGTTAACATTAAACAGGCTACTCAACACTAACTACAGGGGTGCTACCATACTTGTATAATTAAATACATAATGTGTTGCAGTACAACTACACATTTATCTCCACACGAGTAGTAAGACCTTCATAACTAACTTATCACTCTGCTACTCATGAACACTTATAAAGATAAGTATGTTATTCCATTGTAACTCATTATGTATGCAAGCAAGAAGACATGACGAGGTGTGCATGGAACAGATTTTACCACACTCCCAGGGGCGTAATGAGACACAAGGCTACAAGCCAAGTGCCTTCAGTCCCTGGAAGTGTGGTAAAATCTGTTCCACGCACACCCCCGGAGTGTCTTATTGTGCTTATAAAATGGGCTCCTTTTTTGAACTTTTTATAGTTGAGAAAAGCATGTTTATATGTAGAAACAATAGATTTCCTTGTGTGCGTTTTTGATAAAATAGTCCTTCTGCCCACTGCAAATGGTGTCATTGATGATGCTGTTGTATTATTGCCTACTTTCTTCTTCCTGTTTTTTTTTTTCTGTTTTTCACACATTCAAGATATGGAATGTTTATTATAGAATGTTTACCATGGAATACATGGATCCAAAATTCTGATTAGTTCCACTGGTAGAATGTTCTTCTCCTAACATACTGTACACACAGACACAACAAAGGCCTCTTCTACAGCCAGAGACTCAATTATCTCACTGTGAAGGCAAGCAGAAGAGACTTCCCTGATGAGCAGGTAAAGATAGAAAGGGGATTTTTCATTGTCAGCAAAGAAATAGTTGCAATGAAAACTATAAACAATACTTAATGTTTCTGATTTGTTTATGCATGTAAGGAGAGTGTGACAATCAGGGAAATAACATTTAACTAATTTGTTTTATTTTTTATTTAAAGTAGTTTTATTTTTAGGGCCCAGTTGAAGGTTTTTACAGTGTAAAGGTAGAAGCCATGTTTGTGGTGGAAGATCAGTTCTGGCTGTTGGAGGACTGATGGAAGATAGTTCTGGTTGTAGGAGGACTGATTTTCTCATTGTGTGATGTGATTTAAGACCAGAATGACTGTGCATGGAACATATATCAGGCACAGTCACATAATATGTTTTGACCAATGAGACTTCTTTATTTTAGATGCCCATTTTATAATTGAAAGGCTCCGCCTGGTGTTATATGGAGGAAGAGCTCCTCCCCCATATCCTGTTTAACCAAGCAGAGCCTGCTGCTCTGCTTAGAGTGAGATGCACTCGCTTCGCAGCATGACTGGCCCCCCTTCTCCCCCCCCTTCCCTTCCCTGCTTTGTGTTTTGTCCTTTTTTGCCCTCCATTTCCCTGTTCTCTGTCTGTTTTGATGCCCTCTTCTGCATCCCCCCGCTCTGTCCCTCCTATGCTGTTCTGCGCTTCCATGGTTGTTTTTTTTTCTTTTTGGGGCTCTCTCTCTCTACTGGCCGCGCCTTAGTTCATCCGCCACAGCTCCACTACCCTGCTGCCGACATCCTTATCTGGCTCCTTCGGTGCTCCATTCGGAGGAGCATTTGCCCTGCCTCACTGCCATTTGGCTTCCACCGGGCACCTGCTAGGATTGCCTAGCTACTACATGCTGCCTTCTTTCCAGCTAATGCATCCTCCGCATACAGCCCTCCGCTCAGCGCCATATAGCTCGCTCCAGCGCTATTACTATTCTGCCTCAGTACTTCATTCAGCCAGTTCTCCCTATCCTGTACTGTGCACACAGGGCTGCAAACCATGATATTCATTCATGCACTAGACCACAAGGTAGCATTGCGGATTTTACCTCATACCTTGGATGCATGAACTGAGACATTTCGCCTCTTGTTTCTTGGGTCCAGGTGCAAGCTCCAGAACAACAAGCCTCCCAACAAGCACTATTACTCTTGCTAGGTGCAAGGTTCCTTTAACGAACAAATCACGGCATCACCCACCACTACTACTTCCTCGCTTATCACTTTCGATAAATGTACCTCAGCACCTCCGAGTTTGTTCATGCTGATTAAGCGATTACAGCTGCCTACATCTACAGTGATTGCTGCATCTATCTAGCTTTTGTGCATGCTCCAGGATTTAGCTGGCTCAGCTACCTGCCAGCATATGCTTATTCATTCTAATGGAATAGCCAAGAGATAGGGACGTATTTTGGAGCTCAACGCTACGTTATCTATTTTACAAACTCTGTCTACCACCACTACCCATGTCGGGTGTCGGCTCGGAACCTGCATTCAAGTTAAGCCATCCCACACCTTTCCACTGCCATGAACTGTGTTTAGCACTCTGACTTCAGTTGTTTGACCCTAGCTCTGCAGATTCCTGATGCTTCTCATACTGTTGCAGCTAATTCTGGATATTTAAATTACATCGATGAACTCAGTTGCTAGAAACATTCCCTATCGCTAACTTGGGTCCACTTCCCATTGACTTGTTATTGATTCATAAATAAGGATGTTGCTGCACATTATAGCTCCTTCTGTACTTTACTGCTTGGTCACCTATCAACAATGCAGGAGGATCAGACTAATTGCCTGCTATTTCCATTCTCATCAGTCTCCACCATGTACTTTGTATTATACAGTGCTATTCCTATTTTATCTGGATTTCATGCAATCCAGTGGTCACTATTACTACTACTACTACCACCATCCTACATACAGGCCTGACTTACGGCTCGTTACCTCATGCTTGTACTATTCACCACGCTCCTACTTCCTGCTTTCCTGGCTGCCTGGAATCCATCAACCATATCCAATGAACTTGCAAGGTCCTCACACTCGAACACTTTCAGATCAGCTCTCAGAGCTCATTTGGCAGCTTCCAAGGTTGCTCTCACTCCACCTGCCTCGCCGCGTCGCGGCCTGGAGGTTCGACTATTTGTACACTATTTCTGCCTCCTCCAACATCGGGCCTGGAGGTTCATAATTTCTGCCAGCCTGCCACGCCCAGTCTAGGCCTGGAGGTTCGTATACTTCTACTTAGTACTTACTTTGCCTTCAAAGCCTGGAGGTTCAACTATTCGTATGCTATCTCTGCCTTGCCCCACATGAGGCTTGGAGGTCCATAATTCTCAGACTGCCATGCCCAGACTGGGCCCGCAGGTTTGTATAATTCTACCTTTTACCTACTTCTCCTCATGGCCCAGAGGTCTGACTATTCGTACACTATGTCTGCCTGTGCCGCATCCGGTCTGGAGGTTCATACATCTCTCAGCCTGCCACGCCCAGTCTGGGCCTGGAGGTTCATATACTTACATCATATTCTCCTACTGGATTTCAGTCATTCGTTCAAGCCCCTCTTCTTCTCGGAAAGCATTCCTCATCTGCTGGAATTACTCGATAAGCACACCTCTACCTAAGTGAATCACATATGCTCACCTGTGGATCTAACTGCTTCTCATAGTAGTCGCCCGGATAAGCTCTACTCCCTTACAATCCATTCATGCTAATCAGTTAACCTATGTGGGGACCAACTGAGCACACTAGCCTACGAGGGCTA
The DNA here is from genome assembly GCA_016271365.2 of Neoceratodus forsteri. Classification (NCBI taxonomy): domain Eukaryota; kingdom Metazoa; phylum Chordata; order Ceratodontiformes; family Ceratodontidae; genus Neoceratodus; species Neoceratodus forsteri. Next base: position 1,390,802,200 of record CM028129.1, on the reverse strand, counting down.
GCTGCCACTCTACTTACTTACCAGCAGACCTATGAGGTCTGGCTGCACTTACATGTTACCTGGAGCTAGCCGCCACTCTACTTACCTCACCACCTGACGGGTCAAGCTGCACATCTCAGCCGAGGGACTAGCTGCCACGTTCTACTACTTATCAACTGACCAGCCTGGTCCATTTACTTGCTACTTTCTACCTCATCTCCTAACTTATGCAGTTCAGTCACACATCCTCACCTATTGGTCTCGCCCTGTTATACTTCCTTGCATGCTTCCTAGCCTCGCACCACTGCTTTGGATTCACTGCCCTCAAATCCAGCCAGGATTCCAGCTCAGCTTTCTGCCGTATGCCTTCTATATCATGACCTAAGCATAAATCCTACTGTCTTCGTCCTATTACCTGAACTGGGTACCTCAGTCATCAGCTTCATCTCAAGCCATTCTACCATTCCACCATTCCATGGAATACATAAGCCTTCTATCAGCAGATGCTGGACTTTGGACTACATCTACTTTATCTCTGCCGCAAGCATCAATGCCTGGATATATATGTACTCTGTATTTGTCTATTATCATGTACTAGCCTTAGGAGCTCCTCATTGTAGCCCTATCCTGAATCTGTTAGACATGTGCCAACAATGCTCCTCTCAGTGCAATCTACCTGGATGCTTCACGTGTTCATACAGCTACCTGCTTCGCGCATGCAAGACTTGGAAGCCTGTTCCTGACCTTTCATCTCTAGCTACGAACTGTTCCGCTGGTTCATCTGTAATCTGCAACTTGGACTAGCCAATAATCTAATTAATTAGGATTATGCTCCTTTAGTATGCCCAGAAGGACGGGTGGATTGGTAGTCATGAGTCTTCAGAGGTTTCCCCCAAGGGGGTTTTTCCTCTCCTGCGTGCTGCCGGCCATACTCTCTGGAGTTGGAGGACATAATCATGGATAACATAATTTATTTGGGGGTTGTCACATCTTAAACAACTAACCTTCCTTCCTATGGTGGGATACAGAGCAAAGCCACACTATCAACTCATACTGAATAACTCATTTGTTCCAGTATCAGCACTATCGTACTGTCAGTTCATCATGAACTATAATCACTGACTTATTCATGTCTATGTCCAAGTACTTAAGCACTATCCATTCATACAACTATACCTTGGAAGCATCATTCTACGTACTGGTCTGGCCTCTGTATCCCAACTCAAACCTACGTTATGAAGATGCAGTATGTAACACAAGCACTGAGCTCTGAACCACATATAAATGAAAGGCTCCGCCTGGTGTTATATGGAGAAAGAGCTCCTCCCCCATATCCTATTTAAGCAAGCAGAGCCTGCTGCTCTGCTTAGAGTGAGACGCACTCACGCTCCATCCTCCCCTTACACTTCCTCCTTCTCCAGTACTCTTATCCCACCGGGGGGGGGGGTGTCACATCCTAAATAACTAACCTTCCTTCCTATGGTGGGATACAGAGCAAATTCACACCATCAACTCATACTGAATAACTCATTTGTTCCAATATCAGCACTATCGTACTGTCAGTTCATCATGAACTATAATCACTGACTTATTCATGTCTATGTCCAAAGTACTTAAGCACTATCCATTCATACAACTATACCTTGGAAGCATCATTCTACGTACTGGTCTGGCCTCTGTATCCAAACTCAAACCTACATTATGTAGATGCAATATGTAACACAAGCACTGAGCTCTGAACCACATATAATTCATGTGTGTGTAGATAGATAGATAGATAGATAGATAGATAGCTAGAGAGACAGACATAGATATGTATACCATGGGAGTGCAAATACACTTGGAAGTTAAAAGCTGTTATTTTCACTGGAGACAAAGCTACTGTACAAATAATATCTTATTTGCACAGTAGCTATGTTATTTTCACATTAGCCACAACCCATGCTTTTCACATAAACTGTCTCCCTGTGAGCAGTACATCGAACAGTGGCATTGTCACTTTAACAATAAAAACAAGCAGCTCATCTTGTCATCACAAATAAAGTGGTAAAGAAAGAATATCCATAAATGGGTAATCCATTTACATAATACAGCATGTTTTTACCTGCAAGAAACACACATACACACAAAGTAGGAACTCACACGGTATACGTCTATTATCCCATTTGGTAGCTTCAGATTTTCACATTATCTGGTTTGAAATGTTGATGTTTTTGCCACTGTGCACTGATGGCTGCACTACTCGTACACATATGCAATAACAACAACATTCCAAACTAGATAACATGCATATCTGAAGGTATCTCATGAAATTATCCCTATATATAAGAAATATAAAATGATATATAATATTTGGTATGTATAACTAGTCATATACCACACTATTTGCTATTACATGTATTTATTTCAAAATGTGTACCAGGAAAGGCATACCAAGCTGCTTGCAGCTAATTTCCAGATGCATCCTGGGGAAGGGGGTAAAGGGAGCAGCAGTGCAAAATAGCAAATATTGGACAATAATAAGGTGCAATCAATATACAATAATACAATGCAAAAAATAGGATAAATAAATAGAAATAAAGTATCTTATAACATAGCACATTAATTGTGCAAGAGGTGTGTAGGTGTGATCGTATTAAAAATTGCTATTAGATAATAGTATGGTTAGACAGTGGGAGAGGTGCAGTTCAATACAATCAACACTAGCAGTACAAATTACAATAGACAGTGGCCCGAATATTCAAAGGGGTTGCACCTGGCACAACAGAGCTGCACCGGTGCAACCCCGCATTGTGCCCCGGTGGGATATTGAAAGGGCTGCCCGGCACAGCGCAATTCCTGATGCACCGGGGCACAATGTAATGGTATACAGTACAGATGCAGGGGGCGCACCCATGCATATGCAGCACATGCCGATATTCAGCCCAGGATGTGCAGTGCATATGCTGGTGCAGCCCTGCAGTGTGCCGCATGGGGGGCTCAAAGTTGAGTCCTTGCCGAGTAGAAGCAACACCCAGCCACCCACAGGTGGGCTGCAGTATTGCAGGGTGCTATACAGCAGCCCAGCCATGAGCGGCCACCTGCCCACCCAGAACACCAGTCACAAGCACACACTGAACCCGGACCCCTGCTCATAGCTGCGATTCACGCAGTACATGTTGACAACTAATCCCTGGTAGTCAAGCCCCGAGTCCCCGACACCTCGATAAATATAAAATATGACCATCCCTGGTGGTCTAGTGGCCCCCCCACCCGAGTCCCCGCCATATGTAAATATGATGTCCCTGGTGGTCTAGTGGACCCCCTGCCCATTGCTGCAATTGTGGTAAATGTAAATAAAACAATCCCTGGTAATATAGTGGACCCCCCTCCTGAGTCCCCATCATAGTGGAAGGAATATAATCCATGCCTTGGTTGTCTAGTAGTACCCCTCCTCCCTCCTCCCGATGCCCCAATGGATGTATGAGAATACAGTCCCTGGTGGTCTAGTGGATCCTCCCTCCTCCCGGTCCCCAATCATAGTAAAACGCCCACATGTAATTCCCTGATGATCCAGTGGCACCCCCAACCCCTCATACCATGATCGGGGACCCAGGAGGGAGGAGGGTCCACTAGACCACCAGGGAATGTTTTATTTACCATGATCGCAGCAATGGGTGGGGGAGGTTCCACTAGACCACCAGGGACAGTCATCATTACATATCTCAGGGAATTAAGGTCTCGGTTGGGAGGGGGGACCATTAGACCACAAGGGATGGTCCTGCTTCATATTTATCAGGGTTTTGGGACGGGGGGGCCACAAGACTACCAGGGATTTGTTTTACACATATACTGTGCGATCGTGGCTACGGGGCAGAGGATGCCCCGGGTTCCGCACAGCACATGTCATGCTGTGCAGGGCGCCAGGTGCAAGTCACGGGGCTGCCCTGTGCAAGGCATGCAAATGGCACCATAATGACATGCAAATGACCCCATTTGCACCTTGCATATATTATGGCCTCATTTGCATGCTCCCTGCTGAATATAGCGGGTGCTGCGCCTAGCACAACTGCACTTCTGCTGGCGCATCCCAGTGCTCCCTATCTATGGCTTGCACCAGCGCAGTGCCACTGTGCCATGTGCAGTCTGTGTGCCAACCTTGCCATATTCAATGGTGCTGCGCCATGGCGCATCCCCGTTAAATATCACCTGGACCTGGTCCTGGCGCATCCCAGTTGTGCTGCATCCAGGCTTGTGCCAGGATGCAGTCTTTGGAGGGGCAGTCCCAGGGATCTGAGGGGCAGCAGACAACACAACAGCTGCACACAAGGTATGGGACAGGAGGGGTTGAGTCAATTGCAGGAGTAAACCAAGAAGTACTGAAGCAGGATTTTGAGAGATGAGGGTGAGAAAGCAGGTTGACTAGCAGGGGAAAGTTGATCACAGTTAGGGAATCTAAAGGAGAAAGCTGCTTGACCTGCAAAGGACTTCAAGGGAGGGAGGGAGGGGACCTCACGGGAGGGAGGGAGGGAATCAGAGTTATAGAGGAAGTTCATTGGGGAGGATAGACAAGAGAGGAGAGAATTAAGGTAAAGGGGGAGTGAGCCAAGCTAGAATATGGAGATGAAGGATGCAAAATGAGTGCGGTATCTGTCTTCTACAGATCGGAGAGAAAGGAAGGAGTAGAGGGAATAGACAGTCCAGGGGGAAGTGGTATAATGAGCAGATAGAGATTACAGTCTGGCCATGCCCTCGACAGTCAGGCAGTATAGCGCAGTAGTTTAAGGCTCTGAGCTGCAAATCTGGAGACCTGGGTTTGAATCCCACAGCCCCCACTTGCATATACTGTGTGACCCTGAGCAAGTCACTCCAACTTCCCTGTGCTCCCAGGTTGCACCTGTAAAAAAGCTTTCAGCTTAGTGTGTCTCACCTGGCTAAACAATAAAAAAAAAAGTCTCAAGATGCTCTGCCTCCATTGGCTGGTTGCTCCACAAGAAATTAAACTCAAAAAAAGTCAAAAAAGTTAGTCAGGGAGCTGTCTAACACCAATCTTTGCCTCCCCACTCAAGCCTCTTACTAGTGTTGTTATGGTCCTAGTGCTTGCCCATCACAGTACCAGCCAGAGAAAATAAAACACAGTTACATCATAGAGCCTGACGAACACAGAGGCCATGCGCACAAACTTATTTTTGTGTGTGTGCTGGCTTAGTTCATTTTTTGCCACTTCTCACGAAACAACACACAAAGAAAGCTACACTTCCAGGAAGAAACAAAAGTAGCCAAAGACTGAGTAGTAAGCTGCAGACAAACTCAATATCTATTTTGACAGAGCTCAACATATAAATGCCACGTATCTGTGGAGCTCCACATATAAATGCCACCTATCTGTGGAGCTACACATATAAATGCCACGTATCTGTGGAGCTCTGTCAAAATAAATATTGAATCTGTCTGCAGCTTACTACTCAGTCTTTGACTACTTTGTTTCTTCCTGGAAGTGCAGCTTTCTTGGTGTGTTACAACATACAGCATGCATGAGACCAGGATGCTGGAGAGGCACTGCAGAATTTTACTAGGGCAGGTGTACATTTTAAAAAAGTAGTTTATTTACTTTGTTATATGGTCAGTACTATAGGTGGCACTGTTATAGTAGGTTCCACAGGAGAGCAGAGAGTAGTAAAGGGTATAAGTGGTCTGGTGACTGTAGGAGGAGGGATGACTCTGAATTTAGGTGGTAGCTGGCCAACCTCTTCTTGTTTTGTGGTGGAAGCTGTGGTGGGAGCCCAGAGCGCAGCAGCAGCAGGTAAAGTGTATTGGATACCTGGGACTGGGACAGATGTGCAGCAGTGGTTGTACTAGTGAAATCTGTGCCTTTTTTTTAAAACACTGGTGAGAAATGAATGGCAAAGCAGCCATATTTTCTATGGGCAAAGGAGGGTGCAGATATAGGAAGGCAAACAAAAGGGCTCTTGGCTGGCACTTTTTTTATTGTGGGTGTGTGCTAGGATGCCTCATGACTGTTAGCTAACCAATACTGAGTATTTATAGCTGACCCGGTGGCGATGAGGGTTGAGGAGAAGTACGCCACACCAGCGACTTGGGTTTGGGAACAGACTCTGGCCGCCGGGGGTCGGCAGGGGAGGGAAGGGATTGAGCATCTGGAGGACTGCTCTCTCTTCCCGGGGAGGGATCCAGGGCCTAGCACCATTCCATAGCAGCTCCTGGTGGGAACCAGGAGCAGTACCAGGAACATGTGGTGCAAAAAGACAAGGGAGTGGAGTGGCAGCAGACGTCGGCATGCCACTGCCATGGACATCATTGCACATCCGCGCTCCAGGGAGCAACCATCACAGAAAATCCCTCGCTGGACCAAGGAGGTGACGAGGACTCTGGGGACCAAGTCCACATCCCCAGTGCTGGAACATCTCTCCTCCAGTTCCCCTTGGCCCTCATCCAGGACTGACCCGCTAATCACAGGAAGGCCACCAGGTAGGTGGGGCGGGCCCCTGGAGGTGATCCGGGGCAGCTGGAAGGTCCTGGCAGAGGGTCCCCAGGAAGGGAGATCTCAGGCAGGGAGTAGAGGCTTTGGTCAAGCGGACACCTCCGAGAGATGCCCTGGCCAACCGAGCGCATAAAATAGAATTGAAAAAAAAAAAAAGACTGAGTATTTATTTTAGCAATTTGATAATCTCACATATGTACAGACCTCATTTTACCCACCCCAATATTTGTTCATATTGCAGGTTTCTACAAATTATCTATCTCAGTCTCATAGCCTGTAGAGAAGGGAGGCAAAACGGAAATCTGTGTGTAGGGAGTCCAAATATTGCTTATATGAAGAACATCAAAATGATAGCTGTGTGTATACCCCTCACGATCAGTAGAGTAGGATTAAGGATCCCAGTATATTTTAAAGTCAAATGTTCTTTGCTATGTGTAACAAGGGCAACAGTTCAATTTTTTTGTGTAGTCAGAGGCAGTGTGGTATAATGGTTAGAGCAGGGGCTTGGGAACCTGGTGATCACAGGTGCAAACCCACCTAGAGTCAAATACTCATGGTGACTTTGGGCAACTCCTGTAACCTCTCAGAATTCAAGTCCACTCAGCTACAGAAATGGGTAGAAGCGGAACCCCAATGGGACCCCAATGAAAATGAGATGATGCATCTTAGCTGGAATATCCAGAGAAAATAAAATGAAATAAACATTTTCTGATGTGTATTGTGGAAGCAGTGTGCTTTCTTCCTTGCTTTCCCCTTCCTTTCCATGCCTTCCAACTGTACAGTAAACAATAAAGTACACTGCTTTTGAAAAACCTGTTTATAATAAGCATTAGGTGTTTTTAATAGTGCCAAAATACTGTACATGATGGGCACGTGGCTGTGCCTGCCCCTTGTACTGTATGTGCTGAGTAAATGTTTATGGCTGCAGAACACCTAAACCTGTCAATCATGACACACAGGTAAGCACAGCCCTGAAGTGTGCATATGTGCAGCAATATGATGATGATATTGGTGCTTAGAAAATGGGCTTTTTATTTGGAGGCATCTGATTGGCTGGTACCCACTCCACAGGGGTACATTAACTTTCAATAGATGCCCACCAAATAAAAAGCCCCAGCACATACCTACCTCATACCCAGGCAAGTATCCTAGTGCCCAGCCTGCTTCTCCATTGGCTGAAGCGCTGAGCACACAAATTCAAACTGTCGCCAGGTTTTTTCTCATCGCTTAGCGAGACTCGTCATGTCAGCTGCATTCAATCCCCAAGGAATTTGCCATTTTCTGTTTTTGTTTCCCCCCACAACAATAGGCACATATCTTAAATTTACTTAATTAACTGCTTACTGTTCATTTAAGGAGCAATGGGCACAATCTCCATGATCCACTTCCTCATCCCTGCCCCCGCCAGCCCTCAAAGAGTTACCTGGCAACAGCTAACAGCTTTAAGGTTCCTCCCACAAAAGTCATTAAGTTAACTAAAATAAAACATCTTACGACTGCCTGCCCTCTCAGCTTTCTCCTACAGTATTCAACCGTAGGCCGATTTAGGTAGAAAATTGCACCTCAGTACGTCATACCCCACAAGCTGCGGTATTCTGTGAACTCGTCAGCTTCCCGCTACGGCGAGACTCGAGAAAATCCTATTACCGACTGCCCTCTCAGCTTTTTCCAAAACTTTTCCCCATCAGTGTCTCTATTTCAAAACAGAAACTCGCACCTGACTACATGATGACGGGAGAGCTCCCGATGTTCTGCTTCCTCGTCGCTCTCAGGACATTCGTGCTCTTCCCGCTACCACAACCCTAGCACGGCAGGCAAAAAAAAAGAAATCACAAGCAACAGAACACACTTTCCCTTACAGCTAATTTCGTATACACTTCGTCGCTTACCAGCTGCACAGATGATACTGTGCTCTGTTGTGGGACACACACACACACACACACACACACACACAGAGGAGTAACCATGACAACCAGGACAAGGCTTGTGTTAGTGGAGGAACTGTTTTATTAAAAAATATATCTTAAACTAATATTCTACAACATATTTTTGCTAAATTAATTTTATTCTACAGTACCCATTTTCTAAGCGCAATAATATCCGACAGGGTGGGCAGTATGGGCAATACCGGACCTTCCAGGGGCTATAAGGCCCTCCGCCTGTGGTGGCGGGCTTCATTACACCCATGGGCAGTCTGGTATTGCCCAATACTGCCCACCCTGTCAGGTATTATTGCATACATGGTATCATGCAAATGCATCCAGGAGGCCGTCAATACATGTGCACAATACAGTATACGTGTGAAGATAGTTTCACCATACACTGAAATTTGCCACCTACCCACTATCATAAATCTGCCCCATCTCCCCTAGCTTAAGTACATTGCCATGAGCACAGAATTCAGTCCCCCTTCCCCAGCATCAGTACATTTCCAAGGGCATGGATACCACTCTCCCCCTTTCCAGAGTGATGATGCACAATTGGTCCCCAGAAAGCCTCCAACACATACAGTCTCTGTAACCCTGGAGTGCGGTAGTACATGTACTCACCTGTGAGGGCTCTTGACCATCCATAGAGTGTTCCTGGGATCCACATAATCATATCCCCTCATTTCAGTGTCACAGGCAGGTTTGTTACTTATCTCCTTGCCTAGCTCCTCGGCTGGGTAGCAGCGTGTGTTTCTGTTCCTGGTGAAGGCATGGGACAGCCGGACATGCACTCCTCATAAGCTCTGGAGAATACTTTGCAAAGGGCACAGAATACACCGAATGGCACAGTCCTAGAATGTCTATTCCACCCACAGCTCACTTATTGGTATTGTTCCCTGTACCTCCCAGTATCTTCCTATGTCAATCATATAATGAGCCACAATCTTGATGGTCTGAATCAAGGCTAAATCCTGGCCTTAGGGTCGCCACAAGTCCCTTGCTGCCATAACAGACTCAGGATTTTAAAAAGTGTCCTGTGGCAATAATGAATGGGGAAAGACTGCAAGTGGATGGGCTGTCAGAAAGGCAGACCATTTCTGTTTCTGTTTTCTTGTACTGAACATGATAACTGCTGGTAGTGGGCCATGACACAATTAATTGTGGCTATGCTGGAACTGTGTTTTGTTGGGTTGGTTCTATTCCATGTAAAGTTCAGAGAAGGCTCCTGCTGCTGCAGGATCTTTATTAATGTTGGATCTGCTACTGCCGCTGCCCCATATCCCCAACACTCCCTCCCTTCATCTTGACAAATGGATTGGACCAGTGCAACAGTGAGAAGTAAGGTACGACCCCAAGACATCATCCTGCTCCACATGTGTGCTCCCACATACATTGACAAGCAGGGTGGAAAGGGCCCTGTCACTCACCATGGTGAATGTATTCTGGATACAGGGTCCCTTGCCTGTAGCAACTTACATGCAGCAGTGCAGGGATGTTATGTCAGTGTTGCTTAGACCAAAAGTCACTCGCACTCAAGATCCAGGAGTGTAACCTCCAGCAAAGGTGTGGTAAATTTAACGCCCATCACTCCAATCACTCGTGATCAATATCAAATTTATTGTTTGCTTGCAAGGTGGATGAATGACAAATAAACAAGGTTACAAGCAATACCAGGAGATTTCCTCCATATGTCCAGGTGCCCCAGTGCTGTGCCATGTAAGGCTTCGTCATTGTTGACAGAATTTCTTATCAGTGCATAAAAATCACTAAAAAGAATCAAAATGTCATTATTTTGAACACATTGGGAGCCATAAAGCATTTTGATTGGTCTAAGACATTTTTGTTCTTAAACTGTAAATTGCAACACTATTTCTGTCTACAGAATGCAGGCACCTCAGCAGCCTGCACTTCTGCAGCTGCAGGTGTAAGACATGCACAGCAACTTCAGTCTATGGAAGTGCAGGTCCCTGTGGGGCCTGCAGTTGTGCTGCTGCACATAGAAACCCATGCTACACAAATTTCAACACTACTTCTGTCTACAGAAGAACAGGCCTGTGTGGGACCAGTGCTTCTGCAGCCACAGATGTGAGACAGTGATACTGAATTCTGTCCTGTGCTTCTGCTGTTGTATATAGAAACTATGATACCTAAATTGCAATAGTACCTTGTCTGCAGACGAGCAGGCTCCTGTGAAGCCAGCTGTTCTGCAGCCATAGGTACTCATGCATGCTGTAAAACATACACACACACACACACACACACACACACACACACACATTCTGACTGCAGAGGCACAAACCCATGTGGAGCCTCAGTGTATGCAGCTGCAGATACAAACACATGATGGCAGCACATCAGTGGTACTGCATTTATGTCATCTAGAAACAGTTGTATGCTGTTTGTCTTGCCTGGTAATATCTGTCTATGGTTGTTTATGTGACCTTGTCCTTTAGCTGCTGGGTAGGACCTAATGCCACAGTGTCTCACTTTTGTGGCATTAAGTTGAACCCTAACTGGTGCATTAACACAGTTTTGTTTTTTTTTTGCAGTGAATTTCCTTTCTTTTTGAGATGGTGGAATTGTACCCTCTTGCACGTAGATCCCTCCAGGACTTGTGAGAACAGATGCAGATGTGCAAGGCCCAAGAATTCAATTGTTTGCATATATGGAAAATGTTAGTGTTTCAAATTTTAGTGTCACACTTTAGTGTTGCACTTACTGTAAATGTGGAACACGAAAATCATTTTAACCCTATGTCGTGAACACGGTTGCTAGAATGTATTAAATCCTACCTGAAGGGTGGTTTTGCAGAGTGAATAAGTAATCACATTTCAATCTGTACTTGAAAATTCCCACCATCCTTGTTCATGAGGTAGGGATATGTAAACAGTATATTCAAAATCTGTGATTAAAATATTGTACAACTGATGAGTTATAGGTAAAGAATGTGAGACACAAAAACGGAATTTTAGTGTCCCACATTTTAATGTTTCACATTTAAGCCCAAAAACACAAAGTTTGCAAAAGTAAAATGCTTTTGAAAGTAAACTTTTAGTGTCGTATCAGAAAGTTGTCCTAAAACCTTCCTGACCATGCTCAGAAAAAAAAAGTCAAATTCTTATACATACAGTATTTTTTCATAAAACTTTCAAAAGGCACATGCTTGGCACAGGCCCTTCAATCCTGAACATTTTGGAAACAAATTCTGTACCATCTAGGCTGTAGGTGAGAGCAAAAAAAACAGCAAAATGAAGCAGAGAAATGTGTGATTTTATCATTTTCTTGACACACTGGATCTTGACATCTGGTTGCCTGAATATCACAAAACTTCCCACAGCTCAAGAACTTGCCACCCAGGCTGTGCATGCCAAATTGTACACAATTTCATCAAATTACATAAAAGTTAGTCCTAAATGTTATATACCTTGGTATGCTCAATTGTTGATGTATCTGGTACTGTTTACTTTATATTTTTCTGTTAGCTTGACCTACACTGGATCCCCTGTTATGTTCCCTATATGATCCATGCTGTTCTCTCAATGTATTTTATGCTGTTTGCGCCAGTTTCTGGCCCATGCCATGCCTGAAAAAGGTCTTCGGATCAGTGCACCAACCCAGTTACCAAATGAATAAACAAATTAATAAAGTTATAAGTACAAATATTGCAGTTTAACATTAAACACCCTAAATGTAGTTTGATATATATGCAATTAGTGATGAATTAATCAGGTAAATAAATCATGTTCTTCTGGAATAAATACTTATTTTGTTTAGAACACGTTATTTCACTTGGAGCATGGTATTTCACTTAAAATCTGGAAAACAGAACACACAGAGAACAGTGGGCCAGGTAAAAAGATTACAATGGAAATAAAGGTAGTTTTAGGCTTAAACAAAGAACAACACTAATAAAAGAATTAAAAACAGTGTGGTGTATATCATATAGAGGATAATGTATGGGCATCGATGAAGATCCACTCTATTATCACTTTGAGTAGTTGCCATGACAAGTTAGATAAACCTCGAGAGCACAGTTCAAGAGTTCGTTAGTTAGTTTTCTTGACCGAGCAAGGAGGGCTAGACAATTCTGCTTATTTTCAGCCTCGTCCCGGGGAAGGGGGAGATGCAGATGGTAACCAACTGAAATTGAGCCAGACCAAGCTGTTGGTTGTATTTTTTTAGTGAATGGGGGAAATTTGGGCAGCACACCAGGGAAATTACCCTACTTTGTAACAGGGGGCACTACGTTTCCTGCTGCAGGATGAAGGATCCTGAGGCTGGAGGAGGAGGGGGAGGAGGAGGAGGTGCAGGGCAGCCCTTGGCTGCAATGCCCACAAGTGAGGAGCAGCATGTGGAAGAATTGATGCAGGACTCGCAGTCTGCAGTTGAAAAGGAGAAAATTAAAATGACGGCCTCCAGGAAGTCGGAACACTCCCTGCAACAAAACCAAGACCTCTTAATTGCGCAACTAATTCCATTGAAAACAACTCATGCAAGTTAAAACCCAGTCAGAGGAGGAGAGAAATGAAAACGACCAGAAAACTCACCAACAAGCACAGAAAATGCTGGACTGGCTAAACTTTTTGTATTTGGCGCTAGCTCGAATGTCGTGGATCAGGTCAAAATGGCCACACCCATGGAGCATGACAGTGCAAGCACTATGGGCTGGACACCGGGAGATGCACTAAGAAAGGCAGCTTGATGCAGAACACAGCTGGAGTTTGGATTCCAGGCCTGAACAGTCCCTTACCAGCGACAGAACCCAATACTTTGTCGGATATGGAACACAAAATCTTTGCAAGGCACCTGAAACCCTTAGCAGACTAATACTGGTACTGCACTGTTGGGGGATGAGCTTAATGTTGATACAAACAATATTAATAATAATAATGACCCAGAACAGTCAGGCTCAACTGATCGAGCTGGAACCACTAATGACTGAGAATACTGGGGTTACAAACCCCATTTATTCTGGGTTGTTCCATAAACAAGTGGATTTGGCTAAAAGAAGAAATGCTGTTAGACTCAGATATTTATTTATTTATTTAGTTTTTGTTAACCGGGTAAGTGCACTAGCCAGTAGGTGACTATTTTCAGGCACAACCCGGGAGAGTACAAGACAATACATACTGTGGGTGTTTACATAGACAATACAGTTTGTATGGCAATAAAGTGTTTAGGCAGTAGAGCCAGGTACAAGACATGATGCAATGTGGCTAAGATAGCAGCGAAGGCACGGATCAAGTAAGACAGCACTGGTCAGTACAGAAATACAGCATTGTTCAGTACAGTATATAACAAGCAGAGTAGTTACAGTTTTAGAAGCAGGGTTATTCCATGTTCTACCGGTAAACATAAAGTACAAATATGCAGGAGAGAGAAGGCAATAAGTAAGTAGGTGATTTTAGGGAGATGCTAGAGGACGGGGAGGGGAGGGGAGGAAGGGGTGTGGTAGCAGGAGAAATTGGTTTGTAGGGAGGAGATAGGTGCGGGGCAGGGTTTTATGGGCACGGTCAGGTAGGGTCAAAACAGGTACACTGTTCAGTAGTAGCTAGGTAATGTCGTAGCCCACATTTAAAGTGGTAGTGAGATGCATAGCCGGTTTTAGGCACCAGCAAATCCTGCAGTCGCTGGGGGCCCCCTGATCATGGGGAGGGGGCCTCCAACTCAAGCAGCTTATGTTATTCATTTTTACATTTTTTTCTTGTGTTCTTAAATCAGCAACAAAGGACTGTGCAGCTCACTGTGACGAGGCATCATTATGTCATGAAACATCTACGACCCAGCCAATAAGAGGTAGATGGGCAACAATGGATGGAATGAGAAAAAAGCCCCAAGGACTACCACTGCTGTCTCCCTCTAAAAAATATAAACATACTACAGGTTGTACTGAAAAAAAAATAAAATGATGTGTATTTGGGCTACAGTCAAACACATGCAGTAAAAGTTGGCCAAGTGGGGCCCCATGAGTTCACTGATCCTGCTGGGGGCCCCCAAAATCCTAAAGCCTGCCCTGGTGAGATAAGGATTGCCTAAGGTCCAGTGGCAGCATGTTCCACATCTGGGGGGCAGCATACCCGAAGACCCTGGTGCCTTTGGTGGTGTGACACTGGGGTACTCTTATGAGTGATTTATCAATTGACCTCAGACCATGGTTTGAGGTGACGGACGTAGCATTCAACTAGTGATGCTGGGGTTTCAGCCTAATAATGGAGTCACATAGACAGTCGAGATGGTATAGTCTGGTAGCATAGGGAGAGCCAGCCTAGGTCACATACAGCTGACAACAATGCTTAAGCTTAGGGGCCTTAGATGCATAATGACAGACATTATTATAGGTGACGTCCCATTTCTGTAGAGCTGATTTATGGGCAGTAGCGGAACAGGAGCACAGTAAGTTAGGTTGGTAGAAGGATCCCCTGGCAATGGCTAGCTTAGCTGATGGCGTTAACATATAGCTAGTTCTGTGAGGCTGCCCCCAGCTTACAATTTACTGTTTTGCAGATTGATTGAATGTGTAGGTTAAGGTCCAGAGATTGGTCAAGCAAAATTCCAAGATATCGAAAGAGGTGATAGCTCTAGTGAGTTCCCATCCAGGTCGAGTACTTTCAAGGGGGAGGTGCAGGATCTAAGTTTTTGGGCAGTGCCCAGGAGCATGGCTTTGGTTTTGTGTGAGTTAAGGACAAGTCGATGTATGTTTAGCCAGTTTTGAATACTGTTGTAGGCCGTGGTCAGAGATGAGTTTAGGTAGTCTATGTTATGTGAGCTGGCATAGATGACCAAGTCATCAGCATAGAGAAGAGAGGAGCAGGATGAGACATTGCTTGGTATGTTGTTTATGAAGAGGGAAAAAACAAGAGGACCTAGAATTGAACCTTGGGGAACTCCAATATTGATTGTGGTGCTGTCTGATGTTGCGGAGTTGAATTTCACAGCTTGGGTCCTGTTGGTTAGATAGCTCCTGTACCAGTTTATAACAGGAGTGGAAAAACCTATGGATTGAAGGGTGGACAGGAGTAAGGAGTGATCCACAAGATCAAAGGCCTTGGTAAGATCAATGAAAACAGCACCTGTTAGCCGACCATCATCCATGTTGGACAGAGTATCTGATTGAGTTTAGCAAGGGCTGTAGAAGTGCAATGTTTTTTCTAAAACCATGTTAAGCGCCACAGAGCAGGTTTGTGGTTTCTATGTAGTGAGGGTTTGGGTGGCAACAAGCTTTTCCAGTATTTTGCTTAGGACTGAGAGAATAGCTATCGGCCTGTAATTTGAGATCTCATTTCTGTCCCCTTTTTTGAATATGGGAGTTATTCTGGCAGTCTTCCAGAGATCAGGGACGGTACCACTGGAAAGGGATAGTGTGAAGTTTTTGGCCAATGGTTCGGCAATGAGATGTGAAGCAATCTTCAAAAGGCGGGGTTCAAGAGAATCAGATCCAGGGCTGGTGTTGTCAGAGATAGCTCTTAGTAATTTTAGAACTTGAGAGCTGGTTATGGCTTTAAAGTAGAAAGACCGAACTATCGGAGTCTCAGTTGGTGAGGCCAAGGGGCCAGCTTGCTTGCTATAGTCAGAGGGCTGAGATGTGGTTGGTGCCTGTGGAAAGGTGGTGGTGTAGGGTGAGAGATCAGAGAACATTCTGTTGAAGGCATTCACTATGGTGTAGGAGTCATTGCAGTGGGCACCATTGAGGATCATCTCAGAGGGGGTTATTGATTGTGGGGTGCCTAGGAAGGTCTTTATGTGGGCCCAAAATTTCCGAGGGTTGTGGACTGAGTTAGATAGTAGGTTCTGGCAGTACCTACTTTCTGCTTTGTCTTATCTGCTTTTTGCAGGAATTTCTGTGTTGCTTGTATAATCAGCTGATCTCTAGGTAGGCCAGTGTTTTTATAGTGCTTCCAGAGTTTGTCCCTATGCCGTAGCTGTAGGAGCAGGTCTTTTTGGAGCCATCTGGTTTGATTTCCTCTGACTCTTCTTTTCACTTTTGGTGCATGCCTATTCTGGACTTCACTGAACCTTATCAGGAAAACTCGTAGGGCATTATCAACTTTTTTAGCATGGTGGATTTCAGACCAGTCTATGGTGGAGACATCATGGAGGAAGGCGTCTATGTCCACGCTTGCAAAGTTGGTAAAGGTGACAAGGCGGGGCAGAGGAGAAGGTGGGGGATATGAGGACCATCGGCATAAAATGGGAGAGTGGTCAGTTATGGCATCTGCCAGGACACCGGCCTTAGTCACATGTTCAGGTCGATTGGTGAGAATCCAGTCAATAAGTGTACCAGTTTGAGTTGGTGTTACCGTCCTAGTGTTCTTGGTTATGAGCTGGTAAAAGTTAAAACTGTGAACTAGTGACATGAGGGCACTATGAGAAGGACCCAGCCAGCTGAGGTTTACATCACCTAGGATTAGGGCCTCATTTAGGTTAACAGATTGTGACGTCAGTTTGAGTAGGTCCTGAAGTCCATCCACTCCACCAGTAGGTGGGTTATAGAGGCAGACTATGTGAAGTTTCTTAGCACCGAGGGACACAGTCGTATGAATGGACTCACAGACCAATTGTGGGTCTTGGGCCGGGGCTGTTGTGATGCTGAGGTGGGTCTTGTGATATAGGGCAACGCCACCACCCGGTTTTGTACCAGGTCTGTCATGCCGGATAAGAGAGTAGCCAGGTATTTCACACAGGGCATCTGGTATTTGTGGTTTTAGCCAGGTTTCTGTGAGGCACAGTATGTCAGGTTCACAGACTTTGACCCAGGCTTCCAGTTCGGCCATGTGGCTCATCAAACTTCTAATGTTCATATGGGCTACTAAAAGTCCTTTATTTGGCTTTCCAGTTATGTTGGTGGAAGTGCTGTAGCTGGGGGGCCTGGATTCGGTTCAACGTCGCCAGCTAGTAGAAGCACCAGAAATGCCAGAAATGCTAGCCTTAGCCTGCAGTAAGATTTAAGTGAATGATGCTTCCTGCCCAGTTTATTAAGGGCATAAAATGTGTGGTATGTGCATCCTTTTCTGTGGATAAAATATTGCCAGGTGGGGTTTGGGCAGCATTTGGATGTCAACAGGTTGGAGAACCTGAAATCTCTAGTTGAGGGAGTGTTTTGGTATAGACCACATGGTAGTGATAGAGAGAATTTATTCAGGCAAAGTAGCATAAGTAGGCTAATAAGGAGATGCAGTGCCCTTAATCTGCCACATGGGGGCAGCGAGCCAGGAGGGGATGAGTGTCATGATAGAGCCTATAGCTAGTGAGGGCTGTAAGTCAGGAACTAAAATTGATTGGGAAGCAAAAATTGCAGGTGAGGTCTGTGGCTGGAGAGTTAGTCAGGGTAACCAGGATCAAGAAATTGATTGAGACCTAGCACAAGAGAGGGGAGAGAGAGAGAGAGAGGTAGGGAGGGGTGGGAGGTTTGGCAGGACTCAGAGCAATCTGACCAAGAGATTGCTTCGGTGAATATGAGGCTAAAGCGGCTGAGAGCTGTTTATGTTCTACTGTTTAACAGTAGTGAGTAGGTAGATCACCCCCAGTGGTGACAGAGTATAAGGAGCCAATGGGAAAGTGGACACTTAATCATATGACCTACAGTGTCCTATATAGCTAAGGGCCGACCAGGGTGGGTGGGGAGCTGGCGTGAAACGCCGGCGGGACAAATAGCCACAGGAGGAGCTGTACCACTTGCTGCTAGTGCCCGGGAAAAGGCGCTCTGCGAGCGGGGAGAGTGGGCAGCTCGCAGCGATGCACGGCGCTCCAAGTCCCGAAGCTCAAAAATAAGTCAAAAAATCTAGCTTTGCGGTGAAAACAGCCGCTTTCAGTGAGCGGGTACAATCCAGGCAGCGCCAAGCGCTACGGGAGAGAGCCGCAGCTGGAAGTGCAAGAACAACGACCTTTCAGCGATTACAGCTTTACGGCTCAAGGTGCCAGCAAGCCGCCGGGCTCCTGGTTCTAGTTCTGGGCGTGGCGCGGTGGGCGGTTCCTATCAACAGGCTTCCTGGAGGAGCAAGGCGTAGTCTTCTATAGTTACCACTTGGCAAGCGGTTACAAAGGCGGGTCTCGGAGGTTACAAAGGAGGGTCCACGGCAGCACTGGGGTGCGAGGAGGAGCGATCCGAAGCCCTGATGGGATTGAAAGGTCCTAAGGAGGACAGCAAGGGAGAGGCATTAAATAGATATAGGTGTGGAGGGGAAGGCTTTGGAAACAAAGAAAAAGGGTGGGTAGTGAGAAGAGGGGAGGAGGCTAGTGACAGTGGGAAACTTAGCAGTTGTACAGATTTCAGGCAGATTCACTTAGGCTGTATATTTTAAATTTTAAACAATACTGTTAAATCATGCATAAATCACAGGACAAATAGCCACAGGTGGAGCTGTACCACTTGCTGCTAGTGCCTGGGAAAAGCCGCTCCGCGAGTGGGGAGAGTGGGCGGCTCGCAGCAGTGCAAGGTGCTCCAAGTCCCGAAGCTCAAAAGGCAGTCAAAAAAATCAAGCTTTGCGGTGAAAACAGCCGCTTTCAGTGAGTGGGTACAATCCAGGCAGCTCCAAGCGCTTTCGGGAGACAGCCGGCAGCTGGAAGTGCAAGAACAATGTACCTTTCGGCGATTATGGCTTTGGCGGCTCAAGGTGCCAGCAAGTGGCCGGGCTCCCTGGTTCTAGTTCTGGGCGTGAGCGAGGCGGGCGGCCCCTATCAACAGGCTTCCCTGGAGGAGCAAGGCGCAGTCTTCTATGGTTACTGCTGGGCAATCGGTTACAAAGACGGGTCCCAGAGGTTACAAAGGATGGTCCATGGCAGCATTGGGGTGCGAGGAGGAGCAATCCGAAGCCCCGATGGGCTTGGAAGGACCATGGGTGGACTGGAAGAAGCACTGGATAGGTTTTACGTGGGCAAAGTATTAATAAAACTGTTTTAAGAGCAGATTTAAAGCTCTCCACAGTCAGGCACCCTCTTATCCGAAGAGGTAGAGAATTCCACAGGGCCGGGGCCACAAAGGCAAACACATGGGCTCCAGAGGTCTTCAAATGGACACTGGGAATCTCCAGCAATCCCTCTTCGGCTGAGTGAAGTGGTTGGCGGGAGCGGTAGGAACAAAGGAGCTCTTGTAGATTACTCAGTCCCTGTCCATGTAGGGCCTTATAGGTTATCAAGCCAACCTTGAAAGTGATCCACCTCTGAACTGGAAGCTGGTGCAGTCCATGCAGCACAGGTGTGACATGGCTGGATCACAAAAGCCCAGTCAACAACCTGGCTGCTGCATTCTGCACCAGCTGCAGGCGGCGGTTTCAACCCCCGGAAGCCCTAGGTACAGGGCATTGAAGCAATCAAAGCATCCTGCTTGATCCCATCTCCCAGTGTGGACCTTAGTTTGTGAGTGTTCTCCCATTTGTGGTACCTCTAAAGTGTCCATTGGTTGTCCCTGGTTCCATTCATCTGACCTGTGGTGGCAAGGTAAAGAAAGAGATACTGGTGTTTCATGGGTGTAAGGCAGGTGCTCCTCTGGATAAGAGATGCCACCATATACCCCTAGACATGGAGGGGGGCAAGCCCTTACATTAATAATGAAGGACCCATATTAACCTGAGCATGTACTACTGCGCACTATAGTCCCCTCTGTTTTCATTGTCTGTGATGCACTTGTAGGTGCTTTGCTCCAGATGACCCTCACCGTGGACGCATAGGACCATGGCAGGACACAGGTATGTTTTGGATGCTATTCATGCATTTCATGCACCTTGCCAACACAGATGTGGAGGACGGGCATAGGCTGTTGCATGTATGCAAGTCATACTACAGGTGGCATGGTATGTGTGGGTGCATCATCTCATGTATTTGATCTGTCACTCAGGCTATGTCCTGTGTGCCTATGAAACTGTATTGTCCCATGGAAGCACAACAGACAACACTGACATAACATAGATACAGACAATGGTGCTGCACTCGAGACCAGGTGGGGTGTGAGTGTGCGGCAACGGGGCACAAACAGAATTCCTTAGACCAAAAGTCACTCACACTCCAGAGCCAAGAGTGTAACCTCCAGCGAAGGTGTGGTAAATATAACTCCAATCACTCCAATCACTCGTGATCAATATCAGATTTGATGCTTGCTTGCAAGGTTGATGAATGACAATTAAACAAGGTCACGTAAGGCTTCATCATAGTTGAGGACATACCCTTAAATACTCCTTTAATCAGTGACATCATCATTTCATTAATTAACATAAAGAATAAAGAATGTCACAAAATATTAAGGGTTGTAGCATGAATAACAGTGCAGATTAATGCATCCCTGAGTTCCACACCAGTTTTTCAACCATTCTTTGAATCCCATGGTGCGGAGTACCCTATCCTCACCCTTGCCATAGACAGGCAGCACCTCTCAGAAGGTTACCGTACGTGCTACTTGTCTAAGGCTCCTCCCTAACTCCATCCTCTTCCACTGCTCTGATCCTGTTCCCAGCCAGGTCATTTGTCCCTAGGTGGACAATGACCCAGCTCCCTCCCCCATGCAGCTGCTCCCACAATCCTAAGGATTCACTCCCTGGCCCTCCAAGCCGTGGTTCCAGGCAGACACCTTACCTCCCTCCCTCACCTCTCCATCCCCTAGTTCTACCCCTTAATGATTGAGTCCCCCACCAGGAGTTGTTTCTTTCCCCTGTGGGGTTCTGTGCCATCTTCCTGTTGGTCTCCTTTGTGGAGGTTCTCAGAATCCTCCTTGGTCTCCACTGCAGTTGCCTCCATAGAGGAACCACTCTCCACCAGAACGGCGTATGAATTGTGGAGAAGTACAACTGGAGGGATGCACCTCTGTTCCACCACCCTCACCCTCCCTGAGCCCACTTTGCTCCAACTTCTTCTCTTTCTTGGCAACCTCTGGGGCAGCAGTGGTGGCCCTGGTGGTCTCTGGGCAGGGGAGGAGGTTTCATGAATCCTAGCCAGGTCGGCCTGGAGATGGGCAACCTCCCCCCTCAGACCAGAAAGGTGCCTGCAAACAGGGCAGCATCACAGCCTCCAGAACGTCTCCCGGAAGACTGCTGCCCCACAGCCATTGCATTGCATTACTCCCTTCATGTCTTATTTTGTGGCCCCTCTCCTGTTGCTTTGTATGCTTACTCTCTCCTCCCTCTATTTATTTTTCTACCTGCTTTCCTACTGCCTATGTGCCCTTACAGCTCTCACCCTTCCTGTTGTGAGACAGAAACATCCTGTATTCTTCAGTAGTCTCCTTCTTCCTTGCTCAGAGTCAGACCTCCAGCAGCTAGGGGGGAGGGAGAGCTACTCCTTTCCTTCAAGGATGACGAAACTTACATGTCTCAGTGATCCTTCCCTTCCTACTGCTAAACAGGAAGTTCCTGTTGTCAGTCAAATCCAGTGATTATAAAAGTAGAACTGGCTAAGGGTCGGAGGGAAGGCGGGCAATTAGTAAGAAGAGTTCTAGTTCTTCAGTCAGCTGCACCTTGATCTGAAAGCAAGACAGCTGTCTGCCAAAAGCTAGCTGCCTCTGCCCTCCACCCCCATCCCCGAGGGTGTCTGGATGGGGGTTCCATGTGCAAGTTCAACTTTTGATAGTTCTCATCCCTGAACCATGTTATGCTGACATAATAGAGTCAAGGCCAGTGGATGTTGTTAGGCTTAACCATGCATGCATGCATGCTAGCTACCCCATAATAAGGTAGTGTTGTAAAAGGGATTGGGTTGGTGATGGTAAAAGTGAATGTGGTGGCTTTGGCTGTATGTTGCCTATGTGCCCATGTTCTGTGGGTGTGGCAGAGGGGTGTTAGTGATACCCCTAATCCTGGTCCTCTGGACAATCAGACTGCTACTGAATGCCTCAAAACGCTGTCCATTGTTGTGGTGGTCTCTGCAATGAGATATGGCATTACTATGGTCATGGGGAATTCTCTGCTGGTACTGACCACTGTGCATCTGTACTCACCTACTCCTGTGGTATCACTGGTGTTCCTGACTGAGGTGGCTAGTCATCCTAGTCTCAGGTTGACATGCATCACTTGGGACTCCACTGCATTGTCTTCTCCAAGTACTCTGGATGTGGGTCAGTGGCAGGGATAGTGAAAAGGTAGGGCAGCATGGTAGGTGCTAGAAGATTTGCTATGCATTGCTACAGGTGGTATTGTAATATGTGCGTACATGGAAGGCTATCTGGCCTATCCACCTGTTGTTGCAGGCTTGGGTCAGAAATGGTGTTAGCAATGACATCCTCCACTTGGGTCAGCTTGGGAACTTTAGTTGGCTTACCCTCAATGGCAAACTATGAAGTTATTAGGGCCAGCTTCAATCTGACCCAATGCACCTCTCTAACATGGCACCCAAGATTTCAGAGGAAATCTCGCTAATGGGATAAACTAAAATAAATGGTCAGTTCAGCTAAATAGTTAGGGGGCTGTGCCCATTGCACCGCCTTGTTTTTTTCTGTAATTAGTATTTTCTCACTGCCAGCAAGCCTGCCTGATAGCACTCCACTATCCCCTTCACCGACCTCCTCATGGACTTATCGGTTGTCCACCACCTGTCCAGAACCCACTAGGTAGGTGGCCAGCCATGTCGATCATGCGAGAACCTGTGGGGAGTGCCAACTAGGAACAGCCCAGCATCTTTTTTCTCCAGTTTTCTCCCTGGACTGGAGTATCAGGAAGTGTGCACCAGCATGTCACACTCCAGTCCTACCCCTTGCTTGCATGCACTCCTGCAGCACTGCCACCCGGCCTCCACCAGGTGGCAGGCCCTGCAGCGGAAACTTGTGTCAGGAAGGAGAGTTGCCATCAGGTGCACAGTCCTCCCTCACCCTGCCAGTCCACCAAGTGATCCTTGTCTGTTCCTGAACCTGGTTACGGGCGTGGGGGGGGGCACAACCAGGGCCGGATTAAGGGGGGGACAAATGGGGCAAATGCCCCAGGCCCCCTGCCATAGACTGGCCCCCTCAGTAGTCAGAAGCAAGAGACACTTTTAGTAGGTGGACTGGTGGTTTTAAATCATGCCACCTCCCCTGGGCCAAGAGCGAGTTGCTGCCAAGTCAACCTCCCCATAGGCCCCCAGCAGCTTGCTCCCTTAAAAACGCTAGAAAGCAGCCTGACTTCGAAGAAGCACATTTGTTAAATAAAATAAAAAACACAGAAGCCCCTGCCACAGATATGCCCCCGCAAGCCTACATTGCAGATTTCTCGCTCCCCTTCCCTCAGTTGATACAGTACTGGTAAGGATTTGTAATAAATCATGCCTCCCCAACATCAGTCAAGAGTGAATCAACCTCCGGAGCTTGCTCCATAAAACAACACAAACAAAAAAAAATGACTTTTCGGAGAGGATTTCTTTAATTAAAAGAAATCAAAACAAGCCCCCGGACCCTCCTGCTACAGATAGGCTCCTGCAAGCCAACATTGCAGAAGATTTCTCCTGTTCCCCCACCCTCCTCCTCCTCCATTATTTGCAGCCTGCAGCTAGGTCAGGTGACTTGCTAGAAAACAAACTGGCACTGTGAGGCACAAAGAATGAAGAAGGCTAACTATGCAAGCACCGTGATCTACCTCCTTAGGATACTGACAGGTTTTCCACTTTTTGGAGTCTGGGACTGGACCTGGACGGTGCAAGTTGCGACCAGACCTGGGCTGCCGCTGCATAATCCCGAGGAATGGCGCCAGGACCAGGAGCTTTGCATACAATCCATCTGGGCAGCATTTTTAAACCACTCTTTCTTGGTTGTTTTGAGGCTCAGCATGCACTTTGCCAGTGGCAGCACCTGTACTGCTATCTGTGCGCCACGGCCACTCTATCGCTAGCAGCATGATTAATCGATGCACTGTCCTAAACTGTCTGCTGCTGCTAAACTAAGGAGTTTCAAAGGGAGCCAAGCAACAGCAGGCAGCTTGAGTTCAGTAAGTGGCTTAGAAAGTTGATATCTGTATTTTATTTTATGCTGAGATGATTGATCTGAGCTTGTTCAAAGAAGAGATAAAGGGACGTGGGTGTGTGTGTATACATGCATGGATCCTCTAACTCTGAAATAAATGGAATTAATCATTCCTTTGATATCCCATGAGCAGATAAAGGTATGACATCAGTCTGTTTATTTGGAGTCATAGCATTTTGTACATTGGAACTGCACACTTCTGTACAATGGGTACATACAGTAACTTACTGTTGTTTGGAGTAGGATGCATACCTCTTAGTAAAGCACTGTTTATTTTTGTTTCATTTATTTCCTTAAAATAAACTTGTGATTAAAGAGGTTATAAAGATTACTTTGCTTTTCTGAACAGGGTCTAGAGGAGGCGACTTCAATAAAAGCCCCAAAACTCACCACAGAGCATCTAGACCCCAGAGCATCTGGAGCCTGGCGGCCTTCATGTCTTGTACAGTACAATAAATATAACATTACAGACTATGACAACATGACAGGGTGTTGTACTTCAAGTTACTTTTTTCTCCTGTGAATAATGGAGGTAGTCTCCCCATATGGTGGTTGTTATGGTTAATAAACAACGTGCTCAGTAAATGTTGCGCAAAATAAAACATTTTGGTATGGAAAGTTGGGCGTTTTATATGGCCACCCAAGTTGTGAGTGTCCCAGGCCCCCCATGGCTTGATCTGGCCCTGGGCACAACCACTCTCCCACTGGGCCACCTCCTTGTTTTTAAAAGTTCATTATAATTAAAACTATGTCTAATCCAAAAACCTAACAAAACATAACTGATGTTAAAGTAATCACATATGAAATCATGTATGAAATCTTGGGCATCATGTTTAATAGGAGAGGCAAGTTGTAAAGACTACTCCCCTCAGGAACTTCCATGTGTCTTCATTGTAGCAATGGACCTAGTGGTACTCATGCCATCATTTACTATCTTGTGGATATCAAGCCAGATCAGTACATTGCACTCGGGAGTCCTCTGCAGGGAATAAGACCCAAAGAGGGTTTGGTAAGTGTGCCAGTCCTTGGACAGCACTACAACCATATGTTTGAGGTTGATGCTGGTGTGCATGGTTATGGGGTCCTACCTCCTTCATGGCCTCTGTACCATTTGTGAGATGTGCCCCCACCACGAAAAGATTACCTGAAGGAGCTAGGCATCAGGCATGCTTCCCACTGCCTTTCCTGATGCACAGAGGACATGTTGCCATATAACATTACTTTCTATGCAATAGATTGTGATGTTGCAAACAGAGGATTATGACACCAGGGCAGGTATAAGCAGCAGGAACAGATTGTCTAAAAGAAAAAAATCTGTTTTCATGAAAGTACCTGGAATATAAAAAAAATGGTATGTTCTGAAATTAAAATGTTGGGGGAATATTATATAGCTGAGATCTGCTAATGCCAACTGTGAGTTTTGTTTTTACTGGTGATCAGGAAGTCTCCGTAAACTAGAAATGTTTATCTATAGTCCCACAAAGAAACTGCTCTCATTCATTTTCCCTTGCAGGCTTTAAATCAGCTTAGATGTCATTATCCTTAACAATACTTAGAATGGCGTCAGACTACTGAAACAAACTATGTTATAAAGTTTAATTTGTTTCTAGGCAGCATATAATGCCAGTCATTGTCAATGCTGATACTAGCACCCTACCACTTTTTTCTTATTCTATTTATACGAACATACAAAATTCGTCAGCAGAAAAAGACCATATGGTCTACCAAGTCTGCGCGGATGTGCAGCTAGCAGCCTTTATTTTGCATCTGCCCATCCCCCCTCTCCCTTGACCCTCCCATTCATGCTGTCTCATCCCCTCTTAAAGCCCCCCACTGTTCTACTGGATACCACCTCTTCTGGCAACATGCTCCACCTGGCCACCACCTTCTCTGTAAAAAAGAATCTTCTCATCTCCCTCCTGAACCTTCCCCATCAAGCCTCATATCATGGCCTCAGGTGTCCCTACCCTCCCTTAGTTTAAACAGCAACTTCTTACTAGATTTGTTTATCCCTGTCATGTAATTGAAGGTCTCAGTCATATCCCCCCACTCCCTCCTCTCCTCCAGAGAGCACATGTTCAGTTCCTTCAGCCTACTCTCGTAAGGTAAGTTCCCTAGCCCTTAGATCATCGTTGTTGTCCTGCGTTGCACCCCCTCCAGTAACTTAATGTCCCTCTTCAGGTAGGGCACCAGAACTGCATGCAGTACTCCCGGAGAGGCCTAACCAGCAATCTGTACAGTGGCAGAATCACTTCCCCCTCCTTGAGGAGATATCCCTAGCAATACAACCCAGCATCCTGTTGGCCTTAGCAGCTGCCTTTCTACATTGTACCAAGTTGTTCATTGGCCGCGTAATGAGCACCCGCTGATGCTTCTCCTCTTCTCTCAACGCCAACTGCTCATCTCCCAGATGGTAGCTCCTCCTCTGGTTATTAGCCCCAAAGTGCAGCACCTTGCATTTTTTGGCATTGAATCCCAGCTGCCAGGTGTCCGACCAGGACTCCAGCTTAGTCAGATCCTCCTGTAGTCCTTGCCACCCCCTTATATCATCTACCACCACTCCCATCTTGGTGTCATTAGCAAACAGACTGATTTTGCTCCTAATGTCCACTGAAATGTCTGCAATGAATATTAAAAATAGTATAGGCCTCAACACTGAGCCCTGTGGTACTCTACGCATCACTGCCCTTGGGGACGAGAGCTCCCCACTCTCCCCCACCCTCTGCTGCATCCCTTCCAGCCAGTTCGCCACCCAACTCTGTGACAGGGTGCCCCCATCATGAAAGGGTGCCCTGATGTTTCTGCAGACATTCCCCCCCCCAAGACTTTAATAAAGGTTTGAAAAAGAATAAAGATAATGCAGGACAGGAACAGCAAACCCTTTTATTTTCTGTCCCCCCACCCCTGCTGTTCCCTGTAGGTCTTAGTACAAAAGAAAGGTCACTGGAATAGGTGACTTTGGCACCTTGATTTTGTAAAAGTAAATTATGTCCCTGATTATGTGTAAAGCGCATGGCATGCTATAAGTAAGCATATAGGGCAGGTGTAAAAATAAAAAAACAAAACAGCACATATCACGCTTGTATAATAGTAAATCTGGTGCCACATATGTTTGGAAAGAGAGAGAGAAAGAAAATAGTTTTAAATCAGGAGTGCACTCACTCCTTGAGCTCTCTCACGCTACAAATTGCAGCCATCTAAGCGGGCAGCTACGAATGGATTTGGGTAGATTTCAGCTGCTCGCCCAAGAAAAGAAAGGCATTTTTCCTGCCAAAGAGAGAGGGAACTTTGAAACAAAAAAATAAGTGTTTAGCCCTAACGGGTGCGCATTGCACTCAATGTGGCACTGACTCTTCTAATCAGAGCAAGCTTAGCTCTGTGGTTGTTTTGGAGCATAGCTATGCTCCGAGGCTACAGGGTATGCCACATGTTGCAGTATAATTTAAAACAAAAGAAAGGGACAGAGAGTTGTGTTCGGACCAATGGCATGCTCCGTAACCCAGTGTAATGCAGTGAGCGGTATGAAGTTGGAGCAGGGCGGCATTTCCTGTTGCTGTTTAGCTGCCCCACTTATTACTTTTACCCCCTCTCATTAAAAGATAAACTAATGGTTAAAAAGTTATGTGCTCTGAGCTAGCGCTCGTAGGCTAAGTGCTGAGCTAGTGTTTTGGCAAAACACACGGCCACCATGAGAGAAAATAGAGGGCTAGGGTGCTTGCAGCAGAAGCAGTTAGATAATGACTCTGTAAACATGTTGCTCTGCTGCACTATGTTCTAATTAAAGAGACAGGGGAATGTTTAAAATAGAGGGTGATACAAAGGAAAAGAGGGAAGCTGCCTCATGAGCAGAATTGTGCCCTGAAGCCCTGGGGCCAGATATTCAGAAATGCGCTAGAGCCCAGTGCAAGTCTGGTGCAGTGCAAATCCAATGAACACTGGCACAACAGGATCGATATCCAGAGACTGCGTATGCCATAGTGCACCAGTGCAACCTGGCTGAATATGGCACAGTTGCACAATGGCACAACTGGGAATGCACCATGGCGCAAGTAGAAGTGCACCATGGCACACACACACAGTTGCATCACAGCAGCAGTGACGGGGGGGCATGGCACAGAAAAGTGACCCAGGGACAGAACCAGGGAGGCACAGTGACAGGCCATTGGAGGCCACCACCAGCTGGGCATGGCAGGGTGCTTACAGGCACCCACACCCCCGCCCCAGATCACAACAGTGGCACCAAAGTGAGGCAACAGGATATGACAATGGCCAACTGAGGGCCACCAAGGGGACCCCGCAGGCTGCATGCTGTGCCCCCTCAGCACAGCCAGACCAGAGCAGGACACACCGTGGACCACCCAGCCAAGCACACACACACCCACAACATGCCCCTGACAGTTCACCCATGGGCACCCCCACAACACGCCCACTGACCAAGGGGGAGGCACCACCACAGTGGGATACACCATGGCACACAGCAGGGAACCACAGCAGCACAACAGGCACCGTGACACATGCACACCACAAAGACAGGCACTGGGCCACTGCAGCATGGCGCTGCACGCCATCTGCAAAGCAGACACTGACACAGGCTGGTAAGTCAAAATAATGTAATAGAGAAAAGAACAACAAATTATGTACAGGACAATGGGGGAGGGAAGGCATAGGAATGTGAGGGACGGGGACAGGGAATAGGGACTGTACAGTGGGAAGGGGGACTGTAGGGGGAGGTACAGCAGGGGAAACAGGGGAAGGTAGGATGCACATTAGCAGTGTCCACGCCATGCCACCCCACGTTGTCCATGGCGTCCACCTCCCAGCACCCGCCGTTGTATCTGGAGCACCACCTCCATAGTGGTCGACGCAATTAAGATGATCTGCTGCAACAGCCTGCAGTACAGAGGCAATCTACTATGCCTCTGGACACCTAGAAGAAGGGACAGGACAGGCAATCAGTGCAGTGTCCCAAGGAACCATGCCCAACCAGTATGCACATAGGGCATTGGAAACACACACTCCCAGAGGTCTTGAACAGGCCACCCACAGGGGGATGGTCCAACATCTGCCAGCAATGCTGCACACCACAACAGTGCACAACAGTTGTCCCTGCCGCACAGTAGCCACCCAACTGTGCAATGCCAGTCACATGGCACAGTGCCCATGCAGCAGCACAGCATCAACAGTGGCAGCCAGGTGCACACCCACCCCACCAACAGCTGGCACATGAGTACAATGGATGCGCACAGTGGCGGGCACCATGCACAGTGCAACACACACAGCTGCCACGGCATACGGCACAGGTGGCCATACCCAGACCCATGCCCTGCCAACCCCCAATACAAGTGCGAAGGCCCTTGACAGTGCCTACCTGCTCTCCATGGCCCCACTGGTGCTGAGGCCACTCCGGCACCACCTCCAGGTCCTGTTGCAGCCTGCTGTCCTGCTGCAGCGGCTGCCGCTGCTGCTCTCCAGTGATTCTCAGGGCCTGGGAATGGAACATAGACAGGAACACATCAGTACACAGCCACAGTATTTGCTCCCCCTCACAGTGTGGGCCCCTGCCTGGCACAGTCTGCACAGCATCATGGCAATGCAAGCAGTGGTGGGTGATGGATCCCCGCGATGCACACAATGACAGCACACCACCCTGCGGGACATGCCAGGCAGCCCAGCCAACACCACAGTACAGCACCAGGGCACACATGCATGCTGGGCATACTCACCTGGCTGTGGCACATGCCTACACCTGACGCGGGCCTCCAGGCATCGGAGGTGACCTGGGTCCCTCCGCAGCAGGTCCCCATATCAGTGCTGACACTGCTCGCCGGTCCTGGCCACCCCAGTACACTGCACTAGTGTGGCAGCAATATCTTGCCATACAGCCACATGGGGCTGCTGTAGTGGGGCCTGTCTGAACAGATGTGGTGCATGGGGATGGACACAGGCCACAATGTTGGCCAGCTCCACCTGTGTCCAGTTACCTGCCTGACGAGTTCTGCACTGCGCCATGTCCCTGTTGAGAGCCGTGGAGCAAAATGGTGGCCATAGCCACATGTGGCATCAGCATGTGCCAGATGTGCGGGGCTGAGGGGATTTGCACTGTGTCCGCCAATTGCGCAATGGAGGGATGTGTGGACATGGGCGTAGCTGCGGGGCCACGTAAAGGGGTTAGCTAGGGTCCGAGGTCACTGCAGGGTCTGAGCATGGTCACAAGACAGTGCACTTACATTCAGTAATAGCATCCATGGTGCACAGAGTGAGCCATGGATGCTATTACACAGGTGGCGACTGTGCACAATAGGCAGCTGTGTACCATATGGAGCATGCGCAGCACCACGCGCACCGCATTACGCGCGTGCAATTGCACCACGCCGTGCTCCAGATGAATCATCTGACTTGCTCCGGAGCACTCTCATTGCGCACGGTGCAAATACGCGATATTCAACTGCCACATGCTAATTAGCTCATCAGCCGATGTGTGGCACAATGGGATCATTAACATATCATTACTGTTGCACCAAAGTCCATTTGCATACGATGCGCCATAAAAGTGCAACGGGACGACACAGGCCATGGACCGGTATTGCATCTTTGTGAGGTAATTTGCGCATGCTGCTGGAGCACACTGAGCACAGAGGGCACAGCAAGGGGGATGGCACTGGGTGATGCAGCCACTGACATGCTGTGCTGTCCATTACCACAGGAAGTGACATGTCAGAACCTGAGGAGGTTGGGGAGCGTGGGCCTAACTTCACAAAAGCAGAGACAGAGGCCCTGTTTGAGGCCTACCTCAACAGGGAGCCACTCTTGAGCGGTGCCACGGTCACACCACAGGCCAGGGCTTGGGCCTAGATGGAGGTGGCAGAATACATCAACCAGCAGGGAAGCCACCAGTGGTCAGTGCATGAGTGCCACGAGAAAGTGGGCACTGACAAGAGGCAGATCAAAGAGAAGGTGGCGGCCATCCATGCAGCTCAGAATGCCACTGGAGGGGGGCCTGCGGATGCACCACAGCTGACGGCACAGAAGGAGCTAGTGGCAGCCACCTTGCACCACAGCACCCTAGAGAGTGTGCCTGGTGGTGGATTCCAGACAGGTGGCAGTCCATCCCTGCATGGTACACATGGTGGCAAGTCACAACATGCTGTGGCATAGTGGGGGGGCACGTGTGGCCCCTGCTTCACTGACTCACCTGTTTTATCTTCCAGCACTGGCACGCCTGTGAGCAGAGGATGAAGTGCTGGCAGCAGCCGTGGAGGCAGGTATAGCCGCAGACGACCAGCCATCCACCTCCACGGGCATCCAGGGGCCTGGGAGGCCACAGCACACCATCACTGTCCTGCCAGATGTCTTGGTCATGGGGTCGGATGAGGCCCTGGATATGTTTCTATAGGATGCCAGTCTCGGCGTCCTGTGCATGGAGACACAGATCGGGGTGGGGTCCGACACCGATGATGACCTCACCATAACCCTGGGCAGCATGGGCGGTGTTGTGGGGGAGACACCCATACCAGGCACAGGCAGCACATCCAGCGACCTGACAGCGGAGGACCAGCTGCCTGCCACCACTGCAGGTGATGCTGTGTGCACTGCCACAGCTGTGCCATGCAGTGGTGGTGGTGGTGCAGCCGCACAGGCGCTGGGCACCGTTCTGCGGCCAGAGGGGCAATGACAGCAGGCTGCTGGTGCCACAAGGCAGCTGGATGCAGGATACACCACCAGGGCACCAGCTAGGGATATACCCCAAGATGACCCCACTGTACAGCGTCCAGCTGAGAAGGGAGCTGTGCAGCATGGCCGGTCACCACAGAAGGGTCGGCGTCCCACCCAGAATACCCAGGATGCCGACCCAATGGCAGAGCATACCCATTTGCTCTGGGCTTCCATTGATCAACAGGTGCAGGTTACCACTGGGCCGCATGCACTGAGCATGGCGGTGCGTCAGCTGGCCGAGCAGTGTGAGAGGGGCATTGCGCAACTCCTGGCGGGATGTTGTGCATGCAGGAGGCCATGATGGCTTCCATAGATCGCATTGCTCACCGCATGCAGGAGGCCACAACTGCTTTCATGGATCGCATTGCACAGGCGGACCCCACGCAATGCATTGTCCACCCCACAATCCCAGCGTTGAGTGACACCCACACTGTTGATGCTGGGCTCTGCTGTTGGCATCCCAGGCACGCCTGGGGCAGGCCTGTTTGGGCACCTACACCCCCCCCCCACGCAGACCTGGTCACAGTCCCATGGGTCGACCCGTGAGGGGCTGTTGCAAACACCCCCTGTGGCCGCCCCTGTGGCCGTGGTAGCCAGGGTTCTGTGTGTCAGCCCTGATGTGCAGTCCACCCTGTCCACAGTCTGCTGCTGCTGCCCAGTGCATGCATGGGTGGTGTGTCGGTGTGCATACCACTGGTGTGGCGCCTGTGTGTCACACCGCATGCTGCCTGTGTGTGTGCTTGCCCGGCCGCTGGACCATGTGGCATGGGCATGATGAGGGCTGATCTGCACCAGTTGTGCCTGTGCACCGGTGCTATGCATCTGATCCTCACCACATACCAACACCTGGGCGTGTGTGGGTGTGTGTGTGTGTGCACGTGTTGCTGTGTACTGCTCTGTGCAGTTGTGTGTAGTAGTGTGCCACCAACTCACCTGATCCTGCACCATGCCTCTGTGTGTGCATGCCCGTTGCCATGCATACCCCTGCCTGTGTGCTGTACCTGTGTATGTGGCTCATGCATGGGTTTAGCGCCACCTACCTTTGTGCACCATAGTGCTCCTGTGCGATGGTGTCGCGGTGTTGTCAGGCCTGCCTCATCAGCCGTGGATCCCTCCGCCCAGGGGGGAGCTGTCCACTTCCCTCCGGCACATTACCTCCATCGTCCACACTATTGTCACCCTCATCGACCTCGACAGCTATCCCACGGTCAATGGCCATGTTGTGCAGTATGCAGCAGGCCAGGAATAAGCCACAGGCTTTCAAGGGGCTGTACTGTAGGGCACTGCCGGACATGTCTAGGCAATGGAAATGTGCCTTCAGCATTCCAAACACACTCTCAATGAAGTTCCGTGTGCTGGCGTGTGCCTCGTTGTAGTGTTCTTCAGCTGGGGACGATGGGCCCTGGTAGGAGGTGAGCAGCCAGGGCCTCAGTGAGTAGGCACTGTCACCTGTGTGGACAGTGACATGGTTAGCTCTCTGCCTTCCTTTGCTATGCCCTTGCCTGACCTGGCACCATTGCCTGCTTGCCCACCCTGCCGTTCCCCGTTCCATGGCCTGCCCTGCCCGTCACCCCTTGCCTGTCCTATACTCACCCACTAGGTGGCCTGTGGGGATGTTCCCACATTCGAATCTGTGGCACAGCACAGAGCTGTGCCAGATGAACACATAATGTGCACTCCCAGAGTGTGTGGCACAGACATTGGTGATGCGCCCCATGGCATCGCACACCACCTGGCAGTTGATACTCGAGCTCCCCTTCGTATTGATGTATGGTAGGCCCTCTGGGCCAGGTGGCATGCAGATGCCCACATGGGTGCAGTCAATGGCCCCAAGCACACCAGGCATACGTGCTACCCTGTAGAAGTCCTGCATAGCTGCTGTATGCTCTGCCTGTGTGCTGGGGAAATGGATGTATTTCAGAGCTCGTGGCAGCAGGGCATTGAGGAACTGTGTGAGGAGGCATGACATGGCTGACTGGGTTATGCCTGTGGTGTCCCCTGTTCGTCTCTGGAAGGTGCCCATGGCGAGCAGGCACATGACTGCTGTGACTTTCGTCTCCACAGACATTGCATGGCTCCATCTTGTGGGTGCCTGCATCTCCTCACTGCATAGCTCACAAAGCTGCCTCAGAATTGCCCTATTCAGGTGGTACTGGCCCACTATCTCCAAGTCAGTGAAGTTCTCGAAGGTGGTGCAGACACGGTACCACCTGTGTCGGGCATACTGCCGACAGGCCCTTCCACAGCCACGTCGCTGTTCCACCTGCCCCTCACACCCCTCATTACGGCCTCCATCACGTATGGTGCACTGTCCATGGCCCCTGCTGTCTCATCTCCCCCTGGGTGGTTGGCTGCTGCGGGATGTGTGGCACCCTGGTGCACTGCCTGGCACTGTGCCTGCCTGTCCCTCTCACTCTCTCTGCCCCTTCTCCCTTTCCAGTGCCACCTCTGTCTGTATCTCTCTCTCTCTCTTTCTTTCTTTCTTTGTTTTGGGTTCTCTCTCTCTCTCTCTCTCTCCTTCCCTCTGTCTCTTGGCGCAAGTGCTGTCTGTGTGCTTGTGCCTGGTATTTATAGGCTCAAGTCTGCTTGGCACATCTTGGTTTTGCTCCCCACATGCGACATGGTTCCACGGTTGAATATCGCACTGCGCTGGATATTCATGGGCACGCCCCCTGTGGTTGCACCTGCATTCATTATAGTTGCACATTGGTGCAATGGTATTTGCGCTATGCATTGGCTTCCGCTGAATATGGCTCCTTGGCGCAATTCCGCACATGCGCCGGCGCAACTCAGTTGCGCCATGAGCAACTGCTTTGAATATCCGGGCCCTGGTGTAAAAACAGGGCCAAAATCAAAGTTAGGCCGTGCAATTTTAGCTGTTGGACTACATGTAAATACCTGTGTTTCTAACCAGATACTCATGTGCTCTTTTGGGAGTACACAAACATTCTTTTTCAGGAAGTTGTGGGCATATAACATTGTTGTAAGGTTGTAGTACATGTTTTGAGATACAAGGAAGTACAAGAGGAAAATGGCCTGACCTGTTTGTAAGAGAACTCCTGTAGACTGAGTCCTATAGAGGGACAGTGGCCTCTTGTGGTCTTTATTTATACTGCAATGGTTTCCATTACAAGCTGGCCAGTGGGAGGAGCTAATATTAATGAGGGTCGTTGTGTTTATACATATAGATAAAACTGGTCAGGGCTGCAAGATTTGTGTGATGTTTGAGGAAAGTAATGTCTTTTGAATCAAGGCTTAGAAATATCCCTTTTCTTTTGTATAGGCTGGGATATGAGCCTCACAGGGATGGTTTTTTGTTAAGTGATATAATGTGGGTGTACCCCAAAGAAGTGAAGTCACCAGAAACACTGTATATAACCCTACCATTAGGAGTAGAATTTAGATAGGGTAGTCAGTCCTGAACTGACTGGGAGAGGTGTAAGACCTTGGGACATACTTCTCAATTGTCCCTGATTTTGCCTCAGAAGTTTACTCTGTCCCTCCTAAAAATTGTGATTCTGTAACCAAACAGTGGGGGGTTTAACCACACAACAATGTCAAACATTAAAGTTACAGACCTGTTCTTCCTTAGAAAATGTATTTTACACTAAGCCCCTTATTCTTTCAGCTTCCTGAGTGGATATCATGACAGCACTTGCGCCAAGAGATGGATATGAAGAAATGGGGGTTACTAGTGGGGTACCGCAGGATTCAGTATTAGGACCGGTCCTCTTCAATGTCTTTATAGACGACATTGTAGAGGGACTGGAAGGAAAAGTATGTCTCTTTGCAGATGACACAAAGATCTGCAACAGAGTTGATGCACAAGGTGGGGTGGAAAGGATGAGAAGGGACTTGGCAAGGTTAGAGGAATGGTCAAATGTATGGCAGCTTAGAGTCAATGCTAAGAAGTGCAAGGTAATGCACCTGGGAAACAAAAACCCAGGGGAAGAGTACACAATGGGCGGTGAGATACTAACAACAACAAAAATGGAAAGGGACCTGGGGCTAGTCATATCAGATGACCTAAAGGTGGGCAAGCAATGTGAGAGGGCAGCAAGGAGGGCTGGGGGGATACTGGGATGCATAGGGAGAGGCATCACCAGTAGAAAACAGGAAGTTATTATCCCTCTGTACAGACAGCTGGTGAGACCCCATCTGGAGTACTGCGTGCAGTTCTGGAGACCCAATCTCATAAAGACATAGACAGGATGGAAGCTGTCCAGAGGAGGGCAACTAAAATGGTGCAGGGTCTGCACTGGAAGACATATGAAGAGAGACTTAAGGAGCTAAATATGTATAGCCTCGAGGAAAGGAGGAGAGGGGGTCATGATAGAAACTTTCAAGTACCTCAAGAGATCAACAAAGTCCAAGAGGGTAGCATCTTTCAAAAAAAGAGTGTGCAGAACAAGGGGCACAATTTGAAGATAGAAGGGGGGCAGCTCAGAGGTAACTTAAGGAAGTATTTTTTCACAGAGAGGGTTGTGGATGCATGGAACGGCCTTCCGGAGGAAGTTGTGGAGTCAAAAATAGTGGTGGAATTCAAGCCTGCATGGGACAGTCATAAGGCAATTCTAGGGGGTGGGAGTAGGAAGAAGTAGGCTGCTGGTTAACTAGGATCTGCAGCTTATCTATTAGGTAGGGAAATGGGCAGACTGGGTGGGCCAAGCGGTCCTTATCTGCCGTCAAAATCTATGTTTCTATCACAAATTTTGAAGATGTGCCCCTGATTTTGGTCCTTTGTCCCTGACTTTTTTAAGCCTTGTCCCTGATTTATGAGGCAGGATTTTGAGAGTTGTGCCTTGGGAGCACATCGAACTGTGTGAAAAAGACTAAAAGAAAGAGTGCCATTACTGGGCAGAATATTGGCCCTTCTGAGGCCATTTAATTTGTTTATATTGGAAACATTTTTTTGAAGTGTGTGAACTAATACCAGACTTTTATTTCTGTGAAAAAGCATTTAAAGAAGAAAATAAAATAAGTGCCAGAGCGGCACTTTTTATGCACTAAAGCTATTGGTCTGCCTAAGTTGTTGTATCCTGTTATCTGAGCCCCTCCACAAACCCACCAACTTTTCCCCCACCCCTGCAGCTTGAAGCTTACCTCCCAGTTTCCCATGCAGCACTGAGCCGAATGCCTTACTGGAGTCCAGGCACAGGACATCCACAGCATGGCCCTTGTCCAGTTGTCTAGTTACCCAATCATAGTATTCCACCAGATTGGTCTGGCATGATCTGCCAGTGACAAAGCCATGCTGCTTACTGTCCTGTAGCCCATTGGCCTCCAGAAAGGACACCAGCTTCTACTTCAGGATTGTCTCCATCAACTTTCCCACAATGGATGTGAGGCTCACCAGTCTATAGTTCCCCGGCTCATCCTTGGGGCCACTCTTGTGGAGAGGCACCACATGAGCCATCCTCCAATCTTGAGGTACCCTCCCCGAAGCTAAGGAGGCATTGAAGAGGTCAGTCAATGGTCTTGCTAGTATCTCTGCTAGTTTCTTCAGCACCCTGGGATGAATACTATCCAGTCCTGGTGCTTTGTCCACCCTCAGTGCCCTCAATCCCTCCAGTACCCTGTCCTCTGTTATTACCCTGTCCATCACACTCCCTCCCTCCTTACCTGCCTTCAATCCTCCCCCCTTGGATATCTCTCCCCCCTTGGTAAAAACCAAGCAGAAGTAGTTGTTTAGTGCATCCACCACTTCCCTCCTCGCTTCCACCCATCCCCCTTCCTTCCTAATCCTAACTATATTATCCTTGCAGCCCCTTTTCTCCCTGACGTACCTGAAAAATTCCTTTTCCCCCTCCTTGATGCCCTGCGCCAGTCTGAGCTCCTTTGTCACCTTAGCCACCCTCACAGCCCTCATCACCTTCTTCGCTTTCTTCAGGTACCCTTCCCTGTTCCCCCCCTCCCTGTCTTCTTGTACCTCCTTAAGGCAGCTTTTTTTCCTCCTTAACTTTTCCATGACTCCACTTGTTGCCCAGCTAGGTTTCTTCACCCTCACCTTCTTACTCCTAGCCTTGACGCAGCTCTTAGTTGCCTCCACTACCCCCATCTTTATAAACTCCCACCTCTGGTTAGTGTCCATACTAGGGTCAATTTTTATCACGTACTCCTATACAATTTCCCCCATCCTCTCGAAGTCAGCC
Organism: Neoceratodus forsteri; assembly: GCA_016271365.2. Classification (NCBI taxonomy): domain Eukaryota; kingdom Metazoa; phylum Chordata; order Ceratodontiformes; family Ceratodontidae; genus Neoceratodus; species Neoceratodus forsteri. Next base: position 1,390,764,040 of record CM028129.1, on the reverse strand, counting down.
CTCCTGAAGTCCAACACCCTTGTGCCAGACCCTACACATTCCTTTCCTATATTCAGTGTGAACTATACAGAGTGGTGGTCACTCCCTGTTAGTGGCTCCTCCATTCTCAGTTCCTTCACAAACTCCCCATTAGCCTGCACCAGATCAAGGGTGCTCCCTAACCTGGTTGGTTCACTGACCATCTGCACCAGGAAGTTCTCCTGGAAGGCATCGAGCATCACCTGCTCCCTCCTATTACTCGTTGCCGGGATACTCCAGTCTAGTCCCGGTAGGATGAAGTCACCCACTATCATCACACTCCCCCATTCGCAGGCCATCCCAATCTGCCTCGCTAGTACCCAGTCTAATTCCTCAGACTGGGAGGGTGGTCTGTAAACCACTCCCATCCTGATAGTCCTGTTCTCTGAGTCCTAGATTTGCACCTGTAGTGACTCTGTGCCCCCCCTCCCTCCTCCCGCGCACACTTCAGTCCTTCCCTCACATACAGCGCCACCACACCCCCTCTCTTCTTTACTCTATTCCTGCAGAAAATCCTATACCCTGGTACCACTAGGTCCCAGTCATGGTACTGGTTGGCCCATGTTTCGGTGATTGCCGCCATGTCCACCTCCCCATCTGCCATGAGAGCCTGTAGCTCCTCAGATTTTTTCTCCAAGCTCCTAGCATTTAAGGTGACCACCTTCCACCCCTTACCTTCCCCTCTCTCCTATCCTTCCACCTCCTCCCAACCACCTCCCTAGCACCACCTCCTAATCCCTGATCCCTGTCCTGGGGGTAAGCTCGTCTGACTTGCTATCCCATGGCCTCCGCTTGCCTTCTGTCCACTTGCCACCCCCTGCTCCTAGTTTAAATACCTTGTTTTTCCTATATAGTCACTTATCCCCATTTTTAATACCCTCTTGCCCTTCTCACTTAAGCAAAGTCAATCTTTTGAGTATGGACTGCTGTCCTCCCAGGTCTCACCCCATCCCTCCACTATCCCATACCCTCTGGCCTGGCACCACATCACTAGCCATTTATTGACTTCTTCTATCCTCCTTTTTCATGCTGTGCTCACCCTGAGAACAGGAAGTATCTCCAAGAAGGTTACTGAACTGCCTGCTCCTTCACATAAGGATCCTAGCTCCTCAAACCTCCTCTGTACTTCTTCTGTCAGCCAGGTCATTCATCCCCAAATGCAGAATTAAATGTGGTTTCTCCCTACTCTGTCTAGCGAGTTTCAGTACAGAATGCCCTACCCTCTCCGTTGTCTTTCCCGGCATGGCCTCCACCCATATACGGCTATGCCTCTCCCCACTGCTTTTCCACCTTACTTCTCTTATTATTGAGTCTCCTAACACCAGGATTCCCCCCCTTATTTTCCATCTCTGTGCTCCCCATCCCCCTCCACTCTCTGCTGCCTCTTCTTCCTCTTGCACATTAATTCCCCATCCCCGTTACACTTTCCCATCCATACTCTCCCCATGCCTCCTACATCCTGGCTACCATTAGTTACATCACCAGGTCCCCCCCCCATCCTCGCTGCCTTCCAGGACTGTGAACTGATTTTCTGCAGACCCAACTCTTCAGTCTAGCCCTTTCAATGCTAGCCTGTCCCCCTTTCTGCCTCCTAGACATTCCCCATTACCTTGCGCCCCCTTTACGCCTCCCTGTTCATCCTCCTGTCCCCTTCTCCCCTCCAACCACTTTTCTTCCCTTCCCTTTTGTTCTAGTCCACGACCTTGGTTCCCCTGCTCCATTGCTCCACGGTCTTGTTCTCCCAGATTCATAGACCTTTCCACATACCCCCACCCTCTTCCCTCCCCCGGCAACCTAAATTGCCCTCCCACCCCTTCTACTCTACTACCCTCCCTTACTGTTGGGCCATACCCCTCCGAGGACCGCCATGCCTTCCACAGTTCCTCCTGCAATCCCATGATTTCTTTTTTAAGCTCCCTATTCGGACGCACACTAGACATCCCCCCACTTTCCACACAATATTAAGAAGAATAGGCTCTCCTCAGTTGCTGCAGCCCACCACCCCTCCCATTTCCCTTCCCGTCCACCAACGCCACTCCCTGCCCTCGAATAGGGACCCCCTCCCTCCCCCAAGCCTGTCCTTCCCATCCTCCACCAAACATGAACATGACTTTCTCGTATGAAGCCTGAAATAAAACAAATACAGCTAAAAGGAAATCCAAAATCACTTGTCTAGTCTCCACCACAGGTTATTCCCCAGATTCAACAGGCTCATCCCTCAATTATACCAAACGGACCACCCAAAACATATACAGACCCGACCCACAATTACTCTAACTGATCTACTCAGACTATATCTGCAATTTACACCCAGTATAATTACAATTATTAAAGCATAGCCACACAATGCTCAATTTGCCCAAGATAAATATAGTAATCAAAACCTACCAGCAGATGTGGGTTCCCCCACTCGATGGAATATCAAAGTAAAGCCACAGTACCTTTGGCCTATTGAACTTCCTTCCAGGCCACCGAACGAAGTTACTTCCTTCCCTTCCCTGATTCTCCATCCTATGCCCGCTCCTCACTGGTCAGCCCCCTGCTAGGCGTGATTCACGAGACCATTTAATTCAGTGGTGGGGTGGGGTGGGGTGGGAGGTGGAGTGGGAAACACAACCATGGAAGCTGCGGCTGGGCTCCTGCTTTTAAAGACCTAGCCACCGATTTGAGCTTCACGCTCCCACTCATGGTTGGCTCTCCTTTACAGCCTGCCCCCTCGGATTGGCTCCTGCATTGAGCCCTGTTCCCAATCCGAATGCCACCGATGTGACCTCTCCGCTCACCGCCCCCCCCCCCACATACTGGCTTGCATTACCGAGACCTGGTTGGATGGGAATGCGGCCCTGTTTTTAGAGGCTGCTGTTCCTACCGGGTTCTCATTATACACCGCCCGAGATTGGATTGCGGGGGGAGGGGGGTGTCGATCTGTTTCAAGACCGGATTGGGCCTAACTGGTGTTCCAGTTGAGTAAGCAAGATCATTTGAGTGTACTGTGGTAGCTGGTGTGGGGTGCAGGATTGCTCTCATTTACCGTCCACCAGTGGATGAGAAGCTTTTCCTGCAGGAAATAGCAGATTTTGCCACAGACATGGCCTTGGAATGGCCCAGATTGATGGTGCTGGACGATTTCAATGCGTGGGTTGACGACGAATCTTCACCTTTTGGTCAACATTTCCTCCAGGTGATGACATCGCTGGGCTTCACACAGGTTGTTTTCACAGCTACCCATAAAGGTGGTCACTCTCTTGATCTAGTTTTTCTTCTGGGGATTGAGGAGTCCGATTTGGTGGTGGAACCATTCAGTTGGTCTGATCATTACTCAGTTGGGTTCAATTTTGAGGCCCCCCTGGGTAGGTCGGCCCTTGTGGAGTTGGTCAAGTACCGCCCATTGCCGGACATCGTCCCTGAAGACCTGATGGCGGTTCTTGACTTCTCGTTGTTTGACGATTTGTGCTCTGATCCTCAGAGGCTAGTGGTGGCCTATAATGAGACCATCTCAGCTGCTCTCGTTTAGATAGCACCTACCCGTGTTCGCCCCCTTCCGCGCCATCCCGTCACTCCTTGGTTTGACGAGGCATTGAGAGGGCTGTGGAGGTTGGGGCATAGGTTGGAGCATCGTTGGAGGAAGACTGTCTTGGATGCCGACCATCTTATTTTGCTAGAGCATTACAAGCTCTATGAAACAGAAATTTCCTGTAAGAAGGCAGAATTCCTGTCCAGGGAAATTTCTATTGCTCGGAATCGACCAGCTCAGCTCTTCAGAACTGTCAACAGACTGTGCAACCCAGTCTGTCAGCAGATCCGAGTTTTTACACAGAATGACTGTGAGGAAATTGCTTGGTTCTTTGTAAATAAGGTGGAAGACATCCGAAGGCAGTGTCCCCCGACCCCACTCTAAGGTTGTTGCAGTTGATCAGTGTCTTGTCACAGAGCCTGGAATTTCCTGGAGTACCTTTGATCTGCCGGATTTCGTAGACACTATGAGGATTGTCCGCGAGATGCACCCAACGTGCTGTAGTTTGGATCCGGGTCCTACTTCCCTGATTTTGGGATGTAGCGAGTCTATCGGCCCGGTCCTCGCTCGGATTATCCAGTGCTCCTTGGAGACGGGAGTCTTCCCTAGCTCTCTGAAGGAAGGGGTGGTGACTCCCCTTCTGAAGAAAACTTCCTTGGACCCGGATGACCTAGCTAACTACTGCCTGATCTCTAACCTCCCTTTTGTAGGGAAGGTTATTGAAAAAGTCGTGGCGACCCAATTGGACAACCACTTGACCATCCATAGTCTATACGAACCTCTCCAGTCTGGTTTTCGTAAAAGGCATAGCACCGAGACTGCTCTGGTTCAGGTGCTCAATGATCTCCTGATGGCGAGAGATCGGAGACACAGTTCTATTCTGGTTCTCCTTGATCTGTCATCAGCCTTCGATACTGTGGATCATGGGGTTTTGCTCGAACGTCTGAGGTCCATCTGTGGACTTTCAGGTATGGTCCTCAGACGGTTTTCATCTTACCTCGAGGGGAGAATGCAGAGAGTGGTCTCGGGATTACATTTTTCTGGGGTCTTCTCTCTGCCCTGCGGGGTACCACAGGGTTCAGTGCTTTCCCCCATGTTATTCGTAGAGTATATATGCTACCCCTCGGAGACATTGTAAGACGGTATGAACTAAGGTTTCACTGCTATGCTGATGATACCCAGCTCTACCTGTCTTTTGCACCTGACCAGGTTAGTGCTGTCTCGGTGCTGAACAAATGCCTTGCAGATATCCAAGACTGGATGAATACCAGCAGTTTAAAGTTGAATCCGGGAAAGACTGAGGTTATGGTTGTGGACCCCGGCCGCAGGGTTGGAGGTTTGGGGGTGGGGTCCCCCTCTGGAATAATTCTGGGGTTGGGGGGGCCACATCCCAATTTCCGAATGGGTGCATAACCTGGGTGTAGAGCTTGACACAGATTTGACCCTCCGTTATCAGGTGTCTGTTGTTGTCAGGACTGCATTTTTCCATCTTAGAAACATCTCCAGGATTAGACACCTGGTTCCTCATGGTGATTTGCCGGTTTTGGTCCACGCCTTTGTGACATCTCGCTTGGATTACTGTAACTCCCTGTACCTAGGGCTTGCTGGGGTTGATATCCGCCGCTTGCAGCTAGTGCAGAATGCAGCAGCACATTTGTTGATGGGGGTTTCAAGAAGATCTCATATTACCCCAGTGTTGCGCTTTCTGCACTGGCTGCCAATACAGTGGCGGATCACCTTTAAAGTGGGTCTTTTGACCTACAAAGTCCTACACGGGTATGGTCCTGACTACTTGAAAGAGCTTCTGTTGCCTTACATCACTCTGAGACAGCTTTGCTCAGCTGACGAGGGGTTGCTGGAGATCCCGAGGGTTAATTTGAAGTCTTCTGGAGCCCGTGCTTTTGGTTTTGTGGCTCCATCCCTCTGGAATTCTCTACCCCGTCTGCTCCGAGAGAGTACAACAGTGGACATTTTTGAAAGGGCTTTAAAGTCCTTTTTATGGGATAAGGCCTTTCCATCTATATTGTAATTGGTTTTATTTGTTGTAATTGTTGTTCTGCTTTATTGTATTTTGATGTTTGGTTTTATGAATTTTTGTACAGCGCCTTGAAAATTTGAAAGGTGCTTAATTAAATAAATTTTATTATTATTATTATTATTATTATTACTGTGGAAGTGGCCCGACTTCATGAACCCAGGAAAGCTCCTGCTCTTAGCCGTGGATTGTGGCCCGACTGTCCAACCGAGTGAAGCTCAGAAAAACAATCACTAGACCGTCCAGCCTTCTGGCCACTTCCAGTAACCTTCCAAATCCGTCACCACACGTCTCTCCACGGCTTGTCCAAAGGGTGGGACAGTTGGGAGGAGAGCATCTCCCTTCCATCCAAAGTACAGAATCTGTTGTGGGGGGACTTCTAATGATGTCACCAAGCGGCTCACAGCTTCTGCTCTTCAATCAACCAAAAGCAGTACAATTCACCTAAATCAGCAGCAAACTTGCTATTTTGCAGCATGCAGTGCCACTACTGGGGGGTCTCCAAACAATAAAACAAAAATGTTATCCTGCAACATGTAACATCCAGGAGCAGCAATGCTTCTCACAAGAACCACAGCAGCTCAACCTCCCTCCCATGCTCCCAAGCATGATCCTCTATGTAGATCACTAATAAATGTATACTTACAGAACTGATGGTCCTCCAAACCAAAGTCCGGGATTCACTTGTTGGTGTGCACCAAGAAATTTAGATGGTTAAGGCAGAAAACAAGGAACTCTAGATGGCCACATATGCCATTCCTGAATAAATGGACCACATGGCAGACTTGCTACTACCTATGCACCACCATTAAATGCAGCTGGACTTCAAGCAGCAAGATTTGGAGGGCCACCTGCATCAGAAAGATCTCTGCATTTATAGAATTCCTGAGGAGGATGAAGGCTCTCTAATCACCACCTTTACCTAGGACCTGTTGTGACAATGCTTACCACTCCCAGCCAACCTCAGTTTCAATGTGGGGTGAGTCCACAGAGCAGCATGCCCAAAACCCAGTCCAGGAGAATGCCACTGGTCAATAATAATGCTGCTTGTCTGCTTTCAGGTGAAAAACTATTTTATGAACCACGTGGAGAAAAAGTGTTATATATAAAGACCACCAGCTCTGCTTTGATCATGATTATACTCAACAAGTACAACAAAAGCACCATTTCTTTGCTCCCTATTTGTTTTTTTTTTTTAAATTCAATATACTTTATTAAATTTTTAACATTACAGTGTGGTACATGAGATCGTACCATTAACATTGTATTACACGAAAGATGAATTGGAGCCTTCAGGTTACATCGGCTCAATAAAAATCAAGATAAAACCAAACTACTCCCTACTAATATACCCCCTTCCGTACCCACCCTCCTAATAATAATGGCTTAAGGATCCTCCCCATTCTGGGAACATGCCTTGTTAATTTGATACTGGTAGTAAATTTTGCTCCCTATTTGTAAGAAGCATTAAAACAGCTTGGTCTTTGCTTTCAAATCCCATATTCAGCCAAGCTTAAAGTTCTGTACCCAGAGGGTGACAACATCTATTTTACCCTTAGGAGGCTAAGCAGGGTTTTCAGCGATGGTGTATTTCTGTCCTCCAGCCTACATAAGCACAGTAGAGGGCTTGGGCTAACCACCACGACCAGTGCCAAATTGAGTACACCTACCCATCAAGTTTCACTGGCTGATCCATGGGTGCAGCATGCTCAGAACTCTCTGGCTATCATTGAAGAACCTTTGTGCCAGTTTGAAAGACATCTGCATTAATAACATTTTCAACAATAAGCTCTTTTAATTCCACCATTATGTTCCCAGGACACCATAAGTGACTTATTCAGATTTTGCATGTATTTCAGTTTTTCCTGCAGCAGACGCTCATCTCAGGTATGTGGAGTTACATGGCACATGGGGGACCGGTTCCACAGTCTGTACAGCTTGGTCAAGGGGGAGGGAGGGCCCTAGCACACTGCTTTAACCGGAAGAAGATACCCAAATCATTTAGCCCATAAGCCCAATCAGTTGGCCAGTAAGGGCAAGTCAAGTCGCGGGGTCAGGGATGCCCCAGGTTGGGGACTCATTTGGGTTGACTGGCACTGACACATCCTCCCTTGCACAGCTTTAGCAAACTGAGCAAACTGGTGCTCCATAGGTCAGATTCTCCACCCTTTCTCAGTAAGATAACAAGGAATTTAGCTGAGGGTGTTTGGAGGCCCAGGCCAGGAGGGTTGCAAAACAGGTCAGCCTCAGCCTGACACTCTAGTACCCATAATTCCGCCAACCATAATGTAGTCAGCCTCATGTTAAATGACTTGCATATGGAAACTCTTAGGCTACCAAACAGGGTGGCCCCTAGCAAACAGCAGGACAAAGTCTCCTTCATAGCAACTAGGCTTTAATAGTGCAACTGTATTTGGTGTGGCCCTCTCCAACTTATTCTCTCGCCTTCCTTCTTTCATGCTGTAGACTGGTAGTACCCCCCCCCCCTTTCCCTGCCCTCTCATTAGTTCACTACAACCTGAACACCTTGAGATCTCTGGGGGCAGGCTTCTCTAGGCCTGGACATTGAGCAGACTTTGGTTCATGCATTGGTAGCTGGACGGGCGCCTGCCTGCCTTCTCACTTGATGGCAGCCCTTGATGAATGCACCTTGCCTCGGGCGGCTGTCTGGGTTGTTGAGCTAAATATTAATGCCTTTTATCAGATATTTTGAGCAGTTTCTGTTGGTCAGTTGAGGATTCAGACAGACTGTACTTGTGCTAGTTAACTGCACACAGTAGCTCGAAGGGAGTTGACTTACTGCTGGACACATGATTATCTATCTGGACTGCCCGAATGTTCTTCACTTGAATGACCCCCACCTCACCTGGCCCACCCCAGGGCTCCCAAGACATAAGCTTGGGAGAGCTCCTTGTTTCTGATTCCATTCTGTCTGAATTGTAGCTTGTCTCTACTACACTGTCTAGGGGAATGTCCTGTTGGCTCTTTCATTTTTATGTTGTCTTGCACGTGCACAAACAACTTATTGGGGTAGAATGAGAAATGCAGAGGTGTGTCAGTGTTGTCGAATGCAGGGCACACTTTAGAAGGTACATCCCTCATTCCCCAATTAGCGAGCATACTAGCGGTGACACAAGTTTATGCAAAGTGCCGTTAACTTGAAACAAACATGTCGCTGCAATCAGAGACAAGCTCGTCATGCAGCAGCAGAGATGACACACTTCACACGTGCCTTTCCTGATGAAACATTTCAATAAACATGGTGGCAGTGACAGAGGCAGGAGAGCAAACAGCTGTTTGCGTTGTGTCTCTGCCTCGCCACCCCACCGGTCCCTGCCTGAAAGGTGAGGGGGAGGCGCTTTCCTCGCCTGCCTCTTCCACCTCCCGCTGTCTCTCATGCAAATGTTTCTCCCAGCCCTGTGGAGCAGGACACAGCCTAAGCTCCATACAAACTGGGAGTATTCAGTGCGTGAAGGCACTTGTACTCTAAGCACAATCCGATTGCTCTGGTGGACCCCCCCCCGCCTGGTGATATCAGGGTGCTTAATCACCCCCCAACCACCCTTTAATGTGGCACACTGGGAGCCCACCCCAGTGTGCCAAAACCTGCTGTGGTGTTACCGACATCGGGATGCTCACTCCCGGTGTCGGATGCACCCGACCCTCCCACATATCCTTCGACCTTGGGGTGTCCAATCCCCAGGTCGGCATTGATCCCCAGTACAGTGGCACACTGGGAACCCACCCAGTGTGCCAAAATCCATAGTTACCCTGTAAAAACAGAAACTGGACCCACAACATCTTTTTTTTTTTATTTACCCTAAAAAAAAGGAAAATGGTCCTCATCAATGCCCTGGCCCCTCCCCAATGCACACCCTCCTCTGTACACCCCACCACCCACACCCCCACCCATACTTACCTCTGGAGGTCAAGAGCAGCAATCTTCAGTGGATCGGGAACACGTCTGTACTCTTCAAAAGCCGACCACAAATTGAAGAAATGACGATAAGTCCTATAATGACACCGAATGGGGGTGCAATTTAGGTTGATATTTCAGCCATTTTTGGGAGTTTTGATCCCAACTGTTCAACATGGGGTTCTTGGGACCCCACCTCATGAACACAGTCACTGTCATTTTGTTATTCGGTCCCAAAAGGTTATTTCACTGTCACCATGGAATCACCTTTCAGGACTGATTAACAAAATGACAATCTCTATAGCCTATGTTGCAAATTTGGTGAAAAATTCCAAAAATGACTGTGTTATAGCATGCATTGCGCAGTTTCCATGCACCTCATAACTTCGAGAATTTTAACATTTTCACTCCAGATTTTCAACATTGCCATTTTTTCACACCTCCTTATGAACAGTACAGCTGTCATTTTCACATTCTGCCGAAATGTGTTTTTGCACATCTGGCGCACAATGGTGTGGTCACTGTGGGAAATCAATGTTCAGGACAGATTAACAAAATTACAGTGTCACTGTTCATGAGCAGAGGTCCCAAAATGCCTATGTTGAAAATTTGGTGAAAAAATTCCAAAAAATGACTGTTACGAGCGTGCATTGCGCAGTTTCTATGCACACTCGTGACTTCACCAATTGTCATATTTTCACTCCAGATTTTCAACATTACCATTTTTTTACACCTCCTCATGAACAGTACAGATGTTATTTTTCACATCCTGCCAAAAATGGGTTTTTGCACCTGTGGCGCCAAATGGCGCATTCGCTGTGCAAAATCACCTTTCGGCTAATGAACTGACAGTGCCACTGTTCATGAGATTGGGTCACAAAAAGCCCATGTTGAAAACTGGGAGTGAAAATAACAACAAATGCCTGTGGCGTTAGGGTTTCCAACTGTAATGCTCCACCCTGTACAGACTGACAAGCGTCAGGAGTATGACTTGGGATTGTCGGTTGTAATGCTCATGCCATTCCACCTCCACCCCCACCCTACAGCCAGTGACAGGCATTGAGGTGTGCCTTGGGCTCTTCAGCTCCAAATTTCACCCCATTCTCCTATACTGCACCCATCTCAGCGTATTTCCTTATGGAATGTTGTGAGCGTAAGGCCCGAAGACCCCAAGGCACACAGCAAAACTTGTCGGTGTCTGCAGGGTAGGGTGAGGTGAAATTGTGTGAGCATTATGGCTGACAACCCAAAGGCACACCCTAATGCCTGTCAGTTTCTGCAGGGTGGGAGTGGGGTTGGCGTCAATTCAACGCTTCACTGCCATTTCTATTATGCATCTCTCTAATTCCTGCACTACCGATGCTGATGCCAGCAAGACAACATTCAGCACTGACAAATGCTTGTTACTATATGTGCCTTGTAGTTGTACTTACAGAGATGCTTTCTGTATGTTTGTATGTTTTCTCTGTCTTGTACTGTATACCAAATCATAAGCTATTGTGCTCATTTCAGCTGGGGTTTGGAGGGTATAGCTTTTTAGCAGTTGAGCCAGCTTATTTCCCTGTTGCCCTATATGACACGGCTATTGTCAACACTAGAACCAATAACATTCATAGCCTACTCACTAAAGAGCAAGTGACGCCTCAAAGAAAACTTCAAAAAGCATAATAAAGTACAATTTGGCCTGCATTCCAGTTATATTTTATATATTTCTCCTCCCCATTATTTATTACTAAGGAAATTTGCATGAATATATTATCTTTATCATTAGAATTCCTTTGCAGTCCATCTGCCTCTATAGCTTACTCCCTACATCAAGTCATAATCCTCTGTTATGACATCAGAGTCTGTTCCCGTGGGAGTAACTGTGAGGTCACAAGCAGTGCTCTGTGACTTCCGGTAGGGAGAAAGCAGCAGGAATAGACAAACTCTTCAGGAGCAAAGATCCGGTTTTCATACAGATGACCTGAGTAATAAGAATACAGCACTAATGGGAAATACAAGCTGGACTGTGTCTAAATATTAGGTTTTGTTAAAGTTCTCCTGAACATATCACCAGCTCGTTAAGTGCAGAGATAATGGTTAACACCACAGTCAAATTTATATTGTATAATGTCAATGGCCTGAATGGGCTGGTTAAAAGGTACAGAATGTTGCAGTATTTTCCTAAGGAACAGCCTGATGTTTTTTTGTAAAGGAGATCACTTTGACCACAGGGGAACATAACAAACTGCCCAGGTTCAGCTACCCATTGGTGGTGGCTTCCTCTTACACTGGGGGCAAACGCCATGGATCAGAAATTGTATTTCCCTCTACCATGCCCTTTCAAACCCAGAAACAAATTATAGGCCCTGAGGACTGTTCTGTCCTGCTTTCTGGCCACTTATATAGTCAGCCAGTGACTCTGGTAAACATAGTGATAGCCAGTAGTGATAAGGAAAAGGGGAAATTGTTTAATCAGGAAAGGCACACTAAGCCCAACTTTGTTTCCAGGTGCAACCTGGGAGCACAAGATAGTTAAGAGACTTGCTCAGGGTCACACAGTATGCAAGTGGGATCTGGTGGTATTCAAACCCAGGTCTTCAGGTTTGCAGCTCAGTGCCCTTAACCACTATGCTATACTGCCTCTCTGCTGATAGGATAATCCTGATAACACAGTCCCCAACACCTTATTTAATAAAATTTTGTACATACCAGTACAACTTGGAAAACTGATTGGGGGGGGGTGATTTTAATTTGACATTCTCCGCTGCCTTAGAATGCTTGTCTTTCATGATTTAGGGTCACTAGCTCCCGAAAACACTGGTGGGTGCGTCTGGATTAGTTGGGCCTGTTGGATATATGGCAACATGTCCACCCATCAGGCCACTCCTTTACTCATTATTCGTCCCATCAAAGGAGCTGTGTATGGCTGGATTATCTTTTCATGCCAGTGGAGGGCTACCAAGGGGTTCAGAATTTGATACATGGTCAAATGTTACTGTAGTGATAAGTAACAGAGTGTTCTAAAGTAACCTCTAGGTGGAACCAAAGTACTGGTATGTGCTGTGGTAGGGACCTTTTATAGAGAGACACTGGAGAAAGCACATGGAATGGAATGTATTGAAAACATGCTCGCTGTAAAAACCTTGTTATGTTTGTGTTATAATCAAACCAAAATTAATCTCGCTAAGCCTCCCAAGCATTGCATGGCATAGTGTCGGAAGTGAAAAACTGCTTAAAGGGGCACAGTCGGCTTTGCCCCTCATTTTTTTTTAAATCTTAGCAATGTACTGCTATGTATGTCAGTGTCAGTGGCTCAGTAGTTAGCACACTCGCCTTTGAAGCTGGGAGATCAGAGGGCTGTGGGTTCAGTTCCCACATCTGGCACTTGGGTTAATATCCCAGTACTGACACTGTAGTGCAGCATGAGAGGGGTGCTGCACTTCTGAGGTGCTGTCTTTTGGATGAGATGTTAAACTGAGGTCCTGCCTGGATTGGTGGTAGTTCAGGTGGATGTTAAAGATCCCATGGCACTTATCGAAAAGAGTAGGGGAATTTTCCCTGCTGTCCTGGCCGAATTTCCCTCATTCACTAAAAATACCACCAACAGCCTAATCTGGTTCAAGGTCAGTTGGCATTCATCTGTATCCCCCTCCCCTGGGTTGTGCCTGAAAATAGTCAGGATTTGTCTAGTGCACTTACCTGGTCAACTAAAATAAATAAATGTACATATTTGTCACACATGTTCTCCATAATGATCCTATATATGCCAGAATTAATGATTCTTACCATTTTTGCTTATTTTAGCAGTATTTGGTTTTGTAGCGGTCCGACCTTAAATGACCCATCCACTGGAAGGATATGCATGCCGAGAATGTGCATCTAGAATGGAGTGCTGTGACAAAGTACAACTTTTTACATGCCCTTAGTACAAAGCTGTTTGTAGCATGCATTTTCCTATGCTGAAATATATTTGCCATTTTACAATGAAAACCAAGCACTGATAGTGCCACTAAATACATTATAAAACAGGTGTCGAAATCCCACACATGTGCAAGAGCCGGCTGGAGCACAGATCACGCACATGCACAGGAGCGCCCACTTTTTATGCATGTGTGGTATTTCAGTACCTGTTTTAAATGTATTTAGTGGGGCACTATAAGTGCTCGGGTTTTCGCATTGTAAATGGCACATATATTTCAGCATAGAGAAATGCATGCTAACAAACAGCTTTTGTACTAGCATGTAAAAGCTTCGTGCCAACATCAGATGAAACACATTCTCGCATGCATTTCCTCGTGAGCGAATCATTAAGGTCGGACTGCTACAAAACACAAAAATATCCAAAATTAAAAATAATTAACATACTAGGATAAATGTTGACAAATATAAACAACTACTAAGATTTGAAAAAACACGTAGGCAAAATAACAGTGCCCCTTTAATAAAACAAAAAGAAAAGATTAACTGCAACTGAGAGAGACAGCAACTTTCAAAATGCCAAAGTTTAATCCTCCTGATGCTTTTGACTTCAGCCGACCTGCAGACTGGCCTGACTGGAAGCAGCATTTTTCCCATTACAGAATTGCTACGAAATTTAATGAAGAAAGTGATGAAGTGCAAGTATCCTCTCTTATTTATGCCCTGGGAAAGGAGGCAGACCACGTTTTTAAATCTTTCTCATTTGACCAAGAAGAGGATGAGAATAATTACCAGATAGTAATGGAGAAACTGGATGCATATTTTGTGCCCAAGCGCAAACTTAATCCATGAAAGAGCCTGCTTTCACCAGCGTAATCAAAAATCGGGGTAAACAAGAAAACATTACTTACCATAGTAATATTGTTTCTTCCAGGGGATCCCTCATTATGCTTAACAAATGCAATTCAGCCTGGGAGGTTAAAGTGCCCCGGAGCGAGAAAAAAGAATTAGAATGTAATTCAAACTGCTGCCTGCTAGATGTCACTGCGTTCTGCAGTCTAACATCAGATCTTTCGTATCCTGATCCAAGGAGCCCACCCACTCAATATACTAAACTATCCTATAGTAAACAACAAGAGCCATAAGGGCATTAAAATAACATGGCCCAGAGCCGGCCCAGTGGCGCTGAGGGTTGAGGCACTGGATGCCTCACCTTGTGCCACACCGGCGACCCAGGTTTGGGAGCAGACCTGGATCATCAGGGGTCAGTAGAGGAGGAGAGGGATTGAGCGTACATAGGACTGCTCTGCCTTCTCCAAGGGCGGGGTGCAGCACGTCAGAGCACTGGTATTATTGCTGCAAGCTGGGGTGCGCAGTGCTCCTGGCAGTACAGAAGCGATGTGCTGGGGCAGACGTCGAGAAGGAGTGCATGCAGAAGCGTGCATGCTCCTGTCCCTTGGTGTCATTGCATGCCACACACGTCTGGGGCAATCTGAATAGGGAAAATTGGGCACTAGTCACGGCGCAGCATGATGGCCTCTCTATGTAGGAAGCTTCGGCTCCGAGGGGAGCACTGCAACATTGGATCTGGTCCTGGTGGATGAGCTAGAGGGAGGCTCACCATCTCCCCACCGTGGGGGGTAAGCCACAGGGATAAAGCTGCAGGACCCAAATAAGAGCCAAGGAAGGTCCTCAGGATGGCAGCCAGAGACCACGGAGGATGCCAAGATGTGAAAAGGTAGGCTGACTGGTTGCCCAGGGGGAGAAAAATGACTAAGAAAAAAAAAAAATAAAAAAAAACATGGCCAGAGAACCAAGTATGTCAAATCAGCAAAGCTGGTATAAAAAGAGAATTTTGTGATTTGTGAATAAACAACAGTGATGCTCAAGCAATTAAATAAAAGGAATACCAACTGATTATTGTCGAACATTTTCCTGGTTCTGAAAGTGGAGGTAGGGTGTGAAATTTAAGCATATTGAGGGATCCCCTGGAAGAAACAATATTACTGTGGTACGTATTTCTTTCTTCAAGCCCCAGGAATTCCTCATTATGCTTAACAAATGTAGACTGCAAAGTAGTACCTTGGGAGGCTGAGTACAGAACCTGTTTGGGGAAAAGGTTCTGCAGGAAAAACCTGGCATCCCTTCTGGAATGCACATTTAGGCAGTAGTGCTTTGTAAAGGTGTGGACTGCTTTCCGTGTAGAAGCTTTGCAGATTTCCAGTAAGGGTACATCCCTAAGTGCTGCCACCGAGGCAGCCATACCATGAGTGAAGTGAGCCCTGAGACCTGAGGTGGCTGCTTGCCAGCTTTAAAGTAACAGAATTGCAAGCATGCCACAATCCAGCGAGCAATAGTCCTCTTTGAGGCTGGGCTACCCTTTCCCACTTCACCATACATGAGAAACAACTGAGTATGACAACGCCTATGGTCTTTGATACGCTCCAGGTAGTATCTAAGAGACGTTTTGACGGGCACATGCGCAAGTAGCTAACAGGAGTGGTAGCTTAGTTTGTAGCTCCTCATATCAGGTGCTTTAAAATCTGGAGAAAAACAGAAGATCGAAGGTGGGAGGACTTAAAAAGCACATCTCCCGACAGGAAAAATTCAGCTGAAATGAAAGAACGTATCACCGTAATGATCACTTGTAACATTCACCGGATAAGTTAAAAAAAATGCAACCGGCACACTGAGCATCGTGGCACAGGCAGCAACAATGGCGGGTGCAGCTGTGGAGGCCAGGCTGACAATAGATCCTACAGCAGACTACAGAGAGCTCATGGGAATGATGCAGAGAGCGCTGGACGTGATCACAACTTATAAGGCATCAGTGGCAAATCTTGAAGAAAAATTTCAAGCCTTACACCACCGAATCCTTGACACAGAGACTTATCTTTTCTACATCAATGAGATGGACTCTCGGCACTAGACACAAATACAGGAGCTGGAATGCACGGTGAGGCTCCAATGGAACCGGGCAGAGGATGCTGAAAACTGGAATAGGAGAAATAATCTCCACTTTGTTGTGTCCCCAGAAGGGGCTGAGAGAGGGAACCCTATCAGATTTCTCCAAATTGAACTGCCGGGACTATTGGGATATGACTGGCGCCCCACACTAGAGGTGGAACGGGCACACAAGTCACTGGTACCAACACCAAAGCAGGGAGAGTGGGCCAGACCTTTTATTGCAAAAATCTTGAGATTCCCTGAAAAGGAGAGAATTCTGGCTCTGGCAAGGGACAAGGGCTCTCTACACTGGAATGGGAACAGAGTCTACATTTTTAATGACTATTCCATGGAGCCTGCCAGAAAGAGGAAAGCCTTCATTGAAGCTAGGAAACTCTTCCAAGAGCTACAGGTGCAATACCAACTAGTGTACCCTGCGAAGCTAATCATCCAACGCAATGGGGTCAGCAACTCCTTTGAGGAGGCTCTGAAGTACATCGACAGAAACTGACCTAATCAATCCTCTCAATCACCACCTGCCCCAACACAACATAGGAACAAAGGACATGGGTCTGGAGGGGCCTTGAACCCTGCTCCATGGAGCACCAACAATCGATATGCAGGGCTAGCCACACTGCCAGGAAATGAGGGCATGGAATGGCAAATGTCCAAGGCCAAGAGGAAACGGAGGGGGAAGACAAATCACTGAACTGACACTCCCCACAAGTCCAGATCCTTGGAGAGAGGAGCAGGACACCTTCATCAACTAGAAACAAATCCAGAGGGGAACCAGTGCCGAAGTGCCAGGAGCCAGATTTGACCAGCAGCAGATGCCCTTCCAAGGTCCAGAGCAATTGAATTCAGATGCTGGTTTGCTTCAGGAGACAATTATTCCAATTCTGGGTGGAGGTGGCAGGGATGCAAGCAACCACAGAAGAGGACATTCTATCCCTGATTGACCCAACTTATACGGAGGTGGCTGGGCAACTGCAGAACCGGCCAGTGATCCCACAGCCCCCATTACAAGCCTGAGGCTGGACACTTAGTATTGTATATCCTTTTGTTCTTTGAAAGTCAGGTAATGTCTTATGACCATGTGTGAGAGAAAGGGGCTTCTGTGAAAATTGGGTTGAGGAGGGTGAGCTGGGGAGGGGGGTGATAGGAGGGCTGAGGTATGGAGCAACTAAGAAAGACCCAAGTAAAGATACAACATCTGTCCCCGGTCCCCATTTCCCCTCCCAGGCCATGAAGGTGGGGCTGGGGCAGATGAGAGGGAAATGATTCCTTTTTGTCTCCCCTTTACTTTTCCTTGGATGTGAGTAGGAGGGGATGAGCAAGCAGCTGCAGGCAATAGAAGACCTTCATGGAGGCCTCAGCCCAGGTGGCACTGGATATTATAACATAGATAAGAAGCTGCTTGCTCAGGTAGTGGAGGGAAGGAATACGGGAGGGAGGGGGGAATGGGGTGGCAGACAGGAGAGAGGGACATACTGGTACCCACCATTGGGACATATCTGGTAAAGAGCTGGCTATAGCAAGACCACCAAACTCTCTCTGTCTGTTCTCTTTCCCCCACTCCCTCTTCAACAGTCTATACCCCCTGCAGACATGTCCAGTGGTTGCAACATGGCTAAGGGGCATGCGATGTGACCATTAGCCCACATTGCCCTCACTGTCACAAAATCAGGGGATAAATAATATATGGGAACAAATCCTGTGTGCAGTGTGAAGGATAAACAAATCATGTATGCACTGCACCCCCTCCCCTCCAGTGCGCTGCGTGCTGGGCTATTCTGACTTGCAACAGGGGCTGCTCCTCAAAGAGCTACTTCCCAGGGTGGAAAAGTGTGTCTGATAGGTGCACTGAACGGGCGACAGATTACAGATCCCTTCCAATCGAGGAGAGGTGGGAACAGGGGAGCAGATGTTTGAACTGAGACACAGGAGACCCAAATGAATGGCCGCAGTCTGAGACAGCAGGAGCTGGGAGCTGGGACCCTGATGGTCAGTCAATGCACATATATAAAACTAAATGCTGCTTCAAGAAGCAAAACATACCTGCAATTGTGGTAACCAGGGGCACGGCACCCAGGAGAATGGCGGTTGGTCCAGGCTGTACCCTTTCGGCCACATTGTTGCACGATGACTGATGCAGCTTTGCTGAAGGCTCAATAATTTTCCACTGTGAGACCTGTCATAGGACTGGAAGTGGCAATGGAGATGGCACATTGGGAAGTTATTGAAGACCACAGGATTGAGGAGCGAGGAGGCATTGGGGGGAGAGAGCAGGACTAGCTGAAGTACCCAGAAGCTATTGACAGAGGCATCATTGCCCCCCTCCGTTTGGACTATTAAACACCACTAGGAATCATAAGAAATGGGAGAAAGGGATTAGTAGGCACCAATAAGGCCAAAACTATGTGCAGTGAAAGAGGCAGGGAACAAGCTAAACCCCCATCCCTGGTGCATCCCTCATCCCCCCCCACCTCTCCAGCCACCATATAGAGGAGAAGAGGGCTGCCTGAACAACTTGACTAGCTGGCAAACTGCTGCTTGAAGGGGGAGATGCAGAATATTCTTATCTAACTCCTGTAAATGTTCAACGAGCCAATAAGACAGGGAGGGTTGGAGTGCATCCAGGAGATGGAGAAATGGCATGTTGCAACTGGGTAGTTGGAGATGACTCTGCTTAAGACAGGAACAATGCTGTTAGGGGGTACAGTGGGAACAGAGCAGATGCACAGTTGGACAAGTTACCTCTACACCTTTCTCTGTGTCGCATAGACACTCCCCCCTCCTCCACGGTTGAAATAGCAGAGCGGGATGCATCCCAGGGGCTCTCTAGGTACTAAAAAGAGATCTGTGTACTCCACTACCACTCACCCCCTCCCCCCCCATCATCTGATATGCTTCTACCCCTGGAATCACTCACACCGCCCAACCACGCCCATATCTGCCCCAAGCAAGAGGTGCCTGAGCTTATGAAGAGAGGAAGGTGGGGAAGCGGGGAAAAGATTACACCTTACCCCCCCGGCAGCATTCCCCTACCCAATCCAGAGAGACTCAGGATGGGTCGATCTTGCTAAAGCAAAGCTTGAGAGAGCTCAGGTGAGATAGCACGTGTCAGTGGCATGCACAGGGATCAGTGGGGCTGACACGAGGAGTTACCTCCTTGAGCAGGACACCCCACAGACCCCTCAAAGGTTAGACAGGAACAGTAATCCTAAAACTACACTGTTTTCTGTTATAAAGTTTATGTTTTTTGAGAATTGGTTCGAAAAATGTCTTCTGTTAAACACTGTTAATATCTTGTTGTTCTATAGCAATAAGTCTGAATGCCAAAAGCTTATCAAGATGTGGACAGATTTATGCTACTGGGTCAGTGATCAAGGATGGCCACCCCTCAGGCAGGGATCATGAAGGGAGAGCCATCCCCTAGACTACACACATTCACTCCATAATAAATTGCCACACCCCAAGAAATGCAAATGGCGGCACAAGAGGTGGAGTGGGTTTCCTAGAACGTGAAAGGCATCCACACTCCGGTGAAGATGAGAAAAATACTAGATTTCCTAAAGAAAGAACAAGCAGGAATAGCCTTCCTCCAGGAAACCCACTTGTCAAGAAGAGAGGCCCGTAAATTGGTAGGAGGGTGGGCATCACAAGTAGTATCAGCTACATATAACACCAAAAGCAGTGGGGTTGCCATCCTAATTAGCAAAGATGTCCAGTTCCAACTGCAAAAAGAAATAAGAGACCCAGAGGGAAGATATGTGATCGCTATAAGTATGTTAGTCAATCAAGAGCTCACTCTATGTAATGTTTATGGCCCTAACTCCAAAAGGAGCCCCTTTTTATAGGGCACTAGCCCAGAAATTGGCAGAGGTGCAGAAGAGGGATCTAGTAGTGGGTGGGGACATGAACTGCCCCACAAACACTATATAGGACAGAAATAAGCAGCATTTGACTCTGTCTCACCCAGATTCGGAGGCCCTGAAGGGCCTAACAAACGACCTGAGCCAAACAGACACATGGAGACTGAGTCACCCTACTGAAAGGGACTACTCCTTCTTTTCTCACCCACATCCATCCTTCTCAAGAATAGATATGCGGCTACCACGAGGGAGCTGGGCAACAAACGTTCTAGAAGCCACAATTGGGGTCATAGTTATATCTAATTCTGCCCCAGTGACCTTTACCTGGCATTCTTCCATGGCAGGGAAGGAAAAAAGGGGAACATGGAGATTTAATGTAACCACCCTGAAGGATAAATCCTTCTGTGAAAGCCTGAAGGCAGACATAAAGATCTTCTTGGAAATAAGTAAGATTGGGGACACCTCAGCTGGCACCTGATGAGAAGCTCTAAAAGCATACATCAAAGGAAGGTGTATCAGCCATACAGCACATGTGCATAAAACACACAAGCTGAAACTGGAGGCCTCCAAGGCCAAACTAAAAGGGCTGGAGAAACAATTTAGGGACAACTGCCCCTCTCCCGAACTAATAGCAGAAATCACAGGGCTTAGATACAAAATCGACACGTATCTCCACAGAAGGCAGAGTATGCTCTATTTAGGCTGAGGCAAGTATTCTGCGAGTTGAGTGAGAAGCCAGGGAGACTTCTGGCCTACCAGTTGAAAAAGAAACAAGAAAGACCTCGGATCCTATCCATTACAAACAGGGTAGGGAAGCTCACTAGAAAAAAGGATGAGATTAATAGGGAGTTCAAGGCCTTTTATGAAAAATTTACACTAGTGAGATTCACCCCTCTGATGCAGAGATAAAGAACTTCTTATGTGTGCTGAGTCTCCCCAAACTCCCACAAGAACACCTGGAATGGCTGGATAGACCTATAGTGTACGAAGAAGTAGAAAAGGCATTACAGTTAATGCCGAATGGGAAGGCCCTGGGGGGGGATTGCCTCCCAGCAGATTTTCCAAAGATGTTCAAGGGGATGCTGGTTGCGCCCCGTATGATGCTTTGACAGAGTCCAAATTGGCAGGGACTTTGCCAGGCTCCATGAGAATGGCCAGAATCTCTCTTTTGCCCAAGCCAGGGAAGGACCCTACACTGTGTGGCAGTTACAGGCCCATCTCCCTGATCCCAACAGACTGCAAAGTGCTGGCAAAACTGCTAGCAAGCAGACTACAATCTCTCATTGTAGGCCTTATTGACAGGGACCTGGTCGGGTTTGTCCCAGGCAGGGCAGCAGAGGGATGGACAACATGAGGAGATTGCTAAACCTGCTGTGGAGCACTAAGTAAAAGCAAACACCCTCAATACTCCTCTCCCTAGACGCCAGGAAGGCTTTCGATAGGGTGGAGTGGAGATATCTCCTCGCAGCAATGGAAACTTTCAACATTGGCCCTGAGTTCAGGGTGTGGGCACAGGTTATCTACAGAGGGGTAGCAGCTGAAGTAGTCACAAATGACAAGGCCTCTTCACCATTCCAACTATACAGGGGAACCAGACACGGCTGTTCCCTCTCCCCTTTACTGTTCATATTGGCACTGGAGCCACTGCTACAGGCCATTAGACAAGATAAGAAGAGATCGGGGGGGGGGGGGTAGATATGGGTGGAGAGCATAAGACCATTGCCTATGCAGATGACATCCTCCTACTGCTCACTGAGACCAAGAGGTCAACACCTCACCTGCTGAATATTTTTTTTTATTATTTATTTAGTTGTTTAACCAGGTATAGCACACTAAGCTGAAAGCTTTTTTACAGGAGCGACCTGGGAGCACAAGGAGGTTAAGTGACTTGCTCAGGGTCATACAGTATTCAAGTGGAAGCTATGGGATTCAAACCCAGGTCTGGTCTGGTGGATGTCACCAAATTTGCAGCTCAGAGCCTTAGACCACTGCGCTATACTGCCTCCTACCAATAGCATAGACCAATATAGCTGGTTGTCTGGCTATAAACTCAATACCTCCAAGTCACAGTTCTTAACCTCCAGTAAGGAGGTAAAACACCTCTGCAACTTCCCATGGGGAACACACCCGGCAGACAGTGGGATAGAATACCTAGGTCTGAAGTTCCAATGGGACTATACACAACTAGGGAAAGACAATCTACTCCCAGTAGTAGAAGAAATTGAAACGAACTGCCAGAGGTGGAAGTTACTACACATTTCCCATTGGAGGAGGGTCCAGGTGTTTAAAATGATGGCAGCATCTAAGCTACAATATTTCCTGGATAATCTCCCCATACACATTGATAAAAAAACTGATTGACCTCATTCATACTAGATTCCGGGCCTTCTTTCAGAACAAGGGACCCTCGAGGATCTCGTAGGGAAAGCTGAAAAAAAACACTTTCTCAGTGGAGGCCTGAAACTGCCAGATTTCCACCTTCAAATCATAGCACACACCCTGGTTCGGCTAAGCCATATAGCCCCATGGCATGAAGGGGAAACACTCAAATGGGCCTTCTGTGAAGCCCAGATAATGGGCAGACCTCTGGTCTGTGTGGTACTTTTCCTCCCTG
Organism: Neoceratodus forsteri; assembly: GCA_016271365.2. NCBI lineage: Eukaryota > Metazoa > Chordata > Ceratodontiformes > Ceratodontidae > Neoceratodus > Neoceratodus forsteri. The sequence goes on along the minus strand of CM028129.1, from coordinate 1,390,741,219 downwards.
CTTAAGCAACATACCCTAACCCCCACAAGTAGATATCGTTTAATATTTGGAGAAAAATGGTGAAACTCACCAGCAGGGAACAGGAGAGAGAGTGAAGTTTTTCCCTATTTGGAACAACCCAGCTCTACAAATTGGAGGAGCATCTATACAGTTTAGGGAATGGGAGATGGCGGGAATACACCTGCTATCAGATATTATGGACAAAGCAACGAACGCCCTTAATGAGCTTTCAACAAAAAAGGGACAAGTTCGGACTCCCCAACCAGCAGCACTGGAGGTTCTTGTAACTCAGGCATGCCTTGCAAGATCTGTTGGGCCAGAAGTTAGAGGGGTATAAGACAAACCCACTAGACTCGCTTATATGGCCAAAGAAAGGAAGGCAAGCAAGAAGCAGTGACATATATACCCATATATTGGAATATGGCCTGGACGAATCACTGCAGGTAAGGAGGAGTTGGTCAGAGGAACTCCAGGTGGAAATGACCCCAGAACTGTGGGGGAAAGGGTGGAGGAACCTTCAAGCTTGACCCCTGATTTGAATTTTCTTTTTTACTGCTTTGTATTTTCTCAGTGTTTTAGTGAATGTATTGTTTTTAACGAATTGCGCTGTCAATGTACTGAACTTCTCGGGTCATCCCTGAAAAAGGGGCTGTTTTGTCTCAGTGGGCTCACCCAGTTACCAAAATTCAACAAATAAAATAAAAAATAAGCTGCAGTAAAAGACACCAAAAACAGATTTACACAATTATAAATAATGCACAGGTAGCATAGAACACCCGCTAAGCTAAAGGCCTGGGGTCTCATTCCACAAGATTAGTGCTGGAGGTGCCAAGCGGAGGGGAGACACATCTTTCACATTTTGTGGAGCTCTGGAAGCCTTAAAAGGTACTGCAGGAAATACAAGATGTATGTATGAAAGTCTTGGGTCTCTAGCTGGAGCGTAACCCCTTATTAGTGCTTCTGGGGATCCTCCAAGATCACCCCACAGGTGACAAACTGCAGAAACACCTCAGGCACTGGCTGTTGGGGGCACTGATAACAGCCAAATGCATCCTCCTGAGACACTGAATAGACAAGAAGCCTCCCAGCTCACAGGAATGGTTGGAGGAGATGGGCAAAATAGCCAGCTTTGAAAGGGTGATGTTCGGTGTCCAAGATAGACTGCCACTGTACCTGGAAATATGGGGCACTTACCTAAACTCTAGATTCTGTAAACTTGCAGGTCACAGTGCCTATCCAGCCCTTGCACGTTGATAAACTAGGGCACTGGACCTGGGATTGAACAGTGAAAGATTGCATAGGTAAAGGGATAGAAGGCTGCATAGGGAGGGGGGTAGTTTCTAGGGCAGACTAGATGGATCGCATGGTCCCCATCTGCTGATGCTTTTCTTATGTTCTTATGAAGTTGCCTAAACTGAGTGAACATGGGGCATGGCCTAGATCACACAGAAGCCATAGTCCCCACCTCCCCGGGTGGGGGCTAGGCAGACATATGTACCCATTAATTCCTTGGTTTGTTCCTGAAGGTCTACCCGGGGTAAGGGCACCATATCAATAGACTCCAAACCTCCCACCCCCCCAACCTTTAGCCTGGGCTCTGACCACAGGCTCCCATTGAGCGCCAATGAATATGATACCCAACAGATACCCCAAGGTACTTGTATATGCTTCCTTGATATGCACAGGTTATGTTTTTTTCCTTTCCTTTTCCTGTTGTACATATGAACCAGTTCTTCCCTTATTTCTTGGCATAAGGCTTAGTAGTTGATGTTCTAAATGTTATTTGAAACTGAAGTCTGGCAAATGTTTTTAGCCTGTAATCCAAGGGGAAACCAGGCCAGGAATCAGAAGGTGATTGAAATTGATATTGTTAAATATATATACTAATATGCCAGCTCGGTGGCAAGGAGGGCTGAGGCAGTGATGCCTTACCTCCTGCCATGCTGGTGACCCGAGTTCACAGTGCGAGTGGGTCATCGGGTGCTGGCCGGGGTGGGAGAGGCTCGAGCATCCAGAGGCCAACTGTCCTCTCCGGGGAGGGTGGGGAAGAGAGGCCTGCATTTGCCTGACACCTAGTGGAGGCTGGGTGTTGGCACACCTTGCCCAGTACAATGGGGCATGGAGGTGGAGCAGCGGGCAGGCACACTGTGTGTGGTTGTGCACATGGTACGCCCACTATCGGCATTGCTCGCTCGACCGCTGAACAGAAAAAATGTGGAAAATGGCAGCATTGGTTGAGCGGCTTGATGGCCGTCTGACACAATGCACCACTTCCAGAGGGCATCACTTATATTGGATCCAGTCCTGGTGGGTGAGTTAGAGGGCTCCCCACCATCCCGCCATGGGGAGTAAGCCATGGAGGTAGCAAGGTGATGGCCCTAGATGGAGGACGGGTGCGGGACAAACGGCAGCCAGATGGAAGGATGCCAGAAAGAAGGAGCCAACCAGGGGGCCAGGGGGAGAAAAAAAGTAAGCTAAAAAAATGTATATATATATATATACTGATATATAGGTATGTATCTGAATTTAGATAATACTGGTGTATACATGTATATCTTGTATGTTACTGTATGTTGAAAAATCAATAAAAGCTTTAAATTACCCCCAAAAAAGAGACCTTTTGATGTCCAGGCTGTGTAACTTCTGTAGACCAGTACTGGACTTCTCTGTAAAGAACACTGGCAGGGTTATGGACTGTTTCAGGTGGAACTCAGACACCACTTTGGGAAGGAATTTTCTGTTAATCCTAAGGATTACCTTATCTCTGTGTGGAAGGTGATGTAGTTTGGATCAGTGCAGAGGGTTTGTATCTTGTACACCCTTCTGGCTGAAGTGATGGCTACTAGAAGGATTGTCTTCCAGGTGACATACTTTAAATCTGCAGTGGCCATTGGCTCAAAAGGGAATTCCATGAGTTTGTCTATAGAACTGTTCAGATCCCAGGGAGGGACAGGTTTCCTAACAGGGGGATACAGATGCAAGAGGCCCTTAAAGAACCACCTGGGATGAGAGGCCACTTTCTTTTGCTTACTTGCTGATGTATAAGTGAAAATAGCTGCCAGATGAACCCTTAGAGGTCTAAGGTTTGCAGGTGTAGGAGGTAATCCAAGAGTATAGGCAGATCAGTCTGGAGGGGATTGCGCTGCTTTAGAGCACAACATAGGGAAAACCTTTTCCACTTATATTAATATGTTTTCCTAGCATTGGGTTTTCCAGACACTTTAAGGACCTGGAGAACTTGGTCTGAGAAGTGAAAATCAGAATACTCTAGCTCCTCAAGAATCAGGCTATGAGGTGCAGAGACTTGAGGTTTGGAAAGGTTACTCTGCACTGGGACATAGTCAGAAGGTTGTGTTTCAGGGGGAGATGGATGAGCTGTTTGATAGACAGGGCCACAAGTTGGGACTTCCAGTGAGTTGTTGAAGAGAGCTCTTTGGGGCAACTTGCTTTTGTAGGTGGAGAAGAAGATCTGATATTAGGCTTCAAAACGCAGTGACATCTAGAGGGCAGTAGTTTGAATTATGCTCCAAATCTATTCTCACACTCTGGAGCACTTCAAACTGCCAGGCTGAAATGCATTTGTTAAGCATAATGAGGGACTCCTGGGGCTTGAACAGAAGCTTTTACCGGAACTTTGTATGAGCTTGCAGAAGACTGTGACTGTGGAGCAAGGAAAAATGAACATATCAGAGACAGACTTGTGACAGGAGTTCTAGAAAAGAAACTTTCTCAGAAACTGCATGTAGAGCCAGAATTGACTCTGGAAAGGGCAACAGAAACCGCATGTCATTCTGAACTTATACAAGGCCAAATAAATGATCCAGGAGCCATGAGAGGGTAAGATGAGGCAGAAAAGACGCTTCTGTAATCAGGTGAAAGTAACCGAAGCAGACCCCTAAGGAAAAAGCCAGCACAATCTCAGATGCCCGGTTCTAAATTTACTAGATGAGGCAGGGGCTGTGCATAAGGAGATGACTATCAAGAATGAAATCCAATGTAAAGGAAAACTGGTCATTTCACAGTAGTGTGTTGTACAAGAGGTGTGAGTGAAATATCCATGAAAAGTAAAACCGAATCATTCTCTCTCTCTTGAATCAGTTGCTTGTCATAATGATGTCAGTGAGGCATGGAGTGTTGGTCTTGCACTTAGTGGTACCACATTAAAATAGAAAATTGATACAGGAGCTGATGTAAGTGTTATTTCTGAGTCTGCTTGTCTGAGTTCAAATAAACCTCAGTTGAAGCACACTACCTCAGTTTTGAAAGTCCAGGAGGGGAACTTAACTGCATGCGGCAGTTTATAACTAACACAGAACAGAAAGGCACCAAACACCAGTTCAGCGTTTACATGACCAGGGGTTCCCAGGTCAATAACCTGCTAAGATGTGATGTCGCAGTATCTATAGGATTATTGCACGGACTAGAGGAAGTCTGAATAGATGCATGATACTCTGTCAGGATCAAGCTAAAGAGCCATACCCTGTAGTATTCTGGCAGCCTGAGGAATTTATCAACTCCTATGGTTCCCAAAGTGAAAGATGAGCTGAATAGAATGGTATGGTGTGGTGTTATCAAAGAGGTCACAGAGCCTCCCAAGTGGTGTGCTCCCGTGGTGCCAGTATCCATGAAAAATTTAACCATTCGTATATGTGTTGATCTCAAACAGCTAAATAAAGCAGTCCAGAGAGAAAAATGTGTTCTTGCCACATTAGACGACATTATTCTAAGATTAACTGGTGCCAGAGTGTTTTCTCTACTTGATGCAGCAACTGGGTTTTGGCAGATTGCTCTACATCTGGATAATACCAAGTTAACTACTTTTATTACATAATTTGGAATATACTGTTTTTTCAGGCTTCCTTTTGGCATTACCAGTGCACCAGCGATCTTTGAAGGAATTACTGCAGAACCTGGAAAGGGTAATCGCTTACATGGATGACATCCTGGTATATGGATGTACAGAGAAAGAACATGACGTCTGGTTTAAAGCTGAATAAAGGGAAATGCTTACTACATCAGAAGCAGCTGAACTACAGTACTTGGGACACAGGGCAGTTGAGCATGGCATACAGTAAGTCCAGATCCTGAGAAGGCAAAAGCCATTAAAGAAATAAAACCTCCTAGTTCTGTTCTTGAGTTATGGCAAATTCTAGGAATGATCCACCATCTGGTAGGTACTTACCTAAGCTATCAGAGGTGGACTTCCGGTTTGAGCCTCACTCGAATGGCATCTTAACTGACGAGGAGCAGCCAGACCTAATCCAAATCCGCCTGAATTGATAATGATAGAACACCATCCTGTCTGCTACGAGGCATATAATGACGTACCCGATGCCACCAAAACCAAGATTTAAAGATTTTATGCTGTTAGGCAGTGGGAAGCAAGGGGTAAAACAAACTTGGAGAGTTTGCGGCAGAATGCAGCCTCACAGGCGTCGGACACCCCTGTGCCTAGCGCTGGTGCTGAGGGACCGGAAGTGGAGTCAGATTGCACTATCACATCGTGGCAATTGTGTCTGACTCTCCAAAAAATCAATGAAACCCTGCAGAGATTAGAGAGCAAAGTTACCAAAGAGCAGAAAGATATAGCGATCTTAACCCAGAAAACTGAGGAGCTGGAAACAATGGTAACTGACTGTCTGCAAACAACGGACGTTCATAACACTGCCCTCCTTGAACTTAATCATCGAACCATGATATTAGAACAACACCTAGAAGAACTTGAAAATAGAAATCACAGAAACAATATTTGAATTTATGGTCTGCCTGAGGGCACTGAGACTGGGAATGTGGTTGCATTTATGGACTCGTTCCTCCAAGAAATTTTGAACATCCCCCAAGACAAGCCATTAAATATAATTAGGGTACATAGATCTTTGATTCCCAGACCATGGGACCCCTAGGCTAGACCAAGATCGGTCATACCAGCCTTCCTAGATTATCGAGTAAAGGAAAAAATCTTACCTTTGGCCTGGCCTAAGAAGAGCATGGAATTTGGTGATACAAGGCTCTACTTTGATCATGACTTTACGCCTCAGGTGCTTGCTAGGAGAACACGAGTACTGGCAGCAGTAAAATTACTACAACAAAAGGGCCAAAAGGCATTTGTAAACTCCCCCTCATGCTTAAAAATACTCACGGAGAAGGGTCCGGTCAGGTATAAAGAGTTAGAGGATGTGGCGACATACCTGGAACAGAATGGAATCACCATGCCAGCACAGATCCAGCAGTAGTTGCGTGGTAGGGCCTGGTCAAGAAGCGGACCAAAGAAGAAGGGGGGGAGAGAGCAAACTTGAATGTTTCCAGTCTGTAGGACTCAGTTTGGGCAAAAAGAAAATCTCCACATCCTGATGGTGAACAACGGGATGCTGATGTGCCCTGAGACAAAGTAGACCAGAGGACAGGAAAGGAAAACATAACCTAAACTACAGGGGCACTTAAGTATCAAAGGGAGATATCTCTTTTCTCTATTCTTTTCTCCATTCTTTTCTCTGTTGGGCACAAGTTTTGGTTATATAAATATGAACGTCCCCAATCTGAACATTGACTTATTGAGGACTATGTTTACTTTATTATAAATAATATTGGGTCAATCATACTGAATACAAATCCATGAAGGCAGAATTTTTTACTTTCTTCTACAGTTTCAGAGTGGAAGCTAAATTTAAACAGCGGTGGTTCGCTGCTTCTGGTGGATGGCGAATTGAAGTCTGCCTCCTGGGGAGACACCAAGTGTGGGGTATCGGAGGGTGTGGGGGACCCCTTACCTATGGTATTTGATTTGGCCTAATTTGATATTGAAAAGGCTCCTGCTCATTGAGGGGCGTGCCCTGTCCCAAAGATATGACAATTTATGAGATAGTTTTCAGGGCTTATTAACCTCCTTGTATAGATGGGGGAAGAAGGAAATACATGGCTACCTGATATAAGATGTCCTTTCAGGGCTGGCTTTAGCGAGCCATCCTGGGGATATCTGGAACACTATCAGAATTTCTTTCCTCCGGTTTTGAGGGGTTGGCCCAATTATATCAATCTGGGACAGGGGCGGCCCGCGAGGACCAGAGATGATCTTGTTCTTTTTTGGGGGGCGAGGGGCTGGGGTTTTTGGTCTGCCCTCTGCCCCGCTTCATATTTTAAATTGATTACCAAGGGGCTACGTTATCTTCTCAGGGTCCTGATATCCTTGCATCCTGCTCTTTGCTCCCTGTTCTTGGCAACCCTTAACGGGGGTGGGAGGGTAGTGCTAACGATTTACACCTGTCCTGCCAGGATAGCTTTGAACCCGCTTTGTTCGTGAGCAAGGCAAATTTATAAAATTATTGGTCTGGTAGTGCAATGCTCATGCGTTGGTTGAGATGATGCCTAAATAGTATGCCTGAACAGGTGAGAGCCCAACACATAGTGCCATCAGAGGTATTGCATACAAGTAGTGCCTCTGTATTAGGCATAGAGCTGTTATCCATCTAAAGAAGCTCTTGGAGGGGGTTTCCTGTAGCAGAGATGTACCACACCCCTCCTCATTTGCCCTACCCCGGTAAAGGAGTGGGTAAAGACAGAGACCCACTAGTTTGGGTCTTCACCCTTGGAGGGCTCATCCAAATATTAAAAGTTCTAAAGTTTACGGCCATGTTGGCCAGTATTATCCTAGATGTTGTTTGTTTTTTAAGTTGTCTTAATATGTATGAATATAGAAACTATTACCAGGTATGGGAGAAGGAGAACAAAGAGACAAATTGGGGTATACGTTTTACTTTGCTGTTAGGGCTACAGAGGAAAAAGATCAGTAGTGTGAGTTTGTCTTTTCCCAAGTTATACTATGGCTAACAAAGGTACAAGGGTCTGCTCTTTTAATGTCAGTGGCCTCACTAACCCCATAAAATGGACCAAGATCTTAAGTCATATAAGGATGTCCTTGGTAGACTTTTTATTGCTCCAAGAGACGCATTTGTCGGTAATACAGCATGATAAGTTTTTAGGCCTGGGTTTCAGTGCGATGGTAGCTGCATCTTATAAGAAAGGTAGGAGATGAGGTGCTGTGGTTTTGGTACCAACCAAAACCCAATTTGAGAAAATAGACTCTAAAGGAGATAAGGAGGGATGTTATGCTATGTTAAAGGGTAGATATATGAGGAATATGATCACATTGGCATCAGTGTACTTCCCCCCGGGTTCAGTATTCCATGAATATCGGTCCTTTCTGACCATGTTTCAGGAATGGGGAGAGGAGACCTTAATTTGTGGAGATGACTTTAACTTAATGTTTAACCCCCTACCAGAATCTACTTCTCAGTCCTCAGGGAAAGTTCACCAGATGGCAAAGAAAGTCCATAAGTTGCTGGGTGAACTTGGACTAATAGATGTATGGTGCCATCAACATGGAAGACAGAGAGACTATACTTTTTTTTCAGCATCCCATAATATGTACTCTCACCTGGACTACTTTTTAATATCTAAAGAAGAAGTACACCGAGTTTTGGACTCATGGGTAGGAGATTTTTTGCACTCTGACCATGCCCCCTTGTTTATGGGAATAGACTTAGGGGAGACTCGTCGCACCTCATTTTGGCACCTCAATGTATCCTTATTGGGGAGAAGAAAGTAAAGAAGGAAATTATAGATACCTACACACACTTTTTGGAACAGAAGAGGGGTCAGGGCACCTCGGATTTAGTGCTATGGGACTCAGCTAAGGCAGTACTCCGGTGTAAATTTATACAGTTATCCTCCAGAAAGAAGAAGGAAAGGGAAGTTAGGAGAGAGACCCTAACTAAACATATTCAGGAGTTGGAGGAACTTCAAAGGCAAAAGATAAATAAAGAACGTTCAAAACAACTACAAAAGTATATGAAAGACCTTTTAGATCTGATAGATTACCAAGTGGAGCAAACATACCTGTTTTTGCAACAGAAGTATTATGAAGGCAGCCCATGCTACTTAAGGCTTCTAGCTAGTAGACTGCAGGCCCAATGGGCGAGGACCGCCATTGGGAGCATTTGGCACCCCCGAAAGAAAAAGATAGTACAGGGGATATATGAGGTGGCAGATGCCTTTAAGGAATACTATGCCACGTTGTACATGGAAGATACAAACCCTGATATAGGCCAGATTAATGGCTTCCTGAAGAACCTAAAACTGCCAGGGATTTCAAAGGTGCAGGGGGAGGTTTTAGTAGCCCCAATATCAGCTGAGGAAATAAAAATAGAAATAGGGAAATTAAAGATGGGTAAATACCCAGGTTCTGACAGCTTTCCATCACAGTTCTATAAGAGTTTTAGAGAACATTTGCAGCTCCTGCTGAAGCAAATGTTTGCAGAGGTGATGGGGGAAGGGGGCAAGTGCCCCTGTCCTGGTCTAGGGCTGTCACATCGGTGATACCCAAGCCGGGAAAGCACCCAACCAGATGTCCATCATATCACCCTATCTCACTATTAAACACTAATTATAAGATTTTTGTGGCCTTCCTTGCTAAACACCTATGAGACCTCTTACCTGCCTTGGTACACATAGACCAGATGGGATTCATATCCGGACGTCAGACCCAGGATAATTTAAGGATGCTACCCATATTATAGATCATATTAATGACCAAAGATGCCCCTCTTTGCTTATGAGTCTTGATGCTGAAAAGGCATTTGACAGAGTTTCCTGGTCTTTCATGCACTGTGTCCTTTCCCAGTTTGGGTTCCCTCGGCAGTTTATTACGACCATTTTTAAGTTGTACGAGTCTCCCCAGGCTTATGCCCAGGCAAATGGCCACATCTCAAGTGCTTTTGGTTTAAGGCAGGACACCAGGTAGGGATGCCCTTTATCCCCTCTTTCTTTCATCCTTTATGTTGAGCCCCTGGCCCTGAGTATTAGGCAGAATCCAGACATTAAGGGATTGGAACTGGAGGGGGAGATACATAAACTAGCATTGTATGTGGATGATGTACTTTTATATTTAGCAGATCCACAGATCTCCTTACCTGCTGTTTTCAAATAGCTTGAAGTTTTTACTAAGCTATCTGGATTCAAGCTCAACAGAAGTAAAACTGAGGTTCTGAATCTGTATTGCTACCCTATTGAGGAGACCAGACAGAAATTCCCCATGAAATGGGATATGTTAGATTTAAGATATTTTGGAGTTAGAGTCGGGACAGATACATCCCGACTCTGGGAGCAGAATTACTCCCCTATAATCAAACAGTTAAAGGAGGAGTTTCAGAAATTGGCCTTGCTCCCCATGTCCCTCGGAGCTAAGGTGATGGAACTTAAGATGAATGCCTTGCCACTGCTAATATACTTGTTTCAGTGTGTGCCATGCACAGTCTCTCAGGCAGATTTAGAATCCTGGCAGAAGCTGTTTTTTAAATATATATGGGGTAAAAGCAGACCTAGAGTCCGAAGGACCCTCCTACATCTCCCAAAGTCAGAGGGAGGGTTGGCATTCCCGAATCTATGTGGATATTGGGTGACTGCACAGATGAGGGTAGCTCATTGTTGGACAATCAGTGATACGACGTACACTGGAAAAGGATAGATATTAAGAAGCAAGGACATCCTCCAATCCAGGTGTTGCTGTTTCAAGAAGGTGGGCCTTTAAATGCTGGGGGATTTTCGGATACTAAAGCAGTGTTGGAGGGATGGAAGAGGGGCATGGGTAAGGAAGTGACTTGTGTGCACATATGGAGATATAGATGGTGGGCCCTGGGCCCAGAGTTTGTCCCTGCCCAATATAACAATTGGTTTTTTGCACAGGCTCAAAGACAGTTTCATTCACCATATCAAATATTAACAGGCAACATGGTTCATTCTTTTGAAGCAGTTGCACAGAAATATGGTCTCACACCAAAGTACCAGTTTAGATATTACCAAATTAGGTATTATCTTAACAAACATATAAATAAACTTTCCCCTGTCACCCAGGTTCTTCCAGACTTTTCCCTTTTCCAGAGACTCTGGGACCCTGGGGGGGCTGACCATGCCATCACATTGCTCTATGCTAACTATCTCTCTGATCAGGGCCATACAGCCCAATATTTGAAACTGATGGGAACAGGACTTGAACATCTCACTGGCAGAACATCAATGGCCATTAGTTTAGCAGAGTGTTTGGACTACATCCAGCTCTCCCTCCCTTAGGGATTTTTGTTGGAAGCTTAGAGTCCGATATTTCCTTGTACCAGTGCAAGCTACACATAGTACTCATCGAGCCTCATTGACTTGTTGGAGAGGCTGCGGTGAGCCCAGAGCCATGCAGGCTCATATTTTCTGGTTTTGCCCCCAACTTACCCCATTTTGGGAGCAAATAACTTGTCATCTAACAGATATTTTCTCAGTCCAAACAACATTGGGCCCAGAACATCTAGTCTTAGGCATTATCCCTAAAGACATATTGGGTAGGGAGGCAAAGTATTTATGGCTGATTAAGGTAGCTGCAGCTCTTAAATCAATAACCAGACGATAGCTACGGTGCTCCCTCCCAATCTCTCTGAATGGTCTTCTATAATAGAAACCATACATCGTATGGAAAAAATAACCTTTAAACTGAGACCGCAACCCCAGCTTTATCAGAATAGGTGGACTAGGTGGCTTTTATATGGGCCCCTTCAGTCCACTGATTAGAAGACACATAGATTTGGGTATTGTTTTCCTCTTTCTAATATCTCAGTCCTATATACCTATAGGTAATGAAATTACTTAGTTTTGACTTGGGAATTTTAATCTTACTGTCGCTGATTCTCTTCTAGTCCAAGCAGTATAGCCTAGAAAAGTATTTATTTCTACTCTGAACCCTAATTTTTTTTTAAATCCTGGTATAGTTAATAGTTTAATAGTTGAAGATTAATGAATAGCTTTAATGTTTTAATCTAATGATACATTCATGCACCTAGTTTGCTGGAGTGAAAGTTTAATGCTGTGTATTTCACTCTTCAGTGGACATGGTTAAGTGTATATTAAAATGTTACACTCTCGGTATGTTTTTTATATGCTGTATAACATGGAAACTACAATAAAGCAAGTACAAAAAAAAGAAGCTATCAGAGGTGACACACCCACTGAATGAACTTCTGAAAAGTGAGACTATGTGGAATTGGAGCAATATGCGAGAAAATGCTTTTAAAAAGGTGAAACAGCTTGTATCTGGAGCATCTGTACTTACTTTTTATGATGCCAGGAAACCTGTAATCATAAGCGCTGACACCAATAGCTATGGTATAGGTGGAGTATTGTCGCAAGATCATGATGGCAAGCAGAAACCAATGGCATATTACTCCTGCACATTGGCAGATGCTAAGACTCACTATGCAAAGATTGAAAAGAGAATGTGTAGCAGCAATGTGGGCGTGTGAAAAGTTTGCAAAGTATTTGATCAGATTGGATTCTTTCAAGCTTTTGATGGACCACAAACCATTAGTACCACTCATAAATTGCAAAGACTTAGAGTTCCAGTGAAGTGTCAATGACTTCTCGTGCAGATGATGAGGTACAATCCCCATGCAGAACACATGCCAGGCAAGGCAATGGTGGTAGCAGATATTACTGTATACCTTATCCAGACATCCAGTGATGGTAATAGAGTCAGAAGGCTGTACTAGGACTGAGGAAATTAAGTCCTATGAAGAATCCTTTACAAGCCTCAAGCCAATACTGAATTCAAAACTGCAACAAGTTAAAGTACATCCAGAGATTTTAAACTCCAGGCAGTATTGCATTTTGTCAGAAGTGAATGAGCAAAGTACCTCAGGAGTGTGCCTAACAGTGTCAAAACTTTCTTCTGCGTAGGAGGCAGCCTTACAGAATCAAATGGAATGTTGCTGTATGCAGACAGAATAGTCATTCCAAGAAACATGTGACAAGACATGCTAACAAGACTCCACAAGGACCATCAAGCTATCATCAAATACCATAAATGAGCAAAGATGTCTGTTTGGTGGCCAGGTATTGGAAATGATATCCAAATGACAGTGGCAACATGTGAATTTTGTTAAGTGAGCAAAGCAACTCAGTGCAAAGAGATGCTAATAGCAACTTCATTACCAGACCCCCCCCCCATGGAAGAGGGGGTGGCACCGATATTTGTGAGCTGGAGGGACAGGAGAATTTGGTTGCAAAAGACTACTTTTTGAAATATTTGGAAATTGCTTATTTACCAGACCTTTCAAGCTCTAGCACCATGAACTGTATGAAGAATATATTTGCATGTTGAGGAGCTTGTTACTGATAATTGTCCACAATTTACAGAGACTGAGTTCCAAAGGTTTATGCACAAGTATAATGTTTGTTTTTATTTATTTTATTTATCAAAAAGTTTCACCAGAAAAGTACACTGAGCAATCAAAATTGCTTGTCTCATGGTACATTCTTGTCACATTGCAACAAGCCCTTATTATCCACAAGATAATGATAAGACTAAGATGGCAGTGCAGACAGCTATGAGAATACTGAAGCAGGGCGATCCATTTCTCACTTTACTAAGGTACAGAGCTACTCCAATTAATGCAATAAAATGTAGCCCAGCACAGCTGATGATGGGAAGATAGCTGAGAACATAAGTTTCTGTGTTAAAGACTAACCTAGATCCACATTGACGGAACTTAAAACACATTCAAGAAGCTAACAAGTCTGCAAAACCAGATTATAAAGTCTGCTTTGATAACAGAAACTCTACAAGAATGTTACCTAAACTATATCTGTGTACCCAGGTAAGAATTAAACTGGATTGAGAAAAATGATGAACAGTACCGGCTGTTATGCAAGAGAAGTGCCAGATGCCAAGACCCTATCTTGTGAAAACAGAGAGAGAGAGAGACAAATTCAGAAGGAATAGACATTTAAAGTTTGTTCCACAACCGAGAGCAATATTTTAGCAGAAAACTCAATCTGTCTCCGAAGTTTCAGAAGATACCAATTGTTCCACTAAACAAAGATTAGAGACTGAAACAGATGCTCAGGTTGATTTTCTTGATGTTCCAAATGGGGAAAGGACACAACTATCAATTTTCAGCCTCAGAGTCTAATACAGCAAAGGCACTGGAGATTTTACTTTAGGTTTGGCAGTCAAACCATAAGACCATTAATAAATGCAATAAAGGCTAAATACAATGGCCCAACTCTCATGGCACAGAGCTATGGGAGACTAATACAATGGATAAATTGACAAGCCCCATGTTCAAACTAGTAAGAAAAATGCTGGGACTGGGACCATCATGTCCAGTGGTATACATCCATGCAGAGCTTGGTATTAATAATATAAATGCTCTGCTACACATCAGGAAAATTAATTTTTGGCTAAGGATAATTCATCTACTGAACAATCACTTGCCCTCCCAAAGTGTAGAAGAAAAAGGAAAATGGCACATGATGGGACTTACCAACAAGACATTTTGGTATACTTACATCATATACCTATTACAGGAATATAAGTTACTGACTCTTAATACATTAGCTGAAATGGGAATAACCACTAACACAAGATATAAAAAATATATTACAAAAAATATATAGTACTTGGAATCAAAAGGACTTGGACTCTATACAGAAATCATATTTTTCCAAATGGTATGCTGAACATAATTTAAATTTGGGGTATAAATCATATCTTGACATACTAACAGACATTGAGTTGTGAAGGAATTTCATCAGATATAAATTTGAAAGATTCCCCAATAATATTTTGTGGAAAAGCAGGGATGTTGTGATTGTGCCTAGGGGGACACTGAGGACCTCAATCATGTGCTGTGGACATGTTCATGGTATTCTGTAGAAAGGGTATATTGGCTAAAAGCTTTCTTAGACCCCAGACATCCTGTCACTAATGCATTACTATCTACTATTTTAATACATACTGTGACACTCAGACAGCTGGTTCTGATTAATCTATTATTTTTGTAATATAGAAATGTGTTATTGAATGTCTCTCATGAGAGATGCTGACAGCCTGTGGAATGACACTCCCCTCCCAGGTTTTAGCTTTAACGTGTTACCTGGAAGGCCAAGAGATAATTACAGGCTAGAAAAAGACTTAAAATTTAGGATCGCCTGTTTATGTGACTAATTGCAGCTTGCCAACTGCCAAGATAGATCATAAACTTTTATGATGTTCAGAGAAAACACAGTTAATATTCACATAGTGATACAAAGCATGTTGCACCTCCGTGAGATCTGGCAGAGTGACATAAGTCCTTTGATGTCCTGGAAAGGGAAAGCTGCTCATAAGATCAAAGAAAGTCATTTGAAAAAAAAAAAGAGTTTTGCTGAGGTCACAGAATTTTAATTTACCTTCTGAAAAAGACATCCTGTTGGTATGATTTTTTTATATTCTGACAGGGAGGAGCTAGGTGTCCTCAAGCAAAGAGGTTGGGAAAGGCAGTATTTAAACAATATTCTGTTTTCCATTTACACACAAATGTTTGGACTCTGAAAAAGAAACATCTACAGCACTGTGAGATAAGAATACCTTAGAACAGACAAGTCTAAGTGTATTAGTGGTAGGAATCTGCACTTTTTAAAACATTATTCTTTTAAGTGATTTGTATGTTGTGTGATAAATGGTTCTGTATTTACATTTTGCATTTTTTTATCTATTTTGAAGTAAACCTCTACTTTAAAGACTATTTGGTGTACCTTTGAAATTGTTTTTCTTGACAAGGGAAGCATACATGGGTAAAGCTGACACTGTACAAAGCTTACTGGTTTTACCAAACTGGGAAAAGGTAAGAATTTATTCTGAGGTCTTTAATAGAGTTTTAAGGGTTCATTTTGTATGCTAGTTAGGTGCCTGTATGTGAACTATATCTAGCCCCCTGAAGAGCAGAATTATCTGAGCCTGTACATTGGGTACGCTAACAAGAGGTTCACAGTTTGAATCCCTTCAAGACTTGAGATCAAAGGTTGATTTGAACCCACAAAATGGACAGGAGGGTTACCATGTTTCTGTTTCCTGTTTACAAGACTGCATGCACAGGTTGGCACTGTGGAAGCAGAGGGCTTGACCTGCTGAGTGGGTTTGTGACAGATTGGTTGGCAGCAGTGCAAAAAAAGTTGGTATTACAAGCTTTTATTGTTCAGTGTGTCAGCTTGAGACCATCAGCTAACTTGCAAAGAAAGAAAAAGGCAGTGATTTATTTTTAAAAAGGAGACAGAACTATATCACTTGGTGTACAGTCAAGTTGCTACCTGTTTTATTTTTTTTTCTAAAGTGCAAGTCAGAGTAGCCATAGTTAGGGAAGAAGATGGCTTCCAACTACAGCAGGCACACTGTAGACTACTTAAAGCAGTTGTGCCGGGACAGAGGAGTCCCATTTGAGGTGAAAGCCAGCAAACAGAACCTCATGGATGCCCTGATGGTAGCAGATACCCAGAACACCGAGTTGCAGACAGTGACTGTAAGGGACCACATCTTGAAAGTGGCAGGGCTAGTGGCCAGTGCAGTGTCCGGATCTGGTGAGGATGACAGCAGGGCCACTGTCAGTGAAGGGCCACAGCAGCAGGGGAAGGTCACCAGTATCCTGGATCCAGAAGTACTCAGGCTGCAAATTGAGTTGCACAGAATGGAGCTGGAGTTCCAGAGGGAAAGGGACCATGAACAATGGGAGGCAGACCATGAGAACCGTGAGTGCCAGCGAGCTGCAGAGGAGAAGAGGGACCATGAACAGAGAGACGCAGACTGTGAGGAGTGTGAGCACCAGCGGGCTGAAGAGGAGAAGAGGGAGTGAGAACACCAGAAGAAGACCGTGAGGAGCATGAGCACCAGTGGCAACATGAACTGGAGAAGCTACAACTCCAACCACTAGCACCAGAGCAGGTAAGTGGCTTGGGTTTAACTGGGACTATAGGACTTGGTTACAAATTGAATTTCAAATTGATAGCCAAATTTAAAGAGGGGGAGGATATGGATGCCTTTTTAAATTCTTTTGAAAAAGTTTGTATTCAGACTAAAATTCCTAGGAAGTCCTGGAGCTTCCAGCTATCCCCTCTACTTACTGGGAAAGCTTGAGATGCATTGGGTTAAATGGATAATGAGGACAGTGATGATTACAGCAAACTTAAGCTGCACTGTTAAAGAAATTTGAATCAACTGTTGAATCATACAGAGCTAAATTCTGTAAGCTCAGGAGAAGCCCTGACATGAGCAACAAGAAGCTAGCCATGAAAGAACATCAGTTTTTAAAACATTGGTGGGAAGGAATTGGATCAAACTCTTTTGATAAAATTGAAAATGTGATTTTGTTAGAACAGTTTTTCTGGGCATGCCCAGCAGAATTGAAAACCTGGCTGGAGGACCGAGATCCCAAAACAGTGCAAGCGGCTGCTGAATTCTCGGACCACTATGCCAAGAGTAGACCTGCTCTGAGAGCAAATGAGGCAGGCATGGCAGCATAAAAAGGGAAAAGTGCACCTTCAGGGCAGGTAAAACCCTCACTGCCTCCACCAAAACCAGTTAGCCCCAGGTTTCAGAGAAAAGGTTTCTCTTAAAAGAGAAGTGAATGTTGGTTATGTAAAGAAACTGGGCATATTGCCAGACAGTGTCCCAAAAGAATGAGCAATAATATGCAGAATGGTACTGGAAAAGATGTGGGTTGTTTGTGTGTCCCTGGAAGCACGCCTGTGAACATGAGGGAGCACATGCACCCAGTCATGGTGAATGGTGCACAGACGCAAGGGTTAAGGGACACAGGGGCATCCCTGACATTGGTAAATGGGGATCTAGTAGAGCCTGGTCAGCTTATACCCAATAAATACATCACTGTGCAGGACTTTACTAGTGAGGTCAAAACATTGCCCCTCACCAGTGTTCTCCTAGACTGGGGTGAAACAGGGGGAACTGTGCAACAGGTGGCTGTAGCCAAAATGTAAGCAGTGGATGTGATCCTGAGCAACAATCTCAAACAGGGGATGGTATGTGCAGTTACCCATAGCCAAGCTGCAAGGAAAAATTCTAGTTCCCTGAGCCCCACAGAAACCATTGTGGAAACCACTGAGAGGCTGGTTCCCCAGCCTGTGTCTCCAGATGGGGACACTAATGAAAAGGGGGTAGAAAGTTGCCCAGTAGCAAGTAACCACACAGCTACAGAGGGTTACTCTGAAGAGGGAGGGGTGACCCATTGTCAGAGGGTTGGGATTGACAGTGATCCTGAGTGTCCTGATGCTAGTGCTAGGGACCCTAGTTTAACGACTGAAGGGGACCTGTCCCATGTCTTGGGAATGTGTGAGGGGTTCGCAGCCGCTCAGTGAAGTGACCCTAGTCTATGGAAGCTGAGGGCTTGGGCAGGCTCTGACAGGGCACAGGGAGATGATGGCAAACATAAGGTTTATTGGGAAAATGGACTTATGTATACTCAGGCAGTACAGATAGAGGGAGGGGTGCTAGCAGGCAACTTGTCGTTCCCCAAGGGTATCGTGAGCAGTTGCTCAAGACTGCACATGATATTCCCTTGTCTGGTCATCTGGGAATTGCATGCATGATGCAGTGGTTGGCCCAGAATTTCTATTGGCCAAACTTCACCCAGCAGGAGGAGTATTGCAGGTTTTATCACCGGTGCCAAGAAATAGGGAAGGCAGGCAAGAAAACCCAAGCCACCCTGGTTCCATTGCCCATAGTGAAGGAGCCATTCCAGAGGGTGGGAATGGATATTGTGGGGCCTTTAAATACCCCCAGCTTCTCAGGGAAGAGATTCATCCTGACTGTGGTGGATTATGCCACCCGGTAATCAGAGGCAGTCGCCCTATCCTCTCTGAGGACAGACAAAGTGGTAGATGCCTTACTTGGGATTTTCTCCCATGTTGGGTTTCCACAGGAGGTTATCACCAATTGAGGGGGTTCCTTCATGTCGGACCTGATGAAATGTTTATAGGAGAAGTGTGGGGTGGTGCAGAGATGCACGACACCATATCACCCACAAGCCAATGGGCTTGTGGAAAGATTCAGTGGTACCCTAAAGTCAATGCTCCACGTGTTTGCTGAACAGCATGGGAGGAACTGGGAGAAATACCTTCCCCACCTGTTATTTGCATACAGGGAGGTGCCCCAAGACTCAACAGGATTTTCCCCCTTCAAACTCTTATATGGACGCCGGGTAATTGGGCTTCTAGACTTGATCCGGGAGGACTGGGAGGGCAAGCACGCCACCCAGGGAACTCCCATACTGGATTATGTCCTTAGGTTTAGGGAAAGGCTGAAGGAGCTTATGGGGACAGCCCAGAGCAACCTAGCAGCTGCCCAACAGAAACAAAAAGTGTGATAAGACCGCAAAGCCAGATCTCACTCATACATGGTGGGTCAGGAAGTCATGGTCCTTATTCCAGTCCAGAAAGACAAGCTGCAGGCTGAGTGGGCAGGGCCATACAAAGTGGTTAGGAAGGTAAATGACGTGAAATAAATTGTAGAGCTACCTGACTGAAGACAGACAGAAAGAATGTACCATGTCAACATGATGAAGCCATATGCAAATAGGGCTGACATGGTGTTTACAGTGTGTAGTCCTGGGAAGGGGATGGACAAAGGAGACTCCCTTCTGGACTTGCTGGAAGAAAGTAAGTGGGAGTCCTCTGGGGAGGCAGTTAAATTGTCTCCCCAGCTGATCCCAAACCAGATCCAGAATGTAAGGGAGGTTTTAGCAGACTTTGCCCCATTGTTTAGCGCCAAGCCTGGACTAACCCTCTTAGTGACTCACGATGTGGAGACAGGGACACAGACACCCATGCGGCGGACAGTATATCAGGTGTCAGAGGCTGTCCAAAAAAGACATTAGGAGGGAAGTGAAGGAGATGCTGGATTTAGGGGTAATCCAGAGATCCCACAGCCCTTGGCCTCACCCATAGTCCTTGTGCCTAAGCCAGATGGCTCTACTCATTTCTGTGTGAACTATCATGGACTGAATACAGTCACGAAGTCAGATGCCCACCTGATGCCCTGGACGGACGAACTCCTGGACAAGTTGGGAGGGGCGACCTACCTTATGACCATTGACCTGACAAAGGGGGTATTGGCAGGTAGAGTTGACAGACAGAGCTAGGGAGAGGTCAGCCTTCATCACTCTGATAGGCTTAATTGAATTTAAAGTAATGCCTTTTGGAATGAAGAACGCCTTGGCCACTTTCCAAAGGTTGGTGAACCAAGTGTTAAATGGTACTGAGGAGTACGCCATGGCGTACCTGGATGACACTGCCATCTTTAGTACCAGCTGGGAGGAACACCTATCCCACCTTAGGGAAGTGCTGGGCAGGATACATAGGGCCAGGCTCACTGTCAAATCTGGGAAGTGCCAGGTGGCCATGGGAGAGGTGACATACCTCGGGCATGTGGTAGGCCGAGGACAGCTCCATCCTAATCAAATAAAGATAGAGGTAATCCAGGTGTGGCCCAGACTAGAAACACAGAAGCAGGTCAGGAGTTTTCTAGGGACAGCAGGGTACTACAGGAAATTTGTACCCAATTACAGTGCCCTGGCTGCTCCCCTATCTGACCTGACAAAGAAAAGTATGCCCAAGAAAATTACCTGGGGCCCAGTCTGTGAGGAAGCCTTTTCCAAACTAAAGGAGGCACTGTGCAGTGCTCCTGTTTTGACAAGTCCTGACTATAGCAAACCCTTTATAGTCCAGACTGATGCCTCAGACATGGGTGTTGGTGCAGTACTGAGTCAGACATCCAGCCAAGGGAGAGATCACCCAGTAGTGTACCTGAGTAGGAAGTTACTTCCCAGGGAGCAGGCATACTCTACTGTGGAAAAAGAATGTCTTGCCATAGCGTGGGCCCTAAAGCAGTTTGAGCCATACTTATATGGGCAGCATTTTGTGGTGCAGACTGACCACAACCCCCTGGTTTGGTTGATGCAGATGAGGAAAAACAATGGCAGATTGCTAAGATGGAGTCTTGCTTTGCAAGGGTATGATATGACAATTCTACCTAGGGCTGGAGCCAAAAATCAGAACTCCGATGGGCTGTCATGTGTACGAGGAGTGAACTGATTTGGGAAGCTCATCCCATGCAGGGGATAGAGCCCCCAAATTCAGTCCAGGTGGGGAGAAATTGTGACACTCAGACAGCTGGTTCTGATTAATCTATGATTTTTGTAATATAAAAATGTGTTATTGAATGTCTCTCACGGGAGATGCTGACAGCCTGTGGAATGACACCCCCCTCCCAGGTTTTAGCTACAGCGTGTTACTTGGAAGGCCAAAAGATAATTACAGGTTAGAAGAGACTTAAAATTTAGGATTGCCTGTTTATGTGACTAATTGCAGCTTGCCAACTGCCAAGATAGAGCATAAACTTTTATGACAGTCAGAGGAAACACAGTTAATATTCACATGATGATACAAAGCATGTTGCACCTCCGTGAGATCTGGCAGAGAGACATAACAAGTCCTTTGATGTCCTGAAAAGGGGAAGCTACTCATAAGATCAAAGAAAGTCATTTGAAAAAAATTAGTTTTGTTGAGATCACAGAATTTTAATTTACCTTCTGAAAAAGACATCCTGTTGGTATGATTTTTTTATATTCTTTTTTTCCTGCAGTTAATCTTTTTATTGTAGTTATTGTGATTATACATACAAATACACTACATTCTCCAGTATACACTTACATAAATTCTTAATGGGAGAAGGAAAAAAAACATGTCTGAAGTATTATACAATGATATTAAAGGGGAAAACAAATATTGAGAAAACAATATGTAGCAGTACAATCTGTATGATAGAAAATATGGCAATTTATGGTTCAAGGGGTAAAAGGAGTAGATACAAACAAGAAATATGAGTAGTTGTGATTGTACTTCTATTATGCTGTAATTTAATACAAGTATGTGTAAGACTGTATAAAGGAAGAACATAAAAAAGAGAAAACTATCTAAGAAAGTGAACAAGAATGAAGAAGGATAGGGAAGAAGGAAAGGAAATAGAAAGATAGAAAGAGAGGAGATCCAGAAAGAGCTAAAAGCGAGATTCCAATGTGAACATATAACAACCCATGGATTAAGTGACGATATGTGTAGATGTGTGATTTTTTTATATTCTGACAGGGAGGAGCTAGGTGACCTCATGCAAAGAGGTTGGCAAAGCCAGTTTTTAAACAGTATCCTGTTTTCCATTTACACACAAATGTTTAGACTCTGAAAAAGAAACATCTACAGCACTGTGAGATAAGAATACCTTAGAACAGACAAGTCTAAGTGTATTAGCGGTAGGAATCTGCACTTTTTAAAACATTATTCTTTTAAGTGATTTTTATGTTTTGTGATATATGGTTCTGTATTTACATTTTACATTTTTTTATCTATTTTGAAGTAAACCTCTACTTTAGAGACTACTTGGTATGCCTTTGAAATTCTTTTTCTTGACAAGGGAAGCATACATGGTTAAAACTGACACTGTACAAAGCTTACTGGTTTTACCAAACTGGGAAAAGGTCAGAATTTATTCTGAGGTCTTTAACAGAGTTTTAAGGGTTCATTTTGTATGCCTGGTTAGGTGCCCGTAGGTGAAAGATATCTGGCCTCCCTGAAGAGCAGAATTATCTGAGCCTGTACATTGGGTACACTAATAAGAGGTTCACAGTTTGAATCCCTCCAAGACTTGAGACCAAGGGTGGATTTGAACCCACAAAATGGACAGAAGGGTTACCCTGTTCCTGTTTCCTGTTCACAAGACTGTGCTCGGAGGTTGGCTCTTTGGGAGCAGAGGGTCTGACCTGCTGAGTGGATTTGTGACATATACGACAGACTCCTGGGCAATAACTAGAATTATCAAATATTTTAGTGCAATATACAAAAAAAAAAGAAGATAATCATGGCTATTCAGCACCAATTATAGGATCTGATCTGTATCTGTTACAATACTTATTTTAGGGCAGTATAATATGAAATAATTTGGTAAGGTAACAGCTATTTATTTGTCCCTATAGGCAGCATTGTGTATAACTGAGTTTATTTATTACTATTGTCTATGACTTTGTGTCTTTATGTCTTTTATTATATTTTATTTATTGTATACTTTCTGTGACTAGCTTTTTAAGATCAACAATAAAGACTGAATTGAATTGGCCTCAGAGTCCTATGCTCAAAACCTTGAGTGGGAGAGTAATTAAGAAACCTATATACTACAAAGTCTAGCTTATAGCTAGACAGACATAACAAACATCATGAGGCAGAATAATCCTCTGTTTCTTGTGTGGGGTGACTGATAGTCTACTCAGTACCCCAAGTTATACAGTTTTACTGTTACTGTTGTGTGAAATGTGTTTTGAAACGTTACTTAAAATGTGATTCAAAATATTTAAAGACTGTGCATCCTTAAGAATGTTACATAGTAACTCAATGAAGGGGAAATGTAGTGATAATTAATGTATAACCACTAGGTGGAATCAAAGTACTGGAATGTGCTGTAGTAGGGACCTTTCATAGACTGACACTGGAGAAAGCACATGGAATGGAGTGTGCATAGAAAACATGCTTGCTGCAATAACCTTGCTATGGTGTAATAAAACCAAGGTTAATCTCTGTAAGCCACCCATGCATTTCATGATAGTTACTATATGACCACACCCCTTTAGCATTACTATGCATTTGGGAAAACCATGTAGAACTACCCACTGATGTTTTAATCTCTCCCTCCTTCAGGATGATTCCTTTATTGAAACATTGGAGGAGAAAATCGCCCAGGTAATTACGAATAATTCTGCTGCAGCCATCACAGCCCAATTTTTTTGCCATGAAGATTTTTCTATCATGCTATCAGACAAGCAGCTCTTTAGCCCTGTCCCCGCATCCTGCAGCCGATCCTCCACCAAAATCAGGTTCTGGAAACAGTCCCCCGCAAATTTCCCCTCACAGCAGGGTTAGGAGAGGGAGGGTTGTCCTACACCCCCCCCCCCCAGACAATACATTCAGAGGTCTCCAGGCCAGGGCCCAGTGGAGCAGGCTATAGGAAGACGGGTAGGGCTTCATGCAGCCCATCCTCCTATTTTTTGTTTTCTTTGTCCCTCCCCGATGCTGGGGCATACACATTGGAGTATGCATGTGGAGGCATGCACACTCTTCAGACATTCTGCAGCTCCCACCCTCATGTGTTGCTCTTGGCCGTCCTACCACCAGGCCTCCACCTGGCAGCAGCCACATGGCAGGGACAGCAGCCACCCTCCTCTGGGAGAGGAGAGCAGTCTATCAGATGCACAATCCTCCCCTGCCCTGGCTGACCCCAGGTGACGCAAGTCCATTCCTGAACCCAGGTCACCAGTGTGGAAAAGGTAAGGCATGCATAATGCCTCAGCCTTCTTCACCACTGGGCCAGCTTACATTTCCAATATTATGGGATACAGTTAAGACCCAGATGCAGGGAGAAATAATTCTCATACAGTACATCTCACAAAACCCGACAGAGGGAGGAGACGTGCACCTTTCTGTTGGATTTCTTGTAGTCTTTACAGACCCTCCATGGAGTGGAGGTCCAGAAGGGGGGACCACAAATTAAGGTGACACAGGATCTGCAGGAAATAGTGGACTACCTTACTGAACAGGCACTGCTGTATCTTAAACTTAGATATCAGGAGGGTGGTGCCCGGGGCACTAGTACCTTAGCATGTTACCTCCAAGCCGGCACAAAACTGCCTGCCTCTGACAGCTCTGTGACCCTTCCTCAGTTCACCTAGACTGCAAAGGTGACCAATTGCAGGCTATTCTTAGAGACTACTATAAGCAGTTGTACTCCAAAACTAACCTTGCCTCAGTTGCAGCAATTCACCAATAGTTTTCCAGCCTCACTCTCCCCTGCCTCTCAGATGGGATGAGGGATAAATGTATAGTACCCAGTACCCCTGCTGAAATCCAGCTGGCCCTCTCCCATTTGAAAATGGACTAATGCCCTGGCCACGATGGGTTCCTTGCAGAGTTTTATAAGATATTTTGGGACAGTTTAATCTCCCTCCTGCATATCACCTTTTTGGCCCTCCAGGAAGGCAAACTATCCCCAGCTTGGCAATATGCTACCCTTACTGCCCATCTGAAGCCTGACAAGGACCTGTGTACCCCTTCCTCCTACCACTCCATATCTATTCAACCTCAGTTATTAAATTGTCCATCTTGTTGTGGGCCAGGTGGCTTGATGGAATTCTCCCCCACACGCCTGCATTAAGCTCAGGCAGGCTTTGTACACCAATGAAAAACTCACAACAACTTCAGATAGACTTTCCACCACTTGGATTATATTCACACCAGGCATATTCCTTCTCTTCTTATTAATTCGGATGCAGAGAAGATATTTGACAGGGTGTCCTGGAACTTCCTCTGGGGCACTCTAACAGCCTTCCACTTCCCTCCGCCCTTTCTGCATTTACTCCATGCCCTCTATATTTCACAGAAAGCATATGTTCCAGTTAATGGCTCCCTCACTGATCCCTTTATCTTTGATGTGGGGCACCTGACAGGGCTGTCCCACCTCCTCTATTTTGTTTGCCTTTTGAATGAGCTGCTTGCTACGCAATTTGGAGTAATCCCCAGGTTGAGTGTATACTGGTAGGTGGGATGGCGTTCAAAGTCACTCTTTATGCAGATGATATTTTATTAACTCTATTGAATGCAATCCACTAACTGCTAACAGTCTGGTCTGAGCTAGCCTACTTCAAGGTGGTGGTGGGATACTACCTAAAAATAGATAAAATGGAAGTCTTGCAGTTTTATTACACTCCTCCCTCTACAAAACTTAATTTCCCTTTAAATGGCATAAAGTACCTTGAAGTATCTAGGAATCTACATTCCACAAAGTTCCACTAGTTCATTTAGAGCTAGTCAGTTTGGAACCTCTTACACAACAAATACAAGCTAACTTACACAACTGGCCTGTCTTGCTCCTCAATTTCTTCCTGAGGGTGGAGACTGTCTGTATGAATGTTTTACCGAGGATCTTGTATTTCCTGCAGACCCTTCCTATTTCTTCTTCATGGGTGTATTTTACCTCCTGGGACAGGATAATATCCCGGTTTCTTTGGTGGCAGAGCTAGGCGTAGAATAAAATATTCCCTCCTACAGTTGCCAAAAGATTAGGTAAGCCAGAACTTGCCAAATTAGAAATGGTATTCTGTGACTTCACATTTAAGAATTGTGTTGTTGTGGTCTCTCCCTTTCTATACCACCCTCTGGAAACTCCTGGAGTTACACATAAATTACCTTAAAGATCAGCCATTATCTCTATGTGAACCTGACAGGCAGTGACAACACTGAGAGATTTATTAGATATACAGCTGTAACATTCCAGCAATGGAATCAGTTTGGCAGACTCCCGCGGTAACTTCATTTTTGGTGTTCTGTAGGGTGGTAGCCAGGGACTCAGATTTTACCCTGCCTAGATAGATTATACTTTCCGCCATTGGTCAAAGTAGGGTCTAAATATATATTTCAGTTAACTCAGCAGGGTATTCAAACATTCCAGGACCTGCAGTCCACCTATGGGTTGAGGTTGAGGGATCATTTTTGGTACCTCCAACTCCAATTCATATTTTACAGTCCTAGCTACAGATGGCTTCTCTCCCACTGCCCTTTATTGTTAAGCATTTTTATAGGGGCCCTTTCAGAAGAAAAGTGGGGACACCTTATCAGAAACATAAACAAAGGGTTGGTGGCACTTTGGGTAGAACCACCTCTCCCCATTTCCATGAAATGGTCTGTAGAATTAGAGGTGCTTAACCCCCCTAAAACATGGTTGGAATCTGCTATCCCCACTCTCAAAGAAACCTCCTTGGTCCCCTGGTAGGAATTTGTCTGGAACTGCTGGAATCATTATTTTTGCACTCCTAATGTCCAGGCCCATTATATGGAGCCACAGTATGGGATGTGCTGGAGGCTCTGTGGAGAGCAAAGGCTAATTATACTCGTTTATTTTTTTTATCATGTTCAACTCTCCATCCCATTAAAAGGCTCTGGATAGGGTGCTCTCAGAAATGTACAGCACTTCATACCTCCTACACCAATAACTGGTCCTTCTCTTTATTATAGCAGTAGATATCCACATCTACCCCCTCCCACTGTAGCCTTCTCTTAACCTATATACTGGTAGCTAAAAAGTGTGATGAGGGACCTGGATAGGGACCATGCTGTGGATTTGCTCTACTTTGACTTCAGCAAGGCTTTTGACTCGGTGCCTCACAGACATTTGTTGAAGACGATGGAGGATCTGGGTGTGGCTAAGGTCACAGTAAACTGGGGAAACTAAAGGGGAGGCAGCAGACGGTTATGATTAATGGGGTCAAATCAGAAGAGAGGAAAGTCGCAAGCTGGGTACTGTCCTGGGTACAGTCCTCTTCAATATGTTCATCAGCAACACTGGTGAGTGAATCCAAGTCAAGTTGCCTCTCTGCAGATGACACTAAGCTCTGTGGGAGGGTGGATAGCAATGAAGAAATCAGGGAAATGCTTAGGGACTTAAAAAAGCTAGAGAGGTAGTATAAGGTTTGGCAGTTGAAATTCAACACCAAGAAGTACAAGGTAATGCACCTAGGGAACAAGAATCCCAGAACAGAGTACTGGATGCTGGGGTGAGATTTACTGTAGCACTGTCACAGGCCCACTCTTGTAGGGCTGGGTTCACTGGGCTCACAGCAAACTCCCCTAAGTGCAGCCTGTGCCGTGTGGTCAGGAAACCCTTCCCCTGTCCTTCTAGGGTGCTTGCTGAGTTCACAACTGAACATCAGATAGAGAATCCCTGGGCCTCCTCTCTCTGTGTGAGTGGTGTGAATATAGTCTCGAGGCTGTGTTCCTGGGAGAGACCCCTCTTGGCCACTGCACAGAGGACCAGAAAAGCCGCAGGCATGTACAGGCCTTCGGGGATGTCCTATACACCCTATGTCTTTTACAGGGAAATGCTAGGACCAGTTCAAACCCCACAGATGACTCCAAGAGACCTCGTGTATCCCCCCTTACACTCACAGAGTCCCTTTCTCGTGTCCCTTCCTGGTAGTGTGTGGCCTTTTTGCACAGATCAGGTGGGATGTTGCTTGAATAAAACCCTCCTAAACTCACACACACAACAGACAATTTCAGATGTGTTGGAAAATTATGCCAAAAGGCTTTACTAATATCTGTTAGAATAATTTAACACAAAAATAGCATTTAAAGATTTGGTTACAAGATATCAGAAAATAAAAACTGGACAATTACACAAAAACAATACACTAACTTTCTAAAATCTAACATATAGTCCTACCTTGTTTTCAGTGCAGTTGAAGTTAGAGTCCAGATAAATAAAATGTCCTTGTTACCTGTTCTGTGATGGAATGCAAAACAGGGGTCCCATTTGATCAGTTCAGAATCACATACAGGACTGAGTTCCACAAGCCTTGTTCTTGGCTTTTCAAGACAGTTTCAGAGGGCTACCTTGGGATTTCCCCACTATGAGTGGCTGGCCTTTGTCACATGGCTACACACACCAACCAGCTCTCTGGGGTTTGTTTTAAAAATTTCAACTGTAGATTCTTCCTTGGGGGTCTCCTCTCCCCCCCCAATCTGGTTAGAAAAGATAGATTTCCTCTGGCCTGTCCCTGGAGACATCCCCGGCTCCAACTCCCTGCAGAAAGAGCTGGGCCCAGGCCTGTCTGTCTTGCTTTTATTTCCATTAAATGTATTCAGAGCCCAAACTACTGTGCTATTCACTTAATCACCCTCTCATTATCTGAAACTGCCTTACCTAGGCCTAGTTTCTTGAACACAAAGGGAACCAGTCCAAACTGGTAAAGATTTTGTCCTTGAACTCAGATACAGAAAAAAAAAAAATTATTTCAGACCAAATGAATTTACAGAAAACAACTCAGGTTTGACCAACACCATATACAGTAACACAGGGAATTATTAAATAATAACGCAACAGAAATATGTTATGGTTCTATTCCACCACACACCTCCCTCCTCAAATGGAACCTGAGGAAACATACCCCTTTTCTGGCATGATTTCCCTCAGTTCTGTCCGTTATTCTGACTGGTGGGATAAGTCATCTGTGTTGGCATTTTGAGACCCTGACCTATGGGTGATAGTCATGTCATATGCATGTAATGCAATACTCCATCTTGGGAGTTTCCTATTCATTTTCCCCATTTGGTTCAGCCACTTTGGAGGGTTGTGGTCAGTTTGTACCTCGAAGTTCCTCTGATAGAGGTAAGGCTCTAATATCTTTAGAGACCACAGCAAAGCGAGACACTCCTTCTTCACCGTGGAGTATGCCTGCTCATGTGGCAGCAACGTTTTGCTGAGGTACAAAATGGGGTGATCTTTCCCATGCTGGGATGTCTGGTGGAGGACTGCTCCAATTCCCACATCAGAGGTGTCCGTCTGTACCACAAATGGATGGGAGTAATCTGGGCTGACCAGCACTGAGGCACTGCACAATACGGCTTTTAGCTGTGTGAAGGCCCTCTCACTTGCTGGAACTCATTTCACTCTTTTAGGTTGTCTCTTTTTCAATAGCCCAGGTAGAGGAGCTGCCAAGGTGCTGTAATTGGGTACAAATTTTCTGTAGTACCCAGCAGTCCCTAGGAAGTTCCTTACTTGCTTCTGGGTCTCAGGTGTGGGCCATGCCTCAATCACCTCTATTTTTGCCTGGTTTGGGTGGAGTTGCCCCTGCCCCAACTACATGTCCTAAACAGGTCACCGCTGCCATAGCCACCTGGTACTTCTCTGCTTTTCAGTTAATCCTGCTGCCTGTACTCTGCCCAACACTTCCCTCAGATGAGCCAGGTGCTCCTCCCAGCTATGGCTGAAAATGGCAATGTCATCTAGGTTCAGTATGCCACTATATAATGCTCTGTACCATTCAGCACCTGATTCACCAATTGTTGGAAGGTGGCGGGGCATTCTCATCTCAAAGGCCATTACCTTAAACTTGAACAGGTCTGTTGGGGTGATGAAGGCTGACCATTGACTTGCCCTGGCCATCAGTTCTACCTGTCAGTACCTCTTGGTCAGGTCTATAATAATCAGGTAGGTCACCCCCCCCCAGCTTGTCCAGCAACTTGTCTTTGTGGGGCATCAGGTGAGCATCAGACTTCGTGATGGCATTGAGCCCACAATAGTCTACACAGAAGTGTGTAGTTCCATCCAGCTTGGGGATGAGGACTACAGGTGAGACCCAGGGACTGTGGGATTTCTGGATCACCCCTAGATCCAGCATCTGTTCCACCTCCCTCCTAATATTTTTTAAGATGGTCTCAGATACCTGGTAGGCTGTCCGACATATGGGTGCCTGGGAACCAGTATCTACATCATGAACTGCTAGTGTGGTCCATCCAGGCTTGGAGGTGAACAAAGGGGCAAAGTCCTGTAAAACCTTCCCTACCTCCTGGGCCTGTTCAGGTGTCAGCTGTGGGAACAGCATGATGACCTCCACAGATGACTCCCACTTGCTCTCAGCTAGGAAGCCAAGAAGAAGGTCCTCCTCATCTGTCTCTTCCCCAGGACTGCAAACCACAAATACCATGTCAGCCCTATTGAAATAGGGCTTCATCATGTTCACGTGGTACATATTGTGGGTGTGTTTCCAATCAGGTAACTTCACAATGCAATTTACATTGTTTACATGCCGGACTACCTTATATGGTCCCACCCACTCTGCCTGCAGCTTGTCTTTCCAGACTGGAATCAGAACCATGACTTCCTGTCCTATTCTGTATGAGCAAGTTCTGGCTCCACGGTCATACCAAGTCTTTTGTCTCTGCTGGTCAGCTGACAGGTTGCTCTGGGCCTCTCCCATAAGCTCCTTCAGCTTTTCCCTAAATTTTAAAACATACTCCACTATTGGAGTCCCCTGTGTGGCACGCTTGCATTCCCAATCCTCCCATATCAAATCTGTGGGCCCCCGTACCTTACGTCCATACAAGAGCTTGAAGGGGAGAAAATCCTGTCAACTCTTGTGGCACTTCCCAGTAGGCAAACAGCAGGTGGGGAAGGTATTTCTCCCAGTCCTGCCCATGCTGTTCAGCAAATGCCCTGAGCATGGTTTTCAAGGCCCCATTTAACCTTTCTACCAGCCCATTCACCTGTGGGTGGTAAAACATTGTGCACCCTCTGCAGCACCCCCACACCTCTCCCACAAATGCTTCATCAGGTCCAACATGAAGTTACCCCCTTGGTCAAAGACAGCCTCCTGTGGAAACCCAACATGGGAGAATATCCCTAGCAAGGAATTCACTACTTTTTCTGCCTTAATGGAGGACAGGGTGACTGTCTCTGGATATCGAGTGGCATAATCTACCACCACCAGAATATACTTTTTCCTGGAGGAGCTTAGGGTATTCAAAGGACCCACAATATCCATTCCCACCTTTTGGAATGGC
This sequence comes from Neoceratodus forsteri, assembly GCA_016271365.2. NCBI lineage: Eukaryota > Metazoa > Chordata > Ceratodontiformes > Ceratodontidae > Neoceratodus > Neoceratodus forsteri. Next base: position 1,390,709,929 of record CM028129.1, on the reverse strand, counting down.
TCTTCTACAACAGGTAAGGGAATTAAAGCAGCTTTTGCTTTCCTTCCTGCCTTCCCTATTCGCTGGCACTGGTGACAGGATCTACAGTATTCTTTCACCTGCTTTGTAAAGTTGGGCCAATAAACATTTTGAGCTAATTGCTGCATAGTGTGAGCAATGCCCAGATGTCTAGAACATGCGAATATCATGAGCTATCTTGAGCAATAACTCACGATATCCCTGGTGAACAACAAACTGCCTGCCTATCACCCCCCACTGTCCTCATGTCCAGTATGTAAAACAGTCCATTGTCCCAGAAAGCCTAATGTTTCATGTCACCCCCTTGTGTCCCATCAGACTCTGCACATGCCCTCAGATTCTGTAAGCTAGAGCCAGTCCTCTGAGCTGCTGCAAAGTCCTCACACTTTCCCAAAGCATGGGGCGTGTCCCCTTCACTTCCCAGATGGAGGTCCAGAGCTGCAGCATTTAGGGATTCAGTGTCACAGCAATCCCCAGCCCCCCTGCTATGTGTTCCCCCTCCTTCCTCAGAGTCAGCTTCAGTAGCTGTCTGGTGAACAGCGACTCGGGAGAGTTCCACCTCCCCTTTATCACTCTGCCCTGAAAGAGACCCAGGCTGGTGGACCGGCCCTCCACTCTCTCTTTCATGATCTTCTGTGTGGTTTGGGGGATCACAGGAGTCCCTAGCCATCTGGCTCTGGGTAACAGCACATACCACCCCCTGCTGAACATCATTCCCTAAAATAACATCCACAGCGAGTGTGTCTGCTACAGCCACCTTTCGCACCCTTTCTCCTGTCTCACCCCAGTCCAGGATAATATTGGCTAGTGGCAAGGTTTTCTCCTCCTAAGTGAATCCCTTTACAGAAACAAACTGATTTGGCAGGAGTTGCTCAGGCCCAACCAAATCCCCTTTTACAGAGATGCCTCAGTGCCCCTTAACCCTCAGCTCTGTACCCCATTCACAGTAACTGTATGCATGTGCTCCCTCATATTCACAGGCATCACCTCAGGGACACAGCAATTATTTCAGCTGGAGGGACCCCTTTTACACCTTGTGTCTTTTTAGGACACCACCTGGCAATATGCCCTGGTTTTTGCAGAACCAACAATCTTCACTTTTCTTTTCCCCAAAATCCCATTTTGGTAAACTGTAGTTCCCCTCTTTCTGTAGAGGCAACGAGGGTTTTGGCTGCCCTGAAGATGCACTTTTCCCCCTTGCTACTGCTGTCCCTGCTCCCACACTTCCCTTCAGAGTAGATCTGCTCCTGGCATAGCAGTCAGAAAGCTCAGCAGCCTGTTTTGCTGTCCGAAGGTCCCAGTCCTCTAACTGGGTTTTCAGTTCTGCTGGAAATTCTCTAAAGAACTGTTCCAAAAATATGACTTCTTCAGTTGCTTCAACAGAGTTAGCTTTTACCCCTTCCCACCGTTTTAAAAACTGGCGTTGTTTTGTGGCGAGTTCCTCAAAGCTCATTTCAGGGCCCTTCTCCAGCTTCTAAATTTCACTCTGTAAGCCTCAGGATTTAAATCAGACTTTTTCAATAAAGCACTTTTGAGTTTATCATAGTCCTGGCTGTCAGCATTGTCCATTTGCCCCAGCGCCTCTCTCCCCTTTCCAGTAAGTAGTGGAGATAACTGAAAGCTCCAGGCCTGCTTGGGTATTTTTGCCTGAATGCAGACCTTTTCTAATGCATTAAGAAAAATATCCATATCTTCCCCTCTTTAAATTCCATAATTTATTTAGAATTTAGCTTATACCCAGTCCTGGAGTTTCATTTTCACCCCCACCACCTACCTTATCTGGTGCTTGTGTTGGAGCTTAAGTTTCTCCAGCTCGAAGTCACTCTGGAGTTGTTTGTCCTGCAGCTCTCTTTCATGCTGTTTTTCTTGAAGCTCTTTTCATGCTGTTTTTCTTGTATGGTGAGCTCCAATCTCTTCATCTCCAACTGCAGCTTTAACCTCTCCAGATCAAAATCTGTGGTGGTTCCCCTGTGGTGTTGTGGATCCTGGTCTGTTCTGGTTCTGCTTGCCTCCATCCTGGATCTGGTCATAGCAGATCCATCTGGCACCTCCATGTCCAAGGTCTGGTCCCCTGCAGTCACTGACTGTGACTCAAAGCCCTGGGCTGCCACTTGGTTCTTGGCTGCCATGAGGACTTCTTTTTTTTTTTCAATCATTTTTCTCACCTCTCCTCCACTGGACTCTCTCCGGTGTGGGCACATGGTCTGAGACTATCTCCCATCTGCCTGAAGCTCCATCCGTCCTTCTCTGGTGTGAAGGACCCCCTCCTCAGGTTGCTAGCCCATTCCTCCAGCTCTGAGTCCCCTTGGGAGGGACTGCCTACTCCTCAGGCACTCTATCTACAGTGTTATGGGCTGCAACCCTTTTGGAAGGGACTGGTTCTGGACATCAGATGCCTGGCGGTGACATGAGGTCCCAACCTCTGGCCCCACCATCGCCTACCAATGGTGAGAGTTTTTTTTTCTTGTGGTGTATGCCCTGTTTCCCCTTCCCCCCGGCAGAGCCTGAGCATGCAATAATGCCAAGGACGTCCGTCGCGGCTCTGCAACCCACTATCGACCCCTAAGCATTGCAGTGCCTCCAGTCACCACCGGGGGCTGCTGCTATGCCAGGCTTAATCCTGGATCCCCCCGAGAGAGGAGAGCAGTCCTACAGATGCTCAATCCTCCCTCTCCCATGCCGACCCCCGGTGGCCCCAGTTCATTCCCGAACCCAGGTCGCCGGTGTGGCATGAAGTGTGGTGTCCAGCTCTCAGCACCACCGGGCCAGCTTCCGCCATGAGGATTTCTATGAGGTGCTTTTAGCACGCCCCTCATAAAAGACCCATCTGTCCTGGCACAGCTGTTTCAGCTGTTCTACAGTGTAGTCATTGTAGCTGGAAGTCATCTTCCCTTCCTATATCACTGGTCTAATCTGCACAGCAACAAAAAAAAAACAGGGTAGGGAAAAATATTCTGTAACCAAATTTCCTCTTTGCCAATTTCTGCCATCTTTTGTGTGTGGTTTGTTCAAACAGATAACAATCCCCCATGCTGGCACTAGTCTGTCACAGGCCCACTCTTGTGGGCCAGATTCACTAGGCTCACAGCAAACTCCCCTAAGGGCAGCCTGTGCCATGTGGTCAGGAAACCTCTCCCCTGTACTTCTACAGCACTAGCTGGGTTCACAACTGAATGTCCACCAGAGGATCCTAGGGCCTCCTTTCTCTGTGTGAGGGTGCAAATACAGTCTTGAGTCTGTGTTCCTGGGAGAGAACCCTCTTAGCCACTATACAGTGAACCAGAAAAGCCACAGGCATGTATAGGCCTTCGGGGATGCCCTATACGTGTCTTTTACAGAGAAATGCAGAGACTGGTTCAGACCATACAGATCACTGTGGGAGACCTTGCATATCTTCCCCTTACACTCATGGAGTCCCTTTCTCGTGTTCCTTCCTGGTACTGTGTGGCCATCTTTGTAGATCAGGCTGGATGTTGTTTGAACAAAACCCTCCCAAACTCACACACACAACAGACAATTTCAGAGGTATTGGAAAATTATGCCAAAAGGCTTTACTAATATCTGTTAGACAGAATAATTTAACATAAAAATAGCATTTAAAGGTTTGGTTACAAGAAATCAGAAAATACAAGTTGGACAATTACACAAAAACAGTACACTAACTTTTTAAAATCTAACATATAGTTCTACCTTGTTTCAGTGCAGTTAAAGTTAGAGTCCAGAAAATTAAAATGTCCTTTGTTACCTGTTTTGTGATGGAATGCAAAACAGGGGATCCCATTTGATCAGTTCAGCATCGCATAAAGGACTGAGTTCCACAAGTCTTGTTCTTGGCTTTTCAAAGCATTTTCAGAGGGTTGCCTTGAGATTTCCCCACTGGGTGTGGTTGGCCTTTGTCACATGGCTGCACAAACACACCAGCTCTCTGGGGTTTGTTTTAAAAATTTCAACTGTAGATTCTTCCCTGGGGGGGGAATCTCCTCTCCCCCCCCAATCTGGTTAGGAAAAACAGATTCCCTCTGGCCTGTCCCTGGAGACATCCCCGGCTCCAACCCCCAGTGGAGAGAGAGCTGGGCCCAGGCATTTTTGTCTTGCTTTTGCTTCCATTAAATGTATTCAGAATCAAAATTACTGCGCTATTCACTTAATCACCCTCTCATTATCTGAAACTGCCCTAACTAGGCCTAGTTTCTTGAACACAAAGGGAACCAGTCCAAACTGGTTAAGCTTATGTCCTTGAACTCAGAAGCAGAAAAAAAAAAAAGAATTATTTCAGGCCAAATGAACTGACAGAAAACAACACAGGTGTGACCAACACCATATAACACAGGGAATTATTAAATAACTTAACAGAAATATGTTTTGGCTCTATTCCACCACAAGCACTATGGCCGAGGAATGGGTCCTTGGAGTTGTCATCTGTGACTCCCTAAAGCAATCAAGTCAGTGCAACAAGGCATATAGCAAAGCAAGCAGGATGTTGAGTTGTATTGGGAGGGGTATTGATAGCAGAAGGGAAAAGGTAATACTTCCCCTATATATATCCTTAGTTAGGCCACACCTGTAGTACTGCACCCAGTACTGGAGCCCTCACCTCAGGAAGGATAGGGATTGGCTGGAGACAGTGCAGCACAGGGTAAAAAAAAATGATTCAGGGCCAACAAGGCAGGTCCTATGAGGAACGTCTCAAGGCACTGAACAGGTGCTAGCTGAAGACTAGAAGGGAGAGGGGAGAAATAATACAGACCATCAAGTTCCTAAAAACAGATCCAGAAGCAAATGGTTTGATACCTTTTATTGGACCAAAATAGAAGTTACAAAAAGAAAACAATGTCTAAGCTTTCGGACCAACCAAGTCCTTCCTCAGAGACTTATGACAGTTGTTCAGAGAGTCAGATTCTATTAACACCCAGATCATACATAAAAAACAAAAACATTCTCATTGGTTTAAAGTACTTATTTCAAAAAAATCACAAATTTAAATGGAATATATAGCATTCCATTAGCTTGCTACTACTGAGAATATTTTCAAGGTCAAATGATATCCAAATTAAATAAGCTGAACACTCAAGTAGACAAAACCTCTAACTGAAATTATTAATGAATGAGTGTGTTATGAGAATACATTCAAAATTAAAAGCAATACCTTTAGATTTAATACCACAAATGTCCAAATTAAAACGTAATAGTATTGTATGATAAAAACCATACAACAGAAATTTATGTAAGGAAATGAGAGGGAATAAGAAAAATGTACCTAGTATGAACAACTGTTTAAAACATTCATACCGAATTAAACCTATCTGGAGATCTTTTCTAAACTATACTCTCAGTCAGTTAACACACTTCATAAACATTAAAACCTACAGTACTGTAACAATATTTTTACAAGATAATATCAATTGTCAGTATTATTGCCAAATAAAAAAATAAATCTCTCAAGGACCACCTAGAAAATGAGTTCATGCATCTTAAAATGTTTAAACTTCAATAATGAGTCAGTATATAATCAACTATATGAACAGAAGCAATCTTATGAATCAGAATAAAAACCCCTAAAAGGAATTATTAAAATGAACTGCTGGGAATCATTTAGCTTGAACACTGACTCATGGTCACGTGGACATGAGTGGAAACTAGCAAGAGGGAGGTACAGCAGAGACGTGAGGAACTATTATTTTACAGAAAGGGAGTGGGACTGAGGATCAGTCCACCAGCCAAAATGGTAAGTGCAAAAACCATTGATGGTTTCAAGCATGACTGGGACAGAATAAAGGGAATACTGCTTGCTCAGGGTGGCAGAAGCTGGGAGGAGAATGAGGGGAGGTTGCGGAGGGCTAGGACCCTGGAGGGACAGTAGGTCCCAATGGTAAATAGGGAACTCTGGACAGACTAGATGGACCATGGATCTTTTTCTGCCATCATTGTTTATGTTTCTATGTATATCACCCACTTCTGGCTCTCTCAGATTCCCCTGACCACCATTGCACTGTGGCAAGCCACTGTTAGCTAAATGTATACCATGGAAAGTCTAGCCTCAACTTTACAGAGGCAGCTACCACAGTTGAGGACCAAGTGGCAACAGTGGGTACTATATATTATGGATCAAGATGCTTCTTATGTTCCATAAAACCAAGCCATGGACGGTCTTGCTCCCCCACTCCACTCCACTCCCAGTAATATGGTAAATGACAACTCAGTTTTCTTTCTGTTATCTTCTACTTCCCTCTTCCACAGAGGTTAGCTATAATTCAGCAGTTTATAATTATGGGAAAGAAGTAGCAGACGCAGCTGTGCAATGGACTTTTTCATTATCACAAGCATTCTAATGTAAACAGTCATGCCTGGCTGTTGTAATACTGTCTGTATTAATACAGACTTTTTGTCTGTACCTCTGCTGTATGAACATTCAATAAACATCTCACGTACAAAAAAACATCTGATGGGGGTGGTGGGGGAGGTAATTGTGTGTGGGCCCCAAGAGTGTCAGTGTTGTACTGTCGTTTTAACAGACCATGGGGGTGTTTTCCCTGCTTAAGTGTTGTCTCTAGCAATCCAGTCAGTGCAGCAACAGGACTGCTGCTCACACTGATGGTAACCTGGGTCTGGGAATGAGCAAGGGACACAGAAGGGCTGGCTGGGGGAGGAGGTTTGAGCATCCCAGCAGATACTTGCCTCCTCGGGGTAGAGGCTGCCTTCTCCTGTTGTGGAAATGCAGCCTGGGGGCCCATGGCTAGTGGGACATGGAAGGGATGACTGTGGGAGGAAGAGATGTTTGGCTCAGTGCCATATACACCTGTTGCATGTAGAAGTCAGCCAGTTCAGCCTGTCATCTCTAGGGAATGATGAACAGGGAAAATTACCCAGCCATAACTGGATGATGCTCTCCAACACTCTCAGGCCCTGGGTCACCTGCATGTCTAACACACTGGAGTCCTGCCTACTGGATTGGGATATTAGAGGGTGCACAACCTTGAAGGTGCCATAATGGGGATATGCCACAGGAGGAATGTCATCGAGGCACAGGTCAGGAAGCACAGGAAAACCAGGAGCAGTTTCAAAATTTGCAAATAGCATTTGATTATTCATAACAGCTAAATAAAAAAATAGGAATTGTTCAGATAAAGGAACCATCAGTATAACTATTTACAATGGCAGTACAAAAAAAACAGTGTCCTTCTAAGTTTTTTCTTCTCAGTTTCAAATCTCAGTCTCTCTCTATCTCTCTTGCACAAACATTGCTGCTCTTTTCATAAGTCTGTGCCTGGGAAACTCATTAAGAAAACAGCATGCTTCTCACACAATGTTCTTGTAAGTTTCCAATGTTCTTATAGGTGCAGCAAAAAGAACATAATGACCCAGAACTGGCCTCTTGTTTGCAGCATCTCAGAGAGTTTGCAAACCAGCTTCTCAGGTTAACCTCTTGAGTTCCAAATAGCTTTTTGCAATCATTTCAATGGTATAACCATATATAGTTTTAAACAAAGGGATTGCAGTATCAGTGACATTTCCACATAAAGATTCACATACATTTTTATACCTGCAGATATGCAAAGGAGAGGAAGACAGACAGAAACAGCAAGTGAAGGCAGATAGCTAGTGAGAGGCAAAGAATTGTGAGACCGTTGGAGTGATCAGTTCCTAGGTCTCACAGGAAAAGTTGGTTGCACAACCAGAGAAGAGACAGAAAAGGAGAGGATAGAACATACCCTTGTGTTCAACTCTTTCTGTATAACAAATGGGACAGGGCCTTATTGACCCCTGTCACAAGAAAAAGTAGAGATTTCTGTGGAGCAGGGTTGCATATAGAGCAGGGAGATTGCCCAGAGAAAAGTGAATGGGGGTTGGTGGAGGTCCCAAGTGTGAAGTACACAATTAAGCTTGGGGCTTAATGTTTAGCTGCTACCCTTTCAGGAGCACTCAGAACACTCATTATTGATACAAAATGTTGCACTGTCTGGCAGTGCCATGTTATTCCAGGGATAGTCTGGGAAACCCTTCAATCTGAGACATAGCCTTATGGTGTGCAGAAGTCTCCGGTGTTGAATAAACAACTTTCTATTTTTATTTTATGCATGTGACTAAACTATTCACATGGTCCAGCAAGACGGTGTCTGCCAGTACAGCATGAGATGGGCATGGCAGATCTGAAGTGAAGCTAACACTCCTAGTGGCAGACCAACACCAAAATGCCACACAAGGTTAGGAAAACAATATAAAAAGAATTCTCATCTGTGCAGGTTCTGCTAGAGTACTGAATGACGCCTGGTCCTCCCTCCCTCCATCCCTCCTCCCTGGTGCAGCACAATTGCCTCTGGTGGCCTCACCAGCAGTAGCATGCCATCCTGTGCATCCCCCCATGAGACAGAAGCTCCTAACCCATTGTGAGGAAGATCGCTGCTGCAGCAGGTGATAGTACCAACTCATCCCAGCATGAACTTGCACTCCACCCAGCCTGTCTTCAGGAACCTGAGTTCACTCCAGAACCCAGATCACCCACATGGGAGTGGGACGTACTTCCTCTTTTTGAAATAAAGCTGCTCTAATGACCAAGAACAAACCAACTTTACTGACAATTGTTTAAACAATGAAACGGGCAGAACAGACAAGTTGATAATATTTTATTTAAAATAAGTAGCTGTTTTACAGTTTTAGTATACAGAGGTAGCTGCAGTTATTAGACTTTGTCCTGATGGCTTAAAAGTAGTACATTGTATAATATGCAAGGCAACCATCAAGGCAAATTATGTGGAATGGATACAATATGACAAGTGTGCAGAGTAGAAACTGCATGAATGGTATACAAAAATCACAACATATTGTACTTCAATGATTGTCAAAACAATATAGTGCAGTTTTCCCAAATACTTTAATAAAATGTGTAAGATATAGAAAAATGACTTCAGTGACGTCAGTAAATGTTTGACAGTGATTTCTGTTCAAGATAGGAAAGCTCTCATGATCAAAAGTAGATACAACATAGATAACTGAAATAATTAAGTTAGTGTCTTTATACATTCTGGTAACTTGAGTGAGACTGTATAAAAAAAACTACTGTGAGTCTAACACAGTTCCTTTTTTAACCTGTTACGCAGGCCTTCAGGCCTGCAACCTTAAGGTTAAGAACCTTCAGGATTCTGGCATTCACAGGTATGTAACATTTTTGGCAAGGCAGACACCCATTACATTTACAGTACAGCTTTGGAAATTTGTTATCAGGGGTAGCTACATCACTTTCTTACAACTGTACCCCAGGGGGGCTGTTTTTTTCTACTGTAATGTCTTACAGAACAAAACATATGTTTCAGGAACAATTAGAACGTGGATTGACCAACAGCTTGGGACTAAGTACAACAGTGCCTGACCAACATCCCTGATTTCCAGTAGCAGAAAAAAGGTTACTTATTTGCAATGTTACCCACACAACAACAAAGAAGCAGAATCCACTTCACATGGCCGGGCATGGTAACATCTAGTGATGACCTATCGAGTAAATCTGACACATATCACTTTGACTTCCTGCTACTCCTCCTAGTGCACTACCAATCCAGTGTAGCGCCCTAATACAGGCATCCTTGACTTGCAACTGTGTTCTCACAGTGCATATCAGTAGCATGAAACCAGTGGTACAACTGGAAAATCGGACTCCACCTAGCCTGGCTAACAATAGCATTGTGCATGCATATTTCAGTACCCCCACCCACACACACACACACACACACATACACAGCACCCCACCTGTTGGGGGCTGACAAAATGTCCCTTCACTAATCCAGCAATACTAATATCAGATACTATAAATGTTAAGCAAATTAGAACAGTCTTTGTAAAGGCCATAAATGGCTGTTTAGCCTCAGTTCTGTGGAAGCAGAACTGGAGAGCAAGCCTATGTCTAATTGTTGAAGCATGGTTTCCCCCTGGAATCATGAGGGCTAAGGAAAAAATGGAAAGGAAAGGAAAGTGGTCTAGTTCAGATGGAACTATAAAACCATTTGAAGCAACTTTGCTTGTGGCACAGGAACTTCCTTTTCCATAGTGGAAAACCTGGTACAGTGTCAATAGAAAAGGCTTGCAGATCTATCTGTCCTGGATGAAGTTAACACCAGTGTCACAATAGTTTTTCAAGACAGAGATAAAGAGCTCAATAACTGAAGGCAGAACTGAGCCCAGGAGGAGGTCCCTGCAATGGCATATGGAGATTAAGTAACCTCTTAAAGAGCAGTTATAGATCAGTTGATAGGCTAAACTTTAGAAATCAAGTAGACCCATTAACATACTGTAGCTGCTGACCAGGTGGACCATAAGAGTAACTACTTTCACACCATGGGAAACCAGGTTCAACAGATAATCCTAGAAACTTCCTGGTGGGGAGGACAAAATATTTCTACCTCCCTACACTCAGCAGGAAACTCCCATTGCTTAAGGGAGTAGACCTGCCATGTAGAAGGCTTATGAAAGAATCTTCAAAATGTTTGTAGCCTCCTCCATCAGGCTAAGAAACTGAAACTCTCAATTTCTCAGACGTCAGATTTTCAGTTGACAAGATTCTGCAGTATGTCTAGATGGACCAAAATATCACTGGATCAGACGAGAAGGCCCAGCATCAGAAGGAAGCACAACTGGAGGCATTTTATTCAGACTGAGCAGATCCTGGTACCAATATTGTCTGGTCTAGTCTAGGGAAATCAGGATCATGTTTGCCCATTCACTGCATATTTTTGGAAAGATCTTGAGCACCAGTGGGAATAGGGAAAGACATGCAAAAATATAGTGCTCCAGTTGAGGGTAACAGTCTGTAATGGAAGTGTTCGTTTCTCCAGAGGATAAGCACAAAACAGACAGCCTTCTGTTATCCCTGAATGGAAAAAGGGCTACATAAAGAGTGGCCCACAAACAAAGTTTTGTTCCAAACATTCCCATGAAGTCAACACCAATGGAAGTCATCTCCCAGGTAGATGAAACTTGATTGCTATGCAGCTGTCTGCACCATCTAGATAAGTAGGTATGAGCTGAGTGCACATGGTGAATGTCACTACCCAGAGCTTCATAGTTTCTCTGCAAAGTTTTGACAACCAATAGCCCCCATTATTTGGTCAGGTAGAACATTTCTGTGTTTTATCAGTGTTCTCCCGAACCATATGACTAGCCAAAAGAAGAGCAAGCACTCAGGGCCAAGGGTGTTTGCTAAGAGTTCTAAAACATTGATATGTAGCTTAAATACTTCAATAGTCCACAGGCCATGCACTGTTTGCTCCTCCAGATAAGCTCTTATTCCACCATAAAGTATATGTTGTCAGTGCAAGTGGAATAAAGATTCTCTCAGTTCTGCAACCATAATATAGCTTCCTGTAGCCTGTGGATGCCCTGATCTTCTAGGAGAAATAATATCTTCGGAAACCATTGCTTCTGGAATTTACAATGAATAGGCCTCATGTGCAGACATGTTCACGATATCACAAACATAAAGCAGTAATAATCAGAGTAGACCAAAGTGCTAACAAATTTCCCTGGCTAGTTGGTCCTATTCCACTTGGAAATATTTGAAGGAGGAAATCAAATCAAGGGCCTGCTGCAGTAGCAGTCTATCCTTGCTCAATCTTCTTGAGTTTCACCTTGATAAAAGTTAGCATGTGAGATGGGGCAGGCTTGGACTTTTTCAGATTCAAGAGGATTTCTAGACTCAGAACTTTTAAAGCTTCCTGGAACAAGTGTACCCTGACTAGACAGTTGTCCAAGTAAAAGCAAATCATAACTCATTGTCTGTAAAAAATAGATATTTTTTTACCATGGACAGGCATATAGTATAAACAAATGGTACAGAACACACACCAGAGAGTATGATATTTAACTGGTATGTACAATCCCCACTGTGAAATACAGACAGAAGAGGTGGGAATCCTCAATAATAAAGCACTTGTATTTTGAGAAATAGAACATATCCCTTTAGTCCAGAGATGGAATAATTTACCCCTAGGGATGCTATTAAGAAAGGTTTAATACTTACCAGTAACAGTAGATTTTTGAGAAGATCTCCATAGAGCCATAATACATTGAAATGGAAGCCGTCAGCACTGGGACCTTATGGGAAATGTTTGCAATATGGGGCCACCCACATCAATGTGCCCATGTGCATGTCATTGGTACACAGCATCGCCTACATAAGGTGGTTTGCCCCAACAATTTCAGTTTCCCACCATTGGTGAATGGAGTTCCGAAACATTTACCAGTGGTAGGACTGGGGCCACCCCTACCAATCACACACAGAGAGTCAGGGGGAGCAAAGTGAACAACACCCATCCCAGTGCAAGTGATGGCACTCATAAATTGAAAGACTCACTATGCAATGCCATGCCAAGAGCTGAAAAGGAAGGGTCCACCATACCAGTGGGACTATGTCCGTGAAGGTTATGACTCAGTGGAGATCCTACTGAAGAACTGTTACTGGAAAGTAACTCAGCTATCTTCTTTGAAGGTACCTCCATTGAACGATAATACACTGGATGACTACCAAGCAGTACCAACCCTAACTAAGTGGCTGTTAAAACAGTGGACTGTCCCCTCAGGTAAGCAGGCCTTGTAAAACAGCAGGGCCCAAACCCATCCTCATATGGGAGATCAGATCCAGACCATAATATTTAGTAAAAGTATGGATCATGTGTCAAATGGCAGCCCTGCACATATCAGTGACTGGAATGGACCAAAAACAGGCCATTGAGGCTACTGTGCTCTGTGTGGCATTTCTTGTCATGGTATTCAGCAAGTTCTGCCCCACCTGCCTGTAGCAGAACATGATGCAGGGCAAGAGGAGATCCATCAGAGGCGCACTGTTTGGAGACTGGCCTACACCTGGTGGCAGGGTGCAAGGAAACAAACAGCTGGAGGGACTTGGCACAATCCTTGGTATGATCCAGGCAGTACAGAAAGGTTTTGTGGACATCCAAGGAGTGCAACAGCACTTCTCCTGGGTTCTGAGGAGAAGGAATGAACATGAGTAAATCAATGACATGATTTAACAGGAAATCAGGTGCCACCTTAGGAAAAAATTTGGGGTAAATACACAGTGCCACCCAATCCCTCGAAAACAACAACAAAGGTGATTCACAAACGACTAAGACCTGCAGTTCAGACACCTGCCTGGTCAAAGTAAAAGCTGCAAGGAATAAAGTCTTCCAAGATAGATATGTTTAGTCTCAAAAGGGGCTCTCAGAGATTCAAGCACAAGATTCAAGTAACAAATCAGAACAGATTCGTGAACTGGAAGGGACTTGTGCAACAGGTCCTTCCAGAACCAGCACACTGGGGAGGGAAGACCGCTGGCTGAGCATAATGCTAGAAATCGGTCACATGATGGCATCCAGCTAGGCTGCAGCTGAGGCCTAGAGCTCTGCCCCACGGTCGCTTCCACCGTTAATTTTTAAAGCCATCCGGTATACAAAACGGATAAAAAAGTGTAGATATCGCTTTATATTAAACGAGTGGCACTCGGGAGAGAAGTTTTGGGCCCACCGACCGCTTTTTTGCGCCGTGATGGAGGTCGATATCAAGCAGGCCGCCGTCCGTCACACATCACCAGCCTCGCCTGAAAAAGCGGCCAAAAAGCAACGGAATCAGGTGAATACTAAACCAGAACGTGGGATCGAGAAAACCCAAACGCCCAGTCCTCTCACAGAAGAAAAATTCTTACAGGAATTAACCCCGCTGAAAGACCTTCTACGCGAGTTGAGTGGGGAGCTTAAATCCCTCAGGAGCGACCTGGTCTCTGTATCCACCCGGGTGGCTGATGTTGAAGCCAGAGCCTTTTCACTGGAGCAGTGGAGAGACAGGATCAACTCGGAGGTTCAGGGGCTCAAACAGCATGTTAACAAACTGCAGTGCAAGACCGAGGATCTGGAGGGTAGAAACCGGAGAAATAATCTGCTGATCTTGGGCCTGCCTGAGGCCGAGCAGGGGCCAGACTTACTTGCATTTCTTCAGAAGCTGCTGCTCAAGGTGGTGGGGCCCTCGCCTGTCAGCTCCTCTTACCATCTGGAGCGGGCCCACCGTCCCTGAGGCTCGACCCCGTCCGGATCCTCAGCGCCCAATTATTATCAAGTTTTTAAGTTATATAGGCGGCAGCATGTATACAATAAGTCCGGGACCTGAAGGAAATATTGTAGAGAATTGGCTAAGCTTAGAGTGACCCAAGATCTGCAAAAAGAAATTAGAGTGAAGAAGGTGGCCTACCACGGTGTGGTCCAGAAGTTGATCGCCGCTGCTATTCCCTTCAGAGTGGCCTACCCTGCGACTCTTCGGGTCACCATCGGAGGCTCAACCCTCTCCTTCAACACCCCAGAGGCGGCCCTGAAAGACCTCACGGTTAAGTTGCCGGATTTATTCAAGTATGCTGGGTGAAGGACACTGGCCGGTTCTCCTACTGCACTGGTTGGACTGACTACGACCTGTGGGCTAAATAATATGAGCTGAGACTGTCGTTTTATCTACTTGCCGAAAGTTACCTCCCGAATTGATCCCCCTCTCTTTTTTCCTTTCCCTTCTGTCTGCTTTCCCTGTTTGTGTCTGTAGGCTATATCCCCTCTCCCCGTTGCCTGTAACAATTTTTGCTTGATTTTGGGGCTATTCCTGGTTTTCGTCCTGTTAGGCTCCCTCTCTTCGAATGGCTCTCTTACCTGGTCGCTTCGGGCTGGAGGTGGGAAGTCCTGGCTGCTGCATGTCCAGATTGACTCGGAGCTCCGTTCCCGGGCCTTTTGGCACGCCTATCCGGAACCTGACTGCACGGAGGTGGTTCCTTGGGGGACACTTCCTGGCGGTGGGACCGGTTTGGTCCATGGCGGTTTTCGTTCCCCCCGACAGCACCGGGCCTATGTGGTTAGCTCCATTATATAGGAGCTGATTCCTCACTAAAATGGTATAATTTGGGAGATGGAGTTTGATGGGTGAGTGCCTTTTGGTACCTTCTTGTGTCGGGGGGTAGGGGGCTTGCTTATGGTAAAGTTGGTTGTTGGGTTTTTGTTTTTTTCCTGGGGTGGTTCTGATGTTCTGATTGTTCTGATCTCTAGTTTGGCCCTTTCTCTCCAATTGAGACTCGGGGCTGGAAGGGCGGGGAGTGGGGGCTGCTGGGTGGGTTTCTGGTGGCTTGCTGGATGGGTAATTGCGAGCCTAAAATGGGGGTTGCCAACCGCCCGATGGGAAAATCTTGGGTTAGTCTTTTTCTGGGTTGGGGACCTGATGTCCGTTGCAGCTGATATCTGTGTAGCATAGCCCTTTCGAATCTGGATCTCCATTAGGGGGGTTTTGGAAGTTCGCAATGGGGGTGGGAGGGCTGGAGTGTCTTTACTTTCTGTGGCACTTAGTTGGGCTTCTGCTCTGGCTCTTCAATGTACATAGTTTATGTGTGGGGCTCATGGGTATGGGGGGTGGGAGGGGTAGTACTTGTATTATTCGGACATATGCTGTTGGTGGGGTATCTGGGTTGTGGGGGGGTGGGGGTTACTAGGGATATTGTTGGGTATCCTATCTATGCTATCCTCGTTGTTACTTGGTTCTGTGATATATGTGAACGTGTTATCAATCATCTTTGGATTATTTTATACTATGCAAATGAGAAGTTTTTGGATGTTGGGGATACTTACGAGGGATGGGGTGGGTCGGGTTTGTATTAGTGTTTGGATGGGAGGGAGCATTTCATGGTTTTCAGTTTAGCTATGTTGTAGTCTTTTTGGGTTTTGTTTGCTGGGGTCTGTCTCAACGATATGGTAATTTCGGGATTGCGGGCTGGCAGAGGTTTTGGGTTTTATTTGGTATGGGAGGCCTTTCCTTCTCTTCTGGGTGTGTAGTTTTCCTGGGCATACCGTTAAAATGTTCTGGTTATTTGGCACTATATTATTGATTAATAAATGGCTACTAACAGAATCAAGCTAGTCCCCTGGAATGTGCGCGGACTCAGGGATCGGGTTAAGAGGGCACAGATTTTCAGTCATTGTTTGTTAATTCAGGTGGACATCCTTTTACTTCAGGAGACGCACTTGAGCCATACGGACACCAAGCTCTTATCTCGCTCGGGCTTTTCACAGG
The DNA here is from genome assembly GCA_016271365.2 of Neoceratodus forsteri. Classification (NCBI taxonomy): domain Eukaryota; kingdom Metazoa; phylum Chordata; order Ceratodontiformes; family Ceratodontidae; genus Neoceratodus; species Neoceratodus forsteri. The sequence continues at coordinate 1,390,693,840 of CM028129.1, read as the reverse complement.
TATTTCTGGCTGGCGCTTCTAATCTGAGTAAGGGGGTGGCAATACTGGTTAAAAAGACACGTTCTTTTTGTGACAGAGTCGGTGGTCTCTGATCCGGATGGGCGGTTTATTTTGGTCAAGGGTTCTCTGAATGGATGCTTAGTGATCTTGGGCTCGGTATATGGCCCGGTTGGGGGCTGTGCAGACTTTTTTATGACCCTGGTAGGTAAGATCAGTAGCCTCCTTCCCTCCCACCTTATTTTGGGTGGAGATTGGAATGTCCCCCTTTCATCTACCTTAGATAGGGAACCTCAGGATAATCGTTCCCCTACTCTGGTTCAGAGGTCTCTTCAGGATATGATTTCAATGTTAGGGGTTTGTGATCCCTGGAGAATTTCGAATCCCCTCCTTGCGGGCCTTTACCTTTTTTTCTCAGCCGCATAACTCCAAGTCGAGGATTGATTATTTTTTAGTCAGTAAGGCTCTACTATCGAATGTGTTTCTTTCTGGCATCGACCCGATTATTCTCTCAGATCATGCCGTGGTCTGGATTACCTGCTCCTTGGACCCCAATTTGGTAGAGATAATTTGGCGGTTAAATACTCAATCGCTTAAGGACCCTTCTATTGTCTCGTCTATTAGGTCCCAGATCTCTCTTTTCCTTGCGGATAATCTTGATTCCACCCCGAGGTTCGATATGGTCTGGAGCTCATTGGAATGCTATCTTAGGGGAGAGCTGATAAAGATGGCCTCGGCTAGGAAGAAAGCTAGGTTGACAGAGGCCACCTCTTTGTTAAGCAAAATTACGGCGTTAGAAGCTAATTATTCCCTATCTTCTTCCCTAACCTCTCTTAAGACTCTTCTTGTTGCTAAACGGGAGTATTCTGAACTTCTAAAGGATAAGATAGAGTATTGCTTTATGAGAACTCAGGCCAAATACTACGACCATGGGGAAAAGGCGGGAAAACTCCTGGCCTTACGCCTTAAGACTCTCGAAGGTTCGAGGATAATTCCGTCTTTGATAACTCCTTCGGGTTCTATTGTTACATCCCCTAGAGGTATTGCTGATGTTTTTGAGAAATATTATATAAATCTTTATAGTAGTCCTACGCTGTCCGTGCGACTTTACAGCATTGCCTCATACTTAGAAAATATGGACATTCCTGCCTGGCTCTGTCTCATCACCAAATCTTGACTGCCCTATCTCTTTGAGAAATCGAAAAACCATCGCCTCGCTGACTGTAGATAAGGCACCAGGGCCCGATGGCTTCCCGGCTAATTTCTATAAGACTTTCTCCAAAGAGTTGGCTCCCTTGCTCCTCAAGCTTTATGAATTTTTTTCGTATTCGATTGACATTGATCCCACCCTGTTTGAGGCCACAGTTATTTTGATTCCCAAGCCGGATAAAACTCTTACGGACCCAGCAAATTACAGGCCTATTTCCCTTCAGAATTATGATGTGAAGATCTTCGCTAAAATTCTTGCCGAAAGAATCAAAAAAGTTTGGCTGGGCCTACTTAGCCCTGAGCAAGTTGGTTTCATGGTGGTAGGACTTCTGCTGACCACTTAAGAACCTTGTCTCATCTCTCCCGTCATGCTCAAACAGTTTCGTATCCCGTAGCTTTGGTCTCGTTAGATGCTGAAAAGGCCTTTGACCGGGTTGACTGGACCTTTTTGTGGGCGGTTTTGGGGAGAATGGGATTCCCAGAATCATTCCTTAACATGGTGAAAGTCTTGTATAGAGCCCCTTCGGCCAAAATTTATTGTAACGGGGTTTTTTCCTCTTTGTTTCGGTTATATACGGGCACCAGACAGGGTTGTCCTCTCTCGCCCCTTTTGTTTAATTTATATCTGGAACCACTATTAATTAAACTTAAGGCTTCTCCTATGGTTAAAGGCTGTAGGCTGTTGCAACATGAGTCAGTTCTCTCTGCCTATGCGGACGATATTCTCCTCCATCTGGAGTACCCAAAGGAGGCTCTTTGTGCTGCAATTGAACTTGTTAACCAGTTCAGTTCCTTTTCCCGTTATAAATTAAATACTTCTAAGACGGAGATTCTTCCACTTAATGTCTATACCTGTAGGCAAGATTTTGCCTCCTTTGAGTACGGTGGTCCCCTAAATCTATCAAATATTTGGGAATACATTTTGCTACCGAACCGTCCATAATGAAGAACTTGAATTTAGACAGCATAAAAGAGCGTATCCAGCAGGACCTGAGCAGGTGGTCAAAGCTCCCCATCTCCCTCTGGGGCCGGATCAACATCGTTAAAATGAACATCCTACCCCGAATTTTTTATCCCCTTAATTTGTTAAATTTGTGGCTTCCTATCGCTTATCTCCAGCAATTTCACACTATGTTTTCGGATTTTATTTGGTCCAGGAAGGGAGTTAGACGTTCCTATACCAAGCTTTCTCTTCCTAAGGAGAAGGGTGGTCTTAAGCTCCCTAACATTGTTTTCTACTATTGGGCTACACACCTCTCGAAGCTTGGGAAGTGGCTTTCGGCGGACCGTAGTATGGACTGCCCGTCCTGGCTCCAGGTGGAACGTTCAATGCTTTCCAAAGCCAGGCTTGATACCCATGCTACATACTTTGTTCCCTTGGCGGAGTTAGAGCGGTGGATACCTAATAATGTGATCCTACTGTCTCTTAAGACATTGGCTCAATGTTTGGTGTCTCTAGGCATTCCGGCTCCCTCTGATTTTGGACAGCCGGTGGTTCTCAACCCTAGTATCAAGCTGGGCAATTCATGGATTACTCCTGATTGGCTTCCGCAGATCGCTGAGGCCAAGGTCAAAGCTTTTATCATCAGGGTTCTCTTCTGACCTCTGGAGATATCTTGGACAAATTTGACATTCCTAGGAGAGATATTTTTAAAGTCCATCAATTGAGACATCTTTTGGTCGGCCGATTTGGTACCTCCTTCAAGGAGCCTAGGGCTCACCCCTTTCTCTCTGAGATCGTCCGTCTTGCTTCTCAGCCGCACTCTATCTCCTTAATTTACTCCTATCTTCTTAATTATAAGTTTCCCGAGATAAGTGAAGGCTCCTGTGTCTGGTCCTCATTACTACCTGAGAGTACGCCAGATTGGTCCCGTATTTGAAAAGATTTGCACAGGTTTCACACACAAGATAGATTTAGGCTAACTCAATACTACATTATTAATAACCTGTATTACACTCCGGCGAAACTTTGTAAACTCAAGAAACTCTCCAGTTCTAACTGTTCTAGGTGTCTGCATGAGGAGGGTAATCTCCTCCATGTTTTCTGGGCCTGCTCTAAGGTTGCCCCCTTGTGGACCCTTATTAGGGATAATCTGGATCCCCTTCTGGGTCTATCGGTTTACTTTACTCCTGGGATCTGTGTTCTAGGGGACTACTCTCAGATAGATAGCGTAAAGTGACTTTTTTTATATGGCTTTGGTGTCTATGGCTGTCAAGAGGCTTGTTCTGAGGCATTGGACGGATCACCTGGCCTTGTCCTATGCTGAATGGATGACTGAGATTAGCGCTCTTCTGCACTCGGAGAGTTTGATTGCTAGTTTGCATGGTCGTGTGGACTTGTTCCAGAAGAGGTGGGGTAAGTTACAGACTCTGGCTTTGCTTTAGTAAGCGGTGCCCGATCCTGTAGTCTGCCATTTCTTTAGTGACTCTGGTTTATTTATGTGCCCAGGAATGTGTGGATTACAGGTTGCTCTATCCTCACGGAGAAGATGGTCTGCACCCAGAACATGTTTGACTTGGTTGGAATTAATGTGTTGGGAGGAGGGAGACTGGGGATGGGTGGTGGGTGGGCTGATGGGGAGGAGGGAGGGGTTTGATTGTTATATTGTATGATCTTGTTGTGGTTGTTGTTTTTCTGTATTGAAAAATTGAATAAACTTGAATTTCAAAAAAAAAAAAACATAATGCTAGAAATCCCAGTGCATAATTAGCAACAAGAAATGATTTAGCACTCGACTGCAAACTGAAATGCACAGCACTGCTGACTGTTAAACTTGTTACATTTATTTCTCAATCTCATAACAAGTGCAAATGTGCAAAACTACTGACTGTGTCAGACCAAGGTCCTCTCATGCTGTGAGCAGTTTTGCACATTTGTACTTGTATGAGGTTGAGAAATAAATGTTACAAGTTCTGCACACAGCCAGCAGTACTGCATGTTTCATTTTGCAAACCGGAGTGCTAAATCCTCTCCTGTTGCTCCTTCCAGAACAAACAGACCATAGCAGTAGGGTAACTGTCTTCTGCCTGATACTGGCATGAAAATCTGAAATGGTCAACAGATGGACCTTCGCTGAGGTGTACTACAACCCCAACTGAGACAGAGTAGGAGTTAATCTAGCCCCCCTCTGCATGAGGCAAGTGCAGGTGTCCAGAGATGCCAGGGATGCCATTTGGCACCATATCATGAAACTGAACTTCAGGGAGTAGGAGTCCTGGTAGAAGGTTTCCTCAGAGCAAGCAGAACAGCCGAGATCTCGGTTGAGAGTATGAATCAAGGAACCTTCATGTCTTTGAGAGCCAGGCAGGAAGTTGCAGGGACTGAAAGTCTGTATGCTGCAGTGTGCTGTTGTTCTCTGAAAAAAGGCCCATCTGGAGGGCAATGGAAATAGGGCCTTCACCACCAGTTCCCACAGTGTGGGGAACCGCCTGGGCCACCAGGGCACCCATAGGATCATCCTAGCTGTTTCCTGCCTGTGTTTGGTCAGAACCCCTCAGGATCAGGGGTACAGGTAGAAATGGATGAGGAATCTACCCTTCCAGCAGAGTGACATGTTTTGCCAAAAAAATGCCACACCCTGGACTGTGCAAGCACAAACACAGCAATTTTTCATTGTGTGGGGATGCAAAATGATCAGCTGTGGCCTTTCCCACATATTGAACAACTCGCTTGCAACAGCCCTGGGTACCCATACATGGGGCTGAACTACAGACCACCTGAGGTTGTCCACCAGTACACTCAGTGAGCTTGCAATTTGGATAGTGATGTAGGAGACAAATTGGGCTAATGCCCAGTCCCACTCCCACATCACATCACACCCCAGAGGGTAAGACAATGTGTGCCCTTGCTTATGTAAAACATCACACCTTGATTGTCTGACTGCACCATAAGGGGATATCTCTTGAATCTGGGAGGTCAGGGCCTGAAGACCATATAGAATTGCCCTCATTTCCAGCACATTTAGGTGAAGGCCTTTTTCTAATAGACACCAGGATCCCAGGTCTGTTGAGGACCTACAGTAAGTGGGAACCCCACTCCAGGTTGAAGGCATCCATAATGAAGATCAACTATGGCTGAGGTTGTGGAAGGGGAGATCCCACAAGCAGGTGATCCCTGAGCTGCTACCACAGAAGGGCATTCTGTTGGGGTCATCAAACAGGAATCGGTGGTCCAGTGGCTGTAAGGTTAAAGACTGGACCTGCAGTAACCACCAAGGGCTCCTCATATGCAGGTGGATGGAGATGACAGTGAATACTGAGGCTGTCATGAGCCCCAGGAGATGGAGCATAATGCCTAAACCCAGTCACTACATGCCATCAAGGTTTGTTGGGCCATTAAGGCTGATGCCCTGTTCTCATGGAGGAAGACCCATGCAAGGGCTGAGTCCAGGATGGCCCTTAGCTACTGAAGTGTTTGAGAAGGAAGTAGAAGAGACTTTGCAACACTGACAAACACCTTTAGGCTGTCCAGCAGTTGCCTGGTGTGAAGCAAAGTGTACTGTACTCTGTCCTGGCCACAGATGCCTCCTTCAGGTTCCAATCTCCAGGTATGGGAAGACACAGATCTTTTCCTGGTGTAGTGTCATGGCTACCACAGCAAAGCATTTGGGAAAGACATGCAGCACTAATGACAACCCAAAGGGTAAGACCAGAATTGTATTAGTGCCCCATTAAGCACAATCAAGGAACTGCCTGTCACACCATTCGACTGTTCTGTGCAGGTAGGTGCCATTCATATTCAGAGTGCACAGCCAATCTGTGCTCAGCTGGAGTGGGAGCCCAGAGACAGCATGCAGAACATTTTGCATGCCACATACTTATTGAACCCCCCCCCCGAGGTCCAGGACTGGCCAAATTTCTTGGGTACTAGGAGACACCTAGAGTAGAACCTCCAGTTGATTTCTGTCAAGGAAGTTGCTTAATGGCCTGTTTGTGTAGTAATGCCTGCACCTCTTTCCCTTAGGATAAAAAGGTGCTCGAGAGAGTAATGGCAGGGCATTGGAGACGTCACCAGGGGTTGTGACACTAATTCCATGTCATACCCATGCCAGATGATGTCTAGGACCTATCTGTCTGGGGTCACTGCCTGTGGGGCAGATATAGAGAGATCCTGCCCCCTACCCAGGGTCCCAAGGAGGGATCCAGTTGAGGGGGGGGTAGGGAATCAGAAGGAGAGTGGACTGACATCACCCTTTTCCACATCCCTTGGGGTATTTGTAGGGAGCCCCCATGAACTGCTGCTGCTGGGTAACAAAATCTCATCCCTGACCATGGGGAAGGTTAATGCAAAAGCTGTGAAAGGACCTTCTGCCATGGCCATGTTGGGGAATCATTCGGCATCTGTAACAGGACCCAAGAGAACTGTAGCCATGCAGATGTCAAGGTGGAATGCCACCTGGGGACTAGCTATCACCATATAGTGTGGTTTAATATACGGATGGCAACAGAGGCAAACCACACATGGACGAGGGTCCTGAACTTAAGGACAGCAGATTTAAAAAAAATGGACAAAATCCACAGAGCCGACCTAGCGGGGGGATTGCCAGGGTGGGGTGGGGGAACAGTGGGCCAAATTAACGATGGCATAGTGAAGGCAACAAGCCTCTGCATGAAAGAAGTAAACAAAAACAGGAGGAAAAAGAGACCACTTTGGTTCTTGAGGGACATGGCTGCAAAGGTAAGAGCTAAAAGAGCAGCATTCAGGAGGCACAAGAAGACACAGAGGGAAGAGGATAAAGAGGTCTACCAGGAAAATCAGAGGAAAGCAGGGAAGACAGTGAGAGGTGCAAAGGCACAATCTGAGGAAAGGATAGCCAAAGGGGTAATGAAAGGGGACAAGATCTTTTTGACACTAGGTGAAGAAATCAAAAACATTGTCTGTGCAGTCAAAAACCATGCATGAAAAATGTTGCTATCAATAGTAGCACTCAGCAAAAATGCTGAGCGCTACCATAGCACCACAACAAAACAAAAGGTTACCCTGTGTGTTCACAGGGGGCTCCACCCTCAGCACCCTCCAAACCCCCCGATCTATAAATAATCACCTCCGGGGGGTAGTTAACTCAGGGACATGGATGAACCTCAGGGGAGGGCAACTCGGGGACGGGGAGGAACGTCGGGTGGGGAAGGCATCTCGGGGATGGGGAGGAACCATGGTGGGGAGGATTCGTTGAGGAGAAGCAGGAGGAACCCAGAAGGACAAGCAAGGGTGGGGGGGCAAAAGGTGCAGGATGGGAGACAGACACAGTCAAGCTATAAGTCAGGAGGGGGAAGAAAAAAAAAGGAAAGAATCACTTGTCCCAGGACCTGAACCTCGGTCCACCAACGTTCTGCTCACCTCCGCTGCCTATGGCCCTAGCCTCTATGCCACAGAAGCTGCTCAGGAGCACACCAACCAGCAGACACTTTATCCCCCCCCCCCAGACAGCAAACAGCTATAGGGATAGTGCTAACATTATCTGCCCTACACTATCCCCTGTGGCTGTATTATTAGTAGTCACTATTTTTGCAGCACAGATTTTCATGCGCTGTATTCCCGATGACATATTCACCACATATGGATTTTTTTTTTTTTTGTATTATCTATTTTTCCGCCCCCTTGCTCACTGGTCCTCCACTCCTTCAGGCTCTGACAAGTTCCCCCGACATTTTCTGTCCTTGCCCGGCCCTTCTCTAGTCCCCAGATCGCAGCTGACCCCCGGGATATTCCGGTGTATCCCTTCACCGGGCGAGTCCTTCTCCTCTGAGGGGGAAGGCACCAGGGGGGAGGGTAGCCCCAGCGCATCCTTCTAGGGCCCGGGGGTGCTGCTGGGGAACAGGAGGCACCAGGAAGGTGCTGGAGGCCCCTAGGAGCAGAGAGCTGTCATCCGGAGGGCCAGCAAGTGATTTTCCAGGCTTTCTGTTGGGGTAGCGTAGTGACGTCACGGCATACGCCGACGTCCACTCCTCCCCCAGTTAGTATTGGGCCGTGCATCCTGTGATACTCCCAGCCTCAGCTAGGAGCCAGCAGGTGCTGGACCAGTCCCGTGCCCTCCCCCCAGAGAAGGAGAGCTGTCCCTGGGACACTCAATCCTTCTCCCCCCGTCCGGCCCTCCAGTGACCCGGGCTCATTCGAACCTGGGTCACTGGTGTGTAAGTGGAAACTCAACCAGCTGCGCCAACGGGCCGGCTGAAATATGGATCTTTTTTAAATACATAAGTGAAAAGAGGAAGACAAGCGGAGGGAATATGTGGTTAAGAAGGGCAGGAGGAGACTGTGCAGATGAGGATCAGGGAAAAGCAAAGCAGATATCCTAAACATATACTTCTGCTCAGTCTTCAATGGAGGGAGAGTGGGAGTGGCCACATAAAAGCAGCAGGAACACTGGGAGGAGGGGAGGCAGACACAAGTCCATTCACAGAGGAAACAGTCCGGAGATGACCTGCAAATCTGAAAGTGGATAAAGCTATGGGGCCAGACAGGGTACACACAAGGGTGCTGGGATCGCTCAGGGAAGAAGTGACTGCATCTCTGACGACTCTATTCAATACTTCACTGGAAACAGGAGTGATTCCAGATGACGGGAGGAGGGCAGAGGTAGTCCTACTTTATAAAAGTGGCAGCAGGGAGGAGGCTGGCAACTGTAGGCCAGTCAGTCTAACGTCGGTGAAGAAGTTAATGAAGACACTTTTAATAGAGGGGATTGGTGGAGTATATTTAATGCAGTGGGTTACAAGACCCGAGGCAGCACGCATGTTAGATGAAACTGATCAATTTCTTTGACTGGATGTCCAGGGAAATAGATCAGGGTGGGGCAGTGGATATGGTCTACTTGGACTTCAGCAAGGCCTTCGACATTGTACCACACTGGAGGCTTATAAAAAAAGTGGGCAGTTTGGGGGTGGGACCCAAGAGGTAAACCAGGTACAGAATCAGTTGAAAGGTGACAGAGGTTGATGGTAAATGGCATTCAGTCTAATCATGGGAGAGTGACCATCAGGGTACCTCAGGGCTCAGTACTGGAAACAGTCCTCTTCAATTTCTTTATTAGTGACACTGAAGAAGATCTGGAAGTGTCTTTATAACTGACAGTGCAGAAGAGCTGGAAGGGAAGGTATTCCTCTTTGCAGATGACACAAAAATTAGCAATAGGTTAGATACTCTGGAAGGGGTGGAGAGAATGAGTAGAGACCTCAGAAAACTTGAGAAATAGTCAAGGGTATGGTAGCTGGCTTTTAATATACTGTATAAATGTGCATCTTATAGATTAGGCTGTATGATTTGTTATAACTTTATTTCATTCTTGTTATTTTTTCTCTTTTCTTCTTTTGTAATTAGTAGCATATATTGTATTGTTACTTGGTCGAAGTGCTCGAATGTATACTGTTGCCATGTTGGGGCATTTCCCGAATTGCTTCTGGTTTAATATTTGTTATTAATGTTGTTAAAACTAATTATAAAATGGGCAAAAGATTTCAAGTAATCTGATTGGTTGTTAGCCGTGCATTAGCAGTGTCTAATGCACAGCTAAAACTAGAAACCCCATTTAGAATACACAGGCCCATTTTACAAGTGCAATAAGCCACTCCGGGGATGTGCATTAGACAGTTCTAATGCACGGCTAAGGGACTGGACGCACTCGGCCTGTGGCCTCGTGCCTCACTACGTTCCCCTAGCCGTGTATTAGAACTGTCTGTTGCACACCCCATCATGTCTTATTGCTTACATAAAACATTTATATACAAACAAAATTCATTAAAGTGAAAATCATGCATCTAGGGCACAGAAACCCAGAGGCGGTGTATAAAATGAGGGTAGAGGTATTGACAGTCATTAAACAGGAAAGGGACCTTGAGGTAATCATATCTGATAAACCTCTAGGAGGCAAGGCAGTGCAACAAAGCAGTAGGCAGGGCCAACAGGATGCTGGGGTGCATATGGAGGGGTATCACCAGCAGAAGGACAGAGGTGGTGTTACCACTGCATCGATCGTTGGTGAGACCACACCTGGAGTACTGTGCCCAGTCCTGGAGATCACATCTCAGGAAGGACATAGATAGGGTAAAGGCTGTCCTGAGGAGGGCAACTAAAATGGTGCAAGGACTCCATCATAAACCCTATGAGGAAAGACTGAGGTATCTCAATCTGCACACCCTGGAAGAGAGGAGGGACATTATAAAGATCTATAAATACCATATGGGGGGAATAAGGTACAGAAGGGGAGTATTTTTCAGAAAAAAAGGTGCATGAGAACAACAGGGCATGCAATGAAGCTGGAAGGGTGAACTGAGGAGGGATGGGAGGAAGTACTTCTTCACTAAAAGAGTGGTGGATGCCTGGAATAGTCATCTAGTGGATCTTGTGGGGGTAAAAATAGTCTTGGGCTTCAAGCAAGCATGGGGCAGACACAAAGGAATCTTGGTAGGAAAGTATGGGGGGTACCCAGAGATCAGAATGGTCTGCAGTGACAGTAGAGGCATGGAACAAAGGGGAAGGCCAGGTGGGCCAAGCGGTCCTTATCTGCTGACAAATTCTGTGTTTCTCTGTAATTGAATAGTCCTAGCAGACTTCTTGAAGGTCTCCAGATAATTGAGAATGACCTCAACATCTGGTCAGAGAGCTTGGTGCCCTTCAAGAGAGCATCCAGAATTGACTGCTGCATGATATGAGCCAAACACGCTATGCAGAGCCCACAGTAACATCATAAACAAATGCAAGGGGTGGCAGTCCTTGACAGCATAATCTGAGGCATACTGTAAAATGATCTCAAAACATGCTTGCCTGGATCAGATAAATTGCATTTTTTTGAAAGCACTAACTTTGAAACTGCAAAGGCTAGAAATTTTCTATTTTTTAAATGAAAGCTTGGAGTTAGGCTGATATAGATACACTACAGTATAGCGATATAATTTTTAATTATCAATCTATCTTAGGAAGTCAATATAGCGTAGTGTTTAAGAACTCTGAGCTGCAAACCTGGAGAACTGAGTTTGAATCCCACAGCTGCCACTTGTATACTGTGTGACCATGAGCAAGTCACCTAACTTCCCGGTGCTCCCGGCATGCTCCTGGAACCAAGCCTTGGTTTACTGTCTCTTTCCTGGCCAACATGTGTAAAATAAAAATAAATACTATTCTGCAGTAAATAGTAAGAAAAAAAACATTTAAAATAACATCAATAGAGTTTAAAAATATTTCTTATGTATAAAAGCTATTTAAATAGAACATATCTATGTTGACCTGACTCCAAACCTTTATTTCAATAAAAGTTAGTTCCTAGCCCTAAAAGTTCCAAAGTTAGATGTTTCTACAGCCAGTTTCTTTGGAAAGGGATAACTTCAGAACTATTAGGACTAGACACTTAAATTTTATAAACAAAAGCTTGGAGTCATGGCACATCAACAAGATTTTGACCTGTGGATACAGTTTTTATGTGTCAGTATATTCTGATGTACTGTGATATACATCAAGACACTTTTAGCAATGATGCTATTGTTACAAGTGTATTTATGTATATCAATGTATATTGACACATGTAAACTGCACTGCTAGGACTTTTCTTTAGGAAGTTAATTCTGTAGCAAGGAGCTTAAAATGTTCATGGTCTGTTACCAAAAATGGAAGAGAGACGATTAATTTAATATCTGGTGTCAAGTTTGCATAAGATACTACAAGTATCAAGTCAAGGAAAATCACAACCAGTTTCTAGCTGTTTTTATGAAGAAGGAACTTCAGCACAGTCAGCTTCCTGCATATACTGGAAGAAAATACTATAAATCCCATGGGAAGAAGCCTTGGAATGTGAGAAGGCAATAAGGAAAGCTGGGGGATGCTGTGGTGCATAGGGAGAGGTATCACCAGTAGAAAATAGGAGTTGGTGATACCACTGTACAGGCAGTTGGTGAGACCTCACCTGGAGTACTGCATGCAGTTCTGGAGATCCCATCTCTGAAAGGACACTGACAGGGTGGAGGCAGTCCAGAGAAGGGCAACGAAAATGGTACAGGGGCTACACCAGAAACCATACGAGGAGAGATTGAGGGAACTCAATATGTATACACTGCAGGAAATGAGGGAAGGGGGATGTGATAGAGACATTTGAATACCTCAAGGAGATCAATAGCATTCAAGAGGGCAGCATATTTCAGAAAAGATGTGCAAGAACAAGGGGTCAAAATATGAGGCTGGAGGGGGAAGACTCAGGCAATATGAGGAAGTGTTTTTCACAGAAAGGGTGGTGGATGTATGGAATAGCCTCCCTGAGGAGGTGGGGGGCAACAACGGTAGGTGAATTCAAGAATGCATGGGACAGGCAGAAGGCAACACTAGGGGTGGGAAGGAGGAGGTAGGCTGCAGATCAAGTAGGATCTGGAGTTTATACAGTAGGTAGGGAAATGGGCAGACTAGGTGAGCCAGGTGGTCCTTATCTGCTGTCAAATTCTATGTTTCTGTGGTTTGTGTTGACACCATCCAGGCCCAAAACAACATCATAGGATCCAGTGGAACTAAAGTGTGAGTTATGCAGATTATCAGGCTTGACTCAGAGATCTGGTGAGGTCTGACAGTTGGCTTAAGAAGAATCCTCTAGACCAGGTTCTGAGCCACCACACCACCTCTGTTGACCAGCTGGGGGTAGTACAGTGAAACTCTCTTATAACGGACACGTTTGTGCAAGCAGGTTTTGTTAGTTAGAAATGGTGTCCGCTTTATCCTAAAGTCTTAAAATATGAACCTCCTCTACCACAGCTCACACACAGGAGTTAAAATGAGAACATGCCCCCCTCCTCTGCCAACCAAGGGTATGTGGAACTACTATTTGCAGCTGATTCGAAACTGAGCAGTAAACAAGACTGGAAAGATTTTGCTGTACAGTACCTGTGCTCGTATGGGGAACGGGGGGGGGGGCTGAGCAGTGAACTTGATTGGTAAGCCATATAGAACCTGTGCTGATTAGGGGATCAGGAGGGATCATGAATAATACCCTGGAGTAAGGTAAGTGATGCTTTTATAGTGCCAGACAAACCAGCTGAACAATCAGGTGATAATTGGCAGTCAGTTTGCTGCATGGGTTGCAGAGTATGGTATAAATGGGATTTTAAAAGTCTGGACGTAGCTTTTAGCTTCTGACAAATCACATCCATCTGTTGTAAGTCGGGGTCCACTATAAGGGTGCCCATTACAAGAGGGTTCCACTGTATCTGATATGAAACAACTACCAGAAGGACCACTGACAGGGCATGCCACACCCTCAAAATGTCCATTTCAGGAGATGGTGTCTGATCAGCCAACTGGGTCCTTACCACAGGTTCTGAAGAAGAGAGGCATGTATTGGAAGGGTTCAAAAATAACACCACTGGCCATACCAAGGACCCCACTGACCTAGATAAGAAGCCCTGGAAGGATCCTGGGGAAGACATGGGCAAGGAGACTGGAAGCCAAAAAGGAGCTGCTGGACTTAAATACAAAACAGAGACTGCCAGCTGGATGAACTGGGTCTGTGAACAGTTGGAGTAGCACTACTGAGTTAAACAGAAGCACAATATGTCACACAGCCAGTATCAACCCTGGTGTCATCCTCGTATTCATAACATATGGACTTAACTGGGATCACTGGCATCTGAGTATTTTTGTCTAAAGGATATACTGTAAAACAGAAAAATTGCATGTTCGCTTTATTTAGCGGTCGGCACCCCCAGAACTTGTTTGTGTTTGAAACATTTAGCGGGGGGGGGGGGTTGACTGCCCGTTAGATGGTAAACTAAACAAAAGCTGGAAAGTAACACACATTACAAAGTAAGGAGTGGCAGTTGGATCAGTGTCAGGAGAGATAATTAACAGTTAATTACAACAATCTCCTCTCTACCTGACACCTCGCCACTCACTGCTTTCAGCCAATTCACACATAGAGTATTGCTGCAGTAAGCACTTAAGTACAAGTACCTGTGAACTCTTTTAGCTTTACCTTCCTTTGTCTTTCACAGTGGTGTTCTGCAGTATTGTGGTGGTTTAGGATGTCACTAGTTGCAGAGGGGAAAGGGAGTTAAGTGCAAACTCTCCCTGACTGATGAGCTAACACCAGCAACTCTCAGTGACTGTGCTGATGTATCTACAGTGCAGTAGTACATCTGAATATCACACTCGCTTTTTGTTTTTTTTCAGTTCATTTATGTTATTTTAATGTTGCTGTCAAAAAAAGTATACTGTACATCAAATAATGGGGTTCACATATTTTAGCGCTCTGTAAGGACCAGCGAAAATAACGAGATATATGTAACAGTGAACATTTGGTGTTTTACAGTATATCAGGGAAACTGTGCTGCTCAGAGCAGCATAACATAGGCTTCTTCAAGTGATAGGACAGCATTCTGCTGCACCTGTACCTTTTGAACTTCAGTGACATTTATCAGGTTTGTTCTACTATTAGACAGATTTTCTGTGGTTACTCACTGATCTGGCTCCTTCTAGGCATTCAGTTATTGGGTATTACCATCTTCTGGATTATTTCTTTGGGAAGGGGCTCAAGACCTGATAGAACCACTACTACAAACTGATCCAATGGCTTTGGACTACAGCACCCAAGAACTAGGATTCAAGAACTCATAACCAAAACTCTGAATATGTCAATTACATGTCATAGCTGTGCATCATATCAAAACAAAGACATACAGGAACAGATCCTATTCAAAGATACCTAAAATATCCAGAGAATGCCAAGTAGAGAGGAACAGCCCTTGAGGCTCAAAATTTGGATTGGCCCATGACAGTCATCTTAAAGAAGATGAGAGTCGAAATCACAGCTGAAAAGACTGAACAAAGGCAGGGCTGATTCTGGCACATGGTCTGTGTGTGTGATGCCACTCCAGAGAACTGTAATGTACCCATGTGGCAGTAGTCTGACACATCTGAACTGCCACAGTTAGGAACCAGGCACCAGAGACAATCATCACAAGTCTCCAAAAGGGACATCTGCAAATTGCAGGTCACGTCAATCTTTTTAAGTCAGTCCTATCATTTACTTTTATGTTGCAGACCCCAATGCTGGGATGTGGGGAAGAGAATTTCTTGAAGAACTCTACAAGAAAATAGTTATTGAATGTTGAAAACTGCGTGTTGGGTATTCAACGAATAATAAAGCTTTAAATAGCAGACTAAGTCACCAAAAACTGGCTGGAAAAAAAAAATCAATAAAACAGAAAAAGCTATCTGACGATCAATGGACAGAAAGTGAAGTTAAAAGGGAAAGACAGACATCACATGTCAATATTAATTGGCATTCCAAGGTCTATGCATGCACAAAGGATTCAGCAAGTGTTAATTTGCATATACATCCATAATACAGAAATCAAAATATTACTTCAAAAAAATAATGAAAAAAAGCATTTTCTTTATCACATTTTGCCCTACACAACACCAAGATCATATGACCAGGCTATAGCAATTTCCGAGTGAAACCAATATAAAGACAAAAATATCTGTAAATCAGAACAATGCACTTTAAGTTTAATTATATATTTGAATATGTAAATCCAGCTTTTTGATTGGCAGGTAGCCATGTGTATACCACATGAAGGAAATAGGAAGCATTGCAGCATTCTCAGTCATAGTTGCATACCCCCTCTTCTCTTTATTTGTCTCTAAGTTGGGGGGGTCTGTTTCTCTGGTCTTTAGATCCAGCTTTGTATGTAATACCCCCCCGCAATGCCCCATTGGAGGTGCTGCAAATAGTGACACCAGTTGCAATCACTTAGTGGTTCCTGATGATGATATGGCTACTTGAACAAGTAGCTACTTGGATCACAGTAGAGCACATTAAGGAGCAGCTCCATTTTCATCAATGTACAGTGGTGGTAACCAGGATGCAACACTCTTACCACCGTTTCTTCCAGTGACATGCCACAGAATACTGCAGGAACACAAGGTAATATGATGCCAATCACTCCATTGTTTTATGTAGGAAAGTGTGACATGCCTATCGCAGCGTGTTGCATCCTGGCTGACTCTGCTTTAGTATCCCACTTAAGTACAGGTAACAGCATCAGAAACCACTGAAAAATTGCAAGCAATGATGTCACTCACTGGAACACCTATAATGATGCAACGGGGGACACATATAGAGTGAGTTTCAAACACCAGGGAGACCGAAAACAAAAAGAGAGAAACATGGCTGGCCCACCAGGCCAGTGGTAACACTACCACTTATGACACCAATGACCCAGGTTCAGGAATAAACCGGCATCACTGGAGGGTAGTTCGGAAAGAAGGATCAGGCGGCATCCCAGAGGATGTGCTCCTCATTAAGAAGGAGGAAGGAACCATAGACTCCAGTGTGCTGCTGCCATCTGGGTGACCCCAAGTGGCAGTGCATGCATGAGCTGTACACCAAGGGAGAGACAATGTGATGATCTCTGATGTATGATGTTCCGAATTATCATACATGCATGTCACTGGCACCTTCTGTCCTGTCTTGGGGATGTACAGGAACAACAGAAAAAGGCCCCCTGATTGAAGCATCATGTTTTCACCCTTGTACTGCAGGTCCTGAACTGACACCTGAGGCACACACCACTGGCTACACTTCATCTCTATCAGGGGGCACCAATCTGTCCCTCTATAGCTGTGTTGGGGGGGGTAAGTCAGGGAGTACCAGACAGAGGATGCAAGTCCTGAAAAAGGATGGTGACAGGGCTGGGTACGAAGCGTCAGACCACGTAAGGGCTGGCTGGGGCACAAAAGAACATAAAGCATAGTAAATATAGAAAAGGGAAACATATGCAGCAAGAGCACGGGGCAAGTGAATGTAAGCTGGGAGTCTGCAATGCTTCCACCCCCTTTCACAACTTAATTTTGCACGCAGGTATGCCAGGAAACTTAGTTTTATAATTTAAGAAAATATCACATGTAACTGTATTATTACAGTATTGCTAACTACCAGAGATGGACACATTCCAGGACATACAAAAGCATTGAAAGCTAGCTAATACCTGTGTATGTGAACATGCAACTTCAGTTTATACAACCAGAAGTATATCTCTCAAAACCTGCTTTCGTTAGATGAGTATCTTCTGAAGAAACTGAATATTCATACGAACAAACAAACATACAAAATGCCAGCAGAAACAGGCCTCATGGTCAATCGAGTCTGCTCGATTGTGCAGCTAGCCCCTCAACTTGCAGCTGCCCTACCCTCCCTTATTCTTCGACCAGATCAGTTCCATGTCACTGCAGCGACAGGAACTTTGTCAACCATCGATACAGCTATGGCAAAATGCACCAACTGGCACCGTGCCGTCGCTGAGGAAAACTGTTTTTTGCGGGGGGCACAGTCTCCACACCCCTTGCACTTTAGATAACCAACTCAGAGTTGGAGTTGGTTCAGGGAGGGGGCGAACACCCCAGAGACAGCAGCATCAGGAACCCAGTGGACCATCACAGTAAACTGTTGATAAAGTTGCTGTGATGGTCTTTGCCGTTTTCCCGTGCAACTGGCTTTCAGATTCACTGCATTTTGAGAATGCTCATCTAGGAGTCAAGTCAGCAAAAGCATTTGACTTGCTCCATTTTCTCCACTTCAGGATATGGTATGCATTTAATTTTCTATTGTTAAAAAGCTCAAAACATTGGTACATACTATGCTATTGTTTCGTTAGGCAGGGTTGAGAGTTAACCCATGGGAAATATTTAGCTCAAAAACCCTGCCTCATACAGGTGCTTATTATTGCAGGATTCATTACACAGTCTTAACAATAATTTAAATTGTGTGGAATGTAAAAGAGTTTAACAGCATTTTCACAGATGCTTAAAGCAGCAGTGCACACCACAGTGAAAATATTATAGCTGTACTTTTTCATTCAATTTTAGATTGACCCTTTTCTCGTCTTGCAAGATACCTTTCGTCCTAGTTTTGAGTCTGCTTTACTTTTTTTTTTTACATTTGAGAAAACATAAGACACTCTCCTTTTGTTGTGGGTATCCCCAGGTTTTCATCAGTTTTCTCAGCTGTTTTTAAAAATGTGGGCATAACTCTCAGCTGCAATTTTATGCACCACTAAACAAGCAATAGTTATGCTGAAAATGAAGTATCTGCACCGGGGTAACCCCCCCCCCCACACACACACACACAGTGGGGATCCTGTTGTTCAAATTAAGATGCTGTTTCCTGCCTTCTGTTGAAGTCAAGTCTTATGTCCCATGTCAGTCTCTCTGGTGGACCAGTGAGACCCCAACCAATAGAATTTATCCACATTTATCTAACTTTCCCCAGGAAGGCTGGTGGTATCTCCTCCCTAACCATGGTTGCCCCTATGTGCCTGTCCCTCATTGCAGCACCCCCCCCCCCCGAGATCTGTGTGTACAGTATTATGTGATAAGGGTGAGTTTTTTAAGACACAGCTAAAATGAATGACTAAAAAACTGCCCCCCCCAAAAAAGTCAATAGAGCAAGCAACATTAGATCAACCACTGCAAACAGTGACGGTCGATAACACCACATAAGCAAAGCAAAAAAAGAAACTTTTTTATGTGGGGGGCTATGCCCCCCACACCCCTAACTTAACAATTAACAACTCCGGGGTGTGGACTTAGGAAAAAAAATAAAAACAGGACAAACAAAAAAATCTCTCTTGCACCAGGACCCAAACTTAGGTCCTTGAGCTCCATAGGTGGTGGCTCTAGCCACTAAGTCAAATGGCCAGCTCAGCAGGGCTTCACCAAACTACTCCTAATATCTTCTTCTAGCGAGTGCAGCTCACTGCTACACTCGCTCTAACCTACTCCTCAGTACTGTGCAGTACTTGCTCTTACTATAAGTGATTTTATTGAGTCGCTCTTATTGAGATGCTCAATAAAAGACGTTCATATCACTGTACACCATGTGTATTCCATGCAGTTGCTGTTCTGAGTTCACTGGTAGTAGTTCGCAATGTGAATGCCACTGTGTCTCATCTGCATGCCAAACCTGCCTCTACCACACACCAGTGTAGTTTGAAGTTTGCTGGCATGGAAGGGCCCCCTGATGACCCCCTCTGAGAATAGCTATAGGGGGTTGCAAGCAAGGCACTGATGCTAAATTATCTTGTAATGGTTTACCACACGTCCCTTGTGACTGAGAATTGAATCCCAGTCATTTACCCTTACTTTTCCTGTGGCTAAGTTGCCCTGACCTGAATTATAAAATGGGTAAGAGAAACCAAGACCTCTTATTGGTTAGATGCAATCCCATTACTGTGTGTTATAAAAGCACAACTGCACAGGTCAGAGATACTTAGCTTTATGGACCTCATTACTCAGTTAACAATCAGAAGTACCAATGTATAATTACAATAAGACATGACAAGGTGCACAAAAACCATGGGATAACAGTACTTCTTGGGTGTGTAAGGCACTCAGCACCACTTCCCAAGGTGTGCCATTATCCCACAATATTTCACAACCTCATTGCTCAAACAGATGCTACTCCCTGAACTTAGGGGACAACTGGCCTTCGAAAACATCTGAGAATACTGGGGCTAGGCATATTAAAAAAACACTTTTTTATTTCAAACCTAAGAAACACTGCTAAATCAGATGAAAATGGAGAAAAGGAGTATCTTACAAGACAGGATGAAAATGGCAATTTATAATAGAACCAAAAGGTACAAATCAATTTGCTCTATGTAGCGTGCTGCTGCTGGTGATTCAGTCTGAAACATGCTTTGCTCATGAGACATTATTTGCACACTAGAAGTCTGAAGCTGCTGCACTGCTTCTCCAAACTCTTGAAAGTTTGATCTTTGATGGAAAATAACTAACCAGGCCTGAAAGGAACCAGGGGTATCAAAATGTAATTTAAATTGAAGGGTGGGAAGTATTGCCATGTATTGATAAATTGCATAAGCATTTTTTTCTACATGTTAAAGTAAGGGGGCATAGATTAGATAATTCTTCCTCACTTGTGAAATTAATTTGTGAGATTCTTTAACCATATAAGTAGTTTCTAATTGCATCAGACTGTAAGGGCTGGGTTTTAAATAGTTCGGAGCTGCAGAAAAAAAGTCCCTTACAAGGTAAACTTTTTTCCCCACAGTTGATGCACCCTTCATACCACCTCCTCAGCATCATCACAGCCCCATCACTGGCCAGTGATCGAGCAGCTCACGGTAGCTGAGAGTATCAAAGGGTTTCAACTTGACAGTCGGTATTTCTACTACAATTTTTCTCCGTGCCGTACCCCTACCCACTGGTGCAATGGGTAATGCTCGAGATCTGTAGTGTCCCTGTGGAGAAGGCTACGCTCCTTGACCCACCACAGAGACAGCTGCCAGAGTGGGACACAGCACCTCCCAGCTCAGACAGGAAGCATTGCCACTGCCAGCACCCCAGACCATGGGCAGTCAGACAATATGGATGCCAAACTCACTTCTGAATCTGGGCTGCCCACACAGTAATGCAATGCCCTACTGCTAGGCCTTTAGAGCAGTAGAAGACAAAGAACCTCTGTGTGTAAACACTGAGGCAAGGGTTACCCCAAAGGGCATTTGGCTGGGAAGCCAAGTTTCAAGAAAATACAAAATCACACATGCCCCCCATGATGCTTTGCATTGTGGGGGCATGTGTGATTTTGTATTTTCTTTAGAGCAGTGCTGTGAAACATCTAAAACTTAGGAAAGTTGGTGCAGTTTTTATAAACAGTAACATTATGCTGCAGTTTGACGTCCTTTACGCTACCTGACACTGCACATCAAGCCAGATTAGCAACAAAAATGGCTTTATGTCCAGCAAATGGCACTGATATGTGAATGACATCTGCTATGTGCAGGAGACAGAACTGCAGCAAAAAAAAAAAACAGAAAAAGGAGAAGGAAAAAAAAAAAAGAAAATACAGCTCCACTGCATTTTTAAGATGGTGAACTCTATAAAAAAGGGGCTGTGCTAACAACTAGTGAGTGCAACCCTTTTAAAAATCAATTCCTTATAACTGTTCATATCTTACAGCAACTTCTTCTGAATAGTGTGGTATAACAGCTAGCTGAATACCACAGGTAACAGTAGAGATATGGGCACTATAAAATATATGTTTCATAGTCTGAGTGCTTTACTAGAGAAAAAAGTTTGCATGCAATACAGTTTGCAAATGCTGGAACTCTGACTGAAACATAAGCGCTGTGATGGACAGAATTTGAAAATGGAAGTTAATTTTCTTGCATAAACTACTGATTGATCTTCCAGCTCTGAATTAACTAGCTGAATGTACCCTTTGTTCTTCAACTCATAATCCCCTCCTGTACCATAACACAACTTTTTCACAGTGGCGCTGCTTACTCCTGCAGACTTTTATAAGAGAGCTTTCAAGCATCACGGCGCATGTGCATGGAGGCAAGAGGAGTGTGAGCCAAACTACACAAGAACTGGTAAAGATTATTACTATACATAAACTGGTAATGGAGCTTAGTGGCAGTATACCTTTCCAGTCAACTCTACATGGCCACTTATCATCACAGACAATATTGTGTAGAATACTACGTCTTCCGGCAGCAGCCAAATCCTTATGTACCCTCCAGGAATAAATCCACCACATTTCTTTTGTAATCACCACCAGCATGTATACCCTTTCCCCACCGCACATATACATCTGTGCCTCCCAAATTTAGTCTTCTTTCTGAGACTGAAACTGTTCAAAAAGGTTAAGAAATATGGCATCTTCCCATAAGGCAATATACTGTACTGTACCTCTCCCTGAAAGTACAATATGCGGCACTGAAAATGGAGTGGGATGTCTCCTGCGGCATGAATACGGGATCCATTCAGAGTAGAGCAAAGCTTTCAAATGGAAGCCCAGTATCCCTGTATTCTAGACCCAGGTTTTCCTCTTCATGAAAGCTTGCATATTAAACCAAAAGGTATTAACGGTATAGTCCTTTGAGTGCCTCAGACGAGACTATGAACTTTCAGGTACTTTGCTCTTTACAAATGGTAATTTTTACAAATAGTGTTATAAGTAGTCATGTTTATAACCTATATATAATTTTCTCTCTCATTTTCTCTCTCTTTCTCATCTAACACTTGCCTACTAGATTCAACGTAATGGATCGTCCTTCATTTAATATACTATTTAAAATGCATACAAACTTCTCTCTTTTTATACATAAACACTTAACTGGCCTCCCTTTACTTTCTAGATCCCTGCAAAACCTTACAAAACCTATTCTGTGCGGGAGAACACTTAAAAAAACTCAACAGGCTGTATAAAAAAGGAAAGCATTACCATGCTACACCATTCTAATATAATAACCACTATTTAGAAGATGATATATTCTGAACTGAAATTTCTGCATAAAATCCTGGGTACCTATACAAGGCATAAGCATATTATAAACATGTAATATATTAAAAGTTCTTGTCCTTAACCATCACAACCTTGCACCATTACTGCATATCTCAGTGTACTGTAGCTGTGCTTCATAATTGAAATCTACAGCTTTTTTGGTCGCTGTATCAATGCCAAGAAAAAACAATATGTATGGCACTCAGTAGCAGTATTCATGTATCCTTAACAAATGGGTAACGAAAAGTGCTTCTGCGCATCCCTTCACGGTGCTGGTGCTCCGCACACCTGGAGGTACATGGTTCCTAAAAGAATTCAATTTCTTTTCCCGGTACCAGTAGAGTTGCTAATGAAAACTCAGGCCACTAGAGGCATCCTTATGTAGCCTATAAATCGAAACATCACAGAGACTCTCTTCATCAGTACTATCATCATCTTCATCATCATCCAAATTATTGAGGATTTTAGTTGAAGAGTTCTGACGCCTGATTAAAAAAAGAAAGAAGAGATAAAGGCATGGAAAGTTTATTATCATAATGTACTCCCTATACATTTTTTTTCTGCCTCCTTCTCGGTAGTCCTGAGATTGCCCCCGTCAGCCATGTCCCCTGGCTTCCCCTGGACTTGATGGCTTCCTCTCCTGTCTTCCCCCACAGCTTACCCCCTCCACCCCCCCCCCGAAGGGATGTGGCACTGCCCTAACTGCCACTTTCTAGGATCCAATTTGGGGGAGGGCTGTCATGCTGCAAGATCTCCGAGGAGTCGGTTCATCACTCTGCCCCAAGCCTGCAGCATTTCTGTCATTTTCTTCCCTTTCCCCCGAGATGCCTGCCTGGAGTGTGATGCAAAACAAAACACACAATAGCAGGGCAGAGCAAAGCAGCAAAGAAATCAGGTGAGAACAGAAGAATGACAGCAAAAAAAATGGGTCCTCTGATGAAGCCTCAAGTGTAAGAGGTGAAATGTTGGGGTACTTCTCAGCTCTGTACTCTTCATGTGATTTGGGGCATTAAACCCAGTTTTTGCAGTCATTCATCCCTTTTCATTTGATTTTTTTACTACTCTGCTGTGCGCTGCTACAGTGTGTTCTGCTTGGCTGTTTTCTGCAGCTTGCACTGCCTGTCAGATATTAATGCCCTGGATTTGTGTGTGCAGGGGTGTGATGCTAGCAGGCACGCAAGCATGATCCTCATCATTTACCAGCAACTCTCCACCCACTGAGCCACTCCAGAGTGCACTGCCACTTGTGGTCACCCAGGTGGCAGTCATGCACTGGACCAGGCTGCCCTCCCTGGAGAAGGACGGTGTCCTCTGGGACAGTCAATCCTCCTCCCCCCCTCAGTCAGCCCCTTGATGACTCTGACTTGCCTCTGAACCTGGGTCACCAACTTCATGAACCATAGCACTATTGCTGAGTCAGTAGGCCAGCTCTTTATTGAAACTTTTACTGCATATGCACACATGAAAAGTCTTGTTACAAGCTAAGCAATTTTATCTACTTTGCTCTAACTTCAGTATATATTGGGGTTCTTAAACTGCACATAAGGTGCTAGTTAACAAATCAGAAAAATCTAAATTTATCCAAACACAGTAATGTGACTGGGTGATGTGCTCACTCATACAAACATTTGAAAGTGGTAGGGAATAAACTTTGGTGCATTTTACCTTTGTCCAAATCACATAAACATTAAAAACTGAGCCTTTTTAAATGTGTCATCAGAGACAGCAATACTAACAATGAAAAAACGATGCCAAAAATAGCCAAATAAAACAGTCAAGTAAACATTGTCCAACTTTGCCACCCAGTGTAGTTACGAACATATGAAAATGACAGCAGATTAAGCCTTGAGGTCTATCGTGTCTGCTCGAGATGCAGCTTACAGTTACATAGATACACAGATACATAGACAGTGTCAGCAGATAAGGGCCTATGGCCCACCTAGTCTGCCCATTTGAGTTTGTAACTTCAGTTTATGTTTTCCTAGAACTCTGTTGCCCCTTACCCCTGACCTCCAGAATTCCTTTATGTCTATCCCATGGATTCTTAAATCCCATGATTGTTTCAGCCCCCACCACTTCCTCAGGCAGGGTGTTCCACTTGTCCACCACCCGTTCTGTGAAGAAATTCTTCCTCACATTTCCTCTGAATTGTCCTCCCTCCAATTCATCCCATGCCCTCTAGTCCTGGAACATCTTTTCACTTAAAATAATGTATTCTTGCACCCTGTTCCTCCCTGTAAGATACTTATGTCTCTATCATGTCCCTCTCCCTCCTCTCCTCCAGGAGTACATATTCAGTTCCTTCAACCTGTCCTCATAGGACTTGTGATGCAATCCATGTACCATCTTTGTTGCCCTCCTCTGAACCTTCTCTGCCCTGTCTATGTCCTTACGTGGGTAGGGTCTCAGAACTTCATACACTGTACTCCAGGTGGGGCCTCACTAGTGTCTTGTATAGTGGAATCATGACCTCCCTTTTCCTGCTGGTGATGCCCCTGCCTATGCATCCCAGCATCCTATTTGCTTTACCTGCTGCCTTGTCACACTGTTTCCCTACCTTGAGGTCATCAGAGATGATAACCCCAAGATCCCTTTCCTGCTTGGTGCATGCCAAATCCTCACCCCAACTGATATATTGTGCCAGGGTTTTTGTGCCCCATATGCATTATCTTGCACTTCTTTGCATTGAATTTCAACTGCCAAACCCCTGACCATTCTTCAAGGTTCTGCAGGTCCCTTCTCATTCTGTCTACACCCTCTGGTGTGTCTACTCTGTTACATAGCTCTGTGTCATCAGCGAACAGTGAAATTCTGCCTTCTAGGTCCTGCACAATGTCACTGATGAAGATATTGAATAGGACCGGTCCCAGCACTGATCCCTGTGGTACCCCACTGGTCACTCTTCCCTCTGTGGAGTGACAGCCATTTACCACCACCCTCTGTGTTCTGCCACCCAGCCAGTTACCTACCCACCACACTACTGTCCTGCCCACAACCATATTCCCTAGTTTGTGTAATAGTCTTCTATGTGACACAGTGTCAAAGGCCTTGCTGAAGTCCAGATAGGCCATGTCCACTGCCCTCCCCTGATCCACCTCCCTAGTCACCCAGTCAAAAAATTCAACGAGGTTGGTCTGACATGACCTCCCCCTGGTGAAACCATGCTGCCTTGGATCCTGCAGTCCATTGACAACCAAATGTTCCACCAATCTCTCCTTCAGTAGTGCTTCCATGATCATCCTCACTACCGAGGTGAGGCTGACTGGTCTGTAGTTCCCCACTTCTTCTTCTTTGTTCCCACTTTTGTGTAAGGGGACTATATCTGTTGTCCTCCAGTCTTTGGGTACCTCCCCTGTTTCCAATGATCGGCTAAACAGGATAGCCAGAGGTTCAGCCACCACCTCTCTGAGTTCTTTAAGGACCCTGGGGTGCACCCCATCTGGCCCTATTGCTTTATCAACTCTTATTACTTCCAGTTCCTTCAGGACCCTTTCTCATGTAAAGGGACTTGTGTCCATTTCTGCACCATTCTCACCCTTGTACTCCCTTCAGACCATTATCCTCCTCTTCCTCAGTAAAGACTGAGTGAAATACCTGTTCAGTATGTCAGCTTTACTGTTGTCATCTTCCATGGCCATCCTCCCCTTCAGTCTCACTATCCCTCCCTTTGCCTTTCTTTTTTCACTTATGTACCTGTAAAAGGTTTTGTCCCCTCTACCCACTGATTTTGCAATGTGCTCTTCTGTCTGAGCTTTGGCTTCCCTTACTGACCTCCCTGCCTCCCTTTGCTTCTCCTGGTACTTCTCCCTATCCCCTTCTGCCTGTGTCTTTTTGTATTGCCTAAATGCAATCTTTTTGGCCTTCACTTTCTTTGCTACCTCTTGGGAAAACCATAATGGCCTCCTCTTCCTTTTCCTCTTGCTAACCTGCTTAATGCATAATTCTGTTGCTCTTGTAATCACCGTTTTAAATACTGCCCACTGTTCCTCAACCTCTGATTCCTGCCACATTCCCCTTAATGCCTCTTTCAAGTATCTCCCCATTTTCCCAAAGTCTGCCCCCCTAAAATCCAGGATATGTGTTTTTGTGTGGTTTGGTTCTGCTCCTTCTATGATTTCAAACCACAATGACTGGTGGTCACTGTTCCCCAGGTGCTCCCCCACTGTTACCCCCATCACACTGTCCCTGTTTGTGAGCACAAGGTCCAGTACTGCCTTCTGCCAAATTGGTTCCATGACCAGTTGCTTGAGGAAGGCACCTGAAGGGAGTCCAGGATAAATCTGCTCCTAGTTGATGCTGCTGGGATGCTCCAGTCCACGTCTGGAATATTGAAGTCTCCAACCAGTACTACCTCACCCTTGTCTGCCATCCTTTGGATGGCTAGCATCAGCTCCCTATCTGTTTCTTCCTCTTGGGCTGGTGGTCTATAGACCACACCTGTGCGGATGGCTGGCCCCATTTTCCTTTCCAGCTTAACCCACAGTATCTCTCCCTCATTTTGTTCCTCCTGGATCTCTGTGGCCCTTATGTCATTTTTCACATACAGTGCCACTCCTCCTCCCTTCCTACCTCTTCTGTCTTCGGTCTCTTCTGAATATGTTGTAGCCAGGAATGGCCATCTCCCAGTCATGGTTATCATTACACCAGGTTTCTGTGATGGCCACAATGTCCAGGTCTGACTGCACCATGACAGCCTCCAGATCTTCCATCTTGTTGCTAAGGCTCCTGGCATTGGCACACGTGGCTTTCCATGATTTTACCTCCCTAGACTGTTTAGCTGCTCTACTCCAGCCCATTCCCTGGTTGTCCTATATCCCTGGTTCTCCTTGCTGTCTGCCCTTCCACTGATTTTTGCCCCTTTTCTGCCTATCCACCTCTTGGGCGCTAATCTCCATCTTTTGCACACTGCTTTGTTGAGATATCCACTCCTCCAGTTCACTGGTTCCACTGCTAGCTGTGGGGGGTGAGCAAGTAGGTACCCTCCTTGCTGGCCTGCCACCCCCCTTGGCTAGTTTAAATGCTTGTCAATGTAGCATTTAAACTTATCATTGAGTGCTTGGATTCCCTTCCAGGATGGATGCAGGCCGTCAGGCTTGAACAAACCTTCATCCCTCCAGGTGGGTCCCCAGTCACCAATGAATCCAAACCTTCATCACAGCACCAGTTCTTCAACCATGAGTTAAAATTCTGTGCATGCACCCCCATGCTTCTCCCATGCCTCTCGCAGGTAGTACTTCTGAGAAGGTGACAGAAGTAGCTACTTGCTTGAGACCCTCCCAATTCCTAAACTCTTCCTGAACTTCCTTTGGCTCCCCATTTGCCAGGTCATTGGTACCTAGGTGGATAATGACATCCAGATCACCCTCCCGTCTTGCCTTCCCAGTGATCCCCAGGATCTTCCTTCCATCCCTCCATGCTGTGGCACCTGGTAGGCACCTCACCTCCCGGTCCTCCCCCTCCTGTGATGGAGTCCCCCACCAGGATTCGCTTCCTCCTCCTCTGGGGTCCACTGCTCTCCCTGCTGAGGTCATCTCCTTGGCTAACCTCCACATCCTTTCCTTCCATTTCTCTGGGTACCTCTATTTGGTTACTCCCATTGGCCAGTGTGGCATATGAATTCTTGAGTGGAATAGGATCTGGGATGTGCCTCTGCCTGACCGTCTTAACCCGCCCTGAGCCCACTGTCATCCAAGTGCTCCTTGTTCTCGGCATCCTTTGAGGCAGCGGCATTGGACTGGTGGTTCTCTGGATAGGGTGATGGTACTCCTGACCCAGTTTACTTCCACTCTGAGTCTGGCTACCTCATCCTGCAGTCCAGAGAGATGCATACAGATAGGGAAGCACCTCAGCATCCAGAAGGTCTGCCTGAATATGGCTTCCCCGCAGCTACTGCATTGCACCACTCCCCACATTATACTGCAATTATACTGATATTCCACTACTTGTCTGTTACTGAATCTCTCCTAGTTCCCTTTCTATTAATTTATTGTCCTAAAAATCCTGCCACTGATCCTCAGATACTTTTCTTTTAAAAAAAGAAAATAAATAAATGAGTCAAAACACTTGTGTGCTGAGGGTGGGCTTCTTCCCTTATGCCTCCTACTCCAAACCCCTGCTATCCCTGTGTTTAGCTCCTGTCAATCAGATTTAACAGGCATATAATTAAGAGTTGGAAGGGAGGGAGGGGCAAAATCTCTAGCAATTAAAGACAAGAAGAAATACTTTTTAAATATGTTTTAAATTTTCAACAGCCCAAAAACAATTCTAAGTAAAGATAGCAAAGAAATTACAGTGTTACTAAAAGCCCACAATCTAAGTTTAATAACAAAAACAGAAATTACCAGTTGCTGTAAAGCACTGATATGAATACGTTTCCTTCTCCTTCTTTGATAACTGTTGCTACCCCACTCCCTTCCATCCCTCCCCTGATTCCCATTCAGGTTTTCCCTGGTCTATACCGTCCCTACCTGTACCCTGCCCATGTAGCTATCACATCCCTTCTTAAAACCTCCCAGTGATTTCCTTGATACCAACTCCTCAGATAGCGCATTCCAAGCTACCACCACCCTCTCCATGAAGTAATGTTTTCTCAGGCCTCTTCTATACCTCACCCTGACCAGTTTTAGGCTATGACCCTCATGGTCCCTTCCCCCTTCAGTATGAACAAACCCTCAGTGTTTACTCTGTTAATACCCTTCAAGTATTTAAAGTTCTCGATCATGTCCCCTCTGTCCCTTCTTTCTCCTAGGGTGTACATGTTTAGCTCTCGAAGTCTCTCCACTCCTTATAGTGCTCATCCCCCATTCCGAGGATCACCTTTGATTCCCTCCTCTGGACCCTCTTCAGAAGCACAATGTCCTTCTTTAAATAAGGGCGCCAGAACTGCAAACAGTACTCCAAATGTGGCCTCACCAAGGATTTGTAGTTCTGGAAAAGGGTTTTATGACAGGTGCATACTGAAACTGTGTTTCATCCTGTAACTTCTTTATTTATATTTTGGTACATCTGGTGACTTTCAGTTGCTGAGTGGTACTAGCATCAACAAGCAGTGCCTGTACTTGATCTTGTCTTCCTCTGCTTTTAGCTGTTCCTTCCTACTGCTTGACAGTGCTTGCCACACAGTGATGATTCTCTCCTCCATCCAAATCACTTTCCTCCCTTCACCTTAGGAAACGTAAGCCCAACCATTTTCTTCTCCTCCTCTTCCTCCTCCTCTTAGCATGTGACATTGAACCCAACCCTGGCCCTTCCTTCCTTCCATCTTCCCCTTCCCCCTTATCCAAAGACCACTCTGCATCTTTGAAACCTGGCTCTCCTCTAGAGCTCCCGACTCCCAACTATCACTCCATGATTTCCACCTCTTTCGTCAAGGCCGCAACAAATGCAGTGTCAGCATGCCCATCTACATTTGTCAAAGCCTATCTTGCTCTGTCTCTCTTCATGAATCTCTTCCCTCCTTGCACAAGCTCCTCATGGTAAATCTAACCTTCCCCTCATCCCTCTACATCTTTTTAACTGTGATATATTCTTCTCCTACAATCTCTCCTCCTTCCCTTATTAACATTACCACCTTCCTGTCTCCCAAGCCTCCTCTGGTGAGCATATTATTCTCAGAGTTTTTAATCTTAACTGGGCCTCTCCTGCCATTAAGACTATCACTGAAAAGATTGAGTTCCTAAACCTCAATCAACTAATTAAGGATCTCCCTAAACCACTGTCTCCTGGACTTGGTGTTCTCCTCCCACCCAGACCGTATAGCCACTGTGGGCACTCTACTCTCCCTGATGCCTACAGGGACCATTATATGACATACTGTGTCTGTAAGGTACATATGAGTCACCCCCCGCCCCCGTTACCACTGGTTTAGGTCTTACAGGTCGTTTGATACTGCAGCCCTACTCCAAGATCTTCTGTCCTCTGACTGGTCACTTGTATACTCTGTCTCAGATACTGACTCCGCTCTCTCCCTCTTCTGCAACTTTCTATACAAAGTCTGGAATACTCACGCCCCCTCAAGAAGGTGCAAGGTCAGATGCTCCCACAACCCCCTGGATATCAACGGGCATCATCCAGCTCTGCAAGTCCCATGATGTTGCTTGGGTGTGTTACAAATCCTCCCTCTCTCCCTCTGATCTCCAGCTCTACAGGACCCTAAGGAATGCCTGTACAAAGGCTATTAGGGCAGGGAAAGCACATTACTTCAAAAATGGCCCTGCATCATAATCTTAGCTCCCCCTCCAACTTCTGGCAGACCCTCCATTTCCTCTTCAATACAATTCCCAAACATTCCCCTCCTACTCTGCTAGTTGATGGTTCACCTGTCTTGGACCCCACTTCCATAGCCTCCATACTCAACTCCTTTTTCACCACTTGTGCCTTCCCCTCAAACCCAGTCCCTGCTCCTCCTGACTCTCCTGTCTCCTCCTCCTCTTCTTCAGGCTTTTCCTTCTCTCCTATTTCTGTGTAGGAAGTTTTCCATGCCCTCCTCTCACTAAACCCCCACAAATCCAGCCCAGACGGCCTTGACCCCCACCTTCTCCAGATTTCTGGCCTTGCTATCATCCTTCCTCTCACCCACTTGTTGAACCTCTCTTTTATACTAGGCATCGTTCCTCAGGCATGGAAAGTTGCCAGGGTGATTCCCCCTTCATAATGGGGGCAGTCCTTCTCCTAGCAACTATAGACCAGTATCTCTCCTCCCCGCCCCTCCCTGGCCAAATTACAAGATTCCCTTATATTCCCTCATCTTACTGATTTTCTTAACTCTGCTGACCTCCTCTCTCCAGTTCAATCTGGTTTCAGAAAAAAAATCACCCCGTTATCACTTGCCTCTTTCATGTCACCAATGCCACACTCACTGGCATGGACCAAGGACACATCAATGCTGCCATATTTATAGACCTGGCTAAAGCTTTTGAATCTGTGTCACATCCCCTTCTTCTTGCCAAACTTCTCTCCAATGGTTTCTCAATTCATGTCATTGACTAGTTTCAGTCGTACCTCACAGGCCATACACAATGTGTCCAGGCAGGTGATACCCTATCCCCCTCCCTCCCCATTCAAGCAGGCATTCCTGAGGGCTCCATCCTGGATCCTGTTCTATTTTTTATCTTTCTGAATGATCTTCCTTCTGTCTACATCTCCTCTCGGATCCACTTGTACGTTGATGACACTGTGCTCAATGCTTCTGGACCCTCTACTCCCGAGGTGGAGGCTGACCTACAATTTGACTTCTTGAGAGTTCTTCGCTGGTTCCAGACCAGCCAGCTTAAAGTAAATACTAAGAAAACTGTGTCTATGACTTTTGGCTCCACACAGAAACTAGCCAAACTCTCCTCCTTCCCTTTCCACCCCTTGACGGCACCACCCTAGATGTAGTTCCTGCTTTTAAACAGCTATGTGTCTGGTTGAACAACTGACTTGACTTCTCCTTCCATATTGTCTTCATTCACTCTAAACTCCATCCCAGGTTTGGCACCTTGTATCGTAACAAAGACTCCCTCTCTCCTACTGTCCATCATGAGCTGCTCACTAAAATGATCCTCCCAGTCTTTGATTACACTGATTTGATCTTTGGGTCCACCCTGGCTTCTTCCCTTTCTAGACTGGATAGCCTGTTAAATGCCTTTTGCCACTTTACCTTGAATGCTCCCCCCACAAACACACCATTGCTCCCTCTACTTCTCCCTCTCCCTTCCCTCTCTTCCCTCACGACAACAGCACCATGACACCACCTTGATCTCCAAATTCTGGTTTGGATCCCTCCCCTCCTACCTCTCCTCTCTCCTATCCCCCTCATCCCCATCTTCCTACCTGCTACGCTCCAGAGACTCCTGTACCTTCTTTCTCCCCTGTCCTATTTCCAGTCCAAGGCATTCAGCCTTCTCCTACCATCTACCCTCCCTCCCTCTGGAACTCTCTTTCAAGTTCCCTTTGTCTAGCCCCTTCTCTGCACTGTTTAAAACATATTCTCTCCCAATCCTCCTCTCTTACCTGTTCCAGTCCCTCTTCCGCTTCATAGTCGTGTAATACCCATGGATTAATTCACACCTTTGTGAATTAATTCTATGTTTAATCCTATGTTTCTATAAAGAGATGTGCAAGAACAAGGGGGCACAATTTGAAGAGGGGAATGGCTCGGGGCAATGTAAGGAAGTATTTTTTTACAGAGAGGGTGGTGGATGCATGGAACGGTCTTCCTGAGGAGGTCATGGGATCAGAACAGTGAGGGAATTCAAGAATACATGGAACAGACATCAGGCAATTCTAGTGGGGGCTAGGAGGAAGTAGGCTGTTGGTTAACTAGGATCTGCAGCTTATCCAATAGGTAGGGAAATGGGCAGACTGGGTGGGCCAAGATGTCCTTATCTGCTGTCAAAGTCTTTGTTTCTATGTTTCTACCTCCTACTCTCATCACTGTATTAACTGTATGCCTTATTATAGTGTACTTTTGCTGTAACCTCAATTGTGACTGAAATTTTGGTTGTACTTTTTAAATTGTCCAATTGCACTTGTAATCTCAGTTGTACGTCTGCATTTCCCCCCTTTCCACCGGGTTGCACCTGTAAACAAGCTTCAGCTCAGTTTGCCTCTCATAGTCACCAACATTTTAAATAAAAAAATAAATAAATAAATGATCAGAGTGACAAAAAAACCTTACCATTCCTTGGGCAGCTATCTGCATTAGCTGTCACTTACTGGGGACATACCCCTGCCGGTATTCTAGAAGTCACTCTTGATCCCCTCTGGCACTGTTCTGACTCCTCACTTCTGTGTCATACTGAAGTAAACTCCAGCTCCCAATACTGGTGGCAAAATTATCTGCACTAACACTAGCCGTGGCACCACATCATTTTTCTGTGGTCAGGGCTGCCAATGGTTTTCTTCTGATGAGGCACGGCCACCTAACCTACTTTTAGACATCACATCTAACTGATGAGCAGCCTAAAGAGTTGTACCTGAGATTGCAGCTGTCTGTCTGGATGCCTCTCTGTGACTGACCCTTGCCTTCCTCGATTCTGGAGCTTGGCTTCCTGCTGCCCTTTTCCCTCCTTTTCCCTAGCTGAGCTATGTCCATGGAGGAACTTTAACTATGGAGGAACATTAGGTACCGTGGTTCCTACTGCCATGATCCTATCCCCATCAAAACTGAAGGAACACTTCAAGCAGCAGGTGACTACTCTGTCTTCCCCTTTTTACAATCCTGAACTTGAACCGTCCAGCTAATGACATTTGTTTTTACTGTTCTCCCTCCTCAGTCTTGCACCGACACATTAACAAGCATTCTGTGGTGAACCACACGACTTGCTCCTCTTGAATGAGAAACTGTTGCCTTTTGCCATGTCTCCATTTCCTTTCAGTACTGTCATCTCTTACCAGGCATCACTTCTGCAATTTTTTTTAGAAAGGCCATGGAGTCAGTCCAGCAAAAATCACAACCAACAACACCCGTGTTTGCCCCATCCCTATGCAGATGCGTACTAGGGCTGTGCAAGGGCCAAATATTATTTTCTGAATATCATGAATAATGGGCTATCTGAATATTCAGAAGCCCTTTCTGAATAGAGCACTATTCGGGTGGTATTCATATTCGGCAAGCCCCCACAGGCCTAATAAAAACAACCCCCCACCCTCCTCTGCAGCCCAAAACAAGTGCAATAATGTATCCCCTGTCTCCCCACCCTCTAGCAGCAGCAGTCCAATTCCACCCTCTGACTCCTACCCCCCCCAGCACCCGCAAATTGTTATAATTAATAATGTGCCACAAGAGACATTAATTCGGTAAGGAAATAAAAGATAAAACCCCACGAGTGGCGACTGGCACACCCACCCACCTCTATGGCCAGCCACCCTCTTGTAAGATAACCCTCACACCTATAAATAACACTTCTTCCCCATCTCCACTCTGGCAGCACCCTACTTCAACCCTCCTTCCTCCCTGCACCAGCAATTTGTTATAAGCCAAGCACCTTCTAATGAATAAAACTGCTTGCGCGCATGCATAGTAAAACCAGCAGATAACATGATCAGCTGGTTTTACTATAGCATGTGAGTGATTCCATTCATTACAAGGTGCTCTACCATGGAGGAGGGAGGGTTGTGCTGATTGCCTTCTGATAAGTTGAATTGGGTGCTGGGGAGGAGAAGGGTGGGAGGAGGGTGCTGCCAGGGTGGAGGGCTGGGAGGGAGTGTTATAAAGTATTAGGCTCACCTTACAATAGGATGGCCGGCCACAGAGGTGGGCGGGTTGTGCCAATCGCCCATTAGGAATTTTTTATAACAAATTGTGGGTGCGGTGGAGGGGGAGGGTTGAAGTAGAGTGCTGCCAGGGTGGGGTTGAGGGGTGAGAGAGTATTATTTATAAATGTGAGGGTCATCTTACAAGAGGGAGGCTGGCCATGGAGGTGAGTGGGTTGTGGCAGTTGCCACTTGCAGGGTTTTATCTTTTATTTCCTTACTGAATGAATGTCTTTGTGTCACATTACTAATTATAACAATTTGAGGGTGCTGGGGGCGTGGGAGCCAGAGGGTGGGGCTGTGCTGCTGCTGCTACAGGGTGGGAGGGATGGGATGCATTATTGCACTTGGTTGTTGGGCTGCAGAGGAGGATGGAAGCAGTTTTTTTTTATTTTGTTAGGGCTGTGCCGAACATGAATATTTCAGATGCATAATGAATACCCGGAACCTGAATACTGAATATTCGGCCAAATATTCAGAAAAAGGTATTCGCACAGCCCTGATGTATATGTTCATCAAGTCTACATGGAATGTAACCAAAGCGAAATAAGAGTCGCTACTCAGTGTGTGGTGCTCAAAGTAAAAAGTAAACTAGAAAGTAGTAAACTCCGGCACTTACTTACGCTTGGACACTGAGCAAAATAAAGTTGCATAAAGTCCTTTATTGTGAAAAAATCAGCAGTCCCATACAGCAAAACACATAGCCAGGAATAACTATACTCAATGTTTCACGCAGGCGCACCTACACCTTGTCAAGAGAATGTTCTCTTGACAAAGTGTAGGTGCACCTGCATGAAACACTGAATTAAGTTATTCCTGGCTCCGTGTTTTGCTGTGTGGGACTGCTGATTTTTTCACAATAACGGTCTACATGGAATGTGTTCAGTAGTCCTATAGAAGTTGCTTTTTTTTCATGCCAGCTAACCCATTTTTGACAGGAGGAATGATAGACAAACAGCACATCAACCATCAGTCATATTGCATACATAGTCTATGGTGCATGACTGCTGACTGTTTACAGAAAATTATTTACTGGTGTTCAAAAGAGCATTCAGTTAAACAGTGCTTCTACAGTATTTTCCAAGTCTAACACCTTCAAAGAGATAAGAAGGGCAGTGAAAATCACTGTAGAATATTTATGCTTACTTATTACAGAGGTCACAAGCACAGTTTCCCAGCATCATTATGACTTTTCTATACAGTACTTGGGGTACTTACTGTATGTTGTCAACAGAAGCAACTCAGATCTGTTCAAGAGTTAGTTATAGTTACCTGTATTATTAGACTGCTAAAATGGGGTACCCTTATGGTTTGCTGAGGCTTACTATCCCGACACTGACCTGCCCGGGAAGTATTGCCCGACAGGTTCAGTATCCAGACAGTAAGCATCCCGGCAGTAGGAAACCCGACGGACATTTACAGGGGTAAGGTAGCAGATGTGATGGTTTGCTACTTTACCCCCGTCGATGGGATTTAAATGCTGGAAAAATTAGGAGGCTGGCTGAGCTGCCCCAGTGGTGTTGAGGGCTAAACCACTGGCAGCACAGCCAGCGTGCTCTGGGAGGCATGGGTTCTATTTGCGCTGCATCTGGTAAATTTTTTTAAAAGATTATTGCGCCGTAACTAATTTTTTATAACTCCGAGGTCCGCTCCTCCTCAGAGTTAGTTATTTTAGTTACAGGGGGTGTGGGGGCAGAGCCCCCCACTTGAAGGGGTTTGGGGTGTGAAGCCCCCTGATTCACCTCTTGTACTTTTCAATCAGATGCCCAAAATCATATTTTTGGGCATCTGATTGATTCGGGAGTATACATTTCGGGCCAGTGGGGTCGGTATCCCGAGACTCAAGATACTGAGTTTAGGGATACCATAGTATATCCTAAAATAGTATATTGATAGCAATGCAATACCCTTCATTTAGCAGCAGGGCTATAAAAAGAATCACAGCATTAGACACAAAATTAAGCATATAATATTTGCTTTCTAAGGTGAGCCACATTTTATTCTAAGACTACTCATGATGCTTACCGAAGGTCTTTCTTTAAAGTATTTAGCTGTCCTTGGAGCTGATCATTAACCTCAAGTTGTTCTTCCAACTCTCTCTGTAGCTTCTTTTTGACATTTTCCAGTTTGTCTATTTCTTCCTCGGCTTCATCCATTTGTCTTTTTAGTGATTTCAGACGCAAGTTTAGCTGAAAAAGTGAAACTTGATTTGGTTAGACAGAATATAGTATTATAAATGCTGCTTGAAATGGTTTGAATCCCAACAGCACTTGTTTCTTCAAACTCAGACTGCACATAACTGGAACTTTAATTGGTTAACAATTGCTCCAAATGATGGTTTGTAAAGGCTGTTTTTAAACACTAAGGCCCAGTCAGATGTTGGGCTGTCATTGGTTAATCTAACACTAGGTGGATCATGAGGCACAAGTTAAAGCCAATTGCCTTATGCCTCTGTGTTAGAGTAGCAAAGTTTACCCTTAGAGAGTTATAATGCTTTCATTAAACTAAAATATTTTTATTTTTTAATTAATGCTTTTATAGTTTAAATTCTGTTTTTATGGTACATAAGGGTTTCCAGCCATTAACTTAATCCTTTAGAATGTGTCAGCCAATAAGAATGCTTCATTTCCAGACACTGTTTTATAATAAGCTTTTACAGACCAAAACATTTGGTCACAGAATTTTACTCTAGACAAACAATACCAGGGACAATAATGCTATTTAGCCAGCTACACTGACAGACTTTGGAAATGACTGATTTAATTGAAACCAGGATTTACGGAAATAGGTGCGGCAGTTCAACTCCAGATCCCTGCTGTCCTTGCTAATGCCCTGTATAATTTCACCAACAACAATTCAGCTAGAAGTTTTCTGGCAAAAAAAAAAAAAAAAAAAAAGGCAACAGAAGCTTTTATCAGCAACTTCCATCAGGAGATATTCTGAATCTATTTGCTAGAGACGAGGAACCTTAATGACACCAAGGATCAATCTTTGAACTCTGTGTATGCTTCAGTAACACAAAGACGTCTATAATAGATTTAATGCAATTAAAATAATCTTTCTGTGAGGCTTAAGAATATAATGTTCCTTTCTTTTCCTTATTAGGTTTTGCTGAAATATATGCATGCTTGTTATTTTTGCCTTCAGATCTTTACAGGCCCTCTTTTAGTTTAGAGTGTGTCAGATCATCAATATTGAGGATAATTAATATGTTTCTTTTTTAATGTTCTTATGAATTTAAATGCATTTTAAATGCATTGCTGTATTCTGATTATTGTGAAATCTTCCCCAGTGTTTGGAATCAGTTTTATAACCCAGCCACTAAGCTTGTATAATAATATTAGCAGAAACAGAGGTAAAGTATATGGGTACAGGCTAATGGAATTCACTGAATTCCCAGTGCTGTTGTACCCTAGTGATGACGTCAAACTGTTGTTGTGCAATCTTGAGTATGTCACCACCAGGGTACAACAACATCGAATGTAAATTGCAATCAAAAGTTACAATCTAAACCGTCACATGCACAGCTGATCACTGGCTTCCTTCTCTCTCACTTTCACTCACCATCTTTTCTCTGTCAGCTTCGGATGAAATGAGTGATCGACTATGGCAGTGGTATTTTTCCTCCTCTCTTTCAGATGGCTGCCCATCATCGGTAAAGAAAGAAAATGTTGGAGAAAGTAGTCACAAAGTGGACAGATTCTTCTCCATATCACAGAAAACTGGAGTATGTGAATGAGAAAATTAATTTTCACTGAAATCAGGACTTTTGTGTTTTTAGCTCATAGTCATGTGGTAAGGGGAGACTGTATGGCGTCGGCACTTCCATTTCTTTTAGACTTTTTTCAGCGGTGGGGGGGGGGCAATTTAATGATGCCATCTTGTTAAAATACCAACAAATGTTCAAACCTTACACATTGACCCATATACTGTAAAGAACAATGTATGAGTCACTGTGCACAGACAAGGTTGTGCTTCCTTCTTGAGGTTGTCATAACAACCGTAGACCTCTCGAGCTTTGCTCTCGGGGTCTGCTGGTTGTTATGACAACCTCTCGAAGCAAGCACAGCCTTGTTGTACGCATTGACCCATACATTATCCTTTATGTTCTGTCTCTGCTCTTTTCTTTATTGCTATCTCTGTTATATCTAGAATTAATGCATTAGTGTATCTGAATTATTATTACATCTTCAATAACAAATAATAACGAGATTTGGCTGGTGTCAACAAGGCTGGTCTTGCTTTATTTAAGTTATTATTTGTTGTAGCAGTCCTTACTGTCTCACCAGTTTCACTGTTATAATTAGTAATTATACAATGGCAAGAAAGAATGCTGGTTTCTGACTGGTCAGTCTGGAACTGGACCCATGATGTTATCCCAGTACAACATCACCGGTCTAGTCTCAGCACTGACTGCACTGGATTCTTCACTTGTTCCTCTTCTTCTCTTAAGAAACAAAAATATTTTCCACACTAACAAAAACACTTTTAAAATGATTTTTTTTTATTCTGTATAACAATGAGCCATTGTATTATAGCAATAATGCCAGACAGGGTTTGTGTCGTGCTGGGAAACGTCACGCCTCAGGTATTGGATGCACTCAGCCTGCGGCCTCATGCCCAACCACCAGAGATGTGACATTGTCCCAGCATGACACACACCCTTTTGGGCATTATTGCTTAATTATAATATGGTTGTTTACCTCATACACAAATTGTACTGTGTCACTGAAAATCTGTATCCTGCTGTGAATCTGATTGTTTTTTCCATTGCCTTGTACAGTATCTCCATAAAATGTACCATGCTGTTGCTATCAAAGCCCCACCCCGCCACTGTATTCTTTGCCCTTGCTTTGTAATGTACTGTTGTGTTGTAACCTCCCGGGTCGTGTCTGAAAATAGTCATTTCTATGGCTAGCAGACCTACCCGGTAAAGAAAAACTAAATAAACAAATAATTGTAGTTACGGTAAAATAGAACCACATCCTACATCAGTTTTACAGATTTTTTTGTATACAGTGCCTGCAGGGAGTGCTTTGAAGCAGCTGCACTGCTTTTCAGAAATGCTCTCTACACTGTACACAGTGGTTCAAGTCTAGTCAGCTCCAGGCAGTTAGTTTTATCCCCACAGCACCAATTCACTTATAGTCCTCCCTCCTGTCAGGTTGTTGGGGAGGAGGGTCAAATTTTTTTTATTCCCCAAGTGGCCTAGTTGAACATTGGATCTGTCAGATTGTTGTTAGAGAGTTATCTTTTTTCATTCCCTGACAGGCCAGGTTGGGCATCAGACCTCTCAGGTTGTTATTCATTGAGAGAGGGGGACAATTTTCTTTTTTTTTTTTAATTCTCTGATGGCCTAGGTTGGGCACTGGACCTATCAGGCAGTTTGGGAAGTGGGACAGAGTTTTCTATTCCATGACAGGCCACAGTGGGCACTGGATCCATCAGGTTGTTGGTGGGAGGGGACTTTTTTGTTTTATTCCATGACAGGCTGGGTTAGATATCAGATCCATCAGGTAGTTTGGGACACATGACTTTTTTTTTTCATTCCCTGACAGGCTGGATTGGGTATTGGAACAGTCAGCAGTTGGATGGGGACAGGGACAGATTTGTTTCTGTTCCCAGATGGGTCACACTGGGCACTGGATCTATTCATGTAGTTGGGAGAGGGGGACAGATTTTGTTTTATTCTCTGCCTGGCCATGTTGGGCATCAGCAATTCTGTTCTATTCTACATGCTCTGTGCTACCAGTATGCAACTCCTCCTGTGCCTTGTAACACACTTTGGGATACAATGTGCATGAAAGTCATGTTGGTTAAGTGTTGTTCAGCAAATTGCATCACCTGGTCCCACTATTACTCCAGCAAGTGATCTCCCCCTTTTAGATTTCCCAGTCCATTGCCAGGCAACTCAGGCTAACTGGAAACTCAGTTGTTTTTTCATTATACAGAGAGGTTGGGAGACATACTGTCTAATTCCGAAAAACATCAAATGGTGCCATAAATATGCTATTCTTTGTCCTTTTGCACTGCAATAATTTATAACACAAAAACGCTTGGTTTAATATGGGCAATTTGATTGTATTTCAGAAAAAAAATAAAGGTTAGCTTCCATTAATAAAGTTGTGCTGGCAGAGAGTTTATTATTACTTCCTCTCTGTGCTCATTCACTATCATTCTTGTTATTATGGGGGTGAGGGGCTAGGCTAAACAACCTGAGGACTTCTTCAGTGTATCACCCAGGTTATCTGCACAGTCATGTGTATCACCTAGGTTATCTGCACAGTCACCAGAGTAGCTCCACTTCCTCAACAGGTTCTTATGCGCTCTCCTCCTTGCAGCCAACAGAAAGTTGACGAACTGTTGCAGATAGCTTCAAGGAGCAACAGCAAGTGCACTCACTGTCTGTCATAAAGAGACATACCCTAGTCCACTAATGTATTTTAATGGGACAGCTGAAAAACACTTCCTGACTTTGATCCCAGTACAAAAAGGTTTGCTCTGCAGACCAGCCCTACTTAACAACAAAAAAAAAAACAGTATTTCTTCCATAATGCCCTTATTTAACTGCATTAAATGTGTGCACCGTACATTGCTACACATACCTGCTCCTTTTGGTCCGTTAGTGAGATACGGTCATCATCCACTTGCATCATCATCTCCTTCACCCTCCTCTCGAGCCGCCTGTTGGCTAGCTGGAGATTAGCTCGGTCTCTAACAATACAACATTTAAAATATTTCTGTAATTATAACAATTTTTAACAATCCGATAGTCCCAAGTTAGATTTATCTTTTTCCAAATCATAGGTCTACTTATCCTGCTATTGTATGACAAGTACATTTTGCCACTAAACACTGTTAAGGTGGCCTTTAAAATTCAACCAGCTGCATGCAACTATCAATTTATAAGTGCATTGGTACAATATTGATGTTTTACAGAAAAGAATGACTGGTAGTCATTAATGCAAGTATCTCTTTTTTTTGTTTTTTTTGTAAACCCCCCTCGTGGGTGGGCTTACTAGCCTTTGGTATCCTCTGCCCCCCCCCCCCTTGGAGCCCATTAGTCTAGGAGAGCTCCCAGCCTTTTTTTTATGCTACCACCAGGGGGCAGCAGCAAGGATGGTATAAAAGCCCTGTTTTTTTATCCGAGAGAGGGAGAGTTCAGGAGTCGGCGATGGATGCAGGGACAGTGTCCCAAAGGGGGCCACACCCCTTTGGCCTAGTTAGATTGGTAGGCAGCAGCGTCGGTACATCGAGGGGTATGGTGCTCCATTAGGGATGGTGAGTAAGGGTAGCAGCGGTCGTGTGGGTCTGAGAGGGATTGTCCCTTATTCTGGTTTTGGGCATCAGCTGTGGAGGGAAGAATGCGCAGGAGGCTGCAGGAGCAAGATTGTTAGGTAAGTGGTGTCCCTGCAGGGAAAACAGGGGTCCCAGTACCCCGTTTGAGATAAGGGGTACCCAGGT
Source organism: Neoceratodus forsteri (assembly GCA_016271365.2). NCBI lineage: Eukaryota > Metazoa > Chordata > Ceratodontiformes > Ceratodontidae > Neoceratodus > Neoceratodus forsteri. The sequence continues at coordinate 1,390,651,655 of CM028129.1, read as the reverse complement.
AGTGGGGCTGCTACAGTGGTGGCAGTACTGAGGCAGGGCATCCTGGAGGTGGCAGCTCTGGGGGCTGTACCTGTGTGGCACACTACCTGGGAGGAATAGTACAGAGGTTGGGGAGTTCTGGCCTGGGATTCACTATAGGGTCTGCCTTGCCTGTGTCTGGGGCAAGCCCTGGGACCTATCGAGCCTGTGTCTTGTGTAGGTCCGCCAGACTCATTAAGGGCCAGGGTTTTCTGTGGGAGCAGTAACTTGGATCAGAAAAGGTGCCGCCATGTGTTACATTTTCAGCCTGACACCATTTTGAATCCCCAACGTTTAACGTGTACCATTTTGGCTCAGGCAGATGTTTTCTTGGAGGTTCTTTGGGAGCAGCCACGGAGGCTCGGGCTGCTAATTCACCTGAGGCCTAAATGGCCCAGCTGGCATGAGAGGAGTAAGGCACTCCCCCCATCAGGATGTCTAAGAAATTTGGAACTGGGACTAAGGATTGGGAATAGGAAAAAAAAAGGGCTTCTGTGGATGAAGCTGTCAGAACTCAAGGTGCCAGTGTGGGCTAATTATTTTAGATCTGGTGAACATAATCTTGCTGCATGCTGATTAGAATAGCAAACTAAAACAATACTTGAACCTGCCATTTGTGTACTACCTGTGCTCTCAGCCCCTTGGAGCTGCTCCAGTTAATTCCTGTCATTTATTTATTAGTTTTTGTTGACCTATTTTCAGCCTCGTCCTGGGGGAGGAGGATACAGATGGATGCCAGCTGACACTGAACCAGATTAAGCCGTTGGTGGTATTTTTAGTGAATAGGGGAAATTTGGCCAGGGCACCAGGGAAATTCCCCTGCTCTTTTTGAGGAGTGCCATGGGATCTTTAACATCCACCTGAACTACCACCAGAACAGGCAGATGGGGCCTCGGTTTAACATCTCATCCGAAAGACGGCACCTCAGGAGTGCAGCACCCCCATCATGCTGCACCTCAGTGTCAGTATTGGGATTTAACCCAAGTGCCTGGTGTGGGTATTGCAACAGTCTGGGTCCAATCATTTTTGAACCCAGAATAAAGTTCTTGGTTTCAGTATTCTGTGGTGCTGGTGATTTCTTATTAATTTCAATAAGGTAAATTCTAATGAATTCTGTTTTTAAATTGCTCCAACTGTCCCTTTGTTTCTGGAGAGAGAACAGTTTCTGATGCCCCTCTTCCTTTTTGGATGGGGGCCGTAGCAGCTGGTGCCACTCCAGTTCTGGTGCTGTTCCATGTTTCCATCATTGTTGGGCCCAAAGAGAGAAAAATCCTGGCTGGGGATGAGGTAGGCTGTTGCCAATCTTGAAGGTGTCATAAGGTAAGCCACTCTTTATTACCGTGTGCTGCTGCAAGATGTATCATGGAGTGTTTCTGGCCTGTAGTTCTGCCCCTCCCCACAACACCTGGTACCCCTTGATGTAGATGGATGGGGGGCTACAGATGTGGGGGCTCATCTGGGACTTATTTCTGCGCATCCCAGAGCCTGGTGGCACTGTTATGGAGGGGAGTCATAAGGGACCTGGCTGGCCCAGGCCTGTGTCCATGTGATGCAGTTATGGCAGGATGTAGGCCTGTTTGGAAGCTTCGCGTTAGGCCTATATCTCTCTCTCTCTCTCTCTCTCTCTCTCTCGTTGCACTTCCATGGCTAGATTGGGTCACATGGTGGAAAAGGGGAACTGTGACTGGCCAGCTCGAGAAAGGTGTTGAAGTGAAGCTGTGCCTGAGGCGCCATTTCCCATTTGGATATTGAGCAAGATAGAGAGAGAGAGAGGCAGACTTCAAGGTATCAGCAGCAGTGAGGAAGTGGTTTGTTTGGCCTTTTGAGGAATTTTGGCAGCTACAGATCATGGTGGAAGGCTGTACGCCCAAAGGGGAGCCCCATGCAACCATCCCCAACTCCCCGCTCTCTTGGCTTTGGGATTTAGCAAGGAGGGGACAGGCCAAGGAAAGGTGTGTAAGGTGTGCATATAGAGGCAAAGGGGTCGTCAAGCTGCCTATTTGTGCCCTCTGCTCTAGTGCTGCTCCAGGAGGAATTTTTGAGGGGATGCCTATGGGAGACCCCTGTTGTTACCCTGCCAGTATCTCGGCAGATTCAGCTTCCCTGTTGTCTCGTGGAAGCCTGGATCTAGAAGCGGATGCCAGTTTGGAAGTACAAGAGAGTGGTGACTTGGTGGTCGAAGTAAAGAAGAGGTCTCAGGATGTAAAGATCGAGGCCATGGAAGAGACTCCTGAGGGCGGCTCCCTGCCCAGCTCCACCCCATTGGCTGTTGACTATCCCAATGGCAGAGGAAGGGGCTGGGGTCTACAGTTGGCATAGGGGACTCCCCCAGGTCCCAGGGGGCCTCCAGTGGGATCCCTGCCCAACAACAGCATACCAGGTCAACCTGCAGCAGGAATTGAAGCCCCTCCTCTCTATAGTATCCACCTTTTAATAAAGGTGAAGTTCACCAAGGTGGAGGTGGTTCAGAAGGAAAACTGGGATGAACCTGCCCCAGTGGTTACTGGAGGACCTCCTAAGTGCTATAGTTTTCTGATCACGAGATGATCACGAATCCTTTCCATAGACCTCCAATAACACTTCCAGGCTGACGGTGCAGAGCAAAGCCCTAAGAGCTCTCATCGATGATCTTCTGTGGAGTGACCCACCTAACCTTGTATACAGAATTGGTGTGTGGTTGGAGATGGGGGAAACTAGAAGAACAAATGTCAGGGAATTGCCTGAGTGGTTCCAAGCTGAGTGGTGAATTAGAAGAAAAATGTGTGCTGAATACCCTGACGCTGAGTACCCCTATATTTCCAAGCGCCTCTGGGACATGATCGAAGAAAAGAGGTTGGATTGGGTTTTCTGAGAAAGTCTAAACACGCTACAGTTGAGGCCTGGAGGTACTGGTCACTCCTCACAGCAACGTATCCAAAAGGCTTGGTCTATGTGTTTCTCTGGCCCCTGGGCCAGCCTCATGTTGTTCAAGCACTTCACCCTGGTGCAGGATCTTGCACGGCGAAGGGTCAAGTGTTACATCATATCTAAAGATTCTTTTAGAGATGAAATCACCAAGCCTGACCCAGACTACTTTTTCCCCTGGGGCAGTGGTCCCCCCCTATTTAAAGCCAAGCAGACAGTTGGAGCCCTGAATTAAGCAAGGACTGTCTCAGTTGATTGACTTGTACCGAGAGAATTTAACATGACTGATTTCCACTGAGTTGTATGCCTGGGTTCTGGCATTTCTTCAAGGAAAATTTAAGGCTTAAAAATATCTTGTTCCCAGGGAGAACGTTTGTCCCCATACATTGGACTTGCACTTAATCATTTTGCTATTTCTCCCTGAGACTGTGACCAGTCTTTTGAATTGTTCTGGTTTCTGAAAAAAAATTATCTAGTTCCTACAAGAGGTCTATACCCTTCTACCTCAGTGTGAGTCTGGAGAGTGAGCGAGTGACTGAAAGAGTGTTTGAAGAGTGGGTGCTGTGTGAATGGCAAAAAGAAAACAGGAGAAATGTGTTTTATATATTTCTTCAAAAAATGAGAAGTCATTTGATTGTTTCTGGTTAGTATGTTTATTTGACAGCCTGGCAACTGATCTTTTGTTTTAAAATTCAAATGTTGTAGTGTGTAAATTATTCTAATATCGTATTGACCACCTTTGCTCCTTAAGATAAGGTTAAGAGGGGGTTTTCAGTATGGGGTGGATATACCTGATCACCTCGGGGGACCTGCCGGGTCACTATTTCATACACTGTACAGCACACATCAAAACTGCACAACAGGAACAGCACGGTAGGGAAGAGCGAGAGGGTGCAAAACCGTGAAAGGGTGTATGCATGGTAGTGCACCCTCTCACTCTTCCTAGGCAGAGGATAAGACCTCTGCTGGGATAGAGGGCCGGCAAGCAGCTACCATGGCTCAACGGGATGAGCCACAGGCAGCAAGGGAGGAAGCAGTGCGTCTCTGGACTGGGTTTCAACTCCCAGTCCCAGACTCATCGAATTTTTGTATTTTCTGACTTTGTCTGATTTTAAGTGTTAACCCCAGGAGTTTGTTATTTTAGGTGGTGGGGTTTGGGGGTGCAGCCCCAGTAACAGGAGGTGCGGGAGCAGAGCCACCCGCAAAACACAGACATATGCCGCTGGTGATATATCGTGCTGTCTGTATTGGCAGCTCGGTATATTGCTGTAGCATAATGTCTTGTGACATTATAACCCTGTGCCCCTCAGGGACTATGTGGGGAGTGTGCATATCAATTTCATCCTTGAGGACATTGGTGGCCCTCGTGTGCCCCATTTCCAGGAGAAAATGATTTTAAGGGGGAAAAAGTGTAAACCTCCCCCTCGTAGGTGAGCTTACTAGCCTTTGGAATCCTCTGCCCCCCACTTTGGAGCACACTAGTCTAGGAGAGCCCACAGCCTTGTCTTTTTTTTTGCTTCCACCAAGGGGCAGCAGCAATGAAGTGTGCAAAGCCCTGTTTTTGTCCGAGAAAGGAGAGTTCAGGAGTCAGCAGTGGGTGCAGGAACAGTGTCCCAGGGGACCCTCACCTAGTTTGTTGGCAGGCACAGTGTCAGTGCATCGAGGCTGGGTGTCTCCATTAGAGAGGGTGAGTAAAGGTAACAGCGGTTGTGTGGGTCCGGGAGAGACTGTCCCCTGTTCTGATTCTGCGCATCAGCTGCGGAGGGAGGAATGTGCAGGAGGCTGCAGGAGCAAGATTGTGAGGCAAGTGTTGTCCCCGCAGGGAATAAGGCGGTTCCAGTACCCCATCTGAGGTAAAGGATACCCAAGTAATAGGACTGCTACAGTGGTGGCAGTACTGTGGCAGGGCATCCTGGAGGTGGCAGCTCTGGGGTGCTGTAACCGCGTGGCACACTACCTGGGAGGAATAGTACAGAGGGTCAGTGAGTTGTGGCCTGGGATTCGCTATAGGGTCTGCAGTCCCCATGTCTGGGGCAGGCCCTGGGATCTACCGTGCCTTTGTCTGGGGTAGGTCCGTCAGACCCATTAAGGGCCAGGGTTTCCTGTGGGAGCAGTAACTCGGATAAGAAAAGGTGCCACCGTATGTTACATTTTCAACCCAGTGCCGTTTTAGAGTCCCCCACCCCACCCACGTTTAAAGCACACTGCACTCCCCCATCAGGAGGTCTAAAGAATTTAGAATTGTGAATAAGGATTGGGAATAGGAAAAGAAAGGGTTTCTGTGGAAGAAGCTATCAGAACTCAAGGAGCTAGTGTGGTCTAATTATTTTAGATCTGGTGAACATAATCTTGCTGCACACTGATTATAACAAACTAAAATGATACCTGAATCTGTCGTTTGTGTATTGCCTATGGTCTCAGCCCCATGGAGCTGCTCCAGTTAATTCCTTGATTGCAACAGTCTGGGTCCAATCATTTTCAGGCCCAGAATAAAGTTCTTGGCTTCAGAGTTCTGTGGTGCTGGTGATTTCTTATTAATTTCAATAAGGTAAATTCTAATGAATAGTGTTTTTAAATTGCTCCAACTGTCCCTTTGTTTCCAGAGAGAGAACAGTTTCTGACACCCCCCCCTTTTTGGTTGGGGCCATAGCAGTTGGTGCCATTCCAGTTCTGGTGCTGTTCCGTGTTTCCATCACTGCTGGGCCCGAAGAGAGAAAAATCCTGGCTGAGGATGAGGTAGGCCGCTGGCATTCTTGATGACATCATAAGGTAGGCCACCCTTATTATTACCATGTGCTGCTGCAAGAAGTGTCATGGAGTGTTTCTGGTCTGTAGTTCCACCCCTCCCCACAACACCCAGTACCCATAGACGTAGAGGGAGGGGGGCTACATTTTTTTGCTCCACTGCCAACCGGCCCCCTTTAGCTGTGCCATTACAGCCCAGCCCCGTCATCCGTCTCTAGAACATACATGCTCCTGTGTTCCCTCCATGGATGACCTCCCATAGGAAGGGCCACCTGGAGGCTAGCCTCATTACCTCTGAGCAGAGTTAGAATGTCAGTTGGAGTTAGAATGTCAGTTGGGGCGAGGTAGTCCAAGCAGCAGTGCAGAAGCTTTGACAGAGCGTCAGGTGGCATCCTGCATGGTCGCAGAATTCTTCAGTTTTCTCCATGGGAGGCGTGGTGTGCAGTGATGTTGTCTACATCTGCCCCACCTCCCTAACTACCAAGCTCCTCACTTCCAGACCCCCTACCTCCGTAAGATGCCAGTCAAGTACCGGAAGCTATTCCACCCTCCCCCCTGGTGGGGCAGAGCAGTCTTTGGGTTGCTCAATCCTCCTCCTCCCCCACAGCCTGCCCTTCAACAGCCTGGGCTTGCTTCCAAACCCAGGTCATCTGCATCGCAAGTGATAGTTCTACTGTTGTGTTGGCAAGCCAGCTTGCAAGTATCTCTCCTGTCTCCATAGGATTCATTTCACTGCTGTACTAAGGAGTTAGCAAACGGGTTAGGTCCACACACTTCATAATCATTTACACATATTCTTAATGCCGACAGCATGGATGAAGAAATAATCATCCAAACCAAAAAGCATTCAGTTATTTTTATTATAAGCCAACAAAATGCACAAATATTTTTTCATACAAAGTCTAACAATATGGCTATATGGCAAACAGTCTTACAATATCCTGGCATTTCTTAAAGGGAGAACAGTCAGGATGGCAGGCACACACATAAGTGTGGAGCTGACCCCGACTGGCAGAGTCACATTAAGAAACACATTTCCTTTCTTTGAAGTTGTGTAATTCTGTAAAGTATTTGGTTAATACTGCCATCCCATAGCCACAACATCTTAGGCACAGTGCCTTGCTGGATGCAGGTTACTTCAAGAGTATAATTAAGCAATAAGGCAAAACAGGGTGTCTGTTATTGTGTAATAACATCACACCTCAGGTAACTGAAGCACGAGGCTACAGGCCGAGGATGTTCAATGCCCGAGAAGTGACATTATTACATAATAAAACACACCCTGGAGTGCCTTATTGCTATTCTACAATGGCTCATTATGTTTAGAATTAAAAAAATATAATAAATACACTTTTTAACATATTTCTTTTTTTTGTTAGCGATTAGTGTGAAAGCCTATTTCAAGAAAAAGAAGTTCAGTTTTCGGGTTGTTCAGTAGGTGGTGCTGTTTTTTGTGTGCTGTCTCTATGTCGGTGTTTCTGTCTTGACTCTCACTCCCCCCCCCCCCAACATTCTCATTGTTGGTTTGGGTTTACTGTTCATCTTGCTCCTGCTTCCTTCTATTTCTGTAAGTTGTACTGATATTTTTTTTTGTGATAAATATGAGCATTACCCACTGCTTTTTTTTTTTTTTAATTTTCCTTTTTTCCTGGAAGGACCACCATATTTCTTCTGCCCTGGTCATGGCCCCCAGAGACCTCCACCACCGCCTATGGCTGCTGGGGACCCCGGTCACCCCCGGCTTACCCCCCGGAGGGCGGGGCCATGGCTACCTTCGTGACCACGGGACTAGTGTCTGGTTGGGGTCCCGCAGTGATGGTGGTGAGGACAGGACCCCTGGGGAGGGCGTCATTTGCTCGGTGGTCCTGCTTTTTTCCCCCCCTTGTAGTTTTCCCCTCCCGGAGGTGGGAATGTGCAATGACGCCAGCGTCTGCCCCGCCTTCCAGATGCCTCCACCGGCCTCCACCAGGAGTCCCCAGCACTCCGAGCACTTCCCACGCCTTCCCCCTGGGGAAAGAGAGCAGTCCGGGGGATGCTCTATCCTTCTCCCCCTGGCCGGCCCTCCGATGACTCGGGTCCGTTCCCGAACCCGGGTCGCCGGCATCACAAGCGGAAAGCCCACCGCTGCGCCAACAGACCGGCATTACCCACTGCTTTTCAATTGAGTGCCATCGCTGAAAGAAGAGCGCAGCACTTTTAACTGTGCAAGTGTTACCATTTGAGCTACCATGCTAATGTGTGAGGTGCCAATTGTATTTACTATTTGTTTTCAAGGTTCTCCCGGTACAGTCTGTAGGATTTATGATTTGTACCGGAAGAACACCACAGGACTCTGGAGAAGATGCTCGGCAGCACTGGTGACTTCAGACAGGTCAGTAGCGGAATCTGGTACAGGTTGGGGAGTGAAGGATGTGTGGGTACACTCATTACATTGAGAAGAAGGCGTTTGATTTAAACCTAGAAATGGTTGGTGCAGTTTGATCAGGGGATGGAGGGTGAACTGATTTGCAACTCACCACTGCTGGTGAGTTGCAAAGGAGCAGGATGTGGATCAGAGGATATGGGTATAGTTAGGAGTTGTAGTAGCCTGCTGCCACCAACAGTTTAAATCTGCTTGTGTGGTCTTTGCTCCATGAAGCCACTGAGAGCAGCGGATTGTGGCACATTGTCACAGAGGCTTAAAAAAACAGTTCTGGCACAGTGTAAAGGTTGGATTAGTTGTTTTTTTCCCCTGCTTGAGCATTGTAGTTGCATAAAGGCAGAGAGGTCCACGTGAGATTCAGTGAGTAGAGATGGTGTGATGTTTGGGGTTGTCATGTGCTTTTGTGCTAGTGTGTGTGTGTGTGTGTGTGCATGCCTTTACTTCATACAGTGATGTTATGCTCAGATAACATCTCTGTTCCAGGCACCCACTGACCAATCAGAGCACAAGAAATGTTCTTGCCATTGTATACTAGAGCTGTAACGCCCCATTTTTCTGGTTGCTGATCCCATTGGACTCCTGAGGATTAGTAAAGGTTTTCACAACCTGTACTGAGCCACGGGAGTCCAACAGGAACAGGGGTTGAAGAAACAGAGGTGTACACAGCTCAGTTATATACTTGGAGCAGCAGAATATCCCATGGCTGATGTGTGCCATGGGGGATTCTGGAACACACAAAGAGCAGTGGTAAGCTTTACGCCAAGGATGGAGAACGGCAAGATCATTTCGATACTTTACAAAATGACACAGCTTAAAAGTAAGGAAAAAACATTACATAAATACTGGTCTCCATTTTCTCCCATTGTCAAAACCGTGTGTTAAATGCCGTAACACCTGAGTAGGTGTTACGGCATTCACGCGCTCCCTTTGAACAACAACAAAGCACCGAGACAAGTAATTAAACATAGCGCGACGTTCAAGTACCCAGCAAGACGAAATGGCGTCTGGAAACATGCAGGCAATGTTTGAGACCGGCTGCATTTTCCACAGTCCTGTAACAATAAATATCTACAACTCCAACCAAAAACCTCAAAGCAGGAAAAGAGTCAGAGTCATCGAAGATTCAGACACCTCCGATTAAGGTATTTTCTTGTATTCAGACCCCTTAAAAATGCAAATATTTAACTTTTTTTCTCTCGACCTAACTTATGCAGTTAAAACTTTAACGATGATCCCTAACTCTCTCCCTTTCAACCCTAACCTTTCCTCTGCAGGTCAAACGAAAATACTATTCAAACAGGAAATGATACCGAAGAATCTCCATACTGGACTTCTAACACTTGTGGCCAGTTTATTTTATTAACAGTTAAAATTACTAAAGTTAATGTTCAACCACAGTTCTGTTTTCCTCACACAAATAAAAGCTTTCATCTGCAAGGTAAGCCTCCACGTCTTTTTTTTTGAGAAAATGGAGCCCTTCAATTATATAAAATAAAATATGGGGAGAAGTGTGTCAAACTCGAATTTAACACACACCCCTCGTTGTTGGATGGCGTTCATAAACCCTTGAGCTTCGCCTTGGGTTTTATGTGCCATCAACACTTCAGGTGTGTTAAGTCTCGTGTCATACTTCTCCCGTGCTTTATCCTATATTTAATGTGAATCTTCCAATCGGGGCCAGACCCACACTGAGGTTTGGGGCTGCCTTTGTGACAGCTGCTCTTTAAGACTGAAACATCATCCCCATAACTATGCTTGCTTATTTCTTTATAGATAATGTCTGAAGAAGGTCTGTGGTTAAAATATTGATTCAGACTTTATTTTCTATCACCAGCATGCATTTAATCAAACCCCTTTCATTTTGCTTACAACCCACACGCTAACACTGCACTACTTTTTCATCTCCATATGACAGACACACTGTAGTATGCAAATCTGATGTAGATAAAAACATGTCATGCGTGATAGACATGTGGTTTTAAGACCTTAAATCTTTGTTTTCAAAGTGAAAGATTAAGGTCATTCAGTTTAGCTGACTTTAAAAGCCATTAAAGGTTATACAGCTCAAAAGAGATTGGGTGGGTGACAACTTCTGAGTTAAGTGAGCATTTTTTTAACCTTTTTAAGTAACAGGTCACTGCATATGTAATGTATGGTCACCTACCTTGTGTCTTCGACACGTATGAAGAGAAACTAAATGAGCAATGTTCAGGAAACTTTCTGCTACTCTCGTCTCCTACTCTGGGACAGTCGAGGAACAGAGGGCAAAAATTAAAGAGGGCATTGAAAAGGCTACAAATTTATGTGTCAAGCAGGATAGCAAAAGCAAGAGGAAAAAGAGACCACTATGGTTCTCAAAGGATGCGGTGGAAAAGGTCAGAGCCCCCCCCCAAAAAAAGACATTTAAAAGATACAAAGAACCCAGAAGGAGGAGGATAGGGAAAGTTACCAGGAGAAACAGAGGGAGATGGGGAAGATGGTTAGGGGTGCACAGACACAAACAGATGAAAATATTGCAAAATCAGTAAAACAAAAAAGGGGGATAAAATGTTTTTCAGATACATAAGAGAAAAGCCCAAGGGAGGGATAGTAAGGCTAAAAGAAGAAGGAGAGATGTGCATGGCAGAGGACAACCAAAAAGCAGACATACTGAACAAATACTTCTGTAAAGTTTTTATGGAAGAGGGAGTGGGAAATGGGCCACTTGTAAAGGACAACGGCATTAGGGGACAGGAGGTGGACACTAGTCCCTTTACAGAGGATAGAGTCCTTAAGGAGCTAACACAATTAAAAGTGGGCAAGGCAATTACTCCTGATGGGATATATCCCAGGATACTGAGGAAACTCAGGAAAGAGTTGGCTGCACCACTGACAGCCCTGTTCAACCTGTCATTGGAAATAGAGGAGGTACCAAGGGACTAGAGGAGGGCAGATGTAGTCCCACTCCACAAAAACGGAAATAGGGAGCAGGCAGGAAATCACAGGCATGTCAGCCTGATGTCAGTGGTGGGCAAGGTAATGGAATAACTATTGAAGGGAAGGATTAGTGAGTACCTTGTTTCCAGTGGCCTACAGGATCCAAGGCAGCATGGCTTTATGGGGAAGGGGGTCTTGCCAGACTAACCTGATCAAGTTCTTTGACTGGGTAACTAAGGAAATGGATCAGAAAGAAGCTGTGTATGTGGCCTACCTAGATTTCAGTAAGGCCTTTGACGCTGTTCTGCATAGGAGACTGGTAAGCAAGCTGGAGAGCCTAGGAGTAGGGACAAAAATTGTTAAATGGGTAGAGAGTTGACTAGGAAATAAGAGTCAGAGGGTGGTGGTAAGTGGTATCTACTTTGGAGTAGGCAACGTGACCAGTGGGATACTGCAAGGATCCGTACTAAGCCGAGTCCTCTTTAATATATTTATTAGTGATATCACTGAGGGCCTGAAAGGTAAAGTATGCCTGTTCGCAGATGACACAAAGCTCTGCAACAGAGTAGACACACTAAGAAGGGTCAGAAGAATGAGGGGTGATCTAAAAAACTGGAGGAATGGTCACAGGTCTGGCAGCTTGATTTCAATGCAAAAACTGCTAAATTGTGCACTTGGGGCACAGAAACCAGATGGAAACATACCAAATGGAAGGAGTGGAATTAGTAGTCACAAAGCAGGAAAGGGACCTGGGAGTGATAATTTCTGATGACCTGAAGGTAGCTGAACAGTGTGACAAGGCATTGAAGAAGGTTAATAGGATGCCGGGCCGCACAAGGCAGAGGGATCACCAGCAGAAGAAGGGATGTACTTAGTGACACCCCTGTATAGGTCATTGGTCAGACCCCACCTCGAGTACAGTGTCCAGTTCTGGAGGCTCCATCTCCAAAAGGACATAAAATAGGGTTAAGATGGTGCAAAGGAGGGCAACCAAAATGGTGCAGGGCCTGCATCAAAAATACTACAAAGAAAGGCTTATGGAGCTGAATTTGTACCCCCTAGAGGAAAGGAGGGAAGGGGGCAATATGATGGAAAAATACAAATGCCTTACAGGTAAAACAGGGTACAGGAAGGTAGCATTTTCCAAAGAAAGAGATGTTCAAAGACAAGGGGTCACACTATGAAGGTGGAAGGAGGCAGACTCAGAGGTAATGTAAGTAAGTACTTCTTCACAGAGAGGGTGGTGGATACATGGAACAGTCTCCCACGGAGATGGTAGAGGCTAACATGGTAACAGGATTCAAGAATGCATGGGATACATACATGAGGATCGTGGAAGTATAGCGGGGGGTGAAGACTGAAGACTGAGTAGGGTCTGCAGTATAGCTGTAGGAAGGGAAAAATAGGGCAGCCTGGATAGACTAAGAGGTCCTTATCTGTGAAATCTTCTATGTTTCTATGTGCTTAAACCAAACTGTTGATGGACAGATGGATATTGAACTGCTGAAAGGCAATAGTGGCACAAAAGCTGTATAGTGAAGGTTTACCTCTTTACCTTCTGGAGGACTTTAGTTTATTAGCCAGAAGGGGAAGGAAGGAAATATATTCAATTCAGTGCTTTAGAGTAACTGGTAATTGCTATTTTTCTTTTAAACTTAGATCATGGGCTTTTAGTGACACTATACTTTCTTTGTTGTCTTTACTTATAATTGTTTTTGGGCTGTTGAAAATGTAAAACATAGTGGTGGTGTAATTCTGTGCTGTCTTTAATTGCTGCAAATTTACCCCCCTTCCCCAACTCTTAATTATATGCCCTGTTAAATCTGATTGACAGGAGCTAAACACAGGGTATAGTAAGGGGTGTGAAGTAGGAGGGGCATAAGGGGGAAGAAGCCCACCCTCAGCACAAGTGTTTTGACTCATTTATTTATTTATTGGTTTCTTTTTCTTTAAAAAAAAAAATTATCTGAGGATCAGTGGCAGGATTTTTAGTACAGTAAATTAATAAAAAGGGAACTAGGAGAGCTTCAGTAGCAGACAAGTAGTGGAATTGCAGTATAATGTGGGGAGTGGTGCAATGCAGTGGCTGTGGGCAGCCATATTCAGGCAGACCTTCTGGACACTGAGGTGCTGCCCTATCTGCATGCATCTCTCTGGACTGCGGGATGAGGTAGCCAGACTCAGGCGGAAGTAAACTGGGTCAGGTACCATCACCTATCCAGGGACCACCCAGTCAATGCAACTGCCTCAAGGATGCCGAGACGAGGAGCACTTGGATGACAGTGGGCTCAGGGAGGGTTAGAGCAGTCAGGCAGAGGCACATCCCAGATCCTATTCCACTCAAGAACTCATATGCCACACTGGCAAATGAGGACAACCAAATAAGTGCCCAGAGAAGTGGAAGGAAAGGATGTGGAGGTTAGCCAAGGAGGTGACCTCAGCAGGAAAGCAGTGGACCCCAGAGGAGGAGGAGGAAGCAAATCCTGGTGGGGGACTCCATCATAAGAGGGATCCAGCTAGGAACACAGGAGGGGGAGGACAGGGAGGTGAGGTGCCTACCAGGTGCCACGGCATGGAGGGATGGAATGAAGATCCTGGGGATCACTGGGAAGGCAAGACGGGAGGGTGAGCTGGATGTCATTATCCACCTAGGTACTAATGACCTGGCAAATGGGGAGCCAAAGGAAGTTCAGGAAGAGTTTAGGAAACTGGGGAGGGGTCTCAAGCAAGTAGCTACTTCTGTCACTTTCTCAGAAGTACTACCTGTGAGAGGCAAGGGAGAACATAGGAGTGCATGCACCAGGAACTTTAACTCATGGTTGAAGAACTGGTGCTGTGATGAAGGGTTTGGATTCATTGGTGACTGGGGACCCACCTGGAGGATGGAGGTTTGTTCAAGCCTGATGGCCTGCATCCATCCTGGAGGAATCAAGCACTCAATGATAAGTTTAAATGCTACATTGACAAGCATTTAAACTAGCAAAGGGGTGGCAGGCCAGCAAGGAGGGTACCTGCCTGCCGCCCCCACAGCTAGCAGTGGAACCAGTGAACCAGAGGAGTGGCTATCTCTGCAAACAGTGTGCAAAGATGGAGATTAGTGCCCAATAGGTGGATAAGCAGAAAAGGGCAAAAATTCAGCAGAAGGGCAGACAGCAAGGAGAACCAGGGATAAATGACAACCAAGGAAGGAGCTGGAGTAGAACAGTGAAACAGTCTGGGAGGTAAAATCATGGAAGCCATGTGTGCAAATGCCAGGAGCCTTAGCAACAAGATGGAAGATCTGGAGGCTGTCATGGTACAGTCAGACCTGGACATTGTGGCCATCACTGAAACCTGGTGTAATGATAACCATGACTGGGAGATGGCCATACCTAGCTACAACATATTCAGAAGAGACAGAGCAGGCAGGAAGGGAGGAGGTGGCACTGTATGTGAAAATGACATAAGGGCCACAGAGATCAGGAGGAACAAAATGGGGAGAGATACTGTGGGTTAAGCTGGAAAGGAAAATGGGACAGCCATCCGCACAGGTGTGGTCTATAGACCACCAGCCCAGGAGGAAGAAACAGATAGGGAGCTGATGCTAGCCATCCAAGGATGGCAGACAAAGGTGAGGTAGTACTGGTTGGAACTTCAATATTCCAGGCGTGGACTGCAGCATCCAGCAGCAGCATCAACTAGAAACAGATTTATCCTGGACTCCTTCAGGTGCCTTCCTCAAGCAACTGGTCATGGAACCAACTCGGCAGAAGGCAATACTGGACCTTGTGCTCACAAACAGGGACAGTGTGATGGGGGTAACAGTGGGGGAGCACCTGGGAAACAGTGACCACCAGTCATTGTGGTTTGAAATCACAGAAAGAGCAGAACCAAATCACACAAAAACACGTATCCTGGATTTTAGGGGGGCAGACTTTGGGAAAATGGGGAGATACTTGAAATAGGCATTAAGGGAATGGGACAGGAATCACAGGTTGAGGAACAGTGGGCTGTATTTAAAATGGGGATTACAAGAACAACAGAATTATGCATTAAGCAGGTTAGCAAGAGGAAAAGGAAGAGGAGACCATTATGGTTTTCCAAAGGGGTAGCAAAGAAAGTGAAAGCCAAAAAGATTGCATTCAGGCAATACAAAAAGACACAGGCAGAAGGGGATAGGGAGAAGTACCAGGAGAAGCAAAGGGAGGCAGGGAGGTCAGTAAGGGAAGCCAAAGCTCAGACAGAAGAACACATTGCAAAATCAGTGGGTAGAGGGACAAAACCTTTACAGGTACATAAGTGAAAAAGAAAAGACAAAGGAGGATAGTGAGACTGAAGGGGAGGATGGGGCGCGTGGAGGATGACAACAGTAAAGCTGACATATTGAACAGGTATTTCTGCTCAGTCTTTACTGAGGAAGAGGAGGGTAATGGGTCTGAAGGGAGTACAAGGGTGAGAATGATGCAGAAATGGACACAAGTCCCTTTACACGAGAAGGGTCCTGAAGCAACTGGAAGTAATAAGAGTTGATAAAGCAATGGGGCCAGATGGGGTGCACCCCAGGGTCCTAAAGAACTAAGAGAGGTGGTGGCTGAACCTCTGGCTATTCTGTTTAGCGATCACTGGAAACAGGGGAGGTACCCAAAGACTGAAGGACAGCAGATGTAGTCCCCTTATACAAAGTGGGAACAAAGAGAAGCAGAGAACTACAGACCAGTCAGCCTCACCTCGGTGAGTGGGAAGATCATGGAAGCACTACTGAAGGAGAGACTGGTGGAACATCTGGTTGTCAATGGACTACAGGACCCAAGCAGCATGTTTTCACCAAGGGAGGTCATGTCAGACCAACCTCGTTGAATTTTTGACTGGGTGACTAGGAGGTGGATCAGGGAGGGCAGTGGACATGGCCTATCTGGACTTCAGCAAGGCGTTTGACACTGTGCCACATAGAAGACTATTACACAAACTGGGGAATACGGTGTGGGCAGGACAGTAGTGTGGTGGGTAGGTAACTGGCTGGGAGGCAGGACACAGAGGTGGTGGTAAATGGCTGTCACTCCACAGAGGGAAGAGTGACTAGTGGGGTACCACAGGGATCAGTGCTGGGACGGTCCTATTCAACATCTTCATCAGTGACATTGCGCTTGGGACCTAGAAGGCAGAATTTCACTGTTCACTGATGACACAAAGCTCTGTAACAGAGTAGACACACCAGAGGGTGTAGACAGAATGAGAGCGACCTGCAGAAACTTGAAGAATGGTCAGGGGTTTGGCAGTTGAAATTCAATGCAAAGAAGTGCAAGATAATGCATATGGGGCACAAAAACCCTGGCCCAATATATCAGTTTGGGGTGAGGATATAGCATGACCAAGCAGGAAAGGATCTTGGGTTGTCATCTCTCTGATGACCTCAAGGTAGGAAACAGTGTGACAAGGCAGCAGGTAAAGCAAATAGGATGCTGGGATGTATAGGCAGGGGCATCACCAGCAGGAAAAGGAGGTCATAATTCGCTATACAAGACACTAGTGAGGCCGCACCTGGAGTACAGTGTACAGTTCTGGAGACCATACCTACGTAAGGACATAGACAGGGTAGAGAAGGTTCAGAGGAGGGCAACAAAGATGGTGCATGGATTGCATCACAAGTCCTATGAAGACAGATTGAAGGAACTGAACATGTACTTCCTGGAGGAGAGGAGGGAGAGAGGGGATATGCTAGAGACATACAAGTATCTTACAGGGAGGAACAGGGTGCAGGAAAACACTATTTTTAAGAGAAAAGATGTTCCAGGACTAGAAGGCATGGGATGAAGTTGGAGGGAGGACGATACAGAGGAAACATGAGAAAGAATTTCTTCACAGAGCAGGTGGTGGACAAGTGGAACACCCTGCCAGAGGAAGTGGTGGGGGCTGAAACAATCACAGGATTTAAGAATGCATGGGATAGACATAAAAGGAATTCTGGAGGTCAGGGTAAGGGCAACAGACTTCTAGGAAAACAAACTGAACTTACAAGCTCAAATGGGCAGACTGGGTGGGCCATAGGCCCTTATCTGCCGACACTGTCTATGTATCTATGTATTCTTACAAATTAAAGGGACACTGTCAACCCACCACCCCCTTAGGTCTTAAACTGTCCCTAGTTTAAAAACACATTTTATGATTGTTCACATTCTATAAAATTTGCTGATGTAGCTGATAGTTTGATTCTGAGACCTTTTTCCTTTTTAAAAGTGAAAAGCAGACTACTCACCATACTAGTGATATCACACCAAAAATGTGTTTGTTTACAGTCCTTAATCAACTCCTGCTGCATCTTTTCTGGATTTGGGAACACCCCCAACAGATTATATCCACTCAAGATGCAGTGGGAGCAGAAGAGACTGTTGCACGAGTGGCTGCTCTGTGAGTGTTCCTAATGTTCAGAAAGTATCCAGTAAAAGCAGATCAGGGTTCTGGAGCAAAACAAGGTTGGGTATAATGACACTATTAGCATGAATTTCAATTCTACTAAAACAGGAAACAATGAGCAATACCAATGAATTTTAGGGAAGGTAATAAATCATAAAATGTGATTTTTTTCACTGAGAAACAGTATGATGCAAAAGGTTTGACCATGCCCCTTTAAGCTGAAGTTACAGTCCTGCTTAAAGCCCAGACAGCCTAAATTCCTTCATGATTATTTGCAGTGTTACACTGTTAGGCAGGATCATTCTCTGTTTCATTGACTAGTTACAAATAAATTAAAGTTCCACCAGGAGCTTGTCCTCTAGTTATATATTTTTGTATAAGAGAACTCACATGCCTCAATATTTTCTTCAGTCTATCTGAAACCATGCCAGATTCTTCTGAATGTAAACTGCTTTAAAAGTTACTTTGTAGCCTTCTGTTTGTGCAAGTATGAGCAGTCAGGGGTGCCCCTATTAAACTGGTTACATTGTCCTTTGTATAATAATAGTTTTCTCAGAGATGTGTCCGGTGAACTGGCAACTCCTGCATGTCTCTTCTGAATGCCAGGGTAGCGAAGTTTCAGCAAATTTGCAGTTTTGAACCCATGGCTCAGAGAATGCCACCGCAGTTGTTTGGAATAATAAGATGAAAACTAAGTCTTCTGGTTCTCCTAACTAGTTGTATGTGATGAATTTCAGCTGAAGCTTCTCTTGGTTTACAGACCATCTTAGGAATTGTACTGAGAGGACTACTATACCCTGTTCATGGTCGATTCAGATAAAGTATCTGTCACCTCCACTGGTCCTGTTCAGACTAATATAATTGATGCTTGGGTAAAGGAAATATTGATGGGGAAGGCACTGCCAGTTCTGCACTACAACTCTGAAGTGTGGTGGGACAAAGCAGTTCAAGAAGGTATGAGTTTTTAAAGTTTTTTTTTTTTTTCATTGAGGAACCAGATCTTTCACAGGCATTACTAACAGCCTTATGATGACTCTTAGTGCCACCCAGGGCCAGATTAACCATTATGCCAATTATGGCTTAGGGCCTCAAGGCCAATAGGGGCCTCCCAGCCCTGAAGATTGACCATTTCTTGATATTGAGGGGGCCCACAAAGTACGGCTTGGAGTAGGGCCCCCCATGTCCTTCAATCTGGCCCTGGTGCCACCTGACCTTGCAAGGTGACTGCCTGGCAGTTAGTGGTTTATCCCAAACTCACAATGAGTCACTGGGCAGCATTTCCGAAGCATATCCGTCACAGATCTGCCAGCTCTAGTTTCAGCGCGTACTTGAATCCACACTGTTAGGCAATCCATTAAATGGTCTAACAGTCAGGACACTGCACACAGTAGCTTCTGAAATGCCAGCACTGATGGCAAAATCATGATGCATAAGTCACCATTTTGATACTAGCTGCAGCAAATTGTAGCAAGTGTTGCAAACCACCTTCAGCATTCAAAAATAGCAGCAGGTGGCATGGGTACAACTTTTCCAGTTCAGACATGCACAGATCTAGCTCCTGTGTCTGTGTGGGATCTTTCAAAAGTTCAGCCCACTGTGTTTACTGTACATATTAGTTAATAGGGCCTCTGTGGTGTGTCTAGTATGGTAAACATGACTCTGAGCATGAAGTTTGGGTGACAGAACTACAAAGATGAGTGGTTCTGGCTGCCCAAACTTCAAAAGTCTGCCCTTAGTATGTACTCTGGGGAGACTCTGGGATGCAGAAGCAGCCAGCATTAAATTGAGGGTGTGTGCTCTCCTGACTGACAGATGGTTTTCAGCCGTTAGAAGACATGCCTTTGGGCACTCTCCTTAATGGGTGGGGGAGGCAGGCAATTAAAGGAGGACGACTGGACATGGGAATTTAGGCCCACCTGAATACCCATCCCAACATCCTTCAGAGCTGGCTGGCATTTTCACTGCATCTGTCTCCTGCTCTCTTCTCTCTGCTACTCCAGCACTCCATCTGCTCATGGGCCCCCACCATGGATGAGAGGGGAGCTTTGGATGGTTTAGTAGGGAGAGGGATGGCAGTACTAGTATCATGATTAGAAGTGAAGACCGTCCAGTGGTTCCCCAGAGAGCAGAGTTTGGACTTAGGAAACAAGGTTCAGACCCTGCATCCAGGGAGAACTGGAGATAAAAAAATAATGAGTATAAAAAAAGGCAGTACTGCATTGTGGTGACAACATAAAAGTAATTTACTTTTTTTCATTAAAATTATAATTTCACCTTAATACAGCAAATATGTATTTTGCATCGATTATACTTTTTCATTTTTTGTCTGTTTGAAATACTGTGATGCCATTATATATTGCACAATGAAACAAAATAAGTAGGTAACACCCCCCATTTGGAGGGGCTTACCTTAAATGTGCCCTCAGACATTCTCCCTGTCCCAGCATCCCATTCCTCTACTGACTCTTTTGCCATTCCACCAGTGTCCCCTGTTTAATTGAGCCCTGCGGAGTTCCTAAAGTACATCTGCGAGTGGTCAGCATGTTTTAGAGCAGCTGCTCACACATTTGAGGAGGTGCAATGTGCATCAGACCGCCATTGTGGTCAAGAAAGAAATTATGTGTCCTCCTCCGTGGTTCCTGGTGCCAGGCTAAGTTAAATAGGCACTGGGGACATTCAAAAGTAGGAGAAATGTTTTTTAAATTAAATAAATTGGCAGACGTTGTAAGCGCTGCCTCCAGGGCACCAAAGGCTAAGGGGCAAATGTTAGAGCAAGGGATGTCCTCATTAATATTCATAAGATGCTGTGTATTTCTAGGGGCAGTGTGTTACGGGAGTAGTGACTCCCTAATGGAACAAGTTATTTATTTAACAGTGGACTCATTTAAGAGAGAACTGTTGGGGTTATAAGACAGTGGGGAATATAAATAAGAATAATGTTGCCCCTGGCTGCACCAGAACTTTATGAGTGAGGCACATTAAAATAGATTGCCTGAACTTAAACTGCAGCCACCATTTTAGCAGCCCATAATCAATTGGAAGCCAGGATTTAACAAAAGAGATCTTGGGACAATGCCAGAGACTTATGGGGATTAACTGGGACAATTTCTAGGTGCCAAAAAGGGAGCCAATTAACATCGGGGAACTGTTTACCAGCGTTGGCAGCCAATGGGAACTTTGGAACTGAGCCCCATATAAAAGGGGGTAACAGCTCATTTTCTTCAGATCTGAAAGATTCGTCCAAGAGTTCAGTGTGAGCCTCTGGGGAGCCTGCCAGCTCTCAGAGGTTAGGCCTGCCAGGCCTTAGACTTTTCGGCTGTCAGTCCATGGGTCTAAGTGTACAGTTGGCCCACGTTGGGGTCACAGCAGCAGGGGATTCAAGAAGCATCCAAGCCGAAATCAGGATCAGCCTGCAAGCTAGCTGGAAGGGCCAGAAGAGGACAGAGTTCTTACATATAAATATGCTTAGTTCACAAGGTGTTTGCGAGGTTGAGTAGTTTGAGATGTTCAGTTTGCATGTTCTCGGCCAGAGTTAAATTGCTCATGTAATCTGAAGACTAGCATCTCAATGAGGACCACAAGGTAATTCTCCTCTTGCTTCATCAAACCATCTGCAAACAGGTCTCATTTCGTCAGAGTATCACTTGGTCTGGGTAGTGTGAGTACAAACAGGGTAACTCCCTGCAACAAAGCTGCAATTATTGTGTGTCATCTGATTATTGTTTGAGTTTGTCATCACAAACGGAAGTCATCCGGCTCCGGATTACAAATTCTGGGTTTGAGTGCATGTTATTTTGTCTTCTTTCCTAAAGGCCCCAACAACAGCTGCAACACCGGCCTACCCCAGGCAATGCTTTAGGCTAGCCTGTACAACAACTGGGTACCCAGGGTGTGTGACTGTAATAGATGGACTCTTAGTGCATGCATGCTCAGCCTGAATAAATCAGATCTAAATAATCATCTGATAGATTTGCTGCCCCATACCTGTGCAACTCCCCCAAATAAATCAGATTTTGTTCTTTCTGCATTTAACCTGACTAATATGTACCTTTGTGGAGGGGATATTGCATTGTTATTGAATGGTTATATTGCAGATCTCATTTTACAAGGGTCTTTTGCTGCTGAATCCAGCCCTGGGGGTAAGTGCACTAAATGTGGGTTATATAGTGTATGTGATTGTTTACCTGCTTATCTGGCCACTAGAAGGGTTGGTGGGGGATTATAGTGTCCTGGAGGACCATATCCACAGCAGTTACGTTAACCCAAAACCATTCCTCTGGCTGAAGGCACCTGTTCACAGAACTCAAGCCCCTCAACCTGTGCCTAGTCATGCAGGCAGGGGTAGTATCCCTTGGGATAGCGCCACCTAGGGGTTACAAGTATACAGAAATGGTTTGAAGGGGGAAACCATAAAGCAAGGAAGATAAAATAGGCCTACTTAAAAGAAAGTTTTAAACTAGTGGCTGCTACCAGAACTCAGGATATGTGTAAACTGACAGTAATCAAGTGAAGCTTCTCTGTACTTTACTACAGTACAAATGGACGGACAGGTAGGCACAGAAGTGAACTGTGGAGCTGAGTCAATTGTAAACTTACTCCACAACCCTGATCTTCAAAGTCCTCTGTAGGTACAGAGGGCTCCAACAGCCTGCCAAGTTCCCCCTTTGCATGTGTGGAAGGCTTTGATGATCATGGTGCAGGAAACCAACCCAGTGCTGCTGATGTTCCCTCCATCCACCATCCACTCTGCCCACGGAGCTATGTAGCGGGCAGGGCCATGATCTGTGCAACACATAGCAGGACATGTGAGCTGCAGAGTGCAGCAGCAGGGTGCAGAGGCTATGCCAGGGTGATCCCTGACAGAAGACCTCCATGCCTCATGGCCAACTGCTCCTGAGTAATTGGGGCCCTAAATAACCCCTCCAAGCAATAATTTCCATCAGCCCTTTGATACACCATTAATAGAATAATAGGGAGAACATCATGTACAGCAAGACTGTGAGTCTATCAATGGGTTCTGGTGACATCATATAGGTTTATCAAATACTGTATCTTGTTACAGGTTCTTTGTTATTGGGAGGGCTTTAAGCCCGAGGCTCGCTGGGCAGAGCAACAACGTCACTCCCTCATTGGGCTTAAAATGTCATTCATCCTGGACTCTGTCAGGATTCTATTTTCGTTGCAGCCGGTGGCTCCATTGGCTGTTCTCTTTCTCGCTCTGTTTCGTTCCCTTCTTTATTTGCCTCCCCTGTTTCATCCTGGTGCCTCCTGCTGCCCCATATATTTCTCTCCACTTCTGCATTGTCATCCCACTCCTTTTCTCTTCCTGCTGCTCATTTCACAGCCATCTCCTCTCCTTCAGCATTGCTCTCGGCCCCCCCCCCGCTGTGTCCACTCCTCCCCAACGCCTTGCTGGTGCTTCCAGCGTCCTGTCTCCTTCAGGCCTGGGTCACTCCTGTTCGATGGCCTCTCTCATCGTGCCTTTGCCCCCACTTCTTTTTTTTTCAGTGCTTATTCCTCCCCTCCTGACTTCCTCAGTTTCCACTCCCCTGCGTGTGCTCAGTGCCTGGTTCCCCGCTTCTGCTGCATCGGCTCACTCTCCCTTCCTTACCTTGATGTGCTCAATATGCTTTTGTGGGGACCACCTGTTACCTAAATCCGGTGAGTGCTGGAATGCTTGGAGCAGTTTTAGTGCATTCGGATCTGTCTTGCACGACGTTCGGGCTTGGTTTCCTGTATTTCCACCTTCACTTCATGTTTCCTCGTTCTCTGTGCAATGGATTGATGAGGGCTCCAGCTGTGCTGCATGACAGTCCAATTCTATGAGTACTTCTTTGCTGGTGAATATATTGTTCCTGTACACTGCAATTGCCATAGTGCCTGGCTTCTTCTACCTTGTCACGCTAGTTTTCGCCTTTTCAGGATGTGGCTCTCGTCATTGGTGCACTGCCAGGTTGATTCTTACAAACCTGTCATTGTTCCTCTGTGGTATTCTAACCTTGTTCAACATTGCTTCCTTCTTTTCCTGACTTCCTTCTGCTCGATTGTATGCTGGGTTCCAGGGCAGGACTGCTCACTGCTGGTGAGTGGCAGCAGCCTTGTCCTACTCCATTTCACAAAACAAAAAAAATAAATAAATTTAGCTAAATAAAATGCAGCTGGATCTGGCTCTTCTGGCTGCTCTGCTCCTCAGATACTGCTTTTGATTGCTAGTCCTCTTGTTGCCACTCTGAGTCCCTTCCTTCGTTCCTCCCTCTTGTGGGTGCTCTCCCTCCTTCCTTGTCCTGTTCTTGCTTTTGGGGTTTCCCCTAACCTGTATCTGGCCCTATCCTTCTATTGCCCTTACTCAGTCTGGCCTGCTATCAATATTTCTTTTTCGGTATACATACCATGGATCATATGCCACCTAATCCAACTTGCCCTACTGCAGTTCTCATCCCATACCAGCTGGGTCCCATGCTACCCTATTGACCTCCCTATCGTCCTTCATCCTTTCATACCTCACTTTCCAGTCCTTGCCTTCATGGTGTCAATCCATCATCATACCTCATCAGTTCCTATGTTACCTTCCTCAACCTAGTGCCTATTCTCGTCCTGGCAGTCATGGATTCTTTCCACTCATGGCTTCCCTCCTCATGGTACATCATCTGATTTGGCTCCTCTTAATCACTCATCCTGAGCATACATTCTAGTTTGCATACCCTCTGGTTCCTGACATGCCTTCTTGGCCTCAGAGTATCCCTCCTTTCAAGGAGCCTCATTGCTTGCATCACTCTATAGAGCATGATACCTTTGTTCAAGTTCATTTTCAAGTTCATTCCCATCTCCTCTTTTTCACATTCCATAGCGGCCATTAAGGATTCCCTCCAATCAAGGCCTGCAATCGATATTTCTTTTGGCATAACCATCCCGACTCATCGACCCGCAGCCATCCTGCCACATGTATCAGGTTCATCACTACGGTCCTCCTTCACTCACCATTACCTCAACGTCTCTATTTACATTGCTTACTTGAACATTCCTATCATTGACACCTATGCTTCAACGACTATAACATCAGGTTCTCATCGTTCAAGTCACATAATCATGCCTTTTTGGCCTTAGTGTCTACTTACTCGCCTTGCTCAATCCTACCTCTCATTGGATCTTATGCTACCTCATCGACCTGCCACCCTCCTGTGGTGATCACCATCAGTATTCATCATTGCCTCAAGTTCCTTCTTTGATTTGTGCATGGCCTCATGTTCTCTCTTCGATCTGTGCTTTCTTTTGGGGACTTTTCCTATTCCATCATCATCTTCTTTACTTATATTCCTCTTGTTACCATACTCTTCTCTTCAATGACGTTAATGAACCGTTCTCTTTACCGACATACATCCTCAAATCAAACATTGTCAGCCTGTACAGAAGATGACCTAGGCCTCGGATCCCCAGAGGTTTCCTCCTCAAAGGGTTTTTTTCATCTCCTCCATGCCAATGGTCATAATATTAGTTAAAATTAGTGCTTTCTCAGTTAGTTAGTTAGGTTCTACTGTTGGAAGGAGGCAGATGGTGGCTCCGGCTTTCCCCTCTCTCCTTAGGAA
Organism: Neoceratodus forsteri; assembly: GCA_016271365.2. Taxonomy (NCBI): domain Eukaryota; kingdom Metazoa; phylum Chordata; order Ceratodontiformes; family Ceratodontidae; genus Neoceratodus; species Neoceratodus forsteri. Next base: position 1,390,626,677 of record CM028129.1, on the reverse strand, counting down.
GTCATCCCTTATCTTGTCAGAATTCACTCATCATCCTTGCCTCTGCAAAGCTGGACACCTGTGGGTATTCTTTTTGGGCTTCTTCCTAACCTACCTTTAGCCGACGCAATCATTATCATGGTACCTGTAGGGAGGGAACCCTCCTCCTGGGTTCCTTGCATTGCATCCCTACAGGGTGGTATAACCCACAGATAGAGAGGCAAAAAGCCACAAACTAAATCAAGTTACATGAGCATCATCTCAAATCTCATTTGGTTGCGTAAGCACATCAAATGGGAGGGCTTTAAGCCCGAGGTTCGATGGGTGGAACAACAATGTCACTCCCCCATTGGGCTTAAACGGTCACTCATCCTGGACTCTGTCAGGATTCTTTTTTCATTGCCCACCATCCACCCCTCCTTCTCCAGTGGCCCATCTCTCTCTTGCCTGTGGGCTTCTTCCTAACCTACCTTTAGCCAACACAATCATTCCTGCGGCACCTGTAGGGGGGAACCCTCCTCTAGGGTTACTTGCATTGTACCCCTAATGGGTGGTATATCCCATGGATAGAGAGGGGCAGAAAGCCACAAAGTAAATCAAGTTACATAAGCATCATCTCATATCTCATCTGGTTGTGTAAGCACATCGAATATATGTTAATATGTCCCCCACAGTCACTCATTGCTGTTTAAGAGCGGTTTCATGCGCCTTCGGCTGGAGCGAGAACAGCGAAGCAAATCTGAGTTGTTCTGGCTCAGGCTGAAGGCAAGTGAAACCACCCTGATACAGCAAGCAGTGGTGATGGGGGACATATTAATATATTATTGATCAAGGGCGATCAACAATATATTTAAAAAAAAAACTGTTCTCAGAATGTGCCTGTTTCCAGGGCATCTGCACATGAGACACTCTTCACAGAACAAGACTGTCTCATGTTTAAGGGAAAGGAGTGCTCTGATTGGTCAGGAACACTCTCTCAATCTATATGTTTTTATAGTACATGGAACTTTGAGCCTGCTTCTAAATTCCATCTTGAACTATCGACAAAAGATGCAGCTCCAGCTGTTGCTAGGGGGATTGAACCATATAAGTTCTAACATCAGACATCAGATCAATGGTACAACAACTCTGTGATGTCATAATTCATAACCATACAAAACAAAATTAAGGTGTCATGCTTTCCCTATGGAATAAAAATAAATGACTACCCCTATACAAGTGAGGCATAGGAGTCAAGGTGGCAGGATTTTTTTTATGATTGTAATAGTTCCCAAGATACAACAGCCCAGGCACACTGACCTATTCCACAATCTCCTCATTCATGTGGAGCAGAGGAGCCACATGTAGGGGATCCACTCTATGGTGAACCAGAGCTTCAGACTGGAAGCTCAGTCTTTGGTACAGATTTATTCCCTCAATCAACCTGTGCCTGTGTTCTCACAAACAGTGGCAGTAGGGAACAGTGGATGATGTCTGGTACACAGCTGTGTGGGCCAACTACATATGAATAGAGCCTACATTGACCAAATGATGGTCCGGGCCTTATGTGCTTATTTACCTTCTAGTTTTTTTATTTATTTAATTACATTACTGTGATTCTAGCCAGCTCCCCATTGTGAATGGGTTGGCTTTTGCTATCTCACCTTTCTTCATTCTCCAGACGTTCTTCCAGTTCTTGGATCCGAAACTCCAACTGGGACACAAGCCCTTCCTTGCTGGACCTCTGGGCATTTTCAAGATGCAAAATTCGGCTCTTCAAATCTTTGTTCTAGGATTAAATAGCATGAATTATATTATTGAACAACTCACCGTGCTTCTGTAATCATCACATTTTCTGCATGGAGATACAGTTTTGTTTGTCCACAGTTCAGCATGATTAAATAACTACAGATTGTAGTCATTTAAAGGGAAACATCCATGTAAAAGTGGGTCCCACCTCATTGTGAGGCACAACCCGATTAAGAGTTTCAAAAAAGTATATATTTTTTTACTTTTGGCAATCTTGAATATTTTTAAAATTTCTCTGGTTGATCCTGCCTCTCTGTTCACCCAGCATTTTAGAATTCAGCGCCTCAAGCGGCACACCCACAGCCACCCACGGCTGTCCCGAGACTGACGTGTCATGCGAGGATCAGCCGCAGGTCCATCCTTTAGATCTATGTAGTCTGCAATTTGTAATAGCTCCAGTTTGGAGCGTACATGTCTCGGTGCTATACCGAGACCAGCAATAGACTGACAGTCCACTACCAGTCTATTTCTGGTCTCAGTATAGCACCAAGACATGTACGCTCAAACAAACTATTACAAATTACCAGACTATATAGATCTAGGACAGACCAGTGACTGTTCCCCGCATGACACGTCATTCTCGGGGCATCCATTGGTGTTTATGGGTGTGACGCTCACGGTGCTAAATTCTAAAATGCCAGGCAGATAAGAAGGCAGAATCAACCAGATAAATGTTAAAAACACTCAAGATTGCCAAAGGTAAAAAAAATATACTTTTTCTGAAACTCTTAATCAGGCCCTGCCTCTCACTGTGGTGGGGACTGTTATGACATGGATGTTTCCCTTTAAACTGGATACTGTAATTTTCTTGATATATGAACTGCTCTAAAAAACCCTGAGATAGCTCTGAAACCACTTACTTGGCATCACTTTTCTCTCACTGCAAAAACAAGGAATTTAACAAGATTTTAAAAAGATACAAAACCGAACACTTTGTTTAGTGAGGCTCTCGACCCCCACAAGCACTTCCAGGGCATAATACCCTTATCTAGCCAGCCTGCTGCAAGCAGGGTGAGTGCAGACAGGGCGCACATTGCAATGCACGGAGACACATGCAGAGACATGCGCATTCAGCGTGTGTCAGCTGTGTCCAGTGGGGAAGCTGGGCCAACATATACCCGCGTCAGGAAGCTATAACATAACGAGGTAGGCCCCCATACACTACAGTGTCATAAGCATAATAAACATAATAAAGAATGGAAACCATGATAGTGTGCACTGAATGTTATATGTATACAGAGGGGCACATCCAGGAGGGATTTATATGTGATAAATGTGTTCTAATAGCGGTCCTACAAAAGGAAATTGCATCCCTGCGTAACAGAATACAGATACAGCATGATATTGGTGATTTGGAACGATTTAGAGAGAATGCAGAGAAAACATCAGTGGGAAAGCCTACTTCTGTGGCTGGAGATTTGGGGGACTCTGGAAATATGGTAATGACAGAAATGAGCAGCACCTGTAAACTTTCTGAAGGGGATCAAACAAATGAAGTAGATGACTGGTGTTTGGTTCAAAACAGAACCAAAAAGGGTAGGCGTAACATAGGAGGCACATTTGCACTGGAAATACAAAACAATTTCAGCTTACTGGGGGAAGGTGAACAACTAGAAGCCGAGAATGCTGAAAAAACACAAACCCAGAATCCATCTAGCAGCTTAGCAGCAGGGACATCGAAATCTCCAAGAGACTTACTGATAGTGGGGGATTCATTGGTATGAAATATAGATCACATAATATGTAAAAAAAGGAATGAGTATACCACAGTCAGCACCCTACCAGGGGCCGGAATAGGGGATATTAGGGATTTACTACCTGGACTACTGCAGAATTGTACTAAACCTACAACAGTCATACATGCAGGGGTGAATGACATAGGAAAGAGAAAGACTGTTGAGATACAAAACTACCCTGAGAAAGTAGGACAAACTCTTAAGGAATTGGGGTGTGAGGTTTTTGTTTCTGAAGTTCTCCCAGTCCTAAGAGCTGGTCCAACAAAAATGAGGGACATTAGACAATTAAATGGATGGTTGAGAAGGTGGTGTCTCAGGGAGGGATTTACACTAATAGAACACTGGAATACCTTTTCTAATTTCAGACTGTTCAGCAATGATGGACCACATATTAATAAGCAGGGGACCAGAATTCTGGCCCAGGATATTTTGCAAGCAGTACAAGTACATTTAAACTAGGACACAGGGAGCAGTTGGGTGGAAATGCATATTTGCATAAAAATAGGAAAGTAAAAACTGATAATAGAAAAGAACCCATCTGGAAATGTTTAAATATAAATGCAAGAAGTATAGTTCAGAAGTTTGATGACCTGGTATATACACTAATAGATGAAAAGGTGCAGATATGTGCCATCACGGAGACGTGGTGGGATACATATTATCACCTGGACAGATAGATAGCAGGTTACCAGTTGTACAGTGCAGACAGATCTGCAAGAAGGGGAGGCAGGGTGGCCATCTATGTCTCTGATAATATAACACCTGAGGAAATGGAAGTACAGGCACTTGAGGGTATCGATCAAACATGGATTAGTGTTACTCCAGTTGGTAGAGCCAAAATCACCACTGGAGTGATATATAGACCCCCTGCTACCCCCTCAGTCATAGATATCCAGTTAATAGAAAATCTAGAAAAAATGGATGTGCCCGATAACCTAATAATACTGGGAGACTTCAATTGACCTTGTATAAACTGGGATAACCATACAGTAGGGACTACGGTGGAGTAAAGATATCTGGATGCCTTCAGCCTTATTGGCATGGAACAATGTATGCAGGGTACAACTAGGCAAACTAATTCATTAGACTTTGTTTTAAGTAATATGGGGGATAACATACAGCAATGTAGGGTCACTACCTCATTCGGTTCCAGTGACCATGCCAGGGCAGAATGTATCATTAGGGAACAAACTACCAGGGTGTCAGGTGAAATTTTAGTTAGACACTATTGCGGAGCTGACTACAACATGATAAGAGATGACTTTAGTAAATGGAATTGGAAGGCCGACTTGCAACACAAATCTGTTTCTTTAATGTGGGATGCTTTGGCAAGGAAGTTAAACCAGATAATTGACAAGCGTATTCCAGTCAAAATGAAATATAATAGATCAGGGAAGATTCCTGTTTGGATGACTGGCAGAATTAAAAACTTGATAAAAAAAATAGAGCTTATGTCAAGGACAAGAAAAACGGCCTTGAGAAAGACTGGGGCAAATTTAGATATCAACTAAAAAAGATTAAAAAAAGTATCTTAATAGCCAAGATGGATTATGAACTAAAATTGGCCAATAATGTCAAAGACAACTATAAAACCTTCTACAACTATATTATTCGTATAAAAGGGGGACCACAAGGGACAGGCCCACTAATACACACATATGTAGCTTGATACCGGATAATGCACTCATGGCTGAAAAGTGTAATAGCTATTTTTCATCAATATATAATATAAAGACCCAGGACACTAAACAATATCTTGGAACAAATAGTATGCTTAAAATAAACAAGGAAGCTATCAAAAAAGATTGCTAATTTTAAATTCTGGTAAATCCTTGGGACCAGATGGAATCCATCCCAAAGTAATTATAGAATTGGCAGAAATATTGGCCGAACCCCTAACCTACCTATTCTAAGCTTCCTTGGATCAGGGAGAAGTAGCAGATGTATAGAAAGAGGCAAATGTTATCCCCATTTTTAAGAAAGGCTCCAGGCAGGATGTTGGTAATTATCGACCAATAAGCTTGACCTCAGTACTTGGTAAGGTATTAGAAGGGGTCATAATGGAACACATAGAACTGGATATGCAGCAGAGATGGGAAATTGATGAGGCACAACATGGATTTAAGCATGGTAGATCGTGTCAGACCAACCTCCTGGGATTCTATGGGAACGTCAGTAAGGCCTTGGATGAAGGGAGTCCAGTGGATGTTATCCTCCTGGACTTCTCAAAGGCCTTTGATAAAGTACCACACAGAGAACTTATGGACTCCCTAATAGAACATGGCATCCAGGGTAACATAACACGTTGGATTAGCGCCTGGCTATCCGATAGAAAACAAAGAGTGACAATTAGGGGATGTAGCTCAGGATAGTTGGGGGTGATGAGTGGAGTTCCACAGGGGTCCTTGCCTCTTTAATGTATATATACATTCCATGACAGCCGGAAGGGATGTATGGGAAGCAAAGTTTGCTGACGATGCTAGAATTGGATTCACGGTAAACAGCAACCTGGAAACTGCCAGATTACAGGAAACCCTGACCAAATTACAGGGCTGTGCACAAGATTCAAGGTTAACTTTTAATGTGGATAAGTGCACGGTCATGCACTTTGGCAGAAACAACGAAGGGGTCACCTACAGTCTAAATGGACAGATATTAAGGGTGGTTAATGAAGAAAGGGATTTGGGAATAAGGGTCTCAAATGACCTGAAATTTAATCAGCATTGTAGCCAAGAGGTTAAAAAAGCAGGTAATATATTGAGCTGTATAAATAGGCATATTAAGAGTAGGAAGAGGGAGGTTTTGTTGCCCTTGTATGGGTCACTGGTGCGGCCGCATATGGAGTACTGTGCACAGTTTTGGTCTCCAGGTTACAGAAAAGGAGAATGTGTCACTGGAGAGGGTTCAGAGAAGGGCTACACAGATGATCAATGAGGTGCAAGGTAGGGACTATAAGGACAGGTTGACTAAATTAGGGCTGTATACGTTGGAATATCATAGGCTGCCGGGAGACATGTGCATGGTCTTTAAGGCCCTTACTGATATTTACTTGAGGGAACAGTTGGTATTAAGGCTACATGAACAGTCATATCAGACCAGAGCACATCCATTGCAGCTAACAAGGGAAAGGTATAGGACTACTAAAAGAAAGCACTGGTTTAGTGTAAGAGTTGTGCCAATCTGGGACCAACTGCCACTGGAGGTGGTATCCAGTAGTACCATGCAGGCTTTTAAAACAAATCTGGATAGATTCCTTAATGGAAATAACATTCTGAGATATCAGTAAGTTCTAGTGGCAAGCTGTATGGACAGTAAAAGTCTTCTGAGCTCTGAACAAACCTATGAAAACAAAATAAATCTGCAAGTCTCCACTTTTGAATATTATAAAACTGACATGAGAGCTAGCCATGCCAAAATTGTGATTTGTTTGGTAACTGAGGAAGATAAGCATGCTACTTTTGTACAACACACAAGTACCTGATCCAACAGAAGAAAAACAACCAATACAAACTTAAAATGATAATACCATTTAAAGAGATTTTCCAATTTCCAGAAAGAAATAAAATCCAAAGCTGGCATCATTAAAACTTAGTTAAATAAAACCTATGCAAAATTGGAATCATAAATGTCAGTATCTTGTTTCTTTACCACAGAGACATTTTCATTAAAACAACTTCTTTTTCCTTTAGACTTCATTGGTTCATGTTGCTTATGCCTGCTGTGAAGTCATACTCTTCGGCTTGTGACATCACCACCTGTAACCGCGGACATGGGCCGGATTTTCAAAACTACTTGGGACTAAGTCCTACTCAACAACTCCAGTTGTGGACCAAAATATCCACAGTTGCGGAGATCTGTACTTTCAGTCCACTGCTGCTACAGAGCTACAGGAGATGGTATACTTGGTCCCACCAGGTGTAACATTTTTCTGCACCTGCAGGAAAAAACACCTACAGGCTGCTATAAATCATGGAGCCAGTTGCAAGCCAGCTCCACTTTTGAAAATCCCACAGCTGCAGGAAAAACTGCGGCTCTGCAAGTGGCAACCCACTTGTGCCTGGTTTTTACTGCAGCTGTGGGATTTTCAAGAGCATTGAAAATCCGTCCCATTATTCCGATGTGACAAGCAGCGGACTATGACTTCAAAGCAGGAAAAGCAGCACGGGAACAGACAAAATCTAAATGGCAAAGAGTTAATTTTTATGCAAAACTCTTCAACAATAAATAACTGAATGTCCAGAAATTAAGGCCCATGTGTTCAAAGGAGATGGGTGATGCATCTTGGAAAAAACAGAGATGAGCCACCTCAGCCGTCCATCTCACGGAATGCTCCAAACTACTACATACAAAATTGGGAGATGCGTCGCCCAAAATCAAGATTAACCATGGCCCAAAAATAATGTATGCAGCCCAGGTAGTGGGATGTTCCCATGAATATTCCACCCCCCAGGGGAGTTTTCAGAAAAGATGGGCCCCCAAATGCCTGAAATGAGCGGTGCCAAGATAGGCATGGAAAAAGCATGCCTACCACCCACAGGCAGGCTGTGGTAGTGCAGACAAGAGCATAGCAGCCGGCCCGCCCTGGCAGTCTAGTGGCACCCCCCCATCCAGCAATGATCCCCTGTGTGGCAATACTAGGCAGTGACAACCCTGTCTGCCATAGTGCAGGGTACCCCTTCCCAGCCCCATGCCCTGATCACACATATATGCACCATGGCCCACTTTTCCATAGTGTAGGATCCCCCCAACCCTGTGCCCTGAACCCTGATAGCACAAATGTGTAATTATCCCCGTTTTTACGTAGTGAGGTGGACCCCCCCATCCCACTCCCAATCGCAACCAATAGAAAAAGTCGTACTGGTTAAGAATCCCTGATTGATGTAAAACCCATAGTTGCACATTAGTCCATAGTGCAGTGGCCCGCCACCCTGTCCCATTCTCCAAGTAATGCAAAACTTAACCCATCCTCTTTTTACATAGTGTAGTAGCCCCTCTTTTCCCGATCCATTATCCCTGGCCGATGGAAAAATAGCAGATATTTTCAAATGTAGTGGCCCCCACACTCAGTAAGCAGGACTCCCTCTTGCATCCCCCACCCATCCTGTGCCAGAGACTGGAACAGCCCTCCACACTGCCCATGGCCAGTCACCGATTGAGTGGTCTTAATCTCATACTGTACATTTTACTAGCTCATGGGTGAAAAAATGAGCTTGTACTATGTACAGGACAAGATCGACATGATCAGTCAGTGGCTGGCCATGGCAGGGTGTGGAGGGCTGTGCCAGTCCCCGGCATGGGTTGGGCGGAGGTGGTGCAGGGAGGGGGTCCTGCCTACCAGGGTGGAGGGCCACTACACTATGGAAAAGAATCAGGCTACCTATTTCCAACAGACAGGGATCGTGGATTGGGATGGGGTGGGGGATCCACTTCACTATGGAACAATAGGGATATTTACATATCTGTGCAATCAGGGTTTGGGTCATGGGGATGGCAGGGACCCTACAATATGGAACACTGGGGCTTTTAACATCATTGTGTGATCCAAGTTGGGGCTGGAGGGACAGGCTGGCCCAGCACATCTCGTCGGGTGCAGTCATGCAAATGCGCCCATACTGGGCATGCCTGAGGCCCGTTTGTGCCATGTATGCCCAATGAGCTGATTTGCACATTCCGACTAAATATCACCTGTGGGAGTGTCAGCGCATCGGGACTGCACCACACATCCCCTATTGGTGGTCTTCAGCCCGGACCCTGGCTGCGCTGGGTGCAATTGCAGCCACCCCCCTTTGCACTACCCAGCCAGGATCCAATATTCAAACAGGATGTGCGATCTGTTGCAATCACGCATCCTGTTTGAATATCCCGTCAGTGTGTGCCGGTGCATTTTTTGGTGTGCCATATCTAGATGTGCCGCCCATCTGGCTGGCTTTTAAAATAGGGGCCTAAATGTTTTTAACCTTACGAGACTTGCATCCTGCCAATTCCAATGGTAATTGTTCTGCAGGAACCTGGAACATCATTTTAAGTAAAAACTTGGTCTTATAGCTGCCTTTACGTGCTTTCAAGCCTGATGCTTTATTTATTGAATTTTGGTAACCAGGTGAGCCCACTGGAACCAGAGGTCCCTTTGTTAAGGATGACCCGGAGTTATTTACAGGCATGAAATCATACAAGGATACAATACATCATACAGCATGGGTTTAAAATACAAACAATTTGCAAACAGAGGATGAATGCAAACATGTTACATTTACAAGATAAGTTAAATAAACTAAACACCATACTTGACAACAAGTAATTGGAGGGACATAACACAGTACTTAGCACATAGTGCAGCAAGAAAAGTTGCAGGGATCAGTGCCAAAAGATAATAAAGGGAAGTGGTCAGTGATATCACTGATAGCAAGTGCAATGCGAGTTGTCGAGAAGAAAGGTTTTTAACACTTTCTTGAAGTACTCAAACAAGGGTGAGTTTTGCAGCTCAGGAGGTAGGGAGTTCCAAAGAGAGGGTGCAGAATAAGCATAAGACCTCAACCTTAAATTTGTTTTGCCTCTGGGCACGTCAAGCAGTTTATGACTGGAGACCCAGAGGAGGCACCTTTCAGGCTTGTGAGTTAGCAAGCCAGAAAGGATAGGTGGAATAAAATGTGAAGCGAACTTGTAGGCTAGGCATAATAGGGGGTACATCATTCACTCCTCCAGGGAGGGCCAGTTCAGGAAGCATGGGTCCTCACAGTGATGCTGTCTGGGAGGGGCCCCAGCAGAAAAATGGCTAACCTAATTGTAAAGAACCTTCGACCTATTGGTCCCAAAGCTCTTGAGGGACTAGAGAATAGGGGAACATAGAGTAGGGTGGGGAGCAGGACACAATTTGCAATGGCAACCCTAGAATCCAGAATGAGGACATGCCCCAGGTGATATAATATTTTCTGGTGTAATGCCTTGGTAACCTGATCTACATGGGGTTTAAAGGTGAGATCTTGGTCTATGGGGATCCCAAAGCATTTTATCTTGTCCACCACTTCAAACTGTGCACTAGTTGAGAGTGGCTAGCAAGAGATGGTGCTGTCTGGCTGGGCCAAGAGGCTTGGGGCCAAAGAGTACCACCTTGGTTTTGGTAGTATTAAGAACAAGCCTATTGTCAAGGCACCAATTTTCTAGCATAGTGAAATCACAGGCAAGCTGGGAATTGATCAGGTTTAAACTGGTACAGCTTCAGTAGAGAACCGCATCATCTGCATGCAGAAGTTAAGTTCCCTCCCCCACAGTGGTTTGGCAGGTCATTAATAAATATGGAAAAGTGCAGGGGGCCAGGGACAGACTCTTGCAGGATGCTGTCTGTGACAGGGCTCAAGCAGAAGCGAGCACCAACCATTTGACCTCCTGGTACCTACTGGTTAAGTGATATCTGACCCACTGTTGTGAGTGGCTGTCACATCTCATGGACTGCAGCATGTGGAGGAGCAGACTATGATCAACCAAGTCAAAGACCTTGGTTAAATCAATAAAGGTAGACCCATGTGGCACCCTTCTGTCCATGGCATCCAGAACATCACCTGTCAGTTTAATCAGGGCAGTGCTGGTGCCGTGGTGCTTCCTGAAGCTATGCTGATGTTCAGTGAGTAAGTGGTACAGCTTGAGATAGTCTTGGTCTTGGTTGTAGACTAACCTTGCATGTACCTTAGCCAATGGGCTAAGTAGGGAGTCAGACGATAGTTTTCCACAAGGTCACTTTGGCCACCTTTGTGGACAGGAACCACCACTGCCACTTTCCATTTTTGTGGGATTTTTCCTTCAAGGAATGACTTGTTAATGAGGAAAGTAACAGGGCAAGCAATGACTGGGGCAGTCAATTTAAGTAGTCTAGGCTCTAGGCTGTCAAACCAAGCCACACCATCCGATTTAATGCATTTTAAGAGGGCATACACTTTCTGATTTTAGACAAGTCACAAATGGAAGTGGGGGTTCTGGGCACTGGTTGCCTCTTGACCCATGGGTGGTAGAGGAGACCTGGAAGAGGCTGGTTTGAATCTAGCCAGATCTGTGAAAAAGCAATTAAAGGCAATAGCAATGAGTTTGGGTTCACTGATGCTCTGGTCATTAGTCACAGTGTTAGCTACAGTGGAGTGAGTACTTCCTTTCAGTAGGGTATTGATTTGCACCCAGAAGTGCTTTGGGTTGGCCAATTCTTATGTAACGTAGTCTTTCTTGGCTGACTTGGCATTCTTTTTGCACAAGTTTCGCAATTCCCTGTAGTTATCCGCGTCAGTCTTAAGACCAGAATGGCTAAAGGTCCCCCAGGCTTTGTCTCTAAGAGACATTAGTTGTTTTAGCTCAGGCATGATCCATGTGTGCTATTTTCCCTTGACTCTGAGTTTTCATAAGGGGGATGCTTATTGGCAATCGAGAGGAAATTGTGAGCGAAGAAATCTAAGGCCTCGTCCAGAGTAGGGAGCCTTTCAGTCTGATACCAGTCAATTAGCATGTGCGGTTTATTCGTCCTCGGACATAATGTCGCAGTCAGAACAATGTGGACATAACTTCATGGGGATGAAAAGTAACTACCTAAAATGCCGTCAACTCATTTGGTTGTGGTCAAAACTCTGTCGCATATTGCGGTAGCAGGACAAGTAGCCGTTAACCGTAACACAACTCCTTGTCTCACAGTCATGAAGTTCGGTTAACAACACACCAGCTCTAGTTCATAACTCCTAGTTCGCATTTGTAAGACCTTTAAAGTGACACTATTAAAATAATACCGATCTTGTGGTAAAAAAAGCTTTTATTGTAAAACAATAATTTAAAAACAGTACTGGAAAATTAGGCACACTTTTAAAAACAGTACTGTCCTATGTAAAACATGTGCAAGACCAATCTGTAATGGACAGGCAAGTCTGCAACAGAAATCCAATCTCAGATGGACTCAGATGGAAGCCAGAACTACCTCCATGTTTTTTTGTTGATACCATGCATTCCTAGATCGAAGTAGGAATATAGTACTGTATATTAAAAAGCAATGCTTGCGATGATCCTCTTCAGCGTGTGACTTTTTGACCCCTTTTATTTTTCACCCACGGCACCTACAGTATACTAGTTTTGTGGAGTTTGACATGTTATTGGTGCAGTTTTGGCACACGGGGAAATGTTGCACTGAAGTGCATAGGAAGAAAAAAGTCGCAGCTGATAGATGTGACATACTGTCAGCAACAATTTTACCAGCGACTGCTTAACCGCGATACATAGAGACACAGACTTTGATGGCATATAAGGACCACCTGGCCCACCCAGTCTGCCCATTTCCCTACCTATTGGATAAGCTGCAGATCCTAGTTAACCAACAGCCTACTTCTTCCTAACCCCCTCCAGAATTGCCTTATGTCTGTCCCATGCATTCTTGAATTCCCCCACTGTTTTTGACCCCATGACCTCCTCAGGAAGGCCATTCCATGTGTCCACCACCTTCTCCATGAAAAAATACTTCCTCATATTGCCCCTGGGCCATTCCCCCTCTATCTTTAAATTGTGCCCCCTTATTCTTGCACATCTCTTTTTCTGAAAGATGCTACACTCTTGGACTTTGTTGATTCCCTTGAGATACTTGAAAGTCGCTATCATGTCCCTCCTTTCCTCGAGGGTATACATATTAAGGTCCTTTAGTCTCTCTTTGTATGGCTTCTGGTCCTGACCCTGCACCATTTTAGCTACCCTCCTCTGTACTGCCTCCTTCCCGTCTATGTCCTTGCACAGATGGGGTCTCCAGAACTGCACACAGTACTCCAAATGGGGTCTCACCAACTGCCTGTACAGAGGGATAACAACTTCCTGTTTTCTACTGGAGATGCCTCTCCCTATACATCCCCGTATCCCCCAGCCTTCCTTACTGCCATCTCACTTTGCTCGCTTACCTTTGTCTAACTTTCTAATGTTTCTATGTTAATATGTCTTATTGTTTTATCTTTTGTAACTTTTGCACACCTTTTGCACAGGACTGTCTTATAAACCAGACCGTCGTCTAAATGACATGTTTTCCTGTTTAAAAATAAAGTTTTTTTACCTACCTACCTGATATGACTACCCCCCTGTCCCTTTCCATTTTTGTTATTATTAGTACCCCCCCCCCATTGTGTAGTCTTCCCCTGTTTTTGTTCCCCAGGTGCATTACGTTGTACTTCTTTGCACTGAATTTAAGCTGCCATACTTTTGATCATTCCTCCAACCTTGCCAAGTCCCTTCTCATCCTTTTCACCCCCCTTGTGTATCAATCATGTTGCAGACATTTGTGTCGTCTGCAAAGAGGCATACTTTTCCTTCCAGTCCCTCTGCAATGTCACTTATAAAGCTATTATAAAGGACTGGTCCCAGTACTGAACCCTGCGGTACCCCACTAGTAACCCCCCCCTTTCTTCAGAGTGGATTCCGTTTACTATTACCCTCAGTGTCCTGTTGTCCAGCCAATTTTTTACCCAGGCTATCACCCTGGGACCCACTCCCAGGCTGGCTAACTTGTTTGTTAATCTTCTGTGTGGGACTGTGTCAAATGCCTTGCTAAAGTCTAGATAGGCCATGTCCACGCCCCTCCCTGGTATACTACTTTGGTCACCCAGTCAAAGAAATCTATTAGATTCGTCTGACACGACCTTCCCGCTGTGAATCCATGTTGCCTTGGGTCCTGTGCTCCACTGGCCTTTAGGTACTCAACAATTCTTTCTTTCAGAAGTGATTCTATCATTTTCCCTACCACTGAGGTCAAACTAACAGGTCTGTAGTTTCCTGCCTCTGCTTTGCTCCCACTTTTGTGAAGGGGAATAACATCCATCCTCTCCCAGTCCTCGGATACCATCCTCCCATGATTTGTTAAAAAGGGTAGTCAGTGGTGTCACTAGTTCTCCCCTTAGTTCTTTTAGAATTCTGGGGTGAATCCCATTAGGTCCCACTGCTTTGTCCCCCTTCAGTTTCAGGAGATCTTTCAGAACCCTTTCTTCTGTGAATGGACTGGTATCGACCTCCCTATCCAGAGTGCTTCTATTGATTGGATTAGGTACCTCCCCCTCCTTTTCTTTTGTGAATACTGAGCAGAAGTATTCATCCAGTCCCTACTTTTTCACTGTCACCCTCTGCCCACCCACTCTCCCCTTATTAAGCCTCACTATCCCTCCCTTGGTCTTTCTTCGCTCCCTAATATACCTATAAAAGGTTGTATCCCCCTTCTTAACTGAGTTGGCTATCTTTTCCTCAGTTTGGGCCTTTGTTATTCTGACTGCCTTCCCTTCTTCCTTCTGGTTTAACTGGTACAGTTCTCTGTCCTGCTCCTTCTGTGTTTCCTTATACTTCCTGAATGCTATCTTTTTCTCCCTAACCTTCCCCACCACCTCTTTTGAGATTCATAGTGTTTTTTCCTTCTTTTTGATTTGTTTGTTTACTTCACACAAAGGCTTGTTGCCTCTGTGATGGCAGTTTTAATGTTTCCCCATTGTTCCTTCACCACTCCTTCTTGCCCGTTTGCTAGTGCTTTTCTGAGGCACTCTCCCGTTTTGCCAAAGTCAGCCCTCCTAAAGTCCAGTACCCTCACATTTGTATGGTTTGACTCTACGGCTGTTTATCATGAACCACACTGTTTGGTGGTCACTTGTTCCCAGATGGCTACCCACTTCTAAATCTTAGTTCCTCTCTCTGTCCCCACTTGAGAGTACCAGGTCTAAGACTGCTCCCTCCCAAGTGGGTTCCAGCACTAGCTGTCTGAGGCATGCCCCCTGCAGATACCTTTTCTCCATGGCAATTAAGCGGCTCCCTTTTGGACGGTGACGTTCCACCCAGATGCCGTTAATTAGTGCTAGGGGAAACCCTGAAAGACCACATCAAATCTGGGGTAATCCTGTGCTGGGAAGATTCTGGGCTGCACCTTAGGGGCATTATTTTTCCAGACACGGAAAATGGGGGAGTGGTCACTGAAGAATCAGAGAAGATACCTGCAGTCCTGATTCTGTCAGGTGCAGAGACTACTACCCAATCAAGTGAAAAATGATTGCCAGTTTTTTTGTGCTTAGAAACACCATCCTTGCCATGGTTTCTAGCCTTAGTTCACTTTCAAAAAGAAAATTGGCACATGACTCCCAGAGCAGGTAGTATCAACAAATAATGTAACTACCTTTAAAGCAGCAGTCCATGTTACAGACAAAATATTACACCTATTGTTACTGCATTTTATATTGTCATTTTTCTCCTATTTTGCAAGATGCTCTTATTTCCACTTTTTGATCTGTGTTAGCATTTTGTTTTAGATTTAAAAGAATTAAGGGTAACCTTCATTAAATATGGCTGCCACAATGTTTTTATCAATACATTCAGCTGCATTTGAACACCCACAGTTTACTATCACTTTTATTTATTTATTAAATTTTGTTGACCAGGTAGGCCCACTGGGCCCCGAAGGTCCCTTTTTCTGGAGCAACCCGGGATTAGTTACAGAAAGCAGAGCAGATACATACAGTGCATGACATAGTGTACTGGAATTACAGTGTAAAAATACAGTCATAACAGAACATGATTGTTAGGTACGGTACAATAGCACAAATTATACAGAGTAAACAGAGACTTTAGGGAACTGGATTTTAGCAACCAGACCACAGGGTCAAGTGGGTTAGCCCTTGGGACAGGAGCAGGGACTACAGTTCAGGAAATGTGCATGTAGTCCTTTCTGGAAAGTAGCGAGGCAGGGGGCGTCTTGTAGGGGTCCCGGGAGCTTGTTCCATAGTGCTAAGGCTATATAGGCAAAGGATTTGCTCCCAGCTGTGGTGATAGCCCCGGGCAGTTCCAGGAGTTTTTTGCCTGAAGTGTGGAGTGGTCTGCAGGGCTGCTTGGGGGACAGTAGCCCAGTCAGCCCTGCGGGAGGGTTGGCATCGAGGATCTTGTATGTCCAGCTTAATAGGGGGTAATGGAGCCTATGGTTAAGGGTGGGCCAGTTGAGGAGGGTGAGGACATCACAGTGGTGGGTCCTGGGACAAGCTTTCATGGCGAAATGGGCAATTTTGTGGTACAAGGTTTGCAGTCTGTAATAGTCAAGATTGGCAATGCCGAGTAGGGTTGGGGCTGCATAAGTAAGGGTTGGGAGGAGGATAACCAATATAGTCTCTGGTATCATATTAATGTTAAGATGATAGAGCAGGCCGAGTTTTTAGTGTATATTTTTTGTTACCAGGTCCACGTGTGGTTTTAGAGTGAGCCCCTATCTAGCGTAATGCCCAGGAATCTGAAGGATTGGACCACCTCAATTGTAGAGCCAGACACAGTAACAAGTGGTAGAAGGTGGACCCGGGAAGGACCCAGGGACTTCGGTCCAAACAGGAGTGCTTTGGTCTTACTGGGGTTAAGGACCAGACGATTTTCAACTAGCCAAGCTTCAGCCTTGGCAAAGTCTGACTGGAGCAGGGGCCCAAGATCATCCAAGTGTGATGCAGGTCTATAGAGTACGGCATCATCAGCGTATTGAACCATGGAGCTGCTCCTACAGTGGTAACGGAGGTCGGTTATGAACAAGGAGAATGGGAGTGGGCACGAGATGGAGCCTTGAGGTACCCCCTCATTTAAAGGTAGTGGTCCAGAGGTTGCACCTCTCAACTTGACTTGTTGGGAGCGGCCAGACAGGTAGTTGCGGAACCAATTCAGGGAATGTTGGTCAAGTCCAAATTTACTCCGCTTTGTTAGCAGAAGGGGATGGTCAACCAGGTCAAAGACCTTGCTGACTTAAGGTGAGTTAGTGTGCAACAGATACTGCTCTCTGGCTTTATGGGACATGACTGGATAGCAGGGCTAACTCCAGTCCCCAAAACATAAGGTCTAATAACATGGTGAATATAAAATGAAATGTTGCACCATACAAATGGATTTGGAGACAGATATGAGCAGCAGGTATCAAAACAGGGATTTACAATAAGTACATAATGAAGTAAATACAATTTTATTTTACATAAACTGCTGCTTTAAACTTAGATTTGGCAGGTATTGTACTTTAAAAGGGTCAGGAAATTAGTGTTAACTGGCACCAGTTAATAATGTTCTCGTTTACAGCAATGAAAGTCATAACTCCAAACAATCCATGTTTAACTGTGCCTGAATAAACACTGATACGAGAAACTGTGTTTCAGTTGTTGTCTTTTATGGATAACATGCTGCACAGTTCTTTTCATGGAACTGGTAGCTTGGAGTTTTTACTATGTGATGGTTTGTGTACAGAATGCTCATTATGAGCTGTTGACTAGGGATGGTCGGGTACTAAAATACCTGACCTGCAAGAAAACCAGAGGGTACCTCTAAAGTACCCCAAAAAATACCTGGATGAAAACTGAGTAGTCGGGTTGGGTCAGGTAGTCACTTCCTGACCTGTTCTACTACTTGATTACTTGGCCCTGAATAAAAAAAAAAACAATATATCACTTTTCCTGGTGGTCTAGCTGCCCCCCCCCCATCCCCGATCTGCCCATATGAATAAAAAAATAAAACATCACTTTCCCTGGTGGTCTAATGGCCCTCCTCCCTATCCCTGATCTGCCCTTTATTTCCCTGGTGGTCTAGGGGACCCCCTGACTCCCCACCTCAGCAGGTAGTGCCCCCACTCTCCCCCACCCAGATCCCAAGTGGGCGACCTGCACAGCCTCCTCTCCACCATGGCTGTCCATTTGCTGGACTTCAGTTAAGATGAGTGTAGCTCAATGTAGGACTATATCTGATTATAGATCAGTCTTTCTTGTATTTTAGCAATAGTAAACAAGAGTGAAATAGGCTGATAGTGTTTGGTCCCTCCTTTATGCACCGGAACAACCAGTGCAATTTCCTATATATGTGGTACTGTATGTCACCCTGAAGTAAGGACATATTGAAAAGATCAGGTATGGGTCTGCCAAGGAACTCTCAGAAGTCACCCTACTCCACCCTCCTGGCTCATAGGGTAGTTTCCAGATGCCTTAGGGACTCCTCCATCCCCCAACTAGAAATTCCATGTACCTCTACAGCCATGGGCAGCAAAGCCTTCTCTGTCTCTGCCCCTGCTCTCTGAAACCATCTCCCTCCATCTGTCAGGCTATCCCCCTCTCACCTGTCCTTTAAATCTAACCTCCAAGTCTGGCTCCTGTCTGAGACCACATGCAACAGCAACTGATCCTTAACTCCCACCTGGCTTACCTCTGGCCCACCCTGCACCACACCCACCACATCATCCTCTTGAATAAGAAACATAGAAACATAGACTTTGACGGCAGATAAGGACCGCTAGGCCCATCTAGTCTGCCCATTTCCCTACCTACAGGATAGGCCGCAGATCCTAGTTAACCAACAGCCTATTTCTTCCTACCCCCCACAAGAATTGCCTTATGTCTGTCCCATGCATTCTTGAATTCTCCCACAGTTTTAGACCCCACAACCTCCTCAGGAAGGCTGTTCCATGCATCCACTACCCTCTCTGAAATAATACTTCCTCCATTGCCTCTGAACTGCCCTCCTTCTATCTTTAAATTGTGTCCTTTGCTCTTGCAAGTCTCTTTTTCTGAAAGATGCTACCCTCTTGGACTTTGTTGATTCCACTGAGGTACTTAAAAGTTTCTATCATGTCCCCCCTCTCCCTTCTTTCCTCAAGGGTATATATTAAAGCTCCTTTAGTCTCTCTCATCACGGCTCTCTTGCAGACCCTGCACCATTTTAGTTGCCCTCCTCTGGACTACCTCTATCCTGTCTATGTCCTTGCGGAGATGGGGTCTCCAGAACTGGACACAGTACTCCAGATGGGGTCTCACCAACTGTCTGTACAGAGGGATAACAACTTCCTGTTTTCTGCTGATGATGCCTCTCCCTATACATCCCAGTATACCTCCAGCCCTCCCTACTGCCTTCTCACATTGCTTGCTAACCTTAAGGTCATCTGATATGATTACCCCAGGTCCCTTCCTTTTTGTTGTTACTACCTCCCCACCCATTGTGTATTCTTCCCCTGGGTTCTTGTTTCCCAGGTGCATTATTTTGCACTTCTTTGCATTGAATCCTAGCTTCCATACTTCTGACCATTCCTCCAACCTTGCCAAGTACCTTTTCATCCTTTCCACGCCTCCTTGTGTATCAACCCTGTTGCAGATCTTTGTGTCATCTGCAAAAAGGCATACTTTTCCTTCCAGTCCCTCTGCAATGTCACTGATGAAGACATTAAAAGGACTGGACCAATACTGAACCCTCCGGTGCCACTAGTAACCCCCCTTCTTCAGAGTGGACTCCATTTACAATTACCCTCTGTGTCCTGTTGTCCAGCCAATGTTTTACCAGGCCACCACCCTGGGACCCACTCCCAGGCTGGTTAATTTGACTAGTAATCTTTTGTGTGGGACTGTGTCAAATGCCTTGCTAAAGTCTAGGTAGGCCATGTCCACAGCCCCTCCCTGGTCTACTACTTTGGTCACCCAGTCAAAGAAATCTATTAGATCTGCCTGACATGACCTTCCCGCTGTGAACCCATGCTGCCTTGGGTCCTGTGCTCCACTGGCTTCTAGGTACTCAACTATTCTTTCCTTCAGAAGTGACTCCATCACTTTCCCTACCACAGAGGTCAGACTGACAGGTCTGTAGTTTCCTGCCTCTGTCTTGGTCCCACTTTTGTGAAGGGGAATCACATCCGCCTTCCTCCAGTCCTCGGGTACCACACCATCCTCCCATGATTTATTAAAAAGAATAGCCAGTGGTTTCACTAGTTCTAATAACTTTACTGTGTTTATGAATAAGCGTCATCAACCTGTATATTCATGCACTTGTACATTTGTTTGACTGTATAGAGTGTTATACACTTGTATATTGTAGTTTGTAAAGAATGTCATCAACTGTCTATTTTAATACACTTGTATATTTTTTTGTTTTCCACACCACCTCATGCTCGGGGTGTGTATTTCCCCTGACTCTGTATGTACTGTTTGTCTGTTTGTTTTCCTGTTTCTGCCACCCCATGGCATGGGTCATGCCTGAAAATGGTCCTTTGCATCAGTGCACCTACCCGGTTACTAAAGACATAAATAAATAAATAAACAAATAAATAAATCAATAAATAAATAAACAGGAGCACTGAGACCAAGCAGCCTGGGCTCCAGGTTGTCACTTCCAGTTGAGCTGCCAATCCTCATACATTGTAAAAAAGCAAGTACTTCCTATTTTGTGACTAACTTAAAGTGAAACTCAGAGCGACTGGGGGGGAAGAGGAGTTGGGGGGACCACTGGGAGGCTTCAGTGGCCAGGGAAGGTCACTAAGAGTTTTCCCAGCAGCAAGGATGCCATCTGAAGGGAGGGCACAGTTCTCCCAGAACCTCTAGGGGTCATGTAGTTTGTCAGACTGCATGGTCCTGATATATTTCACCGTGACACTTTTGAGACTGCTTTTGCAGGTGTTTCTCGGGGGTATGATACTGCTGCCAGTCTGTGCCTGACCAGAGGCTCTATACCTGGCCCAGGCTTAGTCCCTTTGTTTCACCAGTTGACGTAGGGCAGGGGTAAGCCACTTGGAGCAAATCCCTTTGACACACCTCTGAACCAGGGGTACATGACAGTTAATAACACTCAGGAAGTCATTTACAAAAAATTCAAATGCCATATTTACATTGCTGTACCTACTCGGATTGTCCCATGGTACCGAGGTCAGGTCAATAAGGAAGGCATCACAATTGAGAAGGGAATAATCTGTTAGCAAGATAATCCATTGGGGGGGTCTCACAAAATGATTACCCCAAACACAGTAGGTTGGTGTGTGGTCACTAAGTGCATCAGCCAGAATGCCAGCTCCATTGACCCTAGACCCTAGCACTCCTACTGATAGGTATCCAGTCCAGCCAAGAGTGATTACTTGATTTCACATTAATGCAGGTAGGCTCAGTAATAATCTTAGCAAGCTGAGCAATTGCTATGGCAGATTTAAGTCTGCTTACATTGTCATCTAACTAGTTCAGATTAATGACCCCTAGCATGATAACCTCTCCCTTTTGAAACTGATCATGACAAGCAAGAAATTCATGAAGTGCTGGCCATGCCAGAGAAGGTGGATTATAGACACAGTCAATTATAGGGGGCTTGATGCCACCCAGAACCACCTTTACAAATAGACTCTCACAAGAAGAATGGTTAAGGGAGGTCAAAGGGATTTCTCTTACACTAAAATATGTCTTTTCATATACAAGAACTCCCCCCCCTTCCTTTTCATGTGGTCCTTCCTGAGTACAGTACACCCTGGGATGGTCATTTCATGGGTAGGGATCTGAGGTGTGAGCCAGGTTTCTGTGATTGTAAGGATATCAGATCTGTAAAGTGTACACCATGCTTCAAGGTCTGGGAATTGTTTTCTTAAGACTCGCTATGTTCATGTGGGCAATTCTGAAACCTCTGGAGCTAGTCTGTAGGAGATCACAGTGGGTGAGTAAGGGGGGGGGGCTGGATTGATTTCAACATCTCCTGAAGCAAGAAGTACTGTATAGATACCAGCAGGGTTCTGTATAACCAGTAGCTAACCAGGGGGGTGTTTACTCCTGTTAGGCCGTAGCAAACGGCACAAGACCATGAAGAGATGACCTTTGTGAAATAAGCCATAAAACTTGGTAGTAGCTGTAGAGTGTAGGAGACAGGGGACCCAGTATAAATAAGGGAGTAGTGCAGTGTAGGCTGAGGCCATTCAGAGGGGTAAATGCATGGTGGCCATAAGTGTGTCCATATACGACATGAGGCATAAACACAGTAGGAACCCCATGCAGCACAGGTAACAGCTACAGAAGCAGCAGAAGGATAGGCTCATCAAGTAGATGGTCTGGGATTAACTTTAAGAACTGTGAAACTAGCAGTACATTTATTAAACACATGTATCACCAACCAGAATGGTGGGGGGGAGTCTTGGTAAACTCGAACACATAATAAAGAGGATATGCCAAAATTATGGCTACCCAAATAGGGTGCATTCAGGGTACACAAGAAATGCTAGGGTCACCCAAATAGGATGTTCAAGGCCACTCAAGAACCAGCTTTGAGGGGATGTGCAAGCACTGGGCAGCCTGATTGAATGAACAAGCTGGTGTGCTGTTCCGCCTATTTCACTAAGGGGATTTTAGCCAATAAACATGCAGTGCCACTGTACCTCTTATCCTGTGTACAGTGTGCTCTCACGTGGTAGTGTTAGGATGGAATGCTCCACTTCAATGCCAGGGGAGAACAGCATAACAGAATTAAAAAAATTATTCTACACTTCTTACAAATCATTACAAATCATTCAAGCAAAACTCGAGTGGTTTAATAGGGCCTATGAGGGGTGTCTCTTATAGTATAAGAGACTCCCCCCATGAGGTTTGGGCAGACAAAACCTCTCAGTTTCCCTTCACAGTCCTCTTGCCCAAACCTCATGCTCTGAGTCACTTATACCATAAGAGACGCCTCTAGCAGGCCCTATGAACTTGTATCACAAAATTAACTTTTCATAATGATGGAATCTCAGAAAATGAAGATTCTCATCACTGGTCAGAATCAAGGCTGGATATTTAGGGCTAGAGATGAAGATTTTCTTAAGAACATTTAAGTTTAAGCAAGTTCTTGAGTTGCAGACTGGCCCATCCACACCAGCTCTGACTGGTTTTGGTCTGAGTACAGAACTGTTCACAACAGGAAAGTGGAGACTGTTTTTACTTACCTGTAATGGTAGCTATACTGCTGGCATACAAGTCACA
The DNA here is from genome assembly GCA_016271365.2 of Neoceratodus forsteri. Taxonomy (NCBI): domain Eukaryota; kingdom Metazoa; phylum Chordata; order Ceratodontiformes; family Ceratodontidae; genus Neoceratodus; species Neoceratodus forsteri. The sequence continues at coordinate 1,390,603,456 of CM028129.1, read as the reverse complement.
TTCACACTTGGACAGTTCTTCTGTGAATGCTCAGAGCTTCAGTAAGATTCCAAACTGACTCTCACACATCCCCCACCACATGTCCTTGAGCTTCTATCCCCTTGCTCTTGAGATCTGGACACTGACACCAGAACCCCTCAAGTGAAACTAGCCAAGTGATGTTTGCTGAGACATGTAAATATGAGCTGAGTGCTAGCAATACTATAGTTACAGATAAGTATCGGTAGTGTATTCTACTACTTGCATGGATTCAGTTCACTATCCCAACTAGGGCAGGCTTCCAGCAATCCTCGGGAAGGACTGCACCCTGTATGCAAATAGAGACTTCAAAAACCTCTTCAGCCTGATGCTTCAACAGATGGGATCTGACTAAAATGAGTCCAGTTCTGCCCTACTGAAGATAATGTGCTTTCTGGGGTTCATTCCCAACTCCAAATTCAGCAAGAAGCCCAGGTTCTGGAATGTATGAACCACCAAATATTACGACAGTTTTATCTCCTGCAAACACTATCCTGCCATGAGCCAGTCAATGAGGTAGGGGAACATATTCATCCATCTGTAATGAAAAAAGGCTGCCACTGTTGAGACTACTTGGTTGAACACTTATGAAGTGGAAAAGTGACAGAAGAACATCACTCAGAACTAATGGAGGATGTCCACACCAAACTGCCGCTAGACTGCTGGAGTGGCACATGGAAACATGCACCACTCAGTTCCAGAAAACAAAACAAAACCATGCACTGCATTCCAGGGATGGGATGATCTGGGTCAGTGTGACTATACAGAATTTTCTTTTGAATGAAGCCCTTCAGAACTTGCAGAGCCAGGATAGTGCACCATTCCACTGTCCATTACCAGTACGTACCCTGCGCACAAAGTCCTACCAAGCTTGGCAATCCAAAACTTGATATGTGGCATGCAAAACAAGAAGTCTGAAAATCTGCAACATAAGATGGCAAGTTGGCAAGAGCATCATCTCATAGGGTTGGCAAGGCATGCAAGTCTTTATCTTCAGTGAGAGATACTCACCAATCATCTTCAGGAGCCACTGATCCAAGGAAATGTTGAACCACTGGGGCAAAAAGTAATGCAACTGAACCATAACTAAAAGCTGAAGCAGGGACTGTGGAGGAGTGGGAGCAGCTCCTGTGCCACCCACCCACTAGTTACTTTTTGGACTTTCTGGAGGAACCAGTCCTGCCTTCCAGAAAAAAACACCCGGACCATATACTTTTTCATAGGATGGTTTCGGTGAAAATACTGTTATCTCTACTGGTGTTGCTGCATTCAAAAGGAGCTGTGATAGGGAGGGGAACTCTGACCTCTTTGGATGGAACTGACCCCTATCTGTGAGTCAGGGAGACAAAAGATAGCAGAGTTGTGTTGGACTATTTGATTTTGTTCAAGATGTCCTACACCTGGGGCCCAAACAACTCCATACCATTAAAGGGCAGATCCTGTAACTTCTGTTGAATCCCTGCCTTAAGTGGGAAATATGGAGCCAGGACTTTAGGTGAATTATAACTGCTGCCACCACTTGGCAAAAGGTGGTGTCTGGTCAGTCAAAGGCCAGCTGAAGTCGGTGCTTGGCAAGTTGGTAGACATGATCCTAAATATCAGTGAGATCTCTTTGATGTTCTTGTGGAAGACTAAGCCACAATGTCTTCAGGATAGAAACATAGAAGTTGATGGCAGATAAGGACCGTTAGGCCCATCCAGTCTGCCCATTTACCCTACCTGTTGAATGTGCCCAATGACTCTACTTAGTCATTGGCCTTAGCTAATCTTCCCCATCTCTACGATTCCCTTGTGCCTATCCCATGCCCGCTTGAAGCTTTGCATTGTGCTTGTTCCCACCACCTCCAGGGGCTGGCTGTTCTGTGCATCCACCACCCTCTCTGTGAAAAAGAACTTTCTCACATTTCCCCTTAATCGACCTCCTTCCAGTCTCATGTCATGTCCTCTTGTCCTACTGTTTTTTTATACTGGAAAATGTTTGTCCCTTTCACCTTATTAATGCCCTCGAGATATATGAATGTTTTGATCATATCGCCCCTCTCCCTCCTTTGCTCTAGAGTATACACATTGAGATCTTTTAATCTGTTCTCATATGCCTTCTGTTGCAGACTCTGTACCATTTTGGTTACCCTCCTCTGCACGGTCTCTATCCTGTCGATGTGCTTGCGCAGATGCGGCCTCCAGTACTGCATGCAGTATTCCAGATGGGGCCTAACCAGCATTTTGTAGAGTGGAATCACTACCTCCCTCTTATGGCTTGTATTACCCCATGTAATACACCCCAACATCCCTCTAGCCTTCCCTACAGCTTTTGCAATCTGCTTGGAGGTTTTCAGGTCATCTGTGATGATGACCCCCAAGTCACTTTCTTTCCTAGTGACTGTCAGTAACCCCCCCCCCAACCTACAGCTTGCTTCAGGGTTCCTCCCCCCCACGTGCATTATTTTTCACTTATTTGCATTAAACCCCAGTTGCCATTCTTCAGACCATGTCTCAAGTTTTTTGAGATCTTTCCTCATCCTGTCCACTCCCTCTGGAATATCTACCTTGTTGCAAATCTTGGTGTCATCTACAAACAGGCAAAGCGTTCCTTCCAACCCATTTGCAATGTCACTGATGAAGACATTGAAGAGGACTGGCCCCAGAACTGATCCTTGAGGTAACCCACTGGTGACCCACATCTCTTCTGAGTTCCATTTACCAACACTCTCTGCTTTCTGTCCCTCAACCAGTTCCCCACCCAGTTTGCCAGCTTTTGGCCCACCCCAAGACTACCTAGCTTGTTTACCAGTCTTCTATGTGGAACAATATTGAAGGCCTTCTTGAAATCAAGGTTGATCCACCTCTCTGGTCACCCAATCTAAGAAATCTATCAGATCAGTTTGACAGGACCTTCCCACTGTAAATCCATGCTGTCTTGGATCCTGTGCTCCTATGGATTTACAGGTGTTCCACTATCCTTTACTTAAGGAGTGTCTCCATGATCTTAGCCACAACTGATGTGAGACTGACTGTTTTGCAGTTCCCTGCCTCTTCCTTGCTGCCACCCTTATGAAGAAGGATCACAGTTCTCTGGTACCATTCCTGTGCTCAGTGACTCACTAAACAGTTCTGCCAGTGGCTCTGCTAGTTCCTTTCTCAGCTCCTTTAGTATCCTGGGATGTATGCCATCTGACCCCATTGCTTTGTACACCTTAGCTTTAGGACCCTCTCTTTTTGTAAAAGGACCGCTGTTAATGTCCTTCCCCTCTGTGTATATGGTGTCAAGCTGTGGGCCCTGTCCCTTCTTCTCCTCAGTAAAATCTGAACAGACGTATCTATCTCCTAGGTCCTCCTCCACACTCTCTCCGTTATCCCCTCTGAGCTTAGCAATTCCCCCTCTTGACTTTCTCCTATCACTAATGTACCTGTAGAATGTCTTATCTTCTTTCTTCACTGTTTGAGCCAGTGTTTCCTCCGTTTGGGCTTTTGTGCTCCTTACCACTTTCCCAGCTTCCTTTAGACAATTCTGGTAACCTCCCTATCATTGTCTCTTTTCATTCTCTTATATTTCCTGAAGGCCAACCATTTGGCCCTGACCTTCTTCGCCACTGCTCTTGAGAACCAAAGTGGGTTTCTCCTTCTTGAGCTCTTGTTTCTCTTTTTAACACATTGGCCTGTTACTTCAACAATTGCCTCCTTAATACATGCTCATTTCTTCTCAACTCCCTCACCTGTCTTTCTCTTTGCCAGGGCTTCTTTAACACACTCACTCATCTTACCAAAGTCAGCCTGCGGCCAAACTGAACCATACCATGTGATGGTAGCTGGACCCCAGGTGACCTTCTACTTGGAGATGGGTGATTCTTTCTCCATTTGTCAGCACCAGATCTAGGATTGCCCTATCTCTGGTGGGTTGTTGCACCAGTTGTTTGAGGCCCTCCACCTGCAGGGAATCCTCTATGTCCCGTGTCCTGGCTAATGCTCCAGCTGGTATTGATCAGTCTGCATCCGGCATGTTAAAAATCTTCCATCAGCAGAACCTCCCCCTTTGCTGCCATATTTCATATATTCTCCATCAGTAACCTGTCCACTTTCTCCCCCTGATCTGGAGGCCTGCAGACCACCCCTGTTCGTATGGCTGTTCCATTTCCTGGTTCCAGGGTGACTCACAATTCCTCTGCCTCATACCTATTCTGAATTGCGGTTGCTTTGATGTGTTCTTTGACATAAAGGGCACCTCTGCCTTCCTTTCCAGTCCTTTCTGAACAAAACATAACCTGGTACATTTGTCTCTCATGTGTGGAAGAACAGGTGAGCCATAGAGGTCACATAACTCTACTATCAGACACCTAGAGTGGCTATGCCCCAGCTTGATGCAGCATCTTTGACTCATTATCTGGGAAATGGGAGAACAGACTCTGGGAATTAGCTCAGAAGATGCCAGATCATCCAGGGAAAGGTGGTTCAGGGAGGCAGGGAAATACATGACTGGAACCACAACAGTGGGGAAGAGGCACAAATTAACAGATCTTTCCCAAACTTGCACAGTTTTATCCATAATAGCCATATTAATAAGGAGGGCCTGAAATGAGGATCTGTCCTTAGATAGATGTCCAGAAAGGGCTACAGACCCTCACTGTGCATCTCCTGTAGGGAAAAAAATGTTCTGACCTGTATAAATGGTACTTGAGATGGGCTAGTAGCCAATTTAATTGTAGATAATGTGATATTTATTAACCAACCAAATACTTTATATAATGGTCCTTGCTGTATAAATTACATATTTTTAATACTGTAGCGTGATTATGTTGATTGTTATGTCTTTGAAACTGATGTTTGATGTTGTTTGTCTTTTGATACCTGGGACTTCATTGTAAATGAGTTATGCTCAATTGAATGTTTCCCTTATTCTTTATGAATAAAAAGATTTACCACTACTACTACTACTACTATATACAGGGCAATCACAGCCGAGGCAAGATCTTACTACAGCACAGGCTGACTTCATCTCTGCACCTTGGGCTCTTAGAAGGGTCTTCCCCTGAGGAATAGACCAGGGCTCTTAGAAGAGTCTTCCCCTGAGGAATAGACCAAGTGCATCAAGTCACACAAACCCCAATTTACAGATCAGGAATTGGTGGGTCCAGACTAATCCACTGACTAGGGAGACATCATATACTGCTGTGCAAACAAAAGCACTCTGCTGCTTCTGGATCATTTGTGCAACAAGTTGTGCAGGTTCATCTTCTCTTTTGGATGGTCTACCCATAATGGTCTGCTATATGACTAGCTTAACTGAATAAGTCCTTCAAGCAGGAATGACTGCCACTGACTTTCTTTGTTGCACAACTGTTGACAATGAAAATCCCCTGATTAACTCCTCGCCCACCCCATAGTCAAGTACTGCCTTCTCATTCTGTTCAACAGTGGCACTTACCTTCTCAGTTCCCAGTGTAAAACAGGAATGTGGTAGAAAGGCCTTTGCATTTGCAGCACCAGACACCTGGAACAAACTTCCTAGCATCTGAAGAATGCTTCTAGCTTCCAAGTGTTGAAGTCCAGTCTTTCCAGCTCCTTAGAACTCCCTGTATTTGTTCTGGTCTAGAATCTCCAATCTTTCCAACCATGATCATGCTGCATAACAATGTTTCTGTTCTTTGTTTGTTGTGGCTCCAATTTGCTAACTTGCTTTAAATACTGTCTGGATATACTTACCTTAACATGTTTCCTTCCTGTGTATATTTTAGCCTATAAGTAACTATTCATGTTGGAATATGTTAACCTGTTTACCACTACTACTATCCTACCTGAGACCTACATGAGAATGAGATGCTGCATCTCTTGGGGTTATCCCAGTTGGAGAAATTTCAAATAAATAAACCTAGAAGGGAGGAGGTTGAAGATTCTCTAAAAAGGTTCCAGACTGATCCATAGTAACCCACCCTCAAAGCTGCCTTGGATAAAAACCAAGGTGTTTGTTCAGTGCTCTCTCAAAAGGCAGGGGGGAGACAGATAAACCACCTTGATGAGGGACTCCTTACATGGAGCTGGTACCACTGGGAGCGAGTGAGAAACTTGCACCCGGGGAACAGTAACCCAACCCAAATGGTACGGGTCTGCAAAGGTCAAGTAACAACTCTGTGCAGCCAGTGGCTAGACCCATTGAAGAGTGAGCTAAGGATGAACCTAGGGCATGAGCCAGCAAGCTCAACTTGGAAGTGACCCCACTGAATATCAACAACACTTCTTGTGTTGACATCAAGAGCTGGACGAGGAGGAGTAATTACATCACGACCTCTTCTTGATCTGATGGAAAGAAAGGCTCTTTTATTGGGACTGAAGCTGAGATTTCAAGAGAACGATTCATTCTCAAAGGGTAAAGGGACAGGAAGGGCCTACAAGTGTCACTCACATCAGCATATCTTGCCATCCAAACAAAACTGGCAATGATTCCTGCATCAAGACTGGGTTGGTCACCAACAGCTGCCCTGACAGGAGGTCCTTCTTGGCCCCTTCACTAGAACTACCAACAGGTCCTACCTTTGAGGAATCTGCCAGTCAGTCGGAGGATCAATCGTCAATCACAGATCAAGAATTATCATGACTGAGAGCATAACTGTCAACATTCATGCTTCTTCGAAGACTTCAAGCACCATTAAAGGGTTCAAGAATTTGGCTCCTGAAGTCAAACCTGATATTTCAAGCCTAACATAAATATAAACACAGAAGTTAAAAGGTCAACATCAGAGTAACTCCTATTGAAGAATGTATGTAAGTGCCCCTGTGTCGTCTCAAGCTCCTATTCATCAACATGTGACTCGCTTTCCATTTCGAACCCTCAGTGGTTCATGTGACCAACTGGGCCTTGAGACCTACAATCAGAGTGGCCTGAGTTTGAGGGGAAAAGACTACTTTCTTGGCCCATGCCAAGGGATCCTTTAGCAATTTAGGCTGCATCCATCCATCCACTGGCACCAACTGCAGGACTTTGTGTCATGGTCCACACCCAGGCAGTCAGAACTGGGCATCTTGAACTGGCAGACCAAGCACCTCTTGAAGCCATCCCTGTGCTGAACCATTAAGCTATTGAAAATGGCGGTAGGAAACAAATCATAAAGCAGAAGAATAGGGGTCAGTCAAAAATGCTACAAAAAAGCAGAAAAGTCCACAAAACAGAGGCAAAAATTCTGCTTAAATCTTAAAATCACAGTATGAGCTATGAAGGAGGCACCTGAATCTTTCAGCATAAAATGGTTCTGGAGGGCAAAGTGGAGCAACAGACAGAACTTGTAGTTGTGTGTAGGGAAAAATCAGCTTAAGATTCCTTTCTAAGGCTCTGAATACAGGCAGCTAAAATTTACCATATTCTGCTAAAACTAGGCTTAATGTATCTGTTAGTCTAAAGATCCATATATTTCAAGGAACAGACGCTCCTTCCCCTAGCTCCCAAGAGAGACTGTATTTTTTACTAATTTACCCATATATTTGCACAAATGATTGCACTAGACAAAGTTCCATTGATAGCTGATGTTATTTTTGACAGTATGGGCAAGCCGCATAATGCTGCCCCACCACTAGACTTCTTCGCATTAAAGAAAGTACAGCAAGACCAGCAGCCTGTTCACCGCGAGGCAGCATTGGGCTCAGGGGCTTCAACGGCTGAATCTGTGACCCTCCTTACTGCGAATGCTACGCTGGGTCAGCTCGTCAGGATGATCCAAGACATGGATCGCAAATGATGCAGTCTTACTCCCAGAGTCCAACAGTTGGAGACACAGCTCGACTCTGTTGAGCAAACCGTTCAAAGGGCAGAAATGTCTGCCTTAAAATCGCAGGACACAACTACAGCTCTGGAAAAGGAAAACATTCAACTGCACCAGAGGTTAAAGACACTTAAGAACCAGGCTAGAGAGCGCAATCTTTGGATGGTCGGACTACCAGAGGCTGCCGAGGGGGATGATACTCTGGGGTTTGCCCTACTTCTGTTAAACATGCTGTTAACTGATCAAGAGAACTAGCCTGTTTTCTCTCTGGAAAAAGCTTACCAACGTACCCCCTGTCAAGCTGTGGCAGACTCCCTGCTCCTAGGACCTTTATCATTGTCTGTTCTGGAGTCAAAGACCATGACAGAGCTCTGGCAATTGCGAGGAAGAAGCAGATTCTGCATTACGGGGAGGCTGAAATCTCATTACTCCCAGACCTATCCTATTGCACTTGTTTACATCGTGAAGTCTTTGACTGAACTTGCAGCTCACCATGATCTTTGAAGATCCAGCATCAGCTTCTTCTTCCCGCTCAGCTCTGCGTGGTGTGGAATGGTCATATCTATCTTTCTAATGACCCTATGGAAGCCGGCAAGCTGTTACTCTGAACTGAAAAAGAGATGGCTCTTCAGGAGAATGTTGACTCAGATGACTCGGCCGAGACCTGATTTGTAATCCTGGCTATAGGTGATCTGGATGACTGTTTGCCCTTTGTGAAGCCTCTTTAATGCCTTAATAGTGAGGACTGACATATTGTTGGAACACTTTTCATTTACGTTTCCTTTTGTGATACTTTCGATCTGAGGGATTGGAATAGGGAGGGTGCTCATGTTTTCATATAACAAGGCAGCTTCTTCTGTACTTCTTTTTTACTATGATTTTTACATGATTTATCAATTTAATTCAGCTCAGCTTAAAATTCCATATAATGGTTTCAACAAGATAGCGTATTTTCCTGCCACTACAACTCAGTTTACTTTACTGGACAGATGCCTGTGTACTGACTGACTGGTAAGGCTGAGATTGTTTCAGCTGCATTATTGTTTCTCACCTCGACAAACACTCACTCTAATATACTGCTTGTTTAATTCACTTCCTCAGGTCTGCCTCACTCAGACATTTAGTAGGTATTATCATGTTTCTCCTGTTAATAATACAAATCATTCCATTTGGTGAGGTTAATTTTGATATGCGTCATGCTATATGTAAAGACTTGCTCACTGTTTGTTTATGTCAGTAGTCTCTCTTGGGGAAGACCTGTGTTTTATGGGCTTTATTTGATAACTACATGAGGGAATAAGTAGGCTATAGCCCTGTTCGGTAAAAGGAAATCTGTTTTTATTCCCTGTATAGTTCCTGGGAGGCATGCATTCTTGTTTTACTTTAGTTGTAGTTATCGTTCCTGTACTTCCCCCTATGAGTTTTTATATGGGAAGATGTCATACTAATCCTTTATAAGTGTTCTGTGGTATCTTTGTTCTTATGGTATGCTTCCATGGTTATATCAATTGTAAGTGTTTTTTGCTTGCAAAAGGATAATTAAAACGTTTTTAAAAAAGGTCCACATTTTTCTGAAATTTTGCAAAGAAGTCCATGTTATTAGATGGAGAAGCATGATTTTTTTATCCTTTCTAATGTGTCAAGGATGTTCATCATAAGCTTAAAGAAGGGCCGTCACCTCTAGGGAAACTTAAAAAAAAAACATAGTTTTATTTAGGTACAATTCATCTATAGTTCACTTTTTGTATTTTTCTTGCCACTGTTGTTCATTATCAGTGATATTCAGAAAAGCAGAATCTTTGTACTTTTAAATTCATTTGCTTATACTATTTATTCCCTAGCTGAAGTAACAAACCTTTTTTATGACATCGCAATCTCTTGCTGTGTACATAATTATGTAATGATTTTAGCTAGGCAATAAGCAGTGGCAACACATGAAGCTGGAGTGACTCAAATCCTGGTTTTATATAAATATCTTTGATAAAAAGAATGGAAAGAGAAAATACATAGAATATAATCCAAACTGTGCCTAAATATTGTGTTTTTCAAAGTTGTCTCAGAGGTGGGAGACTCTTTAAAGCCGGTTGATGTGCTGCCACACTGGTATATCGCCTCCTTTTTTCTGTAGATGATAGCCTCTTGCCCACCTAGTCTATGCAGTTGTTACGCTTTCACAATCTGTCAGTTCTGGGTTTGGAAGTCAGCACAGTCAGTGTATTGTTGGCTGCCCCTCAATCCTTGGCATGATGTAGTGTCTCCAGTACAGTCTGTACCAATGTAGCTGCAATGCCTCCCTGTAAAAGAGTTTTCTGTGAGAATGATGCAGACATTTTCAGCTCTCTGTCCCAGAGGGAGCTGGCAGCTGTCCTAACTTTGTTGGTGGCAACAGGGTCCACGTAAAAATAAAGGAAGCATTGTTCAAAGCCAGGGAAAACAAAATGAAATGGTAACGTATACTTCCTTATTATATGTGGGTCACAACACCCTAAATAATAAGACACATGGATCAATTTTTAAATGACAAAAAATAGGGTCAGTCCTTAATCTCTGGATTCTCTATCAGCCTAGTTTCCATTCTGCTTGCTATGTTTAAACAAAATATTTTGCTTTTCCATACAGGTTTCCTTTTCCGCTTCTTGCATTGTCTGGCTTCTTTTCATCTTTTCCATTTGTGGCTGCATTCCCTGTTGTTTACCCTTCTCTTTCTTTTTTATTTCCTTCTTTAAACTGGTTACTTCATAGAGTAACTGCTTTACAGTACTGCTAATGGCATGGTTAGAGTACTGACCTATAAATCAGCAGATCACAGTCTTGAGTGCCACCACAGCCAATGACTACTCTGTAATCCTGAGCAACTCACTTGGCATCCCTGCATCTGTCCTCTAGTTGCAAAATGTAGGTAGAAGCAGGACCCCATTGAAAATTAGATGTTGCATCTCATTTGGACCTCAGGAATGGAAGTAAGGCTTGAGGCACAGACATGGGCCTCTCATGTGCAATGTCATATGCTAACCGAGTGCCACTAGGCAGGACAAGGGTATCTCTGTTTGAAACTTACAGAGTTGTGGCTCTGACCCACTTTCACGGGCTATTTCTTTGCTGTCTAGAAGTAGACAGAGTTGAATCTCTCAGATCCCCAAGTGCCTATAGCTAGTTCGAGACATCAAAAATACTGCTTTTCATGACGTTGAAGCTTATTTGACATTCTTCAGGCCTGTAAGACTTTTTCTAACCAAACTGTTTAACTGACTAGCAAGTCCATGCTATCAGGTTATGTCTAATACTGTTTGAGTCTAGATTTAGTTTTAGATGCTTGGTAAAGGTACTTATGTGTCTAGGTTGGATCCATACTCAGCCAAGGGTACCACAGTTTCACATGGTTGCCAGGCTGACTTTGGATCCTACTATGGTTTTCTCAACTGTGAGTTGGTCTGGTCCTTCATCCTCTGCCAACGTCAATAAAATTAAAAAGAACAAGAAGCACCATTGAAATGAAGTTATTCACAATGGTGCCCAATAACTGGGCAAACATTTTAAAATGCTACTGAATCCTCAGAAAAATGTTGCTATTTGTAAGTATTATGTAAGTAAGTAAGAAAGTAAGTAGTAAGTAAGTAGTAAATAAGTAAGTAGTAAGTAAGTACATAAGTAGTAAGTAACTAAGTAAGTAAAGTTTTATTTGTATTTGGTGCCCAATCCCGGAGGCTCTGGGTGCCATTACAGGAAAAAGCAGGGTTATATGCAGCATAAAACAAACCATACTATTATAATAAATAAATTCATTAGCTTATTAAAATTAGTTAAAACTATCTAAAAAAAAAAAAGCTTTCTTAAAAAGGTAGGTCTTCAGGCTCCTTTTAAATGCCTCCCTCAAAGATTTTGGCAGCAAGTTCCAAAGGGCCAAGCTGGCCACCTAAAAGGAGCAATCTCACAAGGCTTTAAGCCTGGCCTTTAGAACTGCCAGGAGGCCCTTGGTGGAGGAGCAGAGGGAACGTACCGGGATGGCAGAAGTAAGGAGGTCAGACAGGTAATTAAGGCCCAGGCTGTATAGGGCCTTGTAGGTGACCAATCCCACCTTAAAGATAATCCTCCACCTGACAGGCAGCCAGTGCAGATCTTGCAAGACTGAGGTTACATGACAGGACCTAGGCAGGCCCGTCAGTAACCTGGCTGACACATTCTACACCAGCTGCAGTCGGCAGAGGATTTCTCCATTGACCCCGAAGTACAGAGTATTTAGGCGCAATTATGGTCATCTTCCTTTCATATTTTTTTTATTTTGTTTTTGTTACTAAGAACGGCAACAGATTGTGCTGTTATAAACAGAAGACTGTGAGGGCCGGTTGGGGGAGAAGGATGAAGCATCCTAGGCACTGCTCTCCTTCTCCGGGGGCTGGGTGGGGACACTGCCTGGCACTTGATGGACCCCTGGCAGAGGCCAGGGGTACCACAGCGACCAGCGCTCAGCAGCACTTCGGAGGCGGGGTGGACGCAGGTCATCATTGCATGACCCCACCTCCTGCGCAACAACAAGGGGGGAAAAAACCACTCCTGCGCCCACTGGCACAATGAAGCCTGCTCTGGCTTCACTAGGCACTCAGGCCAACTCCCGCCTCTCCCAAGTTCATGGCACCTGGGGGAAAGCCAGGGCGTTTAAGGGAGGATGGCTACAATGTGAGCAGCCACAGTCAGAGTCCGTAACCGGGCTGATGGTCTCGGCGCGGGAATGCAGGGGGGTAAAAAGTGTAAACGGAAAAAAAACAAAAAAAACAGAGGACTGTGATATAAAGAACAGCAACAGACTGTGGTGTTTTAAACAGGGGACTATATCACATGTACAGAAGTATCTGGGGCTGATAACAGAGGACTATGATATCACGTGTAAAGAAGTATCTCAGGCTGATGAAGTCCAAAGGACAAGTACTTTGTTTTCATGACATACTCTTTGAAGAACAAGGTGAAGGTAAATGTTCAAACTATTAGCTGAATATTGCCTAAATATTATGTTCAAGGTTTTCCAGGTGGTATCAGATGTTATTTAAAGTTACTGCAAGACTGAATATTTGTGTTACATGGTAGGTAATTTTGATTGATAGCAGTGCTAGACATGTTTATTACTGTATATCAGTGCAAATACTATTAGTCATTGCTTATAACAGTAGGCTTTCTGCCACTCCAATTAGGGTAAACCTTTCCAGCTACTCCCAGTTTCATTATAGACTGTGTTTTAAACCCCAAAGAGAAAAAATACTTTTCCCTACAGTTCCCCTGAGAATTTGCGTAGCTGGGTGCAAACGTTAGTTCAAATGATACTTATCAACTGTAACAGATTAGGGCATCTACCATGATCCTTGCTATAAAAACTATAAAACTGGGATTTCGGGGCTGTTTCTTTGACATGGTAGATTGAGACCATTATAGAGTTTCACATAAAAGTTTCTAGAAACAAGCTCCTGGGCAATATTTCCTCTGGGATCACTTAGAGCACCTGCACAAAAAATTGAATTATTTACCTGTCTCTCTAAGGAAATCTTGTCACACTCCAGGTCCTGTCTTAAAGCTTTTTCCTGCAGAAGTTCAGTCCTCATCTGTTCTAGCTGTCATTGAAACAAAAGTGAGTCGTTAAGAGAGATATCCTTTCTCAGCATGATACCCTAAACAAAAACAGACCTAAAGATTTACTTTATCTCTGTCAACTCTACTCCTCTGGCAGGCCTTTCGGGATCATGCAACATTTGCCAATGTATCAAAATAAACGAAGTTTCTTTTGAAATCTAAATAGGTACAATCCTTTAAGACAATGATTCCATAGGGCTTAAAAACAAAGTACCATAGTTCACCTTGCTGTCTCTGAACGGAGTAACTATTTAGTATTAACACCAAAGAGACCGTGTGTGTGTGTGTGTGTGTTTGTGTGTGTGCACAAGTTGCAGTAGTGACTCTAAACAGGATAACTTCAATAAGCCTTCTAAAACATTATTCAGAAGTGGTTTACAATAGGATAAGTTAAAGTTTGTTGACTCTCAGGACCAAAGACCCTGAACTTACAAGCATGGGTGCAGCCAGTCAAAGTGAGCGGGGACTTGTATGAAAACATGACACTGGTTATAGTAGAGATAAGTTTAAGACAGGCCCTAATTATTATTGTTCTATATGCAGAAATAGTTAAGCATTATACATTTTCTTTAATAATTCGAAGCTCAAATACTTATTTGCAATGAGAATTGCAAATAAGTGATAGTACAGAATGTTTGTAAGAGGTTGTATCAGAGTTCAGTGCATTTGAAAAGAGAAATAGTGGCGTATGTCCCAGGATTTCCCTTGAATATACATTTAATATGCTTTTATGGGTGTGACTGGAGGCATATGAGTGTCATCTCATGCGTTCTTAGAAGCAGAGAAAGGTAAACTTAAAATAAGCATGTCAGACATCTCAAGGACGCAAGAGGTGACATTTTATATTCATAAGAGGCCCTCCAACCAGATCCATAAATTATTAACAGATCATACTGTTGTTTTTCTTTTAAATAACCTTTTTATGTTCACAAACAGTAGGTTAGTAAATACAAAACATACTGTACCAAAACCAGGAAGAAAATGTCTAGCTCTTAGAAACAGTCTCATAATATCCTCTTTAAGGTGCATTGACTCTTCCAGAAGCATTATGTGTGTAGTTCTCTGTGGAACTGGCCACCTTGAAGTGGTACAGTGGTACAGATGCTAAACCAATCAATGAGATTGTTACTGTTGTTAACAGTAAAGGGGGTATTTCATTTGTACATACTTAACAAAATAGAAGAAATTAGGGAATGTGTAACTCTAAATGAACCAATTTCCTCATTCTGTCATAAACTTGGTTATGCAGTAGAGTGAAGAATGGGGAAGTACAAAATGCGGGGTACCATTCCTATCAAGCGGACAGGAATAAAAGATGTGGAGTATTAATTGTTTATCATGCTGACAAATTTATTACCACTCATTTAAACGGGATCCATACGGTTTCCCGACATCCATTTGCCTGGCAGAAAGCTGCCCGGCACCGGTTTACCGCCAGGTTAATTTTACCGACAATTAAAATCCCGCGATGCACTTTGCCGACATGCCGACTTTGCCTTTTGAGGTAGAATAGACTGTCAGTAAATGTTTTGCAGTTCCATTGAATACCAGCTGGTGAGAGCAGAGAGCAACACACCGTTAAAACTGAAGTATTTCTTTTGCACTATCCAAGCTTTCAGTGGGCATGCACTTGAAGCTCTGATGAAGTTGTGGATATTGCTTGGATTGCTTTGAGGTGTGAAGCTTAGCTGCATATTAACTAAGGCTGTGCTTCAGAACCTCTACCACGATCAACAATGCAAATGCATTGTTTTTGGCATTACACTTTCTTTTACTGTGCAAGTGCATAAGCTAAAGTGTCTGACAATATTTTCACCGTGATTGTTGGGTAAACAGCACTCGGTAAACAAACCTAGTAGGGCAACCGCAATTCGGGAAAACGGGGTTGGGGAAAAGTGTGTTGGGAAAGTAGCAGTCGGGCAATCATACCAGACCCATTTAAACTTATCTATTCCAGATAATTGCTGCAAGTACTGGACCTGACTCTAGAATTGAAGCCTAAGTTTGGAAAACGGATGTTAATTTTTGGATGTTACAGGCCTCCAAAGTATTCTATGCCATGTACAGTATTCTTATCCAAAATACTGATGCCCTACCCAACATCTCAAGAAGTATGGCTATTGAGGGACTTCAGTATCAATTGGTTGGTAGATGAAAAATCACAGTGTCTAAAAATGTTCCTCTTAGCCTAGGAATAGAACAATTGATAGCAGAACCGACCCATGTTAACTTGAAAAAACCTACTGACTCATCTCTCCTGGACTTAATTTTTACAAACTGCTCTCAGAACTTTAGGGAGGTGGCTGTTATGGTAGACATCTTTAGCAACCATAATACTATACTGTATATCAGAGGTAGAGATAAAATCCATGGCAGTCTAAAACTGGTCCACTTTAGATCTTCTAAAAGTTTAGATTTTTTTGTTGCTGATTTGGAAGGCATTGATTGGGTCAGACTCAGACCGATCCCAGAGCTTGATTTAGCATGAGATTATTTTGTCTCTGAATTAAAACTTGTCTATGAGAGACACATACCAATAAAATTGAGAAAATTAAAAAATAATTCAGTAGTTTGGAATTCTCCCCTAATCTATTTAAGGCAAGAAAAGGATAAGTTGTGAAACACAGAAAAATAGAATTTGATGGCAGATAAGGACCGCTTGGCCCACCTAGTCTGCCCATTTCCCTACCTAACAGATAAGTTGCAGATCCTACTTCACCAACAGACTACTTCCTCCTACACCTACTAGAATTGCCTTATGTCTGTCCCATGCATTCTTGAATTCTCCCACTGTTTTCGACTCTATGACCTCTTCAGGAAGGCCATTCCATGCATCTACAACCCTCTCTGTGAAGAAATACTTCCTCACATTACCTCTGAGCGGTCCCCCCTCTTCTTTAAATTGTGCCCCCTTGTTCTTGCACATCTCTTTTTCTGAAAAAATGCTACCCTCTTGGACTTTGTTGACTCCCTTGAGGTATTTGAACATTTTTATCATGTCCCCCCTCTCCCTCCTTTCCTTTCCTTGAGGCTATACATCTTAAGCTCCTTTAGTCTTTCTTCATATGTCTTCTGGTGCAGACCCTGCACCATTTTGGTTGCCCTCCTCTGGACAGCCTCCACCCTGTCTATGTCTTTGCAGAGATGGAGTCTCCAGAACTGTACACAGTACTCCAGATGTGGTCTTACCAACTGACTGTACAGAGGACCAACAACTTCCTGTTTCTACTGGTGATGCCTCTCCTATGCATCCCAGTATCCCCTCAGCCCTCCTTACTGCCTTCTCACATTGCTGGTCCACCTTTAGGTCATCTGATATGACTACCCCAGGTCCCTTTCCATTATTGTTGTTGCCAGTATCTCACCCCCCATTGTGTACTCTTCCTCTGCATTTTTGTTTCCCATGTACATTACTTTGCACTTCTTTGCATTGAATCTAAGCTGCCATACATTTGACCATTCCTCCAACCTTGCCAAGTCCCTTTTCATCCTTTCCACCCCACCTTGCATATCAACCCTGTTGCAGGTCTTTGTGTCATATGCAAAGAGACATACTTTCCCTTCCAGTCCCTCTGCAATGTCATTTATAAAGACATTAAAAACGTCCGGCCCCTGTACTGAACCCTGCTGTACCCCACTAGTAACCCCCCTTTCTTTACTGTGGACTCCATTTACTATTACCCACTGTGTCCTGTTGTCCAGCCAGTGTTTTACTCAGGTTACCACCCTGGGACCCACTCCCAGGATGGCTAATTTGTTTATTAATCTTTTGTGCGGGACTGTGTAAAATGCCTTGCTGAAGTCTAGGTAGGCCATGTCCACAGCCCCTCCCTGGTCTACTACTTTGGTCACCCAGTCAAAGAAATCAATTAGATTTGTCTGACGTGACCTTCCTGCTGTGAATCCATGCTGCCTTGGGTCCTGAGCCCCACTGGCCTCTTGGTACTCAACAGTTCTTTCCTTCAAAAGTGATTCCATCTTTTTCCCTATAACTGAGGTCAAACTGATAGGTCTGTAGTTTCCTGCCTCTGTCTTGCTCCCACTTTTGTGAAGGGGAATCACATTCACCCTCCTCCAGTCCTCAGGTACCACACCATCCTCCCATGATTTATTAAAAAGCGTAGTCAGTGGTGTTACTAGTTCTTCCCTTAGTTCTTTTAGAATTCTGGGGTGAATCCCATCAGCCCCATTGCTTTATCCACCTTCAGTTTTAAGAGTTCTTTCAGAACCCTTTCTTCTGTGAAAGGACTAATATCAACCCCCCTATCCAGAGTGCTTCTATTGACTGGATTAGGTATCTCCCCCTGCCTTTCCACTGTGAATACTGAGCAGATGTATTCATTCAGTATCCCTGCTTTTTCACTGTCGCTCTCTGCCCAACCACCTTCCTGTTTAGTCAGCCTCAGCATCCCTGCCTTAGTCTTTCTTTGCTCCCTAATGTACCTATAAAAGGTTTTATCCCCCTTCTTAACTGAGCTGGCTATCTTTTCCTTGGTTTGGGCCTTTGCTATTCTGACTGCCTTCCCCGCTTCCTTCTGCTTTAACTGGTACAATTCTCTGTCCTGCTCCTTCTGTGTTTCCTTATACTTCCGGAATGCTATCTTTTTCTCCCTTACCTTCCCCGCCACTTCTTTTGAGAACTATAGTGTTTTTTTCTTTCGTTTTGATTTGTTTATTTGCTTCACACAAAGGTTTGTTGCCTCTGTGCTGGTGGTTTTGATGTTTCCCCATTGTTGCTCCATCCCACCTTCTTGCCGGTTTGCTAGTGCTTTTCTGAGGCACTCTCCCATTTTGTCAAAATCAGCCCTCCTGAAGTCCAGTACCTTCACTTTTGTATGGCTTGACTCTACAGCCAAGTTTATCATGAATCACACTGTTTGGTGGTCGTTTGTTCCCAGATGGCTACCCACTTCAAGATCGGAGATCCTCTCTCCGTCCCCATTTGAGAGTACCAGGTCTAAGACTGCTCTCCCGAGTGGGTTCCAAAACTAGCTGTCTGAGATGTGCCCCCTGTAGGGCATTGAGAATGGCCCTGTTCTTGGATGTGGCTGCAGCAAAGGTGCTCCAGTTAACATCTGGCATATTCAGGTCCCCCATCAGCAATATCTCCCCTTTCTCTGCCATCCCAAGGATGCCTTCTATCATTTCCTTGTCCATTTCCTCTCCCTGAGATGGGGGTCTATATACAACCCTTGTGCAGATTGTGGTGCCATTTCCAGTCTCCAGGGTGACCCACAGTACCTCCTCTCCTCCCTGTTTACCCTTTAGTTCTGTTGCTTTGATCCCTTACCTTACATAGAGAGCTACTCCTCCTCCTCCTCTTCTTCTTCCCTCCCTGTCCCTCCTGTAGATTGTGTACCCTGGTATGTTGATATCCCAGTCATGGTTCTCTGTGTACCATGTTTCTGTGACTGCCATGACATCCAGGCATCCCTCTTACATCAAGGCCACCATTTCGGGGAGCTTTTTACCTAGACTACGGGCACTGGTACTCATTACCCTCCATTTTGTTATGGCTTTATTTCTTTTTGCCCCATCCCTGTCCTTACTGCCTTTGTCTTTTTCTCCATTTAACCCTGCCCTTCTCCCTATCGACTGCTCTAGCTTGGTATTTACCTCACTAACTACCCTGATTTGGGGAGGCAGGATGTCCCTTCTCCTTTTCAGTGCCTCCCCCCTTGTCTAGTTTAAATGCTTGTCAATTAAGCATTTAAACCTATCACCTAGGATCCTAATTCCCCTCCTGGATAGATGCAGACCATCGCTCCTGTATAGGCCTGCATCCCTCCAGCTAGAGCCCCAGTCCCCATTGAAGTTAAATCCCTGAGCTCTGCACCAGTTTTTCAACCAGTCATTGAATTCCATGGTGCGGAGTACCTTAGCCTCATCCACGCCATAGACAGATAGCACTTCCGCGAGAAAGTTACTGTGTGTACTATTTGTCTAAGGCCCCTCCCCAACTCCACAAACTCCTGTTGCACTGCTCTGATCCCATTCTCAGCCAGAAAGGCCCAGAAAAATAAGACATGGGGAGATTGGGAACTATACAGTAGTGCAAGGAATAAATATGCAATGGAAGTGGGGAATGTTAAAAATTCAATTTCTAGGAAGAAGACAGCAGAGGAGGGAGGTGATCCAAAAACATTATGTGCAACTATAAAAAAACCTAAATGTGAAATGTACTAGTAATATAAACATAAAAATAGTGAAAGATAAAGGACATAAAATCCCATGCGATATCTTGTCAGGTGAATGTAATTCTTTCTTTGCCAACTCAGGAAACTGTTTTCTCGAGCAAAGCAATGCAGCTCAGTTTTCAGTTGGTGGCAACATCCCAAATATTAATAAGCCATTTGTATGTGATAATATTCAAAAACATAACTTTCTTGAAGCACAACTTGAGTTAAAGATTAACAAGAGTAGTGGGCCTGATAAGTTGCCCCCATGTCTACTGAAATATTCTACTTTTCAGATAGCAGAACCTTTAGGTTATCCATTTAACTGGTCATTGGTATCTGGAGTTGCCTCTCAAGTTTGGAAGCTGGTTGTCCCCAGATTAAAAGAGGGCAGCCCCAGTCAGATGACCAACTTTCACCCTATTTCCCTCTTCCCAGTTATATCCAAAGATGTTGAGCGATTACTTAATAGACAGTGGTGGAGTTATCTTGACAAGGGTGGGCATTATGATGCCCTTCAGTCTGGGTTCTGAAAAGGGCACTTCACTATCTCTTCTGTGCTGAAGATCTTGGGTGATGTCAACAAAGCTATAGACTCTGGAAAGTATAAAAGAGCCATCTGTGTTGACCTTCAAGGCCTTCGACATGGTGGACCATATGGTCTTGTTAAGTAAGTTAGAGAGGGGGTTGGGCTAGAATATAAAGCAGTAAGGTGGTTTATGTCTTATTTTGAGACAAACAGTGTGCTATGGCAAATGGGAGAACATCTCAAGAGTTAGCAACTTCAAAAGGTGTATCATAGGGTTCTGTTCTTGGACCCCTTTTGTTTACAGTTTATCTTAGGGCACTGGGGAATTGCCATTTATACGCAGATAATAAGGTGATCTATGCCTCTGATAAATCCCTCACTGTGGTGTGCAAAATGCTTTACTGGCTCCAAAATTTCTTTATATGCTCCAAATTAAAGTTAAATGCAGGGGAAACCAAACTTTAGATTTTTGCATCTCCCTCCAAGTTGAAATGTTCCCTGACTCTAACGTTAAAGATTACTGCAGATTAACCAGTCTAGTGGTGCAGAGGATTGATGCGCTGGGTGCCTTACCTCACGCTATGCTGGCAACCTTAGTTCAGGAACGACCTCGGCTTGTTGGGGTGCCGACGTGGGGAGGGAGAGGGAGGAACAGGATTGAGCATGCAGGCAGGCAGGCAGCTCTCCTCTCCTGAAGGTGGTGGGGGTGGGTTGGTGCCCCCCTCCGTAGTTCTGCTCCCACCGTGTGGTGATCCAGTGGGTAGTGTAGGTGGAGAGGGAGCAGCAAGTGTTGGGATGTGGAAGGGGCTGAGCTGGTGCCACGGGGTATGAAGCATGCTTCCACATGCTCGCATGGCCGTGGTGCCAGGGCCTCGGGGCCAGCAAGAAAATTCATAAAATATTCTATGTGTCCTTGTCACCAGTTGGCAGGAGGAGGCGACAAGGACCAAAAAGCTAGCTAAAAAAAAAGATTACTGTAGACGAAGGAACCTTCTTAGAGCAGGTTGACACCTACAAATATCTGTGTTTTTGATTACAGCATAGCAGCTCTGGTAATGTCCATTTTTACGAATTGACAAAGAAAATTGGAATTTGTGTAGGATAGCTATACTAATATCAAAACTCTCAATCCTGAACTTCATATGAGGATCATTATGCCACAAATTTTCCCATTATTTGATCATAGGGCTGTGATACATGATTACTCTTCTAAAGACAAGTTACACCATCTAGATGTTCTATACAATCACTTTGCCCACTTAGTATTAGAATGTTCAAAAAATACACATCACTGTGAAATTTATAGGAGATTAGTGTAGATCTCACTTTCCAACCAAAGAAAACTGCATAAAACAATCTGGGCTTTAAAAAGCATATATGGCTTGGTGCCAGAGTACTTGAGGTATTGCTTGCAAATGATCCATTATCAATGCTCCACCTGCTCATAACTCTCTTTCCGCAAGTCAGTTTTGCACTTACCATACGTATGTTTTGTTGTTTCTTGTTCATCATATTGTTTCTAGCTTACGTTTTTGTTACTGAATTTGTTAACATTGTAATTGCTGTTTCATTTATTGTCTGTAACTCTCCCAGGTCACGCCAGAAAATAGGCAGATTTATATCTAGTGCACCTACCTTGTCAACAAAAACTAGATAAAATAAATAAATAAAATATACCCAGAAACCTTCCCTATGGAATGCTGCATGCTTGGAGCTGGTTGCATTCAGAAGCAGAACAACCAGATCAATGTATTCTTTACAGTCACATGCTCCCACAATTTTGAAGTCAACTGCCACCAGGGTTAAGGGTCATCTCAAGTAAAAAGCCTCAAATAAATAGGGTGAAGTTGTGGTTTTTAAAGTCATTTTCAGAGGTAAATGTTTGTTGTCCAGGGTTCTTGGAAGTTAAATGAGGCAGAGTACTGATGTGCAATAATTTTATTATGTGTATTGGACCCAAATGGGTCTGAATGCCTACACACTGCAATCTGACACCTGACTGCCTTGCAGCGGGTCCAGCATACCCCTGGTTGTATTAATCACAGGAGCACTAGCCCCTTGCACTCTGGATCCCTTAGCCGGCCATGCAACGCTGTGCTAGGGGCATTCCAGAAGGTACCTGAGCTGCATGCATGCACGACAGCACTTCGTGCCAGGCCAGCGTGGAAAATTATGTGTGGGGGGACCATCTCGTAACTATTTATGTGCTCTCTCACAGGTTACTGGCGGGGAGTGGTGGCACCAGAATCCCCCAGCACAGCAGCCCCCAGACCACTGGGCTGTCTGGGAGGATGTAGGGGTGGCCATTCGGGCAAATACCCATTGTTTATTCTTGGTGAGCTGTGCACATTCCTGGGATCCCATGCCCATGCATGGATGGGGATCCACTATGGGACCCAGGACAGGCATCTCATTGGATGCCCACCAGCATTCCACACTCCCCCCCCACACTGCCATGTTCCTCAGCTGTGTGGCTGTGCACCATGGGCAGGAGAATGGTCCAGTGGCTGGCAATTGGGAATACTGGCACGTGCACACCTGTGCACAGGTGTGGAGCGGCACAGACGGGATACATGCATTTCAAGAGTACTTCCTGCCCATTAGTGAATAGGGCCCATTGTGTCTAATATATGTAATGTTGTTTACTACATGCTGTACCATTGTATTTTGTAACTGACATGTGACTGCTGGGTTACCATTGCAAATGGGCCGTGCTCAATGGTTTCATCCCATAATGAATTACTTAGAGCCCGTCATTTTCTGCCTATCTTGTTATCTTTAAATGCTACTGCTACTAGACAATGCTGGACCTCCCTCCTCCTACTACTCTGCCAATCAGGTGGCTCCCAGAGCAAATGCAGGTGTGGCTCCTTCCCCTGTACAACAGACTCTGACTAGCTGTACCCCATGATCTGTTTAGAGTGCGAAGGGCTGCAGTACAAAGGGAGACACATTATACTAGCGCATGTACCATGGGTATCATACATGGTGATGGCTGTTGGCTGGACATGCTGCCCTAGTTATATGCTGCCCTTGTTCCTCTGGTGAGTGTTTAACTCTATTTATTAGAATTGTGTGCCTACCCCAGTACTCACTGCAAACCGGGGGCATGTGCTGTTACTTGAGGTCTGATCTGTAAGGAACGTAACAGAGGGGACTTATGTACTGCTAACTGACACCGTTCACTGATTGCTTAGCTACTTTGTTGCATTAACTGACTCTGGAATGTGCTTAGTTACTACTGCATTATGCTGCTAGGTGCTTACTAGGTTTGTTGCAGATTTTATTAATCTGCATGGATAACTTCCTGCATTGTGTCCCAGTATCTGCAATTTGCTGTCCTAAGTTCAGTCTGTTGTGTTGCAGGGCACACTGGGGTATGGCTGCCTATCCCTATCTGGGTGCACTGTTTATAGGAATGCATGATCATATTAGGGGACTGCTGCCCATCCCGATCTTGGTGAACTGAATACTTGAATATCTGGTCTCACTTTTAACCAGTGCATTTTTGTATACCTGAACACTGTATATTACCCATGCTGATGTCTTAAGGCCCTCTTGGTCCTAAATTCTCACAAGGGTGGCAGCCCTGATGGTCTTGATCCTAGACACCTGTTTCTCTCTGCTCGTGCCATTGCCTTCCCTATTACCTACCTCCTCAACCTCTCTTTCTCCTTATCCTGTGTCCCAGGCTCTTAGAACTTAGCTATTGTTATTCCCCTTCCTAAAGGGGGTAACCTCTCTTCCCCTAGTCACTCCCATCCTAGCTCTCTCCTTACCACTCTTGCTAAACTCCAGGAACATCTTGTTCTCTCCAAACTCTCCCCTTCTCCTGACTCTACCTCCTCCATCACTCCTTTTCAGACTGGCTTCAGTAAGTCACATTCCACTTCCACCTTTCTCCTCTGGCTCACTGATACTATCCTCTCTGACATGGATCAGGGCCTTATTACCTCATCTGTTACTGTCAACTTGGCCAAAGCTTTCAACACTGTAGCCCATTCTATTCTCCTGAACTAGTTTCAGGCAGCAGGACTCTCGGCTTCCTCAGTTAAGTGGTTCGGGTCCTACCTTGAGGGACGGTCACAATCTGTCCATATCGGAGACTCCCTTCCCTCTCCACTCCCTATCAGCTCAGGCATTCCCCAAGGGTCCATCCTTGGCCCAGTTCTTTTCTCTGTTTTTCTAAATGACGTCCCCAATGCCTGCTCCTCTCTGTCCAATCACAGGCATGCAGGTGAACAGCTCCAACAGGATTGTCTTGCAAACTGGGCTTAACATCCCAAATGACATGTTTTTCCCGTCTAAAAATAAATTTTTACCTACCTACCTACCAACTGGACCTTAACAAAATCCAGCTCTGCTTCTGAGAAAATCAGTTATCCCTCAATGCTACAAAAAGAGTTTTTATGATTTTTGACACCAGGCAGAGGCTTAGTAGAGTCTACCCCTTCCCTCCTTTCATACCCCTGATGGGTAGCTATTGAAGATGTCTCCTCCTTCAGCTACTTCAGAGTCCAGCTGGTACACCACCTTGATTTTTCTGTTCATGTGGATGCTATCCCCAAAAAGCTCCACCCCAAACTTGGGGCTCTATACAGAAATAAGAGAAGCATTCTGCTTCCCACATGCAGAAAATTCCTCTCTAAGATGATTCTCCCAATTTTTGACTATGGAGACACAGTTTATAGTGCTGGTCCAAAGTCTACGTTAGTGAGACTGAACACTCTCTATCTCTCATGTTGTTTTGCCCTTGAAAAACCCCTGCCCTCCCCTCTCTTGATGCCAATTTCCAAAATAAATAAATAGTAGAGTATAGTTGTTTATCCCTATCTAGGTGCCCGTATCTTTGAATACCTAGGCATATTAAAGAATAACTGCTTTTCCCTATCTGGGTGCCCCATACCTTTGAATACCTGGGCATATTTGAGGTAAAGGTGCATATTCCTAACAGGGTGCCCTGTAACTTGAATTCCTGGTCTTGCTTGCCCCTGTTCTGCTTCCCAACCTAAGGGGTCCCTTGCAGTGATTTGCTTATTATAACAACTCCCTATTTGAGAGGCCCCTTCCTTGCAAACCTGCTAACTAGTAACAGTTCACCTCTTGAGTTGTCTTATTCACTGCAGTTGTTTCACTGTTGCAGTCCCCTAACTGAAATGTGGCTTCCTTGTATGCTAAGTGAGCTCGCCATCTATATACAGGTATGGTCTCTCTTGACTGAGTTCACTGCCTAGGGCTTGGTATTCCACAAACTAGTCCTAATTGTGGAGCATCTACCTTTATCTTCACCAGTGGCTCCCTAACTCCCATAGTGCCTTAGTACCAAATTTTCTATATTCCCCATCCTAGGGTGCCACTACAGACCACTCAAGTACAGCCTAGTCATGGCCCTTAAGGGGTTTTCCCTAGCAACCTTATATATTGCATCCTTTCTTTGTGCTGACTTGCTGAGTGTGGGGTGACTCACGTCTAGCTGTTTCTGGTCTGAAGAACATTCCTGGTCCCCTGCTTCCCTTGCCTAGCCAAGATATTGAAATTCTATACGAGCTCATCCTCATTGGCCTACACCAAAAGGAGAACTGGTACAAACTCTCCTATTATGTAAAGCGAGCTATCTAACAGACCCTGGGTATGTCACCTGCTACTATATCCAGGCTGTTGGTGCTACTTCTGCTATTTACTGTTGAGGATATCAAACCTAACCCTGGCCCTGCCCCTACAAATTTGCACATTTCTTCCTCCCCATGCCAATATGGTCCCAATACAAGGATCTAAATTTGGTGCACATGAACGTCAGAGTCTCTGGTCTAAGCTCCATGAGCTTGAATTTTGGGCAAACCTCTATGCCCCTGATGTCCTAGCTATTACCAAGACCTGGCTAAAACCTTTCAGCCTCCCACATGAGACTGAAATACCTGGTTACAACTCATTCAGGAAAGACAAGGTGGACAAATGCGGAGGCTGTGTATTACCCTATATCAAATCCAACTTAAATGCTACGGAATACAGCTTAATATCCCTGGCTAACTCCTCCCATGAAAGCCTCTTTGTTAAACTTCTGCTTGGTATTATAAAACCCTTATTTGTTGGTTGTGTCTACAACCATCCCAAAACTGCTAACAATGTCCTCTCAGCACTCACAGACTTCCTACACAAAAAAGCCATAAGTGAGCTGATACTACTTAGCGACTCTAACCTAAACTTGCTAAAAAAGGAATCCAGTAGGTATAAATCAGCCCTGGAGGAGGCTCACCTAAAACAAATAATTTCAGTGCCCACTAGCCTGAATACCAGGTTGGGAAACCACTCCCTTCTGGACTGGATCCTGGTTAACAAACTGGAAAGCATTCTTGGGACTCACTAAGTGATCACTCCCCTGTGTACTACATATGGAAAAACAATAGAAAAAGTCCCCCTCCTAGAGTAATAATGGTTAGAGACTACTCAACACTAGATGTGCCTGTTTTCCTGGATGGCCTTGCTGCAGTACCCTGGGGAGACATGGACTAGCTATCAAGCACAGACTTTGCCCTTGATTTCTTAATAAACAATTTCCTTAGCATGGCTAACAAATTCATCCCTTTAGTCCAAAGAAGGATAAAAAGGGCTCTGCTTGAAGTGACTGAGTGGTGATCTGTGAAATTTAGTGAAACTTAGGGACAAAGCCTTCAAGCGTCTTCAAGGCCATAAGCAAGCCTCCTAATTGGCACAAATACAGAGAACCCAGAAATGCCTGCAAAACCAAACCTAAAGAGAAAAAAGTAGCAGTGAAGCCCACCAGGATGAAGCACAGTGTCACAGTTTCATGCATGATAAAAGGGACCAATTCCCATTGAAACTGCATTGTTAGTAACTCTTTTGCA
Source organism: Neoceratodus forsteri (assembly GCA_016271365.2). NCBI lineage: Eukaryota > Metazoa > Chordata > Ceratodontiformes > Ceratodontidae > Neoceratodus > Neoceratodus forsteri. The sequence continues at coordinate 1,390,576,509 of CM028129.1, read as the reverse complement.
GCATGCTGCAGAATTGGGCTTAATCTTGGCGCACTTCACTGTACATGAAAAACCTGCAAGAAAACAATCTCATGAACCCTAAGTGTTTCTGGTTGCAAATTAATACTTTCCTGAAAGGTTTTCCCAGTGTCCCAAGACAGGAAACTGCCTGGGGTTGGGAAACTCTTCTGTGACCCTGCATCCGCTGCAGATGCCTTCAATCAGTTTTTTCACTGGCCTAGATAATTACAAAGCCCCTTGAAAGGACTACCTATGAGCCTCCCCCCCTCCCCCAGAAGTACTTCCTGCCTTCCCTAGACAGTGTCTCAAAGTTCCACTTTAGACTATTCTCCAAGAAGGAAGTTCTCACACAGCTAAAACTTATTCAGTCAGACTGTTCCACAGGCTACAACAGCCTTGAGTCCAAGTTTCTCAAATTGGCTGTTATCATGATTGCTGCTCCTCTAAGGAATCTATTTTACAAGTCCCTCATCCTGGAAGCTATTCCTGACCAATGGAAAACTATCCTGGTGGTTCTAGTATCCAAAAGCAGGTCTAGAAATCCTGTTGCAAACTGCTGCCCAAGCTCTCTTTCCTCAGTCCTGTGGTGAAACTCCAAGAAAGGTTGGTTTACAACCAGCTACAGGAGTATTACAAGGCACATGCTACCATAATTGAGGCCTAACACGGGTTCAGGAAAATCCATGGAATTGACACAACACTGATGTGGCTTACCACCGATGTCCTTGGAGCTATAGATTCTAGGCTAGCGGCAGATACAGTTTTCACGGACCTAACGAAAGTCTTCAATCTGGTTAACTGCAAGCTCCTGTTGGAGAAGCTGCAGTACATAGGACTTGACAGCCTCACATGTCTTTGGTTCAAGCATTGCCTATCTGACCAAAAATAAATGGTCAAGTGGTGGGGTAGTGTATCTTCCCCAGACCAAGAAAGAAAAATGGTGTTCCCAAGGGTCCATTCTAGGCTCCTTGCTCTTTTCATTGTTTGTAAATGATACGTCTAAGAACTGCGAGTGGCTCTGAATTACAACTGCATGCTGATGATGCTATTCTCTTCAGAAGTCACTAAGACATTAAGCAGGTCAATTCTTCCTTTGGCAATGACTTTAAGTGCCTAGAAGCCTGGTTCCACATAAAACAAACTGCTACTCAATAATAAAAAAATAAAGCAACGCTATTTGGTAATAGGAACTTGGGTGTGGAAAGGAAGAATGCACTTAATGGCCACGATTCCCCATGGCGCAGGTGTCATGCACGAATTGCCATGTAACCTGATCATGAAGCTCTGCACCCATGGACAGGTGTGCTCTAGCAGGCAGTCACTATCACTGACCACCTGTCTGTGGTCCCACCCCCCGGTGCACATGGTCGCAGGGAGCAGTTGGGTGCAGAGTGTCACAAACCCACTCAGCAGGTCAGGCCCTCTACTCCCAAAGTGCCAACCTCTGAGCACAGTCTTGTGAACAGTGTAACAGACAAGTTAACCCTCTTGTCTATTTTTGTGAGTTCGGATCAACCTTTGGTCTCAAGTTCTGGAGGGATTCAAACTGTGAACCTCTTGCTAGCATATCCAATGCACAGGCTCAGATATTTCTGTCTTCGGGGGGCCAGATATCTTTGCCTATGGGCACCTAACCAGGTATACAGAGATGAACCCTTAAAAACTTTAATAAAGACCTCAGATTTAAAACGCCTCTCTTTCCAGTTTGGTACCACCACTCAAGCTTATGTTTAGTATCTGCAATAACCATATACTTTTCTTACAACTAAAAAGAAGTCAAAGACAGATCAAGTAAGTTCTAAAAAGAATTTTACTAAAATAGTTAAAAATATGTAAAACACAAATACAGAACTCTTATACCACCAGACATACAAATCTTTTAAAAGAAACAAGGTTTAAACAGTGCAAATTCCTACTTACAGTACTTATATTTGAAATCTTTCTAAATACTTGTTTACAAGTGTTCCAAAGATCTTTCCTTAGTCAGAGTCTAGGTAAAAGTGTGTAAGTAAAACAGAGTATTCGTTAAACAACTGTATGGGACAACCCATTTTTGTGTAAGGTCAGCTAGCTCCTCCTCTGTCAGATATGTATAAAAATATATATCTTATACAAAAGTATTACATTCTGCAACTTCAGCATAATTCATGTCCTTCAAATGACACTTCTTTTGGTCTCATAATAAGCTTCCTCCTTCCAGGACATGAAAGCATCTTTATGATTTTGCACTTCTATGTAATAACCTGGGTTTTCCTTCCAATGTCATAAAATGGATATGTTCTAGCAACTATGGTTGTAATTAACTCGAGACAGACAGGATCCTTAATTAAGGCCTTACATGTAACACATGGTCTCTAAAAACTGAGTGTGTGTGAACTCATGCTGTCAGCATTTTTCTTATGGCTTGCATCTTTCAGCTGAAACCTGGGGGGGTTGATGAGTGAGGTCATTCTAAGAGCACCAGATTTTTCAGCAGAGACAGTTAGTAATATATTTTATATTAAAAAAATGATACAGCACTCAGAGCTGGCTGTCTACATCACACAGAGCACTGGACCCATGCAGGCATCCAATCTGATGCCCAACCTGGGTCCTATAGTGGATCCCCATCTGTGCTTGGGCAGAAGGTCCTGGATGGTGTGCACCCTCAAGTATATGACCAGCAGGCATTTGCCTGAATAGCCAACTCCAGCCCTCCCAGGTGGCCCAACTAGATGTGGCAGCTGTGTGCAGGGGCTTCCTGTTGCTGCTGTATCCCACCATTGACTTGTGGGGGGGTGAATAGTGAGGTACGCCAGGTTCGCCCTGCAGACATGCTGTAGCCCTGGAACAGCACAGAGCACTCATTTGCATGGGCACAGTGCAGGGAACACCCCTTGGGATGTCCCCAGCCCACCCCTGGTGCACTGCTGATAGGGTGGCCAGGGGATACAGAACACACCTGGTGAATGCCGCAGGGAGTCCATTGCGTGGTCTTCCCACATAGAGTTGCCTACGTGCCTCCTTGTATGTAACGCATAGGCATTCTGCCAGTTAGTAAATCATGACCAATATGTGCACAACTGCTGGGTCACAGTTTGAGGCTGTGGGGTTCATCAAGTACCTTTGGGTCCTCCTGGATCAAGGACTTACCCTTAGACCCCACTTTGACCACCTAATGAAAAGTTTGCATAAGAATCTTGGATTGCTGTACAGACTTTGAGCACTCCTCACTAAAGACGTGAAACTTACCATTTCAAACATGCAATATGCTCCTAGTCCTACTCTACAGTGCCTGAATCTGTACTCTCTCAGAGGAACTGAGGTCAGTAGGCTTAAATTCTTGTACAATAAAATAGGACACTTTCATACTGGTGTCCAACCCACAGAACATCACTGTGATCTTTTTTGCCTCCCTTGGCTTGTCTTTACTTGATGGCAGACTGAAGTATCCACTTCTCTGCCTGACACACACGCTAACTGGAACCTCTCCCCCTCCTAGCCTACAGGGCATACTGGAAATAAAGTCCCAATGGAGAATTCTTCACTCTTCTGCATTCACACTGCTAGTTATCCCAAGGATCAAATCTGGCCCAGGTCATCAAGCCTTTGACTATGCTGCCCCTTACCTGTGGAACAAAGTCCCCAGTGATATCCAGAGGACTATTAACTCTGATGCTTTTAAGTCTAGCCTAAAGGCTCACTGCATCGGTGGCAGTCAATGGAATTGAAATTGCTGAACCCTCTAAACACTCTTGTACACTGCTTTTCTACTCTCCTTCTTGATCTTGTTGATCAGTGCACAAATGTGAAGATAGCACTAATTCTGCAAATTACAGGCCCATCTCGATCCTTTCGCCTCTTCCTAAAGCCCAAGAGAGAACAGTGTTTGATCAAATCACAGAGTACCTCCAGAAGTAGTCTACAATGCCCTCAGCAGTAGCACAGCTTCCAGAAGAGACACAGTGCATCTACTGCATTGGTTGAGTTCACAGAGTATGTCCACAAGCCTCTGGATGATGGCAAGCTGGTGGGGTCTATCTTTATAGACCTAACCAAAGTGTTTGATACTGTTAACTACTCCCTACCTTTAAAGCAACTGCTGACACTGGGGCTAGCTACCCATTCTGTCCTTTGGTTCCAGAATTACCTATCTCACAGGACACAGAGGGTGAAAATAGGGACAGCAGTCTCTGTCAATAGAGAAGTTAACCTAGGTGTCCCTCTAGGGTCCATCCTTGGTCCTCTCCTGTTTAACTTGTTCTTGAATGTTCTACCTAGGGCCTGCACTAGTAAAATAATACTATATGCTGATGATGCAGTCCTCCTAAACAGAAATTCCCGTCTCACCCAGCTCCAAAATGACCTACAGTCCTCCTTCAATCTTATAGAGGAATGGTTTCGCACACATGAGCTTCTACTTAACTATAAAAAACAAAAACAATGCTACTCTCTAGTCATCAAATTAAGAACTACCCCATTCTGACCATCACTAACAAAAAGTGGTTCCTTTTGAACATGTCCACTCATTTAAATATCTTAGGGTCCTGATTGATGGCACCCTCTCTTTTTCACAGCATATCGACATGGTGGTAAAAACTGTCAATATCACGCTTGGGGTGCTCTACAGGCACAGGCATTTAACGCCCTCTGCTCTATGCCTAACAGTATCCAGCTAAATACTGTCGGTAATTGATTATGGGCTGGTGCTATACAGTGCCACTCCAGAGACAGGACTCAAACAGGTTGTTATGGTCCTTAATAAGGCTTGCAGACTCACCCTAGGTGCAGATAGGCTAACCCACACATGTACTCGGTTTGAACAAAGTAATTGGCTGAATCTGAATGATAAGATAAAAGTTCCAGACTTGCCTCCTTGAAAAAAAAAGCTTTACTAGGCCTACCCGCCCCTTGCATTTTAAGTATTCTTCAAGCATCTTACTCTTAATACAACACTAGGGATGAAGCTCGATATACACTCTGGGTACCCTTAGAAGAACCTTGCTTGGTCAACAACATGTTCGCATACAGCACCCCGGCTGAATGAGCTCCTATACAAATAAACAATGTCGGCAATCTACAAACTTTTAAGTTGTAATTGAAACAACATCTAGTCTATTCCAGTGCATGCATTTCCTGGAAAGAGACTTGACTTGCATCTTTTACTCCTTGAGACCTCTCTATAACTTTGTTTTTCAAGGGTAAACTTTGTTCGCTCTACAATCTACCGGACACTCTCTTCCCTCCCCAAATGCTAGCACTTTACCCACAAAGTCTTCCTCCACTTGGCCATTTCTCCCTGACCCTCTGCCACCCTCCCAATTAACTTGTTCTAACCTTGCTATTCTTGGCCTCATGAGCCTCCTTTACATGTCATTATATACCTCCCTATGTACCCCTCATGGGCCCCTCCCACCTGACCTACATACCCTCCTCGTCTCACTAATGACATGCTCTTACTTCCACTACCCTTCCCCTGCTACCCTACTCTCCTAATCCACCCCACACCCTGGATGCTCTCTCACCCTATCCTGTAGTTTTGTCATCTTTCTTCCCGCTGTGCCCTACGTATGACCCAACTACCCCGCTCCCCCAATTACTATCTCCTTAACTCTCCCCGAATGTTAACAGCTGACAATGCCTTTTTCCATGGCTGCTCCTGATTTTCGAACATGTCTTACAGCTTACTCCTTGATCTCTCAATCATCCAATACCTCAACAAATATCTTGAATGAGATGAATATGTTTTCTAAAATTAATGCCTACAGTGATTTGTAACAGTGTAATCTGTTTCCTGTTAATTGATGTGTGTATCTTATTGAATGATTTGTACCAATGTTACTGTCTTTGTCATGTGACGTGGAACCTTTGTAAAAGAGCATTTCTTGCTCAAATGTTACTTCCGAAGTTACAAATAAATAAATAAATCTGTAGACAATTAATAGTTTGCAAACCTCTTACCGAACTGTAATGCCTTATACCTATGTCTTGCTAACAACAGAATTCTCAATTCTGCATCTAAATATATTGTACTACATTGTTGTGTCCTTCCTTACATTTGTTTACTGTAATTAATCCCGGGTCACCCCTGGAAAAGGAACATTGTCTCAGTGGGCTTACCCAGTTACAAAAATCCAATAACTAACTAAATGTTGAAACCAGAGTGGCCAGTGAGTAGCCTATTACTTAAAGCAACACTGTCAGCTTTGCCCCTTGTTTTTTTGGCAGTAGCATGTAGTGTTCCTATTGCTCACACAATACTCATTACTGTAGTCAAAACACCCCAATATATTTAAAAGACTAGTATTTTACCTGCTTTCCCTGTTTTTTTTCATATATATACTTTCTGGGTCGATGATAAGTCCCCACAAACGGAAGCTCACATCAAAGGTCAGGACAGCGCATCTGCCACAAAGCGCCGTCAAATCGATTTTTCACAAACAGCCCTTGAGTCATATTGCCCTGTTCCTTATGTTATCTTAATAGGTTGCAGCTATCTGCCATCATAAAGCGAGCACTAGAAGTGGCATTATTCATGTTGCACCATGGCGAAATCGCGCATGTCTAAAAGATCCATTTTGCATGGCAGATAGCTGCAACCGATTAAGATAACATAAGGAACAGGGGCACTATGACTCCAAGGGCTGTTTGTGAAAAAATCGTATTTCGGGACTGCGCTTGAGGCAGACGTGTGGTCCCGACCTTGATGTGCTCCCGGTTTGAGGGGACTTATCATCGGGACCTCAGAAAGTACAAATATGTACAAAAACAGGGAAAGCAGGTAAAATACTAGTCTTTTAAATATATTGGGGTGTTTTGACTACAGTAATGAGTATTGTGTGAGCAATAGGAACACTGCATGCTATTGCCAAAAAACAAAGGGGCAAAGTTGACAGTGTCGCTTTAAGCACAACATGTGAAAAATTCCTATGGAAATAAGGTGTCTCATGTGCAACACTGTGATGGGTCACACGACACTTCCACAATCTATAATAGTTTCACTAGTCAGGTAGCAGAACTGAGGAAAAAAGTAGGTCACCATAAGCAATATTCATAATCTATTAAACAATGTCTTTAATTTATGTGTTATTGTTAATATATAATTGTATTTAGATAAGGATTTTCCAAAATTTAACCTTAATCAGCCCTGCCATTCACAAGCTAGAGCTCACACATAATTAGGTTTTCATGGTTAAGAATATCCAACCTTTAAAAAGTAGTACTATGATACATCATTACTATACTTGATCACAATTGGATAGCTGGAATCAAAGTGTAAAAATTAATCGAATCCAGTCTAATTCATTGTGTTTACAAAGTGTTTCTCCTAAAAAGGCTTAAAGTGCTGAACAATAAAAAAAACAATAAACACTGCAATAACACTAGATGGAAACAATTTAAAAAACATAATCAAAGACAATTGTATATTAAATTATAGTAATCAATTGTATTTAATGCTTTCTTGTCAAAGGAGGGTGAGATGACAAGTGGGTTTCTGCAAGGGTCAGCACTGTGTCCAGCATTATTTCATGTCTACATTAAAGATCTGGATGAAGAGTTAGTGAACTAGATAATAAAGTTTGCAGGTGACAACACCTGAAAGGAGTGGTGGAAGCATGTGAGCAAATAAGAATACTGCAGAAGGATCTATACAAGGTAGCAGATGGGTGTTAAGCTGAAGAAGTAAGCAATAAGCCACAACAGATTGTGGATAATTATTCCTGACCCGCATGCCCATTTGCATTGTGAAGCACAAGGCACTTGCACTGAGTGCCTTCAGCCACCTGGAAGTGCAGTTCAGGAATAGTAACACACACCCTGGAGTGGCTTATTGTGCTTATAAAATGGGTCCACTGTTAAAAAAAAAATAAGAACAATTTAAGGGTCACAAAATAAAAGAAAATTTGAAGTGTTTTTGTTAATTTTTTGACCAAATTTCAGAGAGACATTGACTTGTACATGTGCTATGTCCCGGTTGCTAGAAAAGTACAAAGCAGTACGGTTACTACTCCTGTACTGCACGGCTTTGGAACCTTCTCCACCAATCAAGAAGCAGGATTTTTCCTACCCAGTTTATAAGCTGGCAATAAGCCACACCATGGCATGGGTGTATACTGAATTAATGCATGCCCTGGCTGCACAGTGAGGCATGAAGCCAATGGCTGAGTGTCTTATGCAGCCAGAACATCCTTAATTCTGCATACACCCATGCTCTGTCGAGGCATAATGTACCAATACAATGGAACTATGAGGATAAAATAAGGAAATAAAGACAGAGACAGAAAGATTTTTATGTTACTGAAAACCTGAAGAAATTACTCAAATATTTTTATTTATTTATTTATTTGGTAATTCGGATACAACCTTTGAGTATGCACTCTTTTGCAAAGGTTCCATGTCAGGACGTAAAACAGCAGAGACATAATAAAAGCTTGAGAGTTAACACAAAATATAAGACTGCTATATAATACAGAAAATAGATAAATAATACATTTGAGTAACCTAGACAACTGAAATTAAACAGCGGGAGGAGATTCCCAATTAGCGATGTATGGCATAGCTGCCCCAGGGGGCCTGTCAAGGTAGAGTATTGGAAAGGGTAGCAGAAAGAAAGGTGGGAGAGTGCGAATGAGGTTTCCCAATTAGCAACGTACGGCATAGCTGCCCCAGGGGGGCCTGTCAAGGTAGAGTATCGGAAAGGGTAAGAGAAAGAAAGGGGGGAGAGTGCGAATGAAGGGTAGATTACAGAGAGAGAGAGAGAGAGAGAGAGAGAGAGAGAAAGGACTGGGAGAAGGAGAATATTTAGGGGAGAGGGTGGAAAGGGAGGTGCTGGGGGAGTATGGGGGAGGGAGTTGGAGGGAGATAGAGGGGGTGGCAAGGGATGGCAGGAGGGGGCCCAGGGTAGGTAAAACAGGAGGAAAGCTCAGACAGATGGGGGGGGGGTATCCAGGTTGAAGATATGGATTCAGGTAAGGCAGTCACAGGCGTTTTGAGTTCAGCAGGTATTGCTTCAGTTCTCTTTTAAAGCACCGAACATTTGTTGTATTAAGAGCTGTAGTAGGGATCTCATTTAGCCATAGTGGAGCTCGGTACATGAAGGATCTTTGTCCTAGGGAAGTTCTACAAAATGGGGCATCAAGCTGTGTTGTCACTGTTCTTCGTGTGTTGTATTTGGAGCTTGCTTCCTTTATCAGGTCTGCAATGCAGGTAGGGATTAGGGAGAGCATGGCCTTTTTCCCTAGCAGGCAAGTTTGGTATCTGATTCCGGATTGAAGCGGTAGTATGTGGGCCAGACCATACAGGGTACAAGTGTGCGTGAAGCGGTCAGCATTTAGCAATAGTCTGCAAGCCTTGTTAAGGGCAGTGGCAACCCTTTTGAGGGCTGTATCAGTGGCAGTGCTGTAAACTACCAGTCTGTAGTTGACCAGGGAGAGGACAGAGCTGGAGACTGAGAGCCGGAGGGCTTCAGCAGTCTCCAGCTCTGTCCTCTATACATGGCACTCGTTAAAGTAGCTCCTACTGTAGTACTGTTTTTTACATTTTCAAGCCACTGAATTGTGCAACTAATTAAACATAAAGACATTTATTTAAAAGAAAATGAAAGATAATTTACATTGGCTCTATGCTTACTTGTTCAGGTTTTGTTTTTCATCTGTTCACAGGTTGATTGTACCCTCCTAGATTGTTTTTCTCGAATTCTGGCATATTCCTTTGGTTTTTACTTTCTGTTTTGAGGAGAATTTGTCCAAGCTGCAGGTAGATATCCTACCCTGCTTTTCTTTGAGGTATATCAGCTTGTGGTATTTTCAACCTCCCACTGTCATTTTAGAGCCACAGTTCTGTATATGAGTTCTAAGTCAGTGGACAGTCCCTCCCCACCTCCCTTAGTATTGGACTACTTGATCTGAATACCTGCACAGATGGTTTACAGCTCAGTAATTAGCAATTTTTTTTTTACCAGGGAGACACTGCAGTCTGAGTGCTACCTGCATGGGCTGCATTTAGCTAAGTAGTTATGGAACAGACTGGGTTGCTTGAGAAGCATCTGTGTACTAATTTTGTGTTTTGTAATGAGGTCACTACTAGCTTGAGAATGTAATGTAGTTTTGAAAATCAACTGTTGATTAAGCAGGATCATTTATCAAGGGTCAAGTGATGTGTTTAGACTAATGAAGTTTCCAGAATTCTGAAACCTATTTTATAATGAAATTCAATATAAAAAAAAGTATAGTTATACACATGGGGAAGGAGAATCCAGGAGCAGATTACGACCTAAAAGGGAAAGGGTCAACAGTAACGGAGGAAGAGCGGGACCTAGGATTTATTATGACAAGAGAATTAAAAAGGGATCACAATGTTAAATAATTTTAAAAATGGTTCCCAAAAGATAGGTGTCACATAGCTTTTTGTAAGTTAAACTGTGAGATAACCATACTAACCTCAAGGGCAAAATAAAATAAATGGATGCAGAACAAGCTCATTTGCTAATGTATCATACCACTAGGTGCTAATATTTAAAGCTTAATGACTGATGTGACCTTAATTGTGTGGAATTTGTTCTTGTTGCTGTGAAATGAAGCACCCTAGTACGTGCCTCTGAGAGTATCAGTGTTTGTTCTCATTACATAACAGCTTAAAGGAGCAATTAGAAGTAGAATTTTTTCTAACATGTGATTGGTTAATTATATACAGCTACTTAGCCTTCATTGAGAGTTTTCTGAAGGCAGGCTCCTGTTTCTTTTGACTGCTTGACAAAGACTTTTCAAATCATACTTTATGTTGTTTCTGAAGGATACACTGTTAGCTCAGGTAAATTATTGAGAATATTGAAGATCAGTGAAATATGAAGTATATATTAAATATCAGACCTTGTATCGTCAGTTATAATTTAACCAATAAACTGCTACAGCTGTCTTTGAACTGAGCTGCAGTAATGCATATGTAGCCAGTTAACAAATGGCAAGGGCATGTTCTTCCTATAAATCCGGATCCTTTAAATCTCTGGACCTTTGAGGTCTCCTCTAGTAACAGATTGACTGACAGACAGTGTGGTCCAAGATTACTTTTTCATAGTACAAAAACAGACCAGGAAAATAGCAGGGGAAACCTAACATTCTGGATTAGCAGACTTTGTACTTCTGATTGACACACAGTGTACAGTGGTATATACCTGATTATGAAAGGAGTATTTAAAACAAATTCAGAAACCTGATTATCAGAAGAGCTCAGAACCCAGTGATGATATTCCAGCACAACAGGAGCAGAAAAAGATATGTGACCTCACTAACCTGTGTACATTAAGCAGACACAGTGGTATCAATACACCTTAATTCGCTAACTTGTATTTTTTTTTAAATGGCATCTGTCATATGCTGGCCAAAAAGCAAAATTACAATGGCTCAACAGGACTGCTTTTTTCTTTTTCTCCTTTCTTTTAATTTTTTCTACTTTTTTCTGATTTTTACTTATTTAAATTGAAAGCATTTAAATATTTTTTTTCTTTAGTAATCCTTATACACTCACGCAGTAAGGTACTCCATGGTGTACTGTGTGCTGGGATAACAGCACTTTTTTGTTGGTGGAAGCACCTGGCCTTTGGCTTTGTGCTTCAGCCCATCAGAGGCATTCTCTTGTTCCATCACTGAGCACACACTGTCATGCCCTATTGCTTAGTCAACAGTGACCAAATTTCTGGGGTCCCACACAGAGTCGCAAAGGGACTGTCACTAAGTGCCCACTATGGCCACTTAGTAGCTATCCCTCATGAGCAATTCTTCCTTTCCCTGCAAAGCTGCTAGTGACATTGTGAACATGTGGGAAAAGGGAGGGCACCCAGCAAAAGTCCCGCAAGCCCATGCACAAAACATAGTGACACTTACATAGGTGGTTGCAGTATTTTGGAACACCCTCTCTGCCTGCAGAACTACTACAGTACAATACTGTGACTGCCTAGTTAGGAGCCAGGGAGGGACCAAGATTATTCTGGGACCAAAATACAAAAACTTGTGGCAGAGAATGGGGCTGGGGGTCCATTGAATGTCAAGGACTATGAAAGACTCAGGGAGCAGGTGGGGGCAACTGGACCACCAATGGTGGATGGTGATGATCTCAAAAAGAGAGTTTGCCTGCCCAGAAGCTAACTTTAAAGTGAGGGGCAGGAGGTGGTGAGACAACAAGGGGGTAGCACCATTCGCCAGAGCGTGGCACATGGCCAGGAGACTGGCTCTCTCTGCCATGCCCAAGCCTCTATGGCTGCTGTACACGTTAGCAGGTGCAACATAGCATTTTAGTAGCATCCTGATTCCACCCAATTCCACAGCTTGGAGGACTAGAGCACTAGGAGATTAAGTGAATTGGTCATGGTCACACACTGAGCATGTGGCTTTGGTGGGGCTTGAACCTCTAGGACTTGAACACTGCATCCCAGTGCCTAGAGCCTTCAAAACCTGTGCCATAGAAGCAGAAATCAGCATAAAATGGGAGATCAGTCATTGATCAATGACACAGTGCCAGGATGATCACTGGCACAAAGCCAGGATCAATTTGCTGCCAAAATGTAAAGCGGCTCAGTTTCAAGAAAGAATACAACTAAAAAAAGAGGAGGGGTTAAAAAACAAGTCAAGGGACCCACATAATGTGCTATTTTTTGGCAGAAGAACCTTGTATTTATTGCACTTTGCATGTTTTGTGACTTCATGAAACATTTGTTAAATAGGCAATTTTTAATTATTAGACATTGTGCTGTATGGAAGATTCTTTATTACTGACTTTGGTAAACTGACTGAACTTCAGCTGAGCACTTGTGCCTCCCCCTCCAGTTAAAGTTATAAGGCAACATACTCTATTGCTGAAAGCACCAGTTTAGGAATTGGGAAATCACAAGTTCAACACCCCCCCCCCACACCAGAAGCAGCTGTGTGACCTTGAGCAACTCGCTTACACTCTGAGTGTTACAGTATACCCAGCTGTAGAATTAAGCAGAAGCAGCCGGCCACTGAAAGTGATATGTTGTCTCTCAGTTAGGATATCCTTGACAAGTAATTGTAAAAAAGTTGTTGAGTAAATGCAAAAGGAATCAAGGAGTGAGCATTGAAAATTTCAGATGTAGAAACAAAATATTTAAGATGCTTAACAGTACCTGCACATAATGCATACATTCTTATGTGTGGGTGTGTACGGGGGATATTCTCAATGAGGTTGTACTGCTTAAGGCCTTAACACTATTTTATGAATGTTCTAATAGGACTGGGATTTATAATGCCATTCTAATAAAAAAAAAAAAAACTGCACCTGGAAACTAAAATAGCAGCACATATGAGAGAATGACCTATATACATGCGCAAAACATCCATACTTCATAGAGCTGACACAGCAGAAAGGAATAAGCTTACACCAGGCAAAGCTAACAACATTTTGATCTTGCGTTCATGAGAAAAGGGACCTTATTTCCAAAGTCTCATTTAGCTGCTTCACACACCTGGTGCCAGCAGAGGAGCAGGTGTGTAGTTATCCACAGGGAACACTTCATACAGAATAACAAAGTGACATAACCACTGCTAGCATAGCCTCCTATATTTACTTTTTATTGCCATAGCAACTGGCCTGCTTCGCTTAGCAACAGGAAAGAATAAAAGTTAGCAAGTTCCTGTTTGCATTTTTCACTCTTGGCAGAAATGTGTTGTGGGTATAAGAAATGTTTTTGTCCCACTTTTTATCCTAGAAAACGTTTGTTACCTAGGACTGTTTAAAAAGGGGAACATTCTGTACTGGTCATATTTATCTTCCATGATTTACACTGATTACTAACTCTGTCTGTTCTGGGACATAGGATACCAAAGGTTGCAATCTAACTTTTCATTTTATTTTGGTTGAGGATCACTGCACGTCCTTGTTATTTTACAGGTTTTGTATGTGAAAATGTTAGAACATTGAAACCTAAGTCTAGAATGTCCCTGAACAGATCATTTCTCTCCTACAGAATTCTTCTGATTTAACATTTGAGTTACCCAGGATAGCCCAACTGAGATGGACCAATTTATTTTGGGTGGGCATCCAACTTCAATCCCAACTTACAAATGAATGGATCGAAGCATGGGGGAAGAGAGGGGCATATGAGTCATGCAACATTACACAGTGAGCCCCTGGCAGTGGTACGTCTGGATTCATAGTTTCATGTCAAACAGGACCACACTTCCGTCCCTAAAATAATGCCAGACCAAAAATAAAACCATGTATCTAGGTAAAACATAAAGTTACTTCTAAAACAGGCTGAAATAAATTCAGCAACTGGGTTAGCTCAGAACTGTCACATGGTATCTTACATAACCAGATAGCTCAGCTCTTGCAGCTGATTACTACTTATTTGTAATCATTAAGGACTATTTTATGAGAGCAATAACACCCTCCAAGATATCTGGTTTGGCGGAAGTATTCTGATGTCTGTGTCTCCGAAAGCCCTTGCCTCACAGAACATATATTTTAGCATGACTCGACTCCTTGTTGGTCATTCTTGCATAAAAGTCAGCAAGATAACATGAATGGCATATGGCAAATCTGTGCCCTTATTCAACCGATTCATGCACATTCCTCAAAACAAACCTTTTGTTAAAACAGGTATGTGACAGGGTTGAATAAGACCCTGCCCTATTTGTCATGCAAAAAGAGTTTAAACATAAGAGTCTGTTCTAGCCTCTCCTTTTCTGTCTCTTGTGTGTCTGGTTGTGCAACCAAATTTTCTTGTGAGACCTAGGAACTGATCACTCCAACAGTTTTGCAATTCGCCACCTCTCGGTATCTCTCAGCCTTCACTTGATATTTCTGTCTTTTCTTCCCCCTTGCATATCTGTGGTTATAAAAAATATATGTGAATCTCTGTGTAAAACTGTATGTGAAACTGGGATCCCTTTGTTTAAAACTGTATATAGTTTTACTGTTGAAATGGTTGCAAAAAGCTATTTAGAACTCAAGGGGTTAACCTGAGATGTAGTTTTTAAGCCCTTTGTAGAGCTGTGACCAAGAGGTTAGTTCTGGGACACCATGTACTGTTTTGCTGCACCTACAAGGAATGAAACTTACAAGAACATTCTGTAAACTTACAATAACATTCTGTGAGAAGCAGGTTCTCTTAATGAGTTCCCAGACAGAGACTTATAAAAACAGCAGCAATGCTTTTGTTAGAGAGACGGGGGGGGGGGGAGACAGAGAGACTGAAACTTGGAATTTAGAGATACCCTCAGAAGAAGGACTTAGTTTTCTCTGTTTGTACTGCCTTTGTAAATAGTTATACTGAATAATTTTTATTTTTTAGTTTGTTGTTACTGAGAAAAATAAAATGTGTTTTCCTATGCTTCCTGACCCGTGCCTCAACTACAAGGTAAAGCAAAGACTTTACCCATAATAATTATACACCAATACTTGAAGGAAAAGCAAGCACAGCAAGCAACTCAGCTGAATCAATATCCTTGTCATTTATTGCACAGCACAAACATTTTAAAGTGCTTAACGTGCAAAACAGTGCAAGGAGAAAAGTACAAAAGAAATTCCAGTGTGGGCTTGAGCTAGCCATGGACCAGAAGCTAACAAGATAATTATAAACAGAATCCTGAAATTCCATATCAGCTAGCATTTTTCAACTTCAACAAATTCAAGTGCGAGTCCAAGGCCATTTATGTTTACTCATGTGCTTCAGAGGTGGATTTTACTACTAAGCCAGTTAACTACTGAGTGCAAAACTGTACCATAAGATAACAACAGTGGGTGTGTTCATTTGCTACGTGGGGGCTTGTTTTCACATCTAAAGACCAACAGTCCAGTCAGGGCTGACATGAGGTTAAAGAACAATTTTAGAGTAAGTGTGATATTTTCAGGAGTAGTGTGGCATCTGCTCCTGACTGACAGGCTCAGGGAGGAGGGAGTCACGCAAGGTAACTCCTCCTCATCATCATCATTGGTATCCCTGATTCATAGTGGGACACTGGCATCAAACATGGATGTGTCAGACATCCTGCCTTGAGCTGATGTCTGGTGCTGACATCCCAGAAAGACTCTGCAGCAATGATGAACTAGATTCATCTTCTCTTCTGATCCTGCCGAGGGGCTTGGGGACATATTGGTTTAAAATACCAGCAACAAAATAAAAAAAAAAAAAGATAACGTTAGTGTTGTTGTAACACAAACCCCCCCGAAATGTCTAGAAACCTGTGCTGGTCCCATTGTTGAACAACTGCACTGCTGCTCATCTAACAAGAGCCTGCGTTTGTATCCCAAGCTTGAATTTGCAGTGAGGGCTGGTGCGAGGAGGTTGAGCAAACCACTAAGAATCTGGCACCTCACCAGAAGGGTGGGAGAGCTAGGTTTGGCTTCTGCCCATCCCCGCAGTGAGCCAAGGGGCACATCAATTAGCTAAATGTGAATCAGAAGTTGGGGATCAGCAAGTCAGATGGGACTGTATCATTGTGCATGCTGTTGTGACTCTTGAGCCAATGTGCAATGAGAAAAGCAGATTTAAAAAAAAGGAGTGAACCAGGAGGACGGGGCTGTTATGATAACTTCCGACATTCATATCGTGCTGTCCTGTTATCACATGAGAACTTTGCCTACACCCTCACCAGATCCAGTGTCCCAGTCAGAAGGGATGTGGCCTGGACTCCACCATGGAAACAAGCCTGCAGAGACAACAAGGAAGAAAGATGTTGATTCACGGGGTCCTTTTCTTGGGATGGGAGTGGACTAAGAGCCATGCTGAAGAACAGCTTGGACACTCCAGAAAAAGAATCGACAGTTAAATGATATAGGTAGAAGTAAGCAATCCTGATACAAGCCTTAAAAAGACACATGTGACTGTGAGAAAGGAGTTAAACCCTTACTTTAACACAATCTTTGGAAGCATTGCAACAGGGTTTCAAAGCGAATGAAGATGTAAACTGCCAAACATTTTACCTTGTAGTATTGTTTGCAATAGGGATAGCAATAACAAGCAACCTGAAACTGTCAACCCAATGCAAAAATGGCGCCAGGGAAGGCAAACAGGATGCTGGGTTGCATATCAAGAGGGTTCACCAGCAGGAGGAAAGAGGTTATTCTGCCCCTATACAGGTCCAGGGTGCATCTGCATCTGGAGTACTGTGTGCAGTACTGGAGTTTCTACCTTCAGAAAGACATAAACCAGATAAAAGCAATCCAGAGGAGGGCTACCAAGATGGTTCAGGGGTAAAAGTATATCCCGAATGAACAGAGAAAGGTGAGCCTGAAGAAGTATTCACTGGAGAGAGAGAGAGAGAAGGGGCATGATAGAGACCTTCAAATACCTTAAAGGCATTAACAAGGTCGACATAGTGGATCTTTTTTTCTTGCAGAAGTGAGAACAGAAACACCATAGGGTGCAATCACAAAGTTGCGGTGGGTGGGAATGGTACAGGAAGGATGCCGGAAGGCACCTCCATTGAAAGCATGATGGCAGGCTGGAAAGCACTGCCAGAGTGGGTAGTAAAGCACAGTTCATTTGGGGGATTTAAAAGAGGGTGGGACACAGTCAAGGGGAAGGTTAGGGTGGAAGGAGGGAGGGTGGAGCAACGCACAGCATGCGCGCATGAGCGCCGCATCGAGCAGACTCGATAGACCTTCAGGTCTTCTTCTGATGACCTTTCATATGTTTGTGTGTGCATATGTAAACCTGCACTTAAAGGTAAAAACAACTGTTCTCATTTTACTGGTGCTATATAAACATACTTATTCCAAAAATTTTGAGCACCATATGGGGCTGGTGATTTGCATGTTGAATTACTACTTTATAAAAATAATGTGAGACTGTCTTAGAATTACCTAAATTGAAATATTGAGTAAAGGTATTGAAAAGATGCAGTTTAAATTGGGAAATAGTGACTACAGCTAAAAGTAAACGACCTTAACAAATCTGAGGTTATTAACCATTACTGTAAATAATAAAATCTGATACACAGTGGATAAGCAAAAACTGCGTAAATATTATTGTGATTGCCGGCCCTCTAGATTAGTAGACATGGAGGAGCAATTGCTTGAATTTCACCTGCCCATGCCTTAGTCTTCCCTGCTGTAAGACTCAACAGACTCAGGATCCCCACTACAAATGAGATGTTGCATTTGCGTCAAGTAAACAAACTGATTAAAATAGCTGTTAGAATTCTGGTCTTCCTTTGGGGAGAGACTCTAAACAAGTGATTCTAAAAGCATGGTCGCCATGTTTATTTATTTATTTAGTTTTTGTTGACCGGGTAAGTGCACTAGACAAATCCTGCCTATTTTCAGGCACGGCCCGGGGGAAGGGGATACAGACGAATGCCAACTGACCTTGAACCAGATTAAGCTGTTGGTGGTATTTTAGTGAATGGGGGAAATTTGGCCAGGGCACCGGGGAAATTCCCCTACTCTTTTCGAGAAGTGCCATGGGATCTTTAACATGCACCTGAACTACCACCAGGAGAGGCAGATGGGACCTCAGTTTAATGTCTCATCTGAAAGACGGCACCTCAGGAGTGCAGCACCCCCCTCATGCTGCACTACAGTGTCAGTACTGGGATTTAACCCAAGTGCCCGGAGTGGGGATAGAACCCACAGACTTCAGATCTCCCGGCCTCAGAGGCGAGCATGCTGCCTGCTGAGCCACTGACACTGACATGTTTCATCCTAATTCAGGCAGTTCTGTCTAAGGGCACATGGTAAATTGGATTTGGTCAATCCACCCTAGGCACATTTCCTATCTTGCAGGTCTCCTGGCTTCAGGATGGGAATGCTGTAGCCCTAAAGGGAAGAGTTGTAGGAAAAAGTTAAAACACAGGACAGGATTTTCAAATGGATCTGTCTCAGGTTCTCCCTGCTGTATTTTCAAACTGGGCATTTATCTGCAGTGTTAGGCCATCTATTAAATGGTTTAACAGCATCCAAAGCTCAGGCAAAGTTACATCTGAAAAAAAAAACCAAAACTTGCAGCAAAATAATGCCACATGCATTATTTTTTCAGGCAAGCTGCTGCAAATGGTAACTGTTATCCCAAATACCCTAAACCCTTTAAAATACAGTGGGTAAGTATTTCCAGAGCGGGCATCCATCCACACTGTTGGTCTAACTGCTCTCTGAAGCTCAGATACAGTTGCATGTGAATTGGCATTTGTGATGAAAATATGAAGCATGCATACTTTTTTTATGCAAGCTGCCACATATTGCAACTTATGTCACAAATGCTCTGAGCCATTTGAAAATAGGACAGGTGAGTCTAGAAACAATAGATTTGGGCATGATACCAGCAGATCATACTGCTGCATTTGTGTCAGATCCATATGAAAATTATGACCCTGGTATTTCATTAAATGGCCTATTTAAAATATTTATATAGGATGTTTATAAATTATCATTAATGTCTTCTAGGATTCAGGCTTTGTCCTCATCAGTATTTTAAATATTTCACATTAATAAGTACTTATGTTAGCCATCTGTCACTGCAGCAGCAGGGCTTCCATTCACAAGGTCGGCAACCTGGGTTCAGGAATGAGCCTGGATCATCGGAGGTCGGCCTGGGAGAGAAGGACTGAGCATTCCTGTGAATGGTCTCCTCCTCTGGGGAAAGAGGACTACGGTCCTCACTCCAATACTAGCATGAGGGCGACAACATGTGGCAGTGCAGCTAAAGGCTCCCAGTAGGAGGGGGAAGACATGGGTTGGGGACCCACGCTGTGCATGCGACGCATGTGCACATGCATTGGTCCTCTTCATGTGCTGGTGCCTTCCAGAGCTTGGAGGGAAAAGTTAGCACAGAAGAAGGAAAATAGCCAGAGTGCTGGTTCCTGGGACTCTAATATATGCAGGTCGGTCCCTGCAGCCTACTCTACCACCCGACCCTGGGAATAGTTAGAAATACAGCATCCCTCCACTCTGTACCCTGCCCAAGAGTAAGCCGCAGTTCTGTGGGGTCTGGCAGATGGTAAGGTAGGTGAGGGCTGGAAGGAGGTACTGCAGGTTCAGTTGGAAACAGTGCTGCTGTGAAGGGGCTGAAAAATATTAATTTTTAAAAAAGGACTTATGTTATTATCTATTTCTAAAACCTCTGACAGACCCCTACTGATCTCCCAGTTGCTGTGTTTATGAGATCACAGTCTCTTGTCATGGTAAATACTATAATGTCATAACATTGAGTATAATGGCTGGGTAGGAGGTTATAACCAGATGCCACAAAAACCCCGACAGCAAAGCTCAAGGGGTTTATGAAGGTATCCCACACAGAGGGGTGTGTGTAATTTTGAGTTTAAACCCTTACCCAGCCTTTATTTTATATAATTGCTGGGGATCGTTTTTTCACCACAGCAATTACATAAAATAAATGGATATCTGTACGGACTTGAAACATGGACAGTTGGGGTTTCAGAGCGGTCCATAGCGGCTCCTGAAGAAAAGCAGTATTTACTTTTTTTTTTATTTCACATCCAAAATAAACATGGGCAGTAATATTTTTGTTAAAAAAGAACTTTCGCCAAACTTCCTAGTGTCGAAGTACTGTACAGCTGAAGAGCGGGATGGCGACAGAAGAGAAAGATCATGGCTGGAGCATGTGCCGAGCTAGGGAAACCGGGTGCATGTTCGACATCATAACCAGCTGATTATAACAGCAGAATTACAACCCAGTTTCCCTATGGGAAAAAATGAGACCCAGTAATTATATACATAATATGCATAATATCATAATATGTATACTATGATGTCAGAAAATCCTGAAACCAGGCACCTGGTGTTGAAATGGCGGGATCTACAGTGGTACCGGGTTTGACTTCTGGTGCCCGCATAATGTTCTTTTTTTTATTTCTATGCCATTTCTTGGAGTTTCAGGGCACTGTGAAATACAAAAACAATGCTCCACCTCAGGGAATCGACTTTGGTTTAAATACACAGCAGTATCTGCAACTGTGGAATGAGCAATTGAGCCACGAAAACATAGCTTGCTGTTGGGCTGGATGGAATGAAGTCACTAAAACGTGTTCTTTTTTCTGTGTAAAAGTAAAAAAGAAACGTTTAAGTCTACAGACTCTTCTTTGTTTACTTAATAGTGTGCAAGTAGACTTGCCACACAACAGGACTCCTTGAGGTGGAGCAGTGTTGTTGTATCTATATTCCCTGCTATTTTGTACCTTAAAATCTTTGAAGCCATTTGCACAGTGCCTTTGTGAGCAGAACATAACTGAGGGTCATGTGTGTGTATGATTAGCTATGAAATACAGCTGGGAGATGCAACACCCAGTAACAGTGTGGTGAAGGTATTGGCTCTATCACACTTCAGGCTTTTTTTCTACTGAGCATGTGCAGACTCCATTTCTTTTTTATTTATAACTTAAAAAATATATAATATTTTGCTTTCAAAACACTGGAGGCACTAAATTTCGGTAGTAAGGATCTAACCAAATTGCAGGTTTAAAGTTTCAAATCCCAGACTTTTTTTTAGTAGACAAGCAGAAAAAACACACTTTTTTCACATCATTTTTTTTGCCACTTTATGGCACAAAAAACAAATTTCCTCAATACTGACAAATCCTGAAATCCAGGAATGGAATGAGTGCCTTCCAACTTTCATGCCAGTATATCAACAGACAGGCAAGACTGCTAAGACATAAGCTGACAAATATCTGATTTAACATAGAAGTGGATATCTGCTTGATTAAAAGGCCCTACTTGAGTGAAAGACCAGGGTAAAGCCCCAGTCTGAGGGCCCAGAGTCTGAAAGTGGTTAGTCTAGATCTGTGGGAGAGAGCAAAAATAAATAACTTAGAGACAAGGGGCTGGGATTTCAAAGAATTGCAGCATGTTTCTTCCAAAACTGCACTGACTGCAACATGAGAGCGATACCACAGAAAACATGACCTAACTTCATGTCACAAGTACCGTGAGTTGGGCTTTAAAAATGATGCATGCATCAAAATAATAATGCATGTCATTTTTGTGTCATAAAGGGATTGAACTGCCATAAAGGCACCAATACATTTGAAAATATTGTACAAGCATTTTGATGCAGTTGCCATGATGCAGGCACAATTCGCAATACGGACTTGCGCCTGCGTCACGAGTTTTGAAAATCCACGCCAGTATAAGCAATTACTCTGAGCTGAAGCATTCTTCTTCAGTTAATGCAATGATGTATTCAAATTGTTTATGTTTAGTGTGGAAAATTCTTATCACTGCTTAGTAGACTAAGACGCTTACTGTATAGTGTGACTTAGTAAGTTAATTAACAGCTGATGCATTCTAGCATAAGCTGAGCACAATGCCCCCTTAGTAATTCATGCATGGAAATGTGAGCCACTGTTATTAATACTATGTGAGATCTGGATCTGAATCAAACCTCTTTTCTGTAAAATAATACTGACGGGGCTGAGGGGGGTTGGTGTCTCAGGAAGTAAGGGCCTGCCTGACAGAGACAGAAACAGAACTAACTACAAATAGAAATGTTTCACTTACTAACCACATCTTTAGAAACATAGAATTTGAAGGCAGAAGGCTGGCCCATCGGCGCAGCGGTAGTGCTACCACTCACGATGCTGGCAACCCAGGTTCGGGAATGAGCCTGCCTGGGTCGTCAGAACGCCAGCTGGGAGAGGATGATGGATCACTCCAGAGGATGCTCACCTCTTCATAGGAGGGAGGGCTCTTGATCTTCGCTGCTACACATCCACTTGTGTGGTGCAAGACAGACAAACAATTAGGGAGGGGTATGTTGACAAGCTCATACGTATCTGAACATTGTGTGTGCATGCATCAGTCATTGGTCTCCCTTGACTTCCATGGGTGGGGTCAGAAAAACAGGAAAAACACCGGCCACCCGCAGCATGCCATCCTGCCCCTCCTCGCAGGTCCCGCATCACTGATCGGGTTCCAGCGCCAGAACATAACTTTGAATTTTGTCCAAGGAACTAGGGTCCCCTCTGGGGGATTAGCCAGAGAAGAACAAGGCGCTTGGGTAAGTCCTGGGAAAGGCAGGTGATGGGGCTGAGA
This sequence comes from Neoceratodus forsteri, assembly GCA_016271365.2. Lineage (NCBI taxonomy): Eukaryota > Metazoa > Chordata > Ceratodontiformes > Ceratodontidae > Neoceratodus > Neoceratodus forsteri. Next base: position 1,390,553,526 of record CM028129.1, on the reverse strand, counting down.
GAGGCGGCAAGGACTGATGATAGCTGGCCAGAGGGAGAGAAAAAAGTACAATTAAAAAAAAGAATTTGATAGCAGGAGATGAAAGATCAGTGCAGTCTGCCTTACTATATTACCGCACTCCACTGACCTGCTATACTGGTGGTCTGTCACCCTCCTCCCCAACTTCCTGACCCCTCAAACCTGTGTTGTTCCCCCATGGAAACTATGAGTCCCTATTCCCTGTCATAACCATGTTTAAACCAAGTAAGGGATGCTGCCCCCCCCAAGCACCAGTCACGTCCCCTAGTGACTCCATCCCAATTTTGTTATAAATAGGTCCTCACTATTCTCCTTGTTTATACCCCTGAGAAACTTATACGTTTCAATCATGTTCCCCCACTCATGCCTGGCCTCCAGCAAGTACATATTTAGGGCCTTCAGTTGATCCTTGTAAGATCTGCCCTGCTGGCCTTAGATCATCCTGGTGACCCTTTCCTGCATCAACTCTAATCTATCAATGTCTTTCCTTAAGTGAGGGTTCCAGAACTGGACACAGTACTCTAGGTGAGGTCAACAGGGATCTGTACAGCGGCAGAATCACCCTGCTTCTCCTACTGTCAAAACCCCTTCCTATACACCCCAGCATCCTCAATGCCTTTCTGTATACTTTGTTGTGTTGTCGTTTGCTTGAGGCAGTCACTGATTAAGACCCCCAGATCCCTTTCCTCTGTTGTAATACCCAGTCTAACCTACACCCATATAGTATTCTGTGTATGGATTCCATCTCCCTAAATCCATTACCATGCACATCTTGGTGTGGAGTCTCAAGTGTTAGACCATAAGGCTTAGACCATCTCTTTAGTTACCCTAGGGCATTCTAGAGCTTGCAGCCTTAGGCTGCATTCAGTAATGAGATTGCCTTTTACATTATGCACAAAAGGTTTAGTTCAAAGATGATTAAAATGGAAGTAGGTTCTAATGCTAACTGTTCTACAAGAGTTATGAAACCTAGGCCAAGGGACTGATTTTTTCAAACAAGTGTGCTAGCTGTTAACACTTGTTTATAAAATAATGCATCAAGTCACAGTTCTAAGAATAGTTTTATGGCCACAACTGACACCATCAAAATAGCATACCTGTTACATGCAGCCACTGTGTCATCAAAGACATTATTCAGAAGGCAAACAGGGGCTATTGAATAGTCTTCCAAATCCAAGAGAGGATCATGACTTAACTTAATGGAAGATAGGTAGGCTGTGCACATGCATGGCACCGCAAGACTAGCTCGCACTGCATGGCTTACCTTGACTAACCTTGGCACCAGCCCTCAACCACCTCAGAACCTTTTTTACTGAGGAGGTGCAACGTAGCCTAACTTACAGCAATATACTTAACCTAAGGGCATAATATAGTCCTTGAGACCTGTGTAATGGGGGTCAACAACAAGGAACACAGTGTCCTAACAGCCCAACCAAGAACAAGGGATAAAGACCAATGAACAGAAAGAGTGAGCCCAGGGGACGGAGGGTGGGTGTGTGAATCAGTGTTGAAGATATTCCAAGATGATCAAGAATTACAGTGAATACTAATTTTTATATCTTCCAGGAATCAATCTTCACCATTGCTTCACACCAATAGGTTAGAGTACCAAGCTCAGATAAGAGTCCTCCAGGCAGGGCAGTAGGAGCTAGAGCGCACTCAGGACAGAAGTCCATTAAGGGTGGTCCTACCAAAGGAGGCATGTTGCCTGACATGGACATCCAGGGCACAGCGGTTGATGAAAGTGTGCACAGTGCTCCAGGTAGCAGCTCTGTAAATCTCAGTGATACGTACAGAGCAAATCTCTGCCAAGGATGTAGCAACTGCTCTGGTGGAGTAGGCATGTACCTGGCACTCCAGTGTGACCTGCTCCATAGAATAGCAGTAACAAAGGCAACTGACAATCCATGCAGAAGTGCATTTGATTGTAACAGGTTGTCCCATCCAGTTAGGGTCAAAGGAAACAAAGAGCTGCTTAGACTGTTGGAAGTCCTTAGTGCTATCGAGGTAGAATGTGACGGCTCTTTTAATGTCCAGAGAATAGAGGGCGCACTCCCCATCATTCTGGAAGATAGGAAGGTATGTAGGCAGCACTAGAGGCTGATTGAAGTGAAACTCCAGCACTACCTTAGGTAAAAACTTGGGATGTGTGTGAAGAACCACATTGTCTCTATGGAAAACAATATACGAAGGATCCATGACCAAAGCCTGAATCTCTGAAACTCTACAGGCAGAGGTGATGGCCACTAGAAAAGCAGTTTTCGAAGTTAGGAACTTGAGGTCACATGTAGCCAAGGGCTCAAAGAGCTTATGAGTGAGCATGTCCAACTCAAGATGAATATCTCAGGTGGCTATAGGTTTCTGGACTGGAGGCCTTGTATGCAAAATGCCCTTCAAGAACCTCCCTAAACAAAGGCACCTGGGCAAGAGAGAGGTTCTGTAAGGGCTTGTGGTATGCTGACACAGCACATAAAAGGACCTTAACTGTAGAGTACTGCAAGCCTGCATCAGAGAGGTCCAACAAGTACTCCAAAACCTCATCTTGTGGGTATCAAAGTGGGTCCAAATGGAGTTTCTATTTGGCTGTGTAGGTCTTCCTGGTGGAGGGTGCTTATGAGCAACCAGAAGACTCTCAGAGACCCTCTAAGATACTTTATATCTGCTCACTTCTATCTCTTCAGCAGCCAGGCTTGAAGGTGAAGGGAGTGCAGATTGGGGTGGACCAGGGACCCTTGTATCAGCAGATCTGTTCTGAGAGGGTGGGCTCTTGGAGAACTGACTGACATTTTGTTGAACAGGAGAAACCATCTCTGTCGAGGCCAAAATGGGGTGATCAGAATCATCTTGCCCCTCGTGTGCCTCCAGCTTGAGCAGTACCCTCTGAATTAGAGGAACAGGCAGAAATGCATACAGAAAGATATGTCCACTGCAACCTGAATGCATCCTGACAGAAAATGCCATGTTCTGGATTTTTGGAGCAGAACTGAGGCAATCTAGCATTGAGTGGGAACACAAAAAGGTTCACATCTGGGGTTCCCCACATCAAACAGTGATTGCACGTCTGGCACCAACAACTACTCATGAGGATTCGCTTCTGTTTGGCTGAGCTCATCTGCCAGAGTGTTCTGGGCCCTGGCAGATAAACTGCCTGGATCAGAATGTACTGTTCCAGACACCATTCCCATACTCCCATCGCCTCTCTGAAGAGAGTGTAAGAGTGCATGCCTCCTTGTTTGTGATGTAGTACATGACAGACTTGTTGTCCATCTGGAGAAGAACTATCTTGTGGCTGACAAAGTCTACAAGGGCTGGCTGGGTATAAAGAACTGCTCTCATTTCCAACACATTGATGTGGAGATGAGACTCTGCAGGGCTCCAGACTCCTTGAGTGTGGTGCCCCTGACAGTGGACTCCCCATCCCAGCAGAGATGCATCCATGGTGAGGGTTACCTGAGGCTCTGGCTGAGAGAAAGGGAGACCTTGGAGGAGATTGTCCTCCTGTGTCCACCGTGCAAGTGACTGAAGCAAAGGCTTTGTCACTCTGATGAGGTAAGACTGAGGATGCGTTGCTGGAGACCACTGCATGCTGAGCACCCACTGGGTTGTCCTCATGTGCAGTCAAGCCAGAAGCACCGTGAAGATAGAGGAGGCTATGAGACCTAACACGTGTTGCATGGAGTGTGATCAAATGGACTTGGGCTCCATGATGAAATGAGCCATTTGAAGGATTGCTTTCCTTCTGTCCTCTGAAAGAAAAGCCCTGGCCATACTGGTGTCCAGAATGGCCCCTATGAAGAGGAGCTGCTACGAAGGCTGAAGTTGCGACTTCTCAAGATTCAACAGGGCTTTCATGGAGGTAAGTAACTGAGAGGCCATGGCTACTGCTCATTCCATTTCCTGCTTGGATGACTGGTTAGTAACCAGTCATCCAGATAGGGAAAAATTTGGAGTACAAGTTTTCAAAGGCACACCATGAGAACACCAATGCACTTTGTGAAGACTCGAGGCATTGAGGATAGCCCAAAGGGCAAGACCTGGAACTGATAATGCTGACCCACTTCCAGGAAGCAGAGAGACCTGTGGTGGCTGTGGTGGACCAGGATATGCTGGTAAGCATCCTACATATCCAGAGAGGCCAACTAATACTGCGGCTTAAAGAATGATAGGAAGGTCCCCAGAGAGATCATTTTGAACTTCTCTTGCTGCAAGAACTTGTTTAAATTACTGAAATCAAGAATGGGGTGCATGCCCCCTGACTTTTTTTGGAATGAGGAAGTAATGGGAGTAGAAGCCTGTGTTGCGCACCGCCTCTGGCACTATTTCCACTGCCCTGTTGTTCAGAAGGCCTGTAATCTCCTTTGCGAGAAGCTCTGACATGTGAACTGATGGGGGGGGGGGGATTTCTTTCTGGGTGGATAATCCGGAGGGAGATCTGTAAAACTCAGGGGGCATCCCTCCTGGCTGATCCTGAGAACCCACTTGTCCATCGTGATGGATTCCCATTGACGGTAACATTGAGTCAGATGCCCCCCCCACTGGAGAGCAGTGGTTTGCCTGGGGCAACTGAGGCAACACCGGAGCCAGGATTTCAGAGAGTGGCACTAAGAGCTTTTGGGGCCTGTGCCTTCAGCTGCGCTTTCTTTTGCAGCTGGGGAAGCTGAGACTTGACTGGTGGGGTGATCTAACATTTTCCCATACATGGAGGAGACAGTATAATGCAGTGGGTTAAGGCTCTGAGCTGCAGATCTGGAGACCTAGGTTTGAATCCCACAGCCACCTAAGTGCATAATGTGTGATCCTGAACAAGTCACTTAACTTCCTTGTGCTCCCAGGTTGCATCTGAAAACAAGCTTCGGCTTAGTGTGCTACTCCTGGTTAAACAATGTTCCCTTTCCCTATGTATAACCGCCAGCAAAGATAATAATAGTACATTTAGACAGCCCATCCACCCCCATCCTACTACTTACTATACAGAGTGCCTGTAGCCCTGGTCCATACCTAATGTCATCAAAAGGCTGATTTTTGGGGCAAGGTTGTAGCGCTGAGACTGCCACTCGCCTCGTACACAGAAGATACGAGCCGGGTGTGATGCAGACAGCCAGCTTTGAGTGCTGTATCTAATTTTTTTTTATTACATATAAAACATGTGATGGGAAGGACAGTCAGAAGACCAACAGTCTTGCTGAACTGACACATTCAAAAATTCCCAAGGATAAGTTCAAAGTACAGGAGGTATTTAAACTACAGAGATCTGAGGTTCAATTAGCATGTTAAATTTGCTTTGATCCCAGGAAATGAAATTAGCCATTCATGGCGTCCCCAGGGGAATCCTTTGATTTTGCTCTAGGTGTCATATGGAAAGAGCATGCATGGGTTATGAATAACCTTCTAGGAACCAGCTCATTTCATCAAACAGGTTGATGGCTGGGCCATACAGGACCCAGACGAATTTGGAAGGCCAAATATACATTCCCAGGGAACACTTGAATTACATCAGAGAGACCTTTGAGGTGTAGATTCCAAGGTTCAGACAGGATTAAAGAGGCAAATACACTTTTGCTTTGAACATAGTGACTTAGATCAAAGAAACTTTTGAGATGTATGTGTAGCAGAGCACAAACCAGTTTTGCCTGGTTAACCTGAGGAGAGGAAAGTCAGTGAGGTCACCTATTATGTTTTTTAAATATTTTATTCAGACATCCTGTGTTATATCAAATATAGATTTTTGTTACACCAAGGCGGAGTTTGATGACCTCAGAGAAGGCCAGTTCAGAACTGCGTTTAATTGCTGAGACAACCTTGACAGAGACACACAAGACAATATTACTGACTGAGAGAAGAAGGACAACATCAGCACTGTAGGAGAGAAGTATTGTGTGGATAAGAGAGCTTAGTTTGTACCTTTAAAAACCTGTTTTGTTTTTAAGATTGTATGTGTTTGGGATATTTGTTTTGTATTTATTGTTCTGTTTTGATATTTTAAAGTAAAGATATATTTTACAACAGAAACTGCTTGGAGTGCCTTGACATTTCTTTTTATTTAAGTAGAGCTTAAAGTGGTTATAAGTGACACTGTATTTTAAGCTTATTGATATACTAAACTGGGAAATGGATAGAGTTCTCTAAAGTCTTGCATAGAGTTCTAAGGGTTCATTTCAAAGACTTGGTTGGGTGCCCATAGGCAAAGATATCTGGCCCCCCGAAGACAGAATTATCTGAGCCTGATAATTGGGTATGCTAACAAGAGGTTATCAGTTTGAATCCCTCCAGAGTCTGAGACTAAGGTGACTTGAACCCACAAAACAGACAAGAGGGTTATCTTGTTCTGTTCACTGTACACAAATCACATGCTCAGAGGTTGGCACTTTGGGAATAGAGGGCTGACCGGCTGAGCAAGTTTGTGACACCGGGCACTGTAAGTTAAAATTTCAGTATTTTTTTCTGAAAACAAAAATTGCAGCACAAGTTTATTTAGCTAATCAGGCAGGCAACTTCTGAATGAGTTGCCTGGCCGAATCATGTCACCAGCTCTTTAAAGGAGAACTGTGCTGAACCCATAAGCCATTTTTCCAGTTCTGTTATGGTTCTATATTTATGGGCTTTCTAATTGCCTAGTGGGTGTTTCTGATTTACACGCAAGTAAGAAGTACCATTTTAGAACTGTATGATGCAGTTTATGTCTCTTGCTCAACTCATCCATTTTTGGTACAATGCATTCATGTTTTATTATTGAACTGTGTGTTTGAGAGGGACATAAACGACATCATACTGTTCTAAAATGGCACATAACACTGGATTGTAAATCAGAAACACTCACTGAAATAATTAAAAATACAACAATCTGTATGGATTTCTTTTTTTTTCCCCAAAACTGTATGTAACTGCTCTGCCTTAACGATCTGTATGGGTTTCTTTATTTTTTTTCCAAACCTGTATGTAACTGTTCTGTCTTAAGTGTTTTGAGCCTATCTTGACTGCATTTCCTCTGCAATTGCTTACTGTACTTGTAATGTTTTTTGTGACTGTTCTGCCTTAACGATCTGTATGGATTTCTTTATTTTTTTTCCAAAACTGTATGTGCAAAAATGTATTTGATCTGGAACCTTCAATGAGCACTTGTGCTCAGAGGTAATTCTTTGAAGTTTTCAATAATTAAAATCAATACATAAATAAAATAAAAATAAACAGCTTTTATTGCGAAAAATGACTTGCAGGTTCAGTACAGTTCTGCTTTAAGTACCCATGGGGAAAAGACTGGCAAAAAACAAAGATGAAAGGCTAAGCTACATATAAACCATCAGCGTACCCTTTGCTGGCAGATGATATCGATGCAACAATTGCTGAAGCACACGGGCCAACTGGCACAGTTTAAAATCAGAGACTTTTGACCCCCAACAAAGGTAATCTTGAAAGATTCTTGTATAAGTACCAAAAGGAATTCACACCCCCATATAAGCTGGTGGACTAGTCTCTGATTTTTTTTAAAAACACAAGTACAGGATTTTTAAGGAAAGTTGGCTAAAACAACAATAACATGGGGAAGTCAGCCAATCAGTAGAGCAGTAAGATGACTGCTGGTGACGGCAGGGAACCAGGTTTGAAAATGAGCACTGTGCACTGGGGACCATTTTGGAGAAGGAGGACTGAACATCCCAGCAGACACTCTCCTTCTTTGGGGATATTGGGCAGTGAACTCTGCAATGCTATCACCAGCTAGGTGTTCTTGAGTGGCAGTGCAGATAGAGTCACTCAGAAGGAAGAAGGGAGGAGGGAGGACACTACCAGTCATTGCCATGTAATCTGCATGTTGTGCATGTGTATCCTGCAGCTTTGCCAGTAACGTCCAATTGGAAGAGGTGAAAGAGTAAAGACTATGACCTGTGCAGGATCAAGGTCTTAACCCCCAGGCCACACTGCTGAACAGGTAGCACCTCCTCCACTGCATCCAGACTCTAAAGTGATAAGGATAGCCTGGAAAGCACTGCCATGTGGGCAAGCCACGGGAACTCGGTGCATGAGGTTAGTACCTGGAAAAGGTGGGTGATGAGGCTCGGAGGGGGGCTGGCTAGATAGGGGTTAGTGTGGGAGGATAAACCAAGAATGAGAAACAAAAAAGATAACATAGAGCAACAAATTTATTTTGATTTCCGAGATCCCTTCACTCAGGCAACAAAGCAAGGTGCCACCAGTCCCAAACCATCTGAATAATAGAATGTCAATGTTAGCTGACACCATTTGATCCAGCCTGGGGCAGATCTTAATTTACATTTTACAAACAGGGTGTTTGTTTTAGGTGCCCTACATGACCTGACTTTTTAAATAGTGAGGGTTAATATGCATCAATTCTGTTTTGTCTTTATTAATCCATCTACCTGAAAAACGGCCTAGAGCCCCATAAAGTGGCACTAGCTACCCTGTCAAGCTATACTCAGAGGGGTCCTACCCCTTTCTCAATGTTTTCAAATGGCCATGCAACCATGGGGGAAACAGAGCAGAGGATGCTATGTAAAAGGCATGGTGGCACTTGCTAGCCTAGTCACAGCCATTTGTGCCCTTCCAGGGTTACCTCCTTCTAAAAACAGGTAGTAACAGAGGGTGCAGTCCTATCACAAGGCACAGCAACCCACAGAAAGGGCAATATTTCATAAATGGAACAGGAAAAAAGGGGAGGGATCTCACTGAGGCTGGGGAAGGGCACTCCATGCCAGGGACATTCCATATTTTGGGAAGCTGAACCCCAGTGGTCCAAAACTTGCCCCTTCAGTAGTACATTAGCCACATGCCCTGGTAGTCCAGTACTACCTACTTGAGTGACAGTGGATCAGGGCAAGGCACAATTCTAAGCAGGATGCCTCTGTACACCGGAGTGTGACCAGCTTGCATACTCTCATACTGAAACCTGGTCTCCAGCACAATCCAGCACGTTAATGAGTACAGACCTGAGCTGCACCCTTGAATATCTTGAACCGTAATTTGCGCTCTACAGCCTTTGCAGGGTGGATTCCTCCTTCCCCCTGTGAGAATGCACCAAGCTTTGTATATGGTGCTGTCAAGTACCTGCACCGCAGGGCAACCTCTTTTAACCTGCTTTGCCTCTTCACTAACCTGCTGGGGTTTCTAGGGCTATATGTGGAGAATAAGCCATGACTTCTGTGTGGCGCAGAGTGGGTGGTATTAGACAGCCCTGTGGTATATACTAATAGCTGGGAAGGATGAACGGGGGAGGGGCTTCCCATGAAAGCAGGACTGACAGTATGATGCACTCCCAACCACCCCACCATATAGGGCTGAGCCATCCTCATTGCTTCGTCTCTTACCCTGCAGAGCTTCCACCACTGGTTCCCCTTTAATGGGGAGGAACATGCCCACTACTGCAAGACTGGGAGGGTGTAAGTGCCCAATGGACTAGCAGCTTCTTGGAGTGGACTCAGGACACGCTGGATGTCCTATAGGGGTAGTAAGATGTAACAGAGGTAGCACCACTGAAGGTGCCAGAACACTTAGAGATATTTGTGCTTTTTTTTTTCATTATACCTTGCCTGAGTTACATCCCCTCCCCTCCCCCTTGCTGCTAGTCCTTTTCTTTAATTAACAATTCCCTGGTGCCAGCCCCCCCATACAGACACCACTCAGACTCTTTTTTAAAACAAAAAGCATTTTTCCTAGAGCAGGCCCAGTTGTGTCAACAGCTGAGGCGTTCTGTGCCTCACCTCCTGTCACACCAGTAACCCAGGTTTGGAGCCAAATGTGGGTCACTCAGGGTCTGGCCAGAAGAAGGAGGTTTGAGCATTCATAAGACTGCTCTCCTCCCTGGGGTGAGGGGGCACCTTGGCTCACTGTTTGTCTGCCACCTGGAGGTGTGTGGGTGGCAGTCCAAGTGACCCACCCCTGTTATTGTTCCACTATCCCTAACATGAAACCTCCCAAAGACAGTGGCTGACACTTACTATCCACTTACCTCCACTGCTGGATACCATCTTACAGAAGTGCAGTCTCTTGCACTGTACAAGTGACTTTATTAATATTATGCTTCCGTTAGTACAATATCAGTTAAGTTACCTGTATAATGCAAGTGACTGTACTTTTGTCAGATGGAGGCCGGCAGTGGAAGGTAGTGCCGTCTGTCACCTCAGAGCCAGGGGGGCACATGTGTGCGTCAATGGCGTCAATTATTTTTTAAACAATTACATGTAGTCATAAACTATTGCCATTTCTAAGAAAAGCCAGGAAATAGTTCCCCCTAAATACTGTCATGTGACTTGGTTTTGACCAGTCACTTGACAGTATTTAGATCCATGGTTTAATAATATATATTATTCAGTTGAAATGTTTCTGCTGCTCTTTATAGCCATTATCACAGTATTATGAGACCCATCGTTCAGGTATGTGCAGTAGCGCCTAAGCTCTGAGTTTGGGCATGCGCAGTAGTGCTAGGCGCTACTGTGCATGCCAAACTCGGAGCTGGAACTTTAATTAGGAATTTAACTATCTTACACTGCTCTGTTTTTAATGGGGATCATTTCTAAAGGTATAGCTCAAGGACCTCTACATGGAACACTATTTAGTTTTACCCCATGACAATGTGCCTCGCTCATCATGAACGAGCATTCTGGCACACATCAGGAAGATCACGGCCGCTACCCTCTGTGAGATGACGTAACTCACTCTGGAATATTAAATTAGGATTACCAATGAATGACATGCCCTACAACAGAAATGCCAGTCTCTCACTGCAAGTTGGCAGGTGAGTAGACACTGGGAGAAAAATGGGGATTAGGACAGTTTTCCTTTAAAATCCTGGGAAGAGAATTCCATAATACAGGACCTGCTACTTCAAAAGCTTGGTCCCCCAAGGTTTTTAGCCTTGATTTAGGTACCAGTAAGAAAGCTTCCTTGGTGGAGTGGAGGGGGCGCTCAGGATTCTGGGGATGCAGGAGATCACACAGGTGACCCGGACCCAGCCTGTGTAGGGCCTTACAAGGTGGTAATCCAACTTTATAAGAGATACACCACTTCACGAGGCAGCCAGTGCAGTTCCCACAGTGCTGGAGAGATACAGCTCAACCTCAAAATGCTGGTCAACACCATAGCAGCTGCATTCTGCACCATCTGCAGAAGCTGTAACGTGCCTCCACTGACCCTGAGGTAAAAAGCATTACATTAATCAAGCCTTGACATCACAAAAGCATGAACCAGTGTGGACAGATCCTCTGAGGTGATAAGGGATCGAATCTGGGTAATATTCCTAAGATGGTAAAAGGCATTCTGGACTACTGCTGATGCCTGAGCCTCAAATGTCAGCCCTTCATCCAGAATGACAGCCAGATTCTTAACCTTTGCAGCAGTCGTTAGTCTGGAAGTACCGAGACAATGCCCCATCTCCCTCCCGGCTAATGACACTCACCCATACAACCTGACTCAGTCACCAGTACCTCGGTTTTGCCAAGGTTATGTTTTAGCCAGCTCAATAACATCCATTCCCAGATTTCAGCCAAGCATTCATTAAGCACATCCACTACACCCCTTGTCTTGGGTGCATAGAACAGATAGAGCCTTATCATCTGCATAACAGTGAACACCATACCATCTAATGATCTGACCCAGGGGTAACATGTACGTCGTAAACAGCTTGGACAAAAGGACCAACTCCTGAGGAACACAACAGTGCAGGTCCACCAGGCACGAGGAACAATTTCCCATCACTACCCTCTGTGTCCTGCCCATGAGGTAGAGTTCAAACCAGCTGATGACTTTGCCAGTGAGTCCCAAACCCTCCCTGAGGGAAATGAAGTTAAAAGTCTGACCCATTCCCAGGAGCAAAATGGTGAAGGACTCTGTGAAACATGCCCTTCTAAGAGCATCAAACAGACAAAATAATAAAGGATATAAATGCATCACATAAATAAGGAAGTGTGTTCTATGGCCCAGTCAGGTATATTCTATTAGTCAGGTATATTCTATTGTATAGCACAGCTGGTAGGTTCCTCCAGTGAATATCTGGCATTTCTAACACTGTCGATAGACATGGCTACCTTAATGTTTGTATACACACACACACACACATACACACTTTCTGTCACAGAAAAAGTTCTTCTTCACAGTACAGCAGTTTTACTTATCAGTTAAATGTGTGCAAAACTTATTTTCTTCAAACTTGTACTTCTGTTAACCTACAATATTCTCCCCCAACAGTCAGCTTTCTTAAATCACCACTACATCCACTGGTCATAGTAGGGCATCAGCACTATCATGGTCTTGCACAAGGAGGGACAGCGCACGTCAGAAATGGCTTTAGAGGCACAGGAGCCAGGGTCTTTCAACAGTATGGTACAGGTTCCCCTTACCCTATCTCACTGGGTTTCCCTTATCTGGGCCTACTGTAGATTATTTCTTGAGGAAATATACTTCTGCCTCATGAGTTGTGATGCAGGTGTTCACTACAATATAGTAATTCTGAATGACAGTGTAACCTAAGATATAATTAAATCTCGCAGACAATGAACATGTACAATATAATCATTTGTGTGTCAGTATGCAGGATAGATTTTGGATATTTGACAAATCTGAGCCATTATGTATTCCACCTACACAAGCTTTTGGCTAGTCAAACAAAAAGCTTCTTTTTTTTTTTTTCATGCAGCTGTTTGCTCCCCGTGGCCACCTACTCCTTCATCAGCCCCCCCCCCCTTAGGGGAGCCATCACTAATGGCCATGGGGAGACATACATTTTGGTAGTTTTCTTCCCTATCCCCCTGAAGCACCGGCACTCGGCAAGCGCGTGCACATGGAGGTACACATGTGCTCCTGGAAGCAAGTGCTTCCTCCACCCTCCCTACATCAGCCCTCGACTCTGCTCTGACAGCCAGCCTCCACCAGGTGTCAGCCGAGAGTGAGGAAAGGGTCCTCCCTGATCTGGGAGCTGAGAGCAGCCTACCCGCCACTACAATCACCTTTCCAGTATTCCCCCTAGCCAATCCCGGGTGACCCAAGCTTGCTCCCGAACTCAGGCAGCTGGTGTGGTGTGAGCTGTGGTGTCCAGTGCCTCAACCCTCGGTGCCATGGGGCCAGCTAAACAAACAGCTTCTTAAAGATGATCTTAGATAGCTTTATATTCCCTTTTACTCTAGAGGTATAAATTCTTTAGCAATAATTTAGCATTAGACACAGCTGGTCTTTGCTTAGGCTACTGTACCATATAACTTTAAAACTAAGTCTAAAGTGATAGATAATTTAAAAAAAATGATAGTGGAATCACATCCTTTTGTGCTTAAAGATATCTTCTGGTAGTGGACCGTTTTTATCCCTAAATATAACTGGGTACCTGTTCTCTGCTCCGGCTGATTCTGTCATCTAACAGATCTGCGTTGTTTCTTTCTTCATCAAGTTCCATTTCTAGTTGGGATATCTTGTCCTATAAAGAGAAAGAAAAGCTGCAAGTTATCTAGTATAAGGGCTCTGTTGAAGTACTCCTTAAAAATATTCATGGTGCTGACCATGTAGCACAGTGGCAAGCTGTCCACACACTACTCCAGTGACCCAGGCTCAGGAAAAGGCTCGGGTTGCAGAGCTTGACTGGTAGAAGAATCAGTGAGCATCCCACTTGATAGCTCTCCTTCTTCAGGGAGTGGGATTCCACCTTCCATTACATGATTACCCCAGTCTAGGCTGGGTGGCAGCACACATGGAGACTGCCTCAAAAGTTGGGGACTGCTGTAGATGTGGACATATGTAGTGCACAGCTGCACATGTACATCTACCATCAATGTACACTGGTAGTCTGCTGGGGACAAAATGGGTGGAAAAACCACCACAGCAGCAGTATTGCAATGGACCCCTCACAGACCCATCACCATCAATAATGCACCCAACTCCAGACTGCATCCTGCTCCCACTGAGGATGGTACAAACCCTGGAGGGCTCTGTCATGGAGGCCAAGCTATGGAGGAATTTGGAGGTTGGGGTAAATACTTGGGGATGGTGGGTGATGAGGCTGCTATCTCAAAAAACTGCATTAATGCACCAGTTAGGGTACAACTTAATGCAACAAAAATAGGGAAATGTGGCATTAGGGCTTCCAACCCTAACTCCCCATCCCCCCAAGCAGAAAAAGGAAAAAACATTTGGTTTTGGTTCTCCAGAGTCTTGGCAAATCTGTGGTGGAGTCTTCCTTGGGGTTGTGAACCCTAGCGCCATCCCACCCTCCCAACCCGTAGCCTCCTGTTCAAAGCACAAGGTACAGCCCCAAGCCAGTGCCTCATAGTGATACACTCTTCAAAGGCAGAAAAATATGTCTCCCTACATGTTAGCAAAACAATTTGTTGTAGCTTTCTTCACACAAGGCATGCAGGTGAAGAAAATAGATCATATCTGACCTACTTTGCTCAGGGGAGTGGGTGAGCATTAGGGTTAACAACCTCAAGGAAGACCCACCACTGATTCACCAAAACTCCAGAGACCCAAAACTAATGTTTTTTCCTTCTGATGCTTGGGGGTTGGGAGTTAGGGTTGGGGACCCTAATGCCACATTTCGCTACTTTCATTGCATTAAACTGAACCTAACTGGTGCATTAACTCAGTATATTGCAAAGAATTTCCTTTATTTTTGAGATAATGTAATCGTATCCTCCCTTCAGAACCTGCGTAGACAGATGTAAATGTGCAGGACCCTCTTGGCACTGCACCAAGGGAAACCTCCGTCCACCTATGCAAGTGCAGAGCACTGTGGGTCCTGCATTTCTATGCAGCACTGGATGTCAAGAATTCATGGAGCTATCTGGTGGACTGTGCTTCCATGTGTCTGCAAATACAGATGCACCGGGCAAAGAGTCCATCTCTCACCCAATGCACAGGGCTGTCTGACACCGACTGGTGCAGAGGTGCAGGGCCCTAAGCCAAGGGAAGAGTTTTATCAACTATAGGTGCCTGAGCCTGTGTGGGTAACCTTTGACTTTTCCCTCCCTGGTGAGGGGTAGTATCAACAGTGCCATCTTTCCAGCCTCACCTCATCCAGCTGGCTCACTGATCTTGCCCAAGAACTCAGCTCACTGGCATGGGATCACAAAGCACTACCCACTGGGAAAAAAGCTCGCACTACACACAACATTTTTTAATAATTTTTTTTTTTTTAAATTTGACCCCAAATTTTCAAATTGGTTATTTTATGACTTCCCTTATAAACATGACATGTGGCATTTATAGTATATGGGCCGAAGCATCATTTCGCACCACAAGTGCAAAAACATGTCTCGTCCAGCATTTCAAAAAATGATGCCTGTCATGTTAATCAGGTGGTGTGAAAAAATGGCTGTGCTGAAAGTTTAGAGACAAAATATTGATAATTAGCGAAGTTATAAGTGAACATTGAAATATTTCAATGTTCACTAATAACTTTGTCATACCATATTTTTACATCAAATTTTCAGCATAATCTTCTTATGACCCCTTCTCATGAACCCGGTAGGTGAAAATGTTCAGATACCGCTCAAAATGTGATTTTGTGCAGCATCTGCAAAATCACCTTTCAGGACGGATTTGAAAATGTCACCTGCCTTGTTCATGAGGTGGAGTTCCCAAAAGGTCATGTTGAAAGTTTGGCAAAAAAATGTTAAAGCTTAGTAAACTTTTGAGTAAACGTTGAAATGTTTCACTGTTCACTCATAATTTGGTTATTTTAACATATTTTGACACCACATTTTCACACTGCTTTTTCATGACCCCACCTCTTGAACTCGGTAGGTGAAATGTTCAAATCCTGCCTGAAAGGTGATTTTGCAAAGTGACCACAAAATCACCTTTCAGGCCAGATTTGAAAAATTCTACTGCCCTTGTTCGTAAAGTGGGGTTCCAAAAAGATGATATTAAAACTGGTGTATTATTGAAAAAAATGACATAGTTATGAATAAAAGTTAAAATCCCTTTGAAATACATTAAACCAAACTTATCCTATTTTCTCATATCGCAGTCACCGGTTCTAGTAGCAAGATGAGTTTTCGATTGAAGAGTGGAGCTACATCATAGGACCTATTCAGGTGAGCAAGGGTGCATGTGGGGGATGGGTGGGTGCTGAGAGAGGGCTGGTGTAAGCTGTGTAGGGGTCGAGGGAGTCAGATCACCAACTGTTTTCTACAGGTTATTTAAAAAAAAGACATCAAGGGACTGTTTCCTTTTTTTGCAGGTTTATAATTTGCATTGGATCCAACGCTGGGGACTGGGCACCTCAGCAGCAGCTAAACTCCATGGTGGCACTGGGGTGGGCCCCGATGTCACCATCTGAGAATTTTAGGGAGGGATTACCTGGAGGGGTGGGCAAGCGGTACTGGGGGGGGTCATCTTGGTCCCCTTTATTAATTATTTTTATTTAAATATATTTTAGGGAAGGATAAGGGAGGGCTGGCTGAGTTGGGAGGTGGAATGACTTCAGCTGTGGCTTCTCAAGTCAGTAAAGTCCCACTGTTCTCATAGAGTGAACATGGGTAGATGGCTCCTCTAGCTAAGCTGGGCACCCTGGATTTTGGTATGCCCAGACAAGGTATTTCTGGAGGTAGTTTTAAAAAACAAACACCAGAATCTAACTAAGCAGGTACTGTTCAGCAAGGTTCAGGCGTTTGTTTTTTTAAAAAATACACAATTTTTATGTATTTACCATGTGTTTTTAGTTTGGGAGGGGCACAAGATGGCAGACAGTCTCATGATACAAAATTTTTTGTATCATATCAGGTTATCCAAAAAACACTACTAAGCAGGCTCAGAGCAGCTAAAAAACCAAAATTTAAATCCGTATAACTCCAGAACTGTTTAATATTTTTGTAACAAAACCTTCGAAAAGTGCCACCTTGGCATGGCCTGCTTCTACCCTGAAAGTTTCAGGAAAATATTTCATGCTGTCTAGACCGTACGTAAGAGCAAAATAAAATAAAAAGTTAAGTATAGGAAAAAGTTAGACCTCTACAGGAAAATAACATACCGGTATGCATATCTCTGAAACCACATAGGCTGCTGTCATGAAACGTTTCACATATTGAGACCTTGCCTACTAGATAATGTATGCCAAATGTCAGGCAATTTCATCAAACTCTGCCAAAGCTATTAATATGCAAATTTAGGGGTTTAACATACAACCTGTCAGTCAACCTTAACTACACTGGCACTACCACATCAGTATAATATATAGGGGATACGCAATGGAAATGAGTGGAATACATGATTTATCTGCACAACAACAGATTGATCTCAAGTAACCTCACAAGTGGCATAAGCTGGAAGATGGCAGCCACGCTGGGCTGCCGCCTGCAAGGGCTCTGAGTTCTGAGCTCTGATGTGAGTTAGCATTCCTCTGCTCACTGGCCTTTGGGAGAATTCTGAAGCTGAATTTTGGTTTGTATGAGTGAACTGCGATTATCCTTGAAAGATTTATGGCAGGATAGCCAGCAGTTATGCCATTATGAATTGGCTATGTTATAATTTAAAAGGGTACTCCATTTATTTTTTGCAATGATAGATTGATCTGGAATTGTATTTCTGATATGTTTGTAAATGATACTACTTAATTTAGAGTTTGTTTTGATCAATTTAGAAATAAAAGTATATATAGATTGATGAGGAATAGTAGGAAGATAGAGGTTCCATGCCGTGCAACTGTAAATGTTTCCAGAAATCGTGCTGGGGAAGATTCCATTGTTTATGTAGGTCAGAAAAGGATTTTAATTTGAGAGTATGAGGTAAAAGTATATAGGAAAAAAATCCCCTTTTTCCAATTACAACAAAAAATTGGGTGATTATCAAGAGTGATGTTGTGGTTCCCCCAAATGGGGACATATATGAGAGGGGTTGGGTTGGATTTAAGGTGTTTATGAATTATTTTCCAGTAGTATATGGATGATGCTATAGTAAGGTAAGATTTTAAATGGAGGGGTTATAAATGAAGGAAGTGGTGACATTGCCCAGACATAGAGATGTTTCCATATTGACCCATAACGGTGATTTATTACTGGGTTTATTAAACCATTTTACAGTTTGGGCAGTGCGGAAGGCCCAAAAATATGCTTGGAAGCAGAGGAGCCCGAAACCCCCTTTGGACCAGTGGGAACGCAGTTTGTTACGACTAAATCTGGGAATTTTGCCTTCCCATACAAAACTGCCAATTATATAATCAATTCTGACAAAAAAAATAGGGAGGGTTAAAGAGATATTAGAAAACAGATACAGTATTTTGGGAGCTATTGACATCTTCATAGCGGAGATTTTCCCATTAAAAGAGAGGTTAAGCAGTTTCCATCTGTTTTGACTGTTTTTAATATATGCTAATAACGGGGAAAGATTGGCGTCCCATATCTTGTCTAATTTAGAGGTGATCTATATTCCAAGGTAAGAGATGCCTTGAGGGGCCCAATGAAAACCTACTATTATATTCATAGAAGGGTTACAAAAATTGTTCAAAGGCATTGTTTCTGATTTGTTTAGATTCAGAGCGAGCCCAGAAAGTGAAGTAAAGTTGCTAAGTAACTTAATTAAGGGTGGTCCCGAAATTTCAAGATTTTCGAGTAGAATGAGGAGGTCATCAGGCAGGATAGTGAAGTATAGAGGGAATTGCCAATAGGGATACCTTGGATCATGGAGGATTGATGAAGAGTAGCTGATAGGGGTTCCATAGCTAGAATAAAAAGAGGGGGGGGATAAGGGGCACCCTTGCCTGGTACCTCTTGCCAGATGAAAGGATGAGGACAGAGTACAGTTAATAAGAACCCGGGCAGAGGAAAGGGTGTATAGCAATTGAATCCATGTACAAAATTTATTAGTGACACCAAAGTGGGATAGAACATGATACAAATAAGTCCAGTTGAGAGAATCAAATGCCTTTTCAAAGTCGATGGCTATAGCTGTGGCAGGTGATTTAAGAGATTTAGCTTTGTAGATTAAATTATATAATGAGCGGAGATTATCAGAACCAGTTCTATTTTTAATAAATCCAGCTTGGGAGGTGTGGACAAGTTTCGAAATTATTGATTCTAAATGAGTATTTAATATTCTGGCAAAAATGTGCCCTGTCTGTATTAAGTAATGATATCGGTCTGTAACTGGATGGGAGAGAAGGGTCTTTATCTTTCTTTGGTAGGACGGTTATAATGGCTTCTGCCATAGACTAGGGAAGTTTACCTTGTGAAGATGCCTCTTTGAAGACCTTAAACAGTAAGGGGCATAAGATATCAGCTAGGGGTTTATAAAAGTCTACGGAAAAACCATCACACCCAGGAGCATTTCCAGATTTAAGGGAATTTAGCGCTGCTTGTATCTCTTTTAGGGAAAAGGGTTCATCTAGCAAAGCCATATCTTGTTGGGAGAGGTGTGGTAACTGTAAATTGTCCAGAAATTGTTGTATATATTCAAGTTGTGGGAGAGTGGGGTGAGAGTATAATTGTTGGTAGAAGGATTGCATAATATGGTTAATTGAGGGATTATCTGTATGGATTTTGCCTGAACTGGCAATATGTCTCTCCATCTGTTGATTCTTGAGTTGATAAGCAAGCAGCTTCCCGCATTTATCCCCTTGTTCCCAATAACAGTGTTTAAGTCTAAGGAGGGTGAGTTTAGCTTTCCTGGATATTAATTCGTTGATTTTAATTCTAAACTGAAGAATTTCAAGGTGAAGTTGTGAGTTATTATCTGGATTTTTTGTTTTATAATATTGTTTTTCTTTTTCTTTAAGAGATTTCTCTAAATCGGCCAATTGCTGTTCCCTTAGTTTTTTCTTGTGTGCCGTATAGCTTGTAATTTTCCCTTTAACAGTTGCTTTAAGTGCTTCCCAGATGGTACCTTGAGATACATCAGGAGTGCTGTTAAAGGAAAGAAATTCTTGGATTTGGGATCTAATCCAAGGTAAGAAAACAGGGTCTTTCAATAAGAGTGGGTCTAGCTGCCAGGAGGGGGATTTAGATGGGGGCGGGCCCCAAATAAGATGTAATTTTATAGGAGAATGATCTGATATAATAATCAGGAGGATAGTTGTGTCGATAATTTTTTCAGTGATGAATGGGGAAGAAAACCAGTAGTCAATTCTGCTATAAGATTTATGAAGCAGTGAGCAAAAAGTAAAGTCGCACTGTCTAGGATGGTGTAGTCTCCAAATGTTAGTGAGACCGAAGTCTTTCATTAGCATTGAGAGTACAGAAATACTTCTGGGGTGAGAATCACACAAATAGTTACTTCTGTCTAAATGTGCTTCCAAAGCTAAATTGAAATCCCTACCTACAAGTGTAGGAAAATTGTTAAAGTTACTGTTCATAATTTGTTGGGCCATATTATGAAAGAATTCAGGTGGATCAGGTGAATCAGAGTTAGGGGCATAAATGTTGACTAACATAAGGGGGCCTGCAGGGGTATTTAAGTGGGCTATAATCCATCTGCCATCTGAATCAGAGATGGGATTTGATAAGGGTCCAGTTAAGGGATTTATGTAATAGAATAGCAACCCCCCCCCCCGTTTTTTTTAGAAGTAGAGGAGGACACATATACTTGACTGACCCAATCCCTTCTGAGTCTGTCGACATCCTCTATTAAAAGTTTTGTTTCTTGTAAGAAAACAATATGAGTTTTATGCTTTTTTGAGGTAAGAAAGTATTTGCTTTCGTTTACAAGGTGAGTTGAGTCCTTTAACATTCCATGAATGTAGAATTAGATCACTCATGTTAATGGAGAGATGAGTATGGAAACATAAATAGGAAGTAAGGGACTCATATTGAAAGGGCTAGAGGATGTTACAGACTCAGAAGGGAGATGGCTAGCACAGTCAAATTCGTGCAGGATATTTAGTTTGGTGGAAATCCTTAAATCCTGGGTGAATGTTTCCATTGGGTCTCACAAGGAAGAGAGGTAGTAAAAAGAATATAGAAGACATATATATATATATATATATATATATATATATATAGTTCCTAAACAAAACCTATGCATGTTATACTAACACACTATGAAGTCTTTAGGTAATATAGCAAGATATGAGTCAATGAAATCGCCAAGACTCTCTTGCTACACTACAGAGCATGTAAATAGTACGTAAATCTTGGGAGAAAATTACCTTAAACCCAAGATACAAACAGTAAACAATTATTTCTATCAAATTATAACTGTGACTAGAACTAACGTGAACATTATAATTCCCTGGGGCAGAACCACGAACATCTTACCATATATGAAAAGGGGATTACAGAAAGTATATGCAATCCCAGACATAATAATACATCTTGAACCTAAGTTAGACTGGAAAAAAGAACTGAGCTGAAACACTATTACAGCAATACAAACAGTATGCCATCATGGTTGGCTAAGTCCTAAAATTATAAGAGCAGCTGTACTTGTGCCATCTACTATGTACTTACTCACATAATCATAATGCTTAGATACAGAAGTGTTTACGTAGGAGTGTTCAGGTAAAATGGAGCGAGTAGGGTCCAAATAGTATAAGGATTTATGGGGTGTCGAGGCATTACAAGATCCAAATTGTTTCGGTGGGAGGGTATCTGGTGAAAGTCTTGTATTGAACAGGAATACGTAGTCATTCTGGCAATATGACATTTATAAGAGTAGAGTTCGTTCAGGCTTTGAGGTACTGCATATATTACTGATAAGTACTAGGTATTTAATAGTAGCACAGACCCAAAAATCACCCCTACGGAAGGAGTGCTTTAACATAGTGAGATTTCAAGACCTGGAGATGGTCGAGCGAGCTCAGCTATAAGATTACAACAGAGGCTTAAAAAGCCATATCATAAGGGCTTCGAGTCAGACTGTGCTATCTATTATTGATTGCAGCACATTGAGTAAAATAATAAAGATGCGACACCTCGAAAATAGCCTGCAACACCTAATTGTAGGGTAAAACTGAAGACTAAGTGATAGATAAATAAAACAGTACAAGAAGTTGGTATACCATGGTTAAAGAAAAGGGGATTTAAAAGTTAGATAAAGGCAGGTTGGAGTGGGAAGGAAACTAGAGAAAAATATTAAAGTGTTAAATGTTAGTCTGGGATGTAGTAGTGGATGAAGGGAATAACTAATTGAGGACCTCATTAATATAACACAAAGATACTGTAAATTTATAATGTTTATATATGGTAACAAATGTGTGGGGTGATGTTGGATCACACATTAGTTAAGCAGGCAACCTCCCTTAATGGTTATGTGAGAAGGACATACTGATAAAAAAGATGGTAGGTACCGCTAACTGAATATTGAAAATCATTCAGCACATATGAATTAGTCTAACATTATATAAGAACTGTCCCTTTAAAAGAAGAACATACCCAACATTAGGGACACTCAAAAACTGACATTATGAGTAATATATGCAGAAATAACTGGATGTATTATGTAGCAGACATTACATTGAGATAGAAAACTCCAAGACTGCCACAATGAGATGCCTAAATAATATGATATGCTATTAAACCAAAAGCCTGTAACCGCGATGTACAGCTTATCACTTTCCAAACCAGCTGGGTGCGATAGTATGCACACACAAGGAATGCGATGCGCAGTTGCAAGGCAGACAAATTCTGATAGTGATCAGAGAGCCAAGGTTAATTAGGCACTAACCTTGAGAGGTACTAATATATACATATGTCCAGGCATCATTTATAGGTTCGATTTGTTTTTGCGCTTCCCCTTCTATTTCTTTTTAGGAGGCCCTGACGATTTGAAAGGGGAGCTGGTCATCAATTCAGCTCAAGAGGAATCGAGAGACCTGCCACCCTGTAAAGCATTTCCAAGGTCATTGCTGACAGGATCCATAGCTGATTCCGGGAGGTCTTCCTGAGATGAGTTTAAGTCCTCTTGTAGTAAAGAAAACTTATTGGAGAGGGTTGGGGTATAGTGAAGCCAACATGTCACTTGTGCTGAGAGGTAGGCCTAGAAGGAGTAGCATCTGCACAACAGACATGTTTAGAAGAAGGTGTATTCAAGTTCTTTTTGTCTAGCAAGCGAGCTGAGATTCGGACAGAAGGTGCTGCATCAGCCTGGAGAGATATGGGTTTCTCAGTGCATTCATGATTTGAAGCCATAATGTGGGTGTGCCGGTCTGATTGGAAAGTTGCAGAGACAGTAGGAGAAGGGGTCACATCAGTATTTCCAAATGGGGCAGTTGGAGGCTGGGGCTCACCAAGAAATGCAGCCAAGGCTTCGGAAGTGTTGAAATCTTTGGTTGAGTCACCCAGCAACCAGTGCATGACAGCAGGATGACGCTGAGCAAATTTGATCCCTCGGTGGTGTAGGGTAGGTTTAATAGGATTGAAAGCTCTGCGTTTATTAGAGAGTTCCTTAGAGAAGTCTCTAAAAATAGAAATTCTATGATCTTGCCAAGTAAGCGTTCCCACTTGTTTTGCTCTATTGATAATCAGTTCAGTGAGGGCATAGTTTTAAGAATCTTGCAAAGACAGGCCTAGGTTTCTGATCTGGACCAGGCCTGAGGCTTAAAGTATGGTGTGATCTCTCAATAGTAACGTCTTGACCAGGTGGGAGTTTGAGCAGGGCTGGCAACACATGTAATAGAAACGCACTAGTGTTTTCGAGTTCTGCACCTTCAAGAAAACCCAAAAATCTCAGGTTATTGCATCTGTTTCTGTTCTCAATGTCATCAATTTTATCTTGTAGGCTTCTGATAACTCTGTCTTGCTCTCTGATGGTGGCTTGCAAGATGCTAATAGAACTTTCTTTTTGAGCAACTTTAACTCCAGCATCATTGTTTTTTTTGGTCTAACACTTGCATGTTAATGATGTTTTGTTGAGATGTTATTTTTAAGTTGTTAATTTCACAGATGAGCTGTTGAAACATAGTTTCCGCTCTGGGAGCTGTTTTGCAGGAGTTGCTCAGCCATTGTAGTAGGCCTTCACAGAGAAGCAGTATAAATGCAGAAAAATTATAGCTATAGAGTTAAGATATAGAGAAAATAATTTACCAGAGTTGAGCTATAATGTTAGTAAAATTATATTCCACTTGCTGGTAAATGCTGACAATCTGGGATCAGGAGGATGGATGATGATAGATGGTAGTCCCAGGGAGAAGCAGAATTAAGCAGCCATCTTCAGCACAGCCAGGCCACGCCCCCTCCACCATAACATATCTTGGTATTTGTGAGAGGAGTGCCAAATTACGCTGTGTAAATGCTAACTCTTTGCTACATTCTTATTTACTGATCCCAGCAGTCTAATTATCTAGCTGGGAGTGAGGTGGTTTAAATGCCATTCCCTTCCCTTTTCTTTCCTTGAGACCTTCTGGAACTGGTTATTAGACTGAATCAGACTAAGGAACTGACTGCTGGAGCTTTGTGGTCATTATCATTATCTCAACTGCTTTGAACATTTGGGACTCCTAGTTAGGAGTAGAACTTTATTTTACAGCACACTGCACTTTACTGGACTCTCCTTTACTACTGTATTATTTTTATTTGGTTGTTGGTGGGTGGAGAGTGTTGGGAGGGTGATAATATTGTTTAGTAGTGTGACAGTGGTGTGATTGTGGTAGGGAATTTGATATTATATTTATGTTAATTACTGTATGGTTGTGGTGTGTATGTGATCAGGGGGGTTGTTTTAAAAGAGCGTTTGGTTTAGGGTTTTCTTTTTTGTCTAGGTTGGATATTGTAGCTAGTTACATGCAGAGGTGTGCAGGTAGAAAGGCATACCTACTCAATAGACTTCCTGCAGTCACGCCGCCCCTTTTCAGGGCTCCCGTTTCCTTTACTGGCAGGGGTGCTGAGCCGCTGTTGGGAGCTGGGGGTCCTAAAAGGGTGGAGCAATTACCGCAGTGAGGGTCCCCAGTATGGTAATGTGGGGGGGGGGGGCAGGATTAGGGTAGTATGGATCAGGAGATGCCCAGGACAGAGGACCATCATACCTGGTGCTCCTCCCTAGGGCTCTGCCAGATGTCACTAGGCAGCCGGAAGTGTGTCCAGCCTGCTCGGTTTGTCCCCTTTGGACCATTCTTTGTAATGAAGAGTAATGAGGAATAAGACTGCAGTGATTGAATCTTTCATTGCCGATTTCTTAACTGATCTTGTCTGCATCACCGAGACCTGGTTGGGTGATGACACTGGCCCTGTGCTGACGGCCTCTGTCCCTCCCAGTTATTCGGTCTTGCATTGCCTGAGGAGGGACCTTAGAGAAGCGGGCTGGCCATCTGTTTTAGATCTGCCCTAGGCCTCACCACATTCTCAGTGCAAAACACCAGTGTCCTTTGAGTGTGTGTTTAAGGGAGTCAATGGCAGTATAGTTCTCATCTACCAGCCACCGGGTGGTAGGAGTCTATTTTTGCAGGAGCTGGCAGACTTCATCATGGAGCAGGTGTTGGAGTCCTCTAGGATTCTCAACTTGGAGGGCTTCAGTGCCTGGGTAGACAATGAATCCTGTTTTTTTGGACAAGAGCTCCTTCAGCGGATGTCTCAGCTGGGATTGTCTCAGGCAGTTGCCTCCAGGACACATTCATATGGCCACACTCTGGACCTGGTTTTCTCACTCGAACTTGACATTACGGCGGTCAAGGCTGATCTGGTCATTTGGTTGGATCATCATGTAGTTGAGTTCCAGTGTGAGGCCCCCTGTAAGCTAACCCCCCCCCCCACATAGTCAATCTGGTGCATCCGAAAAACAAATTGGAGCCTTGCCAACTCAAGGAGTCACTGGTTGTCTCAAGCTTGATGCTAGCCTATGCTCAGGATTCAGAAGCTGGGATTGAGGCTTATAATACAGCCTTGACAGGCACTGGTCCTGATTGTACCTTACTGCATTCGCTCCTTGACTTTTCCGGCATTGCTCACCATGGTATTGTGTTGAACTGCCTCGGTTGAAGACTAAGGGGTGTAGGTTAGAGCATTCCTGGAGGTGGTCGTGCTCTGGGGGAGGACAGGTTGGCACTGTGACTCCATTATTTGGAGTATCAGCAGGCAATTGATCTTAAGAAGACTGAATTTTTATCACCAACAATTGCTGTGGCAAGAAACCATCCAGCTGTGCTGTTCCACACTGTTGACAGCTGGCTGAATCCCTCCTGTCTCCAGTCCAGGACAGCATTTTCTGTAGAAAAGTGCGAGCAGTTTGGGCATTTTATTGCTGACAAAGTGGCCTCTATCACAGCATGTATTACCTCCTCTGGTCCAGTTTTTACTGGAGGCGATCAGTTTACTGGTGAACGTCTGCCGTGTTGGACTGAGTTTCAGTTGGTTTTGGCGAATTAGGTTCTTCGGGTACTCACCTGCATGTGTCCCACCACCCGTGCTCTGGACTCGGGTCTGACGTGGCTTGTCATCAGGTGCTTGAATTTCCTGGGGCCAGTGTTTGTTGAGATCGTCAATGGGTCATTAAGTGAGGGAGTTTTTCCTGTGACTCTCAAAGAGGCTGTAGTGAGACCCCTCCTTTAAAAATAACATCTATTGACCCTGACATTCTTGCAAACTATGGGCCTATCTCTAATCTTCCCTTTCTGGGGAAGCTTACTGAGAAGGTGGTGGTTGACCAGCTGGCTGAGTGCCTGGATACATTATCCATCTATGACCCTCTCCAGTTGGGTTTTTGGCCATGGCACAGCACTGAGACAGCTTTGATCTAGGTGGCACACAATCTCTTCATGGTGAGGGACTGGGAGCACTATACCATTCTGGTGCTGTTGGACTTATCCTCAGCATTTGGCACAATTGATCACGGGGTGCTGCTGGATCATCTGCAGAACTATGCGGGCACTACTGGTGCAGTTTTGCACTGGTTTCGCTCACATTTAACCAGAAGATCGTAGCGTGTAGTCCCAGGAAATTTTTCCTCACGTTCTTTCGCGCTGCCTTGTGGTGTTCCGAAGAGTTCCATCTTGGTGCCCCTGTTGTTCTCTGTGTACATGCTTCTGCTGGGAGAGATCATTAGGCAGTACAATCTAGGGTTTCACTGCTATGCAGATGATACCCAGTTGTACTTGTCTTGTGCCCCTGATCTTTCCACCCCAGATATGCTGAGTTGTTGTTTAGCCGAGATAAATGACTGGATGTTTGCTAACTGGCTGTCTCAACCCCGGCAAGACAGAGGTTATGGTGGTCAAGCCGGGTTGTGGGGGTATCTTGCTGATGGGAGACTGCCCACCCTTGTGGTCGACAGTTGTCCCCTGTCAGTGATAAAGGTAGTCAAGGATCTTGGCGTTACTCCTGATGATCAGCTTACCTTGAAAAACAGGTCTCATCGATCATTAGGCCAGCTTTTTCCATCTCTGGAATACTACCAGGATCCATCCATTCTTGACTCCCACTGACTTGGCTACAGTTATCCATGCCTTTGTTACTAGCTGACTTTATTACTGTAACGCTCTGTACCTAGGGTTGTCGGGGGGGGTGATGTGTTACCTGCAGCTAGTGCAGAATTCTGTGGCCAAGATGTTGACTGGCACTTCTGTGAGGGACCATGTCACTCCTGTCCTGCGCCGCTCTGCACTGGCTGCCTGCAAGTATGCGCATCACCTTCAAGATAGACTTGTTACCATACAAGACCCTATGCTGTCTCGGACCTGACTACCTTAAAGAGCTCCTGATTCCATACTCTCCCATCCACCCCCTACATTCCACCGAAGCTGGCTTACTAGTTGTACTATCCTCCCATTTAAAAAGATCGGGAGATAGGGCCTTTGGGGTGGCTGCCCAGCTCCTTTAGAATTCTCTTTCACCATACATTAAGGCTGCCAGCTCAGTGGAAGCCTTTAAAACCTCTTTTAAAACTTATTTATTTGGTAAAGCTTTTAATCTGCTCTGAACTGATTTATTCTCAGTTTTTGTTATTGCATTTTATTGTTATTTTGTACAGTGCTCTGAGCCCTTGGATAGAGCGATATATAAATAAAATTTGCCTTGCCTTGCCTAACCTCATGAGTAGCGTAAGCTACGAGTGAGGAAGCCAAGATCAAACTGCTTGAGTGTAATAAATAATGTATCCCATTGCATATTCTATTTATGCAATAGGTATAGAGTTTTATGAGTGTTTTTTTTTATTTATTTTGATTTAGTTTTATTTATTTTTTATTAAAGGGGGGGTTTGTGGTCATCTGTGGGTTAGTGTGCTGTTCAGGGCTGGTTGTCAGGGTTGGTAATGTGGTTGTTAGGGAAGCAGTATCCCTACATTTATGGCATGCATTGCTATTGGTATAGAATTGGTTTTAGTAGGGATTTTCTAAACTGACATGGCAGCCGTTTATTTCAGTAAGCAAGGAGCCAGTTATGGAGAAGCATGTTGCATTTTGTTTGTTTGATCCTGAACCTTATTGGAACTTTTTTGAGTAATCATGCAGTATTTTATCTGGTTGATCCTGCATTCAGAGCATTTCATTTGCTTGATCCTGCATTCGGCGACGGAAGGTGAGGAGAGGTACGGAGAGTGAGATAGATGCAGGCTGGAGTGGGTACCCAGCGAGTGCTGCTGTTCCTTTTCTTCTTTTTTTTTGTCATGCCTTTTAAATTATTTTTTTCATGCTGTTTAATTTCCTTGGAGTATTGTTGTTATCTGATTGATACTGCTTTTGTTGGTGACACTGTGCTGGGTACTGAGCGAGTGAGACCAGGAGCTGCAGCGTGTCTGCTGTGCATTGGGTTAGTGAAATGTTTGTGTGGAGCCATTACTGTTTTTAGATGCAGCTGTTTTTAAACTGTATTTAGTAAAGTATCTGGTTGATCCTGTGTATCTGGTTTATCCTGCATTTCTTTGTTTGTATAGTGTGTGGTTGGGGTGTGAGAGGCAGGTATGCGAGGTGGTGAGAGGGGGCGGGAGCCAAAGAAAGAAAATAAGGAGACGACTTTAAAAAAACTGCTTTTGTTTTTGTGGGAGAGGTTCTGGGGGGCAGTTTAGTGTGACAGGTGGATGGTTAGGCAGAAAGAGCAGCTGCAAGTGAGACGCACGGAAGAGCAGGTTTTGTAAGCAGTATGTTTGGTGAGCTGCTTAAAATGAGAGCCATGGAGCTGTAAGCTATGAAGTAGTGCTGGCCTCAGGGTGGTAATGAAATTGAAATTAAGGGTAAGTGTAAGTGTAAGTAGTGCCAGTCGGAGGAAGGATGATTGACATAAGGGTGTTAAATAAATGGTGTTTGACTCATGTTAGGGTGTTAAATAAATGCTGGTTCCACAATTTATTTAACACCAGTGAGAATAAACTGATTTAACAGTTTTTGTGCCCACTCCAATTGCATATATATATATATATATATATATATATATATATATATATATATATATATATATACATATATATGTGTGTGTGTCTGTGTGTATTTATGCAGTAGGAGTGTACCCACTTCTACTACATAAATATACATATATCTAAATGATATATATGTATGTATGTGGTACCCTGCTGAACATACAAGTAGCTTGTTGTCAACAAGGTCCTTCATGTCAGAACTGAACACATAACAGCATCAGCACAGACATTTA
Source organism: Neoceratodus forsteri (assembly GCA_016271365.2). Classification (NCBI taxonomy): domain Eukaryota; kingdom Metazoa; phylum Chordata; order Ceratodontiformes; family Ceratodontidae; genus Neoceratodus; species Neoceratodus forsteri. The sequence goes on along the minus strand of CM028129.1, from coordinate 1,390,524,073 downwards.
GGTACAACATACTCAAGGCTAGAACAGAACGTATTTGGAAACATTACAGATGATACACAATTTTTTGAGAAATATTACTGCAAATAAAATTCTCAGATGTCAAGATATTTATTTTGGGATTCTCAATCTGTATGACCTCTTTGATTTTTTATTGCATTTTTTTTCATTACTAACGTTCACTCCTCATAGCCCACCCTCCTCTTGCCCTCACACCTGCTGGCTGCGTGAAGCCTACCACAGCCAAAGACCCAACCACGTGACAGATATTTCTGTGAGTAGGAAGCCTGACTTGATATCAGCTCCTCTGCCCTTTGCCACAAATGGGCCTTGTCTGTTGTCATAAGAAGATGCAGGCAGGACTGGAAGGTTCCTTGCAGAATGCCCCCCAACACCAACCACCACAAACCCGTTGTTCTGCAAGGATTGCAGGAGACCCTCCCTATAGAGGAGAGGCATCCCTGGGACTGCCTCTCTGCCTTCTGCTACAGCCTACTGGGACCAGGGGTTCACACAACCTGTGGTCCCCAAGTGGAAGGCAGGGGCCTTAACCAATAGGCCGCTGGAGTGGCTAGTTTAACTTGTCTTACTTTTACTAAAACTGCTGAGTTTGAAGAGCTATTGTAAGGCCAAAAAACTATTTTAACTTCCAAAGGTAGTGAACTACTGTATTACTTTTTATATTGGAAGTATTTTTTTCCTTTATGCTAATTAAAAGATTTTCTACTTGTCAATACTTAGTGTGATGCATGGAACTATTCTCTACCTGGAGGCTGACATAGTTAGGTCTATTCCTCTTCATACATCATCAGTCATGTGACCTGACTGTCTGTGACATCACAGCTGACCAAGAAGAGCCAATCACTTGCTGCAAGATTGGTCACTTGTGATGTCACAATAAGTGAGGTCACAGTGTTAATGAGCTAAGAAGATGAACAGAACTAGATATGTCAGTCTCCGGGTAAAGTACTGCTCTTTGCCTAACACTTACTATCTGAATGAGCAAATGGAAAATGAAATACTTCAGAAACAAATAGTAAAGTAATCATTTCAGACTAGTATGTGTGGTGCTACTAGCTCTTTAAAACTCACACTCCAAGAAACATAACAAATTTCAGATTGCTAGCATAAAGATGACCCAGATACAGGCTGCTGTATATAGGGATCTCGTACAGAAGCCCATCCTAAGCCCTAACTACAGTAAATGGTTACCAAGGAGTAATGCCTCTGACAATTAGGATATTTATGTTAAAACAGCTGTTTGATACTAGTCCAGCACCTGGGCACATCTAGTCGGCCTGATTTCAGGTTTAGTAAATTCCAAAGGGTATTCCCTTGATAGGATTGAGCTTATTTACTTGAAATACTATTGACTTTTAGGATTTGCAAGTTCCTGTTTTACTGGATCTGGTAGTGCGGCTGTGAATATTGCCAACCCTGTTAATATTAACAAGAAGAAAGGAAGTAGAGAATAATTACACAAAACAGTATCTGACCACTGTCAGACAAATGCTGGTAATCTGATTTTATGAGCACAAAGTAGGTGATATGTTGGCATTTTGAGGAATTCCACTTTGCTGACATGATTAGTTGCAGCATAAAATAAAATGAAATCATGCCAAGTGAAAGTAAGGCTCAGTTCTTTGAAATAATTTATGTGAAGACCTGCAGAGAGAGCTATGCCTTTACCTGACTGTGATCAGGCAATGTTTCATATCTGTTTCCCTTAGCATGTGCACCTAGAACTGTTTTTCCTGAAGAGGCAGATAGAGCTCCAAGTTGGTTGATATTTCTAGAGAATAGTATGGAAACAGAGAGGAGAATTTGGTGTCTGTATTACAGTATAATAATCTAAAATATAAAGGCCTTCACTTATGAATCCACCAGAACAAACAGCATTCCAGTGCACCACTGCTTAATTCCCCAAGCATTTATTTCCCCATTTTCAGAAGGTGTACCATCAGAATCTCGATAATTGTACAGTGACAACCACCACAGTGACAAATCTCACCAGGTCGCTGTGGTGGCTTGCTGCACAGTGCCACTTACCAGGTGTTCCGCCCCCATACCTGAAACAACTCCGATTCGGAGCTCTTTATTTAGAGATGATGGGTGCAGGGGTCGAAGCCCCCCACAGAAAAAGACTTTCTCCCGATCGGAGCAATGCCAACAGTCAGCATTGTTCCCGTCCCTGTTGGGGATGTTGAGGACATCCCCGACGATGTAAAGTGGTGGAACCTTCTCAGAAGGTTAGTGCATCGCTGTTTATGTTAGTGATGCACTAACCAGGGATGGCACAGCCGGACAGGGAGGCGGCCATTTGCTGTGGTCCTTGTTGCTAACCTGACAGCGTGTAAGTGCATCAATACCACTGGGCCCATGCAAACAAGGGTTCCCCTCCAGCACACAGTACGCAGTAGTATTTACAGTGGTTTGGAATGTGCTAACAGATGGGATTGCAGTGCTGTTTGCTGCATTCCAAACACTGACCGTGCCCCTGTGCACTAAGTGGGATGGGGATTCAAGGGTGCAATCGGGGGTTGGGGACCACTAGGCTACCAGGGACTCGGGCAGGGGTAAACATGGGAGAAATCCAGGGGAACTCAGTTCCAGGAATAATATCAAATGCCTCCAATGAATTGTGGCCATGTCCAGCACTGGAGTTGGGCACTGTCATAGGGACTGGCATTTGGGGGATGGAGGGCCACTAGACACCAGCAATGGCTCACTGCAGGGTTTGGGGACATCACACTGGAATTTGGGGTTGGGGCAACACAGCTTCGCACAATGCTGCTGCGTGGTCATTCGCAGCATTGTGCAGAAATGCTAATGAGCCCAAAATGGCATGCAAACGGCCTCTTAGCACCTTGCATACCTTAAGGGTTCAGTAGCACACTGACAGCTGAAAATGGCTCACAGGGCCAAAGCTGCTAACCCTTTTGAGACCCACTGTTACGCTTTGCCCCTGTGAGTCATTGACTTACAGGAGCCTGTGACTGCAGATCACATGGTCCCTCTGTGCTCTGCTTCCATAGATCTCATTTTCAGACATGCAGTGATCACCAGTTGGAGCACACTGCCTTTCAGAATATGTCCCTGTGGCTATCAGTACACTCATTTACTCGCAGCACTATGGGTGAGTGTTGCTATTGGTTGGCTCTGAAAATGGGGGACTTGATGTTCTAGTTTGGGGTAATCCTTATTCAGGATAATCGTCATTGTCCTGTTTTGAATTATTTGACGTTTATTCAGATTGCCTTTAGCACAGGTGAATAAATAACATCTGCACAGCCAAATTTGCTGACTGACAATATACTAGGATATCATCACTAGTTAGACATTGACAATCAGCTTTCAGGATTTGCCCTATCCATATTATAACTGCAGTTGTTGCCTATAGGCAGTGCTGCTAATACATGCTACTTGAATAAGTAACCAGAGATATTGCCTTGAACTTTACCTCTGTATGCATCATCGACAGCATTCACGTGCAATGCAAAGTTTGTTACCGATTTTAATGTCTAGAGTGGGGCATGCTGAGAGAACAGGTTAGGGGACTAGAGCTGGATGTAGACTTTGGATTTGGTGAGAACAATGTCTAATCAGCCTGGATCAGCATAAGAACATTCGAATTTTAAGAAAAGGAAAGCACCAGTTGGTCAGAACTGGCCTTTCTCACTTACAGTAGGTTGAGCTTAGTCCCACCTCCCTGCTTTTCCACCATCTCCCTCAGTTCCCTTTGTTACTTTTCACAGAAAGACATCAAGCTGTCTCTTAAACCTGCATATCCTCTGGTCACCTGAAGACTCGGCAGCAATGCACTGTGCTACTGTCCCTGTGTGTCATAGAAACAAAATTTGATGGCAGATGAGGACCGCTTGGCCCACCTAGTCTGCCCATTTCCCTACCTAATGGATAAGCTGCAGATCCTAGTTAACCAACAGCCTACTTCTTCCTACCCCCACCCCCTAGAAACATAGAAACATAGAATTTGATGGCAGATAAGGACCGCTTGGCCCAAATATTGTATTTGAGCCTGAAAAGGAAGCTCATCACGATAAAGTATATGGGTCAAGGTTCACTTGACAAAAAATGAGGAGAAAAGCTAAATGATGGCTGATGCCACGTTTGGGCCTCAGAGCATTACATTAAGTCTCTCCCCATGGGAGATGGGAAGGGGCAGTAGTTGTCCATGCCAGGGTGATCAGTCTGAAGACTGGAAGGACCAGTACAGTAAGAAAAAAAAAGTGATATGAATATAAAATAACACTGGCACACACAGGATAAAACTGGAGACAAGGATGAATAAAAGACCTCTTATCACACACCTCCCCAAGCATACATTTCCTCAATACATTTCTTAAAGTTTTCCAAAATGGGGGCAGTTGCAACACAGTACTTGTTTATTACCTTTTGCATGAAAAACATAAAAACATCAGCCTTTCTATATTTTTTATTTATTTTATTTATTGAAAGAATCAGAATTATAATCTTTGAGTCAAGGACTCCTTTGCAAAGGCTCCACGTCAAAAATTAAATAACATAACAGGGTACAAGAAAGACAAGAACAGAGCAATATTTCAATGTTGAAAAGAGGACAAGTAACAAAATTCAAGGGTGGAGAGATCCAGCACGAGTCAGACAGTGAGCAGTAAATAACAATAGTTACAGTATCAAAAGACAGTGATCAATAAACTATAGTCTAGTTACAATTTCTCCAGGGTTAAGCGGTAGGGGCAGACCCCAGGTCAAACGGGAAGTGGGGGAGAGTGGTGGATGACTTGCATCCACATTGCAGATAGGGACTAGGCGCAGTCGCAACAGGAGTGGGAGAGAAGTTTTACCACTACCAAACAAACTTTTATACAGTGTCCCTTAGTTTTTGAACCTAGTATCATAGTAAACAATTTGTAAGGGATCACCTCTATTAAAACCCATCCTAGTATGGACAGCTAGTACTGATCTGTTATGGTACTTTACACAGATCTGATTAGACAGCAGTGTAGTTATCTGGACAGAGGACTGGAGGAGGAGGAGGAGGAGATCATAGGTTTGAATCCCACCACAGCCACTGGTTCACAAAGTTACCTGAAGCAATCCACTTGGTCTTCCTGGGCTTCAGCTTCGCATAGCAGAATTAAGTAGATGCAGGTATCCCACTAGGATTAAGATGTTGCCTCTCAGTAAGGTGATCATGGATCAATAAAAAGCAAATAAAAATTGATCTGGGTACAGAATCCTATCTGGTCTAGAAAGTAACCTGCATAATTAACAACCACTTTCTGTAGTCTTTCAGCAACTGAGAGCAGTATTGAAGAAACTAAGGTTTTTGCCTTTTTAATCAGTATCCCGTGTTGAACTGCTTCGGGGGAGAAAGCCACCCTAACTCCCCCAAATGTCCTTGACTGTTGTCATTTTAGCTTAAGATATGGGGTTGGTAGAATTTTTATACAACATACTTCTGTAATTCATTTTTATACCAGAGAGATGGCTGGATCATGTTACTGTGTTTTATGATGAGGCTACTGTTTTATGACGAGGCTATTGTTATTTCCACAGAAGGCTTACCATCAGCATTTATTTTCTCAGTAGCCCCATCATATTGGAATATTGAACCAATGGGAGAGCAGCTTTAACAAAGTTTATTATCATCATCCCTGCCCTGTACTGCATTCGAGCCTGAACAGGAAGCTCAGCTAGTTATAGTGCCTGGTAAATATCTTAGATAGTTATATTGCTTTGTAAATGCACCATTAAAAAGATATACCATTCAAAATGATATGCCCTTTTATTATCTCACTGTATGTCAGTATGTCAGAGTCTCTATATATAATTCTGGTTTTGGTAACAAAATTTAAATAGCATACTGGTGTGTTGATAGCAAAATAAACTGCCCTTTGTAGCTGCAATGACAAAGCTTTCAGTAGTACTGTAGTATGTAAATAATGACAGTACAGTGCTATTTTATAACTTAATTATTGCCTGTATAAAAGAGTCAGTTAAAGCAAAACCTGTCAGTACAGTGGTAGGACTACCCCTTGTGAAGTACAGTTATGTAAGAACTTACCATAACAGTAGATCTTCAAGAGAATCCCTTGCAGCAAGCCACACCTATGGAACTGTAGCTGTCAGGTACTAGGACCACACGGAAACTTTTCTTGCTAGCAGTTTACTGGGGCCGCCCATGATGACGATGTCAGCCAATGTCACTCCTCCTATTTATCAATCTATATATATATATATATATATATATATATATACACACACATATATATATATGTGTGTGCCCCGTGCCCTACTCAGTTCCTCCACTAGAGACCATTTACAGAGGCTGTCCTGTGAGGAAACCAAGGAAGGGCTGAGGTTCTCACCACTGTAGGATGAAAAACAGAAGGCAAAGCATTCACAAGAAGGAGACACGCAAAGCAAGGGGGAAGGAAGGAGGGTCGGCATGGCTTGCTGCACGAGATTCTCACAAAGATGTACTGTTACGGTAAGTTCTCACATAACTATATTATCTTCATCGAGGATATCTCTTGCAGCAAGTCACACCTATGGAATGAATCCCAAACAGGTCTGATATCGAAACAGTCTGGGTGGCTGGAAGGAACAGGCCTAAGAAAGAAGGCCTTGAAGCACAGCTAGGCCAAAATCTGTCCTTCCTCTAGATGCAATGTCCAGACTGTAGTGTCTAGTGAAAGTGTGGATAGTAATCCAGGTAGCAGCTATACAGATCTCAGCAGCTGAAACAGGCAGCAGAAGTGGCAAATCTCAAGTTGAATGGCCACACCCAGGACCAGGAAACTCCTTACCATACTTCCTGTAACAAAAGGTAATGCACTTGGCCAACCATTTGGACAAGCACTGCTCTGAAACTAGAATGCCCTCTTTCCCAGGGGTGAAAGAAACAAACAGCTGTGAGGACTTCCTAACATCCTTCATATGATGGACATAATACCTGGGAATTCTACGTACATCTAATGTATGGAGCAATGCTTCCCCTGGATTGGCATGCTCCGGTAATAAAATGGCAGGTGGATGGATTGATTTCAAGTAAACTCACACACCACCTTAGGTAGAAACTTAGGACTTTTACGCAAAGACACCCTGTATTTGTGAAAATTCAAATAAGGAGGCTCACACATGACAGCCTGAAGCTCGGAAATCCTTCAAGCAGAAGTAATGGCAACTAAAAATAATGCTTTCCACAACAGAAAGCATAGCTTGCAAGTTGTGGCTGGCTCAAATGGAGTCAAAGTAAGCTTCTCTAACATACAATTCAGATCCCAAAGTAGGGCTGGATTACAAATGGGCGGCTTCAAATGAAGGATGCCCCTCAAGAATGAATGGGACACATCCAGCTGTGCCACCATACAGCCCTCAACAGGTACATGAAAGGCCGAAATGGCTGACAGGTGCACCTTAATTGAACAGTACTGCAACCCAGCATTGAACAGGGAGTGCAGGTACTCTAGAATCTGATTCACTGGACAGGTGAATGGATCCAGATGATGGGAGACAGCCCACAGAACAAAGTACTTCCACTTCATTGAATAAATGGCCCTGGTGGAGGGGTTTCTAACAGCCACAGTGACATCATCCACCGTCTGAGAAACCCCAAACCTCGCAACAGCTATGTCTTCGGGAGCCATGCATGAAGGTGAAGAGACCTGAGGTCTGGGGCACAGGGACAGAGGCAGAGGTAGAAGAGGTTCCACCACCAGCTACTGTAGGAAGGAGAACCAGATCTGACGAGGCCAGAAGGGAGCCACGAGAATCAAAGTGACTCCTTCCCTCTAAAGCTTGATCAGAACCCTCTGAATTAGAGGGAAGGCATTGAGAAACCTCCCTTTCCAGAGAGGGACAATGCATCTCACCAGAAAACTCCAGGACCTGGAGTGAGCGAGCAGAAATGCGGCAGTTTTGCATTGAGTGGGGAGGCAAAAATGTCCAACTCTGGATGACCACACCTGTCGAATGGGTCTTTGACCACCGAGGTCAGCAGCTCCCACTCATGCATTCTGGACTGTGACCTGTTTAGCCTGTCTGCCAGGATGTTTTGGATGTCTGGAACATGGACTGCTGATAGTTCTAGTCCATGTTGTATAGCCCAGTACCAGACCCTCATCACTTCCCAACACAGAGGGTATAAGTGGGTCCCTCTTTGTTTGTTGATATAGTGGACTACACTGATATTGTCCATCTGCACCAGCAGATGGCTCGAGGACAGAGGGTCTGGAAGGCTTGTAGAGCATACAGGATATCCCTTATCTCCAGGATGTTGATATGAAGTGTAGCCTCTACTGTGGACCATGTCCCTTGAGTATGATGAAACTCCAGATGAGCTTTCCAGCCTAACCGTGAGGCATCCATAGTGAGACTCTGCTGAGGGGAAGGAATGATGAAGGGAACCCCTTTCAACAGGTTGCTGGGTTCCATCCACCATAGCAGCACCTTTTTGACTGAGGAGGAAACTAGGACTTGCTGCTACAGATCATCGGTGCATTGATCTCACTGGACCCTCAGCGTCCATTCGGGAATCCGCATGTGCAATCTAGCTAGAGGCACCGTAACCATGGCCACAGCCATCAGGCCTAACAGCCTAAGAAAAGTCCTCGCCATGACATAACTGCTGTAGTGGAAATTTAAGATTTTGGTAAATTCACACACACTTTAGATAGATTATATTATAAAGATGGTATTATGGTTTAAAATGCCAGCATGGTGCGGGGGACAATACTTATGGGCACTGACTGCTCCCTTTTGTCCTATACATCCTAGTAATCCTAGTACAGCAGCTGGGCTTGGCCTATATAGTGGTCCACCCTGTCCTGTGGTAAAACTGCAAGGCATTGAGCCATGTCCAATACTTCCATAATGTACTGAAGGCATTGGCAAGGGATCAAGACTGACTTGGGCAGATTAACCATGATTCCCAGTGCATGGAACAGCTGAATGGTGTGCTCTAGAGTCCGGAGCAACCAGTCCCTGGATCATGCTTTGAGCAGCCAATTGCCCAGGTAAGGGAAGATGCACAGGCCCTCCCTCCTGACAGCCACAGCTACCATTGCTAAGCATTTGGTAAAGACCTGTGGCGCTGAGGATAAGCAAAAGGGCAATGCTCAAAACTGATAGTGCTCCCTCTAGAACTGGAACCTGAGGTACTGCTGACAGGGAGTACACACCTTGATATGCAGGTATGCAACCTGCACATCAAGAGAGCATATCCAGTCTCCCAGGAGCAACAGTGGCAGCAGATCCTGTAAGGTCACCATCCTGAACCTTTTGTACTTGATGTAGGAGTTCAAGTCTCTCAGATCCAGAATGGGCCTCAAATCCCTCGTGGATTTGGGGACTAGGAAGAAGTGGGAATAGAAGACCCTGTTTCTGTGGTTCTTGGGGACAGATTCTATTGCCCTTTTCTGTAGCAAAGTGTGAATTTCTCCCCGCAACATCAGAATGTGAGCAGGAGGGTAATGGGACCGAATTAGGGGTGACTCTGGTGACCACTCTAGAAGTTCTAGAGTGTGGCCATGCTCTATGATCTGTAACACCAATGCATCTGCTGTGAGCTCCTGCCACCTGTTTAGATGCAATGAGAAGTGACCCCCAACCACCACCTCCTCTTGAGGATCTGGGGGGTGGGAGTCTAATAAGGAGCCATACTGAGGAAGCACCTGTAGACGGGGCTGCGGACCCTCCTTGGTTTTTTTTTGCAGTAGTGGCAGCAGGGGTAGGCAGGGCTGTTGCAGCCCGATGCCTGGCCTGGGGTATGGTGCCCTGCTTAGGTCTGTTGCAGGCTTGACAAAAGGGGGCCCTCTGGGTACTTTTTGGCTGGGTGTCATAAAGGGAGTGGACTGACAGCAGGGTTCTGCTTGATGCCTGCAGGTCAGCAAGAATGTCTTGCACATCTGCCTTGAAAAGTTTATAGCCTTTGAAGAGGGCATTCAGAGTGGACCGTTGAACATCAGGGGCAAACCCAGAGACCCTAAATCAAGAATGCCACCTAAGACAGGTGCCCTCTGCAGCTGCTTTTGCGGAGGCATCGGCTGCATCATAGGCTGACCTTAAGAGATACTTGCCTACATTTGCCCCTGACTGAAGAGTCTTGAGGAGCTCTTGCCTCTGGGTACCCTCTGGGTGGGTCTCTGCTGCCACCTTGGCCTTTCTCCAGAGAGTGTTCTGGTATTTGACCATGTGGGCTATGTAGTTCATGACCCTAATGGACAGAATAGCAGAGGCAAATGTTGATTTGCCGATAAGATCCAGCTTTCTGGATTTCTTGTCCAGTGGAAGAGAGCTGAGATGTTTAGGTCTCTTAGTCCTGTTGTGGGTATCCTTGACCACCACAGAATATGCTGGTGATTGTTCAGTGAAAAAGAGTTTCCCTGAGGGAGCCTGGTATAGTTTATGGACCTTCCTTGGCATAGCAGGGATTAAGTTAGGCCAGTACCAGGCAGCCATGGTGGTATCCTGAAAGGCCACCATCAAAGGAGGAATTATGATTGGCGGAGAGTCTGGCAGCTCCAGGTATTCCGTAGTATCCTGTGATAATACTGACTGAATATGGGCGACCATCAAAACAGTGACTCATATTCAGTAATATTATCATGGGCAACCCTCAAGGGTAGCGACTTACTGCTACTACGAGAGTTAGGGGAGGGCACTGGAAGGGGAGGATGGCAAGGGGAAAGGGCGGGATAGGGAAGATGGTTAATACAGTGTAGTGTGCCTGCTGCCGCCGAGCCAATCATGTGGTGCGGTGGTGAGGGAGGCCAGCTCCAGCGCAGCAGGCACTGGGTTTGGGGCTGGGGACTGGGAGGATTAAATTTTGCTGCTGCTTGCAACTGTGGGACTTAATTTTTTTTTACTTGAGGACTGTGACCCCTCCCCGACATGCACCCCCACTGGAGTTAGGAATCTAAAATCAGGCGGGTGTGGGGGGCAGAGCCCGCCCCTCACAAAAACACTTATTTCTTTGTGGATGTCAGGTCGCTGGCAAGTGTATATCGCCGATTTGCTTTTCGGTGATATACACTCACAATAATAGTGATCACTGTTTCATGTTCACTATGATCACATAGAACCGTACTCTGTAAGGTTCCTCTGGACAACATTTTGCTCCTCTGCATTGAACCCCATGGCAGTCTGTAGCTGCATCATGACTGCAATGAAAGAGGGGTCATTGGGGGGACCTTGGGGTGCATTTCGAGGAGGCCTCCCCCCTGAGGAGACGGCAGTTGAAGAAGGATCATGACTGGCAGCTCCATCCTCATAGTCCTAAATCTCTTCATCCTCATCCTGTGGTAGGAGGTCAGAATGATACTCATCCTTGTCACTGGGGTCTGAAAGAGGGCCCAACAGCATGAAAGAGTAGGGGCGAACCAGATGTGGTACTATGGAAGGCATCGATGGAGGTGCAGGCACAGTAGATCCCCACATCACTGGTACTGTAGGAGGGGCAAGACGATGCACAAAGTCCCAGAAGGAGTACAACATCATTGGGACATCGATGATAGGCATCGTCGGGTCAGGCTGCAGCATCAGCAGGGGAAACTGAGGGCCAGGCACCGGTGGAGTAGGTTGAGGCACTGGCAGCAGGGGCTGAGACCCTGGCATTGTCGGAGCACCTTGACACATCGAGGAGCAGGACTGGGTACCCGTTGTCGACTAAGTGACCTGAGGCAGCGATGGGGGAGACTGTATCCCTGACATCAAAGCAGAGCTCACAGTGGAGACTGTGGGCATCGCATGGGGAGACTGCAGCCCCAAGGGCAATGGGCAGATGCTGGCCAAAGTCAAACCAGCGGAGAGGCCTGGAGCAAGGGTCAAGGGCATCACTGGGGGGGAGAACCCCTGACGGTGAAAGATCATCGCTAGCCAGGAACGGTCCAGCAGATCTCCCCAGCTGTGAGCCTACAGAAGAAAGGGGCCCAGAACAGCAGGGGCTGAGAAAGCAGAGGGGGCAAGAGAAGACCCAGTGCCGAAGACCCCACACCCGTTAAGTAACGACTGGAAGGGGAGGTTGAAAATGCTGACCCTATGGAAGAGAGGATGTGAGTTGCAGTGGAGGTTTTTAATGAGGCCGATGATGACCCACCCATGGCCGCACCCTATACGGCAAATGCAAGCGAGCCGGGGAGGAATGGTCCCTATGTTTGTCCTTCTCCCAGCATTTGTGCTTCCTGGCCAATTTGTCCCAGGCCTTGGAGGAGTGGGAGCCCATGGACAGAGCCAGGGAGGCAGAGGAGCTTATGGCCTGCAACTCTTTCTCTATCTCCTTTACCTTCTGCTCTAGGCAGTAGTTTTCAAGGTCCTTCTGGCAGTGTCACCTGGCAGCCTGCTTGAATTTGTGGCAGATCTCACAGTCCTTCACATTGTGGTCTGGACCCAGGCAGCAGACACAGGCAACACGGTCATCCTTATCAGAGATCTGCTTTCCACACTCACAGAAACGGAAATGTTTTTCAGGATCAGTAGGCATAAAAGAAAAGTGTGAGATCACTTTAGAGTAAAATTATTAAGAGGTAACTAGGGTGAGAAAAGGAAACCTTTTTGGTGGCTGACTGAAGCAGCAGTGTCTCTGTGGGATCTGGCATGTGATGGTCGATGGCAGGAAATGAACTGACGTGGACGCGGGCCACCCACATATATACTGGACGAGTGACATCAGCTGATGTCATCATCTTGGGCAGCCCAGTAGACTGCTACCTAGAAAAGTTTCCATGTGGTCCTAGTACCTAATGGCTAGAGCTCCACGGGTGTGGCTTGCTGCAAGAGATATCCTCAATGAAGATCAGCAGTGACCCTGGTTCGAGAACGAGCCAGGGAAACCAGAACCAGCTGTTAGGAGATAATCTGAGCATCCCTCCTTCTCCTGGAAGAAAGGGTAGCAGCACCTCACTCTTCTATTGCTGACTGTTGGTACCTAGGTGGTGGTGCAGTAGCTGCATAGTAAGGATGGGAGGACAATGTTAGGCATTGGCAGGGCAGCCTATACTCTTATCCTTGTGCCAACATCCTCACAAAGGGGAGGGGAAACTAAGGGGCAACTCCCTCTGCCAACATGATAGCCTGTATGGCCAGAAGGCAATTACAGGGACACTGTCCACTCTTTTTGCATTATATTATTTCTAGTTGAAAACACTTTTTTTATGATCGCTTACCTTCTCTAAAATTAATTAATATTGCTGGTTGTTTTTTCTGTCTTCCTTCATAGTAGAACTGAAATGCATGCTAAAGGCATATTTAAACCCAACCTTCTTTTGTTTCAAATCCTTGATCTACTGAATATTTCCTGGATGTTAAGAACATTCCAAAACAGTACAGCCACTCATGATGCAACAGTCTCCTCTCTTCCCATTGCATCAAGAGTGGCTAGACTATGTTGGGGGTGTTTCCAAGTTCACAAAAGATGCAGTGGGAGTTTATCAAGGACTGTAAATACATACATTTTTGTGTAATAACACCAGTATGGTGGACAGTCTGTTTTTCACTTTTGAAAAGACAAAATGAATCATAATCAAACTACTAGCTATGTTAGCTATCTCTGCAGAATGTTACCAATCATAAAATGTGTCTCTTAAACTAGAGACACTTTGAGGCCAGAGTTAACATAGAAACATAGAAACAGAATTTGACAGCAGATAAGGACCGCTTGGCCCACCCAGTCTGCCCATTTCCCTACCTGATGGATAAGCTGCAGATCCTTTAAATCCACCCCACCAATAGAGGGGCCAAAACAGAATTAAGAAAAGTCAGTTATATTATTCGGGAAATGCTGTCAACCCTTGTTTTAATTCAAAACATCCAAAACTGCATCTAGTGAGTTGACGCTGTTCCTTTAAGGTGAAGAACAATGGCTCCACATGTTTTCCTTTGATCAGAGCCCAAGAAGTGAATTCAGGTAGTGCAGATGGAATGGAATGCCCAGAAGTCAAACTACATAATTTATTGATTTACTCTGTTGTAACAAGTGATCATTTTTGTTGTGGACTGCATGTGCTAAATCTAAATGTACAATGAGAATGGATTTGGGCCTGCAGTTGTTCAGACACATTAATATTACCAGATTTAGAAAATGTAATGACATCAGTTATTTTCAAAGATTGGGGGGGAGACCCCACTTTTCAGGAAACATGAGGTTAATGCTAGGAGTCCTGAAAGAGAAACCAACATGCATTTTACAAACAGACTTAACAACTGTTGAGGAGATGGATTTAAATGGAACCATAAGGAGTAATTTATTTAAAGATGTAATGTAAGTAAGATGACAGGATTTTGGTGAACTACTGGGAAAGCTCCCAAACCATGCTTATGACATAATGTTCCAGTAACTTCCAAAGGCCTTATTCATCTCTTATTTTCATAGGAATTATGGGCAATTAAAATGGCCCACAGAGACAATATACACCATAATAGCAAGGTGGTTTAGCCACATACTCGGAAATGAGAGGCCACAAGTAAGTCATAGCTAGAGAACAGAGGGCAATATGGTTTACATTATCACAGACGTGCAATGGCTACAGCCCACACAGACAGACTGATCATTTTAATAGCAAAACTATATTAGTGTAGAACAAATACATACCTCCATTTGTTTGATTTGTCGTGTTCGGTCATCCTTCATGTGGCTTTTGCTCTCCAGTTCAAGTTCTAGGTCATTCAGACGCATTTCCAAATGCTGACTTTTTAAGACAGCTTCATCTCGGTCTTGCTGGCATTCATGCAACTTTTTTTCAAAATGCCGCAACTAAACCATAAGGAAAGATATTAGCTGTTTCAAACATGACATAACATTTGTAAGAGTCTAACATACATACTATTAAACTTCATGCTCCAAAAATGTTTTAACATAGCCGTACAAAGTAAATGTTATACTGCTGTTACCTTAGCTATAACCTGCAAAAGAACCCTGATCTATCTGCCCCTCAACATTATGATCAGTGTTAAGGAAAATAGGGCCAGATATTCAAAACTGTGCTCCGGGGCTAAAGTAGCACTGCCCAGCAGGCAAACGTAGCCCGAAGCAAAAAGCAAGCTATATTCAAAAGGAATAGCCCCAAGCAAAACCAGCTGAATATAGCAAGCAAAGGAAGCCGGGCAAAAAGGGCCAGAAGTGCAGGGCAAAAATAGCCCAGGAATAAGACAGCACTGAATATAGCAACAGGGAAGTGCACACTGCTACTGCAGCCCATTAGACCCTGGAGAAAGCCAGTGTTACAGGTGGAGAGCATTGTGTGTGACTGCACAGAGATGTCTCACATCTACTGCAAGTAACAATGTAAGCCACACACTGCAGAAGTGTGCTATGCTGACTTGAGGTTTGTCCATGCTAACCTGATTACACAGTGCTAATGCATTAGCCTGGTGCAAGTTGGTTAGCCAGGGGCACATGAGAGCTATATTCAAAGCTCCCATGCAAATGAGCCTACTTAGGTAATCTGCGGTCAAACAGGTACATTTGCATCTCATTAGCTGCTGCTTAGCATACATTACCACGCGGTTTGCCCGGTGCTACTGCATGGAGCACACAGCACCACCTACTGGTCGGAATGGTAGTACAGGCTGGATGCAGCAGGTCAAGACATGCCCACAGCGTCCCCTGTTGGTTGGCAGGGAAGTACAGGCTGGAAGCAGCAGGAACTGTGTGCTGGCAGGCACAAACAGAGCAGACATCCTGCCCATGCAGCACTGCAAGCTGTACAACACAAGGTACAAATATAGGGAGAGAGAGACACAGGGAAAGAGTGATAACTATGTGACACATAGCTAGACATACAACTGATACACACACACATATATATATATATATATATATATATATATATATATATAATGTGCCCTTGTAGATGCCCCCCCCAACAACATAGGCACCCTATGGCAGGTGTTGGTGGAACACAGTGGGGGGACCCACGAATGCATGGGACAAGCATAAGACACACCTGGTGGGGGTGGGGGGATATATGCTATAGGCTATGTAGGGCGTGCAGCATATCCATACATTAGGGACCTGGGTAGACTGGCTGGGCCAGGCTGTCCGCCCTGCCGTCATGGTCCCTGTTGCCATGTGTGCCTGTTGCACACCTTGGTAGTCAAGTGGTCCGCCCCAACCCCAGCAGGTTTCCTGACCCCCATTACATGTTTAAAATAGTATTTATCCTGCTAGTCTAGTGGTGCCCCCCCAACCCCCTGCACGTTTCCCGACCCCGTTACATGTTTACAATAGTATTTATCCTGGTAGTCCAGTGGTGCCCCCACCCCCAGCATGTTTCCCAGCCCCGTTACATGTTTAAAATAGTATTTATCCTGCTAGTCTAGTGTGCCCCACCCCCAGCATGTTTCCCAGCCCCGTTACATGTTTAAAATAGTATTTATCCTGGTAGTCCAGTGGTTCCCCCCCCAGCATGTTCCAGCCCCGTTACATATTTACAATAGTATTTATCCTGGTAGTCTAGTGGTGCCCCCGCCACCCTCAGCATGTTTCTAGACCCCGTTCCCGTAGAATTTAATAATTACCCTGATAGTCTAGTGGTGCCCCTAACCTCCAGCACATTCCCAACCCCCAATCCCCGTAATATAACATATTTCCCTGGTAGTCTAGCAGTCCCCCCACCTGGCAGTGCCGGCCCGCACATCCTACCCATCAGCCAGGAATCGAGGCGGTGACCGGCTCAGCCCCCCTCCACACAAACACAGCCCGGCCGCTGACTGAGGAATGAATGAGCTGCACTGCATAGTACAGCTCATTCATTCCTCAGTCGGCGGCCGGCCGTGGTGATGTGAGGAGGGCTGAGCCAGTCGCTGGCTTGATTCGTGGCTGTGGGATGTGCAGGGGCAGTGCTGCCGGGTGGAGGGGACCACTAGACTACCCTGGGAAATATGTTATATTACGGGGATTGGGGGTCGGGAAATGTGCTGGAGGGTGGGGGGCACCACTAGACTACCAGGGTAATTATTAAATTCTACGGGGAATGGAGGTTGGGAAACATGCTGGAGGGTGGGGGACACCACTAGACTACCAGGGTAATTATTAAATTCCACGGGGAATGGGGGTCGGGAAACGTGCTGGAGGGTGGGGGGGCACCGCTAGACTACTAGGGAAATTAAGAATTTCTACGGAGGTCGGGATACGTGCTGGGAGGGGGGACCACTAGACTACATGGGTAATTATGAATTTCTATGGGGAACGGGGGTCAGGATACATGCTGGGAGGGTATCGCCGCTATTAGCGCTGCATTAAAAGCAGCTTTTCTTCAGCGGTAACTAGCGCCATGCTATAGGTCGTGCTAATGCCTTTAGCGCAGTGCTCTGCTTTTGAATATGCCAGTGCGCTGGCATTCAGGGCCCCTCCCCTCTGTCCCTCCCCTGCATTCATTCTGGTTTAGTGTCGGCGCTAACACCTAGCGCCGGCGCTAATGGTACATTTCAATATTGCAGTCGGGCGCAAGGTCGGCGCTAGTCCAGCGCAATGGCTTTGCGCCCAGTGCTGAGCTCTGAATATCTGGCCCATAGACTTTTCCAAGGTCAGCTAAACTATAACTCTGATATAATAACTGGCGACCACTTTTTTCCCATAGGGGAAAGGGGCTATAATTTTCGTTATAACCCATAGGTTATAGCATTATTAATGGCTTTATCATAAAGAAGTGATCTTCCAGTTCTCTTCAGTGCACAGCACGCCACAGTTCTCCGCCAGCTGGAATCGGCGGTAAGTTAATCTAAATGTATTTTATATAACTGCTGACGCGAAAAAGAGTTCCCCAGCAATTATATAAAATAAAAGCTGGGGAGATGTGTGAAACTCGAATGTTAGATACTCCCTCGGTGTAGGATGCCTGTATAAACCCCTCGAGCTTCACTCTTGGGGTTTATGTGGCATCCCACACCTTGGGGGTGTCTAACATTCTCATTATAACCACCTCCCCAGCCATTATTGTATATGTAATTTATAGTGTAAAAGCTGCAGTATTTGTTAGTCGGCAAAACATTTCATCATATAATTTCAAGCATTAATGTAGTTCAGGAAAAATAAATAATATATATTCTCTTTTTATTTGATTTCATTCTTGAGCTGATCTATGTGGTTTTGAAATTCCTACTCTCTGGTCACTCCCTCCATGATAAAACAAAACACCATGTTGTAGGGAGTGCTGTTTTTCTATCAGAAACCGATGTTGACACCATCCTGAAACATCTGAAGTATGAATCCAGTTTATGCAGTCAAAAAGTAACCTGAACCAAAGAGATTTTTTTAAAGGCTAATGGCAGTCATATTTATCATCTTAAGTCAATAATTACAAAACTAGTAATAAAAGTTATTTTAACACTAGTTGACTTAGTCGGCCAGTCAGCACAGCAGTAGGGCTACTGCCTGCAAAGTCAATGACCTGGGTTTGAGCCCCAGCCTGGGTCATCAGTGGCCAGCAGGGGAGGAGGAGGACTGAGTCTCCCAGAGAACACTCACTTCCTCTGGGGAGGAAGGGCCACTGTCCACACTACAATACTGCCACCTGGATGACCAAAGGTGGCAGTGCAGCAGAGGATGCCCGAGTGTGAGGGGAAAGACTTCAGCTGGGAACCCACACTGTGCAAGCAATGCAAGTGCATTTGTCCCCCTCAAACACTGATGTCTCCCAGAAATCAAAGGGGAATGCGCACTGGAAAATAACTGGCCCCGGAGCCAGCTTCTTAGGACCAAAGTATATCCAGGCCAGTCCCTACCACCTCATCCACCACTCGACACTGGGCACATCATGTGTACACCCTTCCCACCCCGAACCCACTTGGGGGGGTAAACCATGGCTTCACAGAGCTGGGCAGATATAAGGTAGATGAAGGCCAAGGGGAGGTGGTGGAGTGCTCCCTTGGATGCAGCATCAATGAAAGAGTGGCATAAATTTTTTTTTCTTTAGTTGTTTAACCAGGATTAGCACACTAAGCTGAAAGCTTTTTTACAGGTGCGACCTGGGAGCACAGGGAAGTTAAGTGACTCGCTCAGGGTCATACAGTATGTAAGTGGAAGCTGTGGGATTTAAACCCAGGTCTGGTCTGCTGGATGTTACTAGATTTGCAGCTCAGAGCCTTAAACCACTGCGCTATACTGCCTCCCTATGAATTAAAAAAAAAGTTTTAACAATATCTGAGGGAAAGAAAAACATGTTGACAACGAATTCAAACATGTTAAAAATACATTATTGCTAGAACAAAAATCTAGGTGATGAAATATTTTTGCTAACCAGTAAATGTTGCTGCTTTAAGTAAAGACTGTGGAATATAAGGCAGACTTGAGGAAAGATAGCGATATCATTGAGAAAGAATTGAGGAGGGAAATCAAGGTGATTGAAGTTTGGCAAAACATGGACTATGTCTATAATGAATGGATGACACAACTGAGCTATTTTCCATGGAAAAAAGAAGAAATCGAGGGGACAGGAGTACAGTCTTCAACTATCAGAAAAGGGATAACATCACCAGGCCAAATGCAGCTTTTCTGGATATATAAGGATGAAAGGACAAGGTGACCCACAATGTCATTGAAAGGAGGAAGGTTCAAGGGAAACATCAGGAAGAATTACAGAACATGGGGTGGACATTTGGAATAATCTTTCAAAACCGGTGGTTTCAGTTGCTACTGCAACAACCTTCAACCACAGAGTCATCAAGTACTTGGAAGCAAATGAGGCAAAATCCACTCCATTGGTGCAGTGGCAGCATTACTGTTCACAATGCCAGTGATCCAGGTTCTGGAACTAGCCTGGGTAGTTGGGGCTGCTAAGGAGAGAAGGACTGAGCATCTGAGAGGATGCTGCTTGCCTCCAGGGGGAGGAGGGGAGTTGGCTCCAGAGCATTTCTGCCACCTGGGGGTACCACAGAGCAGCAGAAAGAGTGGGAGCACTGACAATGATGTGCTTGGCACACATGCACGCATTTAAGCTCGAACATGCCTAGTGCTGGCATCTCACAGGGAAGAACACTGGTAAAGCCTCAGTCAGGAGCATGATGACGCTCCAACCCCTCATTGGCCCCACACCAGCAAGATGGTCCTCCCCCTGACTGAGGATTTATTTCTGCGGCAGTCCTGTCACCACCGCCAAGGGAGAAAAACTGTGGGGAAGAAGGGGGTCAAGTGATAATTCTGCAGGAAGCCTGATGATGGGCTGGAGGGTGTCAACCTGCAGGGTGCAAGACTAGTAACTGAGGTGACAAGAGATCAACAACAAAGAAATTGAGGAGACAGTGTATTCCCACAGAGCCAATGGGAGGAAGGAACTTGATGGACCAAAGGATTTCTTTGCTTCCTAAAATTAGGAGTAGTTAACCCAGATACATGTCATAGACAGGCATACAGACCAACTATATTAGTATTTGTAAAATCTGTCTATGAATTGCAAAAGCTTCATTACAGCATCTATTAGTGTTATAGAGTACAAAGTACAGAAACTGGAAAATTAGGGTTCAGAGTAGCGGGAACCTTGTCAAATCAGTAGTGTGGTGTTCCACATGGTTTACAGTAATACTTTGTAGGGTTGCCAGTCCCCCTAACATCAGCACTATCTATGTAAGCCCTGCAAGCATTGCTGGGTCATTTACTTTGTGTGACAAGACAGTGCCAGTATTAGGGGAAGCCAACCCTGTGTTACAAGATTATTCAAACCCCAAGGAACACCACACTACCTAGTTGCCAAGGTTCCAGAGATTCTGAACACTACTTTTTTTCATTTCTCTAATTTGGACACTGTAACCTGAATAGATGCTTTAATTTAGTTTTCGTGATAGAGTTATTTTACAAATACTAATATGCATTGTTACTATACTACAAATGTAATTCTTTCTACAACCACAAGATGGTACTAACTAAGCAACCATAGATTTGTGTTCCCGCAGTGTGCACCTAGGTTTGCACAGGTGCCCATTGTTTTAACTCTTACAATGCAGCAGAATTACATCTACATCCAGAATCTTTAGTATATTTATATATATGTATATAATTTGTATTATATTGTTTGTCTTATATGTCATGTATTTGTATTCCTGTATTAAGTGAATGTAAAAGTTATCTTTTTGTATAACATCTTGTGACTATTTTATAGTCTCGGGTCGCATATGAAAAAGTGCCTTGGCTCATATGCTTACCCGGTTAACAAAGTAAATAAATGAATATATGTTCAAATATATTCAGCTCTCTATGAGATAATAGAAAGAATCATCATATGTTATTAATAGCATACTGTGTGCTCGGAGAAGAAGTGCTTGGGATTTGATCTTGGAACATGTAACATGGAAGTGCTGAGCTGTCCAAATTTTAACCACCCACTGTGTGTTATGCACCTGAAATGCTGGATACCTGAACATAAAACTGCATTTCAGTTTTCATAATATTGCCTTCTTCCCAAAATAGTTTTCTTATTGCACTGTGATGTCTTGGGAGACTTCAAATATATTTACCACTATAGTGCAGGCTATTGGTTGCAAGGCAAGCCTGTAACCTTCTACTAGCAGGACAGCTTGTCGGGTTCATTAGAAACAGGTGGCAAGGTCTACGGCATTGGTACGCTGCTAGCAGAGCCTAACAAATGACAACCCCCAACCTTATTTTATATAATCTAGGTAATGTTATGCTGAGCGAAGCCAAAGGCTATTTTAAAGGTAAGGGGATTGGGAGGCTTTTGGGTCTCAGATGCTTCCAGATACAGAGTAAATAAATGTTGCTATCTTTTACTGCCAAGGTAAATAATGCACCAACTGAATAAGGACAGTATTTCTGATTACCTAAAATATTAGAGCTACAGTACTGGTAAAGGCTATACTTTTTGATTTAGCCTTCATTTTTAGTCATACGCTTAAAGCATTTGTGAGCGCAAACAGCTGCTAATGAGTAATGCCTGTCTATGGAAAAAAAACTGTGTCTGCAAGATTAACATCCAAACTCAATTCAATGTCAGAAAATACACATGCCAAACTTGCCAAGAGTTGTCCAAAACATTATTACATATAAACCATGGGGGATGGTTGCACTGCTGCAATAAGAAAGGGATTTTGAATTCCACGTTATGTTATATGCAATAGTTTCGAGCAACTATAGACAAGTTTGGCAAATATATTTTAGTGTGGTACTGTATTGAGTACGGATGTTGTGCTTGGGGATAAAGCAGCAGGGCATGTTACGGTGAAAACTGTGTACCTGTACCGTATTATTTTATTTAAAGCAGCAGCGCAATGAAACATGTTTAGTTTTTCAGAAAGCTTACCTCAGCTACAGTTAACAAAAATATTACCACACTTTTCAAATCTGCTTTTCCAGGTACCTCATATGCTGTGCAGCATGAGTCGTTTTTTTAATTTTCTCGACCCTAACCCATACCAGGTCGAGTGGTGGTTTTAAGCCAAATGTGGCAGCAATTCTTTTTTCTTGAAAAAAAAAAAATTAAACATCTGTAAAATTCTCAAATGATGATGGAACTAGAGTGTTTTACCTCCAAATAAAATGAGATGTCTGCAATCTTTTATAGTGCAAAAAGGTAGGGTCACCTTTTTTGCCCAGTTTTGTTGCACTGCTGCTTTGAGCTCACTCTTTTTCCCACTATCTTGCAAGATGCCCTTTCTCCCATTTTGAGAATGCTTTAGAATTTTTCGTCAGACTTCAAATAATCAAAATACTTTAGTAGTTCTTTAAATATGAATTTGGGACAGCACCTAATTTGCGAGTTGGTCTAAAGGGCAGGTGGGTAGGTAAAACAGCAGCAGCAACTGTCACTTTGCAGTAAATGTCAGTGTAGAAGCTAAATAATATTTTATCTATACATAAAGACATATGCTACATGACATTAAGAAAACCTGAAGTGGCAAATCCTGCCATCTGCTTGGCTTGGGCCTGCCTGAATATCACAAGGTATTCACATGGGTCGCATGCCATGCCATTGCAGGAAGCCAGAGTGCATAGCAGGAAACACTGTAGAAACATTCTACTGTAAGAAAACACAGAAGCTGAGAACAAATGCTTTAATTCATTTTATCACTGCAGTATGGCATGATGGGGGTTTTGCTATAATGTAACCCTACCCCCATGGCAAAGTGTACCCACTACATTGCCTCGTGGGGTGTGGGATTGCCTCACAGAGACCCCCTGTCATTGTGACTTGTCGCTTAAATAAATGTTCTCCAGATATCATAGGTACGCATTTTCAGTGATATGAACATTTATGCAATGTACGTGAGAGAAAAAGTGCAATATAAATAATTTATTTGGCCAGGTTCTATATTCTAGGTTAAAAAATAGTTTACAGTAGATTATTTTCTCTATAGAATTCCATCCCTTTCAAAATGCTGTTGTATCACTGTTCAAAAGTCATGAAACATGGTTGTACCCTTCTGTGGTACAACATCATTCTGAAACCTCTAGAATCTACATGAGTCAGTTTTGTTTTGAAAGTGAAAGAACCACCATGTGGACATTTCACACAAAGGACAGTGGACAGTGGATGAATTAACCATGATGGGAGGGCGGGGAGTTCAATGACTTGATGGCACAGCAGTTTGTGTTTTTTTTTTGTTTTACTAAACACTATAAAAATACAGGATGTACAACTCTATGTACAACCAGTGTGTTCTGCCATCTCAGGGCTCTGATTCCCATAAATCTCTCCAGCTTCACTCTCGAGGTCAGAAGGAATCAGAACCCCCCCCCGAGGCAGAACACAATTGGGGCGGGATTCACTAAAAAACTCAAAGTGCTGCTCAAAAATTTGCACGGCACCTCATGGTTGCGCAGACGGGCAATCGTGTTATTCACAGTCGGATAGCACAGTGCGCTATCCAAAAGTGAATAGGGGCCAGTGCTAACCCAGGAAAAGCAGTAGAATACCCAGTAGCGCTGCTCCCACAGCCAGCCAGGAAAATAGCCGTAGCCAATAGCACTTGTGTACTAAAGTGCTATTCACAAAAGTAGCTATGCAAATTAGCCCATGAGGTATGCAAGATGCTAGTGACCATTAGCATGCCTATTATGGGCTCATTTACATGGCATTAGTGTGGCACTGTGCAGCCCCCCCCAAGCATCCCATGCCCCACGCAGCCACAGTCCCCAAGTGTAGTGCCCCCCCATCCTCCGATCACTGTTCCCAATGACACTAATGTACCCCAGTAGTCCAGGGTTCCCCCCCACCCCAACCGCTGACTTCATAATGAAAAAAAAAATTTCCATACTGTAGAGGTCCCTCTCCCCTCTCCGATCGCCCACCAAAATATTGAAATAATTTTTCCAAAGTGTAGTTACTATCCCTTCCCGGTCCCCAATCTCCCACCCGATACTGTAAAATCGCTTTTCCATAGTGTAGTGTCCCTTCCCAATTCCTGATCTCCCACCAGAAATATTCAAAACATTTTTCCACAATGTAGGGTCCCTCCCTGGTCCCCGATCTCCCAACCGATATCATAAAATCCCTTTTCCATAGTGTAGTGTCCCTCCCGGGTCACCAGTTTTCAACCCCAAATTCCAACACCCGATGCCCTGGTAGTCTAGGGTCCCTCCCCCCACCCCATCCAGTGTAATGACCCGCATCCCACTCCCCCATCCCAATCAGCAACCAGCACAGCCCTCCTTACACCATCAAGAAGCGGCCATGACTAAGCCCTCAAGGAGTGCTTACTGTAGAGCTATGCGCCTTGAGGGCCTGGGGCCGTGTGTGAGGAGGGCTGTGCTGGTCACCAATCACCAATGGGATGGGGAAGTGTGTGGGGTCACAGTGGACAGGTGGGGGTGGGGAAACCTAGACTACCAGGGCATGGGTGTTGGAATTTGGGGATGGCAATCAGTGACCAGCTTATAGTGATCAACCCAAGCAGTCAGTTCAGCCAGATTTGGTAGGAGACTGTGAATATTCAGGTGTGCCACTTTTAGCCCCTTACCAGATAGCCAACTAGAGGGAGTGGAGAAGACTTGGTAGGCAGGAGAAGATGAGGGCTGGGGTTTAACTGTATGTCTCCTGTCAGGACTAATGGGAGCCATAGAATGTACATCAAGGAGAGGTGACTCTTGGAGGTCAAAGGTTTATGCAGGAAGCGTTTGATCACTTTGGTGGGAAACATTACATGCTTGAAATTTATGCAGCAGATAGGCCAGAGATTCAGGCTATCAGAGGCTATCAGGTTTGAGAAGGTAAAGTCTGACTCAGATGGCAGTCCTGGTTTTTCCCTGAGACCCACTGGGGGAGGGAAATAATCTGCAGTGAATAACATCAAGCACAGAGTGGCAATTAAACAAGTTAAAAGACATGATCAGTGGAGGGAGGCTTTGTGGCCATCTCGCCTTGATTTGGGGCACAAGATGATTTGGGGCACACATCGTTGAGTACACTTTGACAGTTTTGCTGGTACAAGGTGCTGGGTTATAGATAGACAGGGTGAATCAGAATAAAGCAGACAGGAGAATAAATTAACCAAGGCAGCTTATAAATCAGATTCACTAAATAACCGCAGAGGAAAATGCAAAATAGCACTTTTCAACAAAGACCCACAAACAAGGCTAATAGGCAACAGTAAGTAAGCCCAGTAGAAGGTCACCCTGCTTAGCCTCTTACTACTATCTTATCCAAAGTAACGCACACAGTAAGATTAACAGCTTAATTCTGAGGAATCCCACACAGCTGCTCAATTCGTAAGCCCTACAAACATATAAAACTTTCGACTCTGGTCATCCTGAGAGATGGATACTACAAAGTGAAGCAGCACTTATATTGAGTTGCAATGAGCTATCACTAGTTTGGTATGCTATACTGCCTTGTGATTTAGATAGAGTTACAGTACATTGTAATTGGACTTCAAGAACAGCATACATCTGAAACCCTGCCTCCCTTCAGGGGACCCAATCCCAGGACCACCACTACCTAGAGTATATAACAGGTTGCTATACAACAGGGAGGGTGGATGGGCACTTTCAAGTCAGGCTGCTTGCTGTGTGCTCCAGTATAGCAGCTTGGTCCCTGGCAGCAAACTCGGACCAGAGATCCTGCTCCAGTGCAGAAGTGGAGCAGTCCAGAAGATAGCAGCAAAGAATAAAGATTTAGTGGAGAAATTCCACCGCTGGATGCGGGCAAGAGGGTGTCCTACTGGGGACCAGTCCAAACCTCCTACCCCAATGTCTTCCACTGAACTGGCTGTCGATTCAGCCCCATGGGCCAATTTAAACTGCTCCAGCAGTTTAAAATTGGTGTCCTTTTTCATACAAGCCAGGCTGCTTGCTGTGCAGTCCAGTATAGGAGCTCGTTCCCGGGGGCAAAATCGGACCAGAAATCCTGCTCTGGAGCAGGAGTGGAGAAGTCCAGAAGATAGCAGCAAAGAATAAAGATTTAGCAGAGAAATTCTGCCACTGGATGCGGGCAGGAGGGTGTCCCAATGGGGACCAGTCCAAACCTCCTACCCCGATGTCCTCTGCTGAACTGGATCCAAAAGCTGCTTCAAGGAAGGGAGGATAGTGAAGTGCACAGTATGGCGTGGGTACATTTACACTGAAAATACAGAGAATACTGGATGGGCAACTATGCACAACAGGGGCTGAATTCACAAAATGTTGCCCAGGCACAAACTGGGTTTACATGGGGCAAACTGGATTTTGCCCAAAGGTGGTATTCACGAAACCCAGGTTGCCTTAGCATAGGTCTCAGTATCCAGAAATAAATGAGCCATGCCAAGGTCACTGTTCAGGGACTGTGAGTTGGTGTCCCTCAGACCCCTTAAGCAGCCAAGATTAAATGTTTGCCTACCTGGTAATGTCAGGTTTAAGACCATAATCAGGAGTCTGAAACCCAGGGGGGTAAGTTATGAACTGGAACAATTGGGAGCTACCAGGTGCTATTAGTGCCAATGTAATGGCAGTCTGACTGGGAGAAATAATTTACACTGCTGTCTGCCTGCATGTAAGAGTATAAGAAATGGACTGGGTTTGTGATATCATTGGTGCCCTTACTGGCAGACTGGTCAAGGGTGCTTGGGATGTTAGCTGCATCCTGGCCTGACTGAACTGACATCAAAAAGACATGATTTATCATTTTCCCCACTATCCTGTTGGACAAAGAAATATTATGACACTGAAACAGAGACCAGAGGTAAAGTAACACTTAGTGCAACTGTCTTCCTCCAAATTCCACCACAGCCACCTGGCCTTCACCACCAAAACTGCAGGTTGTTGTTTTAACAGGAAGTGGTTATCTTTTGGGTTAGAATACCAATGGGAGGGCTTAGCCCGTCGTTCAATGTGGCAGGGAACAAACTCCTCCCACTAATCATTCTTATTTTTTTATACTTTATTAAAGAAATTGTTTAAAAATGTACAGACCCATACCTGAAACATAAGAATAAGAATATGTGAACAGAGTGATTGCCCTGTAATGTTAATCAGAGATTCCAAAATACATAACAAGAGATGTATAAACTAGTTGTTTCCTAATTAGCAATAAACACACATATACGGGGCCTGAGTTTGATAGTATAAAGAAATTATTAACAAACATAATTAACTCGAAAAAACATTAACTCATTTTGCTGCCCTTCCCATCCACCAGCACTCTCCTAATATCTTTATTGCAATTCTACCTATATAAGTATGAATACTGCCCCCCCCCATCATTCTTAACCCCCCTGGAGCCTTTCTACAGTGCATAGCTGAATTTCTCCCACCATCCTACCCACCTCCTCTTCTCGGCACTCATCTCACCCTCTTGCTGGGCTTTTTCATTCTGTAATCTGCCAGCCCACTACTGAGGGTGTGAGGGTTGGAGTGAGAAAGGCCAAATAAAAACAATCAGTTACAGTTACGTTCGCACAAGCACAGCATTGTTCCCCACACATTGAACTACATGCCCATTAGGGAGAGAGTGTACCCTAAATAACATCAGTCACAAATTCACAATCTGGTGTGCGATTATATCTGAGGCCTGTGTACACAGCCTGTAAATAAACTTGTTCATGCTTTACTGAAACTTCCATCCACTGTCCCTACTCCCAATCCTTGACAAACTCTAAGAACGCCTGGTACTGGCTCAGCTTTCTTCTTTTCTTAATGCATCATCCTTTTTCACCCCTTTCCACTCTGGATTTCACAAGGCCAACTCCACCATGACCACCCTTCTCCAGCTCACTGACTTCATTCTCTCTGATATAGATCAGGGCTGCATCACCTCTGCCATCTTTGTTGACTTGGCCAAAGCCTTCGACACTGTAGCCCACACCCTTCTTCTCAACAAGTTTGCAGCAGCTGGTCTCTCCAAGACCGCCACTAGCTGGTTCTGTTCCTATCTTATGGGTAGAACCCAATCAGTCAGGATAGGAACCCCCCCCCCCCCCATTAACACAGGAGTCCCTCAAGGATCGGTATGTGGACCGATACTTTTCTCTATTTTTCTAAACGACTTATCTACTGCCTGCTCCTCTTCTGACATCCACATGTACACAGATGATACTGTTCTGTTTACCTCTGGCACCTCCCCCTCTGATGTGACGACCAGCCTCTAGCTGGATTTCAATAACATCCAGTGCTGGTTTTGCTCTAATCAGCTATCACTCAATGCCAAGAAGATGGTCTCTATGACCTTTGGCACCAGGCAACAGTTCACCAGGCTAACTGCCACCCCTATCTTCCATACCTTTGAGGGGTCCATATTAGAGGATGTCTCCTCCTTCAAATAGCTCTGGCTCTGGCTCAACGGTAACATCGACTTTGCTGGGCATGTGGATGCTGTACATAAAAAGTTGAATCCCAGATCAGGAGCACTGTACAGACACTGTAGCTGCATCCCCCTTCAGGCCCATCATGAAATCATCCAAATGATGATCCTACCAATCTTTAATTTTGCAGACGTATAGTGTTGCCCCTAAGATCACCCTCACCAGACCAAATACTCTATACAACTCCTTCTGTCGTTTTGCTCTAGATTGTTGTTTTGCTCTAGACTGTCTGCCTCGTGCTCACCACTGTGACCTCTGCACTGCTCTGTCTTTCCCCTCTCTTGGACCCAGACGCCTTGCCCACAGTGCCTCATTAGTTGGCAAGTTCTGGCTTGGCTTCCTTCCACCCTACCTCAATGTACTTCTCTCAACCTCTTCTACTCCCAACTATGCCCTCCACTTCTACTCCCAACTATGCCCTCCACTTCTACTCCCAACTATGCCCTCCGCAACTCCCCCTACAATACTCTTGCCTTCTCCTCTCGATCGTCCACTTCAAGATGTTCTGCATTCTCCTACCACTTTCCCAATATTTGGAACTCCCTCCCCTTAAATATCCACTCTGCTCTGTCCACTCATTCGTTATTCTATCTTCTTCAAAACTACATTTCCCCATCCTGCAACTGCATTTGAATCTTATTATCTTTAATCACTTAATCCACTTCTCTTACTAATGTGGCTAATCTGCTTTTAGTTTACTTTTCTGTTCTCGCTTTTCTACCTCAAGTGTACATCCTGTACAAGTTTTTTGGCTGTATTACTCATCTGTCCTGCAAAATATGCCTAGTATAAACTTGGTCGTTTCAGTTGCATGACTTTTACTTGTTTTGTTTTTTGCTTTTGTTTTAGTACTATTCTGTAACTGGAATTGTCCATCCTTCTTATCTCAAAGTTGTAGCATATGATTGTCTTATTTTTATCTTTATGCATACTGGATATTGCTTGCAAACTATATTCCCATCTCCCCCTTCTCCCAGGATGCATCTGGAAACAAGCAATTGTAGCTTAGTATGCCTTTCCTGGTGGAACATTTAAAAAAATTAATAAATAAATAACAGGGAGATACCGAAAAGGAAACAAGAGTGTGTGAAAAGGAAGCAGTAATGCCTGGAGAAGTCTGATCCTTGTTACAACCTTGAAACTGTTTCAAGCCAGTCAGGTTTTTTTCCAAACATAAAGCAGAACAGTTACTCACAGAGAACAAGAAAATCCAGATATCACCACCCAGTCTTGTGTAAAAACAAGAACAAAGAACACAACTCTACCAGTCTCATGATTATGCATGTCTACCACTGACTGAATGCTGTAAGACCAGAGTGGGTGGTACAACAGGAAAGGCACAGAAGATAAAAGACAGGTGTCACATCATAAATTATTCAAAAATAATAGACCCTTTTGTTCTTAGATAACTGTGTCTAGCCTATGCTACCCTGAAAGATAAGCAAATCCAAAGAGATTTTTGAGCAACTCATCTGTTTTAGTTTTTACCACTGTCTTTCCTGATAACACACTAATTTTATCCATTTTGATAATTACACGTGTTCCTCAAGCCTGATAAATAATTATTAGTAATACATTATAACACAATTTCCATGCAATTCTCTTGCATGATTTTGATTCATGATTTTGTTTAATCTTGCTATAGCCTTTCACGCGAAGGTTATCTCAAAATTAATTTCCAATCTCTGTACTGTAGGATCCCACTACATAATGAAAGGTCACAAACGCTGAACTCTTGTGTTATGCTAGAAGATAACAGATTAACTTTGCCATGGAGAACAACCCCTCACCTAAACCAACAATAGATCTCAAGAGGCTACACGCTGGCATTTATCCAAAGAAAGCCAGGATTTGTTCATATAATAATGCTTGGATCATGAGTATAGAAATAAATAAACTAACTGAATATCAATACCAGCTTCATACATAATGTGACCATCTAAGCATATAAAGGCACTTTGGCTCTGTTGGTATACATTAAATGGTTTTGTTTCTTTATCCAATAGAACTGCCATGTTAAATATAAAATGTGTCATACCGTACCTAAAATAGTCAACAGAAGATCTCATGCATCCATTTTGTTTGTTATAATAAAGGAATATCAACAAAGGGACACATTATAATACAGCCAGGTAATTGAAGGAAATGCAGTTAAAGTTGGGAGCATACTAGGTTTGAATGCAACAAAAAGGTATACATGGGGAGTACAGAATCTAGAAATCCAGTTTACTATTTTTATGCAGATGACACAGTTCTATAAAATTCTGTATAGGTTTGCCTTATCAATATATAACAATCTATTGAACAATGTTACAATTAAAATTGTGCAGATACATAGCTCTTTTCATGCATGCTGTTTCTCACAAAGTACTTGTCAAAACATCAAGAAAGTGACAGTGTAGGTGATTATGCAGGCAAACACTGCAGCCATGATGTACTCCACATCACCCTTCCTACACACAGGCATATACAGATGCATTAGTAAATAAAGTACCTATTTTAGTGATAAACTGAGAAAGCTGAACAAGTACCAGGGTTATCTACAATCCTGACCTCTCTGCACCCCCTCCCCAGTCCCCCTGTTGCGGAACGTTTCAGATGGCTTTTTTCTAGACTGGAACAACCCAGAAGGGTAAGAGGCAATATACAAATGGAAAGGCAATGGGTATCTGAGAGCCAGTGCTGACTGATTCAGTAGTCATGGGATCTAGAGCTTATGAAAAGTCTGAAGGAGAACCTACCCCACAAGATAACCAGGGGAAAATAGAATATAGTGTATGAGAGAGGACTACTATTAATGGAATTCGATTGAATCCCAGTGCTGTTCTACCCACTGATGTGACATAAAAGTGTTGTTGTACCATCTTGAGTACGTCACATCGATGGTACAAGATCGAACGTCTTTGCACATGCATGTAATGCAAAGCTCTGTAGTTTGGGAAATGGCCACAGCAATGAGAGCTGGCCTCGAAAGAGAGCAGCACCAATCAAATCAGCCTAAGTAAGGACACATACCCAGAACAGTAGGAGTATTTAGACTTATTTACTTATTTAAAAATAAACTTAGTCTCTGAGAGCAGGGGACTGGGGACAGAGTGAGGCTTGTTCTTGGGGATGGGGGGGCAAATCTGAAACCGTGGCGCAATGCTCATGAAGTGCCCTATTGCTGTTTAACTATTGCCCATACACTACAGAAAGAAAATTGATGGGCAACAGTAAACAACAATGCTGAGTTCACTTCTCAAGGTTGTCATGACAATGATAAACCTCTCAAGCTTCACTCTCGAGGTTTACTAGATTGTCACGACAACCTCTCGGAGTGAACACAGCATTTGTTGTTCACTGTTGCCCATCCATTATCCTCTATGTATTAACAGATATATAATTAGCAAGGCCCCTGGAATTCTGCGGTTCTGCGGTTGCAGAATTTGCCGCAGAATTTGCATCATGCCGCAGAATAAATACAGTGCCGCAGAATTCATTGTTTTTGGTGAATTTTCATATAAATATACTGTTTTTCCATAGTGTCAGGCTTTCTTTCCCACCTCGTTTATCCTGAAGCTCCTCCTCTATGCTCAGCATATTTTATTTAGTTGTTTAACCAGGAGTAGCACACTAAGCTGAAAGCTTTTTTACAGGAGCGACCTGGGAGCACAGGGAACTTAAGTGACTTGCTCAGGGTCACACAGTATGCAAGTGGAAGCTGTGGGATTCAAACCCAAGTCTGGTCTGCTGGATGTCACCAGATTTGCAGCTCAGAGCCTTAAACCACTGCACTATACTGCCCCCCAAAATCGATGACATCACATCATATTTAGCCAATGACAGGACTGCATTCTGCCAGAGAAATGAATAAATCATGCCGCAGAAATCAGAAAATGTTGCCGCAGAAGTCAAGGAGCCCTGCCGCTGAAATCAGAAAATTCTGCCATAGAACACCAGGGGCCCAGACAATTAGATATATAGATACAGTATATATATATTATATGGCTAAGCCAATACTTCATATTGAGGAAGCACTTTTCAAACCAGATAAATCAAGGAATTAGATTGACAGACTGCAAAAATCCACAGCTAGTCATGGATTATAGCAAGTTATCAATCAGGTTCCATGAATTATCATACACAGTCAATTGTCTGTGCTTCAGTTTATGAAATGACACACTGCTCTTTTTTCTCATACTTCCTCTACCTCTGACTTCACAAACACTCTCACACTTGTGATGAGTTCTCACTTCTGGATTCCATCCTCATCCAGACCAATCCACTGGCAACAGGTTTCTTCTTTCCTCCAGTTGTTGCACTGGAAAACATCACAGGCAGCACATTAACTGGGGCTATTTCTTGTACTGATGACTGATAGCAAGACCTAGTGAGTACTAACCACCTACAGCTGCTCAAGCTGGTACAGTCACTAAACTTCCACAGCAGATATCCTGCATCTTTTGCTAGTTATGTGTGGGCTGGGGCCACTGAGATCCTGCTGTAACCAGCAGTGGCAGTTCCCCTCCATGTAGTTACCACACCCACAATGTCCTGTCCCTCCTGCTCCCTCTCTTCACTGCTAGGGCAGGGTCAAGATCCATGGTTCATAATGCACACAATTAAGTAAAACCTGAGCACAAAAAAACAGAAACTGCTGGAGGCAGTATGAGGCAAAGTGCGGTGCTACATCATGACAAAATACTACTGAGTTTTTGGAGCAGCCCTATAATATCAAAAAATAAAACAATGAACAAGTGTGTTATGGGGGGAAAATTCAATTTCAGAGTTTAAGAAATATTACGCTCCTTTGGAATCATGGACTTTTATGTTCCATTAGCATCTCTCTGAATTATCATGCTGTAAATTATACTCGCCCATTGTTTAGTCTATATTATAGTGACGCAGTAGCGCCACTACAGTTAGGGTTGAGTAGGCACTTTAATGTTAAACCTCAATTTTTGCAGTTTAATATCTTCACAACCGTTCAACTGATTTGCATGAAATTCTATATGTGTGGTCCTGACAAAAAGATCTCTTGTCCTGCCAAGTTTCATTCCAGTCAGATGTGAAGATTCCAGAATTTTTTTTCAAATTGGTTTTGCTGGTATTTCTGTCAGCTTGGCTAGCACCCAGACAGTTTGGAATTCTGGCCTGAAATTGTCAGGGTAGAAAAGGACTGGACCACAGGTGTGCCTTTTGCTTGTTTGGTGAAAAAATATTAATCCGCTCCAAAGTTAATTAATTCTGAAATTTTGAATAATTTGTTCTGAGCATGCTCAATAAGCATTTAAAATGGCTGTATGAAATGAAGAGATTTTTTTGTTTCATTTTGATGCCATCCTTTTTTGTGATTGGAAAATCCTTTTTTCATTTGCCATCATCTTGTTTTCCGTTTACCACTCATTATTCAAATTTCAAAAAGCACAAAAATTACATTGAGGAGAGGAACCAACACATGTAGCTTGCTTATGGGGACCCCTTACCTGGATTCTGCACTTAAGTACTAGACAAATGCCCTTGAAATGTTTTTTTTTTAACATTATAAATCTTTTTTCACATTGCGTGATATAAAAAAAGATTCTTTTTTCATATCATGAGTCATGAAAAAATATTCTTTTTTGTGAGGGGAAATCCTTTTTTGGTTTCCTGGCATGTTTTCCCAGGTGTCTAGTGACACTCCCATCCACCGATCACCGTCCCCATTAAAAAAAATGTATTTCCCTGGTGTCTAGTTGCACCCCCTACCTTCTAATCCTGTCCCCCATTGAATAAATGTATTTCCCTGGTATCTCATGGCATCACCACCCTCTGATCACCAACCCCATAGAAATGTATTTCCCTGGGGTCTAGTGGCACCCCCATCCTTCAATCAGCAAGTCCCTGTAATACAAATACATTTCCCTGGTGTCTAGTGGCCCCCTCCTCCAATTACCATCCCCATTTTCAAATATCCTGTAATAAAGAAAATGGTCCCTCAATGTCTTTTTTTTAACCTGTATAAAATGTTAACTTGTATTAAAAAAAGGTCCCTCACCAATCCAGCCTCCCCACACCTACCTCCCACTCATCACACACCACCCCGGACTCCCCCCCCACACACCCTCACTCACATGAACAGGTCCCACAGTGGATCCATTCTCTAATCACAGACATATCTTGCTGCTGGAAACGCTGACTGCTATATGAGAAAGTAACGTAAGTGCAGTTCAATGTATTTCAATGGGGTTTTCAACTTTGGTGCATAACTTTGCCATTTTTTCATATTTTTATACCAAATTTGTTTGAGCCTCCACCTCATGAACAATGTTGGTGGAATTTCATAAATCTGGCCTGAAAGGTGATTTCGTGGTCAGTTGGCAAAATCACCTTTCAGGCAAGATTTTGAACAAGGCAGTGTCAGTGGTTCAGTAGGTAGCACACTCACCTCTGAGGCCGGGAGATCAGAGGGCTGTGGGTTCAGTTCCCACATCTGGCACTTGGGTTAATATCCCAGTACTGACACTGTAGTGCAGCATGAGAGGGGTGCTGCACTTCTGAGGTGCCGTCTTTCGGATCTGAAGTTAAACCGAGGTCCCATCTGCCTGGATTGGTGGTAGTTCAGGTGGATTTTAAAGATCCCATGGCACTTATCGAAAAGAGTAGGGGAATTTCCCTGATGTCCTGGCCATATTTCCCTCATTCACTAAAAATACCACCAACAGCTTAATCTGGTTCAAGGTCAGTTGGCATTCATCTGTGTCCCCCTCCCCCAGGTCTTGCCTGAAAATAGGCAGGATTTGTCTAGTGCACTTACCCGGTCAACAAAAACTAAATAAATAAATTTTCACTGCCTTGTTCATGTGGTTGGGGTCATAAGAAGGTTATGTTGAAAATTTAGGGGAAAAAATATGTAAAAATTGCAAACTTATGTGCATACGTTGAAATTTTGCTACGCTTGCTTGTAACTTTGGCAATATTAAATATTTTAACTCCAGATTTTCAACATAACCATCTTTTTACATCATTTCATGAATGTAACAGCTGTCATTTTTCAAATCCTAGCCAAACTGTGTCTTCTCACCTGTAACGTGCAATGACATTGTGGTGGCACGGAATCACATTTTGGCAGGGATTCCCAAATTTTCATTACCGGGTTCAAGAGGTGGGTAATGAAAAGAAGGCTATACTGACAATTTAATTCCTGTTTTATGACAAATGCAAGTGCAGGGCCCTGAGGACCCTGCGCTCCCACAGACAAAGGAGGATACAATTATACTATCTCAAAATGTAAGGAAATTCTTTAAAAAAAAGTTTGTTAATGCACTAGTTAGGGTTAAAGTGACAAAAGTAGGGAAATGTGACATTAGGGTTTACAACCCTAACAACAACACACTCCCACCCACCAGGCAGCAAGAGGAAAAACCATTACAGTTTCACCTCTCCTGCATTTTCACTAATCAGGCATGGGATGTGCCTTGGGGTTGTCAGCCCTAACATTCGATCATGAAAGAAGCTGAGTTGTGTAGAGCATAGGTGTGTGTTAGGGCTGACAACTCCAAGGCACATCCCATGCCTGATTTTGCAAAGAATATAATACATAGTTGGGATTTCTTCCCCATGATACCTACTAGTTAAATTTATAATACACTTACTAATCAACTGTGACATAATCTTTACAGTAATCAATTAATTATACCATTGTCAACTGACAGCTTTTTTAAACTGCCTACTTCAACCTCAAAACCAGACATTCATAAAAAATGTTTTCTTAACATTTGGGGCAATATCATCCTCCCCCAGTACAGCTAAACATCAAGACATGCCATTTCAGATCCCACAGCTAGACTTTCAAAAAAAGGCTAGCAACACTTTGGATTCACCCCCCACCCCACCTCCACGAGCAGCACAGATGAAAAGCAAGACACAACTTTTGAGAAACCTTTTGGATGCCACAGCCAGACTTTGATTTAAAAAAGGCTTTCTCAACAGTTTTGGTTCAACACTCCACCCCCAACTAGCACAGATGAAAAGCAAGACATCACGTTTAACATTTCAGACTGCAGAACTCCCCCCCCACACACACATTCTACGACAAAATACATAAATACAGCTTCCAAAACATTATTTGTGTACATGCAAACAAGCAGCATAAACTTAATTAACAGCTGCTAAGTTTTTCAAACATTTCCTCCATGCTTTCTACAGCTATGTGCAAGTGAAACAGAACCTCCTACTGTGCACAGAAAATGTTTAAAGCAAGCAGCTCATATCTTTAGACTCAGTAAAACTAATGTGCTTATCTTTCAGAGAGTGCAAAACATTATTTCAAAGAAGCAACCCATTTAAAGTCAGACCTGTACTTGCAAACAGAGACAAAGTAAAGTTCGATCCCCCCACACTAATGAAACTCAGCCATCTGCTTTGGTGAAACAGAAAAACTGTCTATCTCACATGCCTTTTAAAAAGCCTTCTAAAAATGGCTGCGCACATTTCAAACTTAGTAAAACCAATATCTTCCAAGGCACACTGTCAGCTTTTCTATAATTTTCATAATGCACTGTAGTATGTGTCCTGTTGGCCTTAGTAACACAACAAAATGCCTTCATACCGCAGAATTTAGATAATACTGCTATTTATTATTTTTTGGGTTGAAAAATTTAAACTAGAGTGGCCCACTTTGAAGGCCACCAGCTGATGTTCCCACACATCCCTGAGTGTGATGCTGCACCGAGCCATGGGTAAGCTCGTTCATGAGCGAGTTTCACATTTTTGTGAAAGTAGGAGGTAAATACTTGGGACCAGCAGTATAGCTTAGAGGTTAGACTAACATGTTGTGAATGAGCTTTGCACATCCAGCAGACCTGGATTTGATTCCCACAACCTTTACTTGTATACTGCATGACTCTGAGCAAGTCACTTAACCTCCCCCAATGCTCCAGGGTCATCCCTGCAAACAGGCACTTCTGTCTAGTGGGCCTTACCTGGTTACCAAAGAATACTGATAGTGGCTATTCTTCTGATTTTGGCAGTCTATGTTGAAAATGAGCACTGTGACCTGTTTATTTTACACTTTGAAAATTCAAGCCAATCATGCCCTGTGACAGTCAGATGGTGGTCGGCGGAGGAGGTGTGCAGAGGGCATGGCTGGCTGACGATCCTTTATGTTATTATTGGTGAGTGACCAGGGTGAGAGGGCGGAGGGCCCTTAGTGGGTGGGTGGGGGTTGGCACAAGCACAGGAGGACTTTGGTGCTTGGTGTGGGGGGACAGTAACCCACCAGGGATTTTAATTATACAGGGGCCAAGGTTTCACTATGATACCAGGTATCTTACAATATGTATCATATGGGAGTGATCAGGGAAGGAGGTCCACTAGACCAGTGTTGGGTAAGTTACTTTGTCTATTACTTTCTATTTCTTTTAGAAACCTGTTCCAGGAAGCTCTGTGCAGTCACTAGCAAGGATGAAGAAGTACTAGAAAAGTAATACACCTGACAGTTACTTATGTCTTTTTATACAAAAACAATACAAAAATAATAAATAACTATAACAAATGACATGTATTTGAAAGTAATAGGTTAGTTACTATGTACTTTCAAATAAATGTAATCAGTTACAGTTATGTATTACTTTTGTATAAAAAGACATAAGTAATTGTAACTGTAAGGTGTATTACTTTTTCCAGTACTTCTCAATCCTTGCTAGTGAGTGCACATAGCTTTCTGGAATAAGTTTCATAAAAGTAATAGAAAAAGTAACTTACCCAACTCTGCACTAGACTACCAGGGATTTTACACTGCATATTACACAGGTGCAGTCAGGAGAGTGAGGTCCAGAAGGTTACCAGGGATCTTACAATATGTATAATGTTGGAGCGACTGGAGGAGGGGGTCCACTAGACTACCAGGGATATGCTACTGCTTGGCACTAAGGATATGCTTTACCCATGCAAATGAGCACATAATGGGCATGCAGCTGGCCCTTTAGCGCCTTACATGCTAAATGAGCTCATTTGCATGCTCGGGCTGAATATGGCCCACAGGAGCCCTAGCACTTTCCCATTTCAGGTACCGCTATCTCCAGTGGACGATATGCAACCTTGGTCCGTGTTGGTGTAGCACATATCCATTTAGCGCTGCACCAACATGGCCTGATATTCAGTCAGTCAGCTCTGTCAGTGCTTGCTAATTCTCTGGCTATTGCTCAGAGCTGACCATGCACTATTTTTGGTGCAGTGTAGCAGGCTGTGCTGAGCTTGCAGCCAGCTCTGAATATGGTAAGGGTGTGCGAATGCCTTAATTTGAATATTCAGATGAATATTCGTATTCGAGGTGCCAGACATCCGTTATTTGTTATTCGACCCCCCCCCCGATAAGTGTTTTGTTTCATTAAAAGACATTGTAGCACTGCTAAACTCAACCACTTCCTTCCCTTTTGAAGTACACAAGGCAATTCTGCCATGAACACTCCCCAACAGCCTTTCAGGGACCCAAAAAGGCAACAAACTACTGCACTGATCAGTAGTCAGGTGACACACGGTCATCATAGATTGAGCAAAGGTCACAGATGAGGTGACATCTTGTGTCTTGCCTAGGGCTACTAAAATGGCATTGGTGTAAGTGCATTGTATGTCCACCCTGGAAGAGAGGAGAGCAAGATGTGCCATGATAGAGACCTATGCAAGTACCTCATGGGTGAAGACAGGGCTCATAGGGGGAATCTCTTTCAAATGAGAAAGAGCACAAGTACCAGGGGCAATGGGTGCACGTGATGAAGCTGAAGGGGGAGTTCATCAAGACAGGCATGGTAGATGACTGACAGGGCTGCAGGCATAAGTGATGGTGCTGAAAACACTGTGGGGCTTCAAGCATGCAGGAGATAAGCATAGGGCTGGGGTGTATTTGAAAACAGGCAGGGAGGCAGCAGGGTTGCTTTAGGGTCTGCAGATGAGACTGATAAGGCAGGGATGGACAGTCTGGACTGACTGTGTGGGCCAAGCGATCCTTTTCCAACAGATAATTAGTAACCTAAAGTACACAATAGTAAGGTCAGTAAAACATGATACATTTTTTAAATGTTTCTAGTTTAACAGGAGCCTCATGGTGGTCTTGCAGTTAATGTCAAAGAGTGGAGACTCAGTTACCCTTTTCATTAAATATTTTACGTGATAGAGAAAAAGAAAGGGTGAGCTAAAAAAAGGTAACATTACACTTTCGTAACATTAGGCAGATTGAGAGCTGTACTGTAGCACCAGTTTTATGTGGGCAGATCATATTTGTAGCCAATAACTGGTACACTTAGCTTAAGGAACACTAGCTGTTCAATATGTTGAGGGTCCAGCTTGGAACGGTGTGGTTCAACAACGTCACCAGCAGTGCTAAACATCCTCTTGGATAACACACTTGTAGGAGGGCAGCTCAGGTATTTAAAAGCAAGTTGTACCAGGTGAAGAGAGGAGTTGATTTTCTGAACCCAGTAGCCCAGTGGATCAACATCAAATGGCTCAATTGATTCTGCAAAGTAGCCATTAACTAAATTTTCTGCTGAGAGAGGCTGAGACTGTGAGCGTTTGTGTTGCTGTTGACACAGTGATGTGCTGAGTAATGCCCAGTCACTCTCCTCTACACTGCCACTATGCCATCTTTCCCCATCTCCACCAGTATCATCCAGTTCCAAATCACCACATGCCTGTCTGTCTCGCTCCCTCAGGAACCTGAACTGGAGCGTGTTCCTCCCCTTCCAAGTGTCTGACTGCCTGCATGGCACTATTTAACTCTTCACTGAGCTGTTGCCTAAAATGAGTCACCCTGTGGGTGTCCATGGCTATATGAAGGATCTCGCATTTGAACCTAGGGTCCAACATGGTAGCAAACACATGATGGCAGGTATACATGACTGTGGTGAACCTTACATCAAGTTCTACATTGAGATGATTAACACGGTCAGTGACCTCTTATGTACTGAGTGTGTTGTCAGCCAAAAACCATTGTAATGATCTTGTGAGAATATGCACAGCTGGGATAACCAGGCTAAATAAGGCTGTGAAAGCACTTAGATCACATATACTCCTCTCAAATGGTGTGAGAACCTTCACATGCCCTCAAGAACTAACCAATCATGATGTCCTAGGACCCCTCCGATGTCTGCCTCCATAGACATTTTGTGTAGTGCCCGCTTTTGCTCCAAGAGTCATGAAAGCATCAGGTGTGAAGAATTCCACAGAGTGCTAAGCAAGCAATAATACCCTCCAGGGTGGGTGGTACTGGGCTCTACCCACCCGCCCAGGAGCGTAATGAGGCCCAGCACCACAGGCAGAGGGCCTTATAGCCCCTGGAAGGGTGGGTATAGCCCATACCGCCCACCCTGGAGGGTATTATTGCACTTAGAAAATGGTCTCCATGTGTTAATTTTATAAAGTAAACAAAAAACCCTACAAGGAAGCTATAAGTAACAGATGTAATAAATATAAATTTGTTTTACTGGAAAAGTAGTCCCTGTACTGGTATGCTTTCCAGTACAGAGTACTGTACTCTTGTATACCCAGTGCTTTTTTTTTTTGTTACTGTTTTACAATCTGCTTTTTTTTTGTTGTTATTACTGTACAGTGACACATTCTTGTTAGGGAGCTCTCGCTGCTGCATCGCGACTGCCTGCAGTTGAAAGATTTATGTTGGGTTTCTATTTCAGTTCTCAAGGTGCAGTGCAAAACTGACAGTTTTGTTGTAAACAATTAGTGGCACATTTCTCGATAGGGAGACTCCTCTCCTGCTTGTCGCCTGCTGGCAGATTAAAAGCTTTATGCAAGCTCCCCATTTCAGTTCTTGGGGTGTTGTATAAGAAAGAAAATTAACGTTTTGTGGTTGGGTCAAACAGGGCTGCAGTCGAGGCAAGCAGTGGAAGCTGTTTTGCCGGTAGCGCTGAGCACGCAACATGCCAGCGTTACAAGTTTGAACAAAAGAAAGCTGCTTTTTCTTTGAAGGAAAAGAAGTGGCCGGTTTGAGAAGTGACCAGTTTGTTGTTATTGGGTTTTGTTTTTTTGTTATTTAATAGGTGAAGAGAATTTTTACATTGCTGGGAAGACTGAGTAAAGACTGAATGAGTGGTGGTGGTGGGGGCCTCGCTAAGCGATGGAAAACAATAGTGGACTTTTGAACATGAAATTAGGGTGTTTTAGCCAATTAGAGACCAGGCTAGGCAGCAGGATTTTGGTGATGGGGTTGGCTGGGCTGGTACTTTTAATAGCCAGGCATCTGATAGATGCTCGGCTAAAGAAGTATCTCAGCCAATCAGAAGGCTGAAATAGGTTTATCCATTTTCTAACATCTTGTATTATACAATGTTGGGGCAGATCAAGGTATTCCCAAACTTCTCGTAATTTATTAGTGGCTTTTACAGAGTGATGGAAATGACTGCAGATGGAATGAGCTGTGGATAATATGTTGTTGGTCCTACTACAGGTACACAGAGTGTGAGTTGCCACTAAAGTTAGTGAGTGTGCAAAGCAATGAATACTCACAAAATGGACATCATTGTTGGCTGTCACCATGTTTGTGCCATTGTCGGTAACAAAAAAGTCAACTTTTAAATTGGTGTTAACACTAGTCCAAGACCACAACATGTCATGCAGGAACGTGAGAATTTTATATGCTGTGTGGTCTTCCTCCATGAATCCGACGTTCAGCAAAGCTGACCTAATGAGACTACCAGATTGTGTGGGGGGGGGGGGCCAAGGGTGAGCCACAAGGTGATGCATCGGAAACAGCAGTAACAGGATGTTGCACACAGCAGTGTGCAGTTAAGGAGAAATAGGCATGCAGGGAGTTATCGCTAGTCCAGATATCTGATGTACAGTCAAAAACACCACCAACAGCCTCTGCAAGCAGAGCAGCAACAGCAGATTGCATGCCATCATACAGTTGTGGCAATACAGTTCAAGATAATGTAGTATGAGATGGGATCTGATAACATGGGTGCAAATAGTTGAGAAGCAGTCGGAAGCCAATATCTTCCACAACTGACATAGGCTGGAGCTCTAATAACATCATCTCAGCAAACAGCAGTGTGATTTGCTGTGCTGTTGGATATGAGGCATAATAATTTGTTCGTGTATGCAGAGTATCCATTATTGGGAGTGCCACGGGAGATATCGATGTGGACTGCTTCAACAACGGTGGTGTGCAAAGTGCTGATGACTGTCTCTTGCCTTGTAGTATCAGTGGAGTCAGAAGTGACCACAAGAGTAGAGTTTGGACTCCGTGTTGGTGAGGGGGAAGAAGTGCCATGACCACTGGGTTGCTCTAAATCAGATCTGTCATCGGTACCACCACTACTGCCAACTATGCATGCCTGTCCACCAGAGGGGTCTAGTCTTGGTGAAACCAAGAGTTCCAATCCAGACCCAGATGAGCTTCGATACACTCGAGGGTGCTTAAGCTTCAAGTGGTTCTGTAATGATGTTGTTAAGTTAAAGAGTGATTTCTCTCAGTTTATATTGGTGTTGCAAAAAGAACAGATTACTTTCTTTGTGTACTCCTGTAACCCCTAGATGGCGCTATCCCAGGGGCTACTACCCCTGCCTGATTTGCCACTAACAGGTTGAGGGGCCTGGATCCAATGGCGGATGCCTCCACCCAGAGGTCAGGGTTTGCAATAGTTAAACTAACTTAGTCACAGCCCTCTGGGACACTGCAACCCCCCTTTCTTCCCACTAGTGGCCCACACAATATATCAGAATTACCTTCACAGTATACACTTACCCCCAGGTCTGGTTCCGGCACTGGGACCTCCTGTGAAATGAGATACAGTGCAACAATCACAGTACAGTACTTTAACATAGACAAATACCTCAGGCAGTATAACTTTGCTGAAACAAGCAGCTCTGATTTATTTAGGGGGATATAACAAGGACAGGGGGAAAT
The DNA here is from genome assembly GCA_016271365.2 of Neoceratodus forsteri. Lineage (NCBI taxonomy): Eukaryota > Metazoa > Chordata > Ceratodontiformes > Ceratodontidae > Neoceratodus > Neoceratodus forsteri. The sequence continues at coordinate 1,390,480,476 of CM028129.1, read as the reverse complement.
CAGGTTAATTAGCTTATCACTCTAATAATCTACCTATGGCTCTGTGCACGGCCTATCCCTATCAGTTACTGTCCCTGGGTACCCAAGCCCTAGTGGCTAGTCAAACCGTGGCAGCTGGTAGGGGCCCTTTCACACAGAGAAAAGGAGAATTAAACAGTCAGCAGTACAGTAATTCCATTTGGATTTAATGTGGCAATTCAACAGGGGCGACCCTGAATTAGTACTCACGACCTCCAAATAAGATAGGGTCCTTCAATGTCAGCAGGGCTCACTTGAGGTACACAAACCTCTTCACACATCCATATAAAGAAAGCACTATACCAGGCAGGCTGCATCTGTATCCCGATCGCAATTACTGCACAATACCGGGAGAACACACAGCAGATTCAGTTCCTGACAGACCGAATGCAATTTTCAGCAATTCCTCCAGTCTTCTACAGGGTGAGCCTGGTTTCTACTCTTCAGAGATCCTTTGATTCTTTTCACAGGACGATTCAGTCCTAACAAGCTGTTACACAAGCTGCAGACCGGAACTCTGGGCCTTACACACGTTTTTGACTAAAACTGCACACTGAAAAGCACAGGGCTCCTTCCTTCTTCACTGCCAAAGCTCAACTGAAACTCCAACCGACAAAACTGGGCACTTCCTTTGAGTTCCTCCCAGTTCTTGACTGGATTGGCTGTCACTCACAATAGACTGCTGCTGTTGGTCCAAAAGGCACTGAAGTCTAAACTACATCTCCCAGAGTCACTGCCCATACAATCCTCTTGTGGCTGGCTCAGATTATGAGTCAAGTTCTGATTCGTCCAAGGCACCATTTTAGAGCTAGCTTACCCACACTGATTGGTCCAGTTCAGCAGTTCAAAACTAGAATGGGAACTAGCAGACACAGTTCTGACTGCAAAGAAAGCAGGTTAGACAAACTGTAATTTCATTATTACTCTAAATAATTTCTGGCAAACAGTTACATCTTTCAGATAGGTTCCTTTGCACTCCTAGTGACTGCAAAAATGCGTGAATTGGCAGCAGCTCGAGTGGTACTCAGAGAAACACACAGTCCCCCCATATAAACTAATTATGTCTGCAAGCAGACAGCTCTTAAAGAGACAGTACCAGAGGCTCTAAAAACACTCACTGATAAATGGCTAACTGCCAAACACCATTCAGGCTTGGAGCATTCAAGCAAGCTCCTGGAAGTCTTTTGGGAACCCCCATTTGCAGGGGTTACACTCTTTAACACAGTGAAATGCAGCCACACAGCACTTTTAACACTGCAGTTACCAGTGATTCTACTAGCACCACATACCACAGTTGTTTTTCAATAGATGTGTCTGTCTTGTCCTGATGTTCTTGCCCGTGACCACTGCCCTGATGGTGCAGTGCCAGTGTTACCATCACTTGGCTGTCTTTCAGGCTGTGGCGGAGCCTGTCGAAGAAACATAGTGTTGCTTGTTTGGTCTTCTTAGAGTGGGGACCCTACCTCACTGCTACTTCTACTACCATTGCTAGTAGTGCTACACCTAGAGGCTGTTTTGCAGCCACCTTTTTCTTCTGCCCTCAAGGTTCATAAGCGTACTCTGCCTCATCTTCAAAGTCACTTACATGAGCCTCTGATAAAGAAGATGACGTGTCACTGGACAATTCATCATGTGGAGGGAAATGCTCATAACCAGATGACTGGTCATTCTCTGCAATGTTTTCAGGAGTACTGAGAAGCAGGAGGCATAACTGTATCAACTGTAGTGGTCATACTGGTAATATGCACCATGGCAAGGATACCAGACTGTGGTGATAGTGTTACAGTAGTGGCAGGGTTCATAGTGCCAGTAGTGGCTGGAGTGACAGTCACAGTTGCAGGACTGTCTGTAGTAGTCATGCTGCCCATTGTTGTGGATGAGGAAGACAAGATCTCTATAGTGGTGGTGATGGTGGTGACGACATATGTGATGGTACTGGTGAGAGATGGGGACACATTGGTGGTTGAGGTGGGAGTCGAGAACAGTGTCCTTCTGCTTATGCTTCCTGTATCACTTTGTTCTATGCCAGCCACAGTACTACTGTTGCTGGAAGACATAGGCTTGGAAGGGGTAAAGAATAATTTTGGGCGTCGAAGACAGGCTGACCATCACTCACGTTCAGGTTCAGCATCACCAACCTGTTCCTCCATTGTAGATTTGCTTGGGCTAGATGAAGTATGTTTTTCCCCACTTCTGCCTGTCATTGTCTTTGTCTATGCCAACAAGTTCTAAACACTCTCAAGTACTTAATATTTTGTAAATGTACAAAAGTTCTGCTTTATTGTAGCACCAAAAAATTATTACAAGCAGCACCTGCTGCAATACTGCCTTATTGTAGCACCAAATAATTATTGCAAGCAGCACCTGCTGCAGTGCTGCTTTATTTAAGCACTGAAAAATTATTGCAAGCAGCACCTGCTGCAGTATTGCTTTTTTGTAGCACAGAAAAATTATCGTAAGTAACACCTGCTACAGTACTGCTTTATTTTACCATAGACAAATTATTGCAAGCAGCACCTGCTGCCGTACTGCTTTATTTTAGCACCAAAAAGTTATTGCAAGCAGCACCTGCTGCAGTACTGCTATTTTAGCACAAAAAAATTACTAAGCAGCACACACACACAGGGCAGGCAAGGGTGTGCACACACAATGCAAGCATCACTACTTAGCCCTAAACCATGGGGGTGGGAGTGCAGTCAGGTGACTGCCCTCTGAGACTGCTGGCAGCTGCTGACTTCGTGAAACCCCAGCCCAACCTCAGATTACACCACAAACATTTCTTACAGACATTTCTACAGCAGAACTACTATAATTCACTTTTTTTTTTTTTATAAATACACACAAGTTCTGCTGTATTTCAGTACAAAAGAAATGGTTGCAAGCAGCAGTACAGCATTATTTTAGCACAGAAAAATTACTTCAAGCAGCACACACGCAGGGCAGGCGAGGGTGTGTGCACACTGCAAGCATCGCTATCTAGCCCTAAACTATGGGGGTGGAAGTGCAGTCAGTTGACTGCCCTCTGAGACTGCTGGCGGCTGCTGACTTTTGTGAAACCCCAGCCCAATCTCAGATTACACCACAAATATTTCTTGCAGAGATTTCTACGGCAGAACTACTGCAATTCACTTTTTTTTAATTGCAAATGCACACAAGTTCTGCTGTATTTCAGTACAAAAAAATGGTTGCAAGCAGCAGTACAGCTTTATTTTAGCACAGAAAAATTACTGTAAGCAGAATGTATGCAGGGTAGGCGAGGGTGTGCACACACTGCAAGCATCACTACCTAGCCGTAAACCATGAGGAGTGAGAGTGCAGTCCGCCGACTGCCCTCTGAGATCTCTGGCTAGGCTACTACTGGGTTTTGTGAAATCTGAGCCCTCCCCCTCCAGAAATACTTATTATTTACACAACCAAATTAAAGATGTTTTCTTTTTTAATCAGTACTGTACAGCTGTCAAAGTAGAAGTTAGAGCTACTGTAATTAAGGAGGTAAACTGCAACTTAAGACTCTCTGCAGACTGCAGCTCCTCCTGGCAAAATAAATCAGACAATTTCTCTGGGGAAAATACAAAAAGCCTCACATCACTATCAGCCCCTGAAATGAAGATATATTAGTTTCTCTCTGTAGCTCCTACACAAAAAAAAATCAATACATCAGACGATTTATCCAGGAAAAAAAAACTCCCAGTGCTCCCACTGCTACCAGGCACTAAAAAAGACACATGGTACAGAACAAAAAAATAAAAGTTTTGTGATGAAAATATTAGTTTTTTGCAACTCCTAATCTCTACTGACTCAGAGCTCTCTCTCTCTCTCTCCACTCTCCACTATGATCTCTTCGTAGCGGGTCATAATGTCACATGCTTAATAGCGTACAGCATTATGGCAAAACCCGGACATGTGCGCTCCCCGAGTTGGGCCCCCCACCGGAGTTGAGAATCTTTAGTGGGGGAGTATGGGGGGCACAGCCCCCATAACAAGGGGTGTGGGGGTGCAGAGTCCCCCACAGAATAAAGACATGATGCCTCATGGCATTAATCGTGCAGCGATAGTGCCATGCGGCATTATGTCTTGCGATATAATGACCCCGTGCCCAATCTCTCCACCAGTTACGAGAGGCCCCTGATGATTTATCCATGAAATTCTATGTTTCTATGTTTAGTACTAGGCACTAAAGATACATTATATAGAACAAAAAAATAAAGGTTTTGTGATGACAAGATTAGTTTTTGCAACTCCTAATCTTTGCTGACAACAAAGCTCTCTCCGTTCTCCACTATGATCTCTCTCCACTGCAGCAATGTCAAACTGTCATGTATTCTAGCTTTGGCAGACTCTCAGCGATTGGCCAGCAAGTCTTGTGAGATCTTGAAATCCCGTGGGAACGCCAAATACCAAATATCGCTGAATAGCTGCCATAACCAGTATTCGGCTCCTGAATACCAAGTACCGTATTATTCGTGGTATTCAGGATTTAATATTCGTCACTTGCACACCCCTAGAATATGGAGACCAGTGCAAGTGGAGGGTTGAGCCAGGCAGTGGGCTGAATTGTGTACTAGTCCAGTGTGTGTTTTGAAATTCATCCTGGTTTTTTTTATTTTTTTTTTATTATCTAGGCCATTCTGAAAAGCAGAAACCTCTTCGCTAGCATGCTATAAGCTTTCTGGGCTTGCAGGATACTTTGGCCCATAAGGTAGATGAGTGGGGGAGGGGCAGGATTCTCCCAAGTAATATTCCATTCCATACACTACTGTTGTTTTTCTGACTTCTTGGTTTGCAGGTCTGTCACAACAATGATTTTTAAACAGCAGCATGTGGTGTACCTCACACAGTATACTCTGTATGTTATGCCACTTCCCCTTTACATTTCACTGTATTTTCTCCTGATGATGTCTTTCTTCCATCACTAATAAATATAGGCCTGGATGAGGCAAATCCAAATCTTTTACCAGCAGATCCAAACCTGTCTTGGATTTGGCAAATTCTAAACCAAATCCAAATCCACCCCAGCTTTGCCCTTTCCTGGTTCAAAATGCCTTTCCAAGGTGGCTGTCTCAGTGGTGGCAGCACTTCATGCATTCACCTGGCAGATCCAGGATCATGTCTGCATCCCAGCATTCCACACTGGGGCCAGCTGGAGGCCTGGTGATGCACTGCAGTGGTAAAGTGCTTGGCTCCAGGGGAGGAAAGGCAAGGGCCACCCAGCACTTGTATACTTCCTGCCAGCCAACAAAGGGTGACACGGTCATCAACGGTGAAGGTGATTGCTCTCTTACCCTCACAGTCAGGTGCAGATGGGGGGCCCCCATGCTTGGAGTTAGGTGAGAGGGGGAAATGTGGAAAAGGCAGCAAGAACAAAATAGCAAACAAAGAAAGAAAAATCAGCTTTTAGAGCCGGATGTTTTGGTAGTCAGTGAGATCTTGAAATCCCGTGGGAACGCCAAATACCAAATATCGCTGAATAGCTGCCATAACCAGTATTCGGCTCCTGAATACCAAGTACCGTATTATTCGTGGTATTCAGGATTTAATATTCGTCACTCGCACACCCCTAGAATATGGAGGTTGTTTTTAATTTTACAACTCTATTTGTGGCACTCCAGACCCTGGAACTCTCTCGGGCTGCCCAGTGACCGGCCGCCTCTACTGCCCACTGTGACCCCACCTCCTCAAGGGCATTACTTTCTTCTCAGTGGACCCTCTCTGGCCAGGGCCCATGAGCAGATCGAAGGGGGAGGAGGCGGAGGTCCAGTATTGGGTGTATGGCAGTTGGAGCTGGGAGCCATCGCCTATCCAGGCTAGAGGAGATTTTCTTGCGTTACGTCCCAGATGCGGGGCATGCAATGCCGCCTAGCCCGTGATGTGGATGCTCCCACCCACGTCTGGAAGGCAGCTGCCCGACGTCTTCCCCATCCCTTGCAAGCCCCTGTGCATCGCAGTGCTGCCGGTCTCCACCAGGGGCCACTGCTATGCCGGGCCCTGGATCCCTCCCTGAGAGAGGACAGCAGTCCTCTGGACGCTTGATCCTCTCTCTCCCCCCTGCCAACCCCCAGCGGTCTGGGCTCACTCCCAAATTCAGGTTGTCGGCGTGGCACAAGGTGTGGCGTTCAGCGCCTCAACCCTCAGCACCACGGGCCAGCTGAGAACAGGGGTTGTACCACAAGCCCAATTCAAACTTAGAAAAAAGCAGTTGGGTCAGCACTGTAGGTGTCATGCTTTTTGACCGGGGAGGTGTTTAGTCCACACCCCACCCCACTGCATCAGGGCCTCCTATGTCTATCTTAGGAGCAGGACTAGACTCTGTGGGTGACCATGCAGCTTCAAGTCCCATCTTCCACATATCAGGTTTAGCAAGGAGGAACTTAGTGATGGATGGTGAGACTTTCAGAGGGGACAGCATACTGGAGGTTAAATACAGGGTTCTTACTGCCTGGCCTCCTATGCTTAACAAACCTAACCTACGTCCTTTATAGCTCCCACCTCTATGCCCACTGAATTCCGGTGTAAGAAAGACCCCACTCTGGGGGAATGAAAGGCTGCAGGGATAGTGACAGTGCAGGATCCAGGTGGTAAAGTGGGAAGCAGCTGTAAGGAGGCTGTGGGTCCCCCTTGGGGTGGTAAGGAGTGGTTCTGGACTTTCGCACTCCCCACAGAGAAAGCATCTCTTTGATCAGACGACTCTCAAAGTCTCTCCCTTGATCAGAATGGATTCTTTGTGGAGCCCCATAGTGAACAAAAAAGTTTTCTACAAGTACTTTGGCTACAGTGGATGCTTTCTGGTCTTTGGTGGGGAAAGCTTGGGCATATCTCGTGAAATGGTCAGTGACCACCAGCACATTACTGATATTTCTTTGATCTGACTCCAAACTCAGAAAATCAATACAGACCAGCTCCATGGGTGCACTGGTGGTGATGTTAACAAGGGGCAGCCCTCTGGGGCAAAGCTTTCCTCTGTAAGCAGCGACTACAAGTTCGAATGTGTTGCTCACATCAGCCCCATCTTAGGCCAATAGAATCTGGATCTCACCAAGTCAAGTGTTCTGTCTATACCAAGGTGCCCTATGTGGTTGTGCAAGGACCTCAGTACTGAGTCTCGAAGGCAGTGGGCAGCACTAGTTGTTGTTTGTCTACTTGTCCCCTCTGTCTACTGTTTCTCTGTATAACAGTTTATTGATCAGTTTCAACTTAGGACCTTCTTTGTATAACAGTGCAGTTCTCAAATCAGTGGGCGTAATTTGGACACATCTTTTCCTGCATAGAGGGCTTCTAAAGCTGCTTTGATCATGGGATCGCGAGTTGAGCCCGCGAATACTGTCATTGTCCAGCTGAGGCAGTGCACCAATGTCTATTGCAGAAAAGTGGCAATAAGCAGCAGGTATGCAATTCTCAGAGCTCCCAAGCAATCAACCATGCAGTCCACTGCGTCCGTGGACATTGTTCCTCCCTGTCAAACTTCCGGCAGAGTGCCCGAATGTCAGGTTCTGCCAATCGGACCCAATCATTCTGGGAACAGGCCTCCGGAGAGAGCATCAGCATCTATGTGGTTCAGACCTGCTCGGTGATCGAGAGCATAGTCATATGTAGATAATGCAGAAAGCCACCTATGGCCAGTGGCATCCAACTTAGCTGAGGTCTGCACATAGGTCAAAGGATTATTGTCAGTTTTACTAGTATTTTAGCCCCATACAAGTACTCATGGAATTGGTCAACAATAGCCCACTTCAAAGCTAGGAACTCTAACTTATGTACAGGATAGTTCTTTTCGGATGGGGTCAGGCTTCTACTGGCAAAGGCCACTGGTCTCAGGCCATTCGTGCTCTTGGTCAACACAGCCCCCAACCCTTGCAAGCTAGCATCAGTGTGCAGGAGCGTAAGGTTTTCTTGGATCGGCATAGGCCAGCACTGGAGCATGGGTAAGTTGATATATGATCTCATGAAAAGCAGTCTCACAATCAGAGTCCAGCGGACCCCAAATACTTCACTCAGATGAAAATACACTCTTTCAGTCCTGAGGGCGCTGACTTTGGTATTTTTTGTGGGTTGGGGATACCCTTGAGTAAGGTTAAGTAAAGGCGGATCACTCTTGAATAGTCCTTGATGAGCGCCGATAATAACCACAGAATCCCAGGAATCTTTGCAGTTCTTTTAGATTTTTGGGCTGTGGCCAGGTGAGTCAAGGCCTCAACTTTACTTGAGTCGGTCTCTATTCCTCGGTGGATACTATGTATCCCACATACTTTACTGATGTTTGAAAGAATTGACACTTATCAATGGACAGTTTAAGGCCAAAGTCCTCCAGTCGGTCCAATACCTTAAATAATCTGCTCTCATGTTCCTCCAGTGAGCTGCCAAATACAATAACATCATCTAGGTATACCAGGCACTCTAGTAAGTTCATGTCCCCACTGCGCTCCATCAATCGTTGAAAAGTGGCTGGAGCACCTGAAATCCTTGAGGCATCCTCATGAATTCATAAAGCCAAGCGGACAGATAAAGGCCGTCTTCTCCACGGTCCTCTGGGGCCATCGGGATCTGGTAGTACCCACTGCGGAGATCCAGCACGAGAACCACTTGCTCCCGTTTAGGCAGTCAAAGCATCCTGAATACGGGGCATTGTGTACTGATCAGGGATAGTCCGCCGGTTTAAGGTGCGATAATCCACACATCCTTACTGTTCCATTCTTTTCCTCACTACCACAATGGGGAAGCATAAGGGCTTCTGGTTCTTGTATTACACCAGCAGCTAACATCTCTTGCAGATGCCGTCTCACATCATCTATGTCAGCAGGTGCCAGGCGTCGAGACCTCTCACGAAATGGTCTTTCGTCATGCAGCGGATATTGTGCTCAGCTCCTTGCACATCCTACATCCCATTCCTTTAAAGAAAACACCTGGTCTCTCTGGGCAAGCTTCTCACTGATCCTCACTTTCCATTCAGCTGGCAGCGGGGTCCCGAAATCAAACAAGTCAGGCGTTACTCTGTCATTCTTCCTTGAACTCTTGCTGCTGGGTAGCACTGCAGTGTCTGCACAATGCACATTAGCCAGGATGCAACCTCTGTTTACTCGAATGTCTCTTTCAGACACATTATGAACTTGGACCATTACCCTTCTGGCATAAGCATGGGCTCTAGCGGGCAAAATACTAAGCTTGACCAGCAGTCCCTCTGGCAATTTTCCATCGCCTGGTGCATCCAACATTAATATTTTATTCTTAACATCCTTTCCGATACGGACCTCTCCTGTAAGGTACACTGGGCATTTGGCGCCAGGATCAGAGACTCAGGATCCTTCTTCCATACAATTCCGACCGGTTCCTCTGGTTCTGTTTTTCAGCATCTCTCTGTGCCTCATAGGCCTTCTTAATTAAACCGGAACTCTTAAGCTCTACTAGTCTTTGACCCCTGTTTTTCATAACACAACTGTGCCAGCCTTCCGAACATATGAGCATTTGTTCCAATCAACAAAGGGACACCATCATACAGTCCAGTGGGGGACACACTAAGGCTAGGGTCTCTACTTGTTCGGCCACTCCAGCCACGGAGGTGGGAAAGACAGCCAAGTCGGATATACCGGAATAGGGGTAGGCCTTCTCACTTAACCCCCATACATGCAGTCCTTCTAATGGTTGTAAAGATGCGTCTGACAAATGCTTCTGATACCAATCCTGGAACATAATTGTCACTTGGGAGCCACTGTCTAATACAGCTCTTGTAGACACTCCATTCACCTTTACAGTGGTCTCCATGGAGGACCCACTATTCTGGACCAGTCTGGAGAGGCGGTGAGTGGGGGCCTGGGCAACTGACCTTGCCACAAAGGGCGTGAATTAGCATTTTGGTGCCCTCACTGGGATTATATAGTGCACCTCTTAACCACTGATTTCTTCTCGAAGCTCTCCTTGTAGCCTATATGCAACTTTGTCAGTGTCTTTTGGGGACTGGCATTCCCTTTTCATGTGCCCATCTTTCCCACAATTATAGCAAAACATACTTTCTGGAGTTTGAGCTGGCCGAGGCGCCACACTGGGAGCCAGGGCGGGGGTATTACTAACTGGAAACCTTGGTGCCATCTCTGTCTGGCGTGATAAGCATTTGGAGACATCTCGTCAGTTTCTCCACTTCCATGGTCAAGGAATCGAGTTTGGAGCTGTTATCAGCAGGAGATACATGGGTGGATACCCCCACCCCATAGCAATGCAGTCGGATATAGGTCAGGGCCCGTACTTGCAGGCGTGGCCTTCATAAGGGACTGTTTTGAATTCCGGATCTCTCTCAACAGTTCGCCCCATTGTGGCATATCTTTTTCCTTGTCAGAGCACTCATTGACTGCCAACCTGTGCCCTGAACTTCTTGATGGGTCACCCTCAGTCACTCGGGTCATAGCCGCAGCTATTGGTGCAGGTCCCTCCCGAGGTCGTCTTTTCTCAACTCCTCGAATTTCTCTCATTAACTCATCATAGGAGGGTGGGGATTCCAGTCGATCTGCCAGGCGTAACTGAAGCAACAGCAGTTCTGAGAAGGGGGCAGACTTAAGGATCCTGTCCAGCCTGGTTCGGTCCAGTTCAATCGCTGGCAAACTACCTTTTCTGAGGCATTCTTGCAACAATTTTTCCAGCCGAGATACATACACAGACAACAACTCCCCTTGGTACTGTTGTGCATCTCTTACTCTCCACCATAGGTCCTCATCAGAATCTGGGTTCCCATACACATTCTCCAAGGCCTCAAGATAGGCCTGTGCAGTCGCTTCAGGGTTACTGGCCCGTTTAGCATGGATGGTAGCCAGGGCAGGACCTCGGAGGCTCTCACTAACCCTCTTTCGCTTTTCGCCTTCCGAGCATTGCCATTCTAGCACTTGGGGCAACATAGTCTATCAGGTCTCCCAGTCATCCTCCCTTGGGGGGTGGGGAGGTGCCAGAAGATCCTCAACCTTGGTGAAGTCGTGACTAATGGCAGGTGCAGAAATAGGAGTCTGCATTGGTTCAGCCACCATTACGGGCACTGGAGCAGGAGAGATGTTGGGAGGAACACCCCAGGTGGCAAGAATAGTTTCTTCAAGTCCTCCACAGTTTTCCCTCTCCCAGCAACCATTCAGCAAATTTCTCCTCAAAAGTTTCAGATAGTGGTGGGGCTGATTCCCCAGGTCTTTACTGTCATAGTTATCACTCTCCAAGCAGTGAGGGCTCCCTCTGGGTAATGGTCTGTGGCACTTTGGAGCTATCTATGGGATCCTTAAACTCTACTAGGGCCAGGAAAGTGTGGGTGAGCAGATTAGCATGCCGACCCACCACCACAGGGTTTGTAAACCTTCCACCTTGGAAAGTACTCCCTGCACAGTGTCCGTATTGATACCCAGGGGATGTCCAGGATAAGCATAGCATTTTGAGGTCGATCTCCTCCCAGTACACCACTCCACCAGCGGTGCACAGCCACTTCTGTCGGGTACCCATTTTTTCTTAACAGTGGTTCGTAAATATGGCCACTAGAGGACACACAATCCCAGCGGTGAGCCTCAAGATGTAACCCTAGATGGCGCTATCCCAGGGCTACTACCCCTGCCTGATTTGCCACTAACAGGTTGAGGGCCTGGATCCAATGGCGGATGCCTCCACCCAGAGGTCAGGGTTTGCAATAGTTAAACTAACTTGGTCACAGCCCTCTGGGACACTGCAACCCCTTTCTTCCCACTAGTGGCCCACACAATATATCAGAATTACCTTCACAGTATACACTTACCCCAGGTCTGGTTCCGGCACTGGGACCTCCTGTGAAATGAGATACAGTGCAACAATCACAGTACAGTACTTTAACATAGACAAATACCTCAGGCAGTATAACTTTGCTGAAACAAGCAGCTCTGATTTATTTAGGGGGATATAACAAGGACAGGGAAATCAGGTTAATTAGCTTATCACTCTAATAATCTACCTATGGCTCTGTGCACAGGCCTATCCCTATCAGTTACTGTCCCTGGGTACCCAAGCCCTAGTGGCTAGTCAAACCGTGGCAGCTGGTAGGGGCCCTTTCACACAGAGAAAAGGAGAATTAAACAGTCAGCAGTACAGTAATTCCATTTGGATTTAATGTGGCAATTCAACAGGGAGCGACCCTGAATTAGTACTCACGACCTCCAAATAAGATAGGGTCCTTCAATGTCAGCAGGGCTCACTTGAGGTACACAAACCTCTTCACACATCCATATAAAAAAGCACTATACCAGGCAGGCTGCATCTGTATCCGATCGCAATTACTGCACAATACCGGGAGAACACACAGCAGATTCAGTTCCTGACAGACCGAATGCAATTTTCAGCAATTCCTCCAGTCTTCTACAGGGTGAGCCTGGTTTCTACTCTTCAGAGATCCTTTGATTCTTTTCACAGGACGGATTCAGTCCTAACAAGCTGTTACACAAGCTGCAGACGGAACTCTGGGCCTTACACACGTTTTTGACTAAAACTGCACACTGAAAAAGCACAGGGCTCCTTCCTTCTTCACTGCAAAGCTCAACTGAAACTCCAACCGACAAAACTGGGCACTTCCTTTGAGTTCCTCCCAGTTCTTGACTGGATTGGCTGTCACTCACAATAGACTGCTGCTGTTGGTCCAAAAGGCACTGAAGTCTAAACTACATCTCCCAGAGTCACTGCCCATACAATCCTCTTGTGGCTGGCTCAGATTATGAGTCAAGTTCTGATTCGTCAAGGCACCATTTTAGAGCTAGCTTACCCCACACTGATTGGTCCAGTTCAGCAGTTCAAAACTAGAATGGGGAACTAGCAGACACAGTTCTGACTGCAAGAAAGCAGGTTAGACAAACTGTAATTTCATTATTACTCTAAATAATTTCTGGCAAACAGTTACATCTTTCAGATAGGTTCCCTTTGCACTCCTAGTGACTGCAAAAATGAAGTGAATTGGCAGCAGCTCGAGTGGTACTCAGAGAAACACACAGCCCCCCCATATAAACTAATTATGTCTGCAAGCAGACAGCTCTTAAAGAGACAGTACCAGAGGCTCTAAAAACACTCACTGATAAATGGCTTAACTGCCAAACACCATTCAGGCTTGGAGCATTCAAGCAAGCTCCTGGAAGTCTTTTGGGAACCCCCATTTGCAGGGGGGTTACACTCCTTTAACACAGTGAAATGCAGCCACACAGCACTTTTAACACTGCAGTTACCAGTGATTCTACTAGCACCACATACCACAGTTGTTTTTTCAATAGATGTGTCTGTCTTGTCCTGATGTTCTTGCCCCGTGACCACTGCCCCTGATGGTGCAGTGCCAGTGTTGCCATCACTTGGCTGTCTTTCAGGCTGTGACGGAGCCTGTCGAAGAAACATTAGTGTTGCTTGTTTGGTCTTCTTAGAGGTAGGGGACCCTTACCCTTACTGCTACTTCTACTACCATTGCTAGTAGTGCTACACCTAGAGGCTGTTTTGCAGCCACCTTTTTTCTTCTGCCCTCAAGGTTCATAGCGTACTCTGCCTCATCTTCAAAGTCACTTACATGAGCCTCTGATAAAGAAGATGACGTGTCACTGGACAATTCATCATGTGGAGGGAAATGCTCATAACCAGATGACTGGTCATTCTCTGCATTGTTTTCAGGAGTACTGAGAAGCAGGAGGCATAACTGTATCAACTGTAGTGGTCATACTGGTAATATGCACCATGGCAAGGATACCAGACTGTGGTGATAGTGTTACAGTAGTGGCAGGGTTCATAGTGCCAGTAGTGGCTGGAGTGACAGTCACAGTTGCAGGACTGTCTGTAGTAGTCATGCTGCCCATTGTTGTGGATGAGGAAGACAAGATCTCTATAGTGGTGGTGATGGTGGTGACGACATATGTGATGGTACTGGTGAGAGATGGGGACACATTGGTGGTTGAGGTGGGAGTCGAGAACAGTGTCCTTCTGCTTATGCTTCCTGTATCACTTTGTTCTATGCCAGCCACAGTACTACTGTTGCTGGAAGACATAGGCTTGGAAGGGGTAAGAGAATAATTTTGGGCGTCGAAGACAGGCTGACCATCACTCACGTTCAGGTTCAGCATCACCAACCTGTTCCTCCATTGTAGATTTGCTTGGGCTAGATGAAGTATGTTTTCCCCACTTCTGCCTGTCATTGTCTTTGTCTATGCCAACAAGTTCTAAACACTCTCAAGTACTTAATATTTTGTAAATGTACAAAAGTTCTGCTTTATTGTAGCACCAAAAATTATTACAAGCAGCACCTGCTGCAATACTGCTATATTGTAGCACCAAATAATTATTGCAAGCAGCACCTGCTGCAGTGCTGCTTTATTTAAGCACTGAAAAATTATTGCAAGCAGCACCTGCTGCAGTATTGCTTTTTTGTAGCACAGAAAAATTATCGTAAGTAACACCTGCTACAGTACTGCTTTATTTTACCATAGACAAATTATTGCAAGCAGCACCTGCTGCCGTACTGCTTTATTTTAGCACCAAAAAGTTATTGCAAGCAGCACCTGCTGCAGTACTGCTTTATTTTAGCACAAAAAAATTACTGCAAGCAGCACACACACACAGGGCAGGCAAGGGTGTGCACACAATGCAAGCATCACTACTTAGCCCTAAACCATGGGGGGTGGGAGTGCAGTCAGGTGACTGCCCTCTGAGACTGCTGGCAGCTGCTGACTTTCGTGAAACCCCAGCCCAACCTCAGATTACACCACAAACATTTCTTACAGACATTTCTACAGCAGAACTACTATAATTCACTTTTTTTTTTTTTATAAATACACACAAGTTCTGCTGTATTTCAGTACAAAAGAAATGGTTGCAAGCAGCAGTACAGCATTATTTTAGCACAGAAAAATTACTTCAAGCAGCACACACGCAGGGCAGGCGAGGGTGTGTGCACACTGCAAGCATCGCTATCTAGCCCTAAACTATGGGGTGGAAGTGCAGTCAGTTGACTGCCCTCTGAGACTGCTGGCTGCTGACTTTTGTGAAACCCCAGCCCAATCTCAGATTACACCACAAATATTTCTTGCAGAGATTTCTACGGCAGAACTACTGCAATTCACTTTTTTTTAGTTGCAAATGCACACAAGTTCTGCTGTATTTCAGTACAAAAAAATGGTTGCAAGCAGCAGTACAGCTTTATTTTAGCACAGAAAAATTACTGTAAGCAGAATGTATGCAGGGTAGGCGAGGGTGTGCACACACTGCAAGCATCACTACCTCAGTCAGAACCATGAGGAGGAGAGTGCAGTCCGCCGACTGCCCTCTGAGATCTCTGGCTAGGCTACTACTGGGTTTTGTGAAATCTGAGCCCTCCCCCTCCAGAAATACTTATTATTTACACAACCAAATTAAAGATGTTTTCTTTTTTAATCAGTACTGTACAGCTGTCAAAGTAGAAGTTAGAGCTACTGTAATTAAGGAGGTAAACTGCAACTTAAGACTCTCTGCAGACTGCAGCTCCTCCTGGCAAAATAAATCAGACAATTTCTCTGGGGAAAATACAAAAAGCCTCACATCACTATCAGCCCCTGAAATGAAGATATATTAGTTTCTCTCTGTAGCTCCTACACAAAAAAAAATCACTACATCAGACGATTTATCCAGGAAAAAAAAACTCCCAGTGCTCCCACTGCTACCAGGCACTAAAAAAGACACATGGTACAGAACAAAAAAATAAAAGTTTTGTGATGAAAATATTAGTTTTTTGCAACTCCTAATCTCTACTGACTCAGAGCTCTCTCTCTCTCTCTCCACTCTCCACTATGATCTCTTCGTAGCGGGTCATAATGTCACATGCTTAATGAGCGTACAGCATTATGGCAAAACCAGTTATGTAACTCCCAGTTGGGCCCCACGAGTTGAGAATCTTTAGTGGGGGTATGAGGCACAGCCCCCATAACAAGAAGTGTGGGGTGCAGAGTCCCCACAGAATAAAGACATGACGCTCATGGCATTAATCGTGCAGCGATAGTGCCATGCGGCATTATGTCTTGCGATATAATGACCCCGTGCCCAATCTCTCCACCAGTTACGAGAGGCCCCTGATGATTTATCCATGAAATTCTATGTTTCTATGTTTAGTACTAGGCACTAAAGATACATTATATAGAACAAAAAAATAAAGGTTTTGTGATGACAAGATTAGTTTTTGCAACTCCTAATCTTTGCTGACAACAAAGCTCTCTCCGTTCTCCACTATGATCTCTCTCCACTGCAGCAATGTCAAACTGTCATGTATTCTAGCTTTGGCAGACTCTCAGCGATTGGCAGCAAGTCTTGTGAGATCTTGAAATCCCGTGGGAACGCCAAATACCAAATATCGCTGAATAGCTGCCATAACCAGTATTCGGCTCCTGAATACCAAGTACCGTATTATTCGTGGTATTCAGGATTTAATATTCGTCACTTGCACACCCCTAGAATATGGAGACCAGTGCAAGTGGAGGGTTGGGCCAGGCAGTGGGCTGAATTGTGTACTAGTCCAGTGTGTGTTTTGAAATTCATCCTGGTTTTTTTTATTTTTTTTTTATTATCTAGGCCATTCTGAAAAGCAGAAACCTCTCAGCTGCTATAAGCTTTCTGGGCTTGCAGGATACTTTGGCCCATAAGGTAGATGAGTGGGGGAGGGGCAGGATTCTCCCAAGTAATATTCCATTCCATACACTACTGTTGTTTTTCTGACTTCTTGGTTTGCAGGTCTGTCACAACAATGATTTTTAAACAGCAGCATGTGGTGTACCTCACACAGTATACTCTGTATGTTATGCCACTTCCCCTTTACATTTCACTGTATTTTCTCCTGATGATGTCTTTCTTCCATCACTAATAAATATAGGCCTGGATGAGGCAAATCCAAATCTTTTGCAACGCCAGATCCAAACCTGTCTTGGATTTGGCAAATTCTAAACCAAATCCAAATCCACCCCAGCTTTGCCCTTTCCTGGTTCAAAATGCCTTTCCAAGGTGGCTGTCTCAGTGGTGGCAGCACTTCATGCATTCACCTGGCAGATCCAGGATCATGTCTGCATCCCAGCATTCCACACTGGGGCCAGCTGGAGGCCTGGTGATGCACTGCAGTGGTAAAGTGCTTGGCTCAGGAGGAAAGGCAAGGGCCACCCAGCACTTGTATACTTCCTGCCAGCCAACAAAGGGTGACACGGTCATCAACGGTGAAGGTGATTGCTCTCTTACCCTCACAGTCAGGTGCAGATGGGGGGCCCCCATGCTTGGAGTTAGGTGAGAGGGGGAAATGTGGAAAAGGCAGCAAGAACAAAATAGCAAACAAAGAAAGAAAAATCAGCTTTTAGAGCCGGATGTTTTGGTAGTCAGTGAGATCTTGAAATCCCGTGGGAACGCCAAATACCAAATATCGCTGAATAGCTGCCATAACCAGTATTCGGCTCCTGAATACCAAGTACCGTATTATTTGTGGTATTCAGGATTTAATATTCGTCACTCGCACACCCCTAGAATATGGAGGTTGTTTTTAATTTTACAACTCTATTTGTGGCACTCCAGACCCTGGAACTCTCTCGGGCTGCCCAGTGACCGGCCGCCTCTACTGCCCACTGTGACCCCACCTCCTCAAGGGCATTACTTTCTTCTCAGTGGACCCTCTCTGGCCAGGGCCCATGAGCAGATCGAAGGGGGAGGAGGCGGAGGTCCAGTATTGGGTGTATGGCAGTTGGAGCTGGGGCCATCGCCTATCCAGGCTGGAGGAGATTTTCTTGCGTTACGTCCCAGATGCCGGGCATGCAATGCCGCCTAGCCCGTGATGTGGATGCTCCCACCCACGTCTGGAAGGCAGCTGCCCGACGTCTTCCCCATCCCTTGCAAGCCCCTGTGCATCGCAGTGCTGCCGGTCTCCATCAGGGGCCACTGCTATGCCGGGCCCTGGATCCCTCCCTGAGAGAGGACAGCAGTCCTCTGGACGCTTGATCCTCTCTCTCCCCCCTGCCAACCCCCAGCGGTCTGGGCTCACTCCCAAATTCAGGTTGTCGGCGTGGCACAAGGTGTGGCGTTCAGCGCCTCAACCCTCAGCACCACCGGGCCAGCTGAGAACAGGGGTTGTACCACAAGCCCAATTCCAAACTTAGAAAAAAGCAGTTGGGTCAGCACTGTAGGTGTCATGCTTTTTGACCCCGGGGGAGGTGTTTAGTCCACCCCACCCCACCCCACTGCATCAGGGCCTCCTATGTCTATCTTAGGAGCAGGACTAGACTCTGTGGGTGACCATGCAGCTTCAAGTCCCATCTTCCACATATCAGGTGTAGCAAGGAGGAACTTAGTGATGGATGGTGAGACTTTCAGAGGGGACAGCATACTGGAGGTTAAATACAGGGTTCTTACTGCCTGGCCTCCTATGCTTAACAAACCTAACCTACGTCCTTTATAGCTCCCACCTCTATGCCCACTGAATTCCGGTGTAAGAAAGACCCCACTCTGGGGGAATGAAAGGCTGCAGGGATAGTGACAGTGCAGGATCCAGGTGGTAAAGTGGGAAGCAGCTGTAAGGAGGCTGATGGACCACTCAGAATCCTAACAGCAGAACACCTGTAATGCAGTCAGCTGAAAGTAAGCAGTAAGCCTCAGGAGCTAAACAAAATACCAAAAAAGAAGTAAATGTTATCCCTAGGGTATGCTGCAAGCAGCCAGTGTGGAACAAAATCCGTGGGATCAGTCATCAAAATAAGAAATACTGAAACCAAGCTTCTAACTTATGCACAGCTAGAACCATGTAGTATATCTATCTATCTATCTATCTATCTATCTATCTATCTATCAATCTATCACCTTTCAATCAAATGGATTGAAAATTGAGAATAACATGGGAGTAAACCTTTAGTTTTCTTTTTGTGTAACACTGTTGTCTCTTTTGAACTAAGAATAATTCACAAAATAACAATTGAATTCCTGAAATTCTTTGTAGGGAGGAGTTAAAAGGGCAGGGCAATAACTGCTAAACAGGTCCTGGAGGTTAATCCCCCCAGCAAAACTGTTATACAGATTTATACACTGACTGCAAAGTCAACTATCTGAGTCCCTATCAAATGTCATTTTACCATTTTTCTTCTTGTTATTAGCTATTTAGTGAAAATGTGTTCCTGGATGATACGTAAATCTGTATCATGTCTTGCAGAATCACATACATACTTTTACCCTTGAATTCCACAGGAATGACATCATAGTCAAGGGCAGTAGTGTTGCAAGAAACTTCAACAGAAGTATGTTATCCAAAGATCTATTGTACTTAGGCATTTCTGAGCACCCTCCTGCAGAGGGGGGTTAAATAACTTGTTAGAATTGTCAGCCATTACCTCTTCCTGCAGTTTCCTGGTCACCAAGGAGGATCTCTCAGCCTCCATACTTTTATCTTTCAGTTGCCTCTGTAGATCAGGGACCTCCCTGCGATTTTTCTCCTTGTACTCATCCAGCTGGGCCTGGAGCTCCACATTCGATTTACGAGAGCCTTCAACAAAGTCAGCCATCTGCAGTCACTCAAAACAGGGAAGAGTGAGATGAAGCAGGCAGCTCCACTTGCTATCTGAAATTCCTTTTACAATCGAAAGCATCTCCATGCAGAGGTTACTAAAGGACTTTGTAAATCACATTAGGACCTTTTTTAGCTGTTTTTGTGGATTCAGTCTGTGTAATAAATGTCATACTGTAATGTTTACTTGTAACAAAGAGTCCTTATCTTAATTTAAAATAGTTGTATCATCTGCTCTGCAGTAGCAAGCTAATCTACTGTACGCATATAATCTCCTGATAAAGAAAAGACAAACCATATTTGTAAAAACAAATAAAAGTCAAACCCTATCTATAATATGGGAAAGAAAAACCTTTTTCCACTACTGGTGCAAATTATTCCCAACATATAACTTTATCATGTGTTTTTTCCCCTTATATATTAAGTTTGTGCCCATTTGATAAGTGATAACGCACATCTGGGTGTGTGGTCACACTCTGATATACGTACTTTCCAGGTGGCTGAAGGAACTCACAGAGGGGATCATGTATCAAAGTGCAACCACACACACCGTGCTGTGTGCTGTTGCCAACATAGCCAACCTAATGCAAATATTTAATAAAGAATATGTAATCAAAAGCAGTTGGTAAAATCTTCCCCAAACATGCTTTGAAACAAGTTCTGACTAGAAATGTAACATAGTCAATAGGATTTCTGCACATATGTCATTTTTTTTAAATTGTTTCTGTCTTAAAGGGGCACTGTCAGCCTTTTGTGCCAGAATGAAAGCATGCAATGAAGCTCTCTGGAGCAAGCATTATCACTATAAAATGCATACATGGCAGCAGTTTTTCACAATAGTGCAAGACACTCATTATTTTAAAAAAAGTATATTTTGCTCGACCTGACAGAAATGTTGGCGTCGTGCATCCACAGGCTAGAATGGTGCGGAGCCGAGGGGAAACTCGATCATGAACGAGTTAGTTATTTTTGGTCCTAAATGTGAAAATGGTCATATCACTTATGGGTCATGATGCAGAGTTGTGCAAAGATATTCCCAAATGAAAACAAATTATATTTTGCTCAACCCGACAGAAATTTTGGCTCCGCGCATCCACAGGCTAGAATGGTGTGGAGCTGAGGGGAAACTCAATCATGAACGAGTTCGTTATTTTTGGTCGTAAATGTGTATTAGGTCATATCGCTTACGGGTCATGATGCAGAGTTGTGCAAAGATATTTCCAAATGAAAATGAGCGCTGTAACCTGTTTTATTCTGTATGTAAAAATTGAAGCCGTGACTCCGGGCGTGCACATTAGAGTCATTTCAAATGCACATGCCAGGAGTCACAGCTAATGGAGACTATCCTAAAGGAGAGGCTGATGAGTTTTCTGCAGGGGAATGGTCTACAGGACAACAGGCAACATGAGTTTGTGTCTGGCAGATATGTCAGATAAACCCAGTTGACTTTTTTGACTGGGTGACACTGTCACCAGATAGAGGCCATGCGGTGGATATCTTTTACCTGGACTTCAGCAAGGCCTTTAACTCTGTACCTCACAGAAGGCTGACCAGCAAGTTGATCAGCCTAGGAGCTGGGAAAAAATTGGTTGGGTGGGTTAAGAGCTGGTTGCAGGATAGGCAACAGAGGGTAGTCGTTGGGAGAGAGCTCTTGGCACCCAGGGCTATAATCAGTGGGGTCCCACAGGGTTCGGTGCTAGGACTGTTACTATTTTACATCTTCATTGCTGACGTATTGGATGGGACAAGGAGTAAGATCAACTTCTTTGCAAACAACACAAAGATCTACATGGAGGTGGATAGTGAGGAAGGGGGTAGAGCACTCTCAGAGGATTTGGTGAGTCTTGAGTACTGATCAGACACATGACAATTGGGGTTCAATGCTAAAAAGTGCAAATTCCTGCACTTGGGGGCCCAAGCCCCTAGGAATGGCTATTGGTTGAGGGGAGTACAGTTATCCACTTCAGTGGAGGAGAAAGATCTAGGGGTATTAGTAACAGCAGACATGAACATTTGGCGCAGTGCTATAAATCAGCCGCAAAGGCAAATAAATGCTGGGATGCATCGCCAGGTGGATCACCTCTAGGAGGGAGGAAGTCATTCTGCCCCAGTACAGGTCCCTGGTGAGACCACATTTGGAGTACTGCATGCAGTTCTGATGTCCCTATTTGAAAAGGGACATAAGGGTACTGGAGGGGATCCAGCGTATGGCAACAAAGATGATCCTGGGACTGGGGGACAAAACATATGAGGAGAGACTGAGGGATCACAACATGTATACCCTACAGGATACAAGGGAGAGAGGGGATATGATTGAGACCTTCAAGTACCTAAAGGGAATGAACAGAGTTAATTCAGAGGGTTTGTTTAAGTTAAAAGGGGGGAGGTACACCAAGGGACAAAGTCTGAAATCGGAGGGAGGGAGGTTCAGAAGGGAAATGAGGAGGCACTATTTCATGGAAATGGTGATGGCAGGGTGGAATGGGCTGCCGGAGGTGGTGATATCCATGAGGACAGTGGGCAGCTTCAAGAGGGGTTGGCATAGAGACAAAGGAAGGATCAAAATTGAGGGGAAGCTGGGGAGGGAGGAATCAGAGGCAGGGGCAATAAATCAGAGGGTGGGCAAGGGGAGGGGGGCAGCTGCAGTTTAATAAACTGGGAGCTGCAAACTTGAGCAGATTTGATTGACTGTAAGGCCTTTATCTGCTGGCAATTTTGTATGTTCGTATGCAGAGCCGTCATTTCTGTTGGGTTGAGCAAAATATTTTTTTAAACCGTTGGGTCGAGAAAAATATTTAAAAAAAAAAAATAAGTATCTTGCACTACTGTGCAAAACTGTTGCCATGTATGCATTTAATAGGATCTACGATGCCGGTTCAACAAATATGTTGTCAACCAACATCACAGCAACGGATTTTTAGCGGTCAACATAAATCTGGCAGGAGACCCCAGTTGTTTTTCTGTCAGGGGGCTTTGCACCCCAAACCCCCTATGTGGGGCTCTGCTCCCACACCCCCGAACTTAGGATTATCAACTCTGAGTTGGAGTTGATTTGGGAGAATGGTGCAGGAGTGAGGGACAGAGTGCTGGGGTCTCTGCCGTACCATTACAGCAAACTGTCGATGTTGTCAGCATCGACGTGTTCGCTGTAATGGTGTCACCATATAGAGGGCATACCCATTTAATAGTGATAATGCTTGCTCCAGACAGCTTTGCTACATGCTATTTCAAACTGGCCTAAAAGGTTGACAGTGTCCCTTTAAAAGAGAAAAAAATTCCAGAGCAGGAGTAATGAAACACTACTTAGAAATGTAGGTTTGACAGTTATAGTTAGCCTTTCACTGGGCTGCTATGTGTTATACCCCCACTGTACAGAAATCTTGTGTCATGTAACCTCATTTAGTGCAGATTAACAAGGACCCACCTCCTTTTTAAGTTTCTCAATTATTTTGTCTTGTTGCCTGTGCTCATCTTCAATTTCATTCCTTGCTCTCTTTAACTGCTCCCTCTGTAGTTTCTCCGCTTGCAGACTCTCCATTAATTCCTGACGTTCCTGAGTAATCCTGTTGAGGTTCCTCTATTGTGACAGAAACACTTGGTTAAAACTAGTATGGAGCAATGTATTAATAATAGTTAGACAAGGTAACTCCTTGGGTATACAACTATCACATTTTCAAGAGGCCTTGTGGAAATGGTGTCAACACACAACAGCAACATAATATGTATTTTCCACAGCACAATACTTGAGGCAAGGCATACAATTAGATAAGTTCTACTGAAATTACATCTCTCCAAATCCTTCTGCTAAAATTAATAAAAAAAAAACCAAAACACTGAAGCTAGAAATGGGCCATGCTGAATCAAGGTCTCCCCTTTCCCCAAAACTGCCTATAATTAACACTTAGAACCAAAAATAACTTTTTCCATAAAGTTGGTTTGAGTGGTAATAAATTACCAACACTGTTTGCTAATATCAGTCAAAGTAATTCAACAGTTGAAGCACAGAACTGCAAACCAGGAGATGTCAGGTTCTGATCCCACCAGAGCCACTTATGCACTATGCATTTGGCAGATGGACTGCTTATGCATGATGCATAGGCTGCATCATGTCAACCTGCTGCTAAGCAAGGGGGCAGGGAGTCCCCTGCCATATGGATCATTTCTCTCAATCCCTGCATCTGCTCCCGCCTCACCCAAACCCTAGCCATACCATGGAGCTACATGGACAGCTGGGTTGGTAGGCATGCAGGTGCAACAACCAGCATCCATGGCATGCACAATGAATCATGGCTGTAATCATCTTGGGAGTTGTATATGTTACAATGGGGGACAATGACCAGCCATACATATGACATAAAGGGCTGAGAAACATAAGGCAGGAGGCATTTGCATTTTTCATTAACATTTTGTGAAAGAGCTGTTATTGCCTTGCCCGTGAACCCCCTCAATCCCCTAAAGGTGTGTTGAAGGTGACCCTCTCCGTGGCTTGGCCATATGGAAACCCAGTGTCAGTCATAAATGTTCACTTGCTCTCCCCTTAGGATTCAATGTAGTTCTGCTGGGAGTGGAGCAAGTCAATGAATGGCACCACAGTACATGGGCCTTAGGTGCGGCACTGCATGGCTCAGTCCTCACATAAAACAGTGTTGATCTGGCCAACAGTGCATGGGGTCCCATTTGACCTCAAGGAACTTCCTGTGCTTTGCTACTTATAGCTCTAAGGTTGGGTAGAAACAAGACCAATACTATAAACAGGATATTTCTTCCCTACTCTGCTTCTTGAGTACTGTAAAATGCACCAGCCATAACAAAAAGTTGGAGAAAATTACTCACATGTACAATGCAACATAACAATCCCTTACTCTTTGAGAGCTGCTGAAGGAAAATCATACGTGGGTATGTTACCCATTTAATCAAGTATGTATCCATTGGTTTGAATATACTGTACGTGTCTGTGTTGGCTTGATAGAAAAGATGAGTAAGAAGCATACAGGAGAGCAACTTTCTAGACCTTGCATTTTTCAAAATGGTGAACCACCAGACTTCTCCCCTCCCTTGTAATGCAGTATCATGCTTATCATATTCCCTGGGCTCACAGAGGCAGATGTGTAGCTTGGGAAAAACAGCCTTCCTCCCTGAAGGCTGGGCACATCCAGGCTGATACTGCCATAGCTTCATTGCAACCTACAACAATGGTCAGAGCTAGGGGTACAAGTAAGCAATAATGGGGGTGTGCATTGAACAGATATTACTGCACATCCAGGGGCATAGTGAGGCACAAGGCAGAAGATCGAGTGCCTTCAGCCTCTGGAAGTGCTGTAACATCTGTTCAATGCACACCCCAGAGTGTCTTATTGCACTTATAAAATGGGATCCTTTTAATTTTAAAATTTTCAGCAAGAAAAATCATGATTATATGTAGGAAAAAGATTTATGTCTGCAAATGTATGATAAAATAGTCCTTCCGCCTAGCACAAAATTATGCCATTGAGCACTGAATATGATCTTGGAGTTCTACCTCTGCTACCCTGTGTATTTTTATTTTTTATTATTAATGGGATGGAGCTTCTGCTGCTATGTTGTAGGAGCACTACCTCAACACACACTCCCCCCCCAATGTATTTATTTATTTTTTTAATGGGATGGAGCTCCGGCTCCTATAGTGTGATGAGAGAGAGAGAGAGAGACAGAGAAATTATTTTTTTTTTAAGTGAGGTTGGTCGGATATTTATTCTCACTGTTGAGCTTTCTCTGATCAGTCCAATTGTGACTCCAGTAGCAGTGTTAGCCACGATTACCCTGTCTGTTATGCACAGGTGCAGCTGTAGTGAGCATCAGGCAGATGATTCGGTTGCCAGTGGTCAGTCCCGGAGTCACTGTCTTAGCTCATTGTGCTGGCTAGGGTGATGAGCTGTCTTGAAGAAGGCACATGTTAGCAAGAGACTGACTATTTAGAGTGAGTGACCCAGCAGTAGTCAGCAGGAAGAGGAGAGGAGAGGAGTTGAAGCGAGACAAAACTGTCAATTCACAGAATGGGAGAGACAAGACTGTAAAGACATGGGTGATTTTCAATTTTTTCCCCTGCCTTGTAGCTTCTTTGTACTTATACCAAGTGACCGATCGACTAATTTGGGTGATCAAACTAGTGGTGGGAAGTGGGGGCAGAGAGGCAATCAGCTCACAGAATGGGACAGTACAGTAAGTATATTTTAATTTAAGTGTTAGTTGACAAAAATAAGTAGCTCTGTTATTTGCTGTGAAAAGTAAACGCCAAATACGTTAAATGTAGGGCGTTTAGTGAAGGATTGTTTCCTCACTATGATAGGGGAAAAATGGCAGTGTTTAAAATCCTCAGTGTTCTAATGGCAGAATGATTTCATTTTTTGTACTGCGGTCCTGCTTTACAGTACGTGTTTTTACCTGTGCATCAAACAGATTTGCTGCACAGGTAACAACCAATCAAAAAGCAGGTTTTGATCCCTCCATTTTATAAATATGGACTGCCAGCATGGAAAGCTGCTCCCTAGCCACCACACAATTGGATCATCCATCAGTTATATCTATTTTAAAGTTTTATTGCCACTATGACACTTATACAGCTAGTTCTGATCACTGTATCATTTTTGTAATATAAAAATGTGCTATGGACTGTCTCTCATGAGAGATGCTGAAACAGCATGTGAGATCACACACACCGGTTTTAGATACAAGGTGTTACCTGGAAGGCCAGAAGCTAATAACAGGCTAGAAGATACCTAACTGCCAAGATAGAGCATAAACTTTTATAACGTTTAGAGGAAGAAGAGCAGGTTATGACGTTTTAGTGCAAAGTCATAAAAGATGCTTTGATGTCCTGGAAAGAGGAAGCTGATCATAAGATCAAAGACAGTCATTTGAAGAAAATGAGTTATGCTGAGGTTACAGAATTTAATACTTGGAAAAGACATCCTGTTTTTATATATTTTTTTATATATTCTGACAGGGAGGAGCTAGGTGACCTCATGCAAAGAGGTGGGCAAAGCCAGCTTTTAAACATTATTCTGTTTTCTATTTACACAAATGTTTGGACTCTGAAAGCTACAACATCTACAGCACTGTGAGATAAGAATACCTTAAAACAGACAATTCTAAGTGTACCAGTGGTAGGAATCTGCACTTTTTAAAACCTTATTCTTTTAAGTGATTTGTATGTTTTGTGATATATGGTTCTGTATTTACATGTTACATATTTTTATCTATTTTAGTAAAACTCTATTTTTAGAGCCTACTTGGTCTGTCTTTGAATTTTCTTTATTTAACAAGTAAAGTATATATGGTTAAAGCAGACACTGTGCATAAGCTTGAATGGTGATACCAAACTGGAAACGGGTGTGAGTTTAATCTGAGGTCTTTTATTAGAGTTTTTAAGGGTTAATGTTTGTACACCTGGTTAGGTGCCCACAGACAAAGATATCTGGCCCCACCGAAGACAGAATTATCTGCACCTGTGCATTGGGTATGCTAGCAAGAGGTTCAGAGTTTGAATCCCTCTAAGACTTGAGACCAAAGGTTGATTTGAACCCACAAAAACAGACAGGAGGGTTACCCTGTTTCTGTTAACTGTTCACAAGACTGCGCTTGGAGGTTGGCACTTTGGGAGTAGAGGGCTGACCTGCTGAGTGGGTTTGTGACAGCCACTACCATGTGTTTGAAACTGTCAGTATGATCAGATGAGTTCCCACCTCAGTTGTAGTATAGCCAATAATGGTGGCAAATGTAATAGAAACTGCTCACATTAATGTATCAGCATGACTAGACTACCTAATGGATGATCACTTTATGTATAATATTCAAACATACAAGACTTCGTTAACTACTTGCAATTATAGTTCTACTGCACAACATGTAGTGCCCACTTAGCATGTGTAAAATTCTGAGAAAGCAGTTGGTTGGAACATTACTGTAACTTCTCCCAGTTGAGTCCCTGTCCCTCTGTGCTGCAGATCAAAAGCCACAGGATGTGAAAGAACCACAGTTCAAATACTAATAGGCTTCAGACTATAGAGGTTGTAAGAGCTGTGTGCACGATGAAAGAGTACCAGTAAGCAAACTATAGCTACAAGTAAACAATGGGCTTTCAGCTACCTGGATTCTTCATATACAGTATTAACAATGATAAAGGCTACTAGCAGTGTCTGGGAGGCAGGAGGAAGCCCTCAATTAACGGAAAGAGAGACTTTAAACAACACACTGGTACACAACTCAAACTTGTGCATGTGGAACACTAAATTTGAAAGTTTTATAGAGATCACTTGCATTACCAAACTCATCAATATAACTGTCACTAGGATATCACTTTTCAAGCCAAAAAGCTGAGGTCATTCTTTACCAGTGGGCCAGCTTTGTGAGGACCATGACTGTGATACTTCATCAGCTTTGGTCTCTTTATTCGCACATCAGAGCCACTTATTGTACCTTTGTTTAGCTCTGTTTAATTTTTATATGTACCTGTAATATGTTTAAGTGTACTCTGTTTGTACTTCGCTTTGTACCAATCATTAATACTATGTATACTTTTATTACTGTATTTCCCAGTCCCTCTCCCCCAGATCGCACCTGGAAATAGGCCTTGGCTCAGTGTGCCTTTACCAGTTACCAATTTTTAAAGAAAGAAAGGGAGGAAGGAAGAAAGGAAAAGAAGGAAAGAAAGAAAGAAAGAAAGAAAGAAAGAAAGAAAGAAAGAAAGAACCATCTACTGTTGGACAGCCTGACCCACCACAGCTGAGCTGGGGTGAATGTTTGCAATGACATGTTCAAGTACATTTTTGAGCTCCTGTTGTTAACATCATTCCAGCTTCCTCCCCCACTTTGAGCAAGACTCTTTCGAGGAGTGGGAACTGGGTAAAGGAGTGCATGAAGCAGCTTGCCCAGTCTAATTGCAGTGCAACTTGCCAGAAAGGGCTCTAGAACTATTATGCAGTAAAGCAGTAATCTGGCAATGAGGTGGGATAAAACAAGGTCCAATTCTGAAGTGACCCACTCTTTAAAAAATACTTTTTGCCACTCCTTATTCTAGTACCCACTTGAGTTGGCCCACCACCAATTGGATGACTTCTGATCTGTATTTAAATGGGTGTTTTTGTACCCTAAGTTACACCTCTCCCGATGAAGTGGCAGAGCACTACAAAGCATCAGGTAGTGGGCTCTTTTAGAAGCACTACTGAGTTATTTCTTTCAATAAATGTTTTAATTCTTTGTATTATGCCAGTGTGTGCTGTTTTCCTTTTTTCTAAGATTTCCATATGGCTTTAAGCAGCGGCACCTGCTTTTATCATGTAGTGTGGGTTTGATTTTCATGTTAATGATTGTCTGCCACTGCAGTAATCCAACCAGAGGTGTTGCCCCCAAAATTGGATGTTACTGCCCCTGGAATGCCTGAGACCACTGATTCCTCAATATCTACTGAATCATTTTCATATGAATACATGCATTAGGGATCATAAAGACTGTTGCTGCCATAAAATCTAGGAGACACATCATAAGGCATGCTAATACTGGCTTGGTGTGTGGCTCATTCTACCCGAGCAACATCTGAGCCCGATCCAGGTAGAGAAAGGCTCTCTCTCTGTCTATGTCTAGAACTGATCCAATGAACTGGAGCTGTTTCGGAAGCACCAGATATGGGTTTTTCATGTTAGAGCTCTCCAGAACAGAGGCATCCCTGATGTCCTGATAACCACCTAAAAGGCATCATCATGAGTAGGGGTTGCATGTGACCACTTCTCAAAGTATGCCAATATCTAAATGCCCTCCACTGTGTGAACTGCTTTCAGCACTGCGAGGCACTCTGTAAAGACACAACACCAAGGCAAACCCAAAAGGAGGCTATGAAACTAACAGTGAAAGTATTCTGTTCTGAAACTAAGAAACCTACAATGAATCAGGATGTTCTGGTAAGTGTCCCACATATCAAAAGACACCAACCACACCCCTTGCTTAAAAAGGGGAGAAAGAAGATACAGAGCCACAATTCTGAACTTCTATGGTTGTATCCACTTGATCAGTCATTTGAGGTCGAGAACGGGATGAAAATAAGTTGTTTTCTTTGGAATTAAGAAATAACTGTAATAGAATTTTTGACCTTTTTCTGAGTTTGAGACATATTTGATGGACCTGCTGGCTAGCAGCCCTGCATTGTCTGACCTTGGGCACTCTGCTTGCACAGGTGGAAGCTGTTTCTGTGGGTATCCAAACAGATGTAGGAAATAGCTATGTTAAACAAATCCCAAGACCCAACTTTCTAATGTTTTCTCCTCCCATTACTGGAAAAACGTCTTGAAGAAGTGGCAGAAAGCCATGAAACCTTGAGGTTTACCATGCTGCCACACATGCTTTTGATCTGGCATATAACTTTTTTGAGTTTCAGAATTCTGTTTACTTGTCAATTTCTTGTCTGCATTTCAAGTGCCTTTCTGGATGATTTGCAGTTATGCACCATGTGTTTCCATTTGCATTCACTGTATGGCTGCAGTTCTTTAGCACCAGCACTTCTCAGTACCCATTTGCTGTTTTCTCTTCCAAGCTCCCAAACTTCTCATCTGTCAGCTCTCCCTGAGGAGGGAACAGCACTTGGGAGCTCAGAGTCAGAGTTGATGACACTGGAACTGACATTGCATGTATATCTCTCAACATTGTCACTAGTGCCAATCTAGACAACAGCATCAACATTGGTATTATTTGTATGATAGGTCACAAGGGCTCAGTGATAACATCAGAGGAGTGGACTCTGATGTCTTCATCATCCCCAGGCACCAGGTCCACTCACAAAGCACTCGTCAAGTTCCCACGACTGACCTTTTGGTTGGAAAAATGTCAACGACAGTCCTTTTTCAGCAAATTAGAAGACCGCAACGATGATTGGTTATGGCACCATGTTTTCTTTCTGTGAGAGGTTCAAAATGAGTTCACCTTTGAAAAAGTCGAGTCTATAACTGAGGTCAAGACTGACTTAGACTTAGAGCTCTGATCTTTTTTAAAGGGCAACTCTCTGTCAAGGGACTTAAAGAGCTAGAGTACTGCCTAAAACTAATATTCGTTTTTAAAAGCAACCAGCCATTACCTTTTATAGCTGAGGTACTTTTTCTTTTCCATTTGGTTAATTAGAAGATTGCTTACCTGACGTTAGTAGGTGTGATTTGTGGGACAGCACTCTGCCTAGTAGCTGAAATTATCTATCTTTATTCCCCCACTACATCATCAGCACTGTGACCTCACTGACTGTGACATCACTGTTGCTTAGGAACAGCCACTCAGTGGATGCCAAATCAGTCACCTGTGATGTCACTGCATTGAGATCACAATGCTGATGATGTAGTAGGGGGATAGAGATAGATATGTCAGCTGGCAGGCTAAGAGCTGTTCCACACATCCAGCACAATATTATCTTATCAGAAGACTTTCTAACGAGCAAAAGGAAAATGAAAAATACTTCAGAAATAAAAAGTTACAACTGACTACTTCTGAAAATGTGTATTATTTTCCTGTCTGCCTCTTGGATCCAGTAGCTCTTTAAGAGGGAATCTGTCCTGCCTGTCCTTTATGTCTGCAAGCCCCTTTAAAAAGGGGCTTGTCTCTATTAAGGCATCCTTTCCCTCCTACCACCTTCGAGCCTAGAGAATGTTACAGCTCTGGGGATATTGACTGCTGCATGCCTCAAGGTGGCAGCAGAGAGTAGCTTTAGGGAGTATATAAAGAGCAGACAGGAAGTTTTGGGGTCTTTCCAGCATTAGGCCTGGAGCTAGAGGGAGGGTGGCTAGAGGAGTACAGTTAGGTGGGCAAGTAAGGGAGTTTAGCCATTCGGGAGGGCCAGTGAGGGGACCTCTCCCCCAAAGTGGAGTCAGGATGGCTTTCTAAGCATCATGGTCGACGAGCAGCTGATGAGAATGGAGCTCCTTGGGGAAAAGTGGTTAGCCAGGTCCTGCATCATTTGTGGGCAGGCAGAGTAGGTGGCTTTGGAGGCCAGGAAGGTTAGAAGCCCTTAGAGACCCCTGTAAGGTGTAGCCAGGGCCACCAGGGCTGTGGGGGACATGGCAGAGTCCTCACAGGAGGGAAGCCAGTGGCTCCCCTCATACCCGGTGCATCAGGGTGGCCTGGGGCAGAGGGAGCCGGGGGGGGGCCCGTCATTCAATATAGGGGGCCTGCTTGGAGGGGCAGGTCCTGGTGCACCAGTACATTGAGGGCCAGGTGGGTCACAGGCCATAATGGCAGGTCTTGAAGGGTAGCCCTCGGTTGGAGTTTAACGCAAGCCCAGGAGGTGTTGAAGGAGATATGGTCCTGGCAGGGATCCCCTGTAGGAAGATGAACAGCAGAAATCGGAGCAGCTCTGGACCATCAGTGTGAGAAGGCAGTGGTTCGGAGGGACCTGGGCAGTAGCAGTACCCAGGATCTCCCCAGTGGCAGGACAGCCCATATCAGGGGGCTGGAGAACTGGAGTAGGGCTGGGTTTTGGGGCCTCTGTACCAGTAGAGCCAATAAGAGGAGAGGCTGAGTTGAGTGAGGGTGGTAGATGCTGAAGTAGCACCAGTACATAACCAACCTTTAAGTGGGCCTGGGTCATAAGGAAAAATCCTGGCACCCCCTGTGGCTTGGGCCAGCACCCAGGGGTCCAGGTGAGGGAAGCAGTCGATTTTCCCACACCAGTGTTTGGGGGATGACCAGTGCCAGTGAGTGGGTAACCCGGTGGGGTAGTAGACAGGAAAAGTTTGACTTCCCAGATCCAGAGAGCCAGGAGATTGCAGGGATCTGAGTTCCGAGGTCTTGGGCAAAGCATCCAAGAGAACAGGAAAAATCCTTGCTTGTGACTGCCTTGAGATCCATCGTTTCTGCTGCCTTAAATGTCCAGCCAGTATGTTGTAAAAAAGTTCAATTAGCCCCATGGAGCTGCTGTACTTATTTAAATGAAGTGTGTGACCCCTGCATTGCTGGGAATCATTTACTGTGCAGGAGCTAAATAAAGAAGCTAGTTGCTAAGAACTAGCTGTGATGTGCCTTATTTAAACTGAGAGGGGGAAGCTAATGAAATGACATTAAGCAATAATGCCCGACAGGGTGTGTGTCATGCTGGGATAACGTCACGCCTCAGGTGGTTGGGCACAAGGCCGCAGGCCGAGTGCGTCCAACAAATGAGGCATGACGTTATCCCAAACGACACACACCCTGGAGGGCATTATTGCTATTATACAATGGCTTGTTGTTATATATAAAATAAAAAAATAATTTTTAAGAATGTTTTTATTAGTGTGGAAAAATATTTTTGTTTCTTAAGAGGAGATGCAAAAAAAGAGGTCATCTAGCTCATCATCCAAAAAATCATCTGCAGGTTCACACTGAGGCTGAGACTAGACCCGTGATGTTGTGCTGGGATAACATCACGGCTCCAGCCCAAGACTGACCAATCAGAGTCAAGGATTTTTTCTTGCCATTGTATAATTAAGCAATAAGGCACGACAGGGTGTGGTATATCATGGGATATCATAACGCCGCGAGTGGTTGGGCACGAGGCCGCAGGCTGAGTGCGTCCAACGACCCGAGAAGTGACGATATCCCATGATATACCACACCCTGGAGTGACTTATTGCTATTATGAACTGTGTTTGAATTTTCATAAATAAAAAAAAAAAATACAACAAACAGGTTTTTAAATGTTTTATGAACAAGTGTTTGGGTGATGTAGGAGTACATTTTGAAAAAATAGTTCTCAGACAGAACAGAGCAAGGTGGGTGGTGGTGCCGGAACTTTTTTGAAGCCATGATGATGTAGCCCAATATCATCATGGCTTCAAAGAGCACTCTGACAATCAAATTCCTCTATTTACGCTCCTCAGTTCATAATGCTTCTTCTTTCCTGTTTATTTCCAGTTAAATTAATTTTTCATGAGTTGCTTTCCAGATGAAGTTTTCAGCGTGCCCTTGGCGGGGCTGAGGGGGGTTCCAGAGATGGTAGATGTGAAGCGTGGAGTTCCTGGTCCAGCATGCCAACCTTCAGGGAGAGAAACAAGATTCTGTGGGTGAAGACGAGAGTGCATGGGTATGGAAGATGACAGAAAGGTAGGACACAACTTTTCCTGCCTTGTATGAAGTGCATTTGTCTCGATGTTTGGCACTTGAGGGTACCCCTCCTTTATTGCCCCCAGACCATCTGCCAAAGAAGTTATGCCTCTAGACAGGGGGCATGGGGTGGGGGGGTTACATGTCATTTTGGGCCTGTAGAAGAATCATGATTAAAGCCCAAACCCCCTGCTGGCCTGGTAACACAGTGGTAATGCTGTTTGCTATCCTGGTAACCCAGGTTTGGGAACAGACTTAAGTTTCTATGGAGGCCAGTCGAGGAAGGAGGATTGAGAGTCTGATGGACAGCTCTCCTCCTCTGGGGGGTTGGGGCGTGCATACTGCTGTATACTCACCACCTGGCAGAGGCTGGGTGATGGAACAGTGGATGGCTCAGGTTGAGGGGAGGACCCTGACATGGATACCAATAGTATGCTGTATGTGCTAACAAGGTACCCATATCAAAACTGGATCCAGAAACCATCAGGGAAGTTGTGCTCCCTAGTGATCCTGCCATGGGGGTTAACCATGGGGATAAGGAGGTCAGGGTATGTACTTATGGAAGGTAGGCGATGGTGCTGGTCACAGGAGGCAGTTTACTCTGTTTAATTTAGTGTCATATGAACATACAAACATATGAAACTGCCAGCAGATACATGCCATTCGTTCTATCAAGTCTGCTCGATTGAGCAGCTAGCAATCCTTTACTCAACAGCTGCCCCTCCATCCACACCCTCCTCTCACGGTGACCGTCCCCCTCATGTTATCCCATCCCCTCTTAAAGCTGCCCACCATCTTACAGGACATCACCTCCTCAGGCAGTGCATTCTATTTAGACACCACCCTTTCTGTGAAATAGTGCCTCCTCATTTCTCTCCCGAATTCCCCCCTTCAATCTCAGTCCATGCCCCCTCATGTCCCTCCCCTCACCTTAAAAATCCCCTCCATACCAGCCTTGTTTATACCCATCATGTATTTAAAGGTTTCAGTCATATCCCCACATCCCTCGTCTCCTTCAGGGAGTAAATATTCAGCTCTCTCAGCCTCACTTCATAGGGTTTGTCTTCCAATCCTCGGATCATCTTTGTTGCCCTGCACTGGACCCCCTCCAGTAATCTATTCTTCAAATATGGGCACCAGTACAGCACACAGAACTCCAGGTGTGGTCTCACCAATGATCTGTACTGGGACAGGATCGCCTCCCCCCTCCTGGAGGTAATACCCCTGGCAATACACCCCAGCATCTTGTTGGCCTTAGCTGCTGCTTTCCTGCACTGCGCTGAGTGGTTCATTTGCCCAGTTATCATCACCCCAAGATCTGTCTCCTCTGTAGAGGCTATCTGCTCCCCTCCTAACTGATAACACCTCCTCGGGTTCCTTGTTCCCAAGTGCATGACCTTGCACTTCTTTGCATTGAACCCCAGCTGCCATGTGTCTGACCAATCCTCAAGTTCAATCAGATCATCCTGCAGCCCCTGCCACCCATCTGTGTCATCCACCACTGCACCGATCTTGGTGTCATCAGCAAAAAGACTAATCTTGTTCTTAATGCCATGTGAGATGTCGGCAATGAATATGCCAAACAACACTGGGCCCAGCAATGAGCCTTACGATACCTCGCTTGTTACAGCCCTTGGAGATGAGAGTCCACCCACCCACTCACCCACCACCACTACCCTCTGTTGTCTCCCCTGCAGCCAGTTCTTGATCCAGTTCACCATCTATTTCCCTGCTCCCTGGTATCTGACCTTACCAACCAGCCTCCCATGTGGCACTGAATTGAATGCCTTGCTGAAATCCAGATACAGGACATCCACTGCATGGCCCTTGTCAAGTTCTCCAGTCACCCAGTCATAACAGTCAACCAAGTTTGTCTGCCAGGATCTGCCCAAGACAAACTCATGTTGTTTTTTGTCCTGGAGTCCATTACCTTCCAGAAAGGTTATCAATCTCTCCTTCAAGAGTGTCTACATTAACTTTCCCACAATGGATGTGAGGCTTACCGGTCTGTAGTTGCCCGGCTCATCCTTGTGTTTGCTTTTGTGGAGGGGCACCACGTGAGCCATCCTCCAGTGGAGTGGTACATCCTCTGTTTCCGGAGAGGTGTTAAACAAGTCTGCCAGAGGCTCTGCCAGGACCTCCGCCAATTCCTTCCGTACCTGGGGGTATACTCTGTCTGGTCCTGGTGCCTTATCCACCCTTAATGCCCTTAACCATTCTAGCACCCTGCCTGCTGTGATGACCCTGTCTGTCACCCCTCCCCCACGTGCCTACCCTCCCTAACCCCTGAGGCAGTGACCCATCCTTCTCAGTAAATACAGAGCAAAAGTATTCATTTAGTGCTTCCACCTGCTCTGCCCCTTTTTCTGCCCCCCCCATCCTTCCTGATCTGTACTATCTGATCTTTGCAGATCTCCCTCTCTCTCATGTACCTGAAGAAGTCCTTTTCCCCATCCTTGATGCCCTGTGCCAGCCTAAACTCTCTGGAAGCCTTGGCTGTCCTGACTCCTCTGGTCACCTCCCTCGATTTCTTCCGGTACTCCTCTCTATCCTAATCTTGCCTGGTTCTCTTGAAGGCTGCCCTTTTTGCTCTCACCTTATCCAAAACCTCCCCACTGAACCAACTTGGTTTCCTGGCCCTAGTTTTTTTGCTTTGTGACTTGGTACATGATCTAGTGACCTCTGTGAGCCCTTGCTTGATAACTTCCCATTTCTGGAAAGCATCCATGTGTGGGTGGATTTTGGCTAGGTGCCTGGCCATTAATTCCTCCATCTTCCCAAAGTCAGCCCGCCTAAAGTCCAAAACCCGGTCCCTGTACCCACAGCCTCCTTACCCACTGTGAGTGAGAACCACATTGTGTGGTGGTCATTCCCTGCCAGTGGATCCTCCAGTGGAAGCAGTATAGTGCAGTGGGTTAAGACTCTGAGCTGCAGATCTGGAGACCTGGGTTTGAATCCCACAGTCGCCTATGTGCATACTGTGTGATCCTGAGCAAGTCACTTAACTTCCTTGTGCTCCCAGGTCACATCTGGAAACAAGCTTCAGCTTAGTTTGCTACTCCTGGTTAAACAATGTTCCCTTCACCCTTTTCCCCTACCCCCAGCTCTCTGAGAAACTCCCCATTAGACAGCACAAGGTCCAGAGAGTTGCCTACCCTGGTTGGCTCACTTACCATCTGCACCAAGAAACTGCCCTGGAAAGCCTCAAGGAGGACCTGCTCCCTAGCACTAGAGGTGCCTGGGGTGCCCCAATCCACTCCTGGCAGATTAAAGTCCCCCATGATCACAGTGTTATCATTCCCACTGACTCTCCTTATCTGCTCCGCTAGTTCTCTGTCCAAGTCCTCTGCCTGAGGTGATTGCCGATACACCACTCCCATCCTAATTGCCCTGTTTCTCGAATCTTGGAATTGTATCCATAATGCCTCTGTTCTACCTTCCTCCCCCTCCTCACTGGTACATCTTATCCCCCTCTCCTCAAAATCTACCCACCACTTTCCTTTTCTCTATCCTGTATATCCAGTACCCTGGGATCACCTGGTCCCAGTCCTGGTATTGTGCGCCCAAGTTTCAGTGATGGCAGCCATGTCCACCCTCCTCCACCAGGAGAGCCTGCAACTTGGCCGTTTTGTTCCCCAGGCTCCTTGCATTCAGGGAGACTACCCTCCAATATGTGCCCTTCCCATCCCTCTACCCTTTCAAACACTATTAATATCAACACTGTGTAAGCCCTCCCTTGTTTCTTCCCTACTGGTATGGGGGGGTAAGCCCATTTGGCTCCCCATTTTGGAGACCTTGTTTGAATTCCACCCACTTGCCTCCCCAAACCTAGTTTAAATTCACCCTGATTGCCATGTATTCTCCCAGTCTCCACTTCAACACCCTTGAGCCCTCCTTGCTCAAGTGTAACCTGCCCTGGGCATATAGGGTGCTGCTATCCCAAGTTCTACCCCATCCCCCGACCAGCCCGTACCCTTTTGCCTGGCACCATGCTCCCAGCCAAGTGTTAACCTCCTCTATTCTCAGCTTCCTCGCAGCACTTGCCCTGGGTACAGGGAGTAGTTCTGAGAAAGCTACTGAGCTCCCTACATCCTCACACAGCTTCCCCAACTCAATTAACCTCTCCTGTACCTCCCTGACTGTGTTTCACTCTAAATCATTTGTGCCCAAGTGCACCACTATATGAGGTTTCTCCCTAACCCTCCTTGCATACTTAGGAATAAACCTTCCCACCCTACCTGTTGTTTTTCTGGGTATGCACTCCACCCACATATGACTATGCTTTTCCCCTTTACTTCCCCATCTCATCCCTTTAAGTATTGAGTCACCCAGAACTAAGGCCCCACCCCCTTTCTCATGCTTTTGCCCCTGCCCTTTCCCATTTTCCTGGCCCATGGACTGACTCCCTCACCCCTCTAGCACATCCCTGGTGCCCATTGCCCCACCTGCCTCCCCCCATCTACTACCCTCATCCAGACTCCCCCTCCACTGTGTCCCTTAGCTGACCCAACTGCCACTCCCCTTACTACACTCCCTGTTTCATTTCTCTCCTTCCAATCACCACAGACCCCCTGCTTACCTCCCCTCCCCAGCTTCACCCCTCCAGCTTTAGTCCCCCCACTCTGCCTCCTAGCCGCATCCCTCTTCCCATTGCCCTCTGTATCCCTGTTCCCTCCATCTGCCCTACTGCTGCCATCTGGGTCATCAGTACCCCTCTTCCTTCCTGCCTCATCCACTATTCTCTCACCCTCCATATCCTCCAATGTAGCCAGCACTGAGTACCTATTGTTTGACCCCTGTACCATGCTCTGAGCTACCCCTGGCAAACTGTTTCGAGACATACTTTTACTGCTGGCTCTTGGGCCATTCCTGCCCCATTACCGATCCTCTTCCAGTCCCCTGTTGCAGTACCCCTAGATTCCTGAGTGGGTGGCAATATTGGCTCCTTTACCCCTCTCCTCTTCTCTCTCCATGGTCGGTATGTCCGCTAACCTCTGGGGCCCTCCTATGTGTCCCAGGTCCTGGATGGGTCCCCCACGCTGCCCCCATTCTTTTCCTTATCTCCGCCCTTAACCAACTAATCTCGCCGCTAAGCTGCTCAAGCTGCCTGCGCACCAAGCACCCACCTGCTCTCCATGCCACCCTTAAAAAGATAGCTGCCCCACAGCTGTTGCATCCTACCACCCTTCCCCTATCCCTACTGGCCATTCAGCTTCCCCCTGAGCCCCCAGCTGACGGTTGCCTGCCCCATCCCCTAGGCCCTTCCTCCCTTCTAGTCCTGCCCATGTTAATGTACACTCCTGCCGTCTACCCCACTGATAGCGTTCACTGTCCATGTATAGTACTATTATCCTTGGTTTAATTGGCTTTCCTACTCCCTCTTAATCCCAGGGATGAATATGGTACATAAGTGGCTGCACCTGGTTGTGCAGTCCACCAATCCTAGTGCCTCCCCTTCCCAATAAGTGTGAAGGATCATGGGGCTGGAGGGATGGAGAAGGGTGGATTGGACCTACCCCAACTCCTGTGAGAGTCAGTCAGCCACGTACACAATAGTGCGCCTCAGTCCCCTCCCTCACCACTTCCGAGTCTTCTCAATCCCCCTATACCGATGATTCATGCAATCCCAAGGTGGTAGATAACAGTGCAGCAGAAAAGTAACATCAATTCTTTCCAATCCCCACAATACCCCAAACACTACCAAATATGCCCCAAAGCAAATATTTTACCTCACGTCAGCTCTTTGCCTGATTCCTGCTGACTCTGGTGTTATTCTGCTGGACTACCAAAATGGCCCCCTTCTTATATCACAGACTCCAGCCTCCCTACAGGCCTGGCCGGGTCTTGTGACTGTGCAACGTCTTCTGGTACAGTCCTCCTACTGCCGCCTATCTGCCACCTCCTGAAATCCCCATATTAAACACACAGAAACCACATCAGTTCTTTCTAATCCCCACAAGACCCCAAATACTATCAAATGTACCCCCCAAAGCAAATCTTTTACCTCCTGTTGGCTCTCTGCCCGATTCCTGCCAAGTTCAGCATTGCTATGCACAGTGTTGTTTTCTAAGATTGTCATGTATTCTAATGTTGAAGTAATTGTCTTGCGCTATATTGTTTTAATGGTTTGTACTCTTCCAGGTCATGCCTGAAAATAGGCAAATGTTTGTCTGTGCACCTTACCCAGTAAACAAAAACTAAATAAACTATTACTTGAAAACAAAAGCCCAGACACTCTACACACACATATGCCTCAGTTTAGGACCACAAAAATGGTCAGTATGGAGGAGGTAACCACCAGGAAGAACCAAAAAGTCTCAACCAACTCAGAGCTCCTCAAAATAATCTTCAAGTGGCTGTCCAAGGAAGGCTGAGACCCAGATAGCAACTTAAGGGACAAGCCTGAATCAGAGGCTCTTAGGCCTGGAGCTGGTCAGGGCCTCAAAGGAGAAGACAACTTTCTGTGACGCAACTTGAATGCAGGAGTAGATGTTCTCAGGGGAATGGGATACTGAGGCAGAGGAGACAAACTGCTTTGAAGAGGCAACAGATCTGGACATTCCACCACATATGTAGTTGTTACTCAACAGACAACAAGTGTTGCCCTAGGGACCAAATGGTAATCACCCTGAGTGTATCTGTCAGGGACAGCTGTACCCTGAGTGGGACTGTAGGCATGTCAATCCAATGCAGGTTCAGTAGTGGACCATAACTGTAGCAATGTAGCAAGGAAGAATGCGTTTCCTAGAGCCACTCCCTACTGCACTTGCACTTCTTGTAATGCCTCCATTTACTGCACAGGTAGTATCACCACTTGTGCTTACCCTTCTTAAGTCCCTTATGCTAATGTTCTGAGCAAGCCCCTGAGTCTGAATAAGAGTTTCTTTAGGACTGGAAGGGTTTTCAAGGAGGTGCTGTAATTGGCTGAGTCTGTGGGCTTGACTTGTCTGGTAACATGGACGGGCCTAACCGAATCATAAGGTCTACAGGTACCTGTTTGCTGGAGAAATATTCCTTTGACACTCCCCCTCAGTGCTTATAATGAGATGCACTGGCAGTGTGGCCAGCTCTTGAACCTTAGCAAAGACAGGGACAAGTGGTGCCTGTACACCATGCACACAACCTGAATAGGCCAAAGAT
Organism: Neoceratodus forsteri; assembly: GCA_016271365.2. Taxonomy (NCBI): domain Eukaryota; kingdom Metazoa; phylum Chordata; order Ceratodontiformes; family Ceratodontidae; genus Neoceratodus; species Neoceratodus forsteri. The sequence goes on along the minus strand of CM028129.1, from coordinate 1,390,439,741 downwards.
AAGCAAGTAGGTGTGCCATTCTCTAGGGTTCTAGGCTCTGATCCCCTTCGAAGGCAGTAAAGGGGTCAAGTCACCTGTTTGACCTTAAGGTAAATGGTCATAGTCCTCACCTGAATTGACAGTGTGACGTCTGATCCCCTCCCCACAATGCTTAGTCCTATCCCTAGAGTGGGACACATGGGATACAGAAGACAAGAGGATAAGGGTTCTTCTGATGCTCCATCTTTCCAGAGGATCAAGAGTGGGGATGGTATCCAAGAGATTTTGTGCTTATGCTGGGATTCCTCCAGTTCCCATCTCCAGAATTACCTTGTTGGGGCAAGAGGCAAACTTAAATGCCAGACTGCTCGGGTCGCCCTCCAACAATTAAAATTACAGCTCCATGGGTGATGGCCTGCCGCAGCTGGGCAATGTAAAAGAGCCTGGCTCCACCACACCTCTCAGTGAGTGAACAGTGTTTGAACCCTTAAGTGGTGGCCGGACATTGATAGCCCAAAAGGTGGCTTAACTCATTTGCTCCTGGTGGCCATTTTGGGTCCATTCCAGCAATGGATGGTTCCGACACCATATGGCGCCTATGGGAACAAATGAGTTAACAAGCAACCATTGCATGATTGCTCTTACAGTACTCAGCATGTCAGTCTGGTCCCAGGCAAACCAGGCACACACATTGTCTGTCCATGGTGGACATTGTCTGTTACTACAAAGTAGACTTCTTGAATACCAGCTTCAGGGTCATTCTTAACACTCAACCTGGAGGGCCAGCCAATGATCATAATCATGTTCCTACTTGCAACAAAATTTAAACAATGTTAAAATAACTATTTAACATATAGGTGATCTTATATAACAATCCAATAAATTATCACAAACTTATTTTCTGAAGGAGACCCTATCCATTCATCGATAGAAAAGATCTGAAGCATGGAGAGTGAGGACGGTAGGACAGGAAGGAGTTAAAGGGGCACTGTCAGCTTTGCCCTCCGTTTACCTTAAGTTCACAAATGCTGACCTGTGGATACTAAGCGAGCATTGTGTATGCTCTGGAATGGCCCTGCATCAAGGTAAAAGTGATCAGTTACCTGATTTCTGATGATGCACTTATTTCTTCATATTCGCCCCAACTGAAGTCTCATTCCCGGAAGCAGATGCCATGCAGGAAGGCAGCACCGAGGAGCGTCTGTTCACTCAGTGCTGAGGTGGACCTTTTAGCAAACACATCACAGCACACCGTAATACAGCACTAACAATAAAATTAAAGAGCTGCTGGTATATACGACGATAAAGCAGCTGGATTAGCTTTAAAATCCTACTGGAGTCTGGGGCGAAATCAGCGCATCTTGCCCATGTGGTCACAGGAAAGATCTCGCGCATGCACCAGAAAGTGCCACTATGCTCAGTGCGGATTTCGCCTCAGACTCAGTAGATTTTAAAGCTAATCTAGCTCGCTTTGTCAGCCGCACATACCAGCAGCTCTTTAATTTTATTGTTAGTGCTGTATTACGGTGTGCTGTGATGTGGTTTGCTAAAAGGTCCACCTCAGCACCGAAAGTGAACAGTAGACGCTGCTTCCAGCGTTCCCGGCATGGCATCTGCTTCCGGGGAATGGAGACTTTCAGTTGGGACAAATATGAAGAAATAAGTGCAAATTATCAGAAATCAGGTAAACTGATCTCTTTTACCTTGATGCAGGGCCATTCCAGAGCATACATAATGCTTGTTTGTATCCACAGGTCAGCATTTGTGAACTTAAGGTAAACGGAGGGGCAAAGCTGACAGTGCCCCATTAAGAGTAGGGTGTTAACCAGTTGCTTTCTGAGAACTATTTGCATATGTTTAGTTGACAAGGCTACAATATGACTATATGAAAGGAATCCTGGTAGCTGTAATTTTTTTTCCTTTCGTTATCTCATTCGAGTTACTGGGTTGTGTTTTTTTTCCCATTGAAAAAGCTGTTTATTAAATACCATAATACCTGAGTAGCTATTACGGCATTGAGTGGTGCATATAATAAATACTCTGAAATGTTACATCCAGCAATCCAGTCTACTCTAGGCTTCATACATAAGCGATTGCACTTCCTCTGTGGAAAAAAACACAACGCAATAATTATATAACACAAAATATGGAGTGCAGTGTGTTTAACTCGATTTTAACACACCCCCGTTGTTGGATGGCTGCCGTAAACTTCTCGGGCATTTATGTGCCATCCAACAACTTGGGTGCATATTAAATTCTCGTAACACACTGCACCCCATACTTTATCCTATATGCATCATCTCTCACCAAAGACGTTACCATTTTATCACTGCAGCAGAACTTATGTAACATGTATGCCCAAAAGTACATTATAAAATTCAAGGATTTGTTTTCAACTAGAAAGTTTTGAGCAGTAAAATAAGGTCAGGTGGCTGAGGCAGACACTGCAGGAAACAGTAGACATCTTGCCAGCTTAAACAGCTCATACAGACATTAAAACATATACATTTTAAATTAGCACTGTTTTTTCATTGCTGAAGTAGTTTTCTATCCTACAGCCAGTCAGAAGATCTGCTGCCTCACAGAATAAAGTATGCCTGTTTACAAAAGAGGTGTTTCGTTTGAGCCTGACATATCTAGACCCATTTCTCTTCATACCTCATAAGCACTGTGATGACCTCAATGACTGCGACATCACAACTGACAGGATAAGTGGCATGAAAGGCATTTCTGTGTGACGTTAACACACTCTGCGTGTATACCTGTGCGGCTCGGCCCCTTCCATTTCTTTATCAGCACCTGTCTAGCAGTAAGGTGCATGTTAGAGTTTGTTTGGCATGGTCTGCTAATGGCGGCGGTAAGTTTTTCAAATGAGTAGTTTGTTATAACCCATGAGTAGCATACGAGCTGATTATCTTTACTACTGAACACAAAAATCTACAGGTAAGAGCAATCTAGCATCATTGTAGTAAATTTAAATCGAACAATTCATAGTATTTGGCGCCGAATGTTTATAATGGTCCTCATTATTTTTTAACAGACGCAGAATCAAAGTTGAATAGATTTATCCTGCTTATTTGGGGTTTGGTGAGGTTAATCGCTGAGGTAAGAGGAATACCTCTATTCAGCCCCCTTTGGTATCATATTTAGTTAAATTACTATTTTATAAAATGTAGGTACCATTTCATTTCTTTACCTTTTCAGAATAAAGTGAAGTCAGTTTCACACATAGAGGACCTGCACGTTGCTTTATACATAACAAGCATGTATTAAGGTGCGTTCAAAATAAAGTTTGAAATTATTTGAAATGTTATATATTCATTTGGACTAAATAAAAATGTTTCTTTATACAGATATTTGAATTTTGGGGTAATTGGCAATAAAAGGGAACTCTGTGTCCCTCCCCAGCTTTTTTTTTTTTACTTTCTCTTTATTCTCCCCCTACCCACAGCACCCCCACTCTTCAGGAGACACACAAATGGCCTTATTAGTCCCTGCCCTCTTACCTGGAGCCTAGCTCGGTCCATCCCCCATGTAGCATTGGTTATACCCCCCAGGCGGCGCCGGGGTACAAGGTGGGGCCTTTACACCCCAAAGTTCTTCCTGTTTCGTCGGGATGCTGTCACCTAGGGCAGAGTAGGGGGCATTGAGGATCGGACGTTATAGCTCCATCTACTGGCACTGCAAGATGTTTTTCCCATTTCTGATGCAGTGTGTGCCTTTCGCCAAGGCACTAAGCACCAATGTCCAGCATGCCACCCTTTTCACTGGCTTGGGATTGCCGCTCTCGGGTCTCCACCCGAGGTCAGACATGCACCGAGCCCTTGTTCCCAAACCCGGGTCGCTGACGTCACAAGCGGAAATCCAACCACTGCGCCGGCAGGCCGGCCCCCCCCAGCTTTCAGCGTGCCTTTGGCAGACGCACCTTTTGATTCATTCAATAAATTTATCCAGGTCAGTTCCACCTGAAATCTTGAATGAATTATGGAACATATTTAGATAAATGTATATTTCAGCAAAAATGCATAAAATGAAAACTTAAAAGATTCATTTTCTGATTTATTTATAGAAAAAATGCTCCACTGTCTGATGAAGGAACTTGGGTTCTGAAACGTTATACAATAAGTTATTTGGAGCTTCGTTATTATATTCTTGTATTTGAGAAGACATTATGTATCATTAAAAAAAAAAATTTTTCACTATATGAAATAATTCTATGTACTCTTTTCCAATATACAATCTGCATTTGGGTTGAGACAGGTATTCCATGTGCTTAACTAATTATCCTATTTTCCTTTCTCCCATTTTTTTCAAAATTATAATAGGAACCTTGGGAAACTTACATTAATTTTTCATGTTTTGATGAAAGGCATTTTCTCATGCTCTTCCTGTTCACTGCAAGTCGTCACATTCATTGAGACTCACAATGCTGACAAGGTATGAAGAGGACTAGCACTAGACATGTCCGTTTTCAAGTGAAGTGCTGTTATACTTCATTGCCAATCGCACCACTTTCGTGGCCCAGTTGCACTACTTGCTTTAAAACTGTTACACCTCATAAAATGTGGTCTAACTTTTCTGCAAGGGCAGCAAGCTGTGCTCAGAAAATGGCACATGCATTATTTCTTTCTACTGCAAAACCAGCAAAAATGACGCAAATGCAGCACTTCATTTAAAGATAGGATGAGCTTGTTCATGTGCCTCCAAAGTGCAGCAGGTATGGTACAAAATGAAGTCACAGTGCACTCAAAGGCTGATAAAAAGCTAACTGGCTGAACAAAAAGGTAACATACTGTATTTCAAAATAAGGTCGGTGGGTCTGAGTGGATGAACATATACCACTCCTAGAACTACTGTTACAGGTGAGTAACCAGTGTTTCTAGGGGCGTGAATATGTTGTTTTATCCACACTTGTTTGCAGACTCCAAGCAGTCCTCTGGGAGGAAGGAGGCATGGTGCACACCCCCTACTTAGGGAACAGAGACTGGAGAACTGAGGCTCCAAAACCATCATCCCGGCATGACTCGAGGTCAGTGTGATAATGGGAAATTAAGGTGTGTGCTGACTTCCAGATAGCATCCCTGCAGATTTCCCGGATAGGGATGTCTTTAGAAGCAGTCAATATCACAGCAGTATGGCAGGTGAAATGAGCCATTAGCCCTCCGGGAGGCTCCCTGCCCACCAACCTATAGCAGAGATAAATGCAGGATGTGATCCATCTGCCAATCATCCACTTGGCTGCAGGTCTGCCAGGTGCGGTTTCAGCATAGGTGACAAACAGCTGGAGAACCTCTCCCGAACTCCAGCCATGTGCTCTTTGTAATAGCGAGGGCTCGCCTCAGGTCCAGAGTATGGAGCCTGTGTTCGGCCTCTGAGGTGTGATTCGGGAAAACACCAGAGGAGTCATCACCTGGTTAGGGTGAAACACTGACACAACCTCTGGGAGGAACTTGGTTGGGGCACAGGACAATTTTGTCCCTGTGGAAGATCAGGTAAGGAGACTCCACTAAGAGCACCTGGAGCTCACTGATCCTTCTGACTGACGTGGATAGCCACCAAGAAGGTGGTCCTCCATGACAGGTGAGACATTTCATACCTGTGCATCGGTTCGAATGGCTTGCCCATGAGCCTTGCCAAACCAGCAGCAAGTCCTATGGTGGTGGTGGTGGTTCATGCAATCGGAGGGGAAATGTGATCTAGGCCTTTGAAAAAGCATTAGACCACCTTCTCCTGTGCCACTGACTGCTGACCAGCCCACATCCGGTAAGCAGAGATGGCTGCCAGGTGCACCTTAAGGGTCGTCAACCTAAGTCCCCCTTTGGAGAGGGACCACAGGTAGTCCAAAATGCTAGCCACCGGACAGGGCAAAGGGTCCAGCCCTTTGCCCTGACACCAAATGGAGAATCTCTTCCATCTGAAAGCATAGTATTTTCTGGTCGATTCCTTTCTAGATGCCTCCACCATGGTGAGGACATCTTCAGAGAGACCCAAAGCCTGGAACTCAAGCCACTCAGGAACCAGGTTGTCAGGTGCAGGGATTGAAGTTCTGGATGGAGCACCTTCCCCTGATTATGGAGAGCAGGTCCGGAGTATGGAAAATGCCTCCAGATCCTGTTGTTGAGGCTGAGGAGATTGGAGTGCCAAAACTGGTGTGGCCAGTCCAGAGCCACCTGGATCACCTGTGTCTTGTCCCTCCTGACCTTGAGCAGCACTTTGTGGATCAAGAGAACATAAGAACATATGAAAATTGTCAGCAGAAAAAGGCCAACTGGTCTATCGAGTCTGCTCGAGTCTGCAGCTATCACCCTTATTCTGCAGCTGCCCTTACCCCCCTCCCCAATGTCCTGTCCCACCCTCTTTTGAATCCATCTACTGATTTACATGCCACCACCTCTGCTAGCAGCGTATTCCACTCTGCCACCACCCTTTCTGTAAAAAAAATGCCTCCTCGTTTCCCTCCTGAATCTCCCACCCTCCAATCTCATGTCATGGCCTCTAGTGTCCCTTCCCACCCTCGCCTGAACAGCCCCTCGTGCTTGCTTGCTATCCCTTCACGACTGGAAGGTCTCTATCATGTTCCCCTGCTTCTCCTCTCCTCCAGTGAATACACGTCTAACTCTGCCAGTCTGGCCTCATAAGGCAACTCTCCTGACCTTGGATCATTTTTGTTGCCCTGTGTTGCACCCTGTCCGCAGCCTAATGTCTTTCTGCAGGTACAGTCACCAGTACTGCACGCAGTACTCCACGTGAGGTCTGACTTCCCTACTCCTTGAAGATATACCCCTAGCGTTGCAGTCCAGCATCTTGTTTGCCCTTGTTGCTGCCCTCCTGCATTCTGCCAAGTTGTTCATTGCTCCCGTTATGAGCACCCCCAGATCTTTCTCTTCTTCCGTTACTGCTAGCTGCACTCCCCCCTTTCCCAGATAGTAGCTTCTCCTCAGGTTCTTTGATCTGAAGTGCAGCACCTTACACTTTTTGTTGTTGAACCCAAGTTGCCAGATGTCAGACCATGACTCAAGTCTTGTCAAGTCTTCCTGCAGCCCCTTCCAGCCCCCCTGGTCATCCACCACTGCCCTCATTTTGGCGTCATCTGCATGTAACCCCCTCTGTTACCGGGGTTACTAGAATCCCAGTAAGATCTAGTAGCAAGCAGGGAAGGCAACTTGTGAAATTACAGTTAAATGGATTTCACACTGTCTCACTCTGGTCTCTGTCTCAGCTGAGACTGAGTGATGACATCATTTTAGAACTGTCGCAGCTGCATAAGCCACTTTGGAATGTTTGTAGCTAGGGAGTTAGAATAGAATGTTGGGGAATTTGAAGTCATTCTGTAGTAGTCTGTCAGTCTGAAGTAGGCTCAAGAGAGAGAGAAGGATGTAGATCCTGTAGTACAGTGGAGGGAGGGGGTGCCCTGCAGGGGCAGGCCCCCCGGCCTCAGCTCTATCACAGAGCTACCTTAGGGTGTGTGCTTCCACCATAAGAGAGGCACAAAGAACCAACTCTGAGGGGCAATTCCCTGGCCTGGGAAAAAGGAAGAAGCTTCCTGATGGAGAGTGCTAGGGCAATACAGTTTTGAGTAATAGAGATTCCTACAGAGTTTTGGACACCTGCAACGTGGAGGGTGATAAAGCTTGATAAAAGGCCAGTGTCATTCACCAAAACAGTGAGTAAATAAGTCTCTGGGGCTGTGGGTCAGTCAGGATGCCAAGTCCAGGGCTTATGGGCAGTGAGACAGTAATGACTGTTGTATGTGGGGGTCTTCAGGAAAGACAGTTACTGCAATACAACGCCATGTACAGTCTGCACTACAGTAGCCAGTGAAGTGTGTTTAAACAAAGGAATGGCCGGGTATGATTTATGGGAGCAAGAGGTGGGAGACCCCCCATCTGGCGCGACCAGAGTCACCTCTACGGGATCGCTTTGAGACATCTGTTTGCTTTCTCTCAGGTACTTTGCCAGTGCCTGAGGAAAGTACCCAGACGTGGGATTGATGATGAAGATTCCCTGATAGAGCCAGGAGAGCGCGTGTTTGGTATGGGGAGCCACAAATAATTATCCATGATAAATGGAAGCTAATCCAAGGGCTGGCAAGGGAGCCGAGTCAGGGAATCCAGAGAGGAGTCAAGTTCGGGCCGACTGCCCTGAGTGTTTCTAAACCTGAGGGTTTAAAAGTTTAGAAGATGAATGTCTGTTTCAAGAGAAATATGCATTGCCAGGAGTGTAGCCCTGTGGGGATCCATCTATGCTTTATTGTTCTCTTTTGTTGTGAATAAAAGCCACACTTTAGAATCCCGACTACTATTTTGAACATTACAGTTATTGCTTCCTGTGTCCGGATTACTTGAGTGCCCCTGTGCAGAGTAGCCAAACCTAGCCAACATGCCGAGTGACGCCTTTCTCCAAAAGTTTCAACTTATTAAAAATGGAGGCACTGCGTCATAGGACCCAGACCCCTCAATCTGTTCACTAGCCACACAGGCAGGGGTCGTAGCCCTCTCAGTTTAGCGCCGACTGGGGGTTACATGAAAACAGACTGATCTTGCTGCTGATGCCCTCCTAGATGTCTGCAATGACAATTCCAAACAGCACCAGCCCCAACACCGACCCCTGTGGAACCACTTGTCACTAGCTTAGGGAGGAGAAGTTTCCCTCCACCACTACCCTCTGTTTCCTACCCTGTAGTCAGTTCTCCATCCACCTCACCATTTTGCCCTCACCTCTGAGCCCTTTAGTTTACATCCTAGTCTCCGATGTGATACAGAGTCGAAGGCCTGGCTGAAGTCCAGGTACAGGATCTCCACCGCATGGCCACCATTGACTTGCCTAGTCACCCTGTCATAGTATTTAACTAGGTTGGTCTGGCATGATCTACCCTTGACAAAGTCATACTGCTTCTTGTCTTGCACCCTGTTAACCTCCAGCCTCTCCTTTAAGATGGTCTCCATTATCTTGCCCACTATGGATGTCAGGTTCACTGGTCTGTAGTTCACCGGTTCATCTGTGGGACCACTCTTATGGAGGGGAACCACATGAGCCAGTCTCCAATCCCACGGCACACACCCTGTGCCCAGAGATGCATTAAACAAGTTTGCTAAGGGGCCTACCAGGACTTCTGCCAACTCTTTCAGCACCCTCTTGGATGCACCCCATCCAGCCCCAGAGCCTTGTCTATCCTCAGTGCCCTTAACCCTTCTAGCACCCTCTCTCTCGTGATTTCATCATCTGTCATCCCCCCCCCCATCTGTCTCTATCCTACCTCCCACTGTGGGTAACTCTCCTCCCTTCTCCTTAGTAAAGACTAAACAGAAGTAGCTGTTCATCTCCTCTACCTTATCACACCTCTCCTCTACCCATCCCCCTTCCCTCTTTATCCTCACAATTTGATCCTTGCAGGTTCTTTTCTCCCTGATGTGCTTAAAGAAGTCTTTCTCCCCCCCCCCCTTGACATCTTGGCTGCTCTTACCTCTCTTGTCACCTCCTTCGCTTCTTTCAGATACACTTCCCTGTCTTCCTCCCTCCCTGTTCTTCTGAATCTTCTATATGCGCCCCTTTTCCTTCTCACCTTGTCTAAAACCTTACTGCTTAACCAGCTTGGTTTTTTCACCCTAGCCTTTTTGTTCTGGGCCTTGCTGCAGGTGTTGGTTGCCTCCAGTAACCCCTGTTTTATCAATTCCCACCTTTGATCTGTACCCATAGTTGGTTGGATTTTGTCCAGGTAACCCTGCACCACTTCCCCCATCCTGTTAAAGTTGGCTTCCCTAAAGTCCAGCACCCTTGTGTCTGTTGCCCCCCTCTCCCTGGCCATCTGTAATTAGAACCATATAGTTCCTCCTGATTTGCTCTGCCAGCATTCTATCTTTTTCTTCAGATTGGGAGGGTAGCCTGTACACTACCCCTAACCTTAGTGACCTGTTTTTAGGATCCTGGATTTGCATCCAAAGACCCTCTGTACCATTCTCCTCCCCTTCTTCCCTTACACATTAAAGACCCTCTCTGACATATAGCGCCACCCTCCTCCTCACCCTTACGATAGAGTCTATACTCTTGTACTGCCAGGTCCCTCTCAGGTTATCAGTGGCCCACGCAGTTGCTATGACAGCCAAATCCACTTCCCCTCTACCATTAGAGCCTGCAGTTCTGCTCCATTGTTCCCCAGGTTCCTGGCATTTAATGTGACCACCCTCAAGCCTCAACCTACCCTCCTACCTCTGCCTCTCCTTGTGTCCCTTCCACTGTTACTAGCCTCTACCTTAGCCTTGCTGTTATGGGGGTAAGCCCAACTGGTATCTCCTCTCTGGTCCCTGAGCACCTCCAGCCAACTGGCTACCCACCTTCCTAGTTTAAATTTGACTCACTGTGCTCCCCAGTCTTACTCTTGGTTCTCTCTCATTCCTCATTGAGTGCAGTCTGTCTCATGCATTGAGGCTGTTGTTTTCCCAGGTCCCCACACCCTCCTATCAGCCCAAACCCTTCCCCTGACACCCATACTCCAGCCATTTGTTGAACTCCTGGATTGTCTTTTTCTTGTCGTACTTGCCCTGGGGACAGGAAGTACCTCAGAGAAGGTGATCGATCTTCCCGCCCCCTTTCAAAGAGGTCCCAGTTCCTCAAAACTCCTCCTCACTTCCTCAACTGTACCATCCATCAGGTCATTTGTCCCCTTCTACCAGCACATCATAGCACCGACTGAACCACCCTTTCTGCTTTCATTCCGGCATTGCTCTACTCAAACCCTGCTGTGTGTCTCCCTTTGCTACCCCACCTGTCCCTCTAGCTCGAGCCCCTAGAACCAAGACGTCCCACCCTACAATTTTTCCTTCCCTTTCTCCTCTCGTTCTCCTCTCTTCTTCTTCCTGCACATTGTTCTTCTCACCTGGTCCTATTTCTCCAACCCCCGCACCTCCCTGTATGTATCCCCCGCCCTAGTTCAGGGTCTACTCTTGTTCCTCCCACTTCCAGCCGTCTCCTTTGTGTCTGCCCTTTGTCCTCCCTCCTATTGACATAATTACCAGTAGCTTTTCCTTCCTTTCTCTGTTCTACCCCCCACCCACCCCATTCCTTCCCCTCTTCCCCACTGGATATCCTTCCCACATTTCGATTTGTTTTTCCCTCCCCTCCTTCTGACCATGTAATTTCCACCTTCATCCTAGACTCTTCCCCTTTCAGCTATTGTACCTCTTTTTCCAGCCTTCTTAACCTTTGACAGACTGGGCATTCCCCCATCTTCCACAGGGTGCCCATGAATAGAGCCACCCCACAGTTATTACATCCTGCAACCCTCCCTCCCCCACCTCCCCTGTTCTCCTCCCTTCTTAGAACCCCTTGCTCCCTGCATTCCCAGCAACCCCCAAGCTTGCCCCCTGCCCTGTCCTTTCCTCTGTGTGCCCCAGTCAGTCATGCTGGAGCATTTCCCTCCCCTTTTGGCCCTATGCACCATTTACCCACTTCTGGATCCTCTTTTCCACTGAGCTCTCCCTTGACCCATCTAGCCACTCAGGGAGCCATTAGTGCCCACGCCCCTACTGAATTACTAAGCTGCACAAAATTACAGCACTTATGGCTTTAAAACAGTTGTCACACATTTCTCTTTGAACCTAAAGACATATCATGTGCTTTTCAGCACATACTGTTCCTATTCAACTTGTCTCCTTTACAGTACCTTTGTTTCTTCCCTCGACCAGTGTTCTTGTTCCTCCTCCACCTCTGCAATGTCACCCTCCTCTGCTCTGGACCTGATTGGCTAATCACTAGTGAAGAGGTTTGCCTGAAGCTTTTAAGAAAGGAGGGGGCTGCGGGATAGGTGGGCAAGAGAAAAATGTTCCCAAAGTTAAGTTCCTCTAGAAATCCTCTGCCACTGTGATCCAGTCTCAAGTTGTGGACCAGAGCGGTAAATATAGCTCTTCTTTGAGGAATTATTGCCAGTCATGGTCCTGAGTGGAGCTTCCAGCTCCTCTTCAAACTTTGGGCAGGCTGTCCCTGAGGTAGATCCTCTGATCATGGCCGGGTACACCCAGACCCTTTGGCGCCTCAGGTAGCTGCCACCTCTGCAATACATTTGGGAAGTTGAGGAAGGCATAGAAGAGGCCTGGGGTCCAAGGCCTTGAGAAGGCATCCCCCTGCAGTGAGCCCTGCTGGGGGGAGGGCACAGAACAGCCTCAGCTTTGCATTCTCCCTTGAGGCAAACAGGTCCACCTAAGGGGTGCCCCATTGGGAGAACAGACTGTGAACTACCTCCAGAAGGAGAGACCACTCGTGAGACATCTCGCTCACCTGGCTGAGGGCATCTGCCAACTGATTGGAGGCTCCTGCCACATGGATGGCTAGGAGATCCACCTTCAGGCTGCACACGAGTCCAAATGCAAAGAGTCCTTGCACAGAGGCAGGAGTGTGTCCAACCCTGCTTGTTGAAGCAGTACATGGTCATGGTGCTGTCCATCTGGACTTGGATCACCTGACCCCGAACAAACGGAGCAAACGCAGTCAGCACCAGCTGAACTGCCCAGAACTCCAGCAGGTTGATGTGCCATTGGGACTCCTCAAGGGTCTGGGGCCCGTGGACTCAGTGGTCCCCCAGATCGGCACCCCAACCCCTGAGAGAGGCGTCGGTCATCAGGATGATCATCAGCTCGGAGTGGACAAATGGGATCCCTTGCTGCAGATGTTCTGGGACTAGCCATCACTGGAGGGCATCCCACATCTTCTGGGTCACAGTGATCAGGTGGTTAAAGTGACCTTTGAGCTGGGACCACTGGCTGGCCACCTCCCACTGAAGGGAGTGCATATTCCAGTGGGTAAATTGGACCATGCTGGTGCAGGATGCCATGTAACCCAGAAGGTGCAGGATGTCCTAGGCAGGGTGCAATTGCCCAACCTGAAAAGATCAGGCAGTAAAGGAGGAGAGAACCTCTGCCCTGTCCACCGGGAGCTGGGCTCTGGCTCAGTAAGATTCGAGTTCTATCCCGATGAAGCTGATCACCTGTGAGGGTACAAGTTCCGACTTGGCCAAGTTGGACACGGGTCTGGTGGGCCAGATCCTGGACTGCTCCGCCTCCTGCCTAGAGGATCCGTAGTCAGCCAGTCATCCAGGTAGGGGTACGCCCGGACCCCTTGGCACCTCAGGTAAGCTGCCACTTCTGCAATGCATTTGTTGAAGACCCTGGAGGCCAAGGAGAGACCGAAAGGCATGGCTCAGAACTTGTAGAGGGTTCCCTCAGCTCAAAAGTGGAGGAACCGTCGGTGAGATGGATGGATCGGGATGTGAAAGAATGCATCCTGAAGAGCCAGGGAGCAAAACCACATGTCTTGCTCTAGAGATGGTATGATCTAGGACAGAGTTACCATCCTGAAGGTGCACAGCCTTAGAAACTTGTTCGGGTCGTGCAGCTCTAGAATGAGGCGCCAGCCCCCTGTCTGCTTTGGCACCAGGAAGTACCTGGAGACAAACCCATGGGTATACTGGAGGATCTACTACTCTGACCACAACCTCCTTGCGGAGGAGCTGGGCTATGTCATCTCGAAGAGCTGACCTAGTGTCTGTGGATATCAAGTCCTCCTGTGAGACATGGGCCTTGGCTTGGAGGGTACTGCTCAAATTCCAAAGGCAGACCCTGACTGACCACTTCCAGAACCCACCTGTCCGTGGTGACAGCAGAGCAGGTGGAAAGAAAGTGGTGGAGCCAGCCCCCATAGTAGGATCCAGGGGAGGCATGATGGGCATGAGGGTGGCACCCTCCATCCTATCACTGAGCAGGCTTGGAGGAGGAGGAGGACCCAACTGAGGAGCCACCGGGTCCCTTCCTTCTGGGCTTATGGACCACTGCGGCCACAGACTTGGGCCTAGGTTGCCAGGACTGAGCCTGCTGGCAAGAGTGATGCTGGGCTGGTTTGCTGCCACAAGAATGGAGGACCAGAAGAACACATGTTTCTGCTGCTTAGAGCCCTTGGACCCCTCTGTGTGGATGTAACAGAGTCCAAGGTGGCACCTAGACTTCTCAATACACTGGAGGTGACCCTCCACACGGCCCCAAACAGGTCGGTGCCCAAGAACGGATCATCCACCAGCTTGTGCTGAATGTCTGCCATGAAGGTCGAGATGACAGCCAAGCCCTATGGCACATAGCAACTGAGGCCGCTACCAGCAGGCACAGGAATCTTCCATTTCGGAGCTGTCTGAAGTTGCTGTGGCCACAGCCTGGCCCTGGTGTCGGACCTGCTTGACTGTAGTCTGAAGTCCACAGGAAGATGAGGAATCACCTCATCCAGGGAATCCAAGAGGGCATGGGAGAAGTGTGCCATCAGGACGGACGAGCACACCTGGCAGAGGCCAAGCGTAGAGGCAGCATAGACCTTTTTAGTCGAGTGGTACAATTTTTTTGACTCCTTATCTGGTGATCTAAACACAGAGTTGGCCACCAACCCCTCAGCCAAGGAGTGCTCCGTGAACCCTGAGAGGGTACCGGTGGGCACCGCATATTTGCTGGCCATCTGGGCCAAGGGCACAGGGGCAGGAAAGAGGCTGCCAAAGCTTCAGGGCAGGGCCGGCAATGACCTCGGCCACTGGGAAAGCCTCTGTTGGAGGTTCCCCTTTGTCCAGAATCTCTGTGAGGGATAGTGAGCCCACTTCTGGATGGGCTCTAGTTTCATGCCCATGGACTCGGATATGAGATGGAAGATGCCCATGAGAAGTGGTCCCTTTCTCCATTGACAGATCCCCCACCAACTCCAAGTTGACTGAACAGGAGTGCGAAGGAATCCTCGGATTTAGAGCAATCCACATATAAAAGTGGCCGACCGCCCAAGTCACCTCGACCACTTGTGACGGTGAGAGTGTGAGAGTTACCGACAGCTGATGGTGAAGCCCCTTAGGCGGCTGTGGACTTCCTGGCTGCAGCACCAGTCAGCGGCTTCTAGGGTGGTGGCTCCACCACAATTGGTGAAGAGGCCAGCTTCGGCCAAACTGAGATGGTCTGGACTCGCTCCGCCGGAGGAGGAGCGGTGGCGACCGGCCCCACCGGGGGCATTGGTGTCGGCCTGTCAGGTGACAGCCAAGTGATGGCAGGTGTGGGAGCCTGTGTCAGTTTAGGACCAGCCAGCACCAACTGTTTCCACATGAGGTCTTTGTAGCGTCGATGCAACTTGCGCTGAATCCTCTCCTCTCCTCGCCCAAGGAGGACAACGATGACGAATAGTGGCAGCACCACTTCCCATAGCACTGAGATCGGGACCGCCGACGTCGACAGGATCTGCTCAACCCACTGGAGAAGAAAAACTTAGACCTCTACCTCAGCCACCAGGGGTGCCAATGGGGGATCTCAGAGGGAGCCAGGGAGAGCTGCAGCTCCTCCTGGTCTAGGTCGGTGACAAGAGAGTCCAGCTTCGTGGGCTGAGCTGCCCCTTCGGTGGTCACCGGCAGGACCGGAGTTCTGAACAGAAAGTTGTCAGCCTCTTTTGATGACAACTGGTTGACAGGGTCGAGAAAAATCTCGGCTGCATCATCGGATGGCATCTCAACCAATTGGCCCGACGAGGCCTCCGTGAAACCTGTGGCTAAGACCACGGTTTCGACCGTGATCAAAACCCATGATTCCTGAGTCCAAGAACGTTCCCGGTTCCAAGAAAGTTGATGATGATGAGTCTTCTCTCTTTCTTTCTTGGACTCCTTCTTGCGAGAGTGGGAGCTGTGCGAACCCGACAGGCCCTGTCCCTTGGTAGGGACAGACTGGCACAGCTCCTCAAGGGAGCCCAAATTGAGCAGAACAAAGGCAGAAGGCAAAGAGAACTGAGCTGCGACCTGAGCTGCCTCCTCCTCAAAGGCTGTAAGTTGATCCAACTGCTCGGTGGACCACGCAGCCATGGAGACCACCCAACGGGCATCCTTGGATTTGACCGGCGGATGTTGTTTTTCTGAGCGGACCAACTTCAGGCAGGCAAGGCGGTCCTCGATGACCAACAAATTAAAGGACCGGCAAATGTCGCAGGCCTGAGTATCATGATCGTAGCCCAGGCAGTAGACGCACATGGTGTGGGGGTCAGTACGTGACATCTTCTGCCTGCATGGGCCCTGGTGAAATCTGGGTGCCGACTTTTCATCCATAGCAGTCACGATTGATGACTGAACTAAAGATGAAACTCGAGATAGTTTAAAGCGGTAAGGAGGGAATCTGCTTCTTCCAGCGGAAAGGAAGATCTGGCATCATGGGGTGGAGCTGAGGTTATACCACCGGGTGGGTGGAGGAGCCAGCTTGAAGACTTTCCAGCATCTCCTAAAGGGGGAAGGACACTGCCAACATGTGTGGATAGAAAATATCCACGTTCCTAGAAAAGCACATTACAAAGCCATTGTTTACTGTACATGGGCCATTTAATGTCCGTACTTATTGCCTGTAGCAAGTAAAAGCTCCACTAGTCAAAAAATCTAGAACTTCTGCATGATTTTTGGACTTGGACCTATAATTGAGTATACCTGCATATTAATTAAGACAGGAATCTTACATTGCTTTGCAAATGTAGGATAGTGAGCATATTCAGATTTGTCGATTTCCATTGTTCAATGGCAACCAGGAAGTCATAAAAAATTTAGATTGCCATGTCAGAAAAGTAATAAATGTGGTAACTACAATTCTGTTGCTGATTCTAAGATCAGAAAGTGATGTTTTACCTGTGCTTCTTCCAACTGGTTTTCCAATGCCCGTTTAGCTAGTGCCATCTCATCTTCCTGGTTATCAGCTTCTATCAAGGCATCTTCGAGCTGCCGTCTCTCTTTCTGTAAGACAAGATTAGATTTTAAAACATCTATGGTCTTATGACCAGTTTGACACCAGTAACACTTTCATACTGGATTTGAAGCTAAACGCCTACCATTAATACTTAAAACCTGTAACCCCTTTAGTGCCCTGTGCATTAGAGGGTATGGCACAAGAACACTAAAATGCATGGCCATAAAGACATACCTAGTCGTCTTACTGTAAAGGACCCCATGTCTGACCCACAGGATCTCAAGACGAGCCCTTAGTCTCACAATACCATGGGTCCAGAGTGAAGCAGAGGTCATGTGATTGCAGAAAGAAATGCAAACACATAGACTGTCTGCTTTCGCAGCTTTCACTTTCTCTGCCCTGCTACGCATGTGTTTTTTTTTTTTCCAGGCAGTGTAGCAGGGCAGGCAGAGGTGTAAGGAGCAATGCAGTTGTAGCCGTTGCTTCTAAAGCAATGCGCAGTTGCTGAAAGTAAGAAAAGCACAGTTATGTAAGAACTTACCTTAACAGTAGATCTTCGAGAGGAGCTCTTGCAATAGGCAATACTGGTAGGACTGAAGTTGCCAGGTGCCCAGACCACACAGAAAACTGCTAGGTAGCAGTCTATCATGAAGGACTGCCACCCCCGCTGATCCTATAGGGGCGGTACTAACCGCTTCAGTTCTCCTGCTGGGAGACCCCAGTGCAGTAGGTAAAAGGAGAACTAAGGCGGTTCCTCAAAGCAGAGGAAAAACAGAATAAGTGCGAAGAAGAAGAAACTATTAGGGGGAAGGAGAGAGGGAAAGCAGCACCTGCTACAAGAGTTCCTCTCAAAGATCTACTGTTACAGTAAGTTCTTAGGTAACTGTACTATCTTACTTCGAGGGGGCTCTTGCAGCTGGCAACACCGGTAGGACTGAGTCCCAAGCAATACCAGAACTGACTGAAAAGTCAGCCAGGAGGAGGAAGAAAGCAAAAGCAGGAGGCTCATGAAAGAAGGCCCTGAAGGACAGCTAGGCTGAAATTGGCCCTGCACTGAGAAGCGATGTCCAGACTGTAGTGATGAACAAAGGTGTGGACAGAACTCTAAGTGACTGCTGCACAGATGTTGGTCAGCTAAGTGGGCACCCCAGCCCTGCCCTGACATGTCCGTAGTAAGGATCTAGTAAGAAGGCACAGCTTGAAAGGGGACCCTTCACAGGAAATTGGCAGGGTTCTGCCACCACTCCAAGGTCCTCAGCACTGACTGATCCAGGTCATCAGTACATTGATCCCACTGAACCCGAAGGGTCCACTGGGGGACCCTCATATACAGACAGGCTAGGGGGACTGTGGCTATAGCCATGTGCCCCAACAGGCAGAGGGACACTCTGGCTGGTATCTGATGGATGGAGGATACTAGCCAGGCCTGTGCTCTCAAGCATTCCACTCTGTCCACTGGCAGGAAGGCTCTGCCCTAGGACGTGCCCAGGACTGCTCCTATATACTGGAGGCATTGGCATGGTAAGAGACAAGACTTGGCAGATGGACTGTGATCCCTAGGGCCTGGAAAGTCAAAGGTACATTCCAGGATCTGCAGCAAAGGTCCTGGAAGGTGCTGCCAACAGCCAGTTATCCAGGTAGGGGAATACGTAGAAGCCCTGTTTCCTCAGAGCAGTGGCCACCACCGTCAGGCACTTGATAAAGACACGAGGTGCTGGGGAAAGGCCAAAAGGGAGGGTCCTGAACTGAAGTGGTCCCCTGGAAGCAGAAAGGGAGGAAGCGGTGGTGGGCTGGGAAAACCTGGATATGAAGATAGGCATCCTGCATGTCCAGGGAACAGGGCCAATCCCCCGGTTGAAGGAGGGGCAACAGCCACTGGAGAGTAACCATCATGAAGCATTTGTACTCTATGTAGAGGTTCAAGTGGCTGAGGTTTAGGGTTGACCTCAGGTCTCCATTTTCTTGGGGATTTGGAAGAAGTGGGATTAGAACCCCTTTCCTCTTTGAGCCAGAGGGACAGGCTCTATAGCCTTTTTGCACAGGATTGCCTGAATCTCTTCCCAGATGAGGGAGATGTGGGCCTGAGCATAATGCGATAGCAAGGGAGAGTTTTCCGGAGGGGGATCCAGAAATTTGAGGGTGTGCCCCTTTTTGATGAACTGCAGCACCCATTGATCTGAGGTCACTGTTTGCTACCCATCGAGGTATAGGGAGAACCAACCCCTGACTGCCTCCCCAAGGCCTCTGTTGGAGGGGGGGTCAGGCAAGGAGTCAGGCAGTGGTCCCAGGGGTGGGCAGAGCAGCTGTGTGCACTCTGGGGGCCCTAGGAGCAGCTGCTCTAGCTGGTGGGGTGTTAACCTTGTGTTTGAAAGGTCCTTTCGACTGTTGGCCTCTGGAAGGCTGGTGAGAGGACTGATGAAAGGACTGATGCTGGTAAGATCAAGGCTGGGATCGGTAGAGGGAATGCACTGATCTTAGGGCATTGCCTGATTCTTGGAGGTGGGAGAAGATGTCCTGGGCATCTCCCCCAAACAAGACGGATCCCCTAAAAGGGGAATCCATAATTTTGGCCTGAACATCAGGTGCAAAGCCGGACATCCTAAGCCAAAAATGGCGGTAAAGGCAAATCCCTGCCACCAACCCACACCCAGAGGCATCAACTTGGTCATATGCTGCCTCAGTACATGGTGCCAACATCTGACCTGGACTTCAGGAGTTGGGCCAACTGTGTCTTGATGGAACCTCAGGGAGGGTTTGAACGAGATCCCTCATCTGATCCCAGAGGGCATTCTGATACTGTACCATATGGGCCAAATAGTTAAGAACCCAAATGGCAAGAGTGCAGGCAAGCATCCACTTGCTCAGCTGGTCTAGTTGATGATTCTCCTTGTCAGGTGGGTGGGTACTGAGATGTTTGGGCCTCTTTGTGCTGTCATGGGCATTCATGACCACTAAGTCTTCCATGGGGTGCTCTGCCAAAGAAGGGCTTGCCCACCGGCCCATCACAGAGGCAATCTGCCTTTTTGGGCAAAGCCAGGGTGGAAGTGGGGTAGTTCCTCGTAGCCTTAGTAACATCATCATAAGAGTCAAATAAAGGAGGCACCACCAAAGGGAGGGTCTCACCGCACTTGTGGACTTCGTAGGTAGAGTGGCATAAGCATTGGATGCTGGGGAGTCCACGGGCACGGTGTTCGTAGACTTATCTAAGGCTTTTGATTTAGTTAATTATGAAATTTTATTTACAAGAATGGAACAAATTGGGTTGGCCTCAGGCCCACTGAAGTGGTTTAAATCTTATCTAAACAAAAAACAAGGGCACCTTACAAAGGCGTTCCCCAAGGCTCAATTTTGGGCCCATTGCTATTTTTGATTTACGTTAATGACTTGCCAAAATGTAGAATGACGTGTCATATTGAATTATACACTGATGACACAGTGCTGCTGGCATCCGACAGTTCCTTGGACCTAATGCAAAACAAACTGCAGAAGGACTTTGACTCCCTTCAGAAATTGTTTAGAAAATCATAATTAGTGATAAGCACTAAAAAAAACTCAAGTTATGCATTTTCAAGGAAAGCAGTGTTACAAAAATAGGAACTTAAATTTGGATATTGTAACCAATGAAGGGATCCATTTAATAAATACAAAGTCATATAAATATTTAGGGGCAGAATTAGTATTCATATTGGATTGACTTGGATAGATGTTTAATGTTCAGTTAAATATAACTGAATATAACCAGAAAGGTTAACTCTGGAATAGGGCTCTAAAAGATCTGCCTCTACAGTAACACATCAAATGCGTAATACTATAGCAATCCAAATCATTCTCCCTATCTTGGAATACAGGAGTTTAGTCTACAATTTTGCTGGATGTAAGGATCTGGAAAGATTGGATAAATCAGTTGGATCAGTTGTGTTCCAGGACAGTAGCTGCTGCTGTTGTTTTCACAGGGTTCTTGTGGATTTTACTTGGTAGGTTAGTTCTTTTCCTTCTTACTTCTAAGAGGCTAGCAGGGTATTGTTTTGGGTGCTGTTGGATGTTTGTAAACTGATTTGGTGGCTGTAAGTGGGGCTCATTTTGTGGATGTTTCACTGGGTAACAGGCTGCGCTGGTAGAGGCCTATTTCTTCTGATTTAAAACCTATTTGGTGGGATTTGCTTGGGCCTAGTTCTTTGGCTGCTGGGCTTGGAGGGGAGACACAGGGCTGATACACTCTCTCTCGAGTCAGGTGTCTGCCCAAGACCCTCCCTCCCCAGAAGTCTGCAATTATAGGGGAACACCTGCCCTGCAATTGAGGAAAAGGCTGCAGGTGCAGCTCATGTAGTTCTAACCACTGGGGTAGGATTTAAAAGGCTGGGAGAGAGGAGCTTTGGGGAGTTGTTCATTTCCTTATAAGTTTAATGTGTTGTACTGCACCTAGTAACAGGGTTACTGGTGTACAGTGGACTGTCTGTAAGATTAGTGGGTGACCTGATTAGGCAGTAGGGGTATCTTGAACTAGGGGAACCTGGTGGCTCACCCAAGGAAAACTATTTGGAAGGGGATGGAACCACACATCATTAGGGCCGGCATCTTTGGGAGGGTGGTGGGTGCACAGGTGTGGAGCAGCCATGATACTGGACTGGCTTGGAAGTTCGGTGGTTGCCCAGTGTGCTGCCAGCTAGCACAGCTTAGGGAGCAGGTTCAGGGATTAGAAGAAAGCTGGGGAAGGTGGGTGGATGGTTGGGAAGGGGCTGGGAATCTCCACAGGGTTGCACCAAGCACTGAGGGTGGGGGGGCATAGGTAAAGGAGTGCAGGAGAATACTCAGGGGTCACATAGGGAACCTGGCAGAGGGGGTCCAAAAGGACACTACCAAGGAAGCAGGCAGGTAACTGGAGGCCTGGGGGCCCTCACAAAGGGGGGACGGAGGTACAACATTCTCAGGGAAGTAGGCAGATGGCCAGGGCTGGACAGAAGGAAGCAAGGCGGGAAGTGGATCAGACCTTACACTCAGTAACCGCTTCAATTCTCTTCTTCTGCTCAAGGATGAGGGGGGTGATGTAGCCATGACAGGGGTAGTTAGAGATGGAAAGGAGTGGGAGGCAGGAGGCAGGGGCTGATAGAGAGAAGAACGGGGGACCTGGAATGCAGAAGAATGGGGGAGCAGGAATCAGAGCAGGAGGGGCAGGGGAAGAGGGAGGAAAGCGCAAGGAGAAGGACCAGTTGGGAGGAAAGGTAAAGGAGAAGGACCAGAAGTACAAGGAGGATTCAGTAAAGGGGCTGAGGGTTTAGGCCAGGGAGCACAACTAGCAAGGAGGAACTAAATGGAGACAGGAAGGAAGGGAGGATGAGCCAGGCTAGTTTAGCAGATGGGGAGAAGGACCAGTTAGCAGCAGTGAGGGGGAATTAGTAAGGAACAGAAGGATACTCAGGAGGAGGAGAGGCATGGGATTGAGAGGAGGGAGTGGCATGTGGCACCCAGAAAGGGGAGGAACACAGAGCCAGCTGGGTGGAGGGGCCTGTAGAAAGGATGAGAGACATGGAAGGGGGGATGGAGGAAAAGGAGTGGTCAGAGTGCTCCTGCTGGGGGATTCTATGATCAGGGGTATCAAATGGGATAGGGAGGGAGAAGCCTGGCCAGTTAGAACAAGATGCTTCCCTGGACTAACCTTGCACAGGGCTAAGCACGAGGTATATCAGCTGGCAAAGGATTGTGGGGGTTCCCCAGACATACTGGTCCACCTGGGTACAAATGACATTGAGGGAAATAGCGAGCTAGAGATACAGGCAAGATTCAGGGAGCTCGCCAGGGTCTGTCATGACATAAGATGCACAGTTTCCTTCTCAGAAATCCTGCCAGTTCCAAGTGTAACCCCCCTGCAAATGGGGGTTCCCAAAAGACTTCCAGGAGCTTGCTTGAATGCTCCAAGCCTGAATGGTGTTTGGCATTTAAGCCATTTATCAGTGAGTGTTTTTAGAACCTCTGGTACTGTCTCTTTAAGAGCTGTCTGCTTGCAGACATAATTAGTTTGTATGGGGGACTGTGTGTTTCTTTTATTGAGTACCACTCAAGCTGCTGCCAATTCACTTCATTTTGCAGTCACTAGGAGTGCAAAGGAACCTATCTGAAAGATGTAACTGTTTGCCAGAAATTATTTAGAGTAATAATGAAATTACAGTTTGTCTAACCTGCTTTCTTTGCAGTCAGAACTGTGTCTGCTAGTTCCCCATTCTAGTTTTGAACTGCTGAACTGGACCAATCAGTGTGGGTAAGCTGGCTCTAAATGGTGCCTTGGACGAATCAGAACTTGGACTCATAATCTGAGCCAGCCACAAGAGGATTGTATGGGCAGTGACTCTGGGAGATGTAGTTTAGACTTCAGTGCCTTTTTGGACCAACAGCAGCAGTCTATTGTGAGTGACAGCCAATCCAGTCAAGAACTGGGAGGAACTCAAAGGAAGTGCCCGGTTTTGTCGGTTGGAGTTTGAGTTGAGCTTTGGCAGTGAAGAAGGAAGGAGCCCTGTGCTTTTTCAGTGTGCAGTTTTGGTCAAAAACGTGTGTAAGGCCCAGAGTTCGGTCTGCAGCTTGTGTAACAGCTTGTTAGGACTGAATCATCCTGTGAAAAGAATCAAAGGATCTCTGAAGAGTAGAAACCAGGCTCACCCTGTAGAAGACTGGAGGAATTGCTGAAAATTGCACTCTGTCTGTCAGGAACTGAATCTGCTGTGTGTTCTCCCGGGTATTGTGCAGTAATTGTGATCGGGATACAGATGCAGCCTGCCTGAGGTATTTGTCTATGTTAAAGTACTGTACTGTGATTGTTGCACTGTATCTCATTTCACAGGAGGTCCCAGTGCCGGAACCAGACCTGGGGGTAAGTGTATACTGTGAAGGTAATTCTGATATATTGTGTGGGCCACTAGTGGGAAGAAAGGGGGGTTGCAGTGTCCCAGAGGGCTGTGACCAAGTTAGTTTACTATTGCAAACCCTGACCTCTGGGTGGAGGCACCCGCCATTGGATCAGGCCCCTCAACCTGTTGGTGGCAAATCAGGCAGGGGTAGTAGCCCTGGGATAGCGCCATCTAGGGTTACATCTTGAGGCTCACCGCTGGGATTGTGTGTCTCTAGTGGCCATATTTACTGAACCACTGTTAAGAAAAAATGGGTACCCGACAGAAGTGGCTGTGCACCGCTGGTGGAGGTGTACTGGGAGAGATCGACCTCAAAATGCTATGCTTATCCTGGACATCCCCTGGGTATCAATACGGACACTGTGCAGGGAGTACTTTCCAAGGTGGAAGGTTTACAAAACCCTGTGGTGGTGGGTCGGCATGCTAATCTGCTCACCCACACTTTCCTGGCCCTAGTAGAGTTTAGGATCCCATAGATAGCTCCAAAGTGCCACAGACCATTACCCCAGAGGAGCCCTCACTGCTTGGAGAGTGATAACTAGACAGTAAAGACCCGGAGGAATCAGCCCGCACTACTATCTGAAACTTTTGAGGAGAAATTTGCTGAATGGTTGCTGGAGAGGGAAACTGTGGAGGACTTGAAGAAACTATTCTTGCCACCTGGGGTGTTCCTCCCCAACACCCCTCCTGCTCCAGTGCCCGTAATGGTGGCTGAACCAATGCAGACTCTATTTCTGCACCTGCCATTAGTCACGACTCTTACAGAGGTTGAGGATCTTCTCTGGCACCCTCCCCACCCCCAAGGGAGGATGACTGGGAGACCTGGATAGACTATGTTGCCCCAATGCTAGGAATGGCAATGCTCGAAGGCGCAAAGCTTAAAGAGGGTTAGTGAGAGCCTCCGAGGTCCTGCCCTGGCTACCATCCGTGCTAAACGGGCCAGTAACCCTGAAGCGACTGCACAGGCTATCTGAGGCCTTGGAGAATGTGTATGGAGCTCAGATTCTGATGAGGACCTATGGTGGAGAGTAAGAAATGCACAACAGTACCAAGGGAGTTGTTGTCTGTGTATGTCTCTCGGCTGGAAAAATTGTTGCAAGAATGCCCCAGAAAGGGTAGTTTGCCAGCTATTGAACTGGACCGAACCAGACTGGACAGAATCCTTAAGTCTGCCCCTTCTCAGAACTGCTGTTGCTTCAGTTACTCTGGCAAATTGACTGGAATCCCCACCTCCTATGATGAGTTAATGAGAGAAATTCGAGGAGTTGAGAAAGGCGACTCGGGAGGTACCTGCACCAACAGCTGTGGCTACGACCGAGTGACTGAGGGTGACCCATCAAGTGAAGTTCTAGGGGCAGAGGTTGACAGTCAATGAGTGCTCTGACAAGGAAAAGATATGCCACAATGGGGCAACTGTTGAGAGAGATCCGGAATTCAAAACAGTCCTTTATGAAGGCCACGCCTGCAAGTACAGGCCCTGACCTATATCCGACTGCATCTGCTATGGGGGGGTACCACCCATGTATCTCCTGCTGATAACAGCTCCAAACTCAATTCCTTGACCATGGAAGTGGAGAAACTGACGAGATGTCTCCAAATGCTTATCACGTCATGCAGACAGAGATGGCACCCAGGTTTCCAGTTAGTAATACCCGCCTGGCTCCCAGTGTGGCGCCCGCCAGCTCAAACTCCAGAAAGTATGTTTTGCTATAATTGTGGAAAGATGGGCACATGAAAAGGGAATGCCAGTCCCAAAGACACTGACAAAGTTGCAATAGGCTACAAGGAGAGCTTCGAGAAGAAATCAGTGGTTAAGAGGTGACAACATGATCCCAGTGAGGGCACCAAAAATGCTAATTCACGCCCTTTGTGGCAAGGTCAGTTGCCCAGGCCCCACTACCGCCTCTCCAGACTGGTCCAGAATAGTGGGTCCCTCCATGGAGACCACTGTAAAGGTGAATGGAGTGTCTACAAGAGCTGTATTAGACAGTGGCTCCCAAGTGACAATTATGTTCCAGGATTGGTATCAGAAGCATTTGTCAGACATACCCTTACAACCATTAGAAGGACTGCATGTATGGGGGTTAAGTGAGAAGGCCTACCCCTATTCCGGGTATATCCGAATTTGGCTGTCTTTCCCCACCTCCGTGGCTGGAGTGGCTGAACAAGTAGAGACCCTCAGCCTTAGTGTCCCCCACTGGACTGTATGATGGTGTCCTTTGTTGACTGGAACAAATGCTCATATGTTCGGAAGGCTGGCACAGTTGTGTTATGAAAACAGGGGTCAAAGACTAGTAGAGCTTTAAGAGTTCGGCTTTAATTAAGAAGGCCTATGAGGCACAGAGAGATGCTGAAAAAATAGAACCAGAGGAACCGGTCGGAATTGTATGGAAGAAGGATCCTGAGTCTCTGATCCTGGCGCCCAATGCCCAGTGTACCTTACAGGAGAGGTCCGTATCAGAAAGGATGTTAAGAATAAATATTAATGTTGGATGCACCAGGCGATGGAAAATTGCCAGAGGGACTGCTGGTCAAGCCTAGTATTTTGCCCGCTAGAGCCCATGCTTATGCCAGAAGGGTAATGGTCCAAGTTCATAATGTGTCTGAAAGAGACATTCGAGGTAAACAGAGGTTGCATCCTGGCTAATGTGCATTGTGCAGACACTGCAGTGCTACCCAGCAGCAAGAGTTCAAGGAAGAATGACAGAGTAGCGCCTGACTTGTTTGATTTGTCGACTCCCGCTGCCAGCTGAATGGAAAGTGAGGATCAGTGAGAAGCTTGCCCGAGAGACCAGGTGTTTTCTTTAAAGGAATGGGATGTAGGATGCTGCAAGGAGCTGAGCACAATATCCGGCTGCATGACGAAGACCATTTCGTGAGGTCTCGACGCCTGGCACCTGCTGACATAGATGATGTGAGACGGCACCTGCAAGAGATGTTAGCTGCTGGTGTAATACAAGAATCCAGAAGCCCTATGCTTCCCCATTGTGGTAGTGAGGAAAAAGAATGGAACAGTAAGGATGTGTGTGGATTATCGCACCTTAAACCGCGGACTATCCCTGATCAGTACACAATGCCCGCATTCAGGATGCTTTGGACTGCCTAAACGGGAGCAAGTGGTTTCTGTGCTGGATCTCCAGTGGGTACTACCAGATCCCGATGGCCCCAGAGGACCGTGAGAAGACGGCCTTTATCTGTCCGCTTGGCTTCCATGAATTCCAAGGAGGATGCCTCAAGGGATTTCAGGTGCCCCAGCCACTTTTCAACGATTGATGGGCGTGCAGTGGGGACATGAACTTACTAGGTGCCTGGTATACCTAGATGATGTTATTGTGTTTGGCAGCTCACTGGAGGAACATGAGAGCAGATTATTTAAGGTATTGGACCGACTGGAGGACTTTGGCCTTAAACTGTCCATTGATAAGTGTCAATTCTTTCAAACATCAGTAAAGTATGGGGACACATAGTATCCACCGAGGAATAGAGACCGACCCAAGTAAAGTTGAGGCCTTGACCACCTGGCCACAGCCCAAAATCTAAAAGAACTGCAAAGATTCCTGGGATTCTGTGGTTATTATCGGCGCCCATCAAGGACTATTCAAGAGTGATCCGCCCTTTACTTAACCTTACTCAAGGGTATCCCCAACCCACAAAAATACCAAAAGTCAGCGTCCTCAAGACTGAAAGAGTGTATTTTCATCCGAGAAAGTGATTTGGGGCCGCTGGACTCCTGATTGTGAGACTGCTTTCATGAGATCATATATCAACCACCATGCTCCAGTGCTGGCCTATGCTTATCCAAGAAAACCTTACGTCCTGCACACTGATGCTAGCTTGCAAGGTTGGGGCTGTGTTGTACCAAGAGCACGAGAATGGCCTGAGACCAGTGGCCTTTGCCAGTAGAAGCCTGACCCCATCCGAAAAGAACTATCCTGTACATAAGTTAGAGTTCCTAGCTTTGAAGTGGGCTATTGTTGACCAATTCCAATGAGTACTTGTATGGGGCTAAAATACTAGTAAAACTGACAATAATCCTTTGACCTATGTGCAGACCTCAGCTAAGTTGGATGCCACTGGCCATAGGTGGCTTTCTGCATTATCTACATATGACTATGCTCTCGAATACCGAGCAGGTCTGAACCACATAGATGCTGATGCTCTCTCGGAGGCCTGTTCCCCAGAATGATTGGGTCCGATAGCAGAACCTGACATTCGGGCACTCTGCCGAAGTTTGACAGGGAGGAACAATGTCCACGGACTGAGTGGACTGCATGGTGGATTGTTTGGGAGCCTCTGAGAATTGCATACCTGCTGCTTATTGCCACTTTTCTGCAATAGACATTGGTGCACTGCCTCAGCTGGACAATGACAGTATTCGCGGGCTCAATCCCGCGATCCCATGATCAAAGCAGCTTTAGAAGCCCTCTATGCAGGAAAAGATGTCCAAATTACGCCCACTGATTTGAGAACTGCACTGTTATACAAAGAAGGTCCTAAGTTGAAACTGATCAATAAACTGTTATACAGAGAAACAGTAGACAGAGGGGACAAGTAGACAAACAACAACTAGTGCTGCCCACTGCCTTCGAGACTCAGTACTGAGGTCCTTGCACAACCACATGGGGCACCTTGGTATAGACAGAACACTTGACTTGGTGAGATCCAGATTCTATTGGCCTAAGATGGGGCTGATGTGGAGCAACACATTCGAACTTGTAGTCGCTAAGCCACAGAGGAAAGCTTGTTCCAGAGGGCTGCCCCCTTGTTAACATCACCACCAGTGCACCCATGGAGCTGGTCTGTATTGATTTTCTGAGTTTGGAGTCAGATCAAAGAAATATCAGTAATGTGCTGGTGGTCACTGACCATTTCACGAGATATGCCCAAGCTTTCCCCACCAAAGACCAGAAAGCATCCACTGTGGCCACAGTACTTGTAGAAAACTTTTTGTTCACTATGGGCTCCACAAAGAATCCATTCTGATCAAGGGAGAGACTTTGAGAGTCGCCTGATCAAAGAGATGCTTTCTGTGGGGAGGCGAGTCCAGAACCACTCCTTACCACCCAGGGGGACCCACAGCCTGAACGCTTTCAACCGCACTTTGCTAGATATGCTAGGCACCCTGCACCCAAAGGACAAGCCTAGATGGAGCCAACAAATTAGCACCCTGGTACATGCTTATAACTGCACCAAAGTGATGCCACTGGATTCTCCCCCACCGCCTGATGTTTGGAAGAGAAGCTCGACTACCAGTAGATGTGTGTTTTGGGGTCTCTCTGATGGGGTTCAAGCTGACAACTATTTACAGTATGTGCAAAGTTAAAGGCCCAGCTAACTTATGCGTACCAACTGGCTCAAACCATGGCTGCCAAAAGAAATCTGGCCAACAAAGAAAGGTATGATAAAAGGTGAAAGCACAGGAACTCCAGGAGGAGATCGGGTATTGCTAAGAAATCTGGGACTGCATGGCAAGCACAAGATTGCTGACAGATGGCACCATCTCCCTCACATTGTAGTGGGCAAACTAGATGATCTGCCAGTGTACAAAGTAAGGCCTGAGAATAATTCAAAAGATGTAAAACAATGCATAGAAATCATTTACTGCCCATTGGACAAATCTTAATTGAGTCTGAGCCCTAGAAGATGCCCCTCTGGACCAGTGACTAGAGCTGCTGCAAGAAAAGATCAAGAAAGTCTGCACTCTACAGAAGAAAGTTAAAGTGTTCCCTCCACAAGTCCCAGTTGAGCATGACTGTCAGTCCATATCGGAAGAAAGTGAGAGTGACTTTGAATACTATCCTTCTTACGAACTGAGTCAATTGTTTCGGGCAATCCCTAGTCAATACTGGAGACAAAGCTGGGCTTCTGGACTGTCTAAGCCCCAGCTTCATCCCTGAGCCAATGCTCCAGAAAGTGAAGTGCAAAGCATCAGATCAGATGAAATGGAATCATTGTGCATGGTTGAACTGTTTGAGCTTTCAGGAGGAAATGATAGATTGGGGCAGACTGGTGGATACAACCAACAAGAAGAGTATTTTGAGTGCCCTGACAGTCCACTGCCAGTGTCCGAAAGCTCTCCATGCGAGCCAAATGTTGTGGACTCAGAAACTGTAACCCTGGAGCTGAAAGTGCCCCAGTTCTAGCCTCTACCCCCATGGAGACTCCCTGACAAGGAGGACAATGCTGAAAATGAGGCTCAGAGGCAGAGACTATACAGTTCCCCTAGAAAGACTGGTCGAGCTGTAAAGCCTGTGGTGCACCTCAGCAGTTATGATTCACTTGGGAGGCCTGTGGACTTGCCTCTCAATGTTGTCCATAAAGGAGTGTATGTGTCCCGAGCTCATTGCCCAAACTGAGCATCAGTGCTAACTCCAAGTTACTTGTGTTGCCTCATATGGTGCCCTTCCCCATCCAGCCCCAAGGTAACTGATAGGAAGGGCCCCTCTCTTCAGGTTTCATGTACAAGAGGTAATAACTTGAGTTATGGTACAATGTGATGTAATACTGTGTAAAGAGGACGACTGCAATGTTTCAGAAATGTGTTCTTGGTAAAATGATATATTGACTGATGATTACATGTGCAGCCTAATGCAAATGTATATGGTTGCAGTTGAAACTTATGGTACTTGCTTGACGAGACGCCAAGCTTTCCCAGGCCAAGGAAGGTGTAACCCCCTGCAAATGGGGGGTTCCCAAAGACTTCCAGGAGCTTGCTTGAATGCTCCAAGCCTGAATGGTGTTTGGCATTTAAGCCATTTATCAGTGAGTGTTTTAGAACCTCTGGTACTGTCTCTTTAAGAGCTGTCTGCTTGCAGACATAATTAGTTTGTATGGGGACTGTGTGTTTCTTTGATTGAGTACCACTCAAGCTGCTGCCAATTCACTTCATTTTTGCAGTCACTAGAGTGCAAAGGAACCTATCTGAAAGATGTAACTGTTTGCCAGAAATTATTTAGAGTAATAATGAAATTACAGTTTGTCTAACCTGCTTTCTTTGCAGTCAGAACTGTGTCTGCTAGTTCCCATTCTAGTTTTGAACTGCTGAACTGGACCAATCAGTGTGGGTAAGCTGGCCTAAAATGGTGCCTTGACGAATCAGAACTTGGACTCATAATCTGAGCCAGCCACAAGAGGATTGTATGGCAGTGACTCTGGGAGATGTAGTTTAGACTTCAGTGCCTTTTTGGACCAACAGCAGCAGTCTATTGTGAGTGACAGCCAATCCAGTCAAGAACTGGGAGGAACTCAAAGGAAGTGCCCGGTTTTGTCGGTTGGAGTTTGAGTTGAGCTTTGGCAGTGAAGAAGGAAGGAGCCCTGTGCTTTTTCAGTGTGCAGTTTTAGTCAAAAACGTGTAAGGCCCAGAGTTCCGGGCTGCAGCTTGTGTAACAGCTTGTTAGGACTGAATCCGTCTGTGAAAAGAATCAAAGATCTCTGAAGAGTAGAAACCAGGCTTACCCTGTAGAAGACTGGAGGAATTGCTGAAAATTGCACTCTGTCTGTCAGGAACTGAATCTGCTGTGTGTTCTCCCGGTATTGTGCAGTAATTGCGATCGGATACAGATGCACCTGCCTGAGGTATTTGTCTATGTTAAAGTACTGTACTGTGATTGTTGCACTGTATCTCATTTCACAGGAGGTCCCAGTGCGGAACCAGACCTGGGGGTAAGTGTATACTGTGAAGGTAATTGATATATTGTGTGGGCCACTAGTGGGAAGAAAGGGGTTGCAGTGTCCCAGAGGGCTGTGACCAAGTTAGTTTAACTATTGCAAACCCTGACCTCTGGGTGGAGGCACCACATTGGATCCAGGCCCCTCAACCTGTTAGTGGCAAATCAGGCGGGGTAGTAGCCCTGGGATAGCGCCATCTAGGGGTTCACAAGGGCTAGTGGGGAACACAAAAGGAAAATTAGGAGATAAACCAGTGGCTCAGGGAGTGGTGTGAGGCCAGAGGGTATGGGTTGATGGGGATTGGGGAGACCTGGGAGGATAAGAAGCTGTATGCTAGAGATAGACTACATCTCAATTTGAGGAGGGAATCTTTAAGTTGAAAATAGAGGGTTCATTGGTGAAAAGTGGGGTTTAAACTTGTGAAGGGGGGTGGGATGGGAGAAAAGGCTGTCAAGAGGGTGCCGATAAAGGAGGGACTCTGTCTCCACCCCCCTGGGGACCAGCAGGATTGCAGGAAAAGGCCAACTGGCAAAGTGCAGACCAGGGGAAAACAGAATCCCCATGGGAATATGAGCAGGGGAAATTGAACTATAGGAAAAGGGTGGAAGGTAGTCCTGCTAAATGCCTGAGCTCCAAGCGATGCTAACTGAGGGAGCAGTGGATGTGGCAGCGGTCACTGAGACTTGGGCCACTGCAAGACATGACTGGGACCTGAACCTGGAGGGTTGCACTATGTTCAGGAAGGACAGGGGGGAGGGAAGGGGAGGAGGGGTAGCAATGATAGTCAAAAACTGCATTGGCATAGGGGGAGTAGAGGAGGCGGAGGGAACCGTGGAGGCGATTTGGTACCTTGATAACAAGGGGGCAAGAGTAAAAATAGGAGTGGTGTATAGACCCCTGCCCTGGCGGAGGAGCTGGAGGACAGTCTGGTGGCAGATGTTAGGAGACACTGCAGACTGGGCAGAGGAACGGTGGTGGTGTTGGGGACTTAAACATGCCAGGAACAGACTGGGAGATTATGACATCCTCTGTGACCAGGGAACAGAGGTTGTTGATGTCTTTCAAGACGCTGCTCTAACTCAGCAGGTGAGGGAACCGACCAGGGAGGCACGGTACTGGATGTGGTCCTGGCAGACAGTGACCAGATTGGGGGCCTGGAGTAAGGGATCCATTGGCGGGGAGGACCATGCCACGGTCTGGTTCTGCCTGGACCTAGGAGGGTAGAAGGCTGCACAAAGACGGAAGTAACCTCATCAGGGGGGCGGATTTTAAGGAAATGGGAAGGATCCTTAAGGAGCATTTGGATGGGATTGGGTCAGACATGGACGCTGATAGTAGGTGGGAAATCATCAGGAGAGGGTGCAGGATGCTACCAGCATCTGTGCAAGAGAAGACGAAATGCGGTAGGGCCCAAAACCCTGTTGGTGGACCAGGAGGTCCAGGAGGTGGTGCGGGGAAAGAAAGCAGCCTATAAGCAATTCAAGTGCTCAAGGAGTGAAAGGGATCGAGGGAGTACGAGCTGATGGCTAGAAGGGCCACTAGAGTGGTGAGGGCGGCTAAGGCAAGGAAGGAGCAGAACCTGGCCAGGGAAATTAGGAGAGGGAACAAGGGGTTCTTTAGATACATTGGGGAAAAACGAAGGGTGAAGGGGCAGATTAGCAGGATTAAATCAGGGGAGAGATGGGCACAAGACCCGGGGGAGCAGGCTGAGGTACTAAATGAGTACTTCACCTCAGTTTTCACCAGGCAAAATGGGGTGCTGCATCATACATGGGAGGAGACAGAGATACTGAGGAGGGGGGACCCTTACCGATCGGCAGGTCTGGGGAGAGGGGGAGGCATCACTGGCAGGTGGGGGGAGGGCTAAGCAGGGAGAAGGGGACTGGAAGTGGAAATCACAGCTGAGAGAGTGAGGGAAGCCCTCAGCTCCCTTAAGACGGAGAAAGCACCGGGGCTGGATAAATTACATCCCAGAGTGCTGAAGGAACTTGCAGATGTCCTGGCAAAACCCTGGCAGAGCTTTTCCATCTCTCCGAGGACAGGGTGGTGCCCCAAGACTGGAAGGTGGCGCATAGTGACCTATCCAGGGGGATCAAGGAGGTGGCAGGGAACTACAGGCCTGTCAGCCTGACCTCGGTGGTGGGCAAGGTGATGGAGGGCATTGTCAAGGAGAGGCTAGGGGGACCTGGATAAGTCAGGGTGCCTGGACGATAGACAGCATGGATTCATCCTGGGAAATCATGTCAGACAAACCTGGTGGAGTTCTATGACTGGGTGACAAGTGCCTTGACCTGGGTAGACCAGTAGATGTCCTCTTTCTGGACTTCAGCAAGGCATTTGACTCTGTTCCTCACGTGGGCCTGTTGGATAAGCTGGGAGAAATGGGGGTGGGGAACCAGATGATCAAATGGACCGGACCCAGAGGGTCATAGTTGGTGGGATAGTCTCATCCCCAAGGAGGGTCATTAGTGGGGTCCCACAGGGATCAGTCCTTGGGCCCCTTCTGTTCAACGCCTACGTATCTGACATAAGGACAGGAATCAGGAGTGAGATGAGTCTCTTTGCAGATGACTCAAACTGGGGTGGTGGTGGATGGGGAGGAGGAGGGTGGCCACAGGGGGACCTGGAGGCTCTGGAAAGATGGTCTAGAAAGTGGAAGCTGAGGTTCAATGCAGGAAATGCAAGGTACTCCACCTGGGGGCAGAAACCCAGGTCAAGTGTACACCCTGGGAAATGCTACAAGTCTCGATGGCTGAGAGGGACCTGGGGGTGGTGGTGGATGTCAAGATGAACAACTCTGAGACTTGTAGGAGGGCAGCAGCCAAGGCCAACAGGATGCTGGGATGCATCGCTGGGGGATCACCTCCAGAAGGAGGAAGTATACTCCTCTGTAACTTCTTGGTGAGGCGCACCTTGAGTACTGCGTGCAGTTTTGGAGGCCACACTTAAAGCGGGACATTAACCTCCTGGAGAGGATCCAGAGGAGGGCAACCAAAATGATTTGGGGCTTGGGGGACAGGACCTATGAGGAGAGGCTCGAAGAGCTAAATATGTACACATTGGAAGAGAGAAGGGACCGGGGGGACATGATAGAGGTCTTTAGGTACATGAGAGGGTAAATAGGGGAGGAACAGTTGGGGTGCTTCGAAGGAAGGAGGAAGGGGCCACTAGAGGGCATGGCTGGAAGCTGGAGGGGGGAAGATTCAGGGGAGAAAGGAGGAGGTGCTACTCACTGAGAGGGTGGTGGAGCTCATGGAATGCACTGCCTAGGGGGCTGGTGGAGGCAGAGACAGTGGAGGGGTTCAAGAGGGGTGGGACAGGTACAGGGAAGGGTTCTGGAAGCAAAATCCAATGCAGCAAGAATATCCGGAACTGGGAAGGAGAAGCCAGAGAAGGCGAGGGGACAGCAAGGTCAGCACCCAGGTTGGGGACTGACTAAACGAAAGCAGACACGGAAGACCGTTAGGGCCTATTCTGCTGGCATGTTGGGGTATGTTAGTAAATCTTATTTCCAGCTAGCAAGGTTTGTACCTGGCTCTCCCATTAGAACTCACCATTGCACCATACTTCAGTCCCTAAATTGGGAAAGCTAATCTATGTGTAGGCTGAAGCAATATTCCATTTTAATTTATAAGGTCAATAACGGCCTTATTAATGGAAATTTGACCACTGAGACCCAAAGGAGTCTCCATTTGTATCAACTAAGGGACACTGTTCATCACAGTGTTAGGTTCCCCAAAGCAAAGACCAAATATGGAACTATGTCTTTTCAGTTCAACGTTGCTAAATCTGGAATCAAATTCCACCCCTGTGAGAAACTTGATCAATATTTACAGTTTCAAGTCTGCTTAAAATAAGTTTTGTGTAGATGTCTGTAATTGTATGTAGTTCTTTAGATCATAATTATTTATTTGCTTTTCAGGCCTTATACTGTGTTCATTGCTGCCTTTACTGCTTACCCTTGTATTGTTTTGTGATCTGTTGAAACTTTGTATTGTATACACCTTTGGCCTAAAGTTTTATCCTGTCAAAATAAATTTTAACTAACAAAGTAACTAACATGAGACTCCTGTTTAAGGTTCTAGATCGTTGGAGGATTTTGGTTTAAAATTATCTATCGACAAATGTCAGTTCTTCCAGCAGTCTTTAAAATATGTCGGCCACATTGTGCCATCTGTAGAGATTCAAACAGATCCAAACAAAGTAGAGGCCCTGACCACCTGGCCACAGCCTAACAATGTTAAGGAGCTGCAAAGATTCTTGGGATTCTGCTATTATTATCGCTGATTCATGAAAAAGTATACTAAAGTCATCCGCCCTTTGCTTAACTTAACTCAAGGTTATCTGCCAATATACCAAAAATATAAAAGGAGTGCTGTTAAGGAGGAAGAGAAAGTCTACTTTCAAACAAATGAACTCTTCAGAACAAGGTGGACTCCAGAGTGTGAGGTGGCCTTTTATGACATTATTTACCAACTTACCCATACCCCTGTTCTTGCTTGTGCAGATCCCACCAAACCTTATGTGCTACATACCGATGCCAGTTTAAAGGGACTTGGCGCTATACTGTACCAAGAGTATGAGGAAGACCTATGCCCAGTGGCATTTGCTAGCAGGAGCCTGACCCCATCTGAAAAGAACTAACTGGTATACAAACCTGAGTTCCTCGCACTAAAGTGGGCCATTGTAGATCAATTTCATGAATATCTGTATGAAAGTAAAATCCTGGTGAAAACTGATAACAACCCTCTTATCAATGTTCAAACCACAACAAAATTAGATGACACTCTGCATCGTTGGCTATCGGCCCTCTCCACATATGACTATTCAGTAGAGTATCGACCAAGCTTAAATCACATTGACAGTGACGCCCTCTCGAAGAGATCTGAACCCAGCTCCGAGTGGGTAAGAATTTCTGAACAATCTGTTAAAGCTCTTTGTCAAAAGTTTGATAAGGATGAACACCCATTCTCTGAAACTACTGATTGCCTGGTGGACAGTTTGGGCCCTCCTGACACTTGTGGTCCTGTGACTTACTGTCATCTTGCAGCACTGGATCTCAGCACCCTGCTTCAACTTACTCCTGACAATATACAGTGGGCTCAGTCCCAAGATCCTTTGATCAGGCCAGTGCTGGACACCATCCATGCTGGAAAGAAAGTATCCAAGCTTCACGCTTCAGATCCCTGAACTGCTTTGCTGTTCAGAGAAGGGCCCAGGTTAAAACTGCACAACAACTTGCTTTAAAATGAGATTACCAATAAACAAGGTCACGTTACTAAGCAACAGCTGTATTACCTACAGCTTTTAAACATGTGGTCCTAAGAGCCTCCACGCACCAGATGGGGCATTTAGGTTGTGACAGGACTGCTGACCTGGCCCATGCTCGTTTCTACTGGCCCAAACTGGGTGCTGATATTGAGACTCACATCAAAACTTGTAGCTGTTGCCTGCAAAGAAAAGCTCAGCCTCAGAGGGCTGCACCCTGGTTAACATCTCTACCAGTGCCCCCATGGAGCTTGTGTGCATTGACTTATTTAGTCATGTTTAGTGCCAGATCAAAAGAACATTGGTAATGTGCTAGTAGTGACTGACCATTTTACTCACTATGCCCAGGCTTATCCAACCAAAGGCCAAAAGGCTTCCACTGTGGAAAAAGTTCTAACAGAAAAGTTCTTTGTCCATTATGGTGCCCCCCAGAGAATTCACTCTGCTCAAGAGAGAGGTGTTTGAAAGACATTTGATTAAAGAGATGCTCTCACTCTGGGGGGTGCAAAAGTCTCGAACTACCCCTTACCACCCTCAGGGAGGCCCACAGCCTGAAAGATTCAATCATATGTTACTGGACATACTGGGCACCCTTCACCCCAGAGATAAACCAAGATGGAGTCAGCAGATAAGCACATTAGTTCATGCCTATAACTGCACCAAAAGTAAAGCAACTGGGTTCTCCCCCTACTGCCTAATGTTTGGTCCTGACACGAGGCTGCCAGTAGACATCTGTTTTGGAGTGTCCCCTGATGGAGTCAAAGCTGAGCACTACCTCCAGTATGTCCAGGAACTAAAAGCTCAGCTAAACCATGCCTACCAGTTAGCCCACACTATGGTAGCCAAAAGAAATTTAGCAAACAAAGAGAGGCATAACAGGTGTGTTAAGGCCCAGGAACTGCAACTGGGAGATTGAGTCTTGCTAAGGAATTTGGGACTACACGGAAAACACAAGATAGCCAACCAGTGGCATCACACCTCATTCACTGTTGTCAGCAAGCTGGAGGATCTGGCAGTTTACAAAGTGCATCCCGAGAATGACCCACGCTGTAAAGACAACAATGCACAGAAATCATCTGTTACCAATTGGGCAAATCATCATCAATTCTGCACCCCAAGATACTGCCCTGGCCTGTAACCTGTGCCACAGTTTAAAAGAAACAGCTAATCTCTGCTCTAGTTGTTAAAGACTCCAGAGTCCAGACCTTCTATCAGCTATGCTCTCAATGAAACTGACTGCAAGTCTGAATCTGGAAGCAGTGAGTGTGAAGCCACTTATTATCCATCTTATGAACTGAGTCAGTTGTTTCAAGGAAACTCTCTGTGTAATATGGGAGATGAGGCTGGACCCTCAGAACTGCCTAATCCTCCAGCCCTCTCCTCTACTCCTGTGTCCTCTGAGAGTGAAGTGCAAAGTGTAACCTCTGATGCAGCTGACTCATTGTGTCTTGTGGAACTAACTGAGCCTCAGGAGATGGATCCTGACCAAGACAGCCCAGCTGGTGACATACCAGGTGAAACTGAAATGTTTGAAGTTAATAACTCTGATAACATGATGGACAATAATGCAGATGAAAATGAGGATTCTGACAATATTAGTCATGTAATATGTGATTTAAATTCCATGGAATTTCCTCTTGATGACGAACCTGGAATTTCAAAGCCAAATAATAAAGTAATTCTGCTGAACCAGAACTAGCAGAGCAAGAAGCTTAACATTTTTCTGTTCCAGAACAGGCAGCCACTTCAGAAGCAGACTTGTTGAACTGCAATGAGCTGGGACTGATCAACCCAAATGCAAATGTCGAAAGGACTGAGTTTGTGTCTGCCCCTCTCAAAAAGTCTGGAAGAGCCACAAAGCCTGTAGTGTGCCTCAGTTATGACTCCCCAGGAAGGCCATTAGACCTCCCAATACATGTAGTTCACAAAGGGGTGTACATTTCTGAAAATTCTCTTCCCAAACTAGGCTACTCTGTCACCTCAAGGTTAATAGTTAAACCCTCCAATCAGTGTAGTAATGCCTTTGTCCAATGCAGCCCCAGTGTAGCTGATAGGGATACGCCCCGAGCCATGTGGGTTAAGGTACAGGAGGTAGTACAAACAAGGGTTGTAAGAATAATGTGTCTAGTTACTTGAATCTGTTAACCTGTTCATGAAAAGTGTATGAAACTGTGTTTTTATGAAACTTTATTACTAGGTGAAAAGTATAGTAATGCTGCAGTCTTAACTAGTTATTTTACTGATGCATCAGATTTTATTTTATGGTATACAAATGAGACATGCATGTATTTTTGTATAATGTTTTCTATATAGAATCTTATAGTATGTGTAGACGTGACATGAACACCAAGTTTTTCCAGACAGAAGAGTGTAACTCCCCCTCCAATTTGGGGGTTTACCTTAATGTCTTCCTGGGCCCCTAATGCCCACTGTCAGGCCAATGTCCCGTCCCAGTATGATTCTGTATATTTGCATGAGAGTGCCACATTAAGCCTCTGTGCCTATCTCTTTAAGAGAATAGCTAATTTGTGTTTAGAAAATGGTCTGGGCTGGGTCCAAGTGATTTAGGGCTTGTGGCCAGCCAGACAGTGTGTTGTTTTTCTCCATTCTACAGTCGCTACTTGCGCAGAGGGAGCTTATGTAGGAACTGTGCTTATTTACTGTTTATATGCTGGTATATTAGAGATAAAGAAGTTTGTCTAACCTGCTTTAATTGCAGCTCATTCATTTGGATGGAAGCCACCATGTTAGGTCCAGGACTTCCAGTTACTGACTCAATAGAACCACTGGGGACCTAAATGGATCTGAACCCCAGTAGTCTGTGGGAAGGAAGTTCTGTAGTATTGTAGTTTTCAGTTGGCCTAAATAAACCTGGAGGGGAGTCCTTACTGTGATTGACAGCTCCCGCAGCCAACTGAACCTTTGGATTGACAAGGGAAATGCCCTGTGTGCCATGAGACAGTGGATCAGTTAGAGTTGGAGGTTGAGGTGTGAACAGCTTGAGCTGAGCAGCTGCTCCCAGAAGGAGCAAAGGGAATCGAGTGGAAGAGGCCAAACATGCCTTCCTGCCATGTCTCTTCTGTTTGAGAACTGCCTAAGCAGAAGTTGGACTTGTCCAATTCCTGCCTGGAACTGCAGTAGAAATAAGAAGTGTTAGTACAACTTGCAATGTGGACTGGAGACTTGCTCCTAAAGAGATCGTCCCAGTTTGTGTGTGAGATATACGCAGATCAGAAGGCTTGCTCAAGTAAAGTTGCTGAACTACAACTGGACTAAATCTGAACTGTTTTCTGAAGTAGTTATTGCTGTAAATGTGCTGAATGTGTTTCGGGGGTCGAGACCTGCTCTCCCACGAAAGAACCTGTTATGCCAGCTGAAGGCTTCACCAGCAGTAGATCACAAACTTTGCCAGATGGCTCATCCTGCCTGGGTCCTGCCACTTTGGCCCAGACCGCTACTCCATCACCAGAGACTGTCACAGCGAGAGACCAGCTCGGGGATCCAGCCCCTGCACAGTAACAACACACAAGTTGTGGCCACCTAGAGGAAAGGCTGTGAAGAGAAGGTGTGTTGTGTTGGCCCCGTTTCTCATGCTTTCCTTCATCACCACGATGTCTCCATATCACCTGCCTTGCAGCAGATTCCTGGAAGCGTGAGTACTATTAAGGTAGCTCCCTGTAAGAAGCTTAAATCATTGTGGTATCATTTAATTGTCTCCATATCTTGGGTTTACAACGGACTGAGCCAACCGCTCGGATTTCAAATAATTTGGGTGTTTTGCATGTTAACTGCTTTTCTTTCCATCAAGGGCCCCAACATCATCTGCAATGCCAGTCACCCCGGGCAATGCCCTGGCTAGCCAGACTTACCATCCTAAGTACCCAGTGTTGTGTGACTATCAGGTGGGGCATAGAGTCATGCCACCACTGAACTAAATCAGATAGCCAATCATTTGCATAGATTCATGCCCTCCCTTGTTCACTGTCCCTAAATAAACCTGATCGCCTTTGTTTTACGCTTAACCTGGCTAGTGTGCATATTATTAGTGGTTATAGTGTTAAGAGTGTGTTGTTGCATTGCTAACCTTATTTTACAGGGGGTCTCCAGGAAACTACTGAAGATCCAATCCTTGTAGTAAGTGTGAAGGGTCTGTGCATATTATTACTGTTCCATACTGTTTGTGGAGTTACCGTTGCATCAGGGACTAGGCCACTAGGGTAGGTTGGTGGGCGGTTATGAGCTTCCCAAAGGGCTATACCAGAGCAGACAAGCAACCCCAATACTATTTCTCTGGGTAGAGGCACCTTATTGCAACTCAGGCCCTCAACCTGTGCATAGCCATAAAGGCAGGGTAGTAGCCTCAAGAATAGCGCCTTAGGGGTTACAGGAGTACTATAGGTAGCAAATATATAGGTAGCAGGCAAAGTTACCCAGGTTTAAAACCAGTAGTTTATGGAGTTCCAGAAAATATATACTTTTCCTAGAGTAACTTGGTGTCCTGAATGTCTACAGGCCAGAACATCAATGCTGTGCATTTTCCATTATGAGCACATGTTTTTTTAAATACACTTACCACCGTGTAGATTTGGGGTTTATTTCTACCAGATCTCTGTGGTAAAGGTACATAACTCTAGTACTGTTGTAGTATTTTCAATTTCCCTCTTAGCACTATTTTTATTTAGATTATCTTGCACAGTTGCATATATATATTTGTTTAGGTTTAGCAGAAGCCAACTTAGAAATGGGGCATTTTGTCTGTTTTTAAAATATATGTACAACCCAGCATAAGGGATGTAAGATGGGAAACTTAAATGCCGCAAATCAGCCTTGGACACTCATTCTTCATACAAGAAATATTTAAAATAAATGTACAAATATATACAGACTATTAGTCTTGATAGACAGGGCTATTCCTATAGATTTCAGAGATATACGTTTTTTGTATGGTTGTTTATAGTAACAGCTTTTTAGCCTTCCCAAAACATCAAACTGTTTGCATACAAAATAAAAATGTGTGAACTTAACACAAAACAGCATACACCTGGCAAATCTAGGTCAGTGAGAATTATGTGTAAATACCACAAGAATAATTTACAAAATGTGCATAATTAGTTAGCCTTATGGCAGTAGAATTTAAAGAGAGACACATCAGGGTAAACAGAACAGCCCCTGCATCTGATATATAGGTTCTGTACCTCATGGGGCTGATTCTCACGTGGAGCTTGCTGAAAATAATCAATGTATTAAAAACTGGTAACGCTCGAAAAATTAGAAAAACTGGATCCCAAGAACTTCCTGGTTTCTGGTGCCGTCCACGCTCCACCCCCGCGCTCTGCAAAGTTACAATGCGATGCTACGGACAGCGTGGGGATGTACTCCATTACAGTCTATGGGCGGCACCTTTTTGATCACTTTTTATATTATAATGGCCATTTGGTGATAAAATGTGTGCACTGGTTGACTAACAAGGGCCTCGTTAGTCGACCAGCGCCCACATTTTATCACCAAATGACCACTATAATATAAAAAAAAGACTGAAAAGGTGCCACCCATGGACTATAATGGAGCGCGTCCCCATGCTCTCCCTAGCATCGCATCATAACTGCAGAGTGTGGGGGTAGAGCATGGGCGGCACCAGAAACCGGAAAGTACTTGGGACCTGGTTTTTCTAATTTTATGAGCAGTACCAGTTTTTAATACATTGATTATTTTCAGCACGCTCCATGTTAGAAGCAGTCCCATGAGGTAAAGTACCTGTATATCAGATGCAGAGGCCGAGGCTGGTAGGTCTCTTTAAAAATACATAGTCTTTATACATAACCGGATTTTCACACTAAAAAAAAAACTATAAAGAACTCCAAGGCACACATGGCCATTTTTTCTTCTATTTGTTAGAAATTAAACAATGTACCACTGCTGTAACATGTTTCTACCTATACAAAAGATTTTTTTTTGTTTTTATAGAACAGTTATAGAGAAGTCCGGCAACATATAGCGTTCCATGCTTTTCAGTTAAATAATACGTTTTCTGGGGTATTTTGTGCAAGATTTTTGAATAGAAATAGCATTTTGTTTACATTTCAGGCAGTGCTTTATGGTTATGTGACCAGATATCGACAACACATTACTACCTAAAAAAAGATCAGAGTCTACCAACAAAAAGACATTCATGGTTTCTATACTTTCCTAGAAGGGAAAATGTGACTTTTTTTCATATGTGATTTCTGGGTTTTTGTGGGTTTTCTCCTGGTCCTTGCACCTACGTGTCCCCAACATAGCACATGCATGTGGAAGCATGTGCGCGCATGCTGTTCAGGATTCCTTTCCTTTCCAGTCGCTCCACTGACGGCCTGTACTGGCACCGAACCTCCATTCGGTGATGGCGGGACTATGGGTGGGCAACCCCACCCCTTATCCGGGAGAGGGAGAGCCAACGCCGATCCTGCTCCCACCTCCCCCATGCTGGCACCCTGGAGACCGGAGGACAGTCCCAAACCTGGGTCACCGGCGAGCACGAGGTGTGATGTCCAGCAACTCAACCCTCAGCGCCACTGGGCTACCTCTGAAAATGTGACATTTTAATTTTATATAATACAATGCTAAAAAATTAAAATTGCCTGGTACAGGAGTGTAAAATACCTCTGGCAGCAAAAGGGTTAATACAGCAATTTATGTTAAAAAAGAATAAACAGAGGGCTTCAGTTTCCAGTGCTGTAAATCTGGTATCTTTCATAAGCATGACAGTCCCACACAGAGAAAAACAAACCTTTAGAAAACTGAAAAAAAAAGAATTGCTATACTTTTTTTATGCACTCCTTGTGCACCCTAATAATGTTACTGCTGCTCATTTATTTATCAAGGTCTTTATACTTCATCTCATTCTGGTCTCCCTATTTGGACCTCTGGCAACCACCTAGACTCAACAGCCCCTAACCTATTCTATGAGCCCACAGTGTTTCCAACATAGCAGGGCCTTCAGAGGCATTCCTCTCTGAGATTC
Source organism: Neoceratodus forsteri (assembly GCA_016271365.2). Taxonomy (NCBI): domain Eukaryota; kingdom Metazoa; phylum Chordata; order Ceratodontiformes; family Ceratodontidae; genus Neoceratodus; species Neoceratodus forsteri. The sequence continues at coordinate 1,390,396,215 of CM028129.1, read as the reverse complement.
TCATCTGGTACAGCCAGGTGAATTGCGATTCCCAAAAGTGTTAATGCCATTTTTGTTCCTCCACCCTGGGACACCAAAACATGGCTCTCATCTTGTGCATGCGATGTGCCTACTCAAAGCCCATTGGCATCTCTAGAAACCCTTCGAGACAACAGCAGGTCCACCCCTCTTGGTCACCAGGGAGCAGTAAAAGACAAGAATAATGTGCCACCCTTTCACATGATGCTGAGAGTATCCAAGTAGATGCCATTGCTGCCTCTTGGTTAGCCAGCAACAACACTATAGTGTCAGGAGAACACAGCCAGGTACAGTATCTACCCCCTCAGCTACTGCACTAATGGCTAAGCCCCCAACAGTTCATTTTTGTTTCCAAATCCATTTGCACTGGGCCACATTTCATTTTAAGTACACTGTGTTAGGATGTAGGTTTTGTGGCCTGGAGTTAGTCCTGTTGCCCCCAGTGTCCCATAAGATCAGGGAAATGCATCTATTGCAAGCTAATTCATCTCAGTCACTGGAAAAGTGATGTTAAACAATAGGTATGCAAATATAGCTAAGAACATTAAAGAAAACCTAGGGGAAGCCATATTTAATAATCCTCACCATTAACTATTTCAAACCTAAAAAAAAAATGATTACGTAGACTCAAAACAAGGGGTAAGGGCAGTTTACCGAATAGGAGAAAAGGACCAACTTAATATGGAATAAAACACTGCCGCTCCAAAACTGCAAAAGGAGTGCAAGCGCGGCACTAATAACTGCACATTATATGATATATTTATATTATTTGGAAACTGTTTTCTGGGGGTTTCTTTTTGGAGACTTTTTTTGTAAATTCTGGCACTAGTCACACTCTCTTGAGTGTCTGGACAATTATTAATTTGATTCTCATTGGCGTATAAAATGGGGTTTGGGCCTTTAAAAATTAAACATTCCAAATATTTATCTAGCCCTTTAGGAGAAAGTAATGCAAAATAGTTCTGTAATAATATATTTAAATTTATTCAAATTTTGAGCTGATTTGCGGTATAAAAGGACAGCCCCCTCTTTCATACGTCATCCCTGATGAAGTGATATCTTAATCGCAAAGCACTGGGTGATTTGTTCCACTGCCTCTGCGCTTCTGGATCTCAATGCTGTACAAAGCAACATTAATTTCAATATTTGGTGGAGAAGCAATTTGAATGATGTGAATGGATTCCAATGGACCTAATGGATTTTGTTTGCTGTAAGTTATAATCTGCACCTCTTTCAATAAAGTGAAGCAATTAATTTTATTCTGTGGTGTACATGCCACATTTCTTTGGAAGTGAAGTTGGAATCTGCTTTGAATATGAACACCCCTCAATTTGAGTGCTGATAGTGATTTTTCTTCAAGTTGAAGAAGGTAGTCAACTCGGAGTTGTTTGATGAGTCACTAGCACCTCAGCATCCCTAGCCTGGGCAACTGAGTAGGGAGTTACACTGTAGTGGCACTGGTAATATTAGAGTGCAGTAAATTTCAAGTCTGTCATTGAGAACATTTAAAAAGGAAATGTGCAAAATAATAATGTCAGAAGGGGGGAAGCTGAAAATAATTCAGTTCAGATGTTGAAATTGAAGCAAATACCCCGTATTGCTTAATTAGTGTAGAGACAGTGGTAAGACATCGGCAAGAAGCATATGAATAAAGCTCAAAAACTAACACTACTAAGGGTGAACTTATTTCACTATTCCAAAGATTGGAGAAAATTAAGCCTAAGAAATTAATATTTGGTACAATCGAGACAATTTAACTATATATCAAGATAAAATTGGGTTCCAGAGGCTTGAGAATTGTTACATTTTCAACTGTTGAATTGGACAATTTTAGATTAAAAGATGAATGGCTGAGAATTCTAACTGATTGCGCCTCACGCGCTTTAGCTCAGACAATTATGAGAATTATTTATACTATAAAGAAGTAGATGAAGTAACTTCTACAAACTGAATTAAAAATTCAAGAATAATGAGAGCTTTAAAGAACTTAATGACAAACTAGAATCAAAGTTAACAAAACATGACATGGAACTAAAAGAGCGAAAAACACGAAAACTTGTAAGGATGAAGCTGATTATATTAACAGTTGTGCATATAATTGATCAAGAGGAAGACAGAGAAGTAGAAGCCGAGGTAGAACACGTGGCCACTCCAGTAATAGAAATGACAATAGGAGGCAATCTATTCAAAGGGACAATGAAAATATAGATATTGAAAGTATGGAAGCCGCTGCAGAAGAAAAATCTAAACAAAAAAAACTCCCCAAAGCTGCTTAATTCATTTCATTTCATTAATTTCATCTTATTGAAAGGTTAGACCATTGAGAATGAACTCATTTAAAATGGTGACCCATGGCACAACATAAAATAAAATACAAAATTACAAAATGTACCAAGAACCATAAATACAATAATTACACATCACATAAAGGCATAAGGGCCTCCATGGTATCATTCCCTCCCACTACCTCAATTTTTGAAGTTAACTTTTGACTCCTTACAGGGGCAGATATATCCTCATTTAATCTATTTGGCATATAAGGCATTTAGAGATAATTGGACAGAGACCACACATTCCTCATTGATGACTTGGACTAGGGAATTTACTACTAATGTTACTTATGAGAAGTGGTTAGAGTCTATTTTACCTTCTATGAGAATGTCTCAGGCCCCTTACTGGCAGGAGTTTATCTGTAAATATTGTAGTCGCTTTTTTAATACCCATGATAAATTAGTAAAGTATTTCCCTAGCTCAAGCTGGAGGACATGTGGGCAGCTCTAGCTAACACTCTTCACATTTTCTGGTCGCGCCTGCCTCCAAACCATTCTGGGAAGAAACAGAAAATTGGCTGTCACAACTTTTGAGATCGGAGCTGATACTCACCCTGGAATTGATTTTGTTGTTTTGGTAGCTGAGATAGCGGTACAGCAATCAGGTGCTGTTTAGAATATCGGACTGATCTAGTTGTTCAATGGTGGGATATATGTGGTTAATTGTTAAGTCCTTACATTGTATAAGATTTCTATTTGATTACTCCTTCCTTTATCCTTATTATTTTGATTATTTGTCTATAGGGCATATAATCTGATATATAGTATTATTTTAGTTGACTGCAACAATTAATATTGCTTATTTTCAAATATATTCCTGAGTATTGTGTTGGCACTGTATGTTTTAAAATGGATTTGCTCTGTACTTTCTTTTTTTTTTTAAATAAAAAGTTAAAAAAAAAAAAGGCTCTAGTAATTAATATATGGAGAAGTCAAAAAAAGTAAATGTAAAACCAGGTGAAGAGGACTCCAAAGGAGCAAAAAGCAAATAAGATTGGAATCTCAGAAGCAACAAAATTCAATGGGCCAAGAACAAGTGGTGAATCTAACTGACAGAATTAACTCCGGCACAGCTTCAAATACTTAGCCATGGTCTTAATTTCATCCCAATACCAAATGTTAATAGATTCAGATTGGAAGTCAAATTATACAAACTGTTTAGGAAAATAAGGTTAAAATACTTTTTCACCTCGAAGCAAACATCAGAGATTTTAACCACAGAACCTCCTGATCAAGAACATTTGAACTATAATAATCATTATACAATGGCAAGAAAAAATTCTGGACTCTGATTGGTCAGTCTTGGGCTGGACCCGTGATGTTATCCCACCACAACATCACAGATCTAGTCTCAGCCTCACTGTGAGCTTGCAGATGAGCTTGAGCATCTTGATCATCCTCACCACTGAGATTGATTGTTTCATCTGCTCTTAAAAACAAAAATATTTTTCCACACAAAACATCTTTAAAATGATTTATTTTATTCTGTGTAACAATGAGCCATTGTATATTAGTAATACATGCTCTTCAGGGTGTAATGTTAGATAATGCCACACCTCAGTTGTTGGATGCACTTGGGCTGTCCGAGTGCCCAACCACCTGAGGCGTGACGTTATCCCAGCACGATACACACCCTGTCGCATTATTGCTTAATTTGATAACACAATCCAGTGATACAGATGTTGACATATTAATTTCTCAAACTTCGGGTAGACTTGCTAATGGACAAGCCATTCTGATGTTACACAGTGAAAATCGCCTGAGTCAAACCTCTATGCCGAAAGGAAAACTGTTCAAACCTCAATCAACTTTAAAGGCTACATTAAGTAAAGATCAGCTATAGAGGTTTTTGACAAAACATTTCAGAGAAAAATAGAAAAACTATTTAATCAAAAGCGACAACCACATTATACCAATATTACAAAGTAAGAAAATCTGGCATTAAAAATAGAAAGGTTTGACTGATATTGCCATAAAAATTCTGACAAAGGAGGAATGTGGTAAAAGACACACACTTATTGGAAGGGAGGCAATTAAGTGATAAGCACTACACTAGACTAAACAGTGATCCGACTCCCATTTTTAATAGACAACTAAATTATTTACTTGGTACAGCCCATGAAAATGGTTGGATTAGTTTAGATGAAAACAATTATCTAATGACTCCTTTCCTTGTAATACCAACTTTCTATATTATACCAAAATTACATAAAAATCTGCTCCCCTCCCAAGATGTCCAATTGTCACTGGCATAGGTTGCTTGGGCAGACTAGGTGGGCCAAGCGGTCCTTATCTGCCATCACATTCTATGTTTCTATTTCTTGACTGAAAAATTATCCAAATATATGGATACAAAATATAGCAAAAAAGTCACCAACCTATGTCAGAAACACTATAGACATCCTGGGGATGTTAAACAACATTAAGTGTGAAATGCATTGTAACGGCTCACAAATATAGAGAGTTTATATACTTTCATTAATCATGATCTGAGCCTTCATGCATTAGAACAGATGTCATTAGGGGTAAATCTGGATCCTATAATTAATCATGAATTTCTTATTTGAGGCACTGAGTTTGTTTTAAAACATAATTACTTTGTTTTTTGGTAGAAAGTACTACTACCAATGTAGTGGTACAGCAATGGGTACTGCACTTGCTCTGTCATACGCAAATTTAGTGTTGGCTTGGATTGAGAAGGAATTTATCCTTAATGAAAAACATCCTTATTGGAAGAAACTCTTTGAATGGCATAGTTATCTGGATGATATTATTGTGATTTGGCATGGCATCCATGTTGAAGGACTGCAGTTTGCAAATTGGTTAAATGACAATGCTTGAGGTCTGAAATTTAGTTTCAATATGCACCCAAATCAAATTCATTTTTTGGACCTAAGTTTGATCAGCACACCAGAGGGTACTATAGAAACTCATCGGTGTCGGAAATCCACACTGGCAATACCTTATGTCCAGGGCGCCTGGTGTTCTGCTGCAGAATTTTCTGATTTCTGCGGCAGGGCTCCTTGACTTCTGCGGCAGCATTTTCTGATTTCTGCGGCATGATTTATTCATTCCTCTGGCAGAATGCAGTCCTGTCATTGGATAAATTTGATGTGATGTCATTGATGACATCATATGCTGAGCATAGAGGAGGGGCTTCAGGATAAACGAGGTAGGAGAGAAAGCCTGACACTATGGAAAAACAGTATATTTATATGAAAATTCACCAAAAACAATGAATTCTACGGCACTATATATATTCTGCGGCATGATGCAAATTCTGTGGCAAATTCCGCAACCGCAGAACCGCAGAATTCCAGGGGCCTTGCTTATGTCTACCTAGTAGTGCTCACCTGTGTAAGACTATTGAAAACATCACCAATAGCCAATTCTTGCAACCATGACACACTTGTAACACTTTGGAACATTTTCATTTGGAATCTAAGGAGTTAATGACTTGTTTTTAAAATAGAGGTTACAAATTACAGACCATTCCAAAAGCATACAAAAAGGCTGAAAACATAAATAGAGATGAGTTATTGACTCCAAAAAAACAAAAACAAAATTAATATGAACAAGAATAAAATTGTGTTTGTGACAGAATACAATCACATTTCAGGTTTGGTTGCGGGAATAGTGTACTTTAATTGGAAAATCCTTCAGACAGAAAATGTACTTAGACAATTTACTGATGAAAAAAACAATAATTGTTTAGAATAGAGCAGTAAATTTAGCAGCTATCTTGATTGACAGCCACTATTCAGAAAAGACATATTTGGAAGGAAATAAAGGAATAAAGGGTTTTTATATTTGTGGCTTGTGCTCCGCTTGTAAATATGTGTTGAGACAAAAGCAATTTGTACACCCAGTGACACCTAAAAAATAGGTATTAGATGATTTTATAATTGTAAAAGCACCTATGTTATCTATGCTATCCAGTGCAGTTGTAAAAAGGTAACTGTGTGTAAAACAGTTACAGAAGGTCGTACTAGAATTTTTGAACATTTGAGGTCTATCCACCACACCAAATGTGCAGTGGGTCAACATTTTAGGGATGTACACAATGGGGATACATCTTCTTCTAAATTTGTAGTATTTGATGGAGTACGACCATTGCCATGGGTTGGCAACAGAGGAAAAAAACTGAACAACTGGAAGCTTGCTGGATTTTTGTACACAATACACTGACACATAATGGTCTGAATAATGAAATTAATTTCACAGTCTTCTTGTGAGCCATGATTATTTTATTTTATGGTTAAATTGTCTAGTTTTAATGTTAATGTGACAAATCCCAACTTAGTCTATTTAGTACAATAATGAAATATTAGTTGTGTTTTAGAATGTCATACAGTTTCCAAATTATGTTAGACAAAATTTATTATTTTAGAAATAAACCTCCCCAGTGGTAACATAGAAATAAACTATTTGAGGGGCATTAATTAATATTATTTGAAAATTGTTCTTTGAGTTTCTTTTTGAGACTTTTTTGTAAATTCTTAGCACTACTCACACTTTCTTGAGTGTCTGGACAATTATTAATTTGACTCTTGTTGGCATATAAAAATGGGGACTTTGTCCTTTAGAAATTAAATATTCAAAGTATTTATCTGGTGGGGAGGAAATTGTTTAACCAGGAAAGGCACACAAAGTCAGAGCTTTGTTTCCAGGTATGACCTGGGAGCACAAGGATGGATTTGTCACAGTGACTTGCTCAGGGTCACACAGTATGCAAGTGGAAGCTGTGGGATTCAAACCCAGGTCTGGTCTGCTGGATGTCACCAGAGTTGCAGTTCAGAGCCTTAGACCACTGCGCTATATTGCTTCCACTGTGCTATCTGGCACTTTATAAGAATGTTATACAAAATAGTTTTGTAATATTATATTTTAATGTATTCAAATTTTGAGCTGATTTGCAGTATAAAAGGCCAACCCCCTCATTCATAAGTCACCCCTGACAAAGTGATATCTTAATCATGAAAGCGCTGGGTGATTTGTTCCACTATCTCTGCACTTCTGGCTCTCAATGCAGTACAATGCAGCATTAATTTCAATATTTACAACTAAGAGAAGCAAACTGAATGATGTGACTGGATTCCTATGGACCTAATGGATTTCATTTGCTGTAAGCTATAATCTGCACCTCTTTCAATAAAGTGAAGCAATTCATTTATTCTGTGGTGTACGTGCCACATTTCTTTGGAAATGAAGTTGGAATCTGCTTTGAATGTGAACACCCCTTGATTTGAGTACTGGTAGTGATTTTTCTTTAATTTGAAGAAGGTGGTCAGATGCCCTGCCTTTGGTAGGGTGGAGGTACAGGATTAGTGCCCAATTAAGATGTGTTTTTTTTTTTTGGCACCAGTAAATAGCAACACTTTGGGGGGTGTTTATTGCTGCTGCAAACTTTTGAAAATGCTGCTTCACCTGTATGTATGAGTGAACTCCCTGATTTGCATGGGTGCAGTGTTATTTTAGCACCCAGGGTGCTGATGGGTTTGGGGGGTGCTATGGGCTGCCTGAATATGGCCCAGCCCTGAGTACAAGTGCAAACCCAGCTAGTTTAAATATCATGCCCTGCATGTATTAACTTTCTCTGCAGCATCATAAACTGCTTCTTTAAATAAATGAAGATGTTTAAATGTAACAAAGACAGACATATATTGACAAACCAAAAGGCAGACAGACAGATACTGTAGATAGATAGACAGATAGACAGAGAGATAGATAGATAGTTGGATAGGCAGTTTGACTGACTACACACTGACTCCCCCAAAAGATTACAGACTGTGCTTAACACGTGCAGTAGTAGCTAAGGTAGATGCAGGGGTCATTAGGGCTACTGGGATGACAGCTGCAGATTTACCAGCAGATCAAACTGCACATTTGACTCACAGTCCAAACCCCCAGCAGGTCTCTGGTCAGTCAGTGGTTTACATTTTTTTTTAATTTGTCCATTTCAGAGTAAGCAGCTACTTTGTCTGCTGAAAGGGTGCTTGTTAAGAATAAACAGAAGCAGGAAATGGATCAGGAGAAGCCAAACCTGCATGTTGCGCTGTCCTGGTAGAGGGCCTTGCTAACTACTCCCTCTTGCAGTGTGTCCTCTCTATGGGCAGGGAAATGCAGAGGGAAAATTTCAGATGGGCCAACTTGAGAAATAAGAACACCTCCAATGGAGACAAACTCAATCTTATCTCTTTCGGCCATGAAAGTAAGATCTAAGATATATTTAATGGTATCCTGCTGATATGGGCAACTCAATTTGAGCGACTCAAATTGAGCACCTGTAAAAGGGCTACTTGTATAAAACAGCCGGGAGCAAAGAGAACAACTTTCTGCAGTGACAGCAAAGTGTGCTGGGTGTTATTGCATGCCTTGTCACATATAATCAGGGCCCAGTACTCTGCAGCAGCATTTTCTGATTTCTGCAGCAGAGCTCCTAAGCTCTGCAGCAGCATTTTCCAATTTCTGCAGCATGATTTCATTTATTCATGTCCTGCCATTGGCTAAAATATGATGTGATGTCACTGATGACATGTGCCAGCAGAGAGGAGGAGCTCAGGATAAACAAGATCAGTATGGCAGCAGGAGGGGAGGTGCAAAGCCTGGCAGAGGCTGCAGTGATAAGTGCTAGGAGGGATGTCAAGGGCGAAATGGCAGAAGAAGTGGAAGAGGGTATCCAGTCTGGTTAGGGTAGTTTTGGGAGTGGCACAATAGACTACATTGCCGTAGTCAAAGATTGGGAGGATCATTTTATGTACAATCTCCATCAGGCCGGTAGAGGGATGCAGCCGCAGTTGCAGTACAGGGTCCCCAGCTTAGGGTGTAGTTTCTTGTGGATAGCCTCAACATGTACAGAAAAATCGAGGTGTTGGTTGAGCCAGAACCTGAGGTATCTAAAGGAGGTGCAGTCCTCCAGCAGCACCCCATCCAGGGTGGAATGAGGGAGGAGGGAGGGAGGAGGAGCCGAGAGAGAATCTCTGCCTTGTGCTAAAGGACATTAATTTATTAATTTAGCTTTTGTCGACCAGGTAAGTACACTAGACAAGTTATATGCCTATTTTCAGGTACGACCCGGGAGAGTACAATGAAAAACATGGAGTCAGTTTTCTTGGCATTCAGGAAGAGCTGATTTGAGTGAAACCAGAGCTGGACATCATTGAAATCGCGTTGCAGTCTGGTTGCCACATCAGAGGTGGAGGGCCAGATGTATGCAGGATCTGTGTCATCCCATACATGTGAATGAATGTGTGGGCAGGCAGAGGGCAGGTCATTAAGGAAGATGGAGAACAGCAGTGAGCCATGGACAGAGCCTTGGAGGACTCCAGGTGAGGTTGGGGGGGAGGTGGAGTTCCCAATCCTGACAGCTTGAGTATTGTCCCCCAGGTAGGAGTGGAACCACATGGTGGCCATGCTGGAAAGCCCAGCTAGGGAAAGCTTGGAGAGCAGGAGTGGGTGAGAAACAGTGTCGAAAGCCTTTGCGGAGGTCGACAGAGATGGCAGAAGTGATGTGGTCATTGTCCATACCGGTGAGAATGGCATTGGTGTGCCTTAGGAGGGTCGTGGTGGGGGAGGAAACTTCCTAAACCCAGACTGGAAGGGGGTAAAGAAGGAGGTGGAGTCAAGAAAGGAGGAGAGCTGGGAGAGGACCAGATGTTGCTGGAATTTTGCTAGAATGGGAAGGAGGGAGATAGGGCGATCGTTACTAGAGGAGGAGGGGTCATCACCCTTCAGTAGGGGGATGACAGTGGTGTGCTTCCATTCAGAAGGGATGGAGGACAGAGAGAAGGAAAGGTTGAACAGTGAGGCCAGGGGGGAGGCGATGGGCAGGGGCAGACAGGAAAAGCATTTTGGAGTCCAACCCAGTGGGACATTTGCCTTTGGAAGGGTTAAGTGTGAGCAGGGCGATGTATATGTTGGCCGGGGTAATGTGGTGGAAGGAGAACGCATGAGGGGGGGTCTTGAGCAGGAGTTGGAGGTGCCGGCTGGGCTGGAGCATTGTTAGGGAGAGAGGCCATCAGAGCAGCAGTAGATGGTGAAGAAAGAGTTGAACTCAGTAGCTACTGCTAGCGGATCCACTACAGAGGAGCCTCCTTTGTTAATTACAGGGGTAGGTGGTTGGGATAGGGGGGAAAAGCGATTGGACCACCTTCTAAAATTTAGATGGGTGGTTTATGCTATTGAGGAAGGAGGATCGGAAATAGTTTGATTTTGCCTGGTGGATTTGTCTAGTACATGCATTGCAAAGAATGCGGTACTTCTGGTAGTCAGAGGAGAAGCCAGAGGTTTTAAAGGCCTTCCAAGCCTGATCCCTGACTCTGAGGCAGTTTAAGACATAAGGTGATATCCAGGGCAGATGGAGTCTCCATACATGGGTACAGCAGAGCAGGGCATAGGTGTCCCAGACAGAGAGAAATTGGGCTTGAAATAGTACAGAGCTGAGTCGATAGAGGATGCATGAGATATGAAAGGCCAGTCTATGTTAGCCATGTCATATAAAAGGGACGGTAGGTCCAGGGATTTGTAGGACCGAACCAGCAGGGTCCTGGGGGCTCTGGCCTGTGAATTTTCCTTACCGAGTAGATTAGGTGATGGTCGCTAGGAGTCCGTAAGAGACCAGCAGAAATTATCCGATGAGGGTGAGAGGTGAGAGACCAGTCTAATAGTGAGTGGTTCTGAGTTTTGGTGTTAGGCGGGAGGGTTCTATGATCAGTTGAGATAGATTTAGTGTGGCAACTTCGTTCCAAATTTTAGAGCTAGAGGAGGTGAGCCAATTAAATTAATGTCACCTAGGACATGGAGCTACCCATCCGGTGAAGGATTTGAGGGCAGTTAAATGGTCCATTATGGTGGACACAGGGGTAATCAGGTAAGCAGTGGGAATTAGGAACCAGCTATAAAAATAGGAATGGAGTGGAGAAGGAGATTTTCACCAGCAACGAGTTTATATACTGTGAGGGTGGTAGAGCTAGTGATACCTGGGTGCATTGAATGGAGGAACTGATGTACATGGCTGTACCGCTGCCTCTTCTGTCGCTGGGTTGGTCAAGCCGGATGACAGTGTGGCCAAGGATAGAGATGCTAGCATCCAAGGTGTGTGGTTTTAGCTGGTCCGGTAATGATCATAATGTCCAGCCTTTAAAGAATAAGACACTGGTTGTGTAACCCCTGCAAATGGGGGCTCCTAAAAGACTCAGATTAGCTTGCTTTATGCTCCAAGCCTGAATGGTGTCAGCTTTTAACTATTATCAGTGAGTGTTTTAGTCCTGGTACTTGTTCCTCGTTTAGACCGTCTGCTTGCAGAAATAATTAGTTTGTATGGGGACTGTGTGTTTCTTGATTGAGTACCACTGAGCTGCTGCCAATTCACTCCATTTTTGCAGTCACTAGAGTGCAAAGGGAACCCATCTGAAAGATGTAACTGTTTGCCAGAAACCATTTAGAGTAATAATGAAATTACAGTTTGTCTAACCTGCTTTGCAGTCAGAACTGTGTCTGCCTAGTTCCCCATTCTGGTTTTGAACCGCTGAACTGGACCAATCAGTGTGGGTAAGCTAGCTCAAAATGGTGCCTTGGACGAATCAGAACTTGGACTCATAATCTGAGCCAGCCACAAGAGGATTGTATGAGCAGTGACTCTGGGAGATGTAGTTTAGACTTCGCGCCTTTTTGGACCAACAGGAGCAGTCTATTTGAGTGACAGCCAATCCAGTCAAGAACTGGGAGGAACTCAAAGGAAGTGCCCGGTTTTGTCTGTTGGAGTTTCAGTTGAGCTCTGGCAGTGAAGAAGGAAGGAGCTCTGTGCTTTTCAGTGTGCAGTTTTGGTCGGGAAGCGTGAGTAAGGCCCAGAGTTCCGTCTGCAGCTTGTGTAACTGCTTGTTAGGACTGAACTGGCCCTGTGAAGAGAATCAAAGGATATCTGAAGAGTAGAAACCAGGCTCACCCTGTAGAAGACTGGAGAAATTGCTGAATTGCACTCGGTCTGTCAGGAACTGAATCTGTCGTGTTCTCCGGTATTGCAGTAATTGGGCGATCGGGATAGAGAAGCAGCCTGCCTGGTATAGTACTTTCTGTTTTACCATATAAATGTGAAGAGGCTTGTGTACCTGAGTGAATCCTGCTGCCATTAAAGGACTTTGCCTGTTACTGTTCACCATAAAATGTGTGAGGAGGTTTGGTTAGCTCAAGTGAACTCTGCTGCCATTAAAGGACTCTTGCCTGTTGCAGTTTGCCATATAAATGTGTGAGGAGTCCTCGTGGAGCTCAAGAGTAGCCCTGCTGACATTGAAGGACCCTATCTTGTTTGGAGGTCGTGAGTACTAATTCAGAGTCGCCCCTGTTGAATTGCCACATTGAATCCAAATGGAATCACTGTACTGCTGACTGTTTAAACTAATTTTTCTTTTCTCTGTGAAAGGGCCCTCACCAGCTGCCACGGTTTGGACTAGCCACCAGGGCTTGGGTACCCAGGGACAGTAACTGGTAGGATAGGCTAGCACAGAGCCATAGCTAGATGAGTAAAGTGATAAGCTAATTAACCTGATTTTCCCTGTCCTTGTTATATTCCCCTAAATAAATCAGAGCTGCTTGTTTCAGCAAAGTTATACTGCCTGAGGTATTTGTCTATGTTAAAGTATTGTACTGTGATTGTTGCACTGTATTATTTTTAGGAGGTCCCAGTGCCTGAACCAGCCCTGGGGGTAAGTGTATACTGTGAAGGTAATTCTGATATATTGTGTGGGCCACTAGTGGGAAGAAAGGGGGTTGCAGTGTCCCAGAGGGCTGTGACCAAGTAAGTTTAACTATTGCAAACCCTGACCTCTGGGTGGAGGCACCCGCCATTGGATCCAGGCCCTCAACCTGTTAGTGGCAAATCAGGCAGGGGTAGTAGCCCTGGGATAGCGCCATCTAGGGGTTACAGTTGGAGTATTGTAATTTTTGGGAGGAGGCTACATATGTTTAGGTGTGCCATTCTCAGGCCACAGGGAAGCTGGGGGCTGGTCCAGGGTTGGGTTTAATGTCACCCGCCATTAGTAGCAGCATTATTACCAAAGTCTTTGTCAGGGTCAGCTTAGCCTTTCTGGAGAGGGAAGAAGACTTATGAGGAAGAGCCAAGGTAGCCTGGTAGGTGAACTTTAGGGCAAGCAGAGCAGCATGGAGACTGGGTGGCAGTATGAAGGAGCCAGGTATCCAGGAGTTGGAAAGTACGATGAATGACAGGGGGAGGGAGGTAGTAGTGGAGTTGGGGGGGGGGGACAAAGGGTGGACAAGTGAGTGGCAGTCTAGATCCATTGGGAAGGAGGAAGGTGGTAGGGATGCCAGGGGCACAGAGAGGAAGAGGAGCGTGAGTGGGAGTAAGGGCATGATGAATAAGACTGCTGTAGGAATGGTGAGAGCCGGCAGGTAGTAGCAGGAGGGTAGGAGTGGAGGAACGCTTTAAGTATTTTAATATGGACAGTAGATTGAAGTTTTTGTCTAAACTCCTTTTAGTGGTGGGCAGGGATATTCTGCAAATGGCAAAGCTGGCTGATTTTTTTCTTTGCTGACACATGACACACTCAATAGTATAAGTAGAGATGCTCGCCAAGGGTGGTGGTGGGGGCGGTGGGGTAGTCGACCCAAAGTGTCAGCGGGGCAAACAGTGGCCATTTGAAACTGACGAGAAGAAAGCAGGAGCCATATGGTACCTGGATATTTAGATTCCAGCAGTTCAGGGGAGGGCAGGCAGAACAAGTTTCAGGGCCCTCATAAAGGGAGAAGGAGCAGAATTAATACAGGCAAATTGGGGGAGGAGCCGAGCTTCGAGGGGGGGGAGTATACATGCAGACTAGCTGAGGAGTGAGGCTACTTGAGTTTAAAATTACCCCAAAATGAGCTGTTATAAATGACTGTGGCTGCTTGTAAAGTTACCTCAAATTAACTGGAATTAGGGACTGCAGCTGCTTGAATTAAAGTTACCCCAAACAAGCTGGAATTAAGGGCTGTGGCTTCTTAACAAAGCTAACCCAAAACTAGCAGGAGTTGCACTCTAGGTGCCCAGCAGGAACTATGGAAATAAAGATATTTAGGCAATACTAAGCAAGGCTGAGATAAATTAGTTTGCTGCAGCCCAAGAAGCTGAAATCATGAAAGTAAAAGGCTGAAAACTGCAACCAAATACAGAGACTGCAAAACCCCAAATAAGCTACTTGCATCCTAGAAGTAATACAAATACAAGCAAGTAATACAGAGTCTATAAATCCCCAAATGAGCAACTTGCATGCCAGAACTAACTAAAATCAATTAAAATACATGACTGTAGTGCAGGAAATCGTAGCAAAAAAACTGAGAGATTGCCAGTAAATAAAACTATGAGCTGCTTGCAGCCCAGAACTATCTAAAAATCAATTAAGGTGCATGTCTGAAATGCTGGAAATTGTGACAGAAATACAGAGCTTGCCAGTAAATAAACAATCTACACTACTCTGTCAACAGAATTTAGTGGAAGCAGTAGAGTACAGTCAATCCGAAAACCTAGTGAGCATTCCTCTGCCTTGGCGCCAAATTCGAAATTAAAACAGCGGCCATTTGAAACCGCCGAGAAGAAAGCAGAAGCCACATCGTACCTGGGTATTCAGATTCCAGCAATTATGCGGAGGGAAGGCAGAGCAAGTTTCACGGCTCTCATGACCACACCGGACCACTGGATATTCAGATTCCAGCAGTTCGGGGATGGGCAGGCAGAGCAAGTTTTGGGGCCCTCATGACCGCACCGGACCACCAGATAGTGGAGTTCGAGGGTGAAGCCCCCCATCTGGGCGGTGAGGGGGGACAAAGCCCCTCCCCGCATAAAACATATAAAATATCCTTTTGTGTTTGTGTGGCTGGGTATGTGGTGGTGAATGTAAGCTGTAATTGGATGGCTGTACTTGTGGTTCCACTGTGGTGTGATGGGTTAGGCAGGGTGTTAGGCAGGTAGACAAGTAGGTAGGGTGATATGTACTATTGAGTGTTGTGTTGTTCTGGGTTAGATACTAGGTTCTGACGTGTAAGGTGAGTGTGTGTAATGTGGGTTGTGGTGCTGTGTTGCTTTTTGTTTTGTTTTTTCATTTAGGAGGTTCGGTCAGGTGTTTCTTGTTAGGTTTGTCAGGGTGTTGCATTAGGAATCAGGGGGTGGTATAAGAGTTGTGTGTGTTGAGGGTGTGCTAAGGGCAACTGTTTTGTTGCTGCTGGAGGTGGGTTTTGTTGTCCGGAGATGTCTGTTTAGTTTTTGGAGAGCTAGAAGGGGAGACCACTGTTTTGACTTGTGCTGTTGTTGGTGTGGGCTGTAATTGTCTTTGCCATTTTGTCTTCTGCTATATGTTTGGTGCTATTATGCTGTCACTGTTATCACATGGAACTGTTTTCTCTGAATGCAAACTCTTGCTCCACAGAAGTTCTTGCCAGAAGGTGACTAGTAGCTCTCAAAGGAGAGCTCAGCCCATTCAGGGCCTTAAATACTAAAAGTAACACCTTGAAGTCTGGGTGCCAACTTACAGGCAGTCAGTTCAGTTTTTGAATAACTGGGTTCCCATCTTGAAGAAATTGTGAGAAGTCCAGCAGCTGTATCCTGCACCAGCTGTAGGCAATGCAACAGACTCGCACACTGGCCCAGGCAGAGCACATTGCAGTAGTCAAGGTGTAAGGTGATAAAAACTTGTACTATATTCCTCAAGTCACCTGGATCAGTGGAGGAAAGCAGCCTGACAAGTTCCTCAGATGATAGAAGACACTCTGGACTGCAGTCAACATTTGCAAAATCAGGGTCAGGTCACTTTGCAAAGTTACATCCAGGTAGCATACCTTCTTTTGCCTCCTGCTGAATCCCATCAAATCTGAGTAGCCTGAGGTAATCCTTGCAAGATGATACTAGGTGATTTTTGCCTACCAACAACAGTTTGGTTTTGCTGGGATTACATCCCAGCCAGATGATAGCAAGTTGGTCTCTGATCTCAGCAAAACATCACTACAGCAAAGCAACATGGTCACCAAGTTCATAACATTCAAGATTTGCTGAACAACAAGTAGAGTAAACTTCTCCACGTGAGGTGTCCACTACATGCCTATAGAATCAGCTCCTGCCAGACTCATGCAAAACTTCTTTGCTGGGTTAAAAAAAAGGAATTGTTTTAAGAGGTGTTTGGCTAGACTCTGAGTTAACTGACTGTCCAGCTTTTTATGTGCATATTGGGGCCTATGAATTAAAATACAGAAATTGTGCCTAGAAGTGTCATAACATTGGCAGACAATTATGCGCGCTGAATGCTGGAACAGCTACATGCTGTGTACAGATATATGTACAGGGCAGGCTGATGCATGGGCGTGACCCAGGACGAGCGCATGCCACACTGAGGGACTGCTGGGTGGTCCAAAATACGATCCCTCCCCACGACCCCACCATATATGGGCATGTGTATCGTCCTGTATGTAAATATGGAAGTGAATATCATGATAGGCATGGGAGAACAGGCAGTAACTGGAAATGACAGTGCTGTGCCTGGGGTACCCGGCCCAATGCCAGGGACGGATAGCATGGTGGCAGATATCCGTAAGAACTATGCCATCCTATATGGTGCAGAGTCCCTCAAGGCACCTACTGAGACAAAATCCCACCTGTAGCTTGACATTCAGGCAACCATAAATGCAGCCGGTCCAGAAGAATGGATACGGTGAGCCATTAAGCACAAGTGGCATGACCACCAGTTTGCTGTCAAGCAGAAGCTGGCAGCCATCAAATGGGCACAGCTAGGCACAGGCGGTGGCCCACCACAGAGGGGCTCAGCCTACCTTGTTGAGAGGATGGTGGCTGACACCCTCACCGATGTCACCCTACACAGGGAGGAGAGGGCATAAACACAGTGGTAGTACATTGTAGGGACAAGGGCCGGGAAGTCCTGGATGCCACGGGAATACCAATCACTCTGTGTTTCACACTGCAAAGCCCACCAGGAACAGGAGGAAGGCACAGGTATGTGTACCCCACTGCGCCCAGAAGCATACAATGAAACCCCTTGACTGTGAAGTTGCATGTTACAATGCCCCTTTCTCTCTCCCCCCCAGGTACAATGCAGGAGACAATGGTCATGGTGGCTGAGGTGTCCTCGCCTGAGGACACATACATGGAGACTGTTGAGGAGACACAGGTGGACATGCAGTAAATGGAAACAGCAACCACAGACAACCATCCCACATCTAGCCAACCTTGTACCAATCCCACAATCACAGCACAGTTAGCCACCCAGTGGCATACTACAGGATACAAAGAACACTGCAACACAGCCACACCTAAGTGGCCCTTGTGTATGCCCTGCTGGCACATACACAAGGCCAAGGGACACAGGATTGCCCCAGCCATTGCACAACAGCCATGTGACAGTTGGGACAAGGGCTCCTCAAACCACCAGCCCAGCCAGCCACGGAGGACGGCCACATGTGGTCTACTACATACCTACTACCCAGAGGTGCACCAGCTTTAACAGGATTATCTGCAAGCACATGGCAGAGCACAGAGGCCTTGAAGGATCTGACTGTCAAGATGAGAGGGGGCGCTGAGGCACTGATCACACTGGTGACCTACTGGAGTGACTGACTGAACACCTTATCTCCATGCCATCGCAGTCTCCCCTTCTGTCCCCATGGCACACTTTGATGCCCCTATCCTGCCAGCACCCTCCAGCCCCCCTGGCCCCATGGCACACCCAGAAGTCACCAGCCAGCACCCACCAGTCCAGGTGTTCTGGAGGTCATGGAAGAGAGCCAACCACAGCAAATTCCAGATGCACAACCAGATAGACATCCACATGGGGGAGGCAAGGTGACAGTCAAGACCAAGCATTTGGGCACACAGCTGTCACATAGATAGGAAGACAACAGGTCAGTGGGAAGTGAGTCATTTTGGTAGCATCACACCGCTACCACAGAGTGAACGTCCAAAACATACTGCAAACCATCATGGACCATGATACACAGCCACATAACCCCCCTTACATAGCAACATAACCCCCCCTGTACAAAGCCACAGCCCCCCATACAACTGCCACCTACCCCAGTACACAAGCACAGCCCCCCAGTACATGGCCACAAATGTCCATGCATTATAGCTATGGGCATGGTCACATAGGCAAGCCCCTTGGAGGAAAGGCAGTCAGATTAGATCAAACTCATCGCAGTACCACAATGGTTTCTCCCCTATCTATGGAATGCACCCTACACAAATACATAATGTGCTGCTCAGCCAGACAGTGTCTCACTATTATGGCAGTGGAGGATGCCTCCTCTCATCACCCAGTGGGATATCATCTGGTCTTTCACGCAAAGGTAGCCTTTTGTGCATGGCCATGTTGTGCAATATGGCACATGCAGTGAACACTCGGTATGCCATCCCAGGGGCAAGGATTATCGTGCCACCTGTGTGATCCAGATAACTGGAACCTCATCTTCAGAAGCCCTATAATCCCCCAGTCACAGAATGGGTCTTCCTGTGGGTCTCACTGTATGTCTCCTCACCCGCGCCAGTCGCCACAAGAAATGGAGTTATCAGGTATGGTCAGAGGGTATCTGTCACCTATGCAGTGAGTAAAGAACAGAAATTTCAATGTTGTGTGGCAATTCATTCACCTGTATTACACCTGCTGCACATCTATAGTCATCTATCAGCCATTCACTGGCACCTCCATGTGCTGCGAGGAGGAACACAGCCTGGAACCATCAAAGATGTACAAATCATGATGTGACCCAGGGTGCATAGCACACACAGTGGTGATGATACCACCTGCATCACATACTATCTGGCAATTTATGCTGTGTACCCCTTGCAGTTCCTGTATGCCACCTCATCCATGATTGGTGCCAGGACTGCCACGTGTGTACAATCTATTACCTCAAGTACAATGAGCATGCCATGCGAAGCACAGAATGCCTCCTCAGTGGTCCATATGTCACCTTCTGCAGTGGGGAATGCTACGTACTCATGCACATGCAGTAGCAGGGTGTCCATCACCCAGTGCAGGATCCTTGACACAGATGACTGGCTGACACCAGTGACATCCCCAGCAACCCTCTGGAAGGACCCTGTAGTATAGCATGACAGTGCACACAGCACCTTTGTCTCCACAGACATCACCCATGACCTCCGTGTTAGTGGTGCCACATGTGCATGAACCATGTCACACGGCCCTGTGATTATGGCATGGTCCAGCCAGAATCTTTCAAGGCCACATATGTCCCACAGTTGTCTGGCCTTCAGCCATGGTCTGAATATATGTGGTCCTGGGTGTGCCCTCATAGCCTGTTGCTGCTGTCTCTCACCTTCCATCAGGAGGATATTTAAAAGTAGGCCTGGGCACATCCTGTGGACCCCTTTGTGGATGCCTCATGGTGTGTATTGCCCACAACCCCTCAAACCACACAGAAGGCTTGCCTGTTCTCTTGCTCAGGTGTCCATTGCTGAGAAGGCCCCCTTTAAATAGGTGGTGACCTGGCACGATGGCAAGGTGATGTGGCATAATCAGGCACCACAGGGTCACTGGATACAACAGCTGGCAGCATGTCAAAGACTGCTTTTCCATTACCAAAGACTGCAACAGCACTGGAGGTTGGCATGGGAATATACTTCCCCCACAAACTGTGAAGGGTGTCCCTCACGTCCTATCAGACAACCTGGACAGGGGTTGCGGTCTGGCAGGTCACAGCTTACAGAGGTAAGTGTACATCCCTCTGGTACACCTGTGTACAACATTAATGTCCATGTTTACAAAGTTCTATATTTGATTCTGCTCTGTCAAATTGTAGTATCGTTGCTGATTGCCCCTGTATCAAGGTACATGCCCTACCATGTCGGTGTAGTTCTTCACCCTAACGAGGACACCCTTGTAACTGAGCATAGCTAAATGGAGCATTAGCTCAGGTAGCATACTTTGTAAATCAACTAGGGGCCCTGTGTGTGCATGTCTGTTGGGTATGATGCTATGTCTGTGATGTGTTCCCCTCTCCTTATGTCTCCATAGGACTACCATGGCCATTGGAAGTGAATTATGCTCCAGTATGGCGACAGTCAGATGGTGATAGCAGACCAGTGGTGGTGACCAGGTGGAGGCATGTGCCCCTGTCTGTCCCCTTCTTTTTCTTGTTTACAGGGCTATCATGGCCCTCTCCACCAACTGGTCCTCACACAGCAGTAGTACACGACCACTATACTGAAGAGGTTGAGCCAGGATGAGGAGGACTGACTGTCAGGTGATGGTGGTGGTGTAGCCCTATTGTTTGGTGCCCCAGCTGATGTGATCATCCTCTGATGGTTCTGTCACCACAGAAGTGGCATGGCCTGTATGGCCCATTTGTACTAGCTGTGTCTGTACAGCACTTTTCATAGTAAAGATATTTGTGTATACACACTGGTTTTGATGTTTTTCTGGGTGGCGATGCATTGCCGCCATCAAGGTCTGTGGGCATCGGGGGGGGGCGAGAACACTATGGCCACCTGCCCATTTCACCCCTGAGCATTGCTGTGGGCAATCAATAACACTGATCTATCTGGTCCTGTGCCCATGGGACCATGCACAAGAGGCATTCTGTGCTGCAACATGTGTACCTGTCCAGCGCACCTGCAGTTTATGGCAGCCCTTCACAGGGCACAGTGCTGTGCTTGCTGCTCCAAGCAGCGGGGTGACAATGCACATCGTGCATGTGCATATGGGTGCTGCATACATGCAGATATGCAGCCATGTCCCCGGACGTGTGTAGTGTTGTCGACATGTAGCTATGCATGTGACCTGTTCGCACTTGCTGTGCACCCTACGTGCATGTCACTTAGCTGTGGTGCGTGCAGTATACAAACGTACACCCTTACCAGCGTATGTTTCACACCACACAAACACTGCTCTGGGTTCATGCATAGGCCCCATTATTAGGGCTAGTCTGCCTTGCAAACCAGTTACTATTGTGATCACACAGAGGAGTGGGTGGTGACCAATTTCTCATAGCAAAAACATTGAGGTGTGGGACACGTGGAGGTTTTGTGACCCAAACAAGAGGGTGCTGTGTTTTTTTCTTTGTTGGTTGTAATGTCTGGGAAAGCAACATAAATATTTGTTGGTTGTGAACAGAAGAAGGTTTGGAACCTGTGGCAAACATCTCGAGACCTATACATGTACTGAGAAAGCAGCAGAAAGTGGCATACTAGAGAGCAAATAATGCTACAGCAACTGGACAGATGCTCAGGAAATGTCTGTTCCACCAAAGTACAGTTCTGAAAGCTGGGGAGCAAGGCTATCAGCTCAGTGCTTCATCTCTTGGATATAAAGCTTTGTCAGGGGGTGGAGAAATGACAGAGGTAAACACCCATTTTCTAATGTTTAGGGAGTCACATGAGAAATTCCATTATAGTCACATGAGAGTTTTACAGGGGTCTTGTATCAGTTTCTAGCTCTGTACAAAATCTGAAGTGAGAAGAGTAGTGATCGAGATCTTTGTATCACTTAACAGCACTGCCACATCTTACAACACTTTAGTCATAAAGCTGTCAAATACATTAGTGTCCATCATCACAGGTTATTAATATAATAAGTAAATACAAAAGTATCAAATTGTAAAAACCCTTACGAGTAACAGAAAGTAGAAAATGGGGATAACAAAAAGACAAACACGGCATGAGCAGTTTTTCTGTAGCCAATCCAAACATGGTAAAATCAGCATGCTTATAAACAGTGCAGCTGACAAAAAGCTTATGAAGTATAAAAGAATTAGAGGCACATATTAAAAGACCAGACAAACAACAGAGGAGAAACAGAAGACATTAATACAGGGCCAGGGAGACAAACTGAAGGGGAAGAAGGAAGGATTGAGAAATAGGCATAACGGGAATGGTAAAACATAAAAGGTGGGGAAGGTAGTGTGAAGAAAGGGAATTGGGGTTCAAAAAACAATAAAGCAAGATGCACAGGACTGGGACTAAAAGAAGGGGAAGGGAAGGGGAAGAAAATGGATAGATGAAAAATGTGTATGTAATGGATAGGTGCATCTCTAATTTTTGTAGTTTCCTGCACATGTACAGCCTGGTTTACTGCTTTTAGTTCAAGTTTCATGTTGCATTGTGCCTCTCCATATACATATATAACTAGAAATACATACCTTGGCTGGGATATTCAAAAGGGTTGTGCACGGTGCAACAGAGGTGCACCATGCGCAACCCACTGATGTGCCCCGGAGCGATATTCAAACAGGGAAAGTGCACGGCACAAATCCTGATGTGCCAGGGTGCATCAGAAATGTATGCAGCGCAGGTAGGAGGGCATGCCCATGCATACCCCACACATCCCGATATTTAGCCTAGGATGTCTGAGCATAGGCAGGCGAACCCAACCACTGCCACACAGTTGTGTCAAAATAAAAGGAGCAACAGCTGGCCACCCACAGGTGAGTGCCATATTAGCAGTGCACAACATGGCAGCTGCTGGCTGTGGTGGCCACCTGAGCTCCGTCCGTCGCGGTCGCCCCTCCCCAAGCCCGATCGTGGGCTTCCAGTATGTAAATATCCCTGGTGGTCCACTGGACCCGATCCCCCAGCCCGATCATGGGCTGTAAACTGTATTACTATCCCTGGTGGTCCAGTGGACCCGATCCCCAGCAATCGTGGGCTGTAACATATAATGTATCATTGGTGGTCCAGTGGACCCGATCCTCCAGCCCTCGTGGCTGTAAATTGTATTAATATCCCTGCTGGTCCAGTGGATCTGATCCCACAGCCCAATCACAGACCTTCGTATTGACATATCCCTGGTGGTCCAGCAGTACCCCCCAACCCACCCACTCAGTCCCGCCATCCCACTCCTCGGTCACTGGCGGTGGCAGTATCCCACCCGCAGCAGCCACCCGCCACTGACAGCATACAGTTGTAGCCTGTTGGTCCACAGCATGGGCCAATGGGTGTGCAGACTTCGTACTGCTACAGTCCCAATATGTGAATGGTTCCATCATCGACTGTGTAGTATAGCACGGTTCGCACATCCATTGGCCCACACTGTGACTCAATGGGCGTACAGCTGTACTGTACGCTGTCAGTCAGCGGGCGGCCGGGCAGCTTGTGGGTGAGGTGCTGCTGCCCGCCGCTGACCGGGGGAGGGGACGGGGTGGTGGGACTGAGTGGGAGGGTTGGGAGAGGGGGTACCGCTGGACCACCAGGGATATTAATACAATTTACAGCCCGCGATCAGGCTGGGGACCGGGTCCACTGGACCGCCAGGGATATTAATACAATTTACAGCCCGTGATCGGGCTAGGGGATTGGGTCCACTGGACCGCCAGGGGTATTAATACATGTTACAGCCCGCGAAAGGGCTGGGGTGCGTTGCCGGTGAGGGGCATCAGTCCCCAACAGCTGCTGCCTGGCAGGGCGCCAGATGCAAGTCGCTGGGGATCGGCGCACCTGCATGCAAATGGGGCCAAAATGACATGCAAATGGCCCCATCTGCGCCTTGCATGCATTATGGCCCCATCTGCATTTTCACAGCTGAATATCATGGTTGCTGTGCCTAGCGCAACGGCACTTGTGCAGGCGATCCCCTGCTCCTTCCTGGCTACTTGCGCTGGCACAGTGCCACTGCACCATGTGCAACGAAGTGGCCAAGCAATATTCAACGGTGCCGAGTTACACAGCACTCGCTGCATACCACCCTGTCAATGCCCGATGCGATACCAGTTGCACTGCACCCAGGCTTGCGCCCAGCCTGGCCAGTCTGAATATCCCACCTCTTGTGTTCAAAATAGCAACAGCTTGCCTCCTTGCAAGTTCTGGTCAATTCAGTGATGCATGTCAACACAGTGTGCTTACTAATGTTTTCTTAACAGTAAGACATTGAATGTTACTGACAGACACTGATTAACAAGTGTTTATCTGTCTCTGTCATTTTCAATGAGCTGACTGGAGAACATTTTGAATTACCCTTCCGGCAGTTCACACACACTAAAGAAAAAAACATACAGTACTAAAAACTGACACTTTATCCCAACAAAACAATCAAGCTAAATTAGGTTGAGAGGCAAATAAACTAACTTTTGTAAACTAGTTCTCCAGTTAATTTTTTTAAATCACAGCACCAGTAAAAATAATAGGAAAAGCTCAAAATTCATTAATTCAAAGCAGCAACATGTTACACTGAATATTATAAAGGTTTAAAAAAATTGCCTTCAGAAGAACTACAATAAACTTTAATTGGAGCTTTGGGAGAACTGGCACTGAATCTAAACCATCTGCATTTAACCAACAGAGACTAGCTTTAAAACGACATACCAGAGAGTCCTGGGGCCAGATATTCAAATATTAGCCCAGATGCTAAGTGGTGTTGTCCCACACTAACAGGGTTCTGCTTCTGATTCATCAGTGAGTATGTATCCAGAGCACCACAAGAGCACAGGCAGCACCCGTAAGTGTCCGAGAGCTAACTTACTGCTATGCCCATGCAAATGAGGAGTCCATCCCTGCATAGGGGCGCAGCGGCAAATTCAAAGATTCGCACAGGTGTTAACTGCCACCCAAACATGCGTAAGGTACCACCTTGGCAAACCCTGACTCAATGGAGCGTAAGGCCTGGTGGCGGGCAGCATTACTGCAGCCATCTGCCCCCCACTCCTGAACCCCGGCCTGTTGAAATGATGGATGCTGTGGTGTCTAGTGGCATTACCCGCCCTCTGATCACCTACTGCCATTTTCGACTGATATCCCTCGTGTCCAGTGGCACCACCTCCAACTGCCTACCAGCATATTCATACTGATATCACTGGTGTCCAGTGGCACCTCCACCCTACCATCACCGCCACTATATTTGTACTGATATCCCTGATGTCCAGTGGCACCTCCCACCTTCAATCACCCACTCAATAATAATTTTGAGTTCCCTGGTGTCTAGTGACACCCTCCCCTGATCACCTGTCCCTGTTTGCTTAGAGTATGCCCTGGTGGCTAGTGGCACCTCCCACTCTCTGATCACACAGCCACATAAAATTGTTGTTTCCCTGGTGTCTAGTGGTACCCTCTGCCCTTTGATCCACATCCCCATAATAATGATGTCTTCCGTAGTGTCTAATGGCAACCCCTGCTCTTCGATCCCTTTGCCTAACATGCTGAGTGACTACCTCTAGTGGTACCCCCAGACCCGCCATGCACCCATTCCAGTACCACCCTGACACCCTGGTGGCAAGTGGCCCCCCTGCACCACCTGCACCAAGCATCCCCCAGCCAAACCCCCCGTACTTATGTAGATGGTGCCATGAGGAGAGTCTGATACAGTGACTGTACACAGTACAGTACTGTACACAGTCCCGATATGTGAATGGATCCATTCACAGATCAGGACTGTGTAGTATAGTATAGTATGGTCTGCACGCCATTGGCCCAATAGTGGACCAATGGGCGACAGCTGTATTGTACACTGTCAGTCGGCGGAGGCCGGGCAGCTTGCGGGTGGTGCTGCCGCCCGCCGCTGACCGGGGAGAAGGTATGGACTGAATGGGAGGTTGGGAGAGGTGGTACCTCTTGACCACGAGGGATATTATACAATTCATAGCCACGTGAATCGGGCTAGGGATTGGGTCCACTAGACCACCAGGGATATTAGTACATGTTATAGCCCATGATTGGGCTGGAGTGCGTTGCCGGTGAGGGGCAGGGGGCGTCGGTCCCCAACGGCTGCTGCCTGGCAGGGCGCCAGACGCAAGTCACTGGGTATCGGCGCACCTGCATGCAAATGGGGCCATAATGACATGCAAATGGCCTCATCTGCGCCTTGCATGCATTATGGCCCCATTTGCATGTCCACCGCTAAATAACACGGTTGCTGCGCCTAGCGCAACGGCACTTGTGCAGGCGCATCCCCCTGCTCTTCCCTGGCCACTTGTGCTGGCGCAGTGCCACTGCGCCATGCGCAACGTGGGTGGCCATGGAGCAATATTCAATGAGCCATGGTGCAGCACCGTTGCATAGCACCCTGTCAACGTCCTGGCGCATCCCAGTTGCGCTGCGTCCAGGCTTGCGCCCCAGCCTGGCGCAGTCTGAATATCCCACCCTTGTGTTCAAAATAGCAACAGCTTGCTGCCTTGGAAGTTCTGATCAATTCAGTGATGCATGTCAACACAGTGTGCTTACCAATGTTTTCTTAACAGTAAGACACTGAATGTTACTGACAGACACTTATTATCAAGTGTTTATCTGTCTCTGTCATTTTCAATGAGCTGACTGGTGAACATTTTGAATTACCCTTCCGCAATTCCACACACACTAAAGAAAAACATACAGTACTAAAACTGACATTTTATCCCAACAAAACAATCGAGCTAAATTAGGTTGAGAGGCAAATAAACTAACTTTTAGAAATAATTCTCCAGTTAATTTTTTAAATCACAGCACCAGTAAAACTAATAGGAAAAGCTCAAAATTCATTAATTTAAAGCAGCAACATGTTACACTGAATATTATAAAGGTTTAAAAAATTGCTTTCAGAAGAACTACAATAAACTTTAATTGGAGCTTTGGGAGAACTGGCACTGAATCTAAACCATCTGCATTTAACCAACAGAGACTAGCTTTAAAGCGACATACCAGAGAGTCCTGGGGCCAGATATTCAAAAGTTAGCCCAGATGCTAAGTGGTGTTGTCCCACGCTAACAGGGTTCTGCTTCTGATTCATCAGTGGTATGTATCCAGAGCACCACCCCAGCGCAGGCAGCACCGTAAGTGTCCGAGAGCTAACTTACTGCTATGCCCATGCAAATGAGAGTCCATCCCCGCATAGGGCGCAGCGGCAAATTCAAGATTCGCACAGGTGTTAACTGCCACCCAAACATGCGTGAAGGTGCCATCTTGGCAAACCCCGACTCAATGGAGCGTAAGGCCTGGTGGCGGGCAGCATTACTGCAGCCATCTGCCCCCCACTCCTGAACCCCGGCCTGTTGAAATGATGGATGCTGTGGTGTCTAGTGGCACTACCCGCCCTCTGATCACCTACTGCCATTTTCGTACTGATATCCCTCGTGTCCAGTGGCACCACCTCCAACTGCCTACCAGCATATTCATACTGATATCACTGGTGTCCAGTGGCACCTCCACCCTACCATCACCGCCACCGTATTTGTACTGATATCACTGGTGTTCAGTGGCACCCTCCCCACCTTCCAATCACCCACTCCATAATAATTTTGAGTTCCCTGGTGTCTAGTGACACCCCCGTCCTCTGATCACCTGTCCCTGTTTGCTTAGAGTATGCCCTGGTGGCTAGTGGCACCTCCCACTCTCTGATCACACAGCTACATAAAAGTGTTGTTTCCCTGGTGTCTAGTGCTACCCCCTGCCCTTTGATCCCCATCCCCATAATAATGATGTCTTCCGTAGCGTCTAATGGCAACCCCTGCTCTTTCGATCCCTTTGCCTAACATGCTGAGTGACTACCTCTAGTGGTACCCCCAGACCCACCATGCACCCATTCCAGTACCACCCTGACACCCTGGTGGCAAGTGGCCCCCCTGCACCACCTGCACCAAGCATCCCCCAGCCAATCCCCCCCCGTACCTATGTAGATGGTGCCATGAGGAGGGTCTGATACAGTGACTGGCACAACCCTCCTTTCACCTCCTCAGCCAGCCACCATATGGGATGATAGGGAACGTGCATACAGTATAGGCACTAGACACCATGGAAACAACACTTTTATGAGTCTGGGCAATTGGACAGCAGGGGTGCTACTAGCCATCAGGGCATACTCTAAGCAGACAGGGAGAGACAATGGGAAGGGGTGCCACTGGACAACAGGGAATATGGAAATATTATGGGGATGGGCAATTAGATGGTGGAGAGAGCCACTGGATACCAGGGAGGACATTTGCATTGGGAGATAGCTGTTCAGGGTGGGGTGGGGGCGCTTGGCACCATGCATGACATGGCAGCTGGCCACAGAATGGGTGCAAACCTGCCACTGCTTCCCATGCAAATGAGCCCATAATGGGCATGCAAATGGTCCTTAGTGCCTTGCATGCTCAGTGGGCTCATTTGCATGTTGCGGGCGGAATATCGCATCGGGATGGGTCCTGGTGCTATCTGGTCTGGAGGCGCAGTTCCTTCAACTTCCCTATGGGCTGCATACAGCCCAGGTCTATGTTGGGGCAGCACTACTGAATATAGCATCATCAGGGTCCAGCACAGGGTCAAGTGCAGCGGAACCTTGGGCCATGCTATTGCACATATTTAAATACTGGGCCCTGCTGTCACCCAAGTGAAATCATTTATGAAGCAGATGCAAATATAATTTAAATCAACCACAGAAGTTGCCAAGGGTGGCAGGTCTGGAATACTGTGGTGATGCACAGCACAATGACTGCAGGAAGCAATCAGCAAGACTGCCAGCAACGGAAATGGCGAACTCCCTGCCAAAACCAATGCCAGAAACCATGATATATATGCTGCAATCAGAATGCAAAGCCAGATTTGAAAATTTGAATGTGCAATGGGCTCTATTCACAAATGCTTATGCACCGTGAAAGGGCAGCGTGTAAGCATTCCTACTCCTGAATGCCATGTGGCGGTGCCAAGCGCACCCCTGGTGGCATTCACAGCACACTAACACCTTGTGGGCAGGATCCCCATGCCAGCCACGTGACTCCATGCCAGGGGTGGGATGGTGGCATGACGGGGTGGTGCCTGAGCTGCGCGCATGCATGAATGCACTTGCGCGGTGGGCTGGGGTTGAATATCTATGGCAGGGGGACCCAGGCGTGGTAGTTATGTGCACCCCCAGGTCAACGGTGGGACATGGCAGCACCAGGATCCCCCTGCACATGGCAGCACTGTGCTGCTCCAGAGATCTGGGGGTGTCCGTATGGGCAAACGCCCATTGTTTGTTCCCGGGAGGGTGGGTACGTGCCTTCCCAGGGTCCCCCGCCCATTTGCACAAGAGATCCACTGTAGGACCTGGGACAGGCATTCCATTGGATGCCTGCCCCTGTGGCTGTGCCCATCCCTGCGCTGCTGCGCACTGGGGGGAGGGCGGGGCCACGGTCTGGCGGCCAGCAAATCATAAATGCCAGCATGCACGCACCTGTGTGGGGGTGTGTAGCAGTGCAGAGTCTCTACAAGCACTTCAGGCATAATTTATGAATACAGCTCAATATGCACATCTGCAAACCACAGTAAACTGACCATGGGAAGCAGCTGACTCTCAGGGGAAGCACCTGAAAGAGCTGGAATCATGACTCAGAGAGCAAGAGGATTGTACCAGAGGACACAGGGCAGCATTAACCAAGACACAGCAAACCGTCTCAGAGCTAATGGAAACCCTCAATGGCCATGCAAACAGGTAGAGACGGAACAACACAGGGTGGTGGGACTCCCTGAAGGTCTTGAGGGCTCCGTCCAATTGCCGTTCCTAGCTACCTGGTTCCCTAAAACTCTGGGACAAGCTGAGAGCATAATACTTGAGGTAAAAAGAGCACACCATTCACCAGGCAAAAAGCCTGACCCACCTGAACAGCTGTGACATTTACTGATTAAGTTTCTCCATCACCAAGACTGCCAGCGGATTCTGCAAAAGGCACATAAAAAGGGCCCAAACCAAAGAGACAACAAACTGATGAGTATCTTCCCTGATTATAGTCGGTGGCTACAGGGGATAAGGCAGGAGTTCAATGCAGTAAAAAAAGAAAAAAAAAGATGTCATGATTTGTAATGGCAGTTTGCCCACGTGTATCCATCTAGACTCATCATCATAAGGCATTAGTACCTCCTCAAACATTCACAAAGCCAAACTGGCTCCACTGTACCTCAACATGGAGACAGCCACAAGAGAGGGATGCTTGGCACCGAAGGAACAGCCCACAGCCTGAGAACTTGTAGAACAGAAGGACTTCTTCTTGCTGTTGATATGTGGGTGGAGCAGCAGTGAGGGGGAATAAGAGATCTCTGGAAACTAGATACTAAGGCAGAATATAGCATACTTTTACTGTAATCTGCTGCATATTAGAACAAATTTTGGGCCTAGGAACACAGACTCTATCACATTGTCCCAGCAGTGAGGCCTGTCAGCTCAGCCAGCCACATGCTAGCCTCCATGAAGGGAACCCTGCACCAGTACAGCATGGGCAGGCACACATTGAGAATGGTGAAGGGAACCGTGCACCAATACAGCATGGGCAGGCACAGATCGAGGGTGGTGAAGGAAACCCTGCACCAGTACAGCATGGGCAGGCACAGAACGAGGGTGCTGAAGGAAACCCTGCACCAGTACAGCATGGGCAGGCACAGAACGAGGGTGCTGAAGGAAACCCTGCACCAATACAGCATGGGCAGGCACAGATCGAGGGTGGTGAAGGAAACCCTGCACCAGTACAGCATGGGCAGGCACAGAACGAGGGTGGTGAGAGGAACCCCGCACCAGTACAGCATGGGCAGGCACAGAACGAGGGTGCTGAAGGAAACCCTGCACCAGTACAGCATGGGCAGGCACAGATCGAGGGTGGTGAAGGGAACCCTGCACCAGTACAGCATGGGCAGGCACAGAATGAGGGTGGTGAAGGGAACCCTGCACCAGTACAGCATGGGCAGGCACAGAACGAGGGTGGTGAAGGAACCTGCACCAGTACAGCATGGGCAGGCACAGATCGAGGGTGGTGAAGGGAAACTTGCACCAGTACAGCATGGGCAGGCACAGAACGAGGGTGGTGAAGGGAACCGTGCACCAATACAGCATGGGCAGGCACAGATCGAGGGTGGTGAAGGGAACCTTGCACCAGTACAGCATGGGCAGGCACAGATCGAGGTGGTGAAGGGAACTTGCACCAGTACAGCATGGGCAGGCACAGATCGAGGGTGGTGAAGGAAACCCTGCACCAGTACAGCATGGGCAGGCACAGATCGAGGGTGGTGAAGGAACGTGCACCATACAGCATGGGCAGGCAGATCGAGGGTGGTGAAGGGAAACAGTACACCAGTACAGCATGGGCAGGCACAGACGAGGGTGGTGAAGGGAACCTTGCACCAGTACAGCATGGGCAGGCACAGATCGAGGGTGGTGAAGGAAACCCTGCACCAGCAAGGCATGGGCAGGCACAGAAGAGGGGTGGTGAAGGGAAACCTCGCACCAGTACAGCATGGGCAGGCACAGATCGAGGGTGTGAAGGAAACCTGCACCAGTACAGCATGGGCAGGCACAGATCGAGGGTGGTGAAGGAACCTGCACCAGTCACAGCATGGGCAGGCACAGAACGAGGGTGGTGAAGGGAACCGCACCAGTACAGCATGGGCAGGCACAGATCGAGGGTGGTGAAGGGAACCTTGCACCAGTACAGCATGGGCAGGCACAGATCGAGGGTGGTGAAGAAACCCTGCACCAGTACAGCATGGGCAGGCATAGATCGAGGTGGTGAAGGGAACCTGCACCAGTACAGCATGGGCAGGCACAGATCGAGGGTGGTGAAGGAACCGTGCACCAGTACAGCATGGGCAGGCACAGATCGAGGGTGGTGAAGGGAACCGTGCACTGTGCACAGCATGGGCAGGCACAGAGCGAGGGTGGTGAGGGAACCGCACCAGTAGCAGCGGGCAGGCATGAGATCGAGGGTGGTGAAGGAACCTTGCACCAGTACAGCAAGGGGCAGGCACAGATCGAGGGTGGTGAAGGGAACCTTGCACCAGTACAGCATGGGCAGGCACAGAACGAGGGTGGTGAAGGGAACCGTGCACCAGTACAGCATGGGCAGGCACAGATCGAGGGTGGTGAAGGAAACCCTGCACCAGTACAGCATGGGCAGGCACAGAACGAGGGTGGTGAAGGGAACCTTGCACCAGTACAGCATGGGCAGGCACAGATCGAGGGTGGTGAAGGAAACCCTGCACCAGTACAGCATGGGCAGGCACAGATCGAGGGTGGTGAAGGGAACCTTGCACCAGTACAGCATGGGCAGGCACAAATCGAGGGTGGTCATGGTGCGAAAAGGGCCCAATAAGTCACTCCCAAATGCAAGGTTTTAACTCAGCCTAAGGAAGCAGTGACCTATGGCTCACATGCCTCGTATACCCCCCCCCCCACTGCAACATTTTGCTCTTCAACACCCATTCATTGTGAAATGTTGCACTGCTATTTTCCACAGATTGTTGTTTTCTAATTTAATAATTGGGACAAGTTTGTGTTTTACTTGAATGAAGTCATTGACACTTCTGCTGTTGATCTTTGTATTCCACATCTGTAGTGGAAGTTTAAATTTCAACAACTTGCTTTTGAGACTAGTTCCACTGTGTACCTAGGGGCGGAACGCATCTTAAGAGACCTGTTACCAGGAGACACTACTAATACCAAGACCCGGGGTGTGCAAGGCTCTGGATAATTGACTTACTGGACTTCTGTATCAAATGTTTCTCTTTTTATTTCTGCTTTTAAAAACCTGGGTTGTGCTGGCACAAGCTTATCTCCCAAATGCATTATGCAACTGAGCAATGCAGGCAAAACTTTTAAGTCTTTAGCAGAGGGAGCTGGGGTGGGGGTGCAGGGGGGCTCTGGTGGTACAGGGCTTGCAGCGGTGCCTCTTGTCCTCCCAGGGCAAGCACAAGCCTTACATTAAACACCAAGGTGGAAGGGTGCAGGTGGTGCTCTTTGTCAGGGGAAAAGCAGGGTGCAGATCATTCATGACAAAGTGCTTTGATCCCAACAGTAATTAAAAACGAGTTGTTATAATGAACCTTTCAAGATGGCTTGTAAAGTTTTTCTCTATTACTGGAACTACATAGTTAGTCTGTGCCTAACTCTCCTACCGGCCCTATCCACGAGGCAAAGTGGGAGCCGAGAATCTGTCTGGATTTGGGGGGGGGGGGCCAAGGGAGGGTAATACACCCTACTTCTGTAGAGCCAGTTGCTCATGGGCAGGACACAGAGGGCCAAATATTCAAAACTTTGCCCCGAGTCTAAATTAACACTGCCCGGCGGGCAAACTTAGCCCGGAGCACAAAGCAAGCTATATTCAAAAGGAACAGCCCAGGGCAAACAGCTTCTGAATATAGCATGGGAATGAGGCCAGGCAAACTGGGCTGGGAGTGCAGGGCAAACTTAGCCCTGGAATAAGACAGCTCTGAATACAGCAACCAGGAAGTGCAAACCACAACAGCAACACAGTGCACAGCGACGTGAAGGTAGGTAGAGGTGAACTATGTGGCCAATGTGTGTGCCAGCAAATGTGTGGACCCAGTACAGCTGCAGACAGCAGTGCATGTGAAAGTACTGTGTTCAAAACTGTATAATATTCCCGAACTGTTTGCACAAGCGCTAACACGTTTGCACGGGCAGCTTGGGCTAACCATCAGCCGGTGCAAACCTCGCTTTCGCTAAACTTTGCTATATTCAAAAGTGACATGCAAATGAGCCTACTAGTAGTCCCTGGGCAAACATCCAGATTAGCATCTCATTATGCCCTGATTTGCATGCAGTTTGCCCAGCGCTACTGCAGGGTCCCACAGCCCCATCTGTAGGTCAGTCTGGAAGTACAGGGGCTGGCCAGGTCTGACCGCAGCTCCACCTGTGGGTCAGTCTGGCAGTGCATGATGATAGCTGTAGGCTACATGTGAACAGTACAGCATAGCATAGAATATTGTATCCCAGGGGAGAACACAGCATAAGCACAGATGGTGGTGGTGCTGCATGCAACTGTCACACTGTAGGTTATGCTACAGTACACAGCAGACACTACAGTAGCAAAGGGGCTAGTAGTGTGTGGACACAGCACTGCCTATGGTATGTAGGGCAGTGCTGATGACTGCACTATACACAGTGACAGGCTCAACATGCGGGTGTTTACTGACAGTGGACATTATTGTTACGCTGTTGCGTGACCCACAGATGCTGCACCTCTGGCATGGGATGCTCACAGTGACATATACATGTCCGGCTTTGTGTGCTGTGGCAGTTGTACAGCTGTGCGGTATGTGGCCGGGGGGGGGTATATATTATCAGAAAGGCACACTGGTGTTGGGTATTCCCAATACTGGCCCATGTGCACTGCGCGTGATGTGTCCCAGCCTTGTGGCCACAACTGGTCTGTGGCACGGCCTGACCACCCGTACGCTCCCCTCAACATCCTCCATGCCCACAGTGCTGCATGTGTGCTGGCATCTGTTGGTGTCCACAGAAGAGTGGTCCGCTGGTGTGCTGTATGGCCACACTGCTATGCTGTCCACTGGCAGCAGGTCACCACTTACTGCCTGGCATGGCTGGGACGGGTGGCAGATGATGGCACCATTGTGATGCTATCAGTGAGCAGCATGCTTCCTCTATCCTGGCTTTGTCTATGTGTCATAGTTATCTGTTAGGGTTGTGCAAGCTGCGTAAAAAGCCCGTTGCAAACACCGCGCAAAGCCAAAATGTCGTGCAAAGCTGATTGCCCAGGGTTAAGACTACCTTTTCCTGGGCTGTAATGTGCACTACGCTAAGTGTCACGCTAAGTTGCGCAAAACCACTTTGCGTGGCGCTTTGTCACGGAATATAGCATTGCGCCTGTATTCATGTACACACACCCTCAGTTTGCCCCTTTTATACATTATGATTTTGCCCGGCGCTAATGTAGTTTGCACGTGCTATTTGGCCTTTTGAATATAGCAAACCCGCGCTAATCCTGCGTTAAACCTGCACAAACGGTTTGCGCTCAGTGCAAAGTTTTGAATATCTGGCCCACAGCCTGTTGCTCTGAGGAAGGGGAAGAGAGGAGGACTAGGAAAGCGTCATGGGGAGACACTTTTCCAGATGGGGGGGCACTCCTCACATATTGCTGTTTGGGGGTGGGTTGGGCAAAGATATGGCTGGCTCTTTTCAATTATGTTTGATGTTTTGCATTATTATGCATTTAGGGTAGAGGGTTTAATGTTGTTAATGTTGAATTCCTGCTGTTGAGGGATGTTAATGTTTCTGAAAATTTCTATGTGGAGAGAGCAGCGCAGGGCAGTGGATCAGTGTGCTGGGACGGGAAGAGACCCTGCTTAGGGTGGGACACTGAACTTCACATGGGATTATGACATCTATGAGTATTCTGACCTGGAATGTCAATGGTTTAAAAACAGTTAATAAGTGAAAAAGGTGTAGAACAACATCAAGAAAGTAAAGGGGGACATAAACATTCTGCAGGGAGACCTACGGTATATGGAGAAGGAGGAAGCCTCAGCGTTGGAAAGTTCCTGGGGAGGCCTACCATTGATGGTGGGTTTTGCATCTAAGCCCAGGGGTGGTGGTGTGGTTCTGGCCTAGGCTCCACACCAAAGTACATCGGCAAATAGCTGATACTCAGGGATATTATCTCACTGCAGAGGTAGAGGGGGTGAGCAATGAACAATCTCAGCAGTGTAGGGGCCTAATTTCAGAACTTTTTCACAAACTAGCCCTTACTGTGGCAGATTTTCCTGGTCCAACCATTATAGGTGGAAACTTTAACATCCGCTGGGACCCAGTCTTGAACTGGTCAGCCCCACTAGTTCAGAACCCTCAAAATGTTTTATAGCACTCAGGCAGATGTAAGTGGAAAGGGCTTGGTGGATGGCTGGCAGTTTTAAACTCCACAGGCATGGAATTCTCCTTTTTCCTATGCATATCGCCTGTACACCAGGAATGACAAAATCCTTCTGCTGAATGCAGTGTTCCAGAATCTATTGTCAGCCATGTGTGGACCACTGTTATTCTGGGACCATGATCCCTTAGTGCTGCCTCCCCAGCCCAGGCAGTGGAGACTCAATCCCAGGCTCCTGCCAGACATGGATTTTAAGAATCGAATGGAAGCCGCAATGCAGGAGTCCTGGGCCTTAAATAAAAAGGGGGACATCTTGGCCACCATTTGTTGGTAGGCTATGAAGGCCTACGCAAGAGGAATAGCTATTTCAGTTGCAGCCCATAGTGGAAAGGCTAAAGTCCAACGGGAGAAAGATTTGTAAAAAAACAGATCCAATCCTTAGAAAAAGGCCTCATGGGGCACATACACTCTCAGAGGTTGAGGGAACTCCAAGTTCTCAAAGACCAACTAAATCAAGTGGTATCAGTCCAATTGGCGTGAGGCCTCATGCTGACCTGAGCCTGGGCCTACTTTGAAGGGAACAAAGCCAGAAAATGGCTGGCATGGCAGTTGAAAGCACAAGAGGCCAATAGGTCTGTTCTGAGTATTATCATGCTGGGTGTGCCTCCTCCAGATGGGGTGGACATAGAATCGGCCTTCAGGGCTTTTTACTTCAACTTTTACATATCTGCAATAACCCCAGACACAACACCGCCTAGTACATTTTTGACTCTATCTCCTTTCCTTCCTTATCAGAGCCCACAAAGCAACACTGGATCCTTTGCCCACCAGACAGGAGTTACACATGGTAGTCTAATCCCTGACATCAGGCAAGGCTTCTGGACCAGATGATGTCCCTGCAGAATTCTACACAGAATTCTGGGAGTGTTTTCAGGGCTTCCTGGAAGAAATGGTGTTGGAAACATTGGAGAGGGGCATGCTTCCCGCATCCCAGTGCATAGCCACAATTGCAGTGCTCCTCAAACCTGGTAAGAACCCCAGCCAATGTGGCTCATACAGGCCAATTTCACTGCTGAATGCAGATAAAATAACAGCCAAACTCCCAGTGGGCCAGCTGAAGGGGGTCCTGCCAGACCTAGTTCATGGTGATCAAGGGGTCTTTCTTTGTCAAGGGTCACCAGGTGAAGCATAACATTAGAAGGATGACAAATGCCATTTGGCAGTGATCTGGGGGGGTGGGCTCCTCAGCCCAGTGTCCTGGTGCTGGATGTGGAGAAAGCATTTGACCGGGTCAAATGGCCCTTCCTTTTTGCAGTCTTAGAGCACGTCAGACTTGGTCCAAACATAAAAACCTGGATTGGGGAGCCATACCACTCCCTGCAAGCCCAAATCTTAGGAAATGGCTACTTGTCACAGGCATCCCCCCTCTCCCCCCTTCTCTATGTCCTCAGACTAGAACCCCTGGCAGCTACTATAATCAGTAACCCTGATATACGTGGTCTAAACTTCCAGGGTACCGACCACAAAATCTCTGGAGACATCGTTACCAGCACTGACAGGCATTTTTTTTTTTATTGAAACTGTCCATTATATAAGCATAAACACAATAACAACTGAACAAAACATAGAGACAATATTAAACATACAACAACTCTCCTGATCGCCTCCCATCTCCCCCCTTTTATGCAGGCCATCCCACATATCCACTCATATATGACAGTATAACAAAGTTCAACTTCAGCGAAAACTTAAGCTATCCCGGAAGGGGTCCACTGAGTTACCAGTCTCTCTTGCAAATGATTAAGTCCTGTTGTGATAAATGGAGTTCCCTGCTGCTCTCCCTGCTGGGCAGAGTGAATACAGTAAAGATGTGCATCATGCCATTATGCTTATACCTGTTTCAGCCCCTCCCTATATATATATATATATATATACCCCTTACATTTTTAACTTCTACATAAGGTTACCTTACCAACTTTCTATGGCAAAGAAAGGAACCGAAGTTAAACAATCTACTTTGTGGAACCCTGTATAGAAGGGGTGGGGGCCTGCGTGCCTCCCAATTTCTAGGTTTTATATATTGCTGCAGAGATATCCCTTATTAAAGATGCACTGCAGACTGACCTGGGGCACATGACTTGGGTGGTCCTCGAAACATAGCCTGAGGGACTCCTTGGAGATCCCACCCATCCCCATTTTGACAGGGAAGGTTCCATATCTCCCTAAGAACCCTTTCATCAAGACATCAATCAAAATGTGGGGTGCACTCCAAGAGATGATAGCCCATCCACACGGGGTCTCCAGTGAGACAGGCATCTGGTAGGGATAATGGCAGCACAAAGATCAGCCATGGCCAATCAAGAAGGTACTCAACAAGTGAATGAGAAAAGGACTATCAAGGGTGGGTAGCCTTTATGAGAGAGGGACCCTACTCCCCTTTCAGATGTTGGCAGCCAGCTACACTCTGTCACCACATGATATTTTTTCATTTCTTACAACTCAGGGCTGGTCTGACCAAAGAGGGGGACCTGACCACATCGGCACCAAGTAGATTGCTGGGGAGGAAATACTACTTGACCCCAGACAGCAGGTCAGGTTAATGCAACAGTTCTATCACTTGATGTTGGGAAGTCTCCAGAATCCAACAAGGAGCATCACAGTACACTGGGAGAGGGATCTGGAGGGTCATGTCTGACAGAGAGTGAGTGGACACGAATTTTAAAGTCTGTAGGATCCTTCTCAGTCAGCAACAGGCTGTGACAAATCTATTTTAACTTTCTGCATAGAGTATACTTCACACCAGCCATGGCTCACAGGATAAACCCTGAAAAATCAGAATACTGTCCCCAACTGTCAAGTAGACTGTCAACTGTCAACTGTCACATGTTTTGGTAGTGTCCATATATCTATTCTTTTGGGTCAGAGATAACACATCTCCTGACCAAAACACTGGAAGCCCCCCCATGTCTCCGGAAGTGGTTCTGCTGGGTCTACCCACCACTGACCCACAAAATAAAGTGTTCTCAAACCCAATATGGAGAGTGGGGAATCACAGTAGGGGGAAAAAGCTCATAGCACAAAGCTGGAGACAGGAATCCCCACTCACAGTGGCACAATGGGTTATAATGTTTTTAGAGGTCATGCAACTAGAGAAGACCCAATACTCAATTGTAACCCCCCTACAAATGGGGGTTTCTAACAGCTATCTAGGAGCTGTCTAAGTGTCCCCCTGGTGGTTGGCGTTCAGCGCTTAAGCCATTTAAATGGCTCTGTGAGTGCTTGTAGAGCCTCCACGTACTGTCTCTTTAAGAGCTGTCTGTTTGCAGACACATTTATTGCTTATGAGGGGGGCTGTGTGTTCTCCTGCTCAAGTCCCACTCAAGCCGCTGACAAATTGCTCCGGTTTCAGCCGTCGCCAAAGGGGCAGAGTGAGCACTTTCCAGAAAATGTAATTGTTTGCCCCATACCTTTTAGAGTGTTCATGGGAATGTAAGTTGTTTAACCTGCCTTTCTTGCAGATGGACTTTGTGTGCTGTGTCCCTCCATTTTGGACCAGGACTGTCTGAAGGGTCCAATAGGGGCAAGGGGGTATCTAAAATGGAGTAAATAGCGACCAACCAGAATCAGGACTCTCGATGGAGCCTGCTGATCAATGGGGATACAGCTAGTGGTTCTGGGAAGTGAAGTTCTGGAGCATGGCGCCTTTTTGCACCAATGGGGGGACGAACTTAGTGGCTGGCTTCAGCAGCCCACCAATGGGACTGGGTGGCGCCTGAACTGAGAGGCTTGCCCCATACTGCCCAGGGGCAGAGCCGTTGTGGCTGTGAGCAAGGAAGGAGCTTGGGGGCTCCTGCGCCATTTGAGCGGTCGCGCGGGAAGCATGTGTAAGGCCAGCGTCGGGCGGTTTGAAATGCCAGGGTTCCCGGACTAAATCCGCTGGGTAGTGGTCAGAGGAGGCTGTGCAGGAGCAAGGCTACCTACCAGGCTCACCCTGTAGAAGACTGGAGAATCTGCTTGAATCGCGCTCGGTCTGTCAGGAACAGTGAAGCTGCATCACTTTGGCCCAGTGTATGGCGTGCAAGTGATCGAGAAGGACAGCAGCTGCCTGGTATGGTACCCCTCTGCCTTACATGTAAATGTATGGAGAAGTGCTTGAAGCCCAGCTCGGTCCTGTGAGAGGTGCGAGAGCACTCTGTCTGCTGGAGTTGTGAGTACTAAATCAGGGTAGCTCCCTGGCCACTGGTCCTAGTGAGGGTAGGACATTTTGGGTTCTGTACATGATTATCTGGGCCCGCCTCTCTACTTAACCTTCTGGAGAATTAATGCTCGCTTGTGTCAGGGCCCCAACCAGCTGCATCGAGGAACAAGCCTTTAGGGCTTGGGTACCCATAGACAGTAACTTATAGGTTAGGCCTGTGCACAGAGCCCTAGGTAGATACTCATATATTGTAGTGGCAATCTAACATACTAAAATGCCAGCAGAATAGGCCTAACAGTCTTTTGTGTCTGCTCGTTTGGTCAACCCCCACCCTGGGAGCTGACCTTGCTGCCCCCCTCGCCCTCTCTGGCTTCTCCCTTCCCAGTTCTGGATATTCTCGCTGCATTGGATTTTGCTTCCAGAACCCTTCCCTTGTACCTGTCCCACCCCTCTTGAACCCCAACTCGCCTCTGCCTCCACCAGCCCCATAGGCAGCGCGATTCTATGGCTCCACCACCTCTCAGTGAAGTAGCACCTCCTCCTTTCTCGCCTGAATCTTCCCTCCAGCTTCCACCCATGCCCTCTAGTGGCCCCTCCTCCTTCCTTGCTAAGCACCCGACTGTTCCTCCCTATTTACCCCTTCATGTACCTGAAGACCTCTACATGTCCCCGGTCCCTTCCTCTTCCAATGTGTACATATTTAGCTCTTCAAGCCTCTCCTCATAGGTCCTGTCCCCAAGCCCCAAATCATTTTGGTTGCCTCCTCTGACCCTCTCCAGGAGTTTAATGTCCCTGTTAAGTGTGGCCTCCAAAATGCACGCAGTACTCGAGGTGCGGCCTCACCAAGCAGTTATACAAAGGAGTATCACTTCCTCCTTCTGGAGGTGATCCCCTAGCAATGCATCCCAGCATCCTGTTGGCCTTGGCTGCTGCCCTCCTACAAGTCTCCGAGTTGTTCATCTTGACATCCATCACCACCCCTAGGTCCCTCTCAGCCATTGAGACTTGTAGCATCCCCCAGGGTGTACACTTGGTTTCTGGCCCCCAGGTGCAGTGCAGGTGCATTAACCTGATTCCCCCCGGTCCTTGTTACTTCCCCTTAAATAAATTAGATTGATTGTTTTGCAAAGGTACACTGGCTAGTTGTGTGTTAATGGTGAATTACTGCACAGTGAATATTGTGTAACTGCAACTTACTTTTCAGGGGATCCCCGGAGCAAGCTGATTGGTTCGAGTCAGGGGGTAAGTGTATATGGTAAGGACACTGTGATTGAATTATGTGGGCCACTAGTGGGAAGAAGGGGGGTTGCAGCAACCCAGAGGGCTGTGACTCAGTCATACTCGACCGTCCTAACCCCGACCTCTGGGTGGAGGCACCCGCCAACAGATCTAGGCCCCTCACCCTGTTACAATCAGAGCAGGCAGGGGTAGCAGCCCTTAGGATAGCGCCCCCTTGGGGTTACACAATAATGAATAGAAGGGAGGTTTATGAACGCGTGTGTGGG
This sequence comes from Neoceratodus forsteri, assembly GCA_016271365.2. Classification (NCBI taxonomy): domain Eukaryota; kingdom Metazoa; phylum Chordata; order Ceratodontiformes; family Ceratodontidae; genus Neoceratodus; species Neoceratodus forsteri. The sequence goes on along the minus strand of CM028129.1, from coordinate 1,390,354,633 downwards.
CCCCACTGGAACAGGCAATGGGAACTCCCTGGTTTCCTTACCACTAGTGGGGAACGGGGAGACCAGTGGCATGGCTACTGACCGGATGTGCTGATGTCCACTGACAGTCTCCAAAGAAACATATTATATTAAATCCTGCGTGTTGTATGTCTGTATGTTTTAGTGACTGGAAACAAACAAATAAGGCTCTTGTCTCTCATCCCTACCTGTTTCAACACCACCAAGTACATATGTAACTGAATTTGTTGTTACCTGATGTTATGAACTGTAATGTCTCACAGCTCTGCCAATAAAGATTTTACAAAAAAAATTCTGTATTTAAAAAACACTGTACTGTCAACAAGTGACCACAAAATGGCTGTTTCTGACATCACTTTCTGTTCTCCTAGAAATCCATGTGCTGAAAGAAATAAACAAGCTATCAGCCGGGCCAGTTTTCTGTTTTTTTCTGCAAGGCACAGAGAAGGTTCAGAAAAATGTGCATTTTTCCTGTAGCGCAGAATTCATCAAAAATAAGGTGTTCAGGTACGAAAGCAGTTGAAAGTGTCTTGAAAGTTAGATAAAGCAAAGAAAAAGCACAGAAACACAATATAGTGAGGGGATCAGAAAACTCTTGTGTTGTGTCTACTTCAGCACTGTTTAACTTTATTTATTTTGCTCTTAGGTACATTTCTGACCTAAAAACAAAATAGCTGGTGTGAGGAAATGTAAAATTAAACTGCAGATGTTGCAAAATAATTTTCAGAATTTTGCAATACGTTGTCACATTTTGGAATATAATGAATCAAATTTCACAAAATATGGTGCATAAAACTGTCATGTGTGACCTATGAGGTGAAATGCTTTATAAAGAGATCAAGGATAACTCAGAAACAATGTATTAATTTATCAACAATGTGCTAAGAATTAAATATAACCAGGAATTAGCAGTGACTGATACTGCACCCAAAACTAATTACCAAAAATGTATTATAAACTGTAGGAAAGAGAACTGGACATTTAAAAATATATTCTCTCATGGTTTGGTGGCACTGGGGATAACGTGCACTACCATGCTGGAAGCCAGGGCTGGAGTTGAAAGCTCATCTTCCATTCCTTGGGCCTGTGGGGGTTGGTGGAGTGCTATGAATTCTGGGCAGTGGGGTAGTTCTCCAAGTGGGACTTGAATTTGCATGACCTTGTAGCCCAGAGTTGGGTGTACTGCCAGAGCCATACTGACTGACACACACATTTAAACAACATGCATATAAAACTCCATCTCAGGACGTGAATCTTAGTCATAACTATTATGTTACCTCAAGCTGCTTTATCCTCGCCTTCATTTTGTCTTCCTCCCTTGTCATGTCACCGATAACTTCATTAAGTCTAGCAATTTCAGCTTCAAGTTCTTGAATTTTCCTTTTTAAAGTTTCATTCTCATCTGTTAGCTCCTTCACTTGCTTCTCAGAGGTATTTTTCAACTGCTCTGCGGTATTCTTCTCATTTTCCAGGGCCATGCAGTTCTATGAAGAGGGGGACAACCGTTTCATTATACTCTGCGTCAGCAAGCATAGCCACAGGCATCATGTCAAATATTTACTTAAACACTGCTTTATTAGAAGCATATGGGGAATACAGAGACAGCAGCATATGGTTACTTTAAATATGCATCTGTTTACTAAAGCTTACATGTAAAATCTACTTTAAAAGTAAAAAGAACGATCATTACACAGTACACGTTAAACTTTTATTATGAATTACAGTTCTACAGTGTTTTTGATTGTTCCTGCATTTAGAGTTTCAATGGATTACAGTGATCAATGCCAGTCTGAAGTTGAACCCAGAAAAGTAGGCTTTCTCCCACGCCGTGAAGAGTAGCCAACCCATTTTAAAACTGTTCCACAATTACTATTATACTTATCTTAATTTACTTCAAGGTTCAATGAACCCACAACCTCTCAATTCTTAGCCCTTTTTTTTTTGGCTAAACACTGTGCCATCAGGAGATCTCGTACCGTACCACAAATAAATCGGCCCATACATCAGTAAGCAATACTTTAAAATCCAATAACGTGAAATCAGATCTAGAAGACTATTTCTTTAACTTTATGTTTCTAAACGCATGAAGGACAGAACCCTATATAATAGCTTTCTTAACTATGTTAAAAATATATGACTTTTCGATTGCATCTTCACAGATGAAAGGACTACTGAATGAAAAATTGATAGCCTTTTTCTATTTTGAGTGATGGGATGAATAGCACAGCAGATAATCTCCTAGCAAATGTGCAATGAGTTTAGCCAGCTCAGCTCAGCACCTGGTAAACAACAGTCTACATATAAAACTCAGTATACCATCAATTGGACTGGCAATTGACAGTCACATCTATTTAGTTTTTGTTGACCGGGTAAGTGCACTAGACAAATCCTGCCTATTTTCAGGCACGACCCGGGGGAGGGGGATACAGATGAATGCCAACTGACCTTGAACCAGATTAGGCTGTTGGTGGTACTTTTAGCAAATGAGGGAAATTTGGCCAGAACACCGGGGAAATTCCCCTACTCTTTTCGATAAGTGCCATGGGATCTTTAACATCCGCCTGACCTACCACCAATCCAGGCAGATGGGACCTCGATTTAACATCTCATCCGAAAGACAGCACCTCAGAAGTGCAGCACCCCTTTCATGCTGCACATCAGTGTCAGTACTGGGATATTAACCCAACTGCCAGATGTGGAAACTGAACCCACAGCCCTCTGATCTCCTGGCCTCAGGGGCGAGTGTGCTACCTACTGAGCCACTGACACTGACTAAACATCATTGACATTTGGCCCTAAGCTGAATAATAATAGTGTTCAAATGCTCTACCATTGTGTTCAAATGCACTTCTCATCCCAAAAAGTACTAATGCATGATTATAGGGCATTATCACCACTTATGAAATGGGTACAAAAGTCCCATAATATCTATTGGCTAAAACCAGTCACCTGACCATACATTAGTACTGCACAACTGCATGGTCATCCTGGTACGCAGCTTTATCAAAAATTAATATGCAGGTATAAAATTCTACAAAAGTGTTTGGCAGCCATTTTTTTCTCAATAAACAAATAACCTGAAACATACAAAAGGACCCAGTGTCTTAAATTACCACTTATATTTTCCTTCTGACTTCACAACATAAACAAATACATCAATTTCACATCACAATACTGTGCTACTACGTTTTTCTTTGATCAGTTACTTTTTTCTTTAGCTCCATAGCTTTCCTGGAGCTATGTCTGGTCTCCCCACTCAGAAAGACAGCCCAATCACAGAGATGCTCATTACAAATCTATTCCACAATAATATTACACTAAAACACATTCGTGCTCTTTCTATAATTAAATGAAAATAAAAACTGCTGTTCGGTAACATGTTCAAGTGTCTAGGTTACCAGCCCTAATTGTGCTGGTGCACCTACATGTCATGAGAGCAGCGGTACTTTCATGACTAATGCTGCCGTAGATGGCAGCGTGCTGGCAGCCACATCACCAACAATTCTCGGTGTTGGTGATGCAAGCTGAAGCGGACCGCTCATAACCCAAAAATATTAACAAAAAAAAAAAAATCTTCTCTTCGCACCACTCTTCCATGTCATAATTTCTTCAGCATGTCATTCATGAGTATATGTTTCTCCTTTTTAAATAAATTTGACTTTTGGCTTGGGTGGGGGCCAAGTGAGAGAGCAGGCAATGTTGACAAGTGAGCGTATGGTGGGGGATTACAAAAGAAACAGGAGTTCTAGGAGTAAAATTTAAAAAAAAAGTTATTTTTGTTGGAGCAACTGAGTGACTCTTTTTTTTTGATAGAAGAAATGAGTGACTGATTCAGCATACTGACAGGTGGGTGGGCAGCAGGGGCTGGTTAAGGAGAAACGGTAACAGCCAGCAAAATGCCCAAACTTCACAGTGGCTCAATAGCATTGCTGATGGTATAAAGAAAGACCTTTATAAGCCAGTAAAGAAATGAACAAAGCCATAGTTTAACCTGTGCTGATCAAATTAATACCCATGTTAAGTCATGGTTTTGATCATGTTCGGTGAAACACTGCAACACAAAGGTCACCAAAAGTACTAGCTAGCAATATTGAGAGCCATGTAGATCTCTGCCACTCACTCCAGTGAGGTGATTACATTGCATGTCTGGCAGCTATTTTAGGGTTCAGACTGGGCAGGATTTTTGAAATTGGAAGGCTGATGTTTACATTTTTCAAATGCTACAAAACTGCATTTATGTTAATTATATAAATGCAGTTTTTGCTTCAGTGTAAACAACAGCCTTTCCTTTACCTCTGTATGAAGCTCGGTTTTCACAATATTTTACTGGCAACAAAGGGGGTTTAGGTGTCCATTAAAGTAATGAGAGATGAGTGTCTGGAACCCTATAGTTCGAATTGTTTGCTGTCCACCTGAGTGAGGTGACCTATCCCACTACTTCAGTGGAGAATTTTACTTCAAATGAGCTACTGCCCACCTGAGTGAGGAGAACTATCCTAATGCGCCGGTGGGGAATATTGCCCCAACTGAGCTAGGGCTAACTCAAAATATTCAATTTATCTTCAAGTAGAAACTAGCAGAAACAGTAAGAGGGAAAAAACTAGCACTTATAAAATAAAAAAAAAAAGATACAGAAAGAGGAGGATAGGTCAAGAGAAACAAAGGGAGGAAGGGAAGGCAATGAGGAGAGCAAAGGCACAAACAGAGGAGAATATTGCCCAGTCAATAAAAAAGGGATTAAAACCTTTTTTAGATCTATTAGCCAGAAAAGAAAGATCAACTAGGGATAACAAGGATAAAGAGTGAAGGGGGGTTCGTGAGGAAGGGGACCATGGAAGGCAGAAATATTGAACAGATACTTTTGTTCAATATTTACAATAGAAGGGGTAGGTGATGGGCCAAAGATAATGAACAGGGGCAAAACTAGTAGGGAGTTGGACACTAGTCCTTCTCACAGAGGAAGAAGACCTCAGAGTACTGGCAAAATCAAAAGTTGACAAAGCAATGGGACCTAATGGGGTTCGCCTTAGAATACTGCAGGGCTCAGAGAGCTGCTGGTGGCGCCACTGGCAGTCTTGTTCAACTTATCATTGGATACAGGGTTAGTCTGAGGGACTGGAGAAGAGCGGAGGTGGTCCAACTTCACAAAAGTGGGACTAGGAAGAAGCAGGAAATTACAGACCTGTCAGCCTGACTTCAGTAGTGGGCAAGTTATGGAATCACTATTGAAGGAGAGGATAGTAGAATACCTTGAAACACGTGGATTGCAGGATCATAAGCAACATGGTTTCACAGCGGGAGGTCTTGCTAGACAAAACTGATTGAGTTCTTTGACTGGGTGACCAGGGAAGTTGATCAGGTGGAGCGGTAGATGTGGCATACCTGGATTTCAGGAAGGCCTTCAACACTGTTCCACATAGGAGACTAGTGAACAGGCTACCCTGTCTAGAAGTGTGTCAGAAAGTAATAAACTGGGTAAGATGTTGGTTGAGCAGCAGGAGTCAGAGGTGGTGGTAAATGGAGTCACTAGGGAGAAGGCAGGGTGACAAGCGGGTGTCTTAGGGGTCGGTATCACTTCAGTCCTCTTCAATGTCTTTATCAGTGACATTGCAGAAGGGCTAGAAGGGAAAGGCCGCCTGTTCGCAGATGTCACAAAAATCTGCAACAGGGTGGATACACCAGGGTGGGTGGAAAAATTAGGAATGATTTATTGAAGTTAGAAGAATGGTCAAGTGTTTGGCAGCTGGGTTTCAATACAAAAAAGTGCAAAATCATGCACTTGGGGCACAGAAATCAGGGGGCTATGTACCAATTGGCAAGGGAGATACTGGCAAACATCAACAGGAAAGGGACTGGGGGGGGGGATAATTTCTGATTACCTGAAGGTAGCCAAGCAGCGTGAAAAGGCATGAGAAAGGCTAGCAGAATGTTGGGATGCACAGGGAATGGTATCACCAGTAGGAAGAAGGAGGTAGTATTGTCCCTGTACGGGTCACTGATAAGACCATGCCTCGAGTACTATGTCCGGTACTGGAGGCCCCACCTTTGGAAGGATAGGGATAGGGTGGAGGACAGAGGCGGCAATCAAAATGGTTCAAGGACTGCATCAATAGCCCTATGAGAAGAGACGGAGAGAACTGAATATGTATTCACTGGAGGAAAGAAGGGAAAGGGGGATATGATAGAAACACTCAAATACCTAACAGGTATTAATAAGATACAGGAAGGTAGCATTTTCCACAGAAAGACATACTCAAGGAGAAGGGTCACACTATGAAGCTGGAGTGGGAGGCTCAGAGGGGACGTGAGGTAATATTTCTTCACACAGATGGTGGTGAAAGCCTGGAATGGCCTCCCAGCAAAGGTGGTAAGTGCCAAAAAAGTTGTAGGATTCAAGCATGCATGGGACAGATACAAGAGGTCCTTGGAAGGAATACAAAGGGTTGGAACAACTGAAGATTTTTCAATGGCTGCAGTGACACAGTCAGCAGGGAAAATGGACAGACTGGATGGGCCAAAGAGGTCTTTATCTGCCGACAACTTTTACGTTCTATGTTGCGTATGAGAGGGTACGACCATAACTGACATGGCAGAGCCTCGAGTGAGTTATGAAAGTCCTGCTCACTCACAAGTGATGATAATTGCCTATTTTGAGTCAGGCTATTGTATATTTGATATATATATATATATATAACAGTAGTTGATAAGCTATGACTATTAAATCTGCAGTTTGAAGATTTTGCTGTTTTTCTTTGATTTGAACAACTGGCTCAGTGCTGCACTTGGCATTGTGATGTCATCAGTATTGTGGCTGCTCTCTGATTGGTTCAGTATTCCACTGCGATGACAGTAATCTTAAAAATATCCATTGTAACAACAGGTAACAACACATTTTGATATATTGCTGTTGCTGATGCCACTAATTAAAGGGACACTGTCAACTTGTTTTCATCATACTATTTCTAGATAAAACTTACATTTTATGATTGCTTGCCTTCTCTAAAATTCATTGATGTTGCTGTTTGTTTTGTCTGTCTCCTTGTTTAGTAGAACTGAAATACATGCTAGTGTATATTTATAAACAACCTTGTTTTGTTTACAGTCCTGATTCTGTTCTTACTGCATACTTCCTGAGCATTAGAAACATACCCAGACAGTGCAGTCACTCATGAGGCAGTAGCGTCTTAAACTCCCACTGCATCATGAGGGGCTAGACTGTGTTGATGGTGTCCCCAAGTCCAGGAAAGACGCAGCTGGAGCTGATCAAGGAATGTAAACAAACCTGTTTTGATGTGGTAACACCAGTATGGTGGGCAGTCTGTTTTTCACTTTTTAAAGAAAATAAGAGTTAGAATCAAACTACCAGTTACATCAGCAATCTTTACAGAATGTTGATAATCATAAAATGTGTTTTTAAACTAGGGACACTTTGAGACCTAAGGGGATTGACAGTGTCCCTTTAAGATACTTTTTTATCTTGTCATTTTACCCCCACTCTTGTGCGTGTGTCTGTGTATCTATACATATCTTTGCAAAAAACTGTGTTAATGCACCAGTTAGGGTTCAACTTAATGACACAAAAGTAGAGAAATGTAGCGTTAGGGTTTTCAACCCTAACTCCTGCCTCCATTCCCAAGCAGCAAAAGGTAAAAACATTAAGCTTTTGGGTCTCTGAAGTCTTGGCAGTGGGGTCTTCCTTGGAGTTGTCAACACTAATGGTCACCCCCCCCCAAACCCATAGTCTCCTATCCGAAGCACAAGGTGCAGCTCCAAGCCAGTGCCTCATAGTGATACAGTCTTCAAAGGTAGAGAAGTATGTCTCACCACATGTTGCCAACACAGTGTGTTGTAGTCTTCTTCACACAGGGGACTGCAGGCCGTACATAAAGAAAGGAGATCCTGACTCACATTGCTTGCTCAGGGAAGGGAGTGGGCATTAGGGCTGACAACTCCAAGGAAGCCCCCACCAATGATTCATTGAGACTCTGGAGACCTCAAACCCTAATGTTTTTTTCCTTTTGCTACTTGGCGGGGAAGGGGCATGTGGAGTTAGGGTTGGAAATCTTAACACCACATTTCCCTACTTTTGTGGCATTAAGTTGAACCCTAACTGGTGCATTGATGCAGTTTCTTGAAAAGAATTTCCTTTCTTTTTGAGATAGTAGAATCGTATCATCATTCATGCAAGTCCCTTTGGGGCCTGCGTGAACAGATGCAGATGCACAAGACCATTTGGGCTCTGCACCAAGACAATACTCCATCTGCCTACAGAAGTGCCCAGCAGTTCTGTGCAGTGACAGATGTCAAGAATTAATTGGGCTGTCTGGTGGGCTACAGAAGCACAGGGTCCTCTGGTCCCTGCACTTCCATGTGACTGCCGATACAGATGCAGAGGGCAAAGAGTTCATAAGTCAGCCAATGTACAGGGCCCTTTGCCACCCATGGTGAAGAGGTGCAGGGCCCTATGCAAAGAGGACAGTTGTCTTTACTATATGGTACCTGGGCCCATGCATACATCTCTGCAACTTTCATTCCTTGGCTGGGGGGTATTATGTACAAGCACCATCCCTATCACCTTTACCCCAACCAGCTGGGTCACTGAGTTTGCCCCCAAACTCATGTCACCGGCACAGGATCACAAAGCATTCCTGCAGGGGTCAAGACTGGCAGTACACACAAAGGTTCTTGACAATTTTATACACACACACATATATATATATATATAAATATATATATATATATATATATATATATATAAAACTTTGTTAATGCATCAGTTAGGTTTGTTACTAAAGCAACAAATGCAGGGAAATGGGGTGTTAGGGTTTCCAATCCTAACACCCCACCTCCACCCTGCAGACACTGACAGACATCAAGGGTGTGCCTTGGGGTTGTCAGCCCTGATGCTCACCCCATTCTCTTGTACTGTACCCATCTCAGGTTATTTACTTATGAATTGGGGTGAACATTAGGGCCGATAACCCTAAGGCACACCCCCAACGCCAGTCAGTGTCTGCAAGGTGGGGAAGTGTTGAATGGGGTGAGGATTAGGGCTGATGACCCCAAGGCACACCCCCGATGCCTGTGAGTGTCTGCAGGATGGGAGTGGGGTATTAGGGTTGGAAACCTGAACACCCATTTCCCTGCTTTTGTTGCTTTAGTAACAACCCTAACTGATGCATTAACAACATTTTTTGCAATGAATTTCCTACTTTTCATATAGCATAATCACATCTTTACTGTAAGTATGTAGCTGTGATAAGTTGTCATTTTTGTCATTTTAACCAAACATTTTCAACATAGTCTTATCCCCCACCTCATAAACCCAATAGGTGAAAATGTCAATCTGTGGCAAAACGCGATTCCATACCACAGGTACAGAAACTAATTTCAGGCAGAATGTGAGAAATGACAGCTATAATGTTCGTGAGGTGGTGTGAAAAAATTGCTCTGTTGAAAATTTGGAGTGAAAATATAGAAAATTGGCAAAGTTACTCACATGTGTGTGGGAAAATGTCAACAACTGTGTGTAGCTCAGGTGTTTTTTTGTATTTTTGGTCCACATTTTCAACATGTGCTTTTTGAGACCCTACTTCATGAACAGTATCACTGTCATTTCTTTACTCTGTCCCAAAAGGTGATTTCACGTGAAGACCGTGCCATTCTGTGCCACAGGTGTGAAAACACATTTTGGGGGATGTGAGAAATTGAAGTGGTGTGAAAAAATGGCTATGTTGGAAATCTGCAGTGAAAGTACAGTGCCCTCCACTTATACTACCCTCGGATTTAGCGAGCAGTCAGCTATATGAGGCAAAACCGTGTTTCCATTTGCCATTCTTATAGGAAACAATGGTAATATGTGCTGTATATACCGATTTACAAGCACCTGCTATTTCTGGCAGCCAGGAGTGATCAGATACATGAATAGGGTTAACACATTGTGTGTCTGATGGTAGCACCGCTTTTAAGCTACAGAACAATTTATCTTCTGCCTTGCACCCCTTTCCCTCTATTCTCAGAGTGATTCTTTCTATTTAAAAAGTAAGAAGAGCTATACAAACTCCTCACACTGTGCCAGATCACAGGAGAGGATACCTTTTTGTGAAGTGCAGAAACATTTGAACTGAAACATGCATCTGGGTGGTCACGGCATTTTCAAGCTGCAGTTTAAACTGTAACTGATCTCTCGAGAAAGGCAGCTGGATCATGTATGTTTTCCAGCTGCTTGATCCTTTTTTTTAAGCAGGCTATGAGGGAAGTTACCACCGTACAGAGTACCTTGACGGCTCTCTGATATTTACGGCTCCAGCAGGTGAATCACATAAACTGGGTGTCTCTGTAATGTAAGTTGGTGACTGTTGAAAGAAAAATGTAGAAATATGTAGTACTTGGTTACAGTGCCCACTCCATATAACGGGCAATATTTACTTACATAAATGTGCCAGTTATGAGCTGTGGGGACTGTATTACAAATTGCCAAAGTTACTCGCATGCATAGAAAAATTTCAATGACCACATGTAACTCAGGCGTTTTGGGGTATTTTTGCACCAAATTTTCAACATGGGCTTCTTGGAACCCAACCTCTGAACACATGCACTATCATTTTGTTACTCAGTCCTAAAAAGTGATTTCACGCAGCAACCATGAAATCACCTTTTGGGTCTGATTAATGAAATCATAGCAACAGTGTATATGTGGTGGGGTCCCAAAAAGCCCATGTTGAAAATTTGGTGTAAAAATACCTAAAAGTGGCAGAGATATAAAAATAAGTTCAACACACCACTGACATCCATTACACAGCACTTACCTTGAATCTTCAGTTTGTGTTTTGGCTTTGAAGAGTACAGACATGTCCTGGTCCACAGAAGATGACTGCTGATGGTCTCCAGTGGTAAGTACAGTGCAAGGGGGTGTGTGGGATGGTGGGTTGCTTAGCAGGAGGGTGGAGATGGGAGAGAGTGGACAGGGAGATGACAAGGGACCATTTTTTTCAGCATTAAAAAAATATGTTGGGGGACTATTTTCATGTTTTCAGGTACTTGTAAACATTTTGGGACACTGGGGATGGGCTCCCTGGTGTCCCACAGTACTGGGGAGGGGGTAGTACAGAACTGGGGGCACAGGGGGGCTTACAGTGCTGACAGGGGGATTGGGCACCTCCTTGTCAGCAAATATAGAACAAAAAAATGTTTTTGGACACTAGGAGTGGGATCCCCAGTGTCCCACAGTGCTGGGGGGGCCTTACATCGCTGACAGGAGGACTGGGTACCCCACTGTCAGCAATTTAAAAAAAAATAAAGCATGGTAATGGGAGGGTGAGGGTGCCAGGAGACAGGGGCAACATAATGGGAGGTGCCACTAGACACCAGGGATGCAGGAAAATAATGGACGGCAGGGGATGCCACTAGATAACCAGGCTCCCTGCAACAGTATGAACCCTGCCTGCAGAAACAAGCTACCTCCCTGGGCAAACAAGCTACCTCCTCACGAAAACAAGACTGTTTTTGCATGACACATTTATTTTGTCGCTGAAATTAAAAATGTCATAACTTTTGAATAGATTATATTTTTTCATCAAACCTTCAAAGGGCACATCTGTGAGGCAAAAGATTTCAGCCCCAAACATTTCAGACCACAACCAAAAGCTGTTTCCGAGAAATGGCTGTCGAAAGAAACTGAAAAAAAAGCATTGAAAATAAAGCAGTGCAATTTTGCGTTTTTCACCACTCTGTATCTCACAAACCACAAAAGGGATTCACACACAGTTTGGCACTCCAAGAGACCTTATCCTACCCATAATGCATGCCAAACTGCATGCAAATCCGTTGAACTGTCGCAAAGTTATTAAAGTGCAAAGTTTGTGGTTTAACATTAAACTGCCTGGCTAACCCTAGCTATTGTGGTAGTATATATATGTAGTTTAATTTTGACCCCAAATTTTCAAGATAGTCATTTTTATGACTCTCCTTATAAGCATGACACGTAGCATTTATAGTATATTGGCCAAACTGTCATTTCTCACCAGAACTCTGAAAACACATCTTGCCCAGGATTTAAATAATGACGCCTATCATGTTTATGAGGTGGAATGGAAAAATGCCTATGTTGAAAGTTTGGAGTCAAAATATGGAAAATTAGCCAAGTTATGATGGAACATTCAAATACTGAAATGTTCACTCATAACCTAGACATTTTACTGTATTTGTACACCAAATGTTCAGCATAGCCTTCTTATTACCCCGCCTCATGAAGCCCGTAGGTGAAAATGTTGAAATCCCTGGCCAAAACGTCATTCAGCACCACCAAAACATCAATTCACACCACAGGTGCAAAAACACATTTGGCCAGGATTTGAAAAATGCCAGCTGTCACATTCATGAGGTGGTGTGAAAAAAAAATGGCTAGTTAGAAAACTTGGGGTCAAAATATTGAAAATTACAGATGTTAAGAGTGAACAAAGAAACATTTCAATGTACACCCATAACTTTGTAATTTTTATGTAACCCCACAGTTCCCTGGGGTTACTAGAATTCCATCAGTGTCAGTGTTAGGTAGGGAAGACAGCTAGTGATTATCTAATAAATGGATTGTCACTCTGTCCCTCTGTTGTTGATTTCAGCCGAGAGCTGGAGAGGTGATGTCATTTAGAACTGTCACAGCAACATAAGCCACACAGCAGTTGTTGTGAGTGGGGAGTCTTAGAATTCTGAAGTCAGTCTTGTTCCAGAGTTCAGTGTAGGAGCTCAGTGTGAACAGTGAGTCTGTAGTAGCAACTCAGAGAGTGAGCAGCTCAGTGGTGGAGTGTCTTTTTTTCTCACCTTACTGGAGGACTGCCTGTTCCTGACTAGTGAAGTGGTGGAAATCATCTTCAGGAATTCCTGTGTCTTTATCCCGGTGTGGGATGAAGGGGGCTGCTGTGGATTTTAGGGGCAATCCCCTGATCCAACCCAGAACTTTGTGAAGCTGCCTTTTGGTCAAGATATGTGAGTAACTTTTGTTTCAAGTTTGCCCAGGAGTACCTGCCTTGTCTGGTGAGTTTCTCTGATAAAGGGACCCTGTCACCATGGAAGTTTAAAAGTTGGCTGACCACAGTGGATGTACAGTATGTGACCTGCCATGTGTGCAGAACTTTTACTTTCTACACCTCGGTGGTGTGACTGATGTTAAGTGTGAAATACATTTCTAGAAAGCATCAACAGTGACATTTTTGATAAATGGTGAGGTGTATTACTGAAGGGATGTCTGAGTATGGGCTTGGAAGCAAAAGGTGGGAGACCCCCCATCTGGAGTAACCAGTTCAGCACTCTGGGTTATGAAGGGCACCTGTGTTTTTCTGTCAGTGCATGTGGCCAATGCCTGAAGAAATTCTACCCCAGTATGTGGGTTTTTCTCCAGTTGAGCCTTTAATGCTCCATCGTGGCTGTGTGCCACATTCTTATTAAAAATAAATCATTGAGGGATGGTTTTCTTTATTTCAGGTCAGATTCTGACACTGGGGACTGGGCACCCATGTGTTGGGCTACATGTTGGGGCACGGAAGTAGGTGACCTAGGGTAATCAAGAAAAGTGGAACCGAGGGTGGGCACCCCAGTCCACTTAAGAAATAATGAAGTAGATAGGTACATAGAAAGATAGACAGACAGACATAGACAAAGAGACAGAGACAGGCAAAACGGGGAATTGGTAGCTCAGTGCTGTCACTGCAGCCCACAGCAAAACTCCAGCTGTGGTTGCAGAGCACAAGAAAGTCCCACTATTCTCAGAGAATGGGGGTGAACAGCTCCTCTCGCTATTCAAGTTTCAAGTTCAGGTTTCAAGTTGTGGGTGCCCTGGATTTTAACGTGCACAGAGAAGGTATTTCTGGCAAGTTTGTTAAAGAATAAACACCAGAATCTAGCTAAGTGGGTTCCATTTAGTTATGTTCAGTTCAGTGTGAGCACTCCAGAGCAATCTTACAATCTGCATAGGGAGAAGCACGTGTTAGACTTATTTTATTAGGTTATGTACAAGGTCCCTATGCAGATATGCAGACTATACGATCACGCCAGAGCACTCATGCTCAGCTGTCTTACTGTGAATAAAATCTGCTCAGTTCAAGTTCACTTTATGTCTAAAAATTGACCGTCCCTGTAAAGAACAGATGCCAAGTGTGTATTTTATTTTTCATTTCAGGTGACATGAATATTGTCCAAAGTGCTGGTAAACTACAGTTTAACACTATAAGCCCCCATTTCAATGAAGTATGCAGATGGCAGGTCATGTATTTCTTCTTTCACATTTTAGTCTCACTACAGCGCACAGCAAGAAAAACTGAGATGGACAGCAGGATTCCCACACAGAGCACACATAATTGTTAGTCAAGTAAAGTTCTTTGGATACTTTTATGACAGAATCATTAATTTCTTGCTGTATAGATGGATGATGTTCACAGGACAGGTCTCGCTAAACTGACATTATTACGTTAAGGACGTTGTGGCCATTTTAGGATTCAGTTGAAGCGCACTCTTTAAATATGAGGCAGGGTTTGTTTCCATTCATCGGGGCATTAAACAGTTGCGAAAATGGATTTAAACACATTTGTGAGGTAAACAGCGAATAACAATAATGTAGGTAATCCTCTGACCTACTGTGGTGTGGTTTTTTTGTTTCGTTACTCAGAAAACCCTGTTTATGTTCTCTTTAAAGAGGGCTCCTGTAGTGACTGAGTGGTTTAGAACATGCATTCATGATGTCACGCCTTGACTACTGCAATCCCCTCTACCTTGGGGTCAGTGACAGTGCGCTACAACACCTGCTGCTGATACAGCAGAATGCAGCTGCAAGATTGTTAACAGGTCTTTCTTCATCTAGTCATATCACGCCTGCACTGATTGCCAGAAAAATGATGCCTCTCTTGTAAGATTAGTTTATTAACCTATAAGGCCCTGCACAGCCTGGGTCCTGGTTACCTGCATGACATCCTGCACCAGTACTGTCCTGCTTACCCCTTCCATTCTTCTGATGAGGGTATCCTGATAATCCCCAAAACTCAATTATAAACATCTGGGGACAGGGCATTTGGGGTGAAAACCTACCTCTTTTCCCAGGCTTTTGGCTCTTCTATGGATTTTTGATTTAGTTAACTAATTATTTAGCTTACACATATCTATGAATTTTATGTTGATGTTCTGTTGATGTCCATATTTGGTTTTATTGTGTATCTCAACTGATTTTAGTTAGTGGACTGTTTGTGGTGTGAATTTTATTCTATTTATGTAGCAAGTGAGTGTTGAATGTACATTATTTTTATAATGGCACCTTGGGCCTCTAGGGAAGGGTGCTAGAAATAAAACTACTACTAGTTTTAAATCTGCAGTTTGAGAGCACAGGAAATAGCCAGATGAGGAGGAAGTGAGCCACAGGTCCAGTAAAAAAGCTGGAGGAGACAAGTCATAGGCTAGTACTGTCTGGAGTCTACCTCGGAGTCAGCTGAAGGAGGAGGCAGGGAGGCCAGACATGCTGCCAGAGGGGGTATCAAACCTGAGAACTAAGTAGATATTGCAATGGTCATTGTATAGGGAACCTTGCACATCCCCACCACATTCCAAAGTTGTGCATTAATGCCGCATTTCAAATTTGTGTGCCCCCATCACATTCTAAAATTGTTCATCCCTGTCACATTACAAAATGTCACGTCCTGACCAGACTGCATGCAACATTCTAAAAATGCATGTCAACACGTTCCAACATTATGCGTTCCCATTATATTCAAAAGATGTGTGCTTCAACCCCATTCCAACATTGCTCATCCCTGCCATATTCAAAACTGCATGTCACTGCCACATTTCAAAATTGCTTGTCCCTGCCACATTCTGAAATTGTGTGTTTGGGTCACATTCCAAAATTGTGCATCCCCAACCCTAACAGCACATTTCCAAACTATTGTCACTGTACTATTAATCCTAACTGATGCATTAACGGAGTTTTTTGCAATGAATTTCCCTTCTTTTTGAGAAAGTGTAGTGTAAGTGGTACGTGTTAGTGGGAGCATGGGCCCTCCAGTCCCTGTGCTCCCTTCACATTGTCTATTTATTTTTGCACAATGGTATGTGTATTCGGAAGCACGGGCCCTCCGGGCCCTGCACTCCCACTTATACATAACTACGGAACCATACAGCAGCCCTATAGGGCAAGAAACCCTTGCAAAAGTAATGTGCCAATATCTCAGCAACCTAGCAGCTACAAAAAAAAATTCAAATGTCATTGTAATCATGACAGTGAGAAGTCAACACGAGATAAGTTGACCAAATCTGTATCTCGCACAGTTATCGAGATACAGGCACTGAAAAGTGCTGAAAAGGCACCCTTTGAACCCTTGGAACATGTTTTTGCCAATATCTCCCAGAGATCTATGGTACCAGACCACGCATGTAAAATTTCAGGCAAATCTGTCGTATGGTGGCAAAGTTATTAAGGTGCAAAATTTGAGGTTTAACATTAAAGTGCTTACTCAACCCTAACTATACTGGCGCTACCGTGCCAGTATAATATATATAAAATGGATAGGAAAAATTATGTCTACTGATTGGTTGAAACACATCATATGACCGTGCATATATCAGAGTGCAACCACACACCTGCAATTTTACCCCCTTCAATACAATTTTGCCATTTTATAAGATAGATAACCGACCCTAGGGTGTGCATTCGTGCTCGATATACGCATGCCTTGGGTGGTTGACGACCGGACTGCGACCTTTGTGCATAACAACACACATCAAGGCATGCATATATCAGAGCATCACCGCACACCTTAGAGTGGGTTATCTATTACATATATATATATATATATATATATATATATATATATATATATCAATGGCAATGCTCCTCTCTAAACTGAATTTGTAATTATCATAGTAGGTAATCTTGTACATACAGGTCTAGATGAGTCCCTGGTAAAAAATCCATAGGTATGTAGCGAAGAATTATAAAATGTACACTGATCTAGTTGAAATTATATAACCTTCTATTTAGGCCTCAATTGCAAAGTGCAGCCTTCCACATATTAAAATGAAATATGGTGGAATTATATCTCTGCAGAGGGAATTTTGAAAGGGGGGTAAACCATCGTGTAGAAAAGAATAGTATCTCTGCTACAGTCTTAACATTTATGATATCGCCATACTCCAAATTTTAGTATCCCTGCCACACTCCTAAATTGTGTGCCCTAGCTACTTTCTGAGATTGTATCATTGCTGAATTTGAATATGCAGCCTGGTGGCATTCTGACGTCTCATCCCTGTAGTATTCTAAAAATTGCACACAACTGTGGCATTCTAAAGCCATGTTTCCCACCGCATTCAAGCTCCTTCCCCAATTACATTCTTAGGAATTTTGCATGTGCACATTTTTGAAATGCCTAACCTGTACCCCCCAATCAGTGTTCCTTTTTCAGATATTTGCTACAACTGCAGTTTTATGTAACATGAGGGGAATAAGCCCAGTAATGTTGCTCACAGCCAGGATTAGGCTGTGCATTCTGGTAATGACATCATCCTCAAGGTGTCAGTGTGGCTCAGTTGGTAGCACACTTGCCTCTGGACCAGAGTCATGGGTTCTCATCCCACACCGGGATTGAACTCGTACCTAAAATCGCTGGCACCAGAGTGCAGTATTAGAGGGGTGCTTTACTGTTGGGGGTGTGCTGTCCTTTGGATGAGATGTTAAACCAAGGTCCTTTCTACCCACCCTGGTGCTATCCAGGTGGAAGTAAAAGAACTCAAGGCAATCTTCGCAAAGAGTAGGGGACATTCCCAGTGTCTTGGACAATATTCCCCTTCCCATTAAACTGATTCATGCAATTGTCCAGGCTGTGTGTGGGTGTTGATGTGCAATATGGCCACCACTAGACATGCAGTTACTTCACAACCAGTCTAGCACTGCTTGTAAAGTGCTTTGGGACACATTGTATATGAAAAGCACTACATAAATGCTGATTCTTCTTCTTCGTCAATAGCTCTTTACTGAAAATGTCATTTTTGAACAGGCAGTGAAATTAGGGTTACAAAATGGTTTTTAACTTTTAAATAAACTGACTTAGATATCTCATTTTTGGCATGAGCCTGATTGGGATATGCTGATCATAATTCTGAATGTACTGAGGCTAGACATTTTGGTTAGACTCCCTCTTTAAAATCACTGAAGCGTAGTGTTATTCACTGTGTATCGAGTCTTAATGTACCAGCCAGATTTCACAGTGCTGGGAGAAAACGATTCTGCCACAGAAAAAAAATGTTATCTGGACAAGGGTGTGGTAGTTTTTACCAGGTCCTTGTGGAGATCTGCTTTAGTATTTTAGTTTGATAGACTAATAGTTTGGTATTTTTCTTAAAACCACCTGGCAGCTGGATGACAAGTAGCAGACCCATTACAACTTCTTAAGGAACATGCTGTGCCTCCAGGGAGATGTTACAGCAGCTGCAGTTAATACAACTGCCTCCTGGTAGCTGAAGCGGAGATAAGTCATCCAGAACAGAGACCTTCTGGACACTCCCATCACACTTGGTGGGGCATTGGTATGGGTTGCAGAGGCAGTTATGTCTTGCTCATCAGCAGACATCTCGCAACAGCTCGCCTCTCCAAACACCAGCTGGAGCCATCTCCTCTTCCTGAATGGCCTCTGCCTTAGACAGGGAAAAATTAAGTTGGCTTCTTTGGCACCAAGTAGGAAGCACCCATGATCTGGCTGAGCCTGCAACAGTTGCAAGAGGGGTGAGAAGGGATGAACCCTAAAGGAAGAGGATGGGACTGGATGGAATGATGGTAAAAAAAAGGTATTTTAAAGAGCATCTATTAATCTGTTGAAGGTAGATTAGTAGGGTAATACAAGTGATTTTGGTTCACAAATCAAGTAGAGCTGTCCGTTATCCATCTTTGATAGGCTCATTCCCAAAATACACGCGGCATATCTGTACATGAAGGTTAATTAGTGAGATATGAAGAAAATCCAGTCAGTGGTTTTGGAGGAATTATGGAAGTCAGAATTTTAAGAAGGTGGCCTTCAGCCAGCATCTTTGATCTTACGTGCACAAACATGTACACAGGTTCCAAAAATTCTAAAAACTATTAAGAAAATTCATCCTCGAGGTATCAGAGTAATAAGCATCTTTAGTGTAAAGAAAATACACTTGTCTTTGGAGCCTCCCCAAATGTAATTGCCATTTAACTGTCTTTCCACAAATGTAATCAGTGTACCTTCATGTCAGGTTAATTATACCCGAAGATTTTAAGGAAACCTATTCCGCCACTGTTACAGAGTGGTAATGAGAGATTATGGACAAATAAGTGTCAAAAGACATTACTGGGTATGAAGTTAAGCTCAAGCACACTCATTTGCAATGAGAGCTGGTTATAACGCCATTGTCTGAACACAGCACTACAAACAGTCTCAGGAATATGAGCAAATCATCCCGCAGAGACAGATTCAGAACTAGGGATCCATTAAAAACCCTCCCCTTGCCAATAAATGTTTATTAATAAGACTCAGCAACATGGCATGAACCATCATGAGGACATCACAGAGTAACACAAAATGTCATGGGAATTGGACTAATATCTACAACAGACATTTTTTTTTCCATTGAAACATTATTTAATATTTTTTTTCTTTTACAATTAATTTATTACAGTCTAGAGTGTATAATCTGAAATGTGCTTACTACTGTATGTTTCCCCAAGCGCCAAATGATGTATTTCCCACAAGTTTGTTTACTGTGACAAAACACTGTACTCTTTGCCATGTCTCCTTGACTGTTGTTCCTCATGTTGTACTCTCCCAGGTCGTTCCTGAAAATAGGCATAATACTTGTCTAGTGTACTTACCTGGTAAACAAAAGCTAAATAAATAAATAATACAGTACCCAAAATATTACTAACACAAAAATTGGGCACTCACCACTTCAGATAATTAATATGCAAGCTTTATATTAATATCCAGACAGGTGCTCTGTTGTCTCTGTCTTCATTTCAGACAAACATAATTAAAGAAGCAGACATCACAAAAGGTGATGCACATCTGACATGTTTTGGATCAATGGATCCTTTCTCAAAGGCTGCTGTATTCAGATCTTCCCTTCCTTTTATACGTCAACTAATGATGGCATCTGATGATGACATGATTTAAAACATTAAATAAAACCAGTGTACCAAGAAAAGTACAGTTACGTAAGAACTTACCGTAACAGTAGATGTTTGAGAGAAGCTCTTGCAGCAGGTAAAACACATAGGACTGACGCTGCCTGGCAGCAGGACCCCATGGCAAACTTCTTTCCAGCACGATCTAGTGGGACTGCCCCTCGCTGACATCGGCTCCGCCCCCTACGTCCTGCCCAGTACATAAGAGGAGGCGGTCCCAGCGTGCTCCAGTTCTTGTACCACCAGAAACATAGGCAGTTCAGAATGTAAAGGCGCAGATGAAAAGAAACACTTCCTTGTCCAGCATGCAACTGGAGTCCTGTCTCATGCAGACAGAAGTACACCTCCAGGGGGAAGGAAGGGTGGGGGGGAATATACCTGCTATAAAAGCATCTCTCGAAGATCTACTGTTATGGTAAGTTCTTATGTAACTGTACTATCTTACTTCAAGAGGAAGCTCTTGCAGCAGGTAAAACACATAGGACTGAGTCCCAAGCAGTATGAACTAAATACACCACCTGGGGAGGAAGGAGAAGATGAGAAAGGAGACAAGAAGAGACCCCCTCAGGAAATCAGGCCCTGCAGGACCGCAAGGCCAAAGCCCACTCTGTGCTGAGAGGCAATATCCAGGCTGTAGTGCTTAATGAAGGTATGGACAGAATGCCATGTGGCCGCTGCATAAATATCTGAGGCAGAAACCCTCCTGAGAGTGGCAAAGGATGCAGCAACAGCCCTCGTGGAGTGCCCCTTGACAGGACCCAATAGGGGTCTGTCATGTTTCTGACAGTAGAAGGTGATGCAGTGCACCAACCACTGCGAAAGGGTCTGCTTGGAAACCAGGCATCCTAGGAAACGTGCGGCAAAGGAAGTGAACAACTGGTCAGACTTCCTGAACCCCTTGGTCCTAGACAGATAAAAATGAAAGATGCAATGAACATCCAATGTGTGGAGCAGCACCTCCCCT
Organism: Neoceratodus forsteri; assembly: GCA_016271365.2. Classification (NCBI taxonomy): domain Eukaryota; kingdom Metazoa; phylum Chordata; order Ceratodontiformes; family Ceratodontidae; genus Neoceratodus; species Neoceratodus forsteri. The sequence goes on along the minus strand of CM028129.1, from coordinate 1,390,333,475 downwards.
TTGTTAACATAACTGGGGTAATAAACAGTGAGATGAGCTTCCTGGTTTAGTGTAATTTCCGACACCACCTTAGGCAGAAACTTAGGATTAGTATGTAAAGACATTCTGTCTTTATGAAAAACCAAATATGGCTCCTTACACACAAGGACCTGAAGCTCGGAAATCCTCTGGGCCGAGGTACCAGCAACCAAAAGTAACATTTTCCAGGAAAGAAAACATAGCTTATGATCCATAGCAGGTTCAAAAGGAGGGAGGGTAAGCTTTTCCAACACAAACAAAAGGTCCCAAGGGGGAACAGGATCCCAAATGGGGGGTCTCATATGAAGAATGCTCCTGAGAAAGGACTTGGACACCTCCAGCTGAGTTACCATTCGGCCCTGGACAGGGACATGATAGGCAGAAAGGGCAGCCAGGTGTACTCTGATGGAGGAGTAACTCAAACCTGACTCTGATAACGAGAGCAGGTATTCTAAAAATGTGTTGACCGGACAGACCAATGGATCCAATTGTCTCGCTGCAGCCCACAGACAGAACCATTTCCACTTCATAGCATAGGTTGCTCTCGTGGAGGGTTTTCAAGCCTCCACAAGGACTTCAGCCACCTTGTCCGAGACTCCGAATCTAAGCTTAACTAGGTCTTGAGGAGCCAAGCATGAAGGTGAAGGGAGCGCAGATTTGGATGAACTAGATACCCGTTGTCCTGAGACAGCAGGTAGGTTGAGAGTGGCAGCGATATGGTTGTCGCCAACGCTAGCTGCTGAAGCAATGGAAACCAGATTTGGTGTGGCCACAGTGGAGCAACCAGGATCAAGGCAGTCCCATCAGATTGCACCTTGAGGAGGACTCTCTGGATCAATGGAAAAGGAGGCAAGGCATACAGAAGCCTCCCCTTCCAAGAGAGGGACAACATGTCTTGCCAAAAAGCACCAGGCTCGGGATCTAGCGAGCAGAAACTTGGCAGTTTTGTGTTGGAATGAAACATGAACAGGTCCAGCTCTGGTGTCCCCCACCTAGCGAACAGGTCATAGACCACGGACTGAAGGACGGACCACTTGTGAGACTGTGACCTTGATCTGCTAAGAGCATCTGCAAGATCATTCTGGATCCCTGGAACATGAAATGCGGAGATGGTCACCTGATGGGCTATGGCCCATTCCCACACTCTCATGGCCTCTCGGCACAGAGGGTAAGAGTGAGTGCCCCCTGTTTGTTGAGGTAGAAGACCACCACTGTGTTGTCCAACTGGATGAGAAGGTGACCTGGTAAGATTACCGAGTCCAGTGCTTGTAGAGCATACAGGACGGCTCTCAATTTCAGGACAATGCTGTGCAGAGACTCTCTACCGAAGACCAAGATCCTTGAGTCCTGTGACATTCTAAGTGTGCTCCTCATCCTGTGTTGGAAGCATCCGTGGATAAAATCTGGCCAGGAATGTCCAGAAGGAAAGAAGTGCCCTCCAATACAGTCGGAGACGACATCCACCAGAAGAGTTCCCAGTGAACCGGCCAGGTAATGATGACGGGCGCATCCAAGTCATCATGACTTTGGTCCCACTGAACTTGGAGGGTCCATTGGATGGTCCTCATACACAGGCTGGTGAAAGGCATGGAGACAATGGCAGCTTCCATGTGGCCCAACAGTTGAAGCAAGAGCCTCGTGGACACTGAGGAGGCTGAAAAGTGTTGCCTGGCTAGAGCTCGGATGTGCTTTGCCCGATCCTGAGGCAAGAAGGCTCTTACCTGGACAGTGTCCAGAAGCGCCCCTATGAACTGCAAAATCTGTCTTGGAACAAGAGGCAACTTTGAAGGATTGACTGTCACCCCCAGGTGACTGCAAAGGGTGCAGGTGTCCTGGATTGTTTCCTAGAGATGATCCCTGGAGGGAGCCAGAAGGAGACAGTCATCCAGGTAAGGGAACACAAAATAACCCCTCCTGCGAAGTGGTGTGGCTACCACCACCAGGCACTTTGGAAAGACCCTTGGGATGGAGGAGAGTCTGAAGGGAAGAACTCTGAATTGAAATTGCTCGCCCTGAAAGATGAACCTCAGGTATCCCCAGTGATACTTGGTGATCCGAATGTGGAAATAAGTATCCTGCATATCCTGGAACGCCAATCAGTCTTCCTGGCAGACCATGGGGAGAAGGATTTGAAGGGTAACCAACCTAAATGCATCTGTAGATGACCCAGAGATTTAAAGGAAAGCAGTCATTTAGCAAGAACCCCCATACCCAAAGCTGTACTGCCTGATTGCTTTTAGCTGCAAGAGACATTCTTTTTCATATGAATTCTTTATTTTATTTTGCAAAATCAGTTGTCCTGTCATGGTGACATTGTGCTCATTTCAAGAATGTGCGGCAGCAATCACCTTCCCTCAATACAAAAGCATTGAGGCAAGTGGTGAGACTCAAGACATTCTTAGGAAATGGCTCAGCAGCGTCCGCCATGACAGGACATTATGGATTTTTGCAAAATAAAATAAAGTAAGTTGCCTTATAAAATAAATGTCTCTTGCAGTTAAAAGCTTAATCAGGCAGTACAGCTTTAGGGATGGGGAGTTCTTGTTAAATGACTGCTTTTCTTTAAGTCGCTGAGGTCGAAGATCGGTCTTAAATCTCTGGACTTCTTCGAGACCAGGAAGAAGTAAGAATAGAACCCAGAGCCCCTGTTGGTGGTGGGGGGGGGGGGGCTGGTTCTATAGCCTTTTTGGAGAGCAGAGTTTGAATCTCCTGGAGAATGAGGTCTCTGTGTCCCCTTGGATGATGGGATGGGGGGTGGTCTGTCCAGAGGAAGATCCACGAACTCGATAGAGTGCCCATGATCTATGAGTTTGAGAACCCATTGGTCGGAGGTCACTTGTCTCCAGGCTTCTGGATAGAGAGAGAAGCGACCTCCACCTCCTCTCCTGATGAGCCATCATGGAGAAGTAGGTTGCCTGGAACATCAGGCATTTGGAGGGGGGAAGGCGGCTTGGGCTGGCTCAGCCTGTCGAGAGGTAGGGGCCGAGGAACCCCTGGCTCTGCCTCGCTGACCAAAGCTTCTCTGCTGAGGCTGGTTCTGAAAGCGGGGTTGCTGAGGCTAATGACCCCCTCGGCCACAAAAGTGGGACCTACGAAACTGTCCCTGCTTCAGGCGGTACATCAATTGCACAGTATGGACAGCCTTACTGGAGTCTTGAAGCTTTGAAATGATCTTTTCTGAAGAGAATGGAACCTTTGAAGGGGGGCATCCAGGATGTTAGACTGCACATCTGGTGCAAACCCAGAGACCTGGAGCCAGGAGTGGCGCCGAAGACAAATGCCCATAACAGCCGCCCTTGCTGATGTGTTCGCAGAGTCATATGCAGAGCGCAGCACATGTGTGCCCACATCTGATCCGGTCTGGAGTAACTTAGCAAGTTCTGCCTTCTCAGGGCAGTCAGGCACAGCTTGCAGCATGTCCAGTCCTTGTTCCCAAAGGGCATTCTGAAACTGAACCATGTGGGTCAGGAAGTTCAAACTCCAGATGCTGCAAGTGGCAGGTGTGTACACCTTTCTGCCCACTGAATCCAGCTGCTTTGACTCCCTGTCCAGAGGCTGGGCGCTCAGGTGTTTGGGCCTCTGCGAATGCTCATGAGTCACTGAGATGACCACCGAATCCGCGGTAGACTGCTCAGCAAGAAAAGGATGTTCCTTAGGAGCCCAGTATAAGCGGTTAGCCTTTTTGGGGACCGATGAAGAGGAATAGGGACACCGCCAGGTGGCTTGAGTCACGTCTGCAAAAGTGTACACCAAAGGTGGAATAACCAAAGGCTTGGGATCCTTTTGCGTGAGATACTTGGCAAGCCTTGAGTGCTCCAGGTCAAGGGCCTCCGTGTCCCAACCTATGTTTGATTGAATGTGCCACATGACCTCCATAAATGTGGGGTCATCTGGAGGTGATTTCAGCTGGTCTTCAAGTTCTCCAGAAGGTGGATCCTCCACTGAAGAGGAAGAAGAGGAATCCATTGGGATATAGGAATCTGTAGAAGACAGACAGGGAGAGTGATGTCTTCTCCTTTTGTGTCATTGCCTGTCCGGAGAGCTGGAGGGGCTAGAACTGCGAGAAATGTGGTGCCTCCTTTTGTCCAGCTTTTTCTTGGGAGGTGACCAGCACCTGCCCCTGCCTTTATCAGAAGGAGGAGGTGGGATCTCATCCCCTGTGGGTTGGGGTTCAGCCCCTCCATCCAGAGTCGGGGCTGGCTCGGGCTGAGGCAGGACAGCTGGAGCAGGTTTCACAGGCATCAGGTCAGGTTTAATTGTCTCCCACCAATGAGAAAAATGTTCCTTCACCTGACTCATACTGAGCCTCAGTGAGCCTGGAGACAGGCCCGGCGATAGCGGGTGGGTGCTGGTGCTGATACGACACTGGAAGGGTTCGGCATTGGGGTGGAACGTGCAGGCAACGACGGGGTGTCCTGGGCCTGGAGACCATCATTGGGCTCAGATGAAGGCCAACGAACCAGCGTCTGCTCCACCAATGATGGTAAGTCGTCCACCATGTCGTCGGGTCTGGCCAGAGGCAGTGGAGTCCTGGCCAGGGGTGGCACCGCTGTACCAGAGGTAGAAGTGCCATTGGAGGACTTGTGACAGTCCGATGGAGGCTTGTGGACCTTCCCTGTCAGGCGCCGGCCAAACGCAGGCATCTCACAGTGTTTATCTTTTTCAGAAGACTTAGACTGTTTAGGAGGGAGAGAAGAAGCCCTGCCCACTGACAGGCCTGAAGACTTAGATCTCTCCTGGGAGTCAGCACAAGAGACAGAGGCTGACAGGGAGGAAGAATGGGCCTTACCCAGATCCAAAGATCTCCCTGAGGCAGCAGGTGAAGGCCTAATCTTGAGCAGCTGGAGGGTAGGAGATTGCCTGGGAGTCTTCTGAAGAGAGGTTGCCCCACCAGAGGCCAGGGCGGGCTTTAGGGCCATGAGGTGGAAGTCCTGACCGGAGGAACCTGACCTGGAGACCATATTAGATCCAGAGAACCAGGATCTGGAGTGGGATCTCTCCCTTTCTCTGTGTCTCTCTCTACGTTTCTCCTTGGATTTGGAGGAATGGTGCTTCTTTGAAGAAAAGCGATAGGGAGAGTCCCCCAAGGACAATTCCCTCTGCATGGCAGCAAGTTGTTTCTGGGCAAGGAAAGCCTGGAGAGACTTTTGGAGCCAGATTCAGGTCCTGCTGTTAAAGGCCTGGCAATGGGAGCAGGTGGCGGTGTCGTGGTCCGGGCCCAGGCAGAATAAACAGGCCATGTGGCTGTCCTTCAAGGCAATCTGACATCTGCAGGAGCACTTGTTAGTGTGCCCCATTGGTGGAGTACACATGCAGGAGATGAACAAAGAAATACAGTGAAAACGGTAGAAGCGGTCAGTATTGGTGACAGAACAGGCCAAAGACCCAACAATTCCATGCGATGGCTGGAAAAGAACAGGAGCACACTGGGACCGCCTCCTCTTATGTACTGAGCAGGATGTCAGGGGTGGAGCCGACATCAGTGAGGGGTGGTCCTGCTAGGTACTGCTGGAAAGGAGTTTGCCGTGGGGTCCTGCTGCTGGGCAACGTCAGTCCTATGTGTTTTACCTGCTGCAAGAGCTTCCTCTCGAAGTAAGATCACAAATTATACAATGGCAAGAATATTTGCTCTTCTCTGATTGGTCAGTGTGTGTCTGGGACTGTGAAGTTATTAGATAACAACATCTCTGTATGAAGTCCAGGCACACACACATGACCCAATGACACCATCAAGTTTTTAAAGCTGCACAGGAGTTGAAACTGTTCAAGGAGGAATCTATGGGAGTTGGTGTTAACACAGTAACAGAGGACCCAGTGAATCTGAACAGTGCTGAGTCAAGATATTCGTACAGCATTTATTCAACTAGAATGAGCGACACTAAGAGGGAGAAGGCATTATTGGAACACGGTCACATTAGAGGCCTATCTGAAAGTTGGCAGGGCCCCACGTGGCCTGAGGGTTACTAAAACACCCAGTTATGGCCAGGGCCCCTAGTGCTCTACGGCAGAATTTTCTGATTTCTGCGGCAGGGATCCTTGGTTTCTGCGGCAGCATTTTCTGATTTCTGTGGCATGATTTATTCATTTATCTGGCAGAACGCAGTCCTGCCATTGGTTAAATATGATGTGATGTCATCAATTACATGTTCTGAGCATAGAGGAGGGGCTTCAGGATAAACAAGATGAGAAAGAAAACCTGACACTATAGAAAAACAGTGTTTTTGAATAAAAATTCACCAAAAATAGTGGATTCTGTAGCACTATATAAATTCTGCGGCACGATGCAAATTCTGCAGAAAATTCCGCAACTGCAGAATCACAGAATTCCAGGGGCCTTGGTTATGGCCTGGAGAGGACTGAATTTACACAGGACTGGAATAAAGGTCTATAGGCTGGGTCTGATGGTCTAGTGTCTGCAGTGATTAGAGACTGCTTGAGACAACAACCAGGCATTATTGCTGACATTAAACACAAAGAAGAAGTGGTTGAGAAATTTAAAGACCATGTGGATTTTGAGAAATATAACACAGATCTGAAAGAGGTTATATTAAGAGAAGAGTTCATTGTCAAACAAAGGAAATTGAAAAAAATTGAAAGGGACAGATAGGACTATATAAATAACAGAGTATTTACTTGGAATAAAACTATGAGTAACAATAGATACCAGCAATACCAGCAACATAGATGTGGTTTACGGTCATGGTTGAGGCCGTGGGAAACAACAATCGCAACATGAACCAGCTAGAGAAATGGGAAGAGAGTCCAATATTACTACACAATGTCCTATTTTGAAAAAAACAGAATCATTTGCCTTCCTACTACACCTCCACTAGTGACTCTGACATTAATGAAGAGCCTTTTTTAGAAGACCAGGAGATATTATTGCCAGTAGAGAGACAGTACGACAGACAGGTCCAATTTCAGGAACCCTAACAGATGGAATTGCGCCAGGGCCCCAGATCAGTATGAACAAAAAACGAACCAGGAGGGGTGGCAAAAGGTGCCAGTACCAAGCTGTGACTAACCTAAGGGAAGTAACCTCACCAGAGTGCACTGTTATTATCATTTCGGACAGTGATTTAACAGAAGATCAAATAGGTCTATTACAGAAGGGACTGTGTCTTTTGTGCCAACCCATGATGTGAATCCATTTGAACTATTTGTTGATTTTCAGAGATTTATTAGGAAATTTGAGAGCTTTCTTTGAAAAACAAAAAATGTGTAAGGGTAGTAACTTGGTTACAGCAGAGAGCCAGATTGATTTTTCATGCTCTGCTTCACCCTATGGGGCCCCTGTTTTTCATCCACTTAGTTCCTTTAACCCACCACCAAATGACACGGTACGTATGTCTGAACATGCCTGTCTGGTAGGGTTTGAAGTGTTAGCTCAGAGGGGGGAGAGACCCCATTACGTTAACATCTCCAGTGGTGAAGCTTAGGCCCTAAGAGAACTTAATCAGAATTCTGATATAATAATTAAATCAGCAGATAAGGGTGGGGCTGGGGCAGTCATGTCTACACAGAAATACATACATGAGGTTAAGAGACAACTTAATGACACTACTTCTGATCAGAAACTTAGAAGGGACCCCAGCAGCATCTTTAAATCCCAGATTGATGTTTTCCTATATGATTCCTTAACGGAGGGTTGTATAACCAAAAATGAAATTGACTATCTGACTGTCCATCATCCATTTAGGATGAGCATATACACTTTGCCCAAGATCCATAACAATCTAGAAAATCCACCTGGACACCCTATAGTGGTGGGTATTGGGTCCCTCACTGAGCCCCTATCGTTATTTGTGGATGCACATATTAAGGGTTTGGTACTGAATCTTTGATCATATGCTAAGTACACTGCGAATATGTTAAACATTCTGCAAGATCTAGCACCTGAGCCTGATTGACTGTTAGTGTCTATGGACATTACATCCCTATACACTAACATCCCCCATGAGCGGGGCCTATATGCACTGGAATATTGGCTGGAAGTTGTAGACATTTTGGACGGGGCTAGGAAACAGTTCTTTTTGAATAGTGCTGAATATGTATTGAAAATGAATTATTTCTTGTTTCAGTATACATTTTATCTACAGACAAGGCGGGCAGCAATGGGGGCGACTTTTGCTCCCAATTACGTTAACCTCTATCTGGGCCATTTGGAGACAATGACTATCCATAATGCCGAGACCAATCCTTTTAACCATAGGATTGATCTATGGCATTGCTTTATAAATGATATATTTCTGGTGTGGCGTGGCACACAAGATGAATTGACTTTGTTTGTGAATTTTTTGGAATCTGGCAACCCAAATTTGAAATTCACTGTTACATGTGACAAACACAGTGTAACTTTTTTGGACCTGTGTATCACTAAAAATTAAAATGGAGGGGTGGACACCAACTTATTCAGGAAGGAAACGGATAGAAATTCCTTGCTCTCTTCATCCGGTTGCCACCCGCACCACTTAGTGAATAATATTCCCAGGGCCCAGTTATTGCATACCAGACGTGTAGTAACCACACTTATTTTGTTAAACAAGGTACTGAAATGTGCAATAGATTCCTGGACAGGGGATACAATCAGAGTATAGTACATGGAGCATTTGAACAAGTCCTTTGGACTAGTAGGACGGACACATTGCAACCCCGGACAACAAGGGCAGGGATATACCAAGCAGAAGAGAACCCTCAGAGGTTTAACTTGGCTACCACCTATTGTAGACAGTCTACAGCCATAGAAGGGATAGTGAAAGCAAACTGGAATATTTTGAGGACTGACCCACTGTTTAGAGATAGTACTGCCTTACCCCCACTCATGGCATACAGGAGAGGGCCCAATCTAAGATATAAATTGGTTCATAGCCTGCAGAGACCAGCAACATCCAGGGATAGTTTCTGGATTCCCATGCACCCCAATGGTACATGCCCATGTGTCCACTGTAAATTTTGCAGCTCAAGTTTGAAGAGCCGTACTTTTACCACCACTAATGCACATCAGACTTATGACATGCTAGATTTTTTCAGCTGTGTCACAGACAATGTTGTGTATTTGAGCACATATAGTTGTGGCACATTTTATATAAGAAAAACTATTAGGCCATTTAAATTGCGGATTGGGGAGCATTTGTGGAGTATCAAGGGAAGGGACATATCAAATGCTTTGGCAGTACACTGTATGAGCCATAACTGTCAGCTGGGTATACAGACAGGGAGGAACCAGGACCAATGACACATTTTTAAGTTTTGTGGGATTGAACGGGTTGCGCTTGGACCAAGGGGTGGTGATTTAGAAGCTAAGCTCTTACAGCAAGAAGTGTTCTGGATATACACCCTTGGGGGGCTTAAGAAACCTGGGATCAATGAGAAAATTGATGTTTTGCCACTCATTAAGAAAAATAGTAAGAAAATATAGGGTCTACTTAGTGTCCTTGATGTATATAATGATGTCTGGTACTGTGTGTTTACATTCCTTAGCTCTTTCTTCATTTATTATGTTTTTTTATATGAATTTATTGGTAATATTTAGCAATACATGTAGAATATATATTACATTTTACTTTCTCCCACGGGTTGTTCCTGGCAGCCTTTTTGGATTTCATCTATCCCTCTTGCAAAAATGTACTAGCTTACCCTGCAGCTTTATTAATACTTCCACATTATAGACTATTTAGTGATGTAATCCGTTTTCGATTATGGAGCAATTACTGTGACATAGCTGTAACTAATTTAAAAAAATTAAAAAAATAATTTAATAGTATTGTACTGTAATATATTCAACAGAATGAACTGTTTTTAAATATAGGTTGTGGTATATATATATGTTTGCTGTTCTGTATCAATTAATAGTGGTTTGAAATTGTATACTGTCACTTTAAGCAAATCTGTTTTAATGGTGTGTTGTGCATGCTTGAGTCATACCCTCCTGAGGACACTCTGTGAGCGAAACCGGTCGAGGTGGTCGTTTTTAGCCCAAGCTGTTGAAGTATATTAAAATAAAGCCATTTTGCACTACCTTTGGTGCTGGATTTGCTTTTTCTGTTATGTTATTGGACTACAACATCACTGTATGAAGTCCAGACACACTGTGAGAAATCATGCCACCACTCCACTAGTTACTGCTGCTCTGAACATCTTCACCTACCAACTGCAGTAAGATGCAGCTTCACAGTAACAAGCCATCGCAACTCAACACCCTCCCCCCCAATGCCAAATAGTCTCTCACTCTGGCACTCAGGGAAAATTGCACAGTTCAGAATACAAAATTAAATAACTACCAGTTGCACGGTTAAAGTAGCGACTGAAGCCATTTGCACAGGGGACAAAATACTGGCAATGGGTGATACGAAGCGAATGCAGCATAAAAGTGCTGCACTCGCTATATATCCCCACCCCATGAGCATCCTGGTGGCCCCCGATTTCATGAAAAGTAAAATAAAAAGAAACTAAATTCAAGCCAGACCTCTGAACAGGTTCTAAATCCCCTCTCCCATCAGCAGTGTGATCAGGTTACCGTGTGCACATTTAAACTGCACCATACTTTCCACTGTTGACAGCTTCAGTGAAAAATGGCACACACTGTCTAAATGGAATTTTGTTTTGTTTAGAAATCACCTCTGTTAGACTGGGTTGGTATTCACATTTCTGTCCCCACCAGGCCACATCAACAGTGCAACTCACACATAGTTTGTGCGTATTTCAGCAGCGCAACACACCACACTCACTCGCCTCTTCACAGCAGTGGCAAGAAACGGCCCCACAGATTAAATTACCATTTTGTTTCTAAAAAAACGGAAGCACAAATGCACTTAGACCAGGTGACTGGGCAAAGAGTTCACCAGGTACACACCACATGATAGTACACAAAGTGCGTGTGTGTGGGGGATGACACGGCAGAAAACTGACTGGACAAGCATTTTGAAACAGCACCGGCTACTGACCAGACCAAACAGTAGGGATTTGTTTTACTTAATACACCTACACTTACAAAAAAATCAAATAAAAATATAAAGTTACTTTTTCACCTTTTTTCCTATTTTGTAAAAGGAGCCATTGTATAATAGCAATAAGGCATGCCAGGGATATGTGTTATTGTGTAATAACATCACTTCTTGTGTGTTGAACAAACTTAGCCTGCGGCCTTATGCTTCAACCACCCAAGGCATGATGTTATTACACAATAACACACACCCTGTCATGCCTTACTGCTTAAAAAGCAACCATCCCAATATAAATACAACTACAGTATAATATAAACAACATACATATCTATTTATATGAAAACAGTTTCAAAACACATTTTGATGCTTGGCCACCTGGTTATGATTTTTGTATGATAGTTGTAATATAAAAATATAGAATGTGATTGTCTCATGTAAGACAGCTGTGCTTCCATGGGTGCCCCTCCCCCCACCGTGAAGCTACAGGATATACTACACTGACCAGGAGATCTCTGTAATGTAATTAACTTCCTTGAGAAGTTGCATTTTATGGCCTTTTTATGACCTGTTGATGCTTTGAAGTTGGGAAGCTAAATATACAGTTTATTACAGGACAGGACATCAGTTAGCGGATTCCTGTTGGCTATATATCGCACCTGGGTGACGGACTGCAGAGTTGTAAAAACCTTTGATGTTCCTTGGGAAAACAGGAACCAGTCATCAGTTCAAAGGAAAGGCTTGATTAAAGACTGTCATAATTTAGGAAATGTCTTTTTCCCTCTGAAATCACATTATTTAAAATATCTCCTGACAGGAAATCATTTTTTATAATTTTATATTCTAAAAGGAGGAGCTAGATGACTCACAGAAGGGGTGTGGAGACAAAATTTAAACTGGTAATTGTGTCTCAGATGAATGTCATATCTTTTTGGACTCTTAAGAAACAAGATCTCTAATTTAACTGCACTTACAGAGGTAATACATTAGACAGAAAAGATCTGAATGTAGCAGTGTCAGTGGCTCAGTAGGTTGCACACTCGCCTCTGAGGCCGGGAGATCAGAGGGCTGTGGGTTCAGTTCCCATCTGGCACTTGGGTTAATATCCCAGTACTGACACTGTAGTGCAGCATGAGAGGGGTGCTACACTCTGAGGTGCCATCTTTCGGATGAGACATTAAACCGAGGTCCCATCTGCTTGGATTGGTGGTAGTTCAGGTGGATATTAAAGATCCCATGACACTTATCGAAAAGAGTAGGGGAATTTCCCAGGTGTCCTGGCCAAATTTCCCTCATTCACTAAAAAAAAAAATACCACCAACAGCTTAATCTGGTTCAAAGTCCATTGGCATTCATCTATATCCCCTTCCCCCAGGTCATGCCTGAAAATAGGCAGGATTTGTCTAGTGCACTTACCCAGTCAACAAAAACTAAATAACATGCTAACATACTAATTGCTAGCAGATTAGGTCTTATGGTCTATCGAGTCTGCTCGAACCTCAGATCCCTAGTTGGGTGCCGAGGCCCTCCCTCTTGTGTTCCAGAAACCCCTATCATCCATCCCCACCCCCCTGGGCCAAGCCATCATCTGATACATCCACTTTCTGTGTCTGTCCCACCCTCTCTTGAAGCCCTCCACTGTGGATCTCTAAACCAGCTCACCAGGCAGTGCATTCCAAGGTTCCATCACCCTCTCAGTGAAAAACCTCCTCCTCTCCCCCCCCCTTCCACCTTCCAACTTCAAACCATGCCCTCTGGTGATACCTCCCTACTTTAATCTAAAGATCCCCTCCATGTTTACCTTATTTATTCCCTTGAGGTACTTGAAAACCTCAATCATGTCCCTCCTGTCTCTCCTCTCCTCCAATGAAAACAGGCAGAGCTCCTCAAGTCTGTCCTCATACGTCAAATCCCCTAGTCCTCGTATCATCTTAGTTGCCCTCCTCTGTACCCTCTCCAGGAGTTGTATGTCCCTCTTCAAGTGTGGTCTCCAGTACTGTACACAGTACTCGAGGTGTGTTCTAACCAGTCCATCGTACAGCGGCAGAATCACTTCCATGCTCCTAGAGGTGATCCCCCTTACGATGCATCCCAACATCCTGTTTGCCTTGCTAGCCGCTCTCCTGCACTGCTCAGAGTTATTTATACATGCATCCATCATGACCCCTAGGTCTTTTTCCCCTATTGAGGCCTCCAGCGCCTCCCCTCCCAGGGTGTACCTGTGTTTAGGGTTTCCCCGACCAAGATGTAACACCTTGCACTTGGTGATATTGAAATTTAATTTCCATGTGTGAGGCCAGCTTTCCAGGGTGTCCAGGTCCCTTTGCAGGGCCAACCTCCCCTCTTCCCCCTCAACTACTGCTCCCATCTTGGAGTCATCAATGAAGAGATTCATTACACACCCTATACCCTCCCTGATGTCCGATATGTATGCATTAAACAGGATCGGACCCAGGACCAAGCCCTTCGGTACCCCACTACCGACCTCTCTAGGGTTCGAGAGCTCCCCACCGACCACTACTCTCTGGGTGCGTCCAGCTAGCCAGTTTTCAATCCATCTGACCATCAAAGGGCCTACTCCCAACCCCATCAGTTTCGCCACCAGACCCTTGTGAGGGACAGAGTCAAATGCCTTGCTGAAGTCCAAGAGTAATACATCCACACAAATTTTGGTAGGAGTTTGTTCTGTAGTTTTCCTTGTTTTTCTTTCATGTGATTGTGATGCTCTTTAATATTTGTTCTGTATTTTAACTTACTGTTTTTAGCCATTTTTAGTAAACCTATTCTTAAGAGACTGCCTGGGTGTCTGCCAGTTCTTTTTTTGCATGTGACATACAGATGGTGAAGTCTGACAATTGTTCAAGGCCTTGATGGTGTCACCAAACTGGGAAAAGGTAAGAATATACCTAAGGTCTCTTACAGAGTTTTAAGGATTCATTCTGGAAGCCTGGCTTGGTGCCCCTGGTGAAAGATTCTACCACAGTCCCCGAAGAGGGTACATATCTGAGACTGTACATTTAGGTATGCTAGCATAAGATTCACAGTTTGAATCCCCCCCCCGAACTTGAGACTAAAGGTGTTTCGGACCCAAAAGCAGACAGGAGGGTTACCCTGTCTGTTACCTGTTCACACTATTGCGCTCAGACGTTGGCACTGTGGAAGCAGAGGGCCTGACCTGCTGAGTGCATTTGTGACAGATTTGGTGGCAGCAGTGGGATAAATATTGGTAACACAAGCTTTAACTGTTCAGTGTGTCAGCTTAATACTGTACAGTTCACTTGCAAAATAAGGCAGTGATTTTTTTGTTTTAAAGGAAACAGAACTATAACATTTTGCTTACAGTCAAGTTCCTACCTGTTTTATTTTTTTCTGAAGTGCAAGTTAGAGTAGCCGTAGTTAGGGAAGAAGATGGCTTCCAACTACAGTGGGCACACTGCAGACCACTTGAGGCAATTGTGCCAGGACAGAGGAGTCCTGCATGAGGGGAGAGCCACCAAGCAGAACCTCGTGGATGCCCTGATGGCAGCAGATGCCCAGAGCATCGAGTCACAGACTGTGAATGTAAAGGACCAAACCTTGGGCATGGAGGGGTCAGCGGCCAGTGCAGTGTCCAGATCCAGTGAGGAGGACAGCAGGACCAGTGTAAGCCAAGGGCCAGAGCAGCAGGGGAAGGTCACCAGCATTCTGGGGCCAGAAGCAATCAGGCTGCAGACTGAGTTGCGCAGAATGGAACCGGAGTTCCAGAGGGAGGCTGAGTGGGAATGACAATAAATGGAGCAAGAGAAATGAGCTACAGAGGAGGAGGAGAAGAAGGAGTGAGAACAGACAGAAGCAAGCCGCAGAGGAGAAGAGGGAGCAAGTACGGTGAGAAACAGACCGTGAACAGCAAGAGGCGGATCATGAAGAGTGTGAGGGCCAGAGCTGACATGAACTGGAGAAGTTAGGACTCCAACCACCAGCACCAGAGCAGGTAAGTGGCTTGGGTTTAACTGGAACTGCAGGACTGGGTTACAAATTAAATTCCAAATTGATAACTGAATTTAAAGAGGGGGAGGATATGGATGCCTTTTTAAATTCCTCTGAAAAAGTTTGTATTCAGGCAAATATTCCTAGAGGGTCCTGGAGCTTCCAGCTATCC
This sequence comes from Neoceratodus forsteri, assembly GCA_016271365.2. Taxonomy (NCBI): domain Eukaryota; kingdom Metazoa; phylum Chordata; order Ceratodontiformes; family Ceratodontidae; genus Neoceratodus; species Neoceratodus forsteri. The sequence goes on along the minus strand of CM028129.1, from coordinate 1,390,318,379 downwards.
CCGCTACTTACTGGGAAAGCTTGGGATGCATTGGATCAAATGGACAACGAGGACAGTAATGATTACAGCAAACTTAAAGCTGCAGTTTTAAAAAAGTTTGATTTAACTGCAGAATCATACAGAGCTAAATTCCGTAAGCTCAGGAGGAGCCCTGACATGAGCTACGAGGAGCTAGCCATGAAACAACGTCAGTGTTTAAAACGTTGGTGGGAAGGAGTTAAAGCAAACTCTGTAGATAAAATTAAAAATTCTATATTGTTAGAGCAGTTTTTTGGGGCATGCCCAGCAGAGTTGAAAACTTGGCTGGAGGTCCGAGATTCCAAAACTGTGCAAGAGGCTGCTGAACTCTCGGACCACTATGCCAAGAGCAGACCTGCTCTGGGAGCAAGTGGGGTGGGTGTGGCAGCGCAGAAAGGGAAAAGCCCACCTTCAGGGCAGCTAAAACCTTCACTGCCTCCACTAAAACCAGTTAGCCCAAAGTTTCAAAGAAAAGATTTTACTGAGAAAAGAAACGAATATTGGGTTTGTAAAGAAACTAGGCATATTGCCAGACAGTGTCCCAAAAAGACGTGCAATACGCAAAATGGGGCTAGGAAAGAAGTGGGTTGTTTGTGTGTCCCTGGAAGCATGCCGGTGAACATGAGGGAACACATGTACCCAGTCACGATGAATGATGTACAGACACAAGGGTTAAGAGACAAAGGGGCATCCCTGACGCTGGTAAAAGCGGATCTGGTTGTGTCTGGTCAGCTTATACCCAATAAATTTATAATGGTGTGAGGAAATAACATTGCCACTGGCTAGTGTTCTCCTAGACTGGGGTGAAACAGGGGAAACTGTGCAACAGGTGGCTGAAGCATAAATGTTAGCAGTTGACATCATCCTTGGCAATAATCTCAAATGGGATGGTGTGTGCAGTTACCCGTAGCCAAGCCGGACAGGGAAACTGTAGTTCCCGGACCCCATAGATGACATTGTGGAAACCACTAGGAGGCTGGTTCCCCAGCCTGTGTCTCCTGATATGGAGACTAATGAAAAGGGGGTAGAAATTTCCCCAGTAGCAGTTAACCACACAGCTACAGAGGGTTACTCTGAAGAAGGAGTGGTGACCCATTGTCAGAGGGTTAGAGAAGACAGTGATCCTGAGTGCCCTGACACTAGTGCTAGGGATCCTAGTTTAGAGACTGAAGAGGACCTGTCCCATGCCTTGGGAATGTGTAAGGAGTTTGCAACTGCTCAGAAAAGTGACCCTAGTCTAGAGAAGCTGAGGGCTTGGGCAAACTCTGACAGAGCACAGGGAGGTGACGGTAAACATAAAATTTATTGGGAAAATGGACTGATGTATTCTCAGGCTGTAAAGAAAGAGAGAGGGGTGATACTCAGGCAGCTTGTCGTTCCCCAGGGGTACCATGAGCAGTTGCTCAAGACTGCACACGATATGCCCTTGTCTGGTCATCTGGGAATTGCATGCACTATGCAGCAACTGGCCCAGAATTTCTATTGGCCAAACTTCACCCAGCAGGTGAAGGAGTACTGCAGGTCGTGTCACCGGTGCCAAGAAATAGGGAAGGCAGGTAAGAAAACCCAAGCCACCCTAATTCCATTGTCTATAGTGGAGGAGCCATTCCTGAGGGTGGGAATGGATATCGTGGGACCTTTAAATACCCCCAGCTCCTCCAGGAAGAGGTTCATCCTGACTGTGGTGGATTATGCCACCCGGTACCCAGAGGCAGTCGCCCTATCCTCACTGAGGACAAAGTGGCAGATGCCTTACTTGGGATTTTCTCCCATGTTGGGTTTCCGCAGGAGGTCATCACCAATCAAGGGGGTTCCTTCATGTCAGACCTGATGAAATGTTTGTGGGAGAAGTGTGGGGTGGTGCAGAGGTGCACAACACCTTATCACCTGCAAGCCAGTGGGCTTGTGGAAAGATTTAATGGTACCCTGAAGTCAATGCTCAAAGCGTTTGCTGAGCAGCATGGGAGGAACTGGGAGAAATACCTTCCCCGCCTGTTGTTTGCATACAGGGAGGTGCCCTAAGAGTTGACAGGATTTCCTCATTTGAGCTTTTATATGGATGCTGTGTACATGGGCCCCTAGACTTGATCCAGGAGGACTGGGAAGGCAAGCATGCCACCCAGGGCACTCCCATAGTGGATTATGTCCTTAGGTTTAGGGGAAAGGCTGAACAAGCTTATGGGGACAGCCCAGAGCAACCTGACAGCGGCCCAACAGAAACAAAAAGTGTGGTATGACCGCAGAGCCAGAGCTCGCTCGTATACGATGGGTCAGGAAGTCATGGTCCTTATTCCGGTCCGGAAAGACAAGCTGCAGGCTGAGTAGGCAGGACCATACAAAGTAGTTAGTAAGGTAAATAACACTATATTATAGAGTTACCTGACAGAAGACATACAGAAAGAATGTACCATGCCAACATGATTAAGCCATATGCTAATAGGGCTGACATGGTGTTTGAAGTATGTAGTCCTGGGGAGGGGACGGACGAAGGAAGCCCTCTTCTGGACTTGCTGGAAGAAAGCAAGTGGGAGTCCTCTGTGGAGGCAGTTAAGTTGTCACCCCAGCTGGCCCTGGACAAGATCCAGGAGGTAAGGGAGGGTTTTAGCAGACTTTGCCCCACGGCTTAGCACCAAGCCTGGACTAACCCCCCTTAGCAACACACAATGTGGAGACCGGGATACAGATGCCCATATGAAGGACAACATATCAGGTGTCAGAGGCTGTCCAAAAGGACATTAGGAGGGAGGAGGAGGAAATGCTGGATTTAGGGGTAATCCAGAGATCCCATAGCCCCTGGGCCTCACCCATAATCCTTGTGCCCAAGCCAGATGGCTCTACTCACTTCTGTGTGGACTATCATGGACTGAATGCAGTTATGAAGTCAGACACCCACCCAATGCCCTGGACAGATGAACATCTGGACAAGCTGGGAGGGGCGACCTACCTTACAACTACTGACCTGACCAAGGGGTATTGGCAGGTAGAGTTAACTGACAGAGCTAGGGAGAGGTCTGCCTTCATCACTCCAATAGCTTATCTAAATTTAAAGTAATGCCTTTCGGAATGAAGAACACCCTGGCCACTTTCCAAAGGTTGGTGAACCAGGTGTTAAATGGTCCTGAGGAGTACACCGTGGTGTACCTGGATGACACTGCCATCTTTAGTGCCAGCTGGGAGAAACACCTATCCCACCTTAGGGAAGTGCTGGGCAGGATATAGAGGGCCGGGCTCACTGTCAAAGCTGAGAAGTGCCAGCTGGCCATGGCTGAAGTGGCATACCTTGGGTATGTTGTAGGCCGGGGACAGCTCCATCTTAACCAAGTAAAAGTAGAGGTAATCAAGGCAGGGCCCAGACCAGAAATGCAGCAGCAGGTTAAGAGTTTTCTAGGGACAGCAGGATACTATAGGAAATTTGTACCCAATTACAGTGCCCTGGCTGCTCCCCTATCTGACCTGGTAAAAAAAAAGTTGCCTAAGAATATTACCTGGGAACCAGCCTGTGAAAAATCCTTTACCAGACTGAAGGAGGCACTGTGCAGTGCTCCTGTATTGACAAATCCTGACTACAGCAGACCCTTTACAGTCCAGACTGATGCCTCAGATGTGGGTATTGGGGCGGTACTGAGTCAGACATCCGACCAAGGGAAAGATCACCCTGTAGTGTACCTGAGTAAAAAGATACTTCCCAGGGAGCAGGCTTACTCTATTGTGGAAAAAGAGTGTCTTGCCATAGTGTAGGCCTTAAAGAAGTTAGAGCCATACTTATATGGGCAGCATTTTGAGGTACAAACTGACCACAACCCCCTGGTTTGGCTGACACAAATGGTAAAAACTAATGGTAGACTATTAAGATGGAGTCTTGCCTTGCAAGGGTATGACATAATGATCTTACATAGGGCTGGAGCAACCAATAAGAACACAGATGGCTTGTCGCATCTATATGAGGAATTAACTGACTTGGGAAGTTCATCCCATGCAGGGGATGAGAGCCCCCAGATTCAGTCTAGGTGGGGAGGAGTGTGATGCTTGGCCAGCTGGTTATGATTGTTGTATGATATTTGTAATTTAAATATATAATATGTAATTGTCTCACATAAGAGAGCTGTGCTTCCATGGGTGCCCCCCAGTGAAGCTACAGGATATATTACACTGACCAGGAGATCTCTATAATGTAATTAACTTCCTTGAGAAATTGCATTTTATGGCCTTTTTATGACCTGTTGATGCTTTGAAGTTGGGAAGCTAAATATACAGTTTATTACAGGACAGGACATCATTTAGCTGATTCCTGTTGACTAGGTATCACACCTGGGTGACGGACTGCAGAGTTGTAAAAACCTTTGATGTTTCTTTGGGAAAATAGGAACCAGCCTCCAGTTCAAAGGAAAGGCTTGATTGAAGACTGTCATAATTTAGGAAATGTCTTTTTCCCTCTGAAGTCACATTATTTAAAATATCTCCTGACAGAAAATCATTTTTTGTAAGTTTATATTCTAAAAGGATGAGCTAGATGACTCACAGAAGGGGTGTGGAGACACAATTTAAACTGGTACTTGTGTCTCAGATCTTTTTGGACTCTTAAGAAACAAGATCTCTAATTTAACTTGACTTACAGAGGTAATACATTAGATAGAAAAGATTTGAATGTATTTTGGTAGGAGTTTGTTCTGCAGTTTTCCTTGTTTTTCTTTTATGTGATTGTGATGCTCTTTGATATTTGTTCTGTATTTTATCTTACTGTTGTTATCCATTTTTAGTAAACCTGTTCTTAAGAGACTGCCTGGGTGTCTGCCAGTTCTTTTTTTGCATGTGACGTATAGATGGTTAAGTCTGACAATTGTTCAAGGGCTTGATGGTGTTACCAAACTGGGAAAAGGTAAGAATATACCTAAGGTCTCTTATAGAGTTTTAAAGGTTCATTTTGGAAGCCTGGTTTGGTGCCTCTGGTGAAAGATTGTGCCGTAATCCCCGAAGAGGGTACATATCTGAGCCTGTACATTTGGGTACGCTAGTATAAGGTTCACAGTTTGAATCCCCCCGACCCAAAACCAGAGGGTTACCCTGTTTGTTACCTGTTCACACTATTGTGCTCGTAGGTTGGCACTGTGGGAGCAGAGGGCCTGACCTGCTGAGTGTGTTTGTGACATACATCACTCTATAATACCTATATATTTCCTATGTTAAATATGCATTATAAATGATACTGAGTTACTGAAAACAAACTTGATAGTCAGTATTATTAGATCATCTTTTACTGATGTAACATTCAGCAGTATCAATTGTTTCATCTTCATTTTCATGCAGAAGTGTGTATCAACAACCCATGCAACAGCTGCACATATTTTGAAAAGATAAACTAGAACTTGACGTGAGTTTTATTTTAGGGCAATTTACAAAATGTGTCCCAAGCCGAGTGGAGGGAATTTCAATAATCTTGTGCTTGAGCAGGAACATTTTTGGATTATTAGTCTAAATGTGATGAAAGCACCATGGGGTTTGAACTGAAACCATTTTTACCTGAGAGAAGAAAACAATAAAATTATATGTTTTCATTTTATTTTTCTTTCTTTACAACATTGTGGAACTGAAAATGGTCAAGTGAATGGACTCTTTACATGGAGCTGTTCTTAAAAAACCTAGCTGAATGTTGATTTACACTTTTCCGTGAACATGAAGCTAAAACAATTGATACTACTAAATTTTACATCACTAAAAGATGATCTAATAATACTATCAAGTTTGTTTTCTGTAACTTACTACCATTTGTAATGAGTATCTAGCGTAGGAAATATGTAGGTATTATAGAGTGATGTGTTTTTAGGCTATGTTTTCATATAAATAGACATGTACAGTATGTTGTTTGTATTATACTGCATTTGTATTTATATTGGGATGGTTGGTTTTTTTCATTTTTTTGGTACACTGGTTTTATTTAATGTTTTAAATCATGACGTCATCAGATGTCATTACTAGCTGACATATAAAAGAAAGGCAAGGTCTGCATTCAGCAACTTTGAGATAGGATCAATTGATCTGAAACATGTCAGATGTGTATCATCTTTTATGATGTCTGCTTTTTTTTAAATTATTTTGCCTGAAATGAATACAGAGACAGCTGTCTGGATATTAATACAAAGTTTGCATGTCATTATTTATCTGAAGCGGTGAGTGCCCAGTTTTTGTGTTAGCACTATTGTAATTTTTATTGTAAGCACCATCTGCCCAGTGTGAACTTTTTTTCTGGTTCATAGTACCCAGAATATCCCAGCTGAGATGCAGCATCTTATTTCCAGTGGGGTCCTGTTTCTACCCATTTCCACAACTGAGTGGACTAAAGCACTGGGAGGCTAAAGAGGACCGAAAAATGATTTCTAACTGGCAGCTATATATAATGTTCTTACTTTTAGAAATGATATCATACCCCTAAATGATCATTTTTAACTGTACCTGAATAAAACGTGATGTGAAAAACTGTATTTTGCATTGTTTTGTTTTTTATGAGCAACATTCTGTTACAGTTCTCTTCATGGAACCAGTGACCTGGAGTTTTAACCATTAATCATGTCATGGTATGTGAACACAACTCTTAAGTATGGCTTCTGATAGACTGACTGCTCATGCTTAGCATTCTGTAGACAAACCGTGACATAGTAAAAACTCCAAATATCTGGTTCCATGAAGAGAACTATGCAGAATGTTGTCCATAAGAAGGCAACAAACGAAAACACAGTTTTCCCCATCCATGTTTATTTAGATACAGTTAAATATAAACTATTTGGAGGTGTGAATTTAATTTCTGTAAATAGAAACATTGCTAACTGTTGCCAATTAACACAAATGTTTTGTTCTCTTAAAGTGACGTAGCCAAAGTTACACATAGTATTTGGCCTAAGCGGGGTTTGAATCTGTAATGACCTTGTTCCCAAACTGATGCTCTAACCAGTACACTGTACTGCCTGCTCATTAAAGACAAGTTACTGAAATAACTTGGCCAAAGACACTTTCCGAGTGAAATAGCTCTTGAATGTTTTTCTAGAGTCTGTGATCTTTCACATAGAACAGAGTTCAAAAGCAAGAAAATATATAGTGAATTAAATGCTGAGGTGGGGACGGTTAGTGGTACAGGTAGTACACTGCTCTACCAAACAGGGCATTTGGTTTACATGTGTAACCCCCCTGCAAATGGGGGTTCCCCAAAAGACTTCCAGGAGCTTGCTTGAATGCTCCAAGCCTGAATGGTGTTTGGCATTTAAGCCATTTATCAGTGAGTGTTTTTAGAGCCTCTGGTACTGTCTCTTTAAGAGCTGTCTGCTTGCAGACATAATTAGTTTGTATGGGGGACTGTGTGTTTCTTTGATTGAGTACCACTCAAGCTGCTGCCAATTCACTCCATTTTTGCAGTCACTAGGAGTGCAAAGGGAACCTATCTGAAAGATGTAACTGTTTGCCAGAAATCATTTACAGTAATAATGAAATTACAGTTTGTCTAACCTGCTTTCTTTTGCAGTCAGAACAGTGTCTGCTAGTTCCCCATTCTAGTTTTGAACTGCTGAACTGGACCAATCAGTGTGGGGTAAGCTAGCTCTAAAATGGTGCCTTGGACAAATCAGAACTTGGACTCATAATCTGAGCCAGCCACAAGAGGATTGTATGGGCAGTGACTCTGGGAGATGTAGTTTAGACTTCAGTGCCTTTTTGGACCAACAGCAGCAGTCTATTGTGAGTGACAGCCAATCCAGTCAAGAACTGGGAGGAACTCAAAGGAAGTGCCCGGTTTTGTCGGTTGGAGTTTGAGTTGAGCTTTGGCAGTGAAGAAGGAAGGAGCCCTGTGCTTTTCAGTGTGCAGTTTTAGTCAAAAACGTGTGTAAGGCCCAGAGTTCGGTCTGCAGCTTGTGTAACAGCTTGTTAGGACTGAATCAGTCCTGTGAAAAGAATCAAAGGATTCTTGAAGAGTAGAAACCAGGCTCACCCTGTAGAAGACTGGAGGAATGGCTGAAAATTGCACTCGGGTCTGTCAGGAACTGAATCTGCTGTGTGTTCTCCGGTATTGTGCAGTAATTGCGATCGGGATACAGATGCAGCCTGCCTGGTATAGTGCTTTCTTTTATATGGATGTGTGCAGAGGTTTGTGTACCTCAAGTGAGCCCTGCTGACATTGAAGGACCCTATCTTATTTGGAGGTCGTGAGTACTAATTCAGGGTTGCTCCTGTTGAATTGCCACATTAAATCCAAATGGAATTACTGTACTGCTGACTGTTTAATTCTCCTTTCTCTGTGTGAAAGGGCCCCTACCAGCTGCCACGGTTTGGACTAGCCACTAGGGCTTGGGTACCTAGGGACAGTAACTGATAGGGATAGGCCTGTGCACAGAGCCATAGGTAGATTATTAGAGTGATAAGCTAATTAACCTGATTTCCCCTGTCCTTGTTATATCCCCTAAATAAATCAGAGCTGCTTGTTTCAGCAAAGTTATACTGCCTGAGGTATTTGTCTATGTTAAAGTACTGTACTGTGATTGTTGCACTGTATCTCATTTCACAGGAGGTCCCAGTGCGGAACCAGACCTGGGGGTAAGTGTATACTGTGAAGGTAATTCTGATATATTGTGTGGGCCACTAGTGGGAAGAAAGGGGTTGCAGTGTCCCAGAGGGCTGTGACCAAGTTAGTTTAACTATTGCAAACCCTGACCTCTGGGTGGAGGCACCCGCCATTGGATCCAGGCCCCTCAACCTGTTAGTGGCAAATCAGGCGGGGTAGTAGCCCCTGGGATAGCGCCATCTGGGGTTACATCTTGGAGGCACCGCTGGGATTGTGTGTCCTCTAGTGGCCATATTCTACGAACCACTGTTAAGAAAAATGGGTACCCGACAGAGTGGCTGTGCCGGCTGGTGGAGTGGTGTACTGGGAGGAGATCGACCCCCAAAATGCTATGCTTATCCTGGACATCCCCCTGGGTATCAATACGGACACTGTGCAGGGAGTACTTTCCAAGGTGGAAGGTTTACAAAACCCTGTGGTGGTGGGTCGGCATGCTAATCTGCTCACCCACACTTTCCTGGCCCTAGTAGAGTTTAAGGATCCCATAGATAGCTCCAAAGTGCCACAGACCATTACCCCAGAGGGAGCCCTCACTGCTTGGAGAGTGATAACTAAGGACAGTAAAGACCCGGGGGGGAATGAGCCCCCACCACTATCTGAAACTTTTGAGGAGAAATTTGCTAAATGGTTGCTGGGGGAAGGGAAAACTGTGGAGGACTTGAAGAAACTATTCTTGCCACCTGGGGGTGTTCCTCCCAAAACACCTTCTCCCGCTCCAGTGCCCGTAATGGTGGCTGAACCAATGCAGACTCCAATTTCTGCACCTGCCATTAGTCACGACTCTTACCGAAGGTTGAGGATCTTCTCTGGCACCCTTCCCACCCCCCAAGGGGAGGATGACTGGGAGACCTGGATAGACTATGTTGCCCCCCAAGTCCTAGAATGGCAATGCTCGGAAGCAGCGAAGAGGTTAGTGAGAACCTCCGAGGTCCTGCCCTGGCTACCATTACGTGCATAAGGCCAGTAACCTGAAGTGACTGCACAGGCCTATCTTGAGGCCCTGGAGAATGTGTATGGAGCCCAGATTCTGATGAGGACCTATGGTGGAGAGTAAGAGATGCACAACAGTACCAAGGGGAGTTGTTGTCTGTGTATGTATCTCGGCTGGAAAAATTGTTGCAAGAATGCCTCAGAAAGGTAGTTTGCCAGCGATTGAACTGGACCGAACCAGGCTGGACAGGATCCTTAAGTCTGCCCCCTTCTCAGAACTGCTGTTGCTTCAGTTACGCCTGGCAGATCGACTGGAATCCCCACCCTCCTATGATGAGTTAATGAGAGAAATTTGAGGAGTTGAGAAAAGAGCGACCTCGGGAGGGACCTGCACCAATAGCTGCGGCTATGACCCGAGTGACTGAGGGTGACCCATCAAGTGAAGTTCAGGGGCAGAGGTTGGCAGTCAATGAGTGCTCTGACAAGGAAAAAGATATGCCACAATGGGGCGAACTGTTGAGAGAGATCCGGGAATTCAAAAACAGTCCCTTTATGAAGGCCACGCCTGCAAGTACGGGCCCTGACCTATATCCGACTGCATCTGCTATGGGGGTGGGGGTACCCACCCATGTATCTCCTGCTGATAACAGCTCCAAACTCAATTCCTTGACCATGGAAGTAGAAAACTGACGAGATGTCTCCAAATGCTTATCACGCGCAGAACAGAGATGGCACCCAGGTTTCCAGTTAGTAATACCCCCCCTGGCTCCCAGTGTGGCGCCTCGGCCAGCTCAAACTCCAGAAAGTATGTTTTGCTATAATTGTGGGAAAGATGGGCACATGAAAAGGGAATGCCGGTCCCCAAAAGACACTGACAAAGTTGCATATAGGCTACAAGGAGAGCTTGGAGAACAAATCAGTGGTTAAGAGGTGCACAAAATGATCCCAGTGAGGGCACCAAAATGCTAACTCACGTCCTTTGTGGCAAGGTCAGTTGCCCAGGCCCCCACTATCGCTCTCCAGACTGGTCCAGAATAGTGGGTCCCTCCATGGAGACCACTGTAAAGGTGAATGGAGTGTCTACAAGAGCTGTATTAGACAGTGGCTCCCAAGTGACAATTATGTTCCAAGATTGGTATCAGAAGCATTTGTCAGGCGTGCCCTTACAACCATTAGAAGGACTGCATGTATGGGGTTAAGTGAGAAGGCCTACCCCTATTCCGGTATATCCGAATTTGCTGTCTTTCCCACCTCCGGGCTGGAGTGGCCGAACAAGTAGAGACCCTAGCCTTAGTGTGTCCCCCACTGGACTGTATGATGGTGTCCCTTTGTTGATTGGAACAAATGCTCATATGTTGGAAGGCTGGCACAGTTGTGTTATGAAAAACAGGGTCAAAGACTAGTAGAGCTTTAAGAGTTCCGGCTTTAATTAAGAAGGCCTATGAGGCACAGAGAGATGCTGAAAAAATAGAACCAGAGGAACGGTCGGAATTGTATGGAAGAAGGATCCTGAGTCTCTGATCCTGGCGCCAAATGCCCAGTGTACCTTACAGGGAGAGGTCCGTATAAGAAAGGATGTTAAGAATAAAATATTAATGTTGGATGCACCAGGCGATGGAAAATTGCCAGAGGACTGCTGGTCAAGCCTAGTATTTTGCCCGCTAGAGCCCATGCTTATGCCAGAAGGGTAATGGTCCAAGTTCATAATGTGTCTGAAAGAGACATTCGAGTAAATAGGGGTTGCATCCTGGCTAATGTGCATTGTGCAGACACTGCAGTGCTACCCAGCAGCAAGAGTTCAAGGAAGAATGACAGAGTAACGCCTGACTTGTTTGATTTCGGCGACTCCCCGCTGCCAGCTGAATGGAAAGTGAGGGTCAGTGAGAAGCTTGCCCAGAGAGACCAGGTGTTTTCTTTAAAGGAATGGGACGTAGGATGCGTGCAAGGAGCTGAGCACAATATCCGGCTGCATGACGAAAGACCATTTCGTGAGAGGTCTCGACGCCTGGCACCTGCTGACATAGATGATGTGAGACGGCATCTGCAAGAGATGTTAGCTGCTGGTGTAATACAAGAATCCAGAAGCCCTTATGCTTCCCCCATTGTGGTAGTGAGGAAAAAGAATGGAACAGTAAGGATGTGTGTGGATTATCGCACCTTAAACCGGCGGACTATCCCTGATCAGTACACAATGCCCGCATTCAGGATGCTTTGGACTGCCTAAGCGGGAGCAAGTGGTTCTCTGTGCTGGATCTCCAGATGGGTACTATCAGATCCCGATGGCCCCAGAGGACCGTGAAAAGACAGCCTTTATCTGTCCGCTTGGCTTCTATGAATTCATGAGGATGCCTCAAGGGATTTCAGGTGCCCCAGCCACTTTTCAACGATTGATGGAGCGTGCAGTGGGGGACATGAACTTACTAGAGTGCCTGGTATACCTAGATGATGTTATTGTGTTTGGCAGCTCACTGGAGGAACATGAGAGCAGATTATTTAAGGTATTGGACCGACTGGAGGACTTTGGCCTTAAACTGTCCATTGATAATGTCAATTCTTTCAAACATCAGTAAAGTATGTGGGACACATAGTATCCACCGAGGAATAGAGACCGACCCAAGTAAAGTTGAGGCCTTGACCACCTGGCCGCAGGCCAAAAATCTAAAAGAACTGCAAAGATTCCTGGGATTCTGTGGTTATTATCATGCGTTTCATCAAGGACTATTCAAGAGTGATCCGCCCTTACTTAACCTTACTCAAGGGTATCCCCAACCCACAAAAATACCAAAAGTCAGCGTCCCTCAAGACTGAAAGAGTGTATTTTCATCCGAGTGAAGTATTTGGGGCCCGCTGGACTCCTGATTTGAGACTGCTTTTCATGAGATCATTTATCAACTTACCCATGCTCCAGTGCTGGCCTATGCGATCCAAGAAAACCTTATGTCCTGCACACTGATGCTAGCTTGCAAGGGTTGGGGCTGTGTTGTACCAAGAGCACGAGAATGGCCTGAGACCAGTGGCCTTTGCCAGTAGAAGTCTGACCCCATCTGAAAAGAACTATCCTGTACATAAGTTAGAGTTTCTAGCTTTGAAGTGGGCTATTGTTGACCAATTCCATGAGTACTTGTATGGGGCTAAAATACTAGTAAAAACTGACAATAATCCTTTGACCTATGTGCAGACCTCAGCTAAGTTGGATGCCACTGGCCATAGGTGGCTTTCTGCATTATCTACATATGACTATGCTCTCGAATACCGAGCAGGTCTGAACCACATAGATGCTGATGCTCTCTCCGGAGGCCTGTTCCCCAGAATGATTGGGTCCGATTGGCAGAACCTGACATTCGGGCACTCTGCCGAAGTTTGACAGGGAGGAACAAATGTCCACGGACGAGTGGACTGCATGGTGGATTGCTTGGGACCTCTGAGAATTGCATACCTGCTGCTTATTGCCACTTTTCTGCAATAGACATTGGTGCACTGCCTCAGCTGGACAATGACAGTATTCGCGGGCTCAATCCGCGATCCCATGATCAAAACAGCTTTAGAAGCCCTCTATGCAGGAAAGATGTGTCCAAATTACGCTCCACTGATTTGAGAACTGCACTGTTATACAAAGAAGGTCCTAAGTTGAAACTGATCAATAAACTGTTATACAGAGAAACAGTAGACAGAGGGGACAAGTAGACAAACAACAACTAGTGCTGCCCACTGCCTTCCGAGACTCAGTACTGAGGTCCTTGCACAACCACATGGGGCACCTTGGTATAGACAGAACACTTGACTTGGTGAGATCCAGATTCTATTGGCCTAAGATGGGGCTGATGTGGAGCAACACATTCGAACTTGTAGTCGCTGCTTACAGAGGAAAGCTTTGCCCCAGAGGGCTGCCCCTTGTTAACATCACCACCAGTGCACCCATGGAGCTGGTCTGTATTGATTTTCTGAGTTTGGAGTCAGATCAAAGAAATATCAGTAATGTGCTGGTGGTCACTGACCATTTCACGAGATATGCCCAAGCTTTCCCACCAAAGACCAGAAAGCATCCACTGTGGCCAAAGTACTTGTAGAAAACTTTTTGTTCACTATGGGGCTCCACAAAGAATCCATTCTGATCAAGGGAGAGACTTTGAGAGTCGTCTGATCAAAGAGATGCTTTCTCTGTGGGAGAGCAAAGTCCAGAACCACTCCTTACCACCCCAGGGGATCCACAGCCTGAACGTTTCAACCGCACTTTGCTAGATATGCTAGGCACCTGCACCCAAAGGACAAGCCTAGATGGAGCCAACAAATTACCACCCTAGTACATGCTTATAACTGCACCAAAAGTGATGCCACTGGATTCTCCCCTACCGCCTGATGTTTGGAAGAGAAGCTCGACTACCAGTAGATGTGTGTTTGGGGTCTCTCCTGATGGGGTTCAAGCTGACAACTATTTACAGTATGTGCAAAAGTTAAAGGCCCAGCTAACTCATGCGTACCAACTGGCTCAAACCATGGCTGCCAAAAGAAATCTGCCAACAAAGAAAGGTATGATAAAAAGGTGAAAGCACAGGAACTCCAGGAGGGAGATCGGTATTGCTAAGAAATCTGGGACTGCATGGCAAGCACAAGATTGCTGACAGATGGCACCATCTCCTCACATTGTAGTGGGCAAACTAGATGATCTGCCAGTGTACAAAGTAAGGCCTGAGAATAATTCAAAGATGTAAAACAATGCATAGAAATCATTTACTGCCCATTGGACAAATCTTAATTGAGTCTGAGCCCCTAGAAGATGCCCCTCTGGACCAGTGACTAGAGCTGCTGCTAAGAAAAGATCAAGGAAAGTCTGCACCTACAGAAGCAAAGTTAAAAGTGTTCCCTCCACAAGTCCCAGTTGAGCATGACTGTCAGTCCATATCGGAAGAAAGTGAGAGTGACTTTGAATACTATCCTTCTTACGAACTGAGTCAATTGTTTCGGGCAATCCTAGTCAATACTGGAGACAAAGCTGGGCCTTCTGGACTGTCTAAGCCCCAGCTTCATCCCTGGAGCCAATGCTCCCAGAAAGTGAAGTGCAAAGCATCAGATCAGATGAAATGGAATCATTGTGCATGGTTGAACTGTTTGAGCTTTCAGGGAGAAAATGATAGATTGGGGCAGACTGGTGATACCCGAACAAGAAGAGTATTTTGAGTGCCCTGACGAGTCCACTGCCAGTGTCCGAAAGCTCTCCATGCAAGCAAATGTTGTGGACTCAGAAACTGTAACTCCTGGAGCTGAAAGTGCCCCAAGTTCTAAGCCTCTCTACCCCCATGGAGACTCCCTGACAAGTGAGGACAATGCTGAAAATGAGGCTCAGAGTGCAGAGACTGTAACAGTTCCCCTAGAAAGACTGGTCGAGCTGTAAAGCCTGTGGTGCACCTCAGTTATGATTCCCTTGGGAGGCCTGTGGATTTGCCTCTCAATGTTGTCCATAAAGGAGTGTATGTGTCCCGAGCTCATTGCCCAAACTGAGCATCAGTGCTAACCCAAGTTACTTGTGTTGCCCTCTAAGTATGGTGCCCTTGCCCCGTCCAGCCCCAAAGGTAACTGATAGGAAGGGCCCCTCTCTCAGGTTTCATGTACAAGAGGTAATAACTTGAGTTATGGTACAATGTGTATGTAATACTGTGTAAGAGTGGACGTACTGCAATGTTTCAGAAATGTGTTCTTGGTAAAATAATATATTGACTGATGATTACATATGTGAGCCTAATGCAAATGTATATGGTTGCAGTTGAAACTTATGGGGGTACTTGTTGCACGCGGACGTCAAGCTTTCCCAAGCCAGGAAGGGTGTAACCCCCTGCAAATGGGGTTCCCAAAAGACTTCCAGGAGCTTGCTTGAATGCTCCAAGCCTGAATAGTGTTTTGCATTTAAGCCATTTATCAGTGAGTGTTTTAGAGCCTCTGGTACTGTCTCTTTAGAGCTGTCTGCTTGCAGACATAATTAGATTGTATGGGGGACTGTGTGTTTCTTTGATTGAGTACCACTCAAGCTGCTGCCAATTCACTCCATTTTTGCAGTCACTAGGGTGCAAAGGGAACCTATCTGAAAGATGTAACTGTTTGCCAGAAATCATTTACAGTAATAATGAAATTACAGTTTGTCTAACCTGCTTTCTTTTGCAGTCAGAACAGTGTCTGCTAGTTCCCATTCTAGTTTTGAACTGCTGAACTGGACCAATCAGTGTGGGGTAAGCTAGCTCTAAAATGGTGCCTTGGACAAATCAGAACTTGGACTCATAATCTGAGCCAGCCACAAGAGGATTGTATGGGCAGTGACTCTGGGAGATGTAGTTTAGACTTCAGTGCCTTTTTGGACCAACAGCAGCAGTCTATTGTGGTGACAGCCAATCCAGTCAAGAACTGGGAGGAACTCAAAGGAAGTGCCCGGTTTTGTCGGTTGAGTTTGAGTTGAGCTTTGCAGTGAAGAAGGAAGGAGCCTGTGCTTTTCAGTGTGCAGTTTTAGTCAAAAACGTGTGTAAGGCCCAGAGTCCGGTCTGCAGCTTGTGTAACAACATTGGGACTGATCAGTCCTGTGAAAAGAATCAAGGATCTCTGAAGAGTAGAAACCAGGCTCACCCTGTAGAAGACTGGAGGAATGGCTGAAAATTGCTCTGGTCTGTCAGGAACTGAATCTGCTGTGTGTTCTCCCGGGTATTGTGCAGTAATTGCGATCGGGATACAGATGCAGCCTGCCTGGTATAGTGCTTTCTTTTATATATGGATGTGCAGAGGTTTGTGTACCTCAAGTGAGCCCTACTGACATTGAAGGACCCTATCTTATTTGGAGGTCGTGAGTACTAATTCAGGGTTGCTCCCTGTTGAATTGCCACATTAAATCCAAATGGAATTACTGTACTGCTGACTGTTTAATTCTCCTTTCTCTGTGTGAAAGGCCCCTACCAGCTGCCACGGTTTGACTAGCCACTAGGGCTTGGGTACCCAGGGACAGTAACTGATAGGGATAGGCCTGTGCACAGAGCCATAAATGAATTATTAGAGTGATAAGCTAATTAACCTGATTTCCCCTGTCCTTGTTATATCCCCTAAATAAATCAGAGCTGCTTGTTTCAGCAAAGTTATACTGCCTGAGGTATTTGTCTATGTTAAAGTACTGTACTGTGATTGTTGCACTGTATCTCATTTCAAGGAGGTCCCAGTGCGGAACCAGACCTGGGGTAAGTGTATACTGTGAAGGTAATTCTGATATATTGTGTGGGCCACTAGTGGGAAGAAAGGGGGGTTGCAGTGTCCCAGAGGGCTGTGACCAAGTTAGTTTAACTATTGCAAACCCTGACCTCTGGGTGGAGGCACCCGCCATTGGATCCAGGCCCCTCAACCTGTTAGTGGCAAATCAGGCAGGGGTAGTAGCCCCTGGGATAGCGCCATCTAGGGGTTACACATGTAAGATGCTGAGGCCAGCAACATACCATATTACTTCAACAGCGTAAAAAGAGCTGAACTACGGTAGACAGAAATTTCATAATGAGCACAAAATATTGACTGGACCACATCTTCAGTATGCACCCAGCACAGCGGCCTCACAAGAAGTCAAGCAGAAATACTAGAAAGCATCAAGAAGCAAGCTTTGTAAATAATCTGGCACAAGCCCAATTATATCACTAATCTTGCAACCTCTGATTTGGAGCACCTAGACTTCAGGTGTACTAAAATGTGCCACACTCCGTAACAACATTAACTGCCCAAATGACAAGTTACATAGGCTGATTGCAACCTGGGAACTACATCAATACACCACCAGAATGTGAAATAAGTGTTGCATTAAATTGGCTAAGAAGCAGAAATATCACATAAGCTTCATTCCATGGAGCTCTCACACATTTATCTAACCAACCCTTACTATAGGATTATTTGTCATTAACATCCAGTCTGTTTTTCACCAAAACTGTCCAGGCATCAGCTTACCAGAGAAACAAACTGATATAGCATGCTGCTGTACAAAGTGTATGTAAAATGCAAAAGCTAATGTATTGATTGTCCTCCATGTGATCATGTTTGCCTTGCATTTTCTTCTGCTGATATTGCTTCACTGTATACTATATCACCGTACAGATGATCCAGTTTTGTACTTACCAGTGCCACTCTACACATTCCATCAATGGTTTAAAACATAAAAAACATTAAACGTGTTGGCAGAAAAGGTAGGCCCATCCAGTCTCACCTTTTTTCCCCGCCATTACTACAACCTGCACCCTATTTGGTCATACAGTAGGTAACCTTTCTTTCTCCCTTTCCTCCACCTATTAGGCCAATGTGCCTATCCCATGTGTGCTTGACGCGCTTCACTGTCTTCACCCCCACCACCTCCTCTGATAGGCCATTCCAGAAATCCACCATACTTTCCATGAAGAAGTATTTTCTTACATCCCTCTTAACCCCCGCCTCATCTTCATAGCATGCCTCCATGTTCTGGTCTCCTCTGAAAGAGAATCCTCCTGCACATTGTTTACCCCCATGAGGTACTTTTAGGTCTCAATAATATCCCCTCTCACTCTCCTCTCCTTCAAGGAATACATGCTAAGCTCATGCAGTCTCTCATTGTATCGCTTCTCATGCAACCCCCGCACTATTTTGGTGGTCCTTCTCTAGATCACTTCCACTCTGTCAATGTCCTTGCAGAGGTGCAGCCTCCAGAACTGGAAACAGTACTCCAAGTAGATCTCACTAGTATGTGGTACAGTGGCAATACCTCTTCCCTTCTCCTGCTAGAAATCCCCCTCCCTATGCACCCTAGCATCCAGCTAGCCTCACCTATTGCCTTGTCGTACTGCCCTGCCACCTAGAAATCATCAGATATGACTACCCCAAGGTCCCGTTCTTACCTGGTGACTGTAAGTACCTAGCACCCACCTTATACACAGCTCCCAAGCTTCCCCAGCCTAGGTATATAACTTTGCACTTGGCACTGAAACCCAGCTGCCATCTCCTAGACCACTCCTCTAGGTTCACTAGATCCCTTTGCATTATCTCCACCCCCTCCTGGGTGTCCACCCTGTTGCACATTTTTGTGTCATCCACAATGAGACACACCCTCACTTCCAGTTTTTCAGCAATGTCACGTATGGAGACATTGAAGAGGATAGGGTCCAGTACCAAGCCCTGTGGTGCTCCACTGGTCACTCTCCTGTATCCTGAATGACTGCCATTTACCACCACCCTCTGCCTCCCATCCTTCCACCAGTCAGAAACCTGTTTATCACCGTCTTCCCTGCCCCCAGGTTAGTACATTTCTGAATCAGACTCCTGGCATTCTGTGGTACAGTGTCAAAGGCCCTACTGATGTCCAAATAGGCCACATTCACTGCCCTTCCCTGATCCATCTCCCCTGTTACCCAATCACAGAAATCCATTAGACTTGTTTGACATGACCTGCCTGCTGTGAAGTCATGCTATTGCTGCTCCTGCACCCACAGAAACCCACTTTGATTTTAATTTATTTTTTTCTCTGTTTTGGCTATCCAGCCCCCAAGGCTTCTCTTGGTGGCCTTCCAATTTGAACCCCACTTACCTCTCTCCAGCAGCTCACACTGCTTGCCTCAATCAAGGGTTCATTGGGGTAAGGCATCTCCTCCCCTCCAGTGCTTCACAGTGCAAAGAGTAGAAGGTTGGCCTACTTAACTCAAGATGTCAAACAAAACAGTAGAAAGTGCGTACAGGGGTGGTGGTGCTCATGATTATACTTAGATAATGTAAACAATGCAGAAACCGGGCACTTACCAGCCAAACAGAATAGAGACTCCACAGCTTCCCAGCAATGCTTACAACATTTATTAAAAACCAAAAATTACCCATAGTACAAAACTGTGCATGCCTGACACATTTCGGATTGCTTGAATCCTTTATCACAGGCTTGTGAGTGCCCGATTCCTGCATCATTTACATTACCTCAAAATGTCTTCCCCCAACCTAAGTCCTAAGTTGGGAAGACTCAAGTGCATGTAGGTTTGCTTTACTCTCTCTCAATGGTTCCTGCTCCACTGTGGGTAGTAGTCTGTTTGTGCAGCACTCTTTCTTTCAGTGGTTCCTGCACCACAGTAGGAGGTGGTCTGTTAGTGCAGCAGGACCAGAGACCATCTCCTGTTGTTTGAAAAATATGTACAAAAGTATAGTTGCCATTTTTTGACCAGTATATTAGGATTTCAAGGCATCTTAGTAGTTTGTAGGTTTCAGGGACTTTGAAACTGGACCAGATTATGGTATCATCATCATAAACCATGGTCTTGTTTATCATGCTCATGTCACTGATCATGAACAGAAGGGGAAACTGGTTGGTTCACTAGTGGTACTGTACATACCTCTCAACTGTTATGAACTTCGCACAGCGCTATAATTTTTACACTCAAATGTATCCTTGCTCTGCATAGGTTTACAGATGTTCCTCATAATGTTAGAGCTATTTCTGGACACACAAACTATTAAATCATTGAACTAAGTTTGTAGAAACATTTCTTATCACTAACTACATGGGGCCCACTATCTGTAGACATATTACTGTTTAAAATAAGAAAGTGCTACACATTCTGGCTTTTTGCTATGATTTTTGAAGGCCAATGCTATGATTTTTAATGCTGAGAAGTTGAGAGGTATGGCACTGTACCATTCAGAGTTTACTAGGATTTGCTATTTCTGTCAAATGGCAAAGCATCATCAAAATATATACAATGACTACAATCTACTGTTGCAGCAAGGCTGATTTCTGTGTATTATATACAGTAAATTCAAAATAGTTATTAAGACAGCATTAGAGGATTTATGTAACAGCTATGGTAATGTGAACATTTTTTAAAAAGGATGTATAACAGTAATGCTAACTGTCAAATCAATTAATCTCTGCTTTTCTTAATGAAGGTTATCCAGTCACATTTCTGCTGTGGGGGACATTTTCCACCAAGAAGTTCAGGCACAGCAAGTCACCTTAAATAAAGCAGAACGGCAGGCACCTTGGAAGGTAAATGTGGAAATACTTTCTCGAAGAATGCAAGATAACCATGAAATCTTAGCCTATCTATAATCTTATACCTCAAAGTCAAATGTCATGAGGGTAAGATCAGAACATGCGTTGAACTGTATTAGCTTTACCAAAAATAGAAAAAAGGAAGTCAACTAAGACATACTGTATCTTAAAGGAGGTTCTGAGGTCTGCCCTGCTGTCCTATAATAATTTTGTGAAAAATGAAATTATTTTTTTCCTGCCTCAAGGCCAAATGCAGGGGTCAAAATCGGAACTAGCCAAATGCTGGTAAATTTTTTATCGGTTCAGTAAAATGCAACCTATGTAAAACTATGTGATTCTGTATGTCTGTATTCTGTAAATATGTAAAAAATCTGTTATTCTGTCTTGACTGTGCTCTGTAAATTATGTTAACCATGTATGTCCTCTCTGTGACGAGGTCCTTTGTAAACGAGCCGCTGGCTCAATGGTTGTAAATCTGATTATACAATAAATAAATAAAAATAAATACTCTTCAACTGAAGAGGCTGACCCCGGACTTGAGGGGTAAAGAGAAGGTTTTTGTTGTATGGGTACCTTAGTTTCACTGGCCCCAGCCTTCATGATCTCGATGCATGATTCAGGGGGCAGACAGGGTTCATGCAATGGAAGTATGCTGTTACTGAATGTAAATTGCACTATTTGTTGTTTTCGTTGTTATAATCACATTGTCCTTAGCCTATCTCTATTGTTATTGTATAATCCAGCTTATCTACTGCACATTTCTCTTTTTTTCCTCCCCACCACATGTTGGGGTGTGTGTTTACTGTGCCCTGTATGTACTGTTTTTTCTGTGTTGTTGTCACCCTGTGGCATGGGTCATGACTAAAAATGGTCCTATTGATCAGTGCACCTACCCCGGTTACCAAAGACGTAAATAAATAAATAGGAGGGAGCCAATTTCATACGTACAGGGACATCATTGATGCTGCTGCCTGTTTCCAGTTATTTAATAAGTTTATTGTTACCCCAGCCTATTTTGTAATCCCTAAGGTTTTGGTTATAAATGGTCTGATGTATAGTCCCAAATAGTTTACATTGATTGGTTGCATAGTTCTGTTCCAACTAGTTTTTAGCTTTAAGTGCTTGTGTGCTCATTTGGCTATGGGTTATGTTAGAAATGTATATGCTGTACCATGCTTACATTTGGTGAGCATCCATGTAGCGGAACGTTGGTACCTCCATATATTTACTTGGTGATGAATGTGTAGGACCATGCGGTTGATGTTGCTGTATAATACAACAACGTAAACTTGGAGTTTTTTTGTTATTTCCTTTTTATTACTGAAAATTAATTAATTAAAAGATAACACAAAAAACATGCAGATACACACTAAATTTGGGGGGACAAAAACAAGATTCTAAGCTGAAACTGAAAAACTGAACGGGCCATTTTTCAAATTGAAAACTCAATGGCATTACTTCTACTTGCAATGAGACACTACGGAGATCAGACTGCTCTAGCTTAGATTTGCCAGTTACTATTTTAAAATGTGGACATCCCCCTGAACTGTTAGTTCATATAAGAACCCATTCCCTCTTGGGGCATATCTATGAATCAAAAAGTTCTATACTCAACCTTATTTAAGAAGGCCACTGAGAACTGAATGGTTACGATCATATTGACCCACTGAGTAGGCAGTGTGTCACGCTTCAAATGCCACGGGGCATCATACTGTCTTTTTCAGCTAGAAAAAATGATCCCCCTTACTGTAGCAAAATTACCTCCCTATACCAAGCAGTGCAATTACAAAAATAACCACGGCAAAAACAAAACGTTTCCTGCAAATTCTTTTCAAGCACATAATGAAGCAACAGAGGCAGAGCAGAGTATTGCAGACATACCTGAAAATCCTAAGATTAAAGCCCTGAGTAACTGCAAAATTACAAACAAAACAAAACAGTACCTGCTTACCACAACCACCAGTGGCAGGAGCAGCAGCTATTTTGGCTTTTTGGCCTTTCCCACTGTTGAAACCATCTGTAAAAAGGCCAATAGCTTTGAAGATGCTATTATCTGAACTCCTTAACAACAGACATGTTGCACCCAGAACTAGGCACTGTGTCACATTTAAGACCTGTTATCATATGTAAGCAGACACAGTGTTTTCAACACCCACATGTAAGGCCCCAGTTTAAAATGTAAACAAAAGAACAAACACACATGCAGAGACAGAAAACAGACACCTTCAGGACAGCTTGAGGGTTTCTTAACACACAATAGTACAAAGGTGGATTATAATGACAGTTGATGAAATGGCAACCAACAAAAGAAAGAGTTGACTGGCTAAACCACTTCACATGACTACTGTATGTGACAAGATTTGTCTTACCACACAGCTAGCTAATAATCAAATTACTGTAGCTGTTTTATTTGTAATTGTAAAGTGCCTAGTTGAGACATTTTCCGGCTTTAATAAGCCATTAAAAAGGGAAACATTTATGAAACATGTTTGGCATTGTTTGAAACCCACTGAACAGCTCCTTTAAAGGAGGCAGTAGACTTACCTACAGCTGGTAGCAGTCCAGAGAGATCAATAACTAAGTCTGTCCTATGCTGATACCACACTGCCAACATTTCTAAAACCTTGTGATTTCATGGAGGGTGTCAGGCAAAGCTTCACCCTCCATGATATCAAAAGATTCCAGAAACAGTGGCAATGTGGTATAAAACAGATCAGACTGAAGACAAGGATGTCCCTTATTGCTGTCAGCTACAGGTAAGTCAAATAACTAATTTAAGAGTATTTTTATGGACTTTCAAACAATGATTGTCAGTGTTCAGAAATGCCCTCTTTTAAAACTGTATTTTGTTATTAGTCTCCTGCATTTCCTTGACATTAACAAGTATTGAATATGTTGCATATTATATATATATATATATATATATATATATATATATATATATATATATACATGCAGTATATGTATGCATATATATGTGTGTGTGTATGTGTATAAATATATATATATATATATATATATAGACACATATATACACACACGTGTTCGATACATACAATTTCAAATAAAAATATTCTCAATTAACTGTTATAGTCTTACAGAGGTGATCCAGTTTATACATTTTAGTCCAGAGATTACAGTTGCAGTTTATAGTTTAATTAACGTATAAGATAAAGAAATACTGCATCTTTACATCACCAGCTTTATTTGGCTAACTGACTTGAATGCATTAGTATATTGGTTCCAGAATATTTAAATTATGGCAACTTGTCAGTTATTCATAAAAACTAATTCTACTTAGGATCAATAGGCATGTCAATGTCAGTAGACACTGTGTTCTACATTGTCTTCTACATTATACTGTTTATGTTACAACGTTAATCAAAACTATGGCTGTAGAAGGGTATGGCTATAAATATCATTATCTTCAAGTGAGTTTATTTTCAATTAAAAAAACCAAAGCTCACAGCAATGACTATGTTTAAAGTTAAAAATGTAAAGGATCACAAGTAAACTATTCTTCTTGTCCCAAACTGGGAAAAATACAACAAAAATGCACCAAAGAAAAAACGGTAGTCTTTTTTTTTTTTTATCAAGTACTTTGGCTCTCAAGCCACCACCTGCTCTTACTCTAGACACTCCCAGCTCTGTCAGCTTCTCCCCCCATTGTCAAAGCTGGTGGGGATCTGCACAAAGCAGGGCCAATGAAAACTGGTGACCATCATATAGGCAGCCAACGGCGGATAAGATTTTTCCCCTATTTTATTCTTTTGTCCCATCACCTCCCTCCACCAACTACCCCTCATGCTGAGCCCCCTCAGGCCTTGCTCAACACAGTGCAAGAGGCAGACACACCTCCCTTTGTAAGACAGCTGAATCCCCAGGCTCACCCAGGAGGTCACTGCACTGGTTGATACCAACATCACTCTCCCTGACTGCCTTACACTGACCTTCACAGTGCTCTGTAGCCCTATACTTTATATGGTAACAACATCTTGCATGTTTCCTAAAATATCTGTATGTACTATCACTCAGAATTGTACTCTTGTCCCTTTAAAATGATACTCCCAGTTTTTGACTATGTCTTCTTGAATTATTTTTCATATACTGCACTTCAATATTGCATACTACTGCATAATTGCCCTATTACATAGAATGAAACCAGCTAACACTAGGCAAAATAGTGGATTCTTCCTTGAGTTGTTTCACTTCCATGTAGCTTCAGCAGATCCTAAATTGTTTCTTTTCAACTGTGTTGTGTCCTGAAAAACCAAATGATCTACACAGAGAACTTCTTTAGGAACTGCAGAGCTTTATTACATGCTTCTAACAAGGCAGCCTTCTTGTGAATACAGAGAGAGAGAGAGGGAAAGAGAAAGATTCTGGATCTTTATAACAACAACACTACTATTGCTCAAGATCTATATTCTCTTAGAGTTTGTAAAGTCCATGCCGCATTCTAGTGGCACCTCATAATACTACACTACAGTTGCATACAGTATATATTGAACTGAAATACAAGCAATACCATATTTCTTGCATACGTGAATACATGGCCTAAAAAAACATATAAGCAATAATTACAGTACCATTGTACCACCATTTTGAAATAGAATGCAGTTGCTTTAATACATTGTGCAAAAGCTCTTGCCTAATTTGGCATATTACATCTTTTCCCACAGGGTTTTTGCTTGTATGCCCTTTATGGAGAGAATAGATTGGTAAGAATAGTAGTGGAAAATATTTTAATTACATCATGGTTTTTATGACAGAATGCAAGCAGGAAGATGTGGGAAATGCCTTGCTTGCTCAAGTACAACATGGCGGTTGTGCAATCCACTTTTAATTGGGCAACCTTATCCCTTACCAGTGGAATGAACTTCAAAGGCACCAGGTGAAGTGCTCAGGGCTCCAGCAAGCTGATGTGAATCTTGGAGTCACGGGGTGACCAGAAGACATGTCCCCTGTGTTCCAGCAGGTGTACACCCCCAGCCAATATGGGAGACATCTGTCATCGAGAGACACCAAGGACCCAAAACAAATGGAATTCCCTATAAAATGCTTATAACAGTCACCAGTGGGGAGCATCCTGTATGGGCAGGGCCATCTGAGTTGGCTGGTCTGGATCTTAATGCCTCTGGGACCACTGGTGAAACAAGTTCCACTACAGAAAGTTCTTCTAGAGAGGCTGACGACACAAGTGGCCCAACGGACCATGGCCATGATATATTACAAGAAGCCCAGGCACTTGAAGAAAATCTCTAGCCAGGGCCAGGTACAACTGCCCATCCTAAAATGACTAGACAAAAGACAAATCTTCTTGGCAGGGTCCAACGGGTGGCACATTATGACCTGCAGAGAGTCCAGTTCCACCCGAATGAACACAAACTACACTGGGGATAGTGTCACCTGTCTGTAAACAAGGATGAGTCCCATCTGCTGGAACATCTGTCTGTTCCCATCCCCAGGCCACTCAACACCCCAGATCAAGGCGCCTGGAATAAGCCAGTCATCAAGGTAGGGAAACACTTTGAAGACCTAAGAATTCCAGTACCTGGGTGAACACTGGTAGGGCATATAACTGACATATAGCATGACCCAAAACTAGCAAAGTGTCCTACCCACCCAAAAGTGGAGGAACCATCTGTGAGATCAACGGACAGAGATATAGAAATGTGGTAAGCTATTTGTCCCATATTCTGTTTATCACCTTTCAGCCCCAGCTAACCCCTTTTGACCGACCCCCTCAGCCCCATCACCCAGCTTCCCTAGGACTTACCTTCCCACGGCTGTCCACTGCCACAGGACTGTGTGAGGGGGTACCCAGTCATTGATGCAGGGCCTGCAAGGAGCCGGTCATCATCCTGCAGCTGTGGGGGGGTTCCATCGGTTTCCTCCGTAGGCCACATACCTGCAATGGGTGTGATATGTGAGCTCCACCTCTGCAGAAACACCCCCAGTGTCTTGTATATGGGTTCCCTTCCCACTCCTGTGGTGTTGCATGCATTGCCATCCAGCCAGTCCAACAGCGAGCCACGTAACACTCCCCCTTTGAGGGAGGCGAGCAGTCCTATGGATACTCAATCCTCCCTCTCCCAGCCAGTCCCTGAGAGACCCACATCTGGTCCTGAACCCAGGTCACCAGTGTGGCAGGAGATAAGGTACATGGCACCTCAGCACTTCATGCCACTGGGCTGGTGTGAGGTAAGCCATTTGGAAGTCCAGGGAGTAGATCCATGTGCTCAGCTCCAGAGAGGGTATGTAAAAGTTCTGGTTGTGGATAAGCCAGTTCAGTATCCACTGATCAATATGTGGACAGCTTATCTCAATTATTACTGTATATATGCTGGTGAGAGCATTATTAATAGTAGTTAAATAAGATATCTTATGGAGAGTCATTTCCCACCATTTTAGCACTAAAAAATATGGTAACACACACCCCTGCTGAGCTTGACTTTTTAAAATGGATTCCATCACATTCAGTGGCAGAAGTTTCTGAATTTCTTTCTGAAGAGTACTTACCTCAGAGGTACACAGGGCTCAAATTCTAGAGACAGCCTTGAGATGATCATTCCCACGACCTGCTTTCTCAAGGCAATAGCAGATCAACAGGGAAGAAAATGTAGGAGCTGGCCTTCAACTGGGAGCTGCAGCAATGTCTATGTTGGGAGGTGGTGGAGCTCCCCTTGCCATCACTGCTTGTTTTTGGAGTTGGATCTGAACACTTGCCTGCTGGAGCCACCACTGCTTTTTCTTTCTCAGCTCCTGTGTCCATAATCCTCAGAGTGAAAGGACTTAGAAGGATGAGACTGCTGACATTTTCAGCAATGCATGGCAGCCGATTGTCACTGCAGCTGCCACTGTCCTAGTTGACATGCCAGCTAACTCAAGGGTGACCCAGAGCTGATACTTATCAAATAAGCCCTGCATAGTTTGAAAGTCATTGAGGTCCTCCTGGTGTGCCCCCAGATCAGAGTCCTTCAAACAGGTCATGGGTGGACCAAGCAGAAAGGTGGCATAACTGGGCTGTCAGGTGCCCAGAAATGTGACCACATAGACTACACATTCAAAAATATTGTATTTCTTGGACTCCCTGTCCAGAGGCTTAGGCGACTCCCATTATATCTTGGCCTGGCAGGAAACTTATCTGGAAGAAGACCATCTGAAGAGGGATGCTCCAGGAACCCTGTGAACCCTTCCAGAGGGGCCACATATTTGTGGTCTACACTCTTGTGGGAAGGGGTGTGCAAGAAGATGGATGTTCCTAGATGCTGAATGTGGGGTCCATCACTGCAGGTGTGATGGGAATGACCACTCTAGGAAAGGATTTCTTTTCCCAGATGTTTACTAAGGAGGAGGACATGGGCATCTGTGCTTCCTCCAAGGGAGTGTTCAGAGTCAAAGACATCCTGTTCAGGAACAAATCAAAGAATAACAAGTCAACTATGGAGGATAGTGGTAGTTGCACAAAAGACAATTAGTACTGAGGTATAGTGAAGTATACTGGTGTAATGCTGAGGCAGAAATAACATTACAGCCAATATAAACTGTAACATAAGTGCCTCAGTAATACCTTAGCATTAGATCAAGGTAGCTTGAGGTAGTCAACTTTCAGATAACTACCACTGTAGCCCTATCAAAGGAGAAGCTATCTCCATCCAGGTCTCATGATCCTTCTTCAAGGGCCAAAGATTCATCAGAATCTGAGTTTAGATAGAGTGAATCTACACACTTTCTGGTGGAGTGTACAACCCATTCAGTTGGAGTGACAATTATGGATAACACCCTGCCTTGAAGCCCTTTAGACTTCCCAGGGAGTTTGGTCCTTGTCCCTGAGGTTTGCTGCAGAGGTAGGGCAATGACCCATATAGTGTGAAGTGTTATCACCAGGCTGTTACTGGGGTAGGTGCTTGGACCCATCGACTCACAAAAGGTGGATAACCAGATGGGGGGTGGCAGGACTACACCAGTAGAATCGAAAAAGGGACTAGTTGATATCCCTTGAACTAGGACTGCCATTGGTATAGCATCCAGCTGCCACGAAAGTAGACAAGAATGGCACCAACATCTGTAGCCCAATACAGAGGATGAGGACCACAACAGGAGCATATTGACCTCTTGCATTGGTGATGTTGTCGCTTATGCAGGGGTAAACTCAATGGAGAAAGTGAGACACCAGCCAATGTTGACTTCATAGCTAGCAGCCTAGCTGCAGAGCTGACTGGAGGGGGTTTCCTTGGCTTGTCTCTGAGAGTTGACCCAACTTCAATGGCTACACTAGCAGCTGCTCCACCAACTGCAGGTCAAATGACCTGAGGCCCCTGCGCCAGCATCAACCAGAACCAACAGTGTCAGTGAAGGAGGTGACATTTCTTCTAGCTTAAAGAAAGAGCTAAAAGCAAAGACAGAGGAGACCAAAGGATTTGGGATTGGGTTGCAGGAGGAGTGAAGCTTAAAAACTGTTTCAGATAACTGTTTGTTCAGTGCATTCTGCCAAAGCTGGGGTAGTGAATTGAATCTAGGTAGCTAGAAATATCATTCTTATTAATAAGCAGTTAATCAATAACTACTGTCTTAACTATATTGGAACAGAAAGGCAAGTTTGAAACTGATTTATGACTAGATGAAAGGCAAGGTTACAAGGATGTCTTTTTCTTAGTCGAAGTCATACTAGCTTTCTTCATCGAAGAAGGAATCATAACCATATTGCAAGAAAAACAAACGTAGTAGCACAGCAACACATTACACTACCAATGTGTCAACTGGTGGCCCTCTGTATTCACCCTCATATTCATTGATGTGCAACATCTTAAACTTTAAAACTGGGGGGTCTGAATCACAGGGAGGTCAAGTGGCTTGATCAAGGTCACCCAGTGAGCTAGTGCCTGTGGTGAGATTTGAATCTGTGATCACAGTTTAGTGTGCTACCTACTAGCCTACACTGCTGCCTTTAACCCACTACAAGTATGTTTTGCAATTACAATTCAAAGATTTCTAGAAAAAAAAACATAATTGAGGGGAGTTTAGATCTATTTACATGTTCATAGTGTTTATTTCAACAGACACTGTCAGTCTCATTAGGCCTAAAAATAGAATCTTGATTACAAAATACTTATAGTTTTGCTGGAAAAAAATTCATGTCTAGGTGGTGAATTATTTTTTTTTCTCTTAAATTATGGGTTATTTTAAGACTACCTGCTGAAAAAAAAAACAATACTGTTACTGGCTTACATTACAACTTTGTCCTTGAACTCTGTCGAGGTTATCAGTAACTAAAATAAAGGCACTCATTAACCAAGAATGCTCTGTTTCCACAGCCTGTCAGGCAGGTTGTTCTCCTGTCTACATGCAACCATGCCAAACCACCTACAGTATAGAAAAATGCTGGGACTCATTAAAGCAAACTGGTATAGCACAGCCAAATCAGATTTTACCCTGTAAACATTTTTTTTAGTTTCCATCAGGGTTATCCATCTACAATGATAGCAAAACTGATATACACTATTCTCAGTTTCACTATTAGAGAACAAGAGCTTAACAAAAGTCTGAAAGGCAGAACAGGGCTCAAATGTTTATATTTATTTATTTAGTTAGTTAGTTTTTGTTAACCGGGTAGTTACACTAGGCAGAAGCTGCCTTTTTCAGGTACAACCCAGGAGATAACAACACAGGCAAGCATACATTACACCATTTAAACATGTGTACAGGATTAATACGGTACAAGAGTCACAAAATACAGTAAGCACGTATAGCATAACAGCATCCAGTGGAAGCAGTAGCACAGATAACAGACTAGTATAGAGACAATATCATTGTCAGGGTAGGTCAAGTCAGGTCAAAGTTGCGACAGCTAACGCAGTCTGTGGCAAAAGGCAAGAGATAACCCAGGATGGGGTAGACCACAACAGAGACAATAACAGAGAACTTTGTGTCCATCTACCTTGTATTAGAACATCTGCATGTAGAAGGACTCAGCAGGTGCTTGCAAAATGCATTCTGGAATCCTACAGACATTGTGCAGGCACGTATCTCAGGAGGAATGGTATTCCACATCCAAGGGACGAAGTTCTGAAAAGCAGCTACGCCAAGGGTAGTCCTCAATTTAGGGACAGCAAACAGGGCATGGTTCGAGGATCTTACGTGGTAAGAGATCTGTTGCAGTTGAAGCAACATATAGGAATTAAGGCACACATGACCTGAAATTCAGAAGCGGCCACACTGCACACACCTGCAAATATGGATGCTCACATTTACCTGGCAGCAATAATTAGAAAAATTCAAATGAATGCTTCCCAGGAACTGGCCCAGTAACTCAATGGCCATGCTGGTCACATAGGAGGTTCACACCCTCACCCTGGAGCACCACTGTGGACCACTCAGAGTAGCATTCCCCAAGGATGCTATACATCCCTGAGGAGGGAGGGTTAAGCTGTCTTGCCACAATGCAACCCATGGTGATCAGTTATAACAGTTGCAAGGTATGGGGAGCAGGCATCTATGGGTGATGGTGAGAGCCTTGGTTTTGTAATGTGGCTACCTTCACAGTTAAGTGCCACCTATCTGGTTTTGAAGTGGGCTATCCAGTTTTCAGGGGCCTTCTATGGACCTCCAGTTTTCCACATTCACTCTCCATTTTTTAAGTCAAAGCCAGCCACTGAGCAGGAAGAACAGCAAACTTGAACTAAAATTGTAATTTCTGAATTGGACTTACTGCTTTCTGTGGACCCACACCAATAAGCTGGCATTTTCCAAAGACACCAGGTGTACTGTGTGCTCCTACCAGCTGTCTGTAAGTAGCATCTGACATAATTCAGGCTCTGACTTGCACAGGTCAGCCAGCCAATTAAAAGTCTATCTGTTCTGGCCAGTACAGGTTTGGCCGATCAGGTTGCTGGCAGGTTGTACAGATTGTGACTGGTCTTATAGTCAACAACCAAACAGATCCTTATTTCAGGCCCAAATTTGTGGCAGAAATTTGGAACAATGGTCAAATAAACACTTTTTTATCATTCCGTAAAACTGGCATTTGCCTGTTTCTGGACATGTCAGCCAAGTATTGCTCCTTTTTGTCTGTGACAGGTTAGGTGCCTACCTGGTGCCATGGCCCAGAAGGATGGAAAGCGAATCCTGAGGATCGCTAAGGCAACAGGATGGGAGGGAGAGCTGGATGCCGCTGTCCATCTGGACCTAATGACCAGGCTAGGGACAGGGCTGGGATAATGCAGGGGGAGTTTAGGGAGCTGGGGAGGACTCTTAGACAGATAGCTTGCTCAGTGGCTTTTGCTGAGGTGCTGCCTTCTAGGAGAGGGAACTCTGTACCAGGAGCTTCAACTCATGGCTGAAGGAATGGTTCAGAAAGGAAGGGTTCGGCTACATTGGGGACCCACCTGGGAGGATAAGGGCCTATATGGGAGTATGACTAAGTGCTGAAACTTGGGATCCCGACATTCAGGATCCTGAGTTTGGCTGCCCGACACACACCTACTTGATAAACGGAAGCTGGTGCCAACAGGGGTAAGGCAGCGGATGTGACGAACCACTACCCTGCCTCTAGCCATGCACCACAAGAGAGGGGAAAATTCAATGGTTGGCCAAGCTGCTCTGGTGGCGTGGAGGGCTAAGCCACTAGCAGCTCAGCCACCATTGCACTCAGACCTGGGTTTGACTCTGGGAATGCAACTTTTTTGCGCAGCGCTCTTTTGCCCCCCCATAAATTGTTTTAATTTACTCTGAGGTCTGCTCCCCCTCAGAGTTGGTTATTTTAGTTATGGGGGGGTGCAGGGGATGGAGTTGGAGGTGCGTTGGGCTTGCCCCCTGCATTGCACTAAGACCTTGTCAGTCTTGTGACAGTCGGTCTCCTAAATTCAGGCTTATGGAATTCGGGAGACCGACTGTTGGGATTTCGTAGTAGATCCGGCCTATACAGGGGTGATGGCTTGCATCCATCCGGGAAGGGAACCGCAGTCTTCAGTGGATGGTTTACATGTTACTTTGATGAACATTTTACTAGTCAAAGGGGGTGGCAGAAAGAACCAGTGAATCAGAAACTGCCTCCCCCACAGGCTGACAAAGAGAGTAAGGAGAACCCAAGGGCAGATGAATCCCCCAGGGTGCAAATTAATAAATGGAGCAGAGTGATAGAGATAAAGAGGAAGGAATGGGATCATTAAGAAAAGAGGTGGGAAGGGTGGAGGGCAAAAAGGAAGAAAGGGGGGCCAAAAGAAGGGTGGTAACAAAATCTGGAAAGCCATGTGTGCGAATGCTAGAAATCTAGGAAATAAGATTCTGAACCAGGAGGTTATCATGGCAGAGACCAACCTGGACATTGTGGCCATTACTGAGTCATGGTACACTGAAAACCATGACTGGGCCGGCCAGTGGCGCTGAGGGCTGAGGCGCTTGACACCTTACCTTATGCCACGCTGGTGACCCGGGCTGGGAATGGACTCGGGTTGTCGGGGAGCTGGCAGAGGGGAAGGTTGGTGCAGGACTGAGCAGCCAGAAGGCAGCTCTCCTGTACAGAGGGTGGTCATCGCCCCCCCCCCCGTAGTCATGCTTCCACCAGGTGGAGGCCCACCGGTCAGCATAGCAGCGGGGGTGACATGTAGCAGATGGGTACCTCGGGATGCAGCGCACGTACACCTCCATGTGCATGCGCGCATCAGAGGTAGGGGGCTGGGTTATGGGGAGAGAAACAGAAAAACACCATAGACTACATATAGAAAACAAGAATGTGTCAATGCCGAATGTTGTCTCGTTGGCACTGGCACTGGTAGTACAGAAGTTAGAGATGCATAATAGGAATGGCAGTGAAGTATTGAACTGACGCCAACCTCACCCCCACCCTGAAGAAACACTTTTTCAACATAGGCATTTTGGGACCTCCCCTCATGAACAGTGGCACTGTGATTTTGTTAATCTGTCTGAAAAGTTGATTTCCCACAGCGACCATGCCATTCTGAGCCACAGGTGTGAAAACACATTTTGGGCAGGATGTGAAAAATGACAGTTGCACTGTTCATAAGGAGGTGTGAAAAAAGCCAGTGTTGAAAATCTGACTTGAAAATATTGCAAATTTGAGCAGTTACAAGGGTGCGTGGAAACTGTGCAACGCATGCTTGTAACACAGTCATTTTATGGACTTTCATCACCAAATTTTCAACATATGCATTTCAGGACCTCTGCTCATGAACAGTGTCAGTCATTTTCTCAAACTGTCCCAAAAACTGATTTCGCACAGCGACAGCGCTATTCTGCGCTGGAAGTGTGAAAACACATTTTGGTCAAGATATGTAAAATGACAGCTGTACTGTTGATAAAGTTGATAAAGGTGTGGAAAACAGTCAATGTTGAAAATCTGGAGTGAAAATATTACAAATTCACGAAGTTACAAGCGTGCGTGGAAACTACGCTACGCACGCTCGTAAAGCAGTCATTTTTTTAATTTTTCACCAAATTTGCAACATAGGCTTTTTGAGAGCCAACCTCATGAACAGTGGCACTGCCATTTCATTAACTGGTCCCCAAAGGTGATTCTGCACAGTGACCGCAAAATCACCTTTCGGGACCGAATAACGCCATGACAGTGACTGAATTCATGAGGAGGGGCCCCAATAACCCCACATTGAAAATTTGTTGCCAAAATTCCTAAAAATGCCTGAGCTATGAACCAAAGTTGAAAAAACCCTATTTATGCCATTATACAGCTTACCGGAATTTCTTCAGTTCGCGGTCAACTTTGAAGAGTGCAGACGTGTTCGGTCCACCAAAAGATCATCGCGTAGAACTCCGGAGGTAGTATGTGGTGAGGGGAGTGGGGAGGCAGGGTGCAGAGGGAGGCGCGGGCTGGGGAGGAGCAGGACAGACGCTGAGGGACCGTTCCTATTCTTACAGGTTTTAAAAAAAATTGCAGGGATTTTTTTTTTTTTTTTAGGGGCATTTGTGTACGCTGGGGTGGGCTCCAGCATGCCACCTGACTGTTTTGGGGGGCTAGCCGATGGGGATTGGGCACCCCGCAGGCACACTCGCGAAGTGGGGGGACCGAGACCGTTTCTCCTTTACAGGTTTAAAAAAAAAACAACATTGTAGGACTTTTTTTTACAGGGGCATTGTACGCTGGGGTGGGCTCCCAAGGTCCCACCTGAGTGTTGGGGGCTAGCTAACGAGTTGGGCATCTCCCGTCGGCACATACCGAAGGGGGGCTACAGCCGAGGGGGATTGGGCACCCCCCTCGGCACACAACAAATGAGGGGACATTATGCCAATGGGGAGTGGGCTCCCCTGTCAGCATATGACGGGTCAGGGCATGCCAACAAGGAGATTGGGCACCCCCGAAGTCAGCATTGTGGTAGGTAGTGGCAGCAGTCACTGCCGCCACATTTATAGAATGCTTCACCAGGAAAGGCACATCAGGAGGTGTCACTGTGCATGATGAGCTTTGCTCTCATTGCAGCAGACCTTTCCATAGGTGTGCTCACACATTATGTATTCCTGGTGTGGCGCCTGCATTTTGGCTTATTGGGGAATGAGGGACCCACCTACTGATGCGTGCCCTGCATTCGCCCAACAGTGACCACGCCTCCAAATCTGCTACTAATGCAATAATAATAATAACAATAACTTTATTTCTTTTGCGCCTTTCTAAAATCAAGGCACATTACAAAATAACAGTCATAAAAACATCATAAAACAAATTAAAATCCAAGCTAAAATATAAAGCATTAGTTAATATCTGTCATCACCAAATGCCTTTTTCCACAGAAAGGATTTTAGGCCTTTTTTAAAACCCTCCACCGTCATGCACTCTCTAATCCAACGGGGTAGAGAATTTCAGAGGATCAGCGCCACAAAACTAAAAGCGTGGGCGCCGGAAGATTTTAAAACTACCCTCGGAATCTCTAGCAACCCCTCGTTGGCTGAGCGGAGTGGTCGGATCGGAAGGTAAGGCACCAGAAGATCTTTCAGGTAATCAGGGCCCAAGCCATGTAGGGCTTTATATGTCAGTAATCCGACTTTAAAGGTGATCCGCCACTGAACTGGCAGCCAGTGCAGATCCCGCAGCACCAGTGTAATATGGGAAAAACGTGAGGTCCCCATTAACAACCGGGCCACTGAGTTCTGCACTAGCTGCAAGCGGCGGATATCAACCCCAGGAATCCCAAAGTAGAGGGAATTGCAGTAGTCCAAACGGGAGGTCACAAAGGTGTGGATCAGTGTAGGCAGGTCGCCAGATGGAACAAGGTGCTTGATCCTAGCGATGTTCCTAAGATGGTAAAAGGATACCTTAACAACCGCTGACACTTGCGCACGCAATGTCAGCTGATCGTCAAGGATCACCCCCAGGTCTCGCACCCATTCAGAGGCAGGGAGCTCCACATCTCCCAGGAATAAACCTGAGGTTTGATTTGCCTCCGGCCCCTCAATCCAGCGGCCAGGATCCACAACCATCACCTCCATCTTCCCAGAGTTCAACTTCAACCAGCTGGACCTCACCCAACCCTGGATCTCGCTGAGACAGTTG
Organism: Neoceratodus forsteri; assembly: GCA_016271365.2. Lineage (NCBI taxonomy): Eukaryota > Metazoa > Chordata > Ceratodontiformes > Ceratodontidae > Neoceratodus > Neoceratodus forsteri. The sequence goes on along the minus strand of CM028129.1, from coordinate 1,390,282,310 downwards.
TTAAACACTGAGTGTGCTCTATTCTGGTCAGGTGCAAAAGACAGCTAGAGCTGGGTATCATCGGCATAACAATGAAACTCCAGCCCATATCATCTTACAACGTCTCTGAGGGGAAGCATGTACACCGCAAACAACATGGGGGACAGCACAGAGCCCTGAGGCACCCCACAGGACAGAGCGGTAGGGTCAGAGAAAAATATCCCTGATACAACCCTCTGAGTTCTACCTGTGAGGAAGGAGGTAAACCATCTGTGTACCAAACCCGACAACCCACAGATGCATCTCAGGTGCTCGAGCAGCACCCCATGGTCTACGGTGTCAAATGCTGCTGACAAATCCAGGAGGACCAAAATGGACCATTTTTTCTGGTCTCTCGCCATCAGGAGATCATTGAGCACCTGAACCAGCGCAATCTCAGTGCTATGACTCTTTCGAAAACCTCATTGAAGAGGGTCGTAGATGTTATGGATGGATAAATGGTTGTCCAGCTGGGCTGCCACCACTTTCTCGATAACCTTCCCCACAAAGGGGAGGTTCGAGATAGGTCTGTAGTTGGCTAGGGAGTCTGGGTCCAGAGAAGCCTTTTTCAACACAGGTGTCACCACCGCTTCCTTCAGGGAGTGGGGATATTCACCGGAGTCTAAGGAGCACCAGGCCATCCTAGCTAGAACCGGGATGATAACCTCACCACAGCCCATAATCAGGCCAGTGGGACCCGGGTCTAAACTACAGCTTGTGGTATGTGCAAGCGCGAGCCAACATAAGAAGAAAGAAAAAAGAAAACCATGACTGGGACATAGCCATAAGGGGCTATTCTCTGTTCAGGAAGGATCAGGTGGGAAGGAGAAGAGTAGATGTGGTGCTTTATGTGAGGGACAGAATAAAAGCCACAGAGATATAGGGAATACAGGGGGAGGCAGAGGTACTGTGGGTCACCCTGGAGATGAGGAACGGAGCTACTATTTGCACTGGCGTGATCTAAAGACCTCCAGCACTGAGGGAGGAATTAGATTAGGAACTGGTGGAAGCCACTGGAAAGATGGCAGAATAGGGGGAGATGTTGCTGTGGGGGATTTCAACCTGCCAGATGTGGACTGGAGCCTCTCAGCAGCAGCTTCAGCTAGAAGCAAGGACATCCTGGACTCTCTGCAGGGGGTATTCCTCAGGCAACTAGTCAGTGAACCCACTCATGGTGGAGCAATACTGAACTTGGTACTCACTAACAGGGACAGTGTTGCAGACATCAAGGTGGGAGGCTTCTTGGGGACCAGTGATCACTGTATAGTGTGGTTTAATAAAAGGATGGCTGCAGAATCAAACCACACAAGGGTCCTGGACTTCAGGAGGACAGATTTAAAAAAAACATGGGTGAATGCCTCAGGGATGACCTAGCAGGGGTAGATGACCTGGGTGGAGTGGAGGAACAGTGAGCGAAGATAAAAAGGACCATGGTACAGGCAACAAACCTCTGTGTTGAGCAAGTGAGCAAAAGCAAGAAGAAAACGAGACTGCTATGGTTCTCAAAAGAGATGACTGAAAAGGTAAAGGCAAAAAAGGGTAGTATTCCAAAGGTATAGGGAGACACAGAGGGAGGAAGATTGGAAGGTGTATCGGGCAAAACAGAGGAAACAGGGTAAGCAGTAAGGAGCACAAAGGCACAAACTGAAGAGAGAATAGCCCAGCAGGTAATGAAAGGGGACAAGAAAGTATTTAGATGTGTGACTGAAAAAAGGAAGACTAGGGGTGGGACTGTAAGGTTAAAAAGGGAAGGGGGGACTGTGCAAAGGAGGACCAGGAAAGGGCAGATATCCTGAACAAATAGTTTTGTTCAGTTTTCACAGAGGAAGGAGAAGGGGAGTGGCCACAAAAAATGTAACAAAAGCCATATCATCATTGCGCCTACACTCACGGCATGTCTAGTGGCAATGACTGCAACGTCCCCACCCTCTCTTGGCCCTCTGTACATACATATCACTACCTGTAGTCACACACGTGGAAGTTTTGCAGTGGCAAGTGGAACCATCGCAGCATGCAGGAGGAGAGCATCCCGAGAGCATCCTCTGGGATGCTTAGTCCTCCTCTTTCCGGCAAGCATCCAATGATCCAGCTTCATTCCTGTACCTGGACTGCCAGCACAGTGAGTAGTAGCTGTACTACTGTGCTGATGGGCCTGTGCAACACTACTAATTTTTAACAGAAAAAAAGCTCTGTACAGGAAAACAAATTTAACCCATACAGAATAATCCATGTTACAGCTTTTCTTCTATGTCTCCCTCTGTCCCTCCAAGCCCCATTCTAGTTAACTTTGAGCTGAGATAATGCTCACTGTGTACGTGAAACACCCGACCCACTTGCAAGGGTACCAGATGACACCTCAGGGCAACCAGAAATAAGGTCAGATTGTGACGTCTGCAGAGCTAAGTGTTTCCCCTTCTGACTCCACCTCCTGAGAGGGAATAAATGAGCAGAAAAGGTCTGATGGATAACACAGTTGAACCCCTACTTCTAGGTTGCAAGCAGCCCAGAGACTCTCTCCCTCCACCTGCTGAATCAAGAGATATTCTTCTGTGTAGGTGCTGTATGGGAGAACTTACTGGGTTAGATCAACATCAACAGCTTTGCTGGCTGGAAATAAAGTGTCTTGGGGCATCTGATCCCACAGCCAACTCTTCACTAGTAAAGATTCAGTTCAGGCAGTCTGAAAGAGTGCCAGACCACCCCAAAGTTGGTAAGAGCAATAAAGTGATTTAAAAAAAAAATAGACCATTTAGATTGCACTTTTTTATTTTATTTATTGTGTTCGGAGGACCTTTCAGCTCAACAGCCCTTTTTCAAAGGTGTCCAAGTCTATAAGTTACATACAACAGAAGAACAAGTTACATTCGACAGCAGACCAATAAAATACACAACCGATATGACAATAGTTATCATATTATAAGACTTAAAAGAAAGATAAAAACACAGTTCTGTGGACAGCTGATTTCTGACATTCGAAGTTCTACTAACTTAGTACTCCGATGCAGCCTGCTAATGTTGTGCTCCACTTGGTTACAGCCCAGCAGAAGGCTGATAATTTGTTAGCCATTTGATCTGACACCTCATGATACAGGGATCACACCAACAGCTGCTCTTACTAAGGTCCCTGATAGTGGTCTCCCTTGTTTGAAAAGACCCACCTCCAAGGTGCACGTGCACACGTGCGTGCACACACGCACACGCGCTCACTCACCCACACATAGAAATATAGAAAATATTGGCAGAAGGGGACCTGTAGTCCACTGAGTCTGCCCAGGCATGGTTTTTCAGGACCTATTGTACACTGGTGCCCTGTCCCCTGAGATGCCCAATCTAGCATTGAGCCCTAGCCTTGTCCCACATGTGTTTAAAACTGGATACTGCCTTAGCTGCCAACACCTCAGGTGGCAGTCTGTGCCAAGGTTCCACCACTCTCTCGGAGAAGTAATACTTTCTGATGTCTCTCCTGAACCGTCCCCCTTTCAATTTCCACTCGTGGCCCATTGTTGTAGAATTGGAGTTCCTGTTAAAAAGTGCCGATTGTGGTACTTTGTTAATATCTCTAAGGAACTTGAAAGTTTCGACCATATCCCCCTTTCCCTCCTAGTCTCCAGTGAGTACATGTTCAAAACCCTAAACCTATCCTCATAGGTGACTCCATGAAGGCTCTGAATCATTTTTATTGCCCTCCTCTGGACCACCTCTAATCTGTCAATGTCCTTTCTAAGGTGAGGCCTCCAGAACTGGACACAGTACTCCAGGTGTTGCCTCCCAATGACTGCTACAGCAGCAGTATCACTTCCGTGTTCCTACTATCTATCCCCCTACTAATACATCCTAGTACCCTGCTGGCCCTGCTGTAAGCCTTATTGCACTGACTCTGCTCCTTGAGGTCATCTCTAATAATGACCCCAAGATGCCATTCTTCAGCAGAGGGGCTAAGTTTGACCCCGTTTAGCCAGTATTCTGTCTTAGGGTTGGCCCTACCCAGGTGCATCACTTTGCACTTCTTACCATTGAATATCAGCTGTCATTTGTGTGTCCATCTTTCCAACTTCTTCAGGTCCTCCTGTTGCTCTCTGATTCCCTCCATTCTGTCCACTCTTCTGCTGGGTGTCATGTCGTTGGCCAACAGGGCAATGTTGCCATTAATAGTCTCGCTGATGTCACTAATGAATATGTTGAAAAGGATAAGCCCCAGGACCGAACCCTGAGGCACCCCACTAGTTACATATATTTTGGTAGATCTCATCCCATTTACTACGCCCCTTTGGTTCCTGTCCTTCAGCCAATTTTGTACGCACTTGACTATTTGCTCTGCTACCCCAAGAACTTCTAACTTTTTAAGAGGCGACCGTGTGGGACAGTGTCAAAAGCTTTACTGAAGTTAAAGGAAAGCAGGTCCACCACATGGCCCTTATCCAAATCCCTGGTTATGTGACTGAAGAAAGTAATAAGGTTTGTCTAACATAACCTGCCTGTCACAAACCCATGTTATTTATTGTTCTGGAATTGATTTACTTCAATGTATTCCAGTAGCTCTTGCTTAATAAGGGACTCCATCAGTTTACCAACTATTGTTGTGAGACTGACTGGCCAGTAGTTACCTGTCTGCTCCCTATCACCACTCTTATGGAGAGGCACCACATCTGCCACCCTCCAGAGACCTGGCACTACCCCAGATTCAATCGACCTACTGAGTAGGTGTGCAAACAGGGCTGCTAGCTATTTTGCGAGCCCTTTCAGCACCCTGGGGTGTAAACCATCGGGCCAGGGGCCTTGTTGGATCTGACATCTGAAAGACCTTTCCTGACCCTGTCCATGGCAAACTCCTGGCTGCACATTCTCTGAACCCCTCAGGCTGTGGCTCTGATACCACTGTCTAGAACTGGGCCCTGTTCCTCCCTAGTGAATACTGAGCATAAGTATTTGTAACCCCTAGATGGCGCTATCCCAGGGGCTACTACCCCTGCCTGATTTGCCACTAACAGGTTGAGGGGCCTGGATCCAATGGCGGGTGCCTCCACCCAGAGGTCAGGGTTTGCAATAGTTAAACTAACTTGGTCACAGCCCTCTGGGACACTGCAACCCCCCTTTCTTCCCACTAGTGGCCCACACAATATATCAGAATTACCTTCACCGTATACACTTACCCCAGGTCTGGTTCCGGCACTGGGACCTCCTGTGAAATGAGATACAGTGCAACAATCACAGTACAGTACTTTAACATAGACAAATACCTCAGGCAGTATAACTTTGCTGAAACAAGCAGCTCTGATTTATTTAGGGGATATAACAAGGACAGGGGGAATCAGGTTAATTAGCTTATCACCTAATAATTCATCTATGGCTCTGTGCACAGCCCATCCCTATCAGTTACTGTCCCTGGGTACCCAAGCCCTAGTGCTAGTCCAAACCGTGGCAGCTGGTAGGGGCCCTTTCACACAGAGAAAGGAGAATTAAACAGTCAGCAGTACAGTAATTCCATTTGGATTTAATGTGGCAATTCAACAGGAGCGACCCTGAATTAGTACTCACGACCTCCAAATAAGATAGGGTCCTTCAATGTCAGCAGGGCTCACTTGAGGTACACAAACCTCTTCACACATCCATATAAAAGAAAGCACTATACCAGGCAGGCTGCATCTGTATCCATCGCAATTACTGCACAATGCCGGGAGAACACACAGCAGATTCAGTTCCTGACAGACCGAGTGCAATTTTCAGCAATTCCTCCAGTCTTCTACAGGGTAAGCCTGGTTTCTACTCTTCAGATATCCTTTGATTCTCTTCACAGGATGGATTCAGTCCTAACAAGCTGCAGACCGGAACTCTGAACCTTACACATGTTTTTTGACTAAAACTGTGCACTGAAGGAGCACAGGGTTCCTTTCCCCTTCACTGCCAAAGCTCAACTGAAACTCCCAACAGACAAAACCGGCACTTCCTTTGAGTTCCTCCCAGTTCTTGACTGGATTGGCTGTCACTCACAATAGACTGCTGCTGTTGGTCCAAAAAGGCACTGAAGTCTAAACTACATCTCCCAGAATCACTGCCCATACAATCCTCTTGTGGCTGGCTCAGATTATGAGTCAAGTTCTGATTCGTCCAAGGCACCATTTTAGAGCTAACTACCCCACACTGATTGGTCCAGTTCAGCAGTTCAAAACTAGAATGGGGAACTAGCAGACACAGTTCTGACTGCAAAAGAAAGCAGGTTAGACAAACTGTAATTTCATTATTACTGTAAATGATTTCTGGCAAAGTTACATCTTTCAGATGGTTCCTTTGCACTCCTAGTGACTGCAAAAATGGAGTGAATTGGCAGCAGCAGGTGGTACTCAATCAAAGAAACACACAGTCCCCCATACAAACTAATTATGTCTGCAAGCAGACAGCTCTTAAAGAGACAGTACCAGAGGTTCTAAAAACACTCACTTGATAAATGGCCTAAACGCCAAACACCATTCAGGCTTGGAGCACTCAAGCAAGCTCCTGGAAGTCTTTTGGGAACCCCCATTTGCAGGGGGGTTACATATTCATTTAGGGACTCTGCCTTCTGCCTGTTGTCCTCCAGTACCTCATCCCTAACCTTTAACTGAACTATTCCACCCACCTTCCTTTTTTCGATAATGTATTGGAAAAAGGTCTTCTTCGCTGTCTTGACTCCCTGTGCAATCTGTAGCTCTTTTGCTGCTTTGGCATCCCTCACCTTTTTCCTGTCCTCCCTGCTTTTCTGAATGTAATCCTTCCATTCCCTGTCCCCTTTTTGTTGTTTGCATACTTTATGTGCATTCCATTTGGCCTTGATTGCTTCCCTCACTGGAGGGAGAACTCCATGGGTCTTTTAAACCTACTCTTTTTTGTTACAGTCTTGATGCAGAGCCAGGTTGTCTCGAGGACTGCTCACCTGATACCCTCCCATATTTCCTCCACCTCTGACTTGTCCTTGATATTTGCTGATCTATCCCTCACTATCTGCTTTAGTCTACCTAAATCTGCCATCTTAAAGTATAGCACCTTTTTCTTTGAGGAGGTTTTGTATTGCCCACTGATATTTCATACCATACTGAACTGTGGTTGCTATTTGCCAAGGCTCTTCTACCCTCATGGATCTAAGTTCTTCTGAATTTGTGAGGATCAGATCCAGGATGGGGTCGATCCTGGTCAGATCCTTCACCAGTTAAGACAGTAGGCAATCCTGGAATGCATCCAGCAAAGCCTGATTTCTGGCACTCTTGGCTACTGGGATCCTCCAGTTCACATCTGGCAGGTTAAGGTCCCCGACCACCACTATATCACCTTTACCTGACATCTTTTGTAACTCTTCTGCTAACTGTTAATCTTTCCCCTCTCCCTGCCCTGGGGGTCTGTGTATCACCCCCATGTGCTGGAGAAGCCAGCCAGCTATGCGCACTCTGCCTGCCCACCGAGGAGCCTTCCAATTTCAGGTAAGCCTGCTCGCTTACCTCGGGGAATTCTTTGGAGCCCTGATTGGACAGTGACTCCACGGGATCACCAGCGATTGGCTGTTGCCCTAATGGCCCTGCGTGTAATTGGCTGCCCAGACACTCCGCTCTCAGCGGCATTTCTTCTACCTGTTTCCTTGCCCAGGGAGCCTCCGCCCGCTAGCTCTTTTTAAGTTGGTGTGAATTTTTGCAATGTGTTTGCTTGTTGATGGGGAAATGTTGATGTACAGTTAATTGTAGAAATGCTATGTACTCTGAGATCACTGTATTGAGAAAGCCTTTAACCTCGACTGCTTTTCTCTGACCTTTACTTTTCTAAATTACCCTTAGATAATTATTCTCTTCTCTCTCTCTCTCTCTCTCTCTCTCTCTCTCACTCTAAAATCCATTCCCAGCTTAGTCCTGGGCAAAGTGGTGCTGATCTAAATTGCAGTGCTGTCTGCCCCATCTCCCCCCCCTGCCTTTGTCTAACTTCTTTCTTCCAAAACTCACACCCCCGCCCCTCGATTCAAGTATTGTGCTTCTCTATGGCTCCTTTGTCCTGCCTGCACATACCTAAACCCTCCTACTCTGTTTTTTCTTCTAGCTCCAAGAGCCCCTGATCGGGCAACTGCCACATGCCTTGTGGCCACGGCTGGAGAAGCCAGCCAGCCGCGTGCACTCTGCCTGCCTGCCAAGGAGCCTTCCAATTTCGGGTAAGCCTGCTCGCTAACCCTGGGGAATACTTTGGAGCCCTGATTGGACAGTGACTCCACGGGATCACCAGCGATTGGCTGCTGCCCTTACGGCACTGCCCGTAATTGGCTGCCCAGATACTCCGCTCTCAGCGGCATTTCTTCTACCTGTTTCCTTGCCCTGGGCGCCTCCGCCCACTAGCTCTTTTTAAGTTGGTGTGAATTTTCTTCCCACACCACCCGCCCTGACCTCTATTAAATGCTCCTCCACTGAGAGCTAGGCCAGCCCTCTACCTGCCGATTGGACTAATTAAGATTAGCCATGCTCGCCATCCAGTCTATATCCCTAGACAGCCATGCCCTCTTAAAGAATTTGTTACCGAGCAGGCCTGTCAATCCTGTGCACAAATACCAGCATTAGGAGACAATTCTCTAACAAAAATGCCACATATAGATGCTCTTCTACATAGTGGCCTCATACTTCTATTTTTTGCACCAATCAAAATGTTGGTTCCCAACTGTACCAAAGCCAAAATTCCACCTTTGACAAATGACAAGATTTGCCCCTTCTCAATAAACTATGGCAACTCAGAACGGGGACATCTCCCATATGGTCATGCCCCTCCTCACACCAAACAGTGACCAGAGACCACATACGAATGCCCCTAATGCCGGCCATAGCAATTATCTATGCATTATCCTTATCAAATTGCAACAATACCCAAAAAAATAGCCATCACTAAACCAACCTACACCAGATGGAGCAACAAAAAACTACTTAGCAGACTAAGACATTACCTCAAAAAATTACTGCTACTTCTCCTATTCTGCTTGGGAAACGCTGAACTAAACCCAGGCCCACACGTTCCTCTGGATACCCCTGTGGACTTCCCACAATATAAAGGTCTTAGCTTTCTTCATGTTAATGCTTGCAATTTGCTGAAGAAACTAGACCTCATACAGACCTGGGCTCTACATGCAATTCCCGATTTCTTCATGATAACTGAATCCTGGCTCATGCCTTCAACCCCAGACAAATCTATCAGCATACCGGGCTACAATACTTACCGATGTGATAGACCATCTAGAGGAGGAGGGGTCGTAATATATGTTAAGAGCAAACTTGTAGTCACGGTCATTGATTGCACCTCAAAGGCTAAAGAATTTGAATGCCTAGCACTAAAATTATCCCTTTCCAATGAGAAGACACTCCTCATTGCAGCCTGCTACCGACCCACGTCTGGTGGCCTGGCCCTCCTACCACATCTCCAAAGCCTAACTGACTCAGCTAACACAGAGTGTATCCTACTGGGGAATTTCAATCTGAATTGGAATGATGACAGTTCCAAGAAACTGAAGGAGCTCTGTGATGCAGTGGGACTGGTACAAATAAACACCAGACCTAACAGAAAATATTCTGAGCGTAGCTCTCTTCTGGACCTCATGTTAGTAAACAAGCCTCATAACATTTCTCATGCCGGAGTGTTCTTCAATGTCATAAGCGACCACTGTGCTACTGCCTGCATCAGACACTCTCCGCAAGTAAAATCGGCCACCAAATTCAAATTGAAAAGATGCATGAAAAAGTTCTGCCAGAACGCTTTCCTGAAATACCTAAGTAACACCAGATGGCAGGATTTCTATCTAGCCCCCTCCCTTAGTGAGGCATTAAATATCTTTCATAGCCTCTTAATGGGACTAATAGACAAACATGCCCCGCTAAGGCTGATCAGGTCTGAAAAAAGTCCCCCTGGCTGGTTCTCTCCCATCTTGAAGAAAGCGCTTAGGGACAGGGAGTACTGGTGGAAGAGAACGAGGAAATCTCACCTGGAAGCAGACTGGTTAGCATTTCGCAACTCTAGAAATACCTGCACCAAGCTAATTAGATCTGAAAAAGCTAGATATTTCCAAGCAGAACTAGAAGCCAACAAAAACAACTCAGCCAAATTCTGGAACATCCTCAGAGAGGTTGAAGGATATTCTGCTGACACATCTTTCCCAGACAAAATGATATCCGTTGGATTCGCCTACACAGACAGAGCCGATATACTAAAGCAGTCAGTTAAATTAACACTTTGCCACTGCAGGATTAGCTTTTGACACCTCACCTATCAACAAAATTAACCCTTTGGGGGACTCCGCTGCCGACTCTAATGTTAATCCTAACCCTAACCTACCCTATCCTACCACTTTCAGCTTCCATACAGTCCCATTTAAACAAGTAGAGGATCTACTTCTATCTCCGGACACTAAAAAGAGTGCAGGTGCAGACAATAACAAACCTTACTTCCTAAAGCTTGGCCATCTCTACTTGACCACCCACATTACCCACTTATTCAACACCTCTCTGAAGCAACGAGAACTTCCTATGTTATGGAAAACTGCCCACATCCTACCATTATTCAAGTTGGGGGATCCAAGCAATCTGAATAATTACCAGCCTATATCTATATTGTCCGTTCTATCAAAACTACTTGAAAAAATTGTCAATGCCCAAATTAGAGAACACTTGGATTCGCATGAATTGCTAAACCCTGCACAGTCTGACTTTAGAGCCAAACATATCACTGTATCTGCACTTGTGAAAGTAACCACAGATTGGCAAATTGCCCTGGATTCTAAGAAGCAAGTGTTTGCCCTTTTTCTTGATCTTATTAAGGCTTTCAATACTGTGGACCACATCATCTTGCTTACAGTACTGGGCAATATCGGTCTCAATAGTCCTGCAATCAAATGGTTCTCCAATTACCTCACCAACAGGTTACAACAAGTCAAAGCTGCAGGTGATCTGTCTCCACAAAAAAAAACTTCTACGAGGTGTCCCCCAAAGCTCTATACTAGGCCCAATCCTCTTTGCAATCTACATCAATAATCTGGACACTAATCTGCGCTCAGCTAATGTTCGTTTATTTGCCGCTGTACTATATACCACAAATTCCTCCTTGAACGTGGCCCATGAGAACTGACAGCAAGATTTCATTACTCTCCAATATAATCTCATCAAACACAAGCTCCTCCTCAATGCCAAAAAGACTAAAGCCATGATTCTCTCACCAAAGGCAGTCCCCAGACCAACACATATTCCCCAGATTCTAAAGCTTTTAGATGAACCCCTTGAAATACTGTAGTTGAAACCTTTAAATACCTAGGATTCTGGCTGGATAATAAGCTTAACTTTCTGTGCCACCTGAATGAAATCTTGAAGAAACTAAGGCAGCGGTTAGGTTTATTCTATCATATTAAACATCTGCTTACTTTAGAAGCTAGAAAGAGGCTAGTACAATTCACATTCCTACCCATACTGGACTATGCTGACTTTCTCTACAATCATTGTCCCTTAACAGTTCTCAACAAACTTGACACTCTTTACCACCGGGCAGTAAGATTTATCTTCAACCTACCCCTTCGTACTCAACATTGCCTACTGTACCAGGAATCAGGGTGGCCCTCACTTTCAACTAGGAGGAAAAGAAATGCTCTCCTTTGGCTTTATAGAGCACTTTCTGATAATCTTCCTACATACATTTGGAGCCTCTTCAAATGGGCCAAGGGATCTTATGGCCTGAGACGTTTCTCTATGCTCTGCTTCCAGATTCCTAGAGTGAAAACAACATATGGCTCGGCTGCAATCAATTTTTCACTCCCATTGTTATGGAATATCATGCAAAGCCCATTAAAGCTTTCCTCACTTTCAGGTCTATTCACATTCAAAGCTCTGTTAACCTGAACTTCTGAAGGAAACATGCAACTGTTTTAGACAACTCTGAGCCATTAACTTCTGGTCCCTCTCACGAATTCGACAGCCAGAATCTCGCTCACTACACTTCCCTAGTAGGGGATAACCAGCACTTCTAGCCTAATCTTTCTAATCCTGGCCCTCGTCATCCCATCCTCTCCCTCTAACATACCCTTTCTCCCACCTTCCCTCTCCCTATTTACTACCAACAAACTGGCAACAGTCAAGGATTTTTTGGCTCTTCTCTTCTTCCTGTAAACTTTTTTATGATTTGCAATTGTTCACAACTATGTCAGGCCAGTATGTACAAGCCTGTTTTGACCTTTATCTGTACAATGTTTTCGCATTATTGATTTTACCGCATCTGTGAAAAAGATAGCATTCCGGAAGTATAAGGAAACACAGAAGGAGCAGGATAGAGAGCTGTACCAGATAAGGCAGAAGGAAGCAGGGAGGGAAGTCAGAATAGCAAAGGCCCAAACTGAGGAAAAGATAGCCAACTCGGTTAAGAAGGGGGATAAAACCTTCTATAGGTACATCAGTGAGCGTAGAAAAACAAGGGGAGGGATAGTGAGGCAGAATAGAATGAACGGTGGGTGGGCAGAGGGGGACAGTGAAAAAGCAGAGATACTGAATGAATATTTCTGCTCAGTATTCACAAAAGAGGAGGGGGAAGTGCCTAATCCAATTAACAGAAGCACTCTTGATAGGGGGTCAGTCCAAGTCCTTTCACAGAAGAAAGGGTTCTGCAAGAACTCCTAAAACTGAAGGTGGACAAAGCAATGGGGCCTGATGGAATTCACCCCAGAATTCTAAAAGAATTAAGGGGGAAACTAGTGAAACCACTGGCTACTCTTTTTAATGAATCATGGGAGGATGGTGTGGTACCCGAGGACTGGAGGAAGGCGGATGTGACTCCCCTTCACAAAAGTGGGACCAAGACAGAGGCAGGAAACTACAGACCTGTCAGTTTGACCTCTGTGGTAGGGAAAGTGATGGAGTCACTTCTGAAGGAAAGAATAATTGAGTATCCAGAGGCCAGTGGGGCACAGGACCCAAGGCAGCATGAGTTCACAGCGGGAAGGTCATGTCAGATGAATCTAATAGATTTCTTTGACTGGGTAACCAAAGTAATAGACCAGGGAGGGGCTGTGGACATGGCCTACCTAGACTTTAGCAAGGCATTTGACACAGTCCCACACAAAAGATTAATAGTCAAATTAACCAGCCTGGGAGTGGGTCCCAGGTTGTTAGCCTTCAAAACATTGGCTGGACAACAGGACAGAAGGTAATTGTAAATGGAGTCCACTCTGAAGAAAGAGGGGTTACTAGTGGGGTACTGCAGGGTTCAGTATTGGGTCCAGTCCTTTTTAATGTCTTTATAAGTGACATTGCAGAGGGACTGGAAGGAAAAGTATGCCTCTTGGGAGAATTTAAGAATGCATGGGACAGACATAAGGCAATTCTTGCGGGGGGTAGGAAGAAATAGGCTGTTGGTTAACTAGGATCTGCGGCCTATCCTGTAGGTAGGGAAATGGGCAGACTAGATGGGCCAAGCGGTCCTTATCTGCCGTCAAAGTCTATGTTTCTATGTATTGTGTTGTATTAATGTCCAGGACCACCTTGAAAATGAGCCTGCTCAATGGTGTTTATGCCTGGTTAAATAAAGTAATTGATTGACTCATTGATTGATATGTGCAGTTTCTTTCCTACAGGGGTGGTTAGTTGAGCCCAGAGTGACTCAATGCCCACCCCACTAGTCTTGGTACTTACATCCTCAGTTGCTTCGATGCCCCTCCTTCACATAGAGGGTAACTCTCCCTCTCCTCCCTTCCTGTCTGTCCTTTCTGAACAGTGTGTAGCCTGGGATGGCAAGGTCCCATTAGTTGTTCTCCGTGGCCCATGTTTCAGTAATAGCCACCAGGTCAACCACTCCATCCACCACTAGAGCCTGGAAGTCACTGATCTTGTTGCCTAGGCTCCTAGCATTGAGGTAGACTATTCATCATGAGCTTGGAGCTTCCTGTGTGATCATTGTTGGATGATTTTAGTTCCACTTTTCTCACAGATGCCCCGCCAATCCTTCGCTGTACACTGCCTCTGTCTTAATGTGAATGGTGCCATTATGCCTACTCTCTGATTTCCCTTTTGGGGAGGATTTGGCACAGCACACTACTTATTTCAATGCCTTAGCCCCCCCCCCCATTTAGTTTAAATGATCCAGGTACACCTCTACCTTCTAGGCCAGCGCTCTTGCTCCCTCCACTGTGAGGGGAAGTCCACCCCATCTGAACAGTGATCTATCCCAGATGTTCCCCCATGATCCAATTAAATGAAAGCCTCTTGTCTGGCACCAGTCCTTCAACCAGCTGTTCAATTCGTCTATCTCTGCTGGTCTAATTTTTTCCATACTGCCATCCTGTCCCCCATACCAGTAGGACTTCTTAGAATGTTATGGAAGTCATAACTGCTGAAAGCCTTTCTCCCAGCCTTTTGATACTCTGTTTAGCATCCTCAGCCTTCTGGTCAGCCAGATAGTTGGTTCATATGTGTACCAGTACTCCTATGTCCCCTTCCTCTCTGTCCACAAGCATCCTGAAACGCCTGCAGTCCCTCATCGCTGAGGCACCGGGTAGGCATCTGACTGTCACCATCTTCTGTGAGTACTTGAGCAGTGCAGATTCCATTCCTCTGACCATGGAGTCGTCAACCATGAGGATTTTCTTGACTTCATGCATAGCCTTCTCTGATCTGCTGCTGGTTACAGAGGTGGCTTTACTCTTTGTCCTCTTGATGGAACTAGCATCCCTCCTCGGTGGGCTCTTCGTCCCCTTGATGGGACTAGCATCTCCCTTAGGCTGGGATGACTTCTCTGCTAGGAGCTCGAAGTGATTTAATGTCCTAATTGGGGTGCTTTGAGTTGTGTTGTTCATGTCAATCTTCGTTAGTTTCCCATGTCCTCCTCTCACCACTTTCTAGCCTCTGGATCTTGAAGATCTCTGAGGTAGAGGGTGTGTGTACTGCAGCTCAGATGATGGCGAAGTCTTGCAATTTCATTCCAGGCTGCTTCCAGATGGGCCTGTAGGATATGTAACTTCTCACAGACTGGGCAATGACCTGTCCTCCATAGGTGCTCCTTGGAGATGAGTATGCCGAAGATGGTGCAGTGAAGTAGCCCCAAGTCAAACATTCCTGCTAGGTACAGTAGGTATGTTGAAGAGTTATTTCGTGGTCATTTTTTCATTCCACTCAGTCACAGATCCTTACTACCTTCTTGCTCTTTGTTGTTTGCACACACACACACACACACACACACACACACACACACACACACTCTCACACTTAGATGCTGCCCCCCACCTGAGTACTCTAATATACAGCGTGGATAAAATATAGATGCATATGCAAAATAACGAGAAGTATGAGCAAAAAACTTAATTTCCTTTAAAAAAAAAAAAAGCCTCTCTTAAATAATGAATTTAGTTTAGAAATGTCTTAACAGAATGAAAGTACAGGGATGGGGGAAACAGTGGTCCTTTAAGAATCACTGGCAATATTCAAAGGTTCTGATGAAAGCCTGATTATTACTAAGGTACAGAACCAAATCTCATTTCCATTTAAAGGTTAGACAAGTGGTGCACATTTAGTTTCTCCCTAGGTGTTTGACAGTGCCCTTTAGATAAAAATCTAAAATGTTTTCTGATTAGTTATACTGTACATAACTTTGACAGACATCTAACAGAGTCTAAAGAGGCATCAAAATCAAAAAAGAAAAGATTAAAGTTTTTAGACACTGGGGGCCCGATGTTCTAAATGTTTGGAACTAGGTGCAAACTAATTTACATTGGGTCCTGAAATTGCTATTCAACGGCTCTCCTGCATCGCAGAGGAGAAGTCCCTCCTGTGAGTGCAGAGCAATGCAATTCACTGATGTAGATGTTGCCAAATGTCAGTGTTATGCACACAGACTTCTTAGTGAGCGGGTATTGAAGCAGCACTACGTAGCACTGACCGTGGCTCACACTGCACATGCAGCAGCGTCCTACACAGTGCCACCTATGTGGCAGCAGGCTACACCCAAATGAATCAGTTGTATAGTTCCCAGCATTAGTGGTTACTCCCTTCAGTGGTGACCTATCCCCCAGATCCAAAGTCCTTTCCCAGGCATGGGGAGTCAGTCTCCCCCACCCTTGGGTCCAGAGTGACCATGATCTCCCTAGATTAGCTGCCCAACCCTAGAAACATCTCTAAATATGTCATTGGTGCCTAGTAGTGCCTCCACCCACACCACGCCTCAACTGAATGCTTTCCCTGGTGGCTGACTGTGCCCCTGACCACATCAGGTGGTCTGCCATCCCCCATCTGGTTCACAGAACATCATACCCCGTATCCCCTTTGATGCCCATTCAGAAGGTAGCACTTTGTACATGGCTCTGCCAGCACTTGTACCACAGCCACAGCCCAGTTCCTGGGCACTCACAATATCTTTGCAGAAACCCAGGAAAAATCTGTGACACCAAATAGCATATTACAAATCTCTGCACCCACAAAACCTTTTGAACATCTGGCAGTGTCTAAGAGAACAAAGGTGAAAGGTGACAGGTGAGACAGTTTTTGAGGGAAGACTGATAGAATGTGACCATAAACATGTTGTTTAGTGGGAACAACTATACTGGAAAAAGTAAGAAAACAGCCATGCCGCTCCCTGGCTAGCGGAGTGTGTGAGAAGGCAAGCAAGTAAACAAACATATCAAAAATCAAAAGAGCCGAAAGCACTAACCTCCAAGCTGTAAGAAATTTTGATATACAGGTAGTATATGTTTAAAAAATGTTTATTTTGATCCGTCCCAGTGGCATGGAGGGCTGAGACAGCAATGCTTTACCTTCTGCCATGCTGGCGACCTGTGTTCACAGTACAAGTGGGCCGCCGGGGGTCGACTGATGAGGGAGAAGATTGAGCATCTGGATGACAGCCTCCTTTCCTGGGGAGGGAGGACTGATGCTCCTGCTGAATGATCACCTCCAGGTAGAGACATGTGGGAAGTACGGGTCTGTTGGGCACCTGGAAGGGGAGGGAGTTGCAGGACTTCTGCTGACATGTGTATGCCTCGACATATACATGTCTGGCTGTGTGTGCCCCAGCAATGGGGGAAAAGAGAAAAAACAAAGGGAAAAAACCCTGACAGCAGGATGATGTCTGACCTTCAGCAGGCTCTGCACCTGGTGACCGGGCTGAAGGTAAGTCCCAGTGATACTGGGGTGATGGGGCTGGGGGGGTCGGACAGAAGGGGCAACCGGAGCCAAAGGAGATGAACACAAGTTGGAAAAAAAATGTATTTCAGCATACCATGTTAAAAACCCAATAGTGCAAATAATAAGTGTCAGAAGTGGCAGTGCAAACCTCAACATTTTGCGTCTGTGCTTGGCACTTTTTGAAGAGGAAAACTACAGGCTGGAGATTAGTGCTTTAAGCTCTTTTGATTTTTCATATATTGGAACGGTGCCTTATGCAGAAAAGAATTTCCTGCATGCTTGTGCTATATTCAGACCTCTAGCATGAGGCTAGCACTCAACTTCATCTTGCAAAATGAAAACTAAAATCAAATCTGAAGACAACATGGGTGCCTCTATAGACGAAGTGTCAACTATAATCACATACTGTGTGTGGCATTAATTATGGTAGTAGTAGTAGTATTAGTAGTACAGTAGCTGAGTTAGGGTTTCTGATTCTTCATTTAGTTGGAGCAGAAGGGAGGAACTCTAGCTGGTGAGTTTGTGAATGTTTTTGTAATTGTATTTGACTGTGTGTTTGAAAGTGGCTGTGTCTGAACTTTTAAGTGCAGGCATCCTATTACAGGGATTAGTGTAGTTTGAATGTGAGGTTTTAACTGCCATTTCAGTTGATTCTTCATTAGTTGGAGCAGGAGGGAGGGACTCTAGCTGGTGAGTTTGTGATTGTGTTTGTAATTGTATTTGATGTCTTTTCTTAACTGCCATTGCTGTGCGCTTTTCCATTTAGTTTGGGCAGGATTGAGGGATTCTAGCTGACAAGTTTGTGACTGTGTGTTTGAAAGTGTCTGTGTCTGGACCATGGTGAATGGAGTGAGGAGTCACTGCCAGAGGGCTCCTTGGCGGATTGTTTTTGGACACAGCCTGTGGTGCATTTATTGGGTGGGTCCCATAGGGCCTTGCAACATCCTGCATCCATACAGGAAGTAGCGAAGAGAGGAAGCATAACAAACACAACAGGAATAAAACAAATATTCAGGAGATAACAAATGGCCATCTTAAGCAGGCAGTTGATTGAGGAGGGAAACAAACATGATGGGAGTGGTGCAGTGCAGTGGTTGTGGAGTAGCTGTCTTTAGGGAGACATTCTAGAGGCTGTGATGCTGCCCTATCTACAGACACCTCTCTGGGCTGAGGAAGGAGGTTGCCTGTCTCCGAGCAGAGTTGGCCAAGCTGAAGGCGGCACCCATCCCCACCCAGAGACCACCGGGTCCACAACCTGTACCTCAAAGGATGCCAGGAAAGTGGAGTGATAGGACTACGGTGGGCTCAGAGAGGGTGAGGGAGGGGGGTCAAAAGCACATCCTCCAACTGGTCCTGCTTGGTAACTCCTACACAGTTTTGGAGGAATGGGAAAGCCCCACTCAGGAACCCGAGGCTGGGACCAGGAAGAATGGGAGGGTCCTCCAGGATGGAGCCCCAGGGAAGGGAGGCAGGGAACACCAGAGGAGGGGGAAGCTTCTCCTAGTGGGGGACTCTATTGTCCAGGGAGTGGAGTTAGGGTCACCTAGCAGGGGAGAGAGGAAGGTCAAGTGCCTCCCAGGAATCGCTCTGTGGAGGGATGGAAAGCAAATCCATAGGATCACTACAGCAATAGCTAGGAGGGATCAGCTAGATGTCATTGTCCACTTGGGGACCAATGACCTGGCCAGGAGAAGGGTGGAGTTAGCCAGAGTCCAGGAAGGTTTCAGGAAGCTGGGGGGAACCTGAAACAGACAGCGCACACTGTCTCATTCTCAGAGGTGCTACCTGTCCAGGGCACAGGGGAAGCTAGGGCACTCCACATCCATACCTTCAACTCCTGGTTGAAGGATTGGTGTGGAAGGGCAGGTTTTGGCTTCATAGGGGACAGGGACCTGACCTGGGCAGATGCAAGCTTATATAAGGACAGCCTGCATCTGTCCGAGAAGGGGACCTTGGTCCTTTGTGAGAAGTTTAAATGTTTCAGCTGTAAGCATTTAAACTGGCCAAGGGGAAGAGTCAGGAGGTTTAGGAACACCCCCCATGGGAACATGCAGGAACATACATTGAATACAGGAACAGCTAAAACAGGCAGGGAGGGACAGGCAGGTGAAGAATGTATAATTAGTGATGAGGCCAAGAGCACACAGTAAAGGAAACTGAGGTGGGGGGGAAACAGTGGAGAGGGAGAACAAGAGCAGAGGGAGGGCAAACTGTAAAACATGGAAGGTCATGCTAACAAATGCCTGTAGCCTAGAAAATAAGGTTCCAGACCTGGAAGCCTTGTTGGCAGATGTTGACCTTGACATAGCAGCAATAACAGACATGGTACTCCGCTAATCATGGCTGGGAAGTCAGTGTACCAGGCAATACACTGTTCAGGAGGGGCAGGGAGGGTAAAAAGGGTGGGGGAGTGGCCCTGTATATCAGAGATGGTATAAAGGCTACAGAAGTTCAGGGAAGTCAAGGGGAGGCAGAGGTAATGTGGGTCACCCTGGAGCCAGGGAATGGAACAGCAATGCGCACAGGGGTGATCTACAGACCTCCGGCATGAGGGAGGAAGTAGACAGAGAACTAGTGGAGAACATACACAACATGGCAGCTAAAGGTGAAATCCTGGTACTGGGGATTTCAATATGCTTAATGTGAATTGGGCCACCCAGATGGCTGTTTCAGCCAGAAGCACAGCCATTCTTGAATCCCTGCAGGGGGTTGGACTCAGGCAGCTGGTGCATGAGCCAACCAGGGACAAGTCAATTTTGGACCTAGTATGGACCAATGAGAACAGAGTCAAAGGAATACAGGTGGAAGGGCAGCTGGGGTCCAGTGACCACCACATGGTATGGTTCAGCATGGAGACATGGACTCAATTAAGCCACACAAGGGCAAGAGTATTAGATTTCAGGAGGGCGGATTTCACTGAAATGGGTAGATGTATACAAGCAGTCCTGGGGAAGGAAGAGGTAATAGAGGGGGTGGAAGAACAATGGGAGAAACTGAAAGGAGCCATAGTGGATATAACAAACCAATGCATTAGGATAGTGGCCAAAGGGAAAGAAGAAGGAAGCCACTAAGGTTCTCCAAGGAGGTGGAGGACAACATTAGGGCTAAAAGGCTGAGCTTCAGGAAATATAAGGGGAGCCAAAGGGAGGAGGACAGGGAGGTGTACCTTGAATCTCTAAGGGAAGCAGGGAAGGATGTTAGGAGGGCAAAGGCACAGACAGAAGAGGGCTCAGCACAGTCTGTAAACAAAGGGGACATTTTATAGGTACATCAGTGAAAGAAGACAAATCGGGGGGGACTATGAGGCTTAACGGGGAGAAGAGAGAGTGTAAGGAGGAGGATCTGGACAAGGTAGACATACTGAACAAATACTTCTGCTCAGTTTTCACTAAGGAGGGGGAGGGTCAAGAACCATAGTTGGGTTGCAGAGGAAATGGGGGGGGGTGGACACCAATCCATTCACAGTGGAGAGAGTTCTGGAAGAACTCACAAAGCTGAAGGTGGATAAGGCCATGGGACCAGACAGCATCCACCCGAGGATAGTAAAGGACCTGTGAAGGGAACTAGCAGTGCTTCTGGCTGCCCTGTTCACAGAGTCACTCAATACAGGTGTCATTCCAGAGGACTGGAGGAGGGCACATGTAGTTCCACTGCAAAAAAGAGGCAATAAGGAGGAAGTGGGGAACTACAGCCCAGTCAGCCTCACCTCAGTGGTGGGAAAGATCATGGAGACACTGCTGAAAGAAAGGATAGTGGCACATATGGAATATAGCGGTGCTCAGGATCTGAGGCAACACAGATTCACAGCAGGAAGGTCATGTCCTATGAATCTAATAGATTGTTTTGATTGGGTGACTAGGGAACTAAATCAGGAAGGAGCGGTAGATATCGCCTACCTAGATTTCAGCAAAGTCATTGACACCATCCCACATAGAAGGCTGAGTAACAAAATGGGTAGTCTGGGCATGGGAGACAAGGTGGTGAACTGGGTTAGGAACTGGTTAACAGACAGGAGACAGAGGGTGATGGTAAATGGGGTACATTCTGAGGAGTGGGGGTGACCAGTGGAGTACCACAGGGATCAGTACTAGGACCAGTCCTGTTCAATGTCTTCATAAGTGACATTGCAGAGGGGCTAGAAGGAAAGGTCTGCCTGTTTGCAGATGACACCAAGATCTGCAACAGGCTGGATACTCCAGAAGGGGTGCAGAAAATGAAGAAGGACCTGAAGAAGCTTAAAAGATGGTTGGAGATGTGTTAACTGAGATTCAATGCAAAGAAGTACAAAATAATGCACCTGGGTAGAGGGAACCCTGGGGAGAGTTACAGATTGGGGGTGGGGGAGCTGACAGTCACCAAAGAGGAAAGGGACCTAGGAGATATCATCTCTGATGACCTTAAGGTATCAAAGCAGTGTACAAAGGTGGTAGGGAGGGCAAGTGGCATGCTGGGGTGCATAGGCAGAAGTATCACTAGCAGGAGGCAGGAGGTGGTGATGACATTGTATAAACCATTGGTAAGGCCTCACCTGGAGTACTGCATGTGGTTCTGGAGGCCACACCTGCGCAAGGACATAGATAAGGTGGAGACTATCTAGAGAAGGGCAACAAAGATGGTGCACGGCTTGCACCACAAAACATATAAGGAGAGACTAAGGGACCTCAATATGTACTCACTGGAGGAGAGGATTCAGCGGGGGTGACATGATTGAAACTTTCAAGTACCTCAAGGGCATAAACAAGGTGCAGGTGGGGGACCTTTTGCAATGTAGAAAAAGTATTAGAACAAGGGAGCACAATATGAAATTGGAAGGGGGTAGATTAAGAGGTAATGTGAGGAAGTTTTTCTACACAGAAAGAGTAGCCAGTGGTTGGAATAGACTGCCACAGGAGGCAGTTGGGGCAAGCACAGTGGAGGGGGTTTAAGCATGCCTGGAACAGGAACAAAGGAAGCCTGAGAGAGGAGGGAGGGAGGGAGTGGTGAAAAGCCATTGATCACATAGGGACAGTGGCCACATACAATGTATAGGGCCTACGGGCAGACTAGATGGGCCTAGCGGTCCTTATCTGCTAACAATTTCTAATAGGAATTTTTGACATTTGATATCGCATCTGTCTTTAATGCTAGGAACCTAAATATTGCCATGCACCACCTTGGAATAAGGATCCAGAAACCCCAGCAATCTGGTAAAAGTTGGTCAGTAATTTTAAAGTCAAAACCACTTAGATACTTTTCTGTTCCATGATTTCTCAAAATGGTAAACATTTGAAAGCTGATATGTGACCTCAACCCTTTTTATACTACTTGTTCCATGTCACAGCAGCACCCATTGAGAGGTAACTACTAGTCTACAGAAACCCTACGAGAGCACCCTCTTGATGCCCCGGAATGTATCCCTATGGTTTTATGTGATAAAGATGAGTCTCAATGACCACCTATCACATAGAGTGAGCAAACTTAAGCCCATAATCAAAAGGGCGACAGATATTGTATCGACCGTTGCAAATAGCGACGGTCGATACAATACTTAACTAAATCACACAGAAATCTTTTTTTATGTGGGTGGCTACACCCCTCACCCCAGCAAGAAGCCCCTGCACCCCACAAACTTAAATAACAAACTCCGAGGGGGTGCGGACCATGGGGCAAGTTACTGGATTGTGAAAAAAAAAAATGTTTCTGCACGTAGCTGGACCCGAACCCAGGTCTGCTTGCATCGTAAGCAGTGGTGTACACCACTATGCTATGCAAGCAGCTCA
This sequence comes from Neoceratodus forsteri, assembly GCA_016271365.2. NCBI lineage: Eukaryota > Metazoa > Chordata > Ceratodontiformes > Ceratodontidae > Neoceratodus > Neoceratodus forsteri. Next base: position 1,390,259,404 of record CM028129.1, on the reverse strand, counting down.
GTGGTAATAGGCCACAAAGGTTGTTATATCTTGCTGTACTCGCTATACAGGATATAATGAGGTATTGCACCACTCGTTCTCTTGTAGAGCACTATTATTGAGTCACTCAAATGTGCAGCGGTCAATATTAAGCGTGCTACATGGGTGCTACCATCCCTATCCATGCAGAGGGGTCTGTTCCATGGCCAGATTTCAGCACCAAAGTCATTCCACACAAAGAAGTGAGGATCAAGTGAGGGGGAAGAGACTGAGCCAGGAATTCTGGGTACCACAACACAGCATGCTCATATCATTCTTTTTATCACCTCCACATGCTCACTACTCATCTATTCCTAATAACTCTCCCACCCCCATCAGTTATTATCTCCAGTCCTTTACCCGCATCCATGCTATCTCTCTCTCACCCCATTTGAAATATGGTCTCACTCTACCACTGTTCTTCATGCAGCTTTGATAACGGTGTCCATTTTCACTGCGGTTCTCCACCTTCTTCTACCTCACTCATCTACTCCCTTCTCCTCAAAACTCTCAACCTCCTCACCAGCCCCTTCAAAATCCCCTAAGCTCCACTTTCTCATACTCACCCTCCTCTTGCTCTCCACCAGGGATATCCCTTCCAACCAGGGTCCTATTGCCCCTAGCTCCTCTGGTGCTTCCTTCTCTACTACCTCCCCCCAATCTCCTCTCTCAGCCCTCACAAAGGGCTTAAAGATCCTACATCTAAACACCCTCAGCTTGTTGCAAAAAATAGAGCACATTCAGACCATGGTGTGCACTCCAAAATAAGACATTCTAATCATCTCAGAAACTTGACTAAAGAGCACTATCCCTGACCACTTGGTCTCCATTCCTGGCTACTCACTGCTAAGGAAAGACCATGCTGGCAGGGGTAGTGGTGTGGCCATATATGTCCTAGCCTCCATCCAATATTCCATCAGCTACTCATCCTCCAATCCTGAGATCCATGATGCCCTAGCTATCCTCTTCACTCTCCCTATTTTCATAGACAGTATATACTGCCGCCCAAATGTCCATCCTTCGGTCGCGCTAGACCTCCTAACCTCCATCACTTCCCTTGCTTGCTCTTGGGAATTATTCATCCTAGGCGACTTCAATATAAATTGGTTGTCACCTAAAACTACCAAAACTAAAAATGAAATTGCAGCCCTAAACCTCTCCCAACTGATCTTGGAACCCACCTGCTCAAACCACAAGACACAACAACAACATTCCCTACTCGACTGGGCCCTTACCTCCCACCCCCACTGCGTCATCACCTCTGGCATCCTCCTCAATGCTCTCAGTGACCATAACCCAATATTCATAGTTAGGAAAGTCCACAGAATTAAATCACCACACAAAACCATACAACTACACTCTTTCAAGTCTCTTGATCTTGAACCTCTCCTGAGTAACCTTGCCATTTCTGACTGGTCCCCCCTAACCTCCTCCCCTCAGTTGACAAGGACCTTGCCTACTTCAAATAAATATTTCTTGTAAACTGGAATGCCTTTGCCTCACTCAAATGAACCAGAGTCAGAGGTAACCACTTACCTTGGATAACCCTGAACATCTGGCCTGCCTCAGGGCTAGAGATTGAGCCTGGAAATGTCATAAAGCTACCCAGCATACTAGTGACTTCACAAAGTACCACATGCTCCAAAATGTTTGCACCAGGGCTACAAGGTTAGCCAAGTCTAAATATTTCAAATCTGCCTTCATCACCAACATAAATTCCCCATCAAAAGTCTGGAACATGGTCCATGCCCTATTTACCCTATCATCTCACCCCACCCCCGGTACTTAAAGTAAATAGCTCAGTAGTGTCCGACCCACCAGCCGTAGCTGCAGAATTTAACTCCTACTATACCTCCTGCACCACTGAGCTACTAAAATCCCTCCCCTCCTACCCACCCTCTACTGGTGTGCCCCCTCCACCACCCTCCTGCCTCCCCTTCTCTTTTGCTGTTGTAACTCAAAATGATGCCCTAAGTACCCTCCTCAACAACAACCCCTCGAAAGGTGCCTCCCCTGATGGCCTTGACCCAAAACCCCCTCTCCACGGCCATTGCGTACCCCCTCTCAATAATCCTAAATCTCGCATTCTCTACTGCCTCAGTCCCCTCTTCACGGCAACATGCAGTGGTCCTCCGTCTTCCCAAAGGGGGTGATCCCTCATCCCCTTGCAACTATCACCCCCATTTCTCTTCTTCTTACCCTTGCCAAGCTTCAAGAACACATTGTCCTCTCCCAACTCACCTCTTTTTTATCTGACACCTCCATTTTCACTCCTTTCCAGTTTGGTTTCAGGAAAAACCACTCAACCTCCACCTCTCTCCTACAGCTCACAGACTCCATCCTAACCGGGAATGGACAATGGTCAAATTACCTCTGCCATTTCTGTCGATCTGGCAAAGGCCTTCGATACAGTCTCTCACTCCCTTCTTGACTCACTTCCAACAGCTGGCCTGTCTCCCTCTGCCACAAAGTGGTTCAAGGCCTACCTTATTGGCAGAACCCAATCAGTTAAGATCTTGGATGCCACTTGCCCTCCCCTCCCAATTAGCGCAGGTGTCCCCCAGGCACTGTATTAGGGCCCCTCCTATTCTCTATCTTCTTAAATGACCTTCCCTCTGTTTACTCCCCCTCCTCCGCTATACATATGTATGCCGATGATACAGTCCTGTATGCATCTGGCTCCTGTCCTGCTGAGGTTACAACCAGCATACAGCAAGACTTCGACAAGGTTCAGCTCTAGTTTGCTAACCATCAGCTCTTCCTTAACACCTAGAAGAATGTCTTCATGATATTGGGCACAAGACAGAGACTCTCTAGGCTTCCCTTCCTACCCACTTTCCACACCCTTGATGGGACTTTACTTGAGGACACATCCTCCTTCAGGTACTTAGGTGTTTGGTTGGACCAACACCTAAACTTCTCTGGACATTTTGACGCCATCCAGAAAAAACTGTGCCCCAAGCTTGGTGCCTTGTTCAGGAACCGTAGTTGCATCCCTTCTACAGCTAGGCATGAACTCGTTCAGAAGATGATACTGCCCATTTCTGACTACTGTGATGTAGTCTATGGTGCTGCCCCTAAGTTCTCCCTGGACAGACTGGACACCCTCTTCAATTCCGTTTGCTGCTTTGCCCTGGATGCCCCCCTCCCCGCACCCACCACTGTGATCTTTATCATGCCCTATCCTTCCCGTCTCTTTCAAACAGGTGACTCTCCCACTGTGTTAAATTCACCTCCAAGCACCAGTTGGGTGAGCTCCCTTCCTACCTCACCTCCTCCTCCTTTATAACACCTCCCTCAATTCTCCCATTCCCTGAGATCAACCGACTACTGCACCCTGGTTGTCCCCCACAGATCCACTCAGATCAGCCAATCTGGTTACTCTCACTGCCTCCCAAAAATTTGGAATTCCCTCCACCCTCAAATCTGGCACTCATCCTCTGCCTACTCCATCAGCTCTGCCCTCAATAATCACCTTGCACCTGGCTTCTCCTGCCATGTTGCTCCCTAATTCCCTCCTCTAAGCCCTGGACAAACCCTACCCCCTCTACCGTCACAAAAATTTTACCCTGTGCACCCCCATCCCCCAAATTTCTAGTTCTACTCCCCTGCCCCCAAATTGCTCCCCCTTACTGGCCTCCCTTGATCTCTCACAGAATGTAAGGGACCCCGAATGCTTTCCATGGGTCCCTCTCCTACTCCCCAAGGGGCTTGTATCTCTCATCTACTCCCTTCCTCCACCATCCCTCCTTTCTCCCTATACTTGCAGTCCTCTTGCAGGATTCTTAGCATCCTGAAGGGGTCCTACTGCATCTAGGCTTGCCTACTTTCCTTCCCCTTCCCCCATCTACCTGTCCCCCTAACCCTTGCAGTCCCCTTGCAGGGTTCTCAGCATCCTGAAGGGGCCCTACTGTGCCTAGACATATCTCCTCTCCTTCTCCTCCCCTATCTACCTTTCTCCCTAGTCTTCACAGTCCCTCTTGCAGGGTTCTCAGCATCCTGATGGGGTCCTACTGTGCCTAGTCTTGTCTCCTCTCCTTCTCCTCCCCATCTACCTTTCTCCCTGGCTATCACAGTCCCCTTGCAGGGTTCTCAGCATCCTGAAGGGGTCCAACTGAGCCTGAGCATATCTCCACTCTTCTATCTAGCCACTATCTTGGCTTTCCATGACTACAAGCAGGGTCCAATGCATCCTAATGGACCACTGATTAGGCCCCATCCCCTCCAAAGGTGTGAATTCTCTTCCCCTCAAGGGTTCTAGTCTCACTCCCTCCCTCTCCCATCATTTTCTCAATCCCTATCTGCTGACCTTCCCCAAACCCCTTGCAGGGTACACCGTATCTTGAAGGGTCCTTTCTTGGGTTAGGCCCTGTTCCCCCTACTAGCATTAAGTCACACCTCCTCCTTCTCTCACCTCTCTCTTTAAATCCCTACAGCCTTATCCCCCTTTCTATCTAGCCCCACAGCCCGCTTGCAGGGTTCCCCACATCCTGAAGGGGTTGCTCTAGGACACTGCCTTATCCTCTTATCTCTGATCCCCCCAGTCCCCTTGCAGGATTCCTCACATCCTGTAGGGGTCTCCAGGGACATGACTGTTCCCCCTTCCCCCACCTCAACCCTCCCTCTCCTTTCCCTCTTTTCTGTCATGTAAGCACTTGTTTACTTATTAATCTGGCACTTATTATTGTGCAACACTGTTGTAACACTGTTTGTAACACCTGCCTTACAACTGTATGTTAATATCGCTCTTGTAACTTGAATGGGACCCGTTGGCGGGGAGTGACTATGCCACAGTCTGGTTCTGCCTGGACCTAGGAGGGGTAGAAGGACGCACAAAGATGGAGGTAACTGACTTCAGGGGGGCGGATTTTAGGGAAATGGGAAGGATCCTTAAGGAGCATTTGGATGTGATTGGGTCAGACATGGATGCTGACAGTAGGTGGGAAATCATCAGGAGAGGGGTGCAGGATGCTACCAACACCTGTGCCAGAGTAAGATGAAAATGCGGTAGGGCCCGAAAACCCTGCTGGTGGACCAGGGAGGTCCAGGAGGTGGTGTGGGGAAAGAAGGCAGCCTATAGGCAATTCAAGTGCTCAAGGAGTGAAAGGGATCGAGGGGAGTACGAACTGATGGCTAGAAGGGCCACTAGGGTGGTGAGGGCGGCTAAGGCACGGAAGGAGCAGAACCTGGCCAGGGAAATTAGGAGAGGGAACAAGGGGTTCTTTAGATACACTGGGGAAAAACGAAGGGTGAAGGGGTAGATTAGCAGGATTAAAACAGGGGAGAGATGGGCACAAGACCCGGGGGAGCAGGCTGAGGTACTAAATGAGTACTTCACCTCAGTTTTCACCAAGGAAAATGGGGGTGCTGCATCATACATGGGAGGAGACAGTAATACTGAGGAGGGGAGGACCCTTACCAATCAGCGGGTCTGGGAGGGAGGCATCACTGGCAGGAAGGGGAAGCCTAAGCAGGGAGAAGAGGTAGCGGAGGTGGAAATCATGGCGGAGAGAGTGAGGGAAGCCCTCAGGTCCCATAAGACTGAGAAAGCACCGGGGCTGGATAAATTACATCCCAGAGTGCTGAAGGAACTTGCGGATGTCCTGGCGAAACCCCTGGCGGAGCTTTTCACTATCCCTCTGAGGACAGGGTTGGTGCCCCAGGACTGGCAGGTGGCGCATATAGTGCCTATCCACAAGGGGGATCAAGGGAGGTGGCAGGGAACTACAGGCCTGTCAGCCTGACATCAGTGGTGGGCAAGGTGATGGAGGGCATTGTCAAGGATTGGCTGGGAGGGACCTGGAAAAGTCAGAGTGCCTGGACGATAGACAGCATGGATTCATCCCAGGGAAATTGTGTCAGACAAACCTTGTGGAGTTCTATGACTGGGTGACGAGTGCCTTGGACCTGGGTAGACCAGTGGACGTCCTCTTTCTAGACTCCAGCAAGGTATCTGACTCTGTTCCTCACAAGGGCCTGTTAGATAAGCTGGGAGAAATGGGGGTGGGGAACCAGATGATCAGATGGATAGACAATTGGCTCCAGGACCGGACCCAGATGGTCGTAGTTGGCGGGATAGTCTCATCCCCAAGGAGGGTCATTAGTGGGGTCCCACAGGGATCAGTCCTTGGGCCCCTCCTGTTCAACGCCTACATCTCTGACATAAGGACAGGTATCAGGAGTGAGATGAGTCTCTTTGCGGATGACTCAAAACTGGGGGCGGTGGTGGATGGGAGGGAGGGGAAGGTGGCCCTACAGAGGGACCTGGAGGCTCTGGAAAGATGGTCTAGAAAGTGGAAGCTGAGGTTCAATGCAGGGAAATGAAAGGTACTGCACCTGGGGGCTAGAAACCGGGCCAAGTGTACACCCAGGAGGGGGAATGCTACAAGTCTTGATGGCTGAGAGGGACCTGGGGGTGGTGGTGGATGTCAAGATGAACAACTCAGAGACTTGTAGGAGGGCAGCAGCCAAGGCCAACAGGATGCTGGGATGCATCGCTAGGGGGATCACCTCCAGAAGGAGGAAGTGATACTCCCTCTGTATAACTGCTTGGTGAGGCCACACCTCCGAGTACTGCATGCAGTTTGGAGGCCACACTTAAAGAGGGACATTAAACTCCTGAGCGGGTCCAGAGGAGGCAACTAAAATGATTTGGGGCTTGGGGACAGGACCTATGGGGAGGCTCAAAGAGCTAAATATGTACACATTGGAAGAGAAGGGACCGGGAGGACATGATAGAGGTCTTGGTACATGAAGGGGTAAACAGGGAGGAGCAGTCAGGGTAGCTTCGAAGGAAGGAGGAGGGGGCAACTAGAGGGCATGGGTGGAAGCTGGGGGGGGGAGATTCAGGGGAGAAAGGAGGACGTGCTACTTCACTGAGAGGCTGTTGGAGCCATGGAATGTGCTGCCCAAGGGGCTGGTGAAGGCAGAGACGGTGGAGGGGTTCAAGAGGGGGTGGGACAAGCACAGGGGAAGGGTTCTGGAAGCAAAATCCAGTGCAGCGAGAATATCCGGAACTGGGAAGGGAGAAGCCAGAGAAGGCGAGGGGGGCAGCAAGGTCAGCTCCCAGGGTGGGGGCTGACCAAACGAGCAGACACGAAAGACCATTAGGCCTATTCTGCTGGCATTTTGGTATGTTAGTAATGTTTAATGTCTCATTCCTATTGTACTGCTTCCCCCCAGGTCGCACCGGGAGACAAGCATCTTGTCGCTCAGTGTGCCTTCCTGGTGAAACATTTCAATAAATAAATAAACAAACATGCTAGAGGCATGGCAGTGTCATCTATGGGGAGTGACCATTTCCCCATTTTCTCCCCCAAGGACAGAGGAAAATTGGCACCAGCACACTGATGAAAGTCATGTGCCTCCACTGTGCCCGCTCCAACTGCACTGCCATCTGTGGCAATCCCGGTGGTACTGTAGTATTGCACTGAAGACTGCAACCCTCCCACCCCAGAGAATGTCCAATGGAAAGCCTGATCCTCCCCTTGCCAGTCCTGCTTTTGGCACTCACTCACAACACGAATCCAAATTGCCACTGTCGCAAGCAGCACCTGCTGTCCCACACCATCCAACTGACCCACCTTTCAAGATTTAAATGTACCTAATCACAGGTGGTACTTTGGTATTTTTATAAAAAAATATGATTTAAGATAAAGAAGTTACGTATTTAAAAATGCCTATATATGCAGGCATAGTAGCAAGTTTTTTATCAGAGTTTTGTTGAGACAATAGTTTAAGTTACAGCCCAAGACTTCTGGAATGTGCCATATGACTAGGGGTTGTGTTCTGTGATTCTGTATTCAAATAAAATACGATGTCATAATTATATGGTGCATCCCAGTGGTCTTCGGCTAGAGGATTATTGCAAGCATATTTCACAAGATTAAATGTCAGAAAAGCATAAACAAATTTCATCCTGGTGATGTCATGCCATTTGATTACAGCCTTGTACAAAATCTGCATGAAAAACCTACTACTGCGTTGTTTCTACAGTAAATTTTATTTTACAGATACAAGTTCTTTACATTAATTTCATTAAAACCACACAAAAACACAACCTATGACAAGGTTTATTTTTAAAACAAGTGCTGTGCAAAATTTTAAATTCCATCAGCAAAATGTGGGGTTCGCGCCAAATACATGCTACTGCTACATGGCATACAAGGAAGACTTGCATATAATCAGCTTTAGAATTACTACAGGAACATTACTTTTCCACTAAAAAAATTAAAATTTTATAAACAAATCATTCAACTCTAACAGCACTGCTTAAAATAGTAAATGATACACAGACTGGGACAGAGAAGGGGGTGATGACAGGTACCATATTTCTCCCTCTGCTCCTGCCCAGCTGCATTTCCCTGTCCCAGCCCCCACCATGCTCCTTTATTGGTCTCTCAGCCTCACTTATATGCACTTTGCCTCCTCATCCTCCTTTCTCTATCTGAACTCAAAGGCTTGATTTTCAGAGCCGAGAATGCCATAAGTCCTGGTGCTTACGATGGTTTTGGCGCACAGGGGCTTCTGGCGTTCTCAACCAGCCGATCGGGATTTTTCAGTCCCGAGGGCCAAATGCTGCAAGTTAGACCAGCTTTCCTGGCCTAACTTGTGCCTTTGAGGGACCCTTTTTACAGGGCTTGCACCAAATATTTGGTGCAAGCTGCCGAAAAGTGTGGAATGTGTCACAACTGTGCCAGATGTACTAAAATCGGGTACAGCTGCATCAAAAGAGTTTGGCGTGGCTGCGACAAACAACTGGATTGATGTAGGGCTTGATTCCCCCTTTGAAAATGAAGCCCCATGGTACTGTATTTTACTTCCATAGCTGTGTATTTATTTTTTCTTTTCACTTTATTTTATTTTTAACTTGTACAATAATTCCAGCACTGTGGTCATTCCAGTTTACTGCTCTAATGTTTCTTTTACTCTACAAGGATTTCTAATTAGCAATACTATAATTTCACACCATTACTGTTGGCTTTTCCACCCTTTTAGTCCACAGCCCCCAGGCCACACCTGGAAACAAGTTTCTGTTCAACATTTTTATCTTGGACAACACAATTTAAGCAAATAAATATATGAATAAATAACTAAATAAATAAAAAAGATGACTTAGCCAAGGCCTTTAACGCAGTAAGCAGATTATAGAATGTTGTTCAGGAAATCGTCTGGGTTCAGAATTAATAGCTTTGCACTAAACTGGTCTTAGTCTTTATTTAGTGAACAGAGAAAACACGTTTGTAGAAATTATCAGGCCAGTGATCCTAATTAGTACCCTAATGATACAGAGTTTCTTAGGGATCCATCCTACGCCCTTTTCTCTTGCCAATATTTGTAAATAATTTGCCATCAAATATGTACTACCTGTCAAGTGCACAGATTTCGTCTGGATACAGCTATGTACAAAACTGGTCTTGTTTTCAAAAGATTAAAAAATTCCTTCAAAAAGATTTCCCTAATCCTGAAAATCAATTTCTGAAACCATTTTTTAATCAGGAAAAGACTGTCAATTTGTACACAATCCCAATGCTGCAAATTCTCCCAGCTGTGGGATCTCCAGTTCGTCCCTATCCTCATTGGTGTTGGCAGGCATACTCAGTGTACTTTGCTGAGTGCAGTAAAATCTGGAAAATGCATGGGCAACATGAGCCTCAGTTAAGGGCAACTAACACAAACACAGCCTGATGTACCTGAAGAACTGTTTTTCCCCAGCTCCATGTCAATACATTGCAGACGATACAGTGCAGTCAAAACCCATGCAGAAATAAAGGCTCCCAACAGCACAGCATACAGTAGAAACAGCGAGTGCTAAATACATCACCTAACCGTGGAGCACAAACTTGGATGGGGGGGCTATCAGAGTCCTACTCGCCCGCCCGAATATCTCCCCCATCCCAGTTCCTGCGGTGAAAAAAAACAGACATGTCATTTACACAATGTTATATGAGGTTGCCCCCCCCCACAAAATATATATACATCCTCCAAGACGTACCACAGGCAAAAAAAAACACACCATAAGGGGAAGACTTGAACACAGTCCAGCAGCCATCGCACAAACTCATGGCCTGTCACTCTAACCACCACACCACAGAGCCAGCTGGTTCTCTCCCTTCACAATGTGATTGTTAAAGTGCTGGGCCTGAGTGAAAACAGTTCCTTCCATTGTGCCATAATGGTCACGCTATAATTCCCTGGAGCCCTTTTCACTCATGCAGTTTTTATGGTGCAGTTTTTACCATGCTGTAAGTGACATGTGCATTTGACATGCTACCTTTTTTTCCCTCACTGGATGCTTTAGTGTAACCTTGTGAATAATCTTTGGAAGATGGATGGGTGCTAAACATGAAGGCCATGATTATCTGAGTGAACCAATCGAGTATGTATGCATGAGTGCCGGTGTGAATGGACTTCTGTAAGGCTGACTACCTTGATGTGGTACAAAGGCTTATCCCACTGTGCCCTAAACATTGTAACTAAAAGCCAACCAACTTCTGTATGATCGGTATTGTGTGTGTTATATAAAATAAAATGTTGTGAATATATTAGGATCATTGGCTTACTACATATGGTTGACTGAAATGTGGGTGTGGCAATGTTTGTGTGGCTAAGTAGCACATCTTTTGTTTTGTGTTTACGCGGTGGGGGAGGCAACACTTCTGTCAACTCTCGAGTACAAGTTTAAAATTCCTGGCTACACCCCTGCCCAGCCCCCATTGTTTTGCAAGAACTTCTTTAGTGATGATGTCAACCTGTGTCAAAATATGCTTTCAACTATTCTGATGATTTATTCTCCTTAACCAGCCCCAATGTGCTATTCTCTCATCTGTGTGGCCTCTCCAGCACTGCGACAGCCAACTCGTCAGAACTGACTTTATTTTACTATACAATTTTAGCCCCTTACCTCATCACCGCTACTCCTCTCACACTCAGGCTGCTCCTGCACTCAAGACTGTCCATCCGGATACTGCTCCTGTGTATCCCAAATCCTACCAGATCTACAGACCCCATCTATATGCCCTGTGGATGTACCCCTCCATGTTGGAACTGCCTCTGGAGCAACAATCTGCAAACTCTGGGGCTGAAGGGTGGAGTGGCAGAAACAGGCCCTACGGTGTGGGCTCAAGGAGCCAACCATTACTGTGATGCTGATCGGTGGATTTGTTTCCCCTTTGAAGTCCCACAAGCCCGCCCACCGCCCCGTATTGTATCACTAGGCTCCTGCTGCACACTAGCCTATGTGGAGGGCTCAGAAGTCCTGTTGTCACCCACTCTGAAAGGCATCCCCACTTTTCATAGGAGGCGCTACTGCAGTAGGAGAAATAACCATCCCTCTGTCCCAGAGCTAGAGAATGCTGCCTCTGCAGCCTTCCCAAGACTCCATCAGTTCATGCAGCACATCCTGGTTGTCCATATGTGCAGTGCAACATGCTCCACTGAAGCCACCATGCCGGGCAAGGCAGAACGAAGTTAACTACTGAAGAACTGTTATCTAGTAAGAAAGAATGAAATAGTTTGTGGGTATGTTTTTATTTTATTTCATTTTTTTTTACTTCATAAATGTTTCCCAAAGAAGACATATGCTGAAAATGTTGATTGGAACTCTATTTTCTATTTTCATGGGTCATTTACTCTGACCCATTTTGTTTATTTGCAACCCACACACACTGACGCAGAACTCAGTTTGTTTGTTCCTACATTATGAGAACCGATTTAACATGTAGCATCATAAAATAGTGTCATGCCACAATAAAATCCTAGCAGCAAGGCAGCAATCAAACTACCACAGACAGAATAGCTAGCAAGTAAGCACGTAAAGATGACAGTGGGGTTTGTCTGACTGGAGACAAATGTTGTACCCGTTCTCTGTGCCAGTAAATATAATGAAACTGGGTTTCCATTTAAATTGCACAATTTTTGTTCCATTGCTTCTTTCTTTCTTTGTCTTTTTTTTTTAATTCATAGTTTATCATCTTCCCTCCCAGGTTGGCCCTCCTTCCTGCTGATCCTCCCACCACTGTCTCCTGGCTTCTCCCAGGACGTATCTCTCCCTGAGTCCCCCATGGTTTGCCCTCAATGGCAGGGTGGTGGGGAGTCCCTCAACCCGCCGAGTTATGGATCTAGATTCGAGAGAAGCCCGAGTCTCCACTTGTGCTGCTGCTCTACCCCATCCATAAGGACACCAGTGCTGCAACTGTGTCCTGATGTCAGCTTGCATTGGCATGCTCACACGTTATGCAGAGCTTCGTATCCCTCCCGCCCTGCGTCCCGCATGCCCAACCACCCACACATCTGTAGGTAGTAGTGCTGCAGCAAGACATGGCACCCTCCTCCCTAGAAGAAGGAGAGTGCCTTATGGGATGCTTGATCCCCCCCCCCCAGCCAGCCCCCTATGATCCAGGCTCATTCCCAAACCCGGGACACCGGTATTGCAAGTGGTAGTGCTACCACTACACTGACAGGCCAGTCCATTTTGGGGTAGGATAAACAACACTAACTGCAATCACCAAGATGTTCTGTGAAATAACTAGGCAGCACAGTTGGCACTAGACCTTCAGGAGCTCTGCACAAAGCATCCATGAGGGCCCCACCGTTACCAAAATGATACCATTATTCTACATTGTAAATCAGCAGTATGATTCACAGACTGAATTGAAACTTGGGGCCCTGTGCAGGGGAATGAACTGCTCAGACCTAAAGCAAGCTCTGCTAGGTAGGAGTCCTTAAATTTGACATCTGCAAGATAATTTATAGCCTCTAGACTCCATGAAGGTCAATGTAAAATTGTTACAACATGGCATGGGTCAAATGAACTGACAAGGAGAGCCTGACCTGCCCCCAAGAATGTGCACTGAGTATCCTTAATTCAAGTTGTTGTGTTCCACCTGTGAATTTCCCCATAATTATGAGCAGCAACCCACTCTGACTTTGTGTAGGTATGTGGAGGAAAACAGTTGCAGTAGTTTGTGGATTAAAAGGCTGTATTCCATTTAAGGGGTATTACTAAAATCATAAACAGTGCAGGATTACATCTTCAGCTGTTTAGAATGTCAGCAAAACTCCAAGTGTTCAATACTGCATGTAAGCAACAACACACAACAGGTATGGGCATGCAGAAGTGCTAAATTACCACATACCTGGGTAGGTTATGAGGCATGACTAGCAGCTGAGTGCCTTCAAACATAGAAAGTGATGGCAGATGGGGACCAAAAATCCATCTAATCTGCTTTGAGAGCTACCCCACTACCTTAGAATTTCTGAAAGACAAATCCTGTATGCCTATCCCAAGCAGATTTGAATTGCCCTACTGTTTTGGAGTCAGTAACTTCTGTAAGTAGGCTATTCCATGGAGCTACCACCCTTTCTGTAAAGAAGAACATATGCATGTTACCCTGAAACCTCCCTCCTCTTCATTTCATTTCATGACCGCTTGTCCTTGTGGAGCGATTGATCAGAAAGAGTTCCTGGGTAGGGACTCTGTTTATGCCCTTCAGGAACTTGAATGTCTCTGTCATGTCACCTCTATCTCTGCACTGCTCCAGTGAGTACATGTTGAGTTGCAGTAATCCACTTTTGTATGGCAATTCATGGAGCCCTTGTACCATGTTTGTTGCCTTCCTCTGTACCATCTCTAGTCTATCCACATCCTTCCTGAGATAAGGCCTCCAGAACTGTACGCAGTACTCAATGTGGGCCTTACCAGGGACTTATATAGTGGCATGATCACTTCCCTCTTTCTACTTGTGATGCCCCTTCCCATGTATCCTAGCATTTTGCTGTCTTCTTGCGCCACTTTTTCACATTGCCTGTCCACTTTTGAGTCATCAGAGATGATGACTCCAAGATCCCACTCCTGTCTGGTGGCTGTTAGCTGCTCCCCTCCCAGAGAGTATATCGCCCCTGGTTGCTCCTGCCCAGATGCATCACTCTGCATTGTTTTGCTATTACATTTTAACTGACACACGTTGGGCCATTTTTCTAGCTTGAACAGGTCACTTTTCATTTGTTCCTCTCCCTGAACAGTGTCCACTCTGTTGTAGATCTTTGTGTCGTTTGCAAACAGACTCACCTTCCCACCCAGCCCCTCAGTGATGTCACTTATAAAATTACTGAAGAGTGAAGGACCCAGGACAGACCCCTGTGGCACCCCGCTCGTCACCCCCCCATCCTCTGATGCTGCCCCATTGACCATCACCAACTGGTTTCCCTGACTAAGCCAGCTCCTAACCCATGATGCCACTTCCTGTCCACTCCAGTATGCTAGAGCTTATTTAGTAGCCTTCTGTGTGAGACCGAGTCAAAGGCTTTGCTAAAGTCGAGGTAGATAACATCCACGGTTCCCCTCTGGTCCACTATCTTTATAATCGAGTCGAAAAACTCGATCAGATTAGTCTGGCAGGACCTTCCCACCATAAAGCCATGTTGCCTGCTGTCCAACTGTTCAATCTCTTCCAGGAAAGTTAAAATTCTTTCCTTTAGCAGGGTTTTCATCATCTTGCCTACCACTGAGGTGAGACTGATAGGAGAATATTCTTTAAGGGCTCAAATAGCAACAACGATAGGGACACTTTTATAAGCGCACCTATCCTTACTGTCATTTGAGACCTTGTATTTTTTTAATGCTAGCCTCTTTGCCTTTACCGCAGCTGCCACTTCTCTTGTGAACCAGAGAGGATTTTTCGTTTTCCTTGTCTTACTGACCAATCTGGAAAATTTGTCAGTGACCTCTGCTATTGCCTCTCTTATGTTAGTCCAGCATACCTCCACCCCCCCCCCCCTTTGGTTACTCTTGAGGATATCTCCAAAGCATATTCTCATTGCCCTACATTCCGGGCCATAAATGACACACTTCCTAGAGTCTATTCTTGCAGCTATTCAATACAGAATAATGCCTGCGATGGTGTGTATGACAAGATTTTTACATGCACCCGAGGTATGGGATGTTACATGAACCCCGAGAGCAAAGCTTGATGAGTTTATCTAACCATCCCACATTAAGGGTCTATGTAAAATAGGAGTTTCACACACCAACCCATGTCTTGTTTGATATAACTGCTGGGGAGCTTTTTTGCCTCAGCAAGTGTCACTAGAATAGGTAAACAGTATAACACGAGCTGTTTAGTGCCTCGCAGCTTTCCAATTGATAAAGCTGCACGCATTCACTGTTACATCCAGCAGGTTGTAACGGCAAATTATAACTGGCTCTGTCAATGGGAAAAACACTCCCCAGTTATTATACCATATATCCTTAAAAGTTAAAAAAAAAAACAATGAAAAAAGCAAGCACAATCTGAATGATGTGTAAATGTGGAATTAATGCACAATCATGAGACATATTCTAACCAAGCAAACTGCTTATTTTATCCAAATCATTTAGCAGAGCCTTGTACTTCATGACATCGCATCTGGTTTACAGCATAAGTCAAGATTTTTACTTTCAAGTTCACAGTCGAGTTTTGACAACAAAAAATTCTTAGGGTTGATAAAAATCTGTAGAAGTTTATAAACATAAACAGCAGCAGTAAAACTGTATGGCTTCAATAACTGAACTGATATTACTAGGATTTTTTTTTTTGCATTAGCTTTCAGACAAACCAGTAAGTATATCTGATAATGTGATCCGGCACAGTTATCAGATAATAATTTATTTTTCAAAAATACACTAACTATATGATCTGTTGAAATGCTTACATTACTAAAATGGCTTACCTACAACAATACAATCGACAGCTATTTACAGTCCTGGGTAAAACACACTGACCTAGTTATACAACATTTCCCAGCCTCTGTATTGTTGTACAAAACAGAGGTATCTTTCATTTCTTGTCACTTGCAATTATAGTTCTTTCATTGAAAGCTGTGGAGTTCCGTGGGGCACAACTAAAAGCCTGCTCATTAGAGGAATACTGTCAGCATAATTCAGTTACAGCGACAGTAATTAAGGGTTCCAGGTTTTGCCAATCCAGTTAGCCATCTCCGTATGTGGCAGAAGTATCGATGTAAATGTGATGAAGTAGAAAGGGAAGTACCATTTCTTGACAATGCAATGCATGAACTCTCAGCAGGAGGTACTTGGTTATACAGACAGATTTAGACTTTATCAAATGTGACACAAATGAATGTTTGCAAACAAGTTATTCATGGACAGCAAAAAATGGCATCACTGGAACCTCACTAAAATATGGCTCACTATTGTAAAGCTTTCTCTGGTCTGGGGCTACCATAACTCCGTTACAGTAAAGTTTGTTATCAATCACTTTTGTTAAAATGTTCCTCTTGTTATACCATTAAAGAGCAACTCTCTATTACAATAAAAAGCTTAAAAACACTAGACGTATACCAATTATGTTTTAACTTTATTGTTTTCTTGTTATTTGTTTGTTTTGTTTGTTTTACTTTCCTCTGCTGTTGGTCTACTAAATATTGTAGATAATGCAGCAATTATTTCACTCAGTCTTTCAAAATGTATCCAACTGTCCCCTGCTAACCACACAATTGTTGTTTGTGATGTGACATCGCAGCCTGTTGCCATGGTGAGCACTATGATGCCATAAACAAAGGCACTGTGAGGTTAACAGATGAGAGGCAAATGTTTTCAACTGTTTTCTATACAGACATTTTAGATGGACTACCAAGATGTACTGTAAATCTTGGAAAGAAACACTGAAAATGAAAAAAATTTATTCTCAAGTAAATTGTAACAGATGAAACACCATATTTATGAAAGCAAGTGCTGAAGTGCAGAGTTGCTCTTTAAATAACTTCATTCAACACAAGCTACCAGAACATCGCTGTGCCAATGAAATAATAGTTCCATCATATGTAACTAGTTTTGTTATTGCCCTTTCAGCCAGGCTGAGTCACAACAAACTTTTATGCTAAGCAAATGAGCAAGAGAAGACACACAGGGCCCGCGTCACAAAAGGGGCCTAGAGTGACGCAAGCTATGACTAACAGTAGCTTGTGCTGAAGCACAGTGTACCAGACCCTGCCCCCAATTCACTAATGAGCAGGGTCCCAGTGGCTAAGTTCCATGACTTGCGGCAAACCTGACTGTGCGCCAGACAGGTGGGGCACTGGGAGGGTCAGTCGCAAGCCGCGGGACAGTCGTGCACTGCACTAGACCCTGGTGGTCTAGCAATTCCCACTCCTCGAATCCAGATGCAACTGTGTTTGTTATTAATAAACAGATCCCCCCCAAACCTGGATGTTGCTCTGTTTGTTATTAATAAAGATACCCCCGCTTGCTGAACCCCGATACTGCTGTGTTTGCTATTAATAAAGGGATCCCCACTTCCTGAGCCCCGATGCTGCTGTGTTGTGTATTAATAAACTGTACCCCCCTTCCTGAACCTTGATGCTGCCCCTATTAATTAATAAATACAATGACCCTCCCTCCCTGATCCCTGTCGCAACTAAATACTTTTACAATATCCCTGGTAGTCTAGTGCCCCTCCCATTTCTGATCTCCCATAATAAGTATCAACACATTTCTGGTGGTCTAGAGGGTCCCCCACCCCCCATCCCACAATGTCCATCCCATCAGCAATCTGGTGACTGGCTCTGCCCACTGCTCACCACTGAGCTCTGCTTGAGCGCATACTGTATACAGTACGTGATCAGCGATTGAAAGCAGTTGTCATTCATTGGGCGCATACTATATACAGTTTGCACTCAGACAAAGTTCAGTCAGTGGCTGGCCGCGGAGATAAGCAGTGGGCAGAGCCAGTTGCCAGCTCACTGATGGGAAGGGCACTGCGGTGGGCGACCACCAGGGATATGGTGATACTTATTATGAGAGACTGGGAGAAAGTACTAGACAACTAGGGATACTGTAAATGTGTATTGCAACAGGGATCGGGGAGGGGGTCACAGTATTTATTAATAATATGGCAGTATCAGGGTTTGGGAGGGGATCTTCACTAATAACAAACATGGCAGCATTGGGGTTCGGAAGGGTGATCTTTATTAATGACAAATGGCTGCATCAAGGATCAGGAGGGGGGACCTGTTTATTGATAAAATAACAAAGCAGAAACAAGGATGGGGGGGGGGGCACTAAACCACCAGGGATCTAGCACTGTGCTGAACTCTCCCAGGGGACAATGTCTAAGTTCCCTTAGACCAGTCCTGACTGGTCTAAGGGTACTTAGAAACATGTCCTTGGGGTGCGCTTTGTGAATACCATTTTTGGGGATGTGGCAGCTTGTGTCTGCCACAGGCCCCCTTGCACCAGATTGCAGCCTACAAGCGGTGCTAGCTCCCTTTGGGGCAGACAGCCTATGATTGATGCAGGCTGCCTTTGTGAATAGCTCAGGGGGCAGTTTTTGATGCAAGGTGCCACTTGTACCATTTATGTGTGGAGCAGGCACCTTGCGTCAATATCGGGGCTTTGTGAATTTGGCCCATAGCGTTGATATAAAATTATGCCTAGTTAACTTTATTCAGCTTTACAAAATGAGCAATACAAATTAAGGCTGTTATGGCAGGAAATGTGCAAAAACTATTTTGAATTAGTTGGGTAAAACCCTAAGGTGTAATAACAGCCCCATGTTAAGTATTTCAGACTAATCTGTAAGGGGGGAACTGACAGAAACCACTGTAACCACCATTGAACACTGTAATTTGTAAAGTAGGAGATGGGGTGAGAGGCTGGGAATTAAGGCTGAAACACTAAAGCCATGTTTCTTTACTTTTATGGCTTTGTAACCTAACATATGCATTAGCATAGCTTTTTTTTAATAAATACATATATACGTTCATTAGGTAGTTATATGTAAGCAATAACACATGACAGGATGTGCTGTCATGATTTGATACAGTGGTACCAGAGTGGTTTGAAAAGTGGTAGGGCCAAGGACATAAGGGGTAAATTTTCCCCTATTAAATATATTGCTGTGATAGCAAAAAGTGATAGAGCCACTTATGAAAATGGTAGAGCCATGGCCCTAGTGGCCCCTCCCCCCAATGTTCTGGCACCTATGGTTTGATATATACATGCCTCAGGTGCAGTGTGAGGCATGAGGCCATCAGCAAAGTACATTCAGTCACCCAAGGCGTGCATATATCAGAGCATGACTGCACACACCGAAGTGTGCTACCACACTTATAAAATGGTCAGAAGCATGACATTTTTCATTTTGATGTGGGACTTTTATTCGATTTCTGTGCGCTTCTGGAGTCTTTAAAAAGTAGTACCCTGCTGTCTTTTTGAATTTTAGCTTTAAAGCCCAAACTTTATTGTGCATGTGCAGAAATTGCTGAATTCCTTATATTAATTTCATTACAAAAACTGTAGTCTGGCCAGCAGGTGCAGTGGTAGGGCTATCGCTTGCAGCACCAACAACAAGAGGTCAGGAGTGACCTTTGGAGTCAGAGGGTCGGCCGGGGGGGGGGAGAGGATTGAGCATCCCAAGGACTGCTGTCCTATTCTGCTGAAGGAAGGTGGTCGTTGTTTGCCTGGCCCCCTAGCAGAGGCTGGAGGGCTGGCACACTGACACTGCAGATGGGGGGGATGAAGGCGGGGCAGATGCCTGGTGTGCTGTACATTGGAGTGTGTGTTGCACACCCACTGGTGTCACTGCATGCCACCTCCGCTGCACCAGGGGTGAAAAAGGGAGAAAAAAGGCTGCCAGCAGGTAGGATGAAACTGGTCCCTCACAGGCTCTGTACCCAGCAAACTGGGTGCCTCTGGAGAACTGGATCCTGTCTCAGTGGGGATATAGGGGGTCCTGCTGACCCCCAAGCCCTGGGGAAGATCCAGAGAAGGTACGTTGCAGTGGGATGCTGGTGTGAGTGGGCTGGGTGGACCGGTGGATGGGGGCCAGTCAGCAAGGGGGATGAAGAAATTAACAAAACAAAAAACACTAGTCTGATTGAATCTGCCATATACCCTGTCTCTTTCTAAGCAGTTTTCTTTGTACCTTCTCCTTTATAGCATGACTGAGCAGGATTTATCCCATAACGAAGCCTTAGTGAATACTTATTTATGCTTCTGTTTCATAAAAGTGATAATCCAATAAGTACTGTATTTCCTTTTTTTTGGGGGGGAGGTCAAATAGTGACAAGTTATCAAAGTGAGAACAAATATAGAACAATACATACGTGATAGCAAAAATGATTACTGAGGCTGTACAAAGAAAGATGTTACATATTTAAGCTGTTTTATGTATTTATGTCGGAGAATTGCACATTGAAATTACACACATTAGTTTATATGCACCTAGTCTGGTGTGTCTCAAATTCTTTATAAAAACATCAGTGTGGAATATAGATGTAATAGCATAAACTGCTAAATAAGAATACAGAGATGAAGGAATTAAAAAAATCTTTATAGAAGTTTTCTAGAATTAATGTCTATTTATAGATGTAAGCTAGAGGAACTATGGCATATATTTGTGTATATATGTTTACTAATGGTGTGCCACTCTATGTATTCAATGTTTACACTTAATATATTGGACTGTTTTGTTAAACTGGGAATGTTGACAACCGATTGATTCTTTTTATCTGCTGTTTTCAATGGTGATTGGACCACTGTAATTAATCAAGTGAGCCTAAGGGCATTATAAAAACACTATGTAATTTATTCTCGGTTTTGAGAAAGTGTTGTGAAGAGGCGAAAACCTTTGGTGTGACGGAATTTCACTGCTGATTTTAAACTTCTTTCAAATAAACATTATGAAGAACGGAACTTAAGTTTTGGCGAGTCCGGTTTTTGGTGTAGCCCAGCTTCTTTGCAGATAGAACAATACATGGTTGGGTGTGTGTAACCAGAATTTTATGCCCACTCGAGGTTTGGGATGCTACAAAAAAAAACAAGAGTAAAGTTCGATTGGGTTTCTTCAAACATCCCACACTGAGGGTATGTGTAAAATTCGGGTTTTACACACACACCCACCCATGGTTTATTTTTTATAATGACTAGTGGTCATTTTTAAATCAGTGTGCGTTTGCAGGTCTAAGAAAGTGATCGTTTTGGTAAAGCTCGCATCTAAGTGAGTGCAAGAGTGATTGACAGCTGATGATTACAACCACCCAGTTGTAATGCAAAATAACAACTGGGTGGCTGTAACATGATTTTAAGATCTGGTTATCCAGATATTAAAAATGATCACCAGTAATTATATATAGGATAATACTTGCAGTGATGTGTTTAATGAGATTTTACACACATCCGAGATATGAGATGTTACATAAACCCCAAGAGCAAAGCTCGAGGGGTTTATTTAAGCATCGAACACTAAGGGTGTGTGTAAAATTCGAGTTAAACACACTACCCCATGTTTTATTTTATATAATTCCTGGGGAGTGTTTTTTCACCACAGCAATTATATAAAATAAAAACACATCTTTGTGCAGCCACGGTCCAGTCGAGTTTCATCATGGTCCACGATTAGAAGTGGCTGGCAAAATGAAATGTTTCCCTTTTTTTAAAAGCATAATCATAATAGCATAAAGAGCCCAGTTAATTTTTTTTAAAATTAACTTACAACTGAAAGCAAGTGACAGTGAAGTGTCCTGCACTAAGGAATGGCACTGAGGAAGGGAAGCACGGTGGCTGGTGCCTGGCGCATGCCTGGACTGAGGGAAACTTGGCACATATTCTATGTTATAACAGCAAATTATAACCATGTTTCCCTATTGGAAAGAAACACTAACCAGTAATTATAATAATATCACACGCACTTTCCATAGTATCGTAAGCAGCTAAAGAGGCAGAAAGTGACGCGATTTAAAATAGGTGGCAATAACTGGTGGTTTATGTACATTTTGTATATTAGGCTGACTGTGGCAGCCTATGTATGCCAGCTTGTGTGTGCGCCAGGTGCAGACTGATCTGCTGGATCAGGCAGTTAACAGGTTCTGAGGCATCTAAAGAAATGAGGGGCTGGATATTCAAACTGCGTTATTTTGAGGCGCAAGCCCCTGCGCTGAACAAAATGGTTGCGCAGGGGTGTGGCCGGGGCAATATTCAAAGAAGTTGCGCTATTGAGCAACTCCTTTGAATATCACCCTGGCCAGAGCCACTGTGCATGGCGCAGTGGAACTTGCGCCACCACAAGTGGTCAAAGTGGAGCATTCAAGTTGCAGTGGCACAAGTACCATTGCGCCATGCGCAAATTTCCGATATTCAAAAGGTGACATGCAAATGGGGCCATAATTCATGGCAGGGGGGGCCATTTGCATCTATTTATGGCCCCATTTGCATGCCATTAGCATGCAGGTGCGCCGATCCCCGAGGACTTGCGCCTGATGCCCTGCCAGGCAGCAGCCGTCAGGGACCGATGCCCCCTGCAGCCCGATCGGGCAAAAGCATAAAAATCCTCCCCCGACTGGCCCGGATTAGCGGCAAAAGCTTAAATAAACCCCCACCAGCCCGATTGCAGGCAGCAAAGTGTCCCTCCCCAGAACATATCCCTGGTGGTCCAGTGGACCGCTAAGCCCGATCGCGGGCTGCATAATGTGGTGACACCCCCCAACACCATATCCCTGGTGATCTAGTGTCCCCCACCCACCCACCCGCAGTCCCACCACCCGCTCCCCCGGCAGCCGGCAGCATCCCATCCACCTGCCACCCGCCGCATCGACTGACTGCCCGGTGGCTGCACACCCATTGGCGCAGAGCAGGAGCCAATGGGTGTGCAGCCCATACCGCATACAAGGCAGTTCAGATGTGTGAATGAATGAATTAATATCTGGACTCGTTTGTACGGTATAGCTGCATGCCCATTGGCTCTTGCACTGCACCAATGGGCATGCAGTCTCTACCGGCAGTCAGTCAGCGGGTGGTGGGGCTGCAGGTGGGTGGGATGCTGCCGCCCACCGCCGCCGGGGAGCGGGGTGGGGGCTTGTGGGTGGGTGGGGCGACACTAGATCACCAGGGATATGGTCTTGGCGGTGGGGTGTGTCGCCATTATGCAGCCCACGATCGGGCTTAGCGGTCCACTGACCACCAGGGATATTTCCTGGGGTGGGGTTTAAACTTTTGCAGCCCACGATCGGGCTTAGCGGTCCACTGGACCACCAGGGATATTTCCTGGGGGGTTGGAGTTTAAACTTTGCAGCTCTCGCGATTGGGCTTAGCGGTCCACTGGACCACCAGGATATTTCCTGGGGTGGGGTTTAAACTTTGCAACCCATGATCGGGCTTAGCAGTCCACTGGACCACCAGGGATATGTTCTGGGGACACTTTGCTGCCCGCGATCGGGCTGGTGGGGGTTATTTAAGCTTTTGCCCGTGATTGGGCCAGTCGGGGGATTTTCACACTTTGCCTGCAATCGGGCTGCAGGGGCACAGGAGGGTTGAGGCCAGCCACAGGTGGCAGCTGCTGTGTTGCACCCTGCAATGCGGCAGCTCACCTGTGGGTGGCCCTCGACTTACTCTCATTTTTTTGACTCAAAGTTGTGCAGGCGCAGGTTGGGGGTTGCGCCTGCACAACTCTGCACAGCCCGCTGAATATCGGGCTGTGCAGTTTATGCATGGCTCCTCCCCCTCCAGTTCAGCATGCATTCATTTGCATTGCGCTGTTGCTCAGCTTGCCTTGGGGGGCGCAACTGCCTCCTGCTGAATATGGCAGAATGGCGCAATCTCGGACTTGCGCAGGCGCAACCCTATTGCGGATGGCGTAACCCTTTTGAATATCCCACCCGAGGTGTGTGGTCACTGGGGAATAATGCATGGCTATGAGGAGGGTTTTATGCAATCAGAGAGGAAGATTTTAACTGATTCTTCTTCTGACAGATAGATAGATAGATAGATAGATAAAAGACAAAGAACCTCTGTGCGCAAACACTGAGGCAAGGGTTACCCCAAAGGGCATTTGGCTGGGAAGCCAAGTTTCGAGAAAATACAAAATCATACATGCCCACACAATGCAAAGCATCATGGGCTGCATATGCAAATCACCACAGAATGTTATGCTGGTCCAACTTAAAGCAGAATTGCATGGTGCCGAAAGGCCTCTCACACAGTTTGCAAAGGGTGCTAACAGAAGACACAGACATGTGTTTCGTCCTACCAGGACTCATCAGTATGCCTTGTCTGTTTGACACCTCAGTGGAATGGACCAGCTACCCTAAGACAGTGTGTCTTGAATGTGCTGTGGTGAACCCATTAAAATAAAAAACAATTTAAAAGACAAATAACCTCTGTGTGCAAACACTGAAGCAAGGGTTACCCCAAAGGGCATTTGGCTGGGAAGCCAAGTTTCAAGAAAATACAAAATCACACATGCCCACACAATACAAAGCATCATGGGCTGCATATGCAAATCACCACAGAATGTTATGCTGGTCCAACTTTAAGCAGAATTGCATGGTGCCGAAAGGTAGATAGATAGCTAGACAGAATATACAGACAGACAGATAGATAGAGTAACTTAATGCCACTAAAGTAGGGAAATGTAGCTTTAGGGTTTGTAACCCTAACTCCCAACTGCCACCCCCCCCCCACGCAGCAAAACGTAAAAAATCATTACTGTTCTGGCTTTCCTGAGTCTTTGTGAATCATGGGTGGGGTCTTCCTTGGGGTTTTAACCCTAATGCTCACACACTGTGATATAGTGTTTAAACATACAGAAGTGTGTATCCCTACATGTTGCTAACAACTAAAGAAAACAGATCTCTTTGGACCTTATTTGCTCACAGAAAGAGTTGAGCATTAGGGTTGAAAACCCCAAGGAAGACCCACCCCTGATTCACCAAGACTCAGGGTAGCCAAAAACCATAATAATCTTTTCCTTTTGTTGCTTGGGGGAGGGGTAGTGGGGGGGAGTTAGGGTTGGAAACCCTAATGCCACATTGCCCTACTTTTGTGGTGTTAAGTTACTCTAGCTGGTGTATTAAAGTTTTTTGCAAAGAATTTCCTTGCTTTTTGAGATAGTGGAATCGTATCCTCAGTTATCGGCACCTTTTCACTCCCCCCCAAGCAACAAAAGGAAAAGATCATTACAGTTTTGGCTACCTTGAGTCTTGGTGAATCAGGGGTGGGTCTTCCTTGGGGTTTTCAACCCTAATGCTCGTCCCTCTGTACAGACAGTTGGTGAGACCCCATCTGGAATACTGTGTGCAGTTTTGGAGACCCCATCTCCGCAAGGACATAGAAAGGATGGAAGCAGTCCAGAGGAGGGCAACTAAAATGGTGCAAGGTCTGCATCAGAAACCATATGAAGAGAGACTGAGAGAGCTTAATATGTATACCCTTGATGAAAGGAGGGACGGGGGGTCATGATAGAAACTTTTAAGTACCTCAAGAGAATCAACAAAGTCCAGGAGGGTAGCATCTTTCAGAAAAAGAGATATGTAAGTGTAACCCCCCTGCAAATGGGGGTTCCCAAAAGACTTCCAGGAGCTTGCTTGAATGCTCCAAGCCTGAATGGTGTTTGGCGTTTAAGCCATTTATCTTTGCGTGTTTTTAGAGCCTCTGGTACTGTCTCTTTAAGAGTTGTCTGCTTGCAGGCATAATTAGTTTGTATGGGGGGGACTGTGTGTTTCTCTGCTTGAGTACCACTTGAGCTGCTGCCAATTCACTCCATGTTTGCAGTCACTAGGAGTGCAAAGGGAACCTATCTGAAAGATGTAACTGTTTGCCAGAAATCATTTAGAGTAATAATGAAAATACAGTTTGTCTAACCTGCTTTCTTTGCAGTCAGAACTGTGTTTGCCTAGTTCCCATTCTAGTTTTGAACTGCTGAACTGGACCAATCAGTGTGGGTTAAGGTAGCTCTAAAATGGTGCCTTGGACAAATCAGAACTTGGACTCATAATCTGAGCCAGCCACAAGAGGATTGTATGGGCAGTGACTCTGGGAGATGTAGTTTGGATTTTGCCTTTTTGACCAACAGGGGCAGTCTATTGTGAGTGACAGCCAATCCAGCCAAGAACTGGGAGGAACTCAAAGGAAGTGCCAGTTTTGTCTGCTGGAGTTTCAGTTGAGCTCTGGCAGTGAAGAGGAAGGAGCCCTGTGCTTTTCGTGTGCAGTTTTAGTCGGAACGCATGAAGGCCCCGAGTTCTGGCTGCAGCTTGTGTAACTGCTTGTTAGGACTGAATCCGTCCCAGAAGAGAATCAAAGGATATCTAAAGAGTAGAAACCAGGCTCACCCTGTAGAAGACTGGAGAAATTGCTGAATTGTGCTCGGTCTGTCAGGAACTGAATCTGCTGTGTGTTCTCCGGTATTGTGCAGTAATTCGATCGGATAGAGAAGCAGCCTGCCTGGTATAGTACTTTCTTTTACCATATAAATGTGTGAGGAGGCTTGTAGCTCAAGTAAATCCTGCTGCCATTAAAGGACTTTTGCCTGTTACTGTTTACCATGTAAATGTGTGAGGAGGCTTGTGTAGCTCAAGTGAATCCTGCTGCCATTAAAGGACTTTTGCCTGTTACTGTTTACCATATAAATGTGTGAGAAGGCTTGTGTAGCTCAAGTGAATCTGCTGCCATTAAAGGACTTTTGCCTGTTACTGTTTACCATATAAATGTGTGAGGAGGCTTGTGTAGCTCAAGTGAATCCTGCTGCCATTAAAGGACTTTTGCCTGTTGCAGTTTGTCATATAAATGTGTGAGGAGTCTCGTGGAGCTCAAGAGTAGCCCTGCTGACGTTGAAGGACCCTATCTTGTTTGGAGGTCGTGAGTACTAATTCAGGGTCGCCCTCGTTGAATTGCCGATTGAATCCAAATGGAATTACTGTACTGCTGACTGTTTAACTAATTTTCTTTCTTTGTGTGAAAGGGCCCCTACCAGCTGCCACGGTTTGGACTAGCCACTAGGGCTTGGGTACCCAGGACAGTAACTGGTAGGGATAGACCTGTGCACAGACCCATAGGTAGATGAGTAAAGTGATAAGCTAATTAACCTGATTTCCCCCTGTCCTTGTTATATCCCCCTAAATAAATCAGAGCTGCTTGTTTCAGCAAAGTTATACTGCCCGAGGTATTTGTCTATGTTAAAGTATTGTACTGTGATTGTTGCACTGTATCTTCTTATTTTACAGGGGGTCCCAGTGCCTGAACCAGTCCTGGGGTAAGTGTATACTGTGAAGGTAATTCTGATATACTGTGTGGGCCACTAGTGGGAAGAAAGGGGGGTTGCAGTGTCCCAGAGGGCTGTGACCAAGTTAGTTTAACTATTGCAAACCCTGGCCTCTGGGTGGAGGCACCCGCCATCGGATCCAGGCCCCTCAACCTGTTAGTGGCAAATCAGGCAGGGGTAGTAGCCCCTGGGATAGCGCCATCTAGGGGTTACATAAGAACAAGGGGGAACAATTTAAAGATAGAGGGGGGGATGGCTCAGGGGTAAGGTGAGGAAATTTTTTTTCACGGAGAGAGTGGTGGATGCATGGAACCGCCTACCTGGGGAGGTTGCTGGGTCTAAAACAGTGGGGGAATTCAAACATGCATGGGACAGACATAAGGCAATTGTAGTGGGGGGTTGCAGGAAGTAGGCTGTTGGTTAACTAGAATCTGCAGCTTATCCAATAGGAAGGGAAATGGGCAGACTGGGTGGGCCAAGAGGTCCTTATCTGCATCAAAGTCTATGTTTCTATGTTTCTATAGGTCCCTTTGGGACTTTCATGAACAGGTGCAGATGTGCAGGGCCCTTTTGTCCCTGCACCATGGGAAGAATCCATCCCCCTACAGAAGTGCAGGGGCTGGCGCATTCATTCTTTGCACATTCACGCTACACGTTCAGTTTCAACACATTCAGTCTTCACACATTCACACTATTTTTGTTTATAAATTCTGATCCCACATGTTCAAGACAGTCAATTTATGACTGCCTTTATAAACAGGACATGTGGCATTTATAGTATATTGGCTGAAAAGTCATTTTGTACCAAAGTGTGGAAAGACGTCTCATCCAGGATTTAAAAAATAACACCTGTCACATTAATGCGGTGGTGTGGAAAAATGGCCATGTTGAAATTTTGGAGTCAAAATATTGAAAATTAAAGAAGTTATGAGTGAAAGTTGAAATACTGCAACGTTCAGTCATAACCTGGGCATTTTAGTGTATTTGTATACCAAAATTTCAGCAAAGCCTTTTTGTTACTGTAGCCGATGAACCCAGTAGGTGAATATTTTCAAATCCCTGCTGAAATGTGATTTTGTGCCACCGAAACACCATTCCGCACAACAGGTGCAAAAACACTTTTTGGCTAGAATTTGAAAAATGACAGCTGTGAAGTTCATGAGGTGTTGTGAAAAAATGGCTATGTAGAAAATCTGGGGTCAAAATATTTAAAATTAGCAAAGTTATGAGGGAGAATAGACAAATTTCAATGTATGCTCATCACTTTGCCATTTTTACCCCAAATTTTTAACATAGCCTTTTTGTGACCCCTCATTATAAACAGTGGCAGTGACAATTTTCAAATCCAGTTTGAAAGGTGATTTCACCAAATGGCCCAACTGGCATAATTCCACCACCAATGGTCACAAGGTGGGCTCCCAAAAAGGCCATGCTAAAAATTTTGGGTACAAATATGCAAAAATGACAAAGTTATGCATCAAGGTTCAAAACCCCACTGAAAGACATTGAACCGCACTTACCTCAGTTTCTCATACTGCAATTGGCAGTTCCAGCAGCAAGACATGCCTTCGATTAGAGAGTGGATCTTTGCCATGGGAGCTGTTCAAGTGGGTGAGGGTGAATGGGGGATGTAGAGGGGTGTTGGGTGGTGAGTGCTGAGTGGGAGGTCAGGGTGACAGATCAGATCAGCAAAGAACTGTTTTCTTTTATTTACAGGTTAAAAAAACATTGAGGGATGGTTCTCTTTATTACAGCTAACACGGGGACAGGGATCAGAGGGTGGAGAGTACCACTAGACACCAGGGAAACATAATGCACATGAGGAGATGGCAATCAGAGGGTGGGGGACACCACTAGACACCAGGGAAACAAGGCACATGAGGAGACAGTGATTGGAGGGTGGAGGGTACCATTAGACACCAGGGAAACAAAATGTACTTGAGGGGACAGTCATCGGAGGGTGTACGGTGCCATTAGACACCAGGGAAACATAATGTACATGAGGGGACAGTGATCAGAGAGTGGAGGGTGCCACAAGAAACCAGGAAAACATAAAGCACATGAGGGATGGTGATTGGAGGATGGGGTGGGGGGGCACAACTAGACACCAGGGAAAATTAATGCATATGAAGGGATAGGGATCGGAGTTGGGGGGCCACTAGACACCAGGGAAACAATGTACATGAGGAGATGTCGATCAGAGGGTGGAGGATGCCACCAGACCAGGGAAATGGCAGCTCACTGCTCTCAGCGCAGCCTGCACCACGAGTTCCAGCGGTAGCTGCAGAACTCAGGAAAGTCCCACTGTTCTCATTTAGAGAACATGGGTCAACAGCTCCTCTCACTAAGCTGGGCATCAAAGATTTTGAGGTGCCCAGAAAAGGTATTTCTGCCCATTAATTTAAGAAACAAACATCAGTATCTACCTAAACAGGTCCCATTTGGCTAGGTTCTGGTGTTTATGTTTTAAAATGATTGGCATTTTTATGCATTTTCCATGCTTATTAGTTTGAGGAGAAAAGAAACAAGATGGCGACTCTCACGGCACAAAAAATATGTCATGCTTTGAGAAGCAAGTGGTGAGAAACCAAAAATGGTCTTGCAACACAGAATTTGTGGTGATGTACCAGGATATTATCCCAAGAACCCTACTGAGCAGGCTCAGAACAGAAAAAAACACAAAACTTGAAAGCGTTATAGCTTTGGAACCATTTAAAGAGCAGCTGATGCCTTCAGGAAACAAAACATAACATACAGACACAGTTAAGTTTATATTTCACATTAGTTCTGTAGTTTTCCTCCCCATTATTTATTACTGAGGCCATTTGCATAAAAACAGGATCTCAGCTCCTGAAGAGTTCATCTAGACCTGCTGCTTTCTCCCCACCTGAGGTCATAATGCACTGCTTGTGGCATCACAGTTACTCCCATGGCAACAGACTGTGATGTCACAACAGAGGAGTATGACATGAAGTAGGGAGTAAGCTACAGAGACAGATGAACTCCTTAACCAATAATCTATTTGTGCAAATTTCCTCTGTAGTACAAGATGGGGAGGAGAAAACTGACACAATATATATGCAATGCAAGTTGAATTGTACCTAATTGTTATGTTTTTCAAAGATTTCTCTGAGGCATCAGTAGCTCTTAAATATTTTTTACAAAACCTTTTAAAGGCAGTACCTTAGGGAATCATGCCTCTACCCTGAAGGTTTGGGGGAAAATTCCATTCTGTGTAGGCTGTAAGTGACAGCAAAACAATCCGATGCTAAGTACAGGAAAAAAATTAGACATCTACAGAAAAATGATATATGTGGATCTCGGAAACCGCACAAGCTGCTGTCACAAAACTGTCCACACAGATTTAGACCTTGCATCTTAGACAACACGTGCAAAATTTCAGCTGATTTAGTCAAATGTTGCCAAAGCTATTAACATGCAAAGTTAGGGGTTTAACACTGAACACCCTACTCAACCCTAACTATAAGGGCCCTTCCACAACCCTATAATAAATTATGGCAAAATGTTGTATACAACAAAATACCATCGAAGGGCTGAACAAGCCATAGAGCCATGAGCCCCAATGGCAGGTTGCCTTCAAGAGCTTGTTTGACCCTGGATGGTATTATTTCATGAGTATTGATATAGAAACATAGACTATGACAGCAGAAAAGGACCGCTTGGCCCACCTAGTCTGCCCATTTCCCTACCTACTGGATAAGCTGCAGATCCTAGTTAACCAACAGCCTATTTTTTCCTACTTATAGTGACTGTTGCAGATGTTATTAAAGTAGTTATTATAAGTGTCATTAAGGATTTAATATGGCAGTTCATACCATGTTCATAAGGTTTTAATAACACAATATGAATGGTAGGATAGATAGGCAGACAGACAGACAGACAGATAGGCAGATAGATTATGGGTATGAGTGGAATACAAGGAAATATGCCCACTGAAGGGGTTAAGAACATAAAAAGGTCATGGGCCAGAATAGCAAGGCCCCCCCCCCAGAGGTGGGTACATGGCTTTGTGCACCATAAATACCCATCATTTGTTTTATATAATATACAGTGAAGTTTGTTACTTTTACCTTGTATGTGGGGCTGGGTGGGTTCCCTGGTAAGCCACGGTTGGGGCCATTTTCAGGTCTGCCTTGTAGTTTTTGGCCCCATGTGTTTCTGTAGTGGCAGCATGGACCTTGGAGATGGTGGTGGCAGTGTGGTCTGCATGGCACTCGAGAGAGAGAGAGAGAGAGCAGGAGCATCAAGGGACATGACTGCTGTAAGTAGAAGTGGGAAGGGTATCTTGTGTGTTCCCCCAGCTGTGTTTCTTTTGTTTAGATACATGGTACAAATCATAAAATATGGGGGTGCTCCTCAAAAAAATCCAAATAAAAAAAATGCACACATTTGCTGCAGATGTGTCTCCTTTTATTTCAGAGTGACTCCATATAGTACATCTCCCTGCAGCCATCAGGTGTCTTGGAAGAAGGAGGTTTTCCCCATGCTATTCCTCCTACAGGTCTCCTAGAGGAGGGCATTTCTTCCCATGATGCTCCCTGCTACAGGTCTGCTGGTGGGGGGTTGTTTTTCCCATGGTTTCATAGGCAGTATACCTCTGGAGGTATACAGAATTAATTGGGAGGTATATATTTTTTTTTTGCTCCCCAGTACAACTGACCCCGATCGCCCACTAACTCTTGCTCTGCCCCTACCACCGCTTCCTGGGACTCACCTCTGTCACCCCCCTCCCCCCCAGCATCCTGGCATACCCCCCCCCGGGCAGTGCCACCGGTCCCAGGTGGACACTGAAGTGGTACTGGTGGGGAGCGAGGGGTCTTGGTCCATGGCATGAAGCCTGATCTGTGGAGGGTGGACATCATTCTGTCGGCAGACATTTTCCATTTTTCTGACCCAAAGGGAGGTGTAGCATGCAATGACAGAAAAAAACACAAAAAAAACTATACTTAGCATTGCATATTATTTGCTCTCATCTACAGCCTAGACAGTGTGGACATTTTCATGAAATATTCAGATCTGAAGGGGTCTGTGCCAAAAGTGTTCCTTTCAAAGGTTTGGTGGAAAAATACACCAGATTTTCAACATAGCTTTTATGGGACCCTACCTCATTACTAATGGTACTGGGATACTGCAAATCTGGCCCGAAAAGTGATTTTATGGCCACTTTACAAAATTATCTTTGGGACAAGATTTGAAAATTTTCACCATTCTTGTTCATGAGGTGGGGTCATAAGAAGGCTATGTTGACAAATTGGGATCGAAATGTGTAAACATGTAAAAGTTATGCACGTATGTTGAAATTTTCTACAGTCACACATAACTTTTGTAATTTTTAATATTTTGACCCCAAATTTTCAATATAGCTATTTTTTCACACCACCGCATTAACATGACAGCTGCCATTTTTCAAATCCTGGCCAAACTGTCCTTTAGCACCTGTTGCATGGAATGATGTTTCTGTGGCACAGAATGACGTTTCAGCAGGGATTTGAAAATGTTCGCCTACTGGATTCATGAGGTGGGGTAATAAGAAGGCTATGCTGAAAATGTGGTGTACAAAGACAGTAAAATGCCCAGGTTATGACTGAATGTTTCAGTATTTCAATGTTCACTCATAACTTCACTAATTTTCAATAGTTTTACTCCAAACTTTCATCATAGCCATCTTTCCACACCACCGCATAAATGTGACACATGTCATTTTTTAAAATCCTGGATGAGACATGTTTTCACACTTTGGTATGAAATGACATTTCGTCCAACATACCATAAATGGCACATGTCTTGTTTATAAGGCAAATCATAAAACGAGTATCTTAAAATTTGTGGTCAAATTTGAAAAGTACATAGATATAACTGTTAACAAACTTTGCCTGTAGTGCCAGTCTTGACCCCAGCGGGTGTGCTTTGTGATCCCATGCTGGTGTGCTCAGTTTGGTGGTGAGCTCAGTGACCCAGCTGGATGGGGTGAGGGTGGGGGATGGTGCTATTATGCAACCCCCCTTCCCCCAGTCAGAGAATGAAAGGTTCAGGACTGTCCACATATGCCAAGACACCATATAGTGAAGACAACTGTCTCTTGGCATAGGGCCCTGCACCTCTTCACCTGTGGGTGGCAGAGGGCCCTGTGCATTGGCTGACACATGCACTCTTTTCTCTGTTCGTCTGTATCTGCAGCCACAGAGAAGTGCAGGAACCACAGGGTGCTGTACTTCCGCAGCCCACTGGACAGACCCATGAAATTTTCACATCCCATTGCTGCACTTTTGTAGGTGGACAGAGTCTTCCCTTGGTGCAGGTGGGGAGTTAGGATAGGGGTCTGTGTGAATTAGGATATGATTACACTATCTCAAAAAGGATGTTAATGCATCAGTTAGGGTAACAATAGCACAAAAATAGGTAAATGTGGCATTAGTGTTTCAAACTCCACACCCCCACCTCCCAAGCAGCAAAAGGAAAAAAAACATTTTGGTTCTGGGTCTTCAGATTCTTCGCAAATCTGTGATCAGATCTTCCTTGGGAATGTCAACCCTAATGCCAATCCTGTTCCCTGAGCAAACAACATCTCACATGATTTTCTTTCTTCACACAGGGCCCTGCATGAAGAAACCTACAGCAAACTATGTTGGCAACATGTGGCAAGGCATACTTCTCTACTCCTGAAGAGTGTATCACTATGAAGCACTGGCTTGGAGATGTACCTTGTGCTTCAGACTAGAGGTTATGGACTGGGGAGGGAGGGGAAGACCCCACCACTGAGTGGCCAGGACTCCAGAGACCCAAAACCCTAAACTTTTTTTTTTCTTTTGCTGCTTGGGAGCTGGGGGTTGGACGTTAGGGTTGGAAACTGTAACGCCACATTTCCCGACTTTTGTGGTGTTAAGTTACCCCAACTTGTGCATTAATGAAGTTTTAGTGCAAAGAATATATATATATATATATATATATATATATATATATAGAGAGAGAGAGAGAGAGAGAGGGAGAGAGAATAAATGATGAGAACATGTGGCATACAAGGAAATAATGTCATCAAGGAATCAAACCAGCCAGTATAGCCTAGAATTTACAGTAACGAGCTTGGTATATCCAGCAGACCAGACCTTGGTTTGATTCTCACAACCTGCACTTGCATACTATGTGACTCTGAGCAAGTCACTTAACCTCCCAGTGCTCCCAGGTCACCCCAGAAAATAGACACTTGTGCCTAGTGGGCCTTACCCGGTTACCAAAAGACTAAATAAATAAATAAATAAATAAAGCCACGAGCCTGAAGAGCATGTCCTTTATGAGCTTGTTTGACACTGGAGTCAAAGGAAGCAGAAGGGAGGGAGGGGCGGCTACAGAATAAGGGGTACTAGCTGCACATTCGAGCAGACTTGATAGACCATTAGGCCTTTATCTGCTGGCAAATTTCATATGTTCATATGGATCATATTATTTTACAAGTAATGACATAGTGGCTGTTGCAGGCAATATTAAATGGGGATAGAGAGCTAGATAGATAGACAGACAGAGACAGAAAGAAAATAAATATTCAGTAAGAGTAGAATGCAAAGAAATATGCCCACCAAGGGGGTCTAAGTAGATAATAAGGCCATGGGCCCGAATGGCAAACGGCTGTGTTATCTAATTAGCACCCTGAGATGCGTATATAGCCTTCTATACCATAAAGATCCATCATTTGTTTTATTATAGTGGCGCGGAAGCGCCACTATAGTTAGGGTTGAGCAGGGCTTTCTATGTTAAACCTCAAATTTAGCACTTTAATAACTTACAACTGTTCAACGGATTTACAGGGAATTTTGCATGCAAGGTCTTGTATGGCAGATCTCTTGATGTACCACGTTTCGCTTTGGTTGGATGTGAAGATTCCGAGACCCAGACAGTGAAAAAACGTTACAAATCACCATTTTTCTCTGTGTTTTTTCATCACCTTGTGCCC
Organism: Neoceratodus forsteri; assembly: GCA_016271365.2. Lineage (NCBI taxonomy): Eukaryota > Metazoa > Chordata > Ceratodontiformes > Ceratodontidae > Neoceratodus > Neoceratodus forsteri. The sequence goes on along the minus strand of CM028129.1, from coordinate 1,390,224,391 downwards.
AGGCAGTTTGTCCTTTTGGTCTGAAATTTTCAGGGTAGAAAGGGCCTAGGTCACAGAAATGCCTTTCAATTGTTTGGTGAGAAAATATTTAATCCATTACAAAGTTACTAAACTTTAAAGTTCCCATTATTTTCAGTGAAAATTTCACTCTCCAAGATAGATTCCTGGAACAAAAAAAGAATTTGGTCAAACAAAAAGGAAAAAATTAGTTACCAGAGTAATACTGTTTCTTCCAGGGGATCCCTCAGTATACTTGACTAATGCAGACTACAGAGCAGTGTAGCTGGGAGGAAGGAACAGAACCTACTTTGGAAACAAGTTCTGCAGGATTGCGGTGCCAAATATGGCATCTAATCTGGACTGTGCATCTAAGCAGTAGTGCTTTGTGAAGGTGTGTGCAGTCTTCCAGGTAGCTGCTTTGCAGATGTCGAGCAAGGGCATGTCTCTTGCTGCTGCCACCAAGGCTGCAGTGCCCCTGGTAGAATGGGCTCTGGGACCTTGAGGTGGCTGTCTGTCAGCCTTACTGTAACAGAACTGGATGCAGGAGACTATCCAATGTGAGACAGTCCTCTTAGAGGCTGGCCTGCCTTTACCCACCTCCCCATAGGTGAGAAAAGTTGGGTGTATGAGGATCTGAGCTGCTTAGTGTGCTCCAGGTAGTATGTCAGTGCCCTTTTAACATTCAGGCTGTGAAGCCTGCACTCACCCGTAGTGGATTTTACTGTGAAAAATACAGGGAGTGTTATAGACTGATTCAGGTGAAATTCAGACACTACCTTGGGAAGAAATTTCCTGTTGGTCCTGAGAACTACTTTATCCTTGTGGGAAATAATGTAGTTTGGCTCAGTACAAAGAGCTTGCAGCTCAGAAGTCCTCCTGGCTGAAGTGATTGCCACTAGGAAGACAATTTTCCAGGTGACATATTTTAAGTCTGCAGTAGTCATGGGCTCAAATGAATACTCCATCAGTTTAGCTATACACAAAGGTTCATATTCCGGGGGGAGGGGGGGGACATGTTCCCTAAGAGGGGGTTAAAGATGCAGTAGATCTTTAAAGAAGTTCTTAACAATGGAAATAGAAATTATAGACTTCTTACCAACAGACAAATAGGTCTAAATGGCTGCCAAGTGAACCTGCAGAGATGAGGCTGTAAGGCCTGATGCTTGCAAATGTACCAAATAGTCCAGAATGGAGGACAGGCTGGCCTGCATAGGGTTAATCTGCCTGTCTTTATACCAGAAAGGAAATCTTTTCCATTTGGAAGAGTAAGACTTTTTGGTATTCGGTTTCTTGGCCAGAGGAAAGATTATCAGAACTTGCTGTGAATACTGAGAGTCAGGGAATCCTAGCTCTTCAAGTGCCAAGCTTTTGGGCAAAGAGACTCTATACTGGGGTATGCTATCCCCATCTGAGGCAGGGTCAGGAGACTGTGAGTGGGAGGCAGGTGAATGGGCTGTTTGACTGAGAGGGAGAAAAGTAGGGTGTACCAAGGCTGCCTCGCCCAGTCTGGAGACACCAGGATCATGATTTCTGGCTGGCTTCTGAGTTTAGCAGGACCCTGAGAATCAGAGGAAATGAAGGAAAGCATACAGGAACCTCCCTGTCCAATCCAGAGACAAAGTATCCACTGGTACTGAGCCCAGAGCCAGAGACCTGCAACAGTACAGGGGAATCTGGTAGTTGTGTTTGGAGGCAAAGAGATCTATCTCTGGAGTGCCCCACCTCCTGAAGACTGTGGCCAGCACCTGTCTGTTTAGGGTCCACTCATGGTGGCCCTGACTGATGTGGCCCAGGGAGTCTACCAGCACACTGTCTTTGCCTGGCAGGCAAATGGTCATAAGCTGCAGTTCCAAGTAGTAGGCCAGAGACCAGATTTTTATAGCCTCTATGCAGATCTTTGCGGATCTTGTGCCCCCCGCTTGTTGATGTCAAATATAGCAGTGGTTTTGTCTGTCCTGGTTTGGACAAATTAACCTTTGAGCTGGGGAGCAAAGGCTTTGATAACCGGGTACACAGTTTCGAGTTTGAGGAGATTTATGTGTTACCTGGACTCTCTGGGAGACCATGCCCCGCTTGTGGACTGGTCTGCCAGGTGTGCACCCCACCCTAGGAGGGAAGCATCTGTACTGAGCACTCTGGAGGTTTCTCTCTGCTGAAAAGGCACTCCTTCCCTGAGGTTGTCCCTGCCCATCTACCAGTCCAAGGCTTGTAAGGGTGTCCCTGTGGCTGGAATCAGTTTTGATAGAGTGTCCCACTTTTGAGACCAATGGGCTCTGAGATGGTACTGAATATCCCTCATCTGAAACCTGGCCCCTGGCACAACAGCTGTAGTAGATGTCATGTGTCCTAGAAGTCTGCGGTAGTGCCTGGCTGATCTTGGTTGGCCCAGGACAAATGAGTGTGCCAGGGTCTGGAGGATTTCCACCCTGTGCAGAGGGAGCAGGGCTTTGCCTTGCTGTGTGTCCAGCTCAGCTCTGATAAACTCTAGGAGTTGAACTGGCTCAAAATGGGACTTTTCTGTGTTGACCAGAAACTCCAGGGACTCCAGGGTGCACTGTGTGAGGCTGAAGGAGTCTTTGACCTTTTGGGGAGACCTGCCCACTATCAGCCAGTCATCCACGTAGGGGAAGACAGAGACCTGCTGTCTTCTGAGATAGGCAGCGACCACTGCCAGGCACTTTGTGAAATCTCTGGGGCCTGAATAAATGTCAAAGGGCAGAGCTGAAAACCGGTAGTAGCCAGAGGGCAGCCTGAATCTGAGATACTTTCTGTGAGAGAGCCTGATTGGAATGTGAAAGTAGTCATCTCTTAGGTCCAGGGAGGCTAGCCAGTCTCCCTGTTGTAAAGAGAGAATCACCTCTGAGAGGGTGACCATCTTGAATTAGGGATTGCACAGGTGCTTTTTTAGGTACCTGAGATCTAGAATGGGTCACCAGTCCTCGTTTTTCCTTTGGGTTAGAAAGTATCTGGAATAGAGGCCTTTTCCCCATTGGGAGAGTGAGACTGTTTACACTGCATTTGCTGCCAGGTTTACCTCTGACTCTAGCAGAATTTTCTCTGTGGGGGTTAAAGGTTTTACACTCCTGTGGCCCTGCTGAGCAGGAAATTTTTGAACTGTAGGGTAAGTCCTTTACCCACCACCTCCAGCACCCACTTGTCTGTGGTGATGTGGTGCCACTGATGGAGGTAATGGGTCAGCCTTCCAGCCTTCCTTCTACTAGCAGAGGGGAGGTGACCTGGGCCTTCCTATAAGGAGTTTTGTTTTGGTTGAATTTTTGTTGAATGAGAGGGATTAGTACGTTTCTGAGCCCTCCTTCCTCTTCCCCTAAAGAATCCTCTCATCTGAGAGTAATCCACGGGCATGGGCATTAGCATAGGGTACACGGCCCTGGGATAGTAACCCCTACCTCTGCCCCCTCTTTGGGGTCCATCAGATGTAGATGGTTTCTCTTTAGCTACATTGCTCTGACAGGTGGTTTTGTATTCCTCCACCTTTTTCACGCAATCTCTGTTTTGTCACCAAAAAGAGAATCGTTCTCAAAAGGCAAATCCATAGTTTTAGTCTGGGTGTCTTGGGAGAGATTAGTAGTCCTCAGCCAGGCAAATCTCCTGAAAGAAATTACCTAGCCACAGCCCTGGAGGCAGTGTCATTGACATGCACAGCCATATGAAACTGGTAATTTGTGGCTTCTAAGGAGGTTTTAACAGTTTCTGCCAGTTCCTGACTCACTCTATTTGGGAGCTGCTGATTGATAGCCAGGACAGAGCTCCAGAAAGCCTTTCGGTACTGTGGCCCAGGGAGTCTACCAGCACACTGTCTTTGCCTGGCAGGCAAATGGTCATAAGCTGCAGTTCCAAGTAGTAGGCCAGAGACCAGATTTTTATAGCCTCTATGCAGATCTTTGTGGATCTTGTGCCCCCCCCCGCTTGTTGATGTCCAATATAGCTGTGTACGTCACGTAAGTGCAGAAGCGAAGCAGCAATGAGGCTGTAGTGTAAGATTTCTTAGCCATAGCAACCACTTTTCTGGATTCTTTTTCTGGAGGCTGGGAAGAAAGAGGTACCTTTGCTTTATCACAAGCTGTAGCTTGCACTACTCCTTCATGGTCTGGATGTATGTACGGGTAGGCAAGGCACATTTTATTTATCTGGCGCCCAATCCCTGAGGCTCTCGGTGTCTTACAATAAAAGCTAGTGTCAATACAAGCAAAGACACAGTAACAATTTAAAACAATAAATACATAAATAAAACTTCAGCATAAATACATTCATAAAATAAATACAGGTCAATCATCTTTGCTGGGAAAGGTCAAGTGGAAGACATGAGCCTTTAACTCCTTTTTAAGCAGCTCAACTGTTGGGCCTCCCTGATAGCAGCTTGCAGGGTGTTCCACAATGACAGCCCAGTGACACTAAAAGCACGGTGGCCAGATGTTTTTAGCCTGACCCTGGGAACATCAAGGAGGCCCCGAGTCGAAGAGCAGAGGGTGTGGAATGGGGAGGCAGGTGTTAGGAGCTCAGCCAGATTTTTATTTATTTATTCATTACTAGGATTACAAATACCTTTGAACCAGAGGTTCTTTTACAAAGGTTCCACGTCAAGGAGACAGAACAATGTAAACACAGGTGAAAAAACAACAGTAATGCAATAACAAAGTATAGTTCCGGGTCAGTCAGGAGGTATAGTAATATTACAATTGGTGGAGCAAGAGGTACAGAAGTATTCCAAACTGGTACAATCTTAACAACAATAAATATATATCTACAGCAGAGCAAACAGGCAAGATTGCAGTCCAGATATATTAGACTTTGTCCAGCTGAGAGTAAAACATGGAATAAAGTCAGCATGGTGGAAATGCTGCAAGGGGAGTGGATGAGAGGACTGGGGAGGAAAAGGTGGAGTACTTGAAGTAGTTTTCGAGGGGTAAGACAGGGGGACAGGAGGTTATGGGTGTTGGCAACTAGGTAACCAGGGCCCAGCCCGTATAGGGCCTTACAGGTGAGAAAGCCCACCTTGAAAAGGATCCTCTATCTGGCAGGCAGCCAGAGCAGAGCCTGTAGGACTGGGTCACATGACTGGACCTTGCCAGGCCCATCAACAACCTAGCCACTGCGTTCTGCACCATCTGCAGTTGGCAGAGGGTCCCTCCAGTGACCCTGAAGTATAGATCATTACAGTAATCCAGCCTTGAAGTCACAAAGGCATGCATCAGTGACAGCAGGTCTTCATGCAGAACCAGGTGTTTAATCCTGGCGATGTTCCTCAAGTGGTAAAAACCACTTTTGACCACAGATGACACCTGAGCTTCAAGTGTCAATCTGCTGTCCAGAACAACACCATGATCCTGCACCCTAGGGGAGGCCATCAATGGTGTGGATCCCAGAAACAATCCTGTACCCACTCCAGAGGCACTCTCATCGTGCCCGTGACCCGGCCCAATCACCCGTACCTCCGTCTTATCCAGGTTCAGTCACAGCCAGCTGTAGGACATCCAGTCATTGATCTTGGCCAGGCAGTTGTTAATCACTTCCATGGCATCGTGTGTTCCTGGGGCAAAAGACAAATATAGCTAGGTATCATCTGTGTAGCAATGAAACCCCACACTGTATTGTCTAATGAGATCTCCCAGGGGCAGCATGTATACCACAAATAACATCGTCAACAAGATCAAACCCTGAGGAACTCTACATGACAGGAGCCTTGGGGTGGAGGAGAAATTCTCCATCACCACCTGTTGCTACCTGCTAGAGAGATAGTTGATGACAGTACTGGCAAGTCCACGATACTTTCGAAGGTGATCAAGCAGCACAATGTGATCCACAGTATCAAAAGCTGATGAGAGATCCAGGAGAACAAGAATTGACCTGTCTCCTCTAGTTCTAACCCTAAGGTCATTATGCACCCTGACTAATGCTGTTTCTGTGCTATGCCTAGCCCTGAAACCCAACTGGGAATGGCTCATAGATATCAAAGGACATGAGATGTTCTTTGAGCTGTTGTGCCACTAATTTGTTCAACAACTTTGCCCAAAAATGGCAGGTTGGAGACTGGACGGTAATTTGCCAGGACGTCCTGGTCTATAGATGGCTTTTTCAGGAGGGGTCTCACCACAGCCTCTTTCAAGGTATCCGGAAAGATTCCCTCCGACATCGAGCACTGGACAGTCCCAGCGAACACCAGGCCTATGATACTGACACTTCTCATCAAGAAATGAGTCAGGTCCAGCTCACAATAAGTGTGCTTTAGCTTTCGAGATCACCTCAATGACCTGAGCCACCTCTGCTGGTTTAAACTCAACCCAGACAGACAGGGTGTCTCTGCTCCTTCCAGAACAATCACTGCAAGACAGGACTTGCCTCACTGATGGAATCCCTGCCTGGATGGAGGACACCCTGTCAGAGCAAAACAGTGCAAACCCCTCACACAACATGATTGGAAAAGCTTTTTTTAGCTGTAGACAAATGGGATGTAACAATCTGTCCACAGTCCAAAAGAGCTGAGATGGTCTGTTTTTCCCCGCAGCAATCTCCCTTAATGGGAACTCTGCCTTCTTATGGTTGATTGCTCCTTAGTATTCATGGTAATGAGCATGCAGTGCCAGTCTATACACCTCTAAGCGGGTCTTTCACCAGCAATGTTCCAATTACCCGCTACGCCGGTGACCCGGGTTTCGGGAACGAGCCCAGGCTGCTGGGGGTTGGCAGGGGCAGGGAGGAATTGAGTGTCCGGTGGACAGCTCTCCATTCCCAGGGAGGGTGTAGGGTACATCGTCGCTCCTGAGCAACCTCTGGCAGCAGTCGGAGGTGGCCAGGAATAGGCGACGTCACCGCATGGCTCTGGGGGGGTGGAGCTCGGCAGATGCTGGCCGTCATTGCACGTCCGAGCTCCATGGGGGGGTCAAAAAAGAGGAAAATCCCAGCACCTGATAGGTGAAGGCAGGACCAGTGGTCGGTTCCCACACCCAATGTCGGGCCTCCCAGTTCCGTCCCAGGCACTCCCTCCACCACCTGGTCGTTCCATTAGATTTAGATAGAGTGCCTGAGGAGTCGGCAGTCCTGCCCCTGGGGGGCTCAGAGCCGGGCGGCCGGGTGGTGCGGTGTGGAGATGGGCCCTTGCCTGGGTGAAGAGTCTGAGGGCTTCAGGCGGGCGGGAACAGACCCTACCATGTGCCCTCGCTGGAGAGAGGTCAGGTAAGCCAGTGATAAAGGGGGCATAAAGAAAGTTTAAAAAAAACAATGCTCCAACTTCCGACCCCTGATCTTCATCTCCCTGAGATCCCCATCAAACCAAGGGGATCTCAAGTGAGAGGATCTGGGTCGTATAAGAACTAGTGTGATGGCATCAAGCGTTTCGGAGACCACACTATTACAGGCAGCCACCACCTTGCTCACACCAACCACACATGCAGCATCTATACTAGATAAGTCATTCACTGGCAGGAGTCCTCTGGGGACAATCACCTTAAAGAGCAGTAGCTGACCATCTCAGCAGTGGAGGGACTTCCGGGGGGGGGGGGCCCCAAACAGGAACTTCACCATGCAATGATCACACCAAGCAACCTAATCAGTCGTGAGGTTGGCAACCTCAAGCCCCAGCGATAAGACCAAATCAAGCATGTGGCCATGGTGATGGATCACAGAAGTAACGACTTGTGTCAGACCCAGTGATGACATCAGCTGGAGGAGGTCATACCGAAATTGAGAGGATTTGTCATTGACCCAGGTGTTGAAGTCCCCCAGAATTAAATATCTGGGGGATTGCAACACTTCACCGATGATGAAGTCTGCAACCTCCCCCCGACCCTGAAGGGTGGTAGATGAGGAGAATCCTGCAGCCCGCATCTGGACCCCCATGCACTGCCACACGCTCAAAAGACCTGGCCTGTCCAACTGGGTGCATGATGAAGCCCAAGTCAGATCTAAAACAGATGGCCACACCCCCCCCCCCGTGTTCCCTCCTCAGGCAGTACACTACAGAGAACCCAGAGGGGACAGACGCCTCCAGTACTGGTCCAGCGTCATCACCCAACCAGGTCTCCATAATGCAAGCCATGTCAACTGAGGCAATCAAGCTTGCAGTCTTGTTCCTCATTGACCTGGCATTGCATATCGTGGCCCGAAGGGGAGTAGTAGGCATTGCTGGCCCCCCTGCTACCTGTCCACTCGGTCTGGTGGGAACCCTGGGGATGGAGACTAAACACATCTGGCCTCACTCTAGGCTCCGCCTAATCCCAGGACATCTCCTACACCCAATCACCCTGATACCACTCACCTCCTCCGCACCTGCTGCACCCTACCAGCATGCACGTACCCTTGTGATACTGACCTCACTGTGGTGCCATGCTTAAATAGCTGACCCAGGAGGTTGGAAAAGGGGTGCATGTCACACAGCTGGGCAGTAGCATATGCTAAGCATGAGGGGCCAAGGGTCCAGCACATTCCAACACAGACCAAACTCTGTACCCTACACTTTAAAATGCCCAACTATCCTTTGCCTGGCAGGAAAATTAATACAGTTAACTTAAATAACAAACATCCAACATGTCCACCTTAATACAGAACAAAAACTATCCACTCACATGCCTCACATACATGCAGTCACAACCCAAATCAACAAACAATTTCCACCCCACCAGAGCTACCCCTAAAACTCCCACCCTTCAAACAATACAATAAAAAAATAAATAGGACCAGAATTTTAGTTTGTAGAAGAGACCAAAAGCAGAGCTACAAAATGAGATATGATTACAGCTCCTTCTCGGAGCAACATCCAAGGTCAATTGCAGAGTTTGAAATAAAATAAGCAGAAAAGATTTTCCGAGGCAGACCCCACCAATAGGGAAAAAGTTGCAGTCCCCTTTCACCAGACTGTGAAATAATCCCACAGGAACTATGCTCTCACCATAGAGTTCCAAGAAATGACACTGAGGGACTGCACTGCTGCAAAAGGTTCATGTAATGTAGGAGGAAAACTCTTGAAGGAGACAATCCTCCAAACAACCCCTACACTGAAGCTTCTCTCACCTTCCCCTGGCTTAGAATCATCTTAGAAGTCACTAAACAGGAACAGACTCACCAAGCCAGGTCCCAAAGTATGTATCTCAGCACCACTCTCACTGGTGCTCAACAGTATCCAAAGCCGGCAGGACTTCCACAACAGGGAAATGCTCCTTACTCTACAACCAGCAACTATTAGAACATCCAACTGATAGAAAGTCCAGTATGGGAGCTGCATCAACTAACTCTCACAGCGCCTTCCCCATCAAGACCTTCCATGCACCGGTGCAACAGACTGTAGAAGCACGGTTACAGTCCGCATCAAGCTGCCCTGCTGCTCGACTGCCGGAGCAGACACTCCTATTTTGATAACCAGTTTTGACAAAAAACGAGCCTCCAGTTGGCTTCAGGCAGCCCACAAATCACCACAGAAAGGATTCTTGTCTTCCCCTGACTGCAGCCAAGCCATAGCCCACCCCTCTCCCAAATCAGTCCGGTGATAGTCAGATTACCAGCATATCAGGAGTCCTCTCCAGGTGAACACCTGCACAATGGGACCTCTGGTCGAACACATGACTGCACACATCACGCACCCAGCAGGTCACTCTTCCCATAGCATCCAATAATTTCTCCACTAACTTAGCACACAGCAGGGTTTTGCCCTACCTGAAAACAAAAAAACTAGCTCCTTACACTATCTCACTTTCCCAACCCCACCTAGCACTTTTACCCTAACCCTGCACATCTAACTACAAATAAAATACTTAAAATTTTGTGGCGCAGAGGGCTGAGGCAGCGATGCCTTGCCTCCTTCCATGCCAGTGACCAGTGTGAGTGGTGTGAGCAGGTCATCGGGCACCGCCGGGGTGGGAAGAGGATCAAGGGTCCAGAGGACAACTCTCCTCTCCTGGGGAGGGTGGGGAACAGAGGCCAGCATTTGCCCGACACCTAGTGGAGGTTAGGAGTTGGCATGCCTGGCCCAGTACAGTGGGGCACAGAGGTGGAACAGCCAAAAAAGTAACGTGAAAAATTGCTGCCCAGGTCGAGCGGCTTGATGGACAACCAATACAATGCATCATCTCCAGAGGGCATCACCTGTACTGGATCTGGTCCTGGTGGGTGAGTTAGGGGGCTCTCCACCACTCTGCCACAAGGGGTAAGCCATGGGGGTAGCAAGGTGATAGCTCGAGTTGGAGGACGGGTGTGGGACAGATGGCAGATGGATAAAAGGATGCCAGGAAGAAGGAGCCAACCCCAGGAGGTCAGGGGAGAAAAATGTAAGCAAAAAAAAAAAAATACTTAAAATTTAAGACCTTAGCGCCGGCCCACCAGCGCAGCGGTAGTGCTACCACTTGAGACGCCAGTGACCCAGGTTCGGTAGCAAGCCTGGGTTGCTGTAGAGCCAGCCAGGGGAGAAGGATTGAGCACCAGACGGGCTGCTCTCCTTCTCCAGGGAGGGTGGGCTATAGTCATTGCTGTAATACCGCCACCTGGGTGACCACGGATGGAGGTGCAGTCAAAGAGGCAGGAGCACAAGGGAGGGGCCGGCATCAGCCAAGGGCCCGGAGCGAAGGCATGTCTCCGTGTGCTTTCATCTTATTGGCCCTCCTTATGTGCTGACGCTCGCAGGGGATGGGACCAGAAAATGAGGAAATGCCCCGCAGCTGCACCTGTAGATGGTTTCTGGCACCAGCAATCAAGGAGAATCTGGGAGAGGTGGCTGAAGGTGCACGCACTCACGGAAGGTATGGAGGGAAAAGGAGAACCTCCATCCAACGGGGGTTATCGGGGCTCGAGATTGTCTGGGAGCGGGGCACCCATGGGGGCTAGTAGTTGTCCGGTCCTCCTGATGCAGGGATGCATTGGAGCCCCAAAGAAGGGAACAGCTGAGGAGATGAAGGGAGAGTATAAAGAATAAGTGAAAAAAAACAACAACTTAGGACCATAAGCTGCTGATGCAACTATTTAGTCAAAATGCTGATCCCTCCAAAAAAAGTAAAACTAGCAAACATGAAATAAGACAAGGATTTTTTTCCATTTTGAACTCCATTTAGACCTCCCACAGACAGCAGCCCAGCATGCCCGCCATCTTGCTCCTCCTCCTCCTTCCGCAGCAGAACTCAACATCAGACTTATCGAGCTGGTACTTTCTAATTTCTTATTTACCCTGGTATGGAGGTGGGATTCTGAAGTAACTTGAAAGTAGCCCTACGAAGGGACGTATGATCAGGACAAAGTAACTTTTTAGGAGAAGGGAGACCCATCATATCTAAAAAAAAAATCCTTCTCCTCATCTTCCTCAGTGGACTCTTGTATATAGAGAGATACATAGATACATAGACAGTGTCGGCAGATAAGGGCCTATGGCCCACCCAGTCTGCCCATTTGAGCTTGTAAGTTCAGTTTATGTTCTCCTAAAAGTCTGTTGCCCCTTACCCCTGACCTCCAGAATTCCTTTATGTCTATCCCATGCATTCTTAAATCCCGTGATTGTTTCAGCCCCCACCACTTCCTCTGGCAGGGTGTTCCACTTGTCCACCACCCGTTCTGTGAAGAAATTCTTCCTCATGTTTCCTCTGAATCGTCCTCCCTCCAACTTCATCCCATGCCCTCTAGTCCTGGAACATCTTTTTCACTTAAAAATAGTGTATTTCTGCACCCTGTTCCTCCCTGTAAGATACTTGTATGTCTCCATCATATCCCCTCACTCCCTCCTCTCCTCCAGGGAGTACATGTTCAGTTCCTTCAACCTGTTCTCATAGGACTTGTGATGCAATCCATGCACCATCTTTGTTGCCCTCCTCTGAACCTTCTCTACCCTGTCTATGTCCTTATGTAGGTAAGGTCTCCAGAAATGTACACTGTACTCCAGATGGGGCCTCACTAGTGTCTTGTATAGTGGAATTATGACCTCCCTTTTCCTGCTGGTGATGCCCCTGCCTATGCATCGCAGCATCCTATTTGCTTTACCTGCTGCCTTGTCACTCTGTTTCCCTACCTTGAGGTCGAGATGATAACCCCAAGATCCCTTTCCTGCTTGGTGCATGCTATATCCTCACCCCCCAGCTGATATATTGTGCCAGGGTTTTTGTGCCCCATATGCATTATCATGCACTTCTTTGCATTGAATTTCAACTGCCAAACCCCTGACCATTCTTCAAGTTTCTGCAGGTCCCTTCTCATTCTGTCTACACCCTCTGGTGTGTCTGCTCTGTTGCAGAGCTTTGTGTCATCAGCAAACAGTGAAATTCTGCCTTCTAGGTCCTGCGCAATGTCACCGATGAAGAAGTTGAATAGGACAGGTCCCAGCACTGATCCCTGTGGTACCCCACTGGTCACTCTTCCCTCTGTGGAGTGACAGCCATTTACCACCACCCTCTGTGTCCTGCCACCCAGCCAGTTACCTACCCACCACACTACTGTCCTGCCCACACCCATATTCCCAGTTTGTGCAATAGTCTTCTATTTGGCACAGTGTCAAAGGCCTTGCTGAAGTCCAGATAGGCCATGTCCACCACCTCCCTGATCCACCCCAGTCACCCAGTCAAAAATTCAACGAGGTTGGTCTGACATGACCTCTCCCTGGTGAAAACATGTTGCCTTGGGTCCTGTAGTCCATTGACAACCAGATGTTCCACCAATCTCTCCTTCAGTAGTGCCTCCATGATCTTCCCCACTACCGAGGTGAGGTTGACTGGTCTGTAGTTCCCCACTTCCTCTTTGTTCCCAGTTTTGTACAAGGGGACTACATCTGCTGTCCTCCAGTCTTTGGGTACCTCCCATGTTTTCAGTGATTGGCTAAACAGGATAGCCAGTGGTTCTGTCACCACCTCTCTGAGTTCTTTAAGGACCCTGGGGTGCACCCCATCTGGCCCCACTGCTTTATCAACTCTTATTACTTCCAGTTCTTTCAGGACCCTTTCTCGTGTAAAGGGACTTGTGTCCATTTCTGCACCGTTCTCACCCCTTGTACTCCCTTCAGACCCATTACCTCCTCTTCCTCAGTGAAGACTGAGCAGAAATACCGTTAATATGTCAGCTTTACTGTTGTCATCCTCCATGGGCCCCATCCTCCCCTTCAGTCTCACTATCCCTCCTTTGCCTTTCTTTTTCACTTATGTACCTGTAAAAGGTTTTGCCCCTCTACCCACTGATTTTGCAATGTGTTCTGTCTGAGCTTTGGCTTCCTTACTGACCTCCTGCCTCCCTTTGCTTCTCCTGGTACTTCTCCCTTTCCCTTCTGCCTGTGTTTTTGTATTGCCTGAATGCAATCTTTTTGGCTTTCACTTTCTTTGCTACCTCTTTGGAAAGCCATAATGGTCTCCTCTTCCTTTTCCTCTTGCTAACCTGCTTAATGCATAATTATGTTGCTCTTGTAATCCCCATTTTAATACTGCCCACTGTTCCTCAACCCCTGATTCCTGCCCCATTCCCCTTAATGCCTCTCAAGTATCTCCCCATTTTCCCAAAGTCTGCCCCCCTAAAATCCAGGATACGTGTTTGTGTGTGGTTTGGTTTTGCTCTGTGATTTCAAACCACAATGACTGGTGGTCACTGTTCCCCAGGTGCTCCCCCACTGTTACCCCCATCACACTGTCCCCGTTTGTGAGCACAAGGTGCAGTATTACCTTCCGCTGAGTTGGTTCCATGACCAGTTGCTTGAGGAAGGCACCCTGAAGGGAGTCCCGGATAAATCTGCTCCTAGTTGATGCTGCTGCTGGGATGCTCCAGTCCACGTCAGGAATACTGAAGTCTCCAACCAATACTACCTCACCCTTGTCTGCCATCCTTTGGATGGCTAGCATCAGCTCCCTATCTGTTTCTTCCTCCTGGACTGGTGGTCTATAGACCATACCTCCAGTACTCCTGCCATAGTCTCACGACCTTCTGTCACAGGAGCAGAGCATCCTGGTGCATCAGTCTTCAATCTCTCCACCTTCACGCATCGCACAGTTAGCTAACCACCTGGATATGGTCTGTTTTAAAATGGCCTTACCCTGGCACTGGGGGGCAAAGGCCACAAAAAGCTGATTTGACTGATGGACCTCTTTGGTCCGGGTGGTGTAATACCTCAAGATTCGGTGCACATCCAAGGTGTGCAAAAGATATTCCCCCCTGTTGGAATGCTGAGGGTAACAGACTGGCTATCGACACTGATTGAGAGTGGATTCTGAAACCTCCTTTGAAAGAAAGGAAGGGTAGTCCTAAGGACCACTCTATCCTTATGAAAGATCAAATAAGGCTCCTTGCATACAAATGCCTGAAGCTCCGAGACCCTTCGAGCTGAAATGACAGCAACTAAAAACAAAGTCTTCCACGAAAGAAAACATATATCACAATTTGAAGCTGGTTCAAAGGGGGTCAAAGTAAGTTTTTCTAACAAAGTTAAGATCCCAGGGAGGACAGGGGTTCCGGACTGGTGGTTTTAGGTGGAGGATACCCTTCAAAAAGGTTTTAAAAACCTCCAGTTGAGCTATGGTTTTGGCCTCCACTGGGAGGTGGTAGGCAGACACCACAGAGAGAGATGGACCTTGATGGGGAATAACTAAGGCCCATCTCAGATAAATGTACAAGGCACTCCAACACCGGGGCGACCAAGCCCGAAAAGGGATCCAAGCGGGGTAAGAGTGTCCACCATGTGCTGAACAATGGAAAAATGTAAGCCGAATTCTTGGTCAGGAACTTCATCAGGTTCTAAAAGCTCATCCTTCTCTTCATCATCACTCCCCTCTAGGAAAATGCCCTGGTTGAGGCTAGTGTCAGAGGTGATAGGTGTAGAAGAACCAGTTGGGGCACCCAGAACAAGAGAGTCCACAGCCTAAAAATCTTGATATAGTTGCCAAGTCTTTGCCATTTCCTCTGCTGAGGGAATATCCTGTTATAACACTGGCATCTCCCTTTGCTTTTCAGTGGGTAGGGCAGTGATTTGTTATTCTTTTTGTTTCTTTTTAGCAGGCCCTGAATCAGAGACCTGCTGTGGACATCTTTTTTGTTTGGCTTGGTCAGTATTATTTTTACCAGATTTATTTTCTATGCAGTTCTTGGAGGACCTGTCTTTAGACTTTTGATAAAAGGAATTCTGATTTTTTTATAGAGGGAGAGGCAGACTTGAGAAGTCATGATGTCCAGCCTTGAGGCTGCTTTCTTAGTGTTTTGAGCAATATGAAGTAAAGCTCACAGAGAGAAAAACAGTGACTGTCCCAAAATATTAAATGAGAATTGTGGCAGTCTGCCTTGTCTACAATTTAAGAAGACTTTAGTAATTTGGAAGAAAAAAGGGCCAGTCTTATTAATTGGTCTGTCTGACCTGCCAATTTGTCAAGAGACCCAGAAGTTTGATCCCAAAAAGGAAAAACAGAAGGCTCCCATCACTGTGGAGCCGCTGAAAAACAGTTCCCAGTTGAGGCAAAACAAAGAAAATGCAGTTAAAATCTGTGGAACTGCTTAAAATAATGTTAAAATTAAAAATCTGCAGAATGTTTTATCTCAGAAGCGATATTTTTCAGTCAGAAAAAACTGCAGGAACGCGGAAAAAGAAGGCGGTTTTCCACGTATTCCGGGAACTGAGGAACCACAGAAAACACACAAAAAGCTCTAAAAACTAACTAAAACACTCTAAAAGCAACACAGAGTAAAATAAATTACTCATAAATTAAAAATGAACCACTTCAAATGAAGGTTTGAAGAGAGAGCTCCGGGGCAGACTTGTCCAATCAGCGGAGAAATTAATCTGACTGGGAGTACAGCAGCACCTACAAGCAGCACACTCTTACTACAACCTGATTGGCTAATTCTCTGGCATCGTTAGCATAGCTCCACCTCTGGGGCAGCTGAATCCAGCTGGCATAACTGCACTATTTGCTGGCCCACTGGCACAGGGGCAGGGTGCCTACCTGTGACACTGGCGATCTGTGTTTGAGAAAGAACCTGGGACGTCGGAGGGCCAGCCGCAAGAGAAGAACTGAGTGTCCGATGACTGCTCTCTCATCTCCGGGAGGTTCAGCGTAACATGGACATCTAGTGGAGGCTGGGTGTACCAAGCGTGCCAAAGCCAGTAGCTCAGGAGGGCGAGGTGGACGCTGTTTGTCATTGCAAGTCCCGGCCCCACCCCTTTTCGTGAGCTTTTTTTCATTCTCGCAAAAAAGGATCTGTTGTCATGAAAAAGGATTTCAAACTACTATGTATTTCAATGGGGTTTTCAACTTTGATACATAACTTTGCCATTTTTGCATATTTTTATACAGCTTTTCAACTTGGCCTTTTTGAAACCCCACCTCATAAACAGTGTCAGTGGAATTATGCAAATCCAGCCCAGAATGCGATTTCACAGTCGGTTGGCGAGATCATCTTTTGGCTGGGACATGAACATTTTCATCACCCCTGTTCATGACGTGGGGTCATAGGAAGGGTATGTTCCAAATTTGGGGTCAATATATGTAAAAATTTCAAAATTATACAACACATAGTATATGCATCTATGGAGGGATGGGAGCTTGCGCTCCACCAGGCAAATAAGAATCTGATTATCCTACAGGCAAATAAGAATACCATATACTATCTCAAAAAGTAAGGAAATTAATTGCAAAAAATCTTCATTAATGCACTAGTTAGGGTTAAAGCAACAAAGGTACGGAAATGTAGTGTTTGGGTTTCCAACCCTAACAGCCCACCCTACACTGCAGGCAGCAACAGGCTTGGGATGTGCCTTGGGGTTGTCAACCCTAACACTCATCCCCTTACTCATATACTGCATCCATCTCAGTTTACTTACACATGGAATGGGGTGAGCATTAGGATTGACAACCCCAAGGCACACCCCACACCTGCTGCTGCCTGTAGGGTGGGGTTGGAAACCCTAATGCCACATTTCCTTACTTTTGTTGCTTTAACCCTAACTTGTGCATTAACATCATTTTTTGCAGTGAATATAATATATGGTGGCATTTGGTACATTCAGCTTGTATGCGGAGCTGGGTGGGTTTCCTGGTAAGCCATGGTTGGAGCCATTTTCAGGTCTGCCTTGTAGTTTTTGGCCCCGCGTGTTTCTGTAGTGTGGTGGTATTTGGTAATGGGCTCCCTTTTGGCTCATTTGTGTTTCCACAGAGTAGGTTCCCCCTATATTTGCAGTGTCAGTGGCTCAGTAGGTAGCACACTCGCCTCTGAGGCTGGGAGATCAGAGGGCTGTGGGTTCAGTTCCCACATCCGGCACTTGGGTTAATATCCCAGTACTGACACTGTAGTGCAGCATGAGAGGGGTGCTGCACTTCTGAGGTGCCGTCTTTCGGATGAGACGTTAAACCGAGGTCCCATCTGCCTGGATTGGTGGTAGTTCAGGTGGATGTTAAAGATCCCATGGCACTTCTCGAAAAGAGTAGGGAATTTCCGGTGTCCTGGCCAAATTTCCCTCATTCACTAAAAATACCACCAACAGCTTAATCTGGTTCAAGGTCAGTTGGCATTCATCTGTATCCCCCTCCCCCGGGTCGTGCCTGAAAATAGGCAGGATTTGTCTAGTGCACCTACCCGGTCAACAAAAGCTAAAATAAATAAAAAAAATATATAACATATATACAGAGGTCATACTTTGGTTTGATAGTGAGGTCATGGTGTGTGGCAATTTGGAGTAGCTTCGGTGGTTTGCAGCAGTTTGGAGAAGGGCTGGTGGTCTGGAGTTGTGTGTGTCACTGGGACCCGTGGAGCTGGTGAATTTGTGACATGGAGCTTGGAGATGGTGGTGGCAGCATAGAGGGCGGGAGACAGTAGGAGTATAGAGGGATATGACTGTTGTAAGTACAAAGGGGAAGGGCATCTTGTGTGTTCCCCCAGCTGTTTCTCTTTTGTTTCGGTGTATGGTGCATCTCAGAAAATATAGGGGGTGCTCATGAAAAAAATCCATATACATTTGTTTCTGATGAGTCTTCTTTTATTTTACAGAGACCCCATATGGTACATCTCCCTGCAGTCAACAGGAAGTGTGGGGGAAGTTTTCTCCATGCTATTCATCTGCAGGGGGAAGGTGTTTCCTCCTATGCCACTCCCTGCTACAGGTCTTCCAAGTTGTTGCTTTCCCATGGTTGTAAAGGCACTATACTTCTGAAGGTATACAGGTGCCCCTCTGAAGGTATACCGCCTTAACGGGGAGGTATATAATTTAATTAGAAGATATGTAACTTTAATTGGTGAGGAATACAGGAAAATTACATATTTTTTTATATATACAGTATATATATATATATATATAGAGAGAGAGAGAGAGAGAGATATGGAGAGAGGAGATAAAATAAATGATGTGAAAGTGTGGTTATACAAGAAAATAATACCAGTGAGAGGTCAAACAAGTCATAAAGACACGGGCCTCAAGGGCAAGTCCTTTATGAGTTTCTATGACCCCGAGATGGTATTAGTTCATGAGTATGCTAGACATTGCCAACTTATATTTTATATAATGTATTAGGCTGGACACTTTTTGCTGTGTCCTATGTTTTACCATAGTGTTGAGAGGTAGGGTGGCTGTTGCATGTGTTATTAAGGGGTTTGTTACATGTGTTATTAGGGAGGGCTGTAGTGTGTTGGGTAGTAATGCATTATTAAGGCATTAATAACTCATTAATATAGTGGTAATGTGTGTGTGTGTGTGTGTGTGTGTGTGTGTGTGTGTAATGCACGGTCGGGCCTTGTCCCTATAAAAAAAGCCACCATATATTTCCCTATATATGATGATAGGCGATTAATTTTTATTTTTTTTTGAAGTTCGATAAATTTTACTAAAGGTTTTAAACATAACAATACCAGAAGGATATACAGTAACCAGTAGCGTTACACACGATAGCTGATTAATGTATTATGATGCCAATCTGCTAATTACATTGTATTAATGCATTAGTAACACCATAGTAACACATTTAATACCTAACAAATGCTATCTGTATAATACTTTGCAAAAAAACATTGTTAATGCACCAGTTAGGGTTGAAGTTAATGTCACAAAAACAGGGAAATGTAATGTTAAGGTTTCCAACCCTAACTACCACCTACAGCCCCCAAGCAGCAAAAGGAAAAAACATTAGGGTTTTGTGTCTCCATAGTCTTGGTGAAACAGTGGTGGGGTCTTCCTTAGGGTTGTCAACCCTAATGCTCACCCCCAGCCTGTGCCCTTCTGTCCAAAGTATAAGGTACAGCTCCAAGACAATGCCTCATAGTAATACACTCTGTGAGCTCTGCGTTAAGAAAGGAGATGCTGTCTCGTGTTGTTTGCTCAGGGAATGGGTGGGCATTAGGTGCAAGGGTGACGCTCGGACTGTGATGCTTCTGGAGCCTCGGTCTTAAAAGGCTGTCCTGATATCCATTTTGCCGGCCAAATTATCCTTGGACAAGAGCTCAATGGGGAAGCAGGCGGCTCTTGGCCCCCTGCACCACACAAGTCAACAGAACCTCAGGGTTGAGGCGCCGGGCAACCGGGCGGACCCCGATGAAAACCTGAAGTCATCGGTTTGGAGCAGCAGACACAGAACTTAGAACCTCGGAGGGTCTGGGCGGCGGCAGCACAAGAAGCAGCTGAATCTTAAACCTGATTTTTTGTCTAGCCAGCCGTTTGTCTCCTGACTCGGATCCCAAGCCCTGCAACTGTTGGTGTCAACTGCCATTTCAAAGAGGCAGCAGCGCCTATTGGCCACAGAGACTGTGATGCTCGGGCAGGCTGGGTCTTAAAAGGCTATCTCGATATCCATTTTGCCGGCCAAACTATCCTTGGATAAGAGCTCAATGGGGGAGCGGGTGGCTCTTGCCCCCTGCACCGCACAAGTCAACAGAACCTTGGGGTTGAGGCGCTGGGCAACTGGGCGGACCTCCCCCAATTAAAAGCTGAAGTCGTCAGTTTGCAGCAGCAGATACAGAACTTACAACCTCAGAGGGGCTGGGCGGCAGCTGCACAAGAAGCAGCTGAATCTTAAACCTGATTTTTCATCTCACCAGCCCTTTGCCTCCTGACTCGGATCCCAAGGCCTGCAACTGTTGTTGCCAAATGCCATTTCAAAGAGGCAGCAGCGCCTATTGGCCACAGAGACTGTGACGCTCAGGCAGCCTGGGTCTTAAAAGGCTGTCCTGATATCCATTTTGCCGGCCAAATTATCCTTGGACAAAAGCTCAATGGGGGAGCGGGTGGCTCTTGCCCCCCTGCACCGCACAAGTCAACAGAACCTCAGAGTTGAGGTGCCGGGCAACCGGGCGAACCTCCCCTGATGAAAAGCTGAAGTTGTCAGTTTGCAGCAGCAGACACAGAACTTAGAACCTCGGAGGGGCTGGGCGGCAGCTGCACAAGAAGCAGCTGAATCTTAAACCTGATTTTTCTTCCCACTTGCCCACCCCGTTCCCTCCTCCCCTTAAATGCCCGGTAGCCATGCCTTCCTGCTGCCCAGAACCAATTGGAGCTGGCGTAAGGACCCTAGCTGCCGTCAATAACTTTGCTAGCATATCTGGTTAACCTGGGGCACTTCACCGTGGCTATCTTCAGACCGATAGTGCATGGGCACAAATCTCGAGGGCGCTTTGACTTTGCAAAGGACTGATTTTTGTACTGTCTATGCGATTTGTCGGCTTGCCAGATCAACCTATATTGTCTACATATAGGAGGATGGTCTACATAATACTATTCACTGCACAGTCTTGAATTTGTCTGTTTCCCAATGTAATTATTAGTGCCTACTAGTAGGAGTACCAGCCTAATCAATTCTACACTGCCATACTGCATATCTACATTGTCTGCTTGCCATACTAACTTAATATTGAACAGACGTAGGAGGACAGTCTAATTAATCACTTGCCGCTACACTGCCTTGAATTTGTCTGCTTCCCAGTGTAATTATTTTTTTTATTTTATTTTCATTTATTTCAATCTAGGATTACAATACCTTTGAGCCGAGGCTCTTTTACAAAGGTTCCATGTCAGCGTGTGCAACAGTCATCATTTTCAGTTACAAACATAAAGTCACTGACTTACAGACATGTAATAACCAGTACAAAGACTTGAGCTATTAGCAAGACAAGGGAGGGGGAGCTGATGGGGAGAAGTGAGGGTAGGAGATCAAGGGGGGTAGGAGGTGCAGGGGGTAAGGGGGAGTACAGGAGGTGGGTGGGGGCAGGGGCAGGAGTGGAGATAAGGGGCGGAGGTGGGCGAGGGTGGGAGACAGTACAGCCAGGAGGCCTTGTTGAGGGAATATGCCAGGTAAGGTGTTAGGGGTGCAAAGACTAATTGTAAGTGCTGGGTGCTGGGGCATGTTTAGTTTAGTTTAGTTTATTGTTCTAGGAATTACTACCTTTGAGCCAGAGGCTCTTTTACAAAGGTTCCACGTCAATTAGGTACAGTACAAAAGGTTACATAGACAACACAACAATTTGTGTTGTGTCAAGAGCAAGAAAACATATACAAATACATATCGAATCATCTGTGCAAAAGGACATGAGATATCAATAATTACATTATTATTACAAGAAAGAGGTCATGCCAGATTAGGAGAAACAAATAGGGAAAAAGTCCAGAACAAAGAGGGTAAGTAAAAGGTGTGGGGAGCAGACAATAGCAGGAGAAAAGGTTTCCCAAACATGTCTTTGTCAAATAATGGGACAGGGTGGGTAGTGAGAAAATAGGAGGTTTAATCAGGGCAGTCACAGGAGCTGGAGGTGGCAAGGTGAGAGAAAAGCCTTGATTTGAAAATACCTAGAGAGGTGGAGGTAATATGAGTGCTGAGGGCATTTAACCAGCTGGGGGCACTGATAGGCAAATGATCTTTGTCCCTGAGAAGTCCGGCATCGGGGACTTGGAGAGGCTGGTGTTCTGATCTTCTGGTAAACGGGTGCTAGCGCCGGGCATAACAGGTCTTGGATACAGGGTGGAGTGAGGCCCAGGTGGATTTTTTCACCATCAGGCAGGTAAGGTACTTTATCCGGTTTGAGAGTTGCAAACCAACCTGAGTCAGCATAGAGGTCACGTGAGGGTACGTCGGTGTGCACCAGTGAGCAACCGACAGGCCTTATTTAGGGATGTTGTAATGCGACTAAAGTGCTGTAGTAGTGGCAGATCTGTATATAACTAAGCCATAATCAATGACTGAGATGATAGAGGATTGGATGGCAATCCTCAGTGCAAAATGGGTAAGAAGCTGTCGGTTCCGATACAGAATCCCAATTCGCTGATTAATAGTTTTTGCTGTACTATCAATGTGACTTGCAAAGGTTAGGCCTTGATCAAAGTTGATTCCAAGATATTTGAAAATTGGCACTTGTTCAAGGGTATTTCCTAGGTGTGTATTAATGGTGAGTGGGACTTGCCGTTTCTTGTTTTGCGGGTTAGAGAAGAGCATGGATTTAGTTTTTTTGTGGTTTAGAACCAGCTTATGTTCAAGGAACCACATCTCAACTTTGGAAAAAGCATGCTGAAGGTTGAGGCATAAAAGGTTCGGATCTTTATGAGTGGCAAGAATCACGGCATCGTCGGCATAGAGGATTATTTGTTCAGGGCAGGATTTGGGGAGGAGTTTAGAAAAGGCTGAAAAGGAGGGGGCCCAGGATGGATCCCTGGGGAACTCCTGAGCGAACCGGTTTTGAGTCTGAGAGAACTCCAGCTACTTTTACAGATTGAGAGCGCTGAGCAAGGTCATTTTTTACCCAGTCACCAGGACCCTGCGAGAGCCCTAGGGATAGTAGTTTGATAAGTAGGCCATGGTGAACTGTATCAAATGCCTTGGTTAAGTCAATTTTTGCCGACTAGCGGGAAGTGTCAGCCCAATTAATTCTATTCTGCGGTACTGCCTTGTAACCCACTTGTCCCATGATACTAGCATAGCTTAGCCATTATCAATGGTATCAGGGTGGGCTCTTAAACTTGAGTAAGTGGACGGTAGCTGCTGGACAACCAGCTACACCCAGCTCTTACTCGGTAGGGTGCACAGTCTATGCTTTATGTCTGATTGCTAGCCTAATTTAATATTGTCAGATTGCCATCCTAATCTAATATTGTCTACTGTCTGATTGCTATTTCGACATGGGGAACCCTGAGCAACAAACAAAGAAAGTGTCACCCCTTTTGCTCATATGCACAATCGCCTTTGGGATCCTCTCTGTCCATGGCATCCCCTGGTTTTCAGGAGCCGGTGCTCTTACCATGGGAGCACCCTGGGGCACCTGTACCCAGCCAGTGGGTTCTGATTTCACATTCTCCAATATACTAGCTGTAGGCAACCCCCACCCTGGGTTCTCTGCAATCTTGACCTGAGGTGCTTCCTAAGCCATGCCCTAATGGTCAAACGTTATGGCCGTAAATCGCCGGCCAAGGAGGGTTCCCCTCCCTTAAGGCATCTCCTTTGGCTTCTACTGGTGACCCTAGCACTAGTGGGTGACATTGAGCTGAAACCTGGACCATCGTGTCAAACCACCCCCTCTGTGGGCAGGCTGGTCAGCTATCAAAGGGCTAAAAACAGTTCATCTTAATATTCGTAGCCTCGTGCCTAATTTGATGGAACTTCACATTTGGGTCACACATCACAGCCCTGACATCCCTGGCATAACTGAAACTTGGCTCAAACCTGCTACACCAAATTCTGTGTGTGTCCTCCCTGGGTATGGTCTCATTAGGCGGGATCATCCTGGTCTATTACAGGAGCCACCTCAACCTGTTGGTTTTACCCAAACAACAGTCACCCTGTGAAGCACTGCACACGGTACTGCTGCTTGGGATGACTAAAACGTTATATGTAATATTTTCCTACAATCCTCCCAAGGGGAACCTAGAGGGACTGTCCATCCTCCTTGACACTGTGGGCGCTCTGACCCAGCAGAATGAACTAATCTTCCTAGGTGATCTCAACCTAAACTGGCTTGGTAGTAATACCAAAGCATTTGAGCCACTGCTTGTGGGTCTCTCCCTATCGCAGCTTATGAAGGATCCTACCAGGTGCTCACCCAGTGGTGGGGGGAGCTCTATTCTGGACTGGATCCTAACAAACAGACCAGAAAGGATCAGTTCGTTGGGCATCCTTCCAGACTCAATCTCTGACCACTCCCCAGTGTTTTGCATGTGGAAGATCCCGTCCCTGAAAATTCCACACAAAATCATTCAGGTCAAAGACTATTCCAGGTTTGATCTTGGCACCTTTCATGATGATATCCAACACACTGACTGGTCAGCAGTATGGAATGCCCAGAACTCCCCATCTGTGGTCAGTCACTTCCTCATCTCTCTAAGGGCCCTGCAGGATAAATATGCCCTCCACATCAGACAGGGGGTGAGTGGATCGGCCACCAAATGGTTACATGGTAGCCTCCTTGCCCTTCTTAAGCTCAGAGATAAGTGCTGGGCAAATTTCAAGGCCAGGGTGGATCAGGCTGTTTTTCAGAAGTACAGAAAACTCAGAAATGAGTGCAAGAAGAGCATAAGGGCTGCTAAAAGTGAGTTCTGCAAGACTGCCCTGCTAAACTCAGCCAGGGACCCCAGGAGGTTCTAGAGAAACATTAAAAACATAGTTAGTGGTTTCCAGAGTGCTGAGACCTCCGATATGACTATTGATGGTGCCAGCTGCAACAACTTGTGACCATAGCAAATTCCTTTAACCTGTATTTTTCTGACCTGTCTGCTTTCACCTCGTCATTCCCCCCTGGTGGAGGTGATAATGATGTACAGGTCCCAGTGCCATCACCACCCCATCCGCCCCTTTCATTTCTGTGCTGTGATGGTGCAAGAGGTGCAGAGACTACTCTCGGGCCTCTCCCCCTTCAAGAGTGCTGGCCAGGATGGGCTGGAACTGAAGCTTCTCTTCTTGGTGCCCCTTGGCTTGCTCCACTGGAGGCACACATCTTCAATTTGTCCCTGTCATCTGGTGTTATTCCAGACATATGGAAGGTAGCCAGGGTGGTACCGATCCTTAAACAGGGAAACCCCAAACTAATAGAGAACTACCGCCCGATATCCATTCTATCAGCGGTCAACAAACTTCTTGAGAAAGTTACGGCAGGGCAACTCTCGGAGTACTAGCAATCACATGACCTACTGTAGCCCATGCAGCATGGTTTCAGGAAAGGGCACAGCACATCCTCTGCCCTTGTCACTGTCTCATCATGGATCAGGGCGGCTATGGACCAAGGCAAACTATCAGGGCCTATCTTTATAGACCTCTCCAAGGCCTTCGATCTGGTTGATCACGCCATGCTCACCACTCAGCTTAGATCCCTTGGTCTATCTTCTGCTGTGCTCTGCTGGTTCTCCAACTATTTATACAGCAGAACGCAACTGGTTAAATATGGCAAGGAGCTCTCAGGCCCTATTCCCGTAACCATGGGTTTCCCCTAAGGCTCTGTCCTGGGGCCTCTGCTATTCTCCATCTTTGTAAATAATCTCTCTGCAGCTGCTGCTCACTGTAAGCCAGTCCTCTATGCCGATGACCTGGTCATCTTGACACACTCCCCGGAGATGGGGGTCATCAATCGCCATCTGAGTGAGGACCTGGGGAACATTCAGTCATGGATCTCGGCCCACAAGCTGGTCCTTAATTTCAAAAAAACCAGGCCATGCTCTTTGGGTTTCAGGCCAAGATCAAGGCATCCACTGTGCCGTTCTGTGTCCCAGGTACCAACGGTATTCCAATCCCTGTCATTAACAACTTCAGATACCTTGAGGTGATGCTGGACCTGCAGCTTGACCTTGGCCGCCATATCCAGAATACATGCAAGAATGTCAACTGCAAACTGGGTCTCGCCTACAGAGCTAAAAGCAACCTTATCCCGGCGGCACGTGTTGCTCTTGACAGAGGTGTGCTCCTCCCATCGCTCTGTTATGGGCTCCTTTTGTTTGCCCTCTCCACCAAAGCCCATCTCTCTAGGTGGTCTACTGCCTACAACAATGTCTGCTGCTTTACTCTGGCTGCCCCCGTCTCACCCACCATTGTGACCTCTACAGCAAACTAAACTGGCTCTCCTCTTCAAACCACATTGACTTTGTTCTAGGGTGCTTCACGGGAAAGGTCCTTGGCACTGGCACACCCCCCCCCCGGGCTGGTGAAATTGCTTGTCCCGGTTGCCTCCTCATCCTATCCTCTCAGGTCTCAGGGGTCTGCCTTGCTTAAGGTACCCACCAGCTGGACTCAAATGGGAGTTAGGGATTTTGCCGTGTGTGCCCCTAGACTGTGGAACGCTTTCCCTGCCCAGATCCGCGCTGCCCCCTCACAGGGCTGCCTTCTCTTCTCCCTATGGAACCACCTCAAACTCACTTCGGCCTGTGGGTGCCCAAAACCCCCGTGACCTAACATTGCACTCCTCTCCCCTGGACATATTTCCTGGACAAAAGGGGCATATACTGTATATAGTGCTGTAGCTGCTGCATCGCAACTGTGCCTTCTGTACTGCTCTTAGTGGCAACATGTCTTACTCTGTTGTGTACGTACTGAACAAAACTATGCCACATGATGACTTGTAAAATGTCTTAATCTGTATTATGTTGCCCTCTCATGATTTGTAAGCTGTTCTTATTCTGTACCATGTTGTCCTATGTATCTACATCTGTAATTCCTGTACTCTCCCGGGTCGTACCTGAAAACAGGCAATTTTCTTGTCTAGTATACTTACCTGGTTAGCAAAAGCTAAATAAATAAAATGTTCAAATCTTGCTCCAATGGTGATTTTGCAAAGTGACTGTGAAATCACCTTTTGGGCCTGATTTGCATAATTCCACCACAACTGGTCTGAGGTGGGGTCCCAAAAAGGCCATGGTAAAGATCTGGTGTAAAAATATGCAAAAATGACAAAGTTATGAATCAAAGTTCAAACCCCATTGAAATACATTAAGCCGCACTTACCTTATTTTCTCATATCACAGTTGCTGGTTCCATCAGCAAAATGTGTCTTTGACAAGAGAGTGGATCTTGGTCTTGGGACACATTCAGGTGAGTGAGGATGTGTGGGGGGTTGTGGGGTGGTGGGTGCTGAATGGGAGCTTGGGGTGGGGTGGGTGCGTGTGTAGGGGGTCAGACTGACAAGGGACTGTTTACAAATGAGGGACAGTTTTTTATTTTATTTTGGGGGCTTAACACTGGGGATTGGGTACCCCAGTGTCAGGCTAATGTTCAGAGGCACTTATTTATTTATGTCTTGGGTTACAGTACCTTTGATTCAAGACTCATTTACAAAGGTTCCACGTCCGAATGTATACAGAATACAACAGAATACTAGACATTCAAAGCGTGAAGACAAGTTACAATGTACAAATGTAATACAGTAGGGGAGTTAACTTAAAATACGGTGTACAGATACAAGGATAAAATGGATCTGGGGGGGTTGGGGAGCAGTAAGGAAGGGGTAAGAGTGAGAAGCAGTCAGGAAGTGCCATGGTAGAAGGAGGGGAGGGGGAAGGGGGGAGGAGTAGAAGGAGGAGTTGCAGACAGGAGACTGATGTAAGTGGGGAAGTAGTTAAGAGGAAGAGAAAGCAAAGGGAAGGGAGAGGAGATGGGGAGAAGGGGTGAACATGGGCAGGAGGGGAGGAAGGGTGTCAAGCTCGGGCAAACAGTGGGCAAGTAAGTGGGAGGAGACTAGGCATAGCAGTCGCAACTGCTGAAAGCGGCGAGGTGATGTTTGAGTTTGTGTTTGAATGGGCCTAACTTAGGTTTCCCAAGAATGTCCAAGGGTATCCCATTTAACCAGTTTGAAGCCCAGAACCTGAAGGACCATTGAGTCTGGGAGGTCCGACAGAAAGGAGCCCGGTAAGCATGCCTAGAAGCACTTCTAGTACTGCGCAGATTGGGGAGGTGAGTGAGAAAAAGCTGAAAGGATGGGGCGGGGGGTAAGCCTCAGAGCAATTTACTTCACGAGCAGGCAGGTTTGATACATAATCCTGACCTTGAGGTTCAGCCAGTTGGTAAGCGTGTAGAGGTTGCACGTATGGGTCCACCTATGAGCACCCGAGACCTGGCGACAGGATTTACTGAGGGCAGTGCGTATGCTATTGAGCACTGACTTGGTCACAGAGTCATAGATGTCCATAATCAATTATGGAGAGTATGGAGCTAGTGACAGCAAGTCAAGGTGCTTCAGGGGTCAAGCACTGGCTATGCCTGAAAAGGATCCCTAGCCTACAGTTGACCACCTTGGAGATGTTGTTTACATGCTCAGTAAAGTAAAGGGCAAAATGAAGTGTTAGACCTAGATACTTAAAGGATTGGACCTGTTCGATGGGGACACCTTAGCTGTTAAAGATGTTCAGAGAGGCTAACTTTATTATGGGGGCTAGCAAAAAGCATAGATTTTGCTTTTTTGTAATTCATTACCAGCTTATATCAGGCAAACCATGCTTCGACAACTGTGAAATTGTGTTTAAGGCTGCTGGCAAGCACGAGGTGGTCAGAATGATTGGTGTAAATCACTGCATCATCAGCATATGAGAGGAGGTTATTGGTGCAGACATGAGGGAATGTGTTGAGAAAGAGGCTAAACAGCAGTGGCCCCAATATGGATCCTTAGGGGACACCTGAGAGGACTGGCCTGTTGGTAGATAGGGTGTCGCTGATTTTCGCCTGGTGCACTCTGTCAGACAGGTAGCTTTTAAACCAGACTGCTGCAGTATTGGGATATGCCAGACTCAAGGAGGGACTCAATAAGTAGGAGATGATTAACAGTATCAAAGGCCCTAGTAAGATCGATGTGAACTGACCCCACTAAGTGGCCCTGGTCAAAGGCCTGGTTATAAAGTCTGTGTACTGTAGGAGGGAAGATGTAGTACTGTGACCTTTCCTGAAGCTATGCTGCTCAGGACATTGGATGTTATACTTGTTCAAGTAGTCGGAGAGCTGATCTAATACTATTCTTTCAAGGGCTTTGGAGAGGGATTGGAGGATGTATATAGGGTGGTAGTTAGAGAGAACAGCCCTATCCCCACTCTTATGAACTGGGGTCACTAAAGCCACTTTCCATAATGTGTGGAACTGACCAATGCACAATGACTGATTCAGAATTTTTGTTAGCGGTGGGAGCACAGCATCTAGAGCAAGGTGTAGGAGCTTCAGGTCCAAGGAGTCATTACTGAAACGGGACTTGCCAAGTACCTTTAGGAGGTATTTTGTGAACTCTTTGAGTGTAACTCTTCTGAGGTAGGAGGGAGGGTTGGGCAGAGGCTGGCTGGATCTCTCTGGGGCATTCAGATTGAATTGGGTGTTGGAGAAATCAGGAGAGAGAATACCGCTTAGGCTGGTGAAGACAGAGTTGAGGGCATCGGCGATGAGCCTAGGGTCTTGCATGGTTTCTCCATCAGTGCTAAGCTTGGAAGGGGGGGACTTTTCAGGGCTTACCCATGAGTTCCTTGAGGTTGTCCCAAAATTTCTTACTATCAACCCAGGAGTTTGAGCGAGTGCCTTTACAATACACAGCTTTGGCTAAATGGATTGCACAGGTACAGGCATTTCTGGCTGCCTTTGGTTTCTATTAGTCATTTGTTTTAGCAGTGAAACGGTGATCCAGGGGTTGCTAGAGGTTTTAACCTTTCACTTTCTAAAGGGGGTGAAGAGGTCGCAGACAGTGTTGAATTGGGAGATAAAGTAATCTAGGGCAAAGTCGAGACTCGGAGCAGCATCAAGAGGTGTCCAGTCACAATTTAGGAGGTGTGCTCTGAATTGCTTAAGCTGCCCCCTATTGAGGACGTGCTGGTGTGACTCTTGAAGAGTTTGTCTATTCCTGCTGCTTTCTCCCTACCTGATGTCATAGAGTGCATTTGTAGTATCACAGTTACTCCCATAGCAACAGATTGTGATGTTACAACAGAGGATTATGACTTGAAGTAGGGAGTAAGATATAGAGGCAGATGGACTCTAAAGGAACTCTAAGGGATAAAGATCATGTACTCATGCAAATTTCCTTAGTAATAAATAATGGGGTGGAAAAATATATAAAATATAAATGGAATGCAAGCAAAATTGTACCTAATTATGTTTTTAATAGGCTCTGACTGGGCATGTAAGGGCCCCCAGGGAAGGCGTACACAAAGGGTCCCCTTACAATGGCAGATGCAAAAATCCTACGTATGCATTGGCAAAGCACAGTCAAAGTCCACCAAAGACATCAGCTACCAGGGATAATCTGGAACCCCAAGCCCGACTGGCTCAGCTGCTCATCAACACATGCAGACCTGGAATTCGAGCTGACAGAAGGCGAGAGTCAAATGTCTTTTGAAAGCCATTATAATACTAACAAGTCAGCTTCTGCCCACACCAACACCACCTCCTAACTGGAGGGAATAGGGCAACATTAAAATATATAAACAAACCAGCACGCACATGTAATCTAAGAATGAAATATTGCATTATTCCATCATAGGTCAGTGATAGCAGATTTTCAGGCAGTTATACAAAGCAAACAACAGTGCTACTTGTAGTTTCAAATACACAGGAAGCAGCCATAAGGTAAAACATACAAGCAAAGAGCTGAGACCAAGCACTATTCTACATATAATTTTAGTACATTTTATGATACAGTTTTCTGCTTAGAAACTAGGATGATCTTCAGAATGCTATGCACAAAGTTGCCAAAGGAAAATATCCAAGTGAGGTAATTAGGTCCCAAAATACATATTTCATCTACATGAAAATATGCATCAAAATTAATTAAAAATAATTACACCCATCCCAGAACCCAAAACCCACGCAGGAATACTTTCAGGGCGATAGGGCAGAAATGATCAGAATAACAATATCAGCAGTCATTGAAAGCCCAAAACCTGTGCAAGGAATTAGGGTATAGTGGGGTCTACATATTGTAACATGCAACTAACAGTGCACTCAGTCCCATGCATGACCCCCACCACCATCACCACCACCACACACTGTTGACTACGTTGAACACAGTCTGCGCAAAAGAACTGGGTTGCAACTTGCAAGCCCCCTCTCGCCAAGTCAGGATCCCTAACCTGCAGCCTCACTTTAACTATGGAAATCAGAACAGTTTGTGACCCAACTACAGTCTGACCTACTCCAGTATGTTGACAAGATTTAGATCTACCGGTAGACCAGTTCTGACACACCTTGGATAATGTAATTTAGCTTCACTGTGGTTAAAAATAAACAAACTGAAGGGGAAAACATCAAATAATAAGTTTAAACATGAAATGACAAAGAAAAACCTTTCCAAGGGTGAGGTAAAGTAAACTGGTTCATAGTTATTTGACTTGTACCAGAGCAGACACAGTCCTGGCTGTAGACCAGAACACAGAAATATTCAGTACATGCTGATGGCAAAATCAGAACAAATCAGAACCTTTTAGAAAAAAATTCTTAACTAGAATCAGAATGGGATCACCATCACAGCTGACCCTCCCAGCCCTTCTGCTTAGATTTCTTATGCTTGACTAACTATAGTGCCATGTTTCATCACAATACTGAACACTGAGCATACTGTATAGCGCAGAGCTCCTACATAATTAATAATCCAGATTTTCAGTGTCAATTAGTTGCAGTGTTCGAAATTAAGTTTTGCAACCACTAGCCAGCAGGGCTAATGACTGAGAAAATCGACTAACCCCACAGACTGTTCCACTGGCCCTGCTGGTGTAATTACTAAAATGTTACCTTCTCCAGTACAAGTCCGCAGGTCTAGTTAAAGGAAAATCTTACTAGCCCAATACAAAATCTACCAGCATTAGATTAGTGGGACAGTTCCAGTTTCGACCCATGAGTTGATAGTAGAACATAAAATGTAATGCATTATTAATTCACCAGATGTGGCTTTCCAATATATCAATTGGTAAAAAATGGTGAGATCTTTCCTCAAGTGTGGGAAGTTTTCACAACATTCATTAAAAGCCAATGCATGGCCATCTTAGTGAGCATTTGATTTGAATAGATAGAAGTGGAAGCACATAGGATTAGTTCTTAGTTCTAAATTAACACCAGTCTCCAAGCTGGGAGTGAGATTTGCTACAACACAAAGAAGCTAGTGGGCAAACCATCTGTATGTTTTTTTAGTCCTTGTTTGCTGTGCCGTTTTTAGTCTCATGAATAAAAAGGTAGTACCAAATCTGTTTCTGTGTGTGGGGCCTCCATGTAGCCACTTGGGTGACTTGGGTCCTGTGTGTGTGGTGGGGCTGGGGGGCCTACCGGGTCAGTTCGCCGTATGTATAGTGGCGCATGTCAAAACCGTGCAACAGAGGCAGCGCGAGCGAGAATAGTGACAGGGTACAAAACCGCTAAAGGGCTATGCATGGTTGTGCACCCTGTCTCTGTTCCCTGGCAGAGGATAAGTCCTCTGCTGGGATGAGGGTCCACCGAACAGCTGCTGTGGCTTGACAGGATGATCCACAGGCAGCAATGGAGGCGGTGCATCTGTGGACCAGGTATCAAAGCCCAGTCCCAGACGCATGGAATTTTTCTTTTTTCGTGCTTTGTGTGATTTAATTTTACAACCCCCCCAGAGTTGATTATTTAAGTTGGGGGAATTCGGAGGGTGCAGCCCCCCATAACGAGGGTGCGGGGTGGAGCCCCCAGCAAAACATAGAGAAATGCCACTGGGCAATATACAGTACCGTGCTGTATTGACAGTGTGGTATATTGCTGTTCTATTATGTCGTGCGGCATTATGACCTCGTGCCCTGGAGGGGTAGGGTAACAATGACAGTGCATTTAGCATATCTATTATGACTCATCCATTATAATCCCAGGCCATTTGGTGGAACATAGACTTGTATTTTTTATTTTATTTATATCAGTCAGATATTCATTTCTGCCCAAAAACTGCCCTAAAACTCTTTGTGGCTGTGGGGGTAAAATCTGAACAAAAAAAACAAAACAAGTTTGCTCATTCTACTTACTTTATAGTTTTACTATCCTCCTAAGACTCCTCTGGACTGCCACTGGGGCAGGCGGCTTGCTCACCATACTGTGCTGTAGTCTGTACAGCTGCTCATCTGACTAAGTCCAAGATCTCTGACTCTGCTGCATGGATCTGGCTGTTATCAACTCCCCCTACCCGGCTGGTCCACACACTCCCCCATCGGTGAGTGAAGACGGTCCAACTATTCACCGCAAACACAACACTACACACAGGCCAGAAGGTGCATTACCCTGGATAATAAGGGTAGGGTGGGTGTTGGTCTATTCAAAATGGCCTAGCCTGGGAAAAAAATGGTTCACTTCGAGCTGAGCCTCTCCTCTCACTGTCGGCTCGGCTCAGCCTGTGATAACACTCGCTGCTGGCCTGGGGACAGGCTAGGATACTGTACACACATACACCCGGTACACCCATGACCAAACCAAAAAAATTCCCCACACCTCCAGGCTCAGCTGGGCCCGCCTGGCGCTGCTGCAGTTATTTATTTATTTTTTTCCACTTAGCCTGGGCAGCTGGGCTGCTAAGCTGCCTCTCAACCACCACCACCAATTTCTTTCTGTCCTGACTCCTACCTCCGATTGAGGACCATTCCTCTCTCACCACTGCCAAGGCATGGCCCAGTAGTCCACAGAGTTGCTCTAGTCCCTTCTCACTGGCCATTTGACTCCTGACAACTCCTGTGAGGCTGTGACCCATTCCATTCTGACCGGTCACCTCACTGGACTGAATCTGGTCAACTATTCGTTGACTAGAGTAAAATAGTACTTCCCTAGCCAACCTGAGCCTGCACGGTGCAGTGCACGCACTCCTCCAAAGCTCCAACTGACAGTGAAAGATGCCCTGCAAGTAATGGCAGCTGGAGTGGCAGCAAGCACCAAAAGTAACAGTCTTCTCCTCGGAGGCTGCTTACTGCTGGCCTGGGCGTGCCGTGTGCACACACACATGCGTGGTTGGGATTGGCTGGAAGGGATATGAGGGATTGGGCAGCAAGTGCAAGTTGAAGACAAAGTGCAAGCAATGGCAAAATACAAACAAAAATACAATTTTCTTTTAATTTACCACCTGTCCCTGACCCGGCCATGGATGAATGATCGATTGACCCGAGGACCACCCCAGCCTCCACTTTCCAGGCAGTTGCTCACAGAATACTTGTACCACAGTTCCACAGGGAAAGAAAAAAATATGTTACCCTGAAAAAAAAATGTTACCCGGCCAGGGAGCCCTAGAGCCTGGGGCCCCCGAGGATTTTCCCGGTAGCCCTGTGGCCCAGTCTGACCCTGTTTCTTTTAAGTTTTCTTTGAGGCATCAGTAACTCTTTAATGGCAATTAAGCCCCTTTGTCCTGCAATATTTTGTGACTTGTCATTTGCTGCAGTTTACTTTGTTGCATCTTGACGGTCTTCGCTGTATAGTTCTTCTGAGACTAAGTCTTACAATAGTGTAAGTTGCATGTCTCAAAAATGGGTTTGCAAGTCACAACAACAGGTCTGGGTGACAAACTCTTGTCTTCCTGATATTGAATCACTTAATTTTATTAATAATTTAAAAAGTATTTAAAAATTTTTGTTTGCTTTTTAAACAACAGTTTCCCTTGCCGATGACGTGCCATGATGCAGGCGTGTGCCATGAAGATGCCGCAGGTACTAGGCACCTGCCTTTGGACAATCAGGAGGTGGTCGCTGCTGCACCACCCAGTCTCTACTAGGTTGTGATAAAGTAGTGACTCACGCTGTTTCCCCTCCCCAAAGGAGGACAACTGTGTTTGGACGCTTAATCCTCCTTTCCCTGGCCAACCCCCAAGTGACCTTTTTTTGTTCCTGAACCAGAGTCTTCAGTGTAGTGGGAGGTGAGGCATTTAGCGCCTCACCCTTCAAAGCCACTGAGCCAACAAGACATTTTATTTTCTTAATTTAAAAACTACAAAGGTCCCTGGGAAGAGCTACAGGATGGAGGGGGGGATTGGAGTTACTGACAGTCACCACGGAAGAAAGAGATTTGGGGATTATTATCTCAGACGACCTAAAGGTAACCAAGCAGAGTACAAAGGCTGTAGGGAAGGCCAGTGGCATGTTGGGGTACATAGCAAGGGGCATCACTAGTCAAAGAAGAGAGGTGGTGATACAACTATACAAAACACTGGTGAGGCCTCATCTGGAATACTGTGTACAGTTCTGGAGACCGCATCTTCGGAAGGACATAGACAGGGTGGAGGTGGTCCAGAGAAGGGTGACAAAGATGGTGCAGGTCTTACACCAGAAGACATATGGGGAGAGACTGAAAGATCTCAATATGTATACTCTGTAAGAAAGAAGGGAATGGGGGGATATGATAGAAACTGTCAAGTATCTTAATGGCATAAACAAGGTGCAAAGAGGAGACACCTTTCAGTATAGGCAGGGCACAAGAACAAGGGGGCATGATATGAGATTGGAAGGGGGCAGAATAAGAGGAAATGTGAGGAAGTTCTTTTTTTTACAGAAAGGGTGGTGGATGCATGGGATAATGTACCCCAGGAGGTAGTGGGAACATCAACAGTGGGAGGATTTAAACATGCATGGGATAGGCATAGGGGAACCCTAGAGGTGGAAAGAAGAGGCTAAAGCTTATGACCAGATAGGGACATTGGCTGCCAATTAAGGTAGGAAAATTGGGCAGACTGGATGGGCCTGGTGGTCCTTATCTGCCGAAAATCTCTATGTATGTTTCTATGTTCCTATGTCTCAGCAAAGCCACTTTTTTTTTTTTTTTTATCACATCCATCTTTATTCTCTTCTCCATACGGCCCCCATCTGACCGACACCCCCAGCTCCATCATCCAGAATTACCCGGGCTTACCTTATGCCCAGTCCGGGAGCAGTGCCTGCAGAGAGTCGGTCGCCATCCAGCCGCCATTTTTTTCTATTTTTTTCCCAATTTTTACCCGAGGACCCCAGGAGAAGGACGCATGCATGTGGAGGCATGCATGTGCCTTATAGCCCCAGTAACGGCCCTCCTCCGCCCACCCCATTGGCCTATCGCCTGGCACCCTGCTTGCACGCCCCTCAGCCTTCACCAGGGGATAGCCATGAGCGAGGGATGCCACCCCACCTCCCTGGAGAGGAGAGCTGCCTGATGGCCACTTCATCCAGCTCCGCCTGCCCCTCCCCATGCCAACATCCGATGACCCAGGCTCGCTCCCGAACCCGGGTCACCAGCGTGCCGCAAGGTGAGACATCCAGCACCTCAGCCCTCTGCACCACCGGGCCGGTCAGCAAAGCTACTTATCAAAAAAAAATCATATTTGGCCCAACTCTGACTAACCTGAAAATTTCAGGTTTGAACTGATAGCACATTTTGCATTAGTTGCGTTTACATAAATAAAAAAAAAAATACTATTAATATTTTTTTTTTTTCTAGTTACTGAGGAAGGACGGGAAAGGGAGAGAAGTCACATGCTAAGGATGTTATGTTTAGGATGCCTAATATAGGTGCCATTCCCCTAGCTGCAGTTCAATGTTTTGGTGAATAGTGTATGAAGTCAGTAGTGCTTGTGTAATGTAGTTTAATTTTGACTTTGCTATATTCCCACCCTTGGTAGGGAAACTGGGTAGTGAGTAGGGAATAGAAAACCCAGTACCAAGGGTGAACATAGTGCCAGAGAAGGAGGAGGCAGAGGTAGATGGTGGATGGTTCACAGCGCGCAAAGCAGGGGACTGCTGAAGGAGGCTGGTCTTAAAGGGGGATGTGGGAGGACCTATTCCCTCACATTGAACCTTGGGTTTTAACCCTCCCATTTCAATATTTTGGTGAATAGCATATGAAGTCAGTAGTGCTTGTGTAACATAATTTACTTTTGGTTTTACTCTATTCTAACCCTTGGTAGGGAAACCGGGTAGTGAGTAGGGACTAGAAAGCCCAAAAGAATTACCAATGAATGTCCAAAAGATTATGATTACCTCCTCCAACTCATGGAGAGTATGACCAGTAGCACGCAGGAGAAGAAAACCCCCCAGGTGGAGGAAACCTCTGAGGACCCATGGCTACTGACCCGCCCATCCTCCAGGCAAGTTATGAGGAGATGAATCTAGGTTCTAGCAACCATATTCTACTATTCTAGGAAGGTGAACTGCTTGGAGAGATGATGGTCCTTCCTCAAAGTCCATTGGATGATGCATTCTGGAAGGACGATTCTGAAGCTGAAGAGATAGGTCTACTGTATAGAAATTTATATTCATGCCCTTTATATTTAGCGCTCCAAGCACGCCCCTACAAATTCACTTTCTCTTATTTTCACTGGTAGAACTCTAGTGCTGCTACATATGGTGATCAACCTAATATTCACTGTCTTTTTATTTTCACTCTAATATGGAGCCAGCGAATACAGTGAAAATAAAATGACAGTGAATATTTCCTGTTATACAGTATTCTGAAGGAGCATCGGGATCCTGAAAGCAGAGTAGGTCCAGTTGAAAATGGGGTGAATGCAGTCCAGGTTTCCAAGGTGATGAAGGATGATATCCATGGAAGTACAGAGACAAAGTGAGCATGAAGAGCATGATTTGATGAAATTTTGATGCCAGACTTTGAACAGTGGGCAGTATGTTAGGTTATAAAGTCGTAAGGTAAACAATCTGACTTTGTAAAAAGTTTGACATTCATGGTAGAGTCTGAAGGTATGGAGTTAAGCGATGAGCAAGAAGTTGCAATGTAAGCATCCATGAAGAAGACGAAGGAATCAGACAGAATCTTTAGGTACCTGGTAGGAGGGGGTGATGTTTATTTTTTTGTTTTATTTATTAAAATGTTTCACCAGGAAGGCACACTGAACCACAAGTTGCTCATCTCCCAGTGCAGCCTGGGATATAGAAGTTTTTAGACCAATGGAGGAAGATTGGTATGCAACAGAGATGGTAACTGAACGTATATGGCAATAATTGAAAGTTCAGTGCGATGAATTCTAAAGTTGATTTGGGTATTGATGCCATAATGATACATGCATAGGTTCCTTCTGTTCTACTGGAGGGAAAAGGAGATATGGGTATTGCTGTGGCATAATTAGCCAGTGACAGGAGCTGAAGTGTCCATGACTGCTTTGCTTTACAGGTTGATCCACTGTCTGAATGCTGTAGGAAGCCTGGAACGGTTCTTTGAAGGAGTCTACACACTGATATTGCAATGGGAAATTGAGAGTGGTGTAGAATGCCAGGGATGCCTAGCGTTGAAATCGGATGTAGGCCTGGTGAGAGGCATGACTGGGACAGTGAGACAGCCATGTCAGTTATGGACATGCAGATGGAGGAATCAATGGAAGCCTGGTCTCAGTGAAAGTCGTGGCTGGAAGGAGTATGTGACATAAGAGTCTATAAGGCATGTTGTCCAAGGGATATTGCTAGAAGAAGTTTTCCTCAGGTGAAATTAATGAGTGCTCCATAGAGTAGTAGATGGGAGCTGTTAGGATGACCAAGGTAGGAGTATAAAACAGATGAACAGAAGGAGGAGGAGGAGTTGACTGGGTAGGAATAATGGCCTGTGATAGGTATGAAATGCCCAACAAGAGCCACAGCATATGGGAAAGAGTGCTGAGCTGCCAGGGCGGCGAGGAGAAGGCAGCTGTCCAAGGACGGAAGGAAAGTCCAGAATGGATGGCAGTGGACTGGAGGAAGGATTCCTAGAAGACAGCATAGGACCAGCCATACTGACATCACAGGTGCAGGCAGGAATAAGACTGGGATCGGCACCACAGAAAACTGAAGAAGAATGCAGGAAAGTCACAGGCCATGAGAGGCGGATCCGTGGAAGACCAAGAAGTGAAGCCAAGTACCAAGTGCCACGAAGTGGCGGTACGAGAGTTAAACATTTGAAGAAGATGGCGAACTATGATGCAGAGAACAGAAGGTGCTGCAGCAAGGAAGCATGAGGTTCCCGCTGCACAAGGAGAAAGGATGAACTCGCACAGTTGTCAGAAGGGGCAGACAGCAGCAAGGAAGTCCAGAAGGCAGTAAAGCTGAATGGAGGGAGAGACAGAACAAGCTGGTGGAGTCCAAATCCAGAACATGAGGAGGTCAAGGCGGGGACGTGTACGATGAGTTCATGGAAGTGCAGGATGGAGATTGGTGAGGAAGGATGCAGAAGACAAATGGGGTGCAGAGGTCCCATTCCTGAAGGGAAGCAGCAACCAGGTATCGGACAGAGAATGCATAAGGATGTAACAGTCATTTGCCAACACAGGCTCCCATCCAAGGTATTCGAGGTGAGATGACCTGTACTCGATGCCACCAGGCAACATAGGATGGTGAAAGCAAATGGGGTAAAGTGGTCCCATTCCCGAAGGGAAGCAGCAACTGGATAGTCTGGCAGAGAATGCATAAGGTTGAAACAGTATATTGCAGATACAGGCTTCATCCCTGGTAGTCGGTGCGAGATGACCTTCAATCGATGCCACCAGGCATAGGTAGGATGTTGAATACAAATGGGTTATAGCAGTCCCATTCATGAAGGGAAGCGGCAACCTGGTATCAGGTAGAGAATACATAAGGTGGAAACAGTCGAATGTATACGCAGGCTCCCATCCCTGGTAGTCAAGGCGAGACAACCGTGACTCAAGGACGTTAGGCATAAGTAGGATGTTGAAGGCATATGGAGTAATGAGGTCCCATTCCCGAAGGGAAGCAGCAACTGGGAATCAGGTAGAGAATGCAGACGGTTGAAACAGTCAAATATAGACTCAGGCTCTCATCCCTGGTGATCAAGACAAGATGACCTTGACTCGAGGCACCTAGACATAGGTAGGATGTTGAAGGCACATGGGGTAAAGAGGTCTCATTCCTGAAGGGAAGTGGCAACCGGTGTCAAGTACAGAATGCATTAAGTATGACAAGGTAGCTTGCAGACATGGCTCCCATCCCTGGTAGTCAGGGTGAGCTAACCTTCACTCGATGCTGCCAGGCAGAGTTAGGGACAGAGGATGTCAGGTTTGTAAGTAGTAGGTACTAGTGAGTGTAACAGAATCCCATCCCCATTAGACAGGTCAAGCCTACCTTCACTCAGTACTTCAAAAGATACGAGTTAGGGACGGGGTACTGACAAACTGCTGGTATGGGCTGAGCAAGGAAAAGGCAGATGGCTGCATAGTCTTAGGTACGTAAACTGTGAAGCAGTAGAAATGGGAAGGAAGGAAGCAAGTCAGAGTAGGAGAACATGAGGAGGAGGAGTCAACAGGAATGCTGGTAAGGGGGAGTTTAGAGTAATCCAGAAAGGAGCATACTGTAGGGATTGAATGCAACAAATGACTGAAAGCCATGAGGAGGGCCAATGATGCGGGCCTAGGGGCACTGAAAAGAGCATGGAAAAAGGGAGCAGGTATGAACATTGCAGGTGTCTGGCAAGCTGGAAGGTGAGGAGCACCAGGGGTAAAACTAGGAAACATAAATCTTGAAGCTGAGTGGGGTATAGGCGCTGGTGGCAGAATGGTTGGAGGGAGCACGGTCTGGACGGTGGAAAGGGCATAAATGGAGATGGAATGCAGGTATGAGGAATGAAAGGCCCAAAAAGGAGAACCAGGGGAGCAAGGGATAAGAGCAGGAACAGGGGATGGGGAGGGGGGGCGCAGTGCACAACAGGAGTAAGGAGCAGCCATGGAGAGCAGTGATGGTAGTATAATAAACCGATCACACAAGTCAACCACTGAAGCACACAACCAGCACAGCAGAGCAGGGAAAAGGAAAGTATGAAGCATAGGCTGCAATGACTCGTTATGGTGTCCCTCCTAGATTCATTTCAGAAAGACAGAAACATATGTAGTGGAAGCAGACTGGAAGTACCAGTGGAACCAATCAAGGTTTACAATAACAGTGCCATCGGAAAAGATCACTAAACTGCAGGAATAATAGTATGTCAATGCAAAAGATAGCACCCCTGGCAAAGAACAGAACAGGAATGGTTCGGGTACTTATGTGGGAGTCCATGGGGAAATGGCAGCGAGGCACCAGCACACACCGACCACGGAGAGGTCGGGATGCAGAGACAGCTAGAGACGGCCTTCAGGCGACGCTCCAGGAGCGGGCAAGGAACAGGAGAGGAGGGTAACCCATGATAACAGCGAGTAAAAAATCACGACTACAAAATCGCAAATCAAATATAGCGAAGGTATTATTGGCGAGTGCAAAATAACCAGCGCCCATCCATAACAGCGAATACTGTTGTACAAAACAGCAATAGTTTAAATCGCGATTGTGGATCTTTTCCTAGCATGCATACCACTACCAAACTGTTAAGTTCTCTGGCTCTCATTACTTCTCACTCCTGAATTTCACTATGATCAGAAACCACACATCTCTGTGTCAGTGAATCTGGACTTTTACTAAACTGCTGAAACAGTTAATCATTGTTGCCAATAAATTCTCAGTACATTCACGTCTGTAGCATTAGCAGAAACAACAACAAACGTCAACATTTTTTATTGGGATTTGAAAATAATTTGATTTTATTTCAAGCGTTGTTAAAAGAAACCGTAACCAATAAATACATTAAATACAGCTGGGCCACAAAGAAGCAGACATACACAATAGCACTTCACGGTGCAGTTGCCCCCCAACCACCACATACCGCACAGCTCCATACTTTTGTTTGAGCAGTTCACACTATTGCTGGCATCAATAACTTTTCCTTATTTTGGACACCTTAGCAATGGCTTCATACTTTATTACCAGTAGATTTACTGTACTTCTGTGAGCCAACAGACACTATGGACACTATGTGCAGTATGGAGTATGAGTACAGTAGAAAATGGTTTTTAATGCCCCCTCACGGTTCCCCGGTGACTGACTGATTGGCGCAATAATAAAGGGGGAAGGAAGAGGAAACAAGCACAGTGCAACTCCTATTGATCAATCTTCCTGTGGAACAAAAAACAGTGAAAAGGGTATTGATCTCTCAAAAAAAGGCATCTGTCAGGGATTAAGGAAGGCAGAGCAAGACTCCGATTTTTTTCTTCTTATCAGGAAATTAATGCAAACACCGTCGGGGCTTGGACTCTAATTTCAATTGCTGCCAGCTCTGATTTGGAGCTAGATGAGGTTAGGTGATGTTTGAATAAAGTACTGACACTGCTCTTCATTTTTTAAAGGTGTGTTAATGGCTTTCTTTCCATGATTGGCAAACAAAATTATGCAAAATAGCCCAAAACAGAGGACACCTAACTGCTGCCACCGTGCTTGCTCATTTTCCCCAACCAGCAAACCAAGCAATGCCAAAATTAAATGCTGTTTTATTTTATTTTACTTGTCATTCTCTGATCACCAAGCAAAACATAGTTTAATGGATTTTTTCACCCCAACATCCTCAGTCGCGCTGCAGTACACTATAACATAGCACTTGTTTTGTAACTTGATGTGCCACTTTTGCCAGGATCACTATATTTACACCGACGCTATATTGACAAAGGCGATATTGTGCAGGTGCTATTTGTTGATTCACCAAAATGTATGCACTATTAAATCAATCGCGATTATATTTTCACGATTTTAACATGGAACCGGAGAGGAACGGTCCAGGGCAAGGCAGATTTGGTCGACGGACAAGTTGATGTACACACAATAAGGACTGCAAAGGTTGCAAACAGGTGAAATGGCTCCCAGGGGTGGAGCAGCCAGGTACTGGCACTGGGATGAGCTGCAATGGCCAAGCAGGCAAAGGGGGATGATGTTGTACCAAATGGGGAAGGAAACAAGGAGCAGTGGCCCAGAAAGAAACAGAGTGGCAAAAGAGGAATGGAGAGGGGAGGAGGGGAAACGGAGGCACACAGGAGAGAGCAGCCACCAGATGGGAGGACAGTGGGGGGGAGAGAAGATCTGGAGGCAGCAGGGGGAAGGAAGCAAGGTCATGGAGCAGAATGGGAAGGGAAGGAGACTCAGCCCGCAAGCCACACAGGAGCCCAGGTGTTGCTGCAGTCACAGCACGCTAAGCAGGGGACTGCTGAAGGAGGCTGTCCTTTAAGGGGGATGTGAGAGGAGCTATTCCCCCACATTGAACCTTGGGCTTTAGCCCTCCCATAAAT
The DNA here is from genome assembly GCA_016271365.2 of Neoceratodus forsteri. Taxonomy (NCBI): domain Eukaryota; kingdom Metazoa; phylum Chordata; order Ceratodontiformes; family Ceratodontidae; genus Neoceratodus; species Neoceratodus forsteri. The sequence continues at coordinate 1,390,181,518 of CM028129.1, read as the reverse complement.
GGGCAGGAGCAGGACCCTACTGGCAATAAGCTGAAATCTTAGTTGGGCTATCCTGGGTAAATAACTTATAAAATAAATTAGATAAATAATATTGGCGCACTTCATAATACAATTTAAAGCCCACTTATGGAACAGGTGTAATATTTTATTACACCATTCGAAGAATCCAATGGTTATTTCCCTTGGCGGTTCACAAGACTAGAAGTGATACAAAACTGGTTAGCATCTCATTATATTTTAACAAATGGGCACCAAATGTTAAATGAATACAAATTTTAACTCACCAGTGTTGCTTCCTCCATTCTCTTTTTCAGCTTTTCCAATTCCTTATCATAATGTTCTCGGAGACTATCAACTTCCCGATCATGGCTGGACACTTCTTCCTTTAAAGCCCCTTTTAGAGCTGTAAGCTCACGCTCCCTTCTTCTTAGAATCTCCTCTTGTTCTTCTTTAGCAAACAGAATCTCTTCTAGATCCTGCTTCATCTGCATTAGATCCTAAAGGCAGCACATAAGTAAGAGTACTCAGATATAGTCACATACAAGGTTTTTGTTATGTTAACTTTAAATACTGAAGCAATATGCATGTTGAGCGAGGGTTCAAATTATAAACAGTGTACTAAAGCTGCCCATGGCCAGAACAGATAAATACACTGATCCTCAGAATGTTCTAGATATTTGCCTGTAGCAGTTGTTAAATGCTTTACAGTACCACCACCACCACCGACTCAAATATATATATTTTTTTTTTATCCCCTGGCAGGACCACCAGGTACATTCTCCACCCTGGTCACGGCCCCTGGAGACCTCTACCACCGCCTATTGCTGCAGAGGACCCTCGGTCACCCCCGGCTTGCCCCCCGGAGGGTGGGGCCGTGGGCCACACCGTGACCCGGAACTGTAACTGGTTGGGGTCCTGCAGCTGATAGCGATCACGAGGCTCTCCAGGGAGGCTTCATCTATCAGTGGTCCTGCTCCGCCATCTTTTTCCTCTTTTTCTCCCAGAGGAGGCGGGGGCGTGCAATGGCGCCAGCGTCCGCCCGCCTCCCCACCCGTCAAGCCTCGGCTACGTGAGAACTCCCGGCCTCCGCCAGAGTCTCCTAACGCACAGTGCAACCCACCCACTCCCTGGAGAAGGAGAGCTGCCCAACGGATGCTCGATCCTACTCCCCGGCCGGCACTCCGGCGGCCGGATCCGTTCGAACCGGGTCGCTGGCGTCGAAAGCGGAAATTCCACCGCCGGCATACTGGCTCAAATATTAGAAAAAAATAATTATACCTGGTGTTCAGAGGTGAACCCCAGACAAATAACTGCACCATTAACCTCATGTGACATAATAATCTGAAGAATGCTCACATATACCAAGTTCACATTTAAAGTGAATCTCAAGCATCAATGTGTTTGTTTTTTTTTCTCACAAACTAATACTGAAAATGTCAGTGAGCCGTTCAAGTTTACTCATGAAAAGCAAATATACTACTTTAATCACATGTAGTCAATACTTGTTTTTTGTTTTTTAAGCTGCATTTTTGCTTACTTAATAATGTTTTTCTCTGTCACTGTACTAGATATGTACTTGCTCATTCTCAGCTTTCTAGAAGCCTGCCACAGAGTACAGGGCACGCACAGTCTCTATATGTCAATCCAGTGCTCCACAGGTAACTACTGAGTGGATTATGTATGGATGCATGCATGTAGTTAGTTAGTTAGTTAGTTAGTTAGTTAGTTAGTTAGTATCTCGCAGGATAGACATACTGAGCTGGTATCAGCTCATTTCCAGATGTGTCCTGGGAGTGGGAGAGGAGCAAGTACAGTTCAAAACCAGAAAATGCAATAAGGTACATAAGTAACTACTGTAGATAAATGTACAATTACAACACGACAAAGAACAGTTTCATAAACCCAGGACTAGTACGCAGTACTACAGAGTAGCTACCATGCTGTCTGGGGGCAATCACAGGGGCCAGACCGTAGTGCTACATTTAGTCATTAGGGAGGCCAGAAACATTTGTAGGAGAGAATGGAGAAGTCAGAACGGAGGGTTTTGAAAGAATAAAGGATGGAGGCAGAGCAGACCAGAGCGTAGGGAATCTAAACGAGAAAGCAGCTTGAACTGCAGAGGATTTTCATGAGACAAAGGGAGAGAACACATGGATCAGAGTTGTGGAGGAGGAAGGGAGAGAAAGCAAGGGTCAGAGTTGTGAAGGGAGAACATTGTGGCAGTGGGACATGAGAGGAGGGAGCTAAAGGAAGGAGGGACCCAAACCAGAATTTGAAGATAACACTGTGAAAGAGGTGCCTGGCATTGTGGGAGGGGAAAGAAATGGAGGAGTAGGGAGACAGAGGTGGGTATGAAGGGGACAGTCCAGAGCAAAATGGTAGAGGGAGAGAAAAAGTGGGCCAAGTCTAGCCAGGTTTGATTGTTGATTTAGGAGTGGCACTGTACACACTGCCATTATAATTGGAGAAAGGCAGGATCATCTTCAAGAAGATTTCTCTGCAAGCAGGATGTAGGGTTCAAGCTCTGTTGGGACTTGGTCCCTTGTAGGGAATTACAGCTGAGGAGGGCCGTGAGTGAGGCAGCAGGAGCAGTTGGGGAGAAGGGTGTGGGGGGTTGAAGAGAGGTGCGGTGGAGTGAGGGAAGGAAAGGTGGAGGACGTTACATGTGCAGGTGATGAAAAAGGAGTTGAATCAAATGACAGCTTCAATAAAGTCAGAGATGGAGGTGTTATCTAGCTTGAGGAGACGAGAAGGAGACTGGGTGGAAGGGGAAAATAGGGAAAGGAAGATCTTCCAGAAGTTATAAAGGTGGCTAAGTTTGTTCTGGAGTGTGGATTCAAAGTATTTAGAGTTTGCAAGCCTAGTGGCTTTGGTACAAGTGATGTGAAGAGTCCAGTATTTAACAAGGTCAGCAGGGAAGCCAAAGACCTTCTGAGCCCACCAAGCAAGATTCCTTGTGCGGAGACAGGCAAGCTGCTCAAATGAAATTCTTTTTTCCTTTTTTTGTTCTATTATCTTTTTATGCAACTGGGAGCCTGGCAGGCAGTTCAAGTCCCTCCATCAGAGGGACTCAGTCTCTGGCTCTCCATTCCCTGCCAGATTTCCTCTACGTCCCCCATGGGCTTCCCCCCATGACAGGACCGAGGCGAAGGGGTGCCGGCTTTCCCCCACCTCCTGAGCAAAATCCAGATAGATGGGGAAGCCAGGACAGGCACAGAAGAGCCATCATGGAACCTGCCAGCTCCATTTTCCTCCAGTCCCCCCCGGCACCGCGTCGGCAACATACCTCCTGACTCGCATCTCCCCATGACCACCACCAGAGGAAGATCGATGAGAGAATGGCAAACCACCCTCCTCCCCAAGAGGAGAGCAGTCCTCTGGACACTCAATCCTCTCTCCCCTGCCGACCCCGGCAGCCTGGGCTCATTCCCAAACCCGGGTCGCCGGCATGGCATGAGGTGTGGCATCCAGTGCCTCAGCCTTCAGCGCCACCAAGCCAGCCCTGCTCAATTGAAATTCATGGGATGTGGGATCTTCTAACCATGGTCTTTCAAAGGGGGGGATAGGTAATCTCATACAGTTATAAAATTAAAATGGAAAATTTGGAGGGTAAAGTTAATGTTGTCGGCTGCATGATAAACCAAGTGACGTGATGGAGTGAATATCAATGCATTTTGTTAAGGGGGGACTTTGGCCTGATGAATTTTGTGCACTCAGTAGACTACACTCTGGTTACTATGGGCATCAGGGACTGCATCTGCATCCATGATATGGTGGACGTGAAAGAAGAGTACCCAGTCAAGGAAGGAGTGGTTTATTGTTTAAAGATAACGTCGGGTGGGGTCAGAGACAAGCTAAGAGAGTTGTAGGGATTTTATAATTTGATGCAGTTTATGAGACGAGTCAGAAGCGAGTAGATAATAAAGGGCCCAAGAATGAGTAACTTGACCACTGTGGAGTGATAGGAGATGGTAGACAGGAGCTCTGTAATTCTAGCAAGGGAACATTCAGGGTAGCAATAGACCCCAGTGATGAAGCTATGAACAGACAAAGGAAGGGAGAGTTTGAGAATGAGCAACTCATAAGCAGAGGAGAAAGAGAAGATGGAAAGCACAGGCTCAAAATGGATTTGAATGGAGGTGCAGATAATCATTCCACTGCCCCCTTTGCTTGGTCCTACCTGGTAATAAAGTAGCCTGGGGGAGCAGCGGAGGCATCGGGAATCTTGGTGGAGAGCCAAGATTCCAAAATGACCAGGATATTTAGTTGGAGGTTGAGCATCAGGGGTTGCAAGTGATCCAACTTGAAAGAATGCTATGGATGGTTAGGCGATCCACTTTCAATCTTGTTGGAAGCTGAGTGGAGGTGGAGGAGAGAGGGGCCAGGATTTAGCTCAACGTTACTTGCCACCATGTGCAGCAGGGAGATGAGGAGCTTAAGTGCACCAATGAGTCACTTAAGGGAAGAGGAAGGGGTCAGAGGAGGAAGGGGGAAAATAGGAGAGAGGAGGTGCATTAGGCTGCAAGATGGAGACAAGAATAATGTAGGAGGCTGCACCCAGAACTCCAAGGGAAGGAGACAGGGTAGGAAAGGAGGAGGAAGGGAGAGTAGGGGAAAGAGGTGGAGGGAGTAGGAGAGAGCAGTCTAGCAAAAGATGCTGCAGAGGTGAGACAGGAAAACAAGGAGGGGGAAGAGGGAAAGGGTTAGTAATAGCATCATGGGGTGAGGGCAAGGGACAGCAGAGAGAGCAACTGCACCCTGATGGTAAGCTGGCAGCTGTGGTTAAGAGAATTATATGTGACGCCTAGATAGGGATTCAGCCAGGGAGCTGGCATCAGATACTTCAATGGGAGTATCGACCTCGCAAAGACATGGGGTCTGCCAAGGGAGCCGGCAGGAGCTAGATAAATGGGAGTATAGACCTCACACAGATAGGGAGTCAGCCAGGGAGCCGGCAGGAGCTAGTTAAATGGGAGTATACATCTCACACAGATAGGGGGTCAGGCAGGGAGCCGGCAGGAGCTAGTTAAATGGGAGTATACATCTCACACAGATAGGGAGTCAGCCAGGGAGCCGGCAGGAGCTAGTTAAATGGGAGTATACATCTCACACAGATAGGGGGTCAGGCAGGGAGCAGGCAGGAGCTAGTTAAATGGGAGTATAGACCTTACACAGATAGGGAGTCAGCCAGGGAGCCGGCAGGAGCTAGTTAAATGGGAGTATACATCTCACACAGATAGGGGGTCAGGCAGGAGCTAGTTAAATAGGAGTATACATCTCACACAGATAGGGGGTCAGGCAGGGAGCAGGCAGGAGCTAGTTAAATGGGAGTATAGATCTCACAGAGATAGGGGGTCAGGCAGGGAGCAGGCAGAAGCTAGTTAAATGGGAGTATACATCTCACACAGATAGGGGGTCAGGCAGGGAGCAGGCAGGAGCTAGTTAAATGGGAGTATAGACCTCACACAGATAGGGAGTCAGCCAGGGAGCAGGCAGGAGCTAGTTAAATGGGAGTATAGACCTCACACAGATAGGGAGTCAGCCAGGGAGCAGGCAGGAGCTAGTTAAATGGGAGTGTACATCTCACACAGATGGGGAGTTAGCCAGGGAGCCAGCAGGAGCTAGTTAAATGGGAGTATACATCTCACACAGATAGGGGGTCAGGCAGGGAGCAGGCAGGAGCTAGTTAAATGGGAGTATAGACCTTACACAGATAGGGAGTCAGCCAGGGAGCAGGCAGCAGCTAGTTAAGTGGGAGTATAGATCTCACACAGATAGGGAGTCATCCAGGGTGCTGGCATCAGCTAGTTAAGTGGGAGTATAGATCTTACACAGATAGGGGGTCAGGCAGGGAGCAGGCAGGAGCTTGTTGTTTTTTTTTTTAACATTCAAATGGCATTGAAAAATAATGTATATAGAATCAATAAAAATAATAAAAATTAATAATTAAAATAACCTGAAAATATAACCATTACCTAATATTATTCTACTTTGTATAAAGATAAACTACAATATAGAATCCAAACAAACAGAAAAGAGAAAGAAATGAGTTCAAAACCCAGCTAAGACATTCTTTTCTTTTTCTCTTCTAATTGTTTGGGTGCCATATATATGCAATATTGCACCCATGTGAATAAAATTGTAATTATCTGCGCAGCATCAGGTTGTGCATTATAGATAGCAGGAGCTTCCCCGACCAATCACAGCGCTTCCTTCAACTGTACATAAGTTACTCTTATTACCATAAGAGTACCCTACACACTGAGCCACTATAACATGCTTTTCACTGACCCTTTATGCCATCAGCATTTTTAATAAAAAAAAGTATTTTTTATTCAATAAAATTAACGCTCTACAATAATTTGATGGGTCTGTTTGGAGGGACTTATGCATCTGAGAGTGTCACCTCTTGCGTCCTTAGGACCACATGACTGCTCACCTTTGGTTTGCAGTCCTCTGGTCCTAAGAACATGCGAGGCAACACTCCTACATGGCCCTCCAACTGGACCCATAAACTTATACTAGAGAAACAGTAAGGTGCTTCTGGGAGTCCCAGGTTTCCAGTTGCTCTGGTGTCGCAGCTGGTAGCACAACTGAAATGGAATTCCGGGTGGCCGAGGATCAAATCCCAGCTAAGGCACTTCTTTCTTGCTCTCTTCTGTTTGTTTGGGTTCCATATATAAATACACACCACATTATTGTGAATAAAAATGTAATTATCTGTGCAGCACCAGGCTGTGCATTACAGAATTAGTAAGGTGTTTCTGGGAGTCCCAGATTTCCAGTTGCCTTGGTGAAGCAGCTGGTAGTACAACCGGAACAGAATTCCACACAGCCTGGGCAAATACCAGTTTAGGCACTTATTTCTTTCTGTCTTCAGTTTGTTAAGGTTCCATATATATGCACACCACACCCTTGTGAGTAAAACTATAATATAGAATCCTTACTTTCTGTGATGAGTACCAAATAACACTAAATAAAAAAAAACAGGGAATAGAAGAAAAAAGAGAACGATAAAGAGGTCCACAGTATGGGCCTCACCCAGGCAGAGAGTCAGCCAGATAGCTGGCAGCTACTAGCGTGGGGGGGGGGATCAAGCCTTACCCAAATACAGAGTCAGCCAGGGAGCTGGCAGCTGCTAGCGTGGGGAGATCAGGCCTCACCCAAATACCGAGTCAGCCAGGGAGCTGGCAGCTACTAGAAAGAAGGAAAACAGGCCTCACCCAGATAGAGAGTCAGCCTAACAGCTGGAACCAGTTAGTTAAAGATGTATAGCCTCATCCAGACAGGGAATCAGCAAAGAAGCTGGCAGTAATGGGGAGAAACAGGCTTCACCCACACAGGGAATCAGCCAGGTAGCAGGAACCAGCACGGTAAAGGGAGTATAGGCCTCACCCAGACAGGGAGTCAGTCAGGAGTCTAACCTGGGCTTTATGGAGGCAGTATGTCTTTGACAGTACAATATCCAGGAAATCAGAAGCTCATTACAATCAGCGACTGGGCCTTACTACACTCTTATATCAAACAGGCAGCAAATAGAGAGAGATCTATAAGCATGGAAGTCCAGGAGGCATTTAGAACAGATTATAAGCAGCACTACAGGGGAATAGGGAGTAAATGATTAGTAGGTGCTTATCACAGTAGCAGCAGGCACACACTGTTGGAACAATAAGGCATGGTAGGGCAAGGGTCGTTGGTACCCACACCTCATGTAGCACAAGAAACGTGGGTAAATCCCAGAGCACACTGTGGGCCCATCTGTAAAACAAAAAAACACTATTTCTAATTATCTTTTTAATTAAAAATGTAATAATTAATGATCTACGAGGGCACAATTGGCTTGCGGGCTGGACAGGTAGGCATCAGGACAGAGCAAAGAGGTTGATGGGGTAAGCAGAGTGGGAGCTGGCTTAGTGAGCCGTGGCCAATGCCTGCAGGCATGTGTTAAATAGTAAAAAAAATGAATAACAATAATGCGATGCAACATGAAATAGTGATGTAACCCCTAGGTGGTGCTATCCCAAGGGCTACTACCCCTGCCTGCTTGGCTAGTAGCAGGTTAAGGGGCCTGAGTTCTGAAACGGGTGCCTCCACCTGGAGGTCAGAGTTGGTAGTGGTCAAGCTAACCTGGGCACAGCCCTCCGGGACACTGTAACCCCCCTCTTTCCTTACTAGTGGCAGTGGCAGAGCCGGGGGGGCTGAGGGGGCGGTCGCTCCTCCTGGCTGCCCCAGTGTGAGTAGTGGCGCCCTGCCACCATCTTTATTCACTGTTTAGTGCCCATTGTGGAGTCTGTCATTGACTGAATGGCCCTCCCTGGCTCCCAAATGATCCCAAACCTGGCTCTGCTACCGACTAGTGGCCAGGACAATACACAATAATCACTTTCACAATACCCCTGATACACCACACAAGTAGCCACACAGTTTGCACTTACCACCAGGGCTTTCCTCTGGCCCGGCCCTGGGAACCCCCTGTAAAACAAGGTTATACACAGCAAATAACAGCAGTACAGTACTTTTGCACAAACTGGAACCACAGTTAGGGTAAATGCAAAAAAAAGTTAAATCTGATTTACTTAAGGGGCTTGAACAAGGGAGGGGCGTAATCAGGTTAATTTGCTTAAAGGCTCTATCAATCAAACAGTTATGCATGCACTTCAGGGTCCATAAACAATCACACACTCTGGGTACCCAGATGGAGAATGGTGGGCTAGCCATGAATGTTGCAGCTGGTTGGGGCCCTGTGATGGAAGAAAACAACATGCACAACACACACTATTTGTAATCCGGAGCCGGAGGGCTCAGTTCGTGAAAAGAAAACAACAAGACAATCAGATGACACACTTTTAGATTAGGCTGTTTGCAGGAGCTACCCTGATGATTACTCACGATACCCAAGACTGGACACAGGCTGAACGAAAATCGAGACAGCAGGTGGTTAATCTGGAGTGCCAGAAGAAGCAGGGCCCACATGATTCACCGAAGAGTCATTCCTGTTCAAGCATGGAGCAGGGGGCTGATCCCCAGGCAGGTCTCTCATCGGCGGCTTTCTCTGTGCAGTGGGGTAGTCTGGCAGGGAAAGCATGGCATGGTCCAGGCCGAATGGAGATGAATGTGGATTCAGTCCTATTAGTCTGGATAAAGCTTCCAGCAAGCAGAACACAGTTCACACAGTGGGGAACCAAATCACGGCCCACTTTCAATACATAGCACATTTACATGTAAAGGATTATATGTTGCCAGCAAGCAGAACACAATTCACACAGTGGGGAACCAAATCACGACCCACTTTCAATACACAGCACATTTACATGTAAGAAAATTCTACTGTACCAGGCAAACCGCTCTCCGGTCACGATCGTAAAGTCTCTGCACAAACCGGGGATTCAAAGGCAGCTGGAAATCCTGACAGGCCCATCGCATTAAGCAAATCTTTGGTCTTCTTCAGGTTAAAGCCTGGTCACAGTCCAGTGGCTTAAATAGTCCTCACAACTCGGATTCAGTCTGAATAAACTCTGTTTTCCCTCTCAGGGACAGCAGGCAGACAAGCAGGCCAAAACTCAGCCCTTTCACAGTTCTCCCATGCAAAACTACACAGAACTGCTGCTCAAAAATCACTTGAGCTGTTACTTCTTCACTTCTCAGCTCAAAACTAAAACTAGCTGCAGCAGCCTGGGAAATTGCCCAAGATCCAAAAGGTTCGGTTGGCTGATCCTCCTGTCAATCACAACAAAGGCTCCCCCTTCAGGTGCAAAAAGGCGCAAAAAGCCCAAAATTACAATTCCTACAGATTTTGACTCCAGACAGCTCCTATAGTCCGGCTCCATTTTAGGTCCCACCAGAACAGATTGGTCCAATTCGCAGTCCAGGACCAAGATAGTGGCGATAAACAAAACAGTCCTTGCTGCAAAGAAGGCAGGTTAGACAAACCACATTATCATTATCACTCTAAATTATTTTTGGCAAATAGTTACATCTTTCAACAGCGCTCCCTCTCAGATTACTTATGACTGCAATCCAGGCAGCTCTTAAAGAGACAGTACACAGAGGCTATACAGGCACTCTCTGGCAATCGCATTTAAACTGCTAAAATGCAGGACACCAGCCTGTCGGTGAGCATTTAGGCAAGCTCAAGGAAGACTTTTCGGGAACCCCCATTTGTAGGGGGGTTACAGTGACAAATGTAATAGCTTTGTGCAGCTGGCAGTACAGAGTACAATATTTATGTAAAGAAGGTGATTTCTCCTGAGCAAGTTTAACCACTATGGTTCTAATACACGGTTTTTAAAAAACTACATGCATTTTGTTTTTTTTAAGAAACTAGGGTCAACCCCAACGGCCAGTGCGGTTTCTTTTCTCTGTGTCTTTCACTGCACTCAACAGATGGGATGATTGTCCACCATGGAATACAAAACTTTAACATTCTTCATAATTTCTTCTAACAGAATGTTCACTGTGACTTTCCCTTTTATACACACACACACATACGCACACACATACACACACACACACACAGAATGTTTACTATAGAATATAAGAATTCAAAATTCTGCATAATTCTACATACAAATATATGCAACATAATTCAATCTTTGCATAATTACTGTCCCACTAAAATATATGCATGGTAAACAGTCTTTATAATCACATTAAAATATGCCAGAAGTGATGTAATCTCACCATGGAGGGGACAATTTGTATGACTATTGGTGCATGCTGAATAATGGCTTTATACAAGATATATATTTAATTTATCTGTTGATATTCAGCAAACAAATACATACATATGTTTTTTAGATTATCAAGAATTGGACTGTAGTGATCGGAGTAAGAGAACAGAATTAAAAGTGAGATCCTTATTATCAGGGTGAGATTTCAATACCTTTGGTCTATCGTAATGTGATTATAATAACTGTTCACTATGAATATATTTTAAAGGGACTGTAAAAATGCAGATATTAATTGCTTTAATAAACATGTGACTATTATGTTAACTAAAGGAATAATCAGTGTTATAAGTTAATACTGAAATAACGGAGTTATTACTTATTCATGAAAAGATAATTGATGTATACAGAGGCAAAGATATAGATACGGTATTAATGTATTTTTATCACTTTTCTTAAAAAAAAAAAAAGCTGTCCTGAAAAAGTAAACTGTTGGTTTCGAAATGTTGGCATTAGGCATGAATAATATGATGGTGAAAGCAATAAAAATGAAATACTAAATGATATATCCGGTGAGTGGGTCATTTATTCCAGTCTTTTGGTGGTAGCTCTATTACCTTTCATACATTATCAGTCCTATGACATCACTTTCCATGGCATCACAACTGATCATGATGAGTCAATCACCTGCTGCAAGATCGATCACTTGTGATGCCACAATAGGTGAGGTCACAAAGCTGGTGATGTATGAAGGGGAAAGAAACTAGATATGTCAGCACCCAGGTAAAGTTCATATCACACCTAACATTATGAGGTACAAAACCTTAGACCAGTGTTCTTCAATTGGCGGCCTGCGGGCCAGATCCGGCCCATGACGGACTTCTGTTTGGCCCCCAGATGGTCCCCAAGGCAATGCTTTGTACACAATGGCAAGCTATTCAAAATATCCAAGGGAGCACAAAAATAAGCATGAGACACAGAGAGATTCACTGCAGGGCAGACTTACTGCAAGGCAACAGACAAAATGGAATGAGTGCCACTAGTTTGCCTGGTCAACAGGAATTAGCTAACTCTGCACAGGCGCACAGTACTGTTCCAATCAGTGGGCACGTTTTGGGATCCACTTCCATTGTTGTCCCATCAGCTTACCTGCCGTGATGCCACTTTCATTTTTTTGCCATGCTATTTAATTTAAAAATCAAAAGCATCACAGTTAATTCCATGAGCAGTACAATACTCCATCGGTATGATGCACAAGTGTTCACATCGCAAGCAAAAACCCAATCAAAAACAGATCCTGCTTAAGATGAATGGACAGGCGCCTTCAAACGATTCACCAAGCTGGATTCAGGCATTCATGATGTCAGCAACCTCTCAACATTACTTGTGTAGGTAAGACAGCTGACTACTTGTATTAATGGCAACATGCTTAGTGTGGCTGCAGCCTAAAAACCAGCTCAGTAGCTGCCATGTGTCTCACCTTCAGAAGCATGCTTCATGAAATTACGTGGCTGCACACAATAACAAATGAGTCAGTGGTGCAGAGTATGTTAGCCGCACAAACATGCTTCCTCATGGCTGCAACATGAAAAAGGGCCTGCAGGTGCACTGTATGTGAGCACTGTAGTAATTTTAGTGTTGAAAGCAAAAGATGGCAACACTCTCACCCGCCGAGGGTCTGACATGGCCTGTATGTAGCCCCCTACAAAACCTAATTGAAGATCCCTGCCTTAGACTGAGCAAATGAAATAGAAAAGAGATATCCTCAAAGATGATCCAACTATTTTTACAAATTAATAACATGTTCTGCCTCCTATTTTTGATGCTACTAGCTCTTTAATTATAAAGAATGGAAATGTCCTGACATTCAAATTATTATAGAATCAGATTGAAGTCCTACTGATGCCACAAGTCATGCATCGAGCATGGAACTGGCAAATCACTTAAAATGTATGTTCATTTCCTTCTTTACAGGATATTGATCCATGATAGCCCAGCAGAAGTGCAGAACTGTGTTTACGACGTGGTCCTGCTTCTCCGCAATTTTATGGCTGGGAGGACTGAAGCTCAGGGAGATGGTCACGTGACTTGTTCAAGGTCCAACAGTGAGCAAACAGATATGGTGATGTACAAACCTCTCCAATTTCTCAATTCAGTACTCTAACCACTGGATTACACTGCCTTCCAAAAAAAATGTAATCCCAGACCTTGGTGAAGTATGAACTCACAACTTGATATTTACAAGAATAGTACTCTAACCTACAAACCACAGAGCCTGTTATAATTGTTGGAGCCAGCACCATTACTGAAAGAAATGACACCAGTAACTAATCCAAGCCAGTCTAGAATAACACCTTCTGAGGCATACACTATTAACGACACAGAGAAGGTAAAAACTGACTGAGGACTTTGTTCAGAAGGTATCCAGAATTATCACCTCTCACTAGCCCAATGGCACAACACCAGCTTTCTAACCTGTAGTCATGGCCCCCTTCATATTATTGTGGTGGGCTTATCCTAGTCTGCAAGATGGGTGGCTGGCAAAACCCAATTGGAAGCCCTTTAGGAGGGGATAAAATGGAGGGAAAATTAATTGTTCATCATTTCCTAGAAACACCTGTAGTATATTCAAATGAATTCTGTTCTTTTGAAAGCTATAGCTAATGCTCTGGAATCAGTGTACAGGCCATTAACATAGTTTTTCTGGACTAACACTAACAGAAAATGATTCATCCCTGATTTATTTATTTATTTATTGAAAAATCTGAATTACAATCCTTTGAGTCATAGATTCCTTTGCAAAGGCTCCACGTCAGTACAAAAGCAAAAACACTACATTTAAACATATTATACATAGGTCACAGTACAGTGTATTTACATTGGTTGGTTACCATCTCTAGGATCTTAGAGAACCCTGGGTCATTGTAGTGAGACAAGACTGGTTACAGATTCAGAAGGTCATTTACAGAGCCCTGAGTTGAGGTTTATATACAGCTAGGTTGTAGGCCAGGGGATGTAGTCAGGGGATAAGCTAGCCATTTATCATAGTCTGACAAGGGGGAGGAATGTTGGTTACAGCCACAGGCCTCCGAGTCAAGAAGATGGCTCTTGATACCAGTCTTAAATTGGCCAAGACTAGGGGCCAGGGAGATGGAGGGTGGTAGGTTGTTTAGCCAGAAGGGAGCATGATAACGGAAAGACCTTTGCCCTAATGAGGTCCTACAGTGGGTGACTAGGAGGGAGGTGCTTACAGGGCTCCTAGGGGCCCTCCTATGTGGGGCTGACTGGATGAGGGGGTGGAGGCCCTTGGGTGTAAGATTCATGAGTATTTTTTGGCTTGGAGGCAAGTGTGGTACTTAAGTCTTCCTTCGAAGGTCAGCCAGTCTGCAAGCTTGAAGAGCACACACATGTGGGTTAGTCTATCACAGCCTGTGACCAGTCGGCAAGCTTTGTTAAGAGCTAGGCTAATGCAATGAAGGGCTGTTTGGTCTGCGGTGCCATAAATTACAATACCGTAGTCGACCAATGAAAGGACTGAGCAGGTTGCAGCAAGACGTAAGGCCTGGGGGGGTAGGCAGTGTTTATGTCTGTATAGAATCCCTAGCCAGGTGTTAACAGAGGAGGAAATGTGCTTAATGTCTGTGTGGTAGGTGAGGGATGTGTCCAGCGTGACACCCAGGTATTTGAAGCTTGAGACCTGTTCAATGTGGAGGCCCTGTGAGTTTGAGATGGATAGCGGGGCATTACTGAATGGGCTTTGGCGGTGGACAAAGATCATAGATTTTGTCTTGTTGTAGTTTAGTATTAAGCAATGGTCAGTGAACCAGGATTCTAATTCTCCAAAAAAGTCTTGTAGGGCATTTGGAAGGAGTTAGGATTGGGGTGTTTCCAGAAAACTACAGCATCGTCTACATAGAGCAAGAGCTTTCCATTGCAGGACTGAGGGAGGGAGTTTAGGAAGAGAGTGAAAAGTAGTGGCCCTAGAATCGATCCTTGAGGGACACCCATTAGGACTGGTCACTTTTAGGAGAGGGTGGAGTTAATTTTGACTTGTTGCGTTCGACCAGTGAGATAGTCTTTGAACCAGGAGATAGCCTCAGGGGCGAAATGGTAGGAGGGGAGGGAGTGTAGAAGTGGTGCATGACTGACAGTGTCGAACGCTTTGGTCAGATCGACATAGATAGCTCCTGCTATTGACCCCTGTTCCAGTGCCTCGTGTATGTATGATGTAAATTCAAGTAGGGCTTTAGTTGTGCTGTGTCCCTTCCTGAAACCATGTTGTTCGTGGCAGAGCAGATTGTGTTTAGTCAGGTAATCGGTGAGCTGGTCCAACACAATTTTTCGAGAAGCTTTTCGGGGGATGATAGAAATGGGTCTGTAGATACCGGGGGAAGTGAGGTCACTATTCTTTAGGATCAGAGTGATAATTCCTCTTTTCCAAAGAGAGGGGAATTGACCTAGGCGCAACGGCCAGTTTAGTAATTTGGTGAGGTGTGGCAGGGTCTCATCCAGTGTTAGTCAGAGAATGTTGAGGTCAAGGAAGTCACTGCTGTAGCACGAGTTGTGCAAGGCTTTGGAGAGGTAGTGTTAAGCTTCCCTGCTGGAGATTATTCACAGCCGGAAGAGAGGAGTGGCTGTTGAGGCAGAGGTGTCCAAGGGGTGGCTAGTGACTGGGTCAAAGAAGCTTTGTGGGAGAATGTGACTCGGGTCTGAGAAGGTGGTGTTTAGGGCATTGGATATGGTAGTGGAGTCCTGGGAGAGGGCTCCCTTGACTTGAAGCTGCATCGGGGCAGGGGAGATGGTTTTCCCGCATAGTTCCTTAACATTGTTCCAGAAGTTTTTCCCTGTGCCCCATGCTTATAGTAGGTTGCCTTAGCTAGCCAGATGGCCCAGGTGCATTTGTTTCTCACCTCTCTGTAGAGTTGTCTGTCCTGGGGTGGCTGGGAGTCCAGGGCCCTATGCCAGAGGTTATCTCTGTGGTGCATCTGGTTGAGGAGGGTCTCCGAGATCCATGGGGTATCCCTATTTTTTATGATCTGCTTTGTGAAGGGGACGAAGATATCACAGGCCATGTTGAAGGTGGTAATAAAGGAGATGAGGGCAGTGTCTACCATCTGGGCAGTGTGGATGGGTGACGAGTCACAGGAAGAAAGGTACATTTTGAGGCGTGAGAGGGCTCCTTTTCTGAAGCGCCTTTGGACGGTAACTTTAGGGTGGCTGGAAGGGATTTTATTCATCCACCAGCAGGAGACAGGGGAGTGGTCACTTATCACGTCAGGGAGCACATTAACCTTGGAGAGGTGATTGAGAAGGTTAGTAAAGATGAGGTCGATAAGAGTGGAGGACCCTGTTCTGGGGTCATGCCTGGTGGGGGACTGGACAACCAGAGCAAGGTCATATGCTCAGACAGCATCTTTGTAGGTGGCTAATGTGGTGGCTGGCCAATTCACGTTAAAATTTCCCATTATAATCACTTCGCTCTTGGGAGGGAGATGGGTGATGTTGGACAGTATAGAGTCAAAGGTGTGCTTTTGATTCGAAGAGGGGATGTAAACCGCAATAATGTATAGCGGTTTACTGGGAGTGCCGAGGGTGACTTTGATGGTTATGGCTTGGGCACCATGTGCTGGTGGGGGAAGGGGGACCGTGAGGGCTTGCAGAGATGTTTTGACATAGATGGCACAACCACCTCCCCTCTTGCCTGTCCTATCTGCTCGGAAGATGGAGTAGTCACTGAGGGTGACAGAGGCATCTGGGATATTTTTAGAGAGCCAGGTCTCTGATAAGGTCAGAATGTCAGGGTTGTGTTGTGCTATCCAGCCCTAGAGAGGAGTGAACTTCCTAGGTAGGCTGCAGATGTTAAGGGAGGCCAGTAGTAGGCCACCATGTCTGCCCTCCGTGGTAACTCTAGTCAAAGGTGGTCCTGGATTAAGATGTACATTCCCTGAGAGAAGGAGAGAGCATGCCGGAGAAGAGCTTTCCAGAGCAATTTGGGATGGAGTGGCGGAAGCGTGGAGTAGTGGGGGTTTGGGTGTGCCCGACTGGTATAGGGAGGGTGCGGACAAGTTGGGCTAACAGGGCTGGAGACAAGGAGTGATGGGGACTACACTGTGGGTGACTGTGTGGGAAGAGGTGAAGTAGTTCCAACAAGGTCCTGATTGCAGTGCAGCTTAGGTTGGGGGTATAACAGCTGTGGAGAAGAACTTGGGAGAGGGAATTTTGGTGGTCCGGGGGGGTAATTCTATGGTGGCAACTAGGGAAGCAGACTTGGGGATCCCCAATGTGAGGCTTTTCCATGGGGAGAGTGGGAAGGGAGGGAGAAAAAAGTCAGTATTGTGATGTTTTGGATAAGGACACTAAAGTAGCTATTCATGTTGCATTTGAATTGCGTTTTTAAAGGCAAATTAAATGAGATGGTGGGCTCTAGTGGTGAGCTAGTATAGGCTGCAGATGGCAAAGTGGGCTGATTCGTTTCAAGCGATCATGTGATCTTAGGTATAGCCCAATGTCAACCAAGGGTGGTGGTGGGGGCGGCGGAGAGAACAATACAGAGAGCTGCTAGGCAGCGAGCGAGCAGTGATACTGGCAGGTTCCTCCAAGGCTTGTGTTCCCGTAGCGTACCTGTGCAAGTTCAGTGTTGGGGGAGGGCAGCTCCAAGACCCTCATGATCACAGCTGTGCAAGTTCAGTATGGGGCAGGGCAGCTCCGAGACCCTCGTGACCTCAGCTGTGCAAGTTCGGTATGGGGCAGGGCAGCTCCGAGACCCTCGCAACCTCAGCTGTGCAAGTTCGGAGTGGGGGGAGGGCAGCTCCGAGACCCTCACGACCTCAGCTGTGCAAGTTCGGTGTGGGGGTAGGGCAGCTCCGAGAGCCTTGTGACCTCAGCTGTGTAAGTTCGGTGTGGGGGGAGGGCAGCTCCGAGACCCTCGCGACCTGAGCTGTGCAAGTTCGGTGTGGGGGGAAGGCAGCTCCGAGACCCTCGTGACATCAGCTGTGCAAGTTCGGTGTGGGGGGAGGGCAGGTCTGAGACCCTCGCATCCTAGCTGTGCAAGTTTGGTGTGGGGGAGGGCAGCTCCAAGTCCCTCGTGACCTCAGCTGTGGACGATATGCTCAAGATGCTACAAACGCAGAAGAACAGTAACAGTTAGGCTCTGACCAAGGTCTTTCTGCTGAGTTACAAGGCTTCCTTTCTTACAAATAGGAAAACAGGTTGACTCGTCATCTTCAAAAACTGGTTAGTAAATCGCACCTCAAACGAGGGGCCCTATGCACGATGCCAACCTGCCGCAGAAGCCTGGCACACTGGCATCGCAACACGTGAATTCCATGCAGCTGGTGCTGCACGGCAATCATGAACAGGGCACAAGACAGTTACACGCCCAATCCTCTGGCCGCGCAGACAGCAACATGCCAGAGGCAGGCAGGGGGTGTGTCTGCACTACCCGCCATTCACAAAGGCATAGGGTGCAACTCGCAGGTGGGGGTAGTGGCATGCAGGTTACAGCAGCCAAGACTGTGCTGTAACACACTATGCGCCCACAGGTGCTGCACCCACCAGTTGTGGCGGGACATAGAAATGGGCCCCCCTGCTGACCCTGCCCACTAGCTGATGGGGAGGGCTGGTGCAACCGATCAACTGAGTGCCTGCACAGATGTGCCAGCAGCCCTGCATATGCCTGCCCCCCCACCCACATGACAGCCTCATACCCCGAGGCTACACACGTAACACCCCCCCAAATACTCACCAGTGACCCAGTCCTCGAGTGCTCAAGAAACCCCACACACCTGCACACATATACACATATACGCACGCATTTCACACACGCTGCCACACACACACACACACACACACACACACACACACACACACACACACTCATCCCCGTCCATGTGCTGCAACCCTTTCCCCATGCCACACAACACTACCCCACCCCAGCACTGTGCATGGCCCCCATCCTAGCACCCCCACCCCGCACTGATATCCAGTGGCCCCCAACCCCCATGGCACTGACAGCCCCCCGTACCATCCATTTGGTGCCACAGCCTGGGGAAGCCAGTAGCACATACATCCTCACACCTCCTCTGCCGCCGGCCATCCAAGCAATGCTGGGAATATGCCCCTATATAGGTGGCGTGCCCGCAGCTTCATTTGGACATCCGGCAGCTGAGGTAGTGAGTACAGGGCTGTGACACTGGCCGTCCGGGATGCAGCACTGAATGGAAGGTACATGGAGGGTGTTGGTGCTGCAGGGGTTGGAGGTGCGCCGGGATTGGGGGTGTCCAAGATGCATGGACAGGCACTGGTGACACCTGAGGCATATGGGGCTGCCATGTACCTGGCAAGGAGACTGCAATGGGGCTCTTGTTGGGGGGGGTCTGTTTCTGGAATGGGGCATGAGGATGTCAGGGGTTATTCCTGCATTGGGACATTGGAGGTATTCATGCATGGATGAGGCACCGCTGCTTAGAGGGGTTCCTCATGCCACTATAGTGGTTGGGTCGCCGATGTCAGGCGGGGGTGGCATACTGGAGGAGGGTGGGGCCTACCGCGGGGGGGGGTTGTCTGTGTGCTATGCTGGCACCTTGTGCTATGGGCTGGGCCAGGGGGAACAGTGGAAGATGGGGCATGACTGCGTGGTTCCAGGTGCACGCAGGTGCTATTCATGCACCTGGACCCATGTTACTGGGTACAAAGGATCCATTCTGGGACCCAGGCCGGGCATCTCATTGGATGCCTGCCTGGGTCCGCAACTTCACCCCTGGCCACCCTGCGAAGTCCTACACTCTGGGGGGTGAAGCCACGGACAGGTAGCCACCAGTCGTGAATACCGGCATGTGCACACCTGTCCACAGGTGCAGACCTATGTAGGTGGGCTATGCGCCTCCAGCACATTTTTCCCACCCATTCGTGCATAGTGGCCATTACCTAGAACACTGGTTATAGCTCCACTAATCTCTGAAAACAGGAAGACAATGTGACTGAGTGGCTGCAGCATGAACTTTGAACCAGAACCGATTCCACCACAGCCACTGGCTAACTGCATTACCACAAATGAAACGTTCAGCCTCCCTTTGCCACAACTCGTCTCAGCTATAATGTGTGTGTGTGGGGGTGGGGGGGGGCCAACTGAAAATGAGATGTTGCATCTTGGTTTGTCCATCTTTTTTTGTAAATAAATTTTGAATAAAAAGAAAACCCACGTCAGAAAAAAACATTATTCTTCATTAATGTGTATGTTCCATTTATGTAAGCAAACAATATTGCTGCTCTCTATGAGAAACAAGATCTCCTGCATGTAGCGCCAAGAAAATAATTGTTTTGTAGGCTTGTTGCCAGCATTACTTTAGAACAGCAGGTTGAGCTCAAGAAATCATAGCTGCACTGCAAAATACTATTGCTTAAGGGGCAGACATTCAGAACATTTCCATGTGAAATGTGGTTGCTCCTGCAACACTGAAATCACTTTTTCACAAAAAAATGACTAACTACAGTCTCCAGGGACATCCCTAGAATGTATAACACCAGTGATGTCAATTCTGGTGGTACCCCTACAACTTCAGGGAAGACATTTTTTGCCAGTAAAAGTACTGACATTTTTGGAGTAACCAGATGCGTAGTAAATGCTTTGCATATCTGTGGCCAGATTGCAAACTGCCTTTAAAAAAAGTATTCTTAAGTGGTCATATGACCATTAGGTTTGGGGTGCCTGCCCTCTACAGTTGCATGAAGTAACCACCATTATAACAGTTTTGACCACAAAAAATGTTTCGATTATTCTGACGGTGTTGCTTTGAGCAGTGTGGGATTACTCTGGCACGCTGGTGAACAGAGTTCACGCTATGAGCCCAGGACATCAGAAGCAGAGGCTGCCAGGTAAGATTCCATGTACACACATAGACACTCTCCTCCTGAGCAAGCGGGACAGTGGTGTGATGCTTTAATGGCACTTCCAGGTGGTGGAGTACAAGAGATGCCACTGACAGTACAAGTGACCAAGCACCATAAAGCACCCCCTTCCCTGGCAGGTCATAACATGCACCTTTATGTGGGGGAGGTAAGGGAACATGCTCACAGGTGGTCGGCTCAGTCCCCTGAATCATATCAATACTTTCCATAGAAACCCCTGCTATATAAGCCAGAATGAGCACTGAATATTCAGGATAGACTAAGGTACTCAGATACAAAATCTAGTAACACTCACTGCCACAGAAAAGAGTTTGCAAATACCAGTTTTATTCGATAAAAACCTAAACTCTGGTATTAAAAAAGTGCTGGTGCTGATCAATTGATTCAAGGCAGTGAGGCAAAACAGTGTATGTACAAAAAATGGGTTCTGTTCACAAAAGGGTGTAAAATATGTGCCAAAGGCACGTACTCCACCAGCTCAGTTCTACATCTGCAGACAGGTGTGCACAGCATGGTATTCACAAACACTGGCCACCTGTCTTCACCCCCTAGTGCGCAGCTATGCATTACTGGATCGAGGCTGTGCAGGAGCAGCATGTAGGACCCTGGTGGGCATCCTATCGGATGCCTGCCCTGGGTCCCAGAGTGGATCCCTTACACGCCCATGCAGGGGGGCATGGAAAGATGCAGAACAATACAGACTGCAAGAGGCACCATCAGTACCCTGCAGTGGCACCAGTACACATGTGTCCATGGTGACCAACAGTGCTGACATTAGTACAGCACCCCATATGGGCATATGGAGCCACCCCATCACTGTCCTGCCATAGTGTAAATGCCATCTTTTCGTAGTGGCAAGCAGAACCCTTCCATCCCCAATCCCCCTGTACTGAGCAAGAAACCATGCCCTGGTGGCTAGCGGACCCCCCCCCCCGATCACCATGTATGGTAATGACTCTCCATCCCTAGTGGACTAGTGGACCCCCCTCCCTATCCCTGATTATCATGCATTGTCATATCAATCCTTCCATGATGGTTAGTGGATCTCCCCACCTGCACAGGTATCATCATACCAACACAAACACACACCCATCAATCCCTGGGCTGGAGACCAGCACTGCCCTCCACTCACCACCCCGGTCGGCCGCCAACTGAGTTGTCAATAATGAGTGCATACTGTAACAGTTGTTTGTACAGTATTTGCTCAATACTGACAGCTCAGCTGGTGACCAGCCATGGTGGTAAGCAGAGGGCAGTGCCAGTCACCGGCCTGAGAACAGGATGGGGGGTTGACTGATGAGGTGATATCTGTCAAGGTGGGGGGCTGGAAGGTCCACTAGACCACCAGGGAAGGATCGACATTTCAATACACGGAGATCAGGGATGGGGGTGTCCGCAAGACCACCATGGAAGAGGTGTCATTACCATACAAGGAGACTGAGAATAGAGAGGTGGGGGGACCACTTGGGTGCCTGTGGGAATGCCCTTGTTGGGATGATCCTGGCGGCCGTGGAGGTCACAGTGTTTGGTGTGCACGAGGTAGGTTGGCCACATTAGCCAATTACAGTAGGGTCCCCCCTGTCATATTCCCACACTCCAGTGCATGGTATTCCAAGCAATTCCATGCCTTTGTGAATCGCGCAGACTGCAGACACACACCTGACACACACCCAGCCTGCCAGCCTGCCCATGGCATGTAGCTGCCCAAGCGGCCACTGGATCTGGTGCACATCTAACTTATGCGCAGATTTGTGAATGTTGCCAGGGATATGCAGGACTACCACTGCATGGCTTTCACACGTAGGGTTGCCTATGTGCCCAAAATATGCGGCACATAGGAATAGTGAATAGGGCCCAATATTACAAAAGTACAATCCAACCCACATAAGCCAGACACACTTAAGTCAGATACCTGCATTTAGTGGACAGATTTCATTTACCAAAGACCATTCCAATAGACCCTAATGTGAATAGTG
The DNA here is from genome assembly GCA_016271365.2 of Neoceratodus forsteri. Taxonomy (NCBI): domain Eukaryota; kingdom Metazoa; phylum Chordata; order Ceratodontiformes; family Ceratodontidae; genus Neoceratodus; species Neoceratodus forsteri. Next base: position 1,390,158,969 of record CM028129.1, on the reverse strand, counting down.
CTGCTTACAGTGGATTAGGGAATCCGTCTATAGCAGACACCCGACTGGCTTATGTAGGTTGGACTGCATGTTACTAAAGCCAACAACAATGTGCTAACAAAGGCCCCCAACGCCATCCATGCCCTAAGGAAGTCCTCCAACAATATGCTAATGACCTCAACCCTAAAACAGTGTGACACACACACACGCTGAAACAGGAGATGACATCAGTGTCTGGCGGCATAACAACTTTTCGATGGCTGCCTCCAAGCAACAGCTTCCAGCTTCTTAGTTCCCTGTCTCAGTCAGTCTTGTGCATGGTCCCAGTCCCGGTCATGGTGCCATGATGAGAACAGCCCTTGTACTCTTTCTGCTTCTAGGTTCCAAGTCCTGGTCCTTTCTACAGCATGAATTTTAGTGGCAGTTTTTAACATCAACCTCTTGTCTGAGATTGTAGCAAATATGTGGAAATTAGCCAGAACACAAGCAAAACATTTTGCGATTTACAATCGGGCGTGTAGGGTCTAAAGATGAACTCTGTTACAGTACTGTACAAATATAAACAAATTTAAAATGGACTGGCTTGTTGGATACAGGGTACTGTAAAGCTGCATAATGTGCTGTGAGAGTGAGGGTAGGTATGACTGTGAATGTGGTTTGAGCAGAGGTTCGAGCTTGCAGTAGTACTGAACTGTAACGTGACTTTTGGCCATGTCAGACATCCACATATAACAGACATAAGAGGTACGCACAGAGTAGTCTATTATACGTGGCTTTGACTGAACCAGTGTTCAAGTGCAATAAGTGCAATAACAGTCTTACCCCAAAGTGATTCCAGTGGCCACAAAAATCCCAGCACTTCACTGTTAGACCTTTGTCAGGGAGGACTGTGCTTTCGGAGGTACCATCTTTTGGAAGAGATTTTAAACCACAGCCCCATCTGCCTGTTTTAAACCACAGCCCCATCTGCCTGTACTAGTTACTGTTCAGGTGGGTGTACAGGTTTGCCCTCACTGCTCAAGTGCCACCTAGGTGACTAGAGACACCGGTGTAGCGGAAGTACTATTTAGGGGGGAAGGGAATACTCAGCCAAGCACCACATAGGGCATGTTTGGAGCTCCATGCATGCGAGCATCCCAGAGGGTGGGACAGAAAACAAGGAAACACTCTGGTGCATACAGGATGATCTTGGCTGGTTCAGGCTCCTCCTTCCACTACTGGCCATTCCTCCACCAGAGGCTTTTTCTGCCCATGTACTCAAGAGGTGGTGAATGATACTGCCTGTCTGTGGCCAGAACACCACCCCACCCCACTCACCCACCCCCCATGGGAGCAAAGCCATGGAGTACTGGAGGGAATAAAAGCCAAAGGGGAGAGAGCTGGACCCGACCATGGGATGGGGAAAGCACCAAACAGCAATAGTGTTAAGTCATAAATTATATGAAAAAGATTCCATGGAACTGAATCAGTAGGGATATGATCACTTGAGAATAACTCATCCATCAAAGCATATCAATATCTATGCCATTTACATTTTATTTTATTTGTTACACTATTTCTTACCCTGGTCCTAAAATAGGTGCAGATGAACTGTCTAACGTCAGCCAGGTGTGGAGGTGGAGGTGGCGGTGGCTAGAGGTAAGTATAGTCTTGGGAACTAAGAAACACACATTCATATCCCGCCAGTCACTTATTCTCTCTGTGGCCCTAAGAAAATCACTTAACCTCTCCGAGTTTCAGTCCAACCATCCAGGGCCAAACTCTAGGATTTATTGGGCCCTGGTGCATGACTGTGAAGTGGGCCTCCCACCCCTACCAAGACACACACCATACGTAGTTTTCCCCTTGCGACACACACACAACACACAACCAGGACGAGGCGAGGCCGATCTGGATCTATCCTCTCCTCAGGCCACCACTACTACCCCCACCCCCCACCCCGTCAGGCCTCTTCTCTCCCCACCCCGGGCCTTCTCCTTCTTGCTTCACTACTTTACTGTTTTTCTCCTAAATCCCGCCTGCTGATGACCTGACCACGTATTTGTAGAGTCAGACCTACTACACGACAAGTGTAGAAAACTTTTTGGGGTGCAGCAGAAGATAAGTATTAATTTTTAATTGTGTAACTGCTGTTGTTTAAGGTTACACACACACACACACACACACACACACACACACACACACACACACACACACACACACACAGCTTGTCTGTCCGATCTTTTGCTCAACTTCTCAGACTGACTGGTGGCTGCAAAGCAAATCATCGCAAGACAGACAGACACTCCTGAGGCAGAGCACCACCTGATCTACAAAGCAGATGGTCAGGTGACTGCATGAGTCTGTCTGTCAGTCACGCATGCGCTGTTTAGCTTGCCATCCCCCCCCGTCCATGACTGACAGCACTGCAGTTTGTAAACACTTGATGGATGTGCTGGGCATAAGGCATGGTCACTCACTGACTCTGGGAGGAATTTACAAACCAGTAGCCAGCCGGGAGACATCTCGGGGAGTAGAGGAGACCATCAGTGAGAGACGGCTGGACCATCGGGACTCGGAGGAGGAGCCAGCGAGACAAAGGCTCTGGCACTGTAGCTACCTGCCAGCAGGTACGAGTGCCCATCGCACTGGCACCACCTTGATATTTTAATTTATGTAAATCAATTAATGGCTTGGCTGAGGATTGAGAGCTGGCAGGCAGAGCAGAGGCGGAGCCGAGGAGGGCAGCCGGCAAGCGTGGTGCCAATTGCTGTAATGAAGTAAAAGAATGAAAAATTTGACAGATGTGTCTCTGGGCCCCCTGTGCTCTGGCCCCTAGTGCAGTGACATCCCCACCGATGCTGGCCCTGCAACCATCTATAAAACTGGGTAGCAGTAAGACCCCTAAGAAAAAGAGACACTGTACTGCACATCAGCAGGGTTAACAGACAGACAGAACTCCAAGAGGAAGGAGCTACTGGTATAACTAAAACTTCTCTACTGGGACTAAGAACTAGATCTCTTGTACTGGGACCTTCAATTAAGGGTAAAAAACAAACAAAAAAAAAGAGTTGGTGTGTTTGTCAGAGGTAGTTGAAGCAAATTGTTATCTGTTATCTGTGTTATCTGTGTACTTATCTAGGTGCTTGTCACAGGTGTCAGAAGGGAATTGTTATCTGTGAAATTAACTAAGTGTAGAAAGATTTGCAAAGTAGGGGGAGTGGCTTAGCTAGAAGGAGCCAGGTTAAGACCAGATATAAATACTGCCCTAGATAGCTTCTGCCAGAGGACAAACAGAACTCCAGGAGGAAGGAGCTACTGGTATAACTAAAACTTCTCTACTGGGACTATATTGCCCTCCTTCCCTCCCCTCGTAAACCAGTTCTACTTTTATAGGCACAGGATTTAACTGACAACAGGAACTTCCTGTTTGGGAGCGGGAAGTGAGTGATCACAGAGCCACCAAAGACTCACCATCCTAGAAGGGCAAGAGTAGCTCTCCATCCCCCCCTAGCTGCTGGAGGTCTGACTCCGAGCAAGTAAGGAGACTACTGAGGAATATAGGAACTTCTTGTCTCAGAACAGGAGGATCAGGAGATAAAAGGGTGCAGAGGCAGTAAGTATATAGGGAGAGAAGAAAAAAAAAAAGAAATAAACAAACAGAGGAAAGAATAAGTATTCCAAATAACTAACAGTTAGGGGTCCAGAAAAAGACATGATGGGAGTGGTGCAGTGCAGTGGCTGGGGAGATGTTTTGGAGCATGCAGTGTTGTCCCATTTGCAGACACCTCTCTGGGCTGAAGAAGGAGGGTGCTCATCTCCAGGCTGAGTTGGCCAGGATTTATGGGACCCCCTCTCCCACCCAGGGACCACCAGGGTCACTGCCGTTGCCTCAGAGGTTGCCAAGAAAGAGGAATGGTTGGACCACAGTACGCTCAGGGAGGGTGAGGGTGGTGGAACAGAGGCTCATCCCTCCAGCTGTACCGCTCCACAATTTCTATGCCGTTCTGGAAAAGTGTGGTTCCTCTATGGAGGCACCCACAGTGGAGACCAAGGAGGATGCTGGGAACCTCCACAAAGGGGGCCCAAGGAGGGTGGCATGGGACCCCACAGGGGAAGGAAACAACTCCTGGTGGGGGACTCCATTGTTAGGAAGGTAGAACTGGGGGAAGAAGGAGAGAGGGAGGTAAGGTGCCTGCCTTACACCATGGCTTGGAGATACAGGGAGCGAATCCTCAGGCTTGCCGGAGCAGCTGCACAGGGGAGGGAGCTGGATGTCATTGTCCACCTAGGGACAAATGACCTGGCTAAGAAAGGGATCAGAGCAGTGCAAGAAGCGTTTGTGGAGATGGGGAGGGGCCTTAGACAAATAGCACACACGGTAACCTTCTCAGAAGTGCTGCCTGTCTATGGCACGGGTGAGGCTAGGGTGCTACACACCATGGGATTCAATCAGTGGTTGAAAAACTGGTGCAGAGCTCAGGGATTTGGCTTCATTGGAGACTGGGGGTCCACCTGGAGGGATGCAGGCCTATACTGGCATGATGGTCTGCATCTATCCAGAAGGGGAACCAGGATCCTAGGTGATAGGTTTAAATACTTAATTGACAAGTATTTAAACTAGGGGAAGGCACTGGAAAGGAGTGGGGAAATCCTAGCCCCCCCCCAAAATATCAGAGTACTAAGTGAGGTAGACACCAACACAGAGATGTCAATAGGGAGAAGCACAGGGGTAAATGGAGAAAGTGACAAATGCAATAAGGACAGGGATGGGGCAAAAAGGGGTAAGGCCATCAAGAAATGGAGGGTAATGAGTACCAACGCCCGTAGTCTGGGCAACAAGCTCCCTGAACTGGTGGCCTTGATGGAAGAGGGATGCCTGGATATTGTAGCAGTCACAGAAACATGGTACACAGAGAACCATGACAGGGATGTTAACATACCAGCGTACACAACCTACAGGAGAGACAGGGAGGGCAGAAGAGGGGAGTAGCTCTCTATGTAAGGGAAGGGATAAAAGCAACTGAACAAAAGAGTAAACAGGGAGGAGAGGAGGCACTGTGGGTCACCTTAGAGACTGGAAATGGCACCACAATCTGCACAGGGTTGTATAGACCCCCTTGTCAGGGGGAGGGAATGGACAAGGATATGATAGAAGGCATACTTAGGATGGCAGAGAAAGGGGAGATACTGTTGATGGGGACCTTAACATGCCAGATGTTAACTGGAGCACCTGCGGCAGCCACATCCAAAAGCAGGGCCATTCTTGATGCCCTTCAGGTGGCATGCCTCAAACAGCTAGTTTTGGAACCCACTCATGAGGGAGCAATCTTAGACCTCATCCTCTCACATGGGGACAGTGAGAGGATCTCAGATCTAGAAGTGGGTAGCCATTTGGGAACAAGTGACCACCAACCAGTTGGTTCACGATAAACTCTGCTACATAGTCAAGCCATACAAAAGTGAGGGTTCTGGACTTCAGGATGGCTGACTTTGGCAAGATGGGAGAGTGCCTTAGAAAAGCACTAGCAAACAGGCTAGAAGGAGGGGTGGAGCAACAATGGGCAAATATCAAAACTGCCATCACAGAGGCAACAAGCCTTTGTGTGAAGCAAATAAACAAATCAAAATGAAAGAAAAAGTCACTATGGTTCTCAAAAGAGGTGGCGGTGAAGGTTAGGGAGAAAAAGATAGCATTTAGGAAGTATAAGGAAACACAGAATGATCAGGACAGAGAACTGTACCAGTTAAGGCAGAAGGAAGCAAGGAGGGTAGTCAGAATAGCAAAGGCACAAACTGAGGAAAAGATAGCTAACTCAGTTAAGAAGGGGGATAAAACCTTTTATAGGTATATCAGGGAGCATAGAAAGACAAAGGGAGGGATAGTGAGGCTGAATAGAATGGATGGTGGGTGGGCAGAGAGTGACAGTGATAAAGCAGGGATACTGAATGACTACTTCTGTTCAGTATTCACAAAAGAGGAAGTGGGGGAGGTGCCTAATCTAATTAACAGAAACACGCTGGAGAGGGGGGTTGATCCCAGTCCTTTCACAGAAGAAAGGGTTCTGAAAGAACTCCTAAAACTGAAGGTGGACAAAGCAATGGGGCCAGATGGAATTCACCCCAGAATTCTAAAATAATTAAGCAGAGAACTAGTGACACCACTGACTATGCTTTTTAACAAATCATGGGAGGATGGTGTGGTACCTGAGGACTGGAAGAAGGCGGATGTAATTCCCCTTCACAAAAGTGGGACCAAGACGGAGGCAGGAAACTACAGACCTGTCAGTTTGACTTCTGTGGTAGGGAAAGTGATGGAATCACTTCTGAAGGAAAGAATTGTTGAGTACCTAGAGGCCAGTGGGGCACAGGACCCAAGGCAGCATGGGTTCACAGCGGGAAGGTCATGTCAGACGAATCTAATTGATTTATTTGACTGGGTGACCAAAGTAGTAGATCAGGGAAGGGCTGTGGACATGGCATACCTAGACTTTAGCAAGGCATTTGACACAGTCCCACACAAAAGATTAGTAGTCAAATTAACCAGCCTGGGAGTGGGTCCCAAGGTGGTAGCCTGGGTAAAACATTGGCTGAACAACAGGACACAGAAGGTAATTGTAAATGGAGTCCACTCTGAAGAAAGAGGGGTTACTAGTGGGGTATCGCAGGGTACAGTACTGGGTCCAGTCCTTTTTAATGTCTTTATAAGTGACATTGCAGAGGGACTGGAAGGAAAAGTATGCCTCTTGGCAGACGACACAAAGATCTGCAACAGGGTTGATACACAAGGAGTCATGGAAAGGATGAGAAGGGACTTGGCAAGGTTGGAGGAATGGTCGGAGTATGGCAGCTTGGATTCATTGCAAAGAAGTGCAAAGTAATGCACCTTGGAAACAAAAACCCAGGGGAAGATTACACAATGGGGTGGGAGGTAGTAACAACAACAAAAATGGAAAGAGACCTAGGGGTAATCATATCAGATGACCTTAAGGTTGGCAAGCAATGCAAGAAGGCGGTAGGGAGGGCTGGGGGGATACTGGGATGTATAGGGAGAGGCATCACCAGCAGAAAACAGGAAGTTGTTATCCCCCTGTACAGACAGTTGGTGAGACCCCATCTGGAGTACTGTGTCCAGTTCTGGAGACCCCATCTCTGCAAGGACATAGACAGGATGGAGGCAGTTCAGAGAGGGCAACTAAAATGGTGCAGGGTCTGCAAGAGAAGCCATCTGAGGAAGACTAAAGGAGCCTAATATGTATACCCTTGAGGAAAGGAGGGAGAGAGGGGACATGATAGAAATGTTTAAGTACCTCAGTGGAATCAACAAAGTCCAAGAGGGTAGCATCTTTCAGAAAAAGAGATGTGCAAGAACAAGGGGACACAATTTGAAGATAGAGGGGGGACGGCTCAGGGGCAATGTGAGGAAGTATTTTTTCACAGAGAAGGTTGTTGGACGCATGGAACAGCCTTCCTGAAGAGGTTGTGGGGTCTAAAACTGTGGGAGAATTCAAGAATGCATGGGACAGACATAAGGCAATTTTTGTGGGGGGTAGGAAGAAATAGGCTGTTGGTTAAATAGGATCTGCAGCTTATCCTCTAGGTAGGGAAATGGGCAGACTAGGTGGGCCAAGCGGTCCTTATCTGTCATCAAAGTCTATGGTTCTATGTTAATCTGAGTAAATTATTTAAAAAATGTCCCGTGCTGCCACCCCGAAGACCCCAGTTCCACAGTAGACTCTGGCCCCCCAAAATCTGGACAGTTAGGGAATAAGCATGTCATGGAGGTGGTGAGCTCAGTTTTGGAGGATGGAGAACAGTGGTCTGATACACAGTTACCCACCATAACTCAGTCAAGGGATGGAAATGTAGTCTACTAAGGCATTTGCCCAAACACATTATCAGCGTGACCATGTCCACAACAGCCACTAAGATGAGAGGGAGGAAGAAAGAGTTGCTAACTTGCTACAGGTCAAGCAGTGAATTCATTTTAGGTGGAATTGAAAGCAGGATATTTGACCTCCTTCTATTAAAGTCAAAGAACCTTGTAATTATGACTGTTAATATGAATACTAACATTGCCTTACTTTCAGTGCCACAAAACAGTTAAATAGTACCAAACCCTGTGCATTAAATTCATCAGGATAATGACACATATATTAAGTGCATTACTACTTGCCTCAAGTAAAGCTTCCTTCTCTCTGTCATTGGATCCCGATGTTGTCGCATGATCCAGTTCATCATGCATTTCTGAGAGCTGATCCTGAAGGTCCCTTATTTCAGTCTGGAACTGCTCTCTCTCCATTTTTACCTGGAACAATCTGTCAAGAAAAAAAATGTGAGTTGTCACAAATACAGTGTGTTGTGGTTAATGTACAGAAACTCATCTACTTTGTCATGGTTGAATTTCATATAGCTTTCCAATAAATTCTACTGTGTTGGAGAAGGTTCCTCCAGATTTTCTGCTTTCACAAATGACAAATTCCCCATTAAAAGGTTAATTACACGTACAGTACTTATAGTTTTGCTGCTGGCATATATTTCATATCCACACTGCAGTTCTCCCAAGTTTGCACAGAACAATGGGAAGGATTCTAAGCAGAATACTCTTCCACTCAACCACATGTCCTTGAGCCCCACTACCACACCACTCTCCAGATCTGTATGCTGAAACTAGAAACCATAGAGTCTATGGGGAAAACGGTCTAGCCATGTGGCTATGAACTGAATACCAGCAGTAAAACAACGGTTACATGCAAGTAACATAACCTTTCACTTGCCTAGATTCAGTTCACTATTCACTCTTGGGGAGACTACCGACAGTCCTCCAAAAGTGGGAATCTAATTTTGCACCCCTAAGCAAACAGAACCTAGAGCAGTAGGGTCCCAAAAGCAACATCCTTATGACTCAGCAGATGGACACTGTAGTTTGAAATGACAGTGCGTACTTTGAGGCGGGTAGCAGCCCTGCAAATCTCAGTAGATGAGAAATCCTTGGCAAAAGCAGCAACAGTATGTCTAGTAGATTTAACCCAAAGGTCTTTACTGGCCAGTTTGTTGCAGAATGCAGTGCAAGATACAAAACAACTGGCAAACGCCTGCTTACTGCTGCTCTACCGTGAGCGGACTCAGGGTTAACAGCAAACAGCTCGCATGTGTCACAACAATGTTCAGCCAAATGCTATCTCTAAAACAAAAGTGCCCTATGGACATGTCATGTATGTAGATACACTCCTTATCGGACTCATTTGGATTTTGAATGAAGATAAGCCCCACCAAAGGACAGGTATGTGAAATTCCAAAACCACTTTCAACAGACACTTTCTATAGATCTGGGACCACTGACGATGCATCGCCCACTAAATGGGCTCATTCATCAGTGGGCACGATGGACAATCAACAATGCTGATGTTATTAACAACAGAAGCTGGAGGAAGTCCTGAGCTAGCTGAGATTGCACATCCTGAAAAGACAGGGCACAAGACATGAGATGCCTGGCCCAATCACTGGCAAGTGCACCTTGGTCTGAAGAGTTCAGCTGCACCCCAAGGAACAGCATGCTCTGCTTTGGGGTAAACTAACTTCTTCAAGTTTACAAGAACTCCTGCGATGTACATACAACTAAAGATTGTTCTACTTCCAACACTAATGTCTTCATAAGTCACTCTTCAAGCTATGAGAACACTAACACTCCTCTGATGAAGAAATACTGTTACTACTGAGAGACATTTTGTGAACACTGTGAGGAGAAAACAAAGCTTCACCTGCAACTGATGCAAGCTGATAACCATCCATCAGTTGTGGAACTGCATTTGGGATTGCAGAATCGACACATGAAAAGCTATGCTAGAGATGAAGGTAATAGAATTATGCACCTTGCCACAGAGATGAAATGATCTGGTTCAGAGCGACCATACAAAATGTCTGCTTTTAAACACATTAGTTGAGTAGTACCAGATCAGGAATGGCACAACTCAATCTCTAGGTTTCACAGTTCAACAAGCGGGCTCCATGGTGCTGAGTAGCGGGGAACTTCCCTGACATGCTGCTGACTCAAATTCATGCTCCAATTCTAGGATGTCAGGAGTGCAGGCTGGAAAGGAGGGTGTATTGCATCCTTCAGATGCTCTCCTTCTTGGCTGGTGGATTGATACAAGCTGTTCTGTTAGCAACCTTTGGAGCAGGCATGGTGGTGATACCCTAGACAGTGTTGGTGACCATGTATTGTGGGGGCAGCCCCCAAGGCCTTGCTGCATGAGTGAGTGTGAGGTGGACAGGATAGTAGAACGGGGACAAATACTGCACTTACGTCACATGACTGCCCTCTAGACACCTTCCAGGTTACGTAACCCCTCAGCATGCCAGCTCCACTCCCTCTGACTGTTGATCTGATGATCAGATACCACTTTCTCCTGGTGGCAGCAGGGAGGTCCTCTGGCAGGGATAAGCCAAAATTAGAAGATCGACTGAGGGAATGAGCAGTGTCAGCATAACTGGACAAGGTGAGTCCATCAACCAGAAGGGGGTTCCTGATGGAGTAGGTGCCAACAAGTATGAGAGAAGAAATACAGAGATGAAGCAGAAAAAAGTCCAACAAGGTTTGCTACTGTATGATTGAAAAGTTAAATCAACCTCAGGGTATTTCTTATACTATATTATAGTGGCACGTTAGTGCCACTATAGTTAGGGTTGACCAGGCACTTTAATGTTAAATCTCAAATGTTGCACTTTAATAACTTTGCAATCGTTTGTCCGATTTGCCTGACATTTTGCCTGCATGGTCTGCTAACATAGATCTCTGGATCTGGAAAGTTTAGTTCCAGTTGGATTTGCAGTTGCAGCGCTGCGGCATGTCAAAAACTGTGAAAAATCCTCATTTTTTGGCCAAGTCTTTGCTTGTCTCCACAGCCAGAACAGTTTGTCCATCTGGTACGAAATTTTCAGGGTGTATGTGGACTGGATCAGGGAAGTGCCTTTTGATGGTTTGGTGAAAAAGTAGTAATCCATTCAAAAGTTATTAAAATTTAAAGTTTCCCATTATAGCCTATGGGAAAAAATATATGTTCCGCTCAAAAGCACCTTTTCCTTTCGCGAAATCACTTTTTACTGGCGCAAATGGGTTTAGTTTTTTGTGCTGCCGCCATCTTGTTTTCAGTTAGCAAGATGGAAAAAAATGTTGTAGTTCGAAAAATACTGCCCCTTGGTAAATACCAGCCGCTGGGTTTACCTAATCAGGGCCATAGAAACATGACCCTGGCATCAGTTTCTCGTTATGATACCTGCAAATATGTTTTAAAAATTTTCTGCCGTCTTAGTCACGGAACTTTTGTGACAGTACCGTGGACTTTCATGAAAGTTCCATGGGTACTTTCACGAAAGTCCTGCATCTAAAATGGTGGGACTTTCATGAAAGTTCTACAGTACTTTCGTAAAAGCTCCCCCAGCTAAACCAATGTACATTCACGAAAGTACCACAGGTAAACAGTCCCCCCAAAACCAGTTTCTTTGCCACTTCATAGCAACAAAACAGTTAGTACTTCTAGGCTGAAATTTGCAGGGTGGCAAGCCCTTGCCCCACTAATGTGGCTATTGCTGGTTTTGTGAAGAAATTGACACCAGTTCCATAGTTACAGCACTTCGAAGTTGTGAATTTTCCCATAGGATAACACTGTGGCAGTCGCGGCACCTTTCGGTGGCTATATCTCAAAAATGGCTAGAGATATTGATTTTTTGCTAAGTGCAGCAGGTGTACTAAGCACACATGGAGGTGAACAGGTCATGAATACAACTGTGAAGGAATTTTTTCCAAAGTTGCAATGGTTACAAGATATTGCCACATTTGCAGTACAAGGGTTACTTGGAGTGTCTCTAGGCCTGCTGTATGTGTCTGTACTTATGGGTAAGTGGGAGCACAGGGCCCCTAGGGCCCACGCTCCCACCTATGCATACCATTTATGCTAAACTGGGAGCACAGGGCCCTTCTGTGCTATCCCTCTACACTTATGGATGGGTGGGTGGGAGTGCAGGGCCCAGAGGGCCTGCACTCCCATCTATGGATCAGATTACGCAAAACTGGGATTACAGGGCTCTCCTGTGCTATGACTGTATACTTGTAGGTGGGTGGGAGTGCAGGGCCCACATTTCCACCGATAGATACCATCTTGCAATACTGGGTGCACGGAGCCTTCATGCACTATGTTTCTACACTTATGGGTGAGTGGGTGCAGAGGGCCCAGAGGGCCCATGCTCTCAACTATATATTCATTATGCAAAACTGGGAACACAGGACCCTCCTGCACTATGCCGCTACGCTTATGGGTAGGAGGGAGCGCAGGGCCTGGAGGGCCCTTGCTCCCACCTATGGATACCATTTTTCAAAACTAGGAGTACTGGTCCCTCCTGTGCTATGCCTCTACACTTATGGGCAGGTGGGAGCACAGGGACTGGAGGGCCCGCACTCCCACCTATGGATACCATTTTGCAAAACTGGCAGCACAGGGCCCTACTGTGATATGTTTCTATGCTTATGGGTAGGTGGAAGCGCAGGGCCCAGAGGGCCTGGGCTCCCACATACAGTATGGATATGAGTAACATTACACTTTCTCAAAAAGAAGGGCAATTCATTGCAAAAAACTCTGCTAATGCATCAGTTAGGGTTACTTTCATACCAACAAAAGTCTGGAAATTTGATGTTAGGGTTACCAACCTTACCACCCCACAACTCCCCCCCACCCTCCAGACACCAAGAGGCATCGGGGTGTGCCTTGGGGTCATTGAGCCTAACTCTCACCTCATTCTCCTACACTATACCATCTCAGCTTGTTTACACATGGAATGGGGTGAGAGTTAGGCCTAACAACAAGGCACACCCCAACACCCATTGGTGTGGAGGGTGGGGGGTGGTGGGTAGGGTTGGTATCCCTAACATCGAATTTCCAGCCTTTTCTTGGTGTGAAAGCAACCCTAACTGATGCATTAACAGAGTTTTTTGCAATGAATAGTTCTAGTTTTCCAGAGAAATGTCTGCAGTGCAAACATGTTCAGGTTGACACAGATCTACAAAAATATCTTTACATGGGTAAAGGTAATCTAACATTATAAAGTATAAGGTATTCTGTCAGACTTGTACAGCTACATTAGACATCACTACCATTCCCAGTGCAATGTTGCATTAAAACATTTACTAACAGTGTACTGTAATAGTTAATGCCTTTCCAGAAGCCGGTTGTGCTACCACTTCCCTCAATTACCATGTGTCCTTCTTTTGTGGAAACCAACCAACTACTACATCCCTCTAGACAGGATGGTAATTTACAAATCTGCCTCTACAGTCACAGATAATGCAGATCAATGCTCCGCCTTTAGAGGCTTTTCATCTGAGAGGTAGCCAACACTGGTTTGATAACATTTCTAATTAGTTCTTTAAAGCACTCACTCTTCTATGTTGTTTCTGAGCTCCTTTTCACTTTTAGCCAAACGTTGACGCAAACCATTATTTTCTTCACTAGATTCATCAAGCTGCTTTTGCAGGTCCTTCATGTTTGCCCTTGTTTTCACCTTCTCTTCTTTAGTGTTCTGTTGATTCTTAAAGGTACACACAACCAAAGTCACAGCATGCAATAATTTTCTGAAGAAAAAAACTAATAATGATATACAGCTTCATTTAAAAGGAAATCAACAATATAAACATATTAACCCATGTCCGACATGGCAAACACCAAATGAAGAGCCTAAATGTATTCTGAAATGGCAGACTGATACATACTGCACACTTTCAAAACAAGACTACTGATTATTTAAGCAATATACCATGGCAGAGAGTGGGTATATTGGTGGATTTACCACGCCTGGTGTGGTTTGGTCACGAGGTGCAGACGAGTGACTAAACCACACCAGAAGTGGCAAATCCACCCATATCCCACTCTCTGTCATGGTATATTGCCATTATACGATGTTTAACTTGTTTTTTTGTTTTTATAATGATATAAAACTTTTACAGTGGGTATACTGGAGGATTTATCACAGTCATGTGATGTGTTTTGACCAACGAGGTTACAGGATTTTCATACCCCATTGTATAATTGGTAATAATCCATTGCCTCCTCAAAGGGTACTATGAAGGATTACGGATCCTTTGGCAGTAAAAAACCCTCAAGCCCATTACTAAACAAAACAGTTCATAATCCTTGGCAGTACCCTCTGTTGAAGATAGTGTTGAATTTGTAATAACTGGTGACCCCTACAATGGCTGGAAAAGCATTCCTGATAAAATACCGTAATAACCCACAGAATTTCATAATAACTCGAGAGTAGGTTATTATGGCATTTTCCTCCTCATGCTCTCACTTCACTATATTTGCGTGAGTACAGCGGCTGCTCAGGGACACGCTTGCTCACATAAATACAGCTTAGTTTTTCCTCTCTTTTGAAACCTTGAACCAGTTATTATAAAAAATAATGCCTGCGCAAAGTTTGTTTTATGAGAATCTTTCACACACCCTTGTTGTATGATAATCTCATAAACCCCTCGAGCTTCGCACTTAGGGTTTATGAATTATCACACACCTCAGGTGTGTGAAAAATCCTCATAAGACATACCTGCACAGGCATTATTCTCTATGTACATTTTTTTTGTTCGTTTGTTTGTTTCCTCTAATGATTTTCAGAATTTGCAACTTTTGACAAATTTAGCACATGCGGTATCAAGCAAATTGTACTAAAGGTCACTACAGTCACTAAAAATGTGCACGTCTTCAGTGAATTATGAAAATAGTCCCTCTGTGATTTCCACGCTTTCTTCAACATTCAAGAACATATCCTGCAAGTCTTGGAGACTTCTACTGATTTGGATCCATTTCACTTCAGTGGTAGCCCAGCTGTTTATTTATTTGTTTTTGTTAACCAGGTAAGCACACTAGACAATAAGTGCCTATTTTCAGGTGCGACCCGGGAGGTTACAATACAGAAAAACATGGTACATATTCAGGGTAGCATACAGAGAGAATACAGTACATTGAAACATAGTGCATAGACAGAGAACAATCTCACCCACACACAGGTGGGGCCAGAGTACGGCATACAGACATAGTACAGAGTCAGAGCTAACAAACATGAGTACGACTACAAGCTCAATATGATAAGCCCAAATTGTAGCAAGGGGTAAGGAGAACAACAGGTACAGGAAGCTAAGTGTGGGGGGCTTGAATCAGTGAACAACCCAGGTGGCTGTCAGGAAAACAGGCAAGGAGTACAGCGAACGTTGCAGTGGACAGCATAGAGCTAGTGGGTGAGGAAACCAACCTGGGGGGACCACCATGGTGGAGGCAGGCATGAACTGCAGGGGGAGTACTGTCCAATCCAGTAGCAGGCCCCAGTGGGCAGGTCAAGTGATAGCGAGGGGGCTTCGGGTGCACCATGGGAGGGAGCTAGAAGGGTAGGGGACGCCTGACAGCGGAGAGAGGAAAAATGCTGTCCTGAGGGGAGGCGGGGACCAGGAACAGCTTGTGAGTGAGGTGTCGGGTGGCCACGAGAGCAATAAGTGCTGTACAGGAGAAGTGGCTGAGGCCGAAACCTACATAGTGGGAGAGGTGTCAGGCAGCCACTGGTGCCAGCTACTAGTTGGCACAAGGACAGGTGGAGGACCCTTTGAGGAATTTTCAGAAGGACGTTTTGAAGCTGGAGTGGGAAGGGGCGGCTCAGACTGGGGGAAGGAGGGAGTTCCAGAATCTCAGAGCATAGGCGGAGAAGGCCCGATCCCCAGTGGGGGAGTGGGTCCTAGGGACATTGCAAGCAAGAGTCAAGCTGGACCTAAGCTGATAGGCCGGGGTGCAGTGTTTGAAGGGAAGGGCAAGAGCTGGGGGGCAAGCAGTTCAGACTATGTTATCAACCATGCTACCAAGGACAAAGGCTCGATGTTTATCAGGGGGAAGCCACTCCAGACGGGCATAGAGGGCACACTGATGTGTAAAGCGATGAGCAGAGAGGGCAAAACGACAGACGTTGTTATAGGCTGTGTCCCATTTTGCTAGGGAGGCGTTCAGGACCAGCGTGAAGCCAACAAGCCCATAGCAGAGTGTAGATAGGAGGATCCCCCTGGCTATGGCGGGCCGAGCGGCCGGGGTGAGGCAGTCCTTGGCCCTGTAGGCTAAGCCAAGCTTACTGTTCGATGCTTTGCAAATGTTCTGGAGATGCTCAGTAAAATCAAGCTGGGGATCTAGGGTCACCCCTAGGTACCTAGCGGAGTTCAGGACAGGCAGGAGGGAGCCGTTCCCCCATTAATGGTTAGGAGGGAGGGGTAAGATGCAGTTTTGGCTGCCGACATGAATAACATGGCGTGTGTTTTGTTAAGATTAACGGTGAGCTTGCATCCCACAAGCCAGTTTGGGATATGCCCAAAGTCAGAGTTGAGTTGGGAGTTGATGGTAACAGAGTCCTGGGAGCTACATAATAGTACCAGGTCATCCGCATATAGCGTAGTAGACCCAAAGGTAGTAACTGAGGGGAGTTCGTTTACATACAGGGAGAACAGAATGGGACCAAGAACGGACCCTTGGGGTACTCTGCATCTGACTGGGGAAAGGCCCGAAAGGGCAAGGCTGAAACAAGTGTATTGTTGTCTCCCCCCAGGATAGCTGGTGAACCAATCAAAAGCTCGGGGGGAGAAGCCTTGCCCAAGTAGAGTGGAGAGAAGGAGATTGTGGTCAACCCGATCAAAGGCCTTAGAGAGGTCAACAAAGATGGCCCAAGTCAATTTACCTGCATCTGTGGTGGCTCTGACCTCGGAGGTGACCACGGCGAGAGCAGTGGACATGCTATGCCCCTTTCTGAAGCCGTGCTGAGCAGGGGAGAGAACTGCATACTCCTGCAAGTAATGGGAGATTTGTCCTGCTACAGCTTTTTCAAGTAGCTTGCTGTTAGCAGAGAGTATGGTAATGGGGCAGTAGTTATTTATCTCCTTGGGGTCACCGTGCTTAAACACCGGGACAACCTTAGCCACCTTCCATACATCAGGTGCGATTCCGGAGGTGAGGGTAGAGTTAAATATATAGGTAATCGGCCAGGCAAGGTAGGACACCCCTAGACTAAGAAGCTTAGGCTCTAGGTGATCATAACCCTCCCCTGAGTGGTGTGGGAGCCCAGCTAGGAGAGTTTGAGTCTCTCTAGCAGAGATTTGTTTCAGGTAAAAAGGAGGTTGGGGGGGGTGGCCCTGAGGTTCGGTGGTGGGGGAAGGGAAGTGAGGGGGGGCTGGCAGTTCGGAGAACAGACAGTTGAACGCTGAGGCTATGGTCTGGGGGTTATTGCAGTTGGCCCCTCTACGTTCATGTCAACGACCGAGTGCTTGGCGGACACACTGACCATACTTTTGATGTTTTTCCATAAACACGGGGGGTTGTAGGCCGATTTGAGCAAAGCTGATTTACAGAACTCACTCTTGGCGGCACATATAGCAGCCTTGCAAGAGTTTCTGAGTCATCGGTATTCAAGGAGATCTTGTGTGTTCCCTGAAATTTTGTGGTTGATCCACCACTTGTCTCTCTGCTTCATGAGAGCAAGTAGTCCACCATGCAGCCACTTGGTGACAGTACCCCATACCCTTCTTTTAGTGAGGGGAGCGTGCCTGTTCTGCAGAGGGATGAGAATCGATTGGAAGTGGTCCAGTGCAATGGTAGAGTTATTTGTGCTAAGTACCCTACTCCAGTCGGTACGACATAGGTCGTCCAAGTAGTCATTTAGGATAAGCTTGGAATAATCCCCGGGTCGCCCCTGAAAAAGGGACCTTTGGTCTCAGTGGGTTTACCTGGTAAACAAAATCTAAATAAATAAATAATAATCCCTGATCTGAATCACTCTACTGGGAATTTCTCTAGGGAAGACCAGGGTTGGGCAAATTGAAGATACAAAGTACTGAGAGGCATGGATAGTATCACTTGACTCCCTTGGCGCGAGCCTGAAGTGAACACCCAGAGCAGTAAGCTTGCAAGCCTAATCAATGTTAGTGGCACTGTCCCTGGCAATAAGGAGGGAGGTAAGTGAAATGAAACCCACCCAAACAGCTACAAGAGGACTTATGAAAGCTGGCAGTTGGATCAATTTATATTAAAATATATAGACAGCACTAAAGCAAGATGAAGGTGACTATAAGGCAAACTAAGAGTGACAGCTACAAGCAAGCAAACTGGCTCCAACTCCCCGACCTGTATGCTAGCAAAAAAGATTACCTTACATCTCCTACCCTCAATGGTTCAGTCCTTACCAGCCCCAAGCTGCGGCCCCCGCCTAACCAGGAGCTCAGAATATCTTACTTTTTCTGTTCCACGCTGCCGCACTACCCAAGGACAACACTCCTTTGCATACAGAGCCTCATCCTGGTATGACTCGCTTCCACCTGCTGTTACCAATGACACTACCCAGGGCACTTTCAAGTGCTACCTGTGTCAGCACCTTGTCACAATGGCCTCCTGTGAATGTTTCTCCTACCTAAACTTACCCTTCTTTCTTGTAATTCCCCCCCCCCCAAATCTACCATCTCTCCTAGCAGTTTCTAATTTATTCTAGTGATCCATATTACAACTGTGTTTTTTTATTGTACATAAGTTCTTGAATAATATACACAAATTACTGTAACTTAACATACATACTGTGAATCATTGCACATATTACAGTAATTCCATATGAAAGCTTTAATGTACCCAACAAAGCCTATGGCTGCTTGAAATTACTGTACTTGTCATCATCCTCACTATGTTCTGTATTGTTTCCCCGACGTGGAACTTTTGTAAAAGAGCCTTGGCTCAAAGGTGTGTTCCGAAATAATAAAAAACTAAACTAAATAAGAGGGGATGGTTATGTTGAAAAAGTATACACACAGGGACTAAGAATGGTTGATGTAACTCTTCACTAAAGAAATAATACAACAGCCTTAGAAGAAGTGCAGAGCAGATTTTTCAGGATAATACTAAGGGGTGAGATGTCAGTGTTATAAGAAACAACAGAACATGGGTCTGTACTCACTTGAGTAACAGATCTGAGGGGCGATTTGATAGATACATATGATGTTCAAACAGCTACAACTACAGAGTAAATGTAGGTTGATTGCAGAGGCTCATTGAGATGTGGAATGATATACAACAACAGACCAATCAATCACTGTACCATAGACTTAAAGTTACATTAACCGAGTCTGTAAAACAGCAACTATAACAGAGTATGGGAAAGCACTGGAAACAATTAGAGTGGAAGAGCCCTGAGAAAGACTTGATCTTGTCACAGGCAAAAGGGACCAAACGGCCTCCTCCTGTGCTTTAATATTTATGATTCTAAGGTAACAAAATGCTTGGGATAGGCATAAAAGAATCATACAAAAGAAAGGGTAATGGGAAGGAGTCATATCTAGGCAGCATGGGGAGACTAGATGGACCTTGAGGTCCCCTTCTGCAATCACATTCTACGTTTCTATGTAACAAAAGTGTTGCTTCTGGGAGAACTCCATAGGAGCCACACCATGTGATCTTCTGTATCTACAATAAATAACAGTAGGCAGAACTGGCTCTTTCTGCATCGAAGATAATGATTCCACCCCAAATTAATGTTCCTGCAGAGTGAGTAGTTGAGTTTTCAGATTGTCAGCCTTCTCTCAGACAAGGTCTAGGAAGCATCAGACTCTAAGGGGTAGGATCAGGACAGAAATTAGGAGGAGAGAGACAGAGAAAGAGAGTGCAACTTGGGGATATTTAGGATCTTGATTAGTGAAGAACCTACAACTGCCTCTGTAGCTACCAAAGTTGGATTTCAGAAGTGCACATGTTTTCTTAAAAGGTCAGAACTTTTTGTATGTATGCTGTTTTTATTTGGAAGTCAGCAGCTTGATTTTGGCTTTGCCTCATACTCATTCCCGCTCATCTTGTCTACAACATCAAGCTCTGGATACAGGGGGCTCTAAAACTGCCAGCAGGCCACTGGAGCATGTGGAGAGGTGCATACATCTTCTATACAGCACTGCTCATTCCATGTTGTCCTTTTTTAACCCTTCCCACCTCCTTAGTTGAAGGTACCCCCCCTTAGAGTAGGGAAAGTTGGGGCATTGGTTGGCCTGTTACCAAGTACACAGAAGGTTTGGTAGTACGGCAATCAGAGCCCTCTAACCTCCACCCAAGCATCAAAGCAACTCCACAGACCTCTCTAGAATCCTCCAGAAGGTGATGGAATCAAATTGACTGTGTGAACCTGACCACCTGTGTGGCATCACAATGTGCCACTCCAGCTTCACCAAGGCCAGATAGATGCAAGTTTATTCTATTTAATTTATTTTATTTAGTTTTTGCTGACTGGGTAAGTGCACTAGACAAATTCTGCCTTTTATCACCTAACAGTCCAGCATTTAAATGCCACTGGTCCAAACGACCCAGAACAAGAAAGACCCAAAGTGGTAGCACCAAGGAGCAGGAGGAGGGTGGCCTTTGCAAGGGTATGCACAGGCAGTCTGCAGGTTCACAGGACACTCTGCTCATTTGCTTCCTCATTTCAAATAAGAGCCATCTGGTGTTATACACCGAGAGGTTGTGTTCACTGGTGGTTTCTACATACAACTGCGATGCCTGTGGAAACAAGCTGTTTGGGCTCCATAGGCCTTCCTGGTAAAACTCTTTCAATAAACAAATGAATAAATAAATAACAGTTCTATTCTCTCTAAGGAATACAACTGTGGTTATGTCTGTACTCTCTCTAGGGCATATTTGTAGCCCGGTGAGTAACAGCGGTATCAATAAAGCCCTATCTGAGTTACCTTGACAGATAAGGAATTTTACAATAGGTGCATAGAACTATGATAAAACCTATATAAAGTACTCTGAAGTTAGGGTATTGCTGTGGATATTTTTAGGAATGTACTGAATCCTTAACTGGGGTACCTCAAAGTAAAAGTATTGAATTAACTGGGGTTCCTCGAAGCAAGAGTACTGAAGTTAGGTATAGGTCCATAGTAAATCCCTATCTGAGGTATATAGAGTAATACAGTGCCAAAGGGAGGGAGGAGGCATATAAACAGCCATGTATAGTGGGTGGGTCCAGGGAGCATGGGGGAGTGATAAGGGATATGCGAGGGCACCTGTTGGATAACCAAGTTATTTGTACAGTAGCCTGTGACCTCGAGTAACCTCACGAGTGGAGAAGCCATGAGTGAGGTTTACGAGAGGTCCCAGGCTACTGTACAAATGATTGATTATTTTTTTTATTTTGTTTTTAACATTTTTTTTATTAATGAATGTTGTGGGACTTTTTGTAGCAGCAGTGTCCCTCCGTGTTATGGGCGTAGCTACAGACATGCCGTCATCATGTTGACAGTGATGGTGGAATGCTGATTGACTGAGAGCAGTGGAAAAAAGAATCAAGGTGAAGATGACAGCGTTTCTAACAAGAGGAATGCATGTGTGTCAGGACCAGAGTCAGCTTCATTTGTTTGGGAGTTGACATTGGAAAGTGTAACTTTTTTTTTGTACATTGAAATAAATTTCATAGCTTCATCATCTGTTGGTTTTGGAAGAGAGCTACACTGGG
Source organism: Neoceratodus forsteri (assembly GCA_016271365.2). Taxonomy (NCBI): domain Eukaryota; kingdom Metazoa; phylum Chordata; order Ceratodontiformes; family Ceratodontidae; genus Neoceratodus; species Neoceratodus forsteri. The sequence goes on along the minus strand of CM028129.1, from coordinate 1,390,137,462 downwards.
GAAGAGCACCAAGAACACAGTTGGCCATGGCTGTTTGGCAGTTCTGTATGGAATAAAATGAAGAAGTTAAGGTAAACTTTCAGTTGTCTGAGGGACTGACACTCAGAGTTTTAAAATGTGCTACAATGAGAGAGCTGGAAAGTGGGAGCACAGAGGTAACTGGAGAAAGTGGGAGTTGCTGTTGGGGTGGAGGGGGAGAAATGTAACACACGAATGCAGTCCGGACAAAAACATTTCCCTATAATGTGTGTGGCATTTGTGGGGACTTCGGCAGCTGAGAATGTTAAAAAAAAATGTTTTTTTAAAGTGGATTGTGGAGGGAATTTGAAGACTGAAACATGGTGCTGTGGTAATGTGCACAGAGACAGCGAGAAATGTAAGAGAAAATGAAATTACTGAAGTAGTGCAGGCTGCGAGGGGTGATGTTGTAGTCACTGTGTGGATAAATGGGGTATGATGTAATCACTATGGGAATAACTTGAAGTTATTCCCATAGTGATTACGTCATACCCATTTATCCGCACAGTGACTCAGATAAACGGAGTTATGTGCCGGTTTTTATCCTGACGCCTGTTGCATAAATTTAGTTACTTGCAGGAACTCCAGCAGGAACTGCAATGCCACACTCTTCCAGGGTACACTGTATAGGTGTGGAGGCTGCCCAGTCTGCAGGACAATACCCAGCTTGCAGGAGGTTGGTAGCACTCTTCTCAGAGCAAGTTACAGCCTGGGCTAAAATAAGCCAGCATACGCCAGCTGTAGAATAGGTCAGAGTGGGGGCCGGAGGTGCCTAATGCTGCTCCTTTTCCTCAGCAACATCCAAAGATTTGCAATGGGGGTCGAAAGCTAGTGGGCAGAGAGAGGGGTTGGCAGATGGCAACAAATAGGGCAAAGAAGGGTCCTAGTACTGCAACATGCTACTGGTTCACAGTACTCAGAGAAATAATACACACTACTTCCTCTCTCTGGGGACAGCATCCTATTGCAACCAGATACCCATTGGCTACTGAAGCAGTCATACCTGAAAGAGAAGACAGCATGCAGTGCAGGAGTTCTCAGAAGAGGGTACTGATCTTAGGAAATACCATAGCGAGGGGTACGGAGGATGTGGTCTGTGCCTCAGACCAGAAGGGGATGGTGGTGAACTGTCTCCCAGGGGAGTTGAAACTGCCAGGACCTCCCCAGGGTGGAAGGGTTGATTAAGGAAAAGGGTGGGAAGCCAGATGATGTTATTGTCCCTCTAGGGATGAATGACCTGGCAGAGAGCCCATTAGAAGTGACGGCTAGGTTTAGGGAGCAGGGCTCAGGCTAACAAGGTTGGCTGGTAGTATGACCTTCAAAAAGGTCCTTCCAATGAACAGATGTTGGGGAGCAAAGAATCTCAAAATTTACCAGTTTTACAATTGACTGAATGGGTGGTATGCAGAACAGGTTTTCCCCTCCTGGGAGACTGGGGAATTTTTGGGGAGATAGAGGCCTATTTAGACCAGAAGGCCTCCATCCAAACAGGAAGTGGACAAGGGCACAGACGTTTGAGGACTGGTCCCAGAACTGACCCACGTGGCACCTCACTCATGACCTACTGTACCTTTCCCCAAATTTGAGCCCGTCAACCCCCTCCCAGCTAGTTTCCCACCCATTTTATCCAGGGGATAAATATGTTTATCTCCAGAGATTATATACCACACTAAGGATAACTGCCAAACAATACTTTTTCTTTACCTCCATTTATTTCCTTTGCTGTGGTATAAACAAACTTATAACATAGGATGCTGAACTACAGTGAACTGATTGGTACATGAGCATCAAGTGACTGATGATTAATCCACAATATATGCAAACCTAGTTGTGAAGGGGCAGTAAAGACAGAAAAACAAACATATTCAGCATGCACCATTGTCACAACAGTGCAGAACCACAGTGGCATCAACCAATTTGTCTTCAAAATAGGTTTTAACCAGCAGGCCATCAACTACATAGTGAATCAGAACTGTATCCCTGCTTACTTAAAAAGCCTGACACTGGATCAATCAAAGAAAAAGCAACAAAGGCACAACCCTGCTAGAGAGAACACTGATCCCCTTCTTCAGAACAGCTCCACACTGGGCCTGAATGCACTGTCATGCTGGCATGAATGCAAAGGCAGACTTGGGGGTAAGAATGATTCTCATTGGCGTAGTAATTCTGATGCAGAGAAGCAGGAACATAAGTACATGATGTCTCAGGCTGCCGTCCTTCAAAGTGATCACAGTGCATAAAGAGCAAAATTGCCATGCTTAAAGATGTTCCAACTTAAACTTCTCATATAGATCTTCATAATGAGTATTTATTAAAGCTTCTTTGTGGGTTTGGTCAGAAATATTACATAAAAGAGCTGGCTAATTCAAAGTGTTGTATCTGGGAGCGGAGTCCAGCATTTCTCCTCAATGAACTGATAGGTACTTCAGGTTCAACCTCACGCACCTGAAGACACTCCCCAATATCTAATCCTTTGACTCCCAACTGGGGACACCAGCCTGAACCAAGCTATTTGCTGGTATCAGCTTGTAGTTGTGCTTTTCTCTAAGGGGACTCCTCCCAGCTATGAAGGTCAACATGATCCCGTCATATGGGTCTCACTTTAACCTCATCCTGCCAGGACCCATGCCAGATGCACCGTGAGGTACCTAGGCTTCTCACCCTAGGGGGAGTGATGGGCGGTGGACCCTACCCCCTCCCTACTTACCTCCCAGTCACCTGGGCAGGACCCTTCTAGCCCTTGGAGGGGGGATACAGAACCTAATCCAGGTCTCTTCTCCCCAAATCTCTCCCTCAACAACCCTTCAAACCCCTTGTGGGTTGGCTTCAATGGGCTCAAACTTGCTCATATGAACATTGGCAGTCTAAGGCACAAATTCCATGACCTCGAGGCATGGACGGCACTCTATAAGCCCGATGTACTAGCCGTGACAGAAACATGGCTCAAACCACAGATCCTCTCCCATGAAGTAGACCTAGTGGGCTACCTTACCTTCAGAAAAGACAGGGTAGGGAAAAAGGGAAAAGGGGTTATTGTTTACGTCAGCATTGCCCTGCAAGCTTCAGAGCTGAATTTCCCCCTCTCATAGTGGATCCCTAGCTGAAACACTATTTGTAAAAATACTCCTCAGTAACACAAAACCCCTTACCATAGGGGATGTCTACCTCCCACCTCAAAATGCCACCTCCTCTTTGGAATCCCTAACAAATCACCTTGAGGACTGCTCCATGGGGGAGGCCATACTCCTAGGGGATTTCAATCTCCACTGGCCATCCCTTCTCTCCTCCTCTACTAAAAACCCACTACTTGGCTCTCCATTTACACAGGTCATTGACCTTCCCACAAGACAGAACCCCAAGACTGGTAACCACTCTTTCATTGACTGGATCCTTGTCTCCTGCCCGGGCCGTATTCTGTCGGCAGGAATTATGTCTGACTCCTTGAGTGGCCACTCGCCTATCTTCTGCATCTGGTCCAACAAGCCTCCAAAAATTACTGCTAAGGTCATTGAAGTGAGGAATTACACTAGGCTTGTACCAGCCGACTTCTGCTCCGACCTGAGGAAAACTGACTGGGCCCCTATCGTCTCTCTCCCCACACTTGATGAGGCACTTGAATATTTCATCCAGGCCTTCTTGTCTGTATCTAATATGCATGCCTCAATAAGAAAGCTCAGTGTACAGGGAAAATGCCATAAATGGCTAAGCCCGAGCCTCAAGCATACCATGCTCTTCCGGGACAGAGCATGGGGCACCTGCAAATCCTTTGGCAACTCGGCAGACTGGGAGAAGTACATAGAGCTGAGAAATCAGTGTAAAAAAATCCTCGAAACAGGCCAAAGCTCAGTACTTAAACGACCTCCAAACTAGGCACCTATGTGACCCCAAAAAATTCTGGGGCCACATAAACGTACTCCTCAAGGGTTCCACAAGTAGACAAATGGACTCCATCCTGGTAGGGGACTCACTGACCAATGTTTCATCCGTGGTTGCTGAGGCCTTCTGTGCCTCCTTCTCTATCCCAAATGGGCCTCCCCTCCCTGCCCTCCCCAGGCCTGCCCTTTACTCTGGAGAGGCATGGGTGCACCCATGGCCTCAATTCCACCTAAAGCTGGTCAATCAGTCTGAGATACTACCTCTCCTACGAAAAATTAACCCTACTTCCTCCCTGGGCCATGATCGTCTTGAACCTCACCTACTGAGGGATGCTGCCCCGGCTATCACCTGCCCTGTCACCCTCCTCATAAATATGTCGCTTCGGGAAGGAATAGTCTCAACAATGTGGAAGGTAGCGACCATCGTCCCCATCTACAAAAGTGGGCCCAGTGACAAATTGGGAAACTACAGACCAATCTCCCTTCTTGGTCCCCTTGGGAAAATTCAGGAAAGACTAGTCCCTAACCAGCTACAGGTCTACCTAGAGCAGCACCTCCTCATGGCTGATGTGCAGCATGGTTTTAGAAAGGGCCATGGTACCAACACTGCTCTCATCCAGCTCACAGTGGACATCCTTGCCTCTACAGACCAAGGCTCCCTAACGGGTGCCCTCTTCATTGACCTATCCAAGGCCTTTGACCTTGCCAACTATAATCTCTTTCTCTCCAAACTCCTGCTCCAAGGACTGGATGACCACTCTCTCTCATGGTTCAAGAGCTATCTGAACGACCATACCCAAAATGTCCGCTGGAATGGCACACAGTCTGGACCCAGACCCGTTACCGCTGGGGTGCCCCAGGGTTCAATCCTGGGCCTCCTGCTCTTTTCACTCTTCCTCAATAATATTGTGGGAAACTGCTCTCTCAGCAAACTCTTTCTGTATGCAGATGACACTGTCATATACTGCAGTGACCCCCAACCCAGTGCCATCTCCACAAAACTGCAGGACGGTCTCTCAACTCTTGAGTCCTGGTTCTCCACAAACTCCCTGAAGCTCAATGAAGAAAAAAACAAAGCCATACTGTTTGGTTCTAGACGCCTGGGTTCTGACAGAAGTCAGCTGCTCCAGATCAGCACAAACCAAGGAAAAAGAGTTGAGGTCATGACCAGTTTCAAATACCTTGGGATCCATCTTGACCAAGAGATGACCTACAGACCCCATATTGACTCCATAACCCAGTCCATCCACCAAAAGCTTGGCCTCCTCTACCATCTGGGGAACTCACTATCCTGTGTTGCACGTCGAGCAATTGCCTGCTGCAATCTTCTCCTCCATCCTATATGGGGCTACTCTATTGCAGTTCCTCCGAGAGATGGAATTCAATCAAACTCTACTGCATTTATAACCGAGTGGCTCACTACCACAAACTCTTCTCCTAGGAGGCATCATTGTGAGGCACTTAAGGAACTTAACTGGCCCTCTCTTCAGCACAAACTAGCCTACCCCATTGCCTGCCTTGCCTTCAAGTTCTCTACCCTTGGTCCTCCTCCCCATCTTAGTGGACTACTCTCCCCCAAAGTACAATGCCAAACCCTGAGATCCTCTGCAAATCACCCCCTTGACATCCCTCGGATACGCTCCAACCAAGGCAAACGCTCCTTCAAATTTGCTGCCTCCCACCTATGGAACTCCTTACCAGCTAGCTTGATTGACTCATCCACCCTTAACCAGTTCAAGTCTGGACTCAAACTATATCTTCTCAATCTCAGCCTCTGTGGCTGCAACTGTTAGCTCCCTAGTCCAGGTCTCATTTCCGTCACACTGCCTTGAACCTCCCTTCATCCTGGATGTATCTCCAAAACTATGATGTCAATTTTCTGTGGTTATCTTAATTCCCTACTAATTGGTGTGTAACCTGACGTCATGTACTGCTAATAAGAGCCTGAATGTGAACCTGATTCTACCCCTGTAACCTGTTGCTAATGTATATTTGTGTCACTATTGTAATTACTGTAAATAATGCTATTATGTGTCTTTTTCTGTAACTAATTCCGGGTCGCCCCTGAAAAAGGGATCTCTGGTCTCAGTGGGCTTACCCAGTTACCAAAATCCAACTAAAACTCTATTACAGATAATGAGCTGCTGCCTTCACAGTTCCCCAGCTGATGAAATGTACTGGAATGTTACCAACAGAGGGATAATTAACCCTTTTCAGCTTGTACCAGTTCTACTCAAGATGTAGTAAGTGTGCTAGTAGAGTATGACCCAAACAATTAATGAAGGTCCAAAGGTGGGGCTAGATTCCCAAAGGTCTTGAAAATCCTGCAGCTGTGGGGAAAAACTCAGCACAAGTGGGTTGTCACTTGTGGAACCACAGTTCCTCCCACAGCTACGGTATTCTCAAAAGTGGATCCAGTTTATGACTGCCTCCACGATTTAAGGCAGCTTGAGGGTGGTGTTGCCACAGAAATTCCTGCAGCTGCAGAAAAATGTTATGGCTGGTGAGACCAGCCATAGTATCTTCTGCAGCTGCTGCAGATGAGAATACCAATCCCTACAACTGCAGAGATTTCAGTCCACAACTGGAGGTGCGGTGTGAGACTTAGTCTCAAATCCTTTTGAGAATCTGGCCCCTTATCTCTGCACCTCCCACAGCACTGGCCCTGTGAAGAATCTTCCATCACTTTAGTAAATACCGAGGAGGAGCTCAGCAGCATAAACTCAACCACTGTCTAAAACTAAGGCAGCACACTCTAAAACAAGAACCCGTTGTGGTACAAAGACCCATTTTGTGATTGTAAGACACAGTTCATCTTCTAAAGCTACATAACTATTACATATGGCTGGTCTGAAGGCATATGTGGGAGATGCAGACATGTCTGAGTGTATATAAAAAGTTTTAAAAAAGTACCCTGGCTTGTGAGTGCATGTTCTGATTCTGCACTAGTCTTCCAACTGAAGAAACAGGAATATCAACCTGTAAGGCAAAACTGGAGGATATTGGAGTAAGACAGGCCATCTAGAGAGGATGCAGGTTTTGCTGTCCTGTCTATAGCCTGATGATAATAAAAAAAAACTCCCCCCGGTCGCCCCTGAAAAATGGACTTCTACTCCCAGTGAGCTTACCGGGTCAACAAAATTCAATAAATAAATACATAAAACTAGATAACGCAAATTAACAACCTAGGGACCAACCATTAAATTCATAGGCAAATGAATAGGTTACTACAGAGAGATCTTACTTTCCCTCTGTTACAGATGGCAAATGACAGGTTCTCCCAACAGCAATAACAATCAATTATAATACAGAGAAGCAGTGTACATTTCAGTGGGTGTTACAAGGGAACACTTTCATAGTATGCTTGTTCCACCTTAGTTTCTTCATCCAGTTTTCTTTGCAGTTCAGAAACTTTCTTCTCAAGTGCATTTTTCTGTTCTAGCAGCATTTTGACTTCATCTGAGGAATCAGGTGGCTGGAAATAAAGGCATATTCAATTAAATTATGTGTTACCTGCACTGTTACCTTGATACTGCTCCATAAAATATTTAACATTAATCTCTACTGAGAGGGTAAAGCAAAAAAGATCATGGCAGTGCCTGCACATATGACTGTATGTAAGTAAATGGGTAACCCAGACAAAAGTTTTACCTATTATAGACTGGTTATCCTTTTTGACAATATACTTTTGTCAGAGGTTTTTGCCCTCTGTTGCCACCTATGCCTTTCATCAAGCCAATGCTCAGATACCGCCAGTTCTGTCTGCTGCTCCCCCACAATCCATCCAGCATGGATCTACACAGTGCAGGACCTGGGAGCACTGAAGGCCACCATGCTTGGCAATGGAGGGACATAGGATTTTCCCTCGTCTTCTCCCTATCTCATCAGGGCCACGGCAGACATGGAAGCACATGCACGTGGAGGCATGCATACGCTCTAGAACCAGCAGCCCTGCTCCACCCATCTGACCTAACACCAGCCTGCATAAGCTCAATGCTACCACCAGACCTTCACCTGGTGGCAGCCATGAACCATGGAAGCTCACCTTCCCAATCCGAGAAAGGGAAGCTGCCAGATGGCCACTTAACCCTTTCCAAGCCCTCCCCCCGGTCAACCCCCAGTGGCCTGAGCTCGTTCCCAAATTTAGGTCACCAGCATGGGAGAGGTAAGGCAACTAAGCACCTCAGCCCTCTGCACCACAGGACCAGCTAAAGCTGTCAACTTTAACTCAGTTGTTCATAGAAACATAGAAGTTGACAGCAGATAAGGACCACAAGGCCCATCCAGGCTGCCCATTTCGTTTTCTACCTTATGAATGTGCCATCGGCCTTCGCTCTGTCAATGGCCTATCTAGTCATACTCATCTGTATTGCTCCCTTATGCCTATCCCATGCCTGTTTGAAGCCCTGCACTGTACTCATATCCACTACTTCCTGAGGTAGGCCATTCTATGCATCCACCACCCTTTCTGTGGAAAATAACTTCCTCACATTACCCCTTAATCAGCCTCCCTCTAATCTCCTGCTGTGTCCTCTGTCTTGTCCTGCTATTTTTCTTGTATTGAAACATGTTAGACTCTTTCACCTTGTTAATGCCCTTAAGGTGTCTGAATGTTTCGATCATATCACCTCTCTCTCCCTCCTTTGCTCTAGAGTATACATACTGAGCTCCGTTAATCTGTCTTCATATGTTTTCTGATGCACTCCCTGCACCATTTTGGTTGCCCTTCTCTGGACTGCCTCAGTTTGGTTGATGTCCTTGTGAAGGTGTGGCCTCCAGTACTGCATGCAGTACTCCAGATGGGGCCTAACCAGTGTCTAGTAAAGAGGGATTATTACCTCCCTCTTCCGACTTGTGATACCCCTACTAATACACCTCAACATTCCCCTAGCCTTACCTACTGCTTTAGTGGTCTGCTTGGATGATTTCAGGTCTTCGGTGATGAAGATGATGCCCAAGTCTCTTTCTTCCCTTGTTACTGCCAGCAACTCCCCTCCTAGCCTATAGGTGGCTTCAGGGTTTCTCTTCCCTATGTACATGATCTTGCACTTCTTTGCATTAAACCCCAGTTGCCACTCTTTTGACCATTTTGCTAGTTTATCCACATCTCTTCTCATTCTGCCCACCCCATCTGGATCATCTACTCTGTTGCAGATCTTGGTGTCATCTGCAAATAGACAAACCTTACCCTCCAGTCCATCTGCAATGTCACTGATGAAGATATTGAAGAGGACTGGCCCCAGAACTGATTCCTGAGGTACCCCACTTGTGAATTGCATCTCTTCTGACTGTATACCTTTTACCACCACTCTCTGTTTTCTGCCCGTCAACCAGTTTGCCACCCAGTTGACCAACTTTTGACCCACCCCGAGCCTACCCAACTTATTAATCAATCTTCTATGTGGAACAGTATCGAAAGCTTTGCTGAAGTCAAGGTAGGTGACATCAACTGCTCCCCCTTGGTCCACCCCTCTGGTTACCCAGTCAAAGAAGACTATGAGATTAGTTTGACAGGGCCTTCCTTTTGTAAACCCATGCTGTCTTGAATCCTGTGCTCCTATGGATTCCAGGTGTTGCACTATCCTTTTCTTAAGGAGTGCCTCCATAATCCTGCCCACTACTGAGGTAAGACTGACTGGTCTGTAGTTCTCTGCCTCCTCCCTGCTACCACTCTTGTGGAGCAGGATCACATGAGCCCTTCTCCAGTCTTCCGGGACCTCTCCTGTGCTCAGAGACTCACTAAACAGTTCTAAGAATGGCTCTGCTAGTTCCACCCTTAGCTGTTTTAGTACCATGGGATGTATGCCATCAGGTCCCATTTCCTTGTCCACCCTGAGCTTATCGAGCTCTTGTAGGACCCTTTCTTTTGTGAAGGGACTAGTGCACATCTCCCTCCCCCCTGCATCCATGGTGCTGAGCTGTGGGCCCTGCCCTACTTTCTCTTCAGTAAATACTGAGCAGAAGTATCTATTTAGGATAGATGCTTTTACATGGTCCTCCTCCTCCTCACATGCTCCCTTATACCCTTTGATCTTAGCAATACCCCCTCTGGACTTTCTCCTTTCACTAATGTATCTATATAAACTCTTGTCACCTTCTTTTACTGTTTGTGCTAGTGTTTCCTCGGTTTGGGCCTTTGCCTGCCGTACTGTCTTCCCTGCTTCCCTTAGGGAAGTTTGGTATGCCTCCCTAGCTTCATCTCGCTGCGTTCCCTTATATTTCATGAAGGCCAGCCTTTTAGCTCTGACCTTTTCTGCTACTGTTTTTGAGAACCAAAGTGGTTTCCTTCTTCTTTTGCACTTCCTTTTCTCTCTAACACAATGGGCTATTGCTTCAAGTATTGCATCCTTAATGTTTGCCCACTTTGCTTTTACCCCCTCACCTGTATTTCTTTTTGCCAGGGCTAGCTTAACTCAGTTGGCTATTTAATCAAAGTCAGCTCCTCTGATGTCCCATATTTTTGCCTTGGATTGGTATGATTTAGTTCTAGTGGCCAAATTGAACCATACCATGTGATGGTCACTGGCCCCCAGGTGACCTTCTACCTGGAGATCTGTGATCCTTTCCCCGTTAGTCAGTACTAGATCTAGGATAGCCCTGTCTCTAGTGGGTTGTTGTACCAGTTGTTTGAGGCCCTCCCCCTGCAGGGAATCCACCATGTGTCTAGTTCTGGCAGATGTTCCTGCTGGTATTGACCAATCTGTATCTGGCATGTTGAAGTTTCCCATTATCAGAACCTCCCCTTTAGCTGTCATGTTTTGTATATCTTCTAACAGTAATGTGTCTATGTCCTCCCCCTGGTCTGGAGGCCTGTAGACAACCCCAGTTCATATGGCTGTCCCATTTTCTGTTTCCAGGGTGACCCACAGTTCTTCTTGCTCCTTACGTGTATTCTGAATTTCTGTAGCTTTGATATTTTCATTGACATACAGAGCCACTCCACCCAACCTTTTTGCACCTCGGTCTCTTCTGAACATTACATAGCCAGGTACTGAACAAGGACAAGCTGATTTATGTTCTGAATTATGACTGAATCATGGGAGATCTGCTACTGTTCACCACTCCGCATAGTAGAGCAGATCATTCAAAGTTGCGAAAAGCAGGTAATCACAATACAATCTGCTTGAGATCTAGAGTCCCATTTGAAAATAGGGAATATGAAAAATACAGGTGCTTGTGTCTAGTGGGCCTTACCCAGTTACCAAAAAAAAAAAATTATAAGTACCCACTTGCTACTGTTTACATCAAAAGCTTTTTTGTCCACTTGCTAATTATACGATTTCCCATCTGTCAGTACTAGGTGGGATGTGTTGAACAGTAATCCACCTTAAGGCTAGCTAACCCTCTTACATGTAGGGCAGCATTTCTGAGTCACAGAAGGTTCAACAGATGTATGGCAAAATGCTGACATCGATGAGCGAGGGAAGGTCAGGTAATGTTAAGTTGCCAGAGGAAGTGACTGTAGCATGGAAGTGCTGGCTGGCAATGTGGAAGACGTGGTCAGTACAGAAGGAAAATTGTTACACAGATATGAAAGGCAGGCAATGTGAGCCCAGGGAAGGAGAGGCAGTACTGGTCTGAGATGATCCCAGCAAAGTACAGTACTGGTGGGGACATCAGGTAGTAGTACATCATGCACAGATACGCAGACAGGTCAGCAATGTCCAACACACAATCACGGAAATAGTCATGCCAGCTTGAAAGTGACCAATGCAGCTCCTAGATGCTTTAATACACATTTTGCTCATCTGTTTATTCTTGCATGATGTACTAGATGTGATTGACCAGAAGAAGAGAATTATAACTCTCAACAACTAGTTTCAAATACAGTTTTGTTTGTCCAATGAAAATGATCACCTGCAGCATTTTTTTTTTATTTTGCTTCTACACAGAAACAAACAAATCCTAAATCCTTTCATCGGGGTATTGGAGTTTAGCATGTCTCTTTTAATAGGGAAATAAAATCAAACATACAGATTGTTTTTTAACTGTCAGTTGCTATAGATTTAAAGCCAAGACTAAGGGTAATATCCTGTCCCATCAGAGAACAGCAGGAAATGAAATGTTTTGACTGAGAGCATCACCAGTTTGCCTTGGCATAATCCCCAGTTCAACTTCTAATTATGCAAGGCTGCTCCTGAGAATATACTTGTAAGTATAAAAGTTGTAACTGCACTAATAACACTGTAAAACTAACAACAATATCATTAAAACAGCAACAGCAGGTAGACTTTAAAGACAAAAATCATTAAGTTTGAAACATTGTATTTGTATTTGATAGGATCTGCAGCTTATCCAATAGGTAGGGAAACGGGCAGACTAGGTGGGCCAAGTGGTCCTTATCTGCCGTCAAAGTCTATGTTTCTATATGGCAACCATAGTTTCAAAAAGGTTTTACTGAAAACATAAACTGTAGCTTGTTTTGAAAAACATACATGCTAATATGCCTCACCACCCCAAGAGTGGGTGGTGCTCATAAAAAGGAAAATCTCAGTATGGTCGATATAATCCTATACTTCTTCTGACTACTCTTTTTTGACTGAGGTATCCCTGTAGATTTAAAGCCCTGACTGTTGGATGGGGGCAGTAGCTGGAGTTCATGTATGGTCTGCAGTGACAGTAAAGGCAAGGACACAATGGGCAGATGGGATGGGCCAACAAATTCTGTGTTTCTATGTTTCATATAACATACCAATATAACCACATGGGGTGGGAATAATTTAAAAGATGGTCCTGGCTGACTTACTGAATGCAAGACTGGTGTCCAACAGCTGAATCAGCTAAACTAGATAAATTTAGTCTAACCCTTCCAATGATACGAAGAACAATGTACGGCAATTGTACACGACAAGGCTGTGTTTCCATAGAAGGGTGAAATGATAATGATAGCAGTGCTCTGCATCCCAGCAACCTGGAAGGAGACAATGCAAAGGACCCTCTGTATCTCTCCCTGCCAGCCCATGATCCTGACATCCCAGATTCGGGCATGAACCAGAGTCACCAGTATGCCAGAGTGCTACCCCAGTGCTTGCCTCTATTGAGCTGCCTTTGTCACCCCTCTTCTGATACATCTCTGCATTCTGACAGCCCTTTTGATATGCTTGTCCTGCTTCAGACACTTGTCTATCATTACTTCAAGGTCCTTTTCCTGTTCCACTGCAACAAGAGGTGCCCCATACAGTGTATAGGTCCTACTATTTCTATTCCAGTGTAGCACCTTGCATTTCCTACATTGAATCTGAGACTACAAGAGTCAAACCACTTGCCCAGCATGTCCATGCCCTCCCGAGTTTCTCCCCATCCTCAAGGGAGTCTACCACTCTGGCCAGCTTAGTGTCACCAATGAACTGAAGCAGCCTACTGCAGACCCCAACTTCCATATTATTTTTTGTAAATATGAAACAGCAGAGGCCCCAGCACCAATCTATATGGAGCACCTTTGTGTATGCACTTCACTCAGACAAGTGCCTAGCTGCAACAACCCTCTGCTTCCTGTCCTCAAGCCAGTTAACAGTCCAGTTTGCAGAGGTTTCGTGTATGACACATTGGTGTACTATGCCATGGTGTCAAACTCCTTGCTGAAGTCCAGAAGACTATGTCTATAGCCCTCCCCCAGTCAAACTCGCTGGTCAGACTCATGGCCAAAAGACCACGTTTTATAATTTGTCATCCTTTTTTAACTCACTACCCATTTCGTTATCTAGTCACAACAACTCTATAACTTACTTTAGACAAGCACTGAAACACTACCTTTTTACCAACAGCCAATGTAAAAGCTTTTCTGGATAGAGTTATCTGTCTGTGTAATTGTACATTTATACCGTTCTTCATAGTTGTCTCACTTATATTCTGCATACCTGTTTGATGTTCTGATCACCCTTGAAAATGGGTCCGTGCTCAAGGGCTTACCAGAGTTTAAATACACAAATCAAATCAAGATGATTGAAAGCAATTCAGCCAATTGTTCCCTTAGCGGAACAAAATCTCAGCACAAAACGCACAGGAATACAAATGTGCAAGAACCCATCTCATGCACAATTTTCTTCGGTCCCAGTTGCGAAGAACATGTTAAAACAATGGACAAGATGCAGTAAGAAATGTCTGCAAGGTAGCTGCAGAGGAAACACCCCTTGCAATAGACTCTAATAATCGAAAATAGATCTAAGAATCCCCCAAAACCTATGGTAAAGACTTACCCGTGGAAACCAGACAGATGTTAAACTGTGTCAATAAAAAAAAATTAACTGCCATAGACTGTTTTCTGCAGATTAGTGGATGAACAGGGTCACCATCCCAGACAATGCCACACAGTAGCTAAGAACCCCTGAGTGCCAAGCAGTGAGAATGTAATGAAGCTCCCCCAAACTGCTACAGATTGCCAATCTTTTGACAAATTTAGTTAGCTCTATACCCAGACCTAAGCAATGCTGCTTTCTTCAAACTTTGCCAATGTTGTAAAAAATTTCTGTTGGGAGCTGCCTTCTAGTGGAGCACCCCCTCCATGGCTGGAAGCAAAACTGGAAGTTAAGCCACGGCTGACTAGTGATGATGTCATCAAAATGTTTAACTTCCCATCTCCCCCAGATAAAAAAGGCTAATTGCTGTCATCCAGGGCTTTGAATTCACAGGAATACATCATGGGAGATGGAAGCAAAAGTAGTGGCATGAACGTTTTGACTCACCCTCATAAATTAAGTACTGTAAGTATTTAAGCAAAATGCAGCCTTTGAATGTACTAAGAAAAAAATAATTACTTTAATTGGGCATGACCTTGAGTTGTAAGGAACAATAAAAGTATATGACTAGCCATGGAGCTACAGGAGTTTTAAAAAACTGGAAATACATCAGCATCAAGGACCTTTTAACCATAATAGCAGATGGAATACTCAGCCATCACAAAAGTATTTTTTTCTGAAGATATTTTCCTAACACCAATTTCCTCTTTAAGCCCTCTACACATCTCAAGAGGCTACTGTGGCAACAGTCCTCCTCCAGAAGGAGAGTGAGGGGCCGACTTCTCAGTTAATACCATTGTCACGACAGTACATGACTGATGGCTGGCTGGAGTGTGTGTGAGGGGGTGGAAGGAGGGGTTTGGAGGGTGAGGGCTCTACTCTTCGAAGAATAAGCAGGCTACACTCAAGGTACACCCAGCCTCAACTTGCCCAGTACCAAAGTGTTCCAGTTCACACCAGAGCACTAGCACTAAACCACCAAACAAGTATAATATGAAAATATAGTTTATTTTGTAAAAAACAGCAACCCAGCATTGTTTGCATGACAGTAGCTGAACATTCAGGCTTTCCAAGGAGTCAAAATAATAAACAAGCAGATGATCATCTCTGACGAGTGTCCAGCTAAAGAGCCAACTTTACGCCAGATGTAGTAGGTGGTTAGAAACAACCATTTTATAGCGTAGCATGACAGATTCAAATGGAGAGTCCACTGTTAAAACCTTTTAACTGCTACTATATAAAAAACAGAAAAGCTGACAACAATACAATTTTACTACTCCAATTGGAATGTGCAGAACTAATTTTCTTCACAACTGCAGTGCTGCACCATTACAAGGCAACAGAGTAAGGCCACTGTGAAAGTACTTCTAATTAGTGGGAAAGAACTGTGCAGCAGGCTAAGCAGCAGAGATCTTCCTGGCAAGCTGGTATGGACAGGACAAGGATTTTTCACTGTCATGAAAGAAACACTAGAACTGCAAACTAAATTGAATTTCATTTTTTATATGTGCTTCTGTATGTGAAAGGGGGAACAATGAGTGACAAGAACATTTAATAATTATTTTTTTTTAAATATAAGGGAGTTTTACTTTTAAGACCCTTGATGAAGGTTTTCAGCGAGTAAAGATGGCAGCCAGGTTTGTGATGGCAATCGGGGATGAGTGAAGTGGCTCAATGCAGAGGGACTGGAAGGAAAAGTATGTCTCTTTGCAGATGACACAAAGATCTGCAACAGAGTTGATGCACAAGGTGGGGTGGAAAGGATGAAAAGGGATCTGACAAGGTTAGAGGAATGGTCAAATGTATGGCAGCTTAGATTCAATGCTAAGAAGTGCAAGGTAATGCACCTGGGAAACAAAAACCCAGGGGAAGAGTACACAATGGGGGGGTGAGATACTAACAACAACAAAAATGGAAAGGGACCTGGGGGTAGTCATATCAGATGACCTAAAGGTGGGCAAGCAATGTTAGAGGGCAGCAAGGAGGGCTGTGGGGATACTGGGATGCATATGGAGAGGCATCACCAGTAGAAAACAGGAAGTTATTATCCCTCTGTACAGACAGCTGGTCAGACCCCATCTGGAGTACTGTGTGCAGTTCTGGAGACCCAGTCTTCGCAAAGACATAGACAGGATGGAAGCTGTCCAGAGGAGGGCAACTAAAATGGTGCAGGGTCTGCACCGGAAGACATATGAAGAGACTTAAGGAGCTTAATATGTATAGCCTCGAGGAAAGGAGGGAGAGGGGACATGATAGAAACTTTCAAGTACCTCAAGGAATCAACAAAGTCCAAGAGGGTAGCATCTTTCAAAAAAAGAGGTGTGCAAGAACAAGGGGGCACAATTTGAAGATAGAGGGGCGGCTCAGAGGTAATTTAAGGAAGTATTTTTTCACAGAGAGGGTTGTGGATGCATGGAACGGCCACCCGGAGGAGGTTGTGGAGTCAAAAACAGTGGTGGAATTCAAGCATGCATGGGACAGTCATAAGGCAATTCTAGGGGGTTGGGGTAGGAAGAAGTAGGCTCCTGATTAACTAGGATCTGCAGCTTATCCAGTAGGCAGGGAAATGGGCAGACTGGGTGGGCCAAGAGGTCCTTATCTGCCATCAAATTCTATGTTTCTATGAATCCAGTGTGTGATATGCCAAAATTCCAGATTTCACTGCCTGAACTGATTCCAATGGTGAATTCATGAGGGATTAACATACAGGTCTCAGAACTTATATAGCTAATCAGAAGGCAGGAAAGTTCCAAATTATAATATATTTTAAGGCATCGCTGGTGTCACCTCACACATTGCTAGGGGAAGACAACTCTGAAGCAAGCAAAGTGGGTCTTTCACTGTACAGACTTGAAAGGTAACACTTCAAAAGATGTAACATTAATATACTATTACTCATATTTTTAATTTACAAAAAAAAATATTAAAGCCTTGATTTATAGCATCAACACTGACTTTAAATATTCCGCAACCTCACAATCAGTAAAAAGAAATGCTCCACATGCTAAAACCATGTTCAGGAAGACATCACTGTCACAAGTGGTCCTCACAATCTCTGCTATGGTTTGCAGAATCTGTGCTGAAGATTTCCATGTAATAGTACAAACCAGAATGCAGTATTTTCATTTGATTTACCAGCTTCATAGCAGTAGACCATGCTGCCAGTTTGTTGATTTATTTTAAAAAGTGCCATGATTAACATGAAGTATGTTTCAAATAGTGTAAGCCTTGTGTTGCAATGTCAGCAAACACTAACATGTATTCCAAAGCACCTGGATTCCATTGTTTGTTCTTTTCCAAATATTTCTGTGTGAAAAAAAAAATACTCTGGAATAGGTTTAAAATCTCAAGATGTGTAGAAATGCCATTACGATAAAACACAGCTTAACCTAGGGTGACACTTGTTCTTAATTTTCAAACAGATATAGGCAAATGGGTATACGTAGAGGTATGTTGTGCAGAGATAACTCATTCATTCACAACTTTTGTTTGTGCCGAAAGTCTGGAAACCAAATATGGCAAGGTGGGTATTCCCTGTTTATTAGCTCAGCACTGTGAACGAGGTTTAAGGTAAGCAAATGCTTACGAGCAACTAGAATATAAAATAAGAAAACACTGTCTCTGGTTGCTATCTCTGTGACATGTAATATGCATCCCTTTAGGCAAAGGGCATTTTACTTCGTGAGAACATTTCTGGCCTATCCTGCAGAAAGAAATATTTAACATAGAGATGTCACCTTGCATGATTTACGAAACACTTTAAAAAAAGCATGTAAACAGACAATAATGGCAATCTTTTTCCCTGTGTGCATAACAATTATTCTTATGCTGCTCTTTTAAAATGCTGTTTTTTTACTTGCCCTAATTCTCAGTAAAAATTAGAGCTTACCGGTCCTTTGTTGACTGCTTGTGGGTCCCCTGCAGCTCTAGACTTTAATGTCTGGATTTTTTCAAACACAAGGTTGACCTTCCTCTTGGTGGCATCATCATTATCTGCTCTTCTAAAACACAGGATAAAGCTGATTTTACAATTCAGTGATTTGAAACATCAGTGGCTTAACTCGGTGGATTATGGTGTAATCTTAGCAGTTCAATGCAGTTTCTATCTGAACAGGAATAAAATACTGCTATCCAGTAATTAAAACAAACACTCAAACTTGATTGGCTAGCAGCCATGGTGGCATCCTAGCAAATATAGTGCCTACAGTAAAAAAAAAAAAAAAGGTTTCAGTCAACAGCCTTTTCACTTGCCTTCATTGTACACCACCCTCATTTGCCCATCCAAGTATGGTTGGCTGGGCATCCATTCCTTACCACAGTGTTTTGAAAACAGCCCTGATTTAGCCAGTACAACCTAATGACTATATAAATAAGGGAACAATTTTTGTAAATGTAGACCTGCAGTGTAAAAAATCATTAATATTTTTAAAAGTTATGTTTTTAATATTTCTATATACCCTCAAACCCCTTGGATAATAATATAATACACTCCAGGATATGGTATATCATGGGATATTGCCACACCTTAGGTGCATGAGTCACTTGGCCTGGAGCATCATGACTCACAATGCACCCACAGTGTGGCAGTATCCCAACATACACCACACTTTGTTGTGTGTTATTGATGGATTGTAAAATGGTTCAGAGAGCATTGCTGGAATACAGCTACTTTATTGGTCCATTTGTACCACAAGACCATTGTTTAACCCCCCCCCCCCCAATAAAATACTGGCAACTATGCTGTAAAATATTTTATGCACAACTGTGCCTTACAACTACCAGTGAAACTGCTTTATCATGCTGTAACATGCAGTGTTCTGGGGAGGGGGCAGCCTGCAAAGGCAGCAGTACAGGTACTGTCTGCAGCACTGAAACCCCCTTTTTTTGTCAACGAGCATGGAGTGCTGGAGGGTCAGTCAGGGGGAGGAGGATTGAGCCTCCATTGGGGGGGGCATGGTGCTCAACATTAGCCTAGCCTCTAGCAGTGGCTGGGGATTACAATGCTTGAGACCACCAGAATAAGGAAGTGGAGGACCAGCATGCATCAACATGCTGTGTGCAGGAGTGAGCCCAGCAAGGTCCTGGATGCCATTACTCATCCGCTCCTCCTGGGGGCCAGAACAGAATGACCAGAATGCCAGCCAGGGACATGATACCCACTCAGCCATCCACATCTGTACGGAGTCCTACCTGCCTGTTCCTAAATCTTCCTGGCCTCCCCTCCACTGGGATGGTCCACCAGATTGCATAGATAGAATGCTATAGTCTGAGGACAACCCTGTCCCAGGGGCAAGCCAGGAGGAATGACCGCAAGGTATGTCCTGGGTGGATTGGAGTGCCAGGATGGCAGGTAGGAAGGCCTCAGTTGGATGGGAGAAGGCACTGCCAGAATGGCCAGAGGAGGTCCTGGCTGGTGGAAGCAGGCGGATAAAGAAAGTTAAAAAAATCTGCAGTATTTAAACTACAGTGAAACCATACTTCAACCACAGTCACAAATTCAGATCTGCAAACCAACGACAAATCCCGAAAACAGGTCTTGCTGCAAGAACTACAGAAACTGCCACTATAATGATAAGGCTATGCCTGCAGTTTGGTGACTGACAAGCCCTTCCCCCTACCCAGGAGTTAAATTTCACAGGAGCCCACAGAAACTCAGTTCCCCTACTTCTTACAAAATTGTAGCACCTCTGTCATCTTTCTCCATGGGACAACTCAGAAAAGCTCTCTTACTTATTTGTAGCGGCACCACCAGCTGTCCCAACTCCTTCACCAGCTGTCCCAACTCCTCGGCCTGATCCTCAGCCCCCACCCTCCTCTGAACTACAAACTTACATTATCCTCTTCTAAATTCAGCGACCTGAAAGACCAACTACTTCAGATCTCACCTGCAGTCTCCAAACTCAAGAACTGAGTAGCTGCTGCAGAATCATGAAATTCATCAACCAATTCAGGTGCTGGTACAACACTGCCTTAGGCTCCTCCAACCTTGCCATACATGAAATTATCCCCAGCCAATCAGAACTGTTGTACTCTCAGCACAAGACACTCATTCAGCTAGTGTTTCTCACACTGAGTATACAATTGCCATGGTAACCACTCAAGATCAAAGCATCAGTTGCAGTCTTGGGGTGACAGAACACTTATGCCTTGATTGCTGTTCTCTCAGCCAAAAAAACGCACATGAAGCCAGTCCTATACTACAAAGAGTGGCTTGGTGCAGGGCCGAGCAATGGCCCAATGGGTAACATGATGCACCCTTGTGCTGATGACTCCATTTCAGAAGTGAGCTCTGGAAGCAGGCTGGGTAGCCTGACGGCTGGAAGGCACTGCTGCTTGGTAGCACTCCCAGCCTAGGGAAGACAGATGACGGGTTCTGCCATGCTGGAAACCCCTGCGGTTGGGCCAGGAAGCTTGCTCCTCTGCGGGGGACACTACTGACATATCGAAGCCTATAGGGGCTGTGCCCAACATCAGGAAGGTGAACAGGGACAGAAAAAAACAGAAAGAGCAAGTAGTGCAGACTTTAAGACCTGCCTGCCCCACTGCCCAGACCACCTGCCATGTTTGGACTGTTTTCCGGGGGGGGGGGGTCACCCTTCCCTCCTGGCCCCACCATGGGAGGGAATCCATAAGGGGTACTACCACAATTAGGTCAGCACCAGGGATAAGGCTGAAGAGCTGCCTGCATACTTGCACAGGCTAGAAAAACCTTTGTGGCAAAAATAAGAGCAGCTTAGTGGGACATACTTACATCTATAAAAGACACAGTAACTTTACAATCAGACATTTATACAACACAAGTGGTGATCAATTTCCCCTGATAAATTTTATCACTGTCTTTACTCTGGACAAACATTTGTCTGGAAGATAGGTATGTCACAGTGACTATCCTCAACCTAAGAACCAATCAGAGATCGGCTTTTGCAATGCTGATGACATCACAATAGCCTTGGTCACCAGCTGTTGAATTCAAAGAGATCGTAAAAACAACACAACTTTGCACTCCAGGAACAGTGAATAAGTCAATCAACCATCCAAAATGGAAAAACTGAGACCCAACTGGTATATAGGAAGTATGAACTTTACTGCAATGATATGGATAGTGCTCTCACTAACCCCAGTGCTTCAGCTCAGCACGAGATTTCATCAGGGGGTCTGAATTAGAAGAAAACATTTAAATATTTGTATAAATAGCCAATTTAAAGTTATAACTTATAAACTAATGTTGTGTAAATCAAATACACAACAGCTTCACCCAAAATATACAACTTATCACTATTTGTGAAGAGGCAGGACTTTCATAACTCACTCATGGCTCTGCCACTCAGTATGGTATTGCCTTCTCACTCGAGAAAATAAATTGCATATTTTAAGTCAGGCATCGTGAATCCCCTATTTACTTAACCCTTAGGCTGCAAAAGATTTAGACATATAGGTTATTAGGACGTGTATACATGCCGGTGGCACAGCAAAGGAACTGTGTCTATTTGAGTTTACTGTTTACATTTCTATGTGGCTCAGTGTTTATTGTCTCAACACTATAAGAGCCACGCTCTCAGTTGTTCGGTATGCCATTAAACTGGACTTTTTTGGATGTTAAAAATGGGTGTGCCCCTCTTATACAGAATTCTGCTAGTATCTTTTGATGAAGTGATGATTATTTGCTCAGGACTTTTCCTCCTTTGTCGAGCTGCTATTTGCCACGCATTTTAAACTGCAGTGACTCATGTTAGAGTGGACAAGAAATGCGTCAATGTGCAGCAGCTTGAAATGTTCCAGTCTTCAGAACTGATATTTGTAGCACCAGACGATGCGCATTTAAAGTTCATCTGTCAGTTATGAGAACACTCTGAAAAGTACAATATTTGGACACATCTTAGGTTATATTTCTTTTAATATTATCTGCAACGCTCTTTCCCTTGTTCTTCCTTACTTGGTTAATTTGCATATAAACAGGTATGTTATCTGATATCTTCAATAAATAAATAAATAAATAATGAATAAATCCTGTACCCTAGAGTTCATCTGCTCCTGCACTTAATCCTTTCATGAAGTCAAAATCTTTGTTTGCTATGTATTTATTTATTGATGCATGTATGTATGTATGTATGTGTGTACGTGTGTGTGTGTGTATGTATTGGTGCATGTGTGTGTATGTATGTATGTATGTATGTATGTATGTGTGTATGTATGTATGTATGTGTATATGTGTGTGTATGTATGTGTGTGTGTATGTATGTATGTTTGTGTATGTATGTATGTGTATGTATGTGTGTGTGTATGTATGTATGTGTGGTGTGTGTGTATGTATGTGTGTGTGTATGTGTGTGTGTATGTATGTGTGTGTGTGTGTATGTATGTGTGTGTGTATGTATGTATGTGTGTATTTATGTATGGTGTGTGCATGAGTGTGTGTACGTATGTATTTATTTGAAACCTATTTCACCAGGTTCTGCAAGCAAAGGTCAGGAAGGACTCATTTCCAGTTGCAACCTGGGGAGGGGAGGGGAAGGATACACAGGAGACACATTGGAGATCAAGTCCCAAACAACACATGAAGAAGTACAGAACCTGGAGAAGCAGGGAGAGCACTTACAGTCAGTCACAAATCGGGATTCTAATGGCAGCAAACGATTAAACAGCTGGAGCTGATCAACTCTAGGGGAGGGGCATCCTGCTTCCATGTAAATAACGCTAGTAATGAAGAATAAAGGGAAAAAAAGTAAAGAAAATCTAAATAAGTACAGGCTGAAATGTGTCAAAATATTATGTTTTCAAAGTTCCCATCAGTAACAGACTCACTTTACCTGTACCTGAATAATAGTATGTAAAAATATATTTTATAGTTCGCTTTTTATGGACAACATTCTGTTCAGTTCTCTTCATGGAACCAGGAATTTTGGAGTGTAACTATGTCGTTGCATGGATTCAGAACTCTAACCATGAGCCATTAAGTGCTAGACCTAGCATACCATTGCTTTGAGTTCTGGATCTCTGCAGCGACTTAGTCAAACCTCTGACTCCATAAAGAGAACTGTGCATAATGTTGTCATAATACACTACAAAACTGCAATCTCAGTTACTCCTGCCTCCATTCTATTGTGCATGTTCTTTCTTCAGCTCCTCTCTCCAAGATCCCCTTGTTCCTTCCTTTTTTCCTTTTCTTGCACTCACTTTTCCTTTTATTTATTCACTGGTTGTGTTTTTTTTTCTCTTTCTAATCTCTTCATATGTCCTTTTCATTAGCTTTGTTATCATTCTCCTTCCTTTAGTTTATCATTCTTTACAAAACATTTAAGTCCAGGTGATATTCTGGTACTGTTCGTTCTTTTTTGGGTTATAGGCTGTATCTGATGGCAACAAAATGAGTATTCTAATACTGGATATATCATCAGATTTGTTTTTTTCTCGTGTAACCCTGGCTCGGAGAACATAAACTAACAAAAATAAATGTAAAATATTAAAAAAAAAAAAAAAAGTAAACTGTGGCACTCACAACTAAAATGATACCTGATGTTTTATGTCCTTACCTGTGTCTGTCTTTATGGAAAGGTTGAAGATCATCTAATTAAAGATTCATCCCCCAAACATATTTTGTGAAAGGGAATTAAAAAATGAGTAATAACAAATGGATCTCCCACAAAATGTGTCTGGAAAATGTAAAGCACAGACTGATATGATTCAGATTCCTTCCCATTTCAGTCTCCTGCAAGATATGTAATCCCCAACTCATCAGGGCAGCCATGTGCTCAGTCAGGCACTCTCAGGGAAGCAGCCTGGCCTAATGGCTAGAACACAGACCTGGAAACCCAATGCCTTTAGTATGAATTCCACAACCGCCACTTTCTGTGTGATGCTAAACAGGTCACTTCTAGCCCTTTTACATGACAGGCTATAAAACACATAGAGAATAGCAGACCACTTGAAGCATTACCTGTCTTGTCATCAACAAGCAAGCCGCACCGCTTTATGGACGAACGTTCGCTGACCGGTTGTTCCCTGTTTAACATGGTTTGCCATTGCATTTTAATGTTTTGTGGCACTCATTTGAGTCGTCTACTCACATGCAAGTGATCGGAACAGTAAGTGTCTTGTCTCTCGTGAGAGACTACACATTCACCCACAATTCAGTGCTTCACTGCATCCAGGAAGTGGCGGCACATTTTGCCGTGTGTTTCGAGCGGACTGTTCTCTTTTGTTCATAGTAGGCAGCTATCACTGCAGTCTCACAGTAACTGTGTGCCGATGAAAATATATAACCGGCGGTAATGCAAATGAACCGACGGCAGACTGCAACACATAGTTAAAACCTTGTGTGCATGCAGAAGTTCATAGTGCTCACATATCTTGCCATTCTGCCATACCTCAGACCTAATTACACTAATTATATGTTGATTAGCGTGGATCTTATCTAGATCTTGCTGTGCCAGGGTACAAGTGGGGACATAAAGGGAAGATAAAGGAATTTATAGCTCTTTAAATTTAGAGCCTCGGCTTGTAGACAGGAAATGACAGGGCATCGATACTACGCTGAGCGCAGCACGTCACCACTCACCACCAGAACCACAACATGGAAGTCTCAGAAAATCGGCCACACAGAAACACAACAAAAACAACGGAAGGGCACACAAAATGATGCAAGGCTCATCAGTGTACAACCAGCTGGCAACGGTGCCGACCGAGCGGTGTGAGCAGTT
The DNA here is from genome assembly GCA_016271365.2 of Neoceratodus forsteri. Taxonomy (NCBI): domain Eukaryota; kingdom Metazoa; phylum Chordata; order Ceratodontiformes; family Ceratodontidae; genus Neoceratodus; species Neoceratodus forsteri. The sequence continues at coordinate 1,390,112,637 of CM028129.1, read as the reverse complement.
TGGAAAGGCATCGCTGTAAGTACCGATCATGTAAAAGGGGCTTTAATGTCCCTTTGCTGAACCTCTCTGCAACCTCTCTCTAATCTCTCTCTGTGCTCTTTAAATCTCCCTCCCTGTGGAATGAAATTTGCAGTAACATTCTCTCCCTTACCTCTTCTGAGATGTAAAGCACTTAGGGATGCAGCTTGTATAAACACATGCTACATAAACCCAATTCTTTTTTTTCTTCTACGTGGGATTGTCAGTGGATGTAACTATCATGACTTTTCTGTATCTGGGCATGATTCTGCAAGCTTTGTTCAAAAATGAAAGATTACTCCATCAGGTTGTATCTCAAGGAATAAGTTAACATGCTCCCTCCTATCATCAACAAGATTAGCCATTGATTTGTCTTTTTGAAAATGCTGATATGACTTAATAACATGTATTTGAAATGACTTTATCACCTCCTTCCTAATATTTGCTGTTTATTTGAAGTTTCTGTTGTTTGTCTGCAGTGGTCCTATGTGAGTTTCTTGAATCATTTTAAAGCATTGAGTCACATATTATGGGAGAATCATAAACAACGTTGTTCATTTTTTAAAGGCAAACATACAGAAAAATAGAAATATAGAAAGGTAAGGACAGGTAAATGGGCAGAAGAGTAATTGATGCAGGAGAAGGGAGCTGCTGCCCTAGGCAGGGTGAGGTCCAGGAGGCATAAACGGGTGTGGGACACACTTCATTTGCCCAAACTCTTCAGTTGCCCCATAAACCTCTTACTGCGCCCATTGGGCCATAATCTATGACCGCCATATGTCCTACTAGGAGGTCAGAAGACATCCCACCCACTCTGCCTGAGGACATTACACTATGCCTCCAGTTTCACTTCAGTACCAATCATTCAAGTTCACATCACTGGTACAGAACGACCTGGACAGGGCATGGACTGACAGTATAGCATAAAGGTTACAGTAACAAGCTGTGCATGAACTTGGTGAATCCAGAAAACCTGGGTTTGATTCCCACAGCCTCCACCTGCATACTGTGTGACCCTGAGCAAGTCACTTAACTTCCCCAGTGCTCCTGGGTCACCCCTGAAAACAGGCCTTGGGCCTAGTGGGCCTTACCCAGTTACCAAAGAACAATAAAAAATGAAATAAACAAAGTAAATCCAGTCTACCCTAGTACCCTGCCTTGAAACAAGTGCCATTCTGCTACCCTCCCCATTTCCTCCATTAGTCTTGCCCTTTGATGCCATCCCATTAATAAAACATTTTTGGTTTCACATTTTCTGTTTTCTCTGGCTATTGATTCAGCATGTTGTCTCTGTGGACCCTAAAATATTATATGCAAGATCTGTGGCCTGTAGCAATAATAAGCTTCCTTGACTGAGAGACTGCCACTTCTGTGTGATTCTGTCCATGTCCAGTTCTATTCAAACATGGAGTTCCTTTTTTAGGTTCTCCAACATATGCACTACTGGGAACATACAAGACGCACATGGAAAAAAACTTTTTCAACTGTGTAACAGTGAATGTTAAATCAAATTACAGTTTACACTGCAGAGACCCTAACTCCATGCCACAACACCCCCCAAATCGGGCCACCTGATGGCCTAGTAGTAAGAGTTGCTGCTTACAATGCCAGCTGCCAGAGTCTGTCCCCAAATATAGGAAGCCACACATATAGCAGCAGAGACCAGTATTGCTGCTTCTGGTATGCAGACAGATATGCTTCTAACCACGGAAGTGTCCCTTAGTGGCCTAGGGGAAGGGGCTCACACAAGCAGGAATCCATGTTCCAGGTTGATCTCTAACAGTAATGTGAGTTTGAATGATTGGTGCTGATGTGGAACTGGAGGGATGGTACAATGTCCTCAGGCTTAGTGGGTGGGATGCCTTCTGACCTCCTGGTGGGGACATATGGTGGCCATAGAATATGACCCAGTGCGGGGGGAGAGGTTTATGGGACAAATGAGCAGTTTGGGAAGAGAAAGTGTACCCCACACCTGTTTATGCCTTCTGGACCTCATCCTGTTTAGGGTAGCTCCTCCCTTCATCTGCATCTACTACTCTTCTGCCCTGGACCTCACCATGCCAAAAGCAGTTACTCCCTTCACCTGCCTCCATTGCTCTCCTATCAAGAAGAATTCAGGATGAGCCCCTGGAGCACCACCACCACAGATGGTCCAAAGCAGGAAAGCCGAGACTGAGTGAGCAAAGGCCAACAAGGCAATGGTGGCAGGGTGACTCCTCAGGTAGGATTGGCTTGAGAGAGTTTGAAGGAGGTGCTAATCCTGGCCCAGAGGAGAAAAACAATGAGAAATTGAAAGTACAAAAAAAAAAGAATAATTAAGCAGTTCTGAAACTGCCCAGAAAAGTACACTGCAAATGTGACTGAAGCTCTGCCATGCAACAGGGAGCTTGTGTCACACTGTGAACTAGTGTCACCCACATTTTGCACAGCAAAACCACTTTTTCCTATTACTGCACAGTTGCCTACAAACTGTACTGGCCTTTAGTCTTTTGGTCTGCTCAGACTGCTAAATAGCTTCACTCCTTGCCAATATCACCAAAAGACTGTGCCAGCTTATGGAAATGGGAGAGCAAATAGCAAACTGGCAGAAATGTGGGGGCCGATTCCAGGAGGAATGTTGCAACTCACAGGCATATGTGAGTTGCGACATTCGCCGTAACGCCGGGGACCCTGCGCCATATTCTAAGAGTGGCAGGGTCCCAGCACTTATGACGTGCGACTTGTGACATGCGTAGACTAATGTCACTGGCATGGCATAATAGCCCCGCATGTCGCAAGTTGCAGCCCCCTGCAGACTGCCCCTCCTGGAGCCCCCCTGCCCTGAAATACCACAGCATGCACCAGGGGGCATGGGGGGACTGGACAGGTGGCACAGGACTCCAAGAGGGCACAGTGGAGAACAGACCCCCAGGTTCCCCGACATTTGGGGGGTGGGGGGTATGGTCGTGCCCGTGGGTGCACGGGGAGCACAGCAGGACCTTTGCCATGGTGCTGTGGAGTGGGCATCCATTGGATGGCACCAACGGATGCCCCTTAGAGCATCTCCAAGATGCTCTAAGATAGCTCCTGGAATTGCAGATGTGGGTTACAGCAACTGTCCTTCTGGAATAGGGTGCAGTTGCTGCTATAACCCACCCTTGCGCCATGTTGTTGTGGGTTGTGGCGTAGTGGGTGGCATATCCCACGATTGGCATAGCCCACAGCTGACATGGCGCAAGGCACCTTTTGGAACAGGACTGGCATAATGCACGGTGCAAGTTGCGAGTTACGCCATGGGGTTTGGCACAACTCAGCTTGCACCGGCGTACACCATCCTGGAATTGGGCCCATGAACATCAGCATTTACCTGAAAGCTCACGAGCTGGAAGAATAAAAAGATCCTAGTTATGTTAGTTATACCCAGTTTGGACATTTCTGTTAGTTCTGTGCCCTTGTTCTGCGTACCCCCTTCCTAGGCAGCTCCGATTGCCTTGCCGAGTGTCAGAGGAGTCCCAGATATCAAGCACTGGCCTAGGAGGTCAAATAAGTGCACATTGGTGGTTTCTGTGGGTCCCCTCCTTGAAAATGCTGTTGCCATCTGAAACACCCCTAGACTAGGGAAGAGGGCTTACATTCTCAGAGGTGCTAGTGGTACCTGTACAGGTACAATCTACAAAAGGTGGAATGCTTAGGATAGGAGTGCTGTACAGGCCACCAAACCAGGAAGAGAAATTAGATAAAGAACTGAGTCCAAAACTGTGGAGATGGTTAGCTGAGGGAGGTAGTGATTATGAGGGACATCAATCTGCCTGGGGTAGATTGGAAGATCCCAGCTACCACCTGACCTGTACCAGGATTCAGGTGCTACTGGAAGCATTCCAGAGTGGTTTCCTGACAGTGTGTCCTGGAGCCCACCAGGGAGAGAGCCATACTGAACCTGGTCCTGTCTAATGGTGCACATGTTCAAGAAGTAAAAGCAGAGGCACCACTTGCAGGAAGCGACCACCACATTGTGTTTCCAGCTGGACATGGGCAAGAACAGGAGTAAGACAAAAACAAGGGTTCTTGACTTCAGGAGGGCAGACTACAGTATGATGGGATAGATTCTGTGAGGGAACATTGCTAGTATCAGGAAGGACATGGAGGTGAGGAGGTGATCCTGAAATGGGCCATAATCAATGATGGACTGTTGGCAACCACTAATTTGTGAGCCTAACTCAAAAGCAAAAAAATCTAAAGCCAAAAAGCCCAGCTGGTATGATACAGATTTAGCCCAGGTAGTAAAGGATAAGAGGTCAGCTTTTAGGAAGTAAAAGCACACCAAGAAAGAGGAGTGAACATTGGACTACTGTATAAACGCAAGGGAAGCAGGCAGAGAACCCAGCCATCCAAAAGCAAGAGAGAGCTGCAACTGGCAGAGGGTGTGAAAATAGGGGAGAAGACTTTCTTCTATTATATAATGGAGAAGAGGGATATGAAAAATGGGATAGTAAAGTGGAGATCTGGGGTGGGGTGGGCATAGGGAAGTGAAGAGAAAGCAGAAGTACTTAACAAGTACTTCTGTTCAGTCTTCACTAAGGAGAAAGATAGTCCAGTCAAGGGGTGGCAATGGAATGTGTGATGACAAAGATGGGGAGATTGAGACTGACAGGGTGAGTGAGGTCCTGAAGGTAGACAAATCCCCAGGACTGAATGGTGTACATCCAAAGGTGTTGAGGGAGTTGCTGGATGTGCTGGTGGGTCCCCTGGCGCACCTGTTTTAATACTTCACTGTAGTCAGGGAAAGTACTCCTGGACTGGATGACAGCAAATGTAGTACAACTCCACAAAAGCGGACCAAGGGACAACTCTAGGACCTACGGGCCAGTCAGTCTGACCTCGACAGTGGGGAAAATCATGGGATCCATAATGAAAGAAAGACTGGTAAGCTTTCTGGAAGACAATGGACTCCAGGATGAGAGGCAGGATAAGAGGCAGCGTAGGTTCATGTCAGAGCGGTCCTGCCATACTAACTTCATTGATTTTTTTGATTGGGTGACCAGGACAATGGATAGGGGCCAAGCAGTGTACATCCAGTATCTGTATTTCAGTAAGGTCTTTGACCCTGTTCCCCACAGAAGATTAATCAGGAAGACGAAGGACCTGGGAGTAGGGGAAAAACTGACTATATGCGTTATAAACTGGCTGTAGGACAGAAGTCAGAGGGTGGTAGTCATGGGGGAGTACTCTGAGGCTAGGCCAGTCACTAGTGGGGTACCACAGGGTTCGGTGCTCAGTCTGGTGTCATTTAACATCTTCATCAGTGATATTGTAGATGGGATAATGTGTAGAATATGCCTGTTTGTGGAGGACTCAAATCTCTGGGGGAAAGTACACATGGAAGAGGGGAGACAGGATCTCAGGGAGGATCTGGGTAAGCAAGAGAAATGGTCAGGTATTTGGCAACAGGGGTTCAACACAAAAAAAGTGTAAGGTATTGCACTTGGGGCAAAGACCCCAGATACCAAATACTGGCTACCTGGTGTGCAGGTTACCAGGTCAGAGGAGGAGAAGGACTTGGAAGCAATCATCACAAGTGACCCGAAGCACTCAGCACACTACAAAAAGGAAATACAGACTCCATTTTTGCCGTATTGATCCTTGTAAGAACAGATCATAAGCTTCTGAGGAAGGACTTCGTTAGTCCAAAAGCTTAAGCACTTTTTTCCTTTTGCAACATCTATGTTGGTCCAATAAATGGTATCAAACCATTTACTACAAGAAGGAAGCAGCCAAAATGAATTGGATTCTGGACTGCCGAGCCAGACCCAGGGTATAACCAGCAGGAAAGCAGAGGTCCTTCTGCCACTGTATAGATCTTTAGTATGGCCACATCTAGAACATAGTGCACAGTATTGGTGCCCTTACCTAAAGAAGGACATCAACCTATTGGAATCAGTCCAGAGAAGGGCAACCAAAATGATCTAGGTACAGCAAGGCAGAACATACAAGGAGAGACTCGAAGATCTCAGCATGTACTCCTTGGAGGATAGATGGAAGAGAGATTACATGATCAGAACCTTTAAGTACATTAAGGGTTGCAACAAGGTGAGTTCTGAGAGTCTCTTCTGCCTTAGTGGGAACAGGACCACTAGAGGGCACTGCCTCTAGCTGGTGAGGGAAATTCAGGAGAAGATAGAAAGGAGAGGGTTACGTGATCAAAACCTGTAAAGAGGCACTGTCAGTTGTGTCCTTTAATTTCTGGTCATTGGTGACTAGTTTGCCTCTAGGCACACCACTATTCTTGGCACAGGTCGCAAGTTGCGGCTATTCCAGATCATTTAGCACAAATTGCAAACTTTCTAGAATAGCAGAACTTGCATTTGCTGCACCTGCATCAGGTGCAGTTCTTGCTTTGCCACAAGTTACGTCTGGTGCAGGGGGGCTTCTAAACTCGGGCCCTAAGTCTTTAGAATGCCCCAATATATAACAAAAAATAATCTTTATCACTCTTTTCACCACTTTTGTAATTAGTTTTGGACTGTGTGGTCCGTGCTACTTCATCCACCCCACCAGAAGCATATTCCCATCAGGAATGCTCGTCTGGCCCACAACCCGGTCCCAAAGCAAAACTTTTTGCCATGCATATTTCATGAAGCATGTAATCCAGTAGAGTACCTGATGCTTCATCACAACTTTTGTGTCTCTAGATAAAACAAGCACTGATAGTGTTGCAAAATAAATCTGAAAAACAGAGTCCAGATCCTGCGCTTGCATATTAGCAGGCACGCTCATGCGCACGTGTGGGATCTCGGCTTCTTTTTTCAAATTTATTTAGCAGCACTATCAGTGCTTGTTTTATCTAGAAACACACAAACTGTGATGAAGCATCAAATCTCTACTGGACTACATGCTTCATGAAATACACATGGCAAAAAAGTTTAGCTTTGGGACCAAGTTGTGTGCCAGATGTGTGTTCATAGTAGGGATATGCTTTCAGTGGGGTGGCTGAAGTAGCATAGACCACTCAGTCCAAAAATAATTGCAAAAGTGGTGAAAAAGGTAATAAAGATTAATTGTTTTTATATACTGGGGCATTCTAGAGATGTACTTTGCCAAGTGTGTGCCTAGAGGCAAACTAGCCACCAATTAAGCAATAAGGGATGACCATCGGTTACGTTAATGGTATGTTAACCACACTCTAGTGGTGTAATGTTGCATGAGGCATAGCCGGGTGCCACATGCCCCTAGAGGGTGATTAACTGACCATTAACATAGCCCCTGGGAGTGCCTTAATGCTATTATAAGAACGCTTTTTTTTTTAAAACAGCATTAAACCTTGTTCTGGATATGATTAGGCTCTACATATATGTTAATAAAAATTAACACAAGGTTGATAGAATGCTTACAGCCAATCAGAAAGCTCTATTTCTCAGACCCTTTTTTATAATGGCCAGAAACTGAAGGGCACAGCTGACAGTGTCCCTTTAAGTACATTAAAGATGTCTACAGGGTGAGCTCTGAGGGTCTCTTCAGCCTTAGTGGAAATAGAACCACTAGGGGCACTGCCTCAAGCTGGTGGGGCGAAAGTTCAGGAGACAATTAAGGAGGCACTTTTTCACACAGTGGGCGGTAGCTAAATGGAATGAGCTGCCAGAGAAAGTAGTTTCCATGAAGATGGTGGGCAGCTTCAAGAGGGGTTGGGACAGAGCAAAGGGGAAAGTTATATGTAGGTGAGGGGGGAGTTGGAGGGAGACAGGACACCAGTGGTGAGGGAAGATCAGACAACAATGGGGGTGGGGGGCAAATCTCCCTTAGTAGACAGGTAGTCTGCAAGCTCAAGCAGACAGGGTAGACCACAAAGCCTTTTTTCTGGTTGCTCAACAGTAGGTTCATATGTTTATATACAAAACTCACAGCAAACTCTTGCCAATCACAAAACAGCACCAGTAAGTTGTATATGACAACCCAGCCAGTTCATTTACAACCTCAGTCTTCTGAAATGGAGCCCAAAAGTTAGACCAACTATGAAGCAGTCTTAATTTTAGGCAAATTTGCTGTGATTTATGGCAAACATGGCTCTGCATGCAGAAAAATACAAGCATCTTTTTATTTGTTACAGAAGCTGTCACAAATCACTAAAATTACTGTAAAAACCTGAGCACAGTTGAAAATAAGGCATTCGAGTTTTTATGCAACTGGAAGGAGACGGACTAAATGGAAATCCACTCATGCATCAGTGTTCTGCTAGAGAATAACACACAGGCAACCATGCACAAGAAAGCTGCATATCTATCTCAGGGTCCTGATGACATCATAGGGATGTCAAGAGAAAAGTACAATATGCCCTGCATGTCTTTAGAACCCAGTGATGGAAACAGAGCCAAATTGGGCACAGTTACTCATGTGTTATTTGTACAGTATATGATTTGAAACATACAGTAAATATGCTACTTCTTTTCTTTCCAAGAAATCATCAGTTCATTTTTTTATTATTAAAATAACACATAAATGCACCCTTATCAGCTGCTGGGTAGATTTCTGTTTCTCAAGTGAAGAAACAGCAGGAGACTGTGTTAGGGAAGGGTCTGGGATCCATGTGTGGAGGAAAATGAAACTAAACTAGCACGTGCCACAAGTTTCCATTCTAACTAAAGAGAAAGCTATTGTTCCACACAAGGGCACAACAGCATTCTATGGTACAGCAACTTTTTAGTTAGAATGAAAATCCATGAAAAACAAGGGGTGACAATATACTACACTTTTATACACACCATAGCAATAGGGGATGACATTACTGTATAAAAGTATTGTTTTTCAAAGCGTGGTTACAACATCTGGATAACATTGTACATGTTTCTATGATACCTCTTGTGATGACAGAACATGGGACAACATCACTTACGATGTTATAAAGACATGTTTCCCAATCAGAAAATAAAATGTCAAAGAGGGTTCAGTAACTGCACAGAGCAATTTAAATAAAACTTCTGGATATTTCAGACTAAAGTTTTCCTCAACTAGATTACTGGCTATACTACTGAATTTAGTTTGAAAAGTCCAGAAATTTGACAAAGTAATGTGCACACTCTATACCAAATTTTGTACTGATACTGCAATCCAGTACTTGTTTATCTACTTTGTTCGATGTAATTAATGTATTCTTTCCTTTTTTTTCACCTTTTTGATCCTCTTCAAAGAACAGCATAAACTGCCTCATGGTTGACATCATATATGAACTGGATTCCATTATAACAGTCAAACTTGGAAAACTGAAGCGGTTCTATTAAGACTATAGCTTAACATTTCTACTTTCCAAGCGGACATTATTTATTTATTTAGTTTTGTTGACCGGGTAGGGTGCACTAGCCATAGCAATGACTATTTTCAGGCACGACCAGGGAGAATACAGAAACAAACATTTTTAACAAATGACAAAACATTCATATAAACAGTAGGTGCATATAAAATAGCAATACAGTGCAAATTGTGGGAACAAATTGATACAAGTAGATACAACTGATTATGCAAGACAAATATAGCAATAGAAAATATGAGAGGGCAAAAAACAGTAAAAATCATCAAGCAACATTTTGGTAGCCGTTAATTAAGCTAAAACAAGCGAGAGTGTCAACTAGTAGTCAAGGAAGATGGAGTGCAAAAGAAAATGAGCAGTAATTGAGGTAGGGAGGAAGTGTATGGGGATGAAAGGAAGAACAGGGGTGAGGTAAGGGATTGTAATTAAAGTTACATTGTAATGAGCTAAGAGACAGGACAGTACTGAACTAGTTGGTTGAGGAAAGGAGCACTGAAAGGCTGTTGGGGCAGAGGATATAGTGATGAAAGTGCTGTGCTAAGGGGGTTTGAAGTGGGAGCAAGAGCATGAGGCAGTAAGATGATCATGCAGCAATAGTTTGAAAGAGGCATGGGATGATGCCTGACGAATAGTTAGTGGGAGGGAGTTCCATTTTTTCCGGGCATGGCAGGAGAAGGCACTAGCACCTTTGGAGGAGTGATGTCTAGGGATGATGACATGGATTTTGGCAGCTGAGTGTAGTTCATAGCTGGACCTCTGGTTTAGGAATAGTTCCGCCAGAGGCTTTGGCATTTGATTTCGGATGATATTATCTATGATGGAGCAGAGTGCATAATCACAAGAGGCTGTCGGAGAAAACTATCCTAGCTCAGTGTAGAGGAGGCAGTGGTGTTTTAGTTGATTTGAGGAGGGCACATATCTACAGATATTGTTGTATGCAACATCCCAGTTCTGAAAGCTAGTCTTACATGATGAGGCATATGCTGCCACCCCATACATGAGTGATGGCAGTAGTATGCCACGGGCTATGGCAAGCGTAGCTGATGGAGTGAGTACGTAGCTAGAGCAGTAGGCCATACCAAGTTTCACGTTTGTCAGCTTGCATATCTGCTGGATATGAAGATCAAAAGTGAGAGCAGGATCAAGTGTCATACCCAGATACTTAAAAGAGGGTACAACCATGACTGCCGAGCCATTTTTAGTGGAGACATTAAAGGAGGGTTGGGCGAGTTTATGTTTAGCATTGAAACCAAACAGCATGGCTTGAGTCTTAGAAACATTTGGGACAAGCGTATTTCTTACCCACCATTCTTCGATTTGTTTAAAGTCTTGGGAGAATCGTTGATTGATTTCAGAGATATTCTTTGAACTGGTGTACAAAACGATGTCATCAGCATCTAGCAGGGAAGCAGTATTGGGGATGACTGAGGTAATATAATTTATAAAGAGGTAGAAAAGCAGGAGTCCGAGGATAGATCCTTGTGGCACACCAATATTTATGGTAGCATAATCTGACAAAGTGGAGTTAAATTTAACAAGTTGCTTGCGATCTGTCAGGTAGCTGTCAAACCAGGCAGTCACACCCTGTGAGAAACCTAGTGATCTTAGAGTAGTGAGAAGAACAGGATGATCCACAAGGTCAAATGCTTTAGTCATGTCTATAAAAACTGCCCCTTTTAGGAAACCAGAGTCCATGGCTGCTAGGGTATCAGAGGTAAATTTGAGTAAAGCAGTGGTGGTGCTATGACCCTTGTGGAAGCCATGCTGCACCAACATGAGAAGGTTTAGTTTCTGCAGAAAATCAATAGTTTGATTTCCTATGAGCTTCTCAAGGATGTTGCTAAGAACCGGTAATATGGCAATGGGTCTATAGTTTGAGGGATTTTTACAGTCCCCTTTTTTGAAAACAGGGGTAATCCTGGCAGTCTACCAGATAACAGGGACATAGCTATGAACCAGTCATCGGAGAAAAAAAATGTACAGGTATTTAAATTTCGATTTTGGAATCAAAGCTGAGCCCTCGTACCCCAAATTGGAATTTTAATTGATTCCCTTCCTCAGACCAACAGGGGTGTCACCAGAGCTATAAAATTGAGGGGGCTAATGCCCCACAGTCAAAATCCTAACAAAGCTAGGGGGGTTCAGGGGCATGCTCCCCTCCCCCCAGAAAATGTTGAGATTTTTACTTTCAAGTGGTGGCTTTTTCTGCATTTTAATGGTGAAATATATGTTTGAGAAGTTTGGTTATCATCACATTTATTAGATGGTACATATGCAAAAATTTGGTTACTGGACCAGTGAGAACAACGGAAACAGAGACACCATTATCCCAGCAGATTTGCTGGGAAGGTTACTGGACCCCAGAGCAAGTAAGAGACCAGCCAGACACTATTATCCCAGCAGATCTGCTGGGAAGATTACAGGACCCCAGAGCAAGTAAGACACCTGTTAGTAGACACCATTATCCCAGCAGCTCTGCTGGGAAGGTTACAGGACCCCAGAGCAAAGAGCCACCACTTCCACACTGTATAATTCTGAATGTCACTTAATATTCCTGCCCTTAAACTCTCTGCATGATTGTGTCTATGTAGGTTGCTATATAAAAAGGCAGGAAAAGTCTCTCCCTCCCTCTTTGGATTGTAAAGCACGGCATGGTAGTTACTAAAAGGTGGTCACCAATCCCAATCCCAATTTATGTCAGTCACTCCCACTCCTGTCCAGGTGTTCCCTGCTACAAGGCAAGGCATGCCAAACCTCTCATGCTTCTGAATCCACTGAACAGAGTCCAAGAGCTAGTGGAAGCTGAGCGCATTTGTTGTAACCCCACCCCCAAAAGTGCTCCCTGTCATATTGGGATCCAACTAACCTGGGAGTGATGATGACAAATCCCTGCCCCAAGATCTGAGCTCTCCCATGGTGACATCCTGACTCCTGTCCCAATTTTCTCTTTGTAGACAGCACAGTACACAGCAGCCAGCCACCAGTGCACTCAGTCCAGTCGCAAGACTTACTTTCTTTTTTCTCCATCAGACTTGTGAGTGGACGAGAGTAGTGCCCCAAAGTTTGCCAGGCAAGCAGACCAATGAGGACTTAGGGAGGAAAAGGGTTAAGTCCCCACCCACCCCATGCACAGCCAGCTGGCTTATTGACCAAACTGGCTGGCTGACCATTTCCTGTCTCTATACCCCTCCCCCCCCCCCTCACCTCCTGGAGCCTTCTGGCACTGGATCCTTTGTCTTGGCCAGGCCAGGTCTCCGGCCAGTGCCTAAAGGGGCAATAAATCAGCCAAATGGGCTGATCTTAGCCTCAGATACCTATTCATCTGTCCAAAAGCCAGGTCCACCTCTAGGCTAGAAAGGGTCTTCCCTGCTAGCCAGTGGCAGTTCTGGACTGGATGAATGTTAGAGTAGAGAGCACAGGAGTACGGATACCTGGAGGTTACCTGAAGCTCGGCTTCGTAGCTCCTGGGTGGCTGCTCCTCTATAGCCAGTGGTCCTCAGGGTTTCCAGCAGCAGCAGCAGTCACACCTTAGCTCCAGAAAAGACCAGCAGTCCTCCTAGTGGCCAGCAGCAGCCAGTTCCACAGGGTGAGCTCCCTTTAGTTGTCTGCTCCCTTGGCTTGCAGTTTTTGTATTGGGGTTTTCTGAGGTGTCCTGATGCTGGGTGCCTAGTTGTGCATGTAGTACAAACATCACATTTCAGATGCAAAGTGATGAGGGTAATGCTCACCCAGGTTCTCTTTTGTTAGAATAAAAATACGGCTTGGCAAGTCTATTAGTTTGCCTCCTGTTATTTTGCACAAGTGTGGCATGGTTTGTGTTTTTTGGGGGGCTACCACTGCAGTTCCCCTTCTCCCCTCTCCAGTATGCTGGCAGTTTTTTCTGGCATTGACATTGGGTGTTGCCACACATGAGGCTGCCATTGCAGTCCCCTGTCCTTCTCCCTTTGTTTACTGCCTCTAGTGCCACTTGCTGGTCAGTAGGCTGTTGCCCTGCCCAGCTTTGCTGGAGTGATTATTTTTTTTCTCCTCTTTGTTTTGTTAAATTTCTTTCTCTTCCCTTTTGGGGGGGCTTCAGGTTGCTTCCTATCCCTTTGCCTGGTCTTCTGTGCTGGTTGTGGAGTGTGGTGTCCTTTGGGGGACCTCTTTATTTTCTGCCTTCAGTTTTGCCATTTTTTGTTTTATTTTATCTGTTTTGTGGGCTCCTTGAACCCCTTTCTTGCTACAGTCCCCTGAGATGACCCCTGTGGTCCTTCTCCCTCAGCCCCCCCTCCCTCCAAATGAAGAGACGGCGTCCATTTTTGTGGTCATTGGTGGTGGAGTTCCCCTGCTCAGCTCTCTTTCCCACCTCCCTTCCACAGTAAATTAGTGCCACTGCAGTCACGGACTTGGGTGCCCAGCTGATCACGGTCCATGCAGCATTCACCAAGAGGGGACAAGTGGGCAGATGGACCATGAGGTGCAGTAGCAAAGTGTGTCTGGGCAGAAACCAGCACCTGGACCACTAAAGTTTCACCCTGCCACTGTTCAGGGGCCAAACCAAAGCATTGGGTGGCAGCAGAGCTCCCCAAACTCCACCACTAGCACCACCAATGATTGTAGAAGGATCTGGAGGACCCAGGCCAGGCAAAAAAAAATGGGAAGTGTGCTCCATGTGGTAGAGCTATAAAGTGCTAACTCTAAACCATGGCTTCTTTTTTTCTCAGCAAGCAGTGAAGCTGTGAGTCTTTAAATGTTTCAGGGAAAATGATTGGGGGGGGCTTGAGCTTATATTAGGGGGGCTTCAGCCTCCCCAAAAACAGCCTGGTAACGCCACTGCAGACCAACACTTACAACTTAGACCTCCATGTGTCTGACTTGGCTGCAGGGGTCTGTTGGGTTCTTTTTCTTTTCATTTTTCCAATAAGTTAAAATCCCACTTGCCTGCAGAACTCTGAAGGGGGCATCCCCCCTTTAGGCCTGTAGTCTGCCTCTCTTTCATCCTATTCTGCCACAGGGCTTTTACATTTTTTTTTCTTTGTGTGTGCAATAAAATGCAGACTTGGCCTCCAAAAAATGCTTTTACTGCTGCCAATCTCCTGCTGGGAAGAGCTTTTTCAGAAAAAAATAAAATTACTGTCAGTTGGGAGCTCCACTCACATTGCTCATTTCATGATATTGGTGCTCGATTGTGGAGTCAGTCGAGAATCGGCAACTGTGTATGTGCAGTTGTGAATCCAGACAGCCAACAAACTGGTTCTCTTGCTTGTGGGCTGCCCGCCTACACAGAGTTAGATGGACACACACTGCACACCAAAAAATGCTAGAACGTCAATGTTCCATCATAGCTTTATTTTATTATTATTGTTTTATTCCAGTAACCTACTGCTATAGACTACTGCTATATGCTGATGATGTGGTTCTCTAGGACGCACACCCCTGCCCTGACAACCTACAGTCCTCCCTCCAACACTCGTTCAACCAGGACAACCAGATCGGAAGTTGGTTCACCAGTTGCAGACTTGTGGTCAACATCAAGAAAACAAAAGCTATGCTATTTGCCCACTGGCAGAGCAAGGCCAAGGACACTGAACTAAAAATCCTCTCCCATGCTCGCCTCCCTCTGGAACAAGTACTTACTTATAAATACCTCGGCCTTACCTCTGACACCTCCCTATCCTTCTATGCCCACATTAACATCCTGACCTCAGCCATTAATACCCACATCGGCCTCCTATACTGGCACAAAGACTGCCTGACACCAGAGGCTCTCAACCTGGCTGTCACCTCTTCTGTCCTCTCTCTCATCGAATATGGGCTCCCTATCTACTCTGCTGAGGACAACACCACCCTAAACAAAATTCACATAGCCATTAATAACGTGTGCCAACTCCTCCTAGGCATAGACAAATGCTCCCATACTTGCACTCTCTATGCTCTTACAAACATCTTCACCATTGAAGAAAGACTACAATATCAATCCTGTCTCCTCACAAAAAAAATCCACCTAGGGTTAACTCCACTGGGGGTCTCAGCCTCACTACTCTCATGTTACCGCATTGTGACCACTTGTTCTGCCAACAATCATCTGTGGACCGTGCCCAGGGTCAGAACCTCCTTTGCTCAGAGATCATTCCCCTATAGAGCTCCTGCCTGGTACAGTGAAATCCCAGCCATAACCTCCATTCCCAATCTAGGACACTTCAAGACCATCCTAAAAAACACATTCTCTCCTTGCGCCAATGCCAGTGCAGCTGCTAATCCTCCTAACTGACCTGCACAGAGCTGCACTATGGCCACTCCCCATTGTCATTGCCACCAATTGTATAGGACTAACTGTATAGGACATCTCTGCTGCTGATCTCTGTCTCTGCTATATGACAATGCCCTAGAGGCTGCACCTACACTGTAACTATAATTCCTGTACTAATACCAATACCCTAGCTACTAAATGTATAGGTCAACAGCCACCCAGGCTATAATATGTAAATACTTCCTTAAAACTGTGTTGTCGCACTATTATATAGATCACTGTTACTACTGTACTACAATGCCCCAGAGGCTGCACTTGTATTATAATTGTTCCATTGTAATATCAATACCCTAACTACTATATGTATAGACTTCCAGCCACCTTGGCTATTATATGTAATTACTCGAAATGTGATGTCCCCCTAATGTACTATCTCTGAATGTATGACTGTGCTGACGCGGAGCCTTTGTAAATGAGTCTATGACTCGGGGTTGTAATTCCTGTGATTGACTAAATAAATAAATAAAATATTTCAGTTGGTGGCCGACTGCAGCAATCTGCCTTTGGGTCCTAGTGACCATTTACAGTACACAGGCAACTGCCTGTCCCAGGGACAGCTATGAATAGCAAAACGGCTGTCCAAAATAAAAACTGGCTGTCTGGGATGGTTTGACAGCTGGTTATTCTGAGTCATGGGTATCAAGCTTTGTAGTTGGGGGGGGGGGATCCATGGTCGAGCTGTTTTGCTGTGAGTATGTGGAGCCACTGCCTCCATCTTGTAGGTTTGTGTTCAGTACCCTCTTTGTAGTACATGATGGTGGAGGAGACTAAGGTCTGTTCTGGGGCATTTATTGAAACAAAAATCAGTGTAGAGTCGAACAAAGGCAGTACCAGGAAGAAGTATACTATCAGGTAATTTCTATTTAAATGGAGTACTGATGGGCACCGGGTGGGCCTGACCTGGAAGGGGACGGGTGCTTAATTGAAGGGGTGGATTGGGAGGGAGAATACACAGAGGACAGGGCGAGGGAGGCCCTTCGGGCGCTAAAAACTGATAAGGCACCGGAACCGGATGGGCTGCATCCGAGGGTAATGAAGGAACTAGCGGACAAACTAGTAGCTCCACTAGCTGCACTCTTCAATGCCTCTCTGCAGACAGGATGGGTGCCTCAAGACTGGAGGGTGGCTCATGTGGTGCCTATCCATAAAGGGGGGGTCTAGGGGGGAGGAGATTGGAAATTACAAGCCTGTCAGCCTAACATCTGTGGTAGGCAACATAATGGAGGGCATCATCAAGGAGAAGCTCGGGAGGCAACTGGAATGGTTGGGTCATGTGGATGACTAACAGTACGGATTTGTCCCGGGGAGATCATGTCAGACCAGCCTCATTGATTTTACGACTGGGTGAAGAGGACCCTGAACTGACAAAGACCAGTGGATGTCCTATACCTGGATTTCAGTAAGGCGTTCGACTCGGTACCCCATATCGGGTTGTTAACAAAGCTGGGGGGGTATGGGGTGGGAGGACAGTTGCTTAGATGGGTGGAAAATTGGCTAATGGGGTGAACACAGAGGGTAGTGGTTGGTGGGATAGTCTCCTCCCGTAGGAAGGTCTTCAGTGGGTTTCTCCAAGGTTTGGTACTAGGGCCACTCCTGTTCAATGCCTATGTCTCCGATATGGGAAGAGGGGTTAGGAGTAGGATGAGTCTCTTTGCAGATGACTCAAAACTGGGAGCACTGGCAGACAGGGATGAAGTGAGAGAGATAGTCCAGAGGGACCTGGATACCCTGGAGGGGTGGTCAATGAGATGGGGATTGAGGTTTAATCCAGGGAAATGTAGGGTGCTGCATCTGGGGGTCAGAAACCCAGGTCATGAATACACCCTGGGGAGGTCTCACTGCAAGACACGATGAGTGAAAGGGACCTGGGGGTGGTGGTAGACATCAAAATGAATAACACTGAAAACTGCAGAAGATCTGCAGCAAAAGTAAACAGGATTCTGGGCTGCATAGCCAGGGGAATTACACCCAGGAGAAGGAAGGTGATCCTTCCTCTGTATAATGCCTTGGTCAGGCCGCATCTTGAGTACTGCGTGCAGTTCTGAAGACCTCACCTCAAGAAGGATATAGCACTGCTGGAGAGGGTCCAGAGGAGGGCAACCAGGATGATTCAGGGCATGAGAGAAAGGACCTATGAGGAAAGGCTGGAAGAACTTGGGCTGTACTCAATGGAGGAGAGGAGAGATGGGGGGGGACATGATAGGGGTGTTCAAATATGTGAAAGGGATAAACAGGGGCAGAGCCAAGAAATGTTCAGGCTAAAGAAAGGGGGTACAACCACTAAAAAAAATACCACTAACAGCATAATCTGGTTCAAGGTCAGCTGGCATTCATCTGTATCCCCCTCCCCCGTGTCGTGCCTGAAAATAGGCAGGATTTGTCTAGTGCACTTACCCGGTCAACACAAACTAAATAAATAAAATGATTTAGTTAAAAGATCTTTGCAATATGCACTTTTGGCCCTTTTTGATTTCCTTCTTGCATGAGTTCCTGAGTGCTCTGTAGGAATTAAAGTCGGACGGGAGCCCCATGCTTTTGTAGTGGAGCAAGGATTTGTCCCGCTGTCGCAGTTTGGAGATAAGGTCGGACTTTAGCCACCGAGTATGTTTATTTTTTACCCATCGGGTAATAAGGGGGCAATGCTTGTCCTGGACCTCCAGGAAGAGAGTCAGGAAAGTATTTAGAGCAGTCTACGGGTCATTAGAGTTAAAAAGGGGGGTCCAGTCAATAGTGGCAATGTCCAGCAGGAAGGATTGTGGGTCAAGATTTGAATAGTTACGAAAAGTGATAAAGCAGGGCTTAGAAGGGGCGTGTCTGGTTTTCCCCATATACAAAATGTGGGGGAGTGGTCTGTGATGGCATCTGTTAGTATGCAAGAAGAGATAGAAACATAGAAACACAGAATTTGACGGCAGATAAGGACCGCTTGGCCCACCCAGTTTGTCCATTTCCCTACCTAATGGATAAGCTGCAGATCTGAATTAACCAGCGGCCTACTTCTTTCTACTCTGACCCCCTAGAATTGCCTTATGGGTGTCCCATGCATGCTTGAATTCAACCACTGTTTTTGACTCCACAACCTCCTCCGGAAGGCCGTTCCATGCATCCATAACCTCTATGTGAAAAATACTTCCTTACATTACCTCTGAGCCGCCCATCTTCAGATTGTGCCCTTGTTCTTGCACACTCTTTTTGAAAGATGCTACCTCTTGGACTTTGTTGATTCCCTTGAGGTACTTGAAAGTTTCTATCATGTCCCCCCTCTCCTCCTTTCTCCGAGGCTATACATATTAAGCTCCTTTAGTCTCTCTTCATATGTCTTCTGGTGCAGACCCTGCACCATTTTAGTTGCCCTCCTCTGTACAGCTTCCATCTTGTCTATGTCCCTGCTGAGATTGGGTCTCCAGAACTGCACACAGTACTCTAGATGGGGTCTCACCAGCTGTCTGTACAGAGGGGTAACAACTTCCTGTTTTCTACTGGTGATGCCTCTCCCTATGCATCCCAGTATCCCCCAGCCCGCCTTACTGCCCTCTCACATTGCTTGCCCACCTTTAAGTCATCTGACATGACTGCCCCCAGGTCCCTTTCCATTTTTGTTGTTGTTAGTATCTCACCCCCCAATGTGTACTCTTCCACTGGGTTTTTGTTTCCCAGGTGCATTACCTTGCACTTCTTAAAATTAAACATAAAAAAAAAATCTAAGCTGCCATACATTTGACCATTCCTCTAAACTTGACAATTCCCTTCTCATCCTTTCCACCCCACCTTGTGCATCAACTCTGTTGCAGATCTTTGTGTCATCTGCAAAGAGACATACTTTTCCTTCCAGTCCCTCTGCTATGTCGCTTACAAAGACATTGAAGAGGACCGGTCCTAATACTGAACCCTGAGGTACCCCACTAGTAACCCCCCTTTCTTCAAAGTGGACTCCATTTACTATTACCCTCTATGTCCTATTCTCCAGCCAATTCTTTATCCAGGCTATCATCTTGGGACCCACTCCCAGGCTGGCTAACTTGTATATTAATCTTTGTGTGGTACTGAGTCAAATGCCTTGCTCAAGTCTAGGTAGGCCATGTCCACAGCCCTCCCTGATCTACTACTTTGGTCACCCAGTCAAAGAAATCTATTAGATTCATCTGGCATGACCTTCCCGTTGCGAATCCATGCTGCCTTGGGTCCTGTGCCCCTCTGGCCTCTAGGTACTTGACAATTCTTTCCTTCAAAAGTGATTCCATCATTTTCCCCTATCACTGAGGTTAAACTAACAGGTCTGTAGTTTCCTGCTTCTGCCCTGCTCCCACTTTTGCCTTGCACCAGGTTTGAGACTTTAGAGTGTATATGTGTGTGTGTGTGTGTGTGTGTGGTTTGGAGAGATGCACAGACACCACTGTAAAGGCGTGAGGTTACTCATCATTACACACACTACTTCATGGTTGGGGAGGTGACCTGTCACACCCTGTTGGGCATGGAGAATAACAACAGTCAACTGAGAAATACATATACACTCATCTCAACCTGCTGTTTGGAGGAGAAATGCAACTGCACTGTAAGCTGGCAGGGAGTGAAAAAAAAAATTGGAATCAGCAAGCATGGGCAGAATTTTTAAAAATATTATCGATTCCTTGTGTCAAATATTAGGAATGAGAAGGTCAGCTGTGACCCAGTTCTGATTCTCACTTTGATCTTTTTTCAAAAGGTTCTGATTTATTCTGATTTGCAAAACAGGTAAGCAATCCAGACTGGTACAGAACAGGGTATGTAGCAGATCAAAACCAAGCCAAAGTACAGAATCAGATTGTCCCAACTCCCCCTTAATAAGACTTTTCTTTATGCCATTTAATGTTTAAAACAGATATTTGACACTTTTCCCCAATATTTTCTAATCGGTGGCAAGAATTAGGCCCCAGAATTGCTTACATTATCTGGGCTGGGTCAGAACCAGGTCACTGGCAGACCCAAACCTGGTCAATGCACTGGAATGGGTGCAATGCAGGGTTAAGTCATAAACACGCATTTGTCTATGCCAAATGTTTGCTTGCTGGCATTAGCAGTGGAAGTGCAGGAGTTAGACAGATGCAGTATAGGAATGGCACTGAAGTATTGAACTGACGCCAACTCCGTCCTCACCCTGCAGAGATGGACAGGCATTGAGGTGTGCCTTTGGGTTGTCACCCATTACAGTCACAACATTTCACCTCACCCTACCCTTCAGATACTGGCAAGTGTCAAGGTGTGCCTTGGGGTGTTTGGGCTTTACATTCACCTCATTCCATAAGGAAATACACTGAAATGGGCGCAGTATAGGAGAATGGGGTGAACTCCAGGGGCAAAGGGTCCAAGGTGCACCTCGATGCCTGTCACTGGCTGGAGGGTGGGGGTGCAATGGCATGAGCATTATTGTCGACAATCTCAAGTCACACCCCTGACACCTGTCAGTCCCTACAGGGTAGAGCATTATGGTAGAAAACCCTAACACCCTGGGCATTTCCTGGTATTTTTACTCCAAGTTTTCTACATGGGCTTTTTGAGACCCCACCGTATGAACAGTGACACTATCAGTTCATTAGGCGAAAGGTGATTTTGTACAGCGACTGCGCCATTTGGTGCCACAGGTTCGAAAACACATTTTGAACAGGATGTGAAAAGTGACAGGTGTACTGTTCATGAGGAGGTGTAAAAAATGGCATTGTAGAAAATCTGGAGTGAAAATATAAAAAAACTGGTGAAGTCACGAGCGTGCGTAGAAACTGCATAATGTACACCCGTAATGTAATTAGTTTGAGGATTTTTTACAGCAGATTTTCAACATAGGCATTTTGGGACCTTCGCTCATGAACAATGTCACTGTAATTTTCTTAATCTATCCCGAATACTAATTTCCACAGTGACTGCACTACTCTGTGCTGGAAGTGCAAAAAGTGACAGCTGTACTGTTCATAAGGTGGAAAAATGTCAATGTTGAAAATCTGGACTGAAAATATTACAAATTCATGAACTTCACAGTGCGTGGAAACTACGCCAATACCATTCGTAACACAGTCATTTATGGACTTTTGTCGGAAAATTTTCAACATAGCCATTTTAACACCTCTGCTCATGAACAGTGTCACTGTGATTTTCTTAATGTGCCCCGAACATTGATTTCGCAAACCAACCACGCCAATGTGCGCTACATGTGCGAAAACACACTTTGAGTGAGATGTAAAAAATGACAACTGTACTGTTCATGAGGAGGTGTGGTAAAATGGCAATGTTGAAAATCTGGAGTGAAAATATTACAAATTTTAAAAGTTACGCATGTGCGTAGGAACAGTGCAATGCACGATTGTAAAACAGTCATTTTGGGGAATTTTTTCACCAAATTTTCAACATTTATGTTCTGGGTGTTTGGTCATTATCCAGTCCAGCAGAGTACTAGAGTTGGAGTGTAGGGCAGATCTAGTGGGGTCACTGATCACCTGGTGAAGGTTGAAACTTTGAATCTTGGCCTGTAGTACATGAAGAGAGTTTCCAAGCCAGTTTAGATTAAGATCACCACGTAAAAGAACCTCAATTCTCCCAGATAGAAGACAGATCTGATCAAACAGTTCTTCAAGTCCTTTTAGGCCACTGGATGGGGGATTGTAGGCACAGACAATATGTATCTTTTTGGAGCCAAGTGTAAGGAGGACATGAAGCGCTTCGCAGTGGATTAGGGGAGATGAGAGGATAGTGGAGAGCTGTAGATGATCTTTAAAATAAATGGCTGTGCCACCCCTTCTTTTAGGAGCAGGTCTGTCAAATCTCAGGAGATTGTAGGAGGAAAGTGAGCACTGAGAGTCCTGGATGTGAGGTTTAAGCCAGGTTTCCGTAAGGCAGATGATATCTGGTTTGTATAGGGTGACCCAGACTTGTAGTTCAGCAAAATTATGCAGTAAGCTCCTGATGTTAAGGTGCACAACAGTTAGGCCCTTGGCACAGGAGAGGGGATTTTGTATGTTGTTGCTTGGACCAGGGTTAGAATGTATATCTCCAGAGAGCAGCCAGGCTAGTAAGATGAGATACTAAACTTTATGTCGCAGGAAGGGACAAAGAGTCCTTGTGTTTAGGGGACAGTGCTTAAGTGCATGGGAAACCAACTGGAGCCAGGGCATATTTGATAGAAGCGGAGTTGGGTCATAATGGAGCGAGGGCAGCAGGAGAAGGTTAGAGAATAATGTAATTGTGGGGCTGAAAAAGTGGGGTAGCCATGGGGGCAGTAGGAACAGTGGGTAAGGATAGGTGGAGCAGAGCAAGAGAGGGTATAAGAAGAGACAGTAACACGATTAGTTTCATGGTATTAGAGAGTTGTAGGTACTGGCTAAGAAAATGCCAGGTCAGGACTAAAACAGAGAAAAGGAAGTAGAGAACAAAAAAAGATAGCGGTGCAGAAAAGGGAGCTAAGACTGAGGTTTGGTGAGAGAGATATGAGAGAGCAATATGAGACTGACAGTGAAAGGAAGGAGGAGCTTCAGACGCCACGAGCAATGGGAGAAGAGAGATAGACAGGGTGGGTGGAGCAATTGCATATTTAATGGAGGCCTGGGAGGGGGTTGGGGGCTGGGAGAAAAATTATAGCAGGGTTTTACACCAAGAGGAAGAGATTCAAACAGTGGCCAGCCTCAGACCCAAGGAACAGTGCAAAAGCCCATAGAAAAGGCGCACCAATCTGAAGGGCTGGGAGGCAGAGAGCGGACCAATGAGAACCCGCCTGTAAAAAGGAGCACCAATCAGTGGCTTTGGCGCCTGAATTCAGCTAGCAGCCATACCTGGAGCTTCGATCCGAATCTGAGGACCACGAGGGTGGTCAGGCTTTGTCCGAGGAGTTGGGGCGGCGGCGGCTGGAGGTGGCAGGTGGCCCGCCTCACAGCCTGGAAGCGCCACTTCTAGCGCTGATCCCTGGAGAGGAAGAGGGAGAAAACAGCAATAAGTATGGGACTGAAGAGAGGCGTTGGCAGGTGGCTGGTGACAGACCAACAATGGGGGGGTGGGGAGCAGTTTAAAAAAACAATAAGACGGTAATTAACAAGAGACCAAAGCTAGCAGGAGGGTGGAGAAAACCACGAGTAGAGAGGATGAGATAGCCAAGTGGGGGAGGGTTTAGCAACATGAGAGTAGAGGAGTTTAAGCGTAGAGATTGGGGGGGGATTAGGTTTGAAAAAACAGGAAATACACAGTTGTTGAGTGTGTTAAACAGCACAACAGTCTAAGATATCTTAAAACTCTAGGAGTTAGGCAGTGTTAAACAGCACAACAGTCTAAGATATCATAAAACTCTAGGCAGTTTGGTAGGGCAAAATGAGAAAAATTTAGAGAACTCTAAGCAGCTGTAACAAGTAAAAAACAGGCAAAATATTTAAACAGGCAAGGTACTGGTTTGAAAAAATTATAGCAGGATTTTACACCGAGAGGAAGAGATTCAAGCAGCGGCCAACCTCAGACCCAAGCAACAGTGCAGCAGCCCATAGAAAAGGTGCACCAATCTGAAGGGCTGGGAGGTAGAGAGTGGACCAATGAAGACATGCCTGTAACAAGGCACACCAATCAGTGGCTTCTGTGCCTGAATTCAGCTTGCGGCCATACATGGGCTTCAATCCGAGTCTGAGGACCATGAGGGTGGTCAGGCTTTGTCCAGGGAGTTGGGGCGGCAGCGGCTGGAGGTGGCAGGTGGCCCGCCTCACAGTCTGGAAGCGCCGCTTCTGTTGCTGATCCCTGGGGCTTCGATCTGTGTCTGAGCACTGCGAGGGCGGTCAGGCTTTGTCCGGGGAGACAGGGCAGTGGTGGCCCACCTCACAGTCTGGAAGCACTGCTTCAGGTGCTTTGATCTAAGCCTGAGGACCCGAGGGCAGTCAGGCTTTGTTCAGGGAGTCGGGGTGGCAGTGGCCGGAGGCGGCAGGTGGCCCGCCTCACAGTCTGGAAGCGCCGCTTCTGGTGCTGATCTCTGGGGCTTCGATCCGAGTCCAAGGACCACAAGGGTAGTCAGGCTTTGTCCAGGGAGTCAGGGCAGCGGTGGCCAGAGGTGGTAGGTGGCCCGCCTCACAGTCTGGAAGTGCCGCTTCTGGCGCTGATCCCTGAGACTATTTTATACACAATTATACAACGATCTTCAGGAATAAAGAAACTTGATTGACTGACAGCTGTTCTAAAATCCCACACATAATAGCAGAAAAAAGTTCCAGTCAGAGACCTCATAACATAAACAATAAATCATTACACTACCATTCTCTTTTGAGGCGCTTACCTTAGATGGCTGAAAGTCACACCATGCTAGGCATTCCTAAGGCAAATTTAACTAATTAAAATTACTGTTTTTTAACCTAACAATGTGAAAGTTGGAACAGTTTTTTCCCAGATTCAACTGAACAGAAAATTATGACTGTTTCAAGTCCTCTTGTTTTGTTATGAAATAGCAGTAAAACACTCCAGAGTGTGTCTTATCATGGAAATACCATCACTTCCTGGGTGCATGAGCCATTTGAACTGTGACCTCACGATTCACAACACACCCAGCTCAAGCTGATATCCCATGGTATACCATACCCTGTTGTGTAAATGCTTAATACCTAACAGCTGACAGTGAGACAAATCATTTAACATCGCACAAAGGTGCACAACCTTCTGATATATCCCATTTTGTGAACTCTGCTCAGTCTCTGCAGACCAACTGAGCCACCCCAATCAAAGTCACAATTTGATCTCCCCTCTTCCTATTTGCTAATTTGTATTTATTTAGAGATATACTAACCCTTCCATAAGGTAATTATACAGTATTTGTTTAGCTGTTTCCTCGTTTGTTTGTTGAGAAACCTCTTGCTGGCCCTTCAACAGATCAGGAGTAACCTAAAATCATAATAAAGAAATCAGGAATGCACAAATGATTAAATGTCTGATTATGTAAATAATATTGTGTTTGTCAGCAGGATTTTACTGTCACAACTGTTCAAAATCCCAGGACTGTCACGCAGGACCCATCTCTGTGAAGAGGAGGGGGATTAGGTAAACTCATATAGTCCGCTTGTCACAAAAATGAAGTCAGTCTTACCCCCATGCCAAACAGGGCAATGTACAGACCCCCAAGTAGGCAAGGTCCTTCCCAAGAAAATTGAAGGCTTCCATCAGCGGCATGACCATTAGGAATGATCAACAGATGGACATGCTGGCAAGTTTGCACAGTGGAGACCTTAGGTAGGTACAGGGGCATAGATGCCTAGATGGCTTCTAATGCAGACAGGGGTGTTTGAGCAGCTGGAAGGAGTTCCTTGGCAGCATGGAAAAAAAATACAAGGTAAGAAGCAAAAATAAAAAAAAAAACTCAATGTGTAAAAATTAAATATTAAATACCATAATTCTATGAAACAGTGATATGGAAAGACAGCTTCTTGCTTTAAAAATCCTTTATCCAGTCAAAAGGTTGAGCAATTTGTCCATTTTCAGTTGTTTTCTTAACTTTCTATTCTTTATTGATTTATAGAAAAAATGCAATCACAAACATGACAATCAAAATACAATGACAAATCCTAAACTATCCAATATCTAAATACAAAAAACAAGTAAAGCCCACAATACAGACAAAATACCCATCCTCACCCTCCCCTACTCAATTTAAAGCAAAGGGAATTACACACGATAGTTCCTATGTACTATGGTATAAACAGGTACAAAATAAAGCTCAATAAAAACAATTATCGTAAGAACACTGAATAAAACATTAAATGAAAACATTGAGTGAAATGTCTGGCAAAGGCAAGCTAACGTCATTTGTGAACCTTACAAAAAATATAAATGGGTCTGACCCCCAAAGTACTATTATAACTGCAGCTATCCATATTAAAAAGAACATAAAACATAGCTAAAAAAGTGGGTAGTAAGGCTAGGTAATAGTCACTATAAATAATCTTCCTTAGTTCTATAATAAATCAAGTAGAACAAAAAATATAATATAATAAGAGATATCTCTTATTTAGAATAACTAAAGTTAAACACAGAAAGCATATAGCTTATAATCCAGTTGTTGTTTTTTTATCCCATCGCACCAGACCTGGGGCTGGATTCACAAAACAAAATGGGACTAAGTCCCACTCTGCAACTGCAGCTGTAGAGCGAAATCTCCACAGGTGCAGAGATTTGTATTCACAGTTCCCTGCAGCTGCAGAGATATTAGGCCTGTTCCCACAGGAAATAACATTTTTCCACAGCTGTGGGGAAAAAACACCTGCAAGCTGCCGTAAATCATGGAGCCGGTCGTACACCGGTTCCACCGTTGTGAATCTCGTAGCTACAGAAAAAACTGCAGCTCCACAAGTGGCAACCCACTTGCATTGGGTTTTTCCCACAGCTGTGGGATCTTCTGGGACTTTGTGAATCCGGCCCCCAATCTGGCCCAGGTTTTAGACTGTCAAGTTCATCTGCTGCCACTGGTTGCCCATGATTTCCACTTTGTAGTGGGGTCCCATGTAGCTGCCACCACTGGTGAAGAACATATGTGCCATAGCTGGAGCCTAGGATTTGTGGATGGAAGATGGGAGGTATGTTTTCCCCCATATGCCCCTCCCCTGGAAAGAAAATATAACAGAACTAACTTCACATGCTAGTATCTTGCCTATATCTCTCTCCTAATGCTAATGGTTGCTCTGGTGGGGCTCTGGCAGCAGTGATGCACTGAACTAGACCTCGCACCCTCCTTCAGAGAATGCAGGTACCACATACCCTCTAGTCTACTGCGGACATCCTGGGTGTGGTACCTCTAACACCATGGAATGACTCCTTATGAAAGCCCTTTAAAGACAAAACATTCACATACCTGTTCACCGTGGAATGAATCTGGGGCTTTAACTGAACTCCTCCTACTTCCAGAAACAGAAGGAGCTTTCACACTAGACTGCAACTGTAAGGTTGAAGTTACTGTTTTTACTTCATCTTCTGATGTTTTGCTAGTATTTGTTGGAAGAGTGGATGAGTTTAATATTGAACTCCTACTAGCATTCAAAGCAGATCCTTCATTAAGTGATTTTCTGCCTAAATTCCGTGAGGACTTGGAATCATCCTGAGTTTCCCTTTGCTGAGCTCGAAATTTCCCAAGGCTACCAGTGGAATGTGTATAATGGACAGGCTGCTTTTCATTGGAAGGAGATGTCCGAGTATCATGTGACAGAGACTTTTGAAGACGAAGTTGGGAAGGTCTAAGTAAGTGTTCATTTGATTTACCAGTGTTTCTACTGAATTTATCAAAGTAATCTGAATACCCTGCAGTTCTAAAGGGCAAAGCACTGTCAACACTTCTTGACCTTTTGCGATCCTCTGGGTCAATCCTATTCCTTCTGGCAGACCTACCTCTTCGCGGAGAGCCTTCTTTTCCATCAAATTTATCAATCAACTCATCCACTCCAGGAATTGGTTCGGTGTCAATGTCCCGACCAGTGCCTGGCATAAATGGGATGTACCTTCTATTTTTATGTCGGTTGACATTGTCAGCATAAAGAGCATCCTCCTGATTATCCAGACAAAATCTCCATGAAGAAGTCCTTGAGCTTGGAGTTGTTGATGCAGAGGATACTTGTGACTCTGATCCTTCAAGCAATGGCCCTGCTGAATTTTGCCTACGTAGAGGGAGCACATCTGGTCTATGTCTCTTGGATTCCAGATTTGTAACTTGGCTATTGCTTGGAGGTCCATCACTAGACTTAAATGGTTTCACAGAGTTGCCTGTGGAAGGTTCCAGTACATTTTTGCTCTGGTCATCTGGTGTTGTAGGTTTGTACAAGTTATTTGTCTCCGTACTGGTTCTTACAGAACCCCCTGTTTTAATATGAATGTGACTAGATGATGCCAATTTAGGTTGAGGATCCTGAATTGTTTCAGTCTCATCTCCATGGGAAACAGCTGCTGGCTTATTGAATTTTAGAGATTCTAAATGACTTAAATTTAATTTGTTCTTTTTAGGATCATGTGGCTGTAGTAGTTCAGGGTGCTTCTGAAAATTCAATAGAGTAGGTTTTTTTCTTGGTCCTTCATTAGCCTCTGACACACCGTTCTGCAAAACATTCAGTGGCATTTGTTTTTGTGGTTTTTGTGAAACATTTAATTGCATTTGTTTTTGTGATTTGTATGGTTCTGCAGGTTGAATGTCTTGGTTGTTTTTTTCTTGTACCTTATTAGTGTTCATGTTAGTGTATATCCTAGGACTCTCCTGAAGTGGATCAGGATATCCCTGAACCGGCATCTGTCCATCTCTGTTATTTAGTACCACAAAAAGGATGACCATCAATCCCTTGAACTCTAATACTCACTCCATAGGATCCAGGTCTATGGGCATGTAGGTTTGCCATATTTTGTACTTCATCAGCATATTTCCGCTGAACTCTATGATTCTGCTGCATTTCTTCGTTTGGAAAAGCGTCAACAGCATAAGGCCCCACGTTAAGATCCCCACTTACTAATTCAGTTTTTTGCTGAAAAAAAAATACAGATGAATCAGTTAATATTAACAACTATGATTACTGTACTTGCTATATGTTATGGTACATAGTCATAAGGGAAACTAGAGGTGGTTGTGATACTTTACCATGGTTGTCTGTACCTTAACACAGAAGTATATGTTTACTTACATCTCTATAGGTTATGTACTGTGATGTGAAAGCTGTCATTTTTATTGTATGATGTGACACTCAGCCTTTTCTATATTGTGAAAATTAAAATAAAGATTACAAAAAAATGCCAAATACTATGCTGGAGCAATAAAGAAGATATATAGATATTTAACAATTCTGAGCCCTTATCCTCCAAATCAAAGACAAGACGTTCCCAATATTCTAAATGCCATACTTAGATGCCAAGAAACAGCATTAGGCAGGTCCAGTTATGCAGGTATAAACCACTGGCATCACAAGTGGCATAACTGAAGAACAAATGTTGGGATGTTGGGCAAAGGGCAAAATAAACTGGCAGCACACAATGACTCAAATAAAATGTAATAGGAATATCAGTGACCTTCTCTAGACCTAAAACAGCTTATGTTAAAGAGAATGGAAATGTAAAAGCTCCTTAAATGTAACATGCATTTTGTTGAAAACAAAAAAATTCCAGGATGATATTAAGAATGTCAGCATTTATATTTCTGCCATCAGTACAGAACAATGTCAACTCCTTAACTTTCACTGTTAGAAATAGTTGGGTATTATTAACATTCCTCTAATCATGAATGATAATTTAGCATTCATAAAGGAGTGGAACAGGGCCGGCCCAGTGGCATAGAGGGTTGAGGCACTGGACGCCACACCTCACGCCATGATAGTGACCCGAGTTCAAGAACGAGCCTGGGTCGTCGGAGGTCGGCCGGGGGGGGAAGGAGAGGACTACAGCTGGCAGCCGACAGGCAGCCCTCTACCTTGGGGTTAGAGGTAGCAGGTACCTTGGAGCTTGGCCACCCTCTGGTGGAGGCCGGAGAAGTGGCACCTCTCCGAAGACCTTTGGCATTAGGCCGTTCGGGGGAAGGAGGAGGAAACCTCATCTGGAGCTGTGGTACGCATGTGTGCCTCCATGCACATGCGTTACCACTTCTGGAGGTCTAGGGAGTAGGTCCATGGGGAGAAAATGGAGGAAAATGTGGGGGTCCACCGATGATGATACCTCCGGACTGGCTCTGGGGATCTGCCGGGGCACGCATGGCGCTACAAGCCCCCGAAAGACCCCAAGTCCAGTAGGTTGGTGGACGACGACGGAGGACCTGCCACAGGAGGATAGAGAATTAAAAAATAAATAAATAAAGGAGTGGAACAGAATATGTTGCCGAGGGTATGGAACATGGAAAAATTCAAAAGTTTCACTTGTAGCTATCATGATGAGAAATTCTCCTTTAGCTTAATGCTTTAAAGAGAAATAGTCAACAATAAGAATCCCACACCCAAGTGTGAGGCTGGTCCCAATTTGCAGTTTGTGTGCAAAACTATTTACAGCAGTATAGCAGATTGCATCAGGCTAACAGCTGACATTTGCTGTAAAAAGAAATCCCAGAATGCCCTGAAGTTGATGCTAGAGTAGAGTTGCAGCAGTGGGAGATTCAATAGCCTGCAGTGCATATTAGAGATTTTATAAGCTCAGATCATTTGTTTGCTGGTCCTGCTGTCCTCCCATAGCTAAGTAGTCTCAGACAACTGCATTAGCCCTGGGAGAACAGCAGGACCAGCAAACGTCTAATCTGATCTTACAAATGCTTTAATATGCACTGCAGCAGGCTATTTTATCTTCCACTGCTGCAACCCAGCTCTGACATTAGCTGCAGGGGATTCTGGGTTAAAGCAAATATCAGCTTTGGAGTCAGCAGAATAAACCTGATACAATCTACTATACTGCAGTAAACAGTAAGTAAAAAAAAGTTTGCACACAAACAGCAAATTGAGACCAGCCCCACAGTTAGGTATGGGTCTCTTAGTGCTGACTATTCCCCTTTAAGAGTAAGTTTCATATGCAGATGGTTGTGGCAAATGTTTTATTCCTCAGCTTCACGCCCCAGTAGCTTCTCAACTTTCAAATAAGGATAGGGAATGTGCTAAGCAGTAGACAAGGAGGGGTGTTTGCCACTGCTGTTGTATCCGAAGTTGCCGGAGTCCCCTTTGCACTATACTTGATGTTCTAAAAGGTTTTTTTTAATCAATTACATTTTATTAATAAGTAACAGGTAATTACAAACAGAACCAATAAAGTATCTCATACAACATACAATATGAAAACATGCTAATAACAACTGATAAGTAATACAAGCATACTACTTAAATCGAGACATAAAAAAGTCTCAATAAAACTATATATGATATTTAACACTAACATGTTATATGTTTCAATAGTTCTTCCAACACTATTTTATCTAATTTTAGATCTCAAATAAAAATGAAAAAAAAAAATTACTGTGAACAAAAGTAAAAGAGGAGTAAAGAAAAAGCAACTAAATGACAAGTCATTATGTACCTACAAGTGACTATGTAAATTCTCTTTATAATAGTAAATAAGATGATCAGATAAAAGCCTGGAGAGCGGAAAACCTAAAGAGCAAGGAAAGAGAAAGAGAGAGAAAAGAAGAATCAGGATACTAGATGTCTAATAGGTGGGGGGACCAGAAATCCTTAAGCGTCATATGCAACACCTAATCCTAGTCAAAATGGTCATTAGAAAATATCAAGCATTTATATTTCCTTGTGAACATAAACATTTATAAATGCTACCCCATCTTTTAAAGAAAAGATTTCCATTTCCCTTCATATGGAGAGTGAATTTTTCAGTTTTTATAAGTTCTATTAGTACACTCTTGCATTCATGAATGGATGGGGAAATATTATCTAACCAGAATTTCAAGATACATGATTTAGCAGGTACCCTAATTAGGGCCAATTAAGGCTCTGTTAGGGGTTCTTCTGCTTGAGAACTCTAGATGGTAGACTAGTACACTAAACACAAATACTAACAAATGGGATTGGAATACCATTTGATCATTCTCTATTCAAGCCTTTAACTCTGTTAATTGATCATTCATTCAGTTTAAAACTCTACATAATCTCAGATACACTCCCTGTCTGACACATAAAATGGGTCTTAGGGCATCTTCTACTTGCAATAAATGTAATACTCAGGAGGATCTTACTCATGTTCTGGGAATGTCCCCTAATATAGGAATTTTTTGGTAAAGATTAAGGAGTCTCTTGTTAATTTTAATGCACATCTTAAGTCCCCTAAATATTGAAACTTGTATTAAGGTTCAAAAAGTTGAACAAATTTAAAAGTTCTATTTATAGCTATAGCTACAGAAGACTATTTTTGAGCTCAGTGCTATAAGAATTGGCTTTGAATGCTGATGGCTGTTTTTTCCATTTACTACCTGAATTCAATCGCCTGTACTGTCATATCCAAATACAGTATGTAACGAAATGTGTTAAAGGGCACTTACAGCCTTTTTTTATGTTATTGCTATTTTCAAAAATCCAAAACTGTAGCAAGTTAGATTAGGAGCAGACATTTTAGAATATAGTACTTTTTACCTTGACTGTTGTCATTTTCAATGTTTTGGTCAAGTTGAAACAATGTAAACAAACGTCCCCCTGTTTAGAAAAGCTACTCCATGATCTAGCCCTGAGATGGTGTCGATGTGGGGCATGATGATGTCACTGAGGCGAGACCGCTAATACAGAGCCATACAAGCCCTATGTGTTGGCCCATTTATGATCTTATGTTTCATTTTTAAAGAACACCAACATGACAATCAGTACTTAACACACTTATCAGAGTCTGATGAACGTGTTAAGTACCGATTAACATGTTGGTGTGCTTTAGAAGTTAGACATTATGATCATCATAAATGGGCCAACACATAGGGCTTTTATGGCTCTGTATAAGCAGTCTTGCTTCAATTACATCATCACATCCCACGTCAGTGCCATCTTCTGGATAGAACATGGCACAGCTTTTCTAAACAGTGGAAGGTTTGTTTATATTGTTTAAACCTGATGAAAACAATGAAAATGGCACCAGCCAAGGTAAAGATTATTATATTTTAAAATGTCTGCTCCTAATCTTACAATTTTGGAATTTTGAAATAGTGACCATTCAAAAAAGGTTTAGGTATCCTTTAAGTAGCAGAAATAAAGGGACATTTTCCTATGGAGCTTCCCACTGCTGTTGTATTTAAAGTCACCTAGATCCCAGATACATTGTTCAAATATCACAGTGTGATGTTTTGGAGAAAAAGTGTATGCCCCTGGTAAATACAGTATGTATGACCACTATACCTTTTTCTATCTGCCCTTAGAACGTGCAAGCTCTTAAAGAAGTTTTATACTGTAACTGTCTCAGTACTAGATATTCCTGAAAGAGGCTTTTATACAGTCCAGGGGTACCAAAGCTGGATTAAAACTTAGGCAACATAAGCACTAGCCTAGGACCCCCACCGGCCAAGGGACCGCCAATAAGCCCCAAAATACATTTACTACATACAAAAACAATTCAGCAGAAAGAAATGGGTAATGGACTTGGCTGTTGAATAAGATGGATGAACAAGGCAGGAGCTGAACTGTGATGGGAATCTCACCTCCCTGATTGGGTGTTAAGTACAGCTGATAGCTTCAGGGGGCTGCAACCAGACTAACCTTTAAGGTGTAAACAGGCCCTTTTCCTTTGCTTTCTCTGCTTGAATGATTAGGTGTTAAGTACAGGTGATAGCTTCGTGAGGTTCCAACCTGACTGACCATTAAGGTTAAAACAGGACCTTTCCTTTGAACCCCCCCCCCCCGGTATCCCAAGTGGGAAGAAGTAGCTAAAGATCCCTGCCCCATTGTTGCTCTTGATAGACAGTGTGACTGGTGCAAATCTTAAATCGCCCCGGCAGTAGTTTGTCCACTACTTGTCTCATCTTGTGCATTTGGGGGGCCCTATCATTCATACTGGAAGGATCGGAGAGCCAGTAGAGCCTGCTTATTGGAGAGCCTGTTCCAAGTTCCAGTAGCTTCTCATTAGCACATGGATGTTCTGTGACATGCCATGCCATGGCCCTGGGTCACGTAGTATGCAGATAGAGGTTGTGGTTCACAAATCAAAGTATTCTGAGTCTACATGTTTTCCAGGTTCTTGGCTTGGGGCTGTAACCACCAGGCTATACTGCCTAATGTTTTAGTTACTTTTTACACTCCTTGACTGGAATTGGATTATCTAGGTTAAATGCAATTCTCCTATCATGGAAAATTAGTGGGAGGGTTCATGGCTGAGTTTGGGTTGGGGCGATGAGTGTCATGAAAATGATCATCGCAGTTATGAAAAAAAAATAGAGCTGAATTTTTGAAGTCCTTTAGCAGTACTATATTACAATTTGCAAACAGTATGGCTAAGCCTGATCTTTAACACCGCCTATAAAACCACATTTTAATGTCACAAAGTAGCAAAGAGGCTACATTGCTATTGATAGGCTTACAAAGCTGTCAGGGGCAGCAGTGGCCTCTAGATCATGTTTGTTTAATTTACAGGCAATTATTTATATTATGGAGCTGTATACATACAATACTACTCCCATTATGTACAACTGCCTGCAAAGTAAACACATAGTATCTGAAGGCCATCACTAACCCTAAACATTGTAAGTCTATCTAAAGCATTACAACCTTTCCCTATGTGGTTTTGTGGGTGGGACTATATCAGGAAGTAAGACTGTACTTGCAGTAAGTTAAGTAGCATAAGAAAGGTGGGAATCATGTATGCTGAGAGTAGTCTTGCACATACAGTGATCCCGCTATTATCCACCAAATGTTTGTACAGTACAAAATGATAGCTATTCCATCGCCCCTTATCTCATCTCACACCCTTGATTATCCACCCAGTTTTGCTTGTAATGAATTAACTAACATTTTTCTCAATCAATAATTGAAGTGGGCCTTATTTCTATGGAAAAAAACAACAATCTTTTCAGTTTTGTGGAGAGGTATTGAATATGTGGCTTAAATGTTAACAGATCATCTAAAATCAAACCTAAGTATTTATGTGAGTGTACTCTTGCAATGTTACTCCAATTATTAGATTTTACAGTCAAATCAGGCAAGTCCATGTTTTTCCTAGCAAAAAAGCATCCAGTGTGTTTTGCTTTCATTTAGTAATAATCTCAAATCCATCAATGCATCCTATATTTTAATGGAGTCCTTTTGTAAATCTGTAACAGCTATATCTACATTACCATGATAAGAATACATTACGGTATCATCTATGTATAAGTAAATATTTGTGAGGTCAGAACAATGCTTAGGCAGGTCATTTACATATATAGCAAGAACAGTAGAAACTTAGAAACATAGAAGTTGACAGCAGATAAGGACCGCAAGGCCCATCCAGTCTGCCCATTTATTTTTCTACCTTATAAATGTGCAATTGGCCTTTGCTCTGTCACGTGGCCTATCTATTCATACTCATCTGTATTGCTCCCTTATGCCTATCCCATGCCTGTTTGAAGCCCTGCACTGTATTCATAGCCAGCACTTCCTGAGGTAGGCCGTTCCATGCATCCACCACCCTTTCTGTGAAAAAGAACTTCCTCACATTGCCCCTTAATCAGCCTCCCTCTAATCTCATGCTGTGTCCTCTTGTCCTGCTATTTTTCTTATATTGAAACATGTTAGACTCTTTCGCCTTGTTAATGCCCTTAAGGTGTTTGAATGTTTCGATCATATCACCTCTCTCCCTCCTTTGCTCTAGGGTATACATACTGAGCTCCGTTAATCTGTCCTCATATATCTTCTGATGCAGTCCCTGCACCATTTTGGTTGCCCTTCTCTGGACTGCCTCAATTTGGTTAATGTCCTTGTGAAGGTGTGGCCTCCAGTACTGCACGCAGTACTCCAGATGGGGCCTAACCAGTGTCTTGTAAAGAGGGATTATTACTTCCCTCTTCCAACTTGTGATATCCCTACTGATACACCCTAACATCCCCCTAGCCTTACCTACTGCTTTAGAGATCTGCTTGGATGATTTCAGGTCATCGGTGATGATGATGTCCAAGTCTCTTTCTTCCTTTGTGACTGCCAGCAACTCCCCTCCCAGCCTATAGGTGGCTTCAGGGTTTCTCTTCCCTATGTGCATGATCTTGCACTTCTTTGCATTAAATCCCAGTTGCCACTCTTCCAACCATTTTGCTAGTTTATCCGGATCTCTTCTCATTCTGCCCACCCCATCTGGATCATCTACTCTGTTGCAGATCTTGGTGTCATCTGCAAACAGACAAGCCTTACCCTCTAGTCCATCTGCAATGTCACTGATGAAGATATTGAAGAGGACAGTAGGGGGCCAAGGACTGACTGATAGTTGCCATGTTCGAGCAAAACTCACCTGCTCTAACACATTGCTGATGTAAGGTTAAATAAGAACGAAACCAGAATAATGCAGAAAAACCTAACCCAAAACTTTTAAATCTATTGAATAAAATAGCATGATCTACTGTGTCAAATGCTTTAGATAAATCTAAATAAA
This sequence comes from Neoceratodus forsteri, assembly GCA_016271365.2. Classification (NCBI taxonomy): domain Eukaryota; kingdom Metazoa; phylum Chordata; order Ceratodontiformes; family Ceratodontidae; genus Neoceratodus; species Neoceratodus forsteri. The sequence continues at coordinate 1,390,076,047 of CM028129.1, read as the reverse complement.
CAGCTGGTGTACTATGCCCTTTATCAAATGCAGCAAAAATGTCATTAGTAACTTTTGAAATCACATTAGTAGTATTATAACCCTTTTTAAATCCTGATTAAAATCCGAGACTACGTTGTTCCTGGAAAAATATCTAAGGAGTTGTTTATGGATCAAATTCTCAAATATTTTTATTGCTGTTGTAAGAATGGAAATAGGATGATAACAACTGGGGTCAGAAAAACTTCCCCCTTTAAAAATGGATGTCAAAAAAGCAGTTTTCCAATCATCTTGTAACTGTACAGTCTATGAAGAGAAATTTTAGAGATATGTTAAATATCTTGCTAAGCTTTTTGCTGCAATTTTGCAAAAAACTGGGACAATATTATCACAGCCTACACCTTTGCTGGTATCCAGTTTAACAAGTTCCTGGTAAACTTCGTCCTCCCTTATATCTCTAAATGAGAACAATGGCCTGTTAAGGCTAATTTCAAAATCAAAATTCAAAGAAGGTGATACTAGGGTAGGATGTTCTTTTTCAAAAGAAAGACCGGACTCGGAGAAAAAATTATTGAAGGTTTCCACCTGTTCTGTTGTACTATGTATAACATAGAAACATAGACTTTGACAGCAGATAAGGACCGCTTGGCCCATCTAGTCTGCCCATTTCCCTACCTACCTACAGGATAGGCCGCAGATCCTAGTTAACCAACAGCCTATTTCTTCCTACCCCCCACAAGAATTGCCTTATGTCTGTCCCATGCATTTTTGAATTCTCCCACAGTTTTACACCCACAACCTCCTCAGGAAGGCTGTTCCATGCATCCACTACCCTCTCTGTGAAATAATACTTCCTCACATTGCCCTGAACCGCCCTCCTTCTATCTTTAAATTGTGTCCCCTTGTTCTTGCATGTCTCTTTTCTGAAAGATGCTACCCTCTTGGACTTTGTTGATTCCACTGAGGTACTTAAAAGTTTCTATCATGTCCCCCTCCTTCTTGCCTCAAGGGTATACATATTAAGCTCTTTAGTCTCTCCTCCATCTGACTTCTCTTGCAGACCCTGCACCATTTTAGTTGCCCTCCTCTGGACTACCTCTATCCTGTCTATGTCCTTGCGGAGATGGGGTCTCCAGAACTGGACACAGTACTCCAGATGGGGTCTCACCAACTGTCTGTACAGAGGGATAACAACTTCCTGTTTTCTGCTGCTGATGCCTCTCCCTATACATCCCAGTATGCCCCCAGCCCTCCCTACTGCCTTCTCACATTGCTTGCTAACCTTAAGGTCATCTGATATGATTAACCCCAGGTCCCTTTCCTTTTTTAACCTTGTATAACTAGATTATTATAAGTTAAAAAATGTAGGTAATGTAGATATATAATGTTTCCCTTGTAATAAGTTAATGCCCTTCCAAACTCTTCTTGGATTTTTAGTTGTGTCAGATAAATTATGTAAACAGTATTGAGATACAGCTTTCCTGATTTCTCTAGTACATCAATTTCTAATGACTTTATAAGCTAGTTTATCCTTACTATCCTTAGATACTCTGACTTTACTCCAAAGCTGTTCTTTTACTTTTAGAAGCTTTTTAAAATTATGAGTAAACCACGGTGTAACTTTATTTTTTAAGTAAGCATTAAGCCACAAGAAAGGAGGCATTTACAAGGAATTAATGCATGGTTGGGGGAGGGAGTCGGCTGAGTGCTCCAACCACCAAACCATGCATTACTTCCTTGTAAATGCCTCCTTTCAAGTGGCTTAATGCACTTGTAACATGGCTGTTTACATACCTTATATTGCTAGTACTTTTGTTACAGGTATTGTGGAAATAAAACAAGACAAATGTGTTTCTTTTTCTCTTTTTTTATATCAATAGATTTCTATTTCACTATCAGAAACTTTGTCCAACCATACTTGTTTATATAGCTATTAATAAACTGTTGATTTTTCAAAAACATTGTGGTTTCATTTATTCAGCTCTTTATAATGTTAAACTGTTTTTTTTTTTTTTCTACCGATAGAAAACTTTATAATTAACTCATTTGGATATGTAACACATTAACTATGCATTATGGGATATACTACTCATTTGCAAAACACTGCATGATCAGGAACTGTGCATGATTATTTATTATAAAAACGTTGCACACTATTAACTGTGATTAACTATTGTAACTTTGCTTCCATTACTCTTTCAGCATCATAGCTTTCTGACACAATTCAGATATCTGTTTTACTTCTATCACTGTGCCACGGATTTTTGGATTGTGACTTTAGAACGGAAGTTGTGTCCCGGAAATTATTTGTTTGGAGATGCGTGATAATGAAAATTTACCGGTCTGTTTATTGTAAATCTTGACATTTGAAAAGGGTTGTTCAAATACATTTCATTTGGTAGATATGGTGCTGTACTACTTGCACTGTGGTCAGTATTCCATTTTTCATTCCCTGCACTATGCTGTTCACTGCTTCGGAGGTCAGCGTTTGTTGGGCTAATTACTTTCTGTGCACATGATGTTGGCTGTGACATTCGGCCCTAAGTTCAGGTGCCGCTGTAGTACTCTCGCAAGGTTGTTCTTTTGATATCTGAGCTGTGCTACTACTGCTAGGTTTCTGGCTATATGACTGTGTCGAGATATTGTGAGGGATATAGTTCCTGGACTGTGTTGTGCTGAGTTGTGTTGTATTCCTGTTTTCTCCAGCTCTTTCTTTTGCTGCTGTCTGTCCGCTGAGAATTTCAGACCACTTGTGATGGTCGGCGACTGTCGGAGACCAACAGCTTCGGAGACTGGTCTCGCATCTGTGTCCTGTCATGGACATAATTTCCTGAGATGCGAGACCAGCCTCTGACAGGATATGTACGGCTGTTAACCACACTAAGTGATTCGTGTATCTCTGTGACAATTCTGCATCGAGAGATATTTGTGCCATCATACTGCCTAGGTAGTTTTGGCCCATCGCTTGTTTAGAAAACCAAATCTCTCTCTTGTCCAATAACTCTTGAGACATTTTAATAGGGTGAAGGTAGAAGGTTGTGGCATCAGCAGGGCAATGGGAACAATATTTCTTAAAAAGAGAGACAGGGCAATTGTTGCTATCTGGGATAGAGTACAGGATGCCGTAATATGCTTCTTTGTTTCTTTCATTTATATCGACATGATTTTGCATAGCTTCATTAAAAGACACTGATACGAATTCTCTCCCAAATTCATCTACTTTCACTATAAATGAGCTTTAGATTTCTGAGGCCCTCCTTTTCTCTATGAGCAAGACCTAGTTGCATCTCAAACCAGAGCCTGCATACCATGCCATATGCAGACTCTGTATTGAATTTTTGGCAGCTACGAATTTTTGGCAAATCACTTTCTGTGATTCAGGGGTGATGAGATGCTGTGTCCCTCCCAGCATGATGATACTCTTTCAAAACTGCTATGAAGACATTGTTTGCACTTCTGAATTCTGCATCTTTAGCAATGTTAATTTTCTGGTTCACCTCACCGCTATTAATATATCAATTGAGCCATGCACATAGTGAGATAAACGAGCTAATGCTTCACTTCTAACTGTGCCGTAGATATTTTTCAATCTCTCTCTGCTAGTCTGCTGACTCCGACTGTGCTTATGTCAATAGTTAGATTATTTGCTCTGTGCCAGTCGGAGAACACATTGCAAGACCAAGCAGTTGTTTTATGAGTGTTAGTCTCACATTTCTTTGTTTCTAACTAGTCCAGCTGCTGCTTTGACAACTTAACATGCCTGCCTGCTTTTTGTACATCTGCTCCTTTTATTTCTGACTCAGTATTTTTTGTTTTTTTTCCTCTTTTTCAGTGGGGGAACTACAGCAGCGTCATAGGCGAGTTTTCCGACCCTACATGACGTCCCGCTTACCTCCACCATGGACTCCTCTTCAGAACTCTCCTTCCACTGCTCTGATACCATCCAGCTGCTCTCACTGGGTGAGTTACCATCACAATACTTGTCCACGTAAGGTTTTATGCCCATTACTCCACAGATTGAGAATGCAGTAATAAAGTTCCCCATGTTTTTTCTCTGTCACAGTACGAGCGTTCGCAATCTCTTCTATCCACTGGGTGGGAGGGTGGGTACTATAATGTTTTAGATATCTTACTGTGTTTTGTAGTACATCTTGGTGTTACACAACTGTGCAAATCTAAGGAATTAATGCACGGTTGAAAACGGGCCATGTGATGTGCTTCCTCCAACAACTTGTCTTCCTCAGTGTGACTGTATTAATGCCATGTTACAACCTTTTTTAACTACTGGAGCATGTTTATCTAAAATAGCAAAAAGTGAGGATTTAAGGTGATCCCATGAGGTATTAAGAAAAGAAAGAGCTGTACTAGGGTGGGTGGTGGTGCTCAGTGATATATAGCGACAGTACAATCAAAAATCACGGCACTCACCCTTGCACAGAAAAAGCTTGGAGTCAGATAGATGCTTTTAAAAGGACTCACACCTCCATTTATTGTTGCCAGTAACCAGCACGCACTCCTAGGTCAGGGATAACACAAAGAAAAACTGATCAGACGTTTCACATTAGAGAAAGGCATTAATTCCCTAGTAGAGCCCGACTTTGGAGTGGATTAATGCGCTTGTAACATGGCAAGTGCAAGATAAGTATTGTTACTATACTGTTTAACTTAGAACAAAAGAAAAATGAGGAAAACCAGTAATTCTACTTCAGAAACCATGCTTCAATTTCGTTTCTTTTAAATGCTGTAAAGATCTGACAACGTGTGCCTGCACATTGCACACTAAACATACATTACCGTGGTGTCGGAAAATTTATAACATGTATCAACGTTACATTAACTTGTAAAACAGAGGATAACTTCAACATTTGCTAGTTCTTAGTGACAGTTTTAATGTTTTGCCCTCCATTGCTATATCGCGGTGATGCATGGCAGTACTGCATTGCGGAAGCAATGTACATTTGCATATTTATGCCCCAGAAAATGTGGCAAATGTGTACTCATTTCCTTTGTGCAAAGTAACTTACGGTGACCGCTTCAGTCCCCGAGGTCCATTGGGTCGGTGGGTGGGAAACAATGGTGCGCGAGGATGTTTAATCAACTCAGCAGCGGCTGTGAAGCACATAATGTTACAAATACAGCAGTGAGAGCACTTTTTAGCAGCTCGCTCCTGACTGTGATCTGGCTTGCTTGCTCGACCACAGTCACCATGGCACCTGGATGATTTGGCGCGATCCCAAGACAAAACATACTCTAATTGTTGGTTTACTGTGGTCCCAACTTCACTAACATGCACTAGCTGGCATTACTAATGGATTAATACCCGCTTGACTTTGGGTCACTTGTTGAGTTTCGGTGAATCCAATAATGGTATTGTGGTCTTACATTTCTTGCCATGTTACAAAGACTAATTAATGTTATCTACATCTCTTAAGTAAGCTTGATCACAAAATGAGTCAAATTTACACAAAAATATTGTTCGAACTGGAAAATGCATTTTTAAATGACTTCTAATACGTGCAGTGTAACAATGATTACTAATGTCTGTGTCAAATACAGCAGAAATATATTTCTGAGGCATTGTGGTCAATATCAAGTCCAATAAAGTGTCCCTCTCTCTATTAGATTTATGAAGTCTAGTTGGAATATAAATCAACCGTGTTAAGTTCAGAGCTGTAAATTGGTTAGTATTTCCTGATTAGGATGTACCATATCCCAGTTACGGTCCCCCAATAAAATAAACTCATGTCCCAAGTAGGGTGCAACCAAGGAACTCAACAAGTGCATATAATCAGATGCAGCAGAAGGTGGTCTATAGCACACAGCCAAATAATAATTACAATTAGCAGAACCCACAATTTGCAGTAATAATAAATCCAATTTCTTTGGAATAGATTTAGCAATCTTAACTTGGTCCCTGTATGTATTTCTAACATAAATTGCTACCCCCCCTTGTCCTGTCCTGCCTGAAAACACTATAATCACTTATTTCAATATCCGTGTCATGTAACTTATTACTTAGCCATGTTTCAGAAAGCACAAAGATACCAGGACTTGACACTCCCATTAAAGTTCTTAAGTGATCAAGCTTGGGCAATAAACTCCTGGTATTTAGATGCAGGATACCCAGGTTAGTCCGGGCACAGGAGTCCTGCAGAGAGAAATTATTCTGCAGCTCCACTGGGCCAGGATTCACATGGACATTTCCAGATATCAAAAGAAGAAGGAGTATGAAATGTCTTGCTAAAGGCAAAAACTTATTTTTCGTATATAATCGACAGCAACATGTTTGCCTAGGTTTAAAAGCATATATTCGAATATATGTAAGAGGTTTTACAAATATTACAGCCATTATTTGATAAAAAAACAGCGTCATATCCTAGATAAATCTTTGGTAAAAATACCTCAGAGAAAACATGTTGTTGCTCAAGTTGCTTATTTAAGCATCACCCCCTGTTCCTGATGCTACCAAAGTTAACCTCGGTATAATAGCTAGCAACATCTCACAATGGTCTACCATTTAATAATTAGCTAAAATTAAAACTTCCAGCAATTAATAAACAAAAAGTTACAATAAAATAAGTAAATTATTCTATGAGTGGTGCTTGTGCCATTCACACCACCGAGTCCCCCTCTTACCAAGCTGCTACACAGTGAGGCAAAGTGTCCCTTTAGTCTATGTGCAGAGATGCAGAGTCCGCTGGTTAAACTCTTGCAGTTCTCTGCAATAAAAACTGGCTGATACAAAACTCTGCAACAGGGTGGACACACAGGAGGGAGCTGCAGCAATGGAATCAGACTTAAAGAAGCTTGAGGGATGGACTAGGCACTGGCAGTTGAAATTCAATGCCAAAAAGTGTAAAATCATGCACCTAGGAAAACGTAACCCAAAAATAACATACATCCTAGATGGAGAACATTTTTCAGTGACCGAAATGGAATGAGATCTCAGAGTACTTGTGGCCGATAACTTAAAAACAGGAAGACAGTGCAAAAAAGCTGCAAGAAAAGCTAGCAGCATCCTGGGGTGCATTGGCAGGGGAATCACACGCAGAAAACGGGATGTAATAATCCCTCTATATAGATCCTTGGTAAGGCCTCATCTGGATTGTTGTGTCCAGTTCTGGAGGCCTCACCTGAAAAAAGACATAGACTGACTGGAAATGGTGCAAAGGAGAGCTACAAAGGTGGTACAGGGTCTGCAGCATGAGCATTACGAAAAAAGGCTAATCCAGCTGCAGTTATACTCCTTAGAGCAAAGAAGAAATAGCGGAGATATGGCTGAAACAATTAAGTATGTCAAGGGAATAAATTTGGTCTAAGAACCTTTTTTATGGGAATAAGACTACTCGACCTAGGGGACACAACATGCATTCAGAAGGAGGTAGATTCAGAAGCAACGTTAGAAAGTACTTCTTCACAGTAAGGGTGGTGGACCCCTGGAATAGCTGCCAGAGGAAGTGAGGGAGGCAAATTCAGCCAGGGAGTTCAAGTTAGAATGGGATAGGTGCTGTGGAAATCTGGGTGCAAAAAAAAAAATAGTTACGAGGATAGCAAACCAGGGCAGACTAGCTGGATCACAAGGTCCCCTTCTGCCGACACATTCTTATCTTCTTATGTTTAACCACATGATCAGGAGGAAGAACAAACATCATGTATGCCAGCTCAAGGGGACCCATATTGTTGGTGCGCTGGGGGGGGTGTCTATTGGCATGAAGGGACTGCGAACCTGTTACCCATCATACTAGTGCAGCATTCCTGCCAGTTGTCTCCCCACCCTCTCTTACTCTTGCGCATGCCACAGCTGGACTGGGGGGGTGCCCAAGAGTGCACAGTCATCCATGCTGTCAAAGGCACCACCACCATGCAACCACCAACAGCCGATGAAGAGAGATGCAGCAAGAGCTCCCCCCCCCCCGGGGAAGGAGAGCATACAAAGCACCCTCTATATTCTTCCTACCAGCCTCTTCTGATATCCAGGACTTAGAGCATGAGCCCAGGTTGCCAGAGTGATTCCCATCATGAAAAGGCTTTTTTAATCTTTTTCTTTTTTTCTTGATGTCAGTCCACTCGTTGTTCCTACTAAGCTTAATGGTTACCAATCAAACCAGCACACGAAATAACAGGCAGCAGGTGTTCATGCAGGTGCTCACTGCTGAGCTGGCATGCATGCTACAGCTTGGGGAAAACAAAACTTCTCCTTGAGGAAGGGAGAAAGGAGAGAATTGTTAGATCTGCACATCCAAATGGAAAGACTAATCATATGTCTGTGTTCCAGAGGTACCTGGTTGGGGTCCCTGCATATCTGGTGCACTGAGTTCTTAATCCTTTTCTTGGATAATCCTGACTGCACTATTCTGAAGACTCTGAATCTTCCTCAGACTGCACTCGCAGCAGGTGGACCAGATAACATCAGCATAGCCACAGTGGAATAAAATGGTTTACCTATCGTGCGGCAACAGCTACATCGCTGGCATCCCTGACAGCGACAGACACAATGCCAAGTGTCGGCATTGTACTGTTGGGGATGTGTGTGTGTATTCTTCAGGTGGCTGTACCCCCCCCCATACCCCCAATGTGGAGGGCTCCACCCCCCACACACACACAGTTTCTAAACATACAACTCTAAGTTGGAGTTGTCTCAGGGAGGGGGCGAAACACCAGGCAATGCAGTGCCGGTGCCAGCAGGGACCATCACAGTGACCCGACGCTTTCTGTCGAATTCTGTTGCTGTGATGTCTTTGTTGTGTCGGTTTTGCTATGCGGTTGGTTAACTGAATAAAACACAGGAATCAGAAATTGTAAGTGCAGTTTTCATATCAAGACAGTGTCTAATAATATATAGTTGCCTAGGTAGACCCGAGACTTTGTGCTAAAGTTTACCAAAGTGCCCATTACATGACAGTGCACTTTCCAGATGCACTCCAAGGTACTTCACAGGTTGGACTTTTTGGAGTACACAGGCACAGAGAGATAAAATTTGGTTAGCAGGGTAGTATGCAGAATTTGATTTTGCTGTAAACTGTGGGTTTTGTTGTAAGTTTATGGGTCTACTTTGAGGGGAATCTTTTGGATATAAGAGCAAGAGTGTTTCCCACACAGCTGAAGAAAGCTCTGCAATTGGATGGGCACAACACACAATGATCCCATGATCTATAATCAGATAATGGAGTATCAGTAATCATTTTATTTTTTAGGTGCCCTTCCGGGGCTTATGACACCATACCAGATTAAGAGATAGTTGGTTAAGTTTCAGCCACTGAGGCACTTTGAATAGATCTGAGTTAAGGGCATCTTCTATGCTGCCTGGAGGTTTATCTGTATACAGAAGAAGATGTTCTCTGCATACATACAAACATCAGCATTTGTACATGCACTGGGAAGCTAATTTATGTGAATTGCCTAGTCTACCAGTTCTGCCCTCAATAATTACCTTGCTCCTAGCTACTCCTGCCATGTTCCTTCCTAATTCTCTCCTCTAAGCCCTGGATAAACCCTACCCCTCTACAGTCACCTTCATTTACCCTGTGCACCCACACCCCCCATATTTCTAGCTCTCCTCCCCTTCCCCCAAATTGCCGCCTCTTAGTGGCTTCCCTTGATCTCTTACAGAATATAAGGGACCCCAAATGCTCCCCATGGGTCCATGCATCCTGATAGACTATTGATTAGGCCCCATCCCCTCCAAAGGTATGAATTCTCTCCCCCTCAAGGGTTCAGTTCTCACTCTCTCACTCTCTCTCTCTCCTATCACTCTCTTAATCCCTATCTTCTGACCTTCTCCAACCACCTGACAGGGTACCCCGCATCCTGAAGGGTCCTCCCTTGGGTTAGGTCCTAATCCCCCCAGCATTAGTCACACCTCCTCCTTCTATTTCTCCTTCCTCTTTAAATCCCTACAGCCTTATCCCACTTTCTGTCTAGCCCCATAGCCCCATTGCAGGGTTCCCCACATCCTGAAGAGGTCTCACTGGGACACTGCCTATCCCCTTCTTTCTCATCACCCCAGTCCCCTTGCAGGGTTCCTCACATCCTGAAGGGTTCTCCAGGGACACGACTCTTCCCCCTCCCCCCACCTCATCCTGTCCTCTCCTTTTCCCCGCTTTTCTTTCACGTAAGCACTTGTTTACTTATTAACCCGGCACTTATTATTGTCCACCCTTTCTACATATTATGCGCAACACTGTTGTAACACCGTCTGTAACACCTGCCCTACAACTGTATGTTAATGTTGATCTTGTAACTTGAATGTAACCTGAACATTACTCTTCCCTTCCACCCACCTCTCCCCTCCCTCTCTTCCCCCTTTTCTTTCACGTAAGCACTTGTTTACTTATTAACCCAGCACTTATTATTGTCCACTTTTTCTATTATGCACAACACTGATGTAACACTGGTTGTAACACCTGCCTTACAACTGTATGTTAATGTTGATCTTGTACCTTGAATGTTTCATGTCTCATTCCCATTGTACCACTTCCCCCCAGGTCGCACCGGGAGATGAGCGACTTGTCACTTAGCATACCTTCCTGGTGAAGCATTTCAAAAAATAAATAAATATTTGTACTCAGGGCCCCTGAGAGGGTGGGGGAGCAAAGGATAATTCCCAGGGTCCAGCGCCAAGAGGGACCCATGCCTCCCAGCATACTGTATGCAGGGAAGGGGCTGTGAGCTAGTAGGGGCCCCAGAGTCTGAGCTTTCCCCAGGGCCCGGAATTCCTCTGAAGGGGCCTGTTTGTACTGGTTTCCAATGTGGAAGTTAAAGTTCCCATGTCATTTTTCAGATGACTTGTGGTGTTATCACAGGAGTCCTGGACAATATTCCCTCTCTCCATAACACAGGTTGTAATGCAATGCAGCTGTGTGGCTGACAAATAACACACTTAATGACTGGTATATATACACTGTTTACAGTCCCTGCATTACCAGTATCTAACTCCTTCCATTACTTTGTGCTTTGGGATACAGTGTGTATGAAAGGCACTATATATAACCAAATTGCGTTTTGTAGAAGAAATAAATCTGGAAAGAGTCAGAGCTCCTTAATGCGGCACCTTGCTACTGGTGTGAAATGTTGGATATTTGTTGAGGTGTCCTTATGAACTTTTTCTGAGCTTGCTCTGTGTTTTCAGCTATTTAAATAAACTATATATATTTGGCACCCATATCCTGCCGCAGTATTGCCTTTGCGGGTGCGTGTGCTGGGCCATTTTTGTTTTATTTAGCTGTTCTACTTTAGACACTGTGTGGCTCTGGAGTGGCCCCTTCAGTTTTGGAGATTCTCATGCCCCAATTAGTTTCACTGAGCCGGCCCACTGGCACAAGCGGTAGCGTTACCACTTGCAACACCGATGACCCAGGTTCAGGAACAAGCCCAGAGGGTCAGCCAGGGGGAGACTGATGCGTGTCCAGAGAACAGCTCTCCTCCTCTGGATTGGGATGGTCAGGGAGACCAGCAATAGTCCGATTCCTGGTGGTGGCTAGGAGTCGGTGTGCCTCACACCCTGTAGTTATGCAGGCTAGAAGCCTGGCAGATGTTGGCATGCACATGCACAGAGCGTGTGTGGTGTGTCTCTGACATCATTCCACGACTGATCTTCAGGGGGAAACTCAAAAGGAAAAACCCTTCTCACCAGGTGCAGCATGACAATGAGATCCTGGACCTCCTGCACACCAAAAAAACCTGAAGGCATAAGTCTCAGCTGGGGCTCACAGGGTGATAATGGTCTCTCCCACAGGGAGCCTCTCCATGAGGGGCAAGTCATGGTCCTCTCAGACTGGGCAACTGGGAGGGAAGTGCCAAGCTGGAGGGTGGTTCCAGAGACCTGGGTTGATATGGGGCATATCCCTGCACTGATAGAAGTGCAGAAACAGAATTTAGCTTCACTGAAGCTCACAAAACCTTGTAAGATAGATAGATAGATCACATTTTTATTTTTGTACAGGATATTCTGTTAGAATTTTACTCCTGTTTTCAACAGTATCCTGTTTGTTGTACAGAAGAAAAATAAAAAATAGTGTACATTCAGTGTTTACATTCAAATACAAAAATTTCAATTACATAAAAGACACTGTAACATTAAGTGCAATGACTTACAAACATACAAATGTATCCATTTCTAAAAACGTGTGCACTTTTGGGAGAAATAGTGTTTCAGTTCAGTTTTGAACTTTTCTGTTGATTGTAAGGCACTTCCTATTTCATAACGGCATCGTGGCAACTTAAACAGCCTTTTAACGCTGGAGGCAATAGTTAAAAATGCTGTAGTGCAATCAGTAGTAACAGCTCTGTTTTATAGAGAATACCATTACTGGTAGTCTCTAATAAACTGGTAGACTGGTATACAGCTAGTCATAAATGCCAACACCACTTGCAGCTGTAGCAAACTATTTTCCACCATAAAGTGCTGAAAACAAATCTGCGCCTGGAATTTCAAAGCTTTTGATGCAGACCTTGAGGCAGTCGGCACTTGTTCTGTCATAGCCGCTCACCTCAAATGGGCCAAAATGTTTACGTGCAATTTTCAAACATTTTGACACATTCACAACACTTTGCTCACTTTACAGCAGAAAAATAACACAAGCCAGTTTTTGACAAATATTAAATTCTTTTAGGCGCAAGTTGCAGTACTTGTAACATGAAGTTAGACCATGTTTTCTGTGGTCTAACAACACCCAGGTTTGAATTAGCTTAACTGCAGCAAAACTGTTCCACAATTCTGTGAACATGCCGCCCCTGAAGTTTTGTTATATGAGTGCTTAAAAATGTAGCATTTTTCGGTGACCTTTCTATTTTGAGTATGCTCTTTCCAGACAACAGCTCATACATCTAAATGCAGATATCCACTTGTTGTATTCATCCAGATGGTATGCAATACTGAAATAAGGAACACTCGGTTGTGCAGAAACTTGCAGCATTCAAAAAAAATTCCTAAGCTGCTTCAAGCTAATTACGTTCACCTTTCATCTTTACCTTCATCAGAGACATTTCTGCTCAGTCAAGCATTATTAAACAATGAATGGAGTTCAGGTTTCTAAATTAAACAATAGTTACAAGAATATATAGTCACTACTTCCAAATAAAGAGAGGTCTGTTCCAAGATCTTCAGAAAGACATCTGACATGTTGCATTTTAACAATGTTCCTTACTGTTCCTCGAAGAAAGACACCTACTGACCCAGCACACTTCTATAGCTATGAATGCACTAATTCTTTCAAGATCACTGGAAGCAAAATCTATTTTATTTTTTACTGTTATCACATATTAGCAATAAAATACTGCTTTTATTGGTTGTCAGAGAGTGCCTGGTGGCAGATCTAAGTGGCAGGCGGTGAGTCTAGCGAACAAAAGGGGTCTACCTGGGGAAGTCCTAAAGGAGTGGGGTGTCAGAGACACAAAGGTGGATAAAGAAAATAATTAATGTGCTTCCAGTTTTTTTTTTAATTGTTGCTATGCTACATACCATGGGGACAGGACTGTAAGAATAAAGAGCCTTTATGTCATCAACTGCCTCTCAAGAGATAATCTGTGGCAAACTCAGATGTTATTAGCAAAGAAAGGTAAAGGGGAGAATTTACAATAATGGAGGCATCATTTTACCAGTGCAACTCTTGTCATATCCCCCAAACAAGTGAGAACAGTATAAGAAAGAACCCATGACATGGCATGGGTTTCCAGAAGATTAATGCATGCCCAGGGTGAACTGGTAAGCATGAGGCTGACAACCACAGCAGCAATATAGGCAGGAAGGTACTGGGTGATAACCGCGCACACTAATCCACGCAGAGTAGGAGCACATTGGGGAGTAGAGTGACAGAGGAATATCAGTGATGCGATACTATCGCTATCCCCTGTTGCTCACCAGGAAGGAGGATGTTTATTTAGCCACTGTCAATTAAGTGCTCAGTCGAGTTGCTCCCACGATGGAGTGGCTAGAGCACCTGACCCTGCAGTGCATGGGTTGGGGGAATCGTGGTTTAATTCCCTGGTAGGGAATCTCTTACTGTTAATTTTTTATTTCTTGCCCCAGTGTCCACACCCCCTCGAGTTGATTATATTAGTTCTGGGGGATGTGAAGGGTGAAGACCCCTGAAAAACCAAAGAAAAGCTGTCTATCTTTGCCGCATGCTGTTTCCTTCTGCGCAGTGGTCATATGCATGGTATCATCTGTGATATTATGACACCATGCCAGGTAGGAACCAGGAGACTATGACAAGCCTCTACAAGAGTTACTGAAGGTCAAAAACTGAAAAGCTGGTCTAAGGCAGATCACACTACAAAAAAAAAAGCAAAAAAAAAATACAATATCTTGGCTGTAAGTTTAAACCACATTTTATTTCAGACATAAAAAGTTTCCACAGCAGCAGCCCTTCCCTCGCCAACATTTCGCACCAGTCACATGTGCTTTCTCAAGGCTGCCTTGAGAAAGCACACATGATTAGCAGGAAAAGTTGGCATGGGGTAGGTGTGCTGCCACTATGGAAACTTTTTATGTCTGAAACAGGTCAACAGTCAAGTGCCTTTCAATGCATCCAGGAAGTACATTAAGAGATACCCATACCCTGGAATGGGTTATTAGAAACATAGACAATGACGGCACATAAAGACGAAGGGTCCATCTAGTCTGCCCCTAGTTTCCTATCTGCCGAGGACATATTGTCCATATGGGGTTCTATCCCTCCCTGTCCACCCCGCTGATCCCCTCCCTACTATTCCTGACATGAGTAACCACCAGGTATAGATTTTATATTGTACTTCTGAAATAAAAAATGGGTTTTATTTCTGGATTTTTTTTTCTTGAAGTTATTCTATTGCTATGTACAATGTGGGAATTTAGTAATGCAAGCAGGGCACCAGAAGCACGATAAAGTTAGTAGTACATCTTCTTTTTTTTTCTTATACTGAATCAACATACTTCACATTGGGCCATTAAGCCAGTCAGTGTCAAATTCTTTATGCTCCTGTCCTTTATGAAAATGTATCATCTTCTAACATTTTCCCTAGTGAATACATGGAAGATATTGGGGTTACTCAAGGAGAACATATATTTGTAACATGGATCTGGCAATGAAGGAATGCTTTGCATACACAAAAAGTGTTGTATAGTTAGTTTTTAATGCATGAATGGCACCAAAACTCAATAAGGCAAAGATTCAATGAGGCAAATATTTTCTGGAACTGTTTCAGGGCATAAACAGCACCCTGGGTGTTAAACTTTGGATTCCAGTCAGTAAAATATAAGCTGTGGAGGAGAGCAATCTGCAGGAAGTTATTTACTTATTTTTTTTTAGTTAGTACTTTTTACCTTGCGGCTCTCGGTCTGCCTCTTCATGTCCCGGCATCTGCCCATCTCCGTCCGCCGTCTAGTTCTGTCCCGGCCCCATTGAAGTCCCCACCACCATCCACCCCCATGGCAGGGCGGCAGGGAGTCCCCTTCTTACTCCCCACTGACACAAGATCCAGTATCTGGGCAATGGTGCCTCCAAGGCCAGCCAGCTCCTTAGATGGCCATCAAACCGCCGCGACCAAGCGCCACACTTTCTCTTTTTCTCCGACGTGAGCTGGGGTGTGCGAAGACACCAATGGAAGGGGGCGCGCACGCGTCCGCACGCACTCCTTCCCGGCGTCATGCCCCAAGCTCACCTCTGTCTTACAGTGCCAGCACACCACCCTCCGATCTCCACCAGAGGTCACTGGAGCGCCGATGACTGGGAACCCCCCCCCTTCCCTGGAAAGGGAGAGCAGTCCATGGAAACTCAATCCCTCTCCTTCCCTGCTGACCCCTGGTGACCCAAGTCTGTTCCTGAACCCGGGTCACCAGCGTGGAGTAAGGTGTGGCGTCCAGCGCCTCAACCCTCAGCGCCACTGGGCCGGCATCTGTGGGAAGTTATAAAAGGAACTAGTGATTAGAATTATGAGATGGACTTCAAGCATTTTTATTTTCCTGACCAAAAAAAGCAATACGGAGGTCAGTGAATACGTTAGGATAGGTGCCAGACGCAACGGTAAGATGGGTGAGACCAGAACCCCAATCAATGATGGTGTGGTTAGGCAATCTGGGGTTAAATGCCATTGGATTTGTTACAAATTGGGTGAGATTTGAGGCACGCACTTTAGCATGAATGACAACACATCTGGGCCTTATCTGTCTAGTGTTTAGATCACCCAGAATAGTGTGTTCGATCTTTCCAGAACCAGAACTGGTTTTAAGAAGTATATTGTCTAGTGTATCCATGACAGAGTCAGAGGACCTGCCAGAGATGCTGTAAATACTGGTAATTATAAGGGGTAAGTAGTGTAGATAAATTAATTTGCCAGCAATAATTTCATGGGATTTCAGTATGGCTTCTTAGTAAAGCAGATGGAAAGAGAGTAGCAAAGAAACATATAGGAGCACCCCTTCATTTCTCTTTTTCCTATGCTGATGGAAAGAGGAGCATCCTAGGATTGCAAAATTGTTCTGAGGAGGGTATCTTACTGGATAGTCAAGTCATTCTGAGGACAAGCAAGTCAGGCTTGTAAAGCAGGACCCATGTTTTAATAGTTCAAGCTTGAGGCACAAGCTGTGTGCATTGATATGACAAATAAATAGCTGTTTAGATAAGATGGGCTACTCTGAGGAGACAGCAGTGAGGAAGCAGGCCCTGGGTTGACTTTTATATTGCCAGTAAGCAGGAGGAACATTACAAATAGCCTTTTAGTGACCTGAAAATAGGACAGTGGACACCTAAGGGATTTATAGTGCTGGTTGAGATAGGAGGCCAATGTGAAGGAGACAAGGAGTCTCAGAGAACATTCCAAAAGAAGATATTGCTTAGGGAGTAGGACAAGGTGCATATTAGAGAAAGGGGCAAGGTGTGTGGATTAGGGAAAGGCAGGAAAGGCTACAGCTGAATTCAGGTTTCCAGAGCAACCCATACGACAGACATTTTGCACACATAGAAACGCAGAAATTGACGGCAGATAAGGACTGCTAGGCCCACCCAGTCTGCCCATTTTTTCTACCTGCTGCAGAACCCACAAACCCTACTTGATCTCTGGCTTTGATCTCTTTCCTACCACTAGGGTTTCTCTATGCCTATCCCAGACATTTTTGAATTCCCCTACTGAATTTGCCCCCCCCACCTCCGCTGGGAGGCTCTTCCATGCATCCACCATGTTTTCTGTGAAGAAATACTTCCTCACGTTACCCCTTAGTCTACCCCTTCCAGTCTCATGTCATGACCCCTTGTTCTAGAGCATCTCTTTTTCTGAAAGATGTTACCCTCATGTACCTTATTAATGCCCTTGAGATATTTGAAGGTCTCTATCATATCCCCCCCTTTCCACCACTCCTCCAGGCTATACATATTGAGGTCTCCCAGTCTCTCCTCACATAACTTATGGTGCAGGCCCTGCACCATTTTTGTTGCCCTTCTCTGAACTGCCTCTACCCTGTCTATGTCCTTATGGAGATGTGGCCTCCAGAACTGGACACACCAACAGATACAGCATAAATATAACCACACAGTGCACTGGTCCCAATAGGTATAACTGTAATGGGTGATTTTGCTGGTCAAGCAGTACAATTCTACACTAGGCACAAGATACTGCACTTTGGTGAGTTAAGAGGACATGCCTGGGGGGGCATCATAACCAGCCGAAGGATGACTCCCCAGCAGGTACCTACAGAGTGATACCCACACACTCCAACCCTTGTACTCTGGCCCATTGCATAGACCTAACCTTACTACAGCTCTGTGGTGACTGGTGGTGGCAGAATCCCTTGGATGGCCAGAAGCACTGCAAACACTTTAAATCTGGAACTCTCGCTGGGCAGCAGCTCCATTGGCTGCAAGCAAAAATCAGGTGAATCTCTGGGTTTCAGAAAGTGCCTGACTGGTGCAGCTCACATCTCTAGTGTCCAGTGGAGGAATGGGAAATCCCTTTCCATGGACACTGGAGAGCAGCAGTGGTTTCACGGAAATGCCTGTCCCCTGATAGCAGACCTACAGTGACTGGTGATGGCAAAATCACTCTGGTGAGCAGAAGCGCTGGGAATAGTTTCAGTTTGGCTCTCTGGCAAGGCAGCAGCCCAAAAGGCTGCCAGCAAAATTCATATGATGCTGTGGGGGTCAGAAAAGCACCCAACTGATGCAGCTCATGTGTCCAGTGTCTGGTGGAGGACAGAGGGGCTCCCCAGCATCCTGTTAATATGGGAAAACCCTCTCCAGGTCTGTAGGTGGGTGGATGGGGGCTACTCTGATAGACCTGCTCCCTGACAGTAGGCCCATGGCAACTGGCAGCAGCGAAATCATGTTGCACATTAAGACTGTGTTTAACCAGCACTGTGCAAATTAAGACTAGGGGAGCTCTCATCACAGACAGTGTGGCTACTGGTGCATCAGTGGGGAGAGTGCATGGAAACTGTATGGAGTTAAGCTGCCTGTGATTGGAAGGTGGTGGAATCATTACTGCTGAGTGTGAATAATGCTCACTACTATTGATGATTTATTGCCTTAACCCTGCTCTTCTGTCCCTCAGATACTGTTCCTGTACCCCAGATAAAGTGTGTGTGTGTGTGTGTGTGTCTGTACCATATATACTAACTCTACTGCTGTTTATTTTGAGTTGCACTTTTACTATATTTCCAGTCATACTACAATTTGGTCAAGTGCAGGTTGTCACTCATTTCACTTTGTAGGTAGGTGTGGTAGCAGCATGCAAAACAACATACCATTCATGGTACTTCTGTGCATTTATTTAAGCCCACACTGGATAAATTATTATAGGACAACATCATTTCCATTTGCTATTGTTAGGAAATAAAGAAAAACCTATAGGACCAAAGCTTTTACTCCATCTTATGCCACCAGTGTTCCCAGCTAATATATTCCTAAGGCTTTAACTAAACTGAGAACCTAAGAATTTGAACCAAGCAGGCCCGTACTTAAATGTGCAGAGAAGACCGATACATTTGTTATTTTATACTTATGTATAACTGGAGGCTAGGAAAAGCTGGGCTGGGAGCATGTGGGAGAATAGGTACATGTATGGGAGGCAGGAGAGCGGTAAACTGCAATAGCGTTGGGGCAGCATTCTTTCTGGCGGTGTTGTGGAGTAAAGGGGGATGTCCTGTGTGTAAGAGCCTGGAGCAGCTAAGGCCTGAAATAAGGCTGCTCAGATGGGAGCTGAGGAGGATGGTGTGGGAAATCAGAGCAGCAGAGCAGTGGAGGGAAAGGCAGAGGGGTGATGCCCAGGGGAGTGAAGGCATCAGGCAAGGGATGGGAGTGGGGACGAGCACCCAGTATAAAGGAGTATCTCAGGAGGACTAGGGAGCCCAGGCTGGAGGAATGACAAGTGGTAAGGGGAAGGGGTGGGAATGTGAGAGTAGCATCAGGGTAGGAAATTCTAAAGGGGAGCCTTTATTGAATAGATTTGCACCTCTGTCTGGAAGGAGGGAAGGGGCAGCAGGAGGTGAGGTAGGAGGTCAGGTTGAGACAGGGCTGAGAGTAGAAGTACAAGGGAGGGGAGAGGAAACTAATCAGGATGGGCAGGGAAGAGGAGGCAGGCAAAACAGAGTGGAGGATGGGGGAAGGGGAGAAAAGGAAAGGAAGAGGGGAAGGAAAACTGAAAGCAGATACAGATAGTCAGAAGGGGAGGGGTAGAGTGGAAGATTGAAAAACAGTTGAGGGGATAAATTGTGGATGTGGAGATAAGTTCACCAGGGTGCCGAGGGAGCAGTTAGGTGGGGAAGCAGCTAGTACCGAAAGTAAGAAAGGAAGGACGGGGAGCATGGGTGCAAGAGATGGAAGGGTAGCAATCATAGGGGACTCCATAATTAAGGGTATTCAGTGGGGAAGGAAAGGGGACCCAAATGCAAGCAGGAGGGTGGTTTGTATGCCAGGGATGACAGCAAGGAAGGTGGGTCCAAGAATAAAGGAAATAGTAAGGGAGGTTGGAGGAAAACCTAATTTAGTTATACATTTGGGAACCAACGACCTAGATGGGGAGGAGGTTGAGGTAGTGCAAATAGGTTCAGGGAGTTAGGGAAGATCTGCAGGGAGGAAGGAAGTTTGCTGGCCTTCTCAGAGGTGATAGCAGTACCAAGGGTCAGCACAGCCAGGAAAAGAAGAACAGAAGATTTTAATGACTGGCTGAGGAAATGGTGCAGGGAGGAGATGTTTATCTGTATTGAGACTTGGAGGAGACCTGGTCAAACAAAGCACTCTTTTCACCAGACAGGCTACACCTCAGTAGGGAGGGTTTGAGGGTACACAGGGACAAACTGGGGGGAATACATAACCACTACACTTAATTTAAACTACTGATGGGGGGCAGTGGGCATCCAGGCCCACAGACTCCAAGAGAAGGAGGTCAGTGACCCCACAGTGATGGGAGAGGTCTGGAGGAGGAGATGGAAGGGGTGAGAACACAGTTAGCAAAGGGTGGAGGGGGTGAGGAACACATAACAAGGGTACATGGAGGGGTGCACACAGAGAGAATAAATGTGAATAGAAGAACAGAGGGAAAAGAAAGAAGGTCAGATTCTAGGTGGAGGGTGGTGTCTCTGAATGCACGGAATCTTGGAAACAAGATGGATGACCTGCAGGCACTATTAGCAGACAGGAGGGTGGACATAGCTGCAGTAACTGAGACTTGGGCAACATCACACCATAACTGGGACCTTGTGATTCCTGGATATAAACTATACAGGAGGGACAGGGTAGTCGAGAAGGGGGGAAGGGTGGCAGTTTATATCAGGTAGGGAATAACTTGCACAAGGGAGGAGTCAGAGGAAGGGGAGGTGGAGGCATTACAGGTTAATTTAAGGTCCAATAGAGGGAGAAAGGTGAGGTTGGGGGTGGTTTATAGACCACCCAATCAGGATGAGGAGAGGGACAGGGAACTGAGCTCACAAATATTGGAAGCTGCGGGGAAAGGAGAGGTGGTAATTGTGGGAGACTTCAACATGCTCAAGGTGAACTGGAGCTTGCCCTCCACAACATGTGCTAGGAGTCAGGTGATCCTGGAAGGATGGCAGAGTGGGTTCCTGACTCGGGGCATCACTGAACCAACAAGAGCTGAGGCAATTCTTGATCTGGTGCTCACAAATGGGGAGCATGTACAGTAAATAATGGTCAGGCAGCCACTGGGTGGAAGTGACCATTGCACAGTGTGGTTCCAGTTGGATATAGGCAGGGAAAGCATCCCGACTAAGACCAAAATCTTGGATTTCAGGAGCACAGACTTCAGGAAAATGGGTGAAATGCTAAGGAGCCATCTGGCGGGCATCAAAGCAGATATGGGGGTGGGCCAAACGTGGTCCATCATTAAGGAAGGAATACTGGTTGCCACAGATGAGTTTGTTAGGCTCAGGGGTAAGAATACAAGGGCCAAAGCACCCAGCTGGTTCAGTTCTGGGGCTGCCCAGGCAGTATGGGAAAAGAGATTAGCCTACAGGAAATTCAGGAAGACCAAAAGAGAGGTGGATAGGGAAAATTACCTAAGGTTGGCTAGTGAGGCAAGTAAGGAAGTCCAGCAAGAAAAGGCACAGAAGGAGCTGCAGACAGCTGAAGGAATTAAGAAGGGGTAGAAGGCTTTCTTTTGCTATATAAGTGAGAAAAGGGACAAGAAGGAAGGGATTGTTAGGCTTAAGACAGGGGTGAGTGGGTGGAGGATAATGGGGGAAAAGCAGAGATACTAAATGAATACTTCTGTTCCATCTTCACCAGGGAGAAGGATGGACCAGTGCCTTCAGGAGGGAAAAGAGGAGCAGGGAGGGAAGGGAACACAGATGTAGTGATAGAGAAGGATAGAGTGGGGGAGGGGCTGCTGGCATTGAAGGTGGACAAATCACCAGGCCTGGACAGAGTACATCCACGGGTACTAAAGGAGTTGGCTGAGGAGCTGGCAGGGCCACTGGCAGACCTATTTAATAGTTCACTAGAGTCAGGCATGGTACCGCAGGACTGGAGAACAGCACATAGGATCATAGGATGTTTATGAGTTCGGTGAGCAGAACTGCCCTTTATGAATTCGCCACCAATATTATTGGTGGAAGTTGAATTTCGCATCTCCCATATATAAGTCCAGTTTAGTCTTAAATGAAGTGATAGAGGTACTAGTAACAATGCTATTTGGTAGTGCAGTCCAAGAATGAATAACTCTCTGAATACCACTGGTTCCTCTTTTGTGTGTTATTCTGAGTACCTTTTAATATCAGGGAATGTGATCTGGTGTTAACTGTAGACGGGTTTCTGGTTAAACCTATTGTTTCCAGAGTTGAGATGTTATTGAAGGCTTTATATGTTAGACATAACTCACCTCAAAGTCTTCTATATTCCATAGAATAGAGACCCACAGTTCTTAATCTCGATTTACAATCCAAACCCTTAACTGCATGGACTTTTTTAGTGGCTTTACGCTGAACTTTTTCAATGAGTTTTTTGCTTCTAATTAAATGAGAAGCTACAACTGAGGAGCAATATTCCAGATGTGGTCTAACAAGGCCTGTATACAGAGGAATAATCACATTCCTAGCTCTACTTTTTTTTATTATTGTTTATCCTCCTGTGGCCACCTTAACTGCTCCCCCTGTAGACTTTGCATCCTGCTATTGGGGGATCCGGCCGCCGTCGGTCTCAACCGGGACCGCTGGCAACCAGTAACCCCTGCGGCTCACCCCTCCCCCCACAGTGGGGTGGCAGGGAGCCCCCTGACTCCCACCCCAATGGATCCCGTTCAGGTGCCAGCACCCGGCGTACTCGCGGGACGGCCATCAGCCAGTAGGTGACACTTTTTCTCTTGTTCTGTTCCCCTGAGTTGGAGGGCTTGCAATGACACTAGTGGTCGTGAGTGCGCACGCGTCCGCACGTGCTCCCATCCAGGTGTCTGCCCCCGACTCTGCCCCAGTGTATGGTGTGCGTCCTCAACCTCCAGTCTCCGCCAGAGGGCAGTCGGACACCAACCGTTGTGGTCCCCCCTCCCCGGAGAGGAAGAGCCATCCATTGGACTCTCGATCCTTCTCCTCCCCTGCCAGCCCCCAGCACCCCGTGCTTGCTCCCGAACCCAGGTCACCAGCGTGGCGCAAGGTGTGGCGTCCAGCGCCTCAGCCCTCAGCACCACCGGGCCAGCCCTCTACTTTTAATATTTCTAAGAATGCAACCCAGTATTTTGTTCCCTTTTTTGGCAGCATTTTTTGTGTGAATCTCAAAGGTAAAGTCATTCGACATAGTTACCCCAAGGTCTTTTTCATGTTTAATTGCTTTTAGAATGATGTTACTCATTTTGTATGCATAACATGGGTTGTTCTTTCCTAAATGCATTACCTTGCATTTTTGTTCATTGAATAATAAATCATGTTTTTTTTTACCATTCTTCGAGGTAAGATAAATTGTTTTGCAAATCAAGGGCAGAATTAGAATCAGTTATAACTAGGGCTAAAATATTTTCACCGTAAAAAACGTCTGATTTCACGGCATTTCACGGTCGACACAGAAGTCGAAAAAGGAACCAGGGCAAGTTCCAATTCAGGACACACGTGGGAGGACAGTGGCCGATTTCACGTCATTTCACTGTCACCGAAGAAGCCGAAACAGCACAGTCTAGTCCTCTAACCCCCTTCCCCGTCCCTAGTCTGAAGGATAGCGAGCCTTTTGGAGGCTATTTACAACTACAGTAGGTAGAGTAAGTGTGCATCCCACACTGCGGCTCTGCTCCATCTGCAAAGTACAATGCATTTTAGATTGATATCAAGCCTAACCTGTCAGATATGGCTGCATTCATGTTTGCCTTGCTGGAACTCCAATTCATAACTTTCTGTCATTAAGTGCATATACATTTTACTGTGTGACAAATAAGTGAGGTATAGGTAGGTAGGGAGGGATCTGTCACTTGCTTTGGGACATGGCGTTCTCCTCCTTCCCTCAGTCGCCAGCTGTAAAACTGAAAATCCAGCATGATTTTGGATTTGGTGATTTTCATGGGGGACTACCGATTTCACGGTAATCGTGAAATCTGTGACCCCCGTGAAAACATTTCAGCCCTAGTTATAACGCTTCCTAGTTTGCAGTCATCTGCAAATTTAGCCAACCAGCAAGTATTAGTCAGCGGACTCATAGATGATATTAGTATGTTAAAGAGAACTAGCCCCAGAACTGAGCCCTGCGGTACACCGCTGGTAACCTGTCCCCAAGGTGAAAGATAACCCTTTATTGAAACCTGCTGGGTACAATTTGACAACCAAGCTTTTATCCAGTTTATGATTAGTGGATGGAGTTTTATAGATTCTAATTGTTCTATAAGTATTTAGTGTGACACTGTATTGAAAGTTTTAGAAAAATCACATCCACAGACAAACCTTTATCCAGAGCTTCGCTAACGGGTTCCAGAAAATTCAACAGGTTGGTCTGGCATGATCTACCTCTAACAAAACCATGTTGGTGTATATAGCCATATATACAATCTCTGCCAGGTGTTTATTTATTCTGTCTTTTAAGATTCTTTCCATCAGTTTACAGAAAACAGAAGTTAGACTTAAGGTCAGTAGTTTTGTGATAGATTTTTGCTACCTCCTTTATGTAAGGGGATAACTGTTGCTTTGTTCCAGATTGGAACAGTAGAACTGGCCTTTAAAGAAGAATTAAATAATATAGTTAATGGTACAATCAAATATTTGGCTACAGTTTTTAAGAATACTGGTGGTACACCATCAGGCCCGGTTGAGCCATTTGGTTTGAATAAGTCAATTCCTTCCTTAACTTCCTGTTCTGTTATTAATTCGAATGGGATATCATTATTCAAATTTGGTGAAGAATCAATAGATTTAGGTTTATATACACTTCTAAAATAGTTGTTTAAATTGGATGCTATTTCAGTCTCATCAGTGAGAATACCTTCCAGGGTATGTAGGGGTCCTATGGTTGGATTATTTTTTTTTAGGAAACCGATGTAATTATAAAAGGATTTTTTGTTGTCTTTAATCAATATGGCCAATTTCTCTTCTAGTTTTAGTTTTTGGTTTCTTATCAATTTTTTGCTTTTAAGTACTATTGTTTTGTATAAGTGTTACTTTAAAGAAGTCAGGGTTATTTTGAATTTTCTATATAATTTTTGTTTCTTTGTTAGGATTTTTTTAATATTGTTATTCCACCATATTGGGGTTCTTTTATTTTTGTTATATTTTTTTCTAGTGGGAACCCATGGGCTTATACAGTGTTGGAGTTTTTCTGAATCATGTAGTGCCACTCCACAAAAGCAGTCCTAAGGATGACCCAGGGAATTACAGACCAGTCAGTCTGATCTCCATTGTGGGCAGGCTCATGGAGGCCATACTAAAGGAAAGATTGGTGGAATATCTAGAGGAGCATGGTCTCCAGGATGCAAGGCAGCATGGGTTCATTGGGGGGCATGTCAAACAAATCTGATTGACTTCTTTGACTGTGTCACTAAGAAAGTAGACGGGCCAAGCGGTAGACATCCTCTAGCTTGAGTTCAGCAAGGCCTTTGACTCTGTGCCCCATAAAAGGCTGATCAGAAAGTTGGTGGATCTTGGGGTTGGGGAAAAGATTGGCCAGATGGGTGGAAAACTGGCTGAGGGACAGAACCCAGAGGATGGTTGTGGGGGGAAGAGTTATCTGGTACCAGAGAGGTAACCAGTGGGGTCCCACAGGGTTCTGTGCTAGGGCCGGTGTTGTTCAATGTCTTCATCAAAGACACTGGGGATGGCATTAAGGGCAAAATGTGCCTTTTCATGGATGACACCAAGCTCTATGGGACAGTGGACGCAGGTAAAGGGATACAGGACTACAGGGAGATCTGGAAAAGCTGAGGAGGTGGTCCAGGATCTAGCAGCTTGGCTTCAATGCCAAGTAATGCAAAGTTATGCATATTGGAGCCAAGAATCCCAGGACAGAGTACTACCTGGGTGGAGTCTGAGTATCTGCATCAGAGGAGAAGGACCTGAGAGTGATGATCACTAGTGACCTGAAGTACTCCACACAGTGCAAGAAAGCAGCAGCAAAGGCAAACAAGATGCTGGGATGCATATCTAGGGGGATCAGTAGTAGGAGAGAGAGGCTATACTGCCCTTGTACAGGCCACTGGTAAGGCCGCATCTAGAGTATGGAGTTCAGTACTGGTGCCCACACCTCAAAAGGACATTAACCTTCTGGAGAAGGTCCAGAGGAGGGCTACAAAGATGATAATGGGTCAGCAGGAGAGGTTGAGGGCACTGAACATGTACTCCCTGGAAGATAGGAGAGAGGCGGGAACATGATTGGGACCTTCAAGTACTTGAAAGGGATAAATAAGGTTGATAAGAAGAGTCTCTTTAAGCTGAGTGGCAACCATAACATGAGGGGGCACAGCCTTAAGCTGGAGGGTGGGAGGTTTAGGAGGAAGGTCAGGAAGCACTTCTTCACAGACAGGGTGGTGGACACTTGGAATGCACTGCCGGAAGAGGTCATCTCGTTGAAGAGAGTGAGCAGCTTTAAGAGAGGCTGGGATAGGCATGGGGGAAAGTAAGGCTCATGGGTAGGGAGGATGGAATGAGTGAGGAGGGAGGGCAGGGACATTAGCTCAAGCTGTGGACCCTGCAATATCAGCAGACTCCACAGACCAAATGGCCTTCTTCTGCTGGCTTTTTCCTATGTTCATATTTGACTATACATACTTTTAATAAATGCAGCCTGCAACAGGGCTAAGTATCTCAGGAGCAAGATTTAGACAGACTATCTGGCAAGGCATTGTCCTGTTCAGTGGTTCAGCCTCACCTGGAGTACTGTGTGCAGTTTTTCAATTCATATGTGAAAAAGGACAGAGGCAGGGTGGAGACAGTGTAGAGGAGGGTAACCAGGATGATCAAGGCACAGCAGAAAAAAGACATACAAAGAGAGGTTAGCAAATCTGAATATGTAGACTCTTTTGGCGAGAAGGGAAATGGGCTAGGATGGAAACACACAAATATCTGCACAAGTTAAATAAAGTGCATGGCGGGGAACTGTGCAGACTGAGTGGGAACACAAGCACAAGTAGCAGCTCCATGAAGCTAGTAGGGGGCAAGTTCAAGAGCAATACCAGGAAGTTATTCTTCACACAGAGGGTGGTGGAAGGAAGGAAGGAATAGGCTGTGGAGCAAAAGGTCTTTGGGAAATCAGTGGTGGATTCAAAAGAGGGTGGGACAAATAAAAGGGCTTGGTAATAACCATGCCAGAAAGGGAGGAGGGAGGGGGAAGTACGGAGACTCTTGGGCTCTCCTATTCAGTAATAGGTAGTAATGGGCAGACATGATGGACCAACAAAAAAAACTGTTTATTACAGATCTTAAAAGGGAGGCTACCAGCCCCCTGCAACTGGGGAGAAAACAAGTGGGAGCTGGAGAGCAGCATTTTTATTTAAGCAGCTCAAAAAATGGAGAGTATCAAGGTTACATTGATACATAACCCTCTCCACTACCACCTGCTGAATCTCACCTGGGGAAGGAGATCTTGAAACCAATAGATCCTCCTACCTTCCCAAAGGACTTCCTTAGTTCCCCACACTTTTTTTAAGGACATGTATTTTGTCAAAAAAATTCAACACTAGAAAGATGACTGGACGCGTTTTTCCTCTGTAGCGGGCATGGGCCGTAATGCCCATGAGCTCTTTCTTTTAAGTATTCCAGATCATTAGGGGAGGGGCCCACCACTTCATTACAAAGCTGCTGAATAAATTTAATAGGATCCGTACCTTCTGCTCATTTGGGTAAACCTGCAATGATGATAGTATTTCTGCAGCTATGGCCCTCCAAATCGACTAACCATTCTTCCAGTTTACTAAATTTCCGCTGCATGCTAGTGAACTCTGGTTCCAATCAAGCACAGCAATTTCTGATAGAACTTATTCAGGCTTCGGCGTCACCTAGATGTCTGGTTAAGTCCTCAGCAGTGGGATGGATAGCTTTAATGTCCCCAAGATGATCAAAAAGTTTCCTTAAGAGGACTGAGTTTGAGTAAAAACCTGCTAACCATATGAATGGCAGTATCAGAAAAGCCGGCTACTCAGGGGTACTCAGGGACAAACTGGTTGTTCCGCTTTGAGTCTACTATGTTTAGGCTCCTCAGCACGGGCTAGAGGAGTGGGTAGCACATGAAGATGGTGGTCCATTTCGTCATCCGTGCCATGACTGCAATTTAAAAAAAAACTCAGAAACAGTCCAGAAAAAAGTTACCAGACGTCACATATGTAGCAGTGTCACAGATAAACACAGTTTGCAGTTATCTAGCCAGAAATTCTCAAACAGGGGTTGGAGCACTGCCCGAGTGCTGCCTCTAGCTTCAACTCATCACGTAACTACACTGCCTGCTAAATCGTGGTATTTTAACATTCTGAAGGTTCTTAAACAGCTTAGATTTACATTTTAAATAACTTATTTCACTCACATAGTCATGGCACCAGCCACTGACCCCCACAACATCTACATGCTTGTATATAATTCCGATAGAAAGTTATTAGGGTTATGCAAGAATGGACTGGGTATCACTGGGTCTGAGGTCAGCATCACCTTTACTGTACATGAACTAACATATTAAACACCAGAATTTAAGCCAACATCCTGTAAAAAAAATGTAAAAAATGTACCGCCGTTCTGTAAGCGGCAACAAAGGGAGCGGAATCACAATGCTATACCAACAGACTCCATCCATTTCACTGCTACTTTAAGACACACATTCCACACATTGTACGGCCCTTTTTATGTTTGCTTGCACGCATGTGCAAGAAACATAATGCCACCATACGAGAATTCATAGGTGTGCCTCCCTACTTCCAATGCTCTGCTGCCTTTTGCAGGTGTGGCCCTACCTTTCAGGACCGACGTATGAAACGACAGTGTCACAGTTCATGAGGTAGGCCCCCAAAAACCCTATGTTGAAAATTTGGTGAAAAAATTCTCAAAAATGACTGTTTTACGAGCGTGCGTTGATCAGTTCCTATGCACGCTTGTAAGTTCGCGAATTTTTAATATTTGCACTCCAGATTTTCAACATTGCCATTTTACCACACCTCCTTATGAGCAGTACAGCTGTCATTTTTCACATCTCCCCCAAAATGTGTTTCCGCGCATGTAATGCACAACGGCGCAGTCAGTGTGCGAAGTCAATGTTTGGGACAGATTAAGAAAATCACAGTGACACTGTTCATGAGCAGAGGTCTTAAAATAGCTATGTTGAAAATTTGGTCAAAATATTCCCCAAAATGACTGTTTTACGAGCGTGCATTGATCAGTTCCTACGTACGCTCATAAGTTTGCAAATTTTTAATATTTGCACTCCAGATTTTCAACATTGCCATTTTACCACACCTCCTTATGAGCAGTACAGCTGTCATTTTTCACATCTCCCCCAAAATGTGTTTCCGCGCATGTAGCGCACAATGGCGCAGTCGGTGTGCGAAATCAATGTTTGGGATAGATTAAGAAAATCACAGTGACACTGTTCATGAGCAGAGGTCTTTAAATGGCTATGTTGAAAATTTGGTGACAAAAGTCCATAAAATGACTGTGTTACGAGCGAGCATTGCGCTATTTCCACACACCCTCGTAAGTTCATGAATTTGTAATATTTTCAGTCCAGATTTTCACCACTGGCATTTTTCCACACTTCCTTATAAACAGAACAGCTGTACTTTCTCACAACATGGCCGAAATGTGTCTTTACACTTTCTGCACAGACATGCGTGGTCGCTGTGGGAAATCACTGTTCGGGACAGATTAAGAAAATGACAGTGACACTGTTCATGAGCGGAGGTCCCAAAATGCCTGTGTTGACAATCTGCAGTAAAAAAAAAAAAAAAAACTAATTACATTAAGGGTGTGCGTTGCACAGTTTCTACGCACGCTCGTGACTTCACCAGTTTTTTTACTATTTTCACTGCAGATTTTCAACATTGCCATTTTTACACCTCCCCATGAACAGTACAGCTGTCATTTTTCATATCCTGTTCGAAATGCGTTTTCGCACCTGTGGTGCCAAATGCAGTAGTCACTGTGAAAAAGCTTTCAGCTAACAAACTGATATTGCCACTGTTCATAAGGTTGGGGTCACAAAAAAACCATGTTGAAAATTTGGAGTGAAAATACCAACGAACGCCTGAGGCGTTAGGGTTTCCGACCATAATGCCCCACTCTGTAGAGGCTGACAGGCATCAGGGGTGTGACTTGGGATTGTCGCCTATAATGCTCATACCATTCCACCCCCCAACCACACCCTGCAGCCAGTGAGAGGCATTGAGGTGTGCCTTGGACTCTTCAGCCCCAAAGTTCACCCCATTCTCCTATACTGCACCCATCTCACTGTATTTCCTGATGGAATGGGGTGGGCCAAAGACCCAAGGCACACTGTGACACTTGTCGGTGTCTGCAGGGTAGGGTGTGGTGAAATGGCATAGCCATTATGCCTGACGACCCAAAGGCACACCCCACCAATGCCAATGCCAGCAAGCAAACATTCGGCATTGACAAATGCTTATTCTATTTGGTATGTATTTTGATCATAGAGCATGTATCCTTCACACCAACATAACCCTTAAACAGGCTGAAACTGAGGTTTGAAATTCTTGAAAGCAACCCACTGAAAGGAAAAATATATTCATCTCACTGCAATAATGCAAACTGCCCATGTGGAGCAAACGTAAGGGAAGATCTAAATATATGATGTTACTCTGTAAATGGTACAAAACAATTACAGACCTAAGTGAGATATTACGGAATTCATACTTAACACCTGAAAATACAGTAGCATTTCTTCTTGCAACAGATCAAAGTTCTTGCAGTAAATCCACATTCAGGTGTTTTGCCACCTACAATCTGGGATAAGTTGCAGAGTGTGCCCTTTGACTAGGAAATTTAGTTTCAACATCTTTAAATCAAGTATATAAAGCCAGGTGCAGCTGCTATTATTTCTTCAAATGCACGGTTGCAGTGTCTTCTTATGGTTATTTTTATTTATTTAGTTTTTATTAACCAGGTCAGTGCACAAGACAAAACATTTGCTTGTTTTCAGGCATGACCCAGGAGAATCACAAAACAGGAGGTAAACATAATTATAAGTCTAATTAATTATTCATGAGCTAAAGTAGGTCACTGATTGGATGCAGAGACCCTCAACAGAACGCTTGCGCCACCCTGCTTGAAACCTTAAAAACATAAAAAACAAACAGCGAAAAAGAAAATTGTTACTGTGATTAGACTTATAACTGCAATAACAACCTCAAAGTTGGTCATTTCCCTGGTCATTTCCATGGATTAACGACCGGCTGGTGGGATCCCCCCAACTGGTCATTAATCCCACGGAAATTACCAGCTTCTCAGTCATCATTGCTTAAGCATGATACAGGATACAGGGTGACATGCACAATTGCATAACTGTGTATAAGAGTGTATGCTTGAGTTCTTTGGGAAAGAACTGTGAAGTACATCTGAGCAGTTTAGGCACACAAAGGACATGAGAAGAAACTCTTATAACCATAAGTGACACAGGAACTGTACATATAAACATATTATAAATCATGTTTAAGACCTTTGTTTAAAACAATTGAATTTTAATGTAAAATCAAAATGTTTTATTTTGCAGAATATTAGAGAATTCCCTTTGTTAGAAAGGGACTGTGCGAACTAAACTTAGAACTTCAGAATGTTAGAACTATGTTACTGTGCATGCCAAGGGTCACGGCTTCACTTTTCAAAGTGTTTTTTCTATGAGATATACTGCTTGTTTCAAGGAAAGAGTTACATTGCCAGTCTTGTTGATCCCTATAGATGTATATTTCTGAATAAACTCATATGCCTTCTGAAAAAACAGAAGTGCTCATGAACAAGTCTACAGGCGCTCCGGCGCCAAGAACACTTGTGAATGCTCCAGGCTGCAGGCGGGGAGAGAATTAGCCATCCCAGCTGAAAAGTAATGCTGCATTAAAAACAGCATTTTTTTTTATATCTTTCAGCAATCGGGTGCCCAGGTGTCCTTTCTATGTGAACGCGAGGAGCAAAAAAACACCAGGATTGTGAGGTGGAAAAAATACCACCGAAACCTGGCAGTGCCCCTTTAATTGTTAGGCAACGTTTTGCTGTTGTTATGTATGTAACCAGCTTTCACCTTATCTTCACCCAGCTCAAGCCCAGATACTAGAGAGCCCTTGAAGGGATAAGCCAGACCCAAGAACCAAGAGAAAGACCAGCAGCAGAGTCCTGCCACCCCAGCAGTGACTGAGCCGAGGGGGCCTGCGGGCTTGAGAAAGGTAGCAAGGTCCCTGAGTCTGGGTGGCACAAGGTCTGCAGAGACCAGAACCCAGTCAGAGTTCTGATAGAAGGACACCCCAAAACCAACAGCTAGAAGGAGGCAGACTACAGCAGCCCCTGCCTCAAGAAGCTGGAAGCATCAAAACCCTGTGGCACACAGGGAGTTGTGGATGGCCACTCCTAAAGGGAGGTGGCAGTGGTCCGTGAGGATCTGCTCCTATCATTAGCATGCTTGGAACTGAGCATATTTGTAAGTAATCCTTCATTAAAGTTGCTCTACAGGAATACGGGAAAAGCCTAGGTATGTAGCTACTGTGTATAGCCCCTTAGGGAAGTGTCCTGAACTCATGACTGTCAGGAGGAGGGGGCCTGATTAGAGTTCGGGTCAGTAAGTTCCCAGTATGGGGCCAGACATGGGAGGGCCATTCTTTGGGCCACTAGGGCTATCAGTGTAGTTGCCAGAAGGAAGGCATACACGGCACACTTATAAAAGTAAGTTAGGAGTAGATTATAGTCTGATGTACTGAACTGAAATACAGTTGCTGCTGTCTGGCAAATATCCACGTGCAGGCATGTTTGTCCCCATTGTAGTGCTCACCCTGTCTATGAGGGTGCCGCTGCACACAGGTCTTGGGAGCACAGAGGTTCCAGGGACCCTGTAAATTAGAGAAAAGGAATATGACAACAAGAAACTAAATGTATATGTATGACATTCTGGAATAATATATGGGTAAAGTGTAATGTACTGAGTGTTGGCAGAAATGGCCTACAAAAGGATGGAAAGAGAGTTACTGTAAAGAGAACACAAAGACATCATGGAAGGTATTGAATGGTGAGGGTAATAATGTCCTTAAATTTTGTATGACACCTCAATCGCTAATAAATTATCCTGCTTGATCCACGCTCCATGTTTAGACTTTAGATAGTGTGTAGTCTCATTCTTAGTGGTGCCCCTGTAGTATGCATTGGTTGCCCGTGGTTCCCGGTCACCCTGACTCGTTGTGGCAAGAAAGAAGGTGGTACAGGATTTCATGGCATAAGGCAGGTGCTCCTCTGAACGAGAGATGCCCCACCATGTACCACAAGATGTAGGGGGGGTCCCAGCCAATACACATAAAAAAGGTTTTGATAAGAACTAAAAATGTGTCTTGGAAATATATGACAAATCTGTTAATCAATAAGATGTTGATCCGAACCCTTGAGTAGGCAGTTTGTTTTTAAACTTCGTATATCGGGGAAAATGTTTACAGCAGAAGGATAATATTCTTCATGATCATCATTTCTAAAATACGGTAGTATCATGTACAGAATGAAGTATATATATATATATATATTACATTGGTCCGGTAGGGCCAGTATAGTTAGGGTTGCACAGCCACTTCTATGTTAAACCCCAAAGGTTGCACTTTAATAACTTTGCAACTGTTTGTCCGATTTGCCTGAATATTTGCACGCACAATGTCCAACAATAGATCTCTGGATCTGGAAAGCTTAATTCCAGTAGGATGTATGGTTGCGGAACTGTAGAGTGTCAAAAAGTGAAAAATTCCCAACTTTTGTGTATGTTTCGGTCGGGCTTAAAGGACTGAAAACTGCCTGAGTGGATTCAGATTTGCATGTCTATATGTGTCCTGGGTTAAATTGGTGCCTTTTGAAGATTTGGCGAAAAAATCTTAATCCATTCAAAAGTTATGCAAGTTTTTCATGTCCTATTTTAGCCTATGGGAAAATGTATATGTACTTCGGCTTTACATAAAAACATTTTTGTGCATGAAACATTTCATTATAAGGTATAGAAGTGTCAACGAAGCATTTTGTTTTCACAAAAGCGATGCTCGAAAGCACTGTCCTATGTGTTGTTTTCTTTGTCACTTCATTGTGCCAAGGTGGATTGTGTTTTTGGGCTGAAATTTACCGGGTGGCAAACCCTGGTCCCACAGATGTGCCTTTTGGTGATTTGGTCCCAAAACATTCAATGGGCCCATAATTACAGCATTCCAAAGTTGAGAAAGTTCCCATAGGATAACACTGTGGTGCCCACGGCACCCTTTGGTGCCCATATCTCGAAAACGATTCGAGATATGGATTTTTTGCTACCTGCAGCTTAGTCAACTTTTAAGCATACATGGAGGTTTCAAAGTCATGATTATAACTGCAGTGGAAGTTTTTCCACAGTTGCTACAGTTACTGAGATATTGCCAAATAAGTGTTACATGGGATACTTTTCAGTACTATGGGGCTGCTGTATGGCTCTGTATTTAAGTGTAAGTGGTAGCACATGGCCTGGAGGGCCCGCGCTCCCACATATGGATACCATTATGAAATAAACGGACACCGTTAAGGGAGCACAGGGCCCAGAGGGCCTGCGCTCCCACAAACACATACCACTAACATTATACTTTCTCAAAATGAAGGGAAATACATTGTAAAAAGGTCCATTAATGCATCAGTTAGGGTTGATGTCACAGCGACAAAAGTTTGGAAATTTGATGTTAGGGTTACCACCCCTACCACCCCACGCTACAGGCACCAACAGGCATTGGGGTGTGCCATGCGGTTGTCAGACCTAACTCTCACCCCATTCTCCTATACTGTAGAGTGTCAGCTTGTTTACACATGGAATGGGGTGAGAGTTGGGCCTGGTGACCCCATGGCACTCCCCAATGCCTACTGGTGCTGTAGCGTGGGGCAGTAGGGGTGGTAACTCTAACATCGAAGTTCCAAACTTTTGTCACTGTGACATCAACCTAACTGATGCATTAATGGAGTTGTTTGCAATGACTATATATATATATATATATATATATATATATATATATATTTTTTTTTTTTTAATTGCTTTACAGGGCAAGCATACTGAGATACAGTACATGGTAATCTCATTTACAGGTGTGAGCGGAGCAGTGAGGTAAAACAAGCATGACAGCTACAGTATCAGCAGATAACAGTATACAGGCAATATATACGCAAGAGGAACAGCAATATACAGAATTTTCATTTGAACATATAAATGGGCAATAAATGTACAAGATGAGCAACTGTGTCCATGATTTTCATTGAAGTGGTTAACAGGTAACAGGCTGGTACCTAGCTATTATTCAGGTGTAGTCACAGCTGGATATAATCCGTAGTCTCAGGGTCTGTTTGGCAGAAGGAATGCTAGTGGGATGAGTGGACCTAAGAGGTAAGTTGTTCCACAGCGGAGCAATGAATGAACATTAGTGCTGCAGCAATGAATATGTCTTGAAAAGGAACCACTGAAAGAAACATTGATATCCTCCAGTATGCCTCAGGTAGACTTTTGTAAAGCAACAATTGCTTTTCATCCGTTTTCCCACACATATCACAAATCAGTTTTACCTCTGCTCAGGCATAGCCTGAGCAAGGCATTGGGACTGAGTTGAGAGGAGGTAAGGCTGTGACTGAGACTGACTGCTTAGCAATGCATTCATGTCCTGGCTGCACAACTGTACGGAACTCAGTCAAAGGACACACAAGTTGTGCTAGTCAGTCAGTGAAAGGGGAATACCAGTGCGCCGGTAATGAAATCCAGTGGGGGGGGGGTAAGTAGCATCCCTAATGGCATAATAAGCCCTTCCAATTCCCAAAGAACATTCTGTTTTGCATGCTTCCCTTCCAGTACAGAACACAGGGTACTTAGATAAGCTGGCTTTACTGACTCAAAATCCTTGCTTAAAAAAGTCAATACACTGCTTATCTGGAGCACTAGGAACAAGCCCCCCAAACTGTAGTCCAGTATACTTTGATTTTGTTCGGCAGCCCTCTAGTGCATTCATAAATATTACAGATCCCAGTGAGGGAGTATCATACTTCCTCACTAGCAAAGACACTTTTTTCTATGCTTCTTTTTTATGTCATCGGTCGAAGACCGAGGGGAACCCTCCTTGTATCAGCTTGGTCCTGGTACTTGCTGGGATCCGGTGTCATGGGGCTTGCATTGAGGTGTTTTTCATGTGCGCATCCCCCATGACCCACCAGCATGGAGTCAGTCGTGCAATGCCCTTGGCACATAATCAGGCACGTTCCCACCCCTGACGTGCAGAGGTCCGCTGGCTCCATCCAACAGGGCCAAGCAGCATGGTCCTGGAGTGCCATGCCCCACCAGCCAATGGTAGAGGTCAGTAGGTGCTGGGTAGCAAGTCCCATTCCTCCCTGGAGAAGGCGAGCACTCCCCTGGATGCTCCACCTCCTCCCCCCTAGCCAACTCTCCGACATCCAAGGTTTGCTCCAGAACCCCAGTCATCAGCGCTGCAAGCAGTAACACTACCCCTGCATCGGTGGGCCGCCCCAAAGACACTTT
Organism: Neoceratodus forsteri; assembly: GCA_016271365.2. Lineage (NCBI taxonomy): Eukaryota > Metazoa > Chordata > Ceratodontiformes > Ceratodontidae > Neoceratodus > Neoceratodus forsteri. The sequence continues at coordinate 1,390,039,496 of CM028129.1, read as the reverse complement.
TAGGGTAAACCAATTTGCTAGCAGAAAGGATAGCAGGTGAAATACTGAAGTCTTTGAATTTCAAATATAAATATTAAAGTCTCTGAATTTTAAATACTTAGATGTGGGCCACATTAGTAGCACATTGGTAGCACTACTACTTGTTACGTGTGTCTGAGTAAAACAGTTTCTACAGTACTTGCAATCACATAATGATAGTCAGATGGTGGCCAGCCGAGGTGGTGAGTGGAACGCTGTACAAGTCGCCATCACAAAAGCTATAGTAAGGCATCAGCAACTGGGATGAGGGAGAGTCCTGAGTGGGCAGGTTGGAAGGGGGGCCAGATGCTCTTTCCGGGGACAGGTGCCACTAGCCCACTTAGAGTACGGAATATTGTGAAATAACAGACAACTGAGGTGGGGGGAACGCTAAACCACCAGAGATATCTATTGTAATGTAAGGATGGGTTATTGGGAGATGACTGCTAGACCACAAGGGATGGGAACTATCATGTAAGGATGAGTGATCGGGGGAACCAACAGACCATCAGGAATGTGTGCCACGAATAGGAACGAGCACTTGTGGGGGCATTGTACGCATGCTAATGATCTCTAAAGGGCATGGCCACTTAGCACCTTGCATGCCCAATCAGCTCATTAGCTTGCTAGTGCTGAGTGTGGCCCACAGGAGTACTGGTGCTATCCTGTTTGGAACTGGGATGCAGTCTCTTTAGCCTGAGGCTGTCTCAGCATAGCACACAGGCACTATGCACTGTGCCAGCACAGCCCCATATTCACACTGCCACTCTGGTCAGAGTGTGCTAATTGTCTGAACATTGCCCCCAGGTTAGTCATGTACTAAGTGCAGCACTCCTTTCAATGCAACACACATGATCAGCTCTGAATGTGGGTATGATAATATCCCTGTAACTAATTCTTGACCATTAATGAGCATCTATTTTTGATCTATCTGTGCAGACAAATGCCTCCAAACAGTAAGAAGCACAAGAGAGACAGACAGAGAGAGGGTTCCGTGGCATAGAGCTTTACTAGGCTTACTGTATTCAAAGGAGTTCCTACTGCAAGGGGGAGTTGGTGAAATCCATGACAACAAAAGATGTCTGCTGAATCTTCGAGGAAAGGGGAAAGCTGGAACATGGCAAGTGTCCATAGGGGTATGGTTCCAGTTTCCCATGCGCAGTAGGCAGTGGCTGTGCATACAGGGGGTCTGGAAGACACTGTCTCTACTCAAAAAGTGTCCAGCAGTGGGGAAAGCCCTGCTGAAAGTGTGCAAGGAACGTGTCACAAGTGGACATTCCATCACAGGTGTTTAGTGCACAGGTTTTTGACTACCCTATGAACACGGTGTGCAGTTAGTGCTGTGTTTAGTTTATATGACAGACTTGCTGGCCTTTATTCATGGACATTGCCTCCAGTAGCGGCACCATTTTCCTTTGTTGTTCAATGGCACATTGCCAAATCAGGATTGTAAAGGCTTTAAGCAATAAGGCATGACAGGGTCTGCATTATTGTGGGATATCAGCACACCTGAGGAAGTGAAGCCCGAAGTGAAGCCAATCGTTTTTCGCACCTGAGAACTGCCATTCTCTCTCAATTACGCACACCCTGGAATGTCTTATTGCAATTATAAAATGGCTTCCCAAATTTTTTATTTTATGACTAAGAAATGAGGTTCAGAAAGTTAAGCATTTCTAACCTGTGCTGTTGTGCTGAGGTAACAGCACGGTCATGTGAGTGGATTCCACCAATCACAGTACAGTATTTCTCTCACCCGTTTTAGAATCATGAATGTAGGCCATTGTATCCCAAGTTATTCAAGTTCTGCAAAACAGCACTTTGTGTAATACTGATGCACCTGAGAACTGCTCACTATTCTGTACTCTACTCTAGAGGTACAAGCATTATCAGGCTATGTGTATTTTAAACTAATTTTTAAGAAAAAACTCAATGAAGAAGAATAAGTTGCAAAGCGTATTGTAGGGAGAACAGTGGACCTGGTAGAGTAGTTGATTCCTAAAACTCATACCACTTAGAATCTCTTCATTGCGTCCTATGAGCTTGTGTGACCTTGTGTCTTTGTCCTTAGTTGTACATTAGTTACACAAAACTGTGTTTTAAAGGGTAACAGTCAGCACAAAGAACCCACACTCAATGTGGAGCTGGCCCCAATGTGCACTTTGTGGGCAAAAGCATTTTGGTTTATTGTAGATTAGTAGATTATATCAAACTAATTTGCATAGTTGTAGGCTGACATCTTCTTTTACTACAAATCCCAGAATCTCCTGCAGCTGACATCTGACTCCGTTTTAAAGAGTAACAGTCAGCACAAAGAGCCGCTCACTCAAGTGTGAGGCTGGCCATAATGTGCACTTGTTACCCTTTAAAACACAGTCAGATGTCAGCTGCAGGGGATTCTGGGATTAGTTGTAACAGAAGTCAGCCTACAACTAAGCAAAATTAGGCTGATACAATCTACTATATCACAGCAAACAGCAAGCAAACCAAAATATTTCTGTACACAAAGTGTACATCGCGACAGGCCCCATACTTGAGTGTGGGGGCCCTTGTTGGTGACTGCTCCCTTTTAACTATATTTGAAGTTTGTTTCCCATGGCATAAATGTAATCCAGGCTGTTTGTTCAGTTTATATTATATTCAAGTTGGAAAGTGCTGGATTTGTAATTGTGTTGTTGATTCTGCTTCTTCGCCTGAACGCAGGAACAGAAAAGACTTGCCCTCTCATCCCTCTGCATGCATCTGAGTATTGCCAAACTGGTCCGGGACCTGGAGCTTCAAGTGAGGCAGTCCCAGGTAACCTCTGTGTAGCGACTATTACAAGTTGCCAGGAGACAGCTAAATATAAGTTACATGTATTGTCCCCATACCTTTCCTCCCCCCCATAACTGGCCACTCCTTACTCAGCTGTCCCACCAAGGATAAAATCTACCTCAGCTCCCCTATACCCACCACCATCCCGAGCTAAGTTTTCTGGCAGACCTTGGCTTCTACAAGATGGGGTGTTTTAAAACAAAAACTAAGTCACTCCCATTCATCAGCACCGTACACACACTCCAACATTGTTTCCCAGTCCCAGCTCCTACTGACCAGGATGTTTAAAACAAAACTATGGTACCCCACTATTCAGCACCCTACATTACATCCATCCCACCACCCACCTTTCTTGAAAGGTATCCTGGCTAATGTAATGATCTACTGACAGGTACCACCCCCTGATTATTTTCCGCCTATTATCTGAGATATATGTACCCCACTTTCCCTTGACTCCAAACATGGGCTAGTCAGCTTGTCAGCCGTGTCACGCCTGGGAACAAGTATAAAGCAGAACCATCACTATTAAACCAAGATGTTTGTACAGTCACAGGAGTCTCCCTTTCTAAACTCGAGTAACCTGCTTCTCCCTATTCAGTCTGGCTTCAGGCCTGCACATTCAACCACTGCAAAACTAAGTGGTATGTGCCATAATGCCTGATATGGATAGGGTCCATCTTATAGCGTCAGTGTATCCTGATCTGTATAAAGCCCTTGATTTTGCAGACCACCAGCTCCTTCATGATAAAATCATTCCTATTGGTTTATGGGAGAATTCCATTAAATTGTTTGTGTAACCCCTAGGTGGCGCTATCCCAAGGGCTACTCCCCCTGCCTGCGTGACTAGGTGCAGGTTAAGGGGCCTGGGTACTGAAAACGGGTGCCTCCACCCAAAGGACAGGGTTACTGGTAGCGTAGCTAACCTGGGTACAGCCCTCCGGGACACGGTAACCCCCCTCTTTCCCCTCTAGTGGCCTAAGCAATGAACAACAGACATAGTTACAATAACCCCTAATCAGCATACAAATCCTCACTCTGTTTGTACTTACCACCAGGGCTGATTTCACCAGTTCGACCCTGGAGACCCCCGCAAAATAAGGTTAGACACAGCAGGTAACAACAGTACAGTGCTTCTTGTACAAAATGGAACCACAGTCAAGTTAAATGCAAAAAGAATTAGATCTGATTTATTCAGGGGGAATGAACAAGGGTGGGGTGTAATTTGGCTGATTAGCTCTGTAACTGATTCAATCAGGCAATCATGCATGCACTTTAGAGTCCCTTCACAGTCACACACTCTGGGTACCCAGTTAGAAAAAAGGTGGGCTAGCCTGACACGTTGCCCGGAGTAGGCCAGCACTGCAGCTGGTCAGGGCCCTGTGATGCAAAGAAGGAGCATGCACAACTGAACACAATTTGTAATCTGGAGACTGGAGGCTAAGTTCATGACAAGAAAACAACAATTGATTCAGATGACAACACTTTTGAATTAGCTGATGTTGCAGGGAGATACCCTGGTGTTTACTCCCGCTACCCAATACGAAACACAGGAGGGACGAAATGGAGACTGCAGGTCGACAAGCTGGTATGCCAGGAGAAGCAGGACCCGCACGATTCACCGAGGTGTCATTCCTGTTCGAGATGGTGAGCAGGGAGCTGATCCACGGGCGAGTCTCTCAGCAATGGTGATCTGTGCATCTTAAGTAGCTGACTGGGCCAAGGTGGCAGGGTCCAGGCCAGGTGAACAGTACTGATTCAGTTTGATTGGTGCTGGAGATAGCTTCCAGCAAGCGTGACATACTTAAGCAGTGGGGAACCAAATCATGACACATTGACAGCCTACAGCACACTTACAGTAAAGCAAAACACAATACCACAGGTCGGATGACAGTCCAGTTGCAAATTCAGTTTTCCTGAGCAAAACCGTGATCTCTGTGGTGATTCAGACATCCACTCCTGACAGGCCGATCGCTTACAGCAAATCTTCGGTCTTCTTCAGGTAACAGGGCAGTCACAATCCAGTATTTCTGGTCACAAGCTGGTTCAGATTCAGTCCGATTAATTTCACTAGCAGATCCCTCAGAAGGGAAGATGAAGCAGGCAGGCCAGACATAGCCTTCCCACCAGTTTCCTGTGCTACTACGCGGGTGCAGCTGCTCGAATGCCTTGAGCAGATCACTCTCTCTTCTCCAAACTCAGGCTGACTCTCTGCTGCAGGCAGCACCAGGACTTCCTTCTGATCCAAAAAGGGTTTGGCTGGTTGATTCCTCTGTCTGTCAAAGCAAGGGCTCCCCCTCCAGGTCCATTTAGGCGCCAAATTGAAAAAAACTACAATTCCTACAGAAATTCACTCCCACAAAATCCCTGGGGACAGACTTCATTTTAAGGTCCCCAAAAGGTACTGATTGGAGCAATACAGAAATGTCCATGCTGCAAAGAAAAACAGGTTAGACAATCTATAATACCATTATTATTAGAGCAGCTAATCAGCAAACAATTGCCAGTTCTAACAGGGCTCCCTCTGCACCATTAGCGATGGCAGAACACAGCAATATATCATTGCAGCTCAGGTGGGACTCAAGCCTGGAAACAGCCCCTACCCAGAATAATTATACACTACAAAAATAATGTCTCTTAAAGAGATAGGTACAGAGGATAACAGGGCACTCTCATGCAAGCACTTTTACACCTGTAAAGACACAGAATGCCCGCCTGGCAGTGGGCATTTAAGCACACCCAAGGAAGACTTTTGGGAACCCCCATTTATGGGGGGGTTACATTTTCAAATTACCTATTTGATAGAACACAACAGGCCATTATCAGTAATCATGTTCAGCCTGAAGAAAGTCTCTCTCTTTCTCTCTCTGTGCCCCCTGGATCTGCCCTTGGGTCACTTCTTTTTTATCTTTGTCAGAGATGTTCCTGCACATTGTGACCGCTGTTCTACCCTTACAAAACGTTCTTCAGAATACCACTGTAATACCACTCATTTGCCATTGCAATACCACTGTGATTACCACTGTACTACCATTAAGGTTTTCATGGTATCACAGTGGTTTGTTTCAATTCCATTGTGATACCATTGTACCACTGTCCTACCATATCAACAAAAATAATCAAAAAATAAAGTACCATAGTACAGCCATGGTACCACTGGGTAGTACCATTGCCCATTTTGTAGCTCACCACTGTGTTGCCATTGTGGTTCCATGGTGCTGCCACTGCGTCACATTTGGTAAGGGTATTCACATGTCTGTAGGAAATATTGTCTTGTACAACAGTTCTATCGTCTCCGATGTAGATTATATTCTCCAATCAAACTGTAATAAAACTGAGAATGCCACCAAGACAAGTATTGTGATTTTTGATACCTCTGCTAATCGAAACAGAACTGTAGACAAAACTGCAATCAAACACCAGGATAGCTTCCACACTGAACACGTCATCCGTTTCAAATAACTGAGTAAATAGGTAGTCCACTACTCCCTAAACTACAGTATGCACTTTGACCACACACAAGCTACAGTCATACTGAGGCTGAGCTCAACAATGCCTTATAAGTTGTATACTGTGTCTAGCACTATTTGTATCTGTAACATGTTCCTTGTCATCAGAAGTTTTACCTCAACAGGACACTATTGTAAATGACCTCTGATCAGTGTTTTTTTACCTTGAATAAAACTGAATTGAACTGAATTCCATATGCTGTATTAGTGCCTTGGCAAACAAATAGATAGTGCCACACTGGTTATTATTGTTGCTCAGTTACAGTCGTATTATTCTATCCACTGCCTCTGCTGCAGTCCTTCATAAGCTTAATATCCTTTACTGTAAGCTTTGCAGGCTTGTCCTTGTGTGACCCTCACACAGCGCTGTATGCTCTGCTAGAACCTGAACTGGCAAAGCATTCAAATCAAAAAAATATTAATTTCAACCTCCAGTTGCAACTATGCCATCAGCGCTCTGTAACTAATCAGTTTTGTAATACCAGAAATTTGGGAGAGACTGCGGTAGTTATACATTTACCTACCTTTCTCTTGATGCTTTGCGCACGGTCACTTCACCCCTGGGCCCCTTCCAGAGGTAGCAGCCTTCAAAAAGTAACTCTTTGGTCACCTGAATGCTGTCTGCCTCTTGTCTTTGCGATGGACATGCTAAGGCCAGTGCTATCTATATATTTATATGCTGCTCAGGGTTCAGTGTTTATTAGGCTTATGACTACCCATCAATATGCCAAATTATACAATGGCAAGAAAATTTCCTGGTCTCTGACTGGTCAATCTCGGGCTGGACCCGTGCTGTTATCCCAGTGCAACATCATGGGTCTAGTCTCAGCCTCACTGTGAACCTGTAGATGAGCTATATGATGAGCTAGATTACCTCTTTTTTTGCATCTCCTCTTAAGAAACAAAAATATTTTTCCACCCTAAAAAACATTCTTTAAAATTATTCTTTTATTTTATATATATCAACGAGCCATTGTATAATAGCAATAATGCCCTCCAGGGTGTGTGTCGTTTGGGATAACGTCACGCCTCAGTTGTTGGATACACCCAACCACCTGAGACGTGACGTTATCCCAGCACAACACACACCCTGTCGGGCATTATTGCTTAAACAGATCATACAATAGTAAGAATAAACAATGGTGCTGGCAGTATAGCTCAGAGGTAAGAGTAAGGAGCTGTGAATGAGCTTGGTGCATCCAGCAGACCTTAGTCTGATTCCTACAACCTCCACTTGCATACTGTATTATCCTGAGCAAGTCATTTAACCTCGCCAATGCTCCCAGGTTACCCCTGAAAACAGGCATTGTGCTTAGTGGGCCTTACCCAGTTAACAAAGGAAAAAAAAATACAATCAGGCATAAGTAATTTAAAATCACCTCTTCCCATTTTTTCCTAACAAAGAACAAAGTTATACAAAACGTGTTGATTACAGGGTCTTGATTACCTGTAAGTCATTCATTTATATTAATCCTTAATACAGCACAGCTCATAACTTGATTCCATAGAGTTCTATTTGTTTCTGTAATTTCATAGTTCCTTTGGTTGCTACCCTGTTGTGTATTTGTTGCAATGACTGTGTGTGGGTGTGCTCTGCTGGCCTCAGGACACTCATGAAAAAGATATGCTGCATTTCCTAAAGTTATACTGCTGAGAAAATCGTACATTAATAAATGAACCAACAAAAAGAGGCTTCTCTTATTCCTAGCTAAGCACCCCATATGACCAATATGGTATTTTTCTTCATAGTGATGTACTGCATAGGAACCCCCCTTCCCCCGCTATCTTCAGTAGTAATACTTTAGTACATTTGTTTCCTTTAAATACACATCTATAACTCTCTTAAATCTTTCCAACATCTTGGAAATTACTACAGTACAGTACGTGGTAGCGCATTCAACACCATTAACACAATCTTGCCCTCTCATATTTGTCCCCATCCCGACACAGTCTGTGTCCCTTAAAAATCCATATAATGCAATCATGTCTCCTCTTATTCTCCGCTGTTCCAAACTGAACCTATCCAAACAGCCACTATACCCTCACATGTTACATTTTCATCATCCAGCATGAACTTCTTCTTGGGGAAGGGGGTTTATCCAGTGGTCTTCTTTGTGGCTCTGTGAGTCTCAGTGTTGGCAGTACCACGTAGACCCCAGCCTAGGCTACTGTACAATTTACCGTAGTGTTCAGAATGCTCAGCTGTGAACCCAAGACCCGTACATGAGTCCCGCCACCACCATTTACTCAATGTGAGACCTAAACTGCTCTCTCAAATCGATCTCAGTGTGCTATATGAAATCTTCCTGTGCACCTAATGGCAGCAATATTCTCTCCCTTCCCTGTTTCAGATATTACAGTGCTACAGTTTGCATCAAAATGGAAATATAAAACCTTGTTTTTTCTTTCTTGGATCTGTCTTAAAAGACATGGGGTCTGCATCACTGTATCTGCGAAAGTTCAAGTCAGACCAGAGGTATCACAGCCCATATGTTACACTTACGTCCGGAAGAGCCCTATTGAGTATTTTTAAGTGATCAGGATTCCTAAATGCACTGCTCCACTGGTGGACTTTAACACTGAGGATTATGGTTCGTATTCGTGCATGATTTGGAGCCCTGCAGTGGCATTCTTGGGCTTGCAGGAAGAGATGATCAAACAAACAAGCACATTTAAGTTTATGTGCAACCCATCATATTCTGAGGAGACAGAATGTCAAAACACATGTGGAGGGGGTGCTAAAATAATAATAATAATACATTTTATTTGTATGGCACCTTTCAAAAAACCAAGGCTCCTTAACAATAATTAAAATCATGATACACATACAAACATCTCAGCATAAAACAATAGTAATACTAAAAACTACTTTAATCAATCACCAAAAGCTTGGTTCCACAAGTAGGTTTTCAAAGCTTGTTTAAAACCCTCTAGGGTCGAGCACTCATGTAACCGACGGGGTAGAGAATTCCAGAGGGTGGGGGCAGCATACATAAATGTTCTCACTCCAGAAGTTTTCAAATGCACCCTCGGAACCTCTAACAACCCCTCGTCGGCTGAGCAAAGCAATCGCCCAGGGCAGTGGGGAACCAAGAGCTCTTTCAGGTAGTCCAGCCTAGTCCATGTGGGGCTTTAAAAGTCAGAAGACAGACTTTAAATGTGATCCACCACTGAACTGGCAGCCAGTGCAGTCCACACAGCACAGGTGTAATATGACAGGACCAAGAAGATCCCATCAAAAGCCGCGCTGCAGCGTTCTGCACTAGCTGCAAGCGACGGATTTCCACCCCAGGTAGCCCTAAGTACAAGGAGTTGCAATAGTCCAAATGCAAGGTCACAAAGGCCTGAATCAAAGTAGGAAGGTCGCCGGATGGAACTAGGTGATTAATCCTGGAGATATTCCTCAGATGGTAAATCGAGGATTAAACAACAGCTGACACGTGAGAAGGTATGGTCAGCCTCTCATCGAAGATTATCCCCAGGTTCCGCACCCATTCAGAGGTCAGGAGAGGCACACCCCTAAGGTAAAGACCAGAGGGTGATGCCCCACTCAGCCCCCCTGTCCGGCGACCCAGATCCACAACCAATACCTCGGTCTTATCGGAGTTCAACTTTAACTAGCTGGCATCCATCCACTCCTGGATTTCAGCGAGGCAACTATTAAAGGCTGAGACAGCTACATCCTGGTCAGGTGCAAAAGAAAGATAGAGCTGGGTATCATCTGCATAACAGTGAAACCTCAGCCCATGTCTTCTTACAATGTCTCTGAGGGGCAACATATACACTGCAAACAACATGGGGGACAGCACTGAGCCCTGAGGAACCCCACATAACAGAGGGACTGGGTCCGAGGAAAAAACCCCGGACACCACCCTCTGAGATCTTCCTGTGAGGAAAGATGTAAACAACTCGACGACTGTGCCTGACAGTCTGCAAATGAACCTCAGGCGGTCAAGCAGGACCCCATGGTCCACAGTGTCAAAAACTGATGAGAGATCTAGGAGGACCAAGATAGAACGGCTCCTCCCATCTCTAGCCATAAGAAGATCATTGAGCATCCGAACCAGCGCTGTCTCAGTACTATGCTTCTTTCGAAATCCAGACTGGAGGGGTTCATAGATGTCATGGATGGTCAAGTGGTCCTCCAACTGCATAGCCACTACTTTCTCAATCACCTTCCCTATAAAGGAAAGGTTAGAGATTGGTCTGTAGTTTGTAGGGCAGTCTGGGTCCAAAGAAGCTTTCTTCAAGAGCGGTGTCACCATCGCCTCTTTCAGTGAGCTTGGAAACTCACCTGTCTCCAAGGAGCACCAGAATATCTGAGCTAGGACCAGCCTGATAACATCAATACAACCCAAAATTAGGGAAGTAGGTCCCGGATCCAAACTACAGCATGTAGGGTGCACACACTGGACGATCCGCATGACATCCATGAAAGCCAGTCGGACAAAGGTACTCCAAGAAAGCCAAGGATAGGCGATCCTGCATTGATCCACAGCAGCACCCATACAGCGTGCTGATTGGCAAGCCAATCTGATGTCAGCCACCTTATTTGCAAAGAATCGAGCAAGTTCATTGCACTCTTCTTGCGAAAAAGCTTTCCGAACTTGTAGACAGGCTGGGTTGCACAGTCTGTCCACTGTTCGGAACAGCTAAGCTGGTTGATTTTGAGCAACCGCAATCTCTCAGGACAGGAATTCTGCCTTTTTACGGATTGCAGATTGATAGACTTGATAATGGTCCATCAATCTAAGGCAGTCAGCATCAAGAGTGGATTTCCTCCAGCAACGCACTAACCTTCGTCCTAATCGCCGCAGCTCCCTCAAAGTCCCATCAAACCAAGGGGCTTGAAGGCGAAGGGAGAGAGGATGCACATGGACTGGAGCAATGACATCCAGGGCCACTGCAATGGCCGAATTATAAGCCACCACGAGGGCCTCCAGGCCACTGTTTGCCTCTGAGAGGGGCAAGAGATCGAGCACCGCCATTAGGCCTTGAGAGTTTATATCTCGCAAAGGGCAGTACCGCGTCATCTCCACAGGGGTAGGCCTACCTAGGGGGGGTGCTAAAACTGAACCCCACGATGTAATGATCAGACCATCCAACTGGTTCCACCCCCAAGTCAGAGGCCTCAATCCCCAGAAGGAATACTAGGTCAAGAGAGTGACCATGATTATGAGTGGCAGTGGTAAAAACCTGTGTGAGGCCCAGAGATGTCATCAACTGAAGGAAGTGCTGACCAAATTGCGAGAGTTCATCGTCGAGCCAGGCGTTGAAGTCACCCAGGACCATCAGCCTGGGCAACTCAAACGCCATGTCAATGACGAAGTCCGTGACTTCCTGGAGGAATCGCTTCTCATCTCCTGGTGGACGGTAGATGAGAATGACCCTACAGCCTACACCTGCCACCACGGTACACTCAAATGACTCAGTATCCACAACTGGTACATTCGTGAGGTTAAGTTCAGTCTTGAAACATACTGTTTTCCCGCCCCTCCCACATGATCCAACCTTGGGCAGAGTTGCAGCCTTCAAAATGGGGCCAGAGTTCTCATCCAGCCAGGTCTGGTGATGCAAGCCAGGTCCACCGACTCAACAAGATCTGCAATAATTGCAGTCTTGTTCTTAATGGACCTAGCATTACATAACACTGCCCGGGTTGGATAAACCTCTCGGGCCGCCCAGACTACCTGCCTAACATCATTTGCAGTGCCCTTGGGTATAGAAACCAGGCATGGCAAGCCACATTCTGGGTTCCATTTTGCCCCAGGGCATCTCCTGGACCTCACTACCCCAATGTGGTGGCTCCCCTCATTCATCCTCCGCTGTTCACACCCCCAAGCCCTCCTCCAATCCCTCCGGGCAATACCCAGTGCTCTACGGCGCAGGTATGTTGTAAACTGAAGTGGGGGGGGAGAAAGGGCTGAGAGCGCAAAGAGCAGTGGACGAATAGTGCAAGACCATAGAGGCACGATTCCAACACATTTTGGTGATCTAAACAACACTTTCCACACTATTTAACTGTGAATTTCAATATCAAAAGAAAAAGCATAAAATAATAAATATCTTTAAATTCACTCCACAAAATAATAAGACACAAAACTCAACTCCCTAACAACACATACCTACAATCTAAAACTCAAACAGAATAATTCCAAATAAATAGAAAAAAATATAAAAATGAATTAATCAGATAAACACAGTTGATACAGACAGGCAGGGTAAGCTGATGATAAATTGAACCATTTAGGAAAGAATTTCAAGTATCCATGTCCCATAGGTCCTCTCACTACCAATAGAAAGGGACAGACCTCATGGGAGCTCCCACCTCCCAGGGCCAATAGTTGGAATAATTTCAGAAATCTTTCCGAAAATAAAACAGAATAACCACCAGACCTCAAGTACTTTCACTACTAGAGTCTGGGGAATAGTTATTCAACACTCTCACTGTCGACAATTAAATTAAAAAACACAGTCTGACCATAGTTCAAGAAAACCAAAGTACGATTCCAGAGTTCCAGCCTTCCTCTAACAGACCTCTTCAGGATCAGCAGCAACTCTGAGACCAGGGCCACCCAAAACCAAACCTAATGGCCAGCTTCTATCTATGGCAGCTACCACAAAGCTCCCTGGTAGAACCTACCAACCGATAGGCCCCCCAAGGAACCCTAGGGATCAATTCTCACCACCAGCTCCCCAGTGTACAGAGTCATAGATCCCCATGCTGCCAAAGACCTTCACATAACCCACCAGGCAAAGCAGGAGGTATACCTGGTCCCAAATCAAAACTGCCGCTCTCCCTAAATCCACCATATACCAGTTCATCCCCAGCCAAGTCCAACGAATCTTCAGCTTCACAACCCATGAACACACAAACAGAAAGACAGCGGGAAAAAAAGTGTTAAACTTATGTCCCGAACCCAAGGGCAATCTTCAGCTCAGCGGGAGAAAACAATTAGCTTTATGTCATGAACTCAGGGGCATTTTCCAACTTAGCCCTGCTCTCGAAAAAACCCTTTAATCGTAGGTGCAAATGCCTACCAATAAACAGAAGGCAGTCAGTAATAGATGAAGTCCCTCTCAATGAAGCAAAATAGGTTAAAGGACCTTCAAACAGCCAGAAAGCAGCCAATGGCGAGTTGATCCCTTCTCAGTGAAACGAAATAATGGAGCGAGCACCCCTGTACTCACGGTTTCAATTTCTTACTCCAAAATATGCCCGCAACGAGCTGATAGAGTCCGGTCAACAACAGCGAAATTCAAACTCACGGTCTAATCCCAGTCCCAGAAAACGTTCTCCAACTCGCCGTATAATTCCTTCAGTTTTATAACACCTCTCTAAATAGAGAAGAGCTGGGTAGAGGGCAGAAGAAGTAAAAATCCCCACATAATGATTACCGATCTTAACGAAGAGGTACATCCAGGGAAAGCCAGAACGAGTGGACCGACTCAATAAAATCACAGACACTTAGTCGCTTAATGGCTTAAGCGCTTAGGCGCTTCAACACTTAAAACAATTCAATGAATTTAAGACAAACAGCTATAGCGCAAACAGCTCATAGCTCACAGCTCACAGCACGCCCAGCCTGGCGGCCATTTTCAGTACAAATGTCGCTGATACTAGATTTAGTGACACTCTGATTGACAAGCTGTAGGGACATGCACTGGACCATCAGATAAACACAAATCCTGAAGAATCACTTTTCTCAAATGTAATGCATTGTCACAAGTTTCCAGGCCATAGTGACTCCTTCTCTAGTCATATGTCATTGCTAGCAATAATGGTAGAAGCAGAAAAGCCACAAAAAATAGGTCGGACCAGGCTATGAGCAATCATATGCTACACACAGTTCACATTCATAGATACATACACTGATGGTTAAAGACAGAAAAAGAAAATGAGCAGGAGTTTTAGACAGCCGTGTCTGTTTTACGGACATGGCTGCCCAAGATCCACCAAAATAGTTACAGTACATCACCTACTTCTGGGCATCGCTGCCCCAACCTGCATACCGAAAATGATGCATGCATATAAATTAGACACATGCATCATTTATTTTGCCGGAAAATGTGGCAAGTGTTACAAATGAATCAGGATTTTGGTAAATAAACTGCAAGCATCCCAAGACATTTGCCCAGACACAGCAGGCATCCAGAATATGGGCGCGAGTACTGCATTCAGAACTATGAAAATCCCAGTCCATGAGTCTATCGCGTCTGCCCTGATGTTCCTACATTGTTTTACTCTGCCCTGTTGGAGCTCCCCTGCCCCCCTGCCTTCTTTCTGTTCCTAATTATCTGCATGAATGCGTGCCATTAGGCCTGAACCCTCAGATAGTGCCAACACCGATCAAATTTCTGGGTAAACCGTTCCATCTACCCACCACCTGCTATGTGAAGAAATACTTTCACCTTCCTGAAGTTCCCCCTTCCAGTTTATGATTGTACCCCTAGTGGTTCTGCTGTTCCTTAATTTAAATAACTCTGAAGTACACTATATTATGTCCCTGAATGTCACTGCATGTTTCTTTCATATCCCCCTTTCCCTGCTGTTCTCTAGAGGATATCGTATTAGACTGTTCAGTTTTTCCTCACAGGTCTTATCCTGCTGCCCCTGAATCATTTTCATAGCCCTCCACTGGAAAGTTTCTGACCTCTCCCTGTTCCTCAGATGTGGCTCCAAAACTGCATGCAATCCACATGTGGTCTAACCTATGACTAGTATGGCAGTAATATCACCTCTTTGCTGCCACTAGTGAAACCCTGCTTGATGAATCCCAGCTTCCTGTTAACTGTCCCACATGCTATATTGCATTTGAAAAAATCTTTCAAACTGTTTATTATCACTCCGAGGTCCCATTCTTCTTTGTGTTCATTTGATCATGGTAGATTATGTAATGTGTTTTATCTAAAGAATTTTTTTCTCAATGTGTATCACATAAAGAATTTTGGCATTGAAATTTAATGATCAAATTAGACCACTTCTCCTGATTGTCGGTATCCATAGAAACATAGACTTTGACGGCAGATAAGGACCGCTAGCCCCATCTAGTCTGCCCATTTCCCTACCTACAGGATAGGCCGCAGATCCTAGTTAACCAACAGCCTATATCTTCCTGCCCCCCCCCCCCAAGAATTGCCTTATGTCTGTCTCATGCATTCTTGAATTCTCCCACAGTTTTAGACCCCACAACTTCCTCAGGAAGGCTGTTCCATGCATCCACTACCCTCTCCCTTTTCATAATGTTAATCCCTTCATTACTATCCACTCTCCCACAGCATTTTGTGTTATCTGAGAACAGACTTAATTTACCCTGTAACCCCACCCAGATACTCCTTTAAAATACTCACTACAGCATTTCTAACAAAACACTTTGATACTGAGCCATTCATCATCTAGATGAAAGTCAGGTCCCACATTCATTTTATTCAGTACATACTTGCAAAATGTTGTTTTCAATACACAGACAACAGGTTCAACATTTGAGAGGGGCTTCACTCTCAACAAGCTAACTTTTTTGACTGGTTTTGACCAATGGTCTTCATTAAGTGGTTAGCAAGCCAACTGGGCAACAGCAGCCCATGGCATAAAAATTTGAACTCTACTATAGTGGCAAGCACAATCAGTGCTTCTCCACTTCACCAGACACCTCCTTTCACTTACAGAAGGGGTTGTAAGGGGCTGTGTCCTGCCTGGGACACCCTCCGACTCATGGATCATCATCAGCAATGCCTCACCCCCATCGCTTATGCAGGACCTTCAGGTTGCCTGCTCCTGGATATGCTTCAGCCAATCATGAGCCTACTCCACTTTACTAAATGTACCCTTCCCTAGCATTCTTCCCCACTGTGATTCAAAGCACAAAGGGCTGCAGTATAAAGAGCAACAGTACAAAAGACAACCTTCGATGGTGTCTATCATGGGCACCAACCATGGGAGGCAGCTGGCCGCCGGGAATGCTGGCCATTTGGAAGGAGATTGATGGACTTTTGAGGCACATTAGGTAGTTAAATGACTGCAAAGTACCAAACTCATTTGAGTACAGAGAGGAATTCATGAATGTGTCTCATGATAGATACTCACGAGTGTTCTCACTGCAGTACTACTGACTCTGTTGCTTAAGGCAATACCTAGGTTATTAATCTGACTATTCATGCCTCATATGTTTCTCTGTACTATAGTAGAGTTGTTTCTTCTGGTTTGTTGTGCAATTAACACACTAGCACAGCTGATATCCACTGTTAATAGTGGTTTTAAGTTATCCCCTATCTCTGGATTCTTTGCACTATAGGGCACTTCCTAGCTGAGTGCACATAAAAGTATAATATTATAGTATATCTAGGGACTTGAAGCAGTGATAGTGTGCCCTAGCAACATCCTACCTGGGTATGCTTCACATAACAACTGATTGGGTCCCATTTTATCTGTGTTCAAGTTAGTATAGTACTATTGCCTTAGTCCTTACAATTAAGGACCCATCCGATCTGGGTCCATGTTTTTTGTCTAGATCCTATAGCACTTAGTTTCTTGTTATTCAATGTCCAAGCTACATCCTATCTGAGTGGGCATCACAACAAAATTTATTTTCAGGCCTCTTCCTATTTCATGTCCAGACTTTTCAGGAGTCTTACTGCTGGTGGGAGGCGGGCACTGTGAAAGTCTGGTTACAGGTAAAGTAATTGTTGGTGCATACAAAATGCAAGTGATAAAACTTGCTTAACCTCTACATCCATGTTCCCTTTCCTAGCCCTCTTTATATTTTAATCTGGGTGGAGGCACCACACTATTTATTTTATCTTTGGGAAAGAACCTACATTTCTACCAGAAACAGAACCCAGGCCCTTCAACCTTGTTTGAGCCCACAAGGCAGGTGTAGTAACCACCACTGTATACACAGTGACCCGGTTACAAAATGGAGGCACCGCTGGGATCTCCTGTTCACCAGTCACGCTCAGCATGGACCCCTTTGCTCACAAAGCAGATGGTGACTCTGCAGAGTCCACAGCATATAGCCAAAGTATCAGAAGCAGCTCTGGTGCCCACTTTGCCCAAAGCTGCTTCATCACTGGACAATGAGATAGGGAGTGTACACCCCAATTCTAAGGAAGAAGTAAACCTAGTAAGAATTTCACATTGTTTTTGTGAGTTTGTCAGCTTAATTCATGGGTGATTGATCCATTTTCTGCATTTCATTTGAGTACATTGTCTTAGCACCACATATGATTCCCAGTGTTTGCCTCCAGTTTTACTTCCTCTTGCCCTCTCAATATACAGACAAATTTAAACACTTAGCACTCTTATTTGTGAAAAATAATCTATTCCTTTCTATGCAGTACTGCATCTGTGCCCCGGGAATCCTGACTGAAAGTTGTTTCATTTCCATCTTCCCAGTCATTGCCATGCTATGCTTCTCCCCTGCACACGGTCTCTTGCACCTTCTCATGCTGACATAAACAAAGTAGTAAAATAAAACAATGTCACCCAAACCAAATTCCAGCAATGTACTATACAGGTGGTTGGGGGGGGGCATGCAACACTAATGTACATCACTTACAAAAACTACAACTACGGAGGCTTTAAAGGTGACATGTAAAAAAGTCCTGCAGCCTGCTCCTGTCCCCACATACCTTTCAATGCAGCTGCAGGAGTCAGTGGCTGCTATGATCATACATTTTTTTGAGCAACCCTGATATTTTAAAAAGATGCCGAAACTCTGAGCCGAACACAGAAGTGCTTCATGGGTCCTGATTGAGCGGACGCAACTGCAAACGAAAAATAGATACAGCACTAATGTAACCCAGGTTGTATGAGTGGGGAGGGGGGACAAAAGTAGAAAAAAATTCCATATCCATTCTGGTAGTAGAAACCAGGGCCTTGAGGTAAAGAATGACCCTAAGCTGGAAATACCACTAAGAAGCACAAAACAATGAAGCCCAAACATATACAGAAACTGACATTAAATCTGGACAAGACTTTCAAAAAGAATGCAGCAAGAAAGATCTACTGATTAATTCAAGCCTGATCCATCCCTAGCACAGAGAGCATAAATCCAGTAGCTCTCGCATCTGCCAATTTTTCTCTCCCAGTTACCCCCTATTGTTCCAAGATAAACCTTTTCAATGGCTACAAAGCATATGTTACAAGTACCACCTTGTGCTGATTTTAAAAGTTTGACTACGTCATAAGCTGTATCATTTTTTGGATGGCCCGTATGTGTTCTCCCATTCTGGTCTTAAATTGACCAGTGACCCATCCTACATAAAATGAGTCTCAGGAACACAATAACATATACACAACACCAAATGTTTCAGAATTGATGAAATCTCAAATAAACATTTCTTTGCCATAACTAGGGTTAGTAAACAATTTGCACTGTATGGCACACTCTATATGCATTATATATACTTGCTCCCCCCCCCTCCCCAGGCATCCTCACTCTGGCTTTCTTTTACCAGTTCACCCCTTTTCCCCAATTGCCTTTCCTTTCTGTCACCTGTCACCTGGCACTTTGCCTCTGCAGCATATTATATTTTGTGCTTTATAATATTTGCCTGTCACTTGCACAATGTATTCCTTTTGTACCACTGACACTTTTGCCATTTACTGTCTATTCACCTGCATTTTTGAAGAACTCTCTACTTTTTACCAGTGTAATTGCATTCTGGAATGCTGCATCTTGTCTCCCATGTACCCCTTGTCCTGGGTCACACTTGGAAATGAGCCTTGGTTCAGTTTACTTTTCCCAGTCACCAATTTATAAACACATAAAATAAATAAAATACCATTGGTGCTTTAACTACTGGTAGGGCCTGGATTAAGTTAGCAATAACCCACAACAGGGTGTGGGGTTATAGGCATTTAATCCATGCCTAAGGAGCGTTGTGATGCACGAGGCCGTGTGCCGAGTGTCATCACAGCGCCCTAGGCATGGATTAAATGCCTATAACCCCGCACCCTGGAGTGGGCTATTGCACTTATAACATGGGTTATGTCAGAAACAGGAGAAAAGCCACAAAAACAGGGTTTTCTCCTGTTTAAAGACCAAAAACGGTACTGTATCTTGCTGCCTTGCAAAATAGTTCCCCCCCCCAGAAAAAAAATGCTCATGTCATTGTTCTTATGCACATAAAAATGTCACAGATACACTAGTGGTATGATCTGTGACATTTCTTGTGCATAATATGGGCTGGTACCGTGCCTACCACAGTGCATCCCCCCCACACACAAACATACATTGTGTAACATGGGCAGTAACACTGGACAAACATTCTCACCCTTCCCTTTCTCACACTCACTACTGGCTCTTCATTGTTGCTCATGGGGGGTGGGGATGAGGAATCACACTGACATTCACACAGAGAGATACACTACTGCCGCAGCTGCTGGATCCTGGCTGCTCGCTCTGTGTTGCTCTCTGTCTCTCTCTCCCTCACACTCTGTTTGATAATCATAGGGGAGGATTGAATCCCGCTGACAGTCATAGGGAGAGAAAGACACACACACACACAGACAGACAGAATAGCACTTCTGTTTTGGATGTGGCGGTCCATCTTTCTCTCTGTGACTCTCTCTCTCTCTCTCTCTCTCTCATGCTGCCCATAGAAAGATTGTTTGGCAAGCAGTGGTGACCGGGGAAGCACTGACAGCTTCAGGGGACAGTGTTACAGGCGTGGATTGCAATTCAATGGCCAGTTCACAAAAGGCCCCTGCCTCACACACATGCTCATCTGAGCCGATCCGGTACTGTTCTCTGTCTCTGTCTGTGGCAGCCTGTGGGGACCCAAGCTGCTCACTCTCTCACACCATAGTACAGCCCAGGGATGCAGGAAATCAGCTGCAGGGAGATAGATGGCACAGAGCATTCAATACAAAAAAGCAAGATGAAGGGACTAGATACTCATGCTGCAGTGGACCAGTAAGCCTCAGAGATGGAGCTGAGGACAGTTCACAAACTGTCAAACATGTCACACTCTCTGTCTCTAGAGTGTGGTTCACCCAAGGCAGTTGGTCGCTGACTGGGGGGGCAGTCACGCTCACATACATATTCACATAGAGAGAGAGACAGAGCGAAAGATGTGACAGTAAATACAGTAAGGCTGCAATGTGCAAGATGTGCTCGGAAGTTCCTCCGCTGCACAGAAGATCACCAAGAGCTCTGCCATTATCTGCTACTTCTCCGTGAGTGACATCTGACATGTATGTACTTTCCCTTTTCCTTCATCCTGTCCAAGGATTGAACTGTGGACCTTGATTGCCCTACTTATGAAAACAAACAAATCTGGGGTTTACAACAGCAAAGCTATCCACTCCAGTAGGATTACACTAACCGCAGGGTGGGTGGGGAGGCAGTAAAACAACCATCACAGGTTTCTTCGGGAGAATGTCAACAGTGAAAGATTTCAGTGGCAGACTTGCTTGTCAACCCTCCGTGACTTAGCAGGAACTGGTGCTGCTCACGTTAGCCTCATGCTGGGCAATGATAGTGATAACATGGGCTGGCTGAGCACTCTTGCCTGACAATGCTCGACCTGCCGCTCGCTAAGAGATGGTGTTAAATGGCCGCCACTCAGACATGAACTGCAGCTGAAATAACAAGGTCCGTTAAACTGCAGGATCCAAGTCAGGGAAGCATCACCGTAACTGTGCTGGTACAGGCATTTAATCAATGGTCAGGTGATGCTTTCTGACCAATGAAACTTCTGCCTCAGCTAGCCCATGTTATAAAGAACAGTATTCAGTGTACAGGTATGCTATACCTGTGAGTATAAAAAGTGGCGAAAATCTGTGATATTTTTTGTTGCCATGGACATACAGTAAGAGTATCAGTGATATGCTCACCCTAGGTCCAATATTCTCACTTTAGGTCCATAATGGCAGTGTAGGTGCAAAGTACAATTAGAACTGAGCTTCACCTTCATTCAGTGATGTTGTGGTGGGACAACTTCATAAAAGGCAAGGCATAAATCATATAAACCATGGCCCTAATGAAAATATCACAGATATTTTCTATTGTGTAGTCTGGCATTCTGACATCACTTGTGGCTTCACCACTCATTATGTCATAAGGTCAGACTACACCTGGGAAAAATATCAGTGATATTTCAATTAGGCTACGGCATATCCCTTATTTATGTAATGCTATTCATGCACTGCAGTGTTTAACACGCAATTTATTTACACAGGATATCACAGCTTAGATGTCACCTCTCATTTCCAGTGGGGTCTTGCAATAATACAAAGCATCATGGGAAGCATATGGAAATCCACATAAAGAAATTTGGACTAGCTCAACTTCCCGGGTTGTGCCTGAAATTTGGCTATTTTTTGCCCGGTTCACTTTCCTGGGAAACAAAAGCCAAATAAATACACTTTGACTAGAATTATATGGTGCTAAAAGGCCTCTCAATGCAACCAGCAGAGTCAGAGAACGGCAGACACAGTCTGTGTCTGCTGTTCTCAGCCTTTGCTGGTTGCATTAGAAGGCTTTTTGACACCATGCAAGAGCCAGCTCAAATTTCTTCATGCAGATTTACATATTCTTCCCATGATGCTCTACATTACTGAGGTATGTGCAATTGTGTTTCTCTTTGAAATTTGGCTGTATTGTGACTACCTTTCCAGGCTTAACCCTTGGCTTGGGGCATTTGCTCAGGGGTTCTTGTCTTTTGTAGTTCTTCTCTTCTCTACTATGAGTTACCTATGACCCAAAGAGGTAATACCCTTCTAAGGCTGGCTGGCTCCTGCCTCTGGGCTTAGATACATATATGGCACACTGATAAGTCCTAACAATAAGAAAATGTGTCTGTGTTCGTTGTTCTCAGCTTTTACTGGTTGCATTGTGAGGTCTTTTTATACCATGCAATTCTGCTTCAAGTCGAGCCAGTCCAAATTTTTTCATGGGAATTTGCATATACTTCCCATGATGCTTTGCATTTCTGTGGAATGTGCGATTGTGTTTCTCTTTGAAATGTGGCTGTATGAACAATATAGCTCAATGTCTATTTTCCATTAACAAACTCTTTCACAGACAAGATCTACAACACATTACTCAAGAAGTTTTTCTTTTGGAGTTTACTCGGTTTAAAGGCGCACTTCTATTTACATTTGCTTTTTCAAAGTGAACAGTGAGGGTTCCCTTTTTTTCTGTGGTGTTCTTACCTTAAGTACAGCTGAAACTTTTATTTGCTGACCGGAGACCTCTTCATGCTGGAATGTTTGGGTCTAATGTTAGATTATGCTTTTGACTGAACTGTTCATGGCTGCAGCACAGTTTACGCAATCCAGCATTGCTTTGTAATCTTTAACAAATCACAACTCTGAACCCTAAAGGACTGGACAGCTGCTCCTTACTCTATAGAGTATTCCTTGCTATGACACCAAAAGTTGTGGAATGTGGCATTTTCTTGTTCTCCGGCATTTTCTGAGTTCAGGGCATAATTAATACCCCCACCAAACACCCTCATTTTCCACCTGGGACTGGAACAACCAGAACGAAGATTTGAATCCCCAACAACTACAAACTGTACATTTTTTGGTTTGGTTTGGGGGGGCAGAAACTGGTGCAGTGCAGAGCTATTAATAGCAAACTAGTGAAGCAACACTGCTTCCAAGCCAGACGCCTGAACCTTCAGAATACTAGTACACTCATACAGAAGGACACCATCTTTTTAAAGTTTAGTAACTATATGGAAAAGTACTGCAATTTAAAAATGTTCTTTATGGTGGTTTCAAAGATTAATTCCATTTTTATAGTGCTTTCAGTGATTCATTATATTAAAACCAAATGTTGTCAGGTTGGTGAACAGGGATAGTGATAGTAGGGGTTTTATAGGCAAATACATAAAAGCAAACACCTACACAGTTTAAAGAGGAAATATCTCCTCTAAGGAAAATCTGAACCCTGAGACACACCTTGGCTCATCTTTGTATATTTTCTGTATTCTTCCTTTTATTCATCCTTGCTGAGCACATTTAAACATGAAAGCTTGTTCTTTGTCCCCTTAGATTTATTGCTCCTTGCTATTTCCCTAGTGGAAGTGATAATCTTTAGTTTAGGTCATCCCAATCTGTTGTGACAGAAATGGTTTTAGTGCCACAAGCAGTAGATTATAATGTCAGCAGTGGAATAAGCAACAAAAACAATCAAACAACAGGGACAAAAGATCCTATTTTTCTGTGCAACAGTCCATGTAAGAGAAGACAAAAAGGACAAGAAATAAGCATATATATGAAACAAGGCACATCTTATCTAAATATTATGACTTTCAAAGTCTTCTCGGAGGTGATAGTCCCTCTTTAACATAAAAGCAAATGTTCAGCCCATGATCTAAACAGGTGTTTTCTGATAAGTGCTTTTCTGTCTCAGAGGGATAGCAATTTCTCGTCCACTTCCACACCCTTGTTTCAAAAATATTTGCACTAGAAAAAACCCAAAAAGTCAATTTTTTATGATAATCATGGGAGGATGTTACCAAGACAAGTATTGATCAGTAATGAATCTGAAACACAGGAAAACACTATAAAATCTATATTTTTAAAAACTATTAAATTATTTCTAAGAAAATTAACATTTTGAACTGAAAGAGAGTCACCTCTAAATATTTTTTTATTTTTATTTAGTTTTTGTTGACCGGGGAAGTGCACTAGACAAATCCAGCCTATTTTCAGGCACGACCCGGGGGAGGGGGATACAGATGAATGCCAACTGACCTGGAACCAGATTAAGCTGTTGATGGTATTTTTATTGAATGAGGGAAATCTGGCCAGGACACTGGGGGGAAATTCCCCTACTCTGCTGGTGCTCTGTGGCCAGTAGAGGGCTGCGACAGCTCTGCAACATGGCAGAAGCTCTGCAATCCTGTGAGGAGATGGACGCTAGCAAGGACGCTCCCGCTGGCAATGCTTCACTGTTTCTTTTGGAATCCACTGTTGTGACTATGGAGAATGAGGGTACAGACCTGGAGAAGTCGTCTGCTGTCCCGGGGATGATCGGTTCGTTGCCGATTCGGGAGATATTTCCCACTGCATTTACCAACCCTGTGTGTCTTGCTTCTGCTATGGGGTCTTCAGATTCTGGCGCCACTGTTTTCACTACCGGACGGTTTCCTTCGTAACGAGCAAGCCTGCTACGACGACGGAAGGTCCGACAGATTTGGAGACCCACGCTCCCCCGATAGACTCTCTACCACGTCGCAAGTTTTATGTCACCAATTTGGTTTACCATCACAGGACTCTTCTGAGTTTAAGGACTGGTCAGAGGAAGATTCTTTAACTAAAGCTGGATGGACACAAAACGCTTCGGGGACTTGGGTGCCTGACCCTACTTGGAAACCGGTCTCATATCTCTCACCTAAGCATGCCACCTCCCTGAGCTCAGGTATAGACATTGCTCCTTCTGTTATTCATGATGTTACTGGTGCGCACCTATTGTTAAAGGACGCTGAGGCGGATTATAGCCCCAGTACGTCCTTGGGGGGGAGAGAATTAAGGCTACTACTGCAGCAAGTGATGGGTTTGGCTCCTGCAAGGGCCTTGAAAACCCTCCTCGCATCCCTATGGCTGACCTGTTCAAAAATAAACTTGAACAGGCTCCCAGGAGGAATGCAGTTCGACTAAGATATAGAGGGGGTTTGAATACACATCCGGATAGGTATTATGTTGCTAGCACTTTGCTTAGAGGTTCCATGTCATTTCTTCCTTCAGACCTGTTTGCACTTATTCATGTTTCTGGGGAGGATTCTTTCGATGTAAGCGTTAGACTTAATCATAGCTTAGAAAAATGTTGGGAAAAATACTCCATTCTAAAAACTAATCCTTTATGGCTTCCCTTTTTAGCCATCCCTCTGATTCGGTCACAAATTCGGTATATCACTGTCATGTTCAGAAATGAAGGGGTGAATGTCAGTGACATTTACCATTGGCTGCAAAAACGTTGTGATATCCTTGGACCTCCTGAAGCTTTATTGGACTTAGAGGGTATTTGGACTGGGGGCTGGAAGTTCAAGGTTAAACTGTTTCAGGTGAATTCTGATATTATTCATCTCCCAAATAGTTTTTTTCTAGGAAAATACAGGGGGGTGTGCTTTTATAACGGTCAGCCCCGAGCTTGCTATAAATGTGGCTCACGCACTCACATTAGTAGTTCTTGTGACATGATGAAATATTCACTATGTGGGGGGTATGGACATTCGATGGACCTGTGTCAGAATATTTTTCAGTGTAACCTTTGTGACGAAAAGGGGCATGCCTTTCATCAATGCCCCTGGGCTAAACGAAATAGAACCGAAGGATGGGATCACGATGATTTAGTACTTCAAGCTCAGGATAAATTACATGATCCTAATCCACCTGCATCGGCTGTACCGAAGCCTGTACCCTTGGTGGATACCTCTGGCCCTTCTTCTACTCTGATCCAGGCCTCTGAGACGGAGGGTGTGTCTGACAGGCCTAATATGCCTCCCCCCCCACCTTTGAGACTGTTAAAGGACGAAGATTTACAAGATCTTCATTGAAAATCCCCACTCCCTGCCCTATTCCCACTTCTAATATTTTTTTACCCCTACAAGAAGACTTTGGAGATTCGGATTTAGAATCTGACACATCCCATAGATCTGAGATAGTCACAGAAGATGAAGAAAGTAAATCCACAGAATTGGCTAAAGAAAAGAAAGGAAAAAAAGGGAAAAAAAAGGAAAGCAAGCAATAGTTTGAAAGGGGGGGCTTTGCTGAACAAATGACACCCTATGGCCACTTTACGACTACTATCTTTTAATGTCTGCAGCTTGAAATCATATAAAAAACAAATTTCTGTCTTGGCCTATTTTGCAACCCTTCCTGTGGATATTATCTTTATTCAGGAAAGTCATCTTTCCTCACTAGCTGAGGTAGATAATATTAAAAGACGATGGCACTGGGGACTTCTATTTGGTCCTTTGGACTGGAACCTGCAGATGGAATTCGCATTCTTTTTAAATCCACCAATTTTCACATTTTCCGGCTAATGGATATTAGTCCTGGTACAGCCCTAATTTTGGATGGCTCTATAGGAGACTTTTCTTTCCGTCTTATCAATCTTTATGCTCCACAAACTTAATCAGCCAGGGTTGCATTATTTGGGGAAATTAAACCATTTCTCTTCACCAGAATGCATGTTGTTTGGGGAGGGGACTTTAATTGTACTTTGGATACCCCTTTATCCGGAGCTACCCAGAAGAAAGTATATTGTGACTCTAATGCTCTGAAACAAATTCTTGCTGACTCCAGTATGCAGGCTGCTTATCATGCATTATGCCCCAGGGGCCCTGGTGCTACTTATCATAGGTTTATTTATGCCACAAGAATTGATATGTTTTTTTTCTCTCAACACTTACATCCCATTTCTTGTAAATCACAGCCCTCGGAATTTTCTGATCATAACATTCTCTTTTGCACTTTTAGTTTACATTCTCTCCCCCCAAGATATTCTCAAAATATAAATCGATGGAGATTGAATATGTCCCTTCTTGATACCCCCTCTTTCTATTCTCGGACTGAACTTTTTTTCGCATATAGAGAATCTGTTTTCTGTGCATACACAAATTCTTTGAATTGGTGGATGGACACAAAACCGGAACTAAAAAAGATTTTGCTTTCTTTTGGAAAAGCTAGAGCTAATTCTCACTATATACAGTACTTGCTTGTACATAATCAATTATACAAATTGATGTCCTCCCCTTTTGAACATACCCGTGATCTGCTTCCTCAAATTCAGGTCCTGAAAGAGCAGATGAAGTCCTATCAATATGATAGAGCAAAGTCCCTAGAATTGGAATTTAAATTTGGAACTAAGAACATGCCAGCTTCTGACCCCTTTATGGCATGTAAACAAAGACTAGAGGCCACCCTTATGACCCAGCTAGTTTCACCTACTGGTCTTTTGCTTACCAAAGATATGGACATGTTGACTTTGGTTCAACAACATGTTACGGCTTCTTTTCAGGATAGATCTGCTTCTACTTTACCTGATCTTTCTAGTTTCACTGCTCCTTTCACAAATACCTACCTCTCAAGTAATTTCATTAATACAACCTATTTCTTCCAGGAAGTAGAACAAGCTATATTACAATTAAGTAAGGGTATTTCACCAGGGTGGGATGGTATCCCTAATGAATTCTATAAACTTTTTTCCTCACATGATTTACTTTTGCCAAAGGTATTTAATTTTTATTGTTTTCCTCATGGTTTTTCTGGGTTTAACACCTGCCATTTTTTTTCTATATAAATCAGGGACAAAACCCTATTGTCTAATTGAGACCTTTGAGCTTGTAAATAGTGACTACAAAATTCTGACTAAAAATTCTTAATAATAGATTGTTACTGGTAGCCGGGTCTCTTATTCACCCAGCCCAAACATGTGCCATCCCTCATAGGCGCATTCAGCATAATTTATATCTTTTAAGAGATTTATTCGAACTCAGTAATAAAGGTCATATTTCTGGATATATTGTCGCTTTAGACCAAGCTAAAGCATTTGATAGGGTTAGACATAATTATTCATTCTCCATACTTTTACGGTATGGCATCCAAACACCATTTATAAATTGGATTTCCATACTATATGAGAGCGCTAGTTGTGTTCCCATGGTTAATGGACTTTTTGGTGCAGAGTTACCTATATCGATTGGAGTTAGACAGGGTTGCCCATTGAGCCCACTTTTGTATTCTTTTGTTCTGGACCCTGTTATCAGGCAGATTGTCTGGGACACAAATATTATTGGATTAACACCTTCCTCTATTTTACCAGTTGAAAAAATAACTGCTTATGCGGATGATATCACTTTATTACTTAAAGATATTCCTTCAACTACTGCATTACACACTTTTTCTACATTTGAGACACTTTCCGGAGCCCAGATTAACATGCATAAGAGTTTTATTTTTCTATTACATTCTACACAACTGGATCCTTCTGAAATTGAGGGTATTCCGGTGGCTTCTTCTACTCATAACATTCTGAGCATTTGGTTTGGAGCAGGAGACTTAGCCACTTATAATTGGGAGAAACAATTATACATTGGAGAATTTAAAATACACCGTTGGAAAGGATGGAAATTTGGAAAGAAAAAAAGGGTTGCAATTATTAAAAAATTTTTGTTGCCTGTTTTTTTATACTTAAGTTATGTGTTTCCAACCCCTCTTCATCTGGAAACTAGACTATTAAGTATTTTTTTCCAGATGTTATGGGGCAATAGATTAAACCCAGTGCGCAGAGATATTACTTATCTTCCCATTAATAAGGTGGATTAGACATGATCAACCCCATTGTTTTTATCACTCATTTTTCTTGTTTGAATCTTTTCTTATATTTGGTCTTCTACCACTATGTCCTGGCAATCCTGGTCCAATTTTTTGTGGTCTACATATTTAAATAAATGGTCTCTGTTACCCCCTAAAATATTATTATCAGATTCCTTGCCATTTTATGGTATAGCTACTTTGAAGAAATTACAGCAGTGGAAAATATCGTTTCCACATTTGCTCACTCTTTCTAGAAAAACTTTTTATAAATTTATTGTGTTTGAGGTACAAAAATGTGTTCCTCTCTTCCCAGAATGTATACCCTCTAAAATGTTTTTTTCTTTTAGGAAATTGACGGATTTTAGGATCCCCCCACATATGTGGGATATTGTCTGGCTTTCTATACAGGGTAGGTTAGGGGTTCGAGGTAACCTGAAATATAAACCCACTACAGAAGGATTTTGCTTACGGCCCACCTGTACTAATTGCGAAGAAACTATGGTTCATTTTTTTGTTACGTGCCCTTTTAGTCAAAAATTTTGGCAGGACGCTGCTGTACATTGGAACCTCCCCTTTTTAGTCACCATTACCTATCAAACCATAGTTTTGGGTGATTATACAGGGATTTGGCACCTATATCACAGAAGTACCTTGAATGTGTTTTTTGCCTTTATACAATATTATCTGTGGCAAGCTCGTTGCCAATTTATTTTTCAGCAACAGACAGTTTTGTCTAACACCATGTTTGTACAAATTGAGAATGGCTTAACCTCTGTTAAAACTAGAGATTTGGTTAAATTCTCCAAATCTAAAGTTGATTGCTTTTGGCAAAATGTTATATCTGTATAACAAGATGTTATAACATGTTTTTTTTTGGATGTCCTTTTTCTCTCTTTTGATTGCTTCTTTTCTTTATATAATATGGTATTTTGCCTATGCTTGTATTTTCTTTTTGTGATGTTATGTTTTTCTTTAATAAAACTACCCCTACTCTTTTAGATAAGTGCCATGGGATCTTTAACATCCACCTGAACTACCACCAATCCAGGCAGATGGGACCTTGGTTTAACGTCTCATTTGAAAGATGGCACCTCAGAAGTGCAGCACCTCTCTCATGCTGCACTACAGTGTCAGTACTGGGATATTAACCCAAGTGCCAGATGTGGGAACGAAACCCACAGCCCTCTGAACTCCCAGCCTCAGAGGCGAGTGTGCTACCTACTGAGCCACTGACACTGGTGAAATATATTTTATCAGTCACTTATGAACATACGAACAGATGAAATTGCCAGCAGATACAGGCCATATGGTCTATCTAGTCTGCTCGAGTGTGCAGCACTTCAGCCCATTAGACTGCAGCTGCCCCCCCTCCCATGAACTCTTCCCTCCCACAAATGCCCCCAGGTATATACGTTCCCCTTGAATCTTTCCCACACCTCTTGAAGCACCCCACAGTCTGCACTGATATGAGTTGCTCAGGCAGTGCAATTCCACCCTGTTACCACTCTTTCAGTTAAGTAGTGCCTCCTCCTTTCCCTCCTGAATCTGCCCCCCTTTAACTTCAGGGAGTGCCCTATGGTATCTCTTCCGTTCTGGAGAGTGAACCCACCCTGGGAGCCTACTCTGTTCATCCCCTTCAGGTACTTGAAGGTCTCTATCATGTCCCCTCTATCTCTTCTATCCTCCAGGGTATACATGTTTAGCTCTTTTAGTCTTTCCTCATAAGTTCCATCCTCCAACACCTGGATCATCTTTGTTGCTCTTCACTGCAGTGCCTCCAGTAGTTTGATATCCCTTTTCAAGTACGAGTGCCAGAACTGCACGCAGTACTCCAAGTGCGGCCTCACCAGGGACCTGTACTAGAGCGATATGACTTCACTACATCTGGATGTAACCCCCCTTGCTATGCAGCCTAGCATCCTGTTAGCCTTAGCTGCTGCCTTCCTACACTGGGCCGAGTGGTTTAATTTCTTGGTCACCAGTACCCTCAGATCCTTCTCCTCATTGGACATGGACAGTTTGATACCATCCATCCAGTAGCTGTATCCAGGATTTTTGGCTCCAAAATACATCACCTTGCACTTCTTGGCATTGAACACAAGGTGCCAGGTGTGCGACCACTCCTCGAGTCTTGCCAAGACCTCCTGCGGTAATTTGCCACCCTCCTCCCCATCCACCTCAGCACAGATCTTAGTGTCATCGGCAAAGAGGCTGATCTTATTCTTGATCCCAACCGCTATGTTTGCGATGAAAATGTTAAACAGGACTGGTTCCAGTACTGATCCCTGAGGGACACCACTCGTCACTTCCCTGGGCTCCGATGCTTCTCCC
The DNA here is from genome assembly GCA_016271365.2 of Neoceratodus forsteri. Taxonomy (NCBI): domain Eukaryota; kingdom Metazoa; phylum Chordata; order Ceratodontiformes; family Ceratodontidae; genus Neoceratodus; species Neoceratodus forsteri. Next base: position 1,390,008,554 of record CM028129.1, on the reverse strand, counting down.
CCCACAACTACCCTCTGTTGCCTGTCCCTCAGCCAGTTTTCTACCCATCGGGCTAGCTTCCACCCTATACTAAGACTCCTCGATTTGCAGGTCAACCTTCTGTGTGGCACTGAATCGAAGGCCTTGCTGAAATCCAGGTAGAGTACATCTACCGCATGGCCCTTGTCCAGTGCCCTTGTGACCCAGTCACAAAAAATCAAAAAATCAAAAAAAACTTTTGTGAGATTTATAAAGTGGTCAATACTATGCAGAACAAGACCGTTTCCTTTTTATTTATTTAGTTTTTATTAACCAGGTAAGTACATTGGGCAATAAAATTTCTATTTTCAGGCATGACCTGGGAGATTACATACAATACATTTTACAAAGCAAAAACACAATAATGTGCCATTACAAAACAATACAGTACAGTATGCAAATAGAATAATAGATAGGGGACTATGTATGACAAGGTTACAATACCATTGAGCAGCTCCAACATGTCACCAGAATCTCATGATGGTATTACAGCCGAGTGATACACAGTGCCCTATTTTTTATGTTTTGTAATACATGGATCCAGGGTGCTGATCCCTGCAAACTCAGAATGAATTGCAACTCTGTCAGTCTGCCTGATTCAGAATTGGAGTATGCAGCATTGTCAAGAATACCAAAAACTCCTTTTTGCTGATGCAGACACTAGTGTGAAAGGGAAATGTTTCTTCCATTTTTATGTTTGCTTGCACACATGTGCAAAAAACAGTGCTATCATCCGAGTTTTTGTACGTGTGGCACCCTGTCTTCCAATTTAGTCAGTGTGTTTGTAGGCACGGCCACAGTTCACCAGTGAATGCTGCAGCTGTCTATGACAGCAGTTGAAAATGAAATGGCGTACAGCTGAAAGGGAGAGACCGCTTCAGTGAGCAGCGATAAGATAGTGTTGATTAGCATATTGCTGGCAATTCTGCTTGTATATGTCTCTGCTTTCTCTTCCTGGAACAAAAATTCAGTTTGAAGTGAACTTTTCCTAGGACTATCTTTCTGGGAGGAGGCAAGTGACTAAAATGACATCTTTAGAATGTTTCCAAACAAAGATCTAATTACCATCCTTGGAATGTTGAGTCAGAGTTCAGGGTAGGACCGGCATTGACAAAAGCAGGAAAACAGAACCCCAAAGAGACTGAAAAAGTAGATGCAGTTGTCGTCTGTTGGCACACCTGATCAGTAGTGTAATAATATTCCCCAACCATCTGAATGTCTCTGAATAGGCCCCTACCACAGACACAGTACGGCTGACAGGGTGCCAACCCCATCAGCTCCAAGCCCCCCAGAGCCTCCAGGTACCACACTGGGAGCCCACCCCAGCGGGCACAAGTGAGAATGGTGACGGAGGTGCCCAATCCCCTCGGCTCAATTAACCCCCAAAAGAAACAGACTTCCAGTTGCCACGCTGGGAACCCACCCCAGCGTGGCACATGTCTGTATGGCCGATGGGGGTGTCCAATCCCCATCGGCTCCACTGACCCCCCAAAAAAATCTTCCAGCTGCCACGCTGGGAGAACACCCCAGCATGGCACAAGTCCCGGCGTCTTCCTAAAAAGAAAACAAACACCTGAAAAGAAAAAAATGGTCCCTCATTGATTCTCTTGCCCCCCTAACCCACACCTACCCTCTCCACACCCCCACCTCACCCCATACTTACCTCCGGAGGCCGGTGAGATGATCTTCGGTGGACCGGGAACAAGTCTGCACTCTTCAAACCCGACCGCAAACCGAAGAAATGCCGGTAAGCTGTATAATGGAATAAATCTTTTTTTTTTCAACTTTGATGCATATCTCAGGCATTTTTGGGAATTTTGGCACCAAATTTTCAACATGGGGTTTTTGAGATCCCTCCTCATGAATTCTGGCACTGTCATGGTGCTAATCAGCCCCAAAAGGTTATTTTGCGGTCACTGCGCAGAACCACCTTTCAGGACTGATTTACACAATGACAGTGTCACAGTTCATGAGGTAGGCCCCCAAAAACCCTATGTTGAAAATTTGGTGAAAAAATTCCCAAAAATGACTGCTTTACAAGCGTGCATTGCACAGTTCCTACGCACGCTCGTAAGTTTGCAAATTTTTAATATTTTCATTCCAGATTTTCAACATTGCCATTTTACCATACCTCCTTATGAGCAGTACAGCTGTCATTTTTCTTATCTCACCCAAAATGTGTTTCCACGCATGTAGCGTACAATGGCTCAGTCGGTGTGTGAAATCAATGTTCGGGACAGATTAAGAAAATCACAGTGACACTGTTCATGTGCACAGGCCTTAAAATGGCCATGTTAAAAATTTGGTGACGAAAGTCCATAAAATGACTGTGTTACTAGCGAGCATTGTGCAGTTTCCATGCACCCTCGTGAATTTATGAATTTGTAATATTTTCAGTCCAGATCTTCACCATTAGCATTTTTCCACACTTCCTTATGAACAGTACAGCTGTCATTTTTCACACCATGGCCGAAATGTGTTTTCACACTTCCGGAGCAGAAATGCATGGTCGCTGTGGGAAATCACTGTTCGGGACAGATTAAGAAAATCACAGTGACACTGGGTCCCAAAATGCCTGTGTTGACAATCTGCTGTAAAAAATCCCCAAACTAATTACATTACGGGTGTGCGTTGCATAGTTTCTACGCACGCTCGTGACTTCACCAGTTTTTGTTATATTTTTACTGCAGATTTTCAACATTGCCATTTTTTACACCTCCCCATGAACAGTACAGCTGTCATTTTTCACATCCTGTTCGAAATGTGTTTTAGCACCTGTGGTGCCAAATGGCGTAGTCGCTGTGCAAAATCAGCTTTCAGCTAAAAAACTGATATTGCCACTGTTCATGAGGTGGGGGTCACAAAAAATCCATGTTGAAAATTTGAAGTGAAAATACCAATTAATGCCTGAGGCATTAGGGTTTCCGACCATAACGCCCCACCCTGCAGAGACTGACAGGCATCAGGGGTGTGACTTGGGATTGTCGCCTGTAATGCTCATACCATTCCACCCCCATCCACACCCTGCAGCCAGTGAGAGGCATTGAGGTGTGCCTTGGACTCTTCAGCCCCAAAGTTCCCCCCATTCTCCTATACAGCACCCATTTCACTGTATTTCTTGATGGAATGAGGTGAACATAATGGCCAAAGACCCCAAGGCACACCGTGACACTTGGTGTCTGCAGGGTAGGGTGTGATGAAATGGCGTGGACGTTACGCCTGACGACCCAAAGGCACACCTCAATGCCTGGCAGTATCTGCAGGGTGCTGGTGGGGTTGGCTTCAATTCAATACTTCACTGCCATTCTTATTATGCAGCTCTGTAACTCCTACACTACCAATGCCAATGCTAGCAAGCAAACATTCGGCATTGACAAATGCTTGTTTTAGTTGTTAGTTATGCTCCCAAGTTGTAAGTCTTGGAAACCAGTTGCTAGACAGTACTACAAAATCTTGGCTTCTACCAACAGGCCCTCCTGGTGCTTTGGGAGTTATCTTGTTCCCCTCTCTCTGTCTCTGTGCCTTCCTGCTCCCATCCTGTTGCAGCAGTTTGAAACAAAAGGTGAGCTCATTGACCACAAGTACCTGGGAGATGGCCTCAGCTCCAGCCAGCGGGCTCATTGTAGCAGTTCTCTAACATGTGCTTGATGATTAAATTGCGTGACAGCTCACTTTATCAGCTGCCTGATTCAGCTTCCTGGATCAACTCACCGACAGAAGCGAGGGAGAAAAATCTTGTTTGACACAGGGATGTGCTGCCAACTTATTCAAATGAAGTTTCACTCACAGCCACTTTGAGAGGGATATTTTTTGGCATTTGTTGTGAGGGATGAGTCGGCTTTTACTGTACACGGCAGTTACAGTAACAGATGACCCACAGTGAGCACGAGGAATTCATCAGTGCGTGGACTTGGATCCGTCTTACAATACTATTGTTTAGAGCTCAGAACGATAGTATCACAAGCTCTGAGTGATAGTATTACAAGAGTGCAAGTATGGTATTTTGGGATTCAAAATGTAGTACTACTGGGAATTTTCTGCATTGATTTCAATAGTATTACATGGCTTATCCATGCATTAAAGTGTAACAAACAGTGGAAATGGTATAATAGACAAAATCAGCTAGAAACTGGGAAGCTGAAAAAACTAAAAGCAGAAGAGAGACTGTGTAAAAACTGAATATTATGTGGGGTACAGAAGGGGACTTGGAGAAATGACATTTTATATAACAGTTCATAGTCATACAGTACAATCAAACTACATCTGCACTGCTTGGGGAGAAAGAGATCAAAGGCCAGAGCAGCAAGGTGGCCACGCTGCCGCTCTGCTCCACACCACGCTGCTTGAAACTCTGTTTGTATACTACCAATTTTTTTTACTTTTAAGCTTTGCAAGTTTTGCTTGTTTTATTTACAATTATATTTTATAGCCTTGAACGGCGGCGCTTGCAGATGTAGTACGTGGGTTTTGACCGACGTTTGGTACGGAGCTGTGATCTAAATTTCAACCTTCAGAGTTGTTCTGGGACCCAATTTTGGGGATTTCAGTACTTCCCTGATGTTTATTAATATACGCTATTTATTGTAAATGTTGTGCCAGGGAGCAGAAATTGAATGAAAAAGGTACTACAAGGGTGCATTCTGAAAGTAGCACTAGTTTTACCGGACTGTCAATTCAAAGATGTTTCTGCCACTTTGCTATTTTGATATATTTTTTATGGAGAATAAGCCTGTGTCAGGGCCAGAATATGGTGCAGTGGAGTACAGGACTACTGGATTTGAGGAGCAGTGGACCTGGAACCCATCAGAGGAGGAGAAAGTACATGGGGACCTCCGTAGCAGTGGGCAACATGGGAGTGCACTATATGTGCTGAAAATGCCTAAAATATTTACCCAAAGGTATGATAATGTTGCCAGTGGGTGGTAAAAGGGTTCCATAAGTGAGTGCCTGAAGTTACTACACTCGGTGGAGCGATTCTTTTGCTTCTTTTTTCTTGGGTAAATCCAGGCAAGATTGTTCTGGATAAAGCATTTGGAATGGCCCTAAAATGAACTCAGTTATTTCTGTACCTCTGTCTGCAACCCACGCTGTTGTGAAAAGAGACTGAGGGGGATTACAGAATGACCCGTTCTTGTTCTTCACTCTCAAATGTTTGAAAAAAGGGGTAAGCTATGAAACTATTTTGACTTCCCTGGATGCCTGTGGAAGGAGAAGAAAATGGCCTTTACTTCCTGGCTTTGGAGATGGAACAGGTAGGAGAATTGTTTTCAATATACTGCCTATTACGTTCTCTAAGGAGAGTGGAGAACTGGGAAAAAGACCCCATTATTATATTGCTTTAAGGCATTATTATATGTTCTCCTTGTTCGGACAATGACTCCTGGCCTATTTCTTACCTCTTTGTGCTGAATTCTCTTGGAGTAGCTTTTTTCCCCCCCTTTTCTCCACCACATTGGTTCTCTTCAGGGTACCCTAGGCTGGAATCTCCTAGTCTCTCCCCAGATAACTCCCTTGAGGACCCACTGTACCAACCTCCATCCTGTCTTGGCCTGCCCCCCCAGGTGGGGAGGGAGGGGCTCCCGGGTATTCCCCCTCCCAGTCCATTATAGTCTGCGTCAGGAGGTCCATGTGGTGTTCTGCTGGGAGCCCGGTTATGGGATCTAGAGCAGCTGGGTCCCTTCTATGACTGCCACGATGGGGAGTTTTTCCTGTTTTCTGGTTCTGCCCCATAGGATGCTAGCACACTAGGGAAGCCTAGGGGCAGAGCATGTCACAACGTGTTGTCATTCTGGCTCCCAGCCAACATCCTCCCACCCACTTACGTGCCATCTGGCTGCACCTCCACCCACGGTCCCCCAGGTGGCAGTAAAGTGCCAGGACAGGCATCCCACCCTCCCTGAAGAAGGAGAGCAGCCAGTGGGTGCTCAATCTTTCTCCTTCCGGTTGGCCCTCCAGCAACCAGAGTCCGTTCCCGAATCCAGGTCACTGGCATCATACTCGGTAGCTCTACCGCTGCACCAGCGGGCCGGCCCCCTTGGAGTAGCTTTTGAACTTGGAAACACTGTGGGAATTTGGAAATGTTTTGGAGTGTGAAATAAAAAGTGTTTAATGAACAGAATCTGGACTCAAACTGAAAGATGTTTTAAGACTTTCAACGAGATGATATAGATGTTTTATGTTTTTTTCCATGTCTCTTTGTTTAGGATTTGTCATGTGTTGAAATGTTCATACGTATGATTGTTTACAGTTTTTTTAGAAGTTAATTCAGGGGTTTTAATGACCGCGGTTCTCTTTATATTTCAGCTGCTTTAGAGGTCGGTACCATGGTTAAGAATCAACATCAAAGTGATACATCCTGAGAATGATTGGCTAAAAGCCTACGTAGATCTATTATGCTCTTTTGCAATAATAACTTTCAAAGGTTAAATAGAGTACCTCTAAACATGTTGAGAATAAAATTGAAGTTTGAAGATATAGGTTACTTAACCTTGTAATGGGATTATTCATTTAAAGACCACTATGAAATTATTCATCCATATTTATTGGACCTATGAAAGATGACTTGCATATGTCTGTGGGTAAATACTTTTTTATGTAATACGTATAGTATAATAACTGGTTTCCTCTTTTTCCCATAGGAACATGGTATGAATTTGCCATAATAAAGGAGTGTTTGTTATGGCAAACACGTGTACAGTTTCCTTTACTCTGCACATGCACCCATGGCAGTTCTTCGCTTCCCAACTGCTCGTCACTCACTGAACTGGTAACTTAAGACACTGACTGAACTGCCACCTCCAGAGTCGGTGGTAAGTAATAAAAAACCTTTTAAATAAATAAAGAAAGGCGACCATGGCCCACACTGTAACTTAACCGGACCGCGGCCACACAGCAACTTTTTTATTTTATACAATTACTGAGGTGAAAAAAAGGAAACCCAGCAATTATATCAAATAGAATATGAGTTGGTGTGTGTGAATTTGAAGTTTACACACACCTTCGAGGTTAGATGCTATTCATAAACCCTTTGAGCTTTGCTCTCGGGGTTTATATAGCATTTAACCCCTCGGGTGTGTATAAAATTCTCGTTACACACACCAACCCATACTTTATTCTATATATTATGTGTGGCGTACTGGAGCCTACTTTTTAATGCATTTTTTTTTATTTATGTAATGTTGTAATGGTTTGTTTAACCAATCAACAATAAATCCAAATTGAAACTGAAACACTGCTTGGGGAGAAGGGCAAGATTACAGACAGAATGCACACTACTGAGTGGGTTTGCAGTTTGCTTGCTTACTTATTAAAGTGACTCATTGAATTTCACTGTTATGGAAGAGTGATCAGCAAACGTGGTAGAGATTTTTTTTTTGTGTTACAGAAGCAGCATGTTTCAGACTGTCACAGCAAAATGTGCAAGCACCATTACACTAGCTATGCATTTCAAATTGTAATGAGAAAAAAACAATGTGACCTACTGGGAATTGATCCCAAGACCCCAGAATACTCTCCCAGTGCTCTAACCACTGAGCTATAGGCCCACATGGATGGACCTGGAGTTCCCAGACACAGTTCCTTTCTCTGGTATTGCATATCCCACAACCAGGAATAATCAAGATGACAGATGTTTTTGGTGCAGTATTAGCCACAGCAAAGCAATTTAGATCACAAATTGTAGTGAGAAAGAAATAATGTGACCTACTGGGATTTGAACCCAGGCCTCCAGAATACCATCCCGGTGCTGTAACCACTGAGCTATAGGCGCACATGGTCGAACCTGACTCTTCCCAGACACACTTTCTTTCTATGCATTGTGAAAGTGCAGTCAGTGTTATAGATGGGCCTACAGGTTGGAGATAGGGAACCTCAATTATATGAACTCCTGATTATCCGAACCAATCGGATGTCTCTGAAGCAGTTCGGATAATCGGGGTTCTACTGTACATGTGCAAACATACTTACTACAGTTATGAAATCTTGTCAGAGAAGATTCAAATTCAAGGACAGGAACGTGTGAATAACTCAATTAGATAAATAATTATACCTACTACGAAATGCAGCTACCAAAGTACAGAAATGCATCTCAGGTGGAATGGAATTCCAAAGCCTTGGAGCATAAAAGACAAAAGGAAGATTCACCAGTCCTAGTTTTAAGTTTAGGGACATTCTAAGAGATATTTTCACCAGACTTCAAAGGAGTAGATGCAATGCAGAGGATGGAGGTGCATTAGAAGAGATCTGGGCAAATGATTGTGGAGGATACTAAAGATTACACCCCCAAGGGCATGGTCATGGACTTGGGGGGGGGGGAGAAAGCCAGCCAAACCTATCAAAGAGGGAGTAGTGATGAGTGAAACAATGGGATGCCACAGTAAAACAGCTTATATTATGTACCGGGTCATAATGTTGTACGCTTAATAGCGTACAACATTATAGCTAACCCAAAACAGCGCTGTCCATGACAGCAAATGGTGCAAAACCACATATACTGCTGTATGCGGTATTGCACCATTCACACAATCCCAGGCAGTGGATAAGACCTCTGCTGGGTCTGGGTTCCACTGAGCAGCTGCTGTGGCTCACCGGACTGAGCCACAGCAGCAGGAACCCAGGTGCTTAATCTGGGACTGGGTTTGATTCCCAGTCGCAGACATTTTATTTTTCCCACACTGTGTGCTCCCTAAGGTAACCCCCGGGTTGAGAATCCTTAGTGGTAGGGTTCAGGAGGTGTAAGAGGCAGAACCTCCAGAAAAAGACTTGTGCTGCATGGTAGAAATCGCACTGTATTGGCAGCGGATTTGTTACGCAGCATAATGTTTCAAAAACATTATGACCCCATGCCCTTGTATTATTATAGGCTACATCCCATCTAGAGATGATGGTCTTCTAGGTTGTGATAAATACAGGAGCTGCATAAAGGAGTTTTGGCAACAGCATTCCATTGGCAACAGCAAGATGAGCTTGGGGGGGGCACAGATTTCAGCCAATCTGTAAGAGATCCCAAGCTTGGAATTTACAGATTTGGAGATACTCATCATGTGCAAAGAATAGTCAAGGGTGGGGTCAAGGGTGACTCCAAACTACATGAAGGAGTTACCTAAGGGAACTGAGGTGCCATAATGATATGTAATAAATAACAGGGCAGGGCAGAGCCTGAGTCTGGAGGATGTTCCAAAGAGCAGAGACTGCAGGGTTTTAAATAGCTGGTATAGCATAGCAAAACGCTACGCAAAACAGGAGATAATGCTAACCATTTCCAAAAATGCATAGCAACAGATTGCTAAACCATTTTTTTTCAGTGAGTCTATGGCACAGTAGACAAAATGAATAAAATTATATATTTTTTTAAATTGTGCTAACCATTCTATGCCAAGTCCTATGCATTTTTACAGCTCATTAGCACTTTCACATGTAAAACTGCTAATCAATTTTTTTCGGCTTATTTATTACCCTGGACTTTATTTCTGTCACAATAAAAAATACAGTAGTTTGTTATGTGGCAACCAGTTGTGCACGGACAGGAGGTTAGAGGTTAGGCATTGATTAATACTGGAAACATTCGAGTGTGTGTAAAGGACAAGGTTGTATGCAGAGAGATAGGCAGAGCAGTGGGACTGGCAGTGGCAGATTGCTATAGTGTGCAGTGCAAATAGAAGAGGTCAAGTATAGATCCCTGGGGAACACCCATTACTGTGGGGGAGGCTTCGGCAGGGAGGATCCATATCTAACTCTCTGACAGCTATCCTCTAAGTAGTTTCTGAACCAAGGAAGTGCAGAAAAAGAGATACCCAGGCTTTCGCATTTGTTAAGTAGAACTCAGGGAATGACACGTGCAAAGGCCTCTGTTAAGTCAATAAAGACTACACCTGTAAGACAGCTCACATCCATCTCTGAGGCAATATGGTTTGTGAGTGTGAGCAAGGCTGTGGTGGTGCCGTGTCCCTTGTGAAAGTCATGCTGCATGATAGAAAGATGGTCATAGGCAGTAACGTAGTTGATGAGCTCGGAGGAAACAGTTTACTCTAGGATTTTGTTTAATACAGGTATGATGGTGATAGGCCTGTAATTGTTAACTAGTTTGTGGTCATCTTTTTAACAAATTAGCACCACATTTGAAGTTTTCAAGAGACTGGGTACCACACTAGATAACAGGGACAGACTGACAAGTCTAGCAACTGAGGGAGCTAATTCGTGGCTCAATCCCATCTTAGCCTGCAGATTTTGAGCCAAGATTCTGCAGAAGTTTGTGAACCTCAGAAATACCAACCTTCTTGAAATAAAACACAGTTGAAGGGCCGGCGCAGTGGCGCTGAGGGTCGAGGCGCGTGACGCCACACCTTGCGCTGCACCGGCGACCCGGGTTCGGGAACAGACTCGGGCTGCCGGGGGCTGGAGGGGGAAGGAAGGATTGAGCGTCCTGACAGCTCTCCTTCCTTCGGGGTGGGTGAGGGATGCATGCGGCGCAGCAGTGACACCCAGCGGAGTCTGGGGGTACGACAGTGCACGCATTTGACCGGGGGGAGAAGCCGACGGACGTCTGCACGTAGTGCGCTGATGTCATTGCACGTCGGCTCTCCAGGGATACATTAAAATACATAAATGGGGACTCCGCCTCTATGAAGCCCTCCCCGGGGTTCCTCCATGTCGCCGATCCTCCCAACCAGTTACAGGACCGCGGGTTGGGATGTGGAGAGTCAGCTCTGCTGCCCCATCCTCTGGGGAGCAAGCCAGGGGTGACCAGGGGGATCGACTGGCATGGGGGACCTTAGGGGGTCAACTAGGTGGATGCTACTTCATGAGTATCCCAAAAAAAAACACAGTTGAAGGGTAGGTCAGACAGGTGCATTGATGGAAGATGATGTCGACATGATAGGGAAAGCCTTGGTGTATGAGTGGAGGTCAGAGAAAAAGCATTTGAAGGCACTAACTATTGTGCAGCTGCTAGCGCAGTTGACTCAATTTAAAATCATGTCAGACAGGAGTGATCCCTACTTTGGCCCATCATCTTCTTGACACAATTCCAGAATAATCTTGGATTGTGAGCAGCGGAATGAAAGAGCTGCTTGCAATGGAAGGTCGTAATATGCCTGATAACCTTTTCCATTTATTGTGGCGTGTCCTATAGCCACCCAGACAGAAGAGGAAGAGGAGGAGGAGGCAGAGGACTTGAAATCAGACTATTTTCTGTCCCTTTTGATAAGCTTTGTTAAACAGGGTGGTTCAGCCATTTAGTGACAGGACCTTCTCACTCTTCTTCTTGTAACTGGGGCAGATTTGTTTTGCAAGTCAATGAAAGTGGACATAAAGCTACTGCTGAGTTCATATTTATTTTATTTTTTATGTTGTCTTGCGCACACGCAAGCAACATTTTGTGGCAGTAGGAGAAATGCAGAGGTGTGTCAGTTTTGGTGAATGCAGGGCATGCTTTAGAAGGTGCGTCCCTCATTTGCCAATTAGAGAGTATGCTAGCAGTGACACAAATTTTATGCAGTGCCACCAACTTGAAACAAACTTGCTGCTGCAATCAGAGACAAGCTCGTCATGCAGCGGCACAGATGACATGCCTCCCCTATGTGCCTTGCCTGGTGAAACATTTCAATAAACATGGCGGTGGCTCACGCTGTCCGCCTCTCACAATCCCTAGAAAGCTGACTTCGGGGGTGCCCAATCCCCCTGTCAGCATGTTTAATACCCCCCAAAGATTGTGTGGCACACTGGGAGCCCACCCCAGTGTGCCTCCATGGTGTTCAGAAGCTGACCACATCAGCATGTTCCTGCCCCACCCCCATTGTGTGCCATTGTGGGAGCCCATCCCAGTGTGGCCAACATCACCTCCCCCCCAAAGTCATGGGGCACACTGGACATTTGTTTTCTTACACCTGTAAAGAAAGAAAATCGTCCACAGTGTTCTTTTTTTTTAAGTACGGAAGACAAAACGGTTTCTCGCTGTCGGCAGCACCCTCCCCAACCCACACCCACCCTCTACAACACACCTCCCCACACCATACTAACCTCCAGAGGTCAGCGTTGAGATCTTCGGTGTAGCGGGAACACGTCTGCACTCTTCAAAGCCAACCGCAAACTGAAGGAATGCCGGTAAGCTGTATAGTGGCATCAATGGGGGAGGTTTCAACTTACATGGCTATCTCAGCCTTTTGTTTTTACTTTTGGCTCCAAATTTTCACCATGGAGTTCTTGGGACCCCACCTCATGAAATCAGTCACTGTCATTTCATTATTCGGTCGCGAAAAGTGATTTCACGGTCTCTGCACAGAATCACCTTTTGGGACTGATTAACAAAATGATAGTGCCACTGTTCATGAGGTGGGCTCCCAAAAAGTCTATGTTGAAATTTAGGGAAAAAATTCCCAAAAATGGCAGTGTTGCGAGCTTGCACTGCGCAGTTTCCACGCACGCTCGTAACTTCGAGAATTTGTTATATTTTCACTCCATATTTTCAACATTGCCATTTTTTCACAACTCGTTATGAACAGTACAGCTGTCATTTTTCACATCTGTCCCGAAATGTGTTTGTGCACATCTGGCACACAACTGCATGGTTGCTGTGGGAAATCAACATTTAGGACAGATTAAGAAAATCACAGTGACACTGTTCATGAGTGGAGATCCCAAAATGCCTATGTTGAAAATTTGGTGAAATAATTCCCAAAAATGACTGTTACAAGCGTGCATTGCGCAGTTTCAACGCATGCTCGTAACTTCAAGAATTTTGAATATTTTCACTCCAGATTTTCAACACTGCCATTTTTTCCCACCTCCTTATGAACAGTATAGCTTTCATTTTTCACATCCTGCCCAAAATGTGTTTTCGCACATCTGGCGCACAATGGCGCAGTTGCTGTGGGAAATCAACGTTTGGGACCAATTAAGAAAATCACAGTGACACTTTATGAGTGGAGGTCTCAAAATGCCTATGTTGAAAATTTGGTGAAAAAATTCAAAAATATTACTGTTACGAGTGTGCATTGCGCAGTTTCCATGCACGCTCGTAACTTCGAGAATTTTTTATATTTTCACTCCAGATTTTCAACATTGCCATTTCCTCACACCTCCTTATGAACAGTACAGCTGTCATTTTTACATCCTGCCCAAAATGTGTTTTCGCACCTGTGGCGCCAAATGACGCAGTCATGTGCAAAATCACCTTTCGGCTAACGACCTGATAGTGCCACTGTTCATGAGGTGGGGTCACAAAAAGCCCATGTTGAAAATTTGGAGTGAAAATACCAACAAACGCCTGGGGCATTAAGGTTTCCAAATATAATGCCCCACCCTGTAGACAGACAGGCGTCAGCGGTGTGACTTGGGATTTTTGGCTGTAATGCTCACGCCATTCCACCCCCACCACCAGCCTGCAGCCACTGACAGCCATCGAGGTGTGCCTTGGACTCATTGGCCCCAAAGTTCACCCTATTCTCCTATACTGCACCCATCTCAGTGTATTTCCTTATGGAACAGGGTGAGCGTATACCCCAAGGCACACCGCAACACTTGTCGGTGTCTGCAGGGTGGGGTGAGGTGAAATGGTGTGAGCATTATGGTCAACGACCCAAAGGCATACCCCCATGCCTGTCAGTCTGCAGGGTGGAGGTGGGGTTGGCGTCAGTTCAATACTTCACTGCCATTCCTATTATGCATCTCTCTAACTTCTGCACTACCAATGCCAATGCCAGCAAGACAACGTTCGGCATTGACAAATACTTGTTTTTTATTTATTTCAGTCTTGGAATTAGTACCTTTGAGCCAAAGGCTCTTTTACATAGGCGCCACGTCATAACAAAGAACAGAACAAATGGTATAGTGAAAAAAATACAGTGATCCTAGGAGTAAAGTTAACAATTCAATAAGCACATATGGATTTAAGTTACAAAAACAGGTATTTTGCAGACATACAGCGGCTAGGAGTAAGCTTAACTAACAAGGAAGGCACTAGGGTTGGGATCCGGCTACAGGATGAAAAGGATGCAGCCAAATGGCATTGTCAGAGACAAAATGAGGGAAAGACAACAACTAGGGACATGGTCTTACAGGATATACAGAAGCTAAGGGCTTGGGCCTAACATTGTTCCAGAGTAGGGATACAGTCAAAGGCATTGTCTGAGCGGGGGGGTGGGCATTGCCAGGAGGGGAATATCAGCAGACAAACATGGGCTATGTCATTCAGTTTAAGAGTGCACGCCAATGGGCCAATCAGTGCAGGAACTGATGATGTCTTCTATGGAGCAGCAAGCATAGTCTGATGCTGGGATTGGTTAATGGGGACCTCAGGAAGGCAGGCGAGTTATATGGTAGTAGGAAGGGTAGGATGGTAGGGTGGAGGCAGGGTGGGGTAGGGTGTGGGCGAAGGAGAGGAGACAGGCCCAAGTTGTTTTATGTGTGGCAGTCACAGGAGGAGCCCATTGTTTGGTCTTTGGTAACATCACAGTGGAGTGAATTATAACACAGTGGTGCTCTGTAGCTCTGTATGCAAATGAGTGTTACCCTCGGGTGGTACAGCAGCGAGGCACTACGAACGCATGGTCAAGGTGCGTCTAGTACGCCTAGTATGTATAATATCATAGGTTTCGAGAAGGGAAAGGGGAAATTGTTTAACCAGGAAAGGCACACTAAGCCAGAGCTTGTTTTCAGGTGCGACCTAGGAGCACAAGGAAGTTAAGTGACTTGCTCAGGGTCACACAGTTTGCATGTAGAAGCTGTGGGATTCAAACCCAGGTCTGGTCTGCTGGATGTTACCAGATTTGCAGCTCAGAGCCTTAGACCACTGCACTATACTGCCACCAATCAATTTGAGACACATCTGTTCTATTTCAGGGTCCAGATTGAAACGTTTTCAAAACTGGGTGATTCTAGGGGGAGATTTTAGCACTTTTGCTCACCATACACAGTACACAGGTAAATGGTCGCTTATAGCGTCAGAGAGAATACCTGAACATATGATCCTGTCTATTCAGGGGGTAAGGATCCAATCAATGAGAGTGCCTGTAGTACCATTTTTAGGTCATTTAGTAAGTTTAGAGATGATCTGAAAGAGACTGTTTGCTGACTGCCTGTACTACAGTTTTGCCGCAGTCAATGAGCCAGTTAATGTTGAAATCCCTGATAAGAATGAGCTCATTGCTTTTGATTAGAGGGCCAATAGACATAATCAGGGAGTTGAGAAGGTTAGTACTCCCAACAGGGTGCCTAGCAGTCCTTCAAAGAAGCTTAATATTCCTAACAGAAATACATTTCTGAAACCTGAATGCAGAGATGAGCTCCCCAGCATCTGCATACCCAAAGCCAGTCATTAAGTGATGGCAGTTTTAGGAAAGGGGGCAGGTGGAATTGTCTCTTGTATTAGCACAACAAGCTCAGACAGTAACGGCTCCAATGAACCACCCCCAAATCGGCCAGCAATTCCAGGGTCTGATCTCCAGGGTAATCATGATCATACAAGGGTGTTTAAATCCCCACAGCTACCACCACTGGAGCAATCGGAGCTACCAGTTAGCTTAGCCCTGTTCTCCACATGGGGCTGTGTCCCTGAAGTGATACACATACTTAAGAACAAAGGCATGACATGGTGTGCTGTTTGTGGGGATGACAGCACACCTCAGGTGTGCTGAAGCACAAAACCAAAGTCTGAGTGCTTCGGCCACCTGAGAAGTACCATTATTTCAGCACAAAGCACACCCTGGAGTGCCTTATTGCGATTATGAAATGGCTCCATTAGGACTGGTTAAGAAACTCTTTTAATTTATTTATTTTTTTGAATATGTAGAAATTAGAAAAAAAATGTAAAAAAGGAGAAACAAAAGTAGTCCTATTGAGCCATTGCAATTTTATTGTTTGGCCAGTAGATGGCAGATGCTGAATTTTTGTTTTTTAAAAAACAAGTAAGTGAAGTGAGGTGTACTGATACAGCTGTGCCTACTTATGTAAACAGGTCAGTGAGACGATGGATCATTTTGCAGTGCTGTTGTGTTGGGATATCAGCACTGGGTTCCAAGTTCCTTAGCCAATCTGGTTTCTAGATTTTTTTATTCCCTTTTCATAATGCTGCTTTCAAACTTAGTTCTACAGCCAATTTGCTTTGTGTAATCTATGCCCCAGTGCTTTTGCACTGAGGTGCTTTTCTTCTAAAAATAATAGTCAGTGTCAGTAATTCAGTTGGTAGCATGCATTTCTCTGTCCCAGAAAATTGGATGGCCATAATTTTCTGTGTCATACTAGGCACTTAAACTAATTTATAAAAGGATTTAGAAATGTCCTGCTTCCCGACTGGCTAAATAAATACCGAGACCAATATATTAATCTTCTAGGAAAGTAAAGGTTGGAACACATTCAGGCAGTGGGTTCTGGAGTTTAGGCAAATCTAACTCATGACCTGCTTCAGTCATCCCTGATTACCATCACAAATACGACTGTCACCTTTACTTCAAGTTCAAGTTCAAGTTTATTGCAGGAAAGACACCATTGAGCAAGCTCATTCACAAGGAGGTCCTGAGGCACATACACATACAGTTCGCAATTACATAGACAGGACATATAAAATGTAGAATAACAAAGAAAAAATATATAATACAAGAGGTATACACAATAGAAGTCCTTATGCTATATATGCAGTACATTCCAGCTTTAACTGCCCTCAAATTATGCAACACATTTCAACAATAAGTAGAGAGTAGAGGCCAGTTGGTACCTAGGAAGTTGACTTAGCATTGGGGCCTAATAGTACCTACACATGTCTTTTAATTTAGAGATAACTAGTGTTTCGTAGGAGTTAATTGATACGATGCTGGTTAGCTTCAGCATGGCTTGTAGTTGGTTCCAAATGTTTGGGAGGGCGTATGAGACAGCTCTTTGGCCAGCTGTGGTACGTGTCCTGGGAACATCTAGTAGGATAAATTTGGATTTTCTTAGGGAGTAGGCGCTATGCGAGATGTATATGAGAGACGTTAAATAGACAGGCAGTTTGTGGGGTAGTAATTTGAGAGTCCAAATGCCAGCATGTAGGAGGCGTCTGGTGGCAAGAGAGGTCCACCCAACTGCTGCATAAAGATCACAGTGGTGGGTCCTGTACCCAGAGTTAGTAATGAAGCGAAGAGCTCGGTGATAGAGTACAGCCAGTTTAGATAGGCTCAAGGTTGGGGAGGAGATAAAGATAATGTCTCCGTAGTCAAGCAAGGGAAGGAACGTTGCTTGGACAAGTCTTTTGCGGGTCACGAGAGAAAAGAGGGTCCTATTTCTAAAGAAGAAACCCAAGTGTGCTTTAAGCCTCTTTGATAGATCCTCAATGTGGTCATTGAAGGAAAGCTTGTTGTCTATCCACATACCTAGATATTTAAATTTAGGTACGACTTCCAAGGGTTCACCTAGGGAGGTAACTATGAAGTTTTTAGGTGGGGTAGGTAGGGCACCAGACTAGGCAAGTCTCGAGAAAATCATTGTTTTGGTTTTTTTGACATTTAAGAGAAGCTTGGCATTGATAAGGTTGCATTCTAACTGGATAAAGTCAGCTTGGAGTGCTTCCCTGACTTCAGTTAAGGACAAGCCTGATACGTACAAAACCGTATCGTCCGCAAAGAAATGTATGCTGGAGTTCTTTATGTGGGAGTCAAGGTTGTTGATGTACAGGGAAAAAAGGATTGGTCCTAGGATGGAGCCTTGAGGGACTCCTCTGGCAACTGGAAGGGGGGCAGATAGTAGGCCATCAGCTTTGACTTTTTGTATCCTTCCCGTGAGATAACTGTTAAACCACTGTAAGGTAAGTGGAGTGGCACCTATGTAGGCAAGACAGGTAATTAGGAGGTGATGGTCTACAGTGTCGAAGGCCTTACTGAGGTCTAGAAAGACTGCACAAGTAACCTTCTTGGTGTCCATAGCATGGATCCAGTCATTAGAGACTTTAGCCAAAGCTGAGATGGTACTGTGCTTCGACCTGAAGCCAGATTGGGGCAGGTTTAGGAGTGAGTGCGCTTCAAGGTGATTTTTTAGTTGGTTGTATATAAGTTTTTCCAGCACTTTGGAGAGAACGGGCAAGACAGAGATAGGACGGTAGTTGTTTAAGTCACAAGGATCTCCTGATTTGAAGAGAGGAAGAACATGGGCAGATTTCCAGCAGGATGGAACAGTGGCTGTGGTAATGGAGAGGTTGAAGATGTGAAGGATGGGGGCTGTGAGCTGGGCATAGCCTAACCGCAAGAAAAATGATTCAAGGCCATCGTTCCCTGCACTTTTCTTGGTGTCAAGGCTAAGAATTATGCCTTCGACTTCTTTGTAGCTAAACAGGCACAACTGGAAGGGATGAGGTGGAGTAGCATGTGTAGAATCTGGGCTAGTGTTGCTATTCACTTGGCTAGCGTAAGGGGAGGAGTCGAATGCCAACCCGGCAGTGGCAAAGTGAAGGTTAAGTTCTTCGAGGATTCACTGTTTATTTTCAGCCATCCCGTCCTTGGCCAGGATCTTGGTGGGAAGGGAAGAAGCAGCAGGATGGCCTTCAATGGATCTCAGCGTCTTCCAGATTTTTGGGGAGTTCCCTTTGGCCTGCTCCAGAGTGGAGATGTAGAAGTTTGCTTTAGTAGCACGGACACTTTTAACACAGGCATTTCTGGCAGTTCTAAACACCTGCCAGTCTGCCGGGTTCTTTGTGTGCCTGGCCCTGTACAAAAACCTGCAACAAAGCCTTAAAATGAAACTCCCTGCATTTCAAAAATTAAGTATTGTTTCCTTTCAGGATCCCCTCTTTACAAATAAACAAATACAAAAAATTAAGTACTATTCACAGTTTTAATTCCTGAGGTCCCTTAGTGACCATGAAAATATCCCCTACTATCATTACCAGCATGCCAAAGCAATGTCTGCTGCTTGCCCTGCCACACAAAATTGAAATCTTGTCTCTATATAAGTCCTTCTGTTGTGTGTTAGAGTGCAGACATTTGGCCAGCGAAATTCTGCAGAATTCTGAAATCCTGTATTCTATGACACACTAACATTCCATTTGTTGAATGTCTGGAATGACAGATGATGAAAAGTTGGAAGGGACTACTTTTTGCAAGTTACATTTAACGAAAGAAAATACCTGTCTTCAATAAGCACAAATGGCATTTTTGTTCTTTTAATTGTTTCTTAGTTCATTCATCTTAAAAGCACAATGAAACACTCCAGCTCACTGGCTGTCTGGGGTTAACATACGTCCAGGTGCTGAAGGCATTCTGCGCAGGGGTCTCATGTCTCACTATGCATCTGGGTGTGCATTAACCTAAAACATCCAATGCCATGTCATGTCTTGTTGATTATACAACCATTGCAGTTCTGCACCAAGATGGTGCTGTACTATGGGAAATGCCATCCTTCAAATGTGATATTTAACGAAAGCCCCATCTGCCCATCACTGCTGGCTGCACAGGCAGAAGTTAAAAGATCTCACAGCACTTCTTGAACGAGATGGGAACTTATCCCCATTGTCCAGAAAAACATATTCTCATTCTCTCTCCCCCCCCCCTTTCTCTCTCCCACCCCCCTCTAAAATTCAGGTTCTAATTAAATATGGCTTTTTTATGTGGTGTTATACAGTATGTACACTGCAGACAGTCACTACCATCGGTATCTAACTCGTTGTTTTGATAAGCACTTTGGGATACAGTGTGTATAAAAGGCACCATATGAAACTACACTCTATTTCCTAATCATCTGATAGCACTTTGGTTGCCTAGGTGAATTAAGTGGGACTACTTCTAGTACAAGCTTAAGGCACATGGGCAGAACAGTGCATTTCAACTGAGCTGCAACACAGCATGCTGTATCTGCCGTGTGGATAGGGAAGAAGGACTGTCACAACAGGTAGTATATGTCAAAGCAGGTCATTACTACAGTACAATAAATGCAAGTACACTCTTGCCATATCACTTCACAGGAGTGACTCTTCAGGGGTGATACGCAGGAGTGTTACCTTTGCATTTACATGTCTTTGTGTGGTAATAAGCCTTGCTTGACATATACCTGTTGGTGTGTGCACAGCTTCTCCTTTCTTGCTATACAATTGCCTTTGGCTGTGGCACCTTTACAGACAGTGGTGTGTACACCTTTGCCTTTTTTTCCTGTGTGGGTAGGAACTTTGCTCTTCAGTCCCGTCAACATGGCATCTCACAACCACTAAAATTCACTGAAGAAGAAAATATTTCAAATTATAAAATGGCAGGATAAAATCATGGAATATGATTGGCTGTTACTTATGTGTAAAATATGGTTTACATATCGCAAAAAAAAAGGTCTGCAAACAGTCTGGAAACCAGATCAATGGGCATTTGGAAAACAGGCATTTCAGTTAGCCCCCTACAGCCAAAACTGAGCTTCCACCACAAACATGGCTGCTACCTTTACACTGTAAAAAAACTTCATCTGGGCCCTGAAAATAAAACAACCTTAAATAAAAAAGAAAACAAATTAATTAACTGTAGTTTCCTTGATTATCACACTTTACTTATGTACATAAACAAATTAGAAACAATAAAGTATTGTTTATAGTTTTCACTACAACCGTTTCTTTGCTGACAGTGAAAAATCCTCCTTCTATCTTTACCTACTCATCAGGGAACTGTCTTCTTCTTGCCCTGACAGTGAGATAATTGAGTCTCTGGCTATAACAAAGGCCCTTGTTGTCTGTGTGTACAGAGTGTTAGGAGAGAAACATTCTGCCAATGGAACTGTGCAGAATTTTGAATCCATGTATTCCATGGTAAACATTCTGTGATAAACATTCCATATCTTTAATATGCGGAAAAAACAGGCAGAAGAAAGTAGGCAATAATACAATGACATCATCATCAATGACATCATTTGTAGTGGGTGGAAGGACTATTTAATTATAAATGTACACAAGTAAATCTATTGTTTCTACATATAAACATGCTTTTCCCAACTGTAAAAAGTTTTCAAAAAAAGGAGCCCATTTTATAAGCGCAATAAGGCATTCTAGGATGTGTGTGGAGCACATTTTACCGCATGGCTAGTGGCTAAAGTCACTCGGCCTTCGGCCTTGTGCCTTATTACGCCCCTGGCCATGCCGTAAAATGTGTTCTACACACACCCCATCATGCCTTATTGCTTACTGATAACACAGTCCAGCCTCACTATAAGACAACTTTTGAAAGTCAATTATTTTACATGTTATAGTGAGGTGTTAAAAAGAGTCCAGTTATAATGCAGGTTAATGTAGTCTGAAACCAGAATACTGTACCTATATACTGTATATTAGTAGACATGTTATAGAAAGACTGTGCTGTACTATACATTCCTTTTCACATTTTTGAGAGGAAACCGCAGAATAAAGCCATCATGTTAAATCACAATAGAATGTTCATGCACCCTTATGATTTACAGCCCATTGCTGAGGAATGTAAGGAGTAAGAAGCTGTTTGCAAACAAAGAAAATATCAACACAAGAGGATTACGGCAAAGTACTCATTTGGCATTCAGTCAAGCTCTGGAGTTATAAAACACAAGAAAAACAAATGCAGAGCCGATTGTGTGTATAGTGACAGAAAAGCAATCCTTGTTGTGACTGTGTATTTATACTGGTTTGTACACCACTATTACTGAAGTCGCTTGCATTGTATTTCCTGATTTTTTCCTCTTGCCACCCCCCAACCCGGGTCGCAACTGGAAACAACAAGCCCATTTGGACTCTGCTTACCAGGTAAAATATGTTACAAATAAATGAATCAAATTAAGTGTTGTGGCCACTAGCCATCAGGGCTTGTGGCTGATAAAATCCACTGTCCTCCCAGACATTTCACTGGCTCAACTGGTGAGCTCCCAGTACAAACCATTTATAGTGAGAGAAGCTGGCCATTGGAAAATTCAGTCTGGCTTAGACTTGGAAACATGAGTTCAATTCAATTCAATTCGATTTATTTTTTATACTGGAAAGTATGTGAGCAAAAATGGCCATTTTCACAAATGTCCAGTGGTACAGAAATTCGATGATACAAAGAAAAAGGCAAAAACAATAGTTGCAAAATTTTACGGTGTTTACACAGGAACAGTGTACATGACAGGAGCATCTAGATTAGAAAAAAATATAAAAATACAGAGCACACAACAATAGAACCAATACACTGATCCATACGAACTCTGAGGTAACTCAAGGGTTGGTGGACATTCAGAGGGGTTACCTACCGGGGCAGACACAGGTGGTGGACTGGGGAAGGTGGTCCTTGAGGGAGGAAGTCAATGAACAAATTGAACTACAGGTCTGAAGTTCAGGGGGCAGTTTATTGTAAAACTTAGGGCCCTTGTATGAGATGGAGTTCTGCGCATGCTTGGTGCGGTAAAAAGGGGTGTCGAAGATATGACAGGCGGCCCCTCTTGTACTGCGCTTGGGAACTGATAAGGGGAAAAGGGAGTTAATGCTGATCGGTAGCAGGTTACGGTAACCCTTGTGTAGAAAAGAAAGAATTTTAAGTTGGAACCTGCCTTCAAGAGTGAGTCAGTTGAGGCCATAGAGGGTACAGTATGGGTCATCCAGGACAGGCTGATCACAAAACGTGCAATATTACTGTATGTAGTTCTGAGTTTGGAGAAAAAGGGGGATGTGTTTGGGGAGGAGTAGACAATAGAGCCATAATCAAGGAGGGGCAGGAGAAGGGAGCTGGCAAGGCGTAGTCTGGAGACGGGAATAAGGAACTCTCTGATTCGGTATAAGAGACCTAGCCTCACATGGATTTTCTTGATGAGGTTGGTAATATGGATATTGTAGGTCAGGTGAGGGTCTAAGTACAGTCCAAGGTATTTGAATCCGAAGACTTGTTCTATTATGTTCCCAAGATTGCCTGAGAGGGATCAGCCCATGACTGAGGTTTTTCTTGGGCCAGAGAAGTTCATAAACTTGGTCTTCTTGGAGTTGAGAACAATGCCTTAGGCAGAGAACCAAGTGTGTAGCTTGCTGAAGTCAGCCTGCAAGTTACTGAACATTGTGTCCGGGTTAGTGTCACTGCAGTAGAGGGCCCCGTCATCAGCATAAAGGACTAGTTGGGTAGTTTGGCAGATGGAAGAGAGGTTATTGATGAAGAGTGAGAACAGAAGCGGGCCTAGGATTGAGCCCTGGGGTACCCCATATTTAATCGGACATTCAGCAGAAAAATGACCATTGATATTAGTTTTCTGTGATCTGCTGGAGAGGTAGATTCCAACCCATTTGACAATATTTTCAGATATATGCAAGCCCTTGAGGGTGTCCAGGAGATAGCAATGGTCGGCCAGGTCGAACGCCTTGGTCAGGTCCATGAAGACAGAGCCTGTGTACTGGCCTTTATCGTGTACCTTGAGGATATCACTGGTGAACCTGACCAGGGTGGTTTCAGTGCTATATCCAGATCTGATCCCATGCTGGGCAACAGATAGCAAGTTATAATGGTTGAGGAAGGTGGTGAGGTGGGTATGAATAACTTTTTTCAACGATTTTGGAGAGGGAAGCAAGGAGGGAAATAGGTTGGTAATTCCCTACTTCATTCCTTGACGCTGACTTGAACAATGGTTTGACGGTGGTGGTTTTCCAGGTGCTAGAGAAACAGCCAGAGCAGAGTGAGCAGTTTAGTATGTTGGTGATAGGGGGCCGCTAAGGAATTAATGGCCAGTTTAAGGATTTTAAAGTCAATTCCGCCCACCCCTTTGCGGGGTTAAGGGTTGTTACTTCGGATGCAATTCTACTTTGATAACTCAATTAACTCTTGTGATCAGAGCAAGGAGGCAGCTAAGCTGACCAAAGCAGCTCAAACATTTGTAACTAGGGGGGTATGCAGACAGATACTTTATTAGAAGTACTGCAGGGTCTGCAAGATAAACTGGAACCTTTTAGTCAGGGTACAAAATTCACAGTACACAGCAGTGTGCTGGTCTGAGTTGGGGAAGGCAGCGGAAAATCATTCCTGAAGTTAGCTGAGGGGATAGCCGTCAAGTGGTGTGCATGAGTTAGGCAGAAGTGAAGCAGCTGCCTGCATTTAGACTTCCCATTAGTTAGCTCTTGCTATTGGAGCAAGGATGCAGCTGACTCTGACTGCGGCAGCAAGAACAGTTCTGCTAAGACACATATAGCTAAGGCGCTGTCCACACTGTACCAGATCCACCCCTATGTAACATTACAGGGGGGTCCAAACTGTTACCGCAATGGTTTGCATTTACACCTGCAACATTACAGGAGGCATTTCCATATCTGTTGTGGAAACCACTCATGAGGTGGTTTCACCGACGGTTACGGAACTGGATCTGCTGCTGTACCATTACCGGCTGTAGTGTGGACGCGTGAATGCAGTCCCCTGCAGTGCCCATAGCGCAGCACAAGCTGCATTGTGGGATCGGGTGCCACCATAACGGTCACCTGGCTCTTGCAGTGTGGACTGGTGGTACTGGTCCCGTACCGGACACTGCCACAGTGTGGACATACTGTACTGCTCACCGGGCCATAACGGTTTGTATCCGTTACCAGGTCGGAGCAGTGTAGTGTGGACAGGGCCTTGGGGTAAGTACACAGATACTATATTAGAAACATAGGGACTGCAAGGTAAATTGTGACCTTTTCTCAGGGTATAAGAAGCACATACTAAGCCGTGTACTGGTCAAAGTTGGGGGAAGGCAGCTGAAAACCATCCCTGCAGTTAGCTGGGGACAGCTGTTAATTGGGGCTGTGATCTTAAACAGAAGCAAAACAGTTGTCTACATTTAGATTTCCTTTTATTAGCTCTTGCTATCAGATCAAGGAAGCAGCTGACTTAGAAGACTTATTTGTTGTTAATCTTTTTATTATCTGGTTCTGCTAGAACATTTCTAACTAGAGGTAAGTAGACAGATACTATATTAGAAGTGTAGGGTCTGCAAGATAAATGTAGACCTTCATTCAGGGCATATAAAGCACAGTATTTAGCATTGTGCTCTTTTGAGCTGGGGGAAAGCAGTGGAAGTCATCCCTGCAGTTGGCTGTTGGGGCGGGGGGGAGAAAAGTGGAAATTATTTACCCAGCAAAGGTAACACTAAGCCAAAGCTTGTTTCCAGGTGTGGCCTGGGAGCAATAGGAAATTAAGGGACTTGCTCAGGGTCACACAGTAAGCAAGTGAGTTCTGTGGGATTCAACCTCGGGCCTGCAACTCAGTGCTCTTAACCACTATGCTGTGCTGCCTCCAACTGCTTAGGCAGATGTGAAGCAGTGGGCTGCATTTAGACTTCCCTCTAGTTTGCTCTTGCTATCCAAGCAAGGGGGCAGCTGACTGAAGCAGCTAGAACATTTCTGCTGGAACATTTCTAACTAGGGACAGGTACTATATTAGAAGTGTAGGATCTGCAAAGTTAATTGGGACCTTCAGCAGCCGGGGTATACAAGCAGAGCACTTAGCACTGTACTGGTCTGAGTTGGGCAGCTTAAAATCATTCCTATAGTTAGCTGGTGGATATCTGTTAATTGGTATGTGTGGTTTAGGCAGAAGTGAAGCAGCTGTCTGCATTTAAACTTCCTTTTACTTAGTTCTTCCTGGCAGAGCAAGGAGACAGTTGACTCAGGCAGCTAGAACACTTCTGCTGGAACACTTCTTCATTGTTAACCTTTGTATTGAAAGTTTCTAGAGCATTTCTAACTAGGGGGTAAGCAGACAGATACTACATTAGAAGTGTAAGGTCTGCAGGATAAACTGGGACCTTCAGTCAGGTTATTAAAAGCACAGTACTTGGCAGTGTGCTGGACTGAGTTGGCAGCTAAAACTCATCCCCACAGTTAGCTGGAGGATAGCTGATTGTTGGATTTGTGGCTTAGACAGAAGTGAAGCAGCTGTCTGCATTTAGATTTCCCTTTACTTGGCTCTTGCTATCAGCATATCCTAGCATGCTCCTGTCCACTACAAGAGTGGAATATCTATGTTAAGGGGCCCCCAGACAGTCCACATTCCACAAGAGACTCTGCAGGAGAAACACGAGGAGAAGGTAGGAGAATGCAGAATTCCTTCGCCGTGTTGGCGGGACTTGGCAGCTGGGAGGAGGCATTCTTCTTTCTAAGGAGGGGATCACAGTCCTTAGTAGGAGGTTTAAATGCTACTTCAATGAGCATTTAACTAGCTGCATGTGTGTGTAGAACTAAGGGAAGCAACGATTGCCCCCCTGCCAGATGATGAAGCAGCAGGAAGGGAAGACCTGAGGGGAGTAAGCTCCCCCATGGCAGGGGCACAAGAAGACAGGGGTTGGGGAAAAAGCAGAGGACAAGGGAGGTACAAATCAGGGAAGCAAGAAGAAACGAGTAAAGGAGACAGGTAATGGAGAAGATAATAGAAGAGGTGGAGCAAGGGGAGTATCGGGTAATAGTACAGGCAGGCAGGCAGGCAGGCAGGCAGGCGGGCGGGGGGGGAGAGATGCAGGAACACAGGCAGGGATAGAATAAGATATGGAGAGCCATGTGCACCAATGCAAGGAGTCTGGGAAATAAATTCTGGACCTGGAGGCCTTCATGGAAGAGGCTAGCCCGAATCTGGTGGCCAAAATGGAGTCCTGGTGTGCTGACAGACACAACTGGGACAGGGACATACCGGGCTACTTTCTGTTCTGGACAGACAGAGAAGTGAGGAGGGGTTGTACTATATTAAAGGAAGGGAATCAAGGCCATAGAAGTATAGCGGCACCCAGAGAAAAAAGGTAGAGCTGGAGGTGCTGTGGATCATCCTGGAGACAGGTGCTGGGGTTGTGATCCATACAGGGGTGGTATACAGACCTCCAGTACAGGGAGAGGAGTTGGATAAGGTACAGGTGGAGCTATCTTCATGATGGCAAGTAAGGGGGAGGTGCTGCTAGGTGGTGACATTACTCTGCCAGATGAGGATTGGTGCTTTCCAACTGCAGCTTTGTTAAAGAGCAGGACCATCCTTGACTCCCTAAAAGCTGCTTTTCTAAGGCAGCTAGTCAATGAACCAGCTAGGGATGGGGCTGTGCTGGACAAGGTACTTACAAACAAGAACAGCATTGCAAACATTGCAGTAGGCAGTCCCCTAGGTACTAGTGATCACTGTATAGTGTGGTTTAACAGCAAGAAGGCAACAGAAGCAAACCACATGAGGGCAAGGGTCCTGGACTTTATGAGGGCAGATTTATTTATTTATTTAGATTTTGATAACCGGGTAAGCTCACTGAGACCAGAGGTCCCTTTTTCAGGAGCGACCCGGATTAGTTACAGACAATAATTACATATATTGGCAGGAGTACACAGTAGTTCACACATTGGTAGGAGTACACACTAGCTGGAGCATACACTGGATAAGATATAGAGTACATTACAGAGCATGCTAGTTACATACACATAATAACATAGCAAAATAAATCAGACATATGACATCTTAACCAACAATGCTTTAGGGCAGAGGTGGTAACAGATGTTAAAGAAATGGGAGACTCCTTCAGAAACTGTCTCGTGAGTAGGGGGACTGCCATGGAAGGGTAGAGGTACAGTGGAAAAAATAAGGGAATGCATAATTAAGGCAACCAGGCTCTGTGTGAAGGAAGTGAGTAAAAGCAAAATGAAAAAGACACTGTTACGGTTCCTGAGGGAAGTGGCCAAGGTGGTGAAGGAAGAAAGGGTTGCATTCGGGAGGTATAAGGAAACACAGAGGGAGGAAGACCGGGAGTTGTACAACGTAAAACAGAGGGAAGAAGGGAAGGTAGTGAGGGGAGCAAAGGAGTATACAGAGGAAAGGATAGCCATGGGGGCAGCTAAACATTAAGCTACTTCTCATTAATGTACTTGAAGAAAAACTCATCCTCATTAGTGACCCCTTTGGTTATCTTTTTCTCTGTCTGTGCCTTTGCTCCTCTCACCACCGTCCCTGCT
The DNA here is from genome assembly GCA_016271365.2 of Neoceratodus forsteri. Classification (NCBI taxonomy): domain Eukaryota; kingdom Metazoa; phylum Chordata; order Ceratodontiformes; family Ceratodontidae; genus Neoceratodus; species Neoceratodus forsteri. The sequence goes on along the minus strand of CM028129.1, from coordinate 1,389,980,680 downwards.
TCACCTGTTTTACTTGGTGTACCTCCCTGTCCTTCTACCTCTGAATTTCCTCATATCTCCTGAAAGCCACCCTTTTTTCTTCACCACTTTGGTCACTTCCTTACAGAACCATATTGTTCTCTTTCTCCTGCTTTTGATTTTACACACTTCCTTAATGCAGAGGTTACTTGCTTTAATTATGCCCTCCAAACTGTGCCTCTACCCCTCTTTAGCACTCATCCCTCCCATGAGGCAGTTTCTGAGGCAGTCTCCCATTTATTTAAAATCCACCCTCCTAAAGTCTAGGACCCTAGTCCTCATGTGGTTACTGAAAAAATATTAAATGCATTAGCTGAGGCAACAGGTTCACTAGTCAAGTTAAAACAGCAATTAGGGCGAAGAGAGAGGCCTTCCTCAACTTCAAAAGGAAGCAGGGAAATGACCTATGGGAAGATTACGTACAAAAGAATAAGGAGGCTAAGACGGCAGTGAAACAAGCAAAAGCGGTGGCAGAACTTCAGGTAGCAAAAGGAGTCGAAGAGGGGAATTAGCAATTCTTCAGATATTTACAAGAGAAGAGAAAGAAGGGGGAAGGGTAGTTAGACTTAAAGATGGGGACAGAATCGTAGAAGAAGATGGACAGAAGGACGCCGTTCTGAACAAATACTTCTGATAAGTGTTCACCAAGGAATACAGTGGCCCAACGCCTGACAGTGGCATTACAGCACATGGCAGGGGTGTTCCGCAAATGGAAACGCCAATTATTACCACAGGTAGGGTTAGGGAGGTGCTCAAGCGTATAAAACGAGACAAATCTGTACTGGATGGAATATATCCAAGGATACTTAAAGAGTTGGCAGGAGTTAGCGGACCCCTTGGTGCATCTGTTTAACCGATTGCTTCAGATGGGAGTCATACCAAGAGACTAGAAAAGGGTTGACGTGGTGCCTCTACATAAGGGTGCAGGCAGTGAGGAAATCAGCAACTGCAGACCGGTTAGCCTCACATCAGTGTTAGGAAAACAAATGGAGATCCTGACTAAACAAGACCTAGTGAAATACTTGAGTAAGAATGGCCTTCAGGATGACAAACAACATGGTTTCATGGTGGGCAGGTCATGCCAAATGAACCTGATAACATTTTGTGATTGGGTAACTAGGGAAATGGATAGGGGCCATCCAGTGGATCTCTATTTTGACTTCAGCAAGGCATTTGATTCCATGCCACATAACCGCCTGCTGAAGAAACTAGAGGATTTGGGCATAGCAAACTGCATTATAGTATATGGAAATGCAGCAAGGGCATGGGATGAAGTTGGAGGGAGGGCTATTCAGAGGAAACATGAGGAAGAATTTCTTCACAGAAAGGATGGTGAACAAGTGGAGCACCCTGCCTGAGGAAGTGGTGGGGGCTGAAACAATCACAGGATTTAAGAATGCATGGTATGGACACAAGGACATCCTGGAGGTCAGGGGTAAGGGGCAGCTGACTTCTAGAAAAACTTAAAGTGATCTTACGAGCTTAAATGGGCAGACTGGGTGGGCCATAGGCCCTTTTCTGCCAACAGTATCTATGTATCTGTGTTAAGTGGGTGGGTAACTGGCTGGGGGGCAGGAAGCAGAGAGTTGTTGTTAATGAGGAGAAGTCAGAGGAGCAAGAGGTGACGAGTGGGGTCCCTCAGGGCTCTGTCTTAGGACCAGTCCTGTTTAATGTGTTTATCAGTGACATAAGAGTAGGTATCCAGGGCAAAACTGCACTGTTTGCAGATGACACTATGCTAAGTGTTAGGGTGAGCAGTGTGGAAGCAGTTGGGAACCTACAGAAAGATTTGAAAAAGTTGGAAAAATTGTCTAGTGTCTGGCAATTTGAAGTTCGATGCCAAGAAGTGTAAAGAAGTGATGCATCTAGGCAAGAATAACCCAAGAACAGACTACTGGCTCAATGGGGTCAAGCTCAGTGCCTCACAAGGGAAAGGGATCTAGGAGTTATATGTGACACCCTAAAATGAGCCAGCCAATGCAACGTAGCATATAGTAGGGCCAACAAAATTTATTTATTTATTTATTTAGACCACAGTTTGGAAAACCTTTGAGCCATAGGCTCATTTACAAAGGTACCTTGTCACAGTAAGACAAACGAAAATACACAGTATAACAGTATAACACAGTATAACAGTAACTTAAGACATAGATACAAACAAGCTGGTACAGGTAGGATTGATGCAAACAATACCAAAGTTATGTTGTCGTAGCAGCTTAGTAGTAAGCTTTGTCATAAGAAAGTATTGAACCCTTTTGATTAGTGGCAATTACAGCTTCGGTATTAACAAGGTGGTTCTGTAGAGATGTTTTGAAGCATGATATAGTTGGAGCTTCGGAGATGAAGGGGGCAGTGTGTTGAACCAGGAGGGGGCCCTAAAGCTGAAGGCTCTTTGGCCGTGAGAGGTCCTAGCTCTAGGGATAACAAGAGAGATTTTCCCAGAGGTCCGAGTATGAACTAGTGGGACAGAGCGGTGGATGGTGGTGGTCAATCCTGGCAGGGATAGCCCAAGGAGGGTCTTTTTTGTAAGGGTACATGTCAGATATTTGAGGCGCTCATCAAGATCAAGAACCAGCGCTTTAGTGTACAGTAGACAAGTGTGTATTAGCCTAGGTGCCCCAGTAATTAACCTGCAGGCCTTATTCAGAGTAGTGCGAATTTTATGGAGTGCGGTCTGATCAGCAGCGCCATACACCGGCAGTCCATAGTCCACTAGGAACAGGATAGAGGAGGTGATCATGAAGTCAAGAGCTCCAGGGGAGGCAGTGTTTATACCGATGTAAGATGCCCAATCGGATATTAGTGGAGGCGCAAGAAGCATGTGTCCATGGAAGGGGGGTCAAAATGGATCCCTAGGTATTTATAGGAGCAAACTTGTTCGAGTGGGAAAGAGGACCCAGAGTGAATGAGGAGTTTGAAGTTGCAGGACTTGTTTTGAGGATGAGTGAAGAACATGGTTTTGTTTTTTAAGATTTATCACCAATCTATGTTCTGAACCAGCCCTCGGCTCGTGAAGGACTTCTGCAGCGAGTCCTGGAGGGCAATAGGGTTACAACTTGAGGCAAAGATGACTGCATCATCAGTGTACAATAGAATGTTCCCCAAGCAAGAGCGTGGAAGGGTGCTAAGGTAAAGGGAGAATAGTAAGGGGCCCAGAATGGAGCCCTGGGGAACCCCAGAAAAGATGAGACAGATGTCTGAGTAGGTCCCATTAATTTTTACATGCTGTGAGCAGTCAGACAGATAATTGGTATACCAGGAGATAGGCCCAGCAGCAAAACCAGAGAGACTAAGGGCATCAAGAAGGAGGGGGTGGGAGACAGTGTCGAAAGCTTTAGAGAGGTCAATGAAGACTGCACCAGCCAGAGAACCAGTGTCTAAGGAGGAGTGGAGAAAGTTGGAGAACTCTAGGAGGGCTGTGTTGGTACTGTGGCCCACTCAGAAGCCATGCTGCTCAGGACATAGGACATTGTAGGCGGAGAGGTAGTCAGAGATTTGAGAGGCCACCACTTTTTCCAAGGCCTTGGAGAGAGGAGAGAGGAGAGAGAATGGAGATTGGGCGATAGTTTCCAGCCACAGTCCTATCACCACCTTTAAAGATAAGGGTGACAGTGGCAACTTTCCAGGCAGTTGGAACCTTCCCCAGGCAAAGAGAGTGGTTGATGAGGTACGTGATCGGGGTAAGGACTGTGTCTAAGACCAGCCGTAGGATACACAGATCCAGGGTGTCACTGTCCATACTATTACTCTTGAGGGCAGTGACAAGGTGTGGCTAAGTTCTTCAGCAGAAACACAGCGGAGGAGAAAATAAGGGCGAGAAAGATTTACAGCAGGCGCTGGGGGAGGAGGGTCAAAAACAATTGTAGGGAGGATAGGGCAAGGTCAGTGAATGAGGTGTTGAGGCGGTTGGCTATGAGGGCTGGGTCTGAGGAGATCATGCCATTAATGTTGATCTGGGAGGGTGGGGGAGTGTGCACTCCTATTTAACTGTGTAATGTTATTCCAGAAGGTTCTGGGTTCCCCATGAGGCAGTGAGTGAGGGACCGATAGTGCTCAGACTTGGCCTTTCTGATGGCCCGAGTGCACTTGTTCGGCGGCAGCATATAACTGCCTGTCACTGGGCCGCCAGTCTCAATGGCACGGTGCCATAGGTTGTCCCATGTTTGAGTTGGTGGATCAAAGCTTGGGTTACCCAAGGGGCATTCTGCCTTTTAGAACGGCGGGTCGACATTGGGGCAAATATATCACAGGCATTATTAAAAGTTTGGGTAATTAAGGAGAGAGCTGTGTCAATGTCAGGAGTTGCCTGTATAGGAGACCAGTCAATTTGGGACAGAAGTTCCTTAAGTTTTATCAGTCCACCAGGTATTAGACGCCGGCGGCATGTGGACTGTGCTATGGGTTTGGGGACTGAGGGTGACCAGTGGAATAGAATGGGGGAGTGATCACTGAGAGAGTCTGGGAGGACTTGTACATTGGGGACCTGATTACGGTGGTTGGTGAGTACCACATCAAGCAGGGTACTGGAGCCTCTCTTGGAGTTAGTCCTGGTAGGGTGGGTAACTAGTTGTGTTAGGTCTATTGCAGAAAAGGAGTCATGGGTAGAGGAGGAGGAGGGGCTGAGCCAGTTGACATTTAAGTCACCCACCAGAATTTGATCAGCGGAAGGAGGTAGTGAGGAAAGGTATTCTGTAAGAGAGGCAATGGCCTGTGTTTGGTCCCTGGGGGGCACGTATGCAGTAATCAGATAAAGGGGTCCCTTTAAAGGGTCAGGGGTTAGTTTCAGCGTAAGCGCCTGGGCCCTGGAGTCAAGGATGGCAGCAGGCAGGGCTAGTACGGGGAGAGATTCCTTGACATAAATAGCGCATCCGCTGCCCCGTCTCCCAACACGGCCGGACCGGAAGAGGGTGAAACCAGGAAGGGAGACTAGGGAGTCGGGGAGGATTTTGACAGCCAAGTCTCAACCAGAGCGATGACATCAGGGTTAATTGATGTGACCAGGCATTGTAGTGAGAAACTTTTTTAGGAGGCTACAGATATTCATGGAGACCATGCATAGGCCTGTGGTGCTAGTCGTGGAGCTCCTGGGAACCGGGCCAGGGTTTGGATGAATGTTCCCTGACAAGAGTAGTAGCATGACTAACACCCTGGCTGGGAGACGGTGAGAGGTTTTCCACGATTGGACATGGGGGGAGGTTAAGGAGCAGGGGTGGGCAGGGTGGTACAGGAAGGAAGGCAAGAATAAGAAGACACCCAGATGTGCCTGAGGACGAGGAGGAAGCTAGGGGGCAGGGAGGACCGAGACACACAGAGGTCCCAAGGGCAAAAGAGCAGGTTCAGAAGCAAGGGGAGGGAGGGATGCCAGGGCACAGTGCGGAGTAGCAGATGGGTAAGGGGCAAGTGCACTGCTGGGGGATAGGCACAGGCACAGCGTGAGGCAGGGCCATCACATTGTGGTGAGCAAGATCCAAGGAAGTAGTACCAGGTAGGAGAGGAAGCATGAGGGAGCATAGGTCCTCTAGTGGCCAGCAGGTATAACCTGCAAATGGGAAAGTGGGGAGATAGGTTCTGGGCAACAGGACGTGATGTCATGGGGGGATCCAAATTGACAGCCGCCCCTGGGTGGGTGGTTGGGGTGGGCGGGGCAGACGACATGAAGCTTTGTCGGGCTAGCACCCCCCTGCAGGCGTCCAGATGAAGAGAAGAGGCTCTCTTTACCTCAAAAGTAATCAGGCTGGATATTTGGCTTCCTCAGCTCCTCAGGTGAACTGCTTGTGTTGCTTGTTTGTCCCGAGTGCCTGCCCCAAATGTTGGGGTGTATAGGGAGAGGATTCGACAGTAGGCATGAGGAGGTCATATTGCCACTGTACAGATCCCAGGTAAGACCCTACCTTGAATACTGTGTCCAGGTTTGGCGTCCACCCCTTAAAAAGGACAGGGACAGACTAGAAAATATAGAGAAAAAGCAACCAAAATGATACATTGCCTACTATATGAAGGGCATCTTGAGGTGCTAAACACGTACTCACTGGAGACAAGGAGGGAAAGGGGGAATATGATAGAAACCTTCAAGTACATGAGGAGAATTAATGAAGTGTCCTACTCTGAACTATTCACCAGGGTGTGCAGCTCAAATACAAAGGGGCATGGAAGGAAGCTGAGGTGTGGGACATTCAAAAAGGATCTGAGGAAGCAGTTTCTCAGAAAGGATAGTGGAGCCATGGAACAGGCTGCCTATGGATGTAGTGAGAGCTACGATCATATCAGCCTTCAAACAGGGTTGGCTTAAAGAGTATGTTCAAATTAAATCTGCGGGTAAAAGTATGGGCTAGGTCCCACGATCTCCTAGGGTCTCGGAAACTCATGTGCAGATTTAATGGACCTTTGATCTCCTTCTGCCGACACCTTTCTATGATTATATGTTTCTATTTCACTTCCGTTTAATCATCAGACAGGAAGTACTTACCCCGGCTAAGAAGGGTTAGATCAGATGACTCACCAGGTTTTGATGAGCTAGAACCAAAATTCTTGAAAACTACAGCTCCTATTATCACCACTCCTCTCAGAAGCCTATGCAATAAATCACTACTGGGCTGCTTTCCTGTCAGACATAAAACTACCTTGGTTCTCCCCATCCATAAAGGTGGTGCTAAAGACCCAGTTGCAGATTATTGACTCATTTCTCTTCTTAGCAAGCTAGATAAGATTCAAGAGAAGTTGGTGTACAACTGGATCCATGACTACTTGGAGCTATACTCACTTATTTTCTGATGTACAACATGGTTTTAGAAGAAATCCTGGCACGGAGACTGCTGCTGTTCAGCTCACTTCTGATATACTTGGGGCTATAGACCATGGGCTAGCAATTGAAATCATATTCATAGACCTAACCAATGTGTTTGACCTTGTGAGAGCATGAGCTTCTGCTGTCCAAACTCAGTCATGCTGGACTGGACAGTCATGCTTGCAACTGGTTCCGGCACCCCTAACAGATGGAAACCAATCTGTGAAATGAAGAGAAAGTATCTAACCTAAAGCCAGTAACTACAGGGGTACCCCAAGGCTCCATTCTGGGCCCATTGTTGTTTTTATTGCTTATAAATGATATATCCTACAACTGTGTGGAGCCAATTTGCAACTGTATGTGGACAATGCCGTACTGTATAGAAGCTTGTCAGATGCAAACCAGATTAACCTGGACCTAAACCTTGGTTTCATCTCTTCTCCACAGCTCTTTTTTTGCATGTAATGTAATTTGTCTGTAATCTGCTCATATTGTACAATTGTTTTAGGGTACCTCTGTATTATGTATGACCATTGTTGTATTTTATATTGCCAGTTATTTGCCGCTCATGTTAGCTGTAACTCGCCTGGATCATGCCTGAAAATAGGCAATGCTCTTGTCTGGTGCACCTACCCAGTAAACAAAAACTAAATAAATAGAGGTTTTAGGAAACTGAAGGGATGAAAATTAGACAATACGCTTGTCCCAAACCTCAAAAAACAGTAAAGCCATACTGTTAGGTTCCAGGCACCTGACTAAAGAGAGACAACATTTTCTACAGCTATCCTCACAGGTTGGTATTCAGCTGGAAGTGACTGACACTATGAAATTCCTTGGCGTGTGTCTGGACCAAGACCGCACACTGAAATCTTATGCTGAGGCTGTGACAAAGTCTCTGCATAAGATCGGTATTCTATACAGACTTAGTGGGTGCCTCAGTAGCGAAGCTCAGGCAGCCACTGCTTCCGGCATGGTGCCCCCCACTCTTGCGACCCCTCTGTGGTTCTGAGCTAAGAAGACTTAAAGTGTTATATCACATTTGCAGCAGGAGCACAGCCCAGGGACCATCATCACTGTGATGTACTCTCTGTCTAAACTGGACCTCCCTCGAGGCAAGATTAGCCTATCTGGTCCTCTGTCTGTCCCTTAAGCTATCCAAAATTGCTGCCTCTCCCAGTCTCCATGGTATTCTCTGGGCCAAAACTCAAAACAGGGCACTAAGATCTTCTACCTGCCCACTGCTGGAGGTCACAAGCCCGGACATGTGCAGGTGACAGGTCTTTTGCTATTTCTGCACCATCACTCTGGAATAGCCTACCACTGGAGGTGTTAAACTGCTCTTCTGCAGCCACTTTCAAAAATACCCTCAAGGCTCATTTTCTTGTGGTCAGTCACTGTAACCGTAATTGTTGACTCTGTCTGTGCCTCCTTCAATCTGTCTGTGTAACTCTATATGATAACAGGTGATGTAGGTTAGTGGGTGCTAGAGTGGCTAGCCTTGTAGACGCATATTGCTGTAACCCTAATCCCTTTACCTGCTCACATGTTGTACAGTGTAACTTAACATGTATTTGACCCAGGACTCATTCTTGTACTATGATTTGTGCAATAATGCTGTCCACACTTGTGCGATACTGTAATTTCTAATCTGTTTTCTGTGCATTTTGATCCTGTATGTATTATTTTCTGTTACTGTTTGTAATTAATTCCAGGTTGCCCCTGAAAAAAGGTAGACTAGTCTCAGTGGGTCTACCCAGTCAACAAATTTCAATAAATAAATAAATACTTTACACCTCCCACCAAGGATTGCTGTCCACTTCCGAGAAGGATGCAGGCTGCCTCCATTATTTCTTTATACGGAAATTGGTAACCAGAAAATGCACGCTGAGCCAGGAAACATTTCCAGATACAGCGAAAATTGAAAAGGGATACAATAAAATCAAATAACTACAGTAGGGAAGCATCCAAAGATAAAGCACAAACACTGAACAATTCAACAAGATGCAAGTGTAAATAACGATAAATGATAAACGGAGGTAGACTCTATGAGCAGCACCAATACCTAGTTAAAATGACAACAGCAGAGTAATACAAATAAGTCTAACAGTTGTAGAAACATGAACTGACCTGAGGGAGAACCATGGCAGGGATGAAAATAGCAGCAGGGCCAGGTCAGGGAGAGGGCTGACAGGAGTAGGAGGAGGAGGGGAGGAGCTTTAGCTGGTGCCTAAGGTTAATGGGGGAGGCTGAGAGACGGAGAGAGGAAGGGAGCTGGGCCGAGAAGGAGGGAAGGCAATAGGAGAAGGCTGACTGTCCAGCAGAGGAGTAAGGGTGGGTGAGAGAGAAGGTGCGAAGATCCCTGGAGTGAAGGGAACATGAGGCAGAGGGAATGGTGAGAGGAGTGTGACTAGGTAAGGTGGTAGAGACCTAAACCAGCATTTGGACATGAAGGAGGCACAGTAGGGCTGGCGACATGATGACAGTTTACGGATAGATAGAGAGAAATAGAGGGAGCAATGATGAGTACAATGGGGGGTTGGTAGAAAAGTGGCAGAAGGCATTATAGAGGTTGTCCATTCTGGCAAAGGTAGAGGAGGGGGCAATACCATAGACCACATCTGCAGAGCTGAAGTCTAGGAGCATCACTTTAGTAACCAACACCTGGCAGACCTGCAAGGACTGGCAGTCTTTGTTACAGTACAAGGCTCCAAACCTAGGGTGGAGCTTGGAGTAGATGGCATCAAGGTGGGCAGAGAAGTCAAGCCTACTATCAAGACACACACCAAGATACTTGAAGAAGAGAACCACTTCAAGAGGGGTACCATCCAGGGTGGAGAAGACAGGGAGGGGGGTGATCCTGGCCAGCTTATGGCTTGTACCAAAGGTCATGAACATTGTTTTGTTTAGTGTTGACCCAGAACTGGTTGGACAGCAACCAGCACAAGACATTGTGGAGACCTTGCTAGAGTGAGACTTCCATTGCCACACTTGAGGGGCCTGAAGTTCAGAGAAGTGTGTCATCTGCATAAATGTGAATATGCCATTTGGCACAGACAACAAGGAGGTTGTTGAGAACAATGGGCAAGAGGATTGGTCCCAAGATGGAACCCTGTGGGAACCAAGCCTGGACTGGTAGGGTAGGGGACAGGATGCCTCCTATTTGTATCAACTGCAAATGGCCCAAGAGGTGGAATCAGAAGCTATGAGGCTGGCAGAGCTCAGCTTGTCCATGAGGAGAATGTTGGCCCCCAAATTAAAGGCATTGTCCAGATTGTTGAAAATTTCATCTGTGATGTGCTCCTGTCCCATCCCAGTCAGGATGGAGTCAGTAACACATAGCAGCGAGGAGAAGGTGGAATGGTACTTCCAAAAACCAGACTGGAAAGGGGAAAGGAAGTCTGAAGATTGGTGAAAGTCAGCAAGCCTGGAGTAGACAAGTTTCTCTTGCAGTTTTGCAAGACAGGGTAGGAGGGAGATAAGTCAGAAGTTGCAAGTGGTAAAAGGAGCTTCCCCTTTGTTGAAGACGAGAAATCTGGCAATCTTCCATGACTGTGAGAAAATGCAGAGGGTGAAGGAGAGGTTGATGAGGTGAGTAAGGGGGGAGGTGATTGCCAGAGCTAAGAGATGGAGAAGTTTAGGGTCCAGGCCATCAGGGATAGTTTTGGACAGGTTGAGTGAGGAAAAGACAAGTAGGATTTCCTCAGTAGTGGCAAGGAGAAATGAAACCCCTGGAAGGCATGGGGTGGAGGTGGGGGAGAGGAGAGGGGAACAGCCAGGAGAGGGGAGAGCACAAATACTGAAAAACTTGTTGAAGTGAGCAACAAGAGAAGGAGGATCAGAGTCAGGTGACCCCTTAGCCATGAGGATCAGGGCAGAGGGCTGGGCTGAGGAATGAAAAAGAGAGTGAGTCACCTTCCACAATTTAGCTAAGGAGTTAAGACTGTTTAACAGACTGGCCTTAAAATAAAGGGAGTTAGAAACATAGGATTTATCAGACAAGAGGAGGCACAATAGACCATCTAGATTTGGTGGCGCGGTTGGCCTTTGTGAAAGTATTTCTGAGGTCAGACAGGGATGGGGTTCATTTGTACCAGGCCCAGGTTTCATCATGGGACTTGAACATATCAATAATGTCATAGGTCGTCCAGTAGTGGTAGGAAGACTTAACCTTAAACTTCCTGATGGGGGCGTAATTGTCCACAGAGGTTTAGGGATGCAGTCCTAAGACAGACAGGCCTGGAGGTGAGGGAAAGCCAATTTATATTGAAATCCCCATGAAAAAATAGTTAACCTGAGGAGAACTGTAAAGTTATAACAGATAGCGTCTCAACCAGTGAGGAAGGGGAGATTTTTGGAAGGGGTATAATAAACCCCAGCGAAGATGGGTAGAGTGGAGGGAAAGGGAAGTTTTACTTGGAGAAACTCACTGGAGGAGGGAGCCTCCCTGAAAGTGACAGCACAGGAGAGGTTCTGGTGGACATAAAGGGGAACATCACCACCATGTTTGATATTGCCCTTCCTGAAGAGGTGGTAGTCATGATGGGCCAGGCTACAGTTAGGAATTCTGGAAGAGAACCACTTGAGAAACCAAGACACAGAACTGATTCAGTTTAAGGAGAAGACTCCTAACATTAAGGTGAAATATTCTAAAGCCTCTGGGAGTGGGGGGAGGAGGTGAGGGACCAGGATCAAGTTCCACTTCACCAGTAAGGAGGAGGAGGAGGATGATAAGGAGACATAGAATGGAGTAGGACTTATGTCCACTACACTGGGGAGGAGAGGGAGAAGGGGAGAGATGGGGAAGGGACAGGATGCAACCATAGAGAAACTCCAGGTTCAGGGAAGGGGAGGGAAGAAGGCCAGGCTGAAAGGGGTGGGAGAGAGGGAGAATGGGAGGATAGAGTCAGGAGGGTGGAAGGGGAAGGAGGGAATTAGGGAGTGGGTAGAGAGAGGGGGAGGGTGGATAGGGATAGGAGTAGGACAAGGAGGAGGGTAGGTAGTAGCATAATTATCGGATGCAGCTTGAACAACTGAACTAGGCTAAAGGAATTTTGGAAGGAAAAGACTTAACCCAGATTGGTATTAATATGTAACCTAACCCCAGTGTCCTCCCCCAGGTTGCTAGATAGGTGTTCCAGAGAGGTACTAGAAGTCTTCAATGTATTGACAGGTTTCTACAGCAGTCTTTAAAATGTCTTGGCAGTGTACTAGAATCCTATGCAGTGTAATGGGTTTCTTTTTGTTTAATCATTCTGGGCTATAAATGGTTAAAACTTTCTGGTCTTCCCTGAACCCCCTGTCAGTCATCAGGCCAGAGGTGCCAGTGGGAGGAACTCTCACAGCAGCATGAGACACGATGGAATGTTGTTGCAGGGAGTCAGCAGCTCACTCAGAGCTTTCAGTAGGTCTGACAGAGGAAGTTGTAGTGAAAGGTCCCATCCTTCTCCTGTCCTGTTTCAGTCCCTAATCTGGTCCTGGAGTAGCTGAGCATGGGGTTGTGGCAGCAGCCATCTCCTGTGGCATACCCCTGTGGGGTGTGATGGACTTTTCACATCTGGTCATGGAAACTGTGAGTAAAATTTGGGAAACATGCTTGAATTGTGAGAAACTTTTGTTTGTGTGGCAGCCCGGAGCTGACTCCTCCAGGATGTTCCCAGTGGGAATATCTGTGAAGGTTTGGAGGGACTAAATAATTCCAGTTTGTCTGACAGGATGTTTGAACAAGAGCAGTCATTGTCATTCCTCATGGGGCACAATTTGTGTAGTGGATGGAGTGGATAACCCTGACTGGGAAAAGGGACAGTGTGCTCTCTGACCAGAAGATGGTGAAGGACTCACGTGCTACAAAGCCAAACTGTACATGTCACAGAGTTTATTTCCAGTAAGAACATTATCTGTATCAAAATGTGTTGCTTCTGACAAAAAGTGTGTTCAGTATGGGTATCAACTTCCTTCAACAATGTTTCTGCCTATGTGGAGAAAATGTGGTTTGTAAATCAAAGTGTTCAGATCCTGTGAGGACATGCTCTGTTCGGGCTCTGATCCCAGAAGAGGGATGGACAGAGACTTTTCTTGATCGCTAAAGCAGGAAGTTTTGTATACAGTGCAATGGATTGGGTAACCTTTGTACCTTCTGCACCTGCAGGCCCCCCCCCCCCCATTTGGGAAATAAGTTGTTTCTTGTCCATCTTGTGTACAGAATAAACCACCTACTTGACCCTAGTTAAAGGAGAAGACATTTGTTTGTGACTGCTGGGTTTTACTGGTGCCACACCATGACTGCGCAGGTCTCCAGGGTCATGGTCCACCCCAGTTCCCGGGTTAAATACAAATATTTTATGTAACTCCCCTTTGACAGCCAAGAGCTAAGTCGGAGCAACCCCTAGCCTGTGTGTGTGTGGGGGGGGGGGGCAGGTGTTGGTAGCAAAGCAGGCTGACACCAGTAAGCTAGACACCTGAGTTACAATAAGTTACCACTAAAAGCCCATAAGGAAGTACATATTCTCCCAGGCTGGCCACCAGTCCCCAATGTAGCCCGAAACCCTCCTCCATGCAACATGTTTTCAACAAGCTGTTAAATGCCCTGCTGCAGAGTACCCTTACCTCTCCTTGGATGTACACAGGTAACACCTCAGCAAAAGCCACCGTGCATGCCACCTTGTTGAGGCCCCTTCCCAGCTCCCTGAAATTACTCTGCACTATTCATACCTTTTCCCTTGCCAGGTAATTTGCGCCGAGGTAGACACTGACATCTAGCTCCCTCCCATTTCCTGCTGCCCTAGTGATCATCTAGATAAGCTCTCCATCCCTCCAAGCAAAGCACCACTCAGGCATACCACCTCCCTATCCCCTCCTCCCTCTGCTCCCAGGTCTAACCCCCTAACAATAGAGTCCACCACCAGCAGCTGCTTCCTACTTGGCTATGGGTCCCTTCCTCCCTCCTTGGGACTTCCTCTTCTGGAGACCCTCACTTCCTCCCTTCCGATTAGTAGTAGTAAATCTTTTTCAGAATAAGGGAAGCACATTCAATTGAGCACAGCTCATTTTCAATGAAGTCCCAAGCATTAGGACAGAACAGACATAGGTTACAATATAAAATACATCCAACTCAATCAATTGTAAACAACACATACAAGATTTCTGGGGACACAAACAATTATGAATTAACAAGCATCACATTGCCTACAATGGGAAGAACTACTTAACCAAGTCAAGTACCAGTTGTTCTGGAGCATGACTTGGTTAAGTAACTCCATCTTGCCAGTATAGCGAAGGAGTTCTGCTGTGGCATAGGCTGAGGAGCATGCACCCTTCCAGCCACCCTCAAAGAGCCCTCCAAACTCCATCTGTTCTGCCTCTGGTTAGGCATCCTCTTGCGGAGCAGCGGCAGACCCAGTGGCCCCTGGTTGGGGCAGCAGGCCATCTGTACCTTGCTAGTTCAGCCTGAGTCCAGCAACCTTTGCCCACAATCTAGAGAGGTGAGTACATATAAGGCAGCACCTCAGTCTCCCGAAAGAGTCCGGAAAGACTGTGGCCCCACAACAACTGCACTGCAAAACTCCCATAATCTTCCCTTTCTTAGCCTAGTTTTCAGGTTCTGTATCATGTTTTATGTTTTGAGGTGTGGATTGTTGCCTTTTCACAATGGCATCTGGATACGTTCTGTAAGCACACCTTTTGTGCCTTGCGTTTTTTTATTGCCAAAGTTATTCCCCTCACCCTGTACCTTGATGGTTGTGCCAGTGTGTGTGTGTGTGTGTGTGTGTGTGTGTGTGTGTATGCAGTATATATCCCATTCCTCTCCTCTCCTGGTGGTCCAATGACCCCAGAAGCCTGTTAATTGGTCGTCCGTGTCCCTCTCATCTAGTGGGTTCCCCCTCAATAGCCACATGCTGTTTTGTTACTGCTGTCAGTGGTGCCAGCCCTTTCCCCATGCTGCAATAAATATTCTGTCTCACTCTGTAAACTTTACAAGAAATGTAAAAGCAGATGTTGTTGGTTGCAGCCAACTCTTACTGCTATTGCCAAAGCATAAGCATAGTTTTAGATCATAAGATAAAAAAAACAAGCATTTGTTAGTGCCGAATGTTTGCTTGCTGATTGCAGAATGGAAGTGGCAGTGAAGTACTGAACTCACACCAATCCCACCTCCACCCTGCAGAGATGGACAGGCATTGGGGTGTGCCTGTGGGTCATTACCCATAATGCTCACAGCATTTCACCTCACCCTATCCTGTAGACACCAGCAAGCGCTGAGGTGTGCCTTGGGGATGTTCGGCTTCATAGTCACCCCATTTCATAAGGACATACGCTGAAATGGGTGCAGTACAGGAGAATGGGATGAAGTCTGGGGGTGAAGAGTGCAAGGCACACCTCGATGCCTGTCACTGGCTTCAGGGTTGGGGTGGAATGGCATGAGCATTACAGCTAGTGATCCAGAGTTGCACCTCTGATGCCTGTCAGTCTGTACAGGGTGTGACGTTATGGTTAGAAACCTAATGCCCCCGGCATGTGTTGGTATTTGCACTACAAATTTTCAACATGGCCTTTTTGTGACCCCCACCTCACGAAAGCATTTGGGACCTCTTCTCATGAACAGTGGCAGTGTGATTTTGTTAGTGTGTCCTGAACTTCGAGTTCCCACAGCGACTGTGCCTTTCTGTGCCAGATGTGCGAAAACACAGATCAGGAAGAATGTGAAGAATGACAGCTGTACCATCTATAGGGAAGTGGGAAGAGTTGGCAATGTTGAAAATCTGTAGCGAAAATATTAAAAATGCTTGAAGTTCCGAGTGTACATGGAAACTGCGCAACACATGCTTGTACCGCAGTTATTTAGTGGAATTATTTCAACAAATTTTCAACATAGGCATTTTGTGCCCTCTGCTCATGAACACTGTCACTATGATTTTATTAATCTGTCCGAAACATTAATTTCCCACAGCGACCGTGCCACTGTGCATCACATATTTCAGGCAGGATATAAAAAATGACAGCTGTACTGTTCATAAGGAGGTGTAGCTAAATGCCAATGTTGAAAATCTGGAGTGAAAATATTACAAATTTGCGTACTTCTGAGCATACATGAAAACTGCGCAACACACGCTTGTAACACCGTCACTTTATGGACTTTTGTCACCAAATTTTCAACATAGGCATTTTAGGTTCTGCTCATGAACAGTGTCACTATGATTTTCTTAATGTGTCCCAAACACTGATTTCCCACAGCAACCGCGCTATTATGCGCCGGAAGTGCAAAAACACATTTTGGCCAGGATATGAAAAATGACAGCTATACTGTTCACAAGGAGATGTGTAAAAATGACAATGTTGAAAATCTGGAGTGAAAATATTTCAAATTCACAAAGTTATGAGCATGCGTGGAAACAGCGCAACGCATGCTCGTAACACAGTCATTTTATGGACTTTCATCAGCAAATTTTCAATATAGGCATTTTAGGACATCTGCTCATGAACCGTATCACTGTGATTTTCTTAATGTGTCCCAAACACTGATTTCCCACAGTGATCGCGCTATTCTACGTCGGAAGTGTGAAAACACATTTTGGTTAGGATGTGAAAAATGACAGCTGCACTGTTCATTAGGAGGTGTGAAAAAATGGCAATGTTGAAAATCTGGAGTGAAAATATTACAAATTCGCCAAGGTACGAGCATGCGTGGAAACTGCGCAATGCACACTCGTAAAACAGTAATGTTTTGGATTTTTTCCACCAAATTTGCAACATAAGCTTTTTGAGAGCCCGCCTCATGAACGCTGGCACTGTTGTTTCATTACTCAGTACCAAAAGTTGATTCCACGCAGTGACCACGAAATCACCTTTTGGGACCAAATGTGAATTCATGAGGAGGGATCCCAATAACCCTATGTTGGAAATTTGGTGCCAAAATTCCCAAAAATCGCTGAGATATGCACCAAAGTTGAAAAAAAACTATTTATGCCATTATACAGCTTACCGGTATTTCTTCGGTTCACGGTGGGCTTTGAAGAGTGCATATGTGTTCCCAGTCCACCAAAGATCATCGCGCTGAGCTCCAGAGGTAAGTATGGGGAGGGTGGGAAGGCAGGAGTGCGGAGGGTGGGCCGGGTTGGGAGAGGGCCACCCGAACTCAATAGTGACCGTTCTGTTTTACAGGTTTAAAAAAAAATCATGAGGACTTTTTACAGGGACAATTTGGCATGCTGGGTGGCCTCAGCTTGCCACCCGAAAGTGTTTTTGAGGGCTAGAAGCTGATAGGGGATTGGGCACCCCATCCGGCACATGGAGGGAGCCAAAGGGGATTGGGCACCCCCCTCGATACACAACAAATTGGGAAGGGATATTATGCCAATAGGGAGTGGGCTACCCCATAGGCAAATTGAACTGGGAAGGGGGGACAGAAGCCGACAGGGATTGGGCCCCCCGTCAGCAAAAAAAAACTGTTGGGGAGCACATGATGCCAAGAAGGATTGGGCAGCCCCTTGGCACACAACAAATGGGGGAAGGGGTTACAGTATGCCGACAGGAAGTGGCAGATGAACTGGGTCGGGGATGGCAAGGTACTGCACTGCAATGATGGGTCACTCCTTCATTGCAGTGGCAGACTGGTTTCAAGGTGGTGGCACACTGGCTGAACTAGTGTCAGCAGCAGCATGCCACCACATTGGGGAAAGCAGGCCATGCCTCAAAAGGTACTGGGGCCATTGGCCTCCACAGTGCCGCATCTCCAAAACCCTGCTTCTCTCCTAAGCTGTGACGAAATCGTTCTTGCGGATGCGCTCAAGCAAACATAAAAATTAGTACATATGAACATAAGCACTCTTAGGCCCAGGGTCCAAGAGATAGAAGGCTGGGTTGATCTGTATGTCCCTGACGTAGTCGCAGACTTTGAGACCTTGCTAAAACCTTTCATACTCCTTCATGAGGCACAGCTACCAAGGTACTCCACCATTAGGCAGGATAAGGGGAGAACGGTCTTCTCTATGTTAAGATCCTCCCACAGTGCCTCACTAGTAACTGCTCTGGCCTAGAAAATTCAGACAGTGAGGTTCTATTAATTAAGATACTTCTTAGGGGTACGAAGCCACTATATGTGGGCTGTGCATATAACCCCCCTCGGGGTGGTGAATTCTGCCCCTAATTCCCTCACTAAGATCCTCTGTGACTTGCCTATAGTTGATCTAATAGTGCTCGGGGACATCAGTGTTAATTGGGCCTGTGAGTCAGGGAGTGGACCCAAGGCTGTCCTTCAGGAGGCCCAGCTTACCCAAATTATCACTGAACCAACTCGAATAAACAACAAAATGGGCAATCATACACTACTTGACTGGGTCCTTGTCTCAAAACCAGATCAGATCAGTGCTGCAGGCATATTTGCGGACTCCCTCAGTGACCGCTCCCCAATCTTCTGTGTGTGCAGTGCTACCTCCTTTAAACCTCTACCTAGGGTATTCATGGCCCATGATTATTCAAAATTTTATACCAGCTCCTTTCTGGCTACCCTATCAGGCATCCCATGGGCCACAATCAGAGCCCTTCTTAACATGCCATGCACGAAGTCCTGGTTTCACTTTTCAAACAAGAAATATGATCAGAATTAGCCCTCATTTTTATAAACCTTGTGGATCAGAGGCATACACAGAGGTAAGACATTTAAAAACAGCTTCTTTTACACATTCAACCAAAATGGACCATCTCTGCTACAACAATGCCTCTCTGTGTATCAGGGTTCGGGGCGCAGTGATTAGAGCAGACCGTGACTTTCTTGGGGGGAGAATTTGTTTCTCAGGTGTGGAGAATTTGACCATTATGGTCTGGTTTGTCCATTGGGGTGGCTGTCCAGGACTCCAGGTGATTTATTAATCAGGCATGTAATAATACTGTCTGTAGTCTGGTGACTGTGTGGGACATTACTGGGCATACTGTATGTCATTGTCTACACAGTTTGCTTATATGTTGGCACTGCTGAAATATGTTAAATACTGTCTGTATTTTATTTTTTTAATATATTTCTTGCAAGAGGAATGTCTGTTTACCACAGGGTGTCCTGTGAGGGGAAGGGGGAACAATGGGGAACATGTTACAATAGGGTATATAGCAAGCCAAAACCTTGCACTTTCAGTACAACAATGTCTGGCTGCTCCCTATGTTGATGTTATGTGATGTGTTACGTGATGTTAGCGGGAGCACGCAGCCAGATGGCAGAACAGCCAGGACAACAACAGCAGGGCTAAAGCTGGGCCACAAAAACACATGTAAATTTGCAAAAATGGGACCACTGTGGGCAAAAATAACAAATGCACACAACCTTTCAGTTGCAGTGTGTTAGAAACAGATTACAAGAACTGAGTGTTTGGACCATCGTGAAATGTGCTCTTTAATGTATGGTACACAGATCTTGCAAACCCTAAGGTCCTCAGAAGTAAATAAGCTAACGGTCCTGTAGAACAAAACTGGTTGGTTTGCTGCTGGTGCCCCAACAAAGGTTCATCATTGTGATGTCTTCCGTTCCCTAAATTGGATCTCCCTTGAAAGGAGACTCAACTACCCCCTCCTTTGCCTAGCACTTTCATACTAGTCAATGATGCTACTTCCCACCCAGACTCAGTGATATATTGGCAAGAAGAACTCGTAAAAGAACAATTAGGCCATCCAGTAGTACACTTCTTGACATACCGAGGAACAAGGTCTTGTGCGGCCAACAGATCCTTTGCATTTTCTGCCCCTTCAATGTGGAATGCCTTCTGGTAGTGCTCCAAGATTGTTCCTCCTTTGGTGGCTTTAAAAAAGGGCTGAAGGCATTTCTCCTTAAACATAGTCTGTGTACTTGCATTCGCTGAATTGTGACTGCTATGGTTCTCAAAAGAGGTGGCAGGGAAGGTTAAGGAGAAAAGGATAGCATTCAGAAAATATAAGGAAACACAGAAGGAGCAGGACAGAGAACTTTATCAGTTAAAGCAGAAGGAGGCAGGGAAGGCAGTCAGAATAGCAAAGGCCCAAACTGAGGAAAGGATAGCCAACTCTGTTAAGAAGGGGGATAAGACCTTTTATAGGTACATTAGGGAGCGAAGAAAGACCAAAGGAGGGATACTGAGGCTTAATAAAGGGGAGGGAATGTGGGTAGAGGGTGAGAGTGAAAAAGCAGGGATACTGAACAAATATTTCTGCTCAGTATTCACAAAGGAAGAGTAATGGGAGGTACCTAAACCAAACAAGAGAAACTCTCTGAAGATGGGGATCGAAACCAGTCCATTTACAGAAGGGTTCTGAAAGAACTAATACAATTGAAAGTGGACAAAGCAATGGGGCCTGATGGGATTCACCCAATAATTCTAAAAGAAATAAGGGTAGCACTAGAGACACCACTGACTACTCTCTTTAACAAATCATAGGAGGATGGGGTGGTACCTGAGGACTGGAAGAGGGCGGATGGGATTCCTCCACAAAAGTGGGAGCAGGACAGAGGCAGGAAACTACAGACCAGTTAGTTTGACCTCAGTGGTAGGGAAAATGATGGAATCACTTCTGAAGGAAAGAATTGTTGAGTACCTAGAGGCCAGTGGGGCACAGGACCCAGGTAGCATGGATTCATCGACGGAAGGTCGTGTCAGATGAATCTAATAGATTTCTTTGACTGGGTGACCAAAGTAGTAGATAAGGAGGGCTGTGGACATGGCCTACCTAGAGTTTAGCAAGGCATTTGATACAGTCCCACACAAAAGATTAATACACAAGTTAGCCAGCCTTGGAGTGGGTCCCAAGGTGGTACCTTGGATAAAAAATTGGCTAGACAACAGGACGCTAAGGGTAGTAGTAAATGGAGTCCACAGTTAAGAAAGGAGGGTTACTAGTGGGGTACCGCCGGGTTCAGTAATGGGACCGATCCTTTTTAATGTTTTTATAAGTGACATTGCAGAGGAAGTGGAGGGAAAAGTATGTCTCTTTGCAGACACAAAAATCTGCAACAGGGTTGATACACAAGATGGGGTGGAAAGGATGAGAAGGGACTTGGCAAGGTTGGAGGAATGGTCAAATGTATGGCAGCTCAGACTCAGTGCAAAGAAGTGCAAGGTAATGCACCTGGGAAACAAAAACCCAGGGAAAGAGTACACAATGGGGGGTGAGATACTGACAACAGTAAAAATAGAAATGGACCTGGGGGTAATTATATCAGATCACCTAAAGGTTGGCAAGCAATGTGAGAAGGCAGTAAGGAAGGCTGGGGGGATACTGGGATGCATATGGAGAGGCATCAATAGTAGAAAACAGGAAGTTGTTATCCCTCTGTACAGACAGCTGGCGAGACCCCATCTGGAGTATTGTGTGCAGTTCTGGAGACCCCATCTCCACAAAGACATAGACAGAGTGGAGGTTGTCCAAAGGAGGGCAACCAAAATGGTTCAGGATCTGCACCAGAAGACACACAAAGAAAGACTAAAGGAGCTTAATATGCATACCCTTGAGGAAAGAAGGGAGAGAGGGGACACGATAGAAACTTTCAAGTACCTCAAGGCAATCAACAAAGTCAAAGAGGGTAGCATCTTTCAGAAAAAGGGATGTGCAAGAACAAGGGGGCACAATTTGAAGATAGAGGGGGGATGGCTCAGAAGTAATGTGAGGAAGTATTTTTTCATGGCGAGAGTTGTGGATGCATGGAACAGCCTCCCTGAGGAGGCTGTGGAATCAAGAACAGTGGGGGAATTTAAGAATCCATGGGACAGATATATGGCAGTCCTAGTGAGGGTGTAGGAGGAACTAAGCTGTTGGTTAACTAGGATCTGGAGCTTATCTGTTATGTAGCAAAATGGGCAGACTAGGTGGGCCAAGCGGTCCTTATCTGCCGTCAAATTCTATGTCTATGTTTCTATGCATGGTTAATATTTAAATTCCTACATGAACCTCTCGTACCAAGTCCTAATATCCTACAACCTGTCTATATTCTTAGTTCCTAGTTGTATTCCGTGTTTTATGTGATCCATAGCTATCTAACCATTCTGACCTTATGTTCATATTTTGATGTTGCTAGAGCTTGTATAGTTCTTAGACTTCCTTTTGGTTTTTAAGTTGTTTAACCAGGAGTAGCACACTAAGCTGTAATCTTTTTTACAGGTGCAACCTGGGAGCACAGGGAAGTTAAGTGACTTGCTTAGGGTCACATAGTATGCAAGTGGAAGCAGTGGGATTCAAACCCAGGTCTGGTCTGCTGGATGTCACCAGATTTGCAGCTCAAAGCCTTAAACCACTGCTCTATACTGCCTCCCTGCTGCCTGCTTTTATTGTGGTATGTTTCCATAAAAGTAATTAATTCTGGGTCGTCCCCTGAAAAAGGGGCTTTTAGTCTCAGTGAACCTACCTGGATCAACAAAATTCAATAAAAATAGATAAATAATTTCAACTCCCAAAAACTGAGGAGTTGGAAATTATTCCAGTAGTGCTGATTCTTTCCTCAGTATGCAAGCAAAATTCTCTGTCTCCTCTGTTCTCATTTTCTTAGCTTAAATAGAAACATAGAAACATAGAATTTGACGGCAGATAAGGACCGCTTGGCCCACCCAGTCTGTCAAATATTAACTACATACAGGCTATCCCATTCCCCCATCAAACAGCAAACCACAAAACATCCTGAATCAACAACAAAAGTCAGAAGTCTTGGCAACAGACTGTATGAAGTGGGTAACTGTAATAACATAAAAACCAAAAATACTCATATTTCTGAAGTCCCACACCACATTCAACATCGGAAACCTTTAATACAGTAATGGTAAGTGAAGCAAATGTTTCCATGTAACCATCTTAATGGCAGCTGTGTTGACTGTGTTGATTAGTTTTTCAGACTTGCAACTTAACTGCAGTCACAGATGCAGGACAAAGAAAAAACAGAGCCTTTCCTTTGGAATCAAGGAAGTGCATCCTGCTGTGAGCCACATCAGGGCACCAAATGCTGCTTTCTGAGCACCAAAGTTCCTCCCTGAGGAAACCTGATGAAGTAGGAGTCTTGTATCCTACATCAGCAGTGAATCCCGCACCTACACCCCCACCATCAGACAGCTGATGTTTAACTTAATCTAAGTTTTAAAGGAAAATCTTCTCACTTTTTTCTGGGAAAATGACAAAATTGCAACCCCTTTTAAGAATGCTGGATCTACCCCTGATCTACAGCTATGGGATAATGTCAGGTATGCACTCACACTGCAGACAGCTAGAAACACTTTGCAAAAAGCCAAGTTCATTTTTAATGTGTTTAGTATTTTTCTTTGGATTTTTTTTTTCAAATTGATTAGTCCTTCTTAAATTTTATTTTAAATGCACAGGAGGACATACATTTTTTTTTTGCATTCCACTAGTCCAGAAACTAAAACAGAATTATAGTGTATGGTGGAATGTCGTTGCGTATGGAGATCCATACACTGTCAAAAGTTGTTCTAGTGCAGTAGTGACATAGCTACTAATGTAGACTGACTTTTGATTCTGCATTAGTAGCTACGTCACAATGCAACTGCTCCAACAGCGCTGTTCATAGGACAGGGGGGTGGTTGAGGAGTCGAATGAGCAAGCTGGCCAGCGGGAGGATGGATGAGATGTGCGGGTCCCTGGCAGCAAACACTGACTACAGAAACAAGAAAAAGCAAGCGATCTTGTGTTTTGATGCACCATACACTATACAGAAAAGTGTATGGGAGCCCGACTAGATAACCATGCTATACTTGTACCTCGTGGTTCCATGAGGACAGGGACCTCTTAAGCTTCGCTCTCAAGGTCCTCATCATCATGGAAACCACTCGGCATGAGCATAACGTGGTTGTGTATGGGCTCCAATACACTATCCTATATATAGCATATATGTTCTGAGTAATCTTCTCCTCGCATACTGTAAGAAACAACAGTTAGCATTTCCATGCCGTAATAAAATGGAAACATCCCACCACAAACTAGCCTAAAGATGCAAACAATATATTTCTTTCTAAAGCACATAAAAGATCATTTACCAGAGCAACATACGCTGTGCTCTGCACGTGCGCTTCTTGCAAGTGTGATGGCCATTGCAACATGATTAGCACTTCAGTTTCAGTCACCAAGTTTTAATAAAAGAACCAAATTACACTGCACTAGATGCAGACTCATTCCAATATATTCAGCTCGGCTGGACATGCACATGCTATTGTGGTGACAGAATTAGTAGGGTCCATCTTGTCTGTCCCTCCTGATGGCCATGTTTATCTACAAGTACCTCATAGGAATGAACAAGGTCCAAGCGGAAGGCCTGTTTCAGAGAAAGGAAGGCACTAGAACAAGGAGGCATGCAATGAAGCTAAAGGGTATAAAGTTTAAGAGAGATGTGTGGAAATACTTGTTCATGAAAAGGATAGTGGATGGCTGGAACAGCCTGCTAGAGGACGTAGTGGGGACAAAGACTGTGGACAGCTTTAAGCATTTGTAGGACAGGTACAAGGGCATATTAGGTAGAGGAACAGTGGGGGGAGAGAGAGTGACATCTATGACCAACTAGGATCAGTGATGATGGAATAGGTAGTGACAAGGGGCAGGCTGGATGGGCCTAAAGGTACTTTTCTGCCAACAAAAATCTATGTTTCTATGTAAGTTTAACTATGGATACACAACTAAAATTTCCCAGCTGGATTGCCACCTCCTACTCATGATGAGTAACACAAAATGCCATTCACCCTAAGGAACTGTTTAGTCCTGCTTTGACAGAAACCTAGTATTGTGGTGACAGAATAGGCACTGAAGCAAAAACAGTCACTGTCACAGAACCCCCCTCCCCCCAGCATAACCCCCTGATGAGGATTTTTGGCTAAACAAATAATGTTTTAAATAACTTAGAAATGTAAAACTACATTTAAAAAAAAAAAGCTCTGATGTGTAAATATGGGTAGTAATATGCAGCGCCGTCTTATGCTATATCGTGGCTCTGCCCCATTCACCTGTAAAGTGAGCAGAGCGAAGCCTCACTGTAGTATTAGATGGCATCTTGTAGTTCCAGCCAAATTTGCATATCTGAGCTTTTTTAAACATGAACTTTTACATATGAGATACTTATAAATGATGTGTTTGCCCTAAAAAACCTAATCAGGGAGTTAGGCTTTGGTGAGGGTGGTGGTTTCTGTGATAATGACACTTTTCCTTTAAACATTTTAATACATCAATTATTACTGCAGCCCTATTTTAGTTTACAAAAAAGCAGGGGGTCTATATTAAGAACATTCGACTTCAGCTGGTTTATTTGAGTGTAAGTGGCACATTTGGATATTGCAGTCCCAAAAACATTGTACAGTTTCATGCAAAAGACCTGCATCCCATGTGTGCAGTAAACAGTCAATATAAAGTATATGGAATCTATTTCAACAGAAGTGTAACTCAAACGTTCTTCTTATTCATGACCTGTAGCATAAACAGAAGATAAACTCCTTAAACCAGTCAGCCTTTCTCACTGGACAGAAAGCTCCAAAAATGCTGTAACCCCACTGAGGGCATAACAAGTTTATCTTCATTCTTTTTAGTGTGTAGTCTTTAAATATGTAAGCAATAAGAAATGACAGACTGTGCATTAGAAAGTTCTAATGCACAGATAGGGGGCATAGTGAGGCAAGAGTCTGCAGGCTGAGTACATTCTGTCCCCAAGTCATGCATTAGAACTGTCTAACGCACATCCACAGAGTGGCTGGTTGCACTTATAAAATGGGTATTTGTATTCTACATGGGGTTTCTAGCTTTAGCTATTAATAAGACATGTCTACTGCAGGCTAACTACCAGTCAGATTGCTTGAAATCCTTTGCCCATTTTATAAGAAGAAATTACGAACTTGAACTCAGGGATTCTTTTCTGATAAACCTCTGGGTTGTGGTGGAGGAGCCATGGCTGGAATGCTACTCTTTTGTTTTCAATACACCTAACATAATAACAATAACTGGACCAAAGACCATTTAAAGTATGTCCTCACTGAAATGCCAATGTTCCGATTTCTAGTTTGATCACATAAAGTGATGCATTAGCTGTGCCATAAAATGCAGTGCCCACCCTTTAGTATCCTACAGTGACACAACTCAAAACCAGACAGGGAAGACCCAAGGTTGACTGGTAGGGAGATGACAAAATAGTTGTAAAAGACATTTCAAGACAACCTCCTCAGAGAGAAAATGAAGGACTGCGGCAAGGGTTAGTCCTAAAAAGACACAAGGAATTAGGGAAAGTGGGGGGATGAGATGGAACTGGAAGTGTGGCAGGGAATAGTGGAAGAAGAAGATTATGATGGAAAGGAGGTGGACTACCATTGGAAGCAGTGGATAATAGAAGGCTGCAATTCCCACCTCCTTTCAATCTTTTGTCTTATTCGCTATACCCCACTTGTCCTCCACACTTCCTTTTATACACTGTTCATGCTCCATCCCTCCCTTCCATCCTCCCCCGGGCTTGTCTTTCAAATTATATCGGGCGGCAGAATAGCCTACAGATTACAGCACAGGTTAGAGTTTGAGCAGTGTGAACCTGAAGACCCAGCTGTCCTGGGACTGAATTCTATAACCACCACTTGTATACTGTGTGACCCTGAGAAAGTGTTCTAAATTATTTGTGCTCCAGGGAACACCTGGAAATGAGTTTCAGCTTAGGGTGCCTTTCAGTTTCAGTTCAGTTTCAGTTTATTAATTATACTGGAAAGGCATGTGAGCAAAAGCTGCCCGTTTTCACACGCGTCCAGTTTAGGACAAATACAACAGGAGGTTACAAAATTTAGGGCAAACAGTCAGAGGATCACAAATTGAGGAAATAAGGGAGTCAGCTGTAGGACAACTGAGTACAGATATGACACTAACAATTTTAGAAAACAATAAGTGCAATGAAAGAAAGTGCTTGGCATACTCAGACCTGGAGATCCCACCTCCATGGTATAAGGGTGGGATTCAGTTGTTAGGTGGAGGAGAAAAGGGCACCCTGAAGGGAATATCACTTTGAGGGACATCTGCAGATGGTAGCCTGAGAAAGGTGAGACTTTAGATTATGCTTAAAGGAAGCTGTAGAGGGGCACTGAATGCTAGCAGGGGGAAGACTGTTGGAACAGCTTAGCACCCTTGTAGAAGAGATTGTTTTGGCCATGTGTGATGCAACAGAAAGGGATGGAGAAGGAGAAGGTGGAGGACCTTCTGGTGGTCCAAGAGAGGACAGAAATAGGGAAGAGGGAAGTAATGCAGTCAGGAAGGAGGCCCAGGGATAGTTTGTGGAAGAAGGTGAGTATTTTGCTGTTGAGTTTATCCTCTAGGGAGGTCCATTTGGAGATCCTGTACAGGATGCAATGATGGGTATGTCTGGGAAGACAAAACAGGTGATGTTATTGTAACCCCCCCCTACAAATGGGGGTTCCTGAAAAGTCTTCCTTGAGCTTGCCTAAATGCTCACTGCCAGGCTGGTGTTCTGCATTTTTAGCAATTTAAATGTATTGCCAGAGAGTGCCGGTATAGCCTCTGTGTACTGTCTCTTTAAGAGCTGCCTGGATTGCAGTCATAATTAATCTGAGAGGGAGCTCTGTTAGAAGATGTACTTGTTTGCAGATCAATTGTTACAGTAGTAATAATACTGCAGTTTGTTCTAACCTGCCTTCTTTGCAGCATGGACAGTTCTGTTTGTTTCCACCATCTTGGTCCTGGACTGCAGAATGAGCCAATTAGTACATTTGGGACTCTACAAGGGAGCCTGCCCACAGGGGCTTGGTGGAGCCAAAACTTGTAGGAATTGTAGTTTTGGGCTTTTGGCACCTAAAATAACCTGGAGGGGGAGCTCTTGTTGTGACTGACAGACAGATCAGCCAACTGAACTTTTTGGATCTTGGGGAAAGTCCCACACTGCTTGCAGTTTCAGTTAGATCTGAGTTGGGAAGTGAAAAAGTAACAGCTCAAGATAGTTCGAGCAGCAATCCATAGTGGATTCACATGGGAGAACCGTGGAAAGGCCTGAGTTTGGCCTGCAAGCCTGCCTGTTGTTCCTGAGAGGGAACTAGTGTTTTTTATTTCCGGACTGAATCTGAATTTGGAGAGTGAATTAAGCCACTGAATTGTGACCAGGCTTTAACCTGAAGAAGACCGAAGATTTGCTGAATGCGATCAGCCTGTCAGGATTTCCATCTATCTCTGAACTCCCGGATTGTTCAGAGAATCTGTAATTGTGACCGGAGAGCCATTGGCCTGGTACAGTGGAATTTCCTTACATGTGAATGTGCTGTGTGCTTATAGTGGGTTGTGATTTGGTTCCCCACTGTGTGTCTGAACTGTATTTTGCTTGCTGGAGGCTGTATCCAGGTCCACGGACTGAATCCATATCCATTTCCATTTGCCTGAGCCCTGCTACACTGGTCCAGCCAGAATACCTGCTACGCAGAGAAAGTCATCGACGAGAGACTGGCCTGGGAATCAGCCCCCTGCTCAATGCCTTGAACAGGAACAACACCTCGGTGATTCATGTGGGCCATGCTTCTCCAGGCACTCCAGCTCAATAGCCTGCAATCTCTATTTCATCCTGCCTGTGTCAAGTATTGGGTATCGTGAGTAAACATCAGGGTAGCTCCCTGCAACAACATCTGAAACGAAAAATGTTGTCATCTAATTGTCTTGTTGCCTTTTCTTTCACGAACTGAGCCCTCCGGCTCCGGATTACAAATAGTGTGTGTTGTGCATGTTGCTTTCTTCCATCACAGGGCCCCAACCAGCTGCAACATTCCTGGCTAGCCCACCATTTTTCTACCTGGGTACCCGAAGTGTGTGACTGTGTAGGGACTCTGAACTGCATGCATAACTGTCTGATTAATATAGCTATTAAGCAGATCAACCTGATTACGCCCCTCCGTTGTTCAAGTCCCCTGAATAAATCAGATTTAACTTTGTTTGCATTTAACCTGACTGTGGTTCCATTTTGTGCCAAGAGTACTGTACTGTTGCTATTTGCTGTGCTTAACGTTGTTTTACAGGGGGTCCCCAGAGTCAAGCTAGAGGAACCAGCCCTGGTGGTAAGTGTAAACAGTGTCAGTAACTGCCTGGTGAATAAGTGTCATTGTGAAAGTAAGTATTGTATATTGTTCAGGCCACTAGAAGAGAAAGAGGGGGGTTACAGTGTCCCGGAGGGCTGTGCCCAGGTTAGCTTGACTACTAACAACCATGACCTCCAGGTGAAGGTACCCGTTTCATTACCCAGGCCCCTTAACCTACTACTAGCCAAGCAGGCAGGGGTAGTAGCCCTTGGGAAAGCGCCACCTAGGGGTTACATTATGATAGATGGAATGGAGATTTGGCAGGTTACTCTGAGTAAGGAGTGGAAAATAAACTAGAGCACCGTAGTCGATAAGCAGGAGCAGGAAACTGGTGGCGAGCAGGGTCTTGGATTCATAGGTCAGGAATGGGCTTACTCTGTATAGTATGCCTAGCCATTGGTGAGTTTTTTTTGATTAGTTGATTTACGTGAGAATCAAAGCTGAAGTGGCTGTCAAGTAGCAATCCTAGGTATCTAAATTCGTTGATTCTTTCAACTGTATTACCATCATTGTCCAGAAGTGTGAAATCAAAGGAGAGAGGTTTCCGAGGGCTGGAGAAAACCATTGATATTTTTTTTTTTTTTTTGCATTCAGCACTAGCTCTTTGGACAGGAACCAGGAGGGAAGGCTACTGAAATCACTCTGTAATTTAAGTAAGGAAGAGGGGTCTTTGTCTTTGCAGAAAAGGACCGCATCGTCAGCTTACAGGATGAGTTTCGTGCAGATTTTGGGAAGAGAATTGACAACCAGGGACAAAAGGAGGAGACTTAGTATGGACCCTTGAAGTGCTCCAAACTTTATGGGGCAGGGGATGGACAGAACACCATTTACAATGGCTTGGTATGTTTTTCCTGACCAAAAATTCCAAAATAAAATTCAAAATGCCCCAAGCCAAAAAAACAAAAGGCACTCACCCTCCACAGCCACTTAGAAGATCAATGATACTCGGGAGTCCTACTCAGAATGACAGACAGACAGAAGACTATTAGCCAATTATACCTGTCCCCCCATCAGGGGTATATGTCCCATCTCATACCAAGCAAATGGCTATCTAACTTATGCTTAAAGGTTTCGAAGGTTTGTGATTCCACCATGTCCTTTGGTAGTCTATTCCAAAGGGTGATTATTCTTTGAGTGAAGAAGTACCTTCTTCTCTTATACCTTGGATAGAACAGTTTCAACTGCCTGTCATGACTTCTAAGATTAAAGTTTTTTCCTGCTGGCATTAGACCAAGTCCCGTCATGTACTCATTACCACTAAAACTCCTAAACATAAATAGTAGGTTCCCCCTTGTTCTTCGTAGCACCAAAAGGTACAGCCCCAAGGTTGCTATCCTCTCTTCACAGGACCTATATTTCAACCCTGTAGCTATCCTAGTGAGTTGCCTTTGAACTCTTTCTATGACCTTTATGTCTTTCACCTGGTATGGACTCCATAGTTGACTACAGTAGTCCAAGTGTGGTCTAATCAGATTTCTATAAAGGGGTAGGAGGCAAGCTCTGTGTCTAGTTATGAATGCTTTCCTAATCACCCCCAAGATTCAATTTGCCTTTTTGACTGTTGTTGTACAGTGGTTTGAAAAGGAGAAATCTTTACTTATGATAACCTCTAGATGTTTCTCATTGTCTATTGTTTTCAACCTTGTCTGGTTTAAGTAATATTCATATTTTCCATTGTTTCTACAAAGGTGCATAACTACACACTTGTCAGTATTGAATTCCATCTTGTTATTTTCTGCCCATTTTTGTAGCATGCTTATATCATCTTGTAGATGTTTAGCTTGCACTCTGTTGGAAACTTCCATACAGATTTTGGTGTCATCAGCAAATTTCAGGCAGTCACCTTTAATATCCTTTGCAAAGTCTGAAATAAAGATGGAAAACAATACTGGCCCCAACACAGATCCCTGTGGCACGCCACTAGAGACCTTTCCCCTGATTCTAACCCTTTGACTATGGTTTATCAACTAATTATTTACCCACTTCATTAATTTCAGATCTAGGTATAGTGAGGTTGTCTTGTTTGTAAGAATACCATGTGGTACCTTGTCAAAAGCCCTCTTAAAATCCAGCTAGATCACATCCACTGGTCTTGTTTGATTCAAAAGCATGCTAACTCTGTTATAAAAGACCAACATATTTGTCAGGCAAGAACGATGCTTTCGGAATCCATGCTGTGTCTTCTCTATCAATCCCTTGCTTTGCATTTCAGTTTCAAGTTTTACTCTAATAAGTGATTCCATGCTAATAGGTCTATAATTCCCAACATCCGTCCTACTTCCCTTCTTATATACTGGAACTATGGCTACTGTCCGCCAATGCTGGGGCACTTCACCCACTATTGAGAGATGCATTGAATACTTCATATACTGGATCCACCAACCAATCCTTAATCTTTTTTAACAATCTTGGGTGTAGTCTATCTGGGCCTGCTGACTTTGACACATCTATTTTACTGAGCTTCTCTAAGATCTCTTGTCTTGTGGCATACTCATGTCTATCCATAATTATCTCAGACTATGAAATTGATTGATTAGGGTTATATACCGAACAGAAATATGAGTTGAAGACCTCTGCCATTTCTGCTGGGTTTTCTATTTCTCTCCCACTGAACCCAATTGGTCCAATCAATATGTTATCAGATTTATTGTTTATGTATGAGAACAGGGTCTTACCACCATCTTTTACATGTGCTGCCCTAAATTTCACTGCCCTCTTGTGACTCTTCAGCATTTTTTTGTTGTTTTTAGCTGTTGTTTGTACCTGAAAATATTAAACTCTATACTCTCCCTGCACATTGCCTTACAGACTCATCTCTTTTTAGAAATTTGGTAGTGTAGCTTGGTTGAATACCATATTGATCATTTACCTTTTTTGTTATACACTGATTTTTCTGGAACATATAAACTTTCAAGTTTAAGAAGTTTGTTCTTTACTCTATTCCATAGGCCTATTGGATTTTCAGTTCCTTCCGTCCTGTCCCATCTAACGAGTTCCTTATCTTTTGGTAATTTGCCTTGCTGTAGTTTCTAACCACTGTCTTCCCTTGCATGGTACTTGATTCCATCTGTGCAACATGACAGTAGGTGCAAATGCTGTGAGTGGTGCAAAACCACAATGTTTTGTGCCTCTGCTTGGCACTTTTTCAAGGGAACCATCCCCCACCTAACCATAGGCCACCCCTTATATACCCGAAAAGGTATCAAGCTCAACATTGATTGGTCCAAGGGTGACTGAGTGGAACTGGCATAAAGTGAGTGAACAAATGGTGCAAAGTGCAGTTCAAATTAAAATCATTAAACACATCAGACACACAAAAAATAATCTCCTCGCACATTGTAGATGTAATTACTATTATAATCTAAAAATAATCCCATCAGACTGAAGCACATAAAAGTATGTAATATGGTTTTCTAAATGTCAAAATTGTTGATGTTGGATCATTATCTAAAAAAATACTGCATTTACTATATAGTAGATTTATCCACAAGCCTAGTGACAGCAAAGCCATGGAAATTTGACAGTTTATATTAAACTTTGAAACTATTAACGTGGTATACCAAGCCACTTACAGCTGTATAGCATATTACATGGATAAAATTAAGAGATGATTTAAAATACAAATGTGGAACACATGAGAGTAATAGAGCTAGGAAATGAAGACGATGTACTGGCTGAACATATTAAAACTTCTAGGGTCCCTATATCACATAAGTTGATGTTTGGGTTTGTAGGCATTTAAAAAGTGCTGCTGCTGGTGAGAGGTGTCTTCACAATAAACTCCTTCACAGAGAGGGATGCTAGATAATACATCTGGGAGCCAGGACCTACCCCAGACTCAATGACTGCTTAACTGTGGCCCCATTCTTGTGAGCCAGTACAGTATACTATTTCCCTGATGCAGTTGTAATATTGCTCCAATTTTTCACATTCACCCCCCACACACACACACACACACAGACCCACACACTATTTATAACTGTGGTTTCAATAATCGCTTAGAGGTGTCCCGATTCTCATGAGCCAGTGCAGCATTGTTTTCTTGGTACAGTTCTAATATCGTTTTATTTAACGCCACACACCACCGATTTTTATTTATGCAGTTGTCATTTTGTTCCTGTGAAGTAGTTCGGATGTATATCTCTGCCATTTGGGCACTGAGGACTATATGCATATTCATTTTAGTAAGGTGCAGCAGTCCCTAAATGGTGCCCCCCCTCCATCAACCCTGTTCCCTACACATATATCCCCATGCTTGATATTATCAAAACATATTTTGCACTTAATAATGCTGCTAAAAACATGCATCCATCAAGTGATTGTATTAGCTGTTTTTATCCTTTTTGTAGTGGGTTTAGTCTCTGGGCCTGACACAAATGATTATTTCTGGAACCCATCAACATGGTCATGCCTTGAACCAAGTATTCTTGCTGGGGCTTGAGATTAATGATCTTGAGATTAATCCAGTCATTTGGTCAGATCACTGCACTATAAGGTTCAGTTTCATGGCCCCCTCCCCCTTGTAGTCCATCCCCTGTGGAAGTGGTCCGGTTCTGCCATTTGAGAGGGCTTCAACCAGAGGGACTGCTGGTGGTGCCGGACATCTCGGAACTGCTGAAGGCTTGTGTTGGGGGGGGCAGAGGTAGCTGTGGTAGCCTATAATGTGATAATGTCTGAGGCGTTTGACCTCTTAGCAACTGCCTGTTTACACCCAATGGTTTCACGTCTTGGCTCACCGTGGTCTGATGGTGAACTGAGAGCAATGAAAACCAAGGGGCAGAAGTTGGAGCACCAGTGGAGAAAGTCCAGGGCCAAGGATGACAAAATGGTTCTGATGTCTCATTATGATGAGTATCAGAAAGCAATCACCCATAAGAAGGCAGCTTTTCTGTCTAGGGAGAGTGCTGCTGGGAAGAACCAACCAGCTCAACTCTTTTGAACAGTAGATAGGCTTTTACCTCCCACTTGTCTGGAGCTCATCAGAGCCTTTTCAAAATGCGAGGAGTTCACTTCAGTTCTTCTCAGACAGGGTGTCCTCCATTAGGCTGGAATTTCTCCAAGTGGACTGTCACAGCCCAGCAGGGTGGAGCCTGGTCACGGCTGGAGTCAGAGTTCCTTGGGAGAGTTTCAGCTGATGACGATAAATGAGGTTTGTGATGTGATCTCTGAACTGCAGCCTACGTCCTGTAACCTGGATCTCGGCCCAACGTGTCTACTGGTTAGCTACGTTGGGCATCTGGACCCGGTTTTTACTGAGATTGTCCGGTGTTCCTTATCAGATGGGGTCTTTCTGAAGTCACTAAAAAGTGCTCTGGCAAAGCCTCTGCTGAAAAAGCCATCTTTGGACCCGACGTCTTGGAGAATTATCAACCTGTCTCTAAACTTCCCTTTTTGGGGAAGGATACTGAGCAGGTAGCTGTGCTACAGCTCAAGACACACCTTACTGTCTTTACCATCTATGAGCCCCTCCAGTCTGGGTTTAGGGCAATGCATAGTACAGAGGCTGCACTGATACTGGTGTAAAATGACCAATTCAGGGCGAGAGACAGAGAAGAGTGGTCAGTTCTTGTTCTCCATGATCTCTCATCAGTGTTTGACACTGTGGATCATGGGCTACTTCTGGACTGGCTCAGGTGGATATATAGGACTCACCAGCAAAGTTATCAGCAGGTTCAAGTCCTACCTTAAGGACAGGATCCAGAGGATTGTGCTGGGAGAATACTCCTCGCTTCTGGTGGTCCTGCCCAGTGGGGTGCCACAGGATTCGATCATGTCACCCATGTTATTCGCAGTGAATATTCTGCCTCTGGGCAAGGTCATTAGGCGGTATGGGCTTGGGTTTTATTGTTTTGCCAATGATACTCAGCTCTACCTGTCCTTTGCACCTGGGATGCTGGATGCAGTCCATGTGCTTAATAAGTGTTTGCCTGAGATTCAGACCTGGATGTTATCTAGTTAGTTGAGACTGAACCCCAAGGAGACTGAAGCACTAGTGGTAGAGCAGAGTCGAAGGGGGGAAATGGAGGCTTCCGGGGGAGACTGGGCTTACCTCTGACGAAGAGGTCCTGGTGGCCTTGAAGCACTGGGCTGTTTTTCAGTTTATTGGTATGTGAACCACTTCTACATTTATAACAATGTAATGTATGAATCTACATTTGTAACAGTGTAATGTATGAATTGTTACTGTACTTTATTTCATTTTTAATTACAAAGTAAAATTATTGAAATGCTTAGCCTGGAGTGCTGCGTGTGTTTTTTTTCTAAGTCGGAGACTGGGCTTTGGCTTTGTCCCTCTAGGCTATTAGCCTCTGCCAAGGCAAAAAATCTTTGAGTCATTCTGATTGAACTGACACTGGAGGCTTAGGTGGTAGCAGTAGTCCGGAGTGGCTTTTATCATCTTCAAAATATTAGCCAGATTAAGTCCCCTGTCCTGCCTAACAACCTAGTCATGCTAGTACACACGTTCGTGACCTCAAGACTCAACTACTGTAATGGTTTATATCTTGGGGTCAAGGGAGGTGTGTTGCAATGCCTGCAGGTGCTTCAGAATGCTGCAGCCTGGCTACTGACAGGTCTTCAACAAACTTGTATGAAAGATCTATCTCAAACAAGTTTGTTGATTATCCCATCTCTATTTCCCCTTTCTAATAACTTATTAAAGGAACCTTGAGAAACTCAAAAAATTTTAGATACTGACAGGTCTTCCCAAATCTTGTGATGTGTTGCCATTGTGCGTGATCTGCACTAGCTGCCAGTGAAGTGGTGAATCTCCTTTAAAGTGGATCTGTTGACCTACAAGGCCCTACATGGGCTAGGCCCGGGCTACCTGTTTAAGCTCCTGCACCCTTATGCTGTGGGACCTCTGCTCTGCCAGGGAAAGCCTCCTGACAGTTCCAAGGGTGCAATTAAAATCTTCTGAGGATTGTGCATTTGAGGTGGCTGCCCTGATCCTCTGGAATTCATTGCTCAGGACTCTGAGAGAGGCCCCCTTGGTAGAGGCCTTTTATATATTTTTTTCCATATTCATTTTTATCCTCCTTGACTCTGCAGGCACGAATCAGTCCCCTCTCCTGTCTCCAGTCGCCACCCCCCCCAGGTAGCCCCGTGCCCTAGTTCCCCCATGGATTACCCCTGTGGCGGGGCGGGAGGGGAGGAGGACCATCCTCCTCTTTCATATGACCATATTCGGAGCAGGCTATTATGGGATGTCCGAGGTGGCGGCACCAGCTTGCTGTGAGGGACTTCACGGAGCCTGCAGTCATTTTTCCTCCTGTTTTTCTGGTCCCTCCCCCGTGCCCATGAACGTGCGCACATGGAGGCGCGCGCATGTCATGAAGCCATGTTCTGCATTCCCCATGGTCTGGTGCTGCTCCCTATCCTCCACCAGGAGACAGCCATATCATGGGACAATGTACCCACCCACCCCCAGGACAGGAGAACTGTCATGGCACGCTCGATCCTCTCCCTCTCCAGCCAACCCCCAGTGGCCCAAATTTTCTCCCAAACCTGGGTCACCGGTGTGGCACGAGGTGTGGCATCCAGTGCCTCAACCCTCAGTGCCACCGGGCCAGCCCTGGTAAAGGCTTTTAGACATGGTCTGAAAACTTTTTTATTTAGGCAAGCATTTGGGGATTAGTTAGAGCAGATCAGTTATTCAGAAGTTGTTTTATGATTTCTGTATTTGTTTTATGGATTGAGTACAGTCTGCATAGTTAGGGCATTTTATCATTTCTGTTATTCTTTGTAATATCACCCTGAGCCTCCGGGGAAGGGCGCCACAGATAAATAAAGACTACTACTACTACTTCTTCTTAATCATTATTGAAAATGTCATTTTGGAATGTTTACCTATCATCCAAGGCAATCAATTCAGTATGGATGCATTCTGCAGTTATTTTGGGGTCTGAAAGAAAGAAGCACGGGAAACCAATCTTAAAAGTTATGCCATTGGTTGAACACAGTAATAAAAGGCCAATTCCATTAATAGAGGAATCCATCTTTTACTGTAATACACTCATGTATACAGACACCCCACTATCAAATGGGGTGCTGGTTTGAGTAGCGATCACTGAGATAACAGCTTATTTATAGTATGCTTATGGATACATTTGCTATATTTTAAATGCAGTATTCTTCAAATAACGATCTGACATCAATAATTTTGACATTAAAAAATTCACATTACGTACTTTTACTTCCGTCAGCCTACTGGGATTAGCTTTAGACTATAATAGTAATTACAACTAAAATGTACTAAGAGATTATTTTTTTATGTGTCTGATGTGTTTCATGTTTTTAAGCTACCCTATTATTGTTTATTGCATAGAATGTGTTCTAACTTTAAAATTGTTTCTAAAGTACCTCTGTAACTAGCATTGACAATGGCTCCTTAAAGCCACCTATTGCACCCTGTCCACTAATACAGGGCCCTATGCACTAAGGCAATGCACCGTGTACACCAGGTGCATAGGCATAGATACACGGAAAATGCCATGCAACGGGGGTCCTGCAGATCCCCAGTGGCAGTCACCAAAAGTGTGCTAGCCATGTACGACACTAAATTCCCCAGCAGGTGACTGCTACACGCTGGGCAGTCTGGGAGGGATTGGGGCATGCCCCCACTACGCGCCATTCACAAAGGCATGTAGTGCTGCTCACAGGGGAACATAGAAGGGCACTAGATATGGTAGAGGGGAACCTGCCATAACCACTGTATGCATCCAACACACACATAACCCCCACCCAGTCCAGGTAGCCAGCTGCAACTCCCCCCCAACAGTACCCGTACATGTAGGTGTGAACACCCCCACCACCGCCAATACTCCATCATGGCAGCAAGGGTGTAGGCAGGCATACTCACTGTACACATTTGTGTACAGTTTTGTTGAGTGCCTGTCACAAACCATATGCTTTTCTGTTAACATTTTCATTCTAATCTGTAGTATTTGGGTTAGTGTAGGCCACTGAAGAGTGTCTCTGTTTAAACTTCTGTTGTTTAGGAGACAGATGCATTTATAACCTCTTTAGAGATTAGAGGAATCATCTGACAACAATCTGACTTGTTTGGAAGGGGGTACCATTTGGAGTTGATGTATACATTTTTTAAAAGGAGGGGTGTAACTGTTGGAGATTGTGTGTACAAAATGGAAATTTCTGGCTACACTCCTGCATGGCAGATCCGCCCCAAAACATCACAACACCAATACTCCCCCGACCGCTGATCACAGCTCCCCACCCCTCATTGGTGGACAGTGCCACCCCCAGTACCCCCATGGCACCAACACCACCCCTGTACCCCATACTTGAATGCCAGTGCCATGGCAATGGATAGGCATTGCATTGCATTGCATTAAGGGTCCTTCTAATGGCAATTGACATTTGGCCATGTACCTCAGGACTGGTGGAATTTTTTTTTGTGAATTCTCCTTATTTCACTGGAGGCCCAGGGTATCTCTCCAGGGTACCCACTTGACTACTGCCTCTACTCCCTGCCTGAAACCTCCACCCTTGGCCTCCACCAACCCCATGGCTTGTCCAGGCCCTCAGATCACCCCCCGTGGGAGGCCATTCTCAGCGGCCTTTCTGTAATTAGAAGAACAGCCGTTGAGTCTGGTCAGGGGGAGGAGACCAAGGAGGTAGATCCAGCGTCGGGATGTGGGCAGGTCTCTGTGGCCCCCTTCGCCTCCACTAGGCCACCAGATATTTCTGCAAGTTACTCCCCAGAGCGCAGCCGTGCAATGACAGCAGTGCACCTAACGTGCAGCCATCCGCCACTGCTCCGCCCCAACATTGCATTGAGCCTCACTACCTGCAGGGTCCCTAGTCTCCACCAGGGGCCACTCTGGAGCAAGGCTTACCTGGAACCCTCCCAAGGAAGGGAGAGCAGTCCTCTGGATGCTCAATCCCTTCCCTCCCCTGCCAACCCCTGATGACCCGAGTCCATTTCCGAACCCGGGTCATCAGCGTAGTGCAAGGTGTGGCATCCAGTGCCATCGGGCTGGCTAGGACTGGTGGAATTTATATACAAATGTATGTATCTGAGCCAAATTGGGGCCAACAGCAACCAAACACCATAGTGAGCCACTTAGTGTATAACTATTCATGTGTTTATTCAGAGCCACAGTATAGAAGAGAACTGTACAACAGACCAGCACTGTGATGCATCTGTGGTGCTAGTAGAGCTAAAACGACCAAGCTAATGACAGTCATACAAAACGCCGCACACCAAGTATGGCCTAACAACGGTATGCAGTGTGAAATGGCTTACCGTCCCGTCTGTTAGGAGAACAGTGAAATATACTGGGATGAGACTTCACGCCAGGGACATGCACCTGTAATGTTCCAGCAGTGACCGATGACATCACACAATGCCTACACTATTCACACTGTGTGACGGCATCAGTTACTGCTGGCAGATCATGGGTGCATAACCACTGACCTCCAATGCAGGGGCAGGGGTGCTGGGGTCGGGGTGTGACATTCACCTGCTGACAAGGAACAGGGCTCCAATGTGTGTTGGGGAGGTGTTCACTCATTCTGGACAGGGAAGGTAATGAGGCAGTGATGTGGGGGGGGTCTTTGTGGCAGGACTGGGTGGGGTTTCTGCTGGGGAGAAGACATCTGTGCACTGGGCGGATAGCTATCGGGCAAGGGGGGGAAACACTGGACAGCGAGGGCCAGCCACGCAGGCCGGGTGCCTGTGTGTGCTATTCACACACCCTGACCCGTACCTTCATGTGAAAGGGATCCACTCTGGGACTCAGGACAGCAACCAATTGACTGCCCATCTGGATCCACTACTCCACCCCGACCGCCTCCATGCACCTGCATGTTGGGGGCGGGCCTGCAGACAGGTGGCGGCATTAGTGCATATCGGCATCTTTACACCTGTCCACGGGCGTGGGAGCTATATGGGCAGGGTACACACCTCTGGTGCATACTTCCCACCCATTCATGCATAGGCACCATTATTTGTAAACATCATTCAAGACAAGGAACCTTTGTAAATGAGCTCCCAAGCTCAATGGTGTTTTCTGAATACACAAAATAAATAAATAAAATTGAATTGCACTTTGCAGCATTTTTTCACTTGTCACTTTATGCCAGTTTCACTCAATCACCCCTGGACCAATCAATGGTCAGCTCAATACCCTTTCAGGTATATAAGGGCTGGTCAGTGGTTTGGTAGGCATGGTCCCCTTGGAAAAGCATCAAGTGCAGGCACAAAATGTTGGGGTTTTGCACCACTCGCAGCATCATTTGCTTGCTAATTCTGTATATACTTGTTTGTAATGTTTCACATTACAAAATGTGTTCTAATGTATATATATTATACCTGAATATTGCAAGAATAATTTATTTATTTACACTGCTGTATTTGCTGTGTATTCCATCTTTTTAGCTGCCTGTTGCAGCTCTGGGCCACACCTAAAAAAGTACCTTTGGCTCAGTGTGCCAACCTGGTTAACAAACAAATCAATAAATAAGGTCCTCCTCTGAATGTCAGAAGTATGAAATCATCCTTTGACTGTCAAAAGTAGTTTTCTTTCTTCCCAGAGCTTGTAAAATTATCCTTGTGTACAAAAACAAAAGATCTTTCTAATGAATTTAATTATATGAATAAAAGATACTCATACTATAACTTATTACACTCTGATCTAGCTTAAGCTTGGCTTCTTGTCTCTGAGCCCTGCATTGATTTGGCTACAGCAATTGCTTAGGAAGTAATATCTCTTTTCACTCACAGCTTTCAGAAACTCCAAGTGAAATATCAAAAGTACAATTTAACTATAAAAACTCAAAGTGAGGCCGTCCAGTCAGCGCAGCAGTTGGATTTCCATCTGCGATGCCGGTGACTCGGGTTCGGGAGTGGGCTCAGGTCACCGGAGGGCCAGCTGGGGGAGGGGAGCAGGCTGAAGCATCCCTTGACAGCTTGCCTGCTCTGGGGGGACAGCTGAGAAGCAGCTTGGCATTTGACGACCCCTGGCAGAGGCCAGGGGTGTAGCAACATGCCAGGTGCCTCAGTGCCTGATTGGTCTTCAGGCGGAGGTCTGGGGCTCACTGACACTAGTGAGCAGCTAGGGGAGGATGTTGCAGACATCAGCAGTCATGCCATGATGTCAGGGCTAAAGCAACGCCCACAAGAAAATTGCAAAAATAGCCTGCGATCGCCAGAGAGAGACAGAGAGCCAGAAACGTGCCCTCAATGTGCCCTTGCCCACCTAATGGCTCCGGACCGGCGAAATGTAAGTATCGGGGCTCTGGACCCCACCTCATCCCTGCTCAGGGGGGTAAGCCGTGGCTCCATGAGATTCTGGAGGCCATTCAGATAGGACAAGAGGCAGAGGGATGTCTGCTAGGCTCTCCTGATGGGTCGAGGATGGCAGGCTGAGGGGGGAAGGATAAACAGAAAAAGTGCGAGAGATTCAACTCTTGCATGTTTATACATACAGTTACTGTGGCTTCTCATTTTCAGACAGTTAGCATGGCACTAACAGGGAATAGTGTAGCTGACTGGGGCAGGGTCCATATTCAGTTGCTCCTCCCCGCCCTAGTCCAGTAGCATGTACACACATGATATGCTGCTGCACCCATACAAATGAGGGATCCTATCCAGCATACAGGGTGCAGCAGTATATAATATGGTACTTAAAGCACTAAACGACCAAAACCGCAGTGCTGTTTAACACTTACAAAACCACAGCCATATCACAGTACACAGTTGTGCTTGTTGCCCCACACCCAATTTTCATTCCAATGCCCCCTAAGCATTTATTATAATGATCACTGGTGTCTAGTAGCCCCCCAATTGCCCTTTCCATGCCTCATAACAGTTAAATATACTGCTCCTTGACAGTCTAATGGTCCCCATCCCTTAGGCATCATTCCCATGCTCCAGGAGGGCAGTATAGCACAGTGGTTTAGGGCTCTGAGCTGCAAATCTGGAGACCTGGGTTTGAATCCCACAGCCCCCACTTGCATACTGTGTGATCCTGAGCAAATCACTTAACTTTCTTGTGCTCCCAGGTCGCACCTGGAAACAAACTTCGGCTTAGTGTGTCTTTTCTGATTAAACAATTTCCCCTTTCCCCTATTATAGTTTAATATAATGATCAGGTCCCCTGGTGTTCTGCGGCAGAACTTTCTGATTTCTGCGGCAGGGCTCCTTGACTTCTGTGGCAGCATTTTCTGATTTCTGCAGCATGATTTATTCATTTCTTTGACAGAATGCAGTCCTGTCATTGGCTAAATATGATGTGATGTCATCGATGACATCATATGCTGAGCATAGAGGAGGGGCTTCAGGCTAAACGAGGTGGGAAAGAAAGCCTGACACTATGGAAAAACAGTATATTTATATGAAAATTCACCAAAAATAATGAATTCTATGGCACTCTACATATTCTGCGGCATGATGCAAATTCTGCGGCAAATTCCACAACTGTAGAACTGCAGAATTCCAGGGGCCTTGATAATGATGTCTAGCAGTCTTGTGGTCCCCCTTTTGCCATTCCCATTTCCGATAACAGTTTAATATACTGCTTTCTGGCAGTCTAGTGGTCCCAGCAACAGAAAGTTATCTGTGGATACCCTCGGTGGGTTCACAAGACTTCCTTAGTTTACTTCAGGGGTTGATTAAGGCACACTTTATCCAGGTAAAATAGCTGCAACAAAAAGCCAAACTTCCAAAAATTATTTTTCAGTCTTCAGCGCTTTATTTTCCTGTACTCACCTCAAAAGGGACCATGTGCCTGCATACCCGATGTTTCACTCTTAAAAGTGTGTTATTAGGGAAGTACACAGTGTCAGCTGGAAAGTATCTGCTTTCTTACAAAGCTGCTCTTAATCCAGTACCAAAGTAGATTAGGAGATCTGGCACTCAGTCCACAAAGGCACAAACACATGTTTTGTGCAAAAATATCACACTTTTATTGAATGCCATATAAAAACTGCAGCCCAAGTGCAAAAAATGGGTTTAACAGGGAGGACCCACTGGAGCATCTGGAGAATGGCATAGTGTCTTTCATGCTGGGTGCTCCCACTTACCTTAAGGCCATCGTCTATCCCACTGCTCCACTGCATTTTCTAGACGTCCCTGCAATTTCCTTGGTAGTCTAGTGGCCTCTTCTGCTTGTAAATCATTCAATACGTCCTGGTATACAGTGGTACCCCTTCCTAGCCCTCTTGCCCCATGAAAAAAGGTGAAGACCTCCATCTACCATTGGCTCATCTGACTTGGTTGTAGCTGTGGGACACCTCCACTACCTCCCTGTAACAGTTCTACTGATGGAGGATGAGGCTAAAGTCTGCAACAGGGTCTGTGAGGATTGCCATGATTTATGCATGGCACAGTGTAGCATTTGCATGGTGACCCCAAACCTTTCACCTTACAGTCAACAAGTGTTTTGCAATAGAGCAGGGAAGAGCTGCAACCCCCATTCTGCATAACATATTGAAGGTTCTATAATTTCCAGGTCACCTAAATGGTCACTGTAACCACTAGATGAAACTCCACAGCAACAGTACTGCGCCCAATGTTTCCAGACATTTCCTAACTATTCTGTATTATGGAGTCTGACTCAGAATAATAAGGGTCATAGTTCCACACCACACAAAACAGAAGAACATTTTGAAATGAAGTATCATCATAAGGTCTTCTTCGGATAAAATATAAATACATAAAGGTTAGGCTGGTTAGCAATGGAGATTTTATTTTCTGTTTACAGCCTAAAGCAGCCATTTTTACTCTTTTCTGAGCCCACATGGTAATACACCATCACATTTATTTCTTCATAAATTCATTACATTTTACCGGTCTTCTTAGTTGTGGAAGCAGACTCCCCATTATCGTTTGTTTTTATGCTAGGGAACACAGACATGCTAGGCCCT
Organism: Neoceratodus forsteri; assembly: GCA_016271365.2. NCBI lineage: Eukaryota > Metazoa > Chordata > Ceratodontiformes > Ceratodontidae > Neoceratodus > Neoceratodus forsteri. Next base: position 1,389,936,958 of record CM028129.1, on the reverse strand, counting down.
ATAATTTCTAAAGTTTCAACGGTGGGAACACAACATTAAAAAAGTATTTAAGTGCAGCAGTATGGTGGGAAGCATCAGCAGCCATGGTGGCATGATTGCTTCCCCCACCATGCTGCCCTGTCAGGTTCCATTTCTGGACTAGAGATAGTGTGACAGCTATGAAGGTAGCTACTTACAGCATCTACCCTCCCGACTATGAGGAAGACCCCCACACTAGCATGACCATGGGGTGGGAGTTAAAAAGGGCATGGTTTTGCCTTATGATTGAAACAGAACTATACTGAACATGAACCCTGGTACAGCTACGTCAGAGACGGAAACCACTATTTTGATTATGTAGTGGTTACAACTACACCAAATGCAATCTGTGTTGTAAATGCCCTTGTTTACCCAACCTTAGCAGTCATGAAATCTGAAAACAGCCCAAGAAACATGCTAAACACAAAATAAAAGCATGTGTTGCAAGTTATCCCTTTGCAACAAGCAACACGCTAGTGCATGCAGGTTATGATGCAATAACAGGTACAGTATTTTCATCTTTTATTAAACATTAAAAAAAGAACATAAATAACAGAAAAAGACATACAATAAAGAGTAGTGCCCCAGAGTTGGGGAACAACAGAAAGAAAAATAGAAATGTGCTCAGTCCTTGTAAGGTGCCCCAGAAAATGCCCAGGTGCCCAGTTTCAGATGCAACCATAAACCTGTTACAAATCCTGTTTAAATATTGTAAATAATTAATAAGATAATGCAAAAGTTAAGCCTTTATGCCAGCTTCAGTAAATAGAATGCCATGCTGAGCAAATAGAATGCCAGGCTGAACAGATGGAATGCTCACTGTATGGCACCTGCCATGCCTTCCAGAATTAGAACCCAGAGTGTTGCTGTTTAAAAAAATATTTATCTGTCAGGAGAATCCTGGTGACTGTGGAGGAGAGAGGACACAGAAAGTGAGGAGGGATGAGAAGAGCTTGCCAGGAGGGCTGAAACTGTCCCTGAGGGCTCTCCTGTGTGTCCCTCTGCCTCCAGTCACTGAAGAACAACACATCTGGTCAAGTGTTTGGTCCGTGGTGCCGAGGTGAGGCACCAGAAAGAAAAGAAACGTCCCGCTGTTTTCCCACGAGGTCTTGATGGCCCATTTTGTTATTTTTGTTAAAAATTAATGTTTCGGTCCCCCAGAAGTGGTGGTTGTGCTGCCGCAATGTTTCCTGCTGTCCCAGGACCTCGCAAGGTCCCCTGCTGTCCGGTACTTACCTGCAATTCTCTTCCTCTGCGAGCAACGCCTCCCAACTCCCGTCTACATTTTCTGTCTCCTGGTGGTGCGGTGAGTCAGCGGCAGCACACTGCAATGTGCTGTCCACCTTAGAAGAAAAAGGAAAGTGTGTTTATTTGTTTTTAAAAGTTTGCTCTAGGTGCAAAGAAAAATGGCTGAGAACATTGGAGGGGGCGGGCCAGGGGCTCTGTAATTTAAATAAATTAGAAACACAGAAACATAGACTTTGACGGCAGATAAGGACCGCTAGACCCATCTAGTCTGCCCATTTCCCTACCTACAGGATAGGCCGCAGATCCCAGTTAACCAACAGCCTATTTCTTCCTACCCCCCACAAGAATTGCCTTATGTCTGTCCCATGCATTCTTGGATTCTCCCACGGTTTTAGACCCCACGACCTCCTCAGGAAGGCTGTTCCATGCATCCACTACCCTCTCTGTGAAACTTTACTTCCTCACATTGCCCCTGAACCGCCCTCCTTCTATCTTTAAATTGTGTCCCCTTGTTCTTGCAAGTCTCTTTTTCTGAAAGATGCTACCCTCTTGGACTTTGTTGATTCCACTGAGGTACTTAAAAGTTTCTATCATGTCCCCCCTCTCCCTTCTTTCCTCAAGGGTATACATATTAAGCTCCTTTAGTCTCTCCTCATACGGCTTCTCTTGCAGACCCTGCACCATTTTAGTTGCCCTCCACTGGACTACCTCTATCCTGTCTATGTCCTTGCGGAGATGGGATCTCAGAACTGGACACAGTAATTCAGATGGGGTCTCACCAACTGTCTGTACAGAGGATAACAACTTCCTGTTTTCTGCTGCTGATGCCTCTCCTATACATCCCAGTATACCCCAGCCCTCCCTACTGCCTTCTCACATTGCTTTAACCTTAAGGTCATCTGATGTGATTACCCCCAGGTCCCTTTCCTTTTTGTTGTTGTTACTACCTCCCCGCCCATTGTGTATTCTTCCCTGGGTTCATGTTTCCCAGGTGCATTATTTGCACTTCTTTGCATTGAAATCTAGCTGCCATACTTTACCATTCCTCCAACCTTGCCAAGTCCTTTTCATCCTTTCCACGCCTCCTTGTGCATCAACCCTGTTGCAGATCTTTGTGTCATCTGCAAAAGGCATATTTTCCTTCCAGTTCCTCTGCAATGTCACTGATGAGGAACATTAAAAGGACTGGACCCAATACTGAACCCTGCGATTTGCCCACTAGTAACCTTCTTTCTTCCAGAGTGGACTCATTTACAATTACCTTTTGTGTCCTGTTGTGCAGTCAATGTTTTACCAGGCTACCACCCTGGGACCCACTCCCAGGCTGGTTAATTTGACTACTAATCTTTTGTGTGGGACTGTGTCAAATGCCTTGCTAAAGTCTAGGTAGGCCATGTCCACAGCCCCTCCCTGGTCTACTACTTTGGTCACCCAGTCAAAGAAATCTATTAGATTCGTCTGACATGACCTTCCCGCTGTGAACCCATGCTGCCTTGGGTCCTGTGCCCAACTGGCCTCTAGGTACTCAACTATTCTTTCCTTCAGAAGTGACTCCATCACTTTCCCTACCACAGAGGTCAGATTGACAGGTCTGTAGTTTCCTGCCTTTGTCTTGGTCCCACTTTTGTGAAGTGGAATCACATAAGCCTTCCTCCAGTCCTCGGGTACCACACCATCCTCCCATGATTTATTAAAAAGAGTAGCCAGTGGTTTCACTAGTTCCTTCCTTAATTCTTTTAGAATTCTGGGGTGAATTCCATCAGGACCCATTGCTTTGTCCACCTTCAGTTTTTGGAGTTCTTGCAGAACCCTTTCTTCTGTGAAAGGACTGGGATCGCCCCCCCCTATCAAGAGTGCTTCTGTTAATTGGATTAGGCGTCCCCTCCTCTTTTGTGAATACTGAGCAGAAATATTCGTTCAGTATCCCTACTTTTCACTGTCCCCTCTGCCCACCCACCGTTCATTCTATTCAGCCTTACTATCCCTCCCTTTATCTTTTCTACGCTCGCTGATGTACCTATAAAAGGTTTTATCCCCCTTCTTAACTGAGTTGGCTATCTTTTCCTCAGTTTGGGCCTTTGCTATTCTGACTTCCCTCCCTGCTTCCTTCTGCCTTAACTGGTACAGCTCTCTATCCTGCTCCTTCTGTGTTTCCTTATACTTCCAGAATGCTATCTTTTTCTTCCTGACTTTCACAGCCACCTCTTCTGAGAACCATAGTGGCTTTTTCTTTCATTTTGATTTGTTTATTTGCTTCACACAAAGGATTGTTGCCTCTGTGATGGCAGTTTTGATGATTCCCCATTGTTGCTCCACACCTCCTTCTAGCCTGTTTGTTAGTGCTTTTCTGAGGCACTCTTTCCATCTTGCCAAGGTCAGCCCTCCTAAAGTCCAGTACCCTCACTTTTGTATGGCTTGACTCTGTAGCTGAGTTTAACGTGAACCACACTGTTTGATGGTCACTTGTCCTCAGATGGCAACCCACTTCTAGGTCTGAGATCCTTTCACTGCCCCCATTTGAGAGTATGAGGTCTAAGATTGCTCCCTCACGAGTGGGTTCCGAAACTAGCTGTCTAAGGCCTGCCACCTGTAGGGCATCGAGAATGGCCCTGCTCTTGGATGTGGCTGCAGTAAATGTGCTCCAGTTAAGCCTGTAGTGCGCGGTGATGCCCACGGGGAGGCATTAGCAAGGAAAGGCCTCAGAAGGTCCATTAATATTCATCAGGGAGGTGTGGTGGTTGTGAGAGATTGACACTAAGGACTAAAACAGGCCCAGAAATTAAAAGGGGCAAGTCAGGTCCACAATTTAAAGAGGCCCTATCCAGAAGGGATCAGTGTGCTTAAAGGGGCTATTTACAGGGAGGTCCAGCAGCTGATTATTTAAAAGGGGCCCAAAGCAAAAATATGGCCCAAGATTTAAAGCAGCCTATAGACAGGCCTGTGCCAGTTCTCAAGGGGGCTCAGTCAGAAAGGCCCAGCGATTTAATAGAGGCCCAGCCAAAGGGAGGTCCAGCGATTTAAAAGGGTAAGAGAAGTGCAGGACCTACAGGGCAAGTTAGACCCACTGCTATATAAAGGGGCAAGTTAGGCCCACTGCTATTTAAAGGGGCAGGTTAGGCCCCCTGCTATTTAAAGGGGCAAGTCAGGCCCACTGTGATTAAAAAGGGCAAGTTAAGCCCACTGCTATTTAAAGGGGCACGTTAGACCCACTGCTATATAAAGGGGCAAGTTAGGCCCACTGCTATTTAAAAGGGCAAGTTAGGCCCCCTGCTATTTAAAAAGGGCAAGTTAGGCCTGCTGCTATTTAAAGGGGCAAGTTAGGCCCACTGCTATTTAAAGGGGGAAGTCAGGCCCACTGTGATTTAAAAGGGCAAGTTAGGTCCACTGCTATTTAAAGGGGCATGTTAGACCCACTGCTACTTAAAAGGGCAAGTTAGGTCAACTGCTATTTAAAGGGGCAAGTTAGGCCCACTGCACATTACACTGCTATTTAAAGGGACAAGTTAGGCAGACTGCCACAGTACACTGTTACCTACCCAGGTGAGTTAGGCCCACTGCTATTTAAAGGGGTGAGTTAGACCCACTGTCACATTACTCTGCCATTTAAAAGGGCAAGTTAGGCCCACTGTTTATTAAAGGGGCAAGTCAGGCTCACTGCTGTCTCAAAGGGGCAAGTTAGGCCCACTGCTAATCCAAGGGGCAAGTTAAGCCCACTGCCACATTACTCTGCCATTTAAAAGGGCAAGTTAGGCCCACTGTTAGCCATTTAGATTCCCCAGGTGTTATAGGGGCCCAGCAGCATTAGTGACCCTGGATGTCAAGGGAGTCTAGCTAGCCATACAGAACCGCAGTAACAGGAAGAACCTGATCTAGTCCGAGGGACCCCTGATCGTTAGGTCCACAGAAGCTAGGGTTCACCCAGTAAAGTAAAGTGTATGTGTATTTACTGTGGTCTGGACATTGAGACTGTATAACTGACCACTGCAGTAAGAACTGAGACTTTCATTGCATTGCTATTATTAAATACTGCATAGTGATTCACTGATCTCAGTAGATAGAACGCTCGTAAAGTAGAGCTGTTACAGTTGATTATTGAAAGTGTACATAGAGTCACCCTCATACAGGGTATAGAGTATAGAATGTTCATAAAGTGGAGCCATTACAGCTGTTTGATTTAGAATTCTCCACATACAGGAGAGTAGAGATAAGTGCTCCCTGTGACCGTGTTCCCTTTCCTCGTTTGTGTGAATACAATCCTGAAGAGTATTTGGAATCTATTTCTGACTCCCACTTCTCTTTGCCAGGTACCACCATCCACCAACTTTGGATCTGTGTTAGTAATTTGTGTGCAAGTTACTGATGCCATCATGACAGTTGCTTTATCTACCCTTTCATATTGTTGTGGAGACTCAGCACACATTAGCATTCATTTTACCATATCGGGGTATCACAAAAGGGCTGGCTGTACACACATCTTCTGTTGCTATGAGTCACTGTAGCTGTGCAGTGTCAGTATAAAAGATGTAGGAATGTCTGTGATAGGCAGAAAGCAGACACACACACACGCACACACACATATACACACACAACACATGAGTTAATGGTTAGTTTTGCCATGTATTTCTCATGAATAAGTGTTGCTCCACTACATGCATATCAGTATTGCCTTTCTGGTCAAGCACACAAAAAAAAAATCACATCTCTGCACCAACCAATGGGATGACTGCAGCATGTATTGATGTCACAGTGAACCATAGTCACAAGGCTGTCTCAGAGGAAGTGTACCATCTCCCAGTGATTCCCTGCAATTCTGTCTCACATGCAGGCTGTCCAGCTCCTGTGGCAGGGGGCAAGACGCCAGTGCCATTAACTCACAGTTCAGTCCCACTGCCTGCCACAAGCAGGTTGGCACCAGCCAATTCTTGTACATTTTTAAGTGTTTGGGGACCTCACACCACATTTAATAGATGCTGATCTTTGATTTGCTTTAGCCCCCCCCCCCCATCGTCACTAAATTTTCATTTCCATCCCTTTTATAATGGCTGTCAGCCACTAGTACATTGTAACACTCACTGAGCTCCCATCCAGCCCTGCTGCAATCTCTTTCAATTCACTGGTGCTTAGATTACATGTCATTTTTTTTCCAAGGGGTTGGGTTACCTTTGTGTCAAGGGCAACTCCCTTGTCTTGACAGTCAAGATTCATAAACACACAACATCTGGCTTCACTCTCAGTTCATAAGCCTTAGGAAGGTGCTAGGATTTAAAGAGTCATTTGACGTCACAAGGACAACTTTAAAAAAAAAAATATAATACTGTAAGTGCAGACAATACAGCTTATTTTACGTCTTTTCTTATCTTTCTCTCATGCTATATTACTTAGGAAATGTCCATAAAAACCAGGACCTCTGTCATACTAACATATTAATTTAAGATCAGAAGGTACTCTAGGTCATAATGTCCAATCCCCCTCCCATTCCAATAGCTTCATAAGCAGTAATGAAGTTGTATGCTGCACAAACATATACTAATTTGTAGGGATTTCCAGTCTCTTCCCATGGCTTTTGTCCCCCCTACACCTCATCAGTTCAGTAGCTCTGTGTTGCACTCTCTTGGCTGTATCAGTGTCCTTTCTGGTAATGAGGAATCCAGCACTGCATTTAGTAATCCAGGTGAGATCTGACCGTGGCATTGGCAAGTGGCATGATTTCTTCCCCTGCCCTGCTGGTCACCCCCATTAGATGCACCCTAGCAGCCTGCCTGCACTCTTGACAGATGCCACATCCTGTTTGACATGTTTCAGCTCCTTGCTGTCTGTTGTTACCCCCAGGGTTGTTTTCATCCTTCAGCGCAGCAAGAGGAGTCCCACACAGTGTGTTGGTCCCACCTCTGTTTTCTCTCCCCTTACTATAGCACCTTGCGTTTGGCTACACTGAATCTGAGACTCAAGGAGCCTGGCCAGTTGCCCAGCTTGTTCCTGCTGAAGTTGGTAACCACCCTGCCAGCTTAGTGTCATCAGTGAATGTAAGTATCCTGTTGTAAATTCCAGCTGTCAGCTTACTGATGAAATGTTGAACAGCTCAGATCTATGAAAAGCGCTACAGAATAATGACCGAAAACCACAACCTTCTGCTTCCTGTCCCCCCAGATCCCATAGCAATTCACCTCGTGTAGCTAATTGGTCTTTGCTCTGGTCACCTATCTACAAGTGACATCGCAGGCCTCTCCTGTGACACCACAACTGGATGCTGAAGAAATGAATATTTATTTCTTTGCTTTTGGTAACCGGGTAAGTGCACTAGGCATGGCAATGCCTATTTTCAGGCACAACCCAGGAGGTTACAATGAGTACAAATGACAATAAAACAGTTTGTAGAGTACAAAAATGCATTTATTTTTGTATTTAGTTTTTGATGACCGGGTAGGTTCACTAGCCATAGCAATGACTATTTTCAGGCATGACCCGGGAGGGTACAAGATAGAAACAATCAGAAACTACAGGTTACAATATATGGATTCACAATATACAAACATAGGAATCAGAACAGCCTACAGTTTAAAAATAGGTTTGGCAATATACTCAAACAGAGTCGAAATCCAGACAAAAGTAAGGAGAATAAAAATTACAATAAGGCAGATAATAGTTTGATTAGGTCATAAGTGCTAGCAATACCATGGAATTACAGAGAGGATTATGAGAGGGTGATACGGAGACATTAAATTAGTCAATATGGGACACATTCGGTAGAGATTAAGGTTGTAGTAGGGAAACTGTAATAGATAGGGGAGGGTAAAATAAGAAGATGGGGACCAGAGAGAGATAAGAGTCCCAAGGTAATGAGAAAGCAGGAAGCAGGTGCTACGAAGAAGAGTAAGCGTTGGTAAGGGTCAGTAAAACAATGAAGTGGAGTAGGTTCAGAAGACTTAAGGAGAGGAGACAAGATCTAGGGTGGATTGAAACAGGAGCAACTGCTGGAGTCTATTTTTTTATTTTATTTTATTTTATTTGTTTTTTGTTAACCAGGTAGGTGCACTAGCCTAAGAGACTATTTTCAGGCACGACCCGAGAGAGTACATTGACAAACTTCATAGAATAACAAGATACATGAAACAGGTTACAGAACAGCAGTAATGTGACAGAAAATTGAGGTAGTTAGACCAAGATAGGCATATTTAAGTTAACATAAGACAAATACAGTCTAGTCAAGTTAGGAAATTGTGGCAGTAAGACCAAAATACAGCATTAAATAATTACATAACACAGTAAGAGCTGGTCGGATTAAGTGTCCAGGCACCTGTGCGGGCAAGAAAGGAGTGAAGTGCTGAGAGAGCGGTAGCCTTCAAGCAAAGATAGATAAAGGGAAGGGCAAGGGAGAAGGAAGGAGAGAGAGTGGGATAGGATCATCTGGAAAAGTGAGAAGGAAGTAGAAGAATGAAATGAAACGAAGAAGGAAGTGAAGTAGGAAGGAAGTGTTAGGAATGTTGGGGTGGACCCCAAGCTCCTAGGTGATGACAAAAGGAGAGTGGAGTTAGGGAGCAAAGACTATGGTAGTTTGAAACAGAAGCATCTATAGGAGGAGAGAAGATAGTGTTGAACTTCAATCTGAAAGGAGATGTGAGATACATATTGGTGTAGGGTTAGATGAAGTGAGTTCCAGTAAAGGGGTGCATGGCAGGCAAAGGCACCATCACCTTTATTAGTACAGTGCCTCGAGATAAGGACAGGGACATTTACCATAGAGCGCAGAGCGTGATTGGTTTTCTGATAGGGAAAGAGACAGGCCAGTGATTTAGGAATACGGGACCTGATAATGTTATCAGTGATGGATCCAAGCAAGTAGGACCTTAGTTCTAGTGGTGGAAGCCATCCTAGATCTGAGTAGAGGAGACAGTGATGTTTCAGCCGTGGGGAGTAGGATGCAAAGCGACATATGTTATTGTAGGTAACATCCTATCTATGAAGACTAGACTTGCCTGCTGAAACATACGCTGTAACCCCAGAGGTGAGAGAGGAAGTAATATCCTCGGCAATGGCTTAGTTCAGCAGGAGGAGTAGATAACTTGTTCGGTAGGCGATACCAAGTTTGGAGTTTACCTGCTTACAAATAGTATGGATGTGGAGGTCAAAGCTCAGGGATGGGTCAAGGGTGACCCCCAGATATTTAAACGAGTTAACCACCCCTACGGATGTGCCATCTAGGGAAGAGACATTGAAGTGAGGTTGGGAGTGCTTGAGTTTGAGACTGGAGCCAAATAGCATAGCTTGGGTCTTTGATTTATTTAAGACAAGTTTGTGATTTACAAGCCACTGTTGTATAAGCTGATAATCATGGGAGAGCCTAGTATTAATGTCCTCAATACTGTTAGAACTGCAATATAGAACTATGTCATCCGCATATAGTAGGGAGGAAGTGCTGAGAAGATTTGTGGTAATACTATTAATGAAAATGGAGAAAATCAGAGGACCTAGAATAGACCCTTGAGGTACACCAATATTGATGGTAGCCTTGTCCGAGAGGAGGGAGTTAAATTTTACATATTGGGACCTGTCTGTTAGGTAGCTACCAAACCAATTAACAACACTGGGCGTGAAACCTAGAGAGCTTAGAGTTGCAATGAGAATGGGGTGGTGAACAAGGTCAAATGCCTTGGTCTTATCAATAAAAATGGCTCCTGTGAGCCTCCCGGAGTCCACAGCCAATAAGGTGTCAGATATGAGTTTGAGCAGGGCAGTAGTAGTAGTACTATGACCCTTGCAGAAGCCATGTTACATACTGTAGATACATAGACAGTGTCGGCAGATAAGGGCCTATGGCCCACCCAGTCTGCCCATTTGAGCTTGTAAATTCAGTTTATGTTTTCCTAGAAGTCTGTTGCCCATTACACCTGACCTCCAGAATTCCTTTATGTCTATCCCATGCATTCTTAAATCCCGTGATTGTTTCAGCCCCCACCACTTCCTCTGGCAGGGTGTTCCACTTGTCCACCACCCATTCTGTGAAGAAATTCTTCCTCACGTTTCCTCTGAATCATTCTCCCTCCAACTTCATCCCACGCCCTCTATGTTGGGCATCAGTTAAGTGGTCACGCTTAAGGAGAAAGTCAGTGGTTTGGGTGGCAACTATTTTCTCAAGTATTTTACTGAGGACAGATAGGATGGCAATGGGACGGTAATTCAGTGGGTCAAGTGGGTCACCTTTTTTAAGTACGGGGGTAGCCATCTTCCAGATATCTGGGACAGTACTTTGACACAGAGAGAGGGTAAAAATTTTAGCAAGGGGGCAGCAATGTAGGGGGCAGCTAGTTTTAGGAGTTTGGGCTCCAGGTTATCAGACCCAACAGCCGCATGCTCAGAGATGTTACTTAAGTGTCTGAGAACCTCAGCAGCTTGAGTGGACTTGAAAGGGAAAGTGAGCCTGACAGATTTAATAGGTGAGATAGGGTATGACTGGGTAGGGAAAGTGGAAGTATATTGGGTAAGGTCAGCAAATTGCCTGTTAAAGAAGTTGGCAATAGTGAAGGGATTGTTACAATGGATACCATAAATGGACATGTCATTAGGAGTGGATGACTGGTTCGATCCCAGGAAGGATTTAATATGGGACCAACATTTTTGGGGGTCATCCTGGGAGTCAATTAGAAGGTTACTGCAGTATGTGCTTTTTGCTTGTTTGATATCTTTCTTACAAGCATTTCTCAAAAAAAAAAAAAGTAAGCATTAAAGTCAGCAAGAAGACCTGATTTTTTATAGCAAAACCAGATTTTGTCCCATAGTCATAATTTGGATAACAGGTCAGAGTTTAGCCAGCACGTCTGCCTATTTCTAACATACCTGGTAATAAGTTGACAGTGGTTTTCCTGAAGTTCTAAGAATTTAGACAGAAAGATATTTAGGGCAGTCTGAATGGCTGATGTGCTAGAGAGAGGGGACCAGTCAGTACAGGCTACATCAAGCAAGAAGGCCTGAGGGTCAAAGTTTTCATAATTATGGAAGGTAATGAAGCAGTGCTTCGTAGGTTCGGGCCTACCTTTACTTCAGACACAGAAAGTGGGGGAGTGGTCAGTGATGGCATCAGATAAAATTCCTGCATCAACAATATTCTCTGGGCGGTTTGTTATGATCCAGTACAGCAAGGTACTGGCATCTGAGTGGGGAGCAGCTCTGGTGGGTAGCGAGATAAGCTGCTGCAGGTTAAAGCTCTGTAGTCTAGTCAAGGCAGTCATGTGTGCATTTCCCAACCAGTCTACATTAAAGTCTCCTAATAAAAGAACTTCATTGTTTCCTGAGTGAATGGCAGATTGGTCGAGTAGCTCATCTAGTCCTTTTAGGCACAGACTCTATGCAACTTCTTTGTTCCAAGGGTGAGGAGTGCATGAAGTGCCTCACAGTGGTTCATAGGGGACGAACTGCTTATGGAGAGCTGGAGGTGTGATTTGTAATAAACAGCTGTACCTCCCCCCATTTTGGGGATAGACCTATCATTCCTCAGCATATTATAGGAGGTTAGGAAGCAACGTGAGTTAGGGGTGGATGATGTCAACCAGGTTTCAGTAAGACACAGTATGTCTGGTTTATAAAGTGCAGTCCATGATTCCAGGTCTGCAAAGTTCCGCTCAAGGCACCTGATGTTGTGGTGTGCTATAAGTAGGCCTTTGACATTTGGTGTTCGAGTCACTGCCGAAGTAAGGGGTCCAGGGTTGGACTGTATATCACCAGAGAGCAGAATGGCAAGCAAGAGTAGGTACCAGAGCTTACGATGCAGAAAAGGTGAAAGGGTACAGTTTTGCAGGGACCTGTAGTTGAGGGCATGGGTGACTAGTCGGATCTAGGCCTTGTTTAGAAGTAATGGTGTGGAATCACAGCATACAGCAGGACCAATAAGTAGATTTGAGAATGTTAAGTCAAGGGGTTGATAGGGGTGGGACAGTGGTTTCAGCATGGGGGATGATGAGAATTGAATAGTGTAACAGGAAGGTAGTAGATAGAAATAGTGTTTGCAGAGTTTGTTTATACATTTTCCAGTCCTGTGTACTAGGAGTTTAGTGGGGGGAGGGATTAAGTAAAAAAAAAAAGGGGGGGAGAGATAGACAGCAACAGGATAATTTACCAAGGGAGTATATAGATACAGGCGGGGTTAGGGTGTATAAAAGGGTGAGAACAATATAATACGGTCTAAATACTAGGGAAGAGAATAGTCCAGACAGACAGGTGAGGTAGGTTTTACTGGAGAAATGAGGCTGAAAAAGAGGTTGATAAGGGCAGAGATATAAAATAACTTTGTTCCAATGGGGAGTGGCCTGGAGGTCCAGGCATAGGAGGACTGTAGTGGGCTAAGGTCAGAGAATAGAGAGGGAGAGAGATACAGGTTATTAAGATACTCAGGAAAAAATTAGAGGAGAGGGCCAGAGAAAAGAGTGGTATGCAGAACCACTGCAGCACAGCCTAATTGGAGAGTCAAAGTAATTTTTTTTAAAGGAGGCATGGGATGATGCTGCACGAATACTTAGAGGGAAGGAGTTCCAAAATTGTGGTGCACAACAGGCAAAAGCACTAGCACCTTTGGACGTTCGGTGTCTGGGGATGAGGACAGGGGCATTATCAGCAGAGTGAAGACCATAGTAGGTTAAGTGATTTTGAAACAGTTCTGCAAGTGGTTTTGGGATTTGAGATCTGATGACATTATCTACGAGCAACCCATATGCATAAGATCTGGATGCTGAAGGGGAGAGCCAACCAAGATCAGAGTAGAGGAGGCAATGGTGTTTTAAATATTGCAAGGAGGAGGATGCATATAGTGACCCTTAGCTTCACCCTTGACACGGGTGCGTCTGCTGCTTCAAGCAGCCGGGTGGACCTCTTCTGTCCGCCGGCTGCCTTCCTCGCTGCACTGCCCGCTGTTCAACAGACTGAAGCTTCACCCTTGACACGGTGCGTCTGCTGCTTCAAGCAGCGGGTGGACCCTTCTGTCCTTGACTGCCTTCCTCGCTACTGCCGCTGTTCAACAATTTAAGCTTCACCCTTGACACGAGTGCGTCTGCTGCTTCCACAGCCGGGCGGACCTTCTGTCTTCCGCTGCCTTCCTCGCTGCACTGCCCGCTGTTCAACAGACTGAAGCTTCACTCTTGACATGGGTGCGTCTGCTGCTTCAAGCAGCCGGGCGGACCCCTTCTGTCCGCCGGCTGCCTTCCTCGCTGCACTGCCCGCTGTTCAACAGACTGAAGCTTCACCCTTGACACGGGTGCGTCTGCTGCTTCAAGCAGCCGGGCGGACCCCTTCTGTCCGCCGGCTGCCTTCCTTGCTGCACTGCCCACTGTTCAACAGACTGAAGCTTCACCCTTGACACGGGTGCATCTGCTGCTTCAAGCAGCCGGGCGGACCCCTTCTGTCTGCCGGCTGCCTTCCTCGCTGCACTGCCCGCTGTTCAACAGACTGAAGCTTCACCCTTGACACGGGTGCGTCTGCTGCTTCAAGCAGCCGGGCGGACCCCTTCTGCCCACCGGCTGCCTTCCTCGCTGCACTGCCCGCTGTTCAACAGACTGAAGGTACGCTGCAGAAACTTGACTGTCCTGAACCATCGACTCTGCCTGCTGACGGGCTGCTGCAGTTCTTTAATTCTTTGCTACTGCTCTTTCCTCTCTGGACCTTAAGCTAATGTTATATTCTGATTGTGGTACTTGTTAAGTCTCTCCAAATTATCTTGTAAATCCTAACTTAAACGCGAACCTAAGTTTGTTTACAGCAGTTTTGCACTGTAAGGGTAGTTTGAAGTGCAAGTTAATTTAGGCTGCAGGTTTGTAGATTGTAAAATCTTTTTGTTTTAAGGTCCAGTGGTAAGCTACCCTGGATCAGAAAGTTAGTTTAAAGTGATACAGTTTTTTCTGTTTTGACCAGATTCCATTTGGGTCACAGTTGTAAGCTTTGCCCTGCAAATAATTCAATTTCTCTTTCACTTTCTGTCCTTCTGCCTCCTTGCTGCTTGAATTTTTACGCCCACCCCCAGCCTTTATTAAATACTTCCCCTTCCCCTCGGCACAACCCCTAGCAATGTTCATCCTCCCCTCTCTCTAATATTGCAACTCCTCTTAAAGATACAGAGTGCAGCTATTAGCCTAACACTTGTTCTGTCTTGCCTTTAAAGACATTTTCCTATTTTCACCACCTGCTTGACTATCAGCATTGTTTAGTTCCTGCTCTGCTATCCACTGCCCCAATGCCTTCAAGTACTGCAAGCTGCTGACGAGAGGAGGGGAGGCGTGGGTGACCTACACCGACGGCCCCCCCCCCCGCGCGCTAGTTGTGGTGATCTATTCCTTTTGGGGCCCTACCATACGGTGTGTCCTGGTTTGCCCCTTTTACAGGTTTCCAGGAGCCCTGGTTTGCTCCTTTTCTAGGTCTCCAGTTGCCTATAATCTGTGGGGGTGGTTACTACTGTCCTTACCATGGAAGAACTGGAAGCCACCTCTCCTATGTTCAGGAGGGGGCAGCAGGTCGGTTTTACCACACTAATAATTATGATACTGGCCCTGGGGCTAGTCCTCCTTTATTGTGCTACCTCGACTCCTAGCCTATTTATTGACCCAGGGTTGTGGCCCTCCTCCCATGATGATACTGATTTCTCCTTTTCCAACCTACTTGTAACTAAGGTAATGCACTATGGTACTATCCTTAGCCTTGACACTAGATGCCTTATGTGTACGGTCAGGGTGAAGAAAGTCCGAAGCATGCACAGGCCTGGAGGTAGGCTGCTCGTAAGATTGTTCCTCCCCTGGCTAGCCCTTCTCTCACTTCTCATGGCTGGAGATATTGAGCTCAATCCTGGGCCATCTAAGCTGATCTCTAATATTCTCGCCACCTGGAATGGGAATAAGGGACTAAAAATAGTGCATATGAATATTAGGAGCTTGCTTCCTAACTGAGACGATCTCCTAGCGTGGACTGAGCTATACAAGCCAGACATCCTAGGGATAACTGAGACTTGGCTCAAACCCTCGATTCCTGACTCTGCCTGCTTCCTAACAGGATACGAGTTCATTCCTCTAGACAGGACTGGGGGTAGGAAGGGGGGTGGCACCCTCATCTACTACAGATCCCATCTGGAAATCTCCCTGTTGGCACAGAGTAAACCTGATCATCCACCTTGTGAGTTTCTTCATGTGCTCCTGCTGCTGGGCGATGCTAAGAAGCTGCACTTGGTGTGTGTCTACAACCTCTGGGGGTCTGACAGGACTCACTTACCTCTAGATGCAGTTAGACCCGTATAGGTGACAATGAACTCATTATTATGGGTGATATCAACATGAACTGGGAGTGTGGCAATATTAGGAAATGCGAATCACAACTTGCCTGCCTATCCCTTAACCAACTAATCCATGACCCGATGAGACAGGCAGCCAATGGTTCCTCAAGTTCCCTGCTGGACTGGATCCTGACCAACCGGCCGGAGAGGATTGCCTCGTCAGGCACGCTATCAGACTCCATATCTGACCACTCCCCTGTATACTGTGTCTGGAAAATCCCCTTCCCTAGAATTCCACACAAAATCATTCAAGTCAGAAAATACTCCAGTTTTGACCCTGAGGCTTTCCTGGCCGACCTAGGATGTACTGACTGGACCAGGGTGCTTGAAGCCTCTGACCCCTCAGTGGCAGCCTCCTGCTTCATACATTCTTTTGGTGTTCTCCAGGATAGACATGCCCCCAGGGTCACCCGGAGGGTGAGGGGAACAGCCACCTTCTGGCTGAATGGTGACTTACTTGCCCAGATGCGGGAGAGAGACAAATGCTGGGCAAGTACTAAGGGTTCCAGAGATCCTGCTAATCTCCTGAGATATTGGCAACTCAGGAATCAGTGTAAAAAAGCCATTAGGGCTGCCAAAAGTAACTTCTGTAAATCGGCACTACTTAGCTCTGTCAGAGATCCTAGGAGGTTCTGGAGGAACATTAAATCCCTCGTCAGTGGGCCCTCTCACTCGGGTGTCGTGGACATGATTATTGATGGAGTCTTGTGCAATAATCCCCACACTATAGCCAACCACCTCAATCTCCACTTCTCCGACCTTTCGGCCCTCACCTCTCATTTCACGACCGATGGGGGACGCTTGATTAATATCCCTCCGATGCAGAGTGAACATCCTCCTCAGAGAGTATTTAATCTTAAGGCCATGTCTGTCCTTGATGTTTGGAACCACTTGGCTGCCCTCTCCCAGCACTCCAGTGTAGGGCCTGACAACCTTGAGCCCAGGCTTCTCAAGCTGGGAGCAGCTTACATTGCCCCTCTGATTGCCCATATCTTTAACCTATCCCTTAGCTCGGGGATAATCCCTGACATCTGGAAGGAGGCAAGGATAGTCCCTGTTCTGAAGCAGGGGAAATCCCAAACTCCCTGACAATTATTGCCCTATTGCTATTCTCCCATCCCTTGGTAAACAACTAGAAAAGGTTGTGGCGGAGCAACTCTCGGAGTACGTGGATACCCATGAGCTGCTTTCTGGGGCCCAACATGGTTTCCGGAAGGGTCATAGTACCACTACTGCCCTGATTACTGTAACCTCTAGTATTAGATCTGCCATGGATCAGGGCAAACTGTCAGGTGCTATATTTATTGACTTGTCAAAAGCTTTTGACCTTGTCAACCATGACCTACTGGGGGAGCAGCTCAGGGCTCTCGGGTTCTCTCCACATGCCATGAGTTGGATGATGGGCTACCTAACGGGTAGAAAGCAGCGCACCAGCTTTAACAAGGTCCTCTCGGAGTCTAGGGCTGTGACCATGGGAGTTCCCCAGGGATTGGTACTTGGACCTCTCCTATTCTCACTTTTTATTAATCATCTCCCACAGGTGCCCTCTCGTTGCCAAGTCACGCTTTATGCAGATGACCTTTTGCTAGTGGCCCATGCTCGTAATGCTGCTGACCTTAACCAGTGCCTATCTGAAGACTTCAGCAGAGTCTCGGCCTGGATTACCAACCATAGACTGGTACTGAATCCTAACAAAACTCAGGCCATGCTCTTTGGTTCCACGGCCAAGTTAAAAGCCCCATCAGCTATGCTCAAAATAGCTTGTGATGGAGGTCCCCTGTTGCCAACAGCGAGCTCAATTAAATATCTTGGGGTCACCCTCGACCCACAACTTGACTTGGGAAGCCATATCCAAAACATCTGCAGAGCCACCAGGTGTAAGCTTGGCCTTGCCTACAGGGCCAAATACAACCTGACTCCGGGAGCGAGGCTGGCACTTGCTAGGGGAGTGCTTCTCCCCTCCCTTAGTTATGGATACCACTTATTTGCCAGGTCACCTCAAATCCATCTTAATCGGTGGAACACGGTATATAATGATATCTGTCGGTTTGCACTTGCTGCTCCCAAACTCACCCACCGATGTGAGCTCTATGACAAACTCAACTGGCTCCCCCCTGCGGAATTTCTGATCCTTGGTGTAGGAAACTTCACCAGGAAAGTGCTTGCCATAGGCATACCGTCGGGACTGGCGCATCTCCTCCCAAAACTGGACGCCATCCCCTACCAGCTCAGGTCACAGACCGCCGAGTTGCTTAAAGTCCCCCTACTCGACCCTTATGGGGATCGTGACTTTGCCGCTTTTGTGCCTAGGCTCTGAACTCCATTCCGACTCTGTTCGCTTGCCTCTTCCCATGGGACCTTTGCTCCTCCCTGTGGTCCCACTCACAACAAACGACAAGATGTGACTGCTTGTAGTCTCTGTAATGTAATACTCTGCAGTCCACTATTGTCCACTTTGAGTCCATGATGGTCTATGAAATATGTATTCAGTGATTCTAATGTCTATCTATGTCCTGTAACAATTTGTACTATGTGTGGCAGTATCTCTGCCCTTACACAAGCGTTGTTATAGCTGTTTTTTACTGTATCATGCTGTTTCTCCAATGTTGCCATGTATGTATACTGTATGTTTTGTGCTCTCCTGGGTCATTCCTGAAAATAGGCATACTACTTGTCTAGTGTACTTACCCGGTAAACAAAAGCTAAATAAATAAATACGTTATTATAGGTAACATTCCATTACTAGATTTACCAGCATTGGCATAGGTTGCAATACCGTACTTGAGACATGGTAGTAGTATGCCACGAGCTATAGCAAGCCTAGCGGATGGTGTGAGCACATAGCTAATCCGGTAGGCAATGCCAAGTTTCATGTTTACCAATTTGCAAGTCTGCTGAATATGGAGATCAAAGTTAAGAGTTGGGTCAAGGGTGATACCGAGATATTTACGTGATTCTACTACCCCAACAGATAAGCCATTTGCTGAGGAGACACTGAAATTAGATTGGGAGATTTTCAGTTTAGTACTAGAACCAAATAGCATGACTTGAGTCTTTCCTTCATTCAAGAGAAGTTTATTAGTCAGCAGCCATTGTTGAATAGCTTGGAGGTCCTAGGAGAGTAGAGTGTTGATGTCAGCTGTATGCTTCGCACTGGTGTACAGGACAATATCATCTGCATATAGCAGGGAATGAGTGTATTCAAGGTTGGAGGTGATGTAGTTTATAAATAAGGAAAAGGGTAGGGGACCTAAGATGGACCCTTGCAGCACTCCAATTTTAATGGAAGCAGTGTCTGAGAAGGTTCCGTTAAATTTAACTGTCTGAGTCCTGTCGGCTAAGTAGCTGCCAAACCACTGGACAACATTAGGTGAAAAGCCTAAAGATTTAAGAGTTGTTAGGAGGAAGGGGTGGTCAACTAAATCAAAAGCTTTAGTCATGTCAATGAAAATGGCCCCAGTGAGGAAACCAGAGTCCATGGCCAGTAGAGTATCTGAGTAAACTTGAGAAGTGCCGTAGTGGTACTATGACCTTTACGGACTCCATGTTGGGCAGTTGCAAGACGATCAAATTGCTGGAGAAAGTGTATGGCTGGAGTAGCAACAAGTTTCCCAAGAAGTTTACTAAGAACTGTCAGGATGGCAATTGGCCTATAATTGGAAGGATCTTTACGGTCACCTTTCTTGAAAACCAGTGTGATTCTTGCTGTCTTCAAAATATTCGGGACATGGCTTTGGCAGAGGGAGAGGGTAAAAATCTTAGCAAGGGGGCAGCTATATGGGAGGCAGCAAGTTTTAGCAGCTTAGGTTTAAGGTCATCAGCCCCAGTTGTTGCATGCTCCGAGATATTATTGGGCAGCCTTAAGACATCATGAAAATAGACTGCCTTGAAAAAGAAATTAGGTGCAGTGTTAACAGGAGGGGAGGTAAAGTTAGGCAGGACAGGGAAGGAATAAGTGTATTGGCTAAGATTGGAGAATTGAGTATTGAAGAAATGTGCAATGGTATTGGGGTTGTTACAGTGCACGCCATTTAGTAGTATGTCTTTAGGAGTAGAGGCCTGGTTAGTACCCAGAAAGGACTTTATGTGGAACCAGAACTTTTTAGAGTCCCCATAGGAGTTTGTTAATAGCTTCTTACAGTAGGCACTTTCAGCCTTTTTAATATCCTTCTTACATGAATTTCACAATGCTTGATAGGTGTTTAGGTCAGCAGTTAGCCCAGAGTTTCTATAATGTAGCCAGCTTTTGTCCTGCTGCCAGAGTTTAGAAAGTAGATCAGATTTTAGCCAGTGGGTGTGACGATTTTTAACCCTACGGGTTGTAAGGGGACAGTGTTTATCCTGAAGCGCAAGAAAGTGAGTGAGGAATAGGTTTAGAGCTGTCTGTACATCACTAGAACTGAAAATAGGAGCCCAGTCTATAGCACTAACGTCAGTTTGGAAAGCCAGTGGGTTTAGATGAGAATAGTTTCGGAAGGTGATAAAACGTGGATTAGAGGAAGGTGGCTTACTCTTACCCCATATGCAAAAAGTGGGGGAGTGGTCAGTAATGGCATCTGCTAGTACTCCAGAAGAGATTATATTCTCAGGATGGTTTGACATTATCCAATCCAGCAGAGTACTGGAGTTTATTCGCAGGGCAGTTCTGGTAGGATCACCAATCAGTTGGTGCAGATTGAAACTTTGGAGTTTGGTCAGGGATGCAGGGTGAGAGTTTCCTATACAATTTATGTTGATGTCCCCAAGTATCAGGACTTCATTTCTCCCAGAAAGAAGAGAGGTTTGCTCTAATAGTTCATCAAGACCAGTTTGGCCTCCTGTGGGGGGGGGTTGTAGGCACAGACAGTATGTAATTTTTTTGAGCCGAGAAAAAGGAGAACATGAAGCGCTTCACAGTGGGTTAGAGGAGATGAGCTGATTTTGAGAGATGGAGGTGTTCTTTGAAATAGATAGCTGTGCCACCACCTCTTTTGGGGGCAGTTCGGTCCAGTCTCAACAGGTTGTAAGATGGCAGGGAGCATAGTGAGTCCGCGGTGGATGATTTGAGCCAAGTTTCAGTGAGACAGATAATGTCCAGTTTGTGGAGAGCTGCCCAAGCCTCCAATTCAGCTAACTTATGCACAAGGCTTCTAATATTATGGTGTACCACCGTGAAACTTTTAGCATTAGTAAAGGGGGTAGATGAGTTGCCAACAGGCCCATGATTGGAGTGTATATCACCGGAGAGTAATAAGGCAAGCAGCAGTAGATACCTTAGTTTGAGCTGCTGAAAGAGCCATGGAATACAAATAGGGAGGTGGCAGCTTTTTAGGGCATAGGCAACCAGTTTGATCTAGGTCTTATTTAATAGCAATGAAGTAGGGTCGCAATTTTGAGGAGGCACCAGTAGTTGGTTAGAGAATAAGAAATCTTGGGGCTGGAAAGCTGGGATAGAAGAGTGGGCTCAGGGTGGTATAAGCATACATAGGTGGATCGCTGTCATTGAGGTCGCAAGGAGGGACAGCAGCAAATAGAATTTCATATTGGACAGGTTTTGGGATTTAGAACCCAAAAAAGGTAAAAGCCAAAGCAGGCATAGGAAAGAAATAATATAATCAAACCCCAGTTGTGACAGAAAATTTGGGCCTGATGTGGCTTAAAGGCACCCAGGATTAGGTAAATATAATATTTAGCAAGGACAGTGGTCAGAGCTGCAGGAATGACAAAATTAGTGAGGTTCAGATACCTGTGATGAAATTTGGGGAAAGGTAGTACAGAGTAGTAGTGTGAAAAGTGGGTAGAGGGCAAGTCAAGAATAGGTAGTCCGAGATTTATGTAGATGTAAAATTAGTAGTATTTGAGCTGAAATACAACCAAGGTGAGATATCTAGCTCATACAATAATATTGATCAGGGATAGAGTGAGACGAAGACACAGAACACCCAATCCGATGTGAGATAAAGCAATGGAGGCAGAGTAACAGTGTATTTAAAGGAGGCCTGGGAGGGGTGGAGGGAGGAAAAACCTTTGAGAACAGAATCTAGAAAGCAGTAGAAACAGCTATGTTATAGCAATAGGAGAAAGGTGCACCAATCACTATGAAGTCCACGAAACAGGCGGACCAATCAGGGTTCGCCAGAGAGATGCCACACCATTCGGGTGCTAAGAAGGCAAATAGTGACCGTAACTTGCTTCGGAGGCCAAGCAGGAGAGCCAGGAGGGCGGCTGGATCTTGCAGCTTTAGGTGGGTGGCGGCCGTGGAGCTGGCCGATCGCACCACTGGGACAAATCGTAGCGCCACTCAGGCGCTTCCTCCTAGACAGAGAGGGAGAGAGGGATACAAGATAAATATAGTAGTTCTAGGACAAAAAATAGGAGGAAACAGTGGGTACAGGTCCTATAACAATTTTCAATAAAACAGAAGTACAGTGTACACAAATCAACAATAGATAACAAGAAGTAACATAACAGTAACAAAAACAGCAAGAACAAGTACACCCATTTTAGGGATACAAAACGGGAGAGATAGCTAACGAGGTACAACGTGCAGTCCAAATTGGAGACGAGTTAGAAACACAAACGATCAGCTTGAGCAAAACTAATATGATATCGCAACAGAGGAGGACCAAGTGAAAGATAATACTTTTCTGATGCAACGTCCGTGGTAATAAAGCATAAGAAGAAGGAACACTGCATTCAAATTATAAACTGAATTGTGACTAAACTTTATATTGTTCCAAATGTTCTCCCTGTGAGGTTAAGGTGCCTCTTAAAGTAGCAGCACTGAGGTGTGATGCATAGAATGAGCATTTCACTAAATATGATTTTTATACCATGAACCATATTCATTTACTAACTGCAAACATGAAGCTCTTTAGCTGAACAGGTAGTCTGAGAATAAAAAAATAGATTTACATACATGTTAACAGACAAATGGGGCAGAGGGTGGTTTTTGATTTGTTTAGGCTATCCTGGTTGGTTTTTAAAAAAGTGTCACTGCCAGTAACATCCAATTATCCCCTTATCCATAACCCTCGCAGCAGCCTTAGATGTCCTCTATCCTCATTTGAATCCTCATTCAACACAGAACAAAATAGGTCTTCTAAAAGGCCAACAGCTTGAGTTGGGCTGCACTGAACACTGCTCTAGACTGGTCCCACATTGCAGAAGGCCTGTTTATAAATGTCTTTACCAGTAATCATATAGTGATTTCATTAAAATCATTGTTTACATTACGTGGGCAACTTTAATTACTGTCTAACTGGTATTTCATTAGTCTTTTAAGCACTATGTTTTCCTAAGAAAGTGAGGGTATGACCTGGGGCTTCAAATGGCAGGGATGAAAGAAGAAGGTATTACAAAAATCGTAATCTGCGTGCACACACACCCGCAGACACACACCCACAGACACACACACACACACACACTACATATACAGACAGATAAAGTGTATGTCATACACAAACACATGACATATCTCTAGGAGCTAGATATATGTCATGAATCTAGCTTGTGTATTATAATCTTCACAATGACAATTCCCATATTACAATCTTCCTTTCAGCAAGGCCTTTGACTCTGTCCCCCACAGGAGATTAATTAGGAAGCTGGAGGTCTTGGGGGGTAGGGGCCAAATTAGCTAGATGGGTAAAACACTGGCTACAGGATAGAAACCAGAAGGTGGGGGTTGGAGAGGGGATCTCTGAGGCTAGGCCAGTCACTAGTGAGGTCCCACAGGGCTTGGTGCTTGGTCCAGTGTTATTCAACATCTTCATCAGCGATATTGCAGATGGGGTCAAAGGCAAAATATGCTTCTTTGTGGATGACATCAAGCTGATTGGGAGAGTGGACACAGAAGAAGGGAGACAGGACATTAGGGAGGACCCGACTAAACTAGAGAAATGGTCAGGTATTTTGCATCTGGGATTCAATGCCAAAAAGTGTAAGGTAATGAATGCACTTAGGGGCAAAGAACCAAGAAACCACATACTGGATGGGGGTGGGCAGGTCACCAAGTCATTGGAGGAGAAAGACCTGGGTGTGATCATCATAAGTGCTATGAAGCACTCGGCATACTGCATGAGAGTAGTGGTCAGAGCACATCAGGTGCTAGGATGTCTAGCCAGGGGTATAACCAGTAGGAAAGCAGAGGTCATCCTGCCACTGTACAGGTTGCTGGTCAGGCCACATCTGGAGTACAGTGTGCAGTACTGAAGCCCTTACCTAAAGAAAGACATCAACTTACTGGAGACGGTACAGAGAAGGGTGACAAGTTGATCCAGGGACAACAAGGCAGACCTTACAAGGAAAGGCTCAGAGATCTCATCATGTACTCCCTGAAGGATCGAAGGGAAAGGGGTGACATGACTGAAACCTTTAAATACCATAGGGGGTTCACAAAGTGAACTGTGAGGAACTATTCGCCCTTCAAACACCATGAAGTCTTGCTATATTATGACTATATGCAGTTAGCCACTGCACTTGAACTGCCCCGGAGAGGAAAGAGTTAACTCCAGAGAGTCTGGAGTTCCACAGCGCGAGGGCGCTATACCAAAGCTCTATCTGGCCAGTTTCAAATGAAACTGTCAGATTCTTTACTCCGCTTCACTGAACAGTCGCTCCGGAGATCAGCTCCTTCAGCTCGGTTCATTTCTCGGTTCAAGCGAGTATTTTCGGTTCATTTGAACCCAAAAAGTATTTATTTTACTGCATTTTGTTAAAGCTCTATCTGGTAAACCGTAGTAGAAAATTTAAAGTCTGTGTGGAATTCAATTATCGGTTCAGTTTTGAACCGATCGTTTGCTTAATTTAACGCTTTAAAGTGCTGGTTGGGCTTTTAGAGTGCAGTTCTCGTTCTATCGGTTCTAAAAACCTTACTTTTAAAATAGGTTTTTCAAATACCATGACACGGTTAGAACCGATAAGGGTGTCTTGCCTGGCACTGCCATCAAAAGGGCAAGTTTTTGGTTAGGGCTGGCATTATGTCTGAGAAACCCAAAAGAAAAACCGGCCCATTGTTTCAACACTGTGATGTCTGTGGAAGCTCTTGCCAAGGCTGACCCACACACCACTTGTGTTTATTGTCTGGGGCTTGACCACCTCCTGTCAGACTGCCAGGTGTGTAAAATTTCCTGCAGCCACCCTGGAAAGAGATTGGGCCGGCTCAGGAACGAGAGGCCAAGAAGTCCGCTGACCTGGATGGCCAGCCCTGTCCAGTACCCACTGGACCAGGGAGTGCCTCTGACCAGGGCGAGACTCCTCGGGCAAAGGGAAGGCTGGTTCAGAGGAACCAGTCTCAGTGAAAAGACAAAGAAATCAGTAGGTTTGGAGTCCAAAATTGTCTCCAACTGCTGCAGAAATAGCTAAAGCCATACAGATTGTCCAGTCACTGTCTCAGGGTCCTGCCGACCACCTACAGTTGGTAAAGGTTGGTTCGTTCAGTGCCAGTGGTTCAGGAGTATGATGTTGAGGAATTTTATGAACCACAGGAGGGAGGAGAATTTGATCAATACATGTGTGGCTGGGAGGGTCTGGGCGTGCCCATTGAACGGACATTTCTCCAGACAGACCTTTAGAATCTCCTCTATTCTGTCTGAGTCCCTTCTCATTTTATGTTTTACAAAAAGGTTGCAGAAACCCTCCAGCTTCCTTTAGAGGACGCTGTGGATGAGCAAGAGGAGCCTGATTATGTAGAAATGATGGATATACCAGAGTCTAGGAGGTTGTCTATTCCTTTGCATAAGTCATCTAGGAAGCAAACAACAAAGATTTTAAAAAATCCTCATTCTGTCCCTCCTGTAGATAAAAAAACGGACAGAAGATATACTTTGTCAGGCTCTGATACAGACTTCCTCACCGAGCAGTGTAGTCATGTAGGTGTGGTACAAGCTGCAGCCTGTGACATATTCCTCTGGCCTCACATCCTCCTGATAAGGATTCCAGGAAGATTGATGCCATGGCGAAAAAACAGTATATGGCAGCTTCTTTGGGACTCAGGCAGGCAAATTATATGCTTATGTGGCTAGATATCAGAAATCTAGGTGGGACACAGTATTGCAGTTAGCCAAGCAGGCCCATGGCCAGCTGGCTGGTGAGTTAGAACAGGCGGCTGCTGATGGCATTGAAGCCTCTAAAGTTCAATTTCATACTGCTGTTGATGTTAATGATGTTTCCTCTAGGGTCATGGCCACTTCTGTAGCTTTCCGTAGGTTGGCATGGCTCAGATGCACTAATCTGTCCCAAGATACTCAGTCAAAGGCTATGGATTTTCCTGTTGTGGGTAATTCTCTGTTTGGGGAACAAACAGAAAACTATATGAAAAGATGGATGAATACAGAACTACCTACAAGTGCCCAGGCTAAGGAGAGGCATGCCACTCCACAGAGGCACGCTCCCAGAGGTAGGGGCAGGCCTTCCACAGGCCTTTTACCAATTTCAGGCCTCCTCTGCATTTGCACAGAGGGTTCTTTAGAGGCAGAGGTAGACGGGCATGCTAAACTGTCCCTCCTCAGCCTGTTGCTACGCTTTCAAGCAGGCAATCTTGATGGGGTGCCCAGGCCTATCTCCTGTACCAGTGGGGGGGCAGGTTGGTTATTTCAGCCAGAACTAGGTGTCCCTAACTTCGGACAGGTGGGTTCTGGAGGTAATAAGCCAGGGTCTGGTTCTCAGCTTCAAACAGTTTCCAAAGATGAGAGCCAGACATTTTCCACCTGCAAATCCTTCAGAAGCCCTTGCTTTGGAAGCAGAGGTTTCTTCTCTTCTGGACTGCAAAGCAGTAGAAAGGGTCCCTCCTTGCCATCAGGGCAAGGGGCTGTACTCAAGATACTTTCTTACCCCAAAAAAGACAGGAGAATGGCGGCCCATTTTAGATTTAAGGTACCTGAACAAGCATCTTTTGAAACCAAAGTTCAAAATGTTAACTCTGGCAATGATTTTGCCTTCCTGAGGCCAGGGGACTGGCTAGCTTCCCTGGACCTCAAGGATGCCTATTTTCATGTTCTGATCAGGCCTTCTCACGAAAGTACCTCAGGTTCGAACCACCTCAGGCCACTACCAGTTCAGGGCAATGCCCTTCAGCCTTCACCTCTGCGTCAAGGGTATTCACGAAATGTCTAGCTGTGGTAGTGGCTCATTTAGGAAGGCAAGGATTGCTGTGTTTCCCTACCTGGGCGACTGGCTCATAGTGGGTCAGTCCCCAGATCAGGTAAATCCCACTTGCAAGTCACCCAGCAGCTTCTCACTTCCTGGATTCCTGCTGAATTTACCAAAGTCAGTCCCCGAACCAGTTCAGGTACTAACTTTCATAGGTGCAGAATTGAACACAAAGTTAGCCAGGGCATTTCTCCCTCGGAAAGGGTAGACAGACTCATTGCCCTGGCATCCTCCTTTACCCTGCGGTCTCTCGACCAGCAAGGCATTTTTTGCAACTCCTAGGGCACATGGTTGCTTCCACAGCTGTGTAGCAAGGAGCAAGATTCCACATGAGGGACATTCAGTTCCATTTGAGGGCCTATTGGTCTCAAAGGAGGGACCCCTTCCAAATTGGTTCCAGTGACTCAAACCCTGATCCTGGCCTTACACTGGTGGCAGGATCAAAGCAATCTAAAACAAGGGGTTCCTTTCACTCCCGTTTCCGACTCCCTCACCCTCACCACGGATGCTTCCCTGTTAGGGTGGGGAGCTCACTTGGGCAACCTGTCCACTCAGGGAGTGTGGTCTCCCCAGGAATCTCTGCTCCACATCAATCTTTTGGAACTCTACTGGACTGGGCTTGGAAATTTGGTGGTTGCCCAGTGTGCTACCAGCTTGCACAGCTTAGGAGGAGGTTCTTGGGGGATGAGGGAGAAAGCTGGGAAGGGGGGTGGTATGGTTGGGAAGGGCTGAAATCTCCACAGGTTGCACCACACTGGGGCGTGGGGCAGGGAAAGTAGTGCAGGAGAACACTAGGGGTCACATAGGGACCCTGGCAGAGGGGCCCAAAAGGACACTACCAAGGAAGCAGGCAGGTAACTGGGGACCCTCACAAAGGGGGGACGGAGGGACAACATTCTCAGGGAAGTAGGCGGATAGCCAGTGCTGGACAGAAGGAAGCAAGGCAGGGAGGTGGATCAGACCTTATACTTAGTAACCGCTTCAATTCTCTTCTTCTGCTCAAGGATGGGGGATGTAGCCACGACAGAGGTGGTTAGAGACGGAAAGGGTGTGGGAGTGGGGGGCAGGAGGCAGGGCCAGATAGCAGAAAGAACAGGGGACCTGGAATGCAGGAGAATGGGGAGCAGTGAATCGGAGCAGGAGGGGCAGGGGAAGAGGAGGAAAGCACAAGGAGAAGGACCAGTTGGGAGGAAGGTAAAGAAGGACCAGAAGTACAAGGAGGATTCAGTAAAGAGAGCTGAGGGGGTAGGCCAGGGAGCAACGAGCAAGGAGGAACTAAATGGAGACAAGAAGGAAGGAGGATGAGCCAGGCTAGTTTAGCAGATGGGGAGAAGGACCAGTTGTGAGCAGTGAGGGGGATTAACAAGGTGCAGAAGGATACTCAGGAGGAGGAGAGGCATAGAATTGGAGGGGAGGGTGGCCATGGTAAATAAGGAGGGTGGCATGTGGCACACAGATAGGGGGAGGAACAAGGAGCCAGCTGGGTGGAAGGGCCAGTAGAAAGGATGAGGGACATGGAAGGGGGAATGGAGGAAAAGGAGTGGTCAGAGTGCTCCTGCTGGGGATTCTATGATCAGGGGTATCAAATGGGATAGGGAGGAGAAGCCTGGCCAGTTAGAACAAGATGCTTCCCTGGACTAACGGTGCACAGGCTAAGCACGAGGTATATCAGCTGGCAAAGGATCTGGGGTTCCCAGACATACTGGTCCACCTGGGCACAAATGACATTGAGGAAATAGCGAGCTAGAGATACAGGCAAGATTCTGGGAGCCTGCCAGGGTCTGTCATGACATAGGATGCACAGTTTCCTTCTCAGAAATCCTGCCAGTGCCAAGGGCTAGTGGGGAACACAAAAGAAAAATTAGGAGATAAACCAGTGGCTCAGGGGTGGTGTGAGGCCAGAGGGTATGGGTTGATGGGGATTGGGAGGAGACCTGGGAGGATAAGGAGCTGTATGCTAGAGATAGACTACATCTCAATTTGGAGGAGGAATCCTTAGTTGAAAATAGAGGAGTTCATTGGTGAAAAGTGGGGTTTAAACTTGTGAAGGGGTGGGATGGGAGAAAAGGCAGTCAAGGGATGCCGATAAAGGAGGGACTCTGTCTCCACCCCTGGGGACCAGGAGGATAGCAGGAAAACCAACTGGCAAAGTGCAGACCAGGAGAAAACAGAATCCCAAGGGAACACGAGCAGGGAAATGGAACTATAGGAAAGGGTGGAAGGTAGTCCTGCTAAATGCCAGGAGCTTGGGCAATAAAATGCCTGAGCTCCAGGCGATGTTAACTGAGGGAGCAGTGGATGTGGCAGCGGTCACTGAGACTTGGGCCACTGCAAGACATGACTGGGACCTGAACCTGGAGGGTTACACTATGTTCAGGAAGGACAGGGGAGGAAGGGAGGAGGGGTAGCAATGATAGTCAAAAACTGCATTGGCATAGGGGGAGTAGAGGAGGCGGAGGGAACCGTGGAGGCGAGTTGGGTCACCTTGATAACAAGGGGGGGCAAGAGAGTAAAAATAGGAGTGGTGTATAGACCCCCTGCCCTGGCGGAGGAGCTGGAGGACAGTCTGGTGGCAGATGTTAGGAGACACTGCAGACTGGGCAGAGGAAAGGTGGTGGTGTTAGGGGACTTAAACATGCCAGGAACAGACTGGGAGACTATGACATCCTCTGTGACCAGGGAACAGAGGTTGTTGGATGTCTTTCAAGACGCGTTCCTAACTCAGCAGGTGAGGGAACCGACCAGGGAGAACAGGTACTGGATGTGGTCCTGGCAGACAGTGACCAGATTGGGGCCTGGAGGTAAGGGATCCATTGGGGAGTGATCATGCCACGGTCTGGTTCTGCCTGGACCTAGGAGGGTAGAAGGCTGCACAAAGACGAAGTAACCGACTTCAGGGGTGGATTTAAGGAAATGGGAAGGATCCTTAGGAGCATTTGGATGGGATTGGGTCAGACATGGACGCTGATAGTAGGTGGAAATCATCAGGAGAGGGGTGCAGGATGCTACCAGCACCTATGCAAGAGTAAGACGAAATGCTTGGTGGGCCCAAAACCCTGTTGGTGGACCAGGAGGTCCAGGAGGTGGTGCTGGGAAAGCAGCCTATAAGAAATTCAAGTGCTCAAGGAGTGAAAGGGATCGAGGGAGTATGAGCTGATGGCTAGAAGGGCCACTAGAGTGGTGAGGGTAGCTAAGGCAAGGAAGGAGCAGAACCTGGCCAGGGAAATTAGGAGAGGGAAAAAGGGGTTCTTTAGATACATTGGGGAAAGACGAAGGGTGAAGGGGCAGATTAGCAGGATTAAATCAGGAAAGAGATGGGCACAAGACCCAGAGGAGCAGGCTGAGGTACTAAATGAGTACTTCACCTCAGTTTTCACCAGAGAAAATGGGATGCTGCATCATACATGGGAGGAGACAGAGATAATGAGGAGGGGGCCCCTACCAATCGGCAGGTCTGGGGAGGGGGCATCACTGGCAGGTGGGGGAGGGCTAAGCAGGGAGAAGAGGTACTGGAAGTGGAAATCACAGCAGAGAGACTGAGGAAGCCCTCAGCTCCCTTAAGATGGAGAAAGCAACGGGGCGGATAAATTACATCCTAGAGTGCTGAAGGAACTTGCAGATGTCCTGGTGAAACCCCTGGCAGAGCTTTCACCATCTCTGAGGACAGGTGGGTGCCCCAAGACTGGAAGGTGGCGCATGTAGTGCCTATCCACAAGGGGGACAGGGAGGTGGCAGGGAACTACAGGCCTGTCAGCCTGACATCAGTGGTGGGCAAGGTGATGGAGGGCATTGTCAAGGAGAGGCTAGGGGACCGATAAGTCAGGGTGCCTGGACGATAGACAGCATGGATTCATCCGGAAAATCATGTCAGACAAACCTGGTGGAGTTCTATGACTGGGTGACAAGTGCCTTGGACCTGGGTAGACCAGTGGATGTCCTCTTTCTAGACTTCAGCAAGGCATTTGACTCTGTTCCTCACGTGGGCCTGTTGGATAAACTAGGAGAAATGGGGTGGAAACCAGATGATCCGATGGATAGGCAATTGGCTCCAGGACCGGACCAGAGGTTCGTAGTTGAGTGGGATAGTCTCTTCCCAAGGAGGGTCATTAGTGGGGTCCCACAGGGATCAGTCCTTGGGCCCTTCTGTTCAACGCCTACGTATCTGACATAAGGACAGGAATCAGGAGTGAGATGAGTCTCTTTGCAGATGACTCGAAACTGGGGGCGGTGGTGGATGGGGAGGAGGGGAGGGTGGCCCTGCAGGGGGACCTGGAGGCTCTGGAAAGATGGTCTAGAAAGTGGAAGCTGAGGTTTAATGCAGGGAAATGCAAGGTACTCCACCTGGGGGCCAGAAACCCAGGCCAAGTGTACACCCTGGGGAAATACTACAAGTCTCAATGGCTGAGAGGGATCTGGGGGTGGTGGTGGATGTCAAGATGAACAACTCTGAGACTTGTAGGAGGGCAGCAGCCAAGGCCAACAGGATGCTGGGATGCATCGCTAGGGGGATCACCTCCAGAAGGAGGGAAGTGATACTCCCTCTGTATAACTGCTTGGTGAGGCCGCACCTGGAGTACTGCGTGCAGTTTTGGAGGCCGCATTAAGAGGGACATTAACCTCCTGGAGAGGGTCCAGAGAGGGCAACCAAAATGATTTGGGGCTTGGGGACAGGACCTATGAGGAGAGGCTCAAGAGCTAAATATGTACACTTTGGAAAAGAGAAGGGACCGGGGAACATGATAGAGGTCTTCAGGTACATGAAGAGGGTAAATAGGGAGGAACAGTGAGGTGCTTGAAGGAAGGAGGAGGGGCCACTAGAGGGCATGGGTGGAAGCTGGAGAGGGAAGATTCAGGGAGAAAGGAGGAGATGCTACTTCACTGAGAGGGTGGTAGAGCCATGGAATGCACTACCTAGGGGCCAGTGAGGCAGAGACAGTGGAGGGGTTCAAGAGGGTGGGACAGGTACAGAGGAAGGGTTCAGGAAGCAAAATCCAATGCAGCAAGAATATCCGGAACTGGGAAGGGAGAAGCCAGAGAAGGCGAGGGGGACAGCAAGGTCAGCACCCAGGGTGGGGGCTGACCAAACGAGCAGACACGAAAGACCATTAGGCCTATTCTGCTGGCATTTTAGTATGTTAGTATGTAACTCAGAGCTGTCTTTTTAGCTCTTCAGGCGTTTTCAGCTTCTGTCCAGAACAAAGTAGTTCAAGTCAGGACAGACAACATCACAACAATGTGGTACATCAACAAGCAGGGGGGCACTCGGTCATCAGCCTTGTGCACCGAAGCAATGAAGTT
This sequence comes from Neoceratodus forsteri, assembly GCA_016271365.2. Taxonomy (NCBI): domain Eukaryota; kingdom Metazoa; phylum Chordata; order Ceratodontiformes; family Ceratodontidae; genus Neoceratodus; species Neoceratodus forsteri. The sequence continues at coordinate 1,389,904,968 of CM028129.1, read as the reverse complement.
GTGGTCTCTGGCTTACTCCCTGAACACCTCCCTGATAGCAGTTCACCTTCCAGGGAAGGACAATGTCCTGGCGGATGCCCTCAGCAGGATTTCTCAGGGCCATCACGAATGGGCTCTGAATCCTCAGGTGCTGGGGTCAGTCTTTGCCAGATGGGGCACCCCTCAGATAGATCTTTTCGCAGCCCCAGACAACCACCAACTTCCTCTGTTTTGTTGCAGGCCTCCAGTGCTGGGATCAGTCCCCCTGGACGCCTTTCAGTTGGATTGGAAAAGGAAGTTCCTGTATGCCTTTCCCCTTTCCCTTCTTTTCAGGGTACTAGTAAAAATCAGATCTCAGCCCTGCAAAGTGATTCTGATTGCTCCAAATTGGGCCAGACAGCCCTGGTACCCACAGCTTCTGTCCTTGACAGTCCACCCTGCCCTGAGCTTGCCCAGAGTCCACGACTTACTGGCCTGTGCACAGGGGAGAGTGTGGTATCCGGACCTCAAATCCCTCCATCTCAAGGCATGGCTCTTGAGGAGTTAGAATTTGCTGACTTACACCTTTCTCAAGGTGTTTTGGATATTTTAAAGGCTTCAAGGAAGCCTTCCACTAGGGCCACTTACAATTCTTAGTGGAAAAGGTTTTCCATCTGGTGCTCTGAGAAGCAGATTATCCCAGAATCTGCTGATCTGCCCATTTTACTGGACTATTTGGTCCATTTAAATTCCTTAGGCCTTAGGCCAGCTACCTTAAAGGTTCATCTGGCAGCTGTCTCTGCTGCTTTTCTGTCAGCAGGAAGCCTGCTTCCCTTTCTTCTCACCCTGTGTTTTCCAAGTTTTTTGAAGGGTTACTTCACACCAACCCTCCTTTTCGAGAACCGGCTCCCGCCTGGGACCTGAATGTTTGCATTGCTCAGTTAATGCAACTCCCCTTTGAGCCTCTGTCCTCAGCAGAGCTCAAGTTTCTGACTTGGAAAACTGTTTTCCTAGTGGCTATCACTTCTGCCAGACGCATAAGTGAACTACAGGCTCTGTCAGTGGAAGAAGATTTTATCTCTTTCCACAGAGATAAGGTAGTCCTCAGGACTAACAGAAAGTTTTTGCCTAAAGTGGTTTCAGATTTCCACCTGAACCAATCCATCTCTCTTCCAGTATTTTTCACTGAGCATTCTTCCTCAGGTGAGAGGAGACTGCACAGCTTGGACGTCAAAAGAGCCTTAAGCTACTATTTGGAACGCACCAAGGGTCACAGGTTCGAATCCCTCCAACTCTTCCTTACCTATGGCGAAGTTGGCAAAGGGAAACCTGCCACTAAGAGGACAATTGCAAGGTGGATTGTCTCTTGTATCCAATTTTGTTATCAAAAACTAGATAAAGAACCCCCCTCAGGACTGAGGGCTCACTCCACCAGGGGTACAGCTGCATCTCTAGCGGCTGCTAGAGATATTCCCATTCTGGAAATCTGTCAAGCTGCTACTTGGAAAACAGTTCACACTTTTACCAAGCATTATTCCTTGGATATTCAGTCCAGGAGAGATGCTCGTTTGGCACAGCTGTGCTTCAGAGCCTATTTCCTAAGTAGGTTCTGACCTTCCTCCATGGAGGTACTGCTGTGTATCTGATATAGTCATAATATAGCAAGACTTCATGGTGTTTGAAGAAAAAATTACTCACCTTAGTAATTGCTTTTCTTCTCATGGAGTCTTGCTTATATGACCACCTCCCCTCCTGCCCCCTCTCTAGAACTTCTACTTGGGTAGGGGTGGCAAATTAGTGCAAGCACTGTGTCATGCTATTTTAGTCTTCCCTTCACCCCTTTTATTTAGGGTTAGGAATTAGGTATTTCTGTTTTAAGTAATATGTTGGCCCCCTTCCTGGACTTGAGTCTTTGGGGGAAGGGGGGTCTAATAGTGCTTGTTAGGGAGAAACTAATAATACTATGATTCATTGTTATTATTATTATTGCTGTTTATATTGTTGTTTATATTGTTGTTATTCCTACTAAGGTAGCCACTTGGCTAGTGTAGAGCTTTCCACACAGACTTGTTGCTTAGTGTTAGCTTCGTAAAGATCTGACAGTTTCATTTGAAACTGGCCAGATAGAGGTTTGGTATAGCGCCCTCGCGCTGTGGAACTCCAGACTCTCTGGAGTTAACTCTTTCCTCTCCGGGGCAGTTCAAGTGCAGTGGCTAACTGCATATAGTCATAATATAGCAAGACTCCATGAGAAGAAAAGCAATTACTAAGGTGAGTAATTTTTTCTTACTGGTAACAGGGTCACTATTGGGCACAGCCTCAAAACTGGTAGAGGGACACGTCAGGAGGGAAATTAGACATTTTTTCCCTGAAAGGGTGGTGCCAAGATGGAATGAGTTGCCAAAGGAAGATGTCTCCCTGAGGACTGTAGACAGCTTCAAGAGAGGATGGGACAGAGTAACAAGGAAAACTGCATGGAAAGGTGAGAAGGTGGGGCGCAGGGGGGATGTCAAAGGGGAGGGAGAAATGGCGAGCTGGGAGGGGGTGGATCCCTTAGTAGATATTTAGGGGTCTGCAAACTTTGGCAGACTTGGATAGACTGTAAGGAGGTTTTCTGCTGGCTATTTTCGTATGTTCGTATGATGATGCTGCCCTGATACTTTCTTACCATATTTTGAATACAAAAGAATCTATATTCTTCTCAGTGTTTACACCAAAGATTAGGTCATTATACGTGTCAAAGGTCGAGGCTTAAGATGTTTTTCCAGTAACCAAAAAGAAGCTCATGTAGTGCAATTTCAGTCTTTTGTTTTGCATTCCACGAAGTATGGATCTGTGCACAATTTTTAGTAGAGTAATATTACTGCAAGCCACAGCTGGCACAGCATCTCTGATTATGAGAGGTGAAGCTCCTTCAAAACAGGACAGAATCTGCACATCTCCCCTTACTGTGAAATTATAAAACTGGCCATGAAAATTCTGTAACCTCACTGGTCAAAAGACACTCTCACACCTCACCTGAATGGCATATATTTTTAACAAATAAAAGGCCATTTTATAAATGAGATAAACCACTCCATGGTGTGTGGTTACAAAGAAAGAATATACTTCTAGGATGAAGGTGGCACTCTGCTACACCTTGTGCCTAGCAACCGCCCACTACCCATTATTCCCTTATAATCACATACCATGTCATGTTACCGCATACACCATGAGCTGCATTCATGAACATTACCTCCAGCATTAGCACCTATTTATTTTGCCCTAACAAACCCAAATCGGCAGTCATAGTAAAGGCAAAGTAACGTGGTGTTAACGCTGGAGGTAATGTTTAGGAATCTTTGCCCACATCTGTGTCAGGAGTATTACTAGACTCATTCAGCACAGCAGGAGTTTAAGACTGGATAGAGTACACAAAAGTATAGTATCTCCCATTACAGGAATGTAAGGGGGAGGGGATGACAAATAAAGCCAAGTTCATTCCAGGTACAGAGTATTGCATTGTTCTTCTAGTACAACAGAGCAGTTGTATTTTAATTACATTTGGCTTTATGTTTTAGGGTTTTTGAGTAAATTAATGTCTGCTTTAAATTGCAGAGTATCAATGAATTCCCCTGGGCCTTATTATCTGATTAATTAAAGATGAACTTCAGGTCCTATATGCGCCTGATTTTAGATCACATGACAGTATAAAGAATGAAAGTCTTTTGTAATAAAGGGCTACTTTCACTGGGAACGGTTCCATTACACAAGGGAAGTCAGACAAGCCACGACTGTTCAAAACGAAATGTACTTAAAGAGCAGCTGACGCCTTCAGAAGAAGTTTAGCAAAGTATAATATTTAGGCACAGTTCAGCTTGTATTTCACATTAGTTCTGTATTTCTCATCCCTATTATTTATCAATGAGATCATTTGCATGAAAACAGGAAATTTGTACCTAAAGAGTTCATCTATTCCTATTGCTTTCTCCCTACCTGGGATCACAATGCACTGTTTGTAACATCACAGTTACTCTCATGGCAACAAACTGTGATGTCACAACAGAGGATTATGACTTGAAGTAGAGAGTAAGTTTTAGAGGCAGATGAACTCTAAGGGATAAATATCATGTATGCATGTATATTTCCTCAGTAATAAATAATGGGGGGGGGGATCTATAGAATATATATGGAATGCAAGCTGAATTGTACCCAAGTATTATTTTTTTCAAAGTTTTCTTTGAGACGTCATCAGCTCTTAAAATTTATATGTGTACCAAAAATGACATGCAAAATAAACCCCCACATGCTTAATTAATTTTAATTAAATATAACAGACAAAATCAGGAAATAGCATCTAGTTCAGTTGGCTATGCAGCACAGTTAAATGCATGTCTTTATGTGACCTTTAAACAGGATAGCCAAACTGAGATGCAGCATTTTGTTTTTGTGGAGTCCTGTGTCTACATAGTTTGTTTTTTACTCTATTTATCTCCCTCCCTCCCTTACCCACCAACCAGGACCTCTTTCAGCCGTTCCCAGCACCACCATCACATCCACTGAGGCCATCTACCAGAAGTGTAGGGTCCAGACAACCCAAGACACACCACAGGCTCGGACTGCCCCAGCAAGGTTGCCTTCTGCTCGGGGTGACTTCATCACTTAATCCAGTGCACCCCTTGTTGTAGGTCAAGTCCAAAGCCACCCCACAGATAAGGTAGCAGAGGCCCAGTGCTGCATGTGGGAGAAAGGACGAGGCTTAATTTGCTTGGCCAGCAGCCATTTTCCCCCTTTTCTACCCGGGTGCTGCCTTGTGCAATGATGCCCCAAGCATGACTTCGAGTGCTCCCACATGCAGCATGATGGCATATTGCTGCGCCACTCACAAAGTGAAGCCAGGGTGCACTAACATCTAGCCTCTAATAGATGGCAGTCAGGCGCTGGGTATATGGACCCCCCACCCCACCCCCAGAGGAGAACAGAGATCCCTGGGATGCTCCCAGACCCATGTCATCTGCATCATGAGCAGTAGCACTACCATTGCACTGGAAGACTGGCTCATGTCTGTGTAGCTTTATAGCTTGGTGGGACTGGAGCACAAGGAGGTGATGTGACTTGCTGAAAGTGCTAGTGGCTGTGGTGGGATTCGAACGTGTGATCTTCTGTTTCATAGTTCACATGCTGAAACAAATAGACTACATTACCTTAAGAGGTGTTAAACTAATATTGCTTCTGCCAGTCTGTGGCATCTGTTTTGGTAGAAGTTAAGAATCCCACGGCAACCCAGACTGATGGTACTGGCTAGCAGTGCCCAGGCTTGCCATGCAGAGAGACCACCTGGGATCAAAAAACTCAATATCAACTCCTTCACTGCAGGCCAGTGGAGCACTGGGAACACTGTGGAGGCAGCATATGCAGGCCCTGATGGGGAGGGTACAGTCCCCCACCAGCATTCCAGATGTGAATAAAACACGTCTATGAAACCCAAGCCCAAGATACGCATGTAAACGAGTGTCACATCTCAGCGTTCCTTTTCTGGTTAAAAAATTGCATGGGAAATAAATACCTTTCTTGCAAAAGCACAGACTAGTTATGCAGCCAGCGCAGCTCAGATAAAATACTACACAACCATTGGTTTTTTAATGGTGTCCTGTTTTCTCAGACTTACAGCTGGGAGTGCTGAAACACAGGGAGGTAAATAAACTTGCTGAAGGTTATGCAGCGAATCAGTGACTATGGCTGGGGTACAAATCTGGAATCTCCTGGTTCAGTTCTCTCCCCTATTCACTGAACCATAATCCCTTCCAGCTATGCCTTCATTCCCCAAGCTAAAATAAACATCGCTTAGAGATGGAAGTTCACGTTACAGTGACAATGTTGTACCCATACCATTTTATTTAACTTTAGATTCACTCTTTTCTACTGTCTTGTAAGCCGACCCATTTTCCCGGTTTTTGAATCTGCTTTAGCGAATTCTTTTAGATTTGAAATAATTAAAGGAGTGCTTCATTAAATATGTATGCCCCTGGGTTTCATCAATATTAGCAGCTGTTTTCAACACACATTGTTAACATCATTCTGCGTATCACAAACTTGAATTAGCATGCATTATAAAATGGGTAAGAGAAAGCAAGACCTGTGATTGGTCATATGAGGTCACATGACTATGAATTATTTCATCACAACAGTGCAGGTCAGAAATACTAACTTACTGAACCTCTTTACTCAGTTTTGAAAGGTTTTACCATAGCGCTCCGACAGCGCTTGCACCAACATCCCCCACAGCGACGGACACAATGCCAAGTGTCAGCATTGTACTGTCGAGGATGTCGGTGCGTTTCCAATGGGGGGGCAGCGCCCCAGAACCCCCCCAATGTGGTGGTTCTCCCCCCTCTACACCCTCAGTCTCTAAATATCTAACTCCGAGTCATAGGTGTCTTCCTCGCACCAGCACAGTGACTTGCCACAGACAGACGAATTCTGTCACTGTGCTGGTGTTCACTGTGTGGGTGTCAACCTTGTGTCGGCACACCATTTTGAAACTAAAAACCAAAGGAACCAATTTATAAAATCACAATAAGGCACTCCAGGGTCTGCATCATTGTGGGAATAAAAGCACTTCCTGGATGTGTAAGGCCCTCAAAGCTGCCTCATGCTTACTGCCTGAGGCATGCCATTATCTCACAATAATGCATATGCTGTCATACCTTACTGTTTATAAAGATATAGCATCCAGACCTCATCAGAAACTGGGAACATCAGGACTAACTCCAGGCTACAAAACGTAAGCTCTAACACCGTGAACATAAAACTTTGAGAAACTATTTATGTTAATTCTCAAACTAATGATTATCATACTACTAATTGGTTTAATGAAGACTGTAAAAAGGTTAAGTAGGAACTGAACAAATTAATCAAGTGGACTGAAAAACACACATTAAGAGAAAATTTCATTAAGTTGAACAAGAATAGAAAACTATACACTAGATTGTTGGTAACAAAAAAATTAGAATTTCAACACAAACAATGGATAGAAATGTACCAGGTTATACAGGGAAAAAGATAACCAAACATTTTGGAATCTGGTTGTCGGGGTGTTAAGGACTATCAGCCCTCACTTGCTGTACATATTCCAAAAGAAATATGGATTGCACACTTCAAAACAATCTTTACTAAAATAGAATTAGAGAATGCTGACTTAAATGTAATCAATGTATTAAAGTGTACTACTAAAGCAGCTCTTATTTTCACAGAACATGAAGTAGAAGAAGCTATTTATTTATTACATTCTTGGATTACACCTGTGAGTGGATGCGGTTTTGTAGGTTCCACATCAGTTGAACAGAAAACAGTAGTGAATCACAAATAAGGCATTTACAAAGTTGGTACAGAAAGTTGCAATAAGGTTCACACAAATTGACACTGCTGAGGCATTGTACAATGTATGCCTGTGTCCGAGAGTTAGATCACCCTGCAGAAGATGGACACAAAGTGGGTAGCAGACAAATGTGACATAGGGGAGGACAGAGGGAGGGAGAAGGTTGTGGGAGAGGTGTGCCATGTGATGCGGAGGTGTAGGGGCAGTGCACTAGGTAGGAGCAGGGTGGGAATCTGTGAAGTGATGAGGTGGGGTGGCATCAGCTGGGACTTGCGGTGCGTCTAAGTGCAAGCAGGGGATTACAAAAGGGGGGGAGCTAGAGGAAGCAGCCACAGTTGTCCTCAGCAATGAGGTGCTGACAAAGTTTACATTTGAAGGCATCAATTCTTACCCCAGGAGTTCTTTAGCATCAGTAACTTTTTGCACTTAGCTGGCTAGGTGCAACTGCCCCGGAGGTGTGCCTTTAAGAGATTTTTTAATGAGTGTAGGGCCAGCCAATCAAAACACAGAAGGGGGTGTGAACTGAGTGAGAGCTGTTCACTGCTTCAGAATTTTTTTTTTGCTGGACTGAGCATATTGCCTCTGAGGGGTCTCCCAACTTACCTTGTTGACAGCCTCCTAGTGCTTATCTGAGTAAAGTTTTCCTCATATATAATTTCTTAGTGTGCTGAGTGACAACTTTTACTTTTTCATTAGTGCTTCACAAATTTTTTATTTTTAGTGCGACAGCGCTATTTAGACTTTATTTTTACTGCAACTATTTACTTTAAAGCCTAATTTTATCGCGGGTGTTTATTTTCGACAGTTTCCTTCATTTTTGACTAATGTCTTGTGGAAACCAATGAATTGGGGACAGTTGCCTTGTTTTTTACCTCAGACCTCGCTGGGTTTACCGCGAGGCACCTGCAGTAGATTTCAAACTTAAACAGTGCCTGGGGGGTTTATCTCTAGATTGGCAATTACGAGGAAACCTTTTTTGTTATATTACTGGACCTTAGTATCATCTGTCTCAGGACTGTCCATAAGGGTCCAGCAGCCACCTGTGCGCAGTTGAGTATTACTGGTTTTCTATTCAGACTGGCACTAGTATTCTGGCATTTTCCCAGAAACCTGCACTCAGTTCATAGGTCCGGAACTGGTTTGCTTAAACTGGCAAACATAGCAGACAAACCTTTGATAATTATGGCTGAGGATAAACCAAAGGTTTCCGATGAGGGGCCATTCACAAATACTAATACCAAAAGCAGAGGTGCTGAGGAACCCTCCAGATTCCAGTCAAAAAATAAAGCTTCCAAAGATGAAGTTCCTCATAAACTGAAAAATAATAAGAGTGACGAAAACAGGAAGCTTGATCAAGCCTCTGATGAAATGGATAAACAGAACCTCAATCAAGACTGATATGCTCCCGTTGCTGCTGGGAAAGCCAACAGTGAGACAACAGGCAGCTTAACGCATTCAGAAAAAACAAAGCACTTACAAACTGCACAGGTTCTTCCATCAGTGCAAGATATGGAAAAAGCATGGCAACTGTTTCAGACCCTTCAAAAGATGGGTCCTCTATTTACTGGGGCTGAATTAGAATGCATTATAAAATGGGTAAGAGAAAGCAAGATCTGTGATTGGTCATATGAGGTCACATAACTATGAATTATTTCATCACAACAGTGCAGGTCAGAAATACTCTTCCACAGTTCTCTGTTCTGTAGACTGTGAGGGTGATGCAGATGATGATCAATTCTATGATGCCCCTGACATGGATTTTGAGGGCCTTGAGCCCCAGGAGTCCCCAGACCCTCCCTTGGAGATCCACCGGATGACCACAAGGATCCTTCCTCTATATTTTCATTTATACAAAATATGCTGGATACCCTGGGCCTCCCTACACAGGAGCCCTACCAGGATGTCGATGAAGATGAAGATTATAGGGAGATGAAGGGTCTTTCATCCTCAAAGACCCTGGTCATCCCTATCTATAATGCACTTAAAAAAATTGCATGAAGGTGCTTCAACACCCCACTTCAGCACTAGGGGTTGATAAGCAGCTTGAGAGAAAATATAAATTGTCTAAAAATGGTGCCAAGTTCCTGTCAACACACCCTAGACACGAGAGTATAGTGCAGCAGGCAGCTTGTGAGAAAGCTGGAGTCTCCTTGTCGCCCTCTTCCCCAAGGATTCCAAGAAAATTGACTTTATAGCAAAGAAAATATATGCCACAGCTCCCTGCTTCTCAGGCTTTCTTCTTATATGGCATTCACAGCCAAATATCAGAAAGCCCTTTGGAAATCTGTCCAGGCTATCGCCCACAACGGATCAGATTCTATGGTACAGGAGCTGGTGGATATGTCAAAAACTGCCTTGGAAGCTACTATGTATCAATTCCACATGGTAGATGACAATAATGATGCAGCCTCTAGGGCGATGGCCCATGCCATATCTCTGAGACACTTTGCCTGGCTTAGAACAACCATTCTGACCACAGACACTCAGAACCAAGCCATGGATTTTCCCTGTGATCAAAATATGTTGTTTGATTACAGAACCACTGACTACATGAAAAAGGTTGATGAGTACAAGGCCTCCTGGCAGAGCCATTCATCCAAGCCCTAAACCCCCCACCCCTCAGAGATCCTGTCCTAGGGGCGGTAGGGGCAGATGTTTTGTTCCCAGGCCTTATAGTCCCTATCCCCAGTCTGACTCTAGCCAGTACAGGGGGTCTTTCTGAGGCAGGGGCAGAAAGGGCCAAAGAAGATCCACCTCCACCTCTACCCATCCATCTGCCTCTCAGTCAAAGTCCTGAAGTGAATGTCCAGGTCGACTCCCTCATTTCCAGTTAAAGGCAGACTCTCTCACTATCTTCAGCACTGGTCCCTCATCACGTCAGACAAGTGGGTGCTGGAGATAGTGGAGAAGGGTCTGTCATTACAGTTCAAGCAGCTGCCAGACCTCAAGTGTACTCGGGTATCAAGACCTCTGTCACCATCACAGATACCGCTGTTGGAAATGGAGGTACAAAACCTTCTGGCTTTACGAGCAGTGGAGAGGGTCCCCACCCACGAGAAGGACAAGGGCTTCTACTCCAGGTATTTTCTGACACAAAAGAAACCTAGGGAGTGGCGACCCTATCTTAGATCTCAGATATTTAAACAAACATCTGAAAAAACCCAAATTCAAAAAGGTCACTCTGTCACTGGTCATACAGTCCTTACAGCAGGGTGACTGGCTAGCCTCCCTTCGACTTAAAGGATGCCTACTTCCACATACCCATAAGGAGATCTCACAGGAAGTTTCTCAGGTTCAGACTTCCTTCAGGTCACTATCAGTTCACCGCAATGCCCTTTGGTCTGTCCTCGGCCCCAAGGGTCTTTACCAAGTGTCTCGCAGTGGTAGCAGCACATCTCAGGAGACTGGATGTCGCTCTGCCCCTATCTGGATGATTGGCTCATAGTAGCAAAGTCTCCTTGCCAAGTCAAGGAATCTCTTTCCCTCACAGAACGCACTCTGGAGTCTCTAGGTTTCCTGGTAAATCTCAAGAAGTCTCACCCAGAACCCACCCAGCTGCTCACCTTCATAGGGGCCCAGCTGGACACTTGGAAGGGATATGCTTTCTTCCCACAGGAAAGAATTCAGAGTTTCCTTTCAGTGGCAGATTCTTTCACCCAGGGACAGCCAAGACAAGCCAGACATTTCCTCAAACTTCTGGGACATATGGCCTCTATGACTGCAGTAGTCCCAGGGGTCAGGTTCAGGATGAGACTCCTGCAAACCTACCTCAGAGCTCGCTGGTCTGAGAGAAGCAACAAATTTTCAAAGTTAATACCGGTGTTGGAGCAGTTCCCCCAAAATTTGCTGTGCTGGAAAGACCCTGCAAATTTTCAGGCAGGGGTTCCATTTCAAGCTCCTCTTCCCACAAAGGTGATCACCACAGATGCCTCCCTATTGGGCTGGGGAGCTCATCTAGACTGTGCCTCAGTAAGCGGCAACTGGACTCCTGAAGAGTCACAGTTGCACATACATCTTTTAGAACTCAGAGCAGTCTTACTAGCTCTCAAAAGCTTTCGCTCCCAGCATAGAAGGGCAGGCGGTTCAAATTCAAACGAACAGCACCACTGCAATGTTCTACATAAACAAGCAGGCTGGTACCAGATAAGGAATAGTCTGTTTGGAAGCTCTGAAGTTCTGGTCTCTAGCATTCTCCCTGGGAGTCAGCCTCTCAGTTATTCACCTCCCAGGCAAACGCAATACTCTGGCAAATGCTCTAAGCCGAACAAGCAAGTACTAGCCACAGTGTTCAGGCAGTGGGGCACACCAGATGTGGATATGTTTGCCTCGCCTCTCAATTTTCAGCTTCCTCAGTACTGTTGCAGGTCCCCAGTTCCGGGAACACTTCCTCTGGATGCCCTGATCCTGGACTGGTCAGGGAGCTTCCTCTATGCATTTCCTCCCTTTCACTTGATATTCAGAGTTTTGCTGAAACTCAGGCAGCAGCCTGCATCCATGATCCTAGTGACTCCGGACTGGCCCAGGCAAGCCTGGTACCCTCTCCTCTCAATGTCCTGCAACAGGCCCATTTGCCTGCCTCCAACTCGCTCCCTGCTGACCCTTCCTCTGACGGGAGTGCAGTACCCAGACGTACACTCTCTTCACCTCAAAGCCTGGTTCTTTGCTGTATTTGCTGGAAGCGCCTCAGACAGCAGAGGTTGTGGCCGCATTGGCGGCGGTGAAACTATTTGGGGCCGCACATGAGGCGGAAGGTGCATCGGCAGCTGCATCAGCAGAGGGAGGATTTTGGGGCTGCATCGGCAGCTGTAGAGAGTATCAGGGGCACCGGAGCAGTATTCCCAGTGGCTGCAGTTGGCAGTGGGCCAGGGCTGGAAAGTGAGGAGCTCAGTGGAGAGGGCACCAGAGCGGACTTCCCGGTGCCTGCAGTCGACAGCGGGCCAGGGCTGGAGTGAGTAGCTGAGTTTGCAGAGGACCAATCGGGAGTGAGGGTGCCAAGTCTGAAGTACGGCTGGGCTACTTAAGATGGGCCCAGCCACCTCACTTACCCGATAAGGAGCTGTATTTGCTGAGAGCACCTTTGAGGGCAGAGGTTATGGCCGCATCGGCGGTGGTGAAACTACCGGGAATGCGGAATACCAGGGAATACTGGAATGCGGGGATCCCCGGACTTCCTAGTACATCTGGGGACAAATGACTTGGAAGGGAACAGTGAGCTAGAAATACAGGCTAGATTCCGGAAACTAGCCAGGGTTTGTCACTCTATAGGAAGCAAAATGTCCTTCTCTGAGACTCTGCTGGTACCAAGTGCAACCGGGGAGAGCAAGCAAAAACATAGAGGGGTGAACCAGTGGCTCAGGGACTGGTGCAAGGCAGAGGGATATGGGCTGGTGGGCGATTGGGGGGAAACTTGGGAGGATAAGGCGCTATGTGCCAGGGATAGGTTACACCTAAACCTGGAAGGGAGGAAGATCTTGAAACTAAAACTTGCTGGACTTATAGGTGAGAGGTGGGGTTTAAACTTGTAAAGGCCGGAGGGTCAAATAAAAGAAAGGCCCCAAGGGAGTTGTTTGAGGGTCCAGGTCTAAGGCACGAGAGGAGTGGGGAGGACTGCATTGCAAATCTAAGGAAAACTGGGCAGATAAGGGACTGTGCTGGGTTGGGGGAACTAGGGAGAGGAGATGGGTTGGGGTGAAGGATAGTCCTGATCAATGCCAGGAGCATGGGCAATAAAATGCCCAAGCTCCAGACCATGTTGGCTGCAGGATCAGTGGATGTGGCCCCAATTACAGAGACATGGGCCACCCAGAGGAATGATTGGGACTTAAATTTAGAGGGCTACAAGATATTCAGGAAAGCTAGGGAAGAGGGGGAGGGGTTGTGCTGATAGTCAGAAATGACATAGTGGTTAGTGGAGTTGAGAAGGCTTGGGGGGGGTGGAGGCGATTTGGGTAACCCTGCAAATGAGGGGAGGGAATAAATTGAAAATAGGGGTGGTTTATAGGCCCCCCCACAATAGAGGAGGCTCTGGAGGATAAACTGGTTGAGAACAGCAAGGGGCACTGTGACCTTGGAAAGGGTAGGGTAGTGGTCATGGGTGATCTTAATATGCCGGGGCAGACTGGGGCACCATGACATCCTCTGTAAACAGGGAACAGTGACTGATGGATGTCTTTCAGGATGCCTTTCTGGTCCAGCAAGTGGGGGACCCTACTAGAGAGGGGTGGATATTGGACGTTGTCCTAGCGGACAGTGACCAGATAAGGGGCCTGGAGGTACGCAGTCCACTGGCGGGTGTTGACCACGCCATGGTCTGGTTTCCATTGTATCTGGGGGGGATCCGCACTCATACAGTAGTGGTAGATTTCAGGGGAGCGGATTTCATGGGTATGGGTAGGATTCTAGGGGAGAGGTTGGATAACATTAGGCCAGACATGGATGCTGGAAACTTGTGGGAGACCATTAAAAATGGTGTGCAAGAGGCTACTAGGTCCTATACTAAAGTAAGGCGAAAGCATGGTAGAACCAGCAAGCCACGTTGGTGGACCAGGGAGGTGCCAGAGGTGGCTGCCTATGCAAGTTTTAAACGCTCAAAGGGGAGATAAGGAGAGAGGAGAGTATGAACTGTTGCCCAGGAAGGTCACCAAAGTGGTGAGGGGAGCCAAGGCAGGGATGGAGCAAAATCCGGCTAGGGATATCTGGGGGGGGGCAGAATTCTATAGATATAGAAGACAGAAGAGAAAGGAGAGGACGCAGATCAATAGGATTAAGATTATGGGGGGATGGGCTCAGGAAGCAGAGGATCAGGCAAAGGTGCTAAATGAGTACTTCGCCTCAATCTTTGCAGAGGGAGATAGGGGATCCCTACAGCCTAATGGGAGGTAGGAGGAGCCAGCAAAAGCGAGAGGTCAGTCTGAGACCAGAGGATGGAAAGAGGCTAGGGTACAGGCTGGGCCAGACCCAGAAGAGGTAGAAGGTTGCAGGAGGGAGAGGTTTGGGGGGGGGTGAAGAAATCACAGTGGATAGGGTGAGGGAGGCCCTTTGGAAGCTAAAAACTGATAAAGCGCCTGGGCAGGACGGGATACATCCGAGGGTTTTGAAGGAATTGGCAGAGTAGCTGGCAGCTCCACTGGCTGTACTCTTTAACACCTCTCTGCAGACAGGATGGATATCACAAGACTGGAGCGTGGCTTATGTAGTGCCTATACATAAAGGGGGGTCTAGGGAGGAGATGGGGAATTCTAGGCCTGTCAGTCTAATGTCTGTGGTAGGCAAAGTAATGGAGGGCTTTATCAAGGAGAGGCTTGGGAGGCAGTTGGTAAGGTTAGGGCACCAGGATGATAAACAGTATGGCTTTGTCCCGAGGAGATCATGTCAGTCAAGCCTTGTACAGTTTTATGACTGGGTGACGGGGGCCTTGGATAGGCATAGGCCAGTGGACATCCTATAACTACATTTCAGCAAGGTGTTTGATTCAGTGCCTCATAATGGGCTGATAGCAAAGCTGGGGGAGATGGGGGTGGAAGGACAGGAGCTCAAGTGGGTCAAAATTTGGCTTTCGGGGCAAGAGGGTAATGGTTGGTGGGATAGTCTCCTCCCCCAGGAAGATGATCAGTGGGGTCCCCCAGGGTTCTGTATTGGGGCCACTCCTGTTCAATGCCCATGTCTCGGATATAGGGAGAGGGGTTAGGAGTAGACTGAGTCTCTTTGTGGACAATTCAAATCTAGGAGCACTGGAGGATTGGAAAGAAGTGAGGGAGGCAGTCCAGGGGGATCTGGATACCCTGGAGGGGTGGTCAAGGAGGTGGAGATTGAAATTTAATGCTAGGAAATGTAAGGTACTTCATTTGGAGGTCAAAAATCCGGGCCATGTTTACACCTTGGGGGTCACATTGCAAACCACACTGGGAGAGCGGGATCTAGGGGTGATGGTAGATGTCAAAATGAATAACTCTGAAAATTGTAGAAGAGTTGCAGCCAAAGCAAACAGGATCCTTGGATGCATAGCTAGGGGAATTACGTACAGGAGGAGGGAGGTGATCCTCCCTCTATATAATGCCTTGGTCAGGCCGCAACTTGAGCATTGTGTACAGTTCTGGAGACCTCATCTGAAGAAGGACATAGCGCTACTGGAGAGAGTCCAGAGCAGAGTGACCAGGATGATTCAGGGCATGGAGGGGAGGACTCATGAGGAGAGACTGGAAGAGCTTGGGCTGTACACACTGGAGGAGAGGAGGGACAGGGGAGACATGATATGGGTCTTCAAGTATGTAAAAGGAATAACTGAGAGCGGAACCAAGGAGTGGTTTAGGCTAAAGAAGGGGGGAACAACCAGGGGGCATGAGTGGAAATTGGAGGGGGGAGTGTAGGAAGCATTACTTCACTGAGAGGATGGTGGTGCCATGGAATGCGCTACCCGGGAGGCTGGTGGAGGAGGGCACAGTGGAGGGCTTCACTAAGGGGTGGGACAGGTACAAGGGGAAACTGAAGTCAGTGAAGACCCTCTCGGGGGCAAGGGGGGGGCAGGAAGGCAAGCACCCACTAGGTTGCTGGCTATCAAGCAGACACAACAGGCCATTGGGCCTATTCTGCTGGCTTTTAGTATGTTAGTTTGTTAGTAAATGTAATATTGTCCCCCAAGGCAGGCGGGGTTTAGACAGGGTTTCTCGACTGTTGATGATATTTTTGTTCTCTCACATTTAATACAGAAATATGTTCTCATAAGGAAAATTAAACTATATGCCCTTTTATCAGCATTTTATTCCATAAGTAGGTGGAAACTTTGAAAGATAATGGCATTGATTACTTTTTACTAATTTTGATTTGTTTATTATACTCCAGTACCTCAACGTCTATAAGATATAACAATCATGGTAATCTAACTCAGTATTTTTCTACACACAGAGGGGTTAAGCAACGGTGTTTACTTGCTCCTTTATTATTTAATATATCAGCCCTAGCTACCATGTCACTATAATTATATACATTAGGATGAGGAATCAGATAATGCAGATTCTCCTAAAATCAATAGACAACCTTTCTACACAATGGCTTATGCAGATGATGTAGTAATTTTTTCTTTATCAGAATGTGATCTCCAAAAGAAGATTGATGTATTTCAAAAGAAATGTATTCAACTTGAATTGAAAATAAATCTAAAAAAAACTAATGCCTTGCTATCTGGGAGAAACTTAAAACAACCTAAATTTCTGTTACGGAATTAAATAATAGACATAGTTAAAGAATATCCCTATCTAGGGATAAAATTTATTGCCTCTACTAATTGGACACAATGCATACAAGATCTAAATATGAAGGCTAAGCTGGTTGCTAAAGTCCTACCAAAATTTATAAATATGGTGGAAAATCTGTTGCCCCTGCTCTTAAAGCAGGGGAGGCTAAAAGAAACTCCACCCTCTTTATGGTGCTGAAGTCTGGGAATCTTATAACTCAGATAATATGGAAAATCTTTATCCCTCTACTATAAAGCTTTGTTAGGAGTACCCAGTTCCATTTCGAATGCTATGGTGAGAGCCGCATTGGGTAGAATCCCAATAAAAACAATTAAGGCTTTAACTTTTGTTACATATTGGCTACAAATGATTAATAACATAAATAACAAATTACCCAGACAATGCCTGAAAGAAAAAATTAAGTGGTCAAAAGAAGGCCAACATTCTAAATGGTTAGAAGCCATAAAATGTATCATAATTAAAATTAAGATGTTTTATCTGTGGGATGAGTTTAACAGAAATATTAATATGTATGTGCAATACAGAACTACTATTAATAGAAAATTATTCAGAAAGGCTAAAGATATTGATATGGAGATTATAAAAAAGCAGAAATGATCATTATGGTTTAGAGAGAATAAAATTGATCATTCCCTAGAGAAATATTTGACTCTCCCTATATCACTTAAAGAAAGAAAGTTAATAACCTGGACAAGATTTGAACTCATTACTTCAATATCAATATATATATATATATATATATATATACATATATATATACAACACACTGTATATGTGTGTGTATATATATATATATATACTGTATGTATATATATATATATATATATATACACACACACTGTATGTATATATATATATATATATATATATATACACACACACACACACACACACACACACACACATATATACACACATATACATATTATAACAAATCAACCACAATTAATACAAATGAAGGGAATCATATCTGTGGTTGTAATAAAGGTCACTTGGAAACTTTGTTTCATCTAATTACTATCTGTCCACTGTATTTAAAAGCAAGACATCCTTTCCTCTTCAAGATATTAACTATTTATGCAACTATTAATTATGACCCAGTTTTTATATTGCTTCATCCAAGATTTCCAGAGGATGTGACAATGATCTCACAGTTTATTGCATCACTGATTAAAATTAAGAAAAAGCACTTCAGAATTAAAAATAAAATTTGATAGGGTATGCCTTTTTAATGGCAATTTCCTATCGATATTTATTAAAGGTATTATTCTCCAGGTCTATACAACTGAAGTAAAGGATATTGGTATATATGGTATACCCCAACAGTAACACCAACACAGCGACTTCACATCGCTGTCGACAAAATTGACAGTTCGCCGACAGGTCGCTGTGTTGGTGCACCTGAGACAGGGCACACTGTCTTGCAGTCCTGCACCCTCCTGAATCAACTCTGACTCTGAGTTGATTATAATTAGTATGGGGGATGTGGGGTCTCCAGGGTTCGGGCAGAGCTCCCCAATAGAAAACGGACCGGAGACAGTTGGGATTTATGTCGACCACAACTTGTAAATCCCATCACTGTGATGCTGGTTGATGAAATTGTTGTCGAACCGGCATCGTAGAGCTGGGATATATACAGATAATATATGTAAATGAAGAAATGTACATTGGGATATATTACATACAATATATGTATGATATGTATGACAACTTTTAAATGAGTGTATTTATTGTATTTTTTTTTTGTTTGTTTTTTTCTTTATATTTTTTAATGTATTGTAATAACCCTGGTGTTTGTTCCACCTCAGCTGCAAATAAAACTTGATTGATTGACAGTGAACATAAAATAATATGCACCACCCTACATATAGGTCTGCAAACAAACATGTACCGCAGGATTCATCATCCGGACTTGAAAATTAGTGCATAATGAAGTATATAAAACAACTCTTTTTAAACAGGAACTTCTGCTTTATCCAGCTGTTTACTGTCAGACATTTTCAAAATGCCTTAGTCTCCTGATGGTCCAGAAGAACACCACAGACTTCTATGTGTTGGACCTGAGTTTGGGTGCAAACCTGGATTCCCACATTCAGGTGGCCCACAAATGGATGAGCTGCGAGCAGTGCTTCCTGTTTTATGGAGGGGGTACCACCTTAGCCATCCCATAATAACCCACCCGGAGACAGCAGAACATCCTTGGCATGTGTGTCAGGTCATCCCCTCTGTAGGGCTGGGAGAATACATACAACACTACATAGGAGGAAGAAGGAAGAAACCTTCATTCTATAGAGCAATGTTGGTATCATCGGTGACCACGTAGCACCAGCCCTCCCCAGTCTGAGGCCAAGCATAAGAAAGGTGACTCAACATCAGGGAAGAAGGAGGGCTTACAGTGGTAAAAATGGACTGGGATGGCAAGAAGACCACCATGCCATGTTGGACTAATAGTCCTGGTACTACCCCCCCATGCTGGATCCTTGGGAAGGTAACAGCTGCTGCAGAGGTGCAACCACAGGGATGAAGGTGGTAGTCAACAGGAGGATGACCAGATCAGCAGTGCTGAAGAAGAAAACAAAGAGAATGATCAGAGGTAACCAGAACCCAGCCAGCAAAAAAAGAGGGAAACTGAAAGAAATAAATACTATGCACAGCAAGATCATTTTAGTACTGATGCTACCTATGATGCTTTGCTTTGGGAGGTTGTGTAATGTTGTGTTTCTAAGTAGTGGCATACATATTACACAATAATTCTTAATAAAAAAAGGTTAATAAGAAGATCCAAAAAAAAGGTTAAGACTTGGGCAATCCTCTATAGCTATTGGTTTAGTTGATGCACTAACAGGTGGTTGGTTACCTCATACTAAGTTTGGTTCTAATCCAGACCTGAGGAATTTCATTTAACTGTAAAGGTCAAGCACGCCAGCCAGATTTCCACCTGCGACACCGACAACCCAGGTTCGGAAATGGACTCGGGTGTCAGAGGGCCAGCCACGGGGAGAAGACTTGAGTGTCCAATGACCACTTGCCTTCTTCTGGGAGGGAGGGGGATTCAAGGCTCAATGTTTGCTGGCCCCTGGTGGAAGGCGGAGACACGGCAACATGTCAAGCCTCACTGTGGGAGGGAGCGTGGTCGACATCGGCTTGTGCCTTTATGTCATGTAGCCCATCATGCTCCCCTAGAAAACAGGAAAAAGTAACTCGCCTGGCCAACTGGCTACCAGTCCCTCCAGACACCAAAAGCCCTGGACAAGTGTGTCCGTGCCAACTTCTGCCATGCCTGGGATACTTGGGAAGCTCTCCAGGGGAGAGAACTGGTAGCCTCCCACAGGAGTAGGGGCCCACCCGATGAAGGGTTATGTTGGGTTACCTGGGAGACACAGCAATAAGGGTGCGGTGGATGGCGTTTGGGACTTGGCAGCAGAAGTAGGAGGCCTTGGCAGGCCTGAAAGAGTGGATGGCCAGGGGGTCCGAGGAGCAAAAAAGAAAAAAGGTCAAGCACATGTTTAAAGACTGAGACAATTTATTGTGGCTGGCAAACTGTAGATACGCAGTCAAGCAACTTCTTGTAATAAATGATAATGGTTGTGGAGGTATCCCAAAATGCATTAATATTTTTTTTTTACTTGACTGCTTTACTAATTCTGGTTTGAGGGGCAATAAAGGGAGCCATTCTGTAGGCGTTATGATTCTCGGTAAGGGTCAGATAAGCAATGATGGCCAAAAAAATGCCTTCATTAGTGTCACTGAGGCAAAAGTCAGGAAGCACAGGAAAACCAGAAGCAGTTGTAAAATTCACAAGTAGCATTTTATTATTTTCAATAACAATAAAATAAAAATAAAAAATATGCAGAACAGCTTTTATACAGGCAATTCAAACAAAACAAAGTCCTTCCTCTGAGGGTATTTCTAATTCTAAATTTCAGTCTATCTCTCTCTCTCTCTCTCCCCAACAAAAGATTGCTCTCTTTTATAAGAAGTCTTTGTCTGGCAATTAATTTTTGCATCTTCATCTCACTAAGAGGCATCCTGTTTCTCACAAAATGTATCAGAACTTTGTCAATTTCCTTGCAGGTGCAAAAAAATAGAACATGGAGTCCTAAAACTAATCTCCTGTTGACAGTTCTGCAAAAGAGTTTGTGGAGGTTAAACTGCATCTGAAAGTTAAGCCCCTGACTTCCAAATAGCTTTTTGAGACCATTTCAACAATATAGCTACAGTATATACATTTTCAAACCAAGGGATCCCAGTTTCACAAAAAGATTCACATATATTTTTATAACCACAGATATGCAGGGGTGAAGAAAAGATAGGCACAGAAAGAAACTGCAAGTGAAGGCAGGGAGACAGTGAGAGACGGAGAATAGCAAGACAATTAGAGTGATCAGTTCCTAGGTCTCACAAGAAAATCTGATTGAGCAATCAGACAGAAAAGTGACAGAAAAAGAAAGGATAGAACAGATCCTTGCGTTTAACTCTTTCTCCTTAACAAATGGGACAGGGCCTTATTCAACCCTGTCACAACTGGGTACAAAGAGAAGCAGGATGGTAGAAGAATGGGGAGAATACATATTGAGTAATAAACAGACAAAGATGTGGTTAGGCTAGCAAAAGTGTAACCTGAGCTATGTATTGCAGAGGGGGTTAAGAGTGGAGAAAAACAATTCTTCTGGTATATTAGGGAAAAAAGGAATAACGGGGAATTGTTAAGCTATCTGAGGAGGGGTAGGGTAACAGGGGAGGATAGTAAAAGGCTGCCATCCGTAATGATTATATTTGCTCTGTCTTCACAAAGGAAGACAGCAGACCCTTGCCAAAGACTGTCATCAAAGTAGCCACAAAAGGGGTCCCAGAGATGAGGCAGCCAATATTTACATACAAAAGGTTGTTGAAAGTTGAAAAGGCTAGCAGGCCTAAAAATAGATAAGCCCTAGGACCAGATGGGATGCATCTAAGAGTGTTTTGGGAAACTGGTAGCATGTCTGGTAGGACTATTCAATAGCTCGCTACAGACAGGGGTAGTTCCAAATGACTGGAGGGTGGCAGATGTAGTTCTGCTCCATAACAGGGGGACAAAGAACAAGCAGGAGACCACAGACCTGCCATTCTTTCCTCTGTAGAAGGGAAGCTGATGAAGTCAATGGTCAAAGAGGCCCTCATGGACTACCTGGAGAACAATGGTCTCCCAGACAGTAAATAGTATGAGTTCGTGGTAGAGAGGTCTTGTCAGAATGACCTGATAGATTTGTTTGATTGGGTGACTAGGGCATTGGATAGGGAGCCACTCTGTGAATTTACCTTACTTTGACTTCAGCAAGGCTTTCAACTTGGTGCCTCACAGATGACTGCTGAAAAAGATAGAGGACCTGGATATGGCTATGGACAAAGTAAGTTGGGTTAGTAACTGGCTAAAGAGGAGGAAGGAGAGAGTCATGGTTAAAAGGGTCAAATCAGGGGAGAGGAAGGTCACAAGTGGGGTACCATGGGGATCTACCCTGGGCCTGGTCCTTTTCAATATGTTCATCAGTGACATTGGAGAATGAATCCAGGGTAGGTTGTGTCTCTTTGCAATTGACACAAACCTCTGTGGGAGGCTGGATAGTGATGATGGAATCAGGTAGATGCAGAGTGATCTGCAAAGATCAGAGGTGGTCTAAGGGTTGGCAGTTGAAATTCAATGCCAAATAGTGTAAGGTGATGCACCTAGGGAAAAAGAATCCCAGGACAGAGTACTGGATGGGTGGGGTAAGACTTAACACTATGACTGAGGAGCGGGACCTTTATCATTAGTGACCTTCAAACAATCAAGCCTGTGCAACAAGGTCTTTAGTAAGACAAATCGGATGAGACATTAAACCGAGGTCCCATCTGCCTGTTCTGGTGGTAGTTCAGGTGGATGTTAAAGATCCCATGGCACTTCTCAAAAAGAGCAGGGGGAATGTCCCTGGCCAAATCCCCCCCCCCTTCACTAAAAATACCACCAACAGCTTAATCTGGTTCAAGGTCAGTTGGCATTCATCTGTATCCCCCCTCCCCTGGGTTGTGCCTGAAAACAGGCAGAATTTGTCTGGTGCACTTACCCGGTCAACAAAAACTAAATAAATTTAAAGAAAAAATCAGAAGGGGGTACTGACAGCAGAAGAAAGGAGGTAATACTACCTCTGTATAAATCTTTGGTAAGACTGCACCTGGAGTACTGTACACAGTTCTGGTGTCCTCGCCTCAGGAAAGATAAGGACAGGCTGGAGACAGAGCAGCAAAGGTAACAAAGATGATTCAGGACCAACAGGGCAGGTCTTACAAGGATCACCTCAAGGCACTGAACATGTACTCACTGGAGACCACACTGGAAAGGGAGATATGATAGAGACCTTCATGTTCCTGAAACGAATAAATGAGGTGAACTGCAAGGAATTACTTAGCATGAGCAACAGTTTGAGGTCACAAGGGCATGAGTGGAAGCTGACAGGAGAGAAGTTCAAGAGGGATATTAGAAATATTATTTTACAGCAAGAGTGGTGGAACTGTGGGTCAGACTACCAGCCAGCATTGTGGGTGCCAAAACCATTAATGGTTTCAATGGTTGGGACAGAGTGAAGGGTATAGTGGTTATTGAGGGGGACATTAACAGGAAGGGGAATGGGGGGTGGATAGGGAGGGCTAGAATGCTGTATGGAAAAATATGTCACAGGTTAAATAGGGAACTCGGGTAGACTGGGTGAACCATCACCTTTTTCTGCCATCATTGTCTATGTTTCTATGTTTCACAGCCTGAAAGGTTAATGTCTTTAACTGACCTGCTAGTCACAAGAAAAAGAAACTCGGCACAGAAGAGGAGCTGGGAGATTTCACATAAAGGATCCAGTGTTACAAAATATTTATTTACTTGAAAAGTTTTACCAGGAAAAGCCCACTGAGCAGCAATTGCTCATTTCTAGATGTGTCCTGGGGGAAGGGGAAAGGAGTAACAAGCAGCAAAAATCTACGGCAAGGTCAACAATTACAGGCAATCAGGTAGAGAGCCACTGTGAGCTCAGCATACAGTAAGTTAAATAGACCTGTTATACATTACACAGATTTATACAGTAAATAATTAGCCCAACACACATTTACAACAATTTTATATATTTATACAATTATACATTGTCTAACAGCATGATGGAGACTGAACATCACAGAGAGCGGTAAGCAAAGTACTTCGATATAGGAGAGGGAAGGGGGTGAAGAATTAAGGGCAGTGTCAAGAGGAGGAGCAGAAGTTTCAAAGGAGGGGAAGCTTAAGGGCAGTTGCAAGAGGAGGAGAAGAAAATATAAAGCCCATTTGGCACTGCTCCTGTAGAATTTTGCTCTAACAACTGGGAGACCCAAGTTCAGTCTTTGGTTTCCAGACTAGCAGAAGATGGATGCACCACAATCTATGTGAAAAAGACAGAAATTCAGAGAAGAAAGAAGTGAAATGCAAGCAGTTGATATCACCATGCCCTTACTCACCAATTTCCAATGTACAGACCTCAGGAGTCCCCAGTCCCTACCTTAAATGACTGGAATGCTATGAACGGCAAGTCCCAGGAGAGGGTAGGCTAAGGGAACTTGGGTGCAGTGGTGGCTGCTGGCTGGGATCACAGCAGGGACATGTCCAGGGAAAAATCTGCACTGCCTAAGCTGTACCCTAGCAGTGACATATACAGTAGCTGCCAATATATCCAAGTACAAAATTCCACCTATGTGTCTGTTCTCAAGGCCTCTCTACCCTGCCTATAGATCAATCATTCTCATATCTAGAGCCACAGTGGACTTGATACAAATCACAAGATCCAGAAGTGTTGGAATCTGGTCTTGATGATAAGACGGAGAGTCTAACTTCACAGTAAAAGGAAGAAAATGGGGGGGGGTGCTGCTGAACCCGAGAAAATGGCAGCTTTTCGATAAGGCTCCGTTTAACCTCTGGCGAAAACTGAATATAATCTCGATAAACCCCTGAAAACGTAAAATTTTCAGACTACACTGCAGCGTGTGAAGTGCGGCTGGAAAGAGATGGGTAATCCTAAAAGAGATAAGGGCACAGGAGAAGGAACTAAACCTAAAAATGCTACGAGCTCTGCGACTGCCAGAATGGCCCAGGCCCAACTTCAGGATCTGGAGGATCAGAGTACAGAAGATTCCCCTATAGAGACTTTGCAAACAGTGGGAATCAAGCTGAACCATCTCATAGCCTCAGTAGCTGGACTATCAAACAAGTTTGATACCCTTACTAATAGGGTAACCACAGTAAAAACATCTATTGAAGCAGTTACACTTGCCTCAGTTGAATCTGTGAAAAAAGCCGACTCAGCTCTGGGAACAGTCGCAACTATGGTAAAAGAAAATAACTAGCTGAAAATGAGGTTGGAAACATTGGAAAATCAGGCACGGTCACAAAATAGACGCCTAATTGGACTACCGGAGGGTTGTGAAGGAGATCACCTTATGCTTTATTTGCAAGATTGGCTGGTTGAACAACTTGAAGAAATTGAGAATATGGTGCGCCGCTTCCAGAAGGCATACAGAATTACCCCACGAGGTCGTGTGGAAAACCCAGAGACGCCTAGAGCCATCCTAATAATAACAGATGGACCAGGCTCCAGGGATCGCATCCTAGCCAAAGCAAGGCTAAAGAAAACCCTTCTTTGTGATGGCCAGCAAATTCGTTTGTTTCCTGACCTTGGATATGCTGCCAGACAGAAACGCAAGAAGTTCGATGGCATCAGAGCGCTCCCACGAGAATCGGGGATCCCACACGGTCTGGAGTTTCCAGCTAGGCTCCGGATAGTGCATCGAGGCCATATCTTCATTTTTAACGATCCAGCAGACACCATGCGGTGATGCCAGAAGAGCACTCCGACGAGACAGAGGCCTTTGCAGGAGGAGGAATCAGAATCTGAGGACGACCTGGACAGATCATGATTATTAATGTTTTATTCTTTCTCGACCAGATTAAAAGGTACTGTATATGGGGCCTGAAGTACCAGGTTGAAAAACTTAATTGTGCCCTTTCTAGATATAGGCTGAAGTCTGTATCCATTAAGTTGGGTTTATTGAATGGGTTATGGACAGAGAATGGGCTTCACTTTTACAGTTCAGAACAGAGGATTTTATGTTATGGTTCCTTCTGCAGTTTTTTTTTTTTTTTTTTTTCCGGGCACAGTTTTTTACCGAGTGCCCCTTTGTAACTGTCTCTATATGACAACTGCTATATAAGATAAAAAATGGGCCAGGCTAGAGAAGCCTCAATGTTTAGTTTTGTTTCGTTGTTAAATATCTCTTGTAGTTGAAATACTGCCTACCTCTTTTAGAGCAGTTAACACATGCCTTAATAGTTTGGCAGATTGATGTTCAATGCCAATTTAGAGTTGACTTTGTAATACCTTATCTATCCAAGATTAGCACATTTTTGTGCACAACTAAAGGCTATGCATATAGGATAATTATCTTATGACTCCTGAATAGGATAGTCATGATGGACATTGGACTTTGACCCTATTAGAATTATCCTAATGCCTCTCATGGGCTCGTAAAGCAGCCTTAACCTAGGAGAACTATGTTATTATATAAGATGTTTTACCCCCAAAGGTCGTATCTTAATACATTTGATGTGAAACATTGTGATATTAAGAGGAGTGGTGTCCTCCTGGTGTTAAATGACTTTCCTGATATCAAATGCTGGAAAACTGTATCGTATGTACTATATAAAATAATAAATAAAAAGTTTTTTAAAAAAAAGAAAGAAAATGGTCACAAAACGGATAAAGTAGTATGGCTCACCATACTGACCTCTGGGAACAATGATTTCCACATATGGAATTTTGCAAATTTTGGTCATAAAAATATGTAAATTTGGATAATTCCAGATACAACAGTTACTATAGGCTTCTTATCAGTAATCAGGAAACCACAGTGCCACTGGGTACAGAATTCCCACGACTAGGTTACCATAGTCCATTTAAAAATGCATTACTATGGCCATTAAAAATGCATTGATGTTTATATGTGAATGTTATGTTTTGGGGGAAGAGAGAGAGGCTGAAAATTTCAGGTGCAGAAAACTGGGAACACTGTATCCTCAGATGCATTCTACAGAACAGAAACATTCATTTTAAAAGCTGATTCCTTTACTGAATAAATCAATGGTTGTACTGATGGACAATAGACCCTGAGGTTTGACAGGAAACTATGGGCAGACTGGATGAACCATTCATTCTCTATGTTTCTATGTAAACCAGACTACTGTCTGAACAGAAAACAAACCTGAGTAGAGCAAAGGTGTGACCTGGTTCCCTTTCATCTTAATGGAGCCCTAGTATCAAAACCTTTCAATAACTTAAATACTGTGTCAGCAGTGTTGGGTTTTATTTGGAGCTACCAAAATTTGAAATGTCTCTTTAAGTACAATACAACAGCTTGAAAAATTTGAAATACTCCAGCTTTTAAATCTGAAGATATGCATTAAAAAATAAGTTTTTATACAAGGTGACATAGGTTTTATTTACAAGAGAAAAAAAAAGTGATAAATACCATTTCAGAAGAAATTTGAATCAAAAATGCAATTTCTGATGTGTTATCCAGTTTTAAGCAACTTTGGAAAAAACTACAGCAATTCTGGCAATGTTTGTAAATCACAAGCCCTACTGATGACCTGGTTTGGCTTTGGAGCCCCGTTTGTCACACACTGGACAGCAGGGGCAGTGTCGAGCATATGTTTCTGATACCTCCTGACTCAGGGAGGGTGGGTGGCTCTTGCCATTACAAGACTGCCCCTGCGGGCGCAAGGACAGGGAGTTGGTAAGGAAGGAATATACAGTGTGACAGGAAAGTAAAATGCTGGTGCCAGTGTGATGTACAGTAGGTCGCTAATAGTATCATACATCCAAATTTATTCTTGCAATTGTCAAAGGGTGGTGGTCGTGGTGACAAAAGCACGTAGCATGAAACTGCAAGGTGCAGCTGATTTAGTGAAAGGATTACCAATTAACAATAGGGGTGACACAGGTGTGCTAGAGGTGGGGTCAGGCACACTAGTGACCCCTGAGGGTGGGCCAGGCAGCTTACTCTTCCCATAGGGACTTGCTGGACGCGTGAGACCATTATAATACTGCCCATACCAGGGGAGGAGGGAGGACATAAGGGGAGAATACTGTGGAGAAAAATCTCCCTGCTGTCTACGTGATGCTTACAGAACCTAAACAAGGTATGTCCCTGATAACAGTATATCCCTGGCAAAACAGCAGGGGTAAGGGAAAAAATCTAGATATGAAATAAAATAAAAATAATGGCTAAACCAGAACTAAATGCTGATTAGGAGACAGGTTCTAATAACATGCCTAATTTACTGTGAGGCTGACCTGGCACTTTGTCAAGACAATGACTACACTGCACTGAGAAGTTCCAACAGGATGAACTATGTGGCTGTGGTTTGTCATTTTCAGCCTGTACTGGTTCAGATGTACAAGCCGATCTAGAAGGTGCTTTTTGGAGTGGCGCCTTGTCAGCCATCCCTGCAAAAAGATTTACATACCCATGATGCCTTGCACCAAGTTTGAGACATTAGAGTTTATGTGTGTGTGTGTGTGTGTGTGTGTGTGTGTGTGTGTGTGTGTGTGTGGTTTGGAGAGATGTACAGACGCCACTGTAAAGGCGTGAGGTTACTATTCATTACACACACTACTTCATGGTTGGGGAGGTGACCTGTCACACCCTGCTGGGCATGGAGAATAACAACAGTCAACTGAGAAATACATATACACTCATCTCAACCTGCTGTCTGGAGGAGAAATGCAACTGCACTGCAAGCTGGCGGGGAGTGAAAAAAGTAAAACCTGGAATCAGCAAGCATGGGCAGAATTTTAAAAAATGTTATTGATTCCTTGTGTCAAATATTAGGAATGAGAAGGTCAGCTGTGACCCGGTTCTGATTCTCACTTTGATCTTCTTCCAAAAGGTTATGATTTATTCTGATTTGCCAAAACAGGTAAGCAATCCAGACTGGTACAGAACAAGGTATGTGGCAGATCAAAACCAAGCCGAAGGACAGAACCAGATAGTCCAAACTCCCCCTTAATAAGACTTTTCTTTATGCCATTTAATATTTAAAATAGTTATTTTACACTTTTCCCCAATATTTTCTAATCTGTAACAAGAATTAGGCCCCAGAATTGCTTACATTATCTGGGCTGGGTCAAAACCAGGTCACCGGCAGACCCAAACCTGGTCAATGCACTGGAATGGGTGCAATGCAGGGTTAAGTCATAAACACGCATTTGTCAATGCCAAGTGTTTGCTTGCTGGCATTAGCAGTGGAACTGCAGGAGTTAGATGCAGTATAGGAATGGCATTGAAGTATTGAACTGATGCCAACTCCGTCCTCACCCTGCAGAGATGGACAGGCATTGAGGTGTGCCTTTGGGTTGTCACCCATGACGGTCACAACATTTTACCTCACCCTACCCTGCTGACACTGACAAGTGTCAAGGTGTGCCTTGGGGTGTTTGGGCTTTACATTCACCTCATTCCATAAGGAAATACACTGAAATGGGTGCAGTATAGGAGAATGGGGTGAACTCTAGGGGCAAAGGGTCCAAGGTGCACCTCGATGCCTGTCACTGGCTGGAGGGTGGGGGGGGTGCAATGGCATGAGCATTACTGTCGACAATCCCAAGTCACATCCCTGACACCTGTCAGACTCCCTAGGGTAGGGCATTATGGTAGAAAACCCTAACACCCTGGGCGTTTCCTGGTATTTTTACTCCAAGTTTTCCACATGGGCTTTTTGTGACCCCACCGCATGAACAGTGACACTATCAGTTCGTTAGGTGAAAGGTGATTTTGCACAGCGACTGCGCCATTTGGTACCACAGGTTCGAAAACACATTTCGAACAGGATGTGAAAAGTGACAGGTGTACTGTTCATGAGGAGGTGTAAAAAATGGCATTGTAGAAAATCTGGAGTGAAAATATACAAAAACTGGTGAAGTCGTGAGCATGCATAGAAACTGCATAATGTACACCCGTACTGTAATTAGTTTCAGGATTTTTTACAGCAGATTTTCAACATAGGCATTTTGGAACCTTCACTCATGAACAGTGTCACTGTAATTTTCTTAATCTATCCTGAACACTAATTTCCACAGTGACTGCACTATTCTGCACTGGAAGTGCGAAAAATGACAGCTATACTGTTCATAAGGAGGTGTGGAAAAAATGTCAATGTTGAAAATCTGGACTGAAAATATTACAAATTTGTGAACTTACAAGGGTGCGTGGAAACTGTGCAATGCACGCACATAACAGTCATTTTACGGACTTACAAAATTTTCAACATAGCCATTTTAACACCTCTGCTAATGAACAGTGTCACTGTGATTTTCTTAATGTGTCCTGAACATTGATTTCGCAAACCGACCGCACCAATGTGCGCTACATGTGCGAAAACACATTTTGAGTGAGATGTGAAAAATGACAGCTATACTGTTCATGAGAAGGTGTGGTAAAATGGCAATGTTGAAAATCTGGAGTGAAAATATTACAAATTTTCAAAGCTATGCAGGTGCATAGGAACTGCGTAATGCACACTTGTAAAACAGTCATTTTGGTGAATTTTTTCACAAAATTTTCAACATAGGGTTTTTGGGGGCCTACCTCATGAACTGTGACACTGTCATTTCATAAATTGGTCCCGAAAGGTGGTTCCCGCATGATGAAATCACCTTTCGGGACCAAATAAAAAAATGACAGTGACTAAGTTCATGAGGTGGGGTCCCAAGAACCCCATGTCGAAAATTTGGTGAAAAATTTCACAAAAATGCCCAAGATATGCACCAAAGTTGTGAAAAACCTATTTATGCCATTATTCAGCTTACCAGAAATTTTTTAGTTCGCAGTCGGCTTTGAAGAGTGCAGACGTGTTCCCGGTCCACCGAAGATCGTCGTGCCAGACTCCAGAGGTAAGTATGGGGTGAGGTGGGGGTGTGGGTAGGTGGGGCACTCAGAGGGTGGGTGTGGGTTGGGAGAGGGGGGGGGGGCAAGACAGTCAGCAAGGGACCGTTTTTTCTTACAGGTAATTTTTTTGTTTGTTTTTGTTTGTTGAAAGACGATGCGGGACTTTTGCCACACTGGGGTGGGCTCCCAGCATGGCAGCTGGAAAGTTGTTTGTGGGGCAGTGGAGCCAGCGGGGGATTGGGCACCCCCATTGGCTATACGGACTGTTGCCACGCTGCAGTGGGCTTCCATCGTGGCACCTGGAAGTATGTTTGGGGGGCAGTGGAGCTGACAGGGATTGGGCACCCTCATTGGCCTTACAGACGTTTGCCATGCTGGAGTGACCTCCCAGCGTGACACCTGGAAGTCTGTTGGAGGAGGCGCAGCGGAGCCAACAGGGCATTGGGCACCCCTGTTGGCCATGCAGTATGTGTTGGGGGGGCGCATGAACATGCTAGGGTGGGCTCCCAGCGTGCTACTTGGGCTACAGGACGGGACAGAGCT
Source organism: Neoceratodus forsteri (assembly GCA_016271365.2). NCBI lineage: Eukaryota > Metazoa > Chordata > Ceratodontiformes > Ceratodontidae > Neoceratodus > Neoceratodus forsteri. The sequence goes on along the minus strand of CM028129.1, from coordinate 1,389,873,888 downwards.
GTCTATGACAGCTGTTCCAGTGCAGTGCCGACGTGTAGGTGCTTTGCATACTGCCGATGGCAGTATGCAAATTGCCTACACATTACCACTGTTGATTGCAGCAGTGTTTTGCTTGGAACTGTATGCCACTGCATCTGAACTGCTGTCATAGACAGCTTGGACATTTATTGGTGCAGTGAGGCCACGCCTGCGACAAGGAGCAGGGCACTGGAAGCGAGGTTGCACACCAACGAAACTTCGTATGGTGGCACTATGTTTCTTGCACATGCATGCAAGCAAACATAATGACTCTGATTTTCAGAGGTGAGTCAAGGTGGGCCATTTGCAGGGTGGGGAGGGTTGGATCCAACACACAGCCCATCCTCCCCTTCCTAGCAAAGATTAAATAAATAGAAAACTCATTCAATTGTGAAATGGTATACCTACACTGGGATTCCCTGAACAAGTTCCAGCATAGGGCTTTACTACAGGCGGTCGGTATCTAAATAATATGCATGAGACAATAAAGTCTGTTTAAGAGTTCCTTGCCAAATATCTAACATAAAACATTTTAGGTAATCATTTCCATTCTCCTGTGAAATGACGGATGAACAATAACAACTGAGTAATACAGAGGCCCTTATCCTTATGAAAACAGTGGGCTCTCGGAAATACAATAGCTGCTTTGAGTCCAAAATATCTTGTATATCCAAGCCGTCTTACACAGAGGGTTTGAGTTATTTTATAGCATTTTCCTTTCATTGTGCTTCTTGGATCCTTTGCTCTTTGTTCCAAAGGAAATAATCTTTGAACGCAGACTGCTAACACCATTATACTGCCAGACTGAGAGTATCCTGTGTATACACTGCAGGCACAACACGTGAACCACAGCTCTATGATTGAATTCTGAACATCAGTTTTGAGAAAGCCTCAGCATTTCATCAGGGTCTTGTTCTACTAGTTGCACTTAACTCTTTCAATGCTAGAAAGTTAGAGGTTTACATTGTAGTTTATTGAAGTCTTGTAACTTTTTTGCACAACAAATTGCATTTCCAAATGAAGCACTTCAGAAAAATGATCACCGTCAATGTTCTTGAGTTAAAGATCACTGGAAATATAAAATGTACTTTGAATTATAAAGTGCAGCACAAAACAAAATAATCTTTATTTAAAAGACTAATGCAGAAATGAATCACTGAAATGTGTTATCATTGCTGCCTCTGCCCCAAGTTTTCGGAGTCACAACATTCCGTAGGAAATGGCATGATGTCATTTTAGTCTCAGTACAGTTTTCTCCTGCTTGAAACCAAGTAAACTGAATATGTATGGTAAATATAAAGAATCATGGCACTATAAACTTGTAATGTTACTTTTTTTTTTTTAATCTCCTTTTCCAGATGGCTCCTCCCTCAGCTTGGACCCTCCAGCCCCATCAGCCTGACATCCACTGTGACGTACCTACCAGCCAATACCCCAGACCCCCCCCCCAGTGGGGCCAATGGCGTTCCCCTAACCCCCCATCAAGGACAAGATCCGGTATTCGGACTGGCAAACCCAGCCAGTTGGGTGAGGGGCCTGCGAGGGTCCAAGCACCATCCTACCAGTGGTAGGTGGTTTTTGCCGCCCCTTCTTCCCCTGGTGCAGAGGAAGTGGCATGCAATGATGCCAATGGCTGAGCTCCGCACGCTCCTGTACACAGCATGCTGGGTGTCTGCCCCGCCCCCCCCCAGTATGGTCTTAAGTGTGCTGACCCCTAGCTGCCACTAGGAGCCAGGCTGCCACCAGGCACTGGTCCCTTCCCTCCCTGGAAGAGAAGAGTTGTCCCTTGGATGCTCAATCCTCCTCCCCCCAGCCAGCCCTCCAACTCCTGAGCTCGCTACTGAACTCGAGTCGTCGGCATCGTGAGTGGTAGCGCTACTGCTGCACCTGCGGGCCAGCCCATAGCATTACTTTTTTAAAAGAAAACCTTTTGATAAAAGGCTTGGTTAGACATTATTAGAGACTAAGGGGCAGATCCTCACAGGCACCCCAGATACATGTGTATTGCACGTATCAATGTGCACTGGCCCACATCTGTGGGAGCTGGCATACCTGCTGGCATCCACAACCCCTTCCCACTGCACTCCATTGGTGAGAGCAGGGGGTGGTAGGGAACACAGCCATTCTGAATTATGTGCAGCAATTCAGATGCCTAGTAAAGCCATTCTGGACTATGTGGAGAGTGCCATGGTGCCAGTGGATCCTTGCTTCTGCAGGAAGCGGGGGGGACAATGGGATATGGCAGTCCTGCTATATTCCTGCTGGTATGTTCACTTATTTAATACCATCACTGGCTAACGCTGGTACTCCACCCAGCACACCAAGGAGGCTTTAAAGGGCTGGGTCCTTGAGAACGGGAGCTGATCAGCCCCGTGGACATAGCTGTGGCCAGGCATAGTGTGTACATAGCTGCTACTGCAGCCCTTAGGGCTGTGTAGCCTCTGCCCCCTTTGTAGTCCCTTTTCACTGCAAATCTGTCTATGGATGGGCGCATGTCTGCCACCACCACCCTCTAGTCTGCCACATGCCATCTGCATGGCCAAATGTGCAGCTCAGGATCGGGTGCAGACACAGCAACTAGGACTGTGGATATGCAGAAGTCCCCACATGTGTGGTGCAGTACCTCTGTGTACCATATGCTCACATAATCACAATTCTGCAGGTGCAGAAGTGGGTGGGGCTGTTTGAGGAATGGGGCCTTAGGAATAAAATAACATCAAAGAATTGTGAGCCTGAGAGATCAGGAAAGGAGTAGCAATGAAACAAGCACATAGGTATAACTCCTGTGGTACATATGAAAAACTGTTCTATTGCTTACACACATAGTTTCTACTGCTAGTACATGCGACCAGTAAAAGTAAAATAGCCTATATTTTACATTTCCAATTTAAATGCCAATTACCAATGAAAAGGTTTGTGTGGTCCAAGTTAGTAACATTAATTCATTAGGAGGGCTTCAAACAACATGAAGTCTTGCTATATTATGACAATTGCAGTTTGTCCCAGCCCTAGAACTGCTCCGGAGGTGAAAGAGTTAACTTCCATGCCAGGCATGGAATCCTGAGCGCGAGCTCGGTTGTAAAAACTATGTCTGGTGATATTCAAACCGAAACTGTCAGATTCTTTACTCCGCCTCACTGAACAGTCGCTCTGGAGATTTCTCCTTCTGCTCGGTTCATTTCTTGGTTAAACAGTGTTATTCTCGGTTTATTTTAAACCGCAATTATATTTATTTTAACCGCAAACCGGTCGGTTCAAGCTCTGTCTGTGGTATCGTAAGTAATAGATATGTTTTCTTTCTCTGTGTGGAACTTGCAAACATTGTTATCGGTTCAGTTTGAACCGATCAGGTTGTTGTTAAAACTTGTTAAATTACATTTAGAGTGCAGTTCCCGGTTCTTATCGGTTCTAAAAAAACAGGATTTCATTACGGTTTTTTCCACAACCCGTGATACAGTTGGGAACCGATAAGGGTGTCTTGCCTGGCGATTTGCCAGAAAAGGGCAAGTTTTTGGATAGGCTGGCATTATGTCTGAAAAACCCAAAAGAAAAACCGGGCCCACTGGGTTTCAGCACTGCAGTGTCTGTGGGGAAGCCTTTGCCAAGGCTGACCCACACACCACATGTGTTTATTGTCTGGGGTTTGACCACCTCAATGCAGACTGCCAGATTTGCAAGAATTTCCCTGCAGCTACCCTGGATAAGAGAGTTGGTAGGCTCAGGGACAGAGGCCAAAAAGTCCGCTGACCCGGATGGCCAGCCTGGTTCGGTGCCAACCGAACCAGAGGGAGTGCCCTCTGACCAGGGTGAGACTTCCTCGGGCCAACGAAGAGCTGACTCGGAGGAGCCAGTTCCAGCAAAGAGGACTAAAAAATCAGCAGGTGTGGAACCAAAATTTCCTTCTCCAAGCGCTGTAGAGATAGCCAAAGCGATCCAAATTGTCCAGTCGCTTTCCCCGGTCCCGTCCGAACCGCCACTATCAGGTAAACGGTCGGTTTGGTCGGTTCCACCGGTTCAAGAATATGATATAGAGGAATTTTATGAACCGGAGGAGGGGGAGGAGGATTATGAAGAGTGTGAATGTGATTTTGAAAGTCTGGATGTGCCCATTGAACCGGACATCTCCCCAGACAGCCCTTCAGGAGTGTCTCCCCCTAGGTTTTCTGAGTCCCCTTCTCATTTTCTGTTTTATAAAAAAGTTGCTGAAACCCTCCAGCTCCCTTTGGAAGAAGCTGTGGATGAACAGGAGGAGCCTGACTATGTGGAAATGATGGATATCCCAGAGTCCAGGAGATTGTCTATTCCTTTACATAAACTTTAGGAAACAGACAATAAAAATTTTAAAAGCTCCTAATTCTTTACCTCCTGTGGATAAAAGATGGACAAGAGGTACACATTGTCAGGCCCTGATACGGAGTTCCTTTCACAACAATGCAGCCATGTTGGGGTAGTGCAGGCTGCAGCCTGTGATAAGGCAAATATTCCCTTGGCTTCTCACCCCCCTGATAAGGACTCCAGGAGGATTGATGCTATGGCAAAGAAACAATACATGGCAGCATCCTTGGGACTCAGACAGGCAAATTATATGGCCTATGTTGCAAGATACCAGAAATCCAGATGGGATACTGTTATGGCTTTAGCGAAATGGTCGCTGGCCAGCTTGCCAAGGAGCTGGAACAGGTGGCTGCTGATGGTATTGAGGCATCCAAGGTGCAATTCCATGCTGCAGTGGACTCTAATGATGTATCTTCAGAGTCATGGCTACATCTGTGGCTTTTCGTAGAATGGCTTGGCTCAGGTGTACTAGCCTGTCACAGGATACCCAGGCTAAGGCCATGGATTTTCCTGTTGTGGGTAATTCTCTGTTTGGGAAGCAGACAGAGAATTACATGAAGAAAATGGATGAGTATAGGACCACTTATAGGAGTGCACAGGCCAAGGAGAGGCAAGCCACTCCTCAGAGGCAGCCTTCCAGGAGCAGGGGCAGGCCTTTTTACAGGCCTTTTTACCAAGCCCAGGCCTCCTCTTCATCTTATACCCAGAGGGGGTTCTTCAGAGGGAGAGGCAGATGGGGTACGAGCAGGCCTGCTCCCAACCCTCACCCTAAAGCCCCTGCCAAGCAAGCACCCTGATGGGATGCCCAGGGCTGATTTTCCATTACCTGTAGGGGGCAGGCTGGCTTACTTCGTCCAGGACTGGGAGTCTTTAACATCTGACAAGTGGGTCCTGGAAGTAGTAAGCCAGGGACTGGTTCTCAGCTTCAAAAAATTTCCGAAGATGAGAGCCAGATCTTTTCCACCTGCAAATCCATTAGAGGCTCTCACTTTGGAATCAGAAGTCTCAACCCTCCTGGCTCTCAGAGCTGTGGAAAGGGTTCCTCCCCTACACCAGGGCAAAGGACTATACTCCAGGTACTTCCTTACGCCAAAAAAGACAGTAGAATGGCGGCCCATCCTGGATCTAAGATATCTAAACAAGCACCTTTTAAAACCAAAATTCAAAATGGTGACTCTGGGAATTATTTTACCCTCCCTAAGGCCAGGGGACTGGCTAGCGTCCCTGGACCTCAAGGATGCCTACTTCCATGTTCTCATCAGAAGCTCCCACTGAAAGTACCTCAGATTCGAACTTCCCTCAGGCCATTACCAGTTCAGAGCAATGCCCTTCGGACTTACCTCTGCCCCAAGGATATTCACAAAATGCCTGGCAGTAGCAGTTGCTCACTTAAGAAGGCAAAAGATTGCCATCTTTCCTTACCTGGATGACTGGCTCATAGTAGGTCAGTCTCCAGACCAAGTCAAATCACACCTAAAGGTTACCCAGCAGCTGCTTACATCTCTAGGTTTTCTTCTCAATCTCCCAAAGTCAGTTCCAGAGCCTGTTCAGCTACTCACCTTCACTGGCGCAGAACTGGACACATAGCAGGCCAGAGCTTTCCTTCCTCTAGAAAGGGTAAAGACCCTAGTGACTCTGGCCTCCTCCTTCACTCTGCAGGTCTCTCGACCAGCAAGGCACTTTCTACAGCACCTAGGGCACATGGCTGCTTCCACAGCTGTAGTGCAAGGAGCCAGATTTCAGATGAGGGACATTCAGTTCCATTTGAGAGCCTTCTGGTCTCAAAGGAGAGATCCCCTAACCAAATTGATCCCAGTAACTCGAACCCTGGTCCAGGCCCTGCAGTGGTGGCAGGACCAGAGCAATCTGAGACAGGGGGTTCCTTTCATCCCTCAATCTCACTCCTTGACCCTTACTACAGATGCGTCCCTCTTGGGATGGGGAGCTCACATGGGCGACCTCACCACCCAGGGATTGTGGTCCCCTCAGGAATCTCTGCTCCACATCAATCTGTTGGAACTCAGAGCTGTTTTTCTAGCACTTCAAGTTTTTTCTGCATCTGTTCAGAACAAAGTGGTACAGGTCAGAACAGACAACACCACTACAATGTGGTACATCAACAAGCAAGGGGGCACTCGGTCCTCGGCCTTGTGCACCGAGGCAATGAAGTTGTGGTCTCTGGCTTATTCCCTGAACACCTCCCTCATAGCAGTTCACCTCCCAGGCAAGGACAATGTCCTGGCAGATGCTCTCAGCAGGATTTCCCAGGGCCATCACAAATGGTCACTGGATCCCCTAGTACTAGGGTTAGTATTTGCCAGGTGGGGCACCCCTCAGATAGATCTTTTTGCAGCCCCAGACAACCACCAACTTCCGCTTTTTTGTTGCAGGCCCCCAGTGTTGGGCTCAGTCCTCTGGATGCCTTCCTTCTCGATTGGGAAGGAAGTTCCTCTATGCCTCTCCTCTCCTCTCTGTCTACAGGTGCTAGTCAAAATCAGATCTCAACCTTGCAAGATGATTCTGATTGCTCCAGATTGGGCCAGACAGCTCTGGTACCCTCTCCTTCTGTCCTTAGCAGTCCATCTTCCCTGTGTCTCCCCAGGAATCACAATCTGTTAACCTGTGCCCAGGGAGAGTTTGGTATCCGAATCTCAAATCCCTCAACCTCAAGGCCTGGCTCTTGAGGAGTTAGAGTTTGCTGACCTACACCTTTCTCAAGGTGTACTCGAAATCCTGAAAGCTTCTAGGAAGCCTTCCACCAGGGCTACTTATAATTCTAAATGGAAAAGGTTTTCCATATGGTGCTCTGGAAAGCATATTTCCCCAGAATCTGCTGATTTGCCCACAGTCTTGGACTATATGGTCCATCTAAATACTTTGGGGCTGAGGCCAGCTACCCTGAAAGTGCATTTGGCAGCTGTCTCTGCTTTTATTTCAGCAGGAAAGACCTCTTCTCTTTCTGCTCACCCTGTATTCTCTATGTTTTTCAAGGGATTGCTTCACACCAACCCTCCATTCAGGGACCCTGCTCCTGCCTGGGATCTTAATGTTTGCATTGCTCAGCTGATGCAACCCCTTTGAACCTTTGTCTTCAGCAGAGCTTAAGTACTTGACTTGGAAAACTGTGTTTCTAGTAGCCATCACTTCTGCCAGGCGCATAAGTGAATTACAAGCTTTGTCAGTGGAGCCTGATTTATCTCCTTTCACAGAGATAAGGTAGTCCTCAGGACTAACAGGAAGTTCTTGCCTAAGGTGGTTTCAGATTTCCACCTTAATCAATCTATATCTCTTCCAGTGTACTTCACTGACCATTCCTCCTCTGCGAGAGGGAGGTTGCACAGTTTAGGTGTAAAGAGAGCCCTTAGTTACTACATAGAGCATACAAGGGTCACAGGTTTGACTCCCTCCAACTGTTCCTCACTTATGGTGAGGTTGGGAAAGGGAAACCTGCCACTAAAAGATCCATTGCCAGGTGGATTGTCTCTTGTATCCAATTTTGCTATCAAAAACTGGGTAAGGTTCCCCCTTCAGGCCTGAGGGCTCACTCTACTAGAGGTACAGCTGCGTCCCTAGCTGCAGCCAGGGACATCCCTATCTTAGAGATATGTCAAGCAGCTACCTGGAAAACAGTACACACTTTCACCAAGCATTACTCCCTGGACATCCAGGCTAGGAGGGATGCTCAGTTTGGCACAGCTGTGCTTCAGAGCCTATTTCCTAAGTAGGTTCTGTCCCTCCTCCATGGAGGTACTGCTGTGTAGTCTGCAATTGTCAAATATAGCAAGACTTCATGTTGTTTGAAGAAAAATTACTCACCTTAGTAATGTTGTTTCTTCTAATGGAGTCTTGCTATATTATAACCTCCCTGCCTGCCCTCTCAGAACCTCTGCTCTTGGGATGTGGGTGGGCAGTGCAGTGTTGCACCTAATGATGCCCACCTAGTGTTTTCACCCTCCTTTTGGGGTGTTTGGGTGTTGTATTTCATTTTATTTTCTGGGTCCCCTGACTTGAGTCTTGGTTTTGGGACCAGAAAAATGTGTTATATTTTAGTAGCCAGTTGGCTAGTGTAGGTTTACAGCTTCCACACAGAACCTTAGTGAGTTTTTGCTCGTAAAGATCTGACAGTTTCGGTTTGAATATCACCAGACAGAGTTTTTACAACCGAGCTCGCACTCAGGATTCCATGCCTGGCATGGAAGTTAACTCTTTCACCTCCAGAGCAGTTCTAGGGCTGGGACAAACTGCAATTGTCATAATATAGCAAGACTCCATTAGAAGAAACAACATTACTAAGGTGAGTAATTTTTTCTTGTGACCCAACATCATAACGCACATACAAATAAATAAATTTACACCAAGGGTCAAAATTGGCATTTGCCCACTTTCCAAATGCTAGTGGATTTTCAGTTGTGTTAATGACATTTTCTTTTAAAGGAGTAGTCCACCCAGAATTTAAAAAAACATATGTTATGTAGAGTGTTTTGATATGTATGTTAAATCCTAGTATGTCCTTCCCTCTCTCTGCTATTTGCAGTTTTTCCTAAATTTTACAACCCCTGGGATCTCCATAACAAATAGTTTTATTGGTTTTCTTTCTCCCAGGATGCCACATCTCATGTAACAGTGATGTGGCCATGCCCTTAGATTCAGCATGTGTATTGCTTTAAAATTAGTTTAGCAACAGCAGAGCCTTGTAACATCTTATACAGGGAGCACAAATGCCAGCAGTTAGTTTAGCAGATACATGAGAGCCAGCTAACTGGGGTTTCTGTAAGATAACAGCTACTAAATTGCTCTAATTCACTATTTTTTGTTTTCTCTGTGCTTCAGGTCTAGCTAGCAGGAGTGTTGTAACATCAAAAACACAAATAATGAATTAGAGTTATTTAGCAGCTGTTGTCTTACAGAAACCCCAGTTAGCTTGCTCTCATTTATCTGCTAAACTAACTGTTGCCATTTGTGCTCCCTGGATAAGAAGTTACAAGGCTCTGCTGTTGCTAAACTAATTTTAAAGTAATACACATACTGAATCTAAGGGCATGGCTACATCACTGTTACATGAGATGGGGGCATCCTGGGAGAAAGAAAGTCAATAAAACTATTTGTTATGGAGATCCCCGGGGGTTGTAAAACTACTATAGAGCTAGCAGGCAATTTAGGAAAAACTCCAAATAGCAGACAGAGAGAACAACACACTAGGATTTAACATACATATCAAAACAAACTACATAACATTATGTTTTTTGCACTTTCTGGGTGTACTACTCCTTTAACTAATAACTAGCCCTGCTGGCATATATTGGAGAAGATAACACTGCACAATAAGTGTACCTGTTGGACCAGTGGAAATGTTTATGAGCTACTGAATTTCCCCAGTTACTAGCCCAGCTGGCTAGTGGTTGCAAAACTTAATTTTTCCCCTATGGGCACGCAAATACATCACAACACAAAATCTAAGTAAAGAACTTCAGACAGCTTTGGTTACTTCAGGTTCAGGGGTCAGAACAGCACAAGAGGCTGCAATGCCATTTCACAGAATGTGTTTGTGCCTTTTAGTCTCACCCCAGTGAAGTTGGGGTGGGACATGAAAAAACAGGTGGACAGTGTTGCTGTGCTCCTCCTGCTAAGGTGCAGAAACCAGACCTCAGTCATGAAGCTCTTCACTGTAATGACCCCAGACCCTCTACAGCAAGCAGAAGTGGACCATATAGGGGGCCCACAGGAAGGTGCTTTTTTCTTCCTAAAGGCACAAGCACACATGTCCATTCAACCCCAAACAGCAGTATTTCTTTCTTTTCTTTTTACAATTCTCAAGATAAAAAAGGATTACTGTAGTTTTCTTGCAGATAACACAAACTTGATTTGTTTTTTAGGGAAATAAAGGAACACAGCAGCTTCACATGGAAGATACCTCCCTCTGTGTAAAAGTGATGAAAGATCCATGGTGCTTTGCGAGGGTTCCATTTAGATCAGATCTGAGGTTTCCAGCTTGGAATCCAATATCCCCTAGCTGCTTTCTTCAGTGCTCCACGTACAATAAACAGAGAATAATGTATGGGCAACAGTCTGCAACAAGTTTTTTTATACACCAGAGTTTGTGCAATACCCACATGAACCACAAGACTGAAGGCTGAATAGTTTGTAAAGATATCACACCTCAAGTGTGTGTGAAAAAAAAAAGTTGTTTTTAATGCTGCCCATTCTTTATTTTTTTATAATTAGTGGTTACGGGAACCACAGCCAGGAGCTGACTGAAAACAAAAATACATTTTGCCTTAGCACTCGGCTAGAGCTGCTGTGTCTCATGCTCAATGCAGTGTATGAGAGCAAGGCGATTCTCCATTACACACACGCATGTATAATGCAGTGTGTATAACAGGAAATTTTAGGTACTTTTTTCGGTTTGTAATCAACCATAATCAGTAATTTATACAGAGATACCGTATGTGTGTAAAGGGACACCATCAACACTTCTGGAACAGAAAAGTCCTTTCAAACCAAAACGCGGCACAATTACATAATTATGCCAATTTCTTCTGCATATCTACTACATTAGTCTGATTAACGATGGAACAAGGAAGGATAACAGGAAGTAAGTTCAGTTAGCCTTACTAGAAAGACAAGATTCCACTGGTTCTTTTCATCTCAGACAAAAAAAATGTAGAAAAAAGAGCTCAGCTGTACAATGATTATCTATCTGTTGGCCAAGTCAGATGTGTTGATGAGGGTATGCAGGCAACACCCTAAAGCAGGCCAATGGTGTTCACCAATAGCTCTGTCATAACTCCAAACATATTTGAAGGGACAAACCGCAGCAGACTCCAAGAACGTAAGCTATTTAATTACTGAAAACAAGCACCTGATGCACATTTTACATGCTACAATAGCCATGGCCAGAGTAGCTCAACAGCCTAGTAACTAGAGTGCAAGTTCTCAGTATATCTAACATTTTTCAAATGTGCAATACAAGAAGAATCATTCTCCCACCCCAAAGGCCAGTTTTGGTAGAGTAACCCTGGAAACATTTTTACTCACTTATCCTCAGGTCCACCTGGCTGTTATATCTGTTCAGCCTAAATTCATTTGTAGTATGTTTAAGTGAATAAATTACACTTTATCTAATGCACTACAAGTTGCTATAAATTTATGATACCTACACTGTTATGTAGCAGCTGCCTGTTCTGATAGCCAGGATTAAAAGGGTCACGGGTCCTGGGCCAAAGGATTACTGCTTAAGTGCTCATTTGCCAGCACAGCAGTGCTTTGGTGGCGCATGAATTGTCACATAAGACCTGTGTCTAAGATCGCTACGAATCCTCCACCTTGGGCAAGCAGGGGTGAAACACAGACTTTTTTGGGGGGGGGGACTGTAGTGGGTTATGACACTACTGTATACTTACAACAGCTGCATGATGAGTCACAAGACAGAAACTGGTGGTTGATTCCCCTCTACCCCAGGTCTGATTTATGCTGGGACATATGGGGTCTAGAAAAGCAGACAAGCTATTCCTTTCAGCCTACTTTTGGAATATCTGCCCCCTGCAGTCCGCTTCCTAACCTCTTTCTCTTAAAGAGCAGCTTATGCTTCTAAAAGAAACTTGGAAAAACCTTACATTTAAACACAGGTCAACTTATGATGCCAAGATTTTCTGTAGTTCTCTCCCTTTATTCTTCCTTATTTAGGGCATTTGCAAGAAAACAGGATCCTGGTCCCTTAAAGTTTGTCTGCTATAGCTGCTTATTCCCCGCCTGCAATCTTAAAGGGAAGGTCCCTTCAGCCTTGCATTCTATGTATCTGTGCAGTCTGTAGGCATGAGCAATGATTGTCTCTATTCCCCCTCCTAATTTCTTCAGGATTTAAAATGTAAATGAAGGTACGCAAGTCAGGTGTGAAAACCTGCTTGATTCCATTGCAAAGTTCATGACCTGTCTCATGTAAGACATCCTGAAATTTTATGATGTTTTAGTGCTAAAGCCTGCAGTAGTTATACTGTATTAGCCAGTGCTGTTGCTGTCCTCTGCAGTCCCTATGTTCTTGTCTTACGCAGGCCAGGAAACTTTTCAAGGCATAGTAAGTGCCCTGCTATTTCCTGTACTGTAGTTTAAAGTGTATTCAAGTTAGAAGAAAAATGCTTCACAAGACATGTAACAGAACTGAATGAGGGTATAACTTCTGCTGGCTTGTGCAGATACGCATTATCAACTCCCATGATGCCTTGTATGAGTGGGACTTGTGACCTTTGCAATGGAGACAAACATGTTTTCACACAGGGACAAAACAGAGTGATGCAACCTCATTTATATTTAAATTCGGATGGAATTAGGGGGATGCAAAAGAGGGAATCATTTTTTATGCCTAACAAGTACACAAGTATGCAGAAAACAGGTTGAGGGGGCTTTCCCCTTAATCCACTGCTTGTGAGCAACAGACTGCAATCTCACAAAAACAGGATTATAACCTCAAATGGGACTTAAAATAGTGAAAGTAGGTGAACTCGGACAGAGTCAGATCATATTTTCATGGAAATGTTCTCTAATAAAGAATGGTGATAGAATAGCTAGAAAAATATAAGAATGATAAGCTGAGCTGGATCTGTGTATTATATTTCCCAAAGCTGCTTCCAAGGTGTCGGAAGCTCTTTAAGGCCAAGCTCTGAGTTCACTTCCCACTCTAGCTCCGGTAATTATTTATTTGAATTTTGGTCAAGAAAGGCACACTGGGCTGATTTCATTTCCAGGTATGACTCAGGAGGGAAGCATGGGGTGGGGGGGAGTACAATAAAACAGGCAGTACAAGATAGAGCAAAACTAAGATTAAGTAAATCAGCCATAAAGAAATGCAAATTCAGGTCATTGCTGTAAACAAGCCGTCTCAGGCTCTATTTGCTCACCTGGTAAAATATGTTTTGTTTTATTTAATAAACAAACAATACATACATACATAAATATAAAAATTAAGTATAGTAAACTGCAAAAAGAATAAAACATATTGTTCTAGTGGTATGGTAGTGCCACTAGTAGGCATTTCTATATTAAACCCCTATTTGTGTCACTTATAACTTGTGTGTTTTTTACACAGTGTCCAAATAAGTGTTATTCACATCATTTGGGGCTAGATCCCAATGATCAGAGATGTTGGTGTGCTTAGATGTGTTTATTTAGATTTTGTTTATCTGGTAAGTTCACTAGACATTAGAGATGTGCAGGGGAAGGACATGATTTCCCAAATACCATGAATAGTAGGGCTCCTGAATATTCAGGAGCCCTTCCCACATAGGGGACTATTCGTATTTAGAAAAGAGTATTTGGCCAGCTACAAAATAAAAAAAATAAATTGGAAAAAAAAGCCCCAGCCCCTCCTTCCCAGCCCAACATACCCAGTAAAATGCAATCTCCAACCTCCCCCACACTCTGTCAGCAATCCAGTCCCACCCTTCTCCCCTGCAGCACCCACAATTTGTTATATTTAATTAGCAAATTGTAAATAAATCTCCCGATGGATGACCAGCACAACCCACCAACCTCAACGGCCAGACACCATCTTTCTTACTGTAAAGCTCTTGTTTTTTGTGCATAAAAAATATCAGTTATGCCCCACACCTGCCACCCTGCAGCATCCTTCTCCCACCCTTCTACCCCAACAGCACCCAATTCTTAATACAATAAGGCAACCAACACAAACCAGCCCTCCTCCTCGGCCAGCCACCTTTTCATGAATGAAAGCACTCACACGCTTGCTCTCTCAGTATAGTAAAACCAACTCATCACATGATCACCTGGTTTTACAATACAGAGAGAACAAGATCGCAAATGTTTTCATTCATGAGAGGCAGCCGGCCATGGAGGAGGGTGGGTTTGAACTGATTGCCTTCTCATATTTAGAATTGGGTGCTGGAGAGGAAAGTGGGAGTAGGGTGCTTCCAGGGTGGCAGTTGAGGGGCATAATTGATATTTTTGTATGTGCAAAAAATGTGCGGAATACAGTAAGACAGGTGGCACCCAGTTGTGGAGGTGGGCAGATTCTGCCAGTCGTCCATCAGGGATTTATTTACATCTATAATAAAATAATAAATTGTGGGTGCTGGGAGGGAGAAGGTGACTAGGCTGCTGATAGAGGTGGGGATGGAGGTTCATTTTACTGGGTTTGAAGGGGGAGGATGGAGGTTTTTTTTTTGTTTTTGTTGTAAAGAGGCTCTGAATACCGAATACCCAAATATTTGGCTGACAAATACCAAATATTCAGCAGAATATTTGGAAAAAGGTATTCACACAGCCCTACTAGACATACCATCCTTATTTTAAGGCACAACCAGGGAAACATAGAAACATAGACTTTGACAGCAGATAAGGACCACTTGGCCCACCCAGTCTGCCCATTTCCCTACCCACTGGATACGCTGTAGATCCAAGTTAACCAACAGCCTACTTCCTCCTACCTCCCCCACTAGAATTGCCTGATGTCTGTCCCATGCATTCTTGAATCCCCCCTCTGTTTTTGACCCCACGATCTCCACAGGAAGGCCGGTCCATGCGTCCACCACCCTCTCCGTGAAAAAATACTTCCTCACATTGCCCCCGAGCCGTCCCCCTCTATCGTCAAATTGTGCCCCCTTGTTCTTGCATATTTCTTTTGTAACCCCCCTGCAAATGGGGGTTCCCAAAAGACTTCCAGGAGCTTGCTTGAATGCTCCAAGCCTGAATGGTGTTTGGCATTTAAGCCATTTATCAGTGAGTGTTTTAGAACCTCTGGTACTGTCTCTTTAAGAGCTGTCTGCTTGCAGACATAATTAGTTTGTATGGGGACTGTGTGTTTCTTTGATTGAGTACCACTCAAGCTGCTGCCAATTCACTTCATTTTTCAGTCACTAGGAGTGCAAAGGGAACCTATCTGAAAGATGTAACTGTTTGCCAGAAATTATTTAGAGTAATAATGAAATTACAGTTTGTCTAACCTGCTTTCTTTGCAGTCAGAACTGTGTCTGCTAGTTCCCATTCTAGTTTTGAACTGCTGAACTGGACCAATCAGTGTGGGGTAAGCTAGCTCTAAAATGGTGCCTTGGACGAATCAGAACTTGGACTCATAATCTGAGCCAGCCACAAGAGGATTGTATGGGCAGTGACTCTGGGAGATGTAGTTTAGACTTCAGTGCCTTTTTGGACCAACAGCAGCAGTCTATTGTGGTGACAGCCAATCCAGTCAAGAACTGGGAGGAACTCAAAGGAGTGCTGGTTTGTGGTTTGGAGTTTCAGTTGAGCTTTGGCAGTGAAGAAGGAAGGAGCCTGTGCTTTTCAGTGTGCAGTTTTAGTCAAAAAGCGTGTGTAAGGCCCAGAGTTCCGTCTGCAGCTTGTGTAACAGCTTGTTAGGACTGAATCCGTCCCAGAAAAGAATCAAAGGATCTCTGAAGAGTAGAAACCAGGCTCACCCTGTAGAAGACTGGAGGAATTGCTGAAAATTGCACTCGGTCTGTCAGGAACTGAATCTGCTGTGTGTTCTCCCGGTATTGTGCAGTAATTTTATCGGGATACAGATGCAGCCTGCCTGGTATAGTGCTTTCTTTTATATGGATGTGTGAAGAGGTTTGTGTACCTCAAGTGAGCCCTGCTGACATTGAAGGACCCTATCTTATTTGGAGGTCGTGAGTACTAATTCAGGGTCGCTCCCTGTTGAATTGCCACATTAAATCCAAATGGAATTACTGTACTGCTGACTGTTTAATTCTCCTTTTCTCTGTGTGAAGGGCCCCTACCAGCTGCCACGGTTTGGACTAGCCACTAGGGCTTGGGTACCCAGGGACAGTAACTGATAGGGATAGGCCTGTGCACAGAGCCATAGGTAGATTATTAGAGTGATAAGTTAATTAACCTGATTTCCTCTGTCCTTGTTATATCCCCCTAAATAAATCAGAGCTGCTTGTTTCAGCAAAGTTATACTGCCTGAGGTATTTGTCTATGTTAAAGTACTGTACTGTGATTGTTGCACTGTATCTCATTTCACAGGAGGTCCCAGTGCGGAACCAGACCTGGGGGTAAGTGTATACTGTGAAGGTAATTCTGATATATTGTGTGGCCACTAGTGGGAAGAAAGGGGGTTGCAGTGTCCCAGAGGGCTGTGACCAAGTTAGTTTAACTATTGCAAACCCTGACCTCTGGGTGGAGGCACCCGTCATTGGATCCAGGCCCCTCAACCTGTTAGTGGCAAATCAGGCAGGGGTAGTAGCCCCTGGGATAGCGCCATCTAGGGGTTACACTTTTTTTTCTGAAAGATGCTACCATCTTGGACTTTGTTGATTCCCTTGAGGTACTTGAAAGGGAGAGTACTGGACTGCAGTGACTAAAGCAGTATTTACCATATACAATACATCAAGCACAGAGAAAAAGTACAGTGAAAACTGGAACTAGGACTATACAGCAATAAAGTTCAAAAGAATGATGGTATAAAGGAGAAATAAAAACAAGCAGTACAAGTGATGCAACAGCAATCAAAAGAGTAACAAGGAACAATAAATGTGTCACATAAAAGATAATAGTGTAAGTATTTACAATTACAGGCTAATCAGCCCTAGCAGACTATGCATCAGGTGCCAAATAGTAAAGTATAATAAATCACAGATAAATTACACCACACAACAACCCAGTGTAGCAACAGTCACCAGAACAATAAAGACAAGCTTACATAAGCCAGAGTAACAACACAATGTACGTACTCCAGTATATAATGTAAGCAAATCATTTTAAATAACCCCTAAAGAGTAAACTGGATGGAACATTTTTGTATCTCAACAGGAAGGTGGTTTCAGTAAGTATGGGCAAAGAAAGAGAAGGCCTGCAACCCCATCTTCATAGCGCATTTTTTAGCAAAAAGGAAGTGACCTCTCAGAGGACCTACGAATTTAAAGGGGACTGAAGTAGATCAGCCAAGGTGCCATCCAATTAGCCCTGCATACTGCTCACGAAGCCGGCAACACAGGTTCAGGAACGAGTCTGTGTCATCAGGGGCCAACTAGGGTTTCACAGGTTGTGTATGTGTCAATAGCTTGCGCCAATTAAGTGTATGAACATACAAAAGTGCCAGCAGGAACAGGCCTTACAGTTTATCATGTCTGCTCGACTATGCAGCTAGTCCCTCATCTTGCAGCTGCCCCACCCTCTCCTCCCCTACTTGCATTTACCCCCCCCCCACTCTGTCCCATCTCCTCTTGAAACTGCCCACCATTGTACAGGACACCACCTCCTCAGGCAGAGTATTCCACTTGTCTAGCACCCGTTCTGTGAAAAAATGTCTCCTGATTTCTCTCCTGAATCTTCCCCCCTTCAATCTTAGCTGATGCCCTCTCCTGTCCCTCCCCCTTCAAATCTTGAAAATTCCTTCTGTATTAGTCTTGTTTATCCCCATTAGATATTTAAAGGTTTCAATCATATCTCCCATCCCTTCTCTCTTCCAGGGAAAACATGTTCAGTTCGCCCAGCCTACTCCTATAGGATTTTCCGTTCAATCAATGGACCATCTTTGTCGCTCTACACTGCACCACCTCCAACAGCCTGATGTCCCTCTTCAGGAATGGGCACCAGTACTGCATGCAGTATTCCAGGTGTGACTTGACCAGTGACCTGTACAGGGGAAGGATCACCTCCCTATTCCTGAAGGAGATACCCCTTGCTGTACACCCCAGCATCTTGTTGGCTATTGCTGCCGCCTTTCTGCACTGTGCTGAGTTGTTTATATTCCCCATTATAAGCACCCCAAGATCCTCTTCCTCCTCAGTGCTTTCCAACTGTACCCCTCCTACCTGATAGCTCCTCCTCCTCCTCCTCTAGTTCCTGGTTACAAAGTGCAGTACCTTGCACTTCTTGGCACTGAACCCCAACTGCCATGTTTCTGACCACTCCTGTAGTTTGGTCAGGTCTGCCTGCAACTCCTTCCACCCTTCAACGTCATCTACCACAGCTCCCATCTTCATATCGTCTGTGAACAGACTGATCTTACTCTGGATCCCTTGTGAGATATTAGCTATGAATATCTGAAACAGCACCGGTCCCAGTACCGATCACTTTGGCACCCCGTTGGTCACATCCTTCGGTGGTGAGAGTCCTCCCCCCCACCACTACCACCCTCTGCTGCCTTCTCTTCAGCTAATTGGTGATCCATTTGACCACCTTTGTTCCCACCCCTATATATTCCAGCTCCCCTCTCCCAGCTTCCCATGTGGCACGGAATCAAAGGCCTTGCTGAAATCTAAATACAGGTCATCTACCGCATGGCCCTTGTCCATTCTCCTGATCACCCAGTTGTAGTACTCAACTAGGTTTGTCTGGCAGGAACTTCCTGAGACAAACCCATGCTGCTAACCATCCTGGAGTCCATTGTCCTCCAAAAATGTCACCAGCTGCTGTTTTAGGATTGTCTCCATTAGCTTCTCCACAATTGATGTGAGGCTCGCTGGTCTGTAGTTGCCCGATTCATCTTTAGGGCCTCTTTTGTGAATTGGCACCACATGGGCCATCCTGCAGTCTTGTGGGATGCATCCTGTGTCCAGAGAGGTATTAAACAGGTCAGCCAGTGGTCCTGCCAGGATCTTTGCCAGTTCCTTAAGTACCCTAGGGAGAATGCCGTCTGGTCCCGGTGCCTTGTCTACCCTCAGTGCTCTTAATCCCTCCAGCACCCTGTCCTCTGTGATCCCTGTATCAGTCACCCCCACGCCCACCCCACCCTCCCCAAGGTATCTGCTCTCTCTCTCTCTTTCATGAACACAGAACAGAAGCACTCATTAGTGCTTCTGCCTGGTCACCCTCCCCACCCAGCCACTGTCCTTCCTAATCCTCACAATCTGGTCTTTGTTCTTCCATCTCTCGCTAATGTATCTGAAGAAGTCCTTTCTCAGTCCTTAATGCCCTGTGCCAGCCTCAGCTCTCTGGAAGCCTTGGCTGCTCTGACTAACCTGATAATCTCCCTGGACTTCTTCATATACTCATCTTTGTCACCTTCCCCTCACAATTTCCTGAGTCTCTGAAATACTTTTCTCTTGGCCCTCATCCCTTCCATGACCGCCAGAGTCAACGTACTGGGCTTTTTTGCCCTTCCCTTCTTACTTTGTGTCCTTCCACATGTCTCAGTAGCCTCCGATAGCCCTGTCTTAATTATATCCCACTTTAACAAGCATCCATGCTTGGTTGAATCCCCTTCAGATGCCTACCCAAAATTTTTCCCATCTTTTCAAAGTCTGCCCCCTTAAATTCGACCACCCTGGTACCCACACCTCCTTTTTCCCTTCCCATATTGAGCGTGAAACACACTGTGTGGTGGTCACTCCCAGCCAGAGGGTCCTCCACCCCCAGATCCCTTACAGCCTCACCTTTTGATAACATCAGACCCAGAGTCCTTCCTTCCCTAGTCATTTCTTGGACCAGCTGCACCAGGAAGCTGTCCAGAAATATCTCTAATATGACCTGCTCCTTTGCACTAGTTGTGGTTCGCGTACTCTAATCTACCCCAAGTAGGTTGAAGTCCCCCACCACCACTGTGTTCCCCTTCCTACAGACTCTTCTAATCTGTTCAGCTAACTCTCTATCCAGATCCTCCCCTTGCGCTGGTGGGTTGTACACCACCCCCATATTCAATGTCCTATTTCTTTGGGTCCTGAAACTGCATCCATAGGGCCTCTATCCTACCTCCCCCCCCCGCCTTCTCCCTTATGCATCTATCCCTCCCACATATAGATTGCCATGCCCCCCAGCCCTATCCTTCCTGAATATCTTATACCCTGGGATCTTCAAATCCCAGTCCTGGTACTGGTAGCCCACATTTCCGGGTTAGGCTGCAATGTCCACCCTTCCCACTGCCAAGAGAACCTGTAACTCAGCTGATTTGTTACCTAAGCTTCTTGCATTCAATGAGACCACCCTCCAACCTGTTCCTTTCCCCTTCCCTCCTTACTCCCCCCCCCCGGTACCGCTTCCCCTATTCCTTCCCCGATACCATGGGGGTAATCTCATTTAGCTCCCCTCTCTGGGATCCTTGCCTATCAGCAGTCTACTTGCCACCACCCCACCTAGTTTAAATCCACCTTCATTGTTATGTACCCCTCTAACTTCTGCTTTAATACCCCCTTCCCCTCCCCATTCAAGTGTATCCTATCCCCTGCATATAGATCATTCAAACAACATGAAGTCTTGCTTTATTCTGACTTATTGCAGTTAGCCCCAGCACTTGAACTACTCCGGAGAGGAAAGAATTAAATTCTATGCAGAACATAGAATGTTGAGCTCGAGCTCGGTTCAAACCTCTGTCTGCTGCACTTCAAAGTGTAACCGTCAGATTCTTTACTCTGCCTAACTGAACAGTCGCTCCAGAGATTTCTCTTTTGCTCATGGTTCATCAGTCGGTTAAAGTAGTCGGTTTTACCGATGCTTTTGTTTATAATTCAGTTCAGATCTCTGTCTGTGGTACAGTAAGTACTTAGGTAGTAGACTAGCCATAGAATACTTCTGGAAATTGTAAATTTAAACTTTTAACCGGTTCAGATGAACCGGTTATCTTGTGTGTTATTCTTTGTATTTTTTTCTTCAGATTTAGTGTGTGGCTACCAGTCCTTATCGGTTTAAAAAAAAACGTGTTTCTTGTGTTTTTTTCAAATACCCATAACACGGTTAGAAACCGATATGGGGGTTTTACCTGGATTTTGCCCAGTAAAGGGTAAATTTGATTTATAGGATGGCCGCGTCTGAGAAACCCAAAAGAAAAACCGAGCCCACTGGGTTTCAACACTGCAGTGTGTGTGGGGAAGTATTTGCTAAGGCTGATCCCCACACCACCTGTCTTTCAAACAACATGAAGTCTTGCTATATTATGACATATGCAGTTTGTCCCAACCTTAGAACTGCTCTGGAGGTGAAAGAGTTAAAGTCCATGCCAGGCATGGAACTTAGAGCTCGATTGAAAATTCTATCTGTTGTTCTTCAAACTTAAACTGTCAGATTCTTTACTCCGCCTCACTGAACAGTCGCTCCGGAGATTCCTCCGTCTGCTCGGTTCATTTTGTCGGTTAAAATATAAAAGTTTTCGGTTTTTAAACCGAAATTAAACCGCAACCGGTCGGTTCAAGTTCTATCTGTGGTATTGTAAGTACTAGATAGGTTTTACATTTATTTTCTGTGTGGAACTTGTAAACATTTCCATCGGTTCAGTTTGAACCGATCAAGTTACTTCTATTACATTACAGTACTTTTAGAAGTGCGGTTCCTGGTTCTTATCGGTTCTAAAAAAAAATGATTTAATTACGTTTTTTTCCATGACCCGTGACACGGTTGGGAACCGATAAGGGAGTATTGCTTGGCAGATTGCTGTAAACGGGCAAGTTTTTGGGTAGACTGGCACTATGCCTGAGAAACCCAAAAGAAAAACCGGGCCCACTGGGTTTCAGCACTATGTTGTATGTGGGGAAGCCTTTGCCAAGGCTGACCCCCACACCACATGTGTTTATTGTCTGGGGTTTGACCACCTCAATTCAGACTGCCAGATTTGCAAGGGTTTTCCTGCAGCTACCCTGGATAAGAGAGTTGGTAGACTCAGGGAGCGAGAGGCCAAAAAGTCCGCTGACCCGGATGGCCAGCCCGGTTCGGTTTCAACCGAACTGGAGGGAGTGCCCTCTGACCAGGGCGATACTTCCTCGGGCAAAAGAAGAGCCGACTCTGAGGAGTCATTTCCAACAAAGAAATCTAGAAAATCAGCTGGTGTGGAGTCAAAACTTCCCTCTCCAACCGCTGAAGAAATAGCTAAAGCAATAAAAATTGTCCAATCGCTCTCCCCGGTTCCGACCAAACCGGCATCAACAGGTAAGCGCTCAGTTCGGTCGATTCCCCCGGTTCAAGAGTATTATTTAGAGGAATTTTATGAACCAGAGGAGGGAGAAGAGGAGTATGAGGAGAGTGAATGTGATTTTGAAAGTCTGGATGTGCCCACTGAACCGGACATCTCTCCAGACAGACCTTCAGGGGTGTCTCCCCCTAGGCTTTCTGACTCCCCTTCTCATTTTATGTTTTATAAAAAAGTGGCTGAAACCCTCCAGCTCCCTATAGAGGAAGCTGTGGATGATCAGGAGGAGTCTAATTTTGTAGAAATGATGAATATCCCAGAGTCTAGGAGACTGTCTATTCAAACAACATGAGGTCTTGCTATATTATAGACATTAGCAGTTTGATCCAGCTCTAGAACTGCCCCGGAGTGCAATGGTTAAAACCATTCCAAAATAGAATTTTGGCACGAGAGCAGCTCTACCTGTGTCATTTCAAACTTGAACTGTCAGATTCTTTACTCTGCCTCAGTGAACAGTCGCTCCGGAGATTTCTCCTTCTGCTCAGTTCATTTCTTGGTTTAAAAAGTGTTTTCTCGGTTGGATTTAATCGAGAATAGTTTTATTTTAACCGCAAAACCATTCGGTTCAAGCTCTATCTGTGGTAACCGTAAGTAAATGAAGGTTTTGTCTGTGTGGAACTTGTAAGTTATCGGTTCGGTTTTGAACCGATCAGTGGGTTTAAAATTCATTTTAAACTAAAAGTTACTATTTTAGAGTGCGGTTCCCGGTTCTTATCGGTTCTAAAAAAACCGGATTTATTATGGTTTTTTCCAATACCCGTGACACGGTTAGGAACCGATAAGGGTGTCTTGCCTAGCCTACCGTTAAAAGGGCAGTTTTGGTTAGGCTGGCATTATGTCTGAGAAACCCAAAGAAAAACCGGGCCCACTGGGTTTCAACACTGTGATGTTTGTGGGGAAGTCTTTGCCAAGGCTGACCCACACACCACATGTGTTTATTGTCTGGGGTTTGACCACCTCCAGTCAGACTGCCAGGTATGTAAGAATTTTCCTGCAGCCACCCTGGAAAAAAGATTGGGCAGGCTCAGGGAACGAGAGGCCAAAAAGTCCGCTGACCGGATGGCCAGCCGGTTCGGTGCCAACGAACCAGAGGGAGTGCCTCTGACCAGGGCCAGACTTCCTGGCAAAGAAAAGCTGGTTCTGAGGAACCAATTCCAGTAAAGAAAACAAGAAAATCAGCAGGTCTGGAGTCCAAATTCCTTCTCCAACTGCTGCAGAGATAACAAAGCATACAAATTGTCCAGTCACTGTCTCAGGGTCCGTCCGAACCACCACTATCTGGTAAAGGTCGGTTCGTCCAGTCCCAGTGGTTCAGGATTATGATATTGAGGAATTTTATGAACCAGAGGAGGGAGGAGGATTATGAACAGTATGAATGTGGCTGGGAAGGTCTGGGTGTGCCCATTGAACGGACATCTCCCAGACAGACCTTTAGAATCTCCCCTATGCTGTCTGAGTCCCCATCTCATTTTATGTTTTATAAAAGTTGCTGAAACCCTCCAGCTTCCTTTAGAAGAGGCTGTGGATGAGCAAGAGGAGCCTGATTTTGTGGAAATGATGGATATTCCAGAGTCTAGGAGATTGTCTATTCATTTACATAAGTCTTTTAGAAACAAACAATTAAAATTTTAAAAGCTCCTAATTCTGTGCCTCCTGTAGATAAAAAGATGGACAGAAGGTATACATTGTCAGGCCCTGATACAGAATTCCTTTCTCAGCAATGCAGTCATGTTGGGTAGTTCAGGCTGCTGCCTGTGATAAAGCTAATATTCCTTGGCTTCACATCCTCCTGACAAGGATTCCAGGAAGATTGATGCCATGGCAAAAAACAGTATATGGCAGCCTCTCTGGGACTCAGGCAAGCAAATTATAGGCTTATGTAGCTAGGTATCAGAAATCTAGATGGGATACTGTTATGCAATTGGCCAAGCAGGCCCATGGCCAGCTGGCTAGTGAACTAGAACAGGTGGCTGCTGATGGCATTGAAGCCTCTAAGGTTCAGTTTCATGCTGCTGTGGATGTTAATGATGTTTCCTCTAGGGTCATGGCCCATCTGTAGCTTTTCAGTAGGTTGGCCTGGCTCAGGTGTACTAGTTTGTCACAGGATACCCAGACTAAGGCTATGGATTTTCCTGTGGTGGAAATTCTCTGTTTGGAGAGCAGACAGAGAACTACATGAAGAAGATGGATGAATATGGGACTACTTACAAGAGTGCCCAGGCTAAGGTAGGCAAGCCACTCCTCAAAGGCATGCCCCCAGGGGTAGGGGTAGGCCTTTCACAGGCCTTTCTGACCAGACTCAGGCCTCTCTGCCTATGCTCAGAGGGCTTCTTCAGAGGCAGGGGCAGGCGAGGTGGGCAGACCTGCTCCCACCCCCCAGCCTAAAGCTCCTGCAAAACAGGCACCCTGATGGGGTGCCCAGGGCCGATTCTCCTGTACCAGTGGGGGGCAGGCTGGCTTACTTCAGTCAGGATTGGGCTTCTTTAACCTCAGACAAGTGGGTTCTGGAAGTAGTAAGCCAGGGTCTGGTTCTCAGCTTCAAAAAGTTTCCCAAGTTGAGAAGCAGACTTTTTCTACCTGCAAGTGCTTCAGAGACCCTCGCTCTGGAAACAGAGGTCTCATCCCGTTAGCTCTCAGAGCGAGAAAGGTTCCTCCCTGCATCAGGGCAGGGGTCTGTATTCAGATACTTCCTTACCCCAAAAGACAGGAGAGTGGTGGCCCATTTAGATCTCAGATATCTGAACAAGCATCTTTTGAAACCAAAGTTCAAAATGGTAACTCTGGCAATGATTTTACCTTCCCTAAGGCCAGGGGACTGGCTAGCCTCCCTGGACCTCAAGGATGCCTATTTTCATGTCCTAATCAGAAGATCCCATCGAAGTACCTCAGATTCGAACTGCCTCAGGTCATTTCAGTTCAGAGCAATGCCCTTGGCCTTACCTCTGCTCAAGGGTATTCACAAAGTGTCTAGCAGTGGCAGTGGCCCACTTAAGGAGGCAGAGGATTGCTGTTTTCCCTATCTAGACGACTGGCTAATTGTAGGCAGTCCCCAGAACAGGTAAATCTCACCTGCAGGTCACCCAGCAGCTTCTCACCTCCCTGGGTTTTCTGCTAAACCTACCAAAGTCGGTTCTGGAACCAGTCCAGGTACTCACCTTTATAGGGCAGAATTGGACACAAAGCTAGCCAGAGCCTTTCTTCCCCAGAAAGGGTGAGGAATTTAGTGGCTCTGGCCTCTTCCTTCACTCTGCAGGTCTCTCGACCAGTAAGACACTTTCTGCAGCTCCTGTGGCACATGGCTGCATCCACAGCTGTTGTGCAGGAGCCAGATTTCAGATGAGACATTCAGTTTCACTTGAGAACCTTTTGGTCTCAGAGAAGAGACCCCTTTCAAGTTGGTCCCAGTGATCGAACCTTGATCCTAGCTCTCCAGTGGTGGCAGGATCAGAGCAATTAGGCGGGGTCCCCTTCATTTCCTTCTCACGACTTGATTCTCACTACAGATGCTTCCCTTCTGGGTTGGGAGCCCACATGGGTGACCTTTCCACTCAGGGAGTTTGGTCCCCAGGAATCTCTGCTCCACATCAATTTGCTGGAACTCAGAGCTGTCTTTTTAGCTCTTCAAGCTTTTCTGCATCTGTCCCGACAAGGTGATACAAGTCAGAACAGACAACACCACAACAATGTGGTACATCAACAAACAGGGGGCACTCGGTCTTGACCTTGTGCACCAAGGCAATGAAGTTGTGTCTCTGGCCTATTCCTGAACACTTCCCTCATAGCAGTTCATCTTCCAGGGAAGGACAATGTCCTAGCGGATGCCCTCAGCAGGATTTCCCAGGGCCATCACAAATGGTCCCTGGATCCTCAAGTGCTGGCGATAGTTTTTGCCAGGTGGGGCATCCCTCAGATAGATCTTTTTGCAGCCCCAGACAATCACAAACTTCCTCTGTTCTGTTGCAGGCCTCCAGTGCTGGGCTCAGTTCCCCTGGATGCCCTTCTTCTGGATTGGGAGGGGAAGTTCCTCTATGCTCCCCCCTCCTTTCCTCTCCTATTCAAAGTACTAGTCAAAATCAGATCTCAGCCTTGCAGGGTGATTCTGATTGCCCCGGATTGGGCCAGGCAGCCCTGGTACCCACTCCTTCTGTCTCTGACAGTCCATCTTCCCCTGTGCCTCCCCAGGAATCACAATCTTTTGACTTGTGCCCAGGGAAGGGTTTGGTATCCGGACCTCAAATCCCTCAACCTCAAGGCCTGGCTCTTGAGGGTTAGAGTTCCTGATTTACACCTCTCTCAGGGTGTTCTTGAGATCTAAAGGCTTCCAGAAAGCCTCCACTAGGGCTACTTATAGTTCTAAATGGAAAAGGTTTTCCATTTGGTGTGCTGGGAAAATATTTCCCCAGAATCTGCTGAATTGCCCATTTGTTAGATTACATGGTACATCTTAATTCCTTGGGTCTCAGACCAGCTACCCTGAGAGTTCATTTGCAGCTGTGTCTGCCTTTGTGTCAACAGGAAAGTCATCCCTCTTTCCTCTCATCCTGTGTTTTCCAAGTTTTTAAGGGATTACTCCATACTAATCCTCCCTTTGCGGAACCGGCCCCTGCTTGGGACCTTAATGTTTGCATTGCCCAGTTAATGCAACCTCTTTTGAACCTCTGTCTTCTGCAGAGCTTATACCTAACTTGAAAACTGTTTTTCTAGTGGCTATCACTTCTGCCAGACGCATAAGTGAATTGCAAGCCTTGTCAGTGGAGACTGACTTTATTTCTTTCCACAGGGATAAGGTAGTCCTTAGGACTAATAGGAAGTTTTGCCTAAGGTGGTTTCAGATTTCCATCTTAATCAATCTATCTCCCTTCCAGTATTTTTCACTGATCACTCCTCTTCGGGTGAGAGGAGGTTGCACAGCCTGGATGTTAAAGAGGCTCTTAGTTATTATATAGGCGTACCAAAGGTCTGAGGTTGAATCCCTCCAACTTTTCCTTACCTATGGTGAAGTTGGGAAAGCAAACCTGCCACTAAGAGATCAATAGCCAGGTGGATTGTCTCTTGTATCCAATTTTGTTATCAGAAAGTGGGCAGAGCCCCGGTTTGAGGGCTCATTCTACCAGGGGTACAGCTGCGTCTCTAGCTGCTGCCAGAGATATCCCTTTATTAGAGATTTGCCAGGCTGCTACTTGGAAAACGGTACACACTTTTACCAAGTATTACTCCCTGGATGTCCAGGCCAGGAGAGATGCTCAGTTTGGCACAGCTGTTCTTCAGAGCCTATTCCCTAAGTAGGTTCTGCCCCTCCTCCATGGAGGTACTGCTGTGTATTCTGCTAATGTCTATAATATAGCAAGACTTCATGTTGTTTGAAGAAAAAATTACTCACCTTAGTAATGTTGTTTCTTCTAATGGAGTCTTGCTATATTATAGACCTCCCCCCCAACCTGCCCGTCTCAGAACCTCTACTTGGTGGGGTGCGGGCAACTTAGTGTGGGCATTACTTATGTCCTGTTAGCATTTTGTCCCCTTTGGGACTTTGGGGGTGTGTATGTGTATGCGTGTGTGTGTTTTATTATACTTATGTTCCATTTTCATATTATTAGAATGGTGTTAGTATTTCTGGTCCCCTGACTTGAGTCTTGGGTGTTGGGACCATCAATGGTTGTTATTATTTAGGTAGCCATTTGGCTAGTGTAGTTACACTTCCACACAGACCTTAGTGAGTTTGGCTCGTAAAGATCTGACAGTTCAAGTTTGAAATGACACAGATAGAGCTGCTCGTGCCAAAATTCTATTTGAATGGTTTTAACCATTGCACTCCGGGGCAGTTCTAGAGCTGGATCAAACTGCTAATGTCTATAATATAGCAAGACTCCATTAGAAGAAACAACATTACTAAGGTGAGTAATTTTTTCTTCCTCTGCATAAATCTTTTTGGAAACAGAAAGTAAAGATTTTAAAAGCTCCTCACACCATACCTCCTGTTGATAAAAGAATGGACAAAAGGTATGCATTATCAGGCTCTGATACGGAGTTCCTTACACAACAATGCAGCCATGTGGGGGTGGTGCAGGCTACAGCCTGTGACAAGGCAAATGTTCCCCTAGCCTCTCACCCACCTGACAAGGACTCCAGAAGGATCGATGCCATGGCAAAGAAACAGTACATGGCAGCTTCCTTAGGACTCAGACAGGCTAATTATATGGCTTATGTTGCTAGATATCAAAAATCCAGATGGGATACTGTTTTAGCTCTAGCAAAGCAGGTTCCTGGCCAGCTGGCAAAAGAGCTGGAGCAGGTGGCCGCTGATGGTATTGAGGCATCCAAGGTGCAATTCCATGCTGCAGTGGACTCTAATGATGTATCATCCAGAGTCATGGCTACATCTGTGGCTCTCCGTAGAATGGCTTGGCTCAGATGTACTAGCCTGTCACAGGATACCCAGACTAAGGCGATGGATTTCCCTGTTGTGGGCAACTCTCTGTTTGGGGAGCAAACAGAGAATTACATGAAGAAAATGGATGAATATAGGACCACCTATAGGAGTGCACAGGCCAAGGAAAGGCAAGTCACTCCCCAAAGGCAGCCTCCCAGGGGCAGGGGTAGGCCTTTTCATAGGCCTTTTTACCAAGCCCAGGCTTCCTCTTCAGCTTTTGTACAGAAGGGGTTCTTTAGAGGGAGAGGCAGACGGGGTGCAGGCAGGCCTGCTTCCACCCCTCAGCCTAAAGCCCCTGCCAAACAGGCACCCTGATGGGGCACCCAGGGCTGATACTCCACTACCTGTAGGGGGCACGCTGGCTTACTTTGTCCAGGACTGGGAGTCTCTAACATCAGACAAGTGGGTCCTGGAAGTAGTAAGCCAGGGACTGGTTCTCAGCTTTAAAAAATTTCCAAAGATGAGAATCAGATCCTTTCCACCTGCAAATCCTTCAGAGGCTATTGCCCTGGAGGCAGAAGTCTCTACCCTCCTGGCTCTCAGAGCTGTGAAAGGTTCCACCCTACACCAAGGCAAAGGTTGTACTCAGGTACTTCCTTACCCCAAAAAACACAGGAGAATGGCGGCCCATCCTGGATCTCAGGTATCTAAACAAGCACCTTTTAAAACCAAAATTCAAAATGGTGACTCTGGGAATTATTTTACCCTCTTTAAGGCCAGGGGACTGGCTAGTGTCCCTGGACCTCAAGGATGCCTATTTTCATGTTCTTATCAGAAGCTCCCATCAAAAGTACCTCAGATTCTAACTGCCCTCATGTCATTACCAGTTCAGAGCAATGCCCTTCGGCCTTACATCTGCCCCAAGGGTATTCACAAAATGCCTGGCAGTAGCAGTTGCCCACTTAAGAAGGCAAAAAATTGCCATCTTTCCTTACTTGGACGACTGGCTCATAGTAGGCCAGTCCCCAGACCAAGTCGGGTTACACCTTCAAGTAACTCAGCAACTGCTTACTTCTCTAGGTTTCCTCCTCAATCTTCCAAAGTCAGTCCTAGAGCCTGTCCAGCTTCTCACCTTCATAGGTGCAGAACTGAACACAAAAGAAGCCAGAGCCTTCCTTCCTCTGGAAAGGGCAAGTACCCTGATTTCTCTGGCTTACTTCTTCACCCTGCAGGTCTCTCGACCAGCAAGGCACTTTCTACAGCTCCTGGGACACATGGCTGCTTCAACAGCAGTAGTGCAGGGAGCCAGATTTCAGATGAGGGACATTCAGTTCCATTTGAGAGCCTTTTGGTCTCAAAGAAAGGACCCTCTAACCAAATTAATTCCAGTGACTGGAACCTGATCCAGGCCCTTCAGTAGTGGCAGGACCTGGGCAATTTGAGACAGGGGATCCCCTTTACCCCTCAGTCTCACTCCTTAATCCTTACTACAGATGCATCCCTATTGGGGTGGGGAGCTCACATGGGCAACCTCACCACCCAGGGATTATGGTCTCCTCAGGAATCTCTGCTCCACATCAATCTGTTGGAACTCAGAGCAGTTTTTCTAGCACTTCAAGCTTTTTCCAAATCTGTTCAGAACAAACAATACCACCACAATGTGGTACATCAACAAGCAAGGGGGCACTCGGTCTACGGCCTTGTGCACCGAAGCAATGAAGTTGTCGTCTCTGGCTTATTCCCTGAACACCTCTCTGGCAGCAGTTCACCTCCCAGGCAAGGACAATGTCCTGGCAGATGCTCTCAGCAGGATTTCCCAAGGCCATCACGAGTGGGCTCTGGATCCCCTAGTTCTGGAGGTGGTATTTGCCAGATGGGGCACACCTCAGATCTTTTTTGCAGCCCCAGACAATCACCAACTTCCCCTTTTTTGTTGCAGGCCCCCAGTGTTGGGCTCAGTCCCCCTGGATGCCTTCCTTCTCAGTTGAGAAGGGAAGTTTCTCCATGCATTTCCAACCTTCCCTCTCCTGTTCAAAGTGCTAGTAAAAATCAGGTCTCAATCCTGCAAGATGATTCTGATTGCTCCAGACTGGGCCAGACAGCCCTGGTACCCACTCCTTATGTCCTTAGCAGTCCACCTTCCCCTGTGTCTTCCCAGGAATCACAATCTGTTATCCTGTGCTCAAGGGAGGGTTTGGTACCCGAACCTCAAATCTCTCAATCTCAAGGCCTGGCTCTTGAAGAGTTAGAGTTTGCTGACCTACACCTTTCCCAAGGTGTATTGGATATTCTGAAGGCTTCTAGGAAGCCTTTCCACCAGGGCTACTTATAATTCCAAATGGAAGAGATTTTCCATATGGTGCTCGGGGAAGCATACTTCCCCAGAATCTGCTGATTTACCCACAGTCCTGGATTATATGGTTCATTTAAATACTTTAGGCTGAGACCAGCTACCCTAAAAGTGCACTTGGCAGCCGTGTCTGCTTTCTTGTCAGCAGGTAAGCCCTCTTCTCTTTCAGCTCATCCTGTATTCTCCAAGTTTTTCAAAGGGTTGCTTCACACCAACCCCCCATTCGTGGATCCTTCCCCTGCCTGGGATCTTAATATTTGCATTGCCCAGCTTATGCATCCCCCTTTTGAGCCCTTGTCTTCAGCAGAGCTCAAGCACTTGACTTGGAAAACTGTGTTTTTGGTAGCCATCACTTCTGCCAGGCGCATAAGTGAGTTACAAGCATTGTCAGTGGAGCCTGATTTTATCTCCTTTCACAGAGATAAGGTGGTCCTCAGGACTAACCGAAAGTTCTTGCCTAATGTGGTCTAAGATTTCCATCTTAATCAATCTATATCTCTCCCTGTGTAAGTCACTGACCATTCTTCTTCTGGTGAGAGGAGGTTGCACAGTTTAGATGTTAAAAGATCACTTAGCTACTACATAGATCATACCAAAGGTCACAGGTTTAACTCCCTCCAACTGTTCCTCACTTATGGTGAGGTTGGCAAAGGGAAACCTGCCACTAAGAGATCCATTGCCAGGTAGATCATCTCTTGTATCCAATTCTGCTATGAAAAACTGGGTAAAGTTCCTCCCTCAGGCCTGAGGGCTCACTCCACCAGAGGCACAGCTGTGTCTCTGGCTGCTGCCAGGGACATCCCTATCCTAGAGATATGTCAAGCAGCCACCTGGAAAACGGTGCACACTTTCACTAAGCACTACTCCCTGGACATCCAGGCTAGGAGTGATGCTCGTTTTGGCACAGCTGTACTTCAGAACCTATTTCCTAAGTAGGTTCTGTCCCTCCTCCTTGGAGGTACTGCTGTGTAGTCTGCATATGTCATAATATAGCAAGACTTCATGTTGTTTGAAGAAAAAAATGACTCACCTTAGTAATGTTGTTTCTTCTAATGGAGTTTTGCTGTATTATGACCTCCCCCTGGCTGCCCCTCTCAGAACCTTACTCTTGGAGATGTGGGTGGGCAGGGCAGTGTTGGCACTTTTTAGATGCCCACCTTGTTTTTAACCCCTCTTTTTGGGGTGATCTTTGTTGTGTTTGTCATTTTTTGGGTCTCCTGACTTGAGTCTTCATTGTGGCACCAAAAAAAATGTGTTTATTTAATTAAGTAGCCAGTTGGCTAGTGTAGGTTTACAGCTTCCACACAGAGTCTTAGTGAGTTTTTGCTCGTAAAGATCTGACAGTTTAAGTTTGAAGAACAACAAATAGAATTTTCAACCGAGCTCGAGCTCTAAGTTCCATGCCTGGCATGGACTTTAACTCTTTCACCTCCGGAGCAGTTCTAAGGTTGGGACAAACTGCATATGTCATAATATAGCAAGACTCCATTAGAAGAAACAACATTACTAAGGTGAGTAATTTTTTCTTATTGTCTGGGGTTTGACTACCTCGATTCAGACTGCCAAATATGTAAAAAAATTTCCCTAAATCCACCCTAGACAAGAGATTGGGCAGGCTTAGGGATAAGAAGGCCGAGAAGTCTGCTAACCTGGACAGCCAGCCCAGTTCGGTTTCAGCCGAACCAGAAGGAGTGCCCTCTGACCAGGGCGATACTTCTTCAGGCAAAAGGAGAGCCGATTCCGAGGGATCAGTTCTGTCAAAAAAGAAAAGAAATCAGCCAGTTTGGATATAGAGTCGCATGTTCCGACCACCAAGGAGATTGCCCGAGCGATTAGGATTGTTGAATCGCTTCGAACAGTTCTGACCGAACCGGCGCCTTCTGGCAGGTGTTCGGTTTGTTCAGTTCCTCTGGTTCAGGATTGTGCCTCTGAAGATTTTTATGAACCGGATTTGGAGAGGGACGATGATTAAGAAGGTGATGATGATGATGAAATGGAAGGTCTGGATGAGCCCACTGAACCAGACATCTCCCCAGACAGACCTTCTGGTGTTTCCCCTCCCAGGCTTTCTGAGTCCCCTTCCCATTTTATGTTTTAGAGAAAAATGGAAGAAATCCTCCAGCTCCCCTTGGAAGAAACTGTGGAGGAACAAGAAGAGCCTGATTACGTTGAAATGATTGACATCCCAGAGTCCAAGAGGTTGTGTATTCCCCTTCATAAGTCCTTTGGGAAACAGACACAAAAATTGTTGAAAACTCCTAATTCTTTACCTCCTGTTGACAGAAGGATGGACAAGAGGTACATGTTGTCAGGCTCAGGTACAGAGTACTTGTACCAGCAATGCAGCCATGTTGGGGTTGTGCAGGCTGCAGCCTGTGATAAGGCTAACATACCCTTGGCATCACACACCCTGGATAAAGACTCCAGGAAGCTGGATGCCATGGCAAAGAAACAGTACATGGCATCCTCCTTGGGACTCAGGCAGGCTAATTACATGGCCTATACAGCCAGGTACCAGAAGTCCAGGTGGGACACTGTACTGGCACTGGCTAGCAGGCCCCCCCCCCCAGCTGGCAAGGGAGCTGGATGAGGTGGCTGCTGATGGGATTGAGGCATCAAAGATCCAATTTCATGCTGCTGTGGACTCCAATGACGTGTCATCATGAGTCATGGCTACATCTGTGGCTTTTCAGAGAATGGCTTGTCTCAGATATACTAGCCTTTCACAGGACACCCAGGCTAAGGTCATGGATTGCCCTGTGGTGGGTAATTCTTTGTTTGGGAGCAGACAGAGAATTACATGAAAAAGATGGATGAATATAGGACCACCTACAGGAGTGTACAAGCCAAGGAAAGCAGGCAACTCCTCAAAGGCAGCAAACTAGGGGCAGGTGCAGGCCTTTTCATAGGCCTTTTTACCAAGCACAGGCCTCCTCTCCTTTTTCTCAGCAGAGGTTCTTCAGAGGGAGAGGCAGAAGGGGGATGAGCAGGGCTGCATCCACTCCTCAACCTAAGGCTCCTTCCAAGCAGACACCCTGATGTGTCAGCCCGGGTCAACTCCCCAAAACCTATAGGAGATAGGCTGGCTTACTACTTCCAGGACTGGAAGTCTGTTACTTCAGACAAGTGGGTCCTGGAGGTAGTAAGCCAAGAACTGGTTCTCAGCTTCAAAAATTTCCCAAAGCTGAGAGCCAGATCCTTTCCACCTGCAAGCATCTCCGAAACCATTGCCCTAGAGACAGGGATTTCTTCTCTGCTGGCCTTAAGGGCCATAGAGAGAGTTCCTACAATACACAGGGGCAAATGTCTGTACTCCAGGTACTTCCTTACCCCTGAAAAAGACAGGGGAGTGGTGACCCATCCTAGACTTAAGATACATGAACAAACATCTTTTAAAACCAAAATTCAGAATGGTGACTCTGGGAATAATCCTTCTCTATCTAAGGCCAGGGGACTGGCTAGCCTCCCTGGACCTAAAAGATGCCTATTTTCACATTCCCATCAGGTGCTCCCACAAAAAGTACCTCAGATTCAAATTGCCTTCAGGCCATTATCAGTTCAAAGCAATGCCCTTCGGCCTAACATCAGCTCCAAGGATGTTTACAAAATGCCTAGCAGTAGTAGTGGCCTTTCTGAGGAGAAAAAATATCTCCATATTCCCATACCTGGATGACTGACTCATTGAGGGTCAGTCTTCAGACCAAGTCAAGTCAGATCTGCAAGTGACCCAGCAAGTGCTCTCTTCTCTAGGATTTGCTTCTCAATCTTCCCAAGTCAGTTCTCAAGCCAGTACAGCTTTTGACTTTCATAGGGGTAGAGTTGGATACTGTCAAAGCAAGAGCCTTTCTTCCCCTGGAAAGAGTAAGGGTCATCATAGAGCTAGCTTCCTCCTTCCAACTTCTGGTTTCTCGAACAGCACGGCACTTCCTTCAGCTTCTGGGCCACATGGCAGCTTCCACTGCAGTGGTCCAGGTGGCCATATTTCAGATAAGAGACATTCAGTTTCATCTCAGGTCTTTTTGGTTTCAGAAAAAAGATTCTCTAACCAAACTTGTTCCAGTAACTCAGACCCTGATCCAGGCCCTTCAATGGTGGCAGGATTAGAACAACCTCAGGCAAGGAGTCCCATTCATCACTCAGTCTCATTCTCTGGTTCTAACCACAGATGCTTCTCTCCTGGGATGGGGAGCCCACCTGGGGACTCTCACAGCCCAGGGAGTTTGGTCCACTCAGGAGTCTCTTCTCCACATAAACCTTTTGGAGCTCAGGGCGGTTTATCTGGCCCTGAAAGCCTTCTCTCAGTCAGTACAGAACAAGTTGGTTCAGGTCAGGACAGACAACAACACCACCATGTGGTATATCAGCAAGCAGGGAGGCACTCGGTCTACAGCCTTGTGCACGGAAGCCATGAAGTTATGGTCCCTGGTTAATTCTCTACAGACCTCTTTGGTAGCAGTCCACTTTCCAGGAAAGGACAATGTGCTAGCAGATGCATTGAGCAGGATTTCCCAGGGACATCACAAATGGCCCCTGGATCCCCTAGTGTTGAAAGTGATTTTTCCAAGGTGGGGCACTCCAGATATAGATCTCTTTGCAGCCCCAGACAATCACCAACTTCTCTTTTTTGTTGCAGACCCCCAGTCTTGGGCTCAGTCCCTCTGGATGTTCTGATTCTAGATTGGAAAAGGAAATTTCTATATGCCGTCCCTCCTTTTCCTCTATTGTTCAAGGTCCTGGTCAAGATAAGGTCACAGTCCTGCAAAGTGATCCTGACTGCTCCAGATTGGGCCAGGCAGCCTTGGTACCCCCTGCTGCTGTCCCTAGCAGTCCATCTTCCCCTGTCTCTTCCCAGGAATCACAATCTACTAACCTCCTCTCAGGGGAGGATTTGGTATCCCAACCTTTGGTCTCTCAATCTCAAGGCATGGCTCTTGAAGAGTTAGAGTATGCAAATTTGCACCTGTTTCAAGGGGTTCTGGAGATTCTCAAAGCCTCTCAAAAACCTGCCACCAGGAAAACGAACTACTCCAAATGGAAGAGATTTAGTATTTGGTGTTCCAAGAAGCACATATCCCCAGACACTGCTGAATTGTCTACAGTTCTGGATTACATGGCTCATCTTAATGGCCTAGGCCTTAGACCAGCTACCCTCAAGGTACACTTGTCAGCTGTTTCTGCTTTTCTGTCATTGGGAAAGCCCTCCTCACTGGCATCCCATCCTGTTTTCTGTAAATTTTTCAAGGGTTGCTTCATACCAATCCCCCCCTTTAGGGACCCTACACCTGCTTGGGACCTTAATGTTTGCATTGCTCAGCTTATGCAACCCCTCTTTGAGCCTTTGTCTTCAGCACAGCTCAAGTGCTTGACTTGGAAAACTGTGTTTCTGGTAGCTATTACCTCTGCCAGACATATCAGTGAATTACAAGCCCTGTCAGTGGAGATCAATTTCATTTCATTTCATAGAGATAAGGTGGTCCTTAGAACCAATAGGAGATTTTTACATAAAGTGGTTTCAGATTTTCATCTGAACCAATCCATGTCTCTTCCTGTGTTCTTCACTGACCATTCTTCTTTTTCAGGAGAGAAAAAATTACACAGTTTAGATGTTAAAAGAGCCCTTAGCTACCACATTGAGCGTACTAAGGCACACAGGTTTGATTCCCTCCAGTTGTTCCTCACTTATGGGGAAGTGGGAAAGGGCAAACCTGCCACTAAGAGAATGATTGCCAGGTGGACTGTCTCTTGTATACAATTCTGCTGTGAAAAGCTGGGTCAAGTACCACCCTCAGGCCTGAGGGCTCATTCGACTAGAGGTACAGCTGTTTCCCTGGCTGCAGCCAGGGATATTTCTTTGCTAGAGATTTGTGAAGCAGCCACCTGGAAAGCAGTCCAAACATTCACCAAGCATTACTCTCTGGATATCCAGGCTAGGAGTGATGCTCAGTTTGGTACAGCAGTACTGCAGAGCCTATTCCCAAAGTAGGTTCGATTCCCTCCTCCATGGAGGTACTGCTTGGTAGCCTGCAATAAGTCAGAATACAGCAAAACTTTATGTTGCTTGAAGAAAAAATTACTCACCTTAGAAATTGTGTTTCTTCTAATGGAGTCTTGCTGTATTCTGACCTCCCTTCCTCCCTGCCTCCCCTCTCAGAACCTACTTTTTGGGAAGTGGGCTGGCAGGTGCAGTGTTGCACCGCAATGGTGCATTTGGGCACTCCTTCCTTTTAGAGAGGAGGAATTAGTTATGTTTGGTTATTCTAATAGTCGTAAGTGTTCACTACCTGGTTTTTCATTTTGGATTTCTCGACTTGAGTCTTTTGGGGATCCAAAATATTTGGTTGCCATTTGGCTAGTACAATTTTTTACAATTTCTACATAGTGGGTTTAGTTAGTTAGTATTAGCTCATAAGAATCTGGCAGTTTTACTTTGAAGTGCAGCAGACAGAGGTTTGAACTGAGCTCAAGCTCAACGTTCTATGCTCTGCATAGAATTTAACTCTTTCCTCTCCGAAGCAGTTCAAGTGCTGGGGATAACTGCAATAAGTCAGAATACAGCAAGACTCCATTAGAAGAAACACAATTACTAAGGTGAGTAATTTATTTTCTTATTGTCCCATGCCCAAGCCTCCCACTACCTTGTACCCCTTGGACTGGCACCATTCTCCAGCCATGTGTTGAACTCCCCTGTCCTTCCAGAAATATGGTACACAGAGAACCATGACTGGGATGTCAACATACCAGGGTACACAGTCTACAGGAGGAGCAGGGAGGGAAGAAGAGGAGGTGGAGCAGCTCTCTGTGTGAGGGAAGGGATCAAAGCAACAGAACTAAAGGGTAAACAGGGAGGTGAGGAGGCACTGTGGGTCATCCTAGAGACTGGAAATGGCTCCACATTCTGCACAGGGGTTGTATACAGACCTCCATCTCAGGGGGAGGAAATGGACAAGGAAATGATAGAAGGCATCCTTGGGATGGCAGAGAAAGGGGAGATACTGCTGATGGGGGACCTGAATATGCCAGATGTTGACTGGAGCACCTTTCAAGGTTTTAAATAATTGATTAGCAGTTTTTTCCCTTGGGACTATACTAACTGTACAAAAAGTATTTATATAGATTTTCTAGAAGTGCTGTGTTCGTTAAACGCAGTGAGGCAAGAGCTATGTATTTTCACAGAGATATAGCACTTTTATGAGCAAAACGTTAATCAATTTTTAGAGTTAAATAAATCCCAGCCTTTGCTGCAGCCACATCCAAGAGCAGGGCCATTCTCGATGTCCTACAGGGGGCATGCCTCAGACAGCTAGTTTTGGAACCCACACAGGAGAGGGCAATCTTAGACCTGGTACTCTCAAATGGGGATGGAGAGAGGATCTCTGATCTTGAAGTGGGTAGCCATCTGGGAACAAGCGACCACCAAACAGTGTGGTTCACGATAAACTTAGCTGTAGAGGCAAGCCACACAAACGTGAAGGTACTGGACTTCAGGAGGGCTGATTTTGTCAAAATGGGAGAGCACCTCAGAAAAGCACTAGCAAACAGGCAAGAAGGTGGGGTGGAGCAACAATGGGGAGACATCAAAACCACCATCACAGAGGCAACAAGTCTTTGTGTGAAGCAAATAAATCAAAACGAAAGAAAAAACCACTATGGTTCTCAAAAGAAGTGGCGGGGAAGATAAGGGAAAAGAAGATAGCATTCAGGAACTATAAGGAAACACAGAAGGAGCAGGTCAGAGAACTGTACCAGTTAAAGCAGAAGGAAGTGGGTAAGGCAGTCAGAATAGCAAAGGCCCAAACTGAGGAAAAGATAGCCAACTTGGTTACGAAGGGGGATAAAACCTTTTATAGGTACATTGGGGAGCAGAGAAAGACTAAGGCAGGGATACTAAGGCTGAACAAAGAGGAAGGTGGTTGGGCAGACAACGACAATGAAAAAGCAGGGATTCTGAATGAATACTTCTGCTCAGTATTCACAATGGAAAAACAGGGGGAAATACCTAATCCGGTCAATAGAAGCACTCTGGATAGGGGGGTTGATATTAGTCCTTTCACAGAAGAAAGGGTTCTGAAAGAACTCTTAAAACTGAAGATGGATAAAGCAATGAGGCCTGATGGGATTCACCCCAGAATTTTAAAAAAACTAAGGGAAGAACTAGTAACACCACTGACTACCCTTTTTAATAAATCATGGGTGGATAGGATGGTACCTGAGGACTGGAGGAGGGCGGGTGTGATCCCCCTTCACAAAAGTGGGAGCAAGACAGAGGCAGGAAACTACAGACCTGTCAGTTTGACCTCAGTGGTAGGGAAAATGATGGAATCACTTCTGAAGGAAAAAACTGTTGAGTACCTAGAGGCCAGGGGGGCACAGGACTCAAGGCAGCATGGATTCACAGCAGGAAGGTCATATCAGACAAATCTGATTGATTTCTTTGAGTGGGTGACCAAAGCAGTAGACCAGGGAAGGGCTTTGGACATGGCCTACCTAGACTTTAGCAAGGCATTTGACACAGTCCCGCACAAAAGATTAATAAACAAATTAGCCAGCCTGGGAGTGGGTCCTAGGGTGGTAGCCTGAGTAAAACACTGGTTGGACAACAGGACACAGCGGGTAATAGTAAATGGAGTCCACAGTGAAGAAAGGAGGGTTACTAGTGGGGTACCACAGGGTTCAGTACTGGGGCCGGTCCTTTTTTAATGTCTTTATAAGTGACATTGCAGAGGGACTGGAAGTATGTCTCTTTGCAGATGAAACAAAAATCTGCAACAGGGGTTGATGCACAGGGTGGGGTGGAAAGGATGAAAAGGGACTTGGCAAGATTGGAAGAATGGTCAAATGTATGGCAGCTTAGATTCAATGCAAAAAAAGTGCAAAGTAATGCACCTGGGAAACAAAAACCCAGGGGAAGAGTACACAATGGGTGGGGGTGAGATACTGACAACAACAAAAATGGAAAGGGATCTGGGGGTAGTCATGTCAGACGACCTAAAGGTGGACCAGCAATGTGAGAAGGCAGTAAGGAGGGTTGGGGGGATACTGGGATGCATAGGGAGAGGGGGGAAGATTCAGGGGAGAAGAGAAAGGAGGAGGTGCTACTTCACTGAGAGGGTGCTGGAGCAATGGAATGTGCTGCCTAGGGGGCTGGTGGAGGCAGAGACGGTGAAGGGGTTTAAGAGGGGGTGGGACAGGTACAGGGGAAGGGTTCTGGAAGCAAAATCCAATGCAGCGAGAATATCTGGAACTGGGAAGGGAGAAGGCAGAGAAGGCATGGGGGGCAGCAAGGTCAGCTCCCAGGGTGGGGGCTGACCAAATGAGCAGACGCGAAAGACTGTTAGGCCTATTCTGCTGGCATTTTAGTATGTTAGCATGTTAGTATCACCAGTAGAAAACAGGAAGTTGTTGGCCCTCTGTACAGAAAGTTGGTAAGACCACATCTGGAGTACTGTGTACATTTCTGGAGACCCCATCTCCACAAAGACATAGACAGGGTGGAGGCTGTCCAGAAGAGGGCAACCAAAATGATACAGGGTCTGCATCAGAAGACATATGAAGAAAGACTAAAGGAACTAAAGATGTATAGCCTCTTGGCAAGGAGGGAGACGGGGACATGATAGAAACTGTTGGCCGGCCCGTCGACACAGCGGTTGGATTTCCGCCTGCGACGACGGCAACCGGGTTGAGACAGTCGGGTTGCCAGAGGGAGCAGCTGGGGAGAAGGATAGAGCATCTGGGGACAGCTCTCCTTCTCCGGGATGGGTAGAGGATATATCCGCGTAGGCTGACTCCTGGCGGAGGCTGGGAATGCAGCATACAGCCAGGGCATAGTGTTCAAGGGGGCGGTGGCAGATGTCGGCGTATGCCTTGACGTCAGACGTCACTCCCCCATAGGAAAAGCGGAAAATCTGCTCGCTGCCCACCAAGATGATGGCTCTCCATTCCCAGAGCACCTCCAGTACCTGGCCAGGGCCTCCTGTTCCTCAGCAGCATCCCTGGGCCCTAATGAAGTGTGTGCTGGGGTCTTCCCCCTCCCTGGTGCCCTTCCCCCTTAGAGGAGGGGGACCCGCCCGGTGATAGGGATACACCGGTATATTCCGGGGGTCAGCTGCGATCTGAGGACCTGAGGAGGGCTGGTTAAGGTCAGTAGGGATGAAGGGAACTTGTAGGGCCTGAAGGAGTGGGGGACAGTGAAGCATGGGAGGAGGGTATAAACACATAATACAAAAAAAAAAGAAACTGTCAAATACCTCAAGGGAATCAACAAAATCCAAGAGGGTAGCATCTTTCAGAAAAAGAGATGTGCAAAAACAAGGGGGCACAATTTGAAGATAGAGGGGGACAGCTCAGAGGTAATGTGAGCAAGTATTTTTTCACAGAGAGGGTTGTGGATACATGGAACAGCCTTCCTGAGGAGGTCATAGAGTCAAAAACAGTGGGGGAATTCAAGAATGCATGGGACAGACATAAGGCAGTCCTAGTGGGGGATAGGAGGAAGTAGGCTGTTGGTTAACTAGGATCTGCAGCTTATCCATTAGGTAGGACATTATTTCCACCTACGTAAGGACATAGACAGGGTAGAGACGGTTCAGAGGAGGGCAACAAAGATGGTGTATGGATTGCATCACAAGTCCTGTGAGGACAGGTTAAAGGCACTGAACATGTACTCCCTGGAGGAGAGGGAGGGAGAGGGGATATGATAGAGACATACAAGTATCTTACAGGGAGGAACAGGGTGCAGGAATGCACTATTTTTAAGTGAAAAAGATGTTCCAGGACTAGAGGGCATGGGATGAAGTTGGAGGGAGGGACGATTCAGAGGAACGTGAGGAAGAATTTCTTCACAGAACGGTGGTGGACAAGTGGAACACCCTGCCAGAGGAAGTGGTGGGGGCTGAAACAATCAAGGATTTAAGAATGCATGGGATAGACATAAAGGAATTCTGGAGGTCAGGGGTAAGGGGCAACAGACTTCTTGGAAAACATAAACTGAACTTACAAACTTAAATGGGCAGACTCGGTGGGCCATAGGCCCTTATCTGCCGACACTGTCTATGTATCTATGTAGGGAAATGGGCAGACTAGGTGGGCCAAGCAGTCCTTATCTGCCATCAAATTCTATGTTTCTATGTTTACTTTCCTCTCCATACTCTCTCAAGGTACTGGGAGCACCTCAGAGAAGGCCACTGATTCCCCCATCTCCTCGCACAGCCTTCCCATTTCCTCAAACCTCTCTCTCACCACTTCCACCATCTCTCCTGCTAGATCGTTCCTGCCCACGTGCACCACTATATGCAGTTTCTTCCTACCCCTCCTTGTGCACTTTAGAATTGACTGCCCTGCTCTGCCTGCCGTTAACCTAGGTATGGACTTCACCCATATACCACTATGCCTTTCCCCCTTACTACCCCATCTGATCCCTTTAACTATGGAATCCCACAACACCAATACACCCCCTCCTTCTTCCTCATCCCTGCCCACACCCTTTTACCCAGGTGCCCATTTCTAAGTCAGGCACGTCTGTAGCTCTACCCTTCCCCCCTGTGGTTCCCCCCCTCTCCACCCCTGACCTGTCATCCACCCCCCCCTTCACTGCTCTCTCACTATCCTCCACGTCCCTCATATCTACCCTGGACCCCTTCCCCCTCTGCTATGCCCCTCTTGTCGTCCCTACCAGCATTGCTCCTCTCTCCTTTCCCCTGCTCCTGTGTCCACCCTTCCAGCTGCGCCCCTTTACCCTCTCTATTGACTGACTACTGTCCCTTGTGCAGTCCCCTCCTGTACCTCTCCTGCCCCCCAGAGCTCCCCATCCTCTCCTCCTCCCCCACCAATGTGACCAGCATCACAAACCTATTTCCTGCCCCCTCAATACTGCTGCGCATTTGCACCTCCCTTCTAACCTGAGCCTTCTCTCTATAGCTCAGCCCCCTGACCACCCTGCTCCCCCCTTCCCTCAAACTGACGCTCCTCCCATGTGGTGCCCTCATGTTACTCCCAGGTGGATGCCCTCCAGTCCTAGATTTCCTCCCTCCCTATCCTCTCCAGCTTTCTACTAAGCCACAGCACTTCTTCCTT
Organism: Neoceratodus forsteri; assembly: GCA_016271365.2. Classification (NCBI taxonomy): domain Eukaryota; kingdom Metazoa; phylum Chordata; order Ceratodontiformes; family Ceratodontidae; genus Neoceratodus; species Neoceratodus forsteri. Next base: position 1,389,830,877 of record CM028129.1, on the reverse strand, counting down.
GAGACTCCACAACCTGTGACAGATTGGACACCCTCCTAACTTCCACAGTATGTTCATCCATGCTGCCACTCCTCATCCACTGCAGCCCATTATTCTACCCCTGTTGACCCCCCTAGCATCCTGCTCCCCACTGTACCAGCCCCTCCCTTGCTGTCCTGTCCATCCCATTAGTGCCACTCCCCACCTAGTGTGTCCATCCCCACCCCACTCCATTTGCCCACTGAAATGTCCTACTGCTCACGTTATTACTTACTCTGCACTCACCTTTTCATATTGTCTTCAACAGTAAGTCAGTTGTTAATTAAACAGTAATCCCTACCACTATTTTTTTTTCTTATTCCAAATCACCGATTAAGATGCCACTAACTACCTAACCAAAAATAAAGTACAGCTCTAACTACTAAAAGTAAAAATACAAGTTTTTTTTTTTATTTTACCAAATCACTAATTAAGATGCCCCTTAAAACTAACCAAAATAGAAGTGCAGCACAATCTATACGTTCTATACCAAAACCCAGGTTAAGATACCACCAATCTGATCTCACCCCTATAGACAGTACTGCCAAAACAGACTCACTATCTGCCTTCATTCTAGGTCCACATAGTGATCAGACCCTTCTTGACATTCTCCTGTGTACCGCTGCTCCCCCTGGAGTTGCCTGCACTCCTTCCTTGGGCCCAGCCTCCTGCTCCTCCCCTCGTGCAGCCGCCCAAGCCCAGCCAAGCTCCAGGGGATTTAAACAGCCATGGTGGAGGGGGAGGGGGGGCCTTTTCAAACCACACTCCTGCAGCTGCTCTGACTTCCCTTGGGAGTGCTGACCGCACTCCTGCAGCGGCTCTGACGGCTTTCTTCCCCTGAAGTGCCTACCGTGCTTCTAAGCCAAACTTGTCACGGCTGCCCTGATTGGTCCCTTGTTCCTCTCTCCTTCAGCAGCTGATTGGAACTACTGCTCTGTGCCCCCGGCAGCCAGTTTGTCATCCCTCAAGCCACAAACTACTCCTGCAGCAGCTTCTCCTTTCCTAGGGAGCGCCGACCACGCTTCTGCAGCTGCTCCGACTTCTTTCCCCGTTTTACCAGAATGAAGCTGTACCCATGTACTTATCTAATCTTTTCTTGAAAGCATCTATAGTGTTGCTTGATACTGCATCTTCTGGTTATCCATTCCAGCTGCTGACCACCCTCTGGTTAAACCATGCCCCCCCCTTTTATTAGTTTTGTAGTTTTCTCCCCTTAATTGATAGGCAAGTGTTCTACTCTCCCTGTTGCTAACTCTTAACTCCAGCGTCAAGTACTCCCATAGATCACTATTTCTATAGGCAGAATAGATGAGGCATAAGTCACTTCTCAAGTGACAATAGTCCAGTAAAAACAGACCCAGTTCTTACAGTCCTGTCTCACAATTTAATCCCCTGTTCCCGAATACACTTCTTGTCACCTTTCTTTGAACCCTTTCTTGCTGCCTATTGTATTTTTTCCTTTGCCAAGGGCTCCAAAACTGGGTGCAGTACTCTGTCAAAGGCCTAACCAGACAACCATAAAGCATCATAAAGTTGCCTTGACTACGGATGTTTCTCAAGATACAATTTAGCATTTTATTAGCCTTTTTAACAACTTCTGTGCTATGACAATGGAATGTTAAATCATCAGTAACTAGCATTCTCAAGTATTTCTCAACATTGGTGCTCTGCAGCTCAGCATCACTTAGAAAATATTTATATTTCAAATTATTTTGCCAAAGTGCATGACACCACATTTACTGATGTTGAAACTCCTTTTCTTTTTTTTTGCGTATCTTCCTATATTGTTTAAATCTTCTTGTAAATTGCAACTTGTTTGTATGTTATTTATAATAGCACCTGTTTTGCAGTCATCTGCAAATTTACTCATCCATGAATTGTTGGATACTTGCAATGAAGATACAAACAGGTTAGGTGAGGCCCAGGACAGATCCCTGAGGCAGTCCACCTTTGACACCTCCCCAGCTGGAGGCATAACCTCTTTTACATACTTGTTGCTTCTTGTCCTCTAATCTAGCCACTATCCAGTTGACTATACTTTGACTGACCTTTAAATCAAGTAATCTATTTATCAGTTCTCTGTGTGATGCCAAATCAAAGACCTTTGAGAAGTCGAGGTACACCACATCTACAGATAATCCCACATCCAATGCCTTGCTCACTGGCTTAAAAAATTGTACTAGATTCATCTGACAAGATCTCCTGGTTGTGAAACCATGCTGAGTAATATCAGTATTGTCTGTCTCTTGACTATGCATATCATGATATTGATAAACTCCTTTGTTATTTTGCTAATAATGCAGGTGAGACTAAAGGCCTATAATTTTCATAATCACTTTTGGACCTATTTGTAAATATTGGAGTCACATTGGCCATCCTCCAATCATTTGGTACATCACTCAATTCCAAAGATTTTGAAAACAATAATTTTATTGGTCCTGCCAGTTCTGTTGACAGCTCTTTCAGTGCTCAAGGATGGAAACCATTCAGACCTGGGGATTTGTCACTTCAAAGCCTATTTAATTTGTCCTTAATATCTTGCAACTTAAATGAGACTGCTTCACTGGTGCTGTTTTCAGATAGATTAATTATTTTATTAATCTGTTCCTTTTTTTGATGTATACTCGAAAAGTGATTATTGAAATTTTCAGCAATGATTTGCTCATCAAAAATAGGATCACCATTGATTTGTAATGGCAACCCTGCTCATACCTTTTTTTTGTTCATTTATATAATTAAAAAAGCCTTTTTGTTATCCTTTGTTTTGCTTGCTATTCTCATCTCCTCGTTTTGTTTTGCCCTTTTAACTAATTGCATACTTTTCTTAGCTGTTTCCTTAAAATATAACATCTCTCGGGTGTTTGAATTTGTTTATATTTGTATTAGGCTCTTTTTTCTTCTTATAAATTTCAATATTTTTTTTGTTGAATCATGTTGGAATCGTACCATTACCATTGCATTTGGTTTTGACTGGTATGTACATTTGTATACAGTGATATATTTTTAATTTAATTGTGTTCCATAGTTCATGGACATCTTATTTATTTATTTGCTTTTGGTAACCGGGTAGGTGTGCTAAGCATAAGAATGCCTATTTTCAGGCATGACCCGGGAGAAAACAGCTTGAAATACATAAGTATACATGTGACACAGCACATGAGATATGCAGCACAGTTAAGAGGGAATCACATACAATCAAACTAAGGGTATGGTGAGACATTGCTTCGATGTGCCAATCAAAACTTGGGGTGTAGAGAAAATATTGTATGGTATAATACAGTTACAATACAGTTTGGACAAGTAAACACAGGATCAGAACAATGTGAGAAAAACAGGCATTGCAATAGAGAGCATACATAAAACAATACAATAAGTGCCAATTGAGTGGAAGGTGAAACGGGGGAGAGGAGCGAGTAGTAGGAAGCAGAGAAGAGAGGGTAAGGGATGAGAGAGAAGACATGAAAGGAGGGTATTAAGAGAGGTGGGGAAGAGGTGTCAGAGAAGTGGATTACCTAAGGAAATACAGAGGGCAGGGAGAAAAGATGGTCTAAGGTGGATTAAAGCAAGTGCAGAGGCTAGTAGCATGCAGATGATCACGGTGAAGTTTCTTGAAACTAGCATGGGTAGTCACTTGACGAATAGTTTGAGGTACAGAGTTCCAGTACTTTGGAGCCATGTGAGAGAAAGCACGTGCACCCATACTGGTTCTGCATCTAGGGATGTGAAGAGGGGCTTGGTCAGTAGATCGTAGCCCATAGGAGAGAGGTTGTGAGTGCAGTAGGGAGGCAAGGGATCGGGGGAGGCCTGATCTGGCAATGCAGTCAATTAGTGAGCCGAAAGACTAGAGTCAGTGGGCAGAGGGGCACGGCCATTTTAAGTCAGCATAGAGCTGGCAATGGTGTTTGAAATGTGGTGATGCAGAGGCATAGCGGCAGGTGCTCTTATAGGTGGTGTCCCATTTATGGAGGGAGGATTTTGAGGCTGATAGGTAAGTGACTGAGCCATAGGCCAGGGCTGGGAGAAGAAAGCCTGTGCCACAGCTAGTCTAGCCGAAGGGGTAAGGGCATAGCTAGTACGGTAGGCACTTCCTATTTTGGCACTGACAGATTTACAGGTGGTTGTTATGTGCAGGTCAAAGTCTAGAGATTCGTCGAGAGTAACACCCAGACATTTAAAGGATCTGGTGCTAACCAGTGGGGAGCCATCCGCACACAAAATTTTAATGGCATTATGACTCGCTTTAAGTCTGGCCGGTGAGCCAAAGAGCATGGGGTATGTCTTGCTAGTGTTGAGAACAAGTTTGTTCTCAGTTAGCCAAGACTGAATACTTGCAAAGTCCGAGGCAAGAGGCTGGTTTATGTCTGCGACATTTCTAGCACTGTGGTAGATAACTAGGTCATCAGCGTAGAGCAAAGATGAGCAGGTAGGTGGAAGGAACGGGATGTCATTAATGAAAACAGAGAAAAGCAAGTGGCGAAGTATAGAGCCCTGGGGCACTCCAACATGTATAAATGAAAGATCTGATATGGCTGAGTTGAAAACTACAGCCTGTTTTCTGTCGGGCAGATATTGAACCAGGTCACTGCATCGGTGGAGAAACCTAGGGAGCATAGTTTAGTAAGAAGAAGGGCATGGTTAACCAGGTCAAATGCCTTAGTTAAGTCGATGAAAACCACACTTGTCAGGAGACCAGAGTCCATAGAGGCATAGATGTCATTTGTGAGTTTGAGGAGGGCGGTGGAGGTGCTGTGGCCTTTCTGGAAGCCATGCTGGGAGCAAGAAAGAAGGTTATACTTCTGAAGATGTTCTATGGTATGGGTGGCCACTAGTTTTTCCAAGATTTTGCTAAGCACAGAGAGAATTGCTATGGAACAGTAGTTCTTAATATCTTTGGGATCACCTTTTTTAGGAATTGGGGTGACTTTAGCTATTTTCCAGATATTGGGAACTATACCATGGCATAGAGATAGGCTGAAGATTTTGGTTAGGGTAGAGGCTATGAGAGGGGCAGCAGCTTTCAGGAGCCTAGGTTCCAGACCATCAGACCCAGAGCTGGTACAGTCAGGAACGGAGAGTAACAGTTTTAGCACTTCTCCTCTTGTAATGCTCCGGAACCTAAAGGGAGGATGCGTGGGTAGAGGTTTAGTATCACTAGGGGGTGAAGCAGTGTGTACAGGTGGGAAAGAGGTCAGGTAATTTGTTAGATCTGAGAAATGGTGATTGAAGGAGTTGGCTATAGTCACCGGATTGTTGCAGTGTATGCCATTTAACAGCATGTCACTTGTATGGGCCCTGTGATTAGCTCCAAGGAGTGTTTTTATGATTGACCAGAATTTCTTTGAGTCCTCTGCAGCTTTTATTAACAGGTCTCTGCAGAAAGAGCTTTTGGCTAAATGAATGTTTCTTTTGCATGTGTTTCTCAGAGATCGGTAGTGGTTACAGTCGGTCTGCAACCCAGTAGTTTTGAAACACCACACAATTTATCCCTGGGCTTTATTTGGGTGAGTAGGTCTTTGGTTAACCACTTTGTCTGAGTTCCACGAATACGACTAGTGACACGGGGAGCATAGGTGTCTTGGAGCAGGCCAAAGTGGGCCAGGAAGTAGTCTAGTGCCGACTGGGCATTAATTGAGGTGTAGATGGGAGACCATTCAATCAGTGAGAGATCGTATATGAATTGTGTTAAGTTGAAATTGGCCAAATTGAGGAAGGTAATGAGTTTTGGAGGCGGAGATGGTTTACTGGTAGGGCGCCAGATGCAGTAGATTGGGGAATGATCACTAACTGCATCTGCAAGGGCACCTGCACATATTATGCTGTCAGGGCGGTTCGTAAGGACCCAGTAAATTAGAGTACTAGTTCAAGGGGGAGCCGTGACTGTAGTTGGATCTGTGATTAATTGGTGAAGGGTTGTGGCCTTGTACCATGGTATGAGAGGACTGGTTCGATTTACTAGTCCAGTCTAGGTTGAGGTCCCCCAGTATAAGGACTTCATTATGGCCGATGGTGCTGTCTACTTGGGAGAGGAGTTCTTCAAGACCCTTGCTACCACCAGCAGGAGGGTTATAGGTGTAAACTATGTGTAATTTCTTTGAGCCTAGTTGTAAGGTTGCATGGATCGCTTTGCAGTGAGATAGGGTAGGCAGGACATTATGGGATAGCAATAAATGAGATTTATAGAAGATGGCAACACCGCCTCCACGCTTTGATGAGGGCCTGTCTTGTCTGATGAGATTGTAATTGGGTAGTGAGCAGAGGGGATCAGAGGTTGAGGGTTTTAGCCATGTTTCAGATAGGCAAAGGATATTAGGGTGATATTGAGCAACCCATGCCTCGAGTTCTACAGTTATGAAGAAGGCTCCTAATATTCATGTGAACAATGCAGAGGCCCTTGGTGTCATTCCAGGTTGTATCATTTTGGGGTAAGTTACTTACGGGCCCCGGGTTTAGCTCAATATCCCCAGCTAACATTAAGGCTAAGAGTAACAGGTACCATAACTTACGATGGATGAATGGGGTGGGCAGGGTGAGGTTGAACAGCAGGGATTTATGCAGAGTGTAGGATAGGTGGTAGATGAACGTATGAGGGATGAGAAGTGGGGATGTGTCACATGGCCAGTGGGGTGGCAGACGCATAGTCGAGAGCTTGGAGTCATCAGGGTGGGTGTAGCGATGGCTCCTGTTTGGTGGGTAGTATAATATAGGGAGCCATATGAGGCTGGAAAAAATAGAGACTAGTAGGAATATAGCACAGGGATTTATGGTCATATTGAATTTGAGACGGTTATTTGAAAGTGGGGTGTGTGGGAAGGAAGGCTCAAATTGAGAGTAACAGAAACTTATCTAGCTAGCAGGGTAATGATCTAGGAACAGAGAGAATGGAAACTAATATCAGCCTGCTAATGGTAAAGTGAGGAGATAGTTAAATTTTTCTTCTGGGCCTGGTCTACAGTATTTCTCACACTATATAACTGGTGCCAGCCCAGGGTGGGGGGGGGGTGGAGAGCAGTCACAAAGAGACTGCAGAGAAACAGCACCCAGCAAGCTCGGAGCAGCAAAATCAAGTTTCCCTCCTGAGCTGCAGGTGTTGGGAAATTGTAAGTTTGTGGGAGCAGTTTATCATTAATTTACAGTCTCCCTCCTGTGCTGCTAGCGATGTAAATTCGGTTTCAGCAGCTGTTACTATTATATTTGCAGAGCGAGGGAAGCAGCTCTTCAACTATGTTTCAGAAGGGGAAAAATTATTTACAGTCTCCCTCCTGAGCTGCTAGCGTAATTCAGATTTCAAGCCCCATTGTTTCAGGAAACTTTTCATCCCATTATAATTAGCTTTATTTAGGCATCTCATTTTTGTTCTTCCTTTACCATTGGTGCTATTACAAGATATTTTAAATTCAACCATATTGAGGTCACTCGTTCCAAGCAGCTTCCTCATCTCACAGTCAGTTACAGCATCTTCCATATTGCTTAACACAAGGTCCAAGATGTTTTATCCTCTAGTCTTCTGATTCACATATTGCTCTAGATTGTTGGTTATTAAAATATCCATGAATCTTTTCTCAAACTCTGATGTTCCAATCGGGTTTTCACAGTTTATGTTTGGTAGATTAAAATCTCCCAAGATTAATATATTCCCATTTAGTTCCAACTTTTCCATAACATCAAGGAATTTCATGTTTTCCTCAGCATTTAAGCCAGGCGGTCTGTCACAGATGCCAGTAGTAATTTTTTTATTCCTTTTTTTCAGCAATACTGACCCAAACCTGTTCTACCTTTGTTGCCTTATCTCAATAGTTCTCAGACTTTGTCACAGTGAGCCTCCCCAGATCCATGGAAAAGATTTTGAGCCTCCCCAAAAAGTGACAAAATCGTGGGCCTCCCCAAAGAAAAATAACATACTGTAATTTGCGCAGTACACCATGAATAAATTGAAATCCCTCTGAGTACTTGGCTCACATTCAGTTCTTTGTCTTATACTGACGTGGAACCTTTGAAAAACAGCTCCTGTGCCCAAAGGTGTCATCTGAGTAACAAATAAATACAACAACAGATACTATTATTCAGCTTATTGTAACCCCCCACCACACCCCAGGCCAGCCTACGTCCTCCCTATTTTCATTCTTGAACCATTGTTGCCCCATGTTGCAGTACCTTCATGGGTCAGACGACTTTTTCTGTTTACTCTCTATATGGAACAACCTTCCTACTTACTTTGCCTGTCCCCTTCCATTCCTGCTCATATAAGCAACTTCTCAGGGATTACTTTGCTACTTCCTGCTATTGCTCCTAGCACTTCTATGCTCAACACTAATATTTGGGCTGTTCTGCCATCAGTCTACAAATTGATCAATTACCACCACTCATTATTAGTTTATTGTTCATAATTGTTCGCACTATTGTTCATTGTGTATTTCTTGATTGTTTTGCAATTACCTTTTGAAATGTATTCACTCCCTACCCTTGCCTGGGTACACCTGAAATGAGCCTTGGCTCATTCACCTTCCCTTGTCACTTATTAGTAAATAAATACATAAAATTCACCTACTATTATCCTCTTTCAGTTTGCTTCATTTCTTCACACAAAATACATAAAACTCAAAATTTAAATACAGTACTTTTTCAGAAGTGCTCGAGCCTCCCATGGAACAGGTTGGGGCCTCCCCAGGGAGGCTGGCCTCACCATTTGAGAACCCCTGCCTTATCTAATTGTGGATCAATTTCTTGTGCACGTATTGAGTCCTTAATGAATAAGGCTACTCCTCTGCCTCTTTTAGTTGTTCGGTTAACAAAGAAAAAGATCATATCCAGGTATACTGAGTCCCCAGTCCCCATCACAACACTATGTTTCAGTTATTGCACATATTTGTACATTTTCCGGTTGTAATATCAATTTTAGTTCTTCTCCTTTATTAATTAAGCTCCTAGCGTAAACTAATAATGCCTTTATTTCAGTTGTTCTGTTTTTATTTGTACTATTATTAGGTTTCTGTGTAAGCAATAAGACATGAAGGAGTGTGCATTAGACAGTTCTAATGCATGGCTAGGGGGACGTTGTGAGGCACGAGGCCACAGGCCGAGTGTGTCCAGTCCCCTAGCCGTGCATTAGAGCTGTCTAATGCACATCCCCGGAGTGGCTTATTGTGCTTATAAAATGGGCCTGTGTATTCTAAATGGGGGTTCTAATTTTAGCTGTGCATTAGACACATCTAATGTATGGCTAACAACCAATCAGATTGCTTGAAATCCTTTGCCCATTTTATAAATTGTATTTAAGTTATCTTTTGGTGCTAGTACATTGTTATGTGGAGATTTGGGAGGTTGAAAAAGATTGATTTCCCCTCTACCCCATATTTGTTAGTTTAAATCAAGATTTATTATTTCAACACAAAATATGTTACCTAGCAGGTTTGATCCCTTCCTGCTTAAATGCAATCCATCGTACCCAAAGAAATCATATCTGCCATCAAATGTTCTCATGTTTTTAAACACCTTATGTTTTCCCTTAGGCACCATTGTCATAAACTATTATTAATGTGCTTTATTTGTTTTTTTATTTATTTGAGGAATCAGAATTACAACTCTTTGAGTCAGGGACTCGTTTACAAAGGCTCCACGTCAGATTGTTAACAATAGAGACATACATACAGTAGACATATAAATGATGGCTATATACATGTGGATAATATACATGATACAAGAGTCCTATACAAAATTGTAGATAAGTGTGATAACATGCTAAGATACTGAGGAGTGGATATCAGCAGCTATATACATAGTATAACATACATGGTACAGGGTTCCCATATAATTTCGTATAATTTATCTTTCTAGTCCATCTGCAAGTCACTCGAGGAACAGGCAGAGTTTCAGAAAAAATTACTTCATAGACCCTATTTTTAAGTGACTTGTGGATTTGCATAAATTCGACCATAGTTTCATCTATACTCTGTTTTTTGATATTATTTGTTCCTGCGTGAATGATTACTATCATTTTTTCCCCAACAGATTGCAAAATATCTGGTACCATTTTACCAACATCCCCTACAGTTGCACCTGAGAAACTTCAATTTGCTGTACTTTCATTATCTCCTTTAGTAGTATAATGACCCACATATTTAATCATTGAATCTCCCAACATCTACTCCTGCCTTGGAACTCTGTCAGGATTTTTACTTTCTGTGCCTTTGTTGCCACTGTCTAACATTTTTAATTCATTATCCGTTATCATATTTAAAATATCGTCTGTTTCTTTCTCTATACTATTCATTAATGATAGTAAGGGAGCATAATTATTTTGAACTCCTAGTGTGAACTCCTCTTCTTTCCTTTCTTTGTGCCTTTTTGTTTGTCTCTCATCAGCATTTCTATAACATCAGTCGCCTTTTCCTTATAAGTCTCTCTGCCTTTTGCTTGTGCTCTGATTTCTCAATTCAGTTTTATCAATTTCATTTTCAGTGTTAGAGGTTACTATAGCCATTTGAGTTTTTAAACTTTTTATTTCCAATTCTAAACCAAAAATCTTGGATCTCAGCTCTTTAATGTCCAAACATTGTGCACAAGTTAAGTGGCTAAAATTCAAGCAGAGTTCAATGGTAAAATTGTTGGACATGCAACACTTTATCCCCGTCCTTCCATCAACCAATGTCAAAATACGTATTGTCCATTTCAGTACTCTGAATAAGTTGTTTCAGAATAAATAAAAGGACCTAGATGTACTCTTCAAATGTGTTGGAGTTTGACGAAAAAGTTTGTATTAAGTCAAAACCTTATATAGTGATAGACAAACATTAGATAGAGTTAGAAGCTCGTAATACAATGTTCTTCCCACTAAAAACACCTAATGCTAGAAGAATCAAGCTGTATTTGCTTACACAAGTACCAGGAAAGAGTGTTATACCTTAGTCCCGTTCTGATCTGATTGACAGTATGCAAACCTGAAGTGCCTGAAATACTCCTCTCAAATCGCCTGGCTAAACTTGTGCAAATATTAGTAAAGCTACCCCTTCTGAACAGAGAGTATAATAAATAAATGAGCCCTTGGTTCTACTTTTTCACCTTTTTTGGGACCAGCTCCTGTAGTGAAATAGGCTTCACGACTACCAACTATGAGATCTGACACCAAATTTCCCTGTTACTATGGATGCTGCAGCCTATTTAAGTGATACGAATCACTCAGGCGGCAATTTCCAGCGGTACTAGAGATGTAAAATAAGTGTTCTGACTATCAACCAATTCCACTACTAGTACTCTATTTTTTCACTTAGGCAGATACTTACAGATTGCCCAGACTATGATTTAAACTGGCTGGCCCCCTTCCTTGCCTTCCTTGGTGGACACAGGCAAATGCAGTTTGTCTCTGCCAGTGTTGCCTCCACCCTGCACTCACCTCTGCTTACTGAGGCAGCTGTTCTTATCCCTCTTGGGACTGGAAATCCCCTTCTCCATGTCCGGTACAGAACAAGAGAATAACTCTTTAAAATCAAACTATGGCAGTAACCTGCCTTTAAAAAGGCACGTTAAATGCCACCCAGATGCTCTAAAGGGCAGTCCAAACTGTGCAAAATCACAGCAGCTCTTGGTACCTTCGCCCTCACTCTGAGGGTCAGAGATCCAATCTGTAATGTGTCAACCTCCTTGGGTACGAGCCCTTGTAGAAAAACGTTTAAATATCAATAAAATATGGGCTCTCCTCAATCTCCCTTGTGGAGTTAAGTCGAATAGTGCAGTTCTCACCTGCCTCCACTCACTGAGGCAGCTCTTATCCCTCTCAGGAGCGGAAATCCCCTTCCCCACATCTGGTACAGAACATGTGAATAACTCTTTAAAATCAAGCTCTGGACGTAACCTGACTTTAAAAAAGCAAGTTAACTGCCACTCAGGTGCTCTAAAGGGCAGCCCATACTGTGCAAAATCACAGCAGCTCTCGGTACCTTCACCCTCGCTCTGAGAGTCAGAGGTCCAATCTGTAATGTGTCAATCTCCTTGGGTCCGCGCCCTTGTAGAAAAACTTTTAAATATTGCTAAAATATAGGCTCTCCTCAATCTCCCTCATGGAGTTTAGCCCAATAGTGCTGTTCTCACCTGATAATGACTGCGTTCCCCAGAGGACGCTCTCCTATGGGGAGGGACAGCAGTCTGCAGTACTGCCATTTGGGTGACCACAGGTGACAGTGCACTTGGTGAGACTTAATGGGTAGAGACACTGATGGTGATGCATTCCATACTTGCATGCAAGCTTGCCTACCACGCCGAAGCTGGCATTCCAGGGGAGAAAACTAGGCGGTAAAATGCCACATAGAGCAATAATGAGAGGTCCAACCCTTCACAGACCATGTGCCAGTGACAGGGCCCTCCTTCCATGAAAGAGATCTGTTCTCCAGCAGGTAAGAGGGGGCATGCTAACCCCCACCATGGGGATGGAAGCTGTGGAATATGAATAGAGGTCGAACTAAGTCCCTGGGATGCCATATGGTGGGGCTGGGGGGGGGTTGGACCAGGGTAAATGGGTCAGTACCAAAGGAACATAAACACATTAAAAAAATAAAATCAGCCAAGGAGGCAGAGACTTGCAACCTTATAAGTTTATCAATGAAGCCCTCCTGATCAAAAGAGTGTTTGGCATTAGGAGAAAACCAGCCTAGTCTAGAGTATAAAAGGCGGTGATGAGTGAGTTGATTTATTGCAAGTGCAACTGGCAAATATTATTCTAAATAACATCCAACTTAGACAGATTATACTTAAATACATTATAGAAAGCTAGTAGACCACAGGTCAGGTCAAGATAGTTTTTGTGCAAAAGGGTGGCAAAATTACAGAGACATATCCAAATTATATATATTTTTTACTCATTAATAACTAAAAAAATTAGCTGTGATTTGAAACCTGAAACTTGCAGGTTCATTACAACCTGTCACAAGGGTGGTGTTTTTGGAGTTAGAGAGAGTCCCTTAGACAGCTCTCTTCCCTTGGAGGTTGGGGGAGGTATGCACAGCCTGCCACCAGGAAGAAATCTGGTGGAAGCACAGCAGGACCACATAGGAAGGGATATCACACGCGGATGCCAAGGTGTCACCATGGGGGGGGGACACGCACGTCATGTCACTGCATGTGTCTGGCCCCAGGGAGAAAATGTAGGATAACATCTCTGTCCAGGGCTGTTTAATGGCCTGGTTCCCCACAATGGCAACTGAGCACCTACCACTTGGTCCAGTGGCGAGGACACACGAGTGAAGGTACATCCCAGGAATGCCACACGTAGAAGCTGAGGCTTCACTGCAGAGATGGAACACACACATAACTTCACTGCACACATGTGACTCCAGGGAGACAAAGGAGGAAAACCCTTCTGAAAGAGGCTGGATGATGGTCCAGTCCTCTGCAGGTCCCATCCTGGCAACTGGGCACCTCCAACCTAGTCCTGTGGTGAGGACATCCGAATGAAGGTAACACCCAGGGATGCCAGGTGACAGGGCTGGGGACCAGTCCAGATAAGGGCAGGTCAGTTGAGAAAAGGAGATAAACAGTAGATTAAAAAAAGTCCCCTGAGGCTTGGTTAATTTATGGCATTGTGCTTCTTGGGGTCTGAGTAATCACAGAACACAGCATTGGCGGCATGGTTCCACTTCAGCACCCTCTCTCCATGCACTGATGTGTAAGTGTTTTTCAAGGCGTGCAAAGACCATGCTGATGTGAAAGCAATGACAACATTGCAATGCAGGATAGTTCAGAGCCTGAGAAATACCACGTCACAGATTCACAAAGGCTCAGGGGATATTTTTCAACATAATGTCACATTTCCTTACATTTGTGGACTTGAGGTTCAACCCTAACTGATGCTTTAATGTTGCTTTTTGAAAGGAATATGTATAAGAAGACAAAAAATTAAATATAGTACGACAGGAGGTGAACAAATTTCCATAAGAAAAACAGAAATAATACAAGGCACCTGGGAGGTGGGGTTGTATGAAATGCAGGAAAATGAAAGAGGCGAAGTGTGGCTGAGGAGCACAGGGGCAGATATTGTGGGAGCAGGGAAAGGAGGAGGAGTGGCTAGTTATAGAAAAAGGTATTCAAGGAGGGCTTGTGGTGATGTTTAAAGGAAAGGGAGCAGGAAGACAAGCAGAGGGCAGAGGCATGGTAGAAGCAGCAATTCTATGTTAAACCTCTGCATTTGGTTCCTTAGAATCTGAACCTGCACCTGAAAATTGGTGAGCATAGTCCATGTAACAGGATCTATGAACTCCGTTCATTTGGTAAAAATCAGGCGCATTCTTTGTAAGTTACCATGTGTCGAAAATACAAGCACATATGCAAATTAATATAGTTTTTGGGGAAGACAAATGGGAAGAGCAACAAAGATTTGAAACCTGAAACTTTTAGGTTCATTAGAGCCAGTCACAAAGACGGTGCTGTTGTGATTTCTTTTTTCTTAACTGGAATTTTATTTTAAAAGTAAGTTTTAATGATTTTAGAAACATTGGCTGTGCACACAGGGATTTTTCACAAGGTACGTTTATACGCCCATGATCATACACGAGTAAATGAACACATTTGCAACTACATGGTCCCATTTTCGCTGAACCTGAAGTCTGACTCTGGGGCCCACTGTGAACATATACTTTCTAAATAAATTTGAGATACTGAGTTTAGACAGTGGCTAGACAAAGAGATGAGTGGATGGCTTTTGCTGGTCACCATCTAGTGGGAGGGATACAGGATGCCAGGGACTAGCTGGATTTGGGCAAGGTGAAGAAGAGGTGAGGTGCAGATGTCTCTGAATGGCAGGGATTGCTTATATTTGCACAGAGTGAGAGAAAAGGTGTCCACTGGACACCAGTGATTGTTTGGATTTTGGCAGGGAGAGGGATGGGTGTCACTGGATCCTATGGACTGACTAGATTGGGTCAAGATAGGGATGCTACTGAATGCCAGAGACTGCTTGGCAAGAGAAAGAGCATGAGGGAATGCCACTGGACACCAGTAACTGTGTGGCACAGGTTGGGATGAGTAAGGAGTACCACTGGATGCCAGGGGCTGCTTCGCTTGGGATTGTGTGAAAGTGAGGAATGCCACAGGACACCAGAGACTGCCTGCCACAGGGCAGGATAAATGAAGATGTACCAATAGATGCCAGAGACTGCATCCCTGAGGATGGTGTAAAGGTGGGGAGTGCCACTGAAACCCAGGGAATGCTTGGCACCAAGGTAAACACTATCAATACAACACACTTTACATTTGTTATCGACTGTCCTTCGTAAAAAGGATGGAAAATAAATGCATACAGATAGGCTTTGGCAACAGTCTGGGTTAAAGCTTCCAGCTACAGACGTAGGGAAATGCGATGATACAGTAAAATGTCTACTGAAATCTTATGATTGCATGGTGTGGTGGTCCCTAGATTACTTATTGCCACACTGCCATTATCCCAACTTTGGCACATTGTCTGAAAGAATTAATGCGCAAGTAAATTTCTGTGGCTTGAAAGATGGTGCCAAAGTTGGAGAAACACCAACACTGCAAAGAGTCACTGTTTAAACTCAAGAAACCCTATATCACATAATCACAAAGATTCAGGGGGCGTTTAACTCTAACACTGTATTTCCTACATTTGTAACTTTATATTTCAGTCCTAACTTATGCCTATACATATTTATTTTATTATTATTATTATTATACCATACTACAGATTCATGGACATTTACCATACCATTTGTGTTTATATAGCACCTCTGAAGAGGCCATCTCAAACAGCTTTACAATCAACATACATCTGAACCTACTTAGTGTAACAAAGTACAAACAAAGGAAGCTTAAGTTAAGAGTGAAACTCATATAAGTTATACAAGTGTCAGTGGCGTAGAAGGCTGCAGGGTTGCCTCTGCACCGAAAAGATCAAAAGGTTTTTGTTGTGGTCCCACACCAAGAACTTGGGCTAACACTCAGTACTCTTAATTAATGCAGTTAAGAGCTTCATAGACATGAAACACAACGTTGAACTCCATTTTTTATTTAATGCGACACCAGTGTAATACAGAGGCTATGACTGGTAAGGCCAGTGGAGATCGTAAGCATTTCAATTGCATTTTGAGGTAGTTGGGTTGTAACTTGCATGATATAATACCCAAATAAAGAGTGTTCCAATAATCTAAAAGGGAGATGACAAGAAAGAGTACTAATGTAATGGCACGATCTCTCAAAAGTTACTACAGTGTCATAACTTCAAATTTAGACACACCTGCTGAGCAAGGTCAAGAATACATGGCTTCTATAGCAGGGAGTCCCTAAATCATCTAGCCTCAGGTGTGATTTGATTAGGTGGCCAAGAGGGTGAATGCTGTATGCGAGTTTATAAATCATAACAACTAAACAAACCATACTAAATTAAAGAGGACTAGTCAGCACTGAGAGCCCCATACCACCAACATGCATTCTACTACTGTGCACCACACTGGACCAACTTCCTTCCTTCAGACATCTCTGATACCACAACCATTGGTGCTTTCAAGCAAAAGTTCAGGCAGCATCTTGCCACAGATGACAGCTGTGACTCCATTGGCCATTCATGATGACCAAATCAACTCTCCTACATCTGGACCACCACAAAGCAGTAGCACTTAGTGTTCCACCTAATCCTAGGGGCACCTACCTCTACAGCACTTCATTGTCCCCCCCGTCTACCCCCTCCCCACTGGGTGCCCATTCCCTCTTTGTCCCTGCCTCCATGCCCTCCCCCACCCCATCTGCTGCTCTCCTAGTCCCACTCTCTCAGCCTTCCTTAAATCTGTTCTTAACCCCGTACGCAGACATACTCTTCACTATGCCACATCTGTGCCTGTTCTCCACTCTGTTTCCCCCCCTCACAAGTAAGCTTAACTCTCTGATGCAGGCACCTTCTCACCAATGCCAAAGCAATGCCTAAATGTTATACCTTAAGCTAAATGCTATCCCAGTCTTGTAATCCACACCAATCTATTGTCTACCTAGCTTGTAATGTATTGTTTTGTACCAATGCAATTTTGTACTTGCTTGTAATGTAATGCCTTGTATGTAATGCTATGCACCTGTTCATTTTCTTCTTGTAACTGACACAGAACCTACAAATGAGCATCCACTCACAGGTGTTCTCCAAGATATCATTAAATAAAAATAAAAAATACCCCTGTGTGGGACCAATCCCATTTGCACTTTGTTTGCAAAACCATTTTTTTTTACTTGCTGTTTACTGCAGTATAGTAGATTGTATCAGGCTAATTTTGGTGACTTGCAAGCTAACATTTTCTGTAACTACAAATCGCAGAATCTCCTGCAGCTGACATCACAGCAGGTCTGCTCTGCAGCATGGGAGATTCAATAGCCTGCAGGGCATAGTAGGCATTTTATAAACTCAGATTAGATGTCTGCCAGCCTCACTGTTCTCCCAGTCCTCTGGGACTGTACTTAGCCTGCGGAGGACTGTAAAACCAGCTCACAAAATATCAGAGCTTAAAAAAACTCTAACATGCACTGTAGACTATTGAATCTCCCACTTCTGCAGACCTTCTCTGATGTCAGCTGCAGAGGATTCTGAGATTTGTAATTACAGAAAATGTCTGCTTGCAAGTCACCAAAATCAACTGGAAGTACAAAACAAAATGTTTTTGCACATACAGTGTAAACTGGGACCAGCCCAACACTCAGATGTGAGGCACTCAGTG
Organism: Neoceratodus forsteri; assembly: GCA_016271365.2. NCBI lineage: Eukaryota > Metazoa > Chordata > Ceratodontiformes > Ceratodontidae > Neoceratodus > Neoceratodus forsteri. Next base: position 1,389,813,166 of record CM028129.1, on the reverse strand, counting down.
CTGACTGTTCCCCTTTAAACTGAATGAAGATTAGATAAGTATTAACTCAAAAAACTGCAGAGATCACTATAGCTGAGCCATCCTCAAACAGATCACTGTCAGAACTAAATAAGCTATTACCTCATTTTGAAAGCAACTTAGATTGATACTTTAAGATGGCAGTACATCCAAAATTGGAAGAAAGATTAGATATGTAACAGAATCACTTGCTCTTTCAAATATTGTTTCTTCATTAATGTATTTTATTATTCGCAACTGCCAAAAAAAGATGCAGCCGACATCTCTTCTCCCAGTGTATATTATTATTGCAAAATGCTCTCCTGGAAGCCAAATAACCTGCTCCTGATCTACTGTTTTTTTTGGGCCATGTGTCCACACAACATAGAAACTAAATTAAATATATGAACTACATTAGTGTGGAAACATTACTTGAAAGAGTCGCCTTCATAAACAATGGCGACAGATATCAGTGATTTACATTCAGTATTAGGTCATCAACCAATGTAGTCATAGGTGCTGGAACAGGGGGAACCAGTATGACCATAGAAACATAGACTTTGGTGGCAGATAAAGACCGCTTGGCTCACCTAGTCTGCCCATTTCCCTACCTATTGGATAAGCTGCAGATCCTAGCCAACAGCCTACTTCTTCATTCCCCCACTAGAATTACCTTATGTCTGTACCATGCATTCTTGAATTCCCCCACTGTTTTTGACCCAACAACCTCCTTAGATTCATCTGACATGGCCTTCCCGCTGTGAATCCATGCTGCCTTGGGTCCTGTGCTCCGCTGGCCTTGAGGTACTCAACAATTCTCTCTTTCAGAAGTGATTCTATCATTTTCCCTACCACTGAGATCAAGCTAACAGGTCTGTAGTTTCCTGCCTTTGCTCCGACTTTTGTGAAGAGGAATCACATCCGCCCTTCCTCCAGTCCTTAGGTACCACACCATCCTTCCATGATTTGCTAAAAAGGGTAGTCAATGGTGTCACTAGTTCTCCCCTTAATTCTTTTAGAATTCTGGGGTGAATCTCATCAGGCCCCATTGCTTTGTCCACCTTCAGTTTTAGGAGTTCTTTCAGAACCATTTCTTCTGTGAAAAGAGTGGTATTAACCTCCCTATCCAGAGTGCTTCTATTGATTGGATTAGGTACCTCCTCCTCCTCTTCTTTTATGAATACCAAGCAGAAGTATTCGTTCAGTGTCCCTGCTTTTCCTCCACCCCTCCTTCTTGCCTGTTTGCTAGTGCTTTTCTGAGGCATTCTCCCATCTTGACAAAGTCAGCCCTCCTGAAGTCCAGTACCCTCACTTTTGTATGGCTTGACTCTGCAGCTGTATTTATCATGAACCACACTGTTTGGTGGTCACTTGTTCCCAGATGGCTACCCGCTTCTAGATGTGAGATCCTCTCTCTGTCCCCATTTGAGAGTACCAGGTCTAAGACTGCTCCCTCCCGAGTGGGTTCCAACACTAGTTGTCTGAGGCATGCCCCCTGTAGGGCATCAAGAATGACTCTGCTCTTGGATGTGGCTACAGCAAAGGTGCTCCTGTTAACATCTGGCATATTCAGGTCCCCCATCAACAATATTTTCCCTTTTTCTGCCATTCTAAGGATGCCTTCTATAATTTCCTTGTCCATACAACCCCTGTGTGGATTGTGGTACCATTTCCGGCCTCCAGGGTGACCCACAGTGCCTCCTCTCCTCCCTGTTTATCCTTTAGTTCTGTTGCTTTGATCCCTTCTTTTATGTAGAAAACTTCTCCTCCTTCTCTTCTACCCTCTCTGTCCCTCCTGTAGATTGTGTACCCTGGTATGCTGACATCCCGGTCATGGTTCTCTGTGTACCATGTTTCTGTGACTGACACGATATCCAGGCATCCCTCTTCCATCAAGGCCACCAGTTCAGGGAGCTTGTTACCTAGACTATGGGCATTGGTACTCATTACCCTCCATTTCTTGATGGCCTTACCCTTTCTTGCTCCATCCCTGTCCTTACTACCTTTGTCTTTTTCTTCATTTACCCCTGCCCTTCTCCCTATTGACTTCTCAATCTTGGTGTTTACCTAATTACCCTGATTTGTTTGGGGGGCTAGGATTTCCCTGCTTCTTTTCAGTACCACCCTCCTTGGCTAGTTTAAATGCTTGCCAATGAAGCATTTAAACCTATCACCTATTCTCCTACTGGACAGATGCAGACCATTGTGCCAGTATAGACCCCCAGTTCCCAATGAAGCCAAAACCCTGAGCTGTGCACCAGTTTTTCAACTATTTCATTGAATCCCATGGTTCGGAGCAGATAAACTGGAAGGGAAGGTCTTCTCTTTTTATAGAGTATACCAAAATCTGTAGTACGGTGGACAGTAAGGATTGGTTGGAAAGAATGTGTAGGGATTTTGCCATACCATAGCCTCACCCATGCCATACATGGGCAGCACCTCCGAGAAGGTTACTGTGCATGCTACCTAAGGCCCCTCCCCAATTCCATAAAATCCTCCTGCACTACTCTGATCCCTTTCCCAGCCAGGTCAATTGTCCCGAGGTGGACAATGACATCCAGCTCCCTCCCCCATGCAGCTGCTTCCGCAGTCCTGAGGATTTGCTCCCTGTCCCTTCAAGCCATGGCGCCAAGCAGGCACCTTACCCCCCCAGTTCTACAGTTATACCCTCCTAACAATGGAGTCCCCCCCAGGAGTTGTTTCCTTCCCCTGTAGGGTCCCATGCCACCCCCTGTGGGTCTCCTTTGTGGAGGTTCCCAGCATCCTCCTTGGTTTCCACTGCAGGTGCCTTCATAGAGGAATCACACTCTGCCAGAATGGTGTACAAATTGTGGAGAGGTACAGCTGGAGGGAAGCACCTCTGTTCCACCACCCTCATCCAATGTGGTCCAATGTGGTCCAATCGCTCCTCTTTCCTGGCAACCTCAGAGGCAGCGGCGGCAGCCCTGGTGGTTCCTGGGTGGGAGAGGAGGTCCCCAAATCCTGGCCAGCTCAGTCTGGAGATGAGAAACCTCCTCCCTCAACCCAGAGAGGTGCCTGCAGATGGGACAACACCGCATCCTCCAGAATGTCTCCCAGAAAACTGCCGCTCCACAGCCACTGCACTGCATCACTCCCATCATGTCTTATTTGTTGTCCCTCAACTGTTGCTTTGTATGTTCACTCTTTCTTCTCTCTGTTTATTCATTTTTTTATTTAATTTTAATTATTTTTTCTCCCTACTTTCCTATTGCCTCTGTGCCCTTAAAGCTCCTGCGCTTCCTGTTCTGGGACCGGAAGTTTCTGTATTCCTCAGTAGTCTCCTTCTTACTTGCCCAGAGTCAGACCTCCAGCAGCTCAGGGGGGATGGAGAACTACTCTTTTCCTTCTAAGATGTTGAGTCTTTTGTGCCTCTGTGATGATCACTCCCTTCCTGCTCCCAAACAGGAAGTTCCTGTTGTCTGTCAAATCCTGTGCCTATAAAAGTGGAACTGGCTAAAGGTGGGGGTGGAGGGGGAGGGAGGGCTATATAGTCCAGTAGAGTAGTAAAGTTCTTACAGCACCTCCTTCCTCTTTCTGTTCTTTGCCAAAAGCTATCTAGGGCAGTTTTAAATCCAAACACCTGGCTTCCTGCTGGCTTATTACCTATCTGTGTTTGTACTTTCTGCGTCTGTGTTTGTACTTTAAGTGTTTATGTCACAGGACCTCCTTGTGAATGAGCTTGCTCAATGGAGTTTTCCTGCAATAAACCTGAACTTGAACTTGAAGACACTCCCACTAATTAACAGTTCCCTTCTTCACCTAGCTAACTGCACAGATAACAGTTCCCTTCACGCAACTCAGACAAACACACTAACTCATTTTGGGGTGTTTTTTTTTTGTTTGCTTTTACCGTAAATTGAAGGTTCCAGAAGTAGTGTTCTAGTTCTTAAGTCCCAGTAGAGTAGTAAAGTTCTAACAGCACCTCCTTCCTCTTGCTGTTCTCTGCCAAAAGCTATCTAGGGCAGTTTTAATCCAAACACCTGGTTTCCTTCTGGATGAGTCACTCCCACTAATTAACAGTTCCCTTCTTCACTTAGCTAACTGCACAGATAACAGTTCACTTCACACAACTCAGACAAACACACTAACTCTTATTCTTTTTTTTTGTTTGTTTGTTCGTTTTTACCCTAAATTGAAGGTCCCAATAGCAGAGTTCTAGTTCTTAAGTCCCAAGAGAGTAGTAAAGTTCTAATAGCACCTCCTTCCTCTTGCTGACCATGGCTCTACCACTTTCATAAGTGTTGGGGCCTGGCCCTATCAGTTTTTGCAGTCATAGAAACTGAAACTGACTTACAGCAGATAAGGGCCACTGGGCTCACTCAGTCTGCCCATTTTTTACTACCTTCAGTTTTGCTGCAGAAGCTACTTGAACTATGGAGCTGTCTGTCCCTCTTTCCTTACACCAATGATTCCCTTGTGCCTATCACAGACATTTTTGAACCCCACCACTGTTTTCATCCCCACTACCTCTACTGAAAGGCTGTTGCAGGAATCCACCATCATTTCTGTGAAGAAGCACTTCCTCACATCTCTCCTGAATCTACCTCCCTCCAGCTTTATAGCATGTCCCCTTGTTCTAGAGTACCTTTTTCTCTGAAAAAAATAATCCCCTCCAGCTTCATCACATATTTTCTGGTTTGTGGTGCTCTTCCCTATTTGAAGGAGTCTCCCCCTCATGCACCCTGTTCACCCCCATGAGATACCTGTAGGTCTTGATCATGTCCCCTGTGGCTCTATGACCAATCTTCAACAAATAATTTGTCGAAAGACCGGACAGCAAAACCGTCATGTCGACCACTTTTTGTGGTAGGTCGGCATACAGTTTCTAACACCCTAACATGTTTTCTGCAGGGAGCTTTGCCCCCCCCCCGAGCCCCCATTCAGGGGGGCTGTGCCCCCCCACACCCCCACTAAAGATAGTCAACTCCGAGTCAGAGCTGGTTAGGGGAGAGGGTGCAAGACCCCCCAATTACAGTGCTGGGGTCCAGTGCCAACACTACAATGACCTGGTGTTGTAGTCGCTGTAGTGTCGGTCGATGATGAAGTTTCGACATCAGAGGTGTATACCATCCCCCTATCACTCTCCTGCCTTCCAGGGTATAATTGCTGAGATCCCTCAGTCTCTCTTCATAGGTCTTCTTGTGCAATCCCTACACCATTTTAGTTGCCTTCCTCTGGACTGCTTCCACCCTGTCTATGTTCTTTTTGAGCACAGTCTCCAAACTGGATTTAACACTCCAGGTGGTGTCTCACCAGCATGCAATACTGTGGCAACACCACCTCTCTCCTCCTCCTGCTGGGGATACCTCTCCTTATGCATCCCAGCATCCTACTGGCCCTACCCACTGCTTATCACACTGCCCTGCCAATTTGAGGTAATCAGATATGATGACTCCAAGGTCCCTTTCCTGCTTAGTGACTGACAGTAGCTCCCCTCATCCTGTACTCAGTTCTTGGGTTCCTATGCCCAAGGTGCATGATTCTGCACTTTTTGGCATTGAACCCCAGCTGCCATGCTCTTGACCACTACTCAAGTTTCCCAAAATCCCTACACATTCTTTCCAACCAATCCTTACTGTCCACCGTACTACAGATTTCGGTATACTCTATAAAAAGAGAAGACCTTCCCTTCCAGTTTATCTGCAATGTCACTTATGGAGACACTGAAAAGGACTGGTCCCAGTACTGAGCCCTGAAGCACCCTTCTGGTCACTCTCCCATCATTAGAGTGAGTGCCATTAACCACCACCCCATTGCCTACCTATTAACCAGTTTCTAACCCAATTCACCACTTTGGATCCCACCCCTAAGTTGCTCAGTTTCTTACTCATACCTGTACTTCTTCTCCATCTTATCTGACTCACACTTTTTTTTTTACAATGTATTTTTTACAAGATTAGTCCAGCTGACATTAGGGATTTCATAGTATGAAATTCTGATGGTATGATAACCATCACATGTTACTGTTATACCACGGTACAGTATTACAGAAGAAATAATTTTTGTATAAAGAAGAAGCCTCTTCAAACTCCTGCATCAGGGAGAGTTGATATGGAAGGAACAGTTGTCCCTAAAAATACAAAAAAATTAGTTGAAAGGTCTGAATACCATGATACACCATGAACCAGTTATCACAGTATTGGAAACTGCCCACTGTATCAATACTGTGACTTCCAGTACCATGGTATACCATGAAACCATGACATCGCTAGCAGAGATACAACTTCTTGTTTCCAGTGGGGTCCTGCTGCTATCTATTTCTGCAGCTGAATAAGACTGGAGCTCTGGGAGGTTAAGTGACTTGTCCAAGGTCACACAGTGAATATTTGGTTTGTGTAGGGTTTGAGCCTGAGATCTCCTGCTTTCCAACACAGTGCACTAGCCACTAGATTACACTGCCTCTAAGTGAAGAATTTTTGATACAAGAAGTACAATTTTCTAGTGCATTCTGAAGTGAACAGGTTGGCTTTTTAAGTCTTTGAGGCTTGAAAAAATGTGTTCATATTTCCTAGAATGAGTGAGGAGGTGGACAGCAACATTTTGAACTGGTTAGCAAGCAGTGATTTGGGAAGACGAGCTTAAGCAGAGTTGCAGAATCAAGGCAGGGAAAAATGAATGCATGAATTAAAGTGTATTCAGGAAGTGACTGATTCTAGCAATGTTAAATACCATACATGAAAGAAGGATGTTTTTTAGACAATATTTATGTGGGACAAGGTCAGCTGTGGATCAAGAATGACCCCTTTGGTACAGACAGTATTAGCAAAGCAGACAGTAGAGTCAAGAACAGACACAGAATTGCAGCACAGCTTAAGTTGATTTTGTTTCCCAAGTAACAGGACTTCAATTCTGACATCTTAAGTTGCAAAACACTGGTGTGCAGTAAGGAATTAACTAGAGTCAAACACAAAGAAGGAGTAGTCAAGGAGGGGTTGGAGTCCGAAAGGGAATTAAAAGAAATACACGTATAAAGCTGTGCATTATCAGAGTTTGTCAAATGCAATCTAACATACACCGATTCATTTAAGAGCACCAATTATGTTCTAGATCCAGTTACAGTTTAATGGCCAAACCTCCTGATAAGGCATCTTAGAGGAGATCCATAATTTTTTGTGCAGGCAGGAAAAGAATCTTATTTTGGCCCCATGGAACTGGCAGCACGATCAATTAAACTTCTCGATATTGCATCCCTGTCCCATGCTGCTATGATTTTAAACAAAAGGTACTCTGAGATATTAAACAAGCATTTGTCAATGCCGAACGTTCACTTGCAGGTATTTGCAGTGGTGTTTGGCACGTATGGTGCTTTACCCTAATGCCCTGTGCGATTGCTGGTATTTGCACAATAAATTTTCAGCATGACCTTTTTGTTACCCCCATTGTGCGCTACATAGGCGGAAACATGTTTTGGGCAGGATGTGAAAAATGACAGCTGTACTGCTCATAAGGAAGTGTGGTAAAATGGCAATGTTGAAAATCTGGAGTGGAAATATTGAAAATTCACAAACCTACGAGCATGCGTGGGAACTGTGCAACGCACGCGTAAAACAGTCATTGTTAGGAATTTTTTCACCAAATTTTCAACATTGGCATTTTAAAACCTCTGCTAATGAACAGTGTCACTGTGATTTTCTTACTGTGTCCCACACATTGATTTCACACACCGACTGCGCCATTGTGCATTACATGGGCGGAAACATGTTTTGGGCAGGATGTGAAAAAATGACAGCTGTACTGCTCATAAGGAGTTGTGGTAAAATGGCAATGTTGAAAATCTGGAGTGAAAATATTGAAAATTCGCAAACTTACAAGCGTGCATAGGAACTGCACAACGCACGCTCGTATAAAACAGTTATTTTTAGGAATTTGTTCAACAAATTTTCAACACAGCCATTTTAAGATCTCTGCTCATGAACAGTGACACTGTGATTTTCTTAATGTGTCCCATACATTGAGTTCGCACACCAACTGCGCCATTGTGCGCTACATGATGGGCGAAACATGTTTTGGGTGAGATGTGAAAAATGGCAGCTGTACTACTCATAAGAAGGTGTGGTAAAATGGCAATGTTGAAAATCTGGAGTGGAAATATTGAAAATTCGCAAACCTACTGACGTGCGTGGGAACTGTAACGACGCCGCAAAACAGTCATTTTTGGAATTTCTGCACCAAATTTTCAACATGGGGTTTTTAGGGACCCCTTCATGAATGATGACAATGTCATTGTCATGGCGTTATTCAGTCCTGAAGGTGATTTTGCACAGTGACTGCGAAATCACCTTGACTAAATAACGCCATGCCAGCGTGCGAGATGGCTTGAGGGCGATGGAGCCGACGGGGATTGGGCACCCCGTCGGCAAACAACGCAGCACGCTTGCACACGCCGGGTGGGCCTCAGCGTGGCAGCAAGATTTGGGGCGGCGTGACGCGGTGCTCTGTATGACAGTGGTGGTTTTCTTTGAAGCAAAGACCACCGCTGTCATACACAGATCCCACACCCATTGGTGCAGGACTGCCACGCCTGCTCAATGGAGCAGGGGATTGAAAGGGAGAGGCACACCTCCAAAGTGTGTTACTCTCCCAAAACGTTCCTTGCGCATGCGCGCAAGCGAACGTAAAAAGGTAAGAGAAAATATGTCACTGTTTACTGCAGCACTTTCCAAACATATGCACTATGAAATGTCAGTGTCTACGGACAGAATGTTATCAGGAAGTGAAAGGAATCAGACTTCAGGCTTCATCAGACTGATGGCTCCATGAACTTAAAATAAAATACTGTGATACAAGTATGAGAGAAGGCTAGATGCCCATCTAGACAGTTACCACTACTCAGTGGGACAGTTCAATAAATTTCCATCTGCCGTGCATAAATCAAAACTACGTATAAATATGTTCAGGTTGCTAGCACTCACAATGTGTTCGGCAGGCCCTTCTAGATGTCAGGTACTCATAAAGGATGCATAAAAGAATGTCATCCCATCCCTCGGCTATGCTGCTGGTCAACTGGAGTTTATGTTGTCTAAGGTTACAGCACTGGACCTTGAACTTTAGTCCAAGGTCATTCATTAATCCCTTATCTTTAGTGATTTAATATGTTAGCAGAAGGTCTCCCTGAACCACCTTCTTTCCAAAGTGTGAAGTCCTAAAATGTTATTCTGTCCTCATATGATTTATCATTCAGGTGGGGGATTAATCTGGTAACTGTGTGGTATGTGTTTTTTTTTTTAAATTAAATTAATATCTTTTTTCATAGATTCTAGAATTGGGAATAATAGTCCAAGTGGTTAGACATATGTGCAATACAAAGGGAATAACTTTCTTTTCTTTTTTCAATTGTTTAACCAGGAGTGGCACACTAAGCTGAAAGCTTGTTTATAGGTGCGACCTGGGAGCACAGGGAAGTTAAGTGACTTGCTCGGGGTCACACAGTATGCAAGTGGGGGCTGTGGGATTCAATCCCAGGTCTCCAGATTTGTAGCTCAGAGCCTTAAACCACTGCGCTATACTGCCTCCCAAACTACTGATTTGGATTTGTCGATGAAGGACCTTTTAATGCAGCCCTCAGTCTGTTCCCTTCCCCTTTCGTTCCTGGTAGCACACAGTATAAGGGCCTTTACTCTGAGATGCCTTATCAGGAGGTAAGGCCTTTAAAATCTGATTGTGGGATTTTTCTTCCTTGGGCATAACTGGTGCTGTTAAACCAAATTTTTATTACAAGGTAGATTTAATCATTTTGAAGGATTATGTGATCCCCAAGTGTACAATTTACTGATTTCTAAAAACATTTAATCTTTTACAATAAAAAGAATCATTTATAATTTATTTTCTAAAGTTGGCAAATTTTTTAATTTATTCCTTTCCCATTTAAAACACCTATTTTTCAGGAAAATATTATAGAAGCACCCACCCCATCTTTGTTCAGTGTAGCGTGAGAACAAAAAATGTCAACGCTCAAAACCAAGAACTATTCCATGGATCTTTGTTAGAGCTTTCAAGATTGTCCATCCCTTGTTCACCGATAAATTTACCAGTGGAATCTTTTGCTCTTACCACCCAGATGCAATCTACATCTCAAAGCTTACAAAGAAACCCACAGTTTAACTTACATTTATAAAACAAGCACCATATCTTTCAGAAATGTAAAATATCATTTTTTAACTCAAGCTCCTATATAAGGAATTTCAGTTTCAACTGAGAAACAAGTCTGACAGAGAGGCTTTAGTGGTCTTGAAAGCTTGTATAAGTAAACCAGTCCCCCCCCCACCCACCTCCGAGAGAGAGAGAGAGAAACAGAAAGGATGGGGAATTTTGTTGAGTGTCCTAGCACAGTTACTGTCCCCTTTTCCATTCTTTGATTTTTTCTTCCCATTTCTTTCCAAGTCCTGTTCCTTTTCATTTCCTCTGAACACATTACATTTTCTTTTTTATGGCTTCATTCTTTTAAGAGTTCCACCTCTTTGGTCGCACAAATGCTGTTGCTGTAACAAAACTGGGAGCCAGGGTTTTGCTTGAAATGTGGGGGAGGCATGGAGGCCTCCTCAGGCATAAATATGTATGGGTAGAAACTGCATACTATTCATTATCCTTATAGAAGAAGTAGTATCCCTTGCTAACAAACTACATTCTTCATTTTTTGCTGGCTGACACGGCACTCTTTAAACATGCTTTCTCCAGCAGATCTGTATGAATCTCTTATGCCTGGTTTCCCACCCAGCGAAGTCAATAATTCTGCTTTTTACTGGCTTCATAAACATGTTGGGCTCTGCAGCAACTCAAATATTTGTTTACTCATCATCCTGCATGGTTCTACTTCATCTGGAAAACCTTGTCAAACTGGCAGCCCATTAGGTTTCAGTTTTAATTTGTAATCTGAGTACTTTGGTTTGAACACAACTGCACAGCATTTTTTAACCCATTTAGAAGTGTTACTCTGTGGAAATTGTGTTCATTTTCTTTGTGCAAAATCCCCAAAAACTGTTGATTAAAAAAAAAAAAACAACTCACAAACCTTAGAGCAGCGGATGTCAAAGATCAGACAAGGCTATTGTGCAGTATGCAGAGACAATACAAAAGGGTTGTAAGCATAGTACATGAAAAAAAAAGATCATTATCTGATACAATTACAGGAGGAGGTGTCGTATAGGAACACAAAGGGTTGTGAGTTACTAAGTCTCAAAGTAGACATGATTTTATTCAAAGTACTGATTTAATCAAAATAATACAATATTTAAGCAATAATACATGACAGGGTGTGGTATATTCATGGGATATCATCACACCTTGGGTGCATTGCTAGGCACAAGACAACGCCAAGTGCCTTCAACCACCTAAGAAAGTAAAGACATCCTGTGATATATCACACCCTGGTGTATTATTGTGATTATAAATGGCCCTAAAGTGTTAGTTAATGACTGATCTTGGTAATCAGTTTTGGACTGTCATGATATTCTGAAACTGTCACAGGTCAGGTCAGAGAGTGCTTCAGCCAGTCAGCTTCCAGGATTTCTTCTCCCCATTTTATAATTTTCTTTAACATGATTTAAACTACTTTGAACAAGACGAGTCTGATAGTGTGGACTGTAGAGGCACTACAATTAAAGGCACCCTTCCATTATATTTCATTAAAGTGCTAGTATGTTGTCTGAAATTACTATTAAAGGAAAACTGTACTGAATCTATGACATTTTTCCATTTAGAATCTACTTTTAAAATGTTGGTTAAAATGTTGTTGTTGTTCTAGCTATACAGGCATTTTAGTTATCTTAGTGGTTGTTTCTGACTCACATGCTGCTGGTAAGAAATGTTTTAGTAATGTATTATGTAATTTATTTATTGATTTATTTGAAAATTGGTAACTAGGAAAGGCACACTGAGCTGAGGCTCATTCTAAGGTGTGTCCTGGGGAAGGGGGAAGTGGAGTAACATAGTACACCAGCACATCAACAATACATGGGTACAAAGTAAAGTACATATGAGTGTGCAAATAGCAAGATAAAGTGCAATTATAATAGTTTTAAAATAAATCACAAAGGTTGAAGCAATGAGCAGCATAAATGGGAAAAATAAAGTGGCAACAATGCAGGTGAATAATAGCAATAACGTTCTCTTGCTGGGCAGAGATGGCGAAGTCAGGCAATGAAAGACCTGTTGGGAAAGGCAGGGACAAGGGTGTGGCAGAGACAACAGGAAGGAGGAGTCAGGGAAAGGTGTGGCAGTGGCAGGACGGAGCAGAGAGAAGTTTTAGCTGGCATTGGAAGATGAGTGGAGAGGGAGAGAGAGAGAGATGATGAGAGGAAGGCAGAGGGTTCCAGAGGGAGGGGAGGCCATAGGAGAAAACAGATTGTCCAGCAGTGGAGTGCACATGAAGGAGGGAAAAGGTCCATGAGTCTCTGGAGTAAAGAGAGCAGAAGGCAAAGGAAATGGGGAAGAGAAGTGAGGAGAGATAAAAGGGAAGAGAACTGAACCAATATTTTTAAATAATGGAGGCACAGTAAAAAATGGCAACATGAAGGGAGAGGAGGGATTGAGAGGGAGGAATAGAGGGAGCATTGTGGGGTGTGAAAAGGGGCATTAGTAGAGAAAAGAGAGACTGTTGTTTATGTCCCTGTTCTGCTCTTCTAGTGTTGGCACAATGCATCCATGTTCTACTGTAGAACTCTACGGCTGAGAGGGACATATGCTACATCATACAGTTTTAAAATGGCATTCACCACCAGATGCTAGAGCAAAACCACCACTGAGATTACTAATAGGCTGATATAGGTGGAACAATAACAGAATTTGCACCAGTACATACAAAACAACTTTTACTGAGAAAAATGGCTTACAGATTATGCACAGTGCTTCTTTAATGTTTAGAAATAGTAGTACATTTTATTGATCAGCATAAAGCCATATACAATATAACATTTTTAACACCAAAATACAATACACGAGTGATTAAAATGATTAAACATGAACATATCATATACAGTATTAAAAAACCAAATTAACAATAAATATGAACATATTTAACATTTTTATCGAAAGTGCTCAATAACACCAGTCCATGCTTTTACAAATGTGTTGTTAAAAGAAACTTTGCCAAGAGCTCAATGATTTTTTTATCCGTAGCTCTAAACAAATAGTCTAGCAGATCAGAAGGCTGGAGACTGAAACCACCAACCATTTTTTCCTAGATGATTCATAGAGAGGGCATAGAAGAACAACATGTTTCAAGTCATCTATTAGCTCCAAACCACATTTACAATATGGTGAGGGGGAAGCCTTATTCTTATAACTATACTGTATATAATTAGCTCTATAGCATTCAGTCCTAAATCTTGTATAGGTTCTCCTTAATTTAGGACATGTTAATGTTTAGAAGTAGTCAGCTGTTACTTTTGACATCTTAAGTTCATTTTCTTTTTCCTGTTGCTAACTGAAACATTGTTTTTACCTGACAGTACAAGGTGTACTGTGTGAAACAGTACTCAGCTAGGAGGCTGACATATCCTGTTACCTCCTGTTCATATCTCATCAGCAGTGTGGCCTCACTGACTGTCACATCACACAACTAAGACGCTCACATTTTGCCAAGTTGGTCAACAGTGATGTCACAATAAGTGAGGTCACACTACTGATGAGGTATGAAGAACAACATCACTAGATATGTCTGGTTCCAGTGAGAATGATTTTCTATGTATCACATCTAATTCTATTAAGCGTAAAACCTAGTTAGCAAAATGAAACAGAAAAATACTTTAGATATAAAAGCAACACTTGACTACTTTAAAAAGAAATGCTATTTTCTGTTTGCTAATTTTGGCGCTAGTAACTCTTTAAGAGATGGCTGCAACTGAAGCATTATGCAAAGGATAATCCAACTTTCCAAGTAATTGTAACCCAAATAAATACAAACAGATGAGTGCAACGGTGGTAGTGGCTAAATCACTATCTTAAGCCCCTTTTACATGGGCAGCACTTACAACGCCACAGTTCCCAGATGCTTGCTATGCTCTGTCAGTGCCATCGTGGTCTGCTTCTATACACATATCATGTGCAACGATCTCGGGGCTCATCCAGTGTTTCTGCTGTCTTTCCTGCTGATGGAGAGCCCGAGACTTTCGGGGGTGGGCAGCTGATGTTTTCTTTGCCAGCATTGTTCTACCTGAATTCAGCTAAATTTATCCTTAGGTAGTGAAATAAGCTGAGCTCTGAAACCTGCTTTCTTTTGGAAAAGCGAGCCAGCTACATTAAAAGTGCCCCCAAAAGTGGAGCCGTGATACTGGGCATCGCTAATGCACATTAATATCTACATTCATCGGGATATGAATATGTATTCCTGTATGCCCAGTATCTTGGATCCACTTGAGGAGCACTTTAATGTAGTTTCTGATTCCTCGCTTTCCAAAAAGTAACAGGTTTCCCCGAGTTCAGCTTTTTTTTTTTTTTTTTTTTATTTATTTCAATCTAGGATTACAATACCTTTGAGCCAAGGCTCTTTTACAAAGGTTCCACATCAGCGAGTGCAATAGTCATCATTTTAGTTACAAACATAACGCCACTGACTTACAGACATGTAATAACCAGTACAAAGACTTGAGCTATGAGCAAGACAAAGGGAGGAGGGAGGTCGATGGGGAGAAGTGAGGGTAGGAGATCGAGGGGGGTAGGAGGCGCAGGGGGTAAGGGGGAGTACAGGAGGTGGGTGGGAGCAGGGGCACGAGTGGAGATACTGGGGGAGGTGGGCGAGGGTGGGAGACAGTGCAGCCAGGGGGCCTTGTTGAGGGAATATGCCAGGTAAGGTGTTAGGGGTGCAAAGACTGATTGTAAGTGCTGGGTGCTGGGGCATGTGCAGCTGGAACGGTGGAAATGTTAAGATGGGCAATCGCAGGATACAAGCAGTGAGAGGCACAGCTTGGACTTGAAAAGGCCGAAGTGTTGGAGCGGTCACTATGTCGCTGCCAAGAGAGTTGAGCCAGTTGGATGCCCGAGAGGCAAATGATCTTTGTCCTTGGGTCATGCGACATCGTGGTATATGTAGTAGATGGGAATTGGATCTCCTTGTAGTGACATTCCTATGTCTAGGCTTAAGGAGGGCACAGACACCAGGTGGGGCAAGTCTCATTATGATTTTCTTGGCCGTGATGCAGGTTTGGTATTTTATGCATTTGTCCAGTTAAAGCCATCCAGATTGGAAATAAAGGTCACATGTGTGGGTATGGCGATGTGAGCCAATGATGAGATGACAGGCCTTATTCAAGGAGGTCATGATACATTTGAGAGCAGTGGTAGTTGCAGACCCATAAATGATAAGACCATAGTCTATGATACTGACAATGGAGCTTTGGACACCCACTGACAGTGCTTCTAGGGTTAGGTGTTTCCTGTGCCGGAATAATATGCCTAACCTCGCATTGGCAGACTTTGCTACATTGCTAATATGGACAGCGTATGAGAGGTGGGATCAAGGGTGATGCCAAGGTACTTGAACGATTGTGTTTGCTCTAGGATGGCTCCTTGTTCGGTTGCAATGGAGAGGTGGAGTTGTTTGTTTTTGTTGTGGGGGCTGCAAAAGACCACAGACTTGGTTTTTTCTGCTTGAGAAGCAGTTTATGATTTAGGAACCAGGATTCAATGGAGGAGAAGGCCTGCTGAAGTTTATTTTGTAAACTGATTTGGATCAGGGTCCGAGGTGAAGATCACAGCATCGTCGGCGTAGAGAATTATTTGTTCTGGGCAGCTGTCCGGTAGTGAGCTTAACAAATAGGCTGAAGAGGAGGGGTCCCAGAATAGAGCCCTGGGGGACTCCCGAGCAGACCGGTCTAGGGTCTGAGAGTGTATCAGCGATTCTTACTGTTTGGGACCGTTCTTCAAGGTAGCTCTTAAACCAGCCAATGGTGTTGGTTGACAGCCCAGTGTTCTGAAGCTGGAAGCTGGATTGATACATAGATACATAGATATATACATAGACAGTGTCAGCAGATAAGGGCCTATGGCCCACTCAGTCTGCCCATTTGAGCTTGTAAGTTCAGTTTGTTTTCCTAGAAGTCTGTTGTACCTTACCCCTGACCTCCAGAATTCCTTTATGTCTATCCCATGCATTCTTAAATCCCGTGATTGTTTCAGCCCCCACCACTTCCTCTGGCAGGGTGTTCCACTTGTCCACCACCGTTCTGTGAAGAAATTCTTTCTCATGTTTCCTCTGAATCGTCCTCCTCCAACTTCATCCCATGCCCTCTAGTCCTGGAACATCTTTTCGCTTAAAAATAGTGTTTTCCTGCACCCTGTTCCTCCCTGTAAGATACTTGTATGTCTCTATCATATCCCCTCTCTCCCTCCTCTGCTCCAGGGAGTACATGTTCAGTTCCTTCAACCTGTCTTCATAGGACTTGTGATGCAATCAATCCATCCACCATCTTTGTTGCCCTCCTCTGAATCTTCTCTACCCTGTCTATGTCCTCACGTAGGTATGGTCTCCAGAACTGTACACTGCACTCCAGGTGGGGCCTCACTAGTGTCTTGTATAGCGGAATTATGAGCTGAACTTAAGATACAGAAGTGGACGGAAGTGCACAGAACTCGCACAAGCCTCGGGAACACATATGGGGACAGGATCCCACAACATGGCAGGTTTTCTCGTGAGAGGCTCTGCGTAAACCAAAGTGACCGCTGTCATGTTTGTAGACAGCACCAGGAAACAGCACAAAATGGTAAATCAAAACAACAAACCACTCAAAACAGGGAACGCTGAGACAGCGAATGCTCCCTTTCAACGCGGTGTGTGTTGCCTGTACATGACAAGACAGAAAACGTTGAAGTTGCTCTGCACCACTAAATGTGGTGCAGAGCCTGCCATGTAAAAGGGGCTTTACTGACTGCTTAGAACTGATTGAAATTTATGAAGGGTGCCTGTAAGAGGGGGAAAGAGAACGCTGCAGTTCATTTCACAGATAATCTGTTTTCCTAATCCCCCCGCCACCTCCTGCCCCAACAATCATGGCCTCCACAGATGTACTCTTCGTCAGGGAAAAAGGAAGGACAGGAAAGTGGCTGCCTTTATAGCTGATGCCAATACTGCCCCATGACCGGTGAGCAGGGGGTGCATGGGTCACGAGCATCCTGCATCTCATACCCCAAGAACCAAAAACCTCAACTCTACTATGTGCCTGCCCACAGTCAACCCCAGTGTGGGATTCAGGGGATTACAACACAAACCCCAGATTCATTCCCATGCGCCAAGGCAAACAAGTTGCTGTTGCATCAATAAGCCTGGGAATTCAGTTTGCATTTTATAATTTCATTTTCAAATACCAAGGAACAAATTACTAGTAGTGTGCTCCATAAAACTGTCTGCCTGTTCTACTAAAAGCATATTTATTGCCTTGAACTCAAAACGTTCAGATAATGAACTAAAATATCCATAGCATAACACTTGACCACATTTTAATAATGTTTATGAAAACCCTAAGATTTATTTATTTAGTTTACCAGAAAATGTATACTAGGTCAAATACATATTTTCCACAAAATCCTGGATAGAAAAAGGGCAAACTATTTACAAAGGATACAAACAGAATACATGCAGTGGCAAAAATTCAGGATAAAAAGCATTCACAGGCTTTTATTCAACTCTGATGGGATTAAAATCTAATTTAAGCATTAAAGACTAAGGGGGCACAAACACCAATAGGAGTCCTCCTTTCCTCTGTGCATGAGACACTCCGATTCAGTAAACAGTGTCTCACGAGCATCTTGATCTGTTATACATTAATTCTGCTGCTGTGACCACTGTTACGGTTGTAAGAGTGGTTTCACTCACATCCTTAGGGTATAAGAAAAATTCATCTTCAATTCATGATTCTCATACCCAAGAATGGGTGTGAGGGATTCAACCATCATAATACAGGAGAGGTTAGTTATAGGAAAACTTCCCTTTGTTAATATAGTGGCACGGCACTGCACTATAGTCAGGGTTAAGGAGGTATTTCCATACAAAACCATAATTTTTGGCTACTTCTATCTTGGCTGCCTTTTATAAGGACATGAAATTTGGAAAGTACTTCCTAGGATTTACCAATACAGAAGCACAGTGGTGTCAGCTTTCACTTTTTTGTTTAATGCTGACACCAGGAGCTAATCCCCAATGTCCATCTTCTCTTGTGTTTTTGTAAGCACCACTGGGAGCCCATCCCAGTGTTGGCTTTCATTTTCTGTGCTTTTTCTGTTTATGTGCTACTGGGAGTCCATCTCCAGAGGTATGCTCCTGCCTCCCTCCCTCCTAAACCCACTGCTGGCAGTGGGATCCAAACCCTCACTGGTAGTCAATCCCCAGTGGCTGCTCTAATGCAGATACTAGCAGCCCAACCATGGTGGTACACTTCTGCCCCAGCCCCAGATTTCTTTAACATGGCTACTGAGACTCTTTCCCTAGTGTCCAATTCTGCCTCCTGCAACCAATTTTCTTAAATATGGCCACCGTGAGGCCACCCACAGTTGCCACTTCTGCACCCTGGTTTCTTAAATGTGGCCACCTGGAGTCCATCACAGTTTGCACATCCCCCCCCCCACTGGCACCAGAAGCACAACCCCAGTGCCACTGAAGACTCTCTTCATCATCCCCTCACCAAGATGGCTTTTGGCATAAACCCTCTACTCGCTTCCTCATCTAGCCATGTCTGAATAAATCAACCCACTATTTGAGAAATTCATGTACATAGTGTGAGTCAATGCCAGTGTTGCATCACAAAATTGTTCAAAGCCCTAGAAACACCATACCACAGATTCACCAAGGCACAGGAGACATTTTCTAACATCATATTTCTAACTTTTTGGGCATCAATGTTCAACCCTAACTGAAATTTTAATGCAGTTTTTTGCAATGAATAAATTATAAAAAGTCAATAGTATATTGTCGACATTTGTGTATGGAAATTCACACACTCAAAAAAGTTGTTGTACAACAGTTCATAGTGCTGACCCCTTACTATAAATTCCTTCATCTCTGATTTGGCTCAGTCAAATGGGTGTAGAAAAAAATACAGAAAAATCTGTGGTGGGGGCACATGTGAAACTTCTATTTATTTTGGGAACAATATCTCATGAAAAGTAAGAAATGAAAAACAATTCACAGACAAGGCAAGTGTTTCCATCTTGGGTTTCTGATAATATCTGAGACCCCTTGAGCTTTGATCTCAAGGTCAGTGATGTCATCTTAACCCCTCGACGGAAACACAGTTATGCACAATTTTCCATCCATTATTCTATATTTTATTTATGGTCATAACTGTACATGGAACAGGTTTCCCGCTCAGCTAGTATACCTGGCATACAGTCTGTTACTCTCAAGTGTCACTACAAGAATGATTCAAAGAACTATACTTCAAAAGCATTTAGTCAGTCACTATTCACTATCATTTTTACACAAGAAATTGACATTATTAAATCTTTAACAACATACAAAAGCTGTCCCATAAAGTTACAGCTCTGGCAAGGTCAATACAGCTCAGCGAAGTTATATCTGATATTGCAGTCCTACTTGTCAAGTAATTTCCACAGCCATTAAGGATGCACCTGGTTTTGCATAAAAATGCATGTTGTCCTTTATTAAACTGATATTAACACCTAACTGAGCACCAGGAATTTAAAAGCATAAACTCCTGCAGTGTGCTTATATTATTAACTGTTCCCAGTATGGTGTCTCTAATTAAAGAGTTATCCGTCAGCCTCTTCACTAGTTACTTTCCTTTCACCCTCTTCACCAACCACTTCCCTACCACCGGCACCAAACTTGAGGAAGGTTGGTATGTGTACACTGATGATGACCACGTCATATAACTGAAATATAACGCTTTCACTCATCAAATTCAATGATGTCATGCAGCTAGCTTTTGATGAAATGCAAATCTGGTTAGACACTAATTGTCTGCTGTTCAATAACACAGAAACAGAAGTCATGAAATTTGGATAGAAACACAGAAACATAGACAACGACAGCAGAAAAAGACCTATGGTCCATCCACTGTGCCCAAGTTCCCCATTCAGTTCTGGGACCTACTGTGCATCCAGGGTCCTAGCCCTCCCCACCCTCCCATTCTCCTTCCCAGTTCTGACACCCTGAGCAACCACTATACCCTTCATTCTGCCCCAACTCTTCTTAAAACCACGAACTGTTTTTGCACCCACCACCTTGGCTGGCAGCCTGTTACATGGCTCCACCAGCCTTTCCGTAAAACAATACTTCCTCATGTCCCTCTTGATCCTCCTTCCTTTTAACTTAAAACTCATGACCATGTGACTGCAAGCTGGTATTCAAGTTAAATAGTTGCCCACAGTTCACCCTGTCAACTTCTTTTAGAAATCTGAAGGTCTCTGTCATATCTCCCCCTCTCCCTTCTGGTCTCCGGCAAGTACGTGTTCAGTGCCTTGAGGTGTTCCTCACAGGACATGCCTTGTTACCCTGCACTACACCATCTTGAGCCTATCCCTATCCCTCCTGAGGTGAGGACAGCAGTACTGGGCACAGTGCTCAAGGTGTGGCATCACCAAGAATCTATAAACGGGAATTATTACCTCCCTTTTTCTGCTCTCAGTACCCATCCAATACATCCAGGCATCCTATCTGCCTTGCTATAAGCCTTGCTGCACTGACTGAATTGCTTTAGGGGAGTCACTGATGATAACTCCAAGGTGTCATTCCCCAGCCATGGTACTGAGTACCCCTACCATTAAGTACTCTGTCCTGAGGTTCTTGTTCCCTAAGTGCATAACCTTGTACTTTTTGGTGTCGAATTTCAACTGCCAAACCACTGACCACTCCTGCAGCTACTGCAGGTCTCTTTGTATTTCCTTTATTCCCTCATCACTATCCTCTGTACCACAGAGCTAGGCGTCATCTGTGAAGAGACACAGGCTGCCCAGGATCCCCTCACAAATGTTGCTGATTAATATGTTGAAGAGGACCAGACCCAGGACCATACAGAAACCCGCTTGTGACCTCCTTCTCTTCTGATTTAACCCTTTTGACCACTACCCTCTGTTGCCTCTCCTTTAGCCAGTTAGCTGCCAAGTTTACTATGATGTTAGCAGCACCCAGTGCCTCCACCTTCTTCAGCAAGCATCTATGGGACACTAAGTCGAAAACTTTGCTGAAGTTAAAGTAGAGTAGATTCACATCATGGCCCCCATCCAAGTCCCTCATCGCCCAGTCAAAGAAAATGATCAGGTTAGTCTGGCAAGACCCCCCCACCACCACCACCACAAATCTGTGTTGCTTACTATTGTGGAGACTGTTACTCTCCAAGAGGTCCACAAGATCCTCTTTGGGCAGTGTGACTCCATCAGTTTTCCTACAACAGAGGTAAGGCTGGACAGGTGTGTGATTTCCTGTTTGTTCCTCAACCCCTCCCCCCCCCATGGAGCGGAAGTATAGGGTATTAAATAGCTGGTAGGGTGGTGCAAAACCCTATGCATAACAGGTGGTTATGCTAACCATTTCCAAAGTTGTGTAGCAGTAGACTGCTAACCATTTTTTGAGTGAGTCCGTGGCACAGTACACAACATAAATAAAACTATATATTTTTTTTTTATTTTGCTACTCAATCTTTGCCAAGTGCTATGCATTTTCACAGCTGATTAGCACTTTTACACATAAAACTGCTAATCAGTTTTTTTGGCTTATTTAATACCTTGTTTGGCAACTACAACCATCATGCTCCAATTCTTCAGAACCACCCCAGTCCTTAGAGCGCTGTTGAATCGACCTACAAGGTGATCAGCTACCAGTTCCTGAGTATCCTCAGATGCACTGAAAGCAGGAAGGGTGGCTCCGTTCTTCAGTAAAGAAGTACTAAGTCCAGAAAAAACAACCAGGCACCATCCACTATAAGACTCAGAGCAGAGTACAAGGCTTGTTGTTTATTCACAGAGATGAAAGCAAAAAACAAAACAAAATCAAAGCAACAGTGCCACGTAGGTGCTTGGACCCTCTCACACTAGGCCAGACCGGTTTCGCACATGTGTGCTTCTTCAGAAAAGCCTTCATCTCTGCAAACAAACAACAAGCCTTGTACTCTGCTTTGAGTTGTGTGATGGATGGTGCCTGGTTGTTTTCTCTTGACTTATCCTCAGATGCAACCCATCTGGTCCTGCGGCTACCAATTCCCTGCATCAACTGGTATCAACTACCAATTCCCTACAAATGTTCCCTCACCATGATCTCCCCCGGAAAATATTCAGCACTTCAAATACAGTGGGATATGGCTTGACCCGATGACAAACTTCTCTGACCACATCACACAAACAGGGAGAAAACACACCAGAAACTTGAGACCATTTAAGTGATAACATGTAGTTATCCAAAGTACATGAAGGAATAACTGGCTGATGTGGATGGTTACATGCCAAGTCCAAAGGCTGGTTAGTAGGAGTATACTCCGGTTAACTGAAGGTTAGTACTATTAGATGACTAGGAATTTTGAACCCAGGATTTTGAAAGTTCTGTGGTAGTTACAGCGTAACACGTTTTTTCTTTCCCTTTTTTTCCCCATGCACTAACTGGATAAACTACTGCGGGCATGCCTGAAATGTGGCACCCTACTGTGGGTGTGTCTGAAATGTGGATAACCCACTGTGGGTGTGTCTAAAATGTGACTTTCATAGTTTGTGAGGTATTAAATGAGTTTTCCTATATTCTGGTTGTCTTACAATAGATACATGTTGTACAATATACCACACATACAATTGCTTAACACTGTGCACAAGATAACTTCTTCTACAATTGTTTATAATGCCTGCACTTGAATATGGGGAAGGAGTTCTAAATTTTTTTTTTATTTTAGTCTTTGGTAACAGGGTAAGGCCCACTAGGCACAAATGCCTGTTTTCAGGGGCGACCTGGGAGCATTGGGTGGTTAAGTAATTTGCTCAGAGTCACACAGTGTGCAAGTGGAGGTTGTGGGAATCAAACCCAGATCTGTTGGGTGACCAAGCTCATTCACAGCTTGTTACTCTAACCTCTAGGCTATACTGCCAGCCCTATATAAACAGCTGCACGCTTCTTATCACTTTACAAAACAAGCAAGATTCAGTTTGCTCCAGGGTGTGATAAGACCACTCACCAATGCCTTTTATATGACAAACTAGGCTTTCTTTCCCAGACAAGTGTCATGATCTCAAATGGGCCACCAGTGTACACAAACATGTTCATGAAGTTTACTGTAATCACCTCACAAACCAACAATGTCTTGTTGCCTAAGACCACAATCCAGGAACCTTCTATACTTCCTTAGGGAAAAAGCTTTCATTACAGCTGCACCTGCCCCTGCTTCTTTGAATTCTCTCCTTGAAAATGCCTAGGAAACCACAAATGTCTATGCTTCAAGTGCATTTTAATCGACCATCTCCACAGTTGTTACACTTGTTAAGTATCCCATGGCACCATATTGTCAGAATCATAAATCAGTCTCAACCCCCTAATATCTCACTTTATAAAATGGCCTGGATAAGCAAAGTGAACTGACTGGATAATGAGCATTCCATCTTCGGTAAATATTTTAGCACCAACCCAAGCTATATGTCATTATCCGATGACTCGCTCCATATCCATACTGCCACAAAAAAAAATTTGGAAGCTAGCCATTTCTTCTTCTTTTATTCCCAAAACTTGCTTCCCTGTCAAAAATGTCTTAATGCCATAGCTGCTTCTGGGCCATTCTTTGTCCTATAGGTAATTAGTTTATGTATCATGTGAGTATGTGTTCAGTTGAAACTAGAAATGTGCTACTTACTCACTTTTAATGTATATATTGTATGCTGCTCTACTGGTACAAGTGTTCCATTGTGAACCACTTGAAAAGTAAGTGTTTCACCTAAACAAGATTATCACAGTGCTTAAAATCAACACAATTAAAAAATGATGAAATAGTGGCTCCAGTCACTGGTAAAATAACATCATATTTGGTATCAACATGTGCCAGTTACACCATAATCTAAAATGAAATTTAATTTCATGCCATTCTAATCTTCATAAATCAGGATGTGTGCACCCAACAGAATCCTTGTCCTTTAAAGTTAATCTTGTCCTGGTGCTATGTATGAGCTTAAGTATTAAATCATTTGCTACTGATGCCAGTCAGTTCAGAAGTAGAGGAGTTGGATGCCACAAGCACAGGGCTATGATCTCAGCCTCGGAAAAACTGACATTAGGGTAATTTACTACATTATCATACCTGTCCATCTTTGAAAAAAAAAAAAACACAGATTAAAATTAAATGTTAATAATGGCAACGGATTTTGTTAAGGGTGGCCCCATTCTATAGAGACTGGCCCAGTTTGTGGAGCAAATTCTCCCGCTAATGTCAAACAAAACATTATGAGTTACAGGGTTTAAGTTAGCTGCAGAAAATGCTGCTTAGTGATCACCCAAATCAAGAACCAACAGGTGAAATGTAATGTCCTCTCCACCAACACACTGTTTGGCAACAGTTCAGCTTCTAGGCCGTCCACAAATGGGATTGCAAAATATGTTAATTTATTAGCAGGGGAAAAAAAGCTCTTTGAACCCAGCAGGTCTTTCCTATGCTGAAAATACAAAGGAATTATATCTACAGCATGCGGTATTTAAATTTAATGGCAGGGTAAGACAGTCCTGTCTGGGACTCTGGCTGTAGGTGCCGAACTTCTGTTTTCCCTGGGGATTATTCTTACTGTACTGGATATGGTGAGCAGGGTTTATCCCTGGAAAATGCAATCCAGCGATCCCTCCAGGTCAGCTACCAGACATATTCTTTCAAGCATGCATTGTCCATCCTTGGAAGGCGTGCATAATATGTCGTTTTGAGAATATTACAATAATCTTCAAATCAGACAGTTATCATATAAGTTTTCACACAGAACGCCAACATGAAAAAACTTTTAACTCAATGAACTTTACATCCACTGGCATTATGCACTTACAGCGAAACGTTATGAGCTGACTCTTATACAAATAGCAAAGAAAACAACCCCGGAAAGCAGTCTGTGTCTGAGCTCATTTGAAAGTTTTACTTTGGATGAAGCTGAGCTAATCTCTTGGTGTTACATTATAGCAGGGCAGAGCTGCCAGCCAAGCCAGCGAGACCAGACCCCTAATGCAATCGGAAGAGATAGCAATGAAAAATGCACCGATGCACAAGGTTATGTGCTAGGTTGCCTCCAAGGGAACACCGATGAGTGAAACCTAACTCCGCGAATATGCTTTTCTTTAAAGCTCACTTTAAGGGGCTGAAATGTTGAAAGAAATCGAAGGGCATTTAAGAAGCCTTTATTAAAGGCAGCTCCTTTTACAACTCGATGATATGAACATTCTTAAAAGACTAGTAGCACAGAACGGCAAGGGGGGAGAAAAGAGTATTTGCTTTTCATTTTATCATTATCTTTTTTTCTAGACAGTTTTACTGGGTTCCCCCTTGGGATTTTATATCTTAGCAACAACGCACAGGTTCGTGCCAGTCTGTTCACTAAAATCACAGATCGCAACTACTTGATTGAAACTGCGTGTATACTATCCTGAGTTCAGAAACTATCTTGTGGCTTTTGTTGGGAATAAAACAGACTTCACTGAGGAGGGGGACTGTTCTCTCCTGTACTGTAATGCAAATTGCTACAGCGAAGAAAGTCCGCAGCAGCAGCGTTTGTTCCCACGTAGCGCAACAAAGTGACCCCAGCGTCTACCCCGAAACAACTTGCTATCCTACCACTGTACCTTCTTTCCAAAGCGCGTGTTCCCCTTCAATGCCGCGACATGCAGGTTAAGCCAACATTTCCCTGTAACCCTGCTCCACACAGAACTGCGCCTCCTGCCTTTGGCTGTCAGTGGTACTAAACCCCGACTTAACTCGCACTAATCAACGAGCATTGCCAAGCACGCCCATCATCCTGCCAAAGCCAGTTTAAGCCCCTCCCCCTCTCCCTGTCAAAAAGTAAGCAACGCCCCCCTCGCTGATTTAATACCACTTCCGGCAGAGTGGTTAATGCGAGGAGGTGCCTGTTACCGAGCTTGACGGACTTCGAGTGGGCTCTGAGTCAGACAACGGCAAAGCATTCTGAAAATTGCTATTCAGTATTATTGTTTTCCAAACACAGTATGCTAATTGATTGATTCTAATTGTTATTACTTGGGAGGCTGTATAGCCTATCTGAGAGCACTGGACTCTGAAGCTAGAGACCCTGCAGACTTTGGTGGGTTCGAATCTTACAGCTGCCACTTGTATTCTATACTATGTCCCTGAGTAATTAACTTACCCTAACTGTGCTCCTGTGCCACTCCTAGAAACGGACTTTAGCTTAGTGTACCTCTCCTGGCCAAAAATGCTAAATAAACTGATGTAAATCGGAGCAACTTTGTAAGCGATCTCAACTTCTTACTTTTCCGTAAATGTTGTGTGTAGGGTGCCAGTAGCTCTAAACTTGTAGTTCATTTGGAATACTTCTTTTGTAAAGTTTCTGAATCATGCATTTTTTTGTAGCTCTGGCTGGCAGTTATAGCTATCCACTGCAGAGCATGACCTGCTGTTTTATTCTGTTTTTTTTTTTTTTTTACATGACCTACCCCATCCATGAATTAGACCCCAGAGTCAGTTGAAAAGACAATTCTGACTGACTTAGGACACATTATGACAGATTTTTCCAACTAGTTTGAAATTTCTGACTTCGACTAAGGGACCAAAACACAACCAATTTTTTTCAGCTTTCGCCATTGTTGAATTTTAGTATGTAGTAGTCATACTTTTTTTAACTTCTTATCTTTTTTTTAATTAAAATTTCAACTATGAAAGTTAATAAAAGGTATGGAAAGCCCCCTTGAAATCAACGGGGTGTGGGCGCAACACAGCCTTTGCCTTCTGACATCCCAAAACGGGGCTGCATGTGCCTATGTGGGGGCGTGTTGGTGGGTTAGGGTCAGGAAGCAGCTCCATTTTTAGCATTTGGGATTTAGCAGCATTATAACTTCAGAAATGGACAGAAACAAAAGGAATTATTTATGCCCCTGAACTCCAGGGTAGGTGAAGTATTGCATATGTTGGAGGGAACAGCAACTAGTCAGCAGCAGCTAAGAAGCTGGCTGCTCTTCAAAATGCAAATACAAAGCACAGTGAAACAAATCTACACACAGTAGGGACCCACTAAAGCACAATAACCAGTCAAAACAACAACAAAATACACTAAGTCCCTGAAAGTAACAAGTTGAAACAGAGTCCTAAAACAGTATAAGGTACAGAAAAATAAGCAGCAGTAATGCTAGTTACTTAGAAAAAGAACTGTGAGTCTAAAATACAGTATAGTTAGGGCCTCAAACACCACACAGAAGCTAGAAGGTACCTTTTTGCAAACAGAGCTAACCATCAATATATGTTAGTTTACTAGTAGTCGCAGAATCTAAGACTAAAAATAGTTTAAGGGAGGACCCCTAGAAATACCTCCTGTATGGTATACCAGAACTGAGATATATCCATAGTTTAAATTTAAAGCTAAAAAAAAACCTCATGCATATCAAAAACACATTTCCTGACACAGTTTCTGAACTTATTTTGGCTTTCAGCATGTACACGAATGTGTTTTTTTAATTTTATTCATCTTGCCGTGAGGACTTTAATATTTAGTCTGTCCAATTCCTACAGTGGCAAACAACAAACATTTTGTCCATTGGACCTGACCAGCCATGCTCCGGGGACCTCCCATGGGTCTAGGAACTCACAAACTGACCACCTGCACCTGGCCTGCTCCATGACCTCATGGGGAATCTGACTTACTCACAATGCCACCACAGTTAGAGAGAGCCCAGCTGGGCCGCCAGTAGTAGATCGATGATGATCGAGCTGCTTGGTTTTTCAAGTTCGGCCCTCAGGCCCCACAGCCCACAAGCCCTCAACCAGCCAGACAAGTCAGCCCAGTATGCAGCAGACACACAGACAGACTGAGAAGTCTGTGAGAGACCATCCTCCTCCTTCCTACTGCCCAGCCCTGGCTGGCCTTACATACATATCCCATACAGTGCCTTGCTCACTGTAGTAGCCTGTTGCCAGTTCGGTCAGGTGTCGGATGATTATTTGGTCATCATCAGGTGGCTCCATGGCTCAGACTGCCGCTGCTGCTCTACTTGGTGGTGGTGCCGGTGTTTTTTGGAGCTGTGTGTTCCCTCCTCCCAACCCACACAGTTGGTCCCCAACCCAGACCCATGTCCCTACTCCATTACTCCACACAGTAGAACTAGTGCACCTACCACTCCTCCTCCCCCTTCTTCCCCCTAACTCTGAAGACCTGACTACGACTGAGTGAGAGTTGCCCGATGGGCCTGGCTGATCCCGACCACGACTAGACCACTGACTTGCTTCCTTCACACGACTGCTGCCTGGCTTTGCTGGAGGATTGACTGGGACCTGCACAACCATACACTAGTGTCTGTCCAGGCACCAGACACATCAGGACAGTGGACACAGTTAACTGACTTTTAAATGAAAGGCCAAAGCGCCAAACTTCATCCCTGTAGAAAAAACGCTGCTCGCTTCATTGCCCACACACCAACACAGATGCCTCCTCTCCTGACATTCTCCTCTCCTACCTAGACATGCTCTCCCCACCACCTCGAGCAGCCCATCACAGACACTCTCAAGCTCCTGGCTCCTCCTTCTAACTCTCCTAATTGGTGGATGTTTCACGTCCAGCAGCCAGGGGTGCATTTTATTGGCTATAAGGCTTGATGCTGGTGGTTGAGGACTGTTAGATATCTGTGGCCCCCCTGGCCCCCACTCCTCCCCCCAGGAAAGAAAAAAAAAGAGAAAACACACTGCTGTGCACCACAAAAACAAACCTGGGCAGGTCACAAAATCATCAACTGCAGTGGATTTCAACTCCACTATTTTATGACTGCTATCCAATGTAATTGCAACTGACTGCAACTGCACTGAATTGCCACTGAGTATTTCAACTGCCAGTGACTGCTCCGGGGTCTACCATGAATCCATGCCGTCTTGGATCCTGCAACCTACTGGATTCAAGATATTCCACAGTCCATTCCTTCAGCAGTGATTCCATTAAGTTTTCCACCACCAATGTCAGGCTGACTGGCCAATAACTGCCAGCCTCTTCCCTGCTACCTCTTTTGTATAGTGGGATTACATCCGCCCTCCTCCAGTCCTCCAGAACCATGCCTGCTTCCAGTCAGCTGTTAAAAAAAGACTGTCAGAACTGCAGTTAGTACTTCTCTTAACTCCTCAATACCCTTGGATGCACCCTATCTGACTCCACTGCTTTGTTCACTTTCAGATTAGCGAGCCGCTTCAGGACTCTTTCTTCTGAGAATGGACTAGTGCCCACCTCCCTCCAATGCTGCTATTATTTTTTTGTGGCTCCTCCCCTTCTCCTTCCACTGTGAACATGGAACAAAAATAGCTGTTCAGATGTGTGCCTTTTCCTGGTCCCGCTCTGCATAGTCCCTTTTTAACTTTGCAATCCCACCCTTGGTCTTTCTCTTTTTGCTTACATGCCTAAAAAGGTCTTGTCCCCTTTCATTACTGCCTGGGGCAATTCTCTCTTCTGTTTGCACCTTTGCACTCCTTACTGCCCTCCTGCTTTCCTCTGTTTCCCCTGGTACACTTCTGTATCTTCTTCCCTCTGCATCTCCTTATACCTTCTGAATACTACCCTCTTAGTGTTTACCATCGAGTCATGCCATTGTAGAGGTTGGCAAGCCAGAACAGGCTCAATCATGGCTCAAGCCTACTGCCCGGCTTGGCTCAATTTCTGTAAGCAACTGAGAGCCTAGGGCAAGCCAAGCAAGTTATTACCAAAGCAAGCATTCTTTCAACCGGAGTGGTTAGCACAGCGACTAAAACGTACAGCTTCCTAGTGTCTTGTTCTCACTGCAGTTTTACCACCACTGCTCTTTATTGTTCAGTTTGTTTCAAACACCATGAAGTCTTGCTATATTATAACAATAGCAGTCAGCCACTGCAGCTGAACTGCCCCGGAGAGGAAGGAGTTAACTCCAGAGGATCTGGAGTTCTACAGCGCGAGGGCGCTGTGCCAAAGCTCTATCTGGCCAGTTTCAAATGAAACTGTCAGATTCTTTACTCCGCTCCACTGAACAGTCGCTCCGGAGATCAGCTCCTTCAGCTCGGTTCATTCTCGGCTCAAGCAAGTATTTTTCGGTTCATTTGAACCGGCAAAAAGTATTTATTTTACCGCATTTCGGTTAAAAGCTCTGTCTGGTAAACCGTAAGTACAAATTTAAAGTCTGTGTGGAAATTCAATTATCGGTTCGGTTTTGAACCGATCGGTTTGCTGATTTTAACGTTTTGAAGTGTTTGGTTGGGCTTTTAGAGTGCGGTTCCCGGTTCTTATCAGTTCTAAAAAAACCTGGTTTTTAAATAGGTTTTTTCAAATACCCGTGACACGGTTAGGAACCGATAAGGGTGTCTTGCCTGGCACTGCCATCAAAAGGGCAAGTTTTTGGATAGGCTGGCATTATGTCTGAGAAACCCAAAAGAAAAACCGGGCCCACTGGGTTTCAACACTGTGATGTCTGTGGGGAAGCCTTTGCCAAGGCTGACCCACACACCACTTGTGTCTATTGTCTGGGGGCTGACCACCTCCTGTCAGACTGCCAGGTGTGTAAAAATTTCCCTGCAGCCACCCTGGAAAAGAGATTGGGCCGGCCCAGGGAATGAGAGGCCAAAAAGTCCGCTGACCCGGATGGCCAGCCCGGTCCAGCACCCACTGGACCAGAGGGAGTGCCCTCTGACCAGGGCGAGACTTCCTCGGGCAAAAGAAAGGCTGGTTCAGATGAACCAGTCCCAGTTAAAAAGACAAAGAAATCAGTAGGTTTGGAGTCCAAAATTGTCTCTCCAACTGCTGCAGAGATAGCTAAGCCATTCAGATTGTCCAGTCACTGTCTCAGGGACCTGTCGAACCACCAACAGTTGGTAAAAGGTTGGTTCGCTCAGTTCCAGTGGTTCAGGAGTATGATGTTGAGGAATTTTATGAACCACAGGAGGGAGGAGGAATTTGATCAATATATGTGTGGCTGGGAGGGTCTGGGCGTGCCCATTGAACGGACATTTCTCCAGACAGACCTTTAGAATCTCCTCCTATTCTGTCTGAGTCCCTTCTCATTTTATGTTTTACAAAAGGTTGCAGAAACCCTCCAGCTTCCTTTAGAGGAGGCTGTGGATGAGCAAGAGGAGCCTGATTATGTAGAAATGATGGATATACCAGAGTCTAGGAGGTTGTCTATTCCTTTGCATAAGTCATTTAGGAAGCAAACAACAAAGATTTTAAAAATCCTCATTCTGTCCCTCCTGTAGATAAAAAAATGGACAGAAGGTATACTTTGTCAGGCTCTGATACAGACTTCCTCACTGAACAGTGTAGTCATGTAGGTGTGGTACAAGCTGCAGCCTGTGACAAGGCTAATATTCCCCTGGCCTCACATCCTCCTGATAAGGATTCCAGGAAGATTGATGCCATGGCAAAAAAACAATATATGGCAGCTTCTTTGGGACTCAGGCAGGCAAATTATATGGCTTATGTAGCTAGATATCAGAAATCTAGATGGGACACAATATTGCAGTTAGCCAAGCAGGCCCATGGCCAGCTGGCTAGTGAGTTGGAACAGGTGGCTGCTGATGGCATTGAAGCCTCTAAAGTTCAATTTCATACTGCTGTTGATGTTAATGATGTCTCCTCTAGGGTCATGGCCACTTCTGTAGCTTTCCGTAGGTTGGCATGGCTCAGATGCACTAATCTGTCCCAGGATACTCAGTCAAAGGCTATGGATTTTCCTGTAGTGGGAAATCTCTGTTTGGGGAACAAACAGAAAACTATATGAAAAAGATGGATGAATACAGAACTACCTACAAAAGTGCCCAGGCTAAGGAGAGGCATGCCACTCCACAGAGGCACGCTCCCAGAGGTAGGGGCAGGCCTTTCCACAGGCCTTTTTACCAATTCAAGCCTCCTCTGCTTTTGCACAGAGGGGTTTCTTCAGAGGCAGGGGTAGACAAGGCACAAGTAAACCGTCCCCCTCCCCTCAGCCTAAGGCTGCTGCCAAGCAGGCACCCTGATGGGGTGCCCAGGGCCGATTCTCCTGTACCAGTGGGGGGCAGGTTGGCTTATTTCAGCCAGAACTGGCTGTCCTTAACTTCGGACAGATGGGTTCTGGAGGTAATACGCCAGGGTCTGGTTCTCAGCTTCAAACAGTTTCCAAAGATGAGAGCCAGACATTTTCCACCTGCAAATCCTTCAGAAGCCCTTGCTTTGGAAGCAGAGGTTTCTTCTCTTCTGGACTGCAAAGCAGTGGAAAGGGTCCCTCCTTGCCATCAGGGCAAGGGGCTATATTCAAGATACTTTCTTACCCCAAAAAAGACAGGAGAATGGCGGCCCATTCTAGATTTAAGGTACCTGAACAAGCATCTTTTGAAACCAAAGTTCAAAATGTTGACTCTGGCAATGATATTGCCTTCTCTAAGGCCAGGGGACTGGCTAGCTTCCCTGGACCTCAAGGATGCCTATTTTCATGTTCTGATCAGGCCTTCTCACCGAAAGTACCTCAGGTTCGAACTGCCCTCAGGCCACTACCAGTTCAGGGCAATGCCTTTCGGCCTTACCTCTGCACCAAGGGTATTCACAAAATGTCTAGCTGTGGTAGTGGCTCACTTAAGAAGGCAAGGGGTTGCTGTGTTTCTCTACCTGGACGACTGGCTCATTGTGGGTCAGTCTCCAGATCAGGTGAAATCCCACTTGCAAGTCACCCAGCAGCTTCTCACTTCCCTGGGATTCCTGCTAAATTTACCAAAGTCAGTTCTGGAACCAGTTCAGGTCCTAACTTTCATAGGTGCAGAATTGAACACAAAGTTAGCCAGGGCATTTCTTCCTTCGGAAAGGGTAGACAGACTCATTGCCCTGGCATCCTCCTTTACCCTGTGAGTCTCTCGACCAGCAAGGCATTTTCTGCAACTCCTGGGGCACATGGCTGCTTCCACAGCTGTAGTGCAAGGAGCAAGATTTCAGATGAGGGACATTCAGTTCCATTTGAGGGCCTATTGGTCTCAAAGGAAGGACCCCCTTTCCAAATTGGTCCCAGTGACTCAAACTCTGATCCTGGCCCTCCACTGGTGGCAGGACCGAAGCAATCTAAAACAAGGGGTTCCCTTCATTCCCATTTCCCACTCCCTCACCCTCACCATGGATGCCTCCCTGTTAGGGTGGGGAGCTCACTTGGGCGACCTATCCACTCAGGGAGTGTGGTCTCCTCAGGAATCTCTGCTCCACATCAATCTTTTGGAACTCAGAGCTGTCTTTTTAGCTCTTCAGATATTTTCAGTTTCTGTCCAGAACAAAGTGGTTCAAGTCAGGACAGACAACACCACCACAATGTGGTACATCAACAAGCAAGGGGCACTCGGTCATCAGCCTTGTGCACCGAGCAATGAAGTTGTGGTCTCTGGCCTACTCCTGAACACCTCCCTGATAGCAGTTCACCTCCTAGGGAAGGACAATGTCCTGGCGGATGCCCTCAGCAGAATTTCTCAGGGCCATCACGAATGGGCTCTGAATCCACAGGTGCTGGGGTCTGTCTTTGCCAGATGGGGCACCCTCAGATAGATCTTTTCAGCCCCCAGACAACCACCAACTTCCTCTATTTTGTTGCAGGCCTCCAGTGCTGGGCTCAGTCCCCCTGGATGCCTTTCTGTTGGACTGGAAAGGGAAGTTCCTGTATGCCTTTCCCCCCTTTTCTCTTCTTTTCAGGGTACTAGTGAAAATCAGATCTCAACCCTGCAAAGTGATTCTGATTGCCCCAGATTGGGCCAGACAGCCCTGGTACCCTCTGCTTCTGTCCTTGACAGTCCACCCTGCCCTGAGCCTGCCCAGAGCCCACGACTTGCTGGCCTGTGCACAGGGGAGAGTGTGGTATCCGGACCTCAAATCCCTGCATCTCAAGGCCTGGCTCTTGAGGAGTTAGAATTTGCTGATTTACACCTTTCTCAAGGTGTCCTGGATATTTTAAAGGCTTCAAGGAAGCCTTCCACTAGGGCCACTTACAATTCTAAGTGGAAGAGGTTTTCCATCTGGTGCTCTGAGAGGCAGATTATTCCAGAATCCGCTGATCTTCCCATTTTATTGGACTATTTGGTCCATTTAAATTCCCTAGGCCTTAGGCCAGCTACCTTGAAGGTTCATCTGGCAGCTGTCTCTGCTTTTGTGTCAGCAGGGAAGCCTGCCTCCCTTTCTTCTCACCCTGTGTTTTCCAAGTTTTTTAAAGGGTTACTTCATACTAACCCCCCTTTTCGGGAACCAGCTCCTGCCTGGGACCTGAATGTTTGCATTGCTCAGTTAATGCAACCTCCCTTTGAGCCTCTGTCCTCAGCAGAGCTCAAGTATCTAACTTGAAAAACTGTTTTCCTAGTGGCTATCACTTCTGCCAGACGCATAAGTGAATTACAGGCCCTGTCAGTGGAAGAAGATTTTATTTCTTTCCACAGAGATAAGGTAGTCCTCAGGACTAATAGAAAGTTTTTGCCTAAGGTGGTTTCAGATTTCCACCTGAACCAATCCATCTCTCTCCCAGTATTTTTCACTGAGCATTCTTCCTCAGGTGAGGGAAGACTGCACAGCTTGGATGTCAAAAGAGCCTAAAGCTACTATTTGGAACGCACCAAGGGTCACAGGTTCGAATCCCTCCAACTCTTCCTTACTTATGGCGAGGTTGGCAAGGGAACCTGCCACTAAGAGGACAATTGCAAGGTGGATTGTCTCTTGTATCCAATTTTGTTACCAAAAACTAGGTAGAGAACCCCCTCAGGACTGAGGGCCCACTCCACCAGGGTACAGCTGCGCCTCTAGCGGCTGCTAGAGACATTCCCATTCTGGAAATTTGTCAAGCTGCTACCTGGAAGACAGTTCACACTTTTACCACATTATTCCTGGATGTCCAGTCCAGGAGAGATGCTCGTTTGGTACAGCTGTGCTTCAGAGCCTATTTCTAAGTAGGTCCTGACCCTCCTCCATGGAGGTACTGCTGTGTAATCTGTTATTGTTATAATATAGCAAGATTCTGGTGTTTGAAGAAAAAATTACTCACCTTAGTAATTGCTTTTCTTCTCATGGAGTCTTGCTATATTATAACCACCTCCCTCCTGCCCTCTCAGAACTTCTACTTGGTGTGGGTGGCAAATTAGTGCAAGCACTGTGTCATGCCATTGTGTTTTTCCTTTACCCTCTTTCTTTTAGGGTTAGGGAACTAGGTTGTTCATTTAGGTAATATATTGGCCCCTTCCTGGACTTGAGTCTTTGGGGAAGGGGGTCCTAATGGTGCTTGTCAAGGGGAAACTAATAATAATAATACCATTATTCATTGTTATTATGGTTATTGGTGTTTCTATTGTTGTTTATATTGTTGTTATTACTACTAGTAGGTAGCCATTTGGCTAGTGTAGAGCTTTCCACACAGACTTGTTGCTTAGTTAGCTTCAGAAGATCTGACAGTTTCATTTGAAACTGGCCAGATGAAACTTTGGCACAGCTTCAGTTGCTGTAGAACTCAGATCCTCTGGAGTTAATTCCTTCCTCTCCGGGGCAGTTCAGCTGCAGTGGCTGACTGCTATTGTTATAATATAGCAAGACTCCATGAGAAGAAAAGCAATTACTAAGGTGAGTAATTTTTTCTTTGGTGCTGTTAATTTGTACTGTTTTGCATATTGCAACCTGTTTGCTCTAACTTATTGTTGTGCTCTGCTCTCTTCTCCTCCCCCGACGCATCTGGAAATGAACTATTTCAGCTTGGTATGTTTTTCCTGGTAAATAATTTGAAATAAACTCCTTTTGTGCAGGTCATGAGGCACACTTTCAGTAATGTAGAGGGCAACCTGCAAAATGGCTTGGCATGTGCTTTGACTTGTAGAGTCAAATGATTCCTGGCTTGCACACCTCTATTGTATTGGGTAGCCTGTGACATTGACACCTGAATTAAGGCACCATCCAAAATGGTGACGTGACGTAATGTGGCGAAAGTCCGAATGGCAATGGGGGAAGGGTGACCGGATGTGGTGGGGTGGGCGACTGCAGTGACAGAATGTCGCTATATGTACACATGCAAGGGAGGGGAGTGAGCATGGCCTGGGAGGGGATGTAGGGGGTGGCGCTGTGGTCAGCTGCTGAGCTGCGCAGTGGTGTCAGGGGTTGGCTTCTGCTTGCGGTGCATGGGGTACCAGGTTTGGGTCTGGGCACTACTGCATTTTGTTGCGCCTGGCCCAAAACCATTTTCTTTGCTTTTTGCCCCCACCCCACCCAACATGCACCCCCTGGAGTTGAGAATCCTTTTAGTAGGGGGGTGCGGGGGTGAAGCTCTCTGCGTGGGTGTGTGTGTGTGGGGGGGCACAGCCCCCTCAGAAAGCAATAAAACCAAGTCCCTGGCGCCGTTCCTCCATGCGCTGAGGATGTCAGGGTGGCAAAATTGTTTTCGCTGCCCTGACATTGCAATAACGCAGGTCACCATTCAGCGTTCGACATTATCCCATAGAACCATTGTAATGCAGGCTAGTTGGCCTATGTAGTGTCAGAGCTGACCTACTCTGCCATAATTGATGTTATCATAAAAGGAGAAATAGGAGATAGAACAGCCTGATTTAAGATATTAATTGTACCTTCATGAGAGGGTATTGGTCTATTCATATCTCATGAGTGACAAAGCCATGAATGAGATAACAATAAACCAATATCCTTGAATGAAGATAATTATTTAGTTTTATTGTTTATTTGTAATTTGGTAACCGGGTAGGACCCAAGAGCATTAGATGCCCATTTTCAAGGGGTGCCTGGAGATGTAAACAAGAGCAAAAATTTAGAATAACTATGCAGTACATCTGTGTATACAATAATCTGGTAACATTACATTTGCACATAAACAAGTCCAAACAATATTTTTTAGCACTGTTTTAAACATATTCTGCAAATCAATAGAGTGTAATGCAGCAGGTAAATATTTCAAAATGTAATGACTTTATAAATAAAAGAACATTGGCCCTGGGGGGACTGGAAGAGTGGGAGTCTTACAAAATGAGTATGAGCAGATCTAATACTCAGGAAGCCAGTGCTGGGGCTAGCATCAGCCATAAACAAACAAAACAACTGAATCCAGCCTTTTAGGAAACATCTAACACTGATGATGGTAAAATAAACAATGCATGACTCAAAAGAAGGCCAGCCAAGGCGTTTGTAAAGAGTGCAAAGATGAGAAAACCTGGGGCTGGACCCTGGAGGCAGCAAATCTGCATATGTAATTGTCAAGGCCCCTGGAATTCTGCAGTTCTGCGGTTGCGGAATTTGCCGCAGAATTTGCATCATGCCGCGGAATATATATAGTGAAGCAGAACTCATTGTTTTTGGT
This sequence comes from Neoceratodus forsteri, assembly GCA_016271365.2. Classification (NCBI taxonomy): domain Eukaryota; kingdom Metazoa; phylum Chordata; order Ceratodontiformes; family Ceratodontidae; genus Neoceratodus; species Neoceratodus forsteri. The sequence goes on along the minus strand of CM028129.1, from coordinate 1,389,775,746 downwards.
GAATTTTCATATAACTATACTGTTTTTCCATAGTGTCAGGCTTTCTTTTCCACCTCGTTTATCCTGAAGCCCATCCTCTATGCTCAGCATATGATGTCATTGATGACATCACATCATAATTAGCCAATGACAGGACTGCACTCTGCCAGAGAAATGAATAAATCATGCCGCAGAAATCAGAAAATGCTGCCGCAGAAGTCAAGGAGCCTTGCCGCAGAAATCAGAAAATTCTGCTGCAGAACACCAGGGGCCCTGGTAATTGTATAGAATTTTATCTCTGCAAGTCAGTGACATTAGCAGTGGGACAGACTGGAAGCCCACAGACCACTAACGACAGGAGTAGGGACTGAGCCAAGACTATCTTAGAGTGAGTGCACAAGCAATATTTTACATAAAAGCTGACACTGTATTGACTTTACCAGTATGGAGAAATGTTCTTTAAATGAGAGAGTATGTCTGGTCTATAGTAAAACCAAGATTCTTTAAACCATCCACTGTCTCAACAAAGGTGCCACAAAAATCTTGAATTAAGTCAACGGGAGTAAAGGCTTTAATTTTGTTTTGTTCCAAAGTGTAGCAGCATATACTTAGTTTTAATCAAAAAAAAAAAAAACACCACTCACTCCAGAGCCAGGAGAACTACTATCCCTCCAGTGAAGGTGGTAATAAATACCATAGTCCTTGTTTACTGCAAAAATAAGGATTTATTCCTGATATAAGCACATACATGGCAAGACATTAGATACCATTCTGTACAAAGCAATATCACTCACGTATGTGATAATGCAGGATTCAGACCTATGCAAAATATCAGCTACATCATTCATGAAAACACTAAACAAACTAGGCCCCAGGGAGAGTGGGGGGGGGGGTCGGAAACACATTCCTCACCTGGTACCACTACACAACTCTTTCACTGCACTGGCGGGACAGGACTGTCAAGAGAAGGCACCCATGGTAGTGGCATGGGAAGATGTGAGGACCTCCAAAGGGGAGACCCCAAGATGAGAGACAGAGGACCCCAGCAGAAAAGGAAGCAACATCTGGTGGGGGCCCGAGTTGTTAGGTGGTAGCTTTGAGAACAGGACGGAATGAAATGCAGGAGGTAAGGTGAGGTGCATATCTTCTGCCTTGACACAAAGGGATGGGGAGCCAATTCCTAGGGGCAAGAGGAGGACCTGTATGTTCAAACAACATGAAGTCTTGCTATATTATGACATATGCAGTTTGTCCCAACCTTAGAACTGCTCCGGAGGTGAAAGAGTTAAAGTCCATGCCAGGCATGGAACTTAGAGCTCGAGCTCGGTTGAAAATTCTATCAGTTGTTCTTCAAACTTAAACTGTCAGATTCTTTCCTCCGCCTTACTGAACAGCCGCTCCGGAGATTCCTCCTTCTGCTCGGTTCATTTTATCGGTTAAAATATAAAAGTTTTTGGTTTTTAAACCGAGATTAAACCGCGACCGATCGGTTCAAGTTCTATCTGTGGTATTGTAAGTACTAGATAGGTTTTACATTTATTTTCTGTGTGGAACTTGTAAACATTTCCATCGGTTCAGTTTGAACCAATCAAGTTACTTCTATTACATTACAGTACTTTTAGAAGTGCGGTTCCCGGTTCTTATCGGTTCTAAAAAAGCAGTTTAATTACGTTTTCCACGACCATGACACGGTTGGGAACCCGATAAAGAATCTTGCTGACAGATTGCCATAAGCAGGCAAGTTTTTGGTTAGGCTGGCACTATGTCACAGAAACCCAAAAGAAAAACCGGGCCCACTGGGTTTCAGCACTTTGTTGTATGTGGGGAAGCCTTTGCCAAGGCTGACCCCCACACCACATGTGTTCATTGTCTGGGGTTTGGCCACCTCAATTCAGACTGCCAGATTTGCAAGGGTTTTCCTGCAGCTACCCTGGATAAGAGAGTTGGTAGACTCAGGGAACGAGAGGCCAAAAAGTCCGCTGACCCGAATGGCCAGCCCGGTTCGGTTTCAACCGAACCGGAGGGAGCCCTCTGACCAGGGCGATACTTCCTCGGGCAAAGAAGAGCCGACTCTGAGAGGCGGTTCCAACAAAGAAATCTAGAAAATCAGCTGGTGTGGAGTCAAAACTTCCCTCTCCAACGCTGAAGAAATAGCTAAAACAATAAAATTGTCCAATCACTCTCCCAGTTCCGACCGAACCGGCATCATCAAATGCTTACTCGGTTGAAGTCGGTTCCCCGTTCAAGAGTATTATTTAGAGAATTTTATGAACCAGAGGAGGAGAAGAGGAGTATGAGGAGAGTAGATTGATTTTGAAAGTCTGGATGTGCCCATTGAACGGACATCTCTCCAGACAGACCTTCAGGGTGTCTCCCCTAGGCTTTCTGACTCCCTTCTCATTTTATGTTTTATAAAAAGTGGCTGAAACCCTCCAGCTCCCTATGGAGGAAGCTGTGGATGATCAGAAGGAGCCTGATTTTGTAGAAATGATAGATATCCCAGAGTCTAGGAGACTGTCTATTCCTCTGCATAAATCTTTTTGGAAACAGACAGTAAAGATTTTAAAAGCTCCTCACACCATACCTCCTGTTGATAAAAGAATGGACAAAAGGTATGCATTATCAGGCTCTGATACGGAGTTCCTTACACAACAATGCAGCCATGTGGGGGTGGTGCAGGCTGCAGCCTGTGACAAGGCAAATGTTCTCCTAGTCTGTCACCCACCTGACAAGAACTCCAGAAGGATAGATGCCATGACAAAGAAACAGTACATGGCAGCTTCCTTAGGACTCAGACAGGCTAATTATATGGCTTATGTTGCTAGATATCAAAAATTCAGATGGGATACTGTTTTAGCTCTAGCAAAGCAGGTTCCTGGCCAGCTGGCAAAAGAGCTGGAGCAGGTGGCCGCTGATGGTATTGAGGTATCCAAGGTGCAATTCCATGCTGCAGTGGACTCTAATGATGTATCATCCAGAGTCATGGCTACATCTGTGGCTCTCCGTGGCATGGCTGGCTCAGATGTACTAGCCTGTCACAGGATACCCAGACTAAGGCGATGGATTTCCTGTTATGGGCAACTCTCTGTTTGGGGAGCAAACAGAGAATTCATGAAGAAAAATGGATGAATATAGGACCACCTATAGGAGTGCACAGGCCAAGGAAAGGCAAGTCACTCCCCAAAGGCAGCCTCCCAGGGGCAGGGGTAGGCCTTTTCATAGGCCTTTTTACCAAGCCCAGGCTTCCTCTTCAGCTTTTGCACAGAAGGGGTTCTTTAGAGGGAGAGGCAGACGGGGTGCAGGCAGGCCTGCTTCCACCCCTCAGCCTAAAGCACCTACCAAACAGGCACCCTGATGGGGCACCCAGGGCCGATTCTACACTACCTGTAGGGGGCAGGCTGGCTTACTTTGTCCAGGACTGGGAGTCTCTAACATCAGACAAGTGGGTCCTGGAAGTAGTAAGCCAGGGACTGATTCTCAGCTTCAAAAAATTTCCAAAGAGGAGAATCAGATCCTTTCCACCTGCAAATCCTTCAGAGGCTATTGCCCTGGAGCCAGAAGTCTCTACCCTCCTGGCTCTCAGAGCTGTGGAAAGGGTTCCACCCCTACACCAAGGCAAAGGGTTGTACTCCAGGTACTTCCTTACCCCAAAAAAGACAGGAGAATGTCGGCCCATCCTGGATCTCAGGTATCTAAACAAGCACCTTTTAAAACCAAAATTCAAAATGGTGACTCTGGGAATTATTTTACCCTCTTTAAGGCCAGGGGACTGGCTAGTGTCCCTGGACCTCAAGGATGCCTATTTTCATGTTCTCATCAGAAGCTCCCATCGAAAGTACCTTAGATTCGAACTGCCCTCAGGTCATTACCAGTTCAGAGCAATGCCCTTCGGCCTTACATCTGCCCCAAGGGTATTCACAAAATGCCTGGCAGTAGCAGTTGCCCACTTAAGAAGGCAAAAAATTGCCATCTTTCCTTACTTGGACGACTGGCTCATAGTAGGCCAGTCCCCAGACCAAGTCAGGTTACACCTTCAAGTAACTCAGCAACTGCTTACTTCTCTAGGTTTCCTCGTCAATCTTCCAAAGTCAGTCCTAGAGCCTGTCCAGCTTCTCACCTTCATAGGTGCAGAACTGAACACAAAAGAAGCCAGAGCCTTCCTTCCTCTGGAAAGGACAAGTACCCTCATTTCTCTGGCTTCCTCCTTCACCCTGCAGGTCTCTCGACCAGCAAGGCACTTTCTACAGCTCCTGGGACACATGGCTGCTTCGACAGCAGTAGTGCAGGGAGCCAGATTTCAGATGAGGGACATTCAGTTCCATTTGAGAGCCTTTTGGTCTCAAGTCAAGTCAAGTCAAGTCATGTTTATTTATAAAGCGCCTTTCAAAATCAAGGCGCTGTACAAAAATAAATAGAACAGCAAAATCCAAGCAAAGAAAGGACCCTCTAACCAAATTAATTCCAGTGACTCGAACCCTGATCCAGGCCCTTCAGTGGTGGCAGGACCTGAGCAATTTGAGACAGGGTGTCCCCTTTACCCCTCAGTCTCACTCCTTAATCCTTACTACAGATGCATCCCTATTGGGGTGGGGAGCTCACATGGGCGACCTCACCACCCAGGGATTGTGGTCCCCTCAGGAATCTCTGCTCCACATCAATCTGTTGGAAATCAGAGCAGTTTTTCTAGCACTTCAAGCTTTTTCCAAATCTGTTCAGAACAAGGTTATCCAGGTCAGAACAGACAATACCACCATAATGTGGTACATCAACAAGCAAGGGGGCACTCGGTCTATGGCCTTGTGCACCGAAGCAATGAAGTTGTGCTCTCTGGCTTACTCCCTGAACACCTCTCTGGTAGCAGTTCACCTCCCAGGCAAGGACAATGTCCTGGCAGATGCTCTCAGCAGGATTTCCCAAGGCCATCACGAGTGGGCTCTGGATTCCCTAGTTCTGGAGGTGGTATTTGCCAGATGGGGCACACCTCAGATAGATCTTTTTGCAGCCCCAGACAATCACCAACTTCCCCTTTTTTGTTGCAGACCCCCAGTGTTGGGCTCAGTCCCCCTGGATGCCTTCCTTCTCAGTTGGGAAGGGAAGTTTCTCTATGCCTTCCACCTTCCCTCTCCTGTTCAAAGTGCTAGTAAAAATCAGGTCTCAATCCTGCAAGATGATTCTGATTGCTCCAGACTAGCCAGACAGCCCTGGTACCCACTCTATGTCCTTAGCAGTCCACCTTCCCTGTGTCTTCCCAGGAATCACAATCTGTTATCCTGTGCTCAAGGGAGGTTTGTGCCGAACCTCAAATCTCTCAATCTCAAGGCCTGGCTCTTGAAGAGTTAGGTTGCTGACCTACACCTTTCCCAAGGTGTATTGGATATTCTGAAGGCTTCTAGGAAGCCTTCCACCAAGGCTTCTTATAATTCCAAATGGAAGAGATTTTCCATATGGTGCTAAGGGAAGCATACTTCCCAGAATCTGCTAGCTTACCCACAGTCGTGGATTATATGGTTCATTTAAATACTTTAGGGCTGAGACCAGCTACCCTAAAAGTGCACTTGCAGCCGTGTCTGCTTTTTGTCAAGCAGGTAAGCCTCTTCTCTTTCAGCTCATCCTGTATTCTCCAAGTTTTTCAAAGGGTTGCTTCATACCAACCCCCCATTCAGGGATCCTTCCCCTGCCTAGGATCTTAATATTTGCATTGCCCAGCTTATGCAACCCTCTTTTGAGCCCTTGTCTTCAGCAGAGCTCAAGTACTTGACTTGGAAAACTGTGTTTTTGGTAGCCATCACTTCTGCTAGACGCATAAGTGAGTTACAAGCATTGTCAGTGGAGCCTGATTTTCAAACAACATGAAGTTTTGCTATATTATACACATTAGCAGTTTATTCCAGCTCTAGAACTGCCCCGGAGTGAAATGGTTAAAACCATTCCAAAATAGAATTTTGGCACGAGAGCAGCTCTATCTGTGTCATTTCAAACTTGAACTGTCAGATTCTTTACTCCGCCTCAGTGAACAGTCGCTCCGGAGATTTCTCCTTCTGCTCGGTTCATTTCTCGGTTTAAAAGTGTTTTCTCGGTTGGATTTAACCGAGAATAGTTTTATTTAACCCATAAAACCGTTCGGTTCAAGCTCTACCTGTGGTAACCGTAAGTAAATGAAGGTTTTGTCTGTGTGGAAACTTGTAAGTTATCGGTTCGGTTTGAACGATCAGTGGTTAAAACTCATTTAAAACTAAAGTTACTATTTTAGAGTGCGGTTCCCAGTTCTTATCGGTTCTAAAAAACGGATTTATTACGGTTTTCCAATACCCGTGAACCGGTTAGGAACCGATAAGGGTGTCTTGCCTGGCACTGCCGTTAAAAGGGCAAGTTTTGGTTAGGCTGGCATTATGTCGAAACCCAAAGAAAACGGGCCCACTGGGTTTCAACACTGTGATGTTTGTGGGGAAGTCTTTGCCAAGGCTGACCCACACCACCACATGTGTTTATTGTCTGGGTTTGACCACCTCCAGTCAGACTGCCAGGTATGTAAGAATTTCCTGCAGCCACCCTGGAAAAAGATTGGGCAGGCTCAGGGAGGAGAGCCAAACAGTCCACTGACCGGATGGCCAGCCGGTTCGGTGCCAACCGAACCAGAGGGAGTGCTCTCTGACCAGGGCCAGACTTCCTCGGAAAAGAAAAGCTGGTTCTGAGGAACCAATTCCAGTAAAGAAAACAAGAAAATCAGCAGGTCTGAGTCCAAATTCCTTCTCCAACTGCTACAGAGATAGCAAAGACATACAAATTGTCCAGTCACTGTCTCAGGGTCCGTCCGAGCGACCACTATCTGGTAAAGGTCGGTTCGTCCGGTCCCAGTGGTTCAGGATTATGATATTGAGGAATTTTTATGAACCAGAGGAGGGGAGGAGGATTATGAACACTATGAATGTGGCTGGGAAGGTCTGGGTGTGCCCATTGAACGGACATCTCCCAGACAGACCTTTAGAATCTCCCCTATGCTGTCTGAGTCCCATCTCATTTTATGTTTTATAAAAAAGTTGCTGAAACCCTCCAGCTTCCTTTAGAAGAGGCTGTGGATGAGCAAGAGGAGCCTGATTTTGTAGAAATGATGGATATTCCAGAGTCTAGGAGATTGTCTATTCCTTTACATAAGTCTTTTAGGAAACAAACAATTAAAATTTTAAAAGCTCCTAATTCTGTGCCTCCTGTAGATAAAAAGATGGACAGAAGGTATACATTGTCAGGCCCTGATACAGAATTCCTTTCTCAGCAATGCAGTCATGTTGGGGTAGTTCAGGCTGCTGCCTGTGATAAAGCTAATATTCCCTTGGCTTCACATCCTCCTGACAAGGATTCCAGGAAGATTGATGCCATGGCAAAAAAACAGTATATGGCAGCCTCTCTGGGACTCAGGCAAGCAAATTATATGGCTATGTAGCTAGGTATCAGAAATCCAGATGGGATACTGTTATGCAATTGGCCAAGCAGGCCCATGACCAGCTGGCTAGTGAACTAGAACAGGTGGCTGCTGATGGCATTGAAGCCTCTAAGGTTCAGTTTCATGCTGCTGTGGATGTTAATGATGTTTCCTCTAGGGTCATGGCCACATCTGTAACTTTTAGTAGGTTGGCCTGGCTCAGGTGTACTAGTTTGTCACAGGATACCCAGACTAAGGCTATGGATTTTCCTGGTGGGAAATTCTCTGTTTGGAGAGCAGACAGAGAATTACATGAAGAAGATGGATGAATATAGGACTACTTACAAGAGTGCCCAGGCTAAGAGGCGGCAAGCCACTCCTCAAAGGCATGCCCAAGGGGTAGGGTGAGGCCTTTTACAGGCCTCTACCAGACTCAGGCCTCCTCTGCCTATGCTCAGAGGGCTTCTTCAGAGGCAGGGCAGACGAGGGGTGGGCAGACCTGCCCCACCCCCAGCCTAAGCTCCTGAGAAACAGGCACCCTGATGGGGTGCCAGGGCCGGTCTCCTGTACCAGTGGGGGCAGGCTGGCTTACTTCAGTCAGAATTGGGCTTCTTTAACCTCAGACAAGTGGGTTCTGGAAGTAGTAAGCCAGGGTCTGGTTCTCAGCTTCAAAAAGTTTCCCAAGTTGAGAAGCAGACTTTTTCACCTGCAAGTGCTTCAGAGACCCTCGCTCTGGAAACAGAGGTCTCATCCTGTTAGCTCTCAGAGCAGTAGAAGGGTTCCTCCCTGCATCAGGGCAGGGGTCTGTATTCAGATACTTCCTTACCCCAAAAGACAGCAGAATGGCGCCCATTTTAGATCTCAGATATCTGAACAAGCATCTTTTGAAACCAAAGTTCAAAATGGTAACTCTGGCAATGATTTTACCTTCCCTAAGGCCAGGGGACTGGCTAGCCTCCTGGACCTCAAGGATGCCTATTTCCATGTCCTAATCAGAAGATCCCATCGAAAGTACCTAGATTCGAACTGCCCTCAGGTCATTACCAGTTCAGAGCAATGCCCTTGCCTTACCTCTGCTCCAAGGGTATTCACAAAGTGTCTAGCAGTGGCAGTGGCCCACTTAAGGAGGCAGAGGTTGCTGTTTTTCCCTATCTAGCGACTGGCTCATTGTAGGCCAGTCCCCAGAACTAGTAAAATCTCACCTGCAGGTCACCCAGCAGCTTCTCACCTCCCTGGGTTTCTGCTAAACCTACCAAAGTCAGTTCTGGAACCAGTCCAGGTACTCACCCTTATAGGGGCAGAATTGGACAAAAGCTAGCCAGAGTCTTTCTTCCCCAGGAAGGGTAAGGAATTTAGTGGCTCTGGCCTCTTCCTTCACTCTGCAGGTCTCTTGACCAGCAAGACACTTTCTGCAGCTCCTGGGGCACATGCCTGCATCCACAGCTGTTGTGCAGGAGCCAGATTTCAGATGAGAGACATTCAGTTTCACTTGAGAACCTTTTGGTCTCAGAGAAGAGACCCCTGCGAAGTTGGTCCCAGTGACTCGAACCTTGATCCTAGCTCTCCAGTGGTGGCAGGATCAGAGCAATAATTAAGCGGGGTCCCCTTCATTTCCCTTCTCACGACTTGACTCTCACTACAGATGCTTCCCTTCTGGGTTGGGAGCCCACATGGGCGACCTTTCCCTCAGGAGTTTGGTCCCCAGGAATCTCTGCTCACATCAATTTGCTGGAACTCAGAGCTGTCTTTTAGCTCTTCAAGCTTTTCTGCATCTGTCCACGACAAGGTGATACAAGTCAGAACAGACAACACCACAACAATGTGGTACATCAACAAGCAGGGGGCACTCGGTCTTGACCTTGTGCACCGAGGCAATGAAGTTGTGGTCTCTGGCCTATTCCTGAACACTCCCTCATAGCAGTTCATCTTCCAGGGAAGGACAATGTCCTAGCGGATGCCCTCAGCAGGATTTCCCAGGGCCATCACGAATGGTCCCTGGATCCTCAAGTGCTGGGATAGTTTTTGCCAGGTGGGGCATCCCTCAGATAGATCTTTTGCAGCCCCAGACAATCACAAACTTCCTCTGTTCTGTTGCAGGCCTCCAGTGCTGGGCTCAGTTCCCTGGATGCCCTTCTTCTGGATTGGGAGGAAGTTCCTCTATGCTTCCCCTTTCCTCTCCTATTCAAAGTACTAGTCAAAATCAGATCTCAGCCTTGCAGGGTGATTCTGATTGCCCAGTTAATGGCCAGGCAGCCCTGGTACCCACTCCTTCTGTCTCTGACAGTCCATCTTCCCTGTGCCTCCCCAGGAATCACAATCTGTTGACTTGTGCCCAGGAAGGGTTTGGTATCCGGACCTCAAATCCCTCAACCTCAAGGCCTGGCTCTTGAGGAGTTAGAGATACTGATTTACACTTCTCTCAGGGTGTTCTTGAGATCCTAAAGGCTTCCAGAAAGCCTTCCACTAGGGCTACTTATAGTTCTAAATGGAAAAGGTTTTCCATTTGGTGTGCTGGAAAATATTTCCCAGAATCTGCTGAATTGCCCATTTGTTAGATTACATGGTACATCTTAATTCCTTGGGTCTCAGACCAGCTACCTGAGAGTTCATTTGGCAGCTGTGTCTGCTTTTGTGTCAGCAGGAAAGTCATCCCTCTTTCCTCTCATCCTGTGTTTTCCAAGTTTTTTAAGGGATTATTCCATACTAATCCTCCCTTTCAGGAACGGCCCTGCTTGGGACCTTAATGTTTGCATTGCCCAGTTAATGCAACCCCTTTTGAACCTCTGTCTTCTGCAGAGCTTAAGTACCTAACTTGGAAAACTGTTTTTCTAGTGGCTATCACTTCTGCCAGACGCATAAGTGAATTGCAAGCCTTGTCAGTGGAGACTGACTTTATTTCTTTCCACAGGGATAAGGTAGTCCTTAGGACTAATAGGAAGTTTTTGCCTAAGGTGGTTTCAGATTCCATCTTAATCAATCTATCTCCCTTCCAGTATTTTTCACTGATCACTCCTCTTCGGGTGAGAGAAGGTTGCACAGCCTGGATGTTAAGAGCTCTTAGTTATTATATAGAGCGTACCAAAGGTCCTGGTTGAATCCTCCACCTTTCCTTACCTATGGTGAAGTTGGGAAAAGGCAAACCTGCCACTAAGAGATCAATAGCCAGGTGGATTGTCTCTTGTATCCAATTTTGTTATCAGAAAGTGGGCAGAGCCCCCGGTTTGAGGGCTCATTCTACCAGGGTACAGCTGCGTCTCTAGCTGCTGCCAGAGATATCCCTTTATTAGAGATTTGCCAGGCTGCTACTTGAAAACGGTACACACTTTTACCAAGCATTACTCCCTGGATGTCCAGGCCAGGAGAGATGCTCGCTTAGCACAGCTGTTCTTCAGAGCCTATTCCCTAAGTAGGTTCTGCCCTCCTCCATGGAGGTACTGCTGTGTATTCTGCTAATGTCTATAATATAGCAAGACTTCATGTTGTTTGAAGAAAAATTACTCACCTTAGTAATGTTGTTTCTTCTAATGGAGTCTTGCTATATTATAGACCCCTAACCTGCCTCTCTAGAACCTCTACTTGGTGGGGTGCGGGCAACTTAGTGTGGGCACTACTTATGTCCTGTTAGCATTTTGTCCCCTTTGGGACTTTGGGGTGTGTATGTGCATGTGTGTGTGTTTTATTATACTTATGTTCCATTTTCATATTATTAGAATGGTGTTAGTATTTCTGGTCCCCTGACTTGAGTCTTGGGTGTTGGGACCATCAATGGTTGTTATTATTTAGGTAGCCATTTGGCTAGTGTAGGTTACAGCTTCCACCAGACCTTAGTGAGTTTGGCTCGTAAAGATCTGACAGTTCAAGTTTGAAATGACACAGATAGAGCTGCTCTCGTGCCAAAATTCTATTTTGGAATGGTTTTAACCATTTCACTCTGGGGCAGTTCTAGAGCTGGAACAAACTGCTAATGTCTATAATATAGCAAGACTCCATTAGAAGAAACAACATTACTAAGGTGAGTAATTTTTTCTTATCTCCTTTCACAGAGATAAGGTAGTCCTCAGGAGTAACCGAAAGTTCTTGCCTAAGGTGGTCTCAGATTTCCACCTTAATCAATTTATATCTCTCCCTGTGTACTTCACTGACCATTCTTCTTCCGGTGAGAGGAGGTTGCACAATTTAGATGTCAAAAGATCACTTAGCTACTACATAGATCGTACCAAAGGTCACAGGTTTAACTCCCTCCAACTGTTCCTCACTTATGGTGAGGTTGGCAAAGGGAAACCTGCCACTAAGAGATCCATTGCCAGGTGGATCGTCTCTTATATCCAATTCTGCTATGAAAAACTGAGTAAAGTTCCTCCCTCAGGCCTGAGGACTCACTCCACCAGAGGTACAGCTGCGTCTCTGGCTGCTGCCAGGGACATCCCTATCCTAGAGATATGTCAAGCAGCTACCTAGAAAACGGTGCACACTTTCACTAAGCATTACTCCCTGGACATCCAGGCTAGGAGTGATGCTCGTTTTAACACAGCTGTGCTCAGACCTATTTCCTAAGTAGGTTCTGTCCTCCTCCATGGAGGTACTGCTGTGTAGTCTGCATATGTCATAATATAGCAAGACTTCGTGTTGTTTGAAGAAAAAATTACTCACCTTAGTAATGTTGTTTCTTCTAATGGACTCTTGCTATATTATGACCTCCCCCCCCGCCTGCCCCTCTCAGAACCTTACTCTTGGAGATGTGGGTGGGCAAGGCAGTGTTGGCACTTTTTAGATGCCCACCTTGTTTTTCACCCCTCTTTTTGGGGTGATCTTTGTTGTGTTTGTCATTTTTTGGGTCTCCTGACTTGAGTCTTCATTGTGTCACCAAAAAATGTGTTTATTTAATTAAGTAGCCAGTTGGCTAGTGTAGGTTTACAGCTTCCACACAGAGTCTTAGTGAGTTTTTGCTCATAAAGATCTGACAGTTTAAGTTTGAAGAACCACAGATAGAATTTTCAACCGAGCTCGAGCTCTAAGTTCCATGCCTAGCATGGACTTTAACTCTTTCACCTCCGGAGCAGTTTTAAAGTTGGGACAAACTGCATATGTCATAATATAGCAAGACTCCATTAGAAGAAACAACATTACTAAGGTGAGTAATTTTTTCTTATTGTCCATTTAGGGACTAATGACCTGACAAGGGACACTGCAGGAGCAGTGCAGGATAGGTTTGGGGAACTGGGGAGGGGCCTGAAGCAGGTAGCTTGCATGATGGCCTTCACTGAGGTGCTACCTGTGTTATGGCTGGGGAGAGGCTGGGGAACATCACACCAAAGTCTTGAATGACTGGTTGAAGGCTTGGTGTGAGGAAGAGGGGTTTGGCTACATTGGAGACTGGGGTCCAACCTGAGCAGATAAACGCATATACAAGGGAGATGGTCTCTATCCATCCTGGGGGGAATGGCAGTCCTGGGTGGAAGGTTTAAATACTACTTCAATGGGCATTTAAATTAGCCAAAGGGGGACAGAAATAAAGAGAGAGGCAGTGAATGCCTCTCCAGAAAATGGAACATCAGAGAGGAGAAGTTGAAGGAAATAAATTTCCCTGGGGTAGAGGGGCCTAGGGCAACGGGGCTGTATGGTCTGGAGGTGGTTCTGAGGCTGTGAAAAAAATTAAGAAGGGTGGACATAGGGAGATTAAAAAAGGAGAGGACAGCACCAGGACAGCAGAAGGGTGAAGGATGATCTCTGGAGTGGGAGGCAAAGTATAGGCAGGAAGAGACAAAAGGAGTGGAGATTCATGTGTGCCAATGTAAGGAGCCTAGGAAATAAAATTCCTCAGCTTGACCTTGAGAGCCCCCTCCTCACAGCTGCTCTTGTGCAGAAGGACAGTTTTGACTCTTGAGTCATTAGTCAAACAAGGGTCCATTCTATGGAGAGACCCCAATTTTTGGTTAGTTTTTTTGACCAATATGTTAATATACTCAACAAAAAACAATTTGCTGTCTATCAAAGCACCCAAGTATTTATAACTATTCGTGTTTTTCACTTTTTGTTCATTTTCAAACACAAGGTCTAAAACCAGATTCTTATTTTTGTTTTCTCCTTGGTTAAAGCTGTGTTGCTGTTGTTTTGTTGTTGTTGTTGTTGTAGTTTTATTTATTATTTAACAGAAGATCCGAAATAACAAACCACATTTCCATCATATTATGGTTCAACTGTAGTTTGTGGTTTAGTTCAGTTCGACTGCATGCAGAGGCATGCAGAGTGTACCAATATTGTGTCATCCACATACAGTCAAACCTCACTGTTCACAAGCAGATCTGGGCGATCATTCATGTAAATATTAAAAAAGAGTGTGCCCAAAATGGAGCCCTGTGGATCTCCCCTATTTATTTTTTAATGAGTCTGAAGTAACATTACACTGGGCTCACACTGTCTTCAGATAAATACAACTGAAACCACTTCTAAGGCTCATCATGTAACATTTGTATCCTTTTCAACCGAACCCAATGGTTCACCAAATTGAACACCCTACTGAGGTCCATGAGCACAGCCCTGGTACACTTTCCTTCATCATAGGACTTGGGTACTAAGCTGTTAAAATTGACAAGAGCTGTTCAAACAACATGAAGTCTTGCCATATTATGACTAATGCAGTTTGTCCCACCATTAGAACTGCTCCGGAGGTGAAAGAGTTAACTTCCATGCCAGGCATGGAACTTGGAGCGTGAGCTCGGTTAGAGAAGTTCTGTCTGGAGGATTTCAAACTGAAACTGTCAGATTCTTTACTCTGCCTCATTGAACAGTCGCTCCGGAGATTCCTCCAACTGCTCGGTTCATTTCTCGGTTTAAAACAGTTTTTCTCGGTTAAATTCAACGCGATTATTATTATTTTAACCGCAAACTGATCGGTTCAAGCTCTGTCTGTGGTATTGTAAGTAATAGACAGGTTTATTTCTGTGTGGAACTTGTAAATGTTTATCAGTTCGGTTCGAACCGATCAGGTTGTTTTAAAACTTTATACTCAAGCATTTGAAAGCTTTTAGAGTACGGTTCGGTTCCTATCAGTTCTAAAAAGCGGATTTCATTCTTGGTTTTTCCACGACCCGTGACGGTTAGGAACCGATAAGGGTGTCTTACCTGGCACTGCGGAAAAAAGGGCAAGATTTTGGTTAGAGCTGGCATTCGTCCCGAGAAACCCAAAAGAAAAGCCGGCCCCACTGGGTTTCCAGCACTGTAGTGTCTGTGGGGAAGCCTTTGCCAAGGCTGATCCACACCACATGTGTATATTGTCTGGGGTTTGACCACCTCAATTCAGACTGCCAGATTTGTAAGAATTTCCTGCAGCTACCCTAGATAAGAGAGTTGGTAGGCTCAGGGAACGAGAGACCAAAAAGTCCGCTGAGCCGGATGGCCAGCCCGGTTCGGTGCCAACCGAACCGGAGGGAGTGCCCTCTGACCAGGGCGAGACTTCCTTGGGCAAATGTAAAGCTGACTCAGAGGAGCCAGTTCCAGCAAAGAGAACTAGAAAATCAGCAGGTGTGGAGTCAAAAATTCCTTCTCCAACTGCTGCAGAGATAGCCAAAGCAATCCAAATTGTCCAGTCATTTTCCCGGTTCCGTCCGAACCGCCACTATCTGGCAAAAGGTCGGTTTGGCCGGTTCCACCGGTTCAAGAATATGATATAGAAGAGTTTTATGAACCAGAGGAGGGGGAGGATGATTATGAACAGTGTGAATGTGACTTTGAGAGTCTGGATGTGCCCATTGAACCGGACATCTCCCCAGACAGACCTTTAGAATCTCCCTCTATGCTTTCTGAGTCCCCTTCTCATTTTCTGTTTTATAAAAAGTTGCTGAAACCCTCCAGCTCCCATTGGAGGAAGCTGTGGATGAGCAAGAGGAACCTGACTTTGTGGAAATGATGGATATCCCAGAGTCCAGGAGATTGTCTATTCCTTTACATAAATCATTTAGGAAACAAACAATAACAATTTTAAAAGCTCCTAATTCTGTGCCTCCTGTGGACAAAAAGATGGACAGGAGGTACACTTTGTCAGATCCTGATACAGAATTTCTTTCACAGCAATGCAGTAATGTTGGGGTAGTTCAGGCTGCAGCCTGTGATAAGGCTAATATTCCCCTGGCTTCACATCCTCCTGACAAGGACTCCAGGAAGATTGATGCCATGGCTAAAAAACAATACATGGCAGCGTCCTTGGGACTCAGACAAGCAAATTACATGGCTTATGTGGCAAGATATCAAACATCTAGATGGGACACTATCATGGCTTTAGCCAAACAGGCCCCTGGCCAGCTTGCCAAGGAGCTGGAGCAGGTGGCTGCTGATGGTATTGAGGCATCCAAGGTGCAATTCCATGCTGCTGTGGATTCTAATGATGTATCCTCTAGAGTCATGGCTACATCTGTGGCCTTTCGTAGATTGGCTTGGCTCAGGTGTACTAGTTTGTCATAGGATACCCAGAATAAGGCTATGGATTTTCCTGGGGTGGGAAATTCTCTGTTTGGGGAGCAGACAGAGAAATACATGAAGAAAATGGATGAATATAGAACCACTTATAGGAGTGCACAAGCCAAGGAGCGGCAAGCCACTCCTCAGAGGCAGGCCTTTTCACCAAACCCAGGCCTCCTCTTCGGCTTATGCTCAGAGGGGGTTCTTCAGAGGGAGAGGCAGATGGGGTGCAAGCAGGCCTGCTCCCACCCCTCAGCCTAAAGCCCTTGTCAAACAGGCACCCTGATGGGGTGCCCAGGGCCGGTTCTCCATTACCTGTAGGGGGCAGGCTGGCTTACTTCATTCAGGACTGGGAGTCTTTAACATCAGACAAGTGGGTCCTGGAAGTAGTAAGCCAGGGTCTGGTTCTCAGCTTCAAAAAATTTCCAAAGATGAGAATCAGATCTTTTCCACCTGCAAATCCTCTAGAGACTTTTGCTTTGGAAACAGAAGTCTCAACCTTCCTGGCTCTCAGAGCTGTAGAAAGGGTTTCTCCCCTACACCAGGGCAAGGGTCTGTACTCCAGGTACTTCTTTACCCCCAAAAAAGACAGGAGAATGGCGGCACATTCTGGACCTAAGATATCTGAACAAGCACCTCTTAAAACCAAAATTCAAAATGGTGACTCTGGCAATGATTTTACCTTCCCTAAGGCCAGGGGACTGGCTACCTTCCCTGGACCTCAAGGATGCCTACTTCCATGTTCTTATCAGAAGCTCCCACCGAAAGTACCTCAGATTCGAACTGCCCTCAGGCCATTACCAGGTCAGAGCAATGCCTTTCGGCCTTACCTCTGCCCCAAGGGTATTCACAAAATGCCTGGCAGTAGCAGTTGCTCATTTAAGAAGGCAAAGGATTGCCATCTTTCCCTACCTAGATGACTGGCTCATTGTGGGTCAGTCTCAGACCAGGTCAAATCACACCTGCAAGTTACCCAGCAGCTGCTCACCTCTCTGGGCTTTCTTCTCAATCTTCCAAAGTCAGTTCTGGAACCTGTCCAGGTACTCACCTTTATAGGTGGGATGGACACTAAGGCAGGCCAGAGCCTTCCTTCCCTGGAAAGGGTAAGGAACTTAGTGACCCTGGCCTCCTCCTTCACTCTGCAGGTCTCTCGACCAGCAAGGCATTTTCTAAAGCTCCTAGGACACATGGCTGCTTCCACAGCTGTAGTGCAAGGAGCAAGATTTCAGATGAGGGACATTCAGTTCCACTTGAGAGCCTTTTGGTCTCAAAGAAAGATCCCCTATCCAAGTTGATCCCAGTGACTCAGACCCTGATCCAGGCCCTTCAGTGGTGGCAGGATCAGAGCAATCTGAGACAAGGGTCCCTTCATCCCTCTATCTCACTCCTTGACCCTTACTACAGATGTGTCCCTTTTGGGATGGGGAGCTCACATGGCCTCTCCACCCAGGGATTGTGGTCCCCTCAGGAATCTCTGCTCCACATCAATCTGTTGGAACTCAGAGCTGCTTTTCTAGCACTTCAGGTTTTCTGCATCTGTTCAGAACAAAGTGGTACAGGTCAGAACAGACAACACCACTACAATGTGGTACATCAACAAACAAGGGCACACGGTCTTCCCGGCCTTGTGCACCGAGGCAATGAAGTTGTGGTCTCTGGCTTATTCCCTGAACACTTCCTCCTAGCAGTTCACCTCCCAGGCAAGGACAATGTCCTGGCAGATGCTCTCAGCAGGATTTCCCAGGGCCATCACGAATGGTCACTGGATCCCCGAGTACTGGGGATAGTTTTTGCCAGATGGGGCACCCCTCAGATAGATCTTTTTGCAGCCCCAGACAATCATCAACTTCCACTGTTTTGTTGCAGACCCCCAGTGATGGGCTCAGTCCCCCTGGATGCCTTTCTCCTCGATTGGGAAGGGAAGTTTCTATATGCCTTTCCCCCCTTCCCTCTCCTGTTCAAGGTGCTAGTCAAAATCAGATCTCAGCCCTGCAAGATGATTCTGATTGCTCCAGATTGGGCCAGGCAGCCCTGGTACCCACTCCTTCTGTCCTTAACAGTCCATCTTCCCTGTGTCTCCCC
This sequence comes from Neoceratodus forsteri, assembly GCA_016271365.2. NCBI lineage: Eukaryota > Metazoa > Chordata > Ceratodontiformes > Ceratodontidae > Neoceratodus > Neoceratodus forsteri. Next base: position 1,389,757,814 of record CM028129.1, on the reverse strand, counting down.
AGGAACCACAACCTGTTAACTTGTGCCCAGGGGAGAGTTTGGTATCCCAATCTCAAATTCCTCAACCTCAAGGCCTGGCTCTTGAGGAGTTAGAATTTGCTGACCTACACCTTTCTCAAGGTGTTCTGGAAATCCTGAAAGCTTCTAGGAAGCCTTCCACTAGGGCTACTTATAACTCTAAATGGAAAAGGTTTTCCATATGGTGTTCTGGGAAGCATATTTCCCCGGAATCTGCTGATTTGCCCATTGTTTTGGACTATATAGTCGATCTTAATTCTTTGGGACTGAGACCAGCTACCCTGAAAGTGCATTTGGCAGCTGTCTCTGCTTTTATTTCAGCAGGAAAGCCCTCTTCTCTTTCCGCTCACCCTGTATTTTCCAAGTTTTTCAAAGGATTACTTCATACTAATCCACCTTTCATGGACCCTGCTCCTGCCTGGCATCTTAATGTTTGCATTGCTCAGTTGATGCAACCCCCCTTTGAACCTCTGTCTTCGGCAGAGCTTAAGTACTTGACTTGGAAAACTGTTTTTCTAGTAGCCATCACTTCTGCCAGGCGCATAAGTGAGTTACAAAGCTTTGTCAGTGGAGACTGACTTTATTTTCCTTTCACAGGGATAAGGTAGTCCTCAGGACTAACAGGAAGTTTTTGCCTAAGGTGGTTTTAGATTTCCACCTTAATCAATCTATCTCCCTTCCAGTGTTCTTCACTGATCATTCCTCCTCTGGTGAGAGGAGGTTGCACAGCTTAGATGTTAAGAGGGCCCTAAGTTACTACATAGAGCATACCAAGGGTCACAGGTTCGAATCCCTCCAACTTTTTCTCACTTATGGTGAGGTTGGAAAAGGAAAGCCTGCCACTAAGAGATCCATTGCCAGGTGGATTGTCTCTTGTATCTAATTTTGCTATCAAAAACTGGGAAAGGTTCCCCCTTCAGGCCTGAGGGCTCACTCTACCAGAGGTACAGCTGCGTCTCTAGCTGCTGCCAGAGACATCCTATCTTAGAGATATGTCAAGCAGCTACTTGGAAAATGGTACACACTTTCACCAAGCATTACTCCTGGATATCCAGGCCAGGAGGGATGCTCGGTTTGGCACAGCCGTGCTTCAGAGCCTATTCCCTAAGTAGGTTCTGTCCCTCCTCCATGGAGGTACTGCTATGTATTCTGCATTAGTCATAATATAGCAAGACTTCATGTTGTTTGAAGAAAAAATTACTCACCTTAGTAATGTTGTTTCTTCTAATGGAGTCTTGTTTATTATGACCTCCCTCCCAGCCTGCCCCTCTCAGAACTTCTACTTGGGGTATGGGGTGGGCATTCCAGTGTTGGCACTTTTTTGATGCCCATTTTTTGTTTCCACCCCTTCTTTTCAAACAACATGAAGTCTTGCTATATTATAGACATTAGCAGTTTATTCCAGCTCTAGAACTGCCCCACAGTGAAATGGTTAAAACCATTCCAAAATAGAATTTTGGCACGAGAGCAGCTCTATATGTGTCATTTCAAACTTGAACTGTCAGATTCTTTACTCCACCTCAGTGAACAGTCGCTCCGGAAATTTCTCCTTCTACTCGGTTCATTTCTCGGTTTAAAAAGTGTTTTCTCGGTTGGATTTAACTGAGAATAGTTTTATTTTAACATAAAACCAATTCGGTTCAAGCTCTATCTGTGGTAACCGTAAGTAAATGAAGGTTTTGTCTGTGTGGAACTTGTATAGTTATCGGTTCGGTTTGAACCGATCAGTGGATTAAAACTCATTTAAAACTAAAAGTTACTATTTTAGAGTGCGGTTCCGGTTCTTATCGGTTCTAAAAAAAACGGATTTATTACGGTTTTTTCCAATACCCGTGACATGGTTAGGAACCAATAAGGGTGTCTTGCCTGGCACTGCTGTTAAAAGGGCAAGTTTTTGGTTAGGCTGGCATTATGGCTGAGAAACCCAAAAAGAAAAACCGGGCCCACTGGGTTTCAACACTGTGATGTTTGTGGGGAAGTCTTTGCCGAGGCTGACCCACACACCACATGTGTTTATTGTCTGGGGTTTGACCACCTCCAGTCAGACTGCCAGGTAGTAGAATTTCCCTGCAGCCACCCTGGAAAAAAGATTGGGCAGGCTCAGGAACGAGAGGCCAAAAAGTCCGCTGACCCGGATGGTCAGCCCGGTTCGGTGCCAACCGAACCAGAGGGAGTGCCCTCTGACCAGGGCCAGATTTCCTCAGGCAAAAGAAAAGCTGGTTCTGAGGAACCAATTACAGTAAAGAAAACAAGAAAATCAGCAGGTCTGGAGTCCAAAATTCCTTCTCCAACTGCTGCAGAGATAGCAAAAGCCATACAAATTGTCCAGTCATTGTCTCAGGGTCTGTCCGAACCACCACTATCTGGTAAAAGGTCAGTTCGTCCGGTCCCAGTGGTTCAGGATTATGATATTGAGGAATTTTATGAACCAGAGGAGGGGGAGGAGGATTATGAACAGTATGAATATGGCTGGGAAGGTCTGGGTGTGCCCATTGAACTGGACATCTCCCCAGACAGACCTTTAGAATCTCCCCCTATGCTGTCTGAGTCCCCATCTCATTTTATGTTTTATAAAAAAGTTGCTGAAACCCTCCAGCTTCCTTTAGAAGGAGGCTGTGGATGAGCAAGAGGAGCCTGATTTTGTAGAAATGATGGATATTCCAGAGTCTAGGAGATTGTCTATTCCTTTACATAAGTCTTTTAGGAAACAAACAATTAAAATTTTAAAAGCTCCTAATTCTGTGCCTCCTGTAGATAAAAAGATGGACAGAAGGTATACATTGTCAGGCCCTGATACAGAATTCCTTTCTCAGCAATGCAGTCATGTTGGGGTAGTTCAGGCTGCTGCCTGTGATAAAGCTAATATTCCCTTGGCTTCACATCCTCCTGACAAGGATTCCAGGAAGATTGATGCCATGGCAAAAAAACAGTATATGGCAGCCTCCCTGGGACTCAGGCAAGCAAATTATATGGCTTATGTAGCTAGGTATCAGAAATCTAGATGGGATACTGTCATGCAATTGGCCAAGCAGGCCCATGGCTAGCTGGCTAGTGAACTAGAACAGGTGGCTGCTGATGGCATTGAAGCCTCTAAGGTTCAGTTTCATGCTGCTGTGGATGTTAATGATGTTTCCTCTAGGGTCATGGCCACATCTGTAGCTTTCGTAGGTTGGCCTGGCTCAGGTGTACTAGTTTGTCACAGGATACCCAAACTAAGGCTATGGATTTTCCTGTGGTGGGAAATTCTCTGTTTGGAGAGCAGACAGAGAATTACATGAAAAAGATGGATGAATATGGGACTACTTACAAGAGTGCCCAGGCTAAGGAGGCGGCAAGCCACTCCTCAAAGGCATGCCCCAGGGGTAGGGGTAACCCCTTCACCAGGCCTTTCTACCAGACTCAGGCCTCCTCTGCCTATGCTCAGAGGGGCTTCTTCAGAGGCAGGGGCAGAGGAGGGGTGGGCAGACCTGCTCCCACCCCCCAGCCTAAAGATCCTGCAAAACGGGCACCCTGATGGGGTGCCCAGGGCCGATTCTCCTGTACCAGTGGTCAAAAAGTTTCCCAAGTTGAGAAGCAGACTTTTTCTACCTGCAAGTGCTTCAGAGACCCTTGCTCTGGAAACAGAGGTCTCATCCCTGTTAGCTCTCAGAGCAGTAGAAAGGGTTCCTCCCCTGCATCAGGGCAGGGGTCTGTATTCCAGATATTTCCTTACCCCAAAAAAGACAGGATAGTGGCGGCCCATTTTAGATCTCAGATATCTGAACAAGCATCTTTTGAAACCAAAGTTCAAATTGGTAACTCTGGCAATGATTTTACCTTTTCCTAAGGCCAGGGGACTGGCTAGCCTCCCTGGACCTCAAGGATGCCTATTTCCATGTCCTATTCAGAAGATCCCATCGAAAGTACCTCAGATTGAACTGCCCTCAGGTCATTACCAGTTCAGAGCAATGCCCTTCGCCTTACCTCTGCTCCAAGGGTATTCTCAAAGTGTCTAGCAGTGGCAGTGGCCCACTTAAGGAGGCAGAGGATTGCTGTTTTCCCTATCTAGATGACTGGCTCATTGTAGGCCAGTCCCCAGAACAGGTAAAATCTCACCTGCAGGTCACCCAGCAGCTTCTCACCTCCTGGGTTTTCTGCTAAACCTACCAAAGTCGGTTCTGGAACCAGTCCAGGTACTCACCTTTATAGGGGCAGAATTGGACACAAAAACTAGCCAGAGCCTTCCTTCCCCAGAAAGGAAAGGAATTTAGTGGTTCTGGCCTCTTCCTTCACTCTGCAGGTCTCTCGACCAGCAAGACACTTTCTGCAGCTCCTGGGGCACATGGCTGCATCCACAGCTGTTGTGCAGGGGCCAGATTTCAGATGAGAGACATTCAGTTTCACTTGAGAACCTTTTGGTCTCAGAGAGAGACCCCTTGCCAAGTTGGTCCCAGTGACTCGAACCTTGATCCTAGCTCTCCAGTGGTGGCAGGATCAGAGCAATTTAAGAGCGGGGGTCCCCTTCATTTCCCCTTCTCACGACTTGACTCTCACTACAGATGCTTCCCTTCTGGGTTGGGGAGCCCACATGGGCGACCTTTCCACTCAGGGTTTGGTCCCCCAGGAATCTCTGCTCCCATCAATTTGCTGGAACTCAGAGCTGTCTTTTTAGCTCTTCAAGCTTTTTCTGCATCTGTCCACGACAAGGTGATACAAGTCAGAACAGACAACACCACAACAATGTGGTACATCCAACAAACAGGGGCACTTCGGTCTTGACCTTGTGCACCGAGGGCAATGAAGTTGTGGTCTCTGGCCTATTCCTGAACACTTCCCTCAAAGCAGTCCATCTTCCAGGAAGGACAATGTTCCTAGCGGATGCCCTCAGCAGGATTTCCCAGGGCCATCACGAATGGTCCCTGGATCCTCAAGTGCTGGGGATAGTTTTGCCAGGTGGGGCATCCCTCAGATAGATCTTTTGCAGCCCCAGACAATCACAAACTTCCTCTGTTCTGTTGCAGGCCTCAGTGCTGGGCTCAGTTCCCCTGGATGCCCTTCTTCTGGATTGGGAGGAAGTTCCTCTATGCTTTCCCTTTCCTCCCTATTCAAAGTACTAGTCAAAATCAGATCTCAGCCTTGCAGGGTGATTCTGATTGCCCCGGATTGAGCCAGGCAGCCCTGGTACCCACTCCTTCTGTCTCTGACAGTCCATCTTCCCCTGTGCCTCCCAGGAATCACAATCTGTTGACTTGTGCCCAGGGAAGGGTTTGGTATGGACCTCAAATCCCTCAACCTCAAGGCCTGGCTCTTGAGGAGTTAGAGTTGCTGATTTACACCTCTCTCAGGGTGTTCTTGAGATCCTAAAGGCTTCCAGAAAGCCTTCCACTAGGGCTACTTATAGTTCTAAATGGAAAAGGTTTTCCATTTGGTGTGCTGGGAAAATATTTCCCCAGAATCTGCTGAATTGCCCATTTGTTAGATTACATGGTACATCTTAATTCCTTGGGTCTCAGACCAGCTACCCTGAGAGTTCATTTGGCAGCTGTGTCTGCTTTTGTGTCAACAGGAAAGTCATCCCTCTTTCCTCTCATCCTGTGTTTTCCAAGTTTTTAAGGGATTACTCCATACTAATCCTCCCTTTAGGAACTGGCCCCTGCTTGGGACCTTAATGTTTGCATTGCCCAGTTAATGCAATCCTTTTCAACCTCTGTCTTGGCCAGGCTTAAGTACCTAACTTGGAAAACTGTTTTCTAGTGTGGCTATCACTTCTGTCAGCACATAAGTGAATTGCAAGCCTTGTCAGTGGAGACTGACTTTATTTCTTTCCACAGGGATAAGGTGAGTCCTTAGGACCAATAGGAAGTTTTGCCTAAGGTGGTTTCAGATTTCCATCTTAATCAATCTATCTCCTTCCAGTATTTTCACTGATCACTCCTCTTGGGTGAGAGGAGGTTGCACAGCCTGGATGTTAAAGAGCTCTTAGTTATTATATGAGGCGTACCAAGGTCTGAGGTTGAATCCCTCCAACTTTTCCTTACCTATGGTGAAGTTGGGAAAGGCAAACCTGCCACTAAGAGATCAATAGCCAGGTGGATTGTCTCTTGTATCCAATTTGTTATCAGAAAGTGGGCAGAGCCCCCCGTTTGAGGCTCATTCTACCAGGGGTACAGCTGCATCTCTAGCTGCTGCCAGAGATATCTCTTTATTAGAGATTTGCCAGGCTGCTACTTGGAAAATGGTACACACTTTACCAAGCATTACTCCTGGATGTCCAGGCCAGGAGAGATGCTCGGTTAGCACAGCTGTTCTTCAGAGCCTATTCCTAAGTGAGGTTCTCCCCTCCTCCATGGAGGTACTGCTGTGTATTCTGCTAATGTCTATAATATAGCAAGACTTCATGTTGTTTGAAGAAAAAATTACTCACCTTAGTAATGTTGTTTCTTCTAATGGAGTCTTGCTATATTATAGACCTCCCCCAACCTGCCCCTCTCAGAACCTCTACTTGGTGGGGTGCGGGCAACTTAGTGTGGGCACTACTTATGTCCTGTTAGCATTTTGTCCCCTTTGGGACTTTTGGGGGTGTGTATATGTACGCGTGTGTGTGTTTTATTATACTTATGTTCCATTTTCATATTATTAGAATGGTGTTAGTATTTCTGGTCCCTGACTTGAGTCTTGGGTGTTGGAACCATCAATGGTTGTTATTATTTAGGTAGCCATTTGGCTAGTGTAGGTTACAGCTTCCACAGACCTTAGTGAGTTTGGCTCGTAAAGATCTGACAGTTCAAGTTTGAAATGACACAGATAGAGCTACTCTTGTGCCAAAATTCTATTTTGGAATGGTTTTAACCATTTCACTCCGGGGCAGTTCTAGAGCTGGATCAAACTGCTAATGTCTATAATATAGCAAGACTCCATTAGAAGAAACAACATTACTAAGGTGAGTAATTTTTTCTTTGGGGTGTTTGGGTGTTGTGTTTTATCTTATCTTATCTTATCTTATTTTTCTGGTCCCCTGACTTGAGTCTTACTGTTGGGACCAGGAAAAATGTGTTAATATTTAAGTAGCCAGTTGGCTAGTGTAGGTTACAGCTTCCACAGAGAACCTTAGTGAGTTTTGCTCGTAAAGATCTGACAGTTTCAGGTTGAAATCCTCCAGACAGAGCTTCTCTAACCGAGCTCGCGTTCCAAGTTCCATGCCTGGCATAGAAGTTAACTCTTTCACCTCCAGAGCAGTTCTAATGGTGGGACAAACTGCATTAGTCATAATATAGCAAGACTCCATTAGAAGAAACAACATTACTAAGGTGAGTAATTTTTTCTTCCCATGGACCTTCCTGCCCAAAAAGCATACTGATTTTCCGACAGAAGACCATATTTCTCTAAGTGCTGGTAGATCTGCTGATATGCCAGCCACACCAGCACCCTGGATAGTATGGACAGCAACACAACAGGCCAGTGGTTTGAGGGCGTATAAGCATCTCCTCCGGTTTTATGTGATATAAGTAAGTCTTTTATCTCACCATCCAACAAGAGCGACTGAAAAATTGCCCAACGTGAAAAGGGCAAGGGTGTAGGCAGGCATACTCACGGTACACATTTGAATACAGTTTTGTTGAGTGCCTGTCACAAACCATATACCTATCTGTTAACATTTTCATTCTAATCTATAGTATTTGGGTTACTTTAGGCTACTGAAGAGTGCCTCTGTTCAAACTTCTGTTGTTTAGGAGACAGATGTATGTATAACCTCTCTAGAGATTAGAGGAATCATCTGACAACAATCTGACTTGTTTGGAAGGGGGTACCATTTGGAGAGGATGTGTACATTTTTTAATTGGGGGGTGCAACTGTTGGAGACTGTGTACAAAATAGAAATTTCTGGCTACACCCCTTGAAAAGGGCAATCCATATCAAAGTGATTGCCGCAAACAGCAACAGTCGCTTATATGCCCAACAAAAACAACAGAACAACTTAATGATTATCAGCTCTGGGGGGGGAGTGGACTTAGAAGAATAATGAATGAAAAACAAACAAGAAAAAATTCCTCCCAAAGCCAGACCCAAACCCAGGTCTACCAGCTCCCAAGGCAGTAGCCTATACCACTGTGCCAAACAGCCAGCTTGACAGGGCTTGGCCAAGCTAATCCCCATATCCTTTTCTTGCGAGCGCAGCTCACTGCTATACTTGCTGTACAGGAATCGTTAATCTCTTCCACCACTTGCTCTAACTACTCAGCAGTTTTACTGAGTCACTCAAATTGAGCCGCTCAGTAAAACTCACTCACATCACTAGACACCATCTCCTCCTCATTGTATTGGGATCATTTGACTCATTTTCCAAAAATCCAGAAAAACAGTGATGTAGACTCCAGTTAAAAAAGATGACAGTGTTGGGCTATAATGTCTGCACCAAATTTCAAGAAATTTGTTTCAGTTTCATCCAATCTTGTTTCTTTATTTACGTTCAACTTAATTAACATTTTTCTTTATTTGTAATTCTTCAAAATCTGGTATTGGAATTTGTGGGGGCACTGTCATGGCCCCTTGTGTCACTGTCTATTTCACACCCTGTGCCTGGAGCAGCTCCCATGTCACCCACCGCACATTTTGAAACTACATCCTCCAATCTGCCAAAGTCCAAATCCAGCAGTTCAACAAAGTATTGGTTCAACATCTCTGACACTTTGGATTGATTGCTCACAAGATTTCCATTGTCAAGCAATTGTATGTGCAACTTTGAATGAACAGAATTCTTTCTGGAATCGGTTTATGCATTTCCAGTACTTGCTTGGATCTTTAGCCTGATCAATACTGTTTTTATAATATTCTGATTTGCATTTATTTCACCATTTTTTAAAGAGGTCCCAGTCTTCTAGATTACTTGTTATTCTTGCTTTCCTTCAAATTGTGTTCTTTATTTTTAGAAGTTTTAAAATTCTGTCTGTTATCCATGGCAATGATTTTTGCAATGGAGCTTCAGATTTCTTGGAGCATGTTTGTTACAATGTGCATTAAATGTTTGGGTAAAATCTTAAATAGCAACTATCTGTCCCATCTAACTGCTTGTAAACTTTGTCTAAATGATTCTAGAGTAGAGTTTTTCATATCTATCGTCCAATAGGAAATCGGTTTTGGGCTCTTGGGTCTATCAATGCACAACAGACATTTACTTGTATAGTACTCTCCTAGGTTCAAAGGTCATATTTTATATGGTTGTACCTCAGTGCCTTCTAAAATAAATATCAGATCCAGTATTGAATCTGTATTTGCTGACTTGGTGCAGAGAGTGTTTTTTTTAATTATTTGCTGTAGTCCTAACATGGCAAAACTGTTTTTTAATTTGTTTCCTCTAGGCTGAATCCAATTTGCATTAAAGTCCCAGAGTAGTATCAATTTTGTATCTGTTACCACCTCTAAAATCTTTTTGCACTTTGATCAAATATTTTAGTGTTAATTTGTGGTGGTGAATAAATTACCCCTACCATCAAATTCAGAGAGGAAATCTGAACAATTAGACAGTCAATGTCTTCTATATAATCTGATATTAATATTTTCTACTGTCATTAATATTTTCTACTGTCATAAGCTACCATTAAGAGACATCACCCCTTCCCCTTTCACCCCATCCTGACTAATAGAGTAATATCCCTGTGTTTGAATCTCACTATCGTTTACACCTGCATGAAGCCCTGTTTCTGACAACCCTATTATGTCCACATTTTCATCCTCAACTGAGATTCTCACTAAATCCATCTTTTTAACAATACTGTGAGCATTCGCATGACCAGCTGATAGGTGTCATTTTCAGGTCTGGGATTTAACTCTATCATTGCTGAGAGAAAACAATAGGATCAAAATCCGATTATTATCTCTGAGCCATACAGACACAATTCCATGGTTTGTAGAAGCAAAAGATTTAGTGTGACATCCCCATGAAGTTTTGCAACCAAGTCTTCTGTTAGTTAATTGTCTAGTATTTTGTTAAGTTAAATTCAACATTGAATGTACCATCACACATGTTCTGAATTTACTTTCTAAATTTCCTTTCATAAATTTTACAGTTAACAAATAACTAAAATTTACCAAAAATATAAATACTAGTCCTTATGGAACCTTCATTTCTAACCCTGATATACAGATTTCCAAAATAACTTAGTATAATAAACAAAGGAAGAGCATACATTCAAATTGCCTATCTACAAAAAAATCAATCCAAAAACTTACAACTGGCTTTCTAAATTAAAGAAATCTATCAGTTGCTTATATCAATATCCATAAAACAACTTTAGATTCTTTACAACAAAGAATATACTGAGTGAATGCAGCTGTTCTTTCAGTATATTAACAATAGCCCCAATTATTTACTTATTTCTATTGGTTCTGTGGTGATTATTGGAAAACAACTTTTGAATTATAACTTACAATTATAGTTTTAATCAGACATAAAAGTGTGTCCCTAATTATCCCTAATTGATTTCTGTTATTCCTATCGCAATGAATAGAAGCCAGAAGGGGAAGGAAAGAAACATATTCAATTCAGTGCTTCAGAGTAACTGGTAATTGCTATTTTTCTTTTAAACTTAGATTGTGGGCTTTTAGTGACACTATACTTTCTTTCTTGTCTTTACTTATAATTGTTTTTGGGCTGTCTTTAATTGCTGAAAATTTTCACCCCTCCCTTCCCCCAACTCTTAATTATATGCCCTGTTAAATCTGATTGACAGGAGCTAAACACAGGGTATAGTAAGGGGTGTGAAGTAGGAGGGGCATAAGGGGGAAGAACTCCACCCTCAGCATGACAAGTGTTTTGACTCATTTGTTTATTTATTGGTTTCTTTTTCTTTAAAAAAAAAAATTATCTGAGGATCAGTGGCTGGATTTTTAGTGCAGTAAATTAATAAAAAGGGAACTAGGAGAGCTTCAGTAGCAGACAAGTAGTGGAACTGCAGTATAATGTGGGGAGTGGTGCAATGCAGTGGCTGTGGGGCAGCCATATTCAGGCAGACCTTCTGGACACTGAGGTGCTGCCCTATCTGCATGCATCTCTCTGGACTGTGGGATGAGGTAGCCAGACTCAGAGCAGAAGTAAACTGGATCAGGAGTACCATCACCCCTATCCAGGGACCACCCAGTCCAATGTAACTGCCTCAAAGAATGCCGAGAACGGGAGCACTTGGATGACAGTGAGCTCAGGAGGTTAGAGCAGTTAGGGCAGAGGCACATCCCAGATCCTATTCCACTCAAGAACTCATATGCCACACTGGCAAATGAGACAACCAAATAGAGGTACCCAGAGAAGTGGAAGGAAAGGATGTGGAGGTTAGCCAAGGAGGTGACCTCAGCGGGGAAAGCAGTGAACCCCAGAGGAGGAGGAAGGAATCCTGGTGGGGACTCCATCATAAGAGGATCCAGCTAGGAACACAGGAGAGGGAGGACAGGGAGGTGAGGTGCCTACCAGGTGCCAAGGCATGGAGGATGGAAGGAAGATCCTGGGGATCACTGGGAAGGCAAGGCGGAGGGTGAGCTGGATGTCATTATCCACCCTAGGTACTAATGACCTGGCAAATGGGGAGCCAAACGAAGTTCAGGAAGAGTTTAGGAAACTGGGGAGGGTCTCAAGCATGTAGCTACTTCTGTCACTTTCTCAAGTACTACCTGTGAGAACGAGGAGAGCATAGGGTGCATGCACCAAGAACTTTAACTCATGGTTGAAGAACTGGTGCTGTGAGGAAGGGTTTGGATTCATTGGTGACTGGGGACCCACCTGGAGGGATGGAGGTTTGTTCAAGCCTGACGGCCTCATCCATCCTGGAGGAATCAAGCACTCAATGATAAGTTTAAATGCTACATTGACAAGCATTTAAACTAGCAAAGGGGTGACAGGCCAGCAAGGAGGGTACCTAGTTGCTCACCCCCACAGCTAGCAGTGGAACCAGTGAACCAGAGGAGTTGCTATCTCTGCAAAGCAGTGTGCAAAAGATGGAGATTAGTGCCCAAGAGGTGGATAAGCAGAAAAGGGTCAAAATTCAGCAGGAGGGCAGACAGCAAGAAGAACCAGGGATAAATGACAACCAAGGAAGGGGCTGGAGTAGAACAGTGAAACAGTCTAGGGAGGTAAAATCATGGAAAGCCATGTGTGCAAATGCCAGGAGCCTTAGCAACAAGATGGAAGATCTGGAGGCTGTCATGGTACAGTTAGACCTGGACATTGTGGCCATCACTGAAACCTGGTGTAATGATAACCATGACTGGGAGATGACCATACCTGGCTACAACATATTCAGAAGAGACAGAGCAGGCAGGAAGGGAGGAGGAGTGGCACTGCATGTGAAAAATGACATAAGGGCCACAGAGATCCAGGAGGAACAAAATGGGGAGAGATACTGTGGGTTAAGCTGGAAAGGAAAATGGGGACAGCCATCCGCACAGGTGTGGTCTATAGACCACCAGCCCAGGAGGAAGAAACAGATAGGAGCTGATGCTAGCCATCCAAAGGATGGCAGACAAGGGTGAGGTAGTACTGGTTGAGACTTCAATATTCCAGACGTGGACTGGAGCATCCCAGCAGCAGCATCAACTAGGAGCAGATTTATCCTGGACTCCCTTCAGGGTGCCTTCCTCAAGCAACTGGTAATGGAACCAACTCGGCAGAAGGCAATACTGGATCTTGTGCTCACAAACAGGGACAGTGTGATGGGGGTAACAGTGGGGGAGCACCTGGGAAACAGTGACCACCAGTCATTGTGGTTTGAAATCATAGAAAGAGCAGAACCAAACCACACAAAAACACGTATCCTGGATTTTAGTGGGGCAGACTTTAGAAAAATGGGGAGATACTTGAAAGAGGCATTAAGGGGAATGGGACAGGAATCAGGGGTTGAGGAACAGTGGGCAGTTTTTAAAATGGGGATTACAAGAACAACAGAATTATGCATTAGCAGGTTAGCAAGAGGAAAGGAAGAGGAGACCATTATGGTTTTCCAAAGAGGTAGCAAAGAAAGTGAAAGCCAAAAGATTGCATTCAGGCAATACAAAAGACACAGGCAGAAGGGGATAGGAGAAGTACCAGGAGAAGCAAAGGGAGGCAGGGAGGTCAATAAGGAAGGAAAAGCTCAGACAGAAGAACACATTGCAAAATCAGTGGGTAGAGGAACAAAACCTTTACAGGTACATAAGTGAAAAAGAAAGACAAAGGAGGGATAGTGAGACTGAAGGGGAGGATGGGGGCAGCGTGGAGGATGACAACAGTAAAGCTGACATTTTGAACAGGTATTTCTGCTCAGTCTTTACTGAGGAAGAGGAGGGTAATGGGTCTGAAGGGAGTACAAGGGGTGAGAATGGTGCAGAAATGGACACAAGTCCCTTTACACGAGAAAGGGTCCTGAAGGAACTGGAAGTAATAAGAGTTGATAAAGCAACGGGGCCAGATGGGGTGCACCCCAGGGTCCTTAAAGAACTAAGAGAGGTGGTGGCTGAACCTCTGGCTATCCTGTTTAGCCAATCACTGGAAACAGGGGAGGTACCCAAAGACTGGAGGACAGCAGATGTAGTCCCCTTATACAAAAGTGGGAACAAAGAGGAAGCAGGGAACTACAGACCAGTCAGCCTCACCTCGGTAGTAGGGAAGATCATGGAAGAACTACTGAAGGAGAGATTGGTGGAACATCTGGTTGTCAATGGACTACAGGACCCAAGGCAGCATGGTTTCACCAGGGGAGGTCATATCAGACCAACCTCGTTGAATTTTGACTGGGTGACTAGGGAGGTGGATCAGGGGAGGTCAGTGGACATGGCCTATCTGGACTTCAGCAAGGCCTTTGACACTGTGCCACATAGAAGACTATACAAACTGAGGAATATGGGTGTGGGCAGGACAGTAGTGTGGTGGGTAGGTAACTGGCTGGGTGGCAGGACACAAGAGGGTGGTGGTAAATGGCTGTCACTCCACAGAGGGAAGAGTGACCAGTGGGGTACCACAGGGATCAGTGCTGGGACCGGTCCTATTCAACATCTTCATCAGTGACATTCATGAGGACCTAGAAGGCAGAATTTCACTGTTCGCTGATGACACAAAGCTCTGTAACACAGTAGACACACCAGAGGGTGTAGACAGAATGAGAAGCGACCTGCAGAAACTTGAAGAATGGTCAGGGTTTGGCAGTTGAAATTCAATGCAAAGAAGTGCAAGATAATGCATATGGGGCACAAAACCCTGGCACAATATATCAGTTTGGGGTGAGGATATAGCATGCACCAAGCAAGAAAGGGATCTTGGGGTTGTCATCTCTGATGACCTCAAGGTAGGGAAACAGTGTGACAAGGCAGCAGGTAAAGCAAATAGGATGCTGGGATGTATAGGCAGGGGCATCACCAGCAGGAAAGGAGGAGGTCATAATTCATTATACAAGACATTAGTGAGGCCCCACCTGAGTACAGTGTACAGTTCTGGAGACCATACCTACGAAGGACATAGACAGGTAGAGAAGATTCAGAGGAGGGCAACAAAGATGGTGCATGGATTGCATCACAAGTCCTATGAAGACAGGTTGAAGGAACTGAACATGTACCCTGGAGGAGAGGAGGAGAGAGGGGATATGATAGAGACATACAAGTATTTTACAGGGAGGAACAGGGTGCAGGAAAACACTATTTTAAGCAAAAAGATGTTCCAGGACTAGAGGGCATGGGATGAAGTTAGAGGAGGACAATTCAGAGGAAACATGAGAAGAATTTCTTCACAGAATGGGTGGTGGACAAATGGAACATCCTGCCAGAGGAAAGTGGTGGGGGCTGAAACAATCACGGGATTTAAGAATGCATGGGATAGACATAAAGGAATTCTGGAGGTCAGGGGTAAGGGGCAACAGACTTCTAGGAAAACAAACTGAACTTACAAGCTCAAATGGGCAGACTGGGTGGGCCATAGGCCCTTATCTGCCGACACTGTCTATGTATCTATGAGTAAAAAGGACTTTTGAATTATAACTACTTATTTAAAACAGAAAAAAAGGCTATGTCCCTGATCCAATATTTTACTGAACCATATACCATATATAAAGACTCCAGAAAAAACAGTTTAACATTTCTTACAATATATACTATGGCTTTAAACAAAAAACACCACAGTAAGTCAGTACAAGTCATGATGTTTTGTTGTTGCAACTTTCAGAACCAAAACCAACCACAGTGACAGGCCCCAGCCCGGGATCCCATCCAGAGAGTCCTGATATGACCCGCTCACACTAACCTGCTGCACTTAACTGCTGCCGCTCTGTAAACCCCACTGAAGTTATATAGGGTGTAACTCCTCTCCCATAGGGCTCTGCCACTGCCTACAGGTGAAGGAAGTTATCACATACAGATACGGATATCATCGGGGGGGGGGCAAATGGAGGTAAAAGGCTACAGGACCGCCAGAAGCACGGTTTCACAGGGGGGAGGTTATGTTAAACAGATTTCACAGATTTCCTTGAATGGGTCACAAGGGAGGTGGAGTAGGGCAGGGCAGTGGATGTTGCCTATCTGGACTTCAGTCAGGGCTTCTGCTGGACAGGTTAAAAACTGCCAAATCTGTAAATGTCTTTGTTATACGAAGATGGATGGACTATTACTGTGGAAGTTCTTTTTGCTACATAGCGCCAGATTTGGCTTTTTATTATCAAGCCAATTTTTTGATAAAAAAAAGCATGCCCAAAACATTAAGATATAGTAGGATGCTAAGGGACACAGGAACTAAGGGCCACATTGCCCTCTTGAAGTCATGGTAAGGGGAAACAAACATAAGAGTAAGGGTCTTCTTTAAGAACCTGTGATGCCCCCTCAAATCCTTCAAAATATTTTTACCTGGCCCGAGACCCAGCCAAACGCAGCACACTCTAAGCCTTGACTTCAACAAGGCCTTTGAAACTGTATCACATAGGAGACTGATTAAGAAACTTAGCTACCTGGGGGTGGGGGAGAAGGTGGTCAGCTGGGTATCAAACTGGGTGAAAGATACGAGGCAGAGGGTGGAGGTAAATGGCAGTCACTCAGGGGACAGGACAGTGATCGGTACAGTATCACTGGGATCAGTATTGGGTCCTGTCCTCTTTGTTGTCTTCATAAGTGACATTGCTAAGGAACTGGAAGGGAAGGTGTGCCTCTGCAGATGACACAACAATCTACAATGGAATGGACACCCAGGAGGGGGTTGGGAGAATACAAAGTAATCTGGGAAAACTAGAGAAGTGGTCTAGGGTAAGGCAGCTGGGTTTCAGTGCCAAAAAGAGCAAAGTCATGCACCTGGGGTGAGGAAATCTGGGGACTGTGTATAAGATGGAGGGGAGGTACTTACAGTCACCAAGCAAGAGAGAGACCTCGGGGTAATCATTATATGATGACCTCAGGGTGGCAGAGCAGTGCAAAGAGGCAGTAGACAAGGCTTGCCATATTCTGGGTTTCATAAGGAGGGGGATTTCTAGTACAAGAAGGGAGGTGGTGTTGCCACTGTATCGCTCACTAGTGAGACCCCACCTGGAGCACTGTGCACAATTCTGTAGATCACACCTCTGAAACGATGCTGACAGGGCGAAAATGGTGGGCTACCAAATGATGCTGGGATTGCATGACAACTATATGAGGAGAGGCTGCAGGAACTCAACATGTACTCTCAGGGAGACAGGAGAGCAACAGGAGACATGACTGAGACCTATAAGTACCTCACAGGGGTGAGCAAAGTAGATGAGGGAATTCTATTTCAGAGGAGGAGCACCAGAATGTGGGGCATGCTATGAAATTTGAAGGTGGGAAGTTTAAAAGGGGTTTTGAGAAAATATTTCTTCACAGAAAGGGTGATGAATGCCTGAACAGCCTGCTAGGCAAGATGGTGGGGGTGAAGACAGTGGGGAGATTCAAGCATGCCTGGGATAGGGACATGTGCATAGTAGGTAGAAGAAAGGGAGGAGGGAAGGACATCTGTAACCAAATAGTGTCCAGAGTGTTGTAATAGGGAGGGAAAATAGGGCAGACTAGATGGGTCTACAGGTCCTTTTCTGCCAGCATATTCTATTTTTCAATAGACTTCAGTACAAACAGAACAGTATGAAATTGCACTGGTAGGCAATAAAGTATTGGCCTTAGCTGTAAATGTTTTTTTTTTTTATGCTTTTGGTAACCAGGTAAGGCCCACTAGGCACAAGTGCCTGTTTTCAGGGGAGATCCAGGAGCACCGAGTGGTTAAGTGACTTGCTTAGAGTCATGCAGTATGTAAGTGAAGGTTGTGGGAATCAAACCCAGGCCTGTTGGATGTACCAAGCTCATTCACAGCTCATTACTCTAACCTCTAGGCTATACCATGTTGAGAATCTGGGTCAAAATATTGAAAATTATCAAAGTTACGAGCCTGCGTTCCTTAATTTCAACATAGGCTCATAGCTTTTTTGTTTTTTTTTTATATTTTTGCTACAAATTGTTAACAGAACCTTCTTATGACCTCACCTCTTGAACAAGTGCAGAGAAAATGTTCAGCTCCTGCCTGGAAGTTGATTTCACGCAAGGATATTAATGAATAATTTAGTTAGTTTAGTTTATTTATTTATTTTATTACAATCTAGGATAAACTACTTGAGCTCAGAGCTCTTTACATAGGTCCGTTGTCAAGGGCAAAACACAATACAGGCAGGTGAAAAATTGCACAGTGAGAGCAATAACATGGTAAGCGAACAGAAGATTATAAAATGTAACACAATACAATCTGGAGATAGAAAAGTGGAGGCTACAATATGCAAACAAGTTACAATGCCCAAATGGTGAAAACCAGACAGTTGTCAGTTGTGGTGGGGCATAGGAAACTATGTTAAGTGCAAGGAGGAGGAGGGAGGAGCTCCAAGTACCAGTGCAAAGAGATGCTGTGTGAGTGGACTATAAGAGGAGGAGGTATTGGGTGGATGGGTATGGAGGAATGGGGTGATGCGGAGGGAGGAGAGGGATGGAAGGGAGGACTAGTCAAGAGAGAGGTGGGGAATGGGGGTGGGGGGAGCAGTTGGAAGTATGGTAAAGGAGCTAAGAAGGTGGAGCCATCGTAGGCAGTCACAACGTGCTTCATATAAGATAAGCTCCTTAAGGCGAACTTTGAAAGTACCCAGCGTAGGCAGGCTCGCTATTTTATCCTAAAGAGAGCTGAACCAAAGTGGTACATGGTGAGCAAAGGACCTTTGTCCTTGAGAAGTGCAACATCTCAGAGTTATGAAGAACTGGTGCTCAGAGTTGCAAGTGTATCAAGTGTTGATGCTGGGCACCAGAAGTTGACAGACCCGAGGCGGAGAGGTACTAAGGCTGATCTTTTTAGCCAGCAGGCAGATTTGGTATTTTAGCCAGCCATTGAGTGGGAGCCATTGTCTGTTGGTGTACAGATCACAGGTGTGTGTAAGCCTGTATGCACCTAAGGTTAGCCGGCAGGCTTTATTTAAGGCAGTTTTTAAGTGCCAGAGTGCAGTATTGGTAGCAGAGCCATATATGGACAGGCTGTATTTCAAAAGGGAGCCCACAGAGCTATGAATAGCTATTTTAAGGGCTTCAGGGGTAAGATTGTGCTTGTGGCGGTAGAGCAGCCCTATACGTTTGTTGATTGCTTTGGTTGTCTTGTCAACATGCAGAGTATAGGACAGTGAGTCATCTAAGGTAATACCCAGGTACTTAAAGTGTTGTACAAGTTCAAGAGAGGCCCCATCAACATTACATATTGATAATGGCTGGTGACGATGCTTATTTAAGGGGCTGGAGAACAGCATGGTTTTTGTCTTTTTGTAATTCATAACTAATTAGTTAGTTAGTTACTGAAGTTTGTTAACCGGGTAAGCCCACTGAGACTAAAAGTCCCTTTTTCAGGGGTGACATGAAATTAATAACAAGCAAGCAATAATACCCAATGGGGTGGGCAGTATATTACACACGGACCGCCCAGGACGTTAATGAGGCTCGACGCCACAGGCGGAGGTCTTATAGCCCCTGGAAGCTCCGGTATAGCACAATACCACCCAGCCTGGAGGGTATTACTGTGCTTAGAAAATGGACACTGTCAAAAAATTAAGTTTAATAAGAAAAATGTTAATGAAAATTTAATTTCAAGTAAGATTTGTAATAAAATAGTTCCTCTGCCTGTATTTTGGAGGTGGTTTCCATGGTTACACACACACACACACACACTATCATCTTTCATACTTACCCCCCAAATAAGCATTTTTAGAAAATGGATTGTAGAAACCCTGCTCTCTAGAAACTCTGGTCATTAGCAAGTGATCAAGTGATGCTCTGCCCCCCCACACACACACACACACACACACACACACACACACAGTGCCGGCATTTCTTGATGGTTGTGTCGTCCTCAAAAGAAAAATATAGTCAGTAAAGAAAGGGCTGCCATTGTGGTTCACTCCTTTATGTTCTGCACTATTACTTCCTCAGTCACTCTCGCTCCGTAGTTTGAAAGGGCAGATTTAAATCGGAGCGAGTGTGACTAGTTATTTACTCTGTTGCCTGATACCCCCCCACCTCTGGAAGAAGACATGGAGATTTTTTTTATGCTAAGTTTTTAACACCTAGTAGTTTTCTGGCATCCTTGTTGCTTGCTACAGAAAAAAAATGGCTTTTTTTCACCTTCGGCACTTGCAGCTTATAGGAGCGTGACCCTACTTGACCCTGCCACGTAAGACCAGGAAGTGCCATGCAAGAAACATGATGTGGCAGCCAGGGAAGAGCTGTTCATTTTTATATGTTTAGAATATTGATTGCTTCTTTTTTAATTTGAGGGGATGACAACATCAAATTTGAGATAGCCCATTCGTGCCCATGTACCACTTCCGTGTTTTTTGAGAAGGATCAGTATCGGGGATATGGTTCATCGCGATGGAGTTGCGATGTCAAATCTTTGAAGAAGAATCAAGCAAGATTTGGGGGATGGACCACTGGAGTTGTTGGCAGGTTTGTGTGTCTGTGTGTATCTAGTTGGTCTTTACTGTTGACTGTGAATCGGAAACTCTTTCAAGGGGGTCAGGGAGAGATTGGCAGACAGTTTAGGGCTCCATTAGCGAGGCAACCAACATGGCAGCAGTTGCCTTTTCAAAGTTCTAGTGGCCCATTAGTATTAGAACTAAATGAGGCAACAGAGACTGGGACTAGTTATTTCCCGGTCTCTACTGTCTCATACTGGTGATTGGTGAGTTTAGCCAATCAGAATTAAGAATGAACTCTGCCCATTTTCTAAGGAAATATAACATAACAAAGCAGCACAAGAAGTCAGATGAGCAGTACTAGTCTTAACAATATCAACAAAATCACAGCTACAGAGTTGGCAACACATGTTCATACACAATCAAGTGCAAATACACAGACAAGTATCAGCTTACAGAGTGGTACGTTCAAAAACAGGTAGGCACATGTCAATGATTACAGGTACATAGACTGCACTCAGGAGAAAAGTCTTAAGCCCTTTTTTAAAGCCACCAAACAGGGAGCATTCTTGAAGAGGTGCAGGCAGGGCATTCCACAGAGAAGGGGTAGAGGAAGCAAAGGCTCTTTTGCCTGTACAAGACTTTCTTGGTGTATTGAATAGTGCACAACTGGCGTACCGGAGCATCCCCCTCAAGGGTTTAATTGGCAACACATCACTAAGGTGGGGGGGAGGCAACACCTCTTACTGGTTTGACTGCTAGGCAGAGGAGAGGATAGTGAAATTGTCCTTCAAAGGAGGGTCAATTTAATAAGTGGAAGACATCACAATGGTGTTCCCTACGTGAAGCACTGGCAGCAAATCTACACATTTTATTATAAAGAATTTTTAGCCTATTTAACCATATTTCTAGATCTTCTTTGGGGAAGGGGGTTGGAGACATTTCATTGGCCATTCCTATAGGGGTATACAGACACTATGGCCCCAGAACACTGGGTATATATTGGATTGGAGGAATCAGGAGTTAGGTACAGCTTATGCCTATGAACAATGGATTAACTAGCCCCCTTTGCCACTGCAAGCTACAGCTTCAGTTAGTTGGTGGGAATTTGCCCGGAAATGCAGGTCACACTACTTTATTACCTTTAGGATTCAGACTAAATACATGGAGGGTGCAGTCTGGCTGTTGTTGGAGGGGTTGTGGGAAGAGGGAGGCTGACCATGCTCATATGTTTTGGTCCCATCTTGTGCTGGAGTAATTTTGGCGACAATTACAGACTCAGTTTTCTCTTTTCTTCGTGGACCCGCAGACTTTACATCCTGCCATTTTTTCACTAGCTATCTCAGTGAACAGACCAGGAGCTCGACCTCGGTATTTGCTCTATATCTACCTCCTGGCTGCCAAGAAGACAGTCACTCGACTTTGGTTGCAACCCACCCCTCCCATAATACCACACTGGCAATAGGTGGTGACGTGACAAAAATCTATCACTTCAAGTAGCTGACATATCAATTAAGAGGTAAGTTGCCACAATTTCAAGATATATGTTAACTATGGGAATTACATTACATGATGCAGAATAAGCAATTTGTTCCTTTTGAACTTTCATACAATTATTTACACAGAGGTATGGGCTCCCCATTCTTTGCTTTATCTGTGTATCCACATGTGACATAGCCTGGGGCGAGACACTGTGATTTTACCATGGCATTAGATATGTACTACTCTTGACACTTAGACCTTGCCATATTTAGTACTATGACATATGATATATTCTTTTCCTGTATCATCATATGGATGATTTATTTGCATGTACTCACTAAATGTTTAATAAAAACTTTAATATAAAATAGGGCATTTAGCCTAGTAGACTCCCTGCATCATAGGGTCTGAAGAAGTGGAGCACTATGCAGTACAACTGGGAGCAGTGTACTGTTGGCAATAGCAAGAATAGAGTTATTGGACAGATAATTACTCAGTCAGTAACGCAGCCCAATTTTCTGATGTAGGGACTTTGAGACATGATCCGCATGGTGCCTAAAGGAGACATCCTGGTCCATGCATACTGCAATATATTTAATAGAGTCAACCACTTCAATCTGAGCCTCAGTGGATGTCAATAGTTAACGAACGCTGTCTAGTAGGACCAAGGAAATTAAGCAAGAACAAAAAATTATTTTCCATTTTAACAGGCAATTGGAGCTCACCAAATACAAGTACTAATAAAAGAATAAGGCAGACCCTAGATAGGGAGTAGGCCTGGCCTCTAATCATTGTAGGACATGGAATTACTAACCATTTAAAGGTGGCAAGGAGGCAGACCCCAGATAGGTAGTTCAGCCAGGTCCCTCGTATGAGCTAGACAAATTTGCAAGCTTAAGTTAAAAGAGCATGCACATGTACAACAATACACTATGGCAGGCATTAGAATATGCAGCTGTTCAGTATGTGGAAACCATATCTCGGCTAGCAGTACTAGCAGTTACATAAGCCAGCAGTGAATATTGGAGGAGTCCAAGGCCCCAAAGCTTGTGGAGTACATGTGCTACAATGCAATAGAGAAACTGTACACCCACCTTGTAGTCACACACTAGTAGGGCAGCATGGCTGACTGTTAGTTGACTCCACGGCTGACACTCCAGGCTGCAGTGCAGAGGTTGTTAGGGGAAAAGTGAGCGTTGAACAAGATGGAGAAGCCCCACCAGTGAAAAAGAAATCACTGCCCAACTGGTGCATTCACAGCTGGAGGAAGGTCTGGTTGTTGAGGATTGTCTCTAGGTGAGGCTGCCGAAGTATAGAAACACTTGGTGCAGGGGGAGGGCTGTAGAAAACACAGACTGCCTTGTGACCTCCTGATCTGCTCCCAAAGTTAGTGTGCACAGTGAGGATCCAGACTGAGCTGGGTCTGTTTATATTCTGTGGGCTTTGTGTAGCCCCACCCACAAAACAGAAGAAGCTGCCTAATTGGTGGATTCTTGGCTGAAAGAAGGTCCAGTCATAAAGGTGTGGTTGCCAAAGTGTAGAGGTGCTCGTTGCAGGGGAAAGGCTATAAAAAGCACAAGCTACCCTCATGACCCCCTGATTTGTTCCCAAAATTGGCATGTAGAGTGAGGATTGAGACCACACCAGGTTTGTTTACATTTCACCTGCTTTGTGTAGCCCACAGAGTTGAAGGAGCCACCTGATTGGTGGATTCACAGTTGGAGGAAGGTCCAGTCATCGAGGAGAGCTCCCAGGTATGGACCCCGAATCGTAGAGGCATTCAGTGCAGGGAAGGTCTGTAGAAAACACAGGCTGCCCTTGCAACCCCTTGGTCTGTTCCCAAAGTTGCAGTTCAGCCTTCCACACAGTTCAAAGAGGAAGAAGTTATAAGAAAATATCCAGGACTTTGGACCCAGGAGAATCCAGGAGGGGCAGTGGATAGCCACAATCAACAAGAAACCATTCTAAGGAAGTGCTAAAATAATGCCTCAGGAAGGGAGCAGCCAGTTCCTTTGTCCATAGAGAGCTGTACATCTTTGAAGATTCTAGCATCAAACAGCTTTGAGTATTCTGAAGAAAAGACTTTTGGTTTTGGGAGCTGCTGATGTTGTTGCAATCCAATGCACTGAAAGACAGCGATCCTTTGCTTAGTTTAGGATTGCTTTGAAAAGTTGATTTAAATGAAAATGCTGGTACCTGGCAGTAATGACTTGCAAGAATTCTGTCTAGATGACTTTAACAGATGAGAAGTGAAAAAAAACGATGTAGGTACTCCAGCAGAAAATCGTAAAATATCAAGTAAACTAATCTATAGACACAAGACGCACACAAACGGCCAGTCACACAGGATAGGCTGGTGGTGGTGTTGATTTATACAATGACTATGAGACTACAATTCTGCAAATAAATGCCTTTATTTTGATATATGACAGGCCTCAAGTTGAAATAAATTATTTGTTTAAATGTTAGGTGAGTCATAAGCATTTTCTTCATTTTTTTCACCTTAGGTTGGTCATAGTGGCACTCTTAATCAATGGGAATACAGCCTGCACAATGCCTAATGACATCACAATGCTCTCTGCTGTAATTAAAATGAGTAGCAATATCAAACAGAAACAGCTAAGTCTTCATTAAACGAACTAATCTCGTCAGAGAGACACCATCATTGTATATACTGTATATTAATTCATTGACTTAGGCGTGTCTCTAACAAGATAAGAAGGTTATCGCATGCTGTTTTGGGCAAGAGGACTGAGAAGCGAAACTGAGTGTTGCTGTCAGTCCCAAACAGCATGAGATAACCTTGTTTCATAAGAGACACCCCTAAGTCAATGTATTAATATATTATAAAGTACTGAAACCGCCTCCACTACAAAAGAGTTTACATTTTGTTGAACATGGCGTTTTGATTTCTGCACAATTTTGTGGTGTCCCCTGGTGTTTCTTGAAGTTTTGGTATGTTCCATGGGAGCTCTTTGTGTGATGACGTTGGTTGCATGGTCGGCAATGGTGTGCGCTGATGTGCTGTGTAGTCATTATTAAACTCGTTAAGTTCACGACAAACTGGCAAGACAGCATAAGAAAGCAGCAGCACTTGATACATTTGAGTAAGGGGGAACAGTAAGGAATACAG
Source organism: Neoceratodus forsteri (assembly GCA_016271365.2). Classification (NCBI taxonomy): domain Eukaryota; kingdom Metazoa; phylum Chordata; order Ceratodontiformes; family Ceratodontidae; genus Neoceratodus; species Neoceratodus forsteri. The sequence goes on along the minus strand of CM028129.1, from coordinate 1,389,733,271 downwards.
AAAAAAAATTAGTCTATTCGGTCAGAACAGCAACAGAGAAACCGTAAGACCACCTCATAAATGATCAGTATTTCAGCCACAGAGCTGATCTGCAAATCGCTTTCACGGACAGAACTGAAGACATTGCCTGTCATTGTAACAAAAGACCACTTCAGCCAGCAAATAGCAATGACTTTAGGCAGGCGATGTCAGAGAAAACAGTCAGCCATGTTAATGAAAGGCAATTACTTCGCTTCTGTCCATGAAGGCAATTTGCAGGTCATCTCTGTAGCTGAAGTACTGATCATTTATGAGTTAGACTCATGGTTTCTGTGTCACTCTTCTGACTGAATAGACTGATTTTTTTTTTCTTTATTCCTTACTGTTCTCCCTCAGTCATATGTGTCAAGCGCTGCTGCTTTCTTATGCTGCTTGTCGGTTTATCAGGAACTTAATGAATTGGAAGCACACTTTTTTTTTTTGGGTGGGGTACTGTGGTCTCACAGCTGATCTGCCATGGTGACCCTGACAGCTTGACTGTGACAGGCGATAATCATCACGGTGGGAATCAGGTGTGCAGAGCAGCACGAGGCAGCAACTGTATGCTCCATAAGAGGCTCAGTGCTGCTGCACTCTGAATGGTGGAGGCAATTCCACTTCTATATAATAAATGACATATGCCATGTGCTGGCTAAAAATATCACATTAATTTTTATCTGCAGAGTTTGACCTTTATAGACCTCACTAGTGACTCTGCCAGTCCTGAGTTTATAGAAGTCTAAGCCTGCAGATAAAAATAAATGTGGTATTTTTTAGCCAGCCCATGGCATATCCCCCATATCTGAAGTCAATATGTTATATTAGATTTATACAACAGGGCCCACATATTCAAAGGAGATGCGCAGCACATCTCTAGATGCACCTGTATATCTCCAGACTTGCGATGGCCATCAGTGGCATGGCAATATTCAGAAGCCCCTGATGTGCCATGCAAACCAAACTGTGCTGGGGTGCACAATATTGTGATATAGGCATGCAAATGAGGGGTCCCTCATGCATATTCCCTGCCTCGCAATATTCACCCCTCTCCTGGTGAAAACATGACTGGATGTGCTCACACAAAGTTATGCCACCAAAACCCTGGCATAACTGTGTGCTGGGTAGGGTGGTGCCCCATGCAGTGCCCAGATGTCAAAATCAGTGGTGGAATTCAAGCATGCATGGGATAGTCATAAGGCAATTCTGGGGGGTTGGGGTAGGAAGAAGTAGGCTGCTGGTTAACTAGGATCTGCAGCTTATCCAGTAGGTAGGGAAATGGGCAGACTGGGTGGGCCAAGCGGTCCTTATCTGCCATCACATTCTATGTCACATTCACATTCTATGGATGGTCACATGGCCCCCTCCCGGCTCCAGTCCACAATGTAAGAACACAGAAGCATTACCCCCTTTTCTGTAGTGTAGTGGCCTGCCCTCCCAGCCCCAATCCCCATTGTACAATGAAAGTCAGCCCCATCCCCCATCTTTTCTATAGTGTAGTGGCCCCCACTCCCAGCCCTGATCCCCACTGTAAAATGAAAATCAGCCCCGTTCCCTATCTTTTCCATAGTGTAGTGGTCCCCCCTCCCTGCCCCAATCCCCTTTGTAAAAGAAAAGCTGTCGTGTCCCATCTTTTCCATAGGGTAGTGTTCCCCCTCCCCAGCCCCAATCACAGTACAGAATACTGCCCTGAGCATCCAAATAATAGACTATATATATATCTCCCAGTAAACCTGGTAGTCCAGTGGTGCCCCACTCCCTGGCTCTGATCATTATAATAATGGCAATATATCCCCTCGCCATCCCTGGTAGTCTACCAGTACCTCCCCTCCCTGGCCCCATCATCATAATAATAAAAACAGATCTCCCTGCCATCCCTGGTAGTCTAGTGGCCCCCTACCCCATTAGGACATGACCCTCCGCCCCGTTCCTCCCCTAACCAAACTGGAGTCAGTGACTGGCTCAACCCTCCTCACACCATTATGGCCAGCAACTGACTGAACTGTCAATGAGTGTGTAAACTACAGTACATAGTACCTGCCCATTGATTGTCAACCAGTGGGTGGGTACTATGTACTGTACATGCTCACTGACAGTTCAGTCGGTCTCTGGCTGTGGTGGTGTGAGGAGAGCTGAGCCAGTCACCAGCTCTGATTGGGTTGGGGGGAGTGGGGTGGAGTGTCATGTCCTAACAGGGTGGGGGGTGAGGGGCCACTAGACAACCAGGGATACCAGGGAGCTGTTTTTATTATTATGATGATCAGGGGAAGGGGTACCACTAGACTTCCAGGGATAGCAGGGTGCTCTATTTCCATTATTGTGATTGGGGCCAGGGAGGGAGTAGACTACCAGGGATAGTGGGGTGATCTATTTTCATTACTATGATGATCAGAGCTGGGGAAGGGGGCACCACTGGACTTCCAGGATTAACGGGGACGTATATTTTATTATTCAGATGATCGGGGTTTTATTCCCTACTGTGATCAGGGCTGGGGTGGGGGACACTACACTATGGAAAAGAGGGACAGGGGCAGCTTTTCATTTACAACGGGGACCGAAGCTGGGAGGGGGTGCCGCTACACTATGGAAAAGATAGGAAACAGGGCTGATTTTCATTTTACAATGGGTATCAGGGCTGGGGGGGGCTACTACACTATGGAAAAGATGGGGAATGGGGCTGATTTTCATTTTACAACTGGGATCGAGCTGGGAGAGGGGTCACTACACTATGGAAAGATGGGAAATGGGGCTGATTTTTATTTTACAGTGGTGATCAGTGCTGGGAGGGGGCTGGCCCAGTGCATATAGCCGGGTGAAGCCATGCTAAGTAGCTCATAATGGGCATGCATGTGGCACATTTGTGGCATGCATGCCCAATGAGCTCATTAGCATATTTTGGCTGAATATCACCCTTGGGGGACACGGCACATCCAGGTATGCACCACACATTCCCCCATTGGTGGTCTTCAGCCCTGAACCCTGGGTGCACTGCATGCAACATGGCAGCCGCCCACTTTGTGCCACGCATCCAGGGTCCAATATTCAAACAGAATGTGCAGTCTGTTCCGATCACGTATTCTGTTGGAACATCCTGTCAGAGCTGGTCAGACCATTTTTTGTGCCGCGCATCCCTTTGTGCCATGCATCCGGCCAGCTTTGAATATGGGGTCCCAGATGTTTAGGTGCTTTTGTGACAGAAATGATAAAATGTTACAAAAGGAAAAAGCACAAAATTCAAACTATGCTCATCTGTTCAGTGACTCGGCATGAGAGAACATGCTAAAGATATATGGCATTGCGCATGTGAGAATAAATTTCTGGGCATGCTCAGTGACCAATTTCATTCAACTTGTTATCTTGGGTCAAGAGTAGAGATGTGCAAAGCTGGCAGACTTCGATTTGTGAATGAACTTGAGAAGTCTGCCAAATTTGCCAAGCACCGACTTCAGAGAGTTTTTGCAAAGTGGCAATTGTTCAAGCAAAGCCATGCAAATTTGTTGGTGAAAAGACATCGCCAGACTTCACCTGCCATTTCCCTAGGAAAGCTCATTGCAAAGTTACAAAGTAGGATTGTACTGGATAGGCACTTAGCCCTCATTTTTGCTTTATTTTATACTTATTCCATGTCATTGTATTGTATACTTTTTCGATCAGGCTCTTGTGGTATGTATGTATCTCTTTAACTATTGTATTACTTTCATAGTATGCTATCCTACCCAGGACTGCCTTGTAAATGAGCTTGCTCAATGGTGACTTTTCTGCTGAAACAAATTAGAAACTAAGTGGCCAGTGTGTGAACACATGTCTTGTATAACTGCATTTACCCTGCAAGCATGTATTTTGTGTTGAAGCTTTTGTCAAATAATGGTTCCCTTCCTGTTACTGTTTCAGCTTGACTGGCTTTTGAGTAAATTCCATGGGTGTTTCTCACTTGCACTCTGGTACTAAGTAAATAGTAAGACAGGACAGGGTGGTGGTTGTTATGGGTTAATTCACACCCAGGGGAACAGTAAGGAACAAGGCACTTGTGCCGAGTGCCTTCAGTATCTGGAAGTAAATTAACCCATGACAACCAACACATGGGAGTGTCATATTGTGCTTTTAAAATGGGTCCCCATACCAAAAACAATTAAAACATTTTTTTTAATGAGGAAAAACATGAAAAATAAATTTTGTAGTTCCTGTTTAGCTAATTGTGTCTTACTGTTTTTTCCCCATATGCTACTATGTGAGGCTGTTGTGATTTCAAGTTGTTTTTTCATGTGATGGGAAATGTGACCAGATTTATTTATTGTTACTGTAATTACTTCTCTTTTATAGGTTCTGCTGTTTGGAATGGACCCAAAAATGGCTTCCAGGTCACATGTTCAGGCAGCTCTCAGGAGAAACACTGGCCAATGGGGAAGGTGCTAAGTCTCCTGTGAGCTCATCTAGTAACAGAACCTGGCAGATGTGAAGGTGCTATTTCTGGCATTGAGACATCCTGCAGAAAGGATGAAAACATGGTTGTCAAACTGTGAGTAAGGATGCCGCTAGGTGCAAATAAAGCCACTGGTGATGTCACACACACACACACACACTCACATGGGTTGGGATGCTGGAGGACTGTCACTCCAGGGAGATGTCAGACCTCAGCTCTGAGCACATAAATTGGGGGAGCTGGGCACCCAGCTCTCTTGCTCTGACTTTCTACATCTGGTGAAGAAACAGAAGGGCCCTGCCAATAGATAGCTATCTGTGTGAGGGGAAGGACAGCTCTTGGTGAATGTTCTTTCAGGTTAGCTGGCAGATTAAACTCTAGGAGGGATTAGATGTTTGAGATTCTTCTAACAGTCACCTGTCTGTTAACTACTTTTCTTTTCGAGTAAACATATAAATCATTTGTCTTGCTGTATATATATATCCTGTTTATTTGTTAAAACCTGCAGTATCTAGTAGTAAATAATCTACTTTTTATAGAACAGTAATTGTGTCTCATTATTGAAAAGGTAATTTTAATATTTCTGCCGGCAACAAAGATTTCTTTGTTTACAGTCCACTGACCAGAGTGGATGCTATCAAATGCTACAGTGTCTGACCTTCCTAGCCCTGAGCAGGACAGGGGTTTTCCTGATACAATCAGGTGGTGGCAAACAAAGAGAACCAGAGATACCCCAAAACTGCCCTTTAAGCTGGCACGGCCCAAGGGGCAGGTTGTCACAATAGGCCACACTAGTGGCTCTGCCATTTGTGAATTATATAGAGATCAAAACCTGGCAATAAAAATAAATGTGATATTTTTAACCAGCTCATGGCACATCCCTTATATCTTATGTCAACCCTTGTCTTACTAGCGTTATACAACAGGGGTGTGATTTTCAAAAGGGGGCCCAGGACTTGTGTCAAATCTTGCATCAACCCCATTGTCTGGCACAACTGCAGCAAACTCCCGTGATGCAACTGCACCTGATTTTAATACATCAGGTGCCGTTGCAACACTTGCCACACTTTTCTGTGGCTTGCTCCAAGTATTTATCGCAAGCCCCCTAAAAAGGGTCCCCCAAATAGCATAAGATAGACCAGAGAAAGCTGGTCTAACTTGCAGCATTTGGCCCTTGGGATTGAAAATCCCAATCTCCCACTGGGAGAATTCTGTAAGCCTTGTGTGCCAAATGATCGGTGCACCAGGGGCTTGTGGCATTCTCGGGGCTCTGAAAATCAAGCCCCTGATGTTTAGGAGCCTTTGTGATAGAAATGATAAAATGTTAAAAAAGGAAAAAAATACAAAATGCAAACTGTGCTCCTCTGTTCAGTGACTCAGCATGAGAGAAAAAGCTCCTTACAGCCAATCAAAAGATACACGGCACTGCACATGTGAAAATAAATTTCTGGGCATGCTCAGTGTTGCCAGCAAGAGTAAAATAGATTTCTGAGCATGCTTAGTGACCAACTGCATTTATCTTGTTATCTTGGGTCAAGATTAGAGATGTGCAAAGTTGGCAACCTTCGATTTGCGAATGAATTCGAGAAGTTTGCCAAATCTGTGAAGTGCCAACTTTGTAAAGTTTTTACAGACAAAGTGGCTCTTGTTCAAGCAAAGCCATGAAAATTTGTTGGTGAAATTACTTCATCACACTTCTTCTGCAAAAGTGCCATTTCCTTAGGAAAGCTCATTGCAAGGTTTCAAAGTTGGCAGTGTGGAAACACGTCTTTTATAATTGCATTTAACCTGCAAGCATGTATTTTCTGTTGAAACTTTTGTCAAATAATGGTTCACTTTCTGTTACTGTTCCACCTTAACTGGCTTTTGAATAAATTCCATGGGTGTTTCTCACTTGCACTCTGGTACTAAGTAAACAGTAAGACAGGACAGGGTGGTGGTTGTTATGGGTTAATTCACACCCAGGGGAACAGTAAGGAATGAGGGGACTTGTGCCGAGTGCCTTCAGTATCTGGAAGTAAATTAACCCATGACAACCACCACATGGGAGTGTTTTACTGTGATTCTAAAATGAGTCCCCATACCAAAAACAATTAAATTGAAATTATGTTTTTAATTAGGAAAAAATAAAAAATCAATTTTCTGTAGGAAAGAAAAGCAGTTCATTTTTAGCTAACTGTACCTTGCTGTATTTTTCCATGTGCTACTCTCTGGTGCTGTTATGATTATGAGTTGTTTTTTTATTATTATTATAATTACTTTATTACTTTATAATTTTTTTATTTTCTTTCTGTTCCATTTTCTAATTTCCTAGTGACATTTACTGACAAGTATCAAATAATCCCCTACAGCTGGCAACATGCAGATTTCCAGTGGCAGAGACAAATAGGTGGCAGTGTGGCCAGTCACCAGTAAAGACAAAGAGTGTTAAGGCACTGTGTCACTAGTCACTGGTAAAGAGAGAGAAAGTGGGAGTACTGTGTGCCTGGTCCCTAGTAAGGAAAGAGGAAGTGAGAGCTCTATGCAGCTGGACACTGGTAAGTAGAGAGTCAGAGCTCTGTATCCCTGGCTGCCAGTAAGGAGAGAGAGAGAGGGAGTGCAAGTGAGTGGTGTGCGGCCATTCACAGTATTTCTTGTGTGCTGCTATGGCAGCACAAACTAAAGAAAGAGAAACGTCTCCTCAGCAGACACTGTTTTAAAAAGGCATCAATTCTGAGGATTGGGGAGAGCCCAGCCAGCAGCAGAATTTGCTGACCTGTAGTGCAGCTCAGACTGGCATCAACGCTACAAATGTGCCAGTCAACATTCAGCAGCAACGCCGAGGGGAGCTTCATTTGTCCAGCATCACATGGCAATGAGAGTTCTAGCACTACCGACTCTGGTTGTGGAAATTAAACAAAATCCCAGGGAAGAAAGAAAGAAAGAAAAGAAAGAAAGAAAGAAAGAAAGAAAGAAAGAAAGAAAGAAAGAAAGAAAGAAAGAAGTGTAGTAGGCAGGTTGGAGAGCAGACGGGAGGTTCCCAATAGGAAGACTGATGGGGGTGCGGATTATGAGATGTTGATGACAGCGGTATAGCACCATATTAAAAGAGAAATCTATAGTGAGGATTGGAGGCTTATGAAACAAAACGAGAGAAGAGAAAGAAAAAGGTGAGAAAAGGGGTTTAAGTTTCATTTTGCATATTTGGTTTGTGTTTGTTGCTGGATGGGAAATTTTTTAAATATGTGGCAAAATTTATTTTCTCAATTTATGCCAAGGTAGGGGTGTCAAGGTCTCTTACCATACTAAGATGGCAGTCAGAAATCTTTTACAAAAATTTCTGGAAGGCCTCGATTTCTATATCCTTGGCGTCCTCATTGTTGGAAAGACCTGCGGCCAGATTCACAAAGACAGCCAAAAATTCCCCAACTGTGGGAAGAAGGCATGCAGCACTGCGGAAATGCTGGTGCAGGATATTCTGAAAGAAAAATTGTGCACATGCAGAATTCCGTAAAAATCCCAGCAGTTGCAGACATTCTTCAAGTGCTGAAAATCCGCAGCTGTGAATCCGCAACTGTGGAAAAGGCTTAGGAGGCACAACAGTAATCCAAATTAGCTGGAGCAGCAGACTTTAACAGTCTTGCCATAGATGTAGCTGAAAGTACCCACAGAGAGACCAGCAACCATTCCCTCAACTGGGACCACTGCAGCACCACTGGTACCAGCAATACCATGCACCACAGTGGCTGTCTGATACTACTGGTCATATCTCTCCCTGGAGTGTTTCTGTTGCCTGCTGCAGCAGCACTCACTGCAGGCTGTTCAGTCTCTACTGCCTGTGGGGCTCCTTCTTGGTCTGCACTGGGTATGGTGGTTGTTTGTTGTCATTCAATGACAATGTGTGCTAGTGTTGCTGTAACTACTGCCACTGAAATACACCCACTTGTGCCTGACCTCCACTATAATTGTATGTCAATTGTTGGGGCACTGCATTTTGCTCAGGGAGTGATACGCCTCACTCTCATGTGTGCAACACATTTTCCACAACCGTGGAAAAACACTGGTTGAGAATAGCCTTTAAGGGGATGTGCCATACTTATCAATAACTTTTTTTCCTTGGGAACTTCCTCAGTTGCACTTTTTTCCACAGTCCGTAGTGTATTTTTTCCACAGCTGTGGAAGTTTTGTGTATAGCACTCAGAGCAATTTCCCCTTTTTTCCGCAGCTACAGAACTTTTGGGGACTTAGGGAAGGTTTTGCACCTTCAGTTTGTTTTGTGAATCCTCCCCCCTGGTGTTTCCACCCAATAAGGCACTGTGTTTCTGAACCCTCCTGGCCAATCAGTAGCAACACATTCCTTACCCATTTTATAAAGGCCATTTTAGAACTATATGATGAAGTTTATGCCCTTGCTAAGCTCTTAGATTGTTGTCACAATGAGCCTGTGTTCTGTTGTTGAAAGGGACATAATGGACAGAAAAATACTACGGTCAGGATATTCAAAACCCTGGAACAGCGCTTGCTAGAACTTTGCTCCAGGAGCGAATTAGTGCCTGGAGCAGACTACAGAAATATTGGAACTTGCTTGACGCACACAGTGAGTGCTAAAAGCATGTTCGAATATACTATCTGAAAGATGCAGGTACTAACTCATTTGCTCCTTACAAACCACATCCCCTACTGATTAGGTAAGGCATGTGGTAACAAATAAATTTCCCTGCCCTTGCCTATGTGCCACTTGGGAGCTGTAGGGATGCTAGGAGCAAAAGAACTAGTAAGTGGAGCAATCTTCCATATTCAATTTTTCCCAGGCAAATGATCCCATAGCACAGGCAAGGCACCATGAGGTAATTTGCACCACATTATGGCCTTATTACAGGTCAGGATTAAACAGTCGCTCCCTAAATAGCACCCAACTCAATCCCCACTCGATGTTCCAATAGTTACAACATGATTCCCTGGCTATCTAACTACCCCTCTATCACTGTTCTGATAGGCAAACAATATTCCCTGGTAATGTTACACACACACACACACACACACACACACCACCACCCAATCACTGTTCCTATATATAGAACAGTATTCCCTGACAGTCTAGTGGCCCCCTTCGATCACTGTTTTGATAAATATAGTGAACATCCCTAGAAGTGTAGGGGCTTCCCATCCCCAATCGCTTTTCCAATAACTATATCAAGCTTCCCTGCTGATGTAGTGGCCTCCACCCCCAATCACTATTCTGATAACTATACTGAGCTTCCCTAATAGACTAGTAGCACCCCACCCCGGCTGCTGTTCCGGTAATATAAGCACCTCTCCTTAGCAGTCTAGTAGTCTCCGACCCCTGACTGCTGTTCTGATAATATGAGCCATCTTCCTTGGCAGTCTAGTGTCTTCCCCCATTCCCCATGCCAGTGTCCCCAGCGTGGCACCAAGACAGCAGCTGGCACTTGCACACCTCTCACTACCACTGCTGACAACCATCTGCCACATACAGTCTCTTCAAAACTAAGTTCAAATGTGAACCTGCCATGCATGTGTGCAGGCTTGGAAAAAAATACCTGTTCACTAGTGTCCTGGCCATATCTATGGCACTGTACAGTGGCAAAGCACCAAACTTGGGTGTACCCTAGATACCACACCCCCTTATGGACCATGAGAGATGGTGTCTAGGATACCACCAGGTTTGGTGTCATGCTTCCATACAGTGCCATTGAAACACCTACCACACAGGTGAACAGGTAGTTTTTTCTAAGTCTGTGCACATGCATGGTAGGTCCACATTCAGGCTTAGGTTCAAAAAGGCTGTGTGCAGCAGATGGCAGTTGGCAGTGGCAGTCAGAGGTGGATAAGTGCCAACCACCATCCTGGTGCCACACTTGGGGGGACGTTAGCATGAGAATCAGGTGTGGGGAGCCACTAGACTGCCAGGGAGAGTGGCTTATATTGTTATAACTGTGATCAGGGTTGGGGCAACTAGAGTACCCAGGAAGCTTGGTATTGTTATCAGAACAGTGATCACAGAGCTGGGGGGACTTGATTACCAGGACAGCTCTGTACAATTATCAGAACAGCAGTTTGGGTGAGGAGCCAAAAGATGGCCATGGAAATAGGCTTATATTATTAGAAAAACAGTCAAGGGTGTGGGCCACTAGACTACCAGGGAAGCTCAATTTACTTCTACTGTAGGAGCAGTGACTGTGGATTGGGTGGGACACTAGACTGTCAGGAAGTTAGGTTTTGTTATTAGAACAGTAATCGGGGTTTGGGGACCTCTATACTACCAGAGAAGCTTGGTAGAGTTATCCAAACAGCAATCAGTGGATGAGGAGGGGGGTGCAACTAGACTACCAGGAAAGTTTGGTATAGTTATCAGAACAGTGATTGGTGATGTGAGGCTACTGAACTACATGGGAAGCTTAGTATGGGTATCGCAACAGTGATCGGGGGTGGAGGCCACTAGGCTACCAGGGAAGCTTGATTTAGTTATCTGGGCTTTCGGTGACATCATCAGCAGAATGACAGCCTGAGGACAGAGCTCCTCCAACCACACTTGCAAAAATTCCTTAAGGAATATTGTTTTGCGAACAAAAACCTTTCTAATCGCTTGAGATGTGGTACATACTGCAGTGCTGAAGTCCAGGAGGTAACTACAGTGAGTGATAGTGCAGGATGTTGGCGGATTATAAGAGGAGCAGTCTGACAAATCTCAGGCTCTTAACATGAGAACAGCCTACAAAGACAGTTCAAATAAAAATGGATAAACTTCCAGACAGGGGAAGAAAATGGATGCCATGCTAAAAGAATGAAAAGAATTTCAGGTTGACAGTAAAGCTACCTTAGTAACTGTTAGAGGGAGACGTCACAAAATTAGAAGATTGAGCTACTGAAGCCAAGCACCAAATTAGTACTATTGAAATGAGGGTGGATAAATTGGAGAGGAAACACAAAAAACAAATTATAGATTGACAAGATGATTCAAAGTGCGGAGCCTGAAGAAAGAATATCAGGATTTATGTTATTCTGGAGGACTCTCAAGTGCACAATATTGCTAAATTCATGGAAAGTTTCTTACATACCTGCTTAGAATTAGTAGCTGACTTATCTCTCAATATTGAACAAACACATTGTGCTTTAGGTCAAAAGCCCAGATCCCCAGACATGCATACCCCTTCTGTAATAATTTGAGGGTTTTTTAGTTAATTTGTTTATGAGCCCTGCCACAATGCAGCTTTTGAAGTATTCCACCAAAGACCTGGTTCTGCAAGCAGCTTGGAAAAGAAAAGACCATTCATTATGGTACTACTGCACACTGGTCTTCTTCGATAATGGCTTTTCTCCCACCACAATGCAACAATGCAGAACCTATATTCCACTCCTGAAGGCCCTGCACAAACAGTTAAAATTCCAGATCCCCTATCTGACTCACCTAGTGGTCCCCTTTCCAGGTAGGGGGCAGGCTTACTCATCTGCAGAGGAGGCCTCCTATGATTAGAAGGAGAGAGGTGTTCTGGTGACACTGGGTCACCTGCAGCAGCAGCTCCTCCCACACCAGCATTCAAGGAAAGCCAACTCTGCTTTGTGACAGTAACAGGGACCTGGCAGAGGAAGTAGCACGTGCTGGTTACTTCAGCCAGCATTACTGAACAGCTGAAAGAGCTTTTGATCAACAACCAATGACCCTTGATGGATGGTAGCCAGACATTTGTAACATTCATGCTGGCCTGATGAGGTTAGTCCTGGGGTTTATTTACATGGTACTCAGTGGACTGGGGAAGTCGGGTGAGTTCCTTTTCAGAGCAGGGGATGCACCTCACTGCATTACAAGCTAGAGCACTGAGCTCTCTTCCCAACTCTCATCATCTCCAATTATTCTGTTGCCTGGTTCACTAGCTGTGTGTCAATAGCAAGCTAAAAATAGGGGAAACAGTTGCTAAGTGTACCCGACTCGTCGACTGACTTCCTCAGCTGTGGCTATAACAGCATCCTAGTTCCTGCTTACAGACATGCTTATCAGATTGATAAAATTACCCTGCATAGGAGGGGCTGGGAATATCCAACACTTGTATTAATGGAGGGAGGGTGGTGATGGGGTGGGGGGGGACATGGCATGGCTAGGTCAAGGCCCCTCTGAATTAAATCCTTGGTCCTCTCTACTACCTCTCGCCCCCATGGGAGTTTGTTTTTTTTTTTAAGGGGGTGCTGCTTGATCTCATGTATCCTGGCTACTCTTCCTTCCACATGGAGCGCCACATCCAGACTCAGACCACAGTCAGATTTACACAGCATAAACCACATACTTGTTTCCTTACTGTAGGAACTTAAATAATTTTTCTGTGCTAAACATTTTAATGCTTCTCAAGGAGTATTCCCTGATATTCAGATCATTATTCTTTGGATATTCAAACTATGGGCACATTTGCTTTTTTGACCCAATTCATCAGTGGCTCTTGGGATCAAGCTGAGAAAGTTTGCAGTAATGGACACTTTTGTTTCATTAATATATTTGTAATTCCTCGTGTGGGACAGGCAAGAGCTCAATTTTGAATAGAGCGCATAATGCTTATACCATAGAAACATAGAAAGATAGAAACATAGAATATGATGGCAGATAAGGACTGCTTGGCCCACCTAGTCTGCCCATTTCCCTACCTAATGAATAAGCTGCAGATCCTAGTTAGCCAACAGCCTACTTCCTCCTACCCCCCCACTAGAATTGCCTTATGTCTGTCCCATGCATTCTTGAATTCCTCCACTGTTTTTGGCTCTATGACATCCTCAGGAAGGCCATTTCATGCATCTACAACCCTCTCTGTGAAGAAATACTTCCTCACATTACCTCTGAGCCGTCCCCCCTCTATCTTCAAATTGTGCCCCCTTGTTCTTGCACATCTCTTCTTCTGAAAGATGCTACCCTCTTGGACTTTGTTGATTCCCTTGAGGTATTTGAAAGATTCTATCATGTCCCCTCTCTCCCTCCTTTCCTCAAGGCTATACATCTTAAGCTCCTTTAGCCTTTCTTCATATGTCTTCTGGTGCAGACGCTGCACCATTTCGGTTGCCCTCCTCTGGACAGCCTCCACCTTGTCTATGTCTTTGCAGAGATGGGGTCTCCAGAACTGTACAAAATACTCCAGATGTGGTCTTACCAACTGTCTGTACAGAGGGCCAACAACTTCCTGTTTTCTACTGATGATGCCTCTCCCTATGCATCCCAGTATCACCCCAGCCCTCCTTACTGCCTTCTCACATTGCTGGCCCACCTTTAGGTCATCTGATATGACAACCCCAAGGCCCCCAGGTCCCTTTCCATTTTTGTTGTTGTCAGTATCTCACCCCCCATTGTGTACTCTTCCCCTGGGTTTTTCTTTCCCAGGTGCATTAATTTGCACTTCTTTGCAGTGAATCTAAGCTACCATACATTTGACCATTCCTCCAACCTTGCCAAGACCCTTTTCATCCTTTCCACCCCACCTTGCATATCAACCCTGTTGCAGATCTTTGTTTCATCTACAAAGAGACATACTTTCCCTTCCAGTCCCTCTGCAATGTCACTTGCAAAGACATTAAAAAGGACCGTCCCCAGTACTGAACCCTGCGGTACCCCACTAGTAACCCCCTCTGTCTTCACTGTGGACTCCATTTACTGTTACCCGCTGTGTCCTGTTGTCCAGCCAGTGTTTTACTCAGGCTACCACCCTGGAACCCACTCCCAGGCTGGCTAATTTCTTTATTAATATTTTCTGTGGAACTGTGTCAAATGCCTTGCTAAAGTCAGTAGGCCATGTCCACAGCCCCTCCTTGGTCTACTACTTTGGTCACCCAGTCAAAGAAATCAATTAGATTTGTCTGACATGACCTTCCTGCTGTGAATCCATGCTGCCTTGGGTCCTGTGACCCACTGGCCTCTAGGTATTCAACAATTCTTTCCTTCAGAAGTGATTCCATCATTTTCCCTACCACTGAGGTCAAACTGACAGGTCTGTAGTTTCCCACCTCTGTCTTGCTCCCACTTTCGTGAAGGGGAATCACATCTGCCCTCCTCCAGTCCTCAGGTACCACACCATCTTCCCATGATTTATTAAAAAGGGTAGTCAGTGGTGTTACTAGTTCTTCCATTAGTTATTTTAGAATTCTGGGGTGAATCCCATCAGGCCCCATTGCTTTATCCACCTTCAGTTTTAAGAGTTCTTTCAGAACCCTTTCTTCTGTGAAAGGACTAATATCAACCTCCCTATCCAGAGTGCTTCTATTGACTGTATTAGGTATCTCCCCCTGCTTTTCCATTGTGAATACTGAGCAGAAGTATTCATTCAGTATTCCTGCTTTTTCACTGTCGCTCTCTGCCCAACCACCTTCCTCTTTGTTCAGCCTCAGTATCCCTGCCTTAGTCTTTCTTTGCTCTCTAGTGTACCTATAAAAGGTATCTATAATAGCCCCTTCTAACCCCAGGAATCACTCATCATGATTAAACTTAATGCAGTCAGCCTCCTGAGTTGAACTGCCCGGAGAAATGGAATTTTATGCAAATTATGGAATTCTCAAGTGGCTCATGCCACTTTCAAACTGCTGCCCTAGCAACTGCTGCACTGAGTGCTTCAGGTTCTTTACTCCGCCTTCCTAGTAAGGATGTCCCAGAGAGCTCTCCTTGAACTGTCTTCAGAATAAAGTTTATGTGTGGATAAGTACTCATTTTAGTTTAAATTTAAAATTGCTGCCTTAGAAACATTGTTTAGTATAGTTTAGTATTATTATAGTAGTTTTTTTGTCTCTATTCACGGCTCCCTCACAGTTCCTTGGAACTGAGGGTTCTTTATCTGTTTGGGAGGTTTTTACCTCAGTTTCTTTATTTTATATATTTAGCGATCGGTTCCTTGAACCGTTTTATTTTTTGTTAAATTACTGTATTTATCGGTTCCCTTTTCATTCAGGAACCGAATAGCGATCGGTTCCAGGAACCGCTAGCGGTTGTTATTTTAAAGATCATCTGGTTCCGAGGTGCTTTAAATAACGGTTTATTGTAAGTAATGTTTTTGTCTATCAATGTCAGAGGTCCATTTAGATAAGCCTAAAAAATGTACAGGACCCACGGGTTTTAAATGTTGTGAGTCTTGTGGGCAGCTTATAGCAAAAGCAGATATGCACTTTCTGTGTATTTCTTGTTTGGGTACAAGTCATATATTTGCCAATTGTGATATTTGTAAGGCCTTTTGCCCTAAAACATTAAAGAAAAGGTCAAAAATTTTAGAAGACATGGCTTCTGCTTCTGCTGCTGGTATGGATAATTCTGCTTTTTTCTCTTCCCATAAAAAGAATGGAGGTAAAGCCAAGGATCCTGACAAGTATTCAAATAAATCTGAACAAGGTAAAACAAAAAGGGCTTTGGAAACAGGCTCTGAACCTGTTCCATTAAAGAAAAAGTGTAAAGAAAAACATGTCGCTGCACCTCCGACCGAGAAGACTAAGGAGCTCCCAGCAGACAAGCATATTATGCCCTCGGCTGAGGACATTGCTATGGCACTTCAAGTGCTACAAGCCCTACAGGGTGCAATCCCAGTTCCTACACCGACTGCATCGGTTCCTCCTATAGTCCCAGCATGGCAAGAACTGCTGCAAGTGTTTGGGGAGGAGGAGGAGGATGACTTGCAAGGGGAACCTATAGATCCAGAGGTTTCCCTTTGAGCAAGAATTTAGGTCCCCTCCTAGGGGTCCTGAGGAATACTCCTCCCACTATGCTTTTGTTAAGAGCATGGTGGAAACCCTGAACCTTCCTCTTCAGGAAACAGAAGAGGATATGAAGGAGACAGATTTTCTGGAGATGATGGGGTTAACCCCAACAAAACGTCTGCTTCTGCCCATGCATAAACCTTTAAAAAAGGCTGCAGTGCAGATTTTTAAAAATCCAACCTCTATCCCTGGTGTGAATAAGAAAGCTGACAAGAAATATCAGCTGGACAGAACTACAGCTAATTTTCTGTTTACTCATCCTGATCCTGAGGGAGTAGTACAAGCTGCTGCCTGTGACAAGGCAGGATCCCCCCTTGGCTACCCATCCACCAGACAAAGATTCAAGAAAAATGGATGCTATGGGAAAGAAAGGGTACATGGCTACCTCTTTATTAGTTAGGCAAGCCAATTACATGTCATATTCAGTGCAGTACCAAAAAGCTCTATGGAACACTGTTCTAGCTTTGGCTGATAAGGTCCCATGTGAAGTGGCTATAGACTTACAGGATACAGCAAGGGCTGCACTTGATGCTACCAAGTACCAATTTCATATTGCAGTGGATGCCAATGATACTGCATCCAGGTTAATGGCTTTGTCTGTTTCACTCAGGAGGTTTGTGTGGCTTAGAGCCACCAACCTGACTTTAGACACCCAGGCCAAAGCAATGGATTTCCCCCCCTGGAGAACAGTTCATTGTTTGGGGATAAAACAGAGGCATACATGAAGAAGGTGGAGGAATATAAATCCACCTATTGGAGTAATTCCAAGGACAGGCCCTCCACCTCTTATAGACCCCAGAGTAGGGGAGGTAGAGGTAGGATTTTTTTACCCCAAACCCTTCTTTCAGGCTCAGGCCTCTCAGCCTCAGCAGCAGGCCAGAGGTTATTTTAGAGGAAAGGGTAGGAGAGCTATGAGAAGAGTGGCTCCTGCACCACAGGTTCAGGCACAGCCCACACAGAACCCCTGATGGGCTAGTGCAGGTCGCATCCCCTATTGCAGGACCACTAGTAGGTGGCAGACTGGCTCATTACCTTCACGCTTGGCATTCCATCACCACAGACAAGTGGGTGTTGGAGGTACTGAGCCAGGGCCTGGCGCTCAGTTTCAAATAATTTCCGAAGCTGAGAACAAGAACCTTTGCTCCAACAACAGATGCAGACAGAATTCTGCTGCAGGCAGAGGTAATGCATTTGCTAGCAATCAAAGCAGTAGAGGTAGTGCCTCTAACAAGTAGGGGCAAAGATTTTTATTCCAGGTACTTCCTCATATCCTCATAAGGAAGAAAAATGGGGATTGGCAACCTATTTTGGATCTAAGACTTCTGAACAAGGATATCTTGAAACCAAGGTTCAAAATGGTCACTCTTGCAATAATCATTCCCTCATTGCAAAAGGGAGACTAACTAGCCTTCCTAGATCTAAGGGTTGCTTATTTTCACATTCCCATCAGACCAACTCACAGAAAATTCTTGAGATTCAGACTGGCCTCAGGCCACTACCAGTTTGCAGCTCTCCCTTTTGGACTAACTTGAGCACCAAGGGTTTTTACAAAGTGCCTATCAGTGGTGGTAGAGTTTATGAGAAAACAAGGTGTGACAGTCTTTCCCTACCTGGACGAATGGTTAATAGTAGGACAGTCTATGCAGCATGCAGTTCAGTCACTGGCACTAGCAAAATCTACTCTGGAGTCCCTGGGATTTCTGATAAACGAAGAGAAATCTCCGCACACCAGACAGGGCAAAGCCCTCCTACCACAAGACAGGGTGGCAAGCATTCTGCAGATTGCAAAATCCTTTGTGTCCGGGAGACCCAAATCAGCCAGAGAATTTCTCAGGCTACTGGGCCACATGGCATCTGCCACTGCAGTGGTAATGGGCTCCAGGTTTCAAATGAGAGATATTCATTTCCTTCTCAGACAGTATTGGTCTCAAAGGACGGATCCTATGTCCAAACTGGTTCCAGTCACAAAAAGTTTAGTCCAGGCTTTACAATGGTGACTGGACGAGCACAACCTCAAGGTGGGTGTACCTTTTATATGGGAACAACCCTCAGTAATCCTCACAACAGATGCCTCTCTGCTAGGTTGGAGGGCACACATGTTAGAACACACAGCAAGTGGCACATGGTTCTCCCAAGAGTCTCTGTTGCATATAAATCTCTTGGAGCTCAGGGCTGTTTACCTGGCTCTAAAAACATTTGCTCCTTACCTACAGAACAAGGAGGTGCAAGTCAGAACAGACAACACCACAACCATGTATTACATCAACAAGCAAGGAGGTACCAGGTCAGATCTGCTGTGCACAGAAGCAATGAGACTGTGGTCCCTAGTATATTCCATGGGAGTATCCCTGTCAGCCATACACCTTCCAGAGAAAGATAATGTGCTGGCATATTCTCTAAGCAGGATAACTATAGACCACCACGAGTGGTGCATGAATACCCAGGTACTCAGTACAATTTTCAGAAAATGGAGCATTCCAGAGGTGGATATCTTTGCCTCCACAGAAAACCACCAACTTCCAATGTACTGTTGCAGGCCTCCTCTAAGGGGCACAATTCCCCTGGACGCCATGGCCCTGGATTGGATGGGAAGTTCCTGTACACATTCCCACCCTTTCCTTTGATCTTCAGGACCCTACTGAAATTGAGGTCCCAACCAACAAAAATTACACTGATGACTCCGGATTGGGTGAGACAGCACTGGTACTCTCTCCTACTGTTTCTGTCAGTGGTTTCCCCAATCCACTTGCCCAGGGAGGCACAACCTGTTAACCTCCTCTCAGTGCAGGATCTTGTACCCCAATCTCAAATCACTGAGGCTCAAGGCATGACTCTTGAGGACTTAGAATTTGCTAACCTAAACCTATCAGAGCAGGTGCTGACAGTGCTTAGGGGTTCCAGGAAGCCTTCTACTAAGAAAACATATTCCTCAAGTGGAAAAGATTTACTATATGGTGTACAGGTAGTGTGAGCCCTTTCAGGGCTGATTTGGCTATTCTTCTAGATTACCTTACCTTACACATTTACATTCCTTAGGTCTGAAGCCTTCCACCCTCAAGGTCCACTTAGCTTCAGTCTCTGCTTACCTGTCAGTTGGTAAGGAGAGGTCTGTGGCCTCTCATCCAGTATTTAGAAAATATTTTAAAGGCCTTAATCTTCTACACCCTCCCCTAAGGGAACTGGTTCCGGCCTGGAATCTAAATGTTTGCATTGCTAAACTCATGGATGCACCATTCAAACCTATGGCAACCGCAGATTTGAAGTATGTCACTTGGAAAACTGTTTTCCTGGTTGCCATTACTTCAGCCAGAAGGATCAGTGAATTACAAGCCCTGTGCACAGATGTGGACTACACCTCATTCCACAGGGACAAGGTGGTCCTTCAGACTAATAGAAAATTCCTTCTGAAGGTGGTATCTGATTTTCACTTGAATCAGTCGATCATTCTACCTGTCTTCTTTACAGACAACTCCAGTTCTCCAGAAAGGAGACTCCATTCCTTTGATGTCAAAAGGGCACTTAGCCACTACATTGACAGAATCAAGTCCTACAGGACAAGTCAATCACAGCTGTTTCTCACATATGGTGAAGTTGGTAAGGGCAGAGCTGCAACAAAACGTACAATTGCTCACTGGATAGTGGCATGTATACCATTTTGTTATAGTAAGGTGGGTAAACAGGTACCTCTGGGCCTGCGAGCACACTCCACCAGGTGCACAGCTGCTTCAGTGGCAGCTTCAAGAGAAATTCCACTACTGGAAATTTGTAAAGCAGCTACATGGAAAACAGTACACACCTTCACAAAGCATTACAGCCTGCACTTGCAATCCAGAGGTGATGCTAGGTTTCTTACAGCAGTACTGCAAAGCCTGTTTCCAAAACTGGTTCTCTGCCCAACCTCCAAAGGTACTGCTTGGTAGTCTGCATTAAGTTTAATCATAATGAGTGATTCCTGGGGTTAGAAGAAAAAAATATTCACCATAGTAATCTTGTTTCTTCAAAGGGATCACTCATTACGATTAAAGACCCTCCCTACCTCCCCTACTAGAACCTATAGAAGTTGCTCTGCATCCCTGCATTGGGGTATTTTCTTTTCTCATATATTGGTTAAAGTAGAGACTCACTTTGTTTAATCAGTTGGTGTCCAAGTGGTCTTAAAGTTTCTTAGGTTTGTTGGTTAAGGATGTTTTGACCTGACAGGGCAAAAATGTTATTTTAATGTTGTTAATTTTTAGCTAGTGGGTCTTTTACCCAGTTAGGCTCTGTAAGAATCCGAAGCACTCAGAGTGCAGCAGTTGCTAGGGCAGCAGTTTGAAAGTGGCATGAGCCACTTGACAATTCCATAATTCGCATAAAATTCCATTTCTCCGGGCAGTTCAACACAGAAGGCTGACGGCATTAAGTTTAATCATAATGAGTGATCCCTTTGAAGAAATAAGATTACTATGGTGAGTAATTTTTTCTTCTTAACCGAGCAGGCTATCTTTTCCTAGGTTTGGGCCTTTGCTATTCTGACTGCCTTCCCCACTTCCTTCTGCTTTAACTGGTACAGTTCTCTGTCCTGCTCCTTCTGTGTTTCCTTATACTTCCTGAATGCTATCTTTTTCTCCCTTACCTTCCCCGTCACTTCTTTTGAGAACCATAGTGTTTTTTTTCTTTCATTTTGATTTGTTTATTTGCTTCATACAAAGGCTTGTTGCCTCTGTGATGGGGGTTTTCATGTTTCCACATTGTTCCTCCACCCCACCTTCTTGCCTGTTTGCTAGTGCTTTTCTGAGGCACTCTCTCATTTTGACAAAATCAGTCCTCCTGAAGTACAGTACCTTCACTTTTGTATGGCTTGACTCTACAGCTAAGTTTATCGTGAACCACACTGTTTGGTGGTCACTTGTTCTCAGATGGCTACCCACTTTAAGATCGGAGATCCTCCCTCTGTCCCCATTTGAGAGTACTAGGTCTAAGATTGCTCCCTCCCAAGTGGGTTCCAAAACTAGCTGTCTGAGGCATGCCCCCTGTAGGGCATCAAGAATGACCCTGCTCTTGGATGTGGCTGCAGCAAAGGTGCTCCATTTAACATCTGTCTTATTCAGGTCCCCCATCAGCAATATCTCCCTTTTCTCTGCCATCCAAAGGATGCCTTCTATCATTTCCTTGTCCATTTCCTCCCCCGAGATGGGGGTCTGTATACAACCCCTGTGCAGATTATGGTGCCATTTCCAGTCTCCAGGGTGACCCACAGTGCCTCCTCTCCTCCCTGTTTACCCTTTAGTTCTGTTGCTTTGATCCCTTCCCTTACATAGAGAGCTACTCCTCCTCTTCTTCCCTCTCTGTCCCTCCTGTAGATTGTATACCCTGGTATGTTGACATCCCAGTCATGGTTCTCTGTGTACCATGTTTCTGTGACTGCCATGATATTCAAGCATCCCTCTTCCATCAAGGCCACCATTTCATGGAGCTTTTTACCTGGACTACGGGCATTGGTACTCATTACCCTCCATTTCTTTATGGCTTTATTTCTTTTTGCCCCATCCCTGTCCTTCCTGCCTTGTTTTTTTCTCCATTTACCCCTGCCCTTCTCCCTATCGACTGCTCTATCTTGGTGTTTACCTCACTAACTACCCTGATTTTTTGGAGAGGGCTAGGATTTCCCTTCTCCTTTGCAGTGCCTCTCCCCTTGGCTAGTTTAAATGCTTGCCAATGAAGCATTTAAACTCATCACATAGGATCCTGATTCCTCCTGGACAGATGCAGACCATCATGCCTGTATAGGCCTGCATCCCTCCAGGTGGAGCTCCGGTCCCCAATGAAGCCAAATCCCTGAACTCTGCACCAGTTTTTCAACCAGTCATTGAATCCCATGGTACGGAGTACCCAAGCCTCATCCATGCCATAGACAGGTATCACTTCTGAGAAAGATACTGTGTGTGCTACTTGTCTAAGGCCCTTTCCCAACTCCACAAACTTGTGTTGCACTGCTCTAAACCTATTCTCAGACAGGTCATTTGTCCCTAGGTGGATAATGACATCCAGTTCACTCCCCCATGCAGCTGCTCCCATGATCCTGAGGATTCATTTCCTGTCCCTCCAAGCCATGGTGCCAGGCAGGCACCTTACCTTCTTTTCCCCTCCCCCCCCAGTTCCACCCCCTAACAACTGAGTTCCCCATCAGGAGTTGTTTCCTTCCCCTGTGGAGTCCTGTGCCACCATCCTGTGGGTCTCCATTGTAGAGGTTCCCAGCATCCTCCTTGGTCTCCACTGTGGGTGCCTCCATAGAGGAACCATGCTCCACCAGAGTGGCGAATGAATTGTGGAGAGGCACAACTGGAGGGATGAACCTCTGTTCCACCACCCTCACCCTCCCTGAGCCCACTGTGGTCCAACCACTCCTCTTTCTTGGCAACCTCCAAGGTAGCGGCGGTGGCCGGGGTGGTCCCTGAGTGGGGGAGCAGGTCTCCCGAATGCTTGCCAGGTAAACATGGAGACGAACAACCTCCTCCCTCAGACCAGAGAGGTGCCTGCAAATAGGGCAGCAACGCAGTCTCCAGAATGTCTCCCGGAAGACTGCTGCTCCACTGCCAGTGCATTGCATCGCTCCCCACATGTCTGCGTCCCATCCTGTTACAGATTATTTTCTTTTTTTTGTTCTTGTTTTAATGTGTACAAGCTTGTGAGTGTCTCTATCCCCTATTCAGTGTGCTGTGCCTTTAAGGATATGAATAGGTGTATGTTGTTAGCAGTTTTGGGGAAGTGATGTCAGAACCCTGCTATAAAGGAAGTCGCGCTTGGGGTGGTGGGTTAGGGCAAGGTGGTGGAGTAAACCCATGCTGTCCAGAAACAATCAACTACAACTCTGACCCTCCACCCCGGGGAGTGTCTTCCTTCCTTTCAGACACCTATTTCACAGAGGTTAAGTAACAGGTCTAGTCACAAATGACTGCAAATATCTCCTAGCTACAGTGCCTCCCTGGCAAATTAAAGTTAAACTAAGAAAAGTCAACCCCAAAAACAGAATCAATACTATGTACTGCACTTACACAGGTCCACAAATTAATAATTCAATTCAGTGTAAGTCTACAGAGTACTGAGTTACTGAGCAGGAGGCCATATAAGGTTTGGCTGGAAGGGGTACTTGTACTTTGGAAGGACTAGTATCATTATTCAGACTTCACACAGGAGGGGAGAATTCCCCACAAACCAGCAGTGGCATGTGATATGGTGATAATGTAGTGAGGGGGTTAGAACATAGAAACATAGAAACATAGACTTTGACAGCAGATAAGGACCGCTTGGCCCTCCTAGTCTACCCATTTCCCTACCTATTGGATAAGCTGCAGATCCTAGTTAACCAACAACCTATTTCTTCCTACCCCCCCCCCCAGAATTTTTATTTCTAACCCCAGTAATGCTCAGTATATTCATAACTTTGTGCAGTAAGCCTGGAGGGTTGGACCGCCTGGAGAGATGGAACACATGCAAATGAATGGAATTCTTTGCACATGAGCATCTTTCAAATACTGCCTCTACCAACTGTAGTGTTTTAACCTATTCAGATTTTTCTCTCCGCCTGAAAGTCTGGTCGCTCAGAGTGGTTGTCTTACTCTTTTGCGTGAAGAAGATTCAAAACGCCTTAAAACCTTAAGTATTTTCTATTTATTTTATTGCCTCTATTAATTGTTAGTATAAATCTTGTTTATTACTTAGGTTACGTTTATTTTCCGGTTCCTCACGGTTCGGAATAACCATGGGGGCACTGGGTTAGTCGTCTAAGTTATCGAGGTTCTCTGATTAAAGAGCCTTGTTTTTGTTTAAATATTAATTTAGTTTTTTAGTGTATTTCTTGTTTTTGGTAATCATATCTTATCGGTTACAGAACCGCTGATCCAGTTCACCTGACATCTCCTGGGTTCGGTTCCTCCAGTTCCTATCGGTTCAGGAACCGACCACAAAAAAAAAAAAAGTTTGTTTTTTAAATAACCCCACTTTACATTGACCTAGCAGTTGATGTTTTCTTCCCTTTCTTATCATTACCATGTCAGATAAACTTAAAAAGAGAACCGGAGAACCTCGTTTCAAAAATTGCTTAAAATGTGGAGATGCATTTGCAAAAGCAGACAATCACACCTTATGTGTGTCTTATCTGGGATTTGAACATCTGGATCAGGATTGTGAAGTTTGCAAGACTTTTCCAGAAAAAAACTGTGGAAAAACACCTTGAAAGGCTAAACAAGAAATTTCCTAGGGGTCCCTCCGGCTCTGACCAGCAGACACCCCAATCTGCTGTGGCTGAAACCACAAGTTTGCTTACCCCGTCCCTAAGATGGGCGACAAAGAGGCAAAAAGAGGGAAAGAACTGGCTGACTCCTCGGTTCCCTCAAAGAAACTTAAGAAAACTAAGCATGCAGAATCCTCCCCTGCTAAACCAGGGACTTCTGCTCAGTTGCCTGACATGTCATCGGCTTAAGAGATAGCCCAGGCCCTTAAAATTATCCAGGCACTGCAAAATATTGTTCCCCAGCAGCCTGCCCCTTCCCAGGGTCCCCAGGCCAGCATGGGTGTGCACTCTACTTTACAGGAGGAGCAGTATTATGGAGAGGAGGAGGATTCTTTTCAGGACGATGAACCTATTCCTCCAGAGGTTTCTCCTTGGCAGGATTTTGGTTCACCTCCCAAGGCGTCAGAAGATTACTCATCCCATTTTACATTTGTAAGGAGAATGGCACATGCTCTAGATATTGCTACTACAGAGCAAATTGAGGATGAGGAGGAAATTGAATACTTGAATATGATGGGTTTGACACCCACCAAAGCCCTCCTCTTGTCAGTTTACAAATTTTTCAAAAAGGACACCCTGAAACTTCTACAAACCCCTAATTCTGTTCCTCCTATTGATAGGAGAATAGATAAAAAGTATCAGTTGGACAGAATGGGAGCTGACTTTCTTTTCTCCCACCCTGACCATCAAGGGGTTATACAGCAGGCAGCCTGTGACAAAGCCAGAGTCCCCCTGTCCTCCCACTCTCCGGACAAGGACTCCAGAAAAATGGATAGCATGGCCAAAAAAGGATATTTATCAGCCTCTTTGGCCATGAGACAGGCTATCTTTCAAGCTTATGCTGCCCAGTATCAAAAATCTCTGTGGCAGTCGGTACTGGACATGTCCATGAAAGCACCCTCACCCTTGTCTGAAGACCTGGCTGAAACTGGCAGGTTTGGGCTGGAGGAGGCTAAGTACCAGTTCCAGTTGGCTGCTGATTCTAATGACACTGCAGCCAGATGGATGGCTAACACTGTGGCACAGAGAAGGTTTGCTTGGCTTAGGGCCACAAACTTTACTCAAGATACCCAATCCAAGGCCCTGGATTTTCCCTTAGAGGGAAACTCTTTTTGGGGAATCCACGGTTGCATACATGGAAAAAGTGGATGAATATAAGGCCACCTATAGAAGCAACTCTGCTAAAGAGCGTGTTTCACCATCCACCAGGCCCTATGGAAAGGGGGGCAGGAGAAGGTCTTTTATGACTAGACCTTTCTTCCAGCCAGTAGCCATGCCCCAGTATCAGCAATATCCACAACAGGGAAACTCTAGGGGTAGGGGTAGAAGGGGCTCCAAGAGGGGTTCACAAACCCAACCTCACCCCCAACCAAAGCAAAACTCCTGAGGATCAGACCACCTCCTCCCTCCCTGTCAGAAGCAGACTCTCCCACTTCCTCCAGGCTTGGCTAAGCATCACCACAGACAAGTGGGTGCTGGAGGTAGTGGGTCAGGGTAGTCTTTGGACTTCAAATCTTTTCCTCCTCAGAAAACCAGGGTTTACTGCTCACCTCCTCTAGCAGAGAGGGCATTGCTAGAAGCAGAGGTCCAAAGGTTGTTACATCTCAGAGCAGTGGAATTAGATCCTACCACCCTGAGAGGAAGAGGTTTTTACTCCAGATACTTCCTAACAAGAAAGAAAAGTGGGGAGTGGTGGTCAATACTGGATCTCAGAGCTTTGAACAAGCATCTGAAAAAAACAAAGTTCAAAATGGTCACTTTGGCTCGAATATCGCCAACAATCCAAAAGTGGAACTGGCTGGCGTCACTGGGCTTGAACGATGCCTATTTCCACATCCCCATAAAGGAATCTTTCAGAAAATACATAGATACATAGACAGTGTCAACAGATAAGGGCCTATGGCCCACCCACTCTGCCCATTTGAGCTTGTAAGTTCAGTTTATGTTTTCCTAGAAGTCTGTTGCCCCTTACCCCTGACCTCCAGAATTCCTTTATGTCTATCCCATGCATTCTTAAATCCTATGATTGTTTCAGCCCCCACCACTTCCTCTGGCAGGGTGTTCCACTTGTCCACCACCCGCTCTTAGAAGAAATTCTTCCTCATGTTTCTCTCGAATCATCCCTCCTCAAACTCATCCCATGCCTCTAGTTCTGGAACATCTTTTTCACTTAAAATAGTGTATCTCCTGCAACCTGTTCTTCCCTGTAAGATATTTGTATGTCTCTCATCATAGCCCCTCTCTCTCTCTCCCTCCTCCAGGGAGTACATATTCAGTTCCTTCAACCTGTCCTCATAGGACTTCAGATGCAATCCATGTACCATCTTTGCTGCCCTCCTCTGAACCTTCTACCTCTGTCTATGTCCTTACGTAGGTAGAGTCTCCAGAACTGTACACTGTACTCTAGGTGGGGCCTCACTAGTGTCTTGTATAGTGGAATTAAGACCTCCTTTTCCTGCTGGTGGATGCCCCTGCCTATGCATCCCAGCATCCCGACTTTGCTTTACCTGTGCCTTGTCACACTGTTTCCCTACCTTGAGGTCATCAGAGATGATAACTCCAAGATCCTTTGCTGCTTGGTATGCTATATCCTCACCCCCAGTGATATATTGTGCCAGGGTTTTTGTGCCCATATGCATTATCTTGCACTTCTGTGCATTGAATTTCAACTGCAAACCCCCATGACCGTCTTCAAGTTTCTGCAGGTCCCTTCTCATTCTGTCTACATCCTCTGGTGTGTCTACTCTGTTACAGAGCTTTGTGTCATCAGCGAACAGTGAAATTCTGCCTCTAGGTCCTGTGCAATGTCACTGATGAAGATGTTGAATAGGACCGGTTCCAGCACTGATCCCTGTAGTACCCCACTGTCACTCTTCCTCTCTGTGGAGTGACAGCCACTTACCACCACCCTCTGTGTCCTGCCACCCAGCCAGTTACCTACCCACCACACTATTGTCCTGCCCACACCCATATTCCCCAGTTTGTGTAATAGTCTTTATGTGGCACAGTGTCAAAGGCCTTGCTGAAGTCCAGATGAGGCCATGTCCACTGCCCTCTGATCCATTCTCCTAGTCACCCAGTCAAATAATTCAATGAGGTTGGTCTGTGACCTCCCCCTGGTGAAACCATGCTGCCTTGGGTCCTATAGTCTATTGACAACCAGATGTTCCACCAATTTTCCTTCAGTAGTGCTTCCATGATCTTCCCCACTATTGAGGTGAGGCTGACTGGTCTGTAGTTCCCCGCTTCCTCTTTGTTACCACTTTTGTATAAGGGGACTACATCTGCTGTCCTCCAGTCTTTGGGTATCTCCCCTGTTTCCAATGATCGGCTAATCAGGATAGCCAGAGGTTCAGCCACCACCTCTCTTAGTTCTTTAAGGACCCTGGGGTGCACCCCATCTGGCCCCATTGCTTTATCAACTCTTATTACTTCCAGTTCCTTCAGGACCCTTTCTCGTGTAAAGGGACTTGTGTCCATTTCTGCACCATTCTCACCTCCTTGTACTCCCTTCAGACCCATTACCTCCTTCTCAGTAGGGACTGGAGCAGAATACCTGTTCAATATGTCAGCTTTACTGTTGTCATCCTCCACGTGGCTCCCATCCTCCCTTCAGTCTCACAATCCCTCCCTTTGCCTTTCTTTTTTCACTTATGTGCCTGTAAAAGGTTTTGACCCTCTACCCACTGATTTTGCAATGTGTTCTTCTGTCTGAGCTTTGGCTCCTACTGACCTCCCTGCCTCCCTTTGCTTCTCCTGGTACTTCTCCCTATCCCCTTCTGCCTGTGTCTTTTTGTATTGCCTGAATGCAACCTTTTTGGCTTTCACTTTCTTTGCTACCTTTTTGGAAAACCATAATGGTCTCCTCTTCCTTTTCCTCTTGCTAACCTGCTTAATGCACAATTCTGTTGTTCTTGTGATCCCCATTTTAAATACTGCCCACTGTGCCTCAGCCCCTGAAATAAAGTTCATTTTTCTCTTAATTTCAGTTAGTCTTTCCTAGTCTTTATAAAAAATGGAAAACCAAAACCTTTTTTTTGGAAAATATGAAACCCTACAATTCAGGCCTTCTAGGCTGCTGGTCAGTTTTCAAATTCTTCCTTTTGGTCTCTCTCCTCAGCACCATAAAATTCAAAGTGCCTAGTTGCTGTAGTGGCATATCTAAGAAGACAAGGAGTGACTGCTTTCCTTACCTAGATGATTGGCTGGTGGTGGGAACTCACCAGATCAAGTAAGGAACTCCCTAAAAATCACCCAAGTCCTCTTAGAGTCTCTGGGTTTCATAATAAATAGAAAGAAATCAGTCCTAACCCCTGCTCAAACTCTGCAGTTTATAGGAGGAGAAATCAACACACTTCAGAGCAGAGCCTTTTTAGCCTTAGACAGGGTGCAAAGTCTTCAGTCAATAGCAAATTCCTTCGTCCTGAACAGCTGAAAAACTGCAAGACAGTTTCTGCAGCTACTAGATCATATGGCTGCATCCACAGGCACAGTCCAGGGATCCAGATTCCACATACGAGACACCTAGTTTCACCTCAGGGCTCACTGGAGTCAGAAAAAAGACCCTTTTTCAAAACTTATACCAGTGACAGGCCTATTATTAAGAGGCCCTCTTGTGGTGGAAACAGAATCTAATTTAAAGCAATGTGCCTTCCAGAAAGAAACCCTCTTTGGTCATGTCAACAGATGCACCTTATTGGGCTGGGGAGTCACTTAGGAAGCACATTGACTCAGTGAA
Organism: Neoceratodus forsteri; assembly: GCA_016271365.2. Lineage (NCBI taxonomy): Eukaryota > Metazoa > Chordata > Ceratodontiformes > Ceratodontidae > Neoceratodus > Neoceratodus forsteri. The sequence goes on along the minus strand of CM028129.1, from coordinate 1,389,704,120 downwards.
TCTGGTCAGCAGCAGAGTCCTTCAGCACATAACCTTCTGGAGCTAAGATTAGTGTTGCTAGCCCTAAAGGCTTTCTCTTAACTGATCGTGGGCAGAGTGGTTCAGATCAGAAGAGACAATACCACCACCACAATGTATTACATAAACAAACAGGGAGGCACCAGGTCAGGCCTCTTCTGCGAGTCCATGAAGATTTGGACACTGGCGTAGTCTCTGAAGGTCTCTTTACAGGCAATTCACTTGCCAGGAAAGGACAATACTTTGGCAGATGCAATAAGCCGCATCAACCAGGCCCATCATGAATGAACTTCTGAACAAACCAGGTGGTACAAGTTATTTTTCAGAAGGTGGGTACTCCGAGATAGACTTGTTCGCATCCCACCAGAACCACTCAACTACCTCAATGTTGCAGACTACCAGCACAGTGCATAGTTCCTCCTGGATGCCCTGGTTCTGGACTGGACAGGCCGGCACCTGTATGCTTTTCCCCCTTTCCCCCTGGTTTTCAGGGTGTTACTGAAGCTAAAGTCCCTTTCAGCATCCCTGATCTTGATAGCTCTGGATTGGCCCAGACAGCCATGGTACTCTCTTCCGCTCTCCATATCTGTCAGCAAACCTATACAGTTGTTCTCCGACACAATCTCCTGACTTCACTCAGGGAACATATTGTACCGAATCTCAGGTCTCTTCATCTCAAAGCATGGCTCTTGAAGAATTAGAGTATGCAGATTTAAATCTTTCAGAAGCTGTCCTAAATATTTTGAAGGGTTATATAAAACCCATCACACAGAAAATGTATTCTTTCAAATGGAACAGACTCTCTCTCTGGTGTTCTAGTATGAATCTTGTACCATGAAATGCTGGAGTTTCAGTAGTCCTGGACTATCTCACTCATTGGCATTCACAAGGTTTGCAACCCAGTTCACGTAAGGTTCATTTAGCAGTGGTATCTGCCTACCTTTCTGCAGGCGTCAAGGTATCAGTAGCATCTGATAAACTTTTCAAAAGATTTTTTAAAGGACTAGTGCATTTACACCCACCTCACAGGGCACCAGAGCCTGCTTGGGATTTGAATGTGTGTATAGCCAAGCTCATGGGCTCTCCCTTTGAACCCATTGCTACTGCTCATTTGAAATACCTTACTTGGAAAACAGTCCTCCTAGTGGCTATCACTTCTGCAAGGAGAATAAGCGAGCTCCAGGCTCTCTGCATTGACCAGGACTATATCTCATTTCACAGAGATAAGTTAGTCCTCAGAACTAACAGACAGTTTCTCCCTAAAGCGGTTTCAGATTTTCATCTGAATCAGTCAATCACTCTACCTGTCTTTTTCACAGACCACACCAGTTCTGGTGAAAGAAGATTACACAGTCTGGATGTGAAGCGCTATCAGCTACTACATGACAGCCACTAGAGACCTTAGGAAAAATGGAAAACAACTTTTCATTACATATGGGGATGTAGGCAAGGGTAAACCAGCCTCAAAAAGATCCTTTTCTCAGTGGATAGTCAAGTGTATTCAGTTCTTATACACTAAAGCAGGTAAAGAGCCCCCAACAGGATTGAGGGCACATTCAACAAGAGGAACAGTTGCTACCCTTGCATCTGCCAGGGAAGTTCCTCCTTTGGTGGACATTTGTAAAGCAGCTACCTGGAAAACAGTACACACCTTTACAAAACACTATAACTTGGATATTTTATCCAGGGGTGATGCTAGGTTTGGCATAGCAGTCCTGCAGAGTCTGTTTCCAAAATAAGTTCTGTGCCCACCTCAGTAGTACTTGGTAGTCTGTGCAAAGTTATGAATATACTGAGCATTACTGGGGTTAGAAGAAAAAATTACTTACCATAGGAATCTTATTTCTTCCCAGTGACGCTCAGATATTCATAACTCCCTCCCTTCCTCCCCTTCCAGAACTTCAGCCTCTGCACTCCGCATGCTGGTGCCATCAAGCCATATTATATCTGTTGCATTTTCCTGTTTCAATCATTTTAAACTGGAGTTTTCAATGTTCTCTTTTACAGTTTTATTGATGTGGTTTTTATTAAAGTCAGCCTCCCTTTGGAGGCTTATTCTAAATTTATGCATTAATTAGGGGAAACCCCTCTTTTATAGAATTTAATTACATTAGTTCCCTAATGCCTGACTTCCAGGCGTCTCACAAATCTGAGTAGGTTAGAACACTACAGTTGGTAGAGGCAGTATTTGAAAGATGCTCATGTGCAAAGAATTCAATTCATTTGCATGTGTTCCATCTCTCCGGGCAGTCCAACCCTCCAGGCTTACTGCACAAAGTTACGAATATCTGAGCATCACTGGGAAGAAATAAGACTACTATGGTAAGTAATTTTTTTGTCTGTCCCATGCATTTTTGAATCCCCCCACTGTTTTTGACCCCACAACCTCCTCAGGAAGGCTGTGCCATGCATCCACCACCCTCTGTGTAAAAAAATACTTCTTCATTGCCCTTGAGCCATCCCCCTCTATCTTCAGATTGTGTCCCCTTGTTCTTACACATCTCTTTTCCTGAAAGATGCTATCCTCTTGGACTTTGTTGAGTCCCTTGAGGTACTTGAAAATTTCTATCATGTCCCCCCTCTCCCTCCTTTCCTCAAGGGTATGCATATTAAGCTCATTTAGTCTTTCTTCATATGACTTCTGTTGCAGACCCTGCACCATTCTAGTTGTCTTTCTCTGGACTGTCGCCATTCTATGTCCTTGCGGAGATAGGGATTCCAGAACTGCATGCTGTATTCCAGATGTGGTCTCACCAACGGTCTATACAGAGGGATAAAAACTTCCTGTTTTCTACTGGTGATGTCGCTCCATATACATCCCAGTATCCCCTTAGCCATCCTTACTGCCTTCTCACATTGCTTGCTTACCTTTAGGTCATCTGATATGACTGATCCCAGGTCCCTTTCCATTTTTGTTGTTGTTAATACCCCCCCACACACACACAATTGTGTATTCTTCCCCTGGGTTTTTTTTCCCCAGGTGCATTACTTTGCACTTCTTTGCATTGAATCTAAGCTGCCATACTTTTGACCATTCCCCCTTGTGTATCAACCATGTTGTAGATCTTTGTGTCATTTGCAAAGGGGCATACCTTTCCTTCCAGTTCCTCTACTATGTCACTTATAAAGACATTAAAAAGGACCGGACTCAGTACTGAACCCTGTGGTACCCCACCTTTCTTCGGAGTGGACTCCGTTTACTATTACCCTCTGTGTCCTGTTGTCCAGCCAATGTTTTACCCAGGCTACCACCCTGGGACCCACTCCCAGGCTGGTTAATTTGTTTATTCATCTTTTAATCTGGGACTATGTCAAATGCCTTGCTAAAGTCTAGGTAGGCCATGTCCACAGCCCCTCCCTGGTCTAATACTTTGGTCACCCAGTCAAAGAAATCTATTAGATTTGTCTGACATGACCTTCCCACTGTGAATCCATGCTGCCTTGGGTCCTGTGCCCCACTGGCCTCTAGGTACTCAACAGTTCTTTCTTTCTGAAGTTATTCCATAATTTTCCCTACCACTGAGGCCAAGCTAACAGGTCTGTAGTTTCCTGCCTTTGCTTTGCTCCCACTTTTGTGAAGGGGAATCACATCCTCCCTCCTTCAGTCTTTTGGTACCACACCATCCTCCCATGATTTGTTAAAAAGGGTAGTCAGTGGTGTCACTAGTTTTTCCCTTATTTCCTTAAGAATTCTGGGGTGAATCCCATCAGGCCCCATTGCTTTGACCACCTTCAGTTTTAGGAGTTCTCTCAGAACTCTTTCTTCTGTGAAAGGACTAGCATCAACCCCTCTATCCAGGGTGCTTCTACTGATTGGATTAGGTACCTCCCATCCTCCTCTTTTGTGAATACTGAGCAGAAGTATTCGTTCAGCATCCCTGCTTTTTCACTGTCCCTCGCTGCCTACCCACCTTCCCCTTTATTAAGTCTCACTATCCCTCTCTTGGTCTTTCTTTGCTCACTAATGTACCTATAAAAGGTTTTATGCCCCTTCTTAACTAAGTTGGTTATCTTTTCCTCAGTTTGAGCCTTTGCTATTCTGACTGCCTTCCCCAATTCCTTCTTCTTTAACTGGTACAGTTCTCTGTCCTGCCCCTTCTGTGTTTCCTTATACTTCCTGAATGCTGTTTTTTTCTCCCTAACCTTCCCCACCACCTCTTTTGAGAACCTTAGTGTACTGTCTTTCGTTTTGATTTGTTTATTTGCTTCACACAAAGGCTTGTTGCCTCTGTGAAGGCAGTTTTGATGTTTCCCCATTGTTCCTCTACCCCTCCTTCTTGTCTGTTTGCTAGTGCTTTTCTGAGACTTTCTCACATTTCGAGAAAGTCATCCCTCCTAAAGTTCAGTACTCTCACTTTTGTATGGCTTCACTCTGCAGCTGTGTTTATCATGAACCACATTGTTTGATGCTCACTTGTTCCTAGATGGCTACTCACTTCTAGATCTGAGATCCTCTCTCTGTGCCCATTTGAGAGTACCAGGTCAAAGACTGCTCCCTCCTGAGTGTGTTCCAACACTAGCTGCTGTAGGGCATTGAGAAAAAACCCTGCTCTTGGATGTGGCTGCAGCAAAGGTGCTTCAGTTGACATCTGGCATATTCAGGTCCCCCATCAACAATATCTCCCCTTCTTCTGCCATACTAAGGATGCCATCTATCATTCCTTACCCATTTCCTCCCCCTGAGATGGGGGTCTGTATATGACCCCTGTGCAGATTGTGGTGCAATTTCCAGTCTCCACGGTGACCCACAGTGCCTCCTCTCCTCTCCTCCTTGTTTACCCAATAGTTCTGTTACTTTGATCCCTTCCATTATATAGAAAGCTACTCCTCTCCTGTTCTACCCACCCTGTCCCTCCTGTAGATTGTGTACCCTGGTATGTTGACATCCCAGTCATGGTTCTCTGTGTACCATGTTTCTGTGACTGCCACGATATCCAGGCATCCCTCTTCCATCAAGGCCACCAGTTCAGGGAGCTTGTTACGTAGACTATGGGCATTGGTACTCATTACCCTCCATTTCTTGATGGCCTTACCCCTTTCAAACACCATGAAGTCTTGCTATATTATAACAATAGCAGTCAGCCACTGCAGCTGAACTGCCCCGGAGAGGAAGGAGTTAACTCCAGAAGATCTGGAGTTCTACAGCGCGAAGGCGCTGTGCCCAAAGCTCTATCTGGCAGTTTCAAATGAAACTGTCAGATTCTTTACTCCGCTTCACGGAACAGTCGCTCCGGAGATCAGCTCCTTCTAGCTCGGTTCATTCTCGGTTCAAGAGTAGTTTTCGGTTCATTTGAACCGCAAAGTCATTATTTTACCATTTCGGTTCTAAAGCTCTATCTGGTAACCGTAGTACAAAATTCAAGTCTGTTGGAAAATTAATTATCGGTTCGGTTTTGAACCGATCGCTTGGTTTTTCTGCCTTTAAACTGTACTGTGGGTTTTAGAGTGCGGTTCCCGGTTCTTATCGGTTCTAAAAACAAAATTATTACGCTTTTTCAAATACCCGTGACACGGTTAGGAACCCCGATAAGGGTGTCTTGCCTGGCACTGCCATCAAAAGGTGCTTTTGGTTAGGCTGGCATTATGTCTGAGAAACCCAGAGAAAAACCGCCCACTGGGTTTCAACACTGTGATGTCTCAGGGGACGCCTGCTGGCAGCTGACCCACACACCACTTGTGTCTATTGTCTGGGGCTGACCACCTCCTGTCAGACTGCCAGGTGTGTAAAATTTCCTGCAGCCACCCTGGAGAAGAGATTGGGCGGCTCAGGAACGAGGCCAAAAGTCCGCTGACCGGATGGCCAGCCCGGTTCAGTACCCACTGGACCAGAGGAGTGCCTCTGACCAGGCGAGACTTCCTCGGCAAAGGAAGACTGGTTCAGAGGAACCAGTCCCAAGTAAAAGACAAAGAAATCAGGAGGTTTGGAGTCCAGAATTGTGTCTCCAACTGCTGCAGAGATAGCTAAAGCCATTCAGATTGTCCAGTCACTGTCTCAGGGATCTGTAGAACCACCAACAGTTGGTAAAGGTTGGTTCGTTCAGTCCCAGTGGTTCAGGATTTTGAAGTTGAGGATTTTTATGAACCACAGGAGGGAGGAGGAATTTGATCAATATATGTGTGGCTGGGAGGTCTGGACGTGCCCATTGAACCGGGCATTTCCTCCAGACAGACCTTAGAATCTCCCTTATTCTGTCTGAGTCCCTTCTTTCTTTATTTTTACAAAAGGTTGCAGAAACCCTCCAGCTTCCTTTAGAGGAGGCTGTGGATGAGCAAGAGGAGCCTGATTATGTGGAAATGATGGATATTCCAGAGTCTAGGAGGTTGTCTATTCCTTTGCATAAGTCATTTAGGAAGCAAACAACAAAGATTTTAAAAATCCTCATTCTGTCCCTCCTGTAGATAAAAAATGGACAGAAGGTATACTTTGTCAGGCTCGGATACAGACTTCCTTATTGAGCAGTGTAGTCATGTAGGTGTGGTACAAGCTGCAGCCTGTGACAAGGCTAATATTCCTCTGGCCTCACATCCTCCTGACAAGGATTCTAGGAAGATTGATGCCATGGCAAAGAAACAGTATATGGCAGCTTCTTTGGGACTCAGGCAGGCAAATTATATGGCTTATGTGGCTAGATATCAGAAATCTAGGTGGGACATAGTATTGCAGTTAGCCAAGCAGGCCCATGGCCAGCTGGCTAGTGAGTTGAACAGGTGGCTGCTGATGGCATTGAAGCCTCTAAAGTTCAATTTCATACTGCTGTTAATGTTAATGATGTTTCCTCCAGGGTCATGGCCACTTCTGTAGCTTTCAGGTTGGCATGGCTCAGATGCACTAATCTGTCCCAAGATACTCAGTCAAGGCTATGGATTTTCCTGTAGTGGGAAATTCTCTGTTTGGGGAGCAAACAGAAAATTATATGAAAAAGATGGATGAATACAGAACTACCTACAAAAGTGCCAGGCTAAGGAGAAGCATGCCATGCCACAAAGGCATGCTCCCAGAGGTAGGCAGACCCTTTTCAGGCCTTTTACCAATTTCAAGCCTCCTCTGCTGTCTCGAGAGGGGTTTCTTCAGAGGCAGGGGTAGGCGTCGGCGCCTAAGTAGACCATCTCCCTCCCCTCAGCCTAAGGCTGCTGCTACAGGCACCCTGATGGGGTGCCCAGGGCCGATTCTCCTGTACCAGTGGGGGCAGGTTGGCCTATTTCAGCCAGAGCTGGCTGTCCCTAACCGGACAGATGGGTTCTGGAGGTAATAGGCCAGGGTCTGATTCTCAACTTCAAATATTTTCCAAAGATGAGAGCCAGGCATTTCCCCTGCAAGTCCTTCAGAAGCCCTTGCTTTGGAAGCAGAGGTTTCTTCTCTTCTGGTCTGCAAAGCAGTGGAAAGGGTTCCTCCTTGCCATCAGGGCAAGGGCTTTATTCAAGATACTTTCTTACCCAAAAAGACAGGAGAATGGCGCCCATTCTGGATTTAAGATACTTGAACAAGCATCTGTTGAAACCAAAGTTCAAAATGTTAACTCTGGCAATGATATTGCCTTCCCTAAGGCCAGGGGACTGGCTAGCTTCCCTGGACCTCAAGGATGCCTATTTTCATGTTCTGATCAGGCCTTCCCACCGAAAGTACCTCAGGTTCGAACTGCCCTCAGGCCACTACCAGTTCAGGGTAATGCCCTTCGGCCTTACCTCTGCGCCAAGGGTATTCACAAAATGTCTCACTGTAGTAGTGGCTCATTTAAGAAGGCAAGGGGTTGCTGTGTTTCCCTACCTGGACGACTGGCTCATTGTGGGTCAGTCTCCAGGTCAGGTGAAATCCCACTTGCAAGTCACCCAGCAGCTTCTCACTTCTCTGGGATTCCTGCTAAACTTACCAAAGTCAGTTCTGGAACCAGTTCAGGCCCTAACTTTCATAGGCGCAGAATTGAACACAAAGTTAGCCAGGGCCTTTCTTCCCTCGGAAAGGGTGGACAGACTCATCGCCCTGGCATCCTCCTTTACCCTGCGGGTCTCTCGACCAGCAAGGCATTTTCTGCAACTCCTCGGGCACATGGCTGCTTCCACAGCTGTTTTGCAGGGAGCAAGATTCCTGATGAGGACATTCAGTTCCATTTGAGGGCCTATTGGTCTCAGAGGAAGGACCCCTTACCAAATTGGTCCCAGTTACTCAAACCCTGATCCTGGCCTTACACTGGTGGCAGGATCAAAGCAATCTGAAACAAGGGGTTCCCTTCATTCCCATTTCTCCTCCTCACCCTCACCACGGATGCCTCCCTGTTAGGTGGGGGCTCACCTGGGCGACCTTACCACTCAGGGTGTGGTCTCCTCAGAATCTCTGCTCCACATCAATCTTCTGGAACTCAGAGCTGTCTTTTTAGCTCTTGGTTTTTTCAGATTCTGTCCAGAACAAAGTGGTTCAAGTCAGGACAGACAATACCACCACAATGTGGTACATCAACAACAAGGGCACTCGGTCTTCAGCCTTGTGCACCGAAGCAATGAAGTTGTGGTCTCTGGCTTATTCCTGAACACCTCCCTGATAGCGGTTCATCTCCCAGGGAAGGACAATGTGCTGGCGGGACGCCCTCAGCAGAATTTCTCAGGGCCATCAATGATGGGCTCTGAATCCACAAGCACTGGGGTCTGTCTTTGCCAGTTGGGGCACTCCTCAGATAGATCTTTCGCCGCCCCAGACAACCACCAACTTCCTCTTTTGCTGCAGGCCTCCAGTACTGGGCTCAGTCCTCTGGATGCCTTTCTGTTGGATTGGAAAGGGAAGTTCCGTATGCCTTCCCCTTTCCTCTCCTTTTCAGGGTACTAGTGAAAATCAGATCTCAACCTTGCAGAGTGATTCTGATTGCCCCAGATTGGGCCAGACAGCCCTGGGTACCTCTGCTCCTGTCCCTGGCAGTCCACCTGCCCTGAGCCTGCCCAGAGTTCACGACTTACTGGCCTGTGCACAGGGGAGAGTGTGGTATCCGGACCTCAAGTCCCTCCACCTCAAGGCTTGGCTCTTGAGGAGCTAGAATTTGCTGATTTACACCTTTCTCAAGGTGTTATGGATATTTTAAAGGCTTCAAGGAAGCCTTCCACTAGGGCCACTTATAATTCTAAGTGGAAGAGGTTTTCCATCTGGTGCTCTGAGAGGCAGATTACCCCAGAATCTGCTGATCTTCCCATTCTTTTGGAATATTTGGTCCATCTGAATTCCCTAGGCCTTAGACCAGCTACCCTGAAGGTTCATCTGGCAGCTGTCTCTGCTTTTGTGTCAGCAGGGAAGCCTGCCTCCCTTTCTTCTCACCCTGTGTTCACCAAGTTTTTTAAAGGGTTACTTCACACTAACCCTCCCTTTCGGGAACCAGCTCCCGCCTGGGACCTGAATATTTGCATTGCTCAGTTAATGCAACCCCCCTTTGAGCCTCTGTCTTCAGCAGAACTCAAGTATTTAACTTGAAAACTGTTTTTCTAGTAGCTATCACCTCTGCAGATGCATAAGTGAGTTACAGGCCCTGTCAGTGGAAGAAGATTTTATCTCTTTCCACAGAGATAAGTAGTCCTTAGGACTAATAGAAAATTTTTGCCTAAGGTGGTTTCTGATTTCACCTGAATCAATCTATCTCCTCCCAGTATTTTCACTGAGCATTCTTCCTCAGGTGAGAGGAGACTGCACAGCTTGGATGTCAAAGGGCATTAAGTTACTATCTAGAGCGCACCAGAGGTCATAGGTTCGAATCCCTCCAACTGTTTCTTACCTATGGCGAGGTTGGCAAAGGGAAACCTGCCACTAAGAGAACAATTGCAAGGTGGATTGTCTCTTGTATCCAATTTTGTTATCAGAAACTGGGTAGAGTACCCCCTCAGGATTGAGGGCCCCTCCACCAGGGTACAGCTGCATCTCTAGCGGCTGCTAGAGACATTCCTATTCTGGAGATTTGTCAAGCTGCTACCTGGAAGACAGTTCACACCTTTACAAGCATTATTCCCTGGATGTCCAGTCCAGGAGAGATGCTCGGTTTGGCACAGCTGTGCTTCAGAGCCTATTTCCTAAGTAGGTTCTGACCCTCCTCCATGGAGGTACTGCTGTGTAATCTGCTATTGTTATAATATAGCAAGACTTCATGGTGTTTGAAGAAAAATTACTCACCTTAGTAATTGCTTTTCTTCTCATGGAGTCTTGCTATATTCTCAACCACCCTCCTCCTGCCTCTCAGAACTCCTACTTGGGTAGAGGTGGCAAATTGGTGCAAGCACTGTGTCATGCCATTTTAGTTTCCCTAACCCTGTTTTCCTTTGGGTTAGGGATCTAGATTGTTCATTTAGGTTATTTTTTGTCCCTTCTTGGACTTGAGTCTTGGGGAAGGGGATTCATATGTGCTTGTCAAGGGTGGTAAAACAGAACCATAATACCATCAATCTTTGTTATTATGGTTCTGGGTGTTTCTTTGTTGTTTATATTGTTGTTATTACTACTAGTAGGTAGCCATAGGCTAGTGTAGTTTTCCACAGACTTTTTCCGTCCTTTGATGTTGGCTTAGTAAGATCTGACAGTTTCATTTGAAACTGCCAGATAGAGCTTGGGCACAAGCGCCCTCGCTGTAGAACTCCAGATCTTCTGGAGTTAACTCCTTCCTCTCCGGGGCAGTTCAGCTGCAGTGGCTGACTGCTATTGTTATAATATAGCAAGACTCCATGAGAAGAAAAGCAATTACTAAGGTGAGTAATTTTTTCTTTTGTCCTATCCCTGTCCTTACTGCCTTTGCCCTTTTCTCCATTTACCCCAGCCCTTCTCCCTATCGACTTCTTTATCTTGGTGTTTACCTCACTAACTACCCTGATTTTTGGGGTGGCTAGGATTTCCCTGCTCCTTTTAGTGCCTCCCCCCTTGGCTAGTTTAAATGCTTACCATTGAAACATTTAAACCTATCACCTAGGATCCTGGTTCCCCTCCTGGACAGATGCAGACCATCGCGCTAGTATAGGCCTGCATCCCTCCAGGTGGACCCCCAGTCTTCAGTGAAGCCAAAACCCTGAGCTCTGCATCAGTTTTTCAACCATTGATTGAATCCCATGGCTCGGAGCACCCTAGCCTCACCCATACCATAGACAGGCAGCACCTCTGAGAAGGCTACCGTGCGTGTTACTTGTCTAAGGCCCCTCCCTCCCCAACTCCACAAACTCCTCCTGTACTGCTCTGATCCCTTTCCCAGCCAGGTCATTTGTCCCTAGGTGGACAATGACATCCAGCTCCATCCCACATGCAGCTGCTCCTGTGATCATGAGGATTTGCTCCCTGTCTCTCCAAGCCATGGTGCCAGGCAGACACCTTACCTCCTTCTCCCTCCTCCCCCAGTTCTGCCCTCCTAACAGTGGAGTCTCCCACCAGGAGTTGTTTCCTTTCCCTGTGGTGTCCAATGCCACCCTCTTGTGGGTCTCCTTTGTGGAGGTTCCCAGCATCCCCCTTGGTCTCCACTGCGGGTGCCTCCATAGAGGAACCACACTCTGCCAGAAGGGTATACGAATTGTGGAGAGGTACAACTGGAGAGATACACCTCTGTTCCACCACCCTCACCCTCCCTGAGCCCACTGTGGTCCAACCACTCTTCTTTCTTGGCAACCTCTGAGGTAGTGGCTATGGCCCTGGTGGTTCCTGGGTGGGAGGGGAGGTCCACTGAATCCTGGCCAACTCAGCCCGGAGACAAGTAACCTTCTCCCTCAGCCCAGAGAGGTGCCTGCGGATGGGACAACACCACATCCTCCAGAATTTTTCGCAGAAGACTGCCGCTCCACAGCCACTGCACTGCACCACTCCCATCATGTCTTATTTGTGGCCTCTCAACTGTTGTTTTGTATGCTTATTCTTTTCTTTCTCTGTTTATTTAATTATTTTTTATTTTATGTATTTTATTTTTCTCCCTACTTTCCTACTGCCTCCGTGCCTGTAAAGGTCCTGCTCTTCCCATTCTGGGATAGGAAGTTCCTGTATTATTCAGTAGTCTCCTTCTTACTTGTTCAGAATCGGACCTCCAGCAGCTGGGGGGGGGGGAGTGGATGGAGAACTACTCTTTTCCTTCTAGGATGGTAAGTCTTTTATACCTTTGTGATCACTCCCTTCCTGCTCCAAACAGGAAGTTCTTATCATCAATCAAATCCTGTGCCTATAAAAGTAGAACTGGCTAACGGGGGGGGCCGGGAGTGAGGGCTATATAGTCCCAGAAAAGTAGTAAAGTTCTTACAGCATCTCCTTCCTCTTGCTGTTCTCTGCCAAAAGCTATCTAGGGCAGATTTAAATACAAACACCTGGCTTTCTGCTGCCTAAGCCACTCCCCCTAATTCACAGTTCCATTATTCACCTAGCTAACTGCACAGATAACAATTTACTTCACCCAGCTCAAACACACTAACTCTTGTTTTTTTGTTTGTTTGTTTTTGCGCTAAATTGAAGGTCCCAGTAGTAGAGTTCTAGTTCCTAAGTCCCAGTAGAGTAGTACATTTTTTATAGCACCTCCTTTCTCTTGCTGTTCTCTGCCAAAAGCTGTCTAGGGCAAATTTAAATGCAAACACTTGGCTTCCTGCTGCCTAAGCCACTCCCCCTAATTCACAGTTCCCGTCTTCACCTAGCTAACTGCACAGATAACAATCCACTTCATTCAACCCAGACGGACACACTAACTTTTTTTTTCGTTTGTTTGTTTGTTTGTTTTTACCCTAAATTAAAGGTCCTAGTAGTACAGTTCTAGTTCTTCAGTCCCAGTAGAGCAGTGACGTTCTTACAACACCTCCTTCCTCTTGCTGTTCTCTGCCAAAAGTTCTTGGAGTGTTGCATTCTACTATATGAAACATTTAATTCCTTAATCCACATGACAAAGTCCACTTCTCCTGTTCCTTTTTATATTATTTTTCTTCCCATACTTCAAGGGGATCATAGTATCCCTAGGGAGGTCTGGAGTACATAAGCCACTGATGTTGCCTCTTATTGTGGGGGAGGGGCTCTGACATTCCAACTTGCTTTACCCATCAACCTATAGGGAAGGTGTACTGGCCTCCCATGATCTTGGAAGTCATGTCTCAAATGAGATGTTACTCAAGATAGACAATTGTTCCTGATGGATCATGACAATGAGATACCACAAAATGAGCTACAATATAGGAATCAGGAGCTTAGTTGTGAATCATTACTTGTAACCACACAGAATGTTAATGGCCTTTCTAACACTGTTAAGAGGCCAAAGGTGATAGCAGCTGTTAAAAAGCAAAAATGCAACTACTACTTGTTTAGGAACCCCACTTATCTGTGGCGGTGCAATAGAAGCTTTTGAAATTTGGGTTCTCGCAGATAGCAGAGTCCTCATGTTAAGGCAGGCGATGTGGGGCAATAACATTGATTCCACATCACTCACCATTTGTCATAGAAACTGTCTATACTGTTCAAGAAGAGAAGTTGATGGTGGCAGTAGGTAACCTGCAAGGCAGACCTTTGACAATAGGTGCCATGTATCTTCCTGTAGGAAATGACGCATCAGATGTTGATAACAAAAGTACTGGAATTACTGAAAAGTGCCCTCCTCCTCAGAGAAACCAACTTTGTTATGGACCCAGGGAGAGATAATACCAATTTACAGCCAGCCAGGCTCACCACTTGTCAAAAACACCTGAGACATCTATTAACTGATGTAGGGATGGTGGACATCTGGCATAGGTTACATCCAGGGTTATGACAATATACCTTCTTTTTCCACCCACACAATAACTATGCTAGACTGGACAATTTTTTCTTAGCACAGAATATTTAGATTAGGCCAAGGGGCTGGAAATAGGTCCAGTAGTCCTATCTGATCATGTCCCACAAACTCTGACACTGGATTTACACCAAGAGTGAAAAGAGTTGCAGCAGTGATTCAATATATCTGTAATGCAGGATCCAGATTTCACAGACATGACTGATGGTCTGATACACTGGATTAGAGAAAACAATGGTTCAGGGATCACAGCATCCACTTTATGGGTACAGTCAAGGTAGTGTTGCTAGGTGAAATTATGGCATTTATCACTGAAAGAAAAGACAGAGATTTAAAATCCATGACGTTAATGAAAATATGGATGAGCTGTAATTTCTTCAGCTTGATCATATGCATGGTGACACCTCCTAAATCAAGCAAACACAAATGCAAATCCAGGCAATACACATTTATGAGACAGACAGGCCCTGATGTGGTTAAGGCAAAATTATTATGAAAGTTGAGCGAGGGCAGCTAAAGTGCTTGTTTATCACCTCTGCAAAAAACAGAGAGCTATGGCAGTCGATCTAGGCAGTCACATACAGTACTAACTGAGCAGAGGTACTGTACTTATAATGTTGAAAGACTTCTATTCCTCAATATACACCCAAGGAGTTGAGCCTGAGGATGAGCAGTATAGAACATTGTTTGATAACCTACAACTTCCAAAGCTCACAAACTCCCGAGAAATGTTCATCCACCCTATACAACAAGAAGAGGTAGCCTACGGTATTTCCCAACTGAAAAATGGTAAAGCTCCAGGCAGGATGACTATGAGGAAAATTTTTGTGACGTTTACAAGGAATCCTTACTGTCACTCCTTCATAAAACTTTTCTTAGTAGACTGCAGGAAAATATACCACACCCCCTTGTGGAATTATGCTACCATCTCAACCATTCTAAAATCATACAACAGTACATTAAACTGAGTATTACCATCCATTGTCAGCCAACAATACAGACTATAAGCTCTTTACAGGGATAACTGCTCAAAGAAAGGATGAGGTGTAATCATCATTGATAGATCTAGATCAAACTAGATTTATTCACAGTCACAGAACACCGGATAATATTAAACATACTCTGTTAATAATTAAACAATCCTACAAACATTAGCGGCTGGATTTTCAAAATGGTCTGTTTTCAGTGCCCATATGGGAGAATCTTATGGATCTGCAAGGTTTTCCTGCATGTGCCATATTTTCAACTGATGAGCCATTTGCGACCAGCTCCCATTTGCAACTGGCTCCGATTTGCAATTGGCTCCATGATTTATGGCAGCTTGTAGCCATTTCTTAGCATAGCTGTGCCAAAATGGTATGCCTGCTTGGACCAGGCATAACAGTCTCTGCAGCTGCACCTGCTGCCCATGTGGCAGTTAAGACTAGGCACCGGTATGAAGACTTTTTTCTGCACCAGCAGCTGCAGAGTGAGACTTAGACCCACAATGGCTGAAAATCCGGCCCTAGAGTTCTATAATGATCCTAAGCTTGAACACCAGCAGTTTCACAGAAGTTCCTTCATAGTGTCTTGACTGCTTTTGACTTCCCTGTCCCATTCTGTTGTCCATTACAGAATCATTATTGGGCCCCCACATACCTCTCAACCTGTAAAGCCCCAAATGAGGGACACTGCCCATTAAAATCAGGGACAAATGCCCATACTCAAGGACATCATTTTTTACTCAATATATAGTGCAGTGCCACAACCTTTGTATCTATTTAAATGCATGAAATTAATAGACTTCTATTTTTCTATTGCTTACTGAAAAAAATCTTCAGCATGACTATACAGTGAATTGGAGAACTGGAGGCTTGACCATTTTCTTTCTGGTACAAAACCAAAAACAGCAACTAGCTTTTGGCTGATTTTACAGCCACCTTTTAATTGTCTTTGACCTCATGTTAAGGTGATTCCTGCTGTATGCCACAGCTGCTTTTCCTGTAATGCTTAGGACATCCTTTGGATGATTCACATCAAAGCAATTTCTGTTTTCATTCATTCTTATTGCAATCAAAGACTTCAAGGTCTTTAAATTTAATGACTGTCTCAGTTTAGTTTTAACTTTTCTGACCATGCTAAAGGCACGTTCTGCTTCAGCATTTGAGTGCAGTAGGTATAATATGGTTTCCATTAGTCACCTGAATAAGGGCAAATCTCTGACACCAGGGCATAGTTGGGAAAGCACCATGCCCAAGTACGTTAGAATAGATGAATGTGTTGCAAATTATTGTACTGCAGATGATCCTCTGATTTCAGCAAACTGGTATGTGCCAAATTCATTCTGTAGTTGTTCATATTCAGCATTTTTACTGCACACACCAAGCTGTCTGCCCAGGTTCATTACAGTACTGCCAGACAACTTCAACTTAAGTGAAGGATTCAGTACTGTTACCATATCTTTCAGGACTTTGTTTTTTTAGTGGGAATTTTATCAGTATTTTTTGTAACACAGCAGAGTAAAATGACTGCTTTCTTGAAAATGTTAAGTTCCTCTGGTGTTCCAATAATATCCTCATTGGCTGCAGTCTAGTCAAGCACTTCTGGGTCAACACATATTTCTTTTAATGGCAGAAAATAGTCCTCTTTCTTGAGATCCACAATTTAATTTTCTTTGTACAAGGTGACTGCAGCCTCAGGTTGCAAAAGCCTGCTAGCATACACATTTGCAGATTTCCCCCTAAAGAGTCATCAGCTGTCTCTCTCTTTCTACTCTGAAGTTTTCTATTAAACTGGCAGAATGATTCAGTGAATATTTCAAAAAGAGAAAGGCCATTCTTACTTCCTGACTGCTCAAGCAGTCAGCTATTAGGTTAACTTTAGCACCTCTGGGTTCAACACGTATGAAGAAAGAGAGCAGAGCTGGCCACGTCAATCATTCTTTGAACAACTTTGTTTAAACTCAGTGAGCCTGTTGGTTTATGTTTTATCATTTTTAATGACTCAATGTCCACAAAGAGGGCAAACTCCTCCAGCTGGTACTGATGTAGAAAGCTAGAGGAAAAATGGTACTAAATGTCCCAAATTAGTTCTTCAACAGATGAGCACGCTTTGGAGCAAATGTCCGAAAGATGGCACAAACATCCCAGATTCATCATGTTGGGTTCACTTGTTTTAGTCTTGGAAAAAAGAGTCATGCCTGTCAATCATTACAGAGCCATGATCAGATGAAAATGCAACCAAATTTGTCACAGGGATGTTTAACTCTTCAAGGGTATTCATTATGTAAACAGTGCTTGTCCAGTCCCAGAAGTGCATGGTGGCATATCTAGAAAGCGAATGACATTGATTCCCTTCTGAATATCAAAAACCAGCAAGGATGGCCACTAGTTTTTCATCACCCATGTCAGTATTTTGGTCAATGTAGATGTGACCCCCCACACACACCGGTCGGCTGCAGCAATGGGGTCACACCCCTGCCTGGTGACTGTAGTGTGGCACACCTGGTTGAGGGGGTTGGGTTTGTCCCAAATTAGTATATTGCACTGTGCCTCCACCCAGAGAATATAAGTGGGCCAGATGCTATGTGTAGTACTGCCCACTGGGATGCAGTACCTATCCACCTCCCTATACTGCACAAGGACCCCCCCCCTCGGACCACCAACAGCTGTTACCCTTGCCAAATAATAATTCAGTCAGACAATACAAATTGAAAACCAGCACACTGATAAAATTCAACAAATGAAACGGTGCTTTATGAGGCGTGGCTTGACCCTAGTAAAGATGACTAGGTAGTTTTTCAGCTCCGTGACCCACAGGGCAACAATATCCTTCACCATCCATCATTGACAGTTTTTCCACACTATAACATAGATTACTGGGAGCTGAGGACATCTGCAAGCAGACTGGTATCTTACTTTGGGAATATCTGGGATCTAGACCTCACGGATTTTGTTTTACTTCAGCCGACTTGATCTCCACATGGCAGTCAGCATGGGGATTATACCATCCACCAGCTGGGACCCTAAAATGATAGAAACCATGTTCAGTCAATTAATGAGCCAAATGGCTCAAGTCACTATCAGCTATAACCACACCATTCAAGCCATACAATCAATGAAAGTCTGGCTCTTTCAAACCAAATGAAAGGTGAGGTCCCATGAGGCCATCATACAGAATCTTACAGCAGTAGTCTGAAAGCAGAATAGGACCCTGCAAACACATAAAAAAAAAGTAGATGACCTAGAAAACCAGAGTTGAGGTAACAATCTCTGGTTCCTAGGTTTTCCCAAGGATGCTGAATGCAAGGGTGTGGCGACATTATTACAATAAACTCTCCCAGAAATCCTAGATTTAATCAACTGCCAGCAGCTCTACATTGAGAGAGCCCACCACTCCCTGGCCCCACCTCCTAAGGTTGGAGATAACCCCCGACCGATCCTTTCCTGGTTTCTGGACTTTAGGCAGAAAGAACTGGTAATGACCATCACAAGAGCAAAGGGGCAGATTCTTCGGCAAGGAGATAAAATTCATGTCTATCAGGACTACTCGAAAGACCTCTCTGACTAGCATAGGGCCTATACAGAATGCCGCAGGCTGCTGCACCAGATCAGAGTGTTCTTCTCGCTACGCTATCCTGCTACCATGCAAGTGGTACACAACGGAATACCACTCTTTTTCTTTCACCCTGAAAATGTGATGGATTTTTTACAACATACCTTTCCTCAAGTGATGCGAGCCTCCAGAAGACCAGCCAATGTGAAGAGTCACTCGCCAACACACCGCATGGATACTAGAGAATCTCCTCCCCATGCAGCTCCAAACAGTGGCCATGAAGATGCCAAGGAATTCTGGTCACTATAGAATTGGAAAAGGCACTCCTCAAAGAAACACACCAGAAGAGACCACCTGATGGACCACAACAGATCCAGAAGCCCCGGAGGCAGGTTGCCATTACAGTCCATCTTCAGACTTTGCCATGTTTCACTCGCCAAACTGATTTTCAACCCGAATGCCTAGTGACTCTGGAACCTCCAACCAGACCAGTGACAGTAACTCCTGCTGAGAAGGCCCCACCACTTAGCCTTCCACCTCCCACGCCGAAGACTTGGGCCAAAATGGTCATTGCAGATTTTCCCGAGATGGTGACCACCCCTGGCACTCCCTGCTCTGTGAGTCAGCAACTACAACATCCAGAAAAGACTGCCTCCACAACTGGCACCGCCATGACCCAGGCCTCTGATGAAGGCTCAGATAAGTAGTCATCTTGTTTTACTGTGCTGGGGTTCAGAGGTTTGGGTAGCATGGGGGGGCATTTTTAACTAAAGGTCGGCACATGCTTATGCCACTGCCTTGCAGGATAAGATGTTAGGGCCTACCCCCCCCCCCACTCAAATAGACACGTCTACCAAGCCCCCTGATATCATGGCCATTATTCAAGTCAGATCTCTGGGCTACTGCTGCTAGCAACAAATTCTGACTCTGATTTGTGAAAGTGCCATGGCTTATAACTCAATATGTATCCCCATGTGCACAAGAACTCAATGTTTAGAGTCCTTGTATTACATTAGTGGGCTGTGAATTTGAAGTGCATGGACACCCCCCCCCACTACACTGCTGTGCAGAAAATAAGCACATGCAGTGGGGAAGGAGAAAACAACCTCTGTTCCCTAACAGCTCATGGCATGGTAGATCCATCCTAAGCAAGGTGTTCACAGGGCAGGTCTCCTTCCAAGTACCCTCTGGTGCATGATAGTAACCCACATGACCACAGCTAGGAATGTCGTGGCTCGGGCTGAGGGAAGACAATGGCCAGACACCTTAGCTTGTCCTCACTGGTGCTGTACAAGACAGAACAGAGGCAGCTCCTCCTCTCCCATAAATGCCCTTGCCTGACTCGACTTCAACATGCCTCTCTGCCTTTCAATACCATACCATTTGGCCCCATTCAGGTCCCAGGATGCCATGTAGCGATCCATCCCCTTCATCGCCTGCTCGGATTGTATACTAGTACTCAGAACCATTGTAAGGCACTTGACATGTCTGTTTCCCAATGAAAAGGTGACAGTCTTTCTCAACGAGCCTCTCAGCCCCAGTATCTGCATATCTTGTATACTGTCAACCCAGTGGGTCAGGTCACAATGTTCGAACCCCCCCCCAATCCCTCAGTTCTCACAGTAGACTGTACAGAACAGGCTGTCTGTACAAGACCAGACTTCACTGTTATCACCACCCCCAGAGTGGACAGGTAGGCTTAATGCGAATTAGTTGCTGGCTATAACACCTGTACCACTCCTAGATGAAGCAGGTTTATGCCATTGTAAATAATTGCTGGATTACAGTTGTTATTTTTGTTATGGTTTACTCTAATATGATAACACTCTCATAATATTAGGGGACTCTACAAGGTAACAAGGTATATAGCCATTGGGAGATCCCAATAAGTGCAGAGGTTTCAGATTTTGCAATGGTGCAACACAGCTGGCCTGGTTGGACCTTGGCTTCTTCTCTAGTTGATCGACCAGCTTTAACTAATATATGCCTCTCTTAGATAATGGGTGAAATTAACTGCCATACCTGGAACGTGAGAGAGCTGAACACCCCTGTAAAATGTAAACAGGAAATTTCCCACTTGAAGAAGCTCAGGTCCAGTTTGGCCTTCCTGCAGGAGACTAAATTTAACCCCTCTGACCATGTGAAGCTTACTAAAGAGTGGGTAGGACAAGTTTTCTCCTCCTCTGCACCCACATGCAAAAGAGGGGTTGCTATACTTATTCACAAGCCACTCAGATGGACCCCTGTAACAACAAAGAGTGACCCACAGGGTAGATGGGTCTTTGCCCTGATGGAAATGCCAGAGGGACCCTTATTACTAGGCAACATCTACGCCCCCAATGAAGACATCCCAGCCTTTTTTCATGAACTAGCCCAAACCATAGGGCTGTTTTCGAGTGGAAGCACCCTGATTCTCTTAGGGGGGACTACTTCAACCTCACTCTAGTCCCCTGCATGGACCATAGCTCCACTGAACATGAACCCCACATGTGGGGCGGGCTCGCACTACACCATCTAATAAAGGACTATGGTCTGGTGGATATCTGGTGCACATTCAACCCCCAGGAGTGAGACTACTCCTTCCGTTCCCCGGTACATGGATCTCACAGCTGTCTGGACTACTGGCTTGCCTCCCCTCAGAGAGCGCAAATTTCCTAGGGTCTGCTATTCTCCCTGTGGTGATCTCAGACCATGCCCCGGTACAACTCCACCTACTATGGGTCCCTCCTCCACCTTTCTCCCCCAACTGGTGGATTGACCCCATCCTCCTCAGAGACCCAGACTTTGTGCTTATTTTTAAATATGTTGCTAGTTGTCAGCACCATATTTAAAAAAACGTAGATAAAAAAATGCAGATATAAAAAACTGTGTGTTATTTTCAGCCTGGGACAATATGGCAATATAGATATGCACTATAGCATATTTTGCCTTCTTTATTTGAGGTATAATAGAAAATGTATGGATATTAATGATGCTGAGATGGATTACATGAAAGCTAGTTAAAAGACTAACAAATATTCCGCATGCCCTTTTGATGTCACCATTTGTAAATATGCTGTAAATAAGTAGGTGCATCTATGCTATATGTATTATTGTGAGGTAGATAGATGAGGGTTTTCTGGCTCCCACATATGTAATGAATGCATACTGTAGTTCTCAAATGTTTTGGAACTTTAGCACTTTAGTAGTATGAATTTAGATATGGGTTCTAAGTATTTTAAGGGTTTCTGCAATTTAATTTAATTTTATTGGTGATGGGTAGTATATTATTATTTTTGTTGATAAATAACATACAAGTTCCTTTGTGTTGTATACCTTTAAGGTCTGTTCATATATGCAAATTGTGATGGAGGGGGAGGGGCTATTTAATCCAACTCCTGTCTAGCTGCTGCTGCCTTGAAAACGCATTGCATTAGACGTGAAATGTTGACCGTTTGTAAGGGGGGGATGCTACAACTTGTATGTACTTAGGGTATATGTGCCCTTTTTTCTGTTTTCTATTATTAAAGAATTAGCTTT
Organism: Neoceratodus forsteri; assembly: GCA_016271365.2. Taxonomy (NCBI): domain Eukaryota; kingdom Metazoa; phylum Chordata; order Ceratodontiformes; family Ceratodontidae; genus Neoceratodus; species Neoceratodus forsteri. Next base: position 1,389,682,320 of record CM028129.1, on the reverse strand, counting down.
TTATTGTGTCCTATAGTGTGGACTGCTCTTCTTGCAACCGTTTGAGCTCGCTGAGTTGTTGCTGCTGTGTGTTCGTATTAGTTGCACGGCTCTGGTTGGCATCTTCCTGAGCCGCCTTTTTTCTCTCTCTCTTGATACCTTCATTGATGCCAACATTGGCAACTTCCTTTGGAAGAACAAGAAGCCAGATACAGTCGTAATAAACTAAGGACCCACTGGAAGGAAGGAGGGTGGTGTCTCCCATGGATGGAAGGGTACAAGTGGGCCTTCCAGGCCACACAAACCATGAAATGGTTCCTCCCTTTAGTTAGTAGCTCACCCCAGTGGCTTAGTATGGAAAAAGCACAAACCAACACACACCAACTATCTCTCCTCATCTACAACCCCCCTCCCAAAAGTTTAGCCCTGCACCCCACTATCGGCCCTACAGTTAAGTATTAGGTATAATTACATAAAAAACTAAATTTAGACCATGCTCCCTGAAAACTTACCCACAAATGGGGCAACCTAGATATTCAGATAGATCACAAGTCGGTCTTCTGGCCTGAATGGGCCTCCAAAGGCATAATGCATAACGTCATACATAAAGGCATAATGGGATATGCTAGACGAGGCAACTTCTACTATAGCCACATTTCAGAACCTGAAAACCCATTGGGGTGTACCCCACACAGACATTTGGAAATACCTCCAACTGTGAAGTGTGATTCATACCTATATAAGCCACACCTCCAAGTCCTCACAACCCAATATAGCTCAGATTTGGCTAACCCAAAACAAGGGCTTAGCCAGTAAGGTGTATTCCACTATAGGGAAAAACATCCCTAGCTAGACACAAGACTCCAAGACTAAATGGGAGCATTACAAATGACCATCTCCGATAAACAGTGGCACTCCTGCTGGACCTCTGCACATCTGTCTTATCTAGGACTCGGCTGATACAAAATAAAATCCTCCACTCCTGGTACAGGACCTCAGTTGTCCTACACAAGGCCAGACTCTTCAATAACAACCTATGCTAGAGGTGCAGGACTCACCCTGGAGACCTGAAACACATCCTATGGTACTATGTCCTGATCCAGCCTTCTGGCAACAGGTCAGCGACCTTGCCTCCGCTGTCACTGGCAAAATAAATACTCCTAAGTCCTGCTCTTTGGATACTTGGCCTACCCCCTGCCAGAACCCATGCTTACCACCCCAGAATGTAAGTGGCTGGCCCTTCTAGGTTTACAAGCCAAGAGGCTTCTCTTGTGTAGATGGAGAATAACAGACCTTCCAACTCTCCCAGAGCTCCTAAACTCTCTCTCTACAATGGCCTCTTTGGACCGCATATCACATACAGTTGTGAATACCCTTACAACATACCATTGCTGCTGGAGACCCTTCGTTACCTACCTGAAGCCTCAAACATGTGTAGGGTAATAAATCCTGTTTTTTCAATCACCAGTCTGGTAATCTCTCTCTCACTAGACGACTGAAACACCCCCACGACTGTACAGTCACCTGAAGCAACTCATGTTTCTCTGACAGTTGACACATTCCACTCCACTCCCTCTGTTCCCCCTGTATATCTATATCCATTATGTGGTCCCGTACATAAAGCGTTACCCCTTCCCCTTTCCTACCTACTCTGCCCCTTCTGAATAGAGTAAATCCTGGAATGGTCATTTCTCAGTCCTGGTTTTCAGTGCATCAGGTCTCTGTTATGGTTACTATATCCAAGTCCTCTCCCACCATGGGGGCCTCTAGGTCAGCAATCTTATTGCTCAGACTGCAAGCATTCACACACATGGCCCTCCACATGCTCCTCCTTTCCTCTCCTCCCTCCCCTCTCCTGTTCCCTGTCTCCATTTGCAGGGGAGTACCACCTAGGTTCCCACTCCCTTTTATGGCCTCCTCGATCTCTTTAGCCTCATACTCCCTCTCTTTCAGTTTAAATGTAGGACCTCTTCCATGTATGCTCTTAGCCTTCCTCAAACACCCTAGACCCTGCCTCATTAATGTGTAGCCTATCTTTTGAGTACAGTCCCTCATCCATCCACATGTCCCCTCATTACCCAATACATTTATATCCCTCCTCCTTGCATCAGTCCTTCAGCCAATTATTGAATTCTTCTATCCTCCTCTACCTATTTGTACTGGTGCTGTGAACCAGCAATACCTCGGAGAATGTCAGTGAGCTCACTAACTTCCTGCAGCACCCTACTAGCTCTTTAAACCTCTGTTTTACTGCCCCAACCTCATTTCCTGCCAGGTCATTCATCCCTAAGAGAATGATCAAGTGAGGCCCCCCCCCACTTCCTTTCTTGCTTTCCTGATCCTAAGCCCCGCCCTCCCTGCTTCCATCCCTAGTACACAAATGCCATTCTTTTGTTTGGGTCCTATTTCTTTACCCAGTGAATACCCTTTATAATGGAATCCCCCAAGACCATCACCTTTTCTCTCCCAACTGCCTTGGCTATTACCCGCCTGCCTGTCTGCCCCTGGTGATCCAGCCTCCTCCCCCCTTGTTTGTTCTGTGTGTTCGCTCTGCTTGCCCTCCCATCTGAACTCCCCCTTCTTTCTCCCATTCCTTCTTTTGTCTCTCCAGTCTGTCTCCCCCTGCTGCCCCCTGCAATCCACTGTAGCCCACCTCCCTACTGGGCTCCCTGTATGCTGCCATGCCCCCAGTTTCAGTTCCTTCCAGTCTATGTTTCCTTCCTCCCCTCCCATGACTCTGTCTTTCTCACCTATGCTTTCTGAGCCTCAATCTCCCTGTACCCCTGGTGTTTTCTTCCCAATTCCTCCTATCGCCCCCCACTCTGTCCTTCTCACCTATGCTGCCTCAAGCCTCTATCTCCCCTTGGTCCTCGACACCTGCCAGTACTGTAAACCTATTTGATACTGGTACTCCAGCATCAGTACACACCCCTGTGTCTCCCAACTTCACTCCAGTGCCACATACTTGCTCAGCTTACTCTCCCCTCCATCCCTTTCTCCTTACCGCCTGCCACTTTCCAGATCTAGTGCCAACTGGTCTATATGGGGGCACTGCCCATTGGCCCACTTGCATCCCCCCATACCCCCCTTGTTTACTCCGACTATCTGGCCCACACCACTCCTTTCTTTCTCCTTCTCCTTCCTCCATTGCTCCATCCCCATGTACTTCTCCATTTCCCATCTTAACCATGTAATCTCTGCCCTCAGCTGCCCCAGGTGCCTGCATATCTGAAAGCCCCCTATTCTCCCCATTATATCTAGGAATACTGCTGCCCAGCATCCATTAAAGTTTGCTACCCTTCCCCTTCCTTTCTGCCCCCAGTATGTTCTCTCTGTTTCCCCCTGCACTACCCCACCCTTCTTCCCCTTATACTGTGCCCTCTGCCTGGTTCCTATATCCTCCATGGATCTTTGGATCCATCCCTTTCTAAGCCCCTGACACAAGTCAAGCAGCAATATGACGGAAGTTGCAAAACTCATAGCAAGGTAGATCTCAGCCCAGTCCCAGGCAAGATCTGCAATCAAAACCGTGGCAAGATCTGCAGTTTAAACTGTAGCAAGACACAGTTTAGATAAGTCAGCTGAGCAGAAATTTCACACAGTACTGTTTAACTGCTTCTTATAATCAAAGCCTTCAGGTATCTCACAATGTTATCCTAGGCACCAATAAAAACATTAACATAAAATCTAGCATACGAGTCTCCAGTTTCAAACACAGTACTGTTTATTGCACTTTATTATCAAAGCTTTCAGGTATCTCACAATTTTATCCTAGGCATCCATCAAAACATTTAAAATAAAACCCAGCATGACTCTCCATGCACACAGAATTTATATCATGTCAATGCGTCACAAACAAAACAGCGCACGTGTTACAGCGCAGACATAATAGCTAAAAAAACTTCAGCGTAATCTGTAAATCATCACAAGCATCAGCTCAGCGCAAGCAGCAGTAAACAATATATCAGACCAGTAATTCTACTACACAACTCAGCAGTAATTCAGTTAGTTAGCCTAGGTTCTAGCAGCAGGATACAATAGTGCACAGTTACTGGTTATCCTCGGTGGAAACACTACTACACAACTCAGCAGTAATTCAGTTAGTTAGCCTAGGATACAATAGTGCACAGTTCTCGTCTACACCAGCATCTGGCACATGATTATGGGAATTAATGTAACATACAGTATCATCGCCGATAGTCTGGCATCTTGCAGTGCACTTGAGTTTATCGTACCCAGCACATTTCCAATACGTTTTACCAGAGTGCACTCTCTCTTTACGGTATAGATAACCTAGGTTCTCAAGCTGCTGCTGCCCTCACTGGCTAAGAATGAATGACAAAGGCATTGTTGCAAAGTTGGAATGAATGATACAAGGGAAACTAACATTATGAATAGATTTAAATGCACTTATTCAATGATTGACTGACACCTGTTACTAATTAATTGTGCTTCATTACATCTGTATTTTGGAGGAATCAATTAGTGTTTATGCGGCGAATTAGTCATTAGCAGTTTTTTTCGATGAGATGGCCAAGTGGTGAATTAGTGTAACCAATTAGCATGCGCTGATATTGACGCATGGTAATTGTATGCGCTGAAATATTTTGCAATGAGTTGACATGGAACCCACAGAATCTCTATTTATCTGGTTGACCTCTGCCTCCTGATTATTGCTCCCGCTGCTGTTCAATGTGACATCACACTGAGCACCCACTGCAATTTCCCAGCCCAAAGTCTATACAGTTATTGGGTGAGCAGGGTGGGGTGGGGTTGGAGGGATGGCCAAATCCCCTCTCGCTCTGGAGACGGCATTCAGCGGTGCCCATACACTGTTTTTTTCTGTTTCTTTGCAAGGAAAGAAAAATTACTGAGGGAATCTCCTTTCTCTCTGGAGATGGCATGCTGTTGAGGAGACCAGTGTGACGATTCAAGAAGCACAACGGAATAAAAAAAAAGAAATAAAGATTATTTTAAGAAAATCATGAATTATCCCACAGTGCGGGGAAGGGCAGGGAAAGAAAAACTATCTGTGATGTCCTCCAACCCCCGAATACAGTGAACTCCAGCAGTGTTATACTCCAGCGGCCACTGGGGAGTTCTCTGTGAGACCCCTCTATTTATAAGCTCCTGCCAGTTTGATGTTTACACTTGGTGCCTTTTTTAATCCCCTCTGGCTCTGAACAGTTTGGACCTGCTAAATGCAATAATTGTAATCCAAATGAGAACTGGAAGAAACTCAGTCAGCAGTGCCAGCACTCATGTGACCCATGGATTCAGAAGAAAGTCTGTAGAGGAGACCAGCACAAGGCAGCCATTGAAGCAGCATTCATGATTTCTTTACTCATTCAGGCAGAAACACATAGTCCTTCTGGCTCTTCATTTCTACCTTTAGGAGGACCAACACTGTTGTTTCATGGTTCCCATGAAGCCCAGACCCCCAGGAGTGACCCCAGGGTCTGACTCCCCTCAGGATTTAGAGCACCTCCATACTCTGGGCACTCACACCTGACTCCCCATTCCCCAATCCACCTCACTCAGTAGGGCTAGCTGGCCCCCTACCTAGCTCCTCAACAGCTCTAGGGGGGTACAGATCTCAGACTCCAAATCTTGCTTCCACAGCCTCAAAGACTTTGCACTTCTAAGGTGTCAAAGAAACATACACTGGATATCCTCAGTCTCTTTTCTCACGGGTGCTTTAAAACCATGGAAAGGGTTTTTCTGAACTGGACCTGGGTAGGGCAAAGACACAGCCAACAAACTGCAGGTCCAAACTCTTCAGAGTCTCACCAAGACTGCTCCCTCTCCTCCAAGACCTGCCAAACTCTCCCTCTTCATTTCCTCTCTCATTGAGCAGACAGAGCAGTTCATCAGTCCTTTTTTCCCCTGTCCTGCCCTCTCATTGGCTTAAAAAGACCACCAGTCCAATTGGGAGGAACCTCTTACATCATCCACCCATGGTTTCATGCTTAGCCTTGCTGCCCTCTGAACAACTGGTGAATTAACCCACCACAGACAGGGCAATCTTGGATTTGGTCATGACCAATAGAGAAAGAATCACAGATCTCCAACTGGAAGATCACCTGGAGTCCAGCGACCACCACATGATATGGTTCAAACTGGCCACAGGGATGCAGACAACTCATACCAAGGCAAGACTCTTAGATTTCAGAGGGGCGGACTTTGTTAGGGTGGCACAGAGCGTTAAAGAAGCCCTAGCAAAGAGCGAGAGAGACAGGAGGGGGTGTTGAGGGAAAATGAGCACATATTAAAAAGGCAATTGTTGAAGTAACGGGCCAGTGTGTTAGGGAGAGAAACAAAGGTCGGAGAAGGAGAAAACCACTTTGGTTCTTGAAGACTGTTATCACAGAAGGTAAGGGCTAAAAGGTTGGCCTTCAAGAAATGTAAAGAAATGCAGAGAGATGAGGATAGGGAGGTGTACCAGAATTGTCTGAGGGAAGCTGGAAAAATGGTAAGGAGAGCAAAAGCGCAAACTGAGGAAAGATTAGCTCAATCAGTGAAGAAAGGGGACAAGACATTCTACAGGTACATTAGTGAAAGAAGGAAATCCAGGGTGAAATTGTTAAACTCAGAGGGGAAGAGTGTGTGGAGGGGGACCTAGAAAAGACATCAAGTCCTAAATAGGTATTTCTGCTCAGTCTTCACAGAGGAGAGGGAGGGACAGGGCCCACAGCTAGGCATCAGATACATAGAGGGGAGGGAGGTAAACACTGCTCTGCTTTAAGAGGAGAGGGTCCTAGAAGAGCTTACAAAGCTTCAGGTGGACAAAGCAATGGGTCCAGATGGCCTTAAGGAACTGAAAATGGAGCTGGCAGCACCACTGGCGGTCTTGTTTAGTCAGTCACTGTGCACTGGAGTGGTCCCAGAGGACTAGAGAAGGGCTCATGTGGTCACTCTTCATAAGAGTGCCAACAAAGAGGAGGCAGAGAACTACATGCCAGTCAATCTCGCATCAGTAGTAGGTAAAATTAAGGAGGTACTCCTTAAGGAAAGGACCGTGGAACACCTGGAATCCATAGGAGCACAGGATCCAAGGCAGCATGGATTCACAGCAGGAAGGTCCTGTCAAACTAATCTGATAGATTTCTTTGACTGGGTGACCAGGGAGGTGGACCAAGGGGGTGCAGTTGATGTCGCCTATCTTGATTTCAGCAATGCCTTCGACACTGTTCCACCTGGAAGGCTGGTAAACAAGCTCGGTAGTCTAGGAGCGAGTCAAAAGCTGATGAACTGGGCTGGTAACTAGCTAAGTGACAGGAAGCAGAGGATGGTGGTAAATGGAACCCAGTCAGAAGAAATGGAGGTCAGCTTTGGGGTACCTCAGGGGTCAGTTCTGGGGCCAGTCCTCTTCAATGTTTTAATCAGCAACATTGCAGATGGACTGGAGGGGAAGGTTTGCCTGTTTGCAGATGACACCAACAACTGCAACAGAGTAGATACTCCAGAGGGTGTGGATAAGATAAATAATGATTCTAGAAAAGCTGAAGAGATGGTCAGAACTGTGGCAACTGAGGTTTAATGCAAAGAGTTGCAAAATCATGCACGTGGGGAGCAAGAAGCCTGAAGAGAGAGCTACAGGCTGCGTGGGGGTGTTGCTTACAGGCACCAGGGAATGAAGAGATTTGAGGGTCATTACCACAGATGAAATGAAAGTTACCAAGCAGACTGCAAAGGCAGTTGTGAGGGCCATGGGGGTATTGGGGTGTATTGCAAGGGGTATCACAAGCCTCAGGAGGGAGGTAATGATTCTACTGTACAAAATACTGGTGAAGCCCCATCTGGAATACTGTGTGCAGTACTGGAGGCCACATCTAAGAAAAGAAATTGACAGGATGGAGACAGTACAGAGGAGGGCAACTAAGATGGTGCAGGGTCTGCAGCACAAGATATATGAAGACAGATTAAAGGACCTCAATATGTTTGCGATATGATTGAAACATTCAAATATCTTCAAGGCATAAATAAGGTGAAAGGAACCACCTTTTCCAGTATAAAAGGAGTTCTAGGACAAGAGGACATGACATGAGACTGGAGGGAGGACATTTAAGGGGAAATGTGAAAACGTTTTTTTTCACTGAGAGGGTAGTGGATGCATGGAACAGCCTTTCCCATGAGGTGGTGGGAATGCACATGGTGGCAGGATTCAAACATGCATGGGATAGGCGAAAGGGAACCATAGAGGTGGGTAGGAGTAGCTGAAGCCAATGACTAGGCGGAGTCAGTTGGCACAAATATAGGTAGGGTATATGGGCAGACTGGATGGGCCTGGCAGTTCTTATTTGCCATCAACTTCTATGTTTCTATGTTATTAACAAGATCAACCTTTCATATATATGTGATACTACATCCCACAGCATACTAAACCTTTGCCAAAAACAAAAAGTAAACTTAGTTACTGTATTTACTTAGTATTTTCAAACAGAAATTCTACGAAATTCATCAGCACCAATTAATCATCATCTTCTTCACCATCTCTTGATCCATGCAGTGCTTCTTGATGAATTTCAATATGTGTTCTGCACAAGTAAATGAGGGGTTGAGCTCCATTAACATGTTTACAAATGCCACCTCTGCCTCTACAGCTTTGGATGACGTCGGTGCCTGGAAAAACTGGGTCAGTTTCTTCCCTTCTGCATGCTGCTGACTCTGATGGTGTTTTTGAGAAAATTCAGGTCTCTACACATCATTATGCCCACTATGGCTGATACTGATGTCACATTCACATGTCTTGCAGAAAGCATGCAGGGGTCCTTTCCTGCTGGCTGCTACCCATTCTGAAGACATCTTCCATGCACTTTGGAACCTACCGAGTCATAATGTTGTATGCCTAATAGCATATGACATTATAGCTAACCCAAAACAGCGCTGTCTAATCAGTCTAGTCAGCAGAGCAAGGCATATGAGGAGAGATTGAGGGCACTGAATATGTAAGACAGGGAAGAGAGAGACAGAGAGAGAGAGAGAGAGAGAGAGAGAGGACTTGATTGGGACATTCAAGTACTTGAAAGGGATAAAAAAGGTTGATATGGAGAGTCTCTTTAAGCTGAGTGGCAACCATATCACAAGGGGGCACAGTCTTAAGCTGGAGGGTGGGAGGTTTAGGAGGGAGGTCAGGAGGCACTTCTTCACTGAGAGGGTGGTGGACACTTGGAATGCACTGCCGGAAGAGGTCATCTCATTGAAGACAGTGGGCAGCTTTAAGAGAGGCTGGGATAGGCATAGGGGAAAGGTTAGAATCATGGGTAGGGAGGATGGGAGGAATAGGGAGGGAAGGCAGGGGCATTAGCTCAAGCTGTGGACCCTGCAATAGGAGCAGACTTGATAGACCAAATGGCCTTCCTCTGCTGGCTTTTTTGTATACTCGTATGTCCATGACAGCGAATGGTGCAATACCGCGTATACTGCTGTATGCGGTATTGCACCATTCGCACACTCCCAGGCAGAGGATAACACCTCTGCTGGGAGTGGGTTCTGCCGAACAGCTGTCATGGCTCATTGGACTGAGCCACAACAGCAGGAACCCAGGATAAAACAACTGAACAAAAGAGTAAACAGGGAGGAGAGGAGGCACTGTGGGTCACCTTAGAGACTGGAAATGGCACCACAATCTGCACAAGGGTTGTACAACAATTTGACAGCCCCTGACCATGACCTTGGTATGAGGCCACCCATTTGTGTCAGTAGAAATATTCTTCACAATAAGGACTGGGGCCTGTAATTGTCAAGCTGAACTATTACTGGTGTCTTCAGGTGGTCCCTGAAAATGCATGCCAGCAGGATCTTGCCTGGCATCTTCCAGGTCCTGCATAGGATACAGGGAAGCCTGGGTACTGGTAGTAGCTGCAATAGACAAAGCCTCAGGATTTGAGACTGCTGCAGCCTGGCCAGAGGAGGTTCCATTACCTCCTTGGCCTAGTAAAGACTGGGTTACTGAAGCTAATGCTGCAACGGTCTGCCTTGGGATGGACTCAGCCACCGATTGGACTTTCACAAGGAGTGTGCAGAGGTTATTATTCTCCACTGCTATGTCACAGTAGAAAGTGCCTTGTCAATAATTTCAATTGCCCCAGTTGTCATTCTGATCAGAATTAGGGTTATTCTGATTTATCTGTTCCAATTTCTGTTGCAGTTTCCCCACATCTTATAGGTCTGTTTGCTGTCAGAGGGTGAGGCCTTGTTGTCCTGGGCCTTGCCCTCCACTGTGCAGTGGGTTATGAGCTCACTGGCAGGTTGTATCACAGCCACCTTTGCTTTTGAGCCAGAATTCAAATCTTGGAGGTAGAGCTGGTAGACACGCTCCGTCCTGAGAATGTCTGGAAATTTAACGGTTCTGGGGAAAACCGCTGGCTCGACCTTGTCACGCACAGCTAGAATCATGTTCCAAGTAAATAAGATCTTGTATTCAATTTGGTCTCTGTCCACTATCTCTTGTGATAGTCCTTTACCAGCACGGTAGGCCAACAATAGCCTCTGATGGTATGATGTTGGACTTTCCTTGGCATACTGTTTAGCAGGATGGGTCAACATAATGGCAACCATGCCTCGGGAGTGTGCAGCAATGAGTTCCACAACGACATCATCAAAAGTCATATCTGTGGCTTGGCAGATGTCCTCTGAGAGTTTTGCCCAGAGGCTGAGGTCTCTGGTCTGCCAGAGGATCTGTACTTGGTAGCCCGCTGGTAGACTGAGCAGCTCTCATTTGGAATGAACTTTCTCCAAATGACAGTTGAGATTGTCATTGGGGGTCATGCGGCCTATGCTGTCAGCAATCTGCTGTACAGAGTGAGCCACCTGAAGGGGATTGTTCTGAACTATGGGATGCAGATCAGGAAATGAGTTACTGGAGTGTGCACCATGAAGGGTGGCCTCTGCTGCAGCATCAGCAACAGAGCGGGCAAGCGACTGCTGAGTAGCGGTTTTTTTCAGCATGCTTTCCAACGTGTTCTTGGAAGACCTGTCTTTGCTCCTCGGTCATCTGTGTCCTAGTGAGGACTGTCTCGATCATCTGATCAATCTCCATTTTGTCTTCCTTTTTCAGGATGGCAATCAGAGGGGCTAGGTCTCAACCCCCCCCCCCCATCATGGGAGTCACCATCTTGGTGTCGCACATGAGAGTCACCATATTTCTCATAGTGTAGGGTTGCACTGTTACAGCACCGGGAGCAGCCATCTTGTGAGCAGCAGTTGGGGGAAGCACCATATTGCAGGCATGGCTGGGCACCAGCTTGGCTGCTGTCATCACCAGAATCATCTCCAGAGTACGTAAGGTTGATGGGTGTGTAATGGAACTCGCCCATTGCTTTGACATAACCAGCCAGCATTTCTCTCTGATGATGCAGTTTCGCCATTTAGCTCTGCACTGTATGTGACTAACTTTTGCATTGTTCTACCCAACACCTTTTGCAACCTCTTTCTGTAACACTCTGTATGCAGCACTCAATTCGCAGTTGTCCCTAAGCTCTCCATCCAACTCATCACTTACCCATTTCAGATCGTCTCTTAACTCCTCACTCTCCTCATGGAAAGACTCATTGGTCTCACTCAACAAATCATTCATTTGCAGTACCTGCCTCTTATCCTGCTTCAACCTATCACAATTCTCTCTCAACATGCATAACTCTCAATCAGTATTCTGTACAGTACAATGCGAAGGAGTCTCGTTCTTACTATGCAAAGACTGAAATTCCTCTTCCAGCTTCTGCTCTTTCCTAATACATTCAGATGCCTACAAGTCTATCTCTTTCTTAAGAGCTGAGTGTTGCAGTTCAAGAGAACAAAACATCTCCTCGGAGGCTTCCATAGCAGCATAGAGAGCCATGACCAACAGCCCTTTAGAATCACACTTTTTGGCTGTTTGTCTCACCTCTGAGTATTGAGTTGAGATCTCCAGTACGGGGCTATCGGAGTTTTTCACGTCCAGCATGAAGTCGCTCCAGCCTCCATGGGAAGTGAGAAAGTTAGAGACATCGATTCTCAGATCTGTGCAGATTTTGCACATGGTAGAAAAGGTGGGGAAACCTAAATGAACCTGTCAGTGGTTACCCTGCTGTGTATTGATCCACAGTGGATGAACCAAACAGATGATTCAGCGCCTGCACTTATGGAATCCTGTAACTCAAACTTGCCATTGAACAAGGTAAGACAGCATCAACCTTGCCCAGTAAGCAACTAGACTTTACATGATGCTACGGAGTGAAACAATAAGGGTGAGGTGGTACGGGTGTGTATACCTACTTACTACCCCCAAGGGAAAAGTCAGCAAACAGTGAATCTTTACTGGTTTAGATCACTTGCATGCAGTCACCAATAATGTGAGGGGTCTAAGCCCTTCTCAGGTTCTTGGTGGTAATAAACCAGCAAAAGAAACAACAGACAAGTGGCATATGTGGAAATAAACTTGTTTATTACACAAAACCAGATGTATGCCCTAAAAACAGGTCTTACCAAACAGACACTGGGAGCCAGAGTTTCCCAATATCCCAGGGTATGAAGATGGTCTCAGAGAGAATATGTAATACAATAACTTATATATAGTGAGAATTACCATAGCAACTATTACTTCTTGCAGGAGTTAGATACATAGAACAAGCCCTATTGGCCAAACGTTAGATGGCTCCACAGTGTATCTAAAGATATATAAAAAGTGTAAAATCAGCTAAAATGAGAACAAAGAACTCATACAAAATACAGGAAGTAGGTGTGGTGTTACAATGACTTCTCAGAAGAATATACAAAGAACACAGACTTGTATTCTCGGCACATTACTTATGTGTTTCCATAATAAGCATAGTAATATGTAATAAATATAATAATATTGGCAATAATCACAATTATGTCCCTGGTAACTTATTCTTATGCGGTAAGTGCCAACACCCTAAAAGTTAGTGCTGATTATGAGTATAACATAATAAATATTGTCAGCGGTGTACAGTGGGTTGCCAGTGAGGGTGTGGGGACCAAGTGTAACAGTGTTCGGTTCTGGAGACCACATCTCAGGACAGATGCAGACAGAGTGAAGGTAGTCCAGGAGAAGGCTCCCAAAGTGAGGCAGGGGTTGCGTCAAAAGCTCTATGAGGAGAGGCTAAAGGAGCTAAACATGTACACCCTGCAGGAGAGAAGGGAGAAGGGGGTATGACAGAGATCTTTAAATACTCCCAGAGGTTAATATGGTACAGGAGGGGGTATTTTTCAGACAAAAAGGCACTCTAGAACAAGAGGTAATGATGTGAAGCTGGAGGAGGCAAATTCAGGAGGAATGTGAGGAAGTTCTTCTTCACAGAAAGGGTGGTGGATATCTGGAACAGCCTTTCAGCAGAGGTAGTGGGGGTGAAAACAGTGGTGGGGTTCAAAAATGCCTGGGATAGGCACATGGGAATCATAGGGGTGGGGGGGGAGAAATTGCATCATAGATCAAGTAGGGTCTGTAGCAAAACAATCAAGGTTAAAAAAAATGTGCAGCCTGAGTGGGCCCAGTGGTCTTTATCTACCATCACATTCTACCTTTCTATGTTTCTATATGTGGGGGGGTTTCAAGCAGTGGAACACCAATGAACTAGAGATTTGAAAGTCTTGGGTTATGACTAATATTTTCCAGCTCATGATATATAGCTAGTCCCTCATTAAAGATGTGGTAAAAACAGAGGCCAAGTGAAACTTTTTCCATAATTCAGCATTTTCTTTCAGCGAGGACGTTGTCTGTTTTGAATTATCTGCTGTGTGAGATTGCATCTGCTCAATGTGTTTATCTTTTTTTTTAACTTGGCATCTAATCTTGTGCCATCTTTTGTAACATTTTGATCAATATGTTGAATAAATGATTAACTTCTTCAGAAGTTTCAATTTTTTTGGCAACTCTGGTATCAAGTCTCTATGCAGTTCTATATGAACAGATTTAATTGAAATATAGTAGCATCTCTGCCAGGGTCCCAGGGTCTCAGTCATATTTTTTACTGTGTAGAGAGGAACTTGAAGCTATTCCTTTCATTGAGTTAACTCACTGGGCTTTCATGGAGCCAGAGTGAATTTAATTAAAAGACTTGTAGCATTTATTGCAGGATTAAGAGACAAACTGAAAGGGCCAGGGCTGGGATCAGTACTGCTAGCTGCAGTCACAAGCCCACCCCTGGAGCCTTTTGGCTGGGTCACAAACAGGTAGCACTCCATTGGACCTGAGTTCTCCCACTTGCCTGGACTCTGAATTGTCCATTGTTTTTTCTCCTTTTCTGCTTCTTCCGTAGCCTTTTCATTTCTTTTTTCACTTGAGTTCAGATTCATTGTATTCCGCATCTGAGAGATTTATCACAGCATAATTTTTAACTAACAGGTTCAGAAAAGGTGATATTAAGCTAGTGTGCCTGGGGCAGTTCAACAAGCAGCTACTCTAAATTCTGATCACTGCAACAACATATGTGTCCAGGAAATTGATTAAACCAGGAAGGAATGGTAGGAAATAGTGAATGAGATCAATCAGATGGAAAAGCTAACACACATTGTAAGACTACACAGAGAAGTTTCTGATGTCAAATGGATATTACGTTTGGTATATATCACCCTAAGGTTAATTAATTAAGTAATTATTTATTGATTGTTTTAGTGGTAATATTTTATTTATAGGGAATCCTTCCCCAGAGGCTCAGGGCATCACATAATTAAAATAGCTATGAAACATCACAAACAGGGTTAAATTCTGAATATAAATAGATAAAATCCAGCATAAATAACATGCAATACTGATAGCATCCGCACAGCATTGGTTATTCCTTAAAAGGGAACATGCATGGCCCCCAAACTACTACTGTACCAGGATTTGGAGGATCAGATTAAGAATATTGCACTTTAAAATTGATTTTGATCACTTTTTTTGTCTATAGTTAACACCCAGAAATGGTTTATCCTGTGTACCCCCCCCTCCCCAATTTGCCATCTGGATTCAGAACATACCCTAATGTGTCCCACAGTTAAGCCTCTGTTGCTATCAGTGGACTTAGCATCGGGGTCATGCAAGTACTACATTTGTGAAAGATACAAACATATGGACATACGAAAAGAGGCAGCAGAAGACTATCACGTCTGCTCATAATGATGCAGGGTTTGGTCTTACACTTAAGCCACTGACCCTGCCCCCCAACCACCCATCCCTCTCCCCCCTTTCCTTGGTCCCAAGGGTTCCCTTTGTGTTTGTCCCAGGCCCTCTTGAATGCTCCCACCATCTTTACTTTTTCCACCTCCTCTGGCAGCTCATTCCAGGTGGTCATCAACCTCTCTGTACTTCACTCATTTTAAAAAGAACATCCTTTTGGCTCTGTTAATTCCCTTCATGTACTTGAAGGTCTCTATCATATCCCCCCTCTGCCTCCTCTCCTCTAGGGAGTACATCCCCAGGGCTTCCAGCCTTTCCTCATAGGACCTATCCTATAGCCCCTCTAAGATAAGATGGCATGGGATATACTTCACTGCAGAATGCAATTGACATTGCTGGTAATTATCTCCCTCCCTGAGGGCTCAACCAGATATGCGTGTTAACATTAACAATACTAAGAACTAAAATATTTTTTTTGCAGTACAGTTTTCTTATTTGGGACTTCCCAGTTCCATTTCAGTGGTTTGGGGGAGGGGAGCCATGAGCATTCTTTGTTAGAGCAGCTATGAGAACCTTACAGGGATATGAAGCATTAGAAGAGACACGGGTAAGAAATATTTCAATGTGTGGTGCATAGCACAGTGCTTGTCTATGCTTATGAACTTGAATGTTATGGAGTAAGGTTATGCACTTAAAGGTTATGAACTTGGAATTTGGCTTTTCTCTATTCCCACCCTCAGTGGGAATGCTAGGTAGGTGTAGGAATAGAAGCCCAGTGGCAAGGGTGAGATAGGAGAGCTGTAGGGGGAGGAGGAGGCCTGAAAGGATGGTGGGTGATTTTCGAAATGCTCGAAGCTGAGCAACAGAAGTGCTCAGTTTAATAATAATAATAAATAAAATTTATTTATAAAGTGCAATTCAACAAGTATCAAAGTGCTGTACAAGGATTAAAACACAAATAAACAATAAAATATCTAAATAGATCAATAAAATACAGTATTGCAACTTCAACAATTCCCAAAGGCGTGGCTAAATAAATATGTTTTTAAAGCCATCTTAAAGTAGGGGATATGGGAGGAGCTATTCCCCTCCATTGAACCTCAGGCTTTTAGCCCTCCCATTCAATGTGTGGTACATAGCGTAGTGCTTGTGTATACTTATGAACTTGAATGTTACTGAGTAAGATTATGAACTTAAAAGTTATGAACTTGGAATCTGGCTTTCCTCTATTCCCACCCTCGGTAGGAACACTGGGTTGGTGTAGGAATAGAGGCCCAAAAGATTGTTAATGGTTTGATTACCTCCTCCAACTCCAGAGAGTGTGACCACGCAGGAGGGGAAAAACTCCCTGTGGGGGAAACCTCTGAGGACCCATGGCTACTGACCTGCCCATCCTCCGGGCAAACTATTAGGAGATAATCCTAAAAGATGTAGACTGAGGTTTAGTTCTGGTTATATCGAAGAGTCTCATCCTCTGAGTCTTGCTGGTCAATGAGTTGTATCCTCTGAATCTTGACAGTGAGCAGAAAGGTTGATTCTGAAAGATGAAGGGTCCTGGAAGATGAGGAGAATCTGATTCAGATGGATGTCCAGAAGAAGAAAGATGGGTGGTTAAATGATGTCCAGGAAGTCGGTTGTGGTATTTGAGAACTGGAAGCCTGAAATGAGGATGGATCCAGGGAATGAAATCGATGGATGATTGAGCACTAGATGGTGGCGTAATTGAAGACCCCAAGAAAACTACAGAAGAAGGAAGTCCAGGAGGCAATCCAGAGCCAGGCTGAAGGTGAGGAAGCCAAGCCAATTATGAAGGAGAGGCCAGCATAGAGGGCACCCAAGCAGACAGACAAGGGACAGAAGGAAGGAAGGAAGGGATACAAGGAAAAGACTCCCATCACCAGTGGGCAGAAAGGCCGGCCTTTGCTTGATGCTGCCCAGGCAGAGCTAGAGATGGAGACTGCTTGAGGAGTGGAATGAAATGGAACAAGTAGAGAACGAAGTTGGAGACATGGACTCCCATCCCCAGTGGCCAGGGAAGCATGCCTATGCTCGATACCCCAGAGGCAGAGCTAGGTTTGGAGACTGTCAGGACAGAATGAGAATGCGAGAAGACCCACAAGTAGGTCTGCAATGAAGGTTCTACATGGAGGACCCGAGATGGCATTGACCAAGAACACCATGTAGGTCAAGGCATAGATGAATACCAGGATGCCAGGGACCACCCACTTTGAAGGACAGGAATAGCAGGTAGTGGCACAGGAGTGTCTGATGAATCTGCTTCAGAGGCAGGTGAAGTGTCACATAACAGCATAGGTGTTGTAGCACAGTAGGATGGGATAGAACAGGTGTACCTTCAAAGGCAATCTGACTAGAGAAGCAGCAGCAATGCATATATCAGGTGAATGGGGCATCACAAGGCAATGGAATAGGAACCCCATGTAGGTAGAATAAGGAAGTAGGAGCGAAGTCACCTCCACATAGGTCATCGCTGATGGTCCTTCCTGGAGGATCCAAGATGGAATGGAACGAGACCTCCACATAGGTCTGAGGTAAGCCTAGATGCCAGGACCCGCAGTTAGCCACTGAGGACAGCAAAGTCAAAAAATACTTTCTTTATGGCCAAAGGTGAAGAAGAAATGCCCAGCAACATAAGGTCAGGTATGAGGCAGGGGATGGTCCAGGCCTGTAAGAGTAGTGCGACGTAGCAGGACACTTTCTATGGGCTAGTGAGTTTGGCAAAGGAGCAGGATGGAAAGACAGATCCCTCTCTGAGTCAGACACAGGGCAACCAGATAGCAAGTCAGCCATGATGCTGATGGGAAGCAAAACAGGAGTTCTGGGGAGTGAAACTGAGTCAATAGCAGCAGTGCAAAACTGGAGCTGGGGAGGAAAGGCAATGAGCATTGAGAGCTCCTCGAAGGAAGAACAGAGAAGCAAGAGAAAAGACCTCCACATAGGTCAATGACAAAGGTCCATCATGTAGGACCCGAGTTGGTATCAAATGAGACCTTCACGTAGGTTGAAGGCATAGACTGAGACCAGGATGCTCGGTCCCAGAATAAAGCAGCAACACTCCAGCACAACTCCAGGATGATTGTCCCGAGTGGTCCTGAAGAATGCATTCATTTCCATGGAAGTGGAATTGCACTGATGTCCTGAATAGCCAATGTAGGTCCATGGCAGGAAGGTCCCACTAGAAATGAATTTTAGCCCAACCAGGTTCATGCTAACATGGCTTGGTGCAGTCCACAGTGAGGCTGCTGAATTGAAATGGACAGACAGAGTTCGACGAGGTGTCTTTGATGGATGAGGCACTTCACTGACTGGAAGAGAGAGAGATTGCCCCAAGCAAAGAAAAAATTCAGAAGTCCCAGCCAGGAGAAGCAAATCCTAACGGTGTACCATGGAGCAGTTAGGAATGGAAAAGCTGTTTGCAGCAGAGTATAGGAAGATCAAAACCTATGCTGCAAGAGGCATGCTGGTATCAGGCTAGAGGGAGCATGTTTCCTAGAGCTATGACATTTGTCAGGTATGGTATTGGTTTAAAATGAGTAAGGGTGAGGGAGCAACTGGTAGAAACTGGACTCCCCCAGTTATCCGGTAATCAATAGTGAGCAGGTGCAAGGCTATGACGCAATGTTCAGGACATCATGCAGCCAAAAACGAGAAGGCTGGAGCATGCCGCACCACATGGGGTCCTGAAGGCAGACCTGCAGGTGCTGCAGAGGAGGAAACAGAGGTGGAATGGCTGCTGGGATGGAGGGAGGCCCAGGGAGTGCTACAGGAGCTGAGCCATTGTGAGGAGTGGCAGTTGGGTCTGTTCATGAAAAGGGGTTACCAAAATATGACATGAGGGTCAAATTTTCAAATTATTTCTAGATTACATTTGTGATGAATTTCAAGATATTATGACCCAAGTATGAAAAATTAAACATATTGGGAGATAAAAGCCCCACAGGTTCCTGAGATAAAAGAACTGCATTGTGATGAGTGTAACAAGTGACACCACACACCATGGTGAATGTTGCACCTGACACAAAACATTTGTTTTAGTAGTAAAAACTTTAATAAACATGTAATGAGTTGTATTAAAACATGAGAAGCAAATATTTATAAGAATTATATTACATTAATTGCAAATGTGATGTTTCGCACCACGTACCGTGGTGAATGTAACAAGTGACACCACACTTATGTTTCACTTACTAAAACTATACTAAACATGCCTAACAACTAACATACTACTGCTACTGACTAACATACTACTATAGAACATGAAAAAAGTTGACAATTACATTACTGGCAAGTGTGATGCTTAACATTACATACCGTGGTGGATGTAATGAGTGACACCACACATTTGTTTCAGTTTTACAAAGTTTATTGAACATGCCTAATGGCTAACATGCTACTAATAATAACTGACACAATGTTACAAAACCTAGAGAAATCTGACAATAATAACAGTAGTGACAGGTGTGATGTTTGATACCACATACCGTGGTGAATGTAACAAGTGACACCACACTTATGTTTGACTTACTAAAACTGTACTAAACTTGCCTAACAACTAACATACCACTATTACTGACTGACATACTGCTATAAAACATGAAAAAAAATCAACAATTACATTATTGGCAAGTGTGATGCTTAACACTATATAACGTGGTGAATGTAACAAGTGACACCACACATTTGTTTTAAGTTATAAAAAATTTACTGAACATGCCTCATGGCTATCATGCCACTACTAATAACTGACATAGTGTTACAAAACCTGGAGCAATTTGACAATAATAACAGTACTGGCAGGTATGATGGTTGACACCACATATCGTGGTGAATGTAACGAGTGACACCACAAAGAAAATCCATTTTAACTCTCCACCCCATATACACTGAATAATCCCTACTACAATTTATGCCCAGCACTTTCCTTAGACATGCAGTTGTCACTGAAATATGCTCTCTGAAAATTTGCCCAACAGTCAGTGAATGATGGTAACCCGAAGTCTACCTGTTGTGAATGTAATTGCAACCCTCGTTGTTGCATGCAGTGCTTATCTTCATGGACTGTAGCCTACAAATGGAGGAGCCATGTGAAAACAGTGGGTTTTAAACCACAAATCAGCTCCTCCTTCTATGGTTGCTCCTTGGTTCTGATAGGCAGGTTATGACTTTGCAACTGTCACAGACTGACGGGTAAACATTGGGCCCGATGTGACCCCAAGTAGAGTGAGGGTCAAAGGTTGCTGTCCCTTCTGTGGGAAAGATAGATCAGGCAGTAACACAGTCAGTTATCACGAGGAGGCAAACTAGGAGAGAAGACAGAAAATCTTTTAAAGTGCTAATAGCACAATTACAGATTTGGGGGCCATGTGGGTGAATGTAACGTGCTGTGACACCAACTGTTACATTCACCACATTAAATACAAAGCTACATAAATTAAAAATGGAGCATTACAATGGGCTAAAGAGTACAGATAATAAAAAACACAACTCCATATTAGTAAGTGGACTTACTTTAATAATGGAAAACAGTAAATAAAGCTTGTAAAAACAATTAGTAAAACATGTGTTTTTGCATGTTACACTTTTTCAGGTAAAAAAAGCAGCAAAATGGAGTGGGATACCCCATCAAAAAAAATATGGATACCCTAGAATTCTATAGTTATGTTATTTATTTGCCCATATAGCCAGCATTCAGATTTAGTCAAAAACATGTGCCTGACAGTTCTTGATTTTTTAATATGTGGTATGCACTGTATGGTGGGCATTGGTAACCCCTTTTCATGAACAGACCCAGTTGCGATTATGACTTATTGAGAAGAGGGGAACTGCACTCGGCATAGAGGCAAACAAACGGTTCAAGGTTTGGGGTTAAGGTAAGGTAGCAGCGATGGAGGCAGCAGCCGAGATGAGTCCATGGCTGTGGGACCCACTGGGGTCAGGAGGCGTGGTGATTGGGGGCAGCTTGGCAGGTCTGCCATGCATGAGTGGAAGCAACAGACAGAGCAGCGAAGTTCCCCTTTTACCACAGTGGTTTCTAGTGGTAGGGCAGTTGCACACTGTACTCGTCGGAATGAGCCGTAGCACAGGAGAGGGGGGAAATGGAATGGTAGGAAGGTATCCCAGGCAGAAGCAAATGGCCAAGCCATACACAGAATACCGCGAAAGCAGAAGAGGTGTAGTGGAGCAAGTCACAAATCAAGGACCAGACGGAGGAAGAAACGGCCAAGCAATCGGTCACCCGGATGGTGATTTTGAAACGCTCAAAGCTGAGCGAAGGAAGTGTTCAGTTTCATTCATTTCATTTTTATTTTTATACTGAAAAATCTGTGGATTGTTCACCCATTTTCACAGATGTCCAGTATTACAAACACAAACACAAACATTAAACAAAAACAATAGACAAATGAGTATAAAAAACATCAGTCATTACACTTACAGACAGAAAGTGTCATTGAATGTCTTCTAAGCTGTACCTTAAAACCCAACATAGTGGATATACCTGTGAGTGTGCTTGGTAATGTATTGTAGATTACAATAGGTTGAAAGGTGACAGTATTTTGTGCAAATTTTGTATGATAAAGAGGAACCG
The DNA here is from genome assembly GCA_016271365.2 of Neoceratodus forsteri. Lineage (NCBI taxonomy): Eukaryota > Metazoa > Chordata > Ceratodontiformes > Ceratodontidae > Neoceratodus > Neoceratodus forsteri. Next base: position 1,389,660,637 of record CM028129.1, on the reverse strand, counting down.
TAAATGAAAATCTGGAATGCATTCTAGTATTTACAGAGTGATCATTTCTAGCAAATATGGTAGTTATACTATGAGGTAGAAGTCCAAGTTGAATTTTGTGTAAAAATAGTAATGAATGAAAATTAAAACACCAATCCAAAGGTAAACAATTCAAAAAAATTTATAAAGTATAGTGATGTGTAAATTTAGAATAGCCAGTAGCAAATCATATTATTGTAAGTGGACCTTAATTTAGCAAACAATGTTTCAGTTGTGTAAGAATAAATCATGGAACCATAAAAGACTGTGGGTCAACATACAGTTTGAGGCAGTATAGCGCAGTGGTGTAAGGCTCTGAGCTGCAAATCTGGAGACCTGGGTTTGAATCCCACAGCCCCAGTTGCATATACTGTGTGACCCTGAGCAAGTCACTGAACTTCCCTGTGCTCCCAGATTGCACCTGTAAAAAAGCTTTCAGCTTAGTGTGTCTCACCTGGTTAAACAACTGGAAAAAAAAAAACTTCTGTGGTAAGATTTTTACGTATTCTATAAAGAAAACCTAACCTTTTATGAAGTTTATTAATTAAGTCAGTGACATGAGCTTCAAAAGTAAGATGCAAGTCTAATAGTAAGCCAAGATACTTGAACACCTTCACCTGTTTAATTTGATTTCCAAGAGTATCAAGTAAAACTAAGTCAGATGAGGAATATTTCCTAGAGCTAGAGAAAACCATTGTTTTTGTTTTACCAAAATTTAATACAAGGTTTTTTTTTTTATTTAGTTGTTTTAACCAGGGGTAGCACATTAAACTGAAAGCTTTTTTACAGGAGTGACCTGGGAGCACAGGGAAGTTAAGTGACTTGCTTGGGGTCACACAGTATGCAAGTGGAAGCTGTGGGATTCAAACCCAGGTCTGGTCTGCTGAATGTCACCAGATTTGCAGCTCAGAGCCTTAAACCACTGCACTGTACTGCCTCCTTTTTTTGAATCCTAAACCTAACTCTGACTCAGAAAACTTAGATTATAGGATCCTAAAAAGAGTTGGATATGTGTGATGCTTGGGCAAGAAGATCATGAAAATAAATCATAAAAAAGTTTGTGGGCTGTAATTCAAGAGTGTAATAAACTGAATTCAGATTGTAATGTACTTTGCATATAAAATAAGTTCAGTGTGTTTAAATAAATTAGAAAGTGAATTAACAAAAATAGAAAAAAGTAAGGGTACTAATGTCGAGCCCTGTGTGACTCCACAATTTATAGTAGCTTCACCAGATGTTATGCCATATATGGAAGTTCTCTGGTTCCTGCCAGAGAGGTAGTCTCCAAACCAGGCGACCACATCATCTGAGAAATGAACTGCGGGGAGTAATTTAAATAACTCAGCATGGTCAACCAAGTCGAATGCCTTGGTGAGGTCCACAAAAGTCGAAGCAACCAGCTGACCTTCATCTATAGCCTTAGTAATTTGGTTTGTGGCTCTCACCAAGGCAGTCTCTGTGTTGTGTTTAGGATGAAATCCATGTTGTGATTCTGTCCACAGCCCATATTTCTCAAGATGCTCGGTCACCTGGTAGGAAACTATCCTCTCCAGCACTTTTGACAACAGGGCCAAAAGTGAAATAGGTCGATAGTTGCTTAAATTAGTCCTATTTCCAGATTTATAGATGGGCTTAACCAGTGCAGACTTCCATTTACTGAATAGACACCCTGACACAGAGAAAAATTGAAAAAGTTTAGCTAACAAAGGAGCAATACCATATCCAACTCTCTTTAGGATCCTACAATCTAAGTTTTCTGAGTCAGAGTTAGGTTTAGGATTCATATCTTGAATATACTTAAGAACATCAGCAGAAGAAAGAAAGAAAACGAAAATACAATTTTGGAACAGTAGTAGCTATGTCACTCACTACTACATCACTGTTAACTACAGAGGGGGCTCCACTCTGTACATCACCACTAGATCTATATCTATCCAGGCTGGAAAAGTGAGAATTAAACATTTCAGCTATCCCTGAAGGATCAGAGACAGTTAAATCGTCAGTCTCAATGGTATAACTATCCAAACCTTTAGCTTTGTCCATAATATCATTTAAAATATTCCAGGTAGCTTTGGCATTACCATTAACTTCAGGAAGTTTTTCTTTATAAAACTCATATTTACCAGCACAAATTGCAGATTGACATTTGTTATGTAATTCCTTATATTTTTGTTGATGATATGGTTGTTTAGTCTTTCTGTATAGCTTCCAGGCCTTCCAGTTTAAGTAGGGGATATGGGAGGAGCTATTTTCCCCCTATTGAACCTCAGGCTTTTAGCCCTCTCAAAGTTAATAGGGCCTCTGTGGGGCGCCCCTTATGGTATAAGAGACTCTGAGTGTGATGCTTGGGCTAGAAGATCGTGAAAAGAACCTGAGCAGCTCTGGCTGCTCAAACGTCATGAGAGGGAATCTCTCATACCATAAGAGACACTCAGCAGAGGCCCTATGAACTTATTATAAATAACGTAAGTTAGCTAGAGTTATTTATAATAAGTTTTAAGTATTTGTTTTTCAAATTTCCAAAGTTAAATGAAGCTGCCTCCCCATGGTTGTGAAGTGGAATACTTCACTCCGAATGATTTTGCATGAGAGATCACTATACACAGGATAAAGGTACAGTGGCTCTCTGGAATGATTTGCTGAAATCTCTTAAGAGTTTTATCATTGCTAAAATAAATCCTAACACACTACCCCAACTCTCCAGCAGTATTGCGTAGTGCTACCTCGCCGGTAGCCTGAGTTCAGAACTGAGCCCAGGTCTCCGCTTGTCTGGCGGTTTGTGAGTGGGAGTGCTGCTGATGGCAGTGCTTTCTGGCTGGGAGGGTGGCACTGTCTCTGCTCCTACAGGTACCCTGTGGTGGGTTAAAGAGGAGATGGGACACTTGACTCTGCCTCCTCTACTGGGGCAAAGTGAATCCATGTGTAATCTACAGTGCCTGTGTAAGTCAGGGTGGGGCATTGATGAAAACATTCCAGCTGTCAGGATGGCTCCTGTGGTACTCTCACGCTCTGACCAATAAATAAGCTGTGTAACTGTCAGGCCTTGGAGGTCACCAGACAAGAAAAAGATTGGGGGCAACTAGGGCAAAAAGGAAGACACAGATCTATTCACCGGAGGCCTCATGAGTATACAGTGTCAGTGGCTCAGCAGATAGCACACCCGCCTCTGAGGCCAGGGGATCAGAAGGTGTGGGTTCTATCCCCACACCAGGCACTTGGGTTAAATCTCAATACTGACACTGCTGTGCAGCATGAGGGGGGTGCTGCACTCCTGAGGTGCTGTTTTTCGGATGAGACATTAAACCGAGGCCCCATCTGCCTGTTCAGGTGGGTGTTAAAGATCCCATGGCACTTCTTGAAAAGAGTAGGGGTTAGTTTTATTAGACACAAAATCATAATATATACATCAAACATACCAAAATCTTATGATCCAAAAGGGAGAAAACAAATAGGAAACTTTAAAGAAGAGAAGAACAAAAAAAAGAAGAAAAAATAAATTTTCCAAAAACTTAATAGAATCCAATCACAAAGACATGGTCTAACTGTTTCACCTTATATAAAAGTCATGTAACTGCTGTTATCTGTGTTGGTGACCCAGGGTATACCTTTCGATAATACTGATATTTCCCTATGAGATAAGTTAGTACATTCTATAGCATATACATTTTGTGCATCTTTCACAATTTTCCCGCATAATTCAATATAGGAACAGTCTTTTTGTTGAAGCGTGAACAAGCACCTGGCCATCCAAATATTCCACTTAATAATAGTGAAAAGCAGGTGTAATGTACTAAGATTCCATTTACCCTAAACAGCAGTAGCATGACCATACATAATAGTCTCATAAGTTACTTTCCCAAATAGAGGTTCTCTCCATATGTCAGCAATATAATCCCAGAAGTCTTTAACAAAGAAACACTGAAAAAAAAGGTGTTCAGTCATTGCTAAAGTATTAATACAATGCAATCTGCTGCATATTCTTTCTTGAATTTATTTGTGTTTCTGATTATTTTTGATATTTACTCTTTCATGGCATGAGAGCCAATGAAAATCCCACATATGAGCAGGAGTTCTTGGGTTGCATAAAAGAGTTTGAAGTGAATGCGTACATTGGACTGGACATTTTTCAAAGGGTACTGAAACTCCACACAGAGTAATCAGCAAGGATTTATAAAGACTTTTAGGTAAGGAGGCTGAAATGATTAGTTGAGTGGTTACCTCCCACTGTTTTAGCCTGAGAAAGGTATCTCTAAGGTGTTGCAAAAATTCAGGGCCCTTCAGAGCTTTGAGTGAATTCTGTTCCCATAGGTGGAACCAGGATTTACAATTTTCATTCATTTATTTATTTATTTATTTATTTAAGCGTTTTACCAGGAAGGCATGCTGAGCAGACTACTGCTCGATTCCAGATGCATCCTGGGGGAGGGGGGGAACATAGATAGCAGATGAAGACAATATAAACAAATGATATTACATAGCAGGGGAATCACTAACATTAGGTCCTGTTTGCTAGACAATAGTGGGTCGAGAAAATCAGTAGGTAGCCACAGTTAATACAGCATGATACAATAAATACATAGTTTAGGTCTCTAACAAATTGGTCCCTGTGAGAGACAAAGTAGGTGAAAGAACAATAGATTGGCACAGATTAATTGCATTACTAGGTGCAGATATACACAGACATTCCCTTAGAGACTGGAAAACAACTAGACACATGTGCAGGTAGGGGCAAAATAAACTTGGAGCATGGAGTTGAGTTGCGAGAGTGAGGAAAAGTGGTGAACGTAAGCTGGGAGGGAGTTCCACAATAAAGGAATGCGGTAGCTGAAAGCTGCCTGACGGATGGTAGTAGACCAGTGTGGGAAAGTTAGGGACCAAGAGTCAGAGTTTCTGAGAGAGTATGCATGGGTGCTGGGGTTGGTTAGGGCATCGGTGAGGTAGGAGGGGAGTCTCTGGGACCAAAACCTGGCTGGGATCTTGGTGCAGTGGGTCTGCCTGTGAATGTCTAGAGAGGTGAGGTGCATAGATTGATATAGGGTACAGTGGTGTGTGGAGTAGGGACAGTTCAGGGCAAAATTACATAAAGAGTGGAAAAGAGGGTTGAGTCTGGCTAATGTGGACTTGGGGCCGGTGCAGTAGACTACGTCCCCGTAGTCGAGGACAGGGAGGATCATTTTCTGCACAATGACCTTCCTGGCAGGTAGGGGGATGTTGTCACAGTTCTGATAAAGTGCTCCAAGGCTGGGGTGCAGCTTTTTGAGTATGGAGTCAATGTGTGTGGAAAACTTGAGGTGCTGATCAAGCCAGATGCTGAGGTATCTGAAGGAGGTGCGGGACTCCAGAGGGGGCCCTTCCAGGGTGTGGAATGTGATCGGGGAGGGGAGCCTGGAAATTTTCTGCCTTGTGCCAAAGGTTAATGATACCGTCTTGTTGGCATTGAGGAGGAGGTGATTTGAGCAGAGCCAGTGCTGGACTGAGATAAAATCTTGCTGCAGCCTGGTCGCAACCTCTGCGATCGAGGGGCCCGATGCGTACAGCACAGTGTCATCCACATACAAGTGGATGGAGGAGTGTGGGCAGGCAGAGGGCAGGTCATTCAGGAAGACTGAGAACAGGAGTGGGCCTAGGACAGAGCCTTGCAGTACCCCTGAGGTGATTGAGAGGGGTGCAGAGGCGGAAGAACTGGTGCAGATGGCTTGGGATCTGCCAGTGAGGTATGAGAAGAACCAAGATGTGGCCCAGTTGGATAGTCCAGCATTGGCAAGTTTTGCCAGGAGGAGAGAGTGTGACACAGTATTGAATGCCTTAGCCAGGTCGATGAAGATGGCAGCTATGATGTGGCCAGCATCCGTCCCAGTGAGGATGGAATCAGTGATCCTGAGAAGGGAGGTAGTGGTGGAGTGGGATTTCCTAAAACCAGACTGGTAGGGGGAAAAAAGGAGGAGAAATCCGGAAAGGTGGATAGGCAAGGGAGAACCAAGCGCTCCTGTAGTTTGGCCAGAATCGGTAGGAGGGATATGGGCCGGTAGTTGTTTGGGTTTGAGGCGTCACCACTCATGGGAAGTGGGATTATGATGGCATGTTTCCATTCAAAGGGGACTTCAGCCAGGGAGAAGGATAAGTTAAAAAGGGAGGCCAGGGGTTGGGCAATGGCAGGGGCTGATAGGTGGAGCATTTTGGAGTCCAGCCCAGAGGGACATTTGCCCTTACTTGGGTTGAGGGCAACCAATGCATTATATACCTCGACTGGGGTGACCTGCAGGAAGGAGAAGTAGTGAGCTGCAGGTGTGCCACTAGATGGGGTGGAGGGGGAAGGGTACTGAGCAGGGTGAGGTGCAGACAGGGGAGTGGCATGGCTAGTTGTGAAGAGTGAGTTAAACAATGTGGCCACTGCAGGGGAGTCAGTGATGGTAAGTCCTCCTGCCTGCAGGGAAGTGGTGGAGGGCTGCAATGGAGGGCTGAGGAGCGATTTGAGCACTTTCCAGAATTTAGACAGGAGATGGGAGGTGGAATTGAATGTGCCTTTGAAGTAGCTGGCTTTTGCATGGCAGATTATTTTGGTACTCGAATTCCGAAGCTCGCAGTAAATCTGGAGGTCAACTGGAGAACTGGTGGATTTATATATTTTCCAGGCCTTGTCTCTAATATGAAGGTGGACTAGGATTTTGGGAGAGATCCATGGGAGGTGAGCACCTCGAACTCTGGTACATCTGGGGGGGGGCGTATCAGTCCCAGATGGCAATGAACTTGTACTTAAAGAACAGCAGAGCCTCGTCTATTCAGGTGTATTGACTAATGTGCGACCAGTCAGTATTGCCCAAATCATTTAGTAGAGAGGGGAGGTCCAGAGATTTGTAGGATCTGGTCATAATTATTCTGGGTGGGGGAGCTTTAGGTCTGTAGATTTTGCGTTTAATGTAGATTCCATGGTGGTCACTAAGGGCATCCGGACGTAAGCCAGAGGCTAAGATCCTGTGCGGATGAGAGGTGAGGGACCAATCTAGAAGAGTATGATTCTGTGTTTTGTGGTTTAACCAAGCGGGTTCGGAGATTACTTGAGTTAGGATTAGGGTTGTCACCTTGTCTCGAAATTTAGAGTGAGAATCAGCGAGCCAGTTCAGGTTAAAGTCCCCAAGTATATGGATCTCACATCCTGCTGCCAGGGAGTTTAAGGAGTTCAGCTGGTCCAATATGGCAGGTGTGTTAGTGTCAGCAGTGCAGTATGTACCTGCTATATAAATTGGAATTGAGTGGGGGATGGAGAGTCTTACCATGAAGGCGCTGATGGACTCTGAAGGTAGGGATAGGGCAATCATGGAAAACTGGATGGTGGAGGCAATGTACATAGCTAAGCCACCCCCTTTTTGACCATACGGTCATGCCGGAGCAGTGTATAGCCGGGTATACTAAATTCTGTGTCAGGGTTATGTAGCTTCAGCCAGGTTTCGGAGATAATCAGGATATCTGGGCTATGGGACAAGATGAGGGTTTGAAGCAAAGTTATTTTACTTAGGAGGCTACAAATATTTAGGTGAATCAGTTTAAGGCCTGTGGGGAGTTGGAGTGGGACGGAGGGGTTAGGGGTTTGGTAGTGGGTAGGCCCGGGGTCAAGTTCGATATCACCAGCAAGGAGAAGTAGTAGGGTGGCCAGGAGTTTGGTATGATGTGCCACCCGCTGAAGCTTTCTTTAGATAGTATAAGGCTTGGCTATTGAGGCTTTTGGTTTCCGAGCATGTGGCAGAAGGATGAGGTGGCTAGTTTGGAAGGTAGAAGGGATTAACCTGGGGCCAATTGATAGTGCATGGAAGAGGTTGCTGTGGTGTGAAACAGCTAAGGTAGTAGAGGTAACAATATATGTTTACAGCCTGTTACATGGTACTTGGCAGGCTGGTAGGGTAGGGAAATTAGATGGTGGGAGGGACACCCAGGGGATGAGGGTAAAGAAGGTTATTAGGTGCAGTTGAATCATCATGCAGAGGCATACAACCAAGGCTCCCACCCCATCCCTGTATTAATCAATAGTGATTTCAAATTAGCAATAAAAAAATACTATTAAAAAATAAAATGGGATTAATCATATCCAATCCCCCCTCTTTAATAGGCAAATACGGAATATTTATTTTGATCGGGTTAAGGCGGCTCCCCCATATGGCTTGAAAAAAAACACTCAATAGTGAGGTTTCTAGTTTCTTAGTGATGGAAAAGACATAACTGAGATATAGGAAAACCGATACCAAAAAGGTTTTGATTAAAAACACTCTTTTCTTTTACCCTGTTTTGCTCCTATTCCATTGTAAAACTTTACTTTTTCCAGTGGCTAATTTTTCTTCCCAATTTAATACATCCATGCCTACCGGGCCAAATTTAATACCTAAAATTGATATGGGGGTCTAAGGTAATCTGAAGAGAACCAATAGTTGATAGCTGTTCAGGGTAATTCCTTAATGCCCTCCCACAATATTTGTCCAGGTTCAGTGACGCCTCTGACACTGCTCCAAAAGTGGAGCATAAGGAAGAGATGGAAGGACAGAGGGCTGGTTGGCTGTCAAAAGGCACAAGGTGTCAGCATAAGCTAAAGCCTTGGAAGAGGCTTGGATATTTGGTCCAATTATTGGTTTGATAGAGTTAGAACAATTGATCTTCCTCAGTAAGGGAACTATGAAAAAGGTGAACAGAAGGGGACTCATCAGGCTTCCCTGTCTGCACTCAGTTTAATTGGCACCATAGGACCTTTTCTCCTATTTATTACTGGTACTATAGTGGCTGTATTATATAAGGATTTTATCCAATTAATTACCCCTAGTGGAACCTTATAATGGTATAGTGTTTCCCACAGAAAGTTGTGGCAGATCGAATCAAATGCCTTTCTCTGGTCTAGAGAGACCACATAACAAGGGCAAGTATTTGAATAGCCATTTGAAAAGACCTCTTTCAGGAAAATGAGATGATCATGTATGGATCATTTTGATATGGCACAGGCCTGTTCTAAGGAAATAACGATTTCAGCTAAAGGGAGTCATTTTCTGTTAAAATTTTAGTAAAAAGCTTACAGTCTGTATTAAGCATGCAGATAGACCTCCAGTTGTTCAAATCAGTTCTGTCCCCTTTTTTATGCAAAAAAATCAGAACTCCTTCGTTAAAGTTAAGCGGGATGTTGCCAGACTCTAACAGCATTAAATACTGATGTAAGTTCTTCACTTAAATACTCTCCTATGATTTTATACAATTCATTAGGGAACCCATCAGGACCTGGTGAAATGTTATTTCTTAACTGTTGAATACCCTCCAAAACCTCACCCAGTGTGATTGGTTAACTCACTGTGTTTACTATCGGGGCGGGGGGAGGAGGGACTACCGGGACCTGTACATTCTTCAAATAGTCCTGGATTTTCTGAGGTTTAGAGGGAGTCTCTGAAAATTATTTCATGGAAAAGTCAGTAATGACCTGTATTATTTTATCCTGTGAATGTTATAAGGAACCAGATTGGTCCACTAGACCAAACATGGTTTTATTCTCTACCTGACAGGTGTTATAGTCAAAGGGGCTTATCTCCTGCACAGAACCTTGTATCCCAAACTTATGCTGGTTATACAGTTGATCAGCTTTTTGTTTTAAAAAAGCATCATATCTTTTTGACCTAATTGGATCTGGGATCTGAGATCCTGACCTGTGGTATATGCAATAGACAGTAAATTTTGAAGGTGATGCCGCTTTTGCAGGTAATGGAGATATGCAGAATTGCATTTATTCTTACTGTATTGTTTTAAAAGTGAAATCAGGTCTGATTTTGTGTCCTCCCACTACATAATAGGGTTCTCATAACTAATCAGAACTGATTTTCTTGCTGTCGGGAAGTGTCCCAATGAGCCAAGAAGATCTCTATCCTCCAGTAATGAGGTATTAAATTTCCAGATTCCAGGGCCTTTAGAAAAGGATTGTTATTTCCCACAGATATCGAGACTCTTGTGGCCTGAAAATTCCAGAGGACAGACTGTAGCTGCCGAAACATGCAAAGAGAGACAAGAAAACATAGTTGATCCTAGTAGCTAAGACTCCTTTCTGAAACGTAGGAATATTTTTTTGTAAACTCCAAATATGCATCCCACAACTGAGCAGTACGGATAGTAGCATTTAAGGAGCGAGAATCACAAAGTATTTTTTTTGTTGTGGCATGAGAGCTTTTGTCCTGGAGGCTCAAGCCACAGCTGAAATCGCCAGCGAATACAACCTGTTTAGAAGAGTGTAGGTATGGTTGAATAAGGGAAAGAAGGTCAATTCTTCCTGTTTTTGTTTAGGGAGGGTCTATATTTATAAGGCGGTATTGGAGCTGATCAATTAATACATCAACTATTAGAACTCTACCAGGTACTAAATCATACAATTTCAGGAGCTTAAAGTTCATGGAGTGTACTAGTATACCGACCCCTGAGCAAGCCTCCTGGCCAATAGACCAAAACAAAGGCCCACACAGCTAGTGTCTCTGGGCTTGTTTGACTTCAGAGAACGTGTAGAACCGAACATCTTGCAAGAAGAGTAAGCCTAACGGCAGAGAGGCAAGAAACACAAATATTGTATTCCTTTTGTCCACTGTCTTTATACTATTGACATTAATAGTATGACAATCAAAAGAGACGTGAACCATAGGAATGTGAGGAAGGAAAGACCAACACCTCCACTAAGTAAAGAACCGACAATTATTTTTTCCTTCCAGACCCAGCAGTCCCCTTTATTTTTGTCCTTGCTTTTCTTTTTTGCGCTCCTCTACCCTTGGAACTAATCTCTATATTTGTTGTCCCTTCTGGGTGAGAGGAGGGGACTGAGGAGGTATCCGATTCCTCTCCGGACCCTGTTGACATCTCCTATAAAATATCATAAGTGTTTGATATTGGAATGGGAGAAGTCCTAACAGTTTTAGAAGGGGGGTGCCACTTTTAATTTAGACCTGGTGGAATGCCTACAGCCTATTTGCACTAGTTCAGGGGGAAGAAGCATTTCCAGAATTACCTGGGCCTGATCATCTGGAGACACCCTAATAATCTCCTGTGGTAAGGAAGGGGGGGGGAGATACCTCTGTATGCACAACTGGGGCCTTATCCACTACAGGAGGTGGTGCAGTAGATGTAGTAGGCTCAGAATGTTCAGGAATTTGTTGGAGTGGATTCAATCTATTTCTGATTTTGGTCTTTTGGGCCTGAGAGATAATAAAATGTTGATCTGCACCTCCATCATGGTGTTCCTGGTTATGAGTTGCCCATGTGCAATTTTGAAATGTATGGTCTAATTCATCACATAAATTACACTTGCATTTGTTTAGGCAATCAGAACTTACATGACCCAATTCTCCACATGAATTGCATTTTACAGTGTTACAAACACTACTCAAGAGGGATGGGTCCCCACACCGATAACAGGCCTTAGGCTGTCCCGGGTAGAATAACCGCCCCCCGTCTCAACCCAAAAAAAAAGGAATTTGGGAGGTGAACAACCCCAGAATCATCAGACTTCAATAACACTTTAACCCTTCATCCCCCAGTCCAAATATTGTCATTGTCCAGAATGGCCTCAGGATCCCCAATAACAGTGCACTGCATTTTTAACCAGTACAGAACATCCGATAGGTCCACACCCTCATTCCTATATAAGTTGGATATAGTCTTATAAGCTGACTTGGTTAAAGGAATGGTCAGGAATGGAGTCCACATAGCAGTTCATTTTAAGGAATGGTATTTAGACCAAAACCTCTCCAACCCCTGGGAGGTTTTAAGACTTATATTGAAGGTTGTTTCTCCCGAGATGTGAATTAGTGCATACAATTCATGGGAGAAAAACTTCATTGAGTCCTTAAGGAGGTTTCTGGCCATATATACCCAGTCTGGGGGTTCAGGCAGGCTGCCCACATAGGAAAGTCTTACAGTGCTGTGGCATTTGGAAGGTAGAATAGGCAGGCGAAATAAGGAAGAGAAAGTTTTCTTCTGTCTATCTGGTACTCTGGAACTTCAGTCTGGGGCTGTTCAGTATCTTGATTTTCAGTTGGAGTCTCTGGAGGGGGAAGAATCAGTACCTGGTTTTGGGTTAAGGCAAGGCCTTCAGGAATAGCCAGTGGGTCAGTGTTAGAACCTTGCCCCACAGACATTTGAACATCAGTTTCATCCTGTAGGGTGGGAGCCACAAAATACACCAGTGATGGCATTCTAATAGACAAATTGCCTAAAATCCACTTCTCTGAGTCAGGCTGTTTCTCCCAACCTGCGCCCCAAAGGGCTTTTTCAAATGACCAAGGCCCTGTTCCAGGGACAGCATTTTCTTGCACTGCAGCATGAGAAACATTAGGCACAGTCCGGACAACAGAAGTATTGGTAGTACTCACAGGAAAAGGAGGTTTTTCCATAGTCAAAACACTCGCAGACTTGGTGCTACTTCTAGCAGATGGCGGGTCCTTTAAAAAGTTTGCACTGTTGCTCAGTTGTTGACTTTTGACAGCGTCAGCCTTGTTGTCAGCCTCTAGCCACTGAATCTTCTGCATTAAGGATGATTAACAAGAAACTTACATTCTTCGGCATCCAGCCGTTGCTGCAATTCTCATATTTCACTAGTGTCTAGATTAAAACCTCTGTTAGGCTCGCGTTCCTCTGATCCGTCTGAGACCAAATCCACATCGATACTATCCTCTTGTACATGAGAGGCTCCAGGAGTCACATCTTGAGCATCCTCATTTTTTCTTAGGTCTGTTGTCTCCGTGGTCATTTTACTCTCACACAACATGGATAACTCTTCAGTCTCAGGCAAAAATGAGGTGTGAGAGGAGACTGTCTCTCCCACCTCCATAGCAACCATCCTCACTCCAGAACTCTCGTCCGCCATCTTGGACAGCCAGAATCTCCTCTTCTGGTGAATAGGGAATTTCCCCCAGTGCCCTGGCCAAATTTCTGTATCCCCTCCCCCAGGTATTGCCTGAAAATAGTCAGAATTTGTCTAGTGCACTTACCCGGTCAACAAAAACTAAATAAATAAATACAGATCTATAGCAGGGACAATATAAATGTGTTAATTTAGCCTGAGTTGGAGCCAAATTAGGTATGCTAAAGCTGTGGGTGGATAGCTCATGCCCTTCTGTTAGTGGATTGTGGAAACACTATAACAGATTGCGCACCCATGGAAAAACTAATTTATAGAGCCAGAGGTAACCTGGGAGGGTTTGAGAAAATATGACTACATCTTACTAAGCACCTTAAAAACAACTGTCAGAGCCAGTAATGTTTCACCAGGAGATATCTTTATTCTTATGTCTTACAAGTTCATATGAACATACATACGAACATACGAAGAAACCAGCAGAAGAAGGCCATTCAGTTTATCTGGTCTGCTCGTATTGCAGGGTCCTCAGCTTATGCTACTGACCTTGCCCCTCTTTCCTGGTCCTCATTTCCTCTCTATCTACCTCCCGAAGCCCCATATTTTCCCACTATGCCTATCCCAGCCCCTCTTGAAACTGCTCCCTGACTTCATCGAGACAACATCCTCCAGCAACACATTCCATCTGGCCACTAGCCTCTCTGTGATGAAGTGCTTCCTAACCTCCTTACTAAACCTCCCCTTTTTCAGCTTTAAACTGTTTCCCCTCTTGGTTCAGCTGCCACTTATCTTGAAGAAATCCTCCTTATCCACCCTATTTATCCCTTTCAAGTACTTAATACTCTAGATGTGGTCTCACCAGTGACCTGTACAAGGGTAGTATAACCTCCTTCTGCCTGCTACTGATTCCTCTGGCTATACACCCCCCAGCATTTTGTTTAACTTTGCTACTGCTTTTTTGCATTGCATGGAGTGCTTCAGGTCACTAGTGATCATCACTCCCAGATCCTTCTACTCCTCTTTTGCTACTACCTGGACTTCCCCCCTCCCCCAGATGGTACCTGGTCCTTGGATTCATTGCTCCAATGTGCACAACTTTGCATTTCTTGGAATTGAAGCCAAACTTCCAGATCCCTGACCACCTCTCAAGTTTTCTCAGATCTTCCTGCAGGTCTTGTATGCCTTCTACTGTGTACACCCTCCCACAGAGTTTGGTGTCATCCACAGATAGGCACATTTTGCTCTCAATACCCTCCACAATGTCATTGATGAAAACATTGAACAACACCGGCCCCTGCACCAAGCCCTGCAGGACTCCACTGGTGACTTCCCTAGTGCTAGATAACTCTTCTCCCACCACCACCACCCTCTGGGTTCTGTTCCGCAGCCAGTTTTCTACCCACCTGGTCATTTTCTACCCCACTCTGAGATCTCCCAGCTTCCGGATCAATCTCTTGTGGAGTACAGAGTCAAAGGCCTTGCTGAAGTCTGGATAAAGGATGTCCACCGCCTGGCCCCTGTTCACTGCCTTACTGACCTAGTCAAAGAAGTCAATGAAATTCATTTGACATGATCTCCCTCCGACAAACCCATGCTGCCTCTTATCCTGGAAACCATTTTCCTCTAGACACCTTATCAACCTTTCCTTAAGAATGGTCTCAATGAGCTTGCACATGATTACGGTCAGATTAACTGGTCTTTAATTCCCTGGGTCATCCCTGGAACCACCTTTATGTGGGGGCACCACATGTGCTGCTCTTCAGTCCTGCATTACCAAGCCCGACTCCAGGGAACTATTGAACAGGCCTGCCAGCGGCCCTGCAAGCTCCTCTGCCAGCTCTCTCAGTACCCTTGGGTGCATGCCATCTGAGCCTGGGGATTTGTCCACCTTCAGTGCCAGCAGCACTTCCCTCACTCTATACTCATCTATCACCACATCTGTGCTCTCTTCCCCACTGCTCCCCTTCTCTCCCCCATAGGAACCAGTCTGTCTTTTTGCCTGTTGGAGACACAGCAGAAGTATTCATTCAGCACATCAGCCTTTCTCCTGTTCTCCTCTACCTATTCATCCCCTTTCCTAAGCCTAACAATCACATCCTTCTTGTCCCTTTTTTGACTTATGTAATGAAAGAAAGTCTTCTCCCCCTTTTTGACTCCCTCAGCTATCTGCAGTTCTTTTTCAGCCTTAGCATGCTGCACTACCTTGCTTGCTGTCTTGATCAATCTTAAGTAGTAGTCCCCATCCACCTCTCTCTCTTGGTTTTCCTGTGTCTGTTGTAGACTGATCTCTTGTCCCTCACTGCTTGGGCAACCTCAGAGCTGAACCAGCTGGGTGCTTTGGCCCTTGGAATTTTCCCCTTGAGCCTAACACACTCCACTGCGGCAGCCTTATTCCTTCTTTGATTATGGCCTGTTTTTGGTCTACCGTCATATCCACTCTGATGCCCACCAGATGCCTTTTTAGTACCTCTCCCATCTTCCTGAAGTCTGCCCTCTTGAAATCCAGGATTTTGGTCTTAGTGGGGATGCCTTCCCTGTACATTTTCAACCTGAACCACACTGTGCAATGGTTGCTACCACCTAGGGGCTTCTTGACCATTGTCTCTTGCACGTGCTCCATATTTGTGAGTACAAGATCAAGGATTGCCGCCTCCCTGGTCGGCTCTGTGATTCCCTGAGTCAGGAACCCACTCAGCATTGCTTCTAGGAACATCTGATGCCTGGCACATGATGTCTAGACAACATATAATGTAAAGTGGATTACTTGTGAGGTTATATGTATAACAAATGCAGTATAATTGTGTAATGTAAGTCGAATTGCCCTGCATGTTCTTTTTCTTAACCATCCTCTTACTGTGTGTTTCTAGACTTTCTCCACATCCTTAATTAATGAGTACAAAATATTGGATGCACTTCTTATAGTCTGACACTGACAAATGCTTATAGCAGTGTGCTGTGAGTGTTGTTTTTTTATTCAATGTTTGGTGAACAGAGTAAAGTGATTGTGTATACTTTGATTTGACTTTGGCCTTTCTCTGTTCCTACCCTCAGCAGAGAAGCCAGGTAGCATTTAAGGAACAGAAGACTCCTGTACCAGGGAAGCATAGAATGCCAGAGGAGGAGGAGGTTGGGGAGGAAGATGGAGGAATGAAACATGCTGAGCATGGGTTGCTGTGATAGACTGACTTACAGTATATGTGAAATGTGGGAGGAGCTATTCTCCCACACTCAACCTCGGGCTTCATCCCTTCCATTTAATTCGGTGTTTGGTGAATAAAGTGCTTCTGAATACTTTGACTTTGGCTTTTCTCTGTTCTCACCTTCAGCAAAGGAGCCAGGTGGCATTTGAGGAATAGAAGGCCCAAGAGAGATGACCTCCTTCAACTCACGGAGAGTGTGGACAGCAGCACACAGGAGAGGAAAACCCCCTGTGGAGGAAACCTCTGAGGACCCATGGCTACTGACCTGCCTCTCCCCTAGGCTCACAAAGAGGAAATGACCCTAAATGCCTGATTATTTTCCTTGTTCCTGATAGGAGAAATACTGGATCTTCCATCTTGGTGAAGGAGCAGTATTTTGATTTGGATACTGATGATGCTGCTTCAATTGGAAAATCTTGAGAAGCATCTGAACTTGTAGTGAGCAATTACAGGAGAGTTCTTGGATACTGCGAACAAATGGTAATCTTTGCTGGATGGTAGATAAAGGGTCCAGGTAAGCTGGTGAGTAAAAGGTTAAAGGAGCTGAAGAGAAACAGTTCTTCGTAATCAAGTATGGAATCTGGACTCATCTGGAACATCTGAGGGTGGATGAGGTCCAGATATATGAATGCTTAGTGGCTGAGAGGTTTACAGTAGAAAATGCTGATGGCATAGATAACTCAATGAGGTGCAGGAAGATAGTCGAGATTGTTTTGAGCTCATGGTTACTTACAGTGACTGGTAGCACACAGATCTATGGAGAGTTTCAGAATCTACCCTCGAATAGTGAGGCATAGTGACAGCAGGTTGTAAATGTTGGATAAAAATTAACTGAGGAGGATTTCTCTGGATAGTATGATTTAATTGGAAGGCAAGGAAGACGCCATGGAGACAATGCGCAGGAGCATATTGCAGTGCCAGCTAGGAGGTGAATTGGCAGGCATATAAGATGCCATGGTGCCAGTGTGTAGAAGCATATTGCATTGCAAGATAAGAGGTCATTCGGTAGGCATATAAGATGCCATGGAGCCAAGTATGCAGGTACGTGATATGCTGCAAGGTAGGAGGAGAACCAGCATGTGCAGAAGGTGCCAGAATTCCTAGGGAATGACTGGATAACACAAACATGAGAAAAGATGTCTTCCAAGTGATGCTGTGAGTTGTTTAGGAACTGGTATTACTGTGGCCCATGTGAAACATAATTTGTTGCTCTTATGTTTTAAATGAGATTAGAGCCTCAAGGTTCAGGAGTCATGTTGGAGGTTGATGAAGGATAAGTGACAAGGGTCCTGAAGTTAGTGTCTAGGTAAGAAGTTGGCCTGTTCTTCTGTGGGGAATGAGAAGCCAGTTGGAGACAATGAAAGTAACATTCAAGTCATTATGATGGAATGCAATGAAGCTTTGCCTTATGGATGCTGTAAGCTGCTGGTTGATTAATTAAGTCATTGACAAAGTCGCAGGCTGAAGATAGTCCCAAAGCATTCACTGCCAGAGGGATGAGTAAAAGGAGAGGAACTGGTGTAGCCAGTTCTGATTTTGCAAACTCATAGACGCATGGGAAGCAGGGAGTAGAATACTCAATGAGGAGGAATTCCAGAGATGGAGGTGCATTGAACTGAATCCTGGGAAAGGACATATGTAGTTTTTGGGTAGGTGGTAAAAGTACCACGAGGGCAAGCTAAGCAAGAAATTTGCATGACAGGCAGGAGAATACTTGCAGCGCAGAGCAGGGAGGAAATGCTTGCTTGGATGGCTCTTCTAATCAGTGCTTCAATTCCATGCATGGTGTCCTGATGGCAGATACCCTTAGAGAATGGATGGATAACTTAAGGAAGAAGAACTATGGAGAAAATGGTTGAATACTGCCGCTTTCATGGTCCAAAGGTAGATGGAGTGTTATGAATGGAAGGCAGTTGTAGAGCATGGAAGTAGGCATAAGGAAGGCAGAAGGTATTGAAGGTCCAAGTTGGAGTACATGCAAGGCAAACTGCAGTAGGAGATATGCTTATCATATCTCTTGGATGAATGTCTTTGGGTGGACTATATCTGAATTACTGAGAGCAAGGCAGGAGCTGATCAAAATTACCAGGTTAGGTGCAGGAACTCTAGGATACTGAAAATTACTAGATGTTAGCTAATTCATGCAGTCTTCTACACTGGACCTGGAAGCAATATACTGAGGTGTGTGAGTCAGACAGAAATTTTGTGATGAAGATGACTGGTCAGGAGTAGAAGATGAAGGATGTCACAGCTGAAGATGTCTGTGGGGATGCTAAAGACCATGTTGATCCATAGAGGTAGATCATGAAGAGTAGCAGAGGTTTGATCAGGAATGACTATGGAGGTTTTGCAGAGCTGATGCAATCAGTAGAAGTTCAAGGGGAACCCTGTGGCAGCTTGTGTCCAATTAAGGGAAAGCAGAAATAATAAGGTAGGCTTGATGACCATGGATGAGACAACATCAGTGGAGATTAGTGAGTGAAGGACAAAGACCAAGAGGAACCTTGAAGACCTTCTTTGAGGTAAAAGGTTGAGAACAAATAAAATGGAGATGCCAGAGTGCCAATACACGGATACATAGTGCACTCCCGAGAGACGAACCCCGGGCAGAAAAGAGGGAGCCTTTTATGAACCTTGAAAGAAAGGGGGCTATGCATTCTCTCACAAGTTTGTGGAGAAGTGCCCGCCTCTGGCAGCAGAGAAGGAAAACAAGCCAGGGACTGTCATATAAGAAACAGAGCCAATAAGGCCTCATTTAGTTTGGCTGTAGAATGTGAGGTTACGATTGCAGTGAAACTGGAGACTCCCGTCCCTGAAGGATGGAGGACCTCTACCTACACTTCTAAATTGTGTGGAAGAATGAATTAGGGAGAGGGTGCCCTGAGGTCTGTTGTTGAGTGCTGCAAAATAAAAATTGAAAAAAAAAAGCTACTACAGAGTGCTGAAGTTCAGGCAACCGATAATGTAACAACTCTAAAAGTAGGCGTTATGATTTTGATCTCAAATGCAGTCTGTCTAAATCTCATCATTGACACAGAGAGTGAAGGCTAGAACTCAGATCCATGACCATGAGGAGGAGTGGACGATGTGAGTGAGGATCAATGTAACTCGGCAGTGTCATGGAGACATGCTTTGGCTTCATTTAGGAAGATAGTTAGGACGCCAGTGCAGATGAGTGCACAGCAGATCCAGAAATGTTATTCACCCCATCTGGCTGGAGCTGACCATGAATTAATTAGTGATATAGTCCAAGTGAAGGCATTGACAGAGGCCCAGGAGGTAAGTATAGTAGATTAGTGATGGATCTAGGACAATGATAGATGAATCGATTGGTAAATGCAGTCAGAATAGATTATGTAGGGGATCAGATGTAACGTTGGTGACAGATTGATTGAGCAGGAATGATGACTCCAGGATAGCAAGAATAAATTAAAGAGGTTCAGTGTTATCAGACACATGGGTATTGGGTTACACGGAGAAAGTGAGAAGAATGATGGTTACTTGAATTCCTATAAACGAGTAGTGAAGATTGTCTGGTGGAGAGTCACTATTTGAAGACTTACCTCCATCACAATTATAAGATGTACCAGATTAGAGTTCTGCATGATAGTGGTGTTAAGCAGAATACTGCAAATATATACAGCATGGACTGACTTGCCTTGGTACACGATTTTGAAGTTGGAGTCAAAGAAGATAGTAATACAGTGACGGGGATTAGAAGACTGGCCTGCCTTCGAAATCTGAGTGTTGTGAGCAATACAGGAGAAAATTGTGGTTGAAGAATTATCCCTTATGATGGGGGTATTGTAAGAAAAGAGAACTGGAGATATGCAGTTTAAAGTACAATACATGCCTTTGAATTACAGGTCCTTCCTTTAATAGGACATCATGGAGTTTGCCAGACTGAAAAGGCTGACAGTGTAAAATGAAAAGCAGGCACACATAGATACACAGAACTCTTTGCATGAAGTCCAGAGTACATAGGATGCAACACTGAAGTAAATATGTCCATTCCCAGATAAAGTCTGGTCTGTACCCCCACGTAATGATGTCAGGTAAATAGCCTCAAATAAGCAACTGAAAAGCAAACGAAGCACATCAGTTAACTTGAGGAAAGAACAATAACAAGTGACCTTGTTTAAACTGTATACATTGTCTGCCTGCTATTATATGGCCACTGCTTGGCTCTTTCAGATGATATAAATCATCCATCTGAAAACCAAGGTAAGGTAATTTGAACACTGTAGAACAGCAGAACAAGACTGCTCAGTTCATTAGTCCTCTGTGCAAGGAGCAAGAGTCAATTGGGTCTTGGTCCAGTTTAGAAGGTTCAATGCTTGGCAGACGAAGCAGAAAAAAGCCACTGGAGGCAGAAAGTGGAGTACGCCTGAAGCCAGCATTTCCAAAATGAGCAGCTGTAGCTTTTTGGGCTGACACAGGCTGCATTCAGAACCCAGAAGTGACAGAAAGAAAGATGGAGCAGCAGCTCGTAAAGGAGCAAAAAGCTCCAAAAAAGGAAAGCATGGGAAAGAACAGAGACAGAGGAGCAAAACCACAAACAACTGGGGAGGGGGCAGCTGAGAAGCTGAAGAGGAAGGAGGAGGAGCAGGAAGAGAGAAATGAGGGGAGGGAGCAAGAAATGTAAAATGAGACAGTGGGGAAAAGCAGGAGGAATGAAACAGGAACAGGAGGGAGAGAAGGGGGAAACAAAAGGGAACAAGTGAGAAACCACCGGGCAGTGGCAGTGGCCGCCAAGATAGAACACAAGACAGAGGAAAAGCAGAGGAAACAAATGAAGGAAAGGCAGAGAACAGCAGGGGAGACAGGAAGGATGGAGCCAGCCTCAGATACACATCCACCCAGGCATGAATGAAATACACTAGGCACTGGTTGCTGAGAGAGGCTGGCTTATATATGGAATGTGGGAGGAGCTATTCCCCCACATTGAACCTCGGGCTTCAGCTCTCCTATTTAATGCTTTTGTATACCTGCAAGTCAATATAATATGACTGACACAAATAAAATAGTCATAGTTTAAGTTTATGTTGGAGCTAGAAAAGCACCAGCACTGAAATGGGGGATGTGTAGGATAGCGCAAGGTGAAGTCCTTGTACTCGAGTAAGAGTGCAGAGAACAAGAAGTGTACAGTAGTAACTGTGATAGTTTTGCAATGCATAGCAATACTTTGGTGATGCGAGTGGGCTCACACAAGTCAACTGTCGTACACAACAGTTGTGGTTCTGCTTTGCCCACTCCTAGTGATAGCTATATGGCCATACAAATAAGAGCTAATGAACCAGATGGAGGCAGATTTTTTTTTCCCTTCTGAAATGGTCTTTTAAATAACGAAAACTGATTTAAAACCAATGTACATTAATAGTGGCAGAAGCAAAGCCTCCATCTGGCCCTCTGGTTTGTATTCCTACAACCATTTTTAAGCCATATCGCTGCACTGCCCATATTGATGTGAGTAAATGTATCTTTTTGTCAGGTACTGTTTCTTTACAGATTTAAAAAAATCTGTTGTTTTGCAGCAGTTGCCCCAGAATTTCAGTTTATATGATACTTTCAAATGTTTTACCTTTTTGGCATTTTTCACATCTTCTTTTTAATTTTAAACTTTTGGAATGTGTGGGCTAAAATCAGATTGTTCTGTTTCTCACAGAGAATGTGTCTGACATTTTGATCCATTAATTCTATGGATATAGCCTTGTTTAGAGCTGTGAATGACCTTCAGGGGTGTAAGGCCAATGGTTGTATGTTAAATTCTACTTTTTGTGGACCTCTAATCTACCATCGATGTGACACAGCAACAGCAGTATAACAACAGCATGACATCACATCAATGGTGTAACAGCACTGTAAAAATATGATTTTGGGGGGATAACAGAATTCTACTATACATTATAACATTGTATTATATGAAGTCTAAACTGTACATTTGATAGCTTGTAACAAACACAACATTCTTATATTACTGTTTGTCATCAATCAAGTTCTTATTATAAGCTGAATGAAATTCTGCAGCTAGCATCTACTATATCATATCTATCATGTCTAAAACCAAAATGAAAGAGAGTCTCTCAGTAAAATACTGTATACATCAAATTAAAATGTATGGGGCAGCTCTTAGGGAACAAATGGCAAGTTTTCTCTGGAAATATAAAAGACCCAGGGGTTCCAATTCAACTCAGAGGCAGAGGTACAGTCCACCTGATGGGCAATTATACGTTCCACATAATATATCTCCGTTATAATGGCTTGCCACTGATGAATAGCAGGTATTTGTTGTGAATGCCATAGGTGAGCAATCGCCTTTTTGGCAGCTGCCAAATATATATAGAGCAGACTGTTGGCTGCTGGGACTGTTTCATCTGGAAATATGTATAATAAAATCAATTTAGCAGGCAACAGCCACTGTAAGTCTAATAACTGATCTAATGCCAATTTTATATCCTGCCAATATTTTAGAAGTTTCTGCAACCCCAAAATATGTGGGAGAGGTTTGATCGGGTTTCACCACAGCCTCTCCATCATTTGCCATACTGGGCAGGAAGAAATTTCATTAGAAGCTCTGGGAAATGAAAATACTGCATATGGCATTCCCATTGGAATTCCTTCCAGTAAGAAGCTTGGAAGGATTTCATCATCGCATAATTGGGTAGAATCCATGTTTCATATGAAACTGTAAGATCCAGTTCCCCATTCCATGCCGTTAGTACAGACCTTGTACTTTCAGGCCATAAGTCTCTGAGTATTTTATAAGACAAGCCAATCAAATGTGGGTAAGCTAGGCCCCGGATAGTGTCCAGAAAAAGCTTAAGCATATTAGGTAATGGGGAGGGAAGTTTGGAAAAAGTAGAGTCCTTTTGTTGCAAGTATGCCCTGACTTGCAGATAGTAAATACGATCAGAATTAGGAAGCTGGTAAGCCTCTTTTAACTACATAAATGGTACCATCCTCTCATTATCCATAAACTGATAAATATATGACAAGCCCAATCTACTCCACCTTTGGAATGCCAAAGTCATCTGGGCTGGAGCAAACCCCTGATCCAAGTACAGTATTTTTAGGTAGTATAACAGGGGATCCAGGGTTTGGGAGGACTTTATTTTGTACCTAGTCATGAGAGTATCTCTTTTATATGTCATAAATGCCTTAAAGTCTAGAGGAGCAGACAGAGGGGCCAAAAGCCACCTCACTGTGTCAAACATATCATTAAGAATAAATTCTATATATTTCAAGACACCTTCATATTGAGGATTAAGCCACAACAATATTGTCTTAAGTATTACTGCTCTATGATAATCTTCTAAATTAGGCACATTTAAACCTCCATTTGCTATAGAGAGCTTTAACAAGGACCGTGTTAACCTGGGTTTCCGGCCTGCCCATATAAACCTTGACAAGTTTCTATTCCATGAATTGAAATAAAACAATGCGGTTGTCAAAGGAAGAGTCTGGAAGAGATATAACTACCTAGATAGTATTATCATCCACACTGTTTCCACTCTGGCATGTAGTGAGAGAGAAAAGTGTGACCATCTACCCAATTCCATTTCTGTATTTTGTGTCAGGGGTTCATAATTAAGTAGTTCTAAAGTACTAGATTCTTAGGCAGATAGACCCCGACATATTTAAGTCGTGAGCATCCCCATCTGGCTGGAAACTGGCTTTTTAAAGCCATAGGGGATTTAAAGTTAAGGGTTAGTATCTCTGCCTTATTGACATTAACCTGGTACCCCGACAAGACTGAGACATTTTTAAGGATCTTATGAAGGGCCCCAATGGATTGTTCTGGATTTAGCAGGGTTAGAAGAACACCATCCATGTATAGGGCTAGTTTAAAACACCATCCACCCAGTGGGATTCCTTCTATCAATGGGGTGTCTCAAATTAGAGCTGCCAGGGAGTTCAATATAGATGGAGAATAGCAGGGGGGAGAGGGGACACCCCTGTCTCATACCTCTGGTTAGGGATATGGGAGAAGATAATTGGCCATTTATATGAGCATACACTTTCAGAGCATTGTAAATAGACTTCAGCCAAGTAATAAAAGTTTCTGGGAATCCAAATACCTCTAAAGTTTTCCATAGATAGGCCCAAGAGACACGGTCAGAAGCTTTGTTGGCATCAAGACTGATCAGTGCTATTGGGACCTGTCTCTGGTTAATGGGAACTAATAAATGGATCATACGTCTGACATTATCTGTCATTTGATGGGTACGTTTAAATCCAGATTGATCAGGGTGAATTATAGTAGAAAGCATATTTTCTAGTCAGCTGGCTCAAATCGCCATATAAAATTTATAATCCATATCAAGGATGGATTTGGGTCTGTATGAAGATGTAAAAATGTTTTTTTTGCCTGGTTTCAGTATTGGTTATAAGGTGGCATACACCCAGGAAGGAGGAGGAGGAGGGACCTCTCCACCCTGCATCTCCCTGAACACATTCAAAAGCGGAGGCATCAAATACCTACTATATGCCTTATACCATTCAGAAGGGAGCCCATCTGGGCCGGGGCATTTCTGTATTTTAGCTTCCTTGATTACTCCTTTTAGTTCATCTGCCTGAATTGGCCTAAGCAGAGCATCTCTTTGTAGTTGAGACAAAGTTGGGAGGGAGAGTTTAGAGAAAAATTGGTTTATTATTTGTATCTCAGGAGTATCAGAAGCTGTATACAGACCTGAATAGTATTTTTCAAAATCAGGTAAAATTTTCAGGAAATTTAGATGTCAACCCTAGTCTACCATCTGCTTGAATCCGAGGTATGGTGGCCGCTACTTTCTGTTGTCTCAATCTCTGGTCTAAATTTCTGGCTCCTCTAGGACCATCTTCATATCTATATTTCTTCAAGTAAAAAAATGCCTGTTAGACTTTTTCATCCAGTGTTTTCTGAATTTCCCCCTTTAAGTGTTGGATTCTGAGCTGGACCATTTCAGTTCCTTAGTCTGGAGAGACTTCTCATCTGCCTTTGACACAACTGACCATATACTTTTGTTGCTCCATCTTTCTGAAGTATTTGCATAACAGGGCTCTGTACTCTCCAAGATTGTTGCATCATATCAATCACACCATACTTTTGAGGTTTCATGGGGAGGTAAGCTATTGGAAACTTGTTTACAATCTGTTGATCTTTCACAGTGAATGTTGCTGAACCCTTTACTATTTTTTTTAACTCCATGCTCCACTGGTCAAGGTTGTCAGGGATGTACCCTTGTCTGTCTCTTTAGGACCCTCTACACCCATCACCCCACCTTACCTGACAACTTTCTGGGAAACCATGGCTTACCCTCTAAGGTGGGGCCCCTCCTTCTTTCAGGAGAAGTAGGGACTGAGATGCTAATTTGGTTATTGACCTACCCAGCTCAGCTGCAAGGCTTGCTAGGGTCCAGGACTTCATGGCGTGCAGCTTGCAGGAGTTTTCTATTTCTTCCTGGTGGAGCTGATGTGCAGTGACATCTGGGCAATGTTAAGGATGCTCATGCACCTGACACATTGATGTCCTCTACTCCACCAGTCCCAGCTTTGCATTGGTCCTTTCACTCACCAACCCCCAGTCAACACTAGGGGACAGACTGTCCCCTGGATATCTTGTTCCACCCTCCCAGGAGAAAAGCTGTCTGCCAGGTGTTCAGTACTCCTCCCCTTGGCTGACCCTCCAACACTCCAGGCTTGTTCCTAAACCAGTGTCATTGGTGCCACAAGCAGTAGTGCTACTGCTGTGCCAGCCAGCTAGCCCCTGAACCCTTTACTATTCTTGCTGTATATTCAGCCTGTGTAACCAAAGTCATGGCATGCCTACACATTATAATAAAAAGGCGTTAAAGCTGAATACTTAACCAGTTCCAAAGTTTATTCAGCCACCATAACAGTGTACAGCCCAGGAGATTTCCAACGTAACTTCTAACATTTCAACCAATCTTGGTCTTTAACAAAGACAGTACCCTCTTGTTAATACTCTGTTTAAATACCCAATTCATATAATCACATGATATGTATAGACCAATAAAGTGAGCAAGATATAATTCATTGACTAGTTTTTAAGTATCATAAGTATTCTGATGATGTATAACTGAATCCTTCCAATCATTCTCAAGTGAGATTGTGGACGGACTGCCTTCTGCCTTGACATAAGTCTCCATCAGCCGCAGACTCCATCGATACAACTGAGGGCATTGTGGAAGACACTATAACCACCAACAGGGACTCCCCACTGGACCCCACCCACCCTTCTATTTCAGGGTACTCTCCAGCAGGCACTAGGCAAATCCAGAAAAAGCAGTGACACCTTGGCTCTAAAACTAATTGCCCTCACTCTAGATGAGGTACTAGTGCCACTCACAAAACTTCTGAACTTATCCCTCAGACTGGGGCAATTCCCTCAGAGGTGGAAAGCAGCGGCAGTAACCCCAGTCCATAAAAGCGGTGACTGAGCCCACCAAACAAATTACCACCCCACATCAATCCTAACCACCCCCAAGGCATTAGAATGCAAAGTTTCAGATCAACTGACTATCTTGACAAATACAAAATCCAATGCCCCCAACAACACAGCTTCTGAAAATTTCACAGTATCACTACTGTGCTAATAGAGTACTCCGGCTTCCTTCATGATGCCTAGACAGTAGTCAACTAGTGGAGATGATATACATCGACATCACTAAAGCCTTCAACACAGTTAATCACATCACACTGCTCAACACACTCCACTCCACCAGACTCTCAACTGAAGCTGTGGAGTGGTACGCAAGCCACCTCAGAGGCAGGACTCAACAGGTCAAAATTAATAATGCCCTATTTGACAGCAGACAAGTGCACATTGTGGGTACCCCAAGGGTCGATACTAGGCCCCTTATTATTCACCCTTTTTCTTAATCTCCTCTCCCTGGCATGCAAAGAACAAATACTCCTATATGCTGATGATGCTGTCATTTTTTCCAAAAGTCATGAATCTCACACCCTAGAATCACACCTCCAAAATGACTTCTCTGCCATAGAGGACTGGTTCAATAAAAACAAATGCCTTATGAATTAAAAAAAAAACAAGGTCATGCTGTTTACTAACCCCCACAATAAACACAAGGCTTATCAATTGACAATCCTCAACAGCATGCACACTCCCTTGAGCAAGAGCACACCTTTACATATCTGGGTGTAACCCCTGATAGCTCCTTATCCTTTTCCCAACACACTGACCTTGTAGTAAAGACTATAAATTCCAGAACTGGTCTCCTCTACAGGCACCACCATAGTATGACCCTCACTGTCACTCGCCGTAAAAAATTCCATCCTTTCAATCATTGACTATGGGCTTATGGTGTATGGGACAGCCTCTGACACTACCCTCAAGCGAGTTAATGTAGCCTTAAAAGAATCCTGCAGGCTAGTAGTAGGTGCACACAGACTTACACACACTTGCGACCTTTACACTCAAACCAACTGGTTGACCCTACAGGGTACGGTCCAATACCAAGTTTGTCTCCTTGGTAAAAAAAACTTGCCTTGGCCTAACCCCACCTGCTGTCCAGAACCTCCTAAACTCAGCAATGAAATCCTCACCAGACAAGAGGGATGTCCAGACTATCTCTGCATGTCCCAGCACTAGGGCTGAGCTTTTGCTCCTGGTTCCCACAGTCCCCTGGTGATGTCAGCATGCACACAGGGAGACCAATGTGATGAGCATGGGTTTCCTGGCCGGGTATCCCATTGATGGAGCAATAGCATTAGGGCAACTGTAATTGGTGTATCACAACTAGTTCGACACTCACAGTGGCAAATTGGTAGTCAGAATGTCTTGCAGCAAGACCACTGCACAGATGTTGCATTCCTTCCCCAACAAACCTCCCACATGGAGGTGATTAAATAATTTTTTGGGAGAGTGCGGGGGTGGAGACCCTGCAAACAGCCTGGATGTGCTCCAGTGCTTTGGGCGCGATAGCATTCAGGTGGCACAACTGCTGTGTGACATGGCCACCATCAGCATTTTTGTGTCACTCTGATGACGGTCATCCTTTCTCATCTCTCACTGACATGGGTAAACCTCCCAGCCAATGTCACTCCATCTAGACGTGGCATTCTCTGCTGCACTAGCACCTGTGGTCACCCAGGTGGCACTATTACAGCGGGAAAGACAACCTTCCCTCCCCAGAGAAGGAGAGTGGGCCATGAAATGTTCGATCCTTCTCTCCCCTCCCTCCGAGCTGGCCCCCCAACAACCCAGGCTCATTACCGAACCCAGGTCCATTGAACACCAGCCTGTATCAGAGTTACCTACAAATTCAGTACCACAAGAAAATGAACCTGTTCCTGTTAATTTGGAGCTACAAGAAACTGAGTCTGTTCTGGATAACAGTCACTTGGCACCTTTGCCTTCTTCGATTCCATTAAACATCCCTTGGGCAGAAAAAAATAAATTAGTGATACCTCTTTGGTTTATAACTGCTGAACTGTCTATAAGCTATGTACAGACTGTACCTGACATATGTGCATTAACAAATCTGAATTTTAAATCTATGTTATGACACAGTGTACCTTAGGGTGTGACTTCCTGAGCATTTCTTTAAGTTGGTTTATGATATGGAAATAAAAAGCATTATGGTGTAAAGTTGTTAAAAATATCTATGAATATGTATAATTTCACAATCAATGTAGCGTACACCTTTTTAAAGCAGCAGTACAATGTAAAATAAATCTGCACTTTTTCAACAGTTTATTCCCTGTGCTCTGCTGAGCATTTCCCTGGTACTCTTTCCCGCCAGCAATGTACTATGTCTGAGTAATTTGCTCAGTTTTCCTTTGCCACCCAGCATGCTGCACTGGAACCCCCTCTGCTGCCAACTGCAGATGTGTAGGACTGGCAATACTACATGAGGACATCGGGACAGTTCAGCACAGGGTCCTACTTCAGTAACCAAAAGACAGGATACGATCTGAAGGGAGAGCACAGCTGAAAATTAGTCAGCTGCCATATTTATTGTGGATCCACAACAATTAAAATAAATTGCGAAAATCTAAAAAACTAAAGAAGACCGAAAAAAAAAAATTTACAGATATGGAAACTGGAACTATGACCTCATGCTTCCAGCCAAAAAGCAGAATTTCGATAAATCACTTTCTGATTACCTAGTACTGCTGCTATGGTTAAGACCAAAATATATTTATAACCACACTGGAGAAGTACTGATAATGTTGGCATGTATTACTGTGAAATGAAGGTCAGAGGGAAAAGCATTTTTCTCTGGTTTAACAGTTTATAACAGATACTTTTTAATATTTGAATAATTCTCAAGCTCAAATAATTGGACTCATACTATGCTGACTACTTTAATTTCAGTTTGTATATGGTTTATTACTTTCCACTGCTATAACTATGAATATTGAGCTTTTTAATTATGTGATTCTTACCATATAGTTTAGCATATGGTGCATCTATTACAATTTGCATTTAATGTATTACAAAATGCAATTTGTATAAAGTAATGTATGTATTTTTTTGTACTATAAACAGTTCATCCTATTGAAAGGCTTCAAGCAAAATATTTTATAGTAAATTGTGTTTTTCCATTTCTAAACTCTCTCTTATATCCTACACCAAACTCCTCCTAATATTCCCCAAATGACTTGTGGTGTGTGTGTGTGTGTGTGTGTGTGTGTGTGTGTGTGTGTGTGTGTAAGTGTATTTATAACATGACGATCATTAGTTTATTTAGTTTGTGTTTACTAGTTTGGTGCACTAGACAAAACATTTCCTATTTTCAGGCATAACCTGGGAGGTTATAATGAGATAAAGACATCACAAAGACAGGCAGATATACCATACATTTCAGTAATTTGAGAAATTATACAAGAAAACAAACAGCTGGGCCTTACACAGGTAGTTTCCTCCTCGACCCATGTAGTGGGTCACTCGGATCTGATCTTTCTTTTGGGTATGGAGATAGCTGACCTGGGGTGGAACCAGTCAGCTGGTCTGACCATCACACCATAAGGTTCAGCTTCAGGGCCCCCTAATAGGTCTGTCCCTACAGAAATGGTTCAGTACCACCCTTTAAGGGGAGTTACCCCCAGTGACCTATCAGCAGTGCTGGACCTATTGGGCCTGTCGGGTGAATGCATGAGTCCAGATGATCTTGTACTAGCCTATAATAAGGCTGTGGGGGATGCTCTAGACAAGATTGCTCCTGTTCATGTTCGGCCTCTCACCCTTCACCCAAGGAGATCTTGGTTTAATGGCTCTTTGAAGGAGTTGAGGCAAGTCAGCCAAAGGATGGAGAGAGCCTGGCGGATGTCCGGCCATGATGTTGACAGGCTTAGGTTGATGGCACATTCGACCAGCTCAGCTTTTCCAGACTGTTCACAGATTCTGCAGTCCAATCTGTCTCCAACCCAGAGAAGCCTTTTCTCAGCTGAGATGTGAGGAGTACGCTCAGTTCTTCGCTGATAAGGTTGCCAGCATCAGGTCTGGCATCAGTCCGACCTCTCCTATGAGGGGTTACAGAGATCGACAGGACGTGGCATGCACCCGGTCTATCTGGTCAGATTTCTGCTGGCCAGAATTCATGGACATTGTGAAGATCATCCAAACACTGCACCCAACCAGTTGTAGTTTGGATCCACACCCTACACCCCTTTTAGTGGGATGTGTAGATGTTATCTGCCTAATCCTTGCTGAAATTATCTGGAAGTCCTTGGAGATGGGGGTCTTCCTAGACCCCCTCAAGGAAGTGGTCGTTCGACCACTCCTTAAGAAATCTTCCTTGGATCCAGACTGTCTAGTCAACCATCGGCCTATCTCTAACCTGCCATTTGTTGGTAAGGTTATTGAAAAGGTGATTGCGCTGCAGTTGGATGATCATCTTACAACTCACAATGTCTATGATACTCTCCAGTCTGGTTTTAGGAAGAAGCATAGCATGGAGACTGCACTTGTCTGAATATTGAATGACCTCCTAATAGCAAGAGATTGAAAGGCATGTACCATTCTGGTCCTTCTTGATCTCTCTGCTGCATTTTACATTGTAGACCATGGTGTGCTGCTGGCACACCTGTGGCTTTTTTGTGGGCTGTTTGGTACAGTACTTAAATGGTTCCATTCATTCCTCGTGGGCAGGTCTCAGAAAATTGTCACCGGAATTCATTCCTCTGGTGCTCACCCCTGCCCTGCAGGGTGCAGCACCATTTTGGCCCCTATGTTGTTTGCAGTGTACATGCTGCCATTGGGAGATATCATCAGGCGATACAGTCTGAGTTTTCACTGCTATACAGATGAAACTCCACTGCATGTGTCCTTTCTGCCCCGACAGAATGATGCACTATCCGTGCAAAATAATTGCCTTACCGAGATCAGAACTTGGATGAGTTCCAGCTGGCTGAGACTGAATCCAGACACGACTGAAGTGTTGGTAGAGGACTCTGGTTGTCCGGGGGCAGGTCTGGGGGCTGGACAACCATCAGACCTGTTGCTTGATAGCATAACGCTCACTACCTTAGATCAGGTGCATAACCTGGTCATTATTTTTTATCATGGTCTGACTCTACAATCTCAGGTGTCAGCTGTCGTCAAATCTTCTTTCTACCATCTGAGGAATATCGCCCAGGTGAAACACTTGGTTCCTCCTGGCTATCTTCCAGCATTGGTCCATGCCTTTGTCACTACCCATCTTGATTATTGCAATTCCCTCTACCTAGGGCTACCAGGTGCTGATATCCACCACTTGCAGTTGGTGCAGAACGCGGCGGCCAGGCTTTTGACTGGGACCTCTAGGACCAGTCATATTACGCCTGTGCTCCGCAAGCTGCACTGGCTGCCTGTTAAGTGGTGGATCACCTTTAAGGTTGGCTTGCTAACCTTTAAAGCCCTACATGATCAGGGACCTAGCTACCTGCAAGACCTCCTGATACCCTACTGCCCTCTCCGATTCACTAACCATGGATTGCTAGAGATTCTAAGGGTGCGATTGAAGACATTTGGTTCCTGTGCCTTTTCTTTTTCAGCTCCAACTCTGTGGAATTGTCTACCTCGTCGGTTAAGAGAATGCCTGACCATCAATAGGTTTAAAACTGAGCTAAATAATAATAATAATAATTTTATTTTTAAAGAGCCTTTCAAGTTTTCAAAGCGCTGTACAAAACATATAATAAAAAGAAAACCAAACATTATAATAAAGTATAAAACACTCATAAAAAGTACAATTTCATCAACAATTTATACAGAATACTATAAAAAGGCAATTTGTTACAGATGAGTTTTTAAACCACTCTTAAATTCCTCCACAGAGGTGCACTACTGTAACCGATGGGGTAGAGAATTCCAAAGAGTAGGAGCAGCGTAGGAAAAAGCTCTACAGCCAGAAGAATTTAAACTCACTCTCGAAATCTCTAGCAACCCCTCGTCGGCCGAGTGGAGTGATCGGCCAGGGCAGTAGAAAACTAGAAGATCTTTCAGATAGGCTGAACCATGGTCATGTAGGGCTTTGAAAGTCAATAAACAGACTTTAAAGGTGATCCACCACCGAACAAGAAGCCAGTGCAGTTCCCGTAGCACCGGGATAATATGACAGGACTCTTAGTGATCTCCCAGTGAGAAATGAGGTGAACCATTGAAGGACTGTTTCCAATATTCCACAAATCTGCCTCAAGCGTGCTGCCAACCACGGCAGGCACTCTGGACAAACAAGCAACACAAGCAGCTCACCTGAGGAGCAGAAGAAGCCGAATTTCCAGCCTGATAACTTTCGAGGCAGCCCCCCCAAGCTCACTGCCAACTGCGGCAGGCACTCTGGACAAACAAGCAACACAAGCAGCTCACCTGAGGAGCTGAAGAAGCCAAATTTCCAGCCTTATAACTTTTGAGGCAGGCCCCCCAAGCTCACTGCCAACTGCGGCAGGCATTCTGGACAAACAAGCAACACAAGCAGCTCACCTGAGGAGCTGAAGAAGCTGCATTTCCAGCCTGATAACTTTCAAGGCAGCCCCCCCCAAGCTCACTGCCGACCCTAGCAGGCACTCTGTACAAACAAGCAACACAAGCAGCTCACCTGAGGAGCTGAAGAAGCCGAATTTCCAGCCTGATAACTTTCGAGGCAGCCCCCCCCAAGCTCACTGCCGACTGCAGCAGGCACTCTGGACAAACAAGCAACACAAGCAGCTCAGCTGAGGAGCTGAAGAAGCTGCATTTCCAGCCTGATAACTTTCAAGGCAGCCCCCCCCAAGCTCACTGCCGACCGTAGCAGGCACTCTGGACAAACAAGCAACACAGGCAGCTCACCTGAGGAGCTGAAGAAATGAGTGTGCACCTGATAACTTTCGAGGCAGCCCCCACAAACTCACTGCCGACTGCGGCAGGCACTCTGGACAAACAAGCAACACAAGCAGCTCACCTGAGGAGCTGAAGAAGCCGAATTTCCAGCCTGATAACTTTCGAGGCAGCCCCCCCCAAACTCACTGCCGACTGCGGCAGGCACTCTGGATAAACAAGCAACACAAGCAGCTCACCTGAGGAGCTGAAGAAGCCGAATTCCCAGACTGATAACTTTCGAGGCAGCCCCCCCCAAGCTCACTGCCGACCGTGGCAGGCACTCTGGACAAACAAGCAACACAAGCAGCTCACCCGAGGAGCTGAGGAAGCCAAATTTCCAGCCTGATAACTTTCGAGGTAAAGAGACCCTCTTCTCTTCGTCTGGATGCCTGCAGGGGGGGTGCTACCTGATGAACACTTATATTTTATGAACTTTGTTCCCTGTTCACCGCTGGGTGGGCTTGTTATTTGCTTCTCTTTGTGCTACTAATGCTGAAGTGTAAAGCTAGGGATTCACTGGGTGCCCTAGAGTTGCCTTGCTGATTATACCTTAAAGCCAGATATACTAAGCAGCTAATATAGAACAGACTTGTTTAAAATTGTGGTATTGGATCTAATTGCTGATTATACCTTAAAGCCAGATATACTAAGCAGCTAATATAGAGTAGACTTGTTTAATATTGTAGTATTGGATCTAATTGTGCTTGTAACTGAAGGTATTAGGATAGCTGGGTCCTAGCGTGACCTCATTTTGGAATAGCCCTGTTTGCTTAGAGTGGAGCCCCTTTGTGTAAGTCACAACATTTTCTCCCGCTGCATAGTAATGAGAGGCTTTGTTTTCTCCACTACATAGGCAGCCCCCAAGCTCACTGCCGACCGCGGCAGGCACTCTGGATAAACAAGCAACACAAGCAGCTCACCTGAGGAGTTAAAGAAGCCGAATTTCCAGCCTGATAACTTTCAAAGCAGTCCCCCCCCAAGCTCACTGCCGACCGCGGCAGGCACTCTGGACGAACAAGCAACACAAGCAGCTCACCTGAGGAGCTGAAGAAGCCGAATTTCCAGCCTGATAACTTTCGAGGCAGCCCCCACAAGCTCACTGCTGACTGCAGCAGGCACTCTGGACAAACAAGCAACACAAGCAGCTCCCCTGAGGAGCTGAAGAAGCTGAATTTCCAGCCTGATAACTTTTGAGGCAGCCCCGTCCCCCCCCAAGCTCACTGCCGACCGCGGCAGGTAATCAGGACAAACAAGCAACACAAGCAGCTCACCTGAGGAGCTGAAGAAGCCGAATTTCCAGCCTGATAACTTTCAAGGCAGCCCCCCCCCCAAGCTCACTGCCAACCACGGCAGGCGCTCTGGACAAACAAGCAATACAAGCAGCTCACCTGAGGAGCTGAAGAAGCCAAATTTCCAGCCTGATAACTTTCGAGACAGCCCCCTTCAATCTCACTGCCAACCGCGGCAGGCACTCTGGACAAAGAAGTAACACAAGCAGCTCACCTGAGGAGCTGAAGAAGCCAATTTCCAGCCTGATAACTTTCGAGGCAGCCACCTCCCCCAAGCTCACTGCCGGGCACGGGCACTCTAGACAAACAAGCAACACAAGCAGCTCACCTGAGGAGCTGAAGAAGCAATTTCCAGCCTGATAACTTCGAGGCAGCTCCCCCCCAAGCTCACTGCCGACCGCGGCAGGCACTCTGGATAAACAAGCAACACAAGCAGCTCACCTGAGGAGTTAAAGAAGCCGAATTTCCAGCCTGATAACTTTCAAAGCAGTCCCCCTTCAAGCTCACTGCCGACTGCGGCAGGCACTCTGGACAAACAAGAAACACAAGCAGCTCACCTGAGGAGCTGAAGAAGCCGAATTTCCAGCCTGATAACTTTCGAGGTAAAGAGCCTCTTCTCTTCATCTGGACGCCTGCAGGGGGGTGCTACCTGATGAACACTTATATTTTATGAACTTTGTTCCCTGTTCACCGCTGGGTGGGCTTGTTATTTGCTTCTCTTTGTGCTACTAATGCTGAAGTGTAAAGCTAGGGATTCACTGGGTGCCCTAGAGTTGCCTTGCTGATTATACCTTAAAGCCAGATATACTAAGCAGCTAATATAGAACAGACTTGCTTAATATTGTGGTATTGGATCTAATTGCTGATTATACTTTAAAGCCAGATATACTAAGCAGCTAATATAGAGCAGACTTGTTTAATATTGTGGTATTGGATCTAATTGTGCTTGTAACTGAAGGTATTAGGATAGCTGGGTCCTAGTGTGACCTCATTTTGGAATAGCCCTGTTTGCTTAAAGTGGAGCCCCTTTGTGTAAGTCACAACATTTTCTCCCGCTGCATAGTAATGAGAGGCTTTGTTTTCTCCACTGCATAGGCAGCCCCCCCCAAGCTCACTGCCGACCGCGGCAGGCACTCTGGACAAACAAGCAACACATGCAGCTCACCTGAGGAGCTGAAGAAGCCGAATTTCCAGCCTGATAACTTTCGAGGTAAAGAGAGCTTCTTCTCTTCATCTGGACGCCTGCAGGGGGGTGCTACCTGATGAACACTTATATTTTATGAACCTTGTTCCCTGTTCACCGCTGGGTGGGCTTGTTATTTGCTTCTCTTTGTGCTACTAATGCTGAAGTGTAAAGCTAGGGATTCACTGGGTGCCCTAGAGTTGCCTTGCTGATTATACCTTAAAGCCAGATATACTAAGCAGCTAATATAGAGCAGACTTGTTTAATATTGTGGTATTGGATCTAATTGCTGATTATACCTCTGGACAAACAAGTAACACAAGCAGCTCACCTGAGGAGCTGAAGAAGCCAAATTTCCAGCCTGATAACTTTCGCGGTAAAGAGAGCCTCTTTTCTTCGTCTGGACGCCTGCAGGGGTGCTAGCCATGGCGCCGCGCCGCCTGCCCTGCCCACCCCAACCACCCACCCACCCAGGGCCATCAGTCAATTTAAGGATCCACCCCGTGACATCACATCCAGTGACATCACGTCCTGTTGCCCACTTTCCCATTTGCAGGTTATACCTGCTGGCCACTAGAGGG
Source organism: Neoceratodus forsteri (assembly GCA_016271365.2). NCBI lineage: Eukaryota > Metazoa > Chordata > Ceratodontiformes > Ceratodontidae > Neoceratodus > Neoceratodus forsteri. The sequence goes on along the minus strand of CM028129.1, from coordinate 1,389,624,211 downwards.
ACCTATGCTCCCTCACTACTTCCTACTCCTACCTGTACAGTACTACTTCCCTTGGACCTTGCTCACCACAATGTATTGGCCCTGCCTCACGCTCTGCCTGTGCCTATCCCCACTAGCAGTGCACTTGCCCACTTACCCATCTGCTACTCCACACTGTGCCCTGGCACCCCTCCCTCCCCTTGCTCCTGAACCTGCTCTCTTGCCCCTTGGGACCTCTGTGTGTCTCGGTCCTCCCTGCCCTACCCTTAGCTTCCTCCTCACCTCAGGCACATCTGGGTGTCTTCTTATTCTTGCCTTCCCTTACTGTACCACCCTGCCCACCCCCTGCTCCCTTAGCCTCCCCCCATGTCAATCGTAGGAAAACCTCTCACCATCTCCCAGTCAGGGTGTTAGTCATGCTGCTACTCCTGTCAGGGAACATTCATCCAAACCCTGGCCCTGTTCCCAGGAGCTCCCCGACTAGCACCACAGGCCTATGCATGGTCTCCATGAATATCTGTAGCCTCCTAAAAAAGTTTGATTCACTACAATGCCTGGTCACATCAAATAACCCTGATGTCATCGCTCTGGTTGAGACTTGGCTGTCGAAATCCTCCCCTGACTCCCTAGTCTCCCTTCCTGGTTTCACCCTCTTCCGGTCCGGCCATGTTGGGAGACAGGGCGGCTGCTGCACTATTTATGTCAAGGAATCTTTCCCCATACTAGCCCCGCCTGCTCCCATCCTTGACTCCAGGGCCCAGGCACTTACGCTGAAACTAACCCCTGACCCTTTAAAGGGACCCCTTTATCTGACTACTGCATATGTGCCCCCCAGGAAACAAACACAGGCCATTGCCTCTCTTACAGAATACCTTTCCTCACTATCTCCTTCCACTGATCAAATTCTGGTGGGTGACTTAAATGTCAACTGGCTCATCCCCTCCTCCTCCTCTACCCGTGACTCTTTTTCTGCAATAGACCTAACGCAACTAGTTACCCACCCTACCAGGACTAACCCCAAGAGAGGCTCCAGTACCCTGCTTGATGTGGTACTCACCAACCGCCTAATCGGATCCCAATGTACAAGTCCTCCCAGACTCTCTCAGTGATCCTCCCCATTTTATTCCACTGGTCATCCTCAGTCCCCAAACCCATAGCACAGTCCACATGCGGGCGTCTAATACCTGGTGGACTGATAAAACTTAAGAACTTCTGTCCCTAATTGACTGGTCTCCTATACAGGCAACTCCTGACATCGACACAGCTCTCTCCTTCTTTACCCAAACTTTTAATAATGCCTGTGATATCTTTGCCCCAATGGCCCGATCATTCTAAAAGGCAGAATGCCCCTAGGTAACCCCAGCTTTGATCCACCACCTCAAACATAGGGACAACCTGTGGCACCGTGCCATTGAGACTGGCCAGCCCAGTGACAGGCAGTTATATGCTGCTGCCTGAAACAAGTGCACTCGGCCATCAGAAAGGCCAAAGTCTGAGCACTATCGGTCCTCACCACTGCCTCATGGGGAACCCCAGAACCTTCTGGGATAACATTAAACAGTTAAATGGGAGTGCACACTCCTCCCCACCCACCCAGATCAACATTAATGGCGTGATCTCCTCAGACCCAGCCCTCATAGCCAACCACCTCAACACCTCATTCACTGACCTTAGCCCTATCCTCCCTACAAATTTTTTTGACCCTCCTCCCCCAGCACCTGCCATAAATCTTTCTTGCCCTTATTTTCTCCTCCGCCGTGTTTCTGCCCAAGAACTTAGGCGCACCTTGTCACTGCCCTCAAAGGTAATAGTGCGGCAGTGACACCCTGATCCGTGTATCCTCGGCTGGTCTTAGACACAGTCCTTACCCGATCACGTGCCTCATCAACCACTCTCTTTGCCTGGGGAAGGTTCCAACTGCCTGGAAAGTCGCCACTGTCACCCCTATCTTTAAAGGTGGTGATAGGACTGTGGCTGGAAACTATCGTCCATCTCCATTCTCTCTCCTCTCTCCAAGGCCTTGGAAAAAGTGGTGGCCTCTCAAATCTCTGACTACCTCTCCACCTACTACGTCCTATGTCCTGAGCAGCATGGCTTCCGGGCGGGCCACAGTACCAACACAGCCCTCCTAGAGTTCTCCAACTTTCTCCACTCCTCCTTAGACACTGGTTCTCTGGCTGGTGCGGTCTTCATTGACCTCTCTAAAGCTTTCGACACTGTCTCCGAACCCCTCCTTCTTGATGCCCTTAGTCTCTCTGGTTTTGCTGCTGGGCCTATCTCCTGGTGCACCAGTTATCTGTCTGACCGCTCATAGCGTGTAAAAATTAATGGGACCTACTCAGACATCTGTCCCATCTTTTCTGGGGTTCCCCAGGGCTCCATTCTGGGCCCCTGACTATTTTCCCTTTACCTTAACACCCTTCCACGTTCTTGCTCGGGAACATTCTATTGTATGCGCTGATGATGCAGTCATCTTTGCCTCAAGTCGTAACCCTATTGCCTCAGGACTCAGCTGCAAAGTCCCTCGCTCGAGCCGAGGCTGGTTCAAGGAACATAGATTGGTGATAAATCTTAAAAACAAAAACCATGTTCTTCACTCATCCTCAAAACAAGTCCTGCAACTTCAAACTCCTCATTCACTCTGGGTCCTCTTTCCCACTCGAACAAGTTTGCTCCTATAAATACCTAGGGATCCATTTGACCCCTCCTCTCCTTCCATGGACACATCGCTGCCCTAGCCACTGCCACTAATATCCGATTGGGCATCTTACACCGGTATAAACACTGCCTCCCCCTGGAGGCTCTTCGACCCGCAGTCACCTCTTCTATCCTGTCCCTAGTGGACTATGGACTGCCGGTGTATGGTGCTGCTGATCAGACTACACTCCATAAAATTCGCATTACTCTGAATAAGGCCTGCAGGTTAATTACTGGGGCACCTAGGCTAACACACACCTATCTACTGTACGCTAAAGCATTGGTACTTGATCTTGATGAGTGCCTCAAACATCTGACCTGTACCCTTACAAAAAAGACACTCCTTGGGCTATCCCCGCCAGGATTGACCACCACCATCCGCCACTCTGTCCCACTAGTTCATACTCGGACCTCTGGGAAAACCTCTCTTGTTATCCCTAGAGCTAGGACCTCTCACGGCCAAAGAGCCTTCAGCTTTAGGGCCCCCTCCTGGTTCAATACACTGCCCCCTCCATCTCCGAAGCTCCAACTATATCGTGCTTCAAAACGTCCTTACGGAACCACCTTGTTAACACCTGAAGCTGTAATTGCCACTAGTCAAAGCCGTAATCAATACTTAAGACAAAGCTTACTACTAAGTTGCTAAGAATAACATATCTCTGGTATTATTTGCATCAATCCTACCTGTACCAGCTTGTTTGTATCTATGTCTTAAGTTACTGTTATACTGTGTTATACTGTTATACTGTGTATTTTCGTTTGTCTTACTGTGACAAGGTACCTTTGTAAGTGAGCCTATGACTCAAAGGTTTTCCAAACTTCTGTCTAAATAAATAAATAAAACACCACCACATGATCCACGGTGTCAAAGGCTGATGAGAGATCAAGAAGAACTAGAATAGAACGTCTCTTCTGGTCTCTCACCCTCAAGAGATCATTAAGCATCCGAACCAGCACAGTCTCAATGCTATGTCTTTTATGAAAACCTGGTTGGAAGGGTTCGTAGATGCCATGGATGGTTAAATGTTTCTCCAATTGGGTCGCCACTACCTTCTCAATCACCTTCCCAATAAAGGGTAGGTTTGAGATGGGTCTGTAGTTTGTGAAACAGTCAGGGTCCAAGGTAGCTTTCTTCAAGAGGGGTGTCACCACCGCCTCTTTCAGGGAGCTAGGAAACTCACCCGATTCCAAGGAGCACCAGACTATTTGCACAAGGATTGGACCAATGATGTTGCAACAACCCAATATTAGGGAAGTCGGTCCAGGATCCAAACTACAGCTCGTAGGGCACACATGATGGATAATCCTCATGACATCCACGAAATCAGGACTGCTGAAGGAACACCAAGAAGACAGAGGTACTGTGAACTCACGCTGTTCAACAGCATCCCCCCTTAGAAGCCGCTGGATGCAGATCCACCCTGATGTTGGCCACTTTATTAGTGAAGAATCGAGCGAGCTCCTCGCACTCTAATTGCAAAAAAGCTTTCCAAACGTGTAGACAGGCTGGGTTGCACAGCCTGTCCACAGTTCGAAAATGCTGAGCCGGTCAATTCCTGGCTACTGTAATCTCCCTGTACAGGAATTCTGCCTTCTTATGGGAGATTGCAGATTGATAGAATAATGGTCCATCAATCTAAGGCGGTCGGCATCAAGGGCGGATCTGCGCCAGCAGCGTTCTAATCTTCACCCCTGTCTACACATCTCCCTCAATGTCCCATCAAACCAGGGTGCCTTGGGATGAAGGGAAAGGGGGCGTACATGAACAAGAGCAATAGTATCCAGAGCCAATGTAACAGCCTTGTTATAGGCTGTAACCAAGGTCTCTGGACTACTGCTTGCCAACGCGGGGGACAAGAGGTCAAGAACTGCCTCAAGGCCCTGGGGTGTAATATCCCATAAAGGGTGGTATCTTGCCATCTCCACAGGGGTAGGCCTTCTCAGGGGGGTACTAAAATTGAACCTCACCATGTAGTGGTCTGACCAAATGACTGGTTCCACCCCCAAATCGAAAACATTAATCCCTAGGAGAAAGACTAAGTCCAAAGAGTGCCCCGATTTATGAGTAGCGGTGGAAACCACCTGTGTAAAGCCCAAAGAGATCATTAATTGGAGGAAGTGATTACCAAATTGCGAGAGTTCATCGTCGATCCAGGCGTTGAATTCACCCAGAACCATCAATCTGGGTGACTCAAACAACATGTCAATGATGAAGTCTGCCACTTCCTGTAAGAACTGTTTCCCATCTCCTGGTGGACGGTAGATGAGTATAATTTGAATGCCAACACCTGCTACCACTGTGCACTCAAAGGACTCAGCCTCCCCTGCAAAGACACTCATGAGGCCCAATTCTGTCTTAAAACAGACTGCAACCCCCCCCCCCAAAACACACACACCTGCGGTCCAGTCTTGAGTGGCGTATCACCGAATATCCGGCTGGAGTTAGAGCTTCCAACATGGGGCCTGGATTTTCATCCAGCCAGGTCTCGGTAATGCAAGCCAAGTCCACCGAACTAACAAGATCAGCTATAATGCCAGTCTTGTTTCTGACAGACCTAGCATTGCATAACACCACCCAAGCTGAACGAACATTGAAGGCTGTCAAGCTCATCTGCCTACTTAATTCAGTAGTGCCCTTGGGTATGGGCACCAGACATGGCAAACCATGATCTGGGTTCCATTTCGCCCCAGGGTGCCTTCTAGATCTAACAACCCCGACACGAATGCCCACCTCGTCCATCCTCCCTGGTTTGCAGGCCCCCACCCTCCTCCCTCTCCTTCGAGCAATTCCCAATGCTCTACAATGTTGATAAATATCATGATGAAGAGGTGGAGGATAAAAAGGGTGGAGGGAGTGAAGAAAGTAGGATAAATAGCTCACCACCGTGGAGGTAACAGGCCGACACATGCCACTACAAAACTACTAAAAACAACACAATAACACTAAAAATTCAAATAAACCCCAAAATAAATCTAATTAAATAAATAATCTAAACTAAACCAATAACTTTCCAACCTCACCTTGAAGAAAATCAAGTCAATCCCAGAGAAAATAAAATAAAATAAATATAAATAAAATAAAATCAAACAACTCAAACTAAAATATACAATAACACATCCCTTCCCCTTCCTCCCCCAGTACTCTCATGACCAGGGAGAAGAAAAAAATAAAATAAAATCACCTCTCCTACAGCTCTCTCACCACCGGAGGGCTCTTTAAAAGAAAAAGAACATATTTCAACACTCTCACTGTAAAATATTGAACAAAATATTTCAAAACAAATAATTCAGCACTCTCACTGCAGAATATTTCAAAATAAACAAAATGAAGTTAAAAACTTATTTAGTAAATTTAGCCTTCCCTAAGTATGGATAATTTGTTTTACTGTTCCTGTTTTAACTTTATCTATATTTGTTGTATTTGGTTTTATGTACAGCGCCTTGGCTTTTAAAGGCGTTATAAAAATAGTTTGATTTGATTTGATTTGATTGAGCGTGGCCTGCATCTTAGTAATATTCAAGACCAGTTTGTTTAAGATAGCCAGTGCTGGACAGATTAAAGATCAACACTGAGTTACCTATTTAAATCCTTGCAAATCATACAGTAGGACTAATTCATCTGCATACTGGAGGGAAATGCAGAAAGATAAGCAGAGCAGAAACTATTAATGTAGAAGCAGAAAAATAACTTATTTAATATGGAGTCCTTTGTAGCTAAGCCTACATCAAAGCAAACTCATCCAAATTTCACTAGTTGTTTTCTGTCAGATGAATAATTTTTAAACCATGATAGAGCAAAGGAGGTGATACCTAGGTCGGCAACTTTGCCCATCTCTACTTAGTAGATGTGCCTCTAACCCTCCTTTTAACAAGTGGGAAATGCTTGTTTTTGGAGGTCCATAAATGGAGAAGTAACAAGCATTTGTCAATGCCGAATGTTTGCTTGCTGGTAATGGCATTGGTACTGCATGAGTTAGAGAGATGCATAATAGAAATGACAGTGAAGTATTGAACTAACGTCAACCCCCAACCCCACTCTGCAGAGACTGACAGGCTTTGGGGTGTACCTTTGGGTCATCAGCCATAACGCTCATGCCATTCCACCTCAACCCACCCTGCAGACACTGACAGGTGTCACGGTGTGCCTTGGCATCTTCGGCCCTTTCATTCACCCCATTCCATAAGGAAATATGAGCATTAATATAGCATAAAAGAGCATTAATAACCCCTATACTGAAGAGTGGTGACCCCACCTCCACTAGCAATTATAGACCAATATCAATCCTGCCCCCTCTCTCAAACGCCCTTGAAAAAATTGTGTCAGACCAACCAACAGACTATCTGTCCAAACACAACAAAACCGATTCTGGAAGGGCCACAGCACCTCCACAGCCCTCACTGAATTTACAACATATATACATGAAGCTCTGGAACAGGGCTCCATGGCAGGGGCCCCTCTACTTTGATCTGACCAAAGCATTTGATACCGTCAGTCATGCTCTACTTCTCCACACCCTTCCGTCCCTAAATTTCACACCGGAGGTTACCACCTGGTTCAAAGACTATCTCTCAGGTCTGACACAACAAGTCAAAATCAATACAACTATCTCCTCAAGCAGACTGGTCCAAGCTGGTGTACCACAAGGGTAAATACTAGGCCGCTGCTTTATGCCGACGATGCGGTAGTCTTCTGGAAACATTCTCATCCCAGCTCACTACAAACTGCTCTACAGGACTTCTTTAGTGAGCTGGAAACCTGGTTCGCTGGACACTGCCTAATAATTAACTGCAAGAAAACCAAAACCAGGATATTTGCCCACTGCCAGAACCCTCTCTGTCATGCACCATTAATTGTCTTAAACTCCCAAGGCTATGCGCTTGAACAGGTCCCATACTTCAAATACCTCGGACTCACATTGGACATTTCCCTCTCCTACCACTCACACATACAACAAGTCTCCTTCTCTATCAGCACTAGACTAGGGATCCTGTACAGACATAAGCACTGCCTACCCCCTCAGGCCATGCAACTAGCAGTGTCATCATCTATTCTATCCTTGGTGGACTACGGAATAGTGATTTATGGGTCCACTGATCAAACTGCCCTCCACAGCATCAACCTTGCCCTCAATAAAACCTGCCAATTGGTCTCTGGATGTGACAGGTTAACCCACACATGCAAGCTTTATAGGCGTGCTGGCTGGCTAAACTTCCAAGGCAGGCTTAAGTACCATACCTGCATACTTGCAAAAAAGATACAACTTAAGCAGGCCCCAGTCAGCCTATACGCACTTATACATGCAGCCCCACATAGGAGGACCCATAGGCACACTGCAAACTCCACTCTCCTAGTCCCTCACTGTAGAACATCCCTTGGACAAAGATCCTTCCAATATCATGCTCCATTATGGCTGAACAGCCTCCCATCCTCCATCTCCCAGGCCCATAGCCTCAACCTATTTAAATCAAGTCTCAAAACCCTACTCCTTGACTCCGCAACCTATGACTGTAAATAATCTCCCCTCTCCTGTCCCTCTGGACCTGTAACATGTCTAAACTCGAACCGGGACCTTGTTTATGCTCCCTGATGATATAACCCTCCAATTTGTAAAATCATGTGATGTATGACTATGTATTAATTGATATTAGTTATGTATGTGTACTATATGTTTTTCCTTTGTATTTGTATTCTACTTTTAACTGACATGGAGCCTTTGCAAAAGAGTCTATGACTCAAAGGGTTGTAATTCCGATTCAATAAATAAATAAATAAATAAAATAAATAAGCTGAGATGGGTGCAGTATAGAAGAATGGGTGAACGTTACGGCAGAAGACCCCAAGGCACACCTCGATGCCTGTTAGTAGCTGCAGGGTGGGGGTGGGGGTGGAATTGCATGAGCATTATGGCTGACGACCCCAAGCCACACCCCTGACACCTGTCAGTCTGTACAGGGTAGACCATTATGGTTGGAATCCCTAACATCCCAAGCATTTGTTGGTATTTTCACTCTAAATTTTCAACATGGGCTTTTTGGGACCACACCTCATGAACAGTGGCACTGTCATTTCGTTACTCCATCCCAAAAGGTGATTTCGCACAGCAAATGCGCCATTTGGCGCAACAGGTGCGAAAAGACATTTTGAGCAGGATGTGAAAAATGACATCTATACTGTTCATGAGGAGGTGTGAAAAAATGACAGTGTTGAAAATCTGGAGTGAAAATATGACAAAGTGGTGAAGTTACGAGCATGCTTAGAAATTGCATAATGTACGCTCGTAACGCAGTCATCTTTTGGAATTTTTCACCAAATTTTCAACATGGCTTTTGGGACCTTCCCTCATGAACAGTGGCACTGTGATTTCATTAATCTGTCCCAAAAGTTAATTTCACAAAGCAACTGCGCCATTCTGCGCCACAGGTGCGAAAACATGTTTCCGGCAGGATACAAAAAATGACAGCTGTACTGTTCATAAGAAGGTGTGAAAAAATGGCAATTTTGGAAATTTGGAGTGAAAATATTAAAAACTGGTGAAGTTACAAGCATGCATACAAACTGTGCAACACACGCTTGTAAAAGTCATTTTTTGAATTTTTTTCACCAAACATGCAACATGGGCTTTTTGGGACCCCACCTCATGAACAGTGGCACTGTCGTTTCATTAATTGGTTCTGAAAGGTGATTCCACGCAGTGCCGCAAAATCACCTTTCGGGACTGAGAAATGAAATGGCAGTGCAGTGTTCATGAGGTGGGATCCCAAGAACCCCATGTTGAAAATTTGGGATCAAAACTCCAAAAACTGGCTGAGATACTGTATCAACCTAAATTGCCCCTCCACCCCCATTTCACTGCCATTATAGGGCTTACCGTCATTTTTTCAGTTCCCAATTTGTCTTTGGAGAGTGCAGACGTGTTCCTAGTCCACAGAAAATCACTACTCCCAACCTCCGGAGGTAAGTATTGGGTGAGGTGGGTCCGGGGAGGTGGGGTGTGCAGAGGGAGGGTGCAGGATGGGGAGGAGGACTGGGGAGATGACAAGGGACCGTTTTCTTTTTTACAGTTAAAAAAAACAAACCTCAGGGGATGGTTTTCTTTATTTTACAGGGGAAAATATTAGTTTAGGCACACTGGGGTGGGCTCCCAGTGTGCCACAATGTTGGGAGGAGGGGGATATGCCGACCTGAGGACTGACCACCCTGATGTCGGCCACAAGAAAAAATTAATTTAGGCACACTGGGGTGGTCTTCCAGTGTGCCACAATAGTGGGTTGGGGGCGGGGCACGCCAACACAGCGATTGGGCACCTTGATGTCGGCAAACAAAATAGATGGGTTTGAGAGGAAGGGCGTATCCGACACCAGGAATGGGCATCCCAGTGTCGGATAAATTAACAATGATTTTGGCACACTGGGCGGGCTCCCAATGAACAACATTAATGGGATGGGGGATACATGCTGACACAGGGATTGAGCACCCCGATGTCAGCTTTCCAGAGAAGTGCGTGTGTGTGGGGGTGGCAGCTCATTTATTTATTGCAATGTTTCACCAGGAACGGCACACTGAGCAAACAAGTTACTCGTATTTCCAGCCATGCGCAGTACTATGCACTGTAATGCGCATGGCTGGAGTCTTCTCTGCCGTTGTGTGCCTGGTTGTGGGGGGGAGGAAGCTGCCACTGCAATCAGGGATGATGAAACTGTCCCTGACTGGAGCTGTAGATTTCTCTCAAGTTCGGTGTTCACTCTGAAACTGCCATCATTGGCAGGTTTCCTGTTGATTGGTGGCCGAGGGACGCACCCCTGAAACCGTTCGCCGGATTGGCCAAACACTGCCACACCTCTGCAATGCTCTACTCTCCTCAAAATGTTTCTTCTGTGCAGTGCGGGCAAGCAAACATAAAAAGGGACAGCACGACATTTGTATCAGATGTGTTTCAAGGGTATGACTAATTTAACTGGTTTAGCTCAGCTAGAAATACTTTTGGGTCAAGCTTACAGTAGTCCCTAAATTGAAGCATTCTAGGAGGCAGCTTGTGGAGTTTGCCCTCCAAGTACATTAAGTATGAGAGTGATCACTAACTGCATCTGGTATAAGCACCAGTGCAAGTAATTCTCTCCTTTCTGTTTCTGAGAATCCAATCAATTAGGGTGGATCATGTCCCCTTATTGGATAGTCTGCTAGGTTCATCTATAATTTCTACCAAATTATGTCTACTAAGACTGTCAAGATTAAACTGTCCTAATAAGAGCATTGTTTTTTTACAGAAAGGCCTACTACATGTAGATCAATGAGAGAAGAAGAGGCAGATTGGCCACCAGCGAGATGATTATATACACAGATGAGGTGCAGTGTTTTTACATTCTTCAGTAGCAGTACAGTGTGGCACCATTCCGGAGTAGAGTCAGTCTGGTACTGTGCCCTATTTCATTAAGATCCCAGTGGAACTTATAGTGCTGTACATTATATGCCTTCTTCCTTCCTGGGGAGGGATGGCAATGTTGTCTAATAAAGTTGAAACCTGGAGTGGGGCATGCTGTGTCAGGGGGAGAGTTTTCTGTTAGTATGGCACCAGGCAGAGGTTTGCTAGAGTTCCCCCTTCCTTCCTTTCATACCATAGAGGTGCAACCATTGAAGATGTCTCCTACTTCAAGTACCTCGGGGTCTGGTTGGATCGCCACCTTGATTTCTCTGTTCATCTGGATGCAATCCCCAAGAAGCTCCACCCCAAACTTGGAGCACTTTAAAGAAATAAGAGAAGTATTTCACTTCCTGTTCAAAGAGAAATCCTCACTAAGATGATTCTCCCCGTTTTTGACTATGGAGACATTACAGTGCTGCTCTAAAGTCTACTTTAACTAGACCGGAGCCCCTCTTCCACTCATTCTTTTGATTTGCCCTTGACAAACCCCTGCATACTCACCACTGTTCTCCGTATATCTCCTTCCTCCTCCCCCCCGATGTCAGGCACCTTTCCCACTGTGCCTCATTTATCTCGAAAGTTTGGTTTGGCTCTCTCCCCTCACATCTTGCTTCTCTCCTGTCTCCCCTCCTTCTGCCTCTTATTCTCTTGGCAATACTTGCTTTCACTCTCTTGCTCTTCCTCAAATTAAAAGCTACTTCTGGCCAAGCTGCCTTCTCATTCTGCCTCCCTAAAATTTGAGGCTCTCTCTCTCCCCTTCTATTCATGCTGCTTCTTCCCTTCTCGCTCTGCAATCTCTCCTCCATGATTGCTCTATGCACTCCTGCAGTTGTTTCTGATACTGGGTTGGACTTCTGTCAGCAGCATTCCTCCCTACACTGACACTAGATTATTCCCCCTCACCAAGTTAATCAGTCACTACTCTACTCCTCATGTAAGTCTTTTGTTACTCACAGTTTAGTGTTCTGTTGCCTGTTTTGAAATTTACTGTACACTAATTTATAGTACAGCAATTTTTATTCTGTGGTGTTTTATTGTAATTTGTATGTATTGTGTTATACATTTCCACACTGCTGAATTATTTTTGTACATTGTACCTTGGATTCATTCTGTTTTCCCCTTTCCCCTCTCCCCCAGGATCCATCTGGAAATGAGCTGTTACCAGCTCAGTATGCCTGTCCAGGTAAAACTTTTGAAATAATAAATGATCAATCAATCTATCAAAGTTTCACTAATACCTCGTATAACAGGATCTTTGTGGGAGGTCCGGGCTTTGAGTTCATCCTTATTTGTTATGAGACTTCTGATGTTAAGATATGCAGTTTTAAGGCCAGTCAGACAGGTTAGACTGAATATGGTGCAAATGAAACAAGAGAGCATAGTAACAGGGAAAGGGAGGCTAGACCAGGCCGATGATTATGTATATTCATAGAGATTAAAAGGGCCTGATGACAAGAGGTAAGTTTTAAGTGAGCAGCTATATGTACCTTTATGTAGTACTATTTTAGAGTGCATGAGCCAGGTAATATCAATGGAATTGCATTTATCCAACAGGAGATGGGACACTGTGAAATCAGTTTAAGTTTTGTCAGAGCACCTGAAATAGACTCAGTTAAAAAGAGGTAGCCCAGGAGGAAGCAGACTATGAGGGCAGCATCTTTCAGGGTAGTCATATAGAAGGATATGTAGTTACAATGGTAACAAAAGTACTATAGTCTCAGGGAACACAGTATTAGCAGAGACAAGTAGTAATTACACCAGGCTAGACAGTGGAAGCAAGTGGAGGTGATATGATATACCTGTATATAATGAATATATGTAAGGCCCATTATAGCATCAGGTCAGAGGTGCTTTATACAGGCCTTGACTACTTTTGGTGGAGGCTGCTGTAATTTGCTATACTGCTGAGAAGAAAGTATATTCATATTTGGAAACTGAAAGCCTGGAAAAAGACAAAATATTGCTTGGGACCTGAGAGGACGGTGTGCCACACTTTTCCATTGTTACTTTCATTTTTGCTTGTTTCAATTAGGAAGAGGCTTGCAGGATTCCATTTGAAGGTTGTTAATTTTATATCCAGAGAGAGAGTGAAATACTATTGAAATTGCTTTTTCCTGTGGACCGCTGGTTGGTGTAGTGACCTAGTATTTTTAGGGACATTTTTGCAACAAACATTTAGAATTGTACTAGTGGCTGAGGATTGATTTAATTTTCATTTCTGGGTTCAGTGGAGTGGTTTGTGTAAGTGGAGTGGTCTGCTAAATTGTGCTGGTTATATTACTGAAAAGAAGGGTAGCACTCACCGGGGTGGTGGATCAGAGGTGTAGTTGATTATTTTCTGAAGGTCATGGGCTGGGAGCCACCCACCCCAGTTGTGTAATTTCCTTTATACCTGAGGTTCTGACATCACTTGTCCAAGAGGACAAGGGGCATACATCTGTCATATCCTTAACAGCCCAGCACAGTGCATAGAGGGTAAGCACATATACAAAAATAAACCACAAAAATTGTGTGTGTGTGTTATATATATATATATATATATATATATATATATATATATATATATATAGTAAGCAGGAAGGGAGAGGGACATGTGGAGAGTGGTGCGATGCACTGGCTGTGGGGTGGCAGTTTTCTGGGAGACATTCTGGAGGCTGCATTGCTGCCCTATTTGCAGACAACTGTCAGCTCTGAGGGAGGAGGTTGCCCATCTCCAGGCTGAAATGACAAGGAGTAGAGAAGCCTCCCCAACCCGAGGAACACCAGTGCCACCACTGCTGCCTCAGAGGTTGCCAAGAATGAGGAGTGGTTAGACCACAGTGGGCTCAGGGAGGGTAAGGGTGGTGGAACAGAGGCACATCCCTCCAGTTATACCTCTCCACAACTCATATGCCGTTCTGGTGGAGCATGGTTCCTCTATGAAGGCACCCACAGTGGAGACCAAGGAGGATGGTGGGAACCTCCACAAGGGAGACCCAAAGGAAGGTGGCAAGGGACACCATGAGGGAAGGAAACAGTTTCTGGTGGGAGAATCAATTGTTAGAGGGGGTAGAACTGGGGGAGGGAGGGGAGAGGGAGGTAAGGTGTCTGCCTGGCGCTATGGCTTGGAGGGACAGGAAGTGAATCCTCAGGATTGCAGAAGCAGCATCATGGGAGAGGGAGCTAGACATCATTGTCCACCTTGGGACAAATGACCTAGCTGGGCATGGGATAAGGGCAGTGTAGGAGGAGATTGTGGAGTTGAGGAGGGGCCTTAGACAGGTAGCACACACTGTAACCTTCTCAGAGGTGCTGCCTGTCTATGGCATGGCTGAGTCTAGGGTACACCGCACAATGCAGTTCAATGAATGGTTGAAAGACTGGTGCACAGTACAGGGTTCTAGCTTCATTGGGGAATGGGGGTCCACCTGGAGAGATGCAGGTCTACACTGGTGCAGTGGTCTGCATCTGTCCAGGAAGGGAAACAAGCTCCTACATGATAGTTTAAATGCTTCACTGGCAAGCTTTTAAACTAGCCAAGTGGGGAGGTGCTGATAGGAAGCAGGAAATTTCAAGCCTCACCCCACAAAACAAGATAGTTAGCAAGGTAAACACCAAGGTACAGAGGTCAACAGGGGGCAGGACAGGGGAAAATGGAGAAAAAGACAAAGGCAGTAAGGGCAGGGGTGAGGCAAAAAAGGGTAAGGCCATCATAAAAAGGAGGGCAATGAGTACCAATGCCCGTAGTCTGGTTAACAAGCTTCCTGAGCTAGTGGCCCTGATGGAAGAGGGACACCTAGATATTGTGGCAGTCGCAGAAACATGGTACACGGAGAACCATGACTGGGATGTCAACATACCAGGGTACACAATCTACAGGAGGGACAGGGAGGGCAAAAGAGGAGGAGTAGCTCTCTATATAAGGAAAGGGATCAAAGCAATGGAACTAAAGGGTAAATGGGGAAAAGAGGAGGCACTGTGGGTCACCTTGGAGACAGGGAGTGGCACCACAATCTGCACAGGGGTTGTATACAGACCCCTCATCTCAGATGGAGGAAATGGACAAGGAAATGATAGAAGGCATCATCAGAATGGCAGAAAAAGGGGAGATATTGTTGATGGGGGACCTGAATATGCCAGATGTTAACTGGAACACATTTACTGCAACCACATCCAAGAGTAGGGTCATTCTCGATGCCCTACATGGGGCATGCCTCAGACAGCTAGTGTTGGAACCCACTCAGGAGGGAGTAGTCTTGGACCTGGTACTCTCAAATGGGGATGAAGAGAGGATCACAGATTTAGAAGTGGGTAGCCATCTGGGAACAAGCGACCACCACACCAAGTGGTTCACGATAAAAACAACCATGGAGTCAAGCCATACAAAAGTGAGGGTACTGGACTTTAGAAGGGCTGACTTTGGCAAAATGGGTGAGTAACTAAGGAATGCATTAGCAAACGGAAAGGAAGGAGGGCTGGAAGAACAATGGGAAAAATCAAAACTGTCAACATAGAGGCAACAAGCCTTTGAGTGAAGTGAATAAAGAATACAAAACGAAGTAAAAAAACACTATGGTTCTCAAAAGAGGTGGCGGGGAAGGTTAGAGAGAGAAATATAGCATTCAGGACCTTGTATTCACTGTTCTCAATGGAATTATGCATCATGCCTGTACATTGTGCTTACTATTGTTGCTTGTATCTAATCTGTTTCGTGTGTATTACTTTTACTTTGTATTCACTGTCACCCTGCGCCATGTGTTATGGCCCGGGTCGTGCCTGAAAATGGTTCCTGGGATCAGTGCATTCACCTGTTATCAAAGTCATAAATAAATAAATAAGGAACTATAAGGAATCACAGAAGGAGCAGGACAGAGAACTGTATCAGTTAAAGCAGAAGGAAGTGGGGAAGGTAGTCAGAATAGCGAAGGCCCAAACCAAGGAAAAGATAGCCAACTCAGTTAAGAAGGGAGATAAGACTTTTTATAGGTACATCAGGGAGTGAAGGAAGACCAAGGGAGGGATAATGAGGCTTAATAAAGGGGAGAGGAGGTGGGCAGAGGGTGACAGTGAAAAGGCAGAGATACTGAATGAATACTTTTGCTCAGTATTCATGAAAGAAGAAGAGAGAGAGGTACCTAAACCAAACAATAGAAGCACTCTGGGCTGGGGGGTCAACACCAGTCCATTCACAGAAGAAAGGGTTCTGAAAGAACTCCTAAAACTGAAGGTGGACAAAGCAATGGGGCCTGACGGGATTCACCCCAGAATTCTAAAAGAACTAAGGGGAGATCTAGTGACACCACTGACTACACTTTTTAACAAGTCATGGGAGGATGGTGTAGTACCCGAGGACTGGAGGAGGGCAGATGTGATTCCCCTTCACAAAAGTGGGAGCGAGGCAGAGGCAGGAAATTACAGTCCTGTTAGTTTTGTTTATTTATTGATTAATCGGAAGTTCAACCTTTGAGCTAAAAGCACTTTTACAAAGGATCCTCATCAAACAAAAGGTGGGGGTACGAATACATGAGTAGGGGACACAGTAGCAGCCAAAGGCCTTGTCAATGGTCACCAGTTAGGAGTCAATCATACATAACATAATAATAAACATAGCAAGACATAGTGATGTCAGTCATTCGTAACATAATAATACATACATAGCAAAACATAGTCATGTCAATCATTCATAACATAATAATACATACATAGTCATGTCAATCATTCATAACATAATAATACGTGCATAGCAAAACATAGTCATGTCAATGGATTCAGAGTACATTGGTTAACATTTCACTCAGTAGTATACATACAAAGCTCACCAGTTCAAAGTACAATCAGCGATGTTCAGAGCAGTAACTAATACCATGTCATTAACCTATCAGGCGCTGAAGGCCTCTGTCTATTGGGAGTTAGTACAGCCAAAGGGGGGAGGTTGTGAGGGCACTGTGCAAGTGGGGGTATCAAAGTAGAAAGACAGAAGGCAGTAGGAGTAGGCAGATGGGTAATAGTTGGGGGGGGCGAGAGAGGGATGGGTTGAAGAGGCTGGTGCTGAATCAGTGGGGGAGGTGTTGGGAGAGGGGCAGGTACAAGTTCAGTAGGCAGGGCAGGAGGGGAATAGTGGACATCAGGAGTGAAGGAGCAGTGGGAAGTGAGCCCAAGCATTGCCTATGGGTGTAGCTAGGGCGATGCATCAGGGTTGGGTGAGACAGATTCAGTGAACTGAAGGTGAGATAAGATTCCTGAGCTCAAACTTGAAGTGGCCAAAACATATGAGTCTTGTGGTAGCATGAGGGAGCTCATTTAACCAAGCTGGGGCCCTTACCGTGAAGGCTCACCTCCCCAGGTCAGTTCTTCTGAAAGGCACTACAAGATCCTGCCTAGTGACACTTCTGGTAGCATGTTTGGTGGGGGCAGGGCAGAAAAGGGCTTGCAGGGAGGGAGGGAAATGCAAGTCCTAGGAGGGCCTTCTTCTCTAGAAGGCAGGAGTGTAGCTTGATGCGGTCCTTAAGAGGAAGCCATTTCGTCCTGATGTAAAGGTCGCACATATGTGTTAAGCGGTCGGCACCTAGGACAAATCTGCAGGCTTTATTGAGGGCTGTATAGAGTCTAAGCAGGCTAGTTTCAGAGGCTGCGCCATAGACCACATTTCCAAAATCCAGGATGGGTAATACTGTGCCTGTAACCACCAGATGTCTGGCTTCAGGTGTGAGGCAGAACCTGAACCTATACAGGGCCCCAAGTTTCCTGTTGACTGCAGAGGTGACATTGCATATATGGTCGTCAAACAAGAGGGACTCATCTATTGTGATTCCTAGATACTGGAATTAGGACACTTGCTCCAAGGAGGAGTCAGGGTGACAAGCAAATGGCTAGGGGAGCAGTAGCTCTTCTCTCTTTTGGCGGCCTAGCAAAGAGCATTTTCTTTGTTTTTTGCTGCTAAGCACTAGCATGCTATCTTTGAACAAGTCTTGGAGGAGGTTAGAATTGTGCTGCAGATTCCTTGTGAGAGCATCCTGACAAGAGTTGCAGGAGAATACTACCATATCATCAGCATAGAAAAGGATCTTAGAAGTGGGGCATGCATCAGGGAGATTGTTCACAAACAGGCTAAATAAAAGAGGACCCAATATGGACCCCTGAAGGACTCCTACTGTGACTTCAAAGGTGTCGGAGATAGCATTGCTGATTTTTACCCTCTGAGACCAATCAGATAGGTAGCTGGAGAACCAATTCACCTAGTCAGTGGTCAGCCCTAGGCCATGTAACCTGGGGAGCAGCAGCTGATGATTCACCAGGTCAAAAGCCTTGGTCAGGTCCATGAAGATTGCCCTGACCAGATGGACTTGGTCAAGGGCCTCATGTACATAGTCAGTGAAGTCAATTAGTGCAGTGTTAGTGCTATGCAGCTTGTGGAAGCCATGTTGATGGGGTCAGAGTAAGTTATATTTATACAGATGGTCTGTACGTTGATCAGCAATTATTCTTTCCAGTGCTTTGGAAAGCAGGGAAAATGTTGAGATGGGTCTATAATTGGACACAAGGAACCAGTCACCTCCTTTGTGAACAGGCGCAACCAGTGTGGTTTTCCAGGTAGAAGGGAAGGTGGATAGGCAGAGGGACAAGTTGAACAGCTTGGTGATGGGAACAATTACCTCAGGGAGGGTGATAGATATTAGCTTCATGTTAATACCATCACCTCCCATTCTTGTTTTCCCCAGGACTCTTGTGAGGTATTTTCTTGTATCTTTGATAGTTACTCATTTGAAGTGAAAGGCTGGGCATGACCTAGTGTTGTAAAAGGTGGGTGAGTGGTTCGGGGGAGGTGTTCTACCATGGTTAGTAGCCGGACTGGGTGGGTGGACTGCACTGTAGGCCGTGAATGCCTTGTTAAAGATATTGGCCATTGTGGCTTCACTGAGGATAACCTCATCATTGCGGTGTAGCATGGAGGGGGGGACCTGTCACTAGATCTGAGGAGGTTTTTAACTGAGGCCTAGAACTTCTTCCTGCCACTCCAACATTGGGACTGCCGGTTCTTGTGGTACATAGCTTTGGCCTGCCTGATTGCCCAGGTGCACCTGTTTCTTGCCTCTTTGTAATTTTGGACATCCATATCAGTCCCTGTTGCCTTGGCTCGGTGCCAGAGGAGATGTCGTTGCCGCATCATCCCAAGAAGTTTGGGAGTAACCCAGTCCATGCTGCCTCCCTTAATCATCTTCTTCCGGTATGGAATGAACTTGTCAGCTGCCATGTTGAAGAGAGTAAGGAAGAGCTGCAGGACAGTGTCAACAGAGGGACACGAGTTGAGGGAGCGCCAGTCAATCCCTTTAAGGTGATTCCTAAAGACGATCATGGCACTATTTTTGATTACTCTGTTCCTCACCATTCTTGGGGGAGGCTTGGCCTGTTTAGTTGACCACTCACATAGAACTGGAACTGATGAGTGGTCACTGAGGGTGTCAGGGAGTACATTGACAATCTTCACCCGTTCTGGCTGTGTAGTTAGCACTCAGTCAATCAAAGTGCTAGTGCCTGTATGGTAGTTTTTTCGTGTGCTGCTTTTGACCATCTGCATCAGGTAGAGTCCCGATACTAGTTCTAGGCATTAGAGCTGGAAAGCCAGTTTGATTTGAAGTCTCCGAGAATGATAGTTTCCTTATTCTGGTTTACCTAGGTGAAGTAGTTTGCGAAGGCTTCTAGCTGTGTCTGCTGCCAACCTGGCAGGATGTAGACAGCCATAACAATCAGACTTTTGCACCCCTTGTCTATCAGGATTTTTATTGCTAGGCATTCACAGTCCTTATTGGAGTTTGCCAGTAGAACTGTGTGGCACTGCAGGTGGTTGCGGGTGTATATTAAGCACCCACCACCTCTTTTCCCAGAGCAGTCTAAGCTGTAAACATTGTACCCAGGTAATGAGTCTATCAAGTCAGAGGTACGCGCAGTGAACCAGGTCTCTGTCAGGGCAATGACATCAGGCTGATGGAGTGCCACCCAGGCCTCAAGCTGAGTTAGCTTGGCTAGGAGGTTGCCAATATTCAAGGCACCAAACTTCAGATGCCCAGATGGTGCAGAGGTCTGGATATGAGTTATCTGGGGTCTGGAGTTTGGGTGGATGTTTCCAGACATCAGTAGTAGGATAAGGATGAGTTTTCTGCATATATTTGGGAAGCGCAGCTTTACTTTTGACCTCAGCAAGTTCTGGGAGGGGGCCCTTAGCAGGCGGAGTTCCCACCACAGAGTGGAGACTTGGATATAACCAGAGGACAGGGATAGAGATCACTGTGTTATGTGGGGTCCAAGAGGGTTGCTGCATGGAGTAAGTAGGAGGGGGTGCTGCGCTATTGGTCTCCCATCAGGCTTTCCTATAAGTATGAAGGGATAGTCAAGGCAGCGGGTGGGGGCTGGGTGATTTTGTACCAGGTCACCCACCAAGAGTAGGATCAATTGTAATGGTACACCTCTTGGTGTAACCCCCATCCAGGTATGCCGTTTCTATCTGACAGCAATACCAGGTGGGCTGGGTTCAGGGAAGAATATGTCACTCGGCACATTGGCTAGGTTTGGCTACTCTGCACAGAGGCACCCAAGTAACATTGGACAAAGGAAGCAATAACTGTAATGTCCAATACCAGAAGTGGGATTCTGAAGTGTGGCTTTTATTCACATCCAACAGAATAAACAAAGCATGGATGGACCCCCACGGGGCTACACTCTTAGTAATGCAGATTTAAGGAGACCAGAACACTTCCTCATCACTTTAGCCCTCAGGCTCTGAAACACACTGGGCACACAGCCCGAACTTGTACACTGCCCTGGGTTTTTTCCCTGGCTCGGCACCCTTACAGCCACTTCTGGACACTTTCCATATGCATGGAAACATTTACTGGTGGCCCTAAACCACCTATGAGCACTTCTGCTCCATAAGGGAAACTTCCTCATCAATCCCACATCTGGGTACTTTTCCCAGGCACTGGCCAAGTACCTGAGAGAAAGCAAACAGGTGTCCCAGAGCAAATCCATAGAGGTGAATTTGGTTACTACTGATGGGGGGGTCTCCCACCTGTCGCTCCCACAATTCATACCCGGCCATTTCTCTGGACTGTAACACCTCATCTTATAGAACCTTTGCTGTGTAGATTCCTTTTAAATGTATTTACATTCAACCTACTGTCTTTTCTTCCCATTTGTACTGGACTTGAACATACTTATTAAGTGGCTTTGTCCATTACTCTAGACCCCCCACAGTGTTAAGCAGTCCAATCCCCACATCCTCCAAACTGTACTTGGCTGTCTTTTCCTGACCCCACAGTAACAGTCCCTTTAGTTTCGTTCTGTTTCAGGTGAAAACACATGGCCCTTTAGCAGAGCAAACTCACCCTTTGGTTGCAGGTGCCCCACAGGCGTTTCCTCCTCAAGAAATCTTCCTTCCAGAGCTTCTGGTGCCTCAGCACAAACTTAAACAGGCAGCTTCTTTTCCTTAGCTGGACCAAGGGGGTTTGCCCCTGGAAAACCGGCTGATACCATCCCCCCCATCCCCGCAGGGATGGGGTCCTGAACCATTGAAAGCGGTCTCCACCACTTCAATTTGCAGTTCTTGTGTTCCTCTTCAGGTGGAAACACACACCTAGAAAAAACAAAAGTAGCTCTTTGACAGAGCTTAAAGCTCTGAGGGCCTGCCTCAGCACCTTTCAGCCTGCACACCCTCTGCTGAACTCTACAGAGCTCTCTCTCAGACCGACTTCAAAATCCCCAACTTTCTACTCTAACCTCCAACTGCAATATTCCAGTGTGGCTTATGCAGCTGCGACAGTTCTAAATGATGTCATCCCTCAGTCTCAGCTGAGACTGAGAACAGAGTGATACAGTGTGAAATCCATTTAACTGGGGTTTCACAAGCTGCCTTCCCTGCCTACCACTAGGTCTTACTGGGATTCTATTAACCCCAGGTAACAGGGGGGTTACATTGGTACAAGATGTATGCTCACTTTGGGGTCCATTGTATAGAATAATGTGAAAGAGGCTACCTGCACACACCTATACACTTGCACTTCCTAACAGAAAGGGATAGTAGAGTGCAGAGTGTGATGTAGACAGCCAGTTCTGAGTGCTGTATTATATTGTTTTAATATAAAATGTATTAATGTGTCTGCTGAAAATTCTAATGCTCTAGGAATTACCTCTCTCACCCCCCCCCCAGATTTTAGCTGACAGATGCAGGCCAAGAGAACTACTGACAGCATTGTATCACACACTCAGTCATTTTAGAGACAATGTGTTACTGGAAGACTTTTATTAAGGATCCTGTTTCTCTGAGCTAATTACAGAGTTGTTAAGTTAATTTTGTTAAGAGAGAAATCATAAACTAGGTTTATGACATTAAAATAAGGGAAGCTAGGATGTTGCATAGAGGTGTGTGGTTGTAAATGACCCTATGAAGCCTGTGTGAAGAGGGTACAGCATGAGATCAAAAGAGATGTCATTGAAACTTGAGTTATGCTAAGGTTGCAGAATTAATACATCCTGTATAGCTGTATAGTATAGATTACTAAAATTACATTCTGTGGTTGTATAAAAAAATATTTTTGTTAGATATTTGACCAGAGGAGGGGCTGGATGACTTCATCAAAAAGGGGTTGGCCAATACTGCTTGAAAAGATTATTCTCTTTCACTATAGAGATGCATTTGTATCTGACACTGACTAAGGAAACATATGAGCACTGAAAACAGGTGTTTAGAAAGCTAGACAAAATCTAAATATAGTTGTAGGAATTGCACTGTTTTGAACCTCATTTTGTTTAAAGATATGTATGTCTTGTGTTATAAGAGTTATGTATTGTATGTTTGACATATTATTATATATTTTAGTAAAAACTCTTAATTTTAGAGCAAACCTGACCTGCCTTTGAATTGCTTTCTTTTGCTAAGAAATATTTATGGTTCAGCAGACATATGGCTTGTATGGTGGTACCAAACTGGAAACAGAAGCATTTTAAATCTGAGGTCTTTATTAAGTTTTAAGGGTTCATCTCTGAATACCTGATTAGGTGCCCATAGGCAAAGCTATCTGGCCCCCGAAGACAGATATATCTGAGCCTGTGCATTGGGTACGCTAGCAAGAGGTTAACAGTTTGAATCCCTCCAGAACTGAGACCAAAGGTTGATCCGAACTCACAAAAACAGACAAGAGGGTTACCTTGTCTGTTACACTGTTCACAAGACTGCGCTCAGAGGTTGGCACTTTGGGAGTAGAGAGCCTGACCTGATAAGTGAATTTGTGACACAGGGTAGTCTCTCAGATAGGGTCAGTAGATTGAGGTGACTGTGGACTTAAGTGAACAATAGAGGTTTTGCCTGGGACTGTAAGAGAGATAATCAGACATAGACAGTCATACACCTTTCACTCTTGATCTCCTAGTTGTATGTACAGGAAGAGAGCTGTGTAGGCTACTGATTTTGGATCAAGCTATAATGTGTGACTACCACTTTAAGGGAATGGTTGTTAGGTGAAGAATCCAAAGACAACATGGGGTTGGGGGCATAACCACATGGAAAAGGGTATTTAATAGAGGTCAGGGCCGGCAAGGGTGGGTGGGACAAAATAACATAGAGGAGAAACCGTGCCAGCAACGCAAAATCTGTCCCCTGGTTTAAAGCTGGGACTGTTTGAAAAAGGGGCCAGGCAGTCAGCTGTATTTAGTGTAGAGCATCCCCACAGCCTTTTCCAACCAGTCAGAATACTGGTTTCCAAGCCGGGCTCCTTCACGAATTTAACTGTACCTGTGTGTTCTTGGGTGGCCGGGCGGGCTTTTTGTGCTGGGCTTGCGGCCGGCTGAGTTCCAAGCCACTGCGGCGAGCCATGGGTCACCAGGTCGGGGAAATGCAGGATCTGTAAAGGAAGGGGGAGAGCGAGAGGACAGGGGGAAAATTATTTAGCACAGATCAGGCTAAATCGGTGTGAATGCCTTGCTGTAAGAGAATAATAGTTAGGGGAGTGAGTGTGAGAAGTGGGTGGGAGTGCAGAGGACAGAGAGCAGGGGTGGGGCATCTGGCTTTTGGCGCCGGGGGTAGACAAAGGCACAGGGAGACAATTTGCAACCAGCAGGTTCAGTCGCTGAGGGAAGGGAAGGGACAGGGTTACAGGGATTAACAGGCCACCTTTATTTGTGGAAGCCGCAATTGTTTTCTCTGGCTCACACGTTAGCAAATTTGGCCACAAAGGCTGGACTAGGTTTTAGACAAGCAGTGGTAGGTTAAGCAGACTATGCAAGTACAGAGCCGTGTACCATAGGAAATAAAGAAAAGAAAATACAGAACAGGGTTAAAAATCAGGCAAACAGTAATAAAATTAGGTAGGATAAAATAATGGTTCAGCAGTATTTGTGGAGACAGCAGTTATCTGGCCCACAGATTAATAATATTAGCCACCAAGAAATGCTTTACCCTGGCTGGACTAAGTTGAGATAATGCATTGGTAAATTAGGCACACTGGGCAAATACAGAGTTGTGCAACCACAAGAGAAAAAATAAATAAATAATATTGTACAGTGGTAGGGAAAATGATGGAATCACTTCTGAAAGAAAGAATTGTTGAGCACCTAGAGGCCAGTGGGGCACAGGACCCAAAGCAACATGGATTTACAGCAGGAAGGTCATGTCAGACTAATCTAATTGATTTCTTTGACTGGGTGACCAAAGTAATAGACCAGGGAGGGGCTGTGGATATGGCCTACCTAGACTTTAGCAAGGCATTTGACACAGTCCCGCACAAAAGATTAATAATCAAGTTAGCCAGCCTGGGAGTGGTCCCAGGGTGGTAGCCTGGGTAGCGAACTGGCTGCACAACAGGACACAGAAGGTAATAGTGAATGGAACACATTCAAGAAAGGGGGTTACGAGTGGAGTATCTCAGGGCTCAGTACTGGGTCCAATCCTCTTTAACATCTTTATAAGTGACATAGCAGAGGGTCTGGAAGGAAAGGTATGCCTCTTTGCAGATGACACAAAGATCTGTAACAGAGTTGATACACAAGAGGGGTAGAAAAGATGAGAAGGGACTTGGCAAGGTTGGAGGAATGGTCAGACATATGGCAACTTAGATTCAATGCAAAGAAGTGCAAAGTAATGCACCTGGGAAACAAAAACCCAGGAGAAGAGTACACAATAGCAGGGGAGGTACTAACAACAACAAAATGGAAAGGGACCTGGGAGTAGTCATATCAGATGACCTAAAGGTGGGTAAGCAATGTGAGAAGTCAGTAAGGAGAGCCAGGGGATACTGGGATGTATAGGAAGGGCATCACAAGTAGAAAAAGGGAAGTGATTATCCTCTATACAGACAGTTGGTGAGACCCCATCTGAGTATTGTGTGCAGTTTTGGAGACCTCATCTACACAAGGACATAGACAGGATGGAAGCAGTCCAGAGGAGGGCAACTAAAATGGTGCAGGGTCTACATCAGAAACCATATGAAGAGAGACTGAGAGAGCTTAATATGTATTCCTTGATGAAAGGGAAGGACGGGGACATGATAGAAACGTTCAAGTACCTCAAGGGAATCAACAAAGTCCAGGAGGGTAGCATCTTTCAGAAAAGAGATGTGTAAGAACAAGGGGCACAGTTTAAAGATAGAGGGGACGGCTCAGGGGTAATGTGAGGAAATTCTTTTCATGGAGAGAGTGGTGGATACATGGAACAGCCTTCCTGAGGAGATCTTGGTCTAAAACAGTGGGGGAATTCAAACATGCTTGGGACAGACACAAAGCAATTATAGTGCGGGGTTGCAGGAAGCAGGCTGTTGGTTAACTAGAATCTGCAGCTTATCCAGTAGGTAGGGAAATGGGCAGACTTGGTGAGCCAAGTGGTCCTTTTCTGCCGTCAAAGTCTATGTTTCTATGTTAATATGGAACACTGATAGTTCTTAAGTAAAATTAGGCAGACAAAATATAGAGAAGAAACCGTGGCAGCAACAGCAAAATCTGTCCCCTGGTTTAAAACTGGGCCCATTTGAAAAAGGCACCAGACAGTCAGCTGTATTCAGTGTAGCTGGATTAGTGAATGAGAGCTTCCGCACAGCCTTTTCCAACCAGTCAGAATACTGGCTTTTAAGCCAGGGTCCTTCATGAATTTCACTGTACCTTGGGTGGCGAGTGGGGTTTCTGTGCTGGGCTTGCTGCTGGCTGAGTTCCGAACCAGTGCAGTGAGCTGCGGGTCACCTGGTCTGAGAAATGCAGGATCTGTGTGTTCTTGGGTGGCAGGCTGGCTTTCTGTGCTGGGTTCACGGCCGGCTGAGTTCCGAGCCGATGCAGCAAGCTGCGGGTCACCCGATCAGAGAAATGCAGGATCTGTGTGTTCTTGGGTAGCGGGTCGGCTTTCTGTGCTGGGCTCGTGGCCAGCTGAGTTCCGAGCCGGTGTGGCAAACTGCGGGTCACCTGGTTGGGGAAATGCAGGATCTGTGTGTTCTTGGGTGGCGGGCAGGCTTTCTGTGCTGGGCTCGCAGCCGGCTGAGTTCCAAACCAGTGCAGTGAGCCATGAGTCACCCAGTAAGGAAAATACAGGATCTGTGTGTTCCTGGGTGGTAGGCGAGTTTTCTATGCTGGGCTCTCAGCTGGCTGAGTTCCGAGCCACTGCAGCGAGCTGTGGGTCACCCAGTCAGGGACATGCAGAATCTGTGTGTTCTTGGGTGGTGGGCGGGCTTTCTATGCTGGGCTCATGGACAGCTGAGTTCTGAGCTGGTGTGGTGAGCTGCAGGTCACCTGGTCAGGGAAATGCAGGATCAGTGTGTTCTTGGGTGGCGGGCCGGGTGACATCAGTGATAGGGAAAATGATGGAATCATTTCTGAAAGAAAGAATTGTTGAGTACCTATAGGCCAACGGGGCACAGAACCCAAGGCAGCATGGATTCACAGTGGGAAGGTGATGTCAGACAAATCTAACAGATTTCTTTGACTGGGTGACCAAAGTAGTAGACCTGGGAGGTGCTGTGGATATAGCCTACCTAGACTTTAGTAAGGCATTTGACACAGTCCCACATAAAAGATTAATAAACAAGTTAGCCAGCCTGGGAGTGGATCCCAGGATGGTAGCCTGGGTAACAAATTGGCTGCACAACAGGATGCAGAGAGTAATAGTAAATGGAGTATACGTTGAAGAAAGGTTGGTTACTAGTGGGGTACCGCAGGGTTCAGTACTGTGGCTGGTCTTCTTTAATGTCTTTATAAGAGACATTGTGGAGGGCCTGGAAGGAAAAGTATGCCTCTTTGCAGACGACGTAAAGATCTGCAACAGGGTTGATACACAGGGGGGTGGAAAGGATGAGGAGGGACTTGGCAAGGTTGGAGGAATGGTCAAAAGTATGACAACTTAGATTCAATGCAAAGAAGTGCAAAGTAATGCACATGGGAAACAAAAACCCATGTGAAGAGTACACAACGGGGGGAGGTACTAACAACAACAAAAATGGAAAGGGACCTGGAGGTAGTCATATCAGACAACCTTAAGGTAGACAAGCAATGTGAGAAGGCAGTTCGGAGAAACTGGGATGCATAGGGAGAGGTATTACCAGTAGAAAACAGGAAGTTATTATACCTCTGTACATACAGTTGGTGACACACCATTTGGAGTACTGCATGCAGTTCTGGAGACCCCATAACTGCAAGACAGGATGGAGGCAGTCCAGAGGAGGGCAACTAAAATGGTGCAGGGTCTGCAACAGGAGCCATACAAACTGTCGTGGCATCTTTCAGCTTTATACTGCCCAAGGGAAGAGAATATGTCAATGTCAATGTCAATGTCAATTTTATTTAAAAAGACGCCCAATCCCAAAGGCTCTAGGCGCCGCACAAAAACTATACAGTGTGTCATACCGTATACATTCCTTAAAATAACATACATAAAATTCAATTTCCAAATGCCTTCATAGATAAAAAGGTCTTCAGACGGCTCTTAAAAGCCTCAATAGTAGGGGCCTCTCTCACTTCCAACGGCAGCGAGTTCCAGAGGACTGGAGCAGCAACTCAAGCGATCGGTCCCCAGCTGATTTCAATCTTGCTCTCGGGACTTTGAGGAGGCCACTATTAGAGGAGCGGAGATCACGGACAGAGGTGGATGGTACCAGGAGATCAGAAAGGTAACCAGGGCCCTGTCCATGTAGGGTCTTATAGGTGAAAACCACCTTGAACAATACTCTCCACCTGACCGGCAGCCAATGCAATTGCACAAAATACCGGGAGTAATATGACTGAACTTACTTTGTCCAGTCAAAACCGGCAGCAGCATTTGCACTAGCTGCAGTCTGGAAGAGAAGTTCCAGAGACTCCCGAGATAGAGGGTATTACAGTAGTCAAGCCTAGAAGTGACTAAGGCATGTACCAAAGTAGGGAGGTCCAGTGCGGAACAAGGGCTTAATCCTGGCGATATTTCTCAGATGAAAAAAACAGGAATGAACCACAGAGGATATTTGAGCCTCCATGGAAAAATTCCTGTCAAAGATCACACCAAGATTACGCACCCATGGGGAGGCCATCAATGACACAGCTCCTAGCACAATGCCAGTCACAGAGTCAGAGGCCATCCCATCACGAACTCTGTTAGACTCCACTACTAATACCTCTGTCTTGTTAGGGTTCAGTCGCAGCCAGCTGGAAGACATCCAGTCATTTATCTCAGCCAGACAGATATTTAACACATCCACTGCATTTGATGTTCCTGGGGCAAAGGAAAGGTATAGTTGAGTATCATCAGCATAGCAATGAAAACTTAAACCATACCTCCTAATGATCTCCCCCAAGGGCAGCATGTACACTGCGAACAACATAGGAGCCAATACCGAACCCTGAGGGACTCCACACGAAAGGAGGTAGGGTGCAGATGAGAAATTACCCATCACAATCCGCTGCCTCCTGTTAGTAAGAAATGACTCAAACCATTTGATGACAACACCGGTGAGTCTGCATAACTCCCTCAGGCGGAAAAGCAATACACTATGGTCCACAGTATCAAACGCTGAAGAGAGATTGAGGAGAACAAGAATTGTCTTGTCCCCCTGATCTCTAGCCCTGAGGAGGTCATTTTGCACCCGAACTAATGCAGTTTCAGTGCTATGTCTGGCCCGATAAGCTGACTGGAAGGGATCGTACAACTCGTGGGTCCTGAGATATTCCCCCAACTGAAGTGATACCACCTTCTCAACAATCTTTCCCAGAAATGGAAGATTGGAGATAGGACGGTAATTTGCCCTAATCTCCGGTCCAGAGAAGCTTTCTTAAAAGGGGTCTCACCAGAGCCCTCATTCAAGGCATCCAGAAAGACACCCTGACTCAGGGAGCACCGGACAATCAGGGCAAACACCGGGCCAACAGTGTCAATGCACCTCATCAGGAAGCCGCATGCACGGGATCCAGTTCACAAAGGTTACCTCAAGTTGGCCACCATCTCAGTGACCTCACGAACCTCCACTGGCCTAAACTCCCCCACCCAGAGAGAGTGCTCTTAGAACACAACTGGCGACCACTGACAGCAATGATATTACTGGCTGAGGGAGACCTCCGCCAGATCGCAGACATCCTGTCCGAGAAAAACCGAGCAAACTCCTCACAATCCTTTATTCGAGGAAACTCTTCCGGCTGAAGACAGAGTGGATGGAGAAGTCTATCAACAGTCCGGAAGAGTGAGGCTGAATCGACTTCTCCCAGCAGCAATCTCCGAGACAAAAATATTGTCTTCTTTCTGTTGATTGCCTCCTGATATGCGCAATAATGCACACACAGGACCAGTTTGTCAGCCCCCAGACGGGATTTCCTCCAGCGACGCTCTAATCTCCGACCCAGCCTCTTCATTTCCCTAAGATCGCTATCATACCAAGGCGACCTCAGGTAAGAAGTCCTGGGTCGTACACGGACAGGTGCGAGGGAGTCAATGGCGCCAGATAGTACCTCATTATAGGCATCTACCCCTGCGTCAACTGCTCCAACGCATGCATCACACACCCTTGATAGATCAACTGCCGCCAAATAACCCTCAGGGGTAAGATCTTTTAACGCGCGCCAAATATCTCAGGAGGAAGAATTCACAACGGAGCACTAAGCATGAACCCCACCGTAATGATCGGACCAAGCCACTCGACCAATGCTCCAGATTAGCGATCTCAAGTCCCAGTGAGAACACCAGGTCCAATGTGTGGCCATCCTGTTGAGTAGGCACACCGACAGACTGCACCAGCCCCAGAAGGACATACTCTGCAGTAACTCCGGCACACCTTGACCTCTATCCTTCGCCCAAACATTGAAGTCCCCAAGAAACACGCATCTTGGGAATTCAATGTTTCACCGGCAACAAACTCGGCGCAATTCCTGCAGGAACCCCCATCAGTCCAGGGAGGACGATAGATGAGGAGGATCCTGCAGCCAACACCGAGTCCTCCTCGAACGGCCACACATTCAGATGAACCTGGGGTTCCCACCGGGTGCACGGTGAAGTCCAGGCTCGATTTAAAACAAATAGCTACACCGCCTCCCCTACAGTTATCTCTGGGGCAGTGCACCACAGTATAACCTGGGGGGACTGCAGCCTCAAAAACAGGGCCAGCATCATCCCCCACCCAGGTCTCTGTAATGCACGCCAGGTCACAAACAAGATCAAATACCTTGGAGTCCTGCTTGATCAGGCAATGGCCTTCCAACCGCATATTGAATCTGTTGTTAAGTCCACCCACCAGAAGTTAGGACTTCTCTATAGGCTGGGTGACTCTTTCTCTCAAGGCTCATTGCGCCATATCTAACTGCACTCTACTCCCTCCCTCCCTCCTCTATGGGGCTCCCCTGCTGCATTCCCTAAGGGAGGGTGAACAAAGAAAGCTTACTATGCTCTACCACAGTGTGGCTCATTTCGTCACTAACTCCCCTCCAAGAAGGCACCACTGTGAGATCCTCACTCGTCTCCATTAGCCTTCTATGTGAAAAAAACTAGCCTACTCCTCTTTGAGCCTGACCTTCCAATTTGCCACTGTTGGCCCTCCTCCTCACCTGCGTTGGCTGCTAAATCCCAAAGTCCAGATCCAGGGCCTGAGATCCTCCACTGGCCGTCCCCTAGACATCCCTCGTGTCCGAACTAACTATGGCAAGAGCTCCTTTAGGTACGCTGCCCCACATTTATGGAACCTTCTCCCTGTTGACTTGGCTAATTGTTGTACTAATCAGGATCCGGCCTGAAAGTATACCTGCTAGAGCTTAGTCTCTGTGGCTGTAACCGTTAGCCCAGAACTTAGTTTTGGTAGCTGAAACTTGCTTGTCCCACGGCAGTCAGCCTACCGGCTGGCAATATATCCTGCATATTGCTGTTACCACCTCTCCCCTAAAGCATTGTTGGTTAAGATGTCATATGTCTGATTTATTTGCTGTTATTATGTGTATGTAACTGGCATGCTCTGTCATATGTCTGATTTATTTCCCATGTTATTATCTGTATGTAACTGACATGCTCTGTAATGTACTGTATATCCTATCCAATGTATGCTCCAGCTAGTGTGTGCTCCTACCACTGTATGTACTACTGTGTGCTCCTACCAATATATGTAATTATTGTCTGTAACTAATCCGGGTTGCTCCTGAAAAAGGGACCTCTGGTCTCAGTGAGCTTACCCAGTTATCAAAATCTAAATAAATAAATTAATAAGATAGACTAAAAGAGCTTAATATGTATACCCTTGAGGAAAGGAGGGAGAGGGGGGACATGATAGAAACTTTCAAGTACAGCAAGGGAATCAACAAAGTCCAAGAGGGGAGCATCTTTCAGAAAAAGAGATATGCAAGAACAAGGGGGCACAATTTTAAGATAGAGGGGGGACAGCTCAGGAGCAACGTGAGAAATATCTTTTTCACAGAGAGAGTGGTGGACACATGGAACCGCCTTCCTGAGGAGGTTGTGGGGTCAAAAACAGTGGGGGAATTCAAGAATGTATGGGACAGACATAAGTCAATTGTAGTAGCCGGTAGGAGGAAGTAGGCTGTTGGTTAACTAGAATCTGCAGCTTATCCAATAGGTAGGGAAATGGGCGGACTGGGTGGGCCAAGCAGACCTTATCTGCTGTCAAAGTCTATGTTTCGGGCCTGATATTACAATAGTGCTTCGTAGCATACAGGAAGGTGTGAGGGCTCACACGTTGGGGGGGGGAGCAGCATCTCTTGCAGGCTGCTGACCTGCACTTGAACCCCAGTGTGACACTTATGCTCTTTCCATTGTTAATTGGAAAGTAATTAGTCAAGTTCTTGGTCAAATGCCTGTCTCTTCAGGTTTGAATAAGTCTATTTGAGGATTATACAGGATGGAGATCTAATTCCTCATATGTTCCCCTTGCATTATTTCTACGACTAAGTTGACAAAAAAAATATGGATTACCTTTTCTGTCCATGGATTATGTCTTTTTTTTTTCTATTAAACTCTAGGATTACAAATACCTTTAAGCAGGAACTGCTCATTTACCAAAGGTTTCACGTCAAAGGATATAGGGTAACATACATACAAAGGTCAACAATGGTTACAGTCTTAAAAACACGAAGATGTCTAAGCATTTATTATACAGCCAAAAATGGAGAGAGAGACAACATAAGCCAGCTTCAGACAAGTTTCAGGGTGAACAGTATGTAGTTAGTATAGGGTAGAAGGGAGTCAGGAAAAAGTAGGCAGGCTAAAGGGACATTGTCGGCCGGCAGAGGTGGGTGGCAAAAGTGCGAGGTGGATGGGCTGGAGGGCCCCATATCTGAAAGTGCCATTAGAGAGTGAACGGGGTGGGTGGGTAACAAATACACTCCCATAGGTAAATGTCTGTACCTCACTATCCAGTATAAATTCTACAGTTTTACTGGATTTCCCAATTTTCTCTGTTTTTATGTCATTAGAGGGGAAGATGTGTTGGACCTTGTACTCTTCAACCAGGATATTATCAGGAACATCATAACTAAGGATCCAGTCAGTCAAAGTGACTGCAAATCCATCAAATTAGACATTGTGCTGGGGTCTGCGCAACTTAAATTCGGTACAATGTGTCCCGACTTTAGAAAAGCAGATTTAAATAAAATGAAGATAATCATAGGCAAACAGCTGGAGCACCTGCACAAAACAGAAGGGGCAGAAAACATGTGGTCAGCAATTAAAGGGGCAATATTGGGAGCCACCAATGCTTGTATAAAATGTGTGAATAAGATTAAGAAGCAGGGTCTCACTAAAGGTTTTGAAGGTGAGACCCCTATTCCCACAATAATTACCTGAATAAGAGAGGCGTTGTCCCTGGACACAACAACATAGCAGCTCAATGTAGAAATATATTACCAGGTAAAACTGCACAAATTAACAGACCCTGCAACACCCTGCACACTGATACTCAAATATGGCTCTGTTTTACAGTGAGATACAATACATAGGGCAGCAAGACAAACCAGAAATTGTGAAGTGGATGAGTGCAAAATGCAACTCTTCCCAGACCTCAGTTATAGCAGTAGGCAGAGGCAAAAACGTTTCAAGGAGGAAGTGGAAGCTCTGTGAGTAAAATATGTAATTCAGCTCTGTTTATCTGGCAAAACTGTGTGTCCACTGTCAGGTGCACACCTGTTTGTAGAGCATCCCCAAAGACCTAGATGAACTGTTTCAAAAATTGAAAGTGATCTGCTGAGAAGAGATGATGCGGGTTCAGAACTGGATACCTGAAGGGGTTGTAGAGTATATTACTAATGACGCTAAGTACTGTTCACGTGAAGACTGGAGAACCTGTTTTCCACTTTTCACTACTATGAGCTTTATGTTTAACTAATGCCACTGTGACTTTGAGACTTTTGAGGACACAGTAGACTTTATAAGTTGTTACACACTCCCTCTCTCATGGATACATCTAACTGTGCCATTCACCGTTGTTTAAAATAGCACCTTCTCCAGGGAACTGAAACTACGCCAAGGTAGATGCTACTGTGGAGCTGGTCTAGTGTCCAGAATTTTTTATGTACTTCCGATTGGGATGTGTTTAACTAAACTGCAATGTTTCACATTTTTTCGTTTCACAAATTACAGTATTAGCTGGGCCTTCCTTATGAACAAATCACCTTGGGTCACTTGCAGTTGCCTGTATTTGTATATCTACGTGTGTCCTGGCAATATGCTCAACTCAATAGCTTTACATACTTGTTATTATATACCATGATCTGTGTGCATGCAATTGTGAAATGTTTATGTTATATAGCTGATATATATTATGGTCAAGGGTGAGGGATGCCCTAGTTTATATGCATAATGCTGATTGCTATCCTGAGTCTGAGTTCATTTTTATGCTGTTCAAGACCTTGTTATTAATTGTTGTTCCTTTTATATAATTACTTCTGTGTGGGAGCAGGGACTGCGGTTTTTTAACTGCCTTCAACAGCTCATGCACCTTGGGGCAAATGGGTGGACCCGCACAACCTTTAGAGTCACATAATGAAAATGTAATGCCTTTCCTTTCTACTTTTTATGGGACGTATCTTAGCCCATAGACTGTAATAGCTCCTTTTTGATTAATTAAACACATTTTTGCAATCGAGATCTGCTTTTGATCTCAGATACTACCCCCCCCATAGGATATTTGTTTGTTTGTTTTTGTGAACCATGTAAGTTCACTGAGTACATGTACTAGTTTTCAAGGATGACTGAGTGGCTAACCACACAGTCTAGTATAGCTGTCTATTCATTTATTTATTTTTATTTATTTTTTATTTATTAAATTCTCGGATTACAAATACCTTTGAGCAGAAACTGCTCGTTTACAAAGGTTCCACGTCAAAGGATGAGGGTCAACATACATACAGAGGTAGTAAAAGAATGCACAATAAACCAAAACAGCTAAAAGAAAAAATAAAGATACTCAGTTATGACATACTTTGAGATAATATTCATAAAACGAGCAGCTTGAGAAGGCAGCTGGCTGCGGTAACAATAAGAGAAAGAGGGCACCATAGGCAGTTAGTATTGCAGGCATGCGACCGGGAGAGGAAGTTGGCAGTCTAATGGGCCACTGTCCCATATTCATATATCATCAGTGATGTCTTGCTATCCTGTGTTTTTAATATGTACTGTAATGTACAAATACTATAAATAAAAAATAAAAAAAAAAAATCAAGAAGCAAAGGAAGCCACTGTGATTCAACAAGCTAGTAGGATAGGCCGTACAAGACAAAAAAGGGTTTCTAAGTTATACAAGAGGAAGCAGAATGAGTCCAGCAGGGTAATATATAAAGAAAAATTAGCAAGAAGTGAGGACTTCACAAGGAAGGCTAAAGCAAACATAGAACTAAGGAGTTAGTTAGTTAGTTAGCTAGTTAGTTAGTTAGTTAGTTAGTTAGTTTGTTTTTGGTCACCAGGTAAGCCTATTGGGAACCAACTCATTTTTGGGGGTGACACAGAGCAGACAAAAAAGTTTGTCTCCAGACATTTTCATCAGAGGTGTACATGTACAACAACAAAGAAACAATCCGCAGAAAAGCATTTCACACATTGATATGAGCATATGAAAGCCCAGCAGAAGAAGACCCAAAGTCTGCTCGATGCGGAGCTCATACACATATGCTACATGTTGCTTTGCCCCCCCATTGTCACCCTAATCTTCCCTTGAATCTATTCCACCATTGTTTAACCCCCCCAACAGTATTAAGATTTACTACCCCCTCTGCAGTGCATTAAATCCTGCCACTGCCCTTTCAGTGAAGAAGTGCCTTCTGGCTTCCTTTCTCTACACCCACCCCCTGCTACTTTATGGTTCTGCCCTCTGGTGTTTCTGTTCTCACTTCTGCAAAAAAAATCCCTTATGTTGACTGTGTTATGTCCTTTAAGGTATTTGAAAGTCTTGATCATGTCCCCTCTCTCTCTCTTCTGTCCTCCAGTGAGTACGTGTTTAGGTTCACCAGCCTCTGTTCATATGGGATAGCCGGCTGCCCTGAATCATGTTTGTAGCCCTTCTCTGTACTGCCTCCATCTGGTTTATGTCTTTCTTAAGGTAGGGACTCCAGTACTGCACACAGTACTCCAGATGAGGACACAACAAGAACCTGTACAGAGGCAGAGTGACCTCTTTCCTCATGCTGGTAAACACCCTTGATATACTACATACTAACATACTTAAAGCCAGCAGAATAGGCCTCATGGTCTGTCGTGTCTGCTTGGTAGCCAGCCACTTAATGGATGCTCACCTTCCCACCCCCCTAGCCCCAGAGAGGGTCTTCTTCAGCTTCAGTTTCCCCTTGTACCTGTCCCATCCCTTCTTGAAGCCCTATTGGCAACTTAGAATTCTGTTTTAATTCCCTGCCACCTTATTCCGCTACATTGAGCGTTTAAGGTCACTTACAATTGCTATCCCCAGGTCTTTCTCCTCCTCTGAGGCTGTGATCTTCACTCTTCCCAAGTATGTACTCAGCCCTAGGGTTCTTACTCCTTTGTGCGTGATTGCCAGATTCCAGACTACCTTTCCAACTGGGCTAGGTCCTCCCTTAGATCCCTTACACCCTCTTCAGTGACCACCATCCCTCAGAGCTTCATATCATCCCCAAAAAGACTTATCCTTCCTTTGATGCCATCCCCAGTATTGCTGATAAACACATTGAATAGGACTGGATCCAGCACTGATCCTTGTGGACCCCCGCTAGTATCTTCTCTCATCCAGAAATGCCCCCCCATGCCACCCACTGTATTCTACCAGTTTGCAACCCACCGGGTTAGTTTATCCCCTGTCCCCATATCCACCAATTATTTGATCAACCTATTGTGGGAGACTGAGCCAAAGGCCTAGCTGATTTCCAGGTATAGTATGTCCACCACCTGGCCCTTGTCTACTGCCCTAGTGACCCAGTCGAAGAAGCTAATCAAATTTGTTTGGAATGACCTCCCTGCCATGAGCACATGCTAGCCAGTGAACAGTTGAACACACCTGCAAGGGGTGCTGCAAGGACTGCTTCTATCTCTCCCAGCACCCTCAGGTGCATGACATCTGGCGCTGGGGACTTGTCCACCCTGAGAACCTTGAGCCTTTCAAGGACTTTGCCCTCTGTTATTGATTTCTCCCTCATCCCCACTGCCCCTTCTTTTCCTGTTTTCCCATGTGGTAATGGACCATTTTTCTCCTCAAAAAAGACTGAGCAGAAGTATTCATTCAAGACCTTTGCCTTTCCCTCTTTTCCTCCACACACTCAGCACCCCTTCTCAGCTTCACTATTTGCTCTTTTGTTGTCTTTTTCCTCCTGGATGTATCAGAAGAAGGTCTTGTCAGCATCTTTAACTCCCTCAGCTATTCTTAGCTGTGTCTAAGTCTTGGCTTGCCTTACCACTCTGCAAGTTGATTTCAGCTGCCCTGCATACTCTGGCCTGTCCTCTTCCTTCTAGGTCTTCTTGTATTTCCAGTAAGAATCCCTTTTGTCCCTCACTGATCTGCCCACCTCCTCTGTAAACCACAGCAGCTTTCTCCTTTTATCCTTCTTCTTATGGCAGGTTGCGATGACTGCTTGGACCCCCTCACTGATTACTGCCCATCTATGCTCTACACCTATGTCCTCTCTTATTTCTCTCACTATTTCCCCTAGCATTGTCCCCATGCATACAAAATCCACCCTTTTGAAGTCAAGAATACGTTTTCATGTTCAGCACTTTATGTCCCATGAAACCACACAGACTGGTGGCCACCCCCACCCAGGAGCTCAGCGACCCTTGCCTGCTCCCATTACCCCCGTGTCAGGAAACCATCCTGGAATGTATCTAGGTTTGCTTGGCTCCTGCTATTGCTGGCCTGTGAAAATGCTCTAATCCACAAAGAATATGTTTAAAATCTCCCAATATTACCACTATACCTATTTGGGAATTACTTTTGATGAAGAAATGACCTTTAAAGAACATATTGGTTCTTTAATATATAGGGTGAATGAAAGAATGAGAGCCTTACGAAGGAAAATGAAATACTTGACAAGAAGCAATAGGAAAAAAGTCGCTGAACAGCTAATATTACCTGTATTGACATATGGGGACCTTGTGTATCAAACTGCTAACAAGACACTTATAAATAAATTGGATATAGTTTATAATAGAGTTGCTAGATACATTTTACGGTGTGAGCCAAGAACCCATCATTGTGTGTTGTTGACTGCACTATAGTGGAAATCACTTGAAGTTAAATGTGCCATGTCGAGGCAAAAATGAACATATAAATTTCATATACATTATCCAAAGCATACATAAATGAGGGTCTGTTTGGAGGGAGTGATCAATTTTATCAAAGGGCAAAAAGGTCTTGTCAAATAAACAAGATCTTGACTTTTGTTAATAAAAAATAAATATGGAGAAAAGACTTTACGATATCAAGCAACCAAACATTGGTATAATTTATCCAATTTGGCTTGTTCTTTTCCAGTATATAGCTTTTTCTTACAGGTATTGGCTATACTAAGTTCTGTTACTTGTCAATGTTTTGGTTAATGTAAAATATGGATTGAGAGAATCCCAAGGGGGGTTATCTGTCTAAGTACTATTATAAATTAATGTAAATGGATATTGAGTGTCCTGTTGAGTGACATAGGATGAATGGAGTGACTGATTGTTTCAGCATTATTATGTATGTTAAAACTATTTTTAATAGTTGTATATTTTAAATGTATAGGTAACAGGTTATAAATAGGACAGTCTTGTAAACTGGGCCTATTGGCCTAAATATTTGTTTCCCTGTATAAAAATAAAGTTTTTACTACTTTACTACTAATATCCCCCCTCTGCAGCCTTTCTTATCTCATCCCTCAGCTCCCTCTCTGTGGTTCCGTCCTGACTTGGTTATCGGTACACTACCCCTACCCCTTATTTTCTTCCCCACCCTTGACTGCATCTGTACCCAAAGTGTCTCTCTACCCTCCCCTATGCCCTTCCTTGTGATCTTTGTCCCCTCCTAAAATAGATTTCAACCCTCCATCCCTCTCCTTTGTTCTGTCCTTCCTATAGAGGTTGTATCCAAGAACAAAGAACCCCCAGTCATGGTTCTGGGTGGCTCAGGTCTTGGTGGCTGCCACCAGACCTGCTCGGCCCTTTGTCATCATGGCCTGGAGGACATCTATTTTGTTCCCTAGAGTCTGGGCATTTGTGGATCCTACTCTCCATATCCCATGTTTCCTGCCCACTCTCTCTTGTCTTTTTCTCCTCCTTCCCTCCTGTTCCTCCCCCACTGTGTTCACCCTTTCCCTCACCCTCTCCTCCCTTTCATTTTTTACTTATTTTACCCTCCATATGGAGGGAAGACCTTCCTGCTTCCTCATGTTGTGAACCCTGGGTTCTGTACTCCCAGGTAGTTCTCCCACCCACACACACACACACACACACACACACACACACACACACACACTCAATATAAATTCCGTCTGTCCCTGTTGTGCTTCCATAACCTGTCACACAGTACCTTGCTTCCACCCTACTGAGGTGTAGTCTTTCTCGTGAGTACAGGGATTTCTCATCCCAGACTCTTCCCCAGTCCCCCACACTACAAAGTCCTCCTCCTTACATTAGTCCCTTCACCACTGGTTGAGCTCTGATACCTGGAGCTTCCCAGCCAAGCTAGCCCTGGGTACTGGTAGCACCTCCAAAAATGTCACTGACTTTGACATCTCCATAACTTTCCTCCCAAGCTCCCTAAATGTATTCTGTACCTCTCTACCTCACACCCTGCAAGGTCATTTGTATCCTGGTAGAGGATCATATCAGGCCCCCCCCCCCGCACAAGTGTGTGTACCATAGGAATGATCCTCTTGGATGTCATACCTGGGAAGCATGCAACACTTCTTCAAGGTGGTCCTCCTCTCCCCTGTGGCCATCTAACTCCCTTCACAGTTGAGTCCCCCATTACCAGAAGACTGCTAGTTTCTCTTGCTTTTTGTGCACCCCCCCCAAGGATATCTTTGTCTTTGTATCCTTCCCACCTCCACCTATTCCAATTCATTCTTCCCAGTCCCTCATCCCCCATCATCTGCTCCCTAACTCATTTCCTGCCCCTGCTGTTACCTGCTCAGTGTGGTTACAGAGCTGACATTTGTCATGGACAGCTGAAGGAATAGAAAAATGATAAAACCTTCTACAGGCACATAAGGGAGAAATGACAAGCAAAAGAAAATATACAGAGTACAAAGAATTGTGAAATGAGAATATTAAGGGATAAAAAGAAAATACAGATACTAAATGAGTAAATCAGTTCTGTGTTTACAATAGAAAGTACTATCTTTTGTCCAGAAAACAAAAACAAATTCCAGGGAACTGACAGTAAAAGGCTAGAGACAGAGTGTGTGCCAATCGAAAGAGTTCTGAAACATTTGCAGCACCTTAATACGACCAAGCCATGAGGGGCAGAAGAGCTACACCTATGGATACTGAAGAAGATGAGGCATTATTTGGCAGTCCCCTTGGCAGGCCTATTTAATGTGTCACTGACTACAGGGGAGGTGCATGGAGATGGTTGATGGCTAATGTTGTCCCCATGCACAAAAAGGGGAAGTGGAGGCCCAGCTAGCCATATACCGGTGAGCCTGCTGTCAATAGTGGGCAAACTGCTGGACTCAATCATAAATAAACAGACAGTAGACTTCCTACCAGAAAATATTCTTATAGACATCAGCATGGTTTCTCAAGGGAAGTTCTTGTCAAATGAGCTTGACTGACTTCTTCAACTCAGTCACACAGATGGTGGACAGGGGCCAAGCAGTTGTCAAACTCTTTGATTAGGTGCCTTGCAGGAGGATCTTCCAGCAGGTGGGAGGAAAAAAGACTAGAGCAAGGACTAAACATATTTTGTTCATATCTCTGATTACTTTGTGATGTCTTTATTTTACTGTAACCTTCCACCTGAAAATGGATGGTTGCTTGCTCAAGAGCACATACCTAGTTATCAAAATCTAATAAATAAATTAAAACTAAGTGGATTGGTGAATAGTTGTCAGACAAAACCCTGAGAGTGTTCTTGAATGGTAAATTCTCTGATGTCAGGAAGTGGGGTATCCCAGGGGTCAGTTCTGAGACTGGTACTCTTCAATATGTATATTAATGACTGTAACATAGATCTAGATATGTTGCACAAATATGTGATCTAATTGGGAAATATTTCTGACACATTCATCAAGTGATAAAAAAGGGTGAAAAGCCACAAAAATGTGGGCGTAGGAACCCACGAGCAGGATAAACCCTAGATGGGGAGGAAATCAAAGTAACAGAAAAGGAGAAGGATCTGTGGATTATAGTTTCATCCAACCTTAAGGTGGGTAACCAATGTAGCAGGGTGGTGGGGAAGGATAATGAAATGTTGGCATGCATCAGCAGGGACATTATTAGTAGAAAGAGTGAGGTACTGATGCCCCTCTACAAAGCCATGGTAAGGCAGCACCTGGAGTACAGGGTCCAGTTCTGGAGACTGCACCTACACAAGGACATAGCTGGGATAGAGAGGGTTCAGAGAAGGGCAACCAAGATGGTGCAGGGTATGCAAGGAATTACATACAATCAGAGGTGTAAGGAACTGGATCTGTACACATTGGAGACTAGAAGGGAAAGAGGGTACATGATTGAAACTTTTAAATACGTGAAGGGGATCAACAAAGTAAGGGAAGGATGTTTACTTAAAAAGAAGGAGGGGGCTAGAACTAGAGGACATAGTCTCAGACTGAAGTTTGAAAGATTCAGAAGCAATGTGAGGGGGTGATTCTTCATAGAGGGGGTGGTGTAGACCTGGAACAGCCTACCAGAAGAGGTGGTGGGGGCTGAAATGGTGGAGGGATTCAAGAGGGCATGGGACAGACATATGGGGCTGAATAGCAGGGGGATGGTGGGGGCCAGCAGAAGAAGGGATGAGTGGGGGGTAAGGGGCAGACTGGATAGATCGGTGTGGTCCTTTTATGCTGTCAATTTTCTATGAATGTTTTGAGTTGAAAGGAATGCACAGAGCAGTGCTGTGTTACATCAGGCTTGTTTTAAAGAGCTAGTATACTACTTAAAACTAATATTAGTTTTTGAAAACAGATAGCTATTACATTTTATATGTGAGGTACTTTTCTTTTCCCTGGCAGCTGATTTATCTCACTCTGTTCCACCCATTACATCATTACATCAACAGCATTACGACCACACTGACTGTGACATCACAGCTGCGCAGGGCAGTCACCTGTGTCACAGTCAGTGAGGTCACAATGCTGATGATGTAGTGGGAGGAATAGAACTAGATATGTCAGCTGCCATGCAGAGTGCTATTCCACACATCCAGCATAATATTATCACACAGACAATGTTCTAATGAGCAAAAGGAAAAATGAAAATACTTCAGAAATAAAAAATCTTCAAAAGTAGAAGACATGGATACTTGAAGCACCTAAGATTATCTATATAGGAGAACCTCTGAATTTATAATATAGCAATGTAGTGGATTATATCTAGCTATGTTATGTATTGTAAGATTTGTATGTCTTGGAAAATCAATAAAATTTCATTTTAAAGAAATAAGTTACAACTGATTACTTCATCATCATCATCATCATCATCAAATCTTTATTTATTCAGGCGAACATCATTGAGCAAGGCTCATTTACAAGATGGACCTGATAAGGTCAAGGTTCAATAGTTGATACACAACAGATACATCATACACTTTATAAGACAGTTATACATACAGAGGAAAATAACATTTATAACACAATGATGTACAGTGAATTCACATGATAAAACTCGGTTACAGGAAAGTTAAGCTAATATTTACAGTATATACAGTACATACGTGTCCAAATGGGGGCCATGGCAGACACACAACATAATGAATACTAGGATGGTGAAGGTAATATTGGTGCCATAAGATGGGGGTGCCTGTCTGGAAGGAATATGCCATATATGGTTTGGAAGTGAGATTTGTGAGGTGACAATTTTAGCTCTAGTGGTAGCAACTGCATTTCTCTGTGAAGAAGACTGTACAATGCTGTTTAAAGGATGCAAATGGAATGATAATGGACAGTTTTAGGGATTTTTTAGGGTGTTCCATGCTACAGCTAGAGAATAGCTGATTGCTGCCCTCCCTAGCCTGGTGTTGAATTTGGGCACTTTGAGCAGGATGATGTTGTTGCTTCTTAGGGCATAGGAGCTAGGAATGGTCTGGGTGAAGCAGTCTAGGATATAGTTTGGAAGTTTTTTTGATAAAGCTCTGTAAATCCATAGTGCTGCATTTCTGCTCCTTCTGATATGAAGGGAAAACCATCCAACTGCATCATAAAGAGAGCAATGATGGGTATTATATGGCAGATCTGTAATGAATCTTATTGCTCTATGATATAAGGTATCCAACTTGTGAAGGTAGGAGGTGGGGCAGTGACTATAAAGGAAGTCTGCATAGTCAACAACTGATAAAAAAATGGCCTGGACTAACCTCATCTTTGAGTCTCTGTTAAGGAAGGGTTTTAATCTATAGAGAAGGCCAAGCCTTTGGCGAAGCTTTTTTAACGGTTCTTCTAAATGATGAGTGAAGTCAAGTCTGCTGTCAATCCACACGCCTAGGTATTTGAAGTTTTCAACATACTCCAGATTTTCTCCAAGTATAGTGCATAGCTGGGGGAGAGTGATTGAAGAGGATGTGCTGGTGGAGTTTTGATTTGTGAACATCATTGCTTTAGTTTTCTTTGCATTTAACAGAAGCTTTTTCTGTAGCTGATGTTGTAACAAGGAGAATTCTGTTTGTAGGATTTCACGAGCAACTGCAGGCAAAGGGTTGCTGACATACAGCACAGTGTCATCAGCAAAGAGGTGTACTGAGGAATTGGTAAGGGTTGAATCAATGTTATTTATATAAATGACAAAAAGGATAGGACCCAGAATAGAACCTTGGGGGACTCCTCTTGACAGTGGTTTTAATGGGGATAAGTCACCTTCAGCTTTTACCTGCTGTGACCTACTGGTGAGGTGGCATCTAAACCACTTAAGGGAGCGTGGATCTAGGCCAAGGGAGTGCAGGGATGAGAGTAGCAGCTCATGGTCCACAGTATCGAATGCTTTGCTCAGGTCCAGGAATACTGCACAGACATTATTCTTTTTATCCAATTCAGTTTGCCAGTCATTTGTGACCTTGGCTAATGCAGTGATAGTGCTATGCTTGGCCTTGAATCCAGATTGAGCTGGATTTAAGAAGTTAGCATTGTCAAGATATTCCCTTAGCTGATTACTTACTAATTTCTCCAGCATCTTGGATAGCACTGGTAGAATGGAAATGGGCCTGTAATTATTAAGATCCATAGGGTCCCCTGATTTTAGAAGGGAGACCACTTGGGCTGTCTTTCACAGTGTGGGAATAGAGCCAGAGTTTAGGGAAAGGTTAAAGAGGTGTGTTAGGGGGACTGCAAGTACATGGCACGCAATCTTTAGAAAGAAGGGGTCCAGAGAGT
The DNA here is from genome assembly GCA_016271365.2 of Neoceratodus forsteri. Classification (NCBI taxonomy): domain Eukaryota; kingdom Metazoa; phylum Chordata; order Ceratodontiformes; family Ceratodontidae; genus Neoceratodus; species Neoceratodus forsteri. The sequence continues at coordinate 1,389,579,704 of CM028129.1, read as the reverse complement.
CTGTTCCTGCACTTTTTTTGGTATCCAGATGCCATAATAGATCCTCAACTTGTTTCAACAGCATAGGTTTGAAGCTAAAGGAAGAGTCAACTCTTTGATCACCAGTGTAATGGGAGCTTAATTGTTCCCTCAGCAGGTTAGCTGGAGAGGTGTCAAAGGCAAGGCCAGCCGTTCTGAAGTGGTTATTGAATGCGTCCGGGATTTCCATTTTGCCAGTGATAGGGCCATAACTGTTGTGTAGTTGAGTTGGAAGGGGGTTGTTAGCATCCTGTCCCACCATACCCTTGATGGTGCCCCAAAACCTAGCAGGATTATGGTAGGAGGAGTCGAGCTCGGCCATGTAGAAGGCAGCCTTTGCATCCCTAACTTTCTTGGTGCATCTATTCCTGGCTTTCCTAAAAATCATCCAATCATTTGCATTCTTAGTTTTTCTTGCCATTTTCCAGAGTTTGTCTCTCTCCAGCAGTGCAGCTTTGAAGTCAGCTGAAAACCAACGACAGGATTTGTTTTTTATTCGAATACTAGAGATTGGGGTATGGGTGTTGAGGGCATTTATTATAATGCTATTTAGCACCTGCTGAGCTTTTTCTACAGAATGTGCAATATAAAACTCTTGCCAGTGTGGAGAGTAAGCTAGATCATGCAAATATTCTTCGATATTGATGTTTTTCTTGGATCTCCTCATGAGGAATTTTGCAGGATTTGTTGTTATGCTGGTGGATCTTACCCCTGCGTTGGGGCAGTGATCACTTATATTGCAGAGAAGCACTCCAGCGTGTGTGAGTAGATGTGGTTTACTCACTAGCATGATATCAAGTAGTGTGCTGTTATTACTATTCCTTGCATTAATTCTTGTTGGTTCATTAATAAGCTGTGTGAACCCATATGTTGTCACAGAATGATACCAGAGGTGTAGCTGCCAGGGTGAGCCAGTTGAAATTCAGGTCACCTAGAATAATGACTTCGTCAGTACTGGGCTTGACCAAGTTCCCCAGGTGGGATAAGAGCTTGTGTTCAGCAGAGGGGGATCCAATTAGTTGAAAAGCTGCTGTATTGGGGAGAGAGACTTTTAAGGATAGGCACTCAAATTCCTTGGGCATAGATGTTGCAGCAATACAGGATACAGCTATACCAGATTTTGCATATATGGCTACTCCACCTCCCCTTGTTTGGTGATCAGCTCTGAATAGCTGATAGGTAGGTTAACATCCCTGTCTGCTGTGGTGGGTTTGAGCCATGTCTCAGATACCACGAGAAAGTCTGGCAAGGTATGGGCAGCCCAGGCTTGTATCAATGTAAGTTTTTTCAACAGACTGCATACATTAATATGCAGGAAACTGAGGCCTTTAATTGAGGTTAGGTCTGATGGAGAGGTGATACATTCAGGAGGTCCAGGGTTGATTTCCACGTTACCAACACAGAGCAACAGAAAGAGCAGGAGTTTCATGAGGGCTGCCAGTGATAGGAAGAGGGTGCTGTCTTTGGTCCTCCTTCTTTTATTCTGTTGCTACTCTTTTTTTGGGGTGCTCCCTGTGGGTTTAAGGAAATGTGTCGAGACACCAGTAGCAGTTTAGGCTAGGCTTAGAGGGGATCTGTATAACCAGCAGTGGAGCCTTGATTGAAATACATGTGTGGTGGTATGTGTCTCTTTATGGTGATTATACCGCTGTAGTTGATGCAGCAATGGTAGAGCATATGTGAGGGTTTGAGTGACAGCCAAAGGGGATGGTTCAGAGACTCATGATGGATCACCCTACTTTGTATGATAGGGACATCTTCTTTGTGAATCCTATGGCTGATAGTGAAAGGAGTATCAGAAGTAAACTCCCCATTCTGAAAGAGATATTGGTAGTTGGCTGTCGGGGAGTAGTGAAGTTGCTGGTTGGTTGGATCAGCAAGCCGGTGTGATTGCCTGTTGGTTTAGAAAAATGCTGAGGGTGGGGAAGAGATTTCAGGGAAGATGCCTATAAAGTAACACACAAGAGGGGGGAAGGGCGGGTGGGCAAAAATTTTGCTCCTTTCCCGAGTGCTCCCTCACTGTTCCTCCCGGCCTCGTGGTTCCCTGGTTCGGCTAAGGTGTCACCGACTGCCCGCTGGCTGAGCAAAGCCCTGGCGCTCAGCTGGGTGCTGTGGGGTGGGAATTGCAGGCTGGAGAGAGACACAGGAGGGTACAGCAGTTAATAAAAGCAGAAACAAGCTTTCCTGAGTGTCACTGACTAAATCTGCACAACAAAAGGACTGTGGGGGGGTGCTGTGGCACCTGAGTGTCTGGCCCACTTTGTAAATGCAAAAAAGGAGTTGTAATTACAGTAAAGAGCAATAAAATGGCAGTTTCCCCTTGCAATTACAATAGTAGAAAACAGCACCTTTTAGGTAATTTATACAGTTTAAGGGAAGGAGAGTGGCGCCTCAGCATCTGGCCCACTGCTGCTAACAGGATCCAGAGATACAGCAGAGTTCAAACAAAAAACAACAGATTCCCTCTACAGATGCATCACAAATTGAAGACAGTTCTTTTCGGGATTTTGCAGTAATACAGAGGAAAAAAAGAAAAGAAAATAACCTCATAGTCTTCAGGTGAAGCTACCTCTGGCTGCAAGCTGCAACACTGGACTTAAGATTTGCAAGAAAGTGAGTAGTGCTCACAACAGAGGGAAGTGAACTTTACAATTTACAATTGTCTTTAGTTTGAAGCAGATTCCTTAGGAAAGTTAATATTCTTCAGGTGGAGGATACGCTAACTGCAGGGTGAAATAAGCAACTTAGAATTATCAGAAAAGGCAGTCTTTCAATCAACAGAGGGAGGTGGAGTTTGCTTTACTTGTTACAATTGTTAAGATTTTACTGTTTTCTGTGTTTCTGCCCTTCTGACTTGATTGGAGTTAGTGATTGACTGTTTGCATTGCAATATTTGTAATACTGTGAGTATTCACTGGGCTAAGAATTTGTCATAAGCCCTGAATTGAGAGCAGGTTACAGGCTGTGTATTGGACCCAGACAGTCCCTAGGGGGGTGAAAACTGTTTTTTTCTTTGTTTACCTCAGTGCCTTATAAGGCCAAGACAGACTGTGTCAGGAAGTGCTTACATCATAGCTACTTAACAGCCAATAGCTCTGGAAGAATCTTACAGACCTTGATAAAAGTATTAATTTTAGCAGGCTCATCAGATAACCTCATAGTCTTCAGGTGAAGCTACCTCTGGCTGCAAGCTGCAACACTGGACTTAATTTTCCTAGTCAAACTATCTCTTGTTGGGAACTGCAATACTGAACATAGGATTTGCAAGAAAGCGAGTTGTGCTCACAACAGAGGGAGGGGAACCTTTCAATTGTCTTTGCTTTGTAGCAGATATACTGCAGGTGGAGGCTGCTTCTAACTGAAAGGTGAAATAAGGAATTTACAATTATCAGGAAAAGACAGTCTTGTTACAATTCTTAAGATTTTCAGTGCAGGAAGAGTTCAAAGCACAGCTCACTTATTTTGGGGCTGACTGCTTTCAGAGCACAAACCACCAGGCTGTTTTGGGGCTGGGGAGGTTTACCTGTGTCTGACTTGAATGTCTGGATTTTTCTCTGTTTGAGTAGCAGGGGATTTTCTCTGTCAAATTGTTGTGTATAGTATCTTGCAGACAGGAAGGCACTCATCGCAGCGGTGGGTCAGAGCTCTTAGCTGATTGTTTTGTGAGGGCACAGTTTAGGCCCAACCCCTTCCCACCCCTCACCCCACCCCACCCCCGGAAATAGTTCCTTTATACCTGGGTTCTGACATCATTTCCTCAAGAGTGCAAGGTGCATATCAATGTCATATCCTCTCTAGCACACAGCACTGAAAATATAAGCATACACATTGTATAATATATATATATTTCTATATAACAAACCAATCACTCACACAAAGCACACACAAAAAAAAAGTACATAGTCATGTGGGGAGTAGTGCATGTAATGGCTGTGGGGCAGCAGTCTCCGGGAGTCTTTCTGGAGGCTGAGATGCTGCCCTATTTGCAGACAACTCTGCCCTGAGGGAGGAAGTTGCCCATCTTCAGGCCACACTGGACAGCAGTAAGAAAACCTTCCCCAGGCCAGACTGGATGGTAGGAGGGAACCCCCATCCAGGGAGCACCAGAGCCACCACCACTACCTCAGAGGTTGCAAAGAAGCACAGCAGTTGGACCACTGTGGGCTCAGGGAGGGTGAGGAGGGTGGAACAGAGGCACACCCAGTCAGTTGTTCCACTCCACAATCCATACACCATTCTGGGGGAGCACAGCTCCCCTATGGAGGCACCGATGGAGGAGATTAGGGAGGCTGAGGACACCTGTCACAAGGGAGGCCAACAGGAAGGAGGCAGAGGATGCCACAAGGAAAGGAAGTAGCTCCTGGTGGGGGACTCAATTATTAGGGGGATAGAACTGGGGGGAGCAGGGAAAACTGAAGTAAAGTGCCTGCCTGGTGCCATGACTTGTAGGGACAGGAAGCGCATCCTCAGGATCACGAGAACAGCTGCACGGGAGTCTGAGCTGGATGTCATTGTCCACCTAGGGACAAATGACTTGGCTCAATATGAGCTTACAGCAGTGCAGAAGGACTTTGTAGAACTGGGGAGAGGCCTAAGACAAGTAGCACACACAGTATCCTTCTCAGAGGTGCTGCCTGTAAATGGCATGAGTGAAGTAAGGGTACTTTGCACCATGCAGTTTAATGAGTGGTTGAAAAATGGTGTGGAGCAGGGTTTGGCTTCATTGGGGACTGGGGTTCCACCTGAGGACACCAGCCTATACTGGCAGGATGGTCTGCATCTGTCCAGGAAGGGAACAAGTCTTTGAGCAATCGGTTTAAATGCTTCATTGGCAAGCTTTAAACTAGTCAAGGGGAGGCACTGATAAGCAGCAGAAAATCCCAGCCTCCCTACAAAACAGGGTACTAAATGGGAAAAAGACCGAGGTAGAAAGGTCAGTGGGGATGCTGCAACAGAAAGTAAAGCCATCAAAAATGGAGAGCAATGAGTACCAATGCCCGTAGTCTGAGTAACAAGCTTCCTGAATTAGTGGCCTTGATGGAGGAGGAACATCTGGATATCGTGGCAGTCACAGAAATATGGTACACATAAACCATGACTGGGATGTAAACATACCAGGATACACTATCTACAGGAGGGAGGGAGGGTAAAAGAGGAGGAGGAGTAGCTCTTTACATAAGGGAAGGAATCAAAGCAACAGAACAAAAGGGTAAACAGGGAGGAGAAGAAGCACTGTGGGTAAATTTGGAGACCGGCAATGGCACCACAATCCGCACAGGGGTTGTATACAGACCCCCTTCTCAGGGGGAGGAAATGGACAAGGAAATGATAGAAAGTATACTTAGTATGGCAGAAAAAGGGGACATATTGCCAATGGGTGATCTGAATATGCCAGATGTTAACTGGAGTGCAGTTGCAGCAGCCACTTCTAAGAGTGGGGTTATTCTAGATGTCCTACAGGGGGCATGCCTTAGACAACTAGTATTGGAGCCTACTTGAGAGGGAACAATCTTAGACCTGGTTCTCTCAAATGGAGATGAGGAGGATCACAGATGTAGAAGTGGGTAGCCATCTGGGAACTAGCACCATCGAACAGTATGGTTCACAATAAACACAGCAATAGAGTCAAGCCATACAAAGACAAAGGTACTGGATTTTAGGAGGGCTGACTTTGTCAAAATGGGTGAGTGCCTAGGAATGCACTAGCAAATGGGCAGGAAGGAGGGGTGGAAGAACAAGGGGAATAATAAAACTGCCATCACAGAGGTAACAAGCCTTGTGTAAAGCAAATAAACAAAACGAAACGAGGTAAGAAACCACTATGGTTCTCAAAGGAAGTGGCAGTGAAGGTTCAAGAGAAAAAGAAAGCATTCAGGAAGTATAAGAAATCACAGAAGAAACAGGACAGAGAACTGTATCAGTTAAAGCAAAAGGAAGCTGGGAAGGCAGTCAGAACAGCAAAGGCCCAAACCGAGGAAAAGATAGCCAACTCAGTTAAGAAGGGGATAAAACCTTTATAGGTACATCAGGGAGCAAGTAAGACCAAGGGAGGATAGTGAGGCTTAGTAAAGGGACGGAGGGTGGGCAGAGGGTGACTGTGAAAGGCAGAGATACTAAACAAATATTTTGCTCAGTATTTACAAAGGAAGAGGGAAGTACGAAACAAACAGTAGAAACACTCTGGATACAGAAGTTGATACCAGCCCATTAACAGAAGAAAGGGTTCTGAAAGAACCTTAAAACTGAAGATGGACAAAGCAATGGGGCCTGATGGGATTCATCCCAGAATTCTAAAAGAACTAAGGGTAGAACTAGTGACACCACTGACTACCCTCTTTAACAAATCATGGGAGGATGGGTGGTACCCGAGGACTGGAGGAGGGCAGATGTAATCCCTTCACAAAATGGGAGCAAGGCAGAAGCAGGAAACTACAGACCTGTTAGTTTAACCTCAGTGGTAGGGAAAATGATGGAATCACTTGAAGGAAAGAATTGTTGAGTATCTAGAGGCCAGAGGGACACAGGACCCAAGGCAGCATGGATTCACAGTGGAAGGTCATGCCAGACAAGTCTGATAGATTTCTTTGACTGGGTGACCAAAGTAGTTGATCAGGAGGGCTGTGGACATGGCCTACCTACACTTTAGCAAGGCATTTGACACAGTCCCACACAAAAGATTAATATACAAGTTAGCCAGCCTGGGAGTGGGTCCCAAGATGACAGCCTGGGTAAAGAATTGGCTGGAGAATAGGACACAGAGAGTAATAGTAAATGGAGTCCACTCTGAAAAAAGGGGTTAGTAGTGGACTGTGCAGGGTTCAGTATTAGGACGGTCTCTTCAATGTCTTTATAGCTACATTGCAGAGGGACTGAAGGAAAGTATGTCTCTTGCAGATGACACAAAGATCTGCAACAGAGTTGATGCACAAGGTGGAGGAAAGGATGAGAAGGGACTTGGCAAGGTTAGAGGAATGGTCAAATGTATGGCAGCTTAGATTCAATGCTGAAGTGCAAGGTAATGCACCTGGGAAACATAAACCCAGGGAAGAGTACACAATGGGGGTGAGATACTAACAACAACAAAATGGAAAGGGACCTGGGGGTAGTCATATCAGATGACCTAAAGGTGGGAAAGCAATGTGAGGGCAGCAAGGAGGGTTGGGGATACTGGGATGCATAGGAAGAGGCATCACCAGTAGAAAACAGGAAGTTATTATTCCTCTGTACAGACAGCTAGTGAGACCCCATCTGGAGTACTGCATGCAGTTCTGGAGACCCAATCTCCGCAAAGACATAGACAGGATGGAAGCTGTCCAGAGGAGGGCAACTAAAATGGTGCAGGGTCTGCACCGGAAGACATATGAAGAGAGACTTAAGGAGCTTAATATGTATAGCCTCGAGGAAAGGAGGGAGAAGGGAGACATGATAGAAACTTTCAAGTACCTCAAGGGAATCAACAACGTCCAAGAGGGTAGCATCTTTCAAAAAAAGAGGTGTGCAAGAACAAGGGGGCACAATTTGAAGATAGAAGGGGGGCGGCTCAGAGGTAATTTAAGGAAGTATTTTTTCACAGAGAGGGTTGTGGATGTATGGAACGGCCTTCCAGAGGAGGTTGTGGAGTCAAAAACAGTGGTGGAATTCAAGCATGCATGGGACAGTCATAAGGCAATTCTAGGGGGTTGGGGTAGGAAGAAGTAGGCTGCTGGTTAACTAGGACCTGCAGCTTATCCATCAGGTAGGGAAATGGGCAGACTGGGTTGGCCAAGCGGTCCTTATCTGCCATCAAATTCTATGTTTCTAAAATCAAGTCCCAGACAGATTTCGGCAAGGCAGGCTGAATCAGTGAAAGTCAATGGGGCAGAAGAGCCAATCAGCTGCTGTGCCTGGAGGAGCGCTCGCTCACTGATTGGCTGTGCCTTTCCCGAGTGCTCCCTCGCTGTTCCTCCTGGCCTTGTGGTTCCCTGGTTCGGCTAAGGTGCCGCCGACCGCCCGCTGGTGGAGTGAAGCCCGCGCCAGCTGGGTGCTGGGTGGGAATTGCAGGCTGGAGAGAGACAGAGGAGGTGCAGCAGTTAATAAAGCAGAAACAAGCGTTCCTGAGCGTCACTGACTAAATCTGCACAACAAAAGGACTGTGGGGGGGGGAGTGGGGGGTTGCTGTGGCGCCTCAGTGTCTGGCCCACTTTGCAAATGCAAAAAAGGAGCTGTGTACCGTTTTTCTGTCTAATATTTTTGGACCTACAAGTTCTTTAAAGTCTCTTTAGCCTATTTTCTGTACGCCTGTGTAGTTTACAGGCATGAACAATGATTCCCTCTCTTGAATCCCCCAGTGTCAACCTAATTTAAATTTAAATTTAACTGAAGTTGCTTTACTCTTTTGCCCTGGTGTGCAAATCTGTTTGCCTCCATTACAAATGTCATGACTCAACTCAAGCAAGGCATCATGGAAGTTGATGATGCATACATGCACAAGTCAGCAGAAGTTATACTCTCATTCAGTTCTGTTACATGTCCTTTTAAGTTGCTGTATTGCCGGCCCGGTGGCACTGAGGGTTGAGGCGCTGGATGCCACACCTCGGACCACGCTGGCAACCCGGGTTCGGATATGGACTCGGGTTGCCAGGAGTCGGCAGGGGGAAGGAGGATCGAGCATCCCCACTGATGCTCTCCTCCTTCGGGGAGGGATACCAGGGGTGTTTAATACACCCGACGTCCGGGAGAGCCGGAAGCACTGACTCTCGGGGCAATGGTGGCTTCTATTGGGGGGAGCCAGGGTGGGAAGGATGCCATCAGACACTTGGCAGGCATGTGTATGCACATTCCGCCCAAGCCGGCATCCTCAGCAGGATGGAGGGGAAAGGACAAGAAAACAGGAAAACCTCCCTCGGGTTCTGGATGACGGCCGCTCCAGCCACCCAACCTGTAATCACAGGCAGACCCTGCTGTGCAAGGTGCTCCGTGGAGAGAGGAAGAGGCAGGCAGGGGTCACCAGAGGCACTAGAGGGGCAGCCTCAGTGAGGGGTTGGGTGGCATTGAGCAAGCCTGAAGGAGTGGAATTGCAAAGACGACCAGGAGGGGATAAAAAGAAATTTCAAAATAAGTTGCTGTGTTTCCTAAAAGCATTTTTTCTAACTCAGATGCACTTCAAACTACAGAAAACAGATGGGCACTTACTATACCATGAAACGTTTCAAGGCCAGCATAAGACAAGAACACAGGGACTGCGTAGAACAGCAACAGCACTAACTAATACAGTGTAATTACTGCAGTGCAGGTTTTAGCACCAAAACATCATAAAATTCCAAGATGCCTCACGTGAGTCAAGTCATGACCTTTGCAGTGGAGTCAAGAAGCTTTTCATATCACACTGAAGTACCTTCATTTACATTTAAATCCTGATGAAATTAGGAGGGTGCAGTAGAGATAATCATTGTGCATGCCTGCAAACTACACAGGTCCACAGAATAAAAGGCTGATGGGATTTTCCCTTTAAGGGGTTGTAGTCCATTTAGGGCTACAAAGGACCCCTGTGGAGAGCAGATTTCGCTTTGGGAGTGGATCAAAACACACTGCTTGAAAGTTTGTCTTTATCACATCAAAAGGGCTATCTGGAGAATATGTCAGTCTCTGAGATGCCGTCTGTGCTTTTTGGAGACTTATCAAATAACAGAAGTACTGTGGCTAGGTTTGTTGTAGTTGTAACTTTGTCTGGGGGTATGGGTATTAGACTACAAATCAGTTATGGCCAGCTTCATGAACAAAGAGATAGATAAAGAGGTAAAAGGGGGCTGACCCTAGTGACTGACAGGATGATGTGATAGGTGCAAATTCTTGATAGGGTTAACTTTGCAGCACAGCTCAGGCCTAGCATGTTCAGTGGGGGGCAGAGCATAGATGATGTCCACAGCATGAAAGGGAACATTCCAACTCCTGAATCTCAGGTCTTAGTGGCAGCTTGATCCCTTAACCAGGAGTTCTCACACTTTGTCATAGTGAGCCTCCCCCAAGCCTTGGAAAAGATCTTGAGCCTCCCCCTAATGTAGAAATAATTTTGGGCCTCCCCATAGTTACAACAACTATCATAATGTTCACATTACAGGAAGAATACAATAAAGTGCATGTGAGTAGTTGAGTTTATTCTCATTTAATTGAACGTATTATTTTCCCTCTCTACAACCCCCCCCAGGTCAGCCTACTCACTCCACACTTCTGACTTTTGGACTTTATTTACCCTTCATTGCAATACCTCCATGAGTCAGATTGCTTTCTTTGTCAGTTTTACCCTGCTCTTAAACACCTTCTCGGGGATCATTTGCTCCCTCCTGCTCTTGCTCCTAGTATCTCTCTCTGCTTAGCCTTTGTATTTGTGCTTTTCTGCAGCCAGTATAATGGGTCAGTTGTTACCTTGTTCCTATTCATTTGCATTATTTTGAATTTTGTTTTACACAAATTCCAAGAATTGTATTTTCCCCATATCATACCAGGAAACAAGTGTTTGTTGAGCGTGTCTTTCCTGATAACCATTTTTTACATAAATTTGCATGCCATTATTCACTTTCACTTTGCTGCATCCTTTCATACGAAGCATCCAAAACTTGATATTAAAATATAGTACATTTTAAGGCTTGCTTGAGCCTCCCCAGGAACAGGTTGGGGCCGCCCCTGGGAGGCTGGCCTCACCGTTTGAGAAATCCTGGAATACTAGAAGGAGTATTCCTTTTAATATGGCTTGGACCAGGTTTCCATTAGTATTCACAGCTGATTTTGTACACCTGTTGTCCCAAAAGGTCTGGGAGTAGTGTTTGCTGCATGCTAGTTCTTTATAGACACATGAAAAGAAATCTTAAACAATGGGAGAGTTCCAAGACAACGAAGAAAACTGACAAAAAAAAAAAAACAATCTGAGATGACACAAAGATCTGCAACAGGGGTTGATACACAAGGTGGAGTGGAAAGGATGAGAAGAGATTTGGCAAGATTGGAGGAATGGTCAAATGTATGGCAGCTCAGATTCAATGCAAAGAAGTGCAAGGTAATGCACATGGGAAACAAAAACCCAGGGGAAGTGTACACAATGGGGGTGAGACACTGACAACAGTAAAAATGGAAAGGGACCTGGGAGTAATTATATCAGATGACCTAAAGGTGGGCAAGCAATGTGAGAAGGCAGTAAGGAAGGCTGGGGGGTACTGGAATGCATAGGAAGAGGCATCAATAGTAGAAAACAGGAAGTTGTTATCCCTCTGTACAAACAGTTGGTGAGACCCCATCTAGAGTACTGTGTGCAGTTCTGGAGACCCCATCTCCACAAAGACATAGACAGAGTGGAGGCTGTCCAGAGGAGGGCAACCAAAATGGTGCACGGTCTGCACCAGAAGACATACGAAGAAAGACTAAAGGAGCTTAACATGTATACCCTTGAGGAAAGAAGGAGAGAGGGACAGGATAGAAACTTTCCAAGTACCTCAAGGAATCAACAAAGTCCAAGAAGGTAGCATCTTTGAGAAAAAGAGATGTGGAAGAAACAAGGAACAATTTGAAGATGAGGGGGGATGGCTCAGAGGTAATGTGAGAAAGTATTTTTTCACAGAGAGGGTTGTGGATGCATGGAACAGCCTCCCTGAGGAGGTTGTGGAGTCAAGAACAGTGGAGGAATTCAAGAATGCATTGGACAGACATAAGGCAGTCCTAGTGGAGGGGTAGGAGGAAGTAAGCAGTTGGTTAACCCGGATCTGCAGCTTATCTGTTAGGTAGGAAAATGGGCAGACTAGGTGGGCCAAGCGGTCCTTATCTGCCATCAAATTCTATGTTTCTATATTAAAAGGAGTGCTTCTTTTATTATTACAATTATTAAAGAAAAATGGCAAAGCAAACTCAAAATGGGGGGAAATGGTTTCATACAAGTCTGGAGATAAAGGGTAATTTAAAATAAACATAGAAACATAGAAAGTTAGAATTTGATGGCAGATAAGGACCGCTTGGTCCACCCAGTCTGCCCATTTCCCTGCCTACTGGATAAGCTGCAGATCCTAGTTAACCAGCAGCCTACTTCTTCCTACCCCCATCCCCTAGAATTGCCTTATGACTGTCCCATGCATGCTTGAATTCCACCACTGTTTTGACTCCACGACCTTCCTCCGAAGGCCGCTCCATGCATCCACAACTCTCTGTGAAAAATCTTCCTTAAATTACCTCTGAGCCGCCCCCATCTTCAAATTGTGCCCCTTGTTCTTGCACACCTCTTTTTTTGAAAGATGCTACCCTCTTGGACTTTGTTGATTCCCTTGAGGTACTTGAAAGTTTCTATCATGTCCCCCCTCTCCCTCCTTTCCTCGAGGCTATACATATTAAGCTCCTTTAGTCTCTCTTCATATAACAAAAGTATGGATCATAAAATAAAAAGTATGGGTACAAATTGTCATTACTATCATGCACTGCTGCGTTAAACTTTACCCAAAATTTTCTTAACAAGACTAATATTTAATGTTTCAAACCATGACTAGCAGTGATTCGCTCCCTCTGACTAACTGGCTGTAATTTAATTTGCATGCAGAAAAAAAAAACAACAGGATCCTACAAAATGTTTTAATCTGCAATTTTAAATCTACTATCCCTCACAGAATATTTTGTTTTAGATGAAACATCTTTTGAATTAGGTTAACCTGGCATCAACATAGGGGTTCACGAATACTGTTGATATCAAGGTTGCTGAAGTTTTTCCCTGATGAGATCTTGCATCACAGGTACATTTTTGCAAAAGGGACAGAATTGTGCCTTTATGTAACAATGAGTCAGATATTGGTAGTGTAGTAACTGCATGTGCTGTAGACAAATGGAACAGCTATCATGTGCTTGACAATCTCTTTCCTATAGTCATGCAGCCAGGCACAGTTACAACCTGCTGTAGTCAGTGAAAGAATGTTTTATACAGAAAAGTGCCTGTTCACTTCTGAAACAAAGCTATCAGACCATTAACTTCCAGGTTCTTGGTTAATATCTTATCTGACTGATGGTGCATTCCTCTGAATAGCATCCTCTTGTACTCCAATGAAAATTCCTTGGGTGTATCCATGTCCTTGTTTGAGGGATTATTATGCAGGCAAAGCCTGCGAAAGCAAGGAAGGGTAGGGTTTGCTAGAGGGGAGAGTGAAATGTTTGCAACGTGATTAAGGGCATGAAATGAATGAAAGTTGCCAACTATTTAGTTTCTAATTAAAATAATTGTTTAGTATTACCAGGATCGATACTTGATACCCTACAAAGGGTGGTGCAGAGCTTGGTGAATGTGACTAATCCTGCCGAGAGGTCCACCCTTAGTGGATGAGGGACTCAGCACTGCTAGAGGAAAAGGGGGCAGATCAGCACCATGCAAGGCCCACAGACAATCTGACTGGAGAATTCAAGGCCCAGGCAATAAAAAATGCAAGACAATGTGTTCTGGGCTATAAGACAGTTTGGCTACAACTCAAGCTACAGGACAGGTTAGTGCTTGGGCTACAGGACAACTTGGGCTATAGCACAGACTACAGTACAGTGGTAAATAGGCCATACAGATTTTAGGGCCTATGGCTATGCCCCTAAAGCATACAAGGCTCTAAGCTAAGCCCAGTATGTGGAAGGCCTTGATGAGCAAGAGAGGAACCCCGAGGTAAGTAAGTATGGAGCCCGGCAGTCGAGGATGCAAAGTCCATGTTATAATGTTCAAGGTGCATTGAGCCCTGGAGATGAAAAAACAAGGAAAATGTATGTCTGAGGGAAACTGGAGCATGCACTTTAAATAGTGTTCAGAGGAGGTGGGGCATGCATCCGTCAGTCCCACTGAGTCACAGGCATGGTCTTTTATTGATAGAGGTATAGCTTAATGATCCCTGGATTCTTCTGTTTTTAACTTACATTGTATTAATTTTATGTAAAACACATTACATAGCATTGCCAAAAGGCAGGCATATCAGCATAATACACATGTAATCTGTAGTCCTGTTTCAGTTCAATTCAATTTTATTCAGAATAAGTACCATTAAGCAGAGCTCATTTATGATGGTGTCCTGTTAAGGCAGGCTTCAGATGGCAAATGTACATGTTTCTGACACTGACAGCACAAGGTACAAAGTAAAAGGGCATTGTATATTTTACGCAGGTTCGGTATAGCACATAGTGCAAAGGTTAAAGCATAGTGCAGGTGAGATGTAAAGGACATAGGCATGAAGTAGTGGTTGTTTCTCATAGACAATGGAACTGTGTCTGCTATTTTGATGTGAACACATGTTTGGTATCTTTTTTGTTGACAGAAGAATGTCCTTGTTTGATTCTTGTCTGTTGTCACCTTGCTCTGAAAAATACGTTGCCTTGTTCTGAGGTTGCCTGTAAAAGAGTAGGGGCTGAGGAAAACCAGCATGTAGTCGTTCTCTTCTTGGAGAACTGGACTGAGATTTTAATTACCTTGTGCAGGGGTTGGGGCAAATACTGTAGGAAGTAAACAGGGTGTGTGGTCATTTGGGTTTTCTTGTTGCTCTTTAGATCTGATTGCCTGCAATTTGTGACCTGTAGCCTTGATCTGTGAAGGCATCTTTAAGGATATTGATATGTCTGTCACTGTTTGTTGTGCCAAAGCATATTTCATTGTCCCATATAGCTTGACTGAAGATGATGGAATGTCGTGCATGTGGTGATGCTGTAGCATGCTGGACCCTGCAGGTAGCGTAGCAGTACATCACAGAAGTAGCATACATTACACTACATTTCTGCTACATCCTGCTGTTAAATGCGTCACTGAACGTTGTCATGACCAATGGCTGTGGGTTTTTTTTTTGTCAGTTTATTTGAGTTGGGGTGCTATCCCCCCATATTTTTAACAGAGGGAGTATGGGGAGTGAAGCACCCCACAACTCCAATAAACTGATAAAAAGCTACAGAATGTTAATTTTTCCTACCTTTTTAGTTTTGAGTTATTTAGTTCAGTTTGCAGTCATAGTGGTAGCTGATAGCAAAGTGGTCGGGTAGCTAGTAGACATCAGTTTATTTGTTTTGGAGGGCTCTTCCCCCTCACACCCCTTTTTTAACACTGGGGGGTGTGGGAGAGAAGCTCCCCACCTCAAATAAACTGATTCAAAATACTATGATGCATAGGAGCATCAATGTCACAATGTAGACATTGACATCATCATACTGTAGCTTTTCATATCTTTTATTGTAACAGAAAAGTAGCCTAAATGGGGTCCGGAGTGCTACAGTATCACTGTGTATGTTTGGAGAGGAAGCTTCTATTGCACAGATAGCTAACAGTCTGTCTGTCTATCATGCTATGCCGGAAAGAGAAGACTTCATTTAAGAAGATGACTAGCACCTGATAAAAGCTACTCTAAATGTATTAAAGATGTACAAGATGAAAAGATTTTTGATGATGATTTCATTTACTTTGAGTTCGTAATCAAAGAAC
This sequence comes from Neoceratodus forsteri, assembly GCA_016271365.2. Taxonomy (NCBI): domain Eukaryota; kingdom Metazoa; phylum Chordata; order Ceratodontiformes; family Ceratodontidae; genus Neoceratodus; species Neoceratodus forsteri. The sequence goes on along the minus strand of CM028129.1, from coordinate 1,389,564,253 downwards.
ACAGTTTCTACGTTTACTTTTTCCATCTGATCAAGGTTTGTAATTGTCCTTAAACACATCAAGCTCTCTGTGTTAGAGCTGGACTTTTCAGCGAGATATTTGTAAAAATGATTGTTCTGTGATAAATGCCTCGGGGGGGTTGTTTAGTTTTGAGTGCTTATATCGTATAGGCACATCTTTAAAGATGCAACTCCTAAATAATTTAAAACAAGGTCTTGACCCTTTAAGATTCTGATATGTTGACTGTGAAGATGGCTGCTATATTCATTTATTATCAGCTTGTTCTCTACTGATCTTACTTTCAGTATTTTTTTTTTCATTTTTGTCTAAAACTTTTGAATTGATTATTTTTATTGTTTATCATAAACTGACTTTTTTGATGATTTTGTTACTGAAACGTACCTGTTTGCTGTTGCTGTATATTTTCACTGACTTCTGACCAGCCGGAGGCTGAAATCTTGGTGACAGTGTAGATTATCAGGTATGCGTAGGAAGCTTACCGTAAAAGCTTCCTGAATACAGTGCTGTTTTGGTCACAAGGGGGAGCAGTTGATGTCGCCTACCTTGACTTCAGCAAAGCTTTTGACACTGTTCCACATAGAAGATTGATAAATAAGCTGGGTAGGCTCGGGATGGGTCAGAAGTTGGTCAACTGGGTGGCAAACTGGTTGACGGGCAGAAAACAGAGAGTGGTGGTAAATGGTATACAGTCAGAAGAGATGCAAGTCACAAGTGGGGTACCTCAGGGATCAGTCCTGGGGCCAGTCCTCTTCAACATCTTCATTAGTGACCTTGCAGATGGACTAGAGGGTAAGGCTTGTCTGTTTGCAGATGACACCAAGATCTGCAACAGAGTAGATGATCCAGATGGGGTGGCAGAATGAGAAGAGATCTGGATAAACTAGCAGAATGGTCAGAAGAGTGGCAACTGGGATTTAATGCAAAGAAGTGCAAAATCATGCACATAGGGAAGAGAAACCCTGAAGCCACCTATAGGCTGGGAGGGGAGTTGCTAGCAGTCACAAAGGAAGAAAGAGACTTGGGCATCATCATCACTGATGACCTAAAATCATCCAAGCAGACCCTAAAGCAGTAGGTAAGGCTAGGGGGTGTTAGGGTGTATTAGTAGGGTATCATAAGTCATAAGAGGAGGTAATAATCCCTCTGTACAAGACACTGGTTAGGCCACATCTGAGTACTCGTGCAGTATTGGAGGCCACACCTTCACAAGGACATTAACCAAATTGAGGCAGTCCAGAGAAGGGCAACAAAATGGTGCAGGGACTGCATTAGAGACATATGAGGACAGATTAACGGAGCTCAATATGTATACCCTGAGCAAAGGAGGGAGAGAGGTGATATGATCGAGGCATTCAAACACCTTAAGGGGCATAAACAAGGTGAAAGAGTCTAACATGTTTAAATATAAGAAAATAGCAGACAAGAGGACACAGCATGAGATTAGAGGGAGGCCGATTAAGGGGAATGTGGAGGAAATTCTTTTCACAGAAAGGGTGGTGGATGCATGGAATGGCTACCACAAGAAGTGGTTGCTATGAATACAGTGCAGGGCTTCAAACAGGCATGGGATAGGCATAAGGGAGCAATACAAATGACTATGAATAGATAGGCCACTGACAGAGCAAAGGCCGATGGCACATTTATAAGGTAGAAAAAGAAATGGGCAGACTGGATGGGCCTTGCGGTCCTTATCTGCCGTCAACTTCTATGTTTCTATGTTCTACATGCCTTATTTTCATGCTTGTGGTTGTCAGTTTGTTTGAGTTGGGGGACTTTGCCCCCCACACTCCCCCTTGTTTTTTTTTTTATTGGGTGTTGGGGGCGAAACCCCCCTACTCAGATAAACTAATAAAAAGTAAAGGAACAAGCAGTTTGACCAAATAATGTAACTTGAGCTCTACACTAATAGCGTAGGTCTTACGCATACCCGATACTAATCTACACTATCACTGAAACCTTGTGGGATGTCTGAAACCACCTGATTGCTGACTTTCCAGTGTGGTGCCACCTGAAGACCAGCAGTAGCTTTGCATATCCATGGTGTTCCTGCAGAGTTAATTTTTGCTCCTTCAGGGACTTAAGTTGTTGGACCTCTCCATCTGCAGTTTTTATTGAGTTGTGTTGGTATTTTTGGACTTTGCTTTGCTGATCATCAACTGGTACTTGCTGAAGCTTGGATTCCTATCTATGCTGCCACCCAACTGGAGATCGTAACTGTTTGGAAATCAATTTTCGTTTGATTTCTGCTTTGTATATGTTCACATTTGAAAAAAAAAAACTTCTTCTTTGTTTCAAAGAAACATTCCAGGCATCATGTTTGGAATCTTATGACATCAGTTCCTAGCAACCAGTTGTTCACAATAAAACAAGCAATGTCTGACAGAACTTGAAACCTTCTGAGAAGCTAAGTTCTAAACTTTCCTTCAAGTGTATATTTTTAGGAGTTTTATTTATTTATTTGTTTTTGTTAACCGGGTAGGGCACACTAGACAGCCAAATGCCTATTTTCAGGTGCGACCCGGGAGGGTTACATAGGTAGTAGCATACAGGAGTCAGTTACATACAGTTGAGCAAAAAACAGGATTAACAGGAAGTGAACAGGCAGATGACAGTACAGAACAAATTTAGCAAACAAGAAAATAACAGTCATTACCTGGAATGAAAGAGGAAGCAAGATATCGTTAGAATTGAAGTTGGGGACATGGATGCACACAATTGTGGAGTAAACAAAACGATTTAGGTACATATATGAATGGAATTAGTGCTATCAGAAGTAAGTGCTGGGGAAGGGGACTGGATAGAAAGGGTGAGGCCATGTTGGAAGGGAGGAGTGAGGGTGGAGGATGGTGAAGGATGTAGAGTCTGGATTTCATTACTAGTTCAGAGGGGTATAGTGCAGTGGGCCCTGAGAGCTCATAGTACATGTGTAGATAGGGTGATCTATGAGGTACAGGGACAAGAGGAGGAGGATTTCAAGAAGTGCCAGAGCAAGGTTTTGAAGCAGTGATGGAAGGGGGCAGACTGGGTAAGGACTGGAAGTGAGTTCCAGATTTTTATGGCGAAGGAGGATAAGGCCCGGTCCCCCGTGAGGGAGCGAGTTCTAGGGACAAGCCGATCTAGAGCCTCTCTTGATCTTACTGATAGGATGGGGGGCCAGGGTTGGGGGGTGAGGGTGGAGGAGTGGCCAATCTAATAATGTTGTCAATGAAATTACCAAGCATGAAGGTGCAATGCTTTTCAGGAGGGAGCCACTCCAGACGGGAGTAGAGGTCACAGCAGTGAGTGAGGGGAGGAGTAGAGAGGGCGAAGCGGCAGATGTTATTATAGACAGTGTCCCATTTCTGGAGGCTGGATGGGGGTACGAGGGCAAAGGTAACCAGCCCATAACAGAGAGTAGGGAGGAGGACCCCTCTGGCTAGTGCCAAACAAGCTGCTGGGGTTAGGCAGTTTTTAGCTTTGTAGGCGAGGCCGAGCTTACAATTCGTAGCCCTGCAGACATTACAAATTTGCAGAGTGAGATTGAGCTGTGGGTCCAGGGTGACACCCAGGTACTTGACTGTAACCACTGTCTGCAGGGGAGAGCCATCAACTTCAAGAATTTGAAGGGGGGAGAGGCAGGACTTTATCTTGTGCCATGAACTAAAAAGCATAGCTTGGGTTTTTTTAAGGTTGGTGGTGAGCCTGTAATCCACCAGCCAGGACTGAATGTGATGGAAGTCCGCGTTTAGTTGGGAGTTTATGGTGGCAATGTCACAGGCACTGGTCAGAATGATCAGGTCATCCGCATACAGAGTGGTGTGCCCATGGACAGCGATGGAAGGAAGTTAGTTGATAAAGAAGGAGAAGAGGGTTGGACCGAGGACAGAGCCCTGGGGGACCCCACAGCAGACAGGAGACGGGGAGGAGTGGGTACGATTGAAGTTGGTGTACTGCTGTCTGCCAGAGAGGTAGTTGTGGATCCACATGTGGGCGGGGGGGAGAAACCAAGGGATTGGAGAGTGAAAGATTGTAGTCATATAATCATTATATAGAGAATACTGGATGGGCAACTATGCACAACCAGTGAATTTTGCCACAAAGGGGTTCTGATTCCCTCTGACCTTGAGAGCAAAGCTCGAGAGGTCCATGGGAGTCAGAACCCCAAGGTGACAGAACACACTGGTTATGCATAAAGTTGCTCATCCTGCATTTTTTTTTTTTTATATATAGCAGTTTGGTCCCCATCGAATCCTCCCACCAACTGATGATGGGAACACATATGCATTTTTTTTATATTTTCTCCCCTGCTCCCCCCCCCAAGGCCCCAGCACATGGCTGTGTGAGCGTGTGGAGGCACGCTTTGCACCACGTGGCACCAGCTCACCCCCTTCCACTTCCCATTACTTTGCTACCCCCTATCCACCTATGCTACCCACTAGACCTCCACCTGGTGGGAGCAGAACTACGGGGGGGGGCACCAACCCACCCCCACCACCCTCAGGAGAGGAGAGCTGCCAACCAGCATGCTCAATCCTGCTCCTCCCTCCCCCCACGTCGGCACCCCAATGAGCCGAGGTTGTTCTCGAACCCAGGTTGCTGGTGTAGCATGAAGTTAGGTGTCCAGTGCCTCAACCCTCTGCACCACCGGGCCGGCACATCCTGTATTTTTTGTAGTGTATCGTAATATGTGAAATGTGCGCATTGTGGTTTTCTTTTTCTGTTTCACAAAGAAACTGACTTATGAAGTCTCTAGAGGTTCTAGAATGCTGTTCTACCACAGAATTGGATAGAGGAAAGCAACTATGTGGCAGCATTCCAGGTTGTTCTGCTGCAGTAGTGACATCACTACTGCATCAGAACAACATAATGACATCACTGCTGCAGCAGAACAAGTATATTCCAGGCATGGAATTCCATGCATAACAGCATTCCACTATACACTATAAAGCATTTATTTTTTCTTTGTTATAGGAATTCATGTCTGGGGTGGGAATAATGGGAATGACAGAGTAAGGGAGGTAGAGTTCAAGAAGTTCAGTGTGTACTTGAAAGGGTGGTATCAGGAATAGGGGCACTACTTTATATGTGGTTGGGGGGGCTTCCAGGACAGAAGCCTCTTCAAAAGTGATGGCCTTCACCTGAAACAAGAGATAAGGAAAGATAAATCCAAGCTCTCTGTACAGTAACTCTAAAAGAGAAAAGGTAGCTAGCTACAGGTGATGGGTTAGGTGCAAAGAGTAAGCGTTGTAGGACTTAGATACAGGTAGCTACTAACAGAGGGAAAACATGAGACACCCTGTCTGGGGTAATGTGATATAGCCAGTTCAGGTAAGAAAGGGAAAAACAGTTAGAAATAGTGAAAGAAGATAAAGCAGGTAACACCCTATCTAGGGTAGGGTAATAAACCAAATACAAATGGAGACAAGGAAGCGACAAGAGGAAAAGAGCATAGGAAAGAAGCAGAGGGGGACAGGCTAAGTTAAGTAGTAATAAAGGTATAACAAATAAAACACATGGAAGTGGTGCAGTGTGACGATTGTGGAGCCATAGCCTTTTGGGACACATTCTGGAGACTGAGCTGCTGCCCCACTTGCACACATCTCTCTGGGTTGAGGGCTGAGGTCACTGAACTCCAAGCTGAACTAGAAAGGATGCAGAGAACCGTTTGCCCCACTCAGGGGCCACTGAGTCTGCCGCTACTGCCTCAGAGGATGCCTAGTCAGAGGCAGGATGACTGGGCCTTGATGAGCTCAGGAAGGGTGGGGGCTATGGGCAGAGCGCACACTCCTTAGCCTATGCCACTACAAAATTCTTTCACTGTACTGGCAGGATGGAACAGCTGGGAGGAGGCACCCAATATGGTGGCAAAGGAAGAGGGGAAGGTCCTCAGAAGGGAGGCCTCAAGGAGGGAAGAAGAGGCCTCAAGTCGAGCAGGAGGCAGCTGCTGGTTGGGAACTCTGTCATGCAGGAGATAGACTTGGAAACAGAAAGAGGATGGGAGAGGGAGGTGAAGTGCCTACCTGGCACTTTGGCTTGTTGCAGTGGAGAACGGATCCAGAAGATTGCTATGGTGTCAGGTCATGGGATGGATGTGAATGTCATTATCCACCTGGGGACTAATGATGTGGTGAGGGATGGAGCAAGGGTAGTGCAGGGTAAGTTGGTAAACCCTACCTGGACTACTGTGTCCAGTTCTGGAGGCCATATCTCAGAAAGGACATAGACAGGCTAGAGGCAGTCTAGAGGAAGACAACTAAAGTGGTGCAAGAGTTACATCAAAACCCCTACAAAGGGAGACTGAGGGATCTCAACATGTACACCCTAGAAGAGAGATGGGGGCATGATAAAAACCTACAAGTACCTCAAGGGGGTGAACAGAGTACAGGAGGGGAGTCTATTTTAAATCAGGAGGTGCACCAGTACAAGAGGGCATACAATGAAGCTGGAAAGAAGGAAGTTTAAGAGGGATGTGAGGAAGTACTACTTCACTGAAAGAATGGTAGACACCTGAAACCATCTTCCAGCAGGGGTGGTAGAAGTGAAAACAGTGAGGGTCTTCATAATTGCATGGGAAATGCATAAGGGAAGGCTAGTAAATAGTCAGGGGAGGAGAGTCGACAGAGACTAGGTAGAGTCTGTGGAGACAGAATAGGCAGGGAAAATCTGGACAGACTGGATGGGCCAAGCAGTCCTTTTCTGCTGACAATTTCTATGTTTCTGTGACAAGAGAGTGGACACGTGCATTAGGGCAGAAATTTGACATCTATGTTGGCAGCTGGTTAAACTAGCTGTGGGGAGGCTTCGGCTTCGGATTCCACTGTATAGGAATGAACAGTGAAGGACCCAAACATGATTCCCCCAGGGATGGGGGTAAGGTGTTCAGGGACTACTAAATGGGAGGAATAAGTCCAGGGACAGGACAGTGTAGACTCAGTGGACATGAAAGGAAGGTGAAACACAAGATACCAAGGTTATTAGAGAAGGGTGATGGGGAGGACAAGTGAGAACCAACAGAGGTGTGGGCTCATGTCGGATGGTGGTTTGCCTCAATGCCAGGAGTCTGGACAATAAGATCAGTGGGTTCCAGGCTTTGGTGAAAGACTCTGGGTTACATCTAGTGGCCATTAAAGAAACTTGAGCCAGTGTGAACAATGACTGGGACATAGTGATCCTAGTCTAAACATTATATAAGCATTATTGAGGGATCAGTAGAGGCTGGGGGTGGCCATCTACATCAGAGAAGGGATCGAGGCTGTAGAGAATGCTACCACTTAAGGGGAAAGGAGAGGTAGAATCACTGTGGGTTCAGCTCACAACGTCATCTGGTAGGAAGTCTTACGTAGGGGTGGTTTACAGGCCATGGGGCACAGAGAAGAGAAAGATAAGGAACTAGGTGCTGAAGTAGGGAGGGGGCGGCAAAAGGGGAGATTGTTATAGTGAGAGAGCTCAACCTGCCAGACATCAACTGGGACATCCCAGTGGCCAGGAGTGCCAGAAGCCAGGCCCTGCTTGATGTCTTGCAGGACTGCATGTTGCTGTAACAGGTCAGGGATCCCAGTAAATAGTCAACCATTCTAGATGTGGTACTTACCAAATCAGAAAGAGCTGGTGGAGTACGGTTGGAGGAACCACTGAGGTCCAGCGACTACAATGCTATTATTAGAGGTGGTGCTGGGCACCAGTAAGTCCTTGTCTAAAGCTGATGTACTAGACTTTAGGAGGGCAGATTTCAAACATAAGAGGGAAATTGTGCTGGACAGATTGGCTGCAGTGGACAGCATCAGGGGAGTACAGGAAAGATGGAGGGTTATAAACTGGCCCATTTTTGAGGCAATAAAAACACACATGAGAACAGTTATCAAGAGAAACAAGTAAAGAGACCAGCTTAGTTCTCTGAAAGGATCAGGGAGGCAATGGGGACTAAAAGAATGGCCTTTACAAGGTATAAAGAAAAGCAGTGGGATGAAGAACGGGATGCATACCAGGAGAAGAGTAGAGAGGCCAAGAGAGTAGTCAGGATAGCAAAGGCAGACACAGAGCTGCATATTGCAGAGGGGGTCAAGAGAGGTGAAAAACCTCTGCGAGCTGGGTGAGTGGTGCAGGGCGCCATAAGCTAAGGTGTGCTGCTTGTAGGATACTGGAACGCCAGACAGCTACCTGGGCTGAGGGAAGGTATATCAGTGTGTATAGCCATTGTATGGGCAGGTGACCTATTGAGGCACAGCTTTATTTGGAAGGGGAGACCCATTATCTGTTTCCCGGGGGGGCACCTGTTTGCCTTTTTAAAGGTGGACTATGACCCTTGTTAGGGCTTTTTAACTTTTAAATACCATATTGGGTGCTTGTGTACAGGACGTTCCTATGACCCTCACATCTGGTCCCAATACTTCAAAGGCAGTACCTCTACGAGCAGAGGTGCGCACACAGCAGAAGTGACACACAAGCAGAGGCAAGCACATCTGCCTGCATCAGCTTAGAAAGATGAGGGAGGCCTACCTCTTTTACTCTTATGATTTAGTACTCTCAAAACTAAAAGGGTATTTAATTTGCCTTCGCCACTATTGTCCTGTTGTAGCAACCTACTATATTACTGAATGTAGCATCTTACCTGATGAACTCTACCAGTGAAATTGTGGTCCTCATGTGTAAAGAGGGGTCATTAATCCAGTGTACAAAGTGTAAAATGTATGCTGAGAAATCAGCAAATGATGAGGCTCGCTGTTATCTCTGCATAAAATGTCTTGCATATGACTCTTTACTAATAGAGTTAAATAATGTTAAAACTGAATTAAAAATGCCATGGTGGTCTCCCAAACTGAAACATTTGGAAAACCTGAGAGGCAGAAAATTAGATATTACACCAGCGGGGAAGCTCGTTTGGGGCTGAAGGACATGTTAAGCAAACAAGACAAACAAGAGATGAGGATGAAAATACAGATGACAGCTGGTGTATGGTTCAGCCACATAAAAAGTATAGAAACAACAGGAGAGCTGAGATGTTTGTACCTAAACCTATAACTTTGACTAATAGATTTGACTCACTACAAGCAGCTGATGATGATTCAAGTCGGATGGATGCCACTACTAAAATCACTCTCAATGAAAGACTAAGACCTAAACTAGTGATAGGTTATTCTATCATTAAAAACTGTGACTCCATAATTTGTAAGAATGACAAATTCAACATTATGTTGACCAGTTTGCCTGGGGCAAAAATACAAGATATTAATACCAGATTACCATATTTGCTTAAAAGTGTTGGATCAAATCCTGTTTTTGTGTTACATGCTGGGACAAATAATATTGGTACAGACCACGAAAAAAACAAAACATTTCTTACAAATTAAGGGATATGGGGAGTGATCTAAAAGATAATGGGTGTGAAGCCCGTATTAGTGCTATTTTGCCAGTACCAAGTACTTTGAAAGAAAAAAAATAGAATAATTTAGAGACTCAGTTGTAGTTTATCAAATTGGTACATACAAGAAAATATTAAGTTTAACAACACATGGGATGCATTTTTCAGGACAAAGTCAAATGACTGCTCAAGATGGGCTTCACCTAAACAAAAGGGGGGCTACACACTTGGTGCTATAATTGGCTGCAATATAGATGGGCTTAATTTAAACTAGCTAGGAAGGGGAAAGGGACTTGTGAATCTCCATTTGCTCAAGTGACTACTAGCAGAGAACAATATTATGCAACAGCACATAACATAGTCAAAAAGGAGTATGAGCTAGAATGTATTTTATTTAACGCAAGAAGTCTTAATAAAAAAAAGATGTGCTGGAAATTTTGTGTCGTACTTGGAAAACAGATTTAATATTTATTATTGAGACCTAGTGAACGAAGGAAGACACCTGGGGAAAAAGCACATGAGGTCTGAATCTGTTTCGCAGAGACAGAGACGATAAAAAAGGTGGAGGCGTATCCATAATATTTCAGATAAGATAATAATACTCGATATTTCATCTAACATAAAAAGCAAAAATTCCAAACTTGAATTCATATGGATTTAAATAGCTGATGCAAACAGACATAATCAAATATTTGGGTTGTACCACAGACCACCAGATACAGAATTATTGATACAGAAATACTTAAGGAATTTGAAAAGGCGTGTCACATGGGAAGTGTAATTGCAACAGGAGACTTTAACCTGTCTGAGATAAACTGGGTAACAAACAAGGCCAAAAATGGTCCAGCGAAATAATTTCTTGATACCTGTACATAGTTACATTTGCAACAGATGTTTAGTGAAAGCACATGAAAAAAAAATGTACTCAACCTAGCTCTTAAATCAAATCACCGAAAAATCTCTAACAGTTCAGTGGGAGAGCCTATGGGTGATAGTGATCATAATATTGTATTTTATACCTTTATATTTTCCATATCTAGGTTATTAGACAAAATGGAAATAGGTGTATATCATACTGCAAATAAACAAGCAATTCAGGATCAAATGAATAATATTATATGGGAGGAAGAATTGAACAACTTGACAGTTGAAGAGACATGGTATAAAATACAGATTAACATAATTAGAAATTGTAAAAAAAAACTATTACTAAAGTAAAACAATATAACAGCAGTGGCCTAAAACCTAGATGAATTAGTAATAAGATCAGGAAGATGATTAAGAGAAAGAAGAAATGATATGATAAATGTCTAAGTTCTAGGTCAAATACAGGTTGGAAGGCATATAAATAACAACTTAACCTCTGTAAAAATGTATTCAATAAATCAAAAAAGAAAGCTAAAATTAACCTGGCAAAACAAGTGAATAAAGGAAATGCCAAATATTTTTACAGCTACAGGTACATAAACTCTTTTAAAAAGGAATGGGAATGGAATTGTTCCCATTAAACCAAAAGGCAATACTGTGTAAGATCCTAAGTTATCACATCAAGATCCCACTGCTGATACAGTGTAGTAGAAAACTGCGCTGTCATCTGAGTGCACACAGAAACCGTGAACGTTTATTTATATCTGTGCAGTTTGGGACCATGCTTGTTTGAACTGTGCAGATTTTTCCCCATGCGATGTTTGTAATCACTATATTGATGTGGAACCAGAGCCTAACTAGCTGGCAAAAGCATTTAATGATTATTTTTGTACAGCGTTTACAATATATGAGGGACAGTTGTCAGCAATACAGAACTTCACAGATGAAAATATTTTTTTTCACTGAATCTGAAATTCAAATAAAAATCAAGAATTAAAGGGACGCATTCATGTACAGGGCCAAGCATAGCTTGAAAGCCCATGAAAAGTTATTTTAATTTAGATATTAGGCATACCTGTAGCTGGAAGCAGTCCAGAGATATAGATGACTGAGTCTGTGCAATATAAATACTACATTAGAGCCATTCTTAAAACCTTGTGATGACAGTGACGATCAAGCTGTGCATTTGTTTCTACTTGTAACCTTGTAAATATCATTTAATTGATACCCTCTGAAACTGTGAATATGTTGTAAATTCTTTGTCCTTCAGAGCCTTCTCACTATATGTTATTGTTGTCTCACCTTCTCACTATATGTTACTGTTATCTCACTGTCCCATCAGGTGACTCCCTGTTTATATCTGCTTGCTCTGTTATGCCATTTCTGTTATAACTTGACCTTACTCACTTATAGTTTGAATGTACTGTATAGCCTAGCATTATTGTGGTTGTATATTTTCTCTGTTCCATTATGTGTGTTGCTTTTCTGTATCTGCCTGTTTTGCCAAGAAAGAAAGAAAGATAGATCTAGCGGGATACCTGGAGAAAAACAGACTTCAGAATTGTAAGCAGTATGGATTCGTGACAGAGAGGTCTTGTCAGACCAACCTGACAGTATTCTTTTGAAAAAACCAAAAGACCATGCACAACTGACTATTGCCAAAGATGCCGCCACAAGATACCTCAACCTGGAACCATAAAGCAAATAAAAAAGTAGTGCACACTCTGTAGGTGGAGTACTTAAATTACCTTATTTCATTCAGCAGTTCTTCACAATCAATCGCCTATTCATCAAGGGGCAGTGTTTGAACTAGAACCACGTGTTTAAATAACAATCTTTTAGTTGCATATTCAGGTGAAAATGACAATAAATTTGAACGCATGATAAAGTACAGCTGAGCATTACATCACAATCTTATTAGTGATATTAAAACCCCATAAGGTGTTATTTCTGTAATGACAGCTTTGAATCTACATTAGTTAAGAACAGAACTGATCTAAATTCAGGTCATTAACTCAGTGTAGCCATTCCCAAGGCATTCTCTTATTCATTGCTTATTTTTTATTTAGATCGGGACTATGTCCTAAACTGATGACCATGGCGGTAACTTTATACTGATTTTCATGTGATCATAAAATATCGTTTTGCTGTATTAATATATATTAACAAAAAAAGCTATTCTTCTCCATGCTCCTACTGCCATGAATCCAAAAGTAAATAAATCATATTGGAACAAGGGGCGGGGGGAATTTTGATTCCATAAAAACTCATACCTTACAAAAACAGCATCTTATTCTATTATACTTAATTACAGTGTATCTCTCCCACTTGTTCCTATGTCATTACTTACTTCTGTATAAAGTTATGGGAGAGAACTAAAGTGCTTCAAAAAAATCATACCAAATTCAGTATTCACCACTTTAAAATTATTACACCAACCCATTGTGCCATAAAAGTATACTTTTTTGCCTATAATATTCATGCACATAAATTTCCCCAGTGAAACTACATCAATTCTAAAATAATACTGAAAACCCTTTATCAGTATTATATGATCACATGGTCAATATATAAGACCTGAAAAATACTGTAATCATCAAATTATCCCCTGCAAGGACCACTGACATTCAAAATTTAATGCTGACTGTTCCCAGGATATTCCTAAGTATACAGTCATATGAATCAAAATAACTTAACCCCCTTTGTTCTACAATCCATATATTATGATACTGGGTTATAGGACAATTATTTTCCAAAACAGAGACTCTGATTACATAACATATATCTGATGTCTACAAAAGAGGAATTCTTATTTAGAGGAAGGGGTTCAAACTCATTTCACAACGCAGGTCATGTGCATATAAAGGACAGGATTTTTGAAAGCCTTAAATTGCTGCAAGACCTGGTGCACCAATTATACGGCTCAATGGGCTTGCGGCAATCTAACGGGATTGTCTACCCCGTGTGGCAATTGCCGCGTCTGACTTGCAGCAATCCCGGAGGCATTTTTTATGGAGCTTGCTCCAGATATTTGATGCACGCTGCTGTAAATCATGACAACTGTCACGACTGTGCCCAAGATTGTAAAATTGGATGCAGTTGCTGCAGTGAGGCTGACGCACTGCTAAAACTTCAGTGTTGTGGTGTAGGGCTTGGCGCAAGCCCTACGCCATGCTCTCAAAATCCTACTCCAAGAGTATAATTTATAAATCCATTCTGACTCCCTCATTAGTAACATTTTCAGTCTGTTACCCCCTCTTACCGGTGCTAATATAAGATCCAAAGTGCAAAATCTAAATGTGGAAGTGGTTCACCTGTGGGCATCCTGAAAATGGTCCCCCAATGCATTCTCTCTATTTCCTTTGCAAATAGCTCTTACGTGTTCTTGAATGCACTCTTTTAAAAGGTGAATAGTCCATACTACAATAAATTTCCCACAGCTGCACCACCCCCACATACACGCCAAAAGGCGTTTTACAGTTCACATACTCCTTCAGAAAATATGTCTTGCCAGTAATGGGGTGTACAAATACACTGCCTTCCTGTTCAGATTTATAGATGTTACATGAATGGCACGCATAAAAAAAACGTGTGTTTGCCACTCTTTTTTCTGTTCTTGTTCACATAGTGACTCTTTACCAGATAGTCTGATAAATTCTTGCCCCTCCCTAAAGTGACAATTGGAATCTTATTAAAGGAGCAATCCAACTCTTCACCGTCTGAAAGAAAGTGCCCATCTTTTTCTCACAATTTTTCTGACTGCATATGCCTGTCTATAGAAGTCTATTACAAATGTCGGCTGAGATAAATCATTTTCCACCTTCGGTTTAGGTGTAAGCAGTCTCTCTCTCTCTCTCTCTCTCTCTCTCTCTCTCTCTCTCTCTCTCGGGACTTCAGAGGCTTTATTTCTAGCCTTGTGCACCATCCTTGCTGAATACCCTCTGTCATAGAATCTGGTCTACAGCATCCTCACTGCTGTCTGATAAATACTTTCCAAGGAACAATTCCTTTTCATTCTTAGGAATCAACTGTAGGCAATGCTGTCAACCAGAGATGTAAGGTGTGCACTTTCAGCCCTCACTATATTATTTCCACTTAGAGGTTTTCTAAATGGATCACACTTTACCTTGTTAGCCTCTCTCACAAAAAATGTAACATCCAAAGACTATTTTTTGCCATCAATACTGTAAGTACAACATATATTTAGACTGCTCTGATTCATCCATTGAATAAAGTCCTTCAACTGATCCAAACAACTGCCCATGGCACATATAACTTTATCAAATAAAACAATATCATTTAACAAATGTGACTGAGGTGGGGGTTCACATCAGTGAAGATCTGTTGATCCTCCCACTAGGTAAGAAACAGGTTAGCATATGAGGAGGCTAATGCCACCCCAATTGCTGTCCCCCACATCTGCAAGAAAACTTTTTCATCAAAGAAAAAGTAATTGTTTCAAAGCATAATTGTCAGACGATCTAGAATAAACCTTTGACATGCATCTTGCAATTCAGGGTCTATTGACATAAATTCCATTACTGCTTATATCCCATGTTTATGATTAATGCATATATATATATATATATATATATATATATATATATAAACATAGGATTTGACAGCAGATAAGGACTGCTTGGCCGACCCAGTCTGCCCATTTCCCTACCTACTGGATAAGCTGCAGATCCTAGTTAACCAGCAGCCTACTTCTTCCTACCCCCAACCCCTAGAATTGCCTTATGACTGTCCCACGCATGCTTGAATTCCACAACCTCCTCTGGAAGGCCATTCCATATATGGAACTTATGTCAATTATTAACCACTGATATTGTGTGCACCAATCAAACCCTTCATTTTCCTAATGATGTCCATACTATTCAACATATTACTATGTATTTTGGACCCACACGCTCCTGGATTGTATTCTAGTGTCCAGGCCTGAAAGACTTCAAACTGCTGGGATTTTCTCAGACTCGCTGAGTGATCATGCCTCCATATTCTGTACCTGGAGCAATCGCTTCCCAAAACCTCCCCCAAGATTGGTCACCACCAGGGACTACTCTGAGTTAGACAATGAGGCATTCCTCAATGATCTCACTAAAATTAACTGGAAACACCGAGACATCATAAATTACATAAATATAGCCCTCAACTTCCTAATCCACAATGTTACAGCTGCTATGAATAGACACGCCCCCCCCCCCCAAACAGAGATGGTATAATGGCCTTTGCTCAAAGTGGCTCTCCCCAGACCACCGCACCCTGATGCAGCAGAGAGACAGGGCCTGGAGTGCATTCAAAGACACTGGCTCACCACAGGACTGGCAGGAGTACAGAGGACTGATAAACCTTTGCAAAGTCACTCTGAAAAATGCTAAGACCAGCTGCATCACAAATTTGCAGACAGAAAACCTTAGCAACCCCAAGCACTTCTGGGCCCAAATTAATAACCTCTTAAAAGGGTGTCAAACTGACATGTCAAGAACTCAAAATAAAGCCATCCCAGTGGCTCAGAGGGTTGATGCACTGGACGCTACACTTCATGCCACGCCGGTGACCTGGGTTCGGGAACAAGCCACGACCATCAGAGGTCGGGGGGAGAGAGGATGTGTGCAGGCTGCCGGCTGGCAGCTCTCCACCTTGGGAGGGAGTTCTTCATCTCCTCGGAGCATGGTCACTGCCTGGTGGAGGCCGGAGTGGTGGTGTCACTCCAAGGAGTGCCAGCAGGAGGGCAGAAAAGACCTGACACTGGAGCTGCGGTGCGCATGTGCGCCTCCGCATGCATGCATCACCACTTCTGAGGGTCTTGGGATTAGGGCACACATACAGGGAGAAAAATGGAGGAAACACAGGGGCCACCTAAGGATGAAGCCTCTGGGCTGGGCTCAGGGGATCTGCCGGGGCGTGCAATGGTGCCACATGACCCCGAAAGACCCCGAGCTCCGGTAGGGTGGCAGACAATTGGGTGACCTGCCATAGGAGGATACAAATAGTTAAAAAAAAAAAAAGAACTCAAAATAAATGGCACATTGACCGAGGGTGATCAACTCATTGCAGAAGGCTTTAACAAATACTTCACTGTCTTGGACTGGTTTAGAGTACCCCAACCCAGCCTCTCATCATCCTCCCCCTCCACCTACCAACCAACCATTATTCCATCTAAATCTAGAAACCAGGAAAGAAGTCCTAGCACACCTTCTTAAAATAAAACCTGACAAGTCTGCAGGGCAAGATGTGTTCGAGCTCAGACTCCTCCAGCTGACTGCCCCTGTACTTGCAACTCCCATGGCCAAACTGTATAACATGTCACTTCTCTGCAGTGAGGTCCCCAACTCTGGAAAACCACTTGTGTCATCCCTATCCACAAAAGAGGTGCTAAGGACATCATAGAAAACTACTGTCCTATCTTGATTCTGAGTGCCCTGGCCAAAGCACAAGAAAGACTTATCTACAATCAACTTATTGATTACCTCGAAACCCACAACCCAATGACTGAGACCTAACATGGTTTCCGCAAACACCATGGGACTGACACAGCACTTGTGCACCTCACCTCATACATACTCAATGCCTCTGATAAAGGAAAATCTACAGGACCCACCTTCATTGATCTCACCAAAGGTTTTGATTTGGTGAATCATGAATTACTACTCTCACAGCTTGGAAAGCTGGGACTAGATCAGCAGGCTACTTTATGGTGCAGAAGCTACCTGATCGGCTGTAGCCAAGCTGTTAAATGGACTACTGGACTATCCTCATGCTGGACAATCACCAATGGAGTTCCACAAGGGTCAATTCTCGGCCTGCTGCTTTTTTCCCTATTTATCAATGACTTCCCCTGAATTGCAGAGAAGCAAAAACAATCCTTTATGCTGATGATGCTGTACTGTGCAGGAACAGTAACATCACTGCAGACATACAGCAAGGTCTCACCAAGGACTTTGCCTTGCTCAGTAGCTGGCTATCATCTAACCACCTAGTGCTGAATACCGAGAAAACAAAGACCATACTCTATGGCCCCAGAAAATTGAGGGCTGACAGGACAGAGCTCTTAATGATCGCGGACACTAATGGGAATGCATTGGACGTTGTAGACAGCTTTAAGTACCTTGGAATGTACCTCAACCTAGAGCTGACACTATAACAGCATATCGAGCACACTTCCAAAGCTATGGACCAGAAACTAGGCCTGCTGTACAGGTTCGGGACGTACCTCACCAAACAAACCTGCCACATGGTGGCCCACTCCATTCTACTTCCAACACTCATATACGGCACTCCAGTGCTATCATCCTTGAAGGAAGCAGAACTCAGCAAGTGCTGAACACTGTACCACAAGGTCAGCAGATTTGAAGCCCAGGCTAACAACAAAAAGCACCACTGCAAGGCTCTCTCCTCATTAAGTTGGCCCCACCTCGACAGCAAGCTCAAGCATCCCTCATTCTGCCTCATGTTTTAAATCCTGAACAACTGCCTACCACACCTCCAGAACCTGGTGGTGCATAGACAGCACACACAAACTCTTTGGTAACATTGCAACCTACTCTGGAGGTACCAAAGGTGTGCACTACTGCCAAAGAAAGGTCCTTTGCTTTCAGAATAACACAGTACTGGAATAATCTCTCCCCTTCTCTGCAGAGCAGCCCCTCACTTACTGCATTCAAACGCTCGCTAAGCGCACATCTCTTCACTGACACTACCTGCACCTGTTTGAACTAATCCAGCACTTATGTCAGCTATCTAGTGAGCCCAACCAATTGTTCTCCTGCACCAGAACCCTGCCACCCCTTTGGCACACCCCAGGCTATCAGTACCCTACCAAGTGTCCTCCCACACTTCCTAGGACTTTTTTCCTCAAACTCTTATCATGCTTGAATGATGTTTACTTATTTCTGTCCTTTGTTGTTAACTAACGGGCTAGCCCAGCAATGTGTGTTGAGTCTCTGATATATTCCTCTGTAATGACCTTTATGTTCTACTTGTGACTGCTGTTACTGAGCTCTGTACCTCGTACTGTAATTGTCAATGTGTTTCTTACCATACATGTAACTAATCCCAGGTCATCCATGAAAAAAGGACCCTTGGTCTCAGCGGGCCCATTTGGTCAACAAAATTCAATAAATAAATATTTGTTTAATATATAGGTCCACAAATCTGGAGGGAACCTCACTGATCAGTGACCCAATGCCTGAACCAATGGACCACCCAGGAGGGTCCCTTGTAGACTTTTGGACCTTTGCTGGGGTACAAAATGCAAGTTGTAGAATGATCTGCATTTACTTTGTTTCAGTAACTTATTGATGTCACTTTGTACAGCCTTGTCATGTTTTCTGATTTTAGAATGACAGGGAGTATTAGGGTAAAAAGCACTTTTTGCCTTTAAGCCACTGCCTTTCTCCCCAACCCCCCCCCATGCAACTCATTTTCTTCAATTTTTCCCTCATTAATGGATATCAAAAGATCAACATCACTCATTATCTTTTCAGAACAACTTGCAGAAACATCATTCCCATCAACACCGATTGTACACATTGTCTCTGGTTCTTCTTGATTAAGCAGTTCTAATGCCAAATCCAAGCTGTAATTTTCATCCTCTCTCTATGTAAAAGAAGGGATAAAAGCAACTGAACAAAAGAGTAAACAGGGAGGAGAGGAGGCACTGTGGGTCACCTTGGAGACTGGAAAGGACACCACAATCCACACAGGGGTTGTGTACAGACCCCCATGTCAGGGGGAGGGAATGGACAAGGATATGATAGAAGGCATTCTTAGGATGGCAGAGAAAGGGGAGATACTGTTGGTGGGAGACCTGAATATGCCAGATGTTAACTGGAGCACATTTGCTGCAGCCACATCCAAGAGCAGGGCCATTCTCAATGCCTTATAGGTGGCAGGCCTCAGACAGCTAGTTTCGGAACCCACTCATGAGGAAGCAATCTTAGACCTCGTACTCTCAAATGGGGGCAGTGAGAGGATCTCAGATGTAGAAGTGGGTTGCCATCTGGGAACAAGTGACCATCAAACAGTGTGGTTCACGTTAAACTCAGCTACAGAGTTAAGCCATACAAAAGTGAGGGTACTGAACTTCAGTAGGGCTGACTTTGGCAAGATGGGAGAGTGCCTCAGAAAAGCACTAGCAAACAGACTAGAAGGAGGCGTGAAGCAACAATGGGGAATCATCAAAACTGCCATCACAGAGGCAACAAGCCTTTGTGTGAAGCAAATAAACAAATCAAAATGAAAGAAAAAGCCACTATGGTTCTCAAAAGAGGTGACTGTGAAAGTCAGGAAGAAAAAGATAGCATTCCGGAAGTATAAGGAAACACAGAAGGAGCAGGACAGAGAACTGTACCAGTTAAGGCAGAAGGAAGCAGGAAGGGAAGTCAGAATAGCAAAGGCCCAAACTGAGGAAAAGATAGCCAACTCGGTTAAGAAGTGGATAAAACCTTTTATAGGTACATCAGCGAGCTTAGAAAGACAAAGGGAGGGATAGTGAGGCTGAATAGAATGAATGGTGGATGGGCAGAGGGGGACAGTGAAAAAGCAGGGATATTGAATGAATATTTCTGCTCAGTATTCACAAAAGAGGAGGGGAAGTGCCTAATCCAATTAACAGAAGCACTCTTGATAGGGGGGTCGATCCCAGTCCTTTCACAGAAGAAAGGGTTCTGCAAGAACTCCTAAAACTGAAGGTGGACAAAGCAATGGGGCCTGATGGAATTCACCCAGAATTCTAAAAAGAATTAAAGGGGAACTAGTGAAACCACTGGCTTCTCTTTTAATAAATCATGGGAGGATGGTGTGGTACCCGAGGACTGGAGGAAGGCGGATGTGATTCCCCTTCATAAAAGTGGGACCAAGACAGAGGCAGGAAACTACAGACCTGTCAGTTTGACCTCTGGTAGGGAAAGTGATGAGTCACTTCTGAAGGAAAGAATTGTTGAGTACCTAGAGGCCAGTTGGGCTGAGGACCCAAGGCAGCATGGGTTCACAGCGGGAAGGTCATGTCAGACGAATCTAATAGATTTATTTGACTGGGTGACCAAGTAGTAGACCAGGGAGGAGCTGTGGACATGGCCTACCTAGACTTTAGCAAGGCATTTGACACAGTCCACACAAAGATTAATAGTCAAATTAACCAGCCTGGGAGTGGGTCCCAGGGTGGTGGCCTGGTAAAACATTGGCTGGTCAACAGGACACAGAAGGTAATTGTAAATGGAGTCCACTCTGAAGAAGAGGGTTACTAAGTGGGGTACTGCAGGGTTCAATACTGGGTCCAGTCCTTTTAATGTCTTCATAAGTGACATTGCAGAGGACTGGAAGGAAAAGTATGCCCTTTGCAGATGACACAAAGATCTGCAACAGGGTTGATACACAAGGAGGCGTGGAAAGGATGAGAAGGGACTTGGCAAGGTTGGAAGAATGGTCAGAAGTATGGCTTTTGGATTCAATGCTAAGAAGTGCAAAATAATGCACCTGGGAAACAAGAACCCAGGGAAGAATACACAATGGGTGGGGGGGGAGGTAGTAACAACAACAAAAAAGGAAAGGGACCTGGGGTAATCATATCAGATGACCTTAAGGTTAGCAAGCAATGTGAGAAGGCAGTAGGGAGAGTTGGGGGTATGCTGGAATGCTTAGGGAGAGGCATCACCAGCAGAAAACAGGAAGTTGTTATCCCTCTGTACAGACAGTTGGTGAGACCCCATCTGGAGTACTGCATCCAGTTCTGTAGACCCAATCTCCGCAAGGACATAGACAGGATAGAGGCAGTCCAGAGGAGGGCAACTAAAATGGTGCAGGGTCTGCAAGAGAAGCCGTATGTATACCCTTGAGGAAAGAAGGGAGAGGGGGGACATGACAGAAACTTTTAAGTACCTCAGTGGAATCAACAAAGTCCAAGAGGGTAGCATCTTTCAGAAAAAGAGACATGCAAGAACAAGGGGACACAATTTAAAGATAGAGGGGGGAGGTTCAGGGGCAATGTGAGGAAGTATTATTTCACAGAGAGGGTAGTGGATGAATGGAACAGCCTTCCTGAGGAGGTTGTGGGGTCTAAAACTGTGGGAGAATTCAAAAATGCATGGGACACACATAAGGCAATTCTTGTGGGGGGTAGGAAGAAATAGGCTGTTGGTTAACTAGGATCTGCGGCCTATCCTGTAGGTAGGGAAATGAGCAGACTAGATGGGCCAAGCGGTCCTTATCTGCCGTCAAAGTCTATGTTTCTATGTTTCTATGTCCTGCTCTATGATAATACTCACAAGTTCTAAAGAGTAATATTCCAAGTAAGCCTCCCAAAGTTCTTTAAGAGAAGGATCTAGGGTACCAGAGGAACGTGTTTTATACACCCTCAACCCTCTCTGTACTTTTTTCTTACTTTCATACTGTTCCAGTGTATAACCCCATCATACCACCAATTTACCCCTTGAATGGATAATTTTTTCTAGTGTTGTGAAAAAAGTTTTTAACTTATTGTTAGGCAATTTTTTATTTGTTGAATCTGCAGCTAGACTTTGTAGAAACTTGTGTCTGTTTGCCTTTTCAGCTGCATAATTGAAGATTCAGGGCTCTGCCCTACTCCCACTTTCTTCTGCCAAATTCTGTGTTCCCCTCATTGGTGTAGCCATTAGTTTTCTGGTTATACTACAAATATTTTACCAAAAAATGAGGGCTACTGCAAAATCTCAACATGTAAAGGATTTTTGCACTTGCGTCACACCACCGAGTGTCACAGTTAATCCAACCTCTACTGACTCATTGCAAATGAGAAAACAAAAAGACTGCATGCAGCTGACCATTGCCAAGGGTGCCGCCACCAGACACCTTTTTTATGGGGGTATGAGTTTTTATGGAATAAGTTGCCCCCTACCTGGTTCCAATATGATTTATTTGCTTTTGGGTTTATGACATTAGAAGCATGGGGAAGAATAGCCTTTTTATTAATCCAAAAAACTACAACACAGCTCTGCCACAGAGCAGGCGCGGGGCTCAAATTAAGCTAAAAAGCTCAGGGATGTGCACTTATTACCTCAGAAGCTTGTATTAGGTAGCAAGAACGTGTGCAGGGAGAGAAACATTCCCAACAGAGGTCAGCACAAAGAAAAAAGGACAACATGTCTATAGTGACAGTCCCTTTTATTAATGGGTAAACAAGTAGGCAAGTAAAAAAGCAGATAAAAAGTTTCAGTCATAAAAAACAATTTCTATAGCTCACCACCATTGCAGCTCCAGATGAAATAGGAAGCGGCAAACAGACTCTTGCAGAGTTGCGGTACATACAGCGTTTACTCAGCGATAGAGTTTTCAAGCAGTCCCGGTCCCGTAGTGAGGTGCACAAGCCAAAAAGGATAAAACGAGTAGACATACTTGACTCAAAAACTAAAAATACTTAAATGTGTAAAAAGCAGACGCACTCACTATAAGTACACTATAAGGACACTGTGCAAATTAGGTAGAAATGCTGAAAATGCCAGAGTGCAAAAATAAAATGCAGCATGGTCAGTGCCTAACTTTGAGCTGCAAAACTTCCTGGTCACGCCATACTTATGTATCGACCAATCACGCTCTGATGATGACCCGATTAGTCAATACATAAGCACGGCGTGACCAGGAAGTGTTGCAGCTCGAAGTTAGGCATTGACCATGCTACTTTTTTTTTTTTTTTTGCACTCTGGCATTTTCAGCGTTTCTAGCTAATTTGCACATGGTTCTACTTCAAGCACTGCCCTCTGATTAAGCAGGTTAGAGGCGCTACGTAGGGGTGTTTTGATAGTGAAGAAGTGCTGCATGAAATGAAATAATTTAAGTACTCCAACTATGGTGTGTGCACCACATTTTATTTGCTGATGGTATTCTTTGACCGGGTAACCAAAGTAGTTGGTAAGGGCCACATAGCAGAATTTCTCTGCTTCAGCTGCAGCAAAGAATTTGACTGGGTACCACATCACAGGCTGCTGAAGATGATGGGGGATCTGGGAAAAGTTAACAAAATAGTAAGGTGAATAGCGAGTTGGTTGGGGGGGGGGGCAGCAGAGAGCTTTGGTGAATGGGGTCAGATCACAGGAAAGAGTGGTCACTACTGTAAAATAGTATCACAGGGCTCTGTTCTGGGCCCAGTCCTCTTCAATATGTTCATCAGTGACATGAAGGTGAGATTCCAGGGCAGGTTGCATCAATTCCTAGATAACACTAAACTCTGTGGTAGGGTTGACAACGTGGAGGGGATAAGTGAGTCGCACAGAGACCTGCAAAGGCTGGAAAATTGATCCAAAATCTGGCAGCTGAAACTGAATGCCAGAAAGTACAAAGCTCTGCACTTAGGGA
Source organism: Neoceratodus forsteri (assembly GCA_016271365.2). Classification (NCBI taxonomy): domain Eukaryota; kingdom Metazoa; phylum Chordata; order Ceratodontiformes; family Ceratodontidae; genus Neoceratodus; species Neoceratodus forsteri. The sequence continues at coordinate 1,389,540,699 of CM028129.1, read as the reverse complement.
ATAAAAACCTTAGAACAGAATGAATTAAGCTGGACACAACATCAGAGGAAATGCTATCTAGGAGTCATCATTAGGGACTCCTTAAACAAACCAGCCAAAGCAATAAGGCTTCAGGGATGTTAACAGGAAGCTAGGGTGCACTGGGAGAAGGTTTGACAGTAGAAGGCAGGAGGCACTATTGCACTGTATAGGTCACAGGAAAGGCCACATCTGGAGTACTGTGTCCAATTCTGGAGTCCCCACCTTAAGAAGGACAAAGTCAGGCAAGAGATGGTACAACGTAAGATGACGAAGATGATTCAGGGCTAGGAGGGAGCCTATGAAGATTGGCTAAAGGCACTGTAAATGTATTCACTCAAAACCAGAAGAGAAATGGAGATATGATAGAGACTTTTAAGTTCCTGAAAGGAATTAAAAACGTGGACTGTGAGGGGCTATTTACAAGGAACAGAAGAGATAGAAGAAGGGATCATGAGTGGAGGTTAATGGGGAACAGTTTAAAAAGGATGGGACAAAGTCTCAAAACATTATGCATGGCGCAAAGTAACGTGTCAAAAAAATGGTGCATGTAGCATTTTACACCATGAGCTGCAACTTTTGTAATTCTGCAAACAGCCTGCAACATGTCGCAGGCTGCTTGCGCCAAAGTGGACTTACACCACCAGTTACGCCATAAACCCCCTGCGACATGACGCAAGAGGGCTTACGGCAACAGTTGCACCCTACTCTAGAAGGGTAGACTGGCAGATCCACAAATTTGGCATTCTGAAACAACCCACAGAAGACATCCATCAAAGCACAGTTACACCAGTTATTAGCTGGTGTAAGTGTACCTTGTGTACACCGGGGGTTGCGCCAATGTGCCTGCCAGCCCATCCTCCATGACATGTACTCCCCCATGCCCCGATCCCCCAAATATGCCTTAAAAAGACCCACAAGGCTGGCAGACCCCCCAAATATCCAGTACAAAAAGCCCTGCAGAACTATCGACCCCCTCATGACCCCATCCCCCCAGAATTCAATGTAATAAGCCCTCAGGGCTATCAATCCCCAAATGCCCCAATCCCCACTATCATTACAGAAAGCCCCACTGAGCTAGCAGAGTCTCTCATGCCCTGACCCCCAGAGTGCTGTAAGAAAAGTCCTGCAGGGCTATTGATCCCCCATGCACCGAACCCCCAAAGGTCAGTGAAATAAGCCCCGAAGGGCTAGCGCCACCCCAAGCCCTGATCCCCAAACAGTCTGGCTGCAAATGGCAAATGTTGGAAATGAAAAAAAAATAATAATTCCATTATTCCTGGTAGTTTAGTGGTCCCCACCCCCCACCCAGCATTGCCAGACCACCCTGTTCCTCCCGACCCATACCCAACCAGCGACTGGCACACCCCACCTTTCACCATCGTAGCCAGCCACCAACTGAGTGCTGCATAAGCGCATACTACTGTAAATAGTATGCAATCAGTGAATGACAGCTCATTCATTGAGCGAGTACTATCTACAGTAGTATGCACTCATATGGATCTCAGTCGGCAGCTGTCCACAGTGGTGAGAGGTGGGCTGTGTCAGTCACCAGCTGGGTATGGGTCGAGGGAAGTGGGGTGGTCTGGCACTGCTGGATGGGGGTGGGGCCACTAGACTACCAGGGATAACAGGGCTATTATTTTTTTTTTTCATTTCCAACATTTGCCATTTGCATCCAGACTTGTGTTCAGGGATCGGAGCTGGGGGGTGCTAGCCCTATGAGGCTTATTTCACTGACCTTTGGGGTGTTCGGTATGGGGGATCAATTGCCTCATGGCTAGCTTTACTCTATGGGGATTGGTGCATGGTGGGGGGCTGCTAACCCTGCAGGACTTTTTTACTGAATAGTGGGGATCTGAGGCATTGGGGGGATTGATGGCCCTGGTGGACATTTCTACTTCTATGGGGGATCGGAGCATGGGGGGTGAGCTCTTGCGCCCTTCCACTATGGTTGCTGCAGCTTGTGCCAAGCTGGTCAGGTACACCCTCTGTTTGGCATATAGTTTGGGTTGGCACAAGTTGCAGGACTTAGCCGCAGGGACCCTGCCTTTTGCAGAATTGGGCCCAGGGTCCTTGGCACAAATGCACCCCTTGTATGTCGCAACTTGTGACATGTGTAGGGGTGCTACTAGAATCAGGCCCCATGCAAGGAACTAAGATTTTACAGAAAGAGTGGCTGAGTCACCAGATGGTCTGCTGACAGAGGTGGTGGGTTCCAAAACCCTAAATGGCTTCAATCATGGCTAGAGTTGAATGGATATTAGCTACTCAGCAGGAAGAGGGGAGGCAGAAACATGGATAAGCAAAGCGAGACTAGTATAAGCAAAGATCCCACAGACACAATAGATCCTGGGGTATAATAGGGTAATAAGGGAGACTGGATGGACCATCGAGTTTTTTCTGCTGTCATTGTCTATGTTTCTATGTTAAGGCAGTAGTGTAATGAAAAATGTTTAAAAAAAAAAACAGATTTCCTGCTACAAAAGTATTAGCATGCCTGTTAAATCTGCTTCTCTAAGTACTTCTGTGCTGTGTGCAAAATGCAGTATATTTCTTTTTCAGTCCTAACCCCAATTTTTCTCAGACACACAGTGCCATCTCAAAGCTGAATGAGGTGGCCACCTTTTGTTTTGAGGAATAAAAATGTAAAACTTAAGAAAAATATTTCAATTACAGTTGAACTTGGAACTTTTAATAGCAAATGAAAGTGGAAAATGTCTAGAATCTTTGAGTGTTAAACAATGTAGGATATGACTTTTTTTGCCCGACTTCTCTGCACCGCTACTTCATGTGATAAACATCCTGAGAAATGTTGCGCATACAATTAAACAATGTTTAAAAGTAAGCAATAGCACCACCTAGTGCTGATTTGCATGTCACTAACAAGATGTTTTAATACATAAGGATACGATCCTGATCGCAGACAGTTAATGATGGTTTAACCCTCTAGGTATCTAGTTTCTTTTCTTTTTCCTGTGAAAAAGAACCATGGCTGAGCAGCATAACATGACACCTACTTCGTAAAACTCCTGTGTATGCTACACAACTATTGTATTGTTCAGCACTGATCTATTTCCGCTTAGAAGTTAACTTACATTTCCCAGCTGTTGCAATTTTGTTTATTTTAAATTTTTTGAGCAGGAAAACTACATAGAGCCATGGTTCATTTCAGCTCTGACCTGGCGGGGGAGGGTTCCAGCAATGGCAAACTCTGACCGTTATAGCACACACGGCCAGGGAATCATTTTATTGATTGATTTTATTCAAAACATATTTTACCCAGTAAACACACAGAGCGTAGGTTCCTTTCCAGTTGTGACCAGGGTGGGAGGGGAGTAAAGTAGTCATAGGGAAGAAATACATCCACTTACATCATTCTTGAATACAGGTGCAAATACAAACACAGATACAAGGGGTAAGTATGGTGTACATTGTGCAAATAAATGAGTTATGTCTAGTCCCCCTGTTTGACTACAGGGTAAAGTACACACCAAGTGCAATGCAGGCAATCTGCAGATACAGTAACAGAAACTATAACATTAGGAGGCAGCACAGCTGTGCCTGGGACAGTTGGGGCAGGACATCATAGAGAAGTAGTGGGCCTTGATTAATCTCTTATCAATGTGGTAGGAAGGGGATGTGATGATTTTGCACAGGAAGGCTGCTCCATATGGTGGGTAGCCTGTAGCTTGATGAAGGCTTGCCCTAGGTATCGCCGGCAACGAGGCATTTGGAGACACAGCCATCCTCTGATCTGAGTAAGTAGGTAGAGTTCACTGAGAGGGTGAAAAGATCTGAGAGGTAGTTTGAGTGTTTGCCTAACCAGTACTTATAGCACCCACTAGGGTGGTGTGCAGTGAATGCCTCACAGTGGGAGGTATCCACCAAAGGTCATTATATGTTGAGCAGTGGTGTGTTCGAGGAGGGCAGGCCACTGAAAATCTGCACAGGGAATTTGAACAGAGTGGTAAGTGTGGCCATAAAAGTAAGGTAAAAAATAATTCTGAAACACCACTGTATGGATACAATAAATGTGATCAAAGACCACATATCAGGCACTGTAGAAAAAGTTATCACTACAGTAGCTGTTCATAATTCATTGGGCATTTTCAGAAAGTGTAGCCAAGTTACATTCAGAACTGACACTGGCATTCAACAGTGGCTGTCTGCACCTCACAAAACACAGTGTCATGCTAACTAGTGCATGTCTGTCAGCTAGGCATATTCATACAGACTACGAGTCCTCTCTGGCACACGCTGCCTGTATGAATATTTATTTATTTTATTTAGTTTTTGTTGACCGGAGAAGTGTACTAGACAAATTCTGCCTACTTTCAGGCACGACCCAGGGGAAGGGGATACAGATGAATGCCAACTAATCTTGAACCAGATTAAGCTGTTGATGGTATTTTTAGTGAATGGGGTAAATTTGGCCAGGGCACCGGGGAAATTCATTTATTCTTTTCAAAAAGTGCCATGGGATCCTTAACATCCACATGAGCTACCACCAGAACAGGCAGATTGGACCTTGGTTAAAAGTCTCATCTGAAAGGTGGCACCTAAGGAGTGCAGCACCCCCCTTATGCTGCACTATAGTGTCAGTATTGGGATTTAACCCAAGTACCTGGTGTGGGAATAGAACCCAGATCCTTCTGATCTCCCAGCCTCAGAAGCGAGTGTGCTACCTGCTGAGCCACTGACACTGATCATTATTGGGCCATGGTAGCACCGGCAAAGAGCATATGTATGGCACACCACAGCCACCTGCTAGCAACAGGCACCCGGGCAAAAAGGGGGTTAGTACATCCCAAATGGGATAGTGCCTTTGTTCATGGGGAGACATTTCTAGAGGCCAGCATGCTTATGACCACATATTGCATGCAACACACTACAAGGCCATTAGCATGCCATTATGTGGCCATACTACATAACCAAATTGTTCAGTTCCTGAACAAATCCTTGCTGCACAATGAATACCAGAAAAGATTTAGAACTGGCCACAGTACAGTCACTGCTGCGACTGTAGTTCTTGGTGACATCAGTCTGGCCACAGGCAGAGTTAAATATGTGGGTGCCCTCTTCATTAACCTATCGAGGCGAGGCAATAAGGAACCCGTTCAAATTTTCATGTTGTGGATGACTGACAACAATTTATTTAGTTAGTTATTTATTTGATTATTCAGAGATATGCCTTTGAGCTCATGCGCTCATTTACAAAGATTCTTCATCACAATTGTTAATGCAGTGTATAAGGAGGTAGCTCCACTGGAGCACTTGCCTAACAGAACTACAGAGATGCAATAAGAGGCAATTCAAATAGTACATACAGTGATCATCAAACAAGTTGACAGGTTGACACACTCCTACATGTCATGTGATTGAACAAACATAGTTTCATCAAAGGAGACAGTCACACCTGGGTCTCAGTGTAAGAACATTTCTTTATTCCTTCTTAAACTGGGCCAGTGTTGGGAGGTTTAGCAGGGAATTGGGTAGCTCTTTGAACCAGTGTGGCATTCTGCTTGCAAAGGAGCATTGGGTCTGGCTTGTTTTCTGGAAAGGCATAGATAGTGCATTTCTGGTCATGTTCTTGATTGGTTTTGGACAGGGAGCGGAAGATTTTGGATGGCAGAGGGGAGGCCCATGAGTGCCTTCATCCCAATCAGACATACCTGGTATTTGATTCTGTCCTGCAGTGAGAGCCAATTGGATTGTAAGTAGAGGGCATGGGGGTGTGTGAGCCTATCGGCCCCGAGAATGAAGCGGCAGGCCTGGCTTATTTAGCACTAGCCTCACCTTATTGAGGACTTTATCAGTGGCCACTCCGTAAACGGACAGACTGTATTCCAGTACTGGAAGGATAGAGCTGGATACTGCCACATGCTTTGCTGCAGCGGTGAGGTAGTGCCTATGCCTATACAATACCCCTCCTTTTATGTTGACATGCTTTACAACGTTGTCCACATGGGGGGCACAAGTAAGTGCATTTTGCAATTTACTTACCAAATTAACTGTAAAGCATATGAGTTTCTAGATATAAAATGAATGGTGTCTAAACATATTGAAATGACCACAACATGTTACAGCTAGGAAACTATCTTGTGATGCTTTTATTTAGCTAAATTGAAGACCGTATCACTGAATTATGAATTTCTGGCACCACCTATTGGCTGCTCTCGGTTTTTCAATCTCAATGTAAATGAGCTCCAGTGGTTTCAAGCCACAGTTATACATGGGGGTGTATTCTTGTTGCAGCTCCACCCCTTGAAAAAGCTGCAAAGTGCTGTGAATGTTGGGGAATTGCCCTGTGCTGCTAGGGATGTCTTGGGGCAACACTTCAATAAAAAAAAAAAAAAAAGAACTTTGCAGTAGAATTGCTTTTGGTTTAAATCTTTTGGGGGGTATTCATGTTATGCTCCTCTTGCTCTGTGTTTATTACCCACCAAGGGCCTTTGACACAGTGGATTATAGAGTACTAGTGTCCAGACAAATGGAGCTGCACGTGTGCCCAGAGGTTTCCAAACTGGTTCTACAGTTACTTAAGTAACCACAAACAGAGAGTTAGGCTACATGGTGTTGAATCCAGGCCATCAAAAGTCTACCACATGGCTCAGTACTTGGCCCCATACTGTTCTCGCTATACATGAAAACTTAGGACTGTGTGTCAGAGGTGCAGACTACCAACTCTACACTGACAATACAGTACTCTATGCTTCAGCAGCAAGCATCTCTGCCATGCAGTGTGCTCTGCAAAGGGGATTTCACGACCTGAAAGCCTATCTCCATAACTAAAAACTGTCTCAAAACATGGACGAGACCAAAGCTATATTTGGTTCTGCCCCACGATGGAAAAGCTACATCAGATCAGCCCACTCCTGGTCATTACTACCGTGGACTGATCCACACTGGAGGTCGTCAGGGAATGCAAGTATCTTGATTTCTGGGTTGACTCACTATTCACAGGGAACATCCGCATCGGCAAACATGTCAAAAGTCTGAGTCAAAGACTGGTTTCCAGTTTAGAAATGAATCCCTACTACCCCATGACTGTGGAGAAAGAATAATCCAGTCTATGATAGTCCCCTCTTTTGACTATGCTGGCATCTTCCTCCATGGTGCCTCCAAGTCCAGCTTGGACAAACGTGGGTGCCATACAACAGACCGGCCAAACTGATACTCGACTGTCGTCATGACACCCACCACTGTTGGTTAAACTGGCAGTCCCTGGGAGACAGGCATGATCTGCACTTTTTCCTGTTCTCCCTGAAGTGTGTTAATGATAACATCCCCACATGCACATACACTCAAGGCTTACTTGCAAGATCTGCTCTAGACCCCTGCATTCTAAAGGTTGAAGCAACCTGATGGTTCTACACATAAACATGGTTTCTGCATCTCTTATCTTTGGTCACAGATGCCTGATTGTGTGGCACTCCCTGCCAAAATCCCTATGCCAGGCACACTGACCCTTGCTCTCCAGTACAATGGTTATGGACCGGTACTATTTAGTCATTTCTGGGCAAAAACCTCTCTACCATCATTCAAGGGGCATAACATAGGTAACTGCAACCTTAAATATGTGTCCTTTACACCTCACCTGTGATGGGCCTTTACCTTGCACTATTTTATGCTATGTCTCTGTATACAGTGTCCTATACTTTGTATTTTGAACATAGCCCTGTCTATATCAGAAACATGTTTGTCTGTCCTGTGAAGTCTCCTTTAACAGGACACCATTGTAAATGAGCTCTGCTCAATGGTTTTTATCCTGAATAAAATGTAATTGAATGAGCAGCTCTGTGCAATACGTCCATGTACAAATATGCAGAGGAACAGCACAGAGCCTCACCGATTGCCCCCCCACCTGATCCCTTACAAGGAAATCCCTGGCAGTCTAGTGGTACCCCCCTTCCTGCCCAATCCTCAAGACTATGAAGTTGAACTCCTCAGCAGTCTAGTGGACCCCCCCTCCTGCCTCAATCTTCATCTGAAGTATTAAAAATAATATAAAACCCTCCCTGATGCTGGCCCGCCGGCGCAGCGGCAAGGTGTCCATTTGCAGCACTGATGTCTCAGGTTCAGTGACAGACTCAGGAGTCAGAGGGCCAGCCGGGGGAAGGGGGAGAAGGATTGAGCATCCCAGGAACTGTTTTCCTTCTCCTGGGGGGGAAGAGGGAAGAGTGTCCGGTGCAATGCGGACCTCTGGCGGAGGCTGGGTGTACCATCGTGGCCAGCACCACACGGCTGGGGGGGGGCGGGGTGGATGCTGGCATCACTGCAACATCCCCACCCCAGTGGGGGGAATGCCACAAAAATGCCGGCCCACTAGTGATGGCTCCCCGTCTCCACCGGCGCTCCCGCTGCAGACCAAGGTCCACCTGGGGGGGGGTCTTGCGCCCATGGCCCCACCCTGAGGGGCAACCCAGGGCTAGCACCCACCCAGCAGCCCCGCCCAGGGGGGTAAGCCTGGGGTTAAGAGGGGTGGTGAGCGAGAGAGGAGTGCAGATCCTCCGGTTCCCAGAGCAGAGGAGCAGAAAAAAAAACCCTACCTGATAATCTAGTTGTCCCCCTGTGATCCATGGGATACAATTGTGCAATTCCTTGGTAAGCCAGTGGTACCTACCTCCTTCCCCAATCCCCATTATAATAATTATACATCCCCATGCCCCTCCTCAACCCACTCACTCGGCATCCACCACCTTTCATCCAGCACCCGACTCATTCAAGCAAAGCCCGTTTTCATCAGCTGGCAGACCAGATGGCTACCAGCACAGTCCCTCATCTCACCACCTTGGGTGGCCACCATGGAACCCGTCATGTGCATACTGTAGAAACATTCTGCAGTAGGTGCACACTCAGTCTCTGACATTCAGACAGTGGCCAGCCAAGGTAATGAGAGGAGGGTCTGTGCCAGTTGCCATCCAATTCTCTGCCCCACTGATGAGAATGGTATTTGCTAGGATGAGTTGGCTGCTGAAGGGAGGGTGGGGGTGCTAAGTGTGTTGGCCAGAGAGTGGGGGGTACAAATACTATAACACGGATCAGGGCAGGAGGGGGTACCACTGGAGTACAAGGGAACTGCATAACTACATCCCATGCATTGAGGGTAGGGGACCATTAAATGTACCAGGCAGGTTTGGACATAATTTTGATATTTCCCATGGGGACTAGGTGAGGGTCCACTAGACTGCCAGAGAGAGTTTGATATTATTATTATGTTTGCTTGTGCACATGCGCAAGAAACATGTTGTAACAGCTTGCTGGAGTAGCGGGTTGTGGAGGTGCGGCAGTGTTGTGGCCAATGCCGGCAGTGCTTTTTGGGGCTGGTCTCTGTGGTGCCAATAGAGGAGCATGCTGTCAATGACAGCAGTATTGCAGCGTGCCACCAACTTGAGAGAAATTTGCCGCTGCAATCAGGGAGCGCCCCATCATTTAACAATCAGCTGTTTTTGCTGCCAGAGTGGTCCCTGATTACAGCAGTGAATCACAGCTTGCCTTGTCTGGTGTCCCATTTCAATAAACATGGCGGCTGTCGCCGTCCACCTCTCACAGTCCCCATGGAAGCCAACGGGGGTGCCCAATCCCCCTGTCGGCATGTCCCCTCCCCAGTTCATTTGCCAATGGGGGGGCCCAATCCCCGTTGGCATAATGTCCATGTATTAGTTTTGTATGCCAAGGGGGTGCCCAATCCCCCATGGCATCATGCCCCCCCAAACACAGACCCATTTTCTGTGTCAACAGGGGGAGCCCAATCCCCATTGGCTTCAGTCCCCCTCCCCCAAAAATACAGGTGGCACACTGGGAGCCCACCTCAGTGTACCAAAAACAAACCTGTAAAGGAAAAACCTTCCCAAGAGGCTTTTTTTTTTACCTGTAAAAGAAATAGATGGTCCCTCATTGTCTCCGGTGCCTGTCCCCCAACCCGCACCCACCCTCTGTGCACCCGACCTCCCCACACACACACCCCTCAACCCATACTTACCTCCAGAGCCTGGCGCGATGATCTTTGGTGGAGCGGGAACAAGTCTGCACTCTTCAAAGTCGACCACGAACTGAAGAAATGCCAGTAAGCTGTATAATGGCATACATGGAGTTTTTTCAACTTAGGTGGTTGTCGCAGCCATTTTTGTGAATTCTGGCATCAAATTTTCAACATGGGGTTCTTGGGACACCACCTCATGAATTCAGTCACTGTCATCTGGTTATTCAGTCCCAAAAGGTGATTTCACGGTCACTGGGCAGAATCACCTTTCCGGACTGATTAATGAAATGACAGTGTCAGTGTTCATGAGGTGGGCTCCCAAAAAGCCTATGCTGCAAATCTGGTGGAAAAATTCCAAAGAATGACTGTGTTACAAGAATGCGTTGCACAGTTTCCACGCACACTCATAACTTCACAAAGTTGTAATATTTTAACTCCAGATTTTCAACATTGGCATTTTTTCACACTTCCTTATGAACAGTACAGTTGTCATTTTTCACATCCTGGCCAAAATGTGTTTTCACACATCTGGCGTACAATAGCATGGTTGCTGTGGGAAATCAGTGTTCAGGACAGATTAAGAAAATCACAGTGACACTGTTCATAAGCAGAGGTCCTAAAATGTCTATGTTAAAAATTTGGTGACAAAAGTCCATAAAATGACCATGTTACAAGCGTGCATTGTGCAGTTTCCACGCACACTCGTAACTTCGAGAATTTTTAATTTTTTCATTCAAGATTTTCATCATTTTGTCATTTTTGCACACCTCCTTATGAACTGTACAGCTGTAATTTTTCACATCCTGCCTGAAATGTGTTTTCACACATCTGGCGCACAATGGTGTGGTCGATGTAGGAAATCAATGTTCGGGACAGATTAAAAAAATCATAGTGACACTGTTCATGAGCAGAGGTCACAAAATGCCTATGTTGAAAATCTAGTGAAATAATTCCACTAAATGACTGTGTTACGAGCGTACATTGTGCAGTTTCCACGGACGCTCGTAAATTCAAGCACTTTTAATATTTTCACTCCAGATTGTCAACATTGCCATTTCTTCACACCTCCCTATGAATGGTACAGCTGTTATTTTTCACATCCTACCTGAACTGTGTTTTCGCACATCTGGCGCAGAATGGCACGGTCGCTGTGGGAAATCAATGTTCGGGACAGATTCACAAAATCACAGTGCCACTGTTCATGAGCAGAGTTCCCAAATGCTTTCATGAGGTGGGGTCACAAAAAGGCCATGTTGAAAATTTGTAGTGCAAAAACCAACAAATGCCCAGGGCGTTAGGGTTTCTAACCATAATGTCCCACCCTGTACAGACTGACAGGCGTCAGGGGTGTGCCTTTGGATTGCCAGCTGTAATGCTCATGCCATTCCACTCCCACCCCCAACTTGAAGCCAGTGACAGGCATCAAGGTGTGCCTTGGACTCTTCGGCCCCAGAGTTCACCACATTCTCCTATACTGCACTCATTTCAGCGTATGTCCTTATGGAATGGGGTGACTGTAAAGCTGAACACCCCAAGGCACACCTCAACACTTGTCGGTGTCTGCAGGACAGGGTGAGGTGATGTGGTGTGAGCGTTATGGGCAATGACCCAAAGGCACACCTCAATGCCTGTCCATCTCTGCAGGGTGGAGGTTGGGTTGACGTGAGTTCAATACTTCACTGCCATTCCTATTCTGCATCTGCCTAACTCCTGCACTTCCAATGCTAATACTGTATCAGCAAGCAAACATTCGGCATTGACAAATGCTTGTTATTATTTGTTTTAAATTTCAGATTATGTTCCCTCTGCCTCCAGTAGCCTTTTTCCCTCATGATCCCCAGCTTCGTCACCCACCCTCCCTGGGGCACCCCACTGCTTATTACCTTATTGGGTGAGAGGGTCCTGGTATGTGGTGCGGAGCCTGCGAGTTCAACCAGATCATCCTGCACCAGAGGATTTTTTCCCTCCATTTTTCTCCCTGTCCCCTTCCTCAGGCTGGCGTTCTTGCAATAATGCACACGCACAGCGTACAAACACTGTACACTACATTACCTGTGTCCTGGCCAATGAACATGGGTGGCCACTTGCTGTTGCCACCCAGCCTCCACTGGGTGGCAGCCAAGCCGCAGCACGCATGGTCTCCCCCTGTCTGAAAAAGGATAGTAGTCTCTGGACACTCAGTCTTCCTTCCCCTGGCCAGCCCCTGAGCAGCCCTGGTCCATATTCAAATCCAGGCCGCTGGTGTGGTGGGAGGCATGATGCTTCAGCATCACAGCCTTATGCAGCACTGGGCTGGTGGGTTTGATATTATTTTAATATTTCAGATGGTGATGAGGGTAGGAGCGGGTACTCCTAGTCTGCCAGAGAACTAAATTATATTATCTCGGGGACTGGAGCAGGAAGGAGAGAGAGGGTTGCTGGTCCCAGTCCTGGTGGGGGGGTCTGGGGTCACTCACAACTGTGCACATTGTTACAGGTAGGATTTTGAAGGTGATAAATAGTGCCATCACAGAAGACTTTTAGCACTTCTAAAATAAACTACATGTACCACTGCACCCTGTTTTCAAGGAAAGAAAATTCTGTTTTTCAGGCGCCCTTTCCTGGAGGTTCAGGGTGGCATACATATCATAAAACACTTAAGCTAAATAAATAAAATGTAACCTTATAAATAGCCCCAAATAACAAAACCACCTCACTAGCAGCATATTCATAAATATTGTATAAATTAATAAAATAAACCAAATAAAAAAAAAAATAAGTAAAAAATAAATCAGGAGAGATAGTATGCTGGATTCATCAGGTAAGACTTTAGGGCCTTTTTAAAGGCCTCCACTGTGCTGGCAGAGCAAATGTAACATGAAAAAGCATTCCATAATAGAGGTGCAGTCCCCATAAAAGCTCTGTCCCCAGATGATTGCTCAAAGTACCATTAAAAGGCCAGCATCAGTGGAGCTAAGAGGGAGGATGGAGGTATGGGAGGGTAGGTGATCTTTAAGGTAACTAGGTCCCATCTCATGTAAGGCCTTGTATACCAACAAGCCTGTCTTGAAACTGATGTGCCACCAGCTAGATAGCCAGTGCAGATACTGCAGCACTGGAATGATATGATATTGACGGGATGTACCAGGTATTAGCTGGGAAGCCATATTCTGGACCAACTGCAGGTGATGCATCAGACTCCCAGATAACCCTAAGTAGAGAGCGTTACAGTAGTCCAGTCTGGATGTGACGAAAGCATGGACTATCGTAGCTACATCACCGGATGCCAGATATGATTTAATCCAGGCAATATTTCAAAGATGGAAAAAGGCACTGCAGACAATCCTCAACATCTGAGACTCAAGTGTCAGCCTGCAGTCCATAGTGACCCCCAGGTTTTTGACTGCATCCACAGCACTAAGGGTGGCACCATTTAGAGATGGAAACCCAGCATTACATCTTGTAATTGCCAATCCATAGGAACCTGGTTTGACAATAATCACTTCAGTCTTGCTTTGGTTGAGACTTGGCCAGTTGCAGGTCATCCAGTTGTCGATCTCATGCAAACAATGACACAGCCTGGGTAAGCCCCATATGGTGAATACAGCAAGTAGAGCTGAGTATCATGTGCAAAGCAGTGAAACTCCAGACCATAGAAACATAGAAGATGATGGCAGAAGGGGACCTGTGGTCCGTCGAGTCTGCTCAATCGAGGTATCCCGGGACCTATTGTGCACCAGTGTTCTGTCCTCCTAGTTACCCAGTCTAGCCCTTGCCAGTGCCATGTGTTTATTCCCAATCCTTGTCCCACCCATGCTTAAAGTTTGATAGTGACTTTGCAGCCACCACCTAGGGAGGTAATCTATTAAAAGGTTCCACCACCCTCTCTGAAAAGTAATACTTTCTGATGTCCCTCTTGAACACTCCAGCCTTCAATATCCACTCATGCCCTCTTGTAGTAGAACTGATGTTCCTGGTAAAAATCTGAGCTTCTGGCACATTGTTGATGCATTTAAGGAACTTGAAGGTCTCAATCATATCCCCCATCTCCCTCCTAGTCTCTAGCTAGTACAATTTCAGAGCCCCAAGCCTCTTTTCATAGATGATTTCCTAAAGGCCATGTATCATTTTTGTTGCCCTTCTCTGGACCACTTCCAATCTATCAGTGTCCTTTCTTAGGTGAGGCCTCCAGAATTGTACACAGTACTCCAGATGACACCTCACTAAAGACCAGTAAAGTGGTAGTATCACCTCCCTGTCCCTGCTGTCTATCGCCCTGCCAATGCATCCTAACACCCTGCTAGCCCTGCTGTAAGCCTTATTGCACTGACTTTGCTGCTTGAGGTCATCCCTAATGATGACTCCCAGATCTCATTCCTCAGCAGAGGAGCTCAGCTGTACTCTGTTTAGCTAGTATTCTTCCTTGGGGTTGGCCCTACCCAGGTACATCACTTTACACTTCCTAGCATTAAAGTTTAATTGCCATATTTGCGACCACCTTTCCAACTTCTTAAGGTCCTCCTACAGTTGTCTGGCTCCCTCCGTAATATCCACTCTTCCACTGAGTTTCATGTCATCCGTAAACAGGGCAATGTTGCCATTTATGTTCTCGCTGATGTCACTAATGAATACATTGCAGAGGACCCACTTTACTATCTGTTCTGCTACCTCAAGGTCTTCTAGCTTTTTTAGAGGTGTTTATGTGGGACTGTGTCAAATGCCTTACTGAAGTCAAAGTAAAACAAGTCCACTGCATGACCCCTGTCCAACTCCTTGGTCATTTCGTCAAAGAACGTAATATGGTTCGTTTGACATGATCTGCCTGTCATAAAACTGTGTTGTTTGTAGTTCTGGAGGTGATTTACTTTGAAGCGTTCCACTAGATCTTGCTTGATAAGGGACTCTATAAGTTTCCCCACTGCTGATGTGAGGCTGACTGGCCTATAGTTATCTGTATCTTCCCTGTCTCCACTCTTGTGCAGTGGCACCACGTCAGCCACCCTCCAGTCACCTGGAACTACCCCTGACTCCAGTGACCTGTTCAACAGATGCACAAGAGGTGCTGCCAGCTCTTCTGAAAGCTCCCTGAGCACTCTAGGGTGTAAACCATCAGGACCAGGAGCCTTGTCAGGTGTGAGGTCTGAAAGGCCCTTCCTGACCCTGTCTGTGGTAAACTCCTGGGTGCACATTCTCTGAACCCCACTGGTCTCGGCTCTGATACCACTGTCTAGCAGTTGGCCCTGATTCTACCTCATAAATACCAAGTAAAAGTATTAATTAAGGGCCTCTGCATTTTGTCCACTGTCCTCCAGAGCCTCATCATTCCCCCATTTTTAACCTTACAATTCCTCCCCCTTTCTTCCTTTTTTCGCTCATATAGCGGAAAAAGGTTTTCTCTCCTGATCTGACTCCACAAGCAATTTGCAGCTCTTTTGCTGTCTTGGCTTCCCTCACTATTTTCCTGGCCTCCTTACCCTTCCGAGTATAACCCTCCCACTCCCTGTCCCCCTTTTTGTTGCCTGAACCATTTGTATGCATTTGTTTGGCCCCAATTGCCTCTTTTACTGGAGGGGAAAACCACGGTGGTCTCTTAAACCTATTTTCTTTGTTGAAGTCCTGATGAGGACTCTTGTTGCCTCTAGAACGGTATCCCTAATATCTTTCCATATATCCTCCATGTCTGGCTTGTCTCTGATGTTTGTTAACTTACCTGCCTCAATCTACCAAAATCAGCCTTGCACTGTGCTTTAAGTGGTTTTAGTAGGCCCGTGGTTATTTCAAACCAGACTGTATTGTGATCGCTATTTGCCAAGGGTTCTTACACAGTCATGAATCTAATTTCTTCAGAGTTTGTGAAGATCAGATCCAAGATGGCATCCCCCTCCGGTCAGGTCCTCCACTGGTTGAGACAGCAGGCAGTCCTGGAATGTGTCCAGTAAAGCCTGACTTCTGGAGCTCTTGGGTGCTGGGATATTCCAGTCCACATCTGACAGACTATGGTCCCCAGCCACCATTATGTCACATTTATCAGCGATCTTTTGTAACTCCTCAGCTAATTGTTCATTTTTTGCCCTCTACCTGCCCTACGGGTCTATATATCACATCCATGCACAATTTATTTCCTGCATTGGTGGCTTAGTGGACCCAGAGT
This sequence comes from Neoceratodus forsteri, assembly GCA_016271365.2. Taxonomy (NCBI): domain Eukaryota; kingdom Metazoa; phylum Chordata; order Ceratodontiformes; family Ceratodontidae; genus Neoceratodus; species Neoceratodus forsteri. The sequence goes on along the minus strand of CM028129.1, from coordinate 1,389,524,566 downwards.
GACTCCAGGCTCCTCCCCCCAGCCTTGGTGCTTTCATCCTCTGTTGCTTCAATGTCCTCCTTCACACAGAGGGCAACCCCCCCGACTCTCCCCACCCGTCTGTCCCTTCTAAACAGTGTGTAGCCTGGGATGACCAGGTCCCATTCATTGTTGTCCGTGGTCCAACTTTCGGTAATCACTACCAGATCAACAACTGTGTCTGCCACTAGAGCCTGGAGGTCACTGATCTTGTTGCCCAGGAACCTAGCATTGAGTCAGACTCCTCGCCATGAGCTAGCATCATGATTCTTGTTGAGCGATTTATTTATTTATTTATTATTTATTTAGTTGTTTAACCAGGTATAGCACACTAAGCTGAAAGCTTTTTTACAGGAGCAAACTGTTTCCTTTTTTTCCTGCTGGTTGTTCCTTGTGTAATTTTCTGATGCTGGCCCTTTGTTGTATGCTTTCTTTGTCCTAATGTGATTGGTGCACTTAACTCATTCACACCACAAGAGCTCTTTGAGACTTTCACCCCTTGTGCCCTGTATACTCTTAGCACTGCATTCTGGGCCTTTCTAAGCAAAATCAAGCCATAATCAGCATGCCACAAACAAATTTTATTTATTTGTTGTTGAACCAGGTATAGCACACTAAGCTGAAAGCTTTTTTACAGGAGCGACCTGGGAGCACAAGGAGGTTAAGTGACTTGCTCAGGGTCACACAGAATGCAAGTGGAAGCTGTGGGATTCAAACCCAGGTCTGGTCTGCTGGATGTCACCAAATTTGCAGTTCAGAGCCTTAGACCACTGCGCTATACTGCCTCCTAATACAAATGCATCCTGAACCATAAGTGCTACACACAAAGTACCAGTGGCAAAGTTGTTCAGCACAATACCTTTCCAATGGTGCTATGCAATCAATTGTAATCAGTTTAGTTTTTATTTTATACTAGCTGAAATACCAAACAACTGATTTTTTTCTGATTTTTTTTTCAAGGTGCTTAGGTGAGGCATGAGAGACAAATGTCAGCCATGCATGCCATACCTTAAACAAATGCAAATAACTCCTAAAGTATATGTGATACACACAAAGTATCGGAGGCAAAATTGTTCAGCACAAAATTATCTTTCTAATGGTGCAATGCAAGAAATTTTAATCCATTTAGTTTTTATTTTATAGTAGCTGAAATACCAAACAACTGTATTTTTTTTTTCAGATTTATTCAAGATGCTTAGGTGAGGTGTGAGCGACAAATGTCAGCCATTCACACCATACCTTAAACAAATGCAAATAACTCCTAAAGTATGCATGATAGACACAAAGTATCAGCAGCAACATTGTTCATCCCAAAATTACCTTTCTAATGGTGCTATGCAATCAATTCTAAGCAATTCAGTTTGTTTAATATTTAGGTTACAAACTGCTGATTTCCTCAGATGTTTCTAGGCCTGAGTGAATGTCAGCAGAGTACATCTGCAGGCGTAATTGTCCTGAGTGGCTATGCTTTCAGACGCCACCTACAGGCGTATCTAGGCCTGAATGAGTTAAGTTTGTTCTCAGATTTCCTGTTTGAGGAGGGTTTGGCAAGGCACATTGCTTGTTTCCATGCCTTTGCCTCCCCTCTGATTAGTTTAAATGGTCCAAGTATACTTCCATCTTCTGGGCCAGTGTTCATGTTCCCCCTTGTGTGAGGTGAAGTCCATCATGTAATGCTATCTATTGATCTCACCCAATAGTAGTATGTACTCTGCAAACAGCCATCCTTGGGTGCTGGGACCATAGGGCTGGGTGGGTGAGACACCTCACTATTTTACACTTGTGCCCTTTAAGCCTTTCAGGAATCAAATTCTCTTACAAAATCAAGCCCATATTATATGGTCCAGGTGCTCTTTCAGGCATCAGCACCCTCAATTTTTGCAACATTCCCACATCCTTGCAGCCATCTCAGAGATGAAATGAACTAAGATAACCTGCTGCATTGTACCAGAAAGATAGGACCCAAACCAGCAAAAACCAGTGCTAGTACCGGCCTGGTGGTGCTGAGGGCTGAATCGCTGGATGCCTTACCTCACGCTATGCCAGAGACCTGTGTTCAGGAATGAGTATGGGCCACTGGGGGGGGTTGGCAGGGGAGGAGAAGGATCAAGCATCCGATGGACTGCTTTCCTTCTCTGGGGAGGGGGGTTACCAGCAGTCGGCACTTTACTGGCCCCTAATGGCAGCTGGGGGGCAGTGCACTGACACTGCAGTAAGGGAAGAAGATGGGGCAGATGCTTGGAGGAGCACATGTGGACGTGTATGTGCTCTCTCTGCGGGCATCATTGCATGCCTCACCTCCAAGAGGAGAAAACCAGAAATAGGTCCTGGCCACATGGCATGAAGCTGTCCCTCGCAGGTGCCATCCCCAAGAAAGCACCTCCCTGGTTGGATCTGTGTTAGGTAGGTTGAGATGCTCCCCACCACCCTGCCATAAAGGGTAAGTCGTGGGGACACAAGGGAGGGGGTCTGATCCTTGGGGGATGGCGCTGGGGGGGGGGACAGTGGAATAAGGAGGAGTGCCGGCCAGGACAAGGAAGAAATACCACAAAAAAAAAAAAATACAGTGCCAATGATCCCCAAATATGCCCCAATGTCAGGATCCAATTATGGTTTCTTTAGGAGGGGCATCACAACTGCCCTTTTCAGGACAACAGGGAAGGCCCCTTCCTAAAGAGGTAACTTGACAGTCTCTGAGATAATTGAACCCAGGGTCTCCCCTCAACCAATGAACAGTGAGGTACGCCCTGGATCCAGTAAACAGTAGGCAGGATGTAGTCCTGATATCACACAGAGCACCTCCCTCTTCATCCAAAACTGGGAAAAACTCCCCATTTGCCAGGGCCCATCCTGAGACTGGTACTGCTGGCCCATGACTAGCCCCTTGAGGAGATCCCAACCTAAACATAGGATTTCTTGTCAAGGAAGAACCAGTTAAACTCATTGCATGTTTCAGCTGCAAAAAATTCTTCCAGAGCACAGATAGGGAGGATTTAACAATCTGTCTATGGTGCAAAATAGTTGAGCTATTTGGTTCTTCCTCCTCAGCAGTCAAAAGGGATTCTTCATTTGTATGTGCACAATGGTGTATTTATTGCAAATGCACTATCTACTGAGTGCTGCTCTGTGGGCACCTTTCAATATGCCAGGGGGTGGGTTGTTCTGTGATAGCTTCACTTTTTGGGAGTTGGAGGTATTTGGCCTGCAGTATCATGCTCAATTATCTCAGGCATGAGGTTATTCTAGCACAACCCACATCCTATTGTACATCATTGTTACCTCTATCAGACCAAACTACATAATCAATATACAACATCTTAGTTGAGCTATTGTGTGTAAATGACTAGAACAAATAAAAGCCTATACAGTTTACTTTTGCATCCTTAATGTTATAGACAGTTTGATCATGTGAAAAAAAAGTGTCATGTGTGGCAGTGTTTATTGTTATGCACTCTCCAAATGCCCTAACACAAATCTTGCCAGCTTGTCCCGTACACAGCCGCATGCTATACTTAATAAGCTGAAAACTCCTCTTTGAATTATTTATATATTTGTAATTTTCTTTACTGGGAAAAGCATTCTGAGCTATAATAGCTTGTTTTCAGGTGCCTCCTGGGGGTTGGTTACATGGACCTGAATTATTGACAAGGGAATGTCGGCCAGGACATGTGGGGGTGGGGGTTGGGGGTAATGGGACCTTTAACTTCCAGCACACATCAAAGACAGGCATGAGGCATCATAATGTTATGAAAATACACAAATGTTTTATTGTTTTAAGTCTGGCAAATAAAGCCCAGAAAGTGGAGCTGGGCCACAAAACTCCAACTGGTTTCACACCACATGCTTCCTCTGGGGGAGGGGATACAATCAAAGAGCAAAAGAACTTCTATTTTGTACACTGAGGCATTGTTTTCAGGGGCATTGGCTGGGAAGCCAATTTCAAAGAATACAAATACACCCCCTATAATGTATATGCATTATGGGGGCATGTGATTTTGTATTTCTTGAAACGTAGCTCCGCCAATGCCCTTTGGGGTAACCATTGCCTCAGTGCTTGTGCACAGAGGTTCTTTGTCTTTTAACTTGTTTTTTGTTTTAATTGGGTTCGCCACAACATAACCCAGATAGACCATCTTAGAGTAGCTGTTTTTTTCTACTGGGGTGTCAAACAGACGAGACATACTGATGAGTCCCGGTAGGATGAAACATGTGTCTATGTCTTCTGTTGGCACCCTTTGCAAACTGTGTGAGAGGCCTTTCAGCACCATGCATTGTGGAGGATTATCTCTGAGGCACTCCACAGTCATGACATAATGGGTTGTGTACACCTGATAGGTTGCTTGATGCACAGGTGACTTGAAGAAAGTCCATCCCCCACCTGAGAGGGGGGTCTGCCCACCTATGGTCAGTTCTTATGTGCATCAGAAACAAGTTGCAGCACACCCTAGCGCTCCAATGTGTTTCTTGTAAAGAACAAATGTTTATTATAAAGAACAACTTCATTACTAAGGTAAGAAGCCACCAGGCTAAGCCATTTATTAATATCCTACAACAAAGATCAAACAAGACCACAAGAGTATGTTTCTGCAGATATGCAACTGTATAAAATTGCAAAACTGTCAGTCTTACAGTTGTTAGCACTGCGGCTTCTACTAGTGTCGGTTGTCTAGGAAAATGTTAGCTGAAAAATTGCCAGCACAGTATTCAAATTATGAACACTATCACATTGTGCAAGCATAGAGATTATTAGCTACCTGAACACCCCTGCTAGCGGTGCCAGGAACTAAAATAATGTCTGACCCACATAATTGAACACAGAATCTGTGCAATGACTTACAGGAGGTAATATAATAAATAATCAACCTGGTTCCTCTGACAGTGGTCCCTGAGTTGTATTAATCTGTAACAAGAATCTGGTGACCCTGCTAGCCTCGCTAACTTGTAAAAAGGTACTCTCAAACTCACCCAGACAAGTTTCCTTGCACTGGAAAATGCTTAAAATGCCTGAGCTCGATTCAGACGTTACTGGAATTCAGTGGCAATAAATCAAAGCACCTGCAACCACTGTGTGCTATTTTCTTCCCAAAAACAGACCCACAGAGAAAAGGAGGCTCTATGGACCAAAATGGAGCCACCCAAATGTTATTTAATGGCCTCAGTTTCTCAAACTATCTCAGCAGCATGACCATCCTCACTACTTCTTCCTAGTTTACAAATCTCCTGCTACATGACAGCTGCAAGCTGACTGGCTCTCAGCTCTCGTGAGATTTCGGCCACCATCTTAGATGAGGATAAACAAACAAGATTTGTCTAAACCCAACATATCTTGCAGTGGAGAATGGAGCTAGCAATTGCTACAGCTTCTCAAGGCAAAGTACCCTAACTTTTAACACTGACCATGGGAGAGAGAGAACTGAAGAAACATGTTTTACAGAGCAAAAAATGCTTCTGACCCAAACTGTGTCTCATTACAAAGTAGCAATGCAGATGCTCCTTCACTCAGCTTACTACAGCCTAGGCAAGGATTAGCTAAAGCATCCTGCCCCTTCCCCAGGTACATGCCTACATTATCCCAGAGATAACCAAGGCATACAAAAAGGGCCAAAAATGATACACAGCACTGTACTATATTGGGTCAACATACAAGGAGGTTTGATTAAAATAACTATTTGGGAAATAGAGAACTTTAATAGTCTTTTCTTTCACTAATATTCAGTTGTGTTTTCTCTCTTAAAGGCACAATCACATATTAATTAAGGAGCTGCTACTATGTACTGTATGTGACAAAAGTAATGTATACCAATGTGAATGAATGACTTTGCCCTATTAATTTAATAAAAAAGGGACTGAACAAGATAATTTATCACATTTTTGAAATTTAAAGGACACTAAATTTAAAGGATGCTAACAGAGCTGTGTATTGTCTATGGTCTGTCACAGATTACCAAACAGATTTCACAGTCACAGTTACTTGGAAACCCCTACCAGCAGTCCCAGGAGCTCAGTACATCAGGGGCTACTACATACTTAAAGGCTCTCATTCCTTACTTTGGCATATACACTGAGTTCCCCTACATGCTGTTCAGAACAAGTATACCACCTTACTAAGATGCCTGATGACCTGGAGCCCTGCCAGCAGCTCCAGAGTCTATACATTGTTAAATGAGCAAGTGGCCACCTTAGAACATCCAGAGTATCCTGCCAGCATTCCAGACTTCTAAAATACTAAGTAATGTGCCACAGTTCACCATTACAAGCATAGTAGCACCTGAAGTGCTCACTCATCACTACACAACAGTCTCTGAAGCATTTCTCAGTCCCTCTGTGCCTCACCTCAAAATGACATGTTCATTAGACTTTTTTTATGGCACATTATGTCTTTTAAACTCACCACCTTCTTCTATCAAAAGGTAGAGGAAACTCCTCTATCATCTACCTGACCAAAACACCATAAACAAGTAGGTCTCCTCGACCAACCTAACTTGCCTATCCAGATCAGCAGCTGCAAGAAAGAATATTGTGAGACTAGCTGCTGTGATCTCAGAAAAGATCTCCACTCACCCCTTATCCATGCGGGATTAAGGGTGTAGGTGGCTGCCAGACAGGAGATTGACTGAGAGTCGCTGCTGCCATCTTATGGAGAGTGTAACTACACTCATAAATGTTCAACCAGCACAGAGGGCGTTTGTTAAAAGCACCAACTGATCTGCAACAGCAGACCACAATGTGAATAATTAAATACAGGGTTTTATTTAACTCTAAAAATTGATTAGCGTTTTGCTCATAAAAGTTCTAAAACATTGTGAAAATGCATAGCACTTGCCTCACTGTGTTTAACAAACATAACACTTTTAGAAAACCTATATAAATACTTTCTGTACAGTCTGTATTGTCCCAAGAAAAAAACTGCTAATCAATTATTTAAAACCCTGAAATATAAGGGCAACAATTTGAAAATCAATTAACAATGGGGAAAATACATTGGAAGCAGCACTAATACCACAGCTGTGGGCAAGGGAGCATAACACTGAGTCCCTCACTCATGCTAACCACATTTAAGGGACAGTGCACACTTCAATGCACAGGCACAGCAATAGCTTGTACAGTGCAGAACATTATTGATTACTGCGCAGGAGAAGAATTAAGGGAAATAATATGGCCAAAACAAACAGCTGCAGCTGAACCAAGGCTGCAGCACACCCTACACCTCCAGCATATTTAACCAAATCTAGAGGCAAATGTAAGACTCATAATATTTCAGTATAAGCCATATATACAAAAATTATAGGATGATTGCCACTAAATACAGGATGCTATCAAAATCCAGCATTATGGTTATCAGTTTGTGCTTATACCACTAGAATATACCAGGCAAAAAGTACAGAAAACTAATGCATGATGTATAGCTTCTGAGTATATCACAATAGACAGGGTAACACATTACACATCAGTTTATAAGGCTTTTAATTAGAAGAGTGCAAGTTACAAGTAAGGAGACAGACTACCTGGAAGCCCCTGCTAGCGGTTCCAGGAGCAAATGATCATAAAGTATACACTGGCCCTTATAATGTAAGAAAATTGACTACCTGGATTCCCCTGCTAGCGGTTCTAAGAGCAAACATCCATAAAGTATCCACTGGGCCTTATAATGTAAGGAGATTTGACTACCTGGACACCCCTGTTAGCAGTTCCAGGAACAAACATCCATAAAGTATCCACTGTGCCATATAATGTAACGAGATTTGACTACCTGGATACCCATGCTAGCGGTTCCAGGAGCAAGCATCCATAAAGTATCCACTGGGACTTATAATGTAAGGAGACTTGACTATCTGGATAACCCTGCTAGAAGTTACAGGAGCAAAAAAAAAGGCTCATCAACTTACCCGTACAAGGAGAGCAAGGCAAATCTCAACCTGGCACTCCTTACAGTGATGTCTGAGTGCAGAACAGTGGTTCTACCTCCATTCCAGATATCCCAGTCTCTGTGGCATGTCACCATTCAAATGGCCTCTAGCTATATAGTGGAACCTGACTGAAATGCTGCTTTCCATGACCTCCACATTGCCGTTGTACCCATACAGGGTATTTAAGGCTGCAGACCAACATGCAGCTGACCAAATGTTTCTTTATGGCCCCCAGGTCTGCAGAAATGTCCAAACGTCTCACTCCTCTCCCCCTCATCTCTTCAAATCTGAAATCTCGCTCAGCATGGGAGCAGCCCTTTGATTGGCTCCCAATGCTCGCGAGATCTCAGATGCCATCTTTCTGAGGGGCAAACTAGCTGGATCTCACTATCGCGGAGATCCCACAATAACTACCGCCTATGCCCCAGCACGCTGAAATACAGCAACATTTCAACACCAAGTACAAACAGGAGACAAACAGACTGTTTGGTTAAGGTCTAGAAAGATACTTCAAGGGAAAAGAAGAAAAGATACCAAAGACCAGTCAAACAGATCCACTTATCTGCCAGCTAGACAAACATACTGTTCTCATTCCTTTCGAGATAAGACGGGGCAATTACAACTACAGACTACACTACTACATGCAGCTGTACCTACAAAACACATTGTATCAGATATTGAGCTAGAAGGGTTCCCAAGCAAGGTAGAGGAAACTATTCCCCCCACAGAACCCAGTTGAAACAACAACTACTATTGCTACAAGCAATACCAAAACATTTCAGTCGGTGACCAACTACTACTCTTCATGCAAGCATTGGAGCAAACCACACAAGACAGGTGGGTCCTACAAGTAATAAGACTAGGATATGTGATACAACTTTCTCGCATACCAACAAAGAACCTTCTAGTCCTATTCCCTGTGCCGAAAAAAACGTTACTCCTACACAAGTCCAAACAGTATTGACAAACTTACTGCACAACAAGACCATAGACAGGGAAACACATTACAAAAAAGGGTAAAGGAGGATACTCCATATTTGGCAAGGTACCCCAAAAAGGGACCAGAGGGCTACGCCCAGTTCCTGACCTAAACAATTCTGTACAATTCAAACCTTAGAAATGGAAACAATCAGGTCCACCCTCACGGTTATAAGCTCAGGAGATTACCTAACTTCACTACATTTGTAGGACACATACATCACACTACACATTCTGTCGATTTCACATACTGGAAAAATGATACCAATACAAGGGTTACCATTCAACCTACCATCAACCCCAAGCGTGTTCTCGATGGTAATAATAGCATTCACAGAAAAAAAAAAGTTAAGGGCATACAAGTAATACTCTATTGAACGACCGGCTGATCAAGACCAGAACAGTACAACAGTCCATTCAAGAACAAACGTGGTAGTACACTGCCTACAAAATCGCAGCCGTGTAATAATCTATCAAACAGCTACCTATCATCCCTAACCAGTCTACAGATAGTCTAGGCTCACTGATCGACACAAATCCGTGTCTCGGCAACCCAGTAAATGCCCAAGTCCACTCAATTATTGCACAGACTACACAATTACAGAAACACAGAAATCCAAAACTTCAAGCAGTTTCACAATTACTGGGAGTAATGTCACCATTGATAGACATAGTGCCATGGACCAAGTGCAACATGAGACCTCTCATACCATTCTTGAGCAAATAGGGCCCAGCGCATGACATAGGCTTGTCACAGACATTAACACTTTCGCCCTCCCTGATGGCACTAGCATCTGCCAGACATGGAGAAGAACTACAGACATACCCATGCAGACCTCATTCCTAACATTCTACACTGACAGAATATCCCTTAGACCTATAATGTCATTCTGAACAATAGTATCATTGTCAGTCTGCATCAACCAAACTATTGAAATATCTGCAGAACCCCCTCGGGGAAATACAAAACAACCCTCAGCTTAAAATGCTGGGTATGAAAAGGGTACTTAGCACATACCTGTCAAGGACAGAGGAAATATACAAAACAGACTGTTTGTAATGCTGCATGGAAAAGGAAAACCAGCTTCAAAATCATTGATTACCATGTACCTTAAAACAGCAATCATGGAACCATACAAAGTGAATAATTTGATTGCACCATGAGATCTGAAGGCTCACTCTACCAGAGCAATCGCAACTTCCTGAGTAAAGAAAAATGGGAATACTGCAGAGGAAATCTTTAGCAGCACATAAGAACTAGGTACAAGATAACACGTCTGACCCACCCTAGCAGAATATTATTGCCTTTTCATGACCCATGATGTCATGACTGTGGAGTGCCTCAGAGATTATGCCCCACAATAGTAGTTTACTCACCTGGTAAAGGTGATTGTGGGGGAATACATCTCTGAGGCACTCCACATCCCGCCCAACAGACGTGTGAAAGACTCAACAAGTTTTCATACATTGTATGAATGTATGATACTCGCTATTACAAATTAGCAGGTTCAGACATCACTGACGTCTATATGTATAGTGCAATAACAAAATAAAGTTACACAATAATTTTGCTACCACTAAGTGGTCACTACTTATCTACACTCATTAACAGCAAAAGGTATTAACAGATTATTGTTACAGATACAGCTTTGGAATACATTGAACTGACCATAGGAGAGCAGACCCCTCTCAGGTGGGGGATGGACTTTCTTCAAGTCACATGTGCATCAAGCAACCTATTAGGTGTACACAACCCATGATGTCATGACTGTGGAGTGCCTTAGAAATGTATTCCCCCACAATCACCTTTACCAGGTGAGCAAACTACCATTTTTGCTTAAAGTTGAACCAACATAATAATTGATGCTTTGCATTATGGTGGCATGTGTGATTTTGTATTTCAATCAAAGGGGTTGTCTTTATATCACAACATATCAAAAGTGCACGTGCATTTGAAGCAACAAGTACAATTCTAAATAAAGTGACTGAGAGCAAAGCTGCCTAACCAGAATACAACCAAGACAGGACTACAGAAACATCAAATTCACACAGAAATAATCATAACATAGCAGCTAGCCCAAAAGAACCCACTCAGTTTTTCACACTGAATTAAGTAAAATGCAATAAAGTTATAATATCTAAATAATATTAAGGTACAACCCTCCAGAGTGGCTACAAAGGCTGCTGATTGTTTAATATATGGAATTTATGATGTAGTAGCCAAAATGGCAGTCTAGCAGTAATTTGATGTGTGTACGAAGGTGCTGGTTCCAAAATATCACAACACTTCTATGGCACTCAGGGGAAGAAGAGAAACATATATTAAGATTCAATAACTGAACTGCAACATAGGAATAAACAGAAGAGCATTCCTTTTGTCAGCATTGTTTACTTCGTTTTTTCAGCGACTGAATAAAATCAAATCTGTCATTCATTTCAGAGGCATTTAAAACACCCATGGAAAAATCCAGTAGGGCTCCCTTTTAAAAAAGGAATGGTTCAAATCCACCCTCCCCCCATACTCCAGTGATCACTTTCTGAATACCACAGAATTTAGACTTATGTGTCACATTACCCTTGGTTTTACTCACATGAACAGACAGCATTTGTTTCATCATTCCTTGCACTATTCTTGAAATGTTTCCCTATTCTAATCTTAAAGGGGTAGAATGTACTGTATACAGGTACTATGTACTGTATACAGTATGCGGTCAGTGACAGCTCAGTCTGCGGCTGGCCACGGTGGTGAGTGGAGGGCTGTGTCAGTCACTGACTTGAGATCAGACTGAGAGAGTAGAGTGGTGGTGCACTTCCTGCTGGGGTGGGGGTCCACTAGACACCAGGGAATACTTTGTAACACTACGAGCATCTGTTTTAGAAGGGGGGAGGGACCTCTGGCCACCAGGGAATAATCTTGCACAGTGTGGGCATGTGTTCGAGTGGGAGGGGGGACCGCTAGCCACCAAGGGATAATTTTGCACACTACTGGCATGGGTGCAGGTGGGTGGCAGAACTGCTAGTGACCAGGGAATACTTTCAGACTCCATAAGCATGGATGTGGGTTGAGGAGAGACCACTAGCTACCAAGGACTGAGTTATGTCAACAGCGGGTGGTGATCAGCGATCAGTGGGGCACCACTAGACACCAAGGAAACATGTTCTACATGGGACCACTAGACCCCAGAGACACATTTTCTATATATCGGGCTGGTGATCGGCTGGGCGGGGGGGCACTAGGCCCCACAGAATCATTATCTTTAAATCAGGCCAGCGATTGGCTGGGGGAACCACTAGACCCCAAGGCATTTTACTACGTTACATTTACATTGCACCCCCTTCTGACTATTGCCCAGGCACAAACCGAGTTTGTCCATGCTAACCAGGCTTTTCAATATTGCCCATCTACGCAAAACCCAGTTTGTGCAGGCAAACTCGGTTTTGCACACGAGCAATATTTTAAATATCGGCCCCTGGTGTCTTCACTAGTTATAGTATTGATGACCTGGGGTGATCTGTATGCTTCTTATGACTGTGTGTGTGTGGTTTTATAAAAATAAAAGATTTAAAACAAAACATTCACTTCTGCTGTCTAGACCTAGACCCATATCTAGAAAACAAAAAGATTGAATTAGAAAGAGTTATTTATTTGAGGTAAACACAACAAGATCTTAACAGCACAGTGCTGCTGCAAACAGGACAGTAAGCCAGCACTCCCTGAATAAATGGTCTCTGATGCATCATTGTCACATGGGACAGAAGGCACTGTGGATAAAGGAAAGGCAATAAAAGATACTGGCATGGAAACCTCCAGGGAAAATACAACAAAAAGGCAAATTTAGGGGGAAAACATCCTAATACCAAATGAAGGAAAGGATGCACTAGGACCACACCCACAAATCAAAACACTGCACGATAGTTTTTTTGTAAACTTTTCGTAGATCTCCTAACATCAGGATATACACTTCTGCAGTCAATGCATTTCTTCACCACACTGCCTGCTTCTAGTTCTGCTGACAAACAAAAGAACAGGAGCATGCAGACCAGGTAAAGCAAGTACCAGTTGTTAAAAAGAACACTGTAGAGAACACCAGAGGACTGATACTCCAGGCAAAGGCTATGAATAGCAAATAAACTGGCATATACTGAAAAAATAAAGTTGCCATTGTCAATCAGTTCCATTAATACTTGTATGGGGCCCATACTACTGTCCACACTGATAACAACCCCTTCACATACGTGCAGACAACAACAAAGTTGGATGCTTCAGGTCATCACTGGTTGTCAGCCCTTTCGACATATGACTATTACATGGAGTATCATCCCAGAAGAAGCAACATTGATGTGTTCCAGATGACTCCACCCAGAGGTGGCAGGGCAAGAATGGGTTTGGATTCCTGAGACTACTGTTAAAGCTTTGTGTAAAAGATATGAACCGGAAGAGATGCCAGACTTCAATGCCACCTGTCGCCTGGTCGAAGGTTTGGGTGCCTCCTCAGACTGCATACTAGTGGCCTATTGAAATGTTGCATCTCTCAGTAAATCCTCATTGCCACAGATGAGCCTGCAAGACTGGCAGAATGAGCAGAAAGAAGATCCTGTTATCAGAGACATTGTCATTCCTCTCCAATGAGGAAGAGACTCAGAACGTGTAAAAGTAAATCATCCTGACACCTCCCTGTTACTGAGAGAATGGAGCAAACTGAAAATGCATAATGGTGTGATTTACAGAGAACCCCAGAGCAATGATGGCTCAACTCTCAGTTATTACTACCAGTAAAGTTCAGAAAGATGGTCCTTGAAGCTTTGCATGATGAGATGGGACATTTGGGGTTGGACAGAAAGCTGGACATGGTCTAAAGGAGGTTCTACTGGCCCAGAATGAGTACAGAGGTGGAGAACTATTGCAAACAGTGTATGAAAACACTGCCTTCTCAAGCCACTCCTTTAGTGAACATTATAACCAGTGCCCCTATGGATTTAGTGTATATTGACTTTTTGAGTTTAGAACCAGATCAAAAGAATATAACTAACATCTTGATAGTGACCAACCACTATTCCCAATATGCCCAAGCTTTTCAAGCCAAAGACCAATGGGCCACCACTGTCATTAAGATTCTGGTTGAAAAATACTTTGTTCATTATGGACTTCCCAAGAGAATCCATTCTGACCAGGGTCGGGATTTTGAAAGCCGACTCAACAAAGAATTGTTGTGGGGTATTAGGAAGTCCAGAAATACTCCCTAGCACCCCCAGGGTGACCCTCAACCCAAAAGATTGAATAGGACTCTATTAGATATGTTGTGCATGTTGAATCCTTGGCAGAAAGCTAACTGGAGCCAGCACCTAAGTACACTGGTCCATACTTACAATTGCACTCGTAACTGGAGTCAGCACATGAGTACCCTGGTCCATACCTACAATTGCACTTGTAGTGATGCCACTCGTAATGATGCCATGGGGCAATCCCCGTATTTGTGTACATTTGGAAGAGAGACCTGCCTGCCAGTAGACCTTGCATTTGGAGTGTCATCCGATGGTGATAGCTTAGAGACCTATACCAAATATGTTCAAAAACTGAAGCAGCAGTTGGATGATGCTTACCACTTGGCCACAGAATTGTTGAACAAAACAAACCTGGCAAATAAGACCCATTATGATAAATGTGTCAGAGTTCATGAGTTGCTCCCTGGAGACAGAGTGTTGGTTCAGAATTTGGGGTTGTCTGGAAAGCATAAAATTGCAGATTGGTGGGGCAACATCCCCCATGTGATCACTGAAAAACTTGTGGTTTTGCCAGTGTACAAGTTTGCCCAGAAGGAAAGCCTCAGAGAAGTAAAACACAGCACCGCAAGCATTTGCTCCCCACTGGGCAAATAGATGTCCCTGACCTAGAACCAGGCCCCATGCAACCTCAAAGTATGAAAACCAGGGAATCTTGCAGTCGTACCAACAAGCCTACTCAGCCCAACCGTCAGCAGGATACTGATCTAACAGGAACTTCCAAGAGACCTGCATCAGGCCTAGCTTCCAATGACCTATACTCTTCTGTTGAGGAAAATGACCTTGTGAGGCACTATTCTACAGTGGACATTCCCCAACTGCTGAACAATGCTGATGAGTGGTGGATGCCAAATACGCCAACCACACCACTAAATCCTGAATCAGAGCCTTTTGAACCTTCATCTGAGTTAGAACGTGCGAAAGATCTGATAGAGATTGCACAAGAAACAGACAAGGTACCTGAACTAACTGAACAAGAAAAACAAACATAGTATCCAAACCAATTGAACAAGAAACAAATGTGGTACTCAAACTGATTCATTCTGCACAGCATCCCTCACCTCCCAGGGAGGAAGAATATACCTCCTCAGTTACCCATGAAAGTGAAGAAGTCCAATTGTGGTGGTCCAAAAGGCCAGTCAACCCCCTCTTAAAATGCAGTTATGACTCACCTAGTGCCCCCACTGACCTGTCCCTGTATGTAGTTCACCATGTCATCTATGTCACTCCTCACTCGCCACTCCATATTGTATTTAGTAACCCACAGGGTAATGTGGGAATGTGAAAATCTGGGCATGCTGATTAGACAGGAACCAAGTGTCTATCTAACACTGTTAATATAAATATTTTTAACCTGTTTCTGTTTATTATGTGAATTTTTCATTTGAAGCTAGCATATCCAGACTGAAATTGTATAGATAGAACTGTTAGTGTTGCTGCTGTTGCTGATTTGTGTTTCTTTCAGATATGCACTGGATGTAACTTGTGCAATTGTCTAGACAATTCATGACCCAGGGGAGAGTGTGGCCCCCCCAAGGGTGGGGGGCTTACCTAATGGGGCTATGGCCCTGTTGCTGCCCCACTGGTGTCCTGGCAGTGGCTTTGGAGGGATTCAGTCTCTGGTGCCTGATAGAGCTTCTCAGCTGCAGCCACCAACTTTCCTCCGTTCCTCTGCCCATGTAGAGAGAGAGGGACCAAGGTCCAAGGATAGTATTTCACCTCTGGGCATTTTGGGAGGAGGTTCGGACTGTCCCAGGGAGTATGAAATCCCAGACCAGGAAAATAAAACATAAACAAATATGGCTATGATGCGCAGTGTGTGCATGCGCGGTGGTGTGGGGGAAAAATTAAAGGAGCCATGGCTCCAAAGTGTATAATTTATTGCGGCCACAATTTAATATTATCCCTGGCTCCAGGACAGGCAGCGGAGCTGAGATCAGCAGTATAACGCCTCTGGGCATAGGGAAAATGGTTCTCTGTCCTTCAAAAATGCAAAATATAAAATATAAGGGGCAATGTGTATCTGGGGCAAATGTAAACAATAATGGTGGCCCCCATGGGACTCTGCAGCAGAGGGGCTACTGGGAAAGTTCAAAGAGCTCCATGCTGTGCCCAGGAACTGTGTGGCCAGTAGAAAGGGAGGTGCTGGAAATCTATATAAGGGACTGCAAGCCTACCAAATGGAACTCTCCCCAAAGACACTAGTGCAAGAGAGACTGCTGTGGACTACCCAGCCCAAAGGTCTGCACCTCAAACCTAATGGCCCATTTTGCCCCAGCAACTTATCAAGAGGCACAGCATCTGAGAAAACAAGTTGGCTGCCTGACAGAGAGAAAGAGAGAGAGAGAGACTTTGAAGTTTGACTGTCTGAAAGAGAACGAGAAAGACTTCAAAAACAGACTGTAAGTTTAGCAGCCTTGACATTTAAATATTTACGGCAGAGAATAAAAAAAAAACTAGCCACTGTGCCCCCCCCCAGAGGGGGGCTACAGTCTGCAGACTGCTGTATAGCTGCTAGCCAGAGAAATTGTGAGTACTGGGGCTAGAGACTGAGCCAAAGCCCAGTTGCAAGTGTGTGCTTAGAAACAGTGTGTAAGCAGCCCAGTCCACAGGACCATCACCCTGCCCAGTCCCCCGGATCAAAGAGGAGACAGCCAGAGAGGAAGACGTCAAGAGACCTGTCAGGTGAGCACCACATACAAAGGCCTCAGAGGTGAAGATTTAAAAGGCCTGACAAGTGAAGACCAGCTGCCGTCCATCTGCAACCTGCATCACCAACAAATCCTGATACCGCAACAGTACTGGGCGAACCAAGCCTGCTTAGGCCCCCTGCGTCAAATCTGTAAGTACCTCTGGGCTGTAGCTCAGAGGAGTTTCTACTGTAGCACCTGGACGCCATGTCCCAATAGGCTACTACCAGGGGTTTCAGCAGCTATATGCACTGTACTCAGCAGAGTACAGTAAAATAAATCAGACAGGGCAACACATAGAGGAAAGCAAGGACACTGTGAGTCACATTGTGTCTGTGTCGCACTGAGCCCTTTTGCCCGTGTTGTTTGCTATTGAGCACGGGTGCCACCAGCCAAATACACAAACAAGAAAAACTTACCAGACGGGCAGAAAAACAAAGGAAGGATTACAGGAAGAAGCTGATTACTTGAACTCAAGACATGGCAAATGGGGAGGGGTGCTATTGTTGGTGTGATGTGGTAGCACATGTTTTGGTTTATGTTTACATATCGGGGGTTGGGGCAACAGTGCAGCAGTTTTAAGTACAAATTTAAAATTCCTGGCCACTACCCCTGCCTTGTGGGCTCATACTAAGGTTTTATTTATTTATGTATTGAAATGTTTCACCAGGAGGGCACACTGAACAACAAGTTGCTCATCTCATGGTGCGACCTGGGAGGAGGGGTTACATAGGGTTGTGAAGGATGTTCAGTTACAATAGTATGTGGGTAGTACAAACAATACAACACTGTAAGATTATGCAACAGTTGGAATACAAGGCATTGTACAAAAAACAGTAGTGGAACACTGGGTAAATTACAATACATGTCCAAAAGCATACAAAAAAAAAAAAAATAAGCGTGCAAAACAGTAATAATGCGATAGAACCATTTATAGTGCATGAGTGTACCATGAGCAGGCTCGAGGTAGTACATAAGCGCTGTTGGAATAAAAAGGATGGGGTTAAGTTGTGAACACTGGTGACCCAGAAGGGCAGGTGGAGAAGAGAGGGGGAGAGGCAAGAACTGAATATGAGGAGAAGAGGTAGCTATTTCCTGATTTTCCCCTTCAGGATGTTGAGAACCCTGCCCGGAGGGGGGGGGGTCATGGTAGGAAGGCAGAAACTGGGGATAGGTATTAAGGTGGGTTAAAGCAGGAACAGCTGAGGGAAAGGTAATTGTGTAGGGCAGAGGTAAGGGAGTAGTTGGAGGAGGAGTGTCTTATTTCGGGGGGAGGGAATTCCAGATTTTAGGGAAACAATGGGTGAAACCAGTCTGACCGATGAGGGTAGAGTGGTGAGGGACCATCAAGGTGTGGGTGTCATTTGATCTGAGAGAGTGGGTGGGGGGAGGTGGAGTGGAGAGAGAGAATGAGAGATAGAAGGTGAGCCCCCCGAACCAGAATTTGGAGGTTAGTTTGGCACAGTGAGAGATGTGCCTGTGAGATAGTGGAAGGTTAGAGAGTGATAGAGTTCACAGTGGTGGGAACAGGAAGGGAAATCGATAGCAAAGTGGCAGAAGGAGTTAAACAGAGTGTCCAACTTGGTCATGGAAGATTTGGGAACAGCACCATAGACTATGTCACAGTAGTCAAAGATGGGGAGTATCATCTTCTGGACAATTTTGCACCTCGCAGTCAGCGGGATGCAATTACAATTCCTGTACAGAGCACCAAGCTTGGGTTGCAGTTTCTTCAGGATAGCATCAATATGCACAGAGAAGTTGAGGTGCTGGTCCTGCCAAACCCCCAGATATCTAGATGAGGAGGTGTCCTCCAAGATGGTCCCATCAAGGGTGTGGAAGGTGGGTAGGGCCAGGAGCCTGGAGAGTCTCTGCCTGGTGCCAAAGGTCATTGAGACTGTCTTCTTGGTGTTTAGAAAAAGCTGGTGAGAAGCAAACCAGAGCTGAACTTTGTTGAAGTCATGCTGTAAGCTGGTTTGTGCAGCAGCAGGGTTTTTGCTGGAACTGTACAAAACAGTATCATCAGCGTACATGTGGCTAGACGAGGATAAGCAGGCTGTGGGAAGATCACTAAGGAAAATGGAGAAGAGTAGGGGACCAAGCACTGAGCCCTGAGGGACACAAGTGTTGATGGGGAATGGAGGGGAGATGGAATCAAGGATTTTCACTGATTGGGTCCTGCCAATGAGGTAGGATTGCTTTAAACCAGTTGGTGGCTGATGGAGCAGGGCCAGCTGAGGAGAGTGAATCAAGAAGCAAGGGATGGGAAATAGTGTTGAAAGCTTTGGCTAGGTCGGCAAAGATGGCCAAGGTGACCAGGCCATCGTCCGTCCCTGAAAGGATGGCGTCAGTCAGCCTGAGGAGTGAGGTGGTTGTTGAGTGGTTCTTCCAAAAACCAGATTGGAAGGGGGTGAAGAGAGAGAACTAAATGTTCTTGAAGTTTGGCAAGGGTAGGAAGGAGGGAAATGAGGCGATAGTTGCCAGGAGTGGATGTGTCGCCACCCTTGGGGAGAGGAAGGACTTCAGAGTGTTTTCAGGATGAGGATACATGGGCAGAAATAAAAGACAGATTAAGGATTAGGGAAACAGGATAAGCATTTGCAGGAGCAGAAAGGTAGAGAAGTTTAGGATCAAGCTCATCTGGTGAGGAGCCTTTAGAGGGGTTGAGGGATAGGAGAACATTAAGAGTTTCTTCAGAGCCAGCCCAGTGGCGCTGAGGGTTGAGGCACTGGACGCCACACCTCGTGCTATGCCGGCGACCCTGGTTTGTTAACGAGCCCGGGCCATCGGGGTCAGCAGGGGAGGGAGAGGATTGAGCATCCGGAGGACAGCTCTCCTCTCCCGGGAGGGTGGGGGGTGTAGACTTGGCACTTGTCTGGCCTCTGGCAGAAGCCAGAGGCACAACAAGCACACAAGCACACAGAGAGGGCTGGGAGTGAGGATGTCGGCGGGGTCACCTTGAGGTCTGGGCATCGCCACTCCCCTAGAACAAGGAAAAACACACCAGAGCACCGAGGAGAAGGAGCACTGGGGTATAGACCCTAATGACTGCTGCCTTCCTGACCGCCGGAGGGGACCCGATGAAAGTTGATTGATCGGGGTGTACCTGTCCCACCTCGTACCTGCCTGGGGGACATATCCATGGCTCCATGGGGGTCTACCGGGGGTTCCATGTTAGGCAGTAAGCGGGGGTTATACCCTTAGCAACTCCCGACAGAGCGGTGCTCCGATGTCGAGAGGAGAGATAAACTACAATTTCAAAAAAAAAAAAAAAGAGTTACGTCAGAGGAGATAGTAGAAACAGAAAATGGGGGAGGGGCAGGCACTGGCTGAGGCAAAGGGCTGAAGTTAGTAGATGGCAATGGGGAGAGGGATTTTAGAAGAGACGGGGTACACGAGGTGCAGTAGGCATTAAATTCATTGGCCACAGAGCCAGGGTTAGAAACTAGGGAGTTATTTATTTTGAGAAATGGAGGGGGAAGGGGAGAGGGGGGAGAGAATAGGGCATGAACTACCCTCCCAAATTTAGATGGAGTGTTAATGTTAGTCAGGAATGAGGAGTTGAAATAATCGGACTTAGCCAGTCTAGTAGCTTTAGTACATGAATTGTGTAGTGTTCTGTACTTGGCATAGTCGTTTGGATGTTTAGTAGATTTGTTTTTTCTCCAGGCCCGGTCATGCTCCCTGAAGCAGGCCAGTAGTTCAGGGGTGATCCAGGGGAGGTAAAGCCCATGGACTCTTGTCCATCTGGAAGGAACAAAGACATTCCAGGTGGCAATGAATTTATCCTTAAAATAGTCAAGCACTTGGGCAACAGAAATGGCAGTGGAGAGGGGGGCCCAGTCGGTGGAAGCGAGTACTGAGCTGAGTGGGGTTAGGTCTAAGGATTTAAAGGACTGGAGCTGTATGATTTTAGGGGGAGGTTTGAGGTGATGAACCTTGTGTACAATGAAAATGGGGCTGTGGTCACTAAGGGCATCAGGGAGGAGACCAGATGTAATGATGCGGTGCACGTAGGTTGTGAGTGCCCAGTGAAGCAGAGTGTGGTTTTGTGTTTTGGGATTAGGGCATGTGGGCTCAAGTATAAGTTGAGTGAGGTTTAGAGCAGCGATGTCATTGCATAGCTTGTTTAACTTGGGAGACAACTAATTTAGATTCACATCACCCATTATGAAAAATCCCCCTGATTGCGAGAGGGAGGTGATATTGGCTAAGAGTTCAGTCATGACCGAGGGTTGAATGCTTGGGCAGCAACAGATGCTAGCCACAAAGATTGGGATTGAGAAAGGAAAGGTAATGCGGGTGACAAGGGCTTCATAGGTAGCTGGGATGGAGGTAGATAGGATGGTAGTAAACTGCAGTGAGGACAGAATATACATGGCCACTCCCACTCCATGACCCGATCAATCTTGTCTGGAGATGGAATACCCAGCAATAGCAATGGCACTGTCAGGGGTGCTTTTTTTGAGCCATGTCTCGGTAATAATCAGGATGTCAGGGGTGTATAAAATCATAAGAGTTTGTAGGAGGTCGATTTTAGATAGCAGACTGCAGATGTTCAGGTGGAGGAGCTTCAACCCGTTAGGGAGGGTTGTAGTGGAAGTGGGGTTTGGAGACATGTTATTTGGGTGAGGAGCCAGGGTAGGAGAAGAAATAGGGCCAGGGTTGGGGTGGTTGTTCCCTGATGAAAGAAAAAGAAGGGCAAGGATGAAATAGTGAAGTTTAGGACTTTTGTAATTGGAGTAGGAAATACATGAGGGAGGGGAAGAGGGAAGGAGGGGTGGAGAGAAGGAGATAAGGAAACAAAGAAAGGCAAAGTGATTACAAAGGGAAAACAGAGAGGCTGGAGGGTAATGGGAAAATGGGCTCTGTTTAAAAGGGGAACTTGTGGGGGTGATTAACAGAATGAAGGAGGTATCTGGAAGGGAAGGGGTGAGGGAAGTGGCAATAGGTGTAGAGGAGGAGACTGCGATAAGGGTAAGAACCAGGAAGGATGTGAAAAGGAGGGAGATGGAAACCGTTCTGGGTAGGTTAGTAGAGGCTTTTTACAGGCTTATAGATTCAGATCACACCACTGAATGTTAGGACGTTGATAGTTTGCTTTAGGTATGAATGACCCAGGACTAGAAGTGTTAGGGAAGAGCAGTGGGGAGAGGATTGCAACCTACATGTCTTGTTGCCCTCTAGTGGCTTTACAGTATAATTTTCAAACGGAAAAGTAGGCACTTAAAATAAATAAATAAACAAGGCTGAGGCACCTGGGTTCCTATTCTGATATTAAACCAGTTCTTTCCCATAGATAACAATATTGTTCAGTGCCTCAACCCAGAGTATAATTTTTAGTGGGTCTGATAATATCTGGTACAACCCTCTGAGATGCTGTACCCACCCACAATATCACATAGTCACCCCACACATGGATTAAAAACCAAAACCCCACATTTCAACATTTGGGAATTAAAGGCTCACTCTAATAACATGCTCACACACAAGATTTATAAAAAATGATTAACCAAATAATTTATTTACAAGGTGTGAGGGTTAGGATAGGGATATTGGATACAGAGGTTAAACAACATGCTTTGATTGGCATTTAGATTGGCATGAAAATCAAAATAACCATTTTGCATTTGTAAATTCAAACATCTATTACAGTGACCACCCACCAACCTCTGATGTACTCAGGATTAACTTTACTATGTAATTAGCTGCACTAGATGGCAAAACACATAAATTGCCAACACTGGTACCAGTCCTCAGTCCAGATAAGGGCCCCACAATTCTAACTTTAAACCTGGGTACCCAGTACTAAATCTACGTTGCAGGCCGATATAGTTGCAGCTGAGTTGGCCGGCATTGACGCCCTTAACAGAAAAGCAGATTAGCATCCTTTCTTCAGATTACTTTTAATAATTCTGACTGATTTAAAAAAAGCAAACTTTAGTCTTCAACATTCTAGATTTTACCTCTGTACTTGGCAGAACTAGGAATAACTATTTGCAGTTTATCTCAAGGTGGCAGAGATAACTCTGCCTACTCACAGTTTGGACGTCATCATGGGTGCAGAAAAGTAGACATAATTTGTGCAGGTAGCTTTAGCTGAGATACAGGCAGGAGCTTGTGCTGACCCCTTTTTAAACAGGCTCTTGCAGCTTGCAGGCTGGAGATTTCGCAGCTTCTTAAAAGGTGCCCCATTTCTTGGGCTTGAAGTCACTTCTCTGGAATACTCTGGAACAGACCAGGCTGGGACCAGGGCAGCACGTCTCAAACCCCCACATCTAGGCTATGCCCCTCAGGGCGAAACGCATATGACAGTGCCAAGGCTGGCACACTACCAGGCTGACTCCCAGACCAATCTAGGACAGTCTCTCTTTTCAAGTCAGGCATTTCAGTTGCTTTAAGTCATCACAATCACTTCAACCATGTGGTCAGAGTGGCAGACATAGTCCTTTTGCTAGTCAGGTCAAAGTTTCAAGAACAGGGATGCATTTCCAGCGATTTTAGAGAAGACCCTCACTCCTCCACAGAGTGAATGACTAAAGCTCAAGGCATGGCTCCCAATGCTGATCACAGGAAACAGACTCTCTTTTTCTCTTTCACACATTTCAGCACATTCATTTAACTTGGCTTCTCTAGCCACATGGTTAACACAGCTGCTGTGGCTCTCTCATAATGCACAGTCTTTTACAGTAGCCAAAGTGTGTCTCTCTCTCTCCCCCCCCCTCTCCCCTTCTCTCTCTCCCTCTCCCTCTCTCCCTCTCCTCTCCCCCCCGATGCAAATACTGGAGCTTAAAGTGAGACTCCTGATCATGATAAGCACATTCAGAATTGCAGATAATTCACTTTACTTTCTCAAGCTTCTCACAAGCAGAATAAACAGTTCCTTGGCCAGCTGGTGTTTTGCAGCTCCACACAGAACATCAAATCACAAACACCTCACAGGCAACTTCAGGCAAAGCTCTGACCTCAGGATACTTTTCTTTTCATTCCTGTAGTCACATTAATCAGTCACATCTCACATTTCACAAACACAGGACCCTTCTTCGGTCACATGAATAAGCAGACGTCCACCCTATTCCTGGCGCAGGTTAGACACAGGGTGCAGACAGAACTTGAGCACCTCTTAGCTTTCTGGGTGTCAAGGCCCCAAGCAGGTCTCCAAATAACTTGTACGTTTAAGCAGAAGTTTACTAACTCAGGATTTAACATTGCAGCTTTCTATTATCTGGAGTCATAGGTTTCATCAGCCCTCTCACTGCTGAGGCAGAAGCATTCTTACAGCTCTCTCACAAGTGCAGGTGATTTCTTGCAGCTCTCTCACAGATGAAGGTGAACAGATTTCTTCCACAAATTCTCTTAAATGTGGAAAAGCAAAAATGCCAGCCCTGAGGGACAAATATCTGGAAACCCCCAGGCCAGTGACTCCAATTTCTTGCAGCCACATTTCTCTTAGCAGAGGCCAGAGCCTCCCCCCTCCACTTTGCAGGGGTTCCCACTGAACTACAGGTCCGTTCTCTTTGAAAAAGGGCTGGAGACCCCTTCCCTGTGGAGATGCTCATGCTGAACTGAACTCAGGTCATTCTCACTGGATGGGGCCAGAGCCTCCCCTCCCCCACTGCCATGGAGGGGTTCACGCTGAACAGAACTCAGAATGAAAAGTCTCCTGAGTTTTGGGAGCTCTCTGAGGCTCCTGATTGGCTGATTCAAGTATCTCTCCCAAAAATGAATATTCATAAGGCTTCCTCAAATCCTGATAGGTTCCTTGTTTGGGAACCTAAATTTAGTCCCTGCGTTTCCCCCATAAGTCTCTGGCACAGTCCCAAAAGTCTTTGCAATGAATTTGACTTGCCGATTTGCTGCTGTCTGGTCAAAGGCTACAATATGGCAGCAAACTAGTTACAGTCCCCAAGCAGTCCAACATAGTCCCCAAATTCAAAATCCTGGTACAGCCAGCAGAAATACTGTTATAAAATAATAGCCCCACAGTTCAATAGCCACCCTTGTGCCCTTTCAAGTGCCCACAATAATTTGCATTTATTTATAGTGCAGTGCCTGTCACTAGCGCCAATATTTAAGGTCCCTTTGTGCTAGAACAGGCTGGTCATGAATATTAATGCTGCTTTTATTAATATTCAGGAGTCAAAATGCTGCATGATTGGCGCTCTTTATTTACAATAGAGAGGAGGCTCTCCAAGGCCTTGTTCTGGTCACCAGTCCCCACTTGTGCTAATAGTTGGACCAGGACCATTGGGAAGCCATTAGTCTGACCACAGTTGCAGTCAGAAACCAGAGTACACTCCTGCGCATGCACAAGCTCTGTGCCAGCTGTAACACGGTTAAGAGGGAAAAGATGGCAGCTCTGCAAGGCTCCTAATGCCCATTAGGGGCAAAACAAATACCAGGGCCACTCTGGAGGCCCAGAGCACAATCCAGGACTTGGGCTGCAGCGGTGCATAAAATGGGAAGAATGGGGGGACACCACCAGCACCAAGAGGCAATCAGAATAAATGGGAGACATGGGGGCAATATGGTAAGCTCCACAGGGGGTTTACACTACTTCAGCAGCTAACTAGCCAGGAAAGGGGATTAGGTCCTGGGCAGAACTGTGCCAACCTCCGAGTGGAGCTTAGGCCAAAAGTTAAAGTTGACTGTGTCTACAAGTTATTGGGCCCCAACAAAACTGCCTTGCTTCACATTAAAGAGTGTTGCCCTCCCAGCATCCCAGCACCCCCAGTGTGGTATCCACTGCAACAAACTGGCTGTGACTTAACAGCCATTTTGGGACAAGCGGGATGCACCCGTGAAGGGAGGTGAGGGGACTATGTTGGGTACCAAGTAGTTTCCATTCATTACTATTGTGCTGTTTTCTTCCCTTTTTTTTCACCCCCTCCCCATAATAAAATGGAAAGGTGGTTTATACTACAATTCAGGATTGCTGGTTATTGTAAACTGTGTACATTTACTGTGTGGGGAAGGTACTGTGAGGGCAGTTACTGTATTTTCCTGGGGGGTGGTGACCTGCAGTTTATCCACAGGTATCTCATATCACTTCCCCAGATGGAGGCATTGCACCATTTCTTCTCCTGTACAACTAGTCCACTAGTGAACCCAGGGTGGCCCCCTCAAAGGAGTGTCCAGGTGAGACCCAAGGGCCCCAGAAACTGCCAAAGTGAGTCAAGGGGCTTTTACATATGATCAGAAATGCCAAATTAATTAATAATGTGATGTCTTTGAAACTTAGGCACTGTTATATGTCAACCACTGGTTTAAAATGCACCACACAGATAAACCAACAAAAAAGTCTTAACACTTCATTTTTTTTATAATTGGAGTTTATTAATTGTATGACAGTGTTACCATGTGCAGTGACAGAGTTAACCAACAATAGCAACAGAGTGGTATAACTAGTGCAAGATGGACAATACATGAAGCCGTACAGTTTCGCCATGGAGATTTTGGGGTTGGGGAATTGTCGTTGCATCAATGTTGTAAAGGAGGTCTGTAAATTCTGCCAGAGTCGCCTTCCCTCACTCATATCAGTCAGTATTCATTCCAATAACTCAACGTGAAGAAAATTAAGGCACAGCATTTGGGTCCTTTGACATAACAAATAGTAACCATCTACTTCACCTATTCCAGGATTGTCAGCCTGGTATTAGAAGACATAATTCAATGTTTCTAACCGATACTGTATATATATTGTTTACCAGGATGATCCAGTCCTCAAGGGTAGGGACCACTAGGGTAGGCTAACATTTAGTAATGCATTTCTTTGCTGCCACTGAAAGGATTCCCATCAAATACTTATTGGTGGAGTCCCAGAAGGCTTGTGGGAACACTGTCAAGGGAAATACTGTAGTTTTACTGTCAAATATAATCAAGGATTAAAAATTTCCTTGATGGCCTTCTCCACAGCTTGGATAAAGGAGGAAAACTTTGGACAGGCCCACATAATATGGAAGTTTGCTGCCGTATTTTCTCCACATTGCCTCCAGCAGTGGGGTGTGAGAGACATCTTCCTGTGAACCTGTTGTACAGGAGTTAAACAAATATCTAATTAAACACTTTCAATTAAATTCTTTCCATATCATAGAGGAAGAGACTTTGTGTGTGTTAAGACAGATCATCTTCCACTGTTCTGGACCAATAGTTTGCCCTGGTTCTTGGTTCTACATCTCAAAGGATTTAAGGCAAGGGGCTTGCTTCAAGGAATGTACAGTAGAATCAATGGTGGTGGAACAATCTGAAAAGTGGTAGGGCCAAGGTTGCAAAGGGTAAATTACCCTCC
Organism: Neoceratodus forsteri; assembly: GCA_016271365.2. Classification (NCBI taxonomy): domain Eukaryota; kingdom Metazoa; phylum Chordata; order Ceratodontiformes; family Ceratodontidae; genus Neoceratodus; species Neoceratodus forsteri. Next base: position 1,389,497,405 of record CM028129.1, on the reverse strand, counting down.
ACCCCCTACCCCCACCCTTTGAGTGGGTTCACCCACAGACTCTGTTCTTTTTTTGCTGATATTTGTAACCTGTGGAATAACATCCCCCCCCCCGACTGACAGCACCTTCCTGTACCTAGCCCCAAGGTGGCAGATGTGTCCAGTTGCAAAATCAACCAAAATAATCTGGCTAGGAAGATGTCCAGATCTTGACCTTGGATATTCTCAGGCAAGCCATATAGCCTGATATTTTTACATCTGACATGGCTTCTTGCATCCTTTTGCTGCTCTAGAATTTTAGTTTGCATGGTAAATCTCATGAGAGGAGTCCCCCGGGGTTCCATTCTTGGACCCATCCTATTTGCAATCTACATAAATGAAACTGATCTCAAAATCTCCTCAGCAAATATACATCTATTCACCGATGACACCGTACTTTATATTGCCAAACCATTCCTAGAACTGTCATGTACAGGTCTACAACAAGAATTTTGCCTGCTGCAGCATAACCCATTGAACCTCAAACTACTGCTCAATGCTAAAAAAATAAGTCATGTTCCTTTCCCTCCAGGCTAACTTTTCAGCCCCTCACTCTCAAGGAGCTAGATCCCAAATCACAACCCTCCTTGGTGATCCTCTAGAGCCCATAGATAAATTCAAGTACCTAGGTTTCTGGTTGGCTAGTATGCTTTCTTTCACTTCTCATGTTAAAGAATTAGCCAAAAAGCTTAGACAAAGACTAGGCATTTTCTACCATATCAATCACCTTCTCACCTGCGAGACTAAAATGAGGCTAGTTCAAACAACTCTTCTTCCACTCCTGGACTACGCCAATCTTCTCTACAGTCACTGCCCTGTTGCCATACTCTCCAAACTGGATTCTCTGTACCATAGAGCCCTTAGATTCATCACTAATGTGCCATACAACACACATCATTGCTCCCTCTATGTGCAACTTCATTGCATTCACTAAATACGAGGAGAACATGAAATGCAGTAATTTGGATCTATAGAGCTATAACGGATAAGTGCTCCCAATATATTTTGAATCTCCTTGTTTGCTCCAAGGGATCCTATTCCCTTAGAAGATACTCTTGCTTCTCATTCAACATCCCCAGAGTCAGAACTCAGCATGGTATCTCTTCTTTAAGTTACTCTCTCCCTTCAATTTGGAATAGTATGCAAAAATCCCTAACACCTTCGCAACTTATTAATATGGCTACCTCCAAAACACAACTTTGCCACCTTTTGAAAGAAGCTTGCAACTGTTCCCGCAAGCCATAATACTCAAACCTGACCTCTTACATCCACTCTTCGCTATCTTCTTTTTCTTCTTTTTTGTATCATTGCTTAAGTTCATCCTCCCCTCTGTCCTATTGGGTAGGTCTCAAGCTCCTCGTAAGCTTTGTATCCCCTTCCCCCTCCCTTGCTTCCTTCCTCCTACCCCATCCCTCCCCTCTTTGCCTCCCCTCTCCCAAACACCATTTATACACCTGGCATACTTGTCTGCCTCCTCTCCTCTCCTCTCCTGTCTCTCCTCTCCCCCATAAAATATCTGCTCCCATTCCTTCCTATCTTCCCCCACTGCTTACCCACCTTTCTGGACTGTATATATTGTACATATTGTACACTGTATATTATTGTGTATTAGCATCCTTGTATCCATTTATTGTACTTTAATTTCCTTATTTTTGTTCCTGTTGTGTGTCAATTTATGAACCTTGTCCACCCAGGATCATCTTGCAAATGAACTTATCTCAATGGTGTTTCTCCTGGTTAAATAAAGACTGATTGATTGATTGATTGATTGATTGACTGACTGAAGTTTTCCCTACCTCCAGACCACAAGATGGAACTTTATATTTGAGGCCCCTTCTTAACTGGTCTCCTATGTATATTCTCCAGGATGTACAGTGGATATTTGCTCTTGTATCAGTCGTATATAAAAGCAAGCATGTGCAAATTCTTTCATTCATTAAGTCCCAACAAGCCCAATTTGGTATAAAGAGTACAATGGTGCATCCTCTGGGGGCATAGAAAAAGGGGCCAGCCTGTTGTAAGCAACATTCAGTCTCGCCAGCTGACTCCCAGCATAGAAACATAGAATTTGACAGCAGATAAGGGCCGCTTGGCCCACCTAGTCTGCCCATTTCCCTACCTAATGGATAAGCTGCAGATCCTAGTTAACCAACAGCCTACTTCCTCCTACCCCCCACTAGAATTGCCTTATGCCTGTCCCATGCATTCTTGAATTCCCCCACTGTTGTTGACTCTATGACCTCCTCAGAAAGGCTTTTCCATGCATCTACAACCCTCTCCATGAAGAAATACTTCCTCGCATTACCTCTGAGCCACCCCCCCATCTTCAAATTGTGCCCCCTTGTTCTTGCACATCTCTTTTTCTGAAAGATGCTACCCTCTTGGACTTTGTTGATTCCCTTGAGGTATTTGAAAGTTTCTATCATGTCTCCCCTCTCCCTCCTTTCTTCGAGGCTATACATCCTAAGTTCCTTTAGTCTTTCTTCATATGTCTTCTGGTGCAGACTCTGCACCATTTTGGTTGCCCTCCTCTGGACAGCCCCCACCCTGTCTATGTCTTTGCGGAGATGGGGTATCCAGAAATGTACACAGTACTCCAGATGTGGTCTTACCAACTGTCTGTACAGAGGGCCAACAACTTCCTGTTTTCTACTGGTGATGCCTCTCCCTATGTCTCCCAGTATCCCCCACCCCTCCTCACTGCCTTCTCACATTGCTTGCCCACCTTTAGGTAATCTGATATGACTACCCCCAGGTCCCTTTCCATTTTTGTTGTTGTTGTCAGTACCTCACCCCCCACTGTGTACTCTTGCCCTGGGTTTTTGTTTCCCAGGTACATTACTTTGCACTTCTTTGCATTGAATCTAAGCTACCATACATTTGACTATTCCTCCAACCTTGCCAAGTCCCTTTTCATCCTTTCCACCCCACCTTACATATCAACCCTGTTGCAGATCTTTGTGTCATCTGCAAAGAGATACTTTCCCTTCCAGTCCCTCTGCAATGTCCTTATAAAGACATTAAAAGGATGGCTCCAGTACCTAACCCTCGGTACCCACTAGTAACCCTCCTTTCTTCACTGTGGACTCCATTTACTACTACCGCGTGTCCTGTTGTCCAGCCAGTGTTTTACCCAGGCTACTACCCTGGGATCCACTCCCAGGCTGCTAATTTGTTTATTAATCTTTTGCGGGACTGTGTCAAATGTCTTTGCTAAAGTCTAGGTAGGCCATGTCCACAGTCCCCTCCCTGTTCTACTACTTTGGTCACCCAGTCAAAGAAATCAATTAGATTAGTCTGACATGACCTTCCTGCTGTGAATCCATGCTGCCTTGAGTCTTGTGCCCCACTGGCCTCTAGATACTCAACAATTCTTTCCTTCAGAAGTGATTCCATCATTTTCTCTACCACTGAGGTCAAACTGACAGGTCTGTAGTTTTCTGCCTCTGTCTTGCTCCCACTTTTGTGAAGGAAAATCACATCCACCCTTCTCCAGTCCTCAGGTACCACACCATCCTCCCATGATTTATTAAAATGGGTAGTCAGTGGTGTTGCTAGTTCTTCCCTTAGTTCTTTTATTAGAATTCTGGGGTAAATTCCATCAGGCCCCATTGCTTTATCCACCTTCAGTTTTAAAGTTCTTTAAGAACCCTTTCTTCTATGAAAGGACTAATATCAACCCCCCTATCCAGAGTGCTTCAATTGACTGGCTCAGGTATCTCCCCCTGCTTTTCCATTGTGAATACTGAGCAGAAATATTCGTTCAGTATCCCTGCTTTTTCACTGTCGCTCTCTGCCCAAACACCTTCCTCTTTATTCAGCCTCAGTATCCTTGCCTTCATCTTTCTTAGCTCCCTAATATACCTATAAAATGTTTCATCCCCCATCTTAACCGAGTTGGCTATCTTTTCCTCGGTTTGGGCCTTTGCTATTCTGACTGCCTTCCCCACTTCCTTCTGCTTTAACTGGTACAGTTCTCTGTCCTGCTCCTTCTGTGTTTCCTTATACTTCCTGAATGCTATCTTTTTCTCCCTTCCCTTCCCTTCACCATAATCAATAATGAAATCAGCAGGGTATTCAAAAAATGTCTGCAAGTCTCACCTGACATGCAGGTCCTGGTGTGATACAACATACACAGATGCTTGCTAATATTCCTCAGAGTTTTATCCATATGGATGTTCCATCTTAGTTTATCATCCAACCACATTCCAAGCTACTTATATGATGTGGTCTGCTGTATAACTGTACTACCCAAAGTCTGTATCACCAGGGGAGAATCAACATTGGATGTTTTATGGGCCGGCCTATGGACAAAGGCACCCATACCTCCCCTGCCATCATAATGGCAACCAGGGGATGACCCTGGGCCTCTCAGGGGTTGGCTGGGGTGAGGAAGATAGAGCATCCCAGTGGATGCTATCCTTCTCTGGGGAAGGGAGGTCAGACTGTGCCACCATAACACTGCCTCCTAGGTGACCATGGGAGGCAGTACATCCAGTCAGCAGCTCCAGGTGGGGGACGCTTCCCGGCGGGAGACGTAAGTACGTCCTCTGACATGCACATGTCAAACCACCACTGCCACAGAGTGTCCATGGGTTCAGGAGAGAACACCAGAAAAAAATGCTGACTGCAGGACGCCACCCCGCGTAACCCCACAGATCTCACACTGGCTACCTGGCACAGGGACCACAGATCAGCCTCATCACAGGGGAAAATCTGTGGGGCACTCAGTGGCCCTAAGGTAAGTCCCAGGGATGGCAGGAGATGAGGTTGAGGGAGCCGCAAGGGCCAAAGGGGGCCACCAGCAGAGGGAGAACAAAAAAAAAAATTGGATGTTTTATTCCTGCTGAAAAAAACTGTCTAGGGTTTCTTTATCACTCAGAAACAGTTTATAATCATTAAAAAAACATTTTGTAGAGAATCAAAAAGCACCCTGTAATTTCTCCTGAATATACACAACTATATGTCCTTCTATGTATATGATGGTATTATCAGCATATAAATTGTACTTAATATTAGGATCTGTAAAACAAACATCATTTATGTAGATATTAAATAAAAGAGGACCTAAAATTGATCCTTGTGGAACTCCAATGTAAGTATTGTAGTACTAGATGTGAATTCATCTACTTCAACCAATTGGCTGCAACCCTTCAGACAGGATTCAAACCATTTAACACTGTTCAAGTTCAGTCCTATCGTTGTCAGCCTGAACAGGAAGTGATCATGATCCAGGATGTCAAAGGCCATGGATAAATCAACAAACAAAGCACCAACAGATAGCCTCCTCCTGTCCAGTATAAACTGCAAATCACTCACTACTTTAATTAGTGCAGAGGTAGTGCTATGGGCACCCTAATAAAATCTGACTGGACCGGGTATCTATTCCCATCCAAGTGCTTTTTCAGTTGGTTTGAAACAAGGCTATCAAAAACTTTGGATATCTGAGGAAGGAGGGATATTGGACGATAGTTACCTAGCTCCTGTTTAGAGCCTGATGTCTATACAGGGGCCCAGATATTCAAAAGAGTTGAGCCATGCGCAGTAGGGTTGCGCCTGCGCAAGTCCGAAACTGCGCCATTCTGCGATATTCAGCAGGAGGCAGTTGCGCCCCCCCCAAATCACGCTGAGCAACAGTGCAGTGCTAATGAATGTATGTGCAACTGAAGGGGGAGGAACCATGCATAAATGGCACAGTGCGATATTCAACAACATGCGCCATGCGCAATAGGGGAGCAAGTGGAAGTTGCGCCATAGTGGAAATGAGCCAAAATAAAAGGGAGCAAGGGAGAGGTGCAAGAACGCTACAGGGAAGGAACATGAGGCCGAAGTCTAGCAGGACAAACTGGGCAGCAGGGACACACAGGGCAGGCCAGGAAAGGGCACCTGGAATCAACAGGCTCAGGGGAAGGTGTGGGGAGCCACTGTGCAGAAGGGGGAAGTACACCATACAGCAGTGAGGCCAGCACAGGCAGGTTTTCCCGGTGCAGAGGAAGTAGCAGCCAGGACAGCGGGGGGAATACAGAAACAGCTGCCAGGGGGGTGAACACAAGCCAGGGACATGGCCAGTGCCACCATCCAGATGGAAGCAGTAATGAGGGGGGTGAGAAGGCAGGCAGCAGGGGGGCGTGGCCGTGGAAGGGCCCATCGGCGGTATGCCCCCAACAGGCAGTACCGAGCCTGCACCAGCTTCGAGCTGTATAGTGATACGGAGATCGTGGGCCGGTACCGCCTGAATCGGGCAATTCTGAGGTGGCTCTGTGAGCTGTGCAGTGATGTGATGCAGGCACCCACACGGCGGAGCCATGCTCTGTCAGTGGAGATGAAAGTGACAGTTTGCATGTGCTTGCTCACCACGGATACCTTCAGAGACCAACTGGGGACACCACAGGCATAACCCAGTCGGCCACGTCACCACCTCACCCAGTTCCTCAGCACACTGCTGCCACATGCTGTGGAGTACATCCATTTCCCCAGAACACCCACGAAGTTACAGCAAACATACAGGAGTTCCACAGGGTAGCACATATGCCTGGCATGCTAGGGGCAATAGACTGCACCCATGTGACATCCGCACACCTGGCCCGAGGGGCCACACCTTATAAATCGTAGAGGCTATGCCAGCATCAACTGCCAGGTGGTGTGCGATGCCAGGGGGTGCATAATCAATGTCTGTGCCACACACCCTGGGGGAGCACATGATGCCTTCATCTGGCAGCAGTCGGCACTGTGCCACAGATTCGAGAGTGGGGATATCCCCACTGGCCACCTAGTGGGTGAGTATGCAAACCACACGGTCAATCATAGGGCCTGGGGGGGCATGGTCAGAGGTGGCATGGGAAGTGACCTACATGGCCCGGTGCAGGGCGATGCTGAACACCAAACTAACCTCCACCCTCTACACACAGGTGACAGTGGATACCCACTCTGTCCCTGGCTGCTTACACCCTACCGGCACCCACGACCCCATCGCAGCAACGCTACAATGAGGCACACGCCACCACACGTAATGTCATCGAGCGGGTGTTCGGGATGCTGAAGGCACATTTCTGTTGCCTGGACACCTCCGACAGTGCCCTACAGTACAGCCCCTCAAAGGTCTGCAGGCTATAACTGGCCTGTTGCATCCTGCACAACATGGCCAATGAATGTGGGATAGCTGTACAGGTCGAAGAAGGGAACAGCGATGGGAACAATGAGGACGCCGGTGACAATGGTGTTGGGCAGCCCCCTTGGGCGATGGGACCCCCGACTGCTCTGGCTGGCACAGCTGCTCCGGGACACCACCACGGAGGAGCACTTCAGCCAACTCAGGTAAGTCATGGGGCCATGTGCAACCAGCAGTGGCTAAGGCACAACCCACAAACATGCATGGACACACACTAGGGGTGCATGCTGTCAAGGGAGCTGGCAGGGCATGGAACCACACACAAAACCAGGGATGGGTGAGGTCTAACATGCCACATGGACACACACACAACGCACCAGACATGCACAAAGGGTAGGAGGCACACTGACCCAGAATGCCACCCCTAGCCACACACATGTCCACAGACCACCATGCCCACTGCCTGTCCTTGTGCGTGTATCAGATGCTGAGCACCACTGCACATTGGTGTACAGCTCAATGCAGGCATCATCATGCACATGCAACTGTGGACAGCAGCCGGGAGGGTGTGCAGATGGACTGTGTGTCCGCGTGCAGGGCCGGGTACCCACCTATGCAATGCCCTCTGAATGACACAATGCACACAGGGCAGCACCAGACAGTAGCCGTGTTGGGAGACAGGTCAGTCACGTGTCACAGTGCCCCGGCCATCACGGATGCATGGGTGGCTCCGCCAAGACCCGTCACCACTGACAGGCTGACCACTGGCCTCATGGGGTGTCACCAATGGTCCCCCAGGGGTTCCACTGTGTGAACATGACCATGCTCGCGCAGGGTTCTGCAGCACACCAAACATGCCTGCACCAGGCGTGCTCAGGATGCCCACAGCTGAACCCGGTGTTGACAAGAATGGTGTCACACAACGCCGGGAATGGGGGGTGGACAGTGCACTGAGTGGTGTCTGCGATGCATGGGCAAATAACTGTGTGCCCATTGTGGCCATGACAGCAATGAATGCCTGTGTCTGCCTGTCAATGGCAGCGGTCACATCCTCCCACAACCGGTCCATCCCTGCCAGGATCACAGCGGTGTCTCTGCTGCGACGCTCCTCTGCCCACTCCAGAGCCGCACGCAGTGCATCCACCGACGTCGCAAGCTGCATCTGCTGGTTGACTGATGCTTTGCAGTATGCGGGTGTGCTCATCCAAGAGGTCATCTGCTTCCTCAGCATCCTGTCCCTCAGGGTGTGCACGGCCCTGATGCTCAGCACCCCTTGAGGGTGGGCACTGCACACCAGGACCAGGTCTGGGCATGTCCACAGGCGGTGCACTGACGCCACCCCCTGACCCTGTACCCCCAAGCCCATTGGCTGACTGCTGATGCTGCCCCTCCGGCTGCCACTCCCCAGGGCTCACTGGTGCCGCCGCAGTGGCTGCAACAGTCCCAATGTCCTGTACACACACCAGTGCTGCCCCACTGGTGCTGACAGGCACAGGATGGGACTGTGATGACATGCAGGCCTCCACGGCGGCACCACCCACAGCCATGGCCGTGATGTTACCTGTTGTGTGGCCATCCCGTGGCACACACGTGCCATTGCCCATGGCGTTAGCGACATCATCATCGGTGACGGACCCGGCACCAGCCCAAGTCACAGCATGCTGGCATCCATGGACGCTGGCACGCTGGGACATGGGCAGGGCCTCCTCCGCACCTGTTCCAACAACATCAGTCTGGACAGCCAGGCGGGCCCACTGTCGCACTGAGCCACATATACCTGTGGAGGTGGATGGGCCCTCCTCCATCTCCATCTTACTGGCCGCAGTGGACAGGCCCACCACCGCTGACCCATGCAGATGCTCAGGATCTGTAAGGGAAAACAAAATTGCGTTACTGCCTGTGACCTACCCTGCCCCCAGAATATACAGACCATGACCTACCATGCAGTGACGGGCTACCACCCGTCTGGAAGCCACCACCCAGAACACCCTCAATGGAACAACGCTGCATGCTGCCAGCAACCCTCTCCTCCTGCGGGGTCAGGTGTAGCACCTCCGGCTGTCCCCCACCTGTCGCAGCTCGTGCTGCCCTAATGGCAGCCACCTTCTCCTTTATCCTCCTCCTGTCTGTGCTCATCTTCTTCTTGCACTCCTGCATGGAGTGCTGGTGGCTGCCATGCAGGTTCACTGCACGTGCCACGTCCTCCCATGCAGCAGCACGGGCCTGTGGTGTTCCCTGCCGTCCGCTGAGAAGCGGCTCCTGATCCAGGTAGGCCTCAAACAGGGCATCCGTCTCGGCCTTGGTGAAATTAGGCCTCCTCCTCCTCCCACCACTGTGTTCCTCCTCTCCCACAATTCTCTCGGTCATGATTTAGCCTGTGAGAATGACAGTTGTTACCTGTGACTGTGCAGTCCCATGCATGTCCCAAAATCCACAGTCCACACTCCCAAACAGCATGCAGCTCACCAATAGACTGCAGTAACCGACTATGGCCAGTGCAGCCCAATGTCACACTTTTATAGCGCAACCCATGTAAATGAGGCAAGGCGGAACTTTAAGTGGATGCAAATTGCAGTGCTGTGCCATTGAATGGTTGATTAGCTGATTTGCATATGACGGCTGAATATTGCGTGTTGCGCTTTGCGCAATTGTGTTAAACATGCTGAGCCAAGGGTGCAGTTCTGTGACATGCGCAGTACACACCTCACTGCGCATGCCCGGGTTGATGACGCAGGCACTTGCCGCGCTGCTGATGTACTGTGCATGGCAGGCAATGCAGGGCACGGCCACCATTGTGCCAGTGGCACTACAGCGATGTTCACCTATATGGCGCTGTGGCACTGGGGCATCATAGGCGCACTGGGGCAACAGCATGGTAGACCGCTACTGGAGGTAGCACACAGGCACCCAATCGTGCTACATGCATTGGGTTTCCAATAGCGCTGTGCCTGTCCGTGCGCCAAAGACCCTTGACCCTGTGTGGGACCTTTGCCCCCTAGGCGCCATGCATCAGGCATGGGTGCACCACTATCGCGCTGTTCAGTGACAGCACGATAGGGAATGGCAGTGTTGTACAGTGCAGCATCTGCACGTGGTAGAGCCACGCTGCAGAGTGCCATTTTGAACCTACTGAGCAAGTGAGATGGTGCGGAGGAGGGCTGCCCAGTGGACTCAAATCGAGCTGGCTAACCTGGTGGCAATTGTTGAGCCACTTTATGGCCCACTGTTTGGGGAGGCACCCCTGGACAGGTCCAGGAGCCAGGTGTGGCAGGAGGTGGCCGACACCCTGGAGGAGGTCACAGGAAGGGGGTGGATGGCGGAGCACTGCCGCCACAGGTATGGCGACCTGAGGAGGAGGGAACCGGACCTGCTTGCCTGCCTGCGGACACGTGCCAGGAGGGGCACTGTGCCACGGCCAGGTAGGTGTTATGTCCACACACTTTTATCTTCCATATGGGTATCACGGTTGCATGTGTCTGGAACATGGGGGAGAGACTATCCGGTGTTGGCTGTGGTGGTGTTATCAGGGTGTGGGGTGAGTGGGTCTGGCTGGGTGGGATTGCACACACATGGGGGCAGGGGGACTTTGCTACAGGATTGTACTGATGTTCCTCTCTCTATGTTTGCACCACAGGGCCGGAAGAGAGGCGGCTGGCCAGGGATCAGAGGCACCAGCAGGAGGACAGGGCCAGTAGGAGGGGTGATGGTCCACAGTGCCAGAGGGACCGGCCTGATGATGGTGAGTGCCATACCTCCATGATTACTATTGCATGCTGTGTAACAGGGCGAGCAGTGGGGCATGGCCACCATCCATTGACACCACTGCCATGCATGCAACTTGTTACAGTCAGCACTATCCAGTGGCACTGCATGTCTGGGAGTGTGTCAATGGTGGTCCATGCGTGCACTGGCTACATGGCTGTGCCACTGCCTTCGCACCACATAGCCATGTCACTAAACAGCCACAGTGGTGCTGTGCAGGACTTGGCCGGTAGGTGTGTGCAGTGGTCCACATGGCTGTATGCGCCTGGGTGGGCAGGTCTTTTGGACGTGATCACTGTGGGTGGTCACACACCATCACAGGGGCATGTCCCATGGCCGTATACCATGCACAGTGGGTGGGCTGTATGGGGCTGTGCATTCACACCTATTGACTGTGCTCCCTTGTCCTAGGTGTCTGCCAGCTGCAGGCTATCCATGAGGCACTGTGGGAGATTTTGACAGTGGTGAGGGCATCACTGGACATACTGCAGGGGTTTGAGTGGCTGGGTGTCCAGCGGAGATACAGAAGGTGGAGCAGCCAGAGCAGGAAGCAGGGCTCCCAGTGACCATCCCTATGCCCCTGATTTCCCCTACCCCCTTGACCCACCCTCACACCCCTCCTTTCCTGTCCCATTTGTTCACCCCTGCCCCACCCCCACCTTGTTTGTGGCCCTTCCCCAACACATTTGTACATAGTTTTGTAAATAGTTCTTTTTTATATTTTTGATTACAAATCTTTTGATATGAATACTGTGGTGGTCTCTGATTTGCAGCTGGCTATAGGTGCTCAGCTGCAGTGGTGTGCATGGCATCAGGGGTGGTGCAGTCATGGGTATGTGTGTGTCCATGGGGAAGTGACTATGGTGTGGGAGTAGCTATCAGTCAGTGTCTGTGGTGTGTGTGTTGTTCTCTGTGCACTGGATGACTGTGTGCAGTGGTCCATGGTGCATACTCTGTGTCCATGGTGCACCTGTCAGCCCGTCCATGGCCTGTGCAGCTGACACCCTTGCATGTCTGTGACCTGCATGGTCTGCTGGCATGTCAGTGGTGACTGTCCATGCAGGGCAGCCACTGTACCCATCACAATGCTGGGTTGCCTCCTGTCACTGGTGTGTGGTGCATGTCTGCCTCGGGTGACACTGTGGCCTCCACGGTTGTTGTCCCACCTCCATGCTGTGGCTTGTGTGTGTTGCAGGAGATGTGCACCACTGTCTGTGACTTGTGCTCCGGGAAAATGATGGTGGCATACAGGTCCACAGTGCCTGCACAGGGTGGCTGGCACTCCTGTGCCATGGAGGACTGCTGGCCATGTGTACACAGTTTCCATGGGCCCACACTGGGGGCTTGGTTGTCCCGCTACTGTGTCCCTGTGTTGTTGTGCCCTTGGGTATGGGTGGGTGTTTGTCCATGCACTGTGTTGCATCCGGTGTGGTGCATGCTTCCATGCACCACTGTGGGTGTCTTTGCTGGCTGTTGTAGCCAGTGCTGGGTCGGGGTGTGTCCTTGGGAGGGTGTGCAGGGTGCTGTACCACTGGTGGTGGGGTCCAGGGCATGCCCTGTCACATGTGGGGTACCTCGTGTGCCGATGCATGGTCGGTCTCTCAGCTGTACCTTGGAGGGGCTGTGCATGGTGGCACTGTGTATGCCGTCGTTGCTTCGCTGTGTGCTGCCACCCACTGATGGGTATTCGTGGTGGGGCTGCCTTGCATGGTTATGTGGTGCACAGGGTTGCATTGTCACAGTGGGGGTGGTGGCATGCATGGGGTATCTTGCAGTGGTGGACGCTGCTCCTGGGCAGGATGTCTGGGGGTCACGGTGCAGGGTGTGCTCTGCATTGGTGGGATGGTGTGGCATGGGGTGGTCGGCCCTCCTTGTGTGCCGGTCACAGCTTGCCATGGGGTGTGATGGGGCACCATGGCACAGCTATGGGTTGTTTGCTTGTCTCCATAGGCCAGTGGTTATTCCAGCCCTCCCCTAGTTGTGCAGTGCATGGGGTGTGGGGGGACGATATCTTTTCTGCTGTGTGTTCCTCTGCCCATCTGTGGCATAGGTGGTGGACCTCTGCATCCTGGTTGTGCTGTTGCATTGCTGCCCTGCTGCTGGGGGGTGTTCCTGGTTGCGCTATGGTGCCTCTGGACTGCTCAGCTGAACATCCCTTGTTGCGCTATGGCGCATCAGATCTGCTCAGCTTCCCCTCCCTGGTTGCGCTATGGTGCAGGTGGTGATATTCAGTCGTCGGCTGTAGGCGCATCTTGGCCTACTCAGTTTTTGAATATCATGCCTCTTGCGCATGAGCGCAATGGACTTGAGCTTGCTTCTGCTATTGTGCACTTTTTGGGTGCAGTTTGAATATCTGGGCGAGGAATTACTTTCACACGCTTCCAGGCTGTGGAGAATTCAGCTATATGAACAGATAAAGTATTTGCATTAGTGGGTGTGCTATAATGGGGGGGGGGCGGAGGCTGCATATTTTAGGAGTTTAGCAGGAATATTGTCTAAACCAGCTGCCTTGGAAGTATTGATTTTCAAAAGTTCATCTCTAATTTCCTGTACTGTAACTTCCTTAATCTCAAACAATGGTAAAGATGTCAGCCCTGGCATGCTATTAAAAATCAAATTCTGCAAATTTCCACTTGCCATAGGGTAAGTCTGGGGACCTAACTCCTTTAATGCTTCTGAAACCATATAAAATAAATAATCGTTAAATTGTTCTGCTACCTCAGTGCCTAAGGTAGTTAATTGGCTATCTATCATACAAGTGCTTGTTTTGTTATTATGAATTTTGCCTAATAGTCCTGACATGATTTTCCAAAAATCTCCAGGATTTTGCTTTATTTTGCCATCTAGTTTTTGTTTAAAATAATTTTGCTAAGCTAATTGTATTGCTTTGGTGTATTTATTAGGCCTGTTCCAGAAGTGTGTTTACTGCGTCTCATCGGTGCAGGGCAGGTGCAAGAAAAGGGCAGCCAGACCTGTATTTAAACATCAGCTCCAGAGTCTTGCACTCACTTGCACAGAAGCACAAATGACCAATTCACATTCCCTTCCTCTTGGGAGCACTTAATGAAATGTGACCTTGCTCATTTCAATTTTTTTTAAATTCTTTGGTAACCAGGTAAAGTTGACTGGGCACAAGGTCCATTTACAGGGGCCACCCAGGAGCACTGGGGAGGTTAAGTGACTTGCTCAGGGTCACACAGTATGCATGTGAACATTGTGGGAATCAAACCCAGGTCTGCTGGATGTACCAAACTTGTTCACAGCTTGTTGCTTCTAACCTCAAGGCTATACTCCCAGTCTAGTAAATGGCACAGATGGTAGGCTGTGGAGCATGTAGGGCTGGGACCAGGTGTTTCAAGTGCGCCCTCTGTCCACTATTCATGATGGAGATCCTGGTGCTCTTCAGAAACACCTGAATCTTTCTCACATTTTTCCCTTCAGTCCTCATCCTCCTGACAACTGTGCTGATCTCTGCTGGTATCTTCTTCACCATCTCACTGGTAGATGTAATTAAAGCAAAAGAGTGCACAGTTATGGAAACGTATAATTTATTGGGAAACTTTAGAGTGCCATGTCACTTCACCAGTGGTCCAATGTGATGCAGAGATGTGCCTATGATGTGTTCATGCCACACACTGTGTCACCAGATGCCATCTGTGCTCAACCTACACAAGGCACAAAGAAATCACACAATGACCACTGTACTATACATTTTCTGAAGAACTGCCAGTGCTGTATCCTCTGACTATTGCACCATGGACAAGATTGTTTTGTATGAGTGAAAACCAATGAGGCAGCATCTCAGCCACTAAGAAGAAGTCTTGGCCTGGAGAATAGGGCATCACTTGTGTCCAGGGTGTCTGCTGCAAATGGGAAGGGGAACTTTGAAAGACAAAATAAATGCAAAAGGAGGAAATCTTTGGATAAGGAGACAGAGAAGACACTAAAGCGTCTGAGGACACAGGCACCCAAGGTACGGTACCATACAGTTCATTTCTTTAGTTTTTGCATCTGTGATGTGTTTTACACTGTATTACTGTACTGTATTTTCATTTGATAATGCTTATCCATTTTTGTACAAACTGTAATGATATGATATGATATGATATGATATGATATGATATGATATATGATATGATACGACATGACATGCCTTTCACCTTATGGTAATGTCATTTTTTTTTCCTTTATTTTTAACAGTGTAAGCTTGTAGATAAAATAAATGATTTCAGAACATCAAGCAGCAGTGAAGAAAATACTTCACATAAGGAAGGAAATGTTACACATGAGGTATACAACAAGGATGGAAGGGAATAACAGTTAGAAGAGGAACAACCAGAGATTGAGCGAGAAATGGAGCAGAAAAACAGGAGGAACAACCAGAGTTTCGCAGAGAAATTGATCAGGAAAGTGAGGGGGAACAAGCAGCAAATGAGCACATCCAGACACAGACAAGAGTACAGCTGGCTGAACAACATGAGCAAATTAAGAAGGAACGAGAGGAAATTCTAGGTGTGTCTGAACAAGCTCAGGAGGAACCAATGCCAATAATCATAACTGAACTGTGTAACATGGTTGAGATGGTAACGAGCCACGAGAGAAAGATGGGTCCCATGCTCTAGCTCTTATAGATGCACACTGACACATGCAGTCCAGTGCTTTCACATCCACATGAGTCATGTTCACTATGTGTGCCATGTGTCATTTCTACTGAGGGCAATAACATTACTGTGGCATCTTCTCCCCATGAAATGTGATTTCTGCTGAAGAGCAAGGCAAGAGAACTAGAACTAGTGACAATGGCCAGTGGCAGGCCACAGCATCAGGCTGCTCTGGCTTTTCAGACACTGATGCCACAGAATCAGTATCTCTCCTAGGGAAAACACAAATTGCAATGGGAGCTGGGGAAAGAGGCCCATACCAAGTGCCATATGCCATGAGGTGTTACAGGTTGTAAGGAGGCACTTGGAGGTTGGCAGCAGCTACATGTAATGAATAAGTGACAGAATAAATGAACAGTAGAGAAACCCAAGAAAGACAAGAAAAGCTGACAAATACATAAAACAGTGAGTTATTTTTTTCTGTAATGTTATCTGAATAAATCTCTTAAATGTTCTTTTGATCTTGCTTTTCTTAATCCCACATCACTGTGGTGCCATACTGCATTATAACACCTAGCCAGCCAGCATCCAGAGGTATGATTTCAATGTTGCTAATGTTGACTGCAGGCGGGCGAGATAATCAATGGGATCCCAGGTTTCGACTTCTGAAGAACAGGTTCAAGCTTTATTAAGAAACTATGGGGGGATGGCATGCCTGGTATTGTAGGTGTTAAGGCTTGTCAGCAGGCACTGGGAGTTTTGAAAAGCCACATGGAATTACTAAGTGAATAAAGAACATTGTAGTACAGGCCTTGAAACAGCATGTTTCCTTGCTGTATGTGGTGTTTTTGGGGTGGGGGTTTGTTGGGGGAGATAACAATACAGTAATGTTCATGATATATTTCAATTAAACCAAACTCACCAACTACAATACAGTTCAAAGTGACATCTTATTACATATTCTGTTTAGTGTGCATTTCCCCTTTAAATTTTCTACAGCGTGGAACCTACAGCCCTGAATCCCGAGGTACATATAGGCTCAAAGGACAAGCCAGAGATGCAAGAAAGATGAGGAAAATTAAAAAAAAAACATACTTACCCTCACTATGGCACAGGGCCCACTGCCGGCTCCACCACTGTGGAGGGCCCTAACCTGGAGGGTTGCATCTACCAGAACCCGGAGGTCTGGGTGTGGGACATAGAGCAGCCCACTCCAGTTACTAATGCACAGTACATACTGTAGTAATAATAATGCTGTGTTATTTAATAACGTGTTTTCAGTCATGCAACAGTGTGGTTAGTGATGTTGCCATTGTAGAAAACTATAAAAAGGTGTTGCTACATTGTGTCAGCACAGTGTTATACACATGCAAAATTATTACTGTACTGTATACACAGTTACCATTAGATAAATGCTTTATTATATAATAAATTAATTTCAGCCTACTTTGTGTTAGTACAGTTAGTGATTATATTTCTTATTCACTGCAGAGCCAAGCTGGGCAGGTGAAGATAGTTTTCATGAGACAGCAGAAGACTTACATGTATCCGCACAGGGGGCAACACCAGACTGACACAACACCAGGTACCATGGTGCTCGTCATGGTCAGTCCAGACCTCTTTGATGACTGGTGACTGGGGCTCTCAGGTTGGCAACATACAGTGTCATCCCCCAGGATGAAACACAATTCTGCAGCATTTTGCAGCACTCTGTAGAATGCTTCAGAAGACCTATTGAATAAAGCAATGTAATTTCAATGGTAATTAGTCCCCTTTGTCATTCAGGAAAATGTGACACTACCAGGATGACGTGAATGCCACAGTTTCCTGCATGATAAAGGGACTAATTGTTGAATTGATATCAATAGGTCTGCTGCAACATACTGCAGAGTGCGTTAAAAGTGTGTTTCATCCTGGGGGATGCCACTGTACATTCATGAAGTAAGTACAGTAATTATTGACTTATTTATTAATGTATGGTTTATTGTAATTGGTGCTGGATTTGAGGAATTGTACTGTACTTGACATGGATGGTCAGTCCGGTATAGTTAGGGTTGGGCTTTGAGTCCCAAGACATACAGTTCAGCAAAAGAATCTTTGTTGTTTATGAATGTTGCAGTTGTTTTCACATGTCCGATATTCCAGAAAAGTCATGGGCCTACTATGACTGCACTACAGTACGCAGAGCACTGCACTGTGCTGCAAGTGCAACAGTACAATGGCACTTTTATTTTTCTTGTGTCTTAAAGGAGGCAATCAGAACCATGGCCCTGCAGCTGGTGGACAGGAAGGAGGCAGGTGTCCTACAGTAAGTCGCCACCAACAGGGCTCCCAGATGACCCAACAACCAAGGACCCCCAGGACAAGCACAATGGGACCTGGGAGGAGCGGGAATGGCTGGTCTCCTGCCAGAGATCATTGCATCACTACTGGAGAACATCACAGCTTCAGAGTATCACTCAAACTGGGCCTCCTGCTGTCTCAGCAAACAAGGCCTACTGCTGTCTCACAAAAAAAAAGTAAAATAAAGTACTTAAAGTACAAAGTCAAAAAAATGAAAGTGCTTGAAGGACAAAAAATTACTTAAAGTAAAGATCATTGCATCACTACTAGAGAACATCACAGCTTCAGAGTATCACTCAAACTGGGCCTCCTGCTGTCTCAACGAACAAGGCGTACTGCTGTCTCATGAAAAAAAGTAAAATAAAGTACTTAAAGTACAAAGGAATGTGCTTGAAGGACCAAAAAAAAGTACTTAAAGAAAATATAAATACAGTACAGTAAATAAAAGAAAAGAAAAATATCTAATAAATAAAATACTGAACTTTGCCACCCATGTCTGTGTATTCATTATTCTGTATGCTGTCATTTATGAAGTAAAGTGTTCCATATTACAAGGAAGTCAAGGGCAGAGAAAAACATTTCTTCAGGTATATTAGGGGAAAAGGAAGATACAGTAGGAGAGGGAATCATTAGGCTATCGAGGGGTATAGGGGGATATTGGAGGACATGTAAAGACTGCCATCCTTAATGATTAGTTTTGCTCTGTCCTCACTAGGGAAGACAGCAGGCCCTTGCCAGAGAGTGGCATCAAAACAGCTACAAAGGGGGGTCTCAGTGATGAGACAGCCAGTATTTACAACCGAAAAGGTCTGAAAAGGGCTAGCAGCCCTAAAGTTAGATAAGACCCTGGGTCAGGATGGGATGCACCCAAGGGTGCTCAGGGAACTGGCAGTGGAACTGGATGAACCCTTGGTAGGACTATTCAATAGCTCATTACAGATGTGGTGGTTCCGAAGGACTGGATGGTGGCAGATGTAGTTCTGCTCCATAAGTGGGGACAAGGAACATGCAGGAAACTGGAGTCACCAGTCAAGAGGATCTCATGAACTACCTGGAAGAAAATGGTCTCCAGGATAGTAACAGCATGGGTTCATGGTAGGAAGGGCTTGTCGGACTAACCTGATAGTTTTCTTTGATTGGGTGATGAGGGCTTTGGACAGAGGCCACACCATGGATTCACTCTACTTTGATTTCAGCAATACTTTGAGTTGTTACCTCACAGACACTTGCTGAAGTAGATGAAGAATCCGAGTGTGACTAGGGACACAGTAAGATGGGGTAACTGGCTAAAGGAGAGGTAGCAAAGGATTGTAGTTAGGGTCAAATCAGAAGACAGGAAGGTCATGAGCAGGGTACCATAGGGATCTGTCTTGGGCTCGGTACTCTTCAATATGTTCATCAGTGATACTGGAGAAGGAATCTGGGGCAGGCTGTGTCTCTTCACAGATGACACTAAGCTCTGTGGAAGGATGGATAGCAACAAGGGATTCAGGGACATGCACAGTGATCTGCAAAGGCTAGAGAGGTAGTTTAAGGTTTGACAGTTGAAATTCAATGCTAAAAAGTGCAAGACAATACACCTAGGGAACAAGAATCCCAGGATTAGCACTACAGCTGAGGAACTGGACTTAAGAGTTATCATCAGTGACACCTTCAAACAATCAAGTCAGTAAAACAAGGCCTATAGTAAGGCAAACAGGATGCTGGGGTGTACTGGGAGGGGTACTGACTGCAAGAGGAAAGAGGTAATACTACCCCTTTACAGATCTTTGCTGAGGGAACACTTGGAGTACTGTGCTCAGTTCTGGAATCCTTATCTCAGGAAAGATAAGGACAGGCTGAAAATGGTGTAGTGAAGGGTGACAAAGATGATTCAGGGCCAACAGGGCAGCTCTTACAAGGACTGCCTCAAGGCACTGAACATGTACTCACTGGAGACCAGAAGGCAAGAGGGGAGATATGACAGAGACCTTCATGAAAGGAATAAACAAGGTGAACTGCAGGGACTTATTTAGTATGAGTAACAGTTCAAAGTCATGAGGGCACGAGTAGAAACTGACAGGAGGAAGGTTCAGGAGGGACATGAAAAAGTATTACTTTATAGAAAAGGTGCTGGAATTGTGGAACAGACCACCAGCCAAGGTGGTGGGCAGTAAACCACTAATGCTTTCAAGCATGGTTGGGACAAAGTAATGGGTGGAGTGCTTACTCGGGGCAACAGAAACTGGGAGGAGAACGAGGGAGTAGTTGGGAATGGATAGGACCCTAATTAAACAATAGGCCCCAGGGTTATATAGGGAACTAGGGGCAGACTGGCTGGATCATTGGTCTTTTTCTGCTGTTATTGTCTATGTTTTTATGGTTCTATGTGTTTTTGAGGGGTGGATCTGTGTGCTGTTTAGCAAAGTACAGCTTGAATGTCTCTACTTAAGCCTTCCTTTGTTCCACAAACATCAAACAAAAGCAGTGTTAACTCTGGAATGTCTTGAGATATTAAGGAGTAGTTCTGGATATATGTTCAGGAAGGTGTCCCATGAAGGCCCTTAAATGCCCAGGTTAATAAGAAAAAAAGGGTGAATTCTTTTTCAGGGTAGTGCTGAGTGTTGTTTGGTGAAGTGCAGCTCAAATTTGTCTTCTCAGGACTTGCCTTCATTTCACAAACATAACACAGAAGCAGTAATAGCTTTGGAATTTCTTGAGGTCTTAACAAGAAATTCCACATACTTGTTCCCAAAGGTGTCCCCGAAAAGCCCCGAATGCCCAGGGTGATACAAAAGGGGTAGAATGCTTTGCACTAAGTGCATCTGTGTGCTGTTTGGTAAACTCCAGTTCAAATGTCCCCTTTCTGGTCCTGCCTTTGTCTCATAGACATTCCAGATACTTGTTCCCAAAGGTGTCCCCTGTAAGCTCCTGAATGCCCAGTGTGATACAAAAAGGGTAAAGTGCTTTGCACTAGGTGCATTTGAGTGCTATTTGGCAAAGTCCAGCTTGAATGTCTCCTCTCTGGTCCTGCTTTTGTTTCACAGACATCACGCTGAAGCAGTAATAACTTTTGAATTTCTTGAGGTATTAACAAGAAATTCTGAATACATGTTGTTCGGTGTGCTCCTGGAAGCACCTAAATGCCCATTGATAAAAAAGGGCAAACTGTTATCAAGGGGTGCATCTGTGTGGTGTTTGGCAAAGTGCAGCTCAAATGTCTTCTCAGAACTTTTTAATTTTATTTATTTAGTTTTTGTTAACGGGGTAGGTGCACTAGCCAGCAAGTGACTATTTTCAGGCACGACCCGGGAGGTACAATTACAATACAAGTAGAACGGTGCAGTTTATAAAGTACAAGTACAGGTACATAGATACAAGCATACAATTTTTTATAAGTAAGCAGAGGGTACTGGAGGAAGGACAAATTATGGATTAGATTTAGGGAAATTGATGGGGGGATGTGGGCAGGGAAGGGTGAGTGTACAGCTCAAGGTAGTTGGAAGGTGGTGGGGCTGGAACCAAGGTAAGAGAACTCTGCCAACTGTTTTGGTCAAGAATCTTAGGAGAGTGTAGGGTGGGACAGCGAAAAGGATTATGGCTTTTGTGGCAAGAGGCAAGAGTCTATAACCAGGCTCATGGAACCGATTCCCGGTATGAGAGGCTCAGGTGTGGGGGGGGTGGCCAGGGGTAGGCTGGCCGGCGATGGGTAGGAAGGAAAGTGTATAGACTACAGGGGCTGGAGACAGGGAAGGGGTAGGGTTACATAGGGAGTTGTGCTGAGAACGGCAGGAGCAGGCGAGAATATGGCTGATGCAGGGAAAACATGGAACAGCAATCGGACTCATGGGAACCTTGGGTCGGAATGAAAGGCAGGGCCCGGCTGGAGGAGCCCAAGCTGGGCAGGGTTGGCATTCTGGAGTGAGCAAGGGGTTCAGAGAGCTAGACAGGTTTGTTCACGAGTGCGGTGACCATAAGGGAGGAGTGGAATATGGAGAGCGGCTGAAAACTGGCGTCAAGAGAGAGGGATCAGGAAGTGGGAAGATACGGCATTAGCGGTAGAATGCTGAAGTCGGCGTCGAGCTTATGGAACCGTGGCGGCAGGAAAATGAGGGGACTCAGTCACCAGGGGGTCTGACGCATATGGCTTTAGTGAGAAAGGTGCGGTAGCAACCAGTGCTGTGGAACTTATAGCCATCAAGAAATACCAGGGGTAGTCGGTGGGGGAGAAGATGAGAGATACCAGTACCAGTTTTCAATAAATACATACGTCAAAAGATTAGTGCAAAACAGCAGGATGTTTTTCATACTACGTCAAAAGATTAGTGCAAACAGCAGGATGGGAAAGCAGGTACCACAATCATAAGGTAATTGGCAATTGTTACACTAGCGATTGTAACAATAAGGTGACTGAAGACATTTGTAATACATAACACAGTAAGTAAGCGGCGGTGTCATAACACAAGGTTAAGAAAGGTAGAGTGATAGAGGCATATATAATACATCAGACAGTAGGAGTCATACAAGTTTCTTTGTGATCATAAAAGAAAGTGCAAGCAGTCCAAATAACCAGTATGCAAGGCATCAAGTAGGGTGTAGGTAGATGAATGGGCATGCAGATAGGGGGAGGGAGAGGTAACATGAAGAAAAGATTTAGGTAGGATCAAAACAGGCACATTGGTCCATAGAAGTAAGGTGAGCCTGCCTTTGTTTCATAAACATCACACAGAAGAACTTATAAATTTGGAATTTCTTGCGATATTAACAAGAATTCCTGCATACACGTTCTCAAAAGTGTCCATTGAAAGTCCTTAACTGCCCAGGTTAATAAAAAAAAGAATAAAGTGTTTTTCTAGGGGTGCATCTGTGTGTTGTTTGGGACCTGGATTTCTTTGGCAGACATCACACAAAAACACTTGTAACTGTGTCATTTCTGGTTATAGTAACATAAAATTCTGGGTACCAGTCCAAAAAGGGTACATTGAGCATCACCAGAAGTCACGGTACAGTATATACAGTACAATAAATGAAAAGTGGTTTTCGGGGGGGCGGGGGTTATATAATACCCATAAGGGAAAACACGTGAATCACTGCAGAGCTGGTGCATGTGCATAATTGACAGTTAAAAATGACACGCTGTGGAAGTGAGATGCAAGTACATCGAAATATGCAGGCCTAATAATGAGTAAATAAAATCAGTGCCATGGAGGTGATGTGCCCTAGAGCAAACAAATGCAGCAGAAAAAGGATGTGCTGCTTCACACTCACGCAGCACAAAACAACATGACGCTGGACACAACTGTATGTGCAGCCTCTGCCTGGAGTGCCAGTCCTTTGGTGTTCTATTATTTCCAGTGCTGTTGGAATATTATGCTCCAGCCCTCTCCAGTTTCAGAAAAGCCATATCTCTGCCCTCTGGGATTACTACTATAAAACTAAGTACTGCCTACTGATTTTTTTGTACAAATCAGAGCAAAGCAAAGATTGAGGAGTCTTGCCAGGCTACCAGAACTAATGTTGGGTGGAAACTGCAAGTCCTGAATTCATGGAAATTTTGCAGGAAACAGAAAAGAGGGAGTCAGGAGTTCTGCAGAGCGCTGGAAGAAGGGAAAGGAGATTTAAGGAATGAAATGAGGTAGCAGGGCCGGGAATCAAATCAGAACTTGGAAATGAGGGTAACACAAGGTCAGAGACACCTGCCCTCAAGGGAAGGAAGGGGACCTAGGGTTGCCTCCTATCTGGTTTTAGACCGGATAATCGTTTTTAGGGTCCTTATTCTGTCATCCAGATTTGTTTAAATGTAGTCTGGTTTTCTGGCCATTTAGAGTGCTCACATACTATTAAAACTGATTGTATCAAATCATTCACTGTTTTGGCTACACACCCAGGTTACAAAGAAATTCTGATGACAATACAGACCTTTGTAAAACCAGTCAGCCTAGGAAGTGTTAAGCATCGTCATTAAGATCATTAGCAGTAAATCAACCTAATCTTTTCCACCCTCAGTTTTAAGTATGGTCTTTTACTGCTGTGATAGGAAACAGTTTTTATACCTTTGTATACTCTCCTGTGCTCCTTTTTGTTTGTCCAATCTGGTATAAATTAGACACATTTTTTTGTTAAATTAAATTATCTAATTTTTATTGCCTTTGTCGCTACATGGATTCCCTCTCACCTGAGTCCTCAGCAGCTACTGCTCTCATTTTCCATACTACCATGGCATTCCATGCATTAGTTACGCCATTACAAGTCATTCAGAGGGTAGCATGGAATGGTGTGTCTAATGGTGTGGAATGTCTTAGAAATATATAAAAAAAATAGCAGTAGCTACTGGAGTAAAGGGAACGCAATGCAGAATTGAGAGTACCACACACATAGATCATTTATCAAAAATGGGTTAAAGAATATCGGAATACAGTACATTGTATTTTATTTTTATTTAAACATTTGGTAACCGGGAAAGACACACTGAGCCGAGGTTCAATTCCAGGTGTGACCTGGGGAGAGAAGTGGAAATACAAACAATAAATGAAGAGAATTAGTCAACAGAACAATAGCAGCTAATTACAATCAATATAATACAGCAGTGAGAGCAAAAAAAACATGATGTGATGAAAATCTAGAGGTGAACAATACAATAGTAAGTGCTCTACATAATGGATCTTTAATAAGTGCTAGGGAGGTTTGTAGGAAGGTAAAGTCAGTAGAGGTAGTGGATTTAGCTGAGTTGTGGCAGTGGCATAAGGGTGGAGGAAGGAGACATAGCTGTTGCTTGCAGCTAGAGTGAGAGGGTGAGTTTCTGATAGTAGGGGTAAGTTTGTTCCACAAGTAGGGAAGCTGGTAGGAGAAAGCAGCTTTGTCAGCTGCAGAAGAGGGCTGGGGCAGGGTGAAGGATTTTCCTTTTCTGTGTCTGAGTTCATAGGGGGATGGAGAGTCTGAGGATAGACCATCCTCAAGATAGGAGGGGAGCAAGTTAAACCAGTACTTAGATATAAGGTTGAGGGTGTGTATATAGCACCTGGGAGATAAGGGGCTTAGTCTGAGGAGAGAGTGAAAATCACAGTGGTGGGCGCATAGGGGGGAGTTTGTAGCGAAGTGGCAAAATGTGTTTAGAAGGGTATCCAGCTTGGAAAGGGAGGTTACAGGGGCAGAGCTGCAAACCACGTTCACGTAATCTAGTATGGAGAAAATCATTTTAGAGACACTTTCACGTCTGGCAGGTAACGGGAGAGAGTCCCTGTTCCGGTATAGCATGCCGAGATTGAGGTGCAGCTTGAAGGTGATAGATTTAATGTGTGCTGAAAAAGACAGATGGGGTCCAGCCAGACACCCAGGTACATGTTTCTGGTGACTTGGTCAAGTGGGAGTCCGTTGAGAGAGGTGATGGGGGGGGGGGGTAGTATAGCAAGTTTTTGGGCAGAGCTGAAAATCATGGAAACAGTTTTCGTGGTGTTTAGTTTCAGTTGGTTTTGGTTGAACCAGCGCTGAATGTTGTCAAACTTGCTTTGTAGGGTACCTTGGACTTCAAGCAGGTTGGGACCGGAGGTAAAGAGGATGGTGTCATCTGCATACATATGTATTGATGAACTGGTACAGGAGAAGGGAAGGTTGTTAATGAAGAAGGAGAAGAGAATGGGACCTAGAACAGAGCCTTGAGGGATGCCCGCCAAGATGGGGGGGGGGGGTGTGTGGTGTCAGCGATTCTAACAGATTGAAATCTGGTGGATAAATAAAATTGAAACTACCTTACAGTGATTGGGGGCAAGTTCATCTGCCTCAAGCTTCTGTAGGAGAAGAGGGTGGGATACAGAGTCAAATGTCTTGGCTAAATCGACAAACACTGCTGCTGTAAGGAAGCCTTGGTTGGAGGCAGTTTGGATATGGTTGGTGAGGCAGGAGGGAGGAAATTGTGGAATGGTGTTTTCTAAAGCTGGACTGATGGGGTGAGAGGATGTTGTTTGTTGCTAGGTAGCCAGCTAGTCGGGTGTGGGCCAAGGATTCTTGTAGTTTGGCTAGAGCTGGGAGGAGTGAGATGGGCCTGTAATTGCCTGGCAAGGAAGGGTCACCATCTTTGTGAAGGGAATTACTCAGGCCAATTTCCAAGTTAGTAGGACTGTTCCTGTGGAAAATGAGAGGTTAAGGAGACGTGTAAGGGGCTTGGCAATTGCAGGAGCCAAGATCTGCAGGAGCTTGGGGCGAATCCCATCCGGGCTGGTCTTTGCAGGGTTAAGCGAGTGTAGGGCTTTGCGAACTTCACATTCAGTAAAGGGGGTGAACTTGAAGTCATTGCTAAGGGGAGGTGGTGGCGGGATTGGGGAAGGAGGGGGACAGCCATGTGGTATGGTACAGGAAGTGAAAAACTGGTTGAGGATTTCAGAGGCACTGGTCGGGTCAGTGACTGGTTGGCCGTGAAGTCTGAAGGTGAGGGTGCAGGGCTGGACTGGTGGGTCAAGGAGTGTGTGCACAACTTTCCAAAATTCAGGGGGCTTAGCATGCGAGAGTTGCGACCTAAAGTAGTCTGCCTTTGCTTTTCTTGTGGTCTTGGTGCAGGCATTACATAGGGTGTTAAAAGCTTGCCTGCTCTGAGGGTTGGAGCTGGATTTAAAGTTCGACCAAGACTGGTCTCTTTACTTGCATTTGGCGAGGACGGGTGTGGTGATCCAGGGGTGGTGCCACTTCTTGACCCTGGACTTTTTCAGAGGGGCATGGACATCCGAGATATTTGTAAAAGGTGTGTAGAAATCTAAAGAGGGCCATGTCAACATCAGGGGCTGAGTAGACAGGTTGCCAGTCGGCTCGGTATAGGCAGGTTAGGAGGGCGTTGGCATCCTACATGTTTAGATTGGGTGAGTGTTGATGTACTTGGGGGTAGACTTGGGCAGTTGTGTTTTTCTGATACAGTAGGTAATACAGTGGTCGCTTAGTGCATTAGAGAGAACACCAGAGGAGTTTATTCTGTGAGGGTGGGAGGTAAGGATCCAGTCTAATAAAGAATGGTTTTGGGAGTAGGGGTTGTAGCGGCTGGATTCATTGATCAATTGTGTGAGATGAAGGGACTCTATTTTGGAGGTGTAAGCTTTTGAGGAGGGGGGCTGGCCAGTCCAAGTTGAAATTGCCTACAAGGATCAGCTCCCCGCTGGATGCTAGGTCAGGCAGGGTGGTAAGGGTGGGAATGAGGGAGTCTCAGGATGGGCGGGGAGAGGAGTAGAGCACACCTAGAAAAAGGAAGTGAGGCAGGAAGGGAGAGTTGAACCATAAGGAGTTTGTGGGAGCTGAGGCAAGCTTCTTTGTGAGTAACTGAGCTCACGAGTGGCTGTTTTGTGTAGATAGCTACATCACCAGCTCTTTTACCTGGTCCTGCCTGTGTAGAGTGTAGTTTGGGAGAGTGAGGGAGGAGTCAGGGGTTTTAGCAGATAGCCAGGTTTCTGTTAGGCAAAGTATAACCGGAGATTGCTCAGCTATCCAGCAAGTTAGTAGGTCAGTCTTGGGTAGGAGACTTCTGATGTTGATATGGGCAATTGATAGGCCTTTGTGTGAGCCGAGAGAGGTGGGTATGGCTATGGGGCCAGGGCTGTGTTTGACATCCCCAAGAGGAGGAGGAGGAGGAGGGTGAGAAGAAGGAATGAATAGGTTACAGGGAGCCTATATCTCCGAGAGCGAAACTTGATGCTGGGAGCAGGTCTAGCGGCCCTGATTAGGGAAGGTACATGACTGACATGGAAAGGAAAAAGGGATGGTGTTTAATAGAAGTTAGAGCAGTGAGCTGTGAACAAGCTTGGTATATCCTACAGGCCTGGTTTTGACTCCCACTGCCTCCTCATGCATACTGTGTGATCCTGACAAAGTTTCTTAACCTCCCTGTGCTCCTGGGTCACCCCTGTAAATGGGCCTTGTGCCCAGTGGGTCTTTCGTGGGTACCACAGAATAAAAATAAATAAAAAAAAATAGCAGTATGAAAAAGATTTCCAATCACTTTTAAAGTCTTCACTGACATTACAAATGGGTTTGGAGGAGGTGTGTCCCCCTTCCTCTCTATAGGTTCCCAACTCCTCTGTATGTCGGTGTTCATCCTCTATGGCCACACTTGTCCTCTACTACAGCAGTGTACTATTTTACCCCTGATCCTCTCAACTATCCCTGACCTGCCCTCTACCTCTACTATATTTGTGATACCGACATGCACTAGCATACACCATATTATATCCTTGTTCTTACCTTCTGTTCCTCTCTCTCAAGACACTCATCAAACTCAATGTAATGTATATGTTTTTCTAGATACCTGACTGTGTTATCACTGCAACGTGTTTTTAACTGTATATAAACTTTAATTTTCCTGTGTTCTCTCATGTACAAAGTGTTTACAAATTACAATTTTACTCTCTATTATCTTAATCATCACATGTACAATGCCAGTGTATGTACTAGCTACAATATTAACGGATCTCGAACATGTATATACTGTATTTAATTGTCTTCCACGTGTATTGTTTATTTATGGATATTTGTATGTGAATCATAAATATGTATTTTTTTGTCCAGGTCCACCTCAAAAATGAGTCTCTCTCAACAGTGTTCACCTGGTTAAATAAAGATTTTGATTGATTGATTTATTGATTGACTAGTCAGTCGTAAAAATGGAAGGGAGCCAGTGGCGGAGTTTGGGGTGTGATTTAGTATCTAGTTTTCACCTCATCCAAAGGTGGCAACCCTAGAAGGGGCAGAGGGAGGAGTAATTCAGAAACATAAAAGTTTCTGACAAAAAAGACCCATAGTCCATCCACTCTGCCTCACAAAAAATTCCTACCTATTTCTGTGACCCATTGTATTAGAGGGGTATTCAGCCCTTGTGCCTACACCCAAGCCCAACCCCCACAACCAACATCAATCTCTCCTACCTCTCAAACTACTCCTTGTGGCATTACTAGCCCCCTGTACATTTCCCACCAGTTTTTGAATCCATTTACAGACCCTGCCTCACCACCTGTGCTGGTAATCTTTTGTACAGTTCCACCACCCTCTTGGTGAAGTAGAATTTCTTCATATCTCTCTTGAAATCTCCACCAGCGAGTGTCCGTTCATGCCCTCTCATCACTGTGCTTTCAGTCCTCGTGAAGAGGTCCTCACTGCTCACTTTGTTTACTCCCCACAAGAACGTGTATGTTTCTATCATGTTGCCAGTCTCCCTCCTGGTCTACAGTGTGTGTGCACATTAAGGGCATCCAACCATTCCTCATATGATCTAACCTGTTCACCATGAATCATCTTGGTGACCCTGTGCTGCACAGTCTCCCTCCTATCCATGTCCTTCCTTAGGTGTGGGCTCCAAAACTGAGCCCAGTACTCTAGGTGGGGATTCTAAGCTATGTAGAAGGAACAGTGATTGGTATAAGGGGATGACAATTTAGAACAAAGTGACAAAAGGAGCCCAGTCAGGCCAAATTGAGTTTTGGAGCTGCACTGTAGTACACATCCCTGTAATCAAATACTGGGAGGATTATTTTCACAATGATCTGCTGGCATACAGGGAATGGGAAACACAAGTTGTTCTGATATAGTTCCCTGAGTTTCAGGTAGAGTTTTCTGTGGATGGGATTAATGTGGGACAAAACTCAAGGTGACTATTCAGACACACTATCTATTTCAGTGTAAGGACTGCCTATAACAGGGCATCATCCAGGGTCTTGAAGACTGGGGACATTAGAGTTTCTCCATTCATTCTTAGTGCTAAATATCAATGTGACAGACTTTTATTGAACAGTCATTGGTATGTCACAAATTCACACACAAATGTGACAAGGCACCCTGATGACTTCTTGTAGTTCATTGCTGTCACCACATGGCTGACTACTAGGACATCTCAATCTGGTTCTAGTCCCACCACTGGCCACTGCTCACAAGGCCTTACTTTGACAACAGAACCAACCCATGAGTCACTCCCGGGAACCTCTCCCCTGCTCTATATCAAATATTTTCATACTTCTGTCTCTCTTTGGTAGTGGTACACAAGTTTGCTCTATAGAAATGGATTTAACCAGTCCCATAAAACATCGCACAGTCACAAGGAATATTACATATGTAAATATTTAATATTTACAATACTAAATTATAAAATATACAGTAAGATACAACAGGAATAAAACACACAAGGGAATGCCAAATAAAGCAAAAAAAGCCTATAAAAGAACCCAAACTTTGCAATTCATATAGCCCAATCTCCTTGCTGGCCATGATATAAAAATCTTCACAGCCATATTAGCCAATCGACTTCAGGGATGCATGTATGGCCTGGTAAGACCGTACTAAACTGGTTTTATAAGGGTACAGGTGTGCTAGGATAATAGCAGAAGGCTATTGAACATTTGTTCAGCACAAAAGATGCCAAACACCTTCAAATGGCAGTCTTGATGGATGCTGAAAAACCGTTCAACTGGATTAAGTGGGCCTTGTCAAGAGGATGCTGGAGGCTATGAACTTTAGACCAGGCTTCCAGGCTTGCACAGTGGCCTTCAATAGAAACCCAGAGGTCATAGTGAAAGTGAACAGTTTGAATTCAGCCAGATCCCCCCTGGTCCGAGGCATAAGGCAGGAGTGGCCATTGTCAACCTTGCTCTTTGCCCTATGCATAGAGCCGCTGGTGGAAATGGTGATAGCAGAAAGAGATGTGTGGGGCAACCAAGTGTGTAGTGACTGGCACATGGTATCCCTATATGCTGATGATGCGTTGTTCTTTGTGAGTAAAGCACAAACTTCTATTCCAGCACTTCAGAAAACACTTTAAGGAATATGGATTGGTGTCTGGATACAAGATCAGCTATGGCAAGTCAGAGGCAGTAAGACTCAGTGGACAATGCACCACAGCATTTAAGGCTAACTTGCTATATGTTTGAGCCCCAAGTAGCGCTATCAGATACCTGGGGATAAGAATCTCACCCAAAGGGAGATACGTTTTTCATCTCAATTACAAAAAGCTGTTCCTTGAGGTGACTGCTGAGCTGAAGAGATGGCAGTATTTGCCATTTGCCCCTGAAATGACAACAAAATGAAAGAGAGAGAGAGAGAGAAACTGAATAGCATCACTGGGTAGCATCTTTCAGAATAAGAGATGTGCAAGAATAAGGGGACACAATTTGAAGATAAAGTGGGGACAACTTGGGGCAATGTGAGGATGTATTTTTTCATGGAGAGGGTGGTGGAAGCATGGAATGGCCTTCCTGAGGAGGTTGTGGGGTCAAAAATAGTGGAGAAATTTAAGAATGCATGGAACAGACATAAGGCAATTCTAGTGGGAGGTAGGAGGAAGTAGGCTGTTGGTTAACTAGGATCTGCAGCTTATCCAATCAGTAGGGAAATGGGCAAACAGAGTTGGCCAAATGGTCCTTATCTGCTATCAAAGTCTATGTTTCTATGAATAAGGGGCATTAAATGACAATTTTATTACATCCATGGTGCTGCTACAACGAAAGAGCAAAACACCATCTGTCAAAAAAAATGTTTTAAAACAAAAACTACTATAATTATCCCTTAAAACTAATTGAAAAAACTCACCAAGCAGTGTGATGATAGACAAATATTGATGGCACGAATCCTATTTGACCCTGCCTCTCTCTGAAATGTTTTTTTTTTTCAATTATTCTATTTTTGCACCCCAGAGCCTGGCGGGCAGCTATGGCCCTCCCTCGGAGGGACTCATTCTCCAGACCTGCAGTACTCCACTCACGCCGACCCCTAGTAGTTCCCCCTGGCAGGGCCAGGGAGGAGAGCACCAGCCATCTCACCCCCTCCAGAGCACAATCTAGAATCCAGGGGCGACACATGTACAGAGATATTCCCATAGCAAACTGCACAATCAACCAAATCGTATAGCTGTAACATCAATTGTTTAACTGGATCACAAGTAATTTTGATATATGACGTATTGCCTTTCAACAATTCCAGCACTTCAGACTTATAAAATTGTACGCTCACAACTGTGACATTGCCACCCTTATCTGCTGTTTCAATAACACTATTCTTGTTATTTTACAGCATTCTTATTTTTAATTCTAAGTAAATCCTTATGCTCATTAGGTGGCAAGTTGTGGTGATGTCACTACGAATCAACAGATGGTCAGTCGTCAAACTGCATTGTGACCAGATTTTCAAAGGATGTAACTGTTGTGCTAAATAATGATAGAGGCTAGAACTTAGAGTTTGGTCAGAATAATTCAGCACCATCAGAATGCATATTCGTGTTTCACAGAACTCTGTTCTGCTGTCCTTTCCACATGCAATAGTGCATCCAAATCTAATGACTCGATCAAGCTCATTTCTAAATTTCCTGTTGTATCCCGTGGCTCTTCACATGATTCATTACCCAGATCCATAGCATAACAAGTTATATCAGCCACATTGTCCAATAATACTGACTGATTTTCCTGCAAAGAGTCCACGTTTCTATCTCACCCCCTCTCAGACTGACGTCGTGCAAAAAACTGTTTTAATGTTATCTTCCATAAGAGCTGGAATAAATCAGCTTTAATTCTGAATGGATTAATTGAAGGTTCTGGAGAGAATAAGAGGCCTCTTGATAGCAGAATTATCTGGTCAGACATCAAAGTCTGTTTTGATGAATTAGTTTTCTGTTTTTTGGGATTGCACAGTATTCTTAAATCTTCTGCCCCTTCCATGTCCCCTGCAACCACCTCAGGTCTTACATTTAAATTTTTTGTTTTGTTCTTTTTTTGAGTTCTCTTCTGAATTTTTTTTTTCCCCTACAAAAGATACACTCTGGGCATTCGTCACACCTCTCAATGAAGCACTCTACTAGACATTGATTGGGATATACCAGCAGCTAAGAGCATCAGAAGTCAGGCACTGCGTAAAGGAGATAGTAAATGATTTTACATAGTTACCTTTGTAACCCCTCACCCCTGCCTTTTTAGCAAAATGACAGGTGGCATGCTGTTGAAGCTGACAGCAGTACCTGGTGGGGACTGGGTTCGGGGAGGATGAGGTTACTCAGCACAGGGGACCTAGGTTTGGCTACTCTGCACAGGGGCACCCAAGTAAATCCGAACACAGGAAGCAATAACTGTAATGTCCAGAACCAGGAATGGGGATTCTTCAGTGTGGCTTTTATTCACATCCAAGCTGAACAAACAAAGCATAGACGGACCCCCATGGGGCTACATTCCTGGTAATGCAGATTAGAGACTACAGAACACTTTATCACTATTTCCAGCCCTCAGGCTCTAAACCCAGAGGCACACAGCCGGACTTACGCAGTTTTGGGTACACAGCCCGACTTGTACACTACTTGGTTTTCCCCACTGGCCCGGCTCCCCCGCCAGCCACTTGATCTGCGGTCCATTTTGGGAATGAACCAATTATCCTGTTGTGGCTCCCCAAACCACACTAGAGCCTTCGACTCCTAGAGGGAAATTTTCTTCCAATCCCACGTCTGGGTACTTCCCTCATCACTGGCCAAGTACCTGAGGTAAAGTAGAAATCCACAGAGCAAATCTGTAGAGGTGGACCTGGTCACTAAAGATGGGGGCCTCCCACCTCCAGCTCCCACAGTCCATACCCGGCCATTTCTCTGGAAACTAAACAATTCCTTTACTGAAAACTTGCAAATGTAGATTCCTGGGTAGGTGTCTGTCACATCTCCTCTACGTATCATTTTCATCCCAACAAGCTCTGGACTTGAACCTACTTTTACTTGTTGCTTAGCCCATTACTCAAGGCCTCCCACTATCTCAGTAGTTCAATCCCCACATCGTCACACAAGTCCCAGGGTGAAAAACATAGGCACTTTCAGGAAGAGCAAACACTCACCCTCCGGTTGCAGGTGCCCCACAGGTGACTCACAAGTCTTCTTGTTCTCCCAAATAAACTCTGGAACACACAGGTAGCTTTTCCTTTACAAGCAGAACTAGGGGGTTGCCCCAGGAATCTGCAGGGAACCCTTTCGTGCCCCCCATCCCCGAAGGGAGGGGGCACAGAGATCCGAAAACAGCGGTCTCCACCACTTCCACTTCAATTATCTTCTGTGTCTCTATTTTGGTGGAGACACACACACCCTTTTACTTAAAAAGTAGCCCTCTGTCAGGGCTGAGGCTCCTAGAGCCTACACTGAGCTGCTGTGCTGCTTACTCAGCAAGCTCCCAACACCAGCTCCACACTGAATCTGTTCAAACCTCCCAACGTTCTATTCCAACTCCCTTGCTGCAGATTCCAATGTGGCTCATGCAGCTGCGATAGTTCTATGATGATGTCATCCCTCAGTCTCAGCTGAGACTGAGAACAGAGTGAGACAGTGTGAAATCCATTTAACTGGAGTTTCACAAGCTGCCTTCCCTGCCTACCATTAGGTCTTACTGGGATTCTAGTAGCCCCAGGTAACAATGGGGTTACATCTGCACTTCCAGCTTCCTTTCCATGCCAGTAATGTACTCTGATATGCATTGATGATTTTTTGATAAATAAATAATCTGGCTTTGGGGTGCCCTCAGATCTACATTGAGTTCCACTCTCCTCACGAGCTACTGCTCTTGATTTTCATATTTTTAAGACATTCTATGACATCAGTAACTCCCAATCCATGCTATTCATCTGAATGGCCTGGAATGGGTGTTTCTGATGTCATAGAATGTTCAGGCAATATGGAAATAGAGAGAAGATACTGCTGGGGAGAGAAGAATTCAGGGTAGCTACAAAGGTCAGAAAATTAGTTTATTAATTTAACAAAAAAGGTCAAAAACATATCTGAATACTGGGTGGCCAATAAAAGGGCAACTGCAGGGCATCTGGAGGCATAAAAACAGTTTCCTATCACCTTTAACACGTTGCAGGGCTGCCTGTTGGTGCAACTGGTCAAGGAACTCCCAAGGCAAACTGCCATTCTCAATATGGTACTCACCAACTCAAAAATTGTAGGAGGAGCGACAACTGGGGAGCCACTGGAGTTCAGAGACCATAACACCATATGCTTTAAACTGGCCTTGGGTACAAGTATAGCCTTATCAAAGGCTGTGGTTCTGGATTTAAGAAGACCAGATTTTGACCAGATGAGGGAACTAGTCAAGGATAAGCTGGGTGGAGTGGACAAAAACAGGAGGCTGGAGGAGAGGTGGGGAGTAATTAAAGCGGCCCCTTCTATAGGCAATTAGTAGGCTTGCCTGAAAATGTTTACCAAGAGAAACAGACACAAGAGACCAATCTGGTTCTTGAAGAAGGTCAGGGAGTCACTGAAGACTAAACAAAGGGCCTTCAGCCAGCCCATTGGTACAGAGGACTGAGGCACTGTCAAGCACCTAACCTCTCACTATGCTGGTGGCCCGAGTTCTGGAACGAGCTCGAGTTGCTGGGTGTCAGCGAGGGGAGAAGTCTGAGAAAGGATCAAGCAGCTACCAAGTAGCTATCTTCTCTCAGATTGGGGTGGTGGGCCTTCACAGCTCTTGGTTGCCACCAGGTAGAGGCCTGGTGGTGGCTAATGTATGGGAGGCAGATGTAGGTCAAGAGATGGTGGAGGGAGCTGTGGTTCCAGCATGCATGCACATCTCCATGAGCATGCATCCTCTGTGTCGCTGTGGCTTCTGGAACTCATGGGAGAAAATGGTGGAGAAACTGAGTAGACTTGCTCCTTGAAGCCTTGCCCAGTACCTGGACCCACCCCTTCCACTCTGACTGGTAAGGGATTCTAGATTAAGTGCCCTGGTGGGGGTGCTCCAAGGGGGAAGGACAACCCTCCCCTTCCTGGCCCTGCCACAGGGGAATTAGACCCAGTCTGGAGGGAGGATAGGGATGGTCTGAGGTGTCCAGGGACATGAATGACTAGACGCCTGATCTGGCTCCAGAGGATAAAATCTTTATGGAAAAAAGGGCCTTCATTAGCTACAAGGACAAACAGGGAGAAGAGGAATGGCATGACTAAATACCAGTTAAAGATGAGGGAAGCTAAAAAGGTAGTCAGGGGTGCAAAAGTAGACACAGAACTGTGTATTGTGGAGGGGGTCAAGGGGGAACAATTCTTTAGATATGTAACCCCTAGGCGGCACTATCTCAAGGGTTACTATCCCTGCCTGTATTTCTCCTAACAGGTTGAGGGGCCTGGGTTCAATATTTTGGTACCTCCACCCAGAGTAATAGAAGTGGGGGTATCTACCTACTCTGGTATAGCCCTCTGGGAAGTAATAACCACCCACAGATCCAGCTAGTGACCAAATACCTGGTAATGAGAGATAACCCTTTGCAGTAGTTGACACACAATTAGCAATGAGCATTAATGATATACACCCCCCCACCGCACTTAGCATCAGAGACTAGTCTTCAACAACTCTGCTGGAGCCCCCTGTAAAGGCAATGTTAGCAAGGCAAGCATACACTTTCAATACTGTACACCAACTAGGAATATGCTCATAAGCCAGTTTAAACGTGGAACAGCAAATCAGATTTATTAAGGGGACGTGAACCAGGATGGGGGCGTGAATCTAGCAGAATGATTACTTTACTGATTTGATTCAGGTTACTATGCATGCATATACTTAGTCCCACGGTAAACAGTCTGACAACACTGGGTGCCCAGAACATTACACTAGCTAGCCAGAATCAATACCTGGGGGTGGCCGGCATTGCAGCTGTTGTTGGGGTCCTTGATGGAAAGAAAAAGGCAGTTAACATGCACAAACAAGACTGGTTATTTGTAATCCTGACCAGTTGGCCCAGTTCTCTGTAACCCTGTAACACACTGACGCAATCAGATAGTACCAAAAAATAATTAGAAGAATTGTTGCAAAGAGCTACCCTGAATTTATTCACGACACCAGTTGGTTGGAATTGGTCTGGCGATATGAAGACCTGCTGCTGATCACAGAAGAGCATGAGGAAGCTGGGCTGGCACGACGCTACTTCACTTCATGGCCTTTTCCTCCAGGTGGCCACAATCTGTGATTTCTTGCTGCGCATGGGCTGGATCCCCAAGCTGGTCTCTCGCCGAAGAACAGTCTCTGGTGCAGAAATAGTTGCCTTGGGCAGAGTTTGGCATAGGCCCAAGGCTGGATAAACACTTCTGGCAAACTTCAGTTTGTTTGCTGATAAAGGCCTCCAGCTGACAAAACAGTCCAGTCACTGGCAGAAACAGTCCTCAATCCATGATAAACACTCAGCACATTTAACAGAAACAGTATTAACTTTTCTAACTATAAATTCAGTTTCAGGCCGGTTCGCAATTTTATTTATTTATTTAGTCTTTAGTAACCAGGTAAGTGCACTGATCCAGAGGACCGTTTTCAGGCAAGACCCAGCCATGGTGGCACAGTAAGGTAAGTACAATACAAGTGAGAAAAACAAAATCCAGATGACAGGGAATTTTACAAGTAGAAGGGGAAAGAGAAACCTCTTACAAGCTGAGCATGGTACACAGCGTTCACATTCAGTGTACAATGCAGTATAAAATAAGAGGAAAAATAAATAAGCATATTAAATACATGAACAGGAGGTAACAATTAATATCAATAACAGTGCCTGATATCAATAACAGTACCTGAAGTCAGGAACAATACACTGGGGAGGTAACAGAGCGGTACTATACACCAGGGAGAAAACAACGAGGGGCTGAGGAAAAGGGAAAAATATACAACAGAAGGGATTTGCACTATTTAAAAACAGTAGAGGTAAGGAAGGGGTGAAACCAGTGATAACATGAGGAATCCTGAGAAAGCTGAGATCCCTAGAAGCTAAGGGAGAAAGGTAGGGAAGGAGTGGCAAAAAGAGCACCAGTGGGGAAGGAGTGAAGATGCTAGCGAGTAGAGCAGGTACAGTTGTATATTGTCGATTATCCAGGCTTTGCAGCTGTGCTTGATCATATGGTGGGATTCAGATGAGCGAAGAGCAGAGGGTAGACTATTCCACATAGAGGGGGCTGCTATAAGAGCTTTGTCACCCATGCTGGTGGTGGCCTTTGGTACCTATAGGGAGGGATCAGAGGAAGAGCATAGGTTTCTAGTAGGTGCCCTAAAGTTGAAGAGGGTGGTGAGAGGAGAAACAGAGCCACTTCTGAGGGAGGTATCCACAAGACAGCCAAGGCAGTAGTCAAAACGCCCTTGCAAAGAGAGCCAGCCAAGGAAACGGTACAGGTCACAATGGTGAGTAGAGAATGGAGCAGCCAGGGCAAAGCAGCAAGTAAAGTGGCAAGCACTGAGCAAGGTTTTACTCAGTGAATCAATTGCAGCCAATTCACTGAGCAAACCTCTAACCATAGTTCTTGGGCCGAATACTTCACAGGAGCTTCTTTTTGGTCCAGTATTCGAGCTGCACTCCTCAAAGTCTTGGAGCTTTCTGTCACAGTTAAAAGTTACTTTTCAGATTAGTCCAAGTACTGCAATAAGGCTGTCCAATGCTGGAGAACCACATCAGGAAGGCAAGTCAGGCCTTTCCCTTCCAATTCTCCTCGGCTCCTTTCCTGGAGCAGCCTCTCGATAGCTTGAGCTACTCAC
The DNA here is from genome assembly GCA_016271365.2 of Neoceratodus forsteri. Classification (NCBI taxonomy): domain Eukaryota; kingdom Metazoa; phylum Chordata; order Ceratodontiformes; family Ceratodontidae; genus Neoceratodus; species Neoceratodus forsteri. The sequence continues at coordinate 1,389,459,120 of CM028129.1, read as the reverse complement.
TCTCTCAACTCTAACAGCAACTGAACCCCTGTCTCCTTTCAGTTTTTGAACTAGTCCAGTTTTCTAGCAATCCAGTTGGCTAGGGGAGCTGTCACTCACAGTTCTGGTGCTCTCATTAGTCAGTTTAGGTGGCAACCTATAAAACTACAAGAACTATAGTTTTCCTTCCCATGAGACATTTGAACTAAGGACTCCTTGAGGTCCCCTATGTCCCATTGGTCCAGATTCTGGAAGTTCCAGACCAAACATCGTGACTTCCATTTATAAACAAATTGTAAGAAGTCAGGTTAAAACAAGCACTCTAATTTAAATATAACAGCAAGTTAGGAGTAAATATTTATAGTACCAGTTAAAGCTCCCTCTGTTTTACTATCAACAGCAGAGTGGAGCAAGTTAAAGTGGCATCTGACCAGCCCATAGCCTTGAAACACTCTGACCAAGCCCAGACCATTTACTATGCAAACACTATCTATAGGCTTAAAGGGGCAGGTGCAGAGGCACATCATGGCACTATCATGCAAATCAACAGGATCAAACAAATAACTATGGATTTACTACCTATGTAGGATGTCTGCCTGACAGTGGGCATGGCTGGAGCCCAGGAAGACACTTAAGGAAAGCACTCAGATTGGTAGGGGGGGGTTACACTCTTCCCTGCCTAGGAAAACCTGGCATCCACGTCAAGTCTATAATACTAATAACAATTGACATTAACTTGCTATGCTATATACAGGTTGCAACTATAAATCACTATATACAATACTGCACAGTTTCATTATTGATATTCAAAATATTAATAAAGCATGCTTCACTCATAACTGATGTTTTCCATACACCATGGTATTACTGGACATTTTGCATTTTTATTTTAAGCACTCTATTTTTCATTTGCATACTTGTCTCAGATAGTTATATACATTACCCTTGTCTGTACCACTCTCTGCACACTAACCCACATGGACAATAATCTGAACTGGTCAGCTAACTTTGGACTTTTTGTAACATGACCCCTGAAATATGGATTGGAGGGCTTTATTACTGACTTAGAGGCAGCAGTGTAACCTATTTTAGGTAGGTAATTAGTTGAAATGTGCACCCCTTTATGGGCCACATTCACAGGAAGGTCTATAGGCTTTCCTGGAGAATCATATGTGAGGCGTACTATGGGTTTAACAGTTCTTTCAGATCTTCTAGGCAATAGAGGCACAGGCTCGGTCCTTTCAACATTAGCATTTGGATTCATGACTTCTGGCTTGTTGTCCAGCAACACAACAGCTTCTTCAGGAAGGGGCACCTCTGCACTCTCTATTTGTTCAGAATTAGAAGTAGCACTTGCATCTATAGTAGCACTTAAATTTGCTGGTTCTGTAGACTCTCGTTCATCATTAAGGGGTATTTCAACAAAATTTGACTCATCTAGCACACTGCTTAACACTTTCAGAATTAGCATTATTGTTCAACATGAGGTCAGATTCACTAGGCCCAGATCTCTCAGCTTCAAATGACGATTCACTATTCTGGCTCTCACTTTCTTGGTCAGGACTTGCTACTTCAATCTCAGTTCCATGAAACATAGTCAGCTGCTTCTGAAGTTACACTTGGCACCTCACTATCAGGTGGTATTGGAGTGGTCGAGAGTTCAAGATTATCTGATACCTTGTGACTGTCAACACTGTCTCCCATGTTGCACAAAGGGTTGCCTTGAAACAACTGAGTTAGTTCGAAAGAAGGATAATATGTATCCCCATATTCACTGTCATCATTAGCTGCAGAAGGATGTAACGGATGTTCTAGTTGTGAATCAGCAGGGGGCTAACTTGGCTGTTTCTTTTGAGCAGCAGACCTGATCACAGGCCCAGTGGGAACATTAGCTTGAGGTACAGAGTCTGTAACAATTTGGCCAATAGGTAACAAGTGATTTCGGTGCATTGTCTTTACAGCTCGTGGGTCATTCTCTGGACACACTTTGTAGACTGGCAGATCATCCAGCTTGCTAATGACAATGTATGGGGTGTGACTCCTCTGGTCAGCTATTTTGTGTTTCCCTTGAAAACCCAGATTTCTCATTAATACTCGGTCTCCAGGTTGTAACTCCTGAGCTTTAACACGTTTGTCATGTCTTTCTTTATTGGCTAAGTTTTTCTTTGCAGCCATTGTATGCACAAGTTGATAAGCATGATTAAGCTATGCCTTGAGCTTTTGTACATATTGTAAATAATTATCTACTTGGACTCCATCTGGTGACACTCCAGAAAAGAAATCTATCGGTAAACGTGCTTCTCGACCAAACATCAGTTAATATGTGGAAAATCCGGTTGCATCATTGTGAGTGCAATTATAAGCATGCACCAAGGTACTTATCTGCTGACTTTATCTTGCCTCGTCTTTTGGGTGAAGGGTTCCCAACATGTCCAGCAATGTCCTATTAAATCTTTCAGGCTGCTGATCTCCTTGCAGATGATATGGAGTGGTTCTTGACTTTCTTACACCTGAGAGTGAGAGCATTTCTTTGATTAGATGGCTTTCAAAGTCTCTTTCCTGGTCAGAATGGATCCACTGTGGGGTATCATAGCGGACAAAACATTTTTCAATAAGCACTTTGGCTGTGGTGGCTGCATTTTGATCCTTGGTTGGATAAGCCTGTGCATAATGAGTGAAGTGGTCTGTCACAACAAGCACATTGCCAATGTTTTTTGCATCAGGCTCCAAGCTTAAAAAGTCAATACATATGAGCTCCATGGGTGCACTAGTGGCGATGTTAACCAAGGGCGCCGCTCTCTGGGGCTGGACTTTTCTTTGAAGGCATCGACTAGAGGTTTTGATATACTGATCAATGTCTGCACCCATCTTAGGCCAATAGAAATGGGCACGGGCTAAGTCCAAGATTCTCTCACAACCCAAGTGTCCCATCTGATCATGGAGTGCTCTTAGGACTACATGATTAAATGTAGAAGGCAACACTAATTGCTGTTTAATGACTTGGCTTTGTCCATCCGTGATCTCTCTGTAAAGTAGTTTATTTCACTGCTTGAGTCTAGGCCCTTCCCTAAATAGCAAAGCAGTTTTCTGATCTTTGGACTGTAACTTTGAAACATTTTTTCTGGTGTTTATAGCATTCAGTACCAGTTTGATCATAGGGTCATGATACTGCACCCTTTGGATGTCTGCTGGGGTGAGTTGTGGCAGAGCGCTCAGATCCAAGGCTGCAAAGTTACAGTAGGTTATAGGCACACAGGTTTCAGGAGGCCCCAGACAATTGACTAGGAAATCTACAGTTTCAGAAGATGGGTGTTCATCTTTGCCAAACTTGTGGCATAGGACCTTGAAGGATTGTACTGACATTCTCACCCACTCGGAATTTGATACAGGCCTTCTAAATAGAGCATCGGTGTCGATGTGATTGAGACCTGGATGGTACTCCACCAAATAATCAAAAGTTGCAAGGGCAGATAACCATCTTTGTCCAGTTGCATCCAACTTGACTGAGGTTTGGATATATGTGAGGGGGTCTGTCACCAGGTGTGGGTATTCAAGATAATAAATACAAGGCAGACTCAGATCACAGTGCATGCAAAATGCCCAGAGGCATTTATCATTTTATTTAGTCATAAAATGAGAGAATATATTTACAGAAATAAAAAAAAAAAACAATGAAATTAAATTAGTTTCATTCAAAAAGGCCACTGCTTTGCTTTAGCAGACTCTAGGCTTCTATCAGCATGACCGGTGTGAGCCCACACCACTAGGAGGTCTTTCTCCTACCTCCATCAGTCTCCTACTGACTCTCTTAACTCCTGTCTAGTTTCTAGCTCCTAGTGGTGGGCTTATATACTGTCTAATGGTGACATCATAGTTAGCTGACCAAGTAATTATCTGTTATCTCTTTATTTATTTTGTTTGTAGGAAAGATTAAACTTGATTCAGCATGTTGTCTGCTGCCTTTCATTGGTTTGCATTACACCATATACTCTTGGCCAGTAATAGGCTCTGCTGCACCTGCAATATACTTAATAGTAGCATGCATATTCATTATGGGGTTATGCCCCTCCGTCCCATACTGACATCACATTTCTACAATCACTTACAAACATTTAGACTGTGGGCTGCCAGCTTTATAGAGTCCACACAGTTGGCAGCTATCTGTAGTACAAAGGTAAGGGATTTATTCAATGTTCCCCTCAATTCTACTAAAGGAAAATAATATCTTCTGTTGTACACTGAAGAGTTAACACAGACACAAGTTTGTCTGTTCTTATTTTATAACTGCCCCTTTATTTTATAGCTGGTCTTTTTGCTTTGTTTTTAGGGCCAAAGACCTACGGAGGAAACAATATACATACATATACATTCATTACCCTGGACACCTTATGGTTAAGAAAGCCCTTCATTTATTATTTATTCTTTCAGCCACTCCTGCAGCTCTTCGGGAGCAGGCAACTACAGGACTACAGCCGGCTGTCTACACTGTTCAGTAGAGTGGCAGATATAATGTACAGCCACAGTTTTCTTCCGCTCCACTTATACGGAGAGAGAGAGAAAGAGAGAGAGAGAGAGGAGCTGGCATGCTCCTATTATCTTGTAGTATTTCTCTCCTCTCTCACATTTAGGGTCTCTCTTTTTAAAATATTATTAGGCCCCACAGGGTCTTTTCTTAATGGGGGGCATCATGTATAATATTCATAGGGACATCCCTGTCCCTTCCTTCACAATTACGGTGCTTACTTAAATTCTTTTTAGAGTGGGGAGGCTGAAAGTGAAAGTAATTGCCGCCCTGCCTTGAACTACGACACAGCAGTTCAGTGTGAGAGAGACAGAAAGAGAACAAGTGAGAAGCGAGCGTGCTCCTCTTTTCAGAAAAACAACTGCTCACTCTTTCCTTTTAGACCCCTCAGGGTCTTTTCTCTCTTTAAAACTTTTTCTGGAGCTTGAGTTTAAAGCCACAGAGCGGTGGCATAGTGAAAGATGAAAGTAAATGCCACTCCATGGAAAGCCTGCCTCTCTAGCAGCCTGGTCTGGCTGCATACATGCCCCGGTCTCCTCCATGACTAGCTGGCACAATTTTACAGCTTAATTTTAGATAAAGCCAGCAGCCAGAGGTTCTACTATTACAGGGGCACCAGTAGTCATTATTACAGATACCAAGCAGCAGCAAAAGTGAAAGTAAACGTTTGGCACTTGGTCTAAACAGTTCCTTCTTTGATGCAGGATTTCTTTAGCAGCTGTATCATAACGGAGCAGCAGGAAAACAATATTAACAGCATAAGCATAATGCAGCCCCATTTGATTCATAATCCACCTAAGGGGACATTTTTATGTATTGTAGCTGCCATTAAAAACAATTCTAAATATTCTTGCATCATGTATATAAAATGGCATAAGCATTAATTTAGTGAAGCACTGCAGCACTTTAGACTCAGAATATGGCACAAATTGCACTCTATGCACGTTACCTGTTCTATGTTATGCACTTCATTTCAAAACAAATGCACTTTATTCTAACTTTAACTGTAGCTAGAACATCAGCCTTCGAGGGCGCGGGGGCACAGTCACCTTTCCATCCTATCCTATGACAGGGGCCACTCCGTCACAGGGTTATTGTCGGCTTTTATTAGTATTTTAGCCCCACAGAGGTATTTGTGAAACTGGTCCACTATTGCCCATTTCAAAGCGAGAAGTTAAAGTTTATGTACAGGATAGTTTTTCTTAGACGGGGTCAAGCTTCTACTGGCAAACACCACTGGGCGTAGTCCTTCCTCATACTCCCGGTAGAGTACAGCTCCAAGTCCACTCAGACTGGTATCAGTGTGGAGTACATATGGTTTAGTTGGATTTGCATAGCTAGGACTGGCGCATGTGTGAGCTGGTAAATGATGTCATAAAAAGCAGTATCACAATCAGGGATCCATCTGGTTCCGAAAGGTTCATTGGCCTTGAAGTAGACTTTATCACTTTCTTTTGCAGCACTTCTTTTGTACTTTAGATTGGTAGGTGGATACCCTTGGGTCAGATTTAGGAGCAGGCAAATGACTTTGGTGTTATCTTTTACAAAGCACCGATAATATCCACAGAAACCTAGGAATCTTTGCAACTCTTGAAGATTGCCTGTGGCTAGGTGGTTAAGGCTTCTACCTTGCTCGGGGCAGTTTGGATGCCTTCAGCAGTTACAGTGTGGCCCACATACTTTACAGATTGTTGGAAAAACTGGCACTTGTCAATGGATAATTTTAACCTGAATTCTTCCAATCAGTCTAGGTAGGGCCTTGAACAAATGAGCCTTATGCTCTTCGAGCGTTTTGCCAAGCACAATGACATCATCCAAATAAACTAAGCATTCAAGTAGGGTCTTGTCTTCTACAGCTCGCTCCATTAGTCTTTGGAAAGTGGTGAGTGCTCCAGATATGCCCTGGGGCATGCGCAAGAATTCGCAGAAGCCCAGGGGACAGATAAATGCTGTTTTCTCTCTATCCTCTGGCACTATCAGGATGTGGAAGTACCTGCTTCTGAGATCTAAAATGGAAAACCACTGGCTCCCATTAAGACAATCAAGGGCATCCTGGATGCAAGGCATTGTATACTGGTCTCGTATAGTCCTTCAGTTAAGGGTCCTGTTAGTCTACACACAACCTCACTGAACCATTTTTCTTTCATGCAGCCACAATGAGGGATGCATAAGGGCTGCAGGATTCCTGGATGATTCCTGCAGCTAACATCTCCAGGAGGTGGCGCCAAACATCATCAATGTCAGCAGATGCCAATCTGCAGGACCTCTCTTGAAATGGCCTCTTGTCATGGAGCCTGATATGGTGTTCAGCACCAGTGATGCATCCAACATCCCATTCCTTTAACAAAAACACTTTACTCCACTGTGCTAGCTTACAACTAACATTGTCCTTCCACTCTTCAGGAATGGGGGTACTCTCCAAAATAGAATAGGTCTGGAGTCTCGTCACTATCCTCCTCTGTACAGGATTTGCTTGGTAATACAGCAGTATCTGCGCAAAATATCTTAGCCAGGGTACAACCTCAGTTGACTTTGATGTCCCTGTCAGCCACATTTTGAATTTGGACCACCACCCTCTGGGCATATGCGTGAGCACGGACAGGCAGTGTACTAGGTTTAACTAGGAGCCCATCCAGCAGCTCTCCTTCCTCTGGGGCGTCCAGCATAAGGATCTTTTTGGTCATATCCTTTTTCATCCGCACTTTGCCACTGACACTACACTGAGCATTGGGTGGCAAGACAAAAGGTACTAGGTCTTTCTTCCACACAACTCCCATGGGCTCACCCTTGTCGGCCTCCTTAGCCTGCATCTGCATTTCATATGCTTTCTGCACCATGGCATGGATGTGTAATGCCCATCCAGTCTTTTGGCCTTATCTCTCCTGACACAGCTGAGCCAATCGGCCAAACATATGAGCATTAGTACTGATTAGCAATGGAATTCTGTCATGCAAGCCGGTTGACGGGCACATCAAAGCCAGGGTCTCCACAGGCTTATACATACCAGCAACAGTAGAAGGAAAAGATAGCCATATCAGCAAGTAACCAAGGTAAGGCTAAGATTTATCACTTAAACCCCATGCATGCAGTCCTTCAAGGGGTTGTAGTGGCTGGTCAGACATGTGTTGGTCATACCAGTCTTTAAATATTATAGTGACCTGAGATCCACCGTCCAATACAGCTCGGGTCAGGATACCATTAATGTCCACCATGGTCTCCATTGAAGGGCCCACCACCTTTGACCAGTCTGAAGGGGCAGGCTTAGCATTTTTTTTCACAGTGGCCTTAGAGGAAAAAGACTTGCATGATAACCCGTGCTGCGGCTTTATGGTGCTTTGTTGAACCTGATTGAGCAATTTGGCAGTTACTCAGTGCAGATCCTCTGAAGCATAGCAGAATCTTTTAGTGTGTCCATCTTCTCCACACTGGTAACAAAACACTTGAGTTCTGGGTTCAGAAGGCTGAGAAGAATCTTCTTGGGGTTTATGATTGTCAGCAGGTGGGGTCATGTACTCTTTCTTGGGCCTAGACTCAGACTACGCTCCACCATAGTTTCTCCAGGGTGCAGACAGTCGTGACGTGTTAATAAGGTCTCACACCATATCTCACAACTCCTTCATTTCTTCCACTACATTACTGTCAGATTGGGGTTCAATAGCATGAGCGCAGCCCCCTTCATGGTGGGTTAAGTCTTGCAAGCAGCCTCCACATTGGAAGTGAAGGTGGCATGGGTTTTCGCTAGTTCTGTAGTGTTCTGGTTGCTGGCTCACAGCTCTTTGAGTTCTCTTAACAGTTCACTGATTTGCTGAGACTCAAGGGTATTCTCCCTCTCACTGGGTTTCTCTGGAGCAATTCATGCAACACCAACATATGGGTCCTAACAATCATCTTCAGTCTCAGCTTCTCGAATTTCTTTCATCAGCCGGCAGTATGCAGAGGGATCATCCTTGCGATCCTGAAACTTTAACTTTAGCATAAGCATACTAGAGTAGCAAGAAGACTTGAGAATGTGTTCTAACCTCACTCAGTTCAATTCGCTAGCTGGTATACCCCCCTTGCGGTGTACTTTCTGCAGGGCCCTCTCTACTTGAGTCACATAGGCAGATAATCGCTCATTCTTCCACTGCTTGGTGGATTTGAACTTCCACATTAAGTGTTCCCCTAACTCAGTGCTGCAAAATACTTCTAAGGCAGACAGGTACTCTTCAGCAGAGGCCTCCAGGTAGATGGACCAGAGAAACCTGATAGCTTCAAGTGCAGGGCCCCATAAACTCTCCATGAGTCTCTTGCACTTCTCACCTTCCGAGCATTGCCACTCTAGGACCGGGGGGATGCATAGTCCACCCAAGTCTCTAGGTCATCTTCCCCCACGGGGCGGGAACAGTGCCTGAAAACAGTCTGATCCTGTGGAAAGAGTCCAGATTCACAGAGGGTATCATTATGGGGCACTGCAATGGGAGAAAATGCATAGGCTGGGGTGAAGAGGCTGGAGGGGAATTCACCGGAGTAGCCCCCCCCCAGGATTCTCTATGGCCCTCTTCAAGTCCTCAAAGGTCTGGCCCTCAGCTGCTAACAGTTTTTCCAATTTTTCCTTGAATACCTCAACTTAGGGTGACCCCCCCAAGGGTAGAAGCTCCACTTTGCACAGTGATGACCCTCCACTCCACCTGGGATCCCTCGGGCATAATAACAGGGGGTACCATCTCAGGGTCAATAGGAGCACTACATTCAATAAGAGCCATCATCATTTCAGCAAATAGGTCAGCATTTCGCCACTGCACTGAAATTTTGCCCAGACACTTACCCTTACTCACTGCCCCCTCTATAATAGTGTTACTGGTCCCTTATGGGATATCCAATAACATTAAAGCATGGTGGGGATTTACCTGTTCCACCTCACTCCACTGCAACATATGGTGCACAGGCATTTTGTGGGGGGAATTTCTAGTTTAACTGTAGCAAGGTTCTCCATTTCATATTTGGCACTAAATTTACAATTAATTGCAATTTCATATTTTGGCCACTAGGAAGCACTAACCCCAGCAGTGCCACCAATGATGTAACCCCTAGGCAGTGCTATCTCTAGGGTTACTATCCCTGCCTGTGTTTCTCCTAACAGGTTGAGGGGCCTGGGTTCAATATTTTGATGCCTCCACCCAGAGAAATAGAAGTGGGGTTATCTATCTACCCTGGTATAGCCCTCTGGGAAGCTATAACCAATCACAGACCCACCTAGTGACCAAATACCTGGTAATGAGAGATAACCCTTTGCCGTACTTGACACACAATTAGCAATGAGCATTAATGATAAGAACACATACCCTGCACTTACCACCAGGGACTGGTCAATGTGAGCAAGACATATATACACTTTCAATACTGTACACCAACTAAGAATATGCTCATAAGCCAGTTTAAATGTGAAACAGCAAATCAGGTTTATTAAGGGGACATGAACAAGGATGGGTGTGTGAATCTAGCAGAATGATTACTTTACTGATTTGATTTAGATTACTATGCACGCATATACTTAGTCCCACATTAAACAGTCTAACAACACTGGGTACCCAGAATGTTATGCTGGCTAACCAGAATCAGTGCCCAGGGGTGGCCAGCACTGCAGCTGTTGTTGGGGCCCTTGATGGAAAGAAAAAAGGCAGTTAACATGCACAAACAAGACTTTGGTTATTTGTAATCCTGGCCAGTTGGCCCAGTCCTTTGTAACTCTGTAACACACTGAAGCAATCAGATGGTACCACAAAATAATTAGAAGCATTGTTGCAAGGAGCTGCCCTGAGTTTATTCACGACACCAGTTGGTTAGAATTGGTCTGGTGATATGAAGACCTGCTGCTGATCACATGGGGAAGCTGGGCCGGCATGACACACTTTCGCTTCACAGCCTTCCCTCCAGGTGGCCGCAACCTGCAATTTCTTGCTGCGTGGGGCTGTATCCCAAAGCTGCTTTCTTGCTAAAGAACAGTCTTTTGTTGCAGAAATAGTTAGGCTTGGGGCGAGTTTGGCATAGGCCTAAGGCTGAATAAGCACTTCTGGCAAAGTTCAGTTTGTTTGCTGGTGAAGGCCTCAGGCTGGCAAAACAGTCCAGTCACAGGCAGAAAAAGGCCTTGACCCGTGATAAACGTTCAGCTTATTTAACAGAAACAGTATTATTTTTTCTAATTCTCAATTCAGTTTCAGACTGGTTTGCAATTGCAGTCGATTCACTGAGCAAACCTCTCACCACAGTCCTTGGGCCGAATACTTCACAGGAGCTTCTTTTCAGTCCAGTATTTGAGCTGCACTCCTCAAAGTCTTGGGTCTTTCTGTCACAGTTAAAAGTTACCTTTTGGATTAGTCCCTGCTAATTATCCTCGGTTCCTTTCCTGGAGTAGCCTCTCAATAGCTGAAGCTGCTCACTCTCTCAACTCTAACAGCAACTGAACCCCTGTCTCCTTTCAGTTTTTGAACTAGTCTGGTTTTCTAGCAATCCGGTTAGTTACGAGAGCTGTCACGCACAGTTCTGGTGCTCCCATTAGTCAGTTTAGGTGCCAACCTGTAAAACTACAAGAACTACAGTTTTCCTTCCCATGAGGCATTTGAACTAAGGACCCCTCGAGGTCCCCTGTGTCCCATTGGTCCAAATTCTGGACAGCAAGTTAGGAGTAAATATTTACAGTACCAGTTAAAGCTCCTTCTGCTTTACTATCGACAGCAGTGTGGAGCAAACTAAAGTGGCATCTGGTCGGTCGCAAGCCTTGAAACACTCTGTCCCAGCCCAGACCATTTACTATACACATGCTATCTATAGGCTTAAAGGGGCAGGTGAAGAGGCACATCATGGCACTATCATGCAAATCAACAGGATCAAACAAATAACTATGGATTTACTACTACCTATGCAGGACGTCTGCCTGACAGTGGGCATGGCTAGAACCCAGGAAGACACTTAAGGTAAGCACCCACATTGGTAGGGGGTTACACACTTCCATACCAATGTAACAAGGCCTACAGCAACGCAACCAGAATGTTAGGGTATATTTGAGGGTTTAACAGCAGGAGGGAAGAGGTGATACCTCCTCACTGTAGATCATTAGTGAGGCCACATCTGGAATACTGTGCCCAGTGCTAGAGACCCCACCTAAGAAAAGACAAAGACAGGCTAGAGATGGTGCAGTGTAGGGGAACCAACATGATTCAGGGTTAGCAGGGCAGATCCCAAGTGGACAGGCTTAAGCATCTGAACATATACTCACTGGAGACCAGAAGGGAGAGGTATGATCTGATAAATACCTTCAAGTTCCTGAAAGGAATGAACAAGGAAGACTTCAAGGAAATATTCATCAGGAATGGCGAATGAAGAACATGGGAACATGAGTGGAAGCTGGTGTGGGACGGATTCAGGTGGGATGTGAGAAAATATTATTTTGCAAAGAGAGTAGTTGAGCCATGGAACAGCCTACCAGCAGATGTGGTGGGTGCAAGATCTATTCATGGTTTCAGACATTTGGGACCAAGTAAAAGGCTTAACAGTTACACAGTGGGGAAACAGTAGGGCAGGGAACAAGGGGGAAGGTGAGGTCAAAAACCCCGAATAGACGATTGTCCCTGAGTAGGATAGGGTAAAACAAGGTAGACGGGACGAATAAGTGATCTTTTTCTTCTAACATTTTCTGTTTCTATTTTTCTAAACAGGCAAGCTGTTAACTGAGATATTCTGTGAGATACTAGTTCCCTTTGACACTGATCTGTTAACTCTTTTATTAATTTTCCTATTATTGGAACAGCCCCTAAATCTCTCTCTACTTAAAGCTCTTATAGGTCTGTCCCACTTAAAAATCTCTTCCTTGCTGTAATCAGCTTCATCTCTCTGTAATTTATTTATTTTGTGTGCAATTAGATCTTGTTCAAAGTGGGCAATTCATTCCTGTTATAACTTCTCAAACTCTTGCTATTCAGCGCAGTCTTTAAATTCCATTAATTCAGATTGAACCTCTTCAGTTTCATTTGTGATCCTAGATTAGCGCTTCTTTTCTTTGTCAGTTATTATGCTAATCAACTTACTACTGCACTCTGCTAATGCAGTTTCCCCATCATTACTTATCAGTATCCCCATCCAAACCACCCGAGGGCGCCTTGTCTAAACATGAGCCTCTCAGGACCCATTGTTGCTATTGGCAAGTTTCTAACAAGATCTGATTATACCAGCAACTCAATACAACCAGCCATGCCTTTTTCAGCTTAAAAAAACAGATCCTTTACCTTGTTGCATGCAACTGAATTGACACCAGTTTTGGCTCCTGCAAAATTGGTTGTCTGTCACATTCTCTCTGTTTAAGAACTGATATTTTTGATTCCAAGCTGATATGGTCTCATTCTTCAACTAGCCCCTCAAGGACAGAATGTAATTAAACATTTTTACTGTTGCTCTGATTTATCCAGAAGAAAAAAACGTTATAAGAACGGAATACTAAAGTACTGTCACTGTGGAACAAAAGAAAACGGTTTAAAACTGGTGCTCACACACTCTTATAGATCGTTTTTTCTCTCCAAGACACCCATGCATATAGCATGGCAGAGTAATATTCAAAGTTGGATAGACTCACAAACAACAAATGCAAGAACTGCATTCACTAATTCCCTGGTGCATACAGCTGCTAGTCCCACAATTGTAAATTTAAAATGAGTATGCACTCACTGGAGACAAGGGCTGGTTACAAAAACCTCATAGACTCCAAAATAGTCTGTGCCTATTATTAAACTAAAATATCACAGTCATATAAAAGCTGGAATTTAATACAAACACCCCAGCACTTCCACCTCTTACAGATCTTCGTCAGCGGCAGTGTCCATAACACAGACCCATGCTTATATTCAAGAATTCATTAATACAACCAAACAATTAAAATTCCTATGTGAAAAACACATTTTAATGCAATGTTTTGATACACTGATCATGGATAGAAAAGGTAGACAAGCACATGTTTTATATTAATAGCATTTACGTAAATTATTTAATCAATATTTAAAGCAGCACTATTTGTTAGTCAGCAATAAATGTCATCACATCGTTTTTTTTGCAACAATGTATTTCTGACATCCTTATATTCCTACTCAGTGTAGTTTTTAATTTTCTCATATTTAAAAACAAAATCTTTTATAGCCAATCTTGTAATTAATTACTCAAGTCATTAAAGATGACTGCCTCTCTGTGAAAAAGTCTCTTCCATTGAGGTTACCTGTTGAATCTAAATAGTAGATTCATACTGTGGATGTAGTAGAATGGTGCTTCCACATTTTTTTGATGGTTAATAGCACAGCACAGTACCAAGAAATATATTTTTTTAAGAAATGGCATGATGCTAAAGCAGGACCTATTAAAAACTTCAAGGATAAGTGCACTGGACAGGGTGAGACATGATTCGACAAGCTCCCCACCCCCACAGCTACTTTAACTTAAAATCAGTATCCACTGAAAATATTTCACAACATAAATAGCCTCTGATAAAATCTAACACCAGGATGGATACGTACCTGACCTTGATTGGCCCGAAATCGACCAGGATGTTGTGGAAGCAGGAGGCAAAGTGAGCCAGGAATGGACAGACACTGGATACCAGTGTGCCTCAGGAGTCCCCAAAGGAGGTTGCAGAGGCATTGGGTTGACTGATACTGGTCCAGGGCCTGTTGGCACTTGCTCACAAACTTGATGAGTTAATGAACAAGCTGGATGTGCTAGGAAAGCGCTACAAGGAGCAAGAGGCCAGAGTTTCTGCTGTGGAGAGCCGAATCTCAGCCCTGGAAGATGACTGCCAGGGGATCCCAGACTGCATGACAAGTTTAGAAAAAGACCTCAAGTCCTCAGGGAACAGCTGGATGCCCAGGACAATAGCCGTCACCACAACAACATCCAGCTCAGGGGCCTTCTGGAGGGTGCAGAAGGTCCCGAACTTATGGCTTTTCTAGAAAAGTGGATACCAGAAATGTCTAAAATGGACTGCCCCGCAACATATTACAGCAGTTCTGGAAGTCGGTGGTCTTGGAGATAGGGAGGATGTAGGGTAGGGTGGTTCCACTAATGTCATTGATATGTCTATTTGGGATAGAGGTAGATGAAGCTGGAGAATGGGACCAACTTCCGAGATGGGTAAGGGTATTGCTGATTCTAGCCAGACACTGTGTACAAAACACTTTGGTGTGCTGTATAGCTCCAACAGTGCAGGGCTGGAGGATGTTCGTATTACATAGCCTGGGGCTGGAAAAACTTTCTCTACTTGTAAAGGATAAGTTGGAGCTGTTTACAAGAGAATGGGTTCATCTCCTGAAAGGCTTGTCCCAGCAAGAGAATATGGTTCTTAGGGGTGAATTAGATATATAGATTATAAGGGTATTGTCCTGAAGGGCACCTGAGCACCGCATCTTATTTCTGTATCAAATAAGTGATTTGTTTAAGAAGTTTAAATCCTTACAGGACACTACATGGGGTATATAAATTTGTGTATATTGGACCAGGTATAAATTATGAGAATGTATATGTTTCAATGGATAATATCAGACTGTAACCCATGTACCCTGTAATAGGTGAACTTTTATGTGGTATTGATTTTATGTGTGCACAAAAGTTTGAATAAACTCTTTTATTCAAAAAAAAAAAAAGTACTGCCCCAAGGAGAGAATTAGAACTGATGGTGTGCACTGAACTAGGGGGCTGAAGCCACAGAAGGATATCCCCCAACACTGATCATTATACGCCTCCATCATTTCCCCGAGAAGCGGAAGATCCCCAGGCCTGGTCTCCAGGTTTGTCCAGCAGAGGAGAAAAGCCTCTGCGCCCTTGACGGACACACTAAAGGAGAAGAATGTGGAGTTTTAGGTTTGCCTTCCCCACTGTGCTAACGCTAAGGGAATTGAAGGCGCTTCCTTCACTTTCTGGGACCTAGATAAAGTGGTTACATTCTGCAGGGAGAAGAAAATAATGGAGTGAGCCGATGCAGTTTAAAAAATCTGCCTGGATCTGGTTCTTGACTTGCTTGCTGCAGCAATCTGAAAAGGCTTCCCCTCCTTCAACTGCTCTCTCCTTTCCCGCCCTGTTGCTCTATGCCATCATTTGACACAGCAGGCAATGCAGACTCACTCAGCTCAGAGGGGCCCAATTAGGATTAAATTGCTTTTTGTTTTTTTTATTTAAATCTGGACTTCTGGAAACCGGGAG
Organism: Neoceratodus forsteri; assembly: GCA_016271365.2. Lineage (NCBI taxonomy): Eukaryota > Metazoa > Chordata > Ceratodontiformes > Ceratodontidae > Neoceratodus > Neoceratodus forsteri. The sequence continues at coordinate 1,389,443,411 of CM028129.1, read as the reverse complement.
CCCCTCTGGTCTTAAACCAAGATGGAACCTCCCTCCCAAATCCCCCTTTTTCTTTTCCAAGCTACCTGGTTGGCCACTACCACTTTATTACAGCCACGCTGCCCCTGTAGGAGTTAAGGTGAAACAGACTAGACCAGTGCCACAGTGAGCACTTAAAACAGACTTCTGGCAAAGGATAACTAAGACTGGGGGACAATTTGAGAATGTTCTGAGTGCGGGAGGTAATATGGAAGAGGGACAATGGACATTACAAGCTGTAATGTGTCAAGCGTGCAGCAGAGCGTCAGTCTTTATGGTATAGCTGATAGTGGGGTATGAATGGGGGAGGGGAGCTGGGGTGACTTCTCAGGGAGGAGAGGGAGGAGGACAACAAAGGGGCTGCAGTGTGTTGGAGGGAGAAGAATTGGATGTTGTAAATTGTCTAGGTCAGCCTATGTATTACTCAAATGCTGAAGGCCGCGAGGGGGGAAGGGGAGTTGTGTTTACAGTTTAAGGGAAACTGTTCAGTTAAAGTACTGAGCCAGATGCAAAGGAGGTTGCTGGAGTTTGGGTGAGGGGAGATGAAGCAGGATGGTGGCCCTGATCTCTCCCCAACACCTCCAGGGTGTTCATAGCATTGTATGTTATAGTATTTTATGTCATAGTTGTATGTTAATGTTGAATGTTTTAATTTGTCTGACACATCCAACCAAGAACCTGGGACAAAAGGGACTGCCACAGGGGGTTAAAAAAGGATCTGACAGTATAGCCTAGAGGTAAGAGTAATGAGCTGTCAATGAGCTTGGTATATCCAGCAGACCTGGGTTTAGAAACGTAGAATCTGTTGGCAGATAAGGATCATACAGCCCACCTAGTCTGCCCATTTCTCTGCTTGGTTTGGCAATCCCTACTCTTATCTGGATTGCCTTTCCCCCACTCTGCTGTACAGCAGGGTGCCTTTTATGCTTATCCAATGCACTTTTGAATCCCCATACTGTTTTTGCTTCCACCACCTCCGCTGATAGGCTGTTCCATGGATCCATCTGTGAAAAAGTACTTCCTAGCATTCCCCCTAAGCCTCCCTCCCTCTAGCCTCATGTTATGTCCTCTTGTCCTTGTGCACTTTCTTCTCAGAAATATGCTCCCCTCCTGCATCCTCTAAGGTATTTGAAAGTCTCTATCATATCCCCTCTCTCCCTTCTCTCTTCCAGTGAATAGATGTTTAGCTTCTTGAGTCTTTCCTCAAAAGGCTTGTGGTGCAGTCCATGTCTCATTTTTGTTGCTGTTCTCTGTATTGCTTCCATTCTGTCTATGTCCTTCCTGAGATGCAGTCTCCAGAATTGGACACAGTATTTCAGATGAGGCCTCACCAGTGATCTATACAGTGGCATCACCACTTCACTCTTCTTACTGGTTATGCCCCTTCCTATGCACCCCAGCATTCTGTTTGCCTTCCCCACTGCTTTTTTGCATTATTTGGCTGACTTCAGGTCATTGGATAAGATAACCCCCAGGTCTCTGTCCTGACCTGTGGTGGTTAGAACCTGCTCCCCATCCTGTATTCCTCTCTTGGGTTTCTGTGTCCCAGGTGCATTATCTTACACTTCTTAGCATTGAAGCCCAACTGCCAAACCCTTGGCCATTACTCAAGTAGTCTTAGGTAATTTCTCAATTTATCTAGCACCTCTTGTGTGTCGATTCTGTTACAGATCTTGGCGTCATCTGTGAACAGGCCCTCTGCAATGTCGCTTATGAAGACATTGAATAAAACTGGACCTAGCACCAATCCCTGTGGAACTCCACTGGTCACCTCCCCCCTTCTGATTTTAGGCCATTTACTACCACCCTCTGGGTCCTGCCTTTTAGCCAGTTTCCAAACCATTTTACCACCTTAGAGCCTATACCCAGATTCCCCAATTTGTTAAGCAACCTTCTTTGAGGAGCGGTGTCTAAGGCCTTACTGAAATCCAGGAAGGTCACATCTACTGCCCTTCCCTGACCCACCACCCTGCTCACCCAGACAAAGAAATTGATAAGATTAGTCTGACAGGACCTACCCTCAGTGAATTCATGCTGCCTTGGGTCTTTTGCACCGCTTGACTCCAGGAACTTCACTACCCTCTCCTTAAGGAGGGACTACATCAGCTTACCCACCACTGAGGTCAGATTTACAGGTCTGTAATTACCTGCCTCCTCCCTACTTCCAATCTTGTGCAGAGGGACCACCTCTGCCCTCCTCCAGTCCCCAGGTTCCTCCCCCATCTCTAGTGATTGGTTGAAGAAGGCTGTCAGCGGACCTGCTAGGACTTCCCGGAGTTCCTTTAACACTCTAGGGTGAATCCCATCTGGCCCTATTGCCTTGTCTGTCTTTATTTTTCCTTTTTCTTCCAAGACCCTATCCACCATAAATGAAAATGGTTTGATTCCCACAACCTCCACTTGCATACTATGTGACTTTGAGCAAGTCACTTAACCTCCCCAGTGCTCCCAAGTCACCCCGGAAAACAGGCACTTGTGCCTAGGGGGCTTTCTCAGGTACCAAAGACTAAAATAAAAAAAAAATCCATCTTGATAAGGAGAAGAGCACTAAGACAGCCATGGATCTGGGACTGAAACTGAAAGGGTTCATCTTCTTCCAGAGACATGGGTCAATCTGACATATGGAGAGAATTTCACTGTGCACCTGGAACATCCAGGGCATTTCCTCTCCAATCAAATGGAAAAAGCTGCTCATGATGCTGAAGACATAAGGCACCCAGATAGCTACGCTCCAGGAAACTCACATAACAGGAAAGGAGTATCTCAAGATGGTGAGGGACTGGGTTGGCCACTACTTCTCTGCCTTATACAATGGCCATAGGAAGGGAGTCACAATCCTAGTTCACAAAGACGTCCCATTTGTCAAAGAAAGAGTGCTGGCAGACCTAAGGGGAAGGAGATATGTGTTTGTGGTTGGCTCAATGGGGGGGGGGGAAGGTGACCCTGGGTAACATCTATGCACCAGGCACTCATGATCCTGTATTTCTCGATCAGATGCTGGGCCTACTGCATAGGGAGGGCTTCCCAAACCTGATCTGGGTGGGGGGACTTCAACTACAAATTAAACCTCATAATGGCTAGGTCTGTACAGGGGGCTAGACAGGAACCAGTGGTGGCATGATGGGGCCAGGGTCTGGCCAAACTTGATCTTGTGGACTCATGGAGGGGAGGCAAACCCAGGCACATGGGAGTACACCTTTTACTCCAACCCCACAGGTCTTGGTCATGGACTGACTACTTAATGGCATCAATACATTGGCACCAGACAGTAGATAGAAAAGATCAGCCTGATCACAATATCTGACCATGCTAGGGTCTCATTTGTCCTTAGGCTAAACCAGGCCAGACCTTAGTGGCGCTTCCCTGTATACATGATAGCTAATGAGCAATTTAAAGAACACTTTAAAGAACAGTGGCAGCTATATATAGCCACAAGCACAGCCTCTGCACCCTCCAATGCCATTTTTTTGGAGGCAGGCAAAGCTTACGTGACAGGGGTGATGGTAGCGTTTATGGCCGCATACACATGTAACCCCCCCCCGGTGGGGGCTTATCTTAATTTGCCCCTTTCTCCCATCTGCCCGTTCCTTTTGTGGTGTCCCCAAATCTTCACTACCTGGCCCGAGTTCCCGAATGTGCCCTTAGGGCTCTAAGCAGACCCTATATTTAATATTTGCCCATAGTTGGGGCTTTGGAAGAGCTGAATCGCGAGCTGCCACATTTCTTTTTTTGCTCCCCTGAACGGCCAGCAGATTGCACATGTGCAGAAGTGTGATTGTATTACTGACCGCCGTAGTGTTTAAACGGGAAGCATTTCAATGGTCCCGGTGCCCTGTATATCTAATTGGGGGCCGGTGACCTGAAGAAGGATGGTGAGGAGCCTCCTCGTCTTATAGAATTGGAATTTCACCAAGGCAGGAATTGGGGCTTATGAATATTAATAAGCCCCACTGTATGTTAATGAGGAAACCTGCCTGCCACCTAGGGGGGCTGTATTTCAGCGGCAGCGACAGGCTGGGGGAAGCGTTTTATTGTAAAATAAGGACATTGTTTAGTAGGGCACTAAAGGGGCAATTGGACTGAGAGGTTGTAGTAAATAAAAAGCATTTCTCTTGACTGCAACAGAACTGTATTTGTGGGAACACTGCATAGACTGCTGGAGGAACTGGTATAAGCAGCCATGTTTTGACTCTTTGACCTCTGATGGACAGCCAGTCAGATAACTAGGTGCCCAAAACTGTCTGAGAGGAGTCATGGGAGAAGGTGTTAACTATTTTCAGCTACCAAGAGACCTTTCCAATCAGAAATTTAAGAGGGCTTGTGAATGTGATGGATGACTGAAACCAACCAATCAAAGGGCAGGATTCTCGGAAGTGATCCCAGGGACTTTGGGGCAGTTGAATCAGTCTGTTCTGGGCTCTGATTGAGTCAAGAGGGCTTAGTGCTGGGTGAGAATTCATATAAGGCTTTCCACAGAGCTGAAATGGAGTTTGTTAGAGGAATAAAGGAGAAAGATTCTTGCTGATCAGAAGTAGCTGTACATCCGTGATAATCATTCCAGGCATCTTGTTGGAGTTTGCTGTTTTAAGTGGCGACTTCTGCTGCAGCCACCCTGCACCAGTTTGGGACTGAGAGAACACCTGTGAGCTGGAAAGAGGTTTCCTGGAAACTGTGAATAATCCAGAGAAAAGGTGAATGCTAATTTTTTTTTTTTATTTAGTTTTTGTTAACCAGGTAAGTGCACTAGACAAATCCTGCCTATTTTCAGGCACGACCCAGAGGAGGGGGATACAGATGAATGCCAACTGGCCTTGAACCAGATTAAGCTGTTGGTGGTATTTTTAGTGAATGAGGGAAATTTGGGCAGGACACAGGGGAAATTCCCCAACTCTTTTCGATAAATGCCACGGGATCTTTAACATCCACCTGAACTACCACCAATCCAGGCAGATGGGACCTCAGTTTAACGTCTCATCCGAAAGAAGTGCAGCACTCCTCTCATGCTGTACTACAGTGTCAGTACTGGGGTACTGGGATATTAACCCAAGTGCCAGATGTGGGAACTGAACCCACAGCCCTCTGATCTCCTGGCCTCAGAGGCGAGTGTGCTACCTAATGAGCCACTGACACTGCAATTTAATGCTGAGAGACTATAGGAGAGAAAAGGTGAGCAGGTGCCCTGTGCTTCAGGGTCCTGTTGCTGTTGTTGGAATCCAGCTGAGGAAAGAAACTGTTGATCTGGAGTTGGAGTTTGGAATCTGTTGCCCAAAGGCACTAGAAAGCAGGAAAATTGGAGAAACTGTTCTGGCTGCACAGCGGAGCCATTTTCTGTTGACAGGAAAGAGAAACCAGGAGATTCCCAGCTTAATTCAGAGCCAGGCCGGGAACTTGCTAACCCCTACCAAGTGGGGCCTGCTGGCTACAGGGTACCACTCACACGTGCTGGGGAAGCTAGGGCACCCATGACATGTGAGGGAGCTGGACTGTGGAGTCACTGCTAGGTCTGGGTCCTCTGTGGTTTGGTGGGCCTTGCGTGGAAGCTCTGCAACGGGCCTGAATAGGCTGAAGGTGACAAGCTGCAAGATCTTCAATCAAGGAGATAAGTGGCCAGACCTTCACTCAAGCTCCAGTTTTCAGAATACTTACTGCTGCCCATTTGCTCTCCCCTTCCTGAATTGAAATCCCCTGAGGCTGAGTTGGTGGAAGCCCTGTGCACCAGGAACATCCTACATCTCTAGGGCCGTGAGTACCCAGGGATTGCTCTGGCAATCAAGGGGAGTAACTGCTTAATTATTAACATTCATCTGCATTGTTCTTAGGACCTCAACACCAGCCAACCCACGGCACCGAGCAGGCCTACGAGCTCCAGGGTACCCAGAAAGGACAGAGGAAAGTCACTAGTACCAGTGGGGTTGGGCATCTGGGGTGGTCTGGCCTACAGGCCCTGTTGTTATAAATTGTTTTGAACCATTTCTAACCATTTTTACTTCCACAGCTATTCATTCTTCAGCTAACCCTACCCTAGCCCTTCCCCCAATAAAGATGTGTTTTGTTGTTTGACATTGCTGTGTGAAGGGCGCTTTGTGGAAACTAACTGTAAAGTGTATGTGGTGTATTGTATTGAGAACCTGCTTGGCATCCAGGGTGTGAGGTGGTTGGAAGGGGAGGTGGGCAGGTACAGCATCCCAAGGAGGTTGTACCAATCGCACACCTGGCCCACTGCAATTCACTCTGGGTGGAGGCAGCATGCTATTTTATTCTTTTCTTTTGGCTAGAACCCCCAAACACCACCATAGCAGGACCCAGGACCCTTAACATGCATGAAGGTCAACAGGCAGGGGTAGTAGCCCACTGGAATATGATGCCTGGGCTACACACAAACAGTGAAAGAAACAGTTCATGGATCTGGAGGAGAAGGTTAAGGACCTAGAAAGAGCAGGCTGTTCTGCCATCCAAGAGGAAAATCATGGACTACAGTCTTGACAAGAGGGGAAAACTGGTATTATCTTATGCCAACCAAAGATTCTACGAATAGGGTAATAAACCCAGCCCATTTCTGGCCAGGCTGGCCAGGGGCAGGCAAAAATTCAACATGACTGTGGCAGTCAAAAATCAGGGAGGGGAACTCACCAACCAAACACTGGAGATCCAGTGATGCTTTGTAGACTTTTACACTAATCTTTACAAAGTGGAATGTGGGGGAGGGGGAGAGAAATAGAGTAGTTCCTGGAGACCATTAATCTTCAAAGCAATTACCCTGCAACAACTGCAAGACCTAGAGAGACCAATTTCACAGGGGGAAATTAAGGAGACTGCATTCACGTTGTCCAAAGGCAAAGCTGCTGGCCCAGATGGGCTGCCAATTGAATATTACAAAGCAATAGGGGACAGTACGGTATGATAACATAAGTATGAGATGTTTAAAAAGCTAGGAGAGCAGGGGAAACTTCCTGGAACCAGTAACAGTCACTGCTATGGTTATTCACAAGGAGGGAAAGGAGCCCATGCACTGTGAAGCCTACAGACCGATCTCCCTACTCAACTGCGATGTGAAGATCCTGGCTAAGGTCATGGCCAGAAGGCTAGAGGTCTTCCTTCCCTCTACTGGCGGCTAATGACTAGATGGGCTTTGTTAGAGGGAGACACTCCTATTACAATGTAAGAAGACTACTTAATGTGGTCTAGTGGGGGGCTCAGAGTCTGGGGGGCATGCGTGCTCTGCCTGGGCACCGAAAAAGCCTTTGACAGGGTGGAGTGAAGTTACCACTACAGAGTGATAGAGAGATTCAGTTTGGGGGGAACAGTTTCTGGATATGGTCCACTTACTATACTCCAGCCCTGAGGCCAGGATTCTGATAAACAGAGAGTTATCAGGGGAATTTAGTTTGGAGAGAGGCACACAACAGAGTTGCCCATTTTTGCGCCCCCTGTTCACATTGGTCATCAAGCCCCTGGCAGAGAAGATTGGAACTGAGTGGGAAGTGAGGGGGATTGAGGGCACCTGGGGCACAGAGCACAAAGTCTTGCTTTACATAGATGGAATTCTCCTGTTTCTGACCTGCCCTGGGATATCAATCCCTGCAGTTACTATCATCATAGAAGCCATTACTGAGTTCTCAGGTTACAGGATAAATCTTAATAAATCCAAACTCATGCAAATAGGAGGAGTAACAACCAGGGCACTTGAGGGACAGCCATATAAAACTGTATGATTGCATATCAAGTGTCTAGGGGGTGAGGGTGGCACTCATTCTGTCCTCACTGTATGAGAGTAATTACAGACCCCTGATAGCCACAACCAAGGTGGATCTGACTAGATGGAATGGACTCCGCATCTTGTGGCTTGGAAGAGAAAATCTTATTAAAATGAATGTTCTCCCCAGGCTCCTGTACCCCATCCAGATGCTGCCCATGGGACTGAGGAGGCACAATGTGCAGACCCTGGAAAAAAGCTGCTTGAGTTTATCTGGGCAGGGAAAAGACCAGAGGTGAGCCTAACGAGGCTGAAGGCCCAGACCAGACATGGACAGCTTATGTTTCCAGACTTTGCCCTCTACCACCTGGCAGCCCAAGTGAGACTTCTCCCCGAATGGATTAAAAGAAGGCAGTCATAATTCTACACTCCCCACCCCAAAGCCTTACCCCCAATTAGGAGTTTCTCAAAGAAAACAACTTTTTTCAGGTGTTTTAACTTACTTTATCTTATTGTTTAAAAGTCTGGGATGCCTCAAAATGGTGCACATGGCACGGTTCCATTTCAAGTCAAAGTGCAGTGCCACACTGCTCGCTTCAATACACTTGTATTTAAGTGAGTGATGCGGTGCCACTTTGACTTGAAATGGGGCTCCTCCAGTGTGCCATTTTGCAAATCCCAGATTTTTAAACTCAATAAAATAAAAGTAGTTAAAACACCTAAAAAAAGTGCTTCTTTGTAAAACTCCTAATCGAGGGTACGGCTTGGGGATGGGGAGCATAGGATTATGGCAGCCTTCCTTTAAGGGAGAACAAAGTGCAAACTGGGTAGCCATAGAGCAGCTCGCAGCCCCCCCACATCCTGACTGCCTATCTGAACCCTAGAGAACTCAGAGCTTTTAGAGCCACAGGATCTAAGAATGAGTTGTGGGAATGCTCTTTGAGGCACAGAAGAATATAAGGAAGCACATGGGTGACACACAGGAAAGCACCCTGATGAGTCCCCTACACAACAATCCAGAGTTCCTGCCAGGATTGGAAGATCAGGGTTTCTGGGAATGGGAAAAAGCTGGGGTAAGGTACCCAGGGGATCTGTTTACAATGGGAGGATTTAAAACCTTCCAGCACCTTAATGAGGAACTCAGCCTTCCCCAGACACATAGGTTTAGATACTTCCAGGCTAGAAACCAGGTCCAAGCAATGGGGAGACTGAATGACAGGGAGACTAAGATCCATGAGGAGCAGAGCAAACTCCAAGCCAGGACTAACCCTAGGGGATCTCTGTCCAGGTCCTTAGGAAATGCACACTAGATGTATCACTCAAGATCAGAGGCCACAGAGAGAGAGAAGGACTTACAAAGCCAAATCTCCTGAGAAGGCCTGGAGCACAATCTGCAAATCTCACATGGATTTGCTTGTCTGCAATTTATACAAAGAAGCCCAATACAAATTATTGCAGAGATTATATCTGCCCCCGACATGATTAGTAAATTCCAGACAGGGGTCTTTTCAAACTGTGGAAGGTGTAAAACTCAAAGGGGAGCATATACCCACTACCTCTGGACCTATCCTGTGTTACATCCATTCTGGACGGGTGTGGTATAGTACATAGGTCAGGCCATGGGTCTGGAACTACTGGTTGAACTGCTGCCTCCTCTGTTTGGGGCTGAAAGCAGAGAAGGGGATGACTGGGAGCTGTAGCCCAAGGCAATATTCATTATGCTCCTGATGGTGAGGAAATGCATCCACAATACCTGGGTCTCATGCACATTGGGCCTCTGGTAGGACCTTATACTCAAAATCCTCCCCTTGGAGTGGCTGACCCATGAGCTGAAATGGTGGGAGGATAAATTTAACAGGCAATGGGATCCCCCTACTTATTACAGTCACCCACTGAAGTTGCATGGTCTGTCTATAGGCCCAGGAGGGAGACTAGTAAAGCAAAGCCTGGGATAATATCAGGGTAGAGGGTGAGCAGACCATAGATTTGTCCAGAGAGCAACATCTTTTTAATATGATAGCCAGGGCTAATCACCTTATACATTACAAATTGGTGTATGTGTCAACTATTGTTGTCATTCATTTTTTGCCTACATTTTCTTTGCAAATTTTTGTTGCCTGTGGTACATGTAGGACAGAAAATTAATTGTAGTAAATAATTGCCAGGATGTAAAATCTAAAGCAAAATGTATTTACTTCGGCTGTATATATGTATTGAGGCAAACATGTAGATGTTGTTTGTTCTGTAGCTCTTGTCTGGAAAATGTTGAAAACAATTCAATAAAAGAGAGTTAAAAAAAAAAGCTGCAAAATCCCATATCTTAATTCAGGAATGAAAGACAATGAAAAGAAAAATGGACATAGTGATACTTTTTGCAAGAACTCATCACTGCTGAAAAAAAACCAACAACATGGTGACTAGCAAATACTGCTGCTTTAAATAGTATATTACACAGAGAGCCTATAAGTAGCCAAATCCTATAGGAGGAATGGGGCCCTTACCAATGAGGTCACTGCCCTTAGGGACCAAGTGAGGTTCCTGAGGACATCTCAAGACAGGGTGAAATGGGGACTGTAACTCCACTCCTTCAGAGGCCTCCCAGGGCCAGTATAGAGGGATGGACAATGAAGGGATGAGGCTGAGAGAAGGGGATAAGTACTTCACCATGGAGAAGGGAATCCCAGGGTAGAGATCTGGAACTAGTTTATGCCACTGGCTTCTTGAAGTGAATGGGTTCAAAGGCAGGGGCAGAACAGCTTTGTGAAGGGAAGGCCATGCCAAACTAACCTAATTGAGCTATTTGACTCTGTATGTACTAAAAGCAGCAAACAAGAGCCAGACAGTTATATGCTGTATCTAGTTTTCAGTAAGACTTTTGACACGGTACCTCATAGACATCTTATCAGAATCTGTGGGATCTAGGTACTGGGACAAAGCTAACAAGGTGAGTAGTACACTGACTAGGTGGATGGACCCAGAGGGTGATTGTAAATGTGAACATTCAGAAGTCAGGGAGGTTCCAATGGGATATCACACAGGCTGGTGCTGTGTCAGGTACTATTTAATGTGTCCGTCTGCAACACAGAGGAAGGGAAAAAGGAAACTAAATTGCCTCTCTGCAGACAACACTAAACTCTATGGCAGGGTAGACTCCAAAAAGGGGATCAGGGACATGAAGTAGAACCTAGAAAAGTAGGTAACTGAGATGCAACATTAAAGTAGCAGTACTAGATAATCAGGAAGTGATTATCAAAATTCTGTTTTTTTGCTGGAAGCGTACAGCTATAGTTTGGGTTTCCATAACTGTAAATATCTTTTTCTAATGGTCTTTAGTTTTTTAGATATATAAAATTTATTTCCATTGTTGTGGAGCCACAGTAAATATGGCTGCTGCCTAATCTGCAGCCAAACTCCCCCCCCCCACGTCGCATCACGTCTTTTGTTTACTTCCATAGGACCCTGTTCCCACTGTCTCTGTGTAGTGCTGTGAGTCATGCGCATGTGCGGTTGGCAGCAGAAGGTTCCAATTCAACATGGTGGGTGGGAGAAATGTAAACAAAAACAAAGAAAAATGGAGTAAATTATGGGTTGATAGTACAGCGAAAACAATAAAGATTACCAGGTACATGCTCAACAGAGCACAGCAAACTTGCAAAGATCCAATTTTTTTATCTAGTACTGCTGTTTAAGGTAAAAATGTAATTACAACAGTTGTTATAAATCTATTAAAAATTGAATATGTTGGACAGGTTTGTAGTGTAAGTACTTTATCATCATGATGCCTTGTCTTCAGATGAGGCATTAACTACCAACATAGGCAAGCCTCTATGACCTGTGTGAGTGACTGTTTGTGTTTGTGTGTGTCAATATGTAACCCCATTACAAATGGGGGTTCCTAAAACCTTCCTTGGGTATGCCTAAATGCCTTCTGCCAGGCTGGCATCCTGTGTCTTAGCGTCTTAAAAGTTTTTGTATGAGAGTGCCTTGATGCCTCTGTGCTCTGTCTCTTTAAGAGCTGCTTATAGCATGGTGCTTATTTAATCTGGGAGGGGGCTGAGTGTTTCTATGCTTGAGTCCTGCCCAGGCTACCAGATAATCCCTCCGTTCTGCCATCGCTATTTGCGTAGAGGGAGCTTTATTGGAATCTGTAATTGTTTGCTGATTGTCTGCTATATTAGCAATAGTATTGTAGTTTGTCTAACCCGCCTTCATTGCAGCATGAACTTTCTGTATTGCACCACCATTTTGGTTTTGGACTGCCCGTCAGCACCAATCAGTACCTCTGGGGACTCTGAAATGGAGCCTGTCCCCAGGGGTCTTGTGGGAGCAAATCTCTGTAGCAATTGCAGTTTTTACATTTTGGTGCCAAAACAGACCTGGAGGGGGAGCCCTTGCTTTGACAGACAGATGAATCAATGAATCAAACCTTTTGTACCGAAGGGGAATCCCCAAGCTGCCTGCTGCAGGGAGGCAGAAGTGAGTTGGAGATGGAAGAGTGAGCAGCTCCAGTTCGAGGTGCTGCTGTCCCGCGGGGTAGCGTGGGGACCTGGCGGGAAGGCTGAGTCTGGCCTGCCTGCCTTTAGCTCTCCTGCATGGAGCGATAAGAGAAGCTTTATTTCAGACCATGTCTCCAAGCCATTTCATTGTGCTCTGATTAATGAGCATGGCAAGCAGAAGAGTCAGTCTGGAGTTAGAGTTTGGAGAGTAAACATCTCAAGTAATTCGAGCAGCAACTCCTGCGTAGTTCGCACAGGAGATTGGTGGAAAGGCTGAGTTTGTCCTGTCTGCCTGCTGTCCCTCAAGAGGGAATCCTCTGAAAGACTTAGCTTTCGGGCTGTATCCAAATTGGAGCATGATAAAGCCATTGTAGTAGTAGTAGTTTATTGCTGATCAGTTATTTAAACCATTACAACATAGGGACATTTAACATTCACTAAACATGAATTTATCCAAACATTCAGTTACGCATTAAGATTCATAAAATCTATAAACAGTATAATACTAAACATCATTCTGCTTACATAAAACCACTTTGGTAAGCAGGTTAATCATATATTATCATTATTTATAAATACTTTCTCACTTGACCTTCTACCCTTCGATTTACTTTTCTTGTTTAATTTGTCCATAAGTCCGAGGGCCGCTACTGTTTCTTATAAGAGACAGCCCACCCAGGTTCTCCTTAAGTGTTACTTGGCTCTCCTGGTTGTACCTTCTTCATTCAAAGGTCCCTCACTGCATCAAGCTGGTGATGAATTTGTGTCAGTCACTCTGCCTTACTCTTAACTATTATCAGCCTTTGCGGTTACTTTAACCCATACATGAGTCGAGAGATCACTGTCACAGGGTCCGATTAAAGCCAACCTGTACTTCTGGCTTTGTACCCATCCAGGGTCCCAATGGAGGTACCCCGCAGCGCATGCTGCCCTGTATCCCACTTATACGGGATCCAGTTGAGCACTTTATGCCAGTTTGCACTGTGTGCTACATATATCGGATCAAGGGTCTGGATCCATAACTATATGTTGAGTCAGTTCATCACATTACGTCATCACAGTTCATCACAGTACATCAGAAACAGTGTCAGTGGCTCAGTAGGTAGCATACTTGCCTCTGAGGCCGGGAGATCAGATGGCTGTGGGTTCAGTTCCCACATCTGGCACTTGGGTTAATATCCCAATAATGACACTGTAGTGCAGCATGAGAGGGGTGCTGCACTTCTGAGGTGCTGTCTTTTGGATGAGACGTTAAACCGAGGTCCCATCTGCCTGGATTGGTGGTAGTTCAGATGTTAATGATCCATAGCACTTATCAAAAAAAGAGTAGGAGAATTCCCTCGGTGTCCTGGCCAAATTTCCCTCATTCACTAAAAATACCACCAACAGCTTTAACTGGTTCAAGGTTAGTTGTCATTCATCTGTATCCCCCTCCTCCGGGTCATGCCTGAAAATAGGCAGGAATTGTCTAGTGCACTTACCAGGTAAACAAAAACTAAATAAATAAATAAATAAAAAATATGCTGAAACTGTATTCAGAAGTAGGCCCAAGTGTCTTAACTCTATTATCACCTCATTACTAAACTGCAATGGCAACCTCTTACTATAGAAATTAACAACTTTTGTGTCAAGCAACCATAGGCGTACCCAGCTAGCCAACCCAAATTCACCACAAAGTGACTCTTTCATCTGGCAACAATCTCCTAGTTAATAAATTCTTTATTCAATATACTATAAGTCCTTTGTTTGTTAATAGTGAACCTGAATTACCTTAAAAACAATATCCTAAAACTAAAATGAGCATTTCTTACTCATAAAAAAAATGTCCAATATATAGAAATATAATAACTTATAATGGCTGGTCACAGTCATTAATAATCATTAATACGAACTTTAGTAGGAACATAACAATACCTGCAGACAATTATTTGAAGTATATTCCATAGGAGCACATAGGACAAACAAGCATTATAAAATACTTTACAGGGACTCAATACAAACAATCAGATAAAACTGAGACAACTGCACTCCATTCAGAACAAACGTTCCTTGAGCCTCTGCATTGCATTTAAACGGCTCCACCTTTAAACATAGGAGTCCCTCTTTTGGCCCAGTTTTTAACTAGTCAGTTAGTTCAATCTCCCGTTACAGGTGTCCTTGAGTCAATACCGACTATTCTTCACAATTCAAGAATGTTACCTCCACAAATCATCCTTCACAGTCTCAAGGAGCAGGACCGTCTCTTTACTCCGCGAGTCCATGGTGCACTTCTCAATCTCTGTCCCAAAAGTTCCTCTAGCTGACTGAAAATCTCCCCTCTCCACTCATCTTCTCTGGAAATTCGCAACCTGTTGAGACAAAGCAAATAGGTGCTCCACTAAACGCAGTAAATTCAAACAAAATAAAAACAAACTTTAAAGCTCCAGCCCCTAGGCAGCGCTGGCATACCTTTAAAAAAGGCTAAAAAGGCTAAACAAGCCTATTAGCATTAGGGTATCTCCATGCTTCCAAGCGCTGACCCTTTTATTCAGAAAGTGCTCTGGATACCGCCTTCATCAAATGACTCCTCACAGAGTTCAGTCTGCACCTCCATTCGCCACTCTGAGCCTGGGTGCTCAATCAAAGAATGCGACAAAAAGGTCCCACCCAATTCAAACAAAACGGCACGCCATACCTCTCAACTGTACCACATTACGAGGGACGTTCCTCATTTTACTTCACCAAAGCTCCCTGTTCCACATTGTGAGCACTTGTTCCACATTCAAAGTCAACATTTAAAGCAAAAATCCAAAGTAAATTATGCAAAAAATAGATTATTGAATTGATAACAGACTTTCTGAATATAAATGCAACATTTTAATAGTGTTTTGAGCTTCTTAGGTAAAGATTTGATTAAGTGTTCCACATTTTGCCCATTTGTTCCACATTTTGACAGGCAATGTTCCGCATTTGGGGGACAAAAGGTTGAGAGGTATGCAGCATGCCAGAGAAACATACAGGCAATGTGCCAAAACGCCAATGCCGACTTGGTACTCCGGACCGTCGGACCGTCACCAGAAAGTGGCAGAGCAAGGCAATATCAGGGGAACAAGCCAGGCAAGATTTTAAAATGAGTTTCAGTCATCCATGACCATTTAAAAAGAAAATTAGCGAACAAGAACGCTACTTGAAGCAGTGCAACAGGGTGTGGAACAGCACTGCAGCCATCTTGCTGCTTCACCCCCTCCTCTCCCACAACTCCCCCCTCAAAATGTGTTTTCCTATAAAGCTACTGAAGAGTGACCAGATTTAAACCTGAAGAAGACCGAAGATTTGCTGTATGCGATCAGCCTGTCAGGACATCCATTTACCACACAATTCCTGGTTCTGCTCAGAGACACTGATATTGCGGCCAGACTGCCATCCGCACTGTGGTATGGTGATTGCTTTACTATAAATGTGCTGTGTTCTGTTAGTGGGTCACAATTTGGTTCCCCACTGTGTAAATGTGCCACGCTTGCCGGAAGCTGCATCCAGCAGTACCAGACTAAAAATCTGAACTGTTCCACCTGGCCTGAGCCTTGCCACCTGGCCCAGCCAGCTACTTCAGGCACAGAAACCATCACTGACGAGAGACTCACCCAGGGATCAGCCCCCTGATCAACCATCTCAAAAAGGAATGACACCTCGGTGATTTGTGTGGGCCCTGCTTCTCCGGGCAAACCAGTCATCAACCTGCAGTCTCCATTTCGTCTAGCCTGTGTCTCATATTGGGTAGTGTAAGTAACAATCAGGGTAGCTCCCTGCAATAACAGCTAAATCTCAAGCGTTGTCATCTGATTGCATTGTTGTTTTTCCTTTCACAAACTGAGCCTTCAGGCTCTGAATTACAAATTGTGTGTGGTTGTGCATGCCTTTTCTTTTCATCACAGGGCCCCAACCAGCTGCGATGCCGGCCTACCCCAGGCAATATTCCAAGCTATCCCACCTTACTTCCAACTGGGTACCCAGAGCGTGTGAAAGTGTAGGGACTAAAAGTATACGCATAATTGCCTGACTAGATCAGTTTTTGAATCAATCAACCTGATTACACCCCTCCCTTGTTCAATTCCCCTTAATAAATCAGATCTAACTCTTTTTGCATTTAATCTGACTGTGGTTCCAGTTTGTACCAAAAGCACTTTACTGTTGTTATTTGCTGTGCCTAACCTTGTTTTACAGGGGGCTTCCAGGGTCAAACTGGTGTAACCAGCCCTGGTGGTAAGTGCAAACAGTGTGAGGATTTGTATGCTGAATAGGGGCTCCTGTAAAAGTGTTTGTTGCATATTGTTTAGGTCACTAGAGGGGAAAGAGGGGGTTACAGTGCCCCAGAGGGCTGTACCCAGGTTAGCTTTGTTACTTACAACCCTGTCCTCCAGGTGGAGGCACCCGTTTCAGTAGCCAGGCCCCTTAACCTGCAACTAGCCACATAGGCAGGGGTAGTAGCCATTGGGATAGTGCAACCTAGGGGTTACAAGTAGATTAGTTTTGTGGATTTTTATGTTTTTTGCTTGGTGCTACTATACCATTCTTGAACATGGCATCTGTGAATCTCCTAGACTGAATTTCTGCAAAACGTCACCAGCAGGTATCCACATTTTCATTATAGATCAACTTTTTGGAAGCCATCCCAAGCAAAACTAAGTCTAGCAACTAAAGGGCCATTCAGGTGGCATTTTCTGGACTGTTGTGAGTGGTGCGGAGCTATTACAGTGTTGCTGCTGTTGCCATGTGAACGCAATCTGCATTGTATTCTTTTGCTTGGGCTGAGTTTCACCATGATCCCTCTTTTTTTGGGATTACAAAGTGTTGTGAGCATTTCTAGAGGCCGTCTGAACAGGCTGCACCACTCACAATGGTGTCTGGTTGCCAGAACGTGGGCAGAGGATGTGACCCTTATCATGCAGATCTCCCTGGTGTCTCAACCCCCCCCCCCCCAACCAGAAGAATGCTCTCGACCCAGGAAGCAAATTTGGGCATCCTGCAATACCACAATTGCCATTTGTCTGAACTCTGCTGGGCAACATCACATAAACTGCGTCAGAAACGGTGGGGGATGGCGGCATTGCAGGTGGATGCCATATGAACATGGCTTACGTCTGACAAGCTCTGAGATGCTGAATCCTTCACTGAATCCACATTTTTGTCTGACCTGCTCCTAAAGGAACTGTACTTGTCTCCGAGGGTTATTCATATCCATTTTGAAGAACAATTGGAAGATACTAACAAAGGGTTTTTACATCCTGCATATGCCCCAGTCCACAGTTCATCTCCTTCAAGAATTTAACACATTCTGTGTCTTTGATCTACAGTGACAGCAGTTTACTGGACCTCAGCAGTTCACCATTTCCTCTGGATTTGACTACCACCGCTCCCATCTTGGTGTCATCAGCAAACAGACTGATTTTGCTCTTGATGCCCACTGAAATGTCTGCAATGAATATCCCAAATAACACTGGTCCCAACACCGAGCCCTGCAGAACTCCACTCATCACTGCCCTTGGGGATAATAGTTTCCCACCCACCACCACTCTCTATTACCTTCCTTGTAGCCAGTTCACTACCCAGCTCACCATCTTTGCACATGCCCCTGTACCTTGTAGCTTAGTTCCTAGTCTCCCATGCGGCACTGAGTCGAATGCCTTACTGAAGTCCAGGTACAGGACACCCACTGAATGGCCATTGTCCAGTTATCTAGTTACCCAATCATAGTAATCCACCAGGTTGGTCTGGCAGAATCTGCCATTGACAAAGACATGCTGTCTACTGTCCTGCAGCCCATTGGCTTCCAGAAGGGACACCAGCCTCTCCTACATGATTGTCTCCATCAATTTACCCACAATGGATGTGAGGCTCACCAGTCTGTAATTCCCCGGTTCATCCTTGGGCCACTCTTATGGAGAGGTACCACGAGAGCCATCCTCCAATCCTGAGGTACACAACCTGAATCTAGTGAGGCATTGAATAGGTCTTCCAAAGGCCCCGCTAGGACCTCTGCCAGTTCCTTCAGGACCCTGGGATAAATGCAATCTGTCCCTGGCGCCTTGCCCACCCTCAGTTCCCTCAAGCCCTCCAGCACCCTGTCCTCAGTGATTTCCCTGTCTGTCACCCCCTCTCCCTCCATTCCTGACCTCAAACCCCCCCTTGGGTATCTCCCCCCCTTTCTTTAGAAAATACAGAGCAGAAATAGTCGTTTAGGACTGCCCCCACCCACCCCTTTCCTTTTAATCCTTATTATATTGTCCTTACAGCTCCTTTTCTCCCTGATGTACCTGAAGAATTTCTTCTCACCTCCTTAATGCCATGCGCCAGCCTGAGCTCCTTTGATGCCTTGGCTGCCCTTAATGCCCTTGTCACCTCCTTTCTGTCCTCCCTCCTCCCTGTTTTTTTTTTTATACCTTCTAAAGGCAGTTCTTTTCTTCCTTACCTTTACCAGGACGTCTCTGCTCACCCAGCTAGGTTTCTTTGCCCTAGCCTTCTTAATCTTGGCTTTGTCACAGGTATTAGTTTTCTCCACTACCCCCAGCTTTATGAACTCCCACCTCTGGTTAGTGACCAAACTAGGCAGAATTTTGGCCAGGTACTCTTTTACTATATCCACCATCCTCTCGAAGTCAGCCCTCCTGAAGTCCAACACTCTTATACCGGATACTACTCCTTCCTTACCCATATTCAATGTGAATCATACCAAGTGGTGGTCGCTCCCCGCCAGTGGTTCTTCCAGCCTCAGTTCTCTCACAAACTCCCCATTTGTCAGCACAAGGTCAAGGGTGTTCCCTAATCTGGTTGGTTCGCTGACCATCTGCATCAGGAAGTTGACCTGGAAGACATCCAGCAACACCTGCTCCCTTCTATTCTTTGTGGCTAGGGTACTCCAATCCACTCCCGGCAGGTTGAAGTCCCCCACGATCACCACATTCCCCTTTCCATAGGTCCTCCTGATCTGACCCGCTAGTTCCCTGTCTACTTCTTCTGTCTGGGAGGGGGGCTTGTACACTACCACTAGACTGAGAGTCCTGTTTCTTGAGTCCTGGATTTGCATCCATGGTGACTCCATATTGCCCTCACCCCTTACACACTTCAGTCCTTCCCTCACATATAGCACCAACCCCCTTTCCCCTTTACTCTATCCCTGTGAAATATCCTGTACCCTGGTATCACCAGGCCCCAGTCATGATAATGGACGGCCCATGCTTCAGTAATGGCCGCCATTTCCACCTCTCCCTCTGCCATAAGAGTCTGGAGCTCCGCAGTTTTATTCCCCAGGCTTCTAGCATTCAGGGTGACCACCCTCCACCCTCTTACTTCCCCCTTCCATCCCATTCTAACATCCTCCCTAGTACTTGTCCTTAATCCCTTGTCTCTGTTTTGGGGGGTAAGCTTGTATGTCTACCCATCCTGTGGCCTCTGCTTGCCTCCTGCCCACTTGCCAACCCCCACTCCTAGTTTAAATACCCAGCCTCTTCTATGCAATGACTTATTCCCTTTTTCAACACCCTCTTGCCCTCATCGCTTAAATGCAGTCTATCCCTCGAGTAAAGACTACTGTCTGCATAGGTCCCTTCCCACCTCCCCCACCAGCCCATACCCTTTGGCCTGACACCAATTTCATAGCCATTTATTAAATTCCTCTATTCTCCGTCTTCTTGTAGAGCTTACCCTGGGTACAGGAAGTATCTCTAAGAAAGTTACTGATCTTCCTGCCCCCTCACATATTGGTCCTAGCTCCTCGAACCCCCTCTGAACTACATCTACCGTCTTATCAGCCAGGTCATTTGTCCACAAATGTAAGATCAAATGAGGTTTCTTCCTACCCCTTCTAGCATACTTGAGAACAGATTGCCCCAGCCTTTCTGCTGTCATTCTTGGCATGGCCTCCACCCATATGCTGCTAGCTACCCCACCGGACTCCCCTTAGTACTGAGTCCCCCAGCACTAAGGTCCCACCCCATTTTCCAATTGCTTGCGCCCCTTCCTCCCTTCCCCTACCCCTGACACTGCTTCTTCCTCCTGCACATTAGCTCCCTCTTCTGCCCCTGTTTCAAGTCCTCCATCTGTACCCCCTGTACCACTTTCATCCTGGCCACCATCAGTTACATGTCCAAGCTCATCCTCTCTCTCTTCTTCCTTTCCCTCCAGAACTGTGAACTGATTTTCTAAAGACCCTTTCCTAGGCCTACTTCCACCTCCCTCATGCTAGTCCCTCCCTCCTTCCAACTCCTTCTCCGTCACCCCTTCCCTTTCTCCCCCCAAACCGTTTCTCCTCCTTTCCGCTTTTTTCTGCCCTACAACCTTGGATCCCCCTGACTCCCTTACCCTCAGACTGGATCTCCCTGGCTCATAGTCCCCGCCTCCAACCTTTTCCCTCTCCTCCCCCTGACTGCTTAAGTTGCCCTCTCTTCTCAGTTCCCCTCCTATCTACTTGCACTGCTGGACCATAATCTGTCACAGCACATCGTGCCTGCTTCAGCTCCTCCTCCTGTAGACCCATGATCTCTTTTTGAAGTTTCTTTAGTTGGTTGCACACTAAACATCCCCCCACTCTCCATGCAATTTTAAGAAAGATTGGCGCTCCACAGTTATTGCAGCCCACCACTCTTCCCATTTCTCTACTTGCTCACCAGCAACCCCCATCATACCCGATGAAGGATCCCTCTCCCTCCCCAAGCATCCCCCTCCCCCTCCTCTATCATTCCTAAACATGATCCTATCGATCCCCAAGTCCCTTCCCTCAAGCACTATATTTAGGATGGTTGAGCAGCTTTCTTTAAACTCCTTCCCCTCCTTTCCCCCATTTAGAGCTGTCAAATCCTATAGAGCAGCATCCTTTTAACATTCCTATTTAAAGTGTAATCACTATTGTTCTGTTTAGCTGAGACATGCATTTGGTCAGTGTCCCGCTCCCCTCAGCAATGCAAGTAGCAAATTTAAAAACCATTCAGTGTACTTTATTCCCTAAAAATGAGGGTGGTTTCATTCATCAGTTTTCTGTATCTGTACAAATAATTTGGATTCCAGGATGATTCTCAGTGCCAGTGATACAGAAGGTATACTGAACCAGCCTCTGTATCTGCACAATCCAAGCAGCAATCCACATCTGCACCAAGGACCAGGACAGGTATGAGCATTGTACAGTTGAGATTTGTATGGGATTTGCTGTACTTTGTGGGTTTGGGGTCTGTTCTGAAATATTAATTAGCCTGTTTGTGCCCCAGTCAAAGCTGGGTGCCTGTGATTTCCTTAACATATGGGATGATTGTTTATTGCTTGTATGGGACAACACAGCCAAATAACTGTTGTCCTTACTACTGTATGTCAAGGTCCCACCCTGCCTGTGCCCCACATGCTTGGTGAATATTAGTCCAGAGGATGTTCTCAAGAGTGTACCTCTTAAGGGGGTGGTACTGCTGTACAGTCCAAAGGCCCCCCCCAGACCATGTCCCTACCTCCTTCCTCTGTGTCCAAGGTCCACCGCCATGGAGTGCATGTGATTCCCAAGAATTAACTGCATCTCAGACCTAAACTGCTGTCAGGTCCCCTGAACACCCAAGGTTGCATTTGCTCCAGTGCTGCCACCTTCATCCCCACTGGGGGCTTGTAAGTCACCCAATTTCCCCGCTCCCTCCACCACTGGGCCCCTGTCACTGAACCAAGGTTACCCCTCCACAACTGGCTGCCTGTGACTCCTGACCCTTTTCTCCAGTGCTGTCACCCTTGCTCCAAATGAGTGACGTGTGAATCAATCAAAGGTTGCCACCCCCACCCATGCTGGGTCCCTGTGACTGACCCATTGTTGCCCCTACATGGCTGGGTGACTGTGGCTACCGAGCCATTGCTCCAGTACTGCCACTCCCACCCCCCACTTCTGTGTGGGGCCAATCTTGCATCAGCCGCAGGGACCCAGCATGGTTGGGGGTGGCAATCTTGGGTCACTCAAAGGCACCTAGAGGGGATGAGGGTGTCAGCACTGGAGCAAAGGATCAGGATTCACAGGCACCCAGCTGTGGAGGGGCAATCTTGGGTCAGTCATAGTTTAGTGAAACTCTTCACACATTCAGTACATGTAAAAGGTTCCTTGCAGCTGGCCAGCAATCATTCATTGTATTCCAAAAATGTTCCTACATTCAGTGCATTCTAAAGGTTTCTTCCCTGTGTGAATACTGTGATGGAGTGAGACCTGACTATGTCATCAAAAACTATTTACACACTCAGTACATTTAAAGAGCAGCTGATACATTCAGGAGAACTTTAACAAAACATAACAATTAGACACAGTTCAGTTTCTATTTCACATTAATTTTGTATTCTTCCTCCCCATTATTTATTACTGAGGTAATTTGTATAAAATCAGGATCTTTGCTCCTGAAGAGTTCATCTATTCATGTTGCTTTCTCCCTACCTGAGGTAATAATGCCCTGCTTGTGACATCACGGTTACTCCCATGGCAACAGATTGTGATGTCACAACAGAGCATTATGACTTGAAGTAGGGAGCAAGTTATAGAGGCAGATAAACTCTAAGGGAAATCTAATGGGTAAAATCATGTGCTCATGAAAATTTACTCAGTAATAAATAACAAGTAAGAGAAATATATAGAATACATATGGAGTGCAAGCTGAATTGTACCTAATTATTATGTTTTTCAAAGTTTTTTTTTTTGGCATCAGAAGCTTTTTAAAAGATTCCTCTCCTGTATGCACCATATGATGGCCAGTAAGATTTAACTTTACGCTACTACTTTTCCCACAGTTCAGACCATGTAAAAGTCCCCCGTGAAGCCTCAGAGTGTTTGCGCGTTGCGTATTATCTTTCAAACCTTTCGAACAGTCTGTGCATTCAAACAGTCGGGACCCAGCATGAAGCATAAGATGGGTTATAACCTGAGAATTCATAACCAAAACTCTTCAGACACTCAGTACATATGAAAGGCTTCTCCCCTTGGTGTACCTTTGAATGGGCTTTGAGCTACACCTTACATCTAAAGTGCCTCCCACACACGGTACATTTAAACTATTTCTTGTATGTTTGAATTATCTAGTGTGTACCCCAACCTAATTTGGTTGTAAAGTCTTGCCCACACACAGTGCACTCAAATTTTTTTCACCTGGTTGCAGCTGCTGATTAATGAAATGAAATGTATCTGCAAACCGCATCCAACCTTACTTGTATTTACATTCCTTCTCCATGTCTACCTTCTGATGGTCCTTACACTGCCCCTTCCATCTAAAAGCCCTTGCACAATCTTTATATTTGGTCTTGCAAACCCAAATTTTCAATAAGATTTTTGTGCAAATCACTTTTCACCAAAACATGCTGTTTTGCCCCTCCATTATAAGGTAGGAAAAAGCTGTGCAAAAGCCAAGGTAAACTGCATGGTGTCCATGTCATCATTGTTTTCTGCTGCTGTCTTGCCTCATCACATTTACTAAGATGCTTTTGTTTTCACTTTTCTAGACATGGAGTCTGAAGGCAGGAATTGCAATCGAACTGATGAGGAGACCAAAGCATTGATTGCCATATGGGGAAATGAGTATATTCATTCAGCACTGAATGGCAACTGTAAGAATATCCATATCTATAGTGACATTACGCAGAAGCTACATGAGATGGGGTAAGACCAAACTGGACCCAGTGCCACGCAAGAATTAAGGGGCTGAAATATTGGTATATTTGGTGCAGAGACAACAGTAACCAGAGTGCATGCAGCCATATGGAATGCTGTTTCTTTACAGAACTTGATGACATCACTGGGTCTCGCACTGCTACGCAACCCACAATCGTGGTGGACATGACCCATGGAGACATGGTGGTGGTGTAGGATGATCATGATGAGGAGTACATAGGTGACCAGTCAGATGCTGAAGAGCACAAGGATGTAGCAGTGCAAGATCCTAGCAATGTACCAACAACATCATCAACAACTGAAGAGGAGGTAAACATTGTTCATGCTTCCCAGAGCCAAGCCACCAGGTCACAGCATGGTAACCAGACAGCAGTGGCCCAGAGGGACAGGACACGGTGGCCTGAGACATGTATTTCAGTAATTGCTGAACAGTTTGAGAAATACATGTAGCAATCAGATGAAAAGTAATTTGAGGTGGAGCAGAAATGCATGGAATATATGATTGGGGTGGAACGTAGGAGTTTCGAGCATGAGCAGCTGGAAGTGATGCATCTTGAAGAGGAACATCACATGCTACAACTTCTCATGGAGTGTGATTGACAGCTAGCTGCCCAGCCAATCCATCCCTACCCCTCTGCATCAATGCCACGTGTCAGTTTGTTTCTGGCATTGCAATTTGGGACTCAGGAGCACAGCCGACTGGAAACAGTGACAGTGAGCCATTTTTCTCACAACAGACTTTCTACAGCCTTTAAATAAGTAGATAGCAAGGATAACAAGACTACCAAGAGGTTGTGCACGGTATTGGGGTACACATGTGTGCTTCACTTGGTGGGGTTCATTTTTACCAAATCTTACACAATCTCAGTAGAGGGTGGATTGATATTAGATAACTCACATGGGTGCCTTTGGTGGTAGGACAGAGCAGTAGATGGGACAAATTGTGATCAAGGGTGTAGGCAGGCATACTCACCGTACACATTTGTGTACAGTTTTGTTGAGTGTCTATCACAAACCATACCTTTCTGTTAACATTTTCATTCTAATCTGTAGTGTTTGGGTTAGTGTAGGCCACTGAGGAGTGTCTCTGTTTAAACTTCTGTCGTTTAGGAGACAGATACAGGTATAACCTCTTTAGACACTGGAGGAATCATCTGACAGCAATCTGACTTGTTTGGAAGGGGGTGCCATTTGGAGAAGATGTGTACATTTTTTAATGGGGGGGTGTAACTGTTGGAGATTGTGCACAAAATGGAAATTTCTGGCTACATCCCTGATTGTGACTGTATTCTAGTGTGCTCATACATGTGTCAGTGTGCAATAAAAAAATATAAAACCATGTGCGGTATATGCTGTGCAAAGTTTTAGTGAATTGTGTCTTATGTGTGTGTGACGTATGATATTAAATGCATAAATTAATGCAATCCCAGTCTGGAATTCCTTGTGATTGCTTCTTTGAAATTCCTTACCTGACAGACAATTTCTTGGTTTTAAAAAGGTTCATTTGAGTATGTTACCAGAGTTATGTAAGGTGTTGTGTTTAAATGCACTGGACAGCAGACTGATAAAATGCTCAGGTGTACATGCACCTGGAAGCAGTGCCAATCATTAAAACACAGCAAGATTAATTGCACTATGCCACCAGCATGGTTGAAGCAAAATGGCCATCCCAATGGGGCAGTGATAGTGCTTCTGCTGGCACTGACTCCAAGTCAGGTTTGGTATAAAAAAAACATGGAAGACCAATGTCCTTTTCTGTCTACATTGCCACATAGCCAATGGCTGAACACTGCCCAGTGGCAGCATAAGGTCAGTGCATTGGCATGCCTCTGGCAGGAGGACACGAAGAATTTCTTCATGCTGTGACACATTCATTGCATGACATGTATGCACATCTACTGAATCAATCCATGAGCACCTCACAAGTGACACTTGTGATATGATATGGTTGGCAATCTGGTCTATATAAGCATCCACGGTGCTCTATGTAGCCATACAGTCCTAACCTGATGTCATGTGTAATTGAGGACAGCCATATTGTTGTAGAACTACACTATTGGTGCACACATAACTGAAGATTATGGCAAAAAGCAACAATTGTTCAATAAGAAGACAAGTGTCACAATGTGTAGGCAACCATTCTGTTTATTTTGTAAAACTTACATATGTTACTGGTGCCCTAAGTCATTGGACTGTGTGCTTAGATGTTGGACTAGAGCCTGTCTAATATGTACCGCATGATCCCCTGCTGTGCCATGTCCAGAGTCTTGCATCTCCCTAGCAACCGGCTGCAGTAAAAGTTCAACATCAGCCTCTGTCATCTACTCCAAATTAAAAATGTCTCCTTGACTCTCACAGATGTTGTGTAAAATACAGCATGTTAGCACGACCACTGGAACAAAATGAATGTCCATATCAAGAAAGCATCGCCATCTTCTCTTAAGGCACGCAAAAGAATTCTCCACTACCATTCTGGCACTTGACCGATGGTGGTTAAAGTGTTTCTGCTCCATGGCCAGTCTTTCTATGGCAGGAAATGGCTTCATTAGTCATGGCATCAATGGGTATGCAGGGTCTCCAAGTAAAAGAATGGGCACCTGCACTTTACCAATTTTCCAGGTCATATTTGGAAACAAGAGTCCACCCACTGCCTTAGCATACAGTACACTGTTTACTAGAATACGTGCATTGTGTACTTTACCTGGCTATCGAATATTTTTTTTATCCCAGAAGCAGTACTGATGGTCCACCAATGCCTGCATCACAACGGAGTGCAAACCTTTGCAACTGTAGAAGTCTGCCGCATCCTGAGCAGGTGCCTGAACTGGGATGTGTGTACCGCCTATTGCCCCTGCCATTTGTGGGAAACCAAATGTCTCTTCAAATCCATCAATGATTGCTTGGAGCTGTGTGCCAGTTAGGATTGTGATCATGTGTTTAAAGGTGACAATGAGAGCATGACAGACTTCTTGCACCACCGAGCATACCACAGCCCTAAACACACCAAATAAGTGCCAAATTGTACAATACTTATTGTTCGTAGACAGTCTCAAAATCACAATAGCCAGGCAAACATCAATGGGAATAGCTTGACATATTTTGGTGTTCTGGCATGCTATCTGGGTATTCAGTTTTACCTGCTATAAAGTAAAATGTGGAACGACTCATGCAGAAATTTTCTATCCACTGGTATTCATTGAATGTTGTTGTCCCCACATGCCAAAACACTGAGGACTGTACCCCTGTTCACAGTGTTCGGAGTCGGCTATGATTGCTTGCAACACTCAAAAGCATAAAAAAAGAAACCATCACTGCTTGTCAGCATTGCCTGTGTCACCGGATACGATAGTTAGAGTCTTCTTCCATCTCAGGCAGTGATTCCATCCTTTGATTTTCTCTTCAATGTGCAAAACCTGCTTATACTCAACCATCCATGCCCTTCACCTTTAAGAATACAAGAATAGTGCACGTTACTTTGTTGCTTGTCCAACATGTGAGATTAAAGGAAGCATGCAAGCAATCAGGCAGCAGTCTTTGGAGTGGGCAAATGTTAATTAAAGCACTTAGATGTGTACTTCATAAACATCCTTGAAAGGGATAGTGACCTAAGCCATGCAAGATACGAGCAGAATGTTCAGAGCAATAATATGCAGAAATTACAGTTTTCCAGACATGAACATGAGGAAGACAAGAAGCACTGACTGCTTTGCCTACACTAGTGTATGTAGCAGAGATCCCTGCAACCACATCAGCACCCACAAACAAAAGGGACTTGTTTAGCCATACTGATTGACAAACAATCAGTGGAGCAAGAATGGCAGGCATGGCAAGGTAAACTCCAAGAGCTGGGTCCCAAACACCAATGCAAACACCAAGTAATGCAGTAACAGTAGCACTGATAACACACCTTGTCAAACAATGGACCTGTGGTCAGGGACAAGCATAGTACAGGCAGCACAATACACCACCGCATAGGCACCCCCAAAACCCTCCACCCAGAGACTACCACCACCACCACCCAAATTAACGGGAGTGTTTGGTCCCCAACAACCGAGAAACAATCTGTGGGTTAAGCAGGGCAACCACAGTGAGATATACTCCCAGATCTGGGTCCCAAACCCCAATGCAGACATCAGATGAGACAATAAAAGGCATGTTGCTAACATACCTCGTCAAACAATGAACCTATGGTCAGGGACAAATGCAGCACAGCCAGTGCAACACACCAACACACAGTCCCCACAAAAACCTCCCACCCGGAGACCACCACCACTCCAATTAATTGGAGTTTTTGGTCCCCAACGATTGACAACAATCAGTGGGTTAAGCTCAGCAACCACGGCAAAGTAAAGTCCCATAGCTGGGTTCCAGAAACCAACACAAGCACCCGATACTGCAATAACAGCTGCGCTGGTAACACACCTTCTCAGCAGAAGGGCCACCACACACCCTAAAGAGTACCACCACTAACAGGTTTTCCACCACAGTGACCGCAGTCAGAAAGCACATAACAAGGCACATAATAGTGTATCGGGCACCTGTGCAAGACAAAGACTGCAGCAGTGAGAAAGACATTTTAACAGAAAAGGCAATCTATAGGCCACGGAAAACAAGTTATCCATACAAAGTGTTATCCAGTAAAAAGTGAAGTTTCTTTAATGCCAAGTGTGCTGTTTCATTACCAAAGTGCTTGTGCATTAATTAACAGCTGTGCTGTTCAGAACTCACATGGGTGCTTTGCTCGAATACAGTCCCATCAGGAACTCCCTGATGAAGCTGTATCCCAGCAAAGTAGTGTGGTGAGTGGTCTTGTGCACAGCAAGGCAGCTTGACTTATTCACAAGCACTTTGGTAATAATGCAGCACTCTGTAACTGAGCCTGGTGACCTCTCTGTTTGGCGTGTGTGTCTATCTCCTGGACTGATCATTGGACGTAGCTGGGTCACGCAGGCCCACTACTTGGACTGCTTACACGGGATCTCATTACAATCATTTGGCAGTTTGGGCTTTTTCCACAAGGTAATGCAAGTGGTCACAGTCTCACAGATCCATAAAGTTATGAAAAAAGTTGACATTTTATAATGCTTATTCATAAAGTTGCAATTATATTTACTTCTTGATCCCACATTTTCAACATACTCATTGTTCTACCCCATCTCATGAACCTGGCAGGTTTTATTATTCTTTTTTTTTTTCTTAAATCCCTCTCTGAAACCTGTTTTTGTGGTCATTCTGGAAAATTACGTTTTGAGTGTTATTTGATAAATGATACCCGTTATATTCATATTCTTGGGTAATAAACATACTTCAGGGGGTGCTGACGAGAGCAATATGGCTATATGCGGTGTTTCTTAGCTCTGCTGTTTTGAATGTTTGAAGCTGCCTTAACCACTATATTGATGGACTTACTAACGGTCAAATGGCCACACAAAATCTACCAAAGCATAAGGAAGGGGCAGAAGGCAGAGCTGAATTACTTGAAAAATGCTTTTCCCTAAAAATGGGGAAACACACCTCATAGCGGGGAACGAGTGTTTCTCTGCAGCTAGATGGGCCAATGGCTTCCCCAACACCACTGCACCCTGAAATGGCCGTTAAGGCAAAGACCTCCACAAAACCTACACTGGCTTTGATTCAAGCTTTTCTTTTGGAGTTCCAAGGGGACACTAAGGTTTCATTTCAGAAGATATAGAATACACTAGCCAATATTTCTACTCGATGCCAAACAGTAGAGGAGAAGATGGTTAAAGTAGAAGAAAGAGTGAAATCTAATGAGGAGCATGCCAAAAAACGTTCACTTCGAATCCTGACTGTGGAAGGAGCAGTGAAGGCCTCCTTACATGAGCAACTGAATACCTTGGCACAGCTTGAAAAAAATTGAGAATACTCTTTTACTGAAAAATCTTAAGAGTGATTGGTTTATTCGTTCAAATCTCTAATTTAAAACTGGAGTACGAGGTGGAGAAGATTCTCGCATTAACACTCTCACCTGAACAGTTGGTAGTGTTGGAATCTGTGTTTCGGCCCTGAGCAAGAAAAGATTCCTCGATTCAAGACTCTAAACCTAAAGCAAGGTATGTGGTCTGTACCTTTCCTTCTATCTCCCAAAGAAACAAAATATTGCAGTCAGCTAGAATGAAGAAAGGAATTATTTATGAAGACACTAAGCTGCATTTGTATCCCGATTTGTGCCTTTGTGCCAAGAGATGGAGAAAGCGATTCCTGACAATTGGGTCTGAGTTCATGAAGACAGGGTGACAGTGGTTCTGCAGTCCCCTACCAAACCCAAAGTGACTTTCCAGGGAAAGGATTATTATTTTATGGATGTAGATGCCACTAGGGCATTTTCTGGAAAAAACATGGCTTTGCCCACATATTTAGGATCGGACCGAGACGAAGAGGAATCAGCTGATAATACTCAGCATATCTGATGGCGACTTGAAATATGAATGCACTATGGGTTACTATATTGTTTCTTTATTCTTTCCTTTGCTTTCTCAAGCTTATCTAAACAAATTACTTTAGATAATGGCCTTTGTTGTTTATCTTGGGTTATTCCAAATGGACTAATCTTTGCCTGAAATGATTACTTTTCAATGAACACTGACAGTAGGGATTTTTAAAGCTTGGAGCAAGAAACAGAAGATGCATGTATTTTCGTTTTACCCCCTCAAAAATTAATTATACTTTACCTTGTGAGATCTCCTATTCGGAAGTTCTTACTTTCAAGATGAAAAAATGTAGTATTGTATTCTGTATTTATGTTATTTTTTTCTCTCTGAATAAAAATAAAGTATAACAAAAATAAACATACTGTCTTGAAAATTCAGGATCACAATCTATGAAAACAACAACCACGGTTATACATGAACCTCTTCATTTCCCTATAATGACAATTTCACTAGCATAACTCATTTTACTACTTTGTTAATTTACACTGCTGTGCTGTCTATGCCCAACAACTACACAGCAAATACATGCAAGAGAACATTACTTGTTTCCATACTGCTATTGTAATACTGCAAAGAGAAAAGACGTGTTTCTTTGTGTTTTGATCAGTTTTCCTGTAGACTGGATGTTAACCCCAGCACTGTATGATATCTGCGCTATGCATCTGAAATTCTGCTATGGCTGACTTTATAAAATAATAGTTAGTGTGAGATGAAGGAACATACTTTATATACCTTAGCCTGATTGCCTCAGAATTTCAGCTGTTAGAGATACACCCCAGTAGGTTAAATGTTAACTCATATTGTGGGATGTGGCCTCCAGATAGCTACGTTTGTCTATGTATGTTATTTACTGCATTGTCTGCTGGGTTTTTCAGTTTGTTTCAAAGCCCTGTCTCCCCAGAATTAGCAAGTTTCTGCAAGTGGGAAAGATAGTAAATTGGAAAATAGTCCCTGTATGCACAAGTCACACATTTCGGTCCTATCACTACTTCCGTTGAGCAGTGGGCCAACCGCTAGTCCCACTGGGTAAGCAGGGCGGCTGCAGGGATTCTACTTGGATTTGAAAACTTTCTACTGTTTGCCCAGCTTTTCTTTTGAGTGTAACCCCCTAGGTGGCATTATCCCAAGGGCTATTACCCCTGCCTGTATGGCTAGTGACAGGTTAAGGGGCCTAGGTCCAGTGACGGGTGCCTCCACCCAGAGGTCAGGGTCGGTAGTGGTTAAGCTAGCTTGGTCACAGCCTTCTGGGACACTGTGACCCCACCTTTTGTTCCCACTAGTGGCCCACACAGTACACGGGAGTTACCATCCCAATACCCCACATATGCATACCTTTTACACATACAGAGCCACTTACCCTCAGGACTGATTCTGCAGCACATCTCTGAGGAACTCCCTGTAAAACAAGGTTAATGCACATACACAACACAATGCAATACTGGTTTGATATGTACTGACACCACAGACAGTATATAGTTCAATAACAATAAATCTGATTTATTTACGGGGCAGTAACATGGAAGGTGCAATCAGGTTGATTTGGTTTAGTAAGGTTCAAATCACAGTACTGTACATGCATATAGGGTCCAAAAAGTCACACTCTGGGTAACCAGGATGGTGGGGGGGGAGCTAGCCAGGTTCGTTGCCCTGGGTTGGCCAGCTGGTGCAGCTGGATGGAGCCCTGTAGGAAGAAAAGATAAGCACAAATAAATTGTAATCTGGAGCCAGATGGCTCAGTCCACAAAAAGAAGAACACAAAGCAATCAGCTGACACACTTTGCTTAAATGAAAGGTGCAGGGAGTTACCCCGATTTGTACTCACAAACCCCAAGCCGAGAGCTGAATTGAGGAGTTTGCTCTGGATGGCCAGGATGAGCAGGGCATGGAGATGAGACCCTCATGACAGGGCCCAACTGATTTGGATAGCATGGCGGATTCAGTCTGATTAAATTTGAGTTCAGCTTCCAGTTTCAGCTCACAACTCACAGTAAAAGGGGAAAAAGGAATCACGATCCCCCACAAGCACTAGACAAATTTATATCTAAAGGAAATTACTATACCAGGCAGCTGCTTCTCGATCCTGATCGCAAACACTGCAAATTACCCAGGAGCACACACAGCATCAGCAGTCCCTGACAGGTCAATCACCCTTCAGCACAATCTTCGGTCTTCTTCAGGTTAAGCCTGGTTTCCACACTTCTAACGTCCTTCTCCCTCCTCACACGCTCAGATTCAGTCTGAATTAGCACTCACAACGGCTGCAGGCTGGCTTCAGGGCCTTCCACGTGCTTCCCGCGTGAACTACACACCGCAACAGAACAGAGCTCCTTCTCCTTTCACAGTCCACTCGCCTCTGGTTCTCCAGCAACAGTTCAGGGCATTTTCCTTAGGCTCCACACAAGCTCGGTTGGTGGATTCAGCTGTCAATCACTGCAGGGTTCCCTCTGTTGATACAAAAAGGCGCCAAGGTCTAAACTACAATTCCCGGAGGTACTGGCCATATATTCCCCTTTTGTAGCAGGCTCCAGGTGAGAGTCCAAGTTCTGGTTGGCTCCAGCAGTCTCCATTTTAGGGCTCCCCTAACCCAATTGGCCCAGATCAGCAGTTCAGGTCCAAATGGAGGGGCAACACACACAGAGTCCCAGCTGCAATGAAGACAGGTTAGACAAATTGCAATTTTACTAATGCTCTAAATGATTTCAGGCAAACAGTTACTTCTTTCAGGTGAGCTTCCTCTGCACTTTTAGCGACTGCAGAAACAAAGTGATCAGACAGCAGCTCGGGTGAGAATCGAGCATTAAATACACAGTCCCCCCATTCAAACTAATTTAGCCTGAGAGCAGGCAGCTCTTAAAGAGACAGTACCAGAGGCTCTAAAAGCACTCACAGTTAAGCGGTTTAAACGCTAAACACCATTCAGGCTGGGAGCACTTAGCCAGCTCCTAGAAGACTTTTGGAAACCCCATTTGCAGGGGGGGGTTACAGGAGTATCCAAGCAATGTTAGACTGTAGCATGTTGTAATGGCCACCCCCCCCCCTTGCCAGTGGTGACTTGCACCACATAGCTTTATACAGATAGGAAACTGTGGAGCAACCTTACTGAAAACACAACAGGAGAAGGTGAGAACTGAGGGGAACAGAGACACACCACACCACTGCAGAAAGCAAGAAGGACTTCCGGTTTCTGAAGAAGTGCATCCTGGGAAAGGAACAGAAGTACAGGCTGGGAAAACTAGTGGCAACACTGTGGTTGATGCCAGCTGTTCAGAAAGCCAATGGAAATGCCTACAACATTACATGATACCAGGAAAAGAGGGATCACTGTGAGAACGAAATGTGTGCAAACACTGTGATACGGTAGCGTTCACATGTCAAAAGGGGCAATGATCGTGAAGCTGTGCACCACCCATAATGGTGCAGAATTGGCCATGTGTGAATAGCCCTTATATTTCATATTTGAACTTACATTCCCTGAAGTAGCTCACCTACTGTACTTTTGTGTTGTTAGCACGGTGCTTTGTTGCTGGCATATGTAACAATGGAACATCACCGCAGGAGATTGTCGGGATCTGTGCAGGGCTTTAGCGAGCCATCCAGCCAATCCCCTTGCAGCTGATCGTCTTCTTAGCCCATGGGAGCTTCTTCAGCAGCTGAACCTGTTCTGATTGATTGTTCTGAATGTCTGATCAATGGGACATGATTGCAGTCTCCTTTTCCTCTGGTCTTACCACTCCCAATATCTTTTCAGACACTGAAGGATTGGGCCTCCTTCCTCACTTAGGCAGTGCACACTATTGTGTGGATTGGCAATTTCTGGTAATTCCTCTCTCTCTCCAGCCATTTGTAAGCAGGTGTGAGTCAAGCGTCCAAACATA
The DNA here is from genome assembly GCA_016271365.2 of Neoceratodus forsteri. Lineage (NCBI taxonomy): Eukaryota > Metazoa > Chordata > Ceratodontiformes > Ceratodontidae > Neoceratodus > Neoceratodus forsteri. Next base: position 1,389,409,236 of record CM028129.1, on the reverse strand, counting down.
TGAGCACTGGTTCCTATAAAAACTGGGGTCTTTTCCAGAATCTGGGCATCAAGGCAGATGAGAGTCAAAGTGTCAGTCGATCTTTTGCAGGACTCCAACAAAGGTGCCAGGAAATTTGATCTGCATTTCTATATATCCATTGCAGCTATAGCTGGCATTTCAAAAATCCATATGGCAAGTCCTTCCAAGGGTCGCAAAGGCAAGTGTCCCAAGATATGTTTGGTAGAAGGAATGGTAGATTACCATCACCTGTGATCCACTGTCTAATAATGCTTGACAAGGATATCCTTCAATGGCAATCTGTACATGCACCAGTAGACCCAGTTAATCTTGTAAACGTGTTATCTGTTGTCAATTCCAGTATGTTCCATTGATGAAGCTGTTCATGGCTGGAGTCCCAGTGTGCTTCCTTACTGGGCTCTGCTGTCATTTCCCTGTGGTTGGGATTACTTCTCCCACTTTCAGGCTACCAATGATGGGTTCTCTGGATTGCTGCATCCTTGACCAAAGTTTGCATCCTATCCACAGTGATAGCAAAAAAACTGTCTCAGAGCAGAGTTGAGAGTCAAGGCCAGACCCATGGGACAGAAGAAGGGTATGTAGCAAGTCCTCATCCTTGGCAGCATGGATGTAGCTCATGGCTGAGAGGCCTGTGTCATTTGTAATGCTCTCACACATTCAGTCAGTTCTGCAGCTGCAGCTGCACCACCACATCTAGGGTGGCAGGTTTCTTTTTGGGTTTGGTAATTTGGGGTTGCAGGGAGCTGACTTCCCCTATGGTCATCCGCAATGAATCAACTATGGCCTCTTGTGATTCAACAATGACCTCAACATCTGGTTGTGTGACTTGTGCCAGGTAAAAGGTTACAGCTTCATAGGGAACTGGCAGAACTTTTGGGAAAGACAATGTTTCAGGTACAATGGCCTACACCATAACAAGGAAGGAGTGAGGGGACTTGGTCAAAAATTCAACATGGATGCGAGTCGTTTAAACTAAGAAATGGAGAGTTGGTGACTGCATACACCACAGTGACTGGTGTGCAGGACACCAGGTCCCCTAACATCCAAAAAAGTACAGAATTAACACCACGTAGCAAAAAAATCCAGAGCAACAAAATAAGAGGAAACATCACCATACCAAGGGGGGGAAGAGAACCTATATGAAGGGCAATGCTTGCAAATGCTAGAAGTCTGATGAACAAACATCCAGACTTCACAGCCACAATGGCAGAGGGAGACCTAGACTGGGTTGCTGTGACTGAAACCTAGTATAGAAATAACCACAGCTGGGACACATGGATCCCAGGATATGACCCGTATAGAAAGGACAGGAAAGGAAAAAAGGGGGCAGGGGTGGCTCTATACATCTGGGAGGAAATTAAAACCACAGAGATTCGGGGGGCCCCTGGTGAGACTGAAGTGCTGTGGGTAACAGCTGAGACAGGTAAAGGGGCAGTCATTAGGTTAGATGTTATCTACAGGCCCCTGTAGCAAGGGGAAATTGGGGACAAAGAAATAATAGAGACAATCCACAAAATGACTGATAAAGATGAGACAATAATAGTGGGGGATTTCAATTTACCAGACATAAACTGGAGTTCTTGTACAGCATCATCAACAAAAAGCAGAGACATTGTAATGGCTCTGCAGGGGGCAGGGCTAAGGCAGCTTGTCAATACTCCAACCAGAGTCAAAGCTGTCCTGGACTTGGTTTTATCTAACAGTGGCAGGGTAAAGTAGGTTGAGGTAGGGTACCATCTAGGTAACAGCAACCACCGTATGGTAGGATTCAAAGTGAACACAAGTGAGAACACTAGTCATTCCAAGATCAGGGTTTTAGACTTCAGGAAGGCAGACTTACAGAAAATGAGAGCCAGCCTAGCAGAGAGCCTTAGACACAGAGACGGGAATGGGGTGGAAGAAATGTGGGAGGTCCTCAAGGGAGCTATCACAGAGGTAACTGATCAATGTGCCAGGAGAGTGAGTAAGACAGATAAGAAAATGAAACTTCTCTGGTTCTCCAAGGAGGAGGCAACTATAGCAAGGGGGGAAAAAAGAAGGCTTACAAGAAATTCAAGGTATCAAAGAAAGAAGCAGATAAAGAAACTTATAAGGTAGTACAGAGGGAGGCCGGTAAAGCAATAAGGAAGCCCAAAGCTCAGACTGCATTAACGATAGCACAAGGGGTAAAGGGGGGGAGACAAAACCTTCTTTAGGTATAAAAGGGAAAAGAAAAAAAACCAGTGGGAGGAATAGTAAGACTAGTAGCTACAGGAGGGCATCTGGTAGAAAAGGACAGTGAGAAAACAGAAGTCTTAAACTAATACTTCTGTGTTCACTGAAGAGAATACAGGGGAACGGACCTCACCTACAGAACACAGGGGATGGACCTAACCTACAGCAATGTTATGTGCAGTACAGCTTTAAGAAATCTTAGACAGTACAGCTTTATGGAATGCATTTACTGTAACTGTTCCTGTGTGTGTTGAGATCAGGGGTCTAGCCAGGGATTTCAGATCTGCACACCAAGTGGACTCACTGCTACCCCTCCCCCCCTTGTTAGGGTGAGCTGCCCCCCTCCCGGGTGTAGCCATGCATGGGTAAATACAAATGCCATGCATTGCTCCCTAAGACACCCACATACCAGCCCAGAGCCTGTAAAGTTGTATTGTCCTCGGGGATGCAAAGACAGTATTAGTGACCAATCCTTCTAGTTTCGACTCCTATGAATAAAATTACAGAAAGGGTCAGCATTTTCTTTGTTAGTTTTCATAGAAAAATGAAGCTGTTCAGAGCCTATTTGCTACCCCCCCCAAGTAAAATTGCACACAATGGAGTGCTTGGAGTATGCCTGCCTACACCCATGGTTGAGATAAGTGCTCCCCCTGTGTCTGTGCTGAATAGAAGTAAACAGAGAAGGCCTTGATTTCTGTGTGACATGGTTTTTTTTTTATTACCAAGTCCCTGATGTGTTTTAAGGTACTTATTTTCGGCCACCAAATACAACAAACTGGCAACAACGGATGGTGAAAATGTTCATAGCTCCAACTTACTGAATGACACCATTTTGTGACTTTCTGCATTGGAGGCAAGTAAGCAATTTGGAACTGTATAGCATCATGGCAACTTCAGCCAGCTTTGAGATTTTTACAGGAACGGACTGGGATACATGGTCCAGACGGTTTGATCAGTGGTTATTACTTAATCCTGCCATACAAGCTGCTAAAAATGAACAGCAGGGTGAGCTTATTCGAGCTGCTTTTTGTACTTTCTTGGGGAGTGAAACCTTCAAACTTTAATGCAGTCTGTGTGCACTGGACCAGCCGGAGGATTTGTCATATCAAGAACTAAAGGCTAAATTGAATGCACAATACCGTTTAACAACTTTTCCAAGGGCTGAACGTTATAAATTCTACAGTTACCAGCAGAAACCAAGTCAGTCATTACAATCTTATTTGGCTGAGATCAAAAGCTTAGCTCTCACATGTGAGTGGAGCAGGGAGCATCTTGAATCTAATTTAGCTGATAAGATAGTTATGGGGTTGAATAATGAACATCGTATTAAACAATTACTTTCTGTAAGTGTCAAGAAGTCTGCTAATGAATTTTTACAGATGGCACTAATGTATGAGGCTGCAGAAAATGAAGAACATGCTAAGATGAACACTAAAAATGAGGTACAAGTAACTGCAGTAAACCCCAAATTGAAACAGCTCAAACTTAAGTCTAAGCCACTGTTTTCAAAGAAAAATTCAACCGCTCCACCCAGACTGCATGACCAGTACAAATGTGCATCATGTGGGTCTTCTCAGCATAGCAGGGACCAGTGCAAATTCAGAGAGGTTCAGTGTCATGCATGTAAACATCAGGGGCATATTGCAAAGGTTTGCAGAAGCAGGAGAACTGCAGTGGTCAGTTCAGAGAGCACAGACAGTGCAGTGGTTCCTATTGCACCCCAAATGCAGACTAAAGTTGTTCCTCCTTTCTATGTGTTACTTCAATGGTAGACTCTGCTTCCCCAGTTACTTTTATTAACCATCAGACATGGTCTGATCTGGATAAGCCACCATTGCCTCCTTGTAATAAGTTGCTGCACGTATTTGAAGGGCAACAAAATCAGACACTGGGCTCATTTACCACTTTAGTACACAGGACTGATTCTCCTAGTACACCTTAACTTTTCTGGTTTCAAAAAAAGGTGTCAACATTTGGGGCAGAGATGCTCAGGTTCTTCTAAACATTCATATTGATCCAGCATATTTTGGCCTACTTGCTGCTGTCCAGGTACCACAAATCAGTAACCCGCCCAGGCTTGGGGAGATTTTACACATGTATCCAGAATTGTGGAAAGGCCTGGGATGTTGCACAACAGCTAAAGCCAAGCTAGTTATAAAGCCTAATGCAGTCCCTAAGTTTTGTAAACCACAGAAACTTCCTTTTGCCTTAAAACCGGTGGTTGGGGCAGAATTGGACAGACTGGAAAAAGTGGGTGTGCTGGAAAAGGTTTCAGGTTCAGATTGGGCCTCTCCAATTGTCGTGGTATCTAAACCAGGTGACAAGGTTCACATACGTGGAGATTTTAAGGTGACACTTAATCCAGTACTTAGCACAGATGCATTTCCTTTACCCCTACCAGAGGAACTTTTTCACACACTAAATAGTGGTGTGGGGTTCTCTAAACTGGACCTCGCTGATGCATACCTTCAAGTGGAGTTGGATACAGACTCTCAGAAATTGGTAGTGATTAATACACACCAAGGACTGTACATGTACAAACAGTTATGTTTTAGCATTAGTTCTGCGCCTGCTATTTTTCAAAAAGTGATTGAGCAAATGGTGAGTGATATACCAGGTGTTGCTTGTTATTTGGATGACATCATTGTCACAGGCAAGACAGAAGCAGAGCATTTACTTAACTTACAAAAGACATTAGAGAGATTGCAACAGAGTGGATCAAGACTTAGGAAAGAAAATTTCAATTTTGTCAATCAAGTATCACGTACTTAGGTCACACTATTGACAAAGACGGAATTCGTCCGAATGACGAAAAGGTGGAAGCCATTGTGCACATGCCTGAACCACAGAATGTTTCAGAGTTGCGCTCATTCTTGGGTATGGTGCATTACTATGACCGTTTCATACCTGGCTTAACCACTAAATTTGCTATCCTAAATGAACAGTTACATAAAGGTACTCTGTTGAAGTGGACCATGGGCCACAATAAGGCAGTTCAAGCCATCAAGCTCTCTCTAACTGATGCAAATAATTTAACTCATTATGACCCTAACTTACCTATCACACTGGCCTGTGGTGCTAGTCCTGTAGATATAGGAGCTTTTTCCATACAGATCCAGAAGGAGTGGAGAAGCCGATAGCCCATGCTTCATGCAAACAAACTGCAGCTGAAAGAAATTGTGCCCAGATTCAGAAAGGGGCATTAGCAATTGTGTTTGGAGTCCAGAAATTTCAACAATACTTCCTAGGTCGCAAGTTTCACCTGAAGACAGATCACAAGCCACTAGTGACAATTTTCAGTCCAGAAAAAGGAATTCCAGAAACAGCTGCTAGCCGACTTCAACGATGGGCCTTAATTTTGTCTGCCTATAATTTCGAGGTTACATACCAACCAACTGACCAGCATGGAAATGCGGATGCCTTGTCGAGGTTACCAATATCCAGAGAAATGGAGTTCAATGTGGGACTTAAAGAGGAGTCATTAGTACGCCAGGTGGGGCCAGATAGTTTTCTAGCGTAATTCAAAGTTATGAAGGACTGTGCTGTTGTGTGTGCAATGGAGCTACAACAGTTACATCAGCTTCCAGTACTAGCCAAGAACCTTGCAAAAGTGATTAGTCAAAATGTAATTTTGAAACAAGTGTATCAGAATACGCTTGAGGGTTGGCAGCAAGGCTTTACTTGTTCAGGTGAACTACAACCCTACTATACAAAGAGACAGCAGTTGTCAATTGCTGGGGGGTGTCTTCTATGGGGATTGCGTGTCATAATACCCCAATGTTATCACTCAAAAGTGTTGACTCTTTTGCATGCAGGCCATCCAGGCATTGCTAAAATGAAATCCCTAGCCAGACTTCACGTATGGTGGCCTTCCATTGACAGAGACATATACCAGATTGTGCTGTATCAATGGGAAATCCGGCAAGAGCTCCAGTTCACCACTGGGAACGACCTGAAAAACCCTGGCAAAGGTTGCATACTGATTTCGTATGACCTTATTTAAATTTCATGTGGTTACTCTTAACTGACGTTTATAGTAAATGGCCAGAAATTCATCAAATGTCTTCGACAACTACTGAGAATACCATTAAAGTGTTGAAATCTATCTTTGCTACCCATGGTTTTCTGCAAGTGATTGTCTCGGTAATGGACCACAGTTCACATCTGTTGAATTCCAAGCATTTTGCCAGCAACGTGGTATCCACCATATTTTCTCACCATCCTACCATGCAAGTTCAAATGGTGAAGCAGAACACCTGGTTCAGACTTTTAAAAAGAGTATGGACAAAGCTAATCCTACTACACTGACTGCAATACAAATAGCCCTTTTGGACTTTTTTGCGATGTATCAAACAACACCACATTGTGTCATGAGAATATCCCCTGCAGAATTGTTGTTTGGATGTCAGATTCAAACTCAATGGGACCTTCTTCACCCTCTAGTCTGTAAGTAACTGAAATGCTTCCTAAGACCAGATCCTTCAAACCCAATGATCTTGTGTGGGTCAGGATGTATGCAGGCTCGAAGAGATGGATAGAAGGTGTGGTAGGAAAAAAGTTCCGAAATGTTGTCTATAGTGTTTGACTGACTAACAAGAGGAGAGTGAAAAAACATGTGGACCAATTATGTACTAGAATTGAGACAGAAGGAAAAAAGGATACACAGAGTCGAGGTAGTTATCCAGCATTAATTGTTCCAGAACAAGAACAGGAACAGATAGTAGAACCACAGTGTTTGAGACAAGATGTGGCTGATGCTAATCAGATTCCAGAGGAACAGCCTCCAGTCTTACTATGTCGGTCAGGATGTATAAGACATCCACCAAAAAGAATGGACTTGTAGAAATACAGCCTAATAACATAGACTGACTAAAAGAGACATTACAATAATAACTAGCTTGTTTCATACTATTTTCTGAATTATTGACTTACGTACTTTCTAACTAAGTCAGGAGGGATTGCACAGCACAGCTTTAAGAAATCTTAGACAGTACAGCTTTAGGGAATGCATTTACTGTAACTCTTCCTGTGTGTGTTGAGATAAGTGTTCCCCCCTGTGTCTGCTGAATGGAAGTAAACAGAGAAGCTCTAGATTTCTGTGTGGCATGTTTTTCTTTCTACCAAGACCCTGAAGTGTTTTAAGGTTCTTATTTTCGGCCACCAAATACACTAAGAAAGCAGCTGTGATTGTTTTTCCTAGCTGGCCCTGTTGGGAGCACCGTGGAACCTTAAACCCCCTCAAGCACTTATCAAGCAGCTTGCCACTGAAACTACTCATGCACTGTCCTGACACTCCATGTCCATCTCCATCCCCCTTACCACCTAATTCTCTCTGGCTCCACCCCTTTTTCTTTTCGAGGCTTCTCTTTCTCCTTCTCCTCTCCCTACATTACCCTCCTTCTTTCCCTTTTCTCTTACTGCCCCTCCATGTTTCCCCCTCCCCCTACTACCTAAACTCCTGCTCCCCTCCTTTCTCTTCTTAACTCTTTTCTTCACGCAGATTAGGAAGGCCAAGTGGTCCTTATCTGCCATCAAATTCTATGTTTCAAATCCAAGATTCTAATAAATAAATACATAAGTACAAAGCAGCAGCATCCAGGGTTCAGGGGTTGATACAAGTCCCTTCACAGAGAGTCAAGTCTTGGAAGCCCTAAATAAACTGAAAGTAAATAAGGCCATTGGGCCAGATGAGATTCACCTGAGAGTTCTTAGGGAGCTGGGGAGTGTAGTGGCTTCTCCCCTAGCAGAACTCTTCACCAACTCACTGGAGAGTGGGACAGTACCAGAAGACTGGAAAAGGGCAATGGTGGTCCCACTTCACAAATCAGGGAGCAAAGAGGAGGCTGGAAACTACCATCCAGTGAGCCTCACATCAGTAGTGGGTAATCTGATGGAGACACAACTCAAACAGAAGGTAATGGCATATCTGGAAACCAGTGGATAACAAGACCCAAAGCAGCATGGTTTCACAGCGGGTAAATCGTGCCAAATGAACCTGGTCAACTTTTTCGACTAGGTTACAAAGGCAGTGGATCAGGGAGCAGCAGTGGATGTGGTCTGCCTGGACTTTAGTAAGGCCTTCAACTCTGTTCCACACAGAAGGCTGGTAAAGAAGCTGGACCACATAGGGGTGGGTAAGGAGGTGGTTGGGTGGGTGAGCAGCTGACTGAGAGAGAGAGAGAACACAAAGGGTACAGGTAAATAGCATAGTATCAAGCTGAGATGAAGGTGACTAGCAGTGTACCACAGGGGTCGGTGCTGGGGCCTCTACTCTTCAATGTCTTCATATCTGGCATCACAAATGGACTGGAGGGAAAGCTATGTCTATCTGCGGATGACAATAAGATATGCAACACAGTGGACTCCCCTGAGGGAGTAAGGAGTATGACTTCAGACCTAAGGAAACTGAAGGAGTGATCAGAGGCTTGGCAGTTGAAATTCAACATCAAAAAGTGTAAAATCATGCACTTAGGCAGAGGCAATCCCAAAGGGGATTACTACCGGGGGGGGGGGGGGCTAGCTTCCACTAGCCAGGAACATGACCTAGATGTCATAATATCAGAAGACTTGAAGGTGAGAAAACAATGTGAAAAGGCAGTGCTAAAGGTCAGTGGCATGCTGGATTACATTGGGAAGGGAATCATGAGTCGCAGGGCAGATGTGGTGCTACCACTCTACAGGGCACTGGGGCACCCCCACATGGAGTACTGAGTACAGTACTGGAGGCCACACCTCAAAAGAGACATCGACAGAATTAAGGCGGTGAAAAGGAGGACAACAATGATTCACAGGCTGCACCAGAGGGCATATGAAGATAGGCTGAGGGAGCTCAACATGTACTCCCTGGAGCAGAGGAGGGAGAGGGGGACATGACTGAGACCTTTAAGTATATTAGGGGTATAAATAAGGCTAGGGTTCAGGAGCTATTTCAGGTGAAGCAAAGTGGTAGAACTGGAAGGCACAATACGAGACTGAAGGGTGGGAGGATCAGCAACAGTGCTAGAAAGTTATTTACCATGAGGGTAGTTGACCCATGGAATGGCCTGCTGCAGGATGTGGTGGGGACCAAAACAGTGAGATAGTTCAAAATGGTGTGGGATAGGCACAAATGTATCATTTTGCAGAAAGGCGAAGGGGAAGGGGGTAGCATCCTATTTTGGGCAGATAAAATGGATCTCTTGGACCCCTTCTCCCATCACATTCTATGTTTCTTCCTCCCTCACCTCATCCAGTAATCAATGGAAAGACAGAGGGCTCATCCTGCATTCCTTTAGTCTCAGGAAACTCAACATCAGCTGGGAGTACATGGCTCCCCTCAAAATCTGGTCCATTCTCAGTTGTGCAGCCTGGGCAAAAGTGGCTCCTCCAGCTCCCACACTGCATCTGATCACAGACTCTAATGAGACAATTTGTCTTCCTCATTTTGAGTGGTGGTGGCAAAGAGGAACATGAAGTTCCTTCCACTCTCCACGGCTCCAACAGAACTCTTTAAGCATGGCTAAATGGACCTGCACTGTGCAATTGGGCTGATTGCCATGCAAGGATCTGATCATGTCCAGAACCGTACCCCGTAGACTCTCAATTACTCATTTACATTTCTCATACTTGGAGCATCTCCACACTTCGGTCATCTGCGTGGCCTGACTCATCCAGCTTTAATACACATCCTCCCCAGAAGAAGTAGGGATAGTGCCAGAGAAAGTATGCAGTCTCTGGTACTGACTAAACTCAGAACTCAAAGGTGGGCCTGAGGCGTACCACTGTCCACTACTGGGGGGTTCCTGGGTAACACAAGTGTTGCCCGCTCCTCTTCTCGGAAGAACTCTTTCACATCACTAACAGTTTCCCCCCTCACTTGTTAGGAATAACTTCAGCTTTATCTGAAACTCTATTTCCTCTTTGAGGACCTCGGGGGGGCAGACTCCCTCTGATCACAATGTACTGGGGTAAGCTTTCCCTTTCTGGGGTGGTTTGGTCAGGCACATTGGAGGGGTCTGTTACCTCACGGCATTCCACTAGCACAGACAGTTTTTTTCCAGGCAGAATCATAGAATCTCCCCTGAAAGGCAACTTTCCCACACTCTTGATGACCCCAAGTATGCTCTCCATGCACTCCCTATTGGTCCCCTCAGGGATCCCCTTGACCAGGGTGGCTTTCACAGGGTCCCCATCTTCACCCTTGCACCAATCAAGCAATTTCCTTTGATCCATCTTAAACTCCAAAATTGGGGTGGGGGTACCAACACAGTTCCTGCACCAAGCTGTTCTGTTGCAGAATGTTATAGCATCCCAGCAGTAGGCCTCCAACTTGTAGCCACCCCACCTGCAAGGTGTGAGACTACACCTGGCTGGTAATAACTGGGCACAGTCTTTAAGGCCTTCGAGTGAATGGTGCCTGGGCTTGGCTGGCATCAGAGGTAATTAAAAAGTGGTGTAGTGCCTCTACCTATGTAGATCCTTTTGACAGAAGGTTGCCAGGGTACTGCCCCACAGGAAATGAATGCAACCCCTACCCTCATGAAAGGGAACCATTCTGATTATAAACAACCCCCAACTTATACTCTATGCATGCAAACACAACAACATTCAAAACACAATAAATTGCAATTTAAACACAAGGGATATTTATTAGGTGAACAGGAACAAGCTCTGGATGGGATGATGGAATGGATTAAAGGTAGTGAAACAGTTCTGAGATCACTCCATAAATACCACCACCCTCTGTGAGTACCCACATGGTATGTACTGTTTCCACCTACTGGTGCACCAGTACCCCAAAGTCCCTTGGGAGCGCCCAATGTAATCTGCTAATTGTGTGCACACAGTTGGCAGTGGCAGCTCTGATGTTGGACCACAGTGTGGTACCAGTTGAAGACTGGTGGCTGGAAATCCCAAACAAATTATTTAACACAAATGCTAGTTGCTCCTGGCTGTTGCAGTTCTATAAATGGGATATGAATAATAATTGCGCAGAAATGCCAAGCAATTACTCTAATATGTTCCTGTCTAGCAGAAGAATTGGAGGGGTATTGACCCAGTACTTCTGACCTTAGTAGACTCTGCAAGCTGTCGTGATGTCTTCCTCAGGTTTGCAGATGCAGGCAATGGTACAGATGCAGGGGGCCCAACACACTTCCAGGTGGCAAGGGGTACAGGCTGTGCTGATCTCTGATGTCCTCTTTACCCTACATCAGACTTGTCTTCACCCACTCCCAAGGAGTAGGCAATCACTCAGGACCTTAGACGACTTAGACCCTCTGTCAGGACAAGTCCTGATAGCTCACAAAGTCCTGGGCAGCAGCTTTGCTGCTGTTCCTGGAAGACACAGAAATCTTTTTGCAAAGATTCTTTAAACAGCTTTCTTGCAAACCTTGTGACTGATGACCAATGACTTTTTTCACAGGTCTTTCTCTACGTCTGTCCCAGACAAATCTGCTCTATTGCACATGTCTGTTCAATGTGTGGAAATCCAGGGATCAAGTATCAGTGGCTAGCATCTCATGCATCATTCATTATGCTAAACCCTTGGTTCTCAGTTCCTGGAGGAAAATATGCATGTAAGTCCTGAGGCAGCTTGCAATTTAGCAGTTTTACAGAGCTGAGCTAGCCTCCAAATTGATATCAGTTTCACAGGGACCGGACAGAAACACAGAAACAGAATGTGTCAACAGAAAAGAACCAGTAGACCCATCCAGTCTGCCCCATTTTCCCTGTCTAACATTATACTTCAGACTCTATTTGGTCACAGGTGTCCCTCTCTCCCTCCTCCCCTACCTTTGTTCATTATACCCATGTTTCTATCCCACACATATTTGAAGCTCCCCACTGTCTTTGCCCTCACCACCTCCTCTTGCAGGCTGTTTCAGGCATCCACCACCATTTCTATGAAGAAGTATTTCCTCACATCCCTTTTAAACTTCCCCCCTCAATCTTTATGGCATGACCCCCTGTTCTGGTGCTCCTCCTCCTCCTATTTAAGAAGCTCTGTTACTTCACCTTGTCTACCCCCATGAGGTACTTATAGGTCTCGATCATGTCACCTCTCAGTTTCCTCCTCCTCTCTAGGGAGTATGTGTTGTGCTCCTGCAGCCTCTCCTTGTATGCTTTCTCATGCAACCCCCGTACCATTTGAGTAGCCCTCCTCTGGATCGTTTCCATTCTTTTGATGTCCTTGGGGAGGTGCGGCCTCCAGAACTGGACATAGTACTCCATGTAAGGTCTCACAAGTGAGCAATACAAGAGCAACACCACCTCCCTTCTTCTGCTTGAGACCCCCTTCCCTATGCACCCCAGCATCCTGCTCACCTTTCCTGCAGCACTGTCACTCTACCCTGCCACACTGAGATTATCAGATACGATTACCCCCAAGGTCCCTTTCTTGCATGAAAACTGTAAGCACCCCCGCCCCATCTTATACACAGCTCCTGGGTTTCCCTGCCCTAGGTGCATGACTTTGCACTCTTTGGCATTGAAACTCAGCTGCCACTCCCTAGACCATTCCTCTAGTTTCCCCAGATCTCACTACATTTTCTCCACCCCCTTCTGGGTGTCCACCATATTGCAGATTTGTGTGTCATCTGCCAAGAGACACTCTTTTCCCTCCAGTTCCTCTACCATATCACTTATGAAGACGTTGAAGAGGACAGGGCTCAGTACTGCTCCCTGTGGTATTCCACTGGTCACTCTCCCATCCTCCAACTGACTGCCATTTACCACCACCCTCTGCCTCTTATCTTTCAACCAGTTTGATACCGAGCACACCACCTTCTCTCCCATTACCAGGTTACTAAGTTTGTTTATCAGCCTCCTGTGTGGAACAATGTCAAAGACCTTATTAAAGTCCAGATAGGCCACATTCAATGCCCTCCCCTGATCCACCTCCCTAGTTACCCAGTCAAAGAAATCTATGAGATTTGCCTGACATGACCTCCCCCATGAAACCAAGCTTCCAGTGGTCCTGCAGCCCATTTGTTTCCAGATACCCCATAAGTCTCTCCTTCAGCAGGGACTCCATTAATTTCCACACCACTGATGTGAGACTGACTACTGGTCTCCCCCCCTCGCTACCACTCTTATGCAGAGGGACCACATCTGCCCTCTTCCATTCCTCTGAAACCTTCCCCATGTCACATGAGGGTCTAAATAGCATTGCCAGAGGGGCGGCTAGCACCATGCTCAGTTCCTTAAGTACCCTTGAGTGAATCTCGTTGGGTGCCATCGCCTTGTTTTCCTTAATGGCTTGCAACCCCAGCAGAGTCTCTCTTCCGTAAATGGACTTGTGTCCACTCTCCCCTCCCCAGTGTCTGTTAATACATGACAGCCAATTCCCCACACTGTGAAGACCAAGCAGAAGTATTCATTTAAAATGTTAGCTTTTTCTTGATCTTCTTCTGCACAACCCCCCCCCTTCCCTCGATCTCCTGATCTTTACTATACCACCCGTTGCCTTCTTTTTGCTCACTTACCTGAGGAAAGTCTTATCCCCATTTTTGACCTCCTGGGCATTCCTTTCCTCAGTTTGAGCCTTTGTTGCCTTTTCCCTCCTTCCTGCCTCCCTTTGTTTCACTAGGTATACCTCAATGTCTGCCCTTTTGTGGGCCTCCTTGTATTTCCTGAAAGCTATTTTTTTTTCTGTCCCTCCTGAGTCACCTCCTTTGAGAACCACAGTGGCCTACAGATTGGTCAATACCAGCAGGATCATCCACTAGAACTAGACACATAGTGGATTCTCTGCAGGGAGAGTGCTTCAAACAATTGGTACAACAACCCACAAGAGACAGGGCTATCCTGGATCCAGTACTCATGAATGGGGAAAGGATCACAGATCTCTAGGTAGAAGGTCACCTGGGGGCCAGTGACCATCACATGGTATTGTTCAATTTGGCCACTATAACTAAATCATCCCATTCCAAGGCAAAAATATGGGACTTTAATATGGGACTTTAGAGGAGCTGACTTTGACAAGATGGCCAACAGAGTTAAGCTAGTCCTGGCAAGAAGAAATACAGGTGAGGGGGTACAGGCAAAGTGGGCAAGCCTTAAGGATGCAATACTTGAAGCAACCAATTGTGTTAGGGAGAAAGGCAAGAGCAAAAGAAGGAGGAACCACTTTGGTTCTCAAACACAGTAGCAGAAAAGATCAGAGCCAAAAGGTTGGCCTTCAGGAAATATAAAGGATTGCAGCGGGACGAAGATAGGGAGGCATACCAAACTTCCATAAGGGATGCAGGGAAGACAGTAAAACAGCCAGAGGTCCAAACCAAGGAAACACTAGCACAAACAGTAAAAGAAGAGGACAAGATTTTCTATAGATACATTAATGAAAGGAGAAAGTCTAGAGGGGGTATTGCTAAGATCAAAGGGGATACGGGGGGGAGAGTATGGAGAAGGAGGACCGAGGAAAAGCATCTATACTAAATAGATACTACTGCTCAGTATTTACTGAGGAGAAGGTAGAGCAGGGCACACAGCTCAGCACCATGGGCATGGGGAAGGGAAGTGTGCACAAGTCCCTTCACAAAAGAAAGGGTCCTACAAGAACTCACTAAGCTTAGCATGGACAAGGCAATAGAATCTGATGGCATACATCCCAGGGTACTAAAGGAGATAAAGGTAGAACTAGCAGAAAGATTAGCAAAACTGTTTAGTGAGTCTCTGAGCACAGGAGCGGTCCCAGAAGACTGGAGAAGGGCTCATGTGATCCCGCTCCACAAAAGTGGTAGCAGGGAGGAGGCAGAGAACTACAGACCAGTCAGTCTTACCTCAGTAATGGGCAAGCTTATGGAGGCACTCCTTAAGGAAAGGATAATGCAACACCTGGAATCCACAGAAGCACAGGATCCAAGACAGCATGGGTTTACAACAGGAAGGTCCTGTCAAACTAATCTCATTGATTTCTTTGACTGGGTAACCAGAGTGGTGGACCAAGGGGGTGCAGCTGATATCGCTGTGAAGGCTTTTGTGGGAATGAAGGACACGTACACCAAGCTCAGGATCCAATATGCTTCTTATTTATTTACAGCGGAAGCAAAACATAGGCAGACTGAAATGACAAAATAAATACCAAAGGTGATATAACGAAATAAAAAGTTAAAAATCTCCTCTAGAATGTGAACTAGAGCATAGGAACCCTGCAGTCAGACCGCACTGACTGCTCTGCACACACTGAAATCTCTAGTGAGGTTACCCACTTTACATACCCTGCTGAACTCATGTGATCATGAATACCTCCCATTAGCTTTCTATGTTACAAAAAAATATACAAATGTTTTATTTGCAAATTATTTTACATCATATTTGATACATATATCCGTTTAACAAATGTTTTCTACTAAATAAAAACTACTTTTCTAGCATATCTGCTTCTCTTCACGTGAGTCTCCTCCCCTACATCCATTCAGCATAATAAAAGATGAAATGATAGGGTGAGCCGGCTCTTAGAATCTAGCTGAATGGACAGTAGATAGGAGTTAAGGCGTGAAAGAGAGGCAACTGCTGAAATTACCTAGCGTGAGTAACAACCTGCCAAAAAAATAAAACATTTTCATCTGAATTATGATACATTTTCAATGTAGACATTCCCGCTAATGACCAATAATGCATGTTTACTCTACTGTACTATATTTTATACAGTTTAGGCAGTTTCAAACAACGTTGTTGTGCCTGTTTGTTTTTTGTCTGCGCGGCTTCTACCAAGTCATATAACTGATATTAAAACAGCCCTTTTTTGGTTAGCTTACCCCTAGATAAATACCCCTCTTCGTTACTTAAACTGTATTTGGGTGTCCTGACACCCGAAGTAGTTGCAGATTTAAAAAAAAATGCTGAATTTCACTGACACCTATACATGCGGTTCCAGAACGCCACTAGAGTGCTCCCAAAAGAAAAACCGCAGCACAGTGTCAGGAACTTGTTTCCCTATTCAGTTCAACTGCTTCTCTCAACACAGGTATTTGTTTATTTTCTTTTACCTTTAGAAGCTTACACGGGCACTTAGGGGAAAATGTACCTGAGTCAAGATATTATATTTTGCCCAACTGCACAAAATACCATACTTTCGAAAGGAGGGGGGTTACCAAGTCACAGGAGCCAGTTTGAGGAGCCACCAAAACAAAGAGAAAGTGAGTGGCTAGCTTTCATGAGAACAGGGTTAAACAGAAGGTTAGATGCCTTAGGAGTTAGCGGTAGAAGAAATTAGCAAGAAAAGAGGATGCTGTCGCGCAACAGGCTTACACGGGGAACAGAGGAGAACATAGTGTAAAGTAAAGGTGGCTTCTGTAAACACAGTCCCCCATGGCAGTCACATACCTTGACTTCAGCAAAGCTTTCAATACGGTTCCACATAGAAGGTTGATTAATAAGCTGGGTAGGCTCAGGGTGGGTCAGAAGTTGGTCAACTGGGTGGCAGACTGGTTGGTGGGCAGAAAACAGAGTGGTGGTAAATGGTATGCAGTCAGAAGAGATGCAAGTCATAAGTGGGGTACCTCAGGGATCAGTTCTGGGGCCAGTCCTCTTCAATATCTTCATCCTTGACATTGCAGATGGACTGGAGGGTAAGGTTTGCCTGTTTGCAGATGACACCAAGATCTGCAACAGAGTAGATGATCCAGATAGGGTGGGCAGAATGAGAAGAGATCTGGAAAAACTGGCAAAATGGTCTGAAGAGTGGCAACTGGGGTTTAATGCAAAGTAGTGTAAGATCATGTATATAGGGAAGAGAAACCCTGAAGCCACCTGTAGGCTGGGAGGGGAGTTACTGGCAGTCACAAGGGAAGAAAGAGATTTGGGCATCATCATCACAGATAACCTAAAATCATCCAAACAGATCACTAAAGCAATAGGTAAGGCTAAGGGGATGTTGGGGTGTATTAGTAGGGTTATCACAAGTTGTAAGAGTGAGGTAATAATCCCTCTTTACAAGACATTGGTTAGGCCCCATCTGGAGTACTACTTGCAGTACTGGAGGCCACAACTTCACAAGGACATTGACCAAACTGAGGCAGTCCAGAGAAGGGCAAACAAAATGGTGCAGGGACTGCATCAGAAAACATACGAGGACAGATTAATGGAGCTCAATATGTGTACCCTAGAGCAACGGAAGGAGAGAGGTGATATGATCGAAACATTCAAACATCTTAAGGGCATTAACAAGGTGAAAGAGTTTAACATGTTTCAATATAAGAGAGGAAGCAGCATGAGATTAGAGGGAGGTTGATTAAGGGTTAATGTGAGGAAGTTCTTTTTCACAGAAAGGGTGGTTGATGCATAGATCAGCCTACCTCAGTAAGTGGTGGATATGAATACACTGCAGGGCTTCAAACAGGCATGGTATAGACACAAGGGAGCAATACAGATAAGGATGAATAAATAGGCCATTGACAGAGTAAAGGCCTATGACACATTCATAAGGTAGAAAAAAAATGGGCAGACTGGAAGGGCCTTTCAGTCCTTATCTGCCATCAGCTTCTATTTTTCTCCTCTTACCCTTGCTTATTTACCTTTAAACAGCCTGCGGTTGCCCTAGTTATTCCCTCCTTAATTCTATTCCATTGTGCTCCCCCCTGCCGCTATCCCCTTCATGGTATTTCCTGAAGCAGTTCTCAATTTCTTTAAAACCTGCCCTTGAAGGACCCTCATTCTAATATGGTTTTTCTCCTGCCCAGTCTGTATGTCAAACCACACTGTAAAATGAGTGCTTGAATCCAGGGGGCTACCCACCGTGATGTCTGTAGTGCTGTTCCTGTTCATAAGTATCAGATCCAGTACTGCCCCATCCCTAGTGGGATCTGTAATCAGCTACCTGAGAAATTTCCCTTGCAGGGACTCTAGAGTCTAGGATGACCCTGCTCCTAGTTGTACTGTAGTTGTAGCCTGGATATTCCAGTCCACGTTCAATAGATTAAAGTCACCCATAATTATTACTTTGTCTTTGTTTGCCATTTTGCCTATGGCATTCCCCCCCAAACTCTGTCCATATTCTGCCCCTGTGCTGGTGACCTGTACACCACCCTACAGATATAAAGGCCTCTGACCCTGTCTCCAAGTACACCTAAAGAATCTGCAGCCCCTCCTTCTCCCTGCTGTAACATGCTATTTCTGTGGCCTCAATACCTTCCTTTACATATACAACCTCCTCCCCACCCTCTTTTCTCCTTGCCCTATCCTTTCTAGAAATGTTGTACCCCAGTATGGCCACTTCCCCCAGCTATGGTTCTTGGTGCACCATGACTCTTATGGCCCCCAGATCCAGGTCTACTTGCACAATGGTAAACTCAAGGTCAGAAATTTTGTTTCCTAGGCTCCTTGCACTGGTGAACATGACTCTCTATTACCTTTGTCCTTCCTTGCCCCTGCTTAGCCCTCCCTTCCTGAGCCCATCTTTCACCTGTCTTTTTACCTGATATTGTCTTTACCCTTTTTATCTTTCCTCTGACCACCCTCCCTAGGAGATTTCTCTGCCCTAGTTCCACCTCTCAACTCATGCATACCTTCCTTCCTCTTGTCCCCTACTCCCCACTACCAATGGTGAATTAATTTCCCTTGGGTTATCCATCACTACTGTTCTATCATCTTGGGGAGGGAGCATTCACTGCCTCCTATGTTTCTTCTGCCACCCCCCCTCGGCTAGTTGAAATGCCCATCAAAGTACCATTTAAACTTCCCACCCAGGACTGCCATTCCCCTCTTGGATGGATGTAGGCCATCCCATTTGTACAGGCCTCTATTCCTCCAGGTAGGACCCCAATACCTGGTGTAGCCACAGCCCTCCTCCCTGCACCATGCCTTCAACTAGTTGTTGAAACATGCGGTGAGGTATGCCCTTTCCTCCCCCCAGCCTTGCACAGGTAGTGTAGCACCTCAGTGAAGGCCATAGTGTGTGCTACCTGCTTCAGGCCCCTCCCCAACTCCCTAAACCTGTCATGCACCGCCTCGGCTGCCTCCTCTACCAGGTCATTTGTCCTGAGATGGACAACATCCAGTTCCTCTTCCTGTCTTGCTACCCTGGCAATCCTAAGGATCTGCTCCCCATCCCTGTATGCTGAGGCATCAGGTAGGCACCTCACCTCCCTCCCACACTCCCATGGTTTCCAAACCTAGGCCTCTGATGAATGATTCCCCAACCAGAAGTTGCTTTCTCTTCTGCTGGGGTCCTCTTCCTCCTACCTTGGCGCCTTTCCTCTGAAGGACCCCCCACATCCTCCCTTGCCACAACAATGGGTGCTTAGTTCTTGCAGTCCTGTCCTGCTAGTGGGGTGAAAGAGTTCTTTAGTGGCACAGGCTGAGGAATGTGTTCCCTTATCCCCACTCTCACCTTCCCAGAGCACACCATAGTCCAGCCAGCCTTCCTTCCAGCAACCCTTTGAGGCAACAGCGGAAATGTAGTGGCCCCTGGGTGGGGGAAGAAGCCTAACAAAACCTAGCCAACTCAGCCTGGAGTCTAGAGACCTCCTTTCCTCGGCCCAGAAAGGTGCATGCAAATGGGGCAGCACCTCATTCTCCAGGCCTCCCTGAAGACTGATGTTTAACAGCCACTGCACCACTCGCATCATTTGCAAATCTACTCCCCCCCATTACTTTAAAACAAATTTATACCCCTACCCTAGATAGGGTGTTTCTTGATTCCATTCTTTGTTCCAATTACCCCTGAAGCTATACCCTAGATGGGCACCAGTCTTCTTCAACTTGAACTTTTAAGTAGACATCTGATTGCATACTCCCTTTGTACCCTGACCCTAAACAGACAGTTATTTGATTTTCTCCATTCCCCAAGGTGTTGCAACAATTCCCAGTTTTGACCTACCTTGACCATCCTCCTTTCCCAGCAGTGAATGTCAGAACAGTAGTAAATAGGTATCTTATCTTAGTCAACTGTCGGAGTCCCTTGCCTTCCTGCTTCCTCCTACTGACTCACATGCTGTAACATGAAACCGTGTAGGGACACGTTAGGAGTGTTCACTTTTATACACAAGGTGGAACCTCTCCCAGGTTTGACTTGAGGGGAACCATCCCCAGGATTACTAAAACCTGAGCTATAGTTTCACAGGGACAGAATGTACTGAAACCTGAGCTTTGGCTCTGCAAAGCGAAGCAAAGAAACATCCAACATTCCCAGCCAGGTTGTGTGTCTTCTAACCCCCTTTTCAGTGGTTCTGGGGATAGAGAAACTACAAACACGGCTGCTTTTGTAGTCTTTCACTTTATCTTCTCTTGTAACATGTTTCTGTCTATTTGTGTGGCTTCTGGCCATCAGGATCAATACATCCCTATCCCTGCTGCCATCTGGTGAGACTGGGTGTGAATTGGTGGCAGGGGAGTGCTGTTGAGTGTACCCAAAGTTTGTGCTCCCAAGGCAAGAGCAGTTCTGCACTTTGTGCAACTTGGAAAGCTGCATGAATCTGAGCAACCTCCTTGCTGTGGGCTCTTCAACCCAGAAGGCAGTTCAGGGACCGGTTGAGTGAAGAGAGGTGGCGGCGCACCAGCCATGGTGAGAAGGGCAATGAACAAGCCTGCAGAACAAATGACAGTGTCCAGTCCAGCTCCAGTTACCATAGCTGTAGTCTGGACTGGGGTAAGGGAGCGGTGCTGGGGAAAGCAGTAGCAGTGCTCCGGAGAGAGCCAAAGTTAAGCTCCCTTTTAGGAGGGAGTTATATATCAGACAACGTATCTCTGCACAAATATCTGTTTGCTTCTTGATCAGGAATTGAACTACATGCACAACACATTAACTCAGTTCTCTCCAAGTGATTTGCCAAATTAGGCACTGCAGGGCAGTCTCTCATTGTCTACCAGAAAATGTATACTCTACTTGCACAAATGATCCTGCTTTCCTCAAACTATGGGGATGTTGTATATGCGGTTGCCCTTAAATTAAAACTCTCTAAACTTGACTGCCTATATGATGCATTCTGTGGATTTACCCTGTACTATGCTCCCACCAAACATCACTGCCTAATGTGCTGTACATCTAAGCCTGCTTTGGATAGGTTTGAACCATAGGTGTACAAGTCATACTGACATCTTAGGAATTAAATTCTGGGTTAAGCTCCCTACTAACTTAGTAACCTGTTTTTACCAGCTGCTAACCCTGCCTACCTTCTGTGCTCAGAGCTTGGTAAAACACTGCTCATCCCTCCAAGGAAAAATAAATCTGGGCAATCTGCTACAGTTTTCACGTTTCTCAAAATTTGGAACCCTCTGCCCTATCTTAACCTGCTCTCCTTTTTATGTTGGCTTGCATGCACACGCAAACATATTGGGGTAGTAGCACTTTCAGAGGTGTGTCAGTGTTATGGCAAATGCATGGCATGCTTTAGTAGGCGCGTCCCTCATTCCCCAATTAGCCATCATGCTAGCACTGATACATATTACGTAAAGTGCACCAACTTGAAATAAATGTGCCGCTACAATTGGAGACAAGCTCGTCATGCAGCAGCACAGATGACATGCCTCTCGTAAGTGCCTTTCCAGGTGAAACATTTCAATAAACATGGTGGTGGCACACAATCCCTAAAGAAGGCCAATGTCAGGGGTACAATCCCCTTGTCGACATGTCTGCCACCCCACCCCCCACATTGTGTGGCACATTGGGAGCCCACCCCAGTGTGCCTCCGCTCACAGAAAGCCAACCACATCGGCATGTTCCAACCCCTGCCCCAACCCCATTATGTGACACACTGGGAGTCCACCCCAGTGTGGCCAACATCACCCCCGGAAGTCATGGAGCACACTGGGAGCCCACCCCAGTGTGCCTAACATTTGTTTTATTTCACCTGTAAAGAAAGAAAACAGTCCTGTGGTGCAGTGTCCATTTTATTTTATTTTTTGTTTTGTACCTGAAAAAAAGAAAACAGTCCATTGTCCATGGTGGCCCCCTCCCCAACCCGCACCCACCCTCTGTGCAACCCACATCCCACACCCTTCACCCCATACTTACCTCCAGAGGTCCGGGCGCTGTGATCTTCAGTGGAGCGGAACACGTCTGGACTCTTCAAAGCTGAACTTCAAAATGAAGAAATGCGGTAAGCTGTAGAGCGGCATCAATGGGGAAGTCGACTTAGATGGATATTTCAGCCATTGTTTTGAATTTTGGCTCCAAATTTTCAACATGGGATTCTTGGGATCCCACCTTATGAACACATGCACTGCCATCTCGTTATTCGGTTCAGAAAGGTGATTTCGTGGTCACTACATGGAATCACCTTTTGGGATCGAGTAATGAAATGACAGTGCCACTGTTCATGAGGTGGAGTCCCAAAAGGCCTATGTTGCAAATTTGGAAAAAAAATTCCAAACAATGACTGCATTATGAGTGTACATTGCACAGTTTCCACGTACGCTCTTAATTTCGACAATTTTTAATATTTTCACTCCAGATTTTCAACACTGCCATTTTTTCACACCTTCTTATGAACAGTACATCTGTTATTTTTCACATCCTGCCCAAAATGTGTTTTCGCACATCTGGCACACAATGGCACAGTCTCTGTGGGAAATCAACTTTCAGGATAGATTAACAAAATCACAGTGCCACTGTTCATGAGCAGAGGTCCCGAAATGCCTATGTTGAAAATTTGTTTAAAAAAATCTCAAAAAGAATTGCATTACGAGCATGTGTTGTGCAGTTTCTGTGCATGCTCGTGGCTTCACCAATTTTTCATATTTTCACTCCAGATTTTCAACATTGCCATTTTTTTTAACACACCTTCTCATGAACGGTACAGCTATCATTTTCACATCCTCCCGAAATGTGCTTTCGCACCTGTGGCCCCAAATTGCGCAGTTGCTGTTCCAAATCACCTATCGGCTAGCGAACTGATAGTGCCACTGTTCATGAGGTGGGAGTCACACAAAAAGCCTATGTTGCAAATTTGGTGAAAAAATTCCAAACAATGACTGCATTATGAGTGTGTGTTGCGCAGTTTCCACGCACGCTCTTAACTTCAACAATTTTTTTATATTTTCACTCCAGATTTTCAACACTGTCATTTTTTCTCACCTCCTTATTAATAGTACAGCTGTCATTTTTCACATCCTGCCTCAAATGTGTTTTCACAGATCTGGCGCACAATGGCACGGTCGCTGTGGGAAATCAACTTTTGGGACAGATTAACAAAATCACAGTGCCCCTGTTTATGAGCAGAGGTCCCAAAATGCCTATGTTGAAAATTTGGTAAAAAAAAAAATCTCAAAAAGAATTGCATTATGAGCGTGCATTGCGCAGTTTCTACGTATGCTCGTGACCACCAATTTTTCAGATTTTCACTTCAGATTTTCAACATTGCCTTTTTTTTTTAACACAAAAAGCCCATGTTGAAAATTTAGAGGGGGGAAAATACCAACAAATGTCTGGACCGTTAGGGTTTCTAACCGTAATGCCCCATCCTGCAGAGACTGACAGGCATCAGGGGTGTGACTTGGGATTGTTGGCTGTAATGCTCACGTCATTCCACCCTCACCCCAACCCTGCAGCCAGTGACAGGCATTGAGGTGTGCCTTGGACTCTTCGGACCAAAAGTTCAACCCATTCTGCTATACTGCACCCATCTCAGTGTATTTCCTTATGGAATGGGGTGAGCATGAGGGCCCAAGACCCCAAAGCACACCACAACACCTGTCTGTGTCTGCAGGGTGGGGTGAGGTGGAATGGTATAAGCGTTATGACCGCCGACCCAAAGCCACACTCCCAATGCCTCTCAGTCTCTGCGGGGGGTTGCAGTTAGTTCAATACTTCACTGCCATTCCTATTATGCGTCTCTAACTCCTGCACTACCAATGCCAATGCCAGCAAGCCAACATTCAGCATTGAAAAATGCATGTTCTCTATGTATCAAAATTTAACATTTAGCAACACATTATTTCCTCCTGTGAGTGCCCTACCAAGCTGTTGTATTTCTTTGCTATGTATTTGTAGCCTAAACTCTTTTGCATAATCTGATGTGATAATTGTAAATGTCTGCTACTGCTGTCATTGTCTTTGAGGGCACATACCTCATTCACCTGAACAGATTGAGACAACGATGAGTTTTGGAGAAAATGGCCACCGACATATATTTATTAAAACCAATTATCAATATTTATATTAACATCAGCGTTATGTGTGCAGCTAGGTAGCCTTGGAATCAATATACCTCACATTAAAGCTGATAAATGATTGATGGTCGACCCTCCCCTCTCACCGGGGGGGGGGAGGTGCCTTACCACCAAGCACCACCTCAAGGGCATGAGGGATGGCTCTCTTGACCAGCTCTGGCCTCTCTCCTATCAGAGGACCCACCTTGGCATGGGCAGATGCCTGAGGAGGGTGTCATTCTGACTGACCCCCTCTGCAGGGAAGGAACTCCACCCATCAGGCCCCACCTTCCTGTCAGCCTCAGGAAGATCAGGCTGGTCAAGGCACGTGATCTCCTGTCATCCTCTCTGTACGGCCTTCCAAGACTACCAAGCCGCCACAGGGTGAGGACTACCCTGCTCAACCCCCAACAAGCACTTCACGCCAACACTTTCTCCACCGTTCTTTGTATGTCCACTAAGAACCTGTCTAGCCCTTCCTCTGACCCTATCCTTTCGATAAAGACCTAGCCTTTTGACGATTAAGTCTGGGTGCCTTGCTATCGACCCACCTGTAGAGTCCATAACTGGTTGCATTGACAAGTTCTGCAGCCGGTGCACCTTCTGTATCACCCTGCTGTTCTGGGCATGCCACCATTGCTGCCGTTGCAAAATGTGGGACCAAATAATATGCACTTGTGGTTACCATTCTTTCAAAATTACCAAGTCCTTCTGCACCCTGTGTTTCAATTCCCGAGCTGTTATGGCTCCCAGATCATTTAATCCTAAGTGAATCACCAGTACTGTGGGCTGTTCCCTCCACCAGGCTTCGGTTTTTAACCCTGTGAGCAGCTTGCCCCATCTCATCCCTTGTTGACCCAATCAGTGCACTTCAGCCTGCTCTGGTGCCAAAAACAAGTTTGCTCCTCCTTGGTACTGCCTGGCCCGAACGGCCGTCCAGTGTACACACACGAGTGGCCACGAATCCAGATCTGTGCTTTCCGGGCTGCAACACCTGTTCAAAAAAAAGCAGAAACGTTATAGCACGTGAGTTCTAACATATCTTTCAAATGCTTGTGACCTCCATCTGCCTAACGCCTGTATCTGACTGTCTGACAACCCCTCTGCTCTTGCATGCGATGCAGCACCAATCCTAAAGGAATGGGTGTTAAATTGCTCAGCTGCAAGGCCCTGCTGTTGCAGGGTCTTCAATAACACGTGTCTGGAAGGACCTGTTACATTCCTCTTCCAGCAGTCCTTAAATACAGGACAGGTGCTGGGAGTATGGAGACAAGCCATGATCATCTCAATACATAAGAAAGGTTCCAGGCCGGAGCTTAGCAACTATAGACCTATCAATCTGACCTCAGTCCTTGGAAAGATGCTTGAAGGCATAGCTAAGGACATGATCATGAACTATATAGATCTGTTAGGGGCTGGGGATGAGATACAACATGGATTCACAAGGGGCAGGCCATACCAAACTAACCTTTTAAAATTCTATGGTAAAGTCAACAGAGCCCTGGATGATGGTAATTCGGTAGACGTTGTGTTTCTGGACTTCGCCAAGGCCTTTGACAAAGTCCCTCATGAGGAGCTGGTTGAAGCCCTTGAAGAACTAGGAGTCCAGCCAAAAAATCTAGCTGGATTGGGGCCTGGTTGACGGGAAGGAGACAAAGGGTCTGCATTAGGGGAGAATTCTCTGGTTGGGCAGACATGACTAGCAGGGTGCCTCAGGGATCCATGCTGGGCCCCTGCCTTTTTAATTTGTATATTTCTACAATGAAGCCTCAATTTGACGTATGGCTATCTAAATTTGCAGATGACACACAACTAGGTTTCCCAGTAAATAGTCACAAGGGTGCAATGATTATTACAAGAAGCACTGGGGGAGCTTGAAGATTGGGCTCAAGAAAAGAAACCCATGTTCAACACCGAGAAGACACAGTGATGCACTTGGGTAAAAACAACCCCCTGATGAATTGCACATTAGCTGTGCAGGTACTAAAGATAGTACAGGATGAGAGAGATCTGGGAATGAAGATTAGCAATGACCCCAAATTCAAATTACATGACAACCAGGTGATTCAAAAAACTAGCGGTATTCAGAGCTCTATCCACAGACGTATTAAGAGTAGGAGGATAACAGTCCTGCTTCCCCTCTATACTTCTCTGGTGCACCCACACATAGAGTACTGTGCCCAGTTTTGGGCTCCTGGAAATATGGGAGATATAAAAGCCCTGGAGAAAGTCTAAAGAAGGGCCACATGGAGAATTAAAGAGGTCCAGGGTCAAAACTATGCACCAACGCTGCAAATTCTGGAGCTATATTTGTTAGCATATCGCAGATTAAGGGGGAACATGTGCCTGATCTTTAGAGCACTATCAGATTTACATCTATGGGAGCAGCTGGGACTTACCTTGAGAGACCAGAATTATACAACCCCAGCCGCTATTAAATACAGTTAGGCTCCGCCTTGTTTTTGCTCATTGGCTGGCTGGCCTCCATCTCCTCCCCCTGCCATCTACCCCATTCTTTATGTCTGTGGGCATGTTCACAATGTACTCCTCTGTAAAATTGTCTCTTCTACTTGTTATACTGCTCACTTCACTTTTTGGAAATATAGAATACCTGACTGCAAATTGTACCACTCTTCAAAGTGAGACTATAATTGAAACCCTTCACTACCCCGCTGGCTGTGTCACAGGAAATTTTTTTCAAATCAATAGAGGTCCATGGTCACAGCTTCTCGCACGCCCTTTGCCTTACTCCTATCATAATTGCTGGGATACTGGCCTTACTTTCTCCCTCTCAGAGATCATCTTGACCTGCACTTCGAATAAAAAAAAGACCAAACGCAATTATTTCAAAGGTAAAGTCTGGCCTCTTACCATACTATGATGCCTACACCTCCTGAAATTAACCCTGATGTTGCTGTTGCTTTCAGGTAATATCCACCCTAACCCGGGCCCAAGTGGAACTACCCTTAGGAACCTACCAACAAAGCAGGGGTCCATCACACTAGCCACAATAAATATTTGTAGCCTATTAAATAAATTTGACCTCCTTAAGATCTGGGTAGACACTCTTAATCCTGACATACTCTCTATCGTGGAAACATGGCTATCTCCTAAAATCCCAGGTAATAAAATTGCTCTCCCTGGCTATTCCATTTTTAGGCTAGGCCGCACAACTAAGAAGGGTGGTGGTTGCGTAATCTTCCTAAAAAATTCCTTTCATGGGCTGGTTATGCCTCCAATTGATCTTGGTTGCTCTGCTCAGGCCTTAGGGGTTAAAGTACTCCTGGGGGTTCATAACAAAGCCCTCACAATAATCACAACATACATATCTCCTAAGGACCCAGCCATGGTCTGCATAAACTGCTGGACTACCTATGTGCCAAAAAACACCTCCGTGAGTTGATTTTAATGGGGGATTTCAACTTAAACTGGTCATCAGGAACAAATGGTTTACTAAAGGACACAATGGCATCTCTACACCTTTTGCAACTCGTAGACTCGCCAACCAGGATAACCTACAAAACAGGGACCAGTACCACCACAGATTGGATTGTCTCAAACCACCCCGATTGCATATCAGGGGTTACAGTTTACCTGGATTCTATCAGTGACCATTCCCCTATCATCTGCAGCTGGTCAAATAAATGTAATGCCCCCCCACCACATACAATCTAAAACCGCGTATTGAGACGAGGACATTTGGATCTCCTAAAACATCAACTTCACTCCCAAGACTGGTCCTTTCTGGATACAGCGGATGATATCAACAATGCTCTCAAACACTTAGTGTTTTCAACACAGACTGTGACACCCATGCCCCACTTAAGAAAATGAAAGTTCATGAGATGGTTAATTCATGGATTACTCCTGAAATAGTAAACAGGATGAAGCTAAGCGACCACCTCTGGCAATGGGCTAAGTCCTCATTGAAGCAACAGGTTCTGCAGGCTTACAAAGCTGCCAGAAATAGCTGTACAAGGGAAATCAGACAGGCAAAAAGTAGGCTCCAAAGAGAGTTACTCTCCAATTCCTGGGGTGACAGTAGGAGTTTCTGGGCCAATATGAACGACATCACAGGCAAAAAACCAAAGACCACACCAACAATTCTATTGGAGCATGGCCATCCCGTCACTGATTCACTCCAAACTGTTAATTCTTTCAACACATCTTTCACCAATCTGTTGGGTGTACTCCCCAAAGATTTCTTCATTGATGCTCCCGTGTCATTAGTTGGGGCCACTGACTCAATTCATTCTGAACACCCACCTTTTTACTTCAAAAAGGTCTCCCAATTCCCTAGTCAGAAAACTGCTTGGCAAATCCAGACATAGTGGAGACTCGTTAGACCTCAAAATCCTGGCACTGACTTTTGAAGAAGTACTCCTACCAATTACCAAGATTCTAAACTTATCACTTACCCTCTCACAATTCCCAGAAGTCTGGAAATCTGCGTTGGTCACCCCTGTGCATAAATCTGGGGATCCATCACAGCACTCTAATTACAGGCCGATATCAATACTCCCTCTACTATCAAAAGTCCTTGAACGTATAGTTTCCAATCAAATGGTTGATTATCTTGAAAAGTACAACAGACAATGTCCTCAACAACATGGTTTCAGGAAAAAACATAGCACTACCATAGCTTTACTTGAATTTACCAGCTACATACATCAGTCCTTCGACAACAACAAGATTGTGGGCGCTGCTTTCATCGACCTTACAAAAACATTTGACACAGTGAATCACAACCTGCTTCTTACTCAACTTGCCTCAGTTGGTGTCTCCCAAAACCCACTGAAATGGTTTGGTAGCTACCTTGCTGATAGGTCACAACGGGGAAAAATATCGAATATCGTCTCTGAACTACAGTCTGTCCAATCTAGTGTCCCTCAAGAGTCCATCCTTGGCCCTCTCTTGTTTAGTATCTTCCTAAACAACCTACCCCAATCCTGTCAACCTAGAACTCTACTCTATGCCGATGATGCCGTCATCTACACAAATAACACTGATCCCGCTGTGCTCGAGTACAACCTACAAACAGGCTTCCTTGAAGTTGAGAAATGGTTCATTCAGCACAAACTTGTCCTGAACTACAAAAAAACTAAGCTTATGCTGTTCTCCTCCCACCGACATAAGCACCGGTCATATGCCATAATTATAAACAACCATCGGTGCACCTCTTGAACAAGTTCAACAATTCAAATATCTGGGAATAACCTTAGACAGCTGTCTTTCATATGTACCCTACATTGACACCATTGTTAAGTCTGCGAATGCAAAGCTAGGCCTACTATTTAGGCATAGAAGGAACCTAACCCCAGATGCACTTAGACTGGCGCATAACAGCTCTGTGATATCCACCATTGACTATGGCCTAGCAATATATGGTGCAGCCACCTCCACATCACTAAAAAGGCTGAACCTTAACACTTTAAGCTTGTAGACTCATCATGAACTCAGACCGTTTCACGCACACTTGTGATCTTTACACAGAAACTGGCTGGCTCAATCTACTAGGGAGGATCAAGTATCACTCTTGTATACTAGCAATGAAAGCTCTCAGTGGAGATCTACCTGCCGGAACCTCCTGTCTTCTACCCAGAGCCCACAAGGTCCGACATACCCGGGCCTTGGCTGCTCAGTTCCTACTAGTACCAAGGTTCCGAACTACACAGTGCCACTGATCTTCCCTTTACAGAGCCCCTATCTGGCTGAACGACCTTGGCCATGAACTAATAAGTCAAACTGGTATCTCCAAGTTCAAACGTCTTTTCTTCACAAACATCCTGTTAGCTCCTGTGACTGTCTAGTTTGAGAACTGCTTTGCCCTCTTGAACCTAATTTCAGTCCCACTTTAACCCCTACTACCTCTAGCTTGGACTCCCCTCCCCTCCTCTGGCTCATTTCCCCTCCTTTCCATCCCTATCTTAACTCTCCCCCTCCCCCCGCCACCTGCCATCTCTTGACAAAGCCCTGTGGCTGCTTTCCCCTCACTTCCTTTCATCACTGTCCCTATATCAACTACCCCTACTTCATCTCTCTATCTATTGCAATCAAAAGTGACTTGTAATCATACCTGTTTTGTACTTGCAATTTTTGTACCATGCTTGTTTCTTAGCATCAACTTGTTTTAATTTTTTGTCTTCATGTGTCAGTTTGATCCCTCTGTTTTACCTTCCCAACGTGGAACCTTTGTAAATTAGCTTTTTGAGCTCAAAGGTATTGTTACTCTGAGATGTGAATAAATAAAATAAATAATACCAGAGCCCAACCCCTACAATTAAAAGGTGAGAGATAGAGAGATACAACACTCATATACGAAAACACTGGTTCTCTGTGAGGGTGGTTAAAATTTGGAACAAACTCCCAGTAGAAGTGGTAGCAAGCAAAACCATGGAAACTTTCAAGCACACCTTAGACTCCTACCTGATTAGTAACAATATTACTGGGTACCCCAAGAATTCAAGCGAGCTATAATGGACTTCGGTCTCTATAAAGCTCAGAAACAACCTATGTACTGTGCCCAAATTGGTACGCTGTCAGCGGTGACCCATCCTCGTGTCTAAAGAACGCCTCACCCTCTGGTTGTCACTTGCTTATATAGTCCTGCGCCCATGCTTGGATATTCCACTGGAGATCCGGGAGCGCCTTCAAGCTGCACCGATGACCACTGGCTTCCTGATCTGTCTTGCTTTTCCATAGGTGCACAAAGCCTCCCAATGTTGAAACCTCAATGTCATAATCCCTCAGTGCCAATGGAAGCCTGGTGGCCTTACTGGGCTGCACGAGTTTGGACACTCGAAAGGCCCCACAAAATGCCACCAAGTAGACTGTATGAAACAGCCATGTCTCCACTGGGGATGAGCATACCTTCAAAAGTTGTCCCAGATTTGTGTAAATATGGAAGATCTAATGGGTCACCAGCAATCTGGGCTCTTTGGAGCAGAGTGCGTCTATCCCTTCAACATCTTCCAGAGGAAGAAAAGCCCTCATGGTGTCTGCATACCCCTTGGCCTTCTGAAACCAGGCTATGCCAGCCATGTGCTGTTCCACCATAGCCGACATGGCGTCCCCCCCCCCACGTTTCTTGTATAGGATGTATTCACACAACTGGTCTACTGAGATCGGCCATACCGTCGCCCACCCTTGTGACTGCTGCACCACCAAGAAACTGTCTAACCCCCTCTGGTACGCTGCTTGTGTCCTAGGTGCTAGCAAATTCCTCAGTAATTCCTAGGCTTCTGGATTATCAATTCCCATAGGTATGCTGGGACTTCCTTGGGCTGTACCAGTTCTTAAAATCTCTTCCACTGTGAACTAGAAAAAGTGTCAGCTATACCATTATCAATGCCTGGGACGTGCTCAGCCTTAAAATTAATGTTTAACAATAAGCATTTCAATACAAAAACCAGCATGAGGTTTCCCCATCGGGCCCTTGCCCCCTAGCTATCTATTTATGGCATGCACTACACCGGTGTTGTCAGACCTAAAGGTGATTGATTTGTCCTTGAGAAGATCACCCCAGATCACCAAAGCCACTACTATGGGAAAAATCCTAGGACCATAATCTGC
Source organism: Neoceratodus forsteri (assembly GCA_016271365.2). Taxonomy (NCBI): domain Eukaryota; kingdom Metazoa; phylum Chordata; order Ceratodontiformes; family Ceratodontidae; genus Neoceratodus; species Neoceratodus forsteri. Next base: position 1,389,377,361 of record CM028129.1, on the reverse strand, counting down.
CTTGAAATACACAGCTTATACTAATCTGTGGCCACTGGCCTGTGCACCACTTGCCTTGAAAATATGTCCCAAACCCAGACCCCCTGAGGTGTCCGTAAAAAGTTCTAAGTCCTGACTGGTTACTGGGACTGGCCACAGAGCCACCCCATTGAAGCACCGCAAAAAGGCCTGTCAGATGCCCAAATCGTCTCTCACTGCTGCTGTAATGCAGATTCTGTGGTATAGCTTGCAGAATCCATCCCCCATCCCTGCCAGTCACCTCATAAAGGTCCTGCCCATGGGTAGGACCCGGAAAGCGAAGTTTAAGGGACCAACCAGCTGCTGAAGCTTGCGCAAAATGACCTTGCAAGCCTTTACCACCAATTCCAATCGGGCCTGCAGGGCCACCAACTTCTCCTGGGGTAGCCAAAATACCTGTGCCCTCGTGTTGATTTCAATACCCAAGAATGAGAGACAAGTACATGGCCCCTCCATCTTGTCATGTGCCAATGGGACACACAGTTCCGCGTACACCTCCAGAAAGGCCTCCATGAGCTGTGCACAGCGTCCAGTGCTGGCAATCCCTATGAACAGGAAATCATTCAAACAGTACACCATGTGATTGAGCTAGGCTTTTTGAGCCATAGCCGAGTGCAGGAACATGCTGAACTGCTCAAAGACTGCACATGCCACTGCTCATCCCATGGTTATGCAATTGTTGACATAGTATTACCCCTCAAATTTCATGCCCAACAATTCCCTGTCCACTGGGTGAACTGGCAACAAATGAAAGGCTGACTCTATATCTGCCTTCCCCAAGAGGGCACCCTGGCCTGCCTGCCTGCTGCACCACTTCAACCGCCCTTTCAAATGAGTCATATGACATTGCGGTATGCAATGGGTCGATGTAATGGTTGACCGAATCCTCTTCCAGGTATGACAGATGATTTATCACATGAAATTCACCCAACACCTTTTTGAGAACCAGGCCAATAGGAGACACCCTGAGGCAGGGCAGGGAGCAGTGGCAAATGGGCCACTAATCCTTCCGGCGTCCAACTCCTTTTAAAGTTTCCTCCGCACAACATCCAGTTGCTCCTTGGCAGAGTTCAGGTTGTCCGCTTCATATGCCCTCCTTGGCCCTTGGTATGGTATACGAAACCCCTCCCTGAAACCTTCTACCAATGAGCAAACAGCCATCCTGTACAGGTAGTTAGCCAACCACCCCTCATTACTTTCCACCTTGATTGGTATTGGCAGCCTTGGCCTCTCCTTTCCGAAAGGAATGAAAATTACTGGCCTTCCTGGACCCTGCAGGTTTTCCACATTGCTGAAAAGGGTGCGGTTTTCCACAAGCCATGCACTCATGCTTGTACTTGCAGTAATCTGTCCTACATATCCCTTGGTAATAACTGAAGAAATGCCCTTTCCTGCCCCCCCTTTCCACCACTGCTCCCCTGGTAACCCTTTTTGGGTGAGGGGGGGTGCCTCACAGGAAAGTCCTATCTGTATACTGCACCCCACCTCCCAGGTCTATGGTCCACAGAAGCGGTAGGTCCAACACTGCCCATGACCTCCCAGTGTCCATCTGTTTTCTCCTCCAGTATTCCTCATCTTCCAACCCAGTTTACTAGCATGTATCGTCATTACCCTGCTGAAGTACACCCATAGCCCCTCGACTTTTCCCAGGCTGCCTTGGGTGAGTATTCCTGCATATATCGAAAAGCCTGCTGCCCAATTCTCCCAAGTACAATGCACTGTCACCTTGCGCTTCTGTTCTACCCCATCATCTTGTTCCTTTTTATAACTTTTTTCTTTCTCTGGCTCTCTAGGCCAGTTAAGCAGGGAAACAACATCAACGTATTCCCAATTAAGAATTTGTTGCCTCACCTTGTCCAGCAAGTGCAACCCAATGGGTTCAGCAAATAACAAGAAACTCACTGCCCCTTGTTGCCCCTAGGTTTGTGGTTGTGTCATTGACCCTGCTGTGCTCCCTCCTCCAGGCTCTCCCCCTGGGGCTGGGGGCAGCAGGACAGTGCCAGACAGGGCATTATCCTGTCCTTCCAGCAATGCTATCAAACAGTCAAGCTTCTGCGCTACCCCAGACTGGCTTGGGCTGCCAGCTGGCAGCTGTGGGCCAGGCACCCCTACCCCAGGTGGTATTACCCCAGTTAAGCTTCAGGGCTCTGTGGGAGGCTGTGTAACCTGGCAAGCCTGTATCAACTCTTGAGGCTGCCACAACCCAGCTGGCTAAGACAGGTCAAGCACCTGGGACATCATTGGGTGGCCTGGCCCTGCCTCTTCAGGCACCCCCAAGCTCACCTGCAGCTGGACAGGCATTCCCAGCAGCAGGATCTCTGACCATACCAGGTCTGGTGTTGCTGCGGTACCTACCTCCCCCAAGTTTTCTCCCCATGGCCCAGTTGGTGCTGACTCTACAGACCCCACCGTGCCACTCCGCTGACGGGGTTGCCTCCAGTTTTTTTTGGGTTTTTTTTACGGGGGCACCTCCACTCCTTGGCAGAGCCCTCAGTTCATCTGCCAAGAGCTGCTCTAAATCAGGCATACCCATTAATTTCTCCAGTGGTGCTGCTTCTTGGTTGCTCCTCTTGTTGCTTGCTTTCTTGGGCAGTGGAGAAAGCACCATCAGATCATCCAGAATGGGCAGCAACTTTTCTGGCACCTGCCCCAGCTTTCCTGGCACCTCTGGCAAGGTTATGGGGCCTAACGGGTGAGCCAGCCATGCCGGAATTTCTGACAGCTTCTCCGGGATTGACTCTGTCAGGTCATTAGGCTCAGTCAAGGGCACCAACCCTGAAGGCCCTGGCTCCCCTTTTACCCTGATCCCGAAAGAGAGCATCCCACCAAGCCTTGCCCTTACCCCACACGAGGGCCACCAGCTGCTGCTTCAAATCTCTGCTCATCTTTGCTATGTGTCGGCTGTTGATCTGCAATCAGAAACACAACCACAGCCACACTACCCTTGTTGCTGCTTAAGCCTCTGCTGCCACCACCACAAATGATCATTGACCATGGAAGACTCTTTAGTGCTCCCGAACTATAAGACCAACATTTTCCATGATGCACCATGGTATGACCCTCTGCCCAGTACTTCACAATATGCAATTCAATTTCTATTTTTACCAGGAGTGACACCGTGAGTGGACTCATTTGCAAGGTGATCCAGGGAGTACACAATGGGGGGGGGGGGACACAGTCCCACTACATAACAGAATACTAAGGACATTCAGCCAGTTACTTATGCTGCAATGTCAGCCTCAGTTGTAGCCTGTGTGACCTCCCAGGTCGTGCCTAAAATAGGCAGTTCCCTTGCCTAGTGCACTAACATTGTAAACAAGGAAAAAAATAAATAAATAATGCAGACACAAAAGTTATATCACAAGAGGCAGGCTATGCATGTGATACAATACTGCATACAATGTGGTGAATTTTGTTGCCTAGTCTGGGGGAGGGCAACACAGAGACCTGCAACCTAAGATTAGGTGACTTTACAACAAGGCTCCTACATCTACAGGGGTTCCTCTATTTTACAGGGAAATGATTCCACACAGAAATTGGTCCCATCAAATAATGAAATCTACAGAAAACACAGAAAAATTCCTCTGGAGCTATAGGGAAAATGTCAGACTGATCTGGGATCTCTGTCGCAAAACCGCCTATAGAAAAGAATACAGAATTCCTACAGCTGTTCATGGAAAGAGTAATGAAGACCCATACTGTTGGAAACATACAAATGTTAGGAAACTCACAAAGGCCATAGTCCACCCCAGATGTACCACACAAATGCCTTGTTCAGAACTATAATATAGTGTATGGTGGAATGCGGTTGTGTATGGAAATCCATACACCGCAAAAAGCTGTTCTGCTGCAGTAGTGACGTCCTCACTAACGCAGAACGACTTTTCGTTCTTCGTTAGTGAGGATGTCATAATACAAGGGGCTACAGCAGTCGTCCTGATTCGTCCCTTGCTGTGTGAGAGGGGCACGCAAGTGTGCTGGGTAGAGGCAGTTGTGAATCGACGGCCTCGGCAGAACCGAGTGAAAATATGGAAAAGTGAGTCTCTGTCTTTTTTTTTCGGGCACCATACACTATAAAGAACAGTATATGGTTACCCATACACTACGAGGCTATTCTTTCACCTCGTAGATATAATGCCGACTTGGAGACCTCTCGAGCTTCACTCTCAAGGTCATCAGTCGGCATTGTATCCACTCGGTGGAAGAATAGCCTTGTAGTGTATGGGTAACCGTACACAATCCTATATATATAGTGTATAGTGGAACGTCGTTGTTCACTGAAATCTAGCACTCTCAAAATGTTTTTCTGCTGCACTAGTGACATCCGTAGTGCAGCAGAACCAAAAAGTGACGTCCGCAGGACAGCAGAACGAAAGACAGCAGTGTGGATGTCACACATGGAGTCCTCGAGCAGCAATCTGACAGTCAGTCTTATTTAAAAAAAAAAGATGTAGTATTTTTTTTTTGAGGCAATGACATTCCACTATCCAAAACAGTCATGCATACCATTTAACGGCAGGGCTGTTCTTTCACCTCGTTGGTACTGTGACGACTGATTACCTCTCGAGGTAATCTGTCGTCATAGTACCAACTCGGTGAAAGAATAGCCCTGTTGTTAACTGGTACTCATGCACTATCCTATATGAAGGAGCTCATCTTCAGTGACAGGCACCAACCAGTTGAGCCATAAGCACTGCTTCTTCCCCCTTAGAGTCTACCAATCCATGGCAGAGGGGGCGGCCATGTGGAAGGGACGTTATCCACGTCTGAAGCCTGGCCCCCCTACCTCCTGGTCCGCTCCCTCACGGAGCAAAATCTGCATAGCTACCACCGACTCCTCAGTGCATTTTTCTTGGATCAATCCGATCCCAGTATATCTCAGGGTCTGCTCTTCCCGCCACATCGCTGTTGGCTGTAACCCGATCGTGAGCCTTGGGTAACTGCAAGCAAACCCCCACTGACCCCCCGACAGATGAACATTATGCTACCAAGCCCCCCTCTCCGAGTTTGGTCAACAATCTCCCCACACGATCACCAGTCATCGGGCAGGATCCCAGGCCCGAAGCAGAAAACAGGAAAACCACCTGCCTCTAATGTGCCCCAGCGGCCGCTGCTCAAGCTAATCGAATGTTCAGGTAAGCCTTTGGATTCTAGTCTAATGATTCGAGGATGCTAGTTGCACAAGCTGAATAAACTTTACTTTTTCTGTTTGTATTCATTTATTTAAAAAAAAAACTGGTATGTTTGGAGCGCTGGACCTACAGCAGCCTTCCCAACCCACCATGCGGCGCTTGCATCAAAGCCCTGGGAGGGGAAGGGATGCCACCAGTCAAAATGATCTCCTGAAGGGCCGTGTGTGGCCCACCAGCATGGGAGCCCTCCACCTGCGCTACTTCGGAGTGTCCCCGCTCCAATCCACCTTCATGGGCTGAGGGCAGGAACTGGGACTCATCTCGGGGAGCCGAGCAACGACCACAAGCCTACCCACAATCAGGGTTTTTTCGGCTAGGGTACCTGGATGTCCCATAACAGTTCAACCCTGGACCTAACACATGGTGACCCGACCGGGGGGGGGGAGGGTGTCGGAGATTATCTCGCGCCCCAGCCAGAAACTCTAAGCTACAGCTTGCTGGGTCCTAGAAGCACAGGCCGGAAATGCAAGATGCAACTCGGGCCTGACTTGCCTGGTAGCTCAGTGCTCTTACTTATTCTGCCCTATCCCATGGAACATAACCCTTGGATAGTGGAAGCCTACCGGAAGCCCAGGCAGAACCACTGAGCTACCAGGGCCACTAGAAGCTCTAAGACACAGCCAGCAGCAAGGCCCAGGATCAAGCCAGAGGATGGGTCTTAGCCCGCCTCTTACCTCTCTTGGGTCCTGAAAATCTTGGCTTGCATCTTGGGTCCTCTCACTTCTTCTTGTGACCTGGGATAGGGAGCAATGAGGAGGAATCTCTCCTGTGCAGCCCCTTTTGTTGGCTTAACTCCTCCCTATCCCTGGCAGCAAGTTCCCTCCCTCCTGGGAACACCTACTCCCTCTGCCCCAATGGGTAATACCTGCTTTCCCTTCCCCACAACCAGTCCATCCAGGTGTCCTTGGTCATGCCCCCAAGTCCCACCTCCTGCGATGCCTTGCAGGCTCTTTCATTATATTTTAAACCTGTACTCCCCCTATCCTCCCTTCCCCTCCCTCCAGGTCACCGATTGCCAGAATCTACACTTTGTCCCTTATCCATAGCACCGTGCCGGACCTATGGAAATCTGCAAGAGTAACACTTGTCTTTAAAAAAGGTGACCCAAAGGACATGGCCAATTACAGACCTATAGCAATCCTCTCTATCCTTAGCAAGATCCTAGACAAAATAGTTGCATCACAGACCATTGACTACCTTACACGCTACAATCTCCTCTCAGACACCCTGCATGGTTTCAGAAAAGGTCATAGCACCACCACAGCTCTTCTTCAATTAGCTACTGATATTCTATCCAACATGGATTCTGGAAAACTCACAGGTGCCATCTTCATTGACCTCACTAAGGCTTTCGACCTTGTAGACCATCCCCTGCTTCTCTCCACCTTCCATAAGTTTCATTTCTCTACCCCTGTTGTGGACTGGTTCTGTAGCTACCTGTCAAATAGGTCACAAGCTGTCAAATTTAACTCCTCCCTGTCCAACATGTCTACTGTCAACCTTGGGGTCCCCAGGGCTCTATCCTTGGGCCCCTTCTGTTCTCAATTTTTATCAACAATGCAGCTGAGGTCCTGGAATTCTGCTCAGCTATTCTCTACGCTGATGACCTGATATACTAGTTCTTCTAGTATTGCCTGCATAAACACATCACTTACCTCAGACTTCAGTGAGATCCTAGACTGGCTACTAGACCATAAGCTTGTACTAAATAAAAAGAAAACGAAAGCCATGCTCCTAGGTTCTGCACCGAAGATTAAGGCCTGTTCTAGTTTGCTGGAGGTTCTTCACCCAGGAGGAATTCCACTGGAAAATGTTACTTCCTTCAAGTACCTAGGGATCCTGCTGGACCAGTCCCTGGATTTTAATCTTCACATTCAGTCCTCGTGCAAAGCTGTAAACTCAAAACTGGGAGTAGCTTACAAAATGAGCTACAGTACATGCTTACACCCTCAGCGAAATTAGCAATTGCCTGAGGTATCCTGCTCCCAACCTTTACTTATTGTGCCTCTATTCTTACCTCTGCCCATAAAACCTCCCTACTAAAATGGGACGTAACTTATAACAATATCTGCCTTTGCTTCTTCGTCGTCTCGACTCAGACATCACTGCCTTCTTTATAAGGATCTGAATTGGCTCTCACCCTGTGCCAGTAGACAATACTACCTTGGATCACTAATGGACTCAATCATCCGGGGGAAAAAACCCATCCCAGCTGCCAGCATTGCTGGTCCCTCAACCATCTTCCCATGGCCTGCGATCAGCTGATAAATCCTTGCTCTATGTTCCGAGATGTCAGATGACTAAAGGCACAGGGGCCTTCCAATTCTCTGCTCCCAGGCTATGGAATGCTCTTCCACTAAACCTCCAGCTGTCTCAGTCTCACTTTAGATTTAAAAGTGAATATCATCGTTATCTATCCTTAGCTGATGCTGGTACATGCTTTGACCCAACCTGAAGCTCCTGAGACTTACCAATAATGTCACCCCTGCTCTAATCCAGGTCCAAGAGTGTCTCCTCTTCTCCTCCCCATATTTTTCCTTCTCTTTGTAAATAACTTCTTGACTACTAGCTCTCTTCCTTCTTGAACCTTGTTGCTGACCATCCACTGTTGTTTTGCCAATTACCACCCCTGACCTTCCTTCTGTCAGTCTTTCTTGTTATGTTCGAACATTTCTCACATTTCTCTCTATATAACCTTACTCTCTTATTACCCTTTCACTCCACAGGTCGGGTCCGTGGTTTCTGCACTTATTATATATCTTACTGCCATTATTTGTATAATGCTTGCCATTATTTTTTGTTGTTTCTACCCATTGTATTTTTGTAGCACTGCTGTACTGTTCCTCTATCTGTATTATTGTATCCATGTTGCTGTTGTTCAGCTGTTCTCTTTTTGTTGTACTATCCCGGGTCATGCCTGAAAATAGTCATTTTATGGCTAGTGCACCTACCTGGTTAACAAAAACTAAATAAATAAACATTTGCAAGTGAGACTTGTTTGTTCTCTGTCTGACTTACCTTGTGAAACAATATCAAACAAATACAATAACTAGAAGGATTTAGATCTCTTTACAACACAGTGACCAGGATATTCATAGATTCAGATTAGGCCCACTAAATATTGGCTCCAGGAACTAATTAGTACCTGAAGCAAACTGGTGGTTGGTATATTGCAACATGCTTGGGAGGTCAGTTTACAAATGCAAACGACATGTTCCAATATACCAGTCAGGCACTAACCAGACTGCAGTTACAAATCTCAGCCCTCTACTGGCCACAGAAGGTATGTGGCCAATAGAGTGCTATGGGGATTGCAACCTCAATCAGGCTGTTAGGGTCCGCTAATAGCAACTTCTCCTCAGGAGCAAGCTGCCATATTGGTACTTTAAGGTGCAAATGACCTCATAACACTAGCAAGGTGCTATGGGGCATTTGCATCTCACATTACAGGCCAGGAGCAGAGAGAGTTTGCGACCCCTCCCCCACCCCCAGTGCCTGTCAGGGCTGCCTATAAGCACCCAGAACACTCTATCCCTGGTGTCCAGTTGTCCTACCCATCTCTGAACACCCCCAACTGTACTTTATACATTATCCCTGGTGTCTAGGGCCCCCCAACCCCAAAGTAGCAGTCAACAGGGGGAAGGGCAGGGGTAATTGAAGAAAAAGACAAAGGTTGTAAGGACAGGGCTGGGGTAAAAAGGAATAAGGCCATTAAAAAATGGAGGGTAATGAGTACCAATGCCCATAGTCTAGGTAACAAGCTCCCTGAACTGGTGGCCTTGATAGAAGAGGGATGCCTGGATATCATTGCAGTCGCAGAAACATGGTACACAGAGAACCATGACTGGGATGTCAACATACCAGCATAGACAATCTACAGGAGGGACAGGGAGGGTAGACGAGGAGGAGTAGCTCTCTATGTAAGAGACGGGATCAAAGCAACAGAACTAAAGGGTAAACAGGGAGGAGAGGAGAGGAGGCACTGTGGGTCGCTGTGGAGACTGGGAATGGGACCACAATCTGCACAGGGGTTGTATACAGACCCCCATCTCAGTTGGAGGAAATGGACAAGGAAATGATAGAAGGCATCCTTAGGATGGCAGAGAAAGGGAGATATTGCTGATGGGGGGCCTGAATATGCCAGATGTTAACTGGAGCACCTTTGCTGCAGCCATATCCAAGAGCAGGGCCATTCTCGATGCCCTACAGGGGGCATGCCTCAGACAGCTAGTTTTGGAACCCACTTGGGAGGGAGCAATCTTAGACCTGATACTCTCAAATGGGGACAGAGAGAGGATCTCAGATCTAGAAGTGGGTAGCCATCTGTGAACAAGTGACCATCAAACAGTGTGGTTGATGATAAACTTAGCTGTAGAGTCAAGCCATACAAAAATGAAGGTACTGGACCTCAGGAGGGCTGATTTTGTCAAAATGGGAGAGTGCCTCAGAAAAGTACTAGTAAACAGGCAAGAAGGTGGGGTGGCGCAACAATGGGGAAATATCAAAACTGCCATCACAGAGGCAACAAGCCTTTGTGTGAAACAAATAAATCAAAATGAAAGAAAAAAACACTATGGTTCTCAAAAGAAGTGGCAGGGAAGGCTAGGGAGAAAAAGATAACATTCAGGAAGTATAAGGAAACACAGAAGGAGCAGGACAGAGAACTGTACCAGTTAAAGCAGAAGGAAGTGGGGAAGGCAGTCACAACAGCAAAGGCCCAAACTGAGGAAAAGATAGCCAACTCAGTTAAGAAGGGGTATAAAATCTTTTATAGGTACATTAGGGAGCAAAGAAAGACTAAGGCAAGGATACCGAGGCTGAATAAAGAGGAGGGTGGTTGGGCAGAGAAGGACAATGAAAACACAGGGATACTGAAATACTTCTGCTCAGTATTTACAAAGGAAGAGGAGGGCAAGGTACCTAATCCAGTGAATGGAAACACTCTGGATAAGGGGGTTGATATCAGTGCTTTCACAGAAGAAAGGATTCTGAAAGAACTCCTAAAACTGAAAGTGGATAAAGCAATGGGACCAGATGGGATTCACCCCAGAATTCTGAAAAAAACTAAGGGGAGAACTAGTAACACCACTGACTACCCTTTTGAACAAATCATGGGAGGATGGTGTGGTACCTGAGGACTGGAGGAGGGTGGATGTGATTTACCTTCACAAAAGTGGAAGCATGACAGAGGCAGAAGACTACAGACCTGTCAGTTTGACCTCAGTGGAAGGGAAAATGATGGAATCACTTCTGAAGGAAAGAATTGTTGAGTACCTAGTGGCCAGTGGGGCACAGGACCCAAGACAGCATGGATTCACAGCAACAAGGTCATGTCAGACGAATCTAATCAATTTCTTTGGGTGACCAAAGTGGAAGACCAGGGAGGGGCTGTGGACATGGCCTACCTAGACTTTAACAAGGCATCTGACACAGTCCCTCACAAAACATTAATAAACAAATTAACCAGCCTGGGAGTGGGTCCCAGGGTGGTAGCCTGGGTAAAACATTGGCTGGAAAACAGGACACAGAGGGTAATAGTAAATGGAGTCCACAGTGAAGAAAGGGGGGTTACTAGTGGGGTACCGCAGGGTTCACTACTGGGGCCAGTCCTTTTTAATGTCTTTATAAGTGACATTGCAGAGGAGCTGGAAGGAAAAGTATGTCTTTTTGCAGATGACACAAAGATCTGCAACAGGGTTGATACACGAGGTGGGGTGGAAAGGATGAGAAGGGGCTTGGCAAGGTTGGAGGAATGGTCAAACTTATGGCAGCTTAGATTCAACGCAAAGAGGTGCAGAGTAATGAAGCTGGGAAACAAAAACCCAGGGCAGGAGTACACAATGGAGGTGAGATACTGACAACAACAAAAACGGAAAGGGACCTGGGGGTAGTCATATCAGATGACCTAAAGGTGGGCAAGCAATGTGAGAAGGCAGTAAGGAGGGCTGGGGGAATATTGGGATGCACAGGGAGAGGCATCACCAGTAGAAAACAGGGAGTTGTTATCCCTCTGTACAAACAGTTGGTAAGACCACATCCAGAGTACTGCATGCAGTTCTAGAGACTCCATCTCTGCAAAGACATAGACAGGGTGGAGGCTGTCCTGAGGAGGGCAACCAAATGGTGCAGGGTCTGCACCAGAAGACATATGAAGAAAATGAAAGGAGCTAATATGTATAGCCTCGAGGAAAGGAGGGAGAGGGGGCACATGATAGAAACTTTCAAGTACCTGAAGGGAATCAACAAAGTCCAAGAGGGTAGCATCTTTCAGAAAAAGAGATGTGCAAGAACAAGGGGGCACAATTTGAAGATAGAGGGTGGACGGCTCAGAGATAATGTGAGGAAGTATTTCTTCACAGAGAGAGTTGTAGATGCATGGAACAGCCTTCCTGAAGAGGTCGTGGAGTCAAATATAGTGGGGGAATTCAAGAATGCATGGAACAGACATAAGGCAATTCTAGTGGGGGTAGGAGGAAGTAGGCTGTTGGTTAACTAGAATCTGTAGCTTATTTGTTAGGTAGGGAAATGGGCAGACTAGGTGGGCCAAGCGGTCCTTATCTGCCATCAGATTCTATGTTCTATGTAAACATCCCTGGCTGTGCGTTATGAATAACTCAGTACAATGTAGGAAGGTAGCTGCTAAGGCACCAAGATGCTGGGTTGCATTGCCAGGGGTATATACTCTAGGAGAGGGGAGGTGATCCTGACAGTATATAGGTCACTGGCTAGGCCACACCTGCAGTATTGTGAGCAGTACTGATGCCCATACCTGAAGAAGGATATTAAGTTACTGGAGGGGGTGCAGCGCAGGGCAACAAAGATGATCCAGGGGCTGGGGGACATACCCTACAAGAGCAGGCTAAGGAAGTTGAACATGTACTCACTGGAGGAAAGAAGGGACAGGGGAGATATGACTGAAACCTTCAAGTACATGAAAGGAAGAAACAAGACAAGCACAGAGGGGTTTTTCAAGTTAAGGGAGTAGGAACACTTGAGGACATGATCTGAGATTGGAGCGGGGAAGGTTCAGGAGGGAAATGAGAAAACACTTTTTCATGGAGAAGGTGGTGTCCGGGTGGAACACACTGCCTGCAGAAGTAGTATCCTGTACAACAGTGGACTGCTTCAAAAAGGGATGGGACAAGGTAAGGGTCACGGGAGGAGGAGGAGGGGAGGGAGGGGCAGCTGCAGTATAGAGGATGCTAGCTGCACAAATGGGCAAACTCAATAGACCACAAGGCCTTTATCTGCTGACAATGTTGTATGTTCGGATACATTATCCCTGGTGTCTACTGTTCCCCCCACCACCTGAAGACAACTCCGACGATACCTTATACATCATGCCTGGTGTCTAGTGGTCCCTTCACCCCCAAACATCCCCCACTGTAACATTTACCTAATCCCTGGCATCCAGTGGTTCCCCCCACCTGAACTCCCACCCATTAATAATCATACATTCCCTGGTGTCCAGTGGTCCCCCTGCCACTCAAACATCCATTCATCTATACATAACTGACCTGGTAGCTAGTGGTCCCCCACTCTCCTGGGTTTGAATCCCCCACCTGCCCAGTCCCAGCATGACCCCCAGTCTGACACACTCCTTACCCACCAGTACCACCTCAGAGACCAGCACAAAACCTCTACTCACCTCCACAGCCGGCTGCCAACTGACAATTTGCTATTGTGCTGCTGTAAGCACAGCTGATTACAGTAGCCCAATTGTAAACTGTCAGCAGCTTGCCATGGCGGTGAGCGGAGGGTCTGTGCCAATCACCGGGGGGTTGGGGCAGAGGCTCTGCTGGGTTGGGAGGTGTCATCTTGGGAGGACATGCTGGGACTGGGCAGGTAGTGGGATTTGAACTCGGAGATCAGGGGGTGGTGGGATCACTAGCCACCGGTGCAGTTACGCACATATGAAGGTGTGTTTGGGTGGCAGAGGACCACAGGACACCAGGGAATGCATGAATATTAATAGGCAGGTATTTGGGCAGGGAGGGATTACTGAACACCAGGGGTAATGTAAAAGATACAGTCAAGGGTATTCAGGGGAAGAGGACCACTAGACCCAAACGATAACATATAAAGTACAGTCAGGGGTGCTCAGGAGCAAGAGAACACTAGACACTGGGGATAACATATAAAGTACAGTCAGGGGTGCTCGGGAGCAAGAGAACACTAGACACTGGGGATAACATATAAAGTACAGTCAGGGGTGCTCGGGAGCAAGAGAACACTAGACACTGGGGATAATATATAAAGTACAGTGAGGGTGCTCAGGAGCAAGAGAACACTAGACACTGGGGATAACATATAAAAGTACAGTCAGGGTGCTCAGGAGCAAGAGAACACTAGACACTGGGGATAACATATAAAGTACAGTCAGGGGTGTTCAGGAGCAAGAGAACACTAGACACTGGGGATAACATATAAAGTTCAGTCAGGGGTGCTCGGGAGCAAGAGAACACTAGACACTGGGGATAACATATAAAGTACAGTGAGGGGTGCTCAGGAGCAAGAGAACACTAGACACTGGGGATAACATATAAAGTACAGTCAGGGGTGCTCAGGAGCAAGAGAACACTAGACACTGGGGATAACATATAAAGTACAGTCAGGGGTGTTCAGGAGCAAGAGAACACTAGACACTGGGGATAACATATAAAGTTCAGTCAGGAGTGTTCAGGGGTGGGGGGAACACTAAACACCAAGAACAATGTAAAAGGTACAGTTGGGGGAGTTTGGGTGATGGGGGCTGCAGTTAAGGGGTGCAGAGGTCATAAGGACTGGTTTTGGGAAGCAGTAATTAGCCCAGCACTTGAGCACTGATGGCTACTTACTGCCTCCCCAAACCTGCCAAAATTTCATTTATTTAAAATTTTGGTGACCGGGTAGGCCCACTGAGACCATTACAGTCCCTTTTTCAGGGGCGACCCAGGATTAATTACAGGCTACAGGAGAATAAACAGGGGGAACAACTCAAGGCAATGAGGGGAAACCTCAAGGTAAATAGAGTAAACAGACATTACAATCAGGATATGTTTACGATTCACAGGCAGGTTAGGTACAATGGAAGATTATGAGGAGTAAAACAGTTTCACAACAATGACTGTGTGCCTGTATGTAAGGTGCTATCAGCTGCTTTGCACAGTCGCACTAGCATATTTTACGGCCAGTCGCAAACAGGTTAGTGACTCACTAAGGATGCCATCCACTATAGTATTTTACGGTCCCTCCCTGCATTGGGCCCGTAAAGTGCTATTGAATCTGTTTAATGATTGCTAATCCCTTTCGAATGTCCTGGCTAGAATTCCTTATGAGCGTCATTACTTTCCAGTCTCACTATATGACAGCAGTCACACCTTGTACCTCTAACTTCATGGATGTTGAAAATTTAGAAAGGGGCCCATACTGTTGAATATCATGCTTGCTTCCCTGCTGACCAGTATGATAATCTCTCATACTCGACCAATGTTGTTATAGCTGATCACTAAGCAGAATATGTATTTGGAGCTGTTTGCCTCCATTTCAAGAGAATATGCCTTTTGGCCTCTAGGCCACAGAGATAAGTCAAAGTGTGGAGCCTTGGGTTGGTACAAAACAGACTGAGGTATCATCCAACAACCAGAATGGGGGGAGGGGTCACTGGGGATGTTAATACCTAATATTATTTTTTTTGTGGTTTTTTTTTAACTCTGTTTCTCTCTCCAGAGCCCCGGACATCCTTCAGGAGTACCCTCTTGGCTGTGTCTGTCACTCCCTGCCTGAACCCCCGCTTCTCCCCAGGCTCTCTTCCCTCCAAGCAACTTGACAGGTCCAGCCCCCCTGGATCACCTTCTGGGAGAGGGCCTACCCTCCCTTGGTGAGACTTTCTGGAAGGACCTGCCTCATCACCGGGTCAGCCGTGGGGAGTCCTGGGTGCGCTGGGCCGGCGTTGGGATGTGTGCATACCAATGGGGTCTCCGTCATCTCACTGGAGTATCCAGAGGAGGTTTTCTGTGTGTATTTAGTCCCCAAGGAGCTTGGACATGCAGTGGCAGCTGGGCAGTACGTGCCACCATCTGCCAAGCTCCTCCCCCACTGTGCGTAGTGTCACAAGGTCTGTGCTGCACCCAATTGCCGCCAGGTGCTGCTACAGAGTGACGCATCCCCAGAACCCTCCCCAGGGAAGGGAGAGCTGTCCTCCGGACACTCAATTCTCCCTCCTCTGCCAACCCCTGGCGGCCCCAGCTTGTTCCTGAACCCAGGTCGGCGGTGTGGCACAAGGTGTAGCATCCAACGCCTCAACCCTCAGTGCCACTGGGCCAGCACCTGATATTGTTTTATGGTAATTGATGATAGTTCCCAATATAACAATAGGAACAAACAAGAATCATAGAATCATAGAAATTTGCCGGCAGAAAAGGACCCCATGGCCCATCCAGTCTGCCCGATATACCTCTCAAACTAATTAATTTTACACCCTCCATTCCCTGACCCTCTCTCTTTCTTATTTAGCCCCATGTGGGTGTCCCCAGCTCTCTTGAATGTGTCCATTTGAACACAGGAGATAGGTAAGGGTTCCTATCTGAGATGTACATTTCCAATACCTTCTAATTTAATTCCATAAACTGCCTAGTTTTCTTTCTTATCTTTACACAAAAACACACATACACACAAAATAATGCAAACTACTATACAGTTATAAAATCGTGAAATATTACAAAACCCTAAATAATTGTCGTTCAGCTTTGTTAGGCTCCTGTAGATATAGGGCAACCTTTGCATACAAAGAAAGACCACTCTGTATGTTTAAATTTTTTATAAAATTATCATGTTAGGTGTGTTTGGGCCACAATAAAATATAGTGTCTAACTAGATTAAACAGGGTCTGTGGAAAATGGCTAATCTGAATGTTTTTCACATTGTATATACTTCAAGATTGCTACTGGCCCTAACAGTTTTAGATTTCGGATATATCCCTGTGTTCTCTCTGTCTGTTCCTTGACACTCCATGATAACCAGCTGCCTAAATAGCCACTAATTTTTATATATGGGAGCTCAGTGCCATTAAATGTAATTAGTATTGAGGAGATTAGATTAGCTGTGCAGTAGCAATTTACATTTGCGGCAGATTTTAGTCAAAAGGCTGTAATGGAACAAGCAATAGACTAAAGTCAGTTAGACAGCAATGAGGCACGGACAACGTATGCTAGCTGCTGTAGCATCACTCTTTATAGCACAGGTCATAAATTGTGCCTGTTTTCTGAAGAAAGTACATACTCTACGATACCATAAAGAAACAATTTTTTTTCCATCACCTGATAATGCCTGGTACCACTATTTCCAGTGAGCTTTCATAGTTCCATTATGAACGAGGCAAGTATTTCGTAGTAAGCACCATGTGAAAGGAAACACATGACACATTACTGGGCTATTACATGCGCACCCCACCCCCAGAGAATAGCCAGATGCCATTTGTTGTAAACAGACAGGGAAGGCTCCTCTCTCCTCTTCACCTCCGCCTATATTAATATGCTGCCAAACAGGTAGAAGGTTATGATATGCTGGGCGGTGAAGAGACTGCAACTAAGGGGGGCTTTTGATTTTATTTTGACGAGGCTGGATGTGGGATTTCAGAGCTGGCAGAACAGAAGGGGGATTGTTGACATCGGGTTGTGGTCTGGCTCAGCAATGGAGCTCAGGTTGGGGGGGTTTCAGGAACCTGACATCCAGTCCGGCACCAGGCACTGGAACCGTCAGAATACTGGGGGGTATGCTTGGTCCCAGCCCATTCTGACCAACCACAGGCTGGAAAATGGAAAAAACCCATGGCACACAGCCAGAAAACACCACCACATTCCCCACCCCAGTTCTAACATCCAGGACCACTGCATCCCCAGCCCTCCCACCTTGTAAGTCTGAATGGCTTCAGCTATCACACTGATAAGTCAGCCCCTCCCAAAAGCAAGGTACAGTAAAGCAATGTTATTTTTTCTGGCACCATATCCCAGAAGCTCGGGACACCTTACATAAAGACTTAAATAAGCATGCAGCAACATTAGGTAATAAATCAAATACAGATTAAATCAGAATTAATCGCAAAAAAATTATCCTAAGCTAGTTCAAACAAGTGGGGCGTCAGAACTTTTTAAAAGGCCTCCACCAAGGGGGCACCACATGGTATGGCAAAGAATTCCAAAGCAAAGGAGAAGCCATACCAAAAGCTCTCTCTCTCCAGATAGTTTCACCATTGATCATAGGACAGATATAACACATGCCTTGGTTGAGTGGAGAGATCTGGCAGGGGTATATACAGACAGGAGATCTCTCAGGTAGCAGTATAGCGCAGTGGTTTAAGGCTCTGAGCTGCAAATCTGGAGACCTGGGGTTTGAATCCCACAGCCCCCACTTGCATACTGTGTGCCCCTGAGCAAGTCACTTAACTTCCCTGTGCTCCCAGGTTGCACCTGTAAACAACCTTTCAACTTAGTGTGTCTCTTCTGGTTAAACGAGTAGAAAAAGACCGTGTAGGACCTTATAAATCAACAAGCATACACTGAGGCTAATGCTCACCGAATTGGCAGCCAGTGCAGAGCGTGCATCACTGGCATGATGTGCTTACTAAGATGTCCCAGCAATCAGCTGGGTTGTTGCTTTCTGAACCAGCTGCAGGCCATCCATTAGATCTCCAGCTAACCCTCTGTAAGGAACATTGGAATAGTACACTTGAGCTGTAGCATGATCATGTACTATTGTAATCGGGTCCCTGGCATTCGATCAGGTGTAATCTTGTTGATGTTCCATAGGTGAAAAAAGCCACTACAGATTACCACTTATACCTGATGTTCTAGTATCAGCTTGCTGTCCATAATGGCCCCCAGGTTTTTGACCTTTTCCATTAAGGTGTAAGTTCAGGTCATGGAGGGTCAGGTGAGGGGTGCCCAGGGCCAAAGGGTACCTATTCCAGTTGCATGATGGGAGTTTGTAGGCATGGGCTGTAACAGTGCCTGATGGCACAGAAGGAGAGGCTTTGTAAAGTGTTTTCAAATATGCAGGTGGGGGCAACTAAGTTGCACACAAGTGTTTTGAAAATCTAGTAGTGTTTACCCCTGGGGATTTTATCAGTATTTGATTTGTTTGCTCATAATAACTTACAAACTGAAACAACTTATATTATTTCATAAGTATGCTCTGCTGCCTTTTGGTACCCTAGCATAAAAAATAGAGAAACGTCAATTGTAAGCCTAATTAATTATTCATGAGCTAAAGTAGCTCACTAATTGGCTGCCGTGCAGGTCTGATATCTCTTAGAAATGCCCGGCATGTCAGCCACACAGCTGATCACGTGGTCTACACTGACAACAGTGGTGGCAAAACAAGTATTTTCGGTGCTGCTGTCAGTGTACAGGATCAGTCAGAAATGCGGTCTAATAGCGATCGTGTACTGTTGCAGAATCATGTTTACTATCAAAAGTTTAATAAATAGAAAAAAGAACCCTTTTACTATATTCAGTTTATACTCCTGCATGACACGATTGGTAGTACCCGATAGCATGTTAGCAGTGAACAAGACGCAGCGCACAGCAGTGTCAACATGGGCTCCCACTTAAAAAAACAACTGCATAGAAAACTTGTCAAAAAAAGTGTAATTGTTGCTATTAGACTTATAATCACAATAATGACTGAACAGCCAGTCATTTCCTGAGGATTAACGACTGGACGGTGGGGGTTGGCCTTCGGCTGCACCTCAGGCCCCCTCCCCCCCAGACTGGTCGTTAATCCCCAGGAAATGACCAGCTGTTCGGTCATTATTACTAAAATATGTCAAGAGACAGTGTAGTCTAATGGGTAGAGCACTGCCTTAGATCCCAGAAGCTTGCAGGTTCACACCCCACTAGAGCCTAATACTAATTGTGGCTAGCAAGTCACAAGGATGGATCATAGAAGCAGGGGTGGTGCCATCTGTTTTAGATCAGAACTGGGCCTTATGGAGGTACCAGTGGGGTCCACCAGATCCTTTGAGTGTAACGTGGGTGCGTGTGTGGGATATAGGATATTGCTCATCTACCGTCCACCTGGAGATGGGAAAGAGTTCCTGCAGGAAGTCGCAGACTTCACTGTTTATGTGGTATTGGGATCCCCCAGATGGTTGATTCTGGGGAATTGCAATGCTTGGGTTAACGATGAACTCTCACAACTTGATTGTGATTTCCTCCAACTAATGACTTTGTTCGGCTCACACAGATTGTTACCTCCACAACCCACATTGGAGGTCACTCATTGGACCTGGTGTTCCATCCTGTGGATGGAGATATCTGACTTGGTGGTGGAACCAGTCAGACAGTCTGACAATCACACCATGGGGTTTAGTTTTGAGGCTCCCCCAACAGGCCAGGACCTACGGAGATAGTCCAGTACCACCCTTAGCAGGACGTGACCCCAGATGGCTTAATGGCAGTGCAGGACCTATTGGGTATATCAAGGGAGTGCATGGATCCAGCAGATCTGGTGTTTGTCTATAACACAGTGATAATGGAGGCTCCGGACTCTATTGCTCCTGTTCGTGTTTGCCCCCCCACCCTACGCCCAAGGTCCCCATGGTTTGATGGGACCTTGAAGAAGTTGAGGAGAGTGGGACAAAGGTTAGCGAGGGCCTGGCAGAAATCAGGCCTGGAGGACGACAGGCTTTGATTGATGGAACATTATACAATCTATCAATCGACAGTCACCCGTAAGAAGGCAGAATTCCTGCTCAGGGAGATTGCCGCTGCACATAACCTACCAGCTCAGCTCTTCAGGACTGTGGACAGATTGTGCAATTCAACCCATCTTCAGTTTGGTGGAGCTTCTTCACATGAGAAGTGTGATTTTGCTCAATTTTTTGCAGATAAGGTTGCCACCATCAGGTCCGAGATTGGCCAGACCCCATCTACGGGGTGCTGCGGTGGTCGACGGGAGGTTGCAAATGTCTGGTCTGTTTGGATGGACTTTAGCCAGCTGGAATTCATTGACATCATGAGAGTCATCCAGACGTTGTGGCCAACCAGCTGTAGTTTGGATCTGGGCCCCATGCAACTCCTTGTGGGTTGCATGAATGAGATCTGCCCGATCCTTGCTGAGATAGTCTGTAGTTCATTGGAGAGGGGGTCTTTCCTGATCCCCTAAAGGAGATGGTCATGTGACCACTCCTGAAAAAACCTCCCTTGACCCAGATAGGCTGGCTAACTACAGACCTGTCTCTAACCTGCCTTTTGTGGGCAAGGTTATTGAGAAAGTGGTTGCACTGCAGTTGGATGACCATCTTACTACCCACAATGTTTATGATTCTCTCCAGTCCAGATTTAGGAGGAGACATGGTACCGAGACGGTCCTTGTCCTGGTACTCAATGATCTCCTAATAGCGAGAGGAAAGGGATCTTGGGGTTATCATCTCTGATGACCTCAAGGTAGGGAAACAGTGTGACAAGGCAGCAGGTAAAGCAAATAGGATGCTGGGATGTATAGGCAGGGGCATCACCAGCAGGAAAAGGGAGGTCATAATTCCGCTATACAAGACACTAGTGAGGCCCCACCTGGAGTACAGTGTACAGTTCTGGAGACCATACCTACGTAAGGACATAGACAGGGTAGAGAAGGTTCAGAGAGGGCAACAAAGATGGTGCATGGATTGCATCACAAGTCCTATGAAGACAGGTTGAAGGAACTGAACATGTACTCCCTGGAGGAGAGGAGGGAGAGAGGGGATATGATAGAGACATACAAGTATCTTACAGGGAGGAACAGGGTGCAGGAAAACACTATTTTTAAGCGAAAAAGATGTTCCAGGACTAGAGGGCATGGGATGAAGTTGGAGGGAGGACGATTCAGAGGAAACATGAGAAAGAATTTCTTCACAGAACGGGTGGTGGACAAGTGGAACACCCTGCCAGAGGAAGTGGTGGGGGCTGAAACAATCACGGGATTTAAGAATGCATGGGATAGACATAAAGGAATTCTGGAGGACAGGGGTAAGGTGCAACAGACTTCTAGGAAAACAAACTGAACTTACAAGCTCAAATGGGCAGACTGGGTGGGCCATAGGCCCTTATCTGCCGACACTGTTTATGTATGTATCTATGAGAGATTGGAGGACCTGCTCCATATTGGTCCTCCTTGCTCTCTCCGCAGCATTTGACACTGTGGGCCATGGTGCACTATTGGAGTGCCTGTGGTTCATCTGTGGACTATCTGGTATGGTCTTCAGATGGTTTAGATCTTTCCTTGAGGGTAGGACTCCAAGAGTTTTCACTGGGAATTATTCTTCTGATGCTCTCCACCTATCCTGAGGGGTTCCGCAGGGCTCTATTTTGTCACCCATGTTGTTCACAGTGTATATGCTGCCATTAGGAGACATTGTTAGTAGGGCTGCGTGAACCTCTGAAAGTTCTACCATGCGAACTTTCTGAGTAGAACCCAAAAAAGTTCTACCTGGTTCTTCCTGGTTCTAAAACCCAGTAGAATCGGGTTCTACCAGGTAGAACTGGGTTCTACCATTTATAATCAAGTTCTACCAAGTAAAACCAAGTTCTACCAAGTAAAACCAGGTTCTACCAAGTAGAACCAGGTTCTACCAAATAAAACTAGTTCTACTATGTAAGAAAACAAGTTCTACTAAGTAAAACCAGGTTCTACATGGTATAACAAAGTTCTATAATATATAACGCAAAAAATTTTTACATGGTTCTACTTAATTAAGAAATCCACAGAAGTATTGTTTTTTGTTTGGGAAAATACATGTAGTACTAAGAATGATATAAATACAGTTAAGTATTGCAAGCTTTGGTGTATAGGATTCTGTCTCGGTGTTCGAAAGCTTTGCAAAACTTATTCTTAAAGTTACAATCTTAGTATTACATGTATATTCCCATACAAAATAAAATATGTGGAATTTTTTATAGTTAAGTGGAACCAGGTGGAATGTGCTTACTGCTTATAATCTTATAGAACCACCTGGTTACCCAGCAGATGCTTAAAAATACTAGTGTTAAAATAGATTTAGCAAGCGGTAAAGGTCAGGGATCATATATGACTCGGATATTATCCTGATAACTTTAGCTTTTTAAATCTGGTTACAGGCAGCTCAAAGGGTTAACCCCCTGAGCTACACCCTATTACAATAATTTTAAATCTTCCCCCACTGTTAGACTCAAGCAGTAATAGAGCCCAGTTCAAAATAACTGGTGCCTGTGGTACCTACAGCTTCAGCTGTTTTAGTACTAAATAAGTACAAGGACAGAAGTTTACAGTACAAAATGTATTTAATCTACACAATGTGGTAAAGCAAAACACCACACTGTCCCAGCGCTTCCGTACCTTACCTTCCTCAGTGCCCCTCCCCGAGGAAGGCATGGTGCCAACACGCTGGGGCAGTGTGGTGTTTTGCTTTACCACATCGTCTGGATTAAAGTATGTTTCTACTTTAAACTTTGCCTGTGTAGTTATTAGTTTGGAGCTTTCTGTTATTCTGAGTAACTGTCAATGTTAGTAATACATTACTCACCATCATTTTCTCATTTCCTTCTAGTACACTCTCCTGCCCTGATCCCTATACCTCCCATAGTTAACTATGTCAATATTACTTCATTTGTCCCACCCTCCCAAACATCTGCCCCTTTCTCATCTTTACTCAGAATAATTGAAAAAAACATAACAGTATACCATCTGCAAATTGGGTTTATGATGCCAGGTCACATGCATGGTTTGGTGTCTAACAATGGTGGGCAAATTGTAAGAGGGAGTGTCCCAGGGGATTTGGAGGACTTGGAATTTCGGACGGGTTGCTAGGGTCAGATCAGTGATTTTTTTTTTATTGTCATGATAGTCAGTGCAGTGCGTGGGAACATCATTTGGTAAAATCTATTTTTTTTTATTTTCATTTTACAGGTTAGGATGAAAACGTTTCTATCTGGTGAATGGTTCCTTCAGATCAAAACATTGGATGTCATTGGGTTCAACACTCACATTGGGGATGTATTGTAAAGTTGACATTTTACAGAAAAAAAAAATGTTTTTAATTAAATTCCCATCTAGAATTGAGCCAGAAGAACAGTTATTTATTATTTATTTATTCTATTAATGTTTGTGTTTGTTTACAGCCAGTAATAAGTATTCATTGAGTGTGTATTTTGTAATAAAAATCCAATAAAACAAATGAAGACCTGTGTGACAATGTGTAGTCATTTCTGGTTGTTTTAGCTGAACTGCCATATGCAGTGGTCCTTCAGTTTCTGGTGCTAGTCAGATTGGGCCTTAGTGGCACATGAGAAGTTGAACCAGCAGTGGATGTTTGTTTCTGAAATTAATGGAACTCGAGGATGATGAGGAGATGGGGGGACCCACCAGTGGAGGAAAGACAGCTGGAAAGGCTAGTGACAACAGAATCTTTCACCATCATCGTCATCAGCATGGCATGATGCCATCTGTGTGCTGTCAACCTGCATAAATTTGGGACAGTATATGTTTTTGAATTGAGGCAGGTTCATTTTTAAAAAAGTGAGCCTCTCTACATTCTTCGTGGAAAGACATGTTCTTTTGTCATTCACTATTGCCCCAGTAGCCCTAAAAATTCTCTCTGAATATGTGCTGGCAGGTGTGCAACTGAGGTATTCAATTGCGATCTCAGTTAAAGGGGAAGTCTCCCATAGTTCCACACCAATATTTTCCCAACTCCTTATGTGTAACAGTTGTGTGCCTCCTCCAGTTGCCAGGAGTCCTATTGCTGTCCAGATCTAGATTATAAATAAAAATATACAGCCCCCAAAAGTTATCAATGTGTTTGTCCTCCATTTTGCCATCAATGTTGCTGGAGGATGATGTCATCAGAGCAACAGATAATGGTGCTGCACTAAATGCAGTTCCACCAGTAGACCAAACCCACAATGTTTGGTTCCCCACTTGAGTAATGGAGGAACCCTTTAAGTGTTGTGCACATCCTGAAGTGCAGGTCTAATAGGGACTAGGACCATGTGAGTGTGATGCAGCACTGATTTGAGATATATATAGTATTCATATAAGGAAGTGCCTGTATGTGTTGTGCTACTGTTTCTGGTAGCAAAAACAGTTTACCCAATAAATGACTCTGGGTACAACAAGAGTTTTAAGTGGTATTATGGGGGTGTTAACATTCTCTGTTTTGATTGACACCAGCAGTGAAAACAATCTTGCAAATAGGACCTTTTCCCTTTTTAACTAGGCAGTCAGTGATTGGATGGCTGCTGTAAGGCAATAAAGGATTCAGCTATGACACGGAATAGGTTACCAGGAAAGCACAGGCACAAGCACTGGGAGACTCTGGTTCAAATCCTGCTAGAGTCCCTTACTCTCTAACCCTTAAGAAGTTCACCTAACCTCCTTAGAAACTGTGATGGCCCCACAGGTCCATGACTTTAAAAGTGCCCCAATTCCCATTATAAATCATTAGCAGTGATGTGAGAGCTACAGCACTTCACTTTCAAGGTACTAAGGATAAGCTGTGGCAGCCCCCGCTTTGTAATGCCAGCATTTGAAGTAGGATGTCCCTCACAAAGCAGATGCTACACCTCAGCTGTTGTAGGTAAAGAAACTAATTAGTCTCTGTTAGTGCTCTGTATTTGCTTAGCTCACTCCTCCCATATCATATGCATTCTGTGTCTTGGTATTTCCAGTCAGAAACTCAGATTTAAGGAGCATTTGAAATGTAAAACAATACACTTTATAAAGTAAATGATCTAGCTCTCCACTTTCAGGCTGCTGAAAGGGGATGTGTATAAGTCAGTCTTGTGTGATCCTTTGGTAAACTGCCCAGGCTCATCTTGTAACAAATCTTCTTAAGAGTGCCCACCTGGTTCAATACAAAGTGACTGACTGCTCGATTGATTGATTGGTTGATTGACTGATTCAGTCTACTGCTTTCCACATGTTACAACTGTCTCACAGAGAGAAATGAACAGTACAGAGAAACAGCTTTTGTTTCCTGTGAATGAAATACTATTAGATGTATTATGTGTTCTACACATACAGTATTAAGGCTAAAAGTACTACTCCTTGTGTGAGTTGCATGACAGAACTGCCTTAAGCCATTGTAAACTTAAACTAAAATCAAGCTAGACAGCATTGATACCCTTATGTTTTGTTCTGCACTGTTGCTGCAGTGACATCAAGGAATGGGAGGGGCTGTATTACAAGTGACTCATTTGCATGTAAATGGAGGCTTGCTTGACATTTTACTACCTTGTGTCAGAGCCTCAAACTCTAGATATGTGTTGCAACAGAAGAAATGGCTGATTTCTTATTGACATATGTACAGTACTTGATGTAATGTATAATAAATACATCAGACATATCCAAATCATACATATACAGGAGACTTCTGCTTTAAAGAAGGCCAGATCAATTTTTTCTGTTGCCAATAAAGCAATGGTTCATCACCTGCAGTGAGATGTACAGTCTCCTCCATATAATCCTTAACCATTTTTGCAGCAGGGACTTCTGGTACCACTATTGCCGGCTGAGCCTCCCCAGCTGTCTTTATTAAACCAAAGTCTGACAGCATGTCCCACAGTGGTTTGTCCTCTTGTGGTGTAGCAGCAGTTTTGGTTTGTGTTTGATGAGCCAAAACATCAGTAGTGGTTGCAGCAGCAGCAGCAACATCAGATTGTGCTCCCTCCCTCTCTACCAGATTTTGTTCAGAATTTGAATGTTGCCAAAAGGGCACTGATGATGTACTACTTTTCTTAACTATACGTGCTGACACTTTCTCAATTAACAGTTCACAATAGTGTTCCAGGTCTTTAAAGTCATGTGGTTTGAAGAATGTCTCAATTGTTTCCTTAAACCGAGGGTCCAGAAGTGTGGCCAAAATGTAATGTTCTGCTTTGCACATATTTACAATGCGCTCGTCAGCCAGTAAGGTTTGTATCATTTTTCCAACAAGTGATGCAGCATTGATGTCATCATTGTCAAAGAACTGTGACTTCGAGACACTGCAGTCTCATCCTGATGAGTGAAATTAAGGGTAGGATCTGACTTAGTCCGGCACCATCAGAGCTCACCACTCAGATAGCCTCCTCAAAGGGTTTAAGGATACAACAAAGATTCTCCATCCTACGCCACTGATTGGGGCTGATATTCTCATCTCCTTTCCCAATGCCATGTTGGACTATATATATTGATGAATGGTCTTCTGTTGTTCAAGCATTCTCTGCCTCATATAGTAAGTGGAATTCCACCAGGTTGGAACTTCCTGTATCATCTGGTGGACAGGGAGGCTGTTTTCAATCTGAATCTGCTGCAACAACTTTTGGGCTTTCACAGAATGGCTAAAGTGGGTGCACACAGTGCGGGCAGCTGCAAGCAAGTTCTACACATTTCAGTCCTCACTGATAAAGTCTTTTACCACCAAGTTAATAGTGCGTGCAAGGCATGGTATGTGTGTAAACCTACTAAGTCTTACTGCTTTTACAATATTTGAAGCATTGTCAGACACTATCAACCTTGGCTGCAAGGACTTTGGAGTCAGCCACTCAGCAAACTTTTCTTCAAGGCCCTCCAGAAGATGTTCCGCTTTGTGGTCTTTTTCAAAACCATAAATACATAAAGCTGCCTGCCTTCGAACTGTGAAAGTCCCCTGCTTCTTGCTGCTGCTGCCACCACCAGTGCCACTACATGGTGATGATAATGATGATGAGGAGGAGGTGGGAGGGAGGTTTACCCAATGACCAGTCACAGCCATATAGTCAGTCGTCTGACCACTGGTCCACATATCTGACATGAACTTTTTTACCCACTGAACCTTTCAGAGCATCAGACACGCTTTTCCAAACAGCATCATACAAGTCTGGAATGGCAACACTGGAGAAATATGTTTGGCTGGGGACCTGATACTATGGCACAGCGATTTCCATGAGTGCTTTAAAACCTGGATTAGCTACAAACAAGAATGGGAGCAAGTCAATGGCTATCATCTCCGCAGTTGCCTTGCCTCAGGCCTGTTGGGCTTATATTTCTGTGACCGCTCAAAGCTGTCTTTCAAAGAAATTTGATGCTTGCTGCTATCACCTGATTTTCTGGGCTGCTTCCCTTCACATTTACTACCATGAGGGGTGGATGTTGTGGCCATGGATGGTATATGACTCCAGTTGGGCTGTAGTGGTGGATTCAGAGGGGTAAAGAAATGTGAAATTGAGGATGCTGTGCTTTGACTGGAAGGAAGACTTTCATCATCCCCCACCTCCGCATCGGTTACTTCATCACCTTGGTAAACATCCATTATCTCATCCTCCTCAGCTGAGTGCAGAAGCTTGTGCGTGCTCCTTTTGTGCTTTTTGATACTGATAAATGTGAGACTTGTTCATATGTCTTATCATTGTTGATGTTCCCAGTCGAGTACCCACTTTACCACAACTTAATTTTGTTTTGTATAATTTGCAAACCACATGGCTGTCAGATGATTTATCGTGTGGAAAAATTCCACACAATGGATTTCACATATTTTGTTGCACTGCTGCTTATAGGGAGGATAGGTTCACTACTACCCCTGCCACCACCACAGCCACTACTACTTCCACTATCTCTTTGAGGTCTTTCGATGGCCATCTGCATGCAATTTTGAAAATGCACAACCTCTCTGACTGGTTGAACTGCATCTCTTTCTTCCCCTTGTGAAGCCTGTCCATCTTCTGCCCTCTGTTGTTCCTCTGCATGTGTGGGTGTCTGACTCTCCGAGTTATCCCCCACTATCATTAATGTTTTTTTAGCACCACAGTCATCCTTCTGGGAACTCATTTTTGTTCTTTTTCTACTTCTGTATTCCTCCTCTTCATCCCACTCCCCAGAGCTACTGCTACTTGACATACTGACTGCTGCTTTATCTACTACAAACTCAGGATCTGTTCCACTGATTTCCCCCTCACTCCTCATTGGTCTTCTCCTCCTCCTCCTCATCATCATCATCGACATCAACCATCACTCTGCTTACTACTACTGCTGGCTGCATTGAGTCAAGTACTTTAAGTAGTAAGACGGGGGATAATTTTTTTCCCAAACAGGTAAATACAGCACTACTGACTGCGTTGAGTCAAGTACTTTAAGTAGTAAGACAGAGGGATAAATTTTCCCAAACAGGTAAATACGGCTACATCAAGTCAGGTACTTTAAGTAGTAAAATACAGGGAGATTATTTCCCAGACAGGTAAATACAGCACTACTGGCTGCGTCAAGTCAGGTACTTTAAGTAGCAAAACACAGGGAGATTATTTGCCAGACAGGTAAATACAGTACTACTGGCTACGTCGAGTCAAGTACTTTAAGTAGTAAGACAGAGGGAGATTATTTCCCAGACAGGTAAATACAGCACTACTGGCTGCATCAGTCAGGTACTTTTAAGTAGTAAAACACAGGGAGATGATTTCCCAGACAAGTAAATACACCACTACTGGCTGAGTCGAGTCAAGTACTTTAAGTAGTAAAACAAAGGGAGATTATTTCCCAGACAGGTAAAGACATAAGTTGTTAAAATGAAAATCAGATTCAGGGCCAGGCCACACAAAAAAAAAGAACCTTGACTCTGCCTAGGTTGGTTCAGTTGAACATTTTGCCTTGACTGCTCATTCCCAGATAGAAAGCACTAAAATATGTTTATCTGCCCCAAGAAAGAATAAGAAAGATGCTGCCTGTCTAATGCAAAAAAAGTAATAAATCTGTGCTGTTGCAACAATAAGTCTGTCTGTCTGAGTGTCTGCAGTGGACTCTGTTACCCCTTCCCCACAACATAAACTGCCGTCTGCTACTGCTACTATTTAATTTAATTGCCTTGCAGAAAGTTGCTGTGTTAACTTATTTAGTTATGCTTATCTCTTCAAAATCAATCTTTCAGGTTTCCAGTTTATTTTTTTCAGTTCAGTTCTTCACACACACAACCAACACGGTTCATCATGATGAGTGACTACAGTACAGCACTGCCAGCCACCACACACTCCTGCTGGCATTTTCCCTTCCCCCTACTGACTCCCAGTCAAATGCCCCTGCTCCTCATCTTGTCCAGTAAAATAAGAAAAAATTTACATCAACTGTTGCATTGCACTGCAGTAGTGCCAGCAATATATTTTTTTTAAAGGTACAATTGAAACTTTTCCAGGCTCTCACATGGAGTACAAGACTACGGACAGAGAGAGAGAGCAGTTCACTGTCTTTCTGCTGCTCGTCTCGTCAACTGCCAGAATCAGAAAATTGGTGCTGCGCGACTCGACTCTGTCTAGCCAGCCACCCACATAGCTGTCTGTTCTCTGCTGGCCAACAGAAGGAGATGTCTTGCCAGACACAGCCTTTTGCAGCCAATCACCCACACACTTACAAACGGTCCAGGCGGGAATGAGGCTGATGTGTGGGGTTGATTGATTGCTGTTGACTGGGCTGTCGTCTGTGTCATCAGGTGATCACTGATGAGGGATCTAGTCTGCACCACCTGACCAGGCACTGTCTCCAATATGAAATACGCAAACTTTAGTTCACCTGGTTCGACCCTGCAATACCCATAAATTTATAAAGCATTGCAGGGGCGAACCGGGCGAACCAAGTTCGTATATTTCATCCATATGTTCACGGATGGCGGACTAGCGCAAACATTGGGGGTTCGATCATTCAGGCTGAATTGTTGGACCAAACTTGCAGCCCTAATTGTTAGGTGGTACGGCTTGAGTTTTCATTGCTGCGCGGATGATACTCAGCTGTATCTGTCCTTTGTGCCCAGGCAGGAGGACACAGTCTCGGTGTTTAACAATTGCCCCTCCGAGATCCAGGACTGGATCAGTGCCAGCTGGCTGAAGCTGAATCCAGATAAGACTGAAGTGCTGGTGGTGGACCCAGATCATCGGGAGGTAGGTGTGTTAGCTGGACAACCATCGGGGCTTTGGATCGGGGATGCTCAACTGATTACCTTACATCAGGTGAGTAACCTGGGTGTTATTTTTGACAGTGAGCTGACTCTGAAATCTCAGGTGTCGGCTGTTGTCAAGACCTCATTTTACCATCAGAGGAATATCACTAGGGTGAATCACCTGGTTCCTCCCGATGATCTTCCTACCTTGATCCATGCCTTTGTAATCACCCGCCTTGACTACTGCAATGTTCTGTACCTAGAGCTACCAGGGGTTGATATCCGTCACTTGCAGCTGGTGCAGAATGTGGTGGCCAGGCTTGTGACTGATGCTTCTAGGACCAGCCACATTACACCTGTGCTCCACGGACTGCACTGGCTGCCAGCACAGAGGTGGATTACCTTCAAGGTCGGCTTGGTGACCTGTAAAGCCCTACATGGACA
The DNA here is from genome assembly GCA_016271365.2 of Neoceratodus forsteri. NCBI lineage: Eukaryota > Metazoa > Chordata > Ceratodontiformes > Ceratodontidae > Neoceratodus > Neoceratodus forsteri. The sequence continues at coordinate 1,389,346,839 of CM028129.1, read as the reverse complement.
AAGACCTTGCTACCTGAAAGATCTCCTGTGTCCCTACTGCCCCTCCTGACCACTTCGATCCACCGACTAGGGATTAGCTGGACAACCATCTGGGCTTTGGATCGGGGATGCTCAACTGATTACCTCATATCAGGTGAGTAACCTGGGTGATATTTTTGACTGGATATCATAGCAGTCACAGAAACATGGTACACAGAGAACCATGACTGCGATGTTAACATACCAGGGTACATAACCTACAGGAGAGACAGGCAGGGGAGAAGAGGGGGAGGAGTAGCTCTCTATGTAAAGGAAGGGATAAAAGCAACTGAACAAAAGAGTAAACAAGGAGGAGAGGAGGCACTGTGTGTCACCTTGGAGACTGGAAAGGGCACCACAATCCGCACAGGGGTTGTGTACAGACCCCCATGTCAGGGGGAAGGAATGGACAAGGATATGATAGAAGGCATTCTTAGAATGGCAGAGAAAGGGGAGATACTGTTGATGGGAGACCTGAATATGCCAGATGTTAACTAGAGCACATTTGCAGCCACATTCAAGAGCAGGGCCATTCTTGATGCCCTACAGGTGGCAGGCATTAGACAGCTAGTTTGGAACCCACTCGTGAGGGAGCAATCTTAGACCTCATACTCTCAAACGGGGGCAGTGAGAGGATCTCAGATCTAGAAGTGGGTTGCCATCTGGGGACAAGTGACCATCAAACAGTGTGGTTCACGTTAAACTCAGCTACAGAGTCAAGCCATACAAAAGTGAGGGTACTGGACTTTAGGAGGGCTGACTTTGGCAAGATGGGAGAGTGCCTCAGAAAAGCACTAGCAAACAGGCTAGAAGGAGGTGTGCAGCAACAATGGGGAATTATCAAAACTGCCATCACAGAGGCAACAAGCCTTTGTGTGAAGCAAATGAACAAATCAAAATGAAAGAAAAAGCCACTATGGTTCTCAAAAGAGGTGGCTGTGAAAGTCAGGAAGAAAAAGATAGCATTCCGGAAGTATAAGGAAACACAGAAGGAGCAGGACAGAGAGCTGTACCAGTTAAGGCAGAAGGAAGCAGGGAGGGAAGTCAGAATAGCAAAGGCCCAAACTGAGGAAAAGATAACCAACTCAATTAAGAAGGGGGATAAAACCTTTTATAGGTACATCAGCGAGCGTAGAAAGACAAAGGGAGGGATAGTGAGGCTGAATAGAATGAACAGTGGGTGGGCAGAGGGGGACAGTGAAAAAGCAGGAATACGGAACGAATATTTCTGTTCAGTATTCACAAAGAGAGGGAAGTGCCTAATCCAATTAACAGAAGCACTCTTGATGGGGGTCAATCCCAGTCCTTTCACAGAAGAAAGGGTTCTGCAAGAACTCCTAAAACTGAAGGTGGACAAAGCAATGGGTCCTGATGGAATTCAACCCAGAATTCTAAAAGAATTAAGGGAGGAACTAGTGAAACCACTGGCTACTCTTTTAATAAATCATGGGAGGATGGTGTGGTACCGAGGACTGGAGGAAGCGAATGTGATTCCCTTCACAAAAGTGGTGCAAGACAGAGGCAGGAAACTACAGACCTGTCAGTCTGACCTCTGTGGTAGGGAAAGTGATGGAGTCACTTCTGAAGGAAAGAATAGTTGAGTACCTAGAGGCCAGTGGAGCACAGGACCCAAGGCAGCATGGGTTCACAGTGGGAAGGTCATGTCAGACGAATCTAATAGATTTCTTTGACTGGGTGACCAAAGTAGTAGACCAGGGAGGGGCTGTGGACATAGCCTACCTAGACTTTAGCAAGGCATTTGACACAGTCCCACACAAAAGATTAATAGTCAAATTAACCAGCCTGGGAGTGGGACCCAGGGTGGTAGCCTGGGTAAAACATTGGCTGGACAACAGGACACAGAAGGTAATTGTAAATGGAGTCCATTCTGAAGAAAGGGGGGTTACTAGTGGGGTACCGCAGGGTTCAGTATTGGGTCCAGTCCTTTTTAATGTCTTCATCAGTGACATTGCAGAGGGACTGGAAGGAAAAGTATGCCTTTTGCAGATGACACAAAATCTGCAACAGGGGTTGATACAAGGAGGCGTGGAAAGGATGAAAAGGGACTTGGCAAGGTTGGAGGTGGTCAGAAGTATGGCAGCTAAGTTCAATGCAAAGAAGTGCAAATAATGCACCTGGGAAACAAGAACCCAGGGAAGAATACACAATGGGTGGGGAGGTAGTAACAACAACTAAAAGGAAAGAGACCTGGGGTAATCATATCAGATGACCTTAAGGTTAGCAAGCAATGTGAGACGGCAGTAGGGAGGGCTGGGATATACTGGGATGTATAGGGAGAGGCATCAGCAGCAGAAAACAGGAAGTTGTTATCCCTCTGTACAGACAGTTGGTGAGACCCCATCTGGAGTACTGCGTCCAGTTCTGGAGACCCCATCTCCAAAGGACATAGACAGGATAGAGGCAGTCCAGAGGAGGGCAACTAAAATGGTGCAGGGTCTGCAAGAGAAGCCGTATGAGGACAGACTAAAGGAGCTTAATATGTATACCCTTGAGGAAAGAAGGGAGAGGGGGGACATGATAGAAACTTTTAAGTACCTCAGTGGAATCAACAAAGTCCAAGAGGTAGCATTTTTCAGAAAAGAGACTTGCAGAACAAGGGACACAATTTAAAGATAGAAGGAGGGCAGTTCAGGGGCAATGTGAGGAAGTATTATTTCACAGAGAGGGTAGTGGATACATGGAACAGCCTTCCTGAGGAAGTTGTGGGGTCTAAAACTGTGGGAGAATTCAAGAATGCATGGGACAGACATGAGGCAATTCTTGTGGGGGATAGGAAGAAATAGGCTGTTGGTTAACTAGGATCTGCGACCTATCCTGTAGGTAGGGAAATGGGCAGACTAGATGGGCCTAGCAGTCCTTATCTGCTATCAAAGTCTATGTTTCTATGTTTCTATTGCTAGAGATTCCCAGGGTACATTTGAAGACATCTGGGGCTTGTTCCTTTGTGTATACTGCCCCTACCCTGTAGAATTCTATACCTCATTGGGTAAGGGAGTGCCTGACCGTTCAGAGTTTTAAGACAGCCCTCAAGACTCATTTATTTAGTTTGGCTTTCCCTAACAGTGCCAGCTGATAAAACTTACTATTTAATGCCACTGCTGATTATTATATTAACTAGAATGTCTGATTTTACTTATTTGATTTTATGAAATGTTTGAAGATGCTGTTATTTATTGTATGTGTTTTATTGAACTTTTGTTCAGTGCCTTGATCTTGGGAAAGGTGCTTTATAAATATAGTTATTATTATTATTCTTGATTTCCCAGCACTCTAGTCCAGATGCATGAATGGGTAAAAGGAGGACTCCACTGGAAATGAGATGTTGCATCTCATCTAAGATGTTTTAGGTATGTATGTATGTATAAAGATGTGTATATGTGCATGTACAGTATGTATGGTATACAATGCCACTGGATATAACAATTACAAGTAAATGTATATATATCACATAAGAGGTGAAAATATCTGGGTAAATAAATCATGCTATTTTGGGATAAATGTGTTTTTCACTTAGAACACAGTTTATTTAACTTAGAACATGTTATTTCCACTTAGAGTCTAGAAATAGAAAACAATAGAAGGAAAGGCAATGTTAAGCTAAAACAAGGCAAAACATAATTAAAAACACAATAAATGGTGTGGTATATATCAAATGCATTATGGGTTGCAGCAGAATAACACATTTATCTCCACACATAAGTGGTAAGACCTTTATAACTAACTAATGGAGCCGGCCAGGTGGCATTGAGGGCTGAGGCAGCGATGCCTTACCTCCTGCGATGCCAGCAACCCATGTTTGTAGTGCGAGCAGGTGTTGGGAGCTGGCAAGGATGGGAGAGGATTATGTGTCCGGAGGACAGCTCTCCTCTCCCAAGGAGGGAGGGGAACAGAGGCCAGCATTTGCCTGACACCTAGCAGAGGCTGGGTGTTAGCACGCCTGGTCCAGAACAGTGGGACACAGAGGTGGAGCAGCCGGCAGGCATGCTACATGTGGACGCATGCATGGCACACCCATTGTCACCATTGCATGCTCCGCCGCTGAACAGAAATGCAGAAGATGGCAGTCCGGGTTAAGCGACTTGATGGCCATCTGACATAACGCCCCATCTCCAGAGAGCATCAACTGTACTGGATCTGGTCTTGGTGGGTGAGTTAGGGGGCTCCCCACCATCCCGACACAGGCGGTAAGCCATGGGAGTAGCAAGGTGATGGCCCAAGCTGGAGGACGGGTGCGGGACAGATGGTGGCTGGATAGAAGGAAGCCAGAAAGGAAGAGCAGACCAGGGGGCCAGGGGAGATAAATTAAGATCATTTTTTTTTTTAAATAACTAACTCGTGGCTTAGTTAGTTATAAAGGTCTTACCACTCGTGTGGAGATTAATGTGTTATTCTACCGCAACCCATTATGTATTTGATATATACCACACCATTTATAATGTTTTCACTGGTGTATTATCTTGTTTTAGCTTAAAGAGCTACTGACACTTCAAAGAAAACCTTGAAAACCATAATAATTAGGTACAATTCTGCTTGCATTCTGTGTCCTATATATTTTTCCTCCCTGTTATTTATTACTAAGGAATTTTGCATGAATACATGATCTTTATCCCTTAGAGTTCATCTGCCTCTATAACTTACTCCATGCTTCAAATCATAATCTTCTGTTGTAACATCACAATCTGTTGCCATGGAAGTAATTGTGAAGCAGTGCATTATGACCTTGGGTAGGGAGAAAGCAACAGGAATAGATGAACTCTTCAGGAGCAAAGATCCTGTTTTTATGCAAATGACCTCAGTAATAAATACTGGGGAGGAGAAACATAGAACAAATGTGAAATACAAACTGGACTGTGTCTACATATTACGTTTGGTTAAAGTTCTTCTGAAGGCATCAGCTGCTCTTTAAAACTGCCTTTCTTTCCACTGCAAGTTCTCTATCTGGCCCATTGTTCTCTGTGTTCTATTTCCAGATTCTAAGTGGAAATAACATGTTCTAAGTTAAATAAATTGTGTTCCAAGTGAAATAAACGGTGTCCTAAGTGAAAATAAATATTAATCCCGAAATAACATGATTTATTTACCCATTTTTTTCACCACTGGTGTGGTATATATAGGGGATACATGATGGGCACAAGTGTGATATGGAAATATCTTCATTCCTATAGAGTGACCTCTGAATACTCACGAGTGGAGAAGCCACGAGTGAGGTTTCCGAGGTCACTGTACAGGACTGAACATATTTCCCATATCACACAAGTGCCCATCATGTATCCAATATATATATAATGGGGGCCTCAGTGTTGCAAAATGTACCATTTGCGCGGCTTTGCACGGTATGCACGGCTTTGCACGGGTGTGATAAATGTCAGGTCTTATATTTCTCACACCCTGTTGAAAATAACATCATTTATCACACTCATTTACCACTCACCCCCATTGTATATATATCAAATACATAATGAGCTGCAGTAGAATAATACATTTATCTCCACACATGAGTGGTAAGACCTTTAAAACTAATGTGTGGCTTCGCCATTCGTGAGTTATCAGTCTAACCACTCACTAGTGGAAATAAATGTATTATTCCACTGCAGTCCATTATATATTCCCTATTTATTTTCGTGGGCAGTGGAGCTGGAGTGAAAATATATATGATAGTGTATGGCCCCCCATACACAACAAGGCAATTCTTCACCTGAGTGTTTTCTATGGTGGCTGATGACCTGGAGAGTGAAGCTCGAGAGGTCTTCCTGCCGTCATAGAAAACACAAGGGGGAAAAGCTTGTGTCTTCATCTCGAGTTTTGTATCGCAACCAGTGAACCTCTCGAGCTTCGCTCTCGAGGTTCCTGATTCCCATAAAAAAAAAAACTCTCGATGCAGACACAGGCTTGTTGTTTATGGCTGCCCTTACATTATCCTGTATATTGCCACTCCAGAAAACAATGGATATTTACATTACAGCTCCACAGTGTTCTGAGCAGAATCTTCCTTTATACCTAACATTCTATTCATGTCTGCCAGTGACAAATGGCACAAGAGTCATTTTACAATCAGAATTGCACAAATAACTGTCAAACTTACCAATCCCCAGAGAGACTTTGCAACATCGGTATAGGTAAGGAGACCATAATTTAGGGAGGGTAGTAGCACTCCATTAGCAAGGACAAGTTATGCAGCACAAGTGAGGAAGTGTTTGGCTCTGTAAGCCATACCAATCTTATTGTTAATGGCCCTACAAATGTTAGAGATGTACAAAGAGAGATCCAGTTGGGGATCAAGGGTGACTCCAAGGTGCTTGAAGGAGGAGGCAGTCCTCGGGGACAGTCCATTTACACTAGACACAACCAGAAGCTCAGGGCAAGACCTGGTTTTCACCCAAGAGAAAAAACGTGTGATTTGCATTTTCTTTAGGTTGAGGACTAACTTATTTGCAGAAAGGCAGGAATGAATTAGGTAGGAGTCCTCATGTGGTTGGGAGTTAATGACCTTGATATCCTGGGAATTAGCCAAGAGCACCAGATCATCTGTATGAAGGACAGAACTACAATAGACAGATATCTGAGGGAGGTCATTTACTGTATCAACAGCAAAAATAGGACGGGATTCAGGACTGAGCCCTGGTGGAACCAGCTGAGGCAGGAGTCAGTTCTGCAAGCGTTCTGTTACATATGGCCATCCGTTGTCTATCATGTAGATAGTTAACAAGCCAGACAAGCATGTGGTCAGACAGCTCAAAAGAACACAGCTTGGTGCAGACAGGTTTATGGTCCACCATATCAAAAGCTTTGGTGAGACCAACAAAAATTGCTCCCATTAACTTACTCTGATCTATGACCCCCCCGATCTAAGAGGTGACTTTGGCAAGGGCAGTGGACATGCTATGCCCCCTTTGGAACCCCTGCTGTGCCAGGGACAGTGGGTTATGTGTGTGAAGGTATTCAGTTAGTTGGGAAGTGACAATATTTTCAAAGAGCTTGCTAAGGGCAGATGAAATGGTGCTGAAGTGATAATTTTCGATGCATTCTGGGTCCCCTTGCTTAAAGAAAGGAGCAACCCAAAGCTACCTTCCAAATGTCAGGCACAATACCAGTAAGCAGAGAAGAGACCCGTTAAATATATACAAAATAAGTAAGGCCAGCAATGGGGCACTGAGGTGGAGGAGTTTTGGCTCCATATTGTCATAACCAGAGCTGGTATATGGAAGGAGATTGGCCACCAACCTCACCTGTCATAATAGTTTTGAGGTAGAAGGGGGCATGGGGCAACCATGAGACGGGAGAGCTCATCTAGAGATGCAGGACCTGTGGACAAGGGGGGTGGGTAAGAGAAGAGAGGTCAGAGAACTGTTTATTAAATAAATTTGTTATTATACTAGGGTAGCCTCAAACAGCAACTGCGATTATGGAACCTGATCTCCCCCATCTATTCTTCCCTTATCAGCCTACTGCCCTCCTATTACCCCCTGGATTTGCTACCCCTTCACTTCCTACTTTCTGTTCTACCCCTTGGCTCTCCCCTCCCTTCCCTCTCATTTTCCTAATCTCCCTCCCCTCAGCCCTGCTACCCTGTGATCCTCCTTATCCCAGCTCCTCTCTCTCCCTCCCTGTTTTTCTGCCCTTGGTTTCTGCCCCTTCCCCTCACCCTCACTCTGCCCCTGGCTTCCCCACTCCCTCTCTCCTCCCCCTCTCTCCTTCCCTATCCCGCTCCTCCACCCTAGCCCCTCCTCTCCTGTATCACCCTCCCTTTACCCTACCTTGAGAAGTCTCCCTCCTCCCTCTGTCTACTTTTTGTACTACCCCCCATGATAAGTCTCTCACCTCCCTCTGGGTTCCTGGGACTGTGCTTCGCACTTCTCCCCCTGGCAGCACAGTCCTCCCTGCTGTTTATTCTTAGTAGCACTTCAGACAATAGAACTGTTGCTCTAACATGTTCTGGCTACCTAGACAGGAGTCTACCTATTTACTTAATTGTTAGTCTGATACTCAGTGTGCTTCCTGAAACAACCTATCTTGTTAACTGTATTATTTTCATAACTGGACCAAGTGACCTAGATCATGTATACTACTGAGTGAAATCTTCACCCCGATGTAACTGTTTACATCTGCATAATTGTGTAACTGTACCAAATTAACCTGATTGTGTATTTTTTCTTTTCTATTTAGTATTTTTTGTGTGATATTTTAATCCTGTATGTAACATGGCTCCATTATTGTAATTTGTACTGTCTGTAGTTTGTTTGATATGGAACCACTGTATCTGTACCATTGCCATTTGTTATGACATCAGTCAATCAATTAATCTTTATTTAACCAGGTGAGCATCATTGAGAAGAACTCATTTACAATATGAGCCTGGGCATTCACATATATAAGTACAGGCAACAGTATATACAGTGTACAACAGTACAACTGGGAGTTCAGCAACACAGTAAATTTAAAAAAAAAAAAAAGAAAGAAAGTAAATAAACAATAGGTACAGGGTAGGGATATATGGATATATACAGTGTTACAACAAATTAGTGTTCATATCATGCAGTAATGCTAGCGTAAACAAGGAGAAAGTGCACATATCTTAGATGAAAGTAGCATACATATTATGATACAAAAACCTATGTACATTAGCTATGACAGGAACCTATGCAGCAAGAAAGGGTAAGAAGAAGGGGGGAGTAGAAAGGGGGCAAAGCCAGAGGAGGAAGAAGAGCGATACATTTGGGGAGGGCATTACATAGTTTAGGGAATAGGTCAGGGTAAAGCTATGATGTGAAAAGGGGCGGGGCACGGAAAACAAATAGGGGAGAGAAGCTTAGAATAGAGAGTAGGATAGGTGCGGTAAGAGTGTCATTAATGGAAGCAAGTACAGGTTTCTGAAAAAGAATGTGTTAAAGGGATCTGAAGAAGCTCAGTTTCACAGGGATTGACAACTTTAGAGTTTTCTGTATTGTGCTCCAAATGACAGGAAGAGCATGACTTATTGCAGATTTGCCATATCTGGTTCTCACCTTAGGGATTAATAGTGAGATTTAAGAGAGACTTCTTAAGGTGTAGTTTCCAACCCTACAGGTGGGCAGGCAACTCACAATATAATGCGGGAGCATATTAGTGATTGCTCTGTACTGCGTTCTTTTGTTGTCTGAATGTTAGTGAGCTCCACCCTACCTTGGCATAGAGCTCACTGTGGTGTGTGGCATGAGGGAGACCAGTTATGAATCGAACAGCTCGATGGTAGAGTATATCCAGGTAAGAGAAGGAGAGCTTTGGGCCTTGGCCATACAGGAAGTCAGCATAGTCTAAAAGAGGCAAGAATGTAGTGTGTACCAACCTAGTTTTAGCTTGTGGCATAAGTAGATTTCCAATACGGAAGAAGAGACCAAGTCTCTGTTTCAGTTTTTTTGTGAGTTCATCGATATGATGGACAAAGGACAAACTGTCATTGATCCAAAACCCAAGATACTTAACTCTCTCAATGAACTCCAGTGGCTCACCCAATAATGTGTATGTATACAAAGGGAGCAGAACCAGGGAGACAGTGTTTAGTTGCAAAGGCAGAGGGAGAAAGTATCATAGCCTCAGTCTTTTTTGCATTTAAGAGGAGCTTTAATTGAAGTAGATTTTTCTGTAAATGATCAAAGTCTCGTTGGAGATCACTGCAGGCAAGATCCAGAGTAGGTCTGGCAGTGTACAAGACAGTATCATCTGCAAACAGGTGGATGTTTGCTGTGGAGATACCAGTATTAAACTAGTTAATACAGACAGCAAATAGTAGCGGGCCTAAAATGGACCCTTGAGGGACACCCCTTAACAGGGTTGTTTGAGGCGAGAGGCCCCCCTCAACTTTAACCAGCTGTTGATGCTCAGTAAGATAGTTAGTAAACCAGTTCAAGGCTGACATGAAACCTCTATAAATGAGCCTCTGGCTCACAGGTACTTTCCTAGAAACTAAATAAATAAATAAAAATATTACAATTAACCTCATCAATGAGCACATCATTGGTCTGGTAATTAAAAAAATGCCAATTACATTTTTAACATTACATCTCAAACTCCTTAGGTCTTTAGCAGATGCCAATAAGGAGGATCTACGGAATTTACTCTTGGCTGAGCAAGCCTTCCTGACAAGCATTTCTGAAACATCTGTACTCAATAAGGTCAGATAGTGTTTGAGGATCCTCTTGGCCCTGTTTGTCATGATTCAGTCAAGGACAGTGTGCTTTCCACCAGAAGTACAGAATCTGGTAGGAGCTGAGATAAGCTGCTCAAGGCCGAGCCCAGCATCAAGTGGTTCACACTGCAGAGAATGTTTCCCCAACCAGTCTAGGTTAAGTTCACCCATAATAACCATCATCTCTTAAGAGCCAGAGTTTTAAATTTTATTGTCTAGTAGACAGGATAGGCCACTTAGACCACCAGCAGGAAGCTTATAAGCACAAACCAAGTGAATTTTCTTAGTATTAATCAAAAGGAGCAGTGAATGCAGGAACTCACAAGCTGGGAAGGGTGGGTAAATACAGTATGTTGTATGAGGGAGACATTTAGATAGTTCCTATAGTAAAGAAACAAGCTACCCCCATGTTTCTCACCAGTCAGCAAAGTCTAATAAAATTATAGCCTGGGGGCTGGGAGGGAACAGACAGAATCGACTATCAGGGGTTTGGTGGTAATTCAGGTGGATGTTAAAGATCCCATGGCACTTATCGCAAAGAGTAGGGGAATTTCCCTGGTGTCCTGGCCAAATTTCCCTCATTCACTAAAAAAAAGATACCACCAATAGCTTAATCTGGTTCAAGGTCAGTTGGCATTCATCTGTATCCCCCTCCCCCGGGTCGTACGTGAAAATAAGCAGGATTTGTCTAGTGCACTTACCCGGTCAACAAAAACTAAATAAATAAGTCAAATCTCAGTTAAGCAAACCATGTTATGACTGTAGTGAGCTACCCTGGCAGTAAACTCAACTACTGTAAATCAGCTAAAAGACTCTGGACATTTAGGTGGGCAATTTTAAAGCCCGTTACATATGATCAGAGGGGTGCCAGCATTCTGGGGGCAGAGGGGCCAGGATTCAATTCAATATAGCCAGCATAGACACATTAGAAACACTGATCTAGTTAGCGTCCTATGGTGGCAGAGTCTATACATAACAAAGAGACTTGAGCAGTAAAATGGCCTGATTACTAAGTAGCAAAGCTGGCTCTAGAGCTCCATCACCAATAAAATCTGATAAGGTGAAATCTTCAGAAGGGATATTCGGGGGCACAGTGAGTGAAGGGAGATAAACAAATGCAACATGCAGCACTAACAAGGTAACAGAAATGCCAATCATGAGATACGTTATAAATCCCAGAAGCATAGGCCTATAGTTGAGGCAAGCTATGCAGCAGTACAGATACAAACAGCAGACTATGAAACAACACTGATATAGGTGCAGACCCCCTAATGAGGTAGTTAAAATAGACTTTCAGGCCTACAACTCATGATCACTCATATAGACTACCCAGATAGCAATTAAAACCACACTAATATTTTAACACCCCTAAATCAGGGCCAAATAGGATTTCAAGTACAACAGTGGACTGCTTTGTTCACAGAGACATCCCGAGTAGAATCACAACCAGACGGGCCAGACTGCACATGACTGGGAGACAGTAGAACAGAGTAGGCAAGGTAGGTAACTACAGGTCAGTCTAGTAAGTAATCAAAAATAAAAAAAAAAGAAAATTCCCTGCAACACACTGGACCACAAAAAATTAAAAAGGGGCCCCGCACTGAGTTAGTAGTGGTCCATGACAAAACAGTGTTGAGTTCTAGTCTTTTCGTTGCACCGAAGCTGACAAGCCAAAAAGTTTCTCTCTTTAGGACAAGGTCATTGTAGTTCCCATCCTGGGATCGGCATTTATTTTGTATACGGCACGGAATAGAAACGTGTCTTCTTTGCCATCAGAAGCTTCTAATACATGATTGGCTGTGGCATATGTTCTATCTCCCCTCTCTCTTGCCCTTATATGCTTACCTACACAGGTCTTAAATCTTCTCATAGTTTTCCCGACATGGAATGCTTTACAGGTACATTCAGCTAAATAAATTGTACCAACTGTGTTACAAGTTATTAGCTGGCATATCTCATATTTTGTTTGTGTATTAGGGCATCAAAGAGGGAGCAAAGGACTTCTTGAAGTACATCAGGGAGAAAAGGAGTTGTAAGGACCAAATAGTAAGGATGAAGAGGGTTGGGGAGTGGGTAGAAACAGGGGCAGAACAGGCAGAAGCATTAAATGAGTACTTCTGCTTAGTATTTACTAAAGAGAAAGGAGCTGTACCCAAGGGGGTGGGGGCAGGGGGAAGAGGTGACAGATGGGGAAATCCCAGTGGGCAGAGTACTGGAGGGCTTGAGGGTACTGAAGGTGGACAAGGCACCTACGCCAGATGGCATACACCCCAGGGTGATGAAGGAGCCTTCAGAAGTCCTGGCAGAACCCTTGGCAGACTTGTTCAATGCCTCACTGGACTCAGGGAGTGTACCTCAGGACTGGAGGATGGCGCAATTGGTACCCCTCCACAAGAGTGGCCCCAAGGATGAGCCAGGGAACTACAGACCAGTAAGCCTCACATCCATCATGGGAAACATAGAAACATAGAATTTGACAGCAGATAAGGACCGCTTGGCCCACCCAGTCTGCCCATTTCCCTACCTGATGGATAAGCTGCAGATTCTAGTTAATCAACAGCTTACTTCCTCCTACCCCCCACTAGAATTGCCTTATGTCTGTCCCATGCATTCTTGAATTCTCCCACTGTTCCTGACTCCACAACCTCCTCAGAAAGGCTGTTTCATGCATCCATAACCCTCTCTGTGAATAAATACTTTCTAACATTACCTCTGAGCCGTTCCCCCTCTATCTTCAAATTGTGCCCCCTTGTTCTTGCACATCTCTTTTTCTGAAAGATACTACCCTCTTGTACTTTGTTAAGTCCCTTGAGATACTTGAAAGTTTCTATCCTGTCCCCCTTCTCACTCCTTTCCTCAAGGGTATACATATTAAGCTGCTTTAGTCTCTCCTTGTATGTCTTCTGGGGCAGACCCTGCACCATTTTGGTTGCCCTCCTCTGAACAGCCTCCACTCTGTCTATGCCTTTGCGGAGATGGGGTCTCCAGAATTGCACACAGTACTCTAGATGGGGTCTCACCAACTCTCTGTACAGAGGGATAACAACGTCCTGCTTTCTACTGTTGATGCCTCTCCCTATGCATCCCAGTATCCCCCCAGCCCTCCTTACTGCCTTCTCATATTGCTTGCCCACCTTTAGGTTCTGATATAATTACTCCTAGGTCTTTTTCAATTTCTGTTGTTGTTATTATCTCATCCCCATTGTGTACTCTTCCCCTGGGTTTTTGTTTCCCAGATGCATTACCTTGCACTTCTTTGCATTGAATCTGAGCTGCCATATATTTGACCATTCCTCCAACCTTGCCAAGTCCCTTTTCATCCTTTCCACCCCACCTTGTGTATCAACCCTGTTGCAGATCTTTCTGTCATCTGCAAAGAGACATACTTTTCCTTCCAGGTGTTCTCCAATGTCACCTATAAAGATATTAAAGAGGACTGGTCCCAGTACCAAACCCTGCGGTACCCTGCCAGTTACTCTCTTTTCTTCAATGTGGACTCAGTTTACTATTACCATGTGCATCCTGTTGTCCAGTCAGTTTTTTTATCCAGGCTACCACCTTGGGACCCACTCCAAGGCTGGCTAATTTGTATATTAATCTTTTGTGTGAGACTGTGTCAAATGCCTTGCTAAAATCTAAAGCTGATGGAGGCAATCCTGAAGGAGAGGCTGATTTCCCTCCTAAAGGCTAATGGGCTGCAGGACAACAGACAGCATGGGTTTGTCTCAGGCAGATCCTGTCAGACCAACCTGGTGCAGTACTATGACTGGGTAACCAGGCAATTAGACAGGGGCCATGCAGTGGATGTCCTGTATCTGGACTTCAGTAAGGCATTTGATTTGGTGCCACATGGGAGGCTAGGAAGTAAGCTGGAAGGCACGGGGCCGGGGTGAAGATGGTAGAATGGATAGTGAACTGGCTGCAAGGGAGACAGCGGGGTGGTGGTGATGGGAGGGGAGCTCTCATCTCCCAGGGTGGTGACAAGCGGGGTGTTATAGGGCTCTGTACTGGGGCTGGTGTTGTTTGGGATCTTCATAGCAGACATCTCAATAGGCATCAAGAGCAAGATCAGTCTGTTTGCAGATGACACCAAGATGGGAGCATTAGTGGATGACTTAGAAGGGTGGCAGGGGTTGCAAGATGATCTGGCAAAATTAGAAGCCTGGTCAGACACTTGGCAGCTGGGGTTCAATACCAAGAAATGCAAAGTGCTACATTTTGGTGCAAAAAAAACAAGGAGGAAATACCAGCTGGGATGGGGGATTCAACTAGCCAAGACTGAAGAGGAGAAGGATCTGGGGTGATCATAACAGGAGCAATGAAAAACTCAGCACAGGGTAGAAAGACAGCTGCAAAGGCTAACAGGATGCTGGAATGTATTGCCAGAGGCATATCCTCCAGGAGGGTGGAGGTGATCCTGCCACTATACAGGTCACTGGTTAGATCACAGCTGGAGTACTGTGTGCAGCTCTGGTGACCGTACCTGAAGAAGGACATTAGGTTACTGGAGGGGGTGCAGACCAGGGTAACAAAAATTATCTAGGGGCTAGGGGACTTACCCTACCAGAGCAGGCTGAGGGAGTTGAACATGTAATTCCTGGAGGAGAGGAGGGACATGATTGAAACCTTAAAGTACATGAAGGGAATAAATAAGACGGGCATGTAGGGGCTTTTCAAATTAAGGAGGGGAAGGGACACTCGATGGCATGATCTGAGATTGGAAGGGGGAAGGTTCAGGATAGAAATGAGGTGACACTTTTTTTATATATATTGTTATTTAAACTCCCCGCAGCCTGACCTGCCTACATCCAGCCACCACCTTTATCTCCATTCAGCCCACAGGCTCACTCACATACCAGCTGGCACAGCACCGTACCCACAGAAGGGACATCCCTATGTCCCCCGTGGTGGGCCAGGAACCACTACTGCAGTGCGAGTCCATGACAGGCCCCCTGGTTGCTGAAGTGTGGCCATCAAGCTGCCTTGGTCATCTGCCATTTTTTCTCCCTGTATTTAATTCCCCATGAAGTGCGGACGTGCAATGACGTGGAGGCACTGCATGCCGATGTCTGCCGCACATCACCCCACATGTACACTGCTTCTGTAGTGGCCCTGATTTCCATCGGGGGCTGCTACAGTGTGATGGATGCCCTTATCCCTCCCCAGGGAAAAGAGAGCAGTCCTACGGACGCTCAATCCTTTCCCTCCCTGGCCAACCCTGATGGCCCAGGCACACTCCTGAACCCAGATCGCTAGTGTGGAGCAAGATGTAGCATCCAGCACCTCAACCCTCAGCACCACTGGGCCTGCCATAAGGTGACACTTTTTTACAGAGAGGGTGGTGTCTGGGTGGAACGCATTGCCAGAGGAAGTGGTATGCTGTAGAACAGTGGGCTGCTTCAAAATTGGATGGGACAGGGTAAGTGGGAAGGTCACTGGAGAGGGGAGGGAGGAGTAGCTGCAGCATAAGGGCTGCTAGCTGCACAATCGAGCAGACTTGATAGACCATAAGGCCTTTATCTGCTGGCAATTTTGTATGTTCATATGTTTGTAACTTTGAAACTCTTTCCCCGTCATTATAAATTTACAGTAAATGCATCCTTTGCACTGATAGCAACCTTTTATACTTTGGTAAACAAATCAGTTACCGATGTATGCCCATACATTATCCTCTATATATACATGCATAAGGTGTCAGATGTGCTAGGTTACATACTGAGAGATTTCTCAACACATTGCTAGCAGTTATATTTTTAAATACTTGTTAATACTAAGATCCAATTTGCCACTCTGCTTATTATATTTAGGTCCATGCTGCTCCATGGATGCATAAACATTTAATCATATATTAATGTACACAAATATTGCGCACAATTATTTGGCAGATGTGCATATGTCAGAATCTTCACTGCACATTTAAAACAATAAATTGTATTGGTTAAACTCAGTTTTCCCATATATGAAAACTTTATTAAAAGTGTTCACTTGTAAGCTCACAATGGAGCTAAATGAGTCATACCTTATGGGGCAAGATGGATTTAGGTATTTGATTCCAAAGAGATGTGTATGTGTTATGTGTAAGGAGACAATATATAGGATAATGTATGGTCGGCTATCCATAACAAGCGTGGGTAGCCATCGAGAGGTTGTCAATGGCAACCATTTAAACCTCAAGGGCGAAGCTTGAGAAGTTTTGGTCACTATGGCACTCTCGAGATGGCTGATCACGCTTGTTTTGGATAGCCAACCATACACTGTCTTTTAGAGTATATGGTCTGCTATCTAAAGTAAAATGAGTCCATCTTCAACAATGCTTGCGCTGCAGTGTCCTTACTTTTGTTTTTACCCTCGGTTCTGTTTTCCACCACTCCCACTATCACCGTCACGGCCGTTTCCTTACAGGGAGAGGTTAGTGAAAAATGCATGTGCAAGCACGTTCCATGTTGTTATGCTGCAGTAGCTACGTATCTAGTACAGCATAACAGCTACAATGACATAGCTACTGCAGCATAATAATGCTGTTGAAGGGATGGGTTTCCATCCTAACAACATTCCACTATACATTATAATTTGGCATTGCTTGCCACACACTTCTACCCTATCATTAAAGGGCATTACTATGTTGACTCACAGTGTGCCCCAACCACTGGAAGGCACAAAATCAGCTTTGACAATTAGCACAGTGGGAAGTCACGGCCGTGACCCTGAGCACCATCTTCTGACGGAGCTTGTGTATGGTTGCTTAGCAACCTATTGCACTCCCTGAGTGTACCACATGTTCATTATGCATGCGGGATTGCGGCAGTGCCTCCTACAAGAATTCATTTGGTAAACAGGTAATTATAACCACATGAAACGTTTTAAAAAAATGCATTAATATTTCAAAACTGTAGGACAAAGTAATAGATTAAATTAGGTGGCAGGAGTCTCATGCCCAACAGACGCTCAGAGTGGATTTTGTGCAAACAAAGAGGCACTCTAAAATTAAAAACACTAACAGAATAATCCAGGGTAGATAGATCCCTGCTGTAGCAAACTGAGATCTCAAACTGAATTCGTGTTGGACCAATAACATATTCCAGCTGCCTTGTATTAAATTAAAGGTAATTAAATAGTGTTCGGTAGCTAAGTAACTAATAGATCAGGGATTTATTTAACTCCAAAAATTGATTAGCGTTTTGCTCATAAAAGTACTAAAACATTGTGAAAATGCATAGCACTTGCTTCACTGTGTTTAACAAACATAACACTTCTAGAAAACCTATATAAATACTTTGGGATGGCTATTCAAACTGCGCCATTCTGAGGCGCAAGCCCTTGCGCTGCACAAAATAGTTGTGCAGGGGTGTGGCCGAGGCGATATTCAAAGGAGTTGCGCTATTGAGCAACTCCTTTGAATATCACCCCCCAGCCACAGCCACTGTGCATGGCGCAGTGGAACGTGTGCCACCACAAGTTGTCAGAGTGGAGCATTCAACTTGCGGTGGCACAAATACCATTGCGCCATGCGCAAAATCCCGATATTCAAAAGGTGACATGCAAATGGGGCCATAATTCATGCAAGGTGCAGGGGGGGCCATTTGCATCTGATTATGGCCCCATTTGCATGCCATTAGCATGTAGGTGCGCTGATCCCGGAGGACTTGCGCCTGGCACCCTGCCAGGCAGCAGCCGTCGGGGACCAACGCCCCCTGCAGCCCGATCGCGGGCTGCATTAGTTTAAAAACAATCCCCCACAATACATCCCTGGTGGTCCAGTGGACCAAGAAGCCTGATCGCGGGCTGAATCACTTTAAAATACAACCCCCTCTCCTCCCGAACATAGCCCTGGTGGTCCAGTGAACCAAAACTCCCGTTCACGGGATGTAAGCAATAACCCCCAAACATAGCCCTGGTGGTCCAGTGGACCGAAACTCCCGTTCATGGGATGTAGCAATAATCCCACCCCAACCATCCCTGGTAGCCTGGTACTCACCCCACGTGAAGCCCCACCACCTCGCCTCCCCCAGCAGCCGCTGGCGCAGCATCCCACCATGCCTGCCACCCGCCACCTGCCACTGACTGCCCGGTGAGCTCATGCCCATTGGTGCAGAGCAAGAGCCAATGGGCTTATCTATCTACAAACTGGATTAGTTCATCGGGTATGGGCTGCACTCCCATTGGCTCTTTCTCTGCACCACAGAGCGTGCGGCAGCCCTACCAGGCAGTCAGTCGGGCGGGTGGCGGGTGGCAGGCGGTGGATGCTGCCGCCCGCCAGCCGCCGGGGCGGGTTGGTGGGCTTCATGGGTGGGGTGGGTGGGGGGGACACTAGGCACCAGGGATGTGTTGGGGGTATTTACTGCATACATCCCCTGATCAGGAGTTTCGGTCCACTGGACCACCAGGGCTATGTTCAGGGGGGTTACTGCTTACATCCCGCGAACGGGAGTTTCGGTCCACTGGACCACCAGGGCTATGTTCGGGAGGAGAGGGGGTTGTATTTTAAAGTGATACAGCCCGCGATCAGGCTTCTTGGTCCAATGGACCATCAGGGATGTATTGAGGGGTTGTTTTGAATTAATGCAGCCCGCGGTCGGGCTGGTGGGGGGACATTTCTGCTGTTGCCCGCGATCGGGCCAGTGGGGTGGTGGTGGGGATTTTCACTCTTTTGCCACGATCGGGCTGCAGGGGGCACAGGGGGTGGGTTGGGGAGCCAGCCACAGGTGGCAGCTGCTGCTCGCCCTGCAATGCAGCAGCTCACCTGTGGGTGGCCCTCGACTTGAGCCTTTTTTTGGCTCAAAGCTGCAGGCGCAGGTTGGGGTTGCACTGCAGAGCATCCTGCACAGCCCCTGCTGAATATCGGGCTGTGCAGTTTATGCATGGTTCCTCCCTCCAGTTCAGCATGCATTCATTTGCATTGCGCTGTTGCTCAGCATGTTTTCTGTGGCGCAACTGCCTCCTGCTGAATATCGCAGAATGGAGCAAGTTTGGACTTGCGCAGGCGCAACCCTATTGCGCATGGCGCAACCCTTTTGAATATCTGGCCCTTTCTGTACAGTTAGCATTGTCCCAAGAAAAAAACTGCTAATCAATTATTCATAACCCTGTAGATTAGAAGAAGTAAGTGCTACATTCCTTAGACATTGGAAATAGCACTGACCAGTTAGATCACATTATTTTAAACTGACGCACATTAAGTTAAAGACAATAGGGGGTCTTGCATAGCATAAGAAAACAGTTATTGTTTCTCTCAGGTCCCAAGAGCAACTACCAGGCTATATACAGTCTGATAGGGCAGACTAGGTGGGCTAAGAGGTCCTTTTTGCCAACATCTATGTTTCTGATAAGTGACACTAAAAAGTATTATAAGTATATTTACATAGTTTATTTTGAATCTATGAAATACACAGCTACAATAAAATCTACAAGAGGTGTTGCTTTACATATTTCAGGAGCCAAAACTACAAATGGATTTAGCTTACAGAAAATATGGCATTAGGGAGCAAGGTGTCTGCCAAATTAGTCTAGAGGCTACAATGCAAGATTGTAAAAATAAGCCAGTGTGTTAGTCTGACACTGGTGGTTGACAGGCCCTATATTACTGTTAAGGAATGGGAGCACGTGTTACTTTACAGTTAATTTCTGGGCTGCACCTTAATTTATAGCATACACTACAGAGTAAATAACGTTAATGATGCTCGGGTAGAATGCCACAGAAGGGCTAGGCACCACCACGGGGAAGGGGGTTGCAGGGCACAGAAAGGGGGGGGGGGTAGCACTGCAGTGTGTCAACCTGGTGTATACATCTGAAATTCCTGGCTACACCCCTGATTACATTTCAAATCTATAGCAGGGTTTTGTTTTGGGTTTTTTTTTTTTTGCCTGTGGTGGAAAGAAGCACAAGTATATAAAAAACTAACAAAACATAATTATTAAAAACTGTAATACTAAAAACTATAAATGTTTTTTGTTATAGGTTTAACAATATGAGTACCACAAAAATTTAAAAGCCAAAAGGAATTTTCAGAACAGTGAATCTTTGAACTGTGAGTAAATGTAGTAGAAATATGTGTTCAAAATGTAAATGCAAGAAATATATATTATGGTATAAACGATGGCAAAAAAAGTTTTATGTTTTACTTTAGACTTTAAGGCATTCTCCTGAGGAAGCCCTTAATATTGGGTGAAACGCAGAGGATTAACCATATGCCTATTTGAACAACTTGAAAGAAAGTGAAAATACAGAAGAAAGTATTCAGTGTTTTGAGTGAAATTTATGCCCGCCCCATTCTTTATGGTTAATAGTTGAAGTGCAGCATCTGGGTGGCAGCAAGTATTGAAATACAGACATTACTCGTGAATTTCCCTACAGCAGGGATCTACTTTGGGTTAGCAGGAGCTGGCCTGAAAGTCTTAGGTGTCATTCTAGTTTTCTGAGACACCTCAAGAGACTTCTCTACCCGCAGTCCAAATAGGTAAGGGAACATCAAAGAGAACATCCATAACCTGTTATTTGACATTGTGAGAAAAACGAGCAGTTTGTAGCCAAGAATGCCTCCTGACGCAGATGCCTGCAGCAGCAGAGTGGAGGTAAAGAAGGCATCCATAGCAGCTTTGAGCTGATGACTGTTGGACTTGGTTCCATGTATGGCAGGCAGCAGAATCTTTTGTTTGGTCTCAGCATCTGGCAGGGACTTTGCCAAAAACTTAAGTGAGAACCAAAGGGTATACTCCTACTTGGAAAAAGCAATCCGCATGCCTAGGGTGGCTGCTGCAAAAGCCCTCTTACCCATGGTGTCAGTCTTGTGCTACTGCTTGTTAACACGGTGTGCAGTGACCTCCTGGGGAAGAATGGCCTTGTCATTCTCAGTGAGAATAACAATGGCATCAGCTATAGGGTGAGAAATATACTCTAGTAGTCTATCCTTAGTAGTCTGTGGGCTATCACTATCCCCCTTCCCCACAGGGAATTTTTAAGACATTGCTTTCTTAGAAGCTTACACTGTAATAGTTTAGAATTTACTTGTTTGCCATCTGGCAATGTTAGCTTTTGTTTGCTGCAGGCTAACATGTGACCATTGTATATCAGAAAAGAAAAAACAACAAAGATGGGGTAGTGATAGTGTTTGTTGATTTAAGTCTATATATATGTCAAATAATGCCAAAATGGGTATCACTAAAAAGGTTACATACTCATCTGTGACTTTACTATAATTAGAAAAGATTCAGCTCAATGGTAACATCAGTAATGACATCATATTGACATATACATAAGTACTTTGCAATGTATTTGAAACTATGGGAATTTGTGGTATCAGAATATAGAGTTATAACAATATTTGTTGTATAAATGTATGATTAAATTGACACACTGTAACAGTAATATATTTGCCATTATAATTTAGTTACCATCTTCATCCCCACTGCTTTCATCCTCAGCATCAAATATCTCATCTGCCAGGCTGGCAGAAAGAACATTATTGTCATATTCCTCATCTGATTGATTCAGGGTCTCCTCCTGGGACAAAATGTCCACCAGTTCCTGTGGTATAATGTCACCATCACACCAGTCATACTCCAGGATTCCTGTTTCATCAAGTTTCCACCCTTGTGTTTCAGGACTTGAGATGTTAGGGTGTGACACATGGGCATTTTTCCAGATAAGGGCTTGGTAATTCACTCTCAGTACATGCATTCTCAATGTTGACATACATGGAGGCAGTAGACTGGGATCAATGCCATCATAATTTGACGATAGTTGGCTGCTTTCTGTGTGAAAGTTCTGCCTTGCGATACCGTAGCAAAGTTTATCAGTATATGACGGTTGCCGTACATGCAGGAGACAAATCTTTCAAGGTCAGCATGGATGGCATCTGATACACGTTCTGTGTCACCAAGTGCTTGGAAAGTTGCCATGTACTCCTTTTGTTTTCGCAGGATGTTGTAGGGTTTGATTTTCCCTTTTCTAACAAATGCACTTGTGCTGTCACACCCTGAAAATGCATGCAGTGCAATCAGCACACTATACTGTACATCTCAGCACTGTGAATCTGGATTTTCCAAAGTCGATGTTCATTTGCCACTCCTGTGTCAAAGTAGATGTTCTTCTGTATTTGGTCCTCATAGTACAGCAACAGCAGAAATACATCTGTGTCTGGTGATCTGATGATGATGCCAGTTGAGGATGTTGACACCACTGCATGAAAGCAGTGAAGCAATATTCGCATATTCGCTTCTTCCTGAGATGAAGAAAGCTCTTGTACAGGGTGGCTCTGTGTTGTGATTCTGTCAAGGCTTGTCAAAGAGATACAGTTTTCCTCACAGACAAAAAAAGTTTTGATGACCCATTAGTCCTGGTGCATATGTTTCCTTTTGCCACTGACTGAGAAGAAGCTTGATAAAATTTGTCTTGTCATTGTTTGTGAGAAAGAATTTCCACTCTCTTGGCACTTTTGTTGATGGAACTTTCACAAAGTAAGACTCTGACGAGCCTCATCTTCTGCATTCAGCTGACTTTACGGAATCTGTAGGTGTCTGTTACAAAGTCTAACCTTTGTACCTTTGGTAATGCACTGAAGACCTTTTCAGCTAGCTCTCCAAATGTCTGGGGTAAACTAGTCATTGACTGGAGAAATGCGTTGCCATCACAGATGTAAACTTTGTCTTCATCCCAATTCATTGTACTGAGTGCTGTCTCATCTTCAAGTTTGTGAATATGGGTAGATTTCTCTGTCTTCACTGGTAGGCCATCTGAAGTTGCTAATGACCATGGCAGTGGACTCAGTGGATACGAGAGAGCCTTCTCCATGCTAAGGTTGTTCTGTTCTGAAAGCATTAGCAGTTGCCCAAAGAGTTTGCTTTGTGCAGCCACCTGAACAATCTTCTTTTGTGAGGATCTGAGTTTCTTTGACTGTGGAAGGGAAGCAAATGTCTTTAGTGACTGTTTTTTTAAGGGCACATGAAAGGGAACTGTTTTGTCAACAAGCCTTATCTCCACAAATTGTTGAAAGGCTTCTTTTCCTCATTTTTCAGTACTGAGCAAGTCATTTTCAACATCTCCTGGGGCTCGTGCACCTGATGAGAGACAGAATAGTGCCTCTTTGACTTCTACCTCAAAAGGCTTGATGAAGTTTCTGAATGCATTGATCAGCTTCTGTAAGTCTTCCTCATTGTGTGCCATCTCTGCAGGTCTAGTATCTTTGTGAAAGGACTCCTTCGAGTCTACCATTCCAGCAGTTTCAAGTATGGCATTCAGACAGCTTGCTCGGGGATGCCTTGTTTCACACCACCGGTAATATGCTGGATAATTCCTGTTGAATCCAACAATACCTCCACTGGACTTGGCATGACAATTGATTGTTCAATGGTCAGGTCAACAGCATTTCTTGATGATGGCTCATCGGATCTACACACACTAAACCCACCATTCTGCAGCAAGACATCAGCTCCAGGATGAGTATGCTCTAGGTTCAGGAGTGTCAGAAAATAGACAGATACCGTGCATAGTTTTGGTGATCCAGGCTAAAAAGCAGAGGGCAAAGTTGTTCAACACATGCTAGGTGCAGGTCAGAGTTGTTCTCCTTGGTAGCATGCAGAAACCTAAGTGCCAACCAGATTCTGTCCATATACTGAATCCAAAACTGTGCTGTCTTCCCAAGTTTGCCATACCTCACATTCTGTTTAAACTGGAAGTACTTTTTGCTAAGTTGGTGACATGAGTCACTGGCAACTGCCTCACGTAATGTGTCAGACTCTGGTCTTTCCACTAACCTTTTCACCTCTTCTTTGGCCTCTTCTACCATACTCTGTACATCAGTACTGTTTTGGAATGATTGAAAAAGAAAAAAGGAGGCATTCCAGTGCCTCAATGGCACACGTATGCACCCGCATGGCCCTGCTGTAGTGTTTGCCACGCAATACTTTTTCAGTAGAGCCACTGGCACACACCTCTGACTTATTGATGATGTTGGCAAAGCCAGTACTATGTAGCAATTTCCCAAGGGCTCCTAAGTATGAGCAAACTATGTGGAAAACATCAAGTCGCACAATGACATCATTGATCTGGTCTGCATTCTGCCACATGATAGCATATGCCTTCTTTGTAACAGCAAGATCAAAAGTAACAATCGTGTACTGTTGGCCAACCTCTCTAGTAGCATTCTGTGATAACTGCAGTACATGTTGAACAGTGGAGTTCTCTATAGCAGAAGAGTTGATTGGTGCCATGTAGTCAACATTTGTTTATCTTTGCACTAATCCTGACTGGTCCTCTATGGAAGATACCCAGCTTGTCCACCCAGGAACAGACTGCATTCCATCATACATCTGGCCTCTGCAGAAAAAACACATGAAATCTGATACACAAGCTTGGTTCACAATTTCTGGAAGAGAGGTGGCAGTCTGAACTACAGTCAGGTTTGGTTCAACATGTTGCTTAACAAAGCATGGTTCAAGCTCTTGAGGCTTGTATTTAACAGATCTATTTTTGCTTTTGGGCTTGCTGGATCCCACAGATATAGGTAGGCATTCATCTGCCTTTTCCTGCATTACAATACCATGAGTTGAATGCGTGGTGCCAGCACCAGAAGGGGCTTCTTCATTAAGATCAAAATTGTTCCAGCAAAAATGCATCACAATATTTCTGTCAGAGTCTATGATTACAGGTAGAGTGCTGTCACTCTCAACAACGCTATCACACATATCAGTTTCTAGCTCCAAAAGAGTTGAATAGTACACACAGTGTCTGAAGCGGTTGAGGATACTCACGATTGCAACGCTACCAGTGATGTGTCTTAAAGTCATTCCTAGTAGGAGATGTTTCAGCATTTTCCATTGACCACAACTCAGTGCATAGCAAATATATTGGCCAATTGAATTCACCAACCTCTCTCTTCTTCTTGAGGTGTTCATAGAATTAGGTTAGCCAGAAATGAGGTGGGCCAGGAATTTTACAGGCTTATATGGAGGTGAGATGGTGTTGGAGAGCAGGAAACCTGAGGATGGTGGCCAGGGAAGTTCCTGTGTTTCCCTGAAGGAATCTATGATGAGACAATGCCAAAGAGTCACTGCCTCTTCAAGTCTCCTGTCATCTGATGCAGCAGATTCAAATGCAATCTCCACAGCTTGACCAGTTGGGAGCTCATCAGAGTAAACAAGTTCACTTCTAAGATTTGGCTGCCAGAACCTTATCCTCTGACCAAAGTGTTTGATCAACTTGTTTTTCAACTTGTCTGTTTTGTAATTAGGATTATAGAATGCTGGGTAATGAGCCTGTATAAACAAACAGTACCTCTCACGTAACATTGCCATTTATTCAACCTGTGATCCACTGATGATATTCTTTTCAACATATTCAGTGATATACTTAAATGCCTTTTCATGGGCTTTGATTTGCTCGACACTTTCACTGGTTTGGTCCACTATTGCATTTCGGTCATCTCTTCATGTATAATTGCAGCAACAAGAGTTGTGATAATGAGCCTCCCTTCCAATTAAATCAACATCTCGAATGCTGCATCATAGATTATCATTTTGTTTTGCCTCTTCAGCTTCTTTGATAGATATCTCTGCAGTAGTTTTTACACACTGTATCAGTTTTTCCCTAGTTTTTGTCTTCTTTTTTCCTCCAGAAGTCCACTTATCTCTTTTTTCACATATAATAACTGGTTCAAAGGAAATAACACTTGAAAGGATGTTTCAGCTCTGCTCCTTTGGGAAGTTGGCGGCTGTTGGTTCTCCGTGTCATCATCAACCTGACACTTCCTTTTCCTAAGGTATTTAACATTTGTAAATGACTGGTAGCGCTGTCTGTGATACCCATGATGCATGTCATCAAGTTCAACAGGTATGTTCTTGCATATGTCATCGAGTCTGATACTTGGGCCGTCACACAGTTGTCTCCTACATGCAACCTCTTCAATTTTGGACTGACTGGTTGATGTCAAAGGTCATCATTATGTCAGACTTGTTCTTGCTGTTGTGAATTATGCGTATCTTCTCTACGGTATGGCGACTTGTCCGCCTCGACTTAGGTGCTTTTAGTGCTATAGGCTGCTCATCAGCCATGCTGTCTCAAGTCCCGAAAAAGAAAGAAAAATTATTTATTTTGCTTTTTTTCAGAATTATTTTCTACTAAAACAACCATTTCAGTATTCACTGATACAATAATAATTTAATAGGAAATATCTTTATATATCCCCATCTATAGTCTATTTGATTTCCAAAACTGTTAGGTCAAAATTGTGACTTTATGACTATGTTACTATTGACTTCATGAACCTCTAGATCATATTCATATTATATAAAAATTAAAAACCTTTACCCAATTTGCCATTATTTTTAGTCACATACTTAGATTTACTACTGTCCATAAATAGTCATTTTTTGGAACTGCTGCTCCTGTACTCACTTTATAGGCTACAACAAATTTATCTAAGTGCCGACCTCACTGGAATACAGTTTATACTGGTTCTACTCCTTTCATAGTTTTAGGAACAGCCTAGATACATGTCTTCTTGAAACATAAATCTACATTTATAGCCACTGAGAAATGGGGATCGGATTTTATGGGCACCATAGTCTTCTCTGCTCTGAAATCCTTAGTAAGATGGCAGAACCAGTGAGATTTCAACCTAAAAAAATAGCTTTCTGTACCCAGGGATTCAATCACATGTGTGGTTGTGTGATGACGCTTAAACTTGGAGGGTCTGCCTGTAGAAACAAACTGCCCCTACCTGCTAGAGTTATTCACTAGAAAGAAAAAATAAAGAACAGTTATGTTCTTACTGTAACAGTAGATCTTCAAGAGAATCTCTTCCCTTAGGCCACACCTTTGGAATTATACCTGTGTAAGCACTAGGACAGCACAGAAACGTTTGCTAGCTAGGGGCCACCCGTGATGATGACTTGCAACAGTGTCTACATAAACATGGATGGTCCATCTTTCCTCAGTTCCCCACTAGAAACTGTGCTCAGAGGACTCTCTTCTTGGGGAACCAGGAGGTTATACCAGTGCCTCTGATATTAGGTAGATGCAGGCACTGGAGGAAGCAGCCATAAAAATTCTCAGAACAGAATTGGATGCCAAATTCCCCTACAGCTGACAAAAAGGGGGAAGGAGGGAGGGCCAGCATGGCCTAAGGGAAGAGATTCTCTTGAAGATCTACTGTTATGGTAAGTATGTAATTATTCTCAATTCTTCGAGGATATCTCTTCTTTTAGGCCACACATTTTGAATGAGTCTTAATCAGTCCCAAGAGCTAATTGGGAGGTTGGTGTAGTCTGTTCATGACAGAAGGCCCTGTAGGACAGCAAGGTCAAAATCTGCATGTCTACACAGAATTTGACAGCAAATAAGGACCGCTTGGCCCACCTAGTCTGCCCATTTCCCGACCTAACGGATGAGCTGCAGATCCTAGTAAACCAACAGACTACTTCCTCCTACCCCCCCACTAGAATTGCCTTATGTCTGTCCCATGCATTCTTGAATTCCCCCACTGTTTTTGACTCTATGACCTCCTCAGGAAGGTTGTTCCATGTATCCACAGCCCTCTCTGTGAAGAATTACTTCCTCACATTACCTCTGAGCCGTCCATCCTCTATCTTCAAATTGTGCCGTCCTGTTTTTGCACATCTCTTTTTCCAAAATATGCTACCCTCTTGGACTTTGTTGATTCCCTTGAGGTATTTGAACGTTTCTATCATGTCCCCCCCCCTTCCTTGAGGCTATACATCTCTAGTTCCTTTAGTCTTTCTTCATATGTCTTCTGATGCAGACCCTGCATCATTTTGGTTGCCCTCCTCGAGACAGCCTCCACCCTGTCTATGTCTTTGCGGAGACAGGGTCTCCAGAACTGTACACAGTACTCCAGATGTCCAGACTGTATTGTTTAGTGAAGGTGTGGATGGTACTCCTGGTGGCTACAGCACAGATGTCAGCCGCAGAGACATTACTGAAGCAAGCAACAGATGTGCCCCTTGTGGAATGACCACGGACTGCCCCTGGAAGTTCCTTACCATATTTCCTTTAAGAAATCATAATAACAATGTACTAGCCATTTGAACAAGCACTGCTTTGAAACAGATTTGCTCTCTTTCCCGGAGGCGAATGAAACAAAAAGATGAGAGGACTTTCTACAGTCCTTGGTGTGAGCAAGATAGTATCTCAGGATTCTGTGTACATCCAAAGTGTGGTGCAATGCTTCACCTTGCTTGGTATGCTCAGAATAATAAACTGGAAGGTGGATGGTTTGACTAAGTGTAAACTCAAACACCACATTTGGCAAAAACTTAGGATTAGTATGTAAAGACACCCTGTCTTTATGGGAAATCAAATAAGAAGACTCACACATTACAGTCTGTATCTCTGAAATCCTTTGAGCCGAAGTGATTGCAACTACAAATAATGCTTTCTATTAAAGAAAGTGTAAGCCACAACTCATGGCTGGCTCAAAAGGAGTCAAAGTCAATTTCTCAAGCACATGAATGAGGACCCATGGGGTGACTGGATTGCAAATGGAAGGTTTCATATGCAGGAAACCTCTCAGAAAGGTATGGGAGACCTCTAACTAAGCTACTGTACTCCCATTAACAGTGGCATGGAAAGCTGTTATAGCTGCCAGATACACCTTAAGTGAGGAATACTGCAGATCAGAGTTTGACAGTGACAGCAGGTATTCCAACACCGCATTGACCAGATAGGTAAATGAGTCCATATTTTTGGAAATGGCCCACAAAGTGAAATGCTTCCACTTCAAAGAGCACGTATGCCTGGTGGAAGTCTTTTTGGCTGCAAACAGTACATCAACTACTTTTGGTGATGCCCCAACCATATTATGCAATGTCTTCAGGAGCCATGCATGCAGGTGCAGGGAACTTCAGGTCTGGATGGATAGGGCCCCCTTGTCCTGTGACAACAGGCCTCTGCACAGAGGCAAGGGTACCAGAGGCTCCACTGCTAGTTATTGCAGTAGCAGATAGCACGTTTGTCAAGGCCACAGAGGTGCAATGAGGATGAGGGTTGCACTGTCCATCTGTAGTTTCAAAAACACTCTCTATTAATGAAATAGGAGGGAATGCAAACAGAAACCTCCCTTTCCAAGAGAGGGACAATGCATTTCACCCAAAAGCTCCAAGCCCTGGAGCTAGCGAGCAGAAACGTGGCAGTTTTGCATTGTGTGGGGACACAAAAAGATCCATCTCTGGCTGCTTGCAAAGAGGTAATCTACCACAGAGCTCAGCAGTCCCCATTCATGTATCTTGGACTGTGACCTGCTTAACCTCACTGCCAAGACAGTTTGGACCCTTGGGCAATGCACAGCTGATAATTCCAGGCTGTGTTCCAGCACCTAGTACCACACTCTCATTGCTTCCCAACACGGGATAAGAATGAGTCCCCCGTTGTCTGTTTATGTAATTCATAACACTGACATTGTCTGTCTGTACTAGCAGATGATCTGAAGTCAGATGCTCCTGAAAAGCTGCTACATGTCAATTTGCTCTGGTCAATGTGGTCTCTGACAACTCACGCCCTAGTATTAGCTCCAGCATCAATCAGCCCCCTGTACAAATCATTCCAGGACAATCTGCCACCTCATATAAATTGAATAAAATAAACTCCAGGGGGGTGAAATTCGGGAATGAATTGTGCAGGGAACAAATTGACACCGGAGCTAATAGCAGGGTGCGAGTTGTCCCAGAGCACATAGACCAGAGCAAATTGATGTGTCACGCTGGAAAGCCTGGAGACAGTATAGAACCCATCTCACCTCCAGGACATTTATGAGTAATCTGGCTTCAAACTGGGTCCAAGACCCTTGGGTTTAATAATGGCCCAGGTGTGCTCCCCACCCAGATCCTGATGCATCCCAGGTGAGAATATGAGTCGGAGTTGGAATTAAGAATGGAACAGCCCTCCAGAGATTGCTGCGGTCCTTCCACCACATCAGTGTTTTGTGTAAATTGGATGTGAAGAGCACCTTTTGGCCCATGTCATCTGTCAATTGGTTCCACTGTAAGCGAGCCAGTGGCACAGTCACAACGGCCACTGTCATGAGTCACAGGAAGGTCCTGGCTTGGACATAATGACTGCTGTACACCAACTGCACTTGAGTCATGAAACATTCTGCCCTGTCCAGGAGTAGAAACACTCTGCCCTATACTGTGTCCAGGACTGCACTTACATACTGCAGCCTCTGGCAAGGGGACAGTACTGACTTTGGAACATTCATGGTAACCCACAGGTCTTCAAACAATTGCCTTGTCCGAGTCAGGGTGTGTTTGTGTTGGCTCTTGGGCCTGGCTTTCAATAGTCAGTTGACCAGATACAGGAAAACATACAGATCTTTCCTGTGAAGGGCTGCTGCCACCATAGCTAAGCATTTGGTAAAGACCCAAGGTGCAGAAGACAAGCCAGAGGCCAATACTCTGAAATGGAAGTGTTGCCTTTCCAAGACAGATCTCAAGTACTTTCTGTGATGCTGTCTGATCTTGAAATGAAGGTATGCATCCTTCATGTCCAGGGAGCACAATCATCCCATTGGCAACAAGAGAATTAAATTTTGTAGTGAGGGAGACCATTCAAAATGTCTTGTATTCTATCTAGAAGTTTAGGTCTCACAGGTCTAAGATTTCCTGTCCCTTTGGAGACCAGGAAGTATCTGGAGTAGAACCCTTTGCCTTTCTGGCAAGAAGGTACAGGTTCTGTGGCATGTTTGGTTAACAAAGCTTGTACCTCTTCTTTCAACAGGGACAGATGTCCCAGGATGTAAGCTGAAAGAAATGGAGGATGCTCTGGAGGGGTTTCTTGCAACTCCAGAGCATGTCCCTTATCTCCAGGACCCACTTGTCTGTTGTGATCGCCCTCCATTGTATTAAATATAGGGAGAAGCAACCCCCTACCACTACCTCCAACTGTTGAAGTTGTTTGGGGGGGGAGTACAGCACAGGTCATGCTGAGCAAGTGTGGGCAGCACTGGCTTTGGAGGCCTTGGAATCGACTCCTGGCAGAGAAGAAGCTTGCAAGGCTCCACTACCCTTACCTCACCTTACTGACAGCAGGCTGGAGAAAGGATCCTTTACCTTTACCTCTACCGTTACCAGGTGTGGGATACAAGACCTTAAAATCATTGTTGAAATTTGAAGGACCCTTAAGGCCTCTTATATATGGTATCCAAACAGTTTGGTGCCTCTAAAAGGAACATTCAGAACGGTTTGCTGCACATCTGTTGCAAACCTAGCCACCGTGAGCCAAGAATACCATCTCATGCAAATATCAGTGGCAGGTGCCCTGGCAGATGCATTTGAGACAGGAAATGCTAAGCGTAGCAGATGTCTGCCTACCTCAGCTTCAGCATTCAGATTTTTAAGCAGTTCATTCTTGGCAGTGTCTTCTGGGAGTGCTGAGCTGCAGCTTTGGCAGCCTTCCAAAAGCTATTTTGATGCTTGATCATGAGACTGATAGTCTGCAATACACAGGCCTAATGAGGCAGAGATGTATGTTCACCTGCCCATCACAGCAAGCTTCCTGGATTCCTTATCAGGTTGCAAACTACTCATATGCTTTGGTGCCGTGGAGCTATCATTGGCAGCTATTATGACCATGGAATAGGTTTCTGGCTAGTTGGCATAATAAGGCTTGGCAGCAGGGGCAGAGTACTGGTTGCCAGCCTTTCTGGGTATAGCTGGCATGGTAGTTGGCCTATACCAGGCAGCAAACATGGCACCTCTAAGGCAGAATAAATTGGAAGAACGATGATGGAGAAAGTGCAGGGAACCTCCATAATCTCCACCAGTTCTTTCAGGAAGAATCATCTTCTCCACTGCAAACTCCACAGCACTTTGCATTTGCTGCATCATTGTTTGAAAAGTAGGGTCTTCAGGAGATCCGAAGATCTGGGTGTGTGCACCACAGAATCCTCAGTTCAAGAAGATACAGTGGAGCACAACGTTCCTCTTCATAATCCTCCACTATTATTTGGATAGGATTATATTCCTCCTCCTCGTTGGCGTCCCAGATGACGATGATATTAGAAGACCTCACTGATGATGCTGCAAGACTCTGCTCAGGAGGTGCTTGCTGTGTACCAGCTGAAGAAGTCGACGAGGCCTGTTACACAGGAACCCTCATCGATGGCTGTGCAGGCTGCAGAAGCTAGCTGGGAAGTATGCACTGTATCATATTTGAAAACGATGCCAGCACTGCCTCTTCATTAACTATGCCTTGGCCCGGGGCTGTGACCACTGAAGTTGATGACAGGCCCGCTCCTGTCGATGATAGTGATATACCATCTGTAACAGGTATGGTAGTTCCTAAGCCAAGCCCCGACCTTGGTGTCTGGTTGACAGTTGGGGGTTGGGGAGGTTGACGTCACCGCCGCAGGAGCAGAAAATGATGATGCAGGCTGACTACCTACAGGCTGCAACAGCAGTTTGGATCTCACCAGGGAAGCAGATCTTTCCTTATCCTTATCTTTATGCTTATGTCCCAGTGACCTATGTTTTTCGTGGTCTTTTGACTTCAACAACTGCGACTCAGTCAATGGGGCTGGTGATACATCTTTCTGACCCTGGGCTTTTTGCATGATTGCTAGAGTTTTTTCTAACAAAAACTTCCCCAGCACCTTTTTTCTGCGTTGCCTTGTTGCTTGATTGAAGCCGTGGCAAATCTCACAAGCCCTGACGCTGTAAGAAAAGCCTAAATAGCAGACACACACCTTGTGTGTGCCGTCCTTGTATATTTTTTCAATGCAATCGCAGTACCAGAACAAGGCGGCATACAGAGTTGATGGTAGTACTAAATTGTTAGTGATTACTTTATAAGAAAATAATAAATGACAATGGCTAGGTGTATTCATTTCCACAGGAGGCCTAACGAGTACAGTTGATAGCAGGAAAAGAACTGAGGAGAGATAGGGCCACCCACGTTTATGTAGACACTGATGCATGATGTTGTTATGGGTAGCCCCAGGCTAGCAAAAGTTTCCTTGTGGGCCCATCGCTGACAAGGGTATAGTTCCAAAGGTGTGGCCTAAGGGAAGAGATATCCTCAAAGAAGATCAACAATGACCTAGATTACAAATGAGATGAAGAGCTCCTAAAATGTGTTGCTTTCCTGAGTACACAGGCAAAGAAGACTGACCAAAAGGGAGTAACAGTCACTCTTGATACCACCATTCTGTGCTGCTAGGACAGCTCTTGAATCTAAAGCTGCACCAGTCATTCCCCAAGTCAGGGTGCACTTACCCATATTGTCAGTAATTTTCATTGACATTGTGGAGCAACACAGAAAATGATTTCTTACCAGTCACTTACTTGTGACCCCCTGAAGCTATGTTCAGAAGGGTCTGGAGGGTCCTTCCATGCCAGCACACATCACTGTGCTCTGGTTGTGCTGAAGGGGGGCAGAACTGGCATGTAATTGACATGCAAAGATTCACATTGCCAACCTCTGCCAGTGCACTTGGCACAGGACTTTTACAATGACCCTTTCCCCCAAATACCACCAGGAAAAGCTTGCAGTAACTACCAATAAAAACTGTCAGTAGGGAGTCAGAGTACTGGACCGGATGCACGTCGACATTGGGGGGAGACAGATGGGTGTGGGATCACATCACTGGTTGACCTTTTTTGTGGTAAGCCAGAGTTAGGTGGGGAAGGGGTTGGAGTCCCCTGGAGAGATTGTCATGGGACTTCAATAGGAAAACCACGGAGGGTTAGAAGCAGCCCAGAGGTACTGGTTTGGGAGGGGGGGCAAGAAGCACCTTTGGGAGTCATACCACCAGATACGTATCTGCTCATGGCATTTCACCATGCATATACTTGTCTGTGGCACTATCTCCACTTGGGGTGGGGGCGCTCCATGCCCTGGGAAAGATCCCATCTTCTCAGTATAACACTTTTATGTGCTGGCACAATGGTAGGGTGCTTTTTGCCCCATTATCCAGTGGATAAAAGCACAAGAGAGAATTGTACCATCTGTTTTAATAAAAGTTACTTTGGTAATAAATAATTTAGGGCCCTGACATTCAAATGTTTGAGGAATTTTGTGTCACCAGTTTTGCAGATGTTAAGTTTCAATATTTGTGGAAACTAGAACATATTAAAATTACATTCTTACCATATTTCTTGACCTTTCACAATATCTTCACCATTGATTCAGACTAGTGGATCTTAGCCAGAGGATCTAGGATTCAGCTGAGCCAGAACTTTTCAGAGGGCTGGTGATGTAGCAGGCACCACATTCATGCCATGGCATGATGACACATGCACCTGCAGGTACACAGTGGCACCAGCCCCCAAACACCTCAGTACTTTTTCCACCGAGGAGGTGAGCAGCATAATCTTAAGAAGAACCTGTTCAGTTAACCTAAGGGTATAAGACAGCCCTGGTGACCCATATAAGAAGGGCCACCAAATCCAGTAACACTGTATCTTCACAGCCCAAACCAAGTATAAAAGGGTGAAGACCAACATAACCATACTGGAGTGAGTCCAGGGCATGGTGGGCAGGCATGTGAATCAATTGTGAAGACGTTCTGGAAGATCATTAATTACGGTAAGAACGTAATTTTTATATCTTCCATGAATCAGTCTTCACCACTGATTCCCACTAGAGGGCCAGAGTACTAAACGCAGAAGTCCCGCAGACTAGGGCAGCTGGAGTTGAGGGTTCATTCAGGACAGTAACTCATTCAGAATTGTCCTGCAGAAGGTGGCATGCTGCCTGGTTTAGATAGCCAGGGCACAGTGCTTGGTAAAAGTGTGCACTATGCTCCAAGTTGCAGCTCTGCCGATTTCCCCTGTAGGCACAGAGTGTTATTTCTACCAGAGATATGGCAATCTCTCTGGTGGAGTGGGTGCATACGCTACCCTCCAATTTAACCTCAACCATAGCATAACAGTGGTGAAAGCACTTCACAATCTAGACAGAAATGCACTTGATTGTAACAGGCTGTCCCTTCAGATTAGAATCCAAGGACAGTGCCAGAAGCGGCACTTCTGGATTTAGAGGTGGGCCACCTGCCGCCTCCGGCCGCCACTGCGCTGACTCCATGGACCAAATCTGACTGCCCTTGCGGTCCTCTCAAGTGAATTCCACCTCCAGGATCCACGCCAGAAGTGGCGCTTCCAGATTGAGAGGTGGGCCACCTGCCACCTCCAGCCACCACCGCCCCGACTCCACGGATCAAACCTGACCACCCTTGCAGTCCTCTCAAGCGGATTTCACCCCCAGAATCAGTGCCAGAAGTGGCACTTCCAGATTGAGAGGTGGGCCACCTGCCGTAACCACCCCGACTCCATGGACCAAACCTGACCACCCTTGCAGTCTTCTCAAACGGATTCCACCCCCAGGATCAGTGCCAGAAGTGGCGCTTCTAGACTGGGAGGCGGGCCACCTCCCGCCTCTGGCCGCCGCCGCCCTGACTTCATGGACCAAACCTGACCATCCTTGCGGTCCTCTCGGGTGGATTCCACTCCCAGGTATGGCCGCTAGCCGAATTCAGGCACCAAAGCCACTGATAGGAGCACCTTTCTTACAGGTGGGTCCTCACTGGTCTGCTTCTGCCTCTCAGCCCTTCGGATTGGTGCGCCTTTTCTATGGGCTTTTGCACTGTTCCTTGGGTCTGAGGAGGGCCGCGGTTTGAATCTCTTTCCTCTTGTTAAACCCTGGGTAATTTTCTCCCTCCCTCCCCCCAGGCCTCCATTAAATAAGCAATTGCTCCACCCACCCTGTCAATCTCTCCTCTCCCATTTGGTTACGCGTCTGAAGCTCCTGCTTCCTTCGACTGTCAGTCTCTTATTGCTCTCTCTTATCGTTCTCACAAAACCTCAATCTCAGCTCACTTTCTTCACCGCTATCTTTCCTTGATCTCTCACTTCCTTTTTTCCCTGTCTCAGTCCTGACCTGGCATTTTCTTTCTTAGCCAATTATCTAAAACTCTCTAATACCATGAAACTAACCATGCTACTGTCTCTTCTCATACCCTCTATTGCTCTGCTCCACCTATCCTTACCCACTGTTTCTACTGCCCCCATGGCTACCACACTTTTCCAGCCCCAAAATTACACTTTCTCCAACCTTCTCCTGCTGCCCTCTCTCCGTTATGACCCAACTCCGCTTCTGTTAAATAGGCCCTGGCTCCAGATGGTTGCCTATGTATTTAACAATGTCCCTAAACACAAGGACCCTATGTCCCCTTCTGCGACATAAACTTTGGTATCTCATCATACTAGCCCTGCTGTTCTCTGGAGATATACATTTAAACCCTGGTCCAAGCACCAACATACATAATCCCCTCTCCTGTGCCAAGGGCCTAACTATTGTACACCTTAACATCAGGAGCTTACTGCATAACTTTGCTGAACTACAAGCCTGGGTCGACCTATTCAAACCAGATGATATCTGCCTTACAGAAACCTGGCTAAAACCTCACATCTAGGACTCTCAGTGCTCACTCCCCTCCTACAATCTCCTGAGATCTGACAGACCGGCTCCCAAAAGAGTGGGTGGCACAGCCATTTATTTTAAAGATCATCTGCAGCTCTCCACTATCCCCTCATCTCCCCTAATCCACTACGAAGCACTTCATGTCCTCCTTACACTTGGCTCCAAAAAGCTACATATTGTCTGTGCCTACAATCCCCCATCCAGTGTCCTAAAATAACTAGAAGAACTGCTTGATCAGACTTCACTTCTATCAGGGAGAACTGAGATACTTTTACTTGGCGATCTCAACTTAAACTGGCTCGGAAACTCTCTTCATGTACTACAGGCCAAGATTCAAAGTTTCAGTTTTCATCAGATGATCAGTGAACCCACTAGAACTGACCTACACTCAAACTCTAGCATTCAGTTGGACTGGATAATGACCAGTCACCCAGAAAATATGATCTCCTCTGACATACTAGCAGATGCCACCACAGACCACTCTCCCACATTTTGCATATGGGGCAAAACCAGACACTTACCTTCTAAGCCCCGCTTTATCACTTTTCGTAACTATTCAAATCTTGACCCACAATCCTTCCTGCTGACATTGCCACTATTGACTGGACCCACCTTTTTAACTCAAATGACTCGCAGACTGCTCTAAATACTTTCCTGACTCTCTTCCTGGAGGTCCAGGACAGGCATTGCCCCCTTATTACCTGTCAGGTAAAAAATAAACATACTCTGTGGCTAAAATCTGACCTTCTCTCCAAACTGAGACAGAGGGACAAATCCTGGCTCCACTGCAAAAGCACTGGACTCCCAGCTGATTTAAATTCCTAAGGAGTGCGTAGAAACTCATGCAAAAAGGAAAACAAAAGGGCCAAAAGTGCTTATTGCAAAGATCTTTTAACCAAATCATATGGTGACCCAAAAAAATTCTGGTTCCATAAAAAATGTTTCCTAAGAATAACTCCTGCCCCCACTCTAACTGATATGTCCCTCAACGGGGTCCACTGTAATAATCCTTCCACCATTGCTAACTTTCTCAATACCCAGTTCTCTGACCTCACCAACTATGCCTCAACTTTCCCAACCAGACCATACTCTTATGACCTGACTGATGTTGCTGGGCCCAAATTTCTTTTCAAAAGCTGTCACCCGCCTTGAAGTTCTAAGACTGCTCAATAGCATCTCTGACTTTACCGCTGCTGGGTCGGATAACTTTGAGCCTAAACTCCTAAAGCTAGCAGCTCTTCGCATTGCAGCACCTCTTGCTAAAATGTTTTCCCTCTCCCTCTGTCATAGCTATGTCCCTGTTATCTGGAAGACTGCCAGGATTACCCCTGTTTTCAAGAAAAGGGACCGTAAAAATTCCTCATACTATAGACCTATTGCCATATTACCTGGTCTTAGCAAAATCCTTGAAAAGCTCATAGCCGATCAAACTATTGAGTTTCTACAGAAACTAAACCTTCTCACATCAGTGCAGCATGGCTTCCACAAGGGTCACAGCACCACCACTGCCTTACTTAAATTTACCTCTGATACCATAGCAGCCATGGACTCAGGTCTCCTAACGGGGGCAATTTTTATAGACATGACCAAAACATTTGATCTTGTGGATCATCCTATTCTTCTCGCTACTCTAAGATCCCTAGGTTTCTCTCAGGATGTGACTACTTGGTTTGACAGCTGCCTGACAGATCGCAAGCAACTTGTTAAATTTAAGTCCTCCTTGTCAGACTATGCTACCATAAATATTGGTGTACCGCAAGGATCTATCCTCGGACCTCTGCTCTTCTCCCTATTTATAAATGATATTACATCAATCATCCCCAATACTGCTTCCCCGCTATATGCTGACGACATCGTCATGTACACCAGTTCAAAGAATATTTCTGAAATCAATCAACAATTCTCCAAAGAATTTATTCAAATCGAAGAATGGTTGGTAAGAAAAAGGCTTGTCCTAAATGTCTCAAAGACTCAAGCCATGCTGTTTGGCTCCAATGCTAAACGTAAACTCGCTCAGTCCACCTTTAATGTCTCCACTAAGAATGACTCGGCTGTCATGGTTGTACCCTCATTTAAGTATCTGGGTATCACACTTGATCCTGCTCTCACTTTTGATCTTCATATCCAGCAGATGTGCAAGCTGACAAACATGAAACTTGGTATGGCCTACCGCTCTTGCTACGTACTTACTCCATCAGCTACGCTTGCCATAGCTCATGGCATACTACTTCCTTCTCTCATGCATAGGGTGGCAGCTTATGCCTCATCATGTAAGACCAGCTTTCAAAAGTGGGATATTGCATACAACAATATCTGTATATATGCGTCCTCCTCGAATCGACTAAAATACCACTGTACCACTGCCTCCTCTACACTAAGCTAGGTTGGCTTTCTCCATCACAGATATCATCTGAAATCAAACGCTCAAGCCTCTAGCAGAACTATTCCTTAACCAGACGTCCAACTATGCACTATGCTCAGCTGCCAAAGCCCATGTCATCATCCCTAGACATCACTCCTCCAAAGATGCTAGTGCCTTCTCCTGCCATGCCCCGGAAAAATGAAACTCCCTCCTGCTAACTATTCATCAGGCATCATCCCATGCCTCTTTCAAACTACTACTGCGTGATCATCTTACTGCCTTATGCTCATGCTCCCACTTCAAACCCCCTTAAAACAGCACTTCAACCTACTGTAACAGTCTTTAATCCT
Source organism: Neoceratodus forsteri (assembly GCA_016271365.2). Classification (NCBI taxonomy): domain Eukaryota; kingdom Metazoa; phylum Chordata; order Ceratodontiformes; family Ceratodontidae; genus Neoceratodus; species Neoceratodus forsteri. Next base: position 1,389,307,501 of record CM028129.1, on the reverse strand, counting down.
TGCCCTGCCACCAGCATGTATAAACATCCTAAAATCCTACGCATTCTAAATCTTCTGGCAGCCTAAGGGTTAAGTGTTCCCTTCCTCAACTATTTCAGTACTGTTTTGTCTCTTAGCTTGTCACAGTGTAACCTTATTATAATCCCTTACCTCACCACTCTTTTCCTTCTTTAATTCCCATACACTTCCTCCCTACCTCAATTACTCTTCATTTTTTTCTTTTTTTGCATTCCATCTTCCTTGGCTACCAGTCTGACACTCTCGCTTGTTCTAGCTTAAATTGATGGCTACCTCAATGTTGCTCATGATTTTTACCTCTTGCCCTCCCCTATTTTTTCTATTGCTATATTTGTCTTGCAAAATCAATTGTATCTAATTGTATTCTATTTATTCCCATTACTTGTACTGTATTGCTGTGGGCTGGCAGTATAGCCTAGAGGTTAGAGGAAAGAGGTGTGAACGAGCTTGGTACATCCAGCAGGCCAGACCTGAGTTTGATTCTCACAACCTCCACTTGCTTATTGTGTGACTCTGAGCAATTCACTTAACCGCCCAGTGCTCCCAGGTTGCCCCTAAAAACAGACCCTTCTGCCTAGTGGGCCTTACTCGGTTGCCAAGGGAAGAGCAGATATCCCCCGCTCCTTCCCAGACTCACCCTCAGAAACACTGAGGGTCTCGGTCTTGGTCTTGGTCTTGGTCTCGGTCTTCCCCCCTCATGGGGGGAACCCAGGGGGGGAGTGACGAGGCTGCGGGCGACACCCCTCAACCCGACATTGGGCTCAACAACATATACCATTCCTAGAACTCCTGTTACAGGTGAATAACCTGTATTTTCCACTTGTTCTTCCCCTGGTTTGGACATGCAATGGTGCCAGAGCATGGATGGGCACTCCTGCCCCCTCTCACAGATGCCTGCAGACACCAGACCCCCAATGGCTGTCTCCCGTCTGGGTGAAGTGCCTCCCAGCCACCACCAGGCACAGAATCCCCAGAACCTACCCCCAGCAGAGGAGCGCAGTCCTCAATCCTCTCCTCCGCCAACCCCCGATGGCCCAAGCTCACTCCTGAACCCGGGTCGCTGGCATGGTGCAAGGTGTGGTGTCCAGTGCCTCAAACCCCAGCGCCACCAGGCCAGCTCACCATAATTCTTGATCTAGGAATAGCATCACCATTGATTCACACCAATGGGTTCTGAGTTGGAGGCGCTAGGACCCTGTAGGAACCAGAACTTTTCAGTAGGGCTGGCGCTAAGGCAAGCTGTGTTCATGCACAGCACTGTGAGGGGGAGCTCACAGCACAGACTTATCTCAGCACAAGTCCTCAAACATCTTAGTACTTTTTTTACCGAGGAGGTGCAGCATTACCTGACTAACACTAATCAACCTAAGGGCGTAAGATAGCCCTGGTGACCCATGTAAGAAGATCCAACAAACCAGTAACACAGTGTCTTCACTAGCCAAACCAAAAACAAGGAGTGAAGACCAACAGACCGGGTGATGGTGGGTGGGTATGTGAATCAATGATGAATCAGTCTTCACTATTGATTCACACCAGTGGGTTAAAGTACCAAACTGAGACAAAAAAAATCACTTGGACCAGGACAGTAGGAGCCAAGGCTCACTCGGGACAAAAGTCCATTGAGGATGGTCCTGCCAAAGGAGACATGCTCCCTGTCATGGACATCCAGGGCACAGTGCATGGTCATTGAGGCACAGGTCAGGAAGCACAGGAAAACCAGGAGTAGTTTCAAAATTCGCAACTAGCATTATATTTTTCTCAATAGCAGCAAAATAAAAAATACAAATTATTCAGAATAACTATTTACAAAAGCAGTACAGAAAAAACAGTCCTCCTTTGAGTGTTTCTTCTCAATTTCAATTCCCAGTCTCTCTCTCTCTTTCGCAAAACATCGCTGCTCTTTTTATAACAAGTCTTTGCAGGGAGCTCTTTGAGACAGTGTTTTTTCACAGAATAACCATGTCAGTTTCCAGTGTTCTTGCAGGTGCAACAAATAGAACATAATGACCCAGAACTATCCTTTTGTTGATAGCTCTGTAAAGTTTGCACACTAGCATCTCAGTTTAACCCCTTGAGTTTGAAATAGTTTTTTTGCAATCATTTCTACAGTATAACTATATACAGTTGTAAACAAAGGAATCCCAGTATCAGTGACATTTCCACTTAAGGATTCACATATATTTTTATACCTGCATATATGCAAGGGGAAAGAAAAGACAGAATAGCAAGGGAAGGCAGAGAGATAGTGAGAGGCGGACAACTGCAAAACTGTCAGTGTCTCACAAGAAAATTTGGTTGTGCAACCAGACAGTGAAGGGACAGAAAAGGAGAAGATCGAACAGATCCTTGCATTTAACCACTTTCTGCATAACACAATGGGGCAGTGCCCTATTCAAACCTGTTACTTGCTTGACAAAAGTGTGCACTGTGCTCCAAGTTGCAGCTCTGCAAATATCACCAATAGGCACAAAACAGATATCTGAAGGAACATAGCAACCACTCTGGTGGAGTGGCCACATACCTGGCCTTCCAGCTTCACCTTTGCTATAGCATATCAGTGACGAAGGCAACTGACAATCCAGATAGAAATACACTTGATTGTAACAGGCAGTCCCATCCGATTAGGATCAAAGGAGATGTGTTGTTTAACCTATCTGAAGTCCATAGTTCTGTTGAGGTAGAACTTCAGGGGTCTCCTGACATCCAGAGAATGGAGAATGCACTCTCCTTCATTCTGGAAGTCAGGAAAGTATGTAGGTAGTTCAAGAGACTGACAAGTGAAATTTCAACACCACCTTAGGTAAAGAAAGAACATGGGGTGCGTGTGGAGGACTACTGGTACCACGTCACTTTAGTGAGTCAATTACAGCGACTGAATTTGAGTGCAGTCACTTTGAGCGATTGCACATAAACAGCGTGTACAATAATGAGCGAATGTCACATTTCACAGAAGATGTAATCAATATGACTTACCGTTCCGACAACTGGTATTGTAGCTTACCTCCACCATCAAGGAGTGGCATGGAGTTAGAATCTAAAATATGAGGGGGGGGGGGCACAGGAGCACATGATGAATAAAGGTTGGTTGTATCCTGAGGTAGGTGTTTCTGTAGGGATGGCAGTTGAATTTATATGCAGCCAGAGGGATATGCCCCCTGATATGTCCTGATAGCTCATAATGCATTTGCTGTGATGTGTGGTCACCGGGATGTGCCCTCGCATTACTTGTCTGTGCTCAAATATTTCCACCCAAATTGTACTCGCCCACTAATCCTTACTAAATTGACATGGAACCAGACCACCTTGTCTCTGTGGAAAACATTATACAATGGATCCATGACCAAAGCATGAATTTCAGAAACTCTATGGGCAGAGGTGATGGCCACTAGAAAAGCTGTTTTCCAAGTTATAAAATTTCAGCTTATAAGTAGCCATGGGTTCAAAAGGCTTAAGAGTGAGCATGTCCAGCACAAAGTTGATATCCAAGGCAGCCACGGGTTTCCTGACTGGAGGCGCTGTCTGCAGGATGCCCTTAAGGAACTTCTTAAAGTGGCGCCTGAGTTAAGTAAAGGTTACCAACTGGCTCATGACATGCTGAGACAGCACCCAAATGGACCTTGACTGTGGAGTACTGCAGGCCAGCATCAGAAAGGTCCAATAAATACTCCAAAATGTGGCCAGGTTGACACCAGAAGGGACCAATGCGGAATTTGGAGCACTAGACTGAAAAGCTCTTTCACTTGGCTGTGTACGTCTTTCTGGTGGAAATATTATGAGCTGCCAAGAGTATCTGAGAGACTCTCTAAGACACCTTGTACCTGTTCACTTCTATTTCTTCAGAGCCACATCTGAAGAAGGAGAGAGCTCAGGTTTGAATGGACCAGAGGGCCCTGAGTCATCAGGTCCATCCTGAGGGGAAGGGCCTTCGGAAACCACATCTGCCAAGGCCAGTAGGGGGTGATGAATATCATCTTGCCCCCGAGCACCTCCAGTTTGAATAGTACCCTCTGTACTAGAGGTACTTTGAGGAAATGCATACAGAAAGTGATTTTGCCACTGCAGTCTGAATGCATCCTGACAGAAAACACCATGTCCCGAATTTCTGGAGCAGAATCAAGGTAGTTTGTTGTTGAGTGGGGACACAAAAAGGTCCACATCTGGAGTTCCCCACTCATCGAACAGTGATTTCATGATATCTGGAGCTAGTGACTACTCGTGAGGATCGGCCGCTAATCATCTGCCAGAGCGTTTTGCACTCCTCGCAGATATTGTTTGGATTAGGATCCCCTGATCCAGAAACCACTCCCACACTCTCATTGCCTCTCTGCAGAGTTGTTAAGAGTGTGCTCCCCCTGTTTGTTAATGTAATACATTGCATATTTGCATATTTGTTGTTCATCTGGAGGAGGACTGTTTTTTGGTTGATGAGATCCAAAAAAACTCACAGGCCATACAGCACAGCTCTCATTTCCAACACGTTGATATGGAGATGAGTCTCTAAAGGGCTTCAGACACCTTGTGTGTGTAGGCCCTGGCAGTGGGCTCCCCATCCTAACAGGGAGGCATCCATGGTGAGAGGCACCTAAAGCTCCAGTTGGGAAAAAGGGAAGCCCTGGAGGAGGTGTTTCTTCACTGTCCACCATGCAAGTGACCAAACCAGAAGCTGGGTCACCTTGATGGGGTAAGACTGAGGCTGTAATGCTTGTGACCACTGGGTGCTGAGCATCCACTGAGTTGTTCTCAAGTGTAGATGTGCAAGGGGCACTGTGAACACTGATGAGGCTATCAGGCCCAACATGCGATGCATGGAGTGGGCTTGTACTGACTTGTACTGCATACTGAAATGTGCCATCTGCAGAATTGCTTTCCTCCTGTCCTCCAAAAGGAAGGCCCGGGCCCTGGTAGTGTCCAGAAGGGCCTCGATGAACAAGAGTTGCTAAGAGGGTTGTAGCTGTGACTTCTCTGGGCTTAGCAGAACCCCCATGGAAGTAAGGAACTAAGAGGCTGTGACTGCTGCCTGTTCTGCTCCCTGCTTGGATGGACTGGCTATCAGCCAGCTGTTGAAAGTAATCAAATCAAATTAAATCATATTTTATTTCTAAAGTGCTTTTCTTAAATCAAAGCGCATATACAAATTAAAACAACCAATAAACAGTTAAAACACAAAGAATTAAAAAACAGTATACATATGACTAACTATCCTCCCCAAATTCTAGGCCGAATAAATATATTTTTAAGGAGGATTTAAACATCTCAGTGGTCGGGCCTGGTGGCGCTGAGGGTTGAGGCGCTGGACGCCACACCTCGCATCACACCGGCAACCCGTGTTCGTGAATGAGCCCAGTCTGCCAGGAGTCGGCAGAGGAGAGAGGGGATTGAGCGTCCAGAGGACTGCTCTCCTCTCTCGGGGAGAGATCCAGAGGTAGCCCAGTGCAGCAGTGGCTCCCGGTGGAGGTCAGAGGCACTGCAGCACACATGGGCTCAAAAATAGGGTAGACACTGGGCGGCTGTCTTCTGGACGTGGGTAGGAGCACTCACGTCAGGGGCTGTACAGCATTGCCCGTCCCACATCTGGGGCATAACTAAGGAAAAACCCCGCCTTGTGGATAGGCAACAGCACCTCCACTGTCTTGACCGCACTCCGCTGCCGGTTGCACTCCTCTCTTGGGCCGAGACCAGCCCGGCCCGAATTCTAGATAGAGCGCCCTGGACGGATAGGGTGGCCCTACCTCGGGGGGCTCACCCGCTCAGAGTGGGGGGGATAGCCGGGCTGGTGCCAGGTATTAGGAGGCCTCTCAGGCACGGAGGTAGAGTTGAGGGCATTGGAGGATGCCTGAGAGAGTTCCACAAGATGGAGGAATAAACAGAGTTAAAAAAAAAAATCTCAGTGGACAGGCAATTTCTAATCTGACAAGGTAGAGAGTTCCACAGGGTCGGGGCTACAAAAGCAAAAGCCCTAGCACCTGATGTCTGTAAACGGACCCTGGGTACCTCTAGCAATTACTCATCGGTGGGGCGGAGGGGGCGATAAGGTTGAAGGAGGTCTTGCAAGTAACTAGGTCCCTGTCCGTGTAGGGTCTTAAAGGTCAACAATGCGACCTTGAAGGTGATCCTCCACCGCACCGGCAGCCAGGGCAATTCATGCAGCCCAGGCATGACATGGTAAGATCTTGACTGCCCTGTCAACAACCTGGCCACTGCATTCTGCACCAGCTGCAGGTGACAGAGATCCACCCCCGGTAACCCTAGGTATAGAGCATTGCAGTAGTCAAGACGAGAGGACACAAAGGCGTGAACCAACACAGGAAGGTCATCAGGAGAAACAAGGGCCCAGATATTCAAAAGAGTTGAGCCATGCGCAATAGGGTTGTGCCTGCACAAGTCCGAAATTGTACCATTCTGCGATATTCAGCAGGAGGCAGTTGCGCCCCCGAAATCCAGCTGAGCAACAGTGCAATGATAATGAAGGCATGCACAACTGAAGGGGGAGGAACCATGCATAAATGGCACAGTGCGATATTCAACAACTTGCGCCATGCGCAACCGGGGAGCAAGTGGAAGTTGCGCCATAGTGGAAATGAGCCAAAATTAAAAGGAGCAAGGGAGAGGCGCAAGAACGCTACAGGGAAGCCACATGTGTCAGAAGAGAGGCAGATAGACAGGGCAGGAGGCACAAACAGGGCAGGCCAGGGAAAGGACAGTCTGAACAGCCAGGCACAGGGAAGATGTGGGGAGCCACACAGCACAGAGGCCAGTACAGGCAGGTGTACCCGGTGCGGGGGAAGTAGCAGCCAGGACAGTGGGGGAATACAGCAACAGTTGCCGGGGGGGTGAACACAAGCCAGGGACATGACCAGTGCCACCTTCCACATGGAGGCCATAATGAGGGGGGTGAGAATGCGGGCGGCAGGGGGGCGTGGCCGTGGAAGGGCCCATCGGCGGTATGCCCCCAACAGGCAGTACCGAGCCCACACCAGCTTTGAGCTGTACACTGATACTGAGATTGTGGGCCAGTACCACCTGAATAGGGCAATTCTGAGGCAGCTCTGTGAGCTGTGCACTGATGTGATGCAGGCACCCACACGATGGAGCCATGCCCTGTCAGTGGAGAATAAGGTAACAGCCTGCATGTGCTTGCTCACCACAGGTACCTTCCAGAGACCAACTGGGGACACCACAGGCATAACCCAGTAGGCCACGTCATGCCACCTCACCCAATTCCTCAGCGCACTGCTGCCACATGCTGCAGAGTACATCCATTTCCCCAGCACAGCGGCAGAGTGCACAGCAAACATACAGGAGTTCCACAGGGTAGCACGTATGCCTGGCGTGCTAGGGGCAATAGACTGCACCCATGTGGCCATACGCACACCACTTGGCCCTGAGGGAGCCACATACATAAATTGCAAGGGCTATGCCAGCATCAACTGCCAGGTGGTGTGCGATGCCAGGGAGCGCATCATCAATGCCTGTGCCACGCACCCTGGGAGAGCACACGATTCCTTCATCTGGCACCAGTCGGCACTGTGCCACAGATTCGAGAGTGGGGACATCCCCACTGGCCACCTGGTGGGTGAGTATGCAAACCACATGTACAATCATAGGGCCTGGGGGGGCATGGCCAGAGGTGGCATGGGTAGTGGCCTACATGGCCTGAGGCAGGGCAATGCTGATCACAAAACTAACCTCTGCCCTCTACACACAGGTGACAGTGGATACCCTCTCCTTCCCTGGCTGCTCACACCCTACCGGCGGCCTGTGACCCCATTGCAGCAATACTACAATGAGGCACATGCCACCACACATAATGTCATAGAGCTGGTGTTCGGGATGCTGAAGGCACGTTTCCATTGCCTGGACACCTCTGGCGGTGTCCTACAGTACAGCCCCTCAAAGGTCTGCAGGATATTTCTGACCTGTTGCATCCTGCACAACATGGCCAACAAATGTGGGATAGCTGTACAGGTCGAAGAGGGGGACAGTGATGGGGACAATGGGACGCCGGTGACGATGGTGATGGGCAGCCCCCCCCTTGGCTGATGGGACCCCTGACTGCTCCGGCTGGCACAGCTGCACCAGGACACCATCACGGAGGAGCACTGGAGCCAACCCAGGTAAGTCATGGGGCCATGCGCAACCACCAGTGGCCAAGGCACAACCCACAAACACGCATGGATACACACCAGGGGTGCATGCCGTCAAGGGAAGTGGCAGGGCACAGAAGCACGCACACAACCAGGGATGGGTGAGGATTAACGTGCCATGCCAAGGGACACATACACACATGCTCACACACAATGCAACAAATGTGCACAGAAGGCAGAAGGCACACCGACCCAGAATGCACACCCTAGCAGCACACATGTCCACAGGCCACCACGCCCACTGTCTGTCCATGTGCATGTGTCAGATGCTGAGCACCATTGCACATTGGTGTACAGCACAATGCAGGCATCATCATGCACACGCAACTGTGGACAGCAGCAGGGAGGGTGTGCAGGTGGACTGTGTGTCCACATGCAGGGCCGGGTACCTACCCGTGCACTGCCCACTGAAACACGCAATGCACACAGGGCAGCACCAGACAGTAGCTGCACTAGGAAACAGGTCAGTCACATGACACAGTGCCACGGCCACCACAGATGCGTGGGCAGCTCCGCCAAGACCTGCCAGCACTGACAGGTTGACCACTGGCCTCATGGGGTGGCACCGATGGTCCCCCAGGGGTTCCACTGCGTGAACGAGACCGTGCTCGCGCAGGGTTCTGCAGCACACTGAACATGCCTGCACCAGGAGTGCTCAGGATGCCCACAGCTGAACCCGGCATTGACAGGGTGGGAGTCACACGATGTCGGGAACGGGGGGTGGATAGTGCACTGCATGGTGTCTGCGATGCATGGGCACCTGACTGTGTGCCCATTGTGGCCAAGACAGCAATGAATGCCTGTGCATGCCTGTCAATGACAGCAGTCACATCCTCCCACAAACAGTCCACGCCTGCCAGGATCAGTGTGGTGTCCCTGCTGCGACACTCCTCTGCCCACTCCAGAGCCACACGCAGTGCATCCACAGATGTCACAAGCTGCATCTGCTGCTAGACTGATGCTTGCAGTAGGTGGGTGTGCTCATCCAAGAGGTCATCAGCCTCCTCAGCATCCTGTCCCTCAGGGTGTGCACAGCCCCGATGATCAGCATCCCTTGAGGATGGGTGCTGCGCACCAGGACCAGGTCTGGGCATGTCCACAGGAGGTGCACAGATGCTGCCGCTGAACCCTGTACCCCCAAGCCCACTGGGTGACTGCTGATGCTGCCCCTCCACCTGCCGCTCCCCAGGGCTCAGTGGTGCTGCCGCAGTGGCCGCAACAGTCCCACTGTCCTGAACAGACACAAGTGCTGCCCCACTGGTGCTGACAGGCACAGCCTGGGACTGTGCTGACATGCAGGCCTTCATGGCGGCACCACCCACAGCCATGGGCACAAATTGCCCTGCTGTGTGGCCATCCCGTGGCACACACGTGTCACTGCCCATGACGGTCGTGGCATCATCACTGGTGACAGACTCTGCACCGGCCACAGCCACAGCGTGCTGGCATCCATGGATGCCAGCATGCTGGGACACAGGCAGGGCTTCCTCCACACCTGTTACAATGACTTCAGTGTGGGAAGCCAGGCGGCCCCACTGTCGCAATGATCCACATATACCTGTGGAGGTGGATAGTCCCTCCTCCGACTCCAGCCAACTTTCCGCAGTGGACAGGCCCACCACCACTGACCCATGCAGATGCTCAGGATCTGTAAGGGAAAGCAAAGTCGCGTTACTGCATGTGACCTACCCTGCCCCCTCATAGACAGACCATGACTTACCATGCAGTGATGGGCCACCACCCGTCTGGAAGCCACACCCTCAATGGCACTGCGCTGCATGCTTCCAGCAAGTCTCTCCTCCTCTAGGGTCAGCTGTACCACCTCCAGCTGTCCCCACCTGTTGCAGCACATGCTGCCCTGATGGCAGCCACCTTCTCCTTTACTCTCCTCCTGTCCGTGCCCATCTTTTTCTTACACTCCTGCATGGAGCGCAGGTGGCTGCTGTGCAGGTTCACAGCACATGCCACTTCCTCCTATGCAGCAGCACGGACTTGAAGTGTTCCCTGCCGTCCACTGAGAAGTGGCTCCTGATCCAGGTAGGCCTCGAACAGGGCCTCGGTTTCAGTCTTTGTAAAGTTCGGCCTCCTCCTCCTCCCACTACTGTTTTCCTCCTCTCCAACAACCTGCTCAGTCATTATGTAGCCTGTAAGAATGGCAGTTCTTACCTGTGACTGTGCAGTCCCATGCATGTCCCTGAATCCACAGTCCACACTTCCAAACAGCATGCAACTCACCAATAAACTGCAGTAACCGACTATGGCTACTGCAGCACATTGTCGCACTTTTATAGCGCAATCCATGCAAATGAGGCGAGGAGCAACTTTAAGTAGATGCAAATTGCAGTGCTGTACCATTGAATGGCTGATTAGATGATTTGCATATGACGGCTGAATATCGCACTGTTGTGCTTTGCGCAATTGTGTTGAACGTGCTGAGCCAATGGCGTAGTTCTGTGACATGCGCAGTACACCTCACTATGCATGCCTGGGTTGCCGACGCAGGCTTCTGCTGCACTGATGACATGCTGTGCATGGTAGGCAATGCAGGGCATGGCCACCATTGTGCCAGTGGCACTATAGCGATGGTCACTACATGGCGCTGTGGCACTGGGCCATCATAGGTGCAATGGCCCAACTGCTCGGTAGTCCACTATGGCGCTGGCACACAGGCAGCCAATCGCGCTACACGCATTGTCTTCCAATGGTGCTGAGCATGGCCATGCGCCAGAGACCCTTGACCCTGCGCCCGACCTTTGCCTCCTAGGCGCCATGCATCAGGCATGGGTGCACCTCTATCGTGCTGTTCGGTAACAGCATGATAGGGAATGGCAGCGCTGTACCGCGCAGCATCTGCACATGGGGAGCCATGCTGCAGAGCACCATATTTCATACTATAGCTGCAAGGATGGCATGCAGATGGGCAGCACAGTGGACAGACATTGAGCTTGCCAATCTGGTGGCAATTTTTGAGCCACACCATGGGCTCTCTTCGGGGAGGCTCCCCTGGACAGGGCCATGACCCAGGTGTGGCAGGAGGTGGCCACTGCCCTGGAAGAGGCCACCGGACAGGGGAGGAGTGCAGAGCAGTGCTGGCACCGCTATGGGGACCTGCGGAGGAGGGAGTTGGAGCTACTGGCATGACTGCGGGCACGTGCCAGAAGGGGCATGGTGCCACATCCAGGTAGGGGTTCTGTCAACACGCTTTTATCATCCATATGAGTCACAGTGTTGTATGTGTCCAGCACATAGGGGAGGGACCGTCTGGGGTTGGCTGTGGCAGTGTTCACAGGGTGTGGGGTGGGTGGGTCTGGCTGGGTGGGAGGGCACACACCTTGGGGCAGGGGGACTTTGCTTCGGGATTGTACTGATGTTCTTCTCTCCTTGTTTTCCCCACAGGCCAGGACGAACGCCGCAGGTTGTGGGAAGAGCGGCGGAGGGAGGAGTACAGTGCAGCCAGACGGGGCGAGGGCCATCACCGCCCACCTGACCGGCCCGATGAGGGTGAGTGCCATACATCCATGATTACTATTGCATGCTGTGTGACAGGGTGAGCAGCGGGACATGGCCACCATTCATTGACACCACTGCCATGCACACAACTTGTTACAATCAACACTGTCCAGTGGCAATGCATGTCTGGGAGTGCGTCAATAGTGGTCCATACATGCACCAGGTGCATGGCTGTGCCACTGCCTTTGCACCACATAGCCATGTCACTAAACAGCCAGCCACGGTGGTGCTGTGCGTGACTTGGCCGGTGGGTGTGTGCAGCATTCTGCATGGCTGTATGCGCCTGGGTGGGTAGGTCCTGTGGATGTGATCACTGCAGGCGGTCACACACCATCACAGTGGTATGTCCCATGGCCGTATGCCATGCACAGTGGGAAGGCTGTATGGGGTTGTGCATTCACACCTATTGACTGTGCTCCCTTGTCCTAGGTACTCACCATCTAAGGGACATATGAGACACCATGTGGGAGATTCTACAGCTGGCCCGGGAGTCCCTGGACATACTCTGGAGACTGGACACGACCGGGGTACTGAGGAGGCACAGAGGCCGGAGGTCACAAAGTGCAGAACAGCGGTCCCGCTAGAGATTCCTCGGTCCCTGACTTCCCCTACCCCCGTGGACCCACGCTCACATCCCTCCTATCCCATCCCATTTGTCCACCCCTGCCCCCTACCCACCCCCACCTTGTTTGTGGCCCCCCAAGCTTGTATATAGTTTTTGTATTCTTATACATAGTTGACTATTATATTTTTTCAATACATTTGATTTTGATATGAATACTGTGGTGGTCTCTGATTTGCAGCAGGCTATAGGTGCTCAGCTGCAGTGGTGTGCATGGCGTCAGGGGTGGTGCAGTCATGGGTATGTATGTGTGTCCATGTGGAGGTGACTATGGTGTGGGGGTAGGGTAGCTATCAGTCAGTGTCTGTGGTGTGTGTGTTATTCCCTGTGCACTGGATGACTGTGTGCAGTGGTCCATGGCGCGTGCTCTGTGTCCATGGTGCACCCATCAGCCCATCCATGGCCTGTGCAGCTGACACACATGCATGTCTGTGACCTGCACGGTCCGCTGGCATGTCAGTGGTGGCAGTCCCTGCAGGGAGGCCACTGTACCTGTCACTTTGCTGGGTTGCCCCTGTCACTGGTGTGGTGCATGCCTGGCTCGGGTGGCACTGTGGGCACCACAGTTGTTGTCCCACCTCCATGTTATGCCTTGTGTGTGTTGCAGGGGATGTGCCCCACTGTCTGTGACTTGTGCGCCAGGCGACTACTGGTGATGTATGGGTCCGCAGTGCCTGCGCAGGGTGGCTGGCACTCCAGTGCCATGGAGGACTGCGGGTTGTGTGTACACAGCTTACATGGGCCCACAATGGGGGCTTGGTTGCCCCACCACTGCATCCCTGTGTTGGTGTTCCCTTGGGTATGGGTGGGTGTCTGTCCATACACAGTGTGGCATCCGGTGTGGTGCATGCTTCCACGCACCTCTGTGGGTGTCTGTGCTGGCTGTTGTGCCAGTGGTGGGTTGAGGTGTGTTACTGGAATACTGTGCAGGGTGCTGTACCACTGGTGGTGGTGTCAAGGGCACGCCCTGTCCCGTGTGGGGTACCTCTTGTGCCAATGCATGGTCGGTCTCTCAGCAGTACCTCAGGGGAACTGTGCATGGTGGCAACGTGTCTGCCATTGTTGCATTGCCGTGTGCTGCAACCCACTGATGGGTGCTCGTGGTGGGGCTTGCTTGCATGGTTCTGTGGTGCACAGGGTTGCATTGACACAGTGGGGGTGGGGGCATGCATGGGGTTTCCTATGCAGTGGTGGTCACTGCTCATGGGGGAGTGTCTGGGGGTCACAGTGCAGGGTGTGCTCTGCACTGGGGGATGGTGTGGCATGGGGTGGTCTGCCCTCCTTGTGTGCCAGTCACAGCTTGCCGGTAGGTGTGATGGGGCACCATGGCCAGGCTGTGGGTTGGTTGCTGGTCTCCATGGGCCAGTGGTTATTCTAGCCTCCCCAGTTGTGCTGTGCTTGGGGTGTGGGGGACGATGTCTGTTCTGCTGTGTGTTCCTGTGCCCATCTGTGGCATGGGTGGTGGGCCCCTACCTCCCTGATTGTGCTGTTACATTGCTCTGCAGCTGGGGGGCTCCCTGGTTGCGCTATGGTGCCTCTGGACTGCTCAACTGAACATCCCTTGTTGCACTATGGTGCATCAGATCTGCTCAGCTTCCCCTCCCTAGTTGCGCTGTCTCGCAGGTGGTACGATATTCAGTCGTCAGCTGTAGGCGCAATCTGGCCTGCTCCATTTTTGAATATCGTGTCTCTTGTGCATGGGCACAATAGACTTGTGCTTGCTCCTGCTATTGTGCACTTTTTGGGTGCAGTTTGAATATCTGGGCCCTGGTGCTTTATCCGGGCGATGTTCCTCAGATGGAAAAATGAGGACTTGATAACTGCTGACACCTGTGCTTTAAGCGTCAGTTCATTGTCAAGCACAACCCCCAAATTCTGCACCTTCGAAGAAGGTTTCAATTGGTCACCCCCCAGCACCAGGCCAGATGGTTGCCCAGGAGTCAACTTCTCTACCCAGTGACCTGGATCCACCACCAACACCTCAGTCTTATCAGGATTAAGTTTCAATCAGTTAGCACTCATCCAATCCTGAATCTTGGTGAGGTAGTTGTTAAATACCGAGACAGCACTACTCTGTTCAGGTTCAAAGGACAAGTAGAGCTGAGTATCATCTGCATAGTAGAGAAAACTCAGCCCATACCACCTTATAATGTCTCCCAACAGCAGCATATACACAGTGAACAACATGGGGGACAGTACGGAACCCTGCGGAACCCCACAAGGCAGGGCAAAGGGGGCAGAGTAAAAAATTTCCAACACCACCCTCTGAGACCTGCCTGTGAGAAAAGAATGGAACCATCTGAGGACCGTCCCCAACAGTCCACAGATTAGCCACAGGCATTCCAACAACACCCCATGATCCACGGTGTCGAATGCTGCAGAGAGATCAAGGAAAACCAAGGTCAAACGAGTCCTCCAATCCCTCGCTATTAGGAAATCATTCATCACCCAAACTAATGCTGTCTCAGTACTGTGCCTCTTCCTGAAACCAGACTGGAGAGGATCATAGACTTCATGTGTGGTAAGAAAGTTCTCAAGCTGCAACGTGGCTACCTTCTCAATAACCTTACCCAAAAGGGTAGGTTAGAGACTGGTCTGTAGTTCTCAAGACAGTCTGGGTTGCTGGACAATTTCTTTAAAAGGGGAGTCACCACCTCCTCCTTTAATGGATCAGGGAACACTCCTTGATCCAGTGAACACCAGACTATCTCCGTGAGGATCGGTCCGATGACATCTATACACCTCACCAGGAGGTGCGTTGGACCAGGATCCAAACTACAGTAAATCTGTCGTAAGCCCTGAAGAATCTTCATGATATCCATGATCGCTGGCCAGTCAAAAACTGTCCAGACAGACCAGGTGTCTGTGCCCTCACATCGACCTCCGCCATATTCATTTGAACGAGTTGAACAGATCTCCGACCTGATGGAGGACACCTTATCTGCAAAAAAATCGAGCAAACTCCTCACACTTAGCTTGTGAAAAGGCTTTCTGGCTCTGAAGACAGACTGGATTGCACAGTCTGTCCACGGTCCAAAAGAGATGAGCAGGTCGATTTCTCACTGCAGTATTCTTCCTGGACAGGAAGTCTGCCTTCTTACAGGAGAGTTCTGATTGATAGTCCAAATAATGTGCAATCAACCTAAGTCTGTCCTCCTCCAGGCTGGATTTCCGCCAATGACTTTCCAACCTTCGCCCCACTTTCCTCAACTCCCTCAAAGTCCCATCAAACCGAGGGGACTGAGGACAAAGAGGGAGGGGGCAAACTCGGACAGGCACTTTAGAATCCAGGGCCTCCAGTACCAACCTATTATAGCGCACTACTAGATCTCCTGGATCCAAGCATTCCAATGGCCAACTCAATAGGTCCAGCACTGCCAACAGACCCTCTGGGGTAACACCCCTCAAAGGGTGGTACCGGACCATCTCCAAAGGGGCTGATCTCACAGGGAGAGCCGCAAAACTGAACCTGATAGAGTGATGGTCTGACCATCCAACTGGTTCCACCACCAAGTCAGTGGCCTCCATCCCCAGGAGGAACACCAGGTCCAAGGAGTGACCCTGACAATGGCTTGCAATGGTAACTACCTGTGTAAAGCCCAACAAAGTCATCAGCTGGAGGAAGTTTTGACCAAAAGACGAGAGTTCATCATCGACCCAGGCACTGAAATCCCACAGGACCTACCACCTGGGGGCTTCCAATACCATGTAGACCATGAAGTCTGCAACTTCCTGCAGGAAAACTTACTCGTCTCCGGGTGGATGGTGGATGAGAAGAATCCTGTTGTCCACACCTGCCCCTAGGATACACTCAAAGGATCTGGTGATCCCAAGTGGAACCTCCACCAGGTCCCACCAAGTAAGGAAAGACTTGAAGTGCTAATTTTCTCAGTCGCACAGTGAGTACAGCAAAGCACTTTGTAAAGACTCAAGGCACTGACAATAGCCCAAAAGACAGGACTCTGAACTGATAATGCTGCCCCAGCACATTGAAGCGAAGGAACTGTGGTGGCTGAGGTGCACTAGAATATGCTACTAAGTGTCCTGCATATCCAGGGAGGCTAACCAATCCAATTTTTTAGAAAGAGAAGCAGGGATTCCAGAGAGAGAGTATCTAGAACTTTTGTCACTCCATGAGCTCATTTCGGGTTCCTGAGGTCGAGAATGGGGCACATGCCCCCTGATTTCTTTGGTACAAGGAAGTAATGCTTCTCTTTGTGCTACTAATGCTGAAGTGTAAAGCTAGGGACTCACTGGTTTCCCTAGAGTTGCCTTGCCGATTACACCTTAAAGCCAGATATACCAAACAGCTAATATAGATCAGACTTGTTTAATATGGTGGTATTGGAGCTAATTGCTGATTACACCTTAAAGCCAGATATACCAAGCAGCTAATATAGAGCAGACTTGTTTAATATGGTGGTATTGGAGCTAATTGTGCTTGTAATTGAAGGTATTAGGATAGCTGGGTCCTAGTGTGACCTCATTTTGGAATAGCCCTGTTTGCTTAGAGTGGAGCTCCTTTGTGAAAGTCACAACATATTCTCCCGCTGCATAGTAATGAGAGGCTTTGTTTTCTCCACTACATAGGCAGCTCCCCCCCCCCCCCAAGCTAGGCACTCGGGACAATCAAGCAACAGAAGCAGCACAAGCAGCTCACCTGAGGAAGCCGAATTTCCAGCCTGATAACTTTCGAGGTAAAGAGAGCTCTTCTTCAGTCTGGACGCTTCGCAGGGGTGCTAGCCTCGACCTTACCGCCATCTGCCCCACCCACCCAACCACCCTCCCACCCAGGGGCGGCTGTCAATTTAAGGATCCACCCCATGACATCACATCCGGTGACATCATGTCCTGTTGCCCAGAACCTATCTCCCCACTTTCCCATTTGCAGGTTATACCTGCTGGCCACTAGAGGGACCTATGCTCCCTCGCTACTTCCTACTCCTACCTGTACAGCACTACTTCCCTGGGATCTTGCTCACCACAATGTATTGGCCCTGCCTCATTCTCTGCTTGTGCCTATCCCCACTAGCAGTACACTTACCCACTTACCCATCTGCTACTCCGCACTGTGCTCTGGCACCCCTTCCTCCCCTTGTTCCTGAACCTGCTCTCCTGCCCCTTGGGACCTCTGTGTGTCTCAGTCCTCCCTGCCCTCCCCCTAGCTTTCTCGTCACCTCAGGCACATCTGGGTGTCTTCTTATTCTTGCCTTCCCTTCCTGTACCACCCTGCCCACCCCTGCCTCCTACCCTCCCCACCCCATGTCAATCATGGAAAACCTCTCACCATCTCCCAGCCAGGGTGTTAGTCATGCTACTACTCCTGTCAGGGAACATTCATCCAAACCCTGGCCCGGTTTCCAGGAGCTCCCCGACTCGCACCACAGGCCTATGCATGGCCTCCATGAATATCTGTAGCCTCCTAAAAAAGTTTGACTCACTACAATGCCTGGTCACAAAAATTAACCCTGATGTCATCGCTCTGGTTGAGACTTGGCTGTCGAAATCCTCCCCTGACTCCCTAGTCTCCCTTCCTGGTTTCACTCTCTTCCAGTCCAACCGTGTTGGGAGACGGGGCGGCGGCTGCGCTAGTTATGTCAAGGAATCTCTCCCCGTACTATCCCTGTCTGCTTCCATCCTTGACTCCAGGGCCCAGGCGCTTACACTGAAACTAACCCCTGACCCTTTAAAGGGAACCCTTTATCTGACTACTGCATACGTGCCCCCCAGGGACCAAACGCAGACCATTGCCTCTCTTACAGAATACCTTACCTCACTACCTCCTTCCGCTGATCAAATTCTGGTGGGTGACTTAAATGTCAACTGGCTCAGCCCCTCCTGCTCCTCTACCTGAGACTCCTTTTCTGCAATAGACCTAATGCAGCTAGTTACCCACCCTACCAGGACTAACCCCAAGAGAGGCTCCAGTACCCTGCTTGATGTGGTACTCACCAACCGCCCTAATCGGATCCCCAATGTACAAGTCCTCCCAGACTCTCTCAGTGATCACTCCCCCATTCTATTCCACTGGTCATCCTCAGTCCCCAAACCCATAGCACAGTCCACATGCCGGCAGCGTCTAATACCTGGTGGACTGATAAAACTTAAGGAACTTCTGTCCCAAATTGACTGGTCTCCTATACAGGCAGCTCCTGACATTGACACAGCTCTCCCCTTCTTTACCCAAACTTTTAATAATGCCTGTGATATCTTTGCCCCAATGTTGACCCGCCGTTCTAAAAGGCAGAATGCCCCCTTGGTAACCCCAGCTTTGATCCACCAACTCAAACATAGGGACAACCTATGGCACCATGCCATTGAGACTGGCCGGCCCAATGACAGGCAGTTATATGCGCCGCCTCAAACAAGTGCACTCGGGCCATCCGAAGGCCAAGTCTGAGCACTATCGGTCCTCACTCACTGCCTCATGGGGAACCCAGAACCTTCTGGGATAACATTAAACAGTTAAATGGGACTGCACACCCCCCACCCACCCAGATCAACATTAATGGTGTGATCTCCTCAGACCCAGCCCTCATAGCCAACCACCTCAACACCTCATTCACTGACCTTAGCCCTATCCTCCCTACAAATTTTTTTGACCTTCCTCCCCCAGCACCTGCCGTAAATCTTTCTCGCCCTTATTTTCTCCTCCGCCATGTTTCTGCCCAAGAACTTAGGCCGCACCTTGTCACTGCCCTCAAGAGTAATAGTACAGACAGTGACACCCTGGATCCATGTATCCTACGGCTGGTCTTAGACACAGTCCTTACCCCGATCACATGCCTCATCAACCACTCTCTTTGCCTGGGGAAGGTTCCAACTGCCTGGAAAGTTGCCACTGTCACCCCTATCTTTAAAGGTGGTGACAGGACTGTGGCTGGAAACTATCGACCAATCTCCATTCTCTCTCCTCTCTCCAAGGCCTTGGAAAAAGTGGTGGCCTCTCAAATCTCTGACTACCTCTCCACCTACAATGTCCTATGTCCTGAGCAGCATGGCTTCCGAGCGGGCCACAGTACCAGCATAGCCCTCCTAGAGTTCTCCAACTTTCTCCACTCGTCCTTAGACACTGGTTCTCTGGCTGGTGCGGTCTTCATTGACCTCTCTAAAGCTTTCAACACTGTCTCCCACCCCCTCCTTCTTGATGCCCTTAGTCTCTGGTTTTGCTGCTGGGCCTATCTCCTGGTGCAGCAGTTATCTTCTGACACTCATGGGTAAAAATTAATGGGACCTACTCAGACATCTGTCCCATCTTTTCTGGTTCCCAGGGCTCCATTCTGGGCCCCTTACTATTCTCTTTACCTTAACACCTTCCATGCTCTTGCTCAGGAACATTCTATTGACGTTGATGATGCAGTCATCTTTGCCTCAAGTCGTAACCCTATTGCCTCCAGGACTCATGCAGAAGTCCTTCGCTGAAGCCAGGGCTGGTTCAAGGAACACAGATTGGTGATAAATCTTAAAAAACAAAACCATGTTCTTCACTCATCCTCAAAACAAGTCCTGCAACTTCAAACTTCTCATTCACTCTGGGTCCCTCTTTCCCACTGAACAAGTTTGCTCCTATAAATACCTAGGGATCCATTTTGACCCCTCCCTCTCCTTCCATGGACACATCGCTGCCCTAGCCACTGCCACTAATATCCGATTGGGCATCTTACATCGGTATAAACACTGCCTCCCCCCGGAGGCTCTTCAACTCACAGTCACCTCCTCTATCCTGTCCCTAGCGGACTATGGACTGCCGGTGTATGGTGCTGCTGATCAGACCGCACTCCATAAAATTTGCACTACTCTGAATAAGGCCTGCAGGTTAATTACTGGGGCACCTAGGCTGACACACACCTGTCTACTGTACGCTAAAGCGCTGGTACTTGATCTTGATGAGCGCCTCAAATATCTGACCTGTACCCTTACAAAAAAGACCCTCCTTGGGCTATCCCCGCCAGGATTGACCACCACCATACGCCGCTCTGTCCCACTAGTTCATACTCGGACCTCTGGGAAAACTTCTCTTGTTATCCCTAGAGCTAGGACCTCTCACGGCCAAAGAGCCTTCAGCTTTAGGGCCCCCTCCTGGTTCAACACACTGCCCCCTCCATCTCCTAAGCTCCAACTATATAGGTGCTTCAAAACTTCCTTACGAACCACCTTATTAACACCGATGCTGTAATTGCCATTAGTCAAAGCCGCATTAATAATACTTATGACAAAGCTTACTACTAAGCTGCTAAGGACAACATAACTCTGGTATTGTTTGCATCAATCCTACCTGTACCAGCTTGTTTGTATCTATGTCTTAAGTTACTGTTATACTTATGTGTTGTACTGCTATACTGTGTATTTTCGTTTGTCTTACTGTGACAAGGTACCTTTGTAAATGAGCCTATGGCTCAAAGGTTTTCCAAACTGCTGTTTAAATAAAATAAAAAATAAAAAAAGTAATGGGAGTAGAAGCATGTGTCACACTCTCTCTGGCACTACTTCCACTGTCCTGCTGCTCAGAGGGCCTGCAGTCTCCTGCGCCAGAAGCTCTGACATGTGAGCTGATAGGGGAGGTTACTTTAAGGATGGATAATCCAGAGGGAGTTTTGTAAAGTTCAGGGAGTATCCCTCAGATAATCCTCAGCACCCACTTGTCCATCATAATGGACTCCCACTGATGGTAAAAGTGAGTCAGGTGCCCTCTTACTGGAGAGGAGAGGTCTGTCTTGGACAGCTGAGGCAGGCCTGGGGTAAGAGCTTCAGAGGTGGCACTAGGTCCTTTTTGGGCCTGTGCCTTCTGCTGCTCTTTCTTTTGCAGTTAAGGAGGTTAGGACTTGTTTCAAGGTCCCCTATCTTTACCTTGAAAGGACTGCTTGTTCTAAAAGAAACCACTTCCTTTCCCTTTCTGTTCATAAGTCGGAGCAGGTCTGAAAGTCTTAATGGCCATCCTAGTTTTCTGAGAGGCCTCATGAGATTACTTTACCTGCTGCCAAACAGGTATGTGCCATCCAAAGAACAATCATAACCTGTTGCTGGACATCCTGAGTGAAGACAGAAGTTTGAAGCCAGGAGTGTCATCTGATACAAATGGCTGCTGCAGGTGAGTGAGAGGCAGTGTCAAAGGCATCCATGGCTGCCTTGAGCTGGTTACTGTTAGACCCGATACCATGCATGACAGTTTGCAGGATCTTGTGTCTAGTGTGTGAATCTGGGAGAGATTCAGCAAGGAACTTAGGCGAAGTCCATAGGGCATATACATACTTTGTAAAATGCCCTTGGTAGCTAGCAGTTCTCATGTTGAGGGTAGCCACAGCAAAAGGTCACTTACCCATAGTGTCTATCTTGCATGACTCCTTGATAATGGGGTGTGTAGTGACCTCTTGAGGGAGAATAGCCTTGTCATTCTCAGCCACAATGGCAATCTCATCAGCAATAGGCTGAGAAGTGTAAATTGGTCTGTACTTCGGGGCAGTGTACTTATGATCTATCTGCCTGCACACCAAGGGAATAGAAGCATGCCTACCCCATACCTTCTCTGAAAGAGTTTCAAACACTGGGGGGATGGGGGAATACGATAAACAAGCGTGGTGAAAACATTCAGCCACTCTGGAAAGAGACTTTTCCAGGGTCAATAACTGAACGCTCAAAACCAAGAGCACAGTACATATTGCAAACGGCCTGAAAGACCTGTCCTCTTAAGCATGAGGAGGGCCTTGGTCCAAAGAGTCCAGGCTATAGAAAGAGTTATTGTCACCTCCCTCAGAAATAATGAGTTTGAGGTCAGACTCATTTTCCCCTCCACCCCCCAGAAGGGGGACCTGGTGGGGGGGGTGGGGGGCCATGACCAGGACAAAATCTGGCCCTGTAAGGTTTCTTGGGGCCAAGGGTGGCACCAAAGCTGGCACTGGATCAGATACTGAAAGGCCTGAGCCCCACACCATCCACAGCACTATCCATGGCGGTGATGATCCAGTTGGTCCTGATGGAACCGACAAAGGTAGAGAAACCAGTCCTAAAGGAATGACACTGAATGGGGGTGCGGCCAGTGGGGCAGGAGTCGGTAGTGTGTTCACAATCAAGGGTTCAGGGGCCAGCTCCGCAGACAGAGGCACACGAGCCAGATGCTGCACCCACTGCTCCATAAGAGCTGTAACTAGTAGAACTGCCCGCTAGAGTCCTTGCAAGAGGACAGGGAAAGACTCCGGGCTTGAGATCTCATCCTCCCCTGAACAGAAGTTGTCGTTGACACAAACGGGGTGGTATAGTTTCTTCCTCTTCCTATGGGAAGAGGAAGAACTCAAAGCCGAGCTGCGCCATGACCCTGACTGAGAGCTAAAACAGGCCTGCCTCTTTTTGTGTTTACAGGAGGGCTGCCCCCTTCCCAAACACAGGACCACCCATCATCAGAACCCTTCCCCAGAGGGAGAGGTGGACTAAACACAGCCCTGTTGCCAAAGAAGCTTGCCTGAGAAGGCTCCTTGCCATCACTGTCCATGTATAGTCGACCATTGACTCAGCAGGGCTGAGAGAGACTGAAGAATCTTTTTGAATGTTTTTGTTCAGTTAAACTGGTACTAAAAAATAAACTCTAAGTATAGAAACTGAGACCCGAATGCTGTCGTTGTATAGATGTGAAGTTCTGACTCCCAGTGGGTGAGCAATGTCGAAACTGAAACACACTCGATGGCAAGGAAAAGAGGAACTGAGGCAGTTGACAGATAGCACTGAGGTAGGCCTGTGCTCCAAGCTCCCCCTCATGGCGCTGCGCATGTGTACAGCTTGCTTCGGCACCAGCCCTCCTGAAAAGTTCTGGCTCCCACAGTGTCCTAGCACCTCCGGCTCAGAACTCACTGGTGTGAATCAATGGTGAAGATTGATTCCTGGAAGATCCTAATGACCCACTTAACACCCAGTGAGTGGAGAGTCCTACTCCCTCATTCTACAAGTTGGCAAAGTAGGTAGGCAGGACTACTGTCTCTCTAAGATGGAACTCCAAAACCACTTCCGGTAGAATGTTGGGGTGTGTACGGAGAACTAGCTTGTCTTCATGGAAAACAGTATACAGAGGATCTGTGACCAAAATATGCATTTCCGATACTCTGCGTGCAAAGGTGATAGCCACAAGAAATTTGACTTTCCAAGTTAGGAACTTCAAGTCACACATTGCAGTATCTCAAAGGGTTTGCGAGTGAACATGTCCAACACAAAGTTGAGGTCCCAGGGATCTACTGGCTTCCTGATGGGGGGGGCCTTGTGTGTAAAATGCCCTTGAGGAACCTCTTAAACAGTAGCAGCTGTGCTAGGCAGAGGGAACCAACAGACTTGTGATATACTGAAATAGCACACAGGTAAATCTTTATTGCAGAATACTGCAAGCCAGCATCAGAAAGGTCCAGTAAGTTTCCCCTATCTCACAAAGGCAGCACGCCTTGCCATTGCAGGCAGCACCTTAATGTCAATTGTCTTTTATGGTGCACCTCTCCTATAATCCATTCATGACTCAGAACCAAGCAGGCTCAAAATCCTGTATAATACAGTTGGTCACTTTGTGGCAGGTGCATTCCCAAGGGACCATTACTGTGGAGTGTTTGCAGTTCTTGGTTGGCCCTCTTTCTTTCTTTTTTTTTTGAACTTTGTATTTATTGTTTTCGATAAACAGGTAAAATACATTCTAAGCAGTGACATACCAGATGTTAATACATTCTGGACACATTGAGGACGCCACCCCCTCTTAGACTATAATACTTATTTTACTGCTTCAAGATACATCCTGGGAGGTTACTTAATTATGTACCAAAATTAACACAATACAGAACTGCTAAGCATAAAGCCCATGAGCTGCATGGAAAAATAATATTTCGGTGCTAATATATAAAGTCCAATATTTCTGGCATCCTCTCAAAAGGGGCTATGAGAAAGTCCATGCTTTAATAAGAGCACTTTAAATGGTGCTAATTCTAAGAAGATCGTGCCACATTAAATTGAATACATCTGCTTTAGGAGCATCCATAAAAAATAACAGGTAGCTGTGACTACAAGGTTTTCCTAAGCCAAGTTAACAATAAACCAACTTTAAACATTTTTAGCAAAGGACATACGTAACATCCTCAGTTTATAACTGGAACTCAGTGAATGAATACCAAACTAGAAGAGAGAGAAAATTAAATTGTTTAATAGTGATAATCCCAGTGTAAACTCAAATTAAGTACTCACTCACACCCCTCTCAGGGTTTGAAGAACTTTTATATTTAGTAATACAGAGTCTCTCTCTTTCTCCTTGATCTTGCATGAAGTAATCCTGTCAATTTTTTCATGACTCGTCATCTGAGGAATTTTCGCTTTGGTCTGCTGGACGTCTTCTTCTTGGTGCATATTTTTGAGCCCAATGATTGGCGTCCTTCAAGTCCGAGAAAATGAAGAGCTTTCCCTGGTGCGTTATTCTTAACCCGGCTGGGAAAATTATGCTGTGCTGGATTCCTGCGTCATGCAGGAGTGCTCTGGTACCATCAAACAGTTTTTGCCGTTGTCTAGTGGCAAAGCTGATGTCTGGGTAGAGTCGGACCATTTCCCCACCACATAAAAGTGGTTTTACTGTATGTTGTCTGGCTACAGGCAGCAGATAGTCCCTGGTAGCTATGCCATCTGTTATTGCCAAAACTGGCCATGGAGCCTCCAGGTTATCTGGCCTACCTCTGGCTGCAATTCTATAGGCCTTTTGTATGCCCTTTATGTGTGGGCTAGCTTCTTCTCCAAACTGCTGTTAGAGCCAATCATGGAAGAAAAGAACCAAGTGGTCTCCCTCACAGCCCTCTGGGAGTCCTAAAAAATGAATGTTCGGAGCCCTGGTGTGGTTTTCCAGATTTTCCAATTGCATTCATAAGTGTCCATTCTGTTTTAACACATTGTTGATGGCACCCATAGCCGCATCACGTCACTTTTTAGCTTCTGAGGATTCAGCCAATACTAGATTGATCATGCTTTCCAGGTTTGTAACTCTGTTAGCTATGCCATCTATTTTCTCTGCCAAGCCAGAAACTGAAGAGATTAATCTGTTTATTTTTGAGACCGAGAGGTTGCAGGGTTTCCTCTCCTTCATTCACCATGTCTGCAACCTGTTGTTGAGAAGTAGACCGCGTGGCAGTGGGAGCAGGAACATTTTTAGATTTTGCTCCTTCGTGGAGGCTCCGATCCTTTCATGGATTTCCCATATTGTTCCTTGGCTCTTCCGATTGTGGTTTATATATCAAGAGTTGTCCAGTGTAGTCCAAAGATTGCTTATTTTAACTCCTAAAGCCAGACTTGGTAAAGAGCTTTATTCAAAAGCGACCATATTGCTCGGGCTTGCTAGTGCCCCAACCTCTTTCTTTCTATAAAAGGTTTTATCCTCCTGGCTGGAACTGGGCAGGCTATCAGGCCTGTCCCAGGGTGCCAAACAACAGCCACCTACCTCATCCACCTCCTTCCGTCCTCTGATCGGTGGTCCGGTGGGGCAGGTGTTGGCACTCTGGGCAGGGCTTCATTTTGCCCAGGTTCCACCATTTTTCCTCTGATTTTCTCCCTTACTCCCCAGGGCCTCAGTGACACAGTAGTGCACACATGTGGAGGCGTGCATGCACTCTGGAACCGGCAATCCTGTTCCACCCTCCCCAGGCCTAGCAACAACCCCACATTCGCATGGCACAACCACCAAGCCTCCACTCGGTGGCAGCCAAACACCGACCGGGAAGACTTCACCTCCCACTCCGGGAGAGGACAACTGCCAAGTGACCACATCCTCCTCTCCAGGATCTCCGCGTCCCGGCTGACCCCAGGTGACCCAAGCTTGTTCCCGAACTCGGGTCGCTGGTGTAGGAAAAGGTAAGGCACATAGCTCTTCAGCCCTCTGTGCCACTGGGTTGATGGTTGGTCCTCTTTCAAAGCAAGACTGCAATACCCAATGCACTGCCTAACCATCAAATTTGCTAAACTCTCTACATCCATTAGCATAATGGGAATACTTAAATTTAAGCAACATGTGAGGCTCCTGCGTTCCACTGCTAGCCTAGTACTTGACATCTCTAGGGTAAGGTAAAGATATGGAAGGAGATCCTTCTCAATTGTGGCCCCTTCCCTATGGAACTCTCTACCCTGCGAGATTCTGAACTGCTCTACTCTTCAACTATTCCAAAAGAGACTCAAAGCTTACTCACTTGGGGTGAACCACTGCAAATGCAAATGACGACATACTTGGCTAAATAGTACCTCTGAGGCTGACCTGGTTTTACTACCTCCCTACAGGGGAAGCTTGTATTTCTCCTACTGTTTTAATACTGTGATGATTCATTACTGTAACTGTGATCCTGTAATCTAGGTACTGAATGTATATGTATAATTGTGCTCTGATTGTAACCAGTGTATATACATTGCATGTAAGAGTTCTCCACTGCAATTTTTTTTTTCCTCTCTTAAATTTTTTTTCTTTTTTTGCCTTGTTCACCTTTAGTTTTTGCAAAATTTCACTCAGCTGTATGTAACTAATACCAGGTCACTTCTGAAAAAGGGACTTGTATGTCTCAGTGGTAGAATACTTTGCTCACTGACGGAAAGTCTGTTCAACAGACAAAACCTTATCTGTCGAGGCCAGTAGGGGGCCAACAGAATCATTTTGCCCCTGTGTGCCTCTAACTTGAGTTATACTCTTTGAATGAGAGGGACTGGAGGGAATGCATACAGAAAAAGATTCTGCCATGGCAGTCTGAATGCATCCTGACATAAAGTGCCACACGCTGGACTTCTGCAGCAGAATCTGGACAGTGTGCCATTGAATGGGGATGCAAAAATGTCCACATCTGGGGTGTCCCACCCATTGAATAGCAATCTCATGATGTCTGGAGCTAGTGACCACTCATGAGGATCGACCTCTCTTCGATTGAGCTTGTCTCTCATTGCCTCCCTGCACAGGGTAAGAGTGTGCTTCTCCCTGTTTGTTGATATAGTATATGACAGACTTGTCTGTCTGGAGGAGAACTGTTTAGTGCAACTAAGGCTTTCAGACCATACAAAACTGCTTGCATCTACAACACACTGATGTGGATATGAGTCTCTGATGGGTCCCAAACACCTTGTGTCTGGAGGCCCTTGCAGTGGGCTCCACACCCTAACAAAGAGGCATCTATGGTGAGAATCACCTCTAGCTCAGGTTGGGAGAAGGGGATGCCCTGGAGGTTCTGAAGCTCTGAAGAATGAGTAGTTTCCTCTGAAACATCAGCAGATACATGGTGCACATGACTGGGCATGCACATGTTCCCACCTGGATCCTGAATGTTGGGAGCATCTGTGAATTTAGCCTATGCCGGAATGTTTTTTTCCCAGACCTGTTGATTCTACTCAGTTGGATTAGGCAGCTGAGCCACGAATATGGACATCAGTTTAAACAGGACAACCATTTGGAAAAGTTTTGTATGGTTTTTCACTTTGCACTATATTTGGAAAGTTTGGTAAGAATGTTTTCAATAAATAATATTATCAGGAAGACAAGTTAAATTTCTCCTGATTTATGCCTGGGTTGTGCTGATAGACTTCATTTACTGAGCAAATAGCTGAATACATGAGCCCACTGTTGTACTATCTCTGCTATTAAGCACCCCAATGGGTCCTAAAAGCCACAACTTGAGCTTTTTTATTGAGCATAAAAACACTCTCTACCCATGGACGTTACCAGAGATTTGGTCAGCTGTATGGGGTAACTCTGAGGGTGTGATGCTTTTGACCACTGTGCATTGAGCATCCATTGGGTTGTCCTCATGTGTAGCCATGGCAGGGTACTGTAAGTATTGAGGAGGCTATTAAACCCAGCATGCATTGCATGGAGTGGGTTTCCACAGTTTTGTATTCCATGATGTAGCATGCCATCTGTAGGACTGCTTGTAGTCTGCTTACTGGGAGTCAGAGCAATCCTGCAATCAGAGCAAGGAGGCACCTGGCTGAAGCAACTAGAACATTTCTAACTAGATGGTAAGCAGACAGATATCTTATTAGAAGTGTAGGGTCTGCAGGGTAAATTGGGACCTTTAGTCAGAGTAAAAATACAGTAGTGTGCTATTCTGATTTGGGGGAAGGGAACTACTACTCGTCCTTGCAATTAACTGGATCAGGAGGATAGCTGTGAACTGGGGATGTGGCTTAGGCAGACGTGATGCAGTTGCCTGCATTTAGACTTCCCTAGCCTTCTTACAAGGGCTCTATCAAAGGACTCCCTCCTAACATGTCCCACATGTTCATGGGGTGAGTAGAACAGCGAAGCCTGGGTGTACACTGGCATAGGCACTGTACACATTTGTGCACAGTTGAGTACCTGTCCAAACCCATATGCTTTTTTATATGCATTATTATTCTAATCTGGAGTATTTCAGTTAGTGTAGACCACCGAGTGGAGTCTTGTTTAGGGAATACATACGAATATACGAATTTGCAAGCAGAAATAGGCCACCTGGTCTATCAAGTCTGCTTGAGTGTACAGCTAGCACCCTCACCTTGCAGCTGCCCTGCTCCCCTACCCCAATGAATCCCCTTCTCACCTTGTCCCATCCCCTTTTGAAACTAACCACTGTATTACAGGATACCACCTCCTCCAGTAGAGCATTCCATTCTGCCACGACCCTCTCCGTGAAAAAGTGTCTCCTCATTTCTGTCCTAAATCTTCCCCCCTCCAATCTAAGGCCATGCCCTCTCGTGTCCCTCCCCCCTCCTCAGCCTGATTATCCCTTCAGTGCCTGGATTTGATCGAATGTAGCCGAGCTGTGCCGATGTTCCGAGATGAGCTCCACTAGTGAGGTCTATCCCTGTTTCGATAAATGGAGGTGCCTTTGTATAGTGATTGAGTCACAGTGAGAAAACCGTAAAAATAGTATTTGGTCTAAATAGAAATTCATATGGGTAAAAGAGTCAGCAAAATATTATATGGTGGGAGTAATTCAAAAGTGACAACCATCAAAAATAGCCATTTTGCTCACTGAGACCTCTTGATTACTTAACACTGACTGTGGTTTAAAATATGATCATCCTCTTACCTGCACAGAAAAAGAAAAACACAGTGCTCCTACTTCCTTAATTATTCCTGAAAACACTGCTTCATGTCGCGTTGGTGATGCACTGTGGCTAAATTCCAGTAGGACTGGAAATTTTACTTGTCTCCTTCTTAAAGGAGAATTACTCTGTCACATTGTCTAGATCCGATTGATTGAACAATAGTTTAAATAAATACATCAACTAATAAAAATGGCAAATGGTGGGGAAGAAAATTTGATTGAAATGCTGCCAGAAACCAACCACATGAAAAGACACCTGCCCAGCTCAGATTGTGACCTTAAAGAATCAGCAGCTATGCAGTCAGATCATAAAAAACAAGTAGTGAATTCCCCTGTTACAGTAGCTTATTTTGAGATTATGATGCAGGAGTTTGCAATTATGAAATTGACTCTGGGTAATATGGCAGAGGATATAAAATATTTTAAAACTGAGTTAGCAGTCCAAAAGAGGAGACTCACAGAAGCCGAAGTAAGAATAAGCAATGTTGAAGATATTTCTGAAAAAAACTTAAGGAACAATCTTAGGATTTTTGGACTAAAGGAAGGCATTGAGGGGTCTAACCTAATTGTTTTCTAACAGACTTTTCTTGAGCATTGCATGCCGTCCCCCTGATAGTCAAAAATACATGACTGAGAGGGCACATCATTCTCTTAAGCCCAAATCAGGAAGAAATGAAAAACCTCGTTCTTTTATACTGAAATTTCTGAATTTTCAACAAAAAGTTCACATTCAAAGGGCTCTCAGGAACACAACCACAATTTACTTTGAGGGTTGTAATTGTAACATTAACATTTTTAATGACCTTCCTCCGGAAATCATAAAAAAGAGATGCTTTCTACCCCATAAAGAAGAAACTCCATAAGGCTGGTTTGAAATATGGCTTGTTTTTTCCCACTAGACTCAGGATTTGGGCACAGACTGGAATAAAAGAATATAATGGTTTGGAGGCTGCTAAGAAAGGACACGAACAGACTTTCCAAAAATCTTCTCAGACTTTGGCTTTCAATATTAAAATTGAACAATATAGTAATATGTTTTATTGAGTGATTCACTGTTCTTAAGATCACACAGGGTGTATGGAAGGGAGTGAGGTAGTTACCGTATGATATGGACTTGGGTTTTGTTGTGGAGAAGGCAAGTGGCATACGGAGTTTGAAACTGGTGTTGTGTGTGATTATGACACCTGGCTGGGTTAGCTTGAGCCTTGGCACGTGCTTTTGTGCTGCTAAAAAAAGGTTTTATATGGGACAGTTCCCCAATTCACATACAAAAGCATGGTGCCAGCTTATTTATATATCTCCGACTAGCAGTGGCAATCGGATTATTGCCAAGCTATTAAATTGCTCGGTAGAACCGTTTGCTTGATAAACCAGGAGGCCGCCGAATAGTCCAAATCGAGGTTCTTTAAAGAGATCAGCTCTATGTCAGTGAGCCCTGTTCTTGGTAAAAGGTGGTATAATAGGTTATTTAGCTTGTTGACTGAAAAACCGCTGCTGTGCTGAAATACTGTATACTGTGTGAATGGATGGGGAATCTGTCTAGTCAAGACTTAACGCTGCAAGTGCTTTGCGACTGTTGTGGACACAAGACCGAACCCCTGGGTGCTTCTGACAAACAGAATAATCCGTGCACGACTTGTGCCTCTGCTTACAAACTAGAGATCCTTCCTAAATTTTTTATTTGTGGCCATTTTGTTTTACTCACAGGTTTTGGATCTTAATGGTCCTGCTCTGTGCCTTCCATTCCTGCACGCACCATATTGGGTGGATCATGCTGAAGACATGCGTGCATTCATGCGCATTTTCTGGTTGACTGCTAAGAGTTTCTTGAGGGTCAAAGGGCAAAGCTGAGGCCTTCCCACCGAATATTTAAGGTAAAGTGCTTTAATTATTATTAATACAATGAGCTCAAATGCTGATGTTATAACAGATTTATATCGAGTAGGGCAACAAGGATAGTGACTGTATGACGTTATATTGGATTGGCATGTAATATTATATCCAAGGTAATGTATAAAGTGAATATTAGGGAGTTTGCGAACAAAAATCACTGTACTCCAATATTTAAGAGCTAACGAGCCGACAGGCCTGTCATAGAATTTTAAGTACATTTGCTGTGCATTTCAGTAATTTTATTTATAAAATGGGCATAACAAAATAAGAGTATTGATTGGCTAACAAATCGGTGCCCTATATGTATTACACATAGGAAAAAAAGACAGGCAAACAAATCAATGCCCCAGATAGAATGTTGACAAAAAAATGGAACGTTCATAAATGTTAAATTAGCCATCTTGTTTTTACGCTTAGTGAGAGCCATACAAACAAATTGTTCATTCTGCCTTCTGCCCTGCATGCTATCTTGATACTGAAATGCTGACACGCAGGGGCAGAGACTAACTAAAAAGCAGCATCTCTCACTGACTGAATCCCAGGAACTGCTAGCTTAAGCTGCATATCAAATATAAATTAGAAGTAAAGCTAGGTTGACTGTAAGTACCTTGCCTTAGCGACTAGCCTGTACGAGCGGACTAGGGCTCCTGCTCCTTCCCTTCATCCTGCAGCCAGCATGCTCGATTTTTTCCCCTACCTGCATAGCTCCCGACTAGCTGGCATTTTGCATTCATTACGAGGGATGTCTACGCTCCCCCACGACTATCTCGCTACTCAAATGCTGACACGCATGGGCAGAGACAAGCAAGCAGCATCTCCCTCTGACTGAACCGCCAGCTGAAGCTGGCGAAAAAATAAAGAAATACCCAAACTATGGCCCGGGTCATGAGCCATGAAAACAGCATTTTTTACTGTGCAGTAGCCTGGAATAAACAAGTCTTTACTGTGAAAACCACTTCACAGGAGGTTCTCCCCAAACCCAGAGAGAGAGAGTGTGTGTGTGTGTGTGTGTGTGTGTGTGCACACCCACTTGGGGGGCCGGGTCCAGCCTGGCAACCTGCCAAAACCATGATGTCATTTTCTTGCTGGCGGAAGGACTATTTTAGCAGAAGTTCTGATAAAAAATGCCTTTTGCTGCTTACAGATGTGCTATTTTGTAGGGACAAAAATTAAAAAAAAAAATTTCCCATTTTATAAGCACAATAAAACACTCCAGGGTGTGTGTTGAACTGATATTACTGCACTTCCAGGGGCTGAAGGCACTCGGCAGGGCCTCGTGCCATACTACACCCCTGGGCGTGTGGTAATATCTGTTCAACACACACCCTGTCGTGTCTTATTGCTTATATAACTTACGCTGTCTTACAGTTTTGTACTAATCCCTCACAAAGGAGGCTGATGATAGAAACTTTGCAAATGTAGCATCACAGTTGTCCGTTTTATTGTTAAAGAAATATAACTCTTATTACAAGTCTAGGTTAACTGTTGGGAACATCAGGGGGATATGAAGCTGCTGACTATACAAATAAGTATGGATTTTTTTTCTCTCACAGTTCATAGAAGAGTTTATTATACTTGTTGCAGATTTTATTGCTATTTAATTGCAATTTTTCTTTTCAAAGGAGGTTGACGAATTGCCTAATGTGATTACTCATGAAGGGGTTACTTCACCCGCATTGCTAATGTTGTAATAATTTTTTGTTAATCAGATGGAAGTCAAATGATATACTTGTAATTTCCTTTTAATATTAAATATTAAATTCTACACTCCCAAATAAAGTCTACAAAGGACTTTGTAATCTGTGCTTAAGTAAGTGGCTAACTAATGATAAACAGCTTTATCATATTTCAGGAAGTGTAGCCCACTATTAGATGGCCATACCTGGCTACACCATATTCAGAAGAGACAGAGCAGGCAGGAAGGGAGGAGGAGTGGCACTGTATGTGAAAAATGACATAAGGGCCACAGAGATCCAGGAGGAACAAAATGGGGAGAGATACTGTGGGTTAAGCTGGAAAGGAAAATGGGGACAGCCATCCGCACAGGTGTGGTCTATAGACCACCAGCCCAGGAGGAAGAAACAGATAGGGAGCTGATACTAGCCATCCAAAGGATGGCAGACAAGTGAGTAGTACTGGTTGTAGACTTCAATATTCCAGATGTGGACTGGAGCATCCCAGCAGCAGCATCAACTAGAAGCAGATTTATCCTGGACTCCCTTCAGGGTGCCTTCCTCAAGCAACTGGTCATGGAACCAACTCGGCAGAAGGCAATACTGGACCTTGTGCTCACAAACAGGGACAGTGTGATGGGGTAACAGTGGGGAGCACCTGGAAACAGTGACCACCAGTCATTGTGGTTTGAAATCACAGAAAGAGCAGAACCAAACCACACAAAACACGTGATCCTGGATTTTAGGGTGAGACTTTGGGAAATGGGGAGATACTTGAAAGAGGCATTAAGGGGAATAGGACGAGGAATCAGGGGTTGAGGAACAGTGGGCAGTATTTAAAATGGGGATTACAAGAACAACAGAATTATGTATTAAGCAGGTTAGCAAGAGGAAAAGGAAGAGGAACCATTATGGTTTTCCAAAGAGGTAGCAAAAGTGAAAGCCAAAAAGATTGCATTCAGGCAATACAAAAGACACAGGCAGAAGGGGATAGGGAGAAGTACCAGGAGAAGCAAAGGGAGGCAGGAGGTCAGTAAGGGAAGCCAAAGCTCAGACAGAAGAGCACATTGCAAAATCAGTGGGTAGAGGGACAAAACCTTTTACAGGTACATAAGTGAAAAAAAGAAAGACAAGGGAGGATAGTGAGACTGAAGGGGAGGATGGGGGCGTGGAGGACATGATAAAGCTGACATATTGAACAGGTATTTCTGCTCAGTCTTTACTGAGGAAGAGGAGGGTAATGGGTCTGAAGGGAGTACAGGGGTGAGAATGGTGCAGAAATGGACACAAGTCCCTTTACACAAGAAAGGGTCCTGAAGGAACTGGAAGTAATAAGAGTTGATAAAGCAATGGGCCAGATGGGGTGCACCCTAGGTCCTTAAAGAACTAAGAGAGGTGGTGGCTGAACCTCTGGCTATCCTGTTTAGCCGATCACTGGAAACAGGGAGGTACCCAAAGACTGGAGGACAGCAGATGTAGTCCCCTTATACAAAAGTGGGAACAAAGAGGAAGCAGGGAACTACAGACCAGTCAGCCTCACCTCAGTAGTGGGGAAGATCACGGAAGCACTACTGAAGGAGAGATTGGTGGAACATCTGGTTGTCAATGGACTACAGGACCCAAGGCAGCATGGTTTCACCAGGGGGAGGTCATGTCAGACCAACCTCATTGAATTTTTTGACTGGGTGACTAGGAGGTGGATCGGGAGGGCAGTGGACATGGCCTATCTGGACTTCAGCAGCCTTTGACACTGTGCCACATAGAAGACTATTACTCAAACTGGAGAATATGGGTGTGGGCAGGACAGTAGTGTGGTGGGTAGGTAACTGGCTGGGTGGCAGGACACAGAAGGTGGTGGTAAATGGCTGTCACTCCACAGAGGGAAGAGTGACCAGTGGGGTACCACAGGGATCAGTGCTGGGACCGGTGCTATTCAACATCTTCATCAGTGACATTGCGCAGGACCTAGAAGGCAGAATTTCACTGTTCGCTGATGACACAAAGCTCTGTAACAGAGTAGACACACCAGAGGGTGTAGACAGAATGAGAAGCGACCTGCAGAAACTTGAAGAATGGTCAGGGGTTTGGCAGTTGAAATTCAATGCAAAGAAATGCAAGATAATGCATATGGGGCACAAAAACCCTGGCACAATATATCAGTTGGGGGTGAGGATATAGCATGCACCAAGCAGGAAAGGGATCTTGGGGTTATCATCTCTGATGACCTCAAGGTAGGGGAAACAGTGTGACAAGGCAGCAGGTAAAGCAAATAGGATGCTGGGATGTATAGGCAGGGGCATCACCAGCAGGAAAAGGAAGGTCATAATTCCGCTATACAAGACACTAGTGAGGCCCCACCTGGAGTACAGTGTACAGTTCTGGAGACCATACACGTAAGGACATGAGACAGGGTAGAGAAGGTTCAGAGAGGGCAACAAAGATGGTGCATGGATTGCATCACAAGTCCTATGAAGACAGGTTGAAGAAACTGAACATGTACTCCCTGGAGGAGAGGAGGGAGAGAGGGGATATGATAGAGACATACAAGTATCTTACAGGGAGGAACAGGGTGCAGGAAAACACTATTTTTAAGCGAAAAAGATGTTCCAGGACTAGAGGGCATGGGATGAAGTTGGAGGGAGGACGATTCAGAGGAAACATGAGAAAGAATTTCTTCACAGAACGGTGGTGGACAAGTGGAACACCCTGTCAGAGGAAGTGGTGGGGGCTGAAACAATCACGGGATTTAAGAATGCATGGGATAGACATAAAGGAATTCTGGAGGTCAGGGGTAAGGGGCAACAGACTTATAGGAAAACATACTGAACTTACAAGCTCAAATGGGCAGACTGGGCGGGCCATAGGCCCTTATCTGCCGACACTGTCTATGTATCTATGTATTATGGATTTTGTCCTCAGATATTAAAATATCTCATTACTGGGTCTTAGACCCCAGGGATTTTCCAGGGCTAAATGACCTGGTGTTCTGATTACATTCAGGAATGTCTAGAAGGGAAGGTATGAAGGGGGGAAGGTTACACACAATACCTATGGAGGGGTAATCTTAATGACCTACACTCTGTGTCTTCTATATTATTTACTTGTTTCTGATATTTACTCTCTTTCCTACCACTTGAGAACCGGAGCTCACCACGTTGTTAAAATAAAGGTATTTAAAGAATACACTGTGACTTTATATACCAGCTTAAAGAGACAGGCTGTTACTTTTGTCAGCCTATTTAATTCCCTGTGTTATAGAACTAGTATAACAAACATCACATATACAGTATTTTGTTACCTAGCAAATTACATTAATGAATTAACACTGGTTGCTTGGAACATCAGAGGTCTAAATCATAAATTCAAAAGGTACGCTGTGATATGTCACCTTAAACAAAACGTGGTACCTCAACAGCTTTTCTTCAGGAGACACACCTCAAGGAAGAACATTATAACCTAATGCGTAGGGAGTGGGTAGGACAGGGAATAGCTCAAAAAAAGGCAGGGTGCTTATCATTTTTGCAAGAAATTTTACTTTTCATCTTGATCATCAAATAGCTGATATAGATGGGTATTTTCTAATCTTAACTGAGAAAACAGGAGAAGAAGCATTTACTTTGGTTAAAATATATAGCCCAACAGCCCCAGATCATAACATTTTTGAAAAGGTATGTAGATTATTAACTAAATATAATGACAGAAGTGTGATACTAGGTGGAGACCTGAATGCAATAATTGATCCCACTCGAGACAGATCTACAACCAGACCGCATAAAGCAAAAGTGAATAGAGAGTTAGATGTTCTGATGTCCAACACTAAACTAATTAATATTTGGAAATTACTCCACCCAGAGGTTAAAGAGTATACCTTCTGGTCCCAATGCCATAGGTCAGGCTCTGGACTCAACTATTTCATGGTTCCTAAGGACCTCATTAAGAGGGTTAGCTACCCAATGATAAAACAAACTGTGGTCTCGGACCATTCATCAGTGGTAATGAACTTTTCTAAAAATCATACAGATGAGAGCACAAAAAGGTGAAGAGTTAATGACTTCCTCATAAATGAGGTGCAGACTAAGGCAGAAATTAAAAACAAGATACAAAACTTTATTAACATAAACAATAATGGGGAGTCTTCTTGGACAAATATCTGTGATGCATTGAAGTGCTGTCTAAGGGGTGATCTCATTAGTTTGGGGGTTAGGAAGAAGGAGGAAAGGTCGAAAGCACAATGTGTACTGTTAAAACAGACAGAGAACCTACAGAAGAAGTTAGATGATTGTGCAACAGAGGAAGTATGGAGATCCTGGTCCAATCTAAAAAAACAGTATGATGAATTGATTAGTTCCGAGGCAGATTTTGCTATTAGAAAGTCCAAAGTTAACTATTTGGACTCAGGACCAAGGGCAGCAAAATTACTAGCAATAAGGCTAAAACAGAACAAGCAATTAAAGCACAAGGTTCAGATAATGTCCTTCTAAGACATAGACAAATAATGAATTTTATAAGGAAATATATGGAGTAGAACATGAATCTAATGGGTTGACAGTACATCAGTTTTGTGAAGACTTATATATACCTAAAGTAGGGGTACAAGACGAAGACATGTTAGGAGCAAACATTACAGAAAGTGAGATTATAACTGCTATTAAAGCACTAAAGAAGAATAAAACCCCAGGCCAGAAGGATATTCTGCTAACTTTTACCCTACCTTTAGTGACAAGCTTGTACCCATTCTGGAAAATGTTTTTAATGAAGCAATGGAAAAAGGGACTTTAACTATTGATCAAACTAGAAACCTTATCACCCTAATTCATAAAGCGGGTAAAGATCCACTACAATGTGGTCGTTATCGCCCTATTTCTTTAATAAACAGGGACATGAAAATTCTAGCTAAAATCCTTTCCACTAGGTTGGAGGTTGTTTTGCCCTTCAATACAACAGGTTTTCTGAAAGGATGCCACTCGGCAGACAAACAAGGAAATTATTTCATATACTAGAACATGCCAACAAAACTAATATGCCTTGTGGTCTCTTGGTGCTGGACACAGAAAAGGCTTTTGACAGACTTCTCTGGTCACACATATTTGAAATACTTGAGCTTTATCAATTTCCAGAGAGTTTTGTCAAATGGGTCAGCATTTTATATACCCCCTCCTTGGCTGTTGTCACAAATGGGATTACATCATCTTACTTCCAATTATACAGAGGAACCAGGCAGGGGTGTCCACTGTCCCCACTGCTTTTTAACCTAACAATAGATCCACTCATACAAAAGTTAAATGCAGACACCATAATCAAGGGCATACAAATCAAGAATGCTGAAATGCGCACTTCAGTTTACGCTGACGGCCTCTAAATCACACTATCTCACTCAGAACTCTCATTACCCCAAATCTTACAAATACTAAACAATTTCTGCGATTTTTTCAGGGTACAAACTGAATACACCTAAATCATATTTTTTGTCGCTTAATAGATTATGTAACAAGATAACCATTAAGAGATATGGAGTCACATGGACGCAGAACAGTAAATATTATTTGGGCATTAAGATCAGTAAAAATGTTACAAAAACAGTTAAAATTAATCTAGCTGAGATAAAGAACAAAATTGTGGATTCCCTAGCTAAATGGAATAAACTGTCTTTGGGTTTGTGGGGAAGATTAGATGCAATAAAGATGAACATACTACCTACATTCCTATGTATTTTTATGATGATTCCCTATCATATATCTAAGGATTAGACTGAAAAAAGTAACCCTGATTTGTCAAGGTTTATCTGGGGATACAAAAAAATTCACCTAGCCTACCATAAATTGACTAGAAGTAAAAATAATGGTGGATTGAAAGTGCCTGATTTGTTTTATTACTGTTTGGCAGCAAGGCTTTCCCAAATTTCAAAACTGAACTTGTTGATTGATACCAATGGATATAAACCAGAGTGGGTACAAATTTATTTATTTATTTATTTAAGAGATTTACCAGATAAGCATACTGAGCGGGATCCACTCGTTTCCAGATGCGACCTGGGAGTTACATACATACAATACAATTGAAGCATAGGCAATGGTGCAATACAACAGGTACAGAATGAGGATAATAAAGGGTGAAACATCAGGTACAGGAAATGTTACAGGCTGGACTATGCATTAGGTACTTAAATACTAGTTTAGTTCAGAGTGCTTGAGTTACTAAAACATGAGCAGACAGTGACACATTGGTGGAGACAACAGTTAAAGTCAATTTTACAGTGTATGGCACAATACGAAGCCTCTTGCTAACAGAACTGGGCTGCAGGTTACAGTTACATATGACTGAGAAATGGGCCTGAAGGAGAGTTTTCAAGGTCCTTGGGGTGGAGGACTGCCTAATTTCAGCAGGGAGGTCATTCCAGAGTTTGGGCAGTCTATATTTGAAAGCAGATTGGCCCTTTGTGGTGTGCATGAAAGGGATATGCAGAAGTCTTGAGTCTGAGCCTCTCAAGGAGTATGCCTGAGAGGGTTGAGCTGACAGAACGGAGCTGAGATAGGTGGGGAAGGAGTTGGACCAGTGCTTCACTACGAGATTTGCACAATGAAGCTGGTACCTGGAGTGCAGCGAGGGGAGATCTAGGGCATTATACAGGTTGCAGTGGTGGGTGGTGGGGGGCATTCTAGGATAAGCCGGCAGAAAGAATGAAAAAGGGGGTCCAGGTTTGCCAGGGTGGATGGGGGGGCTACACTGTAGATCACATCACCGTAGTCAAAAATTGGGAGAATCATTTTGAGTACTAGCTCCCGCCTGACTGAGGTGGGTAGGCAACCTTTGTTGTGGTAGAGTGCTCCTAGTTTTGGGTATAGTTTTTTCTGAAGGGAGTTGATGTGGACAGAGAAATCTAAATGGCGATCAAGCCATACACCCAGGTACCTGAAGGAGGTGCATGATTCCAAAGTGGTACCATCTAGTGTATGGAAAGTGGGGGGGAGTAGCTAGTCGGGAGAGTCTAGGTTGCATGCCAAAAGTTAAGGAGACGGTTTTCTTTGCATTTAGGAGAAGTTGGTTAGAGCTAAGCCAGGTTTGGACGGCATCAAAGTCCTACTGTAGGGCAGAGTTTAAGACCTCACTGGAAAGGCCGGAGGCATACAGAACGGTATCATCCGCATACATTTGTATAGCTGAGTTTGGGCATGCCAGCGGGAGGTCGTTTAGAAATCTGGAAAAGAGAAGGGGACCCAGGACAGAACTCTGGGGGACCCCCAAGGTGACTGGGAGAGGGGGGGATACGTGTGGGACGATTTTTACTGCTTGTTTCCTGCCAGATAGGTAGGCTTGGAACCAGCTGATGGTTAGGTCGGATAGGCCTGCGTCCTGCAGTTTTGTGAGGAGTTTGGGGTGGGAGAAGGTATCAAATGCCTTTGCCAGGTCAATGAAAATAGCCGAGGTGAGGAACCCTTTGTCTATCCCTGAGGCAATATCGATAGTGAGTCTTAGTAAAGCTGTGGTGGTGGAGTGGGATTTGGGAAAACCCTGATTGGTAGGGGGTGAAAAAGGAGGTGGTATCAAGGAATTGGGTGAGTTGTGAGAGGTCTAGGCGTTCCTGTAATTTGGCCAGAATTGGGAGAAGGGAGATAGGGCGGTAGTTTCCAGGCTCAGATGGGTTGCCATCCTTTGGTAGTGGAATGACTACTGCCTCCTTCCATGCTGTTGGAATTTGTGCTGAGGAGAAGGAACGGTTTAGGAGGTCAGCTAGGGGAGCTGCAATGGCAGGGGCAGATAGGTATAGGAGTTTAGCATCTAGGCCTAACGGGAATTTACCTTTATTAGGGTTAAGGGAACGTGGGGTGGCTAGGACTTCTGTCGTTGGGACTGGATGGAAAGAGAACTTGGTGGCATGGGGGGAGTGCTAGGCAGGCACGGGGGGGGATAGGTGCGAGTGGAGAGGTTTGTAGGTTTGTCACGAGAGGCTTTGTGCAGTTGGTGAAAAAGTTATTAAAAGTTGTGGCAACTTAGAGTGGCATAGATACATTTTTGCCCTGAATAATTAGGGTAGCGGTTGGAGGCTGAGTAGAGGGAGTGAGCAAGGATTTAATAGATTTCCAAATAGAGAAGGAGTTTGTTGAAGCATAGGGAGCGCCACTTAATTCTGTGATTTTTGCCAAGAATCCAAAGACAACAGGTTCTAAGATACTATCAGACTCAATTAGAAATATACGGTATGTAAAATCATGTTTAAACCTTGATACTTCAAATTCCAAACTTCAATCTATGTGGGGCAATAGAAATTTCTTGGATAATGCTAAGGCTCTGTATAATGACAATTGGGCTCAAAGGGGTATTCTTAGAATTCAAGATTTAGTTAGGGCCAGGGTATGAAATTCTTGAAAAAAAGAAAATGTACATGCCCAAGAAACTATTTACATGCCGACCCTTGGTTTACATTATTTTACAGGTCATCTTCACTGGACCAAGCACTTTCATTTTCATCACATTCACTAGTGCTGGCAGAAGCAGCATGCCGTGACTGTGTTCTGGAGCCATAAGCTTTGGTAGTGGGCCTTCTTTTGCCATATTTCCACCATAGTGATATGGCACCTTCAGGGTTATATTCACTGAGCTGGGGAGGTGCATTGAGAGATATAGACATGAGGTCATGAAGGGTGTCTGGGCGTAATCCAACCCTCCAATCAAGTTTTATTCTTCCCATTAGAGAGAAGCCTCATTTTGCAGCAGCAGTGTGAACAGGAATCAGGAGAATGATCTTGACTACAGCCAGCACATTTCAAAATTGTTGATCCTGTATATCCGCAAGAATCACTTTCTGCCACAATTTCAGAGACTTACAATTTTCAGCAGACAGCAAGTGGAGTACATGCTTTATTAAGTCTAGCCACTCCAGCAGTACCAAAGTTACATCAACTCCTCTTGACTCTAGGACCACTTTATAGTGATCAACAATTGTTTGAATTGCCTGATCTCCATATGTTTCAAGTGCCTCTGTGGATGTTGGCCAGGACTGGAAATTAAAAGTTCTTGCAGCTAGTAGCACTTTATTGGTCATGAAAGACTGAAAGCGAGATGCAATGTGTTGTGATGTTTTCTGAAGAATTTTCTTAATCTGAAATTGTGGCTTGTACAATGTCTGACGGAGAACCGGATCTGTGTCTGCTAGTTTCACTAGTTAAGTCAGCACTGTTGTAGTGAGTTAGATTCTCATTTACAGATGTGTTATGCGGTGAAGAGTTTTGTCACTCGAGAGACCATTAAGTTTCTGAATTGTGCTTTCTACTCTGCTGTGAACTTTTTCAACAGTGGCATCCTCTTGCTGAAAGCATAGACTAAGAGCAGACAAATAACCAAAAAACACTTTCAGAAAGTTCAAATACAGGACACATTTTAAAGTCTTAAGCACTTTCTAAGTATTCCCAGTGCTTTTTGGCCATGATCTTGCTTATTTGTCAGTGAGACATGTTCAAGGTGAGGCACTAATGCAGCCCAGTTCCTTTCAAGGGCAGAAATGGCCCATTCTCTGTGTGCAAGCCACCTAGTGCCACCAGTGTTAACTGGTCTGACCACATTAATATTTAAAAGGGATCTCGTTTCCTGTAGGCCTTTCCAATCTTTTTGGTGAACTGTGGTAAAATGAGTAAATGTTCAGCAGAAGT
This sequence comes from Neoceratodus forsteri, assembly GCA_016271365.2. Lineage (NCBI taxonomy): Eukaryota > Metazoa > Chordata > Ceratodontiformes > Ceratodontidae > Neoceratodus > Neoceratodus forsteri. The sequence goes on along the minus strand of CM028129.1, from coordinate 1,389,264,943 downwards.
TGTTCTACTGAATTATAAAAGGGACAGTCTTTGAAAGAATCCTTTGCAGCAAGCTCTAAATGATGTGCACAGCAGTGTATGTCAATGAGGTGTGGGCACTCTTGCTTTATTCGAGTAAGGACACCTGTGGTGGATCCTAACATGACAGCAGCACCATCAGATGCTGCACTGATCAGCTTTTGTTTCCAACCACCATCCTTTAGCCCACCCTCACCGTCTAATGCATCAATAACAACATTTAAAATGCTTTCAGCATCAGGAACACTAACTGGTTTCAGTGCAAGAAACCTTGTAACTGGCAGGCCATTGTCAAAAACACGCACGTAAATGCCCTCCTCCTCTATCACACTTTTATCTGTGCGTGAATCTAGTAGAAAAGAGAAGAAATCATTGTCTTCTAAAAGACGAGCAGTAGTGTTTTGAATATCTTGGGCAATGTCGTGAATAAAGACACGACATTGCTTGTCACTACTGTAACTTTGTCCCATTACATCATCTCCATGATTTCTTTTTTGCAAATCTATTAGCCCAGGAAAATCCCTGAAAGGTTTTTCAGTCCTAGCAACATAATATGCAGTACAGAACAGTTTAGTAATTTGGTCCATTTCTTTTTGTTCCATTAATTGTATGGACTTCTCTCTATTGATCTTTCTCCAACTTTTGTTTTGTTTGCAATGTATGCCCTCTCAGCATTTTTGTGTGCTACGGACACTTCATGTGCCGAGATAATGTGTACTCTAAAAGTACTGCAACCAATTCGGAAATAATTTTTGCTTTGGCTTTTATTATAATTCTGACACCATGTACAGAACATGGCACATTTATCTGTGTCATATGTAAGCCACTGCCTGCCCTTTTTCCATGATTCCTGAAATTTTCTAACTTTTGGGGCCTTAACTTGGCTTTCAGTACAAGCAGTAGCACTTGAAGAAACTTCAGTGGTCACAACAGTTTCACTGTCTGGGCAAGGAGGTGGTGAGGTTATTTTTTTAATTTTATTTTAGTTTTTGTTGACCGGGTAAGTGCACTAGACAAATCCTGCCTATTTTCAGGCACGACCCGGGGGAGGGGGATACAGATGAATGCCAACCGACCTTGAACCAGATTAAGCTGTTGGTAGTATTTTTTTTTTTAGTGAACGAGGGAAATTTGGCCAGGACACCGGGGAAATTCCCCTACTCTTTTCGATAAGTGCCATGGGATCTTTAACATCCACCTGAACTACCACCAATCTAGGCAGATGGGACCTCGGTTTAATGTTCCATCCGAAAGACGGCACCTCAGAAGTGAAGTACCCCTCTCATGCTGCACTACAGTGTCTTAAATCCAAATTTAAAAAAACTCATGGTGTCTGTTTGGAATTCTACTTGTGAATATTGACTTTTTTAATTTGTGTTAGTATAAATAAATGCAACACCAACAAGGATAAAAGTGTATTGTCTTTTTTTTTAAATAATAAACTTGACAAGAAAATCTAACTGTGTATTGTCTGATAATTTTTTTATAACAGGTGACAATGAAGACAGTATATAGATTTTAGATAGTCCACTCCAGACAGCATAGCTTACTAGCTTGTAAAAAGCTTGAGATTTTTTATAATATTCAGATTTTAGACAGTCCAAAAACTACAGCGTAGAGCTTGTGAAAAGCTTAACAGATGTTTTTTTGTAACAGTATACAGATTTTAGAGAGTCAACTCCACATAAAGTAGCTTCATTAGCGTGTAGAAAAGCTTTTAAGATATATTTTTTCACATAACCTTTCTATTTAGATTTTCTGTAGTGTGTAAGCCACACAGTAAGATTTTTTTAACAGATCCCCTAAATTTTAGGTAATCACATATTATTTAGGTGTTCCAAGTCCAACTAGCTTTTAAAAAGTTTTTAGGAACTTAATAAGCAATTCCTTTTAATTAGATTTTCTGAGTCTGCAGATTAGATTTTTTTAACAGATGGATCCCTTTGTATTTAGAGTTTAGGTAATCCACCACATATTATTATTTTAGGTGGTCCAAGTAACAAGTAGCTTTTAAAAAGGCTTGTAGAATCTTAACAATTCCTTATTAATTAGATTTTCTGCAATACACAGTGTACTTGCTTGTTAAAGCTTTTTAAGAGATTCTTTTAACACATCCACTAAGTTTGTAAAAGTATAATGAGCTTTTTTTATACAGTTTATTACAAAGGGTGCGAGTTTTTTTTTTTCAGCTGCCTTCCCAGCCAGCAACTGGGTGAATATTTAGACACACACTGACTATCACTGCTAGTCTATAATAGCTCCCTCCTTCTCACACAATATTTAGTATCTAGCCCTCTTTTTTATAGGTAATTAGAACAGAGAACTGTCTATAGTATCACTATAAGCTGATCTTTATTTTTTTTTATTCAGCTTCAGTTAGATAGAGATAGCTAAACTTACTATATGTTAGTTTTAAATTCAGTTCCCTACAATTTAACAAGTTTTGCTGACAGCAACTGTGGCTAGGAAAAAAAAACATGCTGCAGAGATCAGAGAATGGTTGGTTTTTACTGCTATCTGCCTCTCCTGCTGTAAATTTAGTGCTGTGCCAAACTTATAGAATTAAACTAGTATCAGGCACTAGCTGGATGGATTTATTTAATTCAAATAGCTGGGTATGCCCCACAGGCAACCGTTCAAGTCAGTCTGCAAATGCAATGCTTCCCATCAACAAGTCTGTCTCACTTTCACCCCCACCCCTGTACCAGAGTATCACATTGCTTTCTTTCTGCTGTCGCTGAAAACAGAGCACTGTCTGCAGGCAAAATTCCTGTTCTCTGTTGCTTCTTTTCTTTTGTCTCCCCTTTAATCTGTTATATTTATGTTCTTCTATGATGTCGATTTCCTCCCTTAGAGACACCTTCACGGTCTCACCCACTCTCACCCTTTACCTCCTCTCTAACTCCCAAATCCCTGCCTATAAACGTTTCACTTCAGGAATCTTAATTTTACTAAACAGCTCTTAAAAGAGCTGTTGGGTCTTTTTTTTTTTTTAAACACAAAGTTAGCTCTCAATCTGAGCAGTACACTCGCAGTCTAGAGGTACTGCATGGACAAGCGACTGTTTTCTCCAAACTCAAGTGACAGAATGGCACGCTGAGCTGTGTACTCGTGTAACGGCGAGTTAAGGGGGCAGGTAAATGGTCCCAATACACCAATTGGTATCTGGCTAAGAGCGACCAATGACAGACCTACACATGCGGCTGGCTGATGACTGTGCCAGTCAAATTAAGGGCACTCACCATATTTCAGTACCGTACTGTCAGCTGACAGTTACAAACGGCACACTCGTGATCGCCTCAGAGAGTTGGCTGTGTGCCTGAGCTCCTCCAAAGGCTCCCCACCCCGTGAAAAATAAATGACACAGAAAAACTTAAATGACAAAAAAAAAGAGTCAAAAAGGAAAACGGAGCTCTGCACAAATACCTTAGGTGCCCCAGTGGGCCGGCACAAAACAGCAGTAGGTGTCCAGAGGTGAAAGTGCCTGCCCTGGGGCCCCTAAGGTATAGGAATTTCGCACCCTGATTAGGGCAAACACTTTTCTCTCAGATTATGCAGTCAAACAGAAATATAAAATAGCAGTCTTTGACTCAGAGTATTATACGAAATTCCAACATCTAATAGAATCTGCTATTCAGGTGGACAACACACCTGACAATAATACAATTTGCTTTTTGGGATGTATGCAAACTTGTTCTGTCTCAACCATTTATAACTTAATCCTAGAATGCAGCAGAAGTATAATCCCTGAACCAGCAAGAAGATGGTCTGCAGAGTTGGGGGTAAGTACTCATAACTGGAAATGGGAGAATATATGGTTACTCACCTCTGAAGCCTTTGCAGCTGTAAACTTAAGGTTGGTGCACTTTAAGACACTTCACCATTTGTTTTTCACACCAATACTCGTGCATAAGATGGGTGTAGTTCGCAATCCCAATTGCAATAAGTGTGATCAAGCTGTAGGTACATTGTTGCATATATTTTGGGAATGCAGACATACTCAGGAATTATGGGAAAAGGTTCATAAGTAATTCCACTCTATACCATCCATACACTCAGAAATTAATATTGAAACTTGTATTTTGGGTCACTTCTCTGAAGATCAGGCCTGGTCCATAGGAAAAAAAACACTCTCTTCTTATTGGGGTAGCTGTTAGGAATTGCATTTTGAAAAGCTGGTTGGAAGAAGAAATTTACTAATTTGCAGAATGGAAAAATAACTTTTATAGAGATTCTCAGAGTAGAGAGGTTGGCCCTACAGATCAGGGGACTGAGTCATAAATTTGACAACAAATTTGGTAGTATATATAGATTATTTGTTGACAAAAAAAATCAGTAGGTGAAGATGGTAGCTGGCTGGAGGTTAGAGTTTAACCTCTGTAGGCCACTTATTGCAATCCTGACAAAATGCCATCCAATTAAAATTGCACATTTCTGGTCATGTTTAACTGATATTATATACAACATTGTTGGTGAGTGATGGTTTTAAAAGCTCCAGTTTAAAATAAAGAAGACTTCTTTAAGTTTTACTTTAATTCAATCTATGTCTATTTTCTTCCTTGTTCTCTCTTTTCTCTATTTCCCCTCTATAAGGGAGTATCTGTTCAATGTGGATACAACTTTAATGAGGCATTTAATAGAAGTGTCTTTCTTTTGCTGGGCTAGGAGCCCTAAACTAATGAGTATATGAGGAGATGGGGAATATTTGTTAATCTAGTCCAGATGATATGTTTTAACAGTACAAAATACACAGTTGATGTTATAATTTTAATCTTTTATCTTTTAGCAATTAGTAAAAATGTATAACTTGTTTAGAATCAGAATCAGTTTAATCTGTTAGTGGTAAAAATGTTTCACAGAAATGCTTTTTCATGAAAACAGCTTGTAGTTTTTTGTTACTGAAGAGATTTTTATGAAAGCTCTATAGAAATAGGTATTTAACTTTTACTATAAAGTTATACATGTATTGTGCAATTTAAGATGTACTCATAATTCATATGTTAATGTATTTGATTATACTTTAATAACAATTTTATTGATAATAAAAATCCCTTCAGTGCCTACCTTGTTTATCCCTTTACGTATTTAAAGGTCTCAATCATATCCCCCAGTCCGTTCTCTCCTCCAAGAAGTACATGTTCAAATCTCTCAGCCTCTCCTTGTATGCTCTGTCCTCCAATCCCTGGATCATCCTTGTTGCCCTGCGTTGTACCCCTTCCAGTAATTTCACATCTTTCTTCAAGTATGGGTGCCAGAATTGCATACAGTACTCCAAGTGTGGCCTGACCAGTGCCCTGTAGAGAGGCAAGATCATCTCCCTTCTCCTGGAGGAGATCCCTCCTGCGATACAACCCAGCATCCTGTTGGCTTTCACTGCCACCCTCCTATACTGCTCTGTATTGTTCATCTTCCTCATTACAATCACCTCTAGATCCTCCTCCTCCTCAGTGGAACCTAGCTGCACCCCTCCCAGCTGGTAACTCCTCCCTGGGCTATTTGCTCCAAAGTGCAGGACTTTGCACTTTTTTACACTGAACCCCAACTGCCACACTTCTGACCACTCTGCTAGTTTGGTCAGGTCATCCTGGAGCCCTGCGAACCTACTATATCATCCACCACCGCCCCCAATTTGGTATTATCAGTGAATAGACTGATCTTATTCCTGACACCATACGAGTTGCCCACTATGAATATTCCAAACAACACTGGCCCAATACCAATTCCTGCAGTACCCTGCTGTTCACAGCCCTTGGAGATGAGAGTTCCCCCACCACCATCACTACCCTCTGCTGTCTTCTCTGCAGCCAATTCTCAATCCATTTAATCATATTAGTCCCCACCCCCATGTATCTCAACTTCCCTCCCAACCTTCCATGCGGCACCGAATCGAAGGCCTTACTGAAGTCCAAGTATATGACATCCACCGCATGACCCTTGTCCAATTCCCTTGTGACCCAGCCATTATACTCAACTAGGTTCATCTGTCAGGATTTTCCAGAGACAAACCCATGCTGGTGACTGTCCTGGAGCCTACTGTCTTCCATAAAGGTCACCAGCCTTTCCTTAAGTATTGTCTTCATCAGCTTCCCCACAATGGAAGTTAAGCTTACCGGCCTGTAACTACCCAGTTCAACCTTTGGTCCACTTTTATAGATGGGTACTACATGGGCCATCCTCCACTTCTGTGGTATATACCCTGTGTCCAGGGAAGTATTGAATAGTTCCACCAGCGGTCCAGCCAGGATCTCGGCCACTTCCTTCAACACCCTGGGATGTATGACATCCAATCCTGGTGCCTTATCCACTCTCAGTGCCCTTAATCCCTCCAATACCCTACCCTCACATACATATGTGGGTGTATAACCTGTTTAGAGATTAGATGATTAATCTGATGACAATCTAAATTGTTTTCTAATGGGAGGCAGCAGCCGGACAGGAAGTGTAGATTTTTTAATGGGTGGAGGCAGCAGTTGGAGAAAGTGTGTACAAAATGGAAATTTCTGTCTACACCCCTGTAACAAAGGAGTGGAGCAGGTGTAAGATTGGTATCTTAGGCATCAGTAGGTATCCACGGAAGGAAGCGGAGAAGCGGGGGACTCTGACAGTCAACTAAGGTAAGGCACCTGTTCACTCTTGTTGTTACAGTCACTGCTGGGAAGAGTGGAAGGTAAAGGGTAAGCTTAACTGAGAATAGGAGCAACACCCTGTCTAGGGTAACAGTACAGGAGGAAGTGCAACAGGTATAGGGGAACAGAAGTCACAACACACAAATAAAAGAGGGGAAGCTAGAAACATCATTTTTGTTTTTTTTTATTTATTTGGTTCTAGGATTACAATAACCTTTGAGACAAGGCTCTTTTACAAAGGTTCCACGTCAGTTTAAGGTTATTACAGAAGATACAGTTGAGGAACAACAAATCAAAATACAACAATGTGGTGATTACAGACAGTTTGGGTACTGAAACATTGGAATAAACAACTGGGGTGGATACAATTACAGAGCAGGAGACCAAGTTATGGCCTGGGTTTATAACACAAGAGAAAGCATAGAGACAGGGGGGTAGAGGGAATATGAAGCAGCTGGAGGCATTTGTCAGACGATGATAGGAGAGAAGTGCTGGTATCGGGGGGGGGTGAGGGGGAAGGGGAGGCTAGGGGAAATAGGACTGATAAGAGGTAGAGCAGGTAGGAGAAGTGGTGGAGGGGGTAGGGAATAAGTACATCAAGGGGGTACAGTGATGCTGTAGGAGTGGTGGTGTTACTGGAGAGAGGTGAGGTTACCACAGAAGCTTGAAGAGAGTGTGGTCTAAGTTTAGGTGAGGTAGTCACAGAAGCTGGAGGCAATGAGATGGTGCCATAGTCTGGTTTTAAACATACCAAGAGTTGGGGATGAAGAGATGGTGGGGCTGAGGCCATTCAGCCAAAGTGGATCTTTGTAGGCAAAAGAGCGTTGACCCTGGGTAGTAGAACAGTAGGGAACTTGCAGGAGCTACATTTTGAATCTCCTGGTGCTCTGTAAATTGGAGTTTTGGTGTAGCAGGCCTAAGACACCAGGGGTTCAAGGCCAAGGGTAATTTTCTTCGCCATGGTACAGGTGAGATACTCGATACGGTTTGATAGTTGAAGCCATAGGATTCAGCATAAAGGTCACAAGTATGGGTGAGATGGTGGGCTCCAGTAACAAGCCAACATGCCTTGTTTAGGGCAACTGATATACTTCTGAGGGCTGTCATCATGGCAGAGCCATAAATGATGAGACCATAGTCAATGATCGAGACCACAGAGCTCTGAACGGCAATCTTCAATGCATCTGGGGTAAGATGTTGTCTGTGTTTGTAAAGTAGATCAAGCCATATATTTGCAGCTCTGGCCACATTGTTGACATGAGTCCCGTAGGAGAGATTAGGGGTCAGGCAGTATTCCCTAGGTGTTTGAAAGATACAAACTGTTCGAGGGTATTCCCCTGTATGGTGGAGATAGCCATGTGGTGAAGCTTGTGCTGATTGTGAGAGCTGAAGAAGAGCACAGACTTGGTTTTCTTGTGATTGAAGACAAGCTTATGATTAGAAAACCATGACTCAACGGTACTGAAACCAAGTTGGAGACTGTGTTGTAGAGACGTGGGGTCTTTGTGAGAGGAGAAAACAACTGCATTGTCTGCATACAGAATGATTTGTTCTGAGCAAGATTGCGGTAGGGAATTAAAAAAAAAGTCTAAAAAGGAGTGTGCCCAGAATGGACCCCTGGGGGACACCTGAGTGAACTGGCAAGGTATCAGAAAGAGCACTGGCAATTTTTACTCTTAGCAACCGGTTTTCTAGGTAGCGTTTGAACCATAGTGCAGAGCCAGGTGAGAGACCAGCGTTCAGTAGTTGGTCAATAAGCAGCCCATGGTGGACAGTATCAAATGCCTTGGAGAGGTCGATAAAGACAGCCCCAGTAAGGAGGCCATTGTCAAGGGAGCTATGTACTGCTCCAGTGAACTCAAGGAGGGCTGAGGTGGTGCTGTGTCCTTTCCTGAAGTCGTGTTGTTGTGTGCACAGTATACTGCATTTGTCCAGATAGTTGGTCTGCTACGATACACTCAAGTGCCTTGGAGAGCGGGGATAGTATGAAGATTGGGCGATAGTTTGAGTGACTGGTCTTGTCACCACTTTTGTGGACTGGGGTCACGATAGCAGTTTTCCATCTGTCCAGAAATTGACTGCAGCTGAGAGAGCGGTTCAGAATTTTTGTTAAGGGATGAAGTACTTGCTCAAGGGTAAGTAACAGTAGCTTAAGGTCCAGGGTGTCACCACTAGTTCTGGACTTAGAGATGGCAGCGGCAATATAGCGGTGTGCATCATTAACTTGACCTCCCTGACGTAGAAATAGGGGTGATTTGACTGAGCATGGGGGGATCTAGAGGAGGTAGCACTTTCTTCAAAGAAATCAGGAAGGGGGAACAACACTGAGGTCAGTAAAAGCCATGTTAAAGGTGTTAGCAATGACCATTGGGTCAAGGGTAGTGGATCCATCAACTATTAGCATGGCTGGAGAGGTTTTTGGCTGCTTCCGTGTAATTTCCTTGATGTTATCCCAGAATGCTCGTCCGTTTCCCCAGGTGTTGGTGAGAGCATCCTTGTAATAGGAATTTTTCGTAAGCCAGATAGCTTTTGTGCAGGCATTACGGGCTTGTTTATATTTTTGGATGTCAGGTTGCTTGCCAGAAGCTTTAGCCACCACCCAGAGATGGTTCTTCAATTTCAGCTGAGAAAGGAGTTCATCATTGATTCAAGGGTTACAGAGGGTTTTAGCCTTGCGTTTTTTGACAGGGACTAAGAGGTCACAAGCCCTGTTGAAAGTAGAGATGAAGTAGTCAAGAGCCATGTTAACATTTGTTGCCTTGTAAATAGGTAGCCAGTCTTGCAGTTTCAGGTGGTGCTTTAGATGTGTGAGTTCTCCACGAGGGAGGACCCTGCTGGAGATGATTTTTTTTGGGGGGTTGAGAAATTTGTTAGACCATTCACAAATGACTGGGGAGTGGTCACTGAGAGAGTCAGGGAGAATGGTGGTGTGAGAGATCCTGGTGGGGTGGCTGGTGAGTACTCAGTCCAGGAGGGTACTGGTCCCGGTTTTATAGTTTGTCCTAATAGGGGTGGCAACTATCTGTGTGAGGTTAACAGCTGCTATGGCATCTTTATGAGCACTTGCATCCTACGCAAGCCAGTTGATGTTGAAGTCTCCTAGCAGAATAAGTTCAGAGTCAGGAGGTTGGGAGTTGATGAAGTTAAGGATGTCGCTGAGACCATGTCTTTGATCCCTGGGTGGGATGTATATGGAGACAATTGTGAGGGCTTTATGATTTGGTCCTAGGAGAATTTTTATAGGCAGGAGCTGGACCGAGGCAGCGGGCGTGAGACTTGTTTCAATGGGGTGCCCCATGAGTGTGTCTTTTATATAGATGACACAGCTTCCTCCTTTTTTGGAGACATGGTCCAGTCTGAAGACATTGTAGCCCTGTAAGGTTACTGCCAGATCAGGAACCTTTGGCGTCAGCCATGTTTCGACAACAACTAGGATGTCAGGGTTATGTTGGCAAATGAAGGATTGAAGAGTGTCAAGCTTTGGCAGTAGGCTGCAGATGTTAAGGGTTGCGAGGATAAGAGCCCCTGCAGTTTTTATGAGGCTTGTGCTGCTTGGGCCAGGATTTGGATAGACATTACCCGAGATTAGTAGTAGGGGTTTTACAGAGAATAAGCGTAATTCCTTGAGAGATAATTTATGTTGTTATTTAAAGGAGGGGCAGCAGGCAGGTTCCAGACGGCAGACCCAGTGAGATGCGAGGTGATACAGTGTGGGTAAGCAGGCACACATATCAGGCTTAGCAGTATTGTAAAGTACCCAGGTATTTACGAGAGCTGGGCCATGTGGAGGAAAGGATGAGTAGTGAAGGGTTCCCTGGGTGCAGTAGGTTATGACTAAGTAGATGGTGGGGGGTAGGGATGGCAGGGGCCTGTGAGGGAGAAAAGGAGTGGCAGAGCAAGGAGGAGGAGAGGAAAAAATTGGGGAAAATGCCTGCATGGCAGGTGTCGATTGCATAGGCGTCAGAAAGGTAGTTGTGGACCGGGACAGAAAGTGAGTGGTACGGGGAGAGAAAATGCTATTAGCAGTTAGAGGAGAGAGAGAGATGAAGACTGGTAGGCACTGGGCAAGACAAGAAGGGGGTGGACAGTGGGCATGTAGGGTGGAGAAAGGTCCTATTTGGGTGGACCAATGGGCAAGGAAGGGCAGAATGTGAAAGAGGGTGGGTGGGGATAAGGTGTATTTAAGTAAGGTGGGGGGGCGGGTGAAAATTTATGGCCAAATGCAATGAAAGTCTATGGGCGCAGTGCCTGGTGAGCAGAGCAAGGCAGAGAAATAGAACCAGCCAATCAGATGCAGTCCAAGAAGCAGGAGTCCAATCGGGGCACGAAGCCATGAGCACAGCAACCAGTGGCAGCTGCTCATGTCCCAGGCTGAAATCTTACCTGGCGGCACTGATCCAGGAGGTGGGCTGGAGATGGGTAAGGGTACCTAGGTATTTCCAGGTAACACCGTGAGTATAGAAGCTGGGAATGCTAGGAGTGGTGCAGTGCAGTGGATGTGGGCGTGGCAGTTTTTAGAGAGACCTTCTGGAGAATGCACTGCTGCTCCATCTGCATGTAACTTACTGGGTTGAAGGAGGAGGTTGCTAGACTCCAAGCTGAGTTGGCTAGGATTCAGGGGACCTCTTCCCTCACCCAGGGGCAACCAAGTTTGACACCATTACCCCACAGGATGTCAGGGAAGAGGAACGACTGGACTACATTGGGCTCCAGAAGGGTGGGAGTGGTGGGTCAGTGGTACATTCCTCAACTAGTACCTCTATGAAATTCCTATGCTGGTCTGGCAAGGCTGGACTGCCAGGAGGAGGCTCCCCTGGTAGTGGCCAGGGAGGATGTGGGGGTGCTCTGGAGTGGAGACCCCAAGGAGGGAGGAAGAAAACCTCAGAGGAGGAGGAGGAGGAGGCAACTTCTGGTGGGTGACTCGACTGTGAGGGGGATAAATATGGTAATATGAAAGGGGCAAAAAGGTAGGTTAGGTGCCTACATGGCACCACAGCCCGGAGGGATGGGACGCAGATCCAGAGGATTGCTAGGGCAGCAGGAGAGAAGGCAGAGCTGGATGTCACTGTCTACCTGGGTACCAATGACCTGCCTAGGGATGGTGCCAGGAAAGTGCGGGGGGAGTATAAGGAGCTGGGGAAGGGTCTTAAGACAGGTAGTGTACTCAGTGGCTTTTTCTGAGGTGCTGCCTATGAAAGGATGTAGGTGAGGGATCTCTGCATGAAGACTTTTAACTCATGGTTGAAGGAATGGTGCTGAGAAGAGGGATTTGACTACACTGGGGACTGGAGAGCTATCTGGATAGAAAAGGGCATTTATACAGATGATGGCCTGCATCATCCAGGAGGGGAACAGCAGTCCTCAGTGGATGGTTTAGATGTTACTTTGATGAAACATTTAAACTAGTCGAGGGTAGTGGCAGAAGAAATCGATGTAGCAGTAACTGTCCCCCCAAACAGGCTGAAGTAGGGAAAGTGGGCAGAACCTGAGAGGAGTGGGATCCTCCAGGGTGGCAATTAATAAAGGAAGCAGGGCAGTAGAAATGATGGGGAATGGGAATGGAAGCATTAAAAAGAGAGGGGGAAGGAGACACTGCAAAAAAGAAAGAATGGGGGTAACAAGTAAAGTGGTAACAATCTGGAAGGTCATTATGTGTGAATTCTAGAAATCTAGGAAATAGGATTCCAGACCTAGAGGCTGACCTGGATATTGTGGCCATTACCAAGTGATGGTGCAATGAAAACCATGACTGGGACCTGTCTATATCAGGCTATACTCTGTTCAGGAGGCACAGGGTGGGAAGGAAAGGAGGGGTGTAGTGCTTTATGTGAGGGAAGGCATAAAAACAATGGAGATACAGGGAATATAGTGGGGAGCAGAGGTACTGTGGGTCACCTTAGAGACAGGGAATAGAGCCTCTATTCACACTGGCATGATCCAGAAACCTCCGGCACAGGGGGAGGAGTTGTTAGATAAAGTACTGATGGAAGCTATTGGCAAGATGGTAGAAAAGAGGGAGGTGCTCCTGATGGGGACTTCAAATCTGCCAGATGTAGATTGGTACCTCCCAGCTGCAGTTTCAGTTAGAGGCAGAGACATCCTGGACTCACTGCAGGAGGTGTTCCTGAGGCAACTACTCACTGAACCCACTTGTGATGGGGCAATACTGGACCTGGTACTCGCTAACAAGGACAATGTTGCACACATCAGGGTAGGAGGCCACCTGGGGAACAGTGATCACTGTACAGTGTGGTTCAATATAAGGATGGCTGTGGAACTGAACCATACAAGGGCAAGGGTCCTGGAATTCAGGAGGGCAGATTCCGAAAAGATGGACAAATGCCTCTGGGATGACTGTGGGGGTGACCTGGGTGGGGTGTAAGAACATTGGATGAAGCTAAAAAGGGCCACAGGGAAGGCAACAAACATCTACATCAAGTATGTGAGCAAAAGCAAGAGGAAAGAGACTGCTATGGTTCTTGAAAGAGGTGGCAGGAAAGGTAAAAGATAAAAGGGTAACATTCAGAAGATATAGGGAGACACAGAGAGAGGAGGATAGAGAGGTGTATCAGGGGAAATGGTGAGAACAGTAAGGAGTGCAAAGGCGCAGACTGAAGAGAGAATAGCCCAAGCAGTGAAGAAGGGGGACATTTTTTAGGTATGTAAGCGAAAGAAGGAAGACCAGGGGTGGGAACACAAGATTAAAAACTGAAAGGGGGAACTGTGTAGAGGGGGACGAGGAATAGGCAGACATCCTAAACAAATACTTTAGTTCAGTGTTTACAGAGGAAGGAGAAAGTGATGGGTCACAAAAAAGTAACAGGAGCATTGGAAGAAGGGAGGTGGGCACTAGTCCGTTTTCAGAGAAGAGTGTCCTGAAGGGACTTGCTAATTTGAAAGTGGACAAATCAATGAGGCCAGATGGGGTGCATCCAGGGGTACTGAGGGAGCCCTGGGAGGCACTGACTGCACCTCTGATAGTCCTGTTTAACGGTTCAGTGGAAACAGGAGTGGTTCTTGAGGACTGCAGAGGTAGTTCCACTTCACAAAAGTGGTAACCGAGAAGAGGCTGGCAATTATAGGTCAAGTCAGCCTGACTTTGGTGGTGGGAAAGTTTATGGAGTCACTGCTGAAGAAAAGGATTGTTGAATATATTGAATCCAATGAGTTACAAGACCAAAGGCAGCATGGATTAATGGGGGGAGGTCATGTCAAACAAATCTGATAGAGCTCTTTGAATGGATGACCAAGGAAAAAGATCAAGGTGGAGCAGCAGACATGGCTTACCTAGATTTCAGTAAGGCTTTGGACACTGTTTCACATAGGAGGCTACTAAGCAAGCTGGGTAGCTTAGGAGTGGGTGCAAAGGTGATAAACTGGATAAGAAATTGGTTAGGGGCTGGCCTGGTGGCGCTGAGGGTTGAGGTGCTGGATGCCACACCTCATTCCATGCCAGCGACCTGGGTTCGGGAATGACCCTGGGTCATCGGGGGTCAGTAGGAGAGGACTAGGATTAAGCATCCGATGACAGCTCTCCTAGTTCTGAGGAAATGGTGGGATACACACTGGGCTCTGGCAGTCCCTGGGGATGCCTGGAGGCACTGCAGGTGCATGGTGCTTAGCATTGGGGGTGGGGAGAGTATGATGGATGTCTGCACGCTTGTGCGTAGACGTCATTGCACATCCACACTCCATTGGGTGAAAAAGGAAAAATGGGCTGGGTGCAATCGTGCAACTTGATGGCCGTGCCCTACCTTGCTGGGAGGACTGCCGTGGAATTGCACGGGGGGGGGGCCGGGGTTCGGCACTGGTCTGGCTGGCAGGGATGGGGGGGCCCTCCAGCGGGTCAGCTATGGCCGTGCCAGACCCCATCATCATGCAAGTGAGTCTGCTGCTCTCCCCGCAGGCAGGGCCAGCAGCTGGATTCCCCCGCCGGTAGGCGCTGCAGTGGGCACAAGAAATACAGCTGAATAAAAAAGAAATTGGTTAGGGGATAGGCAACAGAGGGTAGTGGTAAATGGAGTTCACTCAGAGGAAGGGAGGGTGACCAGCAGGGTGCCTCAGGGATCTTTGCTGGGACTGATCCTATAATGTATTTATAAGTGACATTGCAGAAGAGCTGGAAGGGAAGGTCTGCCTCTTTGCAGATGACACCAAAATCTGCAATAGTGTTGATGCTACAGGGGGTGGATAGGATGAGCAGAGACCTGAGAGAACTCAAGGGGTGGACAAGGGTAGGGCAGCTAGGTTTCAGTGTGAAAAAGTGCAAAGTAATGCACTTAGGGCACAGAAACCCAGTGGCAGAGTACCAAATGGGACGTGTGGTACTGACTACCACCAAACAGGGAAGAGATCTGGGGGTGATCATATTGGATGGCCTAAATGTGGCCAGGCAGTGCGAAAAGGCATCTCTGGAAGGACAAATATATATATATATATATATATAGAGAGAGAGAGAGAGAGGAGGTGGTGGTCCAGAGGAGGGCAAC
Source organism: Neoceratodus forsteri (assembly GCA_016271365.2). Lineage (NCBI taxonomy): Eukaryota > Metazoa > Chordata > Ceratodontiformes > Ceratodontidae > Neoceratodus > Neoceratodus forsteri. The sequence continues at coordinate 1,389,249,810 of CM028129.1, read as the reverse complement.
TAAAATGGTGCAGGGTCTGCATCAAAAGACCTATGAGAAGAGACTCAAGGATCTAAATATGTACATCCTGGAAGAGGATAGAGAGAGGGATATGATATGAGACCTTTAAAAGCCTCACAGGGGTAAATAAGATATAGGAGGGAAGTAAGGTGCTCAAGGACAACGGCGCACAATAAGAAGCTGGAGGGTGGTAGATTCAGGTAACACGTGGGAAAAGAACAGTTACAGATCTTCAAGAGAGTCTCTTTCATCGGGCCACACCTTTGGAACTATACTGGTATCAGCGCTACGACAACATGGACATTTTTGCAAGTCAGGGGCCAACCACGATAACATCATGCATCAGCGTCTACATAAACATGAGTGGCCCCAGCTCTCCTCAGTTCCCCGCTGGAGATTATGTTTGAAGGACCTCATTATGGGGAACCGGGAGATATAGGCAGTATCCCACATACCAGGTGACAAAGGGTGCTGAAGAAGCAGTGATGGAAAAAACTCTGTGCAGAAAATCCTGTGACTTACTCCTGAAGGGGGAAGGAGGATGGGTCAGCATGGCCTGATGAAAAAGATTTTCTTGAAGATCTACTGTTATAAGAAGTATGTAACTGTTCTATCTTCTTTGATGTCTTTCATCGGGCCACACCTTTGGAAGGAGTCCCAAGCAGTAGCAAAACTGACAGTCTGGATGGATGGAGACGTGTGCTCATGACAGCAGGCCTTGTAAGACAGCCAGGACAAAGCCTGCTTATCTGAGAGACGCAATGTCCGGATTGTAAAGTTTAGTGAAGGTGTGGATAGTATTCGAAGTGGCAGCAGCACAAATGTCAGCAGCTGAGACATTTCTAAAACAAGCCACAGACGTGGCCAACTGGCCATACCTCTGGTAAAATGACCACGGACAACACCAGGAAGTTCCTTACCATATTTCCCGTAACAGAAAATAATAGTTTGCCAACCATTTGAACAGACACTGTTTAGACACTGCAGCACTCTGCTTCCCAGGGCAAACAAAACAAAAAGCTGAGAGGACTTTCTGCAGGCCTTGGTGCAGTTCACATAATACCTGAAGATACTATCCACATCTAAAGTGTGGAGAAATGCATCCCCTGGATTGGTATGCTCCGGAAAATAAACTGGAAGGTGGATAGTTTGAGTTTCAGATACCACCTTAGACAAAAACTTAGGGTTTGTACATAAAGATACCCCAGTTTTTCTGAAAAATCAAGTGGGGGGCTCACACATTAGAGCCTGTAGCTCTGAAATTCTTTGAGCAGAAGTAATGGCAACCAAATAAGGCTTTCCATGAAAGAAAGCATAGGTCCCAACTCACAGCAGGCTCAAAAGAAGCCAAAGTAAGCTTTTCCAACACTAAATTTAAGTCCCATGCCAGGACAGGATGCTTAATTGGAGGTTTCAAGTGTAGTATACTTCTCAAAAAAGTACAGGATACTGCTAGTTGAGCAACTGTACGACTGTCTACAGGGGCACGAAAGGCTGAAATGGCTGCCAAATATACCATGTGGGAGGAATACTGGGGCCCTGTCTGATAGGGACAGCAAATATTTCAACACCACATTAATTGGGCAAGTAAAAGGATCCAGGTGCTTGGAGGCAGCCCACAATGTAAACGACTTCCACTTCAAAAAGTAAATATGTCTGGTGGAGGGTTTTATAGTAGCCAACATAACATCAGTCACTTCAGAGGATACACCAAACCTTTCTGTGGCTATGTCTTCAGGACCCATGCATGTAGATGCAGGGATTTCAGGTCCACATGGACCAGGGATGACCTGTACTGTGACAATAAGCCCTTGCACAGCGACAGGAGCACTGGGGGTTCCACGGAAAACTGTTGGAGCAGTGGGTACCAGATCTGTTGAGGCCAAAGAGGAGCAATTAGGATGAGAGTTGCTCCCTCCATCTGTAGTTTGAGTAACACATACTGTATTAGAGAAAAGGCACACAGAAACCACCCTTTCCCAGAGAGGGACAACACGTCTTGCCAGAAAACTCCAGGCCCTGGAGCAAGCGAGCTAAAATACAGCAGTTTTGCATTGTGTGGGGATGCAAAAAAGTTCAACTCTGGGCAACCATACCTTGCAAGGAGATTTTCCACCACTGAGGTCATTACCGTTCATCCAGGATGGACAGTGACCAACTTAGCCTGTCTACCAAGTCATTTTGGGCCCCTGGAAGATATATGGCCAAGAGTTCTAGGCCATGTTCCAGAGCCCACTGCTACACTCTCATTGCTTCCCTGCGTAGCGGGTATGAATGAGCTCCCCCCCCCAATTTGTTGCTTAAATACATCACACTGATATTGTCCATCTGCACTAATAGAGGACCAGGTGTCAGATGTGCTTGAAATACTTGGAGACTAGAACAGTCTGCACCTCCAGGACATTTATGTATAAGTTTTTCTTTATCTGGGCCCCAGTACCCTGTGTTTGGTAAGGACCCAAGTGCGTTCCCCACCCAGATACCGAGGCATTCGAGGTGAGAACCTGTGATGGGGTTGGCCTCTGCATCTCCAGAACATTTATGTGCAAGTTTTTCTCTATCTGGGTCCAAGTACCCTGTGTTTGGTAAGGACCCAAGTGCACTCCCCATCCAGATACCGAGGCATTCGAGGTGAGAACCTGTGATGGGGTTGGCCTCTGAAATAGTACACCATTGGGCATGTTGGTGCAGCCCCTCCACCATATCAGGACCTTTCTTTTTTTTTTTTTGTATTATCTTTTTCCCCCTTACTCACTGGGACCTGCTCCTCCTTCAGGCCACCTAGTACCACCAGCGATCCCCCCGCAACACCCCCTCGCCTCCTACCTCCATGTGCAGCCGCCTATGGGTTAGCCCGGCATATCCCCCCGCCAGGTGTGTCCCCCTCCTCCGAGGGGAGGGCACAGTGGGCAGGCCAGTGCACTCTTACTCTCTTGCCCGGGAGCTGCTGAGGCGGACATTGCTCTGCTGGGAGCGCTTGAGGGCATTGTCGGGGACAATGCAGTTTCCGTTTTTCTGGTGTTTTCCCCACATCAATGTTCCTCTGCAGTGCTCCCAGTCTCCAACGGGGGCCACTGCAGAGCAACATGCTACCCTAACCCACCCCAAGAGAGGACAGCAGCCCAACGTACGCTCAATCCTCTCCTCTCCTTTACCTGCCAACCCTCGGCGTTCCTGGTCCATTCCCGAATCCGGGTCGCCAGTGTGGTTTGAGGTAAGGCGCCATCGCCTCTGCCCTCGGGCCAGCAGGGCCTTTCTTAATCTAGTTCAAGGTCAGTTGGCATTCATCTGTATCCCCCTTCCCCGGGTCATGCCTGAAAATAGGCAGGATTTGTCTAGTGCACTTACTTGGTCAACAAAAATTAAATAAAAAAATCAACAAAAATTTCTTAGAGGTGATGTAACTAGTACAGCTTTGTTTTGGTTGTCTGTGGATTGTTCCCACTGGACTTGTAGAGACCACTGTGGGATCATCATTTGGAAGCAAGCCAATTGCACTGTTACATTGGCTGCCCCCATGAGGCCTAGAAGGCATAATAAGGTCTGGGCTGGGACAGATCGACTGTAGCACACCAGATATATCTGCACTATAAGGCCCCACTCTGTCCAAAGGAAGGAATGCATGGCCCTGACACTTCTAGCACTGTCCCTATGTACTGCAGCCTTTGACAGTGGGGGTAAAGTACTGACTTTGCCAGGTTCATAGTCATTCCTAGGTGGTCAAACAAGACCCTAATTTGAGCCAAGGTGTGAAGTAGTTGTTCTCTGGACCGGGCCTTCAATAGCCAATCATCCAGGTAAGGGAACACATACAGTCCTTCCTTATGGAGGGCTGCTGCTGCCACTGCTAAGCATCTGGTAAAGACCCGTGGCACTGAAGACAAGCCAAAGGGCAAGACTCTGAACTGGTTGTGTTCCCCTTGTAATAGGAATTGCAGATATTTTCTGTGATTCTTTCTAATTTTGAAAGAAAGGTCAGCATCCGTCATTTCCAGAGAACAGATCTAGTCTCTTGTGTTCAACAGGGGAATAACAGCTTGTAGGGAGACTGTCCAAAAAGAACAGTTATGTACTTACCATAACAGCAGATCTTCATGAGAATCACTTTCATCAGGCCACGCCTATGGAATTATAGCTGCCAGGCACTAGGACCATACAGAAACTTTTTGCAAGCAGTCTGCTAAGGGCCACCCACGACAACGTCCTACGTTGGCATTTCTCATATAAACGTGGGAGGCCCCTTCCCACCTCAGTTTCCCACCAGAGATCATGCTCAGAGGACCTCCCTCTAGGAAACCAGGAGAGAGCTTATGGTTCCACCTACCTGGCGAGGTGAGAAATGGCAGATAGACCGTCCTGGAGAAAGAGACAGGAGTTACAAAGCTCTAGAGCAGGGGTTTCCAACCTTTTTGGGGTTGGGGGCAGCATTTTAATTTCAGAGTCAGTCAAGAGCAACAACAATGCGGCCCATGTTGTACTCTGTGCACGCAACTTACTGAGCCCATATTTGCCATATGTACATATATTTTGAATGATTTGTATTTTAATTACAACAAAAGTTTTAAACTTCAGCTATGCTACACTATTACATTTTAATGTTCAAGTCAGAAATATACAGACGTTTTCGTTTTGCTCAGGCAATTCATCAAAGCAGTCTCTGACAATGTTGTTAGCTAGTGAGCTACTGAGGTACTATGTGGGTTTATCCGTTGCAAAAACACAAAGAACTTTGATTAGCAACCTGCATTTCGGGTAATATTGTAATAATCTCTGTTGTGTGCTTGCAATTACATGGGAAAGCAAAACTGTTACTTTTCAGCTTAGTTTACTAGAACATCAGAGGGTGGTGCTAATAGGCATAGTAAGCACATCGGACCGCTAAATTGAAACAGCAGCTTTACAGTTAGTCAGGACCCATATTTGTAAGGCTCTCAGCAAAACTGGCTATAGTGGTTATGCACTTGACGTTAAACTCCTTACACTAGTTCTAGATGAGATCCTTGAACCACTGACAATGATCTTCAACCTCTCCCTAAGGCATTGCCAATTCCCATCACTCTGGAAAAAGGCTACCATCACTCCTGTGCACAAAAGTGGAGACAATTCACTGCATACCAATTACAGGCTCATCTCAATCCTCCCCCCATTATCAAAAGCACTGGAGCGAATTGTCTCTGACCAGCTTGTAGAGTTCCTGGAAAAACATAAAATACAGTGCCCTGAACAGCATGGCTTCTGCAAAGGGCACAGTACCACCACGGCATTGTTGGAATTCACCGGTTATATCCATGATGCACTTGACCAAGGACGTTGTAGGGGGCCATATTCATAGACCTAACAAAGGCCTTTGATACAGTAAATCACTCACTTCTACTCAGGCAACTGTCTGCTCTTGGGCTCCCCAATGATACACTACCCTGGTTCGCTAGCTATCTTGGAGGGAGGCTCCAATGTGTTAAAACTGCTGGAGTCTCCTCAGTTGAAAAGCTAGTACCATCTGGTGTCCCTCAGGGGTCTATACTGGGTCCACTACTCTTTTCTCTCTTTCTTAACAGTCTCCCTGTCACCTGCCAGCAGAGGATACTGCTCTACGCAGATGATGCGGTCCTCTTTTCTAGAAATCAGGACTTTAATCTGCTTGAAAGTCAACTGCAACAGGATTTCAGGCTCATGGAAAAATGGTTTGGCTCTCAGAAACTTATCATGAACTATAAAAAAACTAAGGTCATGTCCTTCTGCAATGCACGTAGCAAGTATAAACCTCTACATCTCACCATCAAGAACCAAGATGGGACCGCACTCGATCTGGTCCAAGAGTTCAAATACCTCGGCATCACCCTGGACTGCTCACTCTCATACTCCCAGCACATAGGTCAAGTTGCTAAGTCTGCCAACATATGCCTCGGCCTGTTCCACAAGTACAAACACTGTATGACCTCTGATGCCCTTAGACTGGCCATCCACAGCTCGGTTACCTCCATAGTCAACTATGGTCTCGTCATATATGGCTCTGCCTCCCCTACTGCTCTCAGGAGGATATCTGTGATGCTCAACAAGGCCTGTAGACTTCTCACAGGGGGCTGACTGCCTAACACATACCTGTGACCTGTACGCACAGACTGGATGGCTACCACTTGTCAATAGAATACAATACCAGACCTGTCTGATAGCCAAAACAGTCCTCCTTGGACTCATGCCGCCAGGTGTGGCTAGGCTCCTAACTACCAACATCAGTACCCAGCCGACACGTGATTCTCAATTCCCGACTTTCCAGGTCCCCAGGCGCCAGACTTCACTGGGTCAGAGATCCTTCATGCACAGGGCTCCTCAGTGGTTCAACATGCTTAACAAGGAAACTCTAGCAGCGGTAACGCTAAGCCCCTTTAAAAGGCAACTATGCCTATTCCTCCCCTCTACTTCACAGTGTGACTGCCACCCCTAAGTAGTGTTCTACACCCCGTACCCTTACAGTGGCTGTAACCTGCTTTTTCCAACATGCTTTCACTGCACCAGCCCCCCCTTTTCTCCCTTTGCCCCCCCGCTCACCCACCCATCCTCCTCCTTAGGACATAATTCTACTCTTCAGCTACTGGCCCTTTCCCCATGCTCTGACCATCCTTGTCAGACAACGGCACCTACCTGCTGGCTTCTTCCTGACTTTCTCCTTAGATATTGTTTTACCTTGAATTCCATTAAAGATAGCTTATGTTGATCTACTTCAACTTGTTGACTGTACTACTTAGGCCTTAGTAATCAATATGTTTAGTCTGTAATCTTTGTTTCACCTTGTGATATGTCACTCCCATCCTCTGACGTGGAACCTTTGTAAATGAGCAGTCCCTGCTCAAAGGTACTTGTGATCCTAGAGTTTAATTAATAAAAAAATACAGAACGAACTGTTAATGGATGATGATTAGCAACCAAGTGGCTGAAAGTAAGACCTGATTACTGCCATTAGCACATTCCTGAGCAAGCAGTGCATCTGAAGTTCAATCAGGAAGCCACAGAGACAGCTGACATTCAGCAGTAAGTAATAATATGAATGACTGCAAATCGCAAATCACAACTCGCAAACCACAAATAAAAAGGCACAGAACTGTAATTTTTACCCATACCTTTGTGAGCAACATAAAATGGCTCGGCAAGCCACAGGTTGCTCGCGTGCCATGGGTTGGACAGCCCTGTTCTAGAGCCTAGGGGAACGGAGGGTGTGATGGCATGGCCTGATGAGAGATTCTCTCATACTATTGTTATATAAGTATGTAACTTTTATCTTCTTTGAGGATCTCTCTTTCATCAGGCCACACCTATTGAATGAGTACCAAGCAGTACTGACAATAAAACAGTCTGGGTAGCTGGAGCCTACAGGCCAAAGAAAGGGGGCCAAGAAGTACAGCTAGGCCAAAACCTGCCCTCTTTTGAGAGGCAGTGCCCAGACTGTAGTGTTTAGTGAAGGTGTGGACAGTACTCCAGGCGGCAGCTGCACAGATTTCTGCAGTGGACACATTCTTGAAACAGTCAACAGAAGTGGCTGTGCCTCTGGTGGAGTGACCACAAACGCCACCAGGAAGTTCTTACCATTGTTCCTGTAACAAAAAGTAATACTGTTGGCCAACCAGTTGGACAGGCACTGCTTAGAAACAGGTGCACCCTCTTTCCCAGGGGCGAACGAAACAAAAAGTTGTGAGGACTTCCTGCAGTGTATATAGTACCTAAGTATTCTACGTACATCTAAAGTGTGGAGCAATGCTTCCCCAGGATTGGCATGCTCAGGAAAATAAACTGGCAGGTGGATAGTTTTATTTAAAGGGACACTGTCAGCTTTGCCCCTTCGTTTTTTGGCAATAGCATGTAGTGTTCCTGTTGCTCACACAACACTCATTACTGTACTTAGAACACCCCAATATATTTAAAAGATTAGTATTTTATCTGCTTTCCCCGTGTTTTTACATACTTTCAGTGGTCCCGATGCAAGTCCCATAGGCAGGCTACATCAGGTCAGGACACGTGCTACCACAGCTGATCCCGAAAATGAAAATTACGTACCCTACCGTAATTCTTGATCTTCTTGACGAGTCTCCACCACTCATTCACACTATTGGGATCTGCACCAGAGGCACTAGGACCTATCGGGAGCAAACTTTTTGCTGGAGGGTCAGCACCAGAGATGGAGCCATGAGGAACGGCATCACGAGCCTCAGCTCACGCGGTAATGACTATCTCGGCGTCCACCCTCCAACCGCATCAGTACCTTTTTTACCAAGGAGGTGCAGCGTAACTAACCTAGAAGGGTAGCCTAACCTAAAAACCGGACATAAGATAGTCCAGGTGACCCGTATAAGAAGGGTCAACATAGAAGTCTTCACAGCCTAAAGATTTGAGGGAGTGAAGACCAACAACAGAGGTGAGCTCGGGGGATGGAGGGTGGGCGTGTGAATGAGTGGTGGAGACTCGACCAAGAAGATCAAGAATTTCAGTAAGTACGTCATTTCATATCTTCCTGGACATAAGTCTCCACCACTCATTCACACTGTTGGGAGAGTACCGAGCTAATAATTCCCCGAGAGGGCGGCAGGAGAGACCAAGAGCTCACGTTTCTATGACAGAAGTCCATTAAGGATGGCTCTGCCAAAGGAAGAATGTCGTCTGGCATGGACATCCAGTGCATAATGTTTAACAAAAGTATGCACTGAGCTCCAGGTGGCCGCATTGCAAATATCTGCAAAGGGCACGTTGCAAATTTCCGCTAGGGATGCCGCGACCAGTCTAGTAGAGTGAGCGTAAACTCTACCCTCCAACTTAACCTGCACCATGGAATAGCAGTGGTGAAGGCATGCCACTAGCCATGCTGAGATACATCTGATAGTGACAGGTTGACCCAGCCGGGTCTCGCTGAAGGAAACGAACAGTTGCTGGGCTTTGCGAAAATCCTTGGTTCTATCTAGATAGAAACGCAAGGCCCTCTTAACATCCAAGAATGAAGAGAACATTCTCCTTCATTTTGGAAGTCCGCAAAGTAAGAGGGAAGGACCAAAGGTTGGTTTAGATGAAATTCTGACACAACCTTAGGAAGAAATTACCGATGAGTACGAAGAACTACTTTGTCCTTATGGAACACAGTATACGGAGGGTCTGTGACCAGGGCATGTATATCAGAGACCCTGCGGGATGAGGTAATGGCCACTAGGAAGGCAGTCTTCCAGGTGAGAAATTTTAGCTCACAGGTAGCCAGAGGTTCGGAAGGTTTCCGAGTGAGCATGTCTAGCACAAGATTAATGTCCCAGGCTGCAACTGGATGTCTTGTAGGAGGTCTGGTATGCAGAATTCCTTTAAGAAATCTCAACCACAGGTAACTGAGCCAGTGTTAAGGAAAAAAACGGCTCATGATATGCTGAAATGGCACTAAGGTGAACTTTGACTGTAGAGTACTGCAGATCTGAATTTGAGAGGTCCAAGAGGTACTCCAAAACCTTATCTGGTGGGCAGAAAAAGGGATTCAAAGAGGACTTTGTACACCAGAGCGAAAAACGCTTCCACTTGGCTGTGTAAGTTTTCCGGGTGGCTGGCTTCCGTGCAGCCAGAAGAATATCTGAAACCCTTCAAGAGACATTGAACTGGTTTACTTCTACCTCTTCAGGAGCCAAGCGTGAAGGTGAAGCGATCTCAGGTTGGGATGGACCACCGGTCCCTGAGTCAAAAGGTTCATCTGCAGGGGAAGTGGTCTCGGAGGGACTGCCAACATATTGTTGAATAGTGGAAACCACAGCTGCCGAGGCCAAAAGAGAGCAATGAGAATTATCTTGTCCCCCTGGGATTCAAACTTGAGGAGTACTCTCTGAATTAGAGGAAAAGGCGTAAAGAAAGCGTTTTGTCCACCGCAGCCTGAACGCATCCTGACAGAAAATGCCTGGCCCTGGATTTCTGGAGCAGAAGAGAGGCAGTTTTGCATTGAGTGGGGATGCAAAAAGGTCCAGGTCTGGAGTTCCCCACTCTTCGAATAGTGACTGAACTATGGTTGAGTCGAGAGACCACTCGTGAGGATCTGTCTCTGTTCTGCTGAGACGGTCTGCCAAGTCGTTCTGTACACCTGGCAGGTAGATCGCTTGAATTAGAGCCTTGTGCTCCAAGCACCATTCCCTTACCCTCATTGCTTCCCTGCATAAGGGGTAAGAATGAGCACTGCCCTGCTTGTTGATGTAATACATCACTGCTTTGTTGTCCGTTTGAAGGAGAATGTTCTTGTGACAGAGAATGTCCTTCAACGCTCAGACTGCATAAAGGATGGCTCTCATTTCCAGGACATTTATGTGAAGCTGGGACTCGAGTTGAGTCCACACACCTTGAGTGTGGAGAGCCTGACAGTGAGCACCCCACCCCATTAGGGATGCGTCCATGGTAATGGAGATTTGATGGTCCAGAGGAGCAAAGAGATATCCTTCCAGGAGATTGCTCTCTTAAGACCACCAGGTGAGTGACCTCTTTAAAGGTTCTGTCACCTTGATGAGATAGGACTGTGGGTGAGTGGTTGGGGACCACTGAGTACAGAGCATCCACTGAGTGGTTCTCATGTGCAGACATGCTAGGGGTACAGTGAACATTGAGGATGCCATGAGGCCTAGCATCCGTTGCATTGAGAGAGCTGTAACTGAGCTGTTCTCCCCGATGTGACGGGCCATTGGAAGGATATCGTTCCTTCTGTCTTCTGGAAGAAAAGCCTTCACACAGGAGGTGTCCAGAAGAGCTCCTATAAAAAGGAGCCTCTGGAAGGGCTGCAGTTGCGATTTCTTGAGGTTCAGCAGAACTCCCATGGACGTAAGGAGGCGAGAGGCCGTCTCTATGGCGTCCAGAGTCCCTTGCCTGGAAGGGCTTGCTAGAAGCCAATCATCCAGAAAAGGGAACACCTGTATTCCAACCTTTCTGAGGTGCACTGTGAGAACTGCACAACACTGTAAAAACTCGCGGCACCGAGGATAGCCCAAAGGGCAGGACTCTGAATAGATAATGTTGTCCCAGAGCCACAAACCTCAGGAATTTGTGATGCCTCGGGTGAATAGGAATGTGCTGGTAAGCATCCTGCATGTCCAGGGAGGCTAGCCAGTCGTGTTGATGAAGCAAAGGTAACAGGGTTCCCAGAAATCATTTGAATTTCTCCTTGGGAGAAATTTGTTTAGCTTTCTGAGATCTAGAATGGGGCGCATTCCCCCGGACTTCTTTGGAACCAGAAAGTAATGGGAGTAGAACCCCATGTTTCATTGATGCAGCGGCACCACTTCTACTGCCCTGTTGTTCAGAAGGCCCTGAATCTCGGCGGCGAGAAGGTCTGACTGAAGAGTTTACAGCCTGGGCTGCCGTTTGGGAGGACGATCCGGAGGGGTCTCCACAAGATTGAGTGAATACCCCTCGCGAATTATCTGAAGGACCCATTTGTCTGAGGTTATGGACTTCCACTGGTTGTAGAAGTGCATCAGACGACCTCCCACTGGAGAGGAAAAGTCCACCTCGGGCAGCTGAGATGGGACTTGGGCCAACAATTCATAAGGTAGCGCTGGGCGCTTTGGGCCCTTGCGCTTTCTGTTGCGTCTTCTTTTGAGGTTGGGCAGGTTGGTTTTTATGGAAACCTCCTCTGCCCCGAAAGGACTGATGATTATGAAACTGATATTTATTGACATTCCCTCTAGAGGGGGCAGGAGGGGGTCGAGCCAACTTAATGGCTGACCTAGTCTTTTGTGTAGCTTCTAGAGCTTGCTCTACCTGAAGACCAAAAAGATATGCACCATCAAAGGGCAACGCCATTACCTGCTGCTGCGCGTCATTCGTGAAGCCCGAAGTGCGCAGCCAGGAATGACGGCGGGTGTAAATACCAGCAGTCGCTGAACGGGAAGCAGTGTCAAAAGCATCCATGGCTGCTTTAACCTGCTGGTTGTTAGATTCGATACCTCTGGTAATGGTTTGAAGAAGCTCTGGCTTTGTATCTGATTCCGGCAGAGCTTCAACCATTTGCTTGATAGAATGCCACAGGATATATTCATACTGGGAGAAATAACCCTGGTAACTGGCAATACGCATACTTAGGGTAGAAGCAGCAAAGACTCTCTTACCTAAGGTGTCTATCTTACGACATTCTTTGTTACTAAGTTGAGCTGTAGTAGTTTGAGGAAGAATGACCTTATCATTCTCTGCAAGGACTACAAAGGCTTGAGATGCCAAAATGGGACGATCCTTGGGGGGTGAATATTTCCTATCTATGGATTTAGCCACCAAAGGGGTGAGAGCAGGATTATTCCATACCATTTGAGACAGCGTCTCAAAGGAAGACTGAACCGGAGTCAAATCCGTAGGGATCTCCGCAGCATGAAGGTATTGGAGTCTTAACAATTTCCCAGGATCGATGTCTGTAGTCTGGAGAGAAAGAGTGGAACTCAGATTTTTTAGCAGAGGCTTAAAGGGCAGGTCCTCGACCACAGGCTCTGTAGCAGTAATAGATCCTGCTTCGTCCCACTTCGTCACCCAACTGAAGGTCTGGGTCAGGCTCAATGTCATCTCCTGACAGTCCAGGAGGGACTGTATGGACAGGAAAGGAATGAAAATCAGAAAAGAGGGAAGAAGAAGGAAGAGAGTGAAAGGAGGAGTCCTGAAAGGCAGAGGAACCCCTGAGAGCCCCCGGCACCGAGGAGATGCATGGCACCGAGAACGACGCCGAGGGACCACACAGCACCGAAAATGACGCCGAGGGACCATGCGGTGCCGAGGATGGTGGCGCGAAGCCACACGGCACCGAGGACGGCGCTGAGAAGCCGCACGGTGCCGAGGACAGCGCCGAGTGCACCATCAGCGCCGAGGGTGCCGAAAACACCCCCAGACTCCGAAAAACAGGTCTTGAAGGAAGAAGAGCAGGAGATAAGGGCATCGGTGTGGCCCCCTGCGCCGTAGCCATGTGAGGGGGGGAAACACCTAAGCGTGGAGTCAATGGCACTGAATAAGGTGCCGCGCGACCAGGAAAGTCCAACCGCCCTACCTGGTCTCCCAATAAGCCCGAAGGCCCACGAGTGACTGAGCCAGGTAGCTGAACCAAACTCTGAGCCCATTGCTCCATAAGAAGCGGCCCACTGATGAAACTGCTCACCTGAAGACCTACCTGCGGGCAGGGTAGGGCTCCGATGTCGAAGCCATTGGCTACCAGAAGCAGAGTTTGGCAACTCTGAACGAGGAGACCAGCAACTAGCCCCGATAACCGAACGTCTATGCACAGACATATCAGAGGGCGACCTCGAGTGATGCCTTCTCATTTTAGACCTGTGGGCCGAAGAAGAGCTCGAGGCCGAACGGTGCCGAGAATGCGACCGTTTATTTTTATGCTTCTGTGGGGACCGCCCATCCCCCCGGGCATTGGACTGACCGTTGTCAGACCCCCCTTCCAGAGAAGGCGGCGGACCGGACCCAGCTCGACTAACTGAACAGCTTTCACACGAAGTCTCCCTACCATCACCTGACCTGCTCATGGTCGACTCCGTCAAAGTAGGCCGAGACTTCTTTATTGTTAAAATAAAAATAAACTAAGCGATACCTTATCAAGATAATACTACAAAATAATAAAAACTGAAAACTATGCTGCTAGTTTGAAGTTTGACTCCCGGCGGGCAAGCGACGTCGTCACTGAAGCGCACTTGATGGCGGGGAAAAAAGGAACTGAGGCGGTTGGAGGGTCGACGCCGAGATAGTCATTACCGCGCGAGCTGAGGCTCGCGGTGCTGTTCCTCGCGGCTCCATCTCTGGCGCCGACCCTCCAGCAAAAAGTTTGCTCCTGATGGGTCCTAGTGCCTCCGGCGCAGATCCCAATAGTGTGAATGAGTGGTGGAAACTTATGTCCAGGAAGATTACAATTTTTTAAGAAACAGCCCCTTGAGTCATATTGCCCCTGTTCCTTATGTTATTTTAACAGGCTGCAGCTATCTGCCGTCACAAAGCGAGCACTAGAAGTTGTATTATTCATATTTGCACACCGCGGCCGAAAAGGAGACCAGGAGGTTAGATGCTCTGGGGAAGAGAACTTTTGCTTTTGCTACCTAGGGCCTGAGGATTGCAAATTATTAGGCCCATATGTTAAAATACCAACATTCCCTCTGGAGGAAGGCCAAAGCAGTGGTCCAAACCCTACCAGAGGGCACTCCTAAGCAGGAGCAGGACAGGCAAAGAACACCCAAGAAGAAGGAGCTGCTGTTATAAATATACTTCTCTACTGGGACTAAAGAACTAGAACTCTACTACTGGGACGTTCAATTTAGGGTAAAAAAAAAAAAAGTGTGTCTGAATTGGCTGAAGTGAATCATTATCTGTGCAGTTATCTAGGTGTTTGTCTCAGGTAGCTGAAGGGAATTATCTGTGGAATTAACTAAGTGTAGAAAGAGCTGTGAAGTAGGGAGGAGTGGCTTAGCTAGAAGGAAGCCAGGTTAAAGCCAGATTTAAAAACTGCCCTAGATAGCTCCAGGCAGAGAACACCCAAGAAGCAGGAGCTGCTGTTATAACTATACTTCTCTACTGGAATGATACTGCCCTTCTTCCCTTCACCCTCAGCCGGTTCTACTTTTATAGGCACAGGATTTGACTGACAACAGGAACTTCCTGTTTGGAAGCAGGAAGTGAGTGACCACAGAGCCACAAAAGACACCACCCTAGAAGGAAAACAGTAGCTCTCCATTTCCACCCCCCCCCCCCGCAGCTGCTGGAGGTCTGACTCTGAGCAAGCAAGGAGACTACAGAGGAAATATAGGAACTTCCTGTCTCAGAACAGGAAGATCAGGAACTAAAAGGGCACAGAGGCAATAAGTAAGTAGGGAGAAAAAAAATAAAATAAACAGAGGAAAGAGTAAGTATTCCAAACAACAGTTAAGGGGCCAGAAATAAGACACAGTGGGAGTGGTGCAGTGCAGTGCAGTGGCTGTGGAGAGAATGTGGTGTTGTCCCATCTGCAGGCACCTCTCTGAGCTGAGGGAGGAAGTTGCTCATCTCCAGGCTGAGTTGGCCAGGATTTGGGGGACCTCCTCTCCCACCCAGGGACCATCAGGGCCACTGCCGCTGCCAAGAAAGAAGAGCGGTTGGACCACAGTGGGCTCAGGGAGGGTGAGGGTGGTAGAACAGAGGTGCATCCCTCCAGCTGTACCTCTCCACAATTCATATGCCGTTCTGCCAAAGTGTGGTTCCTCTATGGAGGCACCCGCAGTGGAGACCAAGGAGGATGCTGGGAGCCTCCACAAAGGAGACCCACAGGAGGGTGGCATGGGACCCCAGAGGGGAAGGAAACAACTTCTGGTGGCAGACTCCATTGTTAGGATGTTAGAACTGGGGGAGGAAGGGGACAGGGAGGTAAGGTGCCTGCCTGGCACCAAGGCTTGGAGAGACAGGGAGCGAATCCTCAGGATCGTTGGAGCAGCTGCACGGGTGAGGGAGCTGGATGTCATTGTCCACCTAGGGACAAATGACCTGACTGAGAAAGGGATCAGAGCAGTGCAGAAAGAGTTTGTGGAGTTGGGGAGGGGCCTTAGATAAGTAGCACGCACTGTAACCTTCTCGGAAGTGCTGCCTGTCTATGGCATGGATGAGGCTAGGGTGCTCCACACTATGGGATTCAATCAGTGGTTGAAAAACTGGTGCAGAGCTCAGGAATTTTGCTTCCTTGGGGACTGGGGGTCCACCTGGAGTGATGCAGGCCTATACTGGCGTGATGGTCTGCATCTGTCCAGGAGGGGAACCAGGATCCTAGGTGATAGGTTTAAATGCTTCATTGACAAGCATTTAAACTAGCCAAGGGGGGAGGCACTGGAAATGAGCAGGGAAATCCTAGCCCCCCCCCAAAAAAAAAATCACGGTAGTAAGTGAGGTAAACATCAAGACAGAGATGTCGATAGGGAGAAGGGCAGTGGTAAATAGAGAAAATGACAAAGGTAATAAGAACAAAGATGGGGCAAAAAGGAGCAAGGCCATCAAGAAATGGAGGGTAATGAGTACTAATACCCATAGTCTGGGCAACAAGCTCCCTGAACTGGTGGCCTTGTTGGAAGAGGGATGCCTGAATAGCATAGCAGTCGCAGAAACATGGTACACAGAGAACCATGACTGGAATGTTAACACACCAGGGTACACAACCTACAGGAGAGACAGGGAGAGTAGAAGAGGGGGAGAAGTAGCTCTCTATGTAAGGGAAGGGATAAAAGTAACAGAACAAAAGAGTAAACAGGGAGGAGAGGAGGCACTGTGGGTCACCTTACAGACTGGAAATGGCATCACAATCCGTATACAGATCCCCATGTCAGGCGGAGGGAATGGACAAGGATATGATAGAAGGCATCCTTAGGATGGTAGAAAAATGGGACATACTGTTGATGGGGGACATAAATATGCCAGATGTTAACTGGAGCACCTTTACTGCAGCCACATCCAATAGCAGGGCCATTCTTGATGCCCTATAGGTGGCATGCCTCAGACAGCTAGATTTGGAACCCACTCGTGAAGGAGCAATCTTAGACCTTGTACTCTCAAACGGGAACAGTGAGAGGATCTCGGATCTAGAAGTGGGTAGCCATCTGGGAACAAGTGATCACCAAACAGTGTGGTTCATGATAAGCTCAGCTACAGAGTCAAGCCATACAAAAGTGAGGGTACTGGACTTCAGGAGGGCTAACTTTGGCAAGATGGGAGAGTGCCTTAGAAAAGCACTAGCAAATAGGCTAGAAGGAGGGGTGGAGCAACAATGGGGAAACATCAAAACTGCCATCACAGAGGCAACAAGCCTTTGTGTGAAGCAAATAAATCAAAATGAAAGAAAAAGCCACTATGGTTCTCAAAAGAGGTGGAGGGGAAGGTTAGGGAAAAAAAGATAGCATTTAGAAAGTATAAGGAAACACAGAAGGAGCAGAACAGAGAACTGTACCAGTTAAGGCAGAAGGAAGGTGGGAGGGAAGTCAGAATAGCAAAGGCCCAAACTGAGGAAAAGATAGCCAACTCAGTTAAGAAGGGGGATAAAACCTTTTATAGGCACATCAGGGAGCGCAGAAAGACAAAGGGAGGGACAGTGAGGCTGAATAGAAAGGACAGTGGGTGGGCAGAGAGGGTCAGTGAAAAGGCAGGGATACTGAACGAATACTTTTGCTCAGTATTCACAAAAGAGGAGGAGGGGGAGATGCCTAATCCAATTAATAGAAGCACTCTGGATAGGGGGGTTGATCCCAGTCCTTTCACAGAAGAAAGGGTTCTGAAAGAACTCCTAAAACTGAAGGTGGACAAAGCAATGGGGCCTGATGGAATTCACCCCAGAATTCTAAAGGAATTGAGAGAACTAGTTACACCACTGACTACCCTTTTTAACAAATCATGGGAGGATGGTGTGGTACCCGAGGACTGGAGGAAGGCGGATGTGATTCCCCTTCACAAAAGTGGGAGTAAGACAGAGGCAGGAAATTACAAACCTGTCAGTTTGACCTTTGTGGTAGAGAAAATGATGGAATCACTTCTGAAGGAAAGAATAGTTGAGTACCTAGAGGCCAGTGGGGCACAGGACCCAAGGCAGCATGGGTTCACAGCTGGAAGGTCATGTCAGATGAATCTAATTGATTTCTTTGACTGTGTGACCAAAGTAGAAAACCAGGGAGGGGCTGTGGACATGGCCTACCTAGACTTTAGCCAGGCATTTGACACAGTGACACACAAAAGATTAATGATCAAATTAATCAGCCTGGGAGTGGGTCCCAGGGTGGTAGCCTGGGTAAAACATTGGCTGGACCACAGAACACAGAAGGTAATTGTAAATGGAGTCCACTCTGAAGAAAGGGGGGTTACTAGTGGGGTACCACAGGGTTCAGTACTGGGTCCAGTCCTTTCTAATGTCTTTATAAGTGACATTGCAGAGGGACTGGAAGGAAAAGTATGCCTCTTTGCAGATGACACAAAGATCTGCAACAGGATTGATTCACAAGGAGGCGTGGAAAGGATGAGAAGGGACTTGGCAAGATTGGAGGAATGGTCAGAAGTATGACAGCTTGGATTCAGGGCAAAGAAGTGCAAAATAATGCACCTGGGAAACAAAAACCCAGGGGAAGATTACACAATAGAGGGAGGCAGTAACAACAACAAAAATGGAAAGGGACCTGGGGGTAATCATATCAGATGACCTTAACATTAGCAAGCAATGTGAGAAGGCAGTATGGAGGGCTATCGGGATACTGGGATGTTTAGGGAAAGGCATCACCAGCAGAAATCAGGAAATTGTTATCCCTCTGTACAGACAGTTGGTGACACCCCATCTGGAGTACTGCGTCCAGTTCTGGGGACCCCATCTCCACAAGGACATTGACAGGATGGAAGCAATCCAGAGGAGGGCAACTAAAATGGTGCAGGGTCTGCAAGAGAAGCCATACGAGGAGAGACTAAAGAAGCTTAATATGTATACCCTTGAGGAAAGGAGGGAGGGGGGGGACATGATAGAAACTTTTAAGTGCCTCAGTGGAATCAACAAAGTCCAAGAGGGTAGCATCTTTCAGAAAAAGAGATGTGCAAGAACAAGGGGGACAACTTGAAGATAGAGGGGACAGCTCAGGGCAATGTGAGGTAGTATTTTTCACAGAGGTGTGGTGGACACATGGAACAGCCTTCCTGAGTTGGTTGTGGGTCTAAAACTGTGGGAGAATTCAAGAATGCATGGGACAGACATAAGGCAATTCTTGTGGGGGGGGGGGTAAGAAGAAATAGGCTGTTGTTTAACTAGGATCTGCAGCTTATCCTGTAAGTAGGGAAACGGGCAGACTGTGTGGGCCAAGCGGTCCTTATCTGCTGTCAAAGTCTATGTTTCTACGAAGGAGCTATTAAAGGCTCTTCAGGCAGGGGCAGATGTACGCAAGCATCTCCTACTCTCTACCAATGACATCTCTGATGCTTCTGCCAGTGCAGCAGCTTTTGGGATTTGTCTTGGGAGACATTCTTGGTTGAGGGTGGCAGGATTTGCCAGTGATGTGCAGCAATCCATCCTCAATGCATCATTTAGAGGATACAAATTATTCAGGGCAGATGTACAAGATATCCTCTCTAACCTGCAGGCCTCAGGCAGAACCTTCAAGTTCGTTGCATTCCCTCTATCATACACAACCAGTGAGTAGGCAGAGGGTGCCCTTTCACACGGCCAGTAACAGACAGCGTTCAATAGCCAGACAGCAGGGCAAGAGTAGAGGAGCATCTGCTTTGCCTGTCCCAGGACCCACCCAAAAGCCTCTAGAGGTGGGGGTATGGCTGCAGCTGCAGGATCTGGAGTCGCATGACTTCCTCCTCGACTTCCCCACCACCAGTGCTTTCAGTGGTGGTTGTAGGGGGTTGCCTCTCCCTCCACCTGGACCGATGGAGGCAGATAACATCAGGTGCTTGGGTCTTGCAGAAAATAGAGCTCTTGGAATCACTTCCAGACCATCCACCAGTGCCTTCCTTTCACCCTCCAAAGCACATACTTGCACTTCTGAAGAAGATTTGTACTTTGATCCAGAAAAGGGCCATAGAACCTGTTTCTTGGGAGCAAAGGAACAGGGGGTTTCTCTTGGTGAGGTCCTGCTCTTCAGATTCACACCCCATCGCAGTCTGGAGTTGCTGCATCATGGAGATGAGTGATGGGTCTTCTGGTGGGGATCTAGGAGTATACACTAAAGAGTCCTCACTCCCTGTAGAGATGGTGGAGCGGGACCTCTCAGAGCTTTCCACTTACTCTTCCTCCTCCTCTTGCATCATGAGGTCAGGGTTACACTCCTGATCCTCATTGACAGGATCTGTAGGCCTCAAAGAGGGAGCAGAAGGGGTTGTCAATGCCATGGAAGGCAACTGGTGCTTGACTAGACAGGCGTCAGTGCTGGGGTTTGCCAGAGGTGCCCCATCGACGCAGTGCCTGTGACAGGAGGAGGAGGTAGCAGGCATCACAACATGTTCCTGAAGGATGAAAACACAGCTTGCACATTGGCGCTTGCTTGAACTGCAGGCACACTAAATGATGTGAATGGGGGAGACACCATCCCCGATGTCAATGGCAACGCACCAGCCTTACTAGACCTGGTGGTGCTTACAGCCTGTCCCAATCTAGGAGGGTCAACAGTCTGGGCAGCTGGCAGTGTTGCCACTGGAGCGGGTTGATGGTGCAGAAGCCATTATGCTGGGGTGAAGAGGCGACCGAGAGCGTACTGGGGAGGTCTTCTCCTTGCTCCATTACCTCTCCCAGTGCTTATGCTTATGTTGTCCAGAGGTTTTCTCCTGGGACTTCAACAAGTGGGAGCCTGAGGAGTGGGCCAGCAACATGGTGGAGTTCTTTTCCTGGAGCTCTTTCTCCATCCTGGCTACATGCTGTTTCAGTAGGTGGGTCTCCAAGGTGTTCTTTCTGCGTTGCTGGGTAGTGGTGTTAAATTTTAGGCAGATCTGGCCCAGCCAGGTGGCATGGAGGGTTGAGGCACTGGATGCCAGAGGTGAGTGCAGTCCACCAGAGGTTGGCAGGGGGGGAGGACACGGAGAGGACTGTAGCAGACGCTGGGTTGCTCGCCTAGATAGGGGAGGCTAGTAAACTTGCTCTCAACGGACACCCAGTGGAGGCTGGGTGCTAGGTCAAGTGAGGTCTGGGGAAATGGCGAACATCGGGTGGGTGGAAGGAGCATGTGATTTCTGGGAGCACACGTGCACTTCCATGTATGCACGCTCACCTGTGCCACCACTGCTCCAGGAGGAAGAAAACCAATAAAATTCATGTCTCCTCATGGTCGTATGTGATGGCTCCTCCTTTCTCAGACCCCACTCCTTGCAGATCCCCATCAAAACAGTGGGGGGAGAGGCTGACCGGGTTGGGGGGTAGAAGGGGCCGGATGACAGGAGTAGGTGGCCACGGGGAGCAAACAGTTATATTAAAAAAAATTTTAGGCAGATCTGGCAGGCCTTGATGTTACGAGCTGTGCCGAGGCAGCACACACAGATGTGTGAGTCGCCCGAATTAATTGTTTCACCACATTCACAGTATCTAAAGAGCTTAGCCGGCTCTTTAGACAGCATACATGATGTTGGGTATCACTTTGTAAAAGTGATAGCGAACTAAGGAGAGAAATATTACTAAGTGATTGACTATAGCAGTGGAGTCTCCATGTAGTGTCTGGCGAGTATGGTCAATGGGAAAAGAACTGAGGAGAGATGAGGCCACCCACGTTTATATGGTAAGTGCCGATGGAGGACGTCATCAATGAGTGGCCTCTAGCAGACTGCTTGCAAAAAGTTTCTGTGTGGTCCTAGTGCCAGGCAGCTATAGTTCTATAGGTGTGGCCTGATGAAAGAGATATCCTTGAAGAAGACCTCCTTGTACTCTATGTAGAAGTTCAGGTCTCTCAAGTTTAGAATTGGTCTTAAGTCTGCTATCCACTTGGGGATTAGGAAATATCTGGAATAGAAGCCTGTGTTCCTCTGCCTGGCAGGAACTGGTTCTATGTCCCATTTTTGAAGCAAGGCTTTTATCTCCTCCTTGAGCACTGATGTGTCCTGGGGTACATGTGGAAACAGGTGGCTGATGATCTGGAGGGGTCTCGAAGTTCCAGAGCATGGCCTTTTGCAATGATGTCCAGTAGTCATTCATTTGTAGTCATCTCCTTCCACTGATTCAAGAGAAGGGAGAGCAGGCTCCCTACAACCACCCCTGTGACAATGGTGGCTGTGGGGTGTATGGCTGTGAGTCACTGTGAACCAGTAGGGGCAACGCCACTCGCTCTGCCTCCTCTAGGTGCTTTGGAATGGGTAGCTGGAGGAAGGTTAACTGGCAAGGCTCCCACAAAAGTTATCTCTGCCTTGTCTGTATGTAGCTCTGCCAGCCCCTGCTGGTGTCGACAAAACTGACGGTGGCTGAGTAGCCCCCCCCAAGGGTAGTATTGTGGCCACACAGGGTCTTGGTGTTCCAGACTCCCATTGCCAGTAGGCCAGGCTGGTCAGGTAGGCCTGGTAAGAGGCTACCAATCATTTGAGAAAGTTATACTATCACAGACTGTGCGTTGATGCTGCCTGTACTGGGGTCACGACTAACAGTTGATGGCAGGTTCAGACCCAGTACTGATGCTGACGTATCACCCTAGGGCCGGTAGTGCCCAAGCCAAGCCCCGACCTTGGTGTCTGGTTGAAGGTTTGTGGGAGGGGGGGGGCTGAAGTCACCGTTGCTGGAGTGGATGATGACGATGGTAAGGAAGTATCTGCAGACCACAATGGTGACCTGGAGTGTGCTGGTAAGGCCTTATCCTTGTTGTGGTGGTTATGCTTGTGACTGTCCAAAGACAACTTATCATTGGATTTCAACAACCATGATGTGGTCAATGTGGCAGGCAAGGCAGATTTTTCTTGGAGTTGTTTTTCCATGGCCACTAGATTTTTCTTAAGTACAAATTTTTCTGCATCGCCTGCTAACGGAGTAAAAGCTTTTGCAGACTTTGCACGATTTCACATCGTGGGAAAAGCTAAACAGCAGACACACACTTCATCAGTATCATCTTTGTAAATCTTTTTGCAATTGCAGTACCAAAATAAAGTGGGTGATTCTTTCTGCAGCATGCAGGAGCCAAATATAACTAAAATGGTGATACTTTTCTAGAAGAAAATAACAACAGCTGCTAGCAGTCGATGTTTCCTTGACTGGGTCAGACAAGTATTATCAATGGTGGGTAAAGAACTGAGGAGTGATGGGGCCACCCACGTTTATGTAGATGCTGATGCATGATGTCATTGTGGGCAGGCCCTGGCTTGCAAAAGTTTCCATGAGGTCCTAGGGCTGATCCAGGTATAGTTCTAAAGGTGTGGTCTGATGAAAGAGATATCCTTGAAGATGATATGCTTCTTCACAGAAAGAGTGGTGGATTCCTGGAACAGTCTTCCAGCAGATAAGGTGGGGACAAAAACAGTGGTAGGGTTCAAGAATACATGGGAAAGGCATATGGGGATCATAAGGAAAGGAAAGGGGGGGTTGGTGATTGGGCCAAGAATAAACAGGATCTGTGGCGATACTATAGGCAGAGAAAATGGGCAGACTAGTGGGCAAAGCGGTCCTTATCTGCTGGCAAATTCTATTATGTTTCTATGTTTAACAGCCTGAGCCCGGGTCATGTCCAGAACAGCTCATGAACACCAGTTCCTGGGAAGGCTTGAGATTAAACTTTCTGAAGTTCAGAAAGACCCCTATGGAGGTTAGGAAGTGGTAGGCAGTGGCTACTGCCTGTTCCATTTCCTGTTTGGAAAGGCTTGAGATGAGCCAGTCATCCAAGTACAGGAAGGCTCGAGAGTCCCAATTTTCTCGGTGTGCTACAAGTACTGCAAAACTCTTTGTAAAGACTCATGGTGCCAAGGAAAGCCCAAAGGGCAGGACTCTGAACTAGTACTGCTGTGCCAACACAAAGAAAGAGAGGTATTTGTGGTGGTTGGGGTGCAACCAGTGTGTGCTGGTATGCATTCTGCATATCCAGGGATGCTAACCAGTTGGAGGATGCAGGCAAGGTAGCAGTGAGCCCAGAGAAATAAATTAGAATTTGTCTTGCTCTATGAATTTGTTCAGCTTTCTGAAGTCCAGAATGGGGCGCATGCCTTCCGATTTCTTTGGAATCAGGAAGTAGTGGGAGTTGGGCCTCTCATACAGTCTGCAAAGGGTGAGAACAAAGGGCACAGACACGTGTTTCTTCCTACACAGGACCTATCAGTGTGTCTTGTCTGTTTCTCACCCCATGGGAAAATGAGCCGGCTTAATGCCATCTTATGGGTTTGGGTCATGGTGGGTCCAAAATAAGAAAGCATGCTAAAAAGACGAAGATCCTCAACACAAAAGCACTGAGGCAAGGGTTACCAAATAAGGGCACAGGCAACAAAGCCAGGTTTTCAAGAAATTAAAAGTACATACTCACCGTAATTCTTGATCTTCCTGAATATCTTCACCACTCATAATGACTGGGTCTAAGCCAGAGGTGCAGGAGCATTCACTTTTAAGATTTTTGGAGTGGGGGGAGCCAGCGTCAGGGACAGCACCACCCATGAGGCAGACATACTACGTGGTGCCAGTGGACTGGCCAGTAACTGATGTCTGCTCCCCCTCCTTCTCAGTTCTGCCTGGCCGGAGAGGAGGAGGAGAAGAAGAGTGACAAGACAAGGGGGGTGGGGCAAGGGAGCCCAAGGGACAGAAAAAAGGAAATAGGATATAAATGAAATAAAAATACAGAGAGAGAAAGAGAAGGGTATGGGCTGAGGGACTTAGGTCGGACTTAAGAGGCCAGAGCAACTGGGCAGGCTGGGGGTGAAGTGAGGGAGAGAGAGATCCTAGAAGGGTCCCAGTGCCCCTGCCTTGGAGAAGGTAAGTGACTTCTGGAAAGCCAAGGAGAGACTGGAGAGGATTAGGGAATCAGAAAATAGTTCATGGCCACAGCCAAAGAAGTAAGGCTTCGATATTATAAAGACTAGGGGTACACCTCTCCATATGATTCCGTAGAAGATTGAGGTGGGGGGGCTGACCCCTTCATGCACATCCGTTTAGATATATTTTTTTTAAACTGTAGCATGAAGATTGCCTCAGCAAAGGGTGTAGCAGGAATGAATACAGTAAAGTACAGTTATGTAAGAACTTACCATAACAGTAGATCTTCGAGAAGAGTTCTTGCAGCAGGCAATAACCATAAGGACTAAGCCGACAGGTGCCAGGACCCCACAGAAACCTTCTAGCTAGCAGTCTTCAGTGGGGACCACCCCCCCATCAGCCCACCCCGACGTCAACCAATGGTATAAAGGGGGTGGTCCCAAGCCCCACCTCAGTTCTCCCGCCAGAGACCCGGAGTCTAGGATGGAAGGAGAACTGGGCAGGTTCGCGCCTAAGAAAAAAGGTAGAAAGAATTGCAGGGGGAAGGAGGGAGGGAAAGCCATGCCTGCTGCAAGAGCTCTTCTCAAAGATCTACTGTTATGGTAAGCTCTTATGTAACTGTACTATCTTACTTCGAGTTGGAGCTCTTACAGCAAGCAGTAACCATAAGGACAGAGTCCCAAGTAGTCAAGGAGAAGGAACAGTCAGGCATGGGTGGAGGCTTAAGAACAACCAGCAGTTGTTTAGGAGAGCAGGCCTCAGACAACCACAAGGCCGAACCCAGTCTTTCGCTTGGAGGCAATGACCAAGCTATTGCGCTTGACGAAGGTGTGAACGGAACTCCACGTAGCAGCCACACAAATGTCTGCTGCAGACACGTTCCTCAGCAAGGCAAAGGAAGTAGCTATGCCCCTGGTGGAATGGCCTTTAACCGGGCCCGGTAAAGGCTTGCAATACTTCCGGTAACAGAAAACAATGCAGTTAACTAACCACATAGATAACATCTGTTTAGTATCTGGTGCTCCCTGAAACTTGGGAGCAAAGGAAACAAAAAGCTGATCAGGCTTCCAAAAGGGACCGGTACAGTTCAGATAAAAAATGAAGCACCTGGTGGACATCCAGAGTATGCAATAAGGCCTCCCCTCTGTTGGAATACTCTGGATAATAGACCGGTAGGTGGATGTCCTGATTCAAAGTAAATTCAGACACCACCTTAGGCACGAACTTCGGATTGGTTCTCAAAGACACCCTGTCCTTGGGAAAAATTAAACAGAGCTCTTTACACATCACAGCCCGCAGCTTGGAAATCCTCCAAGTGGAAGTAACAGCAACTGAAAATAACGCTTTCCACGACAGAAAGCATAACTTGCAATCCACGACTGGTTCAAAGAAGAGCAACTTAAGTTTCTCTTAACATAAACAGGAGATCACATGGAGGGGATCGGATACCTAATGGAAGATTTTAGGTGCAGAATGCCCCACAAGAAGGTGCGGGATAAGTCCAACTGAGCAAGGGACTGGCCCTCTACCAGTGCATGGTACGCAGAGATGGCAGAAAGATGCACCTTGATAGAGTAGCTCAGACCAGTGTCAGAAAGGGAGAGGAGATACTCTAACACGGAGTTCACTGGGCAGGACAAAGGGTCAAGGCAATGAGCAGATGCCCAGAGACAAAATCTCTTCCACTTCATAGTGTATGCAGACCTAGTGGAGGGCTTCCTCACAGCCACTAGAGCATCAGCTACCTCAAGGGAATCCCCAAATCTTGCCACTGCTAAGTCTGCAGGAGCCAAGCATGCAGGTACAGGGACTTGAGGTCCAGGTGGACTAGAATGCCCTGGTCCTGAGATAGAGTAAGTGCGAGCACAGAGGCAGAGGAATCAGGGTGGGTCCACTGCCAACTGTTGGAGAACTGGGAAACAAATCTGTCGAGGCCAGTAGGGAGTGATGAGGATCATATCTGCTCCCTCTGCCTGAAGTTTGATCAGAACTCTGAATAAGAGGGAAGGCATAAAATAAACTCCCTGCCCAACAGAGGGACAACACGTCTTGCCAGAAAACTCCAGGCCCAGGATCTAGTGAGCAGAAACTGGGCAGTTTGGCACTGAGCGGCGACACGTAGAGGTCCAGCTCTGGTGGTTCCCATCTGTCAAACAGCTGCTTTGCGACTGACTGGAGTAGTTCCCATTCATGGGCTTTGGACAGAGACCTGCTAAGGCTGTCGACCAAGATGCTTTGGATGCCTGGAACATGCACAGAGGTGAGTTCCACATGATGCTCCAGAGCCCAAAACCAGACTCTCGTGGCTTCTCTGCATGAGGGATAGGAATGGGTTCCCCCATGCTTGTTGATATAAAAAAAAAACAGACACGTCTGTCTGGATGAGAAGAGAGCCTGGGAGAAAGTCTGGCTGAAATGCCTGCAGGGCGAATAGGACCACCCGCATCTCCAGGACATTGATTTGCAACGACTGTTCCGCTGGGGACAAGGACCCCAGGGTTTGCCAGTCTGCCACGTGAACACCCCAGCCTAGCCTCAAGGCATCTGTTGTCATGACTCGATCTGGAGTCTCCCATCAGAAAGGAACCCAAAGGTTGTCGGGTTCCATCCACCAAGTCAGGGTCTGATGAACTGGGTTGGAGACCGAAACAGGTCATCGGATCATTACTCCCACTGTACCTTGAGTGTCCACTGTGGGACAATCGTGTAGACGAACCATAGGAACAGGTATGGCTGCTGCCGTATGGCCAAGCAGTCTGAGGCAGGCCCTGGCAGGTATCTGACGGGATGCTGACATCGTCCGATCCTGAACTTGATCAGCCCCATCTGGGGGCAGAAAGGCCTTGCCCTGTACAGTATCCAGGATTGCTCCGATGTATTGGGAGTCTTTGGCTGGGCCATGGGGACAACTTCAGTAGATTCAGGATGATCCCCAACTCTCTGAAGAGGGTAAAGGTGTCTTCAAGAGTGTTTGGCAAATGGCCCTTTGAGGGAGATGTCAGGAGCCGGTCGTCTAGGTAAGGAAAGATATAATGGCCGTGTCCCCTGAGGGCCACAGCCACCACTGCTAGACACTTGGTAAAGACTCTGGGAGCTGAGGATAGGCCGAACAGCAGAGCTTGGAACTGGTAGTGTTGCCCAGGGAAGAGGAAGCGCAGGTATCTTCTAAGGGGCTGGAATACTAGTATGTGCAGGTAAGCATCCTGCATATCTAGGGAGCAGAGCCAGTTCTCCTGATGCAGGAGGGGCATAAGACCTGGGAGTATGACCATCCTCAACCTCTTGTACTCTATATATTTGTCGAGGAGGCTGTGGGCCAGAATAGCGCGAAGATCCCACGTCTTTTTGGGTCTGAGGAAAAAATTGGAATAAAATCTCTATCCTCTCCGATCTGGGGGAACTGGATCTATGGCCCTCTTTTGAAGTAATGCCCCGATTTCCCCTTGGATGAGGGCTATGTGGTGTGCAGGGTAATGGGAGGACACTGGTAGATTTTCTGGTGGCCATCCCAGAAACTCCAAAGTGTGTACCCTCTGAATAAGTTGAAGGACCCACTGGTCAGATGAAATCTTGCTCCACCGCTCGTGGTAGAGGGAGAAGCAACCCCCCACTGCTTCCCTGATAGCATCTGGCCAGAGTCAGGCCGAGGTTCCAGGGATGGGCAGGGCAGCCTGGGAGGACTTATAAGTTCTGTACACAGAACCCCCAGTGGTCTGGGAAGTGGTTTTTCACTTAAAACCTCCCCTCTACTGAGGCTGTTGTCTGGACTGCTGACCTGAGGACTTACGATATGGCTGCTTTTTGAAAGGCTTCTGGTTAGATTTGTACATTTTCTGCACAGACCAGATGACCTTACCCGAGTCCCGGAGGAGAGTGATTAGTTTCTCTCCCTCTCCAAAGAGGACTGAACCCTTGTACAGGAGGTCCATGATGCCAGCCTACAGGTCCTGAGTAAAACCAGAAACCTTAAGCCATATGTGGGGCCGGCTCTGGTGGCCATGTCTGTCTTGTCATATGAGGCATGCAATACATGGGTGCCAACATCCGAACTGGAGTTCAGCAGTTCCAGAAGCTCAGCTTTTTGGGTAGACGTTGGCATGGCCCGAGCCAGCTCCAGCCCCTTCTCCCACAGGGTGTTTTGGTACTGTACCATGTGGGTGAAGAAGTTCAAAGACCTGATGATATAAGTAGCAGATGTGTAGACCTTCTTGCCCAGTTGGTCTATAAACTTAGATCCCTGGTCAAGAGGCTGACTACTGAAGTGTTTCAGCCTCTTAGACCTATCATGAGCCGATGTAATGGCCACTGAGTCAGCCACAGGGTGCTTGGCCAGGAATGGCTCATCCCTGGGTGCCCAGTAGAGCCGTTCGATTTTTTGGAAATTGCTGATGAGGAAAATGGGTGCTTCCAGGTGAGCTTGGTAACATTCTGGAAGGTATCAACTAATGGAGGAACTACAAGGCGCTTTGGCTCCTTTTGTCGTAGGTACTTAGCCAGCCTACACCTCTCTGGATCTAGATCCTCTGTCTCCCAGCCATTGATGGTCTGTATGTGCCTCATGACGTCCATGAATGATGGATCATTAGAAGGTGATCTGGGGATGTCCTTATTGTCCAGTGATAGAGGGCGACCTCTGGGTTCTGACTCACCAGAACAGGAGGAAGAAGAGCTACTGCTCAAATCCTCCAATCTAGAGGAAGAGGAGGAGGATCTGAGCCGATGACCACTATGTGAATGATGCAAACGTCGGCCTGATGACAGAGATGAGGAGCATCTGTGTCTCCTTCCCATATGTTTGCGTCATCCCCTGAGCCTGCTGTCTAGACTCAGGGAAGGGCTCCTGGGGTCTGGAATCTGCTGCCTAGGCTCTGGGACTGGGTCTGGCTTTTGATTGGATTCTGCACCCACCGGTTCCATAGGTTTTAGCGGGAGCAGGTTGCTCTTGATTTAATTCCACCAAAAGTGGAAGAGATCCTTGACCTTGCTAAGAGGGCTCTGAGGACTTGAAGGGCCAGCTGGTGCCTGAGGGTCAGTGAGAGTCGGTGTACTTGGCGTTGGTGTAGCTGGCGTCAGAGGAGCAGGTGTTAGGTGACCAGGCGTCTGGTCAGGCACAGGAGTGGAGTGGGTGAGACATTCATGTCCCTTGGCGACATCAGAGACTCCAGCAATGGTACGGATTAGACATCGGAGTACCCAGGGTCTCCTTAGGAGGTGGCTGCTGACGATGGTCCAGGGAGGAAGCCATCGCTGGCTTAGTTGGAGCCTAAGGCGTCTCTTTACAAGGTGGCTGCTGACGGTGATCTGTAGAGGAAGTCATTGCTGGCTTAGCCGAGGCCTGCAGTGTAGTCATCAGGGAGCAGAGCAGAGGCATCGCAGAAACCTTGGAGGTGAATGCTTGCTCCTGATTTTGAGGTGCCTTGTTCGTGGGCTTAGAGGCAGAGCCTGACATTGAGGCTGGGCGGACGATGGGAGAAGCCCCACTGCCTGACTTAGAACCGACCCCACCACCTGAGGAGGAGGCGGATGAAAGAGGTATGGCCTTCACCTGAGGAGGCTTCAGGGCCAGAACCAAAGTCCTGAACCCCCACAAAACCTCCGCCTGTCACCAGCACCAAGGCGGGAGGTTGAGCCACGGGCTGCCGGGAGGTGAAGACAGGCCAGGTGGAATGGTCTGACCCCCCATGGGAGGAGAAACCAGAGGAGGTGGTCTTCTTATGAGGAGATCTGGAGCAGAAGCGACTCCGGCCCTTCTCGTGATCTTTGTCCTGGGACTTGTGCTTCCCCGAGGCTGTCTTCTTCTTCTCCCGATGTGTCTTTGACAACAATGAGGTCCCCGAGATGGAGGAGGAGGAGGAGGAGGAAGGACTTTTCCCCAAGGATTGTTTCTACATGGTGGCAAGCTGATGCTCTAGAAGGTGAGCCTTGAGAGCCTTCTGGCAGGGGATCCTAGTCCGTTGGTTGAATCACTGACAGTGCTAACAGGCCGAAGTGTCATAGTCTGGGCCCAGGCAAAGGATGCAGTCCTTGTGGTCGTCTTTCGATGGGAGTTGCTTGCCGCATGCACTCTTGGGATTTTCTTAAATCGACTGAAGAAACTGAAGAAGCCAGGGAAGAAGACATGCAGAACAAGAAGAAAATAAACACCCTTCGATTGAAATAAAGGAAAAAAATGCAGAAAAGTGCAAAAGCGGTCGACTGTAGCAGATGTCGTCCGAGGAGCCTATGCGAATGGGTCAATGGTGGGGAAAGAACTGAGGTGAGGTTGGGGACAGACCCCTTTATACCATTGGCTGATGGGGCGGTCCCCACTGAAGACTGCTAGCTAGTAGGTCTCCGTGAGGTCCTGGTGCCTGGCAACTTAGTCCTTATGGTTACTGCCTGCTGCAAGAGCTCCAACTCGAAGTAAGATCATCCTTTCAAAGAGGTGTAGAAAGCCAAAGACTAAGACTGAAGGCCAAAGGCTCACCGAGAGGCAGACAAGTGAGAAGAGGGTTAAAGACCAAACTAAACCTAGGATGTGATACAGAAGCAGAGGACAGGTATTCCATAAAACCAAGTTGGGGCTATGGAACCCGCCCAAGACAGGGATGCTGCCAAGAAAGGATCCTGGTACAAAAGAGAGGGTTGGGGAGGGTTCTAGCCTCCCTCGGGGTCAAAACACTTCCAGAGACACAGAGGTGCTAGCCAAAGAGGTGTCCTCTGACAAGGCTGACTAAAGCAGAGTGCTTTTACCTCTGCGCAAAAGAAGAGAACCATCCAAGGGTGGCTGGACTCTAAGGAAGCAGAGAACCCCTAGGGGCTTGGGAAAAAAGGGGAGTATCTCCTCCCTGTCTCTCTCTCTGTAAGAAGTCATAGAGGCTCTTTTTTTTTTTTTAGGGTGCATCTCACAAGAGGCTAGAAGGGGAAGGAATCAAATTCATTTCAGTGCAGTAACTGCTCCTTGCTGTTTTTAAATTGCTTCTTGTTAATTTCACTTGGTCGCAGGTTATTTTTTCTTACTGCTTCTAAGGGGCTAGCAGGGAATTGTTTTGGGGCTGTTGGAATTTTGAAACCTACTTTGGTGCGCTTTAAGTGGGCTATGTCTTGTTTCACTTGGTAGCAGGCTAAGTTTTTCTTACTTCTTAAAAGGTGCTAGCAGAGAGCTGTTGAAACATTGAAACCTAAGCCGCTTTTACATTTTGTTCTGGCCCACAGTCATTCCACTGCAAGTGTAGCATTCCTCATTCCCACTTACACGCAGTTCTCATTTCATTGCCATCTCCCTCCCACTGCATACCCGGCACAGAAACAACAAATGGGATATCTGTGGTAAAAATAGAGCAGTGTGCCGAAATGACAGACATGGCATGATTACATGTCAGGTAACAATGCCACAGAAGCCCGCGAACCAAGAAAAACAGGGAACCCGTTTTAAGCGAGTGCTCACTATGTTGCAGCATGGCTTGACTGTACACGCAGAAACAGGTTTACGTTACAATGAGTCTGTACCAGTCATTCCAATACAGACCACTGTGTGTAAAAGGGTCTCTATTTTGGTGTGCTTTAAGTGGGGTTGTCATTTCTTTAAATTGGAGGCCTATTTCTTCTGATTTCAACCCTATTTTGGTGTGCTTTTATTGGGGCTGTTTCTTTGAATTGGGAAACCTATATCATCTAATTTCAAGCCTATTTGGGTGTGTTGTTGGTGAGGCTATTTGAATTAGAGACCTGTTTCTTCTGGTATCAAACCTATTTTTTTTTGTGCTTTTAGTGGGGTTGTGAATTGTTTTTGCTGTCTTCACCAGCTGTAATGTTTAGTGCCTAGTGGGGGAAGGGTGCTAATTGTCTGGCCTGAGGCCTCAGCAACCCGATCATTTCTGGAGGGCACAGGCTTGGTCCCACTCACGTGCATCATTCCCTTTATACCAGGGTTCTGACATCACTTCCCCAAAAGGGCAAAGGACATGCAGCTGTCATACAGGGAAGGAACAGCAGCGAGTGAAGAGGTGACTGCTATCTTTGTGAAAGGGAGGTAACTGCAATACAAAAGAGCTTTCATTTTTATGTTGGCTCACGCTTGCGCAGCCAACCTCTTGCGGTAGTAGCAGATTTTTACCTGCTTGCACTGGTGTGTCCATTCTGAAAAGGAGGGGCAGAAGTTAGGAGGAGACTGTGCAATACTTGTTTACTGTTTCTTTTTGGGTGTGGACAGGAGAAACTTAAAAGGCAGCTTCTCAATCTGTCTAAAGTGTATGACAAAGGGGGTAAGGGAAATTGAGAAAAGGAGAAGAATGTTTTGCAATGATAGAGGGGGAGATGGGAGACTTGGGGGAGTGTTGGGTATCCTTCATATGGAAGGGTGGGGGGGTTGCTGGTGGGCAATGAGAGCAATGGGTAGGATGGTAGGCTGCAACAACTGCAGTGCACCAATTTTTCTAAAAATTGCGTGAAGGGTGGGGGACGTTTAGTGTGCAACCAAATAGAGAAACTTAAAAAGGAGATCAGGAGTCTGCAGGAGGAGCTAAGACAGGCAAGGCAGACTGGAGGAGGTTATTGCCCAACACTGGGGAGGGGGAATGAGAAGGGAGGTCAATTTGGGCCAACGGGGGGAGAGGGTCAGAAGAAGGAAAGCAGAGACAGGGGAACCCAGGTCAAGGAGAAAAAAAGACAATAGGATGGAAGAGAAAGGGACTGGTGAGAAGAGGAGGAAGAGAAGTGGCAACAGTCATGGAGTCGAAAGGAGGGAACGGGCTAGTATGAGGAGGGAGGAAGCAGGCATAGAAGTATCTTCAGAAAATCATTTTGCAGTACTAGAGAGAAAGGAGGGAGGTGATGATTTTGGAGAAGTAACTAATAGAAGTCCGGATGAAACTGGAGTGGGGAGAAGTTCTGCTGGGGGAATTACAACAGGGGTGGAAGGGGGAACTACTGTGCAGGAGGAAGAGGAGGAGCCGGGAGCAAGAGGTGGGGAGGAAGGGAAGCAAGCAGTTAGTAAAAAGGGTGGAATCTTAGTGTTGGGGGACTCAATACTAAGAGGAGTCAGGTGGGGTAGCAAAGGGGAGAGGCATAGTCGCATTTGGGCGGAGGCCATGCCGGGAGTGACAGAGGAAAGGGTGGGACAATCTGTTCTAAAATATGTTAGAAGGGGTAGGGAGAAGCCTCATTTAATTACACATTTGGGGACAAATGACCTGGCTGACAGGATGGTAGATATAGTCCAGAGGAGGTTTGAGGAACTAGGACAATTATGTGAGGGGGCAGGAAGATCAGTAACTTTCTCAGAGATACTTCCAGTGCCCAGGGCAAGCACAGCAAGAAAGCTGAGAATAAAGGAATTTAATGGATGGCTAAGATCCTGGTGTCATGCTAAAGGGTAGGGCTGGTGGGGGGAATTGGGGAGGGACCTCAGGGGACAGTAGTTTCTATGCCAAGGACAGACTACACTTGAGCGAGGAGGGACAGAAAGTGTTGAAACAGAACATGGAGAAATACATAGAGGTAGTTGGGAATTTAAACTAGGAGCTGGGGGGGGGGGTGGCAAGTGGCATGTAGAGACCACAGGTTGGAAAGCCATATGAGCGTACCCCCCATAACAGTGACAAAGGACAAAGAGCAAGTACTAGAGGTGATGCTAGTGGGGGAAGGGGTGGAAGGTCCTCACCCTGAATGCTAGAAGCCTTGGGAAGTACACTTATGTAAGAACCTACCGTAATGGTAGCACTTCAAGAGGAGCTCTTGCAGTAGCTAATACCATTAGGACTAAGGCCACCAGGCATTAGGACCCCACGGAAAAAACTTCTAACTAGCAGTCTGTGGTGGGGGACCATCCCTGTCAGCTCCGCCCTGATGTCAGACCTGGTATAAATGGGCAGTCCCCTGGCACCACCTCAGTTCTCCTGCCGGAGACCCAGCTGAAAAAACAGATGGAGAACTGAGGAGTATCTCCTATCCCCAAAGAGAAAATTGTAATATTAGTTCCCGGGGGCAGGTGGGTGGGAAAGCCACCTGCTGCAAGAGCTCTTCTCGAAGATCTACCTTAACCATAAGTTCTTATGTAACTGTACTGTCTCACTTCGATGGGGAGCTCTTGCAGCAGGTAATACCACTAGGACCGAGTCCCAAGAAGAGACCCAGGTCAGAAGGGTGGAGGACAATAATGTCAGGATATAGGTAATTAGGAAGAGAGTCCTTGAAGGATCGCTAGGCTGAAATCTTCTCTCCTTCTGGAAGCAACTATCAGACTGTAGTGCCTAATAAAGGTGTGCACTGAACTCCAAGTAGCAGCCACACAGAGGTCCGCAGAAGAAACGTTCCTAAGAGAAGCAAAGGATGTCACTATCTCTCTGGTGGAGTGACCCTTAACTAGTCCCGGTTAGGGTTTGCTGTGCTGCTGCTAACAGAACGTGATGCAATTCACGAGCCACTATGTCTGTTTCATCACGGGTGCCCCAATCTTTTTGTGGGCGAACGAGACAAACAACTGGTCTATCTTTCTGGAGGAACTGGTCCTGGCCAAATAGTAACGAAGGATTCTATGTACATCCAGAGTATGTAACAAGACCTCCCCCTATTTGAGTACTCTGGGTAGTAAACTGGTAGTTGGATGTCCTGGTTCAACGTGAACTCAGACACTACCTTCGGAAGAAACTTGGGGTTGGCACGCAAGGCTACCCTGTCCCTGTGAAAAATAAGGTAAGGCTCTTTACACATCACAGCCTGCAGCTCAGAAATCCTTCGAGCTGAGGTAATGGCAACTAAAGATAACGCCTTCCAAGAGAGGAGGCGTAGGTCATAACTTGCGGCTGGTTCAAAGGGAGGCAAGGTTAGCATCTCCAAAACAAACAGGAGGTCCCAAGATGGCACGGGATCTCTTCTGGGAGGTTTAATGTGCAAGATGCCCCTTAGGAAGGTCTTGCATAGGTCCAACTGTGCCAGAGTCTTTCCATTTAGTGGTGCATAAGCTGACAATGCACAGAGGTGCACCTTAATGGACGAGTAGCTAAGGCCCAAGTCAGATACATGGAGAAGATACTCCAGCACAGATTCCACTGGACAATTGAGGGGATCTAGAGAATAGGGGGGAACTCCCATAAGCAGAAACGCTTCCATTTCATGACATATGTTGCACTGGTGGAGAGTTTCCTTGCTGTCATGAGCACCTCTGCCACCCTCAGGGATACTCCAGATCTGTCCCTAGCTATGTCCGCAGGAGCCATGCATGTAGATGCATGGACCGGAGGGCTGGATGGACCAACATCACATTGAAAAAGCGTTGTTTAAGACATGAAACGTGTGTCTGTGGCTCTATAGTGCTGTTTTGTTTCCATGCTTTTAAAGTTATTTCATTAAAAGCTTTGTATATGACCTTAGCTCACAGGTTCCTTTTTTTGTCGATTACTGGGCAGCCGTTCTGTGTTCCATTTGATGGACCAACATCCCTTGCTCCTGGGAGAGCAAGTGAGTGGACAGGGGCAACTGAACTGGTGGTTCTGATACCAGCTGTTGTAACAGCAGGAACCAAATCTGTCGAGGCCAGAAGGACACAAAGAGGATCATTCTGGCACCCTCTGCCTGCAACTTGGGCAGGATCCTTTGAAGCAGGGGGGATGAAATGAAGGCATATAGACACCTCCCGGTCCAAGAGAGGGACAATACGTCTCACAAAAAAACATCAGGCCCTGGATCTAGTGAGCAGAAATTGAGATCAGTTTGGGCGTTGTGTGGGGACGCAACGAGGTCCAGCTCTGGTCGACCCCACCTTTCGAAGACGTAGTCTGCACCTTCTTGCTGTAGTTCCCACTTGTGACTGAGAGCGACTTAGGCTGTCTGCGAGTATGCTGTGGATCCCTGGAACTTGGACTGCCATGAGATCCAGGCTGTGATCCACTGTCCAAGTTGATACCCTCATTGCTTCTCTGCATAGAGGTAAGAGTGCATGCCCTCTTGCTTGTTGAGATGGAAGACTACTAGGGTATTGTCCGACTGGACCAAAAGTGATCCAGGAAGGAGTACCCCTTGGAAGGCTTGAAGGGCGTACAATGCAGCTCTCATCTCCAAGTTGTTTATGTGGAGAGACCACTCTGTTGAATTCCAAGAACCCCTCGTCTGATGAGAGGCAAGATATGCTCCCCATCCCAGTCCTGAGGTGTCCATAATCAGGATCTGCTGTGGGCTGGGCCTCTGGAAAGGAACCCCTTTTTCCAAATGGACCAGGGTGACCCACCAATTAAGGGACTGATGGACTGTGTTGGAGATCCGGATGGGCTCCTCGAGCTCATCCATGCCTTGGTCCCACTGTACTCTGAGGTACCATTGCAGGATCCTCATATTCAAATGTGCGAGGCGTATTGTGGCTATTATTTATTTTTTATTTATTTATTGCAAGATCAGTTTTACAACCTTTGAGTCAAAGACTCGTTTACAAAGGTACCTCGTCAAGAAAGGTGGGGGAGACGACAAATAGAGTGGTGTTAGGACAGGGATGACAGACAGGTTAGATACATAAAATATACATTTGGAGAGTGCAGACAGCGAGCTGTACTGGAGCAACTCGTGTAAGGTGCTAACATTGGTAAAACAACAGGAGATCGTTATTCAATTAACAACATGTAGCAAATAATATGTAGAGTTAGAAGAGACCGGCCCGCGAGGTGCTTGAAAA
The DNA here is from genome assembly GCA_016271365.2 of Neoceratodus forsteri. Classification (NCBI taxonomy): domain Eukaryota; kingdom Metazoa; phylum Chordata; order Ceratodontiformes; family Ceratodontidae; genus Neoceratodus; species Neoceratodus forsteri. The sequence goes on along the minus strand of CM028129.1, from coordinate 1,389,212,806 downwards.
GTATTAGAAAGGACCGCACCGCAGCTACAGACATTTACAGCATCGGTTGTCAATAATATGCTGGCGGAGGGCACTTTGAAACGCCAATGCCTGGGATCTTGGAGATGGTTTCAGGAAGGAGTTGAACGAGGACGGGCTAGGTGGTGGAAAGATCTTTGGCAGCGGAGGTCCTTGCTCTGGGAATGTTGAAAGTGGCTGCAGCGGCATACTGGGTTGGCAGGGATCTAGCAGCCCGCTGCAGAGGTCCAGAGACCCCAGGAGGCAGAGACCTGACATGGATTTTTTTTGGCCAGTAGGCAGGTTTGATATTTCAGTCTTTCCTCAAGAGTGAGTATTTTGTGGCGGAGTATAGCAGACAGGTGTGGGTTCTGCTGTGGGCACAGTGAGAGCCTACAGGCTTTGTTGATGGAGGTCTGGATTTTAGATAAGGCAGAGGCATCAGCAACTCGTGAAACCGGAGTCCGTAGTCAGCCAGTGATAATACCGAAGAGGTGATGGCAAGTTTTAAAGGCGGGTTGGGAGACAGTCTTTGTGGCGGTAGAAGACCGATCCTGGAGTTCATTGCAGATGCCAAAGCTTTAAGGTGGGCGTGAAAAGTTAGGCCGGTGTCAAAGGTGATGCCCAGTACTTGTGGACGAGACTTGCTCAAGAGGAGGGGCATGCTGGTGGAGATGTGGAGGAAAGTCCCTGGCATTGTTTTGCCGATGAGAGAATAGCATGGACTTAGTTTTCTTTAGGTTCAGGACTAGGCGGTGCTTATTGAACCATTTTCGGTTTGGAGGAAGGCGCTTTGCAGCATGACTTGGAGTGGGAGTGGGTCAGGGTGTGATGCAAGGATAACAGCATCATCAGCAGAGTAAAATTTTACTGGAACAGGAGCTGGGAGGTGTTCAGGAATAGGCTGAAAAGGTCGGGCCAAGGATGGAGCCTTGGGGACCCAGTGTACAGGAAGGTAGGGAGAGGGTCCCATTTAGCTTGACTCTTTGGGACCTGTTGTGTAGGTAGCTTGAACCACTTCAGGGGCGGCTCACGAGACCCAATCGCTAAGGAGTTTAGTAGCAGGGGTGGCACACCGTGTGAAGGCCTTGGACAGGTCTATAAAGACTGCCCTGCGAGATGACCTTTGTCAAGTGCAGATTGAATGTGGTGGGAGAATTCCAGAAGGGCAGTGGGACGTACTATGGCCAGGGCGAACCATGTTGCTCTGGACAAAGGAGGTTGTAGTTAGTAAGATATTCAGAGGCTGTGTGTTCACTATTTTTCTAAGGCTTTGGATAGGGGAAGGATGGAGATGGGCCTGTAGTTATTAGGCAGAGTGCGGTCCCCAGATTTATGGATGGGGTTACTTCAGCTTGCTTCCAGGCCTTAGGGAATTGGCCGAGGCATAGGGACTTTGCTAATGATAAGCGGCTGGGTAAGCATTACATCCAGCACGAGGGCAAAGTATCCTGGTCGAGAGGGTCATTGATAGGGTTCTGAGGCGAGGATTTTATTAAGAAAGGTTTGGCATCGTGGGGTGAGATCATCGGAAGTGGAATTGTGGCCTGGAAATGGGAGCGTGGGTGGGTTGTGCAGCGGGTCTGAAAAGTGGGCGGGAGGACAGCCTTAAGTCAGTGAAGGTTTTGTTAAGGCAGTCAGCGATACAGGTGGGGTCAGTCGAGACAGTCCATTTATGACAATCTGGGATGGAGGGGGCGGGTCTTACCATTTAAATCTTTAATGTTGTCCCAGAAGGCTCTGGGCGAGCCCCAGGAGGATGTCAGCAGCCTGATAGAATTTAGCTTTAGCCTGCTTGATTGACCAGGTGCATTGATTGCGGGCTGTCCTGCAGGCTAGTCTGTCAGCAGGCCTACGGAGTCGTTAGCTAGTGCCAGAGGTTATCTCTCTTTTCAGTTGTTGGATCAGTGCAGAGTTATCCAAGCAGCAGTCCGTTTTTGTCCTAGGAGAGCTGAGGGGTGCATACAGGTCACAGGCGAGGTTGAAGGCAGTGGAGAGGTAGGTTAGGGCAGAGTTAACGTCAGGAGCGCTGTCCAATGGGGACCAGTCGATATGGGCGAGGTGACGTTTGAGGTTGGCGAGACCTCCGGGGAGAAAACAGCGGCGAGGGATCCTACTGTACCCAGGGCAGAGGGTGGGGGAGGACCAGAAGCAGATGACAGGGGAGTGGTCACTGAGTGAGTCCGCAAGGACTTCAACGGAGACTATTTTATGAGGCCGGTTAGAGAGGATAACATCCAGGAGAGAGCTAGTTCCTGTGACTTTGTTAAGTCTAGTGGGCTGAGTGACCATTTGGGACAGGTCAAGGACAGCAAGCTCATTCTTCACGTTATCAGCGACGGGCTGAGCCAATTGGAATTTAAGTCACCATGATTAATTGTTCAGCTGGGGTAAGGTCACCAGGTAGTCAAGGAGAGAGGTGGCCATAGAGTCTTTGTGAGAACCGGGGTAGATAAGCCGCAGTTAGATAGAGTGGGCCACGTCCAGGGTAGGGTGAGACTTTTAAGGTGATGGCTTGCACCCATGGTTTAGCTTCAGGATTAAAAAGTAGCCCAAGGACCGAAAGTTATGCAGTAGATAGCACACCCCGCACCACGCCTGCTCATCCTATCGGCCCTGAAAAAATGGTAAAGCCAGGAAGGGGAGATGGCAGAGTCAGGCGCGGCGGAGGAGAGCCAGGTTTCAGCAAGCAGGAGAATATCCGGGAGTGTTGGGTGACCCAACATAGAAGGGCTGCAGTTTTCTTAGGGAGACTGCATATATTAATGAAAGCGACTCAAGGCCTTTGCCATCTGTGGCGGGGCATTGCTGGGACAACCGGCCGGGGTTTGGGTTCACATTGCGGAGAGCAGGAGTAGCAGGAGAATTAGACGCTCGCATGATGTTTGAAGCTGGTGGTGGGGTGCATATGTGGCCGACGGGACCTCGACTGGGAGGAGCAGGGATGGAAGGAGAGAACAACTGAGGGCGCAGCCCGGGAGGGTCCACTTCTGAAAGGAAACACAATACTGAGGTACCACATAAGTGGCTGGTGGGTGGGGTGGCACAGAGGTCCAGGGTAGGGAGGGATTTGGGGGATGAATAGAGGGGTAGATGTGGGGTAATCCGATGGTAAGGCAGGGGATTGCAGTGGGGGCAGTGTGCTTTGGGTGGGGGCTGGTTTATGGGGGATACAGAGGGGCAGAGAGAGAGCATAGGGTGCTGTAGCAGGAGGAGGGCCAGCATGGCTAGGACTATGCTTGGGTGAGACATTTCCCAGTATAGAGCAGGAAGGGAGGGCAGGCTCCCTCTAGTGCTGGAATGATATAACCAGCAAATGGAAAAGTAGGCTGATTGGTTTTTGCGCCTCATGTGACACAGAAAAGTACACTATTATGGTGGCCATGTGACCTAGAAGCTGCAGAATCACCCTCGCTGGGACCAGGTCTGAGCCCATCACCCTGTGAGCGACCTCTCAGCCTGGTTGCCCAGTCTGTGGAAAGAAAGGCTTTCCCTTGGACGATGTGCAGGACTGCTATATACTGTAGCCTTTGAGCAGGCCACGGTTGTGATTTGGGCAGATTTAAGGTAATGCCCAAAGTCCGGAATAGACTGAAGGTCTCCTCCATCATCCTATTCAATTGGTCTTCTGATGAAGCTGTGAGAAGCCAATTGTCCAGGTGGGGTAAGACAGAGTGACCCCCTCTCCTGAGGACTGCCGCCACCACTGCCAGGCACTTGGTGAAAATCCTTGGTGCTGATGACAGACTGAATGGAAGCACCCTCAACTGGTAGTGCCCTCCTTGGAAGGTGACACAAAGGTACTTCCTGTGGGACAGCAAGATCTTTACATGCATATAAGCTTCCTGCATGTCCAGGGAGCAGAGCCTGTCTCCGTAATGGAGCATGGGTAACAGACTCGCTAAGGTCACCATTCTGAACCTTTTATATTCAATAAAGGTGTTCAGCTGACTCCAATCCAGAATGGGACAGAGATCTCCCCTCTTCTTCGGGACTAAGAAGAAGTGCGAGTTAAATCCCTTGCCTCTTTGAGCATAGAGTACCTCCTGGATGGCTCTTTTGTCTAGCAAGACCTGTATTTCCGCCCGCAGGAGATCTGCATGGGAGGATGAGCAGTGGGAGGATACTGGTGGATTGTCCAGTGGGATCTGGGTAAATTCCAAGGAGTACCCTCTCTCTACTATCTGGAGGACCTATCAATCTGATGTGATATTGGACCATCTGGATTGATAAAGGGAGAATCTCCCTCCTACCGCCTCCCCCTGCACTTCCTCCAGAGGAGGGGGGTTGGTAGGGAGTCATGCTGTTGTGGAGTGGGTAGGCAGGGGAGGTCTGGGCACCTTGGGATATTTGAGGCACTGGGTACCTGAAGGAACAGGGGGGGCCTCTCCTTTTAAAGCCTCCCTTGTGCTGTGGCTGGCGTCTTCCTTGCTGTCCCTGGTCCTTTCGAAAGGGATTGTGCTGGGTGGCCTGCAGTTCTGACCTATATATATGGTGGACCTCAGATACCGCCTTGCCAGAGTCTTGCAATTTCCTGGCCAAATAGGATGGGTCCCTGAAAGGGAGCATCCAAGATGGCATCTTGTAAATCCTGGCAGAAACCTAAAACTCTCATTCAGGCATGCCTCCTCATGCAGATACCTGTGGCTGCTGCCCTTGCTACCATGTCTGCGGAGTCATTAGAGCTCCTTAGCATGTGCTTATCTACATTCATACCCAACTGTAAGACAGCAAGAAGTTTTGCCTTACCCTCAGAGTTTGGCTGGGCCTTAGCCAGGTCCATGGCTTTTGCCCACAGTGACTTCTGATATGTGACCGTGTGGATGAGAAAATTTAACGACCTTTACGTGCAGGTAGCCGATGAGTGTACCTTACAGCCCATCTGGTCCAGCTTTTTGGACTCTTGAGTCTGGTGGCTGGGTGCTCATGTGTCTTGGTTGTTGTGCCCTGCCATGCGCAGCCATCAGTACCATGGAATCGGCTTTTGGGTGCTCGCCTAAGAAAGGCTCCCCTTTCGGAGTTTTATACAGCCTGTCTGCTTTTCTTGGTACTGTGGTTGTGGTAGCCGGGTGCTTCCATGTCGATTTGGTGACATCTTGGAAGGGGCTCTACCAATGAGGGAATGACCAAGGATTTAGGGTCAGTAGCCTCTAGAAATTTTCCCAAACGGCGCCGCTCTGGGTCCAGCTTTTCTGTATCTCACTGGTAGAGAGCTTGGATATGCCTCAATGTCTAAGAAGGATGGGTCATCCAGAGGTGACCTGGTGAGTCTCTTCTTGGATCTGGTGATGGAATAGGCAATTAATCCTCAGAGGTATACTTGGAGGAGTCTCTGGCATCCTCTCCTGAGGTCGATGGCGGGCATCTGCTAGTGAATGGGATGGACGACGGGTGCCTCTTTCTGCCGAGAACCAGGCATCCATCCATCATCCTCATCAGGTGGTGGATGCTCTGTCGACAGGGAAGGTCGCCTAGGCAACTGATCCCTGGGCGGTGGCTGGACCGGGTATGGGTCCCTGGGTTTTGGGAGCAAATCCTATTTTATGGTGTTCCACCTGGCATTGAAGAGTGCTCCCACCTCAGCTAAAGGAATAACTGGGGTGGGGGCATCGGGTTTGGTATGCTGGAGAGGCCAGGCATCGACCCTGTGGTCCTTCAGGTGTCAACGTCTGGTCCTGGGACACCTTCTATATGGGTGTCTCCAGCACCAGGCCTGATGGGGTTTTGTCCATCACAGCCAAGCCCCCTTGTGGTCTGGCATCTGGCTCCTTAGGAGGAGGCAGTTGGGCATCCTCAGCCCCTGTAGTTCTGTCTTTTGGGGCCTTCGTCGCCACGGCTGACGGCTAGTCCTCTGGGGCCGACGGCCTCTCTTTTGGCCAGCGGTGCCTGCTCTATCTCCAATGCAGAGTTGGAGAGGCAGGTAGTTTGCCTACCTTTGGAGACAGACATCACCTTCTCCTCAGGTGGAGGCGGCGTCCAGTACCTGACGACCTCCTCGTATCTGGTGGAATCGTCCGACTTTTATATCTCTCGGACAAACCAGAGTGCTTACAGGTGATGATTTCTGAGGGTTTGCCTGAAGCAGATGCATGTTCCTCTTGGGTCGACCCATGCGAGGATTTGTGGGGTCAGTGGGCCAAGGGAACTTGGGTGGATGAACGCCCCTGGGATAAAGACTCCCTACCTTTTTGGTGCGATGAGGTTGTGGTCTTCTTTCAAGTAACCCCCGAAACTGCTGTGGTACCTGGGGGAACAGACTCCAACCTCCTGACGGAGGTGGAGGAAGCAGAAGTCCTGTGAGGGGACTTTGGGCGGGACTCCGACCTGGCTGCCTCCTTCTCCCAGTGGTGGTGTTTCCCTCCCGATCTTTTCTCCTTGGGGGGAAGATTCCCCTGGCTGAGGAGAATGAACTATGTCCTGACTGGGTCTTCTGTACAGCGGCCACTTGTTGCTCCAGTAGGTAGGCCTTGAGCATTTTGAGGCGACTGATACCAGTTTTACTATTAAACTTTGGCAGTATGGACAGTCATCAGGTCGGTGATCAGGCAGCAGAGTGGTTGTCCCTAACCAGGATCGGATTCCCACATGACAAAAACGAACAAGTAAACTGGAAGAGGTGCAAGAAAATGGTGGTCTACTGCAACAATGGGGTCTGTGGATCTGATGTTCGTGGGTCAACGGCAGGAAAAGAATTGTGGTGGTGCTGGGGTACCGCCCTCTTTACACCATGTCTGATGTCAGGGCGGAGCCAATATCAGGTGCCATCCCCCACCACAGACTGCTAATTAGAAGTTTTTTCTGTGGGGTCCTATTGCCTTGCAGCCTTAGTCCTAATGGTATTACCTGCTGCAAGAGCTCCCCCTCGAAGTGAGATCTGCAGAGCTACAGACTTTCATGGCAGAGGGGGAGGTGGCCATGGTGGCCATCACCGAAACATGGGCCACCCAATACAATGACTGGGACCTGTCGATACCAGGGTATAGGATATTCCACAGGGATAGAGTGATTGGGAAGGGGGGTGGCACTATATGTGAGGGAAGGACTGAAATGTGTACGGGAGGAAGGGGACGAAAATAGTACAGAGTATGGGTGCAAATCCAGGATTCCAAGAATAGGACTCTCAGGATGGCAATGGTGTACAGGCCGCCCTCTCAGACAGAGGAGTTAGACAGGAACTAGCGGGACAGATCAGGAGGACCTGCAAGAAGGGCAGTGTGGTGATCGTAGGGGATATCAACATGTCAGGAGTAGACTGGAGTACCCTAACAACCAGGAAAAGAAGGGGGCAGGTACTGCTGGATGTCTTTCAGGACAGCTTCCTGGTGCAAATGGTCAGCAAATGAACCAGGTTAGGGAATATCCTTGACCTCATGCTTGTGAATGGGGAGTTTGTGAGGGAACTGAGGGCAGAAGAACTGCTGGTGGGCAGTGATCACCACTCAGTATGGTTCATGTTGGATATGGGTAAAGAAGGAGTGGAATCCAGCACAAGGGTGCTGGACTTCAGGAGGGCTGACTTGGGGAGGATGGGGGAAGTGATAAAAGGGTACCTGGCCAGAATTCAACCTGGTATGGGCACTAGAAGTGGGAGCTCATAAAGCTGGGGATAGTGGAGGCAACCAGAACCTGCAGCAAGGCCCAAAGCAAGAAGGCTACAGCAAAGAAACCTAGTTGGTTGATCAAGGAGGTCGAGGAAAAGAGCTTCCTTTAGGAGGTACAAAAAACAGGGACAGGGGGAAGACAGGGAGGAGTACCTGAAGGAATCAAAGGAGGTGACAAGGGCAGTAAGGGCAGCCAAAGTGTCTACAGAGTGCAGGCTGGAGCAGGGCATTAAGAAGAGGGAGAAGGACTTCTTCAGGTACATCAGGGAGAAAAGGAGCTGTAAGGACCATATTGTAAGGATTAGGAAGGAGGGGGGTTGGGTGGAAGCAGAAGGTGATAAGGCAGAAGCACTAAACGATTATTTCTGCTCAGTATTTACTAAGGAGAATGGGGGGGGTGATACGGGGGCAGGAACAAAGGGGAGGGGGTGACAGATGGGGAAATCATGGAGGGCAGGGTTCTGGAGGGTTTGAGGGCACTGAGGATAGACAAGGCCCCAGGCCCAGATGGCATCCACCCCAGGGTACTGAAGGAACTGGCAGAGGTCCTGGCGGGACCTTTGGCAGACCCATTCAGTGCTTCAATACACTCAGGGTGTATACCTCAGGATTGCAGGATGGCTCATGTGGTGCCCCTCAACAAGAGCAGCCCCAAGGATGAACCGGGAAACCACAGACCGGTGAGCCTGACATCCATCATGGGTAAGCTGATAGAGACTATCCTGAAGGAGATGCTGGAGGCCAAAGGGCTACAGGACAGCAGACAGCATGGCTTCATAAGTGGCAGATCCTGCCAAACCAACCTGGTGGAGTTCTATGACTGGCTAACTAGGCAACTGGACAGGGGCCATGCAGTGGATGTCCTGTACCTGGACTTCAGTAAGGCATTTGACTCAGTGCCATGTGGGAGGCTGGAAAGTAAGTTAGAAGGCACAGGAGTGGGTGCAAAGCTGGTGAGATGGGTAGGGAACCGGCTTCAGGGAAGGCAACAGAGGGTAGTGGTGGGTTGGGAGCTCTCATCCCCAAGGGTAGTGACTAGTGGTGTTCTGCAGGGCTCAGGGCTCGGTGTTGGGACCAGTGTTTGGAATATTCACTGCAGACATATCACTGGCCATCAAGAGCAAGACCAGTCTGTTTGCTGATGACACCAAGATGGGAGCATTGGTGGATGACCTAGGGAGATGGCAGGGGTTACAGGATGATCTGGCAAAGCTGGAAACCTGGTTGGACACCTGGCAACTGGGGTTCAATGCCAAAAAGTGCAAGGTGCTGCATTTTGGGGTGAAAAACCCAAGGAGGAGGTACCAGCTGGGGGGAGTGCAGCTAGCCGAGACAGATGAGGAGAAGGATCTAGGGTGCTCATTACGGGGTCAATGAACAACTTGGCACAATGTAGGAAGGCAGCTGCAAAGGCCAACAAAATGCTGGGTTGCATTGCAAGGGGTATATCCTTGAGAGGGGTGGGGGAGGTGATTCTGCCACTGTATAGATCATTAGTTAGACCACACCTTGAGTACTGGTGCCTGTATCTGAAGAGGGACATTAAGTTACTGGAGGGGTGCAGCGCAGGGCGACAAAGATGATCCAGGGGCTGGGAGACTTACCATACAAGAGGAGGCCGAGGAAGTTGAACATGTACTCGCTGGAGGAGAGGAGGGACAGGTGATATGATTGAAACCTTCAAGAACACAAAACGAATAAACAAGATAGGTATGGAGAGGCTGTTCAAAGTAAGGGAGGGACACCCAGGGCCATGATATGAGACTGGAGGGAGGAAGGTTCATGAGGGAGAGGAGGAGACACTTTTTTTTTTTTTTTTTTATGGAGAGGGCAGTAGTTGGGTGGAATGCATTACCGGCAGAAGCAGTATCTAGTAGAACAGTGGACTGCTTCAAAAGGGGCTGAGACAGGGCAAGGGGAGGGTCATGGGAGGGAAGGTGGGGGTCAGCTGCAGAATAAGGGGTGCTAGCTGTACATTCAAACAGACTTCTAGACCACTAGGCCTTTATCTGCTGGCAAATTTCATATGTTAGTGAGAAGGATAAATGGCTGAACTCGAGAAGCGTCGCTAAAGCACTGATGGATTCAAGGATCTGAAACACAGAAGAATGAAACTGCTTTAGCATTGACCTCCAAGGTCTAAGCTATGTTCCATCTGGAAAAGAGTAAGATAACTAGCAGCAAGAGATAGTCTCACGCTTACACAGCTGACCTCCAGATTTCTAATGGAGGGTCAGACCAGCTTGCAGTCGAGGTGCTGACGGAGGTCTGCCAGGGCTGAGCAGGAGTACCTGACAAGCAGAAGTGTGAGCCCCTTACACTATATCTTTTCACCTGAAAAGAAAGATAGGCTAGAAGGAAATAGCCTTTCTAGGAGTTGCGTGCTGCTCACAAGCCCCTTGAGATCTAGATTTTAAAAGGGGGGGAAAGAGGAGGGAGGAGGCACTGCCCAGAAGTCTGGCCTTGAAGGAAAGGTGGGTGGGTAGTCATTATGAATGGTGAAGATGTTCAGGAAGATCAAGAATTATGGTGAATACGTAATTTTCATATCTTCCCTGAATCAATCTTCACCATTCATAATGAGTGGATCAAAGTTCAAGATGCAACCGTTGGTGGTGTTGGAGAACCTTGAGGGAAGAACAGTCCCTCAGCCTCCTGTGGGGGAGACACAATGAGGCAGGGGCCCCTCACAGATCTGGCGGGAAACCAAGACTGGTCAGGGGCAGGTGAAGGATTCCGTGGCCTGGGAGACTGAAGCTGTCCTGCTTTCACCTGATCCTGCAGGAAAAGAAGTGTGCCCCCTAGTAAGGTGAGATGATTATCCTACACTGGGTCAAGGGTGATAACCATGAAAGGCAAAGCCACACCATCTGCCTGATGCAGACTGCAGTTCCCACTAGCCTGGAAGTAACCTCGTTGGCATCCTAAGATGCCATTGACTGGTATCTTGCTCATTCCAGGCCAGGTGTGGAAAGGCTGATGGCTTGCCTGGTTGCCAGGAGCTGACCCAGTGTCGCCCACAAGTGCCTGACGTAGGCAGCCTGGTGTGTGTGTGTGTGTGTTGCGTTGCAATGCACAGAAGATGCACCACCGAGAACACCCTTCTACTCCAGTGGTCAAACTCAGCCAAGTTCAACTCTGGGGGAGGGGGGGTCGTGCCTTGGGCGATGATGCCCGGAGGGGGGTATCCAGAACATTAACTCCTGAACAGGGGTGGGGCATAGCACCTGGAGACCCCAGGAGTGCACAATACCTGCGCTGACAGTCCCATGGGGCTGGAACAGGGTCAGAGGGGCGCTGTCAGACACCTTGCAATGCTTCTGTAAAAGGTTGGGGCCACGGAGGAAATGACTGTAGATTCTGCATTGTATTCACCTAGGAATGAGTGTCGCACGCGCCGGATTGCGTCCCATAAAATGAGAGGGGTGCAGCTCCTCCATCCTTTCTGGCAGCTGATGAGATCAGCATCAGAGGTGTAGTGAAAAGAAGAGTCATCTTCCTCTGTGGAGGAAGATGAAGGTGCAGAGGAGCTTGATTCAGGGGGAGGAGGTGCAAGGGTTTGAGGTCTGAAAATGATCTCATCTATGGCCCTTAGGTACCTGGGAAGCACAGCCGCCATGGCTCTGAATTGTTTCCAGGTAATGGGCCCCATAGGGCCGAAGAAACCTGGGAGAAGAGGAGACAAAGGAGGAGGAGGAGGAGAAGGGTCATGGGAGACCAGACAAGGTCCTCTGCTAGGGTTGTGGAAGCGAGCAGGGGACCCTTCCTGAAGGAGGGGACTACACAATTCACCCCCTGTGGAATGCCCAACTGGAGAGTGGGAACGGGGTGATGCCCTTAAGGGGAAACCCCCAGCTGAGGAGAGTGGAGCCATTCTGGTTCCATCGGGTGGCCCCTATCCCCACCAACTGCAGGCTCTGACAGATTCAGCAGAGAAAGAAGACCGGAGTCAGCGCTCTAGCTCCAACCACAGCCTCCAGTCTCTCTGGGAACAAGCCACGACACCGAACCCCTAACCCTGCCTCACTTGACAGGGACCTGCCCCTTGAAAATGTCCTTAGGCTAGAAACGGGAAGTTGTAGGCTCTGCACCGCGAGCGGCACTGGGATCCATCCTCCAGCACCAAGACTCAACTCAGTGCTGACCACGACATCAGAAATAGGCCTGACTCTGTGCCAGGCTCAGCTCTGCCTTCCTCCCTGGTGCATCTCTGGCACCTTAAGTGGCACTTGGAGATGAAGAGGATATGGCACCACAGAATGCACTGCAAAGGGGACTCCCAGGCTCTGTAGCCAAAGAAGGTCTCAGGCTGGGCCGAGAAGGGTCCAGAGGCTTCTAAGAGTCTGGGAGTTAATCAGGATCATCCCGATCCTCATCCTCTGAATCGGAGGATGAGATCAGGGAAATCACCAAATGTGCAACCCCGAACCCTTCCTCTCCCTGCACTGTGAGCGGTGTTGGAAGGAGACCCAGCTGCATGGCTGAAACTGCCTTGCTCACTGACACCCAAAGTGGTGTCAGCAGCCAAGGTGGAACCAGGCTGTGAAGCTGAGGGATCTGCTGGCACTGGCCCAGCGTACAGCTGTGACGCCATTACTGATGGTGCCTGTGCCCGAGGGGGCAATGGACTGTGAGGGGTCCTCAGCCAACCCCCCAGAGGAGGCTAGCTCTCCACCGACCCCTCATGCAGGCCTCCCATCCCAGCAAGACTAGGAGTAGCAGAGGCCTGCTCTCCCTCAGCATGTATAATACCAGGGAGGGGCCCAGGGGAAAGGCCCAGAGACCTGACTCTGGTGTCCCGGGTGCGACACCATCCTCCAAAGGCTGGGGGGTCTCGCCCCAACTTCAGCGCATGGATTTGGAGGACACGGAGATGAGAAATAGGCATTGCATGAATTCATGTCATTGTTTGGACCCAGGCAGGCCGGACAACTGTCATGACAGTCGGAAATGGACATGGGTTTGTCACAGGGGCAAACTCCACTTTAGACATTCCAGATTTTTTAGGCCCCGGATTGGACATGACCGACTAACAGAAAGAAACAAAAATATAGCAAAACACTCAACACCACAGTGAAGAAAGGGAAACAAAAAGGGAAAAACCGTACCAAACTTTTCATAGGCAATCTAATGTATGGTGTCAAGTGAAATGGCAGCAGGAGAACCAACACAGTTTCTTCAGCTGAAGCTCCTCACAAGATGCTGCCACATAGCAGAAAAAACAGAACTGAGGAGGCGGGGGAGCTGGTGTTGGTTACCGGCCAGTCCACGAGCACCACGTAGTATGTCTGCCTTATGGGTGGTGCCGCCTCTGATGTTGGCTCCCCCACTCCAAAAGTCTTAAAGCTGAATGCTTCCATGAAGGTTCTGCGGCTCTGGCTCAGACCCACTTGTTATGAATGATGAAGATTGATTCAGGGAAGATGCACAAAATCAAGAAAACAGAAGACGGCTCAGAGCCAGAGACAGTGACCTCACAGGCCTGGATGTCCCCGATGTTGTATGTGATGATGGTGGGGACCTCTGACCTACAGAAGTCAAACATCTAATGACAGACGTTACAGAGGGTGACCTTGACCAGTGCCATTTCTTTCTCTTCTTACAAGAAGAGGAAGAGGCCGAGGTTGAGTGGTGCCCCTCGACCCCGAGTGTGTACAGGATCAGTACTGCTTCTTTTTGTACTTATGTAAGGATGGTCTTCCCTCACAGTTCCTGCACTGCCTGTCATCAGAGCTCCTCTCCGGGGGGGGGTTGACCGGACACAGCCCTGCTGCTGGAGCAGCCTGCCTCTTCAGCTCACTACCGTCCATGGCCATTGACCGTTTACATATGGTAGGACTTTTTTGTGAAAATAAGCTAAACTACCACAAAAAAAATAAACCTAAAACTGAAGAACTGAACAGTTGTTATATAGACAGTGAAGTTCTGACCCCCATTGGGTGAACAACATCGTCTCTGATGCATACTCGGTGGGGGAAAAAAGGAATTGAAGCAGTTGGGGGCTGGCACCGCTGTTTACCAGTGGACGTGTGACATTGAGCACATGTTGCCTACCACATTACAAGCCCTCTGAAAAGTTCTGTCTTTCGCTGGGTCCTTGTGCCTCCACCTAAGACCCACTAGTATGAATCAATGGTTAAGACCGATTCTTGGAAAAACTTTAAACACAGACTCATTTCCACTTTGTTTTAGAAAGCATTTAAAATGCAACCCTGAGGAAGTAGGTTCTCCCATTCGATGCCATGATTTTCCAAAGAAATGTTTAATTGCATGGGATACAACGTATATACAGTATTTGGTTACATCAGCCATTGTCGTGCATGGATTTCAATCCTAACTAAAAAGCTGTTGTGCCGCAGCTTAAAGGTCATGGAATGCTGTTGTACCCTTCCGTCATCATAACCTTCACCTGTCCTTGATTACAAGGACATCCCTCATTTTGCTCCTCATGGAAAAGGTACTCCCCCACACAGAGAAGGTGCTGCAAAGTCAGGCTTTAAAGCACAAATCCCATAATATTCTAAGATGCAAAATCAAAAATAAACTTTGTACAAGTACAGGCAATAGTTTTTCACAGTATTTTGAGCTTGTATCTCCACATCTGAGGATGTGTCCCTCACTGTTCCTCATTTCAATGATATAAGGTTGAATATGTCCATGGTACAGCAGGTTCTGATTTCGTTAGAATCTTGTGCCTTTGCCATTCTTTCCTGCCAACATACAGTTTCTGTTCAGCTCCTTTGTACACACGTCTCTGCCCCCCTAACAAGAAATACTTCCCATTTCTGTAATCATTTTTTAAAAATTTAACCACCCCACACCCAGCTGCTAATAACTCACACGACTCCAGCAAATGAGTTTTTTATTAAACAGGCATTGAAGCACATTCATTCTTAGAAACTATCCTGCATTGGGCAGTTACTGAGACCACAGAACATCGATGAATGTGCTTGCTTTCTGAGTGCAGGGTGAGCATATGTTTTTTTAAAATTGCTAGGCAAACAAGCATTTTATCTGGTCAGAAAGGGGAAGAGAAAAAAGCACCCCCCAACCATACACTTTACAAAATAAGACATTAACAACCATGTCCAGTTCAGCTGAGTTTCCATCCCATGGTTCTGATAACATCGTGAACCACTACAGCTTTGCATTCAAGGTCCATAAGTTGTCATCAAACCCTGTCTAATGGGAAAACCGCCTTGTGCATGTTTGCCAATGCGTTATTCTCTATGCGTTTCACTAATATGGAAGTTCTGTAGTGCCATGTTAGCCAGGGTGAAATCTAAACTATAGTTCTCCAGTAATACCTTTTATTAAACTAAAAGACAGTTTGCCACACACACTTTCTGGACCAACACAGGATCCTTCTTCAGGACCAACTAAACGAAAGTGAACTGGAAAAAAGGTGCAGCGTTGATACCCAAAGCACATATGTGTAGAACAGTTAGTTGTTTGGTTAGCTAATAAAAGGCACTGGAGCTCAGTGTACATTATACTATGATGCCCTTTGTTTTTCATTATCAAAATAAGGGAGATGTCATTCTTACAACCTTCATGGCATGATTTAGCTCTGTGGCTGTCAAATGAAGTCAGAGTTTCCTATAATTTTATCTGCCACTTTGCCCTCGCTGCCCCTCAGCTTACCCATCACTGTGAGTTACACAAAAACCTACATTGGATGTCCCTAAGTAATTATCATTCCTTTGTCTTGGGCTGCTTCACATTCAAAATTGTCCATTATGCCACCCCAACCGACTTGTCTCAACTCCTCCAACCGGCTGTACCGACATACCAGCTGTCCTGCCCCCCCGTCCCAAAAACTCATACTATGACAGGTGATCGTGCCTTTGCGGTCTGCGTCCCTAGATTCTGGAATACCCTACCTGCGCCCATCAGACATAGTCCCACGCATCCCATGTTTAAGAGCTCCCTCTGGTCATACTTGAAGTCTGCCTCAGCCTGTAATTGTCCCTAGGCTGCTTGGTACCTCCAGCCATGGCTTGGACCCAGGTGTGCTCCATCCACTTCCCTGTTTCCTAACCCCCTCCATCCCGAGCTCAAATAGGGGAACCATCCACTCTTATGGTTTCCTGCACCTCAGCACTTATCATCGTTATACTAGGACACCCACCCAATGTCCCACCTTAAAAGCCCATGTGTTATACCAAGAATTGTTAATACTGCGTGTATGGCTCTTACCTTGATGTATATGCTGATCTGATCATCCTGTACTTGTTTATTTGTTTCACCCTTTTCAATACCTGTATTTCACTATGGTGTCATTGTTCTCATTCTGCTTGTAAACCTACTCTTGTAATCTCCCAAGTAGCACATGAAAATTGTCTAGCGTGCTTACCCAGTAAACAAAAGCTAACAAATAAATGGGTATATTTATGAGCAGTGCACATTAGGCCAAGCTAAACTCTGTAGAAATGCCCAAGTTAGTTTCTTCAAATGTTAAATGCAGGTTTTGAATTTAATTTGTCAAACTACCAAATAAACCACTGCAAATTCATTAACACTCTGGATACTAGTGACTTATCAACATAATATCCCGAGAGAAATAAAAACACTCATTTGCCTTGTTAAAAAAGATGGCACATTTATTGCTACATAAATGTTATATACATATTGTATTTCCTGTTACAATGACAGAAATAATTGAAAGTCTTGCTGCTGGTTTGAAAAGTTCATCAACAATACCTTGAAATTTTGACACAGGTACAAATCTGCATTAAACCAACAAAGGAAACTGGAGACCAAGATGAGAAGCAATTCATCTCAAACAATTAGCTTGTACAATACTCCATAGGTACTACACGGTGTGCTAGAACCCTACTATGTTCTTAGAATGCTATTGTAAATTTCTGATATTAATGAACAGGTTATGGTAAATAACCCTACATTTTTACTACCTAATATAGTAAAATAAAGTAAGAAACTTTTTACTGAAAACTTTTTCGATTTCAAAAATCTAGAAAGAGTAATATTTAGAATTCAAGAAATTTTCTTACAAGATTATTGTATAAAAGACTAGCTACAGTGAAAAATAAGCCAAATGTTTTTTTCTTTCTATTTTTTGTTATGAAGGAAAGCTTCTGGGCATACAGCAAAGTCTAATATAGCCAAAAAGACAACAAGCATGGAAACAGGCTTAGAAGGAAAAAAAGGCCAGGCAGTGGCACATGATCACTTTCACATGTTATAAGCAACAACGTATTTTTAGCCCATAAACACTGAAATGAAGAACAAGGCCACATATATAGTCAGATGTTAATTGACAATAAATGCATACTTTAAAAAAATCCACAGAATTCACAAATAAACTGGTTTGTTACGAACCATCCCATACAAGTATTTCACATTCTTCATCAGCCTGCCATACCAATTTTGTTTTGTTCTATTACCTTAAATCATTTTAAGCACTGTTTTGTTCTTTCTGTTGTGAGCTTATTGCCACAGATGATACAGATGATATTCAGACAATACCTACGACAATCTTGTTTACTGAATTTTCTCCCATGTCCAGTGAAGTGGAAGACAATTTACATGGAAAATGGGATCTTATGAACAAGAAGTTAATAAGACTAGTGGTGAAGGAACAGTAAAACACTGCTGAGGTTTTTTATGATAACGTATGATGAGTTAATGACGTTTTCTTTGTTTTTGGAAGGAACAGTTCTGTTGAATTAATCACTCCCCAAGTACCCCTCCACTAAAAAACTGTGCAGATGACAAGATACTCAAAACAGAACATACTGTACTATGAAGAGGTCAGTGGCCACTGCTCTTTTATTTCTGTATAACTCAATCCCACGGCTCTGATTTGTTTGTTGCACCACCTGCCATGAAGAACCAAGGATCTCACTGGTCTTCTATGATAGCCCGATTTATTTTCTTTGTACTGTAGTATAATGCATTTTGTGCTTACTTACCGTGCACCTAACACTTTACATGTACTATATGTAGTACTTACTGCTTGGAAAACAAAGCAATTCTAACAAATTAGAATTTCTTCCTTCTAATTTACACTTCACATTACAAGCTTTACTATGAAGCCTAGAAGCCTAAAAAGGGTTTTGTATATAATTACAAATAAAAACAAATAAAATGTTTGTTTACTGGAGGAGAATCTGAGACAAAAAGCTGCCCCTTTTAAGCTAAGAGATGGTTAGGTCACAGTACTGCTCCTTTCCGATACAAAAGCGATGCTTTCTACAACTGCTAAATGGCTTAAAGCATGGAGCTCAGTATATAAGGTTAACCATGACCATAACTGTTCAAATTACCAGAGATCAAAAAATAACATTTAAAACACAACGAACGCTATACTGAGGAATTGTTTCTGTTTCATGGAAAACACTATTCATATGGCAAAAGGAAAGGAAAGGGCAATGTAGACTTTTCCCTCACTTTTTTAAGACACTAAAAGGTATGCTGGGAATGCTAAGGGTCAAAGGTGGCCACTGCTTTGTTCTCTGCATGTGAACGGCTGTAATAAATGCTGGCATCAGCTGAGAATTGATCAGCTTTAAACATGTGAACTTCTTCCCTTTAGACTTAAACCTTTATAGTTCCATTGCAATAAATAAAATTTGAAGTTACAATGCATTTGTCAATTCAGTTTAGGCACAAGGCAACTTCCACAATGAGTGGAGAGATCATGACAGTCTGATTGTGCAGAAGCGACACACTGCTTGCAACAGAATGATATGCTCCGTTTCTCTCATGGGCTGAAATATGAACAGAAGATTTGCATGTCTTCACATCTCACAAGAGATGTTAGCTTGGATCCTGCAATTGTGTCTGGGTTTCTTGCTTCAAGTGTTTTTGTCTTTTCAAAATTTTTGTCTTCATAAAAAGTTAGTTGTCTTTGTGTGGAAAGGTCACCCACTGTCTATCTTACAAATATAATCTGGGATTCTGCCAGGAAGAAGTAAAAAAATCCAGAATTAGTAACCAAAGTATATTTTAATGATAAAGTAGGTCATACAGTATATTGTAGCTTTATTTCAGTACTCTGTGTGTAACCGGTTCACAGCGATACTGCATTTATGTTAAACCACCAACAATAAGTCTCCACATGCAACATCTGTTGACTAATGTAATAAAATATCTCTGGTTGCTACCTGACGTGGTACTCGTGTACCTATATTATGACTACTGTGATGTATCTATTACCAAGCGTGTACCACCAGTGAATGCCTGTAACACTGGTTGCTTTTTTTAATCTAAGCATTGTGTACTGTACTGTTTGTTGTGATGTATTGCTCTTTTTTTAATATTCTTTTTTATTTATATATATATATATATATATATAGAATGACAGCAGGAGTACATCTATACAGTATTGCTTTTTTGTCTTACAATACATAGAATGTTCTTCAGGTTGGCAATTCATGTTTCTACATCATCATTCTGTTATATATCAAATTACACTATATCAAAATTCATATCCCACAAAAATTGGTCACTTTCAAATAGCTCTACCAGGGAACAAATGTTTCATCCGGAGGCGAGATCTAGAAAACCCATGGCCTCCTCTGAAGCTCAAATTGTGACCTCCTTCCAGATCTAGAAGCTACTATTCTCTCTAGATAATATATCTCAGTCATCAATGAATGCCAATCAGAGAGGGTGGCAGCTTTAGCCTTTCTCCATAGGTGAATTATAACCTTTTTAGCTGCTGCCAGGTACAGGTATAACTTATTTCTACTTGGTGGAACTTTTCCGTCTTCCCCAATATAAAGCAGAATCATCTGATTGGATAATTTAATTTCTGGTCCCACAATATTTTGTGTGGTCTTTTCTATATCTAACCAGTATTGGGTAACTTTCGGACAAGCACAAAAATGTGTGTTATATTTGCCATTTTTTTTCCACGTTCTCTCCAACAAAGGCCATGCCCCATAGATACAAATTTAGCAATTTTGTCAGGGGTATAAAAATATCTACTACGACATTTCCATATATATTCTGACCAGTATGATGACTGTGATACTCTCATCAAGTGAGGAATAGGTTCCAACCATTTCTCATAAGTTATCCGAGTCCCTAATTCTCTATTCCATCTCCCTAAGATATCCTCAGTGGATTCCTTCCAAAAATCTCTTATTGCTTTATATATCTGTCGAATTAAATGAATCTGTTCCCTGCCTTCTATAGCATCCCTAAAAAGGGACAGCAACATAGGTATGAGAGAGGGCAAATCATTTAATGCTAATTCTTTCTGTATAAATGTTCAAATCTGTAAATATCTATAATGATGTGTATAGGAGAATTGATATTTTGCTTGTAGTGTGGCAAAAGGCAGTACTCCATTCACATCCAGGTATTGACATAACAAAAGTAGACCTTTTTTCTGCCATTCTTGATGGACTCGAACAGTACCCATCTCCAAAGATACACTTTCTGTACCTATTAGTTTAAAATAACCGAAAACTTCAGTTAATGTAGTAGACACCCTTATCTCATACCAAGCCTTTAATGTGTAACGGGTTCCAAATGTAAAGTTTTGTAACTGTGGATAAGATTTTGGGGGCAAATATAATAGGGATAATGGTTACTAGATTATTTAGTATAAATTCAATACATTTCCATGGTTTCCCTACCTGAGGATTCAGCCATGTCATCACTATTTTACATGTTACTGCCTTATGGTAATCTCTAAGGTTCGGAAGATTACAACCCCCCTTTGCTACTGGTAACTGTAACAGAGACCATCTGACCCTTGGCTGTTGCCCAGCCCATACAAACCTTGAAAAAATTCTAGCCCGGGATGCAAAGTAGAATTGTGATGGAATAATCAGTAAAGTCTGGAAATAATATATCATCTTAGGAAATAAGGTCATCCGCATAGCTTGTATGCGAGCTGAAAAAGATAATACCTGATGTGTCCAGCTCCCAACTAAATTCTCAATCTCTGTTGATAAAGGCTCTAAATTAAACAGTTCCAAATATTCCAGTTTCTGGGGGAATATTTACACCCAAATATATAATCTTATTATTTCTCCATTTCAGAGGAATCTGGTTCTTCAGAGACTGAGGGGGTGACATTTAAAGACAATAACTCTGTTTTTGTATATTTATTTTGTATCCGGTTATTTCTGAAAACTTACTTATCACTTGTAAAGTAGCAGGAATGGACTTTTCAGGTTCTAGGAGTGTTAATAATACGTCATCTGCATATAATGATATAGTAAAATCCCTCCCTCCTAAAGGGACCCCCTGAATATTAGGATGTTGCCTTATGGCTTCAGCCAATGGCTCAATGTATATGGCAAACAGTAAGGGGGAAGTGGGCAACCCTGCCTAGTTCCCCTTCCCAGCTGTATCACTGAAGATAACTGTCCATTCACTTTAACATATGCCTTCGGAAAGGTATAAATTCTCTGTATCATGCTACAGAATGCCCCCAGGAAATCCAAACGTGCGCAAAGTTTCCCATAAGAAAGGCCAACTGATGCAATCAAAAGCTTTGTCTGTGTCGAGGCTGAGCAACACTGCCTGTATCTGTCTCTGATTTAAGTGGTCCAACAACTGGATCATTCTAGATATATCATCTGTGGTTTCTCTGGCTCGAATGAACCCAGATTGATCTGAATTAATCAAATAGGGTAACAGTTCCTCTAGTCTATGTGCCCATATGCACATAAATAACTTGTAGTCCATGTTTAATATGGATATTGGCCCATATAAAGTAGTGAATTCTGCTGGTTTGCCTACTTTTAAGATAGGTGAAATATTAGTGTAATCCCATGATTGGGGGGGGGGGGGACTCTCCTGTTGAATTTCTAAAAAGGCCTTTAGTAGTAAAGGAGTCAGTTGTTTACTAAGAGTCTTGTACCACTTGGACGGAAATCCATCTGGGCCAGGGGTTTTTAATGATTTACTTTCTTTTATGGCACGTCTGACTTCCTCTGATCTGCTAGGGGCTTTTAATCTGACTTCCATTTCCTTAGTTAGCTTTCTTAATGTAAGAGGGGGAAAAAATTCCTCGATTTTGTTAAATTCTGGACCTTATGGTTCCTCATATAACTGCCTATAATATTTCTGGAAGAGTTGCAATATCTGCTGTGAGTTAAGAGCTCTTGTTTTTCTCTCTGGATCCACTAAATGTGTTACGATTGTGACTGTCCTCTATCCCCAAAGCCTCCGGGCTAAATTTCTTGCTCCTTTTGGCCCTCCCTCATACCTATATGTTTTTAAGTAAAATAGTGCCTGTTGCGTTTTTACATCTAAAAGTTTCTGGAGCTCAGCCTTTGCCTAATTAATCTGGGCTTGGGCCTCCGTGGTAATAGGGTAAACTTTGTTTGTATTTCCCTTCATTTCTCAAGTAATTCACCATATCTTGTTTCCCCAATATCTCTTCTTGTATGCTGAATACGCAGTTATCTCCCCCCTGATCACAACCTTCACAGTGTCCCAAAATATTGTACTGGATGTCTTCTGGGATGAATTTTCTGCAATAACCTGAGATATTTTTGAGTTAAGCTGTCCCTAAAAGCTTTATCCTTTAAAAAAGATGTGTTCAAGTGCCACCCAGTGGATTTCTTTGGTATTTTAAAATCTAGCCTCAAAAACAGGGGAGAATGATCAGAAAGAAATCTAGGTCCTGTAGTTAAATCTTGTAAACAGTCCAAATGTTCTTTTGAAATGAAAAAGTAGTCCAATCTTGAGTGGGAATTGTGTCTAGGGGAGAAAAACGTATATCGCCCCGGAAGAGGATAAAAATGTCTCCATACATCGATTAGACCCAATGCCCTAAGTTGAGAAATAAATAATCTTTGAGCTGATGTTAGCCTATATTTGGAAGGTGCAGAGGAGTCCAACCGAGGTGTCAAAAGTTAAATTGATATCTGCCCCTATGATAAGGCAGCCGTGCATGATGTCTAGGAGTTTTGCAAAAAAATATTTTAAAAAGAAACAGATATAAGAGGGGGAACATACATATTCACTAACGTGACCTTTGTCCCATAAAGGGTACCTTTTAAGAGTACATACCTTTCCTCTGGGTCTATGCACTGTGTTTCTAAATGAAAAGGAGAGGTCCTAGGTATTAAAATGGCTACTCCTCGTCGTTTCCCTTTAGGAAAGGACGACGCATATACCCAAAACCTGCCCCCCCAAATTCAATTTTGCATGTTCGCTATCTGTTAAGTGTTTCCTGGAGATAATAAAAGTCACTGGGGTGTTTCTTGATATACTGGAACAGTCTGGCCCTTTTAATGGGGGTTGTTAAGCCCATTTATATTAAGTGGGAGTGCTTTTACTATCTGAGTAGCCATCTTATTCCCTTATGGAAACATATTCTCTCCTGTTGTCCCAATCTTAATATTCCCATTCCTGAGGGATCACCACACTGATGTTTCCCCCCGAGCCATCTTTCTGAATGTCACTTTTTTTAAAACATTTTATGCCTTTCCCGTCTAGATTGTTCTTAAACATCTCCTGCTGTGATCTTATCAAACCTTTTGAAATCTGAAGCAAATTATCAGTATATGTCTGACCTTTGTCTTGACAACTATGTACATACACTGTACTCCAAATAAAATTGACTTCCAAGGTAGGAGAGTTTAAAAACCTACTCCCAAAGTGTACCTCCTGATAGTCTGGGGTAACCGGAGGATATCTGGTAACACCAAATGCCCAGGCCTCCTGGGGATATACTGCTCCCCTAATAAAAAAATAAAAAGAAATATGCAGACAAGCTAAATAAAAATCCAAATGTTAACTCAAAATATTCTGCCTGTCTGTCATTGATTTGAAATGGGCTTTCCCGTAACGTCTGGAGATGCTCCCCCCCGGCAGAGTAAATTGTTCATTTTGCGATTAACTAAATTCTGTATTATTCAACTAGGGCAACTTTTCTCAGGCCCTTATGTCAGGTTAACCCTGAAAACAAATCAAGCAGAGCACAATAATCTGCTCTTTAAAGTTATATCCGTTGCCTCCTTCAAAGCAATCGTCAGGGCCAGTTCAAACAGCCAGATCAAATGTTTTACTTGTTTCTTTGTTATGGCAAAGTTCTCTGCAGGTACACTTATTAAGTGTTTCTTTTCTCTGTCCAACGTCTTGTGAGACAGTTATCGTCTAATAAAGATCCCAGTTCAGTCAACTGAATTCCCAGTCCCTCTCATCAGGCATAAACTTTCAAAGACCTCTAACCAGAGGACCATCAAGGAATCATAAGCCAAGCTCCAGCTTCTATCAGTCAGGTTCTTCCCTTGCCGACTGGCAAAAAGTTGCCAGACGATTAGAAATGTTCCCCCTCTTTGTTACTTCTCTGTCATTCCGTGTTCTGCCCAAATTCACCATATGTCAGCGCGGTGGGTCAGTTTTCCATTATCCTAACATGGATTTTGTTTTTATTTGAATTCCCGCTTTAAGGAGCAACTCTCTGGCCTCCTCCGCAGTATGAAATTCCTTCCTTCCCGATGGAAGTTGCACCACAAGTCTGGCTGGGTATGGTGTTTTGAATCTAATGGCTGCCTCCTTCACAGCTGGTAAGATGTCTGCATATGCTCTGCGATTACGCATAGTTTGTGGAGTGTAATCGTTATCAACATAGAAGTGAGTTTGTCCATAAAAGACCTTGCCCTTTTGCCATGCTGCTGTTAATACTGTCTTGTTGACTGTGTAGCTAAGAAAGCACAATCATATATCGAGGCCTAGCATTCGGATCTGTAGGCCGTGGGCCCAGTGCATGGTGAACTCTCTCTAATGATAATTGAATATCTGAGGGCAATTCAAGAGCTGTTTTGGGCAAAGCAATAGTAAACACAGTAATGTCCTGAACTTCTGAGCCTTCAGGAATGCAATGTAATCTTAAGTTCTTTCTACGTGCTCTATTTTCCTTATCTTCTTGTTTTTCTTGCAGTTGTACACATTGATCTTGTAAGAGCTGAATTGTATTCTCCATGTCGCCTACTCTGTTCTCTACTGCTATTATCTGTCTCTCTGATGCATCAGCTCGTTGTTCCAGGCTCACAACGTCTCTGCGAAGCTCTCCATAAAGATCTTTAATTTCTGCATGAAACGATAATAGCTCCTTGTATATAGTATCTAACTTTATGCATTTGTTTCTCACTTTGTTTGGTATGGTCATCTGGTCCTGCCGTTCTGCTGGCGCTTGAGAGTTTTCCGAGTCAGAGGGCTCATGGGCAGACATTGCTGCTCGATTTTATTCTGCTCACTGCTGCCCATAGTTGTATAATTTCTTTTATTTTTCTTCTTTACAATACTTTTTACGTATGTCCCCAATATCTAGACGACCTTTTTTTTTTTTTAAGTTGTTTGTTGTTAAAGGTATAAAATCGGGAAGATTAGCGAGGGGTGTAGCGGAGCTCTGCTTTTACACCGCCATGCTGCTTGGAAGCCCAACCAGAAGTTGATGTATTGCTCTCTTGACGAGGTGCCTTTGTAAATGAGTCCGACTCAAAGGTCTGTAAACCGATGATCTAATAAATAAAAATAAATAAACATTCAAAGCTCAATTAAGAATGCAGCATGGTCTGTTGGTTACAACAGAAGACTCTGAGCCATAGGATCGCAACTAGTTAATGATGCCAAGTCCTTTGAAGAAAAAAAAATAAATCAGCTGCTATGCAGTTGCACTACCCTGGGTTGAATCAGGAGTCTTTCCTTAGAAAAATAAAATAATAATATATGGGGCATAGGAATTCCTGTATACATAAGAATCCCATCACTATTCATTCAGTTGGGATCAGAAACAGCAGGCAGAGATTGCAGGTCTCATTCACACATAGTGGTGGCAATAAGGTTCTTCCCAGTGAACACGACTTGGTGAGAATTTGAGAACAAAAATGTCACCATCAGGATTATTATTCCTAACAGATTTGTGTGTGTGTGCGTGTGTGTGTGTGTGTGTGGGGGGGGGGGATAAAAATGAAGCTTAAATGCTTCTGTACAAAAGGGAATTTATGCTCGATATATCTCAGCTTAAACTTATGTTGTCCTTCAGCACATCACTCTGAGAAGGCTGGGCTGTATGTTCAGTGAGCTGAAAAAAAAAATTGAAGGAATGCACTCCCTTAGGACTACTACTACAAATGCACTGAGTACTGTGTTCATTATGAATGTACAGTAACTATAATGTGTCCTGCATCTTTGCATGCAAGCAGAACATGTTTTCAAACTGATACGCAGTTCATAAAGTCACACATGTTTGCATACATTTTCAGACAATTTAGGCCAATACAAGATTCCTTGTAACTTCTTGATACAGGACAAAATAGGGCACGACATTTTCATAATAATGGACACATTAACTTCTGGTGCTGATTCACTGAGGTGCATTCAGAAACATTTTGGAGTATAAATTCCTTATTAGCTTCATAACAGACTTATAAAAGGTGCAATTTATTGCTAGAGATTTTTAAATCATAACTGCTATAAGTTTCAAATGCACACTAACCTGGTTGGTGTTTACATGTGACCCATAGGGTTGGTAGTGTCTGTAAGTCCAGGGTGAGCTCCTGGATGTGCTGGTGGCTCTGCCGATACGGCAGAAACTTTTTCCTCTTCCCTTCTTTTAAGGCAGGCTGCTTTGGGGTTCAGGTTTCTCTCTGTAAGTTAAACAGACCAAATTTTACTCACATGGTCTGATGACGGAACTGCAATTTCCAATACATTCTAGGCCAATTTAGTATTTTTTTTATTCAAGTGTGGTTCTCAGAAGAAAAAGTCTCTTGTAATTTGAATCTTGTTTACATGGGGTCCTTGAAGATAGCAGCATATCATGTACTTCGCTCACGCATGATAGTGCAAGAATAGAACATACTTAGTATCTCAGATGACCTGGAAATAACAGCTAAATCTTTCTGTCATGTTTTCCCTAAAGTCCTGGTTGCTGTTTTTAGCATTTATTTTTTGGCACCCTTCGCATCAGCAAATACTGCAATAACAAACGTTAGGGTGTGCTGTTGTCATGAGCTCGGAGGGCACAAAGTACACGTGAGAGGAATGAGGTTAAGCAGAGAGCATTTAACTACTGGAGATGTGCAGAAGAGATTAAAATACTAACTAAAGGCTTTACACGCCAGGCTACGCACCACCATGATGAGTGCAGATCAACTGCAGCGTTGCCTTTTTTGTGTGTGAAGGCAACCTGCACCGCTTCCACAATGAGCGCTCACTGAAACAGCGTTCCCAGTTTTCCTGGGTTCACCATTTCTACACATCATTGTGGAATGCATCGGCTGGCCATGTAATCAAACGGCAGCGCTCACATCTGTGCCAGACAGAGTCTCGCATGACCCTTCAGGAGCCCCATTGTCTGTCCATGCCCACTGCCTTATGGTGGGTCCCGCTGCTGAAGCGAGCAGTATTCTACCTGAGCTCAGCTACTTATATTTTATGATAGAAGAAAGAACTTCCAGGTAGCAGCCCTGTAGATTTCCTGGGTAGCAATGTCCCTGGAAGCAGCCCCTAAGGCAGTGTTATGTCTGATGGTACGTCAACACTCCACCCCGTGTCTCCAAAACTTCTATGCGCTAATCCCCTCATGTTGCTGACAACTAACAGGCTCCCTGTTGGGCACAGTTATTTAGTCTGTTCCCTTATGTATCTGACTGTGTTTACCTATTCCAGTTTTCGCTGTACTTTTTACATTCCTTTGTTTGAAGACCCAAATGTACCTGAATGTTCTCATTCTAATTCTATTGCCTTGTTTGTCTCAATCCTCTGTATAATCACCTACTTGTTCTAAATGTACTAACGTGGAACCTATGTAAAGAGCTCTGAGCTCAAATGGTTAATCAGAGATCATAAATAAATAAAAATAAATAAGCCCTAAACGCTACAGGAGGCTGCCTCCCAACCAATCTACAGCAGAGGTTGATGCAGGATGTGATCCACTCGCAATAGTCTGCTATGCGGCCGGTCTGCTGGGCGCAGCTTCAGTGCAGTTGACAAACAGCTGCCAATCCTGTCCCTGAACTCCAGCCATGCTCTTTACGTAACAAGAGAGTGCCCTCTGCAGGTCCAGGGTATGGAACCTGTGGTCGGCCGCCGAAGATGGGCTGGTAAAATACACAGGTAAGTTAATCACCTGGTTAAGGTGAAACTCTGATACCACCTTCGGGAGGAAATTCAGGCTGGGCTAAGGATGACTGTGTCCCTGTGGAAGACCAGGTAAAGAGACTCCATGGAGAGCACTTACAGCTCCCCAATTCTTCTGGCTGATGTAATGGCCACCAGGAAGGTCACCTTCCACGACAGGTGTGACATCTCACACCAGTGCACTGGCTCGAAAAGCTTGCCCGTGAGCACTGCCAATACTAGAAATAAGTCCCATGGAGGAGGTGGTTCACATACCAAAGGAGACAGGTGGTCCAGACCTTTGAAAAAGCACCCGAACACCTTTTGCTAGCCCACAATCTGCCTACTAGCCCATGCTGGTAAGCAGAGATGGCTGCCAGGTGCACCTTAAGGGTTGCTGCCCATAGTCCCAGCTAGGAAAGGGACCAGCTGTAGTGCAGGATGCTAGCCACAGGGCAGACAAGGGGATCAAGCCCCTTGTCCAATCAACAAATGGAAAATCTCCTCAATTTAAAGGCACAGCATCTCCAAGCTGACGCTTTCCAGGAGGCCTCTACAACATGGAGGACATCCTCAGAGACACCCAAGGCCTGGAACTCTAGCTGCTCAGGAACCAGGCTGTGAGGTGCAGGGACTGAAGGTCCAAGTACAGGACAGTCCCTGTTGTCTGGTCAGCAGGTCCAGGCAGAGAGCCAGTGTCTACGTGGGCCTGCTGCTGAAGCTGAGGAGATCCAGGTACCAAAACTGCCATGACCAGTCGGGAGCTATCAGGATAATCTGCGCCTTGACCACCACCTTGTGGATCAAGGGGAAGGGAAGGAATATATGAGGCCTGGGGTCCAGGGTCTCAAGAAGGCACCCACCAGCAGCATCCCAACTGTGGAAGCAAGTACAAAAAGAACAGGTTACTCACCTGTAATAGTAGTTTTAGCAGTGGTATATGTTGTTCATCCACACTGTTTGGCATGTCCTTTCCCTTTAAGATTCTTGCCGGAAGATCTAAAAGCTGGCTCCTCCCACTCACCCAGGTGGTACATGCCTCAGCTCCGCCCCTTGATGCCAGATCTTGTCCGCTGGAAGTTTAGGTTGTGCGTCGAAGCCAGGGAGGTAGGGTGGGTTTGTGTGGATGAACAACATATACCACTCCTAGAACTACTGTTACAGGTGAGTAACCTGTTTTTCTAGGATTTGTGTGGATGAACATATACCACTCCTAGAACTACTGTTACAGGTGAGTAACCTGTTTTTCTAGGATAGTGGATATGTTGTTCTATCCATACTGTTTGGCAGACTTCTAGCAGTCCTCCAGGAGGAGGGAGGCAAGGCCCCCCCCCCAATATTTACTTAGGGAACAGAGACTGGAGAACTAAGGTCCCAAAACCAGCATCCCGGCGTGACTCTAGGTTGATGTGGTAATGGACGATGAAGGTGTTTGCTGACTTCCAGGTAGCAGCCCTGCAGATTTCCTGGATAGGGATGACCCTATTAGCAGCCACCGATGCAGCAGTATGGTGGATAGAGGGAGCTCTTATCCCTATGGGAGGCTCCTTGCCCGCCAACCTATTGCAGAGATCAATGCATGATGTAATCCATCTGCCAATCATCTGCTTGGCTGCAGATCTGCCAGGTGCAGCTTCAGCGTGGGTGACAAACAGCTGGGGAACCTTTCCCCGTATGTCCGCCATTCGCTGCTTATAATAAGTGAACACTCATCTCAGGTCCAAGGTACGGAGCCTGTACTTGGCGTCCAAGGTGTAACTGGGGTAGTACACCAGCAGAGTCAACACCTGGTTAAGGTGAAACTCTGACACCACCTTCGGAAGGAATTTCGGGTTGGGGTGCAGGACAACCTTGTCCCTGTGGAAGACCAGGTAAGGAGACTCGACAGAGAGTGTCTAACACCCCAGTCCTTCTGGCTGACATGATAGCCACCAAGAAGGTGGCCTTCCACAACAGATGTGACATCTCACACCTGTGCATCGGTTCGAATGGCTTGCCCATGAGCTTTGCCAGTACCAGCAGTAGATCCTACAGTGGTGGTGGTGGTTCATGCACCGGAGGGGATATATGGTTGAGGCCTTTAAAAAAGCACCAGATCACTTTCTCCTGTGCCACCGTCTGCTGACCGACCCATGCCCGGTAAGCAGAGATGACTGCCAGGTGCACCTTAAAGGTCATGGACCGAAGACCCCCTTTGGACAGAGACCAAAGGTAGCTGAGAATACTAGCCACCAGACAGGGACAAACGATCCAAACTCTTGCCCTGACACCAAATGGAAAACCTTTTTCACTTCAAGACATTGCACCTTCTGGTCAACTCCTTTCTGGATGCTTCCATGACTGTGAGTACATCCTCAGAGAGACCCAAAGCCTGGAACTCTAGCCACCCAGGAACCAGGCTGTCAGGTGCAGGGATTGAAGGTCTGGATGGAATACCTTTCCCTGACTGATATTAGGTCTAGGTGTACTGGAAGATGACTTGGGGGGCCTGAAGCAGAGGCTGAGGAGATCTGGATACGAGAACTAGCGGGCCCAGTCTGGGGCTACCAGGATCACCTTGCCTTGTCCATCCTGACTCTGAGGAGCAACTTGTGAACCAAGGGAAGTAGAGGGAAGGCACAGAAGAGGCCTGGGGTTCATGGCCTCGAGAAGGCATCCCCCGCAGTGAGCCCTGCTGGGGGGGGCGGGCATGAAACAGCCTCAGCTTTGTGTTCTCCCTGGAGGCAAACAGATCCACCCGAGGTTTGCCACAGTGGGAGAACAGGTTGTGTACTACCTCTGGATGGAGAGACCACTCGTGGGACATCACACCCACGCGGCTGAGAGCATCTGTCAGTTGGTTCGAGGCTCCTGCCACATGGATGGCTAGGAGATCTGCCCCTAGTTGGCACACAAAGGTCCAGATGTGGAAGCGCTTCCCTGCACAGAGGCCAGGAGTGCGTGCTGCCCTGCTTATTGAGATAGTACATGGTCGTGGTACTGTCTGTATGGTCTCGCACCACTTGACCCTGAAGGAGCGGAGCGAATCCTGACAGTGCCAGTCTGACTGCTCTGCACTCCAGCAGATTGATATGACATCGAGATTCCTTGGGGGTGCAGAGCCCATGGACTCTGTGATTCCTCATAGGGGCACCCCAGTCCATGAGAGAGGCATCGGTCATGAGGATGACTGTTGGCTCAGGACGGACAAACGGGATCCCTTCCTGCAAATGTGCTAGGACAGTCCACCATTGAAGAGTGTCCCACATCTTCTGGGTCACCAAGACCAGCTGACTGAAATGACCATGGCACTGAGTCCACTGGTTGGCCAGCTCCCATTGAAGGGGGGGCGCATATGCCACCAGGCCCATCTGACCATGGTGGTGCAGGCTGCCATGTACCTCAGAAGTCACAGGAAGTCCCAGACATGGCACAAGTGCCCAACCAGAAATGACTGGGCAAAGGAGGAGAGAACCTCCACCCTGTCCACCGGGAGCCTGGCTCTGGCTCGACAAGAGTCGAGCTCTGCCCCAGTGAAGCAGATCACCTGTGAGGGTATGAGTTCCGACTTGGTCTTGTTGACCAGGAGACCAAGATCAATGCAGGTCTGGAAGGCCAGATCCCTGGACCTCTTCCACCTCCTGTCTGGAGGAACACGCCATGAGCCAGTCATCGAGATGAGGGTACACTCTGACACCTTGACACCAAAGAAGGGCCGCCACCACTGCAATGCATTTGGTGAAGACACTGGGGGTTGAAGACAGGCTGAACAGCATGGCTTGGAACTCGAAGAGGGCTCCCTCCGCTTGGAAGCGAATGAATCTCTGGTGAGACTGATGGATCGGGACATGAAAGAACGTGTCCTGAAGATCAAGAGAGCAGAACCACATGTTCTGCTTGAGAGATGGTATGATCTGAAACACTTACCATCCTGAATGCGCGGGACCTCAACAATTGGTTCAGGTTGTGCAGATCTAGAATAGGGCGCCAGCCCCCCATCCATTTCGGGACCAGGAAGTACCTGGAATTGAACCCTGGGTTGACAGGGTGGTCCGTGACTCTGGCCGCCGCCTCTTTGCAGAGGAGTTGGATGATGTCATCTTGGAGAGCTGACTGAGCACGTACGGGCACCATTTCCTCCCATGGGGTGCGGGCTTGGCTTGGTGAGTACTGCTCGAATTCAAGAGGAAGTCCCTGGCCGACCACTTCTAAAACCTACCTGTCCATTATAACAGTGGACTAGGTGGAAAGGAAGTGGCAGAGTTGGCCCCCCATGGGAGGACCCAGAGCTGGTGCGACAGGTATGGGAGTGGCCACCCCCATCCCATCACTGGGCAGGCTTGGAGGGGGATGGTCCAGTTTGGGGACCACCTGAACTCCATCCCCCGGGTTATTGGCTGTTGGGGTCCCGGACTTGGGCCGAGGGTGCCATGATTGAGCCTGCTGCTGATGCTGCCCTGACTGGAAATGGGGCTGCTTGGCCGCAGGGGCAGGATACCAAAAAGGCTTCTTCTGCCTTTTGGAACCCTGGGATTCCTTCTGAGCAGAAGTAACAGAGTCCAAAGTGGCACTGGACTGTTCAGTGCATTGGAGGTGACCATCTACACTTGAGCCAAACAGGTTGGTACCCAGGAAAGGGACGTCCATCAACTTGTGCTCGGTGTCCGCCATGAAGGTGGAAACCCACAACCAATCCCTGCAGCACATGGCAACTGCAGCCACCACTGAGCGGGTGCAGGAATCTCGAGGTCCAAGGCCGTCTGGAGTTGCTGTTTCGCAACCACTTGACCCAGGTCGCGGACCTGCTTGACCGTGGTCTGTAGGGAGGTGAGGTAGAACCTCGTTGAGGGAGCCCAGTAGGGCATGAGAAAAATGTCCCATAATGACAGCTGAACTTGCCTGACGGAGGCCCAGCGAAGAGGCCGCACAGACTTTCTGGGCCGAGTGGTCCAATTTTTTGGATTCTTTGTCCGGAGGTCTACTGGTGTCTCCCGTGTTACCCGAGTGCCTGAACACAGACTCAGTCACCTGTCCCTTGGCCAAGGGATATTCTGTGAATCCTGAAAGGGACCCATTGGGCACCACATACTTGCAGGCCATGCAGGCTGAAGATGCGGGGCAGGAGGCAGGGTGCTGCCACAGCTCCAAAGCCAGGCTAACAATGGCCTCGGACACTGAGAAGGCCTCAGTCGGTGAATCCCCTCATTTACGGATATCAGTGAGGGGGTATTCGGTCAGTTTCTGAATGGGTTCTAAAGGCATCCCCGTGGATTTGGAGATGAGACGGAGGATGCCCATGAAGGAAAAAGGACCTTCCTCCAGATTCCTCGTCCAAAGGGCGAGAATGTAGGTCAGAGTCCTCGGACTCCGAAGAGTCCGGATAAACTGTCCGGCCACCAGAGTTGCCCTGAACCTGCCTGGGACTATCAGACGTGAGGGTGATGGACAGTCTACGTGGTAGGCCTGGAACAGGCCAAGACTCCTTAGAAGGAGCCCCTGAAGGAGACTGCTTCGGTGGCAGCTCCACCACAAATCGGTGGAGACTGGTTTTGGCTGAGCGGTATGGTCTTGACTGATTCTGTGAGTGCAGAAATGGTGCGGACTAGCTCCTGGGAGTAGGTGTTGGCCTAGGAGGCAACAGCCAAGTAATGACCGGGGTAGAAGCCGGGGCCAACTTCTGGCTGGACATAAGTAGCTGTTGCCACATTAAATCCTCGTAGCGTCGAAGGAATTTCCATCGAATCCTCTCCTCATGTGAGTAAGACAAGGAAGACTGGTGGTGGCGCTACTTCTTAGAGTGCTTATGTACCTTCTTCGGCCTGTCCATTGAAGGGGTCAGAGACCTCGACTTGGACTGCCGGGGGACTGACAGGGTCGTTCAGAAGGAGGCGGTGAGAGCTGCGACTCTTCCTAGTCAGAGACCGGGACCACGAGTGGATTCCCAGCAAGCTGAGTCTCCTCCTCAGTGGCAGACAGGACCGGGGTCCTGAATAAGAAGTTGTTGGTCTCATCGAGTGATGACGGGTCGACAATCTCAACCGGATCATCGTTCTGCATCTGAGCCGACTAGCCTGATGGGGGTACCGTGAAGTCAGTGGTCGAGGTCGCAACCTCGACCGAAGTCGAGACAGCAGATTCCTGGGACCGAGATCTCTTACAATTCCAGGAACGTCGTCATTGAGAAGAAGTTTCCTTAGGCTCCTTGTCCTTTTTACAGGACCGAGAGATGTGAGTACCCGAAGGAACCTCTCCCTTGGTGAGAAGGGACTGGCACCACTCCTGAAAGGAGCTCGAGAAAGTGGAGCCGAAATTGAGCGGGACCAAGATGGACATGGAAGAGGACTGATCCGCAGCCTGAGCCGCCTCCTCTTTGAAGGTCTTCATCTGTTTGAGCTGCTCGGTGGACCCCACAGCCACGGAGACTGCCCAATGGGCTTCCTTGGATTTGACCAGCAGATTCTGTTTTTCCTGGTCTGCCCAGTTGCAGTCATGTGAAACAATCATCCAAAACATTTGTATGAAAAGCAGAACACATTTCGCACGGCTGGGCGTCATAGCCAACACCAATGCAAAAACACACAAGACATGTGGGTCGGTGAGAGACATCTTTTGCCTGCATGGGCAACGGTGGAAACCTGGTGAGGACTTGTCCTTCATCACAGTCGAGATCGCGAAGTGATCAGAAGAAACTCGTGCAAGTTTTAGCTTTGGTAAATCCGGAGATTTATTTGCCAGGGCCTACAGTAACACTTAAGCAATAAGAAGGGAACCTGAATCTTTCAGCGGAAAGGAAGATCTGGAGTCAAGGGGTGGATCGGAGGCATATACCACCCGGGTGGGTGGGAGGAGCCAGCTTTTAGACCTTCCACCAAGGATCTTAAAGGGAAAGGACATGCCAAACAGTGGGGCTACAACAATATATCCATGATCCTAGAATGAAAATTACATACCCACCGTAATTCTTGGTGTACCTGGACAAGTCTTCACCATTTATTCATACTGCTGGGTTCAAACCGGAGGGGCTGGGAGCCTGCGGGAGCCAAAAATCTTCAGGAAGGCCAGCGCAGAGGTAGAACCGCACATGCACAGCACCACAAAGCTGGCTTGTGCCACATAGGCCATCTCAGCGTCGACCCTCCAACTGCCTCAGTACCTTTTTTACCAAGAAGGTGCAGCATAACCTAACTAAGCAAACACCTAACTTAAGGCCATAAGATAGCCCTGCTGACCTGAATAAGAAGGTTCAACTAAAGAAAAGTGTCTTTACAGCCCAAACTGAAACAAGGGAGGTAAAGACCGCGAACAGAGTAAGTGAACTTGGCAGATGGTGGGTGGGCATATGAATAAATGGTGAAGACTTGTCCAACATCATCAAGAATTACGGTGAGTATGCAATTTTCGTATCTTCCTGGACCTAAAAGTCTTCATTTATTCATACCGCCAGGTTCCGAGGGGTCTGTGACCAATGTATATATTTCAGACCTCGAGGCAGAGTTGATGGCCACCAGAAAAGTGGTTTTCAGGTCAGGAACTTGAGATCACACATAGCCAGAGGCTCAAAGGGTTTACAAGTGAGCATGTCTAGCATGAGGTTAATTTCCTGGGGGCAACCAGCTTTCTAACCAGGAGCCTTGCGTGCAGAATGCCTTTGAGAAACCTCTTGAAGAGAGAGGCAACTGAGCCAGGGTCATGTTCTGGACTAGCTCCTGATAAGCTGAAACTAGCACAGATGTGGACCTTTACTGAAGAATACTGCAGTCTAGTGTCTGAAAGGTCTAATAGGTATTCGAGAACCTTATCCACCGGACACTGGAATGGGTTCATACTGGCCTTGGTGCACCATTCCAAGAAGCGCTTCCATTTGGCTGTGTATGCTTTTCTACTGGAAGGTTTATGCACAGCCAGGAGGATTTCCAAGACCCTTTGAAAAACCTTAAACCTGCTCATCTCCATCTCCTCAGGAGCCAGGCATGGAGATGAAGGGAGTGCAGGTTGGGATGTACCAGGGATCCCTGCGTCAGAAGATCCATCTGCAGAGGCAATTGTCTCAGAGGGGTCACTGACAACTTGTTGAGCAATGGATACCATATCTGTCAAGTCCAGTACAGTGCAATGAGAATTATTCTGCCCTGTGCACCTCAAACCTCAGCAGTACCCTCTGAACTAGAGGAAGAGGTGGAACTGCATATAGAAAGCGATGTGTGCATCACAGCCTGAATGCATCCTGACAGCAAACACCAGGTTCTGGATTTTTGGAGCAGAATTAAGGTAGTTTTGTGTTGAGTAGGGACACAAAAAGGTCCAGGTATGGGTTTCCTTACTCATCGAAGAGAGACTGAATGACGTCTGGAGCCAATGACCACTTGTGAGGATCCACTTCTGTCCTGCTGAGTTGGTCTGCCACATTGTTACAATTCGCTGGTAGGTAAACTGTTTGGATCAGAGCTTTCTGTTCAAAGCACCACTCCCACACTCTCATGGCTTCTCCGTAGAGTGGGTAGGAGTGTGCTCCCCCCGCTTGTTGATGTAGTACATCACCTCTTTGTTGTCAGTCTGCAGGATTACTTTGTGATGGACACAGTCTACCAAGGCTCAAAGGGTGTAAAGAACTGTTCTCATCTCCAGGACACTGATATGGAGCTGAGACTTCATTTGAGTTCAGACTCCCTGGGTGTGATGACCCTGACAGTGAGCTCCCCACCTGAGGAGAGATGCATCCGTGGTAAGGGTTACCTAAAATTCTGGTGGAGCAAAGGGGAGACCTTGAAGAAGGTTGTTCTCCTGCACTCACCATGCAAGTGACCAATGAAGGGGTTCAGTCACTTTGATTGTGTAGGGCTGAGGATGCGTTGTTGGAGACCACTGTGTGCTGAGCATCCAGTGAGTGGTCTTCATGTGCAGTTGTGATAGAGGCACTGTGAAAACTGAGGAAGCCACGAGTCCTAACATCTGCTGCATGGTGCGAGTCCGCACGGGGTTTATTCTCCATAATGAAATACGCCATTTGAAGGATAGTTCCTTCTGTCCTCCAGGAGAAAGGCTCTTGCTTTGGTAGTGTCCAAGAGAGCCCCTATGAAGAGAGGCTGCTGCGAAGGTTGAAGCTGTGACTTCTCCAGGTTAAGCAGCACCCCCAATGGAGGTCACGAACTGAGGTCCTGTGGTTACTGCCTCCTCTGCACCTTGCCTTAATGGACTTGCAAGAAGCCAGTCGTCTAGGTATGGAAAGACCTGTATATCGAGCTTTCAAAGGTGCGCTGCGAGAACTGCAAAGCACTTTGTAAAGACTCAAGGCGCCAAGGAGAGCCCAAAAGGTAGGACTGTGAATTGGTAGTACTGATCCAGGGCCACAAAGCGTAGGAACCTGTGGTGGCTTGTGTGTACTAGAATGTGCTGGTAGGCATCTTGCATGTCTAGGGATGCCAACCAGTCCTGCAGCTTAAGAAGTGGAAGGAGGGTTCCGAGGGAGGCCATCTTGAACTTTTTGTGACACAGAAACTTGTTCAGTTTTCTGAAGTCAAGAATGGGGTGCATGCCCCTTGTCTTTTTTCCAACCAGAAAGTTTATTTTATTTATGGGGTAAGCACACTAGGCAAAAAATGACTATTTTCATGTAGGACCCTGGATGTTACAATGGTAAAAATACAGAACATGAAGGTGCAACAAAGAAAAGGATGTACCGGCAGTAGTCAAGAATCATAAACACAATAGTAGAGGCAATTACACAATAAAAGGCAAAGTACATTACACAAGGAATGAGCATTAGGATAAGCCATGATACAGAGAAATGTTTATATACAAGAAATTCTTAAGTGTATAAGCATAGCAAAAGTTATAGGACACCACTCTTACCCAGGTATAAAGGTTAAGGAAACCCTTGCAGGGGTATGGCACACCAAGGACAGTGATTGTCGGAGGCTGATTTCAGGTGTGCCCATAGGGATCTCTTAAAAGACAGATGGGAAGTGGTACATCTAATGTGCACTAGAAGGGAGTTCTACAATCTAGGAGCATAGACCGCAAAGGCTCAGTCCCCAGACAGAGTATGCGACTTTGGGAAAAGAAAGAACTGCAAGTCAGTGGACCTGAGTAGGTATGACGACTGGGCAGGTTTGAATAGTTTGGACAGGGCAGGGGGGTTGCGGCAAGGACAATTTTGCCAATGAAGCTGCCAAGACTGAAGGAGTGGTAGTTACATGGAGACAACCAATGTAGTTTGCCATACAATTCTGAGTGATAGGTGAGGTGTGGGGGACAGCAAGGGCAAAGCAACACATGTTATAGGTCACATCCCACTTGGCAAAGCTAGCTTTTGTAGCAAGGGGGAAAGTTGTGAGTGTATAGCTAAGTGTGGGAAGAAATTTGGCAAGGGCAAGATGCTCAGCTGCGGTTGGATTCCCCCTGGCCCTGTAGGCTAGGCCCAGTTTGATATTTGTTGCACTACATACATTCTGGATGTGCAAGGAGAGGTCTAACTGAGGGTCAAGTGTAACTCCCAAGTATTTAAAGGAGGAAGTAAGGCAAGAAGGGATCCATCAGAACTCTCAATCATCAGAGGGGTAAGTATTCATCTTAAGCTTAGCAGAGGAACCAAACAGCATGGTCTGAGTTTTCTAAGAACAAGTTTAGTACGCTGGCCTGGTGGCACTGAGGGCTGAAGCGCTGGATGCCACACCTCATGCCATGCCAGTTGCTGGGGTTCAGGAACGGACTCTGGTTGCCGGGGGTCAGCAGGGGAAGGAGAGGATTGAGCATCTGGAGAACTTCTCTCCTCTTCTGAGGTGAGTCTGCGGGATGCCTCACTCTGTGGTGACACCCAGTGGAGACTGGGAGGTACCGAAAGGAGCATGCAGTTTCGTGGGAGGCGCTGGCAGACGTCTGTGAGGATACGGGTCTCGCAGGGATTTCACTGCATGTCTAGCGTCTTGGGACAACACAAGGTGGAAAACCCTGGTTGGTGGGGAGGTGACGGCGGACACTCCAGGGCCGGCTTTGACCCCCAACTTGACTCTCTGTGGTCCTTGCCTCCCTGTATGGGGCCCGCTTTGGGGGGGGGGGACCAGCACCAGACTCCTCAGTCAGAGGAAGAAGTTCAGGTGGGGTGGTAAAGGAGCGGCAGAGCGGGCCCTGCCTGACAGAAGCCATACTGCTGGTGACCGGAGTGAAAACGACTGTACAAAAAAGAAAAAAGTTATTAGTGAGGAGCCAGGCTTGTAACTCACGGAAGTCAGCTTGTAGAGGATGGGTTATGATGCTGATGTTGCGCGAGCGGGACAGGATAAAAAAGTCTTCAACATAGAGGGTCATGCTGCTATGGATAGGGACCACTGGGAAGTCATTTATAAATAGGGAGAATAGGATAGGGCCTAAGATGGACCCTGAGGGACCCCAACCTTTACGGAAATATGATCTGAAAGGACTTTAACTGCACCTCGACTACTTTTTCCAATAATCTGCTGACAGCTGACAAGATTGCTATAGTCCGGTAATTTTCAGTACACTTGTGGTCACCCTGCTTGAAAACATGTACCACCCTAGCAAACTTCCAGACTGAAGGGACCACTCCTGTAGTAAGAGACAGGTTAATAACATGGGAATAAACGCCTGTGTTGCATTCCGCAAAGGATACTATTTCCATTGCCCTGTTTCTGATGAGGGCCATTATCTCACAAGTGAGGCAGTCTGACTGAGCAGCAGACAGTATGCTGCCATTTGGGTGGACAATATGGGGGGGGGGGATCTCTGAAAAATTGAGAGAGTACCCTCCAGGATGATCCCTAGCACCCGTTTGTCTGGGGTGATAGACTTCCACTGGCTGTAAAACAGACTCTCCCCGAGCAGAGGTCCACCTCAGGCAGATGAGGCAAGATAGGAAAAGTGCGTACCTACCGTAATTCTTGATCTTCTTGGACGAGTCTCCACCCTCATTCACACTAGTGGGATTAGGGCCGGAGGCACTCGGACCATCAGGGGCAAACTTTGCTGGAGGATGTCGTGAGAGTTGGCGCCGCGCGAGACACGCAGTCGCTGACTGCGGCTCGGCGGTAGACCTTCTCGGGCGCCGACCCTCCAACCGCCTTTTCAGTACTTTTTACCAAGGAGGTGCAGCTAACTAACGAAAGAGTAACTGTAACATTAAAAACACGGACATAAGATAGTCCAGTGTGACCCGTGGAAGGGTCAGTAAAGAGTCCTCACAGCCTAAAGATTTGAGGGTGAGAGACCAACACAGGCGGTGAGCTCGGGAGATGGAGGGTGGGCGTGTAGAATGAGTGGTGGAGACTCGTCCAAAGAAGATCAAGAATTACGGTAGGTGCGTATTTTCCTATCTTCCTGGACCTAAGTCTCCACCACTCATTCACACTAGTCAGAAGAGGCCTAGCTGATAATCCCCCAAAAGGGCGGCAGGAGAGCCAGAGCTCACATGTCTAAGGTAGAAGCCCATTAAGGATGGTTCTGCCGAATGCGGAATGTCGCCTGGCATGAACATCCAGTGCATAGTGCTTAACGAAGGTATGCACTGAGCTCCAGGTGGCGGCGTTGCAGATATCTGCAATTGGAACATTGCGAATTTCCGCCAGGGATGCCGCGACCGCCCTAGTAGAGTGAGCGTACACTCTACCTTCTAATTTAACCTGAGCCATGGAGTAGCAATGTCGAAGGCATGTCACTAACCATGAGGAGATGCATCTGATAGCGACAGGTTGACCCAGCCGGGTGTCGCTGAAAGAAACAAAGAGTTGTTGAGTCTTGCGAACATCCTGGGTTCTGTCCAAATAGAACCGCAAGGCTCTCAACATCCAAGGAATGAAGAGCTCGTTCCCCTTCATTTTGGAAATTAGCGAAGTAAGCGGGAAGTACCAGAGGTTGGTTGAGATGGAATTCTGAATCGCCTTGGGAAGAAATTTGGATGATGGCAGAACTACTTTGTCTTTATGGAAGACAGTATACGGAGGGTCTGTAACCAGGGCATGTATCTCAGAGACTCTGCGGGTGAGGTAATGGCCCCCAGGAAGGCAGTCTTCCAGGTAAGAAATTTTAGCTCACAGGTAGCTAGGGGTTCGAAAGGCTTCCGAGTGAGCATGTCCAGCACCAGGTTAATGTCCCAGGCTGCAACTGGACGCTTAACAGGGGGTCTGGTATGAAGAAGCCCCTTAAGAAATCTCTTCACCATAGGTAACTGAGCCAGAGTCAGGGATGAAACCAGCTCATGGAGCTGAGATGGCACTAAGGTGAACTTTAACTGTGGAGTACTGAAGACCTGAGTTAGATGGGTCCAAAGATACTCCAGAACCTTGTCAGGAGGACAGGAAAAGGGGTTCCAAGAGGACTTTGCACACTAGAGAGAAAACGCCCATTTGGATGCATGTTTTCTCTCAGATGAGTGGCTCCCGAGCAGCCAAAGGATGCCTCGAGACTCTACGGAGACGTTGAACCCATTCACTTCTATCTCTTCAGGAGCCAAGCATGAAGGTGAAGTGATTTCAGGTTGGGATGGACCAATGAACCCTGGGTCAAGAGATTGACTTGCAAGGAAGTGGACTTGTGCTCAAGCACCACTCCCATACCCTCATTGCTTCCTGCAAAGGGATAAGAGTGAGCACCGCCTGCTTGTTGATGTAATACATCACAGCTTTGCTGTCCGCTTGAAGGAGAATGTTCTTGTGACAAAGGACATCCTTCAGAGCTTGGACCATAGAGGACCGCTCACCTCCAAGACATTTATGTGGAGATGAGATTGAACGGAGTCCATACACCTTGAGTGTGGAGGAGAGACAGTGAGCTCCCATCCCATTAGCAATGCGTCTGTGGTGATGGAGATCTGATGGTCGGAAGAGCAAAGGGAACCCTTGAGGAGATTGCTCTCTTGAGACCACCAGGTGAGAGACCTTGAAGGGGTTGCGTCCACCTTGATGGGATAAGACTGGGGTGAGAGGTCGGAGACCACTGGTGGAGAGCATCCATTGGGTGGTTCTCATGCAACCGCCAGGTACAGTGAACACCGAGGACGCCATGAGACCCAACATGCGCTGTACCAGAGAGCTGTAACCGATTGGTTCTCCCCGATGTAACGGGCCATCGGAGGATGTCGAGTCTTCTGTCCTCTGGAAGGAAAGCCTTCAGGAAGAGGTGACTGAAGCGTCCCTAAGAAAAGGAGCCTCTGGGAGGGCTGCAGTTGGGATTTTTCAGATTCAGCAGAGCTCCCATGGGCGTGAGAAGGCGAGAAATCGTTTGCACGGCTTCAAGTCCACTTGGCTGGGCCGGGCTTGCTAGAAGCCAATCGTCCAGGTAGGGAAAGACTCGAGTCCGCTTTTCCTGAGATGTGCCGCGAGACTGCACATCACTTTGTAAAACTCGCGGCCGAGGATAACCTAAAAGGCAGGACTCTGAACTGATAATGCTGACCCAAAGCTACAAACCTGAGGAACTTGCTGGGTCGGGTGGACGGGATATGCTGGTACGCATCCTGCATATCCAGAGAGGCCAGCCAGTCGTCCTGATGCAGCAAGGGTAACAGGGTACATAGGAAATCATTTTGAATTTCTCCTGGGAGGAATTTGTTCAGCTTCTGAGGTCTAGAATGGGAGCATCCCCAGTTTTCTTTGGAACCAGAAAGAAATGGGAGTAGAACCCTGTGTTCCATAAATCGCGGGGCACCAGTTCTATTGCCCTGTTGTTCAGAAGGCCCTCGATCTCGGTGGTGAGGAGGTCTGACTGAGAAGCCGACAACCTGGGTTGTCGTCTGGGAGGACAATTTGGGGGGGGGAATTGAGAGAGTAACCCTCGCGAATTATCCGAAGGACCCATTTGTCTGAAGTTATGGACTTCCACTCGTTGTAGAAGTACATCAGACGACCTCCCACCGGAGGAGAAAGTTCCATCTCGGGCAGTGTGGATGGAACTTGGGCCAACAACTCATAAGGTGGCGCTGGGGCTTTGGGCCCCGCGCTCTGCTATGTCTTCTTCTGAGGTTGGGCAGGTTGGCTTTATGGACTTCCCTGCTTCTGCCTCAGAAAGGACTGCTGACTAAAACTGGCGTCTGTTCGCATGCCCTTGAGAGGGGGCAGGCGGAGTTCTAGCCAATTTAATGGCCGATCTAGTCTTTAGGAGGCTTCAAGGCTTGCTCCACCTGAGGCGAAAAGATGAGGTGCCATCAAAGGCAGCGCCATTACCTGCTGCTGAGCATCCTTCGTGAAGCCCGAAGAAGCGCAGCCAGGAATGGCGTCGGTACAAATCCTGCAGCAGCTGAGCGAGAAGCAGTGTCGAGAAAGCGTCCATGGCTTTTGACTTGTTGGTTATTGGATTCAATACCTCTAGTAGCGGTCAATGAAGCTCTGACTTGGAGTCCGAATCTGGAAGAGCTTCAACCATTCTTTCATAGAGTGCCACAGGATATACTCATACTGAGAAAATAGCCTTGATAACTGGCAATCGCATACTTAGAGTGGAGCAGCAAGACTCTCTTACCTAATGTATCAATCTTACGAGACTCTTTGTTAATAAATTAGAGCTGAAGTAGTTGAGAAGAAACGACCTTGTCATTCTCTGCCAGGACTACAATAGGATCCAAATGCTTGGGATGCCAAAATAGGGCGATCCTTGGGAGCTGAATACTTCTTATCAATGGATTTAGCCACTGAATGATTAAGAGCAGGATTATTCCATACCATCTGAGACGGCGTCTCGAAGGAAGGCTGGATCGGAGGAGTCAAATCAGTAGGGATCTCGAAGCATGAAGGTACTGAGTCTTAATATCTTCCCAGGATCGATGTCTGTAGTCTGGAGAGAAAGAGTGGATCTCAGGTTCTTCAACAGAGACTTAAAGGACAGGTCCTCGACCACAGGCTCTGTAACAAAAGATCCTGTTTCCTCCACTTCATCACCACCCGAAGGTCTGGGTCAGAGCTCAACATCATCTCCTGATGGTCCAGAAAGGACTGTTTGGACAGGAAAGGAATGAAAATTAGGAGAGGAGAAATATCAGAAAAACAAGGAGAGTCCCGAGGACCCCAGCGCCGAGGCAACAGCGGGCGAGAGCGGCACCAAGAGCACAGGCGCCAAAGAGGCCTGTGACCCCATAAGCGGCACCATAAAACCCCAGGCGGCGCCCAGGCGCCGCCACACAGCGCCGCCCGAAGCGGCAGCACCGCCGATGCCGCAAGCCGACGGCACCACGAAGCCAGCAGCGCGCTCACAGTGCCGCCCGACCAACCGGCGCGCTGGCGGCGCCAAGATCAACAGCGCGCCGGGCGGCTCCGCCGAACCCACCAGCACCAAGCAGCGCCGACAAGCCAACAGACTCCATGAAAGGCGCGGAAAAAGCCCAGGAACCTGGAAAGCAAGAGGAGAAACAAAACCAGGAGATAAGGGCATCGTGTGGCCCCTGCGCGCAGCCATGTGAGGAAACACCTAAGCATGGAGTCGCAGGCACGAAGAAGCGCGCGCGACTAGGAAGGTCCAACCGCCCTACCTGATCGCCGAGGGGCCGAGGGCCCGAGGCAACCGAGCCAGGCAGAAGAACCAACCTCCGAGCCCATCGCTCCATAAGCGGCCCACTGATGAAACTGCTCATCTGGAGCCCTACCTATAGTGCGGAAGGGGCTCCGATGTCGGGCGACGATTAC
The DNA here is from genome assembly GCA_016271365.2 of Neoceratodus forsteri. NCBI lineage: Eukaryota > Metazoa > Chordata > Ceratodontiformes > Ceratodontidae > Neoceratodus > Neoceratodus forsteri. Next base: position 1,389,168,546 of record CM028129.1, on the reverse strand, counting down.
CAGAAGTTGGCGACTCGAAGAAGGAGACCGGCAACTAGCAATGATAACCGACCGTCGGCAGCGCAGATATACCAGAGAAGCGCCTCGAAGATGCCTTCTCTTTTTGACCTGTGGGCCAAGAAGAGCTCGAGGCGAACGGTGCCGTGAAAGCGACCGCTTATTTTATGCCCGACGGGGACCGCCCATCCCCGGGCATCGGACTGACCGTTGTCGGAACCGCTGAGTTTCTTGAGAAGGAGGTTGACCGGACCCAGCCCGGCTGACTGAACAGCTTTCATACGAAGTCTCCCTACCGTCACCTGACCTGCTCATGGTCGACTCTGTCCAGTAGGCCGAGACTTCTTCAAGTAAGTTAAATTTAAGATATTAGAAAAAATTTTCGAAATAGAATAAAATTAAGCGATACTACTATCGTGATAATGTTACAAAAAAACAAACTGAAAACTAAGCGCTAGTTTGAACTTTGACTCCGACAGGCGGCGGCGTCGTATGCTGAGCGCTTGCTACGTGGCGGAAAAAAGACTGAGGCGGTTGGAGGGTGGCGCCGAGAAGATCGTTACCGCTCGAGCCGCAGCTCGCGGCGCCGTGTCTCGCGGCGCCATCTCTCGCGCCAATCCTCCAGCAAAAAAGTTTGCTCCCGATGGGTCCTAGTGCCTCCGGCCCTAATCCCACTAGTGTGAATGAGTGGTGGAGACTTAGGTCCAGGAAGATCGTGGCTGGAATTTCAGTGGGTGGCACTGGGCACCTATGCCTTCTACTGTGCTTTCTTTTGTGGCTGAGGAGATTGGTGCTTGTTTGGGGCTCCTCTGCCTCTTCTGCAAAAGGGCTGTCTGTTTCGAAAAAACTGATGGTTTTTGACCCTCTGAGGATGTTAAGGAGCTGACCTGGCTGATTTGATGGCTGTTCTGGTTTTCTGAGAGGCTTCCAGGTCTTGTTCAACCTGTTGGGTGAACAGGTAGATACCATCAAAAGGAACATTCTTGACCTGCTGGTGGGTGTCTGAGGAAAACCCCAAAGTCCACAGCCAGGAATGCCTTCTGATACAGATTCCACCAGCAGCAGCTTGGGAGGAAGTACCGCAAGCGTCCATAGCCGCCTTCAACTGATGACTGTTGGATTAGATTCCACGTGTAATAGTCTGGAGAATTTTGAGCTTAGAATCAGATTCTGGCAAAGACTTAGTGAAAGACATAAGTGAAGTCCAAAGGGCATAACTCATACTGAAAGAAGTGACCCCGATAGCTGGCTATACACATGCCCAGAGTAGCGGCTGTGAAAACCCTCTTCCTCATGGGTTCAATCTTATGAGATTCTTTATTGATAGGGTGTGCTGTGACCTCCTGAAGAAGAACAGCCTTGTAATTCTCAGCGAAAATAAAGAGTGTCAGCAATAGGCTGGGAGGCTAAACTAGGTCTCTCTTTAGGAGGAACATATTTCCAGTCCACAGATTTGTAAACTAAGGGAACAGCAGCAGGCCTGGCCCACACAGCCTCAGATAGGGTTTCAGAGGCTGGGGGAATTTTGAGGGGGGGGGGGCGGCTTAGATTAACAGGGATGTTAGGAATATGGAACCACTCAAGATGCATCTGCTTATCAGGAGCAGAAGTCTTCAAAGCCAGAGTTGCCTGCATGTTTTTGAGTAAAGACCGAAAGGAGAGGTCCTCCTGTGGGACAGAAGCAAGAACTGAAGGCTGATTCTCCAAACTATAGAAGGTGTCATCTTCGCCATCCTCAGCAATGATGAGGTTAGGGTCAGACTCGTCCCCCTCCAGATCCACCTCAGAAGGGGAAGTCAGAAGAGGTGTGGACCCAGCAAGTCCAAGTCCGGGCCTAGGAAGTTAGTAGACAGGTGACACCAGGGCTGGAGCTGGAATCAGCACTGGAGGCAGCACCAGCCTCAAAGGGAGACAGTGCTGACACTTGCCCGAGAACCCAGACCAGGCCTCGAAAGAGAAACTGCCACTGAAGTGACTGGAGAAAGTGCCTGTGCTGGTCCCTGCAAAAAGAGAGAGGGAGGGAAGTCAGCACGTGGAACCGCCATTGGCAGTGCGATCACTGGCAAGGATCAGGATCCATTGGTGGAGCCAAACGGTCTACCTGATCTGAAGGCCCCAACTGCGGCCCTGAGGCACCTAGGGCCACAGGCCCTGGCACCGGATCCGCAGGGAGAGGCAAACGGGCCAGTCGCTGTACCCATTGCTCCATCAGAGCTGCCCAGTAATGAAACTACCCACTGGAGGCACCACAAGAGGACAGTGAAGGAATCTGGGCCCGAGATCTCGAACGACCATAAGCGCAAGTTGTCAGGAAAACAGACTGTGCCAGAGAAAGCCTTCCACTCATGGAACTAGAAAACCTCTTAGCAGACATACCAGAGGGTGACCTTAAATAGCACCATTTCTTCCCCTTCCAACGGGAAGAGGAAGAACCAGAGACTGAGCAGTGCCGGGTCCCCAACCTGGATTGTGAATGGGATTGCTTCTTTTTGTGTTTACTGGAGGACTGTCCTCCTGAACACCAGACTGCCCACGGTTGGACGCCCCCTCTGGAGAAGGCAGCAGACCAGACTCTGCCCAGCTGCCAGAGCAGCCCTTCAAAGGAGACTCCCTGCCGTCATCATCCATGGTCGACACTGTTGTCTGGTAGGGCTGTAGATTTGAAGAAACTGAAGTTTGAATAACTTTTTTTTTTTCTTACTGAGAAAAATAAAAGAATACTACTGAACCAAATGAACTAAATGCTGTTGTCATATAGACGTGACGATCCAACTCCCGGTGGGCAAGCAATGTCACTGAAGCACACTAGATGGCAGGCATAAAAGAAACTGAGGCAGTTGGAGAGTCAACGTTGAGATAACCTATATGGAGTCAGCCAGCCTCGCGGTGCTGTGCATGCACAGTCCTACCTCAGCACCAGCCCTCCCGAACATTTTTGGCTGCCACAGGGTCCCACCACCTCCTGCTTGAACCCAGCAGTATAAGTCCAGGAATATCACAAAACTATTACAGCGTGCTTTCTGCCTCAAATGGCTACTCACTTATTACATCCCAAATGGCAGTGGGGTCTCAGAGTTCGATTCAGAGCTCTGAAGTGAAAGACAGCTCAGCCACCAGCCATCAAAGTGGAACTTCCATTGGCTGAGGCCCTATTCTAAAATGCAACTGCCAGAGTTGGCTCCCTTTTAAAATATAGTGCAATGCCAGATTGGCTCACGATAAATAAACTGCAGTCCCAAGCCACTGTTGGTGATTAGTGTGGAGCCAGCTAATGAAGAGAACCATATACCTCTCAAACATAAAACAAATCCAGAATTAGCAGCTAAACCCATGCACACCCACAAACTTTACATTGCTTTTCTCATTGGGGTGCAACTGGTTATGGCATGGATAAGTTAAAACTAGAGATTCAGGTGCATTTTACTGTAGGGTCTCAGCCAATGGGAGGTCCACTTTGACGATCGCAAACAGGGTTTGAATATCCTGGCCCATATATAACATGGAACACTGGCACGGGTTTCTACACTTAGGTGAGCTCTGTCAGCTAAGTCAGTTAAAGAGGGTGCACTAGTGTCCTCTGAGGTTGGAGGGAAACACAAATATTCATAGTTCGTAGTAAACAAGCGTCTAACTTTAGCAGTACTGTCTGTGAGGTAGCGGTCATCTTTGTGGTCAAGCAGAGGAAGGAAGAATGAAGAAAAAATTACCATAGTAATATTGTTTCTTCCAAGGTATTCTTCAGTATGCTTGTACATATGCAGTATGCCAGCTGGGTTCAGCTGCCCTGGAGGTGGAGTCAATGCTAATGATTTTTGTCATCAGCCAGTCAGACAGCAGGAAAGGAAATGTTGCCTGTAGCTAGAGTGGGAGGTCAGTTAGATTAATTTTGAAGCTAAAGGGCAAAAGGCCCCAACAGTACTTATGAAAAACTGTTAAAGTATAGGAACAAGAACAATACATAAAAACTATAAAACACCCCAAACTATAAAGCTCTAAGGTATTAAGACCAAACAGTTAAAACTTTGGCTAAAGTATGCACTGCAGAACTACTCATTCAGGTTAACTAGGGGAGGATGGATGGGAGGTCAAACATACTGAAGAATACCTTGGAAGAAGTAATATTACTATGTTGAGTAAGTTTTTCTCCTCACCACAGAAATTATTCAGTATGCTTGTACATATGCAGATTATAAAGCAGTGCAGATCAGAGGCAGGTACAGGACCTACTTTGGAAACAGGTTCTGCAGGACTGCTGAGCCAAATTTGGCATCTGACCTGTAGTGTTCTGCACTTGATACTTTATTTTGTATTGTATCTTAGCATTCTGTCTGTATCTTCTGGTACCAATGTTTTTAACATTTAACATTCGAAGTTGCAGGACTCTCCTCTGTTTATGCGTGTCTCTCTTTCTTGTTCAGAGCGAGCAATTTGGAGTTGTGTGCGATTGCGTTGTCTAGCATGCAGCTCACAGCGACAGTCCCCACGAGTAACCCCGCTCCCCCGATCTTTGCTGTCCATCCTCTGCAGGACGTTTAGTTTCCTATGACTCATCCATGTATAATTTACGCATCCCTGTGCGGATGTTATCAATCTTCTGGTCTATAATGTACTGCCTATTTCTGCGTGGATACCCGTATTGGCCCCTGTACATTGTTTAAATGTGACTGTATTTTTATTGTTATCTGTACTCTCCTGGGTTGTGCCTGAAAATAGGCAGGTCCTTGCCTAGTGCATTTACCCAGTAACTAAAAGCAAATAACGTGTGTACACCAGGTAGCTACTTTGCAGATATCTAGCATCCCTTGCAGCTGCCACCGGAGCTGCAGTGCCCCTAGTGGAGTGGGCCTTGAGGTGGCTGCTTGCCAGCCTTACTGTAACACAACTAAATGCAAGAGACTATCCAGCTAGATATAGTCCTCTTAGAGGCAGGCCTGCCCTTTCCTACTTCAGGTGAGGAATAGCGGAGAATTCCAAGTCCTGAGCTGCTTGGTGTGCTCCAAGTAGTAGGGTCAGCGCCCTTTTCACATCCAAATTACGAAGCTTTCGCTCACCAGGAGTGGACTTGCCTGTGAAGATGGAGTATTATGGACTGGTTCGGGTGGAATTCTGGCATTACCTTGGTGGGGAATTTCCTACTCATTCTGAGAACTACCTTATCTCTGTGGGAGATAATGTAGTTGGGTTCAGTGCAGAGTGCCTGCAGCTCTGAAATCCTTCTGGCTGAGGCTACTGCCACCAAAAAGTCAGTTTTTTCCAAGTGATGTTTGTACTTTAGTTCTGCTGTAGCCATAGGCTCAAAAAGTGGCTCCATGAATTTGGCTATGCAGAGGTTCAAGTCCCAAGGAAGGATATGTTCCCTAAGTGGGGGTTGAAGGTGTGACAGGCCTTTGAAAAATGTCTTAAGGATGGAATGAGAAATTATAGACTTTTCCTCCCCAGCAGAAATATAAGCCAAAATGGCTGCTAGGTGAACTTTCAGGGATGAGGCACTTAGGATTGAGGCCTTTAGGTGCACCAATTAATAAAGCACTGAAGAGAGTAGCTTTCAGTGGGTGAATGTGCCTGTCCTTGCACCATAGGGAAAATGTTTTCCATTTGGAAGCATGAGTCTTTTTAGTAATAGGTTTCTTAGTCAGAAGGAGGATCCTCAGGACTTGTTTGGAGCACCGAGAGACTGGTTACTCTAGCTCTTCAAGTACCAGCCTTTGAGGTGAAGAGATTTAATGTTGGGGTACGTTATTCCCCATCTGAGGTAGAGTCATGAGACTGTGGCTCAAAGGCAGTCAAATTGGTTGCTTGGCCGACAGCGTCAGGAGCAGGGAATACCAAGGTTGTCTTGCCCAGTTTGGTGCCACCAGAATCATGGTTGCAGGTTGGGTTCTGAGCTTCAGGAGGACCCTGAGAATTAAGGGAAAAGGAGAGAAGGTGTACAGGAACTTCCCAGTCCATTCCAGGTTTAGGGCATCCACTGATACTGTGCCCAGAGCTGGAGGCCTGCAGCAGTCCAGAGGTAGCTGGTGATTGAGTCTGGAGGCAAAAAGGTCTATATCTGGAGTGCTCCACCTCCTGAAAACTGTGGCCAGTACTTGTCTGTTCAGGACCCACTCATGGTGGCCCTGACTGATGCGGCTCGGAGCATCTGCCAGCACATTGTCCTTGCCTGGCAGGTGAATGGCCGAGCACATTGTCCTTGCCTAGCAGGTGAATGGCAGAAACTTGTACACAGCATTCCCAGGAAGTAGGCCAGAGAACAAATCTTCATGGCCTCTGAACAAAGTTTTGTGGACCCTGTGCCCCCTGCTTGTTGATGTAAAACATTGCTGTGGTGTTGTCTGTTCTGATCTGGACAGATTGACCATTTAGATGAGGGTAAAAGGCTTTCATTGCTAGATAAACAGCTTTGAGTTCAAGGAGGTTTATATGGTAAATGGACTCCTGGGGGATCACATCCTACTTATGGACTGATCTGCCAGGTGTGCCCCCAACCCACATCGAGGCATCTATAGTGCGTACTCTGGAAGGTTCCCTTTTCTGGAAGGGGACTCCTTTCCTGAAATTTTCTAAGTCTTTCCACTAGTCTAGGGCTTGCAGCAGAGTCTTTGTGACTGGAATGAGTTTTGACACAGAATATTTTTCTGGGACCAGTGAGCCCTTAGGTGATACTGACTGTCCTTCATTTGAAATCTGGTGCCTGGTACCATGGCTGTGGTATAAGTAGGGTTTCCAGTTTTAACCAATAGTAACCGATAAAACACCACCGACGTGTTTTTCGTCATTTCGATTAAAACCGATAAACACCTAAATTTTATTTCACCTGCAGAGGACGAACAGCAGATATCGTGGGGCGGGGTTACTCATGGGGACTATCACTGTGAGCTGCATGCCAGACAACACAATCGCACACAACTCAAAACTGCTCGCTCTGAACAAGAAAGTGAGAGAGAAGGAGAGAGACGCACAAACAGAGGAGAGTCCTGCAACTTTTAATTCAACACTGTGTCGCTCTCTCTCTCTCTGGGGCTCCCTGCAGCTCACTTGCCCCCTCCTCGGTCTCGCTCTGTTGGACTGAGAGACCGCCATGGTGGGGGGACTGAATGACTGTTTGGCAACTCCACAGCAGGGACATGAGAATTCCCGTTCGCTGACTGCAGGCAACATCAAGATAGACACACACATGGACATGTCAGCACCCTCAGATTCCCTCTCGCTAGGTCGAGACACAGAGAGAGCCCATGGATTTCAGTGACATGTCCTGTGCCATCACTTACTGTCTCTCTCTCCATTGCTGCAGGGGTTGGGTGCTGTCTCTCTTGCTGAGTGTCTCAGTCTCCTGCTGCACGACTGGGTGTGGGTGATGAGTGGAGGGGGTGGGAGGCTCCACCACGCCTCTAGACAGAAATCATGCCCGACCACTATCTTGCACTCCATGCCCATGAAGAATCTTGCTGCTGACATATGCAATTACTTTATTACAATAAACACTGATAACTACTGAAAATGTGTTAAGAATTATTCTTTTACACCAGAAAACATAGATTTTTACAGCTTGAAAGAAGAGCAAGAAAAGTTGAAAAATAGACACACTTTTTTATTGAACAATAAAGGGCTAAAACTGGGAACCCTAGGTATAAGCCATGTCATCTAGAAGCCTCAGGAAGTGTCTGGCTGGTCTTGGCTAGCCCAGGACAAAAGAGGTTTACTAAAGTCTGAAGGTTGTGTGCTCTGTTGAGAGGGAGCAGGGCCTTTCCCCTCTTGTGTGTGCAGTTCTGCTCCAAAGAATTCCAGTATCTGAACTGGATCGAAGTGGGATTTCTGAGTACTGATTAGGAAGCCTAGGGACTCCAGGGTACTCTGAGTTAGGCTGAGAGAGTTTCTGCCCTCCTGTGGAGTCCTGCACACTATTAGCCAATCATCCAGGTAGGGGAAGACAGATACCTGTTGCCTCCTGAGATGGGCTACCGTTACTGCCAGGCAGTTTGTGAAGACCCTAGGCGTTGAAGAAAGGCTGAAGGGCAATGTTGTAAACTGATAATGGCCTGAAGGCAGTTTGAACTGGAGGAATTTTCTGTGGGACTGCCTTATTTGAATGTAGAAACAGGCATCCTATAAGTCTAGGGAAGCTAGCCAGACCCCTTTTTGCAGGGACGGACTCACCACAGCCAGAGTGACCATCTTAAATTTGGGATTCAGCACATGTTTTTTTCAGGTACCTGATGTCTAAAATGGGTTGCCAGTCCCCAGTTTTTTTCTCTGTTAAGAAATACCTGGAGTAGAGGCCCTTTCCCCATTAGGGGAAGGGAACTCTTTCCACTGCTCTTGCAGACAGAAGGGACTTTACTTTTAAATCCAACAGTAGTTTTTCTAAGAGAGATTTTCGTGACTTCTGACCCTGTTGAGTTGGAAATTTTTTGAACTGCACGGTAAGTCCCTGACTCACTACCACAAGCACCCACTTGTCTGTGGTGATAAGGTACCAGTGGTAGAGGCAGTGGGTCAGCCTTCCTCCTACTGGGGGAGGGGAGGTGACCTGGCTTTTGCCATCAGGAGATTTGCTTAGACTGAGTACTTGAGGGAGGCGAGGGACCAGCTCATCTCTGACCTCTCCTTCCTCTTCCCCTGAAGAAGCCTCTCATCTGAGAACAATCCAGGGGCATTGGCATAGGGTACAAGGCCCTGGGGTAGTAATCTCTGCCTCTGTTTCCTCTGCTGTGAGATCTCTGGGAAGTAGAAGCTTTCTTTTGCAGCAGTACTTTGGTTGGTGGTTTTGTAGTCCTCCACCTTTTCCATACAAGCTTCTGTTGTGTCACGAAACAGTGAATTATTCTCACAGGGGAAATCCATAGCTTTAGTCTGAGTGTCCTGTGAGAGGTTGGCTGTTCTTAGTCAGGCACAGCGCCTAAGGGATATGGCCTGGACCCTGGCTCTGGAAGCAGTGTCATTAGTGTCCACTGCCATGTGAAACTGGTAATTTGTGTCCTCCAGGGCAGTTTTTGCAGTTTCTGCCAAGTCCAGGGCAACCTTGTCTGGGGACTGTTGGCTGATAGCTAGCACAGAGTTCCACAGAGCTTTTTGATATTGAACTGCATAGGCCATATCAGTAGACAGGCAAAGCAGCAGAGAAGCTGTTGTGTAAAATTTTTACCCATCAAATCCAGCCTTCTAGATTCCTTTTCAGGGGGATGTGAAGATAGAGGCACTTTAGCTTTGTCACAAGCAGCAGCCTGCTCCACCCTCTCATGGTCAGGGTGCCTATAGAGAAATTCAGCATTATTTCTCCCCAACTAGTGCTTTTTTTTTTTTAAATACTCTTGTCCACTCCAGAAATGGAAGTGGGATTCTCAAGTATTTTACAAGTTGCTCTGTGAAGTGATTTATATATGGGCAAAAGCAACATTTTAGAGGGAAGGAGACCCATCATATCTAAAAAGTCTTCCTCCCCCTCCTGGTCAGTGGTCTCTTGAATAGTAAGATCCAGAGTGTCCACCATATGCTGAATGAAGGTATAGCGAGAGGAAAAATCTTCCTGGCCATTACAGGGAGAGCCAAACTCTTGATCAGGGGATACATCAGGTTCTAAAAGTTCACCCTTTGTTTGGCCATCATCACCCTCATAGTAGAAACACTGGACAAGCCCAGGGTCTGAAGTGTGATGGGTAGTAGAGTCAGGAGAGCATTAAATAGATTGCCCATAGCCTGTATAGTCTGGTATAAATGCCAAGCCTTAGACATTTCTTCATCAGAGGGTGCATCTTTTTGTGTCACTGGCATCTCCTTTTGCTTTTCAATGGGAGGGGCAATGATATGTTTTGTTTTTGCAGGCACTGAATCAGGAACCTGTTCATTATGTGTCTTTGTGGCTTGGTCAGAATTATTTTTTATCAGGCATATTTTCTAGGGAGTCCATTTTGGACTTTTCTGTAGATTTCTGAGAAGATGACCCCTCTTCAGGGTTTTTATTGGAGGGGAAGCAGACTGAGAAGCCATCATTTCCAGTCCTTTGGCTCTTTTTAACTGTTTTAGAACAAAATTTAGAGCAAAGTTCAGTTATGGTCTGGACCCAAACAACTTAAAGATTGTGGCTGTCTGCATTGGCCACTATTTTAGCATACTTAATGCAATTTTTAAAACCAGTAGGTCCAGTTTTCTTTTTAGGTCTATCTGACATGCCAATTCATTAGAAGACCTCAGAATTATGTTCCCAACAGGGAAAAATTAATAGAATTTGGTCGGTTCCCAGGCACTATGGAACCATGTATAAATGGTTGCAAAAGCACTAAAAAATAAAGAGTTTGTAGTTTAAAATCGTGGTTCTGATGAAACATAGGGAACCGCAAATAAAATTAAGTAAAATAAATAAAAAACGCTTTAGTTCAAAAGTGCTAACATTTTACCTCTGAAAAAAAGTGGGAACTGTGGTGTGATCCACTGAGGTAAAGATAATTCACATGTCCTGGGAGCCGAAGGAATTGCTAAAAATCCACTAAAATAAACCAAAAATACCTAAAAAAAACACTAAAGGCAGCACTAGAATAAATATTTTACTGACTTTAAAGAAATTAATGTTTTCAAGGGAAGTTGTGAAGAGAGGACTCCAGGGCAGTGTTGTCCGGTTAGCGGATAAATTAATCTGACTGACCTCCCACTCTAGCTACAGGCAGCACTTCCTCTCCTGCTCTCTGATTGGTTGATGCCAAAAATCATTAGCACTGACTCCACCTCCGGGGCAGCTGAACTCAGCTGGCATACTGCATATGTACAACCATACTGAAGAATTCCTGGGGTGAGAAATGGAAATTATGCACTCACCATAATTCTTGATCTTCTTGGACCATCTTCAGCATTGATTCACACTGCTGGTTTCTCAGCCAGAGGTGCAAGGACCCTGCAGGAGCCAAAAATCTTAGGGAGGGCCGGTGCCGAGGTAGGCTGCACACATGCGTGGCACTGTAAGAATGGCTCACACTACATAGCTTATCTTGGCAACGGCCCTCAACTGCCTCAGTACTCCCCCCCCCAACTTATTCTTCCCTCCAGTCACTACTCCACCACAGCTCCCTCGGATATTCTGGCTTGTTCCTGCCCGCCTGAGACCCCCCCATCCTTAGTCTCCCTCGCGGTACTCCAAATCCTTGCACCTACCTTGCAGTGAACCCCCTGGCTTGTACCCCCCCAAGGTGGGGCCACTACTTCTACTTTGGTGCTCCTTGAAATCCAATTAGCTGCAGCCAAGACAAGAGGCGGAGAGAATCAGACCAGGTGGGTGGGATCCGGCGGTTGGCATGGAGGCCGGGCGTCATCTACTTGGCGGTGCAGAGTGTTTCCTTGTTCGTGAATATGACCCCCCCCCCAACCTGGAGATGCAGATGTGCAATGACATCCAGCGTGAGATGGGCACGCTCCCGCACACGCCTGCAGGACATCCGCTGATGACTCCCCCTGTCTTGATGTGGTCTCCAGACTGCAGCGCACCCAACCTCCGCTGGGCGTCACTGACACCGGGGATCCACAACCCACCCATACCCCAGAAGAGGACAGCTGTTGTCGGACGCTCAATCCTCTCCTCCCCGGCCAATCCCTGGCAACCCGAGTTCACTCCTGAACCTGGGTCACCGGCGTGGTGCGAGGTGTGGTGTCCAGCGTCTCAACCCTCAGAGCCACTGGGCCGGCTATCAGTACCTTTTTTTACTGAGGAAGTGCAGCATCACCTAATTAAATAAAACACCTAAACTAGCAAGGGCATAAGATAGCTCTTGAGACCTGTGTAAGAAGGGTCAACAACAAAAACAGTGTCTTCCCGGCCAAACCAAACAAGGGAGATGAAGACCAATAAACAGAGTGTGAGCCTGTGGGATTGTGGGTGGGCATGTAAATCAATGGTGAAGATGGTCCAAGAAGATCAAGAATTACGGTGAGTACGTAATTTCCATATCTTCCTGAACCTTATCTTCACCATTGATTCACACACTGCTGGGTTAGAGTACCAAGCTCAGACAAAAAAAATCCCCTGAGCAGGGCAGTAGGAGACAGAACTCACTCAGGACAACAGTCCATTAAGGATTGTCCTGCAAAAAGAAGCATGCTGTCTGGCATGGACATTCAAGGCACAGTGCTCGATTAAGGCGTGTACTGTGCTCCAAGTAGCGACTCTGCAAATATCAGTGATGGGAACAGAGCGAATCTCTACCAGGGATGCAGTGACAGTTATGGTAGAGCTGGCATGAACCTGGCCTTCCAACTTGACCTGTGTCACAGAATAACACTGGCGGAGGCAAGCCACTATCCAGGCAGAACTGCATTTGATCGTAACCGGCTGACGCATCTGGTTCGAGCTAAAGGAGATGAAGATCTGCTTGGACTGTCAGATGTCCTTAGTTCTATTATGTAGAACCTGAGGGCCCTTTTAACATCCAGTGAGTAGAGCTCACTCCCCCTCATTCTGGAAATTGGGGAACTACATGGGCAACACTAAAGGTTGGTTCAGATGGAACTCCGAAACCACTTTAGATAATAACTTGGGGTGTGTGCGGAGAACCACCTTGTCTTTATGAAAGACAGTATATGGAGGGTCTGTGATTAAAGCATGTATCTCAGAGATCCTACGGGCAGAGGTGAAGGCCACCAAAAAAGCAGTTTTCCAAGTGAGGAATTTGAGGTCACACATAGCCAAGAGTTCAAAAGGCCTATGAGTGAGCATGTCCAAAACAAGGTTAATATCCCAGGGGGTTTTGTGTGTAGGATACCTTTCAAAAACCTATTGAGAGGCAGATGAGCCAGAGTAAGGTTCTGGACTGGCTCGAGGGAGGCAGAGATGGCAAATAGATGAACTGTGATGGAGAAGTATTTATTTATTTAGTTTTTCTTGACCGGGTAAGTGCACTAGACAAATCTTGCCTATTTTCAGGCACAACCCAGGGGAGGGGGTACAGATGAATGCCAACTGACCTTGAACCAGATTAAGCTGTTGGTGGTATTTTTAGTGAATGAAGGAAATTTGGGCAGGACATCGGAGAAATTCCCCCTACTCCTTTCTATAAGTGACATGGGATCTTTAACATCCACCTGAACTACCACCAATCCAGGCAGATGGGACCTCGGTTTAACGTCTCATCCGAAATTTTGTAATCCAGCATCGGAAAGGTCCAATAAGTACTCTAAAACCTTGTCCAGTGGACATCAGAATAGATCCAAATAGTATTCAGCACACCATTCAGAGAAACACTTCCATTTGGCTGTGTAAGTCTTTCTGGTAGTAGGTCTACAAGCAGCCAGGAGGATCTCAGAAACCCGCTTGGAGACCTTAAATCTGCTAATTGCTATCTCCTCAGAAGCCAGTTATGAAGATGAAGGGAGCATAAATTGGGATGAACCAGAGACTCCTGTGTCAGAAGGTCCATCCGTAGAGGTAGAGATCTTGGAGGGACCACTGCCATCTTTCTGATCAAAGGAAACCAAATCTGCTGAGGGCAGTACGGTGCAATGGGTATCATCTCACCCTTGTGTGCCTCCACCCTGAGCAGCCCCCTCTGAACCAGAGGAAGAGGAGGAAAGGCGAACAGAAAGTGATTTGTCCACCACAACCTGAATGCATTCTGACAAACAAAGCCAGGTTCTGGATTTTTGGAGCAGAGTCAAGACAGTTTTGTGCTGAATGGGGATGCAAAAAGGTCCAGCTCTGAAGTTCACCACCCGAAGAAAGATTGTCTGCATCCAACGACCATTCATGAGGATCTGCTTCTGTCTGAGTTGGTCTGCCAGATTGTTCTGAGCCCCTGGCAGGTAAATTGCTTGGAGCAGAGCAGCGTGTTCCAGACACCACTCCCAAACCCTCACTGCATCTCTGCAAAGAGGGTATGAGTGTGCCCTCCCACTGAGTTTGTACATGACTGCCTTGTCTGTCTGCAGGAGGATTACCTTGTGATGGACAAAATCCATTAAGGCTTGAAGGGCATAAAGGACTGCTCTCATCTCAGATTTACTGATGTGAAGATGGGATTCTATCGGAGTCGAAACTCCCTGGGTGTGGTGACCCTGACAGTGGGCTCCCCATCCCAGGAGGGATGTCTCTGTGGTAAGGATTATCTGCAGTTCTAGTGGACGGAAGGGGAGACCTTGAGGAAGGTTGTCCTCCTGTGTCCACCACGCAAGCGACTGAAGAAAGGGCTTTGTCACTTTGATGGGGTAAGATTGGGGATGTGTTGTAGGAGATCACTGTGTGCTGAGCATCCACCGACTTGTCCTCATGTGCAGTCTTGCCAGAGGCACCGTGAAGACTGAGGAGGCCATGAGGCTTAGCATCTACTGTATGGAGTGAGTAGCATGGATGTGTTTTCCATGAGATGTGCCATTTGTAGGATGGCTTTCCTCCTGTCCTCTGGAAGGAATGCCCTTACTCTGGTGGTGTCCAAGAGGGCTCCAATAAAGGGGAGCTGCTGCGCAGGCTGAAGCTGTGACTTCTCTAGATTCAGCAAGACCCCCATGGAGGTTAGGAACTTGAGATGCTGTGAGCACTGCATCTTCTGTGCCCTGTCTGGATGGGCTCATCAGGAGCCAGTTGTCCAGTAAGGGACCTGTAGCCTGATCTTTCTGAGGTGCATTGCGAGAAGTGCAAAGCACTTTGTAAAGGCTTGAGGCACTGAGGAGAGCCCAAAGGTCAGTACTCTGAATTGGTTGTGCTGACCCAAAGCCACAAAGTGTAGGAACTAGTGGTGGCTGTGGTGCACTGGGATATGCTGGTAGGTGTCTTGCACATCCAGGGATGCCAACCAGTCTTGGGGCTTGAGAAGAGGCAGAAGGGTTCTTAGGAAAACCATCTTGAACTTCTTGCGATACAGAAACTTGTTTAGTTTTCTGAGCTTGAGAATGGGACACATGCCCTCAGTTTTCTTTAGGGAACATTGTTTAACCAGGAGTAGCACACTAAGCTGAAGCTCGTTTCCAGATGTGACCTGGCAATACAAGGAAGTTAAGTGACTTGCTCAAGATCACACAGTATGCACCTAGGTGGCTGGGGGATTTAAACCCAGGTCTCCAGATCTGCAACTCAGAGCATTAACCCACTGTGCTATATTGCCTTTAGGATGAAGAAGTAGAAGCCTGAATTGCATTCTGCAAAAGGAACTACTTTCACTGCCCTGTTTTTCAGAAGACTCACCATCTCCACAGTGAGATGGCCTGACATTGCAGCCGACATGAGTATGCTGCCTTTTGGGCAGATTGTCTGGGGGATTTCTGAAAAGTTCAGCAAGTAACACTTTCAGATGATCTGCAAAACCCACTTGTCTGTGGTGATGGACTTCTACTGATGGTAAAGCGGAGTCAGATGCCCCGGAAGAGAGGTCTGCCTCAGGCAACTGAGGCAGAGCCAGGACCAGAGCTTCAGAGGGCTGCACTAGATGCTTTTGAGCCTGTGCTTTCTGTTGTGTTTTCTTTTGTGGCTGAGGAGATTGGTGTTTGGTTTGGGCTCCTCTGCCTCTTCCATGAAAGGACTACTTGTTGCAAAAGAACTGATGTCCCTTCCCTCTTTGTGGATGTAAAGGGGCTGGTCTAGCAGATTTGTGGCTGTCCTAGTCTTACAAGATGCCTCGAGAGACTGTTCCACCTGTTAGCTAAACAGGTAAGTGCCACCAAAGGGGACATTCATAATTTGTTGCCAGGCATCAGAGGAAAACCCTTAAGTCCGAAGACACGAATGTCTCCTCATGCATATTCCCATCGCGACAGAACAGGAGACAGTATCGTATGCATCCACGGCTCCCTTTAGCTGATGACTGTTAGATTCTGTACCATGAGTGACAGTCTGCAGGATCTTCTGTTTAGTGCCAGACTCTGGCAAAGACTCCGCAAGAGACCTAAGGGAGGTCCAAAGGACATATTCACACTGAGAGAAATGTCCTTGATAACTGACTATCCGCATATTCAGAATGGCTACTGCAAAAGCACTCTTTCCCATGGTGTCAATCTTATGAGACTCCTTACTGACAGGTTGGGCCGTAACCTCCTGAGGGTAAACGGCCTTGTTGTTTTCAGCAAGGATTACAATTTTATCTGCAGTAGGCTGGGAAGCCAAAATAAATCTGTCCTTGGGAGGAATATACTTACAGTCCAATTGTTTAGAGACAGAAGGAATGGAAGCAGGCTTCGACCACACCACCTCCCAAAGTGTTTTAAAAGATGGACTAGAGTCCCCTGCTCCTGGGAGAGCAAGCCGGTGCACAGAGGCAAGGGCACTGAAGGTTCCATTGCCAGCTGCTGCAGCAAGGGGAACTAGATCAGACACGGCCAGAAGGGAGCTATGAGGATCAGCTTGGCCCCCTCCATCTGAAGCTTGAGCAGTACCCGCTGAAGGAGTGGGAAGGGAGGGGAGACAGAGGAACCTCCACTTCCACGAGAGGGAAAATGTGACTCACCCGAAAACCCCAGGTCTGGGATCAAGCAAGCAAAAAAGCAGCAGTTTTGCATTGAGTGGGGATACAAACAGGTCCAACTCTGGACACCCCCACCTGTCAAAGAGATCTTTAACTAATGGGGATTAGAAGTTCCCACGCATGAGCCCTGGAGTGGGAGTGGCTTAAGCTGCCCACCAGGATTATTTTGGACACCTGGAACATGGATGGCGGAGAGCTCCAGACCGTGCTCGATGACTCAATACCAGAGCCACATTGTCTTCCTGCACAGGGGGTAAGAATGCATTCCCCCCTGCTTGTTGATGTAATAAACCACGCACATGTTAGCAATCTGCACTAAGAGTGAACCCGGGAGGAGATGAGTCTGGAAGGCATGAAGAGCTTACAGGATGGCCCACATCTCCAGGACATTGATGCGGAGACCTTGTTCGACGTCTGTCCAAATTCTCAGAGTTCGGTGGACTTCCCAGTTGAGACCTGAGGCATCCAATATCAGAATCTGGTGAGGGGTCAGGATAGCAAAAGGGCCCCCCCCCCGGAAGAGGTTGACCGGCTCTAGCCACCAGGACAAAACTTGTCAGACAGGGTCAGAGACCATGATCAGCTGGTCCAGGTCATCTATGCGTTGGTCCCATTGGACTCAAAACGTCCACTGATGAATCCTCCTATGTAGTCAGGCTAGACACCATGGCAGTGGCCACTGCCATGCGACTCAGAAGATGCAGGAATACACTGGCTGGGACTGGCAGCTGGAGGAGACCAGACTGGCCAGGTTCTCATCTGCTCCGCCCTGTCCATGGGTAAGAAAGCCATACCCTGGGATGTATCCAGAATGGCCTCCAAGTACTAGAACTGCTGGCAGGGTATCAGACAGGACTTTGGCACACTGATAGTGATCCCCAGGGCCTGGAAGAGACTGAAGATATGCCCCATGATCTGGAGAAGGCATTCCTGGGATGGGACCACTAGGAGCCAGTCATCCAGGTAGGGAAAGACATAGAAGCCCTGCCTCCTGAAGGCAGTTGCCACCACTGCCAGGTACTTGGTAAAAACCCTGAGGACAGGCCAAAGGGAAGAGCCTGGAACTGAAAATGGGCACCCCAGAAATGGAATCGGAGGAAGCATCCGTAGGAAGGAAAAACTTGGATTTGAATGTAGGCATCCTGCATGTCCAGAGAACAGAGCCAGTCCCCCCGGTGCAGGAGCCCCTGAAGGGTGACTATCTGAAAGCATCTGTACTCTATTAACAGATTCAGATCTCTCAGATCTAGAATGGGCCAAAGGTCCCCGGTCATTTTGGGTACCAGGGAGAAGTGGGAGTAGTACCCCCTGCCCCACTGAGTCTGAGGGACGGGCTCTATGTCTCTTTTTTATAGCAGAGCTTGAATTGCTTCCCAGATGAGAGGCAGGTAATCTGGGGGGTACAAGGAGTTGCCTGGAGGATTGTCGGGAGGCCACTTGAGGAGTTTTAGAGTGTGACCATGTTCTACGAGCTATAGAACCCAGCTGTCCAAGGTGATCTGCCACCGACCGAGGTGAAGGGAGAAGAGACCCTCTACTGCCTCTGCCAGGGTTTCCGCCGGGGGGGGGAGGTGCCTGGCAAGAAATCAGGAAGTAAAAGCGGGTACTGGGAGGGCCAGGGTGCCCACATAGGGAGACCTAGCAGCGGCTACGGCAGGGGATGATGCCAGTTTCTGCTTACCCTGACCTTTGGCAGGAGGGCGGGACTGCCGGCAAGAAGAGCAATGGAAACATGGCTGTTGGCTAGACTTGGGCTGCATATGGTACAAGGAATGGATGGACCTGCGGGCCCGTCCTGATTCCTGGAGGGAGGAGATCAAGTCCTGCACGTTACCTCCAAAGAGGACAGAACTCCTAAAAGGGGCATCCAAAATGCTGGACTGCACATCTGAGGTGAACCCAGACACCCAGGGCCAAAAGTGGCGATGGAGGCAAATGCCTGAAGCATCATAGGCAGGCCGCAGGATGCGACTACTGACATCTGAGCCCATCTTGAGTGCCTGGGCTAGCTGCTTCTTAGTGGGATCGTCAGACAGGGTCTGAACCAATTCTCTGGCCTGGTCCCACAAAACATTCTGGCTCTGAACCATATAGGCCAAATATTTAATGGCCCTAATGGCCAGAGTAGCCAAGAAGTATACCCTCCTACCCAGGTGATCCAACTGTCTGGACTCCTTGTCCGGAGGGAGAGCACTGAGGTGCTTAGGTTTCTTGGTGTGGTCATGGGCTGTATTGATAAACACAGAGTCAGGTTTTGGCTGCCCCCTAAAGAAGGGTTTACCGGCGGGGGCATGGTAAAGGCAGTCTGTCTTCTTGGGCACTGCCGGGGTGGTAGAGGGGTGATTCCAGGCCACCCTTGTGACATGAATAGAGTCAATCAAGGGAAGAACCACCAAATGGAGAGCATCAAGCTATCATAGGTAAATGGCCAGCCGGTGATGCTCTGGGTCCTGCTCCTCAGTCTCCCAACCCATGGTGGTGGTCTGAATGTGCCTCATGATGTCCAAGAAAGAAGATCAGGAGGTGATATGGGGACTGCCTTAGGAAGCTCCCCCTCCTCTGATGAGTCCCCTGCCAGAGAGGAGGAGTCTGAATAATCAGCATCCTCTTCATCGTCATCATCTGGCTCACTTTCCGGAGGCTGGCATAGGTTCAGGCATCCACCCGAACTGGCATCAGATCTGGTGCTCAATGTCTGAATTTCACTGGGACAAAGTCTAACAGAATCCAGAGATGGCCAAGTCCTGGGACTGTGGTGGGGAATCACCGGTGGCAGGCTCACTGGTGCAGGGATTTGCTTCTGCATCAGAGCCCACCAAGAACTGAACAGGGCAATAATGTCCATCGTTGGAGGGTGATTGTAGACCAGAGGATAAGGACAGGCCGGCACTGGGTACAGGTAAGCCGGCCACAGCAGATATCGGGTACCCTGGCATAGGTCCCACAGGCACCATAGGAGGGGGCTGGACTGGGGAAGGCTGAGGCAGCACTGATGGCAGCCCAGTGGGTGCAGGCTGTGGGAGCCTGGGAGAGGTGTCTGCAGGCATCGGGAGAGGAGAAACCATTGCTGGGGGGGCAGAAACCTCCGAGGCGAAGGCTGAGGAGAGACCAGATGTGCAGAAGTGCCAACAGCCTGCAGCGGGCGCTACCTTGAAGGACTGGCACCAGACCCATAGAGGGGACCAGCGCAGGTAGTGCACTGGCCGGGGGAGGGGGCATTGGCTGTAGAACTGGTGCCCAAAGATTCACCATCAGCCGAGCCACCTGGCTAAGAGCCTGTGGAAGACAGAGGCCTGAACGCCAGGGGCTAGGGAGCAGGAGATGAAGTCCCCTGCCCTGAGGAGCCACCACCCACCACCGAGATAAGGGCGAACGGTGGGGTCACCAGTAGCCTGGAGGGAATAAGGGCTGGTGGGGCCGAAGAGACTGACCTCCTATGGGAGGAAGATCCAGACATGGTCGAAGGCTTATGAAGAGACCATGAGCGGGAAGCTGACCAGGCCCAGTCCCAGTCTATCTCGGTGTTTGTGCTTCCCACTACAGTTTTTACTGGAAAGAGAAGAGGAGAAGTCCCCGAGGACTGAGGTGAAGTCAAACAGCTCCTGGTCTGCAGCTCCTGTTCCATCGCAACGAGCTTCTGCTTAAGGAGATGGCTCTCCAGAATTTTCAGGCGACGTCTCCGTGTAGCCTGGTTCAATTTCTGGCAAAACTGGCAGGCTTTAGTGTCATGGCTGGGGCCAAGGCACAGGATGCAAGCAGAACGTCAGTCTTTTTCTGGAATCTGTTTGTCACAGGCACACTTTGTGGAGTGGTCAGAAGATGAGGCAGGTTGAGAAAACATTAACCTGAATCTGGTAACACCGAAAAATCTGTGTGACTACCAAAAGAAAAGGAAAATAAAAAAGGCATGAAGCACGGTAAATGATAGCCGACTGTAGCTGCAGTGGTGTCAGTGGTCTTACGTGTGTGGGTCAATAGTGGGAAAGAACTGAGGAGGGTGTGGGGGACCGCCCGCCTTTATAGGCTTGGCTGATGTCAACAGAGTGACATTGGTGGTGGGTGGTCCCCCGTGGTACACTGCTAGCTAGAAAGGTTTCCATGTGGTCCTGGCACTTGACGGCTTAGTCCTACCAGTGATGGCCTGATGCAAGAGCCTCCCTCGAAGTAAGATCACAGGATGCAGGAATAGGTTTAATGGCCTTAGTAAAATATAGGTGGGTCCAAGCTGGGGTAGGGTCTGGAGAGATGGTACGAAAGTTAGGAGTGGTGTTGAAAGACAGGGGGGAGTAGGAAGATGCCTTTGCTTACATACCCAAACAATGTCTCATCCCCTTTCATTAGCTCCTGGGTTATTCTCTCTTCAGTCTGTGCCTTTGCATTTCTTACTGCTTTCCCTGCTTCCCATCGTTTTCCCTTGATAAACTTCCTTATACTTTCTTAATGCTATGCCTTTACCTTTTCAACCACCTCTTTCAAGAGCTGTAGCAGTCTCTTTTTCATCTTGCTTTTGCTCACTTGTTTGATGCAGGTTTTTTGCCTTTACTATGCTCCCTTTTATCTGCCCACCATTCCTCCCCCCCACAGAGATCACCCTCCCTGCTAGGTCATCCCTGACGCAGTCACCCATCTTTTTAAAATCTGTTCTCCTGAAGTCCAGGACCCTCGCCATTGTGGGGTTCAATTCTGCAGCTGTTCTTAATACTGGACCACACCATACGGTGATCACTGGTCCCCAACTGGACTCCCACCTTGATGTCCTCAGTAAGAAACCAGCACTGACACCATATCCATATGAAGAAATTTAAGATTTATTCCTTGTATTTTACAAGTCTAACAGGGAGTTTTCTTTCCAGAGACTTATGAGCGAGAGGGAGAAGCCAGCTTGGAGCCTGGTGGCCTTGGCTTGAGCTTCCATTGCCTGGATAGTGATGAAGGTTTCTAAACCCTTCTGGCATCCCCTTGTGACCTGGTTAAGTCCCTGGCAATCTTGCAGGTCTTGATGATGTGGGACAGGCCCAAACAGCGCAAACAAACTGTGAGAGTGCTGTCCTTGTAGATCTTGTTATCGCAGGTGCAAAACCTGAATAAAGGTTCTTTCGATAGCAGCATAAAAGGTCACTGATAAAGTTTAGAACATAATAAAGTAAAAAAAACAAAAACAAAATGGCGTTTCCTTGCAGGTCCGTTGAGCGGTCGAAGAAGGGAGAAAGAACTGAGGAGCAATGGGACTGCTCATGATTATATAGGCACAGACGCTGCATGTCATTGTGGGCAGCCCCCTGCTAGCAAATGTTGCTGAGTGGTTCTGACGCTAACAGCTTACAGTCCCAAAGGTGTAGCCCAATGGAGGCGATATCCTCGATGAAGATCAGACATTTGCAATTAGCTTCTTCTATGGCATAGGATTAGAATAGTGGAAACATACAGGTTACTCACCTGTAACAGGAGATCTAGGAGTGGTATATGTTGTTCATCCACACTTACTGGCAGGTTCCTTGCCGCTTTAAATCTTGCCGGAAGGCTTTCAAGCTGGCTCTCCCACCCACCGGGTGGTAAACTCAGCTCAAGCCCATGATGCCAGATCTAGCCGCTGGAAGCCAGGTTGCCGCTTCGAAGCCAGGAGGTCAGGTGGGTTGTGGTGGAGGAACAACATATACCACTCCTAGAACTCCTGTTACAGGTGAGCAACCTGTATTTCTAGGATGTGGATATGTTGTTCAATCCACACTTACTGGCAGACTCCTAGTAGTTCTCCAGGAGGAGGGAGGAAAGGCACGCACCCCCTACTTAGGAAATAAGGACTGGAGAACAGAGGTCCCAAAACCAGCATCCCGGTGTGACTCAAGGTTGATGTGGTAGTGGGTAATGTAGGTGTGTGCTGACTTCCAGGTGCAGCCCTGCAGATTTCCTAGATAGGGACGTCCCTGGAAGCAGCCACCGATGCAGCGGTATGGCGGGTAGAATGAGCTCTTATCCCTTTGGGAGGCTCCATGCCCGCCAACCTATAGTTCACTTGGCTGCAGGTCTGCCAGGTGTGGCTTCAGCGTAGGTGACAAACAGCTGGCGAACCTCTCCCCGAACTTCAGCCGTCCGTTCCTTATAATAAGAGAGCACTCTTCTAGGGTCCAGAGTATGGAGCCTATATTCGGCCTCCGAGGTGTGACTGGGGTAGAACACCGGCAGTCTCAACACCTGGTTAAGGTAAAACTCCGACACCACCTTCGGAAGGAATTTCAGGTGGGGGCACAGGACAACCTTGTCCCTGTGGAAGACCAGATAAGAAGACTCTACGGAAAGCACCTGGAGCTCTCCCATCCCTCTGGCTGACGTGATAGCCACCAAGAAGGTAGTCTTCCATGACAGGTGAGAGATGTCACACCTGTGCATTGGTTCGAATGGCTTGCCCATGAGCTTAGCCAATACCAGCAGTAGATCCCACGCAGGTGGAGGTTCTCGCACCAGAGGGGATATGTGATCAAGGCCTTTGAAAAAGCGCCCGACCACCTTCTCTTGCACCACCGACTGCTTGCCAGCCCGTGTCCGGTAAGCAGAGATGGCTGCCAGGTGCACCTTAAGGGTCATCGACTGAAGCCCTAGCTGAGAAAGGGACCACAGTTAGTCCAGAATGCTAGCCAAAGAACAGGAGGAAGGGTCCAGCCCCTTATCCTGACACCAAATGGAGAATCTTTTCCATTTGAAGGCATAGTATTTTCTGGTCGACTCCTTACGGGATGCCTCAACGACATTGAGGACCTCGTTGGAAAGACCCAAGGCCTGGAACTCTAGCCGCTCAAGAACCAGGCCGTCAAGTGCAGGGATTGAAGGTCTGGGTGGAGTACCTTCCCCTTGTTGACTGAGATCAGGTCCGGGCGGGCTGGAGAGCCGCCTCGGGAGCCTGGAGCTGAGGCTGAGGAGATCTGGATACCAGAACTGGCGAGGCCAGTCTGGGGCTACCAGAATCACCTGCTCCTTGTCCCTCTTCGCCTTGAGAAGCACCTTGTGGATCAAGAAAAATGGAGGGAAGGCGTAGAAGAGGCCCAGGGTCCATGGCCTCAAGAAAGCATCCCCCTACAGCGAGCCCTGCTGAGGGGGGCGGGCATGGAACAGCCTCAGCTTCGCATTCTCCCTGGAGGCAAACAGGTCCACCTGAGGGGTGCCCCAGTGGGAGAACAGATCTTGTACCATCTCCGGCAGGAGAGACCACTTGTGAGATGCAGTGCCTATCCACCTTAGGGCATCGGCCAGACTGTTGGACTCTCCTGCCACATGGACGGCTAGGAGATCCACCTCCAGGGTGATCACGAGAGACCAAGTGTGGAGAGCCTCCTTGCACAGAGGCAAGGAGTGCATCCCGCCCTGTCAGTTAAGGTAGTACATGGTTGTGATGATGTCCGTCTGGACCTGGACCACTTGACCCCGTACAAACGGAGCAAAGGCGGTGAGGGCTAGTTGGACCGCTCGCAGCTCCTGCGGGTTGATGTGGCATTGAGACTCCTGAGAGGACCAGAAGCCTTGAGCTCTGAGCGCCCTCAGATGGGCACCCCAACCCAGAGAGGCTTTGGTTGTCAGAGTGACCATCGGCACAGGGCGGACAAATGGGATACCCTCCTGCAGATGAGCTGGAACGAGCCACCACTTGAGGCCATTCCACATCTCCTGGGTCACTGCCACTGGCTGGTCCAGAGGACCGGAGCACTGTGACCATTGGCCCCCCCATTGCAGGGGATGCATATGCCAGTGGACCCAATGGACCACGCTGGCGTAGGCCGCCATGAGCCCCAGTAGGCACAGGAAGTCCCAGGCAGTGCGCAACTGCCCTACCAGAAATGATTGGGCAAAGGAGGAAAGGACCTCGGCCCTGTCCGCCAGGAGCCAAGCTCTGGCTCGAAGAGTCTCCAGCTCTGCCCCGATGAACTGAATCACCTGCTAAGGCACGAGTTCCGATTTGGCCTCATTGATGAGGAGGCCAATCTGAGAGCAGACCTAGAGGGCCAGATCCCTGGACCGCTCCACCTCCAACCTGGAGGGGGCTGCAATCAGCCAGTGAAACAGGTAAGGGTACACCCGGACCCCGTGGCACCGAAGAAATGCTGTCACCACTGCCATGCATTTGGTGAAGACCCTGGAAACTGGAGAGAGGCCGAAGGGCATGGCCCGGAACTCGTAAAGGGATCCCTCTGCCCTGAAGTGGAGGAATCGCTGTTGAGATGGATGGATTGGGACGTGAAAGAACGCGTCCTGAAGGCCCAGAGAACAGAATCACACACCTTATTCCAAGGATGGAATGATCTGAGCCAGAGTGACCATCCTGAAGGTGCGAGACCTTAGGAACCTGTTCAGGTCATGTAGGTCGAGAATGGGGCACCAGACCCCCGTCCGTTTTGGGACCAGGAAGTACCTGGACACAAACCCTGGGTCTGGAGGAGGGTCCGCCACCTCCCTAATCACCTACTTCTGGAGGAGCAGGGCAATGTTGGCTTGATGAGCCAACAGAGAGGCTGTGGAACCTGCAGCCCCTGTGGGGCAATGGCTCGATAGGATGGGGACTGCTCGAATTCCAGAGGCAGACCCCTGCCTACCGCTTCTAACACCCAGTGGTCCGTGGTGATATGGGACCAGGCAGACAGGAAGTGGCAGAGCTGTCCCCCCATGAGGGGAACCCGGAGAGGAGTGACAAGGTTGTGGGTGACACCCCTCAACCCATCACTGGGCAGGCTTGGAGCAAGGGCCGGCTGAGGAGCTACCTGGGCCTTTCCCTCCCAGCTTCCTGCTGGAGGAAGCAGCAGGCTTGGCTTTGGGGTGCCAACTGCGAGCCTACTGGCCCTGATGCTGGTGTTTATGCTGCTGCTGGTGGCCTTTGTCGCCCTGGGCAGACGTGACAGAGTCCAAGATGGCACTGGACTTCTTGATCCATTGGAGATGACCCTCTACCCCGGGACCGAACAAGTCGGTATCCAGGAAGAGGACATCTGCCAGCTTGTGCTGAGTATCCAGCCGTAGGTGGCGATCCCGCCCAGCCAAGCTCTGCGGCGCATGGCCACTGCGGTCGCTACTGACCGGGCACATGAATCAGTGATGTCCAATGAAGTTTGGAGCTGCTGTTTGGCTACCGCCCTTCCCTGGTCCCGCACCTGCTTGACCGTCATTTGAAGGTCAGCCGGGAGATGAGGAATCACCTCATCCAGGGAGCCCAAAAGGGCGTGTGAAAAGTGTGCCATCAGGACGGCCGAGCTAGCCTGATGAAGGCCTTGGGAGGAAGCAGCGTATACTTTCCGCCCTGAGTAGTCCAATTTCTTGGACTCCTTATTGGGTGGTTTGTCCACATCCTGAGCATTGCCGGAATGCCAGAAAACGCTCAGAGAAACTGGAGAGTGAACCTGTAGGGACCGCATACTTCCAAGCCATCCTGGCTGAAGGTGCTGTACAAGGTGCTGTACAAGAAGCTGGCCACTGCCACAGCTCCAGGGCCGGGCCAACAATGGCTTTGGCCACCGGGAAAGCCTCTGTAGGGGAATCCCTCATTCCAGTATCTCCATCAGGAGACACTTGGCCCATTTTAAAACGGGTTTGAGCTTCATCCTAGTGGATTCTGTCAAAGCATTCCTAAGAACAAGGATGGGCTCTCGTCCACCGACTGACCCCCAGTGGTCTCCAGGTCAAGCAGCCTGGAGAACAAGGAGTCATCGTCAGACTCTGAGGAGTCTGTGAACAGCTGCCAAGTGCCTGAGCCACCCTCCACATGCAGAGGTCGATCGGGAGAGAGGGTGACCGACAACCTATGGGGCAAACCCTAACCTGACCGCGAATCCTTGGTCGGGGCCCCAGTCTTCAGTTATGGAGGCAGAGGTTCCACCACAATGGGTGATGCAGCCGGTTTCGGCCGAACAACCGGTGCCGGTTTTGGCTCCTCGACCACTACGAGGGGTTGTTTCGGCGACTCCGGTGACAGCCACTTAATGGCTGGAGAAGGCGACGGAGTCGGCTTATTCCCAGACAATAAGAGCTGCTGCCACATTAAATCCTCATAGCACCGACGCAACTTGCGCCAGAGCCTATCCTCCGAAGAGGACGACAAGGATGAGTGGTGCCACCACTTGACCAAGGCCTTCGGGGATTCCGAGGGTGGGTCACAGTGGGGGCGGGGGAAACCTGCTCCTCCCTCGGTTCAGGGACCTTAACCGGGGACTCCGACACAGGAGGCACAGTCAAGTCCTCAGTTTCCACCGAGGGAACCAGTGAAAAAGGGTTGTCTGCTTCTCCAGTCGACAGACTGTCCGACGGGTTGAGAAAAATCTCGACTGCATCGACGGGTGTCTTGGTCGGCTGACCTGACAGGGACACCGTGAAGCCAGAGGCCTCAGCCGCAACCTCGACCGAAGTCGACTGTCGACTATCCAGGGAAGGGAATCTCTCTCACTCCTACGAACGTCGACAGTGGGACTTACCTTTGGAGTCCTTTTTGGACCAACTGGAATATCCTGATGGTCCTTCTCCCTTGGTGGAGACGGACTGGCAAAGCTCCTTAAAAGAATCTGTATAAGAAGAGCCCAAGGACAGCGGGATAAATGCCATGACCGAGGAAGATGAAGATGCAGCCTGGGCCGCCTCCTCCTCCTCAAGGGCTATCATCTGCTCCAGCTGGTCTGCCAAGCCCGCCAACGGACACTGCCCAACGGGCCTCCTTCCACTTAAATGGAGGATATCGTTTTTCAGGGCGCCCAAAAGCAGTCAGGACAGCGCCCTCCAAGACCAAAGCTGAAAAGGATTTCGTGAATTCGCAAGCCTCCGCAGTCATTCCGAGTCCTAGGCAGTAACGCGATGGATTGAGGGTCAGTCCGGGACATCATCTGCCCACAGGGGCACCGAAGAAATCCGGGAGTCGATTTGTCCATCACAGCCGTGAGGGAAAAAGAAGACCAAAGTCTTTTAAACTTTAGAATAAGTTTCGGTTTAACCGAAGAGTGTGGATCCAGGCCTAAAACGCAGAGCGCTAAGGAGGGAACCTGAGCTTCCAAGCGGTAATGAAGATGTGGCATCATGGGGCGGAGCCGAGAGTTTTACCACCCAGGTGGGTGGGAGGAGCCAGCTTGAAGACCTTCCGGCAAGATGTAAAGCGGCAAGGAACCTGCCAGTAAGTGTGGATTGAACAACATATCCACGTCCCTAGAACTTTTTTCCCTATATGCATTTTATAGGGTCCCCCCCGTTTTCTCCTCTGCAGTGCCCGGGACCCCGGCCATTAATGCACATGGAGGCGCGCGCGCACACACTGGGTGCTAGCTCAGTCCCTTCAGCCCCACCCCTAGTGATTGCCAGGCTCCCCTGTAGCCTGACTGCCATCCATCCTCCACTGGGTGACAGTCGAGGGCCAGGGAAACCCCTCATCCCTCCCCCGGTAAGAGGGGAGCCACCTCGCAGCAGCTTAATCCTGCTCCAATCTCTCCCAACCCCTGGCCGACCCCTGATAACCCAGGCTCATTTCCAAACCCGGGTCACCAGCATGGCGTGAGCTGTGGCGTCCAGTGCCTCAGTTTTTTGTTTTGATGGGTTCACCACGATATGTCCCAGGCACACTGCCTTGGGGGTGGCTGGTCCATTCCGCTGGGGTGTCGGGCAGATGAGGCGTGCTGGTGGGTCCTGGTGGGACGAGGCACGTGTCTGTGTCTTCTGTTGGCGCCCTTTGCAGGCTGTGTGGGAGGCCTTTCGGCACCATGCAGTTCTGCTTGGAGTTGGACCAGCATGGCAGTCTGTGGTGGTTTGTGTGTGCGGCCCATGGTGCTTTGCATTGTGGGGGCATGTGTGATCAAAGAGGTAGCAAAGAAAGTGAAAGCCAAAAAGACTGCATTCAGGCAATACAAAAAGACACAGGCAGAAGGGGATAGAGAGAAGTACCAGGAGAAACAAAGGGAGGCAGGGAAGTCAGTAAGGGAAGCCAAAGCTCAGACAGAAGAACACATTGCAAAATCAGTGGTTAAAGGGACAAAACCTTTACAGGTACATAAGTGAAAAAGAAGGTCAAAGGAGGATAGTTAGACTGAAGGGGAGGATGGGAGCAGCGTGGAGGATGACAACAGTAAAGCTGACATATTGAACAGGTATTTCTGCTCAGTCTTTACTAAGGAAGAGGGGTAATGGGTCTGAAAGGAGTACAAGGGTGAGAATGGTGCAGAAATGGACACAAGTCCCTTTACAGAGAAAGGGTCCTGAAGGAACTGGAAGTAATAAGAGTTGACAAAGCAATGGGGCCAGATGGGGTGCACCCCAGGGTCCTAAAGAACTAAGAGAGGTGGTGGCTGAACCTCTGGCTATCCTGTTCAGCCAATCACTGGAAACAGGGAGGTACCCAAAGACTGGAGGACAGCAGATGTAGTCCCTTATACAAAAGTGGGAACAAAGAGGAAGCAGGGAACTACAGACCAGTCAGCCTCACCGGTAGTGGGAAAGATCATGGAAGCACTACTGAAGGAGAGATTGGTGGAACATCTGGTTGTCAATGGACTACAGGACCCAAGGCAGCATGGTTTCACCAGGGGAGGTCATGTCAGACCAACCTCATTGAATTTTTGACTGGGTGACTAGGGAGGTGGATCAGGGAGGGCAGTGGACATGGCCTATCTGGACTTCAGCAAGGCCTTTGACACTGTGCCACATAGAAGACTATTACACAAACTGGGGAATATGGGTGTGGGCAGGACAGTAGTGTGGTGGGTAGGTAACTGGCTGGGTGGCAGGACACAGAGGGTGGTGGTAAATGGCTGTCACTCCACAGAGGAAGAGTGACCAGTGGGTACCCCAGGGATCAGTGCTGGGACGGTCCTATTCAACATCTTCATCAGTGACATTGCACAGGATATAGAAGGCAGAATTTCACTGTTCGCTGATGACACAAAGCTCTGTAACAGAGTTGACACACAGAGGGTGTAGACAGAATGAGAAGGGACCTGCAGAAACTTGAAGAATGGTCAAGGGTTTGGCAGTTGAAATTCAATGCAAAGAAATGCAAGATAATGCATATGGAAGCACAAAACCCTGGCACAATATATCAGTTGGGGGTGAGGATATAGCATGCACCAAGCAGGAAAGGGATCTTGGGGTTGTCATCTCTGATGACCTCAAGGTGAGGGAAACAGTGTGACAAGGCATCAGGTAAAGCAAATAGGATGCTGGGATGTATAGGCAGGGGCATCACCAGCAGGAAAAGGGAGGTCATAATTCCGCTATACAAGACACTAGTGAGGCCCCACCTGGAGTACAGTGTACAGTTCTGGAGACCATACCTACGTAAGGACATAGACAGGGTAGAGAAGGTTCAGAGGAGGGCAACAAAGATGGTGCATGGGTTGCATCACAAATCCTATGAAGACAGGTTGAAGGAACTGAACATGTACTCCCTGGAGGAGAGGAGGAAGAAGAGGGGATATGATAGAGACATACAAGTATCTTACAGGGAGGAACAGGGTGCAGGAAAACACTATTTTAGCGAAAAAGATGTTTCAGGACTAGAGGGCATGGGATGAAGTTGGAGGGAGGGACGATTCAGAGGAAACATGAGAAAGAATTTCTTCACAGAACGGGTGGTGGACAAGTGGAACACCCTGCCAGAGGAAGTGGTGGGGGCTGAAACAATCACGGGATTTAAGAATGCATGGGATAGACATAAAGGAATTCTAGAAGTCAGGGGTAAGGGGAAATAGACTTCTAGGAAAACAACTGAACTTAC
This sequence comes from Neoceratodus forsteri, assembly GCA_016271365.2. Taxonomy (NCBI): domain Eukaryota; kingdom Metazoa; phylum Chordata; order Ceratodontiformes; family Ceratodontidae; genus Neoceratodus; species Neoceratodus forsteri. Next base: position 1,389,138,405 of record CM028129.1, on the reverse strand, counting down.
AAGCTCAAATGGGCAGACTAGGTGGGCCATAGGCCCTTATCTGCCGACACTGTCTATGTATCTATGTATCTATGTAACCCTCAGTGCCACCGGGCCAGTGAACGGTGCAAACTTTAAAGCTAGCAGAGCTCTAACAAAACTGATCTCAGCCTCCCATGTTCAGCTGCAGTAAACTGTAGTATCTATAAAAACAGTGCAAATATAATACTTAAAACATTCGATTATGGGATCCTGCCTAGGCCCTGGGGAACAGTGGTAGACCCCCTAGGTGTTAGAAAGCAGACCTACTGACCTCGGACTTGCTGCTCCAAGCTGAGGATGACTGCTACTGCCTGGTGAAGAATAAGCAACTTTGTCTGGGGTTTTTCACTCTTTAGATGAAGCTGACACATGCGACCAAGCTCTTTGAATGCTTCATTGATGTCTCGCACACGTAAACGCTCTCTGGCATTATTTGCCATTCTCCTTTCACGTTCTCTTTCTACCTTCTGTTCTGGATTTAAGTCCTCATCTTCATTGGTACTGCTTTAAAAGTGGGGAAGTTTAATTTATTATTCATACACAGTTCAATGTTTTGTCTGACATAATAAAAATATTCCAATATTTTTTATGCGAATTCCCACTAAAAGACCTGTGCTTTCTATACAATTCCTAGTTAAATGTAAATCAACATAGCGATACTGTGCTGTTGTCAGCCTTATACAAAGTACATAATGCATTTATATACAAGAACGTGCTTGCAGTGACTGCTTGATTCTTAACCTTAATATGTTTCAGCTCAGTACAATATTTTTTTCATTCCTAGACTTTTTTTTACCTAAGTTTAGACTCTTTTCTAGGGAACACACACCCTGCCATACTTTTTTTTTTTATAAAAGTAAAAAGTCAGGATATGTATTTCCTACTAAACCTCCCCATTGTGGCTTTTCATTTGTTTTGAAATCATTTCTTTTCTTTTGTAGAATGCCTTGTTGATGCAGGTCTTTTCTTTGCCTGATTTACTTTTATAATTTCTGATCGGTTCTGGAACCTGGTGACATCTGTTAAGTGGAAGCCTCCAAGTTAAATTAGTACTGTGAGCGTTCACTCAACCAATGTCACTGGGTTTTATAACTGATCAGTAAATAAAAAATTAGTATCAGGTGGGAAAAGGCAGCATCAAGGAGGAATCCTAGAAGAGGGGAAGCAGGGGCAAGATTACTTCAAAGCAAACAAATGAAAAAGCACAGTAGGGAGGGCAACAAAGCTGCGCACATCATCATGGCCCAAGTTTCCAAATGGGTACAGCAATTATGTTCCCTTTAATATATCTGCTGATCCACAGGATAAAAGCCTGCCTGCGTGTCTACTCTCCAGGGTAAACCTGGCACAGCAATTCCATCCTTCATCTTTACCTGACGCACACAGGGTAGATGCACCTCTTTTTAGATGCCAAGAATCACTATCACAACAGCAGCTTCCCATACCTTCCAAGTCTTCCTATTTTCAGGGAGTCCCCTGATTTTGCCTTTTTATTCCAACATTCTCGTTGCTTTTTTATGGCACCAATCCACGTCCCTGAAATCATCAGAATTAAAGAACAAACTGTTCCTCCTGTCTTTAAATGACTTTATGAATGCATTTCTAGCACCTTAGATTCAGTCAGGCATATACATTAGAGCCCTGTGAAAATCCCAGATTTTCATGGTAAAAATCAGGAAATCTCCCTCATCTGACGTGTACGGACTTGGAAGCTCTGGCTTTCCTTTCATCAACACCTCATGCATCTAACAAAGGGAGTTTTTTTTATTTCATGTGGCAGCAAAGGAAGAGAAATAGGTTTAAAAAATACTGCTTGATTATCTTTTCAGTATGTTCAGTAATAGTTTTGTTCTTGATGCAGCCTACAAGCGGAGACGGTGGACAAGCAGCCATTTTAGACCTTCAGAGCAAGTCTGGAAAAAGTTCTGCTTGCCATTGAAAAAAAAAAAATAACAGGGTACCTTGGCTAGTGGGATGGGAATCCCTATAAATTAGGAAAACAATCTAAAGACAAAGACATCAATATGAAAGTACTGACGCAAATTACAAAATGACACATACTCCAATAATGCAAAGTATTATGGGAAGCATATACAAATCACTTTGAAAGAATTTAGTCTGATACTTCATGGTGATTTGCATATATTTTTCATGATGCTTTGCATTGTTGGGGTTTGCATAAGTTTGTATTTTTTACAAATTAGTATGTTTGCACAACAGCAGAATAAAGGGTGCTAGCTGCACATTCGAGCAGACTGGATAGACCTCTAGGCCTTTATCTGCTGGCAAATGTCGAATGCTCGTAACATATTTATTCATCCGTCCTGGTGAAGCAGGATGGGTGGACAGCATTGACAGAGTGTCCCGTTTGACCCTATACTACTATGGTTCTTTGTTTTTTTTTCTCTCCATACTCTGCTAATTTAAAACTGTTAATGCGTCCAACTTAAAAATCAGACAATCAGGAAAAGAAAATGGTACAAACAAGCGGAAAATATATTTACATAATGTTGCTGCAATACAAATCCTTTTGAATACTCTCCTGATATGGTGACAAAAAACAGATCAGATGGAATTATTACACTTGTACAGTGTTTTTCTTTAAATACATGCTCTCTGGTCAGTGCTGAAGAGAAGCAATGTAAAATGCCCAAACCCCTTCTGACAGAAAGGGTTGTGCCAGACAAAAGAGTGGAATGTCAAATGTGGCACCAGCTGTACTGAAAATAGGCAGAGTCAAGTTACTTACATGCCACACCCTGGATGGAGGTGGGAGACAGCATGGTTAAATATTTTAAAGGTAATCAGTGGGATTCATTTTTAAATGAAGTAGGAGACTGCTTACCCCCCGCCCTCGATTATCATAAAGTTGAATATTAATAGAAAGCTAAGGGTTGTTCTTGGGCTAGGCAGTACCATTTTGTTGTGCTGGGGAATAGTTCTGACTTCTTGATCTGGCAGTGTCCCCATCCCACCCACACAATGACTGCTATATAAATGACTTGCTTGTCTCTGAGCTGGTTCCACATTCAGTGTTGTGCTGTTTTCTCAGGTATACCTAATTGTACTGTATTTTACTTTATCCACATATCCCCCCGTCCACCTAGAAACGAGCCTCAGCTCAGATTGCCTCTCCTGGTTACCAAAATCATAAATAAATACCTGCTTTTTTTTGGGGGGGGGGGGTTGTTTTAAAAAAACACTTTTTTCTTAACCCGCTCCCCTACCCCCAATTATCTGACGATGGCCTCACTTGGTTGAAAGCTCCACCTCTCCTCCACCTCAAACGATGCCACCTGCCTGCGCTAATATGATAGTACCTCACCCCAGTTTTTCATTTACCTACCCCCCTCTACATCTTTCTGCTATATACCACATTTTTCTTAACCCACTCCCCTACCCCAATTACCTGACGATGGCCTCACATGGTTGAAAGCTCCACTTCTCTTCCGCCACAGATGATGCCACCTTCGGCTGATCCCCCCCAACCCCTCTTATCTAATTAGTCTATCTGTTAACATTTACTAATTTGATGTGTATTAGTTCAAATTTTACTATTACTGCAGGTGTATATGCTTCAATGCTTTTTCTCCTTTTTTTCTCTCTCTGTAAACCTTGTATTTTTGTAATGTTTGTTCAACACCGACGTGGAACCTTTGAAAATGAGTCCTTGACTCAAAGGTATTAATACCAAACTGAAATAAATAAAAATATAAAAATTAAGTAGCCTCAGATTTGTGAGCAAAGTGTTATTTTGGAAATTTCAGTTCAGTGAACTAAATGAACTTCTAGGTTAAAAAGCTTTATGTTAACTACACTCAAAAAAACGGAAATAAAAAAACAGCACATTGGCTTCCCTGGCCTGCTATGCTAGCATAGTACACTCCTTGCAGATCTATCCAAGGTGTTTTTTTTTGTTTTTTTTTAGTAAAGGTTTTTGTCTTCCAGCCAGGCTGCTAATCAGCCTCGTCACTGGACACTTGTGACCATCCCCCTCCTGCTTCCACTCTGGCGGCCAAGTTCCCCTGGGTTCCCAACCAGAGAGTAGAGCTGCCAGCTGGCTGCCCAATCCTCTCTCGCCCCCCCCCCCCGGCCAGCTCCTAGCAGCCCGAACCTGGGTCATCAGCATGGCACAAGGTAGGGCACCAACAGTGCCTTAGCCCTCAGTGCCACTGGGCCGGCCTCAAGGGTTCTGTTTACATGCCAGTACTGCAGATCCAGTTTAAGTGGCACACAGCACAGTGAGTTTTCTGATCTTACTGCATTAGGTATTGCGGTAGCATCATTCCCTGCAGTAACTGCTCTCTGATAAGGACAAAAAAAAGTGGAAAGGAGGGCAGGGCCTGCATGTCAGTAAGTGGACCCATTCTGCTAGAGTCCGCCTAGTCAGTACAACGAGTACAGGAGGACACTATGTTAAGATTTGAGGAGGTTTACAGCAGTGTCAAAATCTTGCTTCTATCACTGTTGCCACTGGCAATCATTCCAAGATTGATGAGACAGACAGCAAGTGCAAAAATATATTTAAACATGTTATGTTATAGGGGCTTTCATGGGCATGTCACACTGCCATGGGAGGTGAGTGACTATGCCCTCTGGCTGGCAACCCCCCCCCCCAAAAAAAATTGATCATTTTATCAGCTGCATGGTACCAGCTCAATTCAATTTTATTTGCAGGAAAACTCCATTGAGCAAGCTCATTCACAGAGAGATCCTGATTACATAATCACATTAAAGGTGGTACACAAACAGGTTTACATAATGAAGGGTACATACATAGTATAAAAACAATGGAATTCATAGCAATCGATACATACAGTCATGACAGATCTTAGCATAAACATAATGCAGTAATGTGACAATTTAGGGCAGAAAATACAGAGAAGACATGGGATGCAGCAGGGAAATGAGCAGAAACACATAAGGGGCATGAGAATTAATCACGCATTGCAGAAAGGCGTGCTTCGGAGGAAAATAAGGGACTGAGAAAGCTAATAGGTCAGCACCTGCAGTGGGGGAGATGGTGGAGAAGCAAACATGACGGGACAGAAGAGGGAAGTAGGGCAGGCGGAATATATGAGAGCTAAGGGACTGAGAAAGATAACAGGTCAACACTTGCAGCGGGGGGGTTGGGGGAAGAGAGCTGATAGGGCGAATAAGGGATGAGCCAGAGAGAGAGAAAAAGTGAGGGTGGTGGTAGGAGGGGGAGACAGAGGGAACAGAAGCAGAGACAGAAAGTTTAAGGGGCCGATGGGTACAGGAGAGGGAGGAGGGAAGAGCACAGCAAGGTGGAGGGGAGGGATGCTAACACGAGGAGGAAGAAGAGGGAATACAGCAAGAGAAAAAATAAGGAGGGAGGTAGGGAAGGAGGGAGAGGATGGAGAGAGAATAAAAGCAGAAATAGTGTGATTACGGGGGTAAGTGATGTCCTGGGGAGAAGGAGTGGGCAGAGCGAAGGGGGGGGGGATGGAAGGGAGAAAAGATGGAGAAGTAGACATGAGGGGACAGAAGAGGGAAGCAGGGCAAGTGGACTTTATGAGAGCTAAGCCCTCTGGTAGTTACAGGCTAGTGACTTAAAAAAGTTAATCATTCAGCTCAGCTTCTGCCAGTTTGACGTCACAATGCACAAACATGAAAGTCTCTGTACTCCAGTCCTATTTAAAGCAGGTGTACCTATTAGCTGGCAAAATCTTTTACCTTTTAGTAATACTATATTGCTGTCTAAAGCATCACTATTCCCATTTTGCTTTTCATTTTATTCCATTTCTGAAAAGACACGAGGTTCTGATTTGTTTTTAAAGTTCCTGCTTGCTTGCCATGCCCAGCACAGTAAAACTAACCATCTTGTAGCAACGCTGTGCTGTTTACTATCCAAAACATGTGGCAGCACCATTCTAAAATAACCCCCAAATAAATCTAGGTTTTTGTTAAGTCAAAAAGTAACCCCAAAACATTGATTTTTAATAAGTGCTGGCAGTAGCCATATTTCTTGGCACAAGTCATTAATTATAAAAACAATATTAAAAATGTCTGAGGAATGCCGGCCCAGTAGCATGGTGGGCTGAGGCAGGGGGGCCTCGCTGCCAGCCATGCAGGTGACTCCAGGTTGGAGAATGAACTGGGGCCACTCGGAAGCCAGCTGGGTGAACGAGGATCGCGTGTCCTAGGATGGCTCTCTTCCTTCAGGGAGGGTGACAAAGTGTACCGCTGCTTCTCTGCCGCCCCTGAAAAAGGGACCTCTGGGGACCAGTGAGCCTACCCGGTCATCAAAATTCAATAAATAAATAAATAATGGAAGCTAGGTGATGGGACAGCAGTCACCGAATTTGTTACCATAGAAACACAGAATATGACGGCAGATAAGGACCGCTTAGCCGACCTCGTCTGCCCATTTTCCCTACGAACAGTAATACCACAGACCCTAACTTGATCTCCGGCTTTACCTTCCCTTTCCTAACCTCTAAGGTTACCTTATTCCTGTCCCATGCATTCTTGAATTCCATTACAGTTTTTGCCCCCACCACCTCCACTGGGAGGCTGTTCCATGCATCCACCACCCTTTCTGTAAAGAAGTACTTTCTCACATTTCCCCGAGTCTACTCCCCCCCCTCCAGCTTCACAGCATGATCCCTAGTCTTTGAACATTTTTTTTCTGAAAAATGCTTCTCTCTTGTACCTTATTTATACCAACGAGGTATTTGAAAATCTCTGTCACCCAGAGTCTTACCCGAACCATTTATTTCCCTTGCAGTTACCCTCTATTTGTATTATTGTTGATAATGTCATATACAAGGGCATTGATCTGTTGAATTCTTCGTCTGTGCCACTGTACTGTATTACGTTTGTTCTATTTCCATGCCTGACTGGCTACAGCTCGTTGTTCCTGACGATATGCTTTTGGCTAATTGTACTGTGTGTTGTCACATGACTTGGCTTTTGTATTTATTGTTTGTTTCGAATCCATTGTAATGTAGCCTCCCAGGTCATGCCTGAAAATAGGCAGCTTTGTTGTCTAGCGCACCTACCTGGTCAACAAAAACTAAATAAATAAATAAATATCCCCCCTCTCCCCTCTTTTCCTTCAGGGTATACATATTGAGGTACTTTGGTCTCTCTTCATAGGGTTTTTGGTGCAGACCCTGCATCATTTTAGTTGCCCTCCTCTGGAACGTCTCTACTCTGTCAACGTCCTTCTGGAGCTGTGACCTCCAGAATTAGATACAGTATTCTAAATGAGGGCTCACCAATAATTGTACAGCGGTATCACCACCTCCTCCTTTCTACCGATGATACCCTTCGCTATGCACCCTAGCATCCCACTGGCTCTCCCGACTGCCTTACACATTGTTTGGCCACCTCTAGGTCATCAGATACGATTACCCCCAGGTCTCTTTCCTGTTTGGTGGTCGTCAGCACCACTCCCTCCATCATGTACTCCACTCCTATGTTTCTGTGCCCCAGTGCATGACTTTGTACTTCTTTGCACTGAAACTTAGTTGCCACATTGTTGACCACTCTTCAAGCTTTCTTAGATCCCTCTTCATCTATCCCCCTTCCCTGAGTGTGTACCCCATTACAGATCTTTGTGTCATCTGCAAAAAGGCATACCTTCCCTTCTAACCCCTGTGCAATGTCACTAATAAAGTTATTAAAGGGGACCGGTCCCAGTATTGATCCTTGTGGCACCCCACTGGTCACCCTTCCTTCCTCGGAGAGAACTCAGTTTACCACCACCCTCTTTCGCTGACCCCCCCCCCCGGAGTAATTTCTTGCCCAGAGTACCACGTTAGGACTCACTACGAGGCTGCCCAGCTTGTTTACGAGTCTCCTATGTGGAACGGTGTTGAAGGCCTTACTTAAATCTAGGCAGGGTACATCCACTGCTCCACCATGATCTAATTCCCTGATCACCCAGTCAAAGAAATCTATCAGATTTGTTTGACATGACCTTACCCCAGTGAATCTATGCTGCCTCGGATCTTGTAGGCAACTGGATTCAAGATATTCCACAATCCTTTCCTTTAGTAGTGATTCCATCAATTTCCCCACCACAAAAGTCAGGCTGACTGGCCTGCAGATGCCAGCCTTCTCCCTGCTACCGCTTTTGAGAAGTGGGACTACATCTGCCCTACTCCAGTCCTCCGGAACCACTCCCATCTCCAGTGAGTGGTTGAACAGGACTGTCAGTGGTGCAGCCAGCACCTCTCTAAGCTCCTCCAATATCCTTGGATGTATCCCGTCTGCCTCCATTGCCTTGTCCACTTTCAGATTTGCGAGTTCCTTCAGGACTCTCTCCTCTGTACATGGACTAGTGTCCACATGCCTTCCTTCGATGCTCCTGTCCCTTATCTGTGGTCCCTCACCTTCCCCATCTTCTGTGAATAATGAACAAAAGTATTTGTTCAGGATGCCTGCCCCAAGCCTTACAATCCCTCCTTGGTCTTTCTCCTTTAAGCTACGTACCTGAAAAATCTCATATCCCCCTGGCCAGACACAGATGCAGAACTGTCAATGCATCTTTACAAAGTGCATGTCCGTCACTGCATGTGTATTGGTCCACACGGAAAGCTATAAACCAGAAAACAGCTCAGAAGGTAGTGACATCCCTCACAGACTTCCACCCACCAATGAGGGTTCAAGAGTAAGAGGGCAAGTCCTGAGTAGGGTGGGTGACAGGGCTGGTGGCCATTGCCAGAAAGGGGGACCACCCAAGCAAGAGGCAGATAAGCAAATAGAAAAAAATATATATATATGTCTGAGGCAATGCAAAATACACTGATGATGCATCTAAGATGTCAGAAATAGATTTTCATCAAAAACAGTATGATAAATAAAATTAAAGGCACCCCTCACCCCAAGAAGGTTAAAAAGAGCAGGCCAGGCTGGTTGGCTTGTGCAGTGGTAGAGTTATCGCTTGCCATCTAGGCAACGCAGGTTTGTGCCCCAAGCCCGGGACATCTGGTGCCGACTGGTGAGGCAAGCTTGGGTGTCCTTTGGATGCCTACTGCCTCGGAGAGGGAGGGCACCTCCTTCCATTGCATGACTGCCCCCTGGTGACCCAGAGGGAGGAGGGTGCCGTGCAGGAAGGAATATGTGGTCCCTCTGGGGTGACCTCACATCAGCACACACCCACTCACCTTGCAGGTGCCATGGAGGTGTCGCATGCCCAGAGAGAGGGGAGTTTCAAAGGTAGGGAGGAACTTACCCATCCTTCTGACCGCCTTAATAGGTGGATGCCGGGTCACCTCTCAGGACCACGCCTTGGGGTGGGATAAAAGGATGGCTTAGCAGGGGATAAAATACCCCCGCAGCAGAGGCAGATGAAACAACCCCCCACACAATGGCAGGGTCACTTCAACTCCTCTAATGCCTTGCTGGCTCCTTCTCATGGGCCCCAACCGTTGCGTGAAGTATCTCCTCCTGTTGGGGTCCTGCCTGCAGGGGATAAGCTGTGGGTTGGGTCGAAGTATCCGGGGAAGGTTGTCGAACAAAGGCTGGTGGTGGATAGGACCATCGAAGGACTCCTGCTATGGGTATAAGGGCTTGGGTAGGTGGAAGTATGTCCTGGCAGCTCATGGCAAAAAAAGGGGGACAAAAATTAAAAAGTAAAAAAAAAAAAGGGACTGCCAATCATTTAAAATTATTCTCTTTTCTTATTTTAAAATGGGCCCTTAGAATTTATGAATCAACTGTTAAAAAAAGGGCCAACCTGGTAGCACATCCGAAGCTCTACCGCTTTCTGAATTGGTGATCAGGGTTCGGGAATGGACCCAGGTTGTCAGTGGCATGGCAGGGAGAGGGAGGATTTATTTATGTATTGAGCATATTGGAACATACCTTTGAGTCAAAGAATAATTTACAAAGGTTCCATGTCAGTACAGGCACAAATTAGGATAGGCAGGATAATACAGTGAATATTATACAAGGTACAAACTGGAAAAAGACAAACACAGCAGCCAATGTCATACAGTAATCAGGGATTATATATAAAATGATATACAGAAGAAGTACAGTGAAGCACAAAATATAACAGCATAGCAATAGTCATGAAAAACAGGGCAGGGGGTGCCCAGGCTTTATTTGCAGCAAGTAGGAGAACTAAGTTAAACTGGGAGGGCCAAGTAGGGGATGAGCAGGAAAAGGGTCCATAGTCTACAAAGGAGGGAAATTGGAGGGGGGGGGGTGGAAAGGGTTAGGGGAGGCGTAGGGCAAGGGCAGCAGAGTTAGTAGCAATCACAGATGCTAGAGGATAGGAGGTGTTCTCTGAGGAGGGGTTTGTAGCGGCCAAGTTTAGTTTTGGCTGCAACGATAGTAGGGAAGGCGTTTGACCAGAGAGGGATTGAGAGTCCCTAGGACAGCTCTCCTCCCTTGGGAAAGGGGGAGTCTCATAGCACTGCTGCTTGACAGACATGCAGCTGCACAGCTTGGAGCTCCAACAGGGGAAGAGCTCCTGACGGATGTATAGATGCACTTTGTACACACAAATGAATGTGTGGCATAGCCTGTCAGAGCTTCAGGGAGAAAATGGCGGTGGAAAACCACACTCTTTGTTTGATGACACAGGATCCTCACAGGTCAAACAGGCAACCCTAGCAACTAGATCCTGATTCCCTGAGGTAAGGGACCCCATCATGAGGGTAAGCCAGGGGACAAATCCTGGGGAAGGCAGATGACTGGGCTGGGGAGGCCGGCCGAAGGGGTTATATGTGATAATGGCAAAAGCCTAAAGGTGATCACTGTTATTGAGCAGTCAAGAGTGCCAAAAAATGTTTTTCGCCACTCTGACACCCCGGTGCACAGCAAAACGGTGCCGGGCACTTACTTTTTAATGTTTTTATGGGGGCTATGCCCCCGCACCCTCCCTACTTAAGGATTCTCAACTCCAGGGTGGTGCATGTCTTGACATTAAAAAAAAAAAGGTTTGGGCCAGGCGCAACAGAAACACACTAGCGCCCGAACCCGAACCCCGTAATCTACAGACCTGCGCCACCAACCTACCCACCCCACCATGCCACAGGGTCAGCTCGGTAACCCACCGCGGCACCACCCCTCACATTCCCTCCTGCCCCTCGCTGTGTGTGCTTGCTCCCTCCCCCGTACGCGTATGTATAGTGACATCCTGTTGCTATATTCACCGACCCCCCCCCCCAAAAAAAATCTGGCCACCCTACCCTACAGTAGCCCTCGAGACATGCACTAAGGATTGGGTTGCCATTATTGTTGGCGGCCATTCCACAGCACTGTAATCTTATGCTACCGGCCGAAGGAGGGCTGAGCAGGCATCTGGAGGGAGAAAAAAACGTAGAAAAAAAAAAGTGTAAATACCGCACCTATGAGAGGGAGTTACTTTGTGAGCTGATGGTCAGACTTATTCACACCTCAACTAGGCGAGGGAGAGGAGTTCACTCAATTTAGTTTGCTTCCAATACTGGCAACACACCAGTAGCACTTCCACAAAACTAAGACATTTATAAAAATGTGATTAAAAAATGAAAATTATGTACTCACCATAATTGATCTTCCATAATATCGTCACCATTCATTCACACTAATGGGTCTTAGCCGGAAGTGCTAGGACCTCACGGGAACAAAGTCTTTTGCATCTTGGAGGGGACCGACGTTGGTGATGGCATTGCTCATGAGGCCAGCATACTGATGTCATGCATGTAAGCCAGTCAATAACCAATGTTGGCTTCCTCCCTTCCCAAGTTCTGTTTGCCAGTAGAAGCAAGCAAGTGGGAGCAAAAAAAAGGAAGGGGACTACAGACTTCTAGCCCAGAGAGATAGGAAAAGGATATAACATATAAAAATAATAAAACTCAACTAGCAACTTAGAAAAAGTAAAGGTTGGCACTAGGGTAGCGAGTAGACGAGCCAAAGCCTATGATCAGCTACCCAGACAAAAAAGGTAGAGATATGAGTGAGAGAGATAGAGGACCGCCAGCCCTGACATATAGCTCTGGCGTGTACACAGGGACCTGTAAAAATACCTCTGTGTAATTAAGATGGCAGAATGCCAACTTAACTAAAAACAGCCTTAGTACTCCCAAGAAGACACTTTAAATTTAGTAGGATAAAGCCCCCAAAACTCCTGAAGAAGAGCAAAACAACAAGTGTGACTGGCTAGAGTCTGGGAGAACAAATACCATCTTCTTGCCACTGCAGAGGAGCAGAAACACAGAATCTAACATCAGATAAGGACCCCTTGGCCCACCTAGTCTGCCAATTTTTTCTCTATCTACTGTATTACAGCAGACTGTACTTGATCTCTGGTCCTATCCTCCTTGCCGCCAAGGGTCACTTATGCCTATCCCAAGGATTCTTGAACCCCCGCTACAGTTTTTGCCCCCACCACCTCCACTGGGAGGCTGCTCCGGGCATTCACCACCCTTTCTTTGAGTAAGTACTTCTTCACATCTCCCCACAGTCCCCCCACCAGCTCCATAGCATGACCCTTTGTTCTTGAGCATCTTTTTTCTGAAAAAATGCTTCTCTCTTGCATGTTATTTATACCTGTGAGGTATTTGTGTCTGTCATAGCTCCCTTCTCCCTCCTTTCCTCCAATGTGTACATATTGAGGTCCTTCAGTATTTCCTCATAGGATTCTTTATGCAGACCTTGCACCATTTTGGTTGCCCTCCTCTGGACCACTCTCCACTCTGTGTCCTTCCGGAGACAAGGTCTCCAGAATTGGACACAGTATTGTAAGTGAGGCCTTACCAGTGATCTATACAGAGGTAACACCACCTCCCTTCTTTCTGCTGGTCATACTTCACCCTATGCAACCCACATCTCACTAGCTCTCCCAACTGCCTTGTCACACTGCTTGCCACCTTTAGGTCATCAGATATGGTTACCCCTAGATCTCTCTCCTGTTTGGTGGCCGTCAATACTACTCCTCCATTTTGTACTCTGCCCCTGGGTTTCTGTGCCCTAGGTACATGATTTTGCACTTTTTCACTAAAACTTAGCTGCCACACCCATGACCACTCCTCTAACTTTCTCAGATCATTACTCATTTTTTCCACCCCTCCTGGGGTGTCTACCCTATTGTAGATTTTAGTGTCATCTGCAAAAAGGCACATCTTCCCATCCAGCCCTTCTGCAATGTCGCTAATAAAGACATTAAAGAGGACTGGTCCCAGTACTGATCCCTGTGGCACCCCACTGGTCAGCCTCCCTTACTCAGAGTGAACACTGTTTATCACCACCCTCTGTCACATATCCCGTAACCAATTTCTTACCCAGTTTACCACCTTTGGACCCACTACTAGGCTGCTCAGCTTACTTACGAGTCTCCTATGTGGAACACTGTCGAAGGCCTTACTCAAATCAAGGTAGGCCACATTTACCACTCCACCCTGATCCAATTTCCTGGTCGCCCAGTCAAAGAAATCTATCAGATTCATTTGATATGAACTCCCCCTTGTGAATCCATGCTGTCTCGGATCTTGTAAGCCACTGGATTCAAGATATTCCACAATCCTTTCCTTTAGTAGTGATTCCATTAATTCCCCACCACTGACATCAAGCTGATTGGCCTGTAGTTGCCAGCCTCCTCCCTGCTACCACTTCTGTGAAGTGGGACTACATCCGCTCTCCTCCAGTCCTCCGGAACCACTCCCATCTCCAGTGAGTGACTGAACAAGACTGTCATAGGTGCAGCCATTACCCCCCTAAGCTCTCTCAGTATCCTTGGATGCACCCCATCTGGCCCCATTGCCTTGCCCACTTTAAGATTTGCGAGTTCCTTCTGGACTGACTTTCACTGAAAATGGACTGGTGTTCACCTCCCTTCCTTCAATACTCCTGTAAGTTTTCTGTGGTCCCTCGCCTTCCCTTCCTCTGTGAACAGAGAACAAAAGTAATCATTCAGGATGTCTGCTTTTTACCAAATCCTCCTGCACCCAATCCCCCAGTTCTTACCCTTACAATCCCTCCCTTGGTCTTCCATTTTACACTGACATTACCTGAAAAATGTCTTGTCCCCTTTTGTTACTGCCTGGCTATACTCTCCTCCATTTGTGCCACTGTGCTCCTTACGTTCCAAGATTCCCTCTGTTTCTCCTGATTCACCTCCCTATCCTCCTCCCTCTGTGTCTTCTTACAGCAAGAAAGGAAGAAAGCAAACATAGAATGTGACGGCAGATGGGGACCTCCTGATCCATCTTGTCTGCCCATATCCTACACCTCTCCCATATGACTTATTTCTTGATTACCCCCCCCTTTGCATCTATCCCATGCATTCTTGAATTCCTTACCATTTTAGCCTCCATGACCTCCTGGGGCAAGCTGTTCCAGAGTTCCACCACCCTCTCAGTATAAAAGTATTTCCTCAAATTGCTCTTGAATGTCCCTCTCTGAAGTCTCATGTTGTGTCCCCTAGTTTGCATGTGCCTCGGACCTGAAAGAGGTCCTGCACCTGCATCCTATTTACTCCCCTGAGGTACTTGAATGTCTCCATATCACCCACTTCCTTCCTTTGCTCAAGACAGTACATGTTAAGTTCTTCCAGTCTTTCCTCATATGGCCTTTGGTGCAGTCCCTGTATCATCTTTGTGGCCTTCCTCTGCACAGTCTCCAGCCTATGTCCTTCCTGAGGTGCAGCCTCCAGAACTGGACACTGTACTCCAGGTAGGGTCTCACCAGGGACCTATACAGTGGCAGTACCACCTCTTTTCTTCTGCTCATTATGTCCCTCCCAATACATCACAGCATACCACTAGCCTTCAGTGTCAGGTAACAACTGGAAAATGTGAACTCCAATGATCTGAGAAGTACAGCACAGAAAAACATAGTCCAACAAGCAAAGGAAGATGGCACAGAAAATTCTGAAGCACCTACCTCTCCCTGTAATACAGGAAACTAGAAATCAGCTGCACTTTGCCCAAGTGCCAAGCACACATGGCACATGAGTGAGAAGTGTGGACAAGGAGAAGCCAAAACTGCAGGCAGCAACAACAGGGATAAACTGTGTCTAACAAATATCTCTAGAAGGAAGTGAGAAGAACTATTAAGGCAGTGGGGAGCACAAATTAACTCCCAAGGAGTTTTTTTTTTGTTGTTGGAAAGAGGGTACGACGACCCTCAACCCATTTTATTTTTTGGCCTTGGGGACAGAATGTTCCAACCTAAAGAAAGGAGGGAGAAAAAACACCTCCTGAGAGGAAGTGGCAAGACGAATGCTGGTGTGCTGAGGTACAACAGAATGAGCTGCCCAAAGGCCCTGGATTTTACCTGAGCAGTGGAAGGTAGGCCGGCATGCGAATGAATGAAGGTATTCTGGAAGATCAACAATTATGGTGAGTATGTAATTTTCATATTTCTTCCAGGAATCAGTCTTCTCCATTCATTCACACTAAAGGGTCAGAGTATCAAGCTTTCCCAAAAAGGGAGGAGTTGGCTCGCCCTGAGGGACAATATCCATCAGGCCTCAGTGTGTGGGAAAACCACCCGAGGGCAGGAACTCCACACAGTCCGATGGGTCCCAAGACTGGCAAGCGAAGGCTCCCGCAGCCCGGGATCAAGAGGGTGCACAGATAGCTCACACCTGACCCTGTAGGAAAAGAAGTGTGTCCTCTGAAAGTGCAAGTTGAGCACCTTACAAAAAAAGAAGAGGTGCCAACCTGGAAAGGCAAACCTATGCCATCCGCCAAATGTAGACTATTGTTCCTACCAATCTGGAAGCTATCTCACTGGCACTGTACAATTCCCTCGAGTGGTGCCTCACCAGTTCCAGGACCTGGGCATAAAGGTGAATATCTTGCCAGTTTAACTCACAGTCAAGCACTGCAGCTAGGACCTGACCTAGCTACGACCACAGGCACTTTTCAGCTGCCATGCACATGATGGTGCGTGTTGTGGTGAAAATCCTCCTCTGGCATCTCTCTCTCTCTCTCTCTCTGTAGAATCAGCCTTGGGAGGCTGGTCATGCATACAGTGTTTAGGCCCAGTCAGGGTCTACAGTACAAGAATCCCATAAGTGGGGTGAGGTATAGCTCCTGCAGACCCTGCGGTAGTGCAATACCTGTGCTGAATGTCCTTTTTGGCTGGAGAATCGGAAAAAGGATGGAGCCAGACAGGCCTGGATGATTCCTCAAAGGCCTGAGGCAAAGGAGGGATGTCAAAAGAGTCATCACTGACATCCCCAAGGAATCTCGGTGATAAGGATGCAGGATTGAGACTTATGAAGGATCCAATGTTCAAGCTCCTTCAGCACCTCCGTGAGGAACCGCTGGTTCTCAGAGTACTCAGTATCCATCGACATGTGGAGGGAGAAGTGCTCATCTGCAGAGGAGGAGCTGGACTCTGGAGGAGGTGGTGCAGGGGCCATGGGTTTGAACTGAACCCAGTCAGACTGCAGGTAAAATAGGTGGAGGGCACCAGCCATCCTCCTGTGTACTAATGCAAGGTGAGGGGACCAAGAGGACCCATAATATCTGGCAACTCAGGGAGGAGTGGCAGAGGACCAGGAGGGGTAAAGAAGCCAGATGCTGCGGGAGTACTCAGGGAACATCTCCCAGAGGAGGACCTGGCAAACCCATCTGAGCAGAGCCAACCAACCTCAGCGGTGTGATGCATACTGTGCCCTAAGTAAGAGAGCCGAGCCGTACATGTCCCACAGGACAGCTCCAGTCCTTACCAGTGACAACTTCGGCTGGATATAGGGAAAAACAGGCCACTGGGCCACTGCCAGAACCCTGGCTGGTGCTGTCTCCAGCACTAGTTACAGGGCCAGCAGCAGGCTCAGTGATGGGTTCCATCCACTCACCAAGGTCGGCACCGTCCCCTGAGCCAGGCATGTCACGAGAGTCAGTACCACCTCTGGAATGGCCCCTGCACCCAGCATCCTGAATGGCAACAATAACTGACCCAGCACCACAGACGGCACTGGGACCCAAACTCGTCCTGGCATGGTTCCTGGTACCAGACCCAAGGACAACACCACGGGCAACACTGTCAACTGTCATCAGTGTCATGATCGGAACTGAGCCCAGGGTTGGTGCCATCACTGCCATCCCCATGCCCAAGACTGATGTCTCCATCCTCCCCAGGCCACACGGGCACTAGGAGAAGGAGAGGAGAATCACATCAGACCAGGGTCGGGGCAATTTCAGAACCAACCCCTCTTCTGGCACTGTGAACGGTATTAGAAAAGGACCCAGCCTCGCAGCCAGCACTGACCTGCTCACCAGCATCACAGGCAGTACTAGGAGCCAGGAAAGCACCAGGCCGTGACACCGAGGCGCTCACCGATGTAGACCAAGTATGTAGCTTCAGCCTCACCACCAGAGGCATCTGCTGTCCAGGACAGATGGACTGAGTGGGGTACTCAGCTGACCTCTTGGAAGAAATCGACCGTGCAAAAGCCCCCCTCCCCCAAAAAAGACCTGCAAGTCTTGGCAAGCACGGGGAGGATGCTGGTCTTCCTCAGTACCAGAGGTTCTGGGAAGAGGCCCAGGGAGAAGGCCCAGAGACCTCACCTTTGCATCCCAGATGCGATGCCGGTGTCTGAAAGTGGGGGACGAATGACCCCATTGCAGAATCGCACTGGTCCATGTTATGGGCCAAGGCAAGTGTGGCATTTTGGATGCTGGTCTGACGTTCTGATAGGGTCACCACAAGAACACTGACACATGAGGGAGCTGCAGCCTTTCTTCTTCTTCTTGTATCCCTTCAAACTCAGCATCTCGACAGACAAAAAATAAAAATGAGAAAAAGTAATTAGATCAGCAGCAAACTTACAAAACTGGAGCTGAAATGAAAACACTGAACTTAACAAACTGGAGCTGAAATAAAAACGGAGTTGAATTTGGCATTGAGTACTTGCTCGGCGTCGAAAAGAGCAAGAAACAGTGGTGGCAAACTGAAGAATATCATTAACAGAACTGAGGAAGGGATGGGGGCAGTTTCTGGCTGGCTCAGGTGCACGTCAGTACATCGGTCCCATGAGCAGTGCCAGCACAGTCAGTCCCCTCCAAGCTGCAAAAGACTTTACTCCCTCAGGGTTCTAGTGCCTCTGGCTAAGACCCATTAGTATGAATGAACAGTGAAGATTGATTCCTGGAAGATCTACATGATGAGTCAGGGTTGAATTTACTATGTACTTAATTGTAACAAAACACACACTGTATGATGGAATTTGTTTGACAACTAACAAATACTGCACCATTATGAAGCCCTGCCTGTATTACTAACTTGAAACATACAAGTGCCCATTCATATTTCTTACTATACCTTGTACGTGTTCATACATTGCTTGACTGCCTTACATGTAAAAGCTTACAATTTTAATTTTCTGCATCCATGAAGATTTTTTTTTTTTTATATATAATAGCCCTTCGAGTACCAGAGAATACAATATCATTGATCTATGAACTGGTCATATCTGCATCCATCATTTAAAAAGTTCATGTTACTACCTCCGTATTACACACATGAAATGCAGTACCTCGTCCTTCCTCTATGCCCCATTTTGATTTCTTTTTGGGATCCTTCGTCATCCGATTTCATGTCATCTGAGGAGTTTGTTTCGTGTGCGTTTTCATCTTTTTCTTTGATCTCTGTCTTGATTTCTATTGGACCTACAGCTGCAGACTGACTCGATAAGCCACTGGACAGTGCTAAAAACAGATAACCTTTATTAATTCCAAACGCTAGTGGTGACCACGTGACAATGCCTAAGAACTTCTGAACTGATGATCACAGTAGCTTTTTACAATTACACAGCTCAAAAGGTGGAGCTCTTACCATTTATTACTGGAAAGCTTTAGTATTAATGAAATGCACTGTACAAATCATAAAAAACCTACGTAAGGACAATTTTTCTGTTGGACCTAACCATGCCCATATTTTCTGCTGCACCCAACTGTACCCACATATAATACAAATGTCGACTGTTTTCGTGTCACTTGTCAGCTCCATTTCTATGGTTGTTTGGAACATACACTTCAGTTTAATTTTTTTTTCACCATTAGTAGTCCACTGTAACTAATGTGTTTATTTTAGGATTGTTGAAATCTTATTTGTTCCTGAGATCTGCATTAGCAGTGAAAGCAGTGATGTTATGCCACACATTAGTCATTATAGTACTGTGTGCCTGTCTGCTGATTTGGAATTTAACAAAACAGGGACTGTAGCTGCAAAGGTGCAAAATACCCTTTTCACCTCCAATCAACTTCAAAATATTAAAGGGACACTGTCAGCTTTTCTGTAATTGTCATAAATGCACTGTAGCATGTGTCCTGCTGGCATCAGTAACACAACAGAATGCCTTCATGCCATCGGATTTACTTATGATTTCAATTTATTATTATTTCTGGATAAAAATAAAAACTAGAACAGATTGCCTTCAAGGCTGCCAGCTGAAGTTCCTGCACGTCTCAGAGTGTGATGGCACGCTGAGCCTCGGGTAAACTGGTTCGTGAATGAGTTTGACATTTTTTTTTTTAAGAGTAGAAGATAAATACTGCGCCTGACAGTAGCTCTTCTCACATAGAACAGAGAACATAGAAATTGTCAGCAGATAAGGACTGCCAGGCCCATCCAGTCTGCCCGTAGGCCCTATACATTGTATGTGGCCACTGACCCTATGTGATCAATGGCTTTTCATCACTCCCTCCCCTCTCAAGGTTCCCTTGTGCCTGTCCCAGGCATGCTTGAACCCCTTCACTGTACTTGCCCCCACTACCTCCTGTGGCAGACTACTCCAAGCGTCAACTACCCTTTCTGTGTAGGAAAAACTTCCTCACATTACCTCTTAATCTACCCCCTATAATTTCATATCATGCCCCCTTGTTCTAGTACTTTTTCTACATTGGAAAATGTCCCCCACCTGCACCTTGTTTATGCCCTTGAGACACTTGAAAGTTTCAATCATGTCCCCCTGCTTCCTCCTCTCCTCCAGTGAGTACATATTGAGGTCCCTTAGTCTCTTCTCATATGTTTTGTGGTGCACGCCCTGCACCATCTTTGTCGCCCTTCTCTGGATAGTCTCAACCTTGTTTATGTCCTTCCGCAAGTGTGGCCTCCAGAACTGCACGCAGTACTCCAGGTGAGGCCTTACCAATGTTTTATACAATGGCATCACCACCTCCTGCTAGTGATACCCCTGCCTATGCACCCCAGCATGCCACTGATCCTCCTCGCCACCTCTGTGCACTGCTTTGATACCTTAAGGTCATCAGAGATAACCCCTAAGTCCCTTTCCTTCTTGGTGACAGTTAGCTCCTCCCCACACCTGTAGCTCTCCCCAGGGTTCCCTCTACCCAGGTGCATTATTTTGCACCTTTTTGCATTGAACCTCAGTTGCCACATCTCCGACCATCTTTCAAGATTCTCCAGGTCCCTCTTCATTTTCTGCATCCCCTTCTGGAGTATCCACCGTGTTGCAGGTCTTGGTATCATCTGCAAACAAGCAGACCTTTCCTTCCAGCCCCTCTGCAATGTCACCAATTAAGGCTTTGAACAGGACTGGTCCCAGTACTGATCCCTGTAGTACCCCGTTGGTCACCCCCCTCTCCCCAGACTGTACTCCATTTACCACCAACCTCTGTCTCCTGTCTGTTAACCAGTTCCTAACCCAGTTCACCACCTTGTCTCCCATGCCCAGACTTCCCATCTTGTTAACCAGTCTTCTATGTAGGACGGTGTCAAAGACTTTACTGAAATCTAGGTAGGCAACGTCTACTGCCACTCCCTAATTTACTTCCTTGGTTACGTAATCAAAAAATCTATCAGATTCATTTGACATGACCTTCCTATTTTGGGAAGTGTATCTTTACTGAAAATGAGTGCTCTAACCTGATTATACATTTTGAAAATTGAAGCTGTGACTCTGGGCATGCACATCAGACTCTGGTATGTTACTGCTTAATTAGAAAAGGATTTTGTAAGTGGAGTCATCGGCGCAGTAGTACCATTCACGATACTGGCCAGCTGGATTCAGGAATGACCAAGGCTGTGGCAGGCTGGGGGGGGGGTAGGACTGAGCATCCCACAGAAGGGTCCCTGTCTTTGCTGCAGTGCTTCCACCTGGGTAATCACAAGTGGAAGGGCAGCACAGGCACATGGGGAGGGGGGCAGATGCTGGGCTCGCGATGGCATGCGACACTCCTGCACTGAGTCCGTGGCATGCTGACATCCCAGTGGTGTAACAAGTAAAAATACCCCAGCTCTTGCAGGATGATTCGTGGTTTTCCCTGAAGGCTCCACACCATCAGCTGTGGCATCTCTCCTTTCAAGCTGGCTGAAAATGACTTGAAAGGTCTCCTGCTGACCTTGATAAAGGAGACCCACAATGGGGGTCAAGCCACAGGGGCAATGTAGGAGAGAGATAAGTCCCAGGGAAGATGGGTGATGTACAGCAGGAGGATGGCTGGAGATATGGGAGTATAAATTACCATGCACACCCACGTGTACTGTACCTACACACCGACATACCAAAGTACATATGAACATACTAATAAATAGCAAGATAAATGAAAATTACGTACCTACCGTAATTATTGATCTTCTTGGACGAGTCTCCACCACTCATTCATACTATTGGGATCTGCGCTGGAGGCACTAGGACCCATCGGGAGCAAACTTTTTTGGCGGAGGGTCGGCGCCGCAAGCCCCAGCTCACGTGGCAATGACCATCTCGGCGTCGACCCTCCAACCGCCTCAGTACCTTTTTTACCAAGGAGGTGCAGCGTAACTAACCTAGAAGGGTAGCCTAACCTAAAGACTGGACATAAGATAGTCTGGGTGACCCGTATAAGAAGGGTCAACAAAGAAGTCTTCACAGCCTAAAGATTTGAGGGAGTGAAGACCAACCAAGAAAGAGGTGGTCGGGGGCCGGTGGTGTGAATGAGTGGTGGAGACTTGTCCAAGAAGATCAAGAATTCACGGTAGGTACGTAATTTTCATATCTTCCCTGGACATAAGTCTCCACCACTCATTCACACTATTGGGAGAGTACCGAGCTAATAATCCCCCGAGAGGGCGGCAGGAAAGACCAAGAGCTCACGTTTCTAGGACAGAAGTCCATTAAGGATGGCCCTGCCAAAGGAGGAATGTCATCTGGCGTGGACATCCAGTGCATAGTGCCTAACGAAAGTATGCACTGAGCTCCAGGTGGCCGCGTTGCAAATATCTGCAATGGGCACGTTGCGAATTTCCGCTAGGGATGCCGCGACCGCTCTAGTAGAGTGAGCGTAAACCCTACCCTCCTACTTAACCTGCACCATGGAGTAGCAGTGCCGAAGGCATGCCACTAACCATGCTGAGATACATCTGATAGCGACAGGTTGACCCAGCTGGGTCTCACTGAAGGAAACAAACTGTTGCTGGGCTTTGCGAAAGTCTTTGGTTCTATCTAGATAGAAATGCAAAGCCCTCTTCACATCCAAAGAATGGAGAGATCGTTCTTTATTTTGGAAGTCCGCAAAGTAAGAGGGAAGGACCAAAGGTTGGTTTAGATGAAATTCTGACACAACCTTAGGAAGAAATTTAGGATGTGTCCGAAGGACTACTTTGTCCTTATGGAACACAGTATACGGAGGGCCTGTGACTAGGGCATGTATCTCACAGACCCTGCGGGCTGAGGTAATGGCCACTAGGTAGGCCAGGTGAGAAATTTTAGCTCACAGGTAGCTAGAGGTTCGAAAGGTTTCTGAGTGAGCATGTTAAGCACAAGATTAATGTCCCAGGCTGCAACTGGATGTCTTGTAGGAGGTCTGGTATGCAGAATTCCTTTAAGAAATCTCTCAACCACAGGTAACTGAGCCAGTGTTAAGGAAGAAACCGGCTCATGATACACTGAAATGGCACTAAGGTGAACTTTGACTGTGGAGTACTGCAGACCTGAATTGGAGAGGTCCAGGAGGTACTCCAGAACCTTATCTGGTGGGCAGGAAAAGGGATTCAAAGAGGACTTTGCACACCAGAGTGAAAAACGCTTCCATTTGGCTGTGTAAGTTTTCCAAGTGGCTGGCTTCCGCGCAGCCAGAAGAATATCTGAAACCCTCCGAGAGACACAACCGGTTTACTTCTACCTCTTCAGGAGCCAAGCGTGAAGGTGAAGCGATCTCAGGTTGGGATGGACCATTGGCCCCTGAGTCAAAAGGTTGATCTGCAGGGGAAGTGGTCTCGGAGGAACTGCCAACATATTGTTGAGTAGTGGAAACCACAGCTGCCGAGGCCAGAAGGGAGCAATAAGTATCATCTTGTCCCCCTGGGACTCGAACTTGAGGAGTACCCTCTGAATTAGAGGAAGAGGTGGAAAGGCGTATAGAAAGCGTTTTGTCCACCGCAGTCTGAACGCATCCTGACAGAAAATGCCAGGCCCTGGATTTCTGGAGCAGAAGAGAGGCAGTTTTGCATTGAGTGGGGATGCAAAAAGGTCCAGGTCTGGAGTTCCCCACTCTTCGAATAGTGACTGAACTATGGTTGAGTTGAGAGACCACTCGTGAGGATCTGTGTCTGTTCTGCTGAGACGGTCTGCCAGCTCGTTTTGTATTCCCGGTAGGTAGACCGCTTGAATTAGAGCCTTGTGCTCCAAGCACCATTCCCATACCCTCATTGCTTCCCTGCATAAGGGGTAAGAATGAGCACCGCCCTGCATGTTGATGTAATACATCACTGCTTTGTTGTCCATTTAAAGGAGAATGTTCTTGTGACAGAGAATGTCCTTCAATGCTCGGACCGCATAAAGGATGGCTCTCATTTCTAGGACGTTTATGTGAAGCTGGCACTCGACTTGAGTCCACACACCTTGAGTGTGGAGAGCCTGACAGTGAGCTCCCCACCCCATTAGGGATGCGTCCGTGGTAATGGAGATCTGATGGTCCAGAGGAGCAAAAGGATATCCGTCCAGGAGATTGCTCTCTTGAGACCACCAGGTGAGTGATCTCTTTAAAGGTTCTGTCACCTTGATGGGATAGGACTGCGGGTGCGAGGTTGGGGACCACTGAGTGGTTCTCATGTGCAGACGTGCTAGGGGTACAGTGAACACTGAGGATGCCATGAGGCCTAGCATCCGCTGCATCGAGAGCGCTGTAACTGAGCTGTTCTCCCCAATGTGATGGGCCATTTGAAGGATATTGTTCCTTCTGTCTTCTGGAAGAAAGCCTTCGCACAGGAGGTGTCCAGAAGAGTCCCTACAAAAAAGGAGCCTCTGGGAGGGCTGCAGCTGCGACTTCTTGAGGTTCAGCAGGACTCCCATGGACGTAAGGAGGCGAGAGGTTGTCTCTACAGCATCCAGAGTCCCTTGCCTGGAAGGGCTTGCTAGAAGCCAATCGTCCAGATAAGGGAACACCTGTATCCTGACCTTTCTGAGGTGCACTGAGAGAACTGCACAACACTTTGTAAAAACCCACGGCACCGAGGATAGCCCAAAGGGCAGTACTCTGAACTGATAATGTTGTCCCAGAACCACAAACCTCAGTAATTTGTGATGCCTCGGGTGAATAGAAATGTGCTGGTAAGCATCCTGCATATCCAGAAAGGCTAGCCAGTCGTGTTGATGAAGCAAAGGCAACAGGATTCCTAGTGAAATCATTCTGAATTTCTCCCTGGGGAGAAATTTGTTTAGCTTTCTGAGATCTAGAATGGGGTGCATTCCCCCGGACTTCTTTGGAACCAGAAAGTAATGGGAGTAGAACCCTGTGTTCCATTGATGCAGCAGCACCACTTCTACTGCCCTGTTGTTTAGAAGGCCCTGAATCTCGGCGGCGAGAAGATCTGACTGAAGGGATGACAGCCTGTGCTGCCGTTTGGGAGGACGATCCGGAGGGATCTCCACAAGATTGAGTGAATACCCCTCACAAATTATCCGAAGGACCCATTTGTCTGAGGTTATGGACTTCCACTGGTTGTAGAAGTGCATCAAACGACCTCCCATTGGAAAGGAAAAGTCCACCTCGGGCAGCTGAGATGGGACTTGGGCCAGCAATTCATAAGGTAGCGCTGGGCGCTTTGGGCCTTTGCGCTTTCTGTTGTGCCTTCTTCTGAGGTTGGGCAGGTTGTTTTTTTATGGAAACCTCCTCTGCCTCTGCCCCGAAAGGATTGACGATTATGAAACTGATGTTTATTGACGTGCCCTCGAAAGGGGGCAGGAGGGGGTCGAGCCAACTTAATGGCTGACCTAGTCTTTTGTGTAGCTTCTAGAGCTTGCTCTACCTGAGGACCAAAAAGGTATGCACCATCAAAGGGCAACGCCATTACCTGCTGTTGTGCATCATTAGTGAAGCCCGAAGTACGCAGCCAGAATGACGGCGGGTGCAAATACCAGCAGCTGCTGAACACGAAGCAGTGTCGAAAGCATCCATGGCTGCTTTAACCTGCTGGTTGTTAGATTCGATACCTCTGGTAATGGTTTGAAGAAGCTCTGTCTTTGCATCTGACTCCAGAAGAGCTTCAACCATCTGCTTGATAGAGTGCCACAGGATATACTCATACTGGGAGAAATAGCCTTGGTAACTGGGCAATACGCATACTTAGAGTAGAAAGAGCAAAGACTCTCTTACCTAAGGTGTCTATCTTACGAGATTCTTTGTTAATAGATCGAGCTGTAGTAGTTTGAGGAAGAACGACCTTATCATTCTCTGCCAGAACTACAATAGGGTCTGCAAAGGCTTGAGAAGCCAAAATTGGACGATCCTTGGGGGCTGAATATTTCCTATCTATGGATTTAGCCACCAAAAGAGTGAGAGCAGGATTATTCCATACCATTTGAGACAGTGTCTCGAAGGAAGGCTGAACCGGAGGAGTCAAATCCGTAGGGATCTCCGGGGGCATGAAGCTATTGGAGTCTTAATTTCCCAGGATCGATGTCTGTAGTCTGGAGAGAAAGAGTGGAACTCAGATTTTTCAGCAGAGACTTGAATGACAGGTCCTCGACCACAGGCTCTGTAGCAGAAATAGATCCTGCTTCGTCCACTTCATCACCCAACCGAAGGTCTGGGTCAGGCTCAATGTCATCTCCTGACAGTCCAGGAAGGACTGCATGGACAGGAAAGGAATGAAAATCAGAAGAGAGGGAAGAAGGAAACGAGAGAAAGGAGGAGCCCCGACAGCCCCCGGCGCTGAGGAGGCGCACGGCACCGAGAACGACGTCGAGGGACCACGCGGCACCGAAAACGATGTTGAGGGACCACGCGGTGCTGAAAACGGTGCTGAGAAGCCACACAGTGCCGAGGATGACGCCGAGCGCACCACTGGTGCCGAGGACGGCGCTGGTAAGCCGCACGGCGCCAAAGGCGCCAGAAACACCCCCAGACTCCGAAAAACAGGTTTTGAAGGAAGAAGAGCAGGAGATAAGGGCATCGGTGTGGCCCCCTGCACCACAGCCATGTGAGGGGGAAACACTCATATCGGAGTCGACGACAATCAAGAAGGTGCCTACACCAGGAAAATCCAATCACTCCTACCCGTCTCCTAATGAGCCCGAAGCGCATGAGAGACCAAGCCAGGTAGCTGGACCAACCTCTGAGCCCATTGCTCCATAAGAGCGGCCCACTGATGAAACTGCTCATCTGAAGACCTACCTGCGGTGGGGTAGGGCTCCGATGTCGAAGCCGTTGGCTACCAGAAGCAGAGGTTGGAGACTCCAAAGGAGGAGACCGGCAACTAGCCCCGATAACCGAACGTCTACGCGCAGACATATCAGAGGGCGACCTCGAGTGATGCCTTCTCTTTTTAGACCTGTGGGCCAAAGAACAGCTCGAGGCCGAACGGTGCCGAGAATGCGACTGTTTATTTTTATGCTTCCGGGGGGACCGCCCATCCCCCCGGGCATTGGACTGACCGTTGTCAGACCCCCCTTCCGGGGAAGGCGATGGACCGGACCCAGCTCGACTGACTGAACAGCTTTCATACTAAATCTCCCTACCGTCACCTGACCTGCTCATGGTCGACTCCGTCAAAGTAGGCTGAGACTTCTTTATTTTTAGAATAAAAGTAAACTAAGCGATACTTTATCGAGATAATACTACAAAATAACAAAACTGAAAACTATGCTGCTAGTTTGAAGTTTGACTCCCGGCCGGTGAGCGATGTCGTCATTGAAGCGCACTTGGCGAGAAAAGAGGAACTGAGGCGGTTGGATGGTCAACGCCGAGATGGTCATTGCCGCGCGAGCTGGGGCTCGCGGCACCGTTCCTCGCGGCTCCATCTCTGGCGCCGACCCTCTGGCAAAAAAGTTTGCTCCCGATGGGTCCTAGTGCCTCCGGCGCAGATCCCAATCGTGTGAATGAGTGGTGGAGACTTATGTCCGGGAAGATGAAGTGTTATCTTGACCCAGCATATATGGGATATGCAATGGGGGCCTGTGGGATAACTGATTTATTTGCGCTAGTGCAGTTTGACCTTGTGCCTGAAGTCAAACTGAGCAAGTGCAAATAAATCAGTTATCCCACAGGTGCCCCCATTGCATATTCGATTTATGAAATAAGTCTGCTGCTTTTTGTGTATTTGTGCTTTTTAATGTTGGTACTTTTTCAGTTAAAATAATAAGGGATTTTTTGGTAAACTGCTTAGCCTACCGGATCAGGTTGTCACACGCTCTACTGTGCATGGTAAAACCGTGCAACAGGAACAGTGCAGCTGGGAAGAGCAAGAGGATGCAAAACCACAAAAGGATTTATGCATGGTAGTGCACCCTCTCACTGTTCCCAGGAAGAGGATAAGACCTCCGCTGGGATGAGGGGTCGGCGAGCAGCTTCCGTGGCTCGATGGGATGAGCCACAGGCAGCAGGGAGGCAGTGCGTCTGTGGATTGGGTTTTAATTCCCGGTCCCAGATACAGAACAGTGTTTTATTTTTCGCACTTTCTGTGATTTTAAGTGTTAACCCTCCCTGGAGTTGGTTATTGAAATTGGGGAGAAGTTCGGGGGACGCAGCCCCCCGTAACAGAGGGGGGCGGGGGCACAGCATCCAGCAAGACATACAGTATTTCAGTTGGCAATATACTGCTACTGGCAGCATGGTATATCGCTGCTCTGTAATGTCTTGCAACATTATGACCCTGTGCCACTGCTTAGTATGGCTCTGCTTTGAACAGCTGGCTGGTAAGTATGCTGTACTGGTTTGCCAGGGCCGTGACATCCCTAAGCATTCTGCGTATGATTTAACTGGTCAGGACAGAGCAAGCGGGTGGGTCTGGGCAGGCTAAACAACAGAGAAAACAGGGCAGCTCCCATTTTGGATTTAGCAAGAGCAGTAAGTGCATGCCAATTTAGCCATTTGTTTTACTAGTAATTGTATATGTATTTGGTTGATCAGGCTTTGGCAAGTTTGGTAGGAGTTTGGAACCCTGTGTGTTTCGAGTGGGTGTCCAGTGGTTTTCAGTTACCTCACATGGACAATTGCTTTTTCCTCAGAAGAAGAGGAGCAATGAACGAGTAGTGCGCGCATAAGCACCTGAGGTATTTCGCTGTGCAGCCTTTCAGGTTAGAAAAACAATTTCTGTTACTGTTGGTCTTTCTCTTGAGTTATAGGAGTTTACAGAGGAGTGACCAGCCAGGGCCAACTGGAAGCAGGGCTAGCTTCAAGATCGGCTGCAACGTGAGTGAAATAAAAACAAGTACAATGCAGCCCACTTAGTGCGGACACACTTAAGCCAGACAAATGGTTATTTGTGGACAAATTGTAAAAACCAAAATCCATCTGCAGAGGTTGCCAGTTTAAAAATGAAGCATATAATGTACCTTATGGCACTATGTATGCCGGATACTTGCTAAGCAACGCCACTTGTCTGATGATGAGCCAACTACTCTATAGCATCCTGTCTGGCTCTGGCAGGAAAGGGTGTGAAGTGGCCATGAATGGCTTGAGCCAGCAAGCCATTTCTCACCTTCCTACTATGTTTCTACTGCTTCCATGTAACCTCCCCCTCCCTGTCTGAACTGTTGTGAGTTCACCATTCATGCTTTTATATTTTGCAACTGACTTTTTCACATTCATGAAGCCGGCACTGAGGTTGTGGTAATCAGGCGGGTTATGGGTAGCAGACGGGTGTGTTTCCTCGTTCAAGAAGGCAGCTGCAGCAATAGCAAGGAGAGCTTACCGCAGTAAGAAGAGAACAGCACTGTAAGCAGGTAGGCTGCTGGAAGCCTACGGGGTGAGTGAAATAAATGGTCAACGAGGTGGGGGAAGGGAGAGAATCAGTTATGCCACTGCTAACCAAAAAAAAAAAAGCCAGCAAGAACATCAACAAGTAGAATTGCATGAAGAACTTTTCTTCCTACAGCAGACCCAAATGGAGGGAGACCAGGAACTCCTCCTGTAGCTGTCTTGAGTTAAGGTGAAATTACAAGAATTGTTAAACTATAAAACTGAGCAGGTGCTACTATACGAAAAGCAGCGGTACTACCCAGGGGGGGCTCATGCATTCTGTGTAACGACTTCGCAAAAACAACTATCACTAAGATTATGCACCCAAGCACAAATCGCCCTGTATTTCATACACCACAGACTTTAAACAGTTTAGGACTTCTACTGTGCTTTATAAACACAGGGCCCAGAACCAGCAGACACAAGGTATGAACAGTACCTATCTATTGTAAGTTGAAACTACCTACACAAACACAGAAGAGCAGCAGGAGACTCTAATGTGACTGATAATCACAGCAGAAGTTTACACCACCATTAAAAATGCTAACAACAAGAGCCCTGGCCCACACAGATACCCTTTGGAATATTATAAGACCTTTAACCAGGACTCATCACAGACCCGACTAAAAGTATTTCAGTCAGTCCTAACGGGAGACTTTATGCCATCCTCCAGGTGGCAGTATGCCAATATCTCAGCAATACATAAGCCTAGAGAAGCTCCCCTGTGGTGTGAGTCATACAGAACCATCTCAGTACATAATCATGTCTAAGATTCTTGCCAGCATAATGGTGAAACATATGGAAACTACACTCCTCAAACTCATACACAGGGATCAGGTGGGTTTTATCACTAAGAGACAAGCTGCAGACAATACAAAATGGACCATCTACATCCTGGGCCCTCACTGCTCCTACTCAGTATGGACATCCAAAAGGCATTTGACTGAGTATCCTGGACATTTCTTCAATAGGTCTTGAATTACTTCCACTTCCCTGAGACGTTTGCTCAACTAATTAGAGCACTCTACACCACCTCTCAAGTGGCAGTTAAATTTAATGGCACTTACTCATCCAGATTCTCCCTGGAGAGGGGAAAAGACAGGGGTTCCCCTTGTCCCCTCTGCTCTTTGCCCTCTATGTGGAATCCTTGGCACAGGCCATTAGAGAAAATGACCAGATGAAGGGGATCCTGACAGTAAGGACAGAGCATAAGGTTGCTTTCTACCCCGATGGCCTGCTTGTATATCTAACATAACCAGAGACCTCCCTCCTAGCCCTCTTTCAGTAACTCCAAGAGATGGAGATGCTCACTGGCTACAAGCTAAATAAGGAAAAAAACAGAAGTCTTGCAACTTAATTATGTCCCTGGTTTCTACTCCTGCCCTCCTCACTGCATACCCCTTCTGCTGAAATCGCCCAGACATTCGATACCTGGGTATAAATATTGCCAATACCCTTATGCAACTATACTATACATCAAATTATGTGGTGAATACATTTACCCCCCCCCCCAATTCACAAAGTAGAGATGGTGCAGATTAATTTGCTCCCATGGACCCTCCCTCTCCTTCCCACCAAAGGTGGATTTTCATACGTGGGATCAACAAACCTCACAATTTCTATGGGCAGGGATAAAAACACACATTGCATACAAAATAAATTACAACTAGGTAAAATCAAAGGAGGACTGGCACTCCCACATGTAAGGGAATATTGACAGGCAGCTCTATTTCCTCATGCCCTTCAGTGCAGCAGTGACTCCTCCACAGTACACTGGAGAGACATGGAATATAAATTACATGACCACCAGATTAGCACACTGCAGTTCCCCCTCCCCCAAGGCAGCACCAAGATGGCACACCAGAAATATGGAGTCAAAATTTACATATCAAGAGTCACGAAACTGGTAGAAGCGCCTACAAATCCCGGATCTTAAACGGTCAGCCCGCTACTTTGAGACGGTGGCTCGGGAGCCACATTTTGCCCCGTCTCTTTAGACTCTACCTTTCTCAGATGGCAGCACATGGGCCTCATACATAATCATCAGTTTTATGAGGCGGAAACGCTCAGGGGGGGCAACATGCCAGCTCATATACTGTACTGTCACGATGCTATAAAGAAATACATGGTTTGGAGGACGAACATTTGAATAGCATAAAGCTGTGCTGGGAGAAGGAAATGGACTGTATCAGAAATTACCTGGGCCTCATTTGCAATATGCAACATATACTGACTTCTTCCTACATCTGGAAAAAAATATGGTTGGAAACGTATCACTCACTTTTTTAGAACCCCACAGATAACAGGGAAATGAGACACATACAGAGGCTTCCAATGTTGGAGGCAGTGTGGGGAGTACTGTGCTACCGACACCCATATATTCTGAGAGTGCCCAGTGCTACAGCAGTGCTGGAAGAAGGTGGGCATGGGCATGGCCATGCTGAATCTTCTTCCTGACATGGGCCCCCCATAACCCCCAACTTGTTGTTCTACTAGTGCTGCTGGAGCAGCTTAAAGATAAACAATCTCAAACCATGGTGAGGCTGTTACTCATGGCAGCCAAGAAAGCCATCACAAAAAGGTGGCTACAAGCAGTACCTCCTATGGTAACAGACTGGGAGGATACAGTGCAGGAAATGTACTGAATGGAGAAATTGACTGCAGATCTGAATTTGCACACTGACACATTTACTAATTTTTGGAATGCTTGACTGCTCTGGGTGATGGGCTACTGCCAAGATAAGTAAGCAATAAGACACGACGGAGTGTGCATAGAAGAGATTTTACTACATGCCCAGTGGTGTAGTGAGGCGCGAGGCTGCAGACTGAGTGCCTTCAGCCCCTGGAAATGCATTAAAATCTGTTTTATGCACACCCCTGTAGTGTAGTGTTTTATTGAGCTTATAATATGGACTTTTTTTTTTTTTTACTTCGCACATCCAGAAAAATCATGTTTTTATCTGGAATAAATATATTTTCTAGTGTGAATGATAAAATAGTACTTCCACCTATTAAATAATGAATTCACTTTGTATGTGCAGTGCATAGTTTGACCTTTCATTAGGGTAGTTCTCCATGTTTTGGTGTGTTTTTTTTTTTTTTAATAGACTGGAATGGTAACAGGAGATAAAAAACTGACTTTTTTAAAATTTTTATTTGTCTTAATTGGGACCGATGTCAGCACAGTGCAGGCGAGACCTACAACAGGAGCGAGCAGGAACTTGAAGAAACCAAAGCAAAGTGAAAGAGTTTTTTTTCTTCACAAGGAAAGGTTTTACAAAGAGTTTTTTTTTTCTCCTTCACAAGGATTTTAACAGCAGTGTTAGAAGATGTAGAGGAGGAACGTCCCCAAGCAGTGAGCAAGAGGAAGTACCTGTGTACCTCAGACAGTGAGTACCCATGACAAGTGAGCCTATCTGCATAGAGAACTGGGGGAAAAAAAATAATGACGTGATGTAAGTTGATTTTAGATTAGGAACTGCGGCCGGTCATGAGTGGGACTGTCAGCGGAGACAGCAGGGTTATGCATGGTGTGGAATCGGCACCACAATTGTTATATCAGGAACAGTCAGTCATTTTGTAATGTTTTCTTTACCCTAAACATTCTATGTGTTAGACTAGTGTGTTATTTACAGAAAGTCAGCGAGCAGCACAAGAGTTTCTCTGATCTGCCACAACTCCCTGGTGAGCTGCGTTACCAAGGGGAAAAATATGTCAGCATTAAAAAACATTCTAACGGCACTGAGACTTCTCTTTGTTTTCTATGTGGTTCTGCTTTTCTGAACTTATTACCTGTGCATGGAACAGATTTCATGCACGGGTAATAACCAATCAGAAAGCAGCATTTCCTCTCACCACAGAGTCCCATAAACATTAGGACGATAATACAGACTCACCATTCCTTACTCCTACCTACAGGATACGCGACCACCCCCTGGGTGGGAAGGGATATCGTACACAAGTATTTTATATAACTTGGAGTGTAATAATATGCTGTTGGACACGTTGTAATTGCTTTGCACATGAGAATGGTCTCAACTGATACTTTACAAAGTTACTGATGTAACACTCCTCAAAAAACTGAATAAAGTTTAAATTAAAAAAAAGTTTTGGGGAAAGAACTGGTAGAGTTTCTATATTAAAGTATATATAGCAGGAGTGTGTACAGAGGGAGATGCTTTAGGATGGAATGGGGGGTTTAAAAAAGTTAAAGTTATCCTGTAAGTAGCGCTGGCACATCAAGATGACATTTCTACGATGTACAGAACTGCTGATGACGAGTCTACTGTCTACATAAACTAAATTTATGTATAAAGTTGCTCAAATTACAGCATTTATGTAATGGATAGTGTGTCCATGCCTGTTGCATAAATAATACCATCAAGGGGTTGAATAAGCCATACAGCCTTCACAAGCTTGCTTAGCCATGAGATGGTAGCATTTCACAAGTACGACGGACTCTGCCATC
Source organism: Neoceratodus forsteri (assembly GCA_016271365.2). NCBI lineage: Eukaryota > Metazoa > Chordata > Ceratodontiformes > Ceratodontidae > Neoceratodus > Neoceratodus forsteri. The sequence goes on along the minus strand of CM028129.1, from coordinate 1,389,104,820 downwards.
TTTCATTTTATATAATGCATCAGACTGGACACTTTCTGCTGTGTCCTATGTTTTACCATGGTGTTGGGGGAAGGGTTGGGTTAGGTGGTGATTGCACGTTATTAAGGGGCTGGATGCGTTACTGGCGTGGTTGGTAGTTCGCTGAATAGTAATGCTCTATTAAGGTGTTAACACATTAACATAGTGGTTATATATACATACACACACATATATATTACATTTGTTAACTGGATGAGTACACTGGCAATGCTAGGATGCCTTTTTTCAGGAATGACCCGGGCACAGATAATGTACAGAAAGCAAATACAACTGTACAAGGTAGGCAGGGTCCATTCACATAAGCTAGCATACAATAAGTTGACAGCGTTATACAATAGTCGAAACAGGCAGACAGCAGATGTCTGCACTAGTTAGCCATAGCAGGCGCAAGAATGGTCGCAGAACAAATGATTCTTGAGACTGTTTGAGAAAGCATTGAGTGATGAGGACTGCCTGACTGCATAAGGCATTTTGTCCCAGATCGTTGCTGAATAGTAACCAAACAAATTTTGTCCTAAAGCAGTACAGAACAGTGGAGTGGACAACAGGCTGTTGGTTGTGGAGTGTGAGCAAGCCAGGTTAACCGAACTGAGAGAGTCATATAGGCAAGGAGTTTTTTTTGTGTGTGGATGAGGCTAAAAACAAATGTTGCAAGTGCCCAGTTGGCCCTGTCTTGGGGTTGGAGCCAATTAAGTGCACAAAGCATATGGCAATGGTGAGTTCTGAGCTTGAGGGCAGTGGAAAATCTGGCCACCTTGAGGTAGAAGTATCACATGGCTTTCAGGACCTATTTTTGGGCAGCATTAACTGCTACAGCCTCTTAGACAATCGGGGCAGTAGGGTGCTTTGGGATATGGCAATTCTCATAGCAGCAGTGAGGTGTTTGTGAACTCTGTACAAGGAGCCAAGTTTCTGGTGAATCTGGGTGGTGACACAGTTCAGATTGGTGTCAAAAGTGAGGCAGGGGTCAACACATATTCTCAGGTACATGAAGGCTGTCACTGCCTCTAGTTGGATGCTGTCTTTGGTGGTGATACACAGATCATGTGTCTACTTCCTGATATTAGGAGCTGAGCCTAGCAGCATGACCTGTGTTTTAGGTATGCTGAGGATCAGCCACTCATTTATAAACCAGTCTTGCAGCACGTGGAGGCTACTGCCGAGGGTACTGTTGATGACATAGATGCCCCTGTCACGTACATATAGCACAGCATTGTCTGTGTATAATAGGGTGCTACCCGAGTTGCAGGCTTTGGGCAGGTTATTGATGAAGACTGAGAAAAGCAGGAATCCAAGAATGAACCCCGTACCCCACACTTTAGGACAGTGGCCTCACAGACAAGAGCACCAAGCTTAACCCTTCATCTTCTATTTGTTAAGTAATCCTGGAACCAAGTGATTAAGAGGTTGCCCAGGTCTATGGTATGCAACCTACCGAGTATGTATTCATGATCTATGGGACCAAAGGCCTTGGTTAGGTCCACTAACACTGCCTCCATTAACAACCCCTTGTCCACAGTTTGGAAGACTGTGTCTGTGAACCTCACCAAGGTTCTGAATGTCCTCGCCCCTTTTTTCCCTAAAGCCATGCTGTTCGCTACACAGGAGATTGTATTGGTCCAAGTTCTGAACCAGCTGGTTATACGCCACTCTCCTGTAACTTGGCTAAAGCATGTAAGATGGATCTTGGCCTGTAATTGTCAAGAAAGGCTCAACTACCCTTCTTATGTAGAGGAATGAGATAGGCCAGCTTTCAAATTTCTGGCAGGTGCTGCATCATAAAAGAGAGGTTTAAGATTTTGACTATGGTAGCTGCGATTACACGGGTAGTCAGTTTTAAGAACTTTGGAATTAGCTCATTGCTACCATGGGACTTGTCAGTTTTTATTAAGTTTTGAGTAGAACAAGGACCTCCTTGACAACTGCTTTTCTGTAGTAAAATGTCGGTAGCAGGGTTCCGTTACACTGACTTGGGGGAGTCCCTGGGCTTAACACTCAGTTATATACGTGTGTGTATGTATATATTCATTATAGCGGCACAGTCACACCCCTGTATTAGGGTTCAACGGCCAGTTCTAAGTTAAACTGAAAATTTTGAACTTTAATAACTTTGCAACCGTTTCACCAAGTCACATGAAATTTTGCATGCACCATCAGGGACCAAAGATCTCTTCATGTGGCAAGTTTCATTCTGGTCAGATGTGTGGGTGCGGAGATACAGATCGTCATAAAATGTGAAAATAACCACTTTGTTGAAATTCTGTGTCGTGCCGCTGTACAAAAATGGTGTGGAATTGTGGTCCAAAAGTTTTAGGGTATATAGGTCTTGGGTCACAGGTGTGCCTTTTGAAGATTTGGTGAAAAAAATATTAATCTGTTCCAAAGTTATTACATTTTAAAATGTCCTATGGTACTAGTCAGATGTCCTGCTCAAAAAATGATTATCACAAATGCAGAATCCTTTTTTGCAAACGTGGGGATCTTTTGCCGCAGATGCAGACATCTTGTTTTCAGTTAGCAAGGGAAACAAAATTAAACTGCAAAGAAATACAGGACTTTGGTAAACACCAACAGTTGTATTTACCTAACAGAGGCCCATAGAATCAGATTCTGGGGTCAGTTTTTTGATAAGTTGTTCAGAAATGTGTTTTTCTCATCTGCGGAAATCCTTTGCCGCAAATCGTGGAAAACTTATGCCGCGAAACAGGATCTTTTTCCGTAGTTTGCGATAAAGGATTTTCTTTCGCTGCAAACTGCAAAAAAAGAAGCACGAAAAAGGATTCTTTTTCATAATTTGCAACAAAGGGTTTTCCTTTGCCACATATTGTGAAAAAAGGAACTGCGGCAAAGCATTCTCTTTCACAATTTGCGAAAAAGGATTTTTAAGATACCCGTTTCTTTGTTACTGCGCAGCTGTAAAATGGCTTGATTTTTTTGGGGGGATGAAATTTACAGGGTATAAAGGGCTTGCCCCACAGATGTGCCTTTTGCTGGTTTGGTGAAAATATATTAGTTTGCTGTGGAGTTCTGCAGGGGTCAATTTTATCTTTGTTTCCCATAGGATAACACTGTAAGGTGTCCAGAGTTGTTTCTTTGTCACTTCGCTGTAAAGAAATGGTTTGCAATTTTCATCTGAAATTTCCAGGGTACTGATGGCTTGCCCCACCAATGTGCCTTTTGTTGGTTTCCTGAAAATATATTAATTTGGTGTCCAGTTACACCAGGTTTCACATTTTCCTGTGCTTTCTATAAGAGAACAATACGGATACTGTTAAGGACTGATGGGAGCGCAGGGCCCAAAGGATGATTACACTGTCTGGAAAAAGTAAGGACAGTTATTGCAAGAACTTTGTTAATGCATAAATTAGGGTTGTTACTAAAGCGACAAAAGCAGACACACTGACAGGCACTGGGGGAGTGCCTTGGAGTCGTCAGCCCTAATGCTCTCCCCAATCTCCTATACTGTGCCCATCTCAGCTTATTTACTTAGGGAATGGGGTGAGCGTTAGTGCCAACGACTCCAAGGCACACCCCCAATGCCTGAGTGCCTGCAGAGTGGGGGTGGGGTGTTAGGGTTGGAAACAATAACACCACATTTTCCTGCTTTTGTCGCTTTAATAACAACCCTAACTGATGCATTAACGAAGTTTTTTTGCAATGAAAAAAAAATTAAAATTAAGTCTAAATATATATATATATATATATATATATACACACATATACACACACACACACACACACACACACAGTGCTTGTTGGACGTTATTAAGGTGTCACTAACATTAATAGTGTTATTAGCTAATTGATGCAATATGGATTGAAAACTGGCTAGCTGGACGCACCCATAGAGTAGTAGTCTGTGGGGAGCTCTCGAACCCTAGAGAGGTTGGTAGTGGGGTACCGCAGGGGTCGGTCCTGGGTCCGATCCTGTTTAATGCATACACATCGGACATCAGGGAGGGTATAGGTGTGAAATGAGTCTCTTCATGGATGACTCCAAGATGGGAGCAGTAGTGGAGGGAGAAGAGGGAGGTTGGCCCTGCAAGGACCTGGACATCCTGGAAAGCTGGGCTCACACATGGAAATTAATTTCAATATCACCAAGTGCAAGGTGTTGCATCTTGGTCGGGAAACCCTAAACACAGGTACACTCTGGGAGGGAGGCACTGGAGGCCTCAATAGGGAAAAGACCTAGGGATCATGGTGGATGCATGTATGAATAACTCTGAGCAGTGTAGGAGAGCGGCTAGCAAGGCAAACTGGATGTTGGGATGCATCGTAAGGGGGATCACCTCTAGGAGCAAGGAAGTGATTCTGCCGCTGTACAATGGACTGGTTAGACCACACCTTGAGTACTGTGTACAGTACTGGAGACCACACTTGAAGAGGGACATACAGCTCCTGGAGAGGGTACAGAGGAGGGCAACTAAGATGATATGAGGGCTAGGGGATTTGACGTATGAGGACAGACTTGAGGAGCTCTGCCTGTTTGCACTGGAGGAGAGGAGAGACAGGGGGGACATGATTGAGGTCTTCAAATACCTCAAGGGAATAAATAGGGTAAACATGGAGGGGATCTTTAGACTAAAGCAGGGAGGTATCACCAGAGGGCATGGTTTGAAGGTGGAAGGGTGAGGGGGGAAAAGAGGAGGAGGTTTTTCACTGAGACCCTTGGAATGCACTGCCTGGCGAGTTGGTTCAGAGATCCACAGTGGAGGGCTTCAAGAGAGGGTGGGACAGACACAGAAAGTGGATGTATCAGATGATGGCCTGTCCCAGGGGGGTGGGGATGGATGATAGGGGTTTCTGGAGCACAAGGGATGGGAGGGCCTCGGCACCCAACTAAGGATCTAAGGTTCGAGCAGACTCGATAGACCGTAAGGCCTAATCTGCTGGCAAATAGTATGTTAGTATGTTAATTTGCTACCATCATATATATGAGGAAATATAGGATGGCTTTTTCTATGGGGACGAGGGCCCAACCATGTATTATTATATATAAATATACACACAACACACACGCACGCACATGCAACTCAAGTGAGGAAGGCAGATGACATCGAAATAAGCCCATGCAGCACTGAAACCATCCGTTCAAATCATAGAAAAGCTAACATATTCACACAAAAAGCAGATTTAAACAATTTAAACTGTTTAAAATGTACAGAAAAAGGATTATGTTTTAAATATGTTTTCAACTGTTTTTTTAAACTGGGCTCCATTTTATAATTTGAACAAGGCATTCCGGGGTGTGTGTCATGTAGGATATTGAAAATGCATGGGTGATTTAAGGCTCTTGGCTTTGTCTTGTGCCACACCACGCATGGCATGATAACATCCTACAATGACATGCTCTATTATGCCTCATCATTTGAATAACATATGTCTGTTGTGTACCATTTTTAGTGGCTTATGTCGACTGGAAAAACGACTGAAAAAGGAGGGTCCAAGGTATTTCTGTAAAGCAGCTTTGTAAGACCTTTAGCAGTTCTACTAAACTAATACTTTAGGGACACTGTCAACCCCCACAGGCCTCGAAGTGTGTCTAGCTAAAAAAAAAAAAAAAAAAAAAAGGAACAGTTACATAAGAACTTACTGTAATAGTTGAAACAGTAGATCGAGATAATTTCTTGCAGCAGGTCATGCTATAGAAACTGTAGACATCTGGCACCAGGACCACACAAAAACATTTCTGCTAGCAGTCTAACTGGGGCTGCCAAGGTGACGTTAAAATGTCAACGCCCTCCCTATATAGCTGTGGGCGGCCCCACACCCTCCTCAGTTCCCCGCTGGAGACCATCCACCAAGGAGGTGCTCCCAAGGGAACCGAGGGAGAGCTGGAGAGGCCTGCCAGAAGGAGCATGTAAGGTAGAAGGCTCACCATCCTTGAAAAGGAGAGGACAGGAAAGGAGGAACTCAGAAACAAGGGAGAAGTTGGGTGGGATGGCATGACCCGCTGCAAGAGATTCTCTCAAAGATCTATTATTATGGTAAATTCTTACATATCTGTTCTATCTTCTTCGAGGATATCTCTTGCAGCAAGTCACACCTTAGGAATGAGTCCCAAGCAGTACTGTAGAGGAAAAACAGTCCAGGTGGTTGGAAGGCAATGGCCTACGAGAGGAGGCCCTGTAGCACTGCTAGGCCAAAACCTGCTCTCCTTCGAGAGGCAACGTACAGACTGTACTGCTTAGAGAAAAGTGGGGACAGTACTCCACGGGGCAGCAGCACAGCTCTCCACTGATGAGACTCCTCTGAAACAGGCAACAGAAATGGCCATGCCTCTGGTGGAATGACCCTTAACAGCCCTAGGAACTTCCTTACCGTACTTCCTATAACAGAAAATAATAGAGTTGGCCAACCATTTGGACAATGTTTAGAAACTAGTTTGCCCTCTTGCCCAGGGGCCAAAGAAAAACAGCTGCGAGGACTTCATGCAGTCCTTTGTGCGATGAACACAGTATCTGAGTATTATATTTACATCCAAAATAAGGAGCAATGCTTCCCCTGAATTGGCATGCTCCAGATAATAAACAGGGAGGTGGATGGTTTGATTAAGAGTGAATTCAGACACCACCTTTGGCAAAAACTTCGGATTAGTATGCAAAGACACCTGGTCCTTATGGAAAATCAAATAGGGCTGCTCACATATGAGCGCCTGAAGCTCAGAAATCCTATGAGCCGAGGAAATAGCAACTAAAAATAATGCTTTTCACGACAGGCTCAAAAGGAGTGAAACTTTCTCCAAAACAAAATTCAAGTCCCAGGCCATGTCCCTGTAATTCAAGTCCCAGGCCAGAACTAGGTTATGGATGGGAGGCTTTAAGTAAAGGATACCTCGGTATGGGCCACGTCCAACTGGGCTACCACACGGCCCTCAACAGGACATGGAAGGCTGATAGGGTGAACAAGTGCACCTTTAGCAAAGGATGTCAGGCCAGTATCTGTGTAACCCCCCTGCAAATGGGGGTTCCCAAAAGACTTCCAGGAGCTTGCTTGAATGCTCCAAGCCTGAATGGTGTTTGGCATTTAAGCCATTTATCAGTGAGTGTTTTTAGAGCCTCTGGTACTGTCTCTTTAAGAGCTGTCTGCTTGCAGACATAATTAGTTTGTATGGGGGACTGTGGCTTCTCTGAGTACCACCGAGCTGCTGCCAATTCACTTAACTTTTGCAGTCACTAGGAGTGCAAAGGAACCTATCTGAAAGATGTAACTGTTTACCAGAAATTATTTAGAGTAATAATGAAATTACAGTTTGTCTAACCTGCTTTCTTTGCAGTCAGAACTGTGTCTGCTAGTTCCCATTCTAGTTTTGAACTGCTGAACTGGACCAATCAGTGTGGGTAAGCTAGCTCTAAAATGGTGCCTTGGACGTAATCAGAACTTGGACTCATAATCTGAGCCAGCCACAAGAGGATTGTATGGGCAGTGACTCTGGGAGATGTAGTTTAGACTTCAGTGCCTTTTTGGACCAACAGCAGCAGTCTATTGTGAGTGACAGCCAATCCAGTCAAGAACTGGGAGGAACTCAAAGGAAGGCCCGGTTTTTGTCGGGTTGAGTTCAGTTGAGCTTTGCAGTGAAGAAGGAAGGAGCCCTGTGCTTTTTCAGTGTGCAGTTTTAGTCAAAACGTGTAAGGCCCAGAGTTCCGTCTGCAGCTTGTGTAACAGCTTGTTAGGACTGAACTGGCCCTGTGAAAAGAATCAAAGGATCTCTGAAGAGTAGAAACCAGGCTCACCCTGTAGAAGACTGGAAGAATTGCTGAAAATTGCACTCGGTCTGTCAGGAACTGAATCTGCTGTGTGTTCTCCGGGTATTGTGCAGTAATTGCGATCGGGATACAGATGCAGCCTGCCTGGTATAGTACTTTCTTTTATATGGATGTGTGAAGAGGTTTGTGTACCTCAAGTGAGCCCTGCTGACATTGAAGGACCCTATCTTATTTGGAGGTCGTGAGTACTAATTCAGGGTTGCTCCTGTTGAATTGCCACATTAAATCCAAATGGAATTACTGTACTGCTGACTGTTTAATTCTCCTTTCTCTGGTGAAAGGGCCCCTACCAGCTGCCACGGTTTGGACTAGCCACTAGGGCTTGGGTACCCAGGACAGTAACTGATAGGGATAGGCCTGTGCACAGAGCCATAGGTAGATTATTAGAGTGATAAGCTAATTAACCTGATTTCCCCTGTCCTTGTTATATCCCCCTAAATAAATCAGAGCTGCTTGTTTCAGCAAAGTTATACTGCCTGAGGTATTTGTCTATGTTAAAGTACTGTACTGTGATTGTTGCACTGTATCTCATTTCACAGGAGGTCCCAGTGCGGAACCAGACCTGGGGTAAGTGTATACTGTGAAGGTAATTCTGATATATTGTGTGGGCCACTAGTGGGAAGAAAGGGGGGTTGCAGTGTCCCAGAGGGCTGTGACCAAGTTAGTTTAACTATTGCAAACCCTGACCTCTGGGTGGAGGCACCCGCCATTGGATCCAGGCCCCTCAACCTGTTAGTGGCAAATCAGGCAGGGGTAGTAGCCCCTGGGATAGCGCCATCTAGGGGTTACATCTGAAAATGACAGCAAGTACTCCAGAATGTAGTTCACTGGGCAGGTGAAGGGGTCCAGATGACGGGAAGCCTTCCACAAAACAAAGCACTTCCATTTAATGGAATAAGTCATCCTGGTGCGGGGGGGGGGGTTCTGTCGGCCACCAGGATGTCTGCCACTTTAGGTGAGACCCAGAACTTGGCAACTGCTATGTCCTTCAGGAGTCAGGCATGCAGGTGAAGACACCACAGGTTCAGATGGAGAAGGGTCCCCCGATCCTGTGACAGCAAGCCTGGGCATAGGGGAAATGGTACCGGAGGCTCCACTGCTAACTGCTGCAACAGTGGAAACCAAATCTGCCAAGGCCAAAAGGGAGCCACCAGAATCAGGGTGGCACCCTCCACCTGGAGCTTGATTAGCGCACTCTGAATCAGAGGAGAGGAAGGCGTAAAGGAACCTCCCTTTCCAAGAGAGGGACAATGCAACTCACCAGAAAACTCCAGGGCCTGAATCAAGTGAGCAGAAAAGAGGCAGTTTTGCGTTGATTGGGATGCAAAAAAGGCCCAACTCTAGGTGATCCAACCTGCTGAACTGGTCTTTTACCACTAATATGAGCTGCTCCCATTCGTGCCTTTTGGACTGCGACCTGCTTAGCTTGTCTGCCAGGGCAGTCTAGACACCTGGAACATTGAAAGCCGATAGTTTGAGGCCATGTTTCAGAGCCCAGTACCAAACCCTCATCGCCTCACTGCACAGGGACAAGAGTGGGTGCCCCCTTGCATGTTGATGTAGTGTACCACACTGATATCAGTCAGCATTAGCAGAGGGCCCAGGGACAGGTGTCACTGGAAGGCCTGCAGACTGTAGAGGACAGCTCTCATCTTAAGGACACTGATATGGAGCGAAGCCTCGAGTGTAGTCCACCACCAAGAATCTGGTAAGGACCCAGATGAGTGTCCCAGCCCATCCCCGAGGCATCTGTAGTGAGGATCTGATGAGGGGAAGGTATGAGGAAAGGAACCCCTTTAAGCAGATGGCTGGGTTCCATCCACCACAGGAGAACCTTTTTGACCACCGAAGAGACAAGAATCATCTGCTTCAGACCGTTGGTCCATTAATCCCACTGAACCCTCCAAGTCCATTGAGGGACGTGCATGTGCAATCTCACTAGGGGAACCATGGTAATGGCTGCAGCCATCAGACCCAGCAGTCTTAGGGATGTCCTGGCTGTGCCATACTGGTTGTGACATATTTGCTGGGCCTGCACTATCAGGTGCTCCGCTCTGTCTGGGGACAGAAAGGCAGAACCCTGGACCATGTCCAGTATAGTTCCTATGTACTGGAGACGCTGACCAAGAGTCAAAACTGACCTGGACAAGTTGACTGTGATCCCCAACTGGCTGAACAACTGCAAGGTACGCGCCAGGGTCAAGGACAGTTTCTCTCTAGATGGGACTTTGAGCAACCAGTAGTTCAGATAGGGAAAGACATAAAGCCCCTCCCTTAGAGCAGCTACCACTACAACTAGACACCTGGTGAAGACCAGAGGTGCCAAAGACAAGCCAAAAGGGAAGACTCTGAACTGGTAGTGCTCCCTGTGAAACAGTGACCTGAGGTACTTCCTGTGTGGAAGATAGACCTTGATGTGCAGATAGGTGTCCTGCATAGCTAGGGAGCAGATCCAGTCTCCCTCCTGGAGCAAGGGCAACAGTCATGGGAGGGTGACTATCCTGAACTTTTTGTACTGGATGTAGTAGTTCAGGTTTCATAAGTCCAGGATAGGCCTCAATTCCCCTGTGGATTTGGAAACGAGGAAGAAGTGGAAGTAGAACCCTGTTTTGCATTGATTCCCGGGGATGGATTCCATGGCCCTTTTTCACAATAGCATCTGGATCTCCTCAAGCAACACTGGTACATGGCCTGGAGGATAAGTGGAAGGCCTTGAAGGGCGCTCTGGAGGCATCTCCACAAATTCTACAGCGTGTCTTTGTTCTATGAACTGTAGCACCCAGGTGTCAGCTGTGATCTCCTTCCACCCATCCAGATGGAGGGAGAAATGACCCACCACCACCACATACTGGGGAGCCAGATTGGGGCGGGTGGGGAGGTCGGGCAAGGAGTCAGGGTGAGGCTGATCCCACAGCTGGGCCCGCTCCTCCTCTGGAGGGCTTTCCTGTGGTGGAAGTGAGGGTAGGGAAGGCCGAGGTAGCTTTGCGCTTGCCTGGCTGTCCAGTGCCAGACATGGGATGATGGGTGGCACACCAACAGGGCACTCTGCCCACTACTCTTCTGGTTGGTGTGGTAGAGAGAGTGAATAGGCCACAGAGTTCTCCTTGAGGCCTGCAGGTCATTGAGAATATCCTGCACATCTGCCCTGAAGAGCTTGTAGCCCCTGAAGGGAGCATTCAGGATAGACTGTTGAACATCAGAGGCAACAACAGACACCCTGAGCCAAGGGTACCTTCTCAGGCAAACCCTCACCGCGGAGGCATCTAGGGCATCACAGGCAGCCCACAAGAGGTGCTCGCCCAAATCTGAACCCATCTGGAGAGTCTTAAGCATCACCTGTTTTTGAGGGCCCTCTGGAAGGGCCTGGGATGCAGACCTGGCCCCTTTCCAGAGGGCATTCTGGAATTTGAGCATATGGCCAATCTAACTGATAACCCTTACTGCCAAAGTGGAGCAGGCAAATACCCTCTTGCCCTTAAGGTCCAACTTCTGGGATTCCTTGTCTGGGGAAAGACAGCTGAGGAGCCTCTTAGATCTATCATGAGTCGCACTGATAACCAAAGAATCTACCTGTGGGAGCCCCGTGAAAATGCGTTTCCGAGAGGGGGCCTGGTACAACTTGTCCACCTTTCTGAGCATAGAGGGAATCAAGTTAAGCCTGTACCAAGCGGCCATGATGGCATCCTCGTATGCACTGATCATAGGAGGAATAATGAGGGGAGCAGAATCTAGCAGGTCCAGGTAATCCGCTAGGTTCCTGTGAGTAATGTCCTGTTCCGCAGCATCAAACCCCATAGCCGACTGCAGTTGTCACCTCACTGCAGTGAGGGAGGGGTCATCCGGGGGGGGGGAGACGGGACTGGACCGGGGATGTATCTGAAGGAGACCTCCCCCACTGAGGAAATAGTAGAGGTGTTAGAGGGAGTCTGGGCCCTGGCACTCTCCTCCTCCTCTTTCCTTGTCGGGTAGCAAGAAATCAAGGCAATCATCATCATCCTTCCCTGGCTCACAGATGGGCATCAAAGAAATCAATGACCATGAAGGGGGGTGGATGCGAAAATGCCTGGTGTGATGGCACTGACGCTGGTCAAGAAGGCCCCATCAACAGGCCCTGAGGTGGGGCAACTATCTGCATGAAGTCCCACACCAAGGAAAGGCGTGCCTGGACATCGATGGTCATCAGCATCAACACTGGGTCCTGTGTCAGCGATGGGGGATACTGAGGCTCTGGCATCGGCAGGGAAGGCTGAAGCAGCGACAAGATGGTGGAAGGTTAAGGGACCAGCTGAGGAACCTGCATACCCAATGTTGAAGTAACAGTCAGGGGCATTGGCTGGAGGGGCCTGAAGCCCAACGCATGACTGTCGCCCACCACCAGCAGGCCGGCGGCACTTCCTGACTGTGGCAGTGGAAGTGCTCCCTGAGGAGGTGGAGGAGTGGTCAGTAGAGGAGGATGCGTCGGCAGCGGTAAGAAAAACCCCAGCAATGATGGGCCACCGTTGGCAGAAAAGGAACCGGTGGGCTGTACTGCCAGAACCCCGCCCCCCCAATGGTAGACAGGATGAGGAAGGCAGAGGGAAATGTCGTCAGGAGAAAGGGTAGGCCAGATGACAATGAACCAATGCCTGGCTGAGGAACCATGGTGGCAAAAGCTGCCAAAGCTGACCCTGTAACAGAGAGGGTGTGGGCGGCAGCAAGGGTCATCGCTGCTCTGGTCGATGACTCCGTAACGGTAGACACTGGGCACGGTGACCGAGAACATTCCTGGGAGGACTTAGCTTTCTCCCGGTGGCAGTGCTTCCCTCAACGACTTATCCTGGGCTTTGGCGGCACGAGAGCCCAAGGACGAGGCTGGGGAAGCAGAGGAGATCCTAGCCTGAAGCTCCTTTCCCAAGGCAGTGACTTTCTGCTTCATAAGAAAGGACTTTAACGCTTTCTGGCAGTGCCGCTAGGTAGCCTGATTGAAGCTGCAGCAGATCTTTGCAGGCCTGAACATCATGATCGGTGCTGAGGCAGCGGATACAGGCCTCATGTTAGCCCTCGTTGTAGATCTTCTGTCCACAGCTGCAACGACAGAATAGATTATCAGATTCACTTTGCATAAATTAAAGTGGGAATCACTTTTGGAAAAAAGTGATTCAAGGACAAGGGTAAGAAGATTAAAAAAAAAATATTCTGGAAAATGACGGTCGACTGAAGCAACGGTACTCTGTGGAGTCCAAAGTGCGATGGTCGTCCGGGGAAGGGGGTACTGGGAGGATGTGGGGGCGCCCACAGCTATATAGGGTGGACGTCACCATGGGCAGCCCCAGTTAGACTGCTAGCAATCAGTTTTCCATGTGGTCCTGGTGCCTGATGGCTATAGTTCCTAAGGTGTGTGATCTGCTGCAAGAGATACTGTATCCTCAAAGAAGATCACATGTTATGATTAGTCACATTCTGTAGGGATTGCTGATGTAACTTAATTTGATTCAGATTCTTTTTTTCTTTTAAAAGTGAACAGACTACCCACCATACTGGTGTTACCACACAAAAATGTATTTGTTTACAGTCCTTGATCAGTTCCCATTGCAACTATCCTTTATTTGGGAACACCCTCATCACAGTCTAGTCACTCAGGATGGAGTGGGAGGAGAGGAGACTTTTGCACCATGAGTGGCTGCACTGTTTTGCGGGTATTCTAAATGTTCAGGGAATATGCAGTAAGAGTAGACCAAGTATTTGAAACAAAACAAGGTTAGTTATAATTACACCATTAGCATGCATTTCAGTTCTACTAAGAAAGGAGGCAGACAAAAGTACTAGAGAAGCTAAGCAATTATAAACATATGGGGGTTCCATCTAGAAATAATATTATGCAAAAAAGGTCGATAGTGTCCTTTTAATGTGTCTCAACCTTCGGAGTGAGTAGTACTGGTGATGTGTATAAAATTTTTAGTGAAAATAGGTATTGTTTTTGCATGGTATTTAGAGGCAGAGGTTTAGCAGTGAGAAATAAGGCATGGGATCTTATGCATCGTCGTGGGAAATGTTCATATTTTTAGTGCACAACTACTGCCAAAAATAAAGCTGCAGTTCATACCGTGTGGTTACCTGATATGTCTCACCATTCATTTGTCAGCAGTAAGTAATCCTCAGTTCACAGTTTCAGGAACAATAAAAATTAAAGGCTTTGTATGGTAATGCTACTACTTACCCATTTTATTATCTTAATCAAGAAACCAGTACGTATAAAGAGTGTTATGGAGCTGCTGAAGCCATAAGTTTCTTCACCTGATACACTGATTACTACAAACAACTGCCTTCTTATGGAGAAATCCATGACGGCAGGACCCATGGATCAGCAGTATAGCAATATACAGCCATGCAAGAGATGCCCACATTACTGTGCAGGTAGAGAGCAGGTGTTCTATGGCATGACAAGTATGCACTCCAGGGAGGGAGGACTGGAGCATGAGCATCCTATGTAACCAAATTACTAGCAGAACTTAGAAGGGTCATGGTAGTGGCTGCAGCCTGTGCCACTTGCAGCCAAATGTCAGTGCTAAAGGAAGGGGGGTTGGCACTGTACACAGCAGAAGGACCTGTGGAAGGGGCAGCATGGTAATTGTGGGGTACTTCAACCTGCCGGCAGCGGATTGAGGTACCCCAGCCACCACAAATAGGAGGGAGCAGGTATTTCTGGATGCCTTCCAGGACAGCTTCCTGTTGCAGATGGTCAACAAGCCAACCAAGTTAGGGAACACCCTAGACCTCATGCTGGTGAATGGTGAGTCTGTGAGGGAGCTGGGGGTGGAGGAACTGCTGGCTGGGAGAGACCACCGCTCAGTGTGGTTCACGATAAACATGGGGAAAGGGGGTGTAGGAACCGGCACAAGGGTGCTACGACTTCTGAAGGGCCAACTTCGGGAGAATGAGGAAAATAGTACAAGGGTATCTGGCCAGGATCCATCCAAACATGGACACTAACCAGAAGTGGGAGGTCATTAAACAGGGAATTGAGGAGGCAACCGTAACATGTACAAGGGCCCAGAGTAAGAGGGTTAGGGTGGGCAAAGATGCCTAGCTGGGTGAGCAGGGGGTCATGGAAAAAGTAAGGAAGAAAATAGCTTTTTGAAGGTGCAAAAAAACAGGAAGGGGGAGGACAGAGAGGAATACCTAAGGGAGGTGACAAGGGCTGTCAGGTCAGCCAAGGTGTCCAGGGAACTCAGGCTAGCACAGGGCATCAAAGAGGGAGAGAATGACTTATTCAGGTACATCAGGGAGAAAAGGAGTTGTAAGGACCAAATAGTAAGGATAGAGAGGGATGGGTGGAAAGAGGTACAGAACAGGCAGAAGCATTAAGAGTACTTCTGCCCAGTATTTACTAAAGAGAAAGGGGGAACTGTACCCAAGGGGCGGCGGCACGGGAGGAGGTAACAGACTGGGAAATCCCAGTGGGCAGAGTACTGGAAGGCTTGAGGGCACTGAGGCTGGACAAGGTGCCAAGGCCAGATGGCATACACCCCAGGATGCTGAAGGAGCCAGCAGAAGTCCTGGCAGAACCCTTGGCAGACCTGTTCAATGCCTCCCTGGACTCTGGGAGTGTACCTCAGGATTGGAGGATGGTGCCCATGGTACCCCTCCATAAGAGTAGCCCCAAGGATAAGCCAGATAACTACAGACTGGTAAGCCTCACATCCATCATGGGAAAGCTGATGGAGACAATCCTGAAGGAGAGGCTGGTTCCCCTCCTTGAGGCTAATGAGCTGCAGGACAGCAGACAGCATGGGTTTGTTTCAGGCACATCCTGTCACACCAATCTGGTGCAGTACTATGACTGGGTAACCAGGCAATTAGACAGGGCCATACAGTGGATGTCCTGTACCTGGACTTCAGTAAGGCATCAATTCAGTGCCACATGGGAGGCTAGGAAGTAAGCTGGAAGGCACAGGGGTGTTTTTTTGTTTTTTTTATTATTTAGTTGTTTAACCAGGTATAGCACACTAAGCTGAAAGCTTTTTTACAGGAGCGACCTAGGAGCACAAGGAGGTTAAATGACTTGCTCAGGGTCACACAGTATGCAAGTGGAAGCTGTGGGATTCAAACCCAGGTCTGGTCTGCTGGATGTCACCAAATTTGCAGCTCAGAGCCTTAGACCACTGCGTTATACTGCCTCCCTGGGTGGGGACAAAGATGGGTGGATGGATAATAAACTGACTGCAAGGGAGACAGCAGTGGGTAGTAGTGGGAGGGGAACTCTCATCTCCCAGAGCGGTGACAAGTGGGGTGCCACAGGACTCTGTACTGGGGCTGATGTTTGGGATCTTCATAGCAGACATCTCAATAGGTATCAAGAAAAAGATCAGTCTTTGCAGACGATACCAAGATGAGAGCAGTAGTGGATGACTTAGAAGGGTGGCAGGGGTTGCAAGATGATCTGGCAAAATTAGAGGCCTGGTTGGACACTTGGCAGCTGGGGTTCAATGCCAAGAAATGCAAGGTGCTACATTTCAGCGCAAAAAAAACAAGGAGGAGCTACCAACTAGCGGGGATTCAACTAGCTGAGATGGAAGAGGAGAAGGATCTGGGGGTACTCATAATGGGAGCAATGAACAACTCAGCACAGTATAGAAAGGCAGCTGCAAAGGCCAACAGGATGCTGGGTTGTACTGCCATAAGCATATCCGCCGGGGGGGAAGGGGGAGGTGATCCTGACACTATACAGGTCACTGTTAGACCACACCTGGAGTACTGCGTGCAGTTCTGGTGACCATACCCGAAAAAGGACATCAGGTTACGGGAGGGGATGCAGCGCAGGGCAACAAAAATGATCCAGGGGCTAGGGGACCTACCCTACGAGAGCAGACTGAGGGAGTTGAACATGTACTCCCTGGAGGAGAGGAGGGATATGAATTGAAACCTTCAGGTACATGAAGGGAATAAATAAGATGGGCATGGAGGGGCTTTTCAAACTAAGGAGGGGCGGGTATGCTCAAGGGCACGATCTGAGATTGGAAGGGAGAAGGTTCAAGAGGGAAATGAGACACTTTTTTTTTTTTTTTTTAAACAGAGAGGGTGTTGTATGGGTGGAACGCATTGCCAGAGGAAGTAGTATCCTGTAGAAAAGTGGGCTGCTTCAAAAGGGGATGGGACAGGGTAAAAGGGAAGGTCACTGGAGGGGGGAGGGGCAGTTGCAGTATAAGGGCTGCTAGCTGCACAACTGAGCAGACTTGATAGACCATAAGGCCTTTATCTGCCGGCAACTTCGTATGTTCCTATGCTATGACACACTCTCTAAGTGTAGAGGACAGGGGACTGGGAAACAAAAATGGGGGGGGGGGCAGTGTATCTTGCCCCAGCTGTAAAAATTTATTGAAGGTTACCTCTGTAGTTATCTTGTGTCTTGTGGTTTAATTCTGTGCTTGGAGCTGAGGCTGTAGTTGGCAAAACCGAATGGCTGCTGTTCAGACTGACAGTTTCATCACGATGGGGTCCACCCTGCAACAAATGCGAGAAAGTGCATTTTACCTTAAAGCCTGATTCAAATGAATGCCCTGTGTAAAGAAACAGCTAAGAGTAGGCCAGGATGGTGCTTGGGCAGCAGCACCTGGTTGTGATTACGAGCATCTCTGCACTTCAAGAAAGATGAGGAATTCTAAAGAGATTAAATTAAGTGCTGAAAAATATAGCATTCAAATTAATAATCTGAACCTAGTGCTTTAGTCTGAAATGGAAACAAAAATAAAACCTTACTACATTTATATCAGTCGTATCTTAAAGCAAAGCCAACACACACATAACTTTTGAAAAACAATCCTTGTATTTTACATTACTGCTGCATTTTCCTCCAAATTATTTAATACTGAGAGATCTGCATGAAAACAGGATCTCTATTCCTTCAAAATTCATCTATTCCAGTTTCTCATTCCCCACCTAAGGTCATAGTACTCTGCTTAAGACATCAGTCATTCCCATAGCAACCAACTGTGATATCACAACAGAGGATTATGACTTCAAGTGACGAATAAGCTGCTGGGACTCCAAGTGTTAAAGATCCTTTTGCCATGCACATTTTTTCAGTAATAAATAATGGGAAAGGGAAATATACAAAAGATGTAGGAAATGCAAGTTGAACTGTGCCTAAATATTATGTTTTTCCTAGCGGCACTGGCAGCTCTTTTAGTTGATATGAAAGCCAAAAGTTTGAACTCTGACAGACTAATTATGTTTTTGCTTCACATCCTGCATCTTTATAACTCTGGTGAACTCTGTTTAGTAGCTTTTTTTTCCTTTTAAAGTTGGCCACATATTGCCTCAAGACCAGGTTTAAAAAGCTGTCAAGTGAGCTTTATGAAAACACAGCACGGCATGTGACAGCTATTAATGCCTTTTACCGCATATACTCAGAAAGTAAGGCATTAAACATCAAAACATTAATCATATCATAGATTCTGCTCACCTCATAATAAACAATCTATTTGCAAGTCACTTCTGTGAGTGTGCTCTACTCTTTTTTTTTTTGGTTAGGGATTTTAGAGAGATTCACAGTGTTTTTGTAAAATTCAACTTACACCACATGTTTTCTGCTTTACCTCGCAAAATGCCTTCTGTGTATATCTGATCCACTTTCTTCTGTTATGTTAGAGTAGAAGGGATTATAACTTTTCCCTGTGAGCCACATTGATCTGCACCAAGACATGCATGTAATGACGCAAAC
The DNA here is from genome assembly GCA_016271365.2 of Neoceratodus forsteri. Lineage (NCBI taxonomy): Eukaryota > Metazoa > Chordata > Ceratodontiformes > Ceratodontidae > Neoceratodus > Neoceratodus forsteri. The sequence goes on along the minus strand of CM028129.1, from coordinate 1,389,086,313 downwards.
TCCAGGAGAGGGTAGGACGTGCTCCATTAAAGTCTATGAGGGGCAGCTTTAACAATTTATATTTTTATATATATATATATATGTGTATATATATATATATACGTATTAATGGACATTTGGTAATTAATCAAGGGCACTGGGTGACTAACAAGGGCCTTGTTAAGTCACCCAGCACCCTTGATTAATCACCAAATGACCATTATTATATATAAAAATGTTGTTAAAGCTGCCCTCCCCCGAATAGGCTTTAATGAAGCACATCCGTGTGAACTTCCTGGGTTCACATCATTACATGTCTGAGCGTGGGGATGGATCATGGGCATCTCCGGAGACTGGAAAGTGGAAGAGATCCGGTTGGGGAAAGTTACAATCCCTTCCACTAAACCATAACAGAAGAAAATGTGATCAGATATATGTAGAAGGCGTTGTGCCAAGGAAAGGCACCGGAATATGTGGTGCACATGAATAGCTTGGTAAATTTCTTTAAATACGATGGACACAACTATTACTGCTAGCACACAGGTTTTCCTATCCAACAAAGGCATCTTCTATGGAGTGAATGTTTTGGATGGTTGATTAGTCTGCCTTCAATTTCAATATGCTTTAGCTTAGAACGTTAAAACAACTGTATGCCACAAGAACACGTGTTAAATAGTGTCCTAAGAGCTTTTCTTGTAGTTCATCTGTTTATTCAGGTTTTACAGTACAAATAACAGTATCGTCCAAGAACAGTGCAGAACAAGAAAGAGATTAAAAAGTGGGTATACAGATGTGTCCTAGAAGCTTTTTAAAGAAGCCTAATAAGTCATCAGAAAGACCGTGGACTAGTCAAATTATTAGTTAGAATCTGGACCAGGAGGCTGAAAGCCATTATCAATAGTTAGCTATTCATGGGCCTCTGTGAACCAAGTAGTGGTAGTTCTACGTCCAGATGCTAGTGGCCAAGTGCCTACATCATAAAATGATGTTATCATACAAGTGTGGTTTGGGGGGCAGACAGTTAAACATCAGCCTGCAGCCTTGGTACCTTGGAGCCTCTTCCCGTCAGATATTAGAGGCTAAGCAGGGTCAGGCCTGGTCAGTAGTAGGATGGGAGACCTCCAATGAACACCAGGTGCTAAAGGAAGAAGTGTTGTTAGCTCTGAAGGGAGTACTCTCCCTTTGTTTAAAAAGTAACCATACCTGACTGCCATATGATCCAGTGACATTGAACTGCACCGCCATGCACATGACTGGAGTTTGGGCATAAACTCTGGTCATCGTGTTGGAAGGCAGGCCAGATTGCGGGCAGCTGCTGGAGGACAAAACGCCTTGGCAAGGGAGGGCTGGTGGTGGATTCTGGCATGCAGCAACCCCCACCTGCAGGCCAGGGAGTTTGCTCCATCTGCAGAAGTACGCTATCATGACAAAGCTGATGGGTATGTCTCACGAAAGAGGGGAGGGGCAACAACAAAAATAACTAGGGGAAAAGGTCCCCTGCTGTCTGAATAATGGCAGTTCACCTGAACAGGGTATATCCCTGCTCTGTTAGAGAGGCAGGGAGAAAAAAAACTATAGAGGGTAAACGAACACAAAAGTAATTAAACCAATGCCCCAGCAAGGGTTTTGGGGAGCACTGTGCTGTCAGAGGGGCAATCTTTCAGATCAGAAGTTAAACCAAGATCCTATCTGCCTGTTCCAAGTGGTTGCTCAGATGGACATTAAGGACACAACTGCACTTCTCTAACAGAGGAGGAGAATTTCCCTGGCATCCTGGTCAAATTTCCCCATTCAGTAAAAATCATCAACAGATTAAGCTGGTTTAACATCAGTCAGTTTAGATATGTATCCCCATTCCCAGGAACGAAGCTGAAAACAAAACGTTATTTCCTAGCATTTCCTTCCCAGTCAACAAAAACTAAATAAATACATAATGGTAACAAGGTTAGGGTGGGGCATACAGACAGGGAGCAACTACTGCACCCCAGGATAGTGAGGGAGCTCAAAGAGGTGCTGGCTGCACCTCTGACAACTCTGTTTAACTTATAAAAAAACAGGGGAGGTTCCGAGGGACTGGAGGAGAGCAGATGCTGTCCCACTTCACAAAAGTGGGAACAGGGAGGAGGCAGGAAATTACAGACTGGTCAGCCTGACTTCGGTAGAGGGTGAAGTAATGGAAACACTACTGAAGGAAAGGATAGTGGAATAACCTTGTTACCAGTGGATTACAGGATCCAAGACAGCATGGGGGGGAGGGGTCTTGCCACACAAACCTGATCAAGTTCTTCGACTAGCGTAGTGGATCAAGGAGGAGCGGTACATGTGGCCTACCTGGATTTCAGTAAGTCCTTCAACACCATTCCAAAATGAAGACTGGTGAACAAGCTGGGCCTGTCTGGGAGTGGGTCAAAAAGTTATAAACTGGGTAAGAGGTTGGTTAAGCTACAGGAGTTAGAGGGTGGTGGTAAATGGCATCCACGCTGGAGAAGGCAAGGTGACCAGTAGGGTGCCTCAGGGCTCAGTAATAGGTTTGGTCCTCTTCAATGTCTCTATTATTGACATTGCGAAAGGGTTAGAAGGGAAAGCATACTTGTTCGCAGATGACACAAAAATCTGCAAGAGAGCAGACAGATGGGGATGAGGGATGATTTGAAAAAGTTGGAAGAATGGTCAAGGGTTTGGCACATGGGTTTCAATGCAAAAAAAAAAGGGTAAAATCATGCACTTGGGGTACAGAAACCCAGGGGCTACGTACCAATTGCTCACCCCCCACAGCTAGTAATGGAACCAGTGAACCAGAGGAGTGGCTATCTCTGCAAAGCAGTGTGCAAAAGATGGAGATTAGTGTCCAAAAGGTGGATAAGCAGAAAAGGGGCAAAATTCAGCAGAAGGGCAGACAGCAAGGAGAACCAGGATAAATGACAACCAAGGAAGGGGCTGGAGTAGAACAGTGAAGCAGTCTAGGGAGGTCAAATCATGGAAAGCCATGTGTGCAAATGCCAGGAGCCTTAGCAACAAGATGGAAGATCTGGAGGCTGTCATGGTACAGTCAGACCTGGACATTGTGGCCATCACTAGAAACCTGGTGAATGATAACCATGACTGGGAGATGGCCATACCTGGCTACAACATATTCAGAAGAGACAGAGCAGGCAGGAAGGGAGGAGGAGTGGCACTGTATGTGAAAATGACATAAGGGCCACAGATCCAGGAGGAACAAATGGGGAGAGATACTGTGGGTTAAGCTGGAAAGGAAAATGGGGCCAGCCATCTCGCACAGGTGTGGTCTATAGACCACCAGCCCAGGAGGAAGAAACAGATAGAGTTGATGCTAGCCATCCAAAGGATGGCAGACAAGGGTGAGGTAGTACTGGCTGGAGACTTCAATATACCAGACGTGGACTGGAGCATCCCAGCAGCAGCATCAACTAGAGCAGATTTATCCTGGACTCCTTCAGGGTGCCTTCCTCAAGCAACTGGTCATGGAACCAACTCGGCAGAAGGTAATACTGGACCTTGTGCTCACAAACAGGGACAGTGTGATGGGGGTAACAGTGGGGAGCACCTGGGTAACAGTGACCACCAGTCATTGTGGTTTGAAATCACAGAAAGAGCAGAACCAAACCACACAAAAACACGTATCCTGGATTTTAGGGGGGCAGACTTTGGGAAAATGGGGAGATGCTTGAAAGAGGCATTAAGGGGAATGGGACAGGAATCAGGGATTAAGGAACAGTGGGCAGTATTTAAAATGGGGATTATAAGAACAACAGAATTATGCATTAAGCAGGTAAGCAAGAGGAAAAGGAAGAGGAGACCATTATGGTTTTCCAAAGAGGTAGCAAAGAAAGTGAAAGCCAAAAAGATTGCATTCAGGCAATACAAAAAGACACAGGCAGAAGGGGATAGGGAGAAGTACCAGGAGAAACAAAGGGAGGCAGGGAAGTCAGTAAGGGAAGCCAAAGCTCAGACAGAAGAACACATTGCAAAATCAGTGGTTAAAGGGGACAAACCTTTTACAGGTACATAAGGGAAAAAGAAGGACAAAGGGAGGGATAGTGAGACTGAAGGGGAGGATGGGAGCCGCGTGGAGGATGACAACAGTAAAGCTGACATATTGAACAGGTATTTGCTCAGTCTCTTACTAAGGAAGAGGGGGTAATGGGTCTGAAGGGAGCACAAGGGTGAGAATGGTGCAGAAATGGACACAAGTCTCTTTACACGAAAGGGTCCTGAAGGAACTGGAAGTAATAAGAGCTGATAAAGCAATGTGGCCAGATGGGTGCACTCCTGGGTCCTTAAAGAACTAAGAGAGGTGGTGGCTGAACCTCTGGCTATCCTGTTCAGCCAATCACTGGAAACAGGGGAGGTACCCAAAGACTGGAGGACAGCAGATGTAGTCCCTTATACAAAAGTGGGAAACAAAGAGGAAGCAGGGAACTACAGACCAGTCAGCCTCACTCGGTAGTGGGAAAGATCGTGGGAAGCACTACTGAAGGAGAGATTGGTGGAACATCTGGTTCTCAATGGACTACAGGACCCAAGGCAGCATGGTCTACCAGGGGGAGTCATGTCAGACCAACCTCATTGAATTTTTGACTGGGTGACTAGGGAGGTGGATCAGGGAGGGTAGTGGACATGGCCTATCTGGACTTCAGCAAGGCCTTTGACACTGTGCCACATAGAAGACTATTACACAAACTGGGGAATATGGGTGTGGGCAGGACAGCAGTGTGGTGGGTAGGTAACTGGCTGGGTGGCAGGACACAGAGGGTGGTGGTAAATGGCTGTCACTCCACAGAGGGAAGAGTGACCAGTGGGGTACCACAGGGATCAGTGCTGGGACCGGTCCTATTCAACATCTTCATCAGTGACAGGATATAGAAGGCAGAATTTCACTGTTCGCTGATGACACAAAGCTCTGTAACAGAGTAGACACACCAGAGGGTGTAGACAGAATGAGAAGCGACCTGCAGAAACTTGAAGAATGGTCAAGGGTTTGGCAGTTGAAATTCAATGCAAAGAAGTGCAAGATAATGCATACGGGCACAAAACCCTGGCACAATATATCAGTTGGGGGTGAGGATATAGCATGCACCAAGCCGGAAAGGGATCTTGGGGTTGTCATCTCTGATGACCTCAAGGTAGGGAAACAGTGTGACAAGGCATCAGGTAAAGCAAATAGGATGCTGGGATGTATAGGCAGGGGCATCACCAGCAGGAAAAAGGAGGTCATAATTCCGCTATACAAGACACTAGTGAGGCCCCACCTGGAGTACAGTGTACAGTTCTGGAGACCATACCTAATGTAAGGACATAGACAGGGTAGAGAAGGTTCAGAGGAGGGCAACAAAGATGGTGCATGCGCTGCATCACAAGTCCTATGAAGACAGGTTGAAGGAACTGAACATGTACTCCTGGAGGAGAGGAGGGAGAGAGGGATATGATAGAGACATACAAGTATCTTACAGGGAGGAACAGGGTGCAGGAAAACACTATTTTAAGCGAAAAAGATGTTTCAGGACTAGAGGGCATGGGATGAAGTTGGAGGGAGGACGATTCAGAGGAAACATGAGAAAGAATTTCTTCACAGAACGGGTGGTGGACAAGGGAACACCCTGCCAGAGGAAGTGGTGGGGGCTGAAACAATCACGGGATTTAAGAATGCATGGGATAGACATAAAGGAATTCTAGAGGTCAGGGGTAAGGGGAAATAGACTTCTAGGAAAACAAACTGAACTTACAAGCTCAAATGGGCAGACTAGGTGGGCCATAGGCCCTTATCTGCCGACACTGTCTATGTATCTATGTATCTATGAGGGAAAGTACTGGAAACCACCAAACAGGAAAGGGACCTGGGGGGTAGTCATTTCTGATGACCTAAAGGTAGCTAAGCAGTGTGACAAGGCAGTGGGAAAGCTGGAGCTGGGGTCCGACGAGGAAAGAGACCTAATGTTGAATAAAGCTAAGCAACTTAAGCCCATTACATTGGCAGGAAACTCGTCTGCATTTTTTTCCAGACCTTAGTTTTTCGACTAGGATGAGAGGGAAAGGATTCAACGGAGTTAGATCTCGCCTTCAAGCCCTAGGTGTACATCATGTACTGTTGATACCAGCGAGCCCGAGAGCCGTCTACAGGGGAAAAGTATTTCAATTTTCGGACCCAACTGATGATGCTAAGTTGATGGTAAAGCTGGAACAACAGTTCTCCTCAAGAAGGAACAATTCTGAATCAGAGGAAGAAACGGAGGATTAAAATATAAATGGTGACTTACTAATGCCTAGAAAGGGAGGTCGCTGGATGAGAAACTGCTTTAGCTAGGTATTATTTCTCCTTGTTATCGGAGAAGGTGAAATCTTTAAGTTTGTGGCAGGAAAGTATTAAAGGACGGAGTTTCTTTTTTCTCCCTAATGAACCATAAATCCACATAACTCTGAAAGGGAGGGTCTTTCTCTATAATCTGCTCCTCCCTTATGTTTTCTGTGATTAGATTTTAACTAAAATGATAGAATGTTATTGGCTTACTAGGATGCACATTTATGGTGAAAGGTTTATAAATTGTTACCATTCATATTTTAGAAAGGCTTTATTTAAATCAAGTTTAGAGTAAGAGTGATTTGTTTGTACTAGAATAACAGCGCCAACAGAAATTTAAAGGGGCAAGTACAGCTATTCATGGACTGCAAGATGTTATTTGCTAAAGGTAAAGCTGGAGAGGATCATTAATCCTCTTTGAAAGGATGAAAGATATAGCAACACTATGCATCTAGTCCCTGCTCATGGCTGCAAGGGTCGTTTGGAAATAATTCTATGTTAGAGTATATAACTAAACCTGATTTTTACAGAAGAAGAGTCAGTTTTGTTAAAGTGCACTCCCAAGTGAAATAGTGTACAGGGGCATATGCACTGGTTTTGTTACTGTTAAAATTATGTACTTGCGTATTGCAAGGTCCTACAACTCTGTAATGCCTGCCTGTATGGAACGTACATAATGTAAACTTTACATAAACTTCAATAAAATATAAGTACCAAATAAAAAAAGGCAGTGGGGACGGCTAGCAGGATGCTCGAGTGCATTTTTTTTGGGGGGGGGGGGGGGGGGTATCATCAGTAGGAAGGAGGAAGTATTATCCCTGTACAGATCACTGATAAGACCCCACCTCGAGTACTGTGTTCAGTTCTGGAGGCCTCATTTCTGGAAGGACATTGATAGGGTGAAGGCAGCAAAAAAAAAAAAAAAAGGGGCTACCAAAATGGTGCACAGCCTGCATTAAAAGCCCTACCAAAAGAGACTCAAGGAACCGAATATGTACTCTCTGGAGGAGAGGAGGGAAAGAATGGATATGATAGGAACACTCAACTACCTAACAGGTATTAAGGTACAGGAAAATACATAGAAAAAGAACCCTGAGGACAAGGGGTCACACTATGAAGTTGGAGGGGGAGGCTTAGAGGAAATTTTGGGAAATACTTCTTCAGAGAGAGGGTAGTGGATGCATGGAACAGCCTTCCAGCAGAGGTGGTGGGTGCCAAAACAGTGATGGGATTCAAGCATGCATGGGACAGATACAAGGGGACCCTGGTAGTAAGGCGAGGGAAGGAGATGACTGGAGATTGAGTAGGGTTTGCAACAGCACAGTAGGCAGGGAAAACTAGGCAGACTAGGTGGGCCAAGAGGTCCTTATCTGCAGACAACTCCCATGTTTCATCAGGGTAGGGGGAGCAGGTCACAAGAAATTTATATCAAACCTGTTCCTTGAAGGAGATGCACCCCTTTTTCTTGTTACTTTTGACACCACCCAGAATCATCACTGTCTAACACATTTCCATTTTTTCGAGCCTCAAGTCACTGATGAGAGATGACTTAGTTCCTACAAGCTTTATTTCATGGTGTTTGTACAGAAAGGCTACTGTTCATTTTCCTGCCAGGATTTTATTTTTTCTTATATAGTTCATTTAACCAGGACAGTCCAGCTGAGAAACAGCATCTTGTTTTCTGTGGGGTCCTGCAGCTATTTTACAGGCTGGGAGGACTAAGGTAATGGAAGATAAAGTGACTGGCTGAAGGTCACACAATAACCTTGAGGTGAGATTTAAAGCTATGTGACCTCTTGTTTCACACCTCACTGCTTTAACTACATTTATAGCTACACTGCTTTAAACTCTAACCACAACACTGGGCATGTGCGAACGCATATACATTTGTGCATGCCCAGTATCACAGCTGGAGTTAAAGACCCTGCTTTTTATCACTGTAAGCCCACGTTTCATGTCCACTAGAATTTCCCAGAGTTCAGCTTTCTTTGCTCTCTCAAAAAATCTGTTTAGCTGAACTTGGGCGTGCTGAGGTGTGAACGAGCTTTCTGGTGCTTCAGTGCCATTTAGAGATGTGACTGCGTGTTGGGAGCTGGCGTAGTAAACCTGCATGGACTGCAAGAGTTTCACTTTGGTGGACACATTTTTAAACCAAGTACGTTCGGTGGAAATAAGCGTTGCACTGCATTCCCTCTTGATTCTGACACTGCTACAGACACTAAAGGCACATTTAGAGACCCCTCACCCCCAAAAGTAAGTAAACAGCTGCCAGAATCCCTTTAACAAAGCCACTGTGTTGTACAAGTTTAACTGTCCAGATCCATACGCAGGGCCCCTGGTATTCTGCGGCATAATTTTCTGATTTCTGCGGCAGGGCTCCTTGACTTCTGAGGCAGCATTTTCTGATTTCTGCGGCAAGATTTATTCATTTCTCTGGCAGAATGCAGTCCTGTCATTGGCTAAATATGATGTGATGACATCATATGCTGAGCATAGAGGAGGGGCTTCAGGATAAACGAGGTGGGAAAGAAAGCCTGACACTATGGAAAAACAGTATATTTATATGAAAATTCACCAAAAACAATGAATTCTGCGGCACTATATATATTCTGTGGCATGATGCAAATTCTGTGGCAAATTCTGCAACCGCAGAACTGCAGATTTCCAGGGGCCTTGTCCATACGGTACAGAATTATAATGTTTTATGGTGGCTTATTTTTTTAATTCACTTTTATGCCCCCTTGATCACACTGGCTCTGCAACCATCTCACATGTGCAACTTCCATGTCCTGTCACTAAACAATCACCATGCTGGGTTCCTCCTGACCCCCACCCCAGTGGTTTAAATGGAAATGTTTAGGTGGGGGAACTCTCATTTCTATATTTGTAGGTGAGGAACAGTTATCTTTATCCCTACCGCCTCCTTTGTCCTCTCTGCTCCACCGATGAGGGATTGCTAGAGATTCCCAGGGTCTGTTTAACAACTTCAAGAGCTAGATCATTTGCTTCTGCTGTACTGACCTGTGAAATTCTTTACTTCGTTGGATCCACTGAGGCCTTTAAATCTGCCTTAAAAACGTATTTATTTGACCAAGTGTTTCCCAATATTTAAAAGCCTGCTGTAATATGATTTGTTTTTTATGCTTATTTTGTGGTATTGATGTTTCTAGGGACATGGATATGTTGTTCAGTCCACACTTACTGGCAGGTTCCTTGCTACTTTAAATCTTGCCGGAAGGTCTTCAAGCTGGCTCCTCCCACCCACCTGGGTGATAAAACTCTTGGCTCCACCCCATGACGCCAGATCTTCCTTACCGCTTGGAAGCTCAGGTTCCCTCCTTTGCGCTCTGCGTTTTAGGCCTGGATCCAAACTCTTCGGTTTACCTGAAACTAATCTTAAAATTTACAAGACTTCGGTCTTTATCATCCCTCGCGGCTGCGATGGACAAATCGACTCCCGGATTTCGTCGTGCCCATGTGGGCAGAAGATGTCCCGGATTGATCCACACTCCATGTGCGTGTACTGCCTTGGGCTTGAGCACAATTCACAGGCCTCAGAGCTTATTGCAAGTCAGTACCTGACCCGGTCTTAGAGGATCGCTGCCAGATTGCAACTTGGGCACCCCGAGAAACGTTATCCTTCGGTCAAGTCGAAGGAGGCCTGTTGGGCGCTGTCCGTGGCGGCAGGCTCGGCTGAACAGCTCGAACAAATGATCGCCCTCGAGGAGGAAGCGGCCCAGGCTGCATCATCATCTTCTTCAGCCGCGGCATTTATCCCGCTCTCCTTGGGCTTCTCCTACACAGCTTCATTCAAGGAGCTTTGTCAATCCCTCTCCACCAAGGGAGAGGGGCCTTCAGGACATTCCTCTCTGTCCAAGAAGAAGGACTCCAAGGGTAAGTCCCATCGTCGACATTCGCGGGAGAGGTCCCCTTCCCCGGATAGTCGACTCTCGACTTCGGTCAAGGTTGCGGCTAAGGCCAATGGCTTCATGGTGTCCCCATCAGGTCAGCCGGCCGAGACACCCGTCGACGCAGTCGAGATTTTTCTCGACCCGGATGGGCTGTCGACTGGAGAAGCCGACAACCCTTCTTCACCAGTTCCCCCGGTGGAAACTGAGGACTTGCCTGTGCCAGAGTCCCCGGTTAAGGTCCCTGATCCGAGGGAGGAGCGGGTTTCCCCCAACCCCACTTAGACACACCCTCAGAAACACCGAAGGTCTCATTCTTGGACCTCTTCCAGGTCCAGCCAATCCCACTGACATCGGCAGTCTCGGCACCATGGAAAGCGGCAGTGCCGCTCGTCCTTGTCTTCATCCTCTTTGGAGGATAGGCTCCGGCGCAAATTGCGTCGGCGCTATGAGGATCTGATGTGGCAGCAGCTCCTTTTGACCGGGAATAAGCTGACTCCGTCGCCTTCCCTGGTCATTAAGTGGCTGTCACCAGAGCAGCCAAAACAACCCCTCATTGTAATCGAGGAGCCGAAGCCGGCACCGGTTGTTCATCCGAAACCGTCTGCGCCACCCATTGTGGTGGAACCCCCACCTCCACAACCTAAATTTGCGGCCCTGACCAAGAATTCTCAGTCAGGTCAGGGCTTGCCCCATCAGTTGTCAGTCACCCTCACTCCCTATCGGCCTTGGCAGGTGGAGGGTGGCTCAGGCCCATGGCAGCTGTTTGCAGACTCTTCTGAGTCTGACGATGACTCTTCCCTGTTCTCCAGGCCCCTTGACCTGGAGTCCACTGGGGGTCAGTTGATGGACGAGAGCCCATCCTCGTTCCTTGGAATGCTTCGGCTCATCTCCGAGTCCACTGGGATGAAACTCGAATCAGTTTCAAAGCGGGCCAAGTATCCCCTCACGGAGATACTGGACCAAGGGGAATCCCCCACGGAGGCCTTCCCGATGGCTGAAGCCACTGTTAGCCCGGCCCTGGAGCTATGGCAGTGGCCAACTTCTTGTCCTGCACCTTCCGCCAGGATTGCTTAAAAGTATGCCGTTCCCACTGGTTCACTCTCCGGTTTCTCGGAGCACCCCTCTGCGGAGGGGCTAGTGACCGACAGTGTTTTCCGGTGCTCTGGAAAAGCTCGGGATGTGGACAAGCCACCCAATAAACAGTCCAGGAAACTGGACTACTCTGGGCGGAGAGTCTATGCTGCTTCCTCCCTAGGCCTTTGTCAGGCCAGCTCAGCTGTTCTGATGGCACACTTTTCGGACGCCCTTTTGGGCTCCCTGGGTGAGATGATTCCTCATCTCCGGCTGACCTCCAGACAATGGTCAAGCAGGTGCGGGATAAGGGAAAGGCGGTGGCCAAACAGCAACTCCAAACTTCCTTGGACATAGCTGACTCATGTGCCCGGTGAGTAGCAGCCGCAGTGGTCATGCGCCGCCAAACTTGGCTGCGGATCTCCACTTTTACAACGGATACCCAGCACAAGCTGGCAGACGTTCCCTTCTTGGGTACCGACTTGTTCGGCCACGGGGTGGAGGGTCTTCTGCAAAGGATCGAGAAGTCCAATGACACCTTGGACTCAGTCACGTTTGCCCAGAAGGACAAAGGCCACGAGCAGCAGCAGCGTAAGCCCTTTCGGCCTTCATCCCCCGCGGCATGTCCAGCCCAGCAATACCAGAATCAGGGCCAGCAGGCTTGCACTTGACATCCCAAAGCCAAGCCTACGGCGTCCTCCAGCAGGAAGCCAGGAGGGAAAGGTCTAAGAGGCCCCTCGGCCGGCCCTTCCTCCAAGCCTGCCCAGTGACGGGTTGAGGGGTGTCGCCCCCAACTCCGTCGCTCCTCCCTGGGTTCCTCCCCCTAGTGGGGGGACGGTTCCGCCACTTCCTTTCTGCCTGGTCCAATATCACCATGGACCGCTGGGTGCTGGAAGTGTTAGGAAAGGGTCTGCCTCTGGAATTCGAGCAGTCTCCACCCTATCGAGCCATCGCCCCATGGAGGGCTATGGGGTCCGCAGCCTCTCTGTTGGCTCATCGAGCTGACATTGCCCTGCTCCTCCAGAAGGAGGTGACGGATCCTCCACCAGACCCAGGGATTGTGTCCAAGTACTTCCTGGTCCCAAAACGGATGGGGGGCTGGTGCCCCATTCTAGACCTACACGACCTGAACAAGTTCCTAAGGTCTCGTACCTTCAGGATGGTCACTCTGGCTCAGATCATTCCATCCTTGGAACGAGGCATGTGATTCTGCTCTCTGGACCTCCAGGATGTGTTTTTTCATGTCCCAATCCATCCGTCTCACCAGCGATTCCTCTGCTTCAGGGCAGAGGGATCCCTTTACGAGTTCCGAGCCATTCCCTTCGGCCTCTCTCCAGCTCCCAGGGTCTTCACCAAATGCATGGCAGTGGTGACAGCATTCCTGCGGTGCCGAAGGGTCCAGGTGTACCCCTACCTAGATGACTGGCTGATTGCAGCCCCCTTCAGGCTGGAGGAGGAGCGGTCCAGGGATCTGGCCCTCCAGGTCTGCTCTCAGATTGGTCTCCTCATCAACGAGCCCAAATCAGAACTCGTGCCAACGCAGGTGATTCAATTAATCGAGGCAGAGCTCGACTCTCTTCAAGCCAGAGCACGGCTCCTGGTTGGGCAATAGCGCCCTGCCCGGGACTGCCTGCGCCTCCTGGGCCTCATGGGGGCCTGCACCAGCGTTGTCCGTTGGGCCCGCTTGCATATGCGTCCCCTGCAATGGGGGCTGGCCCGCCAATGGTCACAGCGGTCCAGTCCTCTGGACCAGCCAGTGATAGTGACCCAGGAGATGGGGAACGCTCTCCAGTGGTGGATCATTTTGGCTGATCTGCAGAAGGGTATCCCGTTTGTCCGCCCAGAGCTGACGGTCACTCTAACGACAGACACCTCTCTGATGGGTTGGGGTGCCCATCTGGGGGAGCTCAGAGTGCATGGCCTCTGGTCCACTCAGGAGTCTCGATGCCACATCAACCTGCTGGAGCTTTGATCAGTCCTACTAGCCCTCACCGCCACCGCCTTCGCTTCGTTTGTACGGGGTCAAGTGGTCCAGGTCCAGATGGGCAACATCACGGCCATGTACTACCTAAACCGCCAGGGTGGGATGCACTCCTTGCCTCTGTGCAAGGAGGCTCTCCGTACTTAGTCTCTCGTGAGCAGACTGGAGGCAGATGATCTAGCCATCCATGTGGCAGGAGCCTCCAACACTCTGGCCAATGCCCTAAGCCGGATAGGTGCTGCATCTCATGAGTGGTCTCTCTTGCTGTAGGTAGTACATGATCTGTTCTCCCACTGGGGCACACCTCAGGTGGACCTGTTTGCCTCCAGGGAGAATGCGAAGCTGAGGCTGTTTCACGCCCACCCCCCCTCAGCAGGACTCGCTGCAGGGGGATGTCTTCTCGAGGCCATGGACCCCGGGCCTCTTCTACACCTTTCCCCCATTTCCCTCGATCCACAAGGTGCTTCTCAAGGCGAGGAGGGACAAGGCACAGGTGATTCTGGTAGCCCCAGACTGCCCCCCACCAGTTCTGGTATTTAGATCTCCTCAGCCTCAGCTCCAGGCTCCCGAGGCGGCTTCCAGCCCACCCAGACCTGATCTCAGTCAACCAGGGGAAGGTACTCCACCCGGACCTTCAATCCCTGCACCTGACAGCCTGGTTCCTGAGCGGCTAGAGTTCCAGGCCTTGGGCCTTTCCGACGAGGTCCTCAACATCACTGAAGCATCCTGTAAGGAGTCTACCAGAAAATGGTATGCCTTCAAATGGAAGAGATTCTCCATTTGGTGCCAGGGCAAGGGGTTGGACCCTTCCTCCTGTTCCTTGGCCAGCATTCTGGACTACCTATGGTCCCTTTCTCAGCTAGGGCTTTGATCGACACCCTTAAGGTGCACCTGGCAGCCATTTCTGCTTGCCCGGCGTGGGCCGGAAAGCAGTCGGTGGTGCAGGAAAAGGTGGTTGGGTGCTTTTTCAAAGGCCTTGATCACATATCCCCTCCAGTGCGAGAACCTCCAACTCCATGGGATCTACTGCTGGTATTGGCTAAGCTCATGGGCAAGCCATTCGAACCGATGCACAGGTGCGATATCTCCCACCTGTCGTGGAAGACCGCCTTCTTGGTGGCTATTATGTCAGCCAGAAGGATGGGAGAGCTCCAGGTACTTTCTATCGAGTCTCCTTATCTAGTCTTCCACAGGGACAAGGTTGTCCTGCGCCCCCACCTGAAATTCCTTCCGAAGGTGGTGTCGGAGTTTCACCTTAACCAGGTGTTGACTCTGCGGTGTTCTACCCCAATCACTCCTCGGAGGCTGAATAGGCTCCATGCTGGACCCTAGAAGAGCGCTCTCTTATTATAAGGAGCGGACAGCTGAAGTTCGGGGAGAGGTTCGGCAGCTGTTTGTCACCTACGCTGAAGCCGCACCTGGCAGACCTGCAGCCAAGCGGACGATAGGCAGGTGGGTCACCTCCTACATAAATCTGTGCTATAGGTTGGTGGGTATGAAGCCTCCCAGAGGGATAAGAGCTCATTCTACCCGCCATACTGCTGCTTCGGTGGCCGCTTCTAGGGACGTCCCTATCCAGGAAATCTGCAGGGCTGCTATCTGGAAGTCAGCACACACCTTCATTACCCACTACCACATCGACCTTGAGTCACGCCGGGATGCTGGTTTTGGGACCTGGTTCTCCAGTCCTTATTTCCCAAGTGGGGGTGCGCGCCTTGCCTCCCTCCTCCCGGAAAACTGCTAGGAGTCTGCCAGGAAGCGTGGATTGAACAACATGTCCATGTCCCTAGAAATACAGGTTACTCATCTGTAACAGGAGTTCTAGGAATGGTATATGTTGTTCATCCACACAACCCACCCGACCTCCCCGGCTTCAACGCACAACCTGGCTTCCAGCAGGCTAGATCTGGTGTCATGGGGCGGAACTGAGAGTTCTACCACCTGGTTGGGTGGGAGGAGCCAGCCTGAAGACCTTACGGCAAGATTTAAAGTGGCAAGGAACCTGCCAGTAAGTGTGGACGAACAAGACATACCATTCCTAGAATTCCTGTTACTGGTGAATAACCCGTATTTTATGACCATGTACAATGCTATGATCTCACTGGAATAGCATTTTATAAATAAATAAAGACTGAGATTGAGATCTCTGGGTGGTGAAACCCCCATATAATATTCAATGGACAACAGTGACACAGGAGGAGGCATTCTCATACACTTTTGCAATAGGAGGTGGATCGGAGTTCCTGCCCAGTCTAAACACCTTCCCCCACCCCAAGACAGGACTTCTCTGTCCATATTCCCACTGGAGCATACTGTACACATGGGGGAAGGGTGGCTGCCAACAAGCAGCCTGCGAGTACCAGGCACTCAACTTCAGCTTGCATGACGTGTACCGTTTCTATCATGTTTTTTCTTTGCCTGACCCCAGGATGTCATCAGTGAAGCTCCAAGCATAGGCATACAAGGAGTAGTGGGCGTAGTGGAGTGCGCCTTATGTTTTTCCATCCAACTTGCTATCATCCTGCTGTATCACCTGTTGTCACCCAGGGGCTGGTAGCACGGTGGAGACAGAGACCCTCCCTCCTAAGCAAGGAGAGGTGCTTGTTTCCTTCCTCACCTGCCCCTCGACAAACCAAACTTGGGTAATCGGCATAAGCTCTCAGAATTTTAACTTCATTATAAATGTATCCTAATGACCAACTGGAATCAATGTGTACAGAAACAGAATGTTTCTAGTAATGGTTGCATTAAGAGCCTTGATTCAGTATGATATTGCCTTATAACACTTTCTTTTAAACGCATGCCTAATTTGTGCAGCATACAGATTCTAGAAAGTGACTCTGCCATGCACTATTAGGTGCGGTTAAAACATTCTGGACACAGCTGAAGCTTTTTATTGGAATGGTACAACAAACATGTCAACTGCAAGATTAAGCCTTTACTTAAATTAGTTTGTTGCCTCGAGTCATAAATCAGAAACAGACTTTTGGAATAAATCCTTCAGTCCAAATAAATTACAGAACTTTGAATTCTCAGTCAGATATTAATACATTTACCATCATTTATGTCATAGTTAAAAGAACGGAGACAGATGCCAATATACAGACCTATTCCTGGGACCTTGGCTTAACAACAGAATAAACTATTTAAAGTAAAACAAAAATCCCATATTTCTGAAGAATCTGTATCCCTGCCTAGCTGTAATAAATGTGCTTATAATGAATACTTCAAATTCTATGCATCTCAGCTATATCCCAGTCCAGACACATGGGGGTGCTTTTGCATAAGAACACTATACATCACTCGAGTTTGTGGCTGCTGCAGGAAGCAAGTTAATTAGATCAAGATAATTCCATATAGAGCGAGAGATGCAGGTACCAATTACAAGGCTATAATTCCATCAGGTGGTCCTGGTGACTTCTTTGCTCTCATGAGTTATGTCAGCAGAACCCCAAGATAGAATTACCAGCATTATTAACAACTGTTCTATTTTAATAATATATTTGATCATTAAGACTTAAAAGTGTGGGTACGGAAAACAAGTCTCAGAATTAGTAAAACACTTGTGACCTGTAAAACACTAACTTCTTAGAACTCTGGAAATGTTTTTAAAATCTGTTGCTTTTTGTACTCTGCTTATTTCTTAAAATGAAACCAGATGCATTTGCCCACTGGCTAAACAGCAGCAGGCTGTGATATGGTAAACCAGAATCAGGAGTGACCATCTGTAACTTAATCTACTGGTCGGGGAGGGGGGTGTATCATGCAGGTGATGAGCATAAATGATGTCAGAAAGCCTCAATTGCCAGCTGTACAGCTGTATATAGCAACTGGTTATGGTATGCTTTTTTTTATTCATTATAGAGGTTATTCATATACCATACCCTCACTAAAACCAGATGTTCCACTCTAAGGTTAAATGTTTCTTCAGGAAACGTGGTTTGATGTGCCACCGGACATGTAAAAACCAAAGTAACTTTAACAGAAATCAAATACAGACTGTAGTGATGCTGTTTCTTCTACATGGTGTATTTGTGAGTCATACAAACTGCAGTATCTCAGCCCAGAGGGTTACCCCAGAGACAGAACTGCAGAATGTTAACATTTTATTTATTTTATTTTTATTTAAAATTTTGGTGACCGCGTAGGCCCACTGAGACCATAATGGTCCCTTTTTCAGGGGCGACCCGGGGTTAATTACAGTCAAAAGTACAATGAAAAGTAGGAACAATTCAAGAGAAAGTGTGCAAATACAGACATTACAATCAGGACATACTGTACAATCAAAGGCAGGTTATGACACTGTGGTCATGCTCTCCCTGACATTGCAATGGCAGATTTATAGCTGAAGAACAGAAAAGAGCAATGACCATTGGAGTAACTTATTTTATGTGTTAAAGGGGAACAGTCAGCACAAAGGAACCCACACTCTAAGGGTGTGCTGGTCCCAATGTGCACCTTGGAGGCAAAAACATTTTGGTTTACTTACTGTTTACTGTAGTACAGTAGATTATATCAGACTACATTTGCTCAGTTGTATACTGACATCTTCTATTACTACATATTCCAGAATCCCTGTGGCTTACATCAGAGTAGTAGGCAGCAGTGAGGGATTCACTAGCCTGTAGTGCATGTTAGAGCTTTTATAATCTCTGATCAGATGTTCTCTGAGACTGCTTTTCTCCAGGGGCTCAGTAGAGTCTTCTATGACTGTACAAAGCCCACAGAGGACAGCAGGACCAAAAAACAAAATATCAGAGCTCACGTACACCCTAACATGCACTGCAGGCTATAGAATCTTCTCACTGCTGCCTACCGCTCTGTCATCTGCAGGCAATTACGGGCTTTGTAGTAAGAGAAGATATCAACCTACAACTAAGCAAAATTAGCTACACTCTACTATACTTTAGTAAACAATAAGTAAACCAAAATGTTTTTGCACACAAAGCACACATTAGGATCCTCTCCACACTTGAGTATGGGGGCCTTTGGAGAGGACTGTTTCCCTTTAGTAAGTAAGTGGTCTACTGAGAAATATAGGATATTCTTGTCTCAGAACAGGACAATCAGGAGCTTAAAGGGCACACAGGCAGAAAGTAAGGAGAAAGAGAAAAAAAAAAAAAACAGAGGAAAGAGTAAGGATTGCAAACAGTTAAGAGGCCAGAAATAAGACATGATTGGAGTGGTGCAGTGCAGTGGCTGTGGAGCAGCAGTCTTCCGGGAGATGTTCTGGAGGATGCGGTGTTGTCTATCTGCAGGCACCTCTCTGGGCTGAGGGAGGAGGTTGCTCATCTCCAGGCTGAGTTGGCCAGGATTTGTGGGACCTCCTCTTCCATCCAGGGACCACCAGTGCCACTGCTGTTGCCTCAGAGGTTGCCAAGAAAGAGGGCGGTTGGACCACAGTAGGCTCAGGGAGGGTGAGGGTGGTGGAACAGAGGCACATCCCTCCAGTTGTACCTCTCCACAATTCCTATGCCATTCTGGCAAAGTGTGGTTCCTCTATGGAGGCACCTACAGTGGAGACCAAGGCGGATGCTGGGAACCTCCACAAAGGAGACCCACAGGAGGGTGGCAGGGGACCCTGCAGGGGAAGGAAACAACTCCTGGTGGGGGACTCCATTGTTAGGAAGGTAGAACTGGGCAAGGAAGGGGAGAGGGAGGTAAGGTGCCTGCCTGGCGCCATGGCTTGGAGGGACAGGGAGCGAATCCTCAGGATTGCCAGAGCAGCTGCACAGGGGAGGGAGCTGGATGTCATTGTCCACCTAGGGACAAATGACCTGGCTAAGAAAGGGATTAGAGAAGTGCAGGAAGAGTTTGTGGAATTGAGGAGGGCCTTGGTTAAGTAGCACGCAGTAACCTTCTCGGAGGTGCTACCCATCTATGGCATAGGAGAGGCTAGGGTGTTCCGTATCATGGATTCAATCAGTGGTTGAAAACTGGTGTGGAGCTCAGGATTTGGCTTCATTGGGGACTGGGGTCCACCTGGAGTGATGCAAGCCTATACTGGCATGATGGGCTGCATCTGTCCGGGAGGAACCAGGATCCTAGGTGATAGGTTTAAATGCTTCATTGGCAAGCTTTTAAACTAGCCAAGGGGAGGCACTGGAAAGGAGGCAGGAAATCCTAGCCCCCCCAAGCAATCACGGTAGTAAGTGTGGCAAACACCAACATGGAGGTGTTGATAGGGAGAAGGGCAGGGGTAAATGGAGAAAGTGACAAAGGCAAGAAGGACAGGGATGGGGCAAAAGGGGGTAAGGCCATCAGGAAATGGAGGGTAATGAGTACCAATGCCCGTAGTCTGGGCAACAAGCTCCCTGAGCTGGTGGCCTTAATGGAAGAGGGATGCCTGGATATCATAGCAGTCACAGAAACATGGTACACAGAGAACCATGACTGGGATGTTAACATATGAGGGTACATAACCTACAGGAGAGACAGGCAGGGGAGAAGAGGGGGAGGAGTAGCTCTCTATGTAAAGGAAGGGATAAAAGCAACTGAACAAAAGAGTAAACAGGGAGGAGAGGAGGCAGTGTGGGTCACCTTGGAGACTGGAAAGGGCACCACAATCCGCACAGGGGTTGTGTACAGACCCCCATGTCAGGGGGGAGGAATGGACAAGGATATGATGGAAGGCATTCTTAGAATGGCAGAGAAAGGAGATACTGTTGATGGAGACCTGAATATGCCAGATGTTAACTGGAGCACATTTGCTGCAGCCACATCCAAGAGTAGGGGCCATTCTTGATGCCCTACAGGTGGCAGGCATTAGACAGCTAGTTTCAGAACCCACTCGTGAGGAGCAATCTTAGACCTCGTGCTCTCAAGCGGGGGCAGTGAGAGGATCTCAGATCTAGATGTGGGTTGCCATCTGGGGACAAGTGACCATCAAACAGTATGGTTCACGTTAAACTCAGCTACAGAGTCAAGCCATACAAAAGTGAGGGTACTGGACTTTAGGAGGGCTGACTTTGGCAAGATGGGAGAGTGCCTCAGAAAAGCACTAGCAAACAGGCTAGAAGGAGGTGTGGAGCAACAATGGGGAATTATCAAAACTGCCATCACAGAGGCAAAAAAAAAAAAAAAAAAGGTTCTGACAATGCTCGCTGAGCAGCGCCCCCCGCTCCTGCTTTCCTCCTCCCTTTAACATCCTCCCTTCCTCTCCTCTCCTCCCCATCCCTTCTCCCTCTTACCGTCCCCTCCTATCCTCACCTCACAAACATATGTATTTTCCCTACTGTAACCCTGAATTGTAACTTGCTTGAATCTGTATTAACTGTTGTTTATTGTTCTGCTGTCTGTTGTCCTCTATGTGACGAGGTACCTTTGTAAATGAGCCTCTGGCTCAAAGGTTATTAAACTGATGTTTAAATAAATAAACAAGCCTTTGTGTGAAGCAAATAAACAAATCAAAACGAAAGGAAAAGCCACTATGGTTCTCAAGAGAGGTGGCTGTGAAAGTCAGGAAGAAAAAGATAGCATTCCGGAAGTATAAGGAAACACAAAAGGAGCAGGACAGAGAGCTGCACCAGTTAAGGCAGAAAGAAGCAGGGAGGGAAGTCAGAATAGCAAAGGCCCAAACTGAGGAAAAGACAGCCAACTCAGTTAAGAAGGGGGATAAAACCTTTTATAGGTACATCAGCGAGCGTAGAAAGACAAAGGGAGGGATAGTGAGGCTGAACAGAATGAACGGTGGGTGGGCAGAGGGGGACAGCGAAAAAGCAGGAATACTGAACGAGTATTTCTGCTCAGTATTCACAAAAGAGGAGGGGGAAGTGCCTAATCCAATTAACAGAAGCACTCTTGATAGGGGGGTCGATCCCAGTCCTTTCACAGAAGAAAGGGTTCTGCAAGAACTCCTAAAACTGAAGGTGGACAAAGCAATGGGTCCTGATGGAATTCACCCCAGAATTCTAAAAGAATTAAGGAAGGAACTAGTGAAACCACTGGCTACTCTTTTTAATAAATCATGGGAGGATGGTGTGGTACCTGAGGACTGGAGGAAGGTGGATGTGATTCCCTTCACAAAAGTGGGACCAAGACAGAAGCAGGAAACTACAGACCTGTCAGTCTGACCTCTGTGGTAGGGAAAGTGATGGAGTCACTTCTAAAGGAAAGAATAGTTGAGTACCTAGAGGTCAGTGGAGCACAGGATTCAAGGCAGCATGGGTTCACAGCGGAAGGTCATGTCAGACAATCTAATAGATTTATTTGACTGGGTGACCAAAGTAGTAGACCAGGGAGGGCTGTGACATGGCCTACCTAGACTTTAGCAAGGCATTTGACACAGTCCCACACAAAGATTATTAGTCAAATTAACCAGCCTGGGAGTGGGTCCCAGGTGGTAGCCTGGGTAAAACATTGGCTGGACAACAGGACACAGAAGGTAATTGAAAATGGAGTCCACTCTGAAGAAAGGGCGGTTACTAGTGGGGTACCGCAGGGTTCAGTATTGGGTCCAGTCCTTTTTAATGTCTTCATCAGTGACATTGCAGAGGGACTGGAAGGAAAAGTATGCCTTTTTGCAGATGACACAAAGATCTGCAACAGGGTTGATACACAAGGAGGCGTGGAAAGGATGAAAAGGGACTTGGCAAGGTTGAAGGAATGGTCAGATGTATGGCAGCTAGGATTCAATGCAAAAAGTGCAAAATAATGCACCTGGGAAACAAGATCCAGGGAAGAATACACAATGGGTGGGAGGTAGTAACAACAACAAAACAGGAAAGGGACCTGGGGGTAATCATATCAGATGACCATAAGGTTAGCAAGCAATGTGAGAGGCAGTAGGGAGGGCCGGGGGTATACTGGGATGTATAGGGAGAGGCATCAGCAGCAGAAAACAGGAAGTTGTTATCCCTCTGTACAGACAGTTGGTGAGATCCCATCTGGAATATTGTGTCCAGTTCTGGAGACACCATCTCCACAAGGACATAAGACAGGATAGAGGCAGTCCAGAGGAGGGCAACTAAAATGGTGCAGGGTCTGCAAGAGAAGCGTATGAGGAGAGACTAAAGGAGCTTAATATGTATACCCTTGAGGAAAGAAGGAGAGGGACATGATAGAAACTTTCAAGTACCTCAAGGAATCAACAAAGTCCAAGAGAGTAGCATCTTTCAGAAAAAGAGACTGCAAGAACAAGGGGACACAATTTAAAGATAGAAGGAGGGCGGTTCAGGGCAATGTGAGGAAGTATTATTTCACAGAGAGGGTAGTGGATGCATGGAACAGCCTTCCTGAGGAAGTTGTGGGGTCTAAAACTGGGAGAATTCAAGAATGCATGGGACAGACATAAGGCAATTCTTGTGGGGGGCAGGAAGATATAGGCTGTTGGTTAACTAGGATCTGCAGCCTATCCTGTAGGTAGGGAAATGGGCAGACTAGATGGGCCTAGCGGTCCTTATCTGCCATCAAAGTCTATGTTTCTATGTTTAAGAAATGTAATCAGAAAGGACAAAACACAGTGTGAAAAACATTTGAAATTCCAAAATACTAACGTAAGAACATTTGAAAACATCTGTTCTGACTTGGCATAAGGATCCATTTTTATGCAGATTTTAGAAGGGGAGATAAGGAGGGTTTACATGACTCACAAAAACACCGTCTAGAAGGGGCATCATTACTACAGTATGCAATTTTTTTCTATAAGCAATGAGTGTATTTGTGATGTCATACAAACTGCAGATTCCAAGCAGTGCCTAGAACCTAGTTAGGAAAAAGGTTCAGAGGAACAAAAGTACCAAAGCTGGCATTCGTTCTAGCCCAGATGTCTAGACAGTAGTGAAAAGTGAAGGTGTTTACTGTAGACCATGTGGCTGCGCTGTACACCACAAGCAAGGGCATACTCCTTAATGCTGATGCTGCCACTGTAGCAGATGTAGTTCTGTTGGAATATGCCCTGAACCACTTTGGGTGCTCCTTGCCACAGGAGAATTCAATACAGAATAATTCAATATAAGAGATAATCCAATGAGAGACTTTTTTTTGGAAGCAGGTTCACATTTTTCTGTCATCACCATAAGTGACAAACCGTTGCCCGTTTTCAGTTCTGAACTATTCAGTCCTCTGCATGTAGAAACTTAAAACCCCCTTGATGTCCAGGCTATACAGGTTCTCTCACATTAGAGAAAGGCTTTGGAAAAAAAACACAGGCAATGATACGGAATGACTTATGTAAAACGAGGAATCCACTTTAGGTAAAAAAAATTTCAGATGTGTTTTAAGCACAACCTTGTCTCTATGGAACACCATAAAATTAGGATCTGTGCAATGTGCTTGCAACTCACTGACCCTTCTTACAGAAGTACTGGCTACCAAGAACACAGTTTAAATATTTGAGCACCACTGAAAATACTAGCTTTAAAGGTAGGCTTTGCCAAATATGAATGAACTAGGTTTTAACCCCAAGGAGGGACTGGTTCCCTTACAAGGGACAGAGAGGGTTTACACTTCTGAAAAATCTGAAACACTGGGTTAGCTGAAAGGGATTTTTCCCTACCAGCAGATTTGAAAGCAAAAATAGCTACCAAATGCACCATACTGTTGGATGTTTTTAGACCCTGGGCCTTTAGGTGTACCATGTAATCCAAAACCACTTGAATATCCACAATTCCTGCAGTGATATGAAGAGTACCACAAAATACTGAACCTTCTCCATTTGGAAGTATGTTATTCCTAGTTGCTGGCTTTCTATCAACCTTCAGAACTTACAAGACCTGGTTAGAAAGGTTTAAATTAGAGAATCCAAACTTCTCAAGAACCATGCTCTAAAACAAATATATCTGAGGTCTGGGTGAGACACCCTGTCCTGGGACAGAGTTAGCAGGTCTGGTCTCAGTGGCAAATATACTGGTATTCTCTATGATACGTCAGCCATCAATGAGCACCAGAACTGCCTTGCCCAGTCTGGTGCTATCAGAATCATTATATCAGTCTCCCACCTCAATTTCAGCAATGGTTTTGTGAACAGTGTGAATGCATACAGGAACCTGTTTCTCCAGAGAAGAGCTAGTGCATCTCCTGCAACTATCACCCCCGAGGGAGGTTGGCAACAGAACTGGGGTAGACTTGTTTTCCCAGGAGGCAAATAGATCCACTGTGACACTCTCCATCTCTGAAACACTGAGTTCAGAACCCCTTGGTTCAAAGACTACTCATAGGTTACATGCCTCATTCTACTGAGTCAATCTGCCAGCACCTTTTTTGCTAGGTGCACAGCAGAGAGGTTTGTGTTTAAGCAGTAAGCCAGGTTCCAGATCCTCATCTACTCTGTACAGAAGTTTGGCGACCTGCCTCACTGTTTGTTCACGTACACAGTTGTTGCTCTGTTTGGACAGGGAGAAAACACTTCATGGAAAGGAGCCCTGCTCAGCATGTTTATGCACTTTCTTGTGTGGGTGAAATTCCATTCAATGTCCTCTTCTCAGGATGTCCTCCCAATCCTCGTGAGATCACATATGTGGCCAGACTTTTTGTAGGCAGAGACTGGAGGAAAAGAATACCATCTCTGAGGTTGCCTACTTCTTTCCGCCATTCTCCGTGATTGTATCAGCCTTCTTGTTATTGGCACCTGCTGTTGCAGTGATGACCTTCTTTTACACCAATGTCTCCTGAGGTAGAACTGGAAATCCCTCATTTGCAGTCTGGGTAATGATACAACTGTTGTGGAAAAAGCCATGTGGCCCAAAAACCTCAAGCATTCTTGTGCAGTCCTTGTCTGATCTGCCCAGAATACTTCTTCACACTGAATCAAAGCTTCTGCCATTTGCAGAAGCAGGAATGCATGGCCCAGTTCTGTGTTCAGCTCTGCATTCATGAAAACCAGAATTTGCCTGGGTTTTAAGTTGACTTTTCTAAGTTTAGAGGATACCTAATTCTTTGCGGGGTGTTCCTCGTCTGTATTGAGCTCTGTGCTTCTGCTTTTGTGTTTCCACACACTAGCCAGTCATCTAGCTAAGGAAATACCACCATGCCCTGCCTGAGAAGGTGGGCTGCCACCACTGACACTTTGCAAACACCTTGGGTGTTGTTGTCAAACCAAAAGGAACTGCTTAGAACTGAACTGAACATGCCCTACTATGAACCTTAAATACTTTCTGAGGCAGAGTCTTGTTGGGATGCTGAAATAAGCATCCCTTAAGCATTGTGACCCCAGGAAATATCCTTATTTAGAAGGGTGGAAAAACTTTCTGCAGAGTTACAATTCTGAACAATTTAGGTGCCTGTTCAGAAGTCACAGGTTCAGAATGGGTCACCATTCCCCGTTTTCATCAGAATGAGAAAGTACCTGAAGAGAAAAAAAGAAAACTTCTCCCAGCTGGGAAATGAGCATAGTCTCCACAGCATGTTACTCTAACAACTTTCTTACCTTGGGTTCCAGTGGGACTTCCTGCTCTGGTAACTGAGCTAAAAAAACTTTGAATTTGCTTAACTTTAGGTCTCTGGTGACATGGACACTTTGTCAAGAGTTAAGACTTTGGCTGGGCGCTAATACAGATGTTGGTCTGTCTGATCATCTGCTTGCCAATCCCTGTACCTTGGAGTTGTCACCAAACAGAGAGCTGTGTCCAAAAAGGAAATCAGCTTCCTTATTTTGCATTTCCTGGGACAAACCTGTTGTTCTTAGCCAGGCAAATCTTCTGGCAGACACTGGATTTGCTAGCACTCTAGATACACTGTCATTTACATCAGCAGATATCTGAAACTGGTATTTGGCAGCCTTCAGACGAGTCTTCATTGTATGTGCTGGGTGAAACTTCTCTTGGGATGGCAAACTCTCACACACTGGCAGGATTGTATTCAACAGAGCCTGCTGGTATTATGCAAGTAACTCTGGTAGGCTGCCTGCCTCACCAACAGGGTGGAGGATGTGCATGCCTTCTTATCAGTTTTGCCTGAAATATTTATCAGGAGGTTCAGCTGAGAAATTAACTTTTGTCTTCTTGCCAGCAGCTGGCTGATTAACCCCCTCAGGGTCAGCGTTAGTGTAAATGAACTTGGATCCCTGCCTGGATACTGCATGTTTTTTCTCTGTAACTGCAATGTATTTGTAAAAACTTTATGGATGGGCATGGCCACACTTTTGTCAAGATCATGCTCAGCATTCTCATGTATTCTTCCTCCTCAATGTCCATGTCCGATTCTGTGGCAAGCACATTCAGCATATTGGCAAATTTTTCTCAGAAACACAATACAGAACATTTATCCTCATCCAGCCCTGCATGGGGGAACCAAAGTCCTCTTTAGCAGTGCCCTCTGGGAAAATCAGCTCCCCATCTCCTCCTCAAATACCTCCGCTGGAGGGAGACTACGAGGCACAACAGAGGCATTTTTTTTTTAAAGATCTGCACTGTTTTTAAAAATTACCACACTTTAGGCCGGCCCACCATGGCAGCGGTTGGATTTCTGCTTGCGGCCAGCGACCAGGGTTCGGGAACGGACTCGGGTCGTCAGAGGGTCAGCTGGGGGAGAAGGATCGAGTGTCCCACGACTGCTCTCCTTCTCCGGGGAGAGGGTATGGGATGTCGCTGGTGCAAGGGGGACACCTGGTGCAGGCCAGGAGTGCCTCAGCATACGGCATCAGCAAGGTCACAAAGGGGGGACAGACGTTGGTGTCATTGCATGTTCCCGCTCTTCTAGAGGGAGAAAATCCAAGCCTGCCTCTCTCTGCCTCAGCGATGCCCTCCTCTCAGCTGCGACTGGCTCCCCAGGCTGACTCCTGCCCTATCCCGTTGTTCGTGGCACCTTCAGGGGTGGGTGTCATGTCTCTGCCCTAGGGGGTAATCCAGGGGGTCCCAGGAGTACGGTTAATGTGGGGATGCCGCAGCCGAGGGGTCGGTGACCGGGCAGATGGCCAGGCAGAGAGAGGTGTGGCACAAAAAAGGAAAATTACGTACCTACCGTAATTCTTGATCTTCTTGGACGAGTCTCCACCACTCATTCACACTAGTGGGATTAGCGCCGGAGGCACTAGGACCCATCGGGAGCAAACTTTTTGCTGGAGGGTCGGCGCAAGAGACGGCAACACGAGGCACGGCGCCATGAGCAGCGTGCTCGAGTGGCAATGACTATCTCCTGACGACGCATCTCCAACCGCTTTCAGTACCTTTTTACCAAGGAGGTGCAGCGCAACTAACATAAAGAGTAAACTAACCTAAAAACGGACATAAGATAGTCCGTATGACCCGTGTAAGAAGGGTCAGCAAAGAAGTCCTCACGCCTAAAGATTTGAGGGAGTGAAGACCAACACAGCGTGAGCTCGGGATGGAGGGAGGGTAGGAATGAGTGGTGGAGACTCGTCCCAAGAAGATCAAGAATTACGGTAGGCACGTAATTTTCCTATCTTCCTGGACATAAGTCTCCACCACTCATTCACACTAGTGGAGAGTACTAGCTGATAATCCCCAAAAGGCGGCAGGAGAGCCAGAGCTCACGTGTCTAAGATAGAAGCCCATTAAGGATAGTTCTGCCGATTGCGGAATGTCGCCTGGCATGAACATCCAGTGCACTTAATGCTAATGTATGCACTGAGCTCCTGGAGTGGCGGTGTTGCAGATATCCGCATTGGAACATTGCGAATCTCCGCTAAAGATGTCATCGATCGCTTCTAGTAGAGTGAGCGTACACTCTACCCTCCAATTTAACTTGAGCCATGGAGTAGCAATGTCAAGGCATGCCACTAACCATGATGAGATGCATCTGATAGCGACAGGTTGACCCAGCCGGTGTCGCTTGAAAGAAACAAACAGTTGCTGAGTCTTCATAAAATTCTTGGTTCTATCTAAATAGAACCGCAAGGCTCTCTTCTAACATCCAAGGAATGAAGAGATCGCCCCTTCATTTTGGAAATTAGCTAAGTAAGAGGGAAGTACCAGAGGTTGGTTTAGATGGAATTCTGACACAACCTTGGGAAGAAATTTAGGATGAGTAAGGAGAACTACCTTGTCTTTATGGAATACAGTATACGGAGGGTCCGTCACCAAGGCATGAATCTCCGAGACCCCGTGGGCTGAGGTAATGGCCACCAGGAAGGCAGTCTTCCAGGTAAGAAATTTTAGCTCACAGGTAGCTAGGGCTCGAAGGCTTCCGAGTGAGCATGTCCAGCACCAGGTTAATGTCCCAGGCTGCAACTGGACGCTTAACAGGGGTCTGGTATGAAGAATCCCTTAAGAAATCTCTTCACTATAGGAAGCTGAGCCAGAGTCAAGGAAGAAACCGCTCATGGAACGCTGAGATGGCACTAAGGTGAACTTTAACTGTGGAGTACTGGAGACCTGAGTTTGATAGGTCCAAAAGATACTCCAGAACTTTGTCAGGAGGACAGGAAAAGGGATTCCAAGAGGACTTTGCACACCAGAGAGAAAAGCGTTTCCATTTGGAAGCGTACGTTTTTTGGGTGGCTGGCTTCCGCACAGCCAGCAGGATGTCCGAGACTCTACGAGAGATGTTGAACCGATTCACTTCTACCTCTTCAGGAGCCAAGCATGAAGGTGAAGTGATTTCAGGTTGGGATGGACCAACGAACCCTGAGACAAAAGATTGATTTGCAAGGGAAGTGGTCTCGGAGAGGCTGCCAACATGCTGTTGAGCAGAGGAAACCATAGTTGCCGAGGCCAGGAGGGAGCAATGAGAATCATTTTGGTCCCCTGAGACTCGAACCTGAGGAGAACTCTCTGGATTAGAGGAAGCGTGGAAAGGCGAAGAAAGCGCTTTGTCCACTGCAGCCTGAACGCATCCTGACAGAAAATGCCAGGCCCTGGATTTCTGGAGCAGAAGAGAGGCAGTTTTGATGCTGAGTGGGGATGCAAAAGGTCCAGGTCTGAGTCCCACTCTTCGAATAGTGACCGAGCTACGGCTGGATCGAGAGACCACTGTGAGGGTCTGCCTCCGTTCTGCTGAGGTGGTCTGCTAGATCGCTTTGTATACCCGTAGATAAACCACCTGAATCAGAGACTTGTGCTCCAAGCACCACTCCCACACCCTCATTGCTTCCCTGCAAAGGGGGTAAGAATGAGCACCGCCTTGCTTGTTGATGTAATACATCACAGCTTTGTTGTCCGTTTGAAGGAGAATGTTCTTGTGACAAAGGATATCCTTCAGAGCTCGGATCGCGTAGAGGACCGCTCTCATCTCCAGGACATTTATATGGAGATGAGTTTCGAACTGAGTCCATACACCTTGAGTGTGAAGGGAGCGACAGTGAGCTCCCATCCCATTAGCGATGCGCCTGTGGTGATGGAGATCTGATGATCCGGGGAGCCAAGGGAACCTTCCAGGAGGTTGCTCTTTGAGTCCACCAGGTGAGAGACCTTCAAGGGCTCCATCACCTTGATGGGATAAGACTGGGGTGAGAGGTCGGAGACCACTGAGTGGAGAGCATCCATTGGGTGGTTCTCATGTGCAACCGGGCCAGGGGTACAGTGAACACCGAGGATGCCATGAGACCCAACATGCGTTGCATGGAGAGAGCTGTAACCGATTGGTTCTCCCCGATGTAACGGGCCATCCGAAGGATGTCGAGTCTTCTGTCCTCTGGAAGGAAAGCCTTCGCGGAAGAGGTGTCTAGGAGCGTCCCTATGAAAAGGAGTCTCTGGGAGGGCTGCAGTTGTGATTTTTTCAAATTCAGCAGAATTCCCATGGACGTAAGAAGACGAGAAGTCGTTTGCACGGCTTCCAAAGTCCCTTGGCTGGAAGGGCTTGCTAGAAGCCAATCGTCCAGGTAGGGAAACACTCGGAGTCCTATCTTCCTGAGATGTGCTGCGAGAACTGCACAACACTTTGTAAAAACTCGCGGCGCCGAGGATAGCCCAAAAGGCAGGACTCTGAACTGATAATGCCGACCCAGAGCTACAAACCTGAGGAACTTGAGGTGGGTCGGGTGGATGAGGATATGCTGGTAAGCGTCCTGCATATCCAGGGAGGCCAGCCAGTCGTGATGATGCAGCAGGGGTAACAGGGTACCTAGGGAAATCATTTTGAACTTCTCCCTGGGGAGAAATTTGTTTAACTTTCTGAGGTCTAGAATGGGCGATTCCCCCAGATTTCTTCGAACCAGGAAGTAATGGGAGTAGAACCCCTGTAGTCAGAGATGCGGGGCACTAGTTCTATTGCCCTGTTGCTTAGAAGGCCCTGGATCTCGGGCGGTGAGAAGGTCTGACTGAGAGGCCGACAACCTGGGTTGTCGTCTGGGAGGACAATTGGGGGTTCCAAAAATTGAGAGAATAACCCTCGCGAATTATCCGAAGGACCCATTTGTCCGAAGTTATGGACTTCCACTGGTTGTAGAAGTACATCAGACGACCTCCCACCGGAGGAGAAAGTTCCACCTCGGGCAATGTGGATGGAACTTGGGCCAGCAATTCATAAGGTGGCGCTGGGGGCTTTAGGCCCCTGCGCTTTCTGCTGCGCTTTCTTTTGAGGTTGGGCAGGTTGGCTTTTATGGAAGCTTCCCCTGCCTCTGCCTCGAAAGGACTGACGACTATGAAACTGACATCTATTCACATGCCCCCAAGAGGGAGCAGGCGGAGGTCTGGCCAACTTAATGGCCGACCTAGTCTTCTGAGTGGCCTCTAAGGCTTGTTCCACCTGAGGGCCGAAAAGAAAGGAGCCATCAAAGGGCAGCACCATTACCTGCTGCTGAGCATCATTCGTGAAGCCAGAAGTACGCAGCCAGGAATGGCGCAGAGTACAAATACTCTGCGGCTGCTGAGCGAGAAGCAGTGTCGAAAGCGTCCATAGCGGCTTTGACCTGTTGGTTATTGGACTCAATACCTCTAGTAACGGTGAGAAGAAGCTCTGATTTGGAGTCTGAATCCGGAAGAGCTTCAACCATTCTTTTAAAAGAGTGCCACAGGATATACTCATACTGAGAAAAATAGCCTCGATAACTGGCAATACGCATACTTGGAGTGGAGGCAGCAAAGACTCTCTTACCTAATGTATCAATCTTACGAGACTCTTTGTTAATAGGTCGAGCTGTAGTAGTTTGAGGAAGAATGACCTTATCATTCTCTGCCAGGACTACAATAGATCCCAAAGGCTTGGGATGCCAAATGGGACGATCCTTGAAGCTGAATACTTTATCAATGGATTTAGCCACTGAGGGAATAAGAGCAGGATTATTCCATACCATTTGAGACAGCGCCTCAAGGAAGGCTGGATCGGAGGAGTCAAACCGTAGGGATCTCCGAGGCATGAAGGTATTGAGTCTTAATATCTTCCCAGGATCGATGTCTGTAGTCTGGAGAGAAAGAGTGGATCTCATGTCTTCAACAGAGACTTAAAGGACAGGTCCTCACCACAGGCTCTGTAGCAAAGAAAGATCCTGTTTCTCCACTTCATCACCCAACCGAAGGTCTGGGTCAGGCTCAACATCATCTCCTGATGGTCCAGGAAGGACTGTTTGGACAGGAAAGGAGTGAAAATTAGGAGAGGAGGAAATAGCAGAGAAACAAGGAGAGTCCCCGAGGGCCCCCGGCGCCGAGAAGGCAAAACGGGTTGAAAACGGCACCGCAGAGGGGCACGGCGCGCCAGATCAAGCGGCGCCACCAGACCCAACAGCACTGCAGGCGGCGCCGCAAGGCCCAGCGGCACCGAAAACTGCGCCGACAGACCCAGCGGAAGGCGCCGGAAACGCCCCAGGAACCTGGAAAGCTAGAGAAGGAAAAAAAACAGGAGATAAGGGCATCGGTGTGGCCCCCTGCGCCGCAGCCATGTGAGGGGGGGAACACCTAAGCGGCTGGAGTCACCGCACCAAGAAGGCGCCGCGCGACTAGGAAGGTCCAACCGCCCTACCCGATCGCCGGAGGAGCCCGGGGGCCCCGTGGCAACCGAGCCAGGCAGGAGAACCAACCTCCGAGCCCATCGCTCCATAAGAGCGGCCCACTGATGAAACTGCTCATCTGGAGCCCTACCTATAGGCGGGGAGGGGCTCCGATGTCGACGACGATGATCACCGGCAGTTGGCGACTCTGAAGAAGGAGAACGGCAACTAGCAACGATAACTGACCGCCGACGCCACAGACATACAGAGGGCGACTCGGAGTGCCGCTCTCTTCTTTGACCTGTGGGTCAAGAAGAGCTGAGGCCGAACGGTGCCGAGAATGCCACCGCTTATTTTTATGCCGCCGGGGACCGCCCATCCCCCCGGGCATCGGACTGACCGTTGTCGGAACCCCGCTGAGGAGAAGGAGGCTGACCGGACCCAGCCCGGCTGACTGGACAGCTTTCATACGAAGTCTCCCTACCGTCACCTGGCCTGCTCATGGTCGACTCCGTCCAATGGCCGAGACTTTTCAAGTAAGTTAAATTTAAATTTAACGAAAATAGAATAAATTAAGCAATACTACTATCGTGATAATGTTACAAAAAAATAAACTGAAAACTATGCGCTAGTTTGAAGTTCGACTCCCGACAGGCGAGCGACGTCGTCACTGAAGCGCACTCGACGGCGGGAAAAAAGGAACTGAGGCGGTTGGAGGGTCAGTCACGAGATAGTCATTGCCGCCGAGCTGCTCATGGCGCCGTGCCTCGCGGCGCCGTCTCTCGCGCCGACCCTCCAGCAAAAAGTTTGCTCCCGATGGGTCCTAGTGCCTCCGGCGCTAATCCCACTAGTGTGAATGAGTGGTGGAGACTTATGTCCAGGAAGATAGAAAAATTACCACACTTGTTTAATGTCCTCCATGTTTTTCTCTGGAACCGATTCTTCTTTTTCCTTTTCATGCATATGAACCTCAAGGTGTCTTTTCTTTAGCTTTCATTTGCCCTTTGTAGTATTTTCTGGTGTTCAGAGAGCCTTTTTTGCTTTCTCTAGCTGCCACCAGAGTGATTCTAGCCAAAAGGCCCATGCTCTTTACTAGAAGATGGCTCAGCACTTTTTCCTGTCTCCTTGACTGCCAGAGATGACTACTCCTTTACAAAGTACTTTGCAGCTTCTTTCAAGCTCCAAGGGTGCCACAGACTGCTGTACAGAAGAACGGCCATCTGAAGCATACTTTCTACCTTTGGTGGTACTTTTCTCTACATTTTTATATACATGCTGTCTTCTGGGAAAGCACTGTTTTAGCAACTATTCTGTCTCCTTCAATTCCAGAAACAACTGCTCTTTTACAGAGGAGTGCTTTGCAGATTTTGCTAAGACTTCTTGTGTAGCACTGCCTCTACCTTTAGTGGTACTTTTCTCCATATGTTATACACAGGCTGAGCTCTCTTACGAAACTGCTGTGCAGACAAATGCCAGGTTCACACGACCTACCTCATTCGCAGCTGCGTTGTGTTGCAGGCTGCTTTGTTCGGTCTGCAGCAATGCAGCTACTATTTATACAACAGCCCCTACATTGGTGCAACTGACCTTCCAGAGTTTTAGTTGAACTTCCATGGGGGCACTGTAAGACAGCCACACATAAGACCACTGTTACCATCCACACCTATGGTCTTAAGTCTCAGGGCTGAGCAGAGAACAGTTTGATGCATGGTAAAACCCTTTCTAGCTACAGGATACACGATTGTAGGAAGATTATCATTTTGACCACGGATGAACTGTCACATTACTCTTCATTGTACACCGAGTCTTTTGTTCAAGTTTAAATGTACAAACCAAAAACAGCATGTCTTCAGAATGAAGAAAAAAAGCTGGGCGTTCTTACCCATATTGGGATCAGAAGCCTGCAATGAACAAATATAAAAGATTCTGAAGTATTGTTTTCTCCAATATACACTGTGCAAGAACCCATGCTGGCATTGTTGTGAGTGCTGCAGCTGTTCAGACAGGTGCATGGAACACCTACACCACTGCGTGATCCCAAGAAAAGAAGGAGGTTGGTGAAATCCAACCCATGTAGACACTGCGATGCAGGGTTGCGTTCACACGTCAAAAGCAGCAATGATCTTACAGTTGTGCACCACCAACAATGGCACAGAAGTGATCTTGTGAATGGTCCTAAAAACTAAATGTTTCAATGCCCTGTTATAGTACAGTTCCCAGTCTTAAAGTTCATGATCTGGATCCAAACATTCAAAGCAAGGGTTGTGGCCATTTGCTTTTGCAAACCAATACTTACAGAACATACATTGTTTAAATCCTGTAAGCCCAGTTTTCTTTTTAGGCTTCACTAAATAAATCTGTCATCAGAATGTCATGGGGAGCACTGCAACACAACATACTTTGAACTTTCACATTCTAAAGTAATGTCTCCAGGGCACTGCCTCAAGGCTGAAATACTGCAATTTGTATGACATCACAAACAAGTCCTATGGCACAGAGAAAGGGACAAATGGAGGAGCTGTTTCCAGTGCCATTCGTGTAATTGTGTCTTTTGGTTTAAAGCAACAGTTTAAGTAGGAAATACATTATACAATTACAATTCACAACATATTTTTTTGTTTAAACCCCTAGTGTTGATCCCTACTGTACATTTATGTTTCTAAATACATTTATATGGTGCCACGTCTTGTGGTCCACAGCTATGATGTCCACATTGCCTGAAAATGGTCGAAGAGCACTTTCTGTTGCATGCTAATCCTTCTTAAGTCACAGAAAAAGTGATGTTAAGTAATGTGTGTTTAAATACAGCTGAGAATACTGATGAAAACCTTGGGAGCAGCTACATATAATATTTGGGTGGGTGGGTGTAACCAGAATTTTACACAAGCCCGAGGTGTGGGATGCTACATAAACACTGAGGGCAAAGCCCGAGGGGTTTATTAAAGCATCCCACACCTTGGGTGTGTGCAAAATTCTGGTTTCACACACACAATCATCCATATATTATTTCATTTAATTATTGGTCCTCATTTGTTTTAGTTTTACACACACACACAGTCTCTCATTTACTCACTCATCAGTTGTTCGAGGTTCATGAGGGTGCAGTGGCGGCGCGGAGCTCTGTTTGACAGGTAGGCACGGCAGGATCAACCAGATATGTTTTTTTTTTTAGTCTGAAGGCAGGATCAACCAGATAAATATTTAAAAGTATATAAGAAAAAAAATTACCTTTGATGAAGTGAGAGGTAAAGGACAAGTTTGGAAAGTCTGTTACCGAGCAAGGGAGCCGACATATTTCTCAGAGACGATTGGCCCGCTCAGAGCGAGTTGCAGCCAGTGAGGTGCATAGCTGTTCTTTGAGTGGCAGACAGTGATTACAATGTCACGTGTTGTAACGAAAAATATCAACCGGGAGGTTGTAAACGCAGAATAAAACCACTGGAAACAAGAACCCAGACCTGCAGGCAATGATGACAGAGGCTAAACTGGACATGGTAGCCATTATCGAGACATGGTTTACCAGTAACCACACTTGAGAGACTTCAATACCTGGCTATGTACTGTTCAGAAGAGTCCAAGGTGCAAAAAGGGGGGTGGGGGGTGGAGTGGCCCTTTATGTTAATGAAAATATCAAAGCTACAGAAATTCAGAATACAAATAAGGAGCCAGAAGAACTGTGGGTCACCATGGAAACAGGAAATGGGACAGCCAAACAAACTGGGGTTGTGTACAGGCCTCCAGACCAAGGGGAGGACACAGACACGTTACTGTTAGAAGATATACAAAACATTACAGATAAAGGGGAGGTTCTGATAATGGAAGACTTCAACATACCAGATACAGAGTGGTCAGTACCAGCGGGGACATCTGCCAGAACTAGACACATGGTGGATTCCCTGCAGGGGGAGAGCCTCAAACAACTGGTACAACAACCCACAACAGACAGGGCTATCCTAGATCTAGTACTGACCAACAGGGAAAGGATCACAGATCTCCAGGTAGAAGGTCAGCTGGGTGCCAGTGACCATCACATGGTATGGTTCAGTTTGTCCACTAAAACAAAATCATCCCATTCCAAGGCACAAATATGGGACTTCAGAGGAGCTGACTTTGATAAGATGGCCAGCAGAGTTAAGCAAGCCCTGGCAAAAAGAAATACAGGCGAGGGGGTACAGGCAAAGTGGGCAAGTATTAAAGATGCAATACTTGAAGCAACATCCCATTGTGTCAGTGAGAAAAGGAAGTGCAAAAGAAGAAGGAAACCACTTTGGTTCTCAAACACAGTAGCAGAAAAAGTCAGAGCCGAAAGGCTGGCCTTCAGGAAATATAAGGGAACGCAGTGGGATGAAGATAGAGAGGCATACCAAACTTCCCTAAGGGAAGCAGGGAAGGCAGTAAGGCAGGCAAAGGCCCAAACCGAGGAAACACTAGCGCGAACAGTAAAAGAAGGTGACAAGACTTTTTACAGATATATTAATGAAAGGAGAAATTCCAGAGGAGGTATTGCTAAGATCAAAGGGGATAAGGGTGTGTGTGTGAGGAGGAGGACCATGTAAAAGCATCTATCCTAAATAGATACGCCTGCTCAGTATTTACTGAAGAGAAGGCAGGGTAGGGACCATAGCTCAGCACCATGGGCACGGGGGGGGGGTGCACTAGTCCCTTCACAAAAGAAATGGTCCTACAAGAGCTCGATAAGCTCAGGGTGGACAAGGCAATGGGACCTGATGGCATACATTCCAGGGTAATAAAGGAGCTAAGGGTGGAACTAGCAGAGCCATTATCAGAACTTTTTAGTGAGTCTCTGAGCACAGGAGAGGTCCCAGAAGACTAGAGAAGGGCTCATGTGATCCAGCTCCACAAGAGTGGTAGCAGAGAGGAGGCAGGGAACTACAGACCAGTCAGTCTTACCTCAGTAGTAGGCAAGATTATGGAGATACTCCTTAAAGAAAGGATAGTGCAATAACCTGGAATCCATAGGAGCACAGGATCAGAGACAGCATGGGTTTACAAAAGGAAGGTCCTGTCAGTCTAATCTCATAGATTTCTTTGACTGGGTAACCAGAGTGGTGGACCAAGGGGGAGCAGTTGATGTTGCCTACCTTGATTTCAGTAAAGATTTCGAAACCGTTCCACATAGAAGATTGATTAATAAGCTGGGTAGGCTCGGGGTTGGTCAGACGTTGGTCAACTGGATGGCAAACTGGTTGACGGGCAGAAAACAGAGAGTGGTGGTAAATGGTATACAGTCAGAAGAGATGCAAGTCACAAGTGGCATACCTCAGGGATTAGTTCTGGGGCCAGTCCTCTTCAATATCTTCATCAGTGACATTGCAGATGGACTGGAGGGTAAGGTTTGTCTGTTTGCAGATGACACCAAGATCTGCAACAGAGTAGATGATCCAGATGGGGTGGGCAGAATGAGAAGAGATCTGGATAAACTAGCAAAATAGTCAGAAGAGTGGCAGCTGGGGTTTAACGCAAAGAAGTGCAAGATTGTGCACATAGGGAAGAGAAACCCTGAAGCCACCTATAGACTGGGAGGGGAGTTGCTGGCAGTCACAAGGGAAGAAAGACTTGGGCGCCATCATCACCGATGACCTGAAATCATCCAAGCAGACCACTAAGGCAGTAGGTAAGGCTAGAGGGATGTTGGGGTGTATTAGTAGGGGTATCATAAGTCGGGACGAGGAGGTAATAATCCCTCTTTACAAGACATTGGTTAGGTCCCATCTGAGTACTGCGTGACAGTACTGGAGGCCACACCTTCACAAGGACATTAACCAAATTGAGGCAGTCCAGAGAAGCGCAACCAAAATGGTGCAGGGACTGCATCAGAAAACATATGAGGACAGATTAACTGAGCTCAATATGTATACCCTAGAGCAAAGGGGGGAGATAGAGGTGATATGATTGAAACATTCAAACACGTTAAAGAAGAAGTCCACCCAGAATGTGCAAAAACATATGTTACGTAGAGTGTTTTGATATGTATGTTAAGTCCTAGTGTGTCCTTCTCTCTGTCTGCTATTAGGAGTTTTTCCTAAATTAGCCTGCTAGCTGTATGGTAATTTTACAACCCCTGGGGATCTCCATCATAAATATGTTTATTGGCTTTCTTTCTCCTACAATGCACTCTGGCTCATGTGACAGTGATGTAGCTATGCCCTTAGATTTAGCTGGGTCTGTCACAGCTCAGCCACAAAGATAATACTTCTTTCATAGAAGTCACACTGCTAGATTTTGAGTGAGTGTAATCATTATTTTTGATATTAATATCTTGTCTTGCTATGTTACAACCCATAAGGTGGTGTTCAATTTTTGCTACTTAGTACTGGTGCAAAAAGTGACTGAGAGGAACAGAGTAAACAGTGACATGATTCAAACACACACATACCAGAACATAGCAGGACAAGGTACTGATATCAAAAAATAATAATGATTACACTCACCCAAAATCTAGCAGTGAGTCTTCTCTGGAAGAAGTATTTTCTCTGTGGCTGAGCTGTGACAGACTGTGTAACAAGACACTGGCTTCCTGCATGGGCAATTAGACATCACACCAAAAGGCATTCTGGAAAGACTATCTGGGAGAAGAGGCCATAAAAGAAACCAGAATGGCAATCTCCAAGGGCAATAAAACAGTTAGGGAAGTTAGAAAAAACATCCCTCACAGCCAGAGGAAAAGAACACTGAGAACTGCTTAGAAAACAGAAAAAAAAGACTACTACATATCTTTTTTCTGATTTTAACATGGAGTTTTCCTTTAAGGGCATTAACAAGGTGAAAGAGTCTAACATGTTTCAATATAAGAAAAATAGCAGGACAAGAGGACACAGCATGAGATTAGAGGGAGGCCGATTAAGGGGTAATGTGAGGGAGTTCTTTTTCACAGAAAGGGTGGTGGATGCATGGAACGGCCTACCTCAGGAAGTGGTAGATATGAATATAGTGCAGGGCTTCAAACAGGCATGGGATAGGCATAAGGGAGCAATACAGATAAGTATGAATGGATAGACCATTGACAGAGCAAAGGCCAATGGCACATTCATAAGGTAGAAAAAGAAATGGGCAGACTGGATGGGCCTTGCAGTCCTTACCTGCCGTCAACTTCTATATGTTTCTATGTTATCCGTGGATAAAAAAATGAGGACTATTAAATATATATGAACTTATCCCCTCCCCTCCCAAGCAGAACATCATTTAGGTGATGTATCTAATTTCCAAGAGGGTCCTGTGGGGACATGCCAGCAGCAGTGCATAAGATGCGACAGCTACAGTCAAAAATATTAACAATATGCAGTTTACAGGTCAAATACAACAAGCATTTAAGACACAATCTTGTATACTAAAGGAACAACACTGATTGGCAACCTATACTGTACATTCAAAGGTTAAATAGAGGTAGACACCTAGAAGAAAGCACAACTAGACAGATGGAGGCGGGGTAAGGAAAGATGAGGGAGAATGTTATTTGGAGGTAAAGCAGGATGTGTGGCAAGACGCTAGTAAAATCAGAGGCAAGAGCAGAGGGTACAGAGTCTACAGTAATGCTGCAGCAGACTCGATACAGGTAAAAGGGCACTGTCCAAGAGAGAAGAAAAAGGATGACCTAAAATGGAATAAAATGCTATACGTACTGAATGTTCAGTGTAACATGAACAATCTGCTTTATTGTTTAATGCTGACAGTAAAACTCTGCTACACAAAATCAGCACTACATTTAACAACCTATACAGAGCCACCCTTGGCTGCAACCGCCCGACACACCACTAACTGCTATATGATAATTTGGGTGGTCTTTCACCTAAAAAAATACAAGAATTCGAGTGGCCATATCTAATTAACAAATTCATAAATGGGCTCCACCCTGATTATCCCACAAGTCTCCTTGCAACAACAGCAGCTCCACACCTGTCAAAAAAACATACTCCTTGAACCCAGGGTACACAGGAACATCAGTAAGAAGGCCTTCGCCAGAGCTGCCCCTGCCAGTTGGAATGCCATCGCTGACTCATCATCATGAAAGCCAGCATCCTTTACTTCAAGTGTGTCATTAAAAAACTACACACTAGTCCATGCACAGCTAGGCATCTAACACACTGAATCTCCCAAATTCTTCACTCTCATCTCATTTCTAAACCTTTCCACCCTATTACTCGCTCATATCTACTGGAGTCTGCCAATCAATATCTACTTGGGTTAGTCATGTAAATATATTGCACTGTGCTCTGTTCATATTGTTTCTGCTTTGTAATGGCAATCTTTTTTTTTTTTTGCTGTATTGTCAGTTATCCCTGTCTGATGTCTGTTAAAGAAACTATTTGTACTTTTTTTTTTCCTTTTAAACAATTTTTGGCCAAGAAAGACACACTAAGCCAATACTTGTTTCCAAGTATGTCCTGGGAGCACAGGGAAGTTAATTGACTTACTTGTGGTCATACAGTATGCCAGTGGTGGCTGTGGGATTCAAACCTATTTCTCCAGGTTTGCAGCTCAGTGCTCTTAACCACTACACTATACTGTCTCCTCCTATCCCACTTCTGGAGATGCTTTCAGCTGGTTGCGACCGAACTCCGATAAGACGGAGGTACTGGTGGTGGAATCAAACAGAGGGTGTGACAGGTTGGCCTCTGGTGCGGAGACTGGGCTTGTTCTTGGCTCTGTACCATTGAAGACCTCCTCTTGGGTACAAGATTTGGGTGTTATTCTGGACAGTGGATTGACACTTGAGTTTCAGATGTCTTCCACTGTCCGTGCTAGTTTTCACCATCTGAGGAATATCACCGGGATAAAGACCCTAGTTCCACTGCAGGACCTCCCCACCTTGGTACATGCCTTTGTGATGTCCAGGTTGGACTACTGCAATGTGCTCTATCTCGGGGTCTCTGGGGGTATCCTGCACCGACTGCAGCTGGTGCAGAATGCGGTGGAGAGGTTGCTGACAGGACAGTCCAAGTACTGTCATATCACTCTGGTCCTGTGTCAACTGCATTGGCTGCCAGTTAAGTGGAGGGTCCTCTTTAAGGTGGGTTTACTCACCTTTAAGGCCATACATGGCCTGGGCCCTGGTTACCTGAAGGACCTTCTCATTCCTGCTGTCTCGGCCCACTTCCTCCGCTCCTCCTCTAGGGGCCTCCTTGCGATTCCTAGGACGAGGTTAAAAACAGCAGGTGACAGAGCATTTAGTGTCGTCGCTCCCATCCTGTGGAATTAGCTTACTCCAGCTGTTAGGAAGGCCCCTTCTGTGGAGGTATTTAAGACCCATCTCAAGGCCTTCTTGTATAACCAGGCCTTCCCAGACTGTGTTTTATAGTCCTTGCTGTTTTAGAACCTATGTTTAGGTTAGCCCTGGCTCTTTAGGCATTGACTGTTATTGCCTAAGCTACTGTATATCTAAATTTGTTTTGATGTATTATGTTATGTCTGCTATATTGTTATGTATTCTGTTTTATAATGTATAGTATTTATATTTTTAAATGTTCAGCGCCCAGAGCCTCCGGGATGTGCGTCTCAAATAAAACTTGCCTTGCCATACCATAAGTGAATATAGCATATCGATCATCTCCTACCTTAACACCTGTAATTCTATCATCTGCAAGGATGGTGTGGGTCAAAGGTTCAAGACAGAAATTAAGCATAAGCAGAGAAAAGGGGCAACCCTACCTGGTTCCTTTCCCCAGTTTGAAATGGAGTGTAAGCCACTGCAGCATGCCTTCGCTGTGGTTAGGCAGGAGAAGTCTTTAAGCAGGTGGTTATTGGCCCTCCAGGTTCTACCCCTTTCCTGGGCTACATGCGTATTTAGGACTGGTGAGACAGGAGCGTGATCAGAGAGCACAGTGATGTTGATTACACACCACTGAACCCCTTCTATCAGCGTGCTGGAAAGGAGGAAAAAATCTATGCGGCATTCTGACCCGTGAACTGGGGAGTGGACTGTATAACTTTTCTTGTTCGAGGATAACATGTGCCATGGGTGAACTACCCCAAAGTGTCCTTACATTATGTTAATGCTCTTTCCTGTGGGATACCTGTCCAACTCAGTATCCTGAAACAAGTTCCACTCGCCACCTATTATAGTGCAATCCCCCTGGTGCTGGTTAAGTAAGGAGAGCAAGCTCACAAAAAATGCCAGATCATCCTTGTTAGTTCAGTAACTACTGTACATGCTATTGCTGTATTTGTCAGTCCGAATGAGCTCCTTAAAGTCATAAAATGTCCTACTGGGTCCTTGTGCTAAGTTTAAAGGGTGTGTTGTATGCAAGCAAAATCACCACTCCTGCTCTCTTATTACTGTTGCCTGCCACAAACACCTGTCCCACTCACTCTCTGCACCATAGGCTGCCCTGTTACTCCTCTGTATGAGTTTCTTGCAATACTGCAATCTGGGTTCCCAGGGTTTCCAAATGGTGCAGAATCTGGTAACTTTTTTAATTTGTTTATGCCTCTGTAATGTTCCAAGATGTAAATCTGCAACCCAGCAATGTCATGATCAGATATGGAGTGTTGTCTAGCACCTAACCAATAAAGTCTAGGCAGACAGGGTGTTCTGTTTGTACAAGCTCACTCTCCCCATAACATCTCACCTATGATACACGTGAACTGTTCACTATGTGTAGCTCTAGACACAGTGCGATACTACTCTTGTGCAGAGTACAGAAGTAACATGGCTGTCTGCTGCTATTCAATGATGAACACATACAGAGCAGCTGCACTAGTCAAGCAGCAAGTAGTACTGCAGCAATAGGGAGGGCTCACTCCCAAGCTCTGAAACTTCCAACACAACTTTGCTGCGTGCTATTGAGAGCAAAATATTTGGTCCAAGCAAAAGACTGAAGTGCTTGCGTTGTTTTACTGAAACATCAAAAGCACAGACCATGACTGAAGTGCTCAGTGTTGTTTTATTGAAACATCAAAATCCCGAAACAAAACTGCTGGACCTAGTTACAAATTTTAAGGTACAGTATGTTACCACACTGTTACAAAGGCTACCTCTCTCCCAAACAGCCCCAGCGCTTCAACTTTCCTGACTCTTCGCCGAGGGAAAAATGAATTGCTACAAGAGGATTCGTTGTTTGAGGCTGAGCTTTGCAGGCCCCCAGGCCTCAGAGTACAGGAATTGGCTGGAAACCTGGGAGGTGGATAGCAAACTGATGTTGCCTGGCTGTCTGTCACTTGGCACTACCTACTGCATAAACTAAATAAATAAATAAATACAAAACACAGAAGTTAGACTTTTCATGTTTCACTACTGCATTTGTGTGTGTCAGATTCAGTTGTGCCAAGCAGCAAACTGGTCTAGGTGTCTCAGCAGTGGGCAAGTGGGTTCAGTTGGCAAGCTACTGGTGTCCACTATGCTACACTTTCTCTCTGCATAAATATTAAAAATGTTATATTTTTGTAGTTCAAGTGCAGAATTTGTGAGTACGAGACTTAGCTGTGCCTAGGTAGAATAGTCTGAGAGCTTGAGCAGTGGGCAAGTAGGTGTGAGCTGGCAGCCTACCAGTGTCTAGTTCTTAGCATTTTTCCACGCATAAACAAAACTAAAGAAAATGAAGGAAAAAATGGTTATACTTTTCATGTTCCAGCACAGCATTTGTGTGTGTGTGCGCGTATGCGAGTGACTCAGTTTTCCTTGGGGAACAATGGTCTGGGACCCAGGACACTGGGCAGCAAGTGGGTGTCAACTGGACGCCTGCTGGGCCCACCAATCAGCACTTTAATTCTTATGTTTTCCATTCTAGTACAGAATTTGTATGCATCGGGCTCAGTTGTTCCCGGGGGGCAGAGTGGGCAGTGAGTAGGTGACTGCTGGCATTCTGCTGGGGCCAACTACTCAGCACTACTTATTTTTACAAAAATAAAAATATAAAACAATAAAGATTCCTTTTCCAAAACTCTTTAGATACAGGACATGTCTTGGAGGTATGGAGACAAGCCATGGTTATCCCAATATACAAAAAGGGTTCCAGGCAGGAAGGAGGTTAGTAATTGCAGACCTATCAGCCTGACTTTGGTCCTTGGAAAGATACTTGAAGGCACTGTTAAGGATTTAATCATGAATTACATGGACCTGTCGGGGGGCCGTGGATGAGAGACAACACAGATTCACAAGGGGCAGGTCATGCCAAACTAACTTGTTAGAATTCTATGGCAAAGTCAGCAAAGCCCTGGATGACGGTAACTCAGCAGACGTCGTTTTTCTGGATTTCGCCAAGGCTTTCGACAAAGTCCCTCATAGGTAACTAGTTGACGCCCTTACAGAACAAGGAGTGCAGGC
Organism: Neoceratodus forsteri; assembly: GCA_016271365.2. Taxonomy (NCBI): domain Eukaryota; kingdom Metazoa; phylum Chordata; order Ceratodontiformes; family Ceratodontidae; genus Neoceratodus; species Neoceratodus forsteri. The sequence continues at coordinate 1,389,042,018 of CM028129.1, read as the reverse complement.
AAAAATATCTTATTGGATAAGGGCCTGGTTAACGGGTAGAAGACAAAGGGTCTGTAACTAGGGGCGAATTCTCCGGTTATGTGGACGTGACCAGCGGGGTACCCCAGGGATCTGTACTGGGTCCCTGTCTTTTCAATCTGTATATTGCATCAATGAGGCCTCAGGCTGACATCTGGCTTTCCAAATTCACCAATAACACACACGCATTGGCCTCCTCGTAAACAACCATATGGATGTAGCAATACTACAAGAAGCACTGGGTGAACTAGAAGCATGGGCTGTGGAAAAAAAGTCCTTATTTAACATCGAGAAGTGCACAGTGATGCACTTGGGGGAAAAGTTCAAGTTCAAGTTTATTGCAGGAAAACTCTGTTGAGCAAGCTCATTCACAAGGAGGTCCTGAGACGGACATACAGTCAAATTCTTTAAGAGAATTACATGATGATACATAATGTACATAAAGAGCTTCCCGGGTACACAAAAATTCATGGTGGGAGATGACACTGATTAAAAGACAATACATTACATACATTAGGATTTCGCCAGAGAAAAATAATGTTCCTGGAGAAGGTAACAATAATTACATAACTGTAACTAACATGCTATTAGAATTCCATCAGATACACTGTTAATGATTAGAGATAGAACTAGTGACATATAGGGATAGAGCCTAAGATACCGTATGGTCGCTAGATTGATGCCCCAAAAATGATGTCCAATTTAATGACAGTTACAGGTATCTTTTAATTTGGCCATGGCTACCCTTTTAAAAAAATTAACAGGGACAATACTGGATAATTTCAGAGAGGATTGTAACCGATTCCAAATAGTTGGCAGCAAACATGAGATGGCGCGTTTACCAAAAGATGTACGGGTCCTAGGTACATCGAGGAGGAGGAAATCATGAGGGAGTAAACACTGTGTGATATGTGTACTAGGGAGGTTAGGTATTGCGGTAGTTTGTTCAAAAGAAGTTTTAAAGTTCAGATACCGGCATGGACTGACCCTCTGTCAGTGAGGACCAACCAACTATGGCATATAGATCACAGTGATGGGTTTGGGGAAGGGAGTTTGTAATAAATCGAAGGGAGTGGTGGTAGAGAACATCTAGCTTATGAAGACTGGTAAGTGCTGAAGAGTTGTAGATTATGTCGCCTTAATCAAGAAGGGGGAGGAATGTGGCTTGAACCAATCTGGTTCTAATCTCCATGGGAAAGAAGGACCTGTTGAGGAAGAAAAAGCCTAACCTGGCTTTTAATCTTTTGGACAAGTCCTCAACGTGATCACTGAAGGAAAGCTTATTGTCAAGCCAGAAGCCGAGATATTTGAACTTTGAGACGATTTCCAATTGTTCACCTAGGGAAGTATTAATAAAATCGTTAGGTATAACAGGAGTGGTAGAGGGGGAGGTACATGGGCGGAGGATCATGGCTTTCGTTTTCTTGGTATTAAGGAGCAACTTTGCATTAATTAGATTATTTTCTAATTGTGCAAAGTCAGCTTGAAGGGTGTCCCTAACTCCTTCCAGTGTGGGACCAGATGTGTACAGGACTGATGAACTATACACTAGCTGTTAAGGTACTGAAGGTAGTTCAGGATGAGTGAGATCTGGGAATCAGGGTTAGCAGTGACCTCAGTTTCAAACTACACTGTAACCAGGTAATTAAAAAGACCAGCAGTATCCAGAGTTGCATCCACAGACATATTAAGAGCAGGAGCAAGGAAATACTGCTTCCCCTCTATACTTCACTGGTGCACCCCTACACAGAGTATTGTGCCCAGTTTTGGGCACCTGGGGATAAGGGTGATATAAAAGCCCTGGAAAAAGTACAAAGAAGGGCTACACATAAGCATTAAGCCATGACTAAGGTGGCATCTAATGCTGGATTGATGCATGGTTGAGGGGGTTGTGGCCCGAGGCCAAGGGCGAACAACTGCCCAACCATGCATCAATCGCATTAGATGCCACCTCCGGAGTGGCTTAATGCACTTGTAACATGGGCTGCGGGACATCAGAGTCGCCAGGAGCCTGTCTACTGTGCGTTGAGCGACATAACACGGGGAGTTGGAGCTGTGAGGACACATTTGTACTGCACTTTGAAATGTTCGTTGAAACCAACATTTACTTACTGATGCGGTCAACATATTTAGTGGATGTAAGTACAGAAGACAGTTCGGCTGACATCACAGTCCGGTGCTTCTGCCGATCTGCGCGGGTATTTGCTTCATGCCCGGCACTGGAGGTCTCCGCTGTGCTGCTCACTCCCCGCGGTGTGTGGCCGCATGCAAATTTGCATGCGCCGGTCACTTCCCCTTCCCTCTCGCTAAGTCCCCGCTTGCCGGCATCCCCTATCTGTCTCGCACTATGCTATCTCTGCATTCTGAGCGCCCCTGGTTCTTGTCCCCCCTTCCTGTTTCCGTCGGCATCTAGCTGGTCTCCCTGTCACTGTGCCAGTCTTGCCCCTGTAACACTCGCTCCCCTCCAGTGCCCAGTGCTGCTAACCTGGGGCTCTGGCTGCTCGCGGTACTGCCTGAGCAGGCATGGCATATACCCTGGGTTAATGCCCGCTCTGCCTAGGGTCCCGTGACGCTGTTGTACCTAACATGGCTGCCGATTGCCAGCGAACGATTACCGCCATGTTACAAAGAGAATTAAGGAGGTACAGGCTCAAAACTATGAATGTGGGGGGGATAAATGGGGACGAATGGACATGTGCCTGATTTACAGAGCCCTATCAGATGTACATTTATGGGAACAGCAGGGTCTTGTTCTGAGAGATCAGATATATAACACCAGAGCCCATCCCCTACAGTTGAAAGGAGAGTGCTGTAACACATGCAGAAGAAAACACTGGTTCTCTGAGAGGGTGGTCAAAATCTGGAATGAACTCCCGGTAGAAGTGGTGGCTAGTAAAACCATGGATGCATTCAAGCATAATCTAGATTCTCACTTGATCAGCAGCAACATCACTGGATACCCCTAGAATACAAGTGAGCTATAATGGACTCCAGTCTCTACAAAGCTCAGTAACTGCCTATGAAACCTGTGAGCTCTACTTTTCACATCAAAGTACAGCATCTGTACATGTCAGGCTCAGTTGTGCCTGAGGGTTTAACAACCTGGGAGACTGGGCAGTGGGCAGCACTGGGTGTCAGCTGGAAGCCAGTCGCTGTAATATTTGGCACTTTTTCTTTAAACAAAATGAAAAATACATTAAGCAAAAAAAAAATAATTTTTTATGTTCCAGTACAGCATTTGTGTGTGCCAGTCTCAGTTCTGCCTGGTCTGGGAGCAGGGCAGAAAGAGTGTGTCACGTGGCACCCTGCTGTAGGTGAGCAACAATGAATCAGAACAGACGAAAAGGAGATGAAGCTGTGGTGGAACATCATCTAGTTAAATAACAAATAAAAACTAAAGTAGAGTTGGGTTTGCCAGAGCTCCTCAACTGACAGATAGCCCATACAGTATCACACTCTGTAGGTACCATTCGCAGTGGAACTGCAAGGGCTAGAACTCAGACAGTAACAGTTGCAAAAACAAGTCAAAAAAGGATAGCATGCATAGACAAAGGAAGATCCATATTTTGGGGAGTCTGTGCGCGCACACTGATCATGAGTATGTACCTATATAAGTGGTAGCAGCAGTTCTGTGGAGGAAGGGAAAACAGGTGGGACTTGGGGCACGTGACATCAAAAGAGACAACTGGCAAAAGAAGGCTGCAAATTGGGAAAGGTGTTTGCTGTAACGCAAAGAAGTGGCCCCAGCGCAGGACAAGGTATGCAGAGAAAGGACCACTGGATGCTAGGAACAGCCATACTAGAACTGGGAAAGGGGCTGCCATAATTATGACAATGGGGGTGAGAGAATAGGATCACTGTGAGAGGGAACAGAATCGGGTGATGAAAGGAGGTGCTGTCAGACATTGGCGACTACATGAGGCAAAGTGGAGTGAGTGTGTGTGTTGGTGTGGGGGGGGGGGTATGGCTCAGAGTGGGAGCAAAGTGCCCATTGTGCATTGCCTCAACTGCATGTGGGAAACTATCCAAAGGTATTTATAAGGCAGGAGGAGTTTTCCAGATGAGGTGCTTTTGCTTGAAACTGGTAGCCTTCAGTGAACCTGCTCACTCACTGTCAAGAGCACGCTGTTTTATGCAATTGACTTAGTTTACTTTATCTACATTTTTCTTTTTTTCATTTTGAGGTGGTTGGTACCATTTTTGGCCATTTCTGTCTTGGTTTGTTACTGTAAGTGGAGCTGTATTACAGTTCGGAGGAAAGGTGTTTATAAAGAACTGCCTGATGATCATTGTAAACCTCACAATAACAACCCGTTAGACCTCAAAGGAACTTACGAGTACTACAGTCAGAATTTGCAAAAACATATGTTGTGCAGAGTGTTTTCATTTGTGCATGTAGTCCTGGTGTGTCCTTCCCTTTGTCTGCTATTAAGAGTTTCTTCTAAATGAGCCTGCTAGTTTTATGACAGTTTTATGACCCTTGGGAATCTCAGTCTTAGCATGGTTTATTGCTTTTCTTGTTCCAACAATGCATCCTGTCCCATGTGACAGTGATGTAGTCAGGACCATGTGTTCAGCAAACACTGTTTTAGACTCAATTTTACAATAAAGTTATGATATTAAGTAACTTTACTTATCCACTGAGCACTAATGGCTACATTTACAGTTTAGCAAATATGTGAGGGCTAACTGAGTGGGTTATTTTGTAAGAAGTCAAGTCAGCTTTATTTATAAAAATGCGCTTTTCGCCTGTACAATATATCATTAAAACTCTACAAGATAAAATCTTAAATCATAAAATTCCACATTCATATTAAAATCACATCAGATCCAGAAATGCCAGTTCAAATACATGGGTCTTCAGTACAGATTTAAAAGACTTGGTGGACAGGCACTATCTCACTCGACGAGGTAGAGAATTCCACAAGGTCGGGCCACAAAGGCAAATGCTCTGGCCCCTGAGGTCTTCAAACAGACCCTGGGAACCTCCAGCAATCCCTCATCAGCAGAACAAAGTGGGCGGAGGGGACAGTAGGGACAAAGGAGGTCTTGCAAATAATGCAGTCCCTGTTCGTGTAGGGCCTTATAGGTCAGTAGCACGACCTTGAAGGTGATTCTCCACCGCACTGGCAGCCAAACCGCTAGAGTCAGAAATTTTCCAATTACAGCACGGATGATCTGGGGTGATCAGTGTGCTTTTTATGGCTGTGTGTAGTTTGATGAAATAAAAAGTCCTAAAAGCAAAACATTTACTCCTGCTGGCTAGACCAGACAAACACATAGAAAAGAAATACTGAATTAGAGTTATTTAGTGGAGGCCAGAACATCAGGCTCCTGTCTCCTGTACTTGCTGAATTAGTGCTCCTAGATATATCACTGACACATGGGACAGGAGGCACTGTACGAAAAAGAAGAGCAATAAATTTTGCCATGATGGAGATCCCCAGGGGCCATAAAACTACCAAATAATAGCAAACAAAGGGAAGGACACACTGGGATCATACACACAAACCAAAGCACTTTGCACAACATATGTTTTTGCAAATTTTGACTGTAGTGCTCCTTTAAATTTTAACTAGTCAGGAAGTTGAACATTTAATACACAAAATGAGCTCTGTGTTTTATTATAATTTTCTATGAGTGCTATTAAAAAACACACACACACACACAGACAAAAACCTTTTCATCACTTTATAGGCATAGGTTTAAATGTTACATTGGCCAGCATTTAAACTAGCCAAGGGGGAGGCAGACAGACGAAGGGAGATATAACCCCCCGCAAACAAGGTCAGCAAAGAGAATCTTGAGGATGAAACCACAAGAACCACCATATAAACAAAGGAATATGGGGGGGGGGGGGGAAGAAGGCAAGACTGAATATTAGATAGTGGAGGGGGCAAATGGGAAATGGGGGTGGTGGGGTGGCAGCACAATCTGGAGAGCCATGCGTGTAAACACTCAAAATCTAGGCAACAAGATTGCTGATCTAAAGGCCACCACAGCAGAACCAGACAATATGGTTGCAATTACTGAGTCCTGGTGCAATGAAAACCAGGATTGGGATGTGGCCACGATTTACTCATGCCGCAGCGACAGTCATCATGGAGACATCCCCGACAGCTGCAGTGCCGACTGTTGGCATTGCAGTGTCGGGATGCCTCCATGCCCCCCCGAACCCCATGTGGGGTCTCTGCCTCCCACCCCGGGTCTCTAGGATTCTAACTCTGAGTCAGAGTTGGACCGGGGGGGGCACGCAAACACCCAGCGAGGAAGTCCCAATTGCCAAACAGACCACCACAGCGACAGGCGGATTTTGCCCGATTCCTGTCGCTGTGGTGGTCTTCGCGATCTGGAAGTCGCTGAGGCAACGGTATACCTGTGGCCACACCAGGGTATACTCTTATTTATTTCACTTTTGTTAACCAGGTAAGCACAGTAGACAAACATGCCTATTTTGAGAGGCAACCCGGGAGATTACAGGGAATTTACAGGCAAAGCAAGGATTAACGGGATTTCAAAGAAAAAAATACATAGACAATCCATGATTTAACAGAGAGGCAAGCAAAAACATCACATAAGGTAAACAATTTGACAGTGACATGAGAAGACAGGATAGGTAAAAAAGGAGGAGGAGAGTGGATCTTTGTGTTACAAACAAAATAAAAATCACGGAGAGCAGGGAGGAGCTGAGGTACTGTGGGTCACCCTGGAAACACATAAGGGGGGCCACTATTCACATAGGAGTGATCTACAGACCTCCAGCACAGAGGGGAGAGATGGATAAGGACATGATGAAAGTCATCCAAAGGACAGCATGCAAGGAGGAGGTGTTGCTGGTGGGGGACTACAATCTACCAGACATGGATTGGAGCCTACCAGCTGCAGCAACAGTCAGAAGTAAGGACATCATGGACTCCCTGCAAGGGGTGTTCCTCAGGCAACTAGTCAAGAAGCCCACTCATTGGAGGGAGGGCAATACTGGACCTGGTATTGACAAATGGGGACAGTATTGATGTCACAGTGGGTGACAACCTGGGGTCCAGCAATCTCCGTACAGTGTGGTTCAATAGAAGGACTGGGCCAGAACTAAGCCGCACTAAAATAAGGGTACTGGACTTCAGGAAAGCCAATTTCAGGAAAATGGGAGAATGCCTCAAGGATGCCCTGGCAGGGATGGGATCTGGGGAAATCCAGGAACAATAGGCAAAAATAAAAGGGGGGGTTTGGCATTGAAAAAGCAACAGATCGTTGTGTCAGGCAAGTTAACAAGAGCAAGAGAAAAAAGAGCCTGCTATGCCTGGTTCATACTAACATACTAAAATGCCAGCAGAATAGGCCTAACGGTCTTTCGTGTCTGCTCGTTTGGTCAGCCCCCAACCTGGGTGCTGACCTTGCTGTCCCCCTCGCCTTCTCTGGCTTCTCCCTTCCCAGTTCCGGATATTCTTGCTGCATTGAATTTTGCTTCCAGAACCCTTCCCCTGTACCTGTCCCACCCCCTCTTGAACCCCTCCACTGTCTCTGCCTCCACCAGCCCCCTAGGCAGTGCATTCCATGGCTCCACCACCCTCTCAGTGAAGTAGCACCTCCTCCTTTCTCCCTTGAATTCCCCTCCAGCTTCCACCCATGCCCTCTAGTGGCCCCTTCCTCCTTCCTTCGAAGCACCCTGACTGTTCCTCCCCTATTTACCCTCTTTCATGTACCTGAAGACCTCTATCATGTCCCCCGTCCTTCTCTCTTCCAATGTGTACATATTTAGCTCTTCGAGCCTCTCCTCATAGGTCCTGTCCCCAAGCCCCAAATCATTTTGGTTGCCCTCCTCTGGACCCTCTCCAGGAGTTAATGTCCCTCTTTAAGTGTGGCCTCCAAAGCGCACGCAGTACTCAAGGTGCGGCCTCACCAAGCAGTTATACAGAGGGAGTATCACTTCCCTCCTTCTGGAGGTGATCCCCCTAGCGATGCATCCCAGCATCCTGTTGGCCTTGGCTGCTGCCCTCCTACAAGTCTCAGAGTTGTTCATCTTGACATCCACCACCACCCCCAGGTCCCTCTCAGCCATTGAGACTTGTAGCATTCCCCCAGGGTGTACACTTGGCCTGGGTTTCTGGCCCCCAGGTGGAGTACCTTACATTTCCCTGCATTGAACCTTAGCTTCCACTCTCTAGACCATCTTTCCAGAGCCTCCAGGTCCCCCTGTAGGGCCACCCTCCCCTCCTCCCCATCCATCACCGCCCCCAGTTTCGAGTCATCTGCAAAGAGACTCATCTCACTCCTGATTCCTGTCCTTATGTCAGATACGTAGGCGTTGAACAGAAGGGGCCTAAGGACTGATCCCTGTGGGACCCCACTAATGACCCTCCTTGGGGATGAGACTATCCCACCAACTACGACCCTCTGGGTCCGGTCCTGGAGCCAATTGCCTATCCATCTGATCATCTGGTTCCCCACCCCCATTTCTCCCAGCTTATCCAACAGGCCCACGTGAGGAACAGAGTCAAATGCCTTGCTGAAGTCTAGAAAGAGGACATCGACTGGTCTACCAGGTCCAAGGCACTTGTCACCCAGTCATAGAACTCCACCAGGTTTGTCTGACACAATTTCCCTGGGATGAATCCATGCTGTCTATCGTCCAGGCACCCTGACTTATCCAGGTCCCCCCCTAGCCTCTCCTTGACAATGCTCTCCATCACCTTGCCCACCACCGATGTCAGGGTGACAGGCCTGTAGTTCCCTGCCACCTCCCTTGATCCCCCCTTGTGGATAGGCACTATATGCGCCACCTTCCAGTCTTGGGGCACCAACCCTGTCCTCAGAGAGTGGTGAAAGCTCTGCCAGGGGTTTTGCCAGGACATCTGCAAGTTCCTTCAGCACTCTGGGATGTAATTTATCCGCCCGGTGCTTTCTCCGTCTTAAAGGGCTGAGGGCTTCCCTCACTCTCTGCTGTGATTTCCACTTCGGTACCTCTTCTCCTGCTTGGCCTCCCCACCTGCCAGTGATGCCTCCCCCTCTCCCCAGACCTGCCCGATCGGTGAGGGGTCCCCTCCTCAGTATCTCTGTCTCCTCCCATGTATGATGCAGCACCCCCATTTTCCTGGTGAAAACTGAGGTGAAGTACTCATTTAGTACCTCAGCCTGCTCCCCCGGGTCTTGTGCCCATCTCTCCCCTGATTTAATCCTGCTAATCTGCCCCTTCACTCTTTGTTTTTCCCCAATGTATCTAAAGAACCCCTTGTTCCCTCTCCTAATTTCCCTGGCCAGGTTCTGCTCCTTCCTTGCCTTAGCCGCCCTCACCACTCTAGTGGCCCTTCTAGCCATCAGCTCGTACTCCCCACGATCCCTTTCACTCCTTGAGCACTTGAATTGCTTATAGGCTGCTTCTTCCTCAAGACCACCTCCTGGACCTCCTGGTCCACCAACAGGTTTTGGGCCCCACCGCATTTTGCCTTACTCTTGCACAGGTGCTGGTAGCATCCTGCACCCCTCTCTTGATGATTTCCCACCTACTATCAGCGTCCCATGTCTGACCCAATCCCATCCAAATGCTCCTTAAGGATCCTTCCCATTTCCTTAAAATCCGCCCCCTGAAGTTGGTTACTTCCCACTTTGTGCAGCCTTCTACCCTCCTAGGTCCAGGCAGAACCAGACCGTGGCATGGTCACTCCCCGCCAATGGGTTCCTTACTCCAGGCCCCAATCTGGTCACTGTCTGCCAGGACCACATCCAGTACCTGTGTCTCCTGGTCGGTTCCCTCACCTGCTGAGTTAGGAACGCCTTGAAAGACATCCAACAACCTCTGTTCCTGGTCACAGAGGATGTCATAGTCTCCCAGTCTGTCCTGGCATGTTTAAGTCCCCCAACACCACCACCGTTCCTCTGCCCAGTCTGCAGTGTCTCCTAACATCTGCCACCAGACTGTCCTCCAGCTCCTCCGCCAGGGCAGGGGGTCTATACACCACTCCTATTTTTACTCTCTTGCCCCCCCTTGTTATCACGGTGACCCAAATCGCCTCCACGGTTCCCTCCGCCTCCTCTACTCCCCCATGCCAATGCAGTTTTTGACTATCATTGCTACTCCTCCTCCCCTTCCCTCCCCCCTGTCCTTCCTGAACATAGTGTATCCCTCCAGGTTCAGGTCCCAGTCATGTCTTGCAGTGGCCGCTGCCACATCCACTGCTCCCTCAGTTAGCATCGCCTAGACTCAGGCATTTTATTGCCCAAGCTCCTGGCATTTAGCAGGACTACCTTCCACCCTTTCCCTATAGTTCCATTTCCCCTGCTCATGTTCCCATGGGGATTCTGTTTTCCCCTGGTCTGCACTATGCCAGTTGGCCTTTTCCTGCAATCCTCCTGGTCCCCAGGGGGGTGGAGACAGAGTCCCTCCTTTATCGGCACCCCTTGACAGCCTTTTCTCCCATCCCACCCCCTTCACAAGTTTAAACCCCACTTTTCACCAATGAACCCCTATTTTCAACTTAAGGATTCCTCCAAATTGAGATGTAGTCTATCTCTAGCATCAGCTCCTTATCCTCCCAGGTCTCCCAATCCCCCATCAACCCATACCCTCTGGCCTCACACCACTCCCTGAGCCACTGGTTTATCTCCCTAATTTTCCTTTTGTGTTCCCCACTAGCCCTTGGCACTGGCAGGATTTCTGAGAAGGAAACTGCATCCTATGTCACGACAGACCCTGGCGAGCTCCCTGAATCTTGCCTGTATCTCTAGCTCGCTATTTCCCTCAATGTCATTTGTACCCAGGTGGACCAGTATGTCTGGGGAACCTCCACAATCCTTTGCCAGCTGATATACCTCGTGCTTAGCCCTGTGCACCGTTAGTCCAGGGAAGCATCTTGTTCTAACTGGCCAGGCTTCTCCCTCCCTATCCCATTTGATACCCCTGATCATAGAATCCTCCAGCAGGAGCACTCTGACCACTCCTTTTCCTCCATTCCCCCCTTCCATGTCCCTCATCCTTTCTACAGGCCCCTCCACCCAGCTGGCTCCTTGTTCCTCCCCCTATCTGGGTGCCACATGCCACCCCCTCCTTATTTACCATGGCCACCCCCTCCCCTCCACTCCTATGCCTCTCCTCCTCCTGAGTATCCTTCTGTTCCTTGCTAATTCCCCCCTCACTGCTCGCAACTGGTCCTTCTCCCCCATCTGCTAAACTAGCCTGGCTCATCCTCCCTTCCTTCCTGTCTCCATTTAGTTCCTCCTTGCTCGTCAGTGCCTCTGGCGTAAACCCTCAACTCCCTTTACTGAATCCTCCTTGTACTTCTGGTCCTTCTCCTTACCTTTCCTCCCAACTGGTCCTTCTCCTTGCGCTTTCCTCCCTCTTCCCCTGCCCCTCCTGCTCTGATTCACTGCTCTCCCATTCTCCTGCATTCCAGGTCCCCCTGTTCTTCCTGCTATCTGGCCCCTGCCTCCTGCCTCCCACTCCCACCGCCTCTAACCACCCCTGTCGTGGCTACATCACCCCCCTCATCCTTGAGCAGAAGAAGAGAACTGAAGCGGTTACTGAGTGTAAGGTCTGATCCACCTCCCCGCCTTGCTTCCTTCTGTCCAGCCCTGGCCATCTGCCTACTTCCCTGAGAATGTTGTTCCTCCGTCCCCCCTTTGTGAGGGTCCCCAGTTACCTGCCTGCTTCCTTGGTAGTGTCCTTTTGGACCCCCTCTGCCAGGTTCCCTATGTGACCCCGAGTATTCTCCTGCACTCCTTTCCCTATGCCCCACCCCCAGTGCTTGGTGCAACCTGTGGGAGATTCCCAGCCCCCTTCCCCAACCATACCACCCCCCTTTCCCCAGCTTTCTCCTAATCCCTCAACCTCCTCCCTAAGCTGTGCTAGCTGGTAGCACACTGGGCAACCACCGAACTTCCAAGCCCAGTCCAGTATCATGGCTGCTCCACACCCTGTGCACCCACCACCCTCCCAAAGATGCCAGCCCTAATGATGTGTGGTTCCATCCCTTCCAAATAGGTTTCCTTGGGTGAGCCACCAGGTTCCCCCCTAGTCCAAGATACCCCTACTGCCTAATCAGGTCACCCACTAATCTTAGAGACAGTCCCACTGTACACCAGTAACCCTGTTACTAGGTGCAGTACAACACATTAAACTTATAAGGGAAATGAACAACTCCCAAAGCTCCTCTCTCCCAGCCTTTAAATCCTACCCCCAGTGGCTAGAACTACATGAGCTGCACCTGCAGCCTTTTCCTCCAATTGCAGGGCAGGTGTTCCCCTATAAATTCGCAGACTTCTGGGGAGTTCCCTAAAGATGTAGCAGAAAAGGTAAGAGCAAAAAATAATAATTTAGAAAGTACAAAAAGACACAGAAGGAGGAGGAGGATAGAGAAGACTACCAGGAGAAACAAGAAGAGGCAGGGAAGGCAGTTAAGACACACAACGACACAAACAGAGGAGAATACTGCCCAAGCAGTAAAATAAGGGGATAAAACTTTCTTTAGATATAAAGGCAAGAGGAGGAAGACCAAAGAAGGAATAGTAAGGATAAAAGGGGAAGGAGGAGTTTGCGAGGAGGAGGACCAAAAGAAGTCAGACATATTGAACAAATACTTTTGTTCAGTATTTACAGAAGAAGGGGTAGGTGACAGGCCAAAGATAAGGGACAAGGGCATAAATGGTAGGGAGATGGACACCAGTCCTTTTACAGAGGATAAAGTCCTCAAGGTACTATCACAATTAAAAGCAAACAAGGCAATTGGACCTGATGGGGTGCACCCCAGGCTACTGATGGAGCTCACAGAGGTGCTGGCTGCATGTCTTGACAACTCTGTTCAATTTATCATTAGAAACGTGAGGTTCCGAGGGTTTGGAGGAGGGCAGATGTGGTCCCACTTCACAAAAAGTGGGAACAGGGAAGAGGCAGGAAATTAAACACCTGTCAGCCTGACTTCAGTAGTGGGCAAAGTAATGGCAACACTACTGACGAAAAGGAGAGTGGAATACCTTATAACCAATGGATTACAGGATCCAAAGCAACATGGTTTCACGGGGGGGAAGGTCTTGCCACACAAACATGATCGAGTTCTTTGACTAAGTGACCAGGGTAGTGGATCACGGAGGAGTGTTAGATGTGGTCTACCTGGATTTCAGTAAGGCCTTTGACACCGTTCCACTCAGAAGACTGGTGAACAAGCTGGCCTGACTGGGAGTGGGTCAAAGTTATAAACTGGGTAAGAAGTTGGTTAAACAACAGGAGTCAGAGGGTGGTGGTAAGTGCTGTCCACTCTGGAGAAGGCAAGGTGACCTGCGGGGTGCCTCAGAGCTCAGTACTAGGTCCGGTCCTCTTCAATGTCTTTATTAGTGACATTGTGGAAGGGCTAGAAGGGAAAGTATGCCTGTTCACGGATGACACAAAAATTTGCAGAAGAGTAGACACTGGGGATGTGTGGTAAAAAAGGAGGGATGATTTGAAAAAGTTAAAAGAATGATCAAGGGTTTGGTGGCTGAGTTTCAATGCAAAGTGCAAACTCGTGCATCTGGGGCACAGAAACCCAGGGGCTACGTACAATTGGGAGGGGACGTATTGGCAACCACCAAAAAGGAAAGGGACCTGAAGGTAGCTAAGCAGTGCGATAAGGCAGGGGGGAAGGCTATCGGGATGCTTGTGTGCATAGGGAGGGTTATCACCAGTGGAAAAAGGAGGTAATATTACCCCTGTACAGATTACTGGTTAGATCCCACCTCAAGTACTGTGTCTAGTTCAAGAAGCCCCACCTTTGGAAGGACATTGATAAGGTGAAGGCAGTACAAAAGAGGGCTACCAAAATGGTGCAGGGCCTGCATCAAAATCCCTAAGAGGAGAAACTCAAGGAATTGAATATGTACCCTCTGGAGGAGAGGAGGGGAAGTGGGGATATGATAGAAATGTTAAGATACCCAACGGGTATTAATAAAATACAGGAAGGTAGCATTTTCCATAGAAAAAGAAGCTTCAGGACAAGGGCTCATGGTTTGAAGTTGGAGGGGGAGGCTCAGAAGAAATGTTAAATACTTCTTCACGGAGAGAGTGGTGAATGCCTGGAACAGCCTTCCAGCTGAGGTAGTGGGTGCCAAAATGGTAACAGGATTCATGCATGCATGGGACAGATACAAGGGGACCTTGTTAGTAAGGCAAAGGAAGGAGACGACTGGAGATCGAATACGGTCTGCAGTGGCACAACAGGCAGGGAAAACTGGGCAGACTAGATGGGCCTAGAGGCCCTTATCTGGTGACAACTATGTTCTATCACTCAAACTGAAAACCATTGCCAGCACTTCGACAAAGGCACAACATTGAGCTGAGGGACAGCAAAAACAGTGAAAAGTTATGCACCTAGTTGATATTTTATGTTTGTCTCGCTCAGTATTTCTAACATAAATTTACTATTCGCCTCTCGTTCTCCATTTGCTTAGCTATGAAATGGAAAGCTTTCCTTATTGATGAAGGTATGAAGACTCTTTATGAGATCAGCTCTCATTCTATCTTGTGCTGCCATTTTGGGTCGGGTTAAGCAACGGATGGTTCCAACGCCACATGATGCTACCAGTAAGAATGGGTTAAGACCTTCTAAGTCTTGGATCTTATTGTATATTCATTTTTCTTTGGACTTTGAACCTCATAACCTATTTGAACTCTGCATATAATCATTTTTTATAATATCCTTATACTTCTTTTTTTTGCTAGGCTTTATCTACGAACATACAAACATATGAAATTTGCCAGCAGATAAAGGCCTAGAGGTCTATCAAGTCTGCTCGAATGTGCAGCTAGCAGCCGTTATTCTGCAGCTACCCCTCCCCTGCATTAACCCTCCCCCTCGTCCTGTCCCATCTAGATGTATTTGATATACTCACAGCCAGAGTTGTTGTATATGTGTATGTTTAACACAAAACTTTACTTAAAGAGCTAAAAAAAAGATATTCAATGTTTATCCTTGCAGCAAACACAGCTTGCAAGAAGGACAATTAACACTGCCAGATTCTGTTCTAGCAAAACAAAGCACCTCGACTGCACATTTATTACATGGTGAAGGAATAAATGCAGCCCTTGGCTACATACAAACAGAATTTGAGGGCTGATGACTTTTTGCAGCAGAATCTTCCTACATCCACTACTGCTGGAATATCATGTTGTGGGAAGGCTTCATGGTGCCTACTTATGGGTAAGTGCCGGATACTGTTCACAGTTTGCAAGAATGCAGGGAGTAACAGAAAGGAAGGCTGACTAGATTGTCAAAAGAAGACTGTACAGTTTAACAGCTTTGTATTCTGATTGGTTGATAGGTTCTAAATTTAAATACATTTTTAATATCTTTTGTTATGAAAATATACCTTACAGCTGCATCACTGATTTTGTAATTTAAATAGTCCAAAAAATGTGAACTTTTAATACCAATCTCAAGTAACTGTAGCATGCAAGGCAAGTGTTATATCTAGATCTACAGATCTTCTTGTGTTTCCTGAAATGAAAACACTAAACAAGAAAGGCATGAGCCTTATAAAGAAAAAGCACTACTTTTAAAATGCTACAATGTGGAAAACATTCGCTCACAGGTGTTTGCCATGATTATTTTTATTTACACATAGAGTGTAAAATTTCTTCCCACTGCATCACTGCCCAGACAAAGAGTATAACACGCAATCTGGAATTTGTCAGCATGATTGAGTTAGCAGGACTCCCTTTCAGAAACTTGACTCCTCACACAAATGTTTGTCTTTTCTTTCCTGTGGAATTTCATTCTCTCAGTCATTGTTGCCATGGTCTAACCCCTACCCATCCCCCACTTCTTTCACTCTAATCTTTACAACTCATCAGAATGAGGCTGTCCACATGCACAACAGGTGTACAAACAGTTCTTTGTCTCAGTGGAGTGGCTGGTTCACGCAAGGCCAGAGAGGGTGGCATTTTCATTGTTTGGATCATTAGCATACAGCTGACAGCCTGCTGCCTGGGTGGGGATAGCGGCTTCTAATGCCACAGTTGTCTGATTTCATGAGTTGTAAATTTTTCTTTCAAAATAAAAGTGCTGTATGATACTGTGATAGCATCATAACCACATGCACATTTACACTGGCAGCTTTTGAAGAGACTCTCTGGCACTGCCTGACTCTTACAGAAGCACCACCTACTCTGCTTCTATTCAAAGACACATCAGTGTCAGAGTTTATGGTGAATTAGGGGTTCAATTGCTTGTCTGTTACAGTGATGCTGTTACAACTACATTTGCTAGTTTGAATTGGACTTTCACTTTTTTTGTAGTTCCTGCATGGGATTTAGTACTTCTGAACTGTGAAACAGCCAGGGATGAGTCCAATGTCTATGACAAGCAGAGGTTACAGTGTTTAGATTTTTTTTTAACGCATGTTTTTACAGTTTGAATTCTGGCGGTTTTACTGTACACTACGGGTTTCCGCATATTAAAGAACAATGCTGCACTTCAATGTACACTTTCATAAACTTAATGTTTCGGTTATTACAATATACTAAAGAATACATTTTTTTTTTTTTTTTAATGTTCACCTTCTCATTCCAGGGTTGATAACACATCTTGCCTGTCAGAGAAGGGAGGGTAAAAAGCATGCGACTGTCCCCAAAGGATCTCATAAGCCTTTGTTTATGGCATCACAGTGCTTGCTGTGACAACAAGCTGTGATGTAACAAACAGCAATAAAGTCATTTTGGGATAGTCCCAAGTCTTTCTGAATGACTCGTGAAATAAGCATGGCATTACCTGAAATTTTTAGTAGATCAATAACACGAAAATTAAAAAAAAAAATGAAACACACTGCATACATATCACTGTTTCTAGCATTCCACTTAAGAAGCTATTTGCTCTTTAACATAATTTGTTTGGATGCATGGTAGCAAATCACAAGCCTAGAATGCTTAACAAAAAAAAAAAAAAAACATACACACACAGAACTATGGCCCCAGCAGTGGCAACAATGGATGCCGGTATATATTTGCCTCACATCATCGCTGGCATTGCCTCCTAAAAATACTATACATATAAGAGTTAATATTACCCCATCCCTGCCTAGGGGGCATCCAGACTCCATGAAGGACAGCACTCATAAATAGTACACGTGGTCAGATGTGCCTGGAGTGCTCCTCAGGGAGACAGGTGCTGGAAACAGGATTGGGGAATAAAAAGTAAAAAAAAAAAAATTTTCTTTGAAAACCACTGCATTTTGTGGCTCCCCAGTGGCATCATGTCATGTTATCTTGCAGATGACCCAGGTTCTGGAACGAGCCCCAGACATCAATGTGGCCATGGTGAGGGGATGCCCCTGGTGGCAGTGGTTCCCCAAGAGAGGGTAATGTCACATTCTATGCCTGCAGTGAGTCAAGGAAGTTTTTTTCCTTTACAGGTGGAATCTTGCAAGCCAAGTCTGTGGTATGGGATTACTCTAAAGCAGGTGGGATGACCTGGGCAGAAAATGGGCAAAAACAACCCAAACACATCAATCTGAACGATGTCCCCTGGTATTCTCAGACCTTGTACTGGTGCAACCTGCTGGGGTTGGGAGGTTGACAGTGCGTCCTGTCGAGGTTGGGAGGTCACCAGGGTCCCCTGTCAAGGTTGGGAGGTTGCCAGTGTACTCCATTAGAATGTAATGCCACCCTGTCAGGGTTCAGAGCTCACCAGCATGCCCTGTTGGAGCTGGGAGCTCACCAGTGCACCCTGTCGGGGTTGGGAGCTCATCAGTGCACCCTGTTGGGGTTGGAAGCACATCAGTGCACCCTGTCGGGGTTGGAAGCACATCAGTGAGCCATGTCAGGGTTGTGCGCTCACCAGTGCACCCTGTCAGGATTGGGAGCACACCAGTGCAGCACCATATTAGAGATGGAAGTTCACCAGTGCAGCCTGTTGGGGTTGGGAGCTCACCAGTGCACCCTGTCAGGGTTGGGAGCTCACCAGTGCACCTTGTTGGGGTTGGAAGCTCAACAGTGTGTCCTGTTGGGGGCTGGGAGCTCACCAGTGTGCCTTGTCAGGGTTGGGAGCTCATCAGTGTGCTCTGTCCAGGCTGAGAGCTCATCAGTACACCCTATCAAGGGTTAGGAGCTCACCAGTGCTCCCTATCACATTTGGGAGCTCAACTGTGAAGCACCCTGTCAGGGTTGGGAAGTTGCCAGTGTGCCATGTTGGGGTCAGGAGCTCACTATGCACCTCGTCAGGAGTTCACCAGTGTATCCTGTCAGGGTAGAGAGGTCACCAGTGCATCCTGTCAGGATTCAAAGGTCGCTAATGTGCCCTCTCAGGGTTGGGAGCTTACCAGTACACCCTGTCAGGGTTGAGAGCTCACCAGAGCATCCTGCCAGGGTCGGGAGCTCACCAGTGCTCTCTGTCAGGGTTGGGAGCTCACCAGTACACACTGTCAGGGTTGGGAGCTCACCAGTGCACCCTGTCAGGGTTGGGAGCTGAACAGTGTGACCTATTGGGTTTGGGAACTCAACAGTGAAGTACCCTGTTGGGGTTCGGAGCTCACCAGTGCATCCTTGTTAGGGATAGAAGCTCACCAAGGTACCCTATCTGGTTTGGGAGCTCAATAGTGAAGCACCCTGTCAGAGTTGGAAGTTCACCAGTGCACCTTGTTAGGGTTGAAGGCTCACCAGTGCACCTTATAGGGTTTGGGAGGTCAATAGTGAAGCACACCCTATTGGGGTAGGGAGCTCATCAGCACATCCTGTCAGGGTTGGGAGCTCACCGATGCACCCTGTCAGGACTGGGAGCTCACCAGTGTGCCCTATTGGTTTTGGGAGCACAACAGTGCAGCACCCTGTTGTGGTTCATAGGTTGCCAGTGTGCCCTATTGAGGTCATGAACTCACCAGTGCACCCTGCTGGGCTCATGAGCTCACCAGAGCACCCTGTTGGGGCTGGAAGGTCACCAGTGCATCCTATCAGGATTGGAAGGTTGCTACTGTGCACTTGTTAGGGCTGGGAGCTCACCAGTGCACACTGTCAGGGTTGGAAGCTCAGTAGTACACCCTCCTCTGGTTTGGGAGCGCACCAGTACAGTGCACCCTGTTGGGGTTGGGAGCTTGCCAGTGCTCCCTGTCGGCATTGGGAACTTGTCAGTATACACTGTCTGGGTCTGGAAGTTGCCATGGAGAAAGGCAACATGATCTAGTGGTCAGGGCAATTAACTGCAATACAGGAGGTACCAGGCTTGAAAGTTACTGGAACAACCAAGCCATCAGTGCAGCAGCAGGGTAGCTGCTTACTATGCATGAGCCCCATGTTCAGGAATGAGCCTGGGGTGTCAGAGGGCCAGCTGGGGTAGTAGGATTGAGTATCCCAGAGGACACTCTCCTCTTTGTGGTGCATGGGTTGCAGACTCCACTGCTCGACTGCCACCTGCGACCTTGAGTGGTGGTGCAGCTAGGAGCTGCAGAAAGTGGGAGGCTGGATGGCAACTGGCTCCAATGTACACAGTCGCACATCACCAACCCCTTTCCATTGATATCCCTGGGGAAAGGAAGAACAAAGGAAAGAAAGCCTGCAGGTGCACGGAATGATGTAGGGCATTCTCATGCCCCAATGTACCGGCAGTCCCACAGCTTCTGGAATAAGTCATCTGGGAGATGAGTCTGTGTCCATCTCTCCACAGACCTGACTCCAAAGGGGGAAGTCCATGGGAGGAGGTGGGTAAGAGGCAGAAAAGGCATGGGTGGGGTTGGGAGATCATCCATATAACTAGGAGCCACCACAGAGCAAGACGGAAAAAGAATAAGGAAAAAAAATATATATTACAGGAACTATTAGCTCAAAGTGACCTTGAGCAAATCCCTTGCACTCCTTTACTGTCAGAACACCCCAGCTGTAAAGTGAGTGAAAGCAGGACCCACTGAAAAGATGTTGCCCCTCAGTTGGGATAGCCTCTGAAAATAAATTAAGTCGAAAAAAAGAGCAACACATTTCGTCTCAATTTCCACCAGGCATTAGCTTCTAACTAGTGCCTTTGCACTTCTGGAAAAACTGGAACTATCAGGGGAGAAATTAGATGGCTTACAATACACCGTGGACATTGTTTCACTGAATAGGACTACAGATATGTGTTTTTATTAATGACTTGTCTGGTGTGAACAGTGCCACACTGTACAAGATAGAAAATAAACAGACTAGAGGAGGCAGAAAATTCAGTTAAACTACTGGATTTTTAAGAGCTTGCTCATGAAATGAAGCCAACGTTAAAAACAAATGCCTGTTCAATCACATTGAACTGAATTAAAATTTCTATGCTTCCGGCTCCTTTTGCCAAGGACCCTTATCTCATGAAGGGGAATTCAATGTTATATTTACTTAGAGTGAGTTTTTATTTTGGGTAAAACTCTGAAAAACATCCAATAACACTTTATGCCTGATTTGCACTCCCCTCCCCCTCATTACCCCAATAAATTCTCTAAGGCAGGAGGTATGTACATGAGACTACTGCAGCGGACATGCTCAGCAGGGCACAGGACACTGTGATGCCCTTTTCAACTGCATTTATAGTAGACTTGCATCCTTAAGTTGAATGTACAGTATATGTATGTATTCATGTATGTATGTGACAAAATTTATTTTATACAGCAAATAAACACTCAGGCTGTAGCCTATTTTCAAGTGTATCCCCATTACATTCTTACATTACACCATATGAAACAGACACACCCTCAAACGTGGTTGCTTACAGTACCGTTGTAAGAAATCCTTCCAACAACGGAGGGGAGAGGTTAGTTACTGTGTGTGCATGCTCATATTACACATCACTACACCTTCATTGACAGGCACAGTGAGGCTACAATATGTACATTCTTCGCAGAATCCTCAGTCCTGCCATGTCGTCGACCAGCCTGACTTAAAGCTGCCCTCCTGAGCCCTGAGGCTCACTCCTGCATCACACAGACCCTGGGGAGGCGATTAGGAGACCTTTTCACTACACGGCCCCCTCCCCCCAAAACGACCCAAGACATCGCATCGCTGCACCAATGACCCGGGGTTCAGGCGCCGACTTCTTTCACTCGCTGGACGGACCTCTCCCAGCACCTAGATCCTGTGCTGGACTTCCAGCAACCTGAAATTGGGACCTCCGTACCTCGCTGCCTGGACGCCGCTACCTGTGCTGGGACTGTGGCCTGTGTTGCCGGGACTTTTAAATTTATGAATTTGTGGAGGACTCTCCGGTTCCTGGCCTGCTCGGTGGGAACTTCTGAACAGAGGCTGCACTGCTGTGGGGTAAATTTTCCCGCCCACCCAACCTGTTCCCTCTCCCATTAAATGCTCTCTAGCCCTCCCACTAGCTTTGGGGCTGCCTTCTGAGAGCACTGTACCTCCCAGTGCACTCTGTGCCACGTCAGGGATTGTTCCCATTGACAGGTCCTCTGGGGGTCTAGCAGTGGGCGTAGCCTCCTCTCCTGGCTAGGCAAGGAAAGAACCCAGCTCTTCAACTGACTTGCAGCCAGTAACTTCCTCTAGCCTTGTATGCTGATCCCACTGCTGAAATGTATTTACTGGTGTTATTTAGGGCTAGCATTTTCTACTGTCTTGTGTATGCAAGATAATGTGTCTCGCTGTCTCACTGGGCTGGTACTAGTATAGCCATTGCTACAGTTATTCAATACAACCCCCTGTCTTGTAGACCTACTATAGCAACCCAGGGCTAGAAAACTGCAGCTTTCTGCCCTCAGTGTTACTGTTACCTGGCATAGCATTTGCGGTGGCAAACTGTCTCTTAGTGTGGTGCTACCCTTGCCAACTGCTGCCTCAGGCCATACTAGAATACCCCTCTGCCGCTGCTTTGTTTTGGTCTCCGTTTCTCTCGACTGTACTAGATGTGCCCACTCCTCCCTCTGTGGCCTTTCAGGATGCGCTCCGGGGGTGCTCGGTCCTCCCTGGCCTAGCTGGGGCACAGCACAAACTCCCCCCTGGGTCTCTGGCTGCCATGCCCTCTTTCAAGTCCCCCCAGGCCTGGTTATCTACCAAAGGCATAAAAATGGCTCACCTGGACGTGCAAAGTCTGCTACCTAACCTAGCAGAGCTAACTGCCTGGGTGGCTCACTACAACCCTGATATTTTGGGGATCACAGAAATCTGGCTGAAGCTGCACACCCCAGGTCCGCGTGTGCCCTCCCAGGGTACAACCTTACTAGGCTAGACAGAGGGGGGAAAAAGCATGGGGGTGGAGTGCTCCTCTACTATAAGGAGCATTTAAACATGTCTGTCATCGGGCACACCCCCTGCCTGTGAGTTCTTGCATGCCCTCCTTCTGCTAGGCAATACTAAAAAGGTTAATTTGGTATGTGCCTATAGCCCTCCAAAGGGAGGAATGCTTGGGTTCTCCTCTCTACTTGACTGTCTCAGTGACAAAGTAGGCTCAAATGAGTTGCTGGTCCTGGGCGACCTCAATTTAAACTGGATGGGGAAGAAACGCCAAGCAGTATGAGCCCCTGTTGTCGGGTCTCGTCCTCAGCCAACTCACTGATGAACCCACGATGCTCTCCCCATGCAGGGGAAAAAGATCCCCTCATTGACTGGGTACTGAGTAACAGACCCGATAGAATAGTCTCCCCAGGAGTCCTCCCAGATGCCATCACGAATCACTCTCCCACCTATTGTACATGAGGTGTCTCCTCTCCCAAAATCCCCAGCAAAGTGATCCAGATGCGGGACTACTCCAATTTTAACATTGATGACTACTTGCAGACCTTCGGCAAATCGACTGGACTTCGGTCACTGCCACGAGTGATCCCATGGGGGACCTCGACATTTTCTCACTGTTTTCAGTCCCCTGTAAAACAAACATGCACCCCTCATGAAAAGGAGGGTGAGGGGCACCGTTACCAAGTGGCTCCATGGTGGCCTGTTCTCCCTCATGAAGCAAAGGGGCAAATGCTGGGCGAGACTCAAGTCTTCCCACTCCAGTACCGACTTCCTCAAATATAGACAGTTGAGAAGCTCTTGCAAAATAGCCATCTGCTCTGCAAAGAGAGAATTCTATTATTCTGCCCTGCTATCATCGGCCAGAAACCAGAGGAGCTTCTGGCAAAACATTAAAAACATGGTCAGAGGGTCTGCCAGAGCCTGGGCCTCCGACTTGCTTATCGGAGGGAGTTAGTTGCAATAACCCCCTCACTATTGCCAGTGCTTTTAACTGCCAGTTCTCTGACCTGGCTGTTCCCTCCCCCAACCTCCTGGCCCCACACCTCAAAGCCCCTCCGTGGTGGGAACTCTAGACCACCTTCCTTCTACTTAAAGGTCTCGGAAACCCAGAGGCTCCATGCTAGTCTCTCCCCTCACACTGGAACTGGGCACAACAGCCTCAAGCCCAAACTGCTTGGCCTGGGGGCATCCCTCCTAGGCCGGCCTATCTCTCACATATTTAATGCTTCCTTAATCTTGGGAACCATCCCAGATGTATGGAAGGTGGCCAAGGTCATCCTGTCCTCAAACAAGGTGACCCGAAGAATCTCAATGACTACTGCCCTATTGCGATTCTGCCTGCGATCAGCAAACTACTTGAAAAAGTGGTTGCCTCACAGCTCACCCACTATCTTCAGAGCTATGAGCTACTCTCCTCGGTGCAACACGGCTACAGAAAAAGGCAAAACACTTCTACAGCCCTAGCGGTGATCACCTCCAAGATCAGGTCCGCCACCAATCATGGAAAACTGACTGGAGCCATCTTTGTGGGGATCTCTCAAAAGCCTTTGACCTGGTTGATCACTCGCACCTGTGCTCCACTCTCCGGTCCATGGTCTTCTCTCCCCCCACCCATGTCTGGTTCACCAACTACCTCTCTGGGAGACAGCAATATACCAACTTTAACAAGGCCTTCTCCGATCAATCTCCAGTGACCTGCGGGGTCCCACAGGGCTCCATTCATGGACCCATTCTGCTTTCCCTCTTAATAAACGAGCTGCCCTTGGCCTCTGCCCAGGGGCACTCCACCCTGTATGAAGATGACCTTGACATCCTGGTCAGCTCATGGGACATCAAGGCCATTAACTCCTGGTTAAACTCTGACTTTAATCACATTAAAACCTGGCTTGAGGACCATAAGCTAACCAGTAACCTTAAAAAGACCCAGGCCATGCTCTTTGGCTCCTCAGCCAAGACAAAAGCCTGCCTTGTTCCTCTAAAAAAATCTCAGGAGCCGATGGCGCCCTCCTGCATATTGCTGATGCAGTCAAGCACCTTAGGATAACCCTTGACCTGCAACTGGACCTCACACTCCACATTTGTAACACCTGTAAAGCCACAAACTGCAAGTTGGGCCTGGCATACAGAGCTAGACGTTGTCTCACCCCAGCCGCATGTCTTGCTGTAGCCAGGGGGATCCTCCTACCCACATTCTGCTGTGGCTTGGCATCCTTTGCTCACAAACCTGTCTCTCCAAATGGGATACAGCGTACAACAATGTATGCCGTTTTGTCCTCTCTTTTCCTTGCCTCACTTACCAATGTGAGCTATACTCCCGGCAAGAATGGCTTCCTCAGGAGAACCACCGCACCTTTGTCCTTGGCAACTTCATCGACAATTTTGTCAGAACTGCCATCCTTCCTGCACTCACCATATCCCTGAAACCTGCAAAACTCACCTACCACTTAAGATCCAGTGACTCTCTGGTCCTCCTGGTTCCTAAAACTCACACCCAAATGGGGGACCAGGCCTTCGCTGCCTAAGCGCCCAGGCTGTGAAACTGCCTTCCTGCCAGCACTTGCTCCTCCCCCTCCCATCCCTGTTTGAAAGCCTCCCTATGGGGCTTCCTAAAATCGGCCTTCGCCTGCCTCTGCACATGAGCCGCTAAACTGGTCTCGACTGTCTGGGCGATGTGTCCCCGACTACTGCAAACACTCCATCCACCTGACAAGCTCACTGCCACTTGACTTACCAAAGAATTGGGGGCCAGTACCTACCCTACCTGTCCCTGTACAGTATGCCTACATCTGAAGTCCCCCCCAAATCTGTTGCATGTCTCATGTAACTTGCCACTCAAGCCCTCCTGTGGGTATGGCCGACTCTAAATGCAGACATATGCCGTCCATGCCTGTTACCACGCTTATGTACTTCTTGATGAAATCTATGTGCCCGATGCTCTTGTATGTACCTGACTTGCGTGATGTCTGATGTACTCTACCTTGCTGCTATTCTACCTCCCCATGCATGTACTATGCTGCTTTTCTACCTCTTGATCTAATCAATGTTCCTGATGCTATTGTATGTACACTCTTTGCCTGATGCTCATGTATGTACCATTGTAATCCTCCCGGGTCACACCTGAAAACAGGCACTTGGCAGTTTAGTGTGCTTACCTGGTTAACAAAAGTAAATAAATAAATAAAATATTCTCCTATACGTAGATTTCCTCGGTAGATAGTTCCTCTTGTAGGCACACTGTTATGGGGATAGCAATATTTGTGCAGACATCTGGAACTGCATATATCTCTGCCTCATGTGAATACAGCCGCAAAGAGAAGTCAACCTTCAGCAACTCCTAAAGAGAAGTCAACGCTCAGCACTACCTAAAGAGAAGTCAACATTCAGCATGTGCTGTTTTCTGTAATGCGTACACTGCCAGATTAAAATGTTAGCAAAATGCTGCAAAAGTTCTTTTTCTACATACTCTCCTCCATAACTAAGAAAAATTAAGTTCTTATTTCAAGGCAGTTCCATAAAACATGGTTCACTGCTGAGAACTCCAAACAAAGCAAAGCAAGAAGAAAGGCAGAAGTTGGACATACAGCTGAAAACGGTGATCTCAGGGAAATGAAACCTCTTTGATGTTTACTACCCTGCCTCTGGAAAGAATATAAATGGATGCCTGACATGTGAACAAGAAAACCTGGAACCAATTCCAAATAGAATGACCAACCGTATACCAATTTGGGCTACATAATTATTTCCATGACAGGTGTGATTTTGCCTTGATCACGACGGATCCTGCTGGAAATCAGTTTTATAACATAACATTTCAGTGCAAACGGGAATGCAAACAATGCTGTAAACATCCAAGCACGTAGGACATGTTAAAATACACATTCTGTTTGTAGGCTTTTTTTTCTGAACACACACTTTTGGAAATTCTGCAGTCCACGTCTATTTCTCTTAGTGTATAATATTAATTCTAGCATGTATATTTGATCTACAAAGATCTTGACGCTGTTTTTTTTTTTCTTCCTAGGAATGGTTCCATGTTTTACAAAAAGCTGGGTTGCATTATTTTACTCTGCCAGGGAATAATCTAAAGTTATGCCCCCTGCATTCTTGTTACTTCCACCATAGCTATATTGTCTCTTATGATCTTATGCTCACCAAGGCATTCGCCTGTGCCATTGTATGTTCTAGACTATATATTGTTGTTCATATGTATATTAATTTCTGCCATAGTAGATCGTTCTATGTGGGACTGTTTTTTGTGACACAATGTATTTTGTGACTCAATGTATTTGCTCTACTCGCTGTTATGTTCTGATGTATCTGTATTCCTTGTTGTACTCTCCCAGGTTGTTCCAGAAAATAGGCATACAACTTGTCTAGTGTACCTACCCGGTAAACAAAAGCTAAATAAATAGCTATAATGAAATCCCTGTTCATTTAATAAAAAATGTAAAGTTTAGGCCTAGAAATGCTGTGCTCCACACTCCAGCAAACCTTCCTTCCAGCATCTGCACTTGTAATCTAGCTTCAGAGCATAGTACACAGATTTCTATGGACCAGGCCCCTTGAAATTTAGTCCGTCTTGTCTGCTTTTTCCATTCACTGCCCCTCCTCCCCCCCAAAAAAATACGGTTTCAAGGAGAAAACATTTTTGCCAGTTATTACACATCTGGAAAAAATGCATGTATAAGCTGAACTGCTCTCTGTGGAAAGTCTCAGCTTTCTGCACATGGTCACAGCAGGATTTCATGGGCCACTGACCAGGGCAAGGTCTGCAGGTTTTTCGGCAGAAATTCACCTCCAAATAGCAGGTGCTGGTGTCTGTTTTTTGCTATCCTTCTCCCACATCCAGATTCAACATTAGCTCGACACACAGCATTCTTGACCAAATATCAATGGAAAAACTGCTTCGCTCCTAGTACAATAAAATTTTAGCGTTCTACATTCAACGCAACAGCTATATGATGGTATGAATAGAATTCTTTGTCAAGTTTCATGTTTCATAACCATAGAAAAAAGTTACATTAAAGTAATACCATTGATGTCGATCGACTAGACGACACAAGACTGGATGCTCCATAGTTTGAATTCAGTCCCCCAACTGGTCCATTATGTGATGTTCCCAGTAAGCTATGTATTTCGCCATGCCCACCAGACATGCTTGTTGAGGGCCCCACCGCATGGTTCCGTAGAACATGAATGGCATCATCTAATCTGTCCAAGCGATCCTCCATTCGAGACTACAAATGAGAGTTGAGAAATATCACAGACTTCATTCATGTCTACAAAAATTGCATTTTTATTTTAAGGAAATATAGCAAGGGACAATAATGAAACAAAATTGTGGGAGTTTTTCTTTACTTTTTCCCCCCAAAAAAGCTAGCAGCATTAAAAACAAATTGTAAGGAAAGGACAGCTGGAAAACAGATGCTATAACAAAGCAGGGAAAGTTCCTATTTCAACTGGAAACTGGAAAAGCAGACTGGATTCCGTATCGTAAAATAATGAATTTATAATTCATATAATTTTGTAATTTGAAAATGTTATCAATGAAACAAAGTTTTGGCTAGATTTACTTGACTAGGTAGCATGCTGTAAGTGGTTTTGGTAATCTACAAGAATTACATTTATATTAGGTCATCTGCCTGATCAAGGATGCACTCTGTGTTCTCCAAAACCACATCTCATGCGAGGGCTGGCTTTAAGGATAGATGAGCTAAACAGCTGCCTAGGGCACCAATAATTAGAGGGCACTGAAAACATTTCCAATTTTTACAAATACGTTTTTTTTTTTCTCCAATCTGTGTTATTTGCGTGTGGAGGTGCTGGGTATGGAGTGGAGGAGGTGAACTCAAGACTTGAGTCTCGCTCACGACTGATGATGATGATGATGATGATGATTATACTGTTGGGTCCGGTCTGTACCATCCCAGGCCATGCCTACCCTTGCCTAACAGTGTTTTTTTTCCAGCAAGAAAGTAAACTGTCCTGGATCTACTGTCTGAATGTGGAACATGGGGAGGCAGTACAGCATAGTGGTTAAGAGCACTGAGCTGCAAACCTGGAAAACTGTATCTGCATCCCACAGCCACCATCTGCATACCATGTGACCATAAGCAAGTTGATTAATTTCCCTGTGCTACCAAGATGCACTTGGAAACAAGCCTCCGCTTAGTGTTTTTTTACTGGCCAAAAATTGTAAATGTGAAAAAATGAAACTGTGCATTCAGCAGTAGCTAACAGTATTACAGCATGTTGTGGTGGCAGCAAGAATGCGAAAGTTCAAATAATAGATGAGGGCGCAGTGGTTCGGACTGGAGCGGTGGTGCCGACAGGTGCCAGACAGCTGTGGATGTGATTTGTCTGAACTATAAAAGGAAAAATACAGATGCAAGGATCCTGCAGGAGTCATAACTTCTCAAGAGGGCTGGCGCAGAGGCAAGCTGTGAATATGCACTGCAGCACGAGACTGGCTTGTGGTGCCAGGCTCACCTTGGCACCAGCCCTCAACCGCGCCGGTACCTTTTTTTTTTTTTTTTTTTTTTTAACGAAGGAGGTGCAGCATAATCTATCAAGAACTTATGCACTTAACCTAAGGGCATAAGATAGCCCTGTTGACCCGTAGAGGAAGGGTCAACAAATCGGTAACACAGTGTCTTCACAAGCAAAATCAAGAACAAGGGGTGAAGACCAATAAAATATACTGGAGTGATTCTGGGGATAGTGTGTGGGCAGTGTCAGTTATCAGAGTCAGTGGCTCAGTAGGTAGCACACTCACCAATGAGGCTGGAAGATCACGGGCTGTGGGTTCAGTTCCTACATCTGGCACTTGGGTTAATATCCCAATACTGATACTGTAGTGCAGCATGAGAGGCGTGCTGCACTTCTGAGGTGCCGTCTTTTGGATGAGACGTTAAACCGAGGTCCCATCTGCCTGGATTGGTGGTAGTTCAGGTGTATGTTAAAGATCCCATGGCACTTATCGAAAGAGAGTAGGGGAATTTCCCCGGTGTCCTGACCAAATTTCCCTCATTCACTAAAAATACCACCAACAGCTTAATCTGGTTCAAGGTCAGTTGGCATTCATCTGTATCCCCCTCCCCCGGGTTGTGCCTGAAAATAGGCAGGATTTGTCTAGTGCACTTACCCGGTCAACAAAAACTAAATAAATAAATAAATGTGAATCAATGGTGAAGATACTCCTAGAAGATCAAGAACTACGGTGAGTACGTAATTTTTGTACCTTCCATGAATCAATCTTCATCATTAATTCAAACTAGTGGGTCAGAGTACCAAGCTCAGACAAAATCCCCTGGACTAGGGAGGCTGCAGCCAAAGGTTCACTCAGGGCAGAAGTCCATACAGGATTGTCCTGACAAGAGTGGCATGCTGCCTGACATGGACATCCAGGGAGCAAAGTGCTTTGGTGTACACTGCTGCAGCTCTGAATATATCCCCGACAGGTACAAGAGTGAAGCTCTGCCAGGGACATGGCAATTGCTCTAGTGTAGTGGGCATATACCTGAGCTTGATTTGAGCCATGGCACAGCAGTGGCATAGGCAGCAATGCACTTGGCTGTAACAGGTTGCCCTTTTCAACTGGGATTGAAAGAGATGAGAGCTGTCTGGATTGCCTTAAGTCCTTAGTTCTGTCCAGGTAAAATATTATCAAAAAATAAAATAAGGACTCTCTCAACATTTAGAGACTGGAGAGTGTGTTCTCCATTCTGGAAACTGGTACAGTAGGTAGGCAGCGCTAGTGACTGATTCAGATGAAACTCCAACACCACTTTTGGTTGGAACTTAAGGTGTGTGTGTGGAGAACTACTTTGTTCTGGTGAAAAAACAGATATGGAGGATCTGTGAAAAAGGCATGGATTTTAGACACTCAGCGAGCAGAAGTGATAACCACTAGAAATGCTGCTTTCCAAGTTAAAAACTTCAGCTCACATGTTTTAGGGGGATCAAAAGGCCTGTGGGCGAGCATATCCAGCACAAGGTTGATATTCCAGGCAGCCACTAGCTTCCTGATGGCAGGCCTTGTGTGTAAGATGCCCTTAAAGAACCCCTTGAATAGTGGCAGCTGTGCCAGATAGAAGGTACCAACAAGCTCGTGGTGTGCAGAAACAGCACACAAGTGGACCTAAACTGTGGAATACTGCAGGCTAGCATCAGGACGGTCCAGCAGGTACTCCAGAACCTGGTAAGGTGGGCAACTCGAAAGGGTCCATGCAGATTTTGAAGCACCAGATGGAAAATGTTTCTGTTTGTCTGTGTAAGTCTTCCTATTCGAATGTTTACAGGCAGCCAAAAGTATTTCAGAGACCCTCTGAGATACCTTGTACCTGTTCACTTCTATTTCTTCAGGAGCCAGGCCTGAAGGTGAAGGGAGTGGAGGTTGGACCGAGTGACCCTCAGTCAGAAGTCCATCCTAGGTGGAAGAATTCTCAGTTTGCTGACTGATCATCTGTTGAACATAGAAAAACATATCTGTCAAGGCCAGCAAGGGGTGACCAGTATCATCTTCCCCATGCACCTCCAATTTGAGCAATACCTTCTGCATTAGGGGGACTGGTGGATGGGAATGCATACAGAAATAAATTCTGACATTGCAGTCTGAATGTATCCTGACAGAAAATGCCATGTCCTGGATGTCTGGAGCAGAATAGAAGCAGTTTAGCATTGAGTGAGGATGCAAAAAGGTCTACATCTGAGGTGCCCCACTCATCAAACAGCAATCTCATGATGTCTGAGCTAGTGACCACTCATGAGGATTGGCTTGTGTTTGGCTGAGCTTGTCTGGCAGTGTGTTCTGAACTTCAGGCAGATGGAAGGCTTGAAGCAGGACCTCTGCTCCAGGCCCCACTCCCAAACTGTAACTGCCTCCCTGCAGAGAGGGTACAAGTGCGTGCCTCCCTGTTTGTTGATCCAACAGATCACAGACTTGTCTGTTTGAAGGAGGACTGTTTTGTGGCTGGCAGTATCTACTAGGGCTCACAGGCTGTACAGAAACAGCTTGCATCTCCCACACACTGACATGGGAGATGAATCTCGATGGGTTCCAGACACTCTGTGTACGGAGACCCTGACAATGCTCCCCTCCCCCCCATCTCATCAGGGAGTCATCCATGGTGAGAGTCACCCAAGGATCCGGTTGGGAGAAGGGAAAGCCCTGCAGGAGATTGTCCTCCACTGACCATGTGAGAGACTGAACCAGAGGCTTGGTCACCTGAATGGGGTAGGTCTGAGGATGTGATGCTTGTGACCACTGCGCACTGAGCATCCACTGAGCAGTTCTCATGTTCAACCATGCCACGGGCAGTGAGAACACCAAGGAGGCAATCATGCGTTGCATGGAGTGGGTTTGTATAGTTTTGCGCTCCATGATGTAGCGTACCATCTGCAGGACTGCCTGCATTCTGCTGTCTGGCAGTAAGGCTCAGGTCTTGGTTGTGTCCAGAAGAGCTCCTATGAACAGCTGCTGCTGTGAAAGTTGGAGGTGAGCCTTCTCTAGATTCAGCAGAACCCCTCCCCCCCCAATGGAGGTGATGAACTGAGTGGCAGTTACCACTGCCTGATTCGTCTCCTGGCTGGCTGGACTGGCTAGCAACCAATCATCGAGCTAAGGGGAAACATGGAGTTCTAGCTTTCTCAGGTTTGCTGTGAGTACTGCAAAGCACTTTGTAAAGATTTGAGGCACTGGGAAAAGCCCAAAGGGCAGGACTCTGAACTGGTAAGCTGCCCAGCACAAAGAATCCGAAGTATCTGAGGCAGCTGTGGTGCACCAAAATATGCTGGTATGCATATCCTGCATATCCAGAGAGCTAGCCAGTCCTGGAAGAAATAATTGTAAATTCTCGATCCAAGAAAATGATGAGATTTCTGAGGTTGAGGAAGCAGTGCATGTGCCCTGTGAACAAACCAGTGGTCTGAGCTAGAAATGCCTTCTAATGCAGATGCCTGCAGCAGACCAAGCAGAAAGCAGAAGCAAAGGCATCCAAGAGGATTAGAGCTGATGACTGTTGGAATAAATTCCACGTATGGCAGTCAGCAGGATCCTTTGTTTAGTCTCTGCCAGGGACTAAAGTAAGCTCCAAAGGGGATAGTCTCAACAGAGAAAATGCCCTTGGTAGGTAGCAATGCGTATGCCTAGGGTAGCTGCTGCGCAGGCCCATTTGCCCTTAGTGTCAAACTTGGATGACTCTTTGTAAGAAGATGCACAGTGACCTTTTGGGGGAGAATGGTCTTGTCATTCTTGGTGAGAATAACAAGGGCATCAGCTAAGGCTGAGAAACATACACTGTTTATTATCTAGGTGCCGTATATATTTTTTTAATTATAGCTATCTGCTTGCAGCCTACTCTAGACTGCATCAGACAAAGTTTTAAATACAGGCAGAATAAAAGGAAAGGACGGTTACTTAAGAACTTACTGTAACAGTAGGTCTTCGAGGGACTCTTATCAGGTCACACCTATGGAACTTAGCTATCAAGTGCCAGGATCCCATGGAAGCTTTTCTGCAGCAGCTTACCAGGGGCCACCCACTCTGATGTCATGCACTGACATCACTACCCTATAACAGCGTCGGCAGCCCTGCTCCCTCCTCAGTTCTTTTCCCCACCAGAGACCAAATGAACTATCCCTCCCCTAAGGGACTGAGGAAAGAGAAAAGGTGTCCATATGAACATACGAAGAAGCCAGCAGAAAAAGGCCATTTGGTCTATCAAGTCTGCTCGTACTGTAGGGTCCACAGCTTGAGCTAATGTCCCTGCCCTCCCTCCCCACTCCTCCCTACCCATGATTCTTACCTTCCCCCTATGCCTATCCCAGTCTCCCTTAAAGCTGCTCACTGTCTTTAACAAGATGACCTCTTCTGGCAGTGCATTCCATGTGTTCACCACCCTTTCTGTGAAGAGGTGCTTCCTGACATCCCTCCTTAACTTCCCATCCTCCAGCTTAAGACTGTGCCCCCTTGTGATATGGTTGCCATTCCATGTAAAAGGCTGGAGCAACAAGAGCAACACTGAAGAATCAGAGACACAGAGGGTGGGATGGCATGGCCTGATGAATGAGATTCCTTCAAAGATCTACTGTTACGGTAAGTTGTTATGTAACTGGTTTATCGTCTTCAGGAATATCTCTCATCAGGTCACACCTATGGAACGAGTCCCAAGCAGTACTGACAGAGAGACAGTATGGGTGGCAGGATGCCAGAGGCCTAAGAAAGAAGGCCTTGGAGCACAGCTAGGCCAAAGCCTCCCACCCCCCGCCTTCGAGAGGTAATGTCCAGACTGTAGTGCTTGCTGAAAGTGTAGACAGTACTCCAAGTGGCAGCAGCACAAATTTCATCAGCTGACACATTCCTGAGACAAGAAACAGAAGTAGCCATGCCTCTGGTGGAATGGCCATGCACAACTCCAGGAAGTTCCTTACTGTACTTCCTATAACAAAAAGCAATGCAGTTGGCCAACCATTTGGACAGGCACCATTTAGAAACTAGCACACCCTCTTTCCCAGGGGCGAAATAAAAAATTGTGAGGACTTCCTGCAGTCCTTGGTATGGTGTGTATAGTATTGTAGAATTCTATGCATAGCGAAAGTATGGAGCAATGCTTCCACTGCATTGGCATGCTCTGGGTAGTACACAGGCAGGTGGAAAGATTGATGTAAAGTAAACTCACATACTACCTTAGGTAGAAACTTAGGACTGGTACACTACGCAAAGACACCCTGTTTTTGTGGAAAACCAAATAAGACTGCTCACACATGAGAGCCAGAAACTCTGAAATCCTTCGAGCAGAAGTAATAGCAACTAAAAATAATGCTTTCCATGACAGAAAGCGTAGCTCGCAAGATGCGGCTGGCTCAAAAGTAGGCAAGGTCAGCTTCTCAAACTAAATTCAGGACCCAGGCTGGGACCAGATTATGGATAAGAGGCTTCAGGTGAAGAATGCCTCTCAGAAAAGCGCAGGCCACATCCAGCTGGGCTACAGTGCAGCCATCAAAGGGCACATGGAAGGCTGAAACAGAACACAGGTGCACCTTAAAAGAGGAATATTGGAGTCCTGCCTCAGACAGGGGACAAGAGGTACTCTAGAATTTGATTCACTTGGCAGGTGAAAGGGTTCCGTTGACAGGAAGTGGCCCATATAGCAAAGCATTTCCACTTCATCGAGCAAGTGGTCCTGATGGAAGGTTTCCTGGCAGCCACCAGGACATCAGCCACCTTCTGAGACACCCTATACCGGGTGATGGCTATGTCTTCAGAAGTCAGGCATACGGTCTTGCAGCTAACTGCTGCAGTAAGGGAAACCAGATCTGACCAAGCCAGAATGGTGCAATCAGAATTAGTGTGGCAGCCTCCATTTGGAGTTTGATTAGCACCCTCTGGATTAGAGGAACGGCACAGAGGAAACTCCGCTTCCAAGAGAGGGACAATGCATCCCACCAGAAAACTCCAGGACCTGGATCTGGTGAGCAGAAATGCGGCAGTTTTGTGTTGAGTGGGGATGCAAAAAGGTCCAACTCTGGACACTCCCACCTGCTGAACAAGTCTTCAGTGACCAAGGACAGCAGTTCCACTCATGCTTTCTGGACTGTGATCAACTGAGACTGTCCGTCAGGATGTTTTGGTTGCCTGGAACATGGACAGTCGGCATTTCCAGAGTGTTTTTTAAAGCCCAGTACCAGACTCTCATCACCTCCCAACACAGTGGGTAAGAGTGAGTTCCCTCTTGCTCACTGATGTAGTGAACCACACTGAGGTTGTCTGCCTGCACCAGCAGAAGACCTGGGGAGAGAGATGGTTCTGGAAGGCCTGCAAGGCATATATAGCTGCCCTCATTTCTAGAACATTTATGTAGAGGTGGACCCCCATCCAGGACCAGGTTCCTTGAGTCTGAAAGGGATCTAGGTGCATTCCCTAACCCAGACCCAAGGCATCCATGGACAAGACCTGGCAAGGGGAAGGAATGAGGAAAGATGCTCCTCACAAAAGGCTGCAGGGGTCCCATCCACCACTGAAGGACCTTGCGCGTGGGTGAGAAAACATGAACCTGTTGATCTAGAGCTACAGCATGCTGATCCCATGGGACTCTCAAAGTCCATTGGTGGGGTCTGCGTGTGTAGCCTGGCTAGGGGAACACTGACAGTGGCCACAGCCATGAAGCCCAGCAGTCTCAGGAAGGTCCTGGCAGAGACATATCTGCTCTGAGCAACAAGTCAGGCCTGAGCCATCAGGCTCTCTGCCCTGTCCTGGGAAGGAAGGCCCTGCCCTGGGAGGAGTCCAGCACTGCCCCTATGTACTGCAACCATTGTGAAGAGGTCAGGACAGACTTGGGCAAGCAGTTATTACCAGGGAATGGAATAACTGCAGAGTACAGTGACGGGGTCTTCAAAAGCAGGTCTCTGGACCAGGGGTCGATCTTAACATTATTTTACTAGCCCAAACACTAGTGCAAATTGACCAGGGCTAGCACAGCTAAATCTCTACTATTCCACCTTGACTAGTGCAGATTTTCATGGCTGTTAGTGAAGTTAAAAAATGTCTTTACTTTAGCATTCTCTAGTCTTCATGCTAATCTCTCTGTGTTCCAAATGGCTAGGTGTGATTAACAGCTCATTAAGAGCTGCAATTATCTGGCAGTTCAAGAGAGGGATCCCACAAAAGACTCAATGTGAGTCATTATCACTCCACTGTTAAGACTTGCAACTAGTGTTCAGGGTGTGATCAAGGGTAGAATGCTGTTAAGTCACTAGGTTCCAGTTTTCTGAATGTGTCTATGTCTAACAATTTGTGCAGTATTATTAAGACTAGTGCCCCTCATTTCTCCACATTTTGAGTGTTTGTATCCAACATTTCAGTGACAAAATGCAAAGAGGTATACAGGATCGACTCTGCAGGTGGTGGGTTTTATCCCAGCCTCATCATAACTTCCCTCTTCCCTCCAAATCTCTTAACTCTGTTCTTTCCCTGGACACCATTGCAGATCATAGAAACATAGACTTTGACGGCAGATAAGGACCACTTGGCCCACCTAGTCTGCCCTTTGGGGATCCATAGCTCTTCTAAATGGACCATGCCACCCATCACCATCCATACAGTTCCACACTCATCTCACTCAGCATGTCCTTTCAGCCTAAAAACAAAGCTTTGGATCACGTATGGTACAAAAATAAACCTTGATAAAATTCATAATTTGAAACCTTGAAATAGGCATTCCTGGGGTGCATAGATCATCCTATACAGAAACAGAAATAGTATAGTGTTATGCCCGTGTACTGTTTCCCCGGGCTGATGAAAGGATAATGTTTAAGAAAAATCTGTTATTGTTGGGGCAGAGAATATTAAAAACAATGCTTTTACAAATAAAAATCTCATAGTTTTCTATTTCCCAAGCTCCTTAGGTTTGTCTTGCCCCCACCCCAAATAAATCTTAGATGTGCTCCTGGCTCACTTGAGACTGTACAAAAACTTTCAAAAGTGCAGGTCTCCTGCTAACTATAGGGTGGGTACCGAGAGTGTCTTTCTCTGCCTGACTCTGTTTATTGCCCTGTGGGTGGTGGTGACAGTGTGGTGAGGTGTATGATGATGTCAGCTATTGTGTGCACAGAGCTAGGACTGCTTGATTGAACATTTGCAGTTGTGATATCCTCTCTCTGGTTGGTGTGGGGGGGGGGCAGAAAGAGGAAGAGAGGAGGCTATGGTACAAAACAATGGGGGCTCACTGTGATGGCACTGCATTCTTTTTTTTTCCTGCTGGGGAGCTGGAAGCGATGTGGGAGCAGGATAAATGTGCAATAATCAGAGTATTTCTTGGCTTTGCTTGCATTGTTTCCTGCATAAGTGTTCAAAATTTACCATAATAATTAAGGGCTAGTGCAATCATCTGCGGGCTAGTGCAATTTTGAATCAACTTGCCCTGCTGGCTAGTGCAAAAAAAGTTAAGGTTGACCCCTGCTCTGGACTGCACCTTCAGTAACCAGTTGTCCATATATGGGAACACATATAGTCCTTCCCATCTGAGGGTCACCGCCACAGCTGCTAGGCATTTGGTAAAGACCTGTGGCACAGAGTATAAGCCAAAGGGCAAGACGCCGAACTGGAAATGTTCCCCCCGGAACTGGAACCTGTTTGTGCGGAGGACATCTTGCATGTCCAGAAAGCATAACTAGTCATCCCTGCTGCAGCAGAGGCAAGAGGCACTGCAGAGTGACCATCCGGAACCTTTTGTACTGGACGCAGAAATTCATTTCCTTAAAGTCTAGAAGAGGTCGAAGGTCTCCAGTTCACTTGGGGATGAGTAAGAACTGAGAGTGGAACCCTCTGTTCCTCTGCCATTAGGGAATCAGCTCTATGGCCTTTTTGTGCAGCAAGATGAGCACTGCCTCCCCCAACAAAAGAATGCAGGCTGGGGGGTTAAGAAGAAGGAGCAAGCAGGGTTTCTGAAGGCTGTTCCAGAAGAGCTAGAATGTGACCTGGTTGGAACAACTGCAGTATCTCAGTGTCTGCTGTGATGGTTCTCCACTACTGCAGGTTGATGGAGAACAGACTATCACCTCCTTGTGCGAGGCTTTGGGGGGGGTCTGGCAATGAGCCATGCTGAGGCAGGACCTGCGGCCAGATCCATGCCACCTCCTCTGGGGCTTTGGTAGAGGCACTAGAGGTGGAGGCAGGGGAAAGCAAGATGGAACTGGTCCTGCATGTACCCTAGGGCCCAGTTCCTGAGCCAGGGCAATGCTCGAGAAAGGCAGTGCTCCCTGCAGGATGGAAGTCGGGGGGAGCTCCCCCTAGGGAGAGGACCCCTATGGTAGTGATTCTGAGGCTGCTGTAGACAGCACAAAAATGCCGCTTTGCACACTCTCATTCGATAAAAATGGCTAACCATGCAGCAAATCACTATAGGCCTCCTAGACCACCAAGGGCTGAAGGTGGGGGGAGAAGAAAAGGAGAAATGAGGAGCCGTAATAGCCACGCCATGCACCTACCAAATGACAGAGGCAGCTGGGACATCTGGGGAGAATCCCATTTCGTAGTCCTGGAAGTGGGGCAGGACAAGTGGGGGTGGGGTAATAAACCTGGAAAATCCAAAGGTGAAGAAATGGAGCCCTGTCTGGTGAAGGGCATAAAGGGGGCGTGGCCGTACTATTGCCCCACATGGCAGAGGACAGAAAGAGTGGAAAGATGCCTCCGAGGCCCCAGGTCCACCCCCTATATAACAGACATACGGGGGGAGAATTCACCAGGACCCTCCGGGGGAATCCTCAGAAATGGGAGAAGCTCAGTGATTGCGAGCATAGAAAAGGCAAAAAGAGGAGGGAGGCAGAGATCTGAAGCGCCCATGGTAACCCCTCGTACTCTATCATCTGCAACAATGCAGGAGCGACACAGAGCAAATTGAGCTCCCCACTGCTTTGTGACCTGCAGTCTAAGGAAAGGGGCACAGAAATCCCATCCCGTCATTTGAAAATCAAAAGTGGACCACCAGGAAGACACACTGCTCGTGCACCAAGGAACAAAGCATGGTGCCACAGGGTGGACCACTGACAGTGGGAAAGAAGCAAGGGAGGCAAAGGGTCCCTTTCCAAGCCAACAGCACTGTGGAGGCATGAAGGAGCCCAAGGGAGCATCAGCAGAACCCAGCCTCAGAGAGGGCACTGGAACGGGGGCAAGCAAAGCAGACTGGGGAGGTATGACACACTCCCATGCACCGAAGGCCATAGTCACCAAGATCAATGCCATGTGCAAGAGACTATCTGATGGGGGAGGCATCAGACGCCACCACCAGGACAACCAGAACCCCAGTGCAGAATGCTGGGGTTGAGGCAGATGATGGTGGCAGAGTAGAATGCCACTGTCAATGGGCCAGGATGGGGGAGCGTAAAGTCAGAACTCCCTCTAGCCAAAGCCCCACCCATGAGGATAGTGGGGGGAAGGGTGGAGAAGGCATATGCCGCCCCATCTGAAGAGGCACTGACCCAGCGGGGAAAATGCGACTGGTCCCAGGCCCCCCACCTGAAAAGCACAGTTGGGGGGGGGGGGGCGCCGAGACAAAATTCTCTGCAAGTCTGGAAGCAAAGAGAAAACCAGGAGCAGGAGAGCCAGAAGCTGCCTTGAGAGTGGAGATGCAGCCTGTGGAAAAAGAAAAATCCACAACTCTGGGATGAGGCTAAGAGCAGAAGCCATGGACCATGGCTGGTCGTCCCTCTAAGCTGCTCCTGAAGAGACTTGGAGAAAAAAAGGGAACTGGCAGGCATGGGCAGGAGACCAAGAAAGAAAATCAGCTGTTAATGGCTAAACTCCAGACCAAGGCAATCCTGGGAGCCAAGGAACTGTGGCTGGGCAAAGGGGGCAAGATGCCCAGGGCAAGGCTTGCAAAATAACACCAAAGCCCAAAACTGAGATACAGCAATAGGAAAAGAGTCTCCTCCGAGGAAGTCCAGAAGGACAAGAATAATGGTGGAGGCACTCATATGCCTAAAATGGCAGAAATAAATAAAATACTGTGATAAAGTAAACTGAGTACAGACTGAGCACTGGAAGCTACTGTGGAGGTCCAACGATCACTTGACGATGGCTGGAAAAGAACTGAGGAAGGAGCAAGGTTGCTCGTGCTGATATAGGGTTGACACATCAGTGCATGACATCGAAGTGGGTGGCCCCTGATAGACTGCTGCAAAAAAGCTTCCTTAGGATCCTAGAGTCTGACTGTTTAGTTCTATAGGTGTACCTGATGAAAGAGATATCCCCAAAGATGATCTAAATTGACTGGCATGGGCAGAAACGTTTAACCAGTACAGATGGAGACGCTTACCTTGATTAATGGCTGTAGGTTCAAAATTAAATGCAGAAGCAAGCCTAAAGCACAGCAGCAGGGCCTGGGTTTGAATAGTCCAGGCTACAAAAGTCATCTTCACCCTCCCTCACAAAAGATGAGGTTGGGGTCAGACTCATCACCCTCTACTTCCTCCCGTGGGAAGGGCGTAGAGAGTGGCGAATTGCAGGCCCTATAATCCAGAAACGCGGTCCTGGCAATACCAACACCAGCCTCAATGGCGAGGGGCCATGCCATGGATGGCACCAGAACCAGAACTGAACCTGGTGCCAGGAGATCCCTAGTGCTTAGCACAGTGCCAGGACCAGCACCAGAGCCTCGTCAGGCCACAAAGGGCCCAAATCTGGCACTAGAACAAGACCCAGTGCCAATGACTCAGCCGGCACTGAAATGACTGGCAATGGTACCCAGCTGGTAGGACAGGAGTAGACAGTGTTGTTAGTGGCAAGGGCCAATGGGCTGCTGCTGGAGCCAAATGCTCTATCCGGCTTGTGGGCCCCGCCCATGGCTTCAGTTCAA
This sequence comes from Neoceratodus forsteri, assembly GCA_016271365.2. NCBI lineage: Eukaryota > Metazoa > Chordata > Ceratodontiformes > Ceratodontidae > Neoceratodus > Neoceratodus forsteri. Next base: position 1,389,001,509 of record CM028129.1, on the reverse strand, counting down.
CCAACCCCAAAGGGCCAGAGACCGAATCCACTGGCAGAGACAGTTGAGCCTGACAGTGCACCAGTCCTCTAAGGAAATGTTCAAGGGTAGAATTGCCTACCGAGGTCTCCACTTAGAGGGAGATTCTGTGCCCGAGACCTCAACAGCCTAGTACCAGAGGCCTCCGACAATGCTGATGGTGCTAGTGAGGTCCTCTAGCTCCAGGAGACCAAGGGTCTCATGGCAGTTCTCCCAGATAGCGACCTCCAGTATTATTGTTTCTTCATCTTCTGAAGGGAAAAGGATGAACTTGAGGCCAAGTGGCGCAGAAAACCCGACCAGAATTGGGAACAGGCCAGCTCTTTTGTGCTTTCGGTATGACTGCCCTTCATCCCGAGCACAGGACCACCCATGGTCAGAAACCTTCCCCGATGGAGAAAATGGATTAGATGCAGCCTTGCCGCCAAAGCTACCTGCCAGAAAAGGCTCCCTAACCTAATGTCATCCTCCTTGGCAATTATAAACTCGGTAGGGTTGTGAGAAAACTAACAGAAATATTTTTTGTAAAATCACTAAACTAACACAAAATATCAAACTCTAGCTTAAGACAGTAAAACTGAGAAGAACTGAACACTACTGTCATATAGATGTGAAGTTCTGACTCCCGGCAGGTGAGCATCATCATCACTGATGTGTATTTGGTGGCAAGAAAAAACAAACAGAGGCGGTTGAAGGCTGGTGCTGAGGAAAGCCTAGTGGCATGAGCCAGTCTCACAGTGCCATGCATGCATGCAGATTGCCTTGGAACCAGCCCTCCTGAAACATTCTGGCTCTTGCAGGGTCATAGGACCTCCAGCTAACACCCACTAGTGTGAATCAATGGTGAAGATTGATTCCAGGAAGATCTTTCTTTTTTTGTGAAAAAGTCCATCACAGGTGGTCCCGTCGGCAGGGTAGACTAACACAGGGACTTGAGGGAGGGGCATGGCAGTCAGTGCTCCAGTGCACTGTGTGAAGCCCAGAATGCCACTCACATGGAGGACAGAAGGGTGCAGGTGGCTGATGGGAGGGACATGCCATCAGCTCTCGGCGGCAGCATGGGCTCTGAGGAGTGGGATAGGAGAGTCAGGCTGGAGCAGAATGAACCAGTGTGTTGTGGTCTGCCTTTCAAGAAAAAGCTATAGCCAGCAAGAACAGTAACTCTTAAGTGAGCGAGCAAGCAGTTAGCTACATGAACTGAAATGGTGTTCTCGTATCCTCCACATGTACCCGGCGGCCAGCTCTTCATGATAAGCAGGAGAGAGAAGGGCTTGTCCTCAGTCTTCACCCACCAAGCTCCCACTAGTTCAGGTGTATGTACTGATCCCTAGAAGGTCTTAATGGCTGGGAGGAACATTAATAAAAAAAAAAATTAATTAAAAAAAAAATTTTGGGGGCCATTTGCAAGTTCACCTCGGTGCCCCACATACCCTAAAGCCGGCCCTGTCTCATACTCTGTTTGCTTAAAAATTCAGTCTACATGCAGTGATTCTAGTGCCTGCAAGTGTACTGTAACTGAAATATAAATGTGTGACAGTTTACAAAATAAAGTATATGCTTTTGTGGTTTTAAATGAAGCGTTTGAAGCAGTGAGCATTCCCTGTAAGTAACTAAACAACAAAGGGTACCATCTAAGGAGAAACAAGTACCTCACAGACATCCTTTAAGAAGGACATTGCATCTTGCAAATGCTCATGAAGCTGCTGTTCAACCCGATTTTTCTGGTAAAGTCAAGACAGAAACAGGAAGCAAAAGCACAAGTTAAGTTTATTAAAAAAAGCTGAAGAAACAGCTAAAATGCATGTCAGCATTAAAATGTTAGTTCACTTAAAGCAACAGGTTAAGATCTGAAACAAGCTTAGGTGCCATACACCATATGGAAGTCTGCATTCCCAGCTTTTATATATTGGCTTACGTGATAATCAAATTAAAGACAAAGAAATGGAAAGTGATTGTGAATTTGTGTTAGTCAAAGAATTTATGAAAATGGCATTGCATGCTAACTGTACTAGATAACAAAAGCCTGTTTGAGCTTTGAATTTATTTATATATTTTTTCTATGCAGATGGTTTGTGAGGCCAACTGGCTTCTTACGGTCCTACTTACAGCATAGCCAGCCTAAATTCCTTCACAGAGATTTGCATATATTACCAACAATGCTCGGCATGAGGAGTAGATGTGAAATGTCGGATGCATTTTTCTGCAAACTACAGTTAACACAAATAATCCACAAATTCAAATAAAGATGCATCTTTTTATGAAGATGCTAAGCTACTCTAAGACAAACAATGAGGCAGTGCTTTGAACAATGATAAGTCTGTTTACTGTTCCTTTTTTTGGCTACCTGTCAGGGTGCTTAGGGCTATTATTTTCCAAGGTGCGACTACAGCATGCTGTAATTATAGACAAGCTTCACCCATGGCTTTGTGAAAAGGGCACTGGAATCTTGTAACAGTAGTTCAGCAACAGCTGTCCTCAAAGCATAAGCCTGATGCTTAAGCAACAGATGGTGAGAGACGCACCCTATATGCCTTGTATTGTTCAAGTACCAACACCATTTGTTCAGAAGAAATTCATTTGTAATGCTACACTACTGTTTTCTAAATGATATGCAGAGAGTATGCAAAGACCATCAACTGCAAAACTCTCACTTAAGAAAGCATATAGGTACATATATTTTTAAATTAAGAACTGTGTTTCCTTACCAGAGAATGAAGTGAATTTTCATAGTTGGGAGATGACGGGGCCTGTCCTCCAGGTCTAGACCACTGACTGCCACCTGTCAAAAGGAATAAAAAGAAGTCTGCAGTCTTGCTTAAATAAAGTCAAAGATCATCAGAACAGTACCAAACTCTTCAGCAAGGGGGTTTATACTGCAAGTTAATAGGGCCTCTGAGTGATGCATCATATGGTGTAAAAGACTCTAGAGTGTGAGGTTTGGGCGAGAGGTTCACGAAGCTGTACAGTTCTATAAGCCCAAACCTCATGAAAGAAGTCTATTATGCCATAAGAGACACCCCTCAAAGGCCCTATTATCTTTTTATAAATCACTCGAGTTTAGTGCAAGTGATTAATAAGTTCAGGTTTTTTTTTTATTTAAATGTTATTATGCCATCCTCCCTAGTGCAGAACAGCAGCATTCCTGCATGAGAGCTCACTGTGCACATGATAAGAGGTACACTGTCTCCGCGCTAATTGGCTGAAATCATATTTCTGATTAATAATGTAAATTCCTGCTGCATAAAGTGCCTCCTTACATATCAAGGGAAGCTTTGACAACCATAATATTAAAACATGTATTAATATACTTCATACAGTTATGCATGGAGCTTCGTATTTCTTTAGAACTATGGACATCAAACAAAGGCTTTTTGCCCCCTAGTCCTCTGCTCTTGTTACTCATCTATATCCAACAGCACACTGCTTAGCTTGTGACAGCACACACTTTTGCTATGGAAATGGTTGCAATGTCACTAGGAGAGGATTATGACGTCTGATATAGACAAGCAGACAATTCAGATTAAGTATAAGGGACAGTGATCTTTGTTTAAGCAATAAGGCATGACAGGGCGTAATTTATTGTAATATACTGGCATGTTTCTAGAAGTGAGGCCCGAGACAACGCTAACTGCCTTACGCACCAAGAGGTGCGGTTATTCAACAAGCACAAACGCCTAGAGTGCCTTACTGTGACTATAAAATGGTTCCTCTGATATTTTATTTTAAAAACTGAGTAATGAGGTTGAGAAAGTATTTCTGACCTGTGCTGCTGTGCTGGAATATCCCATGGTCATGTAATCCCATCTGACCAGTCCCAGACCTTGGATTCTCTACCCATTTTACATTTCAAGTTAATGCCTATGATCATGAAGAAAAAAAGAGGGAAAGCTACATCCAGCAAACAGGTGGCATTTTCTGTTTCTATTTCAGCTAACCTAGATGCACCTACTGTATATGCCTAAAGATGACGCTTTCTCAAAAGGTTTGCCCAATGGGCGCCCGCCTGGCAGCACAGTGTAGTGCTACCATTTGCAACGCTGGCAACCCAGATTCTGGAGTGAGCCTGGGTTGTCGGGGGAGAAAGGTTGAGCATTTCAATGGATGCTCCCTTCCTCCAGGGAGGGAGAGTAACAAGTCCTGCTGCAATACCACCCCCTGGGTGACCACAGGCAGAGGTGCACTTGGGATCATTCAGGGAGGAGTAGGAAGACACTGCCATCATTGACACACAGACATCAGTGCAAGTGCACATGCTGACATCCTCCTGTACTGCATCCCACACAGGCAGGGCAAACACCCAAGGAAAACCCTGACTGCACAGCATGAAGTGGCTGTGGGGCTCATATACCTCACATCCACTGACTCAAGACTCTCCTCCTAGATAAACTAGTAAGGTAGATTCCAGAGGAGTCTGGTACTGCCCCGGAGGCCCCAAGGTGACAGGAAAGTCATGTTGTTTCCAAGGAAGGAGGTTAGTCACCAGGGAGATGGCAGGGGATGAGGCTGGGGAACTAGCAGAGACCAATGCAGGGGACAAGGGCCAGTTAGTGAAACAGAAGCATAAAGAGATGGTTAAAAAAAAAAAAGATGTTTTGGCATCTAAAGAACCTTCAAGTTGCTTAATGACTTGTGACCTTTCACACTCTCTCTTTTGCCTATCTTTATAAACATACTGTGAGTGAGCCTGCATAAGAGTTTTCATTTCTGCAAACAGGCGTTCCAAAATAGTAGCCCTGAACACAGAAAGCGATGTTGTGCATAAGGCTAGAATACTGCAGCAAATCCCCCACTACGTGGCTACAAGGGGAGACAAGAAAAGTGATCTGTAGCATGTAAGTTTTCTTGCTGTAACCATTGCTATGCCTTGGAACCAAAGAATTGTACTCTGTTATATTGAGAAATGCAATAAACAAAAAGTTATACATATAAAAAAAAAAGAATACTGCGTCAAAACAATATGAATTCTCATGATCATGGCCATGAACTTCAGATGGTAGTTTGAAGAAAGGATTATTCATTTCCAGTCTCTTCCAACTGGAAACAAGCTGTTTAGATTATTTTTCTCACATTTAGGAAGCTGCAGACAGATACAGGGATATGATCCATCTGTTTCTCCAGATGTGTTTAGCCTAAGTGAGAACATTTTTTAACATTTCATGGCAGATCAACAGAAAAGTTTCAGATCCGTATGTCCAAGTAACACACACATGCCCATGTAAGTACGAGTTACAATATACAGGAAATGAATGGATTTGCTTGAAGTCAAGCATTGTGTCGTCCAACTGAAACATGACTATTTCCTTAACATATAAACTAGAAAAAAAAAAAAAAAAAGAGTAGAGACTGTTTCTTTAAATGTATCTAACACGCACTCTCAATAGGCTTAAATGCGTACATTATTTTAAACCTGTCATATAACATAAGTTAATATTTACCATCTGACTGCCAGCAAAGTCTGTTTTTCCTAAAGCATCTCAACATTTGTGAAGTATTGTATTCATATTGCTAAGAGGCTCACAACTTTTAAATGCATAGCTTCCTAGCTTTTAACAGTGCTACACATTAAAAAAAAAAAAATCTATGCACACAGTTTATTGCAGTCTCTTTCTGGAGGGTCTCTGCCTGTGATTCTCAGCCACAAATCACTGCGCTTTGAAACAAGGGTTCCATTCAAAAAGGAGATCATGCCTACCAAGACTGGAAGAGAGCGCAAAATGTCTCACATTTCCCCTTTCAAACTTCAAGCAGAAGGAGTTTCTCAGATTTCACATAAACAAAATGTAGCTTGCCATGATCCTAGTAAGAGAATTTCTCTCAGAATGAAGTACTTTTACATAAGAAATACTGTATTTGGATCTTTTTCACTGCACCAGCTTTGAAGTATTGTTCGTTTCATCCTTTTTTGCATTTTTGCTTTGTCGTGTAGAAAATGCACCTGTGTAAACCTGAAGTCTCCGATCTGCCAGCTCAGCAGATTGGGTTGGCACAAGGCATTTTTCTTTGCAATGTGACCACTGAATCAAACAAGAAACCTATTAATCCCTTCATTACACAATTCAACAAGGATTTTTCAGTTATTACAGCAAAAAACGCCTAAAGCAGCTGTTCAGGTGCTCAGCGCCAGCACGGAGATATTCATTAATCAGCTAAATTAGTGGAAAAACTAGAACATCTCCCATTAGATGTGACACAAAGACCACATGACTGGAGTTTTTAATGTTTGGTCACTTCATAAAGAGGCAAAGCATCGGCGAACTCTTGTATTACTTTTCTGGCATGAAATACTTTCTAGGCAGCTTTACCAAAGCTAGTGTAGTATTTAGCATAAAAGCAACCACATTCCATATAATAAACCAGCAGCTAGATTTATGCAAAAGCATTTTGTTTAATCAGATTTCATAAACATCAATCATCATCAATAGTACTACAATACCAAAGCAATCATAGCCAATTTGTACAACATTAAGAGTTGCATAACTGGTATGAAGACCAAAGGTACTTAACAACATGATTTGTTTTTTTTTTTCCTACTCTTGTACGGCACTTTGGGGATGTACTGCATAAAAAGTGCTGTATTAGTAATAAACCTATCATACTATATTACAGGACTGGCTCATCAAGTCACGTTTTCATGAAAGTGGCGACAGGGTTAAAATTACATCATCCTATCTGTAATTCTAGCTCTCTGGTAAACAACAACTTTGAGTCAATGGAGCATTCACAGCTCTGTCTATGGGTGGAACAGCTGTTCAACCTTCACTAGACAGCTGAGGCCAGAGTGTCTGAGAAAGTAGCACTACCCACTGATAGCTCAGTGCAGCTGCCCACTGCTCATCACCTCTGCAGTGGAACACTATCAGCATCCCCACATGTCAGCAATGTTCATCATGCAGGTGATATAACTTACATCTGTGGGGCTGCGCTGTAATTATAACTACTGTATGTGTGCGGTGCACAGACACATACATTGTTAAGTAATTTCTATATACACAGAGGGATTTCCATGTTGCCTAGTATGTCATTCATGTTCTAGCTCATGTTTCTTGCCATTGCTCTTCTTTATATCAAGCAGAGATTGCAATGCTGCCATGCTTCAAGTATTTCTGTGGAAGGTCAGTGAAACTTGCAAAGGCTGCAGTACTTTGCAAAGTGGGCAGAGTCACTTTGCTGACGTGACAAATGTCATACTATGCCTGTGAAGAACCACTCACAAAAACATGCTGCGTGCCCATGCCCACCAAGCTAAATTCCACCCCCATTCATAAATTCTGGAATCTGGACCTTAGGTCCCCTATATACAACCTCTTTCTCTAGGAACTGAGCGGGCAAAGACAATAGGATGCTGGCAAAATTCACCAAGATATGCTACATATGTAAATTACAGTGACACCACAGTGCTTTTTAAGTCTGATTGGGGCTGCCAGTGCCTCAGCAGTCGGTAGAGTTTTTTTTTTGGGGGCTCTGCAAGAATAATCAGATGGAGTTAGCCTGTCACTACATTCTCCATTCTGGTGGTTAATTGCAGTGTGGACCATCTTTGCCTTTTCAGTGATCTGTTTAGCGAGCAAGGCAGGAAACCTTGCGTGCTGCCGCTGTAACCAGTCAGCCAACGTACATGCACTAGTAGTAGTGGGAACTGTGTGTCTGTAATACAGCACAGTGTACGGGTGCGTGTCACTGCTGTAATGCCAGGGTTACACTCAGAACTTGTTCTTGGCTTATGGGCCTGGATCAAAGCGTTTCCGCTTCCATCTTGGATCCCTGTTGGTAGTGGCTACTAAAATATCTATCATCCATGGTATCATATTTAGTGGTTGTGACATATTAGTAGAGATGAGCAAGTCCTTCATAAAGTTCAATATAGTGGCACATTGCTTATGCAGTATCATTAAGTTCAAATGTTGGAACTTCCTGGAGAGACTGTCAGCAAATTCTGAATATGCTACATCTCAAATCTTAAGGCACTAGATTTTTAGTTGGACTATTTTTCATAGTTTTTGTAGTGATTATTTTATTACTTATATTCTTCAGTTTATATTTTTGTTTGAAGCAGAAGTAGACCATGAGGTCCTTCAAAACAGCCCATACTAATTATCATAACAATACTGTAGATGAAATCCTTCTAAGATCAATTTTGCTTTCAAAAGTTGTTTTGTCTGGACAGTCAATCAGATTCTGCAGAAGAATTTTCCACATACCTATAATACTACGGGTAAAGAAATATTGTCTTGCCACAGAGTTGCATTTTTCAGCTACTTGTGTGAAATACGACACCAACAGTGTTCAGAGGTCAAAGTTCTCTATTCATTCACATGACAGGGTCAATGTCTGGCCAGCCTAAGTGCATGATTTCACATGCCCTTGTGACTACACCCTGTCATGGAGGAACCACTTCTAGCAGGTGTGAGGGTAGTACAGTTGCCATCTGTATTTCCTTCTCTGCCTTTTATGTGAGACTGCCAACAAGGGTGCTATTAGGACTGTTTGAGACAGTGGTTTTGTGATATGTTCATCCATCCATCCGCAGGAATGAGTAGACGCAGGACAACACTAGAAATGAGATGTTGCATCTCGACTGGACTATCCTGGGTACATAAACCGAACATGTGGCCAACAGTTCACTAAGAAATGAACTGAAACTGCACCAACTCTTTACACATTGTCCGAACAGTCATGATACCTTTTGGCTGCCACTGACTTGAACTGGATTGAAACCAATGATCTAGAGTTTAAAAACCTCAGTACTATTTCCTGCATGCTGTTCTGGGATTCCCTAGTTATGGCCACAGATTTCAGTTAATTAACACATTTAAAAACACCATGAATATTCCAAATAGTAACCAGGGAAAGTTTCAAGGAATGCATGTGCATCCAAACCACAGCAACAACTATACAGAAATGATAGTAACACACATCTCAGACATAGCAGGTATAGGCTGAGGCTCGCAGTGAAGCCAGGAGGTTAGAGTAACAAGCTATGAATGAGCTTGGTACATCCAGCAGGCCTGGGTTTGATTCCCACAACCTCCACTTGTGTACTGTGCAACTCAGCAAGTCACTTAACCACTCCCGTGCTCCTAGGTCGCCTCTGAAAACAGGCACTTGTGCCTAGTGGGCCTTACTCAGTTATCAAAGATGCAAATAAAAAAATAAATCTACAAAATTATACCAGAAGAACATGGAATAGGAACATTTTCAAGCAAAGGACTGAATCTGTTGCTGACCTGCTAACCTGCTGCGCATTGCTTCTATGAACATCTGTAGCCTCCTGAAAAAACTGGACTCTCTACACTGCTGGGTGACGCTTCATAAACCTGATGTTGTTGCCCTGGTTGAAACCTGGCTGTCTCCCTCCACTCCTAACTCTCATGTCTCTCTCCCCGGCTACACTCTCCACCGGTTGGACCGTGTCGGCAGGAGAGGTGGGGGCAGTGTCTTCTATTTGAAGGATTCTCTCATGGGGCTACCACTCTCCCCGCCTGACCTCGACCATAAGGCCCAGGCACTTACTCTAAAGCTGTCCCCTGACCCAGCTAGAGGCCCATTATTCCTAACCGTAGCTCACATACCCCCAAGAACCAATCCCAGGCCCTGGGCCCACTAATTGACTAACCTCACCTCCCTACCCAACTCGTCGGACCAAATCTTGGTGGCACTTTAACATAAACTGGCTCTGCCCCTCGTCCCTCCCACCGTGAGGCTTTCGATTCAATTGACCTAACTCAACTGGTCACACAGCCTACTAGAAAAACCCTGGGGGAGACAGCACCTCCTGGATGTGGTCCTCACCAACAGGCCAATCCGCATCCACAACATCCAAATCCTCCCTGACTGCCTCAGTGACCACTCCCTGTGCTTTTCAACTGGGAAACCCTCGCCCTCATCCCCGGTCAAACCACCTCTGGGCGGCTAGGCCTGGGGACTCATAGGCCTTAAGCTTCCTTGCCCACATGATTGGTCCCTCTGACGAGGGCAACCAACATTGACTTGGCCCTGGCCTTCTTTGTAAGCACTTTCAACTTTGCCTGTGATATCTTTGCTCCCATAACTGCTAGGAGGTCCAAAGTGAAACATGCCCCTTGGATCACCCCTGCCCTACTGTGGCAACTTAAGCGACGCAACAATCTTTGGCACCTTGCTGTTGCTACTGGCCGTTCAGCTGACAGGCAGTCCTATGCTGCCGCCCGCAACCGGTGCACCTGGGCCATCCGCAAAGCAAAGGCGGAATACTACCAAGCCTCTCTTACTTCCTCCTGGGGGAACCCCAGGTGCTTCTGGGGCAACATCAAACAACTGAATGGTCACTCCCAGTCCCCCTCTCCTTCTCTTCTCAACATCAATGGTACCGTCTCCTCTGACCCTGCCCTCATTGCCACCCACCTCAATAACTCCTTTACCGACCTTAGCTCAGTACTTCCTGGTAACTTTTTCAGTCCACCTCCTCCATCTGTACCACCACCCATTGCCCGCCCCTCTTTCCACCTGCGTCATGTCACCATGCAAGAAGCTAGGCCTTACTTGCTAAAAGCCCTAAAAGGTAACACCATCGGTAATGACTCACTTGATCCCTGCCTTTTACGTCAGGTCCTGGATCAGGTCCTTTCACCTATTATGTGCATTTTCAACAAATCACTCTGTCTCGGACAATTCCCCTCTGCCTGGAAGATTGCCACAGTTACCCCTGTCCATAAAGGTGGTGACAGGACTCTTCGGGTAACTACCGACCCATCTCAATCCTCTCCCTCTCTAAGGCTGTTAGAAAATTGTGGGCGTCCCAAGTCTCTGACTACCTCTGTAAGTGTAATGTTCTCTGCCCTGAACAACACGGGTTCAGAGCAGGTCATAGTACCAATACAGCACTCCTGGAATTTTCCAACTTCCTCCATGCCTCCTTGACTCTGGTGCCTGGCTGGTGCTATATTCATTGACCTGTCTAAAGCATTCGATACCGCTTTCAGATCCTCTTTTGCTCTCCACCCCGACCTAATAGGCTTTGCCTCAGGACCCGCTTCCTGGTGCACCAGCTATCTCTCCGCCTGCCTCCCAATGTGTGAAAGTCAACGGTACTCTCTCTGAAACATGCCCCATTCGCTCTGGGGTGCCGCAGGGCTCAATTCTGACCCTACTATTCTCACTTTCTTAACTCCCTACCCAGCAGTTGTACAGGTAAGATGCTTCTCTATGCTGATGATGCTGTTCTCGTTGCCTCCCACAATGACCCCATGCTGCTACAGAACTCCCTCCAACTAGTCTTTGACTCTGCAGCTACCTGGTTCACTCAGCATCGACTTGTTATCAACCTTAAGAAAACAAAAACGATGCTCTTCTCCCACCCCCAAAATAAGTACAGCAAGTTTCTCTTAGCTGTCCACTCCACACCCAATCTCGTCATTGATCAGGTGCAGTCCTATAAATATCTTGGTATAAACTTTGACCCTGCACTTTCATTCCATGGACATATATCTGCCCTAAATTCTGTCGCCAACTCACGGCTAGGCATTCTTTACCGCACAAGAAATGCCTCCCTCCTGATGCCCTCCGCCTGGCTGTCACCTCCTCTGTCATGTCTCTCATTGACTATGGCCTTCGGTCTATGGCTCAGCAGATCAGACGGCCCTCAACAAGATTCGCCTCCAGTTAATAGGCCTGCAGACTTATCACTGGTGCTCCCAGACTCACTCACACATGTGAGCTGTACACCCTGGCTACCCTACTCAACCGAAGAAGCGACTCATGTATCAGACATGCCAGCTCACCTTTAAAACCCTGCGTATACCTATCCCCCCATAGCTATCCAACTCCAAATCGCGTGCACTGCACGACCTGATCACGCTGCAGCTCGTCCAAGAGCTACCCTAGTTATTCCAGAGCCAGGACCTCTCAAGGTCAGAGGGCATTCCCACCATGCGCCCACTGGTATAACTCCCTCCCTGCCAGTGTCTCAAAACTCACTAACCTTAGCTTGCTTTAAGCCCAGGCTCAGAAACTTCCTGCTTAGCTCTGAAATGCAACTGCCACTAGCTAGTAAAAAAATATATATATATATATACTCTGTTTGACAATGCTCACTGAGTGGCTCCCCTTCCTTTCCCTACTACTTCCTCCCCATCTCCCTCCCTTCTACTCCCATCACTGCTCTCCCCGACCATAAGTTTTGCACCTTTTATCTTTTGCTTCGTTGGAGATTGTATTCTATTGTAACAAAATTGTAATTGAACTGTAACTTTTTTGTTTGTAAGTACTGTGTCCCTTGTACTACTGTTCTGATGTCCTCTTTGTGACGAGGTACCTTTGTAAATGAGCCTCTGGCTCAAAGGTTTCTAAACTGATGTTTAACTAAATAAATAAATAAATAACCATCTTGCTTTCCACAGACCAGCCAAGATTTTGGACCATATGTCCTGTTGCTACAGTATCTTTAAAAGTTCCACATTTACTTCTGTATCTAGGATTTTGTTAAGCATCGCTTTCAGTGGTTTCTACATTTGTTCTGACCATTTGTCTGCCTCTCTATTCCCTTTTGCATCTGCTCTGCAAATGATTTTGCCTGGTTTTGTCTTCACTGTGCCTCACTGTGACCTCAACCCATTACCTTTCCAACAAAATATTAGCAAGTCTCCCCATGTACTACTGTAAGCTGACCAAAGGACTAACTTCCACAGCAGTATTGTTTCTACGCTTCCCTGTGCAGCCCGTAGTGCCAAATGTGCTCAGTAAGCTAAACATGACTTACACATCATGACACAATAGTGCAGCACAGAACTCAACAGATAATTAGCAAACTTACAATTACACACACAAGTCACCACTACTGGCCAAGAATTCAAAGAACAAGCTTACAACAACCCAGGATAATGAGTCAAAATATCTAAAAAGAATATACATAAAAATGAAGACAGAGTACAGAAGAACAAAACAGTGTTTGCTTTCATCAATATGTTTTTCAACAGCTCTATACCTCAAAGGGCATTATAAAGCTGGCAGTGCAGTGCTTGTGTAAGTGACCTGCCTTGAAGCATGCAGCAATATCCCACAAACAGTTATGAGCTACTGCACTGAAACCGGTTTTATTGACATATCAATTTTGGGAAGAACACTTACATAAACCTCTAATACTTTTTAAAAAATACCATGGGCAACACAGTACAAGGCCATTCACGATGGTGACTCAGATTCATGCCCCAAGAACAGCATGCCAGAAGCAGAAGAGGACTGGGCATCTGGTCACAGGGGTGTAGCCAGTAATTTCAGATTTGTACACCAACCTGCCTCACTGCTACCCCCTTCCCCACTGTTGTTTATGCCTGGCCCCCGCAATGACTTGGGGCAAGTAAATATATAGTGCAGGGGAAAGTTAGCAAGTGTATAACCCAGCAATCTTCTGTGAGTGCTCCTCTCTCTCCCAGTACAATTGAACTGATAGTACAGCTTCTAACTTTGCTGGGGCATTTAAACTCACCGCCAAGACCTGACACCCCCCCTACCACAGTCATTCACTATGCATGCAGACCATGGAGACCTAATTGAGACCTTCAGCTTCAATGTCCATGGTCCACTTTTCCACCCCCCGAAAAACAAAGTTGAAAGCGAAAAGAAAAAGCCTGCAAAGCCAAAGGAATTTAAATGTGATGGACTAGAGAGGGTAAAGCGATGCTGGCCAGCTTGTTTGCTACCCCCAGCTACTAAACTTGGTATGCCATGGCTTACGTGGAGTATCAGTAGCTACACCCTTGTCTGGTCAGACACTCCTCCTTGGGATGCATTTGCTGGGAACAAGGGATGCTGTGATGTCTGGAAGTGAGACGAGAATGTGATGCCTGACCCAGCATCTCAGGTGTTGGGAGGTGGGGGGGAACATATCCATGTTGGTGGATGTTGGCTACCATATTCCCCCATGTGAACTGAGCAGTCCCAACAACCCACCTCACTTGATGTCCTTCCTTTGTTCAAGACCCTCGGGTGCCCCTCACCCCAGTCAGGACAAGAGGCGTGATGCGAGGTTGGAGGACAGGGCTCGTCAGGGACCTAGAAAGGAAGAGGACATCAGGAGTTGTGCCCCTGACAGGAGCCAAGAATAAGCTAAGTGCTGTGGGTGGGATCCTTGATTTCCAACTAGACAATCACCAAAATGAGCTTGGTTTATTATCTCATCTCAAGACTTAGACAAATGTGTTTCTACCAGTACATAGAAGTACAGCAAATCACCAGAAATGTAACCCAGAAAATTAAAAAACGCAGATGAACATTTCATAGCAGTTTGTTTAAAACCTCTTCATGAAATGTTTATACAAATAATTTCATCTTTGCTATTAAATGTAGCGCTAAAATAGACTGATAGCTATTAAATGACCAAAAAGTAAACACTCAAAGTGTTCACTTCTTCTAAAAGACAGCATTCATGAGGCCTTGTAGCCAAAATGTCACATGTGATTGTAGTTCCATCATATACTGTATACTATGAAGTGAAACAGCATTCGAAACTCATTAGCAAATGGGATTTCACTAAGCATGCTAAACAACGGCAGCATATCAGATGGTTACTTAAAACTGATTACTGGTTTTTCTGAATAGCACAGCATGATTAGTAGTTTTCCAATTCTGTGAAGCACAGCACAGGGCCATCATGCTACTTAAAGAGAGCTACGAAGCAGTGCAGAACCTCAAAGGAAATCCATTTTTTAAGTTCAAGTGGGAAATTGTTTATGGTACAAGATATTTATTCAGATAAGATGCTCAATCAGTTTCTGAGTATCTAATTGTATTTATTTATTATTTTAATTTATTTTGAAATTTGATTACTGGGTAGGAGCAACTGAAGTAATGATCCTTTTTTAGATCTGACCTGGGCCAAAAACATGGCAAGCATAAAATACACACAGCTTTTAATACATTATAATACAAAACATGTCATACTGAATTATTCTAAGTCGATGAAGTTCTTTTGTTATATTTTACCTACAGTTCTGAATGTGCATTTTGTCTTCTATAAACTATAACCTTTTAAGTTTAAATAAAAAACACGAGTCCTTGATATTACCACTGTCATTTTCATGTTCTCAGGGGGAGGAACATTTGTCCACGAAGAAGTGCTAAATTAATATATCTGTTCTCTAAAACTAAATAAAATCTCCATTTTGACAATCTTGTTGTCTAAAGATAATTTAAAACTGATCAGATTCATATTCAAGCTCCAGAATGAATAATCAAGTTCTCAGCTTGTAAATATCATCCTGGATACTTCACTGTCCACATCTTGATGAACACTGAATGAAACAACAGAGAAAACACAGATGGGCTTTTTATGGCTGTCTATTTAAAATGTGACACAAATAAATCCTGTCTGATGAGTTTTTTCCCTAACTTACAATGACTGAGACCCTATTTTCATAACACTTCATCACAGGCACAAGAATGCAAAAAACACTACATATGTTCATCTTCATACTGTTGCAATGTTGAAACAAGAATCTTCTTGTATTACTTCTCTATTAAATGACTACACAAATAATTTTATCTTTGCTATATATAAGCATGTAGCAGCAACAGACTGATAAGTATTATGAAATGAAAGTTAAACACTCAACAGTTCTTTGAAGAAGAATTTGCCAAAAATACAGTAAACATAATGTCACCAGTTACTTTGCTCAGCAGGTAATACAAAGTTTACCCACCAGGAGAGTGGGTTTGATAGCAAAATGTATTTATTTAAATTTTGATGAACTGGTAGGCCCACCGAAATCACTGATCCCTTTTTCAGGGGTGACCCAGGGTTACACGTATACTGCAAAATTCAATACAGTAAGATCATACAGCAGGTGAAATATGAACAGTCCAGTGCACAGACAGATGTAGAGTCCATGCTAACATCAGTATTAGTTACAACCTGTGATTAAGCACTTATTTATCTAGTTTATTTCACACAAAACCTTTTAAGCAGGGCCTATTTACAAAGGTTTAGAGTCAGAATCAACAGAAAATGTAACAGGTGAAACACAGACGGGTGTAGAGGAGAGAAGTTAGGACAAGGTAAACAAGAGATACTATATACTCTAAAGGCCACACTACAATGTTAACATGTACAAGGGGGTTTGGGTCAGAGAAGGGAATTTAGCCATTTCTTAAAGAGTGCTTACGTGGGGCTGTCGAGGGTAAGGTATTCCACAAGTATGGCGAAGCATAGGAAAAAGAGTTTCCCAAAAGCATACCGCACTTAGGGTATAACAAGTAAAGGGAGGGCTGCGGATCTTAGGGGACGAATAAACTGCCTATGCTGAACGATACCAGTTAGGCTGGGTGGAGACAGGGGTTGAAGTAATTTATAAGTAAGACACAGAACTGGATAGTGCATTCTGTTTTCTAGAAAAGGCCAGTCCAGGGAAGCTAATACAGTACAAGCCATTTAAACGGGATGTGCTTAAGCGAGACGCCCGCAGAGTCACCGATTTATATATCTATTGTTTCTCACTATGCATCCATCACTTAGCTGGCACTGTCTTAATTGCTAAAGTCGCTTTAGAGAGACGCCTGATGGCAGCTTTGTGCTGTTGTGTCCCAATTAATCTGACCTTTACAATCTGCTGTCTGGCACTTACTGATTGTTTTTTTGCAGCTTTTAGCAGCTGTTAAAACAAAACGGTGTTTTGACACTGTATTCTTCAGTTTGTAGCTGTCTTTGTAAGGTGAGAAGCTCAGGATGTCCCAACCGAGGAATGAGCTTACCTTAGCTGATCGTGTTAAAGTGATTTAGGCATTGAATAATCCTACTGCCTCCTTGTCATCTGTTGCAGCCGATTTTAAAATCTCAAAGTCAGGTGGGTAGAATTAGCAAAAACAGGGATACAATCCTGTCAGAGTGGAGGGCTAATTCTATTCCCAAGAGAAAGAGGGAGGGCAAGGACAGTGAGGTCAAACGTGCCCTCCTTCTTTGGTTCTCCTAGGCTGTCGACAAAGGTGCTAGTGTCTGGCCCCATGCTGAAGACTAAAGCCACTGAACTGGCTGAGCAGACATCCCACGGCACCTTTGAAGCTACTGATGGCTGGCTCTTGAGGTGGAAGTTAAGGCACCAAATTGTTTTCAAATGGAAGCACGGGGGGAAGTGAGACACAGACACTAATGTAGCACATAACTGGGCTACTGATGTCTTTCCTGGGATCCTGTCAGGGTACAGACCAGTCGATGTGTTTAATGCAGATGAAACTGGTATGTTTTACAAAGGGTACCCTGACCATGGCCATGCTCACAAGCAATCCTCATAGGAGGGAAAAAAAAGCCAAGGACAGGATCTCTGTCCTGTGCGAATCAGGATGGCACTGAAAAGAGAAAGCTCCTTGTTATTGGCAACAGAAAACACCCGCGTTGCTTCCCTAAGGATGTCAAACTGTTGCCAGTGATATACACAGCATCCAGCAATGCCTGGATGACTAGTGCCACTTTTATTGACTGGCTGCTGACATGGGATGCCGAACTTAAATGGCACAGGAGAAAAATTCTGCTCCTTGTTGACAATTGTTCTACTCATCCACATGACATACAGTGCAGACTTAAGTTTATTAAACTTATTTTCTTTCCCCCTAACACCACCAGTATCTTGCAGCCTATGGACATGGGGGCCATAAAAAACCTGAAAGGTCACTACAGATCGTACATGGCTAGCAAGATTCTACTAACAATTGATGAAGGTACGAGTGCTCACACTGCAGACATCACAAGAAAAGTAACTCTTGTAGATGGCAATCTACATGCTACACAGAGCATGGATGGCCATAAAACAGAGCACAATAGAAAACTGCTTTGGTAAGGCTGGTTTTAATCACAGTGCTGAGTCTGCCACAGTGACAAGTGCCGAAGTAAATGCTGTTTCAATGTTACAAGACGTTGCGATCCCGTCTAGTATGGGCAGTGTGGAGTTCGAAGAATTTGTCAACATGGATTGCCAGGAGCCAACTGTCGGCGAGGCAACAGATGAGGAGCTCATACGATCTCTGTTAAAACAAGATGCAGATGACAACAAGAAAAACGACGACAAATCCCAAGACGAGTCCATCTCTACCCAGGATGTCATAAATGGGTTGTGAGCCGTTATGCACTGGTGTCAGCTACGAGGCCAGAATGACACCTGGCAGCAGCTGTTTGCTTGTGAATGTGTGAAGCAGCATCAAGCAGCAACTGAGCAACGACAGCAGACGATCACAGATTTCTCCCTGCCATCAAGTGATGCAACATCCTCTAGGTCTACTTTAACAGCAAATGCTGCTGCACCTCCGTTACCAACTTCTGAGCATGAATCACAATTCTCTTACATAACAGAGAGAACTAATGGATGAAATGGATGACAACCCTGATACCCCTGTAGTGTACGCTTCTCTGTGAAATAAAATGAAGCACTTTAAAACATAAGCACAAGCATAAAAAAAAAAAATACTGTATACGCAATCACAAAAGCACAAGCATCAAAAAAAATAATGCACACAAAAGCAAAAAGCAATGAAGCACCAAATTTTCCCTGAACCAGACATGAAACTGCAGTTGATAATGCAATGGATGTCAGTTGCCGCAATCTGTGTTCACGGAATTATGCAAAATAGCAACTTCGTTTTGCAGAGACACTCGCTGAAGCAGGACGATTCACTATCCACCAGGCCATCCCGCTTAAGTGGCTTCTACTGTACTCCACAACGATGGGTTCTAGAGTGGGCACCTGCAGTGAAGCACAAAATCCTATGGTATACTGTTCTATACCTTGAAAGAGTAGAGTCACTAGAAGCCTGAACCACAGAAGCACCATACATGCGAAGGGGCAGAAGAGTGGACCCTAGAGATAGCTAGGCAAGTCTCCTTATGAGATGGAGAGAGAGAGAGAGAGCCAATAGAGAAGACCTGTTCTTTGATCTAAAGTTTTGACTAGTGAATCCACATGTGCTTCGAATGACATTGTTTGGTCCAACACCACTCCCAGGTATTTAAAAGACTGAACCACCTTCAAGTTAGAGTTAGTGAAAGTGCATAGGTTGATGAGGTGCATTCTGTCGGAGCCCAGCTTATTGGGCCCAAAGAGTATTGCTTTTATTTTCTCTGTGTTAAGAACCAATCTGTTTTGCCAGAACCAGCATTCTAATGCCTGGAAATCCTTAACCAGATGTGAGATGATCACTGTTTCGTCAGGCAAGAACTGTAGAGGATGGCATCATTTGCATACAACTAAACTGAGGTGCCACTGCAGTTGATGGGCAAGTCATTTGTAAACAAGAAGGGCAGGGGGCCACAAATTGATCCTTGTAGGACCCCATCAGTGATAGGCCTAGGGTGGGAGACACTACCTTGTCACTTAATACATTGCTGCTGCCCAGATAGGTAGTTATGAAACCACTGACAAACAATATCATCTAAAACCTTGGTCTCGAAGTTTTGTTAATAACAGTCTACCAAATCAAATGCTTTTGTGAGGTCGACAAAAATGGCACTTGTTGCAATCCACTGCATCAAGAATATCAGATGTGATATGAACTAGGACCATTTCAGTCCCATGGTTTTTCCAAAAACCAAGTTGGGCATTTGTGAGGAAGCGGTTTTGCTCGAGGAAATCAATCAACTGAATATACAACAGCCTTTCCTGAATCTTAGTGACCGCACCAAGAAGGAAGATAGGCCTATAGTTTCCAATTTTGTTTCCTTTTCTCCCCCTTTATGTGTAGGCACTACTAGGGCTAATTTCCATTTGCTAGGGATCACTCCTAAGCAGAAGGATTTTTTTATGAAGTTCCTTACTGGATTGACTATAACAGGGGCAGCAGTTTGCAGGAATTTGGGTTCAAGTGCATCACTGCCTTTGGACCCATCATAGCTTAGTTTCTTCAGCTGTTTGAGTACCTCCACTTGTGTCACCCCCCCAATGTGAAATTTGAGGAGGAAGGCATGGGTTGAAGCCTGTAAATTCTGAGAATGAGTCTGACTGGAGTTAGGTAATGCAGAGTTTAGGGTGTTCTTAAATTTCTCCAGATCAGTGAAAACTTTGTTAAATCAGTGATTTCTTGGGGCTCAGTTAACACCTGTCTATCTAGATGGAATTCACTAGAGGGTTCAGAAGCCCTTCCTTTTAAAAGCTGATTAACCTGGCTCCAGAATTGCTTTTGATTTGAGAGGTTTTGGGTTTGGAGCGACCTAAGATATGTTCTCGTTGCATTTTTCAAGTCAAGACAAAATGCTGTGTTTCTAACTCTATTATTAGTTAACTGAACACCAAGACCCATAAAAATAAGTAATGGTTTGAAATACACAAACAAGTAGCACAGGATCTCACACTAATTTTAAGACCAAGTGAGGAATTCATTTTTATTAGTGATGCTACCAGATATTCATTCACATGACAAGCCTGATTAGTTTTAGAGTATCTGGTCATTCTGTCTATGCATAATCTATGTATAATCAAACACTAGTGAATACTTTGCTGCAGTGTTCACCAGTGAGCCCCTGGTGGGGTAGGCAGATCACTGGGAGGGCTCACACCACCAGTGGTAGCCAGGATGCAGCCAGTGGATAGCATGCTTACCCTGGTAGCAGACTACTCAGCAAGGATCAAACAAGTTAACTTCAAAGGGGAAAACAAAATACATCCCATGACAATAGTGGAACCTAAGGAACAATCTGCAGTGCCACATACAGTAATCTTTCAAAAGTCTGTCTGGACAGGTGTGGTACCAGAGGACTGGAAAGTGGGCAATGTGGTTCCCATCTTCAAGAATGGTAAAAAGTTGATTCCAAACAACTACAGGCCAATCAGCCTGACATCAGTGCTGGGTAAGGTCCTAGAGGGCATTATCTAGGATGGCACAATGGAGCACTTGGTTGAGGGCAAGGTCCTTTCCCCCTTTAAAATGACCTTATGACAGTAGGTCATGCCCAACTAACCTCATCAACTTTTTTGAAGTGGCGGACAGAGGCATGGCCAGGACAGTGGATATATTATAGTCTAGCTGGACATCAGCCATGCTTTTGTTATGGTGGTACATGACAGTGTTCTAGGCAAAGTAAACCAATGCAGTATACATAGGACATACACAAGGTTGACTGCTAACTGGTTTGGTGGCAGAAGGTTGTGGCTGAAAGGGCCCTACTTGGAGTGGAGCAGAGTACTTAACAGCATGCCTCAGGGATCATGCTTGAGCCACTGCTCTTCAACATCTTCATCAATGTTCTGGAAGCTGGGGTCTCCAGCAGACTATGTAAGTCTGCAAATGACATTAAGCTGGCCAGGGTGGTGGACTGTCTTGAAGATGGGGACAAACGTAAGGAGCACCTGAACAAGCTGGACAACTGATTTGACTCCTGGAGTTTCAAATTCCATTTATCTACACGCAAGGTGCTACACCTGGGGGTGGATAAACAGAGGTAGGGCTAATATACCATGTAGGACGACTCTTGCTGAAGTCTAGGAGCAAAAGAACCAGAGGGTTATAACAGACATGGGGCTAAAGTAGGACAAGCAGCGTGCAGCCACTTTCAAGAAGGTGCAAAGAATGCTGAGGTGACCAGCAGAGGAAGTAATTCTGCCACTTTTCAAGGCCATGGTCAGACCCGACATTGAGTACTAAATGCAGATCTGGTCTCCTCAATAGAAAAAGAACTTTGAGTCAGTTGAAAGGAGGCAGCACAAGGCTACCAGAGCAATCAGTAATATGAGGTCAAAAGCTATGAGGAGGGGCTGGAGGCCCTTAACTCTTGCTGTGCCATGGACTGATATATCAGTCTTAAATTATTATGAGTTCTAATTCTGTCAGCAGCCTAAGAGTTAATATGCTGACCCTGGAGAAAAGGAAGAGAGAGAGAGAGGGCATGATCTCAATATTTCAATTGCTCAGGTATATCAGCTGTATCAAACAATCAGAGATAAACTAGCACATGTTTATACAGCATATTCATTTATTCCCTACTGATAAAGCAAGGGGCAGACATGACTAACCTCGATTCTCTTCCGACTTAATCACAAAGTTATATCAATAACAGCTAGTACACAATAACCAAGACTAAGACAACAACCGTGCTGCTGCCCCAACATGATGCAAATATAACGCATCTCAGTTAATTTACTGGCTACTTTACCTTTAGTGATAAAGTTCAAATTTTGGGAGTCTAACATTTCAGTTTGATTTATAACTTTCACAGAAGTTTATATGTCTACATGCCCCTTTCAAGCTAAGAAGTGCTAAAGGCAACCACTCCCGCTGGCTGTCCCAGGAGCTGAAGTCCCAAATGTGGTCTAGGGACAAGGCATGGCGAACCTATAAAAAATCTGGGCTCCAAACTGACTGGCATCTCTATCGCCAAATGGAAATTACGTACCTACCATAATTCTTGATCTTCTTGGACGAAGTCTCCACCACTCATTCACAATGATGGGATCTACGCTGGAGGCACTAGGACCCAGCAGAAGCAAACTTTTTGCATGAGGGCCTGCGCCAGAGATGGAGCCGCGAGGAAGCGGCACTGCAAGGCCCGGCTCGTGTGGTAAAGACTATCTCAGCGTCGACCCTCCAACCACCTCAGTACCTTCCCCCTCCCCCCCAAGGAGGTGCAGCGTAACTAACCTAGGAGGACTAAGCTAAAAACGGACATGAGATAGTCCAAATGACCCATGTAAGAAGGGTCAACAATGAAGTCTTCACAGCCCAGCCATTATGGGAGTGAAGTCCAAACAGATAAGTGAGCTCGGGGGATGGAGGGTAGGCGTGTGAATGAGTGGCGGAGACTTCATCCAAGAAGATCAAGAATTACGGTAGGTACATAATTTCCATATCTTTCTGGACATAAAGTCTCCACCACTCATTCACACTGATGGTAGAGTACCGAGCTAATAATCTCCCAAGATGGGCGGCAGGAGAAACTAAGAGTTCACAATTCAGGACAGAAGTCCGTTGAGGATAGTCCTGCCAAACGACAGATGTCGTCTGGCACAGACATCCAAAGCATAGTGCTTAACAAAAGTATGCACTGAGCTCCATGTAGCCACACTGCAAATATCTGCAATGGGCACATTGCGGATTTCTGCCAGAGATACCGCGACTGCTCTAGTAGAGTGAGTGTACACTCTACCTTCCAGCTTGGCTTGCGCCATAGAATAGCAGTGGTGGAGACATGCTACCAGCCATGCTGAAATGCACCTAATAGTGACAGGCTGACCCAGCCGGGTCTCGCTAAAAGAAACAAACAGCTGCTGAGCCTTGCAAATTTCTTTTGTTCTATTGAGATAGAATCGCAGGGCTCTCTTTACATCTAGAGAATGAAGAGTTTGTTAACCTTCATTCTGGAAGTTAGCAAAGTAAGTAGGTAGGACTAAAGCTTGGTTTAGATGAAATTCTGAGACAACCTTGGGAAGAAACTTGGGATGAGTCCTAAGAACTACTTTGTCCTTGTGAAACACAGTGTACAGGGGGCTGTGACCAGAGCAAGTATTTCAGAAACTCTACCGGCCGAAATGATGGCCATCAGGAAACAGTTTTCCAAGTGAGGAAATTCAACTCGCAGGTAGGCAGCTAGAGGCTCGAAAGGTTTCCAAGTGAGCATGTCTAGCACAAGGTTAATGTCCCAGGCTGCAACTGGACGTCTGATAGGAAGTCTAGTATGCAGAATGCCCTTAAGAAACCTCTTAACTACAGGGAACTGAGCCAGAGACAAGGAATGTACCAGCTCATGATAAGCTGAAATGGCACAGAGATGAACTTTGACAATAGAGTACTGCAGGCCTGAATTTGAGAGGTCCAAAAGGTACTCCAAGACTTTATTTGGTGGGCAGGAAAAGGGGTTCGAAGAGGATTTTGCACACCAGAGAGAGAGAGAGAGAGAGAGAGAAACACTTCCATTTGGCTGTGTAGGTTTTTCTGGTGGCTGGTTTACACGCAGTCAAAAGAATATCTGAAACCCTAAGGGAAACACTGAACCTATTCACCTTTATCTCTTCAGGAGCCAAGCATGAAGGTGAAGCACCTTCAGATTTGGATGGACCACAGGCCCCTGGGTCAGAAGGCTCATCTGAAGGGGAAGTGCCTTTGGGAGGGTTTCCGACAGACTGTTGAGCAGCGGGACCATATCTGTCAAAGCCAGATGGGAGCAATGAGTATCATACTGTCTCCCTGAGACTCGAATTTGAGAAGCACCCTCTGAATTAGAGGAAGAGGAGGAAAGACATATAGGAAGCATTTTGTCCACTGTAGCCTGAATACATCCTGACAGAAAGTGTCAGGTCCTGGATTTCTGCAGCAGAAGAGAGGCAGTTTTGCGCTGAGTGGGGATGCAAAAAAGGTCCAGGTCTGGAGTTCCCCACTCTTTGAAGAGTGACTGAGCGATGGTTAAGTCGAGAGACCACTCGTGAGGATCTGTCTCCGTTCTGCTGAGACAGTCTGCCAGTTCATTCTGCATGCCTGGTAGGTAAACTGCGTGGATTAGAGCCTTGTGCTCCAGGCACCATTCCCCACACTCTCATAGCTTCCCTACATAATGGGTAAGAGTGTGCACTGTCCTGTTTGTTGATGTAATACATCACTGCTTTGTTGTCCGTTTGAAGGAGAATGTTCTTGTGACAGAGTATGTCCTTCAAGGCCCGGACTGCATAGAGGATGGCTCTCATTTCCAGGATGTTTATGTGGAGCCAGGACTCGTTCTGAGTCCATGTACCTTGGGTGTGGAGTTTCTGGCAATGAGCTCCCTACCCTATCAGGGACGCGTCACTGGTAACGGAGATCTGATGATCCAGAGCAGCAAAAGGATACCCTTCTAGAAGGTTGTTCTCCTGTGACCACCAGGTGAGTGACCTCTTTCTGTCACCTTGATGGAAAAGGACTGAGGACGAGTGGTTGGGGACCACTGAGTACTGAGCATCCACTGAGAGGGTCTCAAGTGGAGACGAGCTAGAGGTACAGTGAACACCAAGGATGCCATGAGACCCAGTATCCGTTGCATCAAGATAGCTCGAAACGAGCCGTTTTCTCTGATATATCAGGCCATCTGTAGGATATTGCTCCTTCTGTCCTCTGGAAGAAAAGCTTTCGCACAGGAGGTATCGAGAAGAGTTCCTATGAAAAGGAGTTTCTGGTAGGGTTACAACTGCGATTTGTTGCAATTTAGCAGGACTCCCATGGACGTGTGAGGAAGTCTGAAGCTTTGGCTACAGTGTCCAGAGTTCCCTGTCTGGAAGGACTTGCTAGCAGCCAGTCGTCCAGGTATGGAAACACTTGAATTCTGATTTTCCTGAGATGTGCCCTGAGAATTGCACAACACTTTGTAAAAACTCGTGGCACCGAGAATAGCCCAAAGGGCAGGACTCTGAACTGATAATGTTGACCTAACACTACAAACCTCAGGCATTTGTGGTGCTTTGGGTGTATAAGAATGTGTTGGTAGGCATCCTGCATGTCCAGGGAGGCTCGCCAATCGTGTTGATGAATCTGCTCCGACAGAGCCTTCGGTGCCACAGACGGCGCCGACAAAGCCCCAGACGCTGCAGACAGCTCCGACAGAGCCCCCGCGGACAGCGCCGACAGAGCCCTTGGTGCCGCGGATGGCTCAGAGAGTGTCCCAAGGTTCTGAAAACTGCGATTTTAAAGAAAAGAATGAAAATTAACAGGAGATAGAGACGTCAGTGTGGGCCCCTGCGCCGCAGCCATGTGAAGCGGGGAAAACACCTGAGCACGGAGTCGATGGCACCGAAGAAGGCGCTGCACAACTAGGAAGGTCCAACTGCCTTATCTGGTCTCTCTTGAGAGGCCCGAAGGCCCCTGAGTGACCGGGTCAGGCAGCTGGACCAACCTGAGCCCACTGCTCCACAAGAGTAGCCCACAGGTGAAACTGCTCACTGGAGACACATCCAATAGGCGGGGACGGGCTCCGATGTCGAAGAAGTCGGGCACCGGAGTCAGAAACCAGTGACTCTGAGAGGGGAGGAGACCAGTGCCTAGCCCCAATGACTGACTGTCAACGCGCAGACATACCAGAAGGTGACCTCGAGTGATGCCTGCTCCTCCTCAACTTGTGCCCCGAAGAAGAACTCTAGGCCGAACGGTGCCGCGAATGGGACCATTTCCTTTTATGCTTACGGGGGGACCATCCATCTTCCTGAGCATTAGACCGTCCGTTGTCAGACCCACCCTCCGGGGACAAAAGCGGACCGGACCCAGCCCGGCTGACTGAACAGCTTTCATACAAAGTCTCCCTACCGTCACCTGACCCACTCATGATCGACTCAGTCAATGGAGGGTTGAAGACTTCTGTATTAATCAATAAATTTAATTAAAATCTACTCGATACTTTTGAAGATAAATTACAAAACAATAAACTGAAAACTATGCTGCTAGTTTGAAGTTTGACTCCCGGAGGGCAAGCGTCGTCAACACTGAAGCGCACTCGATGGCAGGAAAAAAAGGAACTGAGGCGGCTGGAAGGTCAATGCTGAGAAGGTCTTTACAGCACGAGCCGGGGCTCGCGGCTCCACCTCTGGCGCTGGACCTCTTCAAAAAATGTGTTCCTGCTGGGTCCTAGTGCCTCTGGCGTAGATATCATCAGTGTGAATGAGTGGTGGAGACTTTCTGTCTAGGAAGATCTATGTAATGCCTGCAAAGTTAGTGTAATCAAATCGAAGTGGAAATATATGCAATCGCTGCAGGCCAGTAACCTCAGCGACCCCAAACACTTCTGGTCACAAATCAATTCACTCATCAAGGGCAGTGAGTGCTGAACCCCACAAACTATGATCCTGAACGGCTCCCCGCTATCCTCTCCACCCCAAGATAGCAACAGGGATTAATCATTTCTTCAAATCCCTTGAGTTATACAAGAAAGGTCTTCTCGACTCAAACCAGGTACTGCACCCCCCCAACCATATTAATCACCCCCCTCTTTCACATTAAACTTACCACCCGTAAGGAAGTCCTAAAGCTCCTGGTGGGACTCAACCCAGACCGCTCCCCTGGCTTTGACACCTTGCCCCCAAGTTTCCTTAGGATAGGAGCACTGGCACTTGCTCTTCCGATCGCTCAACTGATCAATAGGTCTTTCCTTACTGGATGCATTCCAGACAAATGGAAAACAGCAACTGTTGTGCCAGTACACAAGTCTGGTCCGACCAACCTCACTGAAAACTACAGACCCATATCAATATTGTGCCCCATCGCAAAAATTCAAGAGTGCATCCTATACAATAAGCTGGATTTCTTCCTTGAATGCACCAATGTCCTTACAATTCACCAGTATGGCTTCAGGATATCTCATGGGACAGAGACTGCCCTACTAAGAGTCACCACAGACATCTTTCAGGCCATGGATGCAGGTAAAGTCACAGGGGCAGTCTTCATAGACCTTATGAAGGCCTTCAACATTGTAAATCATCCTCTCCTCATCTCCAAGCTCCACTCCTTAGGCCTTGATCCCATATCACTCTCCTTGATCACCAACTACTTAACTAACAGTGTCCAATGCATCAACTGGGATGGCGCCCTCTCCTCCCTGTCTCCCATCACAGATGGGGTCCCTCCAGGATCTGTCTTTGGGCCTTTACTATTCGCAATCTTTATCAATGACCTGCCCCTAAACTGCTTGGGGGGGGGGGCATCGATCCAGCTGTACTCGGAAGATGCCATATTGTACCAGCATGGCACAGACATACCCTTCATTACAATAGGTCTAGAAAGTGACTTCCATGACCTGAAAGCCTCGTTCAAAGTGAACCTGTTGGTTCTCAATACCAAAAAAAATAAATCCATGCTGTTCCACCATACCTCCTTTGACAAAACCGCCCACCCCCCCTCTAGTTATTCACACCACCTTAGGTCAGCCGCTCAAAGGGGTGGGGTCTTTCAAATACTTGGGCCTGACCCTTGACGAACATCTATCCCCCAACACTCATGTCAACAATGTTATCAAAACTACTAACCAAAAACTCTGCCTGCTCTATTACGCTGCCCCTTATCTAACCCCTTCTGCTAGAAGGACCATCTCCGCCTCCACTCTCCTCCCTGGCCTACTGTATGGTGCTTCCATAATCCACTCAGCCAAGCCATCAAACTTGATCATGCTCAAACAGGCATACCACAGGACTGCTTGCTTTGCGGCTGGTGCACCTTCACGGATTCACCATTGTGAAGCATTGAGGTCCCTCGGCTGGCCGTCCTTTGAGCCCAAACTAAACCTCCCAGTATTATGCACTGCCTTTAAGCTAACTCATCTTCAGGCTCCTCCTGTCCTCCCTGGTCCGATCACTAGGAAGACCTTCTCTAGGACTCTCTGCCACTCCCATCTCCCACTCTTGAATCTTCCCAAAGCCTGCCTTGTCATCAACAGGCGGTCCTTTGCTTTCTCAGCTCCACAGAAATGGAATAACCTTCCTCCCGACCTACTCTCTAGCTCATCTCTTCCCCTATTCAAGAGACGTTTCAAGGAAATCTTCTTTAGTCCACCAGTCTGTAATGGCACCTGTGTCTAATTCCACCTATAACATGTATACATAATGTCTAATTCCACCTATAACATGTATACATAATGTCTAATTCCACCTATAAGATGTATACATAATGTAAATATGTATGTAATGCAATTTCACCTATACAATGTATACATAATGTAAATATGAATATATGACACAAATTATTCTGTTGACTTTGTACCACGACAAATGACACTGTACCAAAGCTATATATTTCACAATATGCATTACTATGTTATGTATTGTGTATCAATGTACCTGGGACATCTTTGTTCCCCGAGTCGCCACTGAAAAAGGGACTTGATTGTCTCAGCTGGCCTACCAGTCATCAAAATTCAAATAAAATAAACATACACAGCTGCCAATGCTTGTCTTGATCACTTAATATACAGTTCTTTGTTCTGTTTTGTATAAGGGTAGAAAAAAATATCAACGGAAGTTAAGCCAAGCACACACTGTAGTTTGAAGCCAAAGAGTAAAGAAGGTCAATTAAATAAAAGTATACTCTTACCTGTGAGGGGTGACGGTGATCCAACTGGTGTTGATGGATTAGATGGGAAACTACTGCTGGTGTGATCAGGTGAATAAATCTAACAAAATAGAAAGATATGCATTTGGCAATAAATACCATTATCAATGGTAGATGCAGAGAAAATTGGCTGATTTTTGGTGCTTTTTATAGCCTCTGTTGTCACCTTTCAGCTAGCTGGAAGGAAAAAAATGGCTCATTAATCCTAGTGCTGTTTTACTACCTGAAAGGCTATAAAAATGCTTGCAGCATTCATATGGCCTCTTAATGATGCTCTGAATCCTGTTCTCAAACAGTACGTCAAAATCCATAATGCTCATATTTCACTGTGACATGAGCAAAGAAAAAAAAAAAAAAGAGCACACCCAGTCTTCATGGATTCTGAAATAGGTATTTTTCCCAGATCTTTGGTTGATGCTACTGTCTTGAAGACAAATATCACACAAGTAAGCAGCATCAGAAAAATACGAGAACTAGTTAAGCCAACAAAGGGCTGAAAGAACGGTGGGGGGAAACATATAGTTTCATTAATCTCTCTCCTCATTAGATACAAATAATATAACAAGACAAGCCACCCTTGTGCTTTTCTCCTCTGTTGTAACAGTTTCCCGGGCAGCAATGAATGCAAAGAGATGATGTAAGATCTTGTTATTGATGTGATCTAATAAAATGGAACAGTCACATGATCCTTTGCCATTAGCAACAGAATCCTCTTGCCAGATAATGGACGTCTCTGGTTTATTTCAAGATAACCTACTCCTTGGAAGCACATCTGTTATAAAAGGCTCATGTTTTTAAAATCAAAACCAACCCTACAACTAAGCTTTTTTTCAAGAATAGTTCATCAACAGACACAGAACACATGTCAAATGTTGATTCTTCCAACAAAAAGCCCTTTTCAACAATAAAATTAAAGTGATCCTAAAACAATATACTCAAATAATTTAAAGGAAGGGTTTGTGTGTAAGCTTTGCTGCTTCTTCAAATGCAAACTTGTTTCATAAAAATGTAACACTGTTGCCCCAGTATCATGTTTCTATTATATAATTTTTTTGTCCTGTAATTTCCAGATTTATGAGTTACTTACACAGCCTCTCAAGAATCTGAGAAATAAACTGAATATTCTACACGTATTCCAGTAAAATGAAAAGAACAGAAAACACAGGAAGGAAAATCATTTCATGGGCCACAAGGAAATCTGCAGGCTAAAGATCCCATTTACTAGAACATGAAAGGTAGAATACATTTATTTATAAAACAGGTACGGAAAATGCTCTCTGCTGGTTGGCTGAAACACATCACATGACCATGCATATATCAGAGTGCGACCATTTTAGCCATTTTATAAGATAGATAACCCACTGTAGGATGTGCAGTCGTGGTCTGATATACGCATGCCTTGGGTGGCTGAACGCACACCAAGGCATGATATATCAGAGTGCGACCGCACACCTTACAGTGGGTTATCCATTACATACATATATATATATATATATATACTGGGTAAGTGCTGTAGACTTGCCAACATTTATTTTTTATAATACATTTGGTTACTGTTGGTCGTGATTGCAACTGCATATACAGGTATAGGGATAGAGCAGCTAACCAAATACTGATGTAATTGTGTATAAGTGAAATGAACATATTTATTGTGAGTGCATAACTGATGTGTTTAAACCAATCGGGGGGCAACACTTACAAAAAAAATACATTCCAATGCAAAACAAAACAGTGCTCAAATCTAGATCTAGCACTCTAGTTGTTCATTACGGTAATGCTATTCTAATATTCTACATATATTCCAAGAAAATGAAAAGAACAGAAAACACAGGAAGGAAAATAATTTCATGGGCCATAAGGATAAAGATTTCATTTACTAGAACAAGAAAGGTAGAAAAAAAATATATATTATTTAAACATTTGTTGACCGGGATAGGCACACTGAACCAAGGCTAATTTCCGGGTGTGACCTGGGGGGGGGGGGGTTAGGAGTACATACAAAATAGAACAATAGATCATGGTTACATGCAGTAGTACAACCAGATACAGTAGAATTTGACAACAAATTACATGTTATTGAGACAAAAAGACCTCAGTTACAGCAGCTAGGTCAAAATTAACAGAGTAAAATTGGCAAACTTGATAACATTTCCAGGACATGTGACATGAGACACTGGGAGAGCAGAGTCACTATAAATAAGTGCACCAGCATGGGTTGGTACCTGTAAGTGCTGTGGCATGGAGCTAGATCACCTGGGACAGCGGCATTTGGGGGGGGGGAGGGGAGAGAGAGAGACTGCAGGAGGCATAGTTGTGTCCAGCAAGCGAGGTAAGAGGATGCGCTTCTAATGGAGGGGGTAAGCTTATTCCATAGGTTGGGGAGCCAATGGGAAAAGGCGGCTTTGCCAGATGATGAGGGTGGGCGAGGTATGAGGAAAGATCTTTTGTTTCCGTGCCTCAGTGCCAAACGGGGTGTCTGGGAACAGGGAAAGACTGTCCACCAAATAGGAGGGTAGCATATTAAATCAGAATTTAGCTATGAGGTTTAGAGAGTGGATATACAGTCGTGGCCAAAAATATTGGCACACTTGCAGTTTTTTCTAATAATGCACCATTCCTTCCAGAAAATTGTTGAAATTAAAAAATATTTTGGTATCCACATATGTATTTCTTTGGTTTGCAGTGGAATAAAACACAAAAAGCAGAAAAAATTACTAAGTCTTCGCTTATTTCACACAGAAATCCTTAAATGGCACCTTTTAGAAGTAGTTAGAAATAATTAAATTTCAAGCAGGTGATTCTCCTTCACTTTGGAACTGAACTCACCTGTGGCGAGTTGCAGGTGCCTGCACTATAAAAATCGTTCATTCAACCAGTTTGAATAGAGAAAAGGACTCATTCTCCTGTTTTGTGTCACTGTGTGTACCGCAGTGAGCATGGAGAAAAGAAAGACAGCCAGAGAATTGTCTGAGGAGGTCAGACAGAAGATTGTAGCCAAGCATGGACAATCTCAAGGCTACAAATCAATCTCCAGAGACCTTGATGTTCCTGTTTCCACCGTACGCAATGTTATCAGGATGTTTAAGGCCCATGGCACTGTAGCCAACCTTCCTGGACGTGGCTGCAAGAGAAAATTTGATCGAAGATTGCAGCGCAGGATTGTTCGAATGGTGGAGAAAGCACCTCGTTTAACTGCCAAACAGATTCAAGCTGACCTTCAGGCACAAGGTCCGACATTTTCAACTCGCACCATCTGTCGCCAACTCAATGAAAGGGGATTATATGGTAGGAGGCCCAGGAGGACCCCACTGCTGAGAGAGAGAGACATAAGAAAGCCCGACCGGGGTTTGCCAAAACACACCTGAACAAGGCAAAATCCTTCTGGGAGAATGTCCTATGGACAGATGAGACCAAATTAGAGATTTTTGGTAAAGCACATCATCTTTATGTTTACAGAACACAAAATGAAACCTTCAAAGAAAATAACACCTTCCCTACAGTCAAACATGGAGGAGGTTCAGTGATGTTTTGGGGTTGCTGTGCTGCCTCTGGCACTGGGTGCCTTGAACGTGTGCATGGCATCATGAAATCTGGAGATTACCAGGCCATTTTGTAGCGCAATGTTGAACCCAGTGTCAGAAAGCTGGGTCTCCGAAGGTCATGGGTCTTCCAGCAGGACAGTGACCCCAAACACACTTCAAAAAGCACCCAGGAATGGTTCAAGACAAGATGCTGGAGTGTTCTGAAGTGGCCAGCAACGACTCCAGATCTAAATCCCATTGAAAACCTGTGGAGAGATCTGAAAACAGCAGTTGGGAGAAGGCACCCTTCAAATCTGGGAGAACTGGAGCAGTTTGCACAAGAAGAGGGCCAAACTGCCAGTAGAGAGGTGCAGGAAGCTCATCCATGGCTATAGGAAGCAGTTGATTGCAGTTATTTTGACCAAAGGCTATGCTACCAAATATTAAGTCTAGGGTGTCAATAATTTTGTCAATGCCATTTCTTTTCATTTTCTGATTTAAAAGGATATATTAAATTCTGAATCAAAAACAAAGGTTCTGTAATATTAACAGAGAAATAAAGAATTGTGGAGACCAAATACTGTACTGTTGTTAATTTCAACTTATGTTTAGAGGAATTGTGAGTTATTTGAAAAAGTGCAAGGGCGCCAATATTTTTGGCCATGACTGTAGCACCAGTGGGACAGCAGGGTAATATCTAGAAGGGAGTATAGGTCACAGTGATGAGTTCTAAGGGGTGAGTTGGTAGCAAAGTGGCAAAAAGAGTTGAGGAGAGTGTCTAGCTTTGTTAGGATGGTTACTGGGGCAGTGCTGTCTACCACATCATACATAACCGCAACATACGCACATACACACACATACAGTGTATATGTATATATATGTATGTATATATATACACTGGGTTAGCGTGGTATACAAGGAAATAAACCCACTGAGGGGGCTAACCAGTGAATATAGCAGACTTGCCAACATTTATTTTTTATAATACATTTGGTTACGGTTAGTTATGATCGCAATTGCATATATAGGTAAAGGATAGACAGGGACATAACAGCCAACAATATACTGATGTAATTGTGTATAACTGAAATGAACATATTTATTGTGAGTGCATAACTGATATGTTTAAACCAATCAAGGCAACACTTACATAAAATACATTCCAAAACAAAACAGTGCTCAAATCTAGATCTAGCACTCTAGTTGTTCATTATGGTAATGCTAGGTTACATCACGGTTTTATTTATTGACAGATAAAACAATCTGGCCCAATGTAGTGTTTCCACTATCATATGAATTAATCCAAACTCTCTGTTGGTCTTATTTTCCCCAGACAAGCCAGTCAATCAATCAATCCACAGTTGAATTAAATATTAAATTAGCATGAAGACACTTCAAAAAGATGAACTACTGATCTATAAAAACCCACAACGGCCACAAAAGTCAAAGCTCATTTTACATTCAACTCATGGTCCCTGGACTGTTAATTGACCAATGCAGAATAATTCTGCTACCTTCTGCCAAATTTAAACGGTAACATGACTCATTTTATAGCAACAAATAAGACTCCTCCTCTCATCAGTTACGGTCCATTCCAGCCAGCAGGGTGCCAATATGCCAAGGCCTAATGAAAAGGGGCTTGGACAAAGGCAATACAATGGGCAGCCTGCAGAGCCAAACCCCAGAGCTGTTAGCCCACTTTTTAAACACTACGGTGTACATTTCAGAAAAGCTTTGTTATGTTAATGTTATTGAGTGTGCGACTATAAAGAGACTTAATTCATGAATTATTTTTAAAGTCAACTACCCTGCATTTTCCTTTCTTTTGTTAAAATCTCTACTGGCCATTTCACTATCTTGAACTCACAAGTCCATTCACAGCACTTCTGAGGTACGATTCAAAGCACTTATCACAAGGAAGCTTGATATAATCAACAAAGTTAAACAGTCTTCCTGTTTGATGTACTCTAAATTAAAGACTGAGTGTTTTGATTTGGCATTAGGCACTGAAATAAACCAGATGTTTCTGCCTGCATACATCCCTTCATGGCCACAATCTTAAAGGGTTATTGTTTGGCAAATGTTCAATGAAACACATCAGAAATGGCACGAAGACCCAGATTTTCCTTTCTTTCTATCTGTGCTAGTTGATTATCCAAACTAATGAATAATCCATGGGGCTTTGGGAACTTTGTGTAAATACTTTCATGTACAATGCTCTTTCTTGCCTACCCTGAGATTAAGACTACAATTATCCAGGCTCAGACCTAAAATAAAAGGACTTTTGCAAATGCATTATCTATCTTACATGTTTAATCACACAGTAGTCTCTATACCCTGTAATACAGTGTCTGAAAAACAAATGTTATATGCTCTCATGTTTAAAGTACCCACAAATGTAAGGGCATATCAATTAAAAAATCGTTCACAGTCAGCCTGGCTGCTGGAAAACAGCAGATTAATTCCCTAAAAACTCTAAAAAAACAGACGTGTGCTCTAGAAATGTGGTTGAAGGATAAGGTTGAATGTTCTAAAGTGTTAATCTTTCATAAACATTATGAATTAAAATGAGTGGTTCAAAGTGCATTCACTAGCTACTATGCTTTGAATTTCTTGTTAACCTTAGAACATACAAACCAGCCTTTAACATTCCGTCTTTCGGATGAGACGTTAAACCGAGGTCCCATCTGCCTGGATTGGTGGTAGTTCAGGTGGATGTTAAAGATCCCATGGCACTTATCGAAAAGAGTAGGGGAATTTCCCTGGTGTCCTGGCCAAATTTCCCTCATTCACTAAAAATACCACCAACAGCTTAATCTGGTTCAAGGTCAGTTGGCATTCATCTGTATCCCCCTCCCCCGGGTCGTGCCTGAAAATAGGCAGGATTTGTCTAGTGCACTTACCCGGTCAACAAAAGCTAAATAAATAAATAAATAAAATATTTTATAATGTGCAGTTATTTTACTGACCCAGACCATGAGCCAAGAAGAAGAACAGTCTCCAAGTTTCCCAGCTGTTCAGTTCAATTCCTGCTCTCAGCTATCACATTTTCATTCATTAAATTCAATTTAATCTAGTCAAATGTTTCAATAAATTACTGTTTCCAATAATCCGTTTTTAATGCTTCAAGTTTAAAAATATTCCTGGATCAATAATAATTTTAGCATTTTGAGGGGAGCTGAAGTTTACCTGTTTGCTGTTGTTTCCTTTTTCACTTCTAACTTCAATATTAGCATTTTACTAGCACTGTGGAACAACTGCATTAAGTGGGCAAAAAGCAGATGTACTAAACTCAGGGATTTGAAGTGTGCAGACTACGGCATGCACTGATAGAGCAGATGGAATGCATCACCATCAGCTATGACAGAAATGATTTATGGAATGACCTGGCTGCTCCTGCCAAGCAATAACACAGGATGACAGAACTGAGTTACCGTGGCAACCAGAGCCCACCCACCAGTTAGATTAAACATTTCTATCCTGGCCTCAACTCTCGAGTAAATTTGGAAACCTTTTTAAACAACAACCTGGCTTACTCAACCAGTGCTGAGTGGGAAAATGACAAAATTGTAATAATAATTTAATCCAGCATTTAACTTAATCTGCATTTATCAAATGGAAACACTTTAGCCGTCATCTACACAAACTGCACATGAGCGAAATGATTAAATATTGAAAGGAAAACAAGAAAAAATGAGAAACTAAAATCTGTTTGTATCTGAATGTTAGGTTTTTCAAAACAGTCACATGAGCGTCAAAGTAACACTGACAATGTATTCTATAATCAAACTGGTACTGTTTGGACTTGAGCATACCAGGTACTTTATAAATTGCACATCTGAATTTCAGGGTTATGTCTCCTCACCTTTTTGGGTGTAAATGTGTAATACAGGTTGAACACACACGGTCTGCCAATGTATGTTAGTATAATCATAGAACTTTCAGTTTAAGCTTATGAATGCACAAAGCAGCCAGGCAGCCTGCCTTTTTAATAATTATCTGGTGGCAAACACACCCTCCCACATCTGATCTCTGCCTCCCCCCTTCCAAATCCCTGACACTCTCCAGAGTAAACCCACATTCAGAATCTGGCCAAAAGGTAGAGCCTACAAACACAGGCACCGAGAGTGTTTATGTTCTACACTTCCTGTGGAATATTTATTTTCATACAGCCTGCTAGTAGATTCAGTGCATACTGGAGTTTTTGATGTCTTATAGAAGTCCGCAGCAAAGCACCACTTGAGCGTACATCCATACAGAAACTGATGGAGTACATGGAACAATGTATATTCTAAACTTATTTTTTCCCCGTATTTGTTTTGCCTGGAATGTCCTATTAAGTGAAATCTCTTTTATAAGGCAGACTAGGCTAAAATGACAGTATTAGAGCAGACATTACAGAATCATACACATCAGTATGGGAACAAATAATATTATGTTACATAATCGGAACCATGATCCATGAGATACCAACCATGGTATTACCTAAATGCTTTCATACAAAATTTACATGTAAAAGTTGCAAGTATATTAGTGATATTACATTAGTTCCTCAAATTCTTAATATGTCAGTAGTTCCCATAATTGTAGGTTAATATTGCCCGCTTTCCCCAGGCTTCTAAAGGAACAAATATGTACACTCTCCACTGGGCTATCCCGACATGCAAAATTCTTACACATATTTTAAAGGGATGGGACACTCTCAGCTTTTAGCTGTATTTTATAGCCCCAGTGGAAAACAATGCCTTAACATATTGGTATTACTGGATATGCTAGTCTTTGGTCTTTTTTTTTTTTTTAAATACTCATTTTAACCTTTATTTTGCACATTTTATATCTCTGAATCTTGAGTAAAATTATAGGCAGTCCACCAGTGCCACGCATGCACTTCTAACATGGTGCCAAAGCACCAGTAAATTCGTGCATGAACGAGTTTGAATTTTCTAAAGCGATTTCTGATACAGGGCAC
This sequence comes from Neoceratodus forsteri, assembly GCA_016271365.2. NCBI lineage: Eukaryota > Metazoa > Chordata > Ceratodontiformes > Ceratodontidae > Neoceratodus > Neoceratodus forsteri. The sequence continues at coordinate 1,388,964,009 of CM028129.1, read as the reverse complement.
TTTCCTGAGCATGAAGAACTGAGTGCTCTAACATATCGAAATCCTTACCTGAAAATTAAAGCCGTGACTCTGGGCATACACATTAGCATAGACACCACTGCGCATGTCCAGAGTCAGGGTTTTATATTTCAGATAAGGATTTTGATATGTTAGACCACTCAGTTCAACAACACATTCACTTTTTATGCTCTGGAAAGAGCCCTGTATTAGAAATCACTTTAGTTTCTATGGCTTTAGAAAATTCAAACTCATTCACGCACGAGTTTACTGGCGCTTTGGCGCTATGTTAGAAGTGCATACACAGCGTTGGAGGACCACCATGGATTTCACCTGGAAAAGGGAGATACTAAAATATGCAAAAAAGGTTAAAATGAGCATTTTACTATAAGCAGGACCAAAAAAATAGTATGTCCAGTAATACTGATATGTTAAGGCATCGTTTTCCACTAGGGCTATAAAATGCAGCTAAAAGCCAACACTGTTCCCTTAAACATCATGCTTTGATCTGATATACGGAAAACTAGAGAAATATATAGAGGATATATAAAATCATTCATGAAGCGAGACAGTACATAGATTTGGTGAGACAAATTAAGACTTTGTTGGCCTGTGTAGCTCACCTCTGTCATACTATCAACAATAACCTACAATGCCCTTTTCCTTCCGGTAACTATTGAGCATAGGTTCATATATGGGGTTGTTCATTTAACACAAACTGTATAACCCCTTCCCACTCCATCTCTCTCCTCCAACAACTTCCTTCATTCTTGTGACTCCTGTTCCTTCTCTGCTCCCTGCTGTAAATCTTCTGTCCTACCCACCCACCCACATACATTGCCCTTTGAAGGCTCCTCCTCTTCGTTCCCTTCCTTTAAAATCCTTCTTCAAGGCTTTTCCACCTAACCTGCTCATGGAATGGACTTCCAATTTTTCCTCTACCCCCTATGGTTTTAAGTACCCCAGATCCCCCTTTTTTCCAATATGCTCTCCTGGGCTGCCATGCTCATTTTTCCATTCTCAACTGGTCCTGCAACCACCCCCTTTCCTTAAGCCACTCTCTACTGCCTTTTTCTGCCCCCCCCCACACCGAGCTCCCTGTTAGGTCCCCATTAGCCCCACTGGATGTTATTTATTAGCAATGTTCCAGTACCTCACTAGCACCTTTCTGACTGCTTGTATTACTGTCCCATAGTATACTGAATATAGTATAAAATATTGTACACCAGTTTATATGCATCTTATTATAGTTTCCTACTTTGGCATGTTTTGTTCACTGAATTCCCCTGCCCCCACATGTATTGTGCCCCCAACCGGGGTCGCACCTGGAAACAAGGTTTGGTTCAATATGTTTTTCCCAGCTAACAAATCAATAAAATATTACTGAAGTGCTTCCCTAATTTATTTATTTTTTTAGGTTTTAAGTCTTGGATTACAACACCCTTGAGCAATACAACTCATTTACAAAGATTCCGCATCAGTAGTACAAAAACAAAACAAGGTAAACAATAGATAAGTAAATAGCAGATATCAAGAATATACTTTAAAAGAATGAATACGTTGAAAGCAATAAAAAAAAAAAAAAACACTGAATGTTACTCAATATAAACAGTAGAGTGGGCTATAAGAGAGGGCAGCCTGGGAGGCGTTGTCAAAATCTAGGAGAGAAAGTAATTGGGTGTAAGGTGGGGGATGGGTGAAACAAGAGGGAGAAGGAGATGAGTTGCACAGGAGGTGGAGAGGGAAGGAGCAGAGTTGCAAAGGAGGTAATGGGGATAGAGAGATGAGGGGATGGGGAGGTGGAAGCAGGGAAATGAGGCGAGTGCAGAGAGAAGGGGAGGAAGACAAAATAATAGTAGAAGGAGAAGAGGTGGTGTTTAGCCAAGGGAGGGGAGCAGCCTAGCAGTCCTTGCCAAAAACCCAAGAGAGAGAGTAATATGGGTGGGAGAGAGGTAAGAGAGAGAAACGTAGGGGGAAGGAGGGGAAGAAGTTGCAAAAATGGTGGCATGAGATAAGAGAATGGGTGGAGGGTGGAAGAGGGAAGGTGAGGATGTGCAGGGGAAGAACTCGAAGATGTGTGAGCAGAGAAGAAGCAGGGGTGAGGGGTGGAGGGGAAAAGGCTCAAGGGCAGGATTGAAATTAAGTGCCAAGAGTTAAAAGTGTCGAAAGGTAGCCAGCCCGGTGGTGCTGAGGGTTGAGGCGCTGGAGGCCACACCTCACACCATGCTGGTGACCCGGGTTCAGACGCAAGCCCGGGCTACCAGGGGTTGGCAGGAGAGGGCTAGGATGGAGCATCCGGAGGACTGCTCTCCTATCCCGGGAGAGGGACCCAGGAACCTACCACTCTGTAGCGGTCCCTGGTGACAACTGGGAAACTACTAGAGTGGTGTAGTAAGGGGGCGGAGTGTGGCATATCTCGGCATGCTGTGCCTAGACATCATTGCACACTGGCACTCCGCAAGGAGGAAAACTGAAAATGGGTCTCTAGTCGGGCAGCATGAGCTTCCGATCCCCGCTGCCCGACCCAAATGGTGCCTCCTCATCTGGATCCTGTTCTGGTGGGTTGCGCTGGGAAGCTCTTCACCACCCTCCCACAGGGGGTAATCCGTGGGAGTAATGAGGAGGACATTGGTTATCTTGACCTGCTGCGAAGGGTATTCTAAGTAACTTTTGAACCAGCTGACAGCATCATTCGACACCCCTGTGAGTGATAATTGCCAGAGTAGCAGTGAGTGGTTCACAGCATCAAAGGCCTTTGTCAGGTCGATAAAGGAAGCCACTATCAGATGGCCTTGGTTGAGTGCGTTATGTATGAAACCAGTGAATTCTAACAGTGCAGTGGTAGTACTATGACCTTTATGAAAGCCATGCTGCTGGGGACATTGAATATTGTATTTGGCCAGGTATTCCACAAGTTGATCTGCAATTATACGCTCTAGTGCTTTCAGTAGAGGAGGTAGAATGGAGACTGGCCTGTAGTTTGTGTGGTGTGCCCTATCTCCACCTTTGTGCACGGGGGTTACTAGGGCCTGTTTCCATTTTGGGGGGAATTGCCAAAGTCTTAAAGAAAGGTTCAGAATCTTGGTATGAGGTGTAAGAGTTTCCTCAAGGGTGAGGGCAAGAAATTTGAGATCTAGATTGTCCCCACTGAATCCTGATTTACCGAGTTCTTTGTGTATGTACTTTCTAGCCTCATGCTTAGTAACCTCTTTGAAGTAAAAAGGAGGGGAAGCCTGCTAAGTATCACAGACTTGGGGGGTGGCAGGGGCAGAGACTGTGAAAAAAATCAGGGGAGAGGATACTGCTGAGGTCTGTAAAGGCATTGTTAAAAATATTGGCTATGGCCATTGGGTCAAAAGTCGGGCTTCCATTAATGTTAAGCATGGTGGGTGCTCTCTTGGGGTCTTTGCCAGTGACATCCTTTATGTTGCTCCAGAAATGTTTACTGTCACCCTACGAGTTGGAGAGCGCCTCCCTAAAGTACTGATTTTTTGCAAAACGGATGGCTCTGGTACAAACATTTCTGGATTTTTTTATAAGCCTGACTATCTGCTTGCTTGCCTGTGGCTTTGGCCCGGTACCAGAAATGGTTCCTAGTCTTCATAAGTCCCAATAGTTCAGGTGTTATCCAAGGGTTGCACACCCCCTTAACTTTCCGCTTTTTTAAGGGGTGTGGATATCGCATGCAGCATTAAAGCAGTCGATGAAGAAATCAAGTGTCTCATCAATGTCATTGGTAGAGTCCAGTGGTAACCAATCCTGGCTTCGAAGGTGAGATCTGAGTGGCTCTAGGTGTCCTGGAGTTAGAACCCTACTGAGAATATCCTTAGGTGGAGATTTGCTGAAGTTATTGGACCAACTACAGATTATAGAGGAGTGGTCACTTAGGGTGTCAAGAAGTACACAGACATTTGTGATTCATTTTGGGTGACTAGACAGAACCCAATCTAGTAAAGTACTTGATCCAGTTCTATAGTTAATTCTGGTTGGGTGTTAACTAGCTGGGTAAGGTGCAAGGCGGAGATGGCATCCTTGATGTGGCCAATGTCAGGGAAGAGCCAGTTTACATTGAAATCTCCCCAGTATTATGGTTTCAGTGTTTCAAGGCACACTCCAAATATATTCCATGAAGTTATGAATGCCAGAGGCAGATTCTTTGGGTGGTATGTAAACAGGTAGCATAGTTAAAGTTTTCCTTTGGGCCCCTAGGAGTACCTTGATGGCCAGGGCTTGAGAGGAGTTTCCTATGCAGGACAATTAAAGGGTGTGACCCACTAAAGTTTCTTTTAAGTAAATAACGCAACCACCACCTCTTTTAGTGAGTCTATCCCACCTAAAAATAGAGTAGCCAAGTATGGTGATAGCAGAATCAGGGATTTTGTGTGACAACCAAATCTCTGCAACAGAAAGAATATCTGGGTTGTGTTGTGTAATCCATACCTTGAGGAAGACTACATATGTTGATAGATGTGAGGGAGAGCGTACAGGACATTTTTGTGCTGCAACGGTCCATTGCCCTAGTGGGGACAGGGTTAGGTTGCACATTTCCAGACAAAAGCAGAAGCAGTAGAATTAGTTTCAGTAGGTATGCCTTTAGTTGTTTAAAGTACTGTTTCTGTTGTCTTCTCCAGGAGGAGGTACTGTTAAATTTATTGGTTGTTGCTGTGAAGTTAGAGAAAGTAAGCAGGTCTGAGAGATGATGTTGGAAGCTAGGTGTTAATCTACCAGGGGGTAGCACTGGTGTACTCAGAGCAGTTACTGAAACCATTTTTCCATTAACAGAGTTCCAAGTTGATGTGCCAGTGGCATAGGGCACATAGCCGGAGAATACGGGATGACCTTGGGGTTGTTGCACTACCTCATGCAGGCCAGTTGGGTGCACCAGCATTAACAAGATAAGTAGGTGACGGTATATGAGTGAGGTAGACATCCTCATAGGGTTTACCTCAGCCAGATATTTCAGGCTTGGAGAACTGGAGCTGATCGCCAATGTCCTCCTCAAGCTCCAGAGCTCTCACAGTTAGCAGCAGAAATCCAGTGGACAGGAAAGGACCCAACTACTACTCCAGTCAAAATTAGGGAGGGCCAAGCAATAGAGCATTTAAAAGAGAGTGGGGAGGGGCCCAAAAAAAAAAATCACAAAAGACAAGCAGCAGCCCCTAAGAAGCTAGTACAAATCGATGATTAAATTCAGGACAAGCAGCAACTCCTAGGGAGCTGGTTCAGATTTAAGGGGCTTAAATGCAGCTGTCCAGGCATGAGTGCACCAGAAAGGTGCCAGGTTCAGAAGGAAGATCGTCCCGTACCTTCACTGCAACAGGCTGGTTCCACTGAGGGATTCGGCGGCGATCACAGTGAGGGGGCTGGGGAGGACTTAAGCCATAAACTAGTCCTCAGACCCCGTAAGAGAAAGTGACAAAAGAAAATTAACCTCTGCAGTTAAGTAAGAGGGCATCGATGGCTGAAGGGGAGGGGGGGGAGAGAGTTTCAACAGTCATAGCAGGGAAGGGCCAGAGAACCAAGACATTACAGAGGGAGAGCACTAAAAAAAAAAAAAAAACAGTGAGAGAGTAGGGAAAAAAAGTAGGAAATGAAAAGTAATGAAGCTGGAAAAAGCAGTGCAGAAAAAACTACCAAAGCAACTTAATAAAATATAGCCAAAGACAAGCAACACCTCCTAATGTATGGATGAGGATTAGGCTTGGGTGGATAGTCTACTACTTGAGACACTGGATTATATGAATACAATCCTGAATATCTGCCAATTATCCATTTACTATCCGCACACTGCAAATAGTAAAGGGATAACCAGTTCCCCCTCTTCCTTTTCATTTTTTGTAACTTGAAGTTTATTTCACCGAACGCAAAGATACCAGTACAAAAGTATATCATAGCCAAAATACAGTTTTACAGTTATTACATACACTTGTTATGCATTCCATTTTTGGTATGATGATTCTTGTGATCAGATTTCTATAGTTTAACTAGTACACCATTCTGTAGCAGGCATTTTTATCTTTTATCCACCAGGTGTTAACCACAAACACAGTGCATTTAAACAGTAAAAGAATAAAAAAGACAAAACAACTGTGTTTCTGTTCACTGATTCAGTACTACGTTGATGTGCCCATTGCACAGAGAGCTCAGGGTCTCAGCCAGGGTCAGGGCTGTACAGGAGGGCCACCTGTGAAATACCCTGCTCACTTTACTTATTTTAAGGGTTTGGGGCATACACAATTTGGAGAGCTGTACAGTTATGCCAAACTATCCACTTCTCCAAGAATGTCTCCTGGTAAGCCCAAGGCTTGCTGTGATCTGTTCCATGCTCACCACTGTGTCTATCCTGTCCCTCCATTCCATTACTGAGGGTATTTTGGGGAACAGTCAATGTGCAGTGATACATTTCATGGCCACAAGACACTCTCTATAGAAAACCTTCCTTTGCCCTTTACTTGTGACAGATTGTGAGGAAAATCCCAAGACCTAATGCTCGAAGCAGAGCCCAACATCCCAGCGCGAATTCGCTCCACTTCCCCTTTCAGCTGGTGCCAGTAAGTTTTAACTTTCAGGCAATCCCAAAATATATGGTAGTGAGTTCCTTTGTCAGTACACCCCTCCAACATGTATGCAATGCATTCCTCCCCCCAAAATGGGCTGTTATTTTGGGTATGTGGAAATACTGGATTATGATTGCCAATGGTATCACGCCAGGCTGGAGAGGCTGTCACCTTCCAACTGTGGTTCAGCAGTTTTTCCCACTTCTGTGATGGGACTGGCTCTCCCAACTCTCTCCCCCATTTCTCCCTGTGTGGTTCTAGAGAGTGCCCCCCGCCCTTGCTGCCAACAGTAGCTTATATGTCATTGACATGTACCCGCATTTTGTCACTAGGTGGGTTACCTAATATAGGTTGTCTTCTCATTTTGTTAAGAGTCAGAGGACATGGGCAGCATTCTGCCCTATCATTAAATAATGTCTGAGCTGCATATATTTAAACAGGTCTCTGTTAGGGAGACTGAATTTCCTCTCGAGTGTTTCAGGGGTCATACAAATCCCTCCCTCCAACAGTTGTGCATGTCTAGCAAGGTCACAATGGTTCCCTCTACAGAAGTCCCTGTCTGTATTCATGGGTTTAAATTCCGGATCACGTGTAATAACAGTGAGTGGCCTTATCTCACAGAGTGTATTTGTCAGAGTTCGTATTTTGAGAATTACTACAGGGAATGGGTTTCTTTAAGAAGCTGTGGTGTGTTTTTTTGCCATTGGTGGAGTGAAAAGCAGGGCTGGTAATGCAGCTCTGTTCTTTAGGCTATGCCAGCCTGAACCCAGGTGCTTTTTCACTATTGTTACTACCTGAGCACCATGCACTGCCCAATAATAAAGTTCAAAATTAGGTAGATCCAGACAGCCTTGCCCTTTTGGGAGATGGAGTGTTATAGTCCCTATCCTAACTCTATGGCCCTGTCAAAGGAACTTCAACACCAACTTCTTCAGTTGTTCCCAAAAGGGTCTGGGAATACATTATGGGGAGGTACTGGAATAGAAACATTAATTTTTCCATGTTCATTTTTAATACTTCCACCCCCCTTCACCCAAGGAGAGTAGGAGCAGGGCCCAGGTGTGCATGGAGTTTGCCACCACTTCTAGAAGTCTGAGATGATTTAATTTATATGGTTTGATCAGTGGCGGGGTGATTTTAATGACCAAATATCAAAATGTACTGTTATTAACCACCTGAAATGGAAATGTACTTTTGAAATTGGGTGGGCAACTCCCAGAAATTATCATGGCTTCCAGTTTTGTGAAATTTCTCTTAGAGCCTGATACAGCCCCAAAGGTAGTCAGCTCCTTTACTAAGGTTGGGGTAGACTGGATGGAGTCCTCAATGAAAAAAAGTGAGTCTTCAGCATAAAGTGAAAGTTTCTCTTCTGACTCCCCCATTGTTACTGCCTGAATGTCCCTATATTCTCTGATGGCTACTGCCACGCGCTCTATGCACAGAGAAAATACCCCTTCTAAGAGCAAATCTCCAGGAAATTACTCTGTTTACCCTAACCATTGCCTCTGGGGAGGAATATTGGGACTTGAGACAGGTAATGAATTTAAGGCTGAATCCCACTACCACTAAGGTGCTGAATGGAAAAGCCCAATCAACCTGGTCAAAAGCTTTGTTGGTGCCCATAGAAATGGCCAACTGAAAGGCCGTGCACATCTTTTGTGCAGGCAGTATATCAAGGAAGCACCAAAGGTCGTCATGCAGGTTTCATCCCTTGATAAAGCCTGTTTTTTGATCTGGGCTGACTAGGGCCCCCACTACCTCTTGCACCCACTTAGCTAGAATCAAGGCGAACATTCTTAACTCTGCAGAGAGAAGTGAGATGGCGTGATACGACTCGCATCTCATCAGATCCTTGCCAGATTTTGGTGTGACCAATATCTGAGCCCTACACCAGGTTCAGGGTGTCCCTCTCCCTCCAACACCAAACCAAAAAATGTTACCAGTTCAGGAGTAAGATGCTGCCTAAAGGCTTTATAAAACTCAGAAGTCAGATCATCCATCCCAGGGCTTTTTCCATTTCTGATGGACTTGATAGTTTTCCCTATTTCCCACCTTGTGAAAGACTGATCCAAGTTGAATTGCGGTTGATTACTGAGGGAGAGTAAATGAATCCTATCTAGATACTATTGTATCTTTGTCATACGATCCTCTGGTCATCTCTTCTGTGTAATGTCCTATAGTAGTGGGCAACAATTTCAGCCATCTGTGTTGGGGGAATGGTTTTCCCTCTTCCGTTACTATGATATTTAAGTCTGAGTACTGCCATGTTAATCACCTGCTTTCTAATTTGCCATGATAGGTGTTTACCTTCTCCCTTCCCCCCGATAGACGGTCGTACAGGCTTAATGACGTTGCTCCTGAAGTTTACTTCCTATGTGTGTCTTAAGGGTGTCTCTACAATTTTTGATTTAGAGTAAGAGAGCCTCATCTAGAGTAATTTTATGGGTCACTTCCAAATCAAAAAATTGCTGCTCTAGGGCAAGTCTGTTGCTGCTTCAATTTTTTTTTTTTTTTGCAAAGCATATTGTATCATCAGGCCAGCAACAGCAGCCTTCATACCATCCCATCTATCTATCTATCTATCTATCTATCTATCTATCTATCTATCTATCTATCTATCTATCTATCTATATGAGATGTCTGATCCAGTTTACTGTAAGGTAGCCTTTAATTCCATTTCGAACCAGTTCCCTAAACTCTTCTTTGTTGAGGAGAAAATTAGTCATTCTGTACAGGGAGGTGCAACCAGTCTGAGCTACTCCCAATTCTACTGTCATAGCAGCATGGTCAGACAGAGTGGCCTGACCAGTGCAAGAGCTCTGTAGCATATGTACCCACTCCCCATAAAGAACAGCATATCACTGCAGGCGTCAGATCACTGGGGGACAGAACAGTAAGTAAATCTTTGTTGACCGGATGTATCAAGTGCCATGCATCATCTAAGTCCATCTCACAGGTCAGTCTCTTTAGAAACTGCTCCACCTGCCCCCCCACCCGCATTACTGCTCCTCCTATCGAAGCTTTTCTGCAAGACAGCATTAAAGTCGCCCCCTACAGTAGGCAGTTTGCAGGGGTTTGAAGACAAAGCTAGCAAAACTTTTTCCAGGAAAGTCTCCCTGTCACACTGCTCATCTGGAGCATAGCTATTTAAAATGTAAATGAGGTGTATCTATAGGTTCTTTCCAAAACTATAAATCTCCCATTCAGGGCCTGTACAGAGTTAGTTACTTGTAGGAGGACATCCCTCCAGACCAGTGTGGCCACATCCCTTCAGTGTGAATGAGCAAGGTACAGTATGTGGAAGAACAACAGGCCCCAACCTAGGAACGTCTTAGCTTTTTATGGTCCTCTTGAGTGAGGTGGGTCTTCTGTAACAGAGCTACTGTAACTTTTTGCCTCTGTAGTCTCGTAGCAGCCTGCTCTTCTTCACCGGACTACCCAACCCTTTAACACTAAGTGATGATTTTCATATTTAATGCCATCTAAAATTCTAAACTGGTCCGATAATTCAAACCTAATATCCAAATACCCACTCCCATCGCTATGCCCCCCGCCCCCCACCCCACCAGGCACAAAAAGATAGTTGCAACTTGGTGTACAGACACTAAACTTGAATAGCAGAAAACATGTAATAGCAACTGGACACAACACACAGAATGTACATACAGTTCTTTCATGGTACAGTCCACAGAGAAAGTCTTTAGATGGAGTTTGCAGCTCTGTGGTGGTGTAAAACCAAAACTGCCAATGATCCTAGCACCGCTGAAGCAGTCTCCACTCCTCTTTGCATCCGTGACTGCCCTGCGCTAAGGTCTCACCACCTATGCAGCTGTAGTAAGCCCAGGCACTTCGCTACAACAGGGCAATTTTACTGTGAGAAAACACATCTTTATATTGGGAAGCGTCACCCATGCGTCCCACACCTGTTCTGTTCATGAACTGAGATATGTTCTCCTTGAGCTGTATATCTCTCTCCCCCCCCCCCCCAAAAACCTGAGACTGGAGGACCGCTCCTGAGGAGCAAACACCAGGATGCCCCAGCCCAAGCAGATTAAACTGCCTAATTCAGGTTACCTCTTGCACCCAGAGCGGTTGAAATCATGAGTCCCCAGGCCATCAATTACCAATACTCAACCAAGGGCCGAATTGTCTAGCCTATATGCAGTTATCTTTCTGTATAAGAAAATTTGTAAATGCAACCTTAGGGGTGGTATGTAACCCACCCTCTGCTATGTGTGTTAGGGTTGTTGACAGAAATACCTCCAACAGGTGTAGCTGAGCCCTACGACCTACTGTGATGCACTGGATGGTGGATTTACCACCCAAGATGACAAGCTCACGCTCTGCCCCCAATTAGGAATTCTGTAGTACCGCCAACGCCGCCTCCCCCCCCCCGACCTCAGCATCTGAGGGTCTCTGTTGAATTATTTGGTCGAATTACTGTAATTAGTGGTGTGGCTACTCATGGGTGATCCTCCCCCAACTGCTGTCAGTTTTAAAAGCAGTACTAACACATGAAATTCCCAACTTTAGGAACTAGTCCAAGCAACTTGTTTTATTTTGTCTTCCCTGGCGGGAGGTCCACTAATACTGAAAACACGAAGAGTCAGTGTCCTCACCATAGGCATGTTTTAACGATGTAGTGGAGCTTACTGCCTCCAATTTAAGCAAGGTCCCAGGCTCAGACTCCTGGGGAAAACCCTAATGAGTACACCTAAACATGAATAAAGTATAGAATGGTTACCCGGTGTCATTTCAAAGTTTTTTCAGTCCGGGGTATCAGTGTCCCTCTGAGTCACTGGAATTTCTCTCAAACATACTGGTACAGATTCTTCCCTGCAGCAGTGGAATTTTGCAGCCCTCTCCTTCTGCCATGTGATCATCATTTGTAAAACGACCAGATTTGTTTCTCTGACTCGTGCTCAAAAGTTGCACTGTCTGGGTTGGTAAGGGGATTCCTAGATTTTTTAAATGGAAAAAGCACTCCCTAAGACAATCCAGCAACAAACTAAGGTCCAGAGTGTCAAATGCAGATGAGAGATAGTGTAGAATGAGAACTGACCATTCCTCTCTATCTCTGGCCCTGAGGAGGTACTACTTCACAGAGAGAGTGGTGGAGGGGTGAAAAACTACCAGAGGAGGTAGTAAGCACAAAATCCAGGACAGTGTCACGTGGGGCTAAGATATGGTAAAGAGATGGGTAACGGCATTTGGGGAAGGGGCGGAGCAGCATATAACACAAGCTGTGTGTGCTCCACTTCGGGCAGACTCAATAGACCGCAAGGCCTTCTTCTGCTGGCAAATTTCTGCTTTTATAATTCTACACTAGATGATTCCTCCACTGGAGAGGTCCCCCACTTCTGGTGCCACGATGCATGCTTGGATCATAATCTTGGTTTCTATTTCCACATACTGTAGATGCCATCATTAAATAGCTTTTTCTCAAAATGGAAGAACTGTATGGCAGAAAATCCTGCCTCTTACTCCCGGTCCACCAAGAAATCATGCTATATCATGCAAGACAATGGCTGAGGAGAGGAACCTGGTGGTGATAATATTGGACAATTTGAAAACAGCAGCACACTGCAGTAGGGCAATGGGGAAGGTGAATAGGATGCCAGAATTTACAGGAAGGAGATCAGTATCAGGAAGATTTAGGTGAAACCTGCCCGTGTACAGCTCCCGAGTGTGTCTTCACCTCGGGTACTGTGTGCAATTTCAGAGCCTACATTTGAGGAAAGACAGGGACAGGGACAGGGTGGAGGCAGTGCAAAGAAAGGTAACCAAAATGATTCAGGGACAGCAGGGAAGGACTTACATGGACAGGTTGGAGGACCTCAACATGTACACACTGGAGGCGTTAAGGGAGACATGATCGAGATGTACAAATACTTTGATGGGATCACTAGTAGACAGTGAAGAGTTGTTCACACTGAGTGGAAACACTGGCACTGGGGGAATTCAGTGAAGTGGGGGGAGGGGGAATTCAGGCAGATATCAGAAAATATTGCTTCATGGTACCGATGGTGGGATATGCGGAACAGACTACCATGGGACATCTTCTGCATGAAATCAATGGAGGGATTCAAACAAGGGTGGGACACACACATGGGACCTGGTATATACATCTACAAAAGTGGAGGTGGGGGGGGAGGAGAAGGAACACTGGGGCCTCTCACAAACAACAACAGACTAGATGTGCTGTAGGGCCTCTTTCTTGGACAACTTCAATGTTTCTATACTAAACATGTTCCTCCTGACTGACTACATGGACATGCTGACAGCACTGCCATTAAAACCACTATGGCAAGGCTGGATCCTGTTTCTAAGGTCTTCTGTCATTTTGCTCTTAAATGGCTTCTTTGCATGCACCATTGTTTCATTAAATCCAGCCTCTCCATACCATCTACAGACCTGGCACCTTTCACACTGCACTTCCTTCCACTCCAAATTCTGGTTCAGCTCCACTCCTGGTTACTTCTCCCTCACTCTCTATCCCATCTCTTCTCCAATTTAAGATACTCTCCTGCCGCCACCTGCCCACACCCAACCCCCTACCCCCACTGGAAAACCTCTGCCGAGCAACCTGTCTCTTCTCCCCACCTTCACACTTCTGGAAAAACTTCCTTACTGCTCTCTATTCCTCTTCTACTTTCCTTTCCATCAAAGTTCTGCTCTGTGACCTTTCCACTCGCATCTGCCCCTACAAGCAGCACTCCCAACAGTTCCAGCAACTAGTACTCCCACCTGCTCTAACAACTAGCATTCCTAACTGCCCCAGCAACTAGCATTCCTGCCTAATCCAGTAATTAGCACTCCCAGCTGCTCCAGCAGTAAGTTCACCACCCACTCTGACAAACAGCACTCACCAGCAGCTCCAGCAACCTGCACTCCCACCTGCTCCAGGAACCAATACTCCCCCTTGTTCCAGCAACTAGCCCCCTCCTCATCCTACCCATACTGTTTACAGCCTCTATCTCCCCTTCCTCAGCCTATCCTCCTGCTGCCATTCCTAGGCAGCCACTTTGGTGTATAACTTAACTGCACCTGCCTCATACTCATTTGTATCTTGCCACTGTTTTGTGTTAATGTACAGTACTTGCATCTTTTCTCAACACATCTTGAGTATTATTATGCAGTCCTTGTGCACCATACCAATTATGTTTGCTGTATTCACCCCTTTTGTAATTCCCCTTCCCTAGGTTGCACTCAAAAACGAGCTTTGGTTGACTGTGCCTTTCTTTGTAAATAAAATAAATACAAGTAATTAAGTAAAACAAGTAACCTTTATAGAGTGCCCATTCCCAGGGAAATACTACTGTATTAGAAATACTGTAATTCAGGCTTCAAAAAGTGCTTTGTTTTATACAGATCATAAAAATGAGGACACCATCAATGGACATCATGTTGGTTATCAAAGAGGTACTCACAGATGCCAGTGCCTTCCCTAGTGCATCACCTGTTTGTGAACTCCCAGCTGCATTTGCTCGATTTCCTGTGTATTTAAAAAAAAAAAAAATATTACTTTTATTGTACAGCAGGATATTAAAACATTGCTGCATGGTTTCAGAAACAGAAGAAATGGCGCACAGTGAACTATACCCTTTCCCTGAGTGTCGCTCTTTTCTATCATTTTTTTTTTTATTTTTTATTTTTTTAACATACACACTGTGCACGTACACACACTCACACACCCATACTCAATGAAGTTTCTCTATGTGTCCTCTCTTTTCAGGTCTGTGGCCAGACTAGAATGTGTGTGGTGGTTATAGAGGATGCTGGGCCTAATTACTAGCTAGATGGCAGGGGGCTCTGATTTTGCCTGAATACATTTCAGTTGGAGGCACTTTATTTTCTGTAAATATGACAGCTGGGTAAGAAAGCCCTGGGCTACATGGGCCTTTTACAGGCTTGACCCAGGTACATTAACAAACATCACAATTTATGTACTAGACAGAATTATACATTCTGTAAAGTTAGTACACTTTACTAACAAATTCATTATTTACACTTATCTAAAACAATTATAGAAAACAGCACCAAGCTTCAAGTGATAAAGCGAATTTAAGTTGAGTTTTAAATTTATAAACATGAGAAACATTTCTTATTTCACGAGATGCACTGTTCCAAAGCGTTATTGCAGTGTGTTTAAAAGCTTTTTGATTTTTGGAAGTTCTACACGGGGGCATCAAGAGTGTCATTGTATCATTCAATCTCAAGTATTTTATATTTTGTTTTGGGTAAAACCACACAAGGGACTATTCTTGTCCATTTGTATGATTTTATATGCAAAAAAATTTTATACAGTCTATCTCTGAGCAACAGGTAGCAAATTCAGTTTTTTATGTCAGATAGTGATGCTCCTGGTGAACCAGCATATTGCATTGTACCTGCAGATCTGCTTTTTCAAAACTTTTTCAGATATCCCCCCCCCAAAATTATACTCCCATCCTCCACTGATGAAAGTAAACTGCTTGTGCCACCATGTTTCTAGCATCCTTAACCAGATAGTCCTTTACTGCAAACAATGCACCGAGTTTTCTTGCAACTGTTTAGCTGTCCACTCTACATGTCTATCAAAACTGAGGTGAGAATCCTACAGTATAAAAAAATTACTCACCTTAGTAATGTTGTTTCTTCTAATGGAGTCTTGATGTATCCTAACAAATTGCAGTGAGGTCCAACCTTTGAACTGCCCTGGAGATGAAAGAGTTAACTTTCCATGCCAGGCATGGAACGCTGAGCTCGAGCTCGGTTGAGACTCTGTCTGTTGCTGTTTGAACTCAAACCGTCAGATCTTTACGAACTAAACTCAGTGAGCGTCCTGTGTGGAAGCTGTAAACCTACACTAGCCAATTAGCTACTAAATATAATAAACAGATTTTTTGGTCCCAAAACAAAGACTCAAGTCAGGAAACCCAAAAATTGAAACAAACACAACACCACTCACCCAAAGTAAGGGGTGATAAATAAGGTGGGCACCTCTTGAGTGTAACAACATACTGCTACTACCCACCACATCCCAAAACAAAGGTTCTGAGAGGGGAAGGCAGGAGGGAGGTCAGAATACAGCAAGACTCCATTAGAAGAAACATTACTAAGGTGAGTAATTTTTCTTCAAAAACATGAAGTCTTGCTGTATTCTGACAAATTGCAGACTACCAAGCAGTACCTCCATGGAGGAGGGACAGAACCTACCTAGGAAATAGGGCTCTGAAGCACTGCTGTGTTAAACCGAGCATCACTCCTAGCCTGGATGTCCAGAGAGTAATGCTTGGTAAAAGTGTGAACTGTTTTCCAGGTAGCTGCTTGACATATCTCTAAGATAGGAATATCCCTGGCAGCAGCCAGGGAAGCAGCTGTACCTCTGGTAGAGTGAGCCTTCAGGCCTAAGGGTGGAGTCCTGCCTAGTTTTCCATAGCAAAATTGAATGCAAGAGACAATCCACCTGGCAATGGATCTCTTAGTGGCAGGTTTTCCCTTACCAACCTCACCATAAGTGAGGAACAGGTGGAGGGAGTCAAACCTGTGACCCTTGGTACGCTCTATGTAGTAGCTAAGGGCCCTTTTCACATCCAAACTGTGCAGCCTCCTCTCACCAGAGGAGGAATGGCCAGTGAAGAAAACAGGAAGGGACATAGACTGGTTAAGGTGGAAGTCTGAAACCACCTTAGGTAAAAACTTCCTGTTAGTCCTGAGGACCACCTTATCTCTATGGAGAGAGATAAAATCAGGCTCCACTGACAGGGCTTGTAACTCGCTTATGCGCCTGGCAAAAGTGATGGCCACCAAGAACACAGTTTTCCATGTCAAGTACTTAAGCTCTGCTGAGGACAAAGGCTCAAAAGGGGGTTGCATAAGCTGAGCAATGCAAACATTAAGGTCCCAAACAGGGGCAGGGTCCCTGAATGGCGGATTGGTATGAAGCAGTCCCTTGAAAAACTTAGAGAATACAGGATGAGCTGAAAGGGAAGAAGGCTTACCTGCTGAAAGGAACGCAGAGACAGCTGCCAGATGCACTCTTAGTGTAGCTGGACTGAGTCTCAAGCTATTAAGATGAACCATATAGTCAAGGACTGTGGGCAGGCCAGCAGACTCTGGAGAAATATGCTTCCCAGAGCACCACATGGAGAATCTTTTCCTTTTGGAGTTGTAAGTGCTTCTGGTGGAAAGCTTCCCAGAAGCCTTTAGGATATCCATAACACCTCGAGAGAGGTGTAAATCAGCAAACTCTAACTCTTCAAGAGCCAGGCCTTGAGATTCAGATACCAAACCCTCCCCTGAGCACAGGTTAACAGGTTGTAATTCCTGGGAAGAAACAGGGGAAGGTGGACTGCTAAGGACAACAGGAGAGGGTACCAGGGTTGTCTGGCCCAGTCTGGAGCAATCAGAATCACCTTGCAGGGTTGAGACCTGATTTTGACTAACACCTTGAATAGGAGAGGGAAGGGGGGGAAGGCATACAGGAACTTCCCTTCCCAATTGAGAACTAGGGCATCCAGGGGAACTGAGCCCAACACTGGGGGCCTGCAGCAAAAGAGGGGAAGTTGTTGATTGTCTGGGGCTGCCAAAAGATCTATCTGTGGGGTGCCCCATCTGGAGAAGATCACCTTCAAAACCAGGGGTTCCAGGGACCATTCGTGATGGCCCTGAGATATCCTGCTGACAGCATCTGCCAGGACATTGTCCTTGCCTGGGAGGTGTACTGCTGTAAGAGAGGTGTTCAGGGAATAGGCCAGAGACCATAACTTCATTGCTTCTGTGCACAAGGCCATAGACCAAATGCCCCCTTGCTTGTTGATATACCACATTGTGGTGGTACTGTCTGTCCTGATCTGAACTACTTTGTTCTGAACAGACTTGGAAAAATCCTGAAGTGCTAGAAACACTGCTCTGAGTTCTAATAGATTGATGTGAAGCAGAGATTCCTGAGGAGACCACAACCCTTGGGTGGTCAGGTCTCCCAAGTGAGCTCCCCACCCCAAGAGGGAGGCATCTGTAGTAAGGATTAGAGAGCAAGACTGAGTGACCAAAGGAACTCCCTGTCTTAGATTGTTCTGATCCTGCCAACACTGCAATGCCAGGATCAGGGTTCGAGTCACTGGAATCAGTTTGGTCAGAGGATCCTTTATCCTGAGACCAAAAGGCTCTCAAATGGAACTGAATGTCCCTCATCTGAAATCTTGCTCCCTGCACCACTGCAGTAGAAGCAACCATGTGCACCAGGTGCTGTAGAAAATGCCTTGCTGGTCAAGACACCTGGAGGGTGAATGAAGAGGCCAGTGAAATAAGGGTCCTTGCCCTGTCCAGGAAAAGGAAGGCTTTTGCCTTTACTGTATCTAGCTCTGCGCCTATGAATGTGAGGAGCTGTACTGGCTCTAGAACTGACTTTGAAAGATTCAGAAGGAAACCTAGAGAAGTAAGCAGTTGCTGAGTTATCTGTAGGTATAACTTGACTTGGTCTGGGGACTGGCCTACTATGAGCCAGTCGTCCAGGTATGGGAAGATGGAAATCCTTTTCCTTCTTAGTAAGGCAACTACTACTGCCAGACATTTTGTAAACACCCTTGGAGCAGAGGTTAGGCCGAAGGGCATTGCTCTGAATTGGTAATGGCCTGATGGCAGCTCGAACCTGCGGTATTTTCGATGGCAGCTGCTAATGAAAATATGAAAAGAGGCATCCTTGAGGTCCAGGGAGACTAGCCAGTCCCCTGGTCTTAGAGAGGGTAGAATTATTCCCAGAGTCACAATTTTGAACTTTGGCTTTAAAAGGTGCTTGTTTAAATATCTGAGATCCAGGATGGGCCGCCATTCTCCTGTCTTTTTGGGGGTGAGGAAGTACCTGGAGTACAATCATTTCCCTTTGTGTAGGGGTGGAACCCTTTCTATAGCTCTGAGAACCAAGAGGGAAGAGATCTCTGCCTCTAGGGCAAGTGCCTCTGAAGGATTTGCAGGTGGAAAGGATCTGGTTCTCATCTTGGAAATTTTGAAGCTGAGAACCAGTCCCTGGCTTACTTCTTCCAGGACCCATTTGTCTGATGTTAAAGACATCCAAGTCCTGGACAAAGTAAGCCAGCCTGCCCCTACCGGTAGTGGAGAATCGGCCCTGGCAAACCCATCAGGGTGCCTGTTTGGCAGCGGCTTTAGGCTGAGGGGTGGAAACAGGCCTGCTTGTACCCCGTCTGCCTCTCCCTCTAAAGAACCCCCTATGAGCATAAGCAGAAGAGGAGGCCTGGGCTTGGTAGAAAGGCCTATGAAAAGGCCTGCCTCTGAGGAGTGGCTTGCCTTTCCTTGGCCTGAGCACTCCTATAGGTGGTCCTGTACTCATCCATTTTCTTCATGTAGTTCTCGGTTTGCTCCCCAAACAGAGAATTACCCACAACAGGAAAAATCCATGGCCTTAGTCTGGGTATCCTGAGACAGGCTAGTACATCTGAGCCAAGCCATCCTCACGTAAGGGCCACAAATGTAGCCATGACTCTAGATGAAACATCATTAGAGTCCACTGCAGCATGGAATTGCACCTTGGATGCCTCAATACCATCCGCAGCTACCTGCTCCAGCTCCTTGGCAAGCTGGCCAGGGACCTGTTTAGCTAAAGCCATTACAGTGTCCCATCTAGATTTCTGATATCTAACTGTATAGGCCATATAATTGGCCTGCCTGAGTCCCAAGGATGCTGCCATGTACTGTTTCTTTGCCATGGCATCAATCCTCCTGGAGTCCTTATCTGGGGGGGTGTGAAGCCAAGGGTATATTTGCCTTATCACAGGCTGCAGCCTGCACTACCCCAACATGGCTGCATTGCTGGGAAAGGAACTCCGTATCTGAGCCTGAGAGAGTATACCTCTTGTCCATTCTCTTATCCACAGGAGGTATAGAATTAGGAGTCTAACATTTTTATTGTCTGTTTCCCAAAAGACTTATGAAGGGGAATAGACAGCCTCCTGGACTCTGGGATATCCATCATTTCAACATAGTCAGGCTCCTCCTGGTCATCCACAGCTTCTTCCATAGGAAGCTGAAGAGTTTCAGCCACTTTCTTGTAAAACATGAAATGGGAAGGGGACTCAGAAAGCATAGGAGACACTCCTGAAGGTCTGCCTGGGGAGATGTCCGGGTCAATGGGCACATCCAGACTTTCATAATCACACTCACTTTCCTCATACTCTCCTTCCTCCTCCTCCGGTTCATAAAATTCCTCTAAATCATAATCCGGAACCGGTGGAACCGATCGAACAGAGTGCCTTCCTAATGGTGCTGGTTCAGTCGGAACTGGGGATAGCGACTGAACAATTTTTATTGCTTTGGCTATTTCAGCAGCAGTCGGAGAAAGAACTTTTGGATCTGCACCGGTTGATTTATCCCTTCTTGTTCTCTTAACCGGGACCGACTCCTCGGAATCGGTTCTCCTTTTGGCCAAACAAGTTTCGCCCTGGTCAGAGGGCACTCCTTCTGGTTCGGTTGGAACCGAACTGGGCTGGCAATCCGGGTCAGTGGACTTCTTGGCCTCCCTTTCCCTGAGCCTACCAACTCTTTTTTCCAGGGTAGCTGCAGGAAAATTTTTACAAATCTGGCAGTCTGAATCGAGGTGGTCAAACCCCAGACAATCAACACAGGTGGTGTGGGGATCAGCCTTAGCAAAGACTTTCCCACACACACTACAGTGTTGAAACCCAGTGGGCCTGGTTTTTCTTTTGGGTTTCTCAGACATGGCCAGTCCTAACAAAAACTTACCCTTTTTTCAGCAATCCGCCAGGCAAGAAACCTTATCGGTTCCTGACCGTGTTATGGGTCATGGAAAAAAACGTAATAAAGTCTGTTTTTTTAGAACCAATAAGAACCGGTAACCACACTCTAAAAGCAGAAATAAAGATTTTAAAACAACCTGATCGGTTCAGACCGAACTGATACCATGTTTACAAGTTCCACACAGAATAACAACAAAAATAAACCTATCTAGTACTCATGAATACCACAGACAGAGACTGAACCGATTGTTTTCGACTGAATTTAAACTGTAACCTGAGAAAAACGGTACTTTAACCGACAAATTGAACCAAGCAAAGGAGAAATCTCTGGAGCGACTTTTCAGTGAGGCGGAGTAAAGAATCTGACGGTTTGAGTTCAAACAGCAACAGACAGAGTCTCAACTGAGCTCGAGCTCAGCATTCCACGCCTGGCATGGAAAGTTAACTCTTTCATCTCTGGGGCAGTTCGAAGGTTGGACCTCACTGCAATTTGTCAGAATACAGCAAGACTTCATGTTGTTTGAAACACAAGTATTTAAATCCTTCGACCACTTCCTGAGACTCCCCTCCACCTGAGGATATTTTAAATACTTCCTTATCTTGTTCCAACTTCTGTGTTGTACTTAACATCGCATTGGGCTTTTTCTTATTTACAGCAAGTGTATTTTTTTTCCTAACCCACTTGCCGTCCCACCTATTCATTTTCCAAAATTGTATTTCAATTTGTTATACTTGTATTCACTACACAAAGTACTGCATTGTCCACATACAGGACCATTTCTGTATCACTGCACACCAAGGGAAATTCATATATGAATAGTGAGGACAACGGTCCTAAACGGGAATCCCTAGAGGACATGATATTCAACCTTTCTTTGTTCAGAAACTCATTTACTCCAATTTATTGTTGTCTATTTAAGTAGCCCCCCATCCAACTGACCACAAGTTTACGAAATCCAATTTTACTTAGCCTGGACTTCAGAAGGGAGTGATCCACCAGATTGAATGCCTTTGTCAGATCCACGAATGCTGCCCCGGTGTATAATCCCTTTTTCATGTTCTCTGACAGATCGTTTATGAACTTGACCAAAACAGTTACTGTGCTACAGTCCCTCCTGAAGCCATGCTGTGTTTCTGTCAATATACTACAATTTTCTAGATATTCTGTTATATGCTTGTGTATTAACCTCTCTTGAAACTTACCCAATAAGGACAACAATGGTATTGGCCTGTAATTATTTGCTTACTTTGTATGTCCCCTCTTTTTGCATGGGTATAACATATGCCCTTTACCAAATCTCTGGGACAATTTGTCTACACGGGGATTTATTAAAGTTGTTTTTGTAAAGGCAACGGCAGTTCGGTTGTGGTTTATCTCAAAAACTTGGCCTAGATTAAGTCAGGACCTGACCACTTTGTTAAGTCCATGCTCATTAGCTGCCTGTAAACCTCTTACCTTTTTATATATTTACAATAAAAGCTCAGTATGGTCACCTCATAATTTTCTTCATTTGCAATTATTTCACTAAAATCTTTTAGAGTTTAGTCCTCTGTCATTATCTTACTTTTATTATACAATTCTTTATACAGATCCCAATCCCCCTTTTTGTTTTTACCTTTGAGTTTTACCAAGGCAGCATTTTTGGCTTTTATGCACTCAGCTATTTCCCTGTTTAACCATTAGTTTTGTGCCCCTCTTTTTCATTTTCTGTGGGACTCAAATCAATAAATATTGTTATATTTTCTAAAAACTATTCCATAACATTGTTCTGGTCCTCCATTCTCTCCAGTAGTTGCCAATTAACCTTGCCTAAATCTGCCTTTATATAATCTAGTTTTTCCTCATTCACTGGTCTAGTTAAAACTATTCTGCCCTGCCCTTTTAGTTGTCCGTTGCTCAATATGCTATAAATGGGCATGTGGTCACTGATCAACTCAGGTGAGGTCCTCACAGCTTTGTTATTTTTTTATATTGTTAGTTAACATCTAATTGACAAAGTGAGTCCATGGGCCAGATATTCAAAACTTTGCCCCGAGGCTAAATTAGCACTGCCCGGCAGGCAAACTTAGCCTGGAGCACAAAGCAAGCCATATTCAAAAGGAAAAGCCCTGGGCAAACAGCTTCTGAATATAGCATGGGAATGAGGCTGGGCAAACTGGGCTGGGAGTGCAGGGCAAACTTAGCCCTGGAATAAGACAGCTCTGTATATGGCAACCAGGAAGTGCAAACCACAACAGCAAAACAGTGCACAGCGATGTGAAGGTAGGCAGAGGTGAACCATGTGGCCAATGTGTGTGCCAGCAAATGCGTGGACCCAGTACAGCTGCAGGCAGCAGTCTATGTGAAAGTACAGTGTTCAAAACTGTAAAATATTCCCCGAACTGTTTGTGCAGCGCTAACATGTTTGCACGGGTTTAGCGCCGGGCTAAACTATTAGCCCGGCGCTAAACTTTGCCATATTCAAAAGTGACACGCAAATGAGCCTACTTATGTAGTCTCTGGGCAAACATCCAGATTAGCATCTCATTATGCCCTGATTTGCATGCTGTTTGTGCTGGGCTAATGGTTTAGCCCTGCGCTAAACCCGCGCAAATGTGTTAGCACTGCGCAAACAGCTTGGGGAATATTATACAGTTTTGAACACTACTTCCACACGTGCTGCTGCCTGCAGCTGTACTGGGAAAACACAGCATAGGCACAGATGGTGGTGGTGCTGCATACAACTGTCACACTGTAGGTCATGCTACAGTGCACAGCAGACACTACAGTAGCAAAGGGGCCAGTAGTGTGTGGACACAGCAATGCCTATGGTGTGTAGGGCAGTGATGATGACTGCACTATACACAGTGAGAGGCCCAACCTGCAGGTGTTTACTTACAGTGGACATTACTGTTACACTGTTGTGTGACCCACAGATGCTGCACCTTTGGCATGGGATGCTCACAGTGACATATACATGTCCGGCTTTGTGTGCTGTGGCAGTTGTACAGCTGTATGGTATGTGGCCGTGGAGGCATATATTATCAGAAAGGCACACTGGTGTTGGGGTATGCCCAATACTGGCCCATGTGCACTGCATGATGTGTCCCAGCCTTGTCGCCACACCTGGTCTCTGGCACAGCCTGGCCACCCACACACTCTCCCCTCAACATCCTCCAAGCCCACAGTGCTGCATGTGTGTGCTGGCATCTGTTGGTGTCCACAGAAGTGTGGTCCACAGGTGTGTGCTGTATGGCCACACTTCCATGCTGTCCACTGGCGGCAGGGTCACCACTTACTGCCTGGCATGGCTAGGACTGGTGGCAGATGATGGCATCATTGTGATGCCATCAGTTAGCAGCATGCGTCCTCTATGTTTGGCTTTGTCTGTGTGTCATATTTATTTGTTAGGGTCATGCAAAACCCGCGCAAACACCACGCAAAGCCATAGTGTCGAGCAAAGTGGATTGCCCAGGGTTAAGACAAGCTTTTCATGGGTGGTAATGTGCACCGCGCTAAGTCGCGCAAAACCACTCAGTGCAGCGCTAGTCACTGAATATAGCAATGTACCTGTATTCATGTCAGTTTGCCCCTTGCATACATTATGATTTTGCCTGGCGCTAATGCAGTTTGCCCACGGTATTTGGCCTTTTGAATATAGCAGACCTGCGCAAACGTTTTTTGCCCAGTGCAAAGTTTTGAATATCTGGCCCCATGGCTCTTCTGTTATTCTTCCTAGTCAATTGTTCTATCATCTGGTTCAGGTTCACTTTCTGAAGTACATTTTTAAATTTGCCTACCTCGGGTCCTAACCAGTTTAAGTTCATATATCCCAGTAAAACCAGTTCCTTGTTCTTTAAACATATCCACTAGTTTTACTAGCTCCTCTAGTCCTTGTATCTTTGCTCTGGGCTGTGTTTGGGGTGGGGGTGGGGGTTACACACACAGCCTACAATAAATTTCTTTGTATTGCCCTGTAGTTAGATAACTAAGTCTTCGCATCCTGACTGAGTGCCTCGGTCTATCTCTCTCTCAAATTAATAAACTCCCTTATGTAAATAATAATAATAACCCCTTCCCCTGCATGATCTCTTAATTTATACCCTTCTATTGTGATTTAATTTTAAGCGTTAACCAGGTTTCACTTATTAGCATTACACTTAAGTGTGGAGGGATGTGCCTCTGCTGCAGGAGTGCCAGAAATGGCAGACCCAACCTCTGCTTTCAGACTGACACGTGGGATGGGGCAATGGTACCAGTGAGCATGTGTCAGGCTGAACTCATTATCTGAGGACTTCTAAAGTGTTAACTGCCCAGAATCAGCTAGTAAGGTGGTGTCCTCCCTTCTCCACCAACAGCAAAGCTGCATCACTCCTGCAGTGCTGCTAGGACTCCACATCACTGACCTCACAACTCTGTCTAAGAATCCAGTGTGCACTACAGATCTCTGTATAGCATCTGAAATTTCTGCCACAATGCAACCAGTTGCGTTCACATATGAGACACTGACTGTACACTGCTGCAGATAATCATTGCTTATACATGGAGTAAACTTTTAAAGCAACTGTGATGTTCTGAATATAACATCCCATATTATGCATCTATCACCAAGTTTTCATGTAGAATATTCAGTATGGTGTCCTGCTCCCTGGTACATGAGTTAAGGAAATAAATAATCTGAATGTGATACATAAAGGTGTTGACAAGGGTGATGCAACCATAGCAATCCAAGTTGGAACAAATGACACTGGTAAAAAAAAAAAAAAAAAATACACCTTACTAAACAAGATTTTGTACAGCTCGGAAGTATACTGAAAAGAACAAATATAAAGTAGTAATATCAAAAGTGTTACCAGTCCCATGAGGCCCAAGGAAAAAGATATTACAGTTAAACAAATAGTTACACCAGTGGCCTTATAGAGGACTTCCTTTTCCTAAAAAACTGGGAATGCTTGTGGGGAAACTATTCATTCATTACATTCATATGATGGTTTACATCTTGACACAGAAGGAGCAGAGTTGTTAGCAGAAAGATTAAGAGAATAAGCAAAAGAACTTTAAACTAGAACGATGGGATGTTGGGCACAAGGGTGACAAGTATATGAGAAACCAAAACTAAGTAAAAATTTCCATAGACCAAAAAAGGTGGGAGGACTTCATATAATGCTATTAAGTGCATGCAGCTTAATTAATAAGATGGATGAACTAAGGATTAAAGCAGACATATTAATAGCTGTAACAAAGACTTGGTGGGACATTATACTGAGATTTTCATAGCGAGACAGACAAGGAGTAAAAGGCATTGTAGCCCATATTAAGCTCCTGTCTCATAACCCATAATAGTGCATTCTCCCTCTACTCAAAATCCATTCATCCAAATGTTTCTTAAAGGAAAACTCTATAAATATGCAGCCCCCAAAGCCTTAACCCCCCTCAATTAAGCTTTTCACAAGGAAAAGCCTTTCTTTTCTAAGTGTTGGAACATACTTTACTTTATCTTAAGTCTAGGAGTCGGCAGCTTGGCGGGCGGCTGTGCAGTTGCATTTAAAGGTGAAGGTGCAGAGTCGCACTGCTCGCTTTAGTATGCTTATGTTGAGCAGCCGGTGCAGTGCCACACTTTCATACTAAGTGGAACCACACAGCGTCTGCCATGTTGCAGACTCCCAGACTTAACATTAAAATAAAGTATGTTTCAAGTCTGGGAGTCGGCAACATGGCAGACGCTATGTGGTTCCACTTAGTGTGAAAGTGTGGCACCACATAGCTTGCTTCAATACAAAGCGTACTGAAGCGATCAGTGTGGTGCTGCACTTTCACAGTAAATGGAACTGCACAGCATCCACCATGTTGCAGACTCCCTGACTTAACAAGATTAAAATAAAGTATGTTCCAACACTTAAAGAAAGCTTTTTCCTTGCAAAAGCTTAATTGGGTGGGTAGAGGGGGCACATATTTGACCATTTTCTTTTAAAGACAGATTTGCTACCACTTGATGATATGTTTAGGGGAAGGGTATTCCAGAGATTTACTACTCACTGAGAGAACAACAATTTCCTTCTAATATAAAAGAAATTCATACTTTGCAACTGTAATGGATGCCCTCTGGTGTCCAGTACATTTTGTTTAAAAACGAATCCTAGTTCATTGAATAAGTAGGGATCCTGGACAATATCTCACATGAGGAGAAGATTGACCCTTTTCCATCTTAACTCTAGGGACATAAGATTCAATATTTTCAATCTATTATCATAGTCTAGGTCCTTAATTCCTGACATAAGCCTAGTCTCTCTTCTTTGGACTTTTTCGAGTTATGTTTATTCATGTTTTTTTGTAAGGGTACCAAAACTGACATCAGTAGTCAAAGTAAGGTCGTACATATGATTTATATAGAGGATCCAACACTGCTGGGTTTCTAGATTTAATATTTCGATGAAATGCCCAAAAGGCTTTGTTTGCCTTACCTGTTACCTCATTTACTTGTTTAGTGGCCTCCATGTCATTCGAAACATATACCCCCACATCTTGTTCTATAATAGTTTCTGCTAGTTTTATACCACATAACAAGTAATCATGCTTCTTGTTGTTACAGCCAAGATGCATAACCTTACATTTCTCATGGTTAAGCTTCAATTCCCACGTCAGAACCCACTGTGTGATTTTGTCTAGATCATCCTGAATTCTATCTACCTCTTCGGAGGTGGCACATGTACCCCCAATCTTGGAGTCATCAGCATATTTTGTTGACCAGCTGCCTAAGTTCTGCGTGAGATCAGAAATAAATATCTGAAAAAATGAAAGGTCCGAGGACTGATCCCTGAGACACCCTACTTGTCACATCCCCCTCCTGTAATGAATTAACATTTATCACCATTCCTCAACCCCCCCCCACCCCCCGAGTTCTATCATTCAGCCAACCAGATATCCATTTGATATATGTTTGGTCCAGTCCTCTCAGTTTTAATTTTTCTAATACAGTTGAATGAAGCACTAGATCAATAGCCTTGCTAAAGCCCAAAAAGACAACATTAATGATCAATGGGAAAGAACTATTCAGAGGTATCAGCTTTACAGTAAGAAAGGACCACACGAGCATGGAGGATGCATTGCAGTATACTCCTTAGATGCTTTGTAGACCACTAATTTAACTACTTCACAAAGTGAGAATACAGAGTCAGTATGGGTCAAGATTAAGAACATGAAAATTCCCACTGAAAAGAAGGATACACAGGTACTGGGCTTGTACTCGTATTTGTTTAATCAACACTGTAAGGAAAATGACATCATAATTTGGGAGGGGGATCTGCGATCGATCGTCGACAAAGGTTTTGTCAAACGACCATACAGTGAAACAGTTATGTCGACCGCATTTGCAGTCAGCATAGAGATTTTCACTGCCTACCATGATTTCTTCATGGGGCTTTGTCCCTCCCCCCCGGCTAAATATAATCAACTCTGAGTCGGAGCTTATTAGGGGAGGGGCTGCAAGACCCACAGAAAATGGTGCCGGGGTCCATTACCGACTCTACAGCGATGTGACGCTGTAGTGTCAGTTGCTGTCAGAGCGGTATACCATTTGGGAGAACTTTAACACACCTGATATAGATTAATCCAACTATTCCTCATTTCCAGGGCTAGGAATGATTTTCTAAACATAATCATGGAATGCAGCTTACAACGGCATATAAAGCCCACCAAGGTGTAAATATTTCAGACTTAAAATTCTCCAACTTTAACACCTTCTCATATGAAATCATAGATCCCTTGGCAACTAGTGACTATAGCACAGTACTGTTTAGATTTTTCAGATGAACAGTAAAAGACAACAGAACAGTAACATTTAATATAGGAGATTTTGTATCAATCCGTAACCATCTAAAGAATAGGGATTGGCAAAATGAATTGGGTATGTTAGACATGGAACAAAGGTGGGGAACAGAAGAAGCAAAATACTTACAATAAAAAGGGAAAAGTTCCACACTAGTTAAACTCCAAAATAAGAAAACTAATTTCAAGGAAAAATGGCTTCTATAAAATCATGAACAACAAATGTAATTACGGTAATAAAATTAAGTATAAACTGGCAGCAAAAAAATGTAAAACCGAAATCAAAAAAGCAAACAAGAACATAGAAAATAAATTGGCATCAGACAAACAGAACCCCAAGACTTTTTACAGTTATAGTAACTCCTTAAATAGTACTACACCTGCTGCTAGACCATGAACATGTGGTGACAGAATCATAATTAACAAAATGTAAATATCAGAAATAACAAATAGCTATTTTATTAGAGTATATCAAGACAAAGAATCTCAATAAAGTACAGTTACATAAGAACTTACTGTAACAGCAGGCCACACCTATGGAACTATCGCCGCCAAGCGCCAGGACCACATGGAAACTTTTCTAGCTATAAGTCTTCCAGGGGCCATGCACTCCAAAGTCGCATGCTGACGTTACCCTATCCTGTAAGAGTAGGCGGCCCTAGCGCTCTCCTCCATTCTACCGCTGAAGACCAGAAGCAAATTGTCTCCTGCTGTAGAACTGAGGAAGAGATGAAGGTTCCTGCCAATAAATAAATAGCAGAAGGTTCTCCACTAAGGAGAAAGACAGACAGACAGACTGGAAAGCCCACAAGGCCAGGGGGAAGGAAGGTGGGATGACATGGCCTGCTGCAAGAGATCTTCTCGAAGATCTACTGGTACAGTAAGTTCTTACGCAACTGTACCATCTTACTTCAAGGGTATCTCTTGCAGCAGGCCACACCTATGGAGTGAGTCTCAAGCAGTTCTGACATCAGGAAATGCAGTCTGGATGGTTGGAAACCAAGAGCCTAAGAAAGTAGGCCCTGTAGAGCAGCTAGGCCAAAACTGGCCCTTCGCCTAGCATTAATGTCCAGACTGTAGTGCTTGGTAAAGGTGTGGGCAGCAGTCCAGGTGGCAGCAGCACAGATCTCTGCAGCTGATGCATTCATAAAACAGGCAAAAGAAGTGGCCATGCCTCTGGTGGAATAGTCATGAACAACCCCAGGCAGCTCCTTACCATACTGTCTATAACAAAAATAATACAGTTGGCCAACCATTTGGAAAAGCACTGTTTAGAAACAGGAATGCCCTTTTTCCCCCAGAGGTGAAGGAAACAAACAATTGAGAGGACTTCCTACAGTCCTTCATATGGTGTGTATAGGAACGCAGAATTCTAAGTAAAGTGTGGAGCAATGCTTCCCCTGGACTGGCATGCTCTGGGTAATAAACAGTTAGGTGGATGGACTGATTTAAAAGTAAACTCAGACGCCACCTTAGGAAGAAACTTAAGGTTAATATGCAGAGACACACTGATTGTGGAAAACCAAATACGGCTGCTCACACATGAGAGTCTGTAGCTCTGAACTCTTTTGAGCAGAGGTAACAGCAACTAAAAATGACGCTTTCCACAACAGAAGGGTAGCTCACATGTTGTGGCTGGTCCAAAAGGAGTCAAAGTAAGTTTCTCCAGTACAAAGTTCAAGTCCCAAGGTGAGACTGGATCATGGATAGGAGGCTTCAGGTGGAGAATACCTCTCAGAAATGTACATGACACCTCCAGTCATGCCACCATACGGCCTTCAACAGGCCCATGGAAGGCAGAAATGGCAGACGTGCACTTTAAGAGAGGAGTACTTCAGATCGGAATCTGAAAGGGCCAGCAAGTATGCTAGAATGTGATTCACTGGACAAGTGAAGGGGTCCAGATGATGTGAAGCAGCCCACAGAACAAAGTGTTTCCACTTCATGGAATAAGTGGCTCTGGTGGAAGGCTTCCTAGCAGCCCCCACGACATCAACTACCTTGGGGGACACCCCGAATCTAGTCATGGCTATGTCTTCAGGTGCCAGGCGTGATGATGCAGGGATTTGAGATCCAGATGGACCAGAGTGCCCCAGTCCTAGGAGAGTAAGCCAGTGCGCAGAGGCACTTGAGGTTCCACCATCAACTGCTCCAGTAAGGGGAACCGGAGCTGATGTGGCCAGAAAGGGGTGATAAGGATTATAGTGGCCCTTTCCATAAGCAGTTTGATCAGAACCCTCTGAAGTAGGGGAAGGGGGCGAGGTGTAAAGAAACTGTCCTTTCCAAGAGAGGGACAATGTGCCTTGCCAGAGAAATCCAGGCCCTGGAGCGAGCAAGCAGAAAAGCAGTTTTGCGTTAAGTGGGTCTGCAAAAAGTTCCAACTCTGGACAACCCCACCTGTCGAACAGGTCTTCTACAATGGAGGTCAGCAGCTCCCATTTGTGCATCTTGGACTGTGACTGGCTTAGCCTGTCCACCAGGATGTTTTGGATGCCTGGAACATGGACGTCCGAAAGTTCTAGACTGTGGTCTAAAATCCAGGACAGGACTCTCATCGCTTCCTGTAAAAGAGGGTAGGAGTGAGTGCCGCCCTGTTCGTTGATGCAGTGGACTGCACAGATTTCCGCTTAGTCGTTCCATGTCAATATCATGCATGTAATCATGTAGCCGTCAATAACAATGCAGTAAGTTAGCCGCAAAGCATAACCGCTCACAACAATTTCAATGCAATGACTGTACATTGTGCTGATCACTGCTGCGATGTTACATAAAATTCCTGGCATGAATGAGGAACAAAACTTAGAAAGAATAACTTATGTGCCATGACATCTGCCCTCCCCCCCCAGCAGAACACATGGAAATATACCTTTAGTACTTTCAGTAACAGTGCAGTCAGTGCAAAAGGAAACGATGCAATATTCCCGTCATGAATGAGCAACATGGAAATTTACTTCCGAGTACAAAGCCATGCTATTAGTGGCGGTAAACACAAAATTCAGACGCGAATTGAAACAGAGCAAAAAGCTGTGCTGTCTAGTGGTGGCAAACAAAAACAAAAATTAATTTGCAATGTTTATCTTTTCCTTAGCAGCTGCTATTCCTGCTCCATAGACGATAAAATCAATTTCATCTTTATTTGAATTTAAAAGCACAGTACAACACGTAGAAATGAAATGTTTTAAAAATGTGTTTGCTCCCTCCTAGCTTCTAAAGCTGAAGTTGGACATTGTCAGCAATGCCTCGCAGATGATCCATCTCAGCAGAGATGTTGTATCCATTAATCACAGCCATGATCCATTTTGCTGTGTCACAGTACTTGCGGCATCAGATTTCTTTTGAAAAAAAGACAGCGGTTATGGGTTGTTGTTGGTCCTGTTGCACATATTTGGTTTTCTTTTTGTAAAAAAGTGTCAGAGTGTGCCTTACTAAGTACAATGTGCATGTACTTTCACCTTGTCATTTTTGCCAGTTTAGTCAGAGTCTAAGATAGGGTACAACAATTCATTTGAGCATGGGTTGCTCGTGCAGGGCTAGCTGGCATGAGACTGTAGTTTGAAAAATTGCCTGTGCTGGTGGGTCAAAAGTAAAGGAATCTAGCTGTGTGATCGCATGAAAGGTTACATGTTACTGCCTCGGAAAGACAAGTAGAAGGTTGCTGGCCATGCTATGTGCTGGTACAGTGTTTTGATGTAATGTTACTTTAGTGGTAATTGCTATGCATTTAAAACACTGTACTGAAATGCTCGCACTGTAATTACTGTGCGGAATTGACGTGATACCACACTAGCAGATGGCCCAGGCATAGCGGTGTCTGGAAGGCCTGCACAGCAAAAAGGACTGCCCACATCTCCAGGACATTGATGTGAAGAGAAGACTATCCTGGACCACGTCCCTTGTGTTTGGTGGGGCCTCAGATGAGTCCCCCACCTCAAACCGAAGCATCTGTGGTGAAAATTTGCTGAGGGGAGGAAATAAGGAATGAAGCCCACTCTCAACAGATTGCTGGGTTCCATTCACCAAAACATAAACTTTTTGACCAGAGAGGAGGCCAAGACCTGCTGTTCCAGGTCACCGGTACATTGGTACCACTGGACCCTCAATTGCACAGCCTACACCCCCCCCTCCAGACCCAGTGGGTCTGCTCATCCCAATACATCTAATTATTGAATACATGGATCAAGAAATTGAAGAAATCATGAAAAAGTGGACAATCCCAGACATCCCACCAAGGGATCCACTACTGGACATTATAAACGAATTAAATGAATTCTAAGCAATGTCAAATAAAGTCTTACAGTAGGAGACTGAATGCTAAAGTGTTTTAAATGATTTTCCCACTTGATATATTTTTAAATGTATTCTTGGAACGAGCTCAGCCTCAGAGTGTGAAAAGCCTAACCACAGAGCCATTAGATGCCAAAAACATTTCTTATTGCAATGAACTAAGCAAGCAGACACCTCAGTCAGGTTAAGAAGAAGAGAGAATGGAGCTGTGACAGCACATCCTTCCGTCAGGACCTCACTTGGGACATCAGGTTATTTATTTATTTTTTGATGACTGGGTAGGTACACTAGACACGAAAGTGACTATTTTCAGGCACGACCCGGGAGGTCAACAACAGAGATACAGGTACATAGAATACAATATCAAGAGATATGCAATACATCACAATCAGAAGTAAAACAAAATTAAGACAATACTGGTACAAGGCACATAAAGGTGCAAATTATACAAATGGAAGGTAAGTGCCCATGTGTAGACTGTAATAGTAATATCACATATAAGGTACAAAAAATGCCACAGGGTATCATTACATCTGGCTGAAACTGAAAGGCAGTTATTGGGAGGAGGTAGGGAATGGTGAGATATAGCCTAGCGAGAGAGAGAGGGGGAAGAGGGGGAAGAGAGGGAAAGGGATGGGAAAAGGGGGGACGGTGGATAGGATTTATGGAGAGGCTGAAGGAGCAGGGTGCCAGCTCACACCACAGAAGGTAGGGGGGGATACTGTGGGCAGACAAGGCAAAGGGAGCCAAGATCTACGGTGGGTTGAAGCAGGTGCAATGAGCACATGCGGTAAAGAGGGAGTGGTGCCTCTTCTTAAAAGTGGCATGATTAGGGGCTAGGCGTACATCTAGGGGTAGCGAGTTCCAGTAAGAGGGGCCTATGTGCAAGAAGCCTGATTTCCCTTTGGTAGTTCTACATCTGGGAATGCTAAGCAAGGAAAGGTCAGGA
This sequence comes from Neoceratodus forsteri, assembly GCA_016271365.2. NCBI lineage: Eukaryota > Metazoa > Chordata > Ceratodontiformes > Ceratodontidae > Neoceratodus > Neoceratodus forsteri. Next base: position 1,388,930,667 of record CM028129.1, on the reverse strand, counting down.
GATTGGAGACCGTAGGAGATGGGCTGAGGGGTCAGCAAGGAGGCAAGGTAGGCATACTAGATCACAGTATACTGTCCAGAAGGTTCCCAAGAGAGAGGAGATGGTGTACAATGGGTGATGGCCAATTTAGGTCTAAATACAGGAGGCAGGGATGTCTTAGTCTGGAGGATGCAGAGGCGTATCGGCATATACTGTTATGAAGTTGTGTCCCACCTATGAAGAGTAGCCTTAGATGCGTTAGTATAGATTACGGATCCGTAAGAGAGTGACGGAAGTAGGATTCCTCTAGCAATGGCTGTCCCTGCAGAAGGGTTAGAATAGGACTTGTTTTGTAGGCTTAGCCCAGTTTGGCATTGACAGCCTTACATGTGGAGGTTATATGGGTGTCATAAGTGAGGGATTCATCAAGCAAGACACCCAGATATTTAAAGGAAGTTGCCATCTCCAGTGGGGAACCGTCAGCCCAGGAGACCTGGAAAAATTCATGGCACTGCTTTAGTTTAATAGAGGATCCAAAGAGCATAGCCTTGGTCTTTTCAACGTTAAGAACAAGCTTATTTCTGGTGATCCAGGACTGAATATTTTGTAGGTCTATAGAGGCTTATGATTAGTAGAGTGGACATTATCTGAGCTAGTGTAAAGGACAAGGTCATCGGCATATAGCAACGATGAACAGGAGGATATATTTTGTGCTATGTTATTAATAAAAATCGAGAAGAGGATAGATCCCTGTGGTACACCAACATTAATGACTGCTTTTTCGGAGGTTGCAGAGTTGAATTTCACAGTTTGAGATCTGTTCGATAGGTAGCTATGGAACCAGTTTACAACTCCAGTTGAGAAGCCCAGGGTTTGGAGATTAGCAAGCAGAAGAGGGTGGTTAACAAGATCGAAAGATACTGCACCAGTTTGATGACCCTGATCCATGGCTTGAAGAACATCATATGTCAGTTGTAATAGAGCAGTTTGAGTACTATAGCCTTTTCTGAAGCCATGTTGGTTTGTATGGAGACGGGTACACTTAGTAAGGTGTTCTGAGATCTATGCTGAGATGAGCTTCTCCAGGACTTTATTTAATACTGACAGTATTGCTATTGGTCTATAATTGGCTATATCTTTTTTGTCGCCTTTTTTTTTTTTTAAAACACTAGCGTGACTCTGGCCAGTAACCATATATCGGGCACCACGCCGTCACTCAGGGACAAACCGAGTATTCTGGACAGCAGTCCTGTAATGAATGGTGCAGCAAGCTTTAAGAGTTTAGGTTCGAGGCAGTCAGATCCAACAGCGGTACTGTCTGATATGGAATTTAGATGTTTAAGGACAGCTTTCTTCGAGATAACTTTAAAATAGAAGGGAGGCGTCTGAAGTGTCCTTCGGTGGGGGGGGATCCAGGCATTATGTTATCGGAAGAGAAAGCAGTGGTGTAGCTAGAGAGATCAGAGAAGTGAGAATTAAATGCATTGGTAATTGTGCCAGAGTCATTACAGTGAACACCTTTCAGTATCATGTCATTGTTTAGTAGTGTTTGCTTTGATCAGAGAAAAGTTTTGATATGGGACCAAAATTTCTTAGGGTTGCCAGCTGCTGCCATCAGAAGGCCCTTACAGTACTGGCTTTTTGCATGTCTTATTTGTGGTTTGCACTTCGATCGCTGTTCTCTATAGATGTTATAGTCCGCTGAGAGACCGGAGATTTTAAACTTTCTCCAGCATTTGTCCCTGTTTTTGAGGGCTGTAAGGAGGTCTTTATGCAGCCATCTGGTTTGTTTGCCACGAACACGCCGAGTGATGACTGGAGTATGTTTACGTTGAAGGAATACAAACCTACTCAGGAAAGCATGAAGGGCAGCATCCGTACTTGATTGGTAGACAGGGGACCAATCAGTATGAGACACATCATATAGGAAATGAGCCTGATTTAAGTTTGCATAGTTTCTGAAGCATATACAGTTTTGGGGGGACATGGAGGTTGTAGATGGACTCCATATGCAGAAAACGGGGAATGATCACTGACATTGTCCGGCAGCGTTCCTGTTTCTGCAATTCTGTCCACGTGATTTAAGACTCAATCAATGAGGATGCTGGAGTCAGTGGTAACAGACACTTGTAGGATCAGTAATGATTTGGTGTAAACTGTAGCTCTGTACCAGGGATTGTAGGGTGTCTTGAGATTTGCCAAGCCAGTTTAAATTTATCTCCGAGAATGATGAGTTAATTCTTCCCCACATATGCAGCCGTATGATCCAGCAAGTTCACTAGGCCTTTTATTCCACTATTGGGCGGATTATAGGCACAGACAATGTGGAGTTTCTTAGCTCCTAGTCTGAGTATGGCATGGATGTATTCACACAAGGAGTTTTTCTTGTCAGTTATCAAGTTAGGTTTAGATTGTTTTTGTAATAGATTGCAACACCCCCACCACGCTTTGGAGGTGGTCTGTCACACCTAAGAAGGTTGTAGTTTGGGAGCAGGCAAAAGGTATCTGGGGTACAGGGCTTTAGCCATGTCTCAGATAGACAGAGCACATCTGGGTGGTGGTTAGCCACCCAGGCTTCAAGATCTGCAAGATTACGAAGAAGACTCCTAACATTTAGATGGACTATGTGAAGACCTTTCATATCATATCCAGTGCAGTTTAGAGGTAATTTACTTGGTGTTGGACCAGGGTTCGATTCAATGTCCCCAGACAGCAAGAGAACCAACAATATGATGTACCCTAACCTATGCAGGGCAAACTGAGGGCTACTACAGCAATAGATACGCCACCATTTAGCAACAGATGCAGTAGTGTGGTAGATGAGTAGTTTAGGGAGGAGGGCAGGGGTCATGTCAATGCCTCTTTCAGTTAGGATTAGCATGTTAGAGTAAGTGAATTGTTTAGATTCAAGTCACCATTTTGGAGGGGATTCTTGGGGTTAGGCGCTGTAAGGATACTAAGTAGCATCAGAAACAAGATAAGAGAGGGCGCAAGTAGAGGTAACCAAGCCATTCTGTAAGATTTAGTAGTAAGCATATTGGGTAAGGCTGGATGGAGGGTTAGGGGATGCAGTGGAAGGCAAAAAGTAACTGCCGCAAATGGAGCTTCTATTTTCCGCCTAGTTTTAGGAGGTCCTGTGATCCGCCTAATATTTGAGATCCCTAAAACTCCAAAAAAGAAAGAAAAAACCTAGATTGTCAGAAGGGTATGTGAGCATCAATCTGATATGGCAACTGATAGCTACAGCATAACCAAGGAAGCTGCAAGATGTGGAGAGGAAAAGCTGCGTAAAGTTGAATAGTCAAGCAGACAGTTTAGAACAGTAAATAAGGATAAGAATTTCTGCCTAAATATGGCTATGGATGTAAAAGATTAGGGCAGACTTGAGCTAGAATGATTTCAACACTAATATTAGAATAGTCATTGAAGTGAAGAGAAATAGGGAAAATTAATTTAGGGTGCCCCCCAGTGGCTTGTTGGTATAATGAGCCAATGGAAAAATGACGAGTTAAGTCTTTTACTTGATTTTTCACTTCACACTATAAAAGTAAAAGCCCAGATAGGGTGGGCCGGGAGACGCGGAAGGTGTTGGGGCTAGCAGCTCTGAGAAAACAGAGAGCGCCTGGTCCTACGGGCTTTACCACGGAGAAAAAACACACTACCAGTGTAGCTCAGCTGACTAGCGACGCAGCAGATCCGGAGGTGGGGAGAGACCTCTAGAATTAAAAAAATTAAAGTCTCCTTACAAAAAGATTCAATTAATTAAATACTGCTCCAGCTATTTCAATGATCAGTCGGCAGCAACACCAAGCTCGAACTCAGGAGAAACTGGTAGCTTGAGCCCAGAAATGTCGCCAAGTTTAAAATCGGAGAGGAATTTCAAGCTGGGCAGAGGTGCCACGGGTAGTCACTCGTACCTTTAGGTTTCCGGCGGTGTCTGGGAGCAGCTCCTATCGGGCAGGAGCCCGAGGCGAGTGTGGGCAGCTAAGGACAGAGAAGAGGGATAAGATTAGGAGGAGGGAGGGGACAGTAGACAAAAGAAAACCTGAGGACAGACAGGATTTGCTGTAGAGGAACAGAGAGGGTTGGAGAGGACAATGAGATCGTCTGTATGACGGTGTGGGGTGCTGAGGTGGGAGTGGGAGATGCAGCAGGGGGGAGAAAGAAACGAGGAAAGGTATCCAGTAGGATAGATTAAGTAAGATGGATAGATTAAGTGAGAGGGAATAGGAGGAGGCAAGACAGAAACAAACAGTTGGAAGCACAAGCACAATTATTCACTTTCTGTAGTATTGTAGAAGTACAGCTAATAAACTTTAAACAATCAGCAGATAGTGGCTATTAATTTACAGCGTTTAAAGCAGTCGGCAGATAATAGGGTACATGTAACAATTTGTGCAATATTTAAACATAAAATGTTGGTAATCACTTTAGACAGAGCAGCAAATAATGCTAAGAGGCTACTGCCCTAGCAGCTCTGAGAAGAGAGAGAGAGCGCGCCTGGTCCTACGGGCTTTACCGTGGAGCAAAAACACACTACGATGTAGCCCAGCTGACTAGCAGCGCACCGGATCCCGAGGTGGGGAGAGACCTCTAGAATTAAAAAATTAAAGTCTCCTTAGAAAAAGATTCAATTATGGCTCTGTGTGGTGAGTTGCTTTTATCTCTGACATTGGGAGCAGAGAAGGATGATCCTTGCATTTTCATTTTATTTTCTCTACGATTGTATTTAAAAGTAGGAGAGGCTTCCTCTCCAGTTGAAAAATATATTGTTTGCTTACACAGCTGATCAAAATTATGTTAATTCAGTATACAAGTTTTAAGTAAAAAATTAAGACAATGACATTTCCTGATATTTCTTTTCGATTAAATATTTTTACTTATAAAGTTGTTGACATACAATACAGGGGTAAAACTTAATTGTGACTACTGAAATAAAAGTTAAACAAAAATATTAAACAATAACTAGAAAAGTTTAGGATAAGATAATTTTAACCAGGTGAATAGATTAGACTATGATTGAACTAGGATGTTTATAAAGTAGGAATAACATAGACACATAGAGGTTGACGGCAGATAAGGACTGCGAGGCCCATCCAGTCTGCCTATTTCTTTTTCTACCTTATAAATATGCCATCAGCCTTTGCTCTGTCAGTGGCCTATCTATTCACACTCATCTGTATTGCTCTCTTATGCCTCTCCCCTGCCTGTTTGAAGCTCTGCACTGTATTCATAACCTAAATGGACACCCAGCCATGTGCATTATCAAGCACACCCGGTTAGACTTCAACCTAGGCAAGCTAAATTTCTGAATAGGGTGGTGGTTCCAGCCGGTTCCAAGAGATTATTTCCAGAACATGGAACAACCCTTGAAAGTCGGATAAGGGAACCGGACCCAGTAATTACCTTGACACTTCACAGTATCCATTGGGGGTATCCTCATGTGCAGTCTGGCTACAGGCACTGTGACTATGACTACAGCCAGAGCCATCAGGCCCAAGAGCTGGAAGAAGGTTCAGGCTGAGACATACAGTATCTGCTGTTGCACAGTAGGTGGGATTGAGCCACTGAGCGGTCCCCCCTGTCCTGGGGTAGGAAGGTTATACCCTAAGCCATATCTAGGACCACCCCTGTGTAATGGAAGCGCTGACAAGGGGCCAAAACTGACTTGGGCAGATTGACTGTGATGCTGAGTTCCTGGAACAGGGTGATGGTATATTACAAGGTCTGCAACAGGTGTTGCCTGAACTATGCTTTGAGGAGCTAGTCATTCAGGTAGTGAAAGACACAGAGTCCCTCCATCCTGAGGGCTGCCACCACTATGGCCAAGCATTTGGTAAACACCCAGGGGCCGAGGACAAGCCAAAGGGCAAGGCCCAGAACTGAAAGTGCGCTCCCTGGAAGTGAAACCCGAGGTACTGACGGTGGGAGGCACATACACTGATATGCAGGTATGCATCTTTCATATTGAGGGAGCAGATCAAATCTCCCCGATGTAGAAGGGGCAGCAGACCTGAAGGGTGATCATCCAAAATTTCTTATACTGAATGAAAAAAAATTAGTTCTCTGAGGTCTACGATGGGCTGGAGAGCCCCTGTGAATCTGGAAACCAGGAAGAAGTAAGAGTAGAACCCCTTGCCCTGCTGTGCCTCTGGGACAGGTTCTATGTCCCTTTTGTGCAACAAGGAGAGACCCCCCATTAGAGCACTGCAATGTGGCCTAGAGGGTAAGAGGACTGAACCAGATGTTTTTCCAGAGGCCACTCTAGAAGCTCCAGTGTGTGGCCATTTTCTATGCGTTGCAAGACCCAGGCATCTCTGGTGATCTCTCTCCACATGTCCAGATGCAGGAAGAAGTGACCCCCAACTACCACCTCCTGCCCAGCCAGGTGGTGGCACTGGGCAAAGATTCAGGCTGAGGTAGCACCTGTGGCCAGGGCTGCATCACCTCCTCTGGGAGATTTCCCAGTGGTGGAGGTGGCAGTAGGCAGGGCTGCAGTTGCTTGGTGTTTACCCTGAGGTTTGGAACTGGGTTTAGGCCTATGGGCAGTGCATCAAAAGGGCACGTGTTTACCATTTCTAGGCTAGTTAGTGTGGTTCATGGAATGGACCGATTGCAAGGTGCATCCGGAGAATGGCAGGTTTGACAGAATGTTCTGTACATCCACCCCAAACAGTTTACACTTGGTAAAGGGGGCATTCTGGATTGATTGTTGGAAATCCTAGACAACGCCAGACACCCTTAGCCAAGAATGGCGTTGCAGGCAAATCCACGTCGCAGCCACCTGGGCAGAGTTATTCACAGTGTTGTAGGCAGAGCAAAGACGATGCTTGCCAGCGTCGACCCCTGACTGAATGTTCTGGAGCAGCTTCTGTTTCAGGGTGTCCTACAGGAGGCATTTAGGTGCCGCCTGAGCTTAGAGCTGGTTCCAAAACTGGACCATATGGGCGATATAGTTCAGGACTCTTCTGGTCAAGGTGGCAGAAGCAAAGGTCCACTTGCCAATGAGATCTAACTGCCAGGACTCTTTGGCCAGTGGGAGAAAACTGAGGTGTGTGGGCCTCTTGGTATGGTTGTGGGCAGCATTAATTGCCACAGAGTCTTCTTGAGACTGTTCAGCAGGGTCCAGCTCCTCGGTGTCAAAAACCATGACCGCTTATAGCTGTCTCAGAACAGAGACAAAGGAAGGATCATCTGGGGGTGGACCATGGGATATACTTTTAGTAAGTAAGTAAGTGTTTATTTCTTTAAGGCGCCCTTCCAGAGCTCAGGGTGCCTTTACAATATCACTCATACAAATTAAAACCACAACTATAAACAGCATCAAATTCAAAATACAATCCAATATAATTTAAATCACTAAAAAAAAAAACTTGGTTAAAAAGGAAGGTCTTTAAAGCTTTTTTAAAGCTCTCCACAGTCAGGCAATTGTGTATCTGGCAAGGTAGAGAATTCCACAGGGTAGGGGCCATAAAGGCAAATGTTCTTCCACCAGATGTTTTTAAGGTTACCCTGGGAATCTCCAGCAATCCCTCACCAGAGGATTGGAGGGAGCGGGAGGGACAGTAAGAAGTCAGGAGTTCTTTTAGGTAGCGAGGTCCCAAACCGTGCAGGGCTTTATAGATCATCTGCATGACCTTGAAAGTGATCCGCCACTGTACAGGCAGCCAGTGCAATTCACGAAGCACAGGTGTTATATGGTTGGACCTCGGGCTTCCAGTCAACAACCTAGCTGCCGCGTTTTGCACCAGCTGTAGGCGGTGGATATCCACTCCCGGCAGCCCTAGATAAAGGGTGTTGCAATAATCAAGACGATTGGACTCAAAGGCGTGGACCAGGATAGGAAGATCCTCTGATGGAATCAAGTGTTTCATCAGTGCTATATTCCTTAGATGAAAAAAAGGATGATTTGACTACAGCTGACACCTGTGCACTCAGGGTCAAGCCCTCGTCAAATATAACACCAAGGTTACGTACCTGACCAGATGCCGTGAGCGGGGTTCCTCCCAGGAATACACCTGAGAGTTTTCCCGCCCATGGACTTGATATCCTTTCCCCCGGTTCCACTACCAATACCTCTGTTTTCCCCGGGTTCAGCCTCAGCCAATTTTGGGTCTCCTCACCATCGGACAACATCGCAGAAGTGCTGTCGGAGGGGGTAATACCTCCATCTCCAGCATTCTTCCTCGTCCTCATTGTTAGGAAGGAGGATGTCCGAGTAGTACTCATCCCCCGGGTTCTGAGCTGGGTTAAGAGAGCACCAGATCCTGAGGTGCATGCCGCGGTCACACAGGAGGAGGGGACAAGGCGGCAGGCACCATAGGCCCATGAGGCATTGTTCCTTGTGGGGGAATAAGTCTAGCTTTCATAAAACACCACAGAGAGGTAAGCATGACTTAGAAATCTTCCATGATCTGCATCGAGCATCTAGCGATGCAGCTGGGGAGGCACTGGGACCGGCGCAGGAGGCAGTGGAGGGTGGCCTAGCAGGCTGAGGTCTATGGGGCATTGCCTCGGCTTAGGCCATCATCAGAGAGAGGACAACCGTGAAACTGCCCCAGGTGATGCTGGGGAGTGCTGGGGTCCTAAGGCAGGGGACGCAGCTGAGGACATGGCAGAGGTCAGCATCAATGGAGCCAAGCCAGCGCTGGTCAACATCAAACCGGCGGAGCCACCTGACTGATGGCCCCCAGAAAACAAGTGCAAGAACAGTAGGGGCTGAGATGTCAGTGGAGCACCAGTGCCTGAGGAACTGATGCCCGCCAAGGTGAGACTGGCAGGAGGAGCTGCCAATGGTAGCCCTGTGGTGGAAGAGGGCATGTGAGGCAGAGGGGGCCACTCCTAAAGAGGATGGCCCCAACACATGATGTGTGGAGCAGTAACAATGAGCAGATCGGGAAGGACCAGGGCTTGGCACAGTCCTTGTCCCTATGTTTGTGCTTCCCACTGGATTTGTCCCAGGCTTTAGAGGAGGCTGAACCCAAGGATGGGGCTGGGGATGCAGAGAAACTTCTGGCTTGTACCTTCTTTTCCATGCAGGCGACATGCTGCTTGAAAAGGAAAGTCTCCAGGGTCTTTCTGCAGCACTGACTGGTAGCCTGGTTGAAGCCACGGCACATCTTGCAGGCTTGGATATCGTGGTCTGAGCCTAGGCAGCAGACACAAGAGATGCGGTTGTCCTTTTCTGGAATCTTCTCGCCACAGGCACACCTCCTGAAGATGAGATGTGGTTGTCCTCTGGAATCTTCTTGTCACAGGCACACCACCTGAAGAGTGTATCAGACATGTAAGCTCAGCATAAATGAAGGAAAACAAAATAACTGTGAGTAAAAGTGATGCAATACTATGGCGAGAAAAGTTTGAAGAAAATTTTGAAGAAATGGTAGTCGACTAAAGCTGGCTAGATCTCCAAGAGATCAGACATGTGATGGTCGATGGGTGGAAAAGAACTGAGGGCACAGGGGCTGCCCACTCTTATAGGATATGGCAACATCAGCATGTGACATCGGAGTGGGCGGCCCCCTGGAAGACTGCTAGCTAGGCAAGTTTTCACGTGGTCCTGGCATCTGGCGGCTATAGTTCCATAGGTGTGGCCTACTGCAGGAGATAGACTTGAAGATCTAATGTTATGGAACAAATTCCAGTTAACAAGTCTATACTCAACATTTGTGAAAATGATGTATTAAATTATAAGCATTGGAGCCGGTCCAGTGGTGCTGAGGGTTGAGGCACTGGACACCACACCTCGTGTCGCACCTTCGACCCAAGTCCAGGAATGAGCTTGGGTTACGGGGGTCAGCAGGGGAGGGAGAGGACTGAGCGTCCGAGCTCTCCTCTCCCTTGTAAGGGATCCAGAGAGCCTCCAGCACAGCAGAGACCCCTGGTGGAGACCAGAGGTACAGGCTGCAAAGGAGCTGTCAAGGGGAGGAGCGTGGCAGACATCGACAGCTCACTGTCTAGATGTCATTGCATGTCCAAACTCCTGGGGGAGCAAAGAGATAAAAGTCCCTCCGTGCCTGGATAGGTGACAGCTCCCCACAGTGCCACAATGCCTCACGTCCAACACTGGGCCACTGTCTCCACCCCCTCTGCCGACCCGACCAACATTCTGGATTATAGATAGAGAACCAGTGTGGAGGCAGCCCTACCTCAGGGGGGCTCAGAGCTGGGGGGGGGTTGTTCAGCCCAGGACTGGCAGGGTACAGCTACCCTCTGAGGAGCCAAGACCACAGTGGACGGTAGAAACGCTCGTAGGTGAGTTGGGGTTGCCTGAGAAAGTTCTGGATACAGAGGTGAGAAAAAGAGCATTGGATATATAAAATCAGCAGGGCAAAACAATCCAGCTCCAAGTTTACTAAAAGAAGTAACAAATGAGATCACTGTGCCCATAACTTATCTATTTAATAAATACATCACTGATTCAACAGCCCCTGAAGACTGGCATAAGGCAACTGTAGTGCCAATTCTAAAAATGGCACAAAAAGGGACCCCAAAAGTTAAAAGACCTATAAGTCTTACCAGCGTCACTGGCACATTTTTAGAAAGCTTTATTAAAAACATGTTAAACCAACAAGTGACTAACCTTGGGAATAACGAAGAATAACCAACAAGGATTCACTAGTCATGTACAAGCTAGCTTCTTTGTTTCTGTGAATCAGTAAGTGCCGCATTTGATAATAACACCCCACCAGATGTAATATACTTGGATTTCAATAAAGCCTATGATGTGGTACCCCATGGAAAACTTATTACCAAATGAATCACATTCAGTTTCAATAATATCACCTGGATTTTTAAATGGTTGTAAAACAGAATTAAAAAAGTAATAACTGGGCATATATCAAAATCAACCACTACTAGGGGAGTGCTGCAAGGGTCGATATTGAGTACTACACTTTTTAGCATTTTTATATCTGATACTGGAACCACTGTAATGAGTAACTATAGCATCTTTACGGATGATACAAACTGGGTGGAGAGGTGGATACAGAAGTAAAACAACATATTTTACAGTCTGACTGATTTAAGTAAGAAGCATGGACAATGGAGTTGGGTATGAAATTTACCCTAAGCAAATATAATGTAATGCATTTTGGAAAAAATAATCCACAGTACAAATATTATTTACATAGCCACTTGCTTGAAACAGCACAGAATTAAAAGGATTTAGGAGTAATATCTACGAACAATTTAAAACTGAAAGCTGACTGCGATAATGTGTTTAAATAAACTATATTTGGTAAACTCAATCACAAAACACTTTAAAGATAAATCACAGAATACAATAATTCCCCTATATAGGCACTATATAAGACCTCATACTGACTACTGTTCTCAATTTTGGGGTGGATTAAATTTGGGAGAACAAACCTGAGAACACACTGAAAAGAATCAAGAAAACAAATAACGGTTTAGAAGACGAGAACAATGGAGAATGTTTGAACATCTTCACTCTTCATATATACCTACCTACATAACATAGAAGAATATATTGGGATTTACTTTATATGTAACGATAATAAACTAATGGATATGGATTTAATAGTCAAACGTGACAGTAAAAGGGGCTTACAAACAGTTAAAATCATGTACACTTAAAATGAATAGAGGATAATGTATAGTTCTATAGCTACAATAAGCATGTGTAGCCGTTGAGAGGGTCCCATGGCAACAGTTTAAACCTCGAGAGCAAAGTTCGAGAGGTTTTGGTCGCCATGGGCAACCTCGAGATGGCGCTCATTTGCTGTAGCCAGAGAATCATACTTTGTCTTATATAGTATATGGTTTTCTAGCTGTGGCACAAACATTGACATTTCGACTTACTCTGTCATTTACTGCGGCCGCTCATTTTTTTTTTTATTTTTTTTTAAGCTTTGCGACGCTCTCCCTCCTTCAAGTTCTCACCGCTGAAGCTGCTTCTGAAACTGGTGCAGTTTGCATATCCCGCATGTGCGACCCTGTTCCAAGTTGTTATGCTACACTAGCTACGTAGCTAGTACAGCATAACAAACTAACTGACGTAGATATTACAGCATAACAACTTTTTAGGAGGGATGGATTTCCATCCCTTAACAACGTTTCACCATACACTATATGTAAATTATATTACACACAGACAACAATAGGAATGTGGAACAATCTACCAGCTGATGAAGTCCAAAGTGAAACATTTAATATATTCAAAAATAAATTGGATATTTATATGACAAAAGAACTAAAAGATTATTACCACTAAGTGGAAGGCAGCATATTTGGATATAGAGTCTTCTGCTGTTCCTATCTTACAAGTGAAATATGAAAATGGGCCTATACGTGGTTCTCAATACTTGGCAAAAAGAAAAAGTTACCAATATAAATTTCATATTTAGCTACCCTTATCTTAAAGAGTAGCTCTATATAATATGGCAAACATCAAGTTATTCATTACTATAAGGTCACAATTATTCTGCTGGATAAATATCTGTGTTAATTTGCTTGTAACAACAGTGTAATTTTAAATGTTTATTTCAGGTCACTAGAAAGCTGGTTCTCCAATAACAAAGTGATCCTCAATTACAAAAAAAGAAAGACCATGCTCTTCTCTACCCTCACACAGAAGAAGAAAGTTACACCTTTTGCCATTCAGAAGGGTCAGGGACATAACCTTGAACAGGTGGAGATCTTCAGATACCCTGGAGTAACTCTGGATGGCACCTTATCTTTTGCTCCCCATGTTGACAATCTGGTGGCCATAGTTAACAGAAGACTGGGTGCACTGTACTGTAACTGGAACAATCTCACTGGGGATGCTAGATGCCTTACTGTGGCCAGCTCCATTCTGTCACAGTTATGGCCTTCCTGTTTACGCAGCTGTCTGTGAAAAGGTGCCAAACAGAGTACAGATGATCTGTAATAAGGAATGCCACTCTGTACTCCATGCAGATAGCTGCACAAGTTTACACACTCATTGACTACCTTTACCCTGTAGAATAAAACTCCAGACCTCTCTGCTAGCCAAAAAGGCACTCCTGGGCCTAACAACCCCTGCTTTTAACAAACTGCTTCCATACAGTCTCCAACCAATACAACACCAGGAACATGGCCAGGAATGCCCTTAAGCCTCCTTTCCAGTGTACTCAGCTGGGCAAGTGGTCATTTGCTGCCAGGGCTGCTAACTGGTTAAATAAACTGCTTAATACACTGCAGAATTTCCCCAAGATTAAATAGTTTAAGAGATATTTGCGGTGTGCCCTTGTAGTCCAGTGCAACTGTAACCGTTAAACCGTTTTATCTGATTTCTCTCTGTACATATCCTGTGACATTTTATACAGTTCATACGAAGTTTGACAAAACTGTACGTAACTGTTCCGTCTTATGTGCTTCATGCCAACTCGACTGCATTTCCTCTGGAACTGCTTACTGTAGTTATTTTTTTTTGTGATTGTATTTGATGTGGAACCTTTGTAAAGGAGCACTTGTGCTCAAGGATAATCTTCGACGTTTTCAGGGAATAAATTAAAAGCCAAATGCCTGCTCGATTTAAAGCAGTAGTATTTGCTAATGGAAAAAAAATCCTAATGTAATTTTTTTTGTTTTATTAATAATGTATTTCTGGCAAAAAACATCAGTATATTCATTTTTTTCACTTTTTCTTAGCATTTCACACTAAACTGAGATGATGGTTTTACAGGTTTTAAAAGACCTTGCTCTCTGGCCATACCCGCTAAGAATAAATTACTTGTTTTGATGCTGTTCAGTGCTGTTTACCATCAGAAAGGTGTGCTAGTACCCTCTTAAAGGAAAACATGCAAAAAAAATCATAAAAACACATGTTACACATTGGGGTGTCGTTTCTTTGATTGTTGCTGTGTTCTGTTTCATGTGTCTGTGGCATGATTTTGTTTTTTTTAACACTTTTCCCTGCCAATTTTATGGTCCCTAGGGGTTGTCATGCAGGCTTCTTTTATTGCCTTTGATCTGTTGTAATTTTCACAGAATGCCTCTGGGAATGATGACAATTAGATCTACACCTCCCAAGGGTGAATTTGCTTCCTTATGATTTTTAAAAATTGCTAGTGGTGGCCTTATATAATTGTAATTAGATCAGAAATATAGCAATGCTAAAAATCTGTATGAAGAAATTTTTTGCCGAATAACAAATACTGCTTCTTCAATAGAACTAGTAGCCTGCTTTCTGAAACTGGCTTTGCAGCTATAAGTAATATACCCATTTCTTTCTGTTCTTAGTTCCTCGTGGTTGACACAGCTACTACTGCATTTATAAGCTTATACCTCTTTGAAGACAGGCACTTGTGCTCGAAGGTCCTCCAAACACAATACATAAATAAACAAAATCAAAATAAATAAATAATCTGTCTGAGACAGAGCACAGTAGCTTGGACACCTGAACACCAATGCCATGACATGAGCACACAGACTATATGGATACCAACAAGTGAGACAGCAGCATGGCATGGGCAGGGCAGTAAAGTAACCATATTATTTTAATGTCATCATATTTGCAGTTACAGTATAGAACACTACAATATACACTAAAGTGGTAAAAAATTTAAATAGTTTGTTATCCCAAACAAATATTGAAAGAATGCGTTTTTCCATACATCTTAAAATTATATACATGATTCTCAAAAAATAAATGAGGGACAGATCATGCCAAACCAACATGATCTGCTTCATCAAGGAGGTGACCAGAAGGGTGAAAAGGGGGTGTTACAAACATAGTCGATCTTGCCTTTAGCAAGGCGTTTGACAATGTAGCACAGGACAAGCTTCTGGGCAAAGTACACTAGTGCAGTAAACACGAGGCATACATAAAGTAAACTGCTAACTGATTTGAGGACAGTAAGTGGAGTGAAGTGGTGCATGGGCACCTCAGAGTGCAGTTGGTTACTCAGTGGCATCGGTCAGGGTAACTGGTACTGGACCCACTGTTTAACATTACTGTCAGTGATCTGGAAGATGGTGGTTCCAGCAGGCTACTTACGGTAACTGATAACACTTAGCTGGCCAGGCCAGTGAACTGCCTTGAGGGTGGGGACAAACCTCAGGATGGCTTCAGCAAGTTGGACAACTGGACCAACTCCTGGAGTAGCCGATTGCAAGGTTCTATGCTTGTGGATTAAAAGTGGATGTAAGGCATACACCTTGTGTGGGACTCATCTTGCTGTAATGGAGGAGGAAGCAAACCTTGGGTTCATAATAGACATAAGGCTGAAGCATAAGAAGCAGGGTGCAACCATAGTCATGAGAGTTGGACGAATGATGGCGTGCATGACAAGGTGACCAGCACTGCAGAGGATGTAATCCTACCATTTTACAAGGCCCTGGTGGTTAGGCTCACCTCCTGTTCTGGGCTCCTCAATACAAAAAAGGACACTGAGGCAATCGAGAGGGTGCAATTCAAAGCAGGAACACCAAAATGAGCAGGGGTATGGGGCCAGTCAAAAGGGCTGCCTTTTCATGTTGATAACTCCCTGCTATAATGGTTTCAATCATACTATGTGACAAAGGCACAAGAGTCACTATAGAACCATGAACAGTCCTTATAAAACCATTAAAACTCAAACAAGAATATTCAAATAAATGACAAACACATTAGGTGACTAGCCCCCAACATAACATGTCAATAAAAAAAAAAGCAAATCCGCAACAGGCTAACACACAGCAAAATAATAACTACAAAGCTACTTCAAGTCCGCTAACCAGCCCCCATCAAAAGAATGTGTTCTTTCTGCCTCACTTACTACACAAAGACTTGCAACACAATGAAAAGTAACCAGAGACCTCCATGCCCAATAAAGACTCCTTTCTCACTACATTCCCTACTGCAGGACTTGCAACATACACAGAATGAATTTCATAAGAGAATGAAAAAAACCTTTCACGACAGAAAAAAAAAAAAGTAACCCGATTGGAAAGAACAGAAACTTTCATAACAGAATGGTATGTTTCCATTTTCTGTGACTTAAAGAAGAAGTACACCTCTTCAGAATTCTCCTTACTTGAAGAGTTGCTCAAAGACAACAGGAAGTACAATCATCAGTATTTCCCTTTCTCAAAGAGCACTGGCTTAAAGCCACAGTACCATGCAAAACCTACAGCACTGAAACTGGCTTATGATTCATTTACTATTTAAAACAATTTTATAAGTGGAATAACACATTAGAGGCAGTGAATGACAGTTAATAGTAACAACCCTCCTGATGTTTATATCCCTCAGCCAAAAGCCTCAGGATATAACCCCCAACTGAACTGTTAATACAATTCCTTGTCTCTCATGTGTTATTCCTTTCCTACATTATATATTCTGTTTGTGTCCTTCAGTAGAGTTTTCAGGATGCCGATCAAAGAAACAACATGAAAACCAAGCTTGTTATCTCCTTAGGTTCCCAGCAGCCTTCTGGTTTACATGAGACTTATTTTCTGCTAGCTTGTTTATCCTCACCCCATGCCTTGGCCTTCATGCGTGCATTGTACACAGGTTCATAGGTTTGAATGTCAGGTCCAGTAGCTTCTAGAGCCATTTATGGTCTTGCCACTGATTAGTGGATAAATTCCCATTTTTTGTTCTCCCATAAACCTATCCAGTGCAGTCTTAAAGGCCACCAGGCTATTCACACCCGCCACCTCGCAAGGGCGCGCGTTCCAGTTGTTCACCACCCTTTGGCTGACCCACCTCCCTCTCTTAGTGATGTTGTATTTAGCACCCTTCAGTTGCTTTGGGAGCCCTCTTGTTGGCATGCCTTCTCTTTTCCTTCCAACATAACTCTGCAGATTCCCACAATAAACCATTCTTTATAGCTTTATACACAAAGCATAAGTCCCCTCACACTCTTCGCTATGACATGGAGCATAACTACTGAGCACAGTCTATTTTTGTAATTCCTATCCTTCATCCCATATATCTTTTTAGTAAATCTACAGTGAACATGCTTTACCCTTTTACATAAACCTAATTCCTGAGGTGTACAGAATGGTGCTCAATATTTCAACTTTGGCCTGACCAAAGATCTGAACAAGGGAACCAAAACATCCTTATTCCTACTTCTAATATTTTTTAGGATGTTCCATGTAACTATTTGCCTTGGTCACCATTTCATGAGTATGTTTGGCAAAGGTTAAGTCATTAGATATCACCACTCCCAAGTCTCTTTCATATTCAGTGACTGGTAGTGGCTTTTTGTTCAACTCGTATTGAGCTTGTCTGTTGTTATGACAAAGATGCATTGCTTTGCATTTTTCAATGTTGAACTCTAATTTGCTCTCTCCTGCCCATTCCCCCAGCCTATCCAGTTGTTTCTGGAGATTTATAATCTAGTCAGTATCATTCACCACTGCTCCAACCTTGGAGTCGTCTGCATACTTGCAGATCCAGACCCCATCCGATACCTGTATCGAGGATGATATAATGCTAAATAATTTTGGTCCCAGGATAAAGCCCTGCGAGACTCCACTGGTGACACTCCCCTTCTGACAAAAAAACCTCTTATCCTGGCTCTTTGACGCCTATTAGCCAACCATGATGCTACCCATTTCACCAAATATAATCCAATTCCCAATTTCTGCATCAAGTTCAGCAAAGTTTCATGAGACACAGAGTCAAAGTCTCTACTGAAATCCAAGTACACCACATCCACCGGCAGACCTACGTCCAGCACCTCGCTGACAGGCTCAAAGAAGGTCATAAGGTTACTCACACAAGATTTCCCTTTTTCAAACCCATGTTGACTAACATCTATGTGATTTAATGTTGTTAAGCTGTCATTTGTATGTGTGGGTATGCCTGCACACACTTCCATCCAGTGTGTGTGTGTGTGTGTGTGTGTGTAAGCATACTCACATGGGTATTCCAGCTACGTGTGCATATCCATTTTCATTTTCTCCATATGTCCCCGTCTCCTTCCCCATCTTTGTCACCTTCTGGTCTTCTTGCTGTGCCCTGTTAATTAGTCCCCACTTGAGGACTCCTATGCTCATTCACTCCTACTACGCCTCTCCATCTCCATCATCAATTTTGTTTTCCAATTTCTATTCTTACCTTGCCTAATATCACTTTTTCTGCAGGATCCTCCCCCATTTTCTTTCCTAACATATCCAGGCCTTAGTTCCCCTTACCTTTACACTAACTTTACTTTTTTCCCCCTCTTTCATCTAATTCCTGAAGAAGACCTATGGTTGAAAATGTCGCTTCTAGCTCTATTATCTATTTTCAGTGTGCATTTAATATTATCAACCCACTTGCTAAGGCAACATGTTTTTAATCTGTCTATCCATCCATCTTTTCACTGCAAAAAGCTATGTTAATGAAAATGTTAGTGTTACAAAGCCATAAAAGGTGGGAAATGTGATATTAGGTGTTTTTCAACATGAACATCTACCCCCTCATGATAACCAAGGCAAAATTACAGATGCAGAGTCATGCTCCAATGGTCTGCTGCTTCAAGCTACAGATCTGAAGCCATGACCCACAAATCTGCTGCTTCCCATAGGATCACTCATAACATTCTTCTATTTGAAGCACAAGATCACTCATCACATTTTTTACACAAAGCCCATGCATGAGGCCACTTATAACTTTCTCCATAAAGGACAGCAGCTATAATTTTCTTCCCATAGGGCCAGGATCAGTCATTAACTTGCTCTGCACAGGGCCCCAGACCTGTAGCAGTTAGACTCAGCATGGTCCAGGACATGTAGTTTGGCATTGGGTCACAAAGGGTTGGGCAAGGGAAGAGGGGTGGGTTTTAGTTTTGAAAAAAAAAAAAATGTCTATTTCCCTCCTGTCGTGGCTTTATAACGAAGATGTATGCATTGATGTAGTTGTTCTGCCTGAATTTATTTTTTGAGTAAGCAGAATCATAACTTGCTTCATTCAGGATTGCTGCTAACTTACTTCATTCAGGGCCTTAAGTCCAAACTTTCCTTGAGCAGGGCCCACAGGGTTCTGCACAAAGGAGGAACTAAGACACAATTCTTCTACTTTTTGTTCATGTATGATTTTAACTATAGTAGAAAATGAATGCCATTTTTTGGTTGTGTTCTTGACTTTTTCATGTTTTGCGGCTTTACACATTTTGTTCATTTAGGACTTTATGTTTCACAACAGTTTTTACAATTCCTCAAGTAACTCACGAACCAATGAAAAAGCAATGGGTTTTCTCTTTTTGGTCATGTTTACTACTATTTTTATTTCTGTGGGTTTTTGCGAAGAGTCTCACAAAGTGCACACATAACCTTTAATGGATACGCCGAGTTTTTAAAGTCTGTCTCGATTTTTCAATGGAATCACAAATATTTGTTTCCCACTTAAAATACTAACTGTACTTAACGTTCTTTTTAAGTCAGCTCAGATATCCTGTATGACGGTCCTCTGACAAACCACACAACTGTCAACCTTTATTGTGAAGTACTTTTTCCATTTTTAACTTTTAAAGATTTTAAATGTCTAACTTTATCTCAAAAACAAGCTTCACATTTTTTTCAGCTTTTTCAAGTTGTTCAGGTGTGCACAAGATCTGAAAACTTTAAAATGTTATAAAATATTTTGTTTTGAAACTATAAAAAGGCCTTGTTCTAGGCTAAGCCCTAATGAACCTGTGTTTCTTTACTATCATTTTCTGCTACTGTAGTCCTGGGATTCACCACTGCTCTGCAGTTAGGGTTGACAGGGCACCCTGCAGAGTAGTGCCATTATTTATTTGCAAGTGCCTCCCAATCCAACACCAAGGGGAAAAAATCAGCACTCATGGTGACAACAAGGGTAGCTCAGGCAGATGATGCCACCACATCTCATAGGGCGCCCTCTGTCTCTACCGTCAATCTTTAGCTCCTTCCTCACCAGACCTCGACACATAATTAGTGAAAGGAGGGAGACCAAGAATCATTCAGGACCGACAGTGTAGGAGATGGGGTGAGTAAGCCCATGGAGGCTTATATGAGGTGTAGGGGTCCATATACGAGTCCCAGAACATTTTTTTCCAGATTGGGAATGGAGGTGTGGTCATCACTAAAGGGAGCCTGATCATCCAGAGGAGGCAAAAAAAGATGTGAGAGAGATTAAGCTGTATCCGTTTCAGTTTTTCTAGCATCATCACATGGACTCTCAAAGAACTGTAAGAAGTTTATAATCGGACTTATATTTTAGGCATGGGTTGTACATGAACTGGATTCTCAGAATGTAACTTTTTGTGCCATGATTTCTTTTACCACATTTTTGACTCTACTTACCCCCTCCCCCCACGAGGTCATCACAGTTGCACCCTTCCTCCAGCTGGTGGGAGAGTGGCAATGACATTTCTTGGTTGGCTGTCAGGGATGGGGGTGGTGATGAATGCCTTGCCAAGTGGCCCACATACTCTCTCCTCAGGTGTGGAGCACCTCACCTTTGCAATCAGCCCATCCCACAGCCAGACTCTGTGTGAGAATCCAGAGTTCCCAAGAGAAGCCCACTCTCCCACGTGGTAGCACAATCTGATGCTACTGCTCCAATGGAGAGGCCCATGAAAACTAACAGTAATAAGTTGTGTAATCTGGGTACAAAATTCATACGATACGTACTTTTGCAAACCTTAACCAATCATGTAGTACAGTACATGCAGATGAACCTGAGGTGACATAACACAACATCCCCTTCACTTGGTGTGTGTTGTGCATATCCTTATTGTGGGTTTCCACAAAAAAGAAAGACAGTACGACTCAGTAGATCTGGTCACAACTGCGGCAGGCATCCATGTTTGAAGTTTTAATACTGTATTTGTTTTTCCCCTAAGTTAAGGCTGTTATTGCTGTCTACGATATATGGGGAGTCTAGGTTGCCCCTTCCTTCCCTTATACACCCTTCTTAACATCCATGGCATACATATTCATAACATTTGCACATGAATTCGGATTGATCATGTGCACAGTTAAACAGTTTCTTAGGGTGGAAATTGCCTTCCCAGGATTTTGAGAGACATCACCAGAGTTTAGCACTATTGTAGACACTGGTGATGTCCCATCACATTATGAGCAGGCAGTTTTCTGTCAAAAAATAAAAGTTTTGAAATTTGCATGAGACAAAACTGTATATGCATGTATTCTGAACACTATCTGCACTGTATAATGTTTTCCAACTTTTAACACATCAGGCAGTGCTTTCAGCTGAACACGGGGTGACAGGACATCCCCTTCCCTTGATATGCTGACATATACCACACTAATAAGCAGTACTGCTGGATTACAGTATACCTTTTTAACCAGCCCGTAGTACAACAGTGTTCTGTGAAAGAAAAAATACAAACCACTAGAAATATACTGCAATATCATACCAAATAATCCAAACTGTTCATCTGAATGGCTTCTCAAAGACCTACCCATTATGGTATCTGACCCATTAACTGGAGGAGTGTGGGAAGCTGCAACATAAGGGGAGCTACTGTTATTGCCTCGATGGAAGCTAGACATAGGAGGAAGACTAGGATTGATGTCTGTTGGTGACACCGAATGTGGTGGGTAGCTCTGAAAGAAAAAAAAAAAAAAAAAAGACTTTGATGAGTCTCATAAGGTGTAAACATTGCACAAGTCTGGTAACAGTGATATACAGATTGGTATGACTCAGAATTTAAAAAAAAAGCCATCAAAAATACATCCAATCAGAATACTGAATCTCAGGAGGAATGACTCACCTGACAGTTCAGAGGAGGTCAACAAAACAGTAAATTACTGGTCCTGTCAGTCTTATTATGGTATGATCAGCTTTAAAATCACACAAATGTATATTCTTCAGCCTCATGTAGGACTTTCTTTTACAGTTTGTTCCTTTACAGTCTTATTTCTGCTGTCAAAGCTTGCTCAGGTAAGGCTGCACTGCATTCCTCTGGTGCTGAGCCTGGATGTGGGTTCTCAGCCCCATCACTACCTGTGTCTGCCTCTTACTGAAGGTTCACTCTTGACTCCTGTGTGACTGAATAGTCTGCCATAGCATTCTTGAGGATTTCTCAATATCAGAAATAACTGTATGTTTACAAGTGACTGCTGTTCACACAGACTGAGCATCTGCCTTCATTTCTGCATGTTGACTTCATAAAACTGTAATAAAAACATTTTCAAAGACCACACCAGCAGTCCAAAGAAAGGTCAACCAAGGAAACTGCATTACAGCTTAGTGCTATGGACAAAGTGAACCTCAATAATAATACTGTGTCGCCAATTGCCAATGCATTTAATTCTCACTTCTCTGACCTCTCTAGTTACACCACTGCTATCTCTTCCGATAACTTAATGTCTGGATCCCCCACCCCAGACACTACAAAGACACCTCCTTTCTACTTTAAAGCCATCTCGAAGAAGGCTGTCCTCAAGCATCTAAATTCCATATCAGACAGTACCGCTGTTGGATCTGACTGCCTTGAAACTAAACTCTTAAAGCTTGTGGCACCGTTCATTGCAGGTCCACTGTCCAGGATACTCAATTTGTCCCTGAGTGAAGGCGTGGTGCCCAATATATGGAAACTGGCCAGAGTCACGCTGGTGTTTAAAAAAGGTGACAAAAAAGATATAGCTAATTATAGACCAATAGCTATACTGTCAGTATTAAATAAAAGTCCTGGAGAAGTTCATCTCAGCACAGATCTCAGAACACCTTACTACATACGACCTCCTCCACACTAACCAACATGGGTTCAGAAAAGGCCATAGTACTCAAACTGCTTTGCTACAGCTGACAAATTATGTTCTTCAAGCCATGGATCAGGGTCATCAAACCGGTGCAGTATTTATCGATCTGACGAAAGCTTTCGATCTTGTTAACCACCCTCTTCTGCTTGCTAATCTCCAAACCATGGGTTTCTTGACTGGAGTTGCAACCTGGTTCCATAGCTATCTATCAAACAGAACTCAAGCTGTAAAATTCAACTCTGCCATCTCCGAAACAGCAGTCATTAATGTTGGTGTACCGCAGGGATCCATCCTCGGACCCCTCCTCTTCCTGATTTTTATTAATAATATAATACAAAATATATCCTCATGTTCATCACTGCTATACGCTGATGACCTTGTTCTTTACACTAGCTCTGAAAATGTCCATTCTATTAATCATAAGCTCTCTATGGACCTACTAAATATTCAGTCCTGGATCACCAAAAACAAGCTCATTCTCAACCCTGGAAAGACCCATGCTATGCTCTTTGGATCCTCTATCAAACTAAAGCAGTGCTGTGAATTTTTCCGGATCTCTTGGGCTGATGGCTCCCCAATGGAGATGGTAACCTCCTTTAAATATTTGGGTGTCTTGCTCAATGAATCCCTGACTTATGACACCCACATAACCTCCACATGTAAGGCTGTCAATGCCAAACTGGGCTTAGCCTACAAAACAAGTCATATTCTTACCCCTTCTGCTAGGACAGCCATTGCTAGAGGAATCCTACTCCCATCACTCTCTTATGGATCAGTAATCTATACTAACGCATCTAAGGCTACTCTTCATAGGTGGGACACAACTTACAACAGTATATGCCGATATGCTTCTGCATCCCCCAGACTCAGACATCACTGCCTACTGTATTCAGACTTAAATTGGCCCTCCCCCATTGCACACCAGCTCCTCTCTCTCTGGGGAACCTTCTGGACAGTATACTGCGGTCCAGTGTGCCTATCTACCTCGCCTCCTTGCTGACCCCTCAGCCCATCTCCTACGGTCTCCAATCTTCTGACCTTTCCTTGCTTAGCATTCCCAGATGTAGAACTACCAAAGGGAAATCAGGTTTCTCGCATGTAGGTCCCTATTACTGGATTTTGCTGCCCCTAGATGTACGCCTGGCCCCTAATCATGCTACTTTTAAGAAGAGGCACCGCTCCCTCTTTACCACACATGCTCGTTGCACCTGCTTCAACCCACAGTAGATCTTGGCTCCCTTTGCCTCAACTGCCCACAGTATCCCCCCTACCTTCTGTGGTGTAAGCTGGCACCCTGCTCCTTCAGCCTCCCCATAAATTATATCCTCCCCCATCTTTCCCATCCCTTTCCTTCTCTCCTCCTCTCTCTCGCTAGGCTATATCTCAGCATTACCTCTCTCCCTGCCGCTTCCCAATAGCTGTTTTTTTCAGTTTGAGCTGGATGTAATGATACCCTGTGGCATTTTTCTGCACTTTAAATGTTGATATTACTGTTTACACATAGGCACTTACCTTCTATTTATATAATTACACCTCTACGTGCCTTAGTACAAATATTGCCTTAAATTTGTTTCACTTCTGATTGTGATGTATTGCATATTGCTTGACACTGTATTCTATGTACCTGTATCTCTCTGTGTTGTTGACCTCCCAGGTCGTGCCTGAAAATAGTCACTTTTGTGTCTAGTGCACCAACCCGGTCATCAAAAAAAAATATATATATATATATATATATATATCTTTAAGAGATTTCCACTAACTTGTGGGTTTCCACAAAAAGGAAAACAGCTCAACCCAGGAGACCTGGTCCCAACTGCAGAGGGATCCAGAGTTTGATGTTTTAATAATACATATGAATAGCTCCTCCCCCCCCAAGCTTGTTATTGCTGTTTATGAGATGTGGAGATTGTAGGTCGCCCCTCTATTCTTTCGTACACCCCTGCTCAACATCCAGGTCCCAGACATTCATAGCATTTAAATTTTGAATGATGATGCACATTTTTGAATGGCTGTTTTGAGTGGAAAATGACTTCCCAGAATTTCAGGGGGCAACACTAGAGTTTATCACTACTAAAGGCACTAGTGATATGTAGCTGTATAGGTCATGATGGGAGATGAAGACTCACTGGTCTATCTAGGGATGTCCCTAGAAACTATGAGCAGGCAGTTTTCTATCAAAAGTGTTTAAAATTTGTCTGATGCCATACTGCAAGTTAACATTTGATCCTCACTGTTCACACACACTGTTTCATAACTTTTCCTGTTTACGTTTCCTTAAAGGAGAACTACAGGGGAAAGGTGAAGCCCAACCACTCCACAGATCAGGGCTTTGCCTCTCAGATCCCATCCCCCTTCCGCAAGTGCCACAAGAAATTAACAGATTAAGTACCTCATAACTCATAATAATCCCCCAAAGCTCAGGTCCACTCTGCATTTTAATTGTGGTACTCCTCAGCTCCCCAGAATCTCACTGAAATCTAGATTTAGTAGTTGCCGTATTGGTCCTTGCAAGAATAGATCCAGAAGCAAATGATTTGATACCTTTTAATTGACCAACATAGATGTAACAACAAGAACAAACTGCTCTAGCTTTCGGACCAACCAGTCCTTCTTCAGAAGCTCATGGCAGTTGTTTAGAAAATACAATACTTATAACAGCTAGATAATGCAGAGAAAAACAGAAAAAAATCCCCATTGGTTTAAAATACTCATTTTAAAGAAAAAAAAAAAACAGAAGACAACGTCAGAGAAGTTTAACAGTACCATACTGCCTTCAGCCAGAAAGAACCTTGGGTCAGACGTGCTTGGTGGAACATACATACAAAGAATCCTACTGCATATAAAAACACTTACACACTTATGGTACATCAAGTTGTTACACTCTCAGTATATATTGACATCAGTACATATCAGGCTACATGGTCTTAATTCCTTGAGGTTCCTCAACTAGAGTTTTTTGTTTGACACTAATATTATCAATTTATATTTAAATTATCATTTATATAGTCCTGAGGTTTTTGAAATTTCTTGGGCCTTATATCTAGCTTGAGAATACAGATGGGTGACAGGTCCAGCTAGGTTTTACACATCACACAGTGTGCACTGATGTTTTTAAGACAACTTTACTGGTAAATTCTTGTCTATAATGCAAACATTAAAACTTCATGAGCCCTAGAACAATCTTAGTTTGTCTTTAATCTGGGTGGGGGTTGCCTTTCAGTAATCACATCCTTATACTAACTGTGACATTCATAGCTTGATTTAGGAGTTATCTGCTTCAGCAGTGTTATCTTATGTCAATTAAATTTACATGCAGTAGGATTCTTTGTATGTGTGTGTGATAGTTGTAACCCCCAGCACCACGGGACATTCTTCTCCTCTTTACCCTTATATTTTCTCAAATCTACTGCAGTATTAATTTCTCCACTGTCCTTTGTCTTATTTCACATTTCTGCTATGAAGGGGTGGCCTCCCGTCATGGTATCTCTTCTTTTCTACCCCTCTAATGTTCTCTGTTGTCCCTGTGGTGCCTGTGTTTTGAAATGTAAGGTTACCATTGTAAACAGGCATGGTGATAAAATAAGAAGCAGCCCCAGTTAGGTTCCAAAACAAACGAGCATCACAGCACATAGTTATGCTGTAGTTTAATAAAATGAGGTACCTTACAAGAAATAAATATAAGGTTACATAGTTATCTTCCTTGGGTATTTATGTAAGAAATGAAGCCCTTACCTGGTCAACTTGCTGTCTCACTTGCCTCAGGTACTGCACTCTCAGGAGCCAGTGGCATCTCCTAACATGTATTTATAGAGTACAGGTATGGGAAGTCAGCACCAGAAGGGAGGGGGGTTAAACCCTTGATTCTTAATTAAGCTTTGTTTCTGTCTTGTGAAACTAATTAAGAGGTGGTTCATTCTGGGTATAATCAAACCCAATCAATGTTTTTTTTTTGTGGTCAGGCTGATCCCCCTACTTAATGTATTAGGGTAGAAATGAAATGTATTAGAATAGGGGGTGGATCAGCTGATCAATGATGTCAGAGTGTTCACCTATATAAGGTGGAGGTTTGTGCAAGAGAGCAGATAGTATAGGAGCACAGAGGATGGTAGATGTGCTGGGGGCTTATGCTCACCTACTCTGTGGCAGTACTCAAGCTGTTAAAGTACTGATAGTCTCAAGTTGAGAGAAAGCCATTTTTTATGTTGTTGGCTTCATTTTTTTTTATAGTTAATTTCTGAAAAGTTTATTTTGAGCTTTGTTTTGTAAAAAATTTCACACAAAGTCTTGTGTGTTCTAAAGAACTTCTGTGTCTGGCCTATCACTTCCCACGCCCGTTCACAGTGTGTTCCACCAAACACGTCTGACCCAAGGTTCTTTCTGGCTGAAGGCAGTATGGTACTGTTAAACTTCTCTGACATCATCTTCTGTTTTTTTCTTTGTTTTAAATATTTTAAACCAATGGTTTTTTTTTTTCTGTTTTTCTCTGCATTATCTAGTTGTTATAAGTATTGTATTTTCTAAACAACTGCCATGAGCTTCTGAAGGAGGACTGGTTGGTCCGAAAGCTAGAGCACTTTGTTCTTGTTGTTACATCTATGTTGGTCCATTAAAAAGTATAAAATCATTTGCTTCTGGATCAGAATCTCACTGGTAATACGACAAGATGATGCTGCACTGCCCATACCATAATACTGCCCTTATGTATGGAAATAACACTATATGTATGTCTCCGAAGACCAGTGCTGTGTTTATTGAATTTGCCTAAATCCCATGGGTATGCCTGCCATGCTGATCATAGAAATCATGGTATTTATACAAGTGTATTAGCCATTTTTACTTGTTACCCACCAATAAGAATTCAAAATACCCTTTCCCTAAAATAAGCACTGAGGGATTCCTTGAACTGTTTCATAACCTTGCTACTTACTACTTGTTCAGTTAGAGAGTTCCAAGGTGTTACCACTCTTCGACTTAGCCATTCACAGCTTAATTTTTCCTATAATGTTCCCCTTTCAGCTGCTTACTGTGCAAACTAGTTTCCCTATTATGAATCTTTGCCTGTAATCCCACACACTCCCAAACATCCCAGTTTTGGTGAACTTTGTATATTATACACAGGTCCCCTCTCATTCTCCTATATTTTAGTGAGAACATGCCTAGTTCTGTCAGTCTTTCCTTGTTTGTGAAGTGCCTAATATTTGCTACCATCTTGGTTGCCCTTCTCTGGACCCCCTCCAATAAGGCCTCATTTCAGTTTCTGGTTGGTGCCCAGAACTGCGTAAAATATTCCAAATGTGGCCTAACAAGTGCTATATATAATGGAATTAGTACTCTTCTGTTCCTGCTCTTAATTATGACACTTGTGTTTACATCTTGAGTACCTTTAATAACTCTATTATCCCCTTTTTAGCTTTTGGTCTTAACTATATCAATGCCTAACTTCTTCAAGAGTTTATCTAGTCAAGACAAAAGCTAGAACTGGGATGATGGTGTAATTAAAGGAAGTCTAAGAGAGAAAGTAGAGTTACTAGACTAGGTGTACTATTTGCATCCAGTTTCGACCCAATATGATTTTATTTTGATGTTGTATTGATACAGTACTGCAACTGTGCATTCAGAGTAGTTTAATGACATGGGTATGTGAAAGTGGTTAGCAGGTCCATCCTACCTAAATTACCTAAATGCAAGAGATGGTAGATAACTTACAGCAATCTGTGGTAAAAAGACATAACTAGCTTGTGCCTCTGACCTGTTGAGAGGGACAACAGCCTGAAAATGGGTTAATTCATGAGAACAGTACATCTGGAATGCAAGCAGTCAGACCTGAACCCGTTTGCACATTTCCCTTTTTATCATGGAATATAGGCTAGCGATGTCTGTAAATGTTCACAAATCTCTCTGGTCAATCAGATTTTGAGAGTGCTGCTTCCCACCAGTGATGGATAAACTTTAACTAGATTGAAATGCATTTATTTTTGAAATATGACAACAGGACAGGTTTTAACAATTGTCTTTTATTTCTATGTTTAGACTTGTGATTTACATAACCAAAAAAAAAACCAATACATAAAAAATAACTTGTGAGTTATTATATCAGGTTTGTCTCTATGTGTGATGCATATGACATGGTGAAAGCTTCAGTGCAATAAACTTAATGAGTGATTTTCCTGACTTCATCCGGATTGTATTGCCTTCTATGAAACATCTTTAAAACATAAGCTTTTTTTCTCCTGGGCATACACATTTTCTACAGAAAGTGCTCCTTCTCCATTGAGTTCCATGACTCCAACCTCGCTTTGTCTCCAAAGTCAGAAATATCGGGATCCTTCTACTCCAAACTCATTGTACCACCCACATCTTCTATGTTTGTACATCTGCCTACCACTACCCCTTGTAACACTGTTCATATCCACAACGTATCTTATCATGACCAATCCTTGACTGAAATTTGTACTGATTCACTCAGATTCTCCCACATTGGTAAGTGCAACTCTCTTTTTGGCCTTACCAATTCCAGCTCTTCAAAAACTCCATGGTGTCTGAATTATGCCCACTTACCCACTACAGATGACCACATCCCCCAATCCTTAGAAACCTTGACTAGCTCACCAGCCATCAGCATAAATATCCATCACAAAATATTCCTTATTGTTTTTGAAGAGTAGGTATCCACTTCAGTACATGCTTTCAGAAATAATACTTTTAAGTTGTCACAAATGACAACATTATATTGTTTGAAATTTCAGTTTTTCCTTTCCTGGGTTTATGAAACATCTTGGTACCCTATCAATAATGTTTGTATAAAAAGCACTTGAGTGTTTCCAACTGGCCTTGTAGTGGACTTTCTAATGACACAACAGCAACTGCCATGTCAACACACAGTGATGACATAGCTTCCCTGCATCTCTCTGATCCACTGGCTTCCCCTCCCTCTTCACACCTTACCTCAAAATCTCTCTTTTGTTCCGTCACCCTACTTATCCTCACATCCCTCTCCCTCCCAGCTCTTGTCTACACAGTTTACTGTTGCCTTATGCAATATAGTTTATTTTATAGTTCATTATTGTAATACCCCTGCTTACTTCTGCACTGCATTGTTTAGTCATTTCCCAACATTATTCATTATTACTTCTTACTGGGATGGCAATGTGGTCTAGGACAGCAGTGTGGCATTGTGGGTAGTGCACTGAACCATGAAATCAGAAAAGCCAGGTGTAAAGTACACCATAGTCACTGGCTCAGGGACTGTTACAGATGGGGTACACTGATAAGTCCTGTGTAGGATGAAACATGTGTCTGTGTCTTTTGTTTCCATTCAGCCTTTGCAGTGTGTCGGAGAGGCCATTTGGACCATACATTCTCACCTAAGGCAGAACCAGTCTGAATTCTTTCATGGTGATTTGCATATACTTCTCATGATGCTTTGCAGTATGGGAAGATGCATAATTTTACATTTCTAGTAAAGGTAAATTGTAACTGAAATTTGTTGAGATACCTTTATATGATACCTTGCCTATTACTGTTTATACTGGGGTACATCATTGCCCTTTTTGTAGTACTGTTGCTGCATTGCCATTGCATGAACCTACTTCCCAGGACACTTTTGGAAATGAGCTATTATGACTCAGTAGGCCTTAGATGGTAAAACTCTCAACACATAAATAATGTCAGTTGCACTTTCCTGGATAAATGAATTAATTTGCACCCTATGTCCTTTCACTCCACATGTTAATGCTTTTTACTGGTGTGAAGTGTTCTAAGAGACCATTGAAATAGAAGACACTATATGAAAATTGCACACTTTTGGACTATCATTGTGTTCTCAAAAAGTGGTAGGATATCTGCTGTGGGTTGTAAAAAGGGAAAAATAATAAAAGCTTCTGAGGGTAATGTTGCTTACCAAGCGGTCTTGTAGGCTGCCATAGCTGCTAGACTGTGAAATGTGAGTGGAAGAGCTTCCCAGCATTCCTCCATAGCCTGGTTGGCTTATCCCATTAGATGAACTCCAAAGGTCAGAAGAGTTATGGGTCCCATCTAGAGAGAGAGAGAGAGAGTGAAGCAATTTTTTTTCTCAATATAAATGTTTACTTTCATCTTCCTCCCCTACAAGGTATGGTCTCAGTAAAACTAAACATTTAGTTTCTTAAATTTTGCTTATGCTACAACCATTCCTCTCAGCCCCCTCACCTACAAATCAGAGATAAATCTCTGAAAAAAAATCAGGACATCAGGGACACAACCTTGAAAATGGTAACTGCTTCAGAAACAGTTACAATATGTGACTTATTAAAAAAAAAGCCCTTTTAAAGAAAGAACTAGATGTTTCACATCATTTTATACTTCAAAAATTCCAACTCGTAAGTGATAGAAATGCCCAATTACAAATAGGTCAAAGAAATGTTTGAGTCAAAATCAGGGACATCCTTGAAAAATCAGGGACAGTTGAGAAGTATGTCCCAACTGCACAATAAAAATATGATATTGAACATCTAGGTTGAGTTGATGAAGTATAATCCAAGAACAAGGTTCCCCGTTGGTAATTACAACCATCCTCAGTGAGGCCTGATTTATTTAGCAAGTGAGATGGTAAAAAATTCCATACAGCCTATGAAAAAAGGCTACTGAAAATATATACTGGTGAACACAAGTATGTAAAGAACAGTTATATACTTACTGCAACAGTAGGTCTTCAAGAGAATTTCTCATCAGTCCACACCTTTGGAACTATACCTGCATCAGCACTAGGACCACATGGAAACAGTTTGCAAGCCAGGGGCTGCCCATGATGACTTCATGCATCAGCATCTACATAAAACGTGTGTGACCCCATCTGTCCTAAGTTCCCTGCTGGAGATTATGCACACAGGACCTCTCTATGGGGAATCAGGAGATAAGGGCAACACCCAGCATACCAAGCAACAATGGGTGCTGTAATGACTCAATGCAGGAAGTCCAGTGTCATACCCCTAAAGGTGGAAGGAGGGTGGGTCATCATGGCCTGATGAGAGATTTTCTCGAAGATCTACTGCTGCGTAAGTAACTGTTCCATCTTCTTCGAGGATCTCTCTCTCATCAGGCCACACCTTTGGAATGAGTCCCAAGCTGTACCAAAAACTGATGGTCTGGACAGATGGTGACATATACGCTCATGAGGGCAGGCCCTGTGATATAGGCAGGCCAAATCCAGCTCATCTGCGAGACACAATGTCCAGACTGTAATGTTTAGTTAAGATGTGGATAATGCTCCAAGTGGCAGCTGCACAGATTTCAACAGCTGAAACATTTCGGAAACAAGCAACAGAGATGACCATGCCCCTTGTGAAACGACCACAAACCATTCTAGAAGATCCTTACCATACTTCCTATAACAGAACATAATACAGTGCATTTCACATATAATCGAGAATTCTATGTACATCCAAAGCATGGAGTAATGCTTCTGCTGCATTGGCATACTCTGGGAAGTATACTGGAAGATCGATGGTTTTGATTCAAAGTAAATTCAGATGCCACCTTTAGTAAAAACTTAGGATTTGTACGTAAATACACTGTCTTTATGGAAAATCAAATAGGGAGGCTCACACATTACTGCCTGCAGGTTCAAAATCCTTTGAGCTAAAATGATTGCAACTAAAAATAACAATTTCCATGAAATGAAGCATAAGCCACTGTTCGCATCGGGCTCAAAAGGAGCCAGAGTAAGCTTCTCTAACACAAAATTCAGGTGCTAAGCCGGAACTGGATTTCTAATGGGAGGTTTCTTATTTAATACACTTCTCAGAAATGTACTGGATACCTCTAACTGGGCAACTGTACGTCCATCCACAAGAGCATGAAAAGCTGAAATAGCAGCAAAATGCACCTTGAGTGAGGAATATTGAAGACCAGAGTCTGATAGGGACAGCAAGTATTCCAGCACTGCATTGAACAGACAAGTAAAAGGATCCAGGTACTTGGAAGTGGCCCACAGCATAAACCGCTTCCATTTCAAAGAATAGGTATGTCTGGTGGAGGGTTTTCTGGAAACCACCAGAACATCAGCCTCTTCAGAGGATACTCCAAATCGCACCATGACTATATGTTCAAGAGCCATGAATGCAGATGTAGGAATCTGAAGTCTTGATGGATCAGAGACCCCTTGTCCTGTGACAAAAGGCCCATGCACAGCAGTAGAGGTACTGGGGGTTCCACTGCTAACTGATGCAGGAGTGGATACCAAATCTGCAGAGGCCATAGTGGCACACTGAGGATGAGGGTTGCCCCCTCTATCTTCAGTGTGAGTAGTACTCTCTGTGTTAACGCAAAGGGAGGGAAGGTGTACAAAAACCTCACTTCCAAGAGAGGGACAATGCGTCTCATCAGAAAACTCCAGGCCCTGAAGCAAGAGAGCAAAAACATTGCAGTTTTGCACTGTGTGGGAATGCAAAAAGGTACAACTCTGGGTGATGCCACCTTTCAAAAAGTACTTCCACTACTGAGGTCAGCAGCTTCCATTTGTGTACTCGGGACTGTGACCTGCCTAATATAGAAATTGTCACCAGATAAGGATGCCTGGCCCATCTAGTCTGCCCGTAAACCCTTGTACTGGATTACAGTTTCTGACCCACCCGCTGCTATATCTCCATGGTTCCCCTATGCCTGTCCCAAACATGCTTGAATCCATGCACAGTGCTCGCTCCCACCACCTCCTGAGGCAGACCATTCCATGCATTCATCACCCTCTCTGTGAAGAACTTCCTCACATTCCCTCAACCTCTAACCTTTCAATTTCATGTCATGTCCCCTCATTCTTGCCTTCCTCCTGTATTGCAAAATGTCTTCCCCCTGCACCTTGTTTACACCATTGAGGTACATGAATGTTTCTGTCATGTCCCCTCTTTCCCCGCCTTCTAGCGAGTACATATTGAGGTCCCTTAATCTTTCCTCATAAGTCTTGTGTTGCAAGCCTTGCACCATCTTATTCACCCTTCTCTGGACCATCTCCAGCTTGTTAATATCCTTATGAAGGTGCAGCCTCCAGAACTGCACACAGTACTCCATGTGAGGCCTGACCATGGTTTTATATAATGGCATCACTACCTCCCTCCTTCTTCTGGTAATACCCCTGCCTATGCACCCTTGCATGCCACTGGCCCTCCCAGCTGCTTTAGTGCTCTGCTTTGACATTTTCAGGTCATCTGAAATAACCCCCAGGTCCCATTCCTCCTTTGTGAGGACCAGCAACTCCCCCCCCACCAAAATCCTGTAGCTTTCCCCAGGGTTTCTGTGCCCCAGGTGCATAATGTTGCACTTTTTTGAATTAAACTTCAGTTGCCAGTCCTCAGACCATTTTTCAAGCTTCCCCAGGTCCCTCCTCATTTTCTCCACCCCTTCTGGAGTATCCACTCTGTTACAAATTTTGGTGTCATTTGCAAACAGGCAGACCTTTCCCACCAGCCCTTCTGCAATGTCACCAATGAAGACATTGAACAGGACCGGCCCCAGGATTGATCCCTGAGGCACCCCACTGGTCAACCCCCTCTCCTCAGACTGCACCCCATTTACCACCATTCTCTGCCTCCTGTCTGTTAGCCAGATTCTAACCCAGTTTACCACCCCTGTCCTCCATACCCAGCCTACCCGACTTGTTTATCAGCCTCCTTAACTTGTCTGCAAAGGCATTTGGGGTGCCTGGAAGATCCATAGCTGAAAGTTCTAAACTATGTTCCAGAGCCCAGTGCCACACTCAATGCTTCCCTGTACAGTGGACAGGAATGAGGCTCCAGTTTGTTGATGTATACATCACGATGATGTTGTCAGTCTGTATTAAAAACAGACCTGGTGTTGTCAGGTGCTTCTGAAATGCCTGTAGGCTGTATAGGACAGCTCTAATCTCCAGGACATTTATGTGCAATTTCTCCTCCACCTAGGTCTAAATACCCTGGGTCTGGTAAGGGCCCAGGTGTATTCCCCACTCAGATCCTCAGGCATCCGAGGTGAGAATTTGTACCAGAGTTGGAATCAAAAATTAAACATCTCTGAGCAAGTTAGTGCAGTCTATCCACCATGTCAGTGCTTTCTTCAAAGGAGATGTGACTAGCAATCATTCGTCCAAGTCGTCGGTTGCTTGGTCCCACTGGACTCATAAGGAATACTGTGCGATATACAGATACAATTGGGCCAGTGGTACTGTTAAAACAGCTACTGCCATAAATCCCAGAACACACAGAGTCTTGGTTGGGACATATTGACCATGATACACCAGTTATGCCTGAACTACAAGGTGTTCTGCTTTACTCGGAGGCAAGAACTCACAGTGCTGAGCTGTGTCCAGTACTGCCCCCTATTACTGTAGTCTGACAGGAGGTCAGTACTGACTTCGGTAAACTGACTGTATCCACTAAATGGTCAAACAGTCTCCTGGTTCAAGCCAGGGTATGCAGCAGTTGTTCTGAGTGGGCCTTTAATAGCCAATTTGTCCAGGTAAGGAAACACATACAGGCCTTCCCTGTGGAGGGCTGCTGTTACTACTGCCAAGCATTTTGTAAAGACTCATAGCACAGAATCTGAGCCAAAGGGCAAGACTCTGAACTAGTAATGGTCCCCTTTCAGCATGAATCTCAGATATTTTCTGTGATGCTTCATGACTTTTATATGAAGGTACGCATCCTTCATATCTACAGAACTTATCCAGTCCCCTGTCTGCAACAGGGGAATCAAGAGTCTGTAGAGAGACCATACAGAACTTCATGTACTCTACATAGAAGCTGAGGTCTCTCAGGTCTAGAACAGGTTGCAGATCTCCCTGTCCACTTGGGGATTACGAAGTATCTGGAACATAAGCTGCTGTTCCTCTGCCTGACAGGAACTGGTTCTATGGCATGTTTTTGGGGCAAGGCCTGTACTTCCTATCTTAACAGGGTCATATGTCCCAGAGGAAAACGATATCGCTGTTAACACTATCAAATCTGCAAAGTTTCAAAATGCCTTACTTTAAATAAGTAATGAGTAAATTAAAGAGCAACAGTCAGCATGAAGGGCCCCACATTCAAGTGTGTGGCTGGTCCCAATTTGCTCTTTGTGTGCAACAACTTCTTTTGCTCACTGTTTACTAGATTACATTAAACTGTATCAGACTAATTTTGCTTCCTTCCAGACTGACATTTTCTGCAACTACAAATCCCAGAATGCCCTGCAGCCAACATCAGAGGAGGACTGCAACAGTGGGAGATTCAATAGCCTGCAGTACATGTTAGAGGTTTTATAAGCTCCGATTGAATGTTTCCCAGGCCTAAGTACAGTTCTCTGTGACACTATGTAGCCCCAGGAGGGCCACAGGACCAGCAAATAAAAGATCAGTGCTTCTAGCCTGGAAATAAGCAGAACTATTCTGATACAACGTACTACACTACAGTAAACAGTAAGTTTAAAAAAAAAAATGTTATTGCACACATAGTGACACTTGAGTGTAAAGCTCCTAGTGCTGACTATTTCCCTTTATCTTGTTAGTAACACAAACTTTAACCAGAAAGGGGGGAGGCTGGTTACAGTGGTTTTAACAAACAGGAATTGTTTACCATCATAATTAATAACTGTTTACCTGTCAAATAAGATTTAAGTGGAGACCCCAAGTACTTTGTACTATGACATAATTACACTATAAGTAAGCATTAATCCCTGAGAAATGAGGGCTTAGGAATTATGCATGGGGGTGGGGGTGCATACACGAAGGCCGAGTGCTTCCCACCACCCAACCATGCATTAATTCCTAGGAAATGCCACCTTTTGAGGGGATTAATGCGCTTGTAACACGGAAAGTGCTACTTGGGAGTTTTAATAAATACACCAATGACACTGTTCCATCTTTCATGTTTTTGTAATTTTTTTTGGCTTGGAAAAGTTCAAAACAATGAGAAAAGCACAAGGTATGCATTAATATTGTGAGTGCTGAAATATTAACTGCTCAATAATACTAGAAATATAATAATTATCTTAAATCACTATACTCATACTTTATTTTTTAAATAACGTATATTTAACTTTTTCACACATTCAAAAACATTTCACACAGCTATGCAATGATTTCTGGGTTGTCCATGCTTCATTTGCATTACCTGCTTACAGTGCCTTAACTGCTTTGGATGCTGCTCATGCTCCATTTGTCCCTTTTAAACAACCTGGTCTTCCACTACGATCTCCGTTATGCCTCCATAAAACTATTTTTTACACCAACTTGCAGATGCACGTTTTTTCCAGATGACGTGGCTGGTGATCATGCTCTGTTGCTAGGGAACCACTCGCTCGGAGCACTCGCTTACCTTGTTAACACATTACTGCCATTTTAGAAGCAGTACTTCAACTACAGTCTCCGTGGTGCCTCCAGAACACTACTTTTGACACACATTTGCACAGGGACAGTACTTTTACAGGATGTGGAAGTATATATTTTAGTAGGTTTCTAGTCCTTGCTTATCTGCTTATTACTTCCCATCGCCGGTGGACTTATACGGGGTGGTCACTTTTTGTATCTGTCATTTCTACCTTTCTCTGTTTCTTTCACACAACTATAGGTTTCTCTATCTCATGGGCTGCAATATGTCTGAACGGGTGTGACAGGAGGTTTATGTCGCTGTGGCGAGCATGGCACACAAATCTCCAGGAGTTCTACTGTGTCCACTGGGTGGGTGGCGTGGGACATTAAAATATATTTTTTGATGTGTGGCTCATATTGGTATTACACAGCAAGGAATATCTAGGGAATTAATGCATGGTTGAAACTGAATCACCTTTAGTGTTTCAACCAATGATTGACTGTTTTTAGAACTAATTATTGCCATGTTACAAAGTACAATGAATCACTTGGCCTGGCTCATTGGTGCAAGTGGTAATATAATGTTCTACCACTCAGTTAACCATTCATACTGTGCTCCAAACTCAATCCATGGATGGAGCGTGGGGGTGCTGCAGAGGTGGTACTGTACCTTGAGACTGGTGTGAGGGAGTTGTAGTTGTTCACCCCACTGCCCATCTGCAACAATGATGGACTTCAAGTTTCTTTGCTTGCCTTCATAAACCTGAACATATCGGATCTCTCATTAACTCTGTGAGCTGCTAAGCCCCAATGTCCCCCTTGGACAGCCACCCATACCATGAACAATGGACTGCTACACATCCCAATATCCAGCCTGAAATCTGCGGGGCACTCTACTTTTGCAGTAGCAACTCCAACATTATGGAATACCTTCCCAGGAGAAAACCCTCCAATACCCTCACTTTTGGTCTTCAATATTTGTTTTCTAAATTTATACTTTATTGATGTTTAACATACTGTCTGAAAGTCATAAAATCCTTTCTGGGAAGATATAAACAGAACAAGCATTACTCAATACACAGAAAAAAGCTGTTAAAGGATTTGATGACATTTTCCTTTTAGTTGTTGACACAGTTTGAGGGTTTGTACAATACAGCCCATAACAACAGAGGATAGTCTGAATTTCAACTGAACTGTTGTGGGAATCCAGCTATAAAATGTCAACAATACATTTTTCTTTCTTTTTCTTTGCTATTGCACTGTGTGTACAGTCCCAAGCTGCTAAAAACTTGAGCAGAGCACATTTTTAAAAACTGGGGCCAGACACTGAAAAATAGGCAAAGTGGAGCACAAAGTCTGGTGCTGCACTTTGCCATTGCCCAGGATCCCCAAGGATGCTGTATTTCAGTCATATGGCACTATCTGACTGAATATAGGGGCACGTCAGCACAGCACTAAGTCAAGTAGCGCTGCCCCGACATGGACTCCTACTTTGCAAGGAATAGCGCGCCACTAGACCTAGGCGCGATATTCAGATAGGCTCGGGGCCATAAACATACCCATTGGGGCTCATTTGCATGGAAGTGGCGTCAGGTTTGTGCAGCACCAACCCCACCCCAATTGCCTTGTCCTCTAGTGGTCTCTCCCACCTCACTGCCATCCCATAAAGTATAAATACATCCCTGGTGCACAGTGCCCCTCGGCCGGCCAGTACCTATCAATAATATTCTTGGTGTCCAGCAGACTACCACCCCAATCCCTGGTACTCCAATCACTGGCCCTTTGTGTGCTTCAAAAGTCCTTGGTGTCTAGCAGACTTCCCTGCCCTCCAATTGCTGTCCTACAGTTAGTAGGCTGTATCCCTGGTGACTAGTGATTCCCCCGCCCTCCAATCGCCATCCCGCAAGTTACATGAGATATCCCTGGAGTCCATTGGTCCCCCAGTCTCCAATCACTGGCCTGTAGAAGTATGTAGAGTCCCTGGCATCCAGTGACTGCCCCCCCCACCTATGATCCCTTGCCCTGTAACAGGAATTATAATCCCTGGCGTCCAGTGGTCCCTCCCACCCTACGATCACCAGCCCTGGTGTGAACCACCAGTAAACTTAAATGTAGTCCAAGTGCACACTGTGCTGCAAAACTACAATTCTGTGTACTACCATAGAATCATAGAAATGTCTCAGCAGAAAAGGACCCTTTGGCCCATCGAGTCTGCCCAGTACTCCAACTCCCTACTTGCCCAGAGATCCCCTTCACAACCCCCCCGGTCAACTCCTTGTGTCTGTCCCATGCCCTCTTGAATCCATCCACCATTTCTACCCTCACCACCTCCTCTGGCAGACTGTTCCACGGCTCCACCACCCTCTCAGTGAAGTAACGTCCCCTCACTTTGCCCCTAAACCTTCCTCCTTCTAATCATAGACCATGACCCCTAGTTCTGGCACCTCCTTTTCTTGTGAATAAGCTCCCCCTACCCTACTGATCCCCTTCACGTACTTGAACCTTTCTATTATGTCCCCCCTTTCCCTTCTGATCTTCAGTGGGTACAGATCCAGCTCCCTCAACCTCTCCTCGTAGGGCCTCCCATTTAACCCATGCACTATCTTGGTGCCCCTTCTCTACTACTGTGCAAAAAACACAACAATGAAATTCACTGGCTTGTAGTGGCAAACCCCACACACTAAACCCCATCCCCGTACCACTGTACCTCATTCCTGCTGTCTAGCAGCCCCTCCCCACACTGTGGGCACAACACGCTCACCCTGCCAACTCCCCTGTACCTGCAGTGATGATGCTGTGGCTCACATATAGCAACCGGCATAGCCCTCCTCTCACCTCCCCATCTGGCTGCCATATGACATGCAGGGAGCGTACATCCTATGTATAGTACAGGGCGTGCACCCTATGTACCGTACAGAAGATGCGCTTCCTGAACTGTACATAGGACATGGGCCCCCGCATGTCATGTGGTGGCCAGCTGAGGAGTGAGGAGGGGTTGTGCTGTCATCAGAGCCTGAGCCGCAGCACCAGTGCTGCTGTATGGGGTGGAGGTTGCAGAGTGGTGTGTTCTCATGGTGCGGGGGAAGGCACCAGAAGCTAGGGAGTTTAATTATTATATTTTATGCATAGTACTACACATGAGTGTAGTTTCACAACACAGTGTACACTCAGACTGTGTTTAAGTTTACAGGTGGATCACACCAAAGCTGGCAATCAGAAGGTGGGACCACTGGCCACCAGGGACTACAGTTTTTGTTATGGGGCCAGGGATCGGAGACCAAGGAGAGGACCAATGAACACCAGTGATATCTCACGTAACTTAGGGGATGGCAACTGGAGGGCAGGGGGGACCACTAGGCATCAGGGATACATGGCTCTACTTGGATCTATACTTGGAAATTTAAGATGAACAAAAGGCGGTGGCCCATGATGTCAATTACCTGCACTAGCAGGTCAAATAGTCCCTCGTTCCTTTAACAGATATTTATCCAATCTGCTTTTAAATATAGCAAAGGTTCTAGCTTCTGCTATGTCCCTCTGTAAGCCATTCCATAATGGAATTATTCTCAGAGTGTAAAAGTTCCTCCTTGGGGTTCTTCTAGGATATGTCAACTTCAACTGAAATCTGTGACTTCTAAGGGCAATGTCCCTATTATTTATTTGAAAATGAAGACTGTACAATAGTTTAAGGTCTCTGGAAATTCTATACATTTCTATTAGGTCACCTCTAATAAGTCTTAGCTCCAAGGGGTACAAGTTCAGTTCCCTCTGTCTATCCTCATAGCTTCCACCGTGGAAGCCATTGATCATTCTTGTCACTCTTCTCTGCACCCTCTCCAGTCCATCAATATCTCTCCTCAAGAAAGGACTCCACAGTGCGGTGCCATAATCGAAATGTGGTCTCACCACTGCTCTACACAGAGGAATAATACAAGCCCTATTCCTGCTAGTGAATGCTCTAGTAATACTTCCTATAATTTTGTTGGCCTTTTTGATTACTTCTCCACACTGTCTACTAAAACTGAGGTCACTGGTAACTAATACCCCGGGACAGATAATGGTATCTCAGTGGAATCTGTAAGGTGGGTCCAGCTCCTCTATACTGGACCAACAGCCCAGATCTTTGGGAAAAGGGAAGCCCTTTTAGTCTGTACAAGGGTACTAGGTAGGGATATACCTCACCTCCCTTACTATTTAACCTTTATCTGGAGCCCTTAATCCTTAGACAATCTCTAGATATTACTCGTAGACAGGTGGAAGGTATAGAATACAAGGTCTCAGATGCAGATGATATTTTGCTATGCATTAGACATCCCACAACTTCCCTGCCTCATGCCCTTCAGGTTATCCAAGAGTTGACAAAGTTTTCAAACTACAAACTAAATGTGGATAAGAACGAGGTAATGCCCCTTAATGCGGGTGTTTCCAAGAATGACATTCTAAGGATGGGGCTTATATGGCAAGCTGATAAGTTAAAATACCTGGGCATTCAAGTGTCACGCAACCTCAGGGAAATGATCACCCTTAACCTGAAGCCCCTACTCAGACAACTAAAACTGGATCTAGATTGAGGGGCACATCTTCCTTTAACCCTCTGGGGCAGAATTAATCTTACTAAAATGAATCTGTTACCCAAGTCTTGTATCCATTATTGGAACTGTTGACATTAAGCATACATAAGTGGTTTAACACTCTGCACAGCCACAGTTCTAAGTTCATTTGGGCAGATAAGGCAATACATCAGACTCACCACAAGTTGGCAGTTCCCCCATAGCACGGTGGACTAAAGCTGCCTAACCTATTTCTATATTAACTTGTATCCAGTGGCCATAGGTATTTACAATGGTTGCATGAACCTACTGCAGCCCGTGAGCGAAGAGACACCAAACTATGGCTCCAGATAGAAAGAGCCCCATGTACAAAACAGGGAATAGACACCAAGGCCCTCGTTTACTCCAGTGTACGGTAGCTACCTTGTAGGCTGCCGGACACCCCTACAGCTGCTTCTCTTTGCACCTATAACCAACATTGCAGCATGTTGCACATTTGGGCACCTGCAGACAATAGTCAGCCGCTGAACCACAACCCCAGTTTCACTCTAAATGGAAAACCTATTAGTACACCCATATGGACTGCCCTGGACGGCTTCTTTTAGATCACAAGCTGATCACCTTCAATACTTGTAAACAAAAATATCCCATCACAAACAGGGAGGTATTTCCTGTTTTGCAGATTTGCCACACTGGCCAGACATGCTAGCGTCCACCCTTGGTTGTCAGATCACGGTCAGTCTGCCCTCTCTTTCATGGGGGATGGACTAAAATGCCACATCTTCTCTTTAGCTATCAGGGTATTTACGAGCTCCTGCCTAACTGTGTGGATGGTTCAGCCCCATACTGGCAGACCATTCTTCCTAAACCCCAAGAGGACCATGAGTGGTTACGCATTTGGAAAGATTTGTACAAATACATCAAATTATATTATATAGTTATATTCCACCTCGAGATCAAGATATTGGCATCAAAGAAGTTCTTAACTTTGTCAGCTCCCAACCTCCTGGCTCTGAACATATTCTGCTTGGTGATTTCAATATAAACTGGCTCGCATCCTATGTTTACACTCACAAGGATGCCCTTGCAGCTGCCAACCTGTCACAATTGGTCACCACACCAATTCGGATAAATTACAAAACTGGCTTGACTGGGTTCTCACCAATCACCCTATCAGGATCTCTCATACCTCCGTTCTCCCAGACTCTCTCAGTGACCACTCACCGGTTATCTGTGAATGGTCTAATAAATTTCTAAAGCCACCCCCTATAATCATTACCAGCAGAGTCCTCCCCCATGGTCAACTTACCCATCTCAAACAGTACTTATCCTTGCAAGACTGGCTGCCCATCTACAAGGCGACAGATGTTAACCTTGCTCTCGGCTACTTCCTCACTATCTTCAGTAAGGCCTGTGACCTCGTCGCTCCTTCAAAAAAATGGAAAACAAACGCCCTCTGCAACCCTTGGATAACTGCGGAGCTCCTTTCCCAGCTGAAATCTAGGACCACCTCATGGCAGTGGCTAGCCACAGGCAAACAATCTGACATCCAAAATATAAACATGCCTGTAATGCCTGCACAAAATCCATCTTGCCTCACAAAAAGCTCATATTATATGACATCCTCACCAACACCAGAAATGGTCGTGTTTTCTGGGATAATATCAAGGACATTACTGGGAAACAAAGTCCTCTCCGGCCATGTTAATTGTTGAAGGGTCCACTACCCTTGATCCCATGGTCATTGCAAATACCTTTAACATGGCTTTTACTGACCTCAGTACTGTTCTACCACCTGATTTCTTCACTGTCAGTCACACCCCCTCCAACTCATCCTGCACTCTGTCAAAGCACCCTCATTTCTACTTCAGGGAGATTAAGATGAAGGAAGCTCACTGCCACATCACCTCAGCCACCTCCACTTCCAAGTCAACAGTGACACCCTGGACCTTGCTGTTATCACTTACACTTGGACGAGGTCCTCAGTCCCTAACTAAAATTCTTAACCTCTCTCCACACCAGTACATTCCCGAAATATGGAAATCTGCCACTGTGACCCAGGTCCACAAAACTGGGATAAGACCTGCCACTCTAACTACTGCCCGATCTCCATATTGCCACCACTATCCAAGGCCCTAGAGCGTATTGTTGCGGACCAGATCACTGATTATTTGGAAAACTATAATATTCTGTGCACACAACAGCACGATTTTAGAAAAGAGCATAGTACCACCACTGCCCTGCTTGAATTTACCGCTGTAGTGCATAGTTCCCTTGATAAAGGACTTCTTACAGGGGATATCTTCATCGACCTCTCAAAGGCTTTTGGCACTGTCCATCATTGGCTGCTGTATGACCAACTACTCCTTGCTGGCCTCACACTGAACTCAGCCCGTTGGTTCAGAAGCTACCTTGACAACCGCTCTCAAAGAGTAAAAATTGCCAGTGCTATCTCGGACATCTTGCCTGTCCGCTACGGATTACCTCAGGGGTCCATACTGGGCCCT
Organism: Neoceratodus forsteri; assembly: GCA_016271365.2. Lineage (NCBI taxonomy): Eukaryota > Metazoa > Chordata > Ceratodontiformes > Ceratodontidae > Neoceratodus > Neoceratodus forsteri. The sequence goes on along the minus strand of CM028129.1, from coordinate 1,388,886,688 downwards.
CTCCTTTTCAGCCTCTTTTTAAACTCCCTACCACAATCCTGCTCAGAACAAGTCATTCTGTATGCGGATGATGCTGTTGTCTTTTCTACACACAAGGACCCTTCTCCACTACAACACAGCTTCCAACTCGATTCAGTGCCATTGAAACATGGTTCTCCAATCACAAACTAGTCCTAAATCACAAGAAAACAAAGTCCTTGCTATTCTGCAGTTCACATAACCGTTATAAGCAACACTCTCTTGCCATCTCCACCAAGCAGGGGACTGTCCTCGAACAAGTTTACTCTTTCAAATACCTAGGTATTCTGCTTGACCCCAATCTCTCCTATACGGCTCACACTGATGGCGTGGCTAAAGCTGCCAGCACATGCCTTGGATTACTCTACAAGCACAGGCAGCACCTCACCCCAGAGGCCCTCAAGATTGCCGGTCCAGAGCTCTGTGGTGTCAATTATTGATTATGGTTCATTATCCACGGCCCGCCCACGACGCTCTGCTCTCCAACGTATAACAACTGCTCTTAACAAAGCATGCAGACTCACAACTGGTGCCCACCGCCTCACCCACACCTGTGCCCTTTATGAACAATCCAGATGGCTCCAGCTCTCCAACCATAAAAAGCATCTCACATGTGCTATGGTGGGAAAAATCAACCTTGGCCTCACACACCCTGGTGTTACTGCCTTGTTACATCAAAACACCAACCGACAGAACACCAAGAGCTCAACAACCCAGATTCTACAAGTTCCTCGCTGTCGAACTACGCAGGGCTCCTCTATGGATGAATGGTCTCAGCCACACCATCTCCTCTGCCTCAACACTAGGTCTGTTCAGAACCAGACTCTGGGCCCATCTCATTGCCTCTAGCTCCTATGACTGCCTCTCCTAGATGACGACCTACACAGCTTAAATCCTAACTTATATACTGCTTAACCCCAGGCCCTACATTCCCATCCCCACAACTCCTGAGGAGCCACTTCAAATCTCAGGTCTTCATACCACCTCATTGGTCTCTCCTTGCCCCATTACAGCACTTATCTCCCCCCCCCACCCTGCTCCCTTTTTCTCTTCTATCACTCCTTCCCATTTATTTTTTGACAAATGCCTCTGGCTGCATCTTCATCCTCCCTCTCTCCTCTCATCCCTGTTTCTCTGCCACTCCCGGGAGCCTGACCCTACCCATTCCTTGTGGGCATATGCGTCCTAGCTGTGTTCACCATCTTACTATAGCTGCCTCTGTTAACTACCTACTTCTCCTCATCCTCTATGCCTTACTCTTCCTATAATTGACCTCTTTCAATAGCACTGTTGTCCATGAATTGTTTACTGTTATTTCACTGTTGCTTCCTTGTTGTTTGTTATTTCTGACGTGGAACCTTTGTAAAAGGGCCTTGGCTCTAAGGTACTTGTAATCCTAGAATAAGTAAGTAAATAAATAAAAATAAAATAAAATTGTATACATACAGGTTTATGCCTAAGAGGCAGTATAGTGCAGTGGTTAAGTGCACTGAGCTACAAACCTTGAGACCTGGGTTTGAATCCCACAGGCCCCACTTGCATACTGTGTGACCCTGAGCAAGTCATTTAACTTCCTTGTGCTCCCAAGTCACATCTGGAAACAAGCTTTGGATTAGTGTATCTTTCCTTGTTAAACAATTTCCCCTTTCCCTTATGCAACTTCAGATTCTGCATAACATGTACTTTACCCCGGTACAACTGTACAAGGTACAGAAATTACATTACAGTCAGAGGTGTCATGGGTGGCAGGGCACACTACTGCATATAACACGGCATTGTCCTAAAGCACCATCCCTCTGGCAGGGAATTAAGGACCAACTGGATCCGCTCTTAGGGTTGGATGAAGCTTTTACACCACTGATTTGTACTGCTGGGGACTATAAAACCACAAATTATAGGTGCACAGAAATTCCGTATAGCACTTATTTCAGCGTGTGCCAAAAAATTTCTCTTACTGCACTGGCTTGACCAGGATACCCCTTCTTACTAAGAGTGGCATGCAGAACTTTTATTTGCATTAAGGGCAGAGAAATCTATTGCCAGTATGAACAATAGGCTAAAAAAAACTATGAAAAGAGGTGGGAAAAATTATACCTGCTCATGATCCTTGATTAACAGGTTCTGGCACTGTGAACTGATATGTCAACTATCAGCTGGAAGTAGGTTTGCTTACCACGTGTAAAAATATTGTGTTTCGTGTTTGTTTGATATATATGCTCTTGAATCAGTCATATAGGAGGCTTCTGTACTGTTACAAGTCTTTCCTTTTAGACTTGTAACCAAATAGTACGGTATGATATAGTATGTATTACCAGTGCTTTGCCAGGGGTAGGGGAAGATACAACTTGTCATCTGGTTTGTTCATGTATGTCCAGTTTGTTCATCCTTGAAAATGAATAAAATATATTTAATTTAAAAAATAAAAAAACACTCATGGTTTCTGCACCCACCACCCCATCTGGCAGCCTGTTCCATAGCTCCCACCCTTTCTGTAAATAGTCATTTCCTCGTGTCTTTGCTGAACCTCTTTCCTTCTACCTTCCATTCATGACTGTGAGCTGGTGTTCAAGTTAAATAGTTCCTGCCAGGCCACCCTATTAACTCCTTTTATAAATTTGAAGGTCTCTGACATATCTCCCATCTTCCTCCTGGTCTCCAGCAAGTACATGTTCAGTGCCTTGCAGCGCTCCTCACAGGACATGCCTTGCTGCCATGAGTCATTTTTGTTGCCCTGCGCTGCACCATCTCCAGCCTATCCCTATCCTTCCTGAGCAAAGAACCCCAGAACTGGGTACAATATGCCAGGTGTGAGCTCACCAAGAATCTATACAGGGGATGTATTACCGGCCCATTTTCTGCTATCAGTACCCCTCCCAATACATCCACGCATCTATTCAGTGTAGAAAAGTGCAAGGTGATGCATCTAGGAAAAACATGGATGGAAAATACCACCTGAACGGCAGGGAGATTACTGAGAGATAGCAGGGAGAAGACCTGGGAGTACTGATCAGCAGCAACATTGAATGGGAGCAGCCGTTTGAGGCAGCAGCTAGCAAGACGAACAGAATCATGACATAGATTAAGACAAACTTCATAAGTAGGTCTAGAGATGTTATAATTATAATGCTCTTATACAGATCCATGTGCAGCCCCATGTCATGTACAGTGTGCTGTTCTGATCCCAGTATCTGAGGAAGGATAAGGACACAATGGAGAAGTACAAAGGAGAGCGATCAAGGTAGTTGATGGCTTGAAGAACATGGGCTGGGTGCATCGATTAGCAGAACTGAGATTGTTCTCCATGTAAGAGAGAAAACTCAGTGGAGGCACAATTACAGTATTCAACTATCAAAAGGGGATAACACCAGCCAGACCGGTGGCACTGAGGGCTGAGGAGCTGGACACCACGCCTCACGCTCCACCGGCGACCCGGGTTCGCGAGTGAGCTCAGGGCATTTGGAGGGGGGGGGAGAATTGGCAGAGGTAGGATTGAGGATGAGTGCCCTTGTGATGCTCTCTTCCCTAGGATGCAAGGTGGGGGGGAGAAGATGATCCGGTGTGCCAGTGACCCCCGGTGGAGACTGGGGGCATTGCAGCAAGCCGGGCGGCACGTAACTAGCATGGCTGACGCAGGCAGGATTGCCGTGTGCCACAGCATCGTGGGTGCACCATGTACAGGGGGAGGTGCAGAAGAGAGGAAAACACCAGCTCGTGGGACAGGCGACGGCACCTGTCCTTCATGCCCACCGCCGGGTTCTCTCTCCAACTGGGCTTCCAGGTCCTCAACCCAGGCCCTTACCTGCTAGCCAGTGTCTGACATGCAAGAGCGCCCAAGTGGAGGGGCGACCCACCCTGGACGGGTTAAACTGGGGGTGCTGGCTGCAGGAAGGAGGGGGAGAGAGATGAGGCACAGTACGGAGGGGCCTCAGGTGGGCAGGAACTGGATAGGATGCCTGAGAGAGGTTCCACGAGTTGTGACGGGAGGGAAAAATAGTTGGGGGGGGGGGGAGAGGGATAACACCATCATATCATCTAGGGATAAATAGACAAGTGACACTTAAAGGGACACTGTCAATCCCCTTAGGCCTCAAAGTGTCTTTAGTTTAAGTTGATGAGTGGTCAAATTCTGTAAAGATTGCTGATGTATTTGGTAGTTTGATTCCAATTCCCTTTTTCTTTTTAAAAGTGGAAAACAGAATGCTCACCATACTGGTGCTCCCGCATGATGAAACATGTTTGTCATCAAATCCCATTGCATCTTCCTGAACGTGGAAACACCCCAACATAGTCCAGCCCACTCATGGTGCAGTGGGAATAGAGAAAACGGTCGCATCATGAGTGTTTGCACCATTTTGTAGAGGTTTCCAATGTTCACGAAGTATGCGATAAAAGTAGATCAAGGATTGCAAACAAAACCAGGTTGGGTATAATTACACCATTACCATGTATGTCAGTTCTACTGAGAAAGGAAGGAAGCAGACAAAACAACCAGCAACATCAATGAATTTTATAAAAGGTAAGCAATCATAAAATGTTGGTTTTCAGCTAAAAATAATATGATACAAATAGGGTTGACAGCATCCTTTTAATGTCACTGAAAGGAGGAAAATCCAAGGGAAAAAGTTGGAAAAGACTGCAAACGCATGTGCTATCGGCTGATAATGCACCAATATTAAAACTCAGACTCAAGTACTTTTAAGAAATTGTGGTCATAGCTGCCTCACCTCCCCCAATATGTATGTATGCATATAATAATCATAATACAGAAAAAGCAGTGGTTCATGTATGGATAGCACCCATGGCCTGCTGGCCCCCTTCCCGAAGTTCCCCATCACCAACTGTCATCTAGAGGTCCCATCTAAAATGAGTACTGGCAGAGTCCACTCTTGGAGATGGGGGAGGCGGCAAGGGCACAACAGACTGTCAACATAAAGGATGACAGGGATGCTGGCAGTGTTGAAACTGGAAGCTGGACAATGGGGCACAGGTAATCTATGTAGTCTTCACAAGAAGAAAAATGAGTAAGCTAAAACAAAACATGACATTACAAATTTCAGACCATTTTAAAGCCTTGGATAAAAAATACATTTAAAAACTGTTTCCCTTTCATTCTTCGATATCCTTTCAGTCTTCCATACAATGACAGGCAATTTCACCACCAAAAGATACAGGAGATAAACTGTATTCATTTAAGATCTTTACCCAATACATTGAAAATTATTGTAATGTCTCATTTATATGACCCTCGAAAAATGTTATCATTGACAGGCTTCAATAATAACTCACCTTGCATAAAGAAAGTGCTAGCAAACATACTGCTTGGTGGTTTTGGAGACGGGTAACTTGGAGACTCTCTGTTAAAATCATCTGGGCTTGGTGATGGTGCATATACCTAAAATGCAACAGAACATTACTGAAATGGATCAAAAATTGTAAATTTTAATCGGAATGCTGACACTCTAGAATAATGTATGAGCAGTGATATACAAGCCTATGTTTCCACTGAGGAGTTCTGAAGACACTACAAAAGCACCTTCTGAGCCCAGAGATGGAAACGTACATATTTTATATAGTGTCTGATTATGGACCAAATCCGCCCCCCCCCCCCAAACACTGCCACCCAGAAGACACTTATTTGGCTGCATTATTAAAAGTTAAGAAACCTACCCCCTACACCCAGCTGTTAAATGCCCACCCAGTCACTACTCCCATATGCCAGAAATGCTACTTCATTAGGATGTACTCTGACTTCAGCAAGGCATTCATCTCTGTAACACAGAGAAAATTACCGAAGAAATTAGAGGATCTAGGAGCAGCGAAGGACCTTGTCAGATGGGTGGGATGCTGTTTGGGGCAGAGACAGCAGACAGTGAACAGAGTCAAGTTGGGGGAAAGAGAAGTCACCAGTGGGTAGTCACAGGGGTCCTTTCTGGGACCAGTCCTTTTTTATATGTTCATTAGTGACATGGGAGAAGGAATACATGGCAAGATGCATCTCTTCGCAGTTGGCACAAGGCTCTGTGGCAGGGTAGACAGTGAGGAGGGAGTAAGGCAGGTCGCAGAAGGCCCTGCAAAGTCGAAAGGTTTAGAAGCTGAAATTCAAAACCAGAAAGGGCAATGTTATGTACTTAGGAAACAAGACCCCAGGACAGAATACTGACACTACTACTGAGGAAAGGGGCCTCTAAGTCATCGTAAGTGACTACATAAAACAATTTCACCAATGCAGCTAGGCTGACAGCAAGGCAACCAAAATGTTGGGGAGTATTGGGAGGGACTTTGATAGCAGAAGGAAGGATGTAATACTACCTCTCTATAGATCACTGGTGAGGCCCCTTCTGGAGTACTGTGCCCAGAAAGACACAGAGAGGATGGAGACGGCACAGTGTAGGGTAACCAAAATGATTCAGAGCTAGCAGGGCAGATCCTACAAGGATCATCTTAAGGGACAGGACATGTACTTACTAGAGGCCAGAAGGAAACGAGGAGATATGATAGAGACCTTCACGTTCCTAAAATGAATGAATGAACAAGGTAAATTGTGCAGAACTATTCAGCAGGGATACGGAGTCAAGAACACGGGAACATGAGTAGAAGTTGATGGTGGGGAAATACGGGAGAGAAATTAGAAAGTTTTACTTTAGAGAGAAAGTGGTTAAACAGCGGAACAGCCTACCAGTGGAAGTGGTGTGAGCAAAACCATTAATGTTTCAAAAACAGATGGGAGAGGGTTAAAGGCTTAATAGTTACTCAGGGGGCTTCAGTAAGGTAAGAAGTAAGGGGGAGGAAAACTCCATCTAGCCAATAGGTCCTAGGGTAGGACAGCATATAACAGGGCAGAGTGGATGGACTGATGATCTTTTTCTGCAGACGCTGTTTATGTTTGTAAATTATTTACTTAAGGTGAAACTCCTGTAAGGGCAGTAAGTGCAGCAGCTGCTGCAGAAATGCCAGATTAGGGCTTTTAGCATCGAAGTGTTTTTTTTTTTTTTAAAATTACCCGCTGCCTGGTGAATTTAATTAAAAAGATCCGCTTCGTCCATAATGACTGCAGAGCTCCTGGCGGACGTTTCGCATAGCCCAGGCAGTTTCCGCCATGAAGGTTGAGGGCTACCAACTCTGCCATTTGTCTGTAGCCCTCATTAGCATAACTTTCACTACGGAAGCCACCTGGGGTGCGCGAGATGTCTGCCAGGGTCTCTGCAGCCATAATGGACGGAGCAGATCTTTCTAATTAAAATCGCCAGGCAGTAGGTAAATAAAAAAAAAAATACTTTGATGCTAAAAGCCCTAATTGGGTGTTTCTGCAGCAGCTGCTGCACTCACTGCCCTTTAGGGTTCCCTTTAACAAAAACATCTAACGCTGTCCATCAGCTTTGTGCAAATTTTTTTTTTTTGAGTGTTGCAAGTTAGCTAAGAAACATGGAAGAGTCCATGGACAGCGTTGCACGTTTATTTTGGAAAAAAGCACCATTTCGAGCACATGGGAGTACCAAGTGGGAATGTAGTAACATACTGGGTGCAGCCTGTTTTTATTTTTACTTTTAAAAAAAAAAAAACTGGCACAGCACTGTGTCAACAGCAGGTCTGCTGTGGAACGAGGTTTGGAACACAGGTGGCATATAATTTCAAAGCCGTTGTAACACAGTAGTGTTATCACAACTATTGTACAACAGGGTTTTTGAGCATGTGGATTTCCACACACAACAGATCCACAACATATTACTGTACTTATGTTAAAAAAATTCTTAAGTCATTTGTGTAGCAGCCATCAGTAAACAGTGAAATCTATAGCATATAACATACCATAATATGTGGATTGGAAAGCATGAGTACCTTAAACAGTGACTCTCAAATCATACTAAATGATTTACTATGTTTGAGAACAAGGTTTACATTCTGCCATATACACACTAAAGTTGAGGAAGAACAATGTTCTTTTGTGTTGACTAAGTTTGACAGTACCAGCAGTATTTTAAATGTATAAAGATTGTGCTTGCATTTGTTGATAACCAAATTCAGTGTGCTAGTACACAAAAAAGCTCCCTTAGTCCCTAAATCAGACCTTCATATGTTGAGTTAGGTCACTTCAGGCAAAACATGAACCTCCTATTACGATGCCAGGTGCCAAAGATCACTATGTTGCATAATCCTGGTCAGAAACCTTTCTGACTTTGTTAGGTTACGAAAACATAATCTAAGTCCAAATCCCACTGTGTGATCTTAAAGCCTCAATATCAGCCAACCTTTCAAGTCTGGCATAGCTTATAAAAACTCTCTTTTTGATTTGTCAGGGGACCACCAGTTTCCCTTGGTAAATCTTTGCTTCAGATAAGCCCAGTATGAACATTTTAAACTGGCCAATGATCAACATTCTCATCACTATGAAAAGCAGCTGTAAAGCCAAATAAACCTACTGATCAAACAATTCTGACTGCAGCCACTGTACTGTAAAACAGACATAGAAACACAGACTTTGACGGCAGATAAGGACCACTTGGCCCACCCAGTCTGCCCATTTCCCTACCTATTGGATAAGCTGCAGGTTCTAGTTAATCAACAGCCTACTTCCTGCAACCCCCCCCCACTATAATTGCCTTGTCTGTCTCATGCATGTTTGAATTCCCCCACTGTTTTAGACCCCACAACCTCTCCAGGAAGGCAGTTCCATGCATCCACCACTCTCTCCATGAAAAATAATTTCCTCACATTACCCCTGAGTCGTCCCCCTCTATCTTTAAAATTGTGCCCCCTTGTTCTTGCACATATTTTTTTCTGAAAGATGCTACCCTCCTGGACTTTGTTGATTCCCTTGAGGTACTTGAAAGTTTCCATCATGTCCCCCCGGCCCTCCTTTCATCAAGGGTATGCATATTAAGCTCTCAGTCTCTCTTCATATGGTTTCTGATGCAGACCCTGCACCATTTTAGTTACCCTCCTCTGAACTGCTTCCATCCTGTCTATGTCCTTGCATAGATGGGGTCTCCAAAACTGCACGCAGTACTCCAGATGAGGTCTCACCAACTGTCTGTACAGAGGGATAACCACTTCCCTTTTTCTACTTGTGATGCCCCTCCCTATGCATCCCAGTATCCCCCCAGCTCTCCTTACTGACTTTTCACATTGCTTACCTACCTTTAGGTCATCTGATATGATTACCCCCAGGTCCCTTTCCATTATTGTTGTTGTTAGTACCTCCCCTGCCATTGTGTACTCTTTTCCAGGGTTTTTGTTTCCCAGATGTCTTACTTTGCACTTCTTTGCATTGAATCTAAGTTGCCATACATCTGACCATTCCTCCAACTTTGCTAAGTCCATTCTCATCCTTTCTGCCCCCAACCCTTGTGTATAAACTCTGTTACAGATCTTTGTGTCATCTGCAAAGAGGCATACCTTTCCTTCCAGACCCTCTGCAATGTCACCTATAAAGATGTTAAAGAGGACTAGACCCAGTACTGAGCCCTGAGGCACTCTACTAGTAACTCCCCTTTCTTCAGAATGAGTTCCATTCACTATTACCTTCTGTGCCTGTTGTGCAGCCAGTTTGCTACCCACGCTACCAACCTGGGACCCACTCCCAGGCTGGCTAACTTGATTATTAATCTTTTGTGCGGTACTGTGTCAAATGCCTTGCTAAAGTCTAGGTAGGCCATATCCACAGCCCCTCCTTGGTCTATTACTTTGGTCACCCAGTCAAAGAAATCAATTAGATTTGTCTGACATGACCTTCCTGCTGTGAATCCATGCTGCTTTGGCTCCTGTGCCCCGCTGACCTCTAGGTACTGAACAATTCTTTCTTTCAGAAGTGATTCCATCATTTTCCCTACCACTGAGGTCAAGCTAACAGGTCTGTAGTTTCCTGCTTCTATCTTGCTCCCACCTTTTGTGAAGGGGAATCACATCTGCCCTCCTCCAGTCCTCAGGTACCATCCCATCCTCCCATGATTCGTTAAAAAGTGTGGGCAGTGGTGTCACTAGGTCCCCCCTTAGTTATTTTAGGATTCTGGGATGAATCCCGTCAGGCCCCATTGCTTTGTCCATCTTGAGTTTTAGGAGTTCTTTCAGGACTCTTTCTTCTGTAAATGGACTGGTGTCAACCCCCCTACCCAGAATGCTATTGTTTGGTTTAGGTATCTCCCCCTCTTCTTCTTTTGTGAATACTGAGCAAAAGTATTCATTCAGTATCTCTGCCTTTTCACTGTCTCCCTCTGCCCACCTCCCCTCTCCTTTGTTAATCTTCACTATCCCTCCCTTAACATTTCTATACTCCCTAATGTACCTATAAAAGGTTTTATCCCCCTTCTTAACCGAGTTGGCTATCTTTTCCTCAGTTTGGGCCTTTGTTATTCTGACTGCCTTCCCCACTTCTTTCTGCTTTAATTGAAACAGTTCCCCATCATGCTCCTTCTGTGATTCCTTATACTTTTTGAATGCAGCCTTTTTTCTCCTTAACCTTCCCTGCCACCTCTTTTGAGAACCATAGTGTTTTTTTATTCAGTTTTGTTTCATTTGTTTCACATAAAGGCTTGTTGCCTCAACTATGGCAGTTTTGATTTTTCTTCATTGTTTTTCCACCCCTCCTTCCTGCCCATTTGTTAGTTCATTCCTTAGGCACTCACCCATTTTGCCAAAGTCAGCCCTTCTAAAGTCTAAAATCCTTATGTTTGTATGGCTTGTCTCCTTGGTTGTGCTTATTGTGAACCACACTGTGTGGTGATCACTTGCTCCCAGATGGCTACTGACTTCTAAATCTGTGATCCTCTCTCCATTTGAGAGTACCAGGTCTAATATTGCTCCCTTCAGAGTGGGTTCCAACACTAGCTGTCTAAGGCATGTCCCCTGTAGGGCATTGAAAATGACCCTGCTCTTGGATGTGGCTGCAGTACATGTTGTCCAGTTAACATCTGGCATATTCAGGTCCCCCATCAACAGTATCTCCCCTTTTTCAGCCATTTTGAGAATGTCCTCTATCATTTTCTTGTCCATTTCCTCCCCTTGAGATGGGGGTCTGTATACAACCCTGTGCGGGCTGTGATGCCATTACCTGTCTCCAAGGTAACCCACAGTGCCTCTTGTCCTCCCCCTTTACTTTTTAGTTCTGTAGCTTTGATCCCTTCCCTTATGTAGAGAGCTACTCCACCTACTCTTTTACCCTCCCTGTCCCTTCTGTAGATTGTGTACCTCAGTATGTTAACATCCCAGTCATGGTTCTCCATGTACCATGTTTCTGTGACTGCCACAATATCGAAGTGTTCCTCTTCCATCAGGGCTACTAGCTCAGGAAGCTTGTTTCCCAGACTACGGGCATTGGTACTCATTGCCCTCCATATAATGTTGGCTTCATCCTTTTTTCTCCCATCCCTGCTCTTATATCCTTTATCTATTTCTCCAGTTACCCCTGTCTAGCCCTCTGTCAACCTCTGTACCTCAGTGTTTACCTTACTACCTGCCATGATTTGTGGGGGGAGGCTTGACATTTCCTGCTTCCTATCAGCATCTCCCCCTTAGCTAGTTTAAAAGCTTGCCAAGGAAACATTTAAACCTATCACCTAGGAGCTTGGTTCCCTTCCTGGACAGATGCAGACCATCGTCCCAGTACAGACCTTCATCTCTCCAGGTGGACCCCCAGTCCCCAATGAAGCCAAAGCCCTGTGCTCTGCACCAGTTTTGCAACCATTCATTAAACTGCATGGTGTGCAGTACCCTAGCATCACCCCTGCCATAGACTGGCAGCACCTCTGAAAAGGATACTGTGCTTGCTACCTGTCTGAGGCCCCTCCCCAACTCCACAAATTCATCCTGCACTGCCCTGACCTCATGCCTAGCTAGGTCATTTGTCCCAAGGTGGACAATGATATCTAGTTCCCCCTCTTGTGATGCTGCTTCTGAAATCCTGAGGATTCGCTTCCTGTCCCTCCAAGCCATGGCATCAGGCAGGCACCTTACGTCCCTCTCCCCTCCCTTTTCCAGTTCTAACCCCCTAACAACCAAGTTCCCTACCAGAAGCCGTTTCCTTCCCCTGTGGTGTCCCTTGCCACCCTTTTGTGGGTCTCCCTTATGGTTGTCCCCAGCATTCTTCTTGGTCTCCACTGAGGGTGTCATCGTAGAGGAACCTTACTCTGCCATACTGGCATATGATTTGTGAAGAGGTACAACTAGAGGGATTCACCACTGTTTCACCACCCTCACCCTCCCAGAACCCACTGTGGTCCAACTGCTCCTCATACTTGGCAACCTCTGTGGCAGTGGTTGTGGCACTGGTGCTCTTTGGGTGGGGGAGACCTCCATAGTCCTTGCCAGTTGAGCCTGGAGATGGGCAACCACCTCCCTCAGAGCGGATAGTTGCCTGCAAATAGAGCAGCAACGCAGTTTCCAGAATGTTTCCCGGAAAACTGCTGCCCCACAGCCAGTGCACTGCAACACTCCCCACATATCTCTCTCTCTTACAGTATGTAATATATAATTTTTTTCTTTTATATACTGTATTTTGGTGTGTACTTACCCTTTATGCACTTGCCAAGTTATTAAGAATATGACAGTTCTGTCCCAAGGCCTGTTGAGGAAGTGATGTCAGAACTTTGGCTATAAAGAAAATGCCATGCCTGGGTGGGTGGGTAGTCTGCAACCACCAGTGACTGTTAGAAACAATCAAACACACCACTGCTCCACCACCCTGGTGAGTACTGCCCTTCTTTACAGTAATTCAGCCAACACCTGGATCTGAAACTGGATCACACCAGTAGTTTATAGTAATTGATCAATGCTGGAATGTTCCATCCAGAACAATTGGCTATGATGCAGGCCTCCCTGACTAGTGAAGACAACTTCCCCCACCTGAGGCTCTGTCTGGCTTCAAATTACAAACTGTAGCCTTTGCTATTAGACATAAACAGCCACCACCAGTAAATTATTTCAAAATATTTTGATGAAAACTGTCACAAAATACTAGTAGACAGTCCAGTTGTTACCCACAAAGAAAAATCAAATATGCAGTTATTTCAACCCTTCTGAAGTTACTCACAAGATGAGCAGTTTTGAAAACCCCCTTCCTGATTTAAAATGTCTGGTGGAGTAAACAAATCAAAGTAGTAACTGAAAATAAATATATATGTGCAACAGCATGCCTCATGTGGTCTGTCAGGTTGAAATGCTCACTGTCATACAGTGGTTCAAACACATTAGGTAAAATCAGCTTTAATAACTCACAGTCTTTTGTTGAACAAACTAAAGCAGCATATGCTGGGGCTGATGGTTAATCCATCACTGTCACAGGAAAACCTTAGGAATAAAAGCTGTACACTGCAGCCACACTGGCATGAAGATGCATGCTGATTAATGTGAGAATGCTTTGCTGTAAAGACAACCATGAACATTTCCCCCCATCCCTTTTAATTGAACTAAGGTACACCATAATCAACAAGATGAATAAAAAAAAAATCATGTGACATATGCTGAAATGTTCTCTTCCCTTCACACCATTTTTTTCAGCAATGATTTCATGCAAAATGCTCCTGGGCCTAGTTGGTTTGTACAGCACGCGGCATATTTTTTAAAAGGAAATAACAGATCAATGTTCTCAGTTTACATCACCATTATGTGTTCATTTTTTCAAACAAATCAAATGCTTAGTATAAGACAAGGTTGGTTAATCGTAGGGACACTTTTCATAATAGGCCAGTGTATGCTGTTCTGAATTGTGACGATACAATAATTTGCTCAAAAGTACTTGTACACACAATTTGCTCTTATTTTGATTTTGCATGTTTTAGTACTTTCAACTGTAGGCAGCTGGTAGACCTACGGTATAACTGCTGTGTTAGACTAAAACCACACCAGTGCCAGCCTACATTCAAGGATCAAAGAGTTCTTGCGGCAAGGAACAACTGATGTGGTCTCAAAGAGTTCATTAACTCCAGATGTGGGGATATAGTCAGCCAATGCCATGAAAAGCCCAAGTCTCGTTTAGTTACAATCAGAAGTGTCCACAAATTAAAACCAGATCCCAAAGTCTTCTTATCACCTGCAAATTTATGCCAATTTTTCTGTTTAAAGGCCTAATCAAACCTTATACTTTTTTTCTGCACATTGGGAAATTAAAATCACATCTGAGAATAACAAAATCCACACATTCATTGGATCAAAAATCCCAGGGAAAATGTTTATTTTCTAAAGCATAAGTGTACACTGCAGAAATTTGGCAGTCACCTATATTTTAAACAGCTTTTCATCAGTAATTTACGAACAGATGCCCCTTTGCAGGTTATGTACAACACAAGTATAAGGTGGAATGCAGATGCAAATACTTTTTAAACAAACAGACTGCATTCAAAAAAGCACGTTTTTAATTAAAATGAAACATTTCATGTATGGGATTATGCTTCTTTTTTCGTCTGATCTGCAATTACACTGCTGTACCTTACCTAGTATACTAATTCAGTAGTCTTGTATACTTAAGCAATAAGGCATGACAGGGTGTGCGTCATTGTGGGGTAACAACACACCTTGGGAAGTGAAGCCCAAGGCGAAGCTGAGGGCTTTACGCACCTGAGAAGTGCTGTTCTCCCACAATAACACACACTTTGAAATGCCTTATTGCGATTATAAAATGGCTTCCCTGATTTTATTTTAAGACCAAGTAATAAGGTTCAGAAAGTTAAGCATTTCTGACCTGTGCCGTTGTGCTGGGATATCAGCATGGCCATGTGACTGGATTCCACCAATCACAGTACAGTATTTCTCTCACCCATTTTATAATTGATCCTACCATATCTGTTTATATATACATAGCCTCCTGCTATAGTCATTTTATTAACCAACTGTATTACTTGCAGATCTTAAATTCATACACAGGGGTTACTGCATTAACATAACTATGGCTGGCATCATCATCTGTTCGCACAGGGATAATCGCTCTGGGTGTCCTCTGGTTAGAAGACTCTGTACCTTCAAGAGATCATGCATGTGACTATGTACCTCCCCAATGACATGTCCATGTCTAATGCATTACTGACTAAAACATTACTACAACCCCTGCTTGGCTACTACATCCCAAAGTTGCTACAGTCATTGCAGATTATCTGAAACACTGTGTCTACTGGGTACCCACCTCAGACACTATGTATACTAGGCTATATCGGCTTAACCTTGCTTCACTATCCTGTCCAATATCTGGGGCACTGAGGCTAAACCTGGCCCTTTTATGCCTGCTGCACCCTATATAATCATATCTAAGTGGCACAACATAAATTAACTCAGTAGTCCCATCTTAACATGCCAGCTAATCATACAGAGCTGGAGTCCTGGGTTATGATTTATAGCCTTGATATATCGAGAATCACTGAGGCTGGTTACAGTCCTCAGCTCCAGACTTGGTGTGCTCCATCCCTGGATTTAATCTGATCAGGCGTGACTGCCCTCTCACTTAAAAAGGTGGCGGGATTCTGATATATTATAAATCTAATCTAAACCAAAGTGAATTAGGGCAATCTTCAACTCCTGATTGTGAATGGCGTCATACCATGACATTGATTGGCAAAGTTAGAAAGCTGTTCTTGGTTTGTCTATGTAATCCTTCTACAAGTGGACAAACAGGCCATACCACTCATTTAAAATTTGGGGAAATCCATAAAGAATAATAAATTAGTCACCCTAAGAGATGCAAATTTAGACTGGTCCTGTGGTAGAGAGCTAAGAGTTGCTATTAAGTCAATTCAATCTAACACCATTAACTGAACCTAACAGATTATCAAATAATGGCAATTATTCCACCCTAATAGACTGGATAATATCAAATACAATGGGAAGAATAATTTGAGCAAGTGTTCTCCCCGATACTAGTATGTACGACAACTCTCCCATCTACTTTGTCTGGATAGCCCGGTCTACAAGGAGCCCTCTCAGAATTATTTAGTTTATGGACTACTCTAAGCTCCTACCTCATGCCTTTCTAAACAATCTATATCAAACTGACTGATCATATCTCTAAACAAAACAGATGTAAATAATGCACAGACTATTTTCACTGCCAAGTTCACTGAACTTCAGGATAAGCATGTACCTCACAATAAAAGAAGAGTCCGAGGCACACTCACTTATTAGCTAGTGACTTGCTCCCTTTAGCCCCTTTTACATGGAGGCTAAATACATTGTAGCGGTTCCTGACCGACCATACACTCCGCTCCATCTGTGTTGCTACCCTCCACTTGTACATTGCGGCGGAGTATACCGGTCTCCAGGCTCTTTCGCAGTTCTTCCGTCTTTCCACCCAGCCAGGAGCCAGAGACTTCCTTACTTCAGTGTGTGTATATCCCGGGGGTCACATAACATACTGTAACCGAGTTCAGCTAAATATATGTTCAGATAGTGGGAAGAAAGCTGAACTCAGTAAACTAGTTATTTTTCCAAAATGTGGGCTAAAAGGCACTTTGAAAACGCTCTGAAAGTGGAGCTGTGAGACTGGACACACGCTTATGCATATTAATAGTGATATTAATATGCATAAGTGCATGCCCAGTGTCACAGCTCTACTTTCGGAGCACTTTCAAAGTACTTTTTAGCCCCCGTTTCGGAAAAATAACTAATTTACAGAGTTCAGCTTTCTTCCCACTATCTGAACATATATTTAGCTGAACTCGGTTACAATATTACACAAACGACCCTCTGACCGGGTATAGTGAAATGCAAGAGGGTCTTGTGAGACTTTCTCCCAGATCAGTGTAAGCACTTGGAGGCAATTATACAGATGCACCGAGTGGCACAAAACACAATGACAAACCCGGGAAAACAGGTAACGCTGGATCAGCAAGTGCTCGTTTGGGATGCGGTGCAGCTTCCCTATACATGGCAAGAGGGGAAACGCTTCAGGTGCTCTGCACCACTCGCTGCAGTGCAGAGCATGTCATATAAAAGGGGCTTTTATTTAACATCAGGGATAAATGCTGGGCATGATTTAAGGCCTCTGCCCTTTTTCCAGACTGTGAGGAATACAAGACGCAGAGGAACATGTGCAAAAAATATATAAGTACTATGAAACAAATACTGTAAGACCATACTCTCCTCCCCTGCTGGTAACACACAGATCATTTGATAATGTATTAAGACTTTATGGGTATGAATCAAAAATGTACCAAACAGGCTATAGCGTTGCATTACACAGACTCTAGTAGCCTTGGTACCATTGCTAATTCCTTCAAAACTCATTTCTTTGACCCATCTGCCTTCAATAGCTCTAAATATCCCCCTCCAGAAACTACTCTGCTGAAGTACTTCTAACACCAGATCAACTCAAAGAAATGTTTCCACTCATCCTGGATCATCCCCATTTTACCTCAGGGTACTTAGTACTGCAGAAATCTGCAATTATTAAAAGACATACCTGCAAACAAAAGTACTGGTTCAGATGGCATTGAGCCAAACCTCTTAAAACTTTATGCATACAACATATGTTATTTATTTACTTAGTTTTTTTTTACCGGGTAGGTGCACTAGACAAGAGCATTTCCTATTTTTAGCACAACCTGGGAGAGTTACAGGCAAAAGTAAGCAGCAGTATCAGGTGATACAATAGTACAAAAAACATCAACAATGGTCTGACACAATACAGATGTACCCTGAAACAAAGTAAAGTATAAGCAGTTCAGAAAACAATTATAATAAGTGCAAAATAGATCTGTGGAGGTAAGATGAAGCCAGGTTAAGTAGGAGTATGCAGGGTCACAATACACGAGCACTTACCAGTGCACATGATGACTTTACGAAGTTCACTCTTAAAAACCTGATCAGACTGAGAGTGCCTTAAGGTCACTGGAAGGGAGTTCTAGAGCTTTGGAGCAAATGCTGAGAACACATGCTCACCCATCTTTGTAGCACATTTAGGAACGTCAAGGACAGACCCATCTGCAGACCTCAAGGGGTAGGCCTGCGAGGTGCGTTTTAACATGCTGGCGAGTGTAGATGGTGTGCCAGTTCTTATAATATTATCAGCGATGGAGAGAGCCACCTAAGACTAGAGTACAGGGATGCAGTGATGAGTACACCGGGGCACGGATAAGGCAAAGTGGCAAATACTGTTGTAGCACATGTTCCATTGGTTTAGGATCCCTTTGTTGGCCACCAGGTAGGTTATCAGACCACAGGAAGATTCGGCTGCAGGACACTCTAGGCAATAGCTAGTCTAGCAGCTGAGGTAAGGGTGTGTCTAATTTTGTAGGCAAGCCCCAGCTTTGTGTTTACGGTGTTGCAGATAGTTGCCAGATGGAGGTTTAAGTACAGACCAGGGTCAAGGGTGACTCCAAAGAATTTAAAGGAGACTATTGCATCTAGTGGGGAACCATATGGACTGGGATGGTTAGTGCAGATGGACAGGCTTTGATTCTAGGTGCTGTGCCCCACTTCCTCCCCTGCCTGGTGTGACTCCACTGAGCACTTACCCCCACGTCCACTCTTTATCCCCCCCACCTTCCTGCTTTCGCTTCACAAATATTAATCCCCTCCCAATTTTCACCACCCCCACTTTAAAACCCTTCCCCTCATCCTCTCTCCCCTACCCTATCACCTACTTACGTAACCTTGTAGATTTCTATCCAATCCCACCCCTCTGACTACTCAACCCACTTATTCTGTCACCCCTTATCTCTGCCCCCACCCTCCCTCTGCTCTCATCAATTCTGTCATTTTTTTCCTTCACATAGATTTTTATCCTCTGGAGCCCTGGCGGGTGGCTATGGCCCTCCTGATGGAGGGATTCTCTCTCTGGTCCCACTGCTACTGCACTTGCAAATCCCCAGTAGTTCCCCCGTAGCAGGGCCAGGAAGGAGGTTGCCGGCTCCACCCCCCCCCCCCGGAGACCCAATCCAGAAGTTGAGGATGGCCTTCCAGAGCGGCAGACCATCACTGAGCGTGCCAGGCTCTTTTTCTCCATTTTTCCCCCATCCCCTCCCCTACTGACGTGAGGACATTGGGCTGAGCTTCCTGACCCATACTGCCCTCCAGTCACTGCCAGAGGGGTCAACGAGTGGGACAAGTCTCCCTCCCCCTGAGAGAGGAGAGCAGTCCTCCAGATGCTCAATCTTCTCTCTCTCACCTGCCGACCCCCGGTGGCCCTGGTTCATTCCTGAACCCAGGTCGCCGATGTGGTGCGAGGTGTAGAGACCAGCGCCTCAGCCTCCAGCACAACCAGGCCGGCTTCGAGTATAGATCCTTGAGGGATGCCAGCACTAGTGGGGGACAGTTCAAATCTGACTATCAATCTGAATGAACGCTCGTCATCCAGAAAGGTAGCTTACAAACCAAGAGGTAGTAGCAGATGAGAAACCCAGGGTACTTAATTTAAATTACAGCAAGGGGTAATCCACAAGGTCGAATGCCTTAGTGAGGTTGATGAAAACTGCCCTTGTAAGCATGCCCTTATCCATAGCCATCTTTACATCATCTTTACGTCATTAGTAAACTGGACGAGGGCAGTGGATGCGCTGAGTGCATTCCTGAAATCATGTTGAGTCAAAGATAGTAAGTTGCTCAGTTACCTGGGTGGCCACAATTTTCTCAAGCAACTTGCTCAGTACTGGCAGAATGGCTATGGGGTGGCACTTCTCCATAATCCTGGTATTGCCCTTTTTGTGAACAGGTACCACTCGGGTGATCTTCCAGAGAACAGGGACAGACCCCGAATCCAGGGACAGATTGCAAAGCCTCATGACCGGAGCTGCTAGTTGAGGGGCTGCAGTTTTTAGAAATCTGGGTAGTAGTCCATCTGACCCAGTCAAGCCGCAAGCTGGGATAGTCTTTAGGAGACGAAGAACCTCTGTTTTGGTGACAGTCCTTAAGTTGAACGGAAGGGAGGCTGGTTCCTCAGTACTGGATTTTGAAATAGGGACCAGTCCAGTCAGCTTAATATACTCTAAGAGATCAGAGAAATGGGAGACAAGGGTGTTCACTATAGTGCCATTGTTATTACAATTAAACCCATCCAGGGTCATGTCGGATATCGATTTGTTGTTACCCTGACCCATGAAAGATTTAATGCAACTCCAACATCCTTGAGAATTGCTAACAGATGCTTGGAGAAGCTGTCTGCAATAGATAATTTTGGCGGATGGTATAGCTCGCTTGCATTCTTTGGTCTTCTGTATTCAGCCCAGTCTGCATGTGATTTAGAATGTTTGGCATGGGCCCAGTTTTTATCTCTCCTTCCAATGGAGGTTAGAAGGTCACTATGCATCCATCTGACATGGAACCTTTGTAAAAGAGCCCCTGGCTCAAAGGTGTATCTGATAAACTTAAATAAATAAAAATAAATATATCTGGTCACTGAACCTCTAACTCTTCGCTTCTTGAGGGGAACATACTTATCTTGTAGAGCCTGTAGAGTGACTAAAAAGAAATTAAAAGCATTTTCTGTCTGAAGTCTAGTTTAGAGGAGACAAATCTATATTGTGGAGATCTGCAATTAAGGCCCCAAAGTTTAGTTTATAGAAGTCCCTAAATTCAATTTCTTTGGGTGGGATCTCTGGGGTACGTGCCTTCCAGATCCAGAAAATGGGTGAGTGGTTACTGACGGAGTCCGGCAATGTACCTGCCGCTAGTACATGTTCGTTCCTACTGGTAATGATGCCATTTAAAAAGAGACTAGTGATTGCTTGACAGTGAAATCCTTGTTGTAACTGTACCTGTAGCAAGATTTTTCAGTTTATCGCTCACTACAGGTAAACTTCCGGATCTGTGGAAACCAGCTTACTTGATACCTGCCTACAACAAGCATTTCTCAATGCCAAATGTTTGCCTGCAGTATACCAGAGTGTTAAAGGGAACACACACAATTTAAATCAACTATTGATGCTTTCTGTTCATTATTGACATGCTGTTAACATATTTGGCTGGCAGTATAGTAACGAGGTGTGAACGAGCTTGGTACAACCGGCAGACCGGAGTTTGATTCTCACAACCTCCACTTGCATACTATGAGACTCTGAGCAAGTCACTTAACCACCCAGTGCTCCCAGGTCACCCTTGAAAACAGGCACTTGTGCGTAGTGGGCCTTACCCAGTTACCAAAGGCTAAAATAAAAAAAATTCATGCTATTATATTTGCATTCTGCATGCTGAGTTTTTTCTTTTCCAATTTGTTTAGTGCTTTCAAAAGACACTCTCCAGGCTCCTGTATGTAACTAGGGGAAACTACTAAACATGGGAAAAAGACCCTCACAGGGAGGGACTTTGATGCTCATCTTCAAAGCTTGATGATATCTGTTAGCTGACTAATGGGGCAGTAAATCAGTGCGATAGGTGAGGCTGCATCCTTTGAACTACACAAAGTTTACATTCATCAGTCAGCTCAATGCTGTCAGCCTTCTCAGCATTGGCATTTCAGTAGCAAGTCTCCTGAATTTCTACATCTCAGGTTCATACAGCACACACTTCCACAGCCCCCTACACTGCCCCAGCAGCACCTATACGTTTGCTTTGTGCATTCATGCAACCAAACATAAAAAGAACAACCCGAAAGATGTAAATAATTATCATCTCATCATCATTTTACTGATTTTAAACTCCTGGAGGAAATGAGTTTCTGCCCAGCTAACTGACTTTCTACACAAGTACAATATTCTCTGTCCAACTCAGCATGACTTTTGGCAGTGGCATAGCACTATTACAGCTATGGTAAAATCTATTAACATTTTTTTGGCCATGGACAAAGGCATGCTAATGGTGGCTGTATTCAGTGATTTGACTAAGGACCATCCGCTGCTGCATGACCAACTACAGGAATAGGGAGTCTCCCCACTCTATTAAGCTGGTTTAGTAATTACCACTCCACTAGAAGGCAATTCGTAAAATATAAACAAGCATCTTCACATGCTGCTTGTGCCTTAGCGGTGTCCCACATGGGACCATTTTGGTCCCTTATTGTTCTCGCTTTATACTAACAGTTTGCCCATTACATTTCTCACTGCTCTTCCCTTCTGTACGTAGATGATTTTGTCCTCATGTACAATTAAAACTGTATAAATGACCTCGAACAGATAAATCCCAATTTAAAATTCACTTCAAACCTGGCTTATAAAAAATAAACTGGTTTAAAATACTTGTAAAACTCAGGCCATTTTGCTTGGGTCTGCATCAAAATGCTGTGGTGGCCTTAATAAATTATAGATCTCTTATCTTGATGGCTCTTAAGCACTATACCTTTAACACCCTTTTTTTTTATTTAACTTTTAGGCACCCAAGCTGCTGTCTTGTGTCTATATCAGGCATTTCCTCTGACCTCTAAATCCCATCTGCAACTCCCCCAATATCAACAGTGGGGATCCAAGTGGGGTGCAATCAGAAAGTACCAGCATTGACATGCAGTATAAGGCGGCTGGCACGCACAGAATATTTCTGTGTTTCTCCCTCAATGTTTGTGCCCTTTTTTAATCAGAATGATTTTCAATAGTATGTATGTTTATTAACCACTTGACTAACATTTCCTTTGGAATTGGCCTTGACTGTTTGGTAATGTTGCTCAGATAGTATCCTAGAAATCAGGATACCAACAGATACCTCCAATTTGGCCAGATAGTTGCTGTGGTACGATAGTAGTGCTATCTGACCATGGGTACTACCAGCTAGGATACCTGGATCCTAACCAGGATCCATCACTATCTGGCCCCAGATCCTATCTGCCCTAGGATTCATGGATCCTAATTAGGATCCATCACTATCTGGCCCCAGATCCTATCTGCCCTAGGATCCATGGATCCTAACTAGGATCCATCACTATCTGACCCTGGATCCTGCACCTGTCTTTGGCAGGATATCTGGTGGGATCCAAGTCAGTATACCAGCACTATCTGCCAGATAGTGGTAGAATCCACAAAAGCACTATCTGGGCAACACTACTGCTTGGTCCTTGTTTTGAATGTAATGTAAGCTGACGTGGAACCTTTCTAAAAGAGCACTTGTGCTCAAACGTGCTGTCTGAATCTTTCAATAAATAAATTCCACCCATCACCCCTCGTGTTAAGCAGTTCTCCCAACAGGCAAAAAACAGCATAGAAACATAGAAGTTGACGGCAGATAAGGACCGCAAGGCCCATCCAGTCTGCCCATTTCTTTTTCTACCTTATAAATGTGCCATCGGCCTTTGCTCTGTCAGTGGCCTATCTATTCATAGTCATTTGTATTGCTCCCTTATGCCTATCCCATGCCTGTTTGAAGCCCTGCACTGTATTCATAGCCACGACTTCTTGTGGTAAGCCATTCCATGCATCCACCACCCTTTCTGTGAAAAAGAATTTCCTCACATTCCTCCTTAATCGGCCTCCCTCTAATCTCATGCTGTGTCCTCTTGTCCTGCTATTTTCTTATATTTAAACATGTTAGACTCTTTCACTTTGTTTATGCCCTTAAGGTGTTTGAATGCCTCGATCATATCACCTGTCTCCCTCCTTTGCTCAAGGGTATACATATTGAGCTCCGTTAATCTGTCCTCATATGTCTTCTGATGCAGTCCCTGCACCATTTTGTTGCCCTTCTCTGGACTGCCTCAATTTGGTTAATGTCCTTGAGGTGTGGCTCAACACTGCACGCAGTACTCCAGATGGGGGCCTAACCAGTGTCTTGTACAGAGGATTATTACCTCCCTCTACGATTTGTGATACCCCTACTAATACACCCTAACACCCCCTAGCCTTACCTACTGCTTTAGAGGTCTGCTTGGATGATTTTAGGTCATCAGTGATGATGATGCCCAAGTCTCTTTCTTCCTTTGTGACTGCTAGCAACTCCTCCCAGCCTATAGGTGGCTTCAGGGTTCTCTTCCCTATGTACATGATTTGCACTTGTTTGCATTAAATCCCAGTTGCCACTCTTCTGACCATTCTGCTAGTTTATCCAGATCTCTTCTCATTCTGCCAACCCCATCTGGATCATCTACTCTGTTGCAGATCTTGGTGTCATCTGCAAACAGACAAGCCTTACCCTCTAGTCCATCTGCAAGGTCACTAATGAAGATGTTGAAGAGGACTGGCCCCAGGACTGATCCCTGAGGTACCCCACTTGTGACTTGCATCTCTTCTGACTGTATACCATTTACCACCACTCTCTGTTTTCTGCCCACAACCAGTTTGCCACCCAGTTGACCAACTTCTGACCCACCCGAGCCTACCCAGCTTATTTATCAATCTTCTATGTGGAACAGTGTCAAAAGCTTTGCTGAAGTCAAGGTAGGCGACATCAACTGCTCCCCCTTGGTCCACCACTCTGGTTACCCAGTCAAAGAAATCTATGAGATTAGTTTGACAGGACCTTCCTTTTGTAAACCCATGCTGTCTTGGATCCTGTGCCCCTATGGATTCCAGGTGTTGCACTATCCTTTCCTTAAGGAGTGCCTCCATAATCTTGCAGTATGTCCCTTATGTCATTAGTTCTGTGAAATCTGACACCTTCCCTCCCTGACTAGGAGTGCTGTCATGTGGTAGTGCCTCCCCAGTCGGCACCAGAATCTAGCCCCAAACTCGAGTCGGTAGCGTGGGAGTGCAACATGCTACCCACTGGGGCATTGAGTGGCTCTTTTGACCTCACTATAGATTTCAGACTTCATGTTAATATGCTGTGTAAGGCCCTTGCATACAAAACCAGACATAATCCCCCAAAGCCTGTGTGGCAATTGCGCAAGACACCTTACTGCCTAAATTAAACTGTGGAGCCTACTTCAACACATCCAAATCCAATGTGAAAAGGTGAGGTGTACTGTATAACAGTTAACACTGCGTTCTAGCTACTGTATGCCTACACAATACACATCATTGTGCACTCAGGGCTAGAGTGGTTCGACCCTGCTGCACTGTGCACCTTTAATCTTATTAATTAATGAAGTTCTGCACCATCAGACCCCCTCCTCACAAAACCATCCTGTGTCAACAGGCACTTGTGCCTTGTGGGCCTTACTCAGTTACCAAAGAATAATGAAACAACAACCCTTAAGTCCTTACCTCAGACTGTATTGTCTTCCGCAATATGCCATACAAAAACAGGGAGCTTGCTTTTCCCTTCTTTTCAACAAAGCTTTGGAAATCACATCTGCTCAGAATCCATGGTGGCCCAACCTATCAGCTATTCAAGGCTGAATTTAATGGAAAACGCTCATAATGTCAATCTCCACCCCCAAAGCTTTAACCCCCCCCCCCAATTAGGCTTTTCGCAAAGAAAACACTTCTTTTATGTGTTGTAACTTACTTTATTTTATTGTTGTACACTATGGGATTCCACACAGGAAGGAGGCAGAGGACACCACAGGGAAAGGAAGCAGCTCCTGGTGGGGGACTCAATTATTAGGGGTACAGAACTGAGGGGAGCTGGGAAAACTGAAGTAAGGTGCCTGCCTGGTGCCATGGCTTGGAAGGACAGGAAGCGCATCCTCAGGATCACGAGAACAGCTGCAAGGGATTCTGAGTTGACGAATTGTCCACCTAGGGACAAATGACTTGGCTCATCATGAGATTAGAGCAGTGCAGGAGGACATTGCAGAGTTGGGGAGGGACCTAAGACAAGTAGCACACACAGTATCCTTCTCAGAGGTGCTGCCTGTCAAAAGCATGGGGAGGCGAGGTAATTGCACCATGCAGTTTAATGAATGGTTGAAAGAATGGTGCGGAGCACAGGGTTTGGCTTCATTGGGACTGGGGTTCCACCTGAGGACACCAGCCTATACTGGCAGGATGGTCTGCATCTGTCCAGGAAGAGAACAAGTCTTTGAGCAATCGGTTTAAATGCTTCATTGGCAAGCTTTTAAACTAGTCAAAGGGGAGGCACTGACAAGCAGCAGAAAAATCCCAGCCTCTCCTACAAAACAGGGTACTAAATGAGAAAAAGACCGAGGTAGAACAGTCAGTGGGGGATGCTGCAGCAGAAGGTAAAGCCATCAAAAAATGGAGAGCAATGAGTACCAATGCCCGTAGTCTGGGTAACAAGCTTCCTGAATTAGTGGCCTTGATGGAGGAGGAACATCTGGATATCGTGGCAGTCACAGAAACATGGTACACACAAAACCATGACTGGGACATAAACATACCAGGATGCACTGTCTACAGGAGGGACAGGGAGGGTAAAAGAGGAGGAGGAGTAGTTCTTTACATAAAGGAAGAAATAAAAGCAACAGAACAAAAGGGTAAACAGGGAGGAGAAGAAGCACTGTGGGTAAATTTGGAGACAGGCAATGGCACCACAATCCGCACAGGGGTTGTATACAGACCCCCTTCTCAGAGGGAGGACAGGGAAATGATAGAAAGTATACTTAGAATGGCAGAAAAAGGGGAGATATTGCTGATGGGTGATCTGAATATGCCAGAATAACTGGAGTGCAGTTGCAGCTGCCACTTCCAAGAGTGCAGTTATTCTAGATGCCCTACAGGGGGCATGCCTTAGACAACTAGTACTGGAGCCCACTCGAGAGGGAGCAATATTAGACTTGCTCTCTCAAATGGAGATGGAGAGAGGATCACAGATGTAGAAGTGGGTAGCCATCTGGGAACTAGCGACCATCGAACAGTATGGTTCACAATAAACACAGCAATAGAGTCAAGCCATACAAAAACAAAAGTACTGGACTTCAGGAGGGCTGACTTTGCCAAAATGGGTGAGTGCCTAAGGAATGCACTAGCAAATGGGCAGGAAGGAGGGGCGGAAGAACAATGGGGAATAATAAAAACTGCCATCACAGAGGTAACGAGCCTTTGTGTGAAGCAAATAAACAAACAAGACGATGTAAGAAACCACTATGGTTCTCAAAGGAAGTGGCAGTGAAGGTTCAAGAGAAAAAGAAAGCATCCAGGAAGTACAAGGAATCGCAGAGAAGGAGCAGGACAGAAAACTGTATCAGTTAAAGCAAAGGAGGCTGGGAAGGCAGTCAGAACAGCAAAGGCCCAAACCGAGGAAAAGATAGCCAACTCAGTTAAGAAGGGGGATAAAACCTTTTATAGGTACATCAGGGAGCAAAGGAAGACCAAGGGAGGGATAGTGAGGCTTAATAAAAGGGAGGGAGGGAGGGCAGAGGAGACTGTGAAAAGGCAGAGATACTAAACAAATATTTTTGCTCAGTATTTACAAATGAAGAGGGGAGGTACATAAAACAAACAGTAGTAACACTCTGGATATAGAAGTTGATACCAGCCCATTTACAGAAGAAAGGGTTCTGAAAGAACTCTTAAAACTGAAGGTGGACAAAGCAATGGGGCTCGATGGGATTCATCCCAGAATTTAAAAGAGCTAAGGGTAGAACTAGTGACACCACTGACTACCCTTTTAACAAATCATGGGATGACGGGTGGTACCCGAGGACTGGAGGAGGGCAGATGTGATTCCCTTCACAAAAGTAGGAGCAAGGCAGAAGCAGGAAACTACAGACCTGTTAGTTTAACCTCAGTGACAGGGAAAATGATGGAATCACTTCTGAAGGAAGAATTGTCGAGTATCTAAAGGCCAGAGGGGCACAGGACCCTAGGCAGCATGGATTCACAGCGGGAAAGTCATGCCAGACAAATCTGATAGATTTCTTTGACTGGGTGACCAAAGTAGTAGATCAGGGAGGGGCTGTGGACATGGCCTACCTAGACTTTAGCAAGGCATTTGACACAGTCCCACACAAAGATTAATATACAAGTTAGCCAGCCTGGGAGTGGGTCCCAAGATGACAGCCTGGGTAAAAATTGGCTGGAGAATAGGACACAGAGAGTAATAGTAAATGGAGTCCACTCAGAAGAAAGGAGGGTTACTAGTGGGGTACCACAGGGTTCAGAGGATTCGGATCCCTCTTCAATGTCTTTTATGTTTACATTATGGAAGGACTGGAAGGAAAAGTATCTCTGCAGATGACACTAAGATCTGCAACAGAGTTGATGCACAGGGTGGGGTGGAAAGGATGAGAAGGACTTGGCAAGGTTAGAGGAATGGTCAAATGTATGGCAACTTAGATTCAATGCTAAGAAGTGCAAGGTAATGCACCTGGGAAACAAAAACCCAGGGGAAGAGTACACAATGGGGGGTGAGATACTAACAACAACAAAAATGGAAAGGGACCTGGGGGTAGTCATATCAGATGACCTAAAGGTGGGCAAGCAATGTGAGAGGGCAGCAAGGAGGACTGGGGAGTTACTGGGATGCATAGGGAGAGGCATCACCAGTAGAAAACAGGAAGTTATTATCCCTCTGTACAGACAGCTAGTAAGACCCCATCTGGAGTACTGTGTGCAGTTCTGGAGACCCAATCTCCGCAAAGACATAGACAGGATGGAAGCTGTCCAGAGGAGGGCAACTAAAATGGTGCAGGGTCTGCACTGGAAGACATATGAAGAGAGACTTAAGGAGCTTAATATGTATAGCCTCGGGAAAGGAGGAGAGGGGGACATGATAGAAACTTTCAGGTACCTCAAGGAATCAACAAAGTCCAAGAGGGTAGCATCTTTCAAAAAAGAGTGTGCAAGAACAAGAGGGCACAATTTGAAGATAGAGGGGGGGCGCTCAGAGGTAATTTAAGAAGTATTTTTCACAGAGAGGGTTGTGGATGCATGGAACGGCCTTCCAGAGGAGGTTGTGGAGTCAAAATCAGTGGTGGAATTCATGCATGCATGGGACAGTCATAAGGCAATTCTGGGGGGTTGGGGTAAGAAGAAGTAGGCTGCTGGTTAACTAGGATCTGCAGCTTATCCAGTAGGTAGGGAAATGGGTAGACTGGGTGAGCCAAGCGGTCCTTATCTGCCATCAAATTCTATGTTTCTATGGCGGACGCTGCGCCGCTCCATTTCATGTTAAAGTGCAGTGCCGCACTGCTCGTTTCATTACAAACTGTACTGAAGTGAGCGGTGTGGTGCCACCCCTTCACAAGAAATGGAACCACTCAGTGTCTGCCATATTGCGGAATCCCGTTGTTTACAACAATAAAATAAAGTTACAACATGTAAAAAAATGTGTTTCTTTGCGAAAAGTCTAATCGGAGGGTAAGACTTTGGGGTGAGGGGAGATTGAGATGAGTGTTTTAAGAATATTTATCATTGTGAAATTCCTGCTCCTGTGCCTAGCCATACCAATCGCCTGATCTTTTTGTTATATTAACGACTGTTCTCTCGACCAAAACCTAGGTATTCCAGGTACACCCTGCATTTCCTTGTTGCCTTACCTGTACTTATTTAAATCTTTATGTAACTGTTGCTCCTATGTATTATATTTTTGTAACTTGGAAATCGATATGGCACCTCACCACTTCTCAACTTGCTTGTTTATACTACAAATTATCCACTCTTTGTACCTTATAGTAACCTCCCAGGTTGTGACTGAAAATAGACAATTTCATGTCTAGTTCACTTACCTGGTCAGCAGAAACTAATTAGATAAATCTTGAAACTGTATGCACAATTTGGTACAATCTAAAAAAAAAATCGAATGCAACTTCTCCTCATGATCACATAGATAAATTATTATTCTAACATTACTGCCCTGAACATGTACTTGATTACAAAAAGCAGAAAAAAAAAAAAAGCGTGTAATTGGTATTACGCAGCGTTGCCTCTGTCTCTACCTTTGATAAAAGATCAGTGAGGCACACTTGACTTCAATGGAGGAAAATACACATGTACAGATTTCTTAGCATATAAGCCCAAGAGCAACGAGTTCATTTAGATTTGTTTAGAACAAGAACATTTAACTATACCCATTTGCAACAATACTCCAGGTTATGGACACTCCTTTTAACTCCCATATATCATTGTCAAATGTAACCACACGCCATAGTTATGCACAACACTGCAACTGTAGTAGGCTGCACCAATGTCTAGTTTCCTGCTCCAAAAGCTGCAAAAAAGATAATTAAGCTCATACTCATAAATATGGCTGATGGCACCAAGAACTAGGTCATATATTTCTACTGCTTTTCTAGTTCTTTTTAAAGGGGTACCAAAGGTGTGAATGTGCATTCGCAGACACACACACACACGCAAATGTGCGCACCTACCTACACACAGGACTGGCCTAATGGCTTCCCAAACAAGTACACTAGCAGGGTAGCCTTCTTCTAAATTTTTTTTTTTTTTTTTTTATCTATAGTCTAAATTTCCTGCAGGGTTCAGGTTGTTGATGTTGATGTAAGGAAGTTCACACAGGGGCACATCTGTGATGTCTGGGCTAGCATGACTACACCTTATGGCTAACGCCACTTGTGTCACCTAATCAGCTTCTTAGGTGACTCCATTATATGTATATATTCTGTACCTCACTTCCTAATTCCTAGCCTCGGGGGAGTAAGCAGTGCATTCTGCCACTATAGAGGCAGCTGCTGGTGGGCCAGGGAGTGATCCCCCCCCCCCTTCTGACTTTTCCCTCTTGGGCTGCTCTGGCCTACCCTGTCCACTCTCATTTCTTTGGACTCCTGTCTTGCATCCCTCACTACCTGCTTCTCAGGCTCTCCCACTTGGCTATTGTCTTGTATGTTTTTTTTTTTTTTTAACATCATGCATTAATTTGCACTGGCCACTTATCCATTGTAAATAATTATAAAATAATTGTTGCTTATCATGATGTACTGATTTTTTTTTTCAGCCTCTCATTAATTTTACTTTCCTATTTCACTTTCTCTGTTCACCAATGATGTCTGTATAGCCACTTTGTTCACCAATGATGTCTGTATATCCACATGGCTTGTACTCATTGTATAACTTGACACTACCTCTGTAACTACCACCTGTGTGGCTCAGGTCGTGTCTGAAAATGGTCCCCTTGATCAGTGCAGTTACCCGGTTACCCAAGACTTAAATAAATAAATAAAATAAACAATTAATGCTTGGGGTCACAGGTCCTGCCAGATACTTCAGGATAACTCACTGATCCACTCTGTAGGGAATACTGCTGGAAAACTGACCTACTGCAGCTGTTGAACTACCTACATTTGCTGAAATTCATAACACTATCAAGCATACATAGAATAATGAATGTGAAACCATGCACAAGAAGTCTATTTCTATTGCAGGGTTCTGATGACATCATAGACCTCACCTGCAAACCTGCAGAGGCCTCCAACGTCATTGGAACTGAAAAACAGAAATACATGCCTTGCATGTGTATAGTTTCGCATCTATTTTTTTTTTATATTATGTGGTTTGTAAAATTAAATAAAGATTTCCACAAGCATGCGTCCCAATATACATTTTTTTTTCTTTCATCTGACTGCGCTGAATCAGAGATGAAAAAATTACAGTCAAGAGCTGGCAACTAGCAATTGCTATTTTATCAAGTAAAAAAAAACAAAACTTGAAAACAGGCACCAGATGGCCTCACAGAAGTGTGTTATACGTCTGTACTGGGGACCCACATTTGGGAGCAGACTTGGAGTGCTGGCGATCTAATGACTAGCAGGGAAAAATGCTGCAACTGGCAGTGTATCCTAGCCTCGCGGGAGAAGGCAGTGCATTCTTCCACCACAGAGGCAGCTGCTGGTGGGCCAGGGAGCTCACTCTCCAATCGGGTGCACATGGCACGTACTCAAGGCGAACAGTGGCTGTGCATGCCATCACAGGGGAAAGTGAATGGGGAGAAAGGATGATGAGCATGGCATGTACTCAAGGCGAATAGTAGCTGTGCATGCCATCGCAGGGGAAAGTGAATGGGGAGAAAGGATGAGAAAACTGAAGGCCATCTGGATGGTGGCAGCCACTTGGACCCAGCACTGCTAGGGCCAACCTTTTTCTCTGAAAATGGAACAATAGGATTAAAATTGAATTTGCCCTTTTTAAACACCACTTAAAGAGTCAAACTGTCAAATAAAAACCTGTCTGCACCACATTTATCACATTTTTGTAAAAAAAAAACATTTTGCACCACATCTGTAGTGCAAGCTATGCAGAGCAGCACTTAATTTTGGGGAAAAAATAGAAAAAAAATGGAATTTAGGATTTTGTATAACAGAACTGCCCATGTTTGAAAATGGAGCAATAAGTGGAACTACACTTTATCCTCATGACTAGGTTATGATCTGGTGTGGAAGGTGGGGATGCTGGTTTCTCCACTGACCTTTCACATGGGGGGGGGTGTTAGGTTGTCTTTTGAGTAGAGCTGGGTGGTGACAGGCTTGGGTTATGCTTTAAAAGGATAATTCTGTTTGGAGGAGCATTAATAAATGGTATGGGGAAACTTTTTATGAGGTATGGTTGGGGCACTGGGTGGATGATTATTGAGCAGCTGGGTGCAGGACCGTTTTCAGAAAAATGAGAGAATTTTTGTTTTGGGGCAGAGGGTACTATCGCAGCATCACAGCATATGCTGAATTTGAAATGGTACAAGGTTGCAAAGATGTTGTACCACAGTACAATTTTTTGATATTTGAACTATGGTAATAATTTTTGAGTACATGGATTTCCATACACAACAACAACACTTGATACTATACTATAATACATGAAAGTATGTACACAATATTTGCAATGTACTCACTGGAGTAACAACACTTGCCCTCTTTTTTTTCTGCCTGGCTCTTGTTAACCTTTAATGAAGGAGGGAAGCATGACTGCATTCCCAAGTTATGTACGTTTATCTTCTACTCTCTTTCTGTACATTGGTCTCCCTTTTCTTGTCTTTTATCTCCCTGGTCTTTAAAACCTGCTCTATAAGTAGGACTTCTAGAGCGCCACTGTAGGTCCTCCAATCAGTAACATCATCCATTGAAATCAGTCAGTGGTTCCCCGATACTGATACCCACTGCTTGCATAAGTTGCTACATCAATGAAAGCTGAGCACAGGGAGGAGCTGCTTCATTCTGACCAATGCAGTAGCCCATACAATTAGTTTTAGCATTAGAACCCACTGACTGATGACTTCAACTGTTAGTGTTGCAGGCTGAAGCACCTATGATGACACACCTGGTGGCCTATGACTATAGTGTTAGCATGACTCGGTTGGTAGCACATCCACTTCTGGCAGAGGTCATGGTTTCTTGTCCCACACTGGGATTTGGGCTCATACCATAAATGCTGGCACCAGAGTTCAGCACTAAGGGGATGCAATACTGTTGAGGTGTGCATCCTTTAGACGAGATGTTAAACAGAAGGGTCACTTCTGCCCATCTATGTTGCTGTCCTGGTCACCTCTCAACCTTTTGTCCCTGAAATTAGGGACAACAGCACTGAAACTGTGGGACACTGGCCCTCTTAATGTGGGACACATCATCAAACATAGAGATTCAAGCTCAGAACTATCTGGAAATCAGTTCCTTTATTTTTGCAAAGTTTAATTTTGATTCACCGTCTTAGAATATTATGAATTTTTGCCTGAACATCTGGGTTTACATTATCTTCACTGTGCAGGCAGTGCCTTTTCCATGTAGAACGGATGAGAGAGAGTCATTATAAATGGTAAGATGAGGAATGTCCCACATAATACAGGACAGCTGAGAGGCATGGTACTGGTGGGTGTCCAGGTGGAAGTAAAAGAACTCAATGCACTTTTTACAAGAATAGGAACTTTACCCCAGTGTCTGACCAATTTTCCCCTTCCCATAAAACTGGTTCATGAAACTGTCCCAGACTGCTTGTGGGCCTTGGTGTGCAAAATGGCTGATTATACTTGTCACAATCTCTTCACTACCAGTTTCTCATTGCTTGTAAGCCATGTTGGGGATACTATGTGTATGAAAAGTGCTCCATAAATGCAAATTCTTCTTAGTCTTCTTCATAACAGTGAGGCAACATTAAGAATGTATTTTCAATACCATGGAGGAAAAGAAAAAAGAGCTGTGTACAGAAAGAGGCTGAGGTAAGAAAACAGGAATTGCTAATGTTGCAATACTTTATATCACCTCTAAATCACCTTTGATGTTTATCATATAATTGGTGGAATAAGCCGTATACATATAATTGTGCTTAGTATTTTCACTTGTTATAATGTACCTTGCTCTATATTGTTTTTGCTCATGTACCTCCTTTTATTTTTCCCTTCCCCAGGATGCAACTGTAAATGAGCCTCAGCTCAGTGTGCCTTTCCTGGTTGCCAATTTTCAAATAAATAAGGCCACCATGGTGCCCCATTTCTACAGTTATTACGCCGCCCTCAAAATACCTGGAGGGTGTCAAATCTATCACTGTAGCTAGAGTCCAGAAATAAGGGATATAACATGTTTGAGAGTGTCATACGTTTTTTTATCTTCATGAGGTCTGTGACCTCTTGACCCCTCAAGTGGTGAAGCATATCATATAATACACTCACACATGGTGTATTTGGTTTATACAATGAGCATGAGGTCAACAGTAACAAGATCATCAAGGTATTTACCAGTTTTGTTTTTGAATTTGCTTAAGTCGTTACGACAATCTTTTTTACCAATGCGTGCATCTCTGCCATTTGAGATGCTCTGTTAGCTCCTGTAAGCCATTTGAGTCTCCGTTGTCACTGTGCTGTTAACCTGATTTTGAAATAGGCAAAAATGCTTAACTGTTGCCACATTTGAACGCAAACATGAATTTTCTATTTCTGTAGGCGTGTGGCTGTCAGGGGGCCACTGGTGAATAAAAACAGATAACATGTTATTTTTTTTATTCCGTTTCTAGTCTCAAAACATCAATGTGCCAACCTGGACAGGGTAAGAAAATACCAACTTTTACATTAAGTCATTATGGTGGGAGGGCAGCCGATGGGGGGTCACTGGGGATTACAACACAATTCCTGTAAGCTTGTGACTCTAATATCACAACAAGAGAAACCATATGCTATGTGTTTGCCTTTTTGTCTTTTTTTTTTTTTGTGCTGCTGACAGTATTGTGATCCGTTGTCAACATCTGTTAATTCACTTTTGAATTTGCCTTCTGACTGTGCCTGAGATTATCAGTTTTGTGTGTGTGAGATTTAAAATACCGTGGTCTGATGCAGTGCGTGGCAACATCAGTGCGGTTCACTTTTGCTTGTCATTTTGACTGTGATGCGACAGTTAGTGGTAAAGACACTGCTTAGGGCAGAAAATTTGTCTCGGTTCCTCTCACAGCTCATCCGTGATTTTGATGAACTGGAGTAGGGAGATAGCTGGTGTGATTATCCTGATTCATAATATCATAATATAAAATTGCTGTCTTGTGAGTCGGGTTCGTCATCAGCTGGGATACTGGGATACAGTTTTTATCCTAGTACTCTTGGCCTCATGCTCATTATATAACAGCCTCCTAGTGTCCTATAACCACTTGAACATATGTAGCTTACACCAGTCATGACTTTAAATTGGCAGTATCCGTGGCTCAGTAGGCAGCACACTCACCTCTGAGGCCGGGAGATCAGAGGGCTGTGGGTTCAGTTCCCACATCTGGCACTTGAGTTAATATCCCAGTACTGGCACTGTAGTGCAGCATGAGAAGGGTGCTGCACTTCTGAGGTGCAGTCTTTCAGATGAGATGTTAAACCGAGGTCCCATCTGCCTAGATTGGTGGTAGTTCAGGTGGATGTTAAAGATCCCATGGCACTTATCGAAAAGAGAAGGGGAATTTACCCGATGTCCTGGCCAAATTTCCCTCATTCACTTAAAAATTACCACCAACAGCTTAATCCGGTTCAATGTCAGTTGGCATTCATCTGTATCCCTCTCCCCCGGGCCGGGCCTGAAAATAGGCAGGATTTGTCTAGTGCACTTACCCGGTCAACAAAAACGAAAAAAAAAAAAAAAGATATCACAGGAAAAGGTCCGACTCTTTACCATTTCAGTAATGGGCATTTAGATGCTATCAACAAAACCTAAATTGTTTAGCTACAGTAGAAACTGGCCACACAGGCAAAAGGTCACAAACTAAAAAACAGTAGAAGAAAGTTACACAAAGAGAAGAGGGGAAAAAAAAAAAAGAGTAGTAACGGTGCGGCTAAACATTGTCATCTAAAGACTGGGCAGGAGTTAAAATTATGGGCTTTATTCTCAGTGGATAGTCTTGTTCTAGGTACACAATAGTAAAAATTTACTAAACTTAGGCAGGGTAATCACCAGGCACTGCTCTTCATAGTAACTGAAAAGCCCTGTGCAGTTGAGAGGCAAAACAAAACTTGCCACTTTGTTGACACCTGGTCTTTCTCGACAGAAGACTTCCCTAATTAACTATTTCAAACACTGCTTATTTATCAGTGTTATCTTCATAAGACTGCAAAAAAAAAAGTGACAAGTATAAACACATGCCCGAATTCAAATACTTTTTCAGACATAGGAGATCAATTAGTTCCATTCCACGTTTCCTCAGTTACTAAATCCAATCAGTGAAACCAAAAAGTGGGTGTGGAAATACTGCACCCTTCATTTGTTTCTCATTCATTTATCACAAGTCGTAGGTAATGCAAGTTTTTACTAGTCTCCAAGGCATGAAATACATTCAATGAAAAATGTTCAGGAAACTCATTGGTTTACTGGAGTGAATATATGGGACAAATGAGTGTGTCACTCTTTGGTCACCTATAATTCTGAGAAATATAGATTCAGCCTGCATTGCACCTGATCCCCCTCCCCAGCTGCTCTGATGTACCCATGGAAATGGACATAGCCTTCACTCTGAAACATCAATAAAGTATGTTGTAGACAACACACCCGCCTAGTGGGGGAGCCTGGCTCAATAGATTGGCAGCTTAGCTCAAGAAAGTTAAACAGGAAAAACTCTCCAGGGTTGACACCGTAGCCTTCAGCACTTTCACAAAAAAACTCAAGATGAACAATGATGGTAGATCTCGTTACTCAAAGCAGACAACAACCTGCCCCAAGAGAGTTCCCAGGATGATCCTAGGTTAGACCTGACTAACAAATGTTAGCTTTGACCTTGTCCAGGCTGCTACGGACAGCATATGGTACAGGATGGACTTAATTGTACCCTTGTCAATAAGCTATCTGGTCAAATGTTAATAAAAGCTCAAGAAAACACCAGAATCAAAATTACAAGAGTCCCAATGGCAGAAAGGAAATCTTTATTTAATTAGTGTGTAAATATCTAAATCCCTGTTTGCTGCAGACATTTTTTATATCAAGTTAAATACCACAGAAAAGCAATAGCAACGAAGACCTAAAGACTTGTAAAATACCATGCAGAGCAACTTATCAATGTTTTCAACCAAAACAAAAATCCTTATTGGTCTTTTAGTAACACTAGCAACATGAATAAAATATTTAGATCTCTGCTGGGCCTCAGAACTTTGCTAAAACAGCTTTAACAATATTAAATCATATGAGGCCGAGACAAAAGTGCATACCAGGATTCACCAGTTTGTGTTTACTCAAAGATTTAGTAAGTTCATGATGCTTGACTTAATGAAGGCCAGTCTACATAGCTGAGTGTACAGTACACTTCTTTTACATGTGTTTCGAGGCCATCAGCACAGATTATTCATGACACATAGTACAACAGCCTGTCCTTCTATATACGTGTAATTAAAAATTATTCAACAAATAAAACACCATTTTATTTTTACTTTGATATATTAGCTTAATTCCTTAAGAATGTTTTATGTTCTGAAATAAAAACAGTGCCATGTGGTACATGGATGTTGAGGAGTACAAAGAAGCAGTTTATGCTGAATTTACTGCCTTGTCGAGCCTTCTGACAGGTTGATATGTTCTTACACTGAATGTGAACGGTACACCACCTGCCATCCTAAGCATGGACAAAGTTTATAAATGGGACTAAAGCATAAAGGCAAAATATTTATCCCTCATTTCCAAAGTTGGTTAGCCACATTAACGATGTTGTAAGCAACACCTCTAGAAGGATATGCTTTTTTTAAATACTGAAGGACAACTGGCTTCTCCAGAAAGAACTGAGAGTTAACTTGTCTTTTAACCTGTTGAATCTTAAAGAACCTGTCCCTTTGGGTTTTACAGAACCAAAAAAAAAAACACTAAGATTGTAATTTTTGTAGACAAGGAGTTGGATTAGGTAAACAGATGCTTTTTTTTTCCAGCTTGTCATTTCATGAAAAGGCCACAGACAGAATGAAAGACTGTTGATTGTGGCAGAGTGTCAGTTGTCCTTGTAATTATGTTAGATTTTGTTTTTGTGTTCTGAGAGATCCCTTGGGCAGTGGATGGATTTAGACAGAATGAATGGCTTGTACAGACACGATGTTTTTTGTCACTCGCAACTGGCTGCTTACAGGCATTCTAGCTTAATTACATATTTTTTAAATTTTAATAGGATGATTCATGTTGACAGGCTTCCTGTCTTAAATTTTAGTCGAAGGAGAACATTTAGGACTTTCATAACATTTACTCTACTGTATTATTCCATCTTGTGCATCTACTTCTGATTTGTCAGATTGACGAGTTTAAAAAGTTCTGCTTATACTTTGAACTAATAAAACCATTTCCAATCACACCACCACAAATTCAAGGCTTCAGGTTCATATTTCTAAAGGGTTAATTTTTTTAACTGTACATTACATTACAAAAACTGCCATGCGTGACATTGCTGTATGTTAAACATGCCCCTTGCAAGTCTACTAGCAATTCATTTGAGCACTGTCAATTAAAGAAATTATCTTTCTAGAACAATTTAAGTAAACAAAGTGATTTAGAAACCGCTGAAGGTTTCTGCGCCTATTCTGTTTGCTGCAAGCTCACACAATGCTGCTGTTTGTTTTGAGCACAGTATTACTCAGTACCAAAAGGGTCTTATCTTGCAAATGTTTATCTTAAAAGTGAGATGAAAGAAAAATGCATGTTTATTTTATATGAACACATACAAGAAACTGCAAAAGACGGGTCCCCATTAAATACTTTTTTGGGTATTTTTCTATTATTTTATATTACAGCATCAACAAACAGCACCATACACAGTAGGTTCTAGGTAATAAATGTCTTTCATCCACAAAAAGAAATCTATGGACCTCATGTCTATCCAGCAGTTTTTGATTGAATTTGTCATCCATTTACTGACTGTTCAGACTCATAAAGGTCACCTCTGACCTGTTACAGGCACATGCTATCATTTTTCTTTCCATGTCTCTTTGCAAAGTCGGACTCTTCTATATACTACACGCCTGGAAATACTTAAGAGGGATCAAAGCAGTAGGCTGTAAGGGAAATGCGAATAATAGGTGATCTGTGTTAAGCAAAATAAATAAAATAAAAGGCAAATCTATAGAATAAACCCCATTGATTGAAGAAAGTTGCACAGCTAACTTTACCTGGCTCTGCCAGTTCTACACATGAAATACTTTTTAACATTTATTTGCTTTGTTTAATATTAGGCAAGAAAGTTCCACCCATTTTGAAAGCCAGCATCCTATTTCAGTAAACAAAAGCATCATGTTTAAAACCACTAGCACTGTTACTTTTTGTCATCAATTTTTAATATCTTCAAAAAGAAATCACAAATCTGCATTGAAATAATTAAAAACATGACTGTCATGTGTTTTGTTTCTTGGAGCATATCTTGCACGTGAGCCAGAGAATTATGAAGCTCCATATGATCAGGCAGTAAGCTTTCCCAACAGGCCAAGACTTTTACTACTTCTGGACACGTCTTCAGTTCCTTGTCCATTATATAAAATTGCAGGAGATGGAAATGACACACTGTGGACTAAAGTACCAACCAGTTCACCCAAGACCCTTTTAATAGTGGACATTCACTGCACGCAATGCTGATTTTATATTTTGTCCCAAATGACCACAATCTATATTTCCTACTCTTAAGTTTGGGAGGAGTTTCAGCAGCTGCTTGCAAGGCAAAGGATGGGTTTTGCAGCTGCAAGTTCTCATTAATAAACTTGTTTTTATTTAAAACAAAACTAATCTAATGGAAAAGAAATAATAAGAAAAAAAGGTTTCTTGGTGAAAACTTCTTGCAGCAAAACTGACCAAGACTAGGTTAAAAAAAAAAAAAGAAAGAAAGAAACCTCAGCAGCTTTAATGTGTGAGCTACTTGGGAAAAATCCATTTATAAACTAGGTATATACCTTGATCTTAAGCATATTTACCTCTAGCCTGAAATATAACAATATTCAATAAATCAAATAAAAAGACCAGCAATCTGGTTGTGGACCCTGTACCTGGAATCTACACACCTGACTGCTTTGAGGGCCCACTCTATTGATTTCCTGAAAGTAAGCTGTCTGATGCGGGTTTGCAAGGTGCAAGAGGAACTTTGCTAAAGGCACCCCATTTCAAAGCAAAGATCCTTGACACAGAGGGGACTCCGATTACCCGCCCTGTAGGGTCAAGAATGCTGATTTGATTGGAAGCAGATGTAATAACAGTGGAGTCAGTGCCTGAACCTCCATCTCCAAACAGGAAACTCCAACCTAACTGGCTGACTGGTTTCCCTAATCATTCCCAGAGCCTCATACTTGTAATTCTTACAAACAACTAAAAAAAAAAAAAGACTTTAATCTTTTCTCCCCTCTGTATTTATCAGCAAATACAAATAAGACTTAGCTTAACAAGCGTAATATATGAGACTAGTTTGTTTAAAGTTTAATTAAAAATACATTAATGGAGGTTAATATCTTGCAATATTTCTGAAGTGTCAGTATTCCTTCATCTGAAATATACTGCATCATCTCAACAAAATAATCATGTTTTTCAGAACAGTACATTAATGTTAAGTAGAAATGCTTCAACAAAGAGAAAAACAACAGACTGTACAGGCTAGAAATCGCTTGCTTACATCTCCACAGATAAAATTAATAAACTAGTTTTGTTGTATACACTGTGGACTGAACAAACAAGTAGTGCGTGCTGTGGCTACTTCAGCTGTGTTAGCCAGTTACAAAGGCTGTATCCAAAGAAAGGCACTTACTGTTTTCCCATTGTAGTAATACATCAAAGAATTGCTTCCCATTCCAGGCACAGGGTATGCACAATACATGATGCTTTTAAGAATGTTACTGTTTGCAGTTACAGCAGTAGTGCACTACTTCAATCCAAGACATACATTCGCCCCCGTTCAGACAGACTAATTCCTTCAGAACTCTGCTTCCACACATGGATCTACTAAAAAGGAACTTATGCAAACGCAGGACTAAACCATTCTGTGCAGGGGAGGGGCAACCTCTTGCCTTGGCTTACATCCACGCCCAGCTCTAGAAGTGGTAACACCAACAACAAAAAACCTTTGTCAGAATTTCAAAACATTTGACTCTCAGACTCCAAAAGACATGCACAAAAATAAGTCCACTGAAAAACAGGAAACGTTTAGATATAAACACACTATCCTGTTATTAGCTTTATCCATATCTGCAGAAGGCTGCAATGCAACCAACATCTCAGTATTCAGCTAGTTAATCTTCTGTTTTTGTTTTAATTAAATTAGAGTACTTGTGGCAGCAGAGACGTAGCTTGATGCACCTCTAGCGACACTGCCATCTGGCTCCGTCTTAAGTTGCTTCCAACTCTGCCAAATACACCACGGAGCAATCAGCAGTTGGAAAGACAATCACACAGAAGTAAAACGAAACAGGTTTTAGACAGTTAAACATGCAACACAGTTATTTCCCGACTATGTACTGTAGCATGCTTGGTATATGCACACAGCATGCATCTTAAATACATGCCACAGGTATGTGGAACCATAATACTGCCCAGCCTACCTTTTCATGCTTTAAATTGCATTTTGTAAGTTTGGATATTTAGAAGGCATGTGTAAGCACTTTGTTACAAAACAACGGATTCTGCAGGCTCTATCAAAACCTGAATAACTATCATTAGGTTGAGTAGCACATACAGCCTTCTAGCGCAAGAGTTACAACAGGAAGCCTGAAGAGACAATGTATTAACACAAACTAAAAAAAAAAAAATGTAGTGGCTTCTTAATTCTGTCACAAAGTTGCATATTTACCTTGAAATTATTGTAAACAAATAATATTTTATATAATAAGTGAATTTAGGTAGCCATGATGTGTTTAAAAAAACCAAAACCTGAAGGTGTCTATATACAAAACATGGGATATATGAAAGACCTAGCAGCAGCTGCAAAAGAACATCATTGTGTATCCAACTATTAAAATGCCAGGCTGCAGAATGACAAGCAACTTCCTCCTTCCCCCAGGGACCACAAAGGCCCATTTCAGTCCTCCGAGAGCTGAGCAAAAGCTTTGATTTACAATTAAAATGCTATTCCCCAAACCAACGTACTAATGTTTTGTCTTCTTCAGTTGGCAATATGTTAAAGGGTCTTCAGATCTTTTAAAGTCTCTACTGACATTAGTACACTTTGTGATTAAAAATCAATCCCCACAAAGAACAACTGCCCCTACTGTTAAAGCATCACAACAGAGACATCTTAAAAGGGTGAAATTCAATTTTGCTTTGATATATGTACTGCTTGAATAGTCTTATTGTTATGAAATTAAAGCACAGTTACGTCAGCCAATTTTCTTTTGAAGTTAATGCGAAGCAATTATTTATCTGTGTGGTATGCACTTTCTTCTGCATGATCTGATTTGCTTTGCAACACTGAATGAAAAAAATCGTATCTGAATATTTCACTTATTGCAAAAAAAAAAAATATTGTCATTATGTGAGGTTGCTCTTTACTAATGTAGCTAGAGAGGGACTGGTACGAATGTAATGGAGTTCTATACTTTTCACAAAAAACGTACTACATGAACTAATGGGATGGGATTGTACTACTGTTCCAGTTTGTTTCAGTTGACACTATTTAGGAGAATGAGCATTGCTGTAATGAACAATAACAGAGGAAATCAGTGCTGCATCTCTTACCTCAAACCCTTAAAACGGATGCTGGCACCTCTTCATAGGGGGATTTGGGCTCTTTCCCCCACAGGGTTGGGAGAGGGGGGAATGTGCAGTGCCCAAAACAGTTCTGAAACATTCAGTTCTGTATTTTAACTTTCTAATGAGGTTTCTGAATGGCCCAGTGCTGCAGTGGCAGTTCATAGCACTGCCACCTGGGCAACCAGGATTAACCCGTGAGCCATGGAAAGCTACACTACAGGGGAGGGAGAAGCAAACATGTCATGCAGGTGAGGCCCTCAGATTCTATGGGTAAGGGGTACAGACCAGAAATGTCAGCTCTGTCACCACGGTGCCAGGTTAAGGAATAAGAGACTGATGCTGAAAAACTGGCCCCAGTCACATAAAAGTAGTCTGATTATACCTTATTTTATGTCACAGATAAAAGTGTAAATACAAATTAGGTCGCATTCTCAATGTGCTGGCCCCCAAAACAGAGAACAGCGAGACTGCTCTCCATTTTTGGGCCAGTACATTGAGCATGCGAGTTTACTTTTATTTGCACTCTTATCTGCAATACTAAATAAAGTAGTGGCCAGACCACTTTTCTGTGACTGGTGTCGGTTTTTCAGCATAGAGCAAAAGGCCTTCACATAGACTCTGGTGCCAAACAGCATCACTGGTACCAGCTGAGAAGGCACTCACTCACCTACCCACATGATAAGTGGAAAGGGCAGCAGTAATGGCAGACACTCACCTGCCCTCACAGCAAGAGGAAGGGGGCAGCTGTGAAGTCAGTCACTCATCTGCCCTCACAGCAACAGCGAAGGTACAGCAGTGAAGCCAGTCACTCACCAGCCCTCACTGCAAGAGTAAGAGGGCAGCAGTAAAGGCATCACTCACCTACCCTCTCAGCAAGAGGAAGGGGTGGCAGTGCAGGCATCCACTCACTTGCCCTTACAGCAAGGAGGCAGCAGTGAAGCCAGTCAATGACATGTCCTCATGGCAAGAGGAAGGGGGTACCAGTGAAGGCAGTTACTCACCTGCCCTCAGAGCAAAAGAAGGGTGAGTTGTGAAGACAATCACTCACCTACCTTCACAACACGAGAAGGGATGACTCCCTCTCCCCCCCCTTTTTTTCTCTCTTTCCCCTTCCCCCCTCATTTCTACCCCTTTCCCTCCTTCCCCTTCTCTGTTTTACCCCTTCTAACCCCACTCCTTCCCCCTCCCTTTTTATTGTCTTTCCCCCCCTAATATAGGTCTAATTCTACTTTCCACAAAAGGTATCGGTCTTAAATCAAATCTAATGTAATGTAAAAGGGTAAAGACATTTTTTATTTTCTTTTTTTATTACCTCCCCAAGGGTATAAATCTGTCTGTTTTAAAACAATATGAACCTGTTAGGATTAAAGAATTTTGAATGTTAATTTCTTGGTTTAATAGGTATGAATTGTAACAATGGATCAGGTTTAAGGTGTACATGAGACAATTCTGGTTGTGCTATATTGGTAATAACTGCTTAATGGATTTTTGAATATGACAATGTGCAGTATGTATGATACAACCTGAATGTGATAATGTATGTAAGCTATAACCTGAAGTTTTCTACTGGAAAATACTTAATAAACTAAGTATAAAAAAAAACAAGAGAAGGGATGAGGTTGTGAAGACATTCATCTACCCACATGGCAAGAGGAAGGGGGCAGCTGTGACGGCAACCACTCTTATTACCCTCACGACAAGAAGGGGGCAGTGGTGAAGGCAGTCACTCAGTTACCCTCACAGCAAGAGGAAGGAGAAGCAGTGAAGGCAGTCACTCAATTACCCTCATGGCAAGAGGAAGGGGCAGCAGTGAAGGTAGTCACTCAATTACCCCCAAGGAAAGAGGAAGGGGGCAGCAGTAAAGGCCGTCATTCACCTGCCCTCATGGCAAAAGGAAAAGTAAAGTTCTGAGGACAGTCACGCATCTACCCTCACGGCAACAGGAAGGGGCAGCAGTGGTGAGCTGGAGTATCAGGCCTGGGGACCAGGGGACTAATGGGGGGGGAAAAAATAAAATGAGTATCATTTCAAATAGTGTATGAACACTATAGTAGTCTGCTGATGTACACGACGCAATGTTCTCCATTGCCAACACGTAAAAAAAATTAGTAGCAGCTAATTGAAAAAGTTGCCTTTTTAACAAAAGCAAAACACAATAAAATTCCGTTTTGGAAAC
The DNA here is from genome assembly GCA_016271365.2 of Neoceratodus forsteri. Lineage (NCBI taxonomy): Eukaryota > Metazoa > Chordata > Ceratodontiformes > Ceratodontidae > Neoceratodus > Neoceratodus forsteri. The sequence goes on along the minus strand of CM028129.1, from coordinate 1,388,841,800 downwards.
ACTAGAACACCCTCTTTCAATCTTGATTAACAAGACACAGAATCGGCCGAACAGGATGATAATACCACATTAACTCTACTTAATATCTATCGCACTAAGGCTCAAGTCAGTTTTGTTCCAAGACAGAGCTGCCAAGCCATAGGGCTAAGCGAGAAAACAATCTCCTTCCTTCTTTTACTGCACTAACAAATGAGTCAATCAGTCCCAAATGAATCAATCAAATACATTAAATCATACAACCATTTCAGGAAGGTTAAAATTGCATGAGCCAACATTAGGCCCCCAACTAAGTCTGAACACAATGAGGCACTTTAATGAGGGAGTGGAGGTGCTGGAAAGGAAACAACTTGGTGTTCTGCCCTCAAACACAATTTTCAGAGCTTCTGCTATGGATTGCTAAGGGCAGAGTCTCAGAAAATACTCAACTGGTTGTACAGCACAACTACAGGATTCAAATGACTTGAATACACCCATTTCTGCCTTTGTGCTCACATGGACCTGTCCAGGAGGGGGCGTTCCTCTCATTTAACTGGGAAATGACCAGATTACTATAGCTGGTTGCCTGCGTCATTTTATAAATAGCTCAGATCTTAGCTCAAGCTTAGTGTCTGTGTCCTCAATGTGAAGGGAGGCAATGTCAACAACCCTAACTCTGACAATTCTGTCTGACATGTGCCACTGGTTCACACATGCCCCTCCCACTGAATATCCCATTTAAATGTTATCATCCTGGCACATTCCAAGTCTTAATCACTTGCTGGTTAGACTGTCTAAAGCCTAAGAAAAATAACAGAATTACTTCCAGTAAAGTTTAAATTTTACTTCAAGTAATACTTTACAAAAAATATCCACACGGCTGCAAAAGTAATTTAGTATATCCGAGGCAATCAAGAGTTTCTGACCACCATTTAATCGACTTGTATTCCTTTGTAATTACTATTTGACAATACTGTGAAAAAGCATCCCATTTCATGGTTATAACAGTTGCAAGTGATTTTTGTTCTAAAGAGAATCTTATTACCATAAAACATATCATATGCCGGCCAGTGGTAGTATAGTCAAAGCAGCTGCCTTTGCTCCATTTTTCTCGGTGCCACGTCAAGGGTTAACAAACTAGAATTCACTCTGACAAAGTGAGTCAGCTGGAGACAGGGCTGTTTTTTTTTTTTTAAAGTTGATTTCAGACAGACATGCCGTCAGCAGCGAGGAGCACTGAACTGACATGCACTGGGCAGTCTGAGTCATTTCCACTCATGATCCTACACTTAGTGACCAAAGCAAACTGCTCTAAACCAATTATGAGATGAGGTCCACACAACACGCACATCTAAGGACAGAGACTCTCTTCTTCAAAGCGTTTTGTATGCATTAGTCTTTACATGTTAACCTATTTATTAAGGGATCCCACTCTCCAATGTGACGACCACAGATCCTCGAGACTGCATTACAAATTCAACCTTTTGTCTGCTTCATCAGGCACTGCTAAATTATTTATGCACCAAAAATAATTATGAACCAAGAAGTATATCCATTTTTTCCAAAACAACATTCTAAATATTAGAAATAAAATGAACTATGATGCATAACTGAGCATTTTATTCTACAGAATTTTTACCTAGATTTTTTTTTAATTGTTAGCTTGATGTATAGTAACTGAAAAAAAAAAAAACAAGAAATGCATTCTATCTTTTAGTGCATTATCTAAAAATTTAGATGTACTTTTAGTAAAAGGAGCATTCACTGTATTTTCTTACAGTTTCTTGCTGAAAAGAAAAAAACTTTCTTTTATGCTGTAGCTTTTTGTTTTTTTTGTTTTTTTGTACAGAGGCAGTTTTGCCTTGCAAACTAGAATGCAGAGCTGTGAGCCTAGAAACCAGGGGCCCAATATTCAAAACTTTGCCCTGGAGTAAAGCAGAGTTTGCCCATGCAAACCAGGTTTTGGGAGGCTGTCCTGTAATGAAAAGCCTGGTTATCATGGGCAAACAAGGTTTGCGCCCAGGCGCTATTCAGAGGGGGGTGCAATGCAAAACAAGGGGCAGGGACCCGAATATTGGTGCAGTACAATATTCAGAGTATGCCCACGTGTAAGGCCATTTTGCCCGGTCCCCTTGCACGGCCCACATACCACCGATTGAAACCTCAAATTACTCCCACACAACCCCAGCGACTGGTGCAGGAAGTGTGGCAGCCCCCCAACCTCCAACACAGTAGTCCCTGTGTGTAATGGTGCACTGCCCCCGATCGCCAGCCCAATGTGTAAAAAATAAAATTTACCTGGTGTCTAGTTGCCCCTCTCCTGCCGATCGCTGGCCCGATGTGAACAAATAAAATGTCCCCGGTGTTCAGTGGTTCCTACCCCCCCCATGCCGATTGCCGGCCTGATGTGTACAAATAAACTTTCCCTGATGTCTAGTGGTCATCTCCACCCCTCCCGTGATCACCAGCCCAATGTGAACAAATAAAACTTCCCTGGTGTTCAGTGGCCCCCCTCACACACACACACACACACTGACTGCCAGCCCAATGTGTACAAATAATATTTCCCTGGTGTCTAGTGCCCCCCCCACCACCACCAGCCTGATGTGTACAAATTAAGCAATAATGCACTCCAGGGTGTGTGTCATGCTGGGATAACGTCACGCCTCAAGTGGTTGGGCAAGAGGCCACAGACAAGTGCGTCCAACACCCGAGACGTGATGTTATCCCAACACAACACAAACCCTGGAGTGCATTATTGCTATTATACAATGGCTCATTTGTAAATAAAATAGAAAAAAAGGAGAAAAAAAAACTTTGTTTAATTTGACTTTTGTGTGCGCATGTGTACATATAGAAAAAAGTCCACAGTTTTCCTCTTCGCCACTAGGTGGTGGTGCTGCATGACTGATGCTGTGTGTTGAGATGCATAGCGTCTCTCTTTAAATTTAACTGTGAATCCTCACCTGGAATCTTTGGCTAACTCCCCCATGTTCACCCATACTTTTTTAAAGCCAGCCTGTTGTGAGTGGGGGACCGAGAAGCAGACTAGTTTCTCAGTTTCTATTTACTTTTTAAACAAAAAGTAAATAAGTTTAAACAGTGGCCATGTGGCTGTGAATACTGAAACGTGCTCTGCTGAACCATCCTCACGTGTGCAGGATAGCGGTATGGATGAGAACTGAAAGCTGCTGTTTCGTATTTCTTTTACTTTACACTGAAATGGAGCCGAAGCAAGTAAAGTACCATTCCTTCTAGAGATCCACAGAGTAAACAGCGCTCATCCAATAAGCAGAACTGCCCAAATTTAAGCAAAAATGCTTTTAATTCTGAAAATCAGTGGCGTACAATAACACAAACAGTGCAAGAAGCCCCTAGCGTCTCGGCTGATTGCCTTCAAAGGGGGAACCGTCAGAACATATGCCTTTAGAAGGTTAAAAAATAATATGAGAATCTGAATAATATGCCTCTGAAGGTTCAGGAGGGAGCAGGAATGGTGAGCGTTCTAGCTCCGTACATGCATGTTTTGATGGAGTCTGTGGGTGAGGTCTGTTAAATAAATCGGGTGCATGTGTTTTTTTTTTTTTTTTTTTTTAAACTTTCTTTTTATTCCTCCTACCTACCCTTGGTGTCCACTCCTTCGGGCCACTTACACCCATTTTTTCAGTCCCACAATCCAGGATCTGCCCTAGAGTGCCTCTCCTCCTTCTCCACCTGCACAGTGGGTCTGTCCCAGAATTGGTGGTATGGATGGCCTGGAATGGTTGTCAGCTAGGACCGCCGAGGTTTTTTTTTTCCATTTTTCCTGTGGTCCCCTTTGTCCCAGCCCCCTGAGACGCCGGCATGAGGACGTATGTCCAGAGAGGTGATGTGCTAATGCACGTCTCTCCCAAGCGCCCAACAGCATCCCCCCATCCCCAACTGCATTGGACGGAGCCGCCAACCCCTCAAGAGCCTGTGTTCCCACCGGCTCTCAGGATGTCAGGTGCATATAGCACCCCTGGTATCCCACCCCAGAGGGAGGAGAGCTTCCGTTGGGATGCTCAATCCTCCCTCCCCCAGCCGACCCCCGTTGACCAGAGTCTGTTCCCGAACCTGGGTCACCGGTGTAGCGTGAGGTGTGGCGCCCAGTGCCTCAACCCTCAGTGCCACCGGGCCAGCCAATAAGGTGTATGTTTATCATAACCCAAAGTTTGTAAAACATTATTACCGGTTCTACATTTGGCACTTGTGAGGATGGAATATTCATATAGGAAGGATCTGAGTCCTGTGTACTTGGAGCCGGAGGGTCGATTTGTGCCTCCTGGTAATGTGATCCAGTACGTATTTGTTGAGTGTCTTGTATGAGTGCAAAAGAAGCAGGTTTGCCTTTGCGTTCAGTAGTATATGATCCCATACTTTGTGGTGACGCAGCCCCATAGGCATCTTTTGATACATTTTTATAAATTTTTTCATGGCTTTGAGTGGGCAATATTTTGTGAGGATCCCCCATTAATGGAGTGTGTGCCTTTAGTTGTGTTGTTCTATGATGTAGAGGCTGCTCTGTCGACAGTGGGATTCATTCCATCGATGGAAGAAGAATAAAAGCATGCCTCGTCAATGGTGGGATACTCCTCATCGATGATGGGGAAGCAAGGGCATGCTCCGTCAACGGTGGGATACTCCTCGTTGACGATGGGAAAGCAGGTGCAGGCTCCGTCGACAGTGGGATACTTCTCATTGACGATGAAGACCCGTGAGCCTGCTCCATCGATCGTGGGATACCTCTCATCAACGATGAAGGCCTGTGAGCATTCTCCGTCAAGGGTGAGATACCTCTCGTCAATGATGAAGACCTGTGAGCCTGCTCCGTCGATGGTGGGATACCTCTTGTTGGTGATGAAGATCTGAGAGCATGCCCCGTTGACTGTGGGATACTCCTGGTTGATGATGGGGAAGCCAGGGCATGTCCCGTCGATGGGTGTATACTTCTCGACGACGATTAAGATCTGTGAGCATGCCCCGCCAAAAAGGCAGGTTGTCCCGTCGATGGTGGAACAAGTAGAGTGTGCTCCATTGATGGAGGAGGTGCTCTCATCGATGAAAAAGTATTCTGGAACACCTCCATCGATTGGGGAGTTATTCCAGTCGACTGTGAATGTAGTAGCATCTCTGGCGTCGACGAGCATAGTGCCTCGTCGGCGGAGGAGCTGATATGATGCCCACGTCGATGTAGAACGGTCTTTTCTGTGAGAAGTAGAACTTCTATGTTCTTTGATGATGTAGAAGTGCTCGTCATGGGGTGGATACGCCCGCCGACGAGGCCTCCTTGATGAGGCATGTTTCATAGATATGATCGGTGAACTGCGGTCCGGCAGGACTTTTGGTGAGGGTATTTCCTTCACCTTTTCACTTCTTGAAGAGGACTCAGTAGTTTTGGAGCCCTTTGATCGAGACCCCTGAGTCTGTAACAGGGAAATATCTTCCATCATTAATGCTCTTGGCCGAGCAAAGGAATCTGGTGCTGTGTCTGCTAGAGGAAAACTGCCGTGAGAGCGCCACTTATCGGGAACTCCTGGAAGTAAAGACTTACTGCAAGAGACCATTCCGTGGAAGATCTACTGTTACAGGAGAGTAACCCTCATTTCTAGGGTCATGAATATGGTATACTATCCACACTTCTGGCAGACTCCTAGCAGATCTCCAGGGCGGTGGGGGCAAGGTGCACTTAGGTAACACTGACTGGAGAACTGAGGCCCCAAAACCAGCATCCTGGTGTGACTCAAGGTCGATGTGATAATGGGCAATGAAGGTATGTGCTGACTTCCTGGACAGGGATATTCCTGGAAGCAGCCATCAAAGCAGCGGTATGTCTGGTGGAATGAGCCCTTAGCCCTACAGGAGGCTCCCTTCCAGCTAATCTACAGCAGCGGTTATTGCAGGAGACTATCCACCTGCCAATCGTCTGCTTAGCTGCTGGTCTGCCAGGTGTGGCTTCAGCATAGGTAACAAACAGCTGCCGAACCTCTCCTTGAACTCCAGCTGTGTGCTCCTTATATTTGTTTAGCTTTTGTTTACCAGGTAAGCACACTAGACAAACATATAGCTATTTTTAGCTGTGACCCAGGAGATTACAAGAAATATACAGGAAAAGCAAGGATTAAAAGGCTTTCAGAGTAAATATACAGACAATGCAGGATTTAACAGAGAGACTAGCAAAAACTTCACATACCAAAGTAATCAGTTTGACAAGTTAAAAACTCAGATTAAGCTGTTCTCAAGAAGGAGACCAGACAGATCAGTAAAGTGCAACACTTGTAAAAGAGACACTAATACTGTAGGTACAGTTACAGGCCGAGGTGAGCTTCAGATGATCCCAGGAGGAGTTTCTGGAACAGGTGTGGGAGGAGGTAATGCGAACATGGATGGGAAGGGAATTACATAGCCTGGGTGCACATACGGCAAATGCCTGTTCACCCATTAACGTACAGGTTTTTGACACATGGAACACAGCTGAGCCATTTGACCTTAGTGGATATGTGGATTTAGCAGGCTTAGATAGCTCCACTAGGACTGGGTGGTAGCAATTCTGACAACATTGTCAGTGAAACAGCTGAACACCAAAGTCCAATAATTGCATGGGGAGAGCCATGTGAGTTTGTTATATAGGTCACAATGATGAGTGAGTCAGGGTGGGGGCAGAGAGGGTGAATCGGCATGTGTTACATGCTGTGTCCCATTTTGACAAACTGGATTTGGTGGCATGTAAGAAAGTTATGAGCCTATAGCAGTGCATGGGGAGGAGTACACCTTTAGCCAGGGCAAGACGTACAGCTGGTGTTGGGTTGTTTTTTGCTCTATATGCCAGGCCCAGCTTACTATTTGCCATCTTGCATATGTTACGAATATACAGAGAGAAGCTGGGCTGGGGGTCAAGGCGACTCCCAGGTATTTGAGGGAGTCAGTGGCCCTCACAGAGGATCCATCGGCACCGGTGACTCTCAAGAGGTGCAGAGCATGCTTTGATTTTGGCCAGGGATCCAAAAAGCATAGCCTGAGTTTTTTTGAGATTCAGGGCTAGCCTGTTGGCCTTTAGACAAGACTGCATGTTACTAAAGTCAGCATTTAGGTGATGGTTGATGACACTACTGTCCCTGGAATTGGTTAGGATCACTAGGTCATCTGCATATAACATAGCACTAACATGAGCCGGGGCAGATCATTAACAAATAGGAAGAAAAGAATGGGCCCTAGGACGGACCCCTGAGGAACCCCAGATTTTATAGGAGTGGGCGCTGAAAGAACCTTATTGAACTTTATAAGTTGTTGCTTCCCTTCTAAGTAGTTAGTAAACCAAGCTAGGACAGGGGCTGACAAGCCAAGAGACTGGAGTTTTGAGCACCGGAGAGTGTGGTCAACCAGATCAAAGACCTTGGCGAGATCAATGAAGATTGCTCCTGTTAATTTGCCTTGATCCGTGACTACCCTGACCTCTGAAGTAACCTTAGCAAGGGCAGAAGAGGTGCTATAACCTTTGCAAAAGCCATGTTGTGCTGGGGATAACTGCTCGTGACTCTAGATATAGTCTGTGAGCCGGGATCAACCACTTTTTCAAGTAGCTTTCTGATAGCTGATGGGATAGCAATTAGTTGGTAGCTCTCAAGGTTTTTTGGATCACCTTGTTTGAATGCTGGAACAAGCCTAGCAATCTTCCATAGGTCAGGGATAGATCCTGTGATAAGGGATGCATTAAAGATATGGGTGATGGGTAGGGCAAGGAAAGGGGCACCAAGGTGAATAAATTTGGGCTCCATAGTGTCATGCCCAGCACTGGAGTGGTGTGAGAAGCTAGCAGAGAGTCTCTGCATCTCCCTAACTCACACAGCCTTGAAAAAGAAAGGAGGGTGAGAGGCAGGCCCAGGCTGGGAGTTATGGGGAAGGCAAGTGCTCGCCTCAGGTCCAGTGTATGGCGCTTGAGCTCACCATTTGAAGTGTGGCTGGTGAAGAACACTAGGAGATTAATCACCTGGTTAAGGTGAAACTCCAACACAACCTTTGGGAGGAACTTCAGGTTGGGGGGGAAGGACAATCTTGTCCCTATGGAAGACCAAGTAAGGAGACTCCACCGAGAGCATCTGGAGCTCACTGATCCTTCTGGCAGATGTGATAGCCACGAAGAAGGCGGTCTTCATACCAGATGAGATATCACACCTGTGCACCAGTTCGAATGGCTTACCCATGAGCTTTGCCAACACCAGCAACAAGTCCCAAGGTGATAGTGGTTCATGCACTGGAGGGGATATGTTGTCAAGGCCCTTAAAAATGTGCCAGACTACCCTCTCCTGCACCACCGATGGCATACCAGCCCACGCCTGGTATGCAGAGATGGCTGCCAGGTGCACCTTAAAGGTTGTTGACCAAAGGCCCGACTGAGAGGGGGGATCAAAGGTAATTCAGAATACAAGCCACTGGGCAAGACAAGGGGGTCAAGCCCTGCGCCCTGGCACCAAACTGAGAACCTCTTCCATTTGAAGGTGTAGCATTTTCGGGTTGACTCCTTCCAAGAAACCTCAACCGTGGTGAGGACATCTTCGGAGAGACCCAATGCCTGCAATTCTAGTCGTTCAGGAACCAGGCTGTCAGGTGCAGGGATTGAAGGTCTGGATGGAGTACCATCACCTGACTGCAAGAGAGCAGGTACAGGTGGAGAGAAAGACGCCTTGGGAGCCTGTAGCTGAGGCTGAGGAGGTCAGGGTACCAGAACTGGCGGAACCAGTCTAGAGCCACCGGATCATCTGAGCCTTGTCCCTTCTGGCTTTGAGCTGCAATAAGTAGATCAGCAGAAATTAAGGCAAAGGCATACATGAGGCCCAAGGTCCAGGGCCTAGAGAAAGCATCCCTCTTCAGTGTTCCTTGCTGGGGAGGGGCCACAATACAACCTCAACTTTGCATTCTCTCTCTGGAGGCAAACAGATCAACCAGAGGGGTACCCCACTGGGAGACTAGACTTCACACTACCTCCTGATGAAGAGACCACTTGTGAGATAACTCACCCACCTGGCTGAGGGCATCCATCAGCTGACTGGACATGCTAGCCACAGGGATGCCAGGAGATTGGTATTCAGCCTGAGCACGAGCGACCAGATGCAGAGCCTCCCTACACAGAGGAATGAAGCATGTCCTGCCCTGTTTGTTGAGGAAGTACATGGTCGTGGTGTTGTCCGTCTGGATCTGAACTACCCGACCCGAAGGTGTGGAGCAAAGGCTGCCAGTGCCAGCTGAACTGCCTGAAGCTCCAGCAGGTTGATACGGCATCAGGACTCCTCAGGGGTCCACAGTCCGTTGACTCAGTGTTCCCCTAGGTGGGCACCCCTGGCCACCAGGGAGGCATCGGTCGTGATGGTGACAGTTGGCTCTGGGCTGACAAAGGGGATTCCTTCCTGCAGATGTTCTGGAATCAACCACCACTGGAGGGCATCCCAAATCACCTGGGTCACAGTTACTGGCTGGTTAAGTGACCCCTACACTGAGATCATTGACAGGCCAGCTCCCACTGCAGACAGTGCATTCTCCACCGGGCCCAATGGACCATGCTGGTGCAGGCTGCCATGAATCCCAGGAGGTGCAGGAAATCCTAAGCAAGGCACAACTTCCCAACCGGAAATGATTGGGCAAAGGAGGAAAGAACCTCCGCCTGGTCCACCGGGAGTCTAGCTCTGGCTTTGCAGGAGTCGAGCTCCACCTTGATGAACTGTATCATCTGTGAAGATACAAGCTCCAGCTTGGCCTCGTTCACCAGAAGGTTGAGGGTCAAGCAGGTCTGGAGGGCCAGGTCCCTGAACCGCTCCCCCCCCCCCGGAAGGACATGCTATCAGCCAGACATCCAGGTATGGATACACCCAGACCCCTCAATGTTTCAGGTAGGCTGCCACCACTGCAATGCACTTGGGGAAGACCCTGGGAGCCAAGGAGAGGCTGAAGAGCATGGCCCGGAACTCACAGTCTCCCTCCCGCTTGGGATCAAAGGAACCGGCAGTGGGATGGATGGATGGGAACATGGAAGAACGCATCCTGAAGATCTAAGGAACAGAAACACATGTTCTGCTCCAAGAATGGAAATATTGGAGACAGAGTGACCATCCAGAAGGTGCACAACTGAAGGAACTTGTTCAGGTCATGCAGATCTAAGATGGCGCACCAGCCCCCCCCCCCCCCTGTCCATTCTGAAACCAGAATGCATCTGGAAACAAACTCTGGGCTTACTGGAGGGTCTGGGACTTGAGCCACTACCTCCTTCTGGAGGAGCTGGGTGAAATCTTCCCGAAGAGCTGACAGCATGTCAGCGGACACCATGTCCTCCTGTGGGGCTGCGCTCAACATGGAGGGTAAGCCTCGAACTCTAGAGGCAGACCTTGATCGACCACTTCGAGGATCCACCTGTTAGTGGTGACAGTGGACCAGGTGGAAAGGAAGTAATGGAGCTACCTCCCCATGGGAGGACCCAGGGGAGACAGGACAGGCATGAGGGAGGCACCCCCCAGCCCATCACTGTGCAGGTTTGGAGGCGAGGGAGGGACTGGCTGAGGATACAGTGGGACCTCAACCACCTGGTTTGCAGATGACCAGAGCTACAGAGTTCGGTCTTGGGCACCAAGCCTGGGCCTGCTACCCAGCTGGGGACTGGGACAGCTTGGCCACAGGGGCTGAGGGGAGACTGAAGGGCTTCTTTCTCTGAAGTTTAGAGCCCTTGGTATCCTTCTGGGCAGGGGTAACAGAGTCCATGGTGGCACTGGACTTCTCAATCCTAGTGAGGTGTCCTTCCATCCAGCCCAAACAAGTCGGTGCCTAGGAAGGGGATATCCACCAACTTGTGCTAGGTATCTGCCATGAAGGTAGAAATTCACAGCCAAGCCCTGCGGCGCATGGCCACCATGGTGGCCACAGAACGGGCGCAGGAATCGCCGATGTCCATGGCCATCTTGAGCTTCTCTGGTCACTGCGCGGCCCTGGCACCGGACTTGCTTGACCATGATCTGTAAGTCAGCAGGGAGCCAGGGAAGCACCTCACTGAGACAGCCCAGTAAGGCATGAGCAAAATGGGCCAGCAAAAGGGCCGAACTCGCTTGCCAAAGGGTGAGAGAGAAGACCTTTTTGGTCATGTGATCCAATTTCTTGGATTCTTTGTCAGAAGGTTTATCCACGTCACCGGCAATGCCAGAACGTCAAAAGAAAGAGTCAGCAACCAAACTCTCAGCCAAGAGGTGTTTGGTGAAACCTGACAGGGAATCCGTAGGGACCGCATATTTTTGAGCCAACAGTGCAGGGCAGGAGGCAGGGTGTTGCCAAAGCTCCAGATCAGGGCCAAGAATGACCTCAGTGACTGAGAAGGCAACCCCCAGGAGTCACCTCGGTCGAGGATTTCAGTCAAGGGCTATTTGGCCCATTTTTGGATGGGTTTCATCTGAATCATGGTAGATTCCAAAATCACAGCCTCCAAAAAAGGGACCGTGCTCCATAGACAAATCCTCCCCTGATTACACTTCTAATGGACAAGAATGTAGGGAGGAGTCCTCAGACTCTGAGGATTCACTGAAAAGCGATCAACCTCTCGAATTCCCACTGACTCTTTGGGGTTGATCAGGAGTCACAGTGACTGACAGCTAATGGGGAAGTCTGGGAGTGGTACAGGCATCATTAGGATGGGGACCCTCCTTCCGCTGTACAGGGGCAGACTCCACCCTGATAGGCGGACAAGCCAGTAAAGGCCAAGCCAGAGCAGGTTGGGGCCTTGGTGGCAGCAACCAAGGAAGAGCTGGAGCGGGGGCTGAAATCGGCTTAACCTCAGAGAGCACGAGCTGCTGCCACATTAGCTCTTCACAGTGCTGGTGCATCTCACATTGGAACCTCTCCTCATCTAAGGAGGAAGAAAAGGAAGAGTAGCAGCAACATCGCTTGCCCGAATGTTGAAAGTGAGAGCGCCAATGCCGGCTAGGGTTGCTCGACTCTGGGCTACAGGACCTTGACCATCAGGGAACCTGATGTTGAGAAAGGGAGGGAGCCGGTGAATGCAGAGATTCCTCTGAGGGTATGGGATCCTTAGGGTTTGGGACCGGATCAGGAAGCTGATCTGACCCTCCCTGGGAGGTGATAGGTAGGACTGGAGTCCTAGAGAGGGGAGTATCCCTCCTTGTCCTGTGACAATGCATCAACCGGCTCGAGAAAAATCTCGACTGGTTGGTTGACGCGCCATCTCGGCCGATGGGCCCGTCAGGGAGACCAAAGAGCTGGCGGTCTGCACTGAAGGATCAACCAAAATTGAAACTGCCAAAGAAGCACGGGAATCTGAGGCCTGAGAGTGCTTGTGATCCCACAACTTTCGACGAGACCATTTTTTAAGGTCTTTTTTAGTACACTTAGAGGATTTTGTGTCCTTAGAAGGACCTTGCTGAAGGGTGGGAAGGGACTGACACAAGTCCTGAACTGCCCCCGTAAAGGTGGCGCAAAAGGAAAGCAGCATAAAGCCGAAGCCAATGAGGCATGCTCCATAACCTGAGGCACCGCCTCCTCAAAGGCCCTAAGTTGTTCAGTGGATCCCGCAACCATAGCGACCACCCAGCAGGCATCTTTTAAGCAAACGTGAGGGTCCTGTTCAGCTGGGTGCCTGAGTAGAAGACAAGTGTGCTGGATTTCCAAGGTGTTTGGATTCAAGGTGCGACACAGGCTGCAAGCCTATGAATTGTGTTCGTGGCCAAGGCAGTAAACGCACAAGATGTGTGGGTCCATCTGGGCCATCTTCTACCTGCAGTTGCACCACTTAAAACCAGGTGCCGATTTCACTTCATCCATACTGACATTAACGATACTCAAAAACCAAGCTTGAAGACGTTTAGAAAGCAAAGGGCCTACAACAACGTGGAGCACAAAGAAAGGAACCTTCTTCCAGCGGAAAGGAAGCTCTGATGTCACGGGGCAGTGCTGAAGGACTTCTCAGGGTGGGTGGGAGGCAGGTGTCAGCTTGAAGATCTTCCAGCAAGATATTTAAAGGGAAAGGATACTGCCAGAAGCGCAGATAGTACACCATATCCATGTCCCTAGAAATAATGTTCAATACTGGAAACTATCCATTATGAGATCTTCTGCTTGGCAGCAGGGCAGACTCAGGACTGTTCAGCATTGGGCAAGAACAACTGGGTAGTGGTGCCAATAAACTCCTTGTTCTCTGGTGGTGGAACAGGAGGGCATGTCCAACATTCAGCTAATGTAACCACTCCTGAGCAGGGCAAGCATGCAGCCTAGGAAAGTGCAACGGCAGCTTCAAGGTCTTGTTTTAAATGCAACTCCAAAAACAACTTGGGTAGAGAAATCCAATATTGGTGTGCAGCACAAACCTTGTCCTTGTTGAAACTTGGGCAGGCAGGGTCAAATGAGAGTTCCTGCAGCACTAACCCTTTTGGCAGATGTAATGGCCACCAAAAAATCCACTTTCCATGACAACAAACCAAGGTCCACATTGCTAGAGGCTTAAAGAGCTTTTCCGTGATCTTGGCCAAAAACACTCTTGGGTTCCACAGTGAAAGCAGTTTGCGAAGGTGTGTATTTGGCTGGGGCGGAGAACGATGACATATGGTCAAGTCCCTTGGAAAAAAAAAAAGAAAAGCCTGACTACCTGCTCCGAAATCAAGGAGGGGAATACACCTTTGTTCAATGTGCCAAGATGGCAGCAAAGTGCACCTTAAACAAAGTTGTGCATTGACCTATTATGGACAGAAATCATAAGTCAAGGACAGAACCGACTGGGCACACCATGGGCACCTGGCCACACTCCTATCAACATACTGAGAACCTCTGCCACTTAAAAGCATAGGGCTGTAGAGTTGAGGGCTTATGAAATGCCTCAAGCAGCAGGAGACTCTCCCTTTGAGGTGTCCAGGGATGCAAACCCTAGCCTCTCAAGAACTATAATCAGATGCAGGGACTATGTCTGCATAATGAATCTTCCCCTTGAACTACATGAGAAAGTTCTACCTTAACAGGAGCTTGGTTTGGTGCTTAGTGATGAGGCAAGACAAGGCAGATCCTGGTACCAGAACTGGTGAGGTCAAGCCAGGGCTATTAGTATTGGTGGAGCCCTCTTGAGGCATGACTTTAGAAGGACCTTGTGCACCAGAGGAAAGGGCATGAAGGTATACAGGAATTTGCCAGTCTATTTCAGGGCAAATGCTTCAATTCAAACTGTGTTCAGAACTGGTGGATGTGCACAGAAGAGTGACAGTTTTCGGTTCTCCCAGCCTGTAAACAAGCTACTATGGCGAGTTCCCCCATCCTTGAAAAATAATGCTCACAACATCCTGATGAAGAGAAAACTTGTGGGACATACCTTCCAGAGGGCTGACACTGTCAGTTTGTTGTCCACAACTACAAGATGGGTGGCAAACAAGCCTTTGAGATGCCACCTGCTGAGGAAGCTGGTTTAAGTGAAAATTTGGAGCAACTCAGCTTAAGACATTTCTCTTTGATTTTCCTACCTGGGTTTTTGTCTCTGTATATCAAATAAAGGAGTATTTAAGGGGCTAGACAGAAATTGGGGTTGGATTTTCAGCCCTACATCAAGGGCTTGCACATCATCATGCCGCATTCCTAATGCTTGCACCGATATATTACTGCACCAAAAAGGTGACCAAACCATTGAGCACATCATCTTGCAGCAGAATGGGAGCCTGTGTCTATAATTGATGCATGCATCATCATTTTGCCATAAAGCAGTGCCAAATGCTATAGATAGGGCAACCTATTTAAAAATAGAAACCAGATATTTTTCCTCACTAACCCTGCCACAGATGTACACAAAGATCTGGACTTGCACCTGCTGAAAAACCAGCCCAGGGTGTGTAGCTAGGGAAAGGCTTCTGAAAGATCTTTAAAAACTTAACATGACCAAGACCCCATGGCTTGATGGACTGCACCTAAGGCTGCTGAGGGAGTTAAGCCAGGCACTGGCAGACCTATTTATTGAATCATTGGCTATGGGAGAGTTGCCAGAGGACTGGAGGGTGGCAAATGTGCCCCCCCCCCCCCAATGTAAGAGACGGGAGCGAGAAAACCCAGGATACTATAGATTGGTGAGCGTGATGTCAATAGTGGAGAAGCTGCTAGAATTGATCCTCAAGGAGGAGACAGTAAACTTCCTGGAAGAAAATGGGCATATGGACAGAAAGCAGCTTGATTTCATGAGGGTTGAGTCATGTCAAAAGAACCTGACTGAAATTCCAGGCCTGTGAGTAGGTTAAGAGCGTGAAGAAAAATGTAAGACATCTAGACCAGTAGTCCAGAACATGGCAGTTAAAATTCAGCATCAAAAAATGCAAAGTGATAGATGCATAATGGCAGCAAAAATCTGCTGACAGAATATAACATCAGTGGAGCAATGGTGGAACATTCAAAAGAAGAAATGGACGCAGAAGCTAGTTAAATATAAGTATAACATCATCTGCAGAGTCGCCTTATTGGCTCCACGTCTGACCCACCACTGTCGTCTTTACTCTGCCTTAAATTAGCTGCCTCCCAGATCCCTTAGATCATATGCACTAGGTTGTTTTGTTGACTCTTTGACCAGAACACCTCACCCAGTGGCCCTGGGGGCCATGTCTACCCGTCTCTCACTCTTGTGTCCTCAGGTCCGCTGTCTTCCCCCTGCTAGCTGTTCAGCCCTGCTTTACAAAAACGGGTGAGCAGGCTTTCTCCTATTTTGCTCCGTGGCTTTGGAACTCGCTGCCACCTCAGGTGAAGAACTCTCCAACTCGCCTAGCTTTTAAGCATGCTCTTTTCTGCCACCTTAATGCCCCAGGCTACTGTGACTGCACTTAAGGCCTGCTGCTTACCCTATTGCTACTTTTGCTCATTTCTGTCCCCCCCCCCCCAATGTCACCTGTTAATGTCTATTTAGGGCCATACACTTGTTATATGTATGTTTTTCTTTTGCAACAATTGTATTACTGCTCTAACCTGTAGTTTTCATTGTTATTCTAATGCTGTTTTTAATTCGTTGTGTTAATTGTCATGAGAGTTATCTCGGTCTTTGTAACTCTTTATTGTCAGTGATGTCTTTGTTGCACCACTGTACTTGTATTCTCCTGCTTCGTGCCTGAAAATAGGCAGGTTTCTTGCCTAGCGCACTTATCCGGTCATCAAAAGCTAAATAAATAAATTATTCTCAATGCAGAGCAACATACAGAAAAGGAAACAGGATTATTAGACAAATTAGGCAGACAGAGACTGGGGGGCTAAGGACCCAAAAGCAGCATCCTGAGAACTGAGCAAGTCAATGTAATGGGACACAAATGTGTGTACATTCCACTAGGCAGCAGAGCTACAAATCTCTGAAATGGGGGATGTACCAGACAGAAGCAACAGAGGCAGCAGTATGTCTGAGAGGGTGTGCCTTTAACACCACAGGTGGCTCCCTCCCCAACCAGTTGGTAACACAGGATGATGCAAGATGTAATCCACTGCCAACTATCTGCCTATCCACGGGTCTGCCTAGGGCATTGACAACACAGGTAAGGAACAGCTGGCATGTCTCACCATGAAATTTCACTATTTGCTCACACTAGATGAGCAGAGCCCTGTGAATATTGACTTTGCAAAGTGTTCACTCAGCTTCCGGAGCTGGAGACTTCAGGAAGAAAGTCAGTAGAATGAGTACCTAATTTAGGTACAACTCAGGTACTCTGGTAGGAATTTCACACGGGGATGTAGGATAAATTAAAATTATGTACTCACCGGAATTCTTGATCTTCTAAGAATATATTCACCATTGATTCCCACTAGCATGTCTATGCCAGAGGAGCCTGGACCCAGCGGGTGCTAGAACCTTTCAGAGGGTTGGTGCCAAGGTAAGCAGCATGTATGCGCAGCTTCGTGAGTGCACATGGTCACTTGTTTAATTAGCGTCAGCCCTCAACCACCGCAGTATCTTTCCTACCAAGAAACTGCAGCATAACCTTAACAAGTATCTATACACTTAACCTAAGTGCATGAGCTAGCCCTGGTGGCCCATGTAAGAAGGGCTACCAAATCTAGTAAAGTGCCTTCACAGCACAACATGCTGCAGAAAGCCCAGGGGATGGCAGGCAGGTGTGTGAATTACCAGTGAAGATATTCTTAGAAAATCAAAAACCATAAACCATGGCGAGTACATGATTTTAGTATCTTCCAAGAATCAATCTTCACCATTGATTCCCACTAGTGGGTCAGAGTACCAAGTTCAAAGAAAGTCCCCTAGACTAGGATGGTAGGAGCTGAGGGCTCACTCAGGACAGAAATCTATTCAGGATTGTCCGGCCAAAGGTAGCATGTTGCCTAGCATGGACATCCAGTGCACAGTGCTTGGTAAAAGTGCACATTGTGCTCCAGGTTGCAGCTCTGCAAATTTCTCCAACAGGGACAGAGTGAATCTCTGCCAGGGACGTGGCAACTGCTCTGGTGGAGTGGGCACACACCTGGCCCTCCAAATTAACCTGAGCCACAACACAGCAGTGGTGCAGGCAATTCACAAACAAGGAAGAAATGCACTTGACTAACAGGGTGTCCCTTCAGACTAGGGTCAAAGGAGGCAAAAAGCTGTTTATATAGTCAGAAGCTTTTAGTTCTGTCCAGATAAAACCTAGGTACCCTCTGAGAAGGATTCCTTGTTCTAGCACAAATTCCATACTCTCATCACCTCCCTGAAGAGAGGGTAAGAGTGTGCTCCTCCTTGTTTGTTGATGTTGTACATGATAGACTTGTCTGTCTGTTACACGAGGTCCCTGCACCCTAATTGGTACCCTCAGAGGTACACTGTAGACAGCTAGTGCTTAAGTATATGTTATACTAACATATAGAGCTAAGGGCATCTACCGTACAAGAGTATATGTCAGGATATGTATGCATTTTGTTGTAATACAATTTGCTTGCTAATGCATGTATTCTATGTATTTCTTACTTGTAAGATACCAAGGCACCTGTGTCCTTGGAATAATTATGATATGTAAGTTGGCATTACCACCTTTTGGTGATTTGTACTACTATACTGAGTTATGTAAGACTCTGTATAAGAACTCTATTATTCACAAACTGATGACTATTACAAAATTGTATAATGTTATCTTGGATCGTGGAGCCACCGCTAATTTAGCCAATAGGGCTCATCTCTGTAACTAGAAATGTTTCTATCTTACAGTAACCATAGTAATTATCATAGGTATATAATGTGATACACTAGTCTTGTACCTCGGAGATCCCAAAAGACACAAAGAAACCTCGAGGTATAGGGAACGCTTAGCACTGGCTCCCGGTTCTATTGGTAAGAACTGCTTAGGGCAACTGTAATTTTATCCTTTTTGGTAGTAATAAACAAGTTTATTACTCTTATGCAATGTGTCTGTGATTACTTGCATTCCCAATATTGCCAAGAACCTGAAAGTGAGGTTTAGACCACCTGACAATTGGCGACCGTGTGCAGGCGATATTTGGTGTTTGTAAGTTTTCACTTGTTATAATTTTTCCCTTTCCCACAGGGACAGTAGGTGTACATTCCCGTATCACTTCTCCCATTTTAAACCAGTTTGTAGTCACTTACACAGTCTGGCTGTCTTCTTTTCGAGTGTAGTCGATGCCGACTCAACTCACTCCATTACAGCTTTGATTTGCAAGTCTACAACTTTTACAGTAGCCCGGCTGTGTATAAAGTGCTCCTGCTGTGGATCGATACATAGCACGGCATCTTTTTCACAGTTTGATTTTTCGTTCCCTCCTACACAATGGCCACCGTATCAAATATCTGCGCAAAACTGAGACTTGATGTCTCGAACTTCCTTACCTCCCATGGAGGATGGGCTGACTTCGCGCAGGATGCAAGTCAATCTGAAAACCCTATACTGGGGATTTCAACCCAGTACACAGAGACGAGACAATCAACCAATAAGTGTCAGGCTAAAGGGTTGATGGTTGCAGCTCTCTATGCTGCTCTGGAAGCCTCCGAAGCGAGGTTTCGAACCCTTGATCTGCAAATTTCCTCTCCTAAGCAACAGATGGGTTTGCAGGAAACGGAATGTGTTAGACTGCAGCAGAACTTGGGAGTCTGAACTCCAAACTCTGCGGAATGAAAAGGATTCACTATTGCATCATTCCGCTCAAGCTGGAGAACAGGAACTTTGTATGTTGAAGCAGGAGTGTGAAAGTCTGAGACAGGATAAGGGACAAGCATTGCATATGAATAATTTGCTACGTGCTGCAAATACTCAGTTGAGTGAGGAGATGGGAGAGCTACAGGACAAGATGAACCAGGTACGTAATGACTTAGAAGTGGCTACTAGGGACAATCGTGAACTGAGCGCCACGTATAGAGTGTTGCAGAAGCAAAGGCAAGATGAGGTTGATATGGATGTTGCAACTGTGAGTCATGCCGAATGTAAAACCAAGATGGCAAAACTGCACCATCAGTGGGAGGTTCTGGCTGGACATGTTAAGGCGATGGGAGGCGTAGCCCTGCCTTACGGACGTCATCTGAAGGGAGAAATTAGATGACTACATCTCTCAATACAACGCCCAGTCACACCCCTGCTATGGCCCAGAAACCCCACCCAGCCATCCACAACATGGCAGGTCCCCACTCCACCCTCACCATGTTATACGTCATAGACGTTGTGACGCCCATCATGGGAGACGCCAACATAGTGGCCCCCATGATGGGGGGGAGCAGGCCCAGGCCTGGTCCCGATGGCACCACCGATAGCCATTATTAATGTGGAAGATTGGCAAGAGATAGAAACAATGATTAAAACTGCAATAGGCAATGTATCTCTTCCTGAGAGAAGTAAATGGACCATTAAAACCCAAATTAGGCAGCTTCTTCAGGAGGCTGGCACTCAGGATGCTATTGTTCGTACTGCGGCCAAGGCTGCAGCTCGGGCTGCCCTAGACGGCGCCCGAGACAATCTACCTCTGCCTGACCGACCCAGTAATCACCTACAAATGGCCTACTCTGTTCAGCAAATAGCTGACAGTATCGGTCGGATGAACCCGTCCGACAATCTCAGCGGTCACTTAGAAAAGGTGCGCTCTAAATGCGAGATGCTTAGCCTCGCTGCAGAATACCAGGTCCAAATACTACGCCAGATCATTGATCCTAGTTTGTGTGCCAAACTCCCCAATGCCACCTGCCAGGATGGGAATGCCACCTTTAATGAGGTTGCAGCTGAGCTCATTTCTGCTCACAGCCCAGGTGCAGTAGGAGTGATGCTTGCATACCCTGTGAAACAGAATGCAAAGGAAAGTCCAGCGACTTACCACCAGAGACTTTGGATGGCCTACCGAGCAGGAAAGCACCTGGCACAAGAAGCTGCGGATGTAGATCATATTGAGTACAAGACCCTGTTCCTTAGGAACATGATTCCTGCAGTACGAGAAAAGGTAGAGCCAACCACCTACCCCAATATGGATAGGTTTGCCGACATCCTTCTGAAAGCTGAGAGAGTTTACCAACTCTATATCCGTGATCTGGGCTCTGGTTCCAAGACGGTAGCCGCTGTGGAGCCTGCTCCAGAGGCCAGGATGCACTACACTGTGGAAGGGCAGGCCCAACATCAACAGGCCCCTCCAGCAGATAACCAACATCCCCAAAAACAACAACGGGTTGGGAACCGGAACTGGCATAAGAATAAAAAGCATAAGGGTAAAGGGAAACCACAACAACAATGAACAGGCCCTTCATATAGGGAGACAGCCAAAGAGAATCGGAAATTTTGAGAGCTCCTGGGACAAGTGTGCTCTGTAGCAGACGCTGTTCCCGCACAGGCCCTTGCGGCAATACAACCGGCGACCCAGACCCCAACGGGTCATGGGGATACTGGAAGTGCAGGCCTTCAAGCCCATACAGGCTTGAACCCAGAAACTTCTCCCTATGTAACATCAGTGAAGTGATTCACAAGAGTCAGTCCCAAACTCTCCATGCTCCCAGCAGTACAGATTGACAATTACAGGCCCCAGTCTGGATTGTAAACAAGCTGGTCTTGGATACAAACGGAAGGCCCTGCACTGAGGCCGAGGTTGGGGGCCGCCTATTAGTAGTCTTGTTAGATACAGTTGCAGCTGTATCTGTATTACATGATGAACATCCAGATACATCCCCTTGGTCCACCGGATGGAGGATCAACATATCAGGAGTTGATGGTACTAGGCTACCTGCATACCATTCATTACCTCTACCGGTAGAGCTAGGCCATCTGACGGCCTCACACACTTTCCAACTGATGGTAATGCATGATCATCCTAGTATCATAGGAATTGATTTCCTTGCACCACATGGCTGTGTGGTGGATCTAGCCAATATGCTACTGATACAGACTCAGGGTCAATACCATACCATTTTGATCCCTGATTCACACGTTGTAGTGACAATCTCCGCCAATGACAAGGAGTATGATGTCACAGATTTGTTCAAAGGTCATGAGCTTTTCCCAAAGCTTCTTCCCATTTTGCAACAACATTTGGAAGCATTTGCAATTAAACAGGACTGTGGCAGAATGCACACTGTCATCGAAGTGCCAGGCCCAGCACACGAGAGGCAAAGGCAGTACCCTTTTCCAACTGAGGCCTTGCCTTCTCTTAGAGAAACAGTCAAGTCACTCCTCAAGAAAGGAGTAATCAGAACTTGCGTTTCCAATGCTAACTCCCCAGTGTGGCCCGTGAAAAAACCCACAGGCGACTGGAGACTTAGTATTGACTACAGGAAACTGAATCAGGTCACCCCCAGTTGTTCCCAAACTGTGGCATCAGCACCTGATGTGCTACGACTCTTGACCCCTGACCTGAAATGGTTCAGTGCCCTGGATATTTCCAATGGTTTTTGGTCATTACCATTGGCCCTTAAGAGTCAATATAAGTTTGCCTTCACCTTTGAAGGAAGACGGTACACGTGGACTTGTTTGCAGCAAGGATTCCATAATAGCCCATCCCTGTTCCATCTACACATGATGGATGTCCTTGAGAGTTTTTCTACTCCCCAATGTCTCTTGCAATATGTGGATGACCTGTTACTGGCAACAGCCACACAGGAACAACATCTGGATCTCTTGGACAAACTATTGACTCTCATCCAGAGAGCAGGCCTAAAGTGCAAGCCAGCAAAAGCACAACTATGCCAGAAAGAAGTACTCTTTCTGGGTCTGAAAATAACTGACCAAGGTTGAAGCCCTACCTGGAAGAAGATACAGGGATTGCAAGACTTGCCATTGCCCACCGGTGTGGCAACTCTTCGAAGGTTTCTAGGTATGGTAAATTATTTGAGAGATTATATTTGTGATTTTGCTCAGAAAGCTGCTTCTCTGTATGATCTACTCAAAAAGGACACCCCATGGACTTGGGGCCCTATACACACCCAGGCTGTGACGTCACTAAAGCAGGCCTTGGCCTCCACCCCAGCTCTGGTCAACCCCAATCCAGCACTGCCATTCCATCTGGAATGTGCCACCTCTGACATTGCCATGTCAGCAGTGTTTGCCCAGAAGGTTCATGGCACCCTGAGACCCACTGCATATGCCTCACAGCTCTTGACCCCAGTGAAACAGAAGTACAGCCTTTGTGAAAGGAACCTTCTGGCCACCTACTGGGCTGTCAAGCACTTCCTGTATATCACTGGGTACTCTCCACTGATCACCAACACCAATCATACCCCAACTACCTTTTCTGCTCTCAGACAAAGTGAAGGATGGGTCAGTCTCTAACACCAGACTGACACACTGGTCACTTCTTCTCCAGGATAGAGACATACAGGTACACCCAACAAAAATTCCATCTATGCTGGCTCATGGACTCCTTTTCCAAGGAGAACCCCATGACTGTACACTGCAGTCACCTGATCTTCCAGATCCAGGTCCTTTCCTCCCTGCCACGCCACAAATACTTGACAACACATCTTCATGTCACGTCTTTACCGATGGTTCAGTATCCTACTATCAGGGAGAACAAATCGCAAGGATGGGCATTCTAGTTATTTACCCTTACAGGAACACTTAAAATATCTAAGCGCTGCAGTGTAGCATCATCACAGTATGCAGAGATGGCAGTGGTGGCCTGTGTCCTCGAGTTCATCCAGCATGGGATCGAGGATACTATCATTTTTACAGACTCTAACTGGGTTTGTTGTTCTCTTACAGAATTTCTTCCTTTCTGGCAGAAGAACTTCTTCCTTTCCTCTGATGGCAGCCCAGTAAAGTACAAGGAATTGATAATATACATACATTCACTGGCACAGAAATTTGCACACAAACTCTATGTACATAAAGTCAAAGCTCACTCTCTCCATGACCCCTACCATGCCTTCAATGACACAGCAGACACCCTTGCCAAGGAAGGGGGGGGGAAGATACCTGGATGATGGACCATCCAGTGGCCAATGCAGTCGTACAAATTGCAGCACTCAGGAAGAAACCTGAACCCTTTTCCCTCTTGGACCTCTCAGCCACCCAACATGTTGATACTGAACTCAAAGAAGTGTTCAGATTCCTTGACAAGAGTACTGAAGAGAAACTTCCCACACACAACCCCTATCAGAGGCATGAAGGTAAGTTAAACTTATCACCAGATGACAAGCTCATCTGGTACCAACCAGATGATTCCATCAGCAAGTTGTAGGTTGTTCCCAGACACCTCAGGTCTGAATTCTTGCACCAAGTGCATGACACGCCCACTGGTGGACACCAGGGAGTGGAAAACACCCTCCAAAGGCTTAAGACCACCGCCTGGTGGCCTGGTGTCACCAAAGATGTTAAACAGTACATAGACAATTGTCTCGTTCGTGAACAAAACAACCCATCCCTACCAAGCGAAATGCCAAACTCTTACTACGACGACACTCTGGCCCTTGGCACGCCATACAGATTGATTTTCTTAGGCCACTGACTAACACCAGCAGAAATAAGTATGCTCTTGTGGTAACTGACCTCTAAGTGGGTCGAAGCTTTCCCCACTAAGACATGCACTGCTAAAACCACTGCCAAAATCCTGGTGTAACAGATTTTCCTCAGGTGAGGCCTACCTCTCAATGTAGACTCTGACAAAGGAACCAGTTTTACAGGTGAGTTGATGAAAGAATCCCTTGAACTCCTTGTAGTTCAACAGAAGTTCCACATACCTTACCACCCCCAATCCTCAGATCAAGTAGAAAGAGCCAACAGACGGATTAAGCAAATGCTTTCCAAATTCGTTGAGACAATCCCAAAACCTGGGATTCCCTAGTGCCGTTAATCCTTATGGCAATTAGGGGTACGCACTCAGCCACTACCCAGCTCACACCCTTTAAGGTGATGACTGGAAGACAGATGAGATTACCTGAACACCTGTTTGACCTGCACACCCCCACTGCAGACTATGTGTCTGTAGACCAATATGTGGAAAAACTCAGAAAAGACCTCATACACACACACTTGTATGCTGCCAACTGCATGGGCAAGGCCCAGCAACAATCCAAAATACAGTTTGACAAGCACGCACAAGAAGTGGATTGGCAGGTTGGAGATCAGGTAATGGTACTCTGATTTGCACATCCCACTCTTTCCTTCTCCAACAAGTGGGAAGGACCATACCCTATTGTCAACAAGCTCAGTCCGGCAGTCTATCAGGTTAGACTCCCACATAACAATAAGGTGACTGACAAATGGTTACATGCAAACCAGCTGAAACTGTATAAAGGAGCTTAATTACTTTTCCTCACCCCATTGGGTGGAACAGTACTAACTTACTAATGTTTGATATTGCTTTTCAGATACACTGACAAGATGGCTATCTTGTTCCATTAGCTCCTCATCTCAGGAGTTATCCCCTGCATCCAAAGCACGGTACCAAACCTCCTACCACACCTTGATCCTCCAGCATCTCCTTCAGAGGGAGTTTCCATCAATATATGTGATAGTCTGATTACTGTCCAGGAAGGTTCCGATGCTTACCTCACTGCCTCGGTTGTTGCTCCCGATAAATCTACCCTTCAAATTGAGTGGCAAACCACATCGCAAGGACAAATTCTCCCTGTGGCCAAACTCTCCAAAGGAACTTTCCAGGGTTGGCCCAATGGTAAATTATCCCCAAATGGATCTCTGTCCTCGTTACAAACTGCATTAAGACATTCTGGTTTGTACAACATTATTGCCTTAATTGATCCTTCGTACTGCAATTCTTTGTCTAAGGATTCTGCTCAAAAGTTTTGTGCTGTACACCACATGGCTTCTGCAGCCACGTACCTCTCTGTGTTACCACCCACTGATAAACAGCTTTTGGAATGCCCAAAGCATACTCCTGGTCCCCGTAGTGGTCTAACAGCCACTGCCCTCCCATGTTCATTGATTAATAACTTACAGTTTATGCATATACCTGTTTAGTTTAATCTTACTTACTGGAATATGAAAGAATTTGGTATGTGTCACAATACTAATTCATCAGCATTTTATAGTCCATTATTGCTTGATAGTTTAGCTGCATTTCAGATTCGTACTCAAGACCCTATTGCCGGGGTCCATTCTACTGAACATAGAGGCAACTTCGGGAGAAAAGCCACTCCTGATGATTAAACTCATAAACGTAAGACACATGAAGTTGACAGTTTTGATGTCACAGGTGCAACAGGTACTGTCACAGGCCTTTTTGGTACGGCTATGTCTATTTGAAATAAAGCAGACATTGCTGCTAAAAAAATCTCATTCTGCCAAATTTTCCACTGGTCTGGTTAACAATATTCTACCCCCATTATTGCATGGTGTGGATGGCCTTAGTCAGGGAGAAAGATACACTGTATACAACATGTACGACATTGCTAAGGCATTCACTGATTCGAAAGACAGGATAAACACACTCGTACAACAAAGAAGCAGATAAACCATACATTGCTAGAGTAATCTTCTGCTCTGCCTATGGCTCTTACATCCTCACTACCATCAACAATCTCTTCTGTGATCTAGAATCTGGAAGGATCCCTGATATTATACATGACAGATGCATTTCCAAATGGTATTGTCCGCAGTGTAAAACCCCTGGTTGTATTGCTGTGTGTATGCAACAGACTTTAACTGTTCCTCTCTCCATAGCTAGGAACTTGGGGTTTGTGACCAGACACCCCAACACTGGTCCTTGTTTCACTGCTAAGAAATGTTCCATAAGAGATACTATGTTTGTTTCCTTTACTGTTTCTTTACCATGTTTTGATCCCACTACAGCCTTGTTCGACAAGCTTGCACTGGTACACTCTATTGGGCATTTGGACGAAGACGTCTACAGAGAATGCCTGGATCTACTGCCTCTACTGGTTTTCCATCCCTTCCTGGACACCTGGGTGGCTCTGCACACGGACTGCTGTGCGAAGAAGCAATACATTTACTTGCACCGATGTGATGTATTTGATGTTATTCAACCCATTTGTGGTTATTCTCCAGACAGCATTGATTGGACTTTCACTATGGACAATGACATCACCAAGAATGGCACAGATTCCTTGGATTCGACTTTGGCTCCGGATAAGCTCTACCAATCATATCGTGAGGAGGTTCATCGCCTGTCAACACGTATTTCGAAGACTGCCTATACCTGCCCTGTCCGGTTGCAAAAGTGGAGACTCACTACTGTTCACTCTCAGTATAATTCTGATGGGGAGTACTGTGTGGTAACCAACTTTAAAAGCTATACTTATGGATCTGTGACATGTGCTATTGATAACCCCAATTTTTGTTTTGTCCCCCACCAGAAGACTGTGATTGGACATACTGTCATAACCCCCGTCCCCCTCATCAATGCAGACATCATTGATGGTAACCCCAATTATCTGCTCACACTGTCTGAATACTTACCATATTTTAATGTACACATAGACCCACTCACACTTACATTAAAATCACTTTTAGACAGGAAAAACACACACCTCATCCACATCAGCAATAATATGACCAAGGCCAATGAAGCTATCCTCTCATTGATTAATGATGGTGACATGAATGACGCATTAACACCTGGTTGGAAGTTCTTTTAAAGGTTTTGGTATTATACAAGCATTTTTGATCATTATTTTGATTATGCTCTGCTGCCTACGGCGCACACTTGTCAACACTGTGAGCAGCTCAAGTTCCTTTACAAAGCCCGCGCATCGGGTTTGTAAACGACCACTGCTCTCTGGCCTTTCCCTAGATTTGCCTGTGTTGCCCTTGGAGACAACAAAGGGGGGAAATGTTGCACAAGGTCCCTGCACCCTAATTGGTACCCACAGAGGTACACCATAGACAACTAGTGCTTAAGTATATGTTATACTAACATATAGGGCTAAGGGCATCTACCATACAAGAGTAGATGTCAGGATATGTATGCATATTGTTTTAATACACTTTGCTTGCTAATACATATATTCTCCTATGTATTTTCAGTGTATTTCTTACTTGTAAGATGCCAAGGCACCTGTGTCCTTAGAATAATTATGATATGTAAGTCAGCATTGCCATCTTTTGGCGATTTGTACTACTATACTGAGTTATGTAAGACTCTGTATAAGAACTCTTTTGTTCACAAACTGATGAATATTACAAAATTGTATAATGTTATCTTGGACCATGGAGCCACCTCTAATTTAGCCAATAGGGCTCATCTCTGTAACTAGAAATGTTTCTATCTTACAGTAACCACAGTAATTATCATAGGTATATAATGTGATACATTAGTCTTGTACCTCGGAGATTCCAAGAGACACAAAGAAACCTCGAGGTATAGGGAACGCTTAGCACTGGCTCCCGGTTCGTATTGGTAAGAACTGCTTAGGGCTACTGTGATTTCATCCTTTTTGGTAGTAATAAACAAGTTTACTACTCGTATGCAACGTGTCTGTGATTACTTGCATTCCCAATATTGCCAAGAACCTGAAAGTGAGGTTTAGACCTCCTAACACTGTGTGAAGGAGGACTGTTTTGTGGCTGATTATGTCCACTAAGGCTTTCAGACCATATGAAACAACTTGCATTGCCAATGCATTACTGTTGAGATGAGTCTCTGATGGATCCCAGACACCTTGTATTTGGAGGCCCTAACAGTGGACCCCTCATCCCAACAGGAAGGCATCCATGGTGTAAGTCACCTGAGGTTCCAGTTGGGAGAAAGGAAACCCTGAAGGAGAGTGTCCTCCACTGACCACCGTGTAAAAGACCAAACCAGGATCTTGATCATGGGTAAGTATGATAGTGTGATGCCTGTGACCACTGTCCACTGAGCAGCTACTGGGTACTCCTTATGTGCAACTGTGCCAGGGGCACTTTAAACACTGAAGTGGCTATCAGATCTAGAATGTATTGCAAGGAGTGGGCTTGCACAGTCCTGCACTCCACAAAGTAAAGTAGCATGCCATCTGCAGAACTGCTTGCACTCTACTCAGTGGAAGGAAAACCCGAGCCTCAGTTGTGTCCAGAAAAGCTCCCATGAACAGCAATTGCTGTAAGGGTTGAAGCTGAGACTTCTCTAGGTTCAGCAGGACCCCCACTGAAGTCAGGAACTGAGAGAGAGTGGTTACTGCCTGTTCAATTTCCTTCTATACGGGCTTAAAATTAGCCAGTCATCCAAGTAAGGTAATACTTGAAGTTCTAATTTCCTCAGGTGTGTGACAAGCATGCAAAGCACTTTGTAAAAACTCATGGCACCAAGGAAAGCCCAAAAGGCAGGACTCTGAACTGATAATGTTGTCCCAGCACTACAAAATGGAACCGCTTGAGATGGCTGGAGTGTACCAGTATGTGCTGGCACCATATGCCTCTTGCATACCCAGGGATACTAGCCAATCCTGAGGCTTCAGGGAGTGTAGCAGAGAGCCCAGAGAAATCATTTAGAATTATTCTCGATCAATTTATTTGTTCAGATTTATGAGGTTGAGAATGGAGCACATGCTCCCAGATACCTTTGGATCAGGAACTAGTGGGAGTAGAAGCCTGTGTTTCATTCTGATTCTGGCACCATTTCCAATGTTCTGTGGCCCAGAAAGCCCGTAATCTCCTGTGCCAGAAGTTCTCACATATAAACTAACAAACGGGGTTGCCTTCTGGTGGACAGCCTGGAGGAATTTCTGGAAAATCCAGGACGTATCCCTCTTAGATGAGAACCCATTGGTCTGTCGTTATGGACTCCCACTGGATTTTCTTTGTAGGTGTAGCTTTGGACAAGATAACCTATTACATTTGGTTTTCTTATGCCCATTATATGAAAAATATAGGCGCTCACTATTAGGAAATATTTTGGAACAGCAGCAATATCAGCCTTTACATTTACTGGTCTACTTGTTAAAATCACAGGATATAAGTGTGCCTGTGGCCTCACTTCTCAAAATAATCGAACAAAGAGGATACCACCCAAATCCTTGATTATGGCAGATCAAATATTAATGGGTGAACTGTTTGTCTATTATAGTACATTTCATTGAAGCCTTGGCTGGAGCATTTTCTCCTTCAATTGAAATTTTGCATCTGCATCATAAGATTCGTTATCATGATTCATTGTAATGATGGGGTATGTGCAATAGCTTAGCCAATGTTCTCAGAAATAACCTGCCTCAGGGCATAGCTAGGGGGAATCTCTTGCAGTTAATGTCTAAAAGGGGTATGGAAGAAAAAATTACTCACCTTAGTAATTATGTTTCTTCTAATTGAGTCTTGCTGTATTCTGACTATTGCAGTTAGCTCCAGCACTTGAACTGCCCCGGAGAGCAGAGGGTTAGATTTCTATGCAAGGCATAGAACGTTGAGCTCGAGCTCAGTTGAAAACTCTGTCTGCAGTACTTTGAATCCAAACTGTCATATTCGTACGAGTTAAAAACTCACTGACCTATAAATATGTGGAAATTGTAAAATTTCTACTAGCCAACTGGCAACAAAAGGTTTAGATTCCCAAAAGAAGACTCAAGTCAGGGAACCCAAAAACCAGGTAATAAAGCATAACAAATTCTTAATCAACCCAAGGCACCCACAACAGAAAGTGTGCTGAGGACACCCCTGGGGTGCAACACTGCACCTGCCCACCCACTTCCCAAAAACAGGTTCTGAGAGAGGAGGTGGGGGGGAGGTCAGAATACAGCAAGACTCCGTTAGAAGGAACATAATTACTAAGGTGAATAATGTTTTCTTCAAACATGAAGTCTTGCTGTATTCTGACTATTGCAGACTACCATGCTGTACCTCCATGGAGGAGGGACAGAACCTACTTTGGGAATAGGCTCTGAAGTACTGCTGTGCCAAACCGAGCATCATTCCTAGCCTGGATAGCCAGAGAGTAATGCTTGGTGAAGGTATGGACTGTTTTCCAGGTGGCTGCTTGGCAAATCTCTAACAAAGGAATATCTCTGGCCACAGCCAGAGAAGCAGCTGTACCTCTAATGGAATGAGCCCTCAGGCCTGAGGGTGGAATATTTCCCAGTTTCTCATAGCAGAATTGTATACAGGATACAATCCACCTGGCAATAGTTCTCTTGGTAGCGGGTTTGCCCTTACCTACTTCCCCATAAGTGAGGAACAACTGGAGGGAGTCAAACCTGTGACCCTTTGTACATTCGATGTAGTAACTAAGGGCCCTTTTAACATCTAAACTGTGTAACCTCCTCTCTCCTAAGGAAGAGTGATCAGTGAAGAATACAGGAAGAGACAGACTGGTTTAAATGGAAATCTGAAACCACTTTAGGTAAGAACCTCTTATTGGTTCTAAAGACCACTTTATCTCTATGGAATGAAATAAAAATCAGGCTCTATTGCCAGGGCTTGTAATTCACTGATACGTCTGGCAGAGCTACCAAAAACACAGTTTTCCAAGTCAAGTACTTAAGCTGTGCTAAGGACTTAGGCTCAAAAGGAGGTTGAATAAGCTGAGCAATACAAACATTCAAATCCCAGGCAGGAGCAGGGTCTATAAAGGGGGGATTGGTATGAAGCAATCCTTTAAAAAATTTACAGAATACAGGGTGAGACAACAGTGAAGAAGGCTTTCCTACTGACAGAAAAGCAGAAACAGCTGACAGATGTACTCTGAGAGTAGCTGGTCTGAGGCCTAGGCCATTAAGATGAACCATATAATCCAGGATTGTAGACAAATCAGCAATGTCTGGAGATATGCACCTCCTGGAACACCAAATGCTGAATCTCTTCCTTTTGGAGTTATACGTATTTCTGGTGGCAGACTTTTGAGAAGCTTTGAGAATATCCAGAACCCCCTGAGACAGATGCAAGTCTGCATATTCTAACTCTTCAAGGCCATGCCTTGAGTTTGATGGACTGAAGAATGGGGTACCAAATCCTCCCCTGAGAGGAGGTTAACAG
The DNA here is from genome assembly GCA_016271365.2 of Neoceratodus forsteri. Classification (NCBI taxonomy): domain Eukaryota; kingdom Metazoa; phylum Chordata; order Ceratodontiformes; family Ceratodontidae; genus Neoceratodus; species Neoceratodus forsteri. The sequence continues at coordinate 1,388,810,499 of CM028129.1, read as the reverse complement.
GTTGCAATTCTTGGGAAGAGACAGGGGAAGATGGACTGCTAGAGACAGCAACAGGGGGTACCAAGGTTGCCTGGCCCAGTCCGGAGCAATCAGAATCACTTTGCGAGGTTGTGACCTTATCTTCACCAGAACTTTGAAGAGTAGAGGAAGGGGAAGGAAGGAATAAAGACATTCCCCTTCCCAGTTCAAAATCAGAGCATCCAGAGGAACTGAGCCCAAGACTGGGGGTCTGCAACAAAAGAGGAAGTTGGTGATTGTCTGGGGCTGCAAAGAGATTTATCTCTGGAGTGCCCCACCTTGGAAAATCACTTTCAACACCAGAGGGTCCAGGGACCATTCGTGATGGCCCTGGGAGATCCTGCTCAATGCATCTGCTAGCACATTGTCCTTCCCTGGAAGGTGGACTGCTATCAGAGAGGTCTGCAGAGGCTAGGGACCACAACTTCATGGCTTCTGTGCACAAGGCTATGGACCGAGTGCCTCCCTGCTTGTTGATGTACCACATGGTGGTGATGGTGTCCGTCCTGACCTGAACCACCTTGTTCTGTACTGACTGAGAGAAAGCTTGCAGGGCCAGAAGTACTGCCCTGAGCTCCAGGAGGTTGATATGAAGGAGGAATTCCTGAGGGGACCACAGTCCCTGAGCTGTGAGAGTCCCCAGATGGCCTCTCCACCCCAATAGGGAAGCATCTGTAGTAAGGACCACAGAGTGAGTCTGAGTGACAAATGGAACTCCTTGCCTCAAACTGTCCAGGTCCTGCCACCATTGAAGGGCCTGGATCAGAGTTTAAATAACTGGAACTAGTTTGGTAAGAGGAACTTTCCTTTGGTGCCAAAAGGCTCTCAGATGGAACTGAATGTCCCTCATCTGAAACCTGGCCCCTTGGACCAGTGCTGTGGAAGCTGCCATGTGACCCAAAATCTGAAGGAAATGCCTTGCTGGTCAAGAAACCAGAGGGCGGAAGGAAGAAGCCAGCTGTGAAACGGCTGTTTCCCTTTCCAGAGGAAGGAAAGCTCTTGCTTTGACAATATCCAGCTCTGCTCCTATAAAAGTGAGAACCAGTATAGGCTTGGGAAGGTTGAGAAGAAATCCCAGGGAAGTGAGTACTTGCTCTGTCACTTGCAGATCTGACTTGACTTGGTCTGGGGACTGGCCCACAATGAGCCAATCGTCCAGATATGGAAAGATGGCAATCCTTTTTTCTTCTTAAAAAGGCCACCACTACTGCTAGGCATTTTGTGAACACCCTTGGGGCTGAAGTTAGGCCAAAGGGCATTGCCTTGAACTGATAAAGGCCTGAGGGCAATTCGAACCTAAGGTACTTTATGTGGGAGCACCTGATGGGAATGTGAAAGTAGGCATCCCTGAGGTCCAGGGAAGCTAGCCAGCCTCCTGGCCCCTGGCCTTAGGAAGAATTGTACCCAGAGTCACAATTTTGAATTTTGGCTTTAAAAGATGTTTTTTCAGGTATCTTAAAGTTTAGGATTGGTCGCCATTCTCCCATCTTTTGGGGGGTAAGGAAGTACTTGGAGTACAGACCTTTGCCCCTGTGTAGGGTAGGAACTCTCTCTATGGCTCTTAGGACCAGTAGACACGAAACCTCTGTCTCCAGAGCAAGGGTTTCTGATATATTTGCAGGTGGAAAGGATATGGCTCTCATTTTCAGTAAACTTTTAAAACTGAGAACCAGTCCCTGGCTTACTACCTCCAGGACCCACCTGTCTGAGGTAACAGACATCCAGTCCTGGACAAAGTAAGTCAGCCTGCCCCCTACCGGGATGGGGGAGTCGACCCGGGCTGACACATCAGGGTGTCTGCTTGGCAGGAGCCTTAGGCTGAGGGGTGGATGCAGCCCTGCTCATCCCATCTGCCTCTCCCTCTAAAGAACCCCTCTGAGAAAAGGGAGAAGAGGCCTGTGCTTGGTAGAAAGATTCTGAAAAGGCCTGCCCCTGCCCCTAGCTTGCTGCCTTTGAGGAGTTGCCTGTCTCTCCTTAGCTTGGGCGCTCCTATAAGTGGTCCTGTACTCATCCATTTTCTTCATGTAATTCTCCGTCTGCTCCCCATACAGAGAATTACCCACCACAGGGAAATCCATGGGCTTAGCCTGGGTGTCCTGAGAGAGGCTAGTACACCTGAGCCAAACCATCCTCCGAAGAACCACAGATGTAGCCATAACTCTTGATGACACATCACTGGAGTCCACAACAGCATGAAATTGTACTTTTGATGCCTCAACACCATCAACAGCCACCTCCTCCAGCTCCTTGGCCAGCTGGGGGGAAGCCTGCTTAGCCAGTGCCAGTACAGTGTCCCACCTGGACTTCTGGTACCTGGCTGCATAGGCCATATAGTTAGCCTGCCTGAGTCCCAAAGATGATGCCATGTACTGCTTCTTTGCCATGGCATCTATCTTCCTGGAGTCTTTGTCTGGGGTGTGTGAAGCCAAGGGAATATTTGCCTTGTCACAGGCTGCAGCCTGCACTACCCCCAACACGGCTGCATTGCTGGTAGAAAAACTCTGTATCCGAGCCTGACAAAGCATACCTCTTGTCCATTCTTCTGTCAACAGGAGGTACAGAGTTATGAGACCTTAGGATTTTCTGTGTCTGCTTCCCAAATACTTATGAAGGGGAATAGACAGTCTCTTGGACTCTGGGATGTCCATCATCAACAAAATCAGGCTCCTGCTGATCCTCCCCAGCCTCCTCCATGGGAAGCTAAAGGGGTTTAGCCACCTTTCTGTAAAACAGATAGTGAGGAGGGGACTCAGAGAGCCTGGGAGGGGAAACACCAGAAGGTCTGTCTGGGGAGATGTCCAGTTCCACAGGCACATCCAGACTTTCACCATCATCTTCCTCTTTAAAATCCCCCTCCTCTTCAAACTCCGGTTCATAAAAGTCTTCAGGGGAATAATCTTGAACTGGGGGAACTGACCGAACCTCTGCCAGAAGGCACCGGATCGGTTGGAACCGGACGAGGCGATGCAACAGTCCGAATTGCTCTGGCTATTTCTTCGGCGGTCGGAACATGAATGTCTGGATCCAAACCGGTTGATTTGTCTTTGTGTTTTCTTTTTGTAGGAGCCTATCCCTCAGGATCAGCTCTCCTCTTGCCCGAAGAAGTATCGCCCTGGTCAGAGGGAACTCCTTCTGGTTCGGTGGGAACCGAACCGGGCTGGCCTTCCGTGTCAGTGGATTTCTCGGCCTCCTTATCTCTAAGTCTACCTAACCCTTTTTCCAGGGTAGACTTAGGGAAGCTTTTACAAATTTGGCAGTCTGAATCAAGTTGGCCAAACCCCATACAGTAAATACAGGTGGTGTGGGGATCAGCCTTAGCAAAGACCTCCCCACACACACTGCAGTGTTGAAACCCAGTGGGCTCAGTTTTTTTCTTGGGTTTCACAGACATGGCCAACCTAACAAACTTACCCTTTATATGGCAACAGTAGGCAAGACTCCCCTATCGGTTTCTCACCGTGTTACGGGTGTTGGAAAAAAACGCACAAATTAATTTTTTTTTTTTTTTAACCGATATGGACCAGTAACCACACACTAAAGATTCTTACTAAAGGATCGATTCAGCCAAACCGATCGTGATTACAAGTTTTGAAATGTCCACAAAATAAACAGAGAAACTACCTAAAGTACTCACAGTACCACAGACAGAGCCTGAACTGACAATGTGGAATTAAATTCGGAATAAAACCCGACAACTTTAACAGACTTTGAACCGAGCAAAAGGAGAAATCTCTAGAGTGACTGTTCAGAGAGGCGAAGTAAAGAAACTGATGATTTGGATTCGAAGTACTGCAGACAGAGTTTTCAACCGAGCTTGAGCGCAACGTTCTATGCCTTGCATAGAAATTTAACCCTTTACTCTCTGGGGCAGTTCAAGTGCTGGAGCTAACTGCAATAGTCAGAATACAGCAAGACTTCATGTTGTTTGAAATTATGTATACAGTTTTTATGTACTTGAAATTACTAATGAGCTTAACAGTAATTGCGCTTTTCTGATATGTTCTTGTAAGAAATATATTTATATTATTCATGAACTTTGTACTCAGCTCATAAAATGTATTGCACCACTGTATTTATATATTTGTATACAGTAATTTGTTTTATAGTGTATCTGTTTTTATATTCTGCATTTATGATTGTAATGGTCTTATGACTGAACAATAAAACTTGAACTGAACTGACTCCCACTGACACAACAACTAAGTCAACCCCCTCCCCACCCACTGGGGATGAGAGGTCTGCTTCAGGCAGCCAAGATGAGACCAGGGCTGGAGCTTCAGATAGTGGCATTAGGTGCCCTTGGTGTCTATGACTTCAACTGCACCTTCTTCTGAGCCTGTGGCGGCTGACTTTTGTTTTGGGCTTCCCTGCCTTTGCCACAGCAGGACTGCCTGTTCTGAAAAGGATCACATATCCCTTGTTCTTTTGAGAGTTGAAGGGAGCTGGTCTGGAAGTCTTAACAGTCATTCTAGTTTCATCTGACTCCTTAAGAGACTGTTCCCACCTGCTGTCTGAACAGGTGAGTTCCATCAAAGGAAACATTCATCACCTGCTGTTGGATGTCCTGGGTAAGCTAGAAGTCCACAGCCAGGAATGCCGTCTGATGCAAATACTTGCAACAGCACAGTGAGATGCAGTATTAAAGGCATCTACAGAGCCTTTAAGCTGGTGACTGTTGGGACTCAAGATCTTGCTTGATAGTCAGCAGAATATCTTGTTTAGCCTCCGAATCTGGCAAAAACTCTGAGACTTTAGCATGCTCCAAACATATATTCATACTTGGAAACATGCCCTTGGTAGCTGGCTATCCTCATGCCCAAGATGACCAGAGCATAAGCTTGTTCTCTCATAGTGTCAATCTTGCGCGACTCCCGATTAATGGGGTATGCAGTTACCTCTTTGGGCACAATAGCCTTTTCATTCTCAGCGACTGCTAATGTATCGGATGTGGAACCTCTCAACGAGCATCCGCTCACAGGTGTCAAAGATTTCAATAAATAATTTTTAAAGAATGAGAATAGCACAGTTATGGATTAAGTGGCATACAATGGCTTACTTTTTGGGCAGTGCATTTTCTCTCTGGCTGCTTGGGGCAGCTGCCACCAAAGCAGGCCTCTGCAAAATTGTATCAGACAAAGGGGGAAATTGTTTAATAAAGAAAGGCACACTAAGCCAGAGCTTATTTCCAGGTGCGACCTAGGAGCACAAGGAAGTTAAGTGACTTGTCCAGGGTCACACAGTATGCAAGTGGGGGCTGATGGATTCAAACCCAGACCTCTAGGTTTGCAGCTCGGTGCCCTTAACCACTAAGCTATACTGCAAGGTCATGAATATAGAAGGAATTGCAAGAACCAAACTGACTGGTATGTTACACACATTTAGGAACTCCAGCAAGAGGCACTTAGCCTGGTCAATGGTTGCCTGCTGGCTCATAATTCAATGCAGAGTGCACATTTTCTGAGCAGAGCCTGGAGAGAGAGAGAGAGAGAGAGAGAGAGAGAGATCCTCCTGAGGCACAGAACACAGGAACTGGGTTTGAGGTCTCTAGACTATAGAAGTCGTCACCACTGCCTTCAGAAATAATGAGGTCGGAGTCTGGATTGTCCCCCTCTACACCCTCCTCAGAAGAAGGGTGGAAGAGAAGGTAAGGTTGCAGGCCTACTAGAAAGGAAAACATTTTGGATTTAATTTTCACAAATATTAAAGGAGATAATGATTTGGTTAGTTTCATGGCTCCTTTGGGAAATAGTGACCATCAGATAGTTAAATGGTCATTTAATTTCCGTGTTAAATCTTGTGGCAAAACTAATTTTAAAGATTTCAATAGAGCGAACTATCAGGCAATAAAGGAATATTTATCAAATTGGAACTGGGAACTCACTTAACTGAGCAACCTATAGAGTATATTTGGTTAAGAATTAAAGAAGAAATTCAACATTGTATCACTAATTGGGTACCAACAAGAGTTAAATATATTGATTTAAAAGGTCTCCACCTTGGTTCACTAAGGAAATCAAAACCTTGGTCTCAGCAAAAAGAAAGCTATAATAGATATAAAAATAATATTAATGAGACAAACTGGTCTAAATTTATAATAAAATCCAAAAGGTAAAATATGCAATTAGAGAGACTAAACGAGTTTTGAAAAGAATCTAGTTGACATACATCAAGACAACAAAAAAGTTTTTAATTACATTGGTTCCCTAAAAATTCACCCACCTTAGTAGGACCACTGATTATTAATAATGTGGATGTCAATGATGAACAGGTTATAGCTAATTAATTTAATAAGTACTTTGGTAGTATATTTAAAAAAAAGTGTGATTTTTTGTGTTCTGAACCACCTAATTCAGACCCTGAGATCGTATTTAGCGTGGCTGAAACCTTTTACCTATTAGATTCTCTAAAACCATCTGTATCATGTGGTCCGGATGATATTCCTGCTATTTTTCTAAAAAAACTATCACATGAAATAGCAGGTGCTCTCACCTATTTATTTAATGTGTCAATAAAGATGGGTTTAGTACCTAATGATTGGTGTGATGCTAGAGTTATTCCGATACATAAATCTGGATCTAAGAAGGAGTTAAACAACTATCGACCTATAAGTTTGACCTCATCCGTATGTAAAATTATGGACTGTAAATCCTAAAAGAATTGGTAGTCATATTTTGGCTAATGGCCTGACTGATATATTCCAACATGGTTTCCAGGTTGGAAGGTCATGTCAGACCAATCTGCTTGATTTCTTTGAACCAGTCAGTGAGGCTCTGGATCTTGGGTTGTCGGTTGACGTTATTTATCTAGACTTTAGAGGCTTTTGATTCTGTCTCACACGATATATTATATAAGTGTCTAGTTAGTTTGGAACTTAATAATTATTTGATAATATGGATAATGCAATGGCTGTCAATAGAAAACAGCAAGTATGCTTGAGGGGTTTTGTTTCCATGGATACCAGTTACTAGTGGAGTTCCCAGGGATCAGTTCTGGGGCCTGTGTTATTTAATATACTCATAACAGGAATGAAAATAAATCATGGTAACTGGTTAATTAAATATGCAGACGATGCCAAACTTGGAGGAATTGTTAACAACCCAATAGCTATATCAGAATTACAGGATAATCTAAATATTATTTCCGAATGGGTTGTAAACACAAGTTGAATTTAATATTGGTAAGTGTAAGGTTATGCACTTTGGATATAACAATAAGTGTGCAAAATATTACATAGATAAACAGGCCTTAAGCGTTATTACCACTGCAAAAGATCTTGGTGTTGTTATTAATAACAGATTAAAATTTACTGAACACTTAAACTACATTATTAAAAAATGTTCTAGACTCAGTAATTGTATATTTAAGAACATCGAAAGCAGAGAGCCATCGATTATGGTCCCCCTTTATACCAGTATTATAAGAACTAATTTTGATTATTGTTCTTCGTTTTGTGCCCTACACAGAGGAGTGATATAATATCCAGAGAGAAGGTGCAAAAAGGTTTACTAAGAATATCATAGGAATGGGAAGCTTGCTTTATGAAGATAGACTTAAACAACTTAATTTGTACAGTATGGAATACAGATCATTATGTGGGGATCTTTGTTTGTTATACAAAGCTCCAGGGATGAATACTTGTTTAATACTCTTCACTTGAAATGGAATACTACTACTGTTTCTACTCGCTTCCATAATTTAAAATTACTCTTACCAATCAATCGCCGACCAAACGATCACATTTTTTTACACAGCGAATAGTTCCTATCTGGAACTCACTCCCTTATGAGCTGGTGAATTGTGTAAGTCTGTCTCATTTTAAATCACATCTAGACATATTTATGAATGATTCTAAATTTCGTACCCACCTAGCCTAGGTGGCATGATCTAAATGGGCTTGTCCCTCGATCGTGTAACTTACCTATGAACCTAGGCCTGACAACCCAGCGTGTGGATGCAGCAATATCGGTGATACCAGCCCCGGCCCTGAAGGGCGGGGGACCAGTGCCAAAGGCAGAGCCAGAACTGGTTTTGGCACTGGGAAGATTCACAGCATCATGAGCCCATGCAGTGCTGAAGCTGGCATCGGGTTTGGCCCTGAAAAGCCTGAATCTAGTGCCAAACATGGCACCAGAACTGGTGTCGACAACCCAGCCGGTACCAAAGTGACCACTGAGGGCACTGTGGCCGGCTCTGTCCTTGTGCAGGATGGGAGTGGGCCACAAGTGGGACAGATCTTGGCAATACCACTCCCGGCAAGGAGACAATGACTGTTTCTGGATGTGAACTCACTACCTGGTCTGGCAGCTCCACATGCAGTACTGGTTCCACCAGCCCCAAAGTGTCAGGAACTGGCTCTACTTGCGATGCCACACAGGCCAGATGCTGCACCCACTGCTACATAAGCACTGCCCAGAGATGGAGCTGCCCACTGGAATCCTCATTTAAAGACAGAGGATGACTCTTGGCCTGAAGCAAAAATCTCCCAGAACCAGAGGTCCTCGGTGTCACAGATAGCAACGGCAAGGACCTCCGACTCTGGGAAACAGAGTATCTTGTGGCAGACCTCACAAATGATGATCTCAACTGGTGCCATTTCTTCCCCTTCCTACAAGAAGAGGAAGACGCTGAGACTGAGCAGTACCTGGACCCTGACACAGAGCGTGTACGGGAACAGCAGCGCTTCTTTTTGTGTTTCCAAAAGGACTACCTTCCCTCTCCTGCACTGGACCACCCGTCGTCAGAACCCTTCCCCAAATGGGAAAGCAGACTGGACACTGCCCCAATGCCAGAGCAGCCTGCCTCTTCAGGTTCCCTATTTAGTGCATGTCCGACAACCACTGACACTTGGTAGGGCTGAGAGAAGCTACATTATTTACCTGTGATGAATATATTAAAACTGACACAAAAATAAACTAAACTGAGAAGAACGGAATTGTTTTTGTATAGACATGAAGTTCTGACTCCACGCAGATGAACAATGAAGCACTGATGCATACTCGATAGGAAGAAGAAAGAAAATGAGGTGGTTGGAGGCTGGCACCAACATAAACAAGCAGCCAGGTGCACTCATGGAGCTGTGCATGTCCGTTGCTTACCTTGGCGCCAGCCCTCTGAAAGTTCTGGGTCCTAGCACTTCTGGCCCAGACCCACTAATGGGAATCAATGGAGAAGATTTATTCTTGGAAGATCTTTGTCCATGTGAAAAGGCAGATATGGGGATTCCACAGACAGCACCTGGAGATCACTCCGTCATCTGGCTAAGGTAATGAAGACCAAAAACACACTTTTGCATGACAAGCTTGAGAGAGGACATTTATCCACCGGCATCACGGGTGAAAGAGAGGAAGTTAAACTTTACCCTGTGCATCCTTTTGAATGTTGAGTGTTGTCTGGAGCGGCTGGTGTAGCTTACTGCTGGCGCTCCTTTGTTGATCGGCTCCATTGGTCGAGCCATGGAGCGTTCCTGGGCGGTGGCTGCAGAGTAGTGGAGAGTGCCAGAGTTGAGATGAAGGAGATTCTACTGGTGACCTGTGGAGAAGGATGCACAGAAGGTATTTCCTTGTCCTTCATCCCGAAAATAAGTGCTGTGATTTGCCTGAACTGGATTGTCGCTAAAAATTTATTGTTTCTCCCGCTGTGAGGAATGGGAAGTGTTGTTGGTTCAAGCTTGGCCGTTTGTGGATCTATTGCTGGCGTGTATGGGAGTCCGACTTCGTCCTAGGGGGCAAGCCAGATCCACTTCTGTGCAGGAGATTGGGGTTTGAGTCAGTTGGAGAGTCGACTGATGCACTCTGGTCACTCCAGAGCTATTGGGGGGGGGGGGCTGCTGGTGGGCCGACACTAACTGCCGGCTGAAGCTACAATGGTGGAGATTTTCAGGTGGTGGTCTCCTAGGGAGAGTTACTTGGGCCCCCCCCCCGCCAGCGTCGATGCAATCCTGAGCCCTGGAAGAAGGGGTGTGCTGTTCTTTGGACAGCCTACTGTGGACTTGGTCAGATCTCCTTTTTTGCTACTGTTTTACATTGATATTCTATCTCTGCGGGCAGTGAGAGTGCCTGGTAAACTATTTTCTGCACACAATAACTCTGTGATTCTATTCTGCCTACGTGAGAGGTAGTACAGACAGAATCATTATTGGACATTCTATTTGCGGAGGTGTGAGCTCCTCAAATTAATTATTCACCAGAGAAACATTTGGTGACGGTCCTGAAGTTTATAGCTCAAAATATTGTTTGCTACTGCTATAATATTTTTTATCTGTATTTCAGGCTCTACTGGTTGTGGGGGAAATTATTGTTATACTGTTAATGGTAACGTAAAGGTTGGGAGGCAGTGAGGTGTTATTTTACTCTATTCTTTTGTTTAAATTTCCATCCTCTCAGAGAGAGAGAGGAGGAGCAATTATTAAATATTAGGAGGAGTGGGTTTTATGTTGTATTTTATTTTGATACTCCTCCCAGTGACAGAGTGAAGGATTATATTTTTGGATTTTCTTCTTGGTTATTTAGGTGGGGAATTTTTTTTTTGGGGGGGGGGGGTTTAAACTGTTCTCCTACTTTGTGAGAGAGAGTGGAGATTTTATCTTATTTTAATTATCTGTGGCAGTCGTGCTTTGGGTGTATGACGTGTGTTTCTGGGGTGTTATGTGTTGGTGGATAGCCCACTCTGGTTGTGCGCTATTCACCCTCTGAACTTCATGACCTCCACCCATTCACTGCCCCCCCCCCCTTACAGTTTACAATCTACCAGCGCTGCAGACCACTGGGAATTGCTCATCGGGGGACAGGATGGGCTGGGGGCTGTGAACGTTGGAGGATGAATGAGCAGAGTTCTCGCATCGGGGTTGTGAGGCCCAGGAGATGCCCTGGGGCAATATGGATTCTGGAACGTGGTCCTCCATGCCTGGTCTCCATACCCAAGGGCTTCACTATTGGTGGGAAGATAGCTTGGGCGGCCCCATAATCCCATCCAATTCGAGCGGTGTTATGCAATGCCAGATCTATTAAAAACAAGACTGCAATAATTGCAGATCTTGTTGGGACAGCAGATCTGGCCTGCATCACTGAGACCTGGCTGGACGATAATGCTGGCCCCATTTTGGAGGCGGCTGTTCCAGCTGGGTACTCAGTGATACACCGCTCGAGATTGGACCAGGGGGGTTGGGGATTATAGCAATCTGGTTTCAAGACCAAACTGGATCTCACTACTGTGCCAGTTGAGCAGACCAACTCATTCGAGTGTACCGTGGTGGCAGGTGTAGGCTGTAGGATCGCTCTCATCTACTGTCCACCCGGGGATGAGAAGTGATTCCTTCAGGAAGTAGCGGACTTCATGGTCGACATGGCGTTTGAGTCATCCAGGTTGACTAACACCTGGGTCAATAATGAACTCTCACTATTTGGACAGGACTTTCTCCAGTTGATGACGTCACTGGGCTGTACACAGGTGGATGCCTCTACTGCCCATAAGTGCGGTCACTCCCTTGACTTGGTCTTTTTCCTGGGGATCCAGACCTCAACTTGGTGGTGGAACTAGTTGGTTGGTTGGATCATCACACTGTGGGGTTCAGTTTTTATGCCCCCACATAGGCCAGCCCCTGTGGAGATGGTCAGATAGTGCTCTTTACGTGATGTGAGCCCTGATTGTCTATCGGTGGTATTTGACCTATTGGTAATTCTGGAGGCAACTGGGAGTCCAGAGTGTCGGGTTCAGACCTATAATAAGGCTGTTAGTATGGTCCTAGACTCTATAACTTCTGTCCAAGTTCGTCCTCTCTCCCTTCGCCCTCGGTCCCCATGGTTTGATGGGACCTTGAAGTTGCGGTGACTAGGACGAAGGTTAGAGCGCTGCTGGTGGAAATCCGCCCTGGAGGATGACTGCCTTAGACTGATGGAACATTATCAAGTCTATAAATCAGCAATCGCCTGTAAAAAGGCAGAGTTCCTGTCCGGGGAGATTGCTGCTGCTCAGAACTGACTGGCTCAGCTCTTCTGAACAGTCAACAGGTTGTGCAACCCAACCTGTCTTCAGGTTTGAAAAGCCTTTTCACAGATTGAGTGTGATGAGCATGCTCAGTTCTTTGCAGATAAGGTGGCCAGCAGCAGAATGGAGATCCAACCGGCCCGTTCTATGGGAGCTGCTAGTGGTTGGTGTACGGCCACTTCTCCTCAGTTTGTCTGGAGTTCCTTCAACCGGCTGGAAATTGGGGATGTTGTGCGGATTGCCCAGAGTATGCACCCAGCGTGCTGTAGTTTGGATCCAGGCCCAACTTCCCTGATTATGGGTTGTTGCAACATCATTGGCCCGGTCCTCGCAAGGTTAGTTTGGTGCTCCTTAGAGTCTGGTGAATTTCCTAGCTTCCTGAAGGAGGCAGTGGTGACACCCCTCCTGAAGAAAGCTGCTCTGGACCCAAGCTGCCTTGAGAACTACAGACCGATCTCTAACCTGCCCTTTGTTGGGAAGGTGACTGAGAAAGTTGTGGCGCTGCAACTGGAGAACCATTTGACCATCCACAACATCTACAAACCTCTCTAATCTGGTTTTCATAAGAGGCATAGTACCGAAACCGCTCTAGTTCGAGAGCTCAATGATCTCTTGATGGCGAGAAATCAGAAGCACCGTTCTATCTTGGTACTTCTTGATCTCTCCTCAGCTTTCGACACCGTGGACCATGGGGTGCTCCTTGAGCACTTGAGGTTCATCTGTGGCCTGTCTGGTACAGTCCTCAGATGGTTTAAGTCCTTCCTCATTGGCAGGACTCGGACGGTGGTGTCTGAGATTTTTTCCTCCGACCCATACTCTCTGCCATGTGGGGTTCCTCAGGGCTCGGTGTTGTCCCCATGTCTTTCACAGTGTACATGCTGCGCCTCGGAGACACTGTAAGACTGTGTGGGCTGAGGTTTCACTGCTATGCTAATGATACCCAGTTCTACCTGTCTTTTGCACCCGACCAGGATAGTGCATGCTTGGGATTTAACAGCTGCCTCGCTGAAGTCCAGGACTGGATGAACTCCAGCTGGTTGAAGTTGAACTCTGGTAAGACTGAGGTGATGGTTGTGGATTCGGGTCACCGGACAGAGAGGTTGGGGGCTGGTCAACCTTCTGGACTTTGTCTAGACGGTACCCAGCTTCTCTCCTCTGAACAGGTGCGGGACCTGGGGGTGATTCTTGACGATGGGCTGACACTGCATCCTCAGGTGTCGGCAGTCATCAAGTCCTCCTTTTACCACCTGAGCAGCATCACCAGGGTCAAGCACCTTGTTCCATCTGGCAACTTTCCTACGCTGACTCATACCTTCATGACCTTGTGCCTTGACTACTGCAACTCCCTTTGTCTAGGGCTTCCAGGGGTTGATATCCGCCGCTTGCAGCTAGTGCAGAATGCTGCGGCCTGGTTGTTGATGGGGAGCCCATGTGTGAGTCACATCACACTGGTGCTGCGCCAACTGCACTAGCTGCCTATTTAGTGGCGGATCACCTTCAAGGTCGTGCTTCTGACCTATAAGATCCTACACGGACAGAGCCCAGACTATCTGCAAAAGCTCCTGTCTCCCTACTGCCCTGAGAGACTGCTCCGCTCAACTGATGAGGGGTTGTTAGACTCCCAAGGTGACTTTGAAGACATTGGGGGCCCGTGCATTTATGTATGCAGACCCAGCCCTGTGGAATTCTCTACCCTATCAGGTACAGGAGTACATGACCGTGGAGGACTTTAAGAAGGCCCTAAAAACACACCTATGGTTAAAAGCTTACTCAAATTGATTTTCAGCCTTGTATTCACTTGCTTGCTTATTGTGTATTTTATCGCTTTTACTTGTTTTTATTGTTCAGCGTCTTGATATTTGAAAGGCGCTTTATAAATAAAGATTTATTATTTTTATTATCAATGTTTTACACATCAGCTAGGACAGCACCAGTGGTAGGTCCCAGAGTGGAGGTGGTTCACGTACTGGAGGGGGCCAGGTGGTTTAGCCCTTTAAAGGAACTGCCGACGACTTTGTTCTGTGCCATTGTCAACATACCTGCCTTGGCACGATATGCCACAATGGCAGCCAGGTGCACCTTAAAAGATGTGGCTCATAGCCCTGCCTGAGAAAGGGACCTTGAATTGCTTTATAAAGCAGGAGAAGGGAAGCAATCCATGCTCCTCGCACCAGCATGAGAACTTCTTCCATATGCAATTGTGAGTCTTGTAAGTCAACTCCTTTGAGAAGTCTTGAAGAAAGTCCAGCTCCACTCCAATGAACAAGATTACCTGCTTCAGCGACAATTCAGACTTGGCCATGTTTACCAACAGGCTACGGTACTGGAATGTTTGGATGGGCAAGTAACTGGATCATTCTACATTCTGCACTGAGCTGTCCATGATGAGCCATTATCAAGGTACAGAAATACTTTAACCCCTCTATGCACAAGGAAGGCAGCCATGACCGACACAGGCACTTAAGTAAACACCCTGGGTGCTGATGACAGATCAAAAAGCATGGCTCAGAACTGATATGGAGGTCCCTTCCACTTGAAAGTGGAGGAATCTTCTGTGGGAAGGAAAGAGAGGAATGTGGGAGTATGCATCCTGGAGGTCCAGTAAGCAAAATCAAGCTCCTAGTTCCAGAGATGGAATGCTATGATGTAGTCTTACCATGCAAAACGTTAAACTGTGAATGGACTGGTTCAGAACTCAAGTCTAGAATGGGGCATCAATCAGCCCCTTGTCTGCTTGGGTACCAGAGAGGATTGTAATACGAACTTCTGCTGAGCTCAGTTTTCTGGGATAAAATCTACTGCATGGGACTCCTGGAACTGAAGAACTTCATGGTTTAGAGTGGGGAGAGACTCGAGAAAAAGGTCATACTCCAACAGTGTTTGGGATCAACAGGAGAGCAATGTTTTAAACTCGAGACTTCCAAAATCCCACATCCAGAACTCACATGTCCAAAGTAGTAGCAGACCACTGTGGCAAGAAGTTAAGAGAGTTGGCCGCTGAGTGGAAGCTTCAGCAAAGGTCAGGTCTGAGATCATTCTGTTCTGTTTTATTTATTTATTAGCTTTTGGTAACCAGGTAAGTGTGCTAGGCAACAGACCTGCCTATTCTCAGGCACGACCCGGGAGAGCACAGGACACTGGTTACAATATGCAGAAATGCACAGACATAATATAGGTGTACAGGAGCAAAACAAGATATACATTGGGTAGCACAGTAATAGTTACATAAGGGTACATTTTAGGCATAGATCATAATAAGGATGTAAAATAAAGCAATTAGGGTAACCATAAGACAGCTGAGGACAGTAAAGACATCAAGGTTCATAGTCACCTAGACAAACATATTGCATGGGAGAACATTAGGTAGTACTCAGGGTCAGACCCGACAGCCTGCAGTGGGACAAAGCAAATTAAGAGCATTTGCATTGGCCAGAGGCTAGGAGGTGGGTGAACAGCGAGTTTTTGAATTCTCGATGGGAGGCTGAAGTTTTCACCATAAGGGGGAGTGAGTTCCAGAATTTGGGAGCAAAATGGGCAAATGCCTGTTCACCCATTTTCGTCATGCAAGGTCTAGTGGAGAGCATGGGGACAGAGGAAGACCTGAGGGTACGGGTGTGTGAGGCAGGAGTCAGGAGGTTGGCAAGATAGACAGGGCAGAGAGGTCTAGACAGGGAGTTGATAAAGCAGCCCAGGGAGTAGGCTCGAATATCCTTAGGCTAACAGCCAGGTTTGCAGCGTGAAGGAGACAATGATGGGTAAGACGTGGGGCAGTTAAGGCGAATTCACAGATGTTGTTGTAGACAGTGTCCCATTTGTGGAGGTAGCAGAGTTTGCAGCAAAGAGGAGGGCAGAGCATATTGAGCTGGGGTAAGAGAATACCTCCTCAACAGAAAGTCTAGCTGAAGGAGTGAGGGAGTGGCGACGCTGATAAGCTCCGCTAATTTTAGCATTGACGGCACACCATATTGACATGTTGAGACAGGTCAAGTGTGGGATCCAAAGTGACCCCAAGGTACTTGAAGGACTCAGTGTTTGAGATGAGGGAGCCATCAAGGCATTGAACCCGAGCCTGTTCACGAGGGGCAGACAGTTTCTTAGAGGATCCAATAGCATAGCACAGGTTTTTTCTAGGTTCAGACTTGGTGGTTGCTAGAGAGCCAGGTCTGCAGGAATTGGAAGTCATTAGTGAGAGGGAGTTGATGGCAGCAACCGATTTGACCCAGAGTAAAGAACAAGGTCATCTCATGACATAAGAGTGCAGCTATGACGGACATGGTGGGAATATCATTTAGAGAAGAGTAGAGGTCCAAGAGTGGATCCCTGGGGAACTCCACGGAGATGTTTAGGGGAGGAAAGGCCTTGTGAAATGCTACCGCCTGAGTCCGATTGTCAAGATAGCTATGGAACCAGGAGAGGGTTGGTCAGATGCTCCAATGGATTGGAGCTTTAGCATGAGAGGATGTGTACCATGTCGAAGGCTTTAGACAGGTCGATAAAGACGGCCCCAGTGAGTAGGCCACGGTCCATATTATTTTTGATGTCATTTGTAAGTTGTGTAAGTGCAGAGGTGGTACTGTGACCGGGCCGGAAACCATGTTGGCACAGGGTTTGAAGATTTTGCCTTTGGATATGGCCCACAAGGACTGGATTCTGGAGGAATCACCTTCACCACCTTGCACTGGCTAGGAACCCAGCACTTACTGAAAGGTTTAACTGGACTGTGCTGCTGGAACTGCTGCCTCTGTTACTGTTGTGGCTGTGAGGCCGGCAGGTGCCATAAATGGAGCCAGGGCCTTCTGATCGAGGTCTGGACTGCTGCATCGGGTTAGTGACAGACATTCAATGAATCTAGGGTCACACTGGACTTCTCAACATGAGTGAGGTGCTCCTTGACACCTGGCCCAAAGAGATCTATCCCTGCAAAAGGAAGATCACCTTTAGCAGTGAGCATGTTTCCTGGTCATGCACCAGGCCTAGCAAGTCCAGCAGATGGCGTGCAGATCTGCCTCAGCATCTTCTCACTAATGTTGAAGTGGCTGCACACCTTGAAGCCAGTAGTCTGGGTGTCCACCTTTCTGCCATCCAGATCTACGTATTACAGACCCAATGAAAAACATAAGAATAAGCTGGATCATTCACTGGGACAAGATCTATGTACGTGGTGTAGCTAGAAGAAAACAAGACTAAAATTATTGAAAAAAAATCACTGAAAAAGAAATGAAAAAACCTAACAGCTGAGGTTACAGAAAATAAAACCTCCCATTTTCAGCAGAATGAAAGATCTAAGGCATGGAAGAGCAAGGTCGCAAGATGAAAGTAGGAGTTAAAGCTTTAGTTAATTAGCTTTCCAGGGACTTTTGCGCGTGCTTAGATACTGCACCACAAGTGTCACTACGATGTAGAAGGACTGCAGTGCAACCAAATTACTTCCTATAGAAACTTTATTGCTGTATAGTGAACTCCTAAACTACAAAATAAACAGAGGTTACGACCTTTATGTGAACTGATTGCTAAATCTTTTCTTGACATCTGGAAAACAGTAATACAGCGGAATACCATGTGGCTGCAAAGAGGAAACTTGGCTGACTTCAGCTAAATGGGAGGATTCACCATCAAACCTGCTTGCTAACTAAAAAAGTACTTCTCGGGCTCCTGCTTTCTGGTGTTACAAACTTACTCAACCCATCTTGCAGCTCCCAGCATACGCATAGCTCAGTCAACCAACTCTTCCATGTCCCAAGATGCCAGACTACACAAGGGCAATGATCGTTTGCATATAGAGCACCACTACGGTTCAATGCACTGCCCAGAGATATCTTTTCCTCACCAAAATAACCATTTAAAGGCACTCTTCGTCAGCATCTTACAGCTAACAGTTCCTGTGACTGTTCCAACTGCCAATCGATCAAAGTCTTTATTTAACCAGGTGATCACCGTTGAGCAAGCTCATTTTTGAGGTGGACCTGGGTTTGTTAACAAGGAACAAGGGACAATATACATGGGATGCAACACACAAGAAAATAGTAACAATACAAATAAAGTGAGATACAGTAATACAGTATATACAAAGTATCAGCAGGTAGCATTGACAGTAGTATATGTTTGGAACAGAAGATACAGCAAGTTTTGGGTAGGACACAATTTTTCATAAAAATAAAGAAATATACATATCAGGTGCACCGAACACAAATAAAACCTAATATAAAAAGACATATAGTGATGCGGTATGGAGAATTTAGAGCTGGAACCAGGGTCAAAGGAATTTGGAAGGGACAGATATGGGGGTAGAAAAAGGGGAGAGGGAAGAGTCGATCATAGATGTGATGGTGACATGACACTACCTCAGCAGTACTGACACATCCTTGTCTACCTACTTCTCCCCAAATGACCACTTTCACCCTAACAGCTCTGCCTTACTGCCAGCCTCCTTCCCCGATCCTTATTTCACCTCACCCCTTTCACCCTCCACCTTCTTTCCACTGTTTATCTTCACTTATCTGAACTTTTGTTCACCCAAATCTAACTATACCTACTTGACAAAGCACCTTTGGCTGACTTCTTTAATTAGGTTATTTCTGATTTCCTACCAATTCATAGTTTTAATTTTAGTTGCAATATTGTCATATTGTCATTTTAAATACTTTGTCAATATTTTATGTAATACCATCACAGTTGTATGTCTGTCACCCTTCCCACGGACGTGGAACCTTTGTAAAAGAGCTGTTATGTGTGCAAAGGTATTGTAATCCGAGAATGAAAGAATAAATAAATAAAATAAATAGAGAGCACACACATATATTCTACATGCAGGAGCATATGAAGGTTAAGTGACTTGCTCAGGGTCACACAGTATGCAAGTGGAGGTTGTGGAAATCAAACTTTTCTCAGATTTTGGAGCAGTTTTCACTGACCTAACAAAAGCGTTTGATACTGTTCACCATGGCTTACTTACCAAACAACTTCAAAATCTTGGGCTCTCGCAAGGACCAGGTGCCTGGGTTAAAAGTTACCTTGCCAAATGCTCTCAATCAGTAAAAATCTCAGGAGTTCTCTCAGACTCAAAGCCAGTCCTCTCAGGTGTCCCACAGGGGTCAATCTTAGGCCCCCTCCTTTTCAGCCTTTTCCTAAACTCTCTCCCTAAGTCATGCCCAGAACAAATAATCCTTTGTGCCGACGATGCCATGATTCTTTCCTCTCATAAGGACCCGAAACCCTTACTCCATAGCCTGCAACTTGCTTTCTCCAAAGTTGAAAAGTGGTTCCTAGATCACAAGCTGGTCCTAAATCACAAAAAAACAAAATCCATGCTCTTTTCCAGTCCACATAACAAGAGAAGGCAAATTCCACTCACTATCAAAACGTACCCGGGAAATACCCCTGAACAAGTGTCAACATTTACATATCTTGGAATCACCTTTGAGCAAGGACTAACCTTTGCCAACCACATTGATAACACAGTAAAAACGGTGAACCAGAGCATTGGCATCCTGTTCCGAAACCAGCAGTTCCTTACCCAATCTGCACTGAGGATTGCTATACAAAGTTCTATCATCTCAATCATAGACTATGGATTAATTACCTATGGCTCTGCCTCAATCACCGCACTTAGGCGCATTACAACCTCCCTAAACAAGGCCTGTCGGCTGCTCACTGGAGCGCAGAGGCGTACTCATACATGTGAGCTCTATCAAATAAAGTACCTCACATGCTTGATGGCGGAAAAATTCCACCATGGGCCTCACTCCACCAAGTATTCAAGACCTACTATGCCCGAATACCAGCATCCGTCTCACCAGAAGATCGGAACACCAGCCTTTCCAGGTCCCCCAATGCCGGACCACACAGGGCCAAAGATCCTTTGCCTATCATGTCCCCCAGCTGGTTCAATGCCCTCAGCACGCTCATTATATCCTCCCCCTCCCTAGGAGCTTTCAAATCTATGCTTTACTCTCATCTCTCAGCCTCTAGCTCCTGTGACTGCCTGGGTTAAAGATTCTCCCTCATGGCTGTTTTACTGTTTTCATCCTCCTCCTCTGCTCCTTTCTTGACAAAGGCATATGAGTATCTCGAATCTCACTATGCCTGCCCCCCCCCCCCATCTCCTCCTACCCTTTCCACTTTGACCATTTCTCCAAAGTTTTTTCCTCGATGCAGCTTGTTCTGTGTATGCTAAATATTATTTTTTCTTTCCTTCCCCTCTTTTTGTCTGAAATTCTGACATTAATGTACTGTATTATACTGGCTTATTGCCACTTTATAATTTTGTTGACCATTCTGTGTAATCATGACTTGTTTGTTTGTACATTATTGATGTGGAACCTTTGTAAAATAGCCATGGCTCAAAGGTAATAATTCCTAGAACAATAAACTAAACTAATAACATGTACAGTAATTGTGTACTCACAAATACATGTATACTATCCAATGCATCATTCTTAATGTACTGCCAAGATCTTGCTTAGATTTAGTAAATTCTCTGTACCTCTTACAAATAGATTTATGCAATAATGCCACTGTAACAGGACAACTTTGTTAACAGGGCTTCTAGCCATCACAGTCA
Source organism: Neoceratodus forsteri (assembly GCA_016271365.2). NCBI lineage: Eukaryota > Metazoa > Chordata > Ceratodontiformes > Ceratodontidae > Neoceratodus > Neoceratodus forsteri. The sequence continues at coordinate 1,388,789,939 of CM028129.1, read as the reverse complement.
TATCCTGTATGAAAATAAAGGTTTTTACTACTAGTATAACCACTACTATTAAACTCAGGTCTGCTAGATGTACTGTAACATGCTCGTTCAACAGCTTGTTGCTGTAACTCTAGGCCATACCGCCAGGTAGCTACAGTTTCCTAATTCATGTCCTCCTTTGAATGTTATGCAGACAGTCCATCTCGGAGGTCAATCAAATAAAATAATTCTGCAGTTTCACTTCAAATTGTTTACGAAGACTTAAATAAATTCTGAGATCACAGAGGAAAGGGATTTAAGAAATAGGAACACAGGAAAAGCTACTCTAAATAATACAGGTAGTTCTTATTTATTTATTTTATATATTAGGTCTAGCGGATTACAATACCTTTGAGCCAGGGCTCTTTTACAAAGGTTCATCGTCAGGCTACAATTCAAAATAAGACATGCAAGTCAGATTACAAATTCAAAACATAGGACAAGGTTACAAAAGTGTAAGCTAAACAGAGTTACAAAGCATCTGAGAAATAAAACAAGTTTTGGAGGCTAGGTTACAAGGAGATAGCGGATGAGATGCCAAGAGGTTAGAGGACAAGAGAGAGGAAGAGTAGAGGAGGGCGAAGAGCTATAGAGGAGGAGTGCAGCCAGAGGCATTGTCATAGACAAAACATGGGGAAGTACGTGCTAAGGGGTAACCAAGTGCTAATAGGAGAGAGAACTGTATAAGGTTAAGGAAATATTCATGGGGTCAGCTAGTGGAGGCAGTCTTGTTTATCTCTTACCTTCCAGACAGCCACAGCATTCTGTATTTTGAAAAACATGCACTGTTCTTGCTGAACTATGTTAACCTGTTGACTGTGGTGGCTGTCTTCCCTGGGATCCGCATGCAAACAAGATAATGCACCTTATGTGGTTTTCCTGGTTAGAGTAATTTCAAATAAATAAAAATACTAATAAATAACCATATAGCCAAACCTTTGGGAAGCATTACTAAAAAAAGCAGGTTTTAGTATGGTTCCCCCAAACATTCATGGACTACAGTAAGCCTCCCCCAACAAGGGCTCAAACGCTTTAGTATACCCCCCATGCTAACTTTATTATGATCCAAAGATCTATTGACTTTTATACCCCCCCCCAAAAAAAAAGGTTCATATACTTTACTATGGCTACAAAGGTTCACCGGCTTTAGTACAGCCCCCTTCCCAAGGTTCACCTGCTTTACTAAGGCTCCAAAAGATTCATAGGCTTTAGTAGAGTCCTCAAAAGGTTCACAGGCTTTAGTATGACCCCACAAAAGTTTATAGGCTTTAGTAAAACCCCAAAAGGTTTATGGGCTTTACCATGGCCCTCCAATGGTTTACATGCAACCCCCAAAAGGTTTATGGGCTTTAGCATGGCCCTCCAAGGTTCACTTACTTTAGAGAGGCTAACAAAAGTTCCCAAACTTTAGCAACCCCCAAATAATCATGGGTCTATACGATGGCCCTGAAGTTTTACTGGCTTCACTACCCCTTAACATTCTCAGGCTTTAGATGGCCTGCCAAAGGTTCACAGGCTTTAGTATGGCCCCCACAAAAGGTTCACTGACTAGTATGGCACTCCAGCTGTTCATAGGCTTCAGTACTGCCCTCTAGGTCCACAGACATTAATTAGTAGGGCCCTCAAATGATTCACAGGCTTTAGTACAACCCCCAAAAGTTAACAGATTTCAGTATAGCCCTCCAATGGTTCACAAGCTTTATTAAAGCCCTGTATTTTCACAGGCTCTAGTAAGGCCCTGCAAAGGTTTACAGCCTTAAGTATGGCCCAAAGTTTCACAGGCTTTAGCATGGCCCTGCAGAGGTTCACAGGAGACAGTACAGACTTGCAAAGTTTCAGAGGCTTTAGTACCACCCTGCAAAAATCCACTTGCTTTAGTACAGCCATGCAAAGATTCATTTGCTTTAGTACAGCCATGCAAAGGTTCAACTGCTTTAGTACAGCCTGCAAAGGTTCACAGGCTTCAGTATGGTCCTGCAAAGGTGCATAGTCTTTAGTACAGCCCTGCAAAGGGTTCACAAGCTTTAATACCGCCCCAAACAGTTTACAACCTTTAGTATAGTCCTACAAGGGTTTGCAGGCTTCAGTACGCCTCTGCAAAGGTTTGCAGGCTTTAGAACAGCCACTTAAGGTTCAATTGCTGTAGTATGGCCCTCTAATGGTTTACTTGCTTTAGTACGGCCTTGCAAAGCTCTGCAAACAGCTCCAATAATTGTTCACTGGCTTTTTTTAAAACTTCCAAAGGTTCACAGGCTTAAGTATGGCCCTGCAAAGATTCACAGGCTTCAGTATGGCACTGCATAGGTTTACAGGCTTTAATACAGCCCTACAAAGGTTGACAGGCTTTAGTATAGACTTGCAAAGGCTTACAGGCTTTAGTACAGTCCTGCTGAGGTGCACAGACTTTAGTACAGCCCTGCTAAGGTTCACATGCTTTAGTACGGCCTCCTAGAATGTTTAATGGCTTTATAATGCTCCCAAAGGTTCAAAAGCTGTAGTGTGACCCTACAAAGGTGCAAATGTTTTAGTACGGCCCTACAAAGGGTCACAAGCTTTAGTATAGACCTGCAAAGGCTTACAGGCTTTAGTACAGCCCTGCTGAGGTGCACAGGCTTTAGTACAGCCCTGCTGAGGTGCATAAGCTTCAGTACAGTATTGCTAAGGTACGTATGGTTTTAGTACAGGCCTGCTAAAGTTCACAGGCTTTAGTACAGCCTCCTAAAATGTTCAATAGCTTTATTACACTCCCAAAGATTCATGGCTTTAATATGGCCCTGAGAAGGTACACAGCCTTTAGTCTGGCCCTGCAAAGACTTAAAAGCTTTAGTATGCCAAGGGTTTACAGGCTTCAGTAATCTCCCCAAATATTCACTGACTTTAGAACAGCTCCTCAAAAACTCAAACCCTTTAGCAGGATCCCGAAAACATCATTGACTTTAGCAGAGCCCTCCAATGACTTTTAGGCTTTAGAAAGGAATATTAGGGATATCAGTTTTTACAGTGATATTTTAATCCTATCTCTGTCCTTTGCACTGTCAAATATGCTAATGAGATGCCTCACTAAATCCCTCAAACTCTTGAAACAATCATGTGATTTATGCAAGAAATTTAATTGCCAATCCATCAGCCATTTATCTAGCTGTGAGTGCATACACAGCTTTGTTGCTTGACACTTTCAGTGGGATGTGATACTATGCACACGTAGTAAAAAGTAGTTTTTATTTGTACAGTGCCCTTCCAAACTTCATAAAATAAAATTCCAAGTAGGAACAGGGAATATCATTGAGAACAGTTCTTCTATGCATGGATGTCAGAACATGGGGCAACATGTGTGTGTGTTTGTGTGGGGAGTTCAAAAGGGCACAGGGTAAAACAGGCAATTTGTAAGCCACTGTTTTTGTGAATGAAACTTAAAACATTTTCTAATACAAAACACAAGAAATAATGTGTCATACATAACCAAAGAAAGCAAATCTTAAAATCATTTCAGGACTATTTTTAATCTGTTTATTAAATTTTCCGTAAAACATTACGATCAAATACATCACAGACGGTAGCAGCTCATCGCAGTATCTAAGTCACTATAATACTGTCATCACATACAATAGTTTCATAAAGACATTACAAATGTCCAACTTTGGCAGCTATATACTGCACAGAGTATGGACTACTTCACACCTTGTCTAAGTTTTAAACTATACCCCAGATTTAAGTAGCTATCATCTTTAGGAACAGACAACACTAGCCCAGAGTTCCACAAATACAAATGAAAGTGAACGGTCAAGCTTTCCACTACATCACAGCAACTCCAGCAGCTGCATTTACATATCAGTGAGCTTGACCACATGACTGAGGACAGTACTGGCCTGCCGGGAACTTCCATTTCAATTGCAGACTGGGCTACACACACAAAACTGCAAAGGAGACCATGACTGCTTCTCTCTCTCTATCTTCCATGCACTAAAGGGGCACCTTGAAGACTGAAGGCCAAACGTGCGCGTGTGTGTGTATAGAGATTACCATCCACACCTCATGACTATTGGGGAAGAGAATCACCGTTCACACCCCACAACTACTGGTTCCAGCACCTATGCCTCCATGGCAATAAAAACATAAGCATGACTTAAACGAAGGTGGAACCCAATTAAATTCTCTTACTTCTGCATGTTGCTGCAATGCTAATATCTTATTGTACTACTACAATGTCTGTGTTTAACCCACCAGTTCATGTCAGGCATGTTTGAGATGGCTGTATTTTATTAGAAAGACTAATCCTTCCCCTTCACATCCCATCGTGGCTCAGCTAGTAACACATCGCCTCTGTGCCGCAAGGTTGTGGTTTCTAGTCCCACAATGGGATTGGGCTCATTTTATAAATGCTGCCAATGGGCCACAGGACCACAGATTCACAGGGCAAAGGTCATGCCAAACTAATCTGATAGAGTTCTTTGACTGGGTGACCAGAGAAAGAGATCGGGGAGGGCAGTGGACATGGCCTATGTAGACTTTAAGCAAGGCCTCTGATACTGTGTCAAACAGGCAACTGACTGGGAAGTTGACCAACCTAGGAATGGGATCTAAAGTGGTAAATTGGGTAGAAACTGGTTAACAGGTAGGAGACAGAGGGTAGTGATTAATGGCACTAACTCCAAGGATGGGAGTGTGACCAGCGGGGTACCACAGTACTGGGATCAGTCCTCTTTATTGTCTTCATAGGGGAAGACTGGAGAAGAACTGGAAGGAAAATATGCTTTTTTGCAGATTACACCAAACTCTGCAGCAGGGTGGATACTCAGTTGGGGGTGGAGAAAATGAGACCGGATCTTGGAAAAGTGGTCAAAGACATGGCAATTGGTGTTCAATGTCAAAAAGTGCAAAATCATACATCTGGGGCATAGGAACCCCTATGCTAAGTACAGAAATGGGGAGGGGGGGTGAGGTACTGACTGTCACTAGACAGGAAGGGAATCCTGGTGTTATCCTATCAGAGGACCTCAAAGTGGCAGGGTTGTGTGATGCTACAGTGCATTATACATACATAGATACATAGACAGTGTCGGCAGATAAGGGCCTATGGCCCACCCAGTCTGCCCATTTAAGTTTGTAAGTTCAGTTTATGTTTTCCAGGAAGTCTGTTGCCCCTTACCCTTGACCTCCAGAATTCCTTTATGTCTATCCCATGCATTCTTAAATCCCGTGATTGTTTCAGCCCCCACCACTTCCTCTGGCAGGGTGTTCCACTTGTCCACCACCGCTCTGTGAAGAAATTCTTCCTCACGCTTTCTCTGAATCGCCCTCCTCCAACTTCATCCCATGCCCTTTAGTCCTGGAACATCTTTTTTGCTAAAAATAGTGCATTCCTGCACCCTGCTCCTCCCTGTAAGATACTTGTATGTCTCTATCATATCCCCTCTCTCCTTCCTCTCCTCCAGGGAGTACATGTTCAGTGCCTTCAACCTGTCCTCATAGGACTTGTGATGCAATCCATGCACCATCTTTGTTGCCCTCCTCTGAACCTTCTCTACCCTGTCTATGTCCTTACGTAGGTAAGGTCTCCAGAACTGCACAGTGTACTCCAGGTGCAGCCTCACTAGTGTCTTGCATAGTGGAATTATGACCTCCTTTTCCTGCTGGTGATGCCCTGCCTATGCATCCCAGCATCCTATTTGCTTTACCTGCTGCCTTGTCACACTGTTTCCCTGCCTTGAGGTCATCAGAGATGATAACTCCAAGATCCCTTTCCTGCTTGGTGCATGCTATATCCTCACCCCCCAACTGATATATTGTGCCAGGGTTTTTGTGCCCCATATGCATTATCTTGCACTTCCTTGCATTGAATTTCAACTGCCAAACCCCTGACCATTCTTCAAGTTTCTGCATTGGGAGGGGTATCTCCAGAAGGAGGAAGGAGGTGGTGCTGCCACAGTATTCCTCCCCAGGATGCCCCAACCTGCATAGTGTGTCCAGTTTAGGAGATCACACCTCAGAAAGGACAGACAGGATGGAGGCAGTCTAGAGGAGGGCAACTAAAATGGTGCAGGGTTTGCACAAGAAGCCCTATGAGGAGAGACTGAGGGATCTTAACAGGTACACCCTGGAAGAAAGGACAGAGAGAAAGGTGACATGACTGAGAACCACATGTACATCAAAGGAGCTAACAGGATGCTGATGGGGAGTCTCTTTCAAATGAGGATGAGCACTAGGACCAAGGAGTATGTAATGAAACGGGGGGGGGGGTTCAAGAGAGTGTGACGAATTTCTTGTTTAATGAATGGGTGGTAGATACTTGGAGCAGACTGCTAACAGAACTGTAGGAGACTTCAAGCTTCAAGCATGTGTGGGATAAAATAGGGGTATATTAGGAAACAGACAGGGAGTTGGAAGGGTCATCAGAGACCAGATAGGGTTAGGAGAAGACATATAGGCAGGGAACACTTGGGAGGACTGGGTAGGCCAAGCAGTCCTTTTTTGCCTGCAAATTCTAGGTTTCTGTCAGGGTGTGCCATCCTTCAGAAGAGACGTTAAACTGAGGTCCCTTCTAGAAATCTCTGATGCTGTCCTGGTGGATGTCCAGATGGATGTAAGGCACATTTAGCCTGAGCAGGGAATTTTCCCTGGTGTCTCGGCCAACATTACCCTTCCTATAAAACTGCTTTATGCAATTATCCAAGGCGGTGCATGGGTGTTGATGTGCAAAATGCTGCTACAAGTTCACAGTCACTTCACTACCAGTTTTTTGGTTGCCTGTAAAGCACTTTACAATACAATGTGTACGAAAAGTGCTATATACTGTATGTGTATATACACAGTATATATATATATATATATATATAGATGCATATTCTTCTGTTTCTTCATAAATTGTTAACATAATCAGACCTCTCTCTCACTTCTATCAATGTAAGAAAATGTCATTAGACATGCTGATCCAAGTCAGCCTGTCAGTGCAGCTGCTCTTGTCCCAGGTTTCTACTGCGAACCTGTAGAATCGGAGTGCTTACCGGGGGTGGGGGTGGGAGCATTCCAAGAAACTCTCCTCCGATGAGAGAGGGTTTTACTGTCTGCTTATATATACTGCCACTTGGGCCAATTACAGGTGGTGGCACAGCCAGGAACGTAGACATGAGAAGATGGAGAGAGGACATGGATTAAAGTGCATCTGGCCTTCCAGCACTTAATGATGTCTCCGTGCATGCTCTCACGGTAAGAGAGAATAGGAAAACTGGGGCACCCAATCGGGCAGATATCTCTCACACTGCACCTCACAACTATCTCAAATCCAGCTCCCTCACCTCCTGAACACCACTGGGGAGCCACTGTCCCAGCAGCTGCTGCCCAGATATTGAGGCTGAACCTGCAGTGGTGTTGAAAAGCAGGGCCCTGCCTCAGGGGCTAAGCTGCCCTGGTTAAAGGGTGGCATTTGGGTACGGTGCTCTAGGAGGAGTTGCAGTTGGATAGGGCTCAGGGCTACGAAGGTGGCTACTGTCAGAGACAGAAGGAGGACCTTGCTGGAGGTGAAGGAGTAAGCAATATTTTTTTTTGGTGGGGGGGGTGACTCATAAGGTTCCATCCATAGTCACCGTTATTGGAAGAATGTGGTCACAAAGACCACTTTGCGCCACTGCATATTTTTCATCCCAGCTGAGCAATATTTAACAGCGTCATAAGCTATTTCCCTGCACCTGCAAAGAGAACTGTGCGAGCATGGCAACAGAGGTGGGGGCTGCTATAAAAATGACCACAGGGCCATACACTGCACAGACTAGACCTTGCAAGCCCACAAGCATACTGTGGTGCCTGCTTCCTTCAATGCCTATTAAAACTAGGTGGTTACATGGTCACAAGTATAACAGCAGGCACAACTGACAGTCACCCATTAGACAGAATGGTGCCGGGGGGTGGGGGTGCTGAATCACCAGGAATGTTTTCTACAGAGAGGGTAAAACTGTTGACTGGAAACGAGGGAGGGGGGTGATTGAGAACAGAAACTACTTGGCCAACTGTAATCGGCTCATCGGAAGAGGGGATGGGGAGTGAGCAATGGACAACATGCAACAATGACATTGTCTTTAACTCAAATGCAGTTCTGAAAAGTGATCAATGGGGAGGGTTCAGGATTTCCTATAATATAAACAATTTGAAAACAGCTCAAATATGGGCAGCTACTTTAAGCTTACCATTCAACAACTTGTGTTTATTTATACGTCTCATTTTTCCTACTTTTTCTTACCTCAGGCCAGACCTGGAACCTCCTTACATTGACTAATGCCCTCATCACATTTGAGGAACTCCCAGGCACAGGGTGGGTTGCAGCCTATAGAAGTCTCACTGATGGTGGCGGGTGGAGCAACTTTATCTGCCCGGGTTTTCTCCGATTTGTTTTCCTGCAACTCCCCCCCCAGCACACATAACAAGCATTACTAGTTGGGATGGAAAAACAGCTTATAGGGAGGTCAGAGGACCAGGGAAAGTACAGTTACGCAAGAACTTATAACATTAGATCTTCAAATAGATCTCTTGCAGCAGGCCACACCTATGGAACTACAGCCACCAGAAACCAGGATCACATGGAAACTTTTCTAGCTAGCAGTCTTCCAGGGGCCGCCCACTCTTGGCCTAGCTATTCTACAGGGCCAGTCTTCTTAGGCTCTTGGTTTCCAACCACTCAGACTGCATTTCCTGATGTCAGAACTGCTTGGTACTCATTCCATGGGTGTGGCCTGCTGCAAGAGATACCCTCAATGAAGATAGTATAGTTATATAAGGACTTACCGTAACAGTAGATCTTCGAGAAGATCTCTTGCAGCAGGCCATGTCATTCTACCCTCCATCTCTCTGGCCCTACACGCCTTCCTGTCTCTGTCTCTCTTTCTCCTTAGCGGCAAACCTTCTGCTATTTGTTTATCGGCAGGAACCTTCATCTCTTCCTTGGTTCCTCAGCTGGAGACAAGTTGCTTCTGGTCTCTGGTGGGAGAATTGAGGAGGATGAAGGGGCCACCCACTTTACATACTGAAGCTGGCTTGATCTCCAAGAGGTTCAACTTGCAATGGTTGACAGCGGGAAAAGAACTGAGGAGGGTGCGGGGGCCGCTCACTCATAGGATAGGGTGACATCAGCATGAGACATCGGAGTGGGTAGCCCCCTGGAAGACTGTTAGCTAGAAAAGTTTCCGTGTGGTCCTGGTGCCTATAGTTCCAATGGTGTGGCTTGCTGTAAGAGATGCTCTCAATGAAGATCCTCTGTTCTTCCTCAGTAATTCCCTTGCCAGTTTAGCTCTGGATGCCAAATATGTCCAAGTATACACTGATGGGTCTCAAGGGGCACCCTTGCCTCACCCCCCCCCCCAAAGATCTCAATCTCAGACCCTAATCAGCCATTAATAAATGGAATGATGCTAGCCCACGAGTAACACCTTTAACCAGGTCACAAATGCATAAACCCTTAATACTGTAAGCAAATAACATGTGCTAACTGATCAAACGTCTTTACTTGATCAAGAGAAGGAACGTAACCAGAGAGTTCGCCCATTCTTACATTATTCAAACACTTTAAGTAATAGCACTAAGTTGTCTATCAATCTGGTAGACAAAGCACATTGCTGCTGAGAAGAAATAAGATTTCCTGCTATATGCACATGGTGATTTGCCAGAATTCATGATAATATTTTCTGTTCTAGGTTCCATAAGCAAATGGGATGCCAGTTCAACAGGAAGTATCTGTCCCTTATATTAATATTAAAAAAAAATCAGAGCTCTTGTCACAGAGACTGGTGATAGCTCTGTGGTAAGGATTTATTTATTTAGTTTTTTATTGACCAGGTAGGTGCACTAGACAATCAGGATACTTATTTTCAGGCACAACCCAGAAGACTACATAGACAGTAGAAAATACAAAAACGCATAGGGTCATAATGTTACATATGAATAGGGCAAGAGTAAGAACGTTCAACAAAATCAAAAACTGTAGAGAAAGCGCAGAGTTACAGTGCACTCCAACGAGACGAAGTCACAAGGGCCAAACAGATATGAGCAATAGCAGATTTAGACTTTAACAAGGCAGCCAACACCAGTACAGATCCATGTACAGGAGCATAGATCTGTGGGTCCTAAAAAGTTATGAAGTTCCCTTTTGAATATGGTATGGATCTGACATTGTATAATTCTACCAGCACCAGGCCTAAGGAGTTACAATTTTATTTTTTATTTTTATAAATTTCAATGGGCAGCCCATCGTTTCCAAGAGACTTACTTCCTTCTATAGAGTTTTTGGCAGATTCCACTTCTGAAAGGACAAAGGGGGATGTGAACACCTGCCCCAATGACCCCAACAGCCCAGGGAGTTGAATATTCCCCCCCAACCCATGTACAGTACAGCCATCATTAAACTTTAATTGAAATGAGTTGTTAGCTAATTTGAGTCAGAGTTGATTTTCAGTTGTTGATAATTTGTAATACAGGTTGTCTGATGAATACATAAAGTTTAGTTGTGTTAACCAATTTCATCTGTTTCTACTATTAATGATTAAATCACTGAGTTGACAACTGGTTTGAAATTCACTGCATGCTGGATAAGAAATTTCAACATTTAGAGTTAAACAGCTAATTGAAAATGGGTTTATTAAACCGAATAATAACTTAGTATCAATGAGCTCATTTTAAAGTTTAATGCTGACTGCACCATAGTTCATCTGTATCTTTCTGATGGAACAAAAAAGTTCTAGTCGCTTATTGTTCCATGATGCGCAATATCTCTGTAGTTTATGTCTGTTCCCCTGGAATCACCAGAGAAGGAACCATCCTGCTCTGGCAACATTTAAATACATCAAAGGACTGGGCTGTACCCTGGGTCCCAAACTATAATATCTTTTTTTGAGGATGCTGCCCTGCCATACTGATAGGCCAGCATTTTCTGCTCTATGGCCTTAATCTGAACACTGTACTTTTTTCCTGCTAGATAAGTCTATTAGTTGGTGCAACTGCACACAAAGACTAAGATACTGCTTATAGTTTTCTACATGCTCTAATTGATGTGAAGGCGGAAAAGGTTGTCTTGAAATCTGCTTTCATGTCCTCCCACCACTCTGCCCAAGTGTCATAGGCACACTGTACTGACAGTCTCACCTTTAAAAGATTATTTTCAGTCGAACAACCTCTTCCTGTAATGTGGAGGTATTTAATCTCCAAATGGAGCCCCACTTCAGATAACATGCTCTGTACTAATAGATTATCTGATGTTTCTATACCCATGGTATCTGAGGATGTTACAGTAATGAGTTTTGATACAAATACGAAGTCAATCCTGGAAGAGAGGGAGCCCCTACAATATGCAAGCCCCCCTGCCTTAAGCATTGCACAGAAAGAACCCTTTAGATCAGCAGTGGCAACCATGGCAACGAATGTATCCGAGTCACAATGCACTTTCTTTTTGGTATATAAATCAGCATCCTGTATAACAGGGCAATTGTAGCCCCCCACCCCAAGAATAACAAAATGAGCAGTAAATAAATATGGGCAGATTTTCTGAAATAAAGCCACCCTATCAGCTTTTGATCGTGAGGCATACATGCTGACTACCCCAAAAGACTGAGAACCCCTTTTTAAATCCAGCATCAATACTGTGCCTGGCTGAATTTCAACTAAACATGATAAATACCAAGAACATCCAGTCAGTAAGAGCCCAGCCCCATCCCAAGACTCCTCTCCTGGAAACCAGTCAGAGGGACCCAAGGTCCATTGAGATTGTTCTCTTGACATTTCAATACAAGATTTTATTCTGGTGTCCTGCAACAAGCTATATCCCCAGGCTGTTGTTTTAAAAGTTCTAAGGCTGTCACACACTTTTTATATGATTTAATGCTATTAGCATTCAGTGGGGCAACTTTAAGGGAGGATGTGACAGCAGAGAAAGAAAAAAGCCCACAGCAATTTCATAACGAGTAGCCTCCAAGATGCAGAGACTGGGATTGGGTCCAATTCCTCCTTTTCTTTGAGGATGAAGCCTCACCCTGAGAATTCTCAGGCCCATCCTCTTAGAGGTGGAACCTGCTTTGAAACAACTTGGAGCTGGGAAGAATACACAATACTGAGTTGGGAATCTGCAGGAAAGCACACACTTGCTCAAATCTGAGGGGGTTGGGGTGTACCTTACTTTAGATTTTACTCTTGTTATTGCTTGTTTCATTTTTTAATCACAAAGGGGTTTGCAAAACTGATGTACTTGTAGATTGAGAGTTTAAATCCAGAGGGATAGAAAATCTGCATATTTTCTTTTTTCTCCCTTGTAGACAGCTGGCTTGTTTATTAATATTTTGGTGACATTTTGCATTAAACTATTTTTGGTACAGTGAAGTATTCACTGGTGGCTGAGGATTTTTCATTTTAAGTCCTGCAGTTTAGTGCAGGTTAGTGGAGTTGTGCATTTGACCCAGACAGTGCCTCAGGTGATTGAAAATGGTTTGCTTTGATTGCCTTCAGAGCACAGAGCACCAAGCTGTATAAGGCTAGGTCAGGGGATGCTTGCATCATAAGCATTGAGCTCAACTGCTTTCTTTTTCTCTGATTGAAATTGTTTTTTGCAGGGTATATTTTCTGTTAAATTGTTGTGCAGGTTGTCTTGCTGAAAGGAAGGCCAGCACTCATCGGGAAGGTGGGTCAGAGCTCTAGCTGATTGTTTCTGGAGAGCAATGGCTTAGTCCCACCAGCCCTGCCCACCCCAAGGGCATAATTTCCTTTATACAGGGGGTTCTGACATCACTTCAGAAAAGGGCAAATTACATACATCCGTCATATCCTTAACAGCCCAGCACACTGCGTAGGGGCTAAACGCACGTGTACACTCGCACACACTAACAAAAAAAACCAAAAAAACCTTAAACAGGATGGAAGATGGACATGTGGGGAGTGGTGCAATGCACTGGCTGTAGGGCGGCAGTCTTCCAGGAGACATTCTGGAAGCTGCAATGCTGCCCTATTTGCAGGCACCTCTCTGCTCTGAGGGAGGAGGTGGCCCGTCTCCAGGCCGACCTGGCAAGGAGTAGGAACATCTCCTCCTCCACCCAAGGACCACCACGGCTGCTGCAGAGGTTGCCAAGAAAGAGAAGTGGCTGAACCATGGTGGGCTCAGAGAGGGTGAGGGTGGTGGAACAGAGGCACACCCCTCCAGCTGCATCTCTCCACAATTCATACACCATTCTGGCAGAGCCTGGTTCCTCTGTGGAGGCACCCACACTGGAAACCAAGAAGAATACTGGGGAGCTCCACAATCAAGACCCACTGGAGGGTGGCATAGGACCCCACAGGGGAAGGAAACAGCTTCTGGTGGGGGACTCTGCTGTTAGGAGGGGTAGAACTGGGAGAGGGAGGTAATGTGCCTACCCAGTGCCATGGGGGGGGGACAGGAAGCGAATCCTCAGGATCGCGGGAGCAGATGCACAGGAGAGGGAGCTGGACATCATTGTACACCTAGTGACAAATGACCTAGCTGGGAATGGGATCACAGCAATGCAGGAGGAGTTTGTGGAGTTAGGGAGGGGCCTTAGACAAGGAGCACACACGGTAACCTATGACATGGGTGAGGCTAGGGTACTCTGCAACATGGGATTCAATGGATGGTTGAAAAGCTGGTGATGAACACTGGGTTTGCACTTCATTGGGGATAGGGGGTCCACCTGGAAGGATACTGGCATGATAGTCTGCATCTGTCTGGTAAGAGAACCAGGATACTAGGTGACAGGTTTAAATGCTTCATTGGCAAGCTTTTAAACTAGCCAAGGGGTGAGGTACTGAAAAGGAGCAGGTAATTTCCATCCCCCCCCAACAAAGCAGGGTAGTTAGCGAAGTAAACACCAAGGAAGAGAAGTCGATAGGGAGCAGGACAGGGGTAAATGGAGAAAAAGTCAATAAGGACAGGGATGGGGCTAAAAAGGATGGAGGGCGATCAGTACCAATGCCCATAGTCTGGGTAACAAGCTTCCTGAACTGGTGGCCTTGATGGAAGCTGGATGCCTGGATATCGTGGCAGTTACAGAAACATGGTTCACAGGGAATCATGGCTGGGATGTCAACATACCAGGGTACACAGTCTACAGGAGGGACAGGGAGAGTAAAAGAGCAGGTGCAGTAGCTCTCAACGTAAGGGGAGGAATCAAAGCAATGGAACAAAAGGGTAAACAGGAAGGTGAGGACGTTGTGGGTCACCTTGGAGAAATGGCACCACAATCTGCACGGGGGCTGTATACAGACCCCAGTTTTTTTTTTTTGGGGGGGGGGGAGAACTGGACAAGGAAATGATAGAAGGCATTCTTAGAATGGCAGAAAAAGGGGAGATATTGTTGATGGGGGACCCGAATATGCCAGATGTTAACTGAAGCACATTTGCTGCAGCCACATCCAAGAGCAGGGTCATTCTCGATGCCTTACAGGGGGCATGCCTCAGACAGCTAGTGTTGGAACCCACTCGGGAGGGAGTAATCTTAGACCTGGTACTCTCAAACGAGGACGGAGAGAAGATCTCGGATTTAGAAGTGGATAGCCATCTGGGAACAAGCAACCAACAAACAGTGTGGTTCATGATAAACACAGCCATAGAGTCAAGCCATATAAAAGCGAGGGTACTGGACTTTAGGAGGGCTGACTTTGGTAAAATGGGAGAGTGCCTTAGAAAAGCACTAGCAAATGGGTAGGAAGGAGGGGTGAAGGAAACAATGCGGAAAAATCAAAACTGCCATCACACAGGGAATAAGGCATTGTGTGAAGTAATCAAAATGAAGGGAAAAAAAGCACTATGGTTCTCAAAAGAGGTGTCGGGGAAAGTTAGGCAGAAAAAGATAGCATTCAGGAAGTATAAGGAATCACAGAAGGCAGGCATAATGGCAAAGATAGCCAACTCAGTTAAGAAGGGAGAGAAAAAACTTTTATAGGTACATTAGGGAGTGAAGAAAGACCAAGGGAGGGAAAGTGAAGCTTAATAAAGAGGAGGGTGGGGGTGGGCAGAGGGCGACAGTGAAAAAGCAGAGATACCGAAGGAATACTTTTGCTTAGTATTCACAAAAGAAGAGGAGGGGAAGGTACCTAAACCAAACAACAGAAGCAGTCCGGATAGGGGGGTCGATACCAGTCCATTCACAGAAGAAAGCGTCCTGCAATAACTCCTAAAACTGAAGGTGGACAAAGCAATGGGGCCAGACAGGATTCACCCCAGAATTCTAAAAGAACTAAGGGGAGAACTAGTGACACCACTGACTACTCTTTTTAACAAATCATGTGAGGATGGTGTGGTACCTGAGGACTGGAGAAGGACGGATGCGATTCCCCTTCACAAAAGTGGGAGCAAGGCAGAGGCAGGAAACTACAGACCTGTTAGTTTGACCTCAGTGGTAGGGAAAATGATGGAATCACTTCTGAAATAAAGAACTGCTGAGTACCTGGAGGCCAGTGGAGCACAGGACCAAAGGCAGCATGGATTCACAACGGGAAGGTCATGTCAGATGAATCCAATAGATTTCTTTGACTGGGTGATCAATGTAGTAGACCAGGAAGGGGCTGTGGAGATGGCCTACCTAAACTTAAGCAAGGCATTTGCCACAGTCCCACACAAAAGATTAATAAACAAGTCAGCCAGCCTGGGAGTGGGTCCCGGGGTGGTAGTCTGGGTAACAAATTGGCTGGAGAACAGGACGCTGAGGGTAACAGTAAACAGAGTCCACTCTGAAGAAAGGGGGGGGGTTACCAGTGGGGTACTGCAGGTTTCAGTACTGGGACCGGTCCTCTTTAATGTCTTTATAGGTGACATTGCGGAGGGGCTGGAAGGAAAAGTATGCTTCTTTGCAGACGACACAAAGATCTGCAACAGGGTTGATACACGGGGGTGGTGGGAAGGATGAGAAGGGACTTGGCAAGGTTGGAGGAATGGTCAAATGTATGGCAGCTTAGATTCAGTGCAAAGTGATGCACCTGGGAAACAAAAACCCAGAGGAAGAATACGCAAGGGGGGGAGGTACTAACAACAAAAATGGAAAGGGTCCTGTGGTAGTCATATCAGATGACCTAAAGGTAGGCAAGCAATGTGAGAAGGCATGCACAAGGAGAGGCATCACCGTTAGAAAACAGGAAGTTGCTATCCCTCTGTACAGGCAGTTGGTGAGACCCCATCTGGAGTACTGTGAGCAGTACAGGAGACCACATCTCTGCAAGGACACAGACAGTATGGAGGCGGTCCAGAGGAAGGCAACTAGCAATGTGCAGGGTCTGTACCAGAAGCCATACGAAGAGAGACTAAAGGAGCTTAATATGTATACCCTTGAGGAAAGGAGGGAGAGGGGGGACATGATAGAAACTTTCAAGTACCTCAAGGGAATCAACAGAGTTCAAGAGGACAGCATCTTTCAGAAAAAGAGATGTGCAGGAAAAAGGGGGCATAATTTGAAGATAGATGGGGGTGGTTCAGGGGCAACGTGAGGAAGTATTTTTTCACAGAGAGTGTGGCGTACACATGCAATGACCTTCCTGAGGTAGTGGGGTCAAAAAACAGTGGGGGAATTCAAGAATGCATGGGACAGACATAAGGCAATTCTAGTGGGGGGGGGGGGTAGGAGGAAGTAAGCTGTTGGTTAACTAGGATCTGCAGCTTATCCAGTAGGTGGGAAATGGGCAGACTGGGTGGGCACAAGTGGTCCTTATCTGCTGTCAAAGTCTATGTTTCTATGTCTATCAAGAGAGGTCCCCCACTGGGACAGCACCTCAGAATCCTCCTCTTCCATCTCTCCCAATATTTACTTACTACCACTACTACTACACAGGGCAGAGAACCTGGTGGAAACTTAGATAGGCATGTTCTTAGCAGCATGCATTTTTTATATGCCATTCCCCCAGACAGCTGTCAAAGGTACTGCGTCATTTTGGCCTACTTCAGCAAGTTCTCTCTGTAAAGGGGGGTGGGGGGGCATGGCAACATCTCCCACTAGCACTAGAGGTTCAGCCAAGCAAATCCCCAGAGTCTTGGGCACCTCCTTCCCATTCATCTGGGAGGGAACTATTACTTGAGAAGAAGAGGATGTCAGTGTCTGTTGCAACTGTCCCATGCCTGGCTGTTCCTCTCCCCCAGTATGAGGTGTAGAACAAGGAACAGATCCATGGATCTCAGTTTCCTTCAACACCAAGATCCTCGGTGGGGAGAGTTACCAAGGATCTGAAAGCTAAAGGCATGGGAGGTTATAACAATCTTACCCAGATTACAGTTTGCCCAGGGACAGTTTCTGAAAGACTGACTCTGCTCTTAGCATAGATTTCATTTGAAAGGGCTATCATACTTCAAGCTATGGTAACTGTAAACTAAGCAAAAATGACATTTCTGCTAACACGGGCATTACTTAGTGTGTCAGCAAGGTACACTTCTAAACACATTTGAGGCTGTCCCTGTATTAACAAACCCCTCTCTTTGCCCACAAAATCACTACTTGGGAGGTGCACAAGGCCAGTTCCCTCATACTTCCATACTACCCTGTAGCACCACCCTCCAGTCCAAACCTTTTCCTCATCCAGAATGGATCAGACTTTTGGCTCAGCCAATATTTAATGTCAGAGACATTAACTCACCCTTGTTCTGAAACATTAGAGTCACAACATTCATGGCTGGCTTTGTCAGAAGAATTGCCACAAAGTCAGACCAGAGTGAAGTGTCTTTTCAGTTCTGCACATTTTGCCCAACATTTATCAACCCCTGCCCCCTTGAAATTCTCATCATGTATTTAATTTTATATTTTGACTTTCTTGGAGGTAGAGGGTGCAAATATTCAGACTTTGATGCAAACGCTCTTGGCAAGTGTTCTGTGGGAACAGTCAGTAGTGTAGGCTTCAGGACCACAGCAAGTCGGGAAGATCGAGGGGGTCCCGGGGCCTGGTCTGTACCAAAAGAAAAGAGTAGCATTTGTATGTTCAGCAGTAGTTTTATAAATCCTTATGACTGGCTTCAGTACTGAGTATCCTAGGCTCTGGACCCCCATCTGGCTGCAGTAGTGACTCTGAGGACTGCTGTGTCATTACCAACAGACACTACTGACAGGGCGTCACAATTTGGGTTTTTAACTGCCCAGAAACATTACTAACAACATTTTTCTGAAGCCAACCACTCATAATCTCAGCATGCTGCTTAGGAAAGTCGCTGTCAGCTGAAGAAGGCTGAAAACATCCTCCCTGATTTTCACCCTCTCGGGTTGCAATGTCAGCCTGAGGTGTTACTGTCTTTAACTCTCTTTCTCCATGTGCTGTTTTAGAAGTACTCGTGTTCAGAGCAGTTCGCTCACCACCATTTGTCTTGCCCAATGCTATAATGTCTTTTGCTTTCAGAGCATGACCAGCCAGTCACCAAATGTTGACGACAGTCCTGTCCCATCCAGTACTTTCCAAGGCTTGTTGCACAGACAACGTGGCATTTGTCAGTGTAGTAGGGGTGGGGTGGCACTGCAGACCCCACTGTCAGCTCTCCTGCAGCCTCCTTTGACTTTCAGCTGTTCCTGACATGGACACTGTTGAACCTGACAGCTGCCGCTCTACTCCCTGTTCTCTTCTGAAATTACAGGGCTCACCTTTCTCTTGCTGAAATGCACACCATGAGGCCTGCATCTTCCTCAACAAGGAAACAGAATACCAAGGGCTGCTGCTCGCTAATCCCGGATAACAACTGTTCCTACTGATTGTTTTCCCCTGGAGAATCTGTTTGCAGGCCACTTCTGTCAGCTCCCTGTGGCTCAGGTAAATGTTCAGGCTCCACATTACTCACACCATTTCTAGCATCAAGTATGAGGGTAAATTTCCATAACACCCTCTACATAATCAACTTGGCCATCAGCATCCAGCACAGTTTCCACTTCCATAGAAATAGGTTCACTAGAACTTTGCAGGAGTTCCATTCTACAACCTCCTCCTCCAACACCACCTGGGTTGGCCATCTTGAATCAGCAAGACAACCACAGTGCCCCTTTCCAAAGAGTAGGGGAGTTTCTCCAGTGTCATGGCCAACGTCCCCATCAATAAAACAGGTCCATTTGTAAACAGAACCTTGTGCTCCAGGTCTTCTTGCACCAAATAAAGAAAATTTGTTTTGTACATGAATTGACTTGCAGCGAGTCTTCATTGTTCAGTGTGTGCTCAAGCTTCTGTTATGCTTTAAAACAGGCCCATGTAACCTACACCCCAGGATGCCATTCCTGATCAAAAATTAAAAATAAACAAAACTCCATCACCATTTCTGGTCCTGTAATTACCTTCCATAAACTTTCCTTTATCTCCCTTTTTCTCTGTACTAAATAACCTCCCTGAAGTTCTTTAATCTCCAGCTTTGTCTCTATGTACTTACTCTCCCTGGCTTTTCTTCACCTCCCCCTCTTTCTCTGCTTAAGTCACTGAGCTTTCCATAAACACCCCCCACCCCGAGCACTTAATAACCTCGCTCTATATTTCTCTGCTTAGCCTCCCTGAACACTGCTGCTGAACTAGGAGGGTGGGGCAGTTGGGACATAGTTTTACTACTTCCATAAGTGGCACAGCCTAGCCCTATCAGTTGTTACATATTTCAAATTTTGCAAAACAGGAAATAATTATGTTAGCCTAATTTCACAGACAACACTAATGGTTCAATTAGCACCTTGTTAAATTAATGATAGCTCATTGATGAGTTGTGCAATCTTTTGCGCTACCAACAGAATAAAAAAAATGTTTCAGCAACATTGTTAAGCACTGTCTGCATAACTCAGTGGGGCTATTTTTCTGCTATTGTGCCTATCTCAGCTCTGATTCCATGTCAAAGCAGTTCTCCTTGTGCAAATTTCGCACACAAAAAATTTAGAAGAAACCACTTTTGCACGGGGGTTCACAAATCGGTTTCACATGCTCGGCTACACTAAACATTATGCACAGGATAGAACCCCAAATTGATTGACCTCTTAGGGCTGACACTGCCCGAGTTGACCAGGTATGACAGACAGCCTCCTATATTTAGGGTGGATCCCCACCGCCACCATCACCATAGTTAAGACACAGCTCCCTACTATCCAACCGATGAGCTGCCACTGTATTTTTCCGACAGACTGGGATGCAAATGACCCAAGGAACATCATAATCAGCAATCACTACAGTGGAATGCACATTCAAAATTGCTTTCCTTTTGAGATTATAGCCTTTACACTAGTCTAAATGTGCTGGAATTACAAATTCTGATCAACAGGTGTTATGAATCCACTACCTGCACATCAATGCAATTACTTGCAAGAATATCAAAAATTAGAATTTGGCCCCACAGGGAGTCTGGTTCTGCCCCAATGAACCTCATCACCTGTGAGGGGATCAGTTCCAACTTGGCCAAGCTGACCAGAAGGCCCAAGTTTTGGCAGATCTGGACAGCCAGATCCCTGGACTGCTCAACAGCCTCCTTGGATGGCCTGGCTATCAGTTATCCAGGTAGGGATATACCTTGACATCCTTGTACCCCAGGAAAGCCACCACCACTGCCAGCACCTGGCAAAAACCCTCAGCATGGATAAGAGGCAGGAAGGCATGACTTAAAACTGGTACTCCCTCTGCATAGAAAGTACAGTTATGAAAGAACTGAATGAAGACCCTCCTCCTCCTCCTCCAACTACTCCCTTACCTCTGCCCTACACAATTACCTTTCCCTCAGCTGTTCCTGTTTTAACCCACCTTAATACCTATCCCCAGTTTCTGCCTTCCTACCATGACCCCCCCCCTTCCCGGCAGGGTTCTCAACATCCTGAAGGGAGAAATCAGGAAATGGCTACCTCTTTTCCTCATATTCAGTTCTTGCCTCTCCCCTCTTCTCCACCTGTCCTTCTGGGTCACCAGTGTGCACAACCTAACCCCATTCTTTTTACTCCAACAGCACTTGCGTACTACCTCGAGCCTGCTCCTGGTACACTCATGCACTATAAATGGTTCTATCGCATTATTACTGTTTTGTACGTTTATATATTCTTTTGTATGATTTTGGACATGTATTGTAATTTACCCAATGTTCCACTACTGTTTATTGTACAATACCTTATGTTCCAAGTGTTGTGCAATCTTACAATGTTGTATTGTTTGTACTACCCACATACTATTGTGACTGATCATTGTTCACAACCCTATGTAACCCCGGTAAGATGAGCAACGTCTTGTTCAGTGTGCCCTCCTGGTGAAACACATCAATAAATTACTTACTGTAGCAGTAGATCTTTGAGAGGATCTCTTGCAGCAGGCCACATCTGTGGAACTGTAGCCATCAGGCACCAGGACTACACAAACTTTTCTAGCTAGCAGTCTATAAGAGGGCTGCCCATGACTTCTTCACACGCTGACGTCATCCCTTCCCTGGGTGGCCCCGTGCCTTCCTCAGTTCTCCAGCCGCAGACCATAAGCAAAGCTCCCACATGGGGAACCGAGGAAGAGCCAGAGGTTCCTGCCATGAAAAGAAAATGGAACCAGAAGGTATACCATTCTGGAGAGATGGAAACAGAAAAGCCTTAAGACCAAGGAGGACTGTGGGTGGGATGGCATGGCCTGCTGCAAGAGATCCTCTCGAACATCTACTACCATGGTAAGTTCTTACTTAACTGTACTATCTTGTTTCGAGGGTATCTCTTGCAGCAGGCCACACTTATGGCACAAGTCCCAAGCAGTTCTGACAGAAAAAACAATCTGGGTGGCTGGAAGCTATAGGCGCAAGACAGTAGGCCTTGGAGCTCAACCAGGCTAAAGCCTGCCCTTCTGCGAGAGGCAATGTCCAGACCATAGTATTTAGTGAAGGTGTAGTCAGAACTCCAAGTTGCAGCAGCACAACATAATGCAGCTGAAGCATTCCTGAAATAAGCAACAGAGACCAACACTAGGAAGTTCCTTCATATACGTCCTGTAGCAAAAAGTAGTACAGTTGGCCAACCATTTGGACAAATACCATTCAGAAACAGGTATGCCCTCTTTCACAGGGGCAAAGGAAACAAGCAGCTGCGAGGACTTCCTGCAGTCCATCATACGGTGCATGTAATGATGAATAAATGCATGAACATCTAAAGAGCGGGGCAATGCTTCCCTTGGATTGGCATGCACCGGTGGATTGGCATGCAGCGGTAATAAACAAGGCAAGTGTATGGTTTAAATCAAGAGAAACAAAGACACCACCTACGAAGAAACTTAGGGAGCATACGCAAAGACACCCTGTCTTTGAGGAAAACCAAATAAGGAGGCTCACCCACCAGAGCCTGAAGCTTGGAAATTCTTCAAATAAAAGTTATTAACAACTAAAAATAATGCTTTCCACAACAGAAATCATAGCTCACATGTCGTGTCTGGCTCAAAAGAAGCCAGAGCAAGTTTGTTTTTTTTTTTTAAACACAAAATTCAAGTCCCAAGGAGGGACTGGATTGCGGAAGATTGGCTTGGGAGGAAGAATACCTCTCAAAAACATACAGAACTCCTCTACATGTGCCACCATATGGCCATAAACTGGAACATGGAAGCTGAAATGGCTGACAGGTGTACCTTAATGAACGAGTATGTCAGGCCAGAGTCAGAGAGGGTCAGCAAGTACTCCGGAACCTGATTCACTGGGCAAGTGAACAGGTCCAGAAGACAGGAGGCAGCCCACTGAGCAAAAAGCTTTAACTTCATGGAGTAAGCAGCTCTGGTGGAGGGTTGTCGAGCAGCCATCAGAACATTCACCACTTTCAAGCACACTAAATCTTGCAGCGGCTCTGTCTTCTGGAGCAAGGCATGAAGATGGGGTGATCTGAGGTCAGGATGGGTCATTGTGCACTGTGCCTGGGAGAACAAGCTTTTGCACAGGGGCAGGGGCACTGGAGGTTCTACTGCCAACTGCTGCAGCAAAGGGAACCAGATCTAACTAGGCCAGAAGGGGGCAGTGAAAATCTGGACAACCCTTTCCATCTGGAGCTTGATCAACACACATTGTATTAGTGGGAAGGAGGAACAGCATAGTGGAACCTCCCTTTCCAAGTGAGGGACAATGCGTGTCACTAGAAAACTCCAGGCACGGGATTGAATGAGCAGAGAAAGAAGTCCCACTCTGGGCAACCCCACCTGTTGAGCAGGTCTTCTACAACTGAATCCCAGCAGTTCCCACTCGTGCATCTGAGACTGGCTGAGGCTGTCCCCCAGGATGTTTTGAATGCCTGGACTATGGATGGCTGACAGTTCTAGACAGTTTTCTAGAGCCCGATATCATATCCTCATCACTTACCGACAGAGGGTACGAATGAGTCCCCCATCGTTTGCTGATGTACTACACTGATGGTGTCTGTCTGCACCAGTACATGATCTGGGGACAGAAGGGTCTGTAAGGCTTGTACAGCCTACAGAATGGCCCTCATCTCTAAGACATTTATGTGGAGGTCCATCTACACCTTGGATCATGTCCCCTGAGTTAGAGGAGGCCTCAGATTAGCTCCCTAGCCCAGTCTTGAGGCATCAATGGTGAGAATTTGCTGAGGGGAAAGAATTAGGGAGGGATCCCTTTTCAAAAGGTTGCTAGGTTACATCCACCATAGCAGCACCTTGTGGGCCAGGGATGAGAACAGAACTTGTTGTTCGAGGTCGTCTGGACTCGCAAGATCCACTGAGGTATCCTCATGTGCAGTTGTGTGAGAGGAACCATGACAATGGCTATGGCCAGAATGCCCAAGAGCCTGAGGATGGCTCTGGCTGAGACACAGTTGCTGTAGCACAGCAGCGGAGCATAAGCCACCAGCTGATCCGCTCTGTCCTGGGGCAAGAAGGCCATACCCTGAGCTCTGTCCAGTACTGTCCTTATGTACTGTAGGTGCTGACAAGGGTCAAGACCAACTCCAGCAGATTGACAGTGGCCCCCAGGGTACAGAATAGTGCCCAGTACATGCCAGGGTCTAAACCCAAAATTCTTCAGACTATGCTTTGAGTAGCCAATCATCCCAGCAGGGGAACACATTTAGTCCCTACCTCCTGAGGGCAGCTGTCACCACTGCCAAAGATATGGTGAACACCAGAGGTACAGAGGACAACCTCAGAAGGCAATGCCCAGAACTGGAAGAGCTCCCCCTGGAACTGGTAGTACTGCCGGTGGGAAGCACCCATCTTGATGTGCTAGAATGTATCCAGCGTGTCCCAGGAGCATATCAAAGCCCCCTGGTACAGAAGGGGCAGCAGGCACTGAAAGGGTCACCATCCTGAACTGTGTGTACCGAATCTGGGTGGTTTAGTTACCCAAGACCCGGATGCTCTCTGGCTGGGGGCACCTGGAAGAAATGGGAGAAGAACCTCCTGGGTCTTTGATCCTTGGGAAGTGGTTCTATGGTCCTTTGGAGCAGCAACGTAAGGCATGGCACCAGGCAGCAGTAAAGTATGGTCTGGGGGGAGCCTGAGGACACTGGAGGAAGTTCTGGAGACCACTCCAGAAGTGCCAGTGTAGCTGCTCTGTGAGCTACAGGGCCAGGTGCCTGCAGGGGATTCCTACCCCCTGTCCAGGAGCATGAAGGACCTACCCCCTATCACTGCCTGAAATAGGGAAGCAAGGATGTGTGGAGCTGAAAGTACCCAGGGCCTGTCCAGAAGTCACAGATCCGTCACGAGTCTATGGAAGGCGCAGCTGAGGGGTACTGGCAAACCACTGTGGGCCAGATGACCCGAGACCCGAGACCAGTAGGCTGGAAAGGGTACCTGGCATGTGTGCACTGATGAACCTATAGCCTCCAGTGGGGAAGCATAGATGAGCAGGTATCCAGCAGGGACAAACCCCAATACACGGAGCCCAGCATGGCATAACAGACTGGTGCCACACCCAGCCGCTGTACTGGAGACAACAGTGGCATCGGAGGCAGATCTCAGAAGAAGTTGACCCACTTGTACTGTGTACCTCAGACCCCACACAGATGAAAGGAGGTGGGCCCAAACTGCCATGGTCACCCTACAGGTCAAAAAGAAACCAGGGGACTGAGGGGAAAGACAACATCAAACTACCTCAGAGATCATTGGCAAAAGCTCACAAAACCTGGGCAGGGGCATGAAACAGGGAGCCCCTTAAGGCCAGGGAGACTCTAAGGGTCCCTCCCCCTAAGAAAAAAAAAGTAAAGAAGGGAAGCCAGCTGTGCATAGGGGCAGCTGGGTTGAGCGAGCCAGAGTCCTTTCCTGAATCCCTTTTGTTTCTAGCCCAGGAGCTAAGTGCGGATGCAGTCCCTGAACATCTGCGTGGGGGCACAGATCAAGGAGCCACATACCCTGGAGGGACGCAAATTGACCCTCTGCAGAGGAAGGAAGGGGAAAGAAAGAGAGAAAGAGCCAGCACACCTCATGGGGCAGTCCCGGGGAACACCGGCAGGTTCCCCTGTGACGGACCAAGACCATTGGGGTCAAGAGTGTGGCATCACCTTAAAGCTGCACTAGGGCCCACACCAAGACCGGACTCAAGTTCCTGGAGTGGGGATGTAACTCACAGCCATCAGAGCCTCTGGCCTCAAGGGCTAGGATGCAATGTGCTAAGTCCCTGACATGGACTCTGAGCAGCGTTAGGGACAGCAGAACAGCTGGGCCCTCCCAGGCATCATCGTTCACATTACAGTGGTCAATTGGGGGTGGGGACCAAGACAGCTAAGCAAAGTGCACCCGCGACATAAGGCACCCCATGGTACTATCCAACACAACCAGAGGAGTGATGGTGGAGCCTGACCCGAGGCTCGGGTCCGAAAGAAGGACACCAGGGCAAAGGGTGGCCAAAGTCATCACTGTTTAAGTTCACGGCGCACCAAGAAAAGCCCCAAAACGAGGAGGCAGTAAGGCGCTACCATCAGAACTGGCCGCTCAGCCCTGAAGGAGGTCAAGGGGGGCAAAAGGGGGAGGCCTTAGGCACCCTGTCATCATCCATGTGAGGCCCAAGTCAGCCTCGAAAGATAAAAGAACCCTCCGACCCCTGGGAGTTGAGAGAGGGACCATGGTGCCAGAAGAGGCACAGGGCACCACCGGTGTCTAACTCAGGCCCACTGAAAAAGGTCAGGCTGGCAGTTGCCAAACCCCAGCCACTAGGGCAATGGAGGAGACGAGCAGAATGGGAGAGGCAACAGTGTCACCATCCCAAAGGCCAGAATGGCAGGGTAGGCATGGGTACCACCACCAAGGGACCAGGCCAGCTCAGACTGGTAGTACACAAAGGATCCGACCCAGACTCATTCAAAGCAGGCGCAGGGGAGTGGTAAGGACAGAAGAGGCAAAGGTATCACCATCCAAGGGGGGCCAGCCAAAGTGGCCCCCCCCCCAAATGATGTTGCCAGAGGCAGAAACAGAGGAGAACAAACAGTCAACCAGGACCACCCGATCAAGGCAGTCTGAGGAGAGATCCGACGGCCCAGGGGAGCACCTTCAAGACTTTCACTTCCCTGTAGAAGCAGATATGCGCTCAAGGTTTGCATGGGAGCCATTGCTGGAGAAGCAAGTTGGCACTCAGAGTCTTGGTTTTGGGTCCGCACGGGGAGAAGCTCCGTGATGGGGACGGGCTCTTGGGCGCCACAGCAGAAGACTCTGCATCATAGCGAAGTAGCAGTTAATTCCAAAGGAAAGTGATGGCGGGCCTAACCATCGGGTATCTGCCCAGAGAAAACTGCCCACACTCCTGAAAACGGAAAGAAGGTGGCGGAGTGGTGGATGGCATCATTAACTTAGATGAAAAAGTGAAAATCAAATACTGTGAATCAAATAAAATTCCAATAAGCAGTCAACTGAAGCATACGGGGTCTCCGTAGGGTCCAATGTGCGATGGTCGATAGCAAGAAAAGAACTTAGGTGTGCATAGGGCCACTAACGTTTATAGGGAAGGGATGACATCAGCTTGCGATCTCGTGCATGGCCCCCTGTAGACTGCTAGCTAGAAAAGTTTTTGTGTGGTCCTGGGGCCTGATGGCTATAGTTCCAAAGTTGTGACCTGCTGCAAGAGATACCTCTAAGCAAGATTGGAAGGTTCTGGTAATGGGGCAGACAGATTGGAATGTGGAAGAATGCAT
Organism: Neoceratodus forsteri; assembly: GCA_016271365.2. Classification (NCBI taxonomy): domain Eukaryota; kingdom Metazoa; phylum Chordata; order Ceratodontiformes; family Ceratodontidae; genus Neoceratodus; species Neoceratodus forsteri. Next base: position 1,388,762,895 of record CM028129.1, on the reverse strand, counting down.
CTTGGAGGACCAGAGAGCAGAACCATATTCCCCGACTCCAAAAATGGTATTATATGAGTCAGCGTGACCATCCAGAACTTGCACCTCTTCCTGTACTTGTTTCAGTCATTCAAGTCCAGTATAGGGCTCCAACACCCCCATCCATTTCGGAACCAGGAAGTACCTGAACATATACCCCTGAGGGACGGCATGTCTGGGACATGAGCTGTCACTTCATGCCCTAGAAACTGAGCTATGTTGGCTCTCAGCGCGGCTGTATCCCTTGGCACCCTGGACTCCTGAGAAGCTTGGAGCTGGTATGACCAGAGAACCTTGAAGTCCAAAGACAATCCCTTGCCATTACTTCCATGACCCACCTTTCTGAAGTAACAGTGGACCACTGTGGAAAGAAGTGGTGCAACTGACCCCTGACTGGGAGCTGGTATAGGGACTGGATGGAGGGTGGATGGCACCCTGCAACCCATCAATTAGCAACTATGGGAAGGGTTCCGGCAGCAGGGACTCCAGAGGCAACTCCAGCACCCCCCTTCCCATTTTGCCTCTGACCACTGAACCTAGACGTCAGATGCCAGAGCTACAATATCCTGTACTAGGCCTGCTGCTGAAAGGACTGAAACTAAAAGGACTTTTTCTGAGCCCGTTTGTGGGGCTAGGGGATGTCTGGCAACAAAAAATTATATAAAGGACTTTTTCCTTCTTGGGGGTTTTTGAGCCCTTCTGGGATGAAGCCACAGAATACAGGGTGGCAATGAACTTCTCAATACAAATCAGATGTCCTTCCACCCTAGGGTCAAACAGGTCAGTGCCCAGGAAAGGGATACAAGCAAGCTTGTGCTGAGTGTCTGCAGTAAAGATGGAGAGCCTTAGCCAGGCCCTACAATGCATGGCAGTGGCTGTAGCCATGGCATGGGCACAAGAGTCACCCATGTCCAGTGCCATCTAAAGCTGTGTTTAGCCTGTGACTGAAATTTGGTCCCTGATCATATGGGCTGCCAGTTGTTTATAAACTAGAAGCAGAGGGAAGAGAATCCCAACAATCCCAAACAAGGAATAGGCAAAATTTGCCATCATGACCAAGCAGCTGGCCTGCCGGAGACCCAGAGAAGTATCCACCTAGATCTTTTTGGCAGCAGTGTCAATCTTTTTGTATTCCTTGTCGCTTTTTGACTTGTGGAAGGCCAAATCTGACACCAAGCCCTTTGTAGAGGGATGGTCAGAGAACCCAAAGACGCTGTCCATAGGGACTGCATACTTGCAGACCATCCGAGCATGTGATGCTGGGCAGGACACTGGATGCTGCCAAATCTCCTGGGCTTGTCCCAAAATGGCTTCAACTAAGGGAAAGGCAACCCCTGGGGAGTCATCGTGATGCAGGATATCAGTGAATGGGTATATAGCCTATTTCTGGACTAGTTCCAAGGGTATATGCATGGACTCTGACATTAACTCGACCTAAGCCCCAAAAGATGTTAGCCAATGACCAGTAGTAAGACTCTCAACAGATTCTTGTTCAAACCGCTAAGACCTGGTTGAGGCCATTGATAACTCTGTTTCTCAGTCCAAAGAGTCTTCAAAGATGGCCCTCGACCATTTTTTTTTTTATTTATCTATATGTTTACTACCATGGACCATCCCGGTATCTTCATCTTGGATGATCTCCACTGAAAACCAGCCTAGCGGCTGTGGTGGAGGGGCCTCCCTCCAAAGTGGAGGTGCAGCAAATGCTGCGGACTGCTTAAGGCTGGTGGTCTGGCACAGAAACAGTCGGAGGAGGCTAAGGGACCACCAACCCCTGGGGCAGAGACCTACCCCTCCTTGCAATGATTCACTGCCAAGGAGCTCCTCTTAGTATTGACACATATGGCGTTGATGTCTCATCTCACATGAAGATGTGGAGTTTAAGAGTCACTGGTGCTGCTTTCTGGTTGAGCAGCATTGGTAGAGTGAGTGGAGCCTCAACCAAGACTGTGAGCATCAGCCCAAGGGTTGAAGATGACAGGTGTCCTCTGGAGGGTCTGAATATACCACCTGCATAGGCAGAGAGACCAAAATAGACATTGGAGGCATGACTGTTAGTGGAGACAGCTCTCGAGGCAACTCGGTCAGGGGTTCCGAATGGTCCTCGTCCTCCTGAGTGAGGACAGGGAGCACTGGGGTAAGATACTGACTCCACATCGTCCTCTTCCAATAGACGTTTGACAAATATCTCGACTGCCTGCTCAACTGGAGTCGAGGTTGAAAGGCATGACAGGGTTACTGTGGAGCCCTCAATCAAACCCTCAAATTGAGGACGCTCAACCATAGCTGAAAAGTTGGGGGAGTGGAAAGAGCAGGAAGAGCGTGATCATTCCCAGTCCCATGACCTTCAGCAATGATGCCTTTTTGGCTTCTTGCTGCAGAGGTAAGGGCTCCCCCTGAATGTCAGGAGGGCCAAACACATTTCTCTAAAGTCAGCAGAGAATGACCCTGTGACACTGGCCCCAGCCAGGAACAGCACTGAAACCAGTACTACGGTAGCCACTGCTGCCTTCTTCTTCCAGGACTGCAAGCTGAGCAGCTAGTCCAGCAGTCACTGAGGCCAATTTATGGTCCTCCTGAGGCCTACCCAAGGCTAGCATGGTCTTCCATTCCTTGATGGACAATGGCAGCATGGTCTATCACTTGCTGCAATTTTTGACGCTGTGCTGGCCGCCTAAGCAGTACATGCAAGTGTCATGCAGATCCATGGCTGACATCTTCTGCCTACTCTGGGTTCAGAATTTTAAACCTAGTTTCTGCCTTTCCATCGTTGATTGCAGTCAATGGAATGAAGTTTGAAGACACAGGAGCAACACAGTACTGAAAGGGGATTTAAAAGCTTTTGGAATTTGCCAAGAAATGTGCTTAAAAACACTAAACCCTTCTATCAATACAGAGCTGTGAAGGAGGAGAATGGTCTCTTCCAGCAGAAAGAAAGATCTGATGGGACAGAAAAGGAGGATTTACCACATGGGTAGTGAGAAGAGTTTAGCTTGTAGGCATTCCAATGGCAGCTATCTCTGGGAAGACTGCCACTGTGTGAATTGTGAACTGTATGCACACTTTTAGAACTGGTACTTGCCTACAAACTTGATCTTGGAGGATGATGTCCAACTGCTTTCACCTTTCTACTCTTAAAAGCCTGGTAGGATGAGATGTCTTTGATCATGGATATGTGGGAGGCACCTACAATATCATCTCCGCCAGAAACGTCTCTCTCTGAAAATATATCTGAAGCAAACTCCCAATTAGTGGGGTCCCCAGGGGCCTTGGGTACTGGACATGGGACAGAGTAGTCCCTGAAACAAGAGGGCAGCAGTTAGGGTTCAGTTTACTGTAGATTCCCCATAGGTAGCCAAAAACAGGAATAGCAAGGTTAACACCAGAAAGGGAATGAGACCTTGTAACTGGTAATAAAACAGGAACCTATGGCTCTGTAAAAAGAACCAGAAAAAAGACCAGCACTGAAACTGAAGCCACAAAAGCATGGGGCTAGAACCAGTGCCAGACCCTAGAACTGGAGTAGAGGGACTAAGCAGGAAACATTCTCCTTTGGAGATTGGAACTGGCTCTTTATTTTCAACCGTTCTGGAGAACCAAAGGGCATGTCAGAGCGTGTGCTACTTACTCCTGCCCCAGTGGCTCCTAGAGAACTGAGAGAAGCAAGACAGCAGCTTTTGTGCCAAACCAGATGTCATATTCAGTATCTGACCGCCTTAGGTGTTGGCAACCATGAGGACCTGGAGCCAACACTTGAATGGAACACAATTCTGGAATGGAATGTCCCAGGCACTTGTACCCTGTCTCAGAACTGGAGTTACAATGCCTTCCACCCTACACTAAACTAAAACAGATTAAGGACTTTTTTTGGGGGAGGACTGGTCTGTTTGACCATGTTTGACTATGGATCTGGAGGACTGGACTCGTCCTCATGGTTTCAAAGCTTGCACCATTATGAGAAGACTACTTGAAAGAGATTCCATCTTTGACATACTATTAACTTCTTGATTATCCTTTTGCAATTTGGGAATTATTGAGCTTTACATTTTCCAGTCCCAGATGGTTCAGGCACTCATCCTGCCCATCTGCCAAAGGAATGGGCTTTTTACACTAAGTGTACTCTGTGAATCCACATAAGGGATTCAGCCACATATAGGCCATGACAGAACAGGAGGGAGAAGAGAAAAATCATTTAAAAAGGGGACAAAATGGAAGTAGGGGGAGAACAGGGTTTGCTGAGCCACTGTCTGCCCCTCCACTTAGTGAGAGTGCCTGAAGCAGCAACAGCCAGTTACAGTTTTGCATGTGTGCAGGGAAAACATTGTATGGTTTGCAATATCTTCAACTTATAGTATTTCTTCACTGGAGAAGAACTGCATAATTTTATTAAAAGGTGCTCATACAGTATGTTGAGCTGTCAGTTACTGTTTTTGTGTCAGCTGGCAAGACAGACACACATAATGCCGTCAGATGAAGGGCTGTCAAATGTCACTACAGAAGTTCAGTTATGCCTATCTGTCTTGCCAGTAGACATGAAAAATCATCAGCTGACAAAGCCCAACATATGAACACCTTTTAATGAAATGAAGTAGCACCTCTCCAGTGCAGAAATTACAGTGCTTGAAGATACTGAAAGCCATACAAGCTTTTCCCTGCAAACACACAAAACTGTAACTAGCTGCTGTTTCAAACACTCTCACTAAGTGGCATGGGCAGACAGTGGCTCAGTAAACATTGTTTTCTGACACGTTCTGGCAAATACACCTTTTTTTTTTTTTTTTTTTTTACACTTCCCGATCTCCCAAACCCCGCGACTGCAACCTGCTAACACTACAGCAGCAGTAGTGATATGGAAAACTACCGAGTAACTGGGGATGAACAGCATGGATTCTCCTCAGCCGCTCAGTGAACACCTACAAATGATGTTGGGTATGGTTTAGCTTGGCACCATATGGCAAACCATGGGAAAACCACAGATCATGGGTGGCATGAAGTTTGAAGTAAAAACGCGGAATACATGATCAGTAAAAGCCTAAGATACCACCTACCCTAATATAATCTATCTCACAGTGTCAAAATCCATAAGAAGGAAAAAGATTGTCAGGAGCTCTTTAAATGAAGAATGCCCCTCAAGACTGTACAGGACATTTCAAGTTATGCCATCGTACGGCCATCTACAGTTACATGGAAAGCAGAAATGGCTGCCGGGTGTACCTTAATTGAAGAGTATTGCAGTCCAGCATCTGAAAGGGGCAGCAAATACTCCAGAATCTGATTCACTGGACAAGTGAAGGGATCCATGTGATAGGAAGCAGCCCACAGAGTAAAGTGCTTCCACTTCATGAAATATGTGGTCCTGGTGTCGGCTTTTCTGGTAGCCACCAGGACATCACCCACCTTTTAAAACACCCCAAATCTAGCCATGGCTATGTGCTCAGGAGCCATGCATGAAGATGGAGGGACTTCAGGTCAAGTTGGACCAGGGTGCCCTGCTCCTGTGATAGCAAGCCTTGTAGAGGGGAAGGGGTACTGGAGGTTCCACCACCAATTGCTGCAGTAAGGGGATCCAGATCTGATGAGGCCAGAAGAAAGCAATGTGTGTCAGAGTTGCCCCTCCCATCTGGTGCTTGATCAACACCCTCTGAATTAGAGGAAAGGAAGGCATTCAGGAACCTTTCTTTCCAAGAGGAAGCTCCAGGCCCTAGTGCAAACGAGCAGAAAAGTGGCAGTTTTGCATTGAGTGGGGACACCAAAAGGTCCAACTCTAGGCCACCACACCTGTCGAACAAGTCTTCCTCTACAGAGGTTAGCAGCTCTCACTCTTACATTCTGGTCTGTGATCTGCTTAGCTTGTCTGCCAGGATGTTTTGGACACCTGGAACATGGACAGCTGACAGTTCTAGACCATGTTCTAGAGCCCAGTACCAAACCCTCATCGCTTCCTGGAGCAGGGGGGTAAGAATGAATCTCCCATTGCATGTTTATGTAGTGTCCTACACTGATACTGTCCATCTGCATCAGCAGATGCCCTGAGAACAGATGGTCCTGGAAGACTTGCAGAGCATACAGAATGACTCATCTCTAATTCATTTATGTGGAGGGAACTCTCCACTGTAGTCCAAGAACCCTGGGTCTGATGAGGGTCCAGGTGTAAACCCAAGCCCATCTCTAAAGTGTCCATGGTGAGGATCTCATGAGGGAAGGGGGATTAGAAAAGGACCTCCTTTGAGTAAACTGTTACGTTCCATCCACTACTGAAGCACATTCTTTACCAGCAATGTGACTAGAACATCTGATCTAGACTGTCGACGCACTGATCCCACTGAACCCACAGTGTACACCGGGGGATCCACCTGTGCAGCCAAGTCAAGGGAACCGTGACAATGGCTACTGCTGTCAGGCTCAGTAGTCTGAGTAATGTCCTAGCTGTGACATACCTGCTGCTGTAAAGTACCCGGGCCTGAGAAATCAGGTACTCTGCCTTGTCCTTGGGCAGGAAGGCTGATCCCTGAGCAGTGTCCAGTTTAGCTCTTACTATACGTACTGGAGGTGCTGACAAGGGGTCGAGACTGATTTGGGCAGGTTGACCATAATCCCTAGGGCATGAAACAGCTTTTGGTACATGCTATAAAACAGGTGCTCCTTGGACTGAACTTTGAGCAGTCAGTCATCCAGAAAGGGGAAGACATATAGTCCCCCCCTGCTGAGGGCTGCTACCACCCCTGTTAAGCATTTGGTAAAGATCAGTGGCACAGATGACAAGACAAAGGGCAATATTCCAAACTGGTAGTGCTCCCCCTGAAACAGGAGCTGGAGATACCGCTTGTGGGATTGACACCTTGATATGCAGGTACACATCTTGCACATCCAGGGAGCATAGCCAGTCCCTTTTTGTAGGAGGAACAGCAAGCCTTGCAGGGTGACTATCCGGTTCTTGTACTGAATATAGAAGTTCAGTTTCCTCAGATCCAGAATGAGCCTCAAGTCCCCTGTGGATCTGGGGACAAGGAAGAAATGGGAGTAGAACCCCGTTCCTTTGCTCCCACAGAATTGGCTCTATGGCCTTTTTGTACAGCAGAATACATACCTCCGCCAGGACCACTGGTATGTGATCTGGTGGATAATTAGAGGGAAATGGTGGCAATTCTAGAGGCAGTTCCAGAAGTTCTAGAGCATGATTGTGCTCTATGAGCTGCAGGACCCAAGCATCCATTGTGATTTTCCTCCACCTGTCTAGGTGGAGGGAGAAGTGACCCCCTACCACCACCTCTTGTAGCACTGGAGGAGGGGGTTGGGTAAGGAGTCAAGCTGAAGCCGAACCAGTGGCATAGGCTGCACCTCCGCCTCTGGGGGCTTTCCCAGTGGCGGAGGTGGGGGGAGGCAAAGGTGTTCCTGCTCTGTGCTTGCCCTGCTGTTTGGTGCCCAACCTGGGTCTGTGGATGGCACGACTAACAGGCACCCTCTGCCTACTTTTTGGTTGGTATGTGCTAGAGGGAATGGACTCACCACAGAGTCCAACTCAAGGTTTGGAGGTCAGAAAGGATATCCTGCAAATCTGCCCCAAAGAGTTTAAACCTCAGAAAGGGGATTTCAGAAAGGATTGCTGGACATCACTGGCAAATCCTGACATACTGTGCCAAGAATGCCTTTGGAGGCAGATGCCAGCTGCAGCTGTTCTGGCTGAGGCATCTGAAATATTGTAGGTAGACCTCAAAAGGTGTTTGCCTTCATCTGCCCCAGTCTGAAAGGCCTTAAGCACCTCCTGCTTCCGAGGACCCTCTGGAAGGGCCCAAGCTGCTGCTTTGGCCTTTTACCAGAGAGCGATCTGGAATTTGACCACATGGGCCTGACAACTGGCAGTTCTGAGGCCCACCATGTCCGAAGCAAAGGTCCTCTTGCCCATGAGGTCTAGCTTCCTTGGCTCCTTATCTGGGGGAAGAGAACGGAGGTGCTGAAGTCTCTTAGATCTATCATTGGATGCATTTATTACCACTAATCTGCCTGTGGTTGCCCTGTGAAAAAGGGATTCCCTGAGGGGGCCTGGTACAGTTTGTCTGCCCTTCTAGGAATGGCAGGAATCATACTTGTCCTGTACAAAGTAGCCATGGTGGCATCCTCTAATGCAGCCAGCAGAGGAGGAATGATTAGAGGAGGAGTATCTGGTAGTTCCAGAAATTCAACCAGATTTCTCTTGGTAATATCTTGCTCCTCCGCATCAAAGGCCTTGCAGCCTGGAGCTGCTTCATCACCGAGATAAAGGAGGTGTCATCAGGAGGGGAATTCGGGGTATACTTTGTGGAGTCCTCGCCTCCTGAGGAAACAGTGTAGGCAGACCTAGATGGGCTTCTATCCCCATCTTTCTCTTCTTCCTCTTCTGGGATCAGATCAGGACTGTACGCCATATCCTAGTCGATGGAAACCAAGTAATACAGAGAAGGCAATGAGGACACAGACACCCTCGAATGAGCAGGGCATGTCAATGTGACGGGTGCTAATACAGAGGCTGACCTGGTAGGTCCTGGCATTGTCAGACCTGGAGGAGGAGCAAGCTGCTGAATGACCTCTATTAAGGAGGAGAGCACAGTCAGGACATTGACGGAGGTCGGTCTTGCAAGGGTGTCTTGTGGATATCGACGGGGAGGCTGGGTTCCTGGCATCAATGGAACGGCCTGTGGCATCAACGGGGGAGGCATGAATCCTGACTTTGACGGGCCATTGCCAGCCAAAGTAGGCCTGGTGGAGCCCACTGCCAGCTGCCCCTGAGAAAGCAGGGGTCTAAGCAGCAGGAGTTGCAGCGTCAGCAGGGAACATCGACAAACCATTGATAGCCATGGAAGGTCCAGCGGAACTCACTGTCAGAACTGATCCTGTGAAACAGAGGATGTGGATGGTAGGAGGTGTCACCACCGAAGTGGACGATGACGCTGCAGCAGCTGTCGCTCACCGTGGTGACAGAGCATGCCGGGAGGGACTTTTCCTTGCTCCTCTCCTGGTGCTTGTGTTTCCCCAGAAGATTTATCCCAGGCCTTGGAGAAATGGGAGCCCACGGACAGTGCCAGTGAAACAGAGGAGCTTCTCTCCTGGAGCTCCCTCTCCATTCTGGCTACCTTCTGCGCAAGGAGGAAGGACAGGAGGGCTTTCTGAAAGTGCCACCGGGTAGCCTGGTTGAAGCCACAGCAGATTTTGCAGGCAGGCCTTGACATCATGGGCCTTGCCAAGATCGCGGCTGCAGGCACTGTGTTAATTGAGGTTGTAAATCTTACCACCACACTTGCAATATCAGAAGAGTTTCGCAGAGTCGGTCAGCATACATGACAATGAGGATCACTTTAAAAATAAACTAGAGTGAGACAAAACTAATAAAATGATATAATAAAGTAAGAAAACTGAAGATTTGGCAGTCGACTAAAGTGGTGAGCGTCTCCATTAGATTCGACATGCAATGGTTGGCCAATGAGAAAATAACTGAGGTGGGTAGGCCTATCGCTTATAAGGTAAGGATGTCGCCATCAAGTCGCTGGTGGTCCTTAGAAGACTAGCAAATAAGTTTCTGTGTGGTCCTAGTGTCTGCCGGCTATAGTTCCATATGTGTGACATGATGAAAGAGATATCCCCGAAGAAGATCTACAATGACTAAAGTACAGGTGACTGCTCAAAAAAATAAGTTGTTAAAAAAGAAAATTAAGACAAATGTGCAAATAAATTATTACAATCCAAAATGGCAAAAGCAGAAGCAGCAAGCAACATAATTACAATCATAGCATCTAAGAGCTCAAAACTGGCACAAAGAGGCATCCCAGTCAGGCATAACATTATAAGGAGCACAGACTGACCAGTGGAGGTCAAGAGCAGACAGAAGGTGAGAAGGAAAAAAGGCATGGGGGAGAAGGCCAGTGGAGAAACGAGGATAGCTTAAGACATCAAGGGGAGCCCGAGTGTCAAGATGTAGGAGGAGGTTTAACATATATTTGTTTCCTTGACTAAAACTGGCAAAAATTATGCAAGTTTAAAGTAAGAAATACAAACAGTGAAGTTCAGCAGTGCGTGTATGTGTGTTGGGGGTAGGTGGGTGGCTAATATAGAAGACTGGGTATACCGAGGAAAATAGAATGGCAATGACCTGGTCCTCCTAGCTAGCTCAGGTGACGTCCATGCCATAAATCACAACCTACAGGCTGACTTCAATAAGCTGCAACATTAGCTCCTAACAAACAAGCTCATGCTGACTTAAAGAAAACTCAAGTCATGCTCTCCAGCTCCTCTGCCAAACTCAAACAGTGCCCTGTCCCACTCAATGTCTTAAGTCTTAATGGTGTCCTAGTTGACACTACATGCTCCTTTAGATACCTGGGAGTTACTCTTGCCCCCCAGTTAGACCGATCTCTACACATTCACAAGCCTGCAGGGCAACAAATATCAAATTTGGACTTTCATATCGGGCTAGTGGGTCCCTTAGTGCTGCTGCATGACTTGCCCTTGTTAAAAGTGTATTCCTTCCCTCTCTTAGCTATCGGCTGACAACCTTTACCCTCGCCACAAAAACTAGCCTTGCTAAATGGGATGTGGCCTATAATAAAATTTGCCGCTTTGCCCTTGCTGTCCCTCGAATTACCCATCGCTGTGATTTATACAATCAACTGCACTGGTTGTCCCAAGGTAATTATTGCTCATTTGTCTTGGGCTGCTTCACAGACAAAATTGTCTGCAATGCCACCCCACCTGCCCTGTCCAAACTCCTTCAGCCAGCTCTACCATTATACCGGCTAAGGTCAGCTGACTTGCAACCACTACTTGTCCCAAAAAAACAAACTGTCAGGTGAGTGTGCCTTTGCTGTTTGTGCCCCTACATTCTGGAATAGCCTACCTGCAACCATCAGATGTACCCCCACCCATCCCATCTTTAAGCATGCCCTCTGGTTGCACCTGAAGTCTACCTCAGCCTGTAACTGTTCCAAGGCTCCTTGATATCCCCTACCCCTGTTTAGACCATGGTGTGCACCCTCCACTTCCCTGGTCCTCTACCCCCTCTAAGCTCTACTAAGGGGAATTTTGTAGCCTGCATGCTCTTCACCTTAGCACTTACCACCCTCAAAATGGGACAAATTGCACTTATATTATTTCTGCGAAATGTAACTATTGTTTGCTTGTTCTTACCCTTGATGTATATGCTTATCTGTTCATCCTGTACCTGTTTATTTGTATAACTGTGCTCCAGGGCCAGCCTTAACCATTCTGTGCCCCTGTGCTGCCCCTGCCAGGCCCCACCACTCCATTCCCTGTGCGCCCCCTCCAACATTTACACCTAATTAACCCTCCTGTCCTGTATTAATAAAGCAGTACCAGGTGTACTAGTTTAACCAGCGTCTTTTAATTAGTGCCATTGACTGCACTGAATTATTTGACTTCACCATTGGAAATTAATCTGATTGAGCCTGGGGCAAGAACTTAAGTACGGTACTACTACCGAATTCATTTCTGGAAGGACAGGGACATCATCACTGGACACTCACACCTCCAATACTCTGATCTGCAAACAAGTTAAACAATTTAAGTTTTCTGGAGGTGTGAGTGAGAGAGAATAGAGAGGATTATCATGGGGCACCAGTCAGTTTTTTTTTTTTTTCACCTGATCAGGTTTTCAGGGTCCCTATCAGGAAATCCGGTTTTGCTCTGTGCTGGTCAGGTTTTTGAGCCATTTTGAGTGCTCGCATACTTTTTAAACAGGTTTTGTCATCTTATTCATTGTTTCAGCTGCATGGCCAGGTTACAAACAAGTTCTTGTGTCAATATTGCCCTTTGTTTGTGAAAGCAGTCAACCTGGGAGGTGTAAAGTATGGCCATTAACACCATTAGTACTTACTTAACCTAATCTTTTCCACTGCAGCAAAGCTGCCCCCACCTTTTGTAACAGTAACAGAGCCAGTTGTCTTACACTTTCATTTGCTGGTAAATATTTTCATCTCTAACAAAATTTAGGCATTTTTAAATGTTTTAATATACTTTTTTTCCCTCAAGAAAAAAATTTGGTCCCCCAAGGTGCAGGGGCGCAGTTTGCACCTAGCTAAGGCCAGTCCTCCTCTGCTCACTGCTTGTATTTCACATTGTTGCAATTTTTGTAACTGTGCTCTTGTAATCTCCCAGGTTGTACCTGAAAATAGGCATACCTAGTCTAGTGTGCTTACCTGGTAAACAAGAGCTAATAAATAAATAAAAGGTGACAGGTTTTATCTCACCACAAGGGACAGAGCAGGAGCTGTGAATATGGAGACCCAGATCCATCAGACTCCCAGGACAACCACCACAACTTACTGCGTAAACCTGGGCAAATCATTTAACTCCTTCAGGGATGGCTTTCTGTACACACCACTCAATCACATTATAATAGGCAGACTATACTTTGCTCCCTCACTGAAAGGATTACCCTTCCATGCTTAACCTCTTTGTAATCCTTTTCTCTAATCTAGCTCTTAAATGAATCAACTACAGACAGTGGACACTCTCTTCCATTATCCAAATCAAAGATTTTGTATCTGACAAGTGAAAAATGCCAGGTTTTCTCTTCCTGTGACTTAAGCAATGATGGCCGTCAGGGTGCGTGTCGTGCTGGGATAACGTCATGCCTCAGGTGGTTTGGCACGAGGCCATAGGCTGAGTGCGTCCAACAACTGAGGCGTGACGTTATCCTAAGCAACACACACCCTGGAGGGTATTATTGCTATCATACAATGGCTTGTTGTTATATATAAAATAAAAAAATAATTTTAAAGAATGTTTTTTAGTGTGGAAAAATATTTTTCGTTTCTTAAGAGGAGATGCAAAAAAAGAGGTCATAAAGCTCATCTACAGGTTCACAGTGAGGCTGAGACTAGAGCCATGATGTTGTACTAGGATAACATCACGGGTCCAGCCCAAGATTGACCAATCAGAGACCAGGAAATTTTCTTGCCATTGTATAATTTAGCATAAAGCTATTTGTTAAAGCCAAGATTTAGTTTGTAAAAAAATTGCTCTGACATTTCTCATTCTAAAACAAGCATGAGACTGACTACAGGTTGTGAAAGAAACCCCAAATGGAACCAAAATGACTTAATTTACTATTAACCATTCAGAAACTGTGTGACATAATGAGGGAAACTGCACAACTGTCATGTCCAAGCTTTTTGTACTGAGCCGCACAAAGCACTCCTGGAAGCCTTGCCACTGGTCACTGACCAGGCAAAAAGCATTCTTTGTAAAATTACAAAAGCGGTAAGAAAGGCAAGTACCTCGTCTTTTGTGTCCACTACAGTCTTCTCTCAAACACCCTCGCATAGTCAAAAGCACTTCCGTGTAAATTTAGTTGGAAGAACCTATAAGAGGTTGGAGCTCAAAGTAATAATAATAAAAAAAAAAAAATTTGTCTACCACTATTGTATGTTGTGTATAAAAATACACTATGTCCACCCCCCCACCGACACTCTCCCACTGCCCATTTGCAAAAGGCACTCTGCTGCCTATCCCTGTCACACCTTTTCTCACATGCCAGTCGACTGCTGTCCAGCGACACCAAAATACCATAGGGACAGTATGTTTTGCTGTACATCCATGGCAAATACTGCAAGCACAACAGTTCTCTTGAACCAATGGTAACACAATATCTTAAAGCAGAAGTACAACAAAGCTGGGCAAAAACATCTGACCCAGACCTTTTTCCTACAGTAAAAGATTTCAGATGATATCCGATTTTATTTGCTCATATAATTTTCTAGTCTGACTGGAATTTAAATTAGTTTTTTTCCAAAGAAAAAAGATTTCCACTTTCTTTCACATAGAACTAACATGGTGGGCCTGGTGAGGGTTAGGATCATAGGCATGTGCGGGGGGCCTACCCTACGCCCGGTTAAAATCATTGTCTAACTAAATTATAATACAATTACATATGCCCCCAGACCCCTAGCTTTAGGGGATTATGCCCTCTGCTCACTGACTCTGCACACCTCTCTGGTTAGGATCATCAAAATATAACAATGCATACAGTAGAAATGCATACAGTAGCCTCATAGCCTAAGAAGCATATAGAAAAGCAAGTTTAGCAGGTGTAGTAGTAATTTTATTAAATGTAGTTGGAAACTAACTTTTGGAAGAATAAGTTCACTGTCTGTGGCTTTAAGGAGACTCGTGGTCTATTATGTCTGCTCCTCCCCACACACACACACACACTTCATAAGCAGGGATGAATAATTCCGACCCCAGTTCAGCTAAATGTTTTGAGTAGTGGAAAAAGAGCTAAACTTGGGGAAATTTTTTTTTTTGTAAACCGAGGGCTACAAATAGTAGAAATCACTGTCTCAGATGAGATGTGACACTGTGCATGCGCTTATGCATATACATAAGCAGTGTCACAGCTCATCCGAGACCGTGTTTTCTACTATTTGTAGCCCTCTGTTTACAAAAAGAAGCACTTCCCCGAGTTCAGCTGTCTTTCCACTACCAAACACAACATTTCACTGAACTCACATCAGAAACAGTGTGATTACTGCTGAGATGACCACAAAGTGCAGGCTGGGAAAAGCCGGTTACAATGTTGTGGCCAGGCTGGGCTGTTCAGATGGCCAAGTAAAATGGCACAGAATGCAATACCAAGGAAAGAGGGATCGCGTTTCCATCTTCACGTAACCTGCAAATGGCAAAACTGTGACGTTCAGACGTCCGCAGCAGCAACTATCTTGCTGCTATGCACCACGAGTAATTCCACAGATTTGACTGTGTGAACAGGACTATAGACAGTAAAACACAGAGAGGGTTGTGTACCCAAAGGTGCAGTTACACACAAACTGAGTTTTGCCACATTTACATCACCTATGTGTGAAGTGCACTTTTATAGCTATTTACAGTGCGTCCACATACAGCAGCTGTGGAACAGTGCAGAAGCTGCAGAAGCGTTGCAGGCAGTGTGGTTCTCCTTCCACCATGTGTTTTATTTATAGGTGTTTACACTTACCTCTCTGATGCAGTGAAGTCTCTTCCATTCTGCCCCTGCTCCACCAGCATCACAGCAGATGCCAGATTACAAAACCGTTTCAGGGCAGCGTTGCAGGGTCTGTCTGTGCTTCAGACTGAACCTCCTGCGTTGCTTGCCGCACTTCAGAGTCAGGGCAGTTGTCCACATCACATTTTAACTGGCAGGAATTAAAACAGAGAATATTTGCTGCTAAATATAAACCTATTTCAGCAGACAAGGACATATAAATCTTCAATTGAGAGTTTTAAGTCTACAGCATAAAGGGTACAGTTTTGTGTGTGTCTGTATGTTTTTTTGGTGTTTTTGTCATGAGGTATCATGGGGCTACACCAGTGCAGGTGCAGCAGAGTGTTTACATGTTAACCCAAAACACCTACACCGCTGTACAAGCCCACCAAAACAGGAATTGCAGTTTGCCACTACCGAACAACCTGCCATGCTCCTCAAGTCACTTACACGACCTGTACAGCACTGGTGCAACTCATATGCACCACTCACAATGGTGCAGATCTGATCTCTCTCCTGGCTTTTAACACTGCAACTGCATCACTTCAGGTCATGTAGAGCATTCACACAGAAACTTAGAACTCCTACACTGTTTCAGCTCCCCACCTCTTCAGGGTTTCACAGGAACTGCAACAGATCAGCCTTAGAGCACTCAAGCGTGTTTACACTTACCCTCTTGCAGCAGATCAGCTACTCTGCACCACTCACACCAGTGCAGAATGCTTAGTATAAACAGGCCTTTTAGAACAGCCTACTGGCAGAAACAGCAGACATGAACACCGTACAGGCCAGTAGTGAACCTACAGAATGGCCTACTGCTGGAGGCAGTGACATGAAGACAGTACAGACCAACAGGCCTGTACTGTCTTTGTGTCTACAAAGAACAGTATAGCCTAGCGGTTAAATTACTGAGCCTGGTATATCTAGCAGACCTGGATTTTTGATTCCCACTCTGTGCAAATGACAACCTCCCCAGTGCTCCCGGATCACCCTTGAAAACAGGTACTTGGAGCTAGTGGGCCTTGCCTGACTAACAAAGAATAAAAAGATACAGAACCACGTGCTCACAGTACAGAATGGGTTCTTAAACGAAAACTTTGTACACAGCAGCAGATCACAGTGGCACTCAGAACAGAAAGTAAGAAATGTATTTATAAAAGATCTAAAGCTTATATCACCAACATTTATTTGTACTCCAAAACACTAAAGTACCAGCACAAAGCCTTACCGCTTCACATCACAGATGTGATGCTTCATCAGGGTGTCAGTACTGACCATACCTCTCAACCTTTTGTCTCCCAAATGTGGAACATTGCCTGTCAAAATGGGGAACAAATGGGCAAAATGTGGAACACTTAATCAAATCTTTACCTAAGAAGCTCAAAACACTGTTAAACTGTTGCATTTATGTTCAGAAAGTCTGTTATTAATTGAATAATATATTTTTTGCCTAATTTACTGTGGATTCTTGTTTTAAAATGTTGACTTGGAATGTGGAACAAGTCCTCATAATGTGGAACAGGGAGCTTTTGTGAAGTAAAATGAGAGACCTTCCTCATAATGTGGTACAGTTGAGAGGTATGGTACTGACATTTAACCAAGTCTTTAAAAGAACAGATTCATTGTTGGGCACCTAGTGAAAAGAACATCAGTAGAAACACACAACATTAAAATGCAGGCTCTAGAGAAACTGAATAATCGTTAATTACCAACAAGCACACCCTAAGAGAGTAATAGTTAAACAGCCAAAAATGTGACCAGTTTCTGTAAAAACAAAAAAAAAAGTTTTGGGTAATTTTTGAAGGCAGCAGGTTAAAGTTAAAGTGCTGGAGACATAGGCTGCTGAGCAGGTGTGCATGTGGAAAAAAAAAAGTGTAAAGTTAGTTACATCAATAATAACGAGATATGTAGAAACTGATGGGTGGCAAACTATCAATGCTCAAAGACTTAGAAACTAGAGTTGTAATAAAGTATAACACAAGCCGTAACCCATCAAATCTTGCCAGAAAAGTGCAAAACAGTGGGATAGATATAAAAAATAGAAGAAAGAGGAAACGAATTAGACCCGCCTACTTTACAAATCTACGAAAATCCAAAGTAATAGCCTCCAAATACTAATATCCAGCAATATCCAGCTTAGGCAATACTTTATTAAAAATCAATTTTCTAAGTCCTTGAGTGTTTTTATAACAACTGAACTTTATGACTTACCTTAGCCATCCATCAGTCTTCTACACATCTTGTTTATTACTGGCATGACTAACTTTTACTCTTTTCTTTCCACTCCCACCCCATGTTCCGCAACCTAGGTCTCCAATGCCCTACTGTTCTCGTTGCTGCCCTTAAAATGACCAACAACTTTTTTACAGGCTCTATTCACATTTTTAGCCATTCATTAACTATTAGTCTATTAGAGTACGATTGTAGGTAATTCACGATTATAACATGGGCATCTATGTCTGAGACAAGTGATTGGGTAGAATCAATCACATGACCATTCATGGGCTGGCAGTATAGCCTAGAGGTTAGAGGAATACGGTGTAAACAAGCTTGATACATCCAGCAAGGCAGACCTGAGTTTGATTCTCACAACCTCCACCTGCATACTGTGTGACTCTGAGCAAGTCACTTAACCACCCAGTGCTCCCAGGTCGCCCCTGAAAACAGGCAGTTGTGTCTAGTGGGCCTCACCCGGTTACCAAAGACTAAAATAAAAAAAAAAAAACTATATAAAATAAAATAAAAATGAATTTCCTCATATTTTTAGAGCAAGAGGATGTGGTGAAAAGTGTATAGCAGTGTCTGAACTAATCATGTCACACTCTGTGACCTTACCCACCCAATGGACACTGGCAGTCCTCGTATAAATGGAGCAGTAAGCAGGGACACAAACTGCAGAAACATAATAAATGTATTAAGAAAGACAGACACCATCACTCCGTAGCACACACACACACTCTCTCAGACTAAGATAGCACCAAATCGGATGGCCAAGCTGATGCCCGTTTTTAGGTGTGGATAGTGGAAAGACACGGCAGACTTAGCTGAGACATTAAATAATGGGAAAATAATTGGGAAGCAAAGAAGAACGGTAAGGAGAGAAAGAGATGTGCGCTCAGTGTAGACGTCACACAGCACCAGTGGAACGGTCCCTAAACAGGGTAATTTCATGGGAGGAACAAAGTAGTGACACAGGAATAGCACAAAGACTGAGGGAGAAAGTCGCGTTATCATGAACTATTTTACAGAGCAACACAGTGGTCACCTTGTGCACATACAGGAGTGACCAAAATACAAGTCCAGGGCACCTCATAAGGAATTGTTCTGTGCAAGATCTGAATCGCAATGTGAGAAATTGCACCATCTACCGCACGATCCACACAATCAGTACACGGACCACATCATAGTAAGAGAAGGTAAACAGGTAGTAAAAAGCACAAGCAAGGGAAACGAGTTGTTTTCCCAAATATACTGCAGGGTGACCAATGCTTATTGTGTGTATAGTCATGTATGCTATCCCACCGGGGGGATGAAATCCATACAGGATAATCTGAACATGTTTGCTGCATTACTGATAGTTTTGAAAGCAGCAGCTCTTGCCAGAACTAATAAAGAGAAGTGAGTGGAAGCACTTTTTTCATGTGGCAGAACACACATGGATGTGGTACTCTGGCCATAAGTTGTGTAGAAACACTAAGTAGTCCCCACTGTTTTTCTCCTGTAAAGCCAGCACTTTTGGTCAATTTCCCTCAATATATGGCCCATGTTATAAGTGCAATAACCCACTCCAGGGTATGTGTTTATTGGGGATTAATCAACACCCCTGGTGCTGTGAGGACACTCGGCCTACAGCCTCGTGCCTCACAATGCACCCAGGGTGTTGATTAATCCCCAATAAACGCACACCCTGTCGTGGGTTATTGCTTACTTGTTCAGTTTTTCTAGAGCCTACATTTTAATATTCTGTATCTGTACTGATATGCTTCTCACTAGTCAGTGCACAACAAAGGATCTGTTACCAGACAGCATGGAGAAAGAGCAAATGCCAGGTAAACAAAGATGCAGAACCACAGGCTCACAGTACAAAAAGGGTGCTTAAACCAAAACTTTGTACAGAGCAGCAGACCAGGGTAGCAGTCAAAATACAAAGAAATGTACTTTAAAAAGAGTTAATGATTAAACCACCAACATATATCTGTATTCCAAAAAGCAAAAGTACTGGCACAAAGCCCCCTGTGCTTCATGTTGTCACATCAATGGTGTATAGAGCAGTGGTTTAAGGCTCTGAGCTGCAAATCTGGTGAAATCCAGCAGGTCAGACCTGGGTCTTAATCCCACAACTTCCACCTGCATACTGTGTGAGCCTGAGCAAGTCACTTAACTTCCCTGTGCTCCCAGGCGCACCTGTAAAAAAGCTTTTAGCTTAGTGTGCTGCTCCTGGTTAAAAACCACAAAAAAAAAAAAAAAAAAAAGAGGCAACCGACCCCCCAAAAAAGGCAAACTTCAGCATGACTCGAGGGATTACGAATCAGATCAAATCTATTCCTGGCAAAGACCTATCCACTCCCTAAAGCAGAGGTCAAGCATGCATGCTCTCAAAATCCAGGTCCAGAGCCAAACCCTCCAAAAAGAAGAGTTTCGTAAAAACTTACCATAACAGTAGATCTTCGAGGGGATCTCTGTCATCAGGTCTCACCACAGGAACTTCACCATCAGTGAAGCAGGATCCACACACAAGATTTTCAGTAGTGCAGCTGAGGCGACCCATGCTGATATCGTATGACGACGTCAGCAACCCTATAAAGGCAAATCTTCTGTGTGGATCCTGCTCCACTGATGGTGAAGTTCCTGCAGTGAGACCTGATGACAGATACCACCGAAAAAGATCACATAATACCACTGATCACCAAGTTTCCTTTTTAGACCAACAAACAATGCCCACAACAATCTTCAAACAACAGGCAGCACCATCAAAAAAGTGCATAACACACAGGGGGAGAAGAGGTAGGAATATCTTCACCATTGATTTACACTAGTGCGTCTTACCTGGAGGCACAAGGACCATGCGGGAGCCAGAACTTTTCAGGAGGGCTGGTGGCAAGGCAAGCATGCACAGCACTGCAAAACTGTCTCACGGTGCCAGGCTTACCTAGGCACTAACCCTCAACCACCTTAACACTTTTTTTTTTTTTTTAAACCAAGAAGGTACAACATAACCTAACTAGTAGTTATGCAGTAAACCTAAGGACACAAGATAGTTCTGATGCCCCATAAAAGAATGGTAAACAAACTGATAACAGTGTGTCTTCACATCACAAACCAAGAACAAGGGGCGAGGATCAATAAACAGACTGAACTGAGCCCAGGGGATGGTGGGTGGGCATGTGACTCAATGGTGAAGATATTCCTAGAAGATCAAGAATTATGGCAAGTATGCAATTTTCAGATTCACCTATGCCATTATAAAATCATGTTGCCGACACAGACTGCAGTGCAGGCAACATACCACCTGGTATTACAGTGCCAGGCATAATGTCTCCCGGGAGTTGCAGCGCCAAAGCGCCCTCCCGGGAAACAGTCAGGCCCCCCCCAAAAAAAACTAAATATTACCTCCTCTGGGGCAGAAATTGTGTGGGTGCAAAGGACAGCATCAGCGAGGGGCGATCTAAAAATCAAGTTTGCCCCTGTCACTGTCACCCTTGTTGCGGTGCACCAATTGTGGTGCCAGACTTCAGTCACAGTGCTAATGGTATACCCAAATTTCATATCTTCAGGGAATCAATTTTCACCACTGATTCACACTAGTGGGTAGAGTACCAAGCTCGCACAAAATCCCCTGGATTAGAGAGGTAGAAGCCAAGGGGTGACTCAAGGCAGAAGTCAATATAGGACTGTCCTGAAGGTGGTATGCTCCCTGGCATGGACATCCAAGGCACAGTGCTTAAAAATATGCACTGTGCTCCAAGCTGTGAATCTCTGGCAGGGATGTGGCAACTGCTATGGTGGAGTGGGCACACAATCATAGAAAATGTGACGGCAGAAAAGGACCCTCTTGGCACATCGAGTCTGCCCCATCCCTCCCACTCTACCTGTCCCTCTACCCCCAAGATCCCCTCCTCCACCCCATGGACAGCTCCTTGTGTCTGTCCCATGCCCTCCTGAATCCTTCCACCATTTCAGCCCCCACCACCTTCTCCAGCAGCCTGTTACATGGCTCCACTACCCTCTCAGTAAAGTAGTGCCCCCTCGCATTCCCCTAAACCTTCCCCCTCCACCCTTCGTTCATGACCCCATGTTCTTGCACCTACCTTCATTGTGAATAATCTCTCTCCTACTTTATCGATCATCTTCACATACTTAAACGTTTCTATCATGCCCCCCCCCCTTTCTGGGCTCCAGCGGGTACAAATCCAACACCCTCAACCTCTGCTCGTAAGGCTTCCCACTCAGCTCATGCACCATCTCAGTGGCCCTTCTCTGAACCCTTTCAGTCCCATCTATGTCCTTCTGTAGGTGAGGTCTCCAGAACTCATCTCCTTCATGGCATGTACCCAACCTTCCAGTCTGACTAGTGTAATTGCATTGCAGAGGCATAGACAGATCACAATTCAAGCAGAAATACACTTAGGCTGTCTCTTCCAGAAGGGATCAAAGGAGACAAGAACGGTTTGTACTGTCCGAAATTCTTAGTCCTGTCCAGGTAAAATGTAAAGACCCTCTTAACATCCAGAGAATGGAGAGTACATTCTCCATCATTCTGGAAGTTAGGAAAGCAGCCCAAGTGGCTTACTTAGATGGAACTCAGACACCACCCTGGGGAGGAACTTAGGGTGTATGTGAAGAACTACCCTGTCCTTGTGGAAAATGGTATGAGTGAGATCTGTGACCAAGGCATAGATTTCAAACACTGTGAGCAGAGGCGATGGGCACTAAAAAAAACTGCTTTCGAAGTTAAAAACTTTAGCTTACGGGTAGCAAGGGGTTCAAACGGCTTGCTGATGAACATGTCTAGCTTAAGGTTGATATTCCAGGCAGCCACTAGCTTCCTGATGGAAGCCTGCTTGTGTAAAATGCCCTTAAGGAAATTCTTGAAGAGTGGCAGCAGTGCCAGGTAGAGAGTAACAATGGACATGTGGTATTCAGAAACAGCACGTAAGTGGATCTTGACTGTAAAGTCAGCATCAGCAAGGTCCAGCAAGTACTCCAGAACCTTGTCGGGTGGGCACTAAAAGGGGTCCATATGGGTTTTGGATTAACAGATGGAAAATATTTTCCATTTGGTTGCGTAAATCTTCCTAGTGGAAGGTTTATGGGCCACCAAAAGTATTTCAGAGATACTCTGAGATACCTTGTACACGTTCACTTCTCTCTCTTCAGCAGCCAGACCAGAAGGTGAAGGGAGCAGTGGTTGGGATGGACCAGGTGACCCCAAGTCAGACATTCATCCTGAGTGGAAGACTCCTCAGTATGCTAACTGATAGTTTGTTCAACAGAGGAAATCTTATCTACTGAGGCCAGAAGGGGGTGACCTGTATTATCTTACCCCCATGCGCCTCCAGTTTGACCAATACTTTCTGCATTAGAGGGATTAGTGGGAATGCTTATAGAAATTAATTTTGCCATTGCAGTTGGAATGCATTCCGACAGAAATGCCATGTCCTGGATGTCTGAAGCTGAATTGAAGCAGTTTGGCATTCAGTGGGGATGCAAGAAGGCCACATCTGAGTGGGTCCACTCATCGAACAGTGATCCTAAGACATCTGGAGCTAGTTACCACTTGTCAGGATCATCCTGTGTTTGGCTGAACTTGCCTGCCAGAGTGTTCAAGACACCTGGCAGATGGAATGCTTGGAGCAGGATTCCCTGCTTCAGGCACCATTCCTACACTCTCACTGCCTCTCTACAGAGAAGATAAGGGTATGCTCCTCCTCATGTGTTGCTGTAATAGATCACAGACTTGTCTGTCTGAAGGAGGACTATTATTTGGCTGGCAAGCTCCACTAGGGCTCACAGGCTGTATAAAAACAGCTCGCATCTCCAACACATCGATGTGGAGATGAGACTCTGACAGGTCCCAGACATCTTGTGTATGGAGAGCCTGACAGTGCCCTTCCCCTTCCCAACAGGGAGATGTCTTTAGGGAGAGTCACCTGAGGCTCTGGTTGGGATAAGGGAGGACCCTGGAGGAGACTGACCTCCACTAACCACCATGTGAGAGACCAAACCAGGGGCTTGGTCATTTGAATTGGGTAGGTGAGGATGTGATACATGTGACCACTCAGCACTAAGCATGCATCTGGTTGTTCTCATGTGCAATCATGCCGGGACAATGAGAACACAGAGGAGGCTATCAGACCTAGCATGCGTTGCACTGAGTGGGATTGTGTTAATTGTCTGGCCTCTGACCTCAGCTACGTGATAACTGGAGGTGGGGCTTAGTCAGAGTTGAGGTAGCAAGTGAGTTTTATTTTCTCAGAAGAAGCCAGAAGGGGAAGGAAACATATTCAATTCAATGCTTTACAGTAACTGGTAATTGCTATTTTTCTTTTAAACTTAGATTGTGGGCTTTTAGTGACACTGTACTTTCTTTGTTGTTTTTACTTAGAATTGTTTTTGAGCTGTTGAAAATTTAAAAAGTAGTGGTGGTGTATTTCTTTGCTGTCTTTAATTGTTGCAAATGTTCACCCCCACTCCCTCCCCTTCCCCCAACTCTTAATTATATGCCCTGTTAAATCTGATTGACAGGAGCTAAACACAGGGTATAGTAAGGGGTGTGGAGTAGGAGGGGCATAAGGGGGAAGAAGCCCACCCTCAGCACGACAAGGGTCTTGACTCATTTATTTATTGGTTTCTTTTCTTTTTTTTTTTTTAAATAAAAGTATCTGAGGATCAGTGGCAGGATTTTTAGGACAGTAAATTAATAAAAAGGGAACTAGGAGAGCTTCAGCAGCAGACAAGTAGTGGAATAGCAGTATAATTGCAATATAATGTGGGGAGTGGTGCAATGCAGTGGCTGTGGGGCAGTCATATTCAGGCAGACCTTCTGGACACTGAGGTGCTGCCCTATCTGCATGCATCTCTCTGGACTGCGGGATGAGGTAGCCAGACTCAGAGTGGATGTAAACTGGGTCAGGAGTACCATCACCCCTATCCAGAAACCACCCAGTCCAATGCAACTGCCTCAAAAGATGCTGAGAATGAGGAGCACTTGGATGACAGTGGGCTCAGGGAGGGTTAGAGCGGTCAGGCAGAGGCACATCCCAGATCTTATTCCACTCAAGAACTCATATGCCACACTGGCAAACAGGGACAACCAAACAGAGGTACCCAGAGAAGTGGAAGGAAAGGATGTGGAGGTTAGCCAAGGAGGTGACCTCAGCAGGGAAAGAAGTGGACCTCAGAGGAGGAGGAAGCGAATCCTGGTGGAGGAATCCATCATAAGAGGGATCCAGCTAAGAACACAGGAGGGGGAGGACAGGGAGGTGCCTACCAGGTGCTATCGCGTGGAGGGATGGAAGGAAGATCTTGGGGATCACTGGGAAGGCAAGATGGGAGGGTGAGCTGGATGTCATTATCCACCTAGGTACTAATGATCTGGCAAATGGGGAGCCAAAGGAAGTTCAGGAAGAGTTTAGGAAATTGGGGAGGGGTCTCAAACAAGTAGCTACTTCTATCACTTTCTTAGAAGTACTACCTGTGAGAGGCAAGGGAGAGCATAGGGGTGCATGCACCAGGAACTTTAACTCATGGTTGAAGAACTGGTGCTGTGAGGAAGGGTTTGGATTCATTGGTGACTGGGGACCCACATGGAGGTTTGTTCAAGCTTGACGGCCTGCATCCATCCTGGAGGGGAATCCAAGCACTCAATGATAAGTTTAAATGCTACATTGACAAGCATTTAAACTAGCAAAGGGGGGTGGTAGGCCAGCAAGTAGGGTACCTACTTGCTCACCCCCACAGCTAGCAGTGGAACCAGTGAACCAGAGGAGTGGCTATCTCTACAAAGCAGTGTGCAAAAGATGGAGATTAGCACCCGAGAGGTGGATAGGCAGAAAAGGGGCAAAATTCAGCAGAAGGACAGACAGCAAGGAGAACCAGGGATAAAGGACAACCAAGGAAGGGGCTGGAGTAGAACAGCAAAACAGTCTAGGGAGGTCAAATCATGGAAAGCCATGTGTGCAAATGCCAGGAGCCTTAGCAACAAGATGGAAGATCTGGAGGCTGTCATGGTGCAGTCAGACCTGGACACTGTGGGCCATCACTGAAACCTGGTGTAATGATAAACACGACTGGGAGATGACCATACCTGGCTACAACATATTCAGAAAAGACAAGGCAGGCAGGAAGAGAGGAGGAGTGGCACTGTATGTGAAAAATGATGCAAGGGCCACAGAGATCCAGGAGGAACAAAATGGGGGAAGAGATACTGTGGGTTAAGCTGGAAAGGAAAATGGGGCCAGACATCTGCACAGGTGTGGTCTATAGACCACCAGCTCAGGAGGAAGAAACAGATAGGGGAGCTGATGCTAGCCATCCAAAGGATGGCAGACAAGGGGGAGGTAGTACTAGTTGGAGACTTCAATATTCCAGATGTGGACTGGAGCATCCCAGCAGCAGCATCAACTAGGAGCAGATTTATCCTGGACTCCCTTCAGGGTGCCTTCCTCAGGCAACTGGTAATGGAACCAACTTGGCAGAAGGCAATACTGGACCTTGTGCTCACAAACAGGGACAGTGTGATGGTGGTAACAGTGGGGGGAGCACCTGGGGAACAGTGACCACCAGTCATTGTGGTTTGAAATGACAGAAGGAGCAGAATCAAACCACACAAAAACACGTATCCTGGATTTTAGGGGGGCAGACTTTGGCAAAATGGGGAGATACTTGAAAGAGGCATTAAGGGGAATGGGGCAGGAATCAGGGGTTGAGGAACAGTGGGCAGTATTTAAAATGGGGATTGCAAGAGCAACAGAATTATGCATTAAGCAGGTTAGCAAGAGGAAAAAGAAGAGGAGACCATTATGGTTTTCCAAAGAGGTAGCAAAGAAAGTGCAAGCCAAAAAGATTGCATTCAGGCAATACAAAAAGACACAGGCAGAAGGGGATAGGGAGAAGTACCAGGAGAAGCAAAGGGAAGCAGGGAGGTCAGTAAGGAAAGCCAAAGCTCAGACAGAAGAACACATGCAAAATCAGTGGGTAGAAGGGACAAAACCTTTTACAGGTACATAAGTGAAAAAAGAAAGGCAAAGGAACAGATAGTGAGACTGAAGGGGGAGGATGGGGGCCACGTGGAGGATGACAACAGTAAAGCTGACATATTGAACAGGTATTTCTGCTCAGTCTTTACTGAGGAAGAGGAGGGTAATGAGTCTGAAGGGAGTACAAAGGGCGAGAATGGTGCAGAAATGGACACAAGTCCCTTTATACGAGAAAGGGTCCTGAAGGAACTGGAAGTAGCAAGAGTTGATAAAGCAATTGGGCCAGATGGGGTGCACCCCAGGGTCCTTAAAGAGCTAAGAGAGGTGGTGGCTGAACCTCTGGCTATCCTGTTTAGCCGATCACTGGAAACAGGGGAGGTACCCAAAGACTGGAGGACAACAGATGTAGTCCCCTTATACAAAAGTGGGAACAAAGAGGAAGTGGGGAACTACAGACCAATCAGCCTCACCTCGGTAGTGGGGAAGATCATGGAAGCACTACTGAAGGAGAGATTGGTGGAACATCTGGTTGTCAATGGACTACAGGACCCAAGGCAGCATGGTTTCACCAGGGGGACGTCATGTCAGACCAACCTCGTTGAATTTTTTGACTGGGTGACTAGGGATGTGGATGAGGGGAGGGCAGTGGACATGGCCTATCTGGACTTCAGCAAAGCCTTTGACACTGTGCCACAGAGAAGACTATTAAACAAACTGGGGAATACGGGTGTGGGCAGGACAGTAGTGTGGTGGGTAGGTAACTGGCTGGGCGGTAGGACACAGAGGGTGGTGGTAAATGGCTGTCACTCCATAGAGGAAAGAGAGGCCAGTGGGGTACCACAGAAATCAGTGCTGGGACCGGTCCTATTCAACATCTTCATCAGTGACATTGCGCAGGACCTAGAAGGCAGAATTTCACTGTTCGCTGACGACATAAAGCTCTGTAACAGAGTAGACACACCAGAGGGTGTAGACAGAATGAGAAGGACCTGCAGAAACTTGAAAAATGGTCAGGATTTTGCAGTTGAAATTCAATGCAAAGAAGTGCAAGATAATGCATATGGGGCACAAAAACCCTGGCACAATATATCAGTTGGGGGTGAGGATATAGCATGCACCAAGCAGGAAAGGGATCTTGGGGTTGTCATCTCTGATGACCTCAAGGCAGGGGAAACAGTGTGACAAGGCAGCAGGTAAAGCAAATAGGATGCTGGGATGCACAGGCAGGGGCATCACCAGCAGGAAAAGGGAGGTCGTAATTCCACTATACAGGACACTAGTGAGGCCCCACCTGGAGTACAGTGTACAGTTCTGGACCTACGTAAGGACATAGGGTAGAGAAGGTTCAGAGGAGGGCAACAAAGATGGTGCATGGATTGCATCACAAGTCCTATGAGGACAGGTTGAAAGAACTGAACATGTACTCCCTGGAGGAGAGGAGGGAGAGAGAGGGGATATGATAGAGACATACAAGTATCTTACAGGGAGGAACAGGGTACAGGAATACATTATTTTTAAGCGAAAAAAGATGTTCCAGGACTAGAGGGCATGGGATGAAGTTGGAGAGAGGACAATTCAGAGGAAACGTGAGGAAGAATTTCTTCACAGAACAGGTGGTGGACAAGTGGAACACCCTGCCAGAGGAAGTGGTGGGGGCTGAAACAATTACAGGATTTAAGAATGCATGGGATAGACATAAAGGAATTCTGGAGGTCAGGGGTAAGGGGCAACAGACTTCTAGGAAAACAAACTGAACTTACAAGCTCAAATGGGCAGACTGGGTGGGCCACAGGCCCTTATCTGCTGACACTGTCTATGTATCTACAGTGGCGTGAAAAAGTATTTGCCCCCTTCCTGATTTTCTCTATTATTGCATATTTGTCACACTGGATGTTTTCAGGTCTTTAGACAAAATGTAATATTAGATAAAGGGAACCTGAGTGAACAAACACTTGTTTTTTTTTTTTTACTTATTTCATTTAATGAAAACAGTTAACCAACACCAACTGGCACTGTGTGAAAAAGTAATTGCCCCCTTACACTTAATAACTGGTTATGCCACCTTTAGCTGCAATGACTGTAACCAAACACTCCCTATAATTCAATATTAGTCTTTCACATCACTGTGGAGGAATTTTAGCCCACTCTTCCTCGCAGAACTGCTTTAATTCAGTAACATTGGTAGGTTTTGAGCATGAACTGCTCGTTTCGGTCCTGCCACAGCATCTCTATTGGGTTTAGGTCTGGACTTTGACTAGGCCACTCCAAAACTTTAATTTTACTTCTTTTCAGTCATTCTGATGTGGATTTGCTTTTGTGTTTTGGATCATTGTCTTGCTGCATGACCCAACTACGCTTCAGCTGACGGACGGATGACCGGACATTCTCCTTAAGAATTTTCTGGTACAGAGCAGAATTCATGGTTCCTTCAGTTATGGCAAGTTGTCCAGGTCCTGAGGCAGCAAAGCATCCCCACACCATCACACTACCACCACCATGTTTGACTGTTGGTATGATGTTCTTACTGTGGAATGCTGTGTTTGCTTTACGCCAGACATAATGGGGTCCATGACATCAAAAAATTTCCACTTTGGACTCATCTGTCCATAGAACATTTTCCCAAAAGGCTTGTGGATCATCCAGGAGCTTCTTGGCAAATGAGAGACAAGCATTTATGTTCTTCTTGGTTAGCAGTGGTTTCTGCCTTGCTACTCTCCCATGAAGCCCATTTTTGCCCAGTCTCTTTCTGATTGTGGAGTCATGAACACTGACCTTAGCTGAGGAAAGAGAAGCCTGCAGTTCTTTGGATGTTGTTGTAGGATCCTTTGAGACATCCTGGATGATTTTACGCTGCACCCTTGGAGTAATTTTGGCAGGCCGCCCACTCCTGGGAAGAATCACTACTGTTCCAAGTGTTCTCCATTTGAGATTATGGCTCTCACTGTGGTTCGATGGAGTCCCAGAGCCTTAGAAATAGCTTTGTAACCCTTTCCAGACTGATAGATAGCAACAACTTTTTCTGATCTTTTCAGGAACTTCCTTTGATTGTGGCATAATGTGCTTGTTGAATCTTTGTGCTGGCAACGTGACTCTGATGGTAAGGGTCAAAATAAGTGAGGTTTATATTGAGCAGGGCTGGCTGTAATCAAGCCTGGCTGTGTTGAATCAGCTGACTCTAATTATCCCTTTAATTGGGTTGATTTAACTAGGGGACAATTACTTTTTCACACAGTGCCAGTTGGTGTTGGTTAACTGTTTTCATTAAATAAATGAAATAAGTAAAAAAAAAAAACAACAAGTGTTATTTGTTCACTAATGTTACATTCTGTCTAAAGACCTGAAAACATCCAGTGTGACAAATATGCAATAATAGAGAAAATCAGGAAGGGGGCCAATACTTTTTCACGCCACTGTACGTAGCATGCTATCTGCAGGACTGCCTGCATTCTGCTTTCCGGAAGAAAGGTTCAGGCTTTGTTGTATCCAGAAGAGCTCCTATGAACAGCAGCCAATGTGAGCCTTCTCTGGATTCAGGAGAATACCCATAGAGGTGAGAAACTGAGAGGCCATGGCCACTGCCTGGATGGACTGGCAATCAGCCAATTATCCAGGTATGTGTAAACTTGGAGTGCTATCTTTCTCAGGTGGTTGAGTGAACTGCAAAGCACTTTGTACAGATTCAAGGTACCGAGGAGAGCCCAAAGGACAGCGCCCTGGACTGGTAAGCTGCTCCAGCACAAAGAATCGGAGGAATCTGAGGTGGCTGGGGTGTACCAGCATGTGCTGGTATGCATCCCGTATATCCAGGGACCTAACCAATCCTGGAAGAAATAACTGTAGATTTCTTGATCCAAGAAATTGATGGGATTTCTAAGGTAGAGGAAGTGGTGCATGCTCTTGTGAACAAACCATGGTCTAAGCCAGAAATTACTTCTGATGCAGATGTCTGCAGCACTGGAGGGGTGAGCAGAAGCAAGGCATCCAAGCAGCTTAGAGCTGATGACTGTTCGATTAAATTCCATGAATGGCAGTCAGCAGAATAAACAGCTTACTCACCTGTAACAGTAGTTCTAGGAGTGGTATATGATGTTCATCCACACTGTCTGGCAGTTGCCTTTGCCTTTAAGAATCACCATAAACTTCTAGTTGGCTCCTCCCACCCACCTGGGTGGTAACTCCCATGGCTCCACCCCATGACACCAGATCTTGCCCGCTCGCAGCAGAGTTTGAGCATTGAAGCTGGGGAGGTCAGGTGGGTCAGTGTGGATGAACTTCATATACCACTCCTAGAAAGTACAGTTACGTAAAAACCTACTGTAACAACAGAGCTTTGAGGAGTGTCTCGTGCAGTAGGTAATACTTTTGGGTATCCAGCAGGGGTCACTGTGGCGCACGGCAGCTCTTCTAGCAGTTTTCACCAGGGACCGCCCGCACATGACATCAGCTTCCTGTTTCCTATATAAGAGTGGGCGGTCCCTGGTATCCTCAGTTACCCTGCCGGATTCAGCTCACAAAGCGAGGACCGAGGAGAAGCAGAGGTACCAAAGGAGTCCCAACCTAAAGTCACTGGACCACAATTGTGCTCTTAGAAAAGGAGGGAGACAGAGGGTGGCAACAAACCTACTGCAAGAGACGATCCTCAAAGATCTACTGTTACGGTAAGTTTTTACATAACTGTACTATCTTCCACCAAGTAGTCTCTTGCAGTAGGTAATACTTTTGGGATGAATCCCAAGCAGTAAAGTCCATGTGGGAGAACAGTTATGATACTAGACCTTGTAGGACCACACAGCTGAAGGCCGCCCTACATTGTGAGGCAATATCCAGATTGTAGTGCCTTGTGAATTTATGAATCGTGGCCTAGGTAGCTGCATTGTAGATATCTGGAATGGAGGCTCCCTTAAAGCAAGCCGCTGCGGTGGCTGTAGCTCTAGTGGAGTGGGCTTGGACTAATCCAGGTAAAGGCTTGTTGTATTTTTTTGTAACAATATGCAATACAATTTGCCAACCAGGATGAAAGAGTATGTTTAGTAACAGGGAAGCCGTCGCGACCCAGGGCAAAAGAGATGAACAGTTGAGATGTCTTTCTAATCGATTTTTTCCGATTAGTATAGTAGCGTAATATATGATGGACATCTAAAGATTGCAGTAGACGTTCACCCTGATTGGAGAAGTCAGGATAGTAGACTGGAAGCTTCAAAGACTGATTTAAAATATGTTCGGAGACTACTGTAGGAAGGAAGGGTTGGAACAAAGGACCACCCTGTCTCTGTGGAAAATCAAGTAAGGTACCCTACACAAGGGCATTAAGCTCGGAAATATGTTGAGCAGAAATGACAGCCACCAGAAATAAGGTTTTCTATGGTAGAAAACAAAGGTCACAAGTGGCTGCTGGTTCAAAAGGCTCAAGGGTCAATTTTTCTATCACAAAATTGAGATCCCACGGAGGAGTGGGTCTTCTAATAGGAGGTTTAATATGTAACATTCCTTTCAAAAACATCTTAGCTAGATGATGTTGGTACAGTAATCCGACATCCAGAGGTTCATGGAAAGCCAAGATGGTGGACTCTGATGGAAGAGTAACTTAAATTGGACTCAGATAGTGAGGCCAGTTAGTCCAAAACCTTTGTTAGTGGACAGGAGTAAGGGTCCAAAGGTCCAGAGACTGATCATATGGAAAAGCGTTTCCATTTGGAATTGTATGTTGCTCTTTTTGCTGACTTATGGGAGGCCAAGAGAATATTGGTAACAGGAGAGGACACTTGTAGTCTAGTTATGAAAGCGTCCTCGGGAGCCAAACATGAAGGTGTAAAGCCTTCAGGCTGAGATGTAGGAGAGACCCTTGGCTCTGAGTCAAAAGGTCTGGTTTGACTGGCAACGGATCGGGGTCCCATACTGACAGCTGTAGGAGTAGGGGAACCACATCTGGTGGGGCCACATTGGGGATATGATTATCGTTGTGGCTGGTTCTAGTTCTTGTTTCAGTAGGGACCGCTGCAGGAGAGGGATTTTGGGGGGAGGGAGAGCATATAAGAAGAGTCCTGTCCATGGTTGGGACAAGGCATTTATACACCGTCCCTTTTTGTTCGGGATAATGGAAAAATATCTGTGAAGATGGTAATTCACTGGGGAGGCAAACAGATCCAGCTGTGGAGTGCCCCATAGGTTGAAGATTTCTTGGAGCACTTGCTCATGAAGTGTCCATTCGCGAGTTGTGGACTGGCGACTCAGCCAGTCGGCTAACTGTTTGCAGTGTCCCGGTAAGTGGACAGCTGTTGGCATCAAGTGTTGCCGGATGGCTTCTTGCCAAACAGCAAGGGTCTCCTTGCACAAGGTGCAAGATTTCATACCCCCTTGTTTGTTGAGGCAGAACACTATTGCAGTGTTGTCTGAATGGATCAGTAACGAGTCTGGGGCAAAGAAGGTCCGGAATGCCTGAAGGGCTAGACGGTCCGCTCGCATCTCTAGGAGATTGATGCAAGACTGATGAGAAGAAGCGGCCATCAACCTTGGGTCTGATAAGGACCGAAGTGCGCAACCCATCCCTGTAGGGAAGCATCCATGCTTAACGTTTGCATGGGGGGGGGGGGCCCAGAAAGGCATTCCTTGATTCAGACCGATTCTGATTGTCCACCATGTTAGGGTTGACTTCAGAGAGGGAGTGACCCTGGTTTTGTCTTCGAACTGTCCTGTTTTTTGGGACCATTGATTCTGGAGGGTCCATTGGACAAGTCTCATGTGGAGACAGGCGAATGCCACCATAGGGATGACAGCAGACATGTGACCCAGAAGGCACATTTGTTGAGCTGTGACTATTTTCTGAGTCTTTATGTGTGATGCCAGAGATGTAAGCGCATCCTGCCGGGCAGGTGGGAGGTAAGCCCTGGGTGTAACTGTATCTAGGACAGCCCCAATGTATTGGAGAGACTATGTCAGATTTGGACTGGACTTTGACCAACTGACAGTGATCCCCAGATCTGCGAACATGTTCAGGGTAGCATCTTGGGAGGCAAGCAGAGCTACCTTGGAGTCTGCTTTGATTAGCCAATCATCCAGAGATGGAAAGATGAAGTTCCCTTTTCTTCGTAAGGCTGCTGCCACCACTGCTAGACACTTGGTGAACACTCTGGGGGCTGACGAGAGGCCAAAAGGGAGTGTTCAGAACTGGTAATTTTGCCCCAGTAGGTGGAATCCCAAAACATTGTGGTGGGCAGGGTGGATGGGGATATGTAAGTAGGCATCCTTCAGGTCTAGGGCGCAAAGTCAATCACCCTGTTTTAGGATTGGCATGATGGCAGGTAGGGTGATCATGCGAAAATGTTTGTACTGAATGTAAAGATTCTGTTGTCTTAGATCCAGTATTGGTCTGAGATCTCTCGTTTGTTTGGGCACCAGAAAGAAGTGGGAGTAAAATCACATTTGATGTTCCAGAAGGTGCACTGGGATAATGGCCTGTTTGGTCAAAAGGTCCGTCAGTTCCTCCAGTAAGATGGTTATATGAGCTGGAGGATAGTGCATCTTCCGTGGAGGGCAAGGGCATGGGGTGAAGAGGAACTCTAGCGTATGACCCTTCTGTAAAATCTGAAGTACCCATTTGTCTGAAGTGATCGTTCACCAGGCCTCCAGATGGAGGGCAAACCCCCCCCCCCCTCAGCCTCCAAGGCCTGGTCAAGGAGGTGGGGGGAAAGCCCTAGTGGGTCACCGGGAGATGGGCTGTGCAGCTCCACCAGAAAGCAGGAGCGGGTACCCTGGAAGGCAGAGGTGTGGACTCTGGTGGATTGAGCATGACCTCGGAAATCACCTTTATTATTACCTCTGTATCTTCCACCTCTTTTGGAATAAGAGGACTGTTGAGTATGGTAGGTTGTAGATGGGAGTATGATACATGCCATGGACCGTACGGAGGGTTCTGCCTGATGCCTATAAGTCGGCAGTAGAGTTCAAGTACCTGGCCCAAATAGTCTGGACCTGTTAAAGGGGGTATTAGCTACTTTATGTTGTATGTCAGACGCAAGGCCTGAAATACGAAGTCAAGCATGGCGACGTAAGGCCATACCAGTGGCTGATAGTTGGGCTATGGTATCTACAGCATCATATCCCAACCTGAGAAGGTGATAGGAGATAGAATTACTAGTCACTATAGCCAATAATTTATCCCTTTCCTGTGAGGGAGGGAGTTTATTCAGGGATTTATTTAACTCCAAAAATTGATTAGCGTTTTGCTCATAAAAGTGCTAAAACATTGTGAAAATGCATAGCACATGCTTCACTTTGTTTAACAAACAAAGCACTTCTAGAAAATCTATATAAATACTTTCTGTACAGTTAGCATTGTCCCAAGAAAAAAATTGCTAATCAAGTATTTAAAACCCTGTTATTGATAAGCTCAATGGCTTTTTCCCCCAGATAGTCTATTCTTCGGGATTCCTCATTGGGGGTAAGTAGCTCATGTGCTTGATTTTTTTTGGTATGGTCATCGGCGCCAGTAATGACCACAGAATCTGCCTCTGTAATAGTAGACAGAAAGGTGTGGTTCAGAGGAGTCTGGTATAGACGATCCACTTTGCAGGGAACAGCTGTAACAGCTGAATGCTGATGCCAAGCAGCCAGCATGGCATTCTGGTAAGTTGGTATTAGTGGGGGAACCACTAAAACGGGCTCCTCAGGTAATTCAAGGCATTCTGCCATATCCTTATGTTTGTTTTTTCTTTCATTTTCAGTAGTCGAGAATCCCATGACGTCTTTGTAATTGAGCCATCATCTCACTAAAGGTCGGGTCATCTGGGGGAAGAGGCTGTGGTAGGTATAGGCAGGTCCTCATCCAGAGAAGAGATTTCCAAATAGGGAGATTCAGGATTGGGAAAATTCAGAACTTGGAACTCTTCACCTTCGAGATCACCGGGGAAATCAGACAGTAATTCTTGGTCATCAGACAAATAGTCCTCTATGAAAGGAAGAGACCAGGGTGGCATGGTATCCCTGTCAGTATGGAATCTTTTTAGGTAGAAGATGAGGAGATTGGGGAGGATCACCCAGCTCTTCTGAGGGCTGGGAGTGCCGCATGGCATACAAGACATGTCGTACTACATTGGTGATGTTCCTTTCTTGAGAAGAAGGGGTGGGTGTTGGGACACAAGTTGCGTGGCAGACGGGATGGGATGAGTATCATGAGCAGGTCATGCCCCAGGTGGTAAAGACCAGGGTCCCGATCTCTGTCCACCTGACCCCTACAGGAAGGCACCTATGAAGGCTAATGGGCAGTCAATAAGGCATAAGCCATGGGCTTCCCCTGAGGAATGTGGGGTCTTGTCGACGGTCCCACAGGGGAAAATAATTATTTTCACTTGAATTGTCAGATGCCATCAACGGGAGAGGAGCCCCTCATCGACAGAGCAGCTGTATATTTAGCTGCATGTAAAGCACTGGAAAGTCTTGTCGATGAGAGGGTATAAGCCTCTGTTGATGGAGCAGTTACAATTTGAACTGTATTTAAAGCGCTGGAAAGCACAGTCGA
The DNA here is from genome assembly GCA_016271365.2 of Neoceratodus forsteri. Lineage (NCBI taxonomy): Eukaryota > Metazoa > Chordata > Ceratodontiformes > Ceratodontidae > Neoceratodus > Neoceratodus forsteri. The sequence goes on along the minus strand of CM028129.1, from coordinate 1,388,727,158 downwards.
TGAGAGGGCATGAGCCCCCGTCGACGAAGAAGTGTTTAGAGGACGCCCCATCAACAGAGGAACACCTGAAACAGTGGCCGGCGACGAGTGTGAGGAAGGTTTCTCTTCCTGCCTGGAATGAGAACCAGTAGAGGGGGAGCCCTTGGTATGAGCCCCCTTTAAGAGAGACATTTTCTGCTCCATTAAAAGTTGTTTAACTTCAAGCAACCATCGTCGATGAGCTGCCTGATTAAATTCCTGACAAAGTGCAGGAATTGGTGTTGTGTGTGGGTCCCAGACACCTTACACAAAGTGTGTGATTGTCAAAGCGGTATTTCTTCCTACCACAATGGCAGAAACGAAATAATGCTTGCTTTGTTGAAGAATCTGTAGACATTCATCTTAGTTCCAAATTTCTCATCGATGACTGCTACACAGAAGTTGCACTAGCTGCTGTGTGAGCGGAAGACGACAGGAAAATTAACTGAGGATACCAGGGACTGCCCACTCATATAGAAAACACGAAGCTGATGTCATGTGGGCGGTCTCTGGTGAAAAACTGCTAGAAGAGCTGCTGTGCCCCACAGCGACCTCTGCTGGATACCCAAAAGTTTTACCTACTGCAAGAGACCACTCTGTGGATGACCTACTGTTACAGGTTGAATAACCTGTTTTTCTAGGGATGTGGATATGATGTTCTAGAAGAATTGTTGCGTATCTAGAGGCCAGAGGGGCACAGGATCCAAGGCAGCATGGATTCACAGCAGGAAGGTCATGCCAGACAAATCTGATAGATTTCTTTGACTGGGTGACCAAAGTAGTTGATCAGGGAGGGGCTGTGGACATGGCCTACCTAGACTTTAGCAAGGCATTTGACACAGTCCCACACAAAAGATTAATATACAAGTTAGCCAGCCTGGGAGTGGGTCCCAAGATGACAGCCTGGGTAAAGAATTGGCTGGAGAATAGGACACAGAGAGTAATAGTAAATGGAGTCCACTCTGAAAAAGGGGGTTAGCAGTGGGTACCACAGGGTTCAGTATTAGGACGGTCCTCTTCAATGTCTTTATAAGTGACATTGCAGAGGGACTGGAAGGAAAGTATGTCTCTTTGCAGATGACACAAAGATCTGCAACAGAGTTGATGCACAAGGTGGTGGAAAGGATGAGAAGGGACTTGGCAAGGTTAGAGGAATGGTCAAATGTATGGCAGCTTAGATTCAATGCTAAGAAGTGCAGTAATGCACCTGGGAAACAAAAACCCAGGGGAAGAGTACACAATGGGGGTGAGATACTAACAACAACAAAAATGGAAAGGGACCTGGGGGTAGTCATATCAGATGACCTAAAGGTGGGCAAGCAATGTGAGAAGGCAGCAAGGAGGGCTGGGGGGATACTGGGATGCATAGGAGAGGCATCACCAGTAGAAAACAAGTTATTATCCCTCTGTACAGACAGCTGGTGAGACCACATCTGGAGTACTGCGTGCAGTTCTGGAGACCCAATCTCCGCAAAGACATAGACAGGATGGAAGCTGTCCAGAGGAGGGCAACTAAAATGGTGCAGGGTCTGCACCGGAAGACATATGAAGAGAGACTTAAGGAGCTTAATATGTATAGCCTCGAGGAAAGGAGGAGAGGGGACATGATAGAAACTTTCAAGTACCCAAGGAATCAACAAAGTCCAAGAGGGTAGCAACTTTCAAAAAAGAGGTGTGCAAGAACAAGGGGGCACAATTTGAAGATAGAAGGGGGGCGGCTCAGAGGTAATTTAAGGAAGTATTTTTTCACAGAGAGGGTTGTGGATGTATGGAACAGCCTTCCAGAGGAGGTTGTGGAGTCAAAAACAGTGGTGGAATTCAAGCATGCATGGGACAGCCATAAGGCAATTCTAGGGGGTTGGGGTAGGAAGAAGTAGGCTGCTGGTTAACTAGGATCTGCAGCTTATCCATCAGGTAGGGAAATGGGCAGACTGGGTGGGCCAAGCGGTCCTTGTCTGCCGTCAAATTCTATGTTTCTATGTTTCTAGCCACACTGTCTGGCAGACTCCTAGCAGTTCTCCGGGAAGAGGAAGGCAAGGTGCATACCCTCTACTTCTGGAACAGAGATTGGAGAACTGAGGTCCCAAAACCAGCATCCCAACGTGACTCTAGGTCAATGTGATAATGGGAAATGAAGGTTTGTGCCGACTTCCAGGTAGTAGTCCTGCAGATTTCCTGGACAGGGATGTCCCTAGAAGTAGCCACCGATGCAGCAGTATGGTGGGTGGAATGAGCCTTAAGCTTTATGGGAGTCTCCCTACCCACCAACCTATAGCAGAGATCAATGCAGGATGTGATCTACCTGCCAATCGTTTGCTTGGCTGCAGGTCTGCCACGTGCGGCTTCAGCACAGGTGACAAACAGCTGGCGAACCTCTCCCCCGAACTCCAGCCATGCGCTCTTTGTAATAGGCAAGCACTCAGCTCAGGTCTAGAGTATGCAGTCTGTGTTTGGCCTCCGAGGTATGACTGGTGAAGAACACCGGCAGAGTAATCACCTGGTTCAGGTGAAACTCTGACACAACCTTGGGGAGGAACTTCGGGTTGGAGCACAGAACAACCCTGTCCCTGTGGAAGAGCAGGTAAGGAGACTCCACCAAGAGTGCCTGGAGCTCACTGATCCTTCTGGCTGATCTGATAGTCACCAGGAAGGTTGTCTTCCATGACAGGTGATACATGTCACACCTGTGCATCAGTTCAAATGGCTTGCCCATGAACTTTGCCAAAACCAGCAACAGATCCCACGGTGGTGGTAGTTCATGCACCAGAGGGGAAATGTGGTCAAGGCCCTTGAAAAAGTACCAGATCACCATCTTCTGTGCTTCTGACTGCGGACCACCCCATGCCCGTTAAGCAGAGATGGCTGCCAGGTGCACCCTTCAGGGTCGTCGACCGAAGTCCCCCTTGGGAGAAAGACCAAAGACAGTCCAAAATGCTGGCCACAGGACAGGACGAGGGGTCCAACTCCTTGCCTTGACACAAAATGGAGATTCTCTTCCATTTGAAGGCATAGCATTTTCTGGTTGATTCCTTGCAAGATACCTCCAGCATGGTGAGGACATCTTCGGAGAGACCAAAGGCCTGGAACTCTAACCGCTCAGAAACCAGGCTGTCAGGTGCAGGGACTAAAGGTTCAGGTGGAGTACCTTCCCCTGACTGATGGAAAGCAGGTCTGGGCATGCTGGAAGCCTGTTGCTGAGGAGATCAGGGTACCAAAACTAGTGGGGCCAGTCCGAAGCCACCAGGATCACCTGTGCCTTGTCCCTCCTGACCTTGAGGAACACTTTGTGGATCGAGAGAAGTGGAGAGAAGGCAAAAAAGAGGCCTGGGGTCCACAGCCTCGAGAAGACATCCCCCTGCAGTGAGCCCTGCCAAGGGGGGCGGGCACAAAACAGCCTCAGCTTTGCATTCTCCCAGGAGGTGAACAGGTCCACCTGAGGGGTGCCACACTGGGAGAACAGACTGTGAACTACCTCTGGGAGAAGGGACCACTCATGAGATGCCTCGCCCACCCAATTGAGGGCATCTACCGCTGATTTGAGGCTCCTGCCACATGAATGGCTGAAGATCTGCCTCCAGGCTGCGCACGAGGGTCCAGATGTGGATAGCTTCCTTGCACAGAGGCAAGGAGTACGCCCCGCCCTGCTTGTTGAGGTAGTACATGGTCATGGTATTGTCTGTCTGGACCTGGACCACTTGACCCCGGACAAATGGAACAAATGCGGTCAGGGCTAGCCAAACCACTCAGAATTCCAGCATGTTGGTGTGGCATTGGGACTCCTGAAAGGTCCAGAGCATGTGGACTCTGTGTTCCCCCAGGTGGGCACCCCTGCTCATGAGAGAGGCATCAGTCATCAGGATGACCATCGGCTCGGGGCAGACAAATGGGATCCCTTCCTGCATATGTTCAGGGATGAGCCACCACTGGAGGGCATCCACATCCTTTGGGTCACAGTGACCAGCTGGTCGAAGTGACTTTTGTGCGGAGAGCACTGGCTGGCCAGCTCCCACTGAAGGGAGCGCATATGCCAATGGGTTCATCAGACCATGCTGGTACAGGCCACCATATAACCCAGAAGGCACAGGAACTCCCGGGCAGGGCACAAGTGCCCAACTAGAAATGACTGGGCAAAGGAGAAAAGAACCTCAGCCCTGTCCACCGGGAGCCAAGCTCTGCCTCGACTAAACTGATCCCCTGCAAAGGCATGAGTTCTGACTTGGCCTCATTGACTAGGAGGCCAAGGTTGATATACGTCTAAAGGGCCAGATCCCTGGACTGCTCCAGTCTGGAGGGACCCGCTATCAGCCAATCGTCCAGGTAGGGGTACACCCAGACCCCTTGGCACCTCAGGTAAGCTGCTACCACTGCTATGCATTTGGTGAAGACCCTGAGGGTTCAGGAGAGGCCGAAAGACATGGCTTGGAACTCGTAAAGGACTTCCTCTGCTCGAAAGTGGAGGGACCTTCGATGGGATGGACAGATTGGGACGTGAAAGAATGCATCCTGAAAATCCACAGAGCAAAACCACATGTTTTGCTCCAGAGATGGTATGATCTGGGACAAAGTTACCATCCTGAAGGTGCGGGACCGGAGGAATTTGTTCAGGTCGTGCAGATCTAGAATGGAGCACCAGCCGCCCCATCTGCTTTGGTACCAGGAAGTACCTGGAGACAAACCCTGGGTGTTCCAGAGGATTTACAACTCTGACCACGACCTCCTTGCAGAGGAGCTTTGCTATGTCATTTTGAAGAGCTGACCGAGTGTCTGTGGATACCAAATCGTCCCGTGAGGCGCAGGCTCAGCTTGGAGGGTACTGCTCGAATTCCAGAGGCAGACCCTGATCGACCACTTCCAGAATCCACCTGTCCATGGTAACAGTGAATCAGGCAGAAAGGAAGTGGAGGAGCTGGTCCTCCACAGGAGGGCCCAGGGGAGGCATGATGGGTATGAGGGCAGCAACCCCCATCCTGTCGCTGAGCAGGCTTTGAGGAGGATCCGGCTGAGGAGCCACCGGGTTCCTTCCCTCCGGGCTTTCGGATCACCGAGGCCATGGACTTAACCCGAGGTCACCAGAACTGAGCTTGCTGGCCAGACTGATGCTGGGTTGGTTTGGCCGCAGTTGTGGAGGACCAAAAGGGCTTGCATTTCTGCTGCTTATAGCCCTTGTTGTCCCTTCTGGGTGGATGTCACAGAGTCCTGGGTGGCACTAGACTTTTCAATGCACAGGAGGTGACCCTCCACACCAGGCCCAAATAAGTCAGTGCCCAAAAAGGAGACATCCACCACCTTGTGCTGGGTATCTGCCGTAAAGGTCGAGATCCACAGACAAGCCCTACAGCGCATGGCAACTGCAGCTGCCACAGAGCGGGCACAAGAATCACCAACATCCAGAGCCATCTGGAGCTGCTGTTTCACCACTGACCTACCCTAGTCTTGGACCCATTTGACCGCTGGTTGAAGGTCCGCAAGAAAGTGAGGGATCACCTCATCCAGGAAGTCTAATAGGGCATGAGAGAAATGTGCCATCAAGAAAGCCGAGCTTGCCTGGCAGAGACCTAGTGAGGAGACAGCATAGACCTTTTTGGTCGAATGGTCCAATTTCTTGGACTCTTTGTCCGGTGGTCTGTCAACATCCCTGGTATTGCCCAAGCACCGAAACACAGAGTCAGCCACCAACCCCTCAGCCGAGGGATGCTCCATGAACCCTGAAAGGGTACCGGTGGGCACCACATACTTGAGGGCCATCCCGGCCAAGGACGCAGGGCAAGAAATGGCACTACCAAAGCTCCATGGCAGGGCCAACAATGGCCTCGATCACTGGGAAGGCCTCTGTTGGAGAATCCCCTATGTCCAGAATTTCTTAGGGGATAATGAACCCGCTTTTGGATGGGCTCCAGCTTCATCCCTGTAGATTCGGAGAGGAGACGAAGAATGCCCATGCATGAAGTAGGGCCTTCGTCTGTGAAAAGATCCCGATGGACTCCATGTCTAGTGAACGGGGAATGCAAGAGAGAATCTTGGACTCCAAGGGTACACATAAAGTGGGCAGCCATTAGTGTCACCCTCGACCTGCCATGGGTGGTCAGGCGAGGGTGACCAACAGTCGATGGGGCAGCCCCTTGGCTGGTCGAGACTCCTTGGTCAGAGCACCAGCCATTGGCTGTTTAGGTGACGGCTCCACCATGATCAGTGGAGAAGTCCGCTTTGGCCTAGCTGATGGGGTCTGAACCAGCTCCACTGGGGGAGGAAAGGTGTTGAACGGCCCTGCCGGGGGAGTCGGCCTTTTAGGCCACAGCCAGGTAATGGCTGGGGTGATAGCCAGTGTCGACTTCAGCCAGGACAGAACCAACTGTTGCTACATGAGGTCTTCGTAGCATCAACACAATTTGCAACAAAGTCTCCCCTCACCTGAGGAGGATGAAGACAAGTAGCAGCGGCGTCACTTACCAAGGTATCGAGAGCAAGACTGCTGATGTCAGCAGGACCTGCTTGACAGAGACCTCAACCTCGGCTGTTAGTGGTGCCAATAGAGGGCCTTGGAGGGAGCCAGGAAGATCTGCGGCTCCTCCTGGTCTTGGTTTATGACCGGCAGTTCCAGCTCAGCAAGCTGGGCCGACCAGTCAGTGGTCACCGGCAGGACCGGAGTCCTGAAAAGAGAGTTGTCAGCCTTTTTTTTTTTTTTTTAATAGTTTATTGAGTGGTTCAGGTTATGCAGGTAGAGATACAAATACAGTGACAAGTTGAGTACAGTCTGAAATAATCATTGCCAATGATAAGTTACATACATCCGCATAGTCACCATTTGCAAAAAAAATTAAATATACAGTTCTTAGCTAGGTGCATTGACAATTACTATGCTAATCAATTATATAGTTATTCATTAATATGATTATCTGGCAGACAATGTAGGTCCTATCTCTTAGGAAGAAAAAAGCACAATTAGTTTCAATACTCAAATAAATAGTACAAAAGCAAAAGGAGTCAATAATAGTTGCCATTACAAATTTAACAAAAGTCACAAGCAAAACACAAAAAAGGGAAATACAAAGATCTCGGTTAAGATCTCGGTTAGTTAATTATATAGGGACCCACCCTGCCTCAATCGCCTTGATCAGGGGACCCCACGTCTCCTGAAACTTATGTAGCAGTCCTGACGTCCCCATTTGTGCTTTTTCAAGAGCCAAACATGAAAGCAAGTTATTGGACCACCTACTCACAGTAGGAGGAGTGGGGGACAACCAGACCCGGGTCACAGTCCTTCTAGCATTGATTAAGGCTATATTCCATACTGAATTCCTCATAGATCCATTGGGGTGCTTTGGATCAGCTCCTAAAAGGAGTTCAATAGGAGACTTTGAGGGTACATATCCATGGATGAGACACATAATTTTATGAATACTATGCCAGAATGGGGCACTTTTTGCATAGATTAAGGTCATATGGAGGAAATCGCCAATTTCAGTACAGTATTTGGGACATATGTTAGAATTAAAATTGTCCATTATATACAACTTTTCAGGAGTAATATATGCCCTATGTAAAAAGTTAAGTTGCATCTGTCTCAACCTATTACTATATGAGCAATGTATATAGTGAGAGCATGCCAACTTCCACGTATATGAATCGATGTTTAGAGAGGTCCTCTGCCCATCTCATCCTACTCACTTGCGGCAACTCCTCATCCCTCCCCATAATGGTACAGTAAAAGACAGATAGTGGCTTACCTCCTGGCTGAGGTCTATACAGCTCCTCCTCAAATGGTGATGGAGATGACCACCCCTCATTAACTGACAGAGAGGACTCAAATAGCTGCCGTATACAAAGAAGTCCCCTGTCTGGAGCCCCCATTTGGTACGCAGGTCTTGGAAGCTACAGATTAACTCTCCCTCATATAGCTGAGCCACATAAGACAGGCCCGCCTTAGTCCAATGCCACAGTCTCTGGATGAGTTGCAGAGAGTAAGATCCCCTCAGCTTCACAGCACCAATCAGACTTGCATACAGTGAATTGCCCCCTTTCCAACCAATATACTGGTGTACTCGCTTCCAGATTGCTAAAGTATTAGCAGTAAAAGGGTTCGACAGTGAACTCTCATGCTGGTGAGCCAAGGGAGCAAGATTACCACTCAATAAGTCATTTAAGATAGCCTTGTAGCATCTCCTCCTCCATCCTCAACCAAGCAAGAGTATCCTTCCCGCACCCTTGCAGGACAAATGCTAACTGGGTTGCCCAACAGTAGGCTCTAAAGTCCGGCAGCCCAACACCATCCCCACCAGGGGATTGAAATAAGGTGGCTCTACGAAATCTTGCCCTGCCCCCCTTCCATAAATATTTGTGTAGCATTGCGTACAGACATCTGAAGTGATTTTGTGGAACTCTAATAGGGAGAGATTGGTACAGATACAGGCATCATGGTAAAACTGTCATCTTTATAGTACCCACCCTACCAAAACAAAGAGAGGGGGGAAGGGCAGTCCAACGTTCACAGTCCTCCAAGAGTCTGGTCAGCAATGGCCTGTAATTGAGGTCATAAAGGCAACCAAATTATGCCGAAATCTGAATCCTCAGATACTTTATTTGTGTGACTAGCTGCAAACCCCCCAAATTGGCAATCAGCTGTGCTCTATCGCAAGTACCTCTAGGTAGTATCTCACTCTTTGTCCAATTCACTTTATGGCCAGACAGAGCACCAAATTCCCTCATGAGCTTATGGACTGCAGGGAGATCCTGTGCTGGGTTTTGCAAATATAACAATTGATCATCTGCATACATAGAGATCTAGTTGTCGACCTCTTCAGATGACAACCGGTCGACAGGGTTGAGAAAAATCTCGGCCGCATTGTCAGCTGGTGTCTCAGCCAACTGGTCTGACAAGGTTACTGTGAAACCAGCGGCCAAGGCCGCAGTTTTGACCGTAGTCAAAACTGGAGTTTCCTGAGACCAGGAACGTTCCTGGTCCCAGGAGTGTAGACAATGAGTCTTCTCTTTGTCCTTATTGGATGACTCCTTGCATGAACGGGAACAGTGCGACTTGGTGTGGGGCCCTCTCCGTTTGTCGATAGGGACTGGCACAGCTCCTTGAAGGAGGCCGAACTGGTGGAGCCAAACTGGAGTGAAACAAAGGCTGAAGCAGAAGTGGACTGTGCAGCAGCCTGGGCCGCCTCCCCCTTGAAGGCCTTGAGCTGTTCTAACTGCTCGGCGGACTCAGCAGCCCCAGAGACTACATAACAGGCATCCTTTGATTTGAAAGGCGGGTATCATTTCTCCAATCAGCCCAACTTCAGGCAGGCAGCGTGGTCATTGAGAACATTTGGGTGGAATAACTGATAGAAGTCACATGCCTGTGGATCGTGATTGTGGCCCAGACAGACGCATGAGGTGTGAGGGTCCGTATGGGACATCATCTGCCCACAAGGGCACCAGCGAAACCCAGGTATGGTCTTATCCTCCATCGCGGTCGCGATCGAGGAGAAGATGAAACTCGAATGAGTTTAAGATTAAGTCTTGGAAGTAAATCCGAAGATTTGAATGCCAGGGACTACTCAACATGGAAGCAGTAAAGAGGGAACCTGAACCTTCCAGCGGAAAGGAAGATCTGGTGTCATGGGGTGAAGCCATGGGAGTTACCACCTGGGTGGGTGGGAGGAGCCAGCTTTAAGACAATTCAGGCGATCCTTAAAGGGAAAGGCAACTGCCAGACAGTGTGGCTAGTACATCATACATATCCACATCCTAGAACCTTTGTTTAGTCTCTCCTAGGGACATAAGAGCTCAAAAGGGGATAATTTTATTAGGAAAAGTGCCCTTGGTAGTTAGCAATCCACACGCCTAGGGCAGCTTCCATGCAGGCCCATTTTCCCATAATGTCAAACCTGCATGACTTCTCGTAAGATGGTACACAGTGACCTCTTGGGGATGGCCTTGTCATTCTCAGGGAGAGGAACAATGGCATCAGCTAAGGCTGAAAAACACACACTGTATCAACTTAGAGGTAGTTTTTTTGTTGTTGTTATTATATCAGCTTGCAGACAGATAGTACTAAAGCAGGCCTACTCCAGACAGCATCAACCAGGTTTGAAATGCGGGCAGAATAGGAAGACTAATTTGATCGGTATGGTAGAAATGTTAAACCACTGCAGATGGAGTCATTTACCTTGATCAGTGGCTACAGGCTCAAAATTAAGTGAAGAAGCAACCCTGAGATATAGCAGTAGGGCCTGAGTCCAAAGAGCCCATGCTAAGAAGGTCATCGTTGCTGCCCTCAGAGAAGATGAGGTGAGTCAGACCCACCCCTCTCTACATCCTTCCTGGAAAGACAGCCATAGGGAAAGAGTGGAATGCAAGCCCTCTAATCCAGAAACATGTCCCCCCCCTTCCCCGGTAACACTGGCCCCAAGAATGAGGGGTCAGGCCAGGGTGGCACCAGAATAGAAACTGAATCCAGTGTTAGATCAATGGCACTCAGAGTGGCACCAGGACCAGACAAGACCCCGAAGGGCCAAAAACTGGCATCAGAACCAGACCCAGAGCCAATGAGCCAGCCAGCACTGAAGTGGCCAGCAATGGTACCTAGCCAGTACCAGCAAGTGATACAAGGTGGGGGTGTGACTAATGGGAAAGGAGCTGGCGCAGTCACCAGCACGAGCCGAAGGATTGTTGCAAGAGCCAAACACTATGTGGGTTGATGGCCCCACCTGCATACTCGTGGCTCCAGTTCCATTGAAACCCAAGGGCCAGGGACCAGCTCTGCTGGCAGAAACACACAAGACTGATACTGCACCCACGGTGCCAAATAGCTGCCTAAGGGTGGAACTGCCCACTGGGGTCCCACACAGAAACAGAGAGGGACACCGGGCCCAAGATCTTGGCATCCAAGTACCAGAGGCTCCCACCAGTGATGTTGAGGCACCGGCAGGGGCACCCAGCTCCAGGAGAGTGAGGGTCTCATAGCAGACTTCCCAGAGGGCAACCTCGAGTGGTACCATTTCTTTCCCTTCTGAAGGGAAGAGGAAAAACTTGAGACCAAGCACTCCAGTGACAGTGAAAAAGCAGGGATACTGAACACAAATTTCTGCTCAGTATTCACAAAAGAAGAGGGGGAAGTGCCTAATCCAGTTAACAGAAGCACTCTTGATAGGGGGGTCGATCCCAGTCCTTTCACAGAAGAAAGGGTTCTGCAAAAACTCCTAAAACTGAAGGTGGACAAAGCAATGGGTCCTGATGGAATTCACCCCAGAATTCTAAAAGAATTAAGGAGGAACTAGTGAGAACCACTAGCTACTCTCTTTAATAAATCATGGGAGGATGATGTGGTACCCAAGGACTGGAGGAAGAGCGGATGTGATTCCCTTCACAAAGATGGGACCCGCGGCAGAGGCAGGAAACCACAGACCCAGTCTGACCTCTGTGGTAGGGAAAGTGATGGAGTCACTTCTGAAGGAAAGAATAGTTGAGTACCTAGAGGCCAGTGGGGCACAGGACCCAAGGCAGCGTGGGTTCACAGCGGGAAGGTCATGTCAGATGAATCTAATTGATTTCTTTGACTGGGTGACCAAAGTAGTAGACCAGGGAGGGCTGAGGACATGGCCACCTAGACTTTAGCAAGGCATTTGACACAGTCCCACGCAAAGATTAATAGTCAAATTAACCAGCCTGGGAGTGGGTCCCAGGGTGGTAGCCTGGAGTAAAACATAGGCTGCACAACAGGACACAGAAGGTAATTGTAAATGGAGTCCACTCTGAAGAAAGAGGGGTTACTTAGGGCACCGCAGGGTTCAGTATTGGGTCCAGTCCTTTTAATGTCTTCATCTGTGACATTGCAGAGGGACTGGAAGGAAAAGTATGCCTTTTGCAGATGACACAAAGATCTGCAACAGGGTTGATACACAGGATGCGTGGAAAGGATGAAAAGGGACTTGGCAAGGTTGGAGGAATAGTCAGAAGTATGGCAGCTAGGATTCAATGCAAAGAAAAGTAAAATAATGCACCTGGGAAACAAGAACCCAGGGGAAGAATACACAATGGGTGGGGAGGTAGTAACAACAACAAAAAAGGAAAGGGACCTGGGGATAATCATATCAGATGACCTTAGGGTTAGCGAGCAATGAGAGAAGGCAGTAGGGAGGGCTGGGGGTATACTGGGATGTATAGGGAGAGGCATCAGCAGCAGAAAACAGGAAGTTGTTATCCCTCTGTACAGACAGACAGTTGGTGAGACCCCATCTGGAGTACTGCGTCCAGTTCTAGAGACCCCATCTCCGCAAGGACATAGACAGGATAGAGGCAGTCCAGAGGAGGGCAACTAAAATGGTGCAGGGTCTGCAAGAGAAGCTGTATGAGGAGAGACTAAAGGAGCTTAATATGTATACCCTTGAGGAAAGAAAGGAGGGGACATGATAGAAACTTTTAAGTACCTCAGTGGAATCAACAAAGTCCAAAAGGGTAGCATCTTTCAGAAAAAGAGGCGTGCAAGAACAAGGGGACACAATTTAAAGATAGAAGGGGGTGGTTCAGGGGCAATGTGAGGAAGTATTTCACAGAGAGGTAGTGGATGCATGGAACAGCCTTTCTGAGGAGGTTGTGGGGTCTAAAACTGTGGAAGAATTCAAGAATGCATGGGACAGACATAAGGCAATTCTTGTGGGGGGTAGGAAGAAATAGGCTGTTGGTTAACTAGGATCTGCGGCCTATCCTGTAGGTAGGGAAATGGGCAGACTAGATGGGCCAAACGGTCCTTATCTGCCATCAAAGTCTATGTTTCTATGTTTCCAAAAACCCAACCGATATTGGAAACAGGCCCGTTCTTTTGTGCTTTTGGTAGGACTGTCCTTCCTCCTGAGCACAGAAATGTCCATGGTCAGAATCCTTCCCCAATAGTGGACCAGGCACAGACCACTGCTGGAGCAGCCTGCCTGAAAAGGCTCCCTACTGGCAAACTCCATGGCCGTCAACCATATTCTCAGTAGGGCCGAGAGAAAACTTACAGAAATATTTTTGTAAAATCACTAAACTGACAAAAATAACTGTGCCTCTGAACACTAAAACTGAGAAGAATTGAATGTTGTTGTACGGACATGAAATTCTAACTTCCAATGGGCGAGCGTCATCGCCACTGATGCGCACCTGCTAATGAGAAAAAAGGAACTGAGGCAGCTGAGGTAGGCCTGGCAGTGCAAGCCACTCCCATGATGTTGTACATGTAAGCGGCTTGCATCAGCACCTGCCTTCCTGAAAATGTCTGGCTCCCATGGGGTCCTAGTTCGAGCGCCGACTAAGACCCACTAGCGTGAATCAATGGTGAAGACCGATTTCTGGAAGACTGCACATTACTGGAGAACTTCTGAAGTCATACTCCCAAGTAACACACCTCTCAGACTCAAACCTCACACCTACCCAGATACGAGCCCTAGAAAAAGGACTTGTACCAGACCCCACAGTAAATCAGTTTCAAATCTTTGTAGACCTAAAGTGCTTCTTCAGAAAATTCAACCTTAAGAAACTCTGTTGTAAAAAAAAAAGGAAAAACAATATGGGGTTCAATATATTCCTGAAAGCTGAATCGATCTTGACTTGATTTTGAATTATGTGCAAGCACTGGCTGAGCTACTGGCAGAGTCAGATTTTACTGAACTAAATTCCTCAGAGGATCATGATTTCAGCATTTCTGAATATGAAGAAAACACACAACTAATACAGGGTATGAATTCAAGACAACTACCTTGTCCGATAACTTTCAGACCTCATTCCACCTTTAATCCTCCAGCTAACCAATGCACCAGCATTATTCCCGCATCAAAGTCTGGTGTTACAAGAGAGTGAGCAACTTTTTCAATCCCAGTGGAATTATCATTCTAAAAATCTAAACAAAGAGGAGCAACGGAACCTAAATGAATTATGACACTGGACAATATAGAAATCAAAGCTGCAGATAAAGGTAGGAAAACTGCTGTCTGAAACAATACAAAAACAAAATCCACCGCCAACTGGAAGATCAGAACATCTACAGATGGCTTTCAAAAGATCCAACAAATAGACAAACTCCAGACTGACATTTTTCTGTAACATTCTCTTGCAGCAGGATGTACTACAAAATCCAAATGTCTATTCAAGCAGGTGGATTTTCCTAAAGCACCTACATTACACATCTTGCACAAGATTCACAAGCATCAGACCAAAACCCCCCATTCCCCACCCCAAGCAGGCCAATAATATCTGACCAAGGGTCCCTCACCAAAAGTCGATGTCTGTAGACCATTTTCTTAAACAACTGGTTATCTTGCAACCCTCATACATGAGGCACTCAACAGATGTTCTGTCCAAGCTTGAGGGGTTGGTGTGGTCCTCTGATTTCATCTGGCTTTCTGTGGATGTGGCTAGTTTATACACCAGCATCTGCCATGATTTAGGCTTAAAAGCATTAGAATATCACATTTCCAGTACCCCTAACTCCTGCAAGATTTCCATATAAATTCATCTTGGATGCCACCAGTATTTATCCTTAACAGTAATTACTTTGTTTTTGGTCAAAAATACTGTTTACAAACCTATGGGACAGTCACGAGGACCATTATGGTCTTGTCCTATGCAAACCACTTTTTGGCTTGGTAGGAGGGGGCCATCTTGTTCAGCAATGGCAGGAACAGATTTCTGCCCTAGATTAAATTCTAGGGCAGATTTACTAACGACATATTTAGGAAGGGGATGCAGCATCTGCAACTGCCTTTGTGGACCTTCTGAATTACAACAATTCAGGCTTACAGTTTGCACACACTTTTAACCCTAGTACTATCACCTTTTTGGATATCAGCTTTACTGCTGTAGACGGGCAAAGGATACAATCTGAAACCTAAAGAAGATCAATCTCAGGTACTACCCTCATCGCTTCTAGTGCACACCCTCAGCACTTGAAAATGAGGAATCCTGTATGGATAACTTATTTGTCTCCAATTAAACTGTTCCTGTGTGGAAAAATGTCAGGAACAAGCCAAGGAATTTAAGAACCACTTCCTTGAACGTAGGTATTCCTGGTCTTTGCTAGAGGAAGCCCTTGAGAAGGTTAGACATATAAACAGACCTAACCATCTCATCCCAGAGTCCACCAGCCATTCAGCCACAAATCAAGTGACTTGTCACCAAATTCAGCCATCTGGCACCCCAAGTGTTTGGTACTGTCAATTAATAATGGCACATGCTGGATACTGATGCTGCATTAAAAGCTGTTACAGATTACAAGCCACACATATTCTATAGAAAGGAAAATACTATTGATGACCTTGTCACTAACAGCTTTTACGAGAAACCATATACAACCTCCACGTCTGCCTCCACACCCTACTGGCAGCTTCAAGTAGGGCCGATGTAATGTGTGCCATTTATGCATTCAGGACAAACAATTTCAACATCCAACGATCCCCAAAAAATTTCTCTGTGAAACAAGTCATAAACTGCAATACATCTTTTGTAGTTTATGTACTTCTTTGCCCATGCTCTAAAATCTATGTGGGCCATATTATTCACACTTGTTCAGTTTCTCTAGAGCCTGCATATTAATGTTCTATGTCTGTACTTATGTGCTTCTCACTAGGACAAAAAAAGATGTGTACCTTTAATGAACTGGTTTAAATATCAGTGTCGACAGTGTCTAGCCGCGCCCCCTTATGAAGCGTCACTTCTATAACGTGAAGTGCCGAGGCTTTCAGCTGGTACTTTCATTTTTTGGAGTATGAATAAATGTTGCTAGGTTAAGCTTTAAATATTTTGTAGATACATTTCTTGCTTTCTATTCTGAGTGGTATCTTGGTCTGCTGCTCTTGTCTTCATGTCTACTATCTCTGGCAGTAGGCTGTTCCATAGGTACACTACTCTCTGAAAGAATGTTACATCTACATTGGGGATATTATGGAGGGACTAAATGGGAAGGTGTGCTTATTTGCGGATGATACAAAGATGTGCAATAGGGCGGACACACCGGAGGGGGCACGAGAGAGGACCTGATAATGCTGGAGGTGTGGTCGGACAGTTGGCAACTGAGATTTATTGCCAAGCAGTGCAGAATAATGCACATAGGGCACAAGAACCCAAAGGTCACACACACACTGGGAGGAGAGGATATTTTGGTAATGGAGCAGGAAAGGATCTGGGGATTATCATTTCAGACAATCTAAAGGAGGCAAACCAGTGCAACAAAGTGGTGGAAAAGGCAAGTGGTATGCTGGTATGCACAAGGAGGGGTATTACAAGTAGGAGAAGGGAAGTGATAATGCCCCTATACAGGTCCATGGTTCGTCCCCACCTAGAGTATAGGTTATAGTTCTGGGGACATCACCTACAAAGGGATATACTGTAGATAGGGTGGAGTGTGTCCAGAGGAGGGCGACCAAAATGGTGCATGGCATGCATCAAAGGACCTATGAAGAAAGGATGAAGGAGCTTGACCTGTATCCCCTGGAAACCAGGAGAGAGAGAGAGAGAGAGAGAGGATATGATTGAAACTTTTAAATACCTGAAAGAAATAAACAGGGCGAGGGAAGGGAGCATTTTCAAGAAGAAAGAAAATCCAGAATCTAGTGGGCACAGCTTAAAACTGGAGGGCAGAAAATTCAGAGGTAACAGGAGAGGACACTACTTTACAGAGGGTGGTGGGCCCCTGGAATAGGCTCCTGGAGGGGGTGGTGGTGGGAAAAACAGGTGGGGGGAGGGGGTTCATGAGAACACGGGATAACTACATGGGTTTAAACAAGAGAGGGAGGGACAGGTACCCTAACAGGAAAAAGAGGACTGGAATCTACATTGGTGAAGGGGGCACAGGGGTGGGGTGTAGGGTGGAAGGGTCAGGACTACCTATGGGGAAGGGGATAAGGGCAGACTAGATGGGCCGAAGGGGTCCTTTCCTGATTACAAATTTCTACGTTACCCCTGAATTTACCATCCCTGAGACTGGTGTGTCCCTGCATACTGCTAAACAACACTGGATCAAAAATTTCTATCTGCTCAATCTTGATATCCTTGCGTATGCAGATTATTGAGCTCATGTCCCCCTCTCAGCCTCCTTTTTTCCAAAGTCAACATGTTAAGAGCCACCATCCTCTCTTTGTGACTCATGCCTCTCAAACCCTTGAGCACTTTGGTGGTCCTGTACTGCACCCTGACAACCACCTCAATGTCTCTTTTGTATTAAGGAGACCCGAACAGCACACAGTAGTCCAGGTGGGATATGATCAGAGCCTTATAAAGCGGCAAGATTACTTCCCCTGTCCTGCTAATCACCCCTTTTAATGCACCCCAGCATTCTGATGGCCCTCATGAAAGCAGCTGCATGCTACTTGTCATGCTTTAGACCCTTGTCTACTAGGACATCCTGGACATTTTCCTCCTCCACAACTGGGAAGCTCCACACAGTGTGTAGGTCTTATTTCTGTTTTCCTCCCTAAATGTAGGACCTTGCATTTGACTACACTAAATCAGAGACCCTTGGAGTTGGACCAATTGCCCAGATCATGCAGTTCCTCCTTAAGTTTGTGACTGTCCCCATACTAAAGGGGATCCACCATTCTGGCTAGCTTAATGTTATCGATGAATTTAAGTATCCTGCCGAGATTCCAGCTTCCATATTGTTTATAACATTGTTTAACAGCAGAGTCCCCAGCAATGATCCCTGATGGATGCCACTGAGCACCCCTATTCCCTCATAGTGCTCATCTATCACAACACGTGGCTTCCTGCCCCCAAGCCAGTAAGCAGTCCACCTAGTCGAAGCCTCAACATACACTACACTGGTTTATTCACAGGCATGTCATGCACCATAGTGCCAAAAACCTTACTAAAGTCCCTGCTGAGCCGGAGGGACACATTGTGCTTTTTTTTCCCTTATTGCTTACATGTTACTGAAAAATAATCCTAGCCTAGTCTTAACTGACCAAAGACAAAAATTTAGTAAAGACAGTGGTAGCTGGTTCTTCCTTATATAGATGTAACGAACACCTACACTCTAAACTCAGTACTGCACCAAATTTAATGTGTTTTACAGGGGCCAACTGATGACTTACTGGTAAGCACTGCAGCTTACCATGCTGCTGAACTGGTTCACATCCCAATACCAGGATGCCCGTCACACACGAGGTGGCAGAGGCAGGGTTTATGTGACCATTTCTTTAATTCTACTACCTTAGAAAGGGCAGGCGGCTCTGCCATTACACAACTGTACGCTGGTGGTCCTGTGGGAAAGAGTCAAGTGCACAGGAGGAGTAATCCTGTCATCACTGTGACCTAACCCAGAATGATGGCACAGGAAGCAGTAGCATCACACATTCAGTTTTGTGCTAATATTAGAGTGAGATAGGTTGGGCTGGTCACAGCTCCCTCCTGACTGTTCAGAAACTACTTTAATCTGGTTCCATACCCTTTGAGGTGGGGCACAGGGGAGAAGGAAAGTAGGTGGAAACAATGGTAGTGCTCAGGTGGACAATGCCACTGCTGCTGCACTTTTCCTGCCCAGTTTTGGCCCCCAGATCTCAGGAACCACTACCCCTTCCACAGATGGAAATGTTCCAGGTGTCTCTCCTTCTGATCTGTCCAACCTAGAAGAGTAAGTCCGAGGCAGTGTTTGAAGGGAAGGCATTATGCAACAGTAAGGGTGTAGGCAGGCATACTCAATGAATGCATTTCTATACAGTTTTTTAAGTACCTGTTCCATATCATATGCCTTTTCTAACCATTATCATTCTAATCTGGAGTGAAATAAAATATGTAACTGCTGTATTAAAGTTCTGTTATTTAGGACATCATCTAAAAAAAGTAAGCAATAACACCTAAAAGGATATACGTTCATTGAAATATATAGGTACTCATCAGGTGTGTGCACGCAGAGGCATGAGGTTGTAGGATGAGTGCTCCTTAGCACACACCAGAGCAGCATTTATACATCCCTATGAATGCAGCACAATACGTAAGCAATAAGACATGATGGGGTATGCGTGGAACACATTTTACCACATGGCCAGGGGTGTAATAAGGCATGAGGCTGAAGGCCGAGTGACTTTAGCCACTAGCTGTGTGGTAAAATGAGTTCCACGCACATACCACAGTGCCTTATTGCACTTATAAAATGGGCTCTTTTTTAAAACTTTTTACAGTTGAGAAAAGCATGATTATATGTAGAAACAACAGATTTACTTGTGTACATTTTTTTTTAATTTCTTTTTATTATACTGGATGTGATCACAACCTGATAGTCTATAATTTGTTGGTTTACAATCAAAGTCATTACAGTACATGTATATATGATCGACATTTGTGGATACAAAGCATTGTATTTGAATAAAGTTACTTTTATACAATATGACTGAGTGTATTATTTCACCATCATTCTTACCCCCCCCCTCTGAAATGTGTATTAAATAATCTTTTCCTATGTCAATAGCTATTATTGCAGCCATGAAGGTTGTCCCCATATCTTTATTCAGAGCTAAAATTCCCCAGGCAACCAAATGCTCCTTCTAAATAACACCTCAAGGAGTGAAGTCAGGATCATGTCTAGAAATATAGAACACCCATGGTCTCCAGAACTATTCACCCTCTGGAATGTTATGTAATTTAGCCAGAAGAGATTCCATATAGTAAATATTAGAAACCATCCTCCCCCACTTATTAATGGTAGGAACATTTGATGACATCCATCTTCTTGTTATAGCCTTTTTGGCTGCCAGAATACAGATAGGTAGCAAAGTTCGATGCCAAGATGGTCAATGGGGGGGGGGGGGGATAGCCAATAAGATCATCTCAGCAGTCAATTCTACCCTCTCTCCCAGACAATCTGATATTTCTTGTTGTAAAGTACACCAGTAAGGTGTCAGACGTGGACACGTCAACAAAATATGACCAAGGTCAGCATGTGAACACCCACAATCCCTCCAGCACTTGCCATAGAAGAAGGGGAGGTATTTAGAGGGGATAGCCGGAGAACGAAAAAAAACCAGACTCTACATTTCCAGGCAAATTCCCATCATATATTAGAATGAGTTATCTTACAGGTCAACGGGGAAGCCTGAAACCAATCTTGTTCAGATATGTCCATTTCAAGATCCCTACACCAGCCCCTCAAAATGGAAAGCAATGAATCACCCATTCTCTTCCAAAGGATTCAATATAGGTATCCCACCTGATGTCCCATTGGCCAACCAGACATGGTATCTTCAAGGTATCTCCAGAATACTGGGATGGGATCAGGCTGTTTAGACATGACTTCTCTGTCTCAGGAGATAATTTTTAACCTGAGTGTATCTGTAGAGATCCCTGTCTGGTAAGCCATAAGTTGTTTGAAGGGTTTCAAACTGGATAATGCCCTTCCGAGAAATAAACTGCCTGAAAAATTGGAGTCCCATTCTCCTCCACTTTACAAAAGTATGATCTAATGAAGCGAGAAAGAAAGTACAGTTACGTAAGAACTTACCGTAACAGTAGATCTTCGAGAACAGCTCTTGCAGCAGGTTACACCATTAGGACTGAAGCCGTTAGGCGTCAGGACCCCACAGAAATTTTCTAGCTAGCAGTCTTCAGCAGGGACCGCCTCCGACATCGGTCCCACCCCCAACATCAGGCGTAGTACATAAGGAGGCGGTCCCGCCACAATCCCCAGTTCTCCCGCTGGAGACTCCCGGCCACTGGATGACATCAGAAGAGGAGACCGAGGATCCGCCATCAGATGGCCAAGACTAAAAACAAATCATTCCATCCCGAAAGATGGGTGTTTAGGCTATAACCTACCTCCCTCAAAGGGAATGTGGTGGGCGGGAAGGTACCTGCTGCAGAGCTGTTCTGGGAGATCACATTACGGTAGTTGCTTACGTAACTGTACTATCTTACTTGAGATACAGCTCTTGCAGCAGTTACACCCATTAGGACTGATTCCTGCCAATAGCGATAACCACGCCATCGGGAGGAGGAAAGGCAGAGATTACAACCCTGCTCGAACCTAGGACAGAAGTCCCTGGAGGACAGCTAGGCCAAAACCTGCCCTTCGCCTTGAAGCGATATCCAGGCTGTAATGCCTAATAAAGGTATGCACCGAGCTCCAGGTAGCTGCAGCGCAAATAGCTGAAGTGGAAACATTCCTCAGCGCTGCAAAGGAGGTGGCCACTCCTCTGGTAGAATGATCCCTGACCACGCCTGGCAAGGGTTTGCTGTGCTTGTCATAACAGAAAGAGATACACTGAATGAGCCAACGCTAAAGGGACTGTTTAGAAACAGGAGCTCCTTTCAACCTCTCAGCAAAGGAGACAAACAGCTGATCCGCTTTTCGGTACTGTTTAGTTCTGGTCAGATAATATCTGAGACACCTGTGAACATCTAGAGTGTGAAGCAGGGCTTCTCCTCGATTGGAGTACTTGGGAAAGTATACTGGTAAATCGATATCCTGATTAAGGGTAAGGGCTGAAACCACCTTAGGCAGAAACTTAGGATTTGTCCTCAGGGATACCCTGTCCTGGTGAAAAATTAAATAGGGTTCTTTGCACATGAGTGCATGTAATTTGGAGATTCTTCTCGCCGAAGTAACTGCAACTAAAAACAGTGTTTTCCATGACAGAAAACATAGCTCTCAATCTGCAGCTGGTTCAAAAGGTGGCAGCGTAAGCTGCTCCAGGACAAAAGGCAAGTCCCAAGGAGGAACAGGATCCTTGACAGGTGGCCTAAGGTGGAGGACCCCCCTTAAAAAGGCACGAGCAGTGTCCAATTGAGCCACCATACGATGGCCTGTGGGGGCATGATAAACTGAGATTGCACAAAGGTACACTTTGATCGAGGAGTAATCTAGCCCAGATTGAAAAAGGGAAAGCAGGTACTCCAGAACCAGCTTCTCAGGACAGTCTAAGGGTGAGAAACCGCACGTTAGAGCACACATGCAAAACTTGCGCCACTTCATGGCGTATGTTGCATGTGTTGCCGGTTTCCTAGTGGCAGAAAGTATGTCTGCCACCTCTCGCGTGACCCTGTGCCGCATCATGGCTATGTCTCTAGGAGCCAGGCATGTAAGTTAAATGAGTGTAAGTCCGGGTGGACTAGTGAACCCTCCTGAGACAACAGATGGGAGCTGATTGGCAAATGAAGCGGAGGTTCCCGAGATAGCTGATGCAGTAGCGGGAACCAGATTTGCCTGGGCCAGAAAGGTGCTACCAAAATAAGCATTGCGTGCTCCTTGCGAAGTTTGAGAAGAACCTTCTGGATCAACGAGAAAGGACGGAAGGCATAGAGGAATCTGCCCGCCCAGGAGAGGGACAACGCGTCTCGCTAGAAAACACCAGGCCCTGGATCTAGCGAGCAGAAATTGGGCAGTTTTGCGTTGGATGGGGACGCGAATAGATCTAATTCTGGAGTGCCCCACCTGTGGAACAGATCCTCTGCCACCTCCTGTAGAAGTTCCCACTCATGGACTCTGGCCTGGGAATGACTCAGGCTATCTGCGATGGTATTGTCCACCCCAGGGACATGAACTGCAGTAAGGTTTGCGCCGTGTCGAATTACCCATTCCCACACTCTCATGGCCTCCCTGTAAAGGGGTAGGAGTGTGTGCCTCCTTGTTTGTTGAGGTAATACATCACCGCAGTATTGTCTGTTTTCAACAGGAGGGTACTTGGTGGAACCTCCGACTGGAAGGCTTGCAGGGCATAAAGGACCACCCTCATCTCCAATATGTTGATGTGGAGATGAGATTCCTGGGTTGTCTATGTTCCCTGAGACATCTGTGGAGAGAGTTACCGTTGGGGACGGCGCTGTGAAGGGAACCCCCACGGAGAGGGTTCCCGGATCTAGCCACCATTGCCAGTCCCGAACCACGGCCTTCGTGATTAAGACTGGTTGCTGCAGATGTTCTTGCCTTTGGTCCCACTGCACCCTTAACATCCACTGGGTTACCCGCATGTGGAGTCTTGCCATCGGGACTGTTGGAATAGCCACAGCCATGTGTCCGAGCAAGCGATGGACCAGTCTGGCTGGGACAGTCTTCTTCGCTGACAGATCCCTTATGAAGGATCGAATGCGTTTCACTCTGTCCTTGGGAAGAAAGGCTTTTCCCTTGACGGTGTCCAGAACTGCCCCTATAAACTGGGACAGTACCAGAAGAGACTTCTCGTAGTTGATGAGGATGCCCACAGACTGAAAAAGGGTCTGGGTACTCTGAATGGCCATCAGTAATGCCTCCTTGGAAGGGGCCATGAGAAGCCAATCGTCCAGGTATGGGAACAGGTAGTGGCCCTGTCTCCTCAGAGACGCTGCCACGACTGCCATGCACTTGGTAAATACCCGAGGTGCTGATGACAGCCCAAAGGGAAGCGCCTGGAACTGATAATGGCGGCCGAGAAACTCGAAGCGCAGGAACCTCCTGTGCACTTGAGCAATAGGGATGTGCAGGTAAGCGTCCTGCATGTCCAGGGATGCCAAGAAAGCGTCCTTCTTCAGCATGGGGATTAGACCCGGAAGGGTCACCATGCGGAAGCGCTTGTAGATGACCGACAGGTTGAGGTCGCTGAGGTCCAAAATTGGACGGAGGTCCCCTGTTTTCTTTGGAACCAGGAAGAAGTGCGAATAGTATCCTGTTCTTCTCTGGTTCCCTGGAACGTGCTCCAACGCTTCCTTCTCTAGAAGCGTGAGCACTTCCTGCTGTATAAGCAGGACATGCTGACCCGAGTCGCAGGAAAGCAGAGGAGGTCTTGTGGGCGGGTTGTTTACAAATTCTATATAATGGCCTTTTTCGACCAACTGTAGCACCCACCTGTCGGTGGTGATCAACCGCCACCCTGGGAGGTGGTCCGCGATACAACTCCCAACCTTTATTTCCTGTTGATCCTGAGGAGAGGCGGAGGCCGGGAAGGAGTCGTGCTGTGGCACCATTGGGTCCTGCAGGTTGGGCCAACTTTGTGACTCGTTGGCCTCTGCCTGAGGATGTCTTAGCCTGGGCTTTTCGGGTGAAGGAGCCCCTTTGTTGCTGGCCGGAACGTGGTTGTTGCCTTTGGGTCCGGCTGCGAAAACGACTCTGGTTCCCGCAAAAGGAACTAAGTCGAGACCTGTACATAGCATGGACAGATCTAACCACCTTCCCGGCTTCCTGCAGTTTGGTGATCACCTTCTCCGAGGCTTCACGAACAGAACTTCGCCACGGTAAAGGGCGTCCATGATGTTCTTCTGGACGTCCGGGGTAAACCCGGAGCCACGAGCATCTCCGGAGACACACGCCTGAGGCTGCAGCTCTGGCCGAAGAGTCCACAGAGTCATATGCGGCTCTAAGCATCTGGGTCCCCATGTCCGAACCCGTCCGGAGGAGTTGCAGCAGCTCCTCCTTTCGGCCACCGTCTGGCAATTTTTCAACTAGGTCTTGTCCCTGTTCCCACAATGCGTTTTGGAACTGAAGAAAAAGTTACTCACCTTAGTAATGTTGTTTCTTCTATTGGAGTCTTGCTATATTATGACATATGCAGTGAGTCCCAACCTTCGAACTGCTCCGGAGGTGAAAGAGTTAACTTTCCATGCCAGGCATGGAACGCTGAGCTTGAGCTCAGCTGAAAACTCTGTCTGTTGTTCTTCAAACTCAAACCGTCAGATCTTTATGAGCTAAACTCACTGAGGTCCTGTGTGGAAGCTGTAAACCTACACTAGCCAACTGGTTATTAAACATAACAACACATTTTTTGGTCCCAAATCAAAGACTCAAGTCAGGAGACCCAAAAAATGAAAAACACAACACCAAGCCACCCCCAAAAAAAGGAGGGTGAAAACAACAAGGTGGGCACCTACTAAGTGCCAACACTGCACTGCCCACCCACATCCCAAAAACAGGTTCTGAGAGGAGCAGGCGGGGGGGGGGTCATAATATAGCAAGACTCCAATAGAAGAAACAACATTACTAAGGTGAGTAATTTTTTCTTCAAACAACATGAAGTCTTGCTATATTATGACATATGCAGACTACAAAGCAGTACCTCCATGGAGGAGGGACAGAACCTACTTGGGAAATAGACTCTGAAGCACAGCCATGCCAAACCGGGCATCACTCCTAGCCTGGATATCCAGGGAGTAATGCTTGGTAAAAGTATGAACTGTTTTCCAGGTAGCTGCTTGACATATCTCTAGAATAGGGATGTCCCTGGCAGCGGCCAGGGAAGCAGCTGTACCTCTGGTAGAGTGAGCCCTCAGGCCTAAGGGAGGAACCTTACCCAGTTTTTCATAACAAAATTGGACACAAGAGACAATCCACCTGGCAATGGATCTCTTAGTGGCAGGTTTCTCCTTACCAGCCTCACCATAAGTGAGGAATAGTTGGAGGGAGTCAAACCTGTGACCCTTGGTATGCTCTATGTAGTAGCTAAGGGCTCTTTTGACATCTAAACTGTGCAGCCTCCTCTCACCAGAGGAGGAATGGTCAGTGAAGTACACAGGAAGAGACATAGATTGATTAAGCTGGAAATCTGAAACCACCTTAGGCAAGAACTTCCTGTTAGTCCTGAGGACCACCTTATCTCTATGAAAGGAGATAAAATCAGGCTCCAC
Organism: Neoceratodus forsteri; assembly: GCA_016271365.2. Lineage (NCBI taxonomy): Eukaryota > Metazoa > Chordata > Ceratodontiformes > Ceratodontidae > Neoceratodus > Neoceratodus forsteri. The sequence continues at coordinate 1,388,701,607 of CM028129.1, read as the reverse complement.
TGACAAAGCTTGTAATTCACTTATACGTCTGGCAGAAGTGATGGCTACCAGAAACACAGTTTTCCAAGTCAAGTACTTAAGCTCTGCTGAAGATAAAGGCTCAAAACGGGGTTGCATAAGGTGAGCAATGCAAACATTAAGGTCCCAAGCAGGGGCAGGGTCCCTGAATGGAGGGTTGGTGTGAAGCAATCCCTTGAAAAACTTGGAGAATACAGGGTGAGCTGAAAGAGAAGAGGGCTTACCTGCTGAAATAAAGGCAGACACAGCTGCCAGATGCACTTTTAGGGTAGCTGGTCTCAGCCCCAAGGTATTTAGATGGACCATGTAATCCAGGACTGTGGGTAAATCAGCAGATTCTGGGGAAATATGCTTTCCAGAGCACCATATGGAAAATCTCTTCCATTTGGAATTATAAGTAGCCCTGGTAGAAGGTTTTCTAGAAGCCTTCAGGATATCCATTACACCTTGGGAGAGGTCTAAATCAGCAAACTCTAACTCTTCAAGAGCCCGGCCTTGAGATAGAGAGATTTGAGGTTCGGTTACCAAACCCTCCCCTCAGCACAGGTTAACAGGTTGTGATTCCTGGGAAGACAGAGGGGAAGATGGACTGCTAAGGACAGCAGGAGTGGGTACCAGGGTTGTCTGGGCCAATCTGGAGCAATCAGGATCATCTTGCAGGGTTGAGATCTGATTTTGACTAGCACTTTGAACAGCAGAGGAAGGGAAAGCATAGAGAAACTTCCTTCCCAATTGAGGACTAAGGCATCCAGAGGGACTGAGCCCAACACTGGGGGCCTGTAGCAAAAAAGGGGAAGTTGGTGATTGTCTGGGGCTGCAAAAAGATCCATCTGTGGGGTGCCCCATCTGGCAAATACCACCTCCAGGACCAGGGAGTCCAATGACCATTAGTGATGGCCCTGGGAAATCCTGCTGAGAGCATCTGCCAGGACATTGTCCTTGCCTGGGAAGTGAACTGCTGTAAGGGAGGTGTTCAGGGAGTAAGCCAGAGACCACAACTTCATCACTTCGGTGCACAAGGCCGTAGACCGAGTGCCCCCTTGCTTTGTTGATGTACCACATTGTGGTGGTCGGTTCTGTTCTGACCTGTACAACTTTGTTCTGAACAGATTTGGAAAAAGCTTGAAGTGCTAGAAAACTGCTCTGAGTTCCAACAGATTGATGTGGAGCAGAGATTCCTGAGGGACCACAACCCCTGGGTAGTGAGGTCGCCCATGTGAGCTCCCATCCCAAGAGGATGCATCTGTGGTAAGGATTAAGGAGAATGAGACTGAGGACATAAGGAACCCTTGTCTGAGATTACTCTGATCCTTCCACCATTGTAGGCCTGGATCAGAGTTCGAGTCACTGGGATCAATTTGGTTAGAGGGTCTTTCCTTTGAGACCAAAAGGCTCTGAAATGGAACTGAATGTCCCTCATCTGAAATCTTGCTCCCTGCACCACTGCTGTAGAAGCAGCCATGTGCCCCAGGAGCTGTAGAAAATGCCTTGCTGGTCGAGACACCTGCAGGGTGAATGAGGAGGCCAGAGAGACCAGGGTCCTTGCCCTGTCCAAAGGGAGGAAGGCTCTGGCTTTCTCTGTGTTCAGTTCTGCGCCTATGAAGGTGAGGAGTTGAACAGGCTCTAGAACTGACTTTGAAAGATTCAGAAGGAAACCTAGAGAGGTGAGCAGTTGCTGAGTTATCTGTAGGTGTAACAATTGACTTGGTCTGGGGACTGGCCTACTATGAGCCAGTCGTAAAGGTAAGGGAAGATGGCAATTTTTTGCCTTCTTAGGGAAGCAACTGCTACTACCAGGTATTTTGTGAATACCCTTGGAGCAGAGGTGAGGCCAAAGGGCATTGCTCTGAACTGGTAATGGCCTGAGGGCAGCTCGAACCTGAGGTACTTTCGATGGGAGCTTCTGATGAGAATATGGAAGTAGGCATCCTTGAGGTCCAGGGACTAGCCAGTCCCTGGCCTTAAAGAGGTAGAATAATTCCCAGAGTCACCATTTTGAATTTTGGTTTTAAAGGTGCTTGTTTAAGTATCTGAGATCCAAGATGGGCCGCCATTCTCCTGTCTATTTTGGGGTAAGGAAGTACCTGAGTACAACCCTTTGCCCTGGTGTAAGGTGGAACCTTTCCACAGCTCTGAGAGCCAGGAGGGAAGAGACCTCTGCCTCTAGGGCAAGTGCCTCTGGAGGATTTGCAGGTGGAGGATCTGGTTCTCATCTTCGAAACTTTTGAGTTGAGAACCAGTCCCTGGCTTACTACTTCCAGGACCCACTTGTCTGATGTCAGAGACTCCCAGTCCTGGACAAAGTAAGCTAGCCTACCCCCTACAGGTAGTTGAGAATCGGCCCTGGCAACCCCATCAGGGTGCCTGCTTGGCAGGGGCTTTGGGCTGAGGGGGTGGAAGCAGGCCTGCTTGCACCCTGTCTGCCTCTCCCTCTAAAGAACCTCCTCTGGGCAAAAGCAGAAGAGGAGGCCTGGGCTTGGCAAAAAGGCCTATGAAAAGGCCTGCCCCTGCCCCTGGGAAGCTGCCTTTGAGGAGTGGCCTGCCTTTCCTTGGACTGTGCACTCCTATAGGTGGTCCTATACTCATCCATTTTCTTCATGTAATTGTCTGTCTGCTCCCCAAACAGAGAATTACCCACAACAGGAAAATCCATGGCCTTAGTCTGGGTATCCTGTGACAGGCTAGTACATCTGAGCCAAGCCATCCTGCAAGAGCCACAGATGTAGCCATGACTCTGATGACGATCATTTGAGTCCACTGCAGCATGGAATTGCACCTTAGATGCCTCAATACCATCAGCAGCCACCTGCTCCAGCTCCTTGGCAAGCTGGCCAGGGACCTGTTTTGCAAGAGCCATAAGAGTATCCCATCTGGATTTCTAATATCTAGCAACATAAGCCATATAATTTGCCTGTCTGAGTCCCAAGGATGCTGCCATGTACTGTTTCTTTGCCATAGCATCAATCTTCCTGGAGTCCTTGTCCGGGGTGTGTGAGGCCAAGGGGATATTTGCCTTGTCACAGGCTGTAGCCTGCACTACCCCAACATGGCTGCATTGTTGTGTAAAGAACTCCGTATCAGAGCCTGACAATGTGTCCCTCTTGTCCAATCTCTTATCCACAAGAGGTATAGTGTGAGGAGTTTTTAGAATTTTAAAAGTCTGTTTCCCAAAAGATTAATGCAAGGGAATAGACAGTCTCCTAGACTCTGGGATATCCATCATTTCCACATAGTCAGGCTCCTCTTGATCATCCACAGCTTCCTCCATAGGGAGCTGGAGGGTTTCAGCCACTTTTTTAATAGAAAATAAAATGAGAAGGGGACTCAGAAAGCCTAGGAGGGGACACTCCTGAAGGTCTGTCTGGGGAGATGTCCGGGTCGATGGGCACATCCAGACTTTCAAATCCACATTCACTCTCCTCATACTCTTCTTCCCCCCTTCTCCGGTTCATAATATTCCTCCAAATCATAGTCTTGAACCGGCCGAACCAGGCACTTACCTGATGGCACCGGTTCGGTCTGAACCGGAGAAAGTGACTGGACAATTTGAATCGCTTTGGCTATCTCTTCAGTGGTTGGAGAGGAAAGTTTTGGCTCCATACCAGCTGATTTTCTAGTCCTTTTTGCTGGAACCGACCCCTCAGAGTCAGCTCTCCTTTTGCCCAAAGAAGTCTCGCCCTGGTCAGAGGGCACTCCCTCTGGTTCGGTTGGAACCGAACCGGGCTGACCATCGGTCAGGCGGACTGCTTGGCCTCCTTCCCTGAGCCTACCAACTCTCTTTCCAGGGTAGCTGCAGGAAAATTTTTACAAATCTGACAGTCTGCATTGAGGTGGTCAAACCCCAGACAATAAACACAGGTGGTGTGGGGTCAGCCTTGGCAAAGGCTTCCCCACACACACACACTCTGATGTTGAAACCCAGTGGGCCGGTTTTCTTTTGGGTTTCTCAGACATAGTGCCAGTCTAACCAAAATTGCCCGTTTATGGCAATCCGCCAAACAAGACCTCTTATCGGTTCCCAACCCGTGTCACCGAATTAGGAAAACGTAAGAAATTCCGTTTTTTTTAGAACCGATAAGAACCGGTAACCACACTCTAAATGATAGAATAAAATATTTCAACAACCTGATCGGTTCAAAGGCGAACCGATAAACAGTTTACAAGTTCCACACTGAAGAGAAATAATGTAAACCTATCTAGTACTCACAAATACCACAGATACCACAGACAGAGCTTGAACCGACCGGTTGCGGTTTAAATTCGGTCAAAAAACCGAGAAAATAATACTTTAACCGACAAAATGAACCGAGCAGAAGGAGAAATCTCCGGAGCAACTGTTCAGTGAGGTGGAGTAAAGAATCTGACGGTTTGAGTTTGAAGAACAACAGACACAGTTTTCAACCAAGCTCGAGCTTAGCATTCCATGCCTGGCATGGAAAGTTAACTCTTTCACCTCCGGAGCAGTTTGAAGGTTGGGACTCACTGCATATGTCATAATATAGCAAGACTTCATGTTGTTTAAACCATGTGGGTGAGGTAATTTAAATGACATAATGGCATGAAGGCGACTGGCGTGTGCGCCTGCCCAAGACGTCCAACTGTTTGGACTCCGGGTCCGGTGGCTGTGTGCTCAAGTGCTGCAGTTTCTGAGACCGGTCGTGAGAGGCCGTAATGACCAGGGAGTTGGCCAGAGGATGGTTCACCAGGTACTGGTCCTCCCTTGGGGCCTTGTACAGGCGGTCAGCCTTCTTCGGCACTGCCGGAGTCGAATGTGGACGCTTCCACACAGCCTTGGTGATGTCCACGAAGGTGTCCACCAAGGGTGGCAGTATCACAGGCTTGGGGTCTTTTTGCCGAAGGTAGCGGGCAAGGCGTAGTCTCTCGGGGTCAAGCTCTTCAGCATCCCACCCCATGTTCTCCTGAATATGCCTCATTATCTCGGCGAACGAGCGGTCATCCGTAGGGGACCTGGGAAGGTCGCGTGGGTCCAGAGAAGGGACACTGATTGGAGAAGGAGATCTGGAGCACGCCGGGGTGTCAGATATGGAGTCCTCCCCAGACAGGGTATACCGACGCCATCTGGGTCTCTTGGGGCTGGGTGACCCTGAAGTGGATCTCGAGGGAGGCCTTCTCTCCGAAGATCTGCCCCTAGGAGGGGATACTGGCTCCTAGGGGGTTGATGCCCATCCTGCTGACCCCCTGGGCGGTGGAGGGGGCACAGGTGTTGGAGGGGCAGCAGGCACAGGAGGAGGTTGTGTGGTGACCACATCCTTCTTGATGGTGTCCCACCAGAAGGTGAAGACCTCCTTCACCTCTGTCAAATTTAGGCCAGATGATGGGCCGAGCGCTGGTGGCCTGTCGCCGGGGCCTGGCGTCAGTCCCTGAGGTCTCCCGTTATGGGGAGGGTTCCCGTGGGAGCTCAACAGGACCAGGGTTGCCGTCTGGTCTTGGCTGGGTAGAGTCCTCCTCCTCCAGCGCCTTCCGACCGGCGTCGGTAGGCCGTGGTGTGGTCCTTCCTTCTGCAGTAGCAGGCCAGTCCCGGCCGGCGTCCTCAAGGCGACGCCTGACTGGCGACAGGTGACATCGATGGCGGTTCCTGGGAGTGCCTATGTAGCTTGGCGACATCCTCTTCAGGGAGGTCAGCTCCTTAGTCTTGTGGTGGGGTGGCGGCGGTTGGGAGACAGACCTGACGTCGTAGTCCGGACGACGGGTGGAAGACTTATGGCGCCCCAGACCTAGATGAGGCCTTAGACAAAGTGGACGAAGATACAGGCCTGGAGGTCTTGACAGGCTGCAGAGAGGAGGAGCCACTAGCCGATCTGAGGAGAACCGGGGGAGGCTGAGAGCGAGCCCTCGAGGGACAGCGGTCAGATCGGGGTGCTTATGGGACTTCCCTGACGACTCCCCCTTGGAGGAAGGGTCTCGATCCATAGCTTTAAGTTTTTCCTCGAGGAGGAAAGCTTGAAGGGCCTCCTGCCGGCGGATCCTTGTACGGCTGTTGAAGCCCTGGCAGAAGGAGCAGGCCTGGGTGTCGTGGTCTGGGGCCAGGCAGCGTACACAGGCTGAGTGAGGATCCTTGAAAGGGATCTGCTTGCCACAGGCACACTTCGACGAATGGCCCTCCAGAGAAGTTGGAGAGGACATCAGACGAAATCCAGTGAGAAAGGAACAGTTGAAGTTTCCTAGTTGTCACGCGCTAGAAGATGACCGAGAGGCCGATGCTGCGATGTCGATGGAGAGATAAGAACTGGGGGTTGTGGCGGGACCGCCTCCTTATGTACTACGCCTGACGGGGGTGGGACCGACGTCGGAGGCGGTCCCCGCTAAAGACTGCTAGCTAGAAAATTTCCGTGGGGTCCTGATGCCTGACGGCTTCAGTCCTAATGGTGTAACCTGCTGCAAGAGCTGTATCTTGAAGTAAGATCTTGTCATCTTCTGAAACTAATGTAAAAAGAAAAAATAATTCTCTAAAATCCTGATGCTTTTCCAACCTGTAACACTGCTTTAAGATTTGGGCAGTAAAGAGTGTAAAATCCCTTAAACAAGGAATTATAGTTACTGAGGCTAGGGTTATCTTTATGTTATCATATAAATCATTTATTGCAAATTCTAAGTCCTTCCAGGGCGCTTCAAAAGCCGGAGTCAGCCACAGGAACAGTATACTTGTGTACATTTATGATAAAATAATACTTCCACCCACTACAAATGATGTAATTGATGATAATGTCACTGTATTATTGCCTACTTTCTTCTTTCTGTTTTTTTTTCCCCCACATTCAAGATATGGAATGTTTATCATAGAATGTTTACCATGGAATACATGGATTAAAAATTCTGCTCAGTTCCATTGGCAGAATGTTTCTCTCCTAACACTCTGTACACACAGACAACAAAGGCCTTTGTTACAGACAGAGACTCAATTATCTCACTGTCAGGACAAGAAGAAGAAAGTTCCTGCATGAGCGGGTAAAGATAGAAGGGGGATTTTTCACCGTCCGCAAAGAAACAGCTGTAGTGAAAACTATAAACAATACTTATTGTTTCTAATTTGTTTATATACATAAGGAAAGTATGATAATCAAGGCATCTACAGTTAATCAACTTGTTTTATTTTTTATTTAAGGTAGTTTTATTTTTAGGGCTCAGATTTTTTTTTTTTTTTTTTTTTTACAGTGTAAAGGTAGCAGCCATGTTTGTAGTGGAAGATCAGTTCTGGCTATAGGGAGATAACTGAAATGCCTGTGTTCCAAATGCCCATTGATCTGGTTTCCAGACTCTTTGCAGTCCTTTTTTAGCCATGTGTAAACCATATTTAACACATAACAGCCAATCAGATTCCATGATTTTACCCTGCCATTTTATAAAGTGTGTTATTGCACTTATAAAAAAGGCACAGATTATTAAAGGTTTACTGTAGACAATGTAGTACTGTGAAGTTAAGATAGACATGGCAGGTGACCTGGCTAATCCAATTAGAAAGCAGTATTTAAGGTGGCCATCAGCCCACTTTATAATACAACAGTATATACCCGGTTTTGAGATTACAAAGATATTGTTCTTTCATTTTTATAGTCAGTGTAAAAACATGGGAAAATAATCTTCAATCTGATTTATTTTTAAGCGAAGACCCTGTTTTTTAGAGTATGTGTTGAACAATACATCACCATGGAATGTGTATGTACAATATGTATCGGGGCCAGCAGTAACTACTGCAGTAGGTGTAGTATGCAGGGGTTGAGGACAGCCTAAAAGTGAGCCTAGGTAAGGACGAGGCAAGGAGGAAACAATAGAAAGCGAGAAAACAGTCTGACACATAGTGAGACTCGGACTGGTTTCTGTAATTCTGGTGCATTGCCACCCAGGAGACCGGGGTTCAAATGCAAGCCCTGGAATTCCACTAAGGGGCTTGGCTGGGGGCTGAGCAATTCACAGGGGTGAGGTGTTCTGCTCCTGGGAAATCTGGGTGTGGGTCACCCCACATTCGTGCACCTTCAGGCAGACAACTCCGTCACACTGGCATCCAGTGTGAAGGTGGCTTCTTGTCTGCCCATTGGTCAGAGGACTGGTTGAGCCATAGTGGTCCCAACTGTTAGGGCACATGAGGATTTTGGGGGGGGGGTAGACTCTGCCAACAAGTCTTATTCTAGCAATGTGGTTATTGTTTACTTCACAGAAGGCTGTACCATTGAAAAAGCACTGATTACTCAGCATCAGTTCAACGTTACAAGTCCCACAGCATTCCTCTTCATATACAGAGACCAATGCAGACAGCAATTTCCTGTTTAGGCTCACATTAGCTAGTAAACTAAAGACTGGCTGTGTATATTTTCATAGCACTTCCCATTCCCAACTTAAAAACATTTTTTCAATGTACAGTCAAACCCCAAGGGAGCCCCCTGGTGAGTGAAGGCTGCACTCTGCTTAACTGTTAACATAACTTTAATACCATTGTATTCTGGGCTCATTCAACCAAACTAGAGATCTGAAGACCTGCTATTTACAGAATCATATTGTTGCTAGCTTTTACACAATTTAACATGAACATTTACACCCAAAAAAGTATCCTGTTTTTGTGAATCCTCACACAGATATTTTGAATATTATCAGATGGCTTAAAAGCATACCTTTCAAGTGCTATGCATTATGCATAGCGTGTCACATTTTACATCAGAGTGTACCCTTGCTTTTCGAAGATACACTGGATGTTCCACACAGTGTTTGGAGATATTTCTGGTCACAAAAAAATTAAACGTTTAAAGACATGTTCTTTAACAGTAAACAAAAAATACCTTTTCATTGTTTTTGCTTTTTAAATTAAGAATTGTACTACTCATTCTGGCCATTTGTATCACATTTTAAAAGCCAGTGTTACACATTTTAACACCAACAGTTTGAGATGCATACTAATGAGGAACAGCAGGTAGTGGAGAAGGAGCAAATTTCCTATTAAAGTAAAAAGTGTATAACTGGTTTTACCTTAATAAAGGGAGTGCTTTCAATTCTATTAACTAGTCTAAGGACTCTTACAAGCTCTCTTCATGTGGGGGAACAGCCAAGCATATGTTCCCAGAACACACATGTATGTACACTTTTTACAGAGGGTTACTAACTTTTTCCAGCTTGCAGTCTGCAATACTGTTGTTGCACAAGTTTCATTTCAAAGCCCCTATGTTGGGGGGTTGGGGTTAATGTGGTGTAGTGGTTAGAGCACAGGCTCATACCAGGCAACCCTGGTTCAAATCCCATCAAACCACCTACTGTGTCACCTTGAGCAAATCTTTTTTAGTTGATTTACATCTTTCCCCCTACCTAAGATGGCCCCCCATCTGCTGGATCCCCAGTCCCATCACCCTGATGTCCACTGGGACTTACCGCCAGTCAGTGCCACCAGAGCTATGCTCCCAGCAGGTTAGCGTGTCCCCTCAATCGCCACTGTGAACTGGATCCAGTAGTCCAGGGGTTCTCAAATGGGGAGGCCCCAACCTGTTCCAGGGGAGGTTCAAGTAAGTCTGAAAAAGTACTGTATTTAAATTTTGACTTTTATATATTTTGTATGAAGAGATTAAGCAAATTGAAAGAGGATAATAGTAACTGGATTTTATATATTTATTTACTAATAGGTGACAAGAGAAGGTGAATGAGCCAAGGCTCATTTCAGGTGTACCTGGGGAAGGGCAGGAAGTGAATACATTTCAAAAGGTAACTGCAAAACAGTCAAGAAATACACAATGAACAATAGTGCAAACAAATATGAACAATATATTAATAACGAGTGGTGGTAATTGATCAATTTGTAAACTGATGGCAGAACAGCCCAAATACAAGCGCTGAGCATAGAAGTGCTAAGAGCAATAGCAGAAAGGAGCAAAGTAATCCCAGAGAAATTGTTTAGGAGCAGAGAAGAAGGAGGAGAGACAAAGTATGTAGGAAGGTTATTTCATATAGAGAGGAAACAAAGAAAGTAGTCTGACCCATGAAGGTACTGCAACAAGGGGTAACGATTTAAGAATGAAAATAGGCCTGTGGGTGGGGCGGGGTGGCTACAATAAGATGAATAATAATATTTCTTTATTTTATTTATTTGTTATTCAGATAACACCTTTGAGCACAGGAGCTCTTTTTTCAAAGGTTCCACGTCAGTGTAAGACAAATAACTGAATGTGAGCCAAGTATTCAAAGGGGTTTCAGTTTATTCACGGTGTTCTGCGCAAAGTACAGTACGGTATTTTTCTTTGGGGAGGCCCAAGATTATTTCAGTTCTTGGGGGAGGCTCAAAATCTTTTCCATGGATTTGGGGAGGCTCACTGTGACAATGTCTAAGAACTATTGCAGTAGTCTGATCAGTGAGCCTTGCTAGTCAGGTGCAGGGCCAGCAAGGGTTCCTGCACCATCCTGCTGCTGAGGGATTCCCAGTTTCCTTTTTCCACTGAGGGGCGTGGCATGCAGGGATACCGTGATGCATGATCCATGCACCCGTATGCCATTCGTTGGCATCTGTCCACCCCCTACTCACTCTGTGGCAGTCCTGGATGCCTTTCCCCTAGCGTACCACAAGAGGCCAGGTGTACACCAGGCTCTGCAACACCCCCCAAGAGGAGGCGAGTGCTGTCCTCTGGGTGCTCGATCCTCCTCTCCCTGGCCAGTGCTCCGAGAGCCCCACACCGTGAGCAAATCATTGAGACAGTATAGCATAGTGGTTAAGAGCACTGAGCTGCAAACCTGGAGAACTAACTTCCCTGTGCTCCCAGGCTACACCTGGAAACAAGCTTCAGCTTAGTGCGCCTTTCCTGGCCAAAAATTGTAAAATAAAAAATATAAATAGAAGCAAAAACCATTAACAGATTTCAAAATCGGGGTTGTACAATGAAGTGTATGAATTATCAGTTGACCTAATAGCTCAGCTGGCTGAACATTAAAGAACTACTGGGGGTTGGGGGCTGGGTTCCACTCCCAGCAGGATCACACCATTTCTCATTAAAACTTGTTTTCACAATGCTTTGCCGTGGCAAATACTGCATCAATAATCTCCTACCATCTACTTGTACATGTGCTACTCCATCACAACTACAGCATCAGAAGCATTGCCACTGTTCTTACATCCATATCTACTTGTCTAGCACATGCTGCCAACATTTGGCCAGGCAGTGTGACAAGGCAGTATGGACAGCTAGTGAGATGCTGCGGTACACTGGGAGGGGTATCATCAGCAGAAAGAGGGAGGTGGTGTTGCCTCTGTATAGATTGCTGGTAAAACCCCACCTAGAGTGTTGTGTTCAGTCCTGGAGACCACATCTCTGGAAAGGACACAGAGTGGATAGAGGTGGTCCAGAGGAGGGCAACAAAAATGGTACAAGGTCTGCATCAAAAGACCTATGAGGAAAGCATAAAGGACCTCAGTATTTGCACCCTGAAACGGAGGAAGGAGAGAGGGATATGATAGAGATGTTAAATACCTTAATGGGGTAAATAAAGTATAGGATGGAAGCATTTTTCAGAAGAAAAAGTAGTCAAGAACAAGGGAACATGCTATGAAGCTGGAGAGGGGTAGATTCAGGAGAGATGTGAGGAAGTACTTCTTCACAGAAAGAGCAGCGGCTGCCTGGAACAGCCTTCCAGTGGAGGTGGTGGTGGCAAAAACAGTGGTTGGGTTCAAAAATGCATGGGACAAGCACATAGTAGAAAGGAAGGGGAGAAGGAGCTGTGGATGTTAACTGGAGTGCAGTTGCAGCTGCCACTCAAGAGTGCAGTTATTCTAGATGCCCTACAGGGGGCATGCCTTAGACAACTAGTACTGGAGCCCACTCGAGAGGGAGCAATATTAGACTTGATTCTCTCAAATGGAGATGGAGAGAGGATTACAGATGTAGAAGTGGGTAGCCATCTGGGAACTAGCGACCATCGAACAGTATGGTTCACAATAAACACAGCAATAGAGTCAAGCCATACAAAGACAAAAGTACTGGACTTTGGGAGGACTGACTTTGCCAAAATGGGTGAGTGCCTAAGGAATGCACTAGCAAATGGGCAGGAAGGAGGGGTGGAAGAACAATGGGGAATAATAAAAACTGCCATCACAGAGGTAACGAGCCTTTGTGTGAAGCAAATGTAACCCCCCTGCAAATGGGGGTTCCCAAAAGACTTCCAGGAGCTTGCTTGAATGCTCCAAGCCTGAATGGTGTTTGGCATTTAAGCCATTTATCAGTGAGTGTTTTTAGAGCCTCTGGTACTGTCTCTTTAAGAGCTGTCTGCTTGCAGACATAATTAGTTTGTATGGGGACTGTGTGCTTCTCTGAGTACCACTCGAGCTGCTGCCAATTCACTTCATTTTGCAGTCACTAGGAGTGCAAAGGGAACCTATCTGAAAGATGTAACTGTTTGCCAGAAATTATTTAGAGTAATAATGAAATTACAGTTTGTCTAACCTGCTTTGCAGTCAGAACTGTGTCTGCTAGTTCCCCATTCTAGTTTTGAACTGCTGAACTGGACCAATCAGTGTGGGGTAAGCTAGCTCTAAAATGATGCCTTGGACGAATCAGAACTTGACTCATAATCTGAGCCAGCCACAAGAGGATTGTATGGGCAGTGACTCTGGGAGATGTAGTTTAGACTTCAGTGCCTTTTGGACCAACAGCAGCAGTCTATTGTGAGTGACAGCCAATCCAGTCAAGAACTGGGAGGAACTCAAAGGAAGTGCCCGGTTTCGTCAGTTGGAGTTCAGTTGAGCTTTGGCAGTGAAGAAGGAAGGAGCCCTGTGCTTTTTCAGTGTGCAGTTTTAGTCAAAACGTGTAAGGCCCAGAGTTCCGGTCTGCAGCTTGTGTAACAGCTTGTTAGGACTGAACTGTCCTGTGAAAAGAATCAAAGGATCTCTGAAGAGTAGAAACCAGGCTCACCCTGTAGAAGACTGGAAGAATTGCTGAAAATTGCACTCGGTCTGTCAGGAACTGAATCTGCTGTGTGTTCTCCCGGTATTGTGCAGTAATTGCGATCGGATACAGATGCAGCCTGCCTGGTATAGTACTTTCTTTTATATGGATGTGTGAAGAGGTTTGTGTACCTCAAGTGAGCCCTGCTGACATTGAAGGACCCTATCTTATTTGGAGGTCGTGAGTACTAATTCAGGGTTGCTCCCTGTTGAATTGCCACATTAAATCCAAATGGAATTACTGTACTGCTGACTGTTTAATTCTCCTTTTCTCTGTGTGAAAGGGCCCTACCAGCTGCCACGGTTTGGACTAGCCACTAGGGCTTGGGTACCCAGGGACAGTAACTGATAGGGATAGGCCTGTGCACAGAGCCAAGGTAGATTATTAGAGTGATAAGCTAATTAACCTGATTTCCCCTGTCCTTGTTATATCCCCCTAAATAAATCAGAGCTGCTTGTTTCAGCAAAGTTATACTGCCTGAGGTATTTGTCTATGTTAAAGTACTGTACTGTGATTGTTGCACTGTATCTCATTTCACAGGAGGTCCCAGTGCCGGAACCAGACCTGGGGGTAAGTGTATACCGTGAAGGTAATTTCTGATATATTGTGTGGGCCACTAGTGGGAAGAAAGGGGGGTTGCAGTGTCCCAGAGGGCTGTGACCAAGTTAGTTTAACTATTGCAAACCCTGACCTCTGGGTGGAGGCACCCGCCATTGGATCCAGGCCCCTCAACCTGTTAGTGGCAAATCAGGCAGGGGTAGTAGCCCCTGGGATAGCGCCATCTAGGGGTTACACAAATAAACAAAACAAGACGATGTAAGAAACCACTATGGTTCTCAAAGGAAGTGGCAGTGAAGGTTCAAGAGAAAAAGAAAGCATTCAGGAAGTACAAGGAATCGCAGAAGGAGCAGGACAGAGAACTGTATCAGTTAAAGCAAAAGGAAGCTGGGAAGGCAGTCAGAACAGCAAAGGCCCAAACCAAGGAAAAGATAGCCAACTCAGTTAAGAAGGGGGATAAAACCTTTTATAGGTACATCAGAGAGCGAAGGAAGACCAAGGGAGGGATAGTGAGGCTTAATAAAGGGGTGGAGGGTGGGCAGAGGGAGACTGTGAAAAGGCAGAGATACTAAACAAATATGTTTGCTCAGTATTTACAAAGGAAGGAGGAGGTACATAAAACAAACAGTAGTAACACGCTGGATACAGAAGTTGATACTGGGCCATTTACAGAAGAAAGGGTTCTGAAAGAACTCTTAAAACTGAAGGTGGACAAAGCAATGGGGCCTGATGGGATTCATCCCAGAATTCTAAAAGAACTAAGGGTAGAACTAGTGACACCACTGACTACCCTTTTAACAAATCATGGGAGAATGGGGTGGTACCGAGGACTGGAGGAGGGCAGATGTGATTCCTCTTCACAAAAGTGGGAGCAAGGCAGAAGCAGGAAACTATAGACCTGTTAGTTTAACCTCAGTGATAGGGAAAATGATGGAATCACTTAAAGGAAAGAATTGTTCGGTATCTAGAGGCCAGAGGGGCAGGACCCCAGGCAGCATGGATTCACAGCGGAAGGTCATGCCAGACGAATCTGATAGATTTCTTTGACTGGGTGACCAAAGTAGTAGATCAGGGAGGGGCTGTGACATGGCCTACCTAGACTTTAGCAAGGCATTTGACATAGTCCCACACAAAAGATTAATATACAAGTTAGCCAGCCTGGGTGTGGGTCCCAAGATGACAGCCTGGGTAAAGAATTGGCTGGAGAACAGGACACAGAGAGAGTAATAGTAAATGGAGTCCACTCAGAAGAAAGGAGGGTTACTAGTGGGGTACCGCAGGGTTCAGTATTAGGATCTGTCCTCTTCAATGTCTTTATAAGCGACATTGCAGAAGGACTGGAAGGAAAAGTATGTCTCTCTGCAGATGACACTAAGATCTGCAACAGAGTTGATGCACAGGGTGGGGTGGAAAGGATGAGAAGGGACTTGCAAGGTTAGAGGAATGGTCAAATGTATGGCAGCTTAGAGTCAATGCTAAGAAGTGCAAGGTAATGCACTTGGGAAACAAAACCCAGGGAAGAGTACATAATGGGGGTGAGATACTAACAACAACAAAATGGAGAGGGACCTGGGGTAGTCATATCAGATGACCTAAAGATGGGCAAGCAATGTGGAGGGCAGCAAGGAGGGCTGGGGGATACTGGGATGCATGGAGAGGCATCACCAGTAGAAAACAGGAAGTTATTATCCCTCTGTACAGACAGCTGGTGAGACCCCATCTGGAGTACTTGTGCAGTTCTGGAGACCTAATCTCCAGAAAGACATAGACAGGATGGAAGCTGTCCAGAGGAGGGCAACTAAAATGGTGCAGGGTCTGCACCGAAGACATATGAAGAGAGACTTAAGGAGCTTAATATGTATAGCCTCGAGGAAAGGAGGGAGAGGGGGGACATGATAGAAACTTTCAAGTACCTCAAGGGAATCAACAAAGTCCAAGAGGGTAGCATCTTTCAAAAAAAGAGGTGTGCAAGAACAAGAGGGCACAATTTGAAGATAGAGGGGGCGGCTCAGAGGTAATTTAAGGATGTATTTTTTTCACAGAGAGGGTTGTGGATGCATGGAACGGCCTTCCGGAGGAGGTTGTGGAGTCAAAATCAGTGGTGGAATTCAAGCATGCATGGGATAGTCATAAGGCAGTTCTGGGGGGTGGGGGTAGGAAGAAGTAGGCTGCTGGTTAACTAGGATCTGCAGCTTATCCAGTAGGTAGGGAAATGGGCAGACTGGGTGGGCCAAGTGGTCCTTATCTGCCATCAAATTCTGTTTCTATGGTCTGGGGTAATAGTGCAGGAAGGGAAAAATGGGCAAACTAGATGGGCCCATGACAGGGCTGAATAAGGTCCTGTCCCAGCTGCTATGCAGAGTTTAAATGCAAGGGTCTGTTCTATCCACTCCTTTTTTGTCTCTTCTCTGTCTGGTTGCACAACTAAAAATTTTCTTGTGAGACCCAGGAACTGATCACTCAGGCAGTTTCACAATTCTCCAACTCTCACTATCTCACTGCCTTACCTTGCTATTTCCATCTTTTCTTCCCTCTTCTATATCTGCAGTTATACAAATGTATGTGAATCTTTACGTGGAAATGGCACCGATACTGGGATCCCTTTGTTTAAAACTGCATATAGTTATACTGTTGAAATGATTGCAAAAAACTATTTGGAACTCAAGGGCTTAAACTAAGATACTGGTGTCCAAACTTTACAGAGCTGTCATCAAGAGGTCAGCTCTGGGTCATTATGTTCTTTTTGCTGCACCTGAAAGAACTCTGGAAACTGAGAAGAACAAGAACATTCTGTGAAAAACACTGCCTCTTTAACGAACTCCCTGCAAAGACTTGTTATAAAAAGAGCAGCAATGTTTTGCAAGTGAGAGAGAGAGACTGAGATTTGAAACTGCGAAGAAACACTCAGGAGGACCGTTTTCTCTGTACTGCCTTTATAAATAGTTATTCTGAACAAATTTTTATTTTGCTGTTATTGAGAAAAATAAAACGCTATTTGCGAATTTTGAAACTGCTCCTGGTTTTCCTATGCTTCCTGATCTGTGCCTCAATGACACGGCCAAGCGGTCCTTACCGGCCATCAAATTCTATATGTTTCTATACTCTCCATGGTAAGAACATTTCTGAGCTCCAGGACCTTCACAATGTAACAGCCGTGCGCTATGCGCATGTATCACCCTTACTTCCCCTCTGTAACATGTGCTGTAATCAACTAACAGCAAAAGTGCACCCTGGCACTCCAAGCAGCACAGCATGTTGCTACTGGGGAGCCCAAGGTTCACCACAGAGCCCCGGAATCCAACACAGAGACTGGCGGATGGCTAAGCATGTCACAGATGTGAGGAGCTTAGCTCATATGGAGACGGGATACCCATATTTGTCCACCTACTGTCGGCAACTCACAGACTCGCATTGTGTCAGCTGTGGGAGGAAATAGACAAATTTTTTTTAACCTTTTCAAAGCAGCTGACACCTCAGTGAACACTTCACAAATCAGCATGTAGTTCACATACCTTCTCTCTTCTCCATTCTTTTATTACTAAGGATATTTTCACTTTATTATATTTTAGAATTTCTTCCACTAAAGGCACACTGAGCCAAAGCTAATTTCCAGGTGCATCCCAGGAACACAGGGAGCTTAAATGAACTGATCAAGGTCACACAGGATGCAACTGGTAGATGTAGGTTTGAAGCTCCTCATACCTCCATTTATCCTGATGGCTAGTCCAGATCCTGTCAATAGCTTTTGCAATGCTGTGCTTTTTGAAGGTCACCCCCGTATGACAATTATCCTATCAAATCCCAACCCCCAAATCTGTGTCACATTTGGAGAGATGCTAAGCAGATCTATCCAATTCTGATTCAGACAAAAAAGTAAAGAGTAAAATCTGGTTAAACACAGGGGTAAAACCCAGCACATAATTTGCTATAGCACTTGCTTAACAGTATCATCATTGCACATGTGGAAAAACATTGTAGTACATCTCATGTTTTCAACAAATATACTCTTAATGGGGAAGGCGGAACTGTGCTAGACAAACAAATCTAACCTCTTTAAACGTGATGGGATAGGGTAAATGAGAACAGACCATGTCTTTGCCAGTTTGTTTTAATATTTTACGTTTTTCCACCTTGACAGGTTCTGGTCACCAAACTCCCAATTAGAAAGACAGATTTCTTTTATTGCTTGGGGGGGCATTTTCCCCACCTGGTAAGGGGACACACTGATTTCACCACGGCCCCAGAGAGGTCCACACTGCCTTGGGCAGCAATCCTCCCAGCCGGCTGACAACTGCCAGCCTCAAGGGTCTACTCAAAAATGCAAGCTGTTGGTATGGGTCATCAGGCTGGTCTGCTAGGATTTCTATGCCCCCTTCCCTTAACCCTGATACCCGCAGCAGTGGACATGAACCAGCATGGTCCCCTGAACCCTGGCACCTGTCTGGTGTCATTCTTTAGCCTACCTTTAATTACAGTCACTAACTCCCCTCTGGTTCTCAGTTACTGGCAGCACTTCTGTTTATTTACTGCAGTACCAGCAGTAAGAAATAAGCAAAGGAAGCTGTATTATGACGGAGTAGGGAAGCATACAATTAAAGAGTTAATGGTAACGCAAGTATGGAGGCAGTATAGCGCAGTGGTTTAAGGCTCACAGCTGCAAATCTGGAGACTCTGGTTTGAATCCCATAGCCCCCACTTCCATTCTGCGTGACCCTGAGCAAGTCACTTAACTTCCTTGTACTCCCAGGTCACACCTGTGAACAAGCTTTCAGCTTAGCGTCTCTCCCCCTGGTTAAAAAAAAAAAAAAAAAGGCTGAGGAGCAACAGTACTCGAGCAGGCGGATGGCTGCAGCTGGTGATGGAGTTCGAGACTAAGAGGTAAAATACATAGAAAATTGAGTGCCCCCATCTGACCCTAATGGAGCCCCCACGCCATTAGTGGTGTAGTGTAAAATGCACTCCCCCCACCCTGATACAAGAGTTTTGTCAATACACCTCAGTACTGACCTGGAAAAAATACCTCTTGGGATGAGAAGTTAATTCAGTCTCTATAGTTGTTCATCTTGGACCCTCTTGAGTTGCAAAACAAACCTGACACATGTACCACATAGTGCCAAACATTAGCTTCACTAGTGATTCAGACCAAGGTTTCACCCCATACCTTCAAGTAATGAAAGGGGTGTGCATTAATCTCTAGGTTGTCCAGCTCCCATCGGAATACACCCAGTGTTGTCCAGCGACTGTATGCAGCAGATCTTTCATTTCAAAAGGGTTCGCTGTAAGCAATCCCCTCAAGAAAATTCAGAGAAACTGAACGTCAATTTATGGCAAGCAAAGCTGCTCAGATGTAGAACTTTAATTTTCCTGCAGATGGCTCTATAATCAAAACTCAAAGCTATGAAACAAAAAAAATTTGCAGGACCTTTACAGTGCCATTTTTACAATGCAACAAAACAGCAGCAGGGAAGCATTTCAAGACACCGACTAAAATGCAGGGCAAGCAGAACTCCGATTTCAGGTACTTCACAGACTTGGTACTTTTACACCAAAATAAGCTCACATGCAGTTCTCTGCCTTTGTTCTCAAGTCCTTCACATAGCACGACTCTCAACGGAACAAGACTGTTGTTTGAATGATCTGTCAAAAGCAAATGACAATCTTTTTGTCACTCTCAGTCAGGGATCTAGCTAGCACTCCCTTAAGGGAAAGGTTTTTTCATAGCCTATGCTAACAATTACAGCAAATGTCACATCAAGCTTTATGATTATGTCTGCAGGATCCTTCTTCCAGAACAGGGCTTCTTCTCTTGTTACCCGCTATTTTCAAGTACTGTCTCAGGCACACAAAAGTTATAATTTAGTGATCAGCAACACTTACTCCAGAGAATTCCTTTCCGAGGTTTTTAATCCACTGTCCTAACATTCACAATAGCTATGGAGCATGTGTTTAAATACAGACCTAGCATATACTTGTTTATACGTCAAGAGGCCCAACAAAATCACAGACTGAAACGTTGGTCATTCATGGGTTAAGAACATTCACTGTCCTATACCTTCTACATGACGGCCCATTAAAAAGCCTTGCAGAATTATCTCTTGGGTAATTATTGGGGTATAAAAACAATACTGCCTTGTGAGTTACTTAAACTCATCTCCGGGTGAACATAACTTCAGCTGGAGTATTTCGTTTCATTAAGTTAAGAGTTAAAGTTACAGCAAAGCCCCATATTTGATGCTAATTTGTACATTTACGACTGTCCCTATTTGATAGCACCTTTCTGCAAAGGTTTTCTCTTCATAAAGGAAAGGCATTGGTGTTAGTGGCTCAGTAGGTTGTACGCTTACCTCTGAGAATGGAAAATCAGAAGACTGGGGGTTCTTGTCCTACATTATGAACTTAGGCCAAAACCCAATATGGACACTGTTGTGCAGCACACTGGAGAGGGGCACTGCAATGCTGTGCGATATGGTAAACCAAGAATCTTTCTGAAAATCTCTGGTGGCTGTTCAGATGGAAGCTGAAAGAGTCTATAGTACTTCACAAAAGATTATTTTTCTCCAGTGTCCCGACAATGACTGCTCATTAAAAAAAAAAAAAAAAAAAAAAGGGTTCATGTATCTCACTCCCAGGACACCCCTGGTAATGATCTTCCACAGTTCCATGTGCCATTCCTATTCAAAATTACAAATGAAGAAACATAAAATACTGTTTCACTCTGCTGCAGAGCCTCTTAACAAGAGGTGAGCACTTTGCATCAAGATTAAAAAACAGAATGTTCAGACATGTTAAAGCTTTACTGGAGGAAATGGGTTTTAAAAATGCTGAGAAGCAGTACCTCAAGATTACACCCACCCCTACACATCTCTCAATCCCTCAAGGTTGCCACTGTGCCAACAGACTTCACAATACCGGGCAGAAGGATGGTTCACAAAAATAAAATCTTACTTCCTGCAATGGATTTTGGGTCTAACAGGTTTTTTTTTTTTTTTGTAATGAAATAGCTGTGTTCTGTACCGAGTGTAGACAATGTCATCTTCAGGAAGTCAGGGCACCCACCGTGAAGTCAGCAACAATCTGTGCTTCTGTTTCTACAGTTTAGATGCAGCAGTGGTTTGAGAGTTGGATGTTTTACACAGTATTTTATCTTTATTTAATATACAATTTATTTATTCTAGAGAGCGCAAATGAGATGAAATATAGTTTTTTTTCCATGGGGTTCTACTGCATCTACCCAGTTTTACAGCTCGGGAGACTGATGCACAAGAAGGTTGACTGACTTGCCCCATCCAGGTCATGCACTGAGCAAGTAGCTCTGCTAGGACTGGAACCTCTGACTCCTTCCAAGCCTGTGCTCCAACCACTATGGCACACTGCCTTCTCAGTAACTTTGAGCACTTGTTTTGTGAAGCACCTACAGTACATAGCAGCAGGTCCTAGCTCTCAAACCTCTGCTAAAGGAATCAAGTTAAGAATAACTAACGTCACAGAGTGCGGCCAACCTACCTAAATGTGGCACTGGCCAGACTGAGTGTGGTGCTCAACCATTTCATTAGAAAAACATTTAAAAAAAAAATAATAAAATGGACATTAACTGTAAATGACAGCAACTGAAATGATTGGCCAGTGTGGAAGCAGAAGTAAGCCTCAAGGCCAACTTGTCAGCAGTACTACTACTGTTTGCGATGCTGACCACCCAGGTTCAAAAACAAGCCCAAGACATTGGTGGGTCGGACAGGGAAGACGATCGAACATCCCAGAAGACACTTTCCTCACAGGGGGAAGGATGGCTCACATACTCCATTGCGCTTCTGTCACCTGGGTACTATGTGTTGCAGTGCAGCTGGAGCATTGGGGGGGGAGAGAGAGAGAGAGAGAACTGTAACGGGTTCAGACACGCGATAGCAGGCATCTGCCAACCTATGCATGTCACTGAATCTACACCGTCAGTATCCTACAGGGATGGAAAAACCCTGGACACAACAGCAAAAGGCCACCCCATCTCCACAGGTTCCATACTGCTCACTGAGGAGCCCACCTCCATATCAAGCATGCATTCTGCTGAGGGATCCTGCCCCCCCCCTCATGGCCCACTTTAAGGGATGCCAGGG